>CM028130.1:997827500-1007827500 GCA_016271365.2 Neoceratodus forsteri | reverse complement strand
AACAGGCGTGAGAAAAATGTGCCATGAGGGCGGCCGACTGGCCTGTCGAAGGCACGAGAGGCGCAGCATAGACTTTCCCGGCATAATCCAATTTCTTGGATTCCTTGTGGGAGGTTTGTCCACATCCCTGGCGCTCCAGCACACCGGAAAAGCGTCGGTAACCAACCCTCGGCCGAGGTGTTCTGAAAACCCGGACAGGAACGGTGAGGGACCGCATCTTCCTGGCCAACCTGGCCGAAGGCGCAGGGCAGGAAGCAGGACGCTGCCAAAGTTCCAGGCCGGACCCACTGTATGCCCGGCCACGGAAGAGCCTCCGTGGGAGAATCCCTCAGTCAGAATCTCTGTGAGGGATACCTGGCCCGTTGAAACAGGTTGAGCTTCATCCCGGTGGACCCCAGATGAGTGAAGCAACCTAAGAAGGACGAAGGGCTATCGTCCATTGACTGCCCTCTCGAGGACTCCAAGTCCATGCGCTTGGAGAAGAGGGAGGAACCATCATCGGACTCAGAAGAGTCCTCAAAGAGCTGCCTCGGTCCTGAGCCACCCTCCACCTGCCGAGGTTTATCGGGAGTGAGGGTGACAGACAGCCTATGGGGCAAACCCAAGGCCGACTGAGAATTTTTGGTCGGAGCCCCAACTAATGGCTGTGGAGGCGGAGGTTCCACCAGAATCGGTGGGGCAGCTGGAATTGGCAGAACAACCGGCCTGAGAACAGGCTCCTCGACTACAACGAGGTTGTTTGGCTGCTCGGTGACAACCACTTAATGGCGGGGAAGAGCGACTGGTGAGCTTATTCCCGGTCAAAAGAAACTGTTGCCACATAAGTTCCTAAATACCTCTGACGCAACTTGCGCTGAAGCCTCCCCTCGTCCAAGGAAGAGCGGCGGTGCCGCTTGCCGCGGTGCTGAGACCGCCTATGGCGGTGGGATCGGTTGGACCGCGAGGATGTCCGAGACCGAGAGTCTCGACTAGGCCGAGGAAGGCGAGGAGAAGTGTCAGAAATCGGCACTCCCCTCGGCTCGGACGATCCAACCGAAGGCTCCAGAACCGGAGGCACAGACGAGCCGACGGGATCCTCAACTCCCACCGGGGGAACCGGGGAGAGGGGATTCTCAGCTTCTCCAGCCGACAACCCATCTAACGGGTCGAGAAAAATCTCGACCGCGTCGACGGGAGTCTCGGTCAACTGGCCTGACAGGGACACCGTGAAGTCAAGTCAAGTCAAGTCAAATTTATTTAAAAGACGCCCAATCCCGGAGGCTCTGGGTGCCGTACAAAGTTTTAAAAGAACATAATACATAAATAAATGAAATAGCAGGTAATAAATACATAGTAGTCTAATGTAGTCTAAACACCGAAAGCCTGAGAGAATAAAAAAGTTTTCAGGCGGATCTTAAAGATATTTACAGTTGAGGCCTCTCTGACCATAGCTGGTAGTAAGTTCCAAAGGGCGGGAGCCGCAACACTAAAAGCTCTATCACCGGCTGACTTCAGCCTCGCCCTAGGACGGTCAGGAGGCCACTACTGGAGGAGAAGAGAGGCGGACCGATGGAACGGTATCAGGAGGACTGAGGGTGAAGCCAGTGGCGAAGCTGAGGGTCGACCCGAAGTCGACAAAGGAGGGATCTTTCCGCTCCCAAGGCGTCGACGGAGAGACTTACTTTTGCTCTTTTGGACCTGGAAAAGGTGCGAAAGTTGGACCCTCACCTTTGGTCGAGAGGGTCAGACAAAGCTCCTTAAACGAAGCCGAGTACGAGGCACCGAGAGAGAGCGGGACAAATACCGCAGCCGAGGTAGAAGCGGCCCGCGCCGCCTCCTCTTCGAGGGCGATCATCTGCTCAAGCTGATCCGCGAGCCGCCGCCGCAGACACCGCATTCCGGACTCTTTAAATTTCACGATTGGAATTCTTTTCTCAGGCGCCCCAGTTATGTCGGGCAGCACAGTCTTCAGGGGCGTGAGTCGAAAGGAAGACACAAGTTGCAGGCCTGCGGGTGCGTGCTCAAGGCCCAGGCAGTAGGCGCGTGGGTGCGGATCCGTCCTAGACATCATCTGCCCGCAAGAGGCACCTCTACGAAAACCGGGAGTCGATTTGTCCATGCGGCGCGAGGAGAGAGCGGCGAAGTCTTACAGCAAAAACTTGCTGATTTGAACTTCGAAGGAGTGGAACCAGTCTTAAGCGGCAGAGCGTTAAGGAGGAACCTGAGCTTCCAAGCGGTAAGGAAGATCTGGCGTCATGGGGCAGAGCCAAGAGTTTTACCACCCGGATGGGTGGGAGAAGCCAGCTTGAAGACCTTCCGGCAAGATTTAAAGCGGCAAGGAACCTGCCAATAAGTGTGGATGAACAACATATCCATGTCCCTAGAAATATGGTTTAGCAACCGGACAGACAAATGGCCAGGAAAGGACAGATCCTTCCATTTTAAACACCTTCTCTAACAACTGGGACATGGTCCTATTCTACCCTGTCACACAGACCCTTTTCCACTATCTCCAGAACCCACTTGTCCGAGGTAATGAGGAACCAGTTCTGAAGACAGTGTGAGAGTCTGTCTCCTACTAGCATCAGGCCTTAAGACTGTGAGGCTGCTTACTGGGTAGAGGTGGCCCTTCTTTGGCCCCTTCTGCTCCTCCCTCTGAAAGCACCCCTGTACTGAGAGAAATTAGACTGGGGACAGGGAATGTAAGCCTGTTAAAACAATCTCTGCCCTCAATTTCCCCTCAGGTGGGATTTCTGCGGGGCAGGAGGCTTAGGTTTAGAGGAGTGGCTCTGCCAAGAGGCCTTGTGATCGTCGACCTTTTTCATGTAGTCAGTTGTTCTGGAATCTAACAACATATTTTGATCACAGGGAAAGTCCATGGCCTTGGACTGGTTGTATGGAGTCAGACTGGAAGTTCTAAGCCAGGCAAAGGGCCTCAGAGAGATGGCATGGGCCACTGCCCTGGAGGTGGCATCATTGTTGTCTTCTGCCATGTTGAACTGGTATTTCGTAGCTTCCAGGGCAGTTTTTGCTGTATCCACCTGCTCCTGTATCACTGTATCCGGCCAGGACAGAATTCCATAGTGCTTTCTGACATTTGGCAGTGAAAGCCATATATGATGAAAGTCTGACCAGCAGGGAAGCTTTGGTATACATTTTCTTTGCTATGAAGCCTATTTTTCTGGAGTCCTTGTCCGGGGGTAAGAGGGACAAGGAAACCTCAGCTTTCTCACAAGCTGCCTGCTGTACTATACTCTCATGGCTAGGATGTACAGGCAGGAACTCAGTATCTGTTTTAGACAATTTGCATTTTTTCTCAGCCCGCCTGTCAATCCCTGCCACAGAAGAGGGGATCTGAGGCAGTTTCATGGTATTTTTTCTGAAAGCATTATAGATAGGCACGACCAGTCTCTTAGGGGGTGGGAGACCTTTCATCGCCCTGTAATCTTTATCCTCATCTTCATCCTGGATGGACTCCTGAGTAGGGAAGTTCAGGGTGTCTAGCACATTTTTGGATAAATGTAAGCATAGAGGAGGGATGATCCTGGTCAGCAGATGAAGCTCCAAAAGGAGGATCGGGGGTCACATCAAGTTCAAGGCCCTCAAAATTCATGTCAAGGGCATCATAAAAATGTTGGTCATCATCTGCATCACCCTCACAGTCTCCAGAAGACAGAACTGTGGAAGAGTGCTTGCCAGCCCCAGTAAATATAGATCCCATCTTTTGTAGGGTCTGAAAGACGTGCCATGCTTTTGCTATGTCTTGCACAGATGGGAGTTCCTGCACAGACTGTGGCTGTATATGCTTTGTTTTTTCTTTATGCTTTAAGCTGCCTGTTGTCTCATTATTGGTTTTCTCAGGAGGAACAGGAGAGTTTTTGTCTTTACAGACCATCTTTTTAGCCACTTCATCAGCAGCTTGATCATGCTTCCTTTTTTGTACAGACACTTCATCAGCGCCTTTATTTATTTATTTTTATTCTTTATTTTTTCCTTGGCAGGTCCACTGTCATCCATCCGCCCTAGTCACGGCCCCTGGAGGCTTCCACCACCACCTATAGCCGCTTCATCCCCCAGTTACCCACGGCTTACCCCCCGGAGGGCGGGGCCAGGACAACAGTCCCCAACCATGCTGCAGGACTAATGACAGGTCGGGGATTGTGGCAGTGTGGCTTGTCGAAGCCCAAGGAGGGCTTCATTACAGAGCGGTGGACCCTGCCGCCTGCTTCTTTTTCCTGTGTGTTTTGGAGGTGGGGCGTGCAATGATGCCTGCGTCACTTCCCACCTCCCAATGCTGCGCCCGGTGGCGTGAGTGTCTCCACGCTTCCTCGCTAAGGGTATCCTCAATCTCGGGCACTTCCCACCCACGCCTGGAGAAGGAGAAAGAGCCATCCGTAAGACGCTTCATCCTTCTCCTCGCCGCCTCCGACAACCCGAGTCCTGCTCTCAACCCAGGTCAAGGCCACAAGCAGAAATCCAACACTGCGCTCGCTGCCTTTATTAGTTTTAAATTTGTGAGGAACTTCATCAGCTCCTTGGGAAGCTTTATTTTTTGGCTGAAACTCGGAGGCTTCGTCAGCACCCTGCTTGAATTTTTATTATTAGTTTTAGGTGGCCCCTCATCAGTAGCCTTTGATTTTTCCCTCAGCTATTATTTTTTATGTCTCTCTTTCTGCCAGATTTGTGTAAAGAGACCCGCAGATCTGAACCAAAACAACTGAGGCACAGGTTGCTGAAAACACTTAAGCCAGTCCTGTGACAGCTGACGCACTTTTTCTCTCTCTCTCTCTTTTTTTTTAATCCTGTAGGTCCAGATTTCTGTTTAGTTCTGGGAATCTCTGATGAGACAATCCACAGAGAACCCAGAAATAACTGTCAAACTTTGAAAAACGGTCAGTCACCTTGTGGTAGGGACCCGCGAGTTCTGAGGTAAAAAATAAGGCAAAATGCAAAAATTCGACAGTTCCCTCATGAATTGCGTCAAAAAAGTGCAGAACCATCGAAAATAAGCATTTGCGGTAAAAAAAAAATATATATATAAAATACGCAGATACAGTAAAATATCTATAAATAAACGCAGTTGCAGTAAAAATAACGCAGATGTGCGAAAACGAACAACCGCTAAACAATTTGTAAAATTACACTCGGCACACTAAAACTAAGTTTGTAAGGAAAACTTTACCAAGATAAATGAACAAGAGGCTGTCAACAAGGGAAAGTTGAGACTTCAGGGGCAATGTTGCTCAGTCAGCAGAGAAAAAATTCTGAAGCCCTTCAGGCTGCTCTCAATCAGTACATTCCCCTCCTGTGTTTTGATTGGCTGATGCCCTAGCTCATTATAATTCTCAAAGGCATACCTCTGGGGCAATTGCACCTAGCCAGCTAACTGCTATGGTTACTGATGCTGAAGGACTCCTTGACTGTAATGGAGGAAACCTACCTCCAACCGCCACCTCCTGGGCTGGGACTGGATAAGGGAGGTCTGGCAAGGAGTCAGGCCGAGGCGGTCTTGCTGAGGAAGCAGGCAGGCAAGGAAGACTGGGCTCTGCGTTTGCCCCGAGTATGGGAGCCGGGTCCCAGTCTACTGGCCTGTCTACAAATAGTAGAATGCCCTCTACCATGCTGTTGGCTGTGGTAGAGGAAATGGATGGACTTAAGGGCCGTGCCCGAAGCCTGGGTCATTTATCATATCCTGGACATTGGGCCCCAAATTTTTGGTGCCACTGAAAGGTGCATTCAGTACTTTGTTCTGCACATCAGCTGCAAAGCCGGATACTCTAAGCCAGGAGTGCCATCTAAGACATATGCTACTGGCAATCGTGTCTGAAAGATCATAAATGGCCCCGAGGAGAGATGCTTGCCCATGTCCTCCGCTGTGTGGAGGCACTGCAATAATTCTTGCTTCTGCGGCCCATCAGGAAGGGCCTGAGCAGCAGCTTTCCCATTTCTCGAACTGATGTTCTGGAATTTCACCATGTGCGACAGGTAACTGGCAATCCTCAGGCCTAGGATAGATGAAGTGTATACCCTCTTCCCCAGCAAATCAATCTTATGGGATTCCTTGTCCGGGGAGCAAGGAACCAAGGTGCTTAGGCATCTTTGACCTATCATGAGCAGCCTTAATGACTACGGAGTCAGTTTCTGCCTGTACTGCCAAGTATGGTGTGCCATGAGGAGCATTATAGAGCTTATCTGCCCAGCGAGGCATGACTGGTACTATGTCAGGTCTATGCCAGGCAGCCATGGTAGCATTTTTAAGGGCAGAAAGCATGAGAGGAATAATCCTGAGGGGAGACTGGAATTTCCAGATAGTCTGCCAGATTCCCTCCTGGTGGCATCCTCCTCCTTTACCTGGAACCCCACAGCAGCAGACAGCCGTTTCATGATGTTAAAAAAGGAAGTATCCTCAGGTGGAGACCTGGGAGTATGCTTAACTGACTCTTCACTGACTGAGGAGGCAGTAGATTTATCTGAAGTACAGTACTGGTCCCTCCTCTTCCACCTCATCTGGTAGCATCAGGTCAGGATGGTACACCTCCTAAACGTCAACCTCCTCCTCCAGGCCCATCAACGGTGACGCCCTGGGGGGGGTTGCCCGGGGCCTGTGCATCTGAGTAGATGTAGAAGGCCCCGTCGACAGCGCCAGTGGCCTGTTGTGGCAGCAAACTGCTGTATGATAATAATGAAGCAGACAAGAACTTTGTTCAAGTCCATCGTCGCCAGAGGAGGCTGGCTAATCCAATGAGCCCAGATCCTTAGAGTGGAAGAGGTCCCGAAGGAGTGATCGTCGGCGGAAGAGAGGAACCCGGCGACCCAGAATTCCAGCTTTAGCCCTGAGAAATGGGCAGAGAGACTGTCTGTATGGGTCTGGAGCCAACCAGAACTTGGACAGCAGGTTTCTTCATTGTGGCTGCAGCCGAAGAAGAGACCCCCGAAGCGGGGGCGCGGTCGCGATCCCGGTCTTTATTGCGACTTTTCCCTGAGGCCTTGTCTTTAGCCTGGACCTTGAAGCTCTTGGACCCGGAGGATGATTGGGGGGCAGTGCCCTGGAGGACACAGACTCGGAGCTGGCTACCTACTGATCCATGAAGGTTTTAAACAGCCGTTCTGCATCACCTGAGAGTCATTTCACTTGAACTTCTGGCAGAGCTCACAAACCGAGGCATGGCGATCAGGCTCAAGATAGTAAACACACACAGTGCTGGTCACTGGAGGCAATCCTCTTTCTGCAGTGGCAGCGACGGGAGAAAGACGACGACTGATTCACTCTCAACATAAAGGAAAAAGAAATAAATCTCTGGAAAGAGAATTATAGAGGGTTGAAAAGAAAAAGGCCGTAGGCCGCAAAATGGAGTGAACACTGCGACGGCTCTACCGCGGAGATTGTACATGCAAGTCGACGGTGGGAAAGAACTGAGAAGTGGGTGGTCCCGCCTGTGCCTTTATAAGGTTGGCAACGTTGGCGGATGGCGTGGGCAGGCCCAACTGTACTGCTGAAAATCTTCCGTGTGGATTCCCCATTCACCGACTGTAAAGTTCCTATGGTGTAACCTAATGATGGAGATACCCCTGAAGAAGATCTTAAGATCTGTATGCAAAGAAACCTCTGTCTTTGTGAAAAATAAAATACAGAGGCTCACACATTAGAGCCTGAAGCTAGGAAATCCTCTGAGCAGAAGTCATTCATCTCAATTAAAAGCAGCATTTTCCATGACAAGAAACATAAGCCACAACTCGTGGCAGGCTCAAAAGGAGCCAATGTCAATTTCTCAAGAATGAAATGCAAGTCCCAAGGAAGGACTACATTACAGGTAGGAAGTTTCATATGAATCATACCTCTCAGAAACGTACAAGACACTTGATTGGGCAACCACAGCACCATCAATATGGGCATGGAACATTGATATAGTGGCCTGATGCACCTTGAGAGAAATACTACAGGCTACAGTCAGACAAGGAAAGCAAGCATCCCACCACAGCATTCACAGAACATGTAAATGGGTCCTTCTAGGAAGCAGCCCACAAAGTGAAGGGTTTCCATTTCAGGAAGTAACTATGTCTGGCAGAAGGCTTCCTAGCTGCAAGCAGGGCAGCAGGAACATTAGGGGACACCCCAAAATGTGCACTGGTTATGTCTTCAGGAGCCAGGCATGCCGGTGTAGGGACTTCAGGTCCGGATGGACCACGGACCCCCTTGCCCTGTGACACAAGACCCCAACACAGAGGTAAGGACACAGGAGGCTCCAATGTCAGATGTGGAAGGAGCGAAAACCATGTCTGACGAGGCCAGAATGGAGCAATTAGGATGTGAGTGGCACTCTCCATCCACAGCTTGAGCAGAACCCTCAGTGGAAATGCATATAGGAACTTCCCTTTCCAGGAGAGTGACAGCGCGACTTGACAAAAAAATTCCAGGCCCTGGAGCAAGCGAACAGAAATGCGGCAGTTTTGCATTGTGTGGGGATGCAAAAAGGTCCAGCTCTGGATGACACCATCTTGCAAAAACGTCATGGAACCATCAACTGGTTCTGCTTAACTTGCCTGCCTAGACGTTTTGGAGATCTGGATGAAACAAGGCCAATAGCCGAAGATCATGACAGAGACCAGTACAATGCCCTCATTACTTCCCTACACAGGGGATAGGAGTGAGTGCCCCCTTGTTTGTTGATGTAATGCATCACACTGCCATTCATCTGGATTAGAAGCAGACCGAGGCAGATATAATTCTGAAAAGCCTGGAGGCTATACAAGACAACCTGCATTTCCAGGATATTTATGTGCAGCTCAGTCTCCGCCTTGGTCCATTACCCCTGTGTGTGGTAAAGGCAGAGATGAGCACCCAATCAACAGCCCAAGGCATCTGTGGAAAGATCTGTATAGGAGCTGGTACAAGGAATGGAATGCCCTTCAGAAGGTTATTGCAATCCATCCACAACAACTCTCTGCAAAGAAGAGCTGTGATGAGAACCACTTGGTCCAACTTGTCCAACTAATTCCACTGGACCCTGACTGTCCACTAAGGTATCCTCATATAGAGATGTGCCAGCAGCAGAGTCACTCACCATGAGGCCCAGGAGGTGCAACACTGTTTGTGCAGACACACAGTGGCTCCTGTATACCAAGTGTGCCTAAACAGAGTATCTGCCCTGTCATGTGGCAGCAGAGCACATCTCTCCTCTGTGTCCAAGACCATCACTATGCATTGCAGTCTTTGGCATGGAGTCAACACAGACTCTGGCACATTCACTGTGACCCCAAGTTGTTTAACAACTGATGTGTCCAAGACAGGGTATCAGAGCTTCCTTGGAGCTGGCCGTCAGCAGCCAGTCATCCAAAAAGGGGAAAATGCACAGATCTTCCCTGCAAAGGGCTACTGCAACTACTGACAAGCATTTGGTAAAGACCTGTGGCGCTGAAGACAAACCAAAGGGCAATACCTTGACCTGATAATGTTTGCTCTCCAGCATAAAACAGAGGTATTGTCTGTGGGACTTCCTGATCTTTACATGAAGGACGCCCACAGAACACAGCCAACCCCATTTGCAGAAGGGGAATCAGAGCTTGCAGGGATAACTATTCAAAACATTTCGTATTTGATGTACAGGTTGAGTTCCCTGAGATCTAACACAGGACGAAGAGCCCCTGTCCATTTCGGGACTAGAAGTAATTGGAATAAAAAATACAGGTTACTCACCTGTAACAGTAGTTCTAGGAGTGGTATATGTTGTTCATCCACACTCTCTGGCATGTCCCTTTCCCCTTTAAGATCAGTCGGAAGTCTTCAAGCTGGCTCCTCCCACCCACCCGGGTGGTATATACCTTGGCTCCGCCCCCATGACACCAGATCTTAGCCGCTGGAAGCAAGGTGACGTGCCTAAAGCCAGGGAGGTCGGGTGTGTGTGTGTGGATGAACAACATATACCACTCCTAGAACTACTGTTACAGGTGAGTAACCTGTTTTTCTAGGAGCGTCGATATGTTGTTCATCCATACTCTCTGGCAGACTCCTAGCAGTTCTCCGGGAGGAAAGGTGCAAGGTGCGCACACCCCCTACTTAGGAAACAGAGATTGGAGAACCGAGGCCCCAAAACCAGCATCCCGGTGTGACTCAAGGTCGATGTGGTAATGGGTAATGAAGGTGTTTGCTGACTTCCAGGTAGCAGCCCGACAGATTTCCTGGATAGGGATGTCCCTGGAAGCAGTCACCGATGCAGCAATATGGCGGGTAGAATGAGCTCTTAAACCTCTGGGAGGCTCCTTGCCTGCCAATTCATAATACAGACCTATGCATGATGTAATCGACCTTGCAATGGTCCATTTGGCTGCAGGTCTGCTAGAAGCGGCTTCAGCGTAGGTGACAAACAGCTGGCGAACCTCTTCCCGAATTTCCGCCGTCCTCTCCTTGTAGTAGGACAGAGAACGTCTAAGGTCCAAGGTATGGAGCCTATACTCTGCGTCCGAGGTGTAGTTAGGGTAAGAAACCGGCAGAGTCAACACCTGGTTAAGGTGAAACTCTGACACCACCTTCGGAAGGAATTTCGGGTGGGGGCGCAGGACAACTTTGTCCCTGTGAAAGCCCAGATAAGGGGAGTCCACCGAGAGCGCCTGGAGCTCCTCTGTCCTTCTGGCTGACGTGATAGCCACCAGGAAGGCAGTCTTCCATGACAAATGTGAGAGCTCACACTTGTGCATGGGTTCGAATGGCTTGCCCATGAGCTTTGCCAAAACCAGCAGAAGATCCCATGGAGGTGGAGGTTCACGCATCGGAGGGCATATATGATCCAGGCCTTTGAAAAAGTGCTCCACCACTGTCTCCTGTGCCAAAGTCGACTGACCTGCCCGCGCCCGGTAAGCAAAGATGGCTGCCAGGTGCACCCTAAGGGTCGATGACCGAAGACCCCCTTTGGAGAGAGACCAAAGGTAGTCTAAAATGTTAGCCACAGAGCAGAATAAGGGGCCCAGACTCTTACCCTGAAACCAAATGGAAAACCTTTTCCATTAGAAAGCATAACATTTCCTGGTCAATTCCTTATGAGATGCCTCCACCACTGTGTAGACATCCTCGGAAAGACCCAGAGCCTGGAACTCTAGCCGCTCAGGTACCAGGCTGTGAGGTGCAGGTCTGGGTGGAATACCTTCCCCTGATTCAATGATACCAGGTCCGGGAATGTACAAAGCCGCTCCGAGGACCTGCAGCTGAGGCTGAGGAGATCTGGATACCAGAACTGGCGGGGCCAAGCTGGGGCTACCAGGATCACCTTCGCCTCTGTCCCTCCTCACCTTGAGTAACAAATTGTGGATCAAGGGAAATGGAAGGAAGGCATAGAGGAGGCCTGGGGTCCACGGCCTCGAAAAGGCATCCCCCTGCAGCGAGCCGTGCTGAGGGGGGGCAGGCATGGTACAGCTTCAGCTTGGTGTTCTCCCTGGAGGCAAACAGGTCCACCAACGGTTTGCCCCAACAGGAGAACAGACTGTAAGCTACCTGTGGATGGACAGACTACTCGTGGGATGTCTGGCCTATGCGGCTGAGAGCATCCGCCAGTTGGTTCGAGACTCCTGCAACATGGATGGCAAGGAGATCCACCTCTAACCAGCTGACGAAGGTCCAGATCCGGAGCGCCTCCTTGCACAGCAGACGGGAGTGCGTGTCGCCCTGTTTGTTGAGGTAGTACATGGTCGTGTTATTGTCCGTCTGGACTTGAACCACTTGACCCCGGAGCTGAGGAGCGAAAGCTGACAGTGCCAGTCCGACTGCTCTGAGCTCCAACAGGTTGATGTGGCAACGGGACTCTTTGGGGGTCCAGAACCAGTGGGCTCCCCAGCCCACGAGAGGTATTGGTCATAAGGACGACCGTTGGCTTGGGGCGGACAAACGGGATCCCTTCCTGCAGACGACTTGGGACGGTCCACCATTGGAGAGCGTCACCCACATCTTCTGGGTGACAGTGACCAGCTGGTCGAAAAGACCCTGACGCTGAGTCCACTGAGTGGCCAGCTCCCACTGGAGGGGGTGCATGTGCAACATGGCCAACGGACTACTGAGGTGCACGCCGCCATGTAACCCGGAAGGCGTAGGAAGTCACAGGCAGGGCGCAAGTGCACAACCAGAAATGATTGGGCAAAGGAGGAAAGAACCTCCGCCCTGTCCGCCGGGAGCCTAGCTCTTGCTTGACGAGAGTCGAGCTCTGCTCCGATAAAGCCCATCACCTGAGAGGGCACGAGTTCCGACTTGGCCTCGTTGATCAGGAGGCCTAATTGGGAACAGGTTCAGAGGGCCAGGTCCCTGGACCTCTCTACCTCCTGGAGGGAGGAACCTGCCAGGAGTCAATCGTCGAGCTAGGGGTATATGCGAACCCCTTGACGCCGTAAATGGGCTGCCACCACTGCAATGCATTTGGTGAAAACCCGAGGGGCTGAGGGCAGGCCGAACGGTATGGCTCGGAACTCGTACAGGGTCCCTTCGACCCTGAAGCGGAGGAACCACTGGTGGGACAGACGGTTTGGGACGTGAAAGAACGCGTCCTGTAGATCCAGTGAACAGAACCACATGTTTCGCTCCAGAGATGGTATGATCTAGTTCAGAGTTACCATCCGGAAGGTGCGAGACTTGAGATACTGATTCAGGTCGTGGAGATCTAGTATGGGGCGCCAACCTCCCTCGTCCGCTTGGGCACCAGGAAGTACCTGGACACGAAGCCTGGGTTTGTAGGAGAATCCGGCACTGGAGCTATCGCCTCCTTGCGGAGGAGATGAGCAATGTCGTCCTGAAGAGCAGACTGAGTGCCAACTGAAATCCTTTCCTCCCGTGGGGCATGGGCTCGGCAAGGAGGGTACTGCTCGAACTCTAGAGGCAGTCCCCAACCGAACACTTCCAGGACCCACCAGTCCAAAGTGATACTGGACCAGGCGGAAAGGAAGTGGCAGGGCCGACCACCCACAGGAAAATCCAGAACAGGCGTGACGGGTATAGGGGTTGCCACCCCCGACCCGTCACTGTGCAGGCTTTGAGGAGGAGGCGGCTCCAGGACCAGCACCTCGGCCTCCTTTGCGGGGCTGTTGGGGACACTGCTTGGGCCTAGAGCACCAAGATTGAGCCTGCTGTTGCTGCTGACCTCCTGGAAGGGGGTCTGCTTAACCACAGGGGAAGAATGCCGAAAGGGCTTCTTCTTGCGCTTCTGCTGGTTCTTGCCGAAGAACCCTTAGCAGACGTGGCATCTAAGGTGGCATTAGACTGCTCAATGCGCTGGAGGTGACCTACCACTCCCGGACCAAAAAGGTCATCTGTGCCAAGGAAGGGCACGTCAACTAGCTTGTGCCGAGCATCCGCTGGAAAGGAGGATAATCTCTGCCAAGCCCTGCGGAGAGTGGCCACTGCGGCTGCTAGTGAATGGGCACAGGAATCTTCAATGTCCAGAGTCGTCTAGAGCTCCTGTTTTACAACAGCACGGCCCTGGTCACGGACTTGCTTAACCGTGGTCTGCACATCCGCTGGGAGATGAGGGAGGACTTCATCTAGCAACCCCAAGAGGGCATGAGAGAAGTGTGCCATGATCACTGCTAAGCTGGCCTGACGAAGGCCCAAGGATGAGGCCGCATATACCTTCCAGTCAGAATGGTCCATATTTTTGGACTCCTTGTCCGAAAGGCGGTTAGTATCCGCTGAGCTGCCTGTGTGCCGAAAAACTGAGGCAGTCACAAGGCTCTCGGCCGAGGGATGCTCAGTGAAGCCCGCCAAGGACCCCATGGGTATGGTGTACTTGCGAGCCATTTGGGCAGACGGAGCCAGGCAAGAGGCAGGGCACTGCCATAGCTCAAGGGCCGGGCCAACAATGGCTTCAGAAACTGGGAAGGCCTCCGTCGGGGTGTCCCCCCTCTTAAGGATATCCGTGAGAGGATAGTCCGCCTTATTCTGGATAGGTTGCAATGGCATGCCAGTGGACTTGGAAATGAGTCGAAGGATGCCCTGGAAGGAGGAAGGACCTTCATCCAGGCCTGTCACTGACAACTCATCATCAGGGTGTGAGTGAAGACCAGAAGTATCCGAGTCTGAGTAGTCGGGACACAGGGGTCTCCCGCCTATGTCCCCTTCAATACGTCTAGGGCGATCAGGAATGACAGTGCTAGACAGATGATGGGGCAAGCCCGTATCTGTCCGATCCTCCTTCGAGGGGGGCCCCCTCTTTGAGGCTGTTTAGGTGGTGGTTCCACCAAAATTGGTGGGGAGACCGGAACAGGCCGAGCAGGAATGCGTGCCGGTCCTACCAGAGGAAGAACCGGAGTCCTTGGTACTGGAGGAGTCGGTGTTGGCCGCAGAGGCTGGGGCCAAGTAATGGCCGGTGAAGCCGGAGTAGACTGCTTTTGACCGGTCAGAATTAGCTGTTGCCACATGAGGTCCTCATAACGTCGGAGCTTTCGTCTAAGTCTCTCCTCATCTGAGGAGGATGAGGAATGGCGGCACCTCTTCCGGGAGTGTTTGTGACCCTTTTTTGGTTTTTCGACCGACTGGGTTCTACTCCTCGATCGAGACAGACGGTGTCGGTTCTGTCAATCAGGAGAAGCCGGATTCGATGAAGACCGAGGTTGCGACTCCTGTCCCTCGATCGGGATGCCCGAAGGATGGGTCTTCTCATCAGGGAAAGAAAGGATAGAAGTCCTTTCCAAGGAGTCGTCGAGCAGAGTCGGCGACAACGGCTCGATCGGTTCGAGAGAAATCTTGGCCGGTTCTGCTGTATCCTCAGCCTCGGTGCCTTGGCCTGACGGAAAGTCCGAGAAGCTGGCGGCCAAGGAAGCGATCTCGACCGAGACCGCCTGGTCCTGAGGGTCAGACCGCTCTTGGTCCCAGGAACGTCTTCTTCAGCCAGAAGAAGATTTGGGGTCCGTGTCCCTTTTCTTGGGGTGGGAGGAGTACGAGCCCGAGGGCGCCTCACCCCTGGTAGGGAGAGACTGGCACAGCTCCTGAAAGGACCCAGTAAAGGTGGAGCCTAAGTTGAGCAGCATGAAAAAACTTCGGTTGGCCGAAGCTTGGGCAGCTTCCTCTTGGAAAGCCACCATCTGTTCGAACTGCTCGGTGGAGCCCGCAGTCGTGGAAACCGCCCACCTGGCCTCCTTCGATTTCACCGGTGGATTGCGAAGCTCCGGTCTCCCTAGCTGTAGGCGCGCCTTGTGGTCATCCAGTACGTTGGGATGGAAGGCCAGACAGATGGTGCAAGCAATGGTGTCATGCACGACACCCAAGCAATAAACGCAGGAGAGGTGGGGATCGGTGCAAGACATTTTTTGTCCGCAAGGACACCAGCGAAAACCGGGGAACAACTTATCTTCCATGTCCGGCGCCGATCAGAATCTCATAAACTTAATAGCGAAGAAAGCAATGCGGCAAAAACTGTCGATTAGACTCCAGGGCATACGGTACCTGAAAAGTAGCACGAGGGAACCTGAATCTTCCAGCGGAAAGGAATATCTGGTGTCATAGGGCGGAGCCGAGGCATATACCACCCGGGTGGGTGGGAGGAGCCAGCTTGAAGACTTCCAACTGATCTTAAAGGGGAAAGGGACATGCCAGAGAGTGTAGATGAACAACATATCCACGCTCCTAAAACCCTTTGTTTCTCTCCTGAGGAGGAACCATTTCTATGGCACAATTCTGGAATAGAGAGACGGAAGAGAGTCAGGGGGAACTGTAGGTGGCAGGGCCACCGGAACCAATTCCTTTGCATGCTTTTGCATGGATACCAGGGAAGAGGGAACCCGGAAGGTGGCCACCTCCTCTATGATGGCCTTGTTGACCACAGGCATGACTACCCTGGGCAGCAAACAGACGAAAGGAGCCACGGCCATAACCTCTAGCAAGAGTAGGATACAGGGACTTCACAGACCTCAGAGTCATTTCTAAAGTTTGAAGTCCACGAAGGGGCTCTTCAACATCATAGCCAAACAGCTTTTGTCCTTTTAAGGGAGCATTCAAAACAGCCTGTGGCACATCACTGGCAAAGCCAGCAACTGTAAGCAAAGAACATCTTCTCATACAAATGCCAGAAGCTGCAGCCCTAGTAGAAGCTTCAGAGGCATCACACGCTGAGCGCAGCAAGTTTGCCAACCTCAGCACCAGCAGGCAATGTTTTAAGCAGATCAGTCTTGGCAGAGTCACAGTACAACCAGCTTGCCATAGGCTGTTCTGATATTTGCTCATGTGGGCATGGTAGTTTGCAATCTAATGGCCCAATGATGCAGAGGCATAAAAATATCTGCCCATCACATCCAGCTTCACAGAGTCCATATCAGGAGGCAAAGTACTCGTTTGTCTAAGGGATCGAGACCCATCATGAGCAGCCATGATGACCAGTGTCAGTTTCTGGCTGGTTAGCATAATAAGGTTCAGCAGATGGTGGTGGATACTGCTTATCAGTTTTTCTAGCGACTGCGGGCAGTGAGTTTGATCTGTACCATGCAGCAAACGTAGCATCCTCAAATGCAGGGCACATACAGTAGGTAGAATAATAATGGAGGGGGAGCATGGCACCTCCAAAAATTCCATGATATTTCTTTTAGTGGAATCTTCCTCTTCTGGAGCGAGGGGGACCCTTCAGAAATTGTTCTCCCTCATACTCCTCCTCTATGTTCTTGAGGTCAGGATTATATTCCATTTTGTCATTGTCAGCACGAGCGTCGATGGGAGCTGCAGAATGGACTGGTGATGGCGGAGAGGTGGACAGGGCTCTGTGGTGTACTACTGGAACCCATCAAAGTACCAGAAGGCCCCGCAAGTGGAACTGCTTGCACTGGCAACCCTGGCAGAATGCGTCGAATTCTTTCCAAAAACACTAGCACAGCCTGGTAATCGATGGTGCCCTGAAAAGGGTCAGGAACTAACTGCGTCAACAGGACGTGGCCTGATGACAATGGCATCATACAGTCTATAGCAGGTATCAGCACCCAAGCCAAGCCTCGACCTTGCTATCTCAACAGTGGTGGTGGGGGCTGGAGTGGGCGCTGATGAGGATGTACCTTTTCTCAACAGCAACTGGGACCTTGCTGGCAAAGATGGGTTACTCACCTGTAACAGTAGTTCTAGGAGTGGTATATGTTGTTCATCCACACTTCTTGGCATGTCCCTTTCCCCTTTAAGGATTGCTGGAAGGTCTTCAAGCCTCCCACCCACCCACCGGGTGGTACAGCCTCCAGCACCACCCATGACACCAGATCTTAGCCCACTGGAAGCCAGGTTTGTGCACTGGGCCGGGGGTCAGAGTGGGTCCGTGTGGATAAACAACATACACCACTCCTACAACTACTGCTACAAGTGAGTAACCTGTTTTTCTAGGGACGTGGATATGTTGTTCATCCACACTTCTTGGCAGACTCCTAGCAGTTCTCCGGGAGGAGGAAGGCAAGGTGCACACTCCCTACGTTGGGAACAGAGACTGGAGAACTGAGGCCCCTAAACCAGCATCCCAGCGTGACTCAAGGTTGATGTGGTAATGGGTGATGAAGGTGTTTGCTGTCTTCCAGGTGGCAGCCCAAAATATTTCCTGGATAGGGATGTCCCTGGAAGCAGCCACCGACGCAGCGGTTTGGCAGGTAGAATGAGCTCTTATCCCTCAGGAGGCTCCTTGCCCACCAATCTATAGCAGAGATCAATGCAAGATGTAATCCATCTTGCGATCGTCTGCTTTGCTGCAGGTCTGCCAGAAGCAGCTTCTGCGTAGGTGACAAACAGCTGGCGAACCTCGCCCCGAATTTTCGCCGTCCTCGCCTTATAAAAGGAGAGAGCTTGTCTCAGGTCCAGAGCATGGAGCCTGTACTCTGCATACGAGGTGTAGTTCGGGTAGAACACAGGCAGAATCAACACCTGGTTTAGGTGAAACTCTGACACCACCTTCGGGAGGAATTTCAGGTGGGGGCGCATGACAACCTTGTTCCTGTGAAAGACCAGATAAGGGGAGTCCACCGAGAGCGCCTGGAGCTCCCCTGTCCTTCTGGCAGATGTGATAGCCACCAGGAAGGCTGACTTCCACAAGTGTGACATCTAACACTTGTGCATCAGTTCGAATGGCTTGCCCATGAGCTTTGTCAAGACCAGCAGTAAATCCCATGGAGGTGGAGGTTCATGTATTGGAGGGGATATGTGATCAAGGCCTTTGAAAAAGCACCAGACCACCTTCTCCTGTGCCACCGTCTGCTGACCAGCCCACGCCCAGTAAGCAGAGATGGCTGCCAGGTGCACCTTAAGGGTCGAAGACCTCCTTTGGACAAGAGACCAAAGGTAGTCTAAAATGCTAGCCCCAGTACAGGACAGAGGTTCCAGGCCCTTGCCCTGCCACCAAATGGAAAATCTTTTCCATTTGAAGGCATAGCACTTTCTGGTAGACTCCTTTCTGGATGCTTCCACTACTGTGAGTACATCCTCCAGGAGACACAAAGCCTGGAACTCTAGTCGCTCAGGTACCAGGCCTTCGGGTGCAGGGATTTGAGGTCCAGATGGAGGACCTTCCCCTGATTGACAGAGATCAAGTCCGGGAGTGCTGGAAGATGCCTTGGAAGCTTGTTGCTGAGGCTGAGGCTGAAGAAATCTGGATACCAGAACTGGCGTGGCCAGTCTGGGGCTACCAGGATCACCTGCGCCTTGTCCCTCCTCACCTTAAGGAGCACCCTGTGAATCAAGGGAAATGGAGGGAAGGCGTAGAAAAGGCCTGGGGTCTACGGCCTCGAGAAGTCATCCCCCTGCAGCAATCCCCGCTGAGGTGGGGCGGGCATGAAACAGCCTCAGCTTGGTGTTTTCCCTGGAGGCAAACAGGTCCACATTCAGTTTGTCCCAGTGGGAGAACAGGCTGTAAGAAAAAATTAGTCACCTTAGTAATGTTGTTTCTTCTAATGGAGTCTTGCTATATTATGACAATTGCAGTATGACCGCAGGTTAGAACTGCTCCGGAGGTGAAATAGTTAACTTTCCATGCAGGCATGGAACTTAGAGCGCGAGCTCGGTTGAAAACTCTGTCTGTTGTGCTTCAAACGCAAACTGTCAGATCTTTTCGAGCTAAAACTCACTAAGGTTCTGTGTGGAAGCTGTAAACCTACACTAGCCAACTGGCTACTAACATAAACACTCATTTTTGGCCTAAAACAAAGACTCAAGTCAGGAGACCCAAAAATGCAAAAACAACACCAATTCACCCAAAAGGGTAGGTGAAAAACAACAAGGTGGGCATCAAAAAAAGTGCCAACCCTGTACTGCCCACCCACATCCCCAAAACAGAGGTTCTGAGAGGGGCAGGCAGGGAGGGAGGTCATAATATAGCAAGGCTCCATTAGAAGAAACAACATTACTGAGGTGAGTAATTTTTCTTCAAACAACATGAATCTTGCTATATTATGACAATACGAACTACACAGCAGTACCCCATGGAGGAGGGCAGAACCTACCTAGGAAATAGGCTCTGAAGCAGGCTGTGCCAAACTGAGCATCACTCCTAGCCTGGATGTCCAGGGAGTAATGCTTGGTAAAAGTGTGAACTGTTTTCCAAGTAGCTGCTTGACATACTTCTAGAATAGGAATGTCTCTGGCAGCAGTCAGAGAAGCAGCTGTACCTCTGGTAGAGTGAGGCCTGAGGGGGGAACTTTACCCAACTTCTCATAGCAGAATTGGATACAAGAGACAATCCACCTGGCAATGGATCTTTTAGTGGCTGGCTTCCCTTTACCAACTTCGCCATAGGTGAGGAACAATTGAAGGAGTCAAACCTATGACCCTAGTGCGCTCTATGTAGTAACTAAGGGCTCTCTTCACATCTAGGCTGTGCAGCATCCTCTCCCCAGAGGAGGAGTAGTCAGTGAAGTACACTGGAAGTGAAATAGATTGATTAAGGTGGAAATCTGAAACCACCTTAGGCAGGAACTTTCTATTAGTCCGAAGGACCACCTTATCTCTGTGAAAAGAGATAAACTCCTGCTCCACTGACAACGCTTGTAATTCACTTATGCGTCTGGCAGAGGTGATGGCTACCAAAAACACGGTTTTCCAAGTCAAGTACTTGAGCTCAGCTGAAGACAAGGGCTCAAAGGGGGGTTGCATAAGCTGAGCAATGCAAACATTAAGATCCCAGGCAGGGGCAGGATCCCTGAATGGAGGTTGGTGAAACAACCCCTTAAAAACTTGGAAAATACAGGATGAGCTGAAAGGGAAGAGGATTTACCTGCTGAAATAAAGCAGACACAGCTGCCAAGTGCACCTTCAGGGTAGCTGGTCTCAACCCCAAAGAATTCAGGTGGACCATATAATCCAGGACTGTGGGTAGATCAGCAGAGACTGGGAAATATGCTTTTCCGAGCACCATATGGAAAACCTTTTCCATTTGGAATTGTAAGTAGCCCTGGTGGAAGGCTTCCTTGCGGCCTTCAATATATCCATTACACCTTGGGAAAGGTGTAAATCAGCAAACTCTAACTCTTCAAGAACCAAGCCTTGAGATTGAGAGATTTGAGATTCGGGGTACCAGACCCTTCCCTGGGTACAGGTTAACAGATTGTGATTCCTGGGAAGGGACAGGGGAGGATGGACTGCTAAGGACAGCAGGAGTGGATACCAGGGCTGTCTGGCCCAATCCGGAGCTATCAGAATGACTTTGCATGATTGGGATCTGATTTTGACTAGCACTTTGAACAGGAGAGGAAAGGGAGGGAAGGCATAGAGAAACTTCCCTTCCCAACTGAGGGCTAAGGCATCCAGTGGGAGTAAACCCAACACTGGGGGCCTGCAGCAAAAAAGAGGAAGTTGGTGATTGTCTGGGGCTGCAAAAAGATCTATCTGCGGGGTGCCCCATCTGGCAAATACTACTCCCAAGACCAGGGGGATCCAGTGACCATTCGTGGTGGCCCTGGGAAATCCTGCTGAGAGCATCTGCCAGGACACTGTCCTTGCCTGGGAGGTGAACTGCCGTAAGGGAGGTGTTCAGGGAGTAAGCCAGAGACCACAACTTCATGGCTTCGGTGCACAAGGCCGTAGACCGAGTGCCCCCTTGCTTGTTGATGTAGCACATTGTAGTGGTGTTGTCTGTTCTAACCTGAATACTCTTGTTCTGAACAGATTTGGAAAAAGCTTGAAGTGCTAGAAAAACTGCTCTGAGCTCCAACGGGTTGATGTGGAGCAGAGATTCCTGGGGAGACCACAGACCCTGGGTGGTGAGGTCGCCCATGTGAGCTCCCCAGCCCAAGAGGGACGCATCTGTAGTAAGGATTACAAAATGAGACTGAGTGACAAAAGGAACCCCTTGTCTCAGGTTGCTCTGATCCTGCCACCACTGTAGGGCTTGGATCAGGGTTCGAGTTACTGGGATCAGCTTGGTAAGAGGATCCTTTCTTTGAGACCAAAAAGCTCTCAAATGGAACTGGATGTCCTCATCTGAAATCTTGCTCCTTGCACAACTGCTGTGGAAGCAGCCATGTGTCCTAGGAGCTGCAGAAAATGCCTTGCTGGCGGGAGACCTGCAGGGTAAATGAGGAGACCAGGGAGACTAGGGTCTTTGCCCTGTCCAGGGGAGGAAGGCCCTGGCTTCCTGTGTGTTCAGTTCTGCGCCTATGAAGGTAAGAAGCTGGACCGGCTCTAGAACTGACTTTGAGAGATTCAGAAGGAAACCTAGAGAGGTAAGCAGTTGCTGCGTTATCTGAAGGTGTAAACTGACCTGGTCTGGGGACTGGCCTACTAAGCCAATCGTCCAGGTAAGGAAAGATGGCAATCTTTGCCTTCTTAGGTGAGCAATTGCTACAGCCAGGCATTTGGTGAATACCTTGGGGCAGAAGTGAGGCCGAAGGGCATTGCTCTGAACTGGTAGTGGCCTGAGGGCAGCTCGAACCTGAGGTACTTTCAATGGGAGCATCTGATGGGAATATGGAAGTAGGCATCTTTGAGGTCCAGGAAGCTAGCCAGTCCCTGGCTTTAAAGAGGGTAGGATAATTCCCAGAGTCACCATTTTGAACTTTGGCTTTAAAAGGTGCTTGTTTAAATATCGAGATCCAGGATGGCCGCCATTCTCCTGTCTTTTTGGGGTAAGGAAGTACCTGGAGTACAAACCTTTGCCCTGGTGTGGGAGGAACCTTTCCACAGCTCTGAGAGCCAGGAGGGTAGAGACCTCTGCCTCTAGGGCGAGTGCCTCTGATGGAGTTGCAGGTGGAAAGATCTGGTTCTCAGCTTTGGAAATTTTTGAAGCTGAGAACCAGTCCCCTAACTACTACTTCCAGGACCCACTTGTCTGATGTTAAAGACTTCCAGTCCTGGACAAAGTAAGCCAGCCTGCCCCACAGGTAGAGGAGAATCGGCCCTGGCAATCCCATCAGGGTGCCTGCTTGGCAGGGGCTTGGGCTGAGGGGTGGAAGCAGACCTGCTTGTACCCTGTCTGCCTCTCCCTCTAAAGAACCCCCTCTGAGCATAGGCGGAGGAGGAAGCTTGGGCTTAGTAAAGGCCTATGAAAAGGCCTGCCCCTGCCTCTAGGAAGCTGCTTTTGAGAGTAGCCTGCCTTTCCTTGGCCTGTGCACTCCTATAGGTGGTCCTATATGCATCCATTTTCTTCACGTAATTCTGTGTTTGCTCCCCAAATAGAGAATTTCCCACAACAGGAAAATCCATGGCCTTAGACTAGGTATCCTGAGACAGGGTAGTACATCTGAGCCAAGCCATTCTGCGAAGTGCCACAGATGTAGCCATGACTCTTGATGAAACATCATTAGAGTCCACTGCAGCATGAAACTGCACCTTGGATGCCTCAATGCCATCCATAGCCACCTGTTCCAGCTACCTGGCAAGCTGGTCAGGGACTTGTTTCGCTAGGGCCAGCATAGTATCCCATCTGGATTTCTGGTATCTAGCAGCATAAGCCATATAATTTGCTTGTCTGAGTCCCAAAGATGCTGCCATGTACTCCATAGCATCAATCTTCCTGGAGTCCTTCTCAGGGGGGTGTGAAGCTAGGGGAATATTAGCCTTGTCACAGGCTGCAGCCTGCACTACCCCCACATGGCTGCATTGTTGAGTGAGGAAACCAGTGTCGGAGCCTGATAAGGTATACCTCTTGTCCATCCTTTTATCCACAGGAGGTATAGTGTGAGGAGTTTTAAAACTTTTACTGTCCGTTCCGAAAAGATTTATGCAAAGGAATAGACAGTCTCCTAGACTCTGGAATATCCATCATTTCTACATAGTCTGGCTCCTCTTGGTCATCAACAGCTTCCTCAACAGGGAGCTGGAGAGTTTCAACAACTTTTATAAAACATGAAATGAGAAGGGACTCAGAAAGCCTTGGAGGAGAAACCCCTAGGGGTCTATCTGGAGAGATGTCCGGATCAATGGGCACATCCAGATATTCAAAACCATATTCACTCTCCTCATATTCCTCTTCCCTTCCCCCGGTTCATAAAAATCCTCAAAATCATAATCTTGAACCAGTGGAACCGGAGAGAGAGACTGGACAATTTGAATTGCTTTAGCTATTTCCTCAGCAGCTGGGGAGAGAACTTTTGGCTCTACACTAGCTGACTTTCTAGTCCTTTTTGCTGGAACCGGCTCCTCAGAACCGGCTCTTCGTTTGCCCGAGGAAGTATCGCCCTGGTCAGAGGGTACTCCTTCCGGTTCGGTTGGCACCGAACCGGGCTGGCCATCCGGGTCAGCGGACTTTTTGGCCTCCCTTTCCCTGAGCCTACCAACTCTCTTATCTAAGGTCGCAGCAGAGAAATTGTGACAAATCTGGCAGTCTGAATTGAGGTGGTTAAACCCCAGAAAACAGACACGTGGTGTGTGGGTCAGCCTTAGCAAAAGCTTCCCCACAAACACTACAGTGTTGAAACCAAGTGGGTCCGGTTTTTCTTTTGGGTTTCTCAGACATAATGCCAGCCTAACCAACTTGCCCGTTTATGGCAATCCACCAAGCAAGACACCCTTATTGGTTCCCAACCGTGTCACGGGTCGTGGAAAAAACCGTAATGAAATCCGTTTTTTTTAGAACCGATAAGAACCGGGAACCGCACTCTAAAAAAGGACTAGTAGATTTTAAATACAACCTGATCGGTTCAAACCGAACCGATAAAGAATTACAAGTTCCACACAGAAAAAATCAATGTAAAACCTATCTATTACTTACATTACCACAGACAGAGCTTGAACCGACCAGTTGCGGTTTAATTTCGGCTAAAAACCGAAAAATAATACTTTTGAACCGACAAAATGAACCAAGCAGAAGGAGAAATCTCCGGAGCGACTGTTCAGTGAGGCTAAGTAAAGAATCTGACAGTTTGCGTTTGAAGCACAACAGACAGAGTTTTCAACCGAGCTCGCGCTCTAAGTTCCATGCCTGCATGGAAAGTTAACTATTTCACCTCCAGAGCAGTTCTAACCTGCGGTCATACTGCAATTGTCATAATATAGCAAGACTTCATGTTGTTTGAAAAGCTACCTCTGGATGGAGAGACCACTCGTGGGATGTCTCGCCTATGCGGCTGAGAGCATCCTCCAGTTGACTTGAGGCTCCTGTCACATGGATGGCTAGGAGATCCACCTCCAGCTGGCTCACGAGTGTCCAGATACGGAGCTCTTCCCTGCACAGCAGACGGGAGTGCATGCCGCCCTGCTTGTTGAGGTAGTACATGGTTGTGGTATAGTCTGTCTGGACTTAAACCACTTGACCCAGAAGCTGCTGAGCAAATGCTGTCACAGTGCCAGTCTGACCACTCTGAGCTCCAACAGGTTGATGTGGTAACTGGACTCCTCGGGGATCCAGAACCCATGGGCCCTGCTGTCCCCCATGTGGGCTCCCCAGCCCATGAGAGAGGCATCGGTCATGAGGATGACCGTCGGCTCGGGGCAAACAAATGGGATCCCTTCCTGCAACCAGTGTAGGATGGTCCACCACTGGAGAGTGTCCCACATCTTCTGGGTCACAATGATCAGCTGGCTGAAATGACCTAGGAGCTGAATCCACTGGGCGGCCAGCTCCCATTGAAGGGGGCGCATATGCCACCTAGCTCAACGGACCACGGTGGTGCAGGCCTCCATACAACCCAGAAGGTGCAGAAAGTTCCGGGCAGGGCGCAATTGCCCAACCAGAAATGATTGGGCAAAGGAGGAGAGAACCTCTGCCATGTCCGCGAGGAGCCGAGCTCTGTCCCGATGAAGCACATCACCTGAGAAGGCATGAGCCGACTTGGTCTCATTGATCAGGAGGCCAAGTTGAGAGCAGGCCTGGAGGGCCAGGTCCCTGGACCTCTCCACCTCTTGCTGGGTGGAACCTGTTAAGAGCCAATCATCGAGGTAAGGGTATACCCTGACCCCTCAATGTCTAAGGTGGGCTGTCACCACTGCCATGCATTTGGTGAAGACCCGTGGGGCCGATGACAGGCCGAATGGCATGGCTCGGAACTCAAAGGGTTCCCTCTGCTCTGAAGTGGAGTAACCACTGGCGAGATGGACGGATTGGGACGTGAAAGAACGCGTCCTGAAGATCCAGTGAGCAGAACCACGTTTTGCTCCAGGAATAGTATGATCTGGGACGGAGTTACCATCTGAAAGGTGCGCGGCCTGAGATACTGATTCAGGTCATGCAGATCTAGAAAGGGGCGCCAGCCCCCATTTGCTTCGGGTCCAGGAAGTACCTGGACACGAACCTTGGGTTGACTGGAGGATCTGCCACTCAGACCACTGCCTCCTTGAGGAGGAGCTGGGCTATGTTGTCTCAGAGCTGACTGAGTGTTGGCTGATACTCTCTCCTCCTGTAGGGTGCAGGCTCAGCTGGGAGGGTACTGCTCAAATTCTAGAGGCAGACCCTGGCTGACCACTTCTAAGACTCACCTGTCCGTGGTAACAGTTAACACACCTTAAAACCCACCTTCTCCTACAGGACTGGTCACCAATCCTCACAGCCACTAATGTGAACACTGCCCTGGACCATTTCATCAGCATCTTCAATGAAGCCTGCAACATATTTGCCCCACTAAAAAAGTGAAAAGTAAAGGCTCTCTATAACCCCTGGCTCACAGGTGACCTCCTAAGGTGACTAAAGGCAAGGGACCATCTTTGGGAGCTCGCCGGAAACACTGGAAGACAAATCGACATCGATAACTACAAATGTGCACGGAATGACTGTACCAAATCTATCCGGCAAACAAAATCGGCCTTCATCAAAAACGCTCTTGCAAGCTCCTGGGGCAACGGAAGAGACTTCTGGAATAACATAAAAGAAGTCACTGGGAAGCAGTCCAAATCCCCCCCATCCATACTCTGCATTAATAACATGACCACTCAAGATCCGAAAATCATTGCTGACACATTTAATGCTGCTTTCACAGACCTTAGTTCTGTACTTCCACCTGATTTCTTCAAAGAGGATGACACTCCTAATTCCCCAACCTCCCCTGCCCCCACTAGCCACCCTCCTTTTTACTTTAACTCGGTCAAGAAGTACCAGGTGCGCAGCTATGTTACCAAAGCCATTAGTAAGTCCAGATCTAGCAACAACTCTCTCGACCTTAGACTTCTATTACTCACCCTTGATGAAGTACTCCTACCTCTGACCAGGATTTTCAACCTCTCCCTCAGACTTAGCCAGTTCCCAAACAAATGGAAATCTGCTACATTAACCCCCATACACAAAAGTGGTGTCAAAACTGCACATGAGAACTTTCGTCCAATTTCCATCCTACCTCCACCCTCTAAGGCCCTGGAACGTATAGTTGCGGACCAGCTTACCGACTTCCTGGACATGCATAACATCCTGTGCAGGCAGCAACATGGCTTTAGAAAGGGTCATAGTACCACCACGGCACTACTTGAATTTACCGGCACCATCCACCACTCACTGGATAATGGACAACAAACTGGGTCTGCTTTCATTGATTTAACAAAGGCCTTTGATACAGTCAACCACTGTCTCCTGCTTGTCCAGCTGCAGTCTGCGGGACTCTCACCCAACTCTGTGAACTGGTTCAAAAGCTACCTAGATAACCGGTCTCAAAGAGTGAAAATTGCGGACACACTCTCAGATGCCAGACCTGTCCGCTCTGGTGTCCCTCAGGGTTCTATATTTGGACCCCCACCTCTTCAGCATTTTTTTGAACACACTGCCAGACTCCTGTCCAGAAAAAATCTTGCTCTACTCTGATGATGCTGTTATCCTAACCTCCCACCCTGATTCAAATCAGCTACAAGAGAACCTCCAGCGTGGTTTCACTGCAGTTGAAAACTGGTTCTTAAAACATAAGCTGATCCTGAACCAAAAAAACAAAGACAATGCTTGTCAGCAACCCACGCATCAAGAATAACCAGTATCACCTCTCCATAAAAACCAAGGAAGGAGTCACCCTAGAACAAGTCCATACCTTTAAATACCTTGGCCTCACCCTTAACTCCAAACTCTCCTATGCCGACCATATTAATAATGTGGCGAAAGTGGCTAACAAAAGACTGGGCCTTCTTTTCTGCCATAGGAAGCATCTAACCACCGAAGCCCTGCCTGTTGACATCCAGAGCTCTGTTGTTGGTATTATAGATTATGGACTCATTATCTATGGCTCTGCCACCTCGCTCAAACATGTTTCTACCTCCCTGGATAATGCCTGTCGACTTGTCACTGGAGCCCGTTTAACCTACACTTACGACCTCTACTCCCAAACTGGATGGCTGCAACTCAACAACCGAATAAAGTATCAAACCTGCATCGCAGCTAAGAAAATAATGATGGGCATTGCTCCACCAGGGGTCCGCTCCCTCCTCAAACCCAGAGTCAACAATTGTAACACCAGGAGCTCAAAACCCCTAACCCTGCAAATCCCTTACTGTCGCACAACCCAAGGCCAAAGGTCCTTTGCATATAGGGCGCCTAGCTGGCTAAACACTCTCGCTACTGACATCTCTAACTCTCCAACACTGGGCACTTTAAGACTAAGCTCCGCCTCTCATTAGCAGGCTCAAGCACCTGTGAATGCCCTGCTTAATGCAATACTCTCCATGCTACTGCCCACAGTCCCTACTGTCTGCTGTGGCCAACCCACGTAGCACTTCATCCCTACCATGCCCAACATTTGCTCTTACCCCTGCTCTGTCTTCACAAAAGCCCCTTTGGCTGCCTTTCTTTGTCCCACCCACCCCCTTCCTAGCTCCTCCTCACACTAACATTTTCTTTGTTGCCTACATCTTCCCATTGTGTTTCCTGTAAAGTCCTTGTAATAACATGTTATGACGATTGTGTTACTGATTGTTTTATAATGTATGTAACCTGTATGCCTGTGCTTACTGACGTGGAACCTTTGTAAAAGAGCTTCGTTCAAAGGTATTTGTAATCCTTGAATCAAATAAACAGCGGACCAGGCAGAAAGGAAGTTTCATACGTTTATTTCAGACCTTTGTAAAGACCGAAGTCCATTATAGCTAGCGTGATCTCTAGAGGTACCCAGTAATGTTTTACTTATCAGACAGAAGTCTAGGAAATGCTTAAAGGTTTCCATGATTCTACTCGCAACCACTTCTACAGGGAGGTAATTCCAAATTTTAACAACCCTCACAGAGAACCAGAATTTCCTTAACTGGGTATTATATCTCTCGCCTATTAACTGTAGGGGGTGGGCTCTAGTATTGTATTTCTGGTCTCTCAAGGCAAGTCCCAGCTGTTCCCATAGATGTAAATCCGACAGTGCTCTGAAGATCAGGCACATGTCCCCCCCCTTAATCTGCGGTATTCTAATGAATACAGCTCCTGGTTTTGCAACCTTTGTGCATAGTTTTGACCCTGGACCTCTTTGATTCTCCGTGTAGCCCTTCTTTGGACTTTTTTCAGGGCTTTTATATCTCCCTTATTCCCAGGAGTCCAAAACTGGGCACAGTCCTTGATGTGTGGGCGCACCAGGAAGGTATAGAGGGGAATCAAAACTGCCTTACTCCTACTATTAATATTCCTGTGGATGCAGCTCTGAATACTGCTAGTTTTTTTTATCACCTGATTATGTTGTTGTTTGAATCTAAGGTCTTTGCTAACCCTTATTCCCAAATCTCTCTTATCATTAGCAGTCCTTAATACCTTCCCAGCTAATGTATAATTATGCTGGGGGTTATTTTTACCCAGGTGCATCACAGTGCACTTCTCGATATTGAACAAGGATCTTTTTTTTTTTTTATGAGTCCAGGCTTCAAGTTCCCCCAGCGCTTCTTGTAGCACTACTGCTTCCTCATGACTATTTACTGGGAGATCCAAACGAGTATCATCCGCAAATTTAGATAGCCATATGTCCGTTTGTGGCTTCATTGTTGAAATAGGTAAATTAAAAGACAAGGACCCAGCACCGATCCCCTGGGGCACCCTGCTAGTCATGTCTGCCCACCTGGAGAGTTCTCCTCTGATACAAACATGGAAATTACGTAACTACCGTAATTCTTGATCTTCTTGGACGAGTCTCCACCACTCATTCACACTAATGTGATCTGCGCCAGAGGCACTAGGACCCATCGGAAGCAAAACTTTTTTGTTAGAAGGTCGGCGCCTGAGACAGAGCCACGAGGAGCGGCACCATGAGCCTCAGTTCTTGCGCTAATGAGTATCTCGGCGTCGACCTTCCAACCGCCTCAGTACCTTTTTTTCCGAGGAGATGCAGCGTAACTAACCTAGAAGGAGAGCCTAACCAAAAACCAGACATAAGATAATCCGGAAGACCCATATAAGAAGGGTCAACAAAGAAGTCTTCACAGCCTAAGGATTGAGGGAGTGAAGACCAACAACAAAGGTGAGCTCGGGGGATGGAGGGTGGGCATGTGAATGAGTGGTGGAGACTCGTCCAAGATGATCAAGAATTACGGTAGGTACGTAATTTCCATATCTTCCTGAACATAAGTCTCCACCACTCATTCACACTAATGGGAGAGTACCGAGCTAATAATCCCCAGAGAGGGCAGCAGGAGAGACCAAGAGCTCACAGTTTTAGGACAGGAGTCCATTAAGGATGGTTCTGCCAAAGGAAAGATGTCGTCTGGCATGGACATCCAGGGCATAGTGTTTGATGAAAGTATGCACTGAGCTCCAGGTAGCCACACTGCAAATATCTGCAATGGGCACGTTGCGGATTTCTGCCAAAGGTGCCGCGTCCACTCTAGTAGAGTGAGCGTACACTCTGCCCTCCAGCTTAACCTGCGCCATGGAATAACAGTGACGAAGGCATACCACCAGCCATGCTGAGATACATCTGATAGCGACAGGCCGACCCAGCCTGGTCTCGCTGAAGGTAAACAGTTGCTGAGCTTTACAAAAGTCTTTTGTTCTATCTAGATAGAAACGCAAAGCTCTCTTGACATCCAAGGAATGAAGAGAACGTTCTCCTACATTTTGGAAGTTCGCAAAGTAAGAAGGAAGGACCAAAGGTTGGTTTAGATGGAATTCCGAAACAACCTTAGGGAGAAACTTAGGATGGGTTCTAAGGACTACTTTGTCTTTATGGAACACAGTATACGGAGGGTCTGTGACCAAGGCATGTATCTCAGAGACCCTGCGGGCTGAGGTAATGGCCACTAAGAAGGCCATTTTCCAGGTGAGAAATTTTAGCTCACAGGTAGCTAGAGGCTCGAAAGGTTTTCGAGTGAGCATGTCTAGCACAAGATTAATGTCCCAGGCTACGACTGGATGTCTTATAGGAGGTCTGGTATGCAGAATTCCCTTAAGAAACCTCAACCACAGGTAACTGAGCCAGTGACAAGGAAAGTACTGGCTCATGATAAGCTGAAATGGCACAAAGGTGAACTTTAACTGTAGAGTACTGCAGACCTGAATTTGAGAGGTCTAAGAGGTACTCAAACTTTATCTGGTGGGCAGGAAAAAAAGATTTAAAGAGGATTGTGCACACCAGAGTGAAAAACGCTTCCATTTGACTGTGTAAGTTTTCCTAGTGGCTGGCTTACGCGCAGCCAGAAGAATATTTGAAACCCTGCGAGAGACATTGAACCTGTTCACTTCTATCTCTTCAGGAGCCAAGCGTGAAGGTGAAGCGACCTCAGGTTGGGATGGACAACAGGCCCCTGAGTCAAGAGGTTCGTCTGAAGGGGAAGTGGTTTCGGCGGAGCTGCCGACATACTGTTGAGTAGTAGAACCACATCTGTCGAGGCAGAAGGGAGCAATGAAGATCATTTTGTCCCCCTGGGATTCGAACTTGAGAAGTACCCTCTGAATCAGAGGAAGAGGCGGAAAGGCGTATAGAAAGCGTTTTGTCCACTGCAGCCTGAACGCATCCTGACAGAAAATGCCACGCCCTGGATTTCTGGAGCAGAATGAGGCAGTTTTGTGTTGAGTGGGGATGCAAAAAGGTCCAGGTCTGGGAGTTCCCCACTCTGCGAATATTGACTGAACTACGGTTGAGTCAAGAGACCATTCGTGAGGATCTGTCTCTGTTCTGCTGAGGCGATCTGCCAGTTCGTTCTGCACTCCTGGCAGGTAGACCGCTTGAATTAGAGACTTGTGCTGCAAGCACCGTTCCCACACTCTCATCGCTTCTCTGCATAAGGGGTAAGAGTGAGCACCGCCCTGCTTGTTAATGTAATATATCACTGCTTTGTTGTCCGTTTGAAGGAGAATGTTCTTGTGACAGAGAATGTCCTGCAAAGCCAGGACTGCATAAAGGACGGCTCTCATCTCCAAGACATTTATGTGAAGCTGGGACACGACCTGAGTCCACATACCTTGAGTGTGGAGAGCCTGACAGTGAGCTCCCCACCCTATCAGGGACGCGTCTGTGCTAATGGAAATCTGATGATCCAGGGGAGCAAAGGGATACCCTTCTAGAAGATTGTTCTCTAGCGACCACCAGGTGAGTGGCTGGGGACCACTGAGCATCCATTGAGAAGTTCTCATGTGAAGGCGTGCTAGGGGTACAGTGAACACCGAGGATGCCATGAGACCTAGCATCCGTTACATCGAGAGAGCTGGAACCGAGTTGCTCTCTCCGATGTAATGGGCCATCTGAAGGATATCACTCCTCCTGTCCTCTGGAAGAAAGGCCTTCGCACAGGAGGTGTCCAGAAGAGTTCCTATAAAAATGAGCCTCTGGGAGGGCTGCAGCTGCGAGTTTTTGAGGTTTGGCAGGACTCCCATGGACGTGAAGCCGTGGCTACAGCATCCAGAGTTCCCTGCCTGGAAGGACTTGCTAGAAGCCAATCGTCCAGATAAGGGAACACCTGTATTCCGATCTTTCTGAGATGCGCTGCGAGAACTGCACAACACTTTGTAAAAACTCGTGGCACCGAGGATAGCCCAAAGGGCAGGACTCTGAACTGATAATGCTGTCCCAGAGCCACGAACCTAAGGAATTTGTGATGCTTTGGGTGAATAGAAATGTGCTGGTAAGCATCCTGCATGTCTAGGGAGGCTAACCAGTCTTGTTGATGAAGCAAAGGTAACAGGGTTCCCAGTGATGATAATTTTGAATTTCTCCTTGGGAAGGAATTTGTTTAGTTTTTTGAGGTCCAAAATGGGGCACATACCCCGTTTTCTTTGGAACCAGAAAGTAATGGGAGTAGAACCCTGGGTTCCATTGATCCAGCGGAACTACTTCCACTGCCCTGTTGTTCACAAGGCTCTGTATCTCGGCGGCGAGATCTGACTGAAGGGTTGACAGCCTGGACTGTCGTCTGGGGGGATGATCCGGAGGGGTCTCCACAAGATTGAGTGAATACCCTTCGCGGATTATCCAGAGGGCCCATTTGTCTGAGGTTATGGACTTCCACTGATTGTAGAAGTGCATCAGACGACCTCCCACCGCTGAGGAAGAGTCCACCTCGGGCAGCTGAGGTGGGACTTGGGCCAACAACTTAGAAGGCGGCACTGGGCGCTTTGGGTCCTTGCGCCTTCTGTTGCGTTTTCTTTTGAGGCTGGGGGGCTTGGTTTTTATGAAAACCTCCCCTGCCTTTGCCTCGAAAGGACTGACGGTTATGAAACTGGCATTTATTAACACCCCGTCGAGAGGGGACAGGAGGAGGTCGAGCCAACTTAATGGCTGACCTAGTCTTTTGTGTAGCCTCTAGAGCCTGTTCTACTTGAGGGCCGAAGAGATGCACACCATCAAAAGGCAACGCCATTACCTGCTGCTGTGCGTCATTCGTGAAACCTGAAGTGCGCAGCCAGGAATGACAGCGGGTACAAATGCCCGCCGCTGCCGCTCGGGAAGCAGTGTGGAAAGCATCCATAGCCGCTGTAACCTGCTGGTTGTTGGATTCGATACCCCTGGTTATGGTTTGAAGTAGCTCTGAATTTGTGTCCGATTCCGGTAGAGCTTCAACCAATTGTTTGAGTGAGTGCCAAAGGATATACTCACATTGAGAGAAATAGCCTTGGTAGCTCGCAATATGCATACCCAGAGTGGAAGCAGCAAAGACTCCCTCACCTAAAGTGTCTATCTTACGAGATTCTTTGTTAATAGGTCGAGCTGTAGTAGTCTGGGGAAGGACGACCTTATAATTCTCTGCCAAGACTACAATAGGATCCGCAAAGGCTTGGGATGCCAAAATGGGTCGATCCTTGGGGGCTGAGTATTTTCTATCTATGGACTTCGCCACCGAAGGAATGAGAGCAGGATTATTCCATACCATTTGAGACAGCATCTCAAAGGAGGGCTGTACCAGAGGAGTCAAATCCATAGGGATCTCCGGAACATGGAGTTATTGGAGTCTTAATTTCCCAGGATCGATATCTGTAGTTTGGAGAGAAAGAGTGGAAATCAAATTTTCAGCAGAGACTTAAAAGACAAGTCCTCGACCACAGGCTCTGCAGCAGGAATAGATCCTGTTCCTTCCACTTCATCACCCAGACTAAGATCTGGGTCAGGCTCAATGTCATCTCCTGACAGTCCAGGAGGGACTGCATGGACAGGAAAGGAGTGAAAATCAGAGGGAAATGAGGAAGGAAAAGGGTTAAAGGAGTCCTGAAAGGTGGACGATGCCCTAACAACCTTCGGCGCCGCAGAAACACATGGCGCCGAAAGAACGCACAGCGCCGAAGACGGTGCTGAGAGGCCGACAGCGCCCCGAAGCCATACGGCACTGACTATGTGCATGGCGCCAAGAAACTCAACGGCGCCGAGAACGGCACAGACGCAGAGCGTGCCATCGATGCAGAGGGCGTCGAAAACACCCCAAGACTCCGAAAAACAGGATTTGAGGAGAAAGGAGGAAGAAGAGCAGGAGTTAAGAGGCATCAGTGTGGCCCCCTGCGCCGCAGCCATATTGGGGGGGGACACCTAAATGCAGAGTCGATGGCACCAAAGACTGTGCCGCCCGACTAGGGAGGCTCAACCACCCTACCTGATCTCCCAAGAAGCCCAAAGGCCCCTGAGTGACCGGGCCAGGCATCTGGACCAACCTCCGAGCCCACTGCTCCATAAGTGCAGCCCACTGATGCAACTACTCATCTGAAGACCTACCAGAGGACGGGGTAGGGCTCCGATGTCAAAGACGTCGGCTACCAGAAACAGAAGCTGGCGACTCCAAAGGAGGAGATCGGCAACTAGCTCCAATAACTGACCGACTACGCGCAGACATATCAGAGGGCGACCGAGTGATGCCCTCTCTTTTTTGACCTGAGGGCCGAAGAGGAGCTCGAGGAAGAACGGTGCAGAGAATGCGACCGTTTACTTTTATGCTTTCAAAGGGACCACCGGCCCCCTCAGGCATTGAACTGACCGTTGTCAGACCCCACCTTCCGGAGAAGGTGGCGGACCGGACCCAGCCCGGCTGACTGAAAAGCTTTCATACGAAGTCTCCCTACCATCACCTGACCTGCTCATAGTCGACTCCGTCAAAGTAGGCTGAGACTTCTTTGGTAAATAAGAATAATAAACTAAGCGATACTTATTTGAGATATTACTACAAAACAACAAAACTGAAAACTATGCTGCTAGTTTGAAGTTCGACTCCCAGAGGGCCAGTGACGTCGTCACTGAAGTGCACTCGACGGCGGGAAAAAAGGAACTGAGGTGGCTGGAAGGTCGACGCCGAAATACTCATTACCGCATCAGCTGAGGCTCGTGGTGCCGCTCCTTGTGGCTCAGTCTCAGGCACCAACCTTCTAACAAAAAAGTTTGCTCCCAATGGGTCCTAGTGCCTCCGGCGCAGATCCCATTAGTGTGAATGTGTGGTGGAGACTCATGTCCAGGAAGATCCTTTGTCTTCTTCCTGCCAACCAGGCCCCAATCCATCTTGATATTCCAAGCTGGACATCAAGTTCTTTAAGGGACTCAATCAGCTCCTCATGAAGGACTTTATCAAAGGCCTTAGTGAAGTCCAAAAACACGACATCCACCGATTTCCCTACGTCTATGGAAGTGACGGAGCCGACCACCCACGGGAGGACCCAGAGCTGGGGTAACGGAAAAACGGGAATAGGGGTGGCCACCCCTATCCCGTCACTGGGCAGGCTCGGAGGAAGAAGGTTCAGGGCCTGAACCATGACCTCCTCTGCGGCCTGGGGAGGTCCGGGCTTGGGGCGCCAAGCCTGTGCCTGCTGATGCTATCCTCCCTGAAAGGAGGACTGCCAGGCCGCAGGAGCAGAGTGTCGAAAAGGCTTCTTTCTCTGCTGCTTCTTAGGGCCAGAAGCACTTTGAGCTGAAGTAGCAGAGTCCAAGGTGGCACTGGACTGTTCAATTCGCTGAAGGTGACCATCCACACCTGGACCGAAGAGATCGATGCCCAGGAAAGGAACATCAGCAAGTTTGTGCTGGGTATCCGCCATGAAGGTGTAAAGCCTCAGCCAAGCCCTGCGGCATGAGGTGACCGCGGCTGCCACTAAACGGGCACGAGTCCTCAATGTCCAGAGCCATCTGAAGCTGCTGCTTGGCGATAGCACGGCCTTGGTCCTGGACCTGCCTGACCACAGTCTGAAGGTATGCAGGGAGATGTGGGAGAACTTCGTCCAAGGACCCTAGAAGGGCATGGGAGAAGTGTGCCATGATAATGGTCAAGCTTGCCTGATGAAGGCCTAAAGAGGAGGCCACACAGACCTTCCCGGCAGAGTGGTCCAGTTTCTTGGACTCCTTGTCTGGGGATCTATTAGTGTCGGCAGAGCTGCCTGTACATCTGAACACAGAAGCGGTCACAAGGCTCTCAGCCGAGGGATGTTCTGTGAACCCTGAGAGGGACCCCATGGGCACTGCATACTTGCGGGCCATCTGGGCAGACAGCGCTGGGCAGGAGGCAGGATGCTGCCAAAGCTCCAAGGCCGGGCCAACAATGGCTTCGGCCACAGGAAAGGCTTCCATCGGGGCATCCCCTCTCTTGGGAATGTCAGTAAGAGGGTACTCTGCCCGTTTCTGGACTGGTTCCAGGGGCATCCCCCCGTGGATTCAGAGATAAGGTGGGGATTCCCTTGAAAGGACGAAGGGCCTTCTTCCGTCGACAGATCACCAGCCGACTCGTCATCCTGCAGGTGAGAGTGAAGGTTGGTGTCGTCTGAATCCGAGGTATCCGGATAAAATGGTCGGCCGCCAAGGTCACCCTCAACTTGCCTGGGGCGATCAGGCGTGAGGTTGACCGAGATCCTGTGAGGAAGACCCAGGGTTGACCGAGCTTCCTTCATAGGAGCCCCTCCCAAAGTCTGTTCAGGCGTTGGCTCCATCACAATCAGTGGAGAGACCGATACCGGCCGAACCGGAGAGGGTTTAGCTGGCTCCGTGGGCGGGGGAACCGATTTCACCGGTTCCAAAGGAGTCTGCTTCAGCCTAGGAAGCGAAAGCCAAGTAATGGCCGGAGTAGAGACTGTGGTCAGCTTCTGCCTGGACAGGATCAGCTGCTGCCACATCAGATCCTTGTAGCGTCGGTGGAACGTTCGCCGAAGCCTCTCCTCGTCCAAGGAGGATGAGGATGACCGATGGCGTCGCCTCTTTCTGGAGTGCTTGTGCGCCTTCCTCGGCCTGTCTGTCGAGGGGGTGTGAGATCTCGACCTGGATTGGACTGGCTGAGTCGGTCGCTCGGGAGACACCAGTGGGACCGGTGACTTCCCAGGGATCAGGGACCGGTTCCTCAATGGGATCCACAGCTGGCTGGGTCTCCTCTCTGGGAAAAGACAGGACCTGGGTCCTATTGAGACAGCTGTCGACCGGAATGGGCGACAACGGATCGAGAACGATCTCAACCTCGTCGATTGAGACCTCGTTTGACTGACCAGACTGCAAGAACGAGAAGCCAGTGGCTGAGGAGGCAATTTCGACCGAAGTCGATACTGCAGGCTCCTGGGACTGAGATTGCTCATGATCTCAAAAGCGTTTTCGCCGAGATGAAGACCGATTCGGATCCTTATCCCTCTTACGGGACCGAGAGGAGTGAGAGCCCGCAGGTCCCTCGCCCTTAGTGGGGAGAGAGTGGCATAACTCTTGGAAGGAACCTGAAAAAGGTAGAGCCCAAGTTGAGAGGAACGAAAAACGACTGAGGAAGACTCTGTGGCCTGCGCCCCTTCTTCTAAGGCCTGCATTCGCTCCAGCTGGTCGGTGGATACCGCAGCCGTGGAAACCACCCACTGAGCTTCTTTAGATTTCACTGGAGGATTCCGTTTTTCAGGCCTGCCCAATTTGAGGCATGCGAGACAATCATTGAGGAGACACTGGTGAAAAGTGAGAGACATCTCGCAAGTCTTGGTGTCATGGTCGACACCCAGACAGTAAACGCACGTGGTATGCGGATCAGTGCGCAACATTTTTCGGCCACACGGGCACCAGTGAAATCCAGGGGAAGATTTATCTTCCATGATGGAACGATGAGAATCACCATCGCTAACTCGAAAAAGCTGAAGTTTCGGAATAACCGAAGGTTTTGAAGCCAGAGCCTACATAAAGCGAGAGCAAAGAGGAGGCAACCTGAATCTTCCGGCAGAAAGGAAGATCTGGCATCATGGGGCGGAGCAGAGGGCTATACCACCCGGGTGGGTGGGAGAAGCCAGCTTGAAGACTTTCTTGTGATACTTACAGGGGAAAGGGACATGCCAAGAAGTGTGGATGAACAACATATCCATGTCCCTAGAAACCAGACTTAGCCTTTTCTCGGTGTCTGTGCTTATGACTAAAAGATGTGGAGGCTTACGATTACTGTTCCTTGTCCTTATCCTTTAGATTTTGATGGCTGCTTCTCAGACAACAGTAAGGAGAAGCAGATTTTGAACTCCTTTCCTTCTCCGCAGCTGTCCGTGCCTTTCTAAGAGGTTTCTTATGGCATCACCTCGTAGCCTGGTTGAAGCTCTGTCAAATCTCACAAGTCCTCATGCTGCGAAACAGGCCCACACAGATCCCATGTGTATCTTTATAAATTTTATATCGCACTTACAATATCGAAATGAATGCTCTTCTGACTTTAGAGGCATACACAGATGACAACAGAACACTAAGTAAAAAAAAAAACACAGCAACAGCTAAGTTAAAGGAGTTTCCTTCAGCAGGTCCAAAAGGATGACCAACATAAGGAGTAAGAACTGAGGAGTGATGGGGCCACCCACGTTACATACGTGTAGACGCTGCATGTCACTGTGGCCAGCCCCTGACTAGCAAAAAGTTCCAAAGTGGTCTTTTTACTGATGGACTATAGTTCCAATGCTGTGGTCTAATGGAAGAGATATCCTCGAAGATCTTTCTTCTCCTTATGCACCTTAAGAATACTTTCTAAGTTCAGGCCAAGCAACACACCACCAGCGAAAGGGCCAACTGACCAACTGGGACCTGGAAGCGGAGAACTGCTGCCCAATGCTGCAATAGCTTCAAATAACACGGCAGCAACTATTGAGAAGCAAAAATAATAATGCGAAAAACCTTAAAACAACCCCAGAGTGGTAACAAAAACTGTCAGAAATGGTAAAGAACCCAACCTTCACATTCTATGCTGAGGGAGAAAACCCCATGCAGGTGATGCAGAGGAGGGAAGGAAACCAGAATCTGAGAAACACAGAATTTGACAGCAGATAAGAACCGCTTGGCCCACCCAGTCTGCCCATTTCCCTACCTAATGGATAAGCTGCAGATCCTAGCTAACCCAGTCTACTTCTTCCAACCTCCACCCCCTAGAATTGCCTTATGTCTGTCCCATGCATTCTTGAATTCGACCAGTTTTTGACTTCACAACCTCCTCAGGAAGGCTGTTCCATGCATCCACAACCCTCTCTGTGAAAAAATACTTTCTCACATTACCTCTGAGCTCTCCCCCCTCTAGCTTGCACAACTCTTTTTCTGAAATATGCTACCCTCCTCTTGGACTTTGATTCCCTTGAGGTATTTGAAAGTTTCAATCATGTCCCCCCTCTCCTCGAGGCTATACATATTAAGATCCTTAAGTCTCTCTTGATGTGTCTTCTGGTGCTGACCCTACACCATTTTAGTTGCTCTCCTCTGGACGGCTTCCATCCTGTCTATGTCTTTGCAGAGACTGGGTCTCCAGAACTGCACGCAGTACTCCATATGGGGTCTCACCAGCTGTCTGTACAGAGGGATAACAACTTCCTGTTTTCTACTGGTGATGCCTCTCCCTATGCACCCTAGTATCCCACCAGCCCTACTTACTGCCCTCTCACATTGCTTGCTCACCTTCAGGTCATCTGATATGACTACTCCCAGGTCCCTTTACATTTTTGTTGTTGCATCTCACCCCCCATTGTGTACTGTTCTCCTGGGTTTTTGTTTTCCAGGTGCATTACTTTGCACTTCTTAGCACTGAATCTAAGCTGCCATACATTTGACAATTCCTCCAGCCTTGCCAAGTCCCTTCTCATCCTTTCCACCCCACCCTGTGTATCAGCTCTGTTGCAGATCTTTGTGTCGTCTGCAAAGAGACATACTTTTCCTTCCAGTCCCTCTGCAATGTCGCTTATAAAGACATTAAAGAGGACCGGTCCTAGTACTGAACCCTGCGGTACCCCACTAGTAACCCCCCTTTCTTCAGAGTGGACTCCGTTTACTATTACCCTCTGTGTCCTGTTCTCCAGCCAATTTTTAACCCAGGCTACCATCATGGGACCCACTCCTAGGCTGGCCAACTTGTATATTAATCTTTTGTGTTGGACTGTGTCAAATGCCTTGCTAAAGTCTAGGTAGGCCATGTCCACAGTCCCTCCCTGATCTATTACTTTGGTCACCCAGTCAAAGAAATCTATTAGATTCGTCTGACATGACCTTACCGCTGTGAATCCATGCTGCCTAGGGTCCTGCGCTCCTCTGGCCTCTAGGTACTCAACAATTCTTTCCTTCAGAAGTGATTCCATCATTTTCCCCAATCACTGAGGTTTAACTAACACATCTGTAGTTTCCTGCTTCTGCCCTGCTCCCACTTTTGTGAAGTGGAATAACATCTGCCCTCCTCCAGTCTTCAGGTACCGCCCCATCCTCCCATGATTTATTAAAGAGGGTAGTCAGTGGTGTCACTAGTTCTACCCTTAGTTCTTTTAGAATTCTGGGATGAATCCCATCAGGCCCCATTGCTTTGTCCACCTACAGTTTTAAGAGTTCCTTCAGAACTCTTTTTTCTGTGAAAGGGCTGGTATCAACCCCCGTATCCAGCGTGTTTCTATTGTTTGGTTTAGGTACCTCCCCCTCTTCATTTGTGAATACTGAGCAAAAGTATTTGTTTAGTATCTCTGCCTTTTCACAGTCACCCTCTGCCCACCCCCTCCCCTTTATTAAGCCTCACTATCCCTCCCTTGGTCTTCCTTCGCTCCCTGATGTACCTATAAAAGGTTTTATCCCCCTTCTTAACTGAGTTGGCCATCTTTTCCTCAGTTTGGGCCTTTGCTGTTCTGACTGCCTTTCCTGATTCCTTTTGCTTTGACTGATACAATTCTCTGTCCTGCTCCTTCTGTGATTCCTTGTATTTCCTGAATGCTCTCTTTTTCTCCCTAACCTTCCCTGCCACCTCCTTTGAGAACCATAGTGGTTTCTTACATCATTTTGTTTTGTTGAGGAAAAAAGTTTACAAGAAAATCTCTGGGCTGGAGAGCTCTGATGATGCTGGAACTCCAAAAGTCAATACACACAAGACTGAGGATTCAAAACTAACTGCCTCAGAATGGAGTAGAGCTAAGGGTTCCGTGATGATACCACAGCTTTGGAGTTTTGGCCTCTAACAGCGTATGTGTTACCCAGCAGTAAATGACTAGTCTATTGACAATGTGGAACGAAACAGAAAGCCAGAGTCAGGATGGTTCTTGAGTTTGGGAAGAAGGGTGTTGCCTAACTCGCTATCATACTGACTTGGCTTCACAGTATGAAGGTTCTGAAGAAATCCTTTGTCGGGCATGTCTTCTGTGGGTCAGGACTGCAAGCAGTCAAACTAATTAGGGGAAAAAGTACTAAATAAACCACACACTCCAGCAGGAGAAAATTATTTCTTTATTAACATACATATGAATAAAATAAAAAGACAAAAATACGTTAAAACCTGCTCTTTGTAGAATAAGCAAGCTGGACACCAGAGAGCAGTATCCTTAAGACACCAGGGGGAACTCAATGAAGTTGGAAAGTGAAGACAGAAGGATATCAGGAAGAGGAAATATTTTTTCACAGGGTGGTAGATAGGTGGTACAACTGCTAAGGGAAACCGTCTGTGTTCAAACGTGGAACAAATATATGGGTCTGTTAAAGGCAGCAGGAGTGTAGGGGAAGGAGTGAATGACCATGTGGGATATCACATCCAACCTCAAGTAGGGTTGGGCAGGTTGGATGGGTCATAGAGACTTTGCAGCTATCTTCCAGGTTTCTATTCTCTGCAGAGCTCAAACATTTCACATAGACCCCTAATGCACTTCAACACAGGAAATGTGTGTAACCACCACGAATTAATACTTCTAATAAGAATTCTTTTCTGGTGAGAATCCTACTTATGAAGACCTGACAGTACTCATGACCACACCAACACAGCTGGGTTCCAGGTTCAATGCAATGACTTACCGCAGTAAGTGCTCCACCCCAACCTCCTCTGCTTCCTCTGCTCCAATTTCACTGGTCACATGTTCAAAGGTCTTAGAGGTTGGCGTTCCATCCTAAAAAAATAAGGAAGAAAATGTAAACAAGAAAATAAAATCACTACAGAAGAGATGCAGGAAATGGAAATTATGTACTTGCTGTAATTATTGATCTTCCCAAATATCTTCACCATTCATTACTGATGGGTCCTACCGAAGGTTAGGACCCTGCACGGAAAAAAACCCCACTGCCTCTAATTTTTGTCTGAGCTGGAGGAGTCAGCGTCGGGAGAGCGCCGCCCACAAGATCAGCAATCTACGTGGTGCTCGCGGATTGTCCAGTAACCGACGCCGACTCCTCACAACACTCAGTTCTGTCCACCAGGCGAGGAAGAAAGGGAAGGATAGGGATATAGGAGGGCCAGTGTGCCTGAATAACAGAGGAAGGGGGGGGGCTAAATATAGAGCCGTCTGAAAAAGGGGGGTGTTATCAACCAAAAGGGACAACTAAGGAGACGGGGTGACCAGAACACTAGGCAGTCCAAGGCAGAATAAAAACAACCAAAAGATAAATGAGGAAGAAGGAAGACAGATGAAAAAAGGAAATGACAGACTCCCTCCCGAGTCTCTCTCTCTCCCCGCCCTCCCTCCACAGCCTTTCTCCTTTTAATGCTCAAGAACAAAGAGACACCTAGGGCTCTCCCGACTCGAGGTCAGGGTTAAGAGCTGTCTTGAGAGTGGAGCTCCAAGAAGTTGGAGGTCCACAAAGAGGGCTAAGAAAGGAGGAGGAGAAGTAGAAGAAGAGGGAGGAGAAAAAGATCATACTGTAAGTGGGAGGAAGTAGTCAGAGGCCTAGAAGGCCACCCTTTCTTCCTTGAAGTTAAAGGGAGAGTTTGCAGGAGAATTCCTGAAAAAGGAGAACTCCCTTTCCCTTGTACCAAATTTCGTCTGTTACATAAAAAGTATGCCTTACCTTCTGGTCTTTTATTCATTCTTACCTTTTATTTTATTTAGTTTACCGGGTAAGTACCGTAGCCAAGACAAGACTATTTTCAGGCATGACCCGGGAGATTACAATAGGTAGGCAGGGAATGACACTTGATAACAGGAATAACAAGATACAGAGCAACAGGACATTAGATAACAGGAATAACAAGATACAGAGCAAAACAATAATTAGACAAATTACATGATTTGGAACAGGACGTGTCAGTAGTCCACTAACAGTAACAATAATTAATGATTACAAACATCCGTGATAAGCACAACTGTGTTAAGAGCTGCTAAAGCATAACCAATAGAGACATAAGAGCTTAACCACAACAGAGCAATTTGTCCCCCTTTTTTTTTAAAAAAGGATCACAGATGCGGACCATTGTCGCCCTTTCAGACTAGGGTCAAACCGGAGTGTTTTTAGTTAATTTCTTTATCTCCCCTCCATCAACTGCCCCCCCCCAGCTCAGTCACCCCAGCGTTCACTGGTGCTCACCTCATGGCTTTGAGGTGCCAGCTGGTCAGGTGCAGTGCCTGTGGAGGGCCGACATCATCTTGCCAGTCTGCAGGATTTTTCTGCCTCCGGTTTTCCTCCGTGAGTACTGGACATAGCGTGCAGTGACGCCAATGGCCGAGCCGCTTCCGCATGTTGCACGCCGGGGATCTGCTCTGTCTCCGCCCCCCCTGTCTATGGAGCTGGTGTGCCAGCCTCCACTAGGGGCCAGGCATGTACTGGTTTCTAGTCCCACCCCTACCTGGGAGAGGAGAGCTGTTCGGACACCCAATCCTCTCCCTCCGCGGACGACTCCTGGTGACCCATTCACACTGTGAACACGGGTCACTGGCACGGTAGGAGGTAAGGTAGTGATGCCTCAGCCCTCCACGCCACTGGGCCGGCTCCAAACCGGAGTGTTAACAAAAAACAACCCCACACCTGGCAAAGGACCATTTCGGCCCTCAGGATTGAGAGGACATTTGAGATTGAACAATCTCTGTCTTACACAGTTGCCGGGTAGCTCAGCCAGGCTGAGAGGAAAGAAGTTTTGACCCCAGAGAGAACAGGGCTGAAAGCCAGAGGCAGATCCCAAGGAAGAGCCATCACAGTAGACCCAAGGGCTCTAAAGGAAGCCGGCATGATGTAATATCAAGGCCTCAGGGTTTACCTGGAAGCTGACCCTTTCACTGACTCTCATCCCACAGGAGGGGGCGGTACTATCCAGCATCTGATTACAGGGAGGGTGAACAGGTGTAATGAATGAAGATATTTAGGAAGATCAATAATTATGGTAAGTACGTAATTTCTATATCTTCCCCACATTAATCTTCACCATTCATTACTGATGGGTCCGAGTACCAAGATGGCAGACCCTGAGGAAAAAACTATTTCCCCAGCCTCCTATTGGAGGTAACCACAGGAGGAGGGCCTATCACAGGCCTGGAAGGCCTGTGGACTTGACAGGGTCAGCGAGTGCTTCCTAGAACTGGGAGAGGGAATATGCCTCTGTAGAACCTGCTGTGCCCTGTGAGAAAAGAAATGGGCCCACAGAAAGGTGAGGATATCACCCTATGTTGGGCCATGGGTATCAACCTGGATAGGCGAAGCCATGCAGTCTGCCTAATGCAGACTGAGGGCCCTACCAGCCTGGAAGCCACCTCACTAATGCCGCAGATTGCCCTAGAGAGGTGTCTTGCCAGCTCCAGGCCTTGCGCACATAGGTGAATGGCTTGCCTGGTTTCCTCACTGTCAGGCAGCGCTATGGGACCTGTCCCAGCACATTCCTGATGTGCCTAGCACAGAACACCTGATGAGCCAGAATCCGTAGCCGGAGTTGTGCAGATGCAAACACTATCCTCCCCCATCGGTCGGACTCTGCCAAGTCCATGTCGGGGGGCATTTGTGAGAAAGGCGAGTACCCAGATGGGGCACCAAAGAACCTCGGTCCTGAAGAAGGCTGTGGCATGGCACCAGGAGACCCCACTGATGCGTAGTACCTGCGCACACAGTCCCTAGGGGCAGGAGAAGGGGCAGCAGGAGGTTGCTAGACGGCATGCAATGCCTCCCTCAATGGTCTTGGCCAGGGAGGAATGACCAACTTGTCAGTGCTGTATTCACACAAGAATGACTGCGTTGCACAATCGGGATTCCATCTGACGAAGTGAGTTAAATGGAGCTCCTTCATTGTCTCTGCCAGGAAACATTGGTAGGATGTAAGGTCTCCAACTACAGAGATGTGGCATAAGGAATCCTCTTCCTCCACGGGCGAAGTCGAAGATGAGGAGGAGCCCGATTCAGAGCTTGGCAGAGATGTTTGAGGTCTGAAGATGACCTCGGTGATGGCCCTAAGATAATGAGGGAAAGCAGTCACCACAGCTCTGAATTGTTCCCAAGTAAGAGGGCCTTCGGGGCCAAGAAACCCCAGACAGGGTAAAGAGGTGGCAGGGTGACCAGAGGAGGGACAGCCTGGCCGTGCCAGGATGATCCTCTGCCAGAGCTGTGAGGTTGTGTAGACATCCTGACCAGGAGGTGACCTGACAGACCCCTCCACCCCAGTGCATCCAACTGTCGAGGGACAGATATGAGGGTTGATCCTGAGGGAAAACTCCCAAGTGGGAAGGCTACAGCCAAGCAAGGTCCTCTGGAAGGCTCCCGTCCACACTCACTGCAGAACTCCTCTCCGACAGAAGGGAAGGCAAGGATGTATCTGAGCCACGACCCTCCCCCCTCTTAGCACCATGGAAGGAACCTCGAGAAGGTCATTGCCCGGATCCAGTCCCACCAACCCTCCTCTTTAAAGAAGAGGATCTCTCCCTCTGAGGAGGCCCAGTCAATAAATCTGGGCTGACCGCTTTAGGAGGAGTAACCCCTGCTCCCCCTAGGGAGTCGCGGGAGTCCTCCCAAGGGTCCTCATCGTCAGCGAATCCAGATCAGTGGGTCTAGGTCCGGCCAGCGGGAGGAGCCTCGGACTCCACAGCCCCAGTCTTGCCTTTGCAGCAGAATTGGTGCGGATATGGCACAGCTTAAGATATGGTGCTGACACTGTGCTGCCAACAGAAACAGTGCCAGATACAACGCCACCTACATCTAGAAACCCTGGAAGGGGTCCCTAGAGTCCCCTCGCACCGGAATTGGCACCAAAGGGGGTCCAGAGCGGCAGCGCCGACCACGGCACCGTCTGCCAATGGCGACACCAACCTGGAAAGTCCAGCAGACCCCAGAGATGTCAGGGCTGAGTCAGAGGAACCCTGGACCCAGTCTGGGTCATCCTGGTCGTCTTCCGAAACAGGAGGTGAGATCAGGGAGACCTCCAACCAGGCCACTCCCTGAACTTGTGACCCTCCGGTGCCAAGGGAGGCATCAGAAGGGGGTCCAGACACATCATCAGCGCGAGCAGAAGCCGACTGCAGTCTCGAGAGGACCTCCCGATTAGAGCCTGTGAACAGCCGTGACTCTACCTCGGGGGTCGTCCAAGCCTCCGAGGAGGCATCGGACTGCGAGGGGTGACCAGTCGCCCTTCTGGAGGAAGACAGCCTCCCCACCAACCCCTTGCCCCAGCAAGCGGAGGTGCAGAGGGGGTCCTTTCCCTTCGGCTCATATAGAGCCAGGGATGGCACCAATGCTCTTGTCTTAGCGTCTCGGTGTGGTGACACCTGCGAAGGATTGGGGGTCTCTGCAACTCGCCGCATGCATAACGAGGTTCGGAAGTCCATAAGAAGCAGGTGTCACATTCATCCATGATGTGGCAGGGACCCAGACAAGAGCAACTCCTGATAATTTAGACTTAGAATGACGTCCTGACCCAGACATACTGTCGCGCGAAAAAGAAATAAAACAGGAATGAACAACACCCGGCACAGAGAGAATAAAAAATAAAACCGAAAACCTCCAGTGCCAATATTCACGGGACTGCTACACTTGAGGCCTAGGCGTGATGCAGTTGAAGCAGTCTTCTCGCATAGGTTCTTTCCTTGACAGTGGGAAAAACAGAACAGAGTGCTGAGTGGAGTCTGCATCAGTTACTGGTCAACCCTCGAGTGGCGCAGTCCTGATATCGACTCTTCCAGCTCAGAAAAAAATTAAAGAGGCAGTGCTCCTCTTCTTTCCATGCAGGGCCATGACCTCCGGTAGGATCCATCAGTAATGAATGGCGAAGATTAATTTGGGGAAGATCAATATGTTGGTTCCACAGTGGCAGGCATGCATTTAACTAGAACTACTATACTAACTGTGGGGGGGGGAACAAACACAAAAATATAAAAAAAACAGCTATACAGTTACGAATGTGAACTATACAGGTTCTTCAGACAAAATCACTGTCAGTTCTGAAAAACACTAGACTCTTGCTCCAGACAAGATGCATTACTGCTTCAGAAAACTAGGCAGGGCTGGTTTATACAGCCCTCTATCCTGTAGGATCAGAGAGCTTTACATTCCGTATAAAAAGTACGAAAACAAAGTTAAAACAATAAACTAAACAATAAACATAACTAAATTCATTATAAAAATCAGGTGCTCAGCGATATTAAATTAAAACCTTATATACAGTTAAAGGAGAAAACTACACCCTGACTTTCTGAGGGTCTTTCAGCCCCTAGGTACCACTAAAAAGCATGTTTAAACATGCACAACTTCAGCCCCTTCTTAAACATCTTCCCAGAGAGAGAATTCTGCAGATTAAATTAATACAGCACGAAGCATTACAAATAGACTGAGACGCTCCATAAATTGCCCTGTCCCCAGATTACTTTAGGTTGAGATCCAGGGACAGTCAACAAATTTGCTCTGACAGAGTGGAGTGGGGTGATGGGTGATCCAGATGGTGTCTGCTCAGAGAAAATGACTGCTCTAAAGCCCACCAGATGGGTAAAGTAGGCAGAGTGGTCTATGGTTATAGTCGAGGCTTGGGAACCAAAAAGCCCAGGTTGAAATGCCACCAGAGTGATTTGCTAACACTGTGGTCCTGAGCCAGCTAATTACATATCCCACTGATTCACCTTCCTTAGGTAATCAGAACTGGATTGTGGTCTCAGTGGCACACATTTAGGGAGATGGGAATACTGTATACCATTAAAATCGGATTTAGTGGTCACTATGTAGGGGCTAAAGCAGAAGCCAAATGCTGTACAGTCGGTAATAGCTATAGTGATGGAAGTACAGAAGGGGTCGATGCCAGCCACGTTCTCCTATCTGTTACAAAGCACCCACTATCCTGCATTATAGAATGATGGAGGCAAACCAGTATAAAAAAAAGGATGGAGACAATTAGGAAATGATGGGAGGAAGAGACGGTAATAATCACAACTGCAGAATGGATTTTATCGTGGTATAGATTGAAATAACTGCTTCCTGTTTCTGGAGAGAATTTGCATGGAAGATGGCGAGCCATTTCTTCTGTACACCAAAATTACAGCTAACTTCTTGCCACAGTATACAACTGCCTTCTAGAGAAATTGTTGACAGGAGTCAGCCAATCATTACCATATATTCTAGGACTGCCATGTTCTGAGATAATACTGGACTCAGACCGAGAAAGAAATTAATTCAATAGTATGGTAATCGTCCTTAAACAGCAGCCTTATTTTTAATATTTCTGGAAGAGATAACATCCATCTCCTTGCTATTTGGATTTCCAGAAAAGCACGACTTTACAAAAAGTGCCTCATTGCCAGTGCAGGGACGCAACAAACTCTGCTGTGCACAAAGGCCTAACTTAAGTCACTGGGAAGAAAGGAAGGGAAAGGGGAAATTGTTTAACCAGGAGGCGTACACTAACCCAATGGTTGTCTCCAGGTGCGACCTGGGAGCACAAGGAAGTTAAGCAACTTGCTGAGGGTCACACAGTATGCAAGTGGGGGCTGTGGGATTCAAACCCAGGTCTCCAGGTTTGCAGTTCACAGCCTTAAACCACTGTGCTATACTACCTCCTCAGTCTTGCACTGGGTTTCAGTGCAAGACCAGATTCCTGTCCAAGTGGTCTGGTCACTGGAGGAGCAGCATAGCATCCAAATCTGTGCCCTGGAGAACAGAGCTGCCTTTCTGACACTGGCAAACTTCGAGGACAGAGTTTTTCAAAGATCAGTAAAAGGACGGTCCGACAGCTGACAAATGCTCCCTAGCAACCAAGTAAGCACTAATACTCAAGAGGTGTGGGTTGTGCTTCTATAACCACTGATTTTCTTTTTGGCCGGGGGTTAGGAACCACAAGGCAAAGCAGTGGCTTCAACACCCCTTATAGTGGGTTGTAGAATTACTCACCTAGTACCGATTTTCTTCAAAAAGGTGTACAAGTGTGTCATAAAATTTGCATCTCAGCCCTTAAGTGTTTCCCCAGACACACACCTTAAAGAGAGTGTGTTGCTTTACTCATTTATGCAAGCAGCAGTCACTGTGTTGTCGGACTGGACTTTTACTTGATCTCTGAAAATCTGTCCTTGAAGTTTGTCAGCATCAGAAAGGTAGCTCTGTTCTCCAGGACACAGATTTGGATGCTATGCTCCTCCAGTGGCCAGACCACTTGGACAGGAATCTGGTCTTGCACTGAACCCCAGCCCATCAGAATGTAATCGACGGTCAGAACGAGCTGCTTCAACGGAGGTAAGAGAGAGCCCCTCAAGAGGTTCTGAGGGTTCTCCCATCATTTCAATAACTGCCGCGCTGACCTTCATGGGTGGTGATCAATTAGACAGGAGGAAGGCCAGAAAGCCTTGCCCATGGGATCATCTCTATGGCTGCTGTCAAATCTACAATCTGGAGACATCTATGGGATAACTTCATACTCCCTCAACTGGAAAATCTTATGAGACCGTTTCAGTCTGCAAGAGAAATATGCTCACCAGGTCTGTTCAAAAGCAAATGATTCAGAAGGTAGAAGGGAGTTTTTCTCCCGGTTCACAATCCAAATGTGATCCTCCAGAATCTGCAACATTCTGTGGACAGAATGGACAGACAACTGTTCCTAATCTGTTCAGCTCAGAAGACAGTTCAGGTGAGAATAAATGCAGTAGTCTTCTTGCTGATGGGAGAGCCTCATATTAAGACCTTTGTGTACACCCCCAGGACAGGCTAATCCGAAGAGGAGCACCTGATGCTTGAAATGCTAACTGGATGGCAAACCTGAGAAATGTCTGACGGGACCCCCAAATCAGAATGTGAAGATAAGCATCTGATATGTCTATAAAAGCTCAAAGATTGCCCAGCTGAACAGCTGCAGTAAGAGACGTCAGAGATTCCATCTTGAACCTGATGGGTCTAACAAACTTTTTTGTTGGAGAGAGCTAGGATCAGACGGTATCACCACTATACTTACGATTTTTGGGGAGCTATGAAGTAAACAAAGTTCAATCCCTGCCCCCTTTCCTTTACGGAAAGAAAGTAGATAATGACCCCTATGCTAAGCAGGTGATCAAATGCTTGATCAACTGCTCTGCGCTTCTTGGGATTTTTAAAATACCAATGACTAGAAAAAATGCTCCCTGGAGGGCGGAGAAGAGAACTCTATTGCATAGTCTTATGAAATTTTCTCCAGTACTCATGCATCTGATGTGATCTGGGCCTATCTGTCATAAAAATGCTCACCAGCTCTGAGCAGATGTCAATTAAAGACAGCCTCACATATCCTCATGCAGAGAAACGTCCTTCACAGTTGGCTGCCCTGAAATATTTTTGGAAAAAGTGCCTCTACTTTTCTGAGACTTGAAAGTTTAAGAAAACTGCTGTATCTCACTGGTATCCATCACCTCATAAGGAAGGAAGATTTCCAGGGAAGTTATGGCGATGTCTGAAACTCTGACCTCTGAAGCTACTATTAGAAGAATTCTGAGTCTTGGAACTCAGCAAGGAACCCTTATCCTTAAGCTTCTCTGGGATGTCTTCTAGCAAGCTGCCCCAGCATACCAGTGAACTACATTCACTATGCTGGCAGCCGTTTGGGAATGGACGCAAATCACTTGGGGGCTGGTCGGGAAAGGAGGACTGAGAATCCCTTGCGTAGTTTTCCTTCCGGGAGTGCACGAGTCCCGCTGGCTGGCTGCCACTTGGAGAAGCTGGGTGGCAAAGCAGCGGGACAGCAGACACAGGGGTCACCATGCTCTGATGCCGGTGGAGTCTGTGGTGGCAGGGCATGCACACTGCATCACTGCACACCTATGGGCCCCAGGGAGAAAATGGGAGGAAAACTGCCTCTAGTCACAGCTGGGTGATGGCATGTCCTCCACAGGTTCCACAAAGATGCTGGGAACTTCCAGACAGTCCTGTGGCGGAGGACACATCAAAAGAAAACAATCACTGGGAGGCAGTATAGTGCAGTGGTTTAAGGCTCTGAGCTGCAAATCTGGTGACATCCAGCAGACAAGACTTGGGTTTGAATCCCACAGCTTCCACTTACATACTGTGTGACCCTGAGCAAGTCACTTAACTTCCCTGTGCTCCCAGGATGCTCCTGTAAAAAAGCTTTCAGCTGAGTGTGCTACTCCTGGTTAAACAACTTAAAAAAAAAAAAAAAAAAACTTTAGGTCCAGGTTATGCAGCTTTTGCTCACCTTGACTGGAGTGTTCTAGACAGAGTACAGAAGTGTCATTTGCTGATTCAGGTGGAATTCAGATACCACCTTAGGTAGGAATTTCCTGTTGGTTTTAAGGACTATTCTTTATCAATCAGAGGGATTATGTAATTTGGCTCCGTGCAGAGGACTTGCAAATCGCTTACCCTCCTAGCAGAGGGTCACTGCAACCAGGAATATGGTTTTCCATGTGACATACTTTAGGTCAGCAGCTTCCATAGGCTCAAAGGGAGACTCCAAAAGCTGGGCAAGGCATATATTGAAATCCCAAAGTGGGACAGCGTCTTTCACCAGTGGGTATAAATGGCTGAGGCCTTTATAAAAACTTCTGAAAATCAGCTGTGAGGGGGCATGCCACTTGTGATGCTGATGACCCAGGTTCGGAAGCATACTCAAAATGTTGGACGGACAACCAGGAGGAGAAGGACTGTCCCTCCATGGGACTGCTCTCCTTGGGGGGTGTGGGAGAACAGTTGCCTGGCCCTAGTGCAAGCTGGAGAAGGTGGACAGGGCCAACAGGGAAGGGGTGGGAAGCATGGCAGACATTGATACGTGGCTCGGGAGTGAGTGGTGTGGCTTCATGATGCCACTCCTTTGGGAGTCAACAGCGGAAAATGCTGGTGGATGGATGGTGCTGAGCACCTGCAGGCTCCACACCCGGCTAGCTGTGCACACAGCGGAACTGGATCAGTTCCACGACAGGGGTTAGGCAACCCCGAGAGGCTGACCTGGGGGAAGATGGCAACGTTAAGTACTAGTAGACGTCGGGGTGACAAGGCTTGGGTGCTCAGGCAGATGGGGTCGATCGAGAGGAAGATAAACAAAAAAAAAAAAACACGGTTGTGAGGCCATAGACTTTCCCTTAGCAGCTGATATGTAAGCCGATTGTGTTAAGTGCACCTTCAACGCTGAAGGCCACAGACCTAATGACTGTAGGTGTACTAGTTATTCCAGATTTATAGGCAACCTGACTCAATTTAGGTTATCTCTCTGGGGGGCACACCAGTAAGAGAACCTCTTACACTAAGAGGAATATGCTTTCCTTAAAACCCTAAGTACCTTCAGGCCTTCCTCTGAAAGATCCAATACAGAAAAATTCTACCTCCTCAATAACCATGCCCTCAGGTGTAGTGTCCTGGGGTTTGGGGATGTTATCCTGCCAGAGGATAGTGTCAGATTGTGACTTAATGGCAGGTTGACTGGATTCTTGTCAGACAGGACCAGGAGTATTAAGTACCACGTTTGCCTGGCCCAGTCTGGGGCTATAAGAATCACTGATGAAGATTCCTTTTGGAGCATCAGATGTACTTTCTTTATGAATGGGAATGGTGGGAAGGCATATAAGAACCTCCGCGGCCAGTTCAGTGCCAGGGCGTCCTCTGGGACTGTTCCTCTGGCTGGAGGGCTACAACAAAATTTTGGAAGCCAACTGTTCTCCCAAGAGGCTAACAGGTGTACACTGGGAGTGCCCCACCTTCTGAAAACTGTGGCCAGAACCTGCTTGTTTAAGGCCCACTGCAAATGTTTGCTTCCAAAGAACATGCCAGATCCTCACTGCTTCTGTGCAGTTTTGAGAATCCTGTCCTCCCGTTTTTTTTTTGTTTTTTTTTAACTCTCTTTCCTCCGGTCACGGTCCAGAGAGCCTTCTCTCAAGTATCCAAGCTGTTCCTGCCCAGCCTGAAATCCCCCCCCCATCCGAACATTCCTCTCCCCCGCCCCGCAGCTGGCACCCCAGCTTAACCCCTCCAGGGTGGGGCCGCCTCTCTACATGGGCACTCTTGAAGTTTTAGACTCCAGCTGCGGGGCGTGGGCCCAGGCGGGAATCCAATGAAGGCAGGCCAGTAGGACCCGGTTGCAAACATGGGGATTGGTGCGTCACCTACCCCGGACTGTATTTTCATTTTCTGTCTCCTCCCCATGCGTGCATCGCCCGATGCAGCTGGCGATGGCAACCCTGACTGTGTCACACACTACTACGTGCCACTCCTGCTTGCTGCAGTACCCCTTGGTCTCCACCAGAGGTCACTGGCACATCGGGCCATCCCATCCACTTGGTCCAGGGAGGAGAGCACCATAATGGTGCTCAGACCTCAACCCTTCCCCTGCCAACCCCCGGCGCCCGACTCCGTTCCCAAACCTGGGTCGCCAGCGTGCCGTGAGGTGTGGCGTCCAGCGCCTCAACCCTCAGCGCCACTGGGCCGGTCCTTCCCTGCTTGTTTATGTAATACATTACTGTGGCGTTACCTGTTCTGATTTGGACAGACTGATCCTGTAGTTGGGAGGAGAAAGACTGCATTGCTAGCACTGCCCTGAGTACCAGGAGACTGATGTGTTCAAGGGACTCGTGTGCTCCCTGTGCCACTCACTGTGAGATCCTGTAGGTGGATGCCCCATCCCAGGAATGAGGCATCTGTGGTAAGGATACTGGTTGGTAATTGCAGAAGGAAGGTAATGCCCTCTCAGAAGTTTTCTTCCTTCCACCACCCTAGTAGACCTTACCAGTGCCTTTGTCACTGGCGCTAGTTTTGAAAGTGGATCCCATCTTTGAGACCAGTTGTCTCTTAAGTGGTACTGGACAGCTCTCATTTGGAACCTGGTCCATGAAACCACAGCTGTGGCCAGGAATCCTAGCAACTGCAGGAAGTCCCTTGCAGGTCTTGGCTGACCTGTTGTGAAGGACTCTGCTGCTGATATCAAAGCTGTGACGCTGGCCTGCAGGAGGCTTTCCCCCGTAGGGTGTTTAGTTCTGCTCCTATAAAGTCCAACACTTGAACAGGTTCTAGATGGGAGAATCCCAGATTCTCCAAGGTGCTTTTTATCAACTGAACTGAGCACCTTGTGTCTTGTTCTGTTTTCCCCGACACAAGTTAGTCATCCAGGTAGAGGAAAATCACCAAGCCTCGTTTTCTCAGATGTGCTGCCACCACAGCCAAGCTCTTTGTGAAAACCCTTGGAGCTGAGTTGAGACCAAAGGGAAGAGCTGTGAACTGGTATTGGCCCAGCTTGAATCAGATATATCCTGAGTGATGGCCTGATTGAGGTATGAAAATGGGCATCTTTCAGATCCAGTGATCGCCAATGTCTTACATAGAAACATGGACTTTGACAGCAGATAAGGACCACCTGGCCCACCCAGTCTGCCCATTTCCCTACCTACTGGATAAGCTGCAGATTCTAGTTAACCAACAGCCTATTTCCTGCAACCCCCAACTATAATTGCCTTATGTCTGTCAAATGCATGTTTGAATTCCTCCACTGTTTTAGACCCCACAACCTCTCCAGGAAGGCGGTTCCATGCGTCCACCACTCTCTCCGTGAAAAATAATTTCCTCACATTACCCCTGAGCCGTCCCCCCTCTAACTTTAAATTGTGCCCCCTTGTTCTTACACATCTCTTTTTCTGAAAGATGCTACCCTCCTGGACTTTGTTGATTCCCTTGAAGTACTTAACAGTTTCTATCATGTCCCCCCTGTCCCTCCTTTCATCAAGGGTATACATATTAAGCTCTCTCAGTCTCTCTTCATATGGTTTCTGATGTAGACCCTGCACCATTTTAGTTGCCCTCCTCTGGGCTACTTCCATCCTGTCTATGTCCTTGCGTAGATGAGGTCTCCAAAACTGCACGCAGTACTCCAGATGGGGTCTCACCAACTGTCTGTATAGAGGGATAACCCCCTTTTCTCTTGTGATGCCCCTCCCTATGCATCCCAGTATCCCTCTGGCTTTCCCTACTGACTTCTCACATTGCATACCCACCTTTAGGTCATCTGATATGACTACACCCAGATCCCTTTCCATTATTGTTGTTGTTAGTACCTCCCCTGCTATTGTGCACTCTTCTCCTGGATTTTTATTTCCCAGGTGCATTACTTTGCACTTCTTTGCATTGAATCTAAGTTGCCATATGTCTGACCATTCCTCCAACCTTGCCAAGTCCCTTCTCATCCTTTCTACCCCCCTTGTGTATCAACTCTGTTACAGATCTTTGTGTCATCCATAAAGGGCATACCTTTCCTTCAGACCCTCTGCAATGTCACCTATAACGGCGTTAAGAAGACTGGACCCAGTACTGGAGCCCTGAGGTACTCCACTAGTAACCCCCTCTTTAGAATGTAGTTCCATTCACTATTACCTTCTGTGTCCTGTTGTGCAGCCAGTTTTCATCTAGGCTACCACCCTGGGACCCACTCCCAGGCTGGCTAACTGATTATTAATCTTTATGCGAGCCTGTGTCAAATGCCTTGCTAAAGTCTAGGTAGGCCATATCCACAGCCCCTCCCTGGTCTATTACTTTGTCACCCAGTCAAAGAAATCGATTAGATTTGTCTGACATGACCTTCCTGCTGTGAATCCATGCTGCTTTGGGTCCAGTGCCCGCTTGCCTCTAGGTACTCAACAATTCTTTCTTTCAAGAGTGATTCCATCATTTTCCCCACCACTGAGGTCAAACTAACAGGTCTGTGTTTCCTGCTTCTGCCTTGCTCACTTTTGTGAAGGAGAATCACATCTGCCCTCCTCCAGTCCTCAGGTACCACCCATCTTCCCATGATTTGTTAAAAGTGTGTTAGTGGTGTCCTAGGTCCTCCTTAGCTCTTTTAGGATTCTAAGGTGAATCCGTCCAGGCCCCATTGCTTTGTCCACCTTGAGTTTAGAAGTTCTTTCAGTACTCTTTCTTCTTTAAATGGACTGGTATCAACCCCACTATCCAGAGTGCTTCTACCGTTTGGTTTAGGTAACTCCTCCTCGTCTTCTTTTGTGAATACTGAGCAAAAGTATTCATTCATTATCTCTGCCTTTTCACTGTCTCCCTCCCTACCTCCCTCTCCTTTATTAATCTTCCTATCCTCCCTTAACCTTTCTATGTTCCTAATATACCTATAAAAGGTTTTATCCCTTCTTAACTGAGTTGGCTATCCTTTCTCGGTTTGGGCCTTTGCTTTTCTGACTGCCTTCCCCACTTCTTTCTGCTTTAATTGATACAGTTCTGTGGTGCTCTGTCTGTGATTCCTTATACTTTTTGAATGCAGCCTTTTTCTCCTTAACCTTCCTGACACTTCTTTTGAGAGCCATAGTGTTTTTATTCCGCTTTGTTTTCTTTGTTTGTTTCACACAAGGCTTGTTGCCTCCATGATGGCAGTTTTGATTTTCTCCATTGTTCTTCCACCCCTCCTTTCTGGCCATTTGCTAATGCATTCCTCAGGTATTCACCCATTTGCCAAAGTCAGCCTTCTAAAGTCCAGTATCCTTGTATTTGTATGGCTTGTCTCCATGGTTGTCTTTATTGTGAAGCACACTGTGCAGTGGTCGCTTGTTCCCAGGTGTCTACTGACTTCTAAGTTTGTGATCCTCTCTCCATTTGAGAGCACCAGGTCTAATATTGCTCCCTCCTGTGTGGGTTCCACCACTAACTATCTAAGGCATGCTCCCTGTAGGGCATCAAGAATGACCCTGCTCTTGGATGTGGCTGTAGTCCATGTTGCCCAGTTAACATCTGGCATATTCAGGTCCCCATCAACAGTATCTCCCTTTTTCAGCCATTTTGAGAATGCCCTCTATCATTTTCTTGTCCATTTCCTCCCTTGAGGCGGGGTCTGTATACAACCCCTCGCGGATTGTGATGCCATTCCTGTCTCCAATGTGACCCAGAGTTCCTCTGTCCTCCCCTTTACCTTTTAGTTCTGTTACTTTGATCCCTTCCCTTATGTAGATAGCTACTCCACCTCCTCTTTTACCTCCCTGTCCTTCTGTAGATTGTGTACCCTGGTATGTTGACATCCCAGTTATGGTTCTCCGTGTACCATGTCTCTGTGACTGCCACAATATCCAAGTGTTCCACTTCCATCAGGGCTACTAGCTCTGGGCTCGTTTCCCAGACTACGGGCATTGGTAGTCATTGCCCTCCATTTAATGTTGGCTTTATCCTTTTTTACCCCATCCCTGCTCTTATTGCCCTTGTCCATTTTTCCATTTACTCCTGTCCTGCCCTCTGTCAAGCTCTGTACCTCAGTGTTTACCCTACTACCTGCCATGCTTTACGGGGGGAGGCTTGAACTTTCCTGTTTTCTATCAGCACCTCCCCCCTTGGCTAGTCTGCAAAGACTGTCCTTAGTGTGATCATCTTGAACTTTTCCTTCTTCAAGTGTTTGTTCAGAAACCTGAGATCTTAAATGTGTCGTCACACCCCATATTTCTTATGGGTCAGGAAGTAACTGGAAAATATGCCCCAGCCCCACTGGAGGCAGGTTTTTTGTATGGCTTTTGATATTAACAGTTTTTTTTCCACTTTCAATTCCAGCAGAATTCTTTCTGTGGGAAAATGAGCTGGAAAGCTTTGGGTTTCTGTACATTTGGAAAATGTCTGAACTTTAAAGACAACCCCTGTCCCACTACTCAGTGCCCACTTGTCAGCTGCCCAGTGTTTACCCATTACTGGAAGTGGTGTGCCAGTCTTCCTCCTACTGGCAATGGTTGGGTGACCTGTGCAAAATTGTCAGGGGTTTTGTTTTGGTGGGGGCTTAAGACGCTGAAGCTGCAGCACTGCGCCTAGCGGCCCCTGTCTGTTCCATTATTGCAACTCTTTGTGACTAGTACTCATAGGGGGCGCAAGAGGTATATCTTCTTATGCATTATAAGGTAAGGTTCTTTATGGGACAGCACCTGCAGTTTACCAGTCCTTCTAGCTGAACAGACTGCAATCAAGAAGTACATCTTGTAGAATGAAATATCTAGTAGTACTGATGAAAGCAATTTGAAAAGTGCTGCAACGCACAGAAGGACACTACTCATCTGCAAGCTGCTTCCAGATGCTTACTGGGATCTGAGAGCACTGCCACACCTTTTCTGATTTAACTAAGTATGATCACAGCAGAGTTGACTGTATCCATAATTGGTGGAGTCCCCATTTCATTACAAGTGTGTCAAGGAATGGGTAGAATTTTGCCTACGCCTTAGAAAACTGATTCTTCCTGTCCATATTATCCCACTTATCTTTAATTATCTGTGCAAAGTGTTCAAATTTAGGGAAGCACTTGGGGTGTACCCTGCTGAGGGCAAGACAGGATTAACCTTCAGCATTGCAAACATTTCATTTCCAGGAGCTACAAAATCCTACAGGTCTCAACCAGGAAGGAAATATGCTTTGGGCCTAACAGAGACTGACTAGAAGACGACTGAGCTTCCCCTACCCATTCACATTCCTCCTGTCTCTACAGAATACTGAGGATCCTCTCGATCCTGAGGGTCAGTGGGACAAGTTTTACCTGGGGGGGCTTCCAGGCTGTCTTGCTGCAGGATGGTGCTGTGCCTATACAGATGGGATAAATTTAAATTTGGACGAACATGCTTTTCACCCGAGTTCCATGACAGATGTTCAGAAATATCTGGACGTGTCTGCCTGGAACCCTCCAAGGGAGGCATCTGCTGTGAATTGGATGCAGAAACATAGAATCTGTTGGCAGAAAAGGATCAACAGGCCCATCTAGACTGTACTATTTTCTCCTGCCTATTTCGATACCCTGGACCCTATCTGGTCGCTGGTGTCTGTCCTCCTGCCTTCCTTTCTTCTACTTATTATGCCCATGTGTATCCCATGCATGCTTGAATCTCCCCATTGTCTTCGCCTCCATCACCTCTTCTGGCAGGGCTGTTCCAGGTGTCCATCACCCTTTCTGTCCCCCTAGCTTCACTGCATGCACCTGTGTTCTGGTGCTCTTCCTCCTCTGAAAGAGACTCCCCACACCTGCATCTTGTTCACCCTCGTGTGATACTTCTAGGTCTCAATGACGTCCCCTCTTGCTCTTCTCTCCTCCAGAGAGCACATACTGAGATCTCGCAGTCTCTCCTCGTATGGTTTCTCGTGCAACCCCGCAACATTTTAGTAACCCTCTAGTGGACCGCTTCCACCCTGCCAAAGTCCTTGCGGAGGTGCGGCCTTTAGAACTGGATACAGTACTCTAGGTGGGGTCTCACTAGTGTGCGATGCAGTGGCAACACCAGCTCCCTTCTCCTGATAGAAATCCCCCTCCCCTATACACACCAGCATTCCACTAGCCTCGCATACTGTCTTGTCACACTGCCTGCCACACTGAGATCATCAGATCCGATTACTCCATGGTCCCTTCCTTGCTTTGTGAATAAGAACCTATCACAGCTTATACAGTGAGTACATGTAAGATGAGAAGGACTGCTCTTCTGCATCATCTGGGGACCTATTTATTTATTTAAAAGTTTAACCAGGAAATACACACTAAGCTTATAACAGCTCGTTTCCAGACGTGTCCTAGGGAGAAGGAGATAGCCAACAATATTACTAAAAATACATGAAGTAAAATATAATTTGCAATACAAATATAATGATATAGAATTACAAGGAGAATCATAAATATAACATATAGGCAATTTAGTAATGGAATGCAAATTAGAGAAAAAAGAACTAACTATATATGTAATGAGGGGGAAAAAAAGTAGTGAAACAGTATGAACAGGGAAAAAATTGATATGGGGAGTATGAATAGGACAACCAGTAGCATATAATGAGGAAGTAAAAGAGGAAAGTGTCAGACAGTTGCAGGAAGGATAACAAAAAGTCTTAAAGAAGAGACTTTAGGGAGGAAGGTGAAAAAGCAGAATGAATAGAAAGGGGAAGCGAGGACCAAAGTTTAGGAAAGTGGTAACAAAAAGCAGATTGACCAACAGAAGATTTTCTAGAAGTAAGAGACAGAGAATGGGAACTAGTGTTGCGAAGAGGTTAGGAGGGGATAAGAAGGAAGGGTGCCGAACCAGAATTCGGATAAAAAAGAGACACAATGAGAAAGGCGCCTAGCATCAAGGGAGGGGAGAGAAAGGGCTATGTAAAGACAGCAGTGGTGAGTATAAGGTGAGCAATCTAAAGCAAAATGACAGAAAAAAAAAAGGGGTCTAGTCTGGCACGGGAGGATTTAGAGGCACTACTGTAGACTAAGTCATCATAGTCAAATATAGGAAGGATAACTTTTAATACGATTTCTCGCCAGGTGGGGAGTGGAATACTTGCTTTATTCCTGCACAAAGCACCAAGCTTAGGGTGACGCTTACGGTGAACTGCATCAATATACTCCGAGAAATCAAGATGTCGGTCAAGGCAGACCCAGAGGTACTTAAAGGAGGACCTATGTTAACTTTCTGCTGCCACTAACAAACATGAAGCCAGCTGTACCTTCACCTGGTCTACCAGCAGTTGTGGTACTGGGTGCTGAAAAATGAGCACTGGTCTTACTAGGACAGAACATACCATACAGAGGTTGCCTCAAGGTTTCGTTATATGCTTTACGTTTTTTTTTTTTTTTGGAAAGGGCCTGCGGAATGCCACGGTGCTTTGCATTCATGATTCTGCATCAAAATTGTTGAGCAGCTGCGTCAGTTTTGCTCACTGGTCACTTTTCATGCATCTGTGTCAGTGTTTGTCATGAAACTAGAAGAAGTGGGTGATCATTTGTACTTTTTATATGAATTTCATGTCTGAATTGGCATTTAGGTAGATATGTCTGGGTTTCAAAGTAGTCTCTAGGCATGGTGGTCTTTTAAGGGGTTAAAACCATTTGGATTTTCCCCCTATGTGGATGAATTTAGACCAGTAAGAGGTGACATTTAAGTAAACTATTGCACTTGTGATTTTAAATCTGTGTATAAAAGACACTGCTTGTACTTGTTATTTTAGCCTTTGAAAAAGGACTGTTTGGAGGTCCGAAACATGTCAGGCAGTGTCCTGTCCGTTTGTTTGCATTTTGATATGTTAGCATAAATTTCACGTGATTTATACTTTTTCTGCGTCCCTCTTGTGGGTTTTTTGTGTGCTCGTAACTTTTTCTTTGTCCGTCAGTGTTTGGCATTTGTGTCCATTTCTGCAAACCTGCATCCATTTCTGAGCACCTGGCATCTTTTGTACTTATTTTCACACAGTTGCAATAATTCATTAGCACTAGCGTCAAAACCTACTAAAAAACATGCAAATTGGTACAAAATGCCTCCACTGCGGCGTCAAAACAGAGCACTGATGATCGGGGGACCAACAGTGATATTTAACCCGGTCTCAAATAGGCACCTGAAACTCTTACAGAGAGAAAAAACACACACATACAACCAGAGTAAGCCTAGGAGGAAAACCAACGGAGCAGTCAATGCAGAAAATGGAAATCTGTTCTGAAGAAAGTTGTAAAAGAAAAAATTACTCACCGTAGTAATATTGTTTCTTCTAAGGTGTCCTTTAGTATGCCTGACAAATGCAGTATGCCAGCAGGGTTCAGCTGACCCGGAGGTGCAGTCAACAGTAATGAGCACAGAGAATTGACCAATGAGGAGAGAGCAAGAGGGTGTGCTGCTAGCAGTCACTCCAGATGGCACCAGAATTATTTCGAAGCTGTAAGGCGCAAAACAAGGCCCCAAGTATGAACTGTCACAACAGGAATAAAAATGATCCAAAAAATGCATTAACAATAGAAAACACCAAAACTGTGAAACACTTTGCTTCAAAGCAACGAACAGTGAAAAATTTGGCAAAAATAGCAGGGATGCAGAGCCATCCTCAGTCAGGTTATGTAGGGGAGGATGGGCGGGAGGCCAAGCATACTAAAGGACACCTTGGAAGAAACAATATTACAATGGTGAGTAATTTGTTCTTCTCACCCCAGGGGTCCTTTAGTATGCTTGACAAATGCAGACTACAAAGCAGTATAGTTGGGAGTTTTTCCATTTTCTATGCCTCCCTCCCCATGCGTGTGCTGGTACAGAACCTACTTAGGAACAAGGCTCTGCAGGACCGCTCTGCCAAATTTGGCATCTGCTCTGGACTGCAGGTCCAAGCAGTGATGCTTTGTGAAAGTATGTACAGTTTTCCAAGTGGCTGCTTTGAAGACATCAAGCAGGAGAATGTCCCTTGAGGCTGCCACTGTGGCAGCAGTGCCCCTGGTAGAATGGGCTCTGAGGGGGCTGTTTGCTAGCTTTGCTGTAAGAGAACTGAATACAAGAGACTATCCGTTGGGAAATAGTCCTACTGGTGTCTGGTCTTCCCCTGCCTACCTCACCACAGGTGAGGAAAGGCAGAGTATAGGAGTCCCTGAACTGCTTGGTGTGCTCCAGGTAGTAGGTCAGGGCTCTTTTTACATCCTAGCTATGAAGCTTGCGATCACATGGTGTGGATTTTTCTGTGAGAAAGGCTGGGAGGGTGATGGACTGGTTCAGGTGGAACTCAGAAACCACCTTAGGCAGGAAGAAAACACTACTCATCGTAGTAATTCTGTTTCTTCCAAACGGTCCTTTAGTATCAGTAACAATGGCAGTAAGCTGACCAGGTTGAACTGCCTCAGAGGTGGAGCCATGAGTATTCATTAAAACAGAGTGGCCAATCAGAATCAAGCAGGAAGTCGTGCTGACTGCAAACAGCCCACAAGGCTTCAGAATTTTTTCAAAGACGAAAGAAGAACAATGACTAGAAGGACTGTGCCAGCACGCTTTAAAACCATGCAATAGCATGAACTATAAAAAGACTAATTAACCATCAACATGCCCTAAAAACTAACAATCCAAAAAACTGAACAAATCTGGCAAAAAGATACAGAAGCAGAGCCCTCTTAACGTAGGTGCCTGGGGTCGGGGAAGCAGAGTGGGAGGTTACTGATGCTAAAGGACCCCTTGAAAGAAACAGAATTACTACGGTGAGTAATTTTTTCTTCTCACCCTGGGAGTCCTTTAGCATCAGTAACAATAGACTACAAAGCAGTACAGTTGGGAGGTGGGTACAGAACCTACTCAGGGAAGAGGCTCTGTAGGACCGCCTTGCCAAATTTGGCATCAGACCTTGACTGTACATTCAGGCAGTAATGTTTTATGAATGTGTGTACAGTCTTCCAGGTAGCTGCTTTGCAGACCTCTAGCAAGGGGATGTCCCTTGCAGCTGCCACAGAGGCAGCAGTGCCCCTAGTAGAGTGGGCCCCAAGGCCTTGAGGGGGCTATCTGCCAGCCTTGGCATAACTGAATACAGGAAACTATCCAGTGAAGGGCAGTTCTCTTGGTAGCTGGTTTTCCCTTGCCCACCTCACCACAGATGAGGAAAAGCTGAGTAGAGGAGCCTCTGACCTTTTGGTATGCTCCATGTAATAGGCCAGAGCTCTCCTGACATCTAGGCTGTGAAGCCTTCTTTCCCCTGGAGTGGAACTGTCAGTGAAAAATACAGGGAGAATAATGGACTGGTTAAGGTGGAACTCAGAGCCACACATTGGGAAGGAATTTCCTATTTGTTCTGAGCTATACTTTGTCCTTATGGAGGACCATGTAGTTAGGCTCAGTGCAGAGTGCCTGCAGTTCTGAAATCCTTCTTGCAGAAGTGATAGCCACTAGGAATACTGTTTTCCAGGTAACATACTTAATGTGGGCTGTAGCCATGGGCTCAGGGGTGGGGGGAATCCATGAGCTTAGCAATGCAGAGGGTTAAGGTCCCAAGAGGAACTGATTCCTTAAATTGGGGCTGCAAATGAAGGAGACCCTCCAAGAACTTTTTGAAACTGGGCCTAGAAATGATACACTTTTCTTTCCCAGTGGAAAGGTAGGCTGAAATTGCAGCTAAGTGAAGTCTCAAGAATGAGGCCTTGAGGCCTGATGACTGCAGATGAACTAAATAGTCCAAAAGGGAAGGGATAGAGGCCTTCAGAGCGTCTATTTTTCCCTTTGCACTAGATTGAAAATATTTTCCATTTAGCTGTATAGGTTTTCTTTGTGCTTGGTTTTTTTAGCCATGCAAAGAATTTTCAGATCTTGTTCTGAATACTGTGTATCTAGAAATTGTAGCTCCTCAAGAGCCAGACTTTGAGGTGAAGGGATTCCATGTCTGGATAATTTACCCCTACTTGTGGGTAGGGTGAGCAGACAGTGAGTCAGAAGAAGTCGAATCTACTTCTTGTGGGACATGGCCAGCAGGAAAAGATACCAGGCCTGCCTTGGCCAGTCTGGAGCTATGAGGATCATGGTTGCAGGCTGATCCCTGAGCTTCAGTAGCACTCTGTGTAACAGGAGAAATGGAGGGAAAGCATACAGAAACTTCCCTGTCCAGTTCAAAACTAGTGCATCTGCTGGGAGAGTGCCCATTGCTTGAGGTCTGTAGCAGTACAGAGGAAGCCGGTAGCTGAGGTGGGATGCAAACAGGTCCACCTCTGATGTGCCCCACCTCCTGAAGACTGTGGCAAGGACTTGTCTGTTCAGAGTCCATTCGTTGTGACCTTGGCTGATGCGGCTCAGAGCATCTGCCAGGGTATTCTCATTGCCTGGGAGGTGTATGGCAGAGAGACTCACATTCAGGGTATAGCCCAGGGACCAGATTCTCATGGCCTCTGTGCACAGGGCAGTAGACCTCATGCCACCCTGCTTGTCTATGTAAAACAGCAGTGTGTTGTCTGTTCTGATCTGAACAGTGCGTCTCTTGACTGAGGGGAGAAAGCTTTCAGTTCCAGGTACACAGCTCTGAGTTCCAGAAGATTTACGTGGCTTTTGGACTCCTTTGGCGTCCAAGTGCCACTGACTGAAGAGTTGAAAGGGGATGCCCACTGAGAGGTTTTCCTCTTCCTTCCACCAGTTGAGAGCTTGAAGCAGTGTGTTTTTGTCACTGGTACTAGCTTGGACAGAGAATTTTTCTTTTATGACCAGTGGGCTCGCAAATTATATTGAATGTCCCTCACTTGAAACCTTACCCCTGGGACCACTGCTGTCATGGAAGCCATGTGGCCCAGGAGCTGTAGAAAATGCCTCGCTGGCCTAGCAGAAAATAATTTGCTGCAGTCAGAAATTTAGAATTCTGTCCTGAGGAAGAAAGGTTTTTGCCTGCTGAGTATCCAAGTCTGTTCCAATGAAGTTGAGGAGCTGAGAGGGCTTCAGATGGGATTTCTTTTCGTTGATTAGAAACCCCAGAGAGGACAGAGTTTGTCTTGTGCAGTTCAGAGCGCCTCTGACCTGCTGAGGGGTCTCGCCCACTAATAGCCAGTCGTCCTGGTATGGAAAGACCGAGATGCCCTGCTTTCTCAAGTGGGTTGCCACTACAGACTGGCATTTCGTGAATACTCTGGGAGCAGAGGTGAGGCCAAAAGGCATGGCTGTAAACTGGTATGAATGTGGCCTGAACCTCAGAAACTTTCTGTGGGACTGCCTTATTGGTATGTGAAATTAGGCGTCCTTGAGATCCAGGGAGGCTAGCCAGTCTCCCTGCTGCAGAGAATGTATTACCATCTGAAGGGTAATCATCTTGAATTTTGGTTTGAGCAGGTGCCTGTTTAGATATCAGAGGTCTAAAGTAGGTCACCATTCTCCATTTTTCTTTAATGACAGGAAGTATCTTGAGTAGATATTGTCTCCATGCTATGAAAGGGAAACCCTCTCCATCACTTTGGCTGATAATAGAGTCTTTACCTCCAGGTCCAACAAGTATATTTCTGTTGGAGACAGGGGTTTTGACAGAGCCAGACCCCAAAGGGCAGGAAACTGCCTGAACTGTAGGGGTAGACCTTTTTCCACTACCTCCAAGACCCACTTGTTTGTGGTGATGTGGGTTCAAGCTTGGAGGTAGTGGGAGAGCCTGCCCCCTACTGGAGGAGGGGAGGTGACCTGATTGCAGAAGTTAGAACTTAAGACTGTGTGGCAGGGGCAGGAGTGGTGGCAGCTCTCCTCTGACCCCTCCTGCCTCTTCCTCTGAAATAACCTCTCATTTGAGAGAAATCCAAAGGGATGGGCATATGATAGAATGCCCTGGGAAAGTAGCCCCTGCCTCTATTACCCTTAGGTTGAGACTTCTGGGATGTACAGGCTTTCTGCTTGGCTGCATTACTTTCATAGGCAGACTTGTACTCCCTCCACCTTTTTCATGTATGCTTCACTTTTGTCCCAGAAAAGGGAATTATTTTCACAGGGGAAGTCCATAGCTTTGGACTGGGTGTCCTGTGATAAATTAGTTCGTAGCCATGCAAAATGTCAGAGAGACAGCCTGAACCATGACCCTTGCTGCTATGTCATTAGTGTCTGCAGCCATGTGAAACTGGTATTTGGTGGCTTCCAGAACATATTTCACTGTTTCAGCAATGTCCTGGAACGTCCTGTCAGATCTGTGTGACAGAATGGCCTGGACAGAACTCCAAAGAGCCTTCTGGTACTTGGCACAGTATGCTAAGTAAGAGGCTGTGGTATAAGATTTTTTTTAGCCATAGCATCTAATTTTCATGACTCCCTTTCAGGAGGCACAGAGGTGAGAGGAACCTTAGCCTTATCACCGGATGCGGCCTGAACCACCCCTTTGTGGCTGGGATGAGCATAAAGAAAATCAGCCTCATTTTAGCCAGAGGATATTTTCTATCCACTTTCTTGTCCACTCCTGACAGAGAAGTGGGGGCCTGCAGGAGCTTCATAGTGGATTTCTCAAAGGATTTGTATATAGAAAGCAAAATCTTTTCTTGTAGGAGGAAGACCCATTACATTTATTTAGTCTTCATCCTCTTCATCATCATCCTCGGTGGACTCCTGAGCAGGGAGGTCCAGGGTGTCCACCATGTGCTGTTAGAAGATCAGGAAGGAGGAAAGGTCCTCCTGGCCATCTGGAGAGGTACCAAAGTGTGGGTCAGGCAAAATGTCCGGCACCAGAGGCTGGTCCCCATTATCATCTTAATCATCATCATCCTCCTCCTCCTCCTGAACGTAGTAGCGGGATGTCCCAAAGATTGGGACAGAGCTGCTAGGGTGAACAGGAGCAGAGGGAGCAGAGAAAAAGCCACCCAATACCCTGTAAAGTTTGATACAGGCATGCCTTTGCCATTTTTATTTTTTTACAGGGGGGTAAATCTTTACTAGGGTCAGAGACCTCAGTGGGTGACTGACACTACTATTTTTTTTTTTTTGTCTTTATGCTTTTTTGCCACTGGCCTCCCCTTGCCTTGATGTGGGAGGGGCAGTGGTATGCTTGTCTTTACATAGTTTTTTTTTTGCTGGAACAGACAGTGGTCTGTTCACCATTTTTTTTTCAACCGGCATGTCACCATTATTTTTGTTTTATCAGACTCATTTTCTGAGGGGTCCTTATCTTTAGGCTTAGGCAGGGCAGTGGACCCTTCCTTAACAGGAGAAGCATTACTAGAGGCTATCTCTTCTAGTCTTTTTGGTCCTCTTTTTAATAGTTTTTGAGCAGAATTTAGAGCAAAAATGTTCTGGACCCAAACACTGTAAACATACCACATTACACTGTTTAAAACCTCTGGGTCCAGTCCTTCTTTTTAGCTTTTCTGACATAACAATGTGTCAAAGCTGAAAAACACTGGCTCCCAAAATGAAAAAACTGTAAATGCAGTCGGCTCCCTAGCAGTAAAGAACCGTGATTTAAAAATAACAAAGCTCAGTAGAAATACAGAAAAAATAGCAGTTCCCAGTGAAATAAGGGAGCCTATGTTAAAAAGATCTTGAAAATTACTGAAATACTCAAAACGCAGGATTTATTTTACCTCAGAAAAGTTAAAAGGAACCAAGGAAAAAAGGGGAAAGTGTGGTCCTGGGAACTGGAAAGGAACCACTAAAAACTCCTTAAAATGATAAAATGTAAAATATTTACAAACTCGGCACAAAAGTAAAGATTTAGGCACAAAAAGTTTCTCAAGAATGACAAAGAGCACATCAGAGGCAGTGTTTCTCATTCACTCGAAGAAAAAATTCTGAAGCCCTGTGGGCTCTTTGCACACAGCACAACTTCCTACTTGATTCCGATTGGCCACTCTATTTTAATGAATATTCATGACTCCTCCTCTGAGGCAGTTTAACCTAGTCAACTTACTGCTATTGTAACTGATGCTAAAGGACTCCTGGGGTGAGAAAGTACAGATACGTAAGAACTTACTGTAACAGTAGATCTTCGAGAGAAGCTCTTGTAGTAGGTAATAACCTCGAGGATTGCGCCCCCTGGCATCAGGACCACACGGAAACTAACTAGCAGGGTCTGACGGGGATCGGCCACCTGACGTTACGTGACCGTCAGCATGACCCTATACAGTGGGCGGTCCCCATGCCCACCTTCTAGTTTTCCTGCCGGAAACCTCCAAACAGAATGACAGGAGAAAGGAAAGGGCCCCTGGAGCCAAGAGAAAGCTCATAGAAGAATAACAGAAGCTGGGGGAAGGAGGGAGGGAAAAAGATTATCTACTGCAACAGCCTCTCTCGAAGATCTACTGTTATGATAAGTTCTGATGTAACTGTACTGTCTTACTTCGAGAGGGCTCTTGCAGTAGGTAATAACCTTGAGGACTAAGTCCCAAGCAGTGTGAATCATAACAAACACACACGGGAGGCAGGAAAGTCTGCAGAAAAGGCAGAAGACTTAAGACAGAAGGCCCTGAAAGATAGCTAGTCCAAAGCCGGCCCTATGCCTAGAGGCAATGTCCAAACTATAATGCTTGGTGAAAGTATGGACGGAGCTCTAAGTAGCTGCTGCACAGATGTCGGCAGCTGACACAATCCTTAAACAAGCAGTAGAATCAGCCATGCCTCTAGCTGAATGCCCTCTTACTTCCCCCGGGAAGGTTTTACCATACTTCTGGTAACAGAACACAATGCAGTTTGCTAACCATTTGGATAAACACTGTTTGGAAACTGTTGCGCCCTCTCTCTTAGGGGCGAAAGAAACAAAAAGCCGATCCGTTTTTCAAACACACTGTGTATGGTTAGTATAGTAATGCAAAATTCTGTAAACATCCAAGGTGCACAGAATTGCCTCCCTCAATTGGAATATTCAGGGTAATACACCGGCAGTTGAATAGACGGATTCAACTTGAACTCAGAAACCACTTTCGGTAAAAACTGAGGGGCTGTCGCAGAGCCACCTGGTCTCTGTGGAAAATCAAATAAGGCTCCTTACACATCAAAGCCTGAAGCTTGGAAATCCTTTGAGTAGAAATAATTGCAACCAAAAAAGGGTGCTTTCCAAGACAAATAGCGCATATCACTGCTGCCTGCTGGTTCAAAAGAAGGCAAGGTGAGTTTCTCCAAAATAAAATTCAAATTCCACAGTGGAGCAGGACTACGCACCGGGGGTTTCAAGTGGAGGATCCCTTTCAGAAAGGTTTTGGAAACCTCCAGCTAAGCAACAGCTTTGCCCTTCACCAAGGTGTGGTAGGCAGAAATAGCAGACAGGTGAACCTTCAGCGAAGACTAACTCAGGCCCAGGTCGGAGAGATGAAACAAATACTCCAGGATCTGAGGAACAGGGCACAAAAAAAAGCATCCCAACCCTTCAAAGTGGCCCAAATGGAAAAACGCTTCCATTTCATAGCACAAGTAGTCCTCGTGGAAGGCTTTCTGGCCTCCACAAGGACCTGAGCCACTCTGGAGGAGACACCAAAACGGGAAACACCTACGTTTGAAGGTGCCACGCCCGAAGGTGAAAGGACTTCAGCCCTGGATGAACCAGCGTGCCCCCCCCCTCCTGAGTCAGGAGGTCATGGCAGAGGGGCTGGGAAACCGGAGGCTCCACTGCAAGCTGCTCAAGAAGTGGAAACCATATCTGACGAGGACAATATGGGGTGATCAGGATCATGTGAGCCCTCTCCGCTTGAAGTTTGAGCAGCACCCTCTGCAGAACTGGAAAGGGAGGGAAGATGTGCAAAAACCTCCTTAACAGAGATAGCAAGTCTCACTAAAAAGCACCATGCCTGGGAGCATGTGAGCAAAACCTGGGTAGTTTTGCATTGAACGGGGAGGCGAACAGATCAAGATCTGGACGACCCCACAGGTCGAATATGTCTTCGACCACTGACTGCTTTAGTTCCCATTTGTGGGCTCTGACCTGTGTGCGGCTGAGACTGTCCACTAGAACATTTTGCACACCTGGAACATGAACCGCTGTGAGGGGAATGCGATGCAGAATGGCACATTTCCACACTCGCATCGCCTCCCTGCAGAGGGGATATGACCGAGTGTCTCTTGCTTGTTGAGGTATCAGACCAAGCACATATTGTCCGACTGGACAAGAAGTGGGCCTGGGCAAAGCAGATGCTGGAAGGCTTGGAGACCATACAGCACTGCCCTCAACTCTAACACATTTAGGTGCAGGAAGAACTCAGACTGAGACCACAGCCCGAGTCCTGTGAGTCTCCGGATAAACCCCTCAGCCCAGCCCTGAGGCATCCTTGGTCAGGGTCTGGACGGGAGGAGGGGACTGGAAGGAGACCCCCCTTTGGTGAGACTGCCAAGATCCTGCCACCACAGCAGATCTTGGCGCACCGAATTGGAGACCATGACCTTGTGGTCTAGGTAGTCAGACTTCTGATCCCACTGAACCTTGAGCGTCCACTGCGTGATACGCATATGGAGCCCGGCCAGAGGAACAGTGGGGATGGCTGCTGCCATGAGGCCAAGGAGTCGAAGAACTGACCTGGCTGTAACCCATCTGCTGGAGACTACCAACCGAGCCTGCTCCTGAAAGGTTTCCACTCTGTTCTGAGGGAGGAAAGTCTGACCCTGGGCCGTTATCCAGTACTGCTCCAATAAACTGGAGATGCTGGGAGGGAACAAGGTGAGACTTTGGATAGTTCACCATAACCCCCACTTGAACAAAGAGGACCAGGATAGCAGAAAGAGAGTTTTCCAGATGCTCCCTTGATGGAGCTGACAGAAGCCAGTCGCCGAGGTAAGGGAACACATAGTGGCCCTGACACCTCAGGGCCGCTGCCACTACTGCTAGGCACTTGGTAAAACCCCTGAGTGCAGAGGACAGGCCAAAGGGGAGGGCCTCGAACTGATAGTGTTCCCCCCGAAAGAAGAACCTGAGGTAGCAGAGGTGGGCCTTGAAGACCGGGATATGCAGGTAGGCATCCTGCATGTTCAGGGCGCAAGCAGCTGTCCCTTGTGCAGAAGGGGCATCAGGCCTGGGAGAGTCAGCATGCGGAACCATTTGTACAGGTTCAGAGCGCTGAGTTCCAGGATGGGACGCAAGTCTCCAGTCTTTTTTGGGACCAGGAAGATGTGGGAGTAGTAACCCTTTCTTACCTGGTTGTCACGCACGGGCTCTACTGCTGCCTTTTGCAGAAGAGCGTCGATTTCTACCCTTATGAGGGGAATGTGCACCTTTGGATAATGAGACAGCCCACGCATCCTTTGTTATCGCCTTCCACCCTGACAGATGGACTGGTGAACCTTCCGCCTACCGGCTCCTCCAACTGAAGGGGGGGGGGGCAGGCTGCGACTCAAGAGGTGGAGGGAGGGTTAGACAGGGCCACCCCGGAGGCTCTCCGGACTTTGGCTGGAGGGGTGGCTGCAGCTGAAGGGGCCCGACGCATGGTCTGGCATCTGGATGGCTGCTGCTGTTGTTTCGTCTGAGACGCTTGACCTGGCGATGAAAGAGCTGCTTGGGTTTAAACCTGGGCTGGTACATAGTATACACAGAACTCAAAGCCTTGCCCTTATCCTGAAGGTTAGTAATAATGTCCAAGGCGTCTCCCCGAACAGGACAGAATCCCTAAAGGGAGCATCCTGAATGGCCACCTGAACATCAGGTGCCAGGCCAGAAACCCTCAACCATGAATACCTCCTGACGCAAACTGCTGTGGCAGTGTCCCTAGCAGAGGAATCCACTGTGTCATACATGGCCCTCAGAGAGTAGCGACAGGCTACTTTAGCAGACCTAATAGTACCAGCCAGAAAAACTTTAGACTCAGAGTCTGGCATGGCATCAAGGACAGGCTCCAGCTGATGAAAGAGAGATTTCTGGTACACCAACACGTGTGTCACATAATTTAGGACACGCATAGCCAAAGTGGAGGACAAATGAAATTTCCTCTCAAATTGGTCTAGCTGCCTCGACTCCTTGTCAGGAGAGGAGATGCTCATGTGTTTAGGCTTGGTTGACCTGTCATGGGCCGCCGTGATCACAACTGAGTCTGCCTTCGGATGGTCCTTACCCTCCGGCGTCTGAAAGGTACTGTCTGCCTTCTTTGCTACAACTGGGATGGAGGAAGGCATCATCCAGATAGTAGAGGCTAGGTCCTCGTGGGGCTCCAACCAAGGGGGCATGACAGACATAGAAACATAGAATTTGACGGCAGATAAGGACCACTTGGCCCACCCAGTCAGCCCATTTCCCTACCTACTGGATAAGCTGCAGATCCTAGTTAACCAGCAGCCTACTTCTTCCTACCCCCACCCCCTAGAATGGCCTTATGACTGTCCCATGCATGCTTGAATTCCACCACTGTTTTTGACTCCACAACCTCCTCCGGAAGGCCGTTCCATGCATCCACAACCCTCTCTGTGAAAAAATACTTCCTTAAATTACCTCTGAGCCACCCCCCCATCTTCAAATTGTGCCCCTTGTTCTTGCACACCTCTTTTTTTGAAAGATGCTACCCTCTTGGACTTTGTTGATTCCCTTGAGGTACTTGAACGTTTCTATCATGTCCCCCCTCTCCCTCCTTTCCTCGAGGCTATACATATTAAGCTCCTTTAGTCTCTCTTCATGTGTCTTCCGGTGCAGACCCTGCACCATTTTAGTTGCCCTCCTCTGGACAGCTTCCATTCTGTCTATGTCTTTCTGGAGATTGGGTCTCAGAACTGCACGCAGTACTCAGATGGGGTCTGACCAGCTGTCTGTGCAGAGGGATAACAACTTCTTGTTTTCTACTGGTGATGCCTCTCCCTATGCATCCCAGTATCCCCCAGCCCTCCTTGCTGCCCTCTCACATTGCTTGCCCACCTTTAGGTCATCTGATATGACTACTCCCAGGTCCCTTTCCATTTCTGTTGCTGTTAGTATCTCACCCCCATTGTGTACTCTTCCCCTGGGTTTTGTTTCCCAGGTGCATTCGGTGCACTTCTTAGCATTGAATCTAAGCTGCCATACATTTGACCATTCCTCTAACCTTGCCAAGTCCCTTCTCATCCTTTCCACCCCACCTTGTACATCAACTTATGTTGCAGATCTTTGTGTCATCTGCAAAGAGACATACTTTTCCTTCCAGTCCCTCTGCAATGTCGCCATAAAGACATTGGAAGAGGACCGGCACTGAACCTCATGTACCCTACTAGTAACCCCCTTTCTTCTGAGGACTCCATTTACTATTACTCTCTGTGTCCTATTCTCCAGCCATCCTTTATCAGGTTGTCATCTTGGGACCTACTCCCAGGCTGGCTAACGACATATTAATCTTTTGTGTGGGACTGTGTCAAATGCCTTGTTAAAATCTAGGTAGGCCATGTCCACAGCCCCTCCCTGATCTACTGTTTTGTCACCCAGTCAAAGAAATCTATCAGATCTGCCTGGCATGACCTTCCCGCTGTGAATCCATGCTGCCTAGGGTCCTGTGCCCTCTGGCCTCTAGATACTCGACAATTCTTTCCTTCAGAAGCGATTCCATCATTTTCCTATCACTGAGGTTAAACTAACAGGTCTGTAGTTTCCTGCTTCTGCCTTGCTCCCACTTTGTGAAGGGAATCATCTGCCCTCCTCCAGTCCTCGGTACCACCCATCCTCCCATGATTTGTTAAAGAGGGTAGTCAGTGGTGTCACTAGTTCTACCCTTAGTTCTTTTAGAATTATGGGATGAATCCCATCAGGTCCCATTGCTTTGTCCACCTTCAGTTTTAAGAGTTCTTTCATAACCCTTTCTTCTGTAAATGGGCTGGTATCAACTTCTGTATCCAGAGTGTTTCTACTGTTTGTTTTAGGTACCTCCCCCCTCTTCATTTGTAAATACTGAGCAAAAATATTTGTTTAGTATCTCTGCCTTTTCACAGTCTCCCTGAGGACAGGGGACACCTCCTGGATGTCTAAATGTTCAGCCAGTCGCTTACGCTTAGGGTCCTGGTCATTCATCTTCCATTCGTAGACCTCCGCTATCTTCTTGAGGAGGACTGCGAATGAAGGATCTTCCAGAGGAGATTCAGAGGACGACTCAAGCTGGGGCTCCTCAGGAGGAGCCGTCTCAAAACCTGTAACAGAAGAGATGATCGTGACTCTGACTAAGAGTCCGAAGAATCTGGAGACTGGTGATCAGGATGTGGGACCTCCCGAGGCTGTGGAGGGGCTCTGTCCTTCATCAGTCCGGCCGAACAACCGGTCGTCAGGCCTGATGTAGACTGACGGGGGTCCACTGGAGAAACCGACCTGGGGGTCTGGTCTGGATGAGTCAGAGTAGAAGCCCCAAGGAAGTGGCGGCTATTCAGCTCAGAGACCAGCTGCGAGTTGGTCTCCGACCACCAGTACTGGAGTATAGCCCTGAAATAAGCCTGAAGAGGGGGAGGAGGCTGATACACGGGCTGGAAGCCTGATGGAAAACCTGGCGCCTGGTACCCTGGCGTATGGTACCTGGGTGTCAGGTTGCCCAGTGTGGAACAGTTGGGCACATACCCCGTGTCAGATAGCTTGGCGTCTGGGAACCAGATGTATAACATGGCGTCCGGTAAGTGGGCAAAGGACAGCCTGATGGAGGCCTGAATGGCGGCACCGAGGGACCTGACAGAGGACCTTGGGGAGGCCTGAAAACAGGGTGGGAAGGAACCGTCAGGCTGGGGTCAGGCGCTGGACCAGAGGGTGGCAAGACTGGCGTCAGGGCTGACAGCCCTGCCGGAATAACTGGTGGGGGAGAGTCCTGAGGGTTGCTGGGAGGACCAGACATCAGTGTCGCCGAACGGGACAACCCCCGTCCTCCGCTCTCAAAGATCAGGGGAGGGTGGAGGATTCTCCAGAACAGGAGAAGAGGGGTTATCCCGGGAGAGATGCCTCCGGGGAAGGCTGCTGCAAAGCTGTCAGCTGGCTCTGGTCTGGCTGTACATCGTTTGGCCTGACATCGGGATCTGACATAAGAGAGGCGGCTGGGCGGGCGCCGGGGTACCCGATGTCCGGCTTGTCAACCACAGCTGTGTGGATGCCGGAGACTCCAGCACCCAACTTGTCAGCCCGAGCCGGGTGCTCACCAGAGGGCCTGACGGGCGACTTACCAGCTCCAACAGACTTAGTCCCCGCGGTGGTAAGGGGCCTAAGAGTGGCAGAGGCCTCAGACTCGGCCAAAGCTCCTGCCGCTGTGACCAGTGGTGGTGGTGGGGTTGGGGTACGACCAAGGACTGCTCCTGGGAAGGAGGGGCAGACTCGGTCACAGAAGTGGTCTTCCCAGAGGAAGCGGGCCTCTGGTCACCCGTGGAGGCCGAAGGCGGCCGTTGGTGAGGTGACCTATACTGGTCCCGATGCTTCTCCTTGTCCCTCCTCTTCTTGTGTTCACGGGTGTCCGTAGGGGAAGAAGCAGCACGCTGCAGCTACTGTAGCTTTTCAATCGTGGACATCTTCAACTTTAGGACATGGGCCTTGAGGGCTTGCTGAGCAGCACTTCCCTGTGGCCTGGTTGAATTTTAGGCAGGCCTCACAGTCCTCAGTGTTGTGCTCTGGGCCCAAGCAGAAGAGGCAGAGGGTATGGAAGTCCTTATGTGGGAGCTGCGAGCCGCAGGAATCGCACTTCTTATGCAACTTGACAGACAATGGAGAAGACATGCACGAAAAGGAAAAAAAAGAAACTAATACTCATCAAACATGGCGGTTGAACTGTAGCAGCGCTCTCGAGATTCGACGTGCACAGGTTGACAGTGGGAAAGAACTGGAAGGCAGGTGTGGGGACCGCCCACAATACAGGACCATGCTGACGTTGGTCACATGACGTCAGGTGGGTGGTCCCCTGTCAAACACGGCAAGTTAAAGTTTCTGTGTGGTCCTAATGCCACGCGGCGCAGTCCTCAAGGTTATTACCTACTGCAAGAGCCCTCTCGAAGTAAGAGCTTCCTAACTGTTCTAAGTACTACCTCGTTCCTGTGGGCAATGATGTAGTTAGGTTCAGTACACAAGGTCTGAAATCCTTCTGGCAGAAGTGATGGCAACTTGGAAAACAGTTTTCCAGGTGACATACTTCAAGTTAACAGTAGTATGGGCTCGAAAGGGGGATCCATGAGCTTAGCTATACACAGATTCAAGTCCCAGGGAGGGACAGGCTCCCTTAGTGGGGGTTGAAGGTGCAGCAGGCCTTTGAAAACTTTTTTGAAAATAGAATGGGAAATGACAAGATTTTTCTTTCCCAGCAGAGAGGTAGGCCTATATGGCTGCTAGATGCACCTTAAGGGATGAGGCCTTAAGGCCTGACTGCAGGTGGACTAAACAGTCTAGTAGAGTGGGTGGAGTAGCCCTGAGAGGGTCTAACTGCTTACCTCTACACCACAGGGAGAACCTTTTCCACTTGGAAGCACGGATTTTCTTAGTGCTAGGTTTTTTAGCTATGCAAAGGATTTCCAGCACTTGCTCAGAGTACTGAGAATCAGGATACTCTAACTCCTCAAGAACCAGGCCTTGAGGTGAAGAGACTTGATGCTGGGATAAGCTACCCCCGTCTGAGGCAGAGTCAGAAGACCTTTTTTAAATGTTATTCTTTGTTAACCGGGTAACGCCCACTAGGCAATGGTGCCTCTTTTCAGGGCGACCCAGGAGCATTGGGGAGGTTAAGTGACTTGCTCAGAGTCACAGTATGCAAGAGGAGTTTGTAGGAATCAAATCCAGGTCTGCTGGCTGGATGTATTATGCTCCCTCACAGCTCGTTACTCTAACCTCTAGGCTACACTGCCAACCACAGTGGCATACAGATTGGCTTGCTGACCAAGAGAGCCAGGAGTACGGATGTACCAGGGCTGCCTTGCCCAGTTTGGAGCTACCAGAAGCACGGTGGCTGACTGGTCCCTGAGTTTCAGGGGAGTTCTCTGTATCAGAGGAAAGGGAGGGAAGGCGTAGAGGAACTTCCCTGTCCAGTCCAGAGTCAGAGCATCTATTGGAAGAGTACCCTGAACTGGGGGTCTGCAACAGTAAAGTGAAAGCTGATTATTGAGGTTGAAGGCGAACAGGTCCATCTCTGGGGTTCCCCACCTCCTAAATACTCTGGCCAGGGTCTGCACCAGAAACCATACAAGGAGAGACTAAAGGAGCTTAATATGTATACCCTCGAGGAAAGGGGGGGGGGGAGAACATGACAAACTTTCAAGTACTTCAAGGGAATCTACAAAGTCCAAGTGGATAGCATCTTTCAGAAAAAGAGATGTGCAAGAACAAAGGAGCACAATTTGAAGACAAAGGGGGGACAGCTAATGGGCAACGTGAGGAACTATGTTTTCACGGAGAGGGTGGCAGACGCATGGAACGGCCTTCCTGAGGAGGTTGTGGGGTTAAAAACAGTGGGGAAATTCAAGAATGCATGAAACAGACATAAGGCAATTTTAGTTGGGGGTAGGAGGAAGTAGGCTGTTGGTTAACTAGGATCTGCAGCTTATCCAATAGGTATGGAAATGGACAGATTGGGTGGGCCAAGCGGTCCTCATCTGCCATCAAAGTCTATGTTTCAATGTTAGAACTTGCCTGTTTAAGGCCCAGTAGTGATGGCCCTGACTGATTCGACTGAAGGAGTCTGCCAGAACATTGTCCTTGCCTGGAAGATGAATGGCAGACAGGTGCATGTCCATGGAGTACACCAGGGACCAGATTTTCATAGCCTCTGTACAGAGTTTGGCGGACCTTGTGCCACCTTGTTTGCTGATGTAGAACATGGCAGTGGTGTCTACCCTGATCTGGACAGAGTGACCCTTCAGCTGTGGTGCAAAGGCCTTGATAACCAGGTACACAACTCCGAGTTCAAGAAGGCTGATGTGAATAGTGGACACCCTGGGGGACCAGATTCCATTTATGGACTGGTTTGCCAGATGAGCACACCATCCTAGGAGGAAGGCATCCGTGGTAAGAATCCTGGAAGGCTGTCTCTGCTGAAAAGGGAACCCTACTGTGAGGTTTTCCTTTTCCTTCCACCAGTCCAGCGCCTGAAGTAAGGTTCTTGAGACTGGAATTAGTTTTCAGAGGGAGTCCCGCTTTTGGGACCAATGAGCCCTCAGGTGATACTGGATGTCCCTCATCTGGAACCTGGCACCTGGGACCACTGCTGTCATGGAAGCCATGTGGCCTAGCAGTTTGAGAAAATGCCTGGCCCACCCTGGCTGGCCCAAAGCAAAGGAATTTGCCAAGTGTAGGAAGTTCCGGACTCTGTCCACAGGGAGCATGGCTTTCCCTTGTATGGTGTCCAGCTCTGCTCCAATAAAGTCCAATACTTGAGCCGGTTTGAAGTGGGACTTTTCTTTGTTGATGATGAATCCCAGGGACTCCAGAGTGCTTTTTGTTACTCAGAGTTTCCCTGACCTTGTCTGGTGACTTGTCCACTATTAGCCAGTCGTCCACGTATGGGGAAGATTGACACATGTTGCCTCCTTGAGTGAGATGCAACTCTGCCAGGCACTTTGTAAAGACCCTGGGAGCTGAAGTGAGACCGAATGGTAGGGCTGGAAACTGGTAATGGCCAGATGGCAGCCTGAATCTGAGAAACTTTCTACGGGACAGCCTCATAGGGAAACACAGACTCTGACGGCAGATAAGGACTGCTTGGCCCACCTAGTCTGCCCATTTCCCTACCTAGAGGATAAGCTGCAGATCCTATTTAACCAACAGCCTATTTCTTCCTACCCCCACAAAAATTGCCTTGTTCCATGCATTCTTGAATTCTCCCACAGTTTTAGACCCCACAACCTCCTCAGGAAGGCTGTTCCATGCGTCCACCACCCTCTCTGTGAAAAAAAGACTTCCTCACACTGCCCCTGAGCCGTCCCCCCTCTATCTTCAAATTGTGTCGCCTTGTTCTTGCACATCTCTTTTTCTGAAAGATGCTACCCTCTTGGACTTTGATTCCACTGAGGTACTTAAACGTTTCTATCACGTCCCCCCTCTCCCTCCTTTCCTCAAGGGTATACATATTAAGCTCCTTTAGTCTCTCCTCGTATGGCTTCTCTTGCAGACCCTGCACCATTTTAGTTGCCCTCCTCTGAACTGCCTCCATCCTGTCTATGTCCTTGTGGAGATGGAGTCTCCAGAACTGGACGCAGTACTCCAGATGGGGTCTCACCAACTGTCTGTACAGGGGATAACAACTTCCTGTTTTCTGCTGGTGATACCTCTCCCTATACATCCCAGTATCCCCCAGCCCTCCCCTACCGCTTCTCGCATTGCTTGCCCACCTTAAGGTCATCTGATATGATTACCCTAGGTCTCTTTCCATTTTTTGTTGTTACTACCTCCCCCATTGTGTATTCTTCCCTGGGTTTTGTTTCCCAGGTGCATTACTTTGAACTTCTTTGCATTGAATCCAAGCTGCCATACTTCTGACCATTCCTCCAACCTTGCCAAGTCCCTTCTCATTCTTTCCACGCCTCCTTGTGTATCAACCTTGTTGCAGATCTTTGTGTCATCTGCAAAGAGGCGTACTTTTCCTTCCAGTCCCTTTGCAATGTCACTTATAAAGACATTAAAAGGACTGGACCAATACTGAACCCTCACGGTACCCACAAGTAACCCCTCTTTCTTCAGAGTGGACTCCATTTACAATTACCTTCTGTCCTGTTGTTCAGCCAATGTTTTACCCAGGCTACCACCTTGGGACCCACTCCCAGGCTGGTTAATTTGACTACTAATCTTTGTGTGGGACTGTCAAATGCCTTGCTAAAGTCTAGGTAGGCCATGTCCACAGCCCTCCCTGGTCTACTACTTTGGTCACCCAGTCAAAGAAATCAATTAGATTCATCTGACATGACCTTCCCGCTGTGAACCCATGCTGCCTTGGGTCCTGTGCCCCACTGGCCTCTAGGTACTCAACAATTCTTTCCTTCAGAAGTGATTCCATCACTTTCCCTACCACAGAGGTCAAACTGACAGGTCTGTAGTTTCCTGCCTCCATCTTGGTCCCACTTTTGTGAAAGGGAATCACATCCGCCTTCTTCCAGTCCTCAGGTACCACACCATCCTCCCATGATTTGTTAAAAAGCGTAGTCAGCGGTGTCACTAGTTCTCTGCTTAATTCTTTTAGAATTCTGGAGTGAATTCCATCTGGCCCCATTGCTTTGTCCACCTTCAGTTTTAGGAGTTCTTTCAGAACCCTTTCTTCTGTGAAAGGATTGGGATCAACCTCCCTCTCCAGAGTGCTTCTGTTAATTGGATTAGGCACCTCCCCCACTTCCTCTTTTGTGAATACTGAACAGAAGTATTCATTCAGTATCCCTGCTTTATCACTGTCACTCTCTGCCCACCCACCATCCATTCTATTCAGCCTCACTATCCCTCCCTTTGTCTTTCTACGCTCCCTGATATACCTATAAAAGGTTTTATCCCCCTTCTTAACTGAGTGAAAATAGGTGTTCTTGAGATCTAGGGAGGCTAGCCAGTCTTCCTGCTGTAAGGAATGGATCACTAGAGTCAGAGTGACCATTTTGAACTTGGGTTACAACAGATGTTTGTTCAGATATCTTTAGTCCAGTATGGGTCACCATTCCCCATTTTTCTTTTGTGTGAGAAAGTATCTGGAACAGAGACCTTTTCCCCACTGGGGGAAGGGGACTCTTTCCACTGCTTTTGTGGACAGAACAGCTTTCACCTCTAGCTCCAACAACAACTGTTATGTTAGGGTTAGGAAAGCTTGGCGCCCTGCAGAGAGGTAAACTGCAGGGTTAGCCCCTGACACACCATCTCAAGCAACCATTTGTCTGTGGTTATGAAGTGCAATTGGTGGAGATAGTGGGTCAGCCTGCCTCCTACAGGGAGAGGGGAGGTGACCTGGACGTTGCAGTCCGGAGACCTGTTTAGACTTGGTGCTGAGGGAAGGAGAGGAGCTGGACCTTCTCTGAGCTCTCCTTCATCTCCCCCTGAAATAGTCTCTCATCCGACAGTACTCTAGGGCAGGGGTTCTCAAATGGTGAGGCCAGCCTTCCTGGGGAGGCCCCAGCCTGTTCAAGGGGAGGCTCAAGCAAGTCTGAAAAAGAACTGTATTTACATTTTGAGTTTTATGTATTTTGTGTGAAGACATGAAGCAAACTGAAAGAGGGTAATAGTAGGTGAATCTTATGTAATTATTTACTAATAGGTGACAAGGGAAGGTGAATGAGCCAAGGATCATTTCAGTGTAGCCGGGTAAGGGTAGGGAGTGAATACATTTCAAAAGGTAACTGCAAAACAATCAATACATAACTCCCTACCCTTACCCGGCTACACTGAAATGTCCCCAAAGAGAGAATTGTTCTCACAAAGGAAATTCATAGCCTTGGACTGAGTGTCCTACAAAAGATTAGTGGTCCTCAGCCAGGTATAATGCCTCAGGGAGATTGCCTATGCCATGGCCCTGGAAGCAGTATCATTAGTGTCCACAGCCATATGGAACTGGTATTTGGTAGCCTCCAAGCCTGTCTTTACAGTTTCTGCCAGGTCTTGGGCCATCCTATCTGGGGCCTGTTGACTTATGGCCAAAACAGAGTTCCCAAGGGCCTTTTGATATTGGGCAGCATAGGCCATATAGGTGGAACGGCGAAGCAACAAAGAGGCTGTGTTATAAGATTTCTTGCCCATTGAGTCCAGTTTTCTAGATTCCTTTTCAGGAGGTTGGGAGGAAAGTGGCACTTTGGCTTTGTCACAAGCTGCAGCCTGTACCACTCCCTTATGGTCTGGATGCACATAAAGGAATTCTGTGTTAGATTTTTCTAACTGGTATTTCTTTTCACATTTTTTTTTTATCTACTCCAGGCACAGGAAGTGGGGTTCTGGAGGAGCTTAAAGGTTGCCCTGCGAAGGGATTTGTGAATGGACAAAAGCAGCTTTTTAGCAGGAGGGAAAATACAGGTTACTCACCTGTAACAGGAGTTCTAGGAGTGGTACATGTTGTTCATCCACACTTTGTGGCAGGTTTCTTGCCGCTTTTAATGTTGCTGGAAGGTCTTCAAGCTGGCTCCTCCCACCCACCTGGGTGGTAAAACCCTCGGCTCCATCCCATGACACCAAATCTAGCCCGCTGGAAGCCAGGTTGCGCGTTGAAGCCGGGGAGGACTGGTGGGTCGTGTGGATGAACAACATATACCACTCCTAGAACTCCTGTTACAGGTGAGCAACCTGTATTTCTAGGGACGTGGATAAGTTGTTCAATCCACACTTTGTGGCAGACTCCTAGCAGTTCTCCGGGAGGAGGGAGGCAAGGCGCGCACCCCCTACTTAGGGAATAAGGACTGGAGAACCAAGGTCCCAAAACCAGCAACCCGGTGTGACTCTAGGTCAATGTGGTAATGGGAAATCAAGGTGTGTGCCGACTTCCAGGTAGCAGCCCTGCAGGGTCCAACCCCTTGTCCTGACACCAGATGGAAATCTCTTCCATTTGAAGGCATAGCATTTTCTGGTCGACTCTTTACGGGACACCTCAACGACATTGAGGACCTCGTTGGAAAGACCCAAGGCCTGGAACTCTAGCCGCTCAGGAACCAGGCCGTCAGGTGCAGGGATTGAAGGTCCGGATGGAGAATCTTCCCCTTGTCGACAGAGCAGGTCCGGGTGGGCTGGAAGCCACCTCGGGAGCCTGGAGCTGAGGCTGAGGAGATCTGGACACCAGAACTGGCGGGGCCAGTCTGGGGCTACCAGAATCACCTGCACCTTGTCCCTCTTCGCCTTGAGGAGCACCTTGTGGATCAAGAGAAATGGAGGGAAGGCGTAGAAGAGGCCCGGGGTCCACGGCCTCAAGAAGGCATCCCCCTGCAGCGAGCCCTGCTGAGGGGGGCGAGTATGAAAGCCTCAGCTTCGCATTCTCCCTGGAGGCGAACAGGTCCACCTGAGGGTAGCCCCAATGGGAGAACAGATCTTGTACTACCTCCAGCAGGAGAGACCACTCATGAGAAACAGCGCCTATCCGGCTGAGGGCATTGGTCAGACTGTTGGAGGCTCCTGCCACATGGATGGCTAGGAGATCCGCCTCCAGGCTGATCACGAGAGACGAGATGCAGAGAGCCTCCTTGCACAGAGGCAAGGAGTGCATCCCGCCCTGACGGTTGAGATAGTACATGGTCGTGGTGTTGTCCATCTGGACCTGAACCACCTGACCCTGTACAAATGGAGCGAAGGCGGTGAGGGCTAGTCGAACCGCTCAAAGCTCCAGCAGGTTGATGTGGCATCGAGACTCCTGAGGGGACCAGAGGCCGTGGGCTCTGAGCTCCCCCAGATGGGCACCCCAACCCAGAGAGGCATCAGTCGTTAGAGTGACAGTCGGCTCAGGGCGGACGAACGGGATACCCTCCTGCAGATGAGCTGGGACGAGCCACCACTGCAGGCTGTCCTACATCTCCTGGGTCACTGTCATTGGCTGGTCCAGCGGACTGGAGCGCTGTGACCACTGGCTGGCCAGCCCCCATTGCAGGGGACGCATATGCCAGTGGGCCCAACGGGCCACACTGATGCGGGCCGCCAGGAGACGCAGGAAGTCCAGAGCAGGACGCAATTGCCCAACCAGAAATGATTGGGCAAAGGAGGAAAGGACCTCGGCCCTGTCCACTGGGAGCCGGGCTCTGGCTCGAAGAGAGTCAAGCTCTGCCACGATGAACTGAATCACCTACGATGGTGCGGAGTTCCGATTTGGCCTCATTGATGAGGAGGTCAATCTGAGAGAAGACCTGGAGGGCCAAATCCCTGGACCGCTCCACCTCCAACCTGGAGGGGGCTGCAATCAGCCAGTTGTCCAGGTAAGGGTACACCAGACCCTTCGGCGCTGCAGGAATGCTGTCACCACTGCCATGCATTTGGTGAAGACCCTGGGAGCTGGAGAGAGGCCATGGCTCGGAACTCGTAGAGAGATATCCCCTCTGCTCTGAAGCGGAGGAAATCGCTGATGAGACGAACGGATTGGGATGTGAAAGAACACGTCCTGAAGGTCCAGAGAGCAGAACCACACGCCCTGGTTCCAAGGATGGAATTATCTGAGCCAGAGTGACCTTCCTGAAGGTGCGAGGCCTTAGGAACATGTTCAGGTCGTGCAGGTCGAGAATGGAGAGCCAGCCCCCCATCCATTTTGGGACCAGGAAGTACCTGGACACAAACTCTGGGTCTAGAGGAGGGTCCGCCACCTCTCTGAACACCTCCTTCTGGAGGAGCAAGGCAATGTCGGCTCAATGAGCTGAGAGGCGCTGCGGAACCCGTAGCCCCCCATGGGGCGACGGCCCGACAGGGAGGGAACTGCTCGAATTCCAGAAGCAGACCCCTGCCAACCACTTCCAGCACCCAGCGGTCCGTGGTGATAGCGGACCAGGCGGAAAGGAAGTGGTGGAGCCGTCCCCCCACAGGGGGAACCTGGGGAGGAGCAACAGGGTTGGGGGTGACACCCCTCAACCCGTCACTGGGCAGGCTTGGAGGAAGGCCCGGCCGAAGGGCCGCCTGGACCCATCCCTCCAGGCTTCCTACTGGAGGATGCGGCAGACTTGGCCTTGGGTTGCCAAGTGTGAGCCTGCTGGCCCTGTTGCTGGTGTTGCTGGGCCGGACGTGTCGCAGGGGCGGAAGGGCGAAAGGGCTTACGCTGCTGCTGGCGGCCTTTGTCCTTCTGGGAAGACGTGACAGAGTCCAAAGTGGCACTGGACTTCTGAATCCTCTGGAGATGGCCTTCCACCCCCAGCCTGAACAAGTCAGTGCCCAGGAAGGGAACGTCTGTCAGCTTGTGCTGGGTGTCCGCTGTGAAGGTGGAGATCCGCAGTCAAGCTCTACAGCACATGGCTACTGGGGCTGCTACTGACCAGGCATGAGAGTCACTGATATCCAAAGAAGTCTGGAGCTGTTGCTTCGCCACCGCCCTCCCCTGATCCCGCACCTGCTTGACCATAGTCTGAAGGTCAGCCGGGAGATGAGGAATCACCTCATCCAGGGAACCCATAAGGGCGTGAGAAAAATGTGCCATCAGTAAAGCCGAGCTAGCCTGTCGAAGGCCTAGGGAGGAAGCAGCATAAACCTTCCGCCCTGAGTAGTCCAGCTTTTTGGACTATCGGGCGGTTTGTCTATGCCCCTAGCATTCCCGGAATGCCAGAAAACACTATCGGTCACCAGCCCCTCCACAGAAGGGTGCTTCGAGAAACCGGAGAGTGAACTGGTGGGGACTGCGAACTTGCGAGCCATCCTGGCCGAAGGCGCAGGACAAGATGCAGGCCGCTGCCACAACTCCAGGGCCGGGCCAACAATGGCTTCAGCCACAGGGAAGGCCTCCGTAGGGGAATCTCCTTGGTCCAGTATCTCCATACGGGGATACCTGGCCCGTTTCTGCACGGGTTTGAGCTGCATCCCAGTGGACTCTGAGATGAGCCAAAGTATTCCCAAGAACGAGGATGGACTCTCATCCACCGACTGACCTCCTGCAGATTCCAGGTCAAGGGGCCTGGAGTACAAGGAGGAGTCTTCAGACTCCAAGGAGTCCGCGAACAGCTGCCGAGCGCCTGAGCCACCCTCCACCTGCCGAGGCCGATCGGGAGTGAGGGTGACCGACAACCTGTGGGGCAAGCCCTGACAACCCAGAATCCTTGGTCGGGGCCCCAGTCTTCGGTTGAGGAGGCAGTGGTTCCACCACAATGGGAGGAGCAGCCGGTTTCAGCCAAACAACCGGTGCCGGGGTCTGCTCCTCGACTACTACGAGGGGTTGCTTCGGTCGCTCGGGCGACAGCCACTTAATGGCCAGAGAAGGCGACGGAATCGTCTTATTTCCGGCCAACAAGAGTTGTTGCCACATCATGTCCTCGCAGCGCTGGTGTAACTTACGTCGGAGCCTATCCTCTGAAGAGGACGAGCGGCAACGCCGCTTTACATGGTGCCGAGACCGCCAAAGTCGGCGGGATCTACCCAACATGGAAGAGGACTGAGACCTTCAGGGTCGCCGAGGGTGGGACAAAGAGGGGGCAGGGGAAACCCACTCATCCCTCGGTTCAGGGTCCTTGACCGGGGACTTCGGCACGGGCAAGTCCTTGGTTACCACCAGGGGAACCGGTGAAGGGTTGTCTGCTTCTCCAGTTGACAACTCGTCCAACGGGTCGAGAAAAGTCTTGACCGCATCGATGGGTGTCTCAGCTGGCTGACCTGATGGGGAACACTGTGAAGCCAGCGACCTTAGCCGCAACCTCGACTGAAGTCAAGAGAGCTGATGGTCTGGTGAAGGGGTTCTCTCCCGCTCCCACGAACGTCGACGGTGGGACTTACCTTTCAGTTCTTTTTTCTTCGACCTACTCGTGTGTCCCGATGGTCCTTCTCCCTTGGTGGAGAGGGACTGGTAAAGCTCCTTGAAAGAAGCAGTGTAGGAGGAGCCCAAGGAGAGCGGGATAAACGCAGAGGCCGAGGAGGAAGATGATGCGGCCTGAGCCGCCTCCTCCTCGAGGGCGATCAGCTGCTCCAGCTGCTCCACGGAGCCCGCAGCCGCGGACACAGCCCAACGGGCCTCCTTTGACTTCACCGGCAGGTACTGTTTCTCGGGGCACCCCAGTTGAAGTCAGGCAGCGTGGTCTTCCAGAACCGAAGCCGTGAAGAACTTGCAAAGATCGCAGGCCTGCGGATCGTGAGCAAGACCCAGGCAATAAACGCACGTGGAGTGCGGGTTAGTCCGGGACATTTTCTGCCCGCAAGGACACAGACAGAAGCCAGGAGTGGATTTGTCGATCGCAGCCATGAGGGAAGATTAAGATGCAAGTCTAGAGAAGTTTAAAATGATTTTTGGAACTTCTGAATTAGGATCCAGGCCTAAAAACGCAGAGCGCTAAGGAGGTAACCCGAGCTTCCAAGCGGTAAGGAAGATCTGGCGTCATGGGGCAGAGCTGAGGGTTTTACCACCCGGGTGGGTGGGAGGATCCAGCATGAAGACCTTCCGGCAAGATTTAAAGTGGCAAGGAACCTGCCACAAAGTGTGGATTGAACAACCTATCCACATCCCTAGAATCCTCAGTTCTCTTGTCGGGATTCTGGACTAAGAGGATCAGGGGAAATGTCAGGATCAATAGGTTCCCCATAATCCTCATCTTCATCATTAGGCTCCATCCCAAAATCATCATCCCCAAGGTGATCCCCACCTTGGTCGGTTAAACTGTGGTTTGAATGTGAACCGGGAGTTTGGGTAACCGGTTGCTATAGGAGACCCACTGGTTGAGGTCGCCGAGATCCAGGATAGGCCTTAGGTCCCCCGACTTCTTGGGAACCAGGGAGACGCGGAAGTACAAACCAGAGCCTACCTCTGCCTCCGGAATGCGCTCTATGGAGTCCTTGTCTAGGAGAGACTATCTCCTGTCTGATAGGAGCCCTGTGGTATCTCTGATAATGAGATGGGGGAGGTGGTCTGTCCAGAGGTAAAGGTAGAGAACCCACTGGTCAGAGGTCACTTCTCTCCAGGCTTGGGCGTAAAGAGAAAAACGACCTCCCACAGGCTCTCCCAACGACAGGTCGGGGAGAGGTGGGTCGCCTGAATAGTAGGTTGAAGGAGGGGGAGGTAGAGCAGCGGCAGAATGTATAGCCTGTCTAGAAGTGGTGGGCGGCACCTCTGAGACCCCCTGGGTTGACCAAAGTCCCTCGCTGTCGTGTGAGCCTGAGCTAGGAGCTGCTGAGGCTGATGTCCCCTCTGCCCATGAAAACAGGGCTTGCGAAAACGCTCCCGTTTCAAGCGGTACATGGACTGCACGGAACGGATGGCCTTACCAGAGTCTTGCAGTTTGACAATAACTTTCTCTGCGTCTTCCCCAAAGAGCAGAGCCTCTGAAAGGGGCATCCAGAAGGGTTGTTTGAACCTCTGGGTCGAACCCTGAGACCCGGAGCAGAGCTGAAGGCAAATTCCAGTTGCAGCAGTCCTCGCCAAGGTGTCCGCAGAGTCATACGCCGCTCGGTGGATGTGGGTTCCCACATTTGAGCCAGTTTGTAAAAGCTTTGCAAGCTCCGCCTTTTAGGGGCAGTCGGGCACGCCTTGCAGGATGTCCAGTCCTTGGTCCCAAAGGGCATTTTGGAACTGGACAATAAGAGTCAAAAAATTGAGCTCCATTATGCTGCAAGTGAGCAGGGTGCACCTAAGACCAAGGAATCAGCTGGCAGTCATACCCCTGTCAGGCTGGCTGGGTACTCAGGTGCTTTGGCCTCTGTGAACAATCATGCACAGCCGAAATAACCACAGAATCAGCTGTGGGGTGTTCGGCTAAGTAGAAGTGGTCCTTGGGGGCCTGGTACAAGTGATTGGCCTTTTTGGGCACCGCAGAGGAAGCGTGTGGGTACCTCCAAGTTGCCAAAGTGACATCTTGGAAGGTATCCACTAATGGGGGGATAACCACCAGCTTGGGGTCCTTCCGGCGTAGATACTTTGCCAGATGCAAGCGTTCGGAGTCCATATTCTCCTCTGTATGTCGCATGACCTCCATAAAGCTGGGGTCATCAGGTGGAGATTTAGGCTGTTCCTCTGTCATCAGGAAGTGAGCAAGGGTCGGAATCAGGAAGGGAAGATTCTGATTCCTCATAGGCATCGGAGGAAGAATGCAGTCTCCTCTTTTTGTGTCAAGGCCTCCTGGGCAAAGGAGGGCTGGAAGAGGAAGGAGTTCTAGTCCTCTTGCGCTTGTCCTTGTGTTTCCTGGGGCTAGCAGGAGTCTTATCCCCCTCGTTCCCAGATGGGACAGGAGAAACCTGGGCATCTGGCTCAGGGACTGGAGGGGGGCTGAGGAGTAGGAGGGGAGACCAGGTCTTGTTTGATGGTTTCCCAACAATAAGTAAAGAGCTCCTTCACTTGAGACATACCCAACTTGGGGGATTCGGGCTTAGGAGGCAACGGACGGACGGATCCCGCACCGGCATCAGTCGGGTCCGGCATAGGTGGAATGGGCAACGTCGGTAATGTCTCTGTAGCACCGTCGTCGGGTAGACTGGCGAACAGTCCCAAGGAGAGACGTCACGGGTGATGACAGGCGACGGAGGGATCGACGACGGATGAGGTATGGTGGTCTTAGCCGGCGCCGGAGGAAGAGCCGAGGGCTTGTCCGGTGTTGGGGTAGAGGCGTAGTCCGATGGGCGTCCCTTGGCCAGAGACAAGTGGGGACGGTCAGAACGAGAAGAGGCCTTAGACAGCTTGTCTGATGACTTATGGGGCTTATCGAGTGGCGTCTGTCTGAGTCCGCAGACAGACACCGGTCGGGCTTGGTCTTGGGCGGCAGGGAAGAAGCCCTGGAAGCAGAGTGCCCCGAAGCCTGTTTGGCCTCCCAGAGATCGACCAAGGTCGATCGGGAGGACAACTTAGTTTTAGCTGCTGCAGAGCCGGCATCAGAGGGCCTCTTGTGGGCCGAAGAGCTGGGGTCTGAGGGCTTTTTAGCAGTAGAACCGGAGTACGAGGGCATATGAGCTGCTGTGGCGCCGGAGTTCGGGGCCCGGATCTTGATAGGCTTTAAAGCAGGCCCCTTGGAGAGAGAGGCTGAGGCGGAAGGCTTGAGAGAAGTAAGCCGGGCCTCATGTCCGGAACAGCCAGAGCGACCCGCAGACTGGGAGCTGGATGACCTGGGCCTGGAGGGCAAGCGGTCCCGGTCCTTCTGGTGCTTCTCCTTCCGATGTTTCCTGGGTAGAGAAGGGGAATGAGATTATCGCCTGGAGGACGTATCCTGCTGCATCTGGGCCAAATGTTTTTCAGCCAAAAAGGCTGAAGAGACTTTTGCCTGCGGACCCTGGTTCAGCTGTTGAAGGCCTGGCAGTGGTTACAGGCACCAGTGTCGTGGTCTGGGAACCAGTCAAAAGAGGCAGGCAGAATGTCCATCCTTGCAAGGGATCTGCTTCCCATAAGAGCACTTCTTACAGTGCCCCGCTGAAGTAGAGGACAAACGTCGCACTTTCGCGGAGAAAAAGAAAGAAATCACTGTTCTTAGCTGAAGAACCAATAGAGAGCCGAGAGCTGATCTAATGCGTTGCTGCAGCAGAGAAGAACTGGAGCACGTGGGGACCGCCTACGACCTTTATACAGGGTGACGTCAGGGGTGGAGCCGACGCTGGGTGGGTGGTTCCACGTCAGTACCACTAGAGAAAAGAACTGCCGCCTGGTGGCGTCAATCCTACATGTGTTACCTGCTGCAAGAGCTTCCTGTCGAAGTAAGATCAGTGGTTTGCTTCGGTTGCAGTTCTTGGTGCTTTTCCTTCCTCTTCTTTTTTACCGCGACGGCCGGTTCGGCAGCCTTTTCAGCGGTACATTTTTTTGCAGAGCTATCACCCCTGTCACAGGGCAGCCCCTCCAGTTCATCTGGTTGCTCAGCAGCTGGGTTAGCAGCCTTTTCAGCCATTCTTTTCAATCTCCTATCAAGAGTAGACCGAGGAAAATTACAGCAGATTTCACAATCTGTCTGCAAGTGGTCAGACCCCAGACAGAATAAGCACATCAAATGAGGATCTGCTTTAGCAAACAGTTCCCCGCCCTTGGTACAGTGCTGGAAACCAGTGGGTCTTGTGACATAACCAAGATACCAGAATGAAAAATAAAGTATTATCTCCCCGGTTGTTAAACCTAAACACAGGAAACCAGGAGTTACCTTGGGTTTTTAAATAAGATGACCAGGAGTTACCCTGATTGAAACTGACCCACTGAACCAGGAGTTACCCCGGTACAGTTTCAACTATCTAACCAACTATACAGAGTCAGAACAGAATTTTAACTAAAATTACAAATAAATGACAAATTAACAGAGGGATGTGTTGGTTTTCTCCACGTAAAGGAACTGGGAAGAAAAAACGACTACTTAACCTAAATACTAAAAATCTAACCAAATACTACCTGAAAACCAAGGACAGTGAAAAGAATACCAAATAAAATAATTTTACTAGTAAAATGACCGAGAAAATAAAGTTTTTTCAAGCGATGAAGGAGAGCTCTCTGGAGATGTCTTACTGAGGCAAGTGGAATAAAGAATCTATTTAGAGTTGTTTACCAGGGACAGTGATTTGAAAACCGAACTCAAGCCTAGCATTCCATAATTTGCATAGGTTCTATTAACCATTTCGGCTCCAGGGCAGTCCTATGGTGAGACAATACTGCATCGGTCAGAATACAGTAAGATTTCCTGGTGTTTGAAAGTCAGCCACCCAGACAAAAGCCGATAGTGCAGAAAAGTAACTTCAGTTGTCATCCCCGCTGTTTTCCCCCTGAACAGCACAGACTAACTGCCATTCATGCACTTCAGTGACACTGCTCAATTCGGTGGAAAAAAGGTGACGTGAAAAGTACACTCAACCACTTACAAAATGTACTGTACAATCCTCAGTCATCAGCAATACCACTTCAACACAATCTGAAGAAATTGAAAACAGCAGTAGCTCCAAACGGCTTTTCCGTCCCCCAGTCAACATCACCACTCTGATAGCACATGCACACTTCAATGCTGAGCTGCATAGTCGCTCAGCGGCAACTGTCTGATTCCTGTCATAGCCCTCACCTTTTTGTGCAGTCCAAATGCAAAGTCAATATTGAACAAAAATAACGCTACAGACTGTCCCTTTTTCTCACTGTCTGTTCCAGGTCCTGATTCCACTTTCACCTGATCTGACTAGACTGAGCCACAAAGAGAGACCTACAAGGCAACACAGGGCAACTATGTAGGGGCAGCACTAGCTGATGGACAAGACAGAAACTACGGACTTTGTTTTCAGTAGGCATTACCTGCTCTACCAAGAAAGTAAAAATAATAAAAAAAAATGCTTAAACATATTTTCCCATTTTTCTCTTCTTCAAAAAAAAAAAAACACAAAAAAAACCCCACCACTGTCTAATAGCAATAAGGCACTCCAGGATGTGTGTCACTAAAGGAATAATGCCTGACAAGGTGGGTGTTATGCTGGGATAACATCCCACCTCGGTTGGTTGGGCCAGAGGCCACCGACCGAGGGCATTCAACACCTGAGAAGGATGTTATCCTAGCATAACACTCACCCTGGAGGGCATTATTCCTATTATACAATGGCTCGTTGTTTTATACAGAAAAACATTTTAAAGATTTTTTTAGTGTTTAAAAATGTTTTTTAAGAGAAGATGCAAACAATGATCAAGTGGGAAAAGGAAATGGCAATAGGGTCATCATCTAGTTGATCAGCAGGGATGTTATACCAGGATAACATCCCTGCTGTGATGGCCAACTGACCAATCAGAAGCCAGGATTCTTTCTTGCCATTGTACAATGTGTAATAACATCACTTTGCGGGTGTTCAACACACTTGGCCTGCGGCCTTATGCTTCAACCACCTGAGGTGTGACGTTATTACACAGTAACACACACCCTGTCATGCCTGTTTAATTTACTACTAACTGTGGGAAAAAAAAAAATGTTCCTATAAACGAGATGACAGTTCTTATAAACGGGCTTTACTGCCATTGAAAATAATGGGAAGAAAATCCGGACAGCCAAAAAATGTTTTAAGTGGGCTCTACTGTACTACCAAGATGAAAATACTGCCACGTTGAAGAAGCGAACAGTAAATACTTCACAGCCCTAAAAATTGTCTGGACCTCAGTTTCCACGGTGATGTCACAGCTTTGGAGAGTGTTGGTCCCTAGAAGGTGAACATGTATTACTTAGCAGTATATGACTAGCCCTGTGACAAGCAGCGACACAGAAATAGGGATATCCTGGTGAGTAAAACTCAAATAATTAATTTTCCCATGTTCAGATTGAGGGAACAGATGGTCTCTGCTTAAAAATAAATAAAACACGCTCCCGTAATGGGACACAGTGTGGGGCATGACGGCCAGCATGCTAAGCACTAAGGGAGAGGAGCGCCGCACTAGTAGGATCACTATATGATGTGATAAACAAACAACAGAGATGATTTCAAGTTAGAGGATCATCAACCATGCCACTACCCCAGGGAGCAGGTCTATTAACTTGCAATAAATGAATTGAGCACCTTTGCTGTTTGTTATTTTTCACGTTAAACAGTCTTCTTCGGGGCGGGGGGGAGGGGGCGCTAATGAGCAGCTAGCTGGACAGACTTGTTTCTCTGTTACTCCATTTCAACTGCCAAAAATAAAAGTAACTAAGATTAAACACCTCGGAATTGCACTAAATACAGCAGCAGGCGGTGTCTGCTGATTCAGTGGCGGATCACCTTTAAGGTAGGTTTATTGACCTACAAAGTCCTACACGGACTTGGTCCCAACTACTTGAAAGAGCTTCTGATTCCCTACACCCGTGCGACCGCTCGGCTGACGAGGGGCTGCTGGAGATTCCGAGGGTTACTCTGAAATCTTCTGGGGTCCGTGCATTTATGTTTGTGGCCCCTACCCTCTGGAATTCTCTGCCCTGTCAGCTCCGGGAATGCGTGACCATGGGGGGTTTTAAACAAGCACTTAAAATGTTTTTGTGGAGTCAGGCTTTTCAGTGAACTGTTATTGTTTTATCCACCAATTGCGATAGTTTTTTATGGAATCATGTTTTAACACTGTAAAGTGCCTTGGTATTTGAAAGGTGCTCAAAAACAAAAGTTATTACTATTATTATTATTATGGACGAGTACTTAACCCCTAATCCAGCCAAGAGTCAGCGGCTCATGGATACTTCTTTCTGCCATCGACTATGGATTGGTGGTCTACAGCGCAGCAACAGACACTGCACTAAAAAAAGGATTCACACTGCCTCAACAAGGCATGTAGGTGCACAATGGCGGCATATTGAAATACCCACACCTGCTCCTTATACGAGGAGTCCAACTGGCTGCCACTAAAGAACAGGATTATATTCCAAATGTGTCTCCTTGGAAAAAAGGTGTTAATGGGTAAAACTGCTCCATGCATTTCTAGCATCCTAACACCAAGTGCTACCAGCTATACCACCACAGGCAGGATGAGGGGGGCCCTATCAACACCTTTCAGTCAAACTGTGCAGGTACAGTGTGCTTTCAGATATAGGGCCCCCAATGGCTCAATGAAATCCCAGTGTACATTATAAACTCCCAATGCATCTCGCAATTCAAAAATGGCCTAAGGCAACACCTTCTTACTAGGACAGTTTGTGACTGCCACTAAGACTGTAACACCCATAATGCCCACTCACCCACACTCTTCTTCCCCTTCCTTTTACCCCCACTCTTCCAGCCTCTGAATAGAATGAACAGTGGGTGGGCAGAGGGGGACAGTCTGAATAGAATGAACAGTGGGTGGGCAGAGGGGGACAGTGAAAAAGCAGGAATGCTGAACAACTATTTCTGCTCAGTATTCACAAAAGAGGAGGGGGAAGTGCCTAATCCAATTAACAGAAGCACTCTTGATAGGGGTCGATCCCAGTCCTTTCACAGAAGAAAGGGTTCTGCAAGAACTCCTAAAACTGAAGGTGGACAAAGCAATGGGTCCTGATGGAATTCACCCCAGAATTCTAAAAGAATTAAGGAGGAACTAGTGAAACCACTGGCTACTCTTTTAATAAATCATGGGAGGATGGTGTGGTACCCGAGGACTGGAGGAAGGCGGATGTGATTCCCTTCACAAAAGTGGGTCCAAGACAGAGGCAGGAAACTACAGACCTGCCAGTCTGACCTCTGTGGTAGGAAAGTGATGGGAGCTACTCTGAAGGAAAGAATAGTCGAGTACCTAGAGGCCAGTGGAGCACAGGACCCAAGGCAGCATGGGTTCACAGCGGGAAGGTCATGTCAGACGAATCTAATAGATTTCTTTGACTGGGTGACCAAAGTAGTAGACCAGGGAGGGGCTGTGGACATGGCCTACCTAGACTTTAGCAAGGCATTTGACAGTCCCACACAAAAGATTAATAGTCAAATTAACCAGCCTGGGAGTGGGACCCAGGGTGGTAGCCTGGGTAAAACATTGGCTGGACAACAGGACACAGAAGGTAATTGTAAATGGAGTCCATTCTGAAGAAAGGGTTACTAGTGGGGTACCGCAGGGTTCAGTATTGGGTCCAGTCCTTTTTAATGTCTTCATCAGTGACATTGCAGAGGACTGGAAGGAAAAGTATGCCTTTTGCAGATGACACAAAATCTGCAACAGGGTTGATACACAAGGAGGCGTGGAAAGGATGAAAAGGGACTTGGCAAGGTTGGAGGAATGGTCAGAAGTATGGCAGCTAGGATTCAATGCAAAGAAGTGCAAAATAATGCACCTGGGAAACAAGAACCCAGGGAAGAATACACAGTGGGTGGGAGGTAGTAACAACAACAAAAAAGGAAAGGGACCTGGGGGTAATCATATCAGATGACCTTAAGGTTAGCAAGCAATGTGAGAAGGCAGTAGGGAGGGCTGGGGTATACTGGGATGTATAGGGAGAGGCATCAGCAGCAGAAAACAGGAAGCTGTTATCCCTCTGTACAGACAGTTGGTGAGACCCCATCTGGAGTACTGTGTCCAGTTCTGGAGACCCCATCTCCGCAAGGACATAGACAGGATAGAGGCAGTCCAGAGGAGGGCAACTAAAATGGTGCAGGGTCTGCAAGAGAAGCCGTGTGAGGAGATACTAAAGGAGCTTAATATGTATACCCTTGAGGAAAGAAGGGAGAGGGGGGACATGATAGAAACTTTTAAGTACCTCAGTGGAATCAACAAAGTCCAAGAGGTAGCATTTTTCAGAAAAAGAGACTTGCAAGAACAAGGGGACACAATTTAAAGATAGAAGGAGGGTGCTTCAGGGGCAATGTGAGGAAGTATTATTTCACAGAGAGGGTAGTGGATGCATGGAACAGCCTTCCTGAGGAGGTTGCGGGGTCTAAAACTGTGGGAGAATTCAAGAATGCATGGGACAGACATAAGGCAATTCTTGTGGGGGGTAGGAAGAAATAGGCTATTGGTTAGCTAGGATCTGCGGCCTATCCTGTAGGTAGGGAAATGGGCAGACTAGATGGGCCTAACGGTCCTTATCTGCCGTCAAAGTCTATGTTTCTATGTTTCTTCCCCCTTGCCCTATCCCTCTGTCTTCCTCCCCCCTCTGTGCCTTTTCCACCACTGGATCAACCTTAAAACCAACCTACTACCACTACCTCCCAACCTCCTAGACAAAGCCACTTCTTTTGGCTGCCCACTCTCCCCCTCACCTTGACTCCTCCTCCGACTCTCACACTAGGTGTCACACCTCTTTATCTCCTTCGCTACATATAAACACTGTCCTTTACCCTAGTTGAATGCTCTTGACGCTGTACTCTCACTATTGGCACTATGAATGACATTGTAACCTTATTGTATACTAGCTACCTACTATTCAACTATTGTATATAAGCTGTTTGATATCGTTGTCATTGTCAGTGTTTGACATGGAACCTTTGTAAAAGAGCTCTGAGCTCAAAGGTATGATCCGAATCTCTAAATAAAAAAATAAATAAATAAGAGTGGCAAAAAGCCGGCAGCGAGTACTATGGGAGAAAATGCAGGCCTAGTGTAGTTATCTGCTGCAGAGGTTGCCGCGCTTGGTCGAGAACTCACCGGGCAAGTGACTGCGGTGTTGGAACTGCGGATGATCAAACTTGAGGGTAAACTGGATTCCCAATTGCAGGAGGTACTTGAACAACAGATACAACAGGCTAACCTGCTGGCACAGACTAATGAGCGCATTTCTCGACTACAGGACGAAATGATGTCGGTCCCCCGTCAAGTCCTGGCATTACAAAAACAGCTGAAAGAATTCAAAGAAGCCTATGACTATCAAGAAAATTACCACAGGCACCTCAATTTGGGCCTTCGGGAGTTGCCGGAGGCTCAAGAAGGAGCTGATGCTTTGGACTTCTGTGCTTGGGTTCTGCCAGAATTGCTAGGCCTCCAGCCTAAGAATGGCCGGGTGAAATAAGAACGGGCCCATCGAACTGTTATGCTGAGTCCACCGTCGGACCAACTGCCGAGACAAACAATAATGAAATTCCACCATTTCCAGGATCGAGAGGTGATACTGCGGGCATATAGAGAAAAGGACACACTCAGTTATGAGGGCAGTCGCCTGTTCATATCTCAAGATTATTCGGACAGATTGCTCAAACGAAGGAAGATGTTTAATTCACTCTTGGCTCAGCTGAGAGGAATGAAGGTAGAGAATTTTTTGGTGTATCCCTCAACACTGAAGATACAACATGAGGGTGCGACCTCTTTCTGGGAAGTGGATAAGGCTGAAGAATTTGTGAAGTCCTTACGGAAGAAAGTAGGCTGAGATGAAGGCGGCAGAAAGGGGCTGTGTTTCTCTTTTATTAAAGCTTACTGCAAGTTTGTTCGCTTTTATATATTTCTTGTTCTGGTTAGTTGGCATGTTCCCTGCCTACAAGTTTGTTGAATACTACATGGAGAGAGAGAGTGATGTCGTGTGGCTGGAGACGGAGACGTGGGAGAACTGATTACAGGTTTAAATCAGAGTGTCCAGGTTCCTAAAAGACTGGCGATCTGTGAGGTATGGAGTGACTGAACGAGAATGAGAGACTGTGCTAATATCTTTTGTGGATGGGACATATATAACTGGCCTGGACATTGGATCCCTTGGATTTCGTTCTATTATGGCATAGATGTTTTTAGGCCATGCGGTCTCGGTACCTTTTAGGTCTGTAGAGGAGGGGTAGCGGGTGCTGCACGTGTGTTTGATGGCGTGGCCTGGTCTCTCCCCTGCACAGACACAGCCGTATGGTCTGATGATTTGGACCTGCTCTTTGCAAAGTTCTTCCTATTGTTATTTCGGCATGGGGAAGGGTCCAATGGATGGTAATTAGGTATGGGATAGAGGTGGGTAATGAAGAGGGACATGGGAACAACGAATAGAGAATGTCAGCAAGCTGGATGGGAAGGGGGAAGCACCTCACGGTTATGCGGGGTGTAATGCATATTGTGGGCTAGCTGGTTGGGCCTCGAAGCATTAGCGGGCAATGCTGGTGATTGTGGTTATGGAGGGGGCTGAGGCTTGATAGCTCAGTGGGACTATAACCGAGGCTAAGATAAATAAATATGTCAGATAGGAGGCGATACGGAGGGGTACCCTCTGGACTGGTCCGGTGGTTGGAGGGCGGAGGCACAACCGTCAGACAAAGGGTTGTTTCAACACTTGTGCTGGATTTGCAATTAGTGTCATGGGAGGGGTGGGGAGGAAGTGAATAGGAGAGAGGACATGTTATGTGGAGAGCTCAGACGTGTTCTCGGGGGAGGGGGGATGGGATAATGGGTGCTAGAGGAGATGTGGGACAGGGAGAAAGAGGGGTGGCACACAGAGAGAGTGTGGGCTATGGTGGGGCTTGGAACCTATTTCTTGTTAGAATGTCTGCTGAACGTATTGCGTAGGGAGAAGGGTGGATTGGGGCGAGAGCTAGTTCAAGTTGTTATTGTTTTTATGTTTATGGGTCCAGTCGGTGTTCTGTGTATTATTAAAACTGTACAATGGATTAGAGGTTTGATATTCTGGAGAGGTCACACATCTACGAATGTGTGGGGGTGAAATGTTCATCAGCTAAGTGGTGGGGGTGTATGGGAACGAATTACAAGGATTATGGCTAATGCACAAACTGTTAACATAATTTTCTGGAATGTTAAGGGTATAGCAAGTCCAGTTAAAAGACCGTCGCTTTTGACAGCTCCAAAGAGGATAGGGGCCCAGGTGGCCCTATTACAAGAAACCCACTTAACAGATGTGGAAAACGCTAAATTGGTCAGGAGCTGGGTGGGGAGATGCTATGCTGCTTCTTTTTCATCACATAAGTGAGGGGTGGCCATCCTGTTGCATAGAAACCTTCCCTATGAAATTAGAAGGGTGGTTAAGGACTCAGGGGAGGGTAGATATATTTTTATTTCTGGGGAGTTAAATGGAGAGATTATGTTTGGCTGCATTTACGCTCCTGTGGTTTATGACCCCCAGTTTTACGTGTCTTTGCTGGACTTGCTAACAAGGAATAATTCCCGGGGCTGATCTTGGGGGGGTTAATTGGACAATGGATGCTCGAATGGACCACTAGGTGGGGAGGGGGAGGACAACAGAAATCATGCAACAGTGGTAGATTGGTATGGCAGACCTTGACATGGTGGACGGGTGGCATACGGCAAATCTGGGAGCGAGGGAATACACTTTTTATTATAACCCACATAAAACATGGTCCTGAATATATATACACACCTGCCCAGAAGGTGGTGTGGGCAGGTGCAAGATATATCCAATAGCCCCATTCAGATATCCCACCACGCTATAGTGGTTTTGAAGTTGTTGGGCAGGATGAGGAGGGAAGAAAAAATTACTCACCTTAGTAATGCTGTTTCTTCTAATGGAGTCTTGCTGTATTCTGACTATTGCAGTTCGGTCCTGCCTTTCAACTGCCCCGGAGAACAAAGAGTTAAACTTTCCATGGCCAGCATGGAATGTTCACCGCAAGCTTGGCTGAAGCCCCTGTCTGCTGCTGTTTAAACTCCAACCGTCAGACCTTCTGAGCAATACTCACTAGAAGTTCTGTGTGGAAACTGTAAGACTCACACTAGCCAACTGGCAACTAAATTTATTAAAAAGGGTTTTTTGGTTTCAAAGCAAAGACTCAAGTCAAGAAACCCAAAAAACAACACACAACACACACCCAAAGTAAAGGAGGGTGAAAAAGGGACACCCCTAGGGTGCCAACACTGCTCCTGCCCACCCACATCCCAAAAACCAGGTTCTGAGGGGAGGCGGGGAGGTCAGAATACAGCAAGACAAAATTAGAAGAAACAACATTACTAAGGTGAGTGATTTTTTCTTCAAACAACATGAAGTCTTGCTCTATTCTGACTACTGCAGACTACCAAGCAGTACCTCCATGGAGGAGGGACAAAACCTACTTTGGGAACAGGCTCTGAAGTACTGCTGTGCCAAACTGAACATCACTCCTAGTCTGGATATCCAGAGAGTAATGCTTGGTGAATGTATGGACTGTTTTCCAGGCGGCTGCTTGACAGATTTCTAAGATAGGAATATCCCTGGCTGAAGCAGCTGTACCTCTAGTAGAGTGAGCCCTCAGGCCTGAGGGTGGAGTTCTACCCAGTTTTTCATAGCAGAATTGTATACAAGAGACAATTCACCTGGCAACAGATCTCTTAGTGGCAGGTTTGCCCTTACCGACCTCTCCATATATGAGGAACAATTGGAGGGACTCAAACCTGTGACCCTTGGTGCGCTCTACGCAGTAGCTGAGGGCCCTTTTAACATCCAAGCTGTGCAGCCTCCTCTCTCCAGAGGAGGAACTGTCAGTGAAGAAAACAGGGGGAGACAGACTGATTAAGGTGGAAATCTGAAACCACCTTAGGCAAAAACTTCCTGTTAGTTATTAGGACCACTTTATCTCTATGGAAAGAGATGAAATCAGGCTCCACTGACAGGGCCTGTAATTCACTGATACGCCTGGCAGAGGTAATGGCTACCAAAAATACAGTTTTCCAAGTCAAGTACTTAAGTTCTGCAGAGGACAAAGGCTCAAAGGGTGGTTGCATAAGCTGAGCAATGCAAACATTAAGGTCCCAAGCAGAAGAAGGGTCCCTAAAGGGGGGACTGGTGTGCAGCAATCCCTTGAAGAACTTACAAAACACAGGATGGGCTGACAGAGGAGAGGGCTTGCCTACTGACAAGAAGGCAGAAACAGCTGCCAAATGCACTTTAAGTGTAGCTGGCCTAAGGCCTAAGCCATTAAGATGGACCATATAGTTCAGAACTGTAGGCAACCCAGCAGATTCTGGTGAAATATCCTTATTAGAGCACCAAATAGAGAACCTTTTCCATTTGGAGTTGTAAGTCTTCCTGGTGGAAGGCTTTCGAGAAGCCTTAAGGATATCGAGAACCCCTTGAGAAAGCTGCAGATCAGCAAACTAACTCTTCATGAGCCATGCCCTGAGATTGAGAGACTTGAGGTTCGGGTACCAAATCCTCCCCTGAGAGGATGTCAACAGGTTGTAATTCCTGGGAAGAGACAGGGGAAGGTGGACTGTTAAGGACAGCAACAGTGGGTGCTAGGGCTGTCTGGCCCAGTCTGGAGCAATCAGAATCACTTTGCATGGTTGTGACCTTATCTTGACTAAACACCTTGAACAGGAGAAGGAAGGGGGGAAAGCATACAGAAATGTCCCTTCCCAATTCAGAATCAGAGCATCCAGGGGGACTGAGCCCAAGACTGGGGGTCTGCAACAAAAGAGAAGTGTTGGTGATTATCTGGGGTTGCAAAAAGATCTATCTGTGGAGTGCCCCACCTCGAGAAAATCAATTTCAAAACTAGGGGATCTAGGGTCCATTCGTGATGGCCCTGGGATATCCTGCTGAGAACATCTGCTAGAACACTGTCCTTCCCTGGGAGGTGAACTGCTATCAGAGAGGTAATGCAGGGAATAGGTCAGGGACCACAACTTCATTGCTTCTGCGCACAAGGCCATAGACAGAGTGCCTCCTTGCTTGTTGAAGTACCACATTGTGGTGGTATTGTCTGTTCTAATCTGGACCACCATGTTCTGTACAGATTTGGAAAAGGATTGCAGTGCCAGAAACACCGCTCTGCGTTCCAAGAGACTGATGTGAAGCAGAGATTCTTGAGGTGACCACAGCCCTTGGGTGGTAAGATCCCCCAGGTGGGCTCCCCAGGTCAGCAGGGAGGCATCTGTGGTGAGTATCGCTGAATGAGACTGAGTGACAAAAGGGACTCTGTCTCAAATTGTCCTGATCCTGCCACCACTGCAAAGCCTGGATCAGGGTTCGAGTCACTGGGACTAGTTTGGTAAGGGAATCCTTTCTTTGGGACCACAAGGCTCTTAAGTGGAACTGAATGTCCCTCATCTGAAATCTTGCTCCCTGGACCACTGCTGTAGAGGCTGCCATGTGGCCCAGAAGATGCAGGAAATGCCTTGCTGGTCGAGACACCTGAAGCGTGAATGAAGAGGCCAGTTCCATAAGGGTCCTTGCCCTGTCCAGGGGAAGGAAGGCTCTTGCCCTTATTGTATCCAGCTCCACCCCTATGAAGGTGAGGAGCTGTACTGGCTCGAGAACTGACTTTGGAAGGTTGAGGAGGAATCCTAAGAAAGTAAGCACTTGCTGAGTTATTTGCAGATGTGACTTGACTTGGTCTGGAGATTGACCCACTATGAGCCAGTCGGTCCAGAGTATGGAAGATGGAGATCTTTTTCTTCTTAGGAAAGCAACCACTACTGCCAGGCACTTTGTGAACACCCTTGGGGCTGATGTTGGAGCCAAGGGGCACTGCTCTGAATTGATAGTGGCCTGAGGGCCTTTCACGGAGCGAGGTACTTTCTGTGGGAGCACCTGATGGAGATGTGAAATAGACATCTTTGAGGTCCAGGAGGCTAGCCAGTCCCTGGCCTTAGAGAGCAGAATTATTCCCAGAGTCACCATTTTGAACTTTGGTTTTAAAAGGTGCTTGTTCAGATATCTTAGGTCCAGGATGGGCGTCATTCTCCTGTCTTTTTGGGGTTAGAAAGTACCTGGAGTACAATCCTTTGCCCTTGTGTGGGGTAGGAACCCTCTCTATGGCTCTGAGGCCAGGAGGGGAAGAACCCCTGCCTCTAGGGCAAGGGTCTCTGATGGTTGCAGGTGGAAAGGATCTGGTTCTCATCTTGGGAAATTTTTGAAGCTGAGAACCAGTCCCTGACTACTACTTCCAGGACCCACTTGTCGGGATGTCAGAGACTTCCAGTCCTGGACAAAGTAAGCCAGCCTGCCCACAGGCACTGGAGAATCGGCCGGGCAGACCCAGCAGGGTGTCTGCTTGGAGCAGACTTTGGCTGAGGCGGAAGCAGGCCTGCTCATTCCCCATCTGCCTCTCCCTCTGAAGAAGCCCCTCTGAGCACAGAAGAAGAGGCCTGGGCTGTAAAAGGCCTGCCCCTGGACTGCTGCCTCTGAGGTGGCTTGCCTTTCTTTGGCCTGAGCACTCCTGTAGGTGGTCCTGTACTCGTCCATCTTTTTCATGTAGTTCTCTGTCTGCTCCCCAAACAGAGAATTACCAATAACAGGGAAATCCATGGTCTTAGCCATGTGAGGTATCCTGTGACAGGCTAGTACATCTGAGCTAAGCCATCCTCCAAAGGGCCACAGATGTAGCCATGTCTCTTGATGAAACATCACTGGAGTCCAAAGCAGCATGACATTGCACCTTGGATGCCTCAATCCCATCTGCAGCCACCTGCTCCAGCTCCTTGGCAAGCTGGTCAGGAGCCTGTTTAGCCAGAGCCAGCACAATGCCCCATCTGGACTTCTGGTATCTAACTGGGTAGGCCATATAGTTAGCCTGCCTGAGTCCCAAAGATGCTGCCATGTACTGCTTCTGTGCCATGGCATCAATCCACCTGGAGTCCTTATCTGGGGGGGGGTGATGCCAAGGGGATATTTGCCTTATCACAGGCAGCAGCCTGCACTACCCCATGACTGCATTGCTGAGTAAGGAACTCCGTGTCAGAGCCTGAAAGGGTGTCCCTCTTGTTCATTCGTCTGTCCACAGGAGGTATGGAATTAGGAGCCTTAAGAATTTTATTTGTCTGTTTCCCAAAATATTTATGGAGGGGAACAGACAGTCTCCTGGACTCTGGGATGTCCATCATTTCAACAAAATCAGGCTGCTCCTGATCCTCTACTGCTTCTTCCATTGGAAGCTGGAGGGTTTCAGCCACTTTTTTGTAAACCATGAAGTGGGAAGGGGACTCAGAAAGCCTAGGAGGAGAAATCTGGGTCAATAGGCACACCCAGACTTTCACAATCACCATCATCATCCTCACACTCTCCCTCCTCCTCCGGTTCATAAAATTCCTCTGAAGTGTAATCCGGAACCGGGGGAACCGACCAAACCGAGCCCCTGCCAGATGGTGCCGGTTCGGCCGGAACCGAAGTTAGTGACTGCACTATTCTTATCGCTTTGGCTATTTCATCAGCGGTCGGAGTATGAATTTCTGGATCCGAACCGGACGATTTATCTTTTCTCTTCCTTTTAACCAGAACCGACTCCTCAGAATCAGCTCTCCTTTTGCCCGAAGTATCGCCCTGGTCAGAGGGCACTCCTTCTGGTTCAGTCGTAACCAACCGGGCTGGCCATCCAGGTCAGCGGACTTCTCGGCCTCCCTTTCCCTCAGTCTACCTAATCTCTTTTCCAGGGTAGCTTTGGGAAAATTCTTACAAATTAGGCAGTATGAATCGAGGTGGTCAAACCCCAGACAATAAACACAGGTGGTGTGGGGATCAGCCTTAGCAAAGACTTCCCCACACACACTGCAGTGTCGAAACCCAGTGGGCCCGTTTTTTTTCTTGGGTTTCTCAGACATGGCCAATCCTATCCAAAACTAACCCTTTTTTTGGCAATCTGCCAGGCAAGATTCCCCTATCGGTTCCTGACCGCGTTATGGGTCTTGGGAAAAAACGTAATAAAATCAGTTTTTTTTTTTTTTTAGAACCGATACGGACGGTTACCACACTCTAAGTAAATTCACAAACTGTTTTAAACTAAACTAAACTGATCGGTTCAGCCGAACTGATCCGAAATTTACAAGTTCCACACAGAAACTAAATGTAAAACCTATCTAGTACTCACGGTACCACAGACAGAGACTTAAACCGACAGATTTGATAGCAGAAATTCGGTAGAAACCGAGCGAAAAACGACACTTTGACTTTTTTGAACCGAGCAAAGGAGAAATCTCTGGAGCGACTGTTCAGTGAGGCGGAGTAAAGAATCTGACGGCTGGAGTTTAAACAGCAGCAGACAGGGGCTTCAACCGAGCTCGTGGTGAACATTCCATGCTGGCCATGGAAAGTTTAACTCTTTGTTCTCCGGGACAGTTGAAAGGCACGACCTAACTGCAATAGTCAGAATACAGCAAGACTTCATGTTGTTTGAAAGACCCCCACAATGGAAGTTCCCCACGTACTTGGCTAGAAACCAAACTTTTAAAGAGCACCTGGTGGAACAGTGGCAGTATTACGTGGAGACCAACACCAATCCAGATATTTCTAAAGTCACTTTCTGGTAAGCTGGGAATGAGGGGGGTTATAATAGAGTATATGACCAGGATGAAAAGGAAAAAAAGAGAGAAGAGGGTTGAATTGGAGAAGCAGTTGAAAGATCAGCAGAAACGAGTGGCAAATGGGGAACAGGGGGAGACGGTGAAACTTTTGGTGACGGCGAGGGAAGCCTTGAATACGTTATTGAGGGAAGAAGCTGGGAGGATGAGGTTTTACTGTCAACGTCAGATGTTTGAGTGGGGGAACAAACCAGGCCCTCTTCTTGTGCAGCTAATGGAGGGTGGGAGATGTCCAGCTCGTCTAACAGGGATCCAGGATGGGAAGAGGCAGCTATGTGAAGATTCGAAGGGCATCAGGGCCTGTTTTAGGGCATTTTATGGACGATTGTATTTGGCTGAGCAGAAGGGGAAAGAGGCACAGATAAATGAATTTCTGGATAGGCTCCATTTGCCCAAGGCTACAGATACACAGAGGGAGCAGCTGAATCAGCCTATCACTAAGGCTGAAATACTTGCGGGCTATACAAAAATAACAATGGGGGGAAAGCTAGTGGGCCAGATGGTTTCCCGATAGAATATTATGAGATGGTGGTTGGGGGGGGGGCAGCAGGTGGGACCACTATGCGAGCTCCTTAAAAAGGAGTTGGGGAGGAGATACCTACATTGCCTGACATATTATGATGCAACAATTTGCTTAATACCTAAACCACGTAAAGATGAGATGGAGTGTGCGGCGTATCAGCCCATCTCATTGCTCAGTTGTGACTTAAAGATTCTGGCAAAGGTTTTGGCTGCCAGGTTGGAGAACATCTTGCTGGAGCCGATTCACCCAGACCAGACCGGGTTCATTAAGGGCCGCCAGTCATATCATAATATGCGGAGGTTACTTAATATAGTATGGATGGCAATAAGAAAAAATTACTCACCTTAGTAATGTTGTTTCTTCTAATGGAGTCTTGCTATATTATAGACATTAGCAGTTTGATCCAGCTCTAGAACTGCCCCGGAGTGAAATGGTTAAAACCATTCCAAAATAGAATTTTGGCACGAGAGCAGCTCTATCTGTGTCATTTCAAACTTGAACTGTCAGATCTTTACGAGCCAAACTCACTAAGGTCTGTGTGGAAGCTGTAACCTACTCCAGCCAAATGGCTACCTAAATAATAACAACCATTGATGGTCCCAACACCCAAGACTCAAGTCAAGGGGACCAGAAATACTAACACCATTCTAATAATATGAAATGGAACATAAGTATAATAAACACACACACGCGTACACATACACACCCCAAAGTCCCAAGGGACAAAATGCTAACAGGACATAAGTAGTGCCCACACTAAGTTGCCCGCACTTACCAGTAGAGAGGTTCTGAGAGGGGCAGGTTGGGGGTCTATAATAGCAAGACTCCATTAGAAGAAACAACATTACTGGGGTGAGTAATTTTTTCTTCAAACAACATGAAGTCTTGCTATATTATAGACATTAGCAGAATACACAGCAGTACCTCGATGGAGGAGGGCAGAACCTACTTAGGAATAGGCTCCTGAAGAACAGCTGTGCCAAACCGAACATCTCTCCTGGCCTGGACATCCAGGAGTAATGCTTGGTAAAAGTGTGTACAGATTTTCCAAGTAGCAGCCTGTGCAAATCTCTAATAAAGGGATATCTCTGGCAGCAGCTAGAGATGCAGCTGTACCCCTGGTAGAATGAGCCCTCAAACCGGAGGCTCTGCCCACTTTCTGATAACAAAATTGGATACAAGAGACAATCCACCTGACTTTGATCCTCTTGGTGGCAGGTTTGCCTCCCAACTACCATGAGTGGGAAAAGTTGGAGGATTGATTTTATGACCTTTAGTCCGCTCTATATAATAACTAAGAGCTCTCTTAACATCCAGGCTGGTAACCTCCTCTCCCGAAGAGGGTGATCAGTGAAAAATACTGGAAGGAGATAGATTGATTAAAATGGAAATCTGAAACCACCTTAGGCAAAAGCTTCCTATTAGTCCTAAGGACTACCTTATCCCTGTGGAAAGAAATAAAGTCAGGCTCCACTGAACAAGGCTTGCAATTCACTTATGCGTCTAGCAGAAGTGATAGCCACTAGAAAAACAGTTTTCCAAGTTAGGTACTTAAGCTCTGCAGAAGACAGAGGTTCAAAAGGGGGTTGCATTAACTGGGCAATGCAAACATTAAGGTCCCAAGCAGGGGCCGGTTCCCGAAAGGGAGGATTAGTATGGAGTAATCCCTTAAAAAACTTGGAAAACACAGGATGAGAGGAAAGGAGGGGATGACTTTCCTGCTGACACAAAAGCAGACACAGCTGCCAAATGAACTCTCAGGGTAGCTGGTCTGAGACCCAAGGAATTAAGATGTACCATGTAATCTAACAAAATGGGCAATTCAGCACATTCTGGGGAAATATTTTTCCCAGCACACCAAATGGAAAACCTTTCCCATATAGAACTATAAGTAGCCCTAGTGGAAGGCTTTCTGGAAGCCTTTAGAATCTCAAGAACACCCTGAGAGAGGTGTAAATCAGCAAACTCTTAACTCCTCAAAAGCCAGGCCTTGAGGTTGAGGGATTTGAGGTCCGGATACCAAACCCTCCCCTGCGCACAAGTCAACAGATTGTGATTCCTGGGAGGCAAAGGGAAGATGGACTGTCAGAGACAGAAGGAGTGGTACCAGGGCTGCCTGGCCCAATCGGGGCAATCAGAATCACCCTGCAAGGCTGAGATCTGATTTTGACTAGTACTTGAATAGGAGAGGAAAGGGGGAAAGCATAGAGGAACTTCCTCCCAATCCAGAAGAAGGGCATCCAGGGGAACTGAGCTCAGCACTGGAGGCCTGCAACAGAACAGAGGAAGTCTGTGATTGTCTGGGGCTGCAAAAAGATCTATCTGAGGGATGCCCCACCTGGCAAAAACTATCCCCAGTACTTGAGGATCCAGGGACCATTCGTGATGGCTCTGGGAAATCCTGCTGAGGGCATCCGCTAGGACATTGTCCTTCCCTGGAAGATGAACTGCTATGAGGGAAGTGTTCAGGGAATAGGCCAGAGACCACAACTTCATTGCCTCGGTGCACAAGGCCGAAGACCGAGTGCCCCCTGTTTGTTGATGTACCACATTGTTGTGGTGTTGTCTGTTCTGACTTGTATCACCTTGTGCGTGGACAGATGCAGAAAAGCTTGAAGACCTAAAGACGACTCTGAGTTCCAGCAAATTGATGTGGAGCAGAGATTCCTGGGGGACCAAACTCCCTGAGTGGAAAGGTGCCCATGTGGGCTCCCCAACCCAGAAGGGAAGCATCTGTAGTGAGGAGTAAGTCGTGAGAAAGGGAAATGAAGGGACCCCTGTCTTAAATTGCTCTGATCCTGCCACCACTGGAGAGCTAGGATCAAGGTTGATCACTGGGACCAACTTGGAAAGGGGTCTCTTCTCTGAGACCAAAAGGTTCTCAAGTGAAACTGAATGTCTCTAATCTGAAATCTGGCTCCCTGCACAACAGCTGTGGATGCAGCCATGTGCCCCAGGAGCTGAAGTGTCTTGCAGGTAGAGACCTGCAGAGTGAAGGAAGAGGCCAGAGCCACTAAATTCCTTACCCTTTCTGGGGAAGAAAGGCTCTGGCTAGCTTTGTGTCCAATTCTGCCCTATAAAGGTGAGTACCTGGACTGGTTCCAGAACCGACTTTGGTAGGTTACAGAAAACCCAGGGAGGTGAGGCTGCTGGGTGACCTGCAGGAGATTTTACCTGATCTGGGGACTGGCCTACAATGAGCCAGTCGTCTAGATAAGGAAAACAGCAATCCTCTGCCTCCTTAGTGGGCCACTGCCACTGCTAGACACTTTGTGAATACCCTTGGAGCAGAGAGTAAGGCCGAAGGGCATTGCTCTGAACTGGTAATGACCTGAGAAGTTCGAATCTGAGGTACTTTCGATGGGATCTTCTGATTAGGACATGGAAATAGGCATCTTTGAGGTCCAGGAGGCTAGGCCTTGGGAAGGTAAAATCATTGCCAGAGTTACCATTTTGAACTTTGGTTTCAAAAGATGCTTGTTCAGATATCTGAGATCTAAAATGGGCACCATTCTCCTGTCTTTTTGGGGTAAGGAAGTATCTGAATACAGACCCTGCCCTGATGCAGGGGAGGAACCCTTTCTACTGCTCTGAGAGCTAACAGGATGAGACCTCTGTTTCCAGGCGAGGGTCTCTGAAGCACCTGCAGGTAGAAAAGTCTGCTTCTCAACTTGGGAAACTTTTGAAGCTGAGAACCAGACCCTGGCTTACTACTTCAGAACCCACTTGTCTGAGGTTAAAGAAGCCCAATTCTGACTGAAGTAAGCCCAGCCTGCCCCCACTGGTACAGGAGGAATGGGCCCTGGGCACCCCATCAGGTGCCTGTTTCGCAGGAGCTTTGGGCTGGGGGTGGGAGCAGGTCTGCCCACCCTCTTCTGCCCCTGCCTCTGAAGAAGCCCCTCTGAGCATAGGCAGAGGAGGCCTGAGTCTGGTAGAAAGGCCTGTGAAAAGGCTACCCTACCCTGGGGCATGCCTTTGAGGAGTGGCTTGCCGCTCCTTAGCCTGGGCACTCTTGTAAGTAGTCCTATATTCATTCATCTTCTTCATGTAATTCTCTGTCTGCTCTCAAACAGAGAATTTCCCTACAGGAAAATCCATAGCCTTAGTCTGGGTATCCTGTGACAAACTAGTACACCTGAGCCAGGCCAACCTGAAAACTACAGATGTGGCCATGACCCTAGAGGAAACATCATTAACATCCACAGCAGCATGAAACTGAACCTTAGAGCTTCAATGCCATCAGCAGCCACCTGTTCTAGTTCACTAGCCAGCTGGCCATGGGCCTGCTTGGCCAATTGCATAACAGTATCCCATCTAGATTTCTGATACCTAGCTACATAAGCCATATAATTTGCTTGCCTGAGTCCCAGAGGGCTGCCATATACTGTTTTTGCCATGGCATCAATCTTCCTGGAATCCTTGTCAGGAGGATGTGAAGCCAAGGAATATTAGCTTTATCACAGGCAGCAGCCTGAACTACCCAACATGACTGCATTGCTGAGAAAGGAATTCTGTATCAGGGCCTGACAATGTATACCTTCTGTCCATCTTTTTATCTACAGGAGGCACAGAATTAGCAGCTTTTAAAATTTTAATTGTTTGTTTCCTAAAAGACTTATGTAAAGGAATAGACAATCTCCTAGACTCTGGAATATCCATCATTTCTACAAAATCAGGCTCCTCTTGCTCATCCACAGCCTCTTCTAAAGGAAGCTGGAGGTTTCAGCAACTTTTTATACAACATAAAATGAGATGGGGACTCAGACAGCATAGGGAGATTCTAAGGTCTGTCTGGGAGATGTCGGTTCAATGGGCACACCCAGACCTTCCCAGCCACATTCATACTGTTCATATCCTCCTCCCCTCCTCTGGTTCATAAAATTCCTCAATATCATAATCCTGAACCACTGGGACCGGACGAACCGACCTTTTACCAGATAGTGGTGGTTCGGACGGACCCTGAGACAGTGACTGGACAATTTGTATGGCTTTTGCTATCTCTGCAGCAGTTGGAGAAGATTTTGGACTCCAGACCTGCTGATTTTCTTGTTTTCTTTACTGGAATTGGTTCCTCAGAACCAGCTTTTCTTTTGCCGAGGAAGTCTGGCCCTGGTCAGAGGGCACTCCCTCTGGTGGGTTGGCACCGAACCGGGCTGGCCATCGGGTCAGCAGACTTTTAGCCTCTCGTTCCCTGAGCCTGCCCAATCTTTTTCCAGGGTGGCTGCAGGGAAATTCTACATACCTGGCAGTCTGACTGGAGGTGGTCAAACCCCAGACAATAAACACATGTGGTGTGTGGGTCAGCCTTGGCAAAGACTTCCCCACAAACATCACAGTGTTGAAACCAGTGGGCCTGGTTTTCTTTTGGGTTTCTCAGACATAATGCCAGCCTAACCAAAACTTGCCTTTAACGGCAGTGCCAGGCAAGACACCCATATCGGTTCCTAACTGTGTCACGGGTATTGGAAAAAGCATCAATAAAATCAGTTTTTTAGAACCGATAAGAACCGAAATCCGCACTCTAAAATAGTAACTTTTAGTTTTAAATGAGTTTTAAACCCACTGATCGGTTCAAAACCGAACCGATAACTTACAAGTTCCACACAGACAAAACCTTCATTTACTTACGGTTACCACAGATAGAGCTTGAACCCGAATGGTTTTCGCGGTTAAAATAAAACTATTCTCAGTTAAATCAACGAGAAAACACTTTAAACAGAGAAATGAACCGAGCAGGAGAAATCTCCGGAGCGACTGTTCACTGAGACGGAGTAAAGAATCTGACAGTTCAAGTTTGAAATGACACAGATAGAGCTGCTCTCGTGCCAAAATTCTATTTTGGAAAGGTTTTAACCATTTCACTCCGGGGCAGTTCTAGAGCTGGATCAAACTGCTAATGTCTATAATATAGCAAGACTTCATGTTGTTTGAAATCAGGGAATGGAGCACGTGGGAATAGTGGCGATGGATGCCGAAAAGGCGTTTCACAGGGTGGAGTGGGACTATTTGTTTGAAGTGATGGTCAGGTTTGGTCTGGGTGAATCATATGTGGGGTGGGTGAGGGCAATGTACGAAAAGCCTAGAGCCCGGGTTTTGGTGAATAGCACCCTCTTGGAGCAATTTAGCTTGGGGCGGGGTATGAAGCAGGGTTGTCCCTTATCGCCTCTCTTATTTGCTTTGGTTACAGAGCCAATGGCAATACATCAATATGAGCAGACAGAAGAGATTGGGGTGCAAAGGGCACTCAGAATAAAGTTGCCTTGTATGATGACGATATGCTCCTTTTTTGGCAAAACCCAAGGAGGTCTGTGCCACCAGTGTTATCCATTATAGAGGAATTTGCACGTTTCTCTGGATACAAAATTTAGGGAAGTCTGAGTTAATGTGTTACCCAGATACTGGAAGGGAGGTGGAGCAATGGGGGCTGAAATTGGTGCGGACCACTTTCACAAATCTCAGAGTACAGGTGGGTAGAGGACTGGGCGCCCTATACGGTCTAAACTACTCCCCTCTGATCAAGGTCACTGAGGCGGATCTTAGGAGGTGGGCACAACTTCCTATCTCCTGGTTAGGAAGGGTTAATCTTATTAAAATCAATGTCCTCCCCAGAATTTTGTATCAGATGCAGATGTTACATGTGGGGTTAATGAGGGAGGATATTAAGCGGGTAGAAAGAGACTTCTCAGGGTTTATATGGCATGGGAAAAGACCAAGGACCAGCTTGCAAAGGTTGAAGGCGGAGAGAAATAAGGGGGGTCTTAACTTCCCGGATTTGGATAACTATTAGCTCGCAATACAGCAGAGGTATAATGCAGATTGGGTGCATCAACCCCAGGTGGCTAGTTGGGTAAATTTAGAACAAAGGGGGAACTCAGGGCGACTCAAGGCATATTTGCACAGTAGGGGGTCAGGGCATATAGAACTGTGGGTAGTGGTAACCCTTTGATGGAGGCGGTCTTGGAGGACTGGGGACAGCTCAAAAGACGGAAGGTGGCGTGTCAGGGCGTGTCTCTACTGTTGCCGATAGCCAGGAAGAAAAAATTACTCACTTTAGTAATTGTGTTTCTTCTAATGGAGTCTTGCTGTATTCTGATATTATGCAGTTAGCCCCAGCACTTGAACTGCTCCAGAGAGGAAAGAGTTAACTCTACGCCAGAGCATGGAATGTTGAGCTCGAGCTTGGTTCAAACCTCTGTCTGCTGCACTTGAAAGTGTAACCGTCAGATTCTTACGAGCTAATACTAACTAATTACACCTGTTAAGTGGAAATTGTAAAAACTACTAGCCAAAAAGGCAACCAAATATTTTGGGTCCCCAAAAGACTCAAGTCGAGAACTCCAAAACAAAAACTAGGTAGTGAACAAACGTAACTATAAAAAACAATGAAACATAACCCATTCCCCCTCTCTATATAGGGGAAGTGCCAAGTGCACCCCTGAGGTGCAAAACTGCACCTGCCAGTCCACTTCCCAAATACCAGGTTCTAACAGGGGAGGCAGGGAGGTAGGTCAGAAGAAAAAATTACTCACCTTAGTAATGTTGTTTCTTCTAAAGGAGTCTTGCTGTAGTCTGACTATTGCAGTGATTGTTCTCCGGGGCAGTTCAAAGGTTGGCAAAGAGTTAACTTTCCATGCAGGGCATGGAACGCTGAGCTCGAGCTCGGTTGAAGCCTCTGTCTGTTGCTGTTTAAACTCCAACCGCCAGATCTTTATGAGCAATACTCACTAGAAGTTCTGTGTTGAAACTGTAAGACTCACACTAGCCAACTGGCAACTAAATTTATTAAAAAAGGTTTTTTTGGTTTCAAAGCAAAGACCCAAGTTAGGGAACCCAAAAAACAAAACACAACACACACCCAAAATAAAGGAGGGTGAGAAAGGGGCACCTCTAGGGTGCCAACACTGCTCCTGCCCACCCACATCCCAAAAACCAGGTTCTGAGAGGGGAGGCAGGGGGGAGGTCAGAATACAGCAAGACTCCATTAGAAGAAACAACATTACTAAGGTGAGTAATTTTTTCTTGAACAACATGAAGTCTTGCTGTATTCTGACTATTACAGATTACCAAGCAGTACCTCCATGGAAGAGGACAGAACCTACTTTGGAATAGGCTCTGAGTACTGCTGTGCAAACGAGCATCCTCTAGCCTGGATATCCAGAGAGTAATGCTGGTGAATATGGACTGTTTTCCAGGTGGCTGCTTGACAAATTTCTAAGATAGGAATATTCCTGGCAGCAGCCAGGGTAAAGCAGCTGTACCTCTAGTAGAGTGAGCCCTCAGGCCTGAGGGTGGGGTTCTACCCAGTTTTTCACAGCAGAATTGTATACAAGAGACAATCCACTTGGCAATAGATCTTTCAGTGGCAGGTTTGCCCTTACCGACCTCTCCATAAGTGAGGAACAACTGGAGGGACTCAAACCTGTGACCCTCGGTGCGCTCTATGTAGTAGCTAAGGGCCCTTTTAACATCCAGGCTGTGCAACCTCCTCTCTCCAGAGGAGGAATGGTCAGTGAAGAAAACACGGAGAGACAGACTGATTAAGGTGGAAATCTGAAACCATCTTAGGCAAAAACTTCCTGTTAGTTCTTAGGACCACTTTATCTCTATGGAAAGAGATGAAATCAGGCTCCACTGACAGGGCTTGTAATTCACTGATACGCCTGGCAGAGGTAATGGCTACCAAAAACACAGTTTTCCAAGTCAAGTACTTAAGCTCTGCAGAGGACAAAGGCTCAAGAGGTGGTTGCATAAGCTGAGCAATGCAAACATTAAGGTCCCAAGCAGGAGCAGGGTCCCTAAATGGGATTGGTGTGCAGCAATCCCTTGAAGAACTTACAAAACACAGGATGGGCTGACAGAGGAGAGCGCTTGCCTACTGACAGAGAAGCAGAAACAGCTGCCAGATGCACTTTAAGTGTAGCTGGTCTAAGTCCCAAGCCATTAAGATGAACCATATAGTCCAGGACTGTAGGCAACCCAGCAGATTCTGAGAAATATGCTTATTAGAGCACCAAATAGTAAACCTTTTCCATTTGGAGTTGTAAGTCTTTCTGGTGGAAGGCTTCGAGGCATATAAGGATATCCAGAACCCCTTGAGAGAGGTGCAGATCAGCAAACTCTAACTCTTCAAGAGCCAGGCCTTGAGATTGAGAGATTTGAGGTTCGGATACCAAATCCTTCCCTGAGAGGATGTTAACAGGTTGTAATTCCTGGGAAGGTGGACTGCTAAGGACAGCAACAGTGGGTACCAGGGCTGTCTGGCCCAGTCTGGAGCAATCAGAATCACTTTGCATGGTTGAGACCTGATCTTGACTAGCACTTTGAACAGGAGAAGGAAGGGGGGAAAAGCATACAGGAACTTCCCTTCCCAATTCAGAATCAGAGCATCCAGGGGGACTGAGCCCAAGACTGGGGGTCTGCAACAAAAAAGAGGAAGTTGGTGATTGTCTGGGGCTGCAAAAAGATCCATCTGTGGAGTGCCCCGTCTGGAGAAAATCACTTCCCAAACTAGGGGATCTAGGGTCCATTCGTGATGGCCCTGAGATATCCTGCTGAAAGCATCTGCTAGGACATTGTCCTTCCCTGGGAGGTGAACTGCTATCAGAGAGGTTTGCAGGGAATAGGCCAGAGACCACAACTTCATTGCTTCTGTGCGCAAGACCGTAGACCGAGTGACTCCTTGATTGTTGATGTACCACACTGTGGTGGTATTGTCTGTTCTGATCTGGACCACCTTGTTCTGTACAGATTTGGAAAAGGCTTGCAGTGCCAGAAACACTGCTCTGAGTTCCAAGAGATTGATGTGAAGCAGAGATTTTTTTTTTTTTTTTTAACTTTATTTATAGAAGAGCCATTGGAGCGAGGAGAGCTCTTTATAGTCAGATAATCAATGACATCTCGTTCAGTTACAATACAATACATGTACACATAGTTTGGGTACAATCCATGATCCAATGAACGAAAACACCATTTTATACAGTGAAACTAGCCATCTGTAGTGTTTGTGCTTATACCCTTAATTTCTATTCCTAGAATTCCCTCCATTTTAAATAAGGATGCTTATGCACCCCGTCCTTTTATTTTAGACCACTGCTCAGTCCAGCGCCAGAGGAACTTCCTTCCACCTTCTATAGTCAGTGCCCTCATTACACGTGGTTACCTAGAAGAGCGGGAACCATTCTTTCTCCAAGGCCCCTTCCAAGGGGGCCCAGATCTTATCATATTTGTCCAATCTTCCCAGAACTTTATATTGGATATGTTCTAGCTTCATATTACTTAGGAGGGTATTTTCCCACTGAGCGATCGTAGGCATGGCCTGAGCCATCCAATTTTGTGCCAAAACCTGCTTGCCCACCACTATTGCCAGCCTTCTCAAAGGATGTGAGGCTACTGATTGACCCCTTCCGTTTCTTCGTACTCCAAGTAAAATGTCCACAGGGTCTAACTGAACCTTACTCTCCAAAACCTTATTTAAGATATAGTTTATCTCATTCCAGTACATTCCCACTTTTGGGCACGCCCAAACCATGTGGTAAAAGGTACATCTCTGAGCACAGCATTTCGGGCATTGATCTATAATTTGGGGATTAATCTTGTGTGCCAAAGCAGGGGTATAATAGGTTCTATGCACAATATTATTATTATTCGCAGTCTGTTTACTGAAACAGCCTTGCTGCTCCGCAGGGCCAAATCCCAGTCCCCTCCTGTTAAATTGTCCACACCCAAGTCCCTTTCCCAACTGTCTTAACTTTTGCAACTTATTTGGCTGTGCTCCCAACAAAGCTTTGTATAACACAGACAGTGGTTTCACACCCTCGTGTTTTTTACAGTGTTGAAAGATTTCCTCCAAAGAAGTTCTGCTCAAGGAAGGTTCCCCATCCCTCATCCCAGTTAACTTAATCATCCTGGATCTTATTACCACATAAGTAAGGTAGTGAGATGGATGAATGCCAAATGTTTGTCTCAACTCAGAGAAACTAGAAAAGGTCTCACCATTAAATAAGTGGGACAGTGGAAAGAGACCCTTCCCCTCCCACTGCCTCAGAGCCTGTTTGATCGAGGGAGTGGTCCCTCCATCCCTCCAAAACTAAACAATATGGACCCCTCTGGTGACATACCTCCCTTGTCCCCCATCAGCAGTGAAGCCCTCCCCCAAGCTTTAATCATACCTTTGGTGAATGGATTCTTAGGCCTCTCTCCATCTCCCTTCCTCAATCCTGAAGGAAGAAGCCATAAAGCATAGGGAGAGCAGCTCCTAGATTGTGACTCCATAGTAACCCAGGCTCTCGCTCTTCCTCCTATTTCCTGGCAACCCATGATAAATATTAGTTGGGCTGCTAAAGCATATAACTTCAAACTGGGGAGTGTCAGGCCCCCTCTGTGCATTGGTTGCCACAACACCTCCTTCCTGATCCTAGGTCTCCGATTTGCCCAGATTAAGGACGTAATAGATCCCTCAAGGGACTTGAGGCAGCCCAATGGAGGCATAATAGGGAGGGTCTGAAAAAGGTACAGGCACTGAGGTAGAATTTGCATTTTTCTGATTTACTCTTCCAGCAAAGACAAAGGAGGCGACTTCCATCTACTACATTGTTCCTTGATTTTTGTTGCTAATGGACTGTAATTTATGTACCCCACATCCGCTATTCTGTCGCGGCAGCAGTATTCCAGATATTTAATTACTGTTCTAGGAGTAATGTTTATACCACTTATCTGTATGGACTCTCCGCGCCGTCAGCCAGAGGAGCCATTCGCTCTTGTTCCAGTTGATCTTATGACCTGAAATGGGGCCATATTCCCTGAACAGGGAAGTCAAGGCAGGCACTGCTCTCACTGGGTCAGCTAGGAATAACAGCACATCATCTGCAAAAAGGGAGATAACATGCTCCTCCCAATTCACCCTATAGCCTTCTATTTCCCAATGATGTCTAATGGCTTACGCCAAGACCTCAATAGTCAACGCATATCAGAGGCGAAAGGGGACACCCCTGTTTCGTCCCTCTGTGGAGTCGAAAAGGGGGGTGCTAAAGTATTATTTCTAAGAATTTGTGCCCACGGGGATTGATACAACCACTCCACCCACTGTCTAAAGACCGGGTGCAGACCAAACTTTCTTAGTACTGCAACAGAAACGGCCATTCGACCCCGTCAGGCGTTTTCTGCATGTAATCCGAGGAGGCCTCCACACGTTTTCCTTCCTCTGGACCCATGCCAAATAATATTCAATACCAGTCTTAAATTATGTCTTGCTTGCCTCCCTTTAACAAAGCCCCCCTGATCATGATGGATGATCTGTGGTAGGACCTCCTCCAACCTCCTTGCCAATATTTTCGCTATGATCTTATAGTCAGCGTTTATTAGAGATATTGGGCGATATGAGCCACATTTTTTTGGGTCCTTGTCTGGTTTGGGTAAAATTGTTATAATGGCTAGCTGCTGAGATGGCGTCAGCCCCCCTTCCTCCAATACTTCCCTCACCATAGATTGGAAAAGCTGGCCCAGATCATTCCAAAATTTCTTATAGAATTCCATGGGCAGCCCATCAGGCCCCGGAGCTCTCCCCGATCTAGATGCCCAAATTGCCCCTCCTTAATCTCCTGCTCTTGCAGATCTAGTCCCAGCCTCTGATTTATCTTGAGCGGGTATCTCAGGGAGGGGTATATTTTCTAGGAAACTATCTAAGTTTGCCCCTTGAGGGAATTCAGATGTATACAACTTTTCGTAGAAGGATTTGAAATTTATATTTATCTCATGAGCACAGGAAGTACCTTCCCCTTTCTCATTTTCTATTAAGATTGTTCTTTCTGCTCTGTTTTTCAATTAGCCAGGCCATCCATCTCCCTGACTTGTCCCCCTCGAAGTACTGTCCCGCTTTTGACATTAAGATATCTCTTTCTATATGCTTACAGCACAATTGGTTGTATTCCCCTTCATACTCTTCAGTTTCACCAGCTCTTCAGGTGACTGGCTGCCCATAATCTGCTTTTCTAACCTCAGTATATTAGCTTCTAGTTCATTCTCCCTTCGCTTTTCTTTTTTGCCTTTAAAAGCTGCATATGAGATAGTCCCCCCTTACAAAAGCTTTCAGAGCTTCCCAAGTAGTTCTTGCTGAGGTGTCTTCCACTTTATTATTTTCAAGGAACCCTTTTAGCTTCCTGGACATTTGTTGCACATATTGGGGATCTATCAGTAATGTGGGATCCATTCTCCATTGTCACACCCCTCCCTCATCTGTCTGTCTCTCCATCTCTAAGTATAATGGAGCATGGTCTGATACTATGATAGGACCATATTCTATCTCCCTTATACGTCCCAAGAAGGCAGCAGAAGCCAGAAAATAGTCTAGTCTTGTATAGACCCTATGGGCACAGGAGTAAAAAGAAAATTCTCTGTATCTGGGTGTTTAAATCCCACAATTCCTGTAAGGCCCTTTCCTCCGCCAATCTCGAGGGCTCCTACACTCTAGGGGAACGCCTGAATCTGGGTTTAGAATGATCAAGAAGTGGTCCCAATAGGTATTATAATCACCCCCTATGATCAGTTTGTCCGGTAACACTGTCAGCACAATCGCCAGGTGCTCAAAAAATTCTGGACAATCAAATGTAGGCCCATACAAGGATCCCAAGACTAGCAATTCCTCTTCCACCGTAGCCTTCACTGTAACATACCTTCCCTGACTATCTCTTTGAGTTGCATGAATGTGAACCCTAACCCCAGGTCTAAAGCACACACGTTCCTCTGGCCTTGGACGTGAAATAAGATGCTATCATCGTACCTCCCCATTTTTTTTCTATTCGCTTAATCTCATCACATGTTAAGTGCAATTCTTGTAGCATCACAACATCTACATTCTTTTTCTTAATATATGCCCATACACGTTTCTGTTTCACTGCAGTTTTTAAGCCATTTACATTCCAAGATAACATTTTTAAATTAGCCATAGGGTAGCATCAGATATATTCCTAGATCTAGGATCTCCCAAGCACATTGCATTACAGCTACCCCGGGCCCCCTCGCAGCACCCGACTCTTGTCCTTTTTAATTTTTCCTCCCTGTTAACAGTTCTTCCCTTCCCCTCTCATCTATAACATGTCAGAGGTCCCCCACAAAAAAGATAAAAGAAAAAAAGAAAAGAGAAAGGAAAAAGATAAAGGCCTGTGCAACGGCGCTTACTTAGCCTACTAGAAAAAACTAAGCCCCTAGTGTCAGGAATCTACCCAGGTGGTATAAGGTTTTTTAAATCCCCACCTAGCTTTTCTCTTCCCCCCAGGTGTACCTCTAATTAAAACCCTCTTTACTCTCATGGAATAGCCTGCTGGCCAAACCGTCCTTTCTTCTCCATAAAGCCAGGTGTGGCGGTGCCAGCGGCCCCCACCTAGCGCCCCCCCCAACTTCAAAGCATAAAATGTACTCTCCCACAACCCCATTGTCTAAATAAAGTAGATATAAAAGTCTGGGCTGATCGGAAACACTTGGGGTCCATCCCCTCCCCCCGGGAACCCCCAGAATGAGGAGCCCAACGGGAGTGGGTAGGCCCCCACACATACTTTAGCATACAGTCCTTTTATTGCTCATACGCCCCATCATACTCCAAGTGCTCTGTTCCCCTTTTACTCCCCGGGTTGTGTGACAACCCCTCTCGCCTCATCTGAAGGGGGTGACCAGCTTAAAAAACGGTCTCCTGCGCTGGCCCGCGCCCACTCCACCTGGAACACAAACAAAAATAAAAACTGAATCCCCTCCCCCCCGGGACTTATGTTGTGTCCATATATTCAGGGAAAACCCATTCAGTAGTTGAGATCTGGCACACATTCCTTGCCCACATCATCTCCCTGCAGACGGTAATGAGACAGGAGAATAGGTTTACATCCTCTTATTAATTTGATTAAACTTGTCCTTCATTCTATATTCTGGTATAAACAAAGCAAATAATATGACAGCCACTGGAACCCAAGTGTGATAACCAGAACAAAATTCGGCAGCTACATGAAGAGCATTGTAGACGCCCTCTAGGCCCCGTGACTGACGTCATGGGAGGTGGGGGAGGCCGGCCGCTCCAGCTATTATAGGCCTCATAAGAGTTAAGGAACAGACCGTGAAAAAAACTCCTTACCCCCCTGTACCCTCGTCCCACCTTGATGCTGCCCTGTACATACACAAATCAGCCCATTGCACAACTAGTGTGCAGAGACAAGCGGGGCATATTCTCAGCCCCCCATGGACCATATTATGCGAATCAGACCGCCCATGTAGCATGGCGCCTCAAAAGCACAAACAAGTGAACTAAAGAATTGACCCAGTACACAATAAAGAGTTCTTGGGCATCATTTTGGTCTCTGTAATGTCACTCTGGTTCACCTCCACAGAGGAAAAGAAAAGTACAGTTATGTAAGAACTTACCGTAACAGTAGATCTTCGAGAACAGCTCTTGCAGCAGGTTACACCATTAGGACTGAAACCGGCAGGCGTTAGGACCCCATGGAAAACTCTAGCTAGCTATCTTCAGCGGGGACCGCTCCCAACGTCGGTCCCGCCTCTGACGTCAGACGTAGTACATAAGGGGGCGGTCCCGCCACATTCCCCAGTTTTCCCACCGGAGATTTCCGGCCGCAGGCTGACATCAGAATGGGAGACCGAGGATCCACCGTCAGAAGAAAAATGGGAAAAATTCCCTGTTGATGAAGGCTAAAGCCATGCCTCTTCCAAGGGGGAAGGTGGGCAGGAAGGTACCTGCTGCAAGAGCTGTTCTCGAAGATCTACTGTTACGGTAAGTTCTTATGTAACTGTACTATCTTACTCAGACACATCTTGCAGCAGGTAACACCACTAGGACTGATTCCCAAGCAGTAGCATGCCAAAAATTCCGGGAGGAGGAAAATAGGAAACACATTCCAGGTCCTGAATCTAGGACAGGAGACCCTGTAGCACCACCAGGCCGAAACCGTCTCTTCGCCGAGAGGCGATGTCCAGGCTATAATGCCTGATAAATGTATGCACAGAGCTCCAAGTGGCTGCAGCACATATGGCAGAAGTGGAGACGTTTCGGAGTGCTGCAAAGGAGGTGGCCACGCCCCTAGTGGAATGACCCCGGACGGCTTCTGTTTGAGCTCATAATAGAATGAAATACACTGGACAAGCCAGCGAGACAGGAACTGTTTGGATACAGGTTGGCCCATCATCCTCTCAGAAAAGGAAACGAAAAGTTGCTCAGAACTACGAAAAGGCTTAGTTCTGTTGAGGTAACACCTCAGGCTGCGGTGAACATCCAGGGTGTGAAGCAGAGCCTCTCCTCTATTCGAGTAGTTCGTGAAGTAGACTGGCAGGTCAATGTCCTGATTTAGAGTGAATGAAGAAACCACCTTAGGCAAAAATTTAGGATTCGTCCTCAGGGATACTCTGTCCCAGTGGAAAACTAAATAAGGCTCTTTGCACATGAGAGCGTGAAGCTCAGAAATTCTTCTCGCTGAAGTAACAGCAACCAAAAATAGCGTTTTCCACGACAGAAAACGTAGCTCGCAATCCGCAGCAGGTTCGAAGGAAGCGTGAGTTGTTCCAGGACAAAGCAAATCCCATGGAGGACTGGGTCCTTAATGGGTGGCCTAGAAAGTGCAACACCCTCTCAAAAACTCCCGGAGGTCAATTGTGCTACTGTACGATGTCCCCATCGGAAGGTGGTAGGCAGAGATGGCACAAAGGTGCACCTTGAGAGGAGTAGGCTGACCCGAACGAAGAGGGAGGCAGGTAGTCCCAACACCACTCCCACCAGGCAACCTAAAGGGGAATAATCGCTCTGCGACCATAAACATAAAGCAGGCGCCATTTCATGGCGAATCGTCATATCACGTTACTCGACTTTCTGGCTGCAGAAAGAACTTCCGCAACCTCTTGCGAGACCCTGTGACGCAAGATGGCAATGTCTCTAGGAGCCATGCATGCAGGTTCAGTGAGCGTAAGTCCGGGTGGACTAGTGAACCTTCCTCCTGAGACAGGAGATGGGAGCTGAACGGCAATGGGAGCGGAGGTTCCCGGGATAGCTGAATTAGTAAGGGGAACCAGATCTGTCTGGGCCAAAAGGGGCCACCAGGATCATTATTGCGTGCTCCCTGCGCAGTTTGAGAACTCCTCTCTGGATCAGCGGGAAAGGAGGAAAGCGTGAGAGAATCTGTCCGCCCAGGAGAGGGACAACGCGTCTCGCCAGAAAACACCAGGCCCTGGATCTAGCGAGCAAAAATTGGGCAGTTTTGCGTTGGATGGGGATGCGAACAAGTCTAACTCTGGAGTTCCCCATCGAAGAAACAGATCCTCTGCTACCTCTTGAAGTTCCCACTCGTGGACTCTGGCCTGGGAGCGACTCAGGCCGTCTGCAATCGTGTTGTCCACCCCGGGAACATTACAGTGATCAAATTTGCGCCGTGTCAGATTACCCAATCCCACACCCTCATGGCCTCCCTGCAAAGGGGTTAAGAGTGTGCGCCTCCTTGTTTGTTGAGGTAATACATCACCGCCGTGTTGTCTGTCTGAAGCAGAAGAGTACTCGTCGGGATTTCTGACTGAAAGGCCTGCAGGGCATAGAGAACCGCCCTCATCTCTAGAACATTGATATGGAGATGAGCTTCCAGCGGGTCCACGTCCCTGGGACTTCACCCGTCCAGGTGCCCCACCCTAGACCTGAGGCGTCTGTGGTGAGGATTACCTCCGGGGACGGCGCTACAAATGGGACGCCCATGGAGAGCGACCCTGGGCCTAGCCACCACTGCCAGTCTCGAATCACGGTGTTTGTGATCCTGACCGGATGCTGCAAGTGGTCTTGCCTTTGGTCCCATTGCACCTTGAGCATCCACTGAGTTACCCGCATGTGGAGCCTTGCGAAAGGGACGGTAGGAATGGCCGCAGCCATGTGTCCGAAGCAGCGAAGGACCGATCTGGCAGGGATGGTCTTGTTCGACGATAACTCCCTGATGAGGGATCTGATGCGCCTCGCCTGTCGCCTGGAAGAAAGGCTCTTCCCAGAACGTGTGTCCAGTACTGCACCTATAAATTGCAGTTTCTATGACGGTACCAGGAGAGACTTCTCGTGGTTGATTAGGATGCCCAGAGATCAGAACAGGTCCTGGGTGCTCTGGACCTGCGTAACTAACGCCTCTCTGGAGGCGGCCATGAGAAGCCAATCGTCCAGGTACGGGAACACATAATGGCCATGTCTCCTTAGAGACACTGCCACAACTGCCATGCACTTGGTAAAGACCCTGGGTGCGGATGACAGTCCGAATGGAAGGTCTCGGAATTGAAGGTGGTGGTCGAGGAACTCGAAGTGCAGGAACCTCTTGTGCGCCTGAGCTATAGGGATATGCAGGTATGCGTCCTGCATGTCTAGAGACGCTAAGAAGGTGTCTTGTTTCAGCATGGGAATAAGACCCGGAAGAGTCACCATGCGGAATCTCTTGTAGGCGACCGACACGTTGAGGTTGCTGAGGTCCAAAATCGGACAGAGGTCCCCTGTTTTCTTTCGAACCAGGAAGAAGTGGGAATAATATCCTTGTCCTCTCTGGTTCTCCGGGACGTACTCTATTGCTCCCTTTTGTAAGAGCGCAAGTACTTCTTGCCAGATCAGAATTTGTGCTGGCCGGATACGGGAGAGCAAAGGAGGCCTCGGGGTGGCTTTTCTGCGAATTCTATATAGTGGCCTCTTCCGACCAACTGAAGAACCCACCTGTCGGTGGTTACAGCCTGCCATCCCGGCAGGAAGTTCGCAATGCGACCCCCGACCATGATTTCTCGTTGATCCTGAGGGGTGGGGGCCGGAAAGGAGTCAGGCTGTGGCGGCTGAGGGTCCCGCTGGCTGGACCGGCTCAGGAGTTCGCTGGCTTCAGCCCGTGGGCTGTTTCCCCTGGGCGCTACGAAAACCGGGCCCCTCTGTTGTGGAGCGGAGCGGGACACTGCCTCTGCATCGATCACAGGTCGGCTTTGGTTCCTCTGAAGGAACTAAGCCTGGGTCGACTACATGGCCTGGACCGACCTCACCTTTCCTGGCCTCTTGAAGTCTGGTAATAATCTTCTCTGAAGGTTTACCAAACAAGACTTCTCCCTCGAATGGAGCGTCCATGATATTCTTCTGGACATCCGGGGGAAAAGCCGGAGACGCGTAACCAAGAGTGCCTCCGGAGGCATACGCCAGAAGCTGCTGCTCGGGCCGAGGAGTTCGCCGGAGTCGTACGTGGCTCGTAGCACTTGGGTTCCCACGTCCGAACCCGTACGGATGAGCTGAAGCATCTCCTCCTTCTGCCCACCTTCCGGCAGTTTTTCAGCCGCTTCCAGACCCTGTTCCCACAAGGCATTTTGGAACTGAACCATGTGGGTCAAATAATTCAAGGATCTGATGGCGCAGGTAGCGGAAGCATACGTGCACCTACCCATAGCGTCCAACTGCTTGGACTCTGGGTCCAGTGGCAGGGTGCTCAGATGTTGCGGTCTCTGGGACTGGCCATGTGAGGCTGTGATGACCAGAGTCTCGGCCTGAGGCTGCTGAGTCAAGTACTGGTCTTCTCTAGGAGCCTTGTACAAGCGATCAGCTTTCTTCGGCATTGCGGGAGCAAATGGGAGCTACACGCTGCCTTGGGCGTCACGAAAGTGTCAACCAAGGGTGGCACCACCACAGGCTTAGGGGTCCTTCTGCCGAAGATATTTGGCAAGGCGTATCCTTTCGGGGTCTAGCTCTTCCGCATCCCATCCCATGTTCTCTTGGATGTGCCTCATAATATCAGAGAACGAAGGGTCATCCGGAGGAGACTTCGGCATCTCACGTGGGTCCGGAGAACGGATGGAGAGGGGAGATGAGGATCTGGATGTTGAGAACTCTGATCCTGTGGCCTCCGTCGAAGGCGATCGTCGGTGTCTCCTGGGTCTCTTGGGGCTGGGTGACCTAGAAGAGGATTTAGACGGAGGTCTCCGTTTGTCTGGTCTCCCCCTAGGAGGGGTTCCGTACTCCCGGGAGGAGGTAAACGGCCTGCCGACCTCGATGGCGACGGGGTGCAGGAACGGAGGTGTAGGAGGAAGAGGAAGAGTGGGAACCATGTCCTTCTTTATGGTGTCCCACCAGTAAGTGAAGAGGTCCTTCACATCCGCTAAGGAAAGGCCCGACGACGGTCCGGGCGCCGGTGGACGGTAGTCGGGTCCAGGCGTCGGCACCACAGGGGGCTCAGGTAACGGCGAGGCTTCCCTGGGCATCTCGACAAGACCGGGGTCGCCCGTCTGGTCCTCAGGCTGCGTCAATTCTTCCTCGGTTAAGGTCTCCTGACCGACGTCGGTCGGAGGCGTCAGGGCTCTTTTCTCAGGAGGAGCGGGCGCTGGCCCCGAGTCCGCTGAGGTGTTGGCGGCGACGCGACGTCAGCTCACGATGGCGGCTCCAGGGATGTAGGGCGAGAGGGACGACAGACGACCGCGCCGATCCTGGAGGTCTCTCTTCAAAGAACTAAATTTCATGGGGACAAATGACAGTATTGTTATTCCACTTACAATCATTTTAATAAATCACTCAGAATCTATTGTGCCCTTGACTGGAGAACAGCTATTGTAACACCAATCTTTAAAAGGGGTGATTACAAGACTGAGAATTACAGACCTATCAGCCTTACCTCCATTCCTTGTAAATTATTGGAAAAACATATCAAACACATAATAGATGAGGAAATGCTTGAATTAAAAATAAATGATTCTACACAACATGGATTTAAACCAGGGCACTCATGTACTACGAACTTATTATCCTTTTACAATTTTATAAGCAGTTATCTTGACTTAAATATCCCAGTGGATGTTATCCTGTTAGACTACAGTAAGGCGTTTGATAAGGTTTCACATTCAATATTAATCAAAAAGCTAGTAATATTAGGATTCTCTGAATGTATCGTGTCTTGGGTGAACAGCTAGTTATATAAAAGAACTCAAACGGTTAGAATTAATGGGATAATATCAGAGGAAAGACCTGTCACGGAGTGGGGTTCCCCAGGGTTCCGTGTTGGGTCCCACCCTGTTTGGTATCTTTATAAGTGACCTTAATATCACATCACAGAATAAGTTGTCCAAATTTGCGGATGACACTAAACTGGGGGGACCTGTCGATAATGAAAACAACAGGAATACTATTCTAAATGACCTAAAAAAAAATCGAATCTTGGGCAGTAACCAATAAGATGTCTTTTAACGTGTCAAAATGTTCCGTGCTGCATTTTGGAAAAAAAAACCCAAAACAATCATATTATCTTAATGGTATTAAAGTTCTAGATTTGGTCGCTGAAAAGACTTGGTATAATGATTGATTTACTTCTGCTTGTCTTTTTTCAAATCACTTCAACAAAGTTACAAATAAAGCCAACGCTCTTCTCGTAGGATAAATAATACTTTGTTCTTAAAACTGAAGAATGTATCATGACATTATATAGACTCATGTTAGGCCCCTTTTGGATTCCGGCTCACCCCTGTGGAGTCCGTGTTTGTAAGGATATCACAAAAATTGAGAGGGTTCAAAGAAAGGCCACAAAATTATACCCACCTTTCCGGCCTTCTTATGTCCTAACTACCAAGTTACCAAGCTCCAACGTCTTGCGGGAGGCAAGGAAGCTGACCTGACGTCGGGTTCAAGGCGGGAACCCGACTTATGATGATCGTGATGGCGATCCCAGACTTCACCAAGGCCCTGGAGGGGCGAAGACGAGGCGGCCTGGTGGACAGCCTGAGAGAGGACTTCCTGACCACAGCCGGGAGGTTGAGAGCTGGCCCTGGAGGGGGAGTGGTCGGACCTGGAACTGGAGCTGCAAGAGTCCGAAGCCCTGGAGGGGGACCTGGAAGGGGCCTTCTCCCTTCGTTTCTCAGCGTCCTTGTGGGTCTTTTTAGAGGATTCCCCCTTGGAAGACATGGTTTCTAGCTTTTCTTCCAGTAAGAAAGCCTGAAGGGCCTTCTGACGTCGGATCCGGGTTCTACTGTTAAACCCCTGGCAGAAGCAGGAGGCCCGGGTATCGTGGTGTGGGCCTAGGCACCGGACGCAGAGCCATGTGGGGGGTCCTTGAAGGATCAGTTTCCGCATAGCACACTTGGAAGAAGCGACTGGAGGTCGGAGAGGACATCACCAAAAACTTGCTTGTAGAAATCCAAATTTCCGTGGAAAGAACTTAACCAGCGTCGCGCTAGAGCTGAACGGAAGGGTCGAGATATGCAAGTCATCGCGAGAAAGAACTGGGGAATCTATGGACCGCCCCTTATGTACTATCGCCTGATGTTGGAGGCGGGACCGCCGGGCGGTCCCTACTGAAGATAGCTAGCTAGAGTTTTCCGTGAGGTCCTGATGCCTGCCGGCTTCAGTCCTAATGGTGTAACCTGCTGCAGAGCTGTGTCTGAAGTAAGATCAAAGTATCTTGTCTGGAGCTAGAGCAGGAGGAAACAGGAAGGCCGCCCGCTCCAGCCTTGATAGGCCTCCTAGGAGTTCTAGACAGACAGAGACAAAACTCCTCCCCACCCCTTTACACGGATCCTGCATAGTATTGGGCAACAAGGAAAAAAAGTACTAATACGTATCCCAGGTCCAAAGTAAAGTTCACTCATCTGCATCTTCTTGTCGCTTCGATTCTTGTTCAATATACTGCATTGCCGCGTCAGGGTTAGTAAACACCTTCGGTGTAGCGCCTTTTCTCCTTATGATCAATCGAGCAGGGTAGACCAGAGCAAAAGGCCATTCCAATTGATGTAACCTCCTCTTCACAGGCATAAATGCATTCCGATCTGTTTGTGCCGACCGTGAAAGTCTCGGAATATGCTAACAGTTTGGGAGCCTTCTCTAATGGCGCCGACTTTCGTCCTGCATTCAATACCGCCATTCTGTCCTGATTCTCAGAAATTTACAATAATGTGGCGTGGCCCTTCATTTGGGGTGGTCGCCGATCGGGAGTTCTATGTGCCCGCTGTATCTCCAAGAGCATTCCGCTGGCAGATCTAACTTCTGTTTCAACCAAGTCTGGCAAAAAGTTGTACAGTCTGCCTTCCACCCTTCAGCCATGCCCACTATTCTACATTTGTTACGCCTCTCCTATTTTCATGATCGTCTAATATTGCTTTCAATTTCTATATTTTGCCATTGCTGCTTGCAATTGGGGCTCCACTGATTAAACGGTCTTCTTGCATATCACCCCTTTCTTCCACCTCCATTAAGCGAGCTGAGTGTTGATCCACTGTATCCCCCAAGTTGTTTACTGTTGTTTGCAGGAGAGCTAGCTGTGCCGATACATTTTCGACTCCAGCATTCATTTTACTAGTCAGGTCATATTTTAAATCATTGAACAGCTTTTCTAGTACCAGGAATTGCGAGCTATACACATGGTCATCCACAGTCCCTGCTGATGTTGTTGCAGCCCCGTTTTCAACATTCTCTCCTCGTGGTGGCAATGCCTCAGGCCCAGATCTTTTAAACCGTTGTTGGCACTTTTAAATGGAAGTTGCCCCTGTTTTCAACATTTTGGTGGCATAACTGTTTTCCTACCAAGTCCTACTATTTTTCACTCATTACATCCAGGGTCACGGGAAAAGGAGATTCTGACGGTTTAAGCTCAGCGCTCCAGAACTAAGCAGCCATTCTGGATGCCGGCTTGGCCACGCCCCGAAGCAGAGATTCTTGAGGTGACCACAGCCATTGGGTGGTAAGATCCCCCAAGAGGGCTCCCCAGCCCAGCAGGGAGGCATCTGTGGTGAGTATTACTGAATGAGACTGAGTGACAAAAGGAACTCCCTGTCTTAAATTGTCCTGATCCCGCCACCATTGCAAAGCCTGGATCAGGGTTCAAGTCACTGGGACTAGTTTGGTAAGGGAATCCTTTCTTTGGGACCACAAGGCTCTTAAGTGGAACTGAATGTCCCTCATCTGGAATCTTGCCCCCTAGACCACTGCTGTAGAGGCTGCCATGAGGCCAAGGAGCTGCAAGAAGTGCCTTGCTAGTCGAGACACCTGAAGGGTGAATGAAGAGGTCAGTTCCATAAGGGTCCTTGCCCTGTCCAGGGGAAGGAAGGCTTTTGCTCTTATTGTATCCAGCTCTGCCCCTATAAAGGTGAGGAGCTGTACTGGATTGACAACTGACTTTGGAAGGTTGAGGGGGAATCCTAAGGAAGTGAGCACTTGCTGACTTATTTGAAGACTTGATTTGGTCTGGAGACTGACCCACTATGAGCCAGTTGTCCAAGTATGGAAAGATGGAGATCTTTTTTCTCCTTAGGAAAGCAACCACTACTGCCGGGCACTTTGTGAACACCCTTGGGGCTGATGTTAGGCCAAAGGGCATTGCTCTGAATTGATAGTGGCCTGAGGGCAACTCGAACCTGAGGTACTTTCTGTGGGAGCACCTGATGGGAATGTGAAAATAGGCATCTCTGAGGTCCAGGGAGGTTAGCCAGTCCCCTGGTCTTAGAGAGGGCAGAATTATTCCCAGAGACACAATTTTGAATTTTGGTTTTAAAAGGTGCTTGTTCAGATATCTTAGATCCAGGATGGTCGCCATTCTCCTGTCTTTTGGGGGCATAGGGAGTACCTGGGTAAAATCCTTTGCCCTGTGTGTGGGTGGAACCCTTTCTATGGCTCTGAGAGCCAGGAGGGAAGAAACCTCTGCCTCTAGGGCAAGGGTCTCTGATGGATTTGCAGGTGGAAAGGATCTGGTTTCTCATCTTGGGAAATTTTCGAAGCTGAGAACCAGTCCCTGGCTTACTACTTCCAGGACCCACTTGTCTGATGTTAAAGACTTCCAGTCCTGGACAAGAAGGTCAGCCTACCCCCTACACGTATTGGAGGAATCGGCCGGGCAAACCCATCAGAGTGTCTGCTTGGCAGGGCTAGGCTGAGGGTAGAAGCAGGCCTGCTCATTCCCCATCTGCCTCTCCTCTGAAGAACCCCTCTGAGCATAAGCAGAAGGAGGCCTGGGCTTAGTAAAGGGCCTTTGAAAGGGCCTGCCCTGCCCTGGAATGCTGTCTCTGAGGAGTGGCTTGCCTTTCTTGGGCCTGAGGCACTCCTGTAGGTGGTCCTGTACTGTCCATCTTCTTCATGTAGTTCTCTGTCTGCTCCCCAAACAGAGAATTACCAATGACAGGGAAATCCATGGCCTTAGCCTGGGTATCCTGTGACAGGCTAGTACATCTGAGCCAAGCCATCCTCCAAAGGGCCACAGATGTAGTCATGACTCTAGATGAAACATCATTGGAGTCCACAGCAGCATGAAATTGCACCTTGGATGCCTCAATCTCATCCGCAGCCACCTCCTCCAGCTCCTTGGAAGCTGGTCAGGGGCCTGTTTAGCCAGAGCCAGCACAGTGTCCTACCTGGACTTCTGGTATCTAGCTGTGTAGGCCATATAGTTAGCCTGCCTGAGTCCCAAAGATGCTGCCATATACTGCTTCTTTGCCATGGCATCAATCCTCCTGGAGTCCTTATCTGGGGGGTGTGAAGCCAAGGGAATATTTGCCTTATCACAGGCAGCAGCCTGCACTACCCCAACATGGTTGCATTGCTGGAAAAGGAACTCCGTGTCCATGCCTGAAAGGGTATACCTCTTGTCCATTCTTCTGTCCACAGAAGGTATGGGATTAGGAGTTTTTAAAATTTTAAATGTCTGTTTCCCAAAAGATTTATGGAGGGGAAGAAAAAATTACTCACCTTAGTAATGTTGTTTCTTCTAATGGAGTCTTGCTATATTATGACAGTAGCAGTTTGAGCCAGCTATAGAACTGCTCCAGAGGTGCAATGGTTAAAACCATTCCAAAATAGAATTTTGGCCACGAGCTCTAAGAAGCAGCTCTATCTGTGTTATTTCAAACCTGAACTGTCAGATCTTTACGAGCCAAACTCACTAAGGACTGTGTGGAAGCTGTAACCTACACTAGCCAAATGGCTACCTAAATAATAACAACCATTGCTGGTCCCAACACCCAAGACTCAAGTCAGGGGACCAGAAATACTAACACAATTCTAATTATATGAGAATAAAACATAAGTATAATAAAACACACACACACACACACACACCCAAAGCCCAAAGGGACAAAAATGCTGACAGGGCATAAAGGTTGCCCACACAAGTTGCCACTTACCCAAGTAGAGGTTCTGAGAGGGCAGGTTGGGAGGTCCATAATACAACAAGACTCCATTAGAAGAAACAACATTACTAAGGTGAGTAATTTTTCTTCAAACAACATGAAGTCTTGCTATATTATGACAATAACAGAAATACACAACAGTACCTCCATGGAGGAGGGCAGAACCTACTTAGGGAATAGGCTCTGAAGAACAGCTGTGCAAACCGAGCATCTCTCCTGGCCTGGACATCCAGGGAGTAATGCTTGGTAAAAGTGTCTGCGTTTTCAAGAAGCAGCCTGGCAAATCTCTAATATAGGGATGTCTCTGGCAGCAGCTAGAGGCAGCTGTACCCTGGTGAGAATGAGCCCTCAAACTGGGGGGCTCTGCCCATTTCTGATAACAAATTGGATACAAGAGACAATCCACCTGGCAATTGATCTCTTAGTGGCAGGTTCCTTTCCCAACTTCACCACAGGTAAGGAAAAGTTGGAGGATTCGAACCTGTGACCTTTAGTACGCTCTATATAGTAACTAGAGCTCTCTTAACATCCAGGCTGGCAACCTCCTCTCACCAGAAGAGGTGATATCAGTGAAAATACTGGAAGGGAGATAGATTGATTAAGATGGAAATCTGAAACCACCTTAGGCAAAACTTCCTATTAGTCCTAAGGACTACCTTATCCTGTGGAAAGAAATAAAGTCAGTTTCCACTGACAAGGCTTGCAACTCACTTGTCGTCTGGCAGAAGTGATAGCCACTAGAAAAACAGTTTTCCAAGTTAGGTACTTAAGCTCTGCAGAAGACAGAGAGGTTCAAAGGGGTTGCATTAACTGGGCAATGCAAACATTAAGGTCCCAAGCAGGGCCGGTTCCAAAAAGAATTGGATTAGTATGAGTAATCCTTAAAAACTTGGAAAACACAGGATGAGAGGAAGAGGATGACTTTCCTGCTGACACAAAAGCAGATACAGCTGCCAAATGAACTCTCAGGGTAGCTGGTCTGAGACCCAAGGAATTAAGATGTACCATGTAATCTAACACAATGGGCAAATCAGCAGATTCTGGGGAAATATTTTTCCCAGCACACCAAATGGAAAACCTTTTCCATTTAGAAAAAGGATGGCTATGTCTCTAGGAGCCATGCATGCAGGTTCAGTGAGCGTAAGTCCGGTGGACTAGTGAACCTTCCTCCTGAGACAGGAGATGGGAGCTGAACGGCAATGGAGCGGAGGTTCCTGGATAGCTGAATTAGTAAGGGAACCAGATCTGTCTGGGCCAAAAGGGGCCACCAGGATCATTATTGCGTGCTCCCTGCGCAGTTTGAGAAGAACTCTCTGGATCAACGGGAAGGGAGGGAAAGCGTAGAGGAATCTGTCCGCCCAGGAGAGGGACAACGCGTCTCGCCAGAAAACACCAGGCCCTGGATCTAGCGAGCAAAAATTGGGCAGTTTTGCGTTGGATGGGGATGCGAACAAGTCTAACTCTGGAGTTCCCCATCGAAGAAACAGATCCTCTGCTACCTCTTGAAGTTCCCACTCGTGGACTCTGGCCTGGGAGCGACTCAGGCCGTCTGCAATCGTGTTGTCCACCCCGGGAACATGTACAGTGATCAAATTTGCGCCGTGTCGGATTACCCAATCCCACACCCTCATGGCCTCCCTGCAAAGGGGGTAAGAGTGTGCGCCCTGTTTGTTGAGGTGGTACATCATCACTGCGGTTGTCTGTCTGAAGCAGAAGAGTACTCGTGGGATTTCTGACTGAAAGGCCTGCAGGGCATAGAGAACCGCCCTCATCTCTAGAACATTGATATGGAGATGAGCTTCCAGCGGGTCCACGTATTCCTGGGACTTCACCCCGCCCAGGTGTGCCCCCCACCCTAGACCTGAGGCGTCTGTGGTGAGGATTACCTCCGGGGACGGCGCTACAAATGGGACGCCCATGGAGAGCGACCCTGGGCCTAGCCACCACTGCCAGTCTCGAATCACGGTGTTTGTGATCCTGACCGGATGCTGCAAGTGGTCTTGCCTTTGGTCCCATTGCACCTTGAGCATCCACTGAGTTACCCGCATGTGGAGCCTTGCGAAAGGGACGGTAGGAATGGCCGCAGCCATGTGTCCGAGCAAGCGAAGGACCGATCTGGCAGGGATGGTCTTGTTCGACGATAACTCCCTGATGAGGGATCTGATGCGCTCCGCTCTGTCGTCTGGAAGAAAGGCTCTTCCCAGAACGGTGTCCAGTACTGCACCTATAAATTGCAGTTTCTGCGACGGTACCAGGAGAGACTTCTCGTGGTTGATTAGGATGCCCAGAGATCAGAACAGGTCCTGGGTGCTCTGGACCGCACGTAACAACGCCTCTCTGGAGGCGGCCATGAGAAGCCAATCGTCCAGGTACGGGAACACATAATGGCCCTGTCTCCTTAGAGACACTGCCACAACTGCCATGCACTTGGTAAAGACCCTGGGTGCGGATGACAGTCCGAATGGAAGGGCTCGGAATTGAAGGTGGTGGTCGAGAAACTCAGGCGCAGGAACCTCTTGCGCCTTGAGCTATAGGGATATGCAGGTATGCTGCCCTGCATGTCTAGAGACGCTAAGAAGGTGTCTTGTTTCAGCATGGGAATAAGACCCGAAGAGTCACCATGCGGAATCTCTTGTAGGCGATCGACACGTTGAGGTTGCTGAGGTCCAGAATCGGACAGAGGTCCCCTGTTTTCTTCGAACCAGGAAGAAGTGGAATAATATCCTGTCCTCTGGTTCTCCGGGACGACTTTATTGCTCCCTTTGTAAGAGCGCAAGTACTTCTTGCCAGATCAGAGATTTGTGCTGACCCGATACCGAGAGCAAAGGAGGCCTCGGTGGCTTTTCTGCGAATTCTATATAGTGGCCTCTTCCGACCAACTGAAGAACCCACCTGTCGGTGGTTACAGCCTGCCATCCCGGCAGGAAGTTCGCAATGCAACCCCCGACCATGATTTCTCGTTGATCCTGAGGGGTGGGGGCCGGAAAGGAGTCAGGCTGTGGCGGCTGAGGGTCCCGCTGGCTGGACCGGCTCAGGAGTACGCTGGCTTCAGCCCGTGGGCTGTTTCCCCTGGGCGCTACGAAAACCGGAGCCCCTCTGTTGTGGAGCGGAGCGGGACTGCTGCCTCTGCATCCGTCCAATGCTCGCTTTGTCCCTACTGAAGGAACTAAGCCTGGGTCGGTATGGCCTGGACCGACTCACCGCCTTCCTGGCCTCTTGAAGTCTGGTAATAATCTTCTGAAGGTTTACCAAACAAGACTTCTCCCTCGAATGGCGCCCATGATATTCTTCTGACATCCGGGGAAAGCCGGAGACGCTGAACCAAGAGTGCCTCCGGAGGCATACCAGAAGCTGCTGCTCGGGCCGAGGAGTTCGCCGGACGCACGTGGCTCGTAGCACTTGGTCCCCACTGCCCAACCCTCGACGGATGAGCTGAAGCATCTCCTCCTTCTGCCCACCTTCCGCAGTTTTTCAGCCGCCTAGACCCTGTTCCCACAAGGCATTTTGGAACTGAACCATGTGGGTCAAATAATTCAAAGGATCTGATGGCAGGTAGCGGAAGTACACGCGGCACCACCATAGCGTCCAACTGCTTGGACTCTGGGTCCAGTGGCAGGGTGCTCAGATGTTGCGGTCTCTGGGACTGGCCATGTGAGGCTGTGATGACCAGAGTCTCGGCCTGAGGCTGCTGAGTCAAGTACTGGTCTTCTCTAGGAGCCTTGTACAAGCGATCAGCTTTCTTCGGCATTGCCGGGAGCAAATGTGGACGCTTCCACGCTGCCTTGGTGACGTCCACGAAAGTGTCAACCAAGGGTGGCACCACCACAGGCTTGGGGTCCTTCTGCCGAAGATATTTGGCAAGGCGTATCCTTCCGGGGTCTAGCTCTTCCGCATCCCATCCCATGTTCTCTTGGATGTGCCTCATAATATCAGAGAACGAAGGGTCATCCGGAGGAGACTTCGGCATCTCACGTGGGTCCGGAGAACGGATGGAGAGGGGAGATGAGGATCTGGATGTTGAGAACTCTGATCCTGTGGCCTCCGTCGAAGGCGATCGTCGGTGTCTCCTGGGTCTCTTGGGGCTGGGTGACCTAGAAGAGGATTTAGACGGAGGTCTCCGTTTGTCTGGTCTCCCCCTAGGAGGGGTTCCGTACTCCCGGGGAGGAGGTAAACGGCCTGCCGACCTCGATGGCGACGGGGGTGCAGGAACCGGAGGTGTAGGAGGAAGAGGAAGAGTGGGAACCATGTCCTTCTTTATGGTGTCCCACCAGTAAGTGAAGAGGTCCTTCACATCCGCTAAGGAAAGGCCCGACGACGGTCCGGGCGCCGGTGGACGGTAGTCGGGTCCCGGCGTCGGCACCACAGGGGGCTCAGGTAACGGCGAGGCTTCCCTGGGCATCTCGACAAGACCGGGGTCGCCCGTCTGGTCCTCAGGCTGCGTCAATTCTTCCTCGGTTAAGGTCTCCTGACCGACGTCGGTCGGAGGCGTCAGGGCTCTTTTCTCCAGGAGGCCCGGGCGCTGGCCCCACGGTCCGCTGAGGTGTTGGCAGCTACGCGACGTCAGCTGCACGATGGCGGCTCCAGGGATGTAGGGCGAGAGGGACGACAGACGCACCGGCGTCGGATCCTGAGGTCTCTTCAAAGAACTAAATTTCTCATGGGGACAAATGACAGTATTGTTATTCCACTTACAATCATTTTTAATAAATCACTCGCAGAATCTATTGTGCCCTTTGACTGGAGAACAGCTATTGTAACACCAATCTTTAAAAAGGGGGTGCATTACAAGACTGAGAATTACAGACCTATCAGCCTTACCTCCATTCCTTGTAAATTATTGGAAAAACATATCAAACACATAATAGATGAGGAAATGCTTGAATTAAAAATAAATGATTCTACACAACATGGATTTAAACCAGGGCACTCATGTACTACGAACTTATTATCCTTTTACAATTTTATAAGCAGTTATCTTGACTTAAATATCCCAGTGGATGTTATCCTGTTAGACTACAGTAAATGCTTGATAAGGTTTCACATTCAATATTAATCAAAAGCTAGTAATATTAGGATTCTCTGAATGTATCGTGTCTTGGGTGAACAGCTAGTTATATAAAAGAACTCAAGCGGTTAGAATTAATGGGATAATATCAGAGGAAAGACCTGTCACGAGTGGGGTTCCCCAGGGTTCCGTGTTGGGTCCCACCCTGTTTGGTATCTTTATAAGTGACCTTAATATCACATCACAGAATAAGTTGTCCAAATTTGCGGATGACACTAAACTGGGGGGACCTGTCGATAATGAAAACAACAGGAATACTATTCTAAATGACCTAAAAAAATCAATCTTGGGCAGTAACCAATAAGATGTCTTTTAACGTGTCAAAATGTTCCGTGCTGCATTTTGGAAAAAAAACAAAACAATCATATTATCTTAATGGTATTAAAGTTCGAGATTTGGTCGTTGAAAAGACTTGGTATAATGATTGATACTTCTCTTGTCTTTTTTCAAATCACTTCAACAAAGTTACAAATAAAGCCAACGCTCTTCATGAGGATAAATAATACTTTGTTCTTAAAACTGAAGAATGTATCATGACATTATATAAGACTCATGTTAGGCCCCTTTTGGATTACGGCTCACCCCTGTGGAGTCCGTATTTAGTAAAGGATATCACAAAAATTGAGAGGGTTCAAAGAAAGGCCACAAAAATTATACCCCACCTTTCCGGCCTTCTTATGTCCTAACTACCAAGTTACCAAGCTCCAACGTCTTGCGGGGAGGCAAGGAAGCTGACCTGACGTCGGGTTCCAAAGGGCGGGAACCCGACTTATGATGATCGTGATGGCGATCCCCAGACTTCACCAAGGCCCTGGAGGACGAAGACGAGGACGGCCTGGTGGACTTGGCCTGAGAAGAGGACTTCCTGACCACAGCCGGGGGAGGTTGAGAGCTGGCCCTGGAGGGGGAGTGGTCGGACCTGGAACTGGAGCTGCAAGAGTCCGAAGCCCTGGAGGGGGACCTGGAAGGGGCCTTCTCCCTTCGTTTCTCAGCGTCCTTGTGGGTCTTTTTAGAGGATTCCCCCTTGGAAGACATGGTTTTTAGCTTTTCTTCCAGTAAGAAAGCCTGAAGGGCCTTCTGACGTCGGATCCGGGTTCTACTGTTAAACCCTGGCAGAAGCAGGAGGCCGGGTATCGTGGTGTGGGCCTGGGCACCGGACGAGGCCATGTGGGGGGTCCTTGAAGGGATCAGTTTCCACTTAAGCACACTTGGAAGAAGCGACTGGAGGTGGAGAAGGACATCAGCCGAAAAACTTGCTTGTAGAAATCCAAATTTCCGTGGAAGAACTTAACCACGCGTCGCGCTAGAGCTGAACAGGGTCGAGATATGCAAGTCAAGCGAGAAAGAACTGGGAATCTGGCGGGACGCCTCCTTATGTACTACGTCTGATGTTGGAGGCGGGACCGACGTCGGGGGCGGTCCCCGCTGAAGATAGCTAGCTAGAGTTTTCCGTGGGGTCCTGATGCCTGCCGGCTTCAGTCCTAATGGTGTAACCTGCTGCAAGAGCTGTGTCTCGAAGTAAGATCAGAAGTATCTTGTCTGGAGCTAGAGCAGGAGGGGAAACAGGGAAGGCCGCCCGCTCCAGCCTTGATAGGCCTCCTAGGAGTTACGGAGCAGACAGAGACAAAAACTCCACTCCCCACCCCTTTACACGATCCTGCATAGTATTGGGCAACAAGGAAAAAAGTACTAATACGTATCCCAGGTCCAAAGTAAGTTCACTCATCTGCATCTTCTTGTAAGCGATTCTTGTTCAATATACTGCATTGCCGCGTCAGGGTTAGTAAACACCTTCGGTGTAGCGCCTTTTCTCCTTATGATCAATCGAGCAGGGTAGACCAGAGCAAAAGGCCATTCCAATTGATGTAACCTCCTCTTCACAGGCATAAATGCATTCCGATCTGTTTGTGCCGACCGTGAAAAGTCTCGGAATATGCTAACAGTTTGGGAGCCTTCTCTAATGGCGCCCGACTTTCGTGCTGCATTCAATACCGCCATTCTGTCCTGATATCTCAGAAATTTTACAATAATGTGGCGTGGCCCTTCATTTGGGGGTGGTCGTCGACCGGGAGTTCTATGTGCCCGCTGTATCTCCAAGGAGCATTCCGCTGGCAGATTCAACTTTGCTCTCAACCAAGTCTGGCAAAAAGTTGTACAGTCTCTGCCTTCCACCCCTTCAGCCATGCCCACTATTCGTACATTTGTTCGCCTCTCCCTATTTTCATGATCGTCTAATATTGCTTTCAATTTCTATATTTCGGCCATTGCTGCTTGCAATTGGGGGCTCCACTGATTAAAACGGTCTTCTTGCATATCACCCCTTTCTTCCACCTCCATTAAGCGAGCTGAGTGTTGATCCACTGTATCCCCCAAGTTGTTTACTGTTGTTTGCAGGAGAGCTAGCTGTGCTGATACATTTTCGACTCCAGCATTCATTTTACTAGTCAGGTCATATTTTAAATCATTGAACAGCTTTTCTAGTACCAGGAATTGCGAGCTATACACATGGTCATCCACAGTCCCTGCTGATGTTGTTGCAGCCCCGTTTCCAGCATTCTCTCCTCGTAGTGGCAATGCCTCCAGGCCCAGATCTTTAAACCCGTTGTTGGCACTTTTAAATGGAAGTTGCCCCTGTTTTTTCAACATTTTTGGTGGCATAACTGTTTTCCCTACCAAGTCCTACTATTTTTTCACTCATTACATCCCAGGGTCACGGGGAAAAGGGAGATTCCTGACGGTTTAAGCTCAGCGCTCCAGAACTAAGCAGCCATTCTGGATGCCGGCTTGGCCACCCCCCGAAGCAGAGATTCTTGGAGGTGACCACAGCCATTGGTGGTAAGATCTCTAAGAGGGCTCCCCAGCCCAGCAGGGAGGCATCTGTGAGTATTACTGAATGAGACTGAGTGACAAAAGGAACTCCCTGTCTTAAATTGTCCTGATCCCGCCACCATTGCAAAGCCTGGATCAGGGTTCAAGTCACTGGGACTAGTTTGGTAAGGGAATCCTTTCTTTGGGACCACAAGGCTCTTAAGTGGAACTGAATGTCCCTCATCTGGAATCTTGCCCCAGACCACTGCTGTAGAGGCTGCCATGAGGCCAAGGAGCTGCAAGAAGTGCCTTGCTAGTCGAGACACCTGAAGGGTGAATGAAGAGGTCAGTTCCATAAGGGTCCTTGCCTGTCCAGGGGAAGGAAGGCTTTTGCTCTTATTGTATCCAGCTCTGCCCCTATAAAGGTGAGGAGCTGTACTGGCTTGACAACTGACTTTGGAAGGTTGAGGGGGAATCCTAAGGAAGTGAGCACTTGCTGACTTATTTGAAGACTTGATTTGGTCTGGAGACTGACCCACTATGAGCCAGTCGTCCAAGTATGGAAAGATGGAGATCTTTTTTCTCCTTAGGAAAGCAACCACTACTGCCGGGCACTTTGTGAACACCCTTGGGGCTGATGTTAGGCCAAAGGGCATTGCTCTGAATTGATAGTGGCCTGAGGGCAACTCAACCTGAGGTACTTTCTGTGGGAGCACCTGATGGAATGTGAAAATAGGCATCTCTGAGGTCCAGGGAGGTTAGCCAGTCCCCTGGTCTTAGAGAGGGCAGAATTATTCCCAGAGACACAATTTTGAATTTTGGTTTTAAAAGGTGCTTGTTCAGATATCTTAGATCCAGGATGGTCGCCATTCTCCTGTCTTTTGGGGGCATAGGGAGTACCTGGAGTAAAATCCTTTGCCCCTGTGTAGGGTAGGAACCCTTTCTATGGCTCTGAGAGCCAGGAGGGAAGAAACCTCTGCCTCTAGGGCAAGGGTCTCTGATGGATTTGCAGGTGGAAAGGATCTGGTTCTCATCTTGGGAAATTTTCCGAAGCTGAGAACCAGTCCCTGGCTTACTACTTCCAGGACCCACTTGTCTGATGTTAAAGACTTCCAGTCCTGGACAAAGAAGGTCAGCCTACCCCCTACACGTATTGGAGAATCGGCCCGGGCAAACCCATCAGAGTGTCTGCTTGGCAGGGGCGCTAGGCTGAGGGGTAGAAGCAGGCCTGCTCATTCCCCATCTGCCTCTCCCTCTGAAGAACCCCCTCTGAGCATAAGCAGAAGAGGAGGCCTGGGCTTAGTAAAAGGGCCTTTGAAAGGGCCTGCCCTGCCCCTGGAATGCTGTCTCTGAGGAGTGGCTTGCCTTTCTTGGGCCTGAGCACTCCTGTAGGTGGTCCTGTACTCGTCCATCTTCTTCATGTAGTTCTCTGTCTGCTCCCCAAACAGAGAATTACCAATGACAGGGAAATCCATGGCCTTAGCCTGGGTATCCTGTGACAGGCTAGTACATCTGAGCCAAGCCATCCTCCAAAGGGCCACAGATGTAGTCATGACTCTAGATGAAACATCATTGGAGTCCACAGCAGCATGAAATTGCACCTTGGATGCCTCAATCTCATCCGCAGCCACCTCCTCCAGCTCCTTGGAAGCTGGTCAGGGGCCTGTTTAGCCAGAGCCAGCACAGTGTCCTACCTGGACTTCTGGTATCTAGCTGTGTAGGCCATATAGTTAGCCTGCCTGAGTCCCAAAGATGCTGCCATATACTGCTTCTTTGCCATGGCATCAATCCTCCTGGAGTCCTTATCTGGGGGGTGTGAGGCCAAGGGAATATTTGCCTTATCACAGGCAGCAGCCTGCACTACCCCAACATGGTTGCATTGCTGGAAAAGGAACCCGTGTCCATGCCTGAAAGGGTATACCTCTTGTCCATTCTTCTGTCCACAGAAGGTATGGGATAGGAGTTTTAAAATTTTAAATGTCTGTTTCCCAAAAGATTTATGGAGGAGAAAAAATTACTCACCTTAGTAATGTTGTTTCTTCTAATGGAGTTTCTATATTATGACAGTAGCAGTTTGAGCCAGCTATAGAACTGCTCCAGAGGTGCAATGGTTAAAACCATTCCAAAATAGAATTTTGGCCACGAGCTCTAAGAAGCAGCTCTATCTGTGTTATTTCAAACCTGAACTGTCAGATCTTTACGAGCCAAACTCACTAAGGACTGTGTGAAGCTGTAACTCACACTAGCCAAATGGCTACCTAAATAATAACAACCATTGCTGGTCCCAACACCCAAGACTCAAGTCAGGGACCAGAACTACTACACAATTCTAATTATATGAGAATAAAACATAAGTATAATAAAACACACACACACACACACAACACCCAAAGCCCAAAGGGACAAAAATGCTGACAGGGCATAAAGGTGCCCACACTAGTTGCCACTACCCAAGTAGAGGTTCTGAGAGGGCAGGTTGGGAGGTCTAACAACAAGACTCCATTAGAAGAAACAACATTACTAAGGTGAGTAATTTTTTCTTCAAACAACATGAAGTCTTGCTATATTATGACATTAGCAGAATACACAGCAGTACCTCCATGGAGGAGGGCAGAACCTACTTAGGAATAGGCTCTGAAGAACAGCTGTGCCAAACCGAGCATCTCTCCTGGCCTGGACATCCAGGGAGTAATGCTTGGTAAAAGTGTCTCGTTTTCAAGAAGCAGCCTGGCAAATCTCTAATATAGGGATGTCTCTGGCAGCAGCTAGAGGCAGCTGTACCCCTGGTAGAATGAGCCCTCAAACCCGGGGCTCTGCCCAGTTTCTGATAACAAAATTGGATACAAGAGACAATCCACCTGGCAATTGATCTCTTAGTGGCAGGTTTGCCTTTCCCAACTTCACCATAGGTAAGGAAAAGTTGGAGGGATTCGAACCTGTGACCTTTAGTACGCTCTATATAGTAACTAAGAGCTCTCTTAACATCCAGGCTGTGCAACCTCCTCTCACCAGAAGAGGAGTGATCAGTGAAAAATACTGGAAGGGAGATAGATTGATTAAGATGGAAATCTGAAACCACCTTAGGCAAAACTTCCTATTAGTCCTAAGGACTACCTTATCCTGTGGAAAGAAATAAAGTCAGTTTCCACTGACAAGGCTTGCAACTCACTTATCGTCTGGCAGAAGTGATAGCCACTAGAAAACAGTTTTCCAAGTTAGGTACTTAAGCTCTGCAGAAGACAGAGGTTCAAAAGGGTTGCATTAACTGGGCAATGCAAACATTAAGGTCCCAAGCAGGGGCGGTTCCCGAAAAGGAGGATTAGTATGGAGTAATCCCTTAAAAACTTGGAAAACACAGGATGAGAGGAAAGAGGGATGACTTTCCTGCTGACACAAAAGCAGATACAGCTGCCAAATGAACTCTCAGGGTAGCTGGTCTGAGACCCAAGGATAAGATGTACCATGTAATCTAACACAATGGGCAAATCAGCAGATTCTGGGGAAATATTTTCCCAGCACACCAAATGGAAAACCTTTTCCATTTAGAACTATAAGTAGCCCTAGTGGAAGGCTTTCTGAAGCCTTTAGGATCTCAAGAACACCCTGAGAGAGGTGTAAATCAGCAAACTCTAACTCCTCAAGAGCCAGGCCTTGAGGTTGAGGGATTTGAGGTCCGGATACCAAACCCTTCCCTGGGCACAAGTCAACAGGTTGTGATTCCTGGGGAGGCAAAGGGGAAGATGGATTGTCAGAGACAGAAGGAGTGGGTACCAGGGCTGCCTGGCCCAATCCGGGGCAATCAGAATCACCCTGCAAGGCTGAGATCTGATTTTGACTAGTACTTTGAATAGGAGAGGGAAGGGGGGAAAAGCATAGAGAAACTTCCCCTCCCAATCCAGAAGAAGGGCATCCAGGGGAACTGAGCCCAGCACTGGAGGCCTGCAACAGAACAGAGGAAGTTTGTGATTGTCTGGGGCTGCAAAAAGATCTATCTGAGGGGTGCCCCATCTGGCAAAGACTATCTCCAGCACTTGAGGATCCAGGGACCATTCGTGATGGCCCTGGGAAATCCTGCTGAGAGCATCCGCTAGGACATTGTCCTTCCCTGGAAGATGAACTGCTATGAGGGAAGTGTTCAGGAATAGGCCAGAGACCACAACTTCATTGCCTCGGTGCACAAGGCCGAAGACCGAGTGCCCCCCTGTTTGTTGATGTACCACATTGTTGTGGTGTTGTCTGTTCTGACTTGTATCACCTTGTCGTGGACAGATGCAGAAAATGCTTGAAGAGCTAAAAAGACAGCTCTGAGTTCCAGCAAATTGATGTGGAGCAGAGATTCCTGGGGGGACCACACTCCCTGAGTGGAAAGGTCGCCCATGTGGGCTCCCCAACCCAGAAGGGAAGCATCTGTAGTGAGAGTCAAGTCGTGAGTAGGGGAATGAAGGGACCCCAATCTTAAATTGCTCTGATCCTGCCACCACTGGAGGCTAGGATCAAGGTTCGAGTCACTGGGACCAACTTGGAAAGGGGGTCTCTTCTCTGAGACCAATAGGTTCTCAAGTGAAACTGAATGTCTCTCATCTGAAATCTTGCTCCCTGCACAACAGCGTGGATGCAGCCATGTGCCCAGGAGCTGCAGAAAGTGTCTTGCTGGTCGAGAGACCTGCAGAGTGAAGGAGGAGGCCAGAGCCACTAAATTCCTTACCCTTTCTAAGGAAGAAAGGCTCTGGCTAGCTTGTGTCCAATTCTGCCCCTATAAAGGTGAGTACCTGGACTGGTTCCAGAACCCGACTTTAGTAGATTGTGAAAGCCCAGAGGTGAGAAGCTGCTGGGTGACCTGCAGGTGAGATTTTACCTGTTCTGGGGACTGGCCTACAATGAGCCAGTCGTCTAGATAGGGAAAAACAGCAATCCTCTGCCTCCTTAAGTGAGCCACTGCCACTGCTAGACACTTTGTGAATACCCTTGGGGCAGAGGTAAGGCCGAAGGGCATTGCTCTGAACTGGTAATGACCTGAGGGCAGTTCGAATCTGAGGTACTTTCGATGGGATCTTCTGATTAGGACATGGAAATAGGCATCCTTGAGGTCCAGGGAGGCTAGCCAGTCCCCTGGCCTTAGGGAGGGTAAAATCATTGCCAGAGTTACCATTTTGAACTTTGGTTTCAAAAGATGCTTGTTCAGATATCTGAGATCTAATATGGCGCCATTCTCCTGTCTTTTTGGGGTAAGGAAGTATCTGAATACAGACCCCTGCCCTGGTGCAGGGAGGAACCCTTTCTACTGCTCTGAGAGCTAACAGGATGAGACCTCTGTTCCAGAGCAAGGGTCTCTGAAGCACTTGCAGGTAGAAAAGTCTGCTTCTCAACTTGGGAAACTTTTTGAAGCTGAGAACCAGACCCTGGCCTACTACTTCCAGAACCCACTTGTCTGAGGTTAAAGAAGCCCAATTCTGACTGAAGTAAGCCAGCCTGCCCCTACCGGTACAGGAGAATCGGCCCTGGGCACCCTATCAGGGTGCCTGTTTCGCAGGAGCTTTAGGCTGGGGGTGGAGCAGGTCTGCCCACCCCTCGTCTGCCCCTGCCTCTGAAGAAGCCCCTCTGAGCATAGGCAGAGGAGGCCTGAGTCTGGTAGAAAGGCCTGTGAAAAGGCCTACCCTACCCCTGGGGCATGCCTTTGAGGAGTGGCTTGCACGCCCTTAGCCTGGGCACTCTTGTAAGTAGTCCCATATTCATCCATCTTTCATGTAGTTCGTCTGCTCCCCAAACAGAGAATTTCCCACCACAGGAAAATCCATAGCCTTAGTCTGGGTATCCTGTGACAGACTAGTACACCTGAGCCAGGCCAACCCACGAAGCTACAGATGTGGCCATGACCCTAGAGGAAACATCATTAACATCCACAGCAGCATGAAACTGAACCTTAGAAGCCTCAATGCCATCAGCAGCCACCTGTTCTAGTTCACTAGCCAGCTGGCCATGGGCTTGCTTGGCTAATTGCATAACAGTATCCCATCTAGATTTCTGATACCTAGCTACATAAGCCATATAATTTGCTTGCCTGAGTCCCAGAGAGGCTGCCATATACTGTTTTTTTGCCATGGCATCAATCTTCCTGGAATCCTTGTCAGGAGGATGTGAAGCCAGGGGAATATTAGCTTTATCACAGGCAGCAGCCTGAACTACTAACATGACTGCATTGCTGAGAAAGGAATTCTGTATCAGGACCTGACAATGTGTACCTTCTGTCCATTTTTTTATCTACAGGAGGCACAGAATTAGGAGTTTTTTAAATTTTTATTGTTTGCTTCCTAAAAGACTTATGTAAAGGAATAGACAATCTCCTAGACTCTGGAATATCCACTCAGACAGCATAGGGGGAGATTCTAAAGGTCTGTCTGGGGAGATGTCCGGTTCAATGGGCACACCCAGACCTTCCCAGCCACATTCATACTGTTCATAATCATCCTCCCCCTCCTCTGGTTCATAAAATTCCTCAATATCATATTCCTGAACCACTGGGACCGGACGAACCGACCTTTTGCCAGATAGTGGCGGTTTGGACGGACCCTGAGACAGTGACTGGACAATTTGTATGGCTTTTGCTATCTCTGCAGCAGTTGGAGAAGGGGTTTTGGACTCTAGACCTGCTGATTTTCTTGTTTTCTTTACTGGAATTGGTTCCTCAGAACCAGCTTTTCTTTGGCCCGAGGAAGTCTCGCCCTGGTCAGAGGGCACTCCCTCTGGTTCGGTTGGCACCGAACCGGGCTGGCATCGGGTCAGCGGACTTTTTAGCCTACGTCCCTGAGCCTGCCCAATCTTTTTCCAGGGTGGCTGCAGGAGATTCTTATATGTCTGGCAGTCTGACTGAGGTGGTCAAACCCCAGACAATAAACACATGTGGTGTGGGTCAGCCTGGCAAAGACTTCCCCACAAACATCACAGTGTTGAAACCCAGTGGGCCCGGTTTTCTTTTGGGTTTCTCAGACATAATGCCAGCCTAACCAGAAAATCTGCCCTTTTAACGGCAGTGCCAGGCAAGACACATTATCGGTTCCTAACCGTGTCAGGTATTGGAAAAAACGTAATAAATCCGTTTTTTTAGAACCGATAAGAACGGGAACCGCCCTAAAATATTAAATTTTTAGTTTTAAATGAGTTTAAACCCAACTGATCGGTTCAAAACCGAACCGATAACTTACAAGTTCCACACAGACAAAACCTTTAATTTACTTACGGTTACCACAGATAGAGCTTGAACTGACGGTTTTGCGGTTAAATAAAACTATTCTCGGTTGAATCCAACCGAGAAAACACTTTTAAACTGAGAAATGAACGAGCAGTAGGAGAAATCTCCGGGCGACTGTTCACTTGGCGGAGTAAAGAATCTGACAGCTCAGGTTTGAAATAACACAGATAGAGGCTTTGCGTCTGTGGCCAAAATTCTATTTTGGAATGGTTTTAACAATTTCACCTCCGGAGTAGTTCTAGAGCTGGATCAAACTGCTACTGTCATAATATAGCAAGACTTCATGTTGTTTGAATAGACAATCTCCTGGACTCTGGGATGTCCATCATCTCTACAAAATCAGGCTCCTCCTGATATTCTACTGCTTCTTCCATTGGAAGCTGGAGGTTTCAGCCACTTTCTTGTAAAACAAAGTGGGAAGGGACTCAGAAAGCCCTAGGAGAGCTTACCTGAAGGTCTGTCTGGGGAGATGTCCGGGTCAATAGGCACATCAGACTTTCATAATCACCATCATCATCATTATCTCATACTCTCCCTCCTCCTCCTCCTCCGGTTCATAAAATTCTTCTAAAGTATAATCCGGAACCGAGGGAATCGACCGAACCGAGCCCCTGACAGATGGTGCCGGTTTGGCCGGAACCGAAGTTAGTGACTGAACTATCTTTATCGCTTTGGCTATTTCATCAGCGGTCGGAGAAAGAACTTCTGGATCCGAACCGGATGATTTTTCCCTTCTCTTTCTTTTAACTGGAACCGACTCCTCAGAATCGGTTCTCCTTTTGCCCGAAGAAGTTTCACCCTGGTCAGAGGGCACTCCTTCTGGTTCGGTCAGAACCGAACCACGCTGGCCATCCGGGTCAGCGGACTTCTCGGCCTCCCTTTCCCTCAGTCTACCTACTCTCTTATCCAGGGTAGCTTTGGGAAAATTCTTACAAATTTGGCAGTCTGAATTGAGGTGGTCAAACACCAGACAATAAACAGAGGTGGTGTGGGGATCAGCCTTAGCAAAGGCTTCCCCACACACACTACATTGTTGAAACCCACTGGGCCCGGTTTTTTCCTTGGGTTTCTCAGACATGGCCAATCCTATCCACAACTTACCCTTTTTCAGCAATCCATGAGCAAGACACCCCTATCGGTTCCTGGCCGTATTCTGGGTCTTGGAAAAAAACGTAATTAAATCAGGTTTTTTTTTTTTTTAACACGATATGGACCGGTTACCACACTCTAATAAATTCAAAGTTTTTAAAACAAACTGATCGGTTCAAACCAAACCGATCCAATGTTTACAAGTTCCACAAGAAACTAAATGCAAAACCTATCTAGTACTCACGGTACCACAGACAGAGACTTAAACTGACAGGTTCAGTAGCAGAATTCGGTAGAAACTGGAGCAGAAAAACGACACTTTAACCGACTTTTTGAACTGGCGAAGGGAAATCTCGGAGTGACTGTTCAGTGGTAGGAATAAAGAATCTGACGGTTGGAGTTTAAACAACAGCAGGCAGAGACTTCAACCGAGCTCGAGCTTAGCGTTCCATGCCCTGCATGGAAAGTTAACTCTCTGTTCTCCGGGTCAGTTCAAAAGGTTGGCAATCACTGCAATAGAATACAGCAAGACTTCATGTTGTTTGAATACAGCAAGACTCCATTAGAAGAAACACAATTACTAAAGTGAGTAATGTTTTCTTCAAACAACATGAAGTCATGCTGTGTTCTGACATTATGCAGACTACCAAGCAGTACCTCCATGGAGGAGGGTACCTAACCTATTTTGGGAATAGACTCTGAAGTACTGCTGTACCAAACCTAGCATCACTCTTAGCCTGGATATCCAGAGTGTAATGCTTGGTGAATGTATGGACCGTCTTCCAAGTGGCTGCTTTGCATATCTCTAGTAAGGGTATATCTCTGGCAGTAGCCAGAGAAGCAGCTGTACCTCTAGTCAAATGAGCCCTCAGGCCTGAGGGGGGTACTTTGCCTAGCTTTTCATAGTAGAACTGTATACAAGAGACAATCCACCAGGCAATAGTTCTCCTAGTAGCAGGTTTACCCTTTCCCACTTCAACATAAGTGAATAACAACTGAGGACATTCAAACCTAAGTGCCTTAGTATGGTCAATGTAGTAGCTAAGTGCCCTCAACATTCAAACTGTGTAATCTTCTTTCTCCTGAAGAAGAATGATCAGTGAAGAACACAGGGAAGAGACATGGACTGGTTCAGATGAAAATCTGAAACCACTTTGGGTAAGAACCTCCGGTTAGTTCTAAGGACCACCTTATCTCTATGGAATGAGATATAATCAGGCTCCACTGACAGAGCTTGTAATTCACAGATACGCCTGGCAGAGGTAATAGCTACCAGGAACACAGTTTTCCAAGTCAAGTACTTAAGTTTTGCTGAGACCAAAGGCTCAAAAGGTGGTTGCATAAACTGAGCAAAGCAAACGTTAAAATCCCAAACAGGAGTAGGATCCTTAAAAGAAGGATTGGGATAGAGCAATCCTTTAAAGAATTTACAGAAAACAGGATGAGAGGCCAGTGAGGAAGCCTTCCCCACTGACAGAAATGCAGAAACAGCTGACAAGTGTACTTTCAGGGTAGCTGGTCTGAGGTCTAAGCCATTAAGATGAACCATATAATCCAGAACTGTAGCCAACCCAGCAGAATCGGAGGATATGTGCTTATTGGAACACCAAATGCTGAATCTTTTCCATTTGGAGTTGTACGTTTTTGCTGGTGGCAGGTTTTCGAGAGGCTTTGAGAATGTCCAGAACCCCCTGAGACAGGTGCAGGCTTGCATATTCTAGCTCTTCAAGAGCCATGCCTTGAGATTGATACACGGAAGGTTGGGCGTACCAAATCCTTCCCTGAGAAGAGGTTAACAGATTGTGATTCTTGGGAAGAGACAGGGGAAGATGGACTGCCAGGGACAGCAACAGAGGATGCCAAGGCTGCCTGGCCCAGTCTGGAGCAATCAGGATCACTTTGCAAGATTGTGACCTTATCTTGACCAGAACTTTGAATAATAAAGAGACTGGGGTAAAGGCATACAGAAATATCCCCTCCCAATCCAGAAGAAGAGCATCCAGGGGGACTAAGCCCAAGACTAGGGGTTTGCAACAGAAGAGAGGAAGTTGGTGATTGTCTGGGGCTGCAAAGAGATCTATCTCTGGAGTGCCTCACCTTGAAAAAAATCACTTTTAACACTAGGGGATCCAGGGACCATTCGTGATGGCTCTGAGAAATCCTGCTCAGGGCATTTCCAAGCACATTGTCCTTCCCTCGAAGTTGGACTGCTACCACAGATTTCTGTGGGGAATAAGACAGGGACCATAATTCCATGGCTTCCGTGTACAAGGCCATAGACAGAGTGCCCCCCTGCTTGTCGATGTACCACATGGTGGTGGTGGTGTCTGTCTTGAACCATCTTGCTCTGTACCGAGTCCAAGAAAGCTTGTAGAGCCAGGTACACTGCCCTGAGCTCTAGGAGATTGATGTGAAGTACAGACTCCTAAGGGGACCACACTCCCTGTGCTGTGAGGACTCCCAAGTGAGCTCCTCACCCCAGGAGAGAAGCATCTGTAGTCAGTACCACAGAATGAGACTGGGTGATGAATGGGACTCCTTGTCTGAGGTTGTCTTGATCCAACCACCACTGGAGAGCCTGGATCAGAGTCTGAGTCACTGGAATCAGTTTGGTTAGAGGATCTTTTTTCTGAGACCAAAAAGCCCTCAAGTCGAACTGGACATCCCTCATCTGAAATCTGGCCCCCTGTACCACTGAAGTGGAAGCTGCCATGTGACCCAGGAGTTGAAGAAAATGCCTTGCTGGTCAAGACACCAGAAGGCTAAAGGAAGAAGCCAGGTCTCTAAGGGCCTTTACCCTTGCCAGAGGAAGAAAGGCTCTTGCTTGGACAGTGTCCAGTTCTACCCCTATGAAGGTCAAGAGTTGCACTGGTTCGAGAACCGACTTTGGAAGATTGAGGAGGAATCCTAGAGAAGTGAGCAACTGCTGGGTCGTTTGCGGGTTTGACTTGACTTGGTCTGGACACTGCCCCATAATAAGCCAGTCGTCCAGGTATGGAAATATGGAAATGTTTTGTCTCCTTAGAAAGGCCACTACTACTGCTAAGCATTTTGTGAACACCCTTGGTGCTGATGTTAGCCCGAAGGGCATTGCTCTGAACTGATAATGGCCTGAAGGCAGTTCGAACCTGAGGTACTTTCTGTGGGAGCACCTGATGGGAATGTGAAAATAGGCATCCTTGAGGTCCAGGGAGGCTAACCAATCCCCGGCCTTAGAAAGGGAAGAATTATTCCCAGAGTCACCATTTTGAATTTTGGGTTGACTAGATGCTTGTTTAAGTATATTAGATCTAGGATGGGCCACTACTCCCCTGTCTTTTTGGGGTAAGGAAGTATCTGGAATACAGACCTTTGCCTCTGTGTGGTAAGGAAGAGATACAGTTTGTGAGACTTGACCAACAGTAAATCTTCGAGAGAGGCTCTTGCAGTAGGTGATTACAAATAGGACTGACGTCGGCAGGCAGAAGGACCCCACGGAAAAATTTCTAGCTAGCAGTCCCTGGTAAGGGACCGCCCCCACGTCAGGTGACCAGCGTCAGAAGACGTCGGTATAAAGGGGCAGTCCTTGACGCCCGCCTTCCAGTTCTTTCCCGCCACAGGCCAGAAAGGCCGGAAGAGAGAGGAGCGGATATTTCCATCACTGGAAAAGGAGCTGCAAGCCTGAGGGGATGGGAGGGGAAAGAGCAGTTATCTACTGCAGAAGAGCCTCTCGAAGATCTACTGTTACGGTAAGTTCTTACGTAACTGTACTATCTTACTTCGAGAGGGCTCTTGCAGTAGCTAATTACATATAGGACTGAATCCCAAGCAGTCTGGAACAAAGAGAGGCACCGGGAGGAGGAAAACTACTCCAAGAAGCAGTTCTAGCTGTGCAAGCCTCAAGATAAGAGGCCTTGCAGCACAGCCAGCCCGAAGCCTGCTCTACAGCGAGAGGCAACATCCAAACTGTTGTGTTTAGTAAAGGTATGAACGGAAGTCCAGGTGGCGGCAGCGAAGATGTCTGCCGCAGACTCATTTCTGAAACAGCTACTCCTCTGGTGGAGTGGCCTCTTACCTGACCCGGGAGGGTCTTGTTGTATTTGTCATAACAGAAAGTGATGCAATGAGCCAACCACTTTGATAGGCATTGCTTAGAAACAGCATTGCGTTCTATTTTATGAGCAAAAGAGAAACAATTGATCAGTCTTTCTGAGATCCTTCGTCCTGTTGGTGTAGTATCTCAGAATCCGGTGAACATCCATAGTACGGAGTAAATACTCCCCTTGATTAGAGTACTGCATGAAAAAGGCAGGTAACTCTATGGACTGATTTAGAGTAGACTCCACTACTACCTTAGGGAGAAACTTAGGGTTCGTTCGAAGAGCAACCCGTTCCTTGTGAAAAATCAAGTATGGAATTTTACACATCAGGGCCTGGAGCTCGGAAATTCTCCGAGCGGAAGTAATGGCCACCAGGAAGAGAGTCTTCCATGAAAGGAACTTCAAATCCGCAAAAGCTGCTGGCTCGAAGGAAGGCAGAGTAAGTTTCTCGAGAACAAAGTTCAAGTCCCAAGGGGAAGCAGGAGTATGGATAGGGGGTCTCAGATGGAAGACCCTCTGAGAAAGGTCTTAGAGACCTCCAATTGAGTGAAAGTTTTGTCTGCAAAGGGGACATGATAGGCCGAGATGGCCACCATGTGTACCTTCAGAGAAGAATAACTGAGACCCAGGTCAAACAGATGACGTAGATACTCCAGTAGAAGCCTCGCTGAGCAGAAGAAAGGTTCCTCGTTCTTGGAAGCAGCCAGATAGTGAATCTTTTCCACTTCATGGTGTAAGTGGATCTAGTGGAGGGTTTTCTGGCCTCCATCAAAATCTCCGCCTCTTGGGGAGACACCCCAAAACAGGATTGAGCTAAGTCTGCAGCAGCCATGCGTGCAGCTAAAGGGATCTGAGGCCTGGATGGACCAGGGTCCCCTCATCCTGGGTCAGTAAACCTCGAGATAGAGGAAGAGGAAGAGGAGGATCCTCTGAGTATTGTTGTAGAAGAGAGAACCAGACTTGCCTGGGCCAGAAAGGAGCAATCAGAATAATTCGTGCTCCTGAAGAAAGTTTCTGCAAGACTCGTGAGATAAGTGGAATTGGGGGAAAGGCATAGACGAATCTGTCCTTCCAGTCTAGAGACAGAGCGTCTCCCCAGAAAGCGCCTCGCTCTGGAACGAGCGAGCAGAAGACAGGAAGCTTTGTGTTTAGAGGGGATGCCAACAGGTCGATCTGTGGTGCTCCCCAAAGTCGGAAGATACTGTCTAGGACCCCTTGGTCAAGTTCCCACTCGTGAGTCAGAGCAGAAGAGCGACTTAGCTTGTCTGCTAAGGTGTTGTTGACTAGGGTGAAATTACCTACTGCAAGAGCCCTCTCAAAGTAAGGTCTCTCTCTATAGCTCTGAGAGCCAGCAGAGAGGAAATCTCTGCCCCTAAGGCAATGGTTTCGGAGAGGTTTGCAAGTGGTAAAGACCTGACCCTCAGCTTTGGGAATATTTTTTGAAGCTGAGGGCCAGTCCCTGACTTGCTACCTCCAGGACCCACTTGTCTGAGGTAATAGACTTCCAGGCCTGGAAGTAGTAAGCCAGCCTGCCTCCTACTGGAAAGGGGGAGTTGACCCAGGCTGACACATCAGGGTGTCTGCTTGGCAGGAGCCTTGGACTGAGAGGAGGATGCAGCCCAGCTCATCCCCCTTCTGCCTCCCTCTGAAGAACCCCTTCTGAGGGAAAGGAGAGGAGGCATGTGCCTGGTAGAAAAGCCTGTCCCTGCCCCTAGATTGCTGCTTTTGAGGAGCTGCCTGCCTTTCCTTGGCCTGTGCACTCCTGCAGGTGGTCCTGTACTTGTCCATTTTTTTCATATAATTCTCTGTCTGCTCCCCAAACAGAGAATTATCCACCACAGGGAACTCCATGGCCTTAGCCTGGGTGTCCTGTGAGAGGCCAGTACATCTGAGCCAAGCCAATCTTCGAAGAGACACAGATGTAGCCATGACTCGTGATGATACATCATTAGAGTCTACAGCAGTATGAAACTGGATTTTAGATGCCCCTATCCAATTAGTAGCCACCTCCTCCAGCTCCTTGGCCAGCTAGGGGGAAGCCTGTTTAGCCAGTTCCAGAACAGTATCCCATCTAGACTTCTGGTATCTGGCTGTGTAGGCCATGTAGTTAGCCTGCCTGAGTCCCAAGGAGGATTCCAAGTACTGTTTTTTGGCCATGGCATCCAGCTTCCTAAAGTCTTTATCTGGGGGGTGTGAAGCCAAGCGTATGTCAGCCTTATCACAGGCTGCAGCCTGCACAACCCCAACATGGCTGCATTGCTAGTACAAGAACTCCGTACCTGAGCCTGACAGCATGTACCTCTTGTCCATTCGTCTGTCCACAGGAGGTAAAGAATTTGGTGTTTTAAGCAGTCTTTGTGTCTGTTTCCCCAGGGATTTATGGAGGGGAATAGACAATCTTTTTGACTCTGTGATGTCCATCATTTTCACAAAGTCAGGTTTCTCTTGTTCCTCAGTAGCTTCAACCAGAGGGAGCCGGAGGGTTTCTGCCACTTTTTTGTAAAACAAAAAGTGGGAAGGGGACTCAGAAAGCCTAGGAGGGGAAACACTAGAAGGCCTGTCTGTGATATGTCCGGTTCTGTGGGCTTATCCAGACCTTCTATGCCACTGTCTTCATCATCGTAGTCTTCATCTCCCACCAGATCCAGTTCATAACACTCTTCTGGGGAATAATCCGGAACCGGAGGAACCGAATCTAACTGACGCCACTCAGAGGAGCCGAATCGTTGGAACCGATGGAGCGACTCAACGATACTAATCGCCGTGGCAATTTCTTCGGGCGGGTTGACGATGCGGTTCTGGATCCAACCGCCAATTTCTCCTTTCTCGTTCCCGGAATTGGCCACTCAGGATCGGCCCTCCTTTTGCCTGAGGGAGTCTCGCTCAGGTCAGAGGGCACTCCCTCAGGTTCAGTTGGAACCGAACAGGGCTGGCCATCTGGGTCAGCGGACTTCTCGGCCTCCTTTTCCCTAAGCCTGCCCGATCTTTTATCCAGGGTGGCCTTAGGAACATTTTTACATATTTGGCAGTCTGAATCAAGATGGTGAAAACCCAGACAGTAAACACAGGTGGTGTGGGGATCAGCCATAGCAAAGGCCTCCCCACACTCACTGCAGTGTTGAAACCCAGCAGGCCCGGTTTTTCTTTTGGGTTTCTCAGACGTAGCCATCCTAACACTTACCTTTTAAATCGGCCTAAGCCAGGCAAGACCCCCTTATCGGTTCCTAACCATGTTATGGGTATTGGAAAAAACCATCAGAAACACAGTTTTTTTTAGAACCAATAAGGACCACCAGTACCTCACACTAAACAGTAAAAAATAAAATGAAATTAAAACAAGGCAGACAATCGGTTCAACTGAACCGACTGAAAACCCTTTTTTACAATTTCCACACACAGAAGAAAAAACTACTCACCTTAGTAATGTTGTTTCTTCTAATGGAGTCTTGCTATATTATGACATATGCAGTGAGTCCCAACCTTCGAACTGCTCCGGAAGTGAAAGAGTTAACTTTCCATGCCAGGCATGGAACGCTGAGCTCGAGCTCGGTTGAAAACTCTGTCTGTTGTTCTTCAAACTCAAACTGTCAGATCTTTACGAGCTAAACTCACTAAGGTCCTGTGTGGAAGCTGTAAACCTACACTAGCCAACTGGCTACTAGATATAAGAACACATCTTTTGGTCCCAAAACAAAGACTCAAGTCAGGAGACCCAAAAAATGAAAAACACAACACCAAGTCACCCCAAAAAAGGAGGGGTGAAGATAAGGTGGGCATCTACTAAGTGCCAACACTGCACTGCCCACCCACATCCCAAAAACAGAGGTTCTGAGAGGGGAAGGCGGGGGTCATAATATAGCAAGACTCCATTAGAAGAAACAACATTACTAAGGTGAGTAATTTTTTCTTCAAACAACATGAAGTCTTGCTATATTATGACATATGCAGACTACACAGCAGTACTCCATGGAGGAGGGACAAACCTACTTAGGAAATAGGCTCTGAAGCACAGCTGTGTACAAACCGAGCATCACTCCTAGCCTGGATGTCCAGGGAGTAATGCTTGGTAAAAGTGTGAACTGTTTTCCAGGTAGCTGCTTGACAAAACTCTAGAATGGGATGTCCTGGCAGCAGCCAGGAAGCAACTGTACCTCTGGTAGAGTGAGCCCTCAGGCCTGAGGGAGGAACCTTAGCCAGCTTTCATAACAGAATTGGATACAAGAGACAATCCACCTGGCAGTGGATCTTTTAGTGCAGGTTTCCTACACCACTTCACCATAAGTAAGGAACAGTTGGAGGGAGTCAAACCTGTGACCCTTGGCACGCCAATGCAGTAACTAAGGGCTCTCTTCACATCTGTTGTGCAGCCTCCTCGCCAGAGGAGGAATGGTCAGTGAAGTACACTGGAAGAGATATAGATTGATTAAGGTGGAAATCTGAAACCACCTTAGGCAAGAACTTCCTATTAGTCCTGAGGACCACCTTATCTCTATGAAAGGAGATAAAATCAGGCTCCACTGACATGGCTTGTAATTCACTTATGCGTCTGGCAGAAGTGATGGCTACCGGAAACACAGTCTTCCAAGTCAAATACTTAAGCTTTGCTGAAGACAAGGGCTCAAAGGGAGGTTGCATAAGCTGAGCAATGCAAACATTAAGATCCCAGGCAGGGGCAGGGTCCCTGAATGGAGGGTTGGTGTAAAGCAATCCCTTAAAAAACTTAGAGAATACAGGATGAGCTGAAAGAGAAGAGGGTTTACCTGCTGAAATAAAAGCAGACACAGCTACCAAATGCACCTTTAGGGTAGCTGGTCTCAGCCCCAAAGTGTTGAAATGGACCATATAATCCAGGACTGTGGGTAAATCAGCAGATTCTGGGGAGATATGCTTCCCAGAGCACCATATGGAAAACCTCTTCATTTTTGGAATTGTAAATAGCCCTGGTGGAAGACTTCCTAGAAGCCTTCAATATATCCATTACACCTTGGGAGAGGTGTAGATCAGCAAACTAACTCTTCAAGAGCCAGGCCTTGAGATTGAGAGATTTGAGGTTCGGGTACCAAACCCTTCCCTGCGCGCAGGTTAACAGATTGTGATTCCTGGGAAGATGGACTGCTAAGGACAGTAGAAGTGGATACCAGGGCTGTCTGGCCCAATCTGGAGCAATCAGAATCACTTTGAAGGATTGAGATCTGATTTTGACTAACACTTTGAACAGGAGAGGGAAGGGGGGGAAAGCATTGAGAAACTTCCCTTCCCAATTGAGAACTAAGGCATCCAGAGGGACTGAGCCCAAGACTGGGGGCCTGCAGCAAAAGAGGGGAAGTTGGTGATTGTCTGGGGCTGCAAAAAGATCTATCTGCGGGGTGCCCCATCTGGCAAATATTACCTCCAGGACCAGGGGATCCAGTGACCATTCGTGATGGCCCTGGGAAATCCTGCTGAGAGCATCTGCCAGGACATTGTCCTTGCCTGGGAGGTGAACTGCTGTAAAGGAGGTGTCCAGGGAGTAAGCCAGAGACCACAACTTCATTGCTTCTGTGCACAAGGCCGGAGACCGAGTGCCTCCTTGCTTGTTGATGTACCACATTGTGGTGGTGGTGTCTGTTCTGACCTGTACAACTTTGTTCTGAACAGATTTGGAAAAAGCTTGAAGTGCTAGAAAAACTGCTCTGAGCTCCAACAGGTTGATGTGGAGCAGAGATTCCTGAGGGGACCACAATCCCTGGGTAGTGGTCGCCCATGTGAGCTCCCCACCCCAAGAGGGATCCATCTGTAGTAAGGATTAAAGAGAGACTGAGTGACAAAGGGAACCCCTTGTCTCAGATTGCTCTGATCCTGCCACCACTGTAGCACTTGGATCAGGGTTCGAGTTACTGAGATCAACTTGGTTAGAGGGTCCTTTCTTTGAGACCAAAAGGCTCTCAAATGGAACTGGATGTCCCTCATCTGAAATCTTGCTCCTTGCACTACTGCTGTAGAAGCAGCCATGTGCCCCAGGAGCTGTAGAAAATGCCTTGCTGGTCGAGAGACCTGCAGGGTGAAGGAGACCACCAGAGAGAACAGGGTCCTTGCCCTGTCCAAAGGAAGGAAGGTTCTGGCTTCCTCTGTGTTCAGCTCTGCGCCTATGAAGGTGAGGAGCTGAACAGGCTCTAGAACTGACTTTGGAAGATTCAGAAGGAAACCTAGAGAGGTAAGCAGTTGCTGAGTTATCTAAAGATGTAACCTGACTTGGTCTGGAGACTGGCCTACTATGAGCCAGTCGTCCAGGTAAGGGAAGATGGCAATTTTTTGCCTTCTTAGGCAGGCAACTGCTACTGCTAGGCATTTTGTGAATACCCTTGGAGCAGAGGTGAGGCCAAAGGGCATTGCTCTGAACTGGTAATGGCCTGAGGGCAGCTCGAACCTGAGGTACTTTCGATGGGGGCTTCTGATGAGAATATGGAAGTAGGCATCCTTGAGGTCCAGGGACGCTAGCCAGTCCCCTGGCCTTAGAGAGGGGGTAGAATAAGTCCCAGAGTCACCATTTTAAATTTTGGTTTTAAAAGGTGCTTGTTTAAGTATCTGAGAGCCAGGATAGGCCGCTATTCTCCTGTCTTTTTTGGGGTAAGGAAGTACCTGGAGTACAATCCTTTGCCCTGGTGTAGGGGTGGAACCCTTTCCACGGCTCTGAGAGCCAGGAGGGAAGAGACTTCTGCCTCTAGGGCAAGTGCCTCTGGTGAATTTGCAGGTGGAAAGGATCTGGTTCACATCTTCGGAAATTTTTTGAAGCTGAGAACCAGTCCCTGGCTTACTACTTCCAGGACCCACTTGTCTGATGTCAGAGACTTCCAGTCCTGGACAAAGTAAGCCAGCCTGCCCCCTACAGGTAGTTGAGAATCAGCCCTGGCCACCCCATCAGGGTGTCTGCTTGGCAGGGGCTTTAGGCTGAGGGGTGGAAGCAGGCCTGCTTGTACCCAGTCTGCCTCTCCCTCTAAAGAACTCCCTCTGGGCGTAAGCAGAAGAGGAGGCCTGGGCTTGGTAAAAAGGCCTATGAAAAGGCCTGCCCCTGGAAGGCTGCCTTTGAGGAGTGGCCTGCCTTTCCTTGTCCTGTGCACTCCTATAGGTGGTCCTATACTCATCCATTTTCTTCATGTAGTTCTCTGTTTGCTCCCCAAACAGAGAATTACCCACAACAGGAAAATCCATGGCCTTAGTCTGGGTATCCTGTGACAGGCTAGTACATCTGAGCCAAGCCATTCTGCAGTGCCACAGATGTAGCCATGACTCTTGATGACACATCATTAGAGTCCACTGCAGCATGGAATTGCACCTTAGATGCCTCAATACCATCAGCAGCCACCTGCTCCAGCTCCTTGGTAAGCTGGCCAGGGACCTGTTTTGCTAAAGCCATAACAGTATCCCATCTGGATTTCTGGTATCTAGCAACATAAGCCATATAATTTGCCTGTCTGAGTCCCAAGGATGCTGCCATGTACGGTTTCTTTGCCATGGCATCAATCCTCCTGGAGTCCTTGTCAGGGGGGTGTGAAGCCAAGGGAATATTTGCCTTGTCACAGGCTGCAGCCTGCACTACCCCAACATGGCTGCATTGTTGTGTAAGGAACTCCGTATCAGAGCCTGACAATGTGTACCTCTTGTCCATTCTCATCCACAGGAGGTATAGTGTGAGGAGTTTTTAGAATTTTTACTGTCTGTTTCCCCAAGGATTTATGCAAAGGAATAGACAGTCTCCTAGACTCTGGGATATCCATCATTTCCACATAGGCTCCTCTTGATCATCCACAGCTTCCTCCATAGGGAGCTGGAGGGTTTCGGCTACTTTTTTTATAAAACATAAAATTAGAAGGGGACTCAGAAAGCCTAGGAGGAGACACTCCTGAAGGTCTGTCTGGGGAGATGTCCGGTTCAATGGGCACATCCAGACTTTCAAATCCACATTCACTCTCCTCATACTCCTCTTCCCTCCTCCAGTTCATAAAATTTCCTCTAAATTATACTTTGAACCGTGGAACCGCCAACTGCACGCTCATCTGGTGGTGCGGTTCGGTCGGAACCGAAAAGCCGACCGGACAATTTTAATCGCTTTGGCTATTTCTTCAGCGTTGGAGAGGAAAGTTTTGGCTCCACACCAGCTGATTTCCTAGTCCTTTTTGCTGGAACTGACTCCTCCGAGTCAGCTCTCCTTTGGCCCGAGGAAGTCTCGCCCTGGTCAGAGGGCACTCCCTCCGGTTCGGATGGAACCGAACCAGGCTGGCCATCCGGTTCAGCGGACTTTTTGGCATCCCTTTCCCTGAGCCTCCCAACTCTCTTTTCCAGGGTAGCTGCAAGAACATTTTTGCAAATCTGGCAGTCTGCATTGAGGTGGTCAAACCCCAGAAAATAAACACAGGTGGTGTGGGGGCCAGCCTTAGCAAAGACCTCCCCACAGACACTGCAGTGTTGAAACCCAGTGGGCCCGGTTTTTCTTTTGGGTTTCTCAGACGTAATGCCAGCCTAACCAAACGTACCCATTTATGGCAATCCGCCAGGTAAGACCCTCTTATCGGTTCCCAACAGTGTCTCTGGTCGTGGAAAAAACTGTAATAAAATCAGTTTTTTTTTTTTTTTTAGAACCGATAAGAACCGGTAACCACACTCTAAAGGACAGATTAATGTATTTTAAACAATCTGATCGGTTCAAACCAAACCGATAAACCGTTTACAAGTTCCACACAGAAGAAATAAATGTAAAACCTATCTAGTACTCACAAATACCACAGACAGAACTTGAACCGACCGGCTGCGGTTTAAATTTGGTCAAAAAACCGAGAAAATAATACTTTAACAGACAAAATAAACCAAGCAGAAGGAGAAATCTCCGGAGCAACTGCTCAGTGAGGCGGAGTAAAGAATCTGACAGTTTGAGTTTGAAGAACAACAGACAGAGTTTTCAACCAAGCTCGAGCTCAGCGTTCCATGTCTGGCATGGAAAGTTAACTCTTTCACCTCCGGAGCAGTTCGAAGGTTGGGACTCACTGCATATGTCATAATATAACAAGACTTCATGTTGTTTGAATAACACTCAGTCCACTACCTAAGCACTTACTGTACCGTAGACAGGGATCTGAATAAGAAAAAAGCAGTATAAAACCGACATTTTACGGATACCGAACCGAAAGCAATGGAGAGATCTCCGGAGCGACTGTTCAGTTAGGCGGAATAAAGAATCTGACTGCTACACTTCAAAGTGCAGCAGACAGAGGTCTGAACTGAGCTCAAGCTCAATGTTCTTTGCTCTGGCATAGAGTTAACTCTTTCCTCTCCAGAGCAGTTCAAGTGCTGGTGCTAACTGCATGATGTCAGAATACAGCTGGACTTCATGTTGTCTGAACCCCTTCTTTTTGCCAGGAACGGAAGATAAGGGCTTTAGAGAATGGGAGAAACGGGATACTCAGTGTGGGTAATCTACTGGCGAGGGGGGGAAATTGCACACCTTTGAGAATATGCGACAAAGCACCCAGACTGGTGAGCAACACCTGTATAGGTATATGCAGGTCCAGGCATATGTGGGGAGTATGGAAAGGGGAGAACAGGAACGCTATACTCCTGTTTTGATACAGCAATTGGTATATCAGGCTAGGAAGGACCCTAAGGGGTTTACAGGGAAGGCAGCCAAGCAGGGTAAACAGAAATTGCTAGATCTGACTGGGAAAACAAAGGCCTTATGGGAAAGAGATTTAGGGAGACATATCTCTAAAAATAATTGGGGAGTGGTGCTTCACATGCACACAGGGATCATGGTCTGCAATAAATTTCAAGAGGCCTTCTTTAAATTCCTGCACAGGTTATACTACCCTCCTGTAATAGTGCATAAGGCACATCTCTCAATCTCTCCTATGTGTGGTAGATGTGGGAAAGAGAGGGGCACATACATTCACTGTTACTGGACCTGCTCGGTTCTGAGGCAATTCTGGGATGACAGTGGTGGAGGTGACACAGATGGCTGGCAAAACTTTGGAGAGGGATCCCTTGGCTTGTCTTTTTGGGGTAGAGGCGGTGGAGGAGGGGGAGTGGGTGCCACCTCCACGGTGGATGAGAACATTGTGTGTACTAGCACACCATTGCATCCAAAATACTTGGGTCTCAAATGTTAAACCTACAGTTCTGCAATGGTGCCATTTAAAAATAAATACACTGGCCCTGGAGAGGCTAAAGCAGACTGTCAGGGATAGAGAAGAGGCCTTCCTTCAGAGCTGGGCCCCCTTACTGTCTTCTTTGAGTGCGGCAGAGGAGATGATGCTGAGGAATGGGCTGGGCGCCTAACTTAATGAGAAATGTAAATGTGTGATGATATAGAATGTGAGATCAGAATTAATTGTATGAGAAGAGCATGTTAGGGCTCTGCATTACTGCACTGTAATGGTTAATGCAGTGTCAGAGATAATTAAATGTACACACCCGATTGCACTTGCTTGTTTTATGTTTCTGTATGTCTGATGTTTGTGTTTGTATTGAAAAAACGTTTTAAATTTAATAAAGAGATTATTTAAAAAAAAAAAAACTTTTCTGAATGCCTACCCTCTGCTCCCAAGAATACCAAGAAGCAGTGCTGCACACAGGATCACTCCCCTACTGCTGGCCCAAAATGGCAACCAAGGATCAGGAATTTAACCTTGGTCGCCCATAAAGCAAGCGGTGCTCCAGCTGTGGAGCTACTCAGACAGACAAAAATCACAGTATCTTCACACTCAATCCCTCGTACACCATGGCTGCGCCCATCCAAGAGAATTTAAACCATTTGCCAAAAGATTTCTAACTAGAAGAATAAAAACAAGAAAAGCGGAGAAGGCAGAACTTACATCATGGACCTCCTCGACAGAGATGTAGGCTTCTGTTGGCAATCCAAGGTCCTTTGGCTTCACATCTATGATCACCAGCACCTGAAGATGAAGGATGTATTAGCACGTCAGGAACTCCACTGCTGTTTGTGAGCATAATACAAATTCAGACAGAAAAATGATGGTAAAGTACAAAACCTCAAGTGTAAAAGAGCTGGGGAGACTAAGGCTTGTTGTGGAATATAGAGAGTATGATTTTTTTTTTACCCGATGGACAGAAATGAATTACATGCCATCGAAACAAACAGCTTTAGTGCAATGGATGACTAGTATGTTTCTTCCCAAACTACCTCCTAGCTTCAGTACACAGGGTGACTAGTAACAGGGCAGCCAAACTACTCCCTGCAGCTCTAGTACACAGGATGACTAGCAACATGTTTTTCATCAAATTAATCCCTAGCTTCAATACACAGGGTGACTAATAAGCTGCTAACCAAAACAACCCCCAGCTTCAGTCACACTGTGAGCAGTAACAGGTTAAAGGATCTCTCCTCCATTACAGGAAAGCAAATGGAGACCATACTTAAGGAGAGACTAGTGAACTTTCTGGAAGTAAATGGTCTCTAGGATGAAAGGCAGCATGGACTTGCCTCAGGGAGATCCTGCCAGACCAATTTGACTTCTATGATTGGGTCACAGGGTCGTTGGACAGGGAACAGGCAGTAGATGTCCTGTATCTGGACTTCAGTAAGGCCTTCAACTCCGTGCCATACGGAAGGCTGCTCAAACTGAGGAATTTGGAAGTCAAGGAAAAGTGGTCTACAGGACAGAAACCAGAAGATGATAGTTGGGGGCGGCGGGGGGTACTGTCGAGGCCTAGGCCTGTGACCAGTGGAGTCTCGCAGGGCTCAGTCCTCAGACCAGTGTTTAACATCTTATTGGGGACATACAGCATAGGGTCAAAGGTAAAATCTGCCTATTTGCAGATGTCAAACTCTGTGGGAGAGTGGACACAGAGGAGGGGAGACAGGAGCTCAAAGACGACCTTGCTAGGCTCAAGAAATGGTCAAGTTTCTGGCAGTTGGGGTTCAATGCCAAGAAATGCAAGGTCATGCACCTGGGAGCTAAGAATCCAGGGGCCAGTTACTGGTTGGGAGGTGTACCAAACTGGATCAAAACCACTACTAAACTGGATCCTCACAAATTGCTCAGAGAGGATTTCTGACACCTCAGTCCTCACTGATTCACTTAGCGACCACTCTCCAATCATGTGCAACTGGTCCAATAACCCCCCCCACCAAATCACCACAAATCAAGTCCTAAAGGTGGGCCAAGTAAATTCCCTCAAGTCCCATCTCAAGCAAATTTACTGGTTCCCCCTTGACACTCTACTGGATGTTTACAAGGCCACAGATCTCCATCTCCTCGTTTAATGCAGCTTGTGACATCCTTGCCCCAATTAGAAAAGCGCATAGTTAAGGGGATAGTAACTCATGGATCACTCCAGCCCTGCTGGACCTTATGGGAACTAGGACCATATCTGGCAAAAAGCCAAAGCCACTGGCAGGCAGGCTGAGATCCAGCAGTACAGAACTACAAGAAATGGAAATTACGTATTTACCGTAATTATTGATCTTCTTGGACAGTCTCCATCATTCATTCACACTAGAGGGATAGCATCAGAGGTGCCAGGACCAAGCGGGAGCCAAACTTTTTCAGAAGGGTCGGCGCTGAGACACGACCACGCATGCATGGCACCACGAGACTAGCTCGCGCCTGTGTAGGCTATCTCAGTGTCGACCCTCCAACAGCCTCTGTACCTTTTCGACCGAGGAGGTGCAGCGTAACTAATGAAAGTAACTTATCCTGAGTTTCTGGGCCTGAAAGGGCCCAGATGGCCCTTGCAAGAAGGGTCAAAGAACAATGTCTTCATAGCCTGAACCATAGGATCATGAAGACCAGGAAAGAAAACGAGTGAACCCAGGGGATGGTGGGTGGGCATGTGAATGAGTGATGGAAACTGTCCAAGAAGATCAATAATTACGGTAAGTACATAGTTTCCATATCTTTCTGGATTAAGTCTCCATCACTCATTCACACTAGCAGGAGAGTACCGAGCTAAAACCAACAACCCTGAGTAGGATGGAGGAGATGAGGTTCACTCAGAAAGGACTGTCCTGCTAATAAAAAGCGCTGTCTTGGAAAGAGCACCTAGAATATAGTGCTTACAAGATAAGTGCTTGAGTTGTAACACCACTTTGCAGACAACTGCAATGGACACAAAATGAAACTCTGCCAGGAAGCCGCAACCACTCTAGGAGAGCGGCGAGAACCCGGCCTGACAATTTGGTATAGGACCAAAATTAATTGTGTCAAAGACATGTACTAAGCTAACGTAAAAGGATGTCAGGAGCTGAAAAAGTTGGAGGTTAAGTCTATTGGTTCAGGGTAGACCAAAAAGCGCAGACGGAAACCCGCACTACCAAGTATGGCTGACCTCCAAGCAACAGCTCCAGGAGCACTTGACCCCCTTACTTGGTGAGCAAAGAAGGTCCAGGTGGGGTTAGCCCATCAAGGAGAATGGTTTCCACTTAGTCACTGAAACCTTCCTCATGGAAGGGCAAAGCACGACTCAGAAGCCTCTTGTGGCGGTCTAGTAGAACCAGAGCCTACCCACTTCATATTCCAAAAAAATAATCATCCTGCCCCCTGTGTGTACAACTGTAGTAGCAGTCTCTGAATTCAGGGAAGAAGGGAAAAGTGTACAAGAGGACGTGTCCACTGCGGAAAAATATTCCAACCCAAAAAAACAGAGGCTGGATTTCTAAGGCAAATAGACAGATGTGCGTCAAGGAGGGACACAGCAGGACCACGTTAGGGCTAACCCATTAGTTGAAAGTGACTGAATAGCAGCAGAAGTGACTCAATGCGGTGAGGCACTACTCACTCCGGCCTCCCTAAAGGGAGTAGGAAGGACTCTAATTTGCTTTGCTGAAAAACAAACCTCCGTCACGTACTCGGAGAGGATAGCTTCATGAGCGACTGGCACGGAACCAGTGCGCAGGAACCGAAGGTATGAATATTTCAGAAGCCATCTCAGAAAAAGACCTACTTGCCCTATGGTCAAGAAAGGAGCATGTAGTCTGTTAAGTGGAAGTAGGAACCTAAGTTCCGACTCGCTGGAGAGCCACTTCTACTGCTGCGAGGCTCTGATCAAGAGAAGAAAGCCTGATTAAAAAAAGGGGTGCCAACAGACTAGGCAGTCGTGTAGGTCTAGGAAACATCTCGGAATAAGAGAAATCTCTCTTGGAGAGAAGAGATGACCCATACTTCCGCTGGATCGGACTCCCCCTAGGGGTACAAGAAGTCAGGTACTCTTTACCGTAGTTTAGAGACAACCAACCATCCAGATCCAAAAGTGTGGTACTGGGTAATTTTGGCTAGGCCCTGTGCTGTGATAAATTTTTTTTTTTACCATTAGTCAGAGCCTGGCAAGGTTTCAAGCTGCTATCTCGCAAGGATTGTCCGATACAAAAATTACAGAGATGTTATCCCTCTGAGGGGCAGGAGGAGCCTGTGCGTCCAAAACTGAAATCATGACTGGACTAATAATCACAGCTGAAGAGATGTCAACCACCTGTGCCGAAGAAGCCACCGAAGGGGCAGTATTAGAAGGGGGCTATATACCCCTATCAAAGGAGAGGAAGAGTCTGTGCAGCTCCCGACCTTTGAATGAGAATGTTCCACAGAATGTAATTGTCTTGATGACTGAAAGAGTCTAGACGCAGAGGTGTATGGCCCACGGATGCAGTCTGAATACTATGGTGGACCCCATTACTGAGGAACTACTGAAAAGATCTTCCATCACGAACTCTGATGATAGAGAGGGCGTGCCCTTCAGTATATAAAATGAGTCATCAGCTGTATCACTGACCAGAAGGACAGGGAAAGACTCATCTAGATGCACTTCTACCCCAGAAGGACCCCTAAGGGAGGTCTAGGTCAGAGCCACTAGAGACTCCGCCACAACGAAGGATCTCGAGGAGCTTGGCACAATGCAGGGAGCCGAGAAAGTGCTGAGTGAAATAAGAGATTCCGCTGGCAGAACAGTACAGAAGAATTCCATCAGCGGAAAACCGCTGGATGTCAAGATCCCACGCAGTCTGCCACCCACTAAGATGCGTGGAAAAATAATCTGCAGAACAGGACTTCATTCTATGGAAACATCTTGCCACAAGTCCCACAGAAAGAGGTCTGCAGAAGGACATCCATCACTAATTCTGCCGGACAGTACCAACTGGCACCCCTGTGGCACCAGCATCACTCATGGCACAGGAGGGCACCAAGCAGTGCCTATGCCAACCTGGGTGACACCCACGGTGGTACCCGCAGGTACCCCCGGCACCCATGGCAGCAATGGTACCCAAGGGCACCCACGATACTTGTGGCACCCATGGGAACCCATGGGTGCCCTGGCACACCCATGGTGCCAAGTGCCACCTGCGGGGCACCCATGGGTGCTCGGGCACCACCCGCAGGTGTCCGCGCGCATCGAGACACCCATGGCACCGCCAGCGTGCCGGGCAACAAACGGCAGCAACAGCAATCTACCAGTGCCGCGACAGAGTGATGGCGCAGAGCCAAGGTGCCAAACACCAACTGTGCCGCCTACCGCAAAGACACCAAACCAATGACCACAGCACCGACCTGCAGCACCACCCATGGCATCGGGTATGGCACCAGGAAAAACACCACTGTGGAACATGCCAAAGGAGAATCCTAAGAAGGGAGAAGGAAAAGCTGGTGCCCATGCGGCCCTGCATGGAAGAGGGGGTAGGCACAAGGGGTTGACGATGGCGAAGGCACCAAGAGGGCACTGCGCCATCGTGATCCAATTGACCCGGTTCCGGTCAAGCGGCACCGAGGCCCAGAGGACCCGAAATCAGGAACACTGACCAGGAAAACTAGATAAAGTCGAACCCCCTGCTCCACAGGAGCAGCCCAGAGGTGAAACTGCTCACCGGAGCTCCAACGAGGACATAGATGGAGTCTGGAGTCGAAGAATGTGGCCATTAGAAGGGGGGGGCCAAGGGGAACCCACCAAAGTTGGTTCAGGCCTATCGCCCCTCCCGAACAAACAATCCTCGTGCAGACATACAAGAGGGCAACCTCGAGCGGCACCAATTTTTCTTCCCCAAACGAGGAAGAAGAGCTCGTTAAGCAGAGCCGGATTCCCAGAACTGCTAATACGTGCTCCGGTGGACTGTCTCTCCCCCCCCCAAGCACAGCACTACCCGTAGTCGTACACCTCACCACCTCCCAACCCCCTGTTTATCAAAGGGCGGCGGACCGGACACAGCCCCTCTGCCATAACAACTTTCAAACCAAGTCTTCCTACCGTCTAAGGATGACTCCTTTGATGGCAGGTGAGAATTTTTTTTTTTTTTCTTCTTCATAATTTTCTTTTCTTGTTTGTAAAATAAGAAATTACTACTACTAAAGTGTTAAATTTAAACACTAAAAGTTGTTGTCATACAGATGAAAACTTTGACTCTGGCAGACGAGTGATGTCAACATCCAAGCGCACTCGACGGCAGGAGAAAAGGAACTGAGGCGGCTGAGGGTCGATTTAGGATAGCCTACACAGGCACAGCTGTCTCATGGTGCCGCTGCATGCGTGGGTCCAGTCTCGCACCGACCCTTCTGAAAAATGTTGGCTCCCACTTGGTCCTAGCACCTCCGGCACTTTACCACTAGTGTGAATGACTGATGGAGACTTAGTCCAGGAAGATACACCAGTATGCGTGACATCAGACAAGCCAAAATGCTGCACTTCAAAGACTGCCTCACAGCAACCTGGAGAGATGGTAAAAAGATCTGGGACAACATAAAGGACCTCACAGGCAAAGCTAGCAAATCCTCTCCCTCCATGCTCCTAGTAAATGGGGAAGTTACCCTAGACCATAAAGTGAAAGCTGACACTTCAATGTTGCATTCTCCGACCTCAGTAGCATACTCCCACCAGATTTCCTCGAGACAGCCGAGAGTAACTCAGGAGATGTTGAAAATACCAACAATGAGCCCACCACTGGACCCTGCCTGTTCTATTTTAAGGAATTATCACGTGCTGAGGCCAAAAAAACACCTCCAACGGTCCCTTGGCAAATCAAGGCATAGTAATCAGACATTATGACTGATTGCCCAAACTCTGGACAAAATACTAACCCCACTCACAAAAACCTCAATCTATCCATCAGACTAGGGCAATTCCCCCAGAGATGAAAAGTCACAGTGGTCACCCCGGTTCACAAAAGCAGTGACCGTGTCCACCATGCTAATTACCACCTCATTTCAATTCTACCCCACTCTCCAAGGCACTATAACGGGGATACTCTCCGACCAACTGGCAGACTAACTTGATAAGTATATTTATTTATTTTTTATTTATTGAAGAGTTTCACCAGGTAAGGTACACTGAACAACAAGTTTCTCGTCTCTCGGTACGAGCTATGGGAATGGGTGATAGGAGTTACATAGTATCAATGAGTACACACACAATTATACAATATCATAAAAAGCATAGGTTGTAAGTGAACATTATAATGGTAAGGCGGCAAATTGTTGCAGGTAGAGTAAATTTAAAATCCTGAGGCTAACAACTAGAGGTCAGACAGCATGACAAGTAGAGTAGCGGCAAAGGGGACCTTAAACCTTACACACTACAGAATTAAGAATGGCAACAAATAGAGAGAGGATAAGAAGCTATGTACAACTGGAGCCAGGATAGGCTCAGAGACTAAGTGCATCGAATTGGGATGAAGCTAGGCAGATGGAGCAGCAGACAAGGGGAGAGACAAGTAGGGGGAGAGCTACAGGAAAGTGCAATTTACAGAGAGGAAATTATGTAGAGCTTGGTTTAAAGAGCCAGGAGAGGAAGAGGATCAGATCTGTGTAGGAAGCGCATTCCACAGTTTAGGGAAATGATAGGAGAAGGAGGCCTGCCCACTAGAGGTGGATCTCCAGGGGACAGTCAGAGTTCTGTGGTTGTGAGATCTTATGAGTTGAGAGGGAGTGGGTTGGGGGGAGATTAGGGAGTTTAGATAAGGAGGGAGTGTACCAAGCCAGGACTCAGATGAATTTCACGCAGTGGTGCAGTCGTGTATTTGTCAGGGAAGGGAAGACTAAAGCTCGGTATAGGTGACAGTGATGGGTAAGGGGAGGTGCATCCAGAGCAAACTGACAGGAGTTAAAAAGAGTGTCCAAGTTAGCTAGGGAGGTGGCAGGAGCAGAGCAGTAGACGATATCGCAATAGTCAAAGATCGGGAGGATCATTTTTTGGATCAGTGCATGTCTAGCCTGGTGCGGGAGGCAGGAGCGGTTTCTATAAAGGGCGCCGAGCTTTGGGAGAAGCTTTTTTATTATGGCGTCTATGTGAGCAGAGAAAGTGAGATGCTGATCCAGCCACACGCCCAGATACCTGAATGACTCGGTAGCAAGAAGAAAAAATTACTCACCTTAGTAATGTTGTTTCTTCTAATGGAGTCTTGCTATATTATGACAATTGCAGTTTGTCCCACCATTAGAACTGCTCCGGAGGTGAAAGGGTTAACTACCATTCTGAGAATGGAGTTTAGAGTGCGAGCTCGGTTAGAGAAGCTCTGTCTGGATAATTTCAAACTGAAACTGTCAGATCTTTACGAGCAAAAACTCACTAAGGTTCTGTGTGAAAGCTGTAACCTACACTAGCCAACTGGCTACCTAAATATTAACACATATTCCTGGTCCCAACACAAAGACTCAAGTCAGGGAACCAGAAAATAATAAAATAAGGTAGAATAAAACACCACACCCCAAAAGGGGTGAAAAACATAATGGGCATAACCGGTGCCCACACTGGACTGCCCACACTGGACTGCCCACCCCATACCCAAGTAGAAGTTCTGAGAGGGGCAGGCTGGGGGGGAGGTCATAATATAGCAAGACTCCATTAGAAGAAACAACATTACTAAGGTGAGTAATTTTTTCTTCAAACAACATGAAGTCTTGCTATATTATAGACATTAGCAGAATACACAGCAGTACCTCCATGGAGGGGGGGCAGAACCTACTTAGGAATAGGCTCTGAAGAACAGCTGTGCTAAACCGAGCATCTCTCCTGGCCTGGACATCCGGGAGTAATGCTTGGTAAAGTTTGTACCGCTTTCCAGTAGCAGCCTGGAAAATCTCTAATAAAGGGATATCTCTGGCAGCTAGAGATGCAGCTGTACCCCTGCTAGAATGAGCCCTCAAACCTGGGGCTCTGCCCACTTTCTGATAACAAAATTGGATACAAAGACAATCCACCTGGCTATTGATCTCTTAGTGGCAGGTTTGCCTTTCCCAACTTCACCATAGGTAAGGAAAAGTTGGAGGGATTCGAACCTGTGATCTTTGGTACGCTCTATATAATAACTAAGAGCTCTCTTAACATCCAGGCTGTGCAACCTCCTATCACCCGAAGAGGAGTGATCAGTGAAAAATACTGGAAGGGAGATAGATTGATTAAGATGGAAATCTGAAACCACCTTAGGCAAAAACTTCCTATTAGTCCTAAGGACTACCTTATCCCTGTGGAAAGAAATAAAGTCAGTCTCCACTGACAAGGTTTGCAATTCACTCATGCATCTGGCAGAAGTGATAGCCACTAGAAAAACAGTTTTCCAAGTTAGGTACTTAAGCTCTGCAGAAGACAGAGGTTCAAAAGAGGGTTGCATTAACTGGGCAATGCAAACATTAAGGTCCCAAGCAGGGGCCGGTTCCAGAAAGGGAGGATTAGTATGGAGTAATCCCTTAAAAAAACTTGGAAAACACAGGATGAGAGGAAAGAGGGGATGACTTTCCTGCTGACACAAAAGCAGACACAGCTGCCAAATGAACTCTCAGGGTAGCTGGTCTGAAACCCAAGGAATTAAGATGTACCATGTAATCTAACAAAATGAGCAATTCAGCAGATTCTGGGGAAATATTTTTCCCAGCACACCAAATGGAAAACTTTTTCCATTTAGAACTATAAGTAGCCCTAGTGGAAGGCTTTCTGGAAGCCTTTAGGATCTCAAGAACACCCTGAGAGAGGTGTAAATCAGCAAACTCTAACTCCTCAAGAGCCAGGCCTTGAGGTTGAGGGATTTGACGTCCGGATACCAAACCCTTCCCTGGGCACAACTCAACAGATTGTAATTCCTGGGGAGGCACAGGGGCAGATGGACTGTCAGAGACAGAAGGAGTGGGTACCAGGGCTGCCTGGCCCAATCCGGGGCAATCAGAATCACCCTGCAAGGCTGAGATCTGATTTTGACTAGTACTTTGAATAGGAGAGGAAAGGTGGGGAAAGCATAGAGGAACTTCCCCTCCCAATCCAGAAGAAGGGCATCCAGGGGAACTGAGCCCAGCATTGGAGGCCTGCAACAGAACAGAGGAAGTTTGTGATTGTCTGGGGCTGCAAAAAGATCTATCTGAGGGATGCCCCACCTGGCAAAAACTATCCCCAGCACTTGAGGATCCAGGGACCATTCGTGATGGCTCTGGGAAATCCTGCTGAGGGCATCCGCTAGGACATTGTCCTTCCCTGGAAGATGAACTGCTATGAGGGAAGTGTTCAGGAATAGGCCAGAGACCACAACTTCATTGCCTCGTGCAAGGCCAAGACCCAGTGCCCCCTGTTTGTTGATGTACCACATTGTTGTGGTGTTGTCTGTTCTGACTTGTACCACCTTGTCGTGGACAGATGCAGAAAAGCTTGAAGACCTAAAAGACAGCTCTGAGTTCCAGCAAATTGATGTGGAGCAGAGATTCCTGGGGAACCAAACTCCCTGAGTGGAAAGGTCGCCCATGTGGGCTCCCCAACCCAGAAGGGAAGCATCTGTAGTGAGAGTCAAGTCGTGAGAAGGGGAAACGAAGGGAACCCCCACTCTTAAATTGCTCTGATCCTGCCACCACTGGAGAGCTAGGATCAAGGTTCGAGTCACTGGGACCAACTTGGAAAGGGGGTCTCTTCTCTGAGACCAAAAGGTTCTCAAGTGAAACTGAATGTCTCTCATCTGAAATCTGGCTCCCTGCACAACAGCTGTGGATGCAGCCATATGCCCCAGGAGCTGCAGAAAGTGTCTTGCTGGTCGAGAGACCTGCAGAGTGAAGGAAGAGGCCAGAGCCACTAAATTCCTTACCCTTTCTGGGGGAAGAAAGGCTCTGGCTAGCTTTGTGTCCAATTCTGCCCCTATAAAGGTGAGTACCTGGACTGGTTCCAGAACCGACTTTGGTAGGTTTAGCAGAAAACCCAGGGAGGTGAGAAGCTGCTGGGTGACCTGCAGGTGAGATTTTACCTGTTCTGGAGACTGGCCTACAATGAGCCAGTCGTCTAGATAGGGAAAAACAGCAATCCTCTGCCTCCTTAAGTGGGCCACTGCCACTGCTAGACACTTTGTGAATACCCTTGGAGCAGAGGTAAGGCCGAAGGGCATTGCTCTGAACTGGTAATGACCTGAGGGCAGTTCAAATCTGAGGTACTTTCGATGGGATCTTCTGATTAGGACATGGAAATAGGCATCCTTGAGGTCCAGGGAGGCTAGCCAGTCCCTGGCCTTAGGAAGGTAAAATCATTGCCAGAGTTACCATTTTGAACTTTGGTTTCGAAGATGCTTGTTCAGATATCTGAGATCTAAAATGGGCCGCCATTCTCCTGTCTTTTTGGGGTAAGGAAGTATCTGAATACAGACCCCTGCCCTGATGCAGGAGGAACCCTTTCTACTGCTCTGAGAGCTAACAGGGATGAGACCTCTGTTTCCAGAGCGAGGGCTCTGAAGCACTTGCAGGTAGAAAAGTCTGCTTCTCAACTTGGAAACTTTTTGAAGCTGAGAACCAGACCCTGGCTTACTACTTCCAGAACCCACTTGTCTGAGGTTAAAGAAGTCCATCCTGACTGAAGTAAGCCAGTCTGCCCCCACTGGTACAGGAGACCGGCCTGGGCACCCCATCAGGGTGCCTGTTTCGGCAGGAGCTTTAGGCTGGGGTGGGAGCAGGTCTTCCCACCCCTCGCCTGCCCTGCCTCTGAAGAAGCCCTCTGAGCATAGGCAGAGGAGGCCGGAGTCTGCAGAAAGGTCTGTGAAAAGGCCTCCACCCTGGGGCATGCCTTGAGGAGTGGCTTGCCGCTGCTTAGCCTGGGCACTCTTGTAAGTAGTCCCATATTCATTCATCTTCTTCATGTAATTCTCTGTCTGCTCTCCAAACAGAGAATTTCCCACCACAGGAAAATCCATAGCCTTAGTCTGGGTATCCTGTGACAAACTAGTACACCTGAGCCAGGCCAACCAACGAAAAGCTACAGATGTGGCCATGACCCTAGAGGAAACATCATTAACATCCACAGCAGCATGAAACTGAACCTTAGAGGCTTCAATGCCATCAGCAGCCACCTGTTCTAGTTCACTAGCCAGCTGGCCATGGGCCTGCTTTGGCCAATTGCATAACAGTATCCCATCTAGATTTCTGATACCTAGCTACATAAGCCATATAATTTGCTTGCCTGAGTCCCAGAGAGGCTGCCATATACTGATTTTTGCCATGGCATCAATCTTCCTGGAATCCTTGTCAGGAGGATGTGAAGCCAAGGGAATATTAGCTTTATCACAGGCAGCAGCCTGAACTACCCAACATGACTGCATTGCTGAGAAAGGAATTCTGTATCAGGGCCTGACAATGTATACCTTCTGTCCATCTTTTTATCTACAGGAGGCACAGAATTAGAGCTTTTAACATTTTAATTGTTTGTTTCCTAAAAGACTTATGTAAAGGAATAGACAATCTCCTAGACTCTGGAATATCCATCATTTCTACAAAATCAGGCTCCTCTTGCTCATCCACAGCCTCTTCTAAAGGAAGCTGGAGGGTTTCAGCAACTTTTATAAAACATAAAATGAGATGGGGACTCAGACAGCATAGGAGAGATTCTAAAGGTCTGTCTGGGGAGATGTCCGGTTCAATGGGCACACCCAGACCTTCCCAGCCACATTCATACTGTTCATAATCTCCTCCCCCTCCTCTGGTTCATAAAATTCCTCAATATCATAATCCTGAACCACTGGGACCGGACGAACCGACCTTTTACCAGATAGTGGTGGTTCGGACGGACCCTGAGACAGTGACTGGACAATCTGAAGGGCTTTTGCTATCTCTGAAGCAGTTGGAGAAGGAATTTTGGACTCCAGACCTGCTGATTTTCTTGTTTTCTTTACTGGAATTGGTTCCTCAGAACCAGCTTTTCTTTGGCCCGAGGAAGTCTGGCCCTGGTCAGAGGGCACTCCCTCTGGTTCGTTGGCACCGAACCGGGCTGGCCATCGGGTCAGCCGGACTTTTGGCTCTCTCGCCCTGAGCCTGCCCAATCTTTTTCCAGGGTGGCTGCAGGAAATTCTTACATACCTGGCAGTCTGACTGGAGGTGGTCAAACCCCAGACAATAAACACATGTGTGTGGGTCAGCCTTGGCAAAGACTTCCCCACAAACATCAGTGTTGAAACCCAGTGGGCCGGTTTTTCTTTTGGGTTTCTCAGACATAATGCCAGCCTAACCAAAAACTTGCCCTTTTAACGGCAGTGCCAGGCAGACACCTTCTTATCGGTTCCTAACCATGTCATATATTGGAAAAACGAATAACCGCTTTTTAGAACCATAAGAACCGGAACCGCACTCTAAAATAGTAACTTTAGTTTTAAATGAGTTTTAAATCACTGCTCGGTTCAAACCGAACCGATAACTTACAAGGTCCACACAGACAAAACCTTCATTTACTTACGTGTTACCACAGATAGAGCTTGAACCGAACGGTTTTATGGGTTAAATAAAACTATTCTCGCTAAATCCAACCGAGAAAACACTTTTAAACCGAGAAATGAACCGAGCAGAAGGAGAAATCTCCGGAGCGACTGTTCACTGAGGCGGAGTAAAGAATCTGACAGTTCAAGTTTGAAATGACACAGATAGAGCTGCTCTCGTGCCAAAATTCTATTTTGGAATGGTTTTAACCATTTCACTCCAGGGCAGTTCTAGAGCTGGATCAAACTGCTAATGTCTGTAATATAGAAAGACTTCATGTTGTTTGAAGAGGGCTTTCCTGCTGAAATAAAAGCAGAGACAGCTGCCAAATGAACTTTCAGGGTAGCTGGTCTCAGGCCCAAAGAATTAAGATGGACCATATAGTCCAGAACAATGGGCAAATCAGAAGATTCCGGGGAAATATGCTTCCCCGAGCACCAGATGGAAAACCTTTTCCATTTAGAATTATAAGTGGCCCTAGTGGAAGGCTTCCTGGAAGCCTTCAGGATGTCAAGAACACCTTGAGAAAGGTGTAGGTCAGCAAACTAACTCCTCAAGAGCCAGGCCTTGAGGTTGAGGGATTTGAGATTCGATACCAAACCCCCCTGGGCACAAGATAACAGATTGTGTCTCCTGGGAGGCACAGGGGAAGATGGACTGTTAAGGACAGAAGGAGGGTACCAGGGCTGCCTGGCCCAATCTGGAGCAATCAGAATCATCCTGCAAGGCTGGGATCTGATTTTGACTAGCACCTTGAATAGGAGAGGAGGGAGGAAAGCATATAGAAACTTCCTTCCTTCCCAATCTAGGAGAAAGGCATCCAGAGGGACTGAGCCCATCACTGGGGCCTGCAACAAAACAGTGGAAGTTGGTGATTGTCTGGGGCTGCGAAAAGATCTATCTGAGGGGTGCCCCATCTGGCAAAAACTATCCCCAGTACTTGGGGATCCAGTGACCATTCGTGATGGCCCTGGGAAATCCTGCTGAGAGCATCTGTCAGGACATTGTCCTTTCCTGGGAGGTGAACTGCTATGAGGGAAGTGTTCAGGGAATAAGCCAGAGACCATAACTTCATTGCTTCGGTGCACAAGGCCGAAGACCGAGTGCCCCCTTGTTTGTTGATGTACCACATTGTGGTGGTGTTGTCTGTTCTGACCTGTACCACTTTGTTCTGAACAGATGCAGAAAACACTTGAAGTGCTAGAAAGACAGCTCTGAGTTCCAGCAAATTGATGTGGAGCACAGATTCCTGAGGGACCACACTCCCTGAGTGGAGAGGTCGCCCATGTGAGCTCCCCATCCCAGAAGGGATGCATCCGTAGTGAGGGTCAAGGAATGTGACAGAGGGATGAAGGGGACCCCCAGTCTTAAATTGCTCTGATCCTGCCACCACTGAAGGGCCTGGATCAGGGTTCGAGTCACTGGGACCAACTTGGAAAGGGGATCTTTTCTCTGAGACCAAAAGGCTCTCAAGTGAAACTGAATGTCCCTCATCTGAAATCTTGCTCCTTGCACTACAGCTGTGGAAGCACCCATATGCCCTAGGAGCTGTAAGAAGTGCCTTGCTGGTCGAGACCTGCAGAGTGAAGGAGGAGGCCAGGGCCACCAGGTTCCTTACCTCTCTAAGGGTAGGAAGGCTCTGGCCTGCTTTGTGTCCAATTCTGCACCTATGAAGGTGAGTACCTGAACAGGTTCCAGACCTGACTTTGGAAGATTGAGCAAGAAGCCCAGAGAGGTGAGCAGCTGCTGGGTATCTTGCAGGTGTGATCTGACCTGTTCTGGAGACTGGCCTACAATGAGCCAGTCGTCTAGATAGGGAAAAACAGCAATCCTTTGCCTTCTTAAATGAGCAACTGCTACTGCCAGACATTTTGTGAATACCCTTGGGGCAGAGGTGAGGCCGAAGGGCATTGCTCTGAACTGGTAGTGACCTGGGGGCAGTTCGAATCTGAGGTACTTTTGGTGTGAGCTTCTGATTAGAACATGGAAATAGGCATCCTTGAGGTCCAGGGAAGCTAGCCAGTCCCCTGGCCTTAGAGAAGGTTTGTTCAGATATCTTAGGTCTAAAATGGGCCGCCATTCTCCTGTCTTTTTTGGGGTAAGGAAATATCTGGAGTACAGACCCTTGCCCTGATGTAGGGGGGAAACCCTTTCTACAGCTCTGAGAGCTAGGAGGGTTGAGACTTCTGTTTCTAAGGTAAAAGTCTCTAGAGGGTTTGCAGGTGGAAAAAATCTGGCTCTCATCTTTGGAAATGTTTTGAAGCTGAGAACCAGACTCTGGCTTACTACTTCCAGGACCCATTTGTCTGATGTTAGAGACTCCCAGTCCTGGGCGAAGTAAGCCAGCCTGCCCCCTACAGGTAGTGGAGAACCGGCCCTGGGCACCCCATCAGGGTGCCTGTTTGGCAGGGGCTTTAGTCTGAGGGGTGGGAGCAGACCTACTTGCACCCTGAATGCCTCTGCCTCTGAAGAACCCCCTCTGAGCATAAGCAGAAGAAGCCTGGGTTTGGTAAAAAGGCCTACCTCTACCCCTGGGGGTCTGCTTCTGAGGAGTGGCTTGCAGCTCCTTGACTTGTGCACTCCTATAAGTTGTTCTGTATTCATCCATTTTCTTCATGTAATTCTCTGTTTGCTCCCCAAACAGAGAATTCCCCACCACAAGAAAATCCATAGCCTTAGACTGGGTATCCTATGACAAGTTAGTATACCTGAGCCAAGCTAACCTCAAAGGCCACAGATGTAGCCATGACTCTAGAGGATACATCATTAGAATCCACAGCAGCATGGAATTGCACCTTGGAAGCCTCAATACCATCAGAAGCCACCTGCTCCAGCTCCTTGGCAAGCTGGCCAGGGGCCTGTTTAGCCAAAGCCATGACAGTGTCCCATCAAGATATTTGGTATCTTGCCACATAAGCCATGTAATTTGCTTGTCTGAGTCCCAAGGACGCTGCCATGTATTGTTTTTTAGCCATGGCATCAATCTTCCTGGAGTCCTTGTCAGGAGGATGTGAAGCCAGGGGAATGTTAGCTTTATCACAGGCTGCAGCCTGAACTATCCCAACATGACTGCATTGCTGTGAAAGAAAGTCTGTATCAGGACCTGACAAAGTGTACCTCCTGTCCATCTTTTAGTTTACAGGAGGCACAGAATTAGGGGCTTTTAGAATTTTTATTGTTTGCTTCCTAAAAGACTTATGATGTAAGCGGATAGATAATCTCCTAGATTCTGGAATATCCATCATTTCCACAAAATCAGGTTCCTCTTGCTCATCCACAGCTTCCTCTAATGGGAGCTGGAGGGTTTCAGCAACCTTTTTATAAAACAAAAAATGAGAAGGGGACTCAGAAAGCATAGGGGGAGATTCTAAAGGTCTGTCTGGGGAGATGTCCGGTTCAATGGGCATATCCAGACTCTCAAAGTCACATTCACACTGTTCATAATCCTCCTCCCCCTCCTCTGGTTCATAAAAATCTCCAATATCATATTCTTGAACTGGTGGAACCGACCGAACCGACCTCCTACCAGACAGTGGCGGTTCGGACGGAACCGGAGAAAGTGACTGTACAATTTGTATAGCTTTTGCTATTTCTGCAGCAGTTGGAGAAGGAATTTTGGACTCCATACCTGCTGATTTTTTAGTTTTCTTTGCTGGAACTGGCTCCTCAGAGCCAGCTTACGCTGTTCCCAGGAAGTCTTGCCCTGGTCAGAGGGAGACCGGTTCGATTGGCACCTAACCTGGCTGGCCATCCGGTCAACGGATCTTTGGCCTCTCGTTCTGAGCCTGCCCACTCTCTTATCCAGGGTGGCTGCAGGAAATTCTTACAAATCTGGCAGTCTGGAATTGAGGGTCAAAACCAGACAATAAACACATGTGTGTGTGGGTCAGCCTTGGCAAAGGCTTCCCCACGAGACACTACAGTGTTGAGAAACCAGTGGGCCCGGTTTTCTTTTGGGTTTCTCAGACATGATGCCAGCCTAACCAACAAACTTGCCCTTTAAGCGGCAGTGCCAGGCAAGACACCTTATCGTTCCCAAATCGTGTCACGGGTCGTGGAAAAAACATAATGAAATCCGGTTTTTAGAACCAATAAGAACGGAACCGCACTCTAAAAGCTTTAAAATGCTTAAACTTTAAAGTTTTAACCAACCTGATGAGTTCGAACGAACCGATAAACATTACAAGTTCCACACAGAAATAAAAACCTGTCTTTACTTACAATACCACAGACAGAGCTTGAACCGATCGGTTTATGGTTAAAATAATAATACTAGGTTGAATTTAACCGAGAAATACTGTTTAAACCGAGAAATGAACGAGCAGTAGGAGAAATCTCCGGAGCGACTGTTCAGTGAGGCGGAGTAAAGAATCTGACAGTTTCAGTTTGAAATTATCCAGACAGAGCTTCTCTAACCGAGCTCGCGCTCTAAACTCCATTCTCAGAATGGTAGTTAACCCTTTCACCTCCGGAGCAGTTCTAATGGTGGGACAAACTGCAATTGTCATAAGATAGCAAGACTTCATGTTGTTTGAAGAGGTGCCCCGTCAAGGGTACTGAAAGAGGGGGCAGACTGGAGCCTAGACAGCTTCTGACATGTGCCGAATGTCATGGACACAGTTTTCTTGGCATTAAGGAAGAGTTGGTGTGATTGAAACCAGCTCTGGACATTACTGAAATCACATTGGAGCCTGGAGGTGACAACCTCAGGCGAGGACCCTGTCGAGAAAAGAACCGTGTCATCAGCACACATATGTATGGATGATAAAAGTGCAGACGGATGGCAGGTCGTTTAGAAAAATGGAGAAGAGAATCTGGCCAAGTGTGGACCCTTGAGGGACCCCAGAGTGTATGAGAGATGTGGTCAGATATTTTTAGACTGTGTGTGGTCATTTAGGTACGCACTGAACCATTTTATGGCGTGTTCCGACAACCCGGCAGATGAGAGTGAGCGGAGTGGGATACGGTGTCAAAGGTTTAGCTAGATCAATAAAAATGGCAGCGGTGATATGGCCGCAGTCCATGCCTGACAGGATGGCATTGGAGAGCCAGAGTAGCAAGGTTGAGGTGGAGTGGTGTTTACGGAAACCAGATTGATATTGGGTGAAGAAATTAATGTCAGAGGTGTACGAGGGTAGTTGGTCAAGGACTAGATGTTCTTGTAGTTTGGCCAGTGTCGGGAGGAATGATATACGGTGGTAGCTCTCGGGGAGGAGTCACCGCCCCTTTGGGAGGGGGAGGATGACTGCATGTTTCCAGTCAAGGGGAATCTCAGCCAATTGAAATGAGAAATTGAGAAGGGCAGTCAGTGGGAGAGCAATGGCCGAGGCGGACAGGTTTAGTAGCTTCGGATCCAATTCATCAGGGGAGCTGCCTTTGTTTAGGTTAAGGGCTTCCAAGGCCGTCAACATGTCAGCTGTTAGGATTTTGGAGAAGGAGAACCCGCACGGGGAGGCTGGAGAACTTCTAGTAGGTGCAGAGGTCGACTTGTTATTTGACGGGAGAGAGCCTAACAAGACAGATGCGCAGGAGGTAAAATGCGAATTGAATGATGCGGCAACGCCAGGGTGGTCAGAGATGAAAAAATTACTCACCTTAGTAATGTTGTTTCTTCTAATGGAGTCTTGCTGTATTCTGACTACTGCAGTTAGGTCCTGCCTTTCAACTGCCCCGGAGAACAAAAAGTTAAACTTTCTATGACTAGCATAGAATGTTCATCACAAACTCGGTTGAAGCCCCTGTCTGCTGCTGTTTAAACTGCAACCGTCAAGATCTTTACAAGCAAAGACTCACTAGATGTTCTGTGTGGAAACTGTAAAATTCTTACTAGTCAACTGGCAAATAGATAAAAAGTTTTTTGGTTTCAAACAAAGACTCAAGTCAGAAAACCCAAAACCAAAAACACATCCAGAACACAACCTCTCACCCAAACCAAAAAGAGGGTGTAAAAATGACACCCCTAGAGTGCCAACACTGCTCCTGCACACCCACATCCCAAAATTTAGGTTCTGAGAGGAGAGGCGGAGGGGAGGTCAGAATACAGCAAGACTCCGTTAGAAAAAACAACATTACTAAAGTGAGTAATTTTTTCTTCAAACATGAACTCTTGCTGTATTCTGACATATGCAGACTACCAAGCAGTACCTTCATGAAGGAGGGACAGAACCTACCTTGGGAACAGGCTCTGAAGTACTGCTGTGCCAAACTGAGCATCACTCCTAGCCTGGATATCCAGAGAGTAATGCTTGGTGAATGTATGGACTGTTTTCCAGGTGGCTGCTTGACAAATTTCTGAGAGAGGAATATCCCTGGCAGCAGCCAGGGAAGCAGCTGTACCTCTAGTGGAATGAGTCATCAGGCCTGAGGGTGGAGTTCTACCCAGTTTTTCATAGCAGAATTGTATACAAGAAACAATCCACCTGGCAATAGATCTCTTAGTGGCAGGTTTGCTTTACCAGCTTCTCCATAAGTAAGGAACAACTGGAGGGATTCAAACCTGTGACCCTTGGTATGCTCTATGTAGTAGCTAAGGGCTCTTTTAACATCCAAGCTGTGTAGCCTCCTCTCCCCCAAGGAGGAATGGTCAGTTAAGAAAACAGGGAGAGAAATAGACTGATTAAGGTGGAAATCTGAAACCACTTTAGGTAAGAACTTTCTGTTAGTTCTAAGGACCACTTTATCTCTATGGAAAGAGATGAAATCAGATTCTACTGACAGGGCTTGCAATTCACTGATACGTCTGGCAGAAGTAATGGCTACCAAAACACAGTTTTCCAAGTCACGTACTTGAGCCTGCTGGAGGACAAGGGCTCAAAGGGGGGTTGCATAGGAGCAATGCAAACATTAAGGTCCCAAGCAGGAGAAGGATCCCTAAAGGGGAGGATTGATGTGAAGCAATCCTTTGAAAAACTTACAGAATACAGGATGGGATGACAGTGAGGAAGACTTGCCTACTGACAAGAAAGCAGAAACAGCTGCCAAGTGCACTTTAAGGGTAGCTGTCTGAGGCCTAGGCCATTAAGAAGGACCATATGATCCAAAACCGTAGGCAATTCAGCAGAGTCTGGAGAAATATTCTTCTTAGAACACCAAATGCTGAATCTTTTCCATTTCGAGTTGTAAGTTTTCCTGGTGGAAGGCTTTCAAGAAGCCTTAAGGATATCCAGAACCCCTTGGGAAAGATGCAGATCTGCAAACTCTAGCTCTTCAAGAGCCAAGCCTTGAGATTGAGAGACCAACGATTCGGGTACCAAATCCTCCCCTGAGAGGATGTTAACAGGCTGTAATTCCTGGGAAGAGACAGGGGAAGGTGAACTGTTAGGGACAGCAACAAGGGATACCATGGCTCTCTGGCCCAGTCCGGAGCAACCAGAATCACCTTGCATGGTTGTGACCTTATCTTGACTAGCACCCTGAACAGGAGAGAAAGGGGAGAAAAGCATACAGAAATTTCTCTTCCCAGTTCAGAATCAGAGCATCCAGGGGGACTGAGCCCAAGACTGGGGGTCTGCAACAAAAGAGAGGAAGTTGGTGATTGTCTGGGGCTGCAAAAAGATCCATCTCCGGAGTGCCCCATCTCGAGAAAGTCACTTTCAAAACTAGAGGATCCAGGGCCCATTCGTGATGGCCCTGGGATATTCTACTCAGTGCATCTGCTAGGACATTGTCCTTCCCTGGGAGGTGAACTGCTATCAGAGAGGTTTGCAGGGAATAGGCCAGGGACCACCACTTCATTGCTTCTGTGCACAAGGCTGTAGACCGAGTGCCTCCCTGCTTGTTGATGTACCACATGGTGGTGGTGTCTGTTCTGACCTGAACCACCCTGTTCTGTACTGACAGAGAAAGCTTTCAGGGCCAGAAAAACTGCCCTCAGTTCTAGGAGATTGACATGGAGAAGGGATACCTGAGGGGACCACAGTCCCTGGGCAGTGAGAGCCCCCAGATGGGCTCCCCAGTCCAGAAGGGAAGCATCCGTGGTAAGGACCACTGAATGAGACTGAGTGGCAAATGGGACCCCTTGCCTAAAATTGTCCTGATCTGCCACCACTGAAGGATCTGGATCAAGGTCAGAGTCACTGGGATCAGTTTGGTAAGGGAATCCTTCCTCTGAGATCAAAAAGCCCTCAGATGGAACTGAATGTACCTCATCTGGAATCTTGCCCCTTCGGCCACTGCCGTAGAAGCTGCCATGTGGCCCAAGAGCTGGAGGAAATGCCTTGCTGGTCGAGATACGTGAAGACTGAAGGAAGAGGATAGTTCTACAAGAACCCTTGCCCTTTCAAGGGGAAGAAAGGCTCTTGCTTTGACCGTATCCAGCTCTGCCCCTATAAAGGTAAGAAGCTGGACTGACTCGAGAACTGACTTGGGAAGGCTGAAAAGAAATCCTAGAGAAGAGAGCACTTGCTGGGTCACTTGCAGGTCTGACTTGACTTGGTCTGGAGACTGGCCCACTCTTGGCCAATCGTCCAGATATGGAAAAATGGAAATCTTTTGCCTCCTTAGAAAGACTACTACTGCCAGGCACTTTGTAAAGACCCTTGGGGCTGACGTTAGGCCAAAGGGCATTGCTCTGAACTGATAGTGGCCTGAGGGCAACTCGAACCTGAGGTACTTTCTGTGGGAGCACCTGGTGGGAATGTGAAAATAGGCATCTTTGAGGTCCAGGGAGGTTAGTCAGTCCCCTGGCCTTACAGAGGGAAGGATTATTCCCAGAGTTACCATCTTGAGCTTTGGTTTCAAAAGATGTTTATTTAGGTGTCTAGGATGGGTCGCCACTCCCCTATCTTTTTTGGGGTAAGGAAGTACCTGGAGTACAGACCTTTGCCCCAGTGTAGGGCAGGTACTCTCTATATGGCTCTTAAAGCTAGCAGAGATGAAACCTCTGCCTCTAGGGCAAGGGTTTCTGAGAGACCTGCAGGTGGAAAAGATCTGGCTCTCATCTTCGGACATTTTTTGAAGCTGAGAACCAGTCCCTGGCTTACTACTTCCAGGACTCACTTGTCTGATGTAATAGACATCCAATCCTGGACGAAGTAAGTCAGCCTGCCCCCTACTGGAATAGAAGAGTCGACCTGGACAGGACCATCAGGGTGTCTGCTAGGCAGGGGCCTAAGGCTGAGGAGTGGATGCAGCCCTGCTCATCCCCCTTCTGCCTCTCCCTCTGAAGAACCCCCTGTGTGAAAAGGGAGAAGAGGCCTGTGCTTGGTAAAAAGGCCTATGAAAAGGCCTGCCCCTAGACTGCTGCCTTTGAGGAGTTGCCTGCCTCTCTTTGGCTTGAGCACTCCTGTAAGTGGTCCTGTACTCTTCCATTTTCTTCATGTAATTCTCTGTCTGCTCCCCAAAAAGAGAACTGCCCACTACAGGAAAATCCATGGCCTTAGCCTGGGTATCCTGCGAGAGGCTAGTACATCTGAGCCAAGCCATTCTCCAAAGAGCCACAGATGTAGCCATGACTCTTGACGACACATCATTGGAGTCCACAGCAGCATGAAACTGAACTTTTGATGCATCAATCCCATCTGCAGCCACCTCCTCCAGCTCCTTGGCTATCTGGGGGGAGGCCTGTTTAGCCAGTGCCAGTACACTGTCCCACCTGGACTTCTGGTACCTGGCTGTATAGGCCATATAATTCGCCTGCCTGAGTCCCAAGAAAGATGCCATGTACTGCTTTTTTGACATGGCAGCAATCTTCCTGGAGTCTCTGTCTGGTGGGGTGTGAAGCCAAGGGAATGTTTGCCTTATCACAGGCAGCAGCCTGCACAACTCCAACATGGCTGCGTTGCTGATATAAAAACTCCGTATCTGAGCCTGATAGTGTATATCTCTTGTCCATTCTTCTATCAACAGGAGGTATAGAATTTGGAGACTTCAGGATTTTTTGTGTCTGCTTCCCAAAAGATCTGTGAAGGGGAACAGACAGTCTCCTGGACTCTGGGATATCCATCATTTCCACAAAATCAGGCTCCTCTTGATCCTCCATTGCCTCCTCCATAGGAAGCTGGAGGGTCTCAGCCACCTTTCTGTAGAACATAAAGTGGGAAGGGGACTCAGAAAGCCTAGGAGGGGGGATACACCTGAAGGTCTGTCTGGGGAGATGTCTGGTTCCACAGGCCCATCCAGACTTTCACCATCACCATCATCAAACTCTGGTTCATAAAATTCTTCAGGGGTATAATTGTGAACCGGGAGAACCGACCGAACCGATTCCACAATCCGAATCGCTCTGGCTATTTCCTCGGCAGTCAGAACATGGGCTTCTGGATCCGAACCAGACAATTTCTCTTTGCGTTTTTTGTCGGAACCGAACCCTCGGGATCGGCTCTCCTTTTGCCCGAAGAAGTATCGCCCTGGTCGGAACCGAACCGGGCTGGCCATCCGGGTCAGCAGACTTCTCGGCCTCCTTTTTCCCTCAGTCTGCCTAATCTCTTTACAAGGGTAGATTTGGGAAAGTTTTTACAAATTTGGCAGTCTGAATCGAGGTGTTCAAACCCCAGACAATAAACACAGGTGGTGTGGAGACTGGCCTTAGCAAAGACCTCCCCACACTCACTGCAGTGTTGAAACCCAGTAGGCCTGTTTTTTTTCTTGGGTTTCTCAGACATGGCCAACTTAACCAAACTTACCCTTTTTTTGGCAACCGCCAGGCAAGACTCCCTTATCAGTACCTAACCGTGTCACAGGTCTTGGAAAAAAAAGCACCAAACACTTTTTTTTTTTTTTTTAAGAACCGATAAGGACCGGTAACCACACACTAAAGTAAGATACAAGAATCAACAAATGATCGGTTCAGCAAGTTCCACACAGAAAAACAACACAAAACTTATCAAGTACTCACGGTACTGCAGACAGAGACTGAACAGACTATGTGGAAATAAATTTAAGTTAAAAACCGACAGTTAACCAACACTTCAGCCGACTTTCGAACCGAGCTGCGGGAGAAATCTCCGGAGCGACTGTTCAGTAAGGCGGAGCAAAGAATCTGATGGTTAGATTTCAAAGGGAAACAGACAGAGACATCAACCGAGCTCAAGCTCAGCATTCTATGCCCTGCATAGAAAGTTTAACCCTTTGTTCTCTAGGGCAGTTTAAAGGCTGGGGCCAACTGCATTAGTCAGAATTCAGCAAGACTTCATGTTGTTTGAACAGTGTAAACAAACAACCATTCCTATGCTGATCGAAGATACAATAAGCACTTTGGAAGTAGTAGTGCTTGGAGACTATCATTAAGCACTTAGATTGAGCAATCTGTGACATAGACAAACAAACTAGAGCTGTCTCAAGCTTCAGTGGCGCAAGAATAAAAGACATTACCAAAATGACAGATAATATATTATTAAAAGGTACTGGAGTTAATCTACTGATAATTTTACATGCCGGATCAAATGATACCTGGAATGCAACAAGCCAGGGTATTAAACAAGATCTGATATCATTTACAAATAAATGTATTGAAATGAAATGGGAAGTGGTTATTTCAGAAATACTTCTGATTCCAATAGCTTCCAGAGAGCACCAATTAAAGATACGAAACAAATAACTGGATTAGAAAATGGCACATGGAACAAGACACAGTGTATAACACACTGGGAAGAATTCTATGGGAAATCAAACCTCTACTCTTATGATGGGTTGCATCTGAGTAGAAGAGAAGATAAAATTACTCACCTTAGTAATGTTTCTTCTAATGGAGTCTTGCTGTATTCTGACATATGCAGTGATGTCCAACCTTTGAACTGCCCCGGAGATGAAAGAGTTAACTTTCCATGCCAGGCATGGAACGCTGAGCTCGAGCTCGGTTGAGACTCTGTCTGTTGCTGTTTGAACTCAAACCGTCAGATCTTTACAAGCTATACTCACTGGGTGTCCTGTGTGGAAACTGTAAACTTACACTAGTCAACTGGCTACTAAATATAATAAAAATATTTTTTTGTCCCCAAAACAAAGACTCAAGTCAGGAAACCCAAAAAAATAAAACAAAACACCACCCACACACCCAAACTAAAGGGGTGAGAGAAGAAGGGGTGGAGGCACCTCCCGAGTGCCAACACTGCTACTGCCCACCCACATCCCAAAACCCAGGTTCTGAGAGGCGAGGCGGGGGGGGGGTCAGAATACAGCAAGACTCCATTAGAAGAAACAACATTACTAAGGTGAGTAATTTTTTCTTCAAACATGAAGTCTTGCTGTATTCTGACATATGCAGACTACACAGCAGTACCTCCATGGAGGAGGGACAGAACCTACTTTGGAAATAGGCTCTGAAGCACTGCTGTGCCAAACTGAACATCACTCCTAGCCTGGATATCCAGAGAGTAATGCTTGGTAAAAGTATGTACTGTTTTCCAGGTGGCTGCTTGACAAATCTCTAAGATAAGAATATCCCTGGCAGCAGCCAGGGAAGCAGCTGTACCTCTGGTAGAGTGAGCCCTCAGGCCTGAGGGTAGGATCCTACCCAGTTTTTCATAGCAAAATTGAATGCAAGAGACAATCCACCTGGCAATAGATCTCTTAGTGGCAGGTTTTCCCTTACCAACCTCACCATAAGTGAGGAACAGTTGGAGGGAGTCAAACCTGTGACCTTTGGTGTGCTCTAAGTAGTAGCTAAGGGCCCTTTTCACATCCAAACTGTGCAGCCTCCTCTCCCCAGAGGAGGAATGGTCAGTGAAGAAAACAGGAAGAGACATAGACTGGTTAAGGTGGAAATCTGAAACCACCTTAGGCAAAAACTTCCTATTAGTCCTGAGACCACCTTATCTCTATGGAAAGAGATAAAATCAGGTTCCACTGACAGGGCCTGTAACTCACTTATGCATCTGGCAGAAGTGATGGCCACCAAGAAAACAGTTTTCCAAGTCAAGTACTTAAGCTCTGCTGAGGACAAAGGCTCAAAAGGGGGTTGCATAAGCTGAGCAATGCAAACACTAAGGTCCCAAGCAGGGGCAGGGTCCCTGAAGGGAGGATTGGTATGCAGCAATCCCTTGAAAAATTTTGAAAATACAGAATGAGCTGAAAGGGAAGAGTGCTTGCCCGCTGAGAGGAAGGCAGAGACAGCTGCCAGATGCACTCTTAGCGTAGCTGGTCTGAGTCCCAAGCTATTAAGATGAACCATATAGTCAAGGACTGTGGGCAGGCCAGCAGACTCTGGAGAAATATGCTTCCCAGAGCACCATATAGTAAATCTTTTCCACTTGAAATTGAAAGTGTTTCTGGTGGAAGGCTTTCGAGAAGCCTTTAAGATATCCAGAACACCTTGAGAGAGGTGCAAATCAGCAAACTAACTCTTCAAGAGCCAGGCCTTGAGACTGAGAGATTTGATATTCGGATACCAAACCCTCCCCTGAGCACATGTTAACAGGTTGTAATTCCTGGGAAGAGACAGGGGAAGGTGGACCGCTAAGGACAACAAGAGAGGGTACCAGGGCTGTCTGGCCCAGTCTGGAGCAATCAGAATGACCTTGCAGGATTGAGACCTGATTTTGACTAGCACCTTGAACAGGAGAGGGAAGGGGGAAAAGCATGCGGGAACTTCCTTCCCAATTGAGAACTAGGGCATCCAGGGGGACTGAGACCAACACTGGGGGCCTGCAGCAAAAGAGAGGAAGTTGGTGATTGTCTGGGGCTGCAAAAAGATCTATCTGTGGGGTGCCCCATCTGGAGAAGATCACCTTCAAAATCAGGGGATCCAGGGACCATCAGTGATGGCCCTGAGATATCCTGCTGAGAGCATCTGCCAGGACATTGTCCTTCCCTGGGAGGTGCACTGCTGTAAGAGAAGTGTTCAGGGAATAGGCCAGAGACCACAACTTCATTGCCTCTGTGCACAAGGCTGTAGACCGAGTGCCCCCTTGCTTGCTGATATACCACATTGTGGTGGTATTGTCTGTCCTGATCTGAACTACTTTGTTCTGAACAGACTTGGAAGAAGCTTGAAGTGCTAGAAACACTGCCCTGAGTTCTAATAGACTGATGTGAAGCAGAGATTCCTGAAGAGACCACAATCCTTGGGTGGCCAGGTCCCCCAAGTGGGCTCCCCACCCCAAGAGGGAGGCATCTGTAGTAAGGATTAGAGAATGAGACAGAGTGACAAAAGGAACTCCCTGTCTTAGACTGTCCTGATCCTGCCACCACTGTAACGCCTGGATCAGGGTTCGAGTCACTGGGATTAGTTTGGTCAGAGGATCCTTTTTCTGAGACCAGAAGGCTCTCAAATGGAACTGAATGTCCCTCATTTGAAATCTTGCTCCTTGGACCACTGCTGTAGAGGCAGCCATGTGTCCCAGGAGCTGCAGAAAATGCCTTGCTGGTCAAGACACCTGGAGGGTGAATGAAGAGGCCAGTGAGATAAGGGTCCTTGCCCTGTCCAGGGGAAGGAAGGCTCTTGCCTTTACTGTATCCAGCTCTGCCCCAATAAAGGTGAGGAGTTGCACAGGCTCTAGAACTGATTTTGAAAGATTCAGAAGGAAACCTAGAGAAGTGAGCAGTTGCTGAGTTATCTGTAGGTGTGACATGACTTGGTCTGAAGACTGGCCTACTATGAGCTAGTCGTCCACGTATGGAAAGATGGAGATCTTTTTTCTCCTTAAGAAGGCAACCACTACTGCCAGGCATTTTGTGAACACCCTTGGAAAAGAAGTTAGTCCGAAGGGCATGGCTCTGAATTGGTAATGGCCTGAGGGCAGCTCGAACCTGAGGTACTTTCGGTGGGAGCTTCTGATGAGAATATGGAAATAGGCATCTTTGAGGTCCAGGGAAACTAGCCAGTCCCCTGGCCTTAGAGAGGGTAGAATAATTCCCAGAGTCACCATTTTGAACTTTGTCTTTAAAAGGTGCCTGTTTAAATATCTGAGATACAGGATGGGCCGCCATTCTTCTGTCTTTTTGGGGGTTAGGAAGTACCTGGAGTACAATCCTTTTCCCTTGTGTAAGGGTGGAACCCTCTCTATGGCTCTCAGAGCCAACAGGGAAGAGACCTCTGCCTCTAGGGCAAGTGCCTCTGAAGGACTTGCAGGTGGAAAGGATCTGGTTCTCATCTTTGGAAATTTTTTGAAGCTGAGAACCAGTCCCTGGCTTACTACTTCCAGGAGCCATTTGTCTGATGTTAAAGACATCCAGTCCTGGACAAAGTAAGGCAGCCTTCCCCCTACCGGTGGTGGAGAATCGGCCCTGGCAAACCCATCAGGGTGCCTGTTTGGCAGGGGTTTTAAGCTGAGGGGTGGAAGCAGGCCTGCTTGTACCCCGTCTGCCTCTCCCTCTGAAGAACCCCCTATGAGCATAAGCAGACGAGGAGGCCTGGGCTTGGTAGAAAGGCCTATGAAAAGGCCTGCCCCTGGAATGCTGCCTCTGGGGAGTGGCTTGCCTTTCCTTGGCCTGAGCACTCCTACTGGTGGTCCTGTATTCCTCCATTTTCTTCATGTAGTTCTCCGTTTGCTCCCCAAACAGAGAATTACCCACAACAGGAAAAATCCATCACCTTAGTCTGGGTATCCTGAGATAGGCTAGTAGATCTGAGCCAAGCCATCCTACAAAGGGCCACAGATGTAGCCATGACTCTAGATGAAACATCATTAGAGTCCACTGCAGCATGGAATTGCTCCTTGGATGCCACAATACCATCCGCAGCCACCTGCTCCAGCTCCTTGACAAGCTGGCCAGGGACCTGTTTAGCTAAGGCCATTACAGTGTCCCATCTAGATTTCTGATATCTAGCTGTATAGGCCATATAATTGGCCTGCCTGAGTCCCATGGATGCTGCCATGTACTGTTTCTTTGCCATGGCATCAATCTTCCTGGAGTCCTTATCTTGGGGGTGTGAAGCCAAGGGTATATTTGCCTTATCACAGGCAGCAGCCTGCACTACCCCAACATGGCTGCATTGCTGGGTAAGGAATTCCGCATCTGAGCCTGAGAGAGTATACCTCTTGTCCATTCTCTTGTCCACAGGAGGTATAGAATTAGGAGTCTTTAAAATTTTTATTGTCCGTTTCCCAAAGGACTTACGAAGGGGAATAGACAGCCTCCTAGACTCTGGGATATCCATCATTTCAACATAGTCAGGCTCTTCCTGGTCGTCTACAGCTTCTTCTATAGGAAGTTGAAGAGTTTCAGCCACTTTTTTGTAGAACATAAAATGGGAAGGGGACTCAGAAAGCCTAGGAGGAGAAACCCCTGAAGGTCTGTCTGGGGAGATGTCCGGGTCAATGGGCACATCCGGACTTTCATAATCACCATCACTATCCTCCTACTCTCCTTCCTCCTCCTCCGCTTCATAAAAATCTTCTAAATTATAATTTGGAACTGGAGGAACCGACCGAACCGAGCCCCTTCCTCGATGGAGCCGGTTCGGTCGAACCGGGTTAGCATTGAACAATCCTTATCGCTTTGGCTATTTCAATAGCGGTCGGAGAAAGAATTTGTGGATCCTAACGGCTGATTTATCCTTTTTCTTTTAACCGAACAGACTCCTCAGAGTCAGTTCTCCTTTTGCCCGAAGAAGTTTTGCCCTGGTCAGAGGGCACTCCTTCTGGTTCGGTTGGAACCGAACCAGGCTGGCCATCCGGGTCAGCGGACTTCTTGGCCTCCCTTTCCCTGAGCCTACCAACTCTCTTTTCCAGGGTAGCTGCAGGAAAATTCTTGCAAATCTGGCAGTCTGAATCGAGGTGGTCAAACCCCAGACAATAAACACAGGTGGTGTGGGGGTCAGCCTCAGCAAAGGCTTCCCCACACACACTACAGTGCTGAAACCCAGTGGGCGGGTTTTTCTTTTGGGTTTCTCAGACATGGCCAGTCCTAACAAAACTTACCCTTTTTTTGGCAATCCGCCAGGCAGGACACACTCATCGGTTCCTGACCGTGTTACGGGTCGTGGAAAAAGCCGTAATGAAAATCTGTTTTTTTTTAGAACCGATAAGGACCGGTTACCACACTCTAAAATTAGAATAAACTTTTTTTCTTTTTTTTTTTTTTTAAAAACAACCTGATCGATTCAAACCGAACCGATCCCACGTTTACAAGTTCCACACAGAACAACAAGAAAATAAACCTATCTAGTACTCACGATACCATGGACAGAGACTGAACAGACAGGTTAACGGATTAAATTCGGTCGAAAACCGACAAAAACGGCACTTTAACCGACAAACTTGAACCGAGCAAAGGAGAAATCTCCAGAGCGACTGTTCAGTGAGGCGGAGTAAAGAATCTGACGGTTTGAGTTCAAACAGCAACAGACAGAGTCTCAACCGAGTTCGAACTCAGCGTTCCATGCCTGGCATGGAAAGTTAACTCTCATCTCCGGGGCAGTTCAAAGGTTGGACATCACTGCAATATGTCAGAATACAGCAAGACTTCATGTTGTTTGAAGGTGACGCCACTACCTGAAGACAGTTTTCTCTTGTTCACTTTCCTGCAATGTCTGAAATTAAATTTAATTCTCACCTTCATTTTAAATAGCAGTTACGTAAGAACTTACCGTAACAGTAGATCTTCGAGAGAGGTTCCTGCAGTAGGTCTTCACATATAGGTCTGCGTCCCCTACTGCCAGGACCGCATGGCAAACTTGTAACTAGCAATCATCAGCGGGGACCACCCCTCGTCGTCAGGTGACACGACATGTGTGACTATAAAAGGGGTGGTCCCATGCCCACCCTCCAGTTCTTTTCAACCGGAGACCTATAAAAAGAGAGCAGAAAAGAGGAGTAATAGACTCCTGTTACCCTGAGCCCAGAAAGAATCAGAGTCCTGGGCATGAAAATAGGTAAAAAAAAAAAAAAACAATCAGGAGCTGGGGGAAAAGTGAGTGGGAAACTAGACTTACTGCAGGAACCCTCTCTCAAAGATCTATTGGTACAGTAAGTTCTTACGTGACTGCTATATCTTACTTTGAGAGGGTTCCTGCAGTAGGTCTTCACATATAGGACTGAATACCAAGCAGTCTAACATAAAGAAAGGAGTCGGAGACGAGGTTCGGGAAGGAGTAATATATCTGCCAACTAAGGGTCTATTCAAGACAGAAGACCTTGCAGAACTGCAAAGCCAAAGCCAGCTCGATGTCTAGAGACACTGTCCAGACTGTAATGCTTAGTGAAGGTGTGGACGGAAGACCAAGTGGCCATTGCAGATGTCCGCAGTGGACACATTCCTGAAAAAGGCGGTAAGTGGCCATACTCCTGGTGGAGTGGCCTTTGACCACCCCCAGAAGGGGTGTTTCGTACTTCTGGTAAGTGTAATGAATACAGTTAGCCAGCCACCTAGACAGTCTGTTTCATAATTGCCTTGCCCTGACACTGGGAGGCAAAGGCAACAAAGAACTGGTTCGATTTTTGAACCTCTTTAGTCCGAGAAGTATAGTACCTCAAAATACTGTGCACATCAAGAGTGTGCAGGAGATGTTCCCCCTGTTGGGAGTGCTGTGGGAAAAAACAGGCAATTCAACACTCTGGTTTAGAGCCATTTCCAAAACCACTTTCGGAAAGAAAGAAAAAAAAATTACTCACCTTAGTAATGTTGTTTCTTCTAATGGAGTCTTGCTATATTATGACATATGCATTTAGACCCAGCCTTCGAACTGCTCCGGAGGTGAAAGAGTTAACTTTCCATGCCAGGCATGGAATCTTGAGCGAGAGCTCGGTTGAGAACTCTGTCTGTTCTTCAGACTCAAACTGTCAGATCTTTACGAGTAAAACTCACTAAGATTCTGTGTGGAAGCTGTAAACCTACACTAGCCAACTGGCTACTAAAATATTAACACCTTTTTTGGTCCCAAAACAAAGACTCAAGTCAGGGGATCCAAAAAATAAAAACACAACACCCAAACACCCCAAAAAGAGGTGAAAAACAAGGTGGGCATCTACTAAGTGCCAACACTGCACTGCCCACCAACATCCCAAAAGCAGAGGTTCTGAGAGGGGCAGGCGGGAGGTCATAATATAGAAAGACTCCATTAGAAGAAACAACATTACTAAGGTGAGTAATTTTTTCTTCAAACAACATGAAGTCTTGCTATATTATGACATATGCAGACTACACAGCAGTACCTCCATGGAGGAGGGACAGAACCTATTTAGGAAATAGGCTCTGAAGCACAGCTGTGCTAAACCGAGCATCGCTCCTAGCCTGGATGTCCAGGGAGTAATGCTTGGTGAAAGTGTGAACTGTTTTCCAGGTAGCTGCTTGACATATCTCTATGATAGGGATGTCCCTGGCTGCAGCCAGGGACGCAGCTGTACCTCTGGTGGAGTGAGCCCTCAGGCCTGAAAGGGGAACCTTACCCAGTTTTTGATAACAAAATTGGATACAAGAGACAATCCACCTGGCAATGGATCTTTTAGTGGCAGGTTTCCCTTTACCAACCTCACCATAAGTGAGGAACAGTTGGAGGGAGTCAAACCTGTGACCCTTGGTACGCTCTATGTAGTAACTAAGGGCTCTCTTCACATCTAAGCTGCAGCCTCCTCTCGCCAGAGAAGGAATGGTCAGTGAAGTACATGAGAGAGAGATATAGATTGATTACGGTGGAAATCTGAAACCACCTTAGGCAAGAACTTCCTGTTAGTCCTGAGGACCACCTTATCTCTGAGAAAGGAGATAAAATCAGGCTCCACTGACAAAGCTTGTAATTCACTTATGCGTCTGGCAGAAGTGATGGCTACTAGAAACACAGTTTTCCTAGTCAAGTACTTAATCTCTGCTGAAGACAAAGGCTCAAAGGGGGGTTGCATAAGCTGAGAAATACAAACATTAAGATCCCAGGCGGGAGCAGGGTCCCTGAATAGAGGCTTGGTGTGAAGCAATCCCTTGAAAAACTTGGAGAATACAGGGTGAGAAGAAAAGGAAGAGGGCTTTCCTGCTGATATAAAAGCAGAGACAGATGCCAAATGCACTTTCAGGGTAGCTGGCCTCAGCCCCAAAGTATTCAAGTGGACCATATAATCCAGGACTGTGGGCAAATCAGCAGATTCTGGAGAAATATGCTTTCCAGAGCACCATATGGAAAACCTTTTCCATTTAGAATTATAAGTAGCCCTGGTGGAAGGCTTCCTAGAAGCTTTCAAGATATCGAGTACACCCTGAGAAAGGTGTAGGTCAGCAAACTAACTCTTCAAGAGCCAGGCCTTGAGGTTGAGGATTTGAGATTGGTACCAAACTCTCCCTGGGCACAGGTTAACAGATTGTGATTCCTGGAAGACACAGGGAAGGTGGACTACTAAGGACAGAAGGAGTGGATACCAGGGCTGTCTGGCCCAATCTGGAGCAATCAGAATCATCTTGCAAGGCTGAGATCTGATTTTGACTAGCACCTTGAACAAGAGAGGAAGGGGAAGGCATAGAAACTTCCCTTCCCAGTTGAGAAGAAGGCATCCGAGGGACTGAGCCCAACACTGGGGGCCTGCAGCAAAATAGCGGAAGTTGGTGATTGTCTGGGGCTGCAAAAAGATCCATCTGAGGGGTGCCCCACCTGGCAAATACTACCTCCAGTACTAGGGGATCCAGAGACCATTCGTGATGGCCCTGGGAAATCCTGCTGAGAGCATCTGCCAGGACACTTTCCTTGCCTGGGAGGTGAACTGCCATAAGGGAGGTGTTCAGGGAATAAGCCAGAGACCACAACTTCATTGCCTCAGTGCACAAGGCTGAAGACCGAGTGCCCCCTTGCTTGTTGATGTACCACATTGTAGTGGTGTTGTCTGTTCTGACCTGTACCACTTTGTTCTGAACAGATGCAGAAAACACCTGAAGTGCTAGAAAAACTGCTCTGAGTTCCAACAGATTGATGTGGGCAGAGATTCCTGGGGGACCACAATCCCTGGGTGGTGAGCGCATGTGAGCTCCCACCCTAAGAGGGATGCATCTGTAGTAAGGGTCAAGGAGTGAGACTGAGGGATGAAGGAACCCTTGTCTCAGATTGCTCTGATCCTGCCACCACTGCAGGGCCTGGATCAGGGTTCGAGTTACTGGGATCAATTTGGTTAGAGGATCTCTCCTTTGAGACCAGAAGGATATCAAATGGAACTGAATGTCCTCATCTGAAATCTTGCTCCCTGCACTACTGCTGTGGAAGCAGCCATGTGCCCTAGGAGCTGCAGAAAATGCCTTGCTGTGAGAGACCTGCAGAGTGAAGGAGGAGGCCAGAGCCACCGGGTCTTTGCTCTTTCTAGAGGAAGGAAAGCTCTGGCCTGCTTTGTGTCCAATTCTCGCCTATGAAGTAGCTGAACAGGCTCTAGAACTGACTTTGGGAGATTGAGAGGAAACCTAGAGATGTAAGCAGCTGCTGGGTAACCTGAAGGTGTAATTTGACTTGGTCTGGAGACTGGCCCACTATGAGCCAGTCGTCCAGGAAGTGAGAAAGATGGCAATCTTTTGCCTTCTTAAATGAGCAACTGCTACGCCAGGCATTTTGTGAATACCCTTGGGGCAGAGGTGAGGCAGAAGGGCATTGCTCTGAACTGATAATGGCCTGAGGGCAGCTCGAATCTGAGTACATTCGGTGGGAGCTTCTGATGAGAACATGGAAGTAGGCATCCTTGAGGTCCAGGGGCGCTAGCCAGTCCCTGGCCTTAGAAAGGTAAAATAATTCCCAGAGTCACCATTTTGAATTTTGGTTTTAAAAGGTGCTTGTTTAGGTATCTGAGATCCAGGATGGGCCATTCTCCTGTCTTTTTGGGGGTAAGGAAGTACCTGGAGTACAGTCCTTTGCCGTGGTGTGAGGAGGAACCCTTTCTACAGCTCTGAGGCCAGGAGGTTGAGACTTCTGTTTCAGGCGAGAGCCTCTGATGGATTTGCAGGTGGAAAGGATCTGGTTCTCATCTTTGGAAATTTTTTGAAGCTGAGAACCAGTCCCCGGCTTACTACTTCCAAGACCCACTTGTCTGATGTTAAAGACTCACAGTCCTGGACGAAGTAAGCCAGCCTGCCCCCTACAGGTAATGGAGAATCAGCCCTGGCCCTCCCATCAGGGTGCCTGTTTTGCAGGGGTTTTAGGCTGAGGGGTGGGAGCAGGCCTGCTCGTACCCCGTCTGCCTCTCCCTCTGAAGAACCCCCTCTGGGCATAGGCTGAAGAGGAGGACTGGACTTGGTAAAAAGGCCTGTGAAAGGGCCTGCCCCTGCCCCTGGAAGGCTGCCTTTGAGGAGTGGCCTGCCTTTCCTTGGCCTGTGCACTCCTATAAGTGGTCCTATACTCATCCATTTTCTTCATGTAATTCTCTGTCTGCTCCCCAAACAGAGAGTTACCCACAACAGGAAAATCTATGGCCTTAGCCTGGGTGTCCTGTGACAGGCTAGTACACCTGAGCCAGGCCATTCTGCGAAAAGCCACAGATGTAGTCATGACTCTTGAAGATACATCATTAGAGTCCACTGCAGCATGGAATTGCACCTTGGATGCCTCAATACCATCAGTAGCCACCTGCTCCAGTTCCTTGGCAAGCTGGCCAGGGACCTGTTTCGCTAGAACCATAACAGTATCCTATCTGGATTTCTGGTATCTTGCAACATAGGCCATATAATTTGCTTGTCTGAGTCCCAAGGATGCTGCCATGTACTGTTTCTTTGCCATGGCATCAATCCTCCTGGAGTCCTTGTCAGGGGTGTGAAGCCAAGGAATATTTGCCTTATCACAGGCTGCAGCCTGCTACTAACATGGCTGCATTGTTGTGAAAGGAACTCCGTATCAGAGCCTGACAATGTGTACCTCTTGTCCATTCTTTTATCCACAGGAGGTATAGTGTGAGGCTTTTAAAATTGTTATGTCTGTTTCCTAAAAGATTTATGTAAAGGAAGAGACAATCTCCTGAACTCTGGGATATCCATCATTTCTACATAGTCAGGCTCCTCCTGTTCATCACAGCTTCTTCCAAAGGGAGCTGGAGGTTTCAACCACTTTCTTATAAAATATAAAATGAGAAGGAACTCAAAGCCTAGGGAGACACTCCTAAAGGTCTGTCTGGGAGATGTCCAGTTCAATGGGCACATCAGACTTTCAAAATCACATTCACTCTCTTCATAATCTTCCTCCCCTCCTCCGGTTCATAAAATTCCTCTATATCATATTCTTGAACGGTGCTCAACGAACCAACCGCTCACCTGATGGTGCCGGTTCGGTGGAACGAGAAGCGACTGGACAATTTTGATCGCTTTGGCTATCTCTGCAGCAGTTGGAGAAGGAAATTTTGGCTCCACACCTGCTGATTTTCTAGTCCTTTTGCTGGGACTGACTCCTCAGTCAGTTCTCCTTTGCCGAGAAGTCTCGCCCTGGTCGAGGGCACTCCCTCTGGTTCGGTTGGCACGGGCTGGCCATCTGGGTCAGTGGACTTTTTGGCCTCTCGTTCCCTGAGCCTACCAACTCTCTTATCCAGGGTAGCTGCAGGGAAATTCTTGCAAATCTGGCAGTCTGCACTGAGGTGGTCAAACCCCAGACAAACACATGTGGTGTGTGGGTCAGCCTTGGCAAAGGCATCCCCACAGACACTACAGTGTTGAAACCCAGTGGGCCACATTTTCTTTTGGGTTTCTCAGACACAGTGCCAGCCTAACCAAAAACTTGCCCGTTTATGGCAATCCGCCAAGCAAGACACCCTTATCTGTTCCCAACCGTGTCACGGATCGTGGAAAAAAACGTAATGAAATCTGCTTTTTTAGAACCGATAAGAACTGGGAACCACACTCTAATGCAATTTAAATTAAGTTTAACAACAACCTGATCGGTTCAAACCGAACTGATGATACCGTTTGCAAGTTCCACACAGAAATAATGTAAAACCTATCTATTACTTACGATACCACAGACAGAGCTTGAACCGACCGGTTGCGGTTTAAATACAGAGAAAATACGGTTTAAAAGAAAACATTACTCACCTTAGTAATGTTGTTTCTTCTAATGGAGTCTTGCTATATTGTGACAATTGCAGTTTGTCCCACTATTAGAACTGCTCCGGAGGTGAAAGGGTTAACTACCATTCTGAGAATGGAGTTTAAATGTGACTCGGTTAGAAAACTCTGTCTGGATAATTTCAAACTGAAACTGTCAGATCTTCTGAGCAAAAACTCACTAAGGTTCTGTGTGGGCTGTAACCTACACTAAACTGGCTACCTAAATATTAACACATATTCCTGGTCCCAACACAAGACTCAAGTCAGGGAACCAGAAAATAATAAAATAAATAAGGTGGAATAAAACACAACACCCCAAAAGGGGTGAAAAACATAATAGGCATAACGGTTGCCCACGCACTGGACTTACCCCATACCCAAGTAGAAGTTCTGAGAGGGGCAGGCTGGGGAGGTCATAATATAGAAAGACTCATTAGAAGAAACAACATTACTAAGGTGAGTAATTTTTCTTCAAACAACATGAAGTCTTGCTATATTACTTACAATTACAGAATACACAGAAGTACCTCCATGGAGGAGGACAGCACCTACTTAGGGAATAGGCTCTGAAACGCGGCTGTGCCAAATCTAGCATCCTCCTCGCCTGGATATCAAGGAGTAATGCTTGGTGAAAGTGTGTACCGTTTTCCAGGTAGCTGCTTGACATATCTCTAAAATAGGGATGTCTCTGGCAGCAGCTACAGGCGCAACTGTACCTCTGGTAGAGTGAGCCCTCAGGCCTGAAGGAGAACTTTTCCCAGTTTTGATAGCAAATTGAATACAGAGATAATCCACCTGGCAATGGATCTCTTAGTGACAGGTTTACCTTTTCAACCTCACCAAAAGTGAGAAAAGTTGGAGGATTCGAACCTATGACCCTTGATGCGCTCTATATAGTAACTAAGGGCCCTCTTAACATCTAAACTGTGCAACCTCCTCTCACCAGAGGAGGAATGGTCAATAAAGAACACTGGAAGGAGATAGATTGGTTAAGATGGAAGTCTGAAACCACCTTAGGCAAAAACTTCCTGTTAGTCCTAAGGACTACTTTATCCCTGTGAAAGGAAATAAAGTCAGTCTCCACTGACAAGGCTTGTAACTCACTTATGCGCCTGACAGAAGTGATGGCTACTAGAAAAACAGTTTTCCAAGTCAAATACTTGAGCTCTGCAGAAGACAGAGGCTCAAAGGAGGTTGCATCAACTGGGCAATGCAAACATTAAGATCCCAGGCAGGGCGGGTCCCTGAAAGGTGGATTAGTATGAAGTAATCCCTTGAAAACTTGGAAAAACAGGGTGAGTGGAAGAAGGGCTTTCCTGCTGAAATAAAAGCAGAGACAGCTGCCAAATGAACTTTCAGGTAGCTGGTCTCAGGCCCAAAGAATTAAGATGGACCATATAGTCCAGAACAATGGGCAAATCAGCAGATTCGGGAAATATGCTTCCCGAGCACCAGATGGAAAACCTTTTCCATTTAGAATTATAAGTGGCCTAGTGGAAGGCTCCTGGAAGCCTTCAGGATGTCGAGAACACCTTGAGAAGGTGTGGTCAGCAAACTCACTCCTCAAGAGCCAGGCCTTGAGGTTGAGGATTGAGATTCGGATACAAACCCTCCCCTGGGCACAAGATAACAGATTGTGTCTCCTGGGGAGGCACAGGAAAGATGGACTGTTAGGGACAGGAGGAGGGGTACCAGGGCTGCCTGGCCCAATCTGGAGCAATCAGAATCATCCTGCAAGGCTGGGATCTGATTTGACTAGCACCTTCAATAGGAGAGGAAGGGAGGAAAAGCATACAAACTTCCTTCCCAATCTAGGAAAAGGCATCAGGGGACTGAGCCCATCACTGGGGCCTGCAACAAAACAGTGGAAGTTGGTGATTGTCTGGGGCAGCGAAAAGATCTATCTGAGGGTGCCCCATCTGTAAAAACTATCCCCAGTACTTGGGGATCCAGTGACCATTCATGATGGCCCTGGGAAATCCTGCTGAGAGCATCTGTCAGGACATTGTCCTTTCCTGGGAGGTGAACTGCTATGAGGGAAGTGTTCAGGGAATAAGCCAGAGACCATAACTTCATTGCTTCGGTGCACAAGGCCGAAGACCGAGTGCCCCCTTGTTTGCTGATGTACCACATTGTGGTGGTGGTGTCTGTTCTGACCTGTGCCACTTTGTTCTGAACAGATGCAGAAAACACTTGAAGTGCTAGAAAGACAGCTCTGAGTTCCAGCAAATTGATGTGGAGCACAGATTCCTGAGGGGACCACACTCCCTGAGTGGAGAGGTCGCCCATTTAAGCTCCCCATCCCAGAAGGGATGCATCCGTAGTGAGGTCAAGGAATCGACAGAGGGATGAAGGGACCCCCAGTCTTAAATTGCTCTGATCCTGCCACCACAGAAGGGCCTGGATCAGGGTTCAGTCACTGGGACCAACTTGGAAGGGGATCTTTTCTCTGAGACCAAAAGGCTCTCAAGTGAAACTGAATGTCCCTCATCTGAAATCTTGCTCCTTGCACTACAGCTGTGGAAGCACCCATGTGCCCTAGGGCTGTGAAGTGCCTGCTGGTCGAGAGACCTGCAGAGTGAAGGAGGAGGCCAGGGCCACCAGGTTCCTTACCCTCTCTAAGGGTAGGAAGGCTCTGGCCTGCTTTGTGTCCAATTCTGCACCTATGAAGGTGAGTACCTGAACAGGTTCCAGAACTGACTTTGGAAGATTGAGCAAGAAGCCCAGAGAGGTGAGCAGCTGCTGGGTAACATGCAGGTGTGATTTGACCTGTTCTGAAGACTGGCCTATAATGAGCCAGTCGTCTAGATAGGGAAAACAGCAATCCTTTGCCTTCTTAAATGAGCAACTGCTACTGCCAGACATTTTGTGAATACCCTTGGGGCAGAGGTGAGGCCGAAGGGCACTGCTCTGAACTGGTAGTGACCTGAGGGCAGTTCGAATCTGAGGTACTTTCGGTGTGAGCTTCTGATTAGAACATGGAAATAGGCATCCTTGAGGTCCAGGGAAGCTAGCCAGTCCCTGGCCTAGAGAAGGTAAAATCATTGCCAGAGTCACCATTTTGAACTTTGGTTTCAAAGGTGCTTGTTCAATATCTTGGGTCTAAAATGGGCGCCATTCTCCTGTCTTTTGGGGTAAGAAATATCTGGAGTACAGACCCTTGCCCTGGTGTGGGGAAACCCTTTCTACAGCTCTGAGAGCCAGGAGGTTGAGACTTCTGTTTCTAAGGTAAAGTCTCTAGAGGGTTTGCAGGTGGAAAAATCTGGCTCTCATCTTTGGAAATGTTTTGAAGCTGAGAACCAGACTCAACTACTACTTCCAGGACCCATTTGTCAGATGTTAGAGACTCCCAGTCCTGGGCAGTAGTCAGCCTGCCCACGGAGTGGTGGAGAACCGGCCCTGGGCTTACCCATCAGGGTGCCTGTTTGTGAGGGCTTTAGTCTGAGGGTGGGAGCAGACCTACTTGCACCTGAATGCCTCTGCCTCTGAAGAACCCCCTCTGAGCATAAGCAGAAGAAGCCTGGGTTTGGTAAAAAGGCCTGTGAAGGGCCTACCTCTACCCTAGGGGTCTGCTTCTGAAGAGTGGCTTGCAGCTCCTTGGCTTGTGCACTCCTATAAGTTGTTCTGTATTCATCCATTTTCTTCATGTAATTCTCTGTTTGTCCCCAAACAGAGAATTCCCCCTAGGAAAATCCATAGCCTTAGACTGGGTATCCTGTGACAAGTTAGTACACCTGAGCCAAGCTTAACCTCTGAGGCCACAGATGTAGCCATGACTCTAGAGGATACATCATTAGAATCCACAGCAGCATGGAATTGCACCTTGGAAGCCTCAATACCATCAAAGCCACCTGCTCCAGCTCCTTGGCAAGCTGGCCAGGGGCCTGTTTAACAAAGCCATGACAGTGTCCCATCTAGATATTTGGTATCTTGCCACATAAGCCATGTAATTTGCTTGTCTGAGTCCCAAGGGCCTGCCATGTATTGTTTTTAGCCATGGCATCAATCTTCTTGGAGTCCTTGTCAGGAGGATGTGAAGCCAGGGGAATGTTAGCTGTATCACAGGCTGCAGCCTGAACTACCCCAACATGACTGCATTGCTGTGAAGAAAGTCTGTATCAGGACCTGAAAAAGTGTACCTCTAGTCCATCTTTTTGTCAACAGGAGGCACAGAATTAGGGGCTTTAAGAATTTTTATTGTTTGCTTCCTAAAAGACTTATGTAAGGGGATAGATCTCCTAGACTCTGGAATATCCATCATTTCCACAAAATCAGGTTCCTCTTGCTCATCCACAGCTTCCTCTAATGGGAGCTGGAGGGTTTCAACAACCTTTTATAAAACAAAAATGAGAGGGGACTCAGAAAGCATGGGGAGATTCTAAAGGTCTGTCTGGGGAGATGTCGGTTCAATGGGCACATCCAGACTCTCAAAGTCACATTCACACTGTTCATAATCCTCCTCCCCCTCCTCTGGTTCATAAAAATCTCCAATATCATATTCTTGAACGGTGGAACCGACCTCCTACCAGACAGTGGCGGTTCGGACGGAACCGGAGAAAGTGACTGTACAATTTGTATAGCTTTTGCTATTTCTGCAGCAGTTGGAGAAGGAATTTTGGACTCCATACCTGCTGATTTTTGAGTTTTCTTTGCTGGAACTGGCTCCTCAGAGCCAGCTACATTGCCGAGGAAGTCTTGCCTGGTCAGAGGCACTACCTCCAGTTCGGTTGGCACCGAACCGGGCTGTCATCGGGTCAGCGGACTTTTAGCCTCTCGTTCCTGAGCCTGCCCACTCTCTTATCCAGGGTGGCTGCAGGAAATTCTTCTAAATCTGGCAGTCTGAATTGAGGTGGTCAAACCCCAGACAATAAACACATGTAGTGTGTGGGTCAGCCTTGGCAAAGGCTTCCGCAACACTACAGTGTTGAAACAGTGGGCCGGTTTTCTTTTGGTTTCTCAGACATGATGCCAGCCTAACCAACAAACTTGCCCTTTTATCGGCAGTGCCAGGCAAGACACCCTTATCGGTTCCCAACCATGTCACGGTTCGTGGAAAAATCCGTAATGAAATCCGTTTTTTTTAGAACCAATAAGAACCGGGAACCGCACTCTAAAAGCTTTAAAATGCTTAAACTTTAAAGTTTTAACCAACCTGATCGGTTCGAACCGAACCGATAAACATTTACAAGTTCACACAGAAATAAAACCTGTCTATTACTTACAATACCAGACAGAGCTTGAACCCATCGGTTTGCGGTTAAAATAATAATACCAGCGGTTGAATTTAACCGAGAAAATACTATTTAAACCAAGAAATGAACCGAGCAGTAGGAGAAATCTCCGGAGCGACTGTTCAGTGAGGCGAAGTAAAGAATCTGGCAGTTTCAGTTTGAAATTATCCAGATAGAGCTTCTCTAACCGAACTCGCGCTCTAAACTCCATTCTCAGAATGGTAGTTAACCCTTTCACCTCCGGAGCAGTTCTAATGGTGGGACAAACTGCAATTGTCATAATTTAGCAAGACTTCATGTTGTTTGAAACCAAGAAAATACACTTTTAACCGACAAAATGAACCGAGCAGCAGGAGAAATCTCCGGAGCAACTGTTCAGTGAAGCGGAGTAAAGAATCTGACAGTCTGAGTTTGAAGAACAACAGACAGAGTTCTCAACCGAGCTCGCGCTCAAGATTCCATGCCTGGCATGGAGAGTTAACTCTTTCGCCTCCGGAGCAGTTCAAAGGCTGGGACTAACTGCATATGTCATAATATATCAAAACTTCATGTTGTTTGAAGGATTAGTCCACATGACCACCCGGTCCCTATGGAAAATTAAATAAGGCTCTCTACAAACTAGAGCCTGAAGCTCAAACTCTTTGAGCTGAAGTGATAGCAACTAAAGAGAGTGGTTTCCATGCTAAAAAACGCATATCACAGCTTGCTGCTGGTTCAAAAGGTGGTGAAGTAAGCTTTTCCAACATAAAATTGAGATCCCAGGAAGGAACAGGATTCTGGACTGGAGGTTTAATATGAAGGATCCCCTTCAGGAAAGTCTTGGAAACCTCTAGCTGAGCTAGGGTTTTGCCCTCCACTGGAAAGTGGTAGGCAGACACCGCAGAAGGATGGACCTTCAGTACGGAATAACTGAGGCCCAACTCTGATAAATGCAAGAGGTACTCTTAACACCTGGGAGGCCAAGCAGGAAAAGGGGTCTAGGGCCTTTCGCGGAGGTCCAGCCAGAAAATCTTTCCCATTTCATGGTGTAGGTGGATCTAGTAGAGGGCTTCCGAGTTTCCACTAAGACCTGAGCTACCCCTGTGGAGACTCCATAGCGAGAAATCGCTATGTCCACAGGTGCCATGCATGAAGATAGAGAGACTTGAGGCTCGGATGTACCAGGGTGCCCTGCTCCTGGGACAGAAGGTCGTGACAGCGAGAAGAGGTACTGGGAGTTCCAGTGCAAGTTGCTCTAACAATGGGAACCATATCTGCTGAGGCCACAGAAGGGTGATGAGGATCATGTGAGCCCCCTCTGCTTGGAGCTTCAGCAGAATCTTCTGCAAGAGAGGAAAGGAAGGGGAGGGAAAGCGTATTGAAACCTCCCTGTCCAAGCTAGAAACAGTGTGCCTCGCCAAAAAGCACTATGACTGGGAATGAGCGAGCAAAAGCTGGGTAGTTTTGCACGCTGGATGGGGAGGTGAACAGGTCTTGGTCTGGTTGACCCCACTGAAGAAACAGGTCTTCGACTACCTCCTGCTTTAGTTCCCACTTGTGAGCCCTGGCAACTGATCGGCTGAGACTATCCGCCAGAATGTTGTGAACACACAGCACGTGGACTGCTGTCAAAGACAGGCCATGCTGAACTACCCAGTATCACACCCGCATCTCCTCCCTGCAGAGAGGGTACGATTGGGTGCCTCCCTGTTTGTTGAGATACCAGACAGTGACCATGCTGTCTGTCTGGATGAGGAGTGTTCATGGAGTTAGGAGTGACTGGAATGCCTGGAGAGCGTAGAGCACCACTTTCATCTCCAGAATACTGATGTGCAGGTTCTCCTCAGTGGGAGATCAGGAGTCTTGGGTTCTGTGGTCTCCCAGATGCGCTTCCCACCCCAAGTTCGGAACTGAGAGGGAGATGGAGGGTGAAATGAGGCCTCCACCAAAAGATTGGCGGGGTCCTTCCACCAGAGGAGATCCTTTTGAAGGCTGCTGGAGACAAGGACTCTCTGGTCCATGTCGTCCAAGCGCTGGTCCCACTGGACTTGGAGAGACCGTTGTGTGACCCTCATGTGCAGCCTGGCCAAAGGGACTGTGGGTATGGCAGCCGTCATCAGACCCAAGAGTCGTAGGATCGGCTGAGCTGTGGTCCACCGAGAGGAAGCCCTGAGTGTGGCTTGTGAGATTAGTCTCTACTTGGTTGACTGGAAGGAAGGCCTTGCTCTGGACCGTATCCAGCACCGCTCCAATGAATTGGAGGCGCTGGAGGGTACTAGCTGGTATTTGGGGAGACTGACAGAAATTTCCAGGCTGGAAAAGAGGTCCAGAGTGAAGGAAAGTGATTCCTTCAGGCTGTCCATCGAGGGGACCGAAAAGAGCTAGTCGTCCAGATACGGGAACACATAAATGCCCCTGTGGTGTAAAAACGCCAAACTACCGCTAAGCATTTGATGAAAACCCGAGGTGCTGAAGAAAGTCCAAAAGGAAGGGCTCTGAACTGGAAATTATCCTTCAGAAAAGAGAATATGAGGAAGTGGCAGTGGGCAGGTAGAATGGGGATATGGAGGTAAGCATCTTGCATATCCAGGGAGCACAGCCAAGTGTTTGCTAGGAGCAGGGGTAGCAGTCCCTGGAGAGTCAGCATGCGAAATCTCTTGTATTCCACGAAGAGATTGAGCATGCTGAGATCTAAAATAGGTCTTGGATCCCCAGTCGTCTTTGGAACCTGGAGGAAGTGAGAGTAGAATCCCCTTCTTGTCTGTTCCGGAGGAACCAGCTCTATAGCTGCCTTTTGTAGCTGGGGTTGGCCTGAAGGGTAAAAGGACATTCCCGGAGGGCTGGAAGGCGGTCTCTCCAGAAACTCTATTGAGTGACCTCTTTCTATGAGTTGGAGAGCCCACGCATCTGCGGTGACAGCCTTCCACCATCCAGGTAAAGCCGAACCTTCCTTAAGCGGTTCCTCGAGGAGGCGGAAGGAGGGGTAGGGAGTCAGAGGCGCAGAGGGGTGGGCCTTTCCTCCAGTGGCGGGTTTGGACAACTTGGCCTGAGGAATTTGGGTGCCGGAACCTGAGGCATATTTGTTTTGTCGTTGGCCCTAGTTCTGTCTGTTCCACTTCCATTGGCAGCGAAAGGGCTATTAGCATTGCTTCTGACAAACGGTACATGGAGTGGACATCCCAGAGGGACCTGCCGCTCTCCTGCAGCTTAGTTATATCTTTGTCGTCGCCACCAAACAGAACTGGACCACTGAAAGGAGCATCCAGGAGAGAAGATTGAACATCTTGTGCCAATCCCGCCAGACTAAGCATCAGACAAATTCCAGTGGCCGCTCTCCGAGCCACAGAATTGACAGTCGTATGTGGCATGGAGGGCATGGCGGCAGGATGACTTGTTCATCCTGACTTTTTCCAGGAGTTTATGCCCAAGTTGTTCTTCAGGAATCTCCTGAAGGTCTTTCTCCAGTTCTTCTGAAGAGGACTTCTGAAAGGCCACCATGTGTGCAACACAGTTCAGGGACATGATGGCACAGGTGGACAAGGAGTAGATTACTGTACTGGTCCAGCTGTTTGGAGTCCTTATCCGGCGGAGAGGCACCAAGTTATTTAGGTTGGGCCGATCTGTCATGGGCAGCCGTACTGACCATGGAGTCGGCCTTAGGCTGAGCGCTCAAATGAGAGACCCGTTTCGGGGGGAAAGTAAGTTCGATCCGCTTTATGTGACACAGCCGGAATGGAAGAAGGCTGTTGCCAAATAGTGGATGCAAGGTCCTCATGTGGACCCATCCGGATGGGGGGGGGGGAATGGAAAGGGGATCCACACTGACCAGGTCCAGGTGCTCTCCAAGTCTCTTGCATTGGAGATCCAGTTCCTTGGAGGTCCATCCACAAGATGTTTGGATTGTTCTAAGTAACTCCCCAAAGGAGGGGTCCTCAGGGGGAGACTTGGGTGACTCCTTAGGTTGAGGTTCGACCGGGGGAGTGAGGCTCGGGCTGTCCTATATCAGAGTCCTCATCCGACTATAAAGATTCCGGCCTGCTGGGCAAGGAAGGTTCAAGAACCTGGTCCCAGGGTCCGAAACCCTTTGGGGGGGCAGAGTACTCAAGTCCCTGTCAGAACCCTGGCTAGAGGGTGCAGGACTAGTAGGTGGCGCCCTGGCAGGAGGGGTGACCCTGACCTAAGGCTGACCCAGCTCTAAAAGAAGCTGAGATTTTGCGTCCTTCCACGACGCAGGGATAGTTTCATTGATCGGGCTGCGATGGTGGAGGAAGCAGAGGTGGAGACTGGTAACCCGGGTACCCTGTTAAGAGGGTAGCTGGGAGTCTGGCACCAATAAGGGTACTGGTAAAAGGTCTGACCCTGGTAGCCTGGAGTAGGGTATCCTGGTGTTGGGTAGCCCAGCGTAGGATAAACCTAGCATCGGCAGGTTGTAGCCCAAATTGGCGGGATGTAACCCCGCGTCGGACCTCCAGGCAGCGGGTATTGTGGGACATGGGGATTAACTGGGAAATCACCCGCAGGGCCCGAGGCAGGAGCAAAGACCCGCTAGGAAGTGGGTCCGGTGACAGGGTAGGCAGAGGACCCGAAGGTCCCGCGGGAGGAGGTTCCATGCCTGGCCTGTGAATGTCCGGTGGGGATCCGCAAGAAGGAGGGGATCCCATGACGGAATTAAGCCTGGCAAAGGGGGGGGGGGGTCAGGCAAGTCCCCCAACGACAGGTAAGGTATGTACCGGTGGCGAATCCCTGGGGGTAGGAACTTGTTGGGGATGAAGGTGTACCTGCAAGCACACTTGTCCCACAAGGGAGCACGATGGGAGAGTAGCGGTGTCCACATGGTTAGCGGAGGAGCAGTCAAATGGCTTACTGGACACAGCTGGGCTGACCAGAAGAGAAATACTGAGGACAGGCTGATCGGCCTGGGCCGGGCACCCGGCGGCGGAGGCGAAGGGCAACTTATCAGCAGGGCTCGGAGGAATAGACCTAACAGAAACCTCCAAAGAGGCAACCCCTGACTGCCCGCTCACCTTGGGGGTGAAGGCGTCCGACCGGATGAAGGCCCTACAGGTGAGGTACTCACGTAGGTGGAGGGCCCACCCTGGTCGGCATCAGTTGTCTGGCTGGTCTTTTCCTGAGGAGAGCAGCTCTGCTTCCGGCATCTCTCCTAGTCCTTTTTTTCTTCTCTGGTGCCAGCGACGTCGATCTTTCTCTCAGCTCCTGAAGCTGCTTTTCCATGGAAGCCAGCCTCTGAGTCAGCAGATGGGCTTAGAGGGTCCTCTTGTGATGGGTGCACGTGGCCTGGTTGAAGCCCTGGCAGGTGGTACACTCAGCCGAGTTGTGCCCAGTCCCCAGGCAGAGGACGCACCTGGAGTGGTCGTCCCTGTGCAGGATCTGCGCAGTGCACTTGGACAGCTTCTGTTTGGGCCGATTAGACGACATACACTGTAACAGGTGATGGACAGAAATATCCAAGAACTTTAAAAGAAACTGCTAAATATACGCAAAAATGGCGGGCGACTGAATGCTGTTCTACCACGTTTGTTGAGCGAACTGAGCGACAGCAGGAAAGAACTGGAGGGCGGGCACGGTACCACCCTTCTATAGTCACGCTGACATCACATCACCAGATGATTTGGGCGGGGGGGGGCGGTCCCCACTGATGACTGCTAGCTACAAGTTTGCCGTGCGGTCCTGACGCCAGGGGGCGCAGTCCTATATGTAAAGACCTACTGCAGGAACCCTCTCAAAGTAAGATCAATATATCCTATTTGTCTGTGGTTCAACAGATAACAGAACCGTAAACAGTTACTTCACAAGCTGGCCACGTAGAAGGGTACTTACTGAATTAGGACAGTATCGCTTCATTAGCTCATTGATTGCAATGTCGTTCTTGTGAAGCTTTGGGCCAGTGTGGTACCAACCGACTATTCGTTCTCTAGCTGAAAAATAAAAGTAGTAAATCTGCATTAGTGGGTGTGACAGATTCCTCACCAGAGAGTTTGTTATTTGTTATGGACTTCTGCGTGTTAAATTTCTGTATGCTAAGGTTAAAAAAGGGTAACCTTTTCTTAGACTGTAAAATCCTCCAGGTCTTCTGTAACTGGGTGTAGAAAGATAGTAGATACTAAACATTTGTGACTGTGCAGTGCCTCTAAAAGGTACAGGTAATTTATTTAACTGGCAACTATGTGTGCCATCTCGGAAAGCACATACAGTACCAAATTAAAGAGCTAGTGGAGTCAAAACAGGCAGGCAGGAAAATATAAATTTTAAGAATTGTAACTTTTTATTTCTGACGTATTTTTTTTCCTTTTGCTCATTAGAAAGTATTCAGTGTGATAATATTGTGCTGGATATGTTGAACATCTCAGCCTGGCAGCTGTCATCTCTATCTCTATGCCCCCAAAAAAAAAAAAAAAACTACATCAGCACTGTGATCTGACTGACAGTGACATCACAGGTGACTAACCTGGCAGCCACTGAGTGGTTGTTCCCAAGCAGCAATGATGTCACAGTCAGTGAGGTCACAATGCTGATGTGTGTGTGTGTGGGGGGGGGGTAGATAAGTCAGCTACCAGGCACAGTGCTGTCCCACAGATTATACCCAACAGGTAAACAATCTTCTAACATCAGCTAAACAATCTTCTAATTAAACAAAGGGAAAAGAAAAAGTATCTCGGCTATAAAAGGTAACGGTAGACTGCTTTTAAAAACTAATAGTTTTAGGCAGTACACTAGCTCTTTAAAGGGAGATTGATGCTTCTACAAGAGAATGTTCAAGAGAGTCTGAAGTATTTACTTACCATACTAATCTTGTTTCTTCCAGGGATCACTCGGTATACTTAACTGATGCAGTCAGCCTTCTGTGTTGAACTGCCCTGGAGGATTGAAATGTATGTAAATGATCGAGCTATCACTGGCTCGTGCCACAATTCAAACTGCTGCCACTAGGTGCTGCTGCATTCTAAACATTCAGATTCATTGCAGAGTCTAAAAGGTAGAGACCCTCTAACTATGCTACCCTAAGGGAAAAAAGTGTCTGAGCCCCTAAGGGCATATGAAAATAACAGCTCCCTGTAAGAAGGAAACAAAACAGTTTGGTTTAACACCTTAACAATAACATATAAAACAGACATCATAGATACACTGACAGGTGAAGAAGTGAGCAGCAGAGTGCAGAACCTCCCCCATCTGGTTCTGGAAGGGAAGGCAGCACGGGAGAGTTAAGCATACTGAGGGAACCCTGGAAGAAACAAGATTACTATGGTAAATAATTTTTTCTTCAAACTCCAGGAATCAATCAGTATGCTAAACTGATGCAGACTAACAAACAGTACCCCGAGAGGTTGGGTACAAAACCTACTTAGGGAACAGGTTCTGCAGGGCTGCAGTGCTAAATCTGCCATCACTTCTGGATTGAAGTCCAAACAATAGTGCTTTGTGAAAGTACGTACAGTTTTCTAAGTAGCTGCTTTGCAAATGTCCAGCAGAGGAATGTTTTTTGCTGCAGCTACTGATGCAGCTGTGCCATGTGTGGAGTGTGCCCTGAGGTCTCGAGGAGGTTGCTTGCCAGCTTTGTCACAGCAGAACTGTATGCAAGCCACTATCCAGCATGCAATGGTTCTTTTGGAGGCTGGTCTACCTTTGCCCACTTCCCCATAAGTCAGAAACAATTGTGTGGGTTCAGGCTTAAAAACCTTGGTTCGGCCAATGTAGCGACTAAGTGCCCTCTTAACATCTAGGCTATGTAACCTTTGTTCACCAGAGCGTGAGTCAGCCATAAAGAAAACTGGCCAAGTTATGGAGTGGTTCAGATTAAAATCTGATACCACCGTAGGGAGGAAAGTACAGTAGATCTTGCAGCAGGCCACACCGGCAGGACTAAGCCGTCAGGCACCAGGACCACACGAAAACTTCTAGCTAGCAGTCTACCACTGGGGACCACCCACCACCGTCAGCCTAGTCTATAAAGGTGGGCGAGTGCCCACACCTACCTCAGTTCTCCGGCCGGAGTCCCCATATGGGCAGCTTATGGAGAACTGAGGAGGTTTCCTGACAGCCAAAAGAAAGGAAGAAGTAGTGCAAGAGATAAAGAGCAGCAGGGAGAAGGAGGGACAGAAAGCAGGGCCTGCTGCAAGAGCTTCTCTTGAAGATCTACTATTATGGTAAGTTCTTACATAATTGTACTATCTTACTTCGAGGAAGGCTCTTACAGCAGGTCACACAGTAGGACTGAATCCCAAGCAGTACCGGGTATAACCAGAGAAACAACACCGGGAGGAGGACAGAACAACCACCAATAGCTCAGGAGAGAAGGCCCTGAAAAAGAACTGCTAGGCTGAAACTGGCCCTGCGCCTAAAGGCAATGTCCAAACTGTAATGCTTGGTGAAGGTGTGAACAGACCTCCAGATGGCAGTTGCACAGATGTCCGCAGCAGACACACTGCTGAAACGAGCCACAGACGTGGTCATACCCCTGGTGGAATGGCCCTTGACCATTCCTGGAAGGGGTTTGTTTTACTTGCGGTAGCAATAAACAATGCAATTTGCTAATCACTTAAACAAGCACTGTTTGGAAACAGAAGCGCCCTCTCTCTCTTGGGGGTGAACGAAAACCAAACAACTGATCAGATTTTCTGGAAGGCTTTCTGCAGTTCATGTAGTATCATAAAATCCTATGTACATTCAAAGTATGGAGCAAGGCCCCCCCCCGATTAGAATACTCAGGAAAATAAACTGGAAGGTGGATGGATTGATTCAAAGTAAACTCCAACACCACGTTAGGTAGAAACTTAGGATTAGAAAGCAAAGACACCCTATCTTTGTGAAAAACCAAATATACCACGTAAGTGCCTGTAGCTTAGAAATCCTTCGAGCAGAAGTAACAGCAACTAAAAAGAGTACTTTCCACTACAGAAAGTGTAGCTCGCTACCTACGGCAGGTTCAAAGATAAGTAAGGTGAGTTTCTCCAACATAAAGTTGAGGTCCCATGGAAGGGCCAGGTTCCAAGTGGAAGGTTTGAGATCCAAAATGCCCCACAGGAGGGTGTGGGACACTTTTAGTTGGGCAACAGCTTTGCCCTCAATAGGCGCATGGTACGCAGAGATGGTAAAAGGTGCACCTTGACTGAGGAGTATCCCAAGCCCGACTCTGAAAGGAAAAGAAGGCACTCCAACACCTGATTCACTGGGCAACTGAAAAGATCAAAATGCCAAGCAGCAGCCCAAAGGGCGAAACACTTCCATTTCATAGTGCAAGTAGCCCTGGTGGAGGGTTTCCTAGCCGTCACCAGGACATCTGCGACCCTAGAGGACACACCCAAGCAGGCAATAGCTAGGTCCGCGGGAGCCACACATGGAGATGAGGGACTTTAGGTTGGCATGGACCAAGGTGCCCTGATCCTGGAAGCACAAGCCGGTGTAGAGGTAAGGGCACCGGAAGTTCCACCGCCAGCTGCTGCAACAGGGGAACCAAAGCTGACGCAGCCAGTAGGGAACTATGAGAATCGTGTCTGCCCCTTCCAACTAGAGCTTGAGCAGACGCTTCTGTAGGAGTGGAATGGGAGGAAAAGTGAACAGAAACCTCCCCTTCCAAGAGAGGGACACTGTGCCCAGCAGCATGAAATTGCACCTTTGATGCCTCAATCCCATCAACAGCCACCCCTCCAGCTCCTTGGCTAGCTGGGGGAGGCCTGTTTAGCCAGTGCCAGTACAGTGTCCCACCTGGACTTCTGGTACCTGGCTGTATAGGCCATATAATTAGCCTGCCTGAGTCCCAAAAATGATGCCAAGTACTGTTTCTTTGCCATGGCATCTATCTTCCTGGAATCTTTGTCTGGGGGGTGTGAAGCCAAGGCGATGTTGCCTTGTCACAGGTAGCAGCCTGCACTACCACAACATGGCTGCATTGTTGGTAAAGAAATTCCATATCCGAGCCTGACAAGGTGCACCTCTTGTCCATTCTCTTGTCAACAGGAGGTACAGAGTTGGGAGACCTAAGAATTTTTTGTGTCTGTTTCCCAAATGACCTATGAAAGGGAATAGACAGTCTCAGACTCTGGGATGTCCATCATCTCTATGAAGTCAGGCTCTTCTTGATCCTCTACAGTCTCCTCAATAGGAAGCTGGAAGGTTTGAGCCAGTTTTCTGTAGAACAGAAAGTGGGGAAGGGACTCAGAAAGCCTAGGAGGGGAAACACCAGAAGGTCTGTCTGGGGAGATGTCCGGTTCCACAGGCACATCCAGACTTTCACTGTCGTAACCATCATCTTCAAAATCCCCCTCCTCATCAAACTCCAGTTCGTAAAAACCTTCAGGGGAATAATCCTGAACCGGGGAAACCAACTGAACCGAACCTCTGTCAGAAGGTGCCGGATCGGTCGGAACCGGACAAAGCGATTCCACAATCCGAATCGCTTTGGCTACTTCGGTGGTCGGAACATGCAGCTCTGGATCCGAACCGGCCGATTTATCCTTTTGTTTTCTTTTTGTAGGTACAGATCCCTCAGGATTGGCTCTCCTCTTGCCCGAAGAAGTATCGCCCTGGTCAGAAGGCACTCTTCCTGTTCAGTAGGAACCGAACTGGGCTGGCCTTCTGGGTCAGCGGATTTCTCTGCCTCCTTATCCTTAAGTCTACCTAACCTTTTCTCCAGGGTAAACTTAGGGAAATTCTTACAAATTTGTCAGTCTGAACTGAGGTAGTCAAACCCCAGACAGTAAACACAGGTGGTGTGGGGATCGGCCTTAGCAAAGACCTCCCCCCACACACACTGCAGTGTTGAAACCCAGTGGGCCCATTTTTTTTCTTGGGTTTCTCAGACACGGCCAACCTAACCAACTTACCCTTTATATGGCAACTGCCAGGCAAGACTTCCCTATCGGTTTCACACTGTGTCTCAGGTGATGGAAAAAACCCGCTAAAATTACGTTTTTTTGTTTTTTTTTTAAACTGATACGGACCGGCAACCACACTAACTTTTTCTTTTTCAAGATTTTACTACAAGATCGGCTCAGCGAAACTAACTGGAAAAAATTTCCCACAATTTCCACACAACAGCTACTAATCTAGGTACTTATGGTACCACAGACAGAGTCTCGAACCGAAAAACGGGACGAAAATCAGACTAAAACTGAAACTTTAAATGCGATAGAACCGAGCAGAAGGAGAAATCTCCGGAGCGACTGCTCAGTGAGGCGGAGTAAAGTATCTGATGGTTTAGTTTCAAAAGGACACAGACAGAGTTTTCAACCGAGCTCGAGCCCAACTTACTATGCCTGGCGTAGAATTTAACCCTTCACTCTTCGGGGCAGTTCAAGAGTTGGAGCTAACTGCAAATTGTCAGAATACAGCAAGACTTCATGTTGTTTGAAAGCTAATGCCGCATTTTTAAGCTAAAATCAGGGTCTGATCCGTACCTTGTGGCAAGACCAAATCCCTGAATCTTTCTCCACACAATTTGCCCTAGATGGAAAAGGCAACCCTTGTCTATTGTATAGGGGAACTCCATTTTGCAAGCATTTATAGCAGCTTGCTCAAAGTCTTATAATGACAGAGGGTGACAATGTATAACCATACTCCTCTGCCACATCTTGAAGGTCCTGAAACATTGTGACATAACAGTCCTCGGATTTAGCAGACACTAGTGCGTACACCAGTTGCAATATTCTGCATGTCTCTACGTTCCCAACTGGTGCATGGATAGAATACAGCTGACGGAACAGGCTAGGTAACAGTGCGAAACGTTCCATCCATTATCCAATAGTCTGCACTCATTAGCTTTTCAATATTTTTTTTGGTGGTGAATAACAACTCTTTTGTTGCCACAAGTAGCATTCCGGGCTAGGAAAGATTTCCCATTGACTGTGGTGAATTCATGAGGTATTGCAACCTCCTCCAGAGTTCATGGTTCAGGGGCTATATTTACTCGCCGAGCGCGCTTTTAATTACTTGCCGCAGTGACTGCTTGGGCGGCAAGTTCTGACAGACTTCAGGGCACAAACCGGCAGTTCTGCTCTGTATGAGCTGTGCCGGACTGTCATGCGATGTCAGGGCACTTTGCTTCAATGAAGCTCTCGCTGCGGCAATTGGACCAGCAAAAGCATTGGGCCTATGGCTGTGGTCAGTGTTTGATCGCAGATGGTACTGCCCACCTACAAGTAGTGTTGAAGCACAGCCGTAGCATGCCAGAGATTTTCTTCCCTGGCAGCACCAATAAAAGATGTCGTTGTGACTTCTTTCTTTCACGTAAAGATAGCCATTAATGCTCAATTTCGGGATTTCACACTGCGAGGGCACCATATTGCAAACTACTAATTCCACAGCTGACAAGACCGCTTCTGCCATTCTGATTTGCTATGGACATTCGGCCTGCAATACGGCCTGTCCTTTATGCCCTAGTAACATCAGGTGAGTAGCCTATCAGAGTAATGTTCCTTGCTGACATGATCAGCTGTTCCCTGTCTCAGTGCAGACATGATAACGGCATCAGGGAGACTACCCCCGCTAGCAGATCCATCCATACACTCATACACAAGCTACTCAGGGCAAGTTGCAGTTGAAATTAGAAAATGTGTGTGTCGGGAGAATCAGCGTCAGTATAAAATCAACGTCGGGAAGGTTACAAATGGGCAGTAAAAAACTGGCTCTTTTTAGCCAGGAAGATCGATGTCAGATCATCATACTAGACCCCTATGTGGAGGATGCAGATGTAGCAATCCTCTGAAAAACTTTTTGAACACTGGATTTGGCGCCAGGGAAGAAAAAATTACTCACCTTAGTAATGTTGTTTCTTCTAATGGAGTCTTGCTATATTAAGACATATGCAGTTTGCTCCAGCCTTAGAACTGCTCCGGAGGTGAGAGAGTTAACTTCCATGCCAGGCATGGAATCTTGAGCGCGAGCTCGGTTGAAAAAACTCTGTCTGTTGATCTTCAAATTGAAACTGTCAGATCTTTACGAGCAAAAACTCACTAAGGTTCTGTGTAGAAGCTGTAAACCTACACTAGCCAACTGGCTACTAAAATATTAACACCTTTTTTTGGTCCCAAAACCAAGACTCAAGTCAGGGGACCCAGACAATAAAATAAAATACAACACCCAAACACCCCAAAAGGAGGGTGAAAAACACAAAGGTGGGCATCATTAGTGCCAACACTGCACTGCCCACCACATCCCAAGAGCAGAGGTTCTGAGAGGGCAGGCGGGGAGGTCATAATATAGCAAGACTCCATTAGAAGAAACATTACTAAGGTGAGTAATTTTTCTTCAAACAACATGAAGTCTTGCTATATTATATTACTATCTGAACTACACAGCAGTACCTCCATGGAGGAGGGACAGAACCTACTTAGGAAATAGGCTCTGAAGCACAGTTGTGCCAAACCGAGCATCCCTCCTAGCCTGGATGTCCAGGGAGTAAGGCTTGGTGAAAGTGTGTACTGTTTTCCAGGTAGCTGCTTGACATATCTCTAAGATAGGGATGTCCCTGGCTGCAGCTAGGGCCGCAGCTGTACCTCTGGTAGAGTGAGCCCTCAGGCCTGAAGGGGGAACCGTACCCAGTTTTTGATAGCAAAATGGGATACAAGAGACAATCCACCTGGCAATGGATCGTTTAGTGGCAGGTTTCCCTTTCCCAACCTCACCATAAGTGAGGAACAGTTGGAGGGAGTCAAACCTGTGACCCTTGGTACGCTCTATGTAGTAACTAAGGGCTCTCTTTACATCTAAACTGTGCAGCCTCCTCTCCTCAGAGAAGGAATGGTCAGTGAAGTACACTGGAAGAGATATAGATTGATTAAGGTGGAAATCTGAAACCACCTTAGGCAAGAACTTCCTGTTAGTCCTGAGGACTACCTTATCTCTGTGAAAGGAGATAAAATCAGGCTCCACTGAAAAGCTTGTAATTCACTTATCGCCTGGCAGAAGTGATGGCTACTAGAAACACAGTTTTCCAAGTCAAGTACTTAAGCTCTGCTGAAGACAAAGGTTCAAGGGGGTTGCATCAGCTGAGCAATGCAAATATTAAGATCCCAGGCAGGAGCAGGGTCCCTGAATGGAGGGTTGGTGTGAAGCAATCCCTTGAAAAACTTGGAGAATACAGGGTGAGCAGAAAGAAGGGCTTTCCTGCTGAAATAAAGCAGAGACAGCTGTCAAATGCACTTTCAGGGTAGCTGGCCTCAGCCCCAAAGTATTTAGATGGACCATATAGTCCAAGACTGTGGGCAAATCAGCAGATTCTGGGGAAATATGCCTCCCAGAGCACCATATGGAAAACCTTTTCCATTTAGAATTATAAGTAGCCCTGGTGGAAGGCTTCCTAGAAGCTTTCAAGATTTCGAGTACACCTTGAGAAAGGTGTAGGTCAGCAAATTAACTCCTCAAGAGCCAGGCCTTGAGGTTGAGGGATTTGAGATTCGGGTACCAAACTCTCCCCTGGGCACAGGTTAACAAATTGTGATTCCTGGGGAGACACAGGGGAAGATGGACTGCTAAGGACAGAAGGAGTGGATAGCAGGGCTGTCTGGCCCAATCTGGAGCAATCAGAATCATCTTGCAAGGCTGAGATCTGATTTTGACTAGCACCTTGAACAAGAGAGGGAAGGGGGGGAAGGCAGAGGAACTTCCTTCCCAATCGAGAGGAAGGCATCCAGAGGACTGAGCCCAACACTGGGGCCTGCAACAAAAAGCGGAAGTTGGTGACTGTCTGGGGCTGCAAAAGATCTATCTGAGGTGCCCACCTGGCAAATACTAACCCCAGTACTAGGGGATCAGTGACCATTCGTGATGGCCTGAAATCCTGCTGAGAGCATCTGCCAGGACATTGTCCTTGCCTGGGAGGTGAACTGCTAAGAGGAGGTGTTCAGCGAATAAGCCAGAGACCACAACTTCATTGCCTCGGTGCACAAGGCCGAAGACCCGAGTTGCCCCCTTGTGATGTACCACATTGTAGTGGTGTTGTCTGTTCTGACCTGTACCACTTTGTTCTGAACAGATACAGAAAAAACCTGAAGTGCTAGAAAAACAGCTCTGAGTTCTAACAGATTGATGTGGAGCAGAGATTCCTGAGGGACCACAATCCCTGGGTGGTGAGGTGCAGCCCATGTGAGCTCCCCATCCCAAGAGGAGCGCATCTGTAATATGCGGATCAAGGAGTGAGATTGAGGATGAAAGACCCCGTCTCAGATTGCTCTGATCCTGCCACCACTGCAGGGCCTGGATCAGGGTTCGATTACTGGGATCAATTTGGTTAGGGTATCTCTCCTTTGAGACCAGAAGGCTCTCAAATGGAACTGAATGACCATCATCTGAAATCTTGCTCCTTGCACCACAACTGTGGAAGCAGCCATGTGCCCTAGGAACCGAAGAAAGTGCCTTGCTGGTCGAGAGACCTGCAGAGTGAAGGAGGAGGCCAGAGCCACCAGGGTCTTTACTCTTTCTAGAGGAAGGAAAGCTCTGGCCTGCTTTGTGTCCAGTTCTGCGCCTATGAAGGTGAGTAGCTGAACAGGCTCTAGAACTGACTTTGGGAGATTGAGAAGAAAACCTAGGGATGTAAACAGCTGCTGGGTAACCTGAAGGTGTGATTTGACTTGGTCTGGAGACTGACCCACTATGAGCCAGTCGTCCAGATAAGGAAAGATGGCAGTCTTTTGCCTTCTTAAGTGAGCAACTGCTACTGCCAGGCATTTGTGAATACCCTTGGGGCAGAGTGAGCCGAAGGGCATTGCTCTGAACTGGTAATGGCCTGAGGGCAGTTCGAATCTGAGGTACTTTCGGTGGGGAGCTTCTGATGAGAACATGGAAGTGGGCATCCTTGAGGTCCAGGGACACTAGCCAGTCCCTGGCCTTGGGAGGTAAAATAATTCCCAGAGTCACCATTTTGAATTTTGGTTTTAAAGGTGCTTGTTTAGGTATCTGAGATCCAGGATGGGCCGCCATTCTCCTGTCTTTTGGGAAGGAGAAGTACCTGAGTACAGTCCTTTGCCCTGGTGTGGGGAGGAACCCTTTCCACAGCTCTGAGAGCCAGGAGGGTTGAGACTTCTGTTTCCAAAGCGAGAGCCTCTAATGGATTTGCAGGTGGAAAGATCTGGTTCTCATCTTTGGAAATTTTTTGAAGCTGAGAACCAGTCCCTGGCTTACTACTTCCAGGACTCATTTGTCTGATGTTAAAGACTCCCAGTCCTGAACGAAGTAAGCCAGCCTGCCTCCTACAGGTAATGGAGAATCGGCCCTGGGCATCCCATCAGGGTGCCTGTTTGGCAGGGGCTTTAGGGTGAGGGGTGGAAGCAGGCCTGCTCGTACCCCATCTGCCCCTCCCTCTGAAGAACCCCCTCTCGGCACAAGCTGAAGAGGAGGCCTGGGCTTGGTAAAAAGGCCTGTGAAAAGGCCTGCCCCTGCCCCTGGAAGGCTGCCTCTGAGGAGTGGCTTGCCTCTCCTTGGCCTGTGCACTCCTATAAGTGGTCCTATACTCATCCATTTTCTTCATGTAATTCTCTGTCTGCTCCCCAAACAGAGAATTACCCACAACAGGAAAATCCATGGCCTTAGCCTGGGTATCCTGTGACAGGCTAGTAAGCCTGACTAAGCCATTCTACGAAAAGCCACAGATGTAGCCATGACTCTTGAAGATACATCATGTGAGTCCACTGCAGCATGGAATTGCACCTTGGATGCCTCAATACCATCAGCAGCCACCTGTTCCAGCTCCTTGGCAAGCTGGCCAGGGACCTGTTTCGCTAAAGTCATAACAATATCCCATCTGGATTTCTGGTATCTTGCAACATAGGCCATATAATTTTCCTGTCCGAGTCCCAAGGATGCTGCCATGTATTGTTTCTTTGCCATGGCATCAATCCTCCTGGAGTCCTTGTCAGGGGGGTGTGAAACCAAGGGAATATTTGCCTTATCACAGGCTGCAGCCTGCACTACTCCAACATGGCTGCATTGTTGTGAAAGGAACTCTATCAGGGCCTGACAATGTGTACCTCCTGTCCATCTTTTTATCCACAGGAGGTAAAGAATTAGGAGCTTTTAAAATTTTTATTGTCCGTTTCCTAAATGATTTATGTAAAGGAACAGACAATCTCCTGGACTCTGGGATATCCATCATTTCCACATAGTCAGGCTCCTCCTGTTCATCCACAGCTTCTTCCAAAGGGAGCTGGAGGGTTTCAGCAACTTTTTTATAAAACAGAAAATGAGAAGGGGACTCAGAAAGCCTAGGGGGAGACACTCCTGAAGGTCTGTCTGGGGAGATGTCCGGTTCGATGGGCACATCCAGACTTTCAAAATCACATTCACACTCTTCATAATCCTCCTCCCCCTCCTCCGGTTCATAAAATTCCTCTATATCATATTCTTGAACCGGTGGAACCGTCGAACCGACCGTTTACCTGATAGTGGCGGTTCGGACGGAACCGGAAGCGACTGGACAATTGGATCGCTTTGGCTATCTCTGCAGCAGTTGGAGAGGAAATTTTGGCTCCACACCTGCTGATTTTCTAGTCCTCTTTGTTGGAACTGGCTCCTCCGGTCAGCTCTTCGTTGCCAGTATCGCCCTGGTCAGAGGCACTCCCTCCGGTTCGGTTGGCACCGAACCGGGCTGTCATCCGGGTCAGCGGACTTTTTGGCCTCTCGTTCCCTGAGCCTACCAACTCTCTTATCCAGGGTAGCTGCAGGGAAATTCTTTCAAATCTGGCAGTCTGCATTGAGGTGGTCAAACCCCAGACAATAAACACATGTGGTGTGTGGGTCAGCCTTGGCAAAGGCTTCCCCACAGACACTACAGTGCTGAAACCCAGTGGGCCCGATTTTTCTTTTGGGTTTCTCAGACATAATGCCAGCCTAACCAAAAACTTGCCCTTTTCCGGCAAATCGCCAAGCAAGACACCCTTATCGGTTCCCAACCGTGTCGCGGGTCGTGGAAAAAAACGTAATGAAATCCGGTTTTTTTAGAACCGATAAGAACCGGGAACTGCACTCTAAATGTAATTTAATATGTTTTAACAACCACCTGATCGGTTCAAACTGAACCGATAACGTTTGCAAGTTCCACACACAGAATGTAAAACCTATCTATTATCTACGATACCACAGACAGAGCTTGAACCGACCGGTTTGCGGTTAAAATAAATATAATTGCGGTTTAAAAAACCGAGAATAACACTTTTTTAACCGAGAAATGAACCGAGCAGTTGGAGGAATCTCCGGAGCGACTGTTCAGTGAGGCGGAGTAAAGAATCTGACAGTTTCAGTTTGAAGATCGACAGACAGTTTTTTCTCAACCGAGCTCGCGCTCAAGATTCCATGCCTGGCATGGAAGTTAACTCTTTCACCTCCGGAGCAGTTCTAAGGCAGAGTAAACTGCATATGTCATAATATAGCAAGACTTCATGTTGTTTGAAAATCTTTTACCCGCAGATAAGTCAGCTGAGACAGCTGCAAGGTGCACTTTCAGGGTAGAGGTCCTTAAGCTCATAGAATGGAGATGAGTCAGGTAGTCCAAGACCACTGGCAAACTGGCCTGGTTGTGGTCAACATCCCTTCCTTGGCACCAGAAGGAAAATCTCTTCCATTTGGAAGAATAGGTTTTCCTAGTGGATGGCTTTCTGGCTACCCTAAGTATCTCCATAACCCCTTCTGACAAATGCAAGTCTGCAAATTCTAGTCCTCAAGAGCCAGGCTTTGAGCCTGAGGGACTGAAGGTTGGGATACATGATCCTACCCCTGAGAGGATGACAATAGGCTGTGCCTCCTGGGGAGGTTGATTGGTTTGGCTACTGACATTGACAGAACCATGGAGTACCAGGGCTGTCAGGCCCAAAATGGGGCAATGAGTATCACTGTTGCTGGCTGGGATCAGAGTTTGATCAGCACCCTTGGCAGCAAGGGAAACAGAGGGGATGCATACAGAAACCTCCCTGTCCAATCCAGCAGAAGTGCGTCCAGAGGAATTGCGCCCTTGATAGGGAGTCTTCAGCAGAACTGCGGTAGCTGACTGCCTGGAGCTGCAAACAAGTTTACTTCTGGAATGCCCCATCTCCCGAAGACAACATCTAGAACCTGCCGGTTCAGTGACCACTCATGGTGGTTCTGACTGATTCTGCTGAGGGCATCTGTCAGAACATTGTCCTTTCCTGTGAGATGGACAGCTGAGAGGGAGACCTCCAGGGAGTATGCCAAAGTCCAGATTTTCATTGCTTCCATGCACAGTGGAGTTGACCTTGTGCCCCCGTTTATGTACTACATGGTGGTTGTATTGTCTGTCCTGACCTGCACGTCCTTGCCCCTTACTAGACTGGCGAATGACTGGATACCCAGGAGGACTGCTCTGAAGGAGTGAGTCCCATTGTGTCCACGTGCTGTGTGATCCCCCAGATGTGCCCCCCCAACTCAGGAGGGATGAAACACAGAAACATAGAAGCTGACGGCAGATAAGTACCACAAGGCCCATCCAGTCTGCCCATTTCTTTTTTCTACCTTATAAATGTGCCATCGGCCTTTGCTCTGTCAGTGGCCTATCTATTCATACTCATCTGTATTGCTCCCTTATGCCTATCCATGCCTGTTTGAAGTCCTGCACTGTATTCATAGCCACCACTTCCTGAGGTAAGCCGTTCCATGCATCCACCACCCTTTCTGTGAAAAAGAATTTCCTCACATTCCCCCTTAATCGGCCTCCCTCTAACCTCATGCTGTGTCCTCTTGTCCTGCTATTATTCTTATATTTAAACATGTTCGACTCTTTCACCTTGTTAATCCCCTAAAGGTGTTTGACTGTTTCAATCATATCACTCTCTCCCTCCTTTGCTCAAGGGTATACATGTTGAGCTCCGTTAATCTGTCCTCATATGTCTTCTGATGCAGTCCCTGCACCATTTTGGTTGCACTTCTCTGGACTGCCTCAATTTGGTTAATGACCTACATAGAAACATAGAATTTGACGGCAGATAAGGACTGCTTGGCCCACCCAGTCTGCCCATTTCCCTACCTACTGGATAAGCTGCAGATCCTAGTTAACCAGCAGCCTACTTCTTTCTACCCCCACCCCCCAGAATTGCCTTATGACTATCCCATGCATGCTTGAATTCCACCACTGATTTTGACTCCACAACCTCCTCCGGAAGGCCATTCCATGCATCCACAACCCTCTCTGTGAAAAAATACTTCCTTAAATTACCTCTGAGCCGCCCCCCCTCTATCTTCAAATTGTGCCTTCTTGTTCTTGCACACCTCTTTTGAAAGATGCTACCCTCTTGGACTTTGTTGATTCCCTTGAGGGTATGAAAGTTTCTATCATGTCCCCCTCTCCCTCCTTTCCTCGAGGTATACATATTAAGCTCCTTAAGTCTCTCTTCATATGTCCTCCGGTGCAGACCCTGCACCATTTTAGTTGCCCTCCTCTGGACAGCTTCCATCCTGTCTATGTCTTTCCGGAGATTGGGTCTCCAGAACTGTGAAGGTGTGGCCTCCAGTACTGTACGCAGTACTCCAGATGGGGCCTAACCAGTGTCTTGTAAAGAGGGATTATGACCTCCCTCTTACGACTTGTGATACCCCTACTAATACACCCTAACATCCCTCTAGCCTTACCTACTGCTTTAGAGGTCTGCTTGGATGATTTCAGGTCATCGGTGATGATGATGCCAAAGTCTCTTTCTTCCTTTGTGACTGCCAGCAACTCCCCTCCCAGCCTATAGGTGGTTTCAGGGTTTCTCTTCCCTATGTGCATGATCTTGCACTTCTTTGCATTAAATCCCAGTTGCCACTCTTCTGACCATTTTGCTATTTTGTCCAGATCTCTTCTCATTTTGCCCACCCCATCTGGATCATCTACTCTGTTGCAGATCTTGGTGTCATCTGCAAACAGACAAACCTTACCCTCTAGTCCACCTGCAATGTCACTAGTGAAGATATTGAAGAGGACTGGCCCCAGGACTGATCCCTGAGGTACCCCACTTGTGACTTGCATCTCTTTTGACTGTATACCATTTACCACCACTCTGTTTTCTGCCAGTCAACCAGTTTGCCACCCAGTTAACCAACTTCTGACCCACCCCGAGCCTACCCAGCTTATTAAATAATCTTCTATGTGGAACAGTATCGAAAGCTTTGCTGAAGTCAAGGTAGGCAACATCAACTGCTCCCCGGTCCACCACTCTGGTTACCCAGTCAAAGAAATCAATGAGATTAGTTTGACAGGACCTTCCTTTTGTAAACCCTTGCTGTCTTGGATCCTGTGCCCCTATGGATTCCAGGTGTTGCACTATCCTTTCCTTAAGGAGTGCCTCCATAATCTTGCCCACTACTGAGGTAAGACAGTCTGGTTTGTAATTCCCTGCCTCCTCCCTGCTACCACTCTTGTGGAGTGGGATCACATGAGCCCTTCTCCAGTCTTCTGGGACCGCTCCTGTGCGCACAGACTTACTAAACAGTTCTAATAATGGGTCTGCTAGTTCCACCCTTAGCTCCTTAAGTACCCTGGGATGTATGCCATCAAGTCCCATTGCCTTGTCCACCCTGAGCTCAGCGGGCTCTTGTAGGACTCTTTCTTTTGTGAGGGGACTAGTGCTCACCTCCCTCCCCACTGTGTCCATGGTGCTGAGCTGTGGGCCATGCCCTACCTTCTTTTCAGTAAATACTAAGCCAAAGTATCTATTTAGGATAGATGCTTTTACAGGGTCCTCCTCCTCACATGCCCCCTTTTCTCCTTTGAGCTTAGCAATACCCCCTCTGGACTTTCTCCTTTCACTAATGTATCTATAGAAAGTCTTGTCACCTTCTTTTACTGTTCATGCTAGTGTTTCCTCAGTTTGGGACTTTGCCAGCTTACTGCCTTCCCTGTTTCCCTTAGGGCAGTTTGGTATGCCTCCCTATCTTCATCCCGCTGTGTTCCCTTATATTTCCCTGAAGGCCAGCCTTTTGGCTCTGACCTTTTCTGCTACTGTATTTGAGAACCAAAGTGGTTTCCTTCTTATTTTGCACTTCCTTTTCTGTCTAACACAATGGGATGTTGCTTCAAGTATTGCATCCTTAATGCTTGCCCACTTTGCCTGTACCTCCTCGCCTGTGTTTCTTTTTGCCAGGGCTAGCTCAACTGTTGGCCATCTTATCAAAGTCAGCTCCTCTGAAGTCCCATATTTTTGCCTTGGAATGGGATGATTTAGATATAGTGGCCAAATTAAACCATACCATGTGATTGTCACTGGCCCCCAGGTGACCTACCTGGAGATCTGTGATCCCTTCCCTGTTAGTCAGTACTAGATCTAGGATAGCCCTGTCTCTTGTGGGTTGTTGTACTAGCTATTTGAGGCCCTCCCCCTGCAGGGAATCCACCATGTGTTTAGTTCTGGCAGATGCATCTGTGATCAGTACTAGTGAGGGGGCTTGCTACAAGAATGGCACCCTTGCCTGAGGTTGGTCTTGTCTTGCCAGCACTGTAGAGCTTGAAGAAATGTTACTGTGACAAGTACCAGCTTTGACAGCGAATCCCTTTTTTGAAGCCAGTGAGCTCTTAGGTGGAACTGAATGTCCCTCATTTGGAACCTGGCTCCTGAAAGTTGCTGCAGACGCTGCCATGTGGCCTAGTAGTTGCAGTAAATGCCTTGCCAGACTTGGGACGTGTAGCTTGAAGGAGCTGGCTACCTGTATCAGGCTGCTCACTCTGTCTTGAGGTAGGAAAGCCCTTCCCTTTTGTATGTCCAGCTCTGCTCCTATGAACTTGAGAAGCTGAAATGGTTCCAGCACATATTTTTTTAGGTTCACCAGAAACCCCAGTGAATGCAGGGTATTCTGTGCGAGCGCTAATGCCTCTGACTTGTTGATATGACTGACCTACTATCAGCCAATCGTCCAGGTAGGGGAACACAGTTACTCCTTGTCTCCTTAGGTGTGCCACGACCACAGCTAGGCATTTTGTGAACACCCTTGGAGCAGAGGTTAGTCCGAAGGGCACTGCCCAGAACTGATAATGGCCAACTGAACCTGAGATACCTTCTGTGTGACTGCCTTACAGGGATGTGAAGGTAGGTGTCCTTTAGGTCTAAGGATGCTAGCCAGTCTCCTGCCTTAGGACTGGCAGAATAGTAGTCAGTCACCATCTTGAATTTTGGCTTTGACAAATGTTTGTTTAGGTGTCTGAGATCCAGAATGAGTTGCCACTCCCATTTTTTTTATTGTGAAGTACCACCTTGAGTACAAAACTTTTCCCTTCTGAGCTGAGGGGACTCGTTCTACCACCCTTTGTAAAAGAAGGCTTGAAACTTCCTCCTCTCGTAAGGCTGTTTCTGTTGGGGAAGAGGGTTTGAAGACCCTTGACCTCAGCTTTGGCATGAGCTTGAAGCAGAAGACAAGATCCTGGCCCTCTACCTCCAGGACCCACTTGTCTGTGGCGATATTTTCGTACTCCTGGAGGTAGTGGGCCAGCCTGCCCCCTACTAGAACTGGGGAGGCAACCCGGGCAGGCACCTCTGGGCATCTGCTTTCTCTGGGCTGCTATCTGAGTGCTGGGGCTAGTGCGGCCACCCCCCTTCAAACAACATGAAGTCTTGCTGTATTCTGACTATTGCAGTTAGCCCCAGCACTCAAACTGCCCTGGAGAGTAGAGGGTTAATTTCTATGCAGAGCATAGAACATTGAGCTCGAGCTCTGTTCAAACCTCTGTCTGCTGCACTGAGAAGCGCAACCGTCAGATTCTTTACTCCGCCTAACTGAATAGTCGCTCTGGAGATTTCTCCTTTGCTTACAGTTCGAAAGTCGGTTAAAGTCCTCGGTTTTACCGATTATTTTTCCCCAAGTTTCGGTTCAGATTTCTGTCTGTAGTACAGTAAGTACTAGGTAGTGAACTAGACATAGTAAACTTGTGGAAATTGTAAAAATTTATTTTTCGACCAGTTTGGCTGAACCGGCCGTTTAGTGAATTATATATTCTGTCTGTTTCTAAATTTAGAGTGTGGTTACTGGTCCTTATTGGTTATATATATGTGTATATATGTATGTATATATATATATATATATATATATATATACATATACATATACATATATATATATATATATATATATATATATATATATATATATACATATACATACACACACACACACACACACACACACACAAACTGCATTTTCTTGTGTTTTTCCAATACCCATGACATGGTTAGAGGGTGTCTTGCCTGGTTGGTTGCCATAAAAGGGTAAGTTTGTGCTTAGGATGGCTACGTCTGAGAAACCCAAAAGAAAAACCGGGCCCACTGGCTTTCAACACTGCAGTGTGTGTGGGGAGGTCTTTGCTAAGGCTGATCCCCACACCACCTGTGTTTATTGTCTGGGGTTTGGCCACCTCGATTCAGACTGCCAAATCTGTTAACATTTCCCTAAGTCTACCCTGGAAAAAAGATTAGGTACGCAGTTCCAACCGAACCTGAGGGAGTGCCCTCTGACCAGGGCGATACTTCTTTGGACAAGAGCAAAGTCGATCCTGAGGGATCAGTTCCTACAAAAGGAAAAAGAAAAGAAAAATCGTCCGGTTCGGATCCAGAGACCCATTTTCCAACCGCCGAAGAGATTGCCAAAGCGATAAGGACTGTAGAATCGCTTCGCCCGGTTCAGTCTGATCCGGCGCCTTCTGGCAGGCACTCTGTTCAGTCGGTTCCTCTGGTTCAAGATTATGCCCCTGAAAATTTCTATGAACTGGATCTGGAGGGGGATGAAAATTATGACGACGACGATGGTGTGGAAGGTCTGGATGAGCCCACTGAACCGGCCATCTCCCCAGACAGGCCTTCTGGTGTTTCCCCTCCTAGGCTTTCTGAGTCCTCTTCCCACTACATGTTTTATAGGAAAGTGGCAGAAACTCTCCAGCTCCCTGTGGAAGAAGCTGTAGAGGAACAAGAGGAACCTGATTATGTGGAGATGATGGACATCCCAGAGTCCAAGAGACTGTCTATTCCTTTTCACAAGTCTTTTGGGAAACAGACACGAAAGATTTTAAAAAACTCCAAATTCTATACCTCCTGTCGACAGAAGGATGGACAAAAGGTACACCTTATCAGGTTCAGATACAGAGTACTTGTATCAACAATGCAGCCATGTTGGTGTTGTGCAGGCTGCAGTCTGTGATAAGGTTAATATACCCTTGGCTTCACACACCCCAGATAAAGACTCTAGGAAGCTGGATGCCATGGCAAAGAAACAGTACATGGCATCTGCCTTGGGACTCAGGCAGGCTAATTTTATGGCCTATGTAACCAGGTACCAGAAGTCCAGGTGGGACACTGTACTGGCACTGGCTAAGCAGGCCTCCCCCCAGCTAGCCTCGCAGCTGGAGGGGGTGGCTGCTGATGGGATTGAGACATCTAAGGTACAGTTCCATGCTGCTGTGGACTCCAATTATGTGTCATCTAGAGTCATGGCTACATCTGTGGCTCTTCGGAGAATGGCTTGGCTCAGATGTACTAGCCTCTCACAGGACACCCAGTCTAAGGCCATGGATTTCCCTGTGGTGAGTAATTCTCTGTTTTGGGAGCAAACAGAGAATTACATGAAAAAAGATGGATGAGTACAGCACCACCTATAGGAATGCATAGGCCAAGGAAAGACAGGCAACTCCTCAAAGGCAGCAAGCTAGGCGCAGGCCTTTTCATAGGCTTTTCTACCAAGCACAGGCCTTTTCTCCCTTTCCTCAGAGGGAGTTCTTCAGAGGGAGAGGCAGAAGGGGGATGAGCAGGGCTGCATCCACCCCTCAACCCTAAGGCTCCTGCCAAGCAGACACCTGATGTGTCAGTCCGGGTCGACGCCCCCATTCCTGTAGGAGGCAGGCTGGCTTACCTCGTCCAGGACTGGATGTCTGTTACCTCAGACAAGTGGGTCCTGGAGGGGGTAAGCCAGGAGCTGGTTCTCAGCTTCAAGAAATTTCCAAAGCTGAGGGCCAGATCTTTTCCACCTGTAAGCATCTCCGAAACCATTGCCCTAGAGGCAGAGGTTTCATTTCTATTGGCTCTAAAGGCTGTAGAGAGAGTTCCTACATTACACAGGGGCAAAGGTCTGTACTCCAGGTACTTCCTTACCCCAAAAAGGACAGGGGAGTGGTGACCCATCCTAGACTTAAGATACCTAAACAAACATCTTTTAAAACCAAAATTCAAAAAGGTGACTCTGGGAATAGTCCTTCCCTCTCTAAGGCCAAGGGACTGGCTAGCCTCCCTGGACTTAAAAGATGCCTACTTTCACATTCCCCATCAGGTGCTCCCACAGAAAGTACCTCAGGTTCGAATTGCCTTCAGGTCATTATCAGTTCAAAGCTATGCCCTTCGACCTGACATCAGCTCCAAGGGTATTCACAAAATGCCTAGCAGTAGTAGTGGCCTTTTTAAGAAGGAAAAATATTTCCATACCTGGATGACTGGCTCATTGTGGGTCAGTCCCCAGACCAAGTCAAGTCAGACCTGCAAGTGACCCAGCAAGTGCTCACTTCCCTAGGATTCCTTCTCAATCTTCCCAAGTCAGTTCTCAAGCCTATACAGCTCCTCACTTTCACAGGGGCAGAGTTGGATACAGTCAAAGCAAGAGTTTTTCTTCTCCTGGAAAGGGCAAGGGCTATTGTAGAGCTGGCTTCTTCATTCCACCTTCTGGTCTCTCAGCCAGCAAGGCACTTCCTTCAGCTTCTGGGTCACATGGCAGCTTCTACAGCAGTGGTCCAAGGGGCCACATTTCAGATGAGGGACATTCAGTTTTACCTGAGGGCCTTTTGGTCTCAGAAGAAAGATTCTCTAACCAAACTAGTTCCAGTGACTCAGACTCTGATCCAGGCTCTCCAATGGTGGCAGGATCAGGGCAACCTCAGGCAAGGAGTCCCATTCGTCACTCAGTGGTCCTAACCACAGATGCTTCTCTATTGGGGTGGGGAGCCCATCTGGGGGCTCTCACAGCCCAGGGACTATGGTCCCCTCAGGAATCCCTTCTTCATATCAATCTCTTGGAACTCAGGGTGGTCTTTCTGGCCCTGCAAGCTTTCTCTCAGTCAGTGCAGAACAAGGTGGTTCAAGTCAGGACAGACAACACCACCATGTGGTACATCAACAAGCAGGGAGGCACTCTGCCCACTGCCTTGTGCACGGAAGCCATGAAACTGTGGTCCCTAGCTTATTTGCTGCAGACCTCTCTGATAGCAGTCCACTTTCCAGGGAAGTGGAATGTGCTAACAGATACATTGAGCAGGATCTCCCAGGGCCATCATGAATGGTCCCTGGACCCACTGGTGTTGAAAGTTATTTTATCAAGGTGGGGCACTCCAGAGATAGATCTCTTTGCAACCCCAGACAATCACCAACTTTCTCTGTTTTGTTGCAGACCGGGCCCCAGTCTTGGGCTCAGTCCCTCTCGATGCTCTGATTTTGAACTGGGAAGGGAAATTTCTATATGCCTTCCCTCCCTTTCCTCTACTGTTCAAGGTTCTGGTTAAGATAAGGTCACAACCCTGCAAAGTGATTCTGACTGTTCCAGACTGGGCCAGACAGCCTTGGTACTCCCTCTTACTGTCCCTAGCAGTCCATCTTCCCCTGTCTCTTCCCAGGAATTACAACCTGTTAACCTCCTCTCAGGGGAGGATTTGGTACCCCAGTCTTCAGTCTCTCAATTTCAAGGCATGGCTCTTGAAGAGTAAAGTACATTTGTCAGCTGTTTCTGCTTTTCTGTCAGTGGGAAAGCCTTCCTCACTGTCATCTCACCCTGCATTCTGTAAAATGTTAAAGTGACTGCTTCATACCAAACCCCTCTTTAGGGATTCTACCCCTGCTTTGCATCTTAATGTTTGCATTGCTCAGCTTATGCAACCCCCTTTTGAGCCTTTGTCTTCAGCAGAGCTTAAGTACTTGACTTGGAAAACTGTGTTCCTGGTAGCTATTACCTCTGCCAGGCGTGTCAGTGAATTGCAAGCTCTGTCAATGGAGCCTGATTTTATCTCATTCCATAGAGATAAGGTGGTCCTTAGAACTAATAAGAGGTTTTTACCTAAAGTGGTTTCAGATTTTCATCTGAACCAATCTGTGTCTCTCCCTGTGTTCTTCACTGATCATTCTTCTTCAGAAGAAAGAAGTTTACACAGTTTGGATGTTAAAAAAGCCCTTAGTTACTACATTGAGCATAATAAGGCTCACAGGTTTGACTCCCTCCAGTTGTTTCTCACTTATGGGGAAGGGCAAACCTTTCCACTAAGGGAACTATTGCCAGGTGGATTATCTCTTGTATTCAATTCTGCTATGAGAAGCTAGGCAAAATATCTCCCTCAGGCCTGAGGACTCATTCGACTAGAGGTACAGTTGCTTCCCTGACTGCGGCCAGGGTTATTCCTTTGCTAGAGATATGTAAAGCAGCCACCTGGAAAACAGTCCATACATTTACCAAGTATTACTCCCTGGACATCCAGGCTAGGAGTGATGTTCCGTCTGGTACAGCAGTACTGCAGAGCCTATTCCCAAGGTAGGTTAGATTCCCTCCTCCATGAAGGTACTGCTTGGTAGTCTGCAATACTCAGAATACAGCAAGACTTCATGTTGTTTGAAGAAAAAATTACCTCACCTTAGTAATTATGTTTCTTCTAATGGAGTCTTAATGTATTCTGACCTCCCTCCCTGCCTCCCACTCCCTCCTTTTAGAGAGGGGGAGTGGGTTATATTATTAATTTAACAGTCTTAAGTTGTTCACTACCTGGTTTTTGATTTTGGATTTCTTGACTTGAGTCTTTTGGGGATCCAAAATATTTGGCTGCCATTTGGCTAGTAAAAATTTTACAATTTCCATATAGTAGTTGGTTAGTATTAGCTCATAAGAATCTGACAGTTGCGCTTCAAAGTGCAGCAGACAGAGGTTTGAACCAAGCTCGAGCTCAAAGTTCTATGATCTGCATAGAAATTAACCCTCTACTCTCCGGGGCAGTTTGAGTGCTGGGGCTAAATGCAATAGTCAGAATACAGCAAGACTCCATTAGAAGAAACATAATTACTAAGGTGAGTAATTTTTATTCTTTTGTGTCTGCCTCTATAGTATCCCCTTTGCTGTTGATACTGGAGGAAAGCTTGAGGCTGGAAAAAAAGGCCTGTAGTGAGCTCTGCCCCTTCCCCCTCTGGTCTGGTGTTTCTGGAGTGCAGATGCTCTTTCCTTTGCTGCAGCACTCTTGTAGGCAGCCTTGCATTCATCCATTTTCTTCACGTATGTTTCTGTTTGTTCTCCAAACAGAAACACAGGGTCACAAGGGAAGTCCATGGCTTTGGTTTGTGCATCCTGTGTCAGATTAGTAGCTCTGAGCCAGGAAAAACCTCCTAAGGGACACTGATGCTGCTATCTGCCTGGATGCAGTATCATTAGCATCCACTGCCATCCTAAATTATGTTTTAGAAGCCTCAATTCCTCTTTTTGCAGCTTCTTCCAGGTCAGCTGCCATAGGAGACTGGACTGCTTTTGAAATTTCTAGGACAGCAGTCCAGAGATTCTTTTGATACCTGGCTACATAGGACATGTATGAGTCCCGTCTGATGGAAAGGGATGACCCCAGGTACACCTTTTTTGCTACTGAATCCACCCTCTTAGAGTCTTTATCCAGAAGGTGAGAGGCCAGGGGGATGCCAGCTTTGTCACAAGCTGCAGCCTGCACTGCCCCCTCATGACTAGGGTGCCCAAAAAGGAATTCAGCTCCACTTTTGGCTACCCAGTACTCCTTGTCCACCTTTTTTCTGTAAGAGGTACTGAAGTGGGTCTCTGCAAAAGCTTAAGTGTCTGCTTTTTAAGGGACTTGTGGATTGACAGCAACAATCTCTTTGATGCTGGCACATCCATCATGTCTCTATAATCCCCTTCCTCCTCATCTTCTGTTGACTCCCGAGTGGGGAGGTTGAGGGTCTGGGCCACTTGTTTCATTAATGAGTAGTAAGAGGTAAAATCCTCAGTTCCCTTGTCAGGGGAATCCGGGTGGTGAGGATCAAGAGAAATGTCTGGTTAAATGGGCTCTCCATAATCCTCATCCTCCTCATCTTCTCCAAACCGGTCACAACCGAGGTCTAATGAAGGCCTGGTTGAACTGGGGGTCTGGAGAGATGTAGGCAATGGTTGTTTCCCAACTGGAACCAGGGTTCCGGTCTGAAGAGACTGAATAATCCTGATCGTGTTTGCGATCTCTTCTGCAGTAGGAGCCGCAGCTTTCTTCGGTTGCGGTTCCTGATGCTTTTCTCTTTTCTCCCTGCGGCAGCCGGTTCAGCAGCCTTATCTGCGGTCCATTTTTTTGCTGGAAGAGCTATTGCCCCTTTCAGAGGGCAGCTCCTCTAGTTCTTTTTGAGAAGGAACCGGTCTTTCAACAGCTAGGTCAGCAGCCTTATCAGCCATCCTTTCCTGCATTCTTTCCAACCGCCTCTCAAATGCAGACTGAGGAAAGTTTCTGCAGATCTCACAGTCTGCCTTGAGGTGTTCAAACCCCTGACAGAAAACACAAATTAAATGTGGATCAGCCTTGGCGAAAGGTTCCCTGCACTCAGTACAGCACCGGAAATCTGTGGGTCCCGTTCTCTTCTTGGTTTTCTGTGACACAACCCAGAAGAAAAACCTCTCTATAAAGCTTCTCTACCTGTAAGTATATGATTTTTTTTTTCAATTACGCTAACTGATAAAGAAACCAGGAGTTATTCCAGTAAAAGTTAGTCCAAAACAGACTTACACCCAAGTCAGTACAAGTTAAATAAAATAAGGCTATTAAATTTTTATTTATAAAAGAATAAGGAAGATGCCGGTTCCTTCTCGGTTAGAGAACTGAAAAGGCTGAGCTACTTACCCAAAGAACACTAAAATCTAAAATAATTCTACCTGAAAACCAAGAACAGTGCTTTAAATACCAAATTAAATAAAACAGTACTTAATAAAACTGAGAAAAACAAAACAAATTTCTTTCAAGCAATGAAGGAGAGCTCTCTGGAGATGTCTTACTGAGGCAAGCGGAGTAAAGAATCTGATGGTTGAAAGCTGTTTACCAGGGAAACCAAGCTCAAGCCTAGGATTCCATAATTTGCAAAAGTTCTATTAACCATTTCGGCTCCGGGACAGTCCTAAGGTGAGACCATACTGCATAAGTCAGAATACAGTAAGATTTCCTGGGGTATGAACTGGAACCTGGGGAGGGGGACAGGCATATTTAAGAAATTCCTCACAGCATGGAATACCTTGAGGAACTGCCATGTCTTCTGTCACATTCTCTACTGAGAGTATTTTATTTGTATCCACTGGCAGCTCCTTTCCTTCTTCAGATGGAGGGACAGTGACAGGTTTTCCTTTTTGTGTTGTCCTGGCATGCACCAGTTCCAGTGTCTCCTGAGAGGCTCTTATTTTTCTGGACTGAAGGTTCCTCCTTTCAGAAACCCTTGAGTTCTGAACCATCTTTAGCAGCTTTATCTCTCTTTACTGTCCCTTTTGAGAGGGATGAAAAAAAATACTCATCATAGTAATCTTCTTTCTTCCAAGGGGGTCCTTTAGCATCAGTAAATATAGCAGTTAGCTGGCTAGGTGCAATTGCCCCAGTGTGCCTTTAGGAGAATTACAATGAGCTAGGGCATCAGCCAATCAAAACACAGGAGGGGAGTGTGCTGAGTGACAGCAGCCTGAATGGCTTCAGAATTTTTTCTAAGAAAATGGGCACATGCCCCAAAAAGTGAACCAACAGGACTCAAAAAACATGCAAATGTCCAAAAACTGGAAACAGATAATCTGAGCACAAAAATCATTAATAAAAAAAACAAACTTGATAATGAAACTAAGAACAGAGCCCTTCTCCTGACAGGTGAACCAGGGAGGAAGGGTGAGAGCTTACTGATGCTAAAGGACTCCTTGGAAGTAAGAAGATTACTACGGTGAGTCATTTTTTCTTCTTACCCCCCCAGAAGTCCTTTAGCATCAGTAACTATAGCAGACTACTGAGCAGTACCAAGTGGGAGGTGGGCAGAGAACCTACTTAGGAAAGAGAATCTGCAGAACCACCCTGCCAAATCTGGCGTCAGATCTGGACTGTACATCTAAACGGTAGTGCTTAAAGTATGCACAGATTTCCAGGTAGCTGGTCTGCAGACATCCAGGGCTTACGCTGCTGCTGGAGGTCTTTGTCCTTCTGGGCAGACGTGACAGAGTCCAAGGTGGCGTTGGACTTCTCAATCCGTTGCAGATGACCCTCCACCCCGGGACCAAACAAGTCGGTACCCAGGAAGGGAACATCTGCCAGCCTGTGCTGGGTGTCCGCTGTGAAAGTGGAGATCCGCAGCCAAGCTCTGCGGCGCATGGCCACTGCAGCCGCTACTGACCGGGCACATGAGTCAGCGATGTCCAAGGAAGTTTGGAGCTGCTGTTTGGCAACCGCCCTTCCCTGATCCCGTACCTGCTTGACCGTCGTCTGAAGGTCAGCTGGAAGATGAGGAATCACCTCATCCAGGGAGCCCAAAAGGGCATGTGAAAAGTGTGCCATCAGAACGGCCGAGCTGGCCTGACAAAGGCCTAGGGAGGAAGCAGCATAGACTTTCCACCCAGAGTAGTCCAGTTTCTTGGACTTCTTATCGGGTGGCTTGTCCACATCCTGAGCGTTCCCGGAACACTGGAAAATGCTGTCGGTCACTAGCCTCTCCACAGAGGGCTGCTCCGAGAAACCGGAGCGTGAACCAGTGGGAACAGCATACTTTCGAGCAATCCTGGCCGAAGGTGCTGGACAAAAAGCTGGCCGCTGCCATAGCTCCAGGGCCGGGCCAACAATGGCTTCAGCCACCGGGAAGGCCTCCGTGGGGGAATCCCCTCGGTCCAGTATCTCGAGGATACTTGGCCTGTTTTGAAAGCAGGTTGAGCTTCATCCCAGTGGACTCTGAGATGAGCCAAAGCATTCAAGGAGCGAGGATGGGCTCGATCCACCGACTGACCCCCAGTGGACTCCAGGTCAAGCAGCCTGGAGAACAAGGAGTTGTCGTCGTCAGACTCCGAGGAGTCTGCGAACAGCTGCCGAGCGCCTGAGCCACCCTCCACCTGCCGAGGTCGATTGGGAGTGAAAGTGACCGACAACCGATGGGGCAAGCCCTGACCCGACAGAGAACCCTTGGTCGGGGCCCCAGTTTTAGGTTGTGGGCGGGGGTTCCACCACAATGGGTGGCACAGCTGGTTCCGGCAGAACAACGGTGCCGGCTTGGCTCCTCGACTGGCGAGGGTTGTTTGACCACTCGGTGGCAACCACTTAACGGCGGGGGAAGGCGACAGAGTCGCTTGTTCGGTCCAAAGGAGCTGCTGCCACATTAGATCCTCGTAGCCGACTGAATGCGCAGAGCTTATCCTCCGAAGGGACGATGACGAGGATGAGTGGCGCCGCCGCTTTCCACGGTGCCGAGATCGAGACCGCCGATGTCTGATGGGATTAGCAGGACCTGGAAGAGGTCCGAGACCTTCGGTGTTTCCGAGGGTGGGTCTGAGAGGGGGCAGGGGAAACCCGCTCCTCCCTCGGTTAAGGGACCTTAACCGGGGACTCCGGCACAGGAGGCACAGGCAAGTCCTCGGTTTCCACTGGGGGAACCGGTGAAGAAGGGTTGTCGGCTTCTCCAGTCGACAGCCCGTACGATGGGTCGGGAAAAATCTCGACTGCGTCGACAGATGTCTCGGCCAGTTGACCTGTCGGGGACACCGTGAAGCCAGCAGCCTTAGCCGCAACCTTGACCGAAGTCAAGTGTCAACAATCCGGTGAAGGGGACCTCTCCCGCTCCCATGAACGTCAACGGTGGCACTTAACCTTCTTAGAGTCCTCCTTTTTGGACCGAGAGGAATGTCCCGAAGGCCCCTCTCCCTTGGTGGAGAGGGACTGACAAAGCTCCTTGAACAAAGCCGTGTAGGAGGAGCCCAAGGAGAGCGGGATAAATGCTGCGACCGAAGATGATGATGCGGCCTGGGCTGCTTCCTCCTCAACGGTGATCATCTGTTCGAGCTGTTCAGCCGAGCCAGCAGCCTCGGACACCGCCCAAAGGGCCTCCTTTGACTAGACCAGAGAATAACGTTTCTCGGAGCACCCAAGTTGCAAGCTGGCAGCACGATCCTCTAAGACTGTTGCGAAAAGGACTTACTACACAAGTCGCCAGAATCTGCGAATGGTAGTCAAGCCCCAGGCAGTACTCGCAAGTGGAGTGCGAATTGGTCCGGGACATCATATGCCCACAGGGGCACCGACGAAGTTCAGGAGTCGATTTGTCCATCGCAGCTGCGAGGAAAGAAAAAGACTGAAGTGTTGTAAATTTTAAAATTAGTTTCAGGTTAACTGAAGAGTTTGGATCCAGGCCTAAAACGCAGCACACAAAGGAGGGAACCTGAGCTTCCAAGCGGTAAGGAAGATCTGGCGTCATGGGGCGGAGCTGAGAGTTTTACCACCCAGGTGGGTGGGAGGAGCCAGTTTGAAGACCTTCCAGCAAGATTTAAAGCAGCAAGGAACCTGCCAATAGGTGTGGATTGAACAACATATCCACGTCCCTAGAATGAGAATGTTGTCCCTTCATACCGAATCTTCAGGGTCATAGGGTATGTTAAAAAGTTCTCCACTTTCATGCTTCTCAGCTGTGCCATCAAGCCGTTAAACATTTTCCTCCACTGAAGCAACCTAGCAAGACTAATCTTGGGAAAGAAACAAATCGAATCCCATCATATTCCAAATTCTCCTCCTCTCTATAAGCTTTCAAAATCTCCTAGCGGTCTTCCAGCAGGATCTTTGCGCAGAATTCCAGGACACTTGCACCCACCTTCCCCTCTGGAAGCCCTCTCAGGCTAAGTTAAGGCGTCTTTGGTAATTTTCTTGGTAATCAAACGCCTCCTTGAAATCTTCGAGTTCCTTTTGCAGCGACCTGACTTGTCCTGGTACTGACACCAGCTCGTTCTCCAAATGAGAGATCTGATCTTCAGCCTCGGTTAATTTGTTAGCCTGGATGGTATGCTGCTCTTGAACCTCCTGGAGTTTTGAGTTGAGTTTGCCATCTAAATTTATAAGTCGGGGCTCCAACGCTGCTGTCACCTGCCCCGTAACTTCTCTGCCCAGCGCTGTTACCTCTGCGGCCAACAATGAGACCAGACCTAGATTTTCAGTTGTCGGAGCAGCCGCCGCCTTTTTACCACTTATTAGCCAGCCTCTGACTCTTTGCCGGATCCGGGGTCAAATATTCATCCATGGCACTTTTGGACACCTCTCCATGCACTGCTACTTGGAAAAATCAAGGTATTTATTTATATTATTTCTTTATTTTTCAGCTATCTTAGCGGAGTGGCAAAATGGCGCATCTGTCCGACCAGCTGCTCATCAGCGACCCCGAATTTGGATTTTAACAGCAAGATAGGTCGCCACTCCCCAGTTTTCTTTTGTGTCAGAAAGTACCTGGAGTAGAGGCCCTTGCCCCTTTTCGTGGGCCGGAACCCTCTCCACCACTCACAGAGCTAGGTTTTTACCTCCAACTCCAACCTAATACCTGTGTTGGATAATAGAGGCTTAGACACCTGGGTACACTTGAGGTCTACCTACACTCAAGTCAAGGTTTAGACTGCAAAGCTGCTGGCTGGGTCAAGGCGACCCTCTTTGGCACCTTCTGCCCCTCTGAAAGCAACCCTGTACAGACAGCCCTGGGAAAATAACCTCTGCTTCTACTGCCCTTGGGTGGAATTTCTGCGGGGCAGGAGGCTTAGGTTTAGCCAAGACGCCTTGCTGCAGTTGGTTGTTCTGGAATCGAACCATATGATTTGATCACAGGGAAAGTGCATGGCCTTAGATTGGGTGTCTGGGGTTAGACTGGTAGTTCTAAGCCAGGCAAAGCGCCTCAGAGATATGGCATGGGCCGTGGCTCTGAAGGTAGCTTCCTTGTTGTCATCTGCCATGTGGAAATGGTATTACATAGCTTCCAGGGCAGTTTTTTGACATATCCACCAGCTCCTGTACCACTATATCCAATCCCTTGCGGGTAATGGCCAGGACAGAATTTCACAGTACTTTCCAATATTTGGCCGTGAAAGCCATGTAGGAAAAAGTTTGACAAGCAGCTGTGGTTTGCTATGAAATCTATTTTTCTGGAGTCCTTGTCCAGGGGTAAGGAGGACAAGGAGACCCCAGTTTTCTCACAAGCTGATTGCTGCACTATACTCTCATAGCTGGGATGTACAGACAGGCACTCAGCATTGTTTTTAGACAGCTGATATATTTATTATTTTTTTCCCAGCCCACTTGTCAACCCCTGCCACAGAAGCGGGGGTTTGAAGCAGTTTCATGGTATTTTCATTTATATTTTTTGATACAGATAGGCACGACCAGTCTTTTAGGAGGTGGGAGACCTTTCATCTCCCTATAATCTTTATCCTCATCCTGGATGGACTCCTGAGTAGGGAGTCTAGCATGTTTTGGATAAACTTAAGCATAGAGGGGGATCCTCCTGGTTAGCAGAGGAAGCTCCAAAATGAGGGTAGTGGACACACAAGGTTCTAGGCCCTCCAAATTCATGTCAGGGGCATCATAAAAATACTGAACATCATCTGCATCACCCTCACAGGCTCTGGAGCAGGAACTGTGGAAGAGTGTTTAGCAGCCCCTGGAAACATAGACCCCATCTTATGTAGGGTCTGAAAGACGTGCCATGCTTTTGCCATGTCCTGCACAGATGGGAGATCCTGCACAGACTGTGCTGTATATGTCTCTTTTCTTTCCTTTCCTTTCTCTCTGTATGTTTTACGCAACCTGTTGTCTCACCAATAGGTTTCCCAGGAGCAACAGGAGTGTTTTTTGTCTGTACAGACTATCTGTTTAGCCACTTCATCAGCAGCTTGATAATGTTTCCTTTTTGGACACCTCATCAGTGCCCCCCTTTTTTCTTTTTAATTTGTGAGGAACTATTTGGCTGGGACTTAGAGGATTTTTTTTTTTATTAAAGTTAGATGGCCCATCATCCGTAGCCTTTGACTTTTCCTCAGTCATATATATTTTTTAGGTCTCTTTGCTCTGTTTCTGACCAAATTTGTGCAAAGAGAACCAGTACATCTGGACCAAAAACACCTGTGGCACAGGTTGCTGAAAACACTGCTAAGCCAGTCTTATGACAGATGACACTTTTTTCATAAAGGTCCAGATTTCTGTTTAGTTCTGGATATCTCTGACAAGCCAATCCACAGAGAACCCAGAAATAACTGTCAATGTTTGAAAATCAAACAGTCACCTCACAGCAGGGACCCGCAAGTTCTGAGGTAAAAAATAAGGCAAAACTACGATGGTTCCTTCATGAACTGCATCAAAATCTGTCAAAAATAAGCGTTTGCGGTAATAAAGGGATATAAATTAAGCAACTGCAGTAAAAATATCTATAAATAAACGTAGTTGCGGTAAAAATATCTATAAATAAATGCAGGTGCGATAAAAATAACACATATGGTCGAAAAACAAACTGCTAAAAAATATAGTAAAATTGCATTCGGCACACTAAAGATTTACGTTTGTGAGGAAAACTTTACCAAGATAAGAGAACAGGAGGAGGTTGTCAACAAGGAAAGTTGAGGCACACCTCTGGGACAATGTTGCTCAGTCAGCGGAGAAAAAATTCTGAAGCCCTTCAGCCTGCTCTCACTCAGCACACTCCCCTCCTGTGTTTTGATTGGCTGATGCCCTAGCTCATTATAATTCTCTTAAAGGCATACCTCTGGGGCAGTTGCACCTAGCCAGCTAACTGCTATAGTTACTGATGCTAAAGGAATCCTGGGATAAGAATGCTGCTTATTCTGAGGGGTTGGACACTTCTCCGAACCTTCTGGTGATATACAGGCTGACTGAGAAGCCATGAAGCCTTCTAGCTTTTTTGTCCTTTTCTTTTGGGTTCTAGGGTAATACTTTTCACAGAGCTTGCAAACAATAACATCGTAATCTGGACCCAGGCACTTTAAACAAAGCTCATGGCAGTCTGCCTTTGCCAGGAACTGAAAACAAACAGTACAATTTTTAAAGCCTATAGGTGGTGTCTTCTTTTTGGGTCCGTCAGTAATGCCACACATCAATGACCCCAAGAAGATATTTCCAGTTCCTAATGGAATAAATCAAAATAAACAACATGCCCAAGAAATGTTAAAAAAGGACTTCAAAGTGAAACAATGTGGTTCAGTTCCTCAAAAATTAAAACCACAAGTAATATATATCTCAAAAGAAATTTGTTAAATAAAAATAGCAAACATATTGTTTTTAGGAACCGAGATGAGAAACAGAGAATAACTTTAAGAAAAAAAAAAACACAAAACGGTTTAAGAAAAACTTTTGTATTTAAGGTTTTGAGCAGTGGTTCTCTTAAAGCAGGAACTGCAGAGAGAATGGCCTTCTCTGGTTCTTGGCAACTGTTTGCGAACCAGAGGGAAAAAGTGAAACAGAGTATCAAAAAGTTAACGCAAAATACTTAAGCACTAAATAAACTGTGAACAGGTCAGAAGTGTGGAGAAGACTCTGCGGCGACTCGTCTCCTCAGACAGAGAAAAAAAGTCTGACGTTAAGAGTGCAGGGGTGAGCATGACAACACAGCAGAGTGTGAATTACATTCTAAATGCCAAGATTTACATAAAATTCTAATGCTCCAGGGCTACTCATTCCATGGGAATAGCACTTTTTTTAATTATATTTTATTGCTTTTATAATAAAAACAATAGTATACAACTATCTCATGCAAGAGGTCCCATATTGGGGGGCGCTGTGGAGCACGACCAGTGCAGCAGCAGATTTGTGTAGCTCCTCGCTAAACTTTGTTTAAATGCTAAAATAAGCTATTTTCGGACAGTAGAATTCGCTTTTGGATAACAGAATCTGAATGAGCATCTCCAGAATTGGTAAAATGGGTAACCCTGAAAAGGAAAATTTGCAAGGTGGGACTGAGAGAGAGTTAAAGGAACTGCCAGGGCCTCGCAGTCCATCCTAAACCAGACAGCTGAAGTGGAATCTGCACCCGCTGAGACGATGGCTACTTTGGGACATAAGAAAAAATTACTCACCTTAGTAATGTTGTTTCTTCTAATGGAGTCTTGCTATATTATGACAATTGCAGTTTGTCCCACCATTAGAACTGCTCCGGAGGTGAAAGAGAACTTCCATGCCAGGCATGGAGCTTAGAGCGCGAGCTCAGTTAGAGAAGCTCTGTCTGGATAATTTCAAACAAACTGTCAGATCTTTACGAGCAAAAACTCACTAAGGTTCTGTGTGGAAGCTGTAACCTACACTAGCCAACTGGCTACCTAAATATTAACACATATTCCTGGTCCCAACACCAAGACTCAAGTCAGGGCACCAGAAAATAAATAAGATAAGATAAAATAAAAACACAACACCCCAAAACCCCAAGAAGGGGTGGAAAAACATATAATGGGCATAAATAAGTGCCAACACTGGACTGCCCACCCCATACCCAAGTAGAAGTTCTGAGAGGGGCAGGCTGGGGGGTCATAATATAGCAAGACTCCATTAGAAGAAACAACATTACTAAGGTGAGTAATTTTTCTTCAAACAACATGAAGTCTTGCTATATTATGACAACTGCAGAATACACAGCAGTACCTCCATGGAGGAGGACAGAACCTACTAGGGAATAGGTTCTGAAGCACGGCTATGCCAAATCTAGCATCCTCCTGGCCTGGATATCCAAGGAGTAATGCTTGGTGAAAGTGTGTACTGCTTTCCAAGTAGCTGCTTGACATACCTCTAAGATAGGGATGTCTCTGGCAGCAGCTAGAGACAGCTGTACCTCTGGTAGAGTGAGCCCTCAGGCCTGAAGGGAAACCTTTCCCAGTTTCTGATAACAAAATTGGATACAAGAGACAATCCACCTGGCAATGGATCTCTTAGTGGCAGGTTTACCTTTCCCAACCTCACCATAAGTGAGAAAAAGTTGGAGGGATTCAAACCTATGACCCTTGGTACGCTCGATATAGTAACTTAGGGCCCTCTTAACATCTAAGCTGTGCAGCCTCCTCTCACCAGAGGAGGAATGGTCAGTAAAGAACACTGGAAGGGAGATAGATTGATTAAGATGGAAATCTGAAACCACCTTAGGCAAAAAACTTCTCGTTAGTCCTAAGGACTACTTTATCCCTGTGAAAGGAAATAAAGTCAGACTCCACTGACAAGGCTTGTAACTCACTTATGCGCCTGGCAGAAGTGATGGCTACTAGAAAAACAGTTTTCCAAGTCAAATACTTAAGCTCTGCAGAAGACAGAGGTTCAAAGGGGGGTTGCATCAACTGAGCAATGCAAACATTAAGATCCCAGGCAGAGGCCAGGTCCCTAAAAGGTGGATTAGTATGAAGTAATCCTTTGAAAAACTTGGAAAATACAGGGTGAGTGGAGAGTGAAGAGCGCTTTCCTGCTGAAATAAAAGCAGAGACAGCTGCCAAATGTACTTTCAGGGTAGCTGGTCTCAGGCCCAAAGAATTAAGATGGACCATATAGTCCAAAACAACAGGCAAATCAGCAGATTCCGGGGAAACATGCTTCCCAGAGCACCAGATGGAAAACCTTTTCCATTTAGAATTATAAGTAGCCCTAGTGGAAGGCTTCCTAGAAGCCTTCAGGTTCAGAACACCTTGAGAAAGGTGTGGGTCATGAACTAACTCCTCAAGAGCCAGGCCTTAGGTTGAGGGATTTAGATTCAGATACCAAACTCTCCCTGGGCACAAGATAACAGGTTGTGATTCCTGGGGAGACACAGGGGAAGATGGACTGCTAAGGACAGAAGGAGTGGGTACCAGGGCTGCCTGGCCCAATCTGGAGCAATCAGAATCATCTTGCAAGGCTGGGATCTGATTTTGACTAGCACCTTGAATAGGAGAGGGAAGGGGGGGAAGGCATATAGAAACTTCCCTTCCCAATCTAGGAGAAAGGCATCCAGGGGGACTGAGCCCATCACTGAGGGCCTGCAATAAAACAGTGGAAGTTGGTGATTGTCTGGGGCTGCGAAAAGATCTATCTGAGGGGTGCCCCATCTGGCAAAAACTATCCCAGTACTTGGGGATCCAGTGACCATTCGTGATGGCCTTGGGAAATCCTGCTGAGAGCATCTGCCAGGATATTGTCCTTTCCTGGGAGGTGAACTGCTATGAGGGAAGCTTTCAGGGAATAAGCCAGAGACCACAACTTCATTGCCTCGGTGCACAAGGCCGAAGACCGAATGCCCCCTTGTTTGTTGATGTACCACATTGTGGTGGTGTTGTCTGTTCTGACTTGTACCACTTTGTTCTGAACAGATGCAGAAAACACCTGAAGTGCTAGAAAGACAGCTCTGAGTTCCAACAAATTGATGTAGAGCAGAGATTCCTGAGGGGACCACACTTCCTGGGTGGAGAGGTCACCCATGTGAGCTCCCCATCCCAGAAGGGACGCATCTGTAGTAAGGGTCAAGGAGTGAGATGGAGGGATGAAGGGGACCCCTAGTCTCAAATTGCTCTGTTCCTGCCACCACTGAAGGGCCTGGATCAGGGTTCGAGTCACTGGGATCAACTTGGAAAGGGATCTTTTCTTTGAGACAAAAGCTCTCAAGTGAAACTGAATGTCCCTCATCTGAAATCTTGCTCCTTGCACTACAGCTGTGGAAGCACCCATGTGTCCTAGGAGCTGTAAGAAATGCCTTGCTGGTCGAGACCTGCAAAGTGAAGGAGGAGGCCAGGGCCACTGGGTTCCTTACCCTCTCTCTGGTAGGAAGGCTTCGGCCCGCTTTGTGTCCAATTCTGCACCTATAAAGGTGAGTACCTGGACAGGTTCCAGAACTGACTTTGGAAGATTGAGCAGAAAACCCAGAGAGGTGAGCAGCTGCTGGGTAACTTGCAGGTGTGATTTGACCTGTTCTGGAGACTGGCCTACAATGAGCCAGTCGTCTAGGTAGGGAAAGATGGCAATTTTTGCCTTCTTAAATGAGCAACTGCTACTGCTAGACACTTTGTGAATACCCTTGGGGCAGAGGTAAGGCCGAAGGGCATTGCTCTGAACTGGTAATGGCCTGAGGGCAGTTCGAATCTGAGGTACTTTCGGTGGGAGCTTCTGATTAGAACATGGAAATAGGCATCCTTGAGGTCCAGGAAGCTAGCCAGTCCCTGGCCTTAGAGAAGGTAAAATCATTGCCAGTCACCATTTTGAATTTTGGTTTCAAAAGGTGCTTGTTTAGATATCTTAGGTCCAAAATGGGCGCCATTCTCCCTGTCTTTTTGGGGCAAGGAAGTACCTGGAGTACAGACCCTTGCCCTGGTGTGGAGAAACCCTTTCTACAGCTCTGAGAGCCAGGAGGGTTGAGACTTCCGTTTCTAAGGCAAAGGTCTCTAGAGGATTTGCAGGTAGAAAAGATCTGATTCTCATCTTTGGAAATTTTTGAAGCTGAGAACAGACCCTGACTTACTACTTCCAGGACCCACTTGTCTGATGTTAGAGACTCCCAGTCCTGAGCAGTAGCCAGCCCCTACAGGTAATGGAGAACCGCCCTGGGCATCCCATCAGGGTGCCTGTTTGGCAGGGGCTTTAGGCAGAGGGGTGGGAGCAGGCCTGCTTGCACCGTCTGCCCTCTGAAGAACCTCCTCTGAGCATAAGCAGAAGAAGCCTGGGTTTGGTAAAAAGGCCTGTGAAAAGGCCTACCTCTACCCTTGGGGGTCTGCCTCTGAGGAGTGGCTTGCCGCTCCTTGGCTTGTGCACTCCTATAAGTTGTTCTATATTCATCCATTTTCTTCATGTAATTCTCTGTCTGCTCCCCAAACAGAGAATTTCCTACCACAGGAAAATCCATAGCCTTAGTCTGGGTATCCTGTGACAAACTAGTACACCTGAGCCAAGCCAACCTACGAAGGCCACAGATGTAGCCATGACTCTAGAGGATACATCATTAGAATCCACAGCAGCATGGAATTGCACCTTGGATGCCTCAATGCCATCAGCAGCCACCTGATCCAGCTCCTTGGCAAGCTGGCCAGGGGCCTGTTTGGCCAAAGCCATGACAGTGTCCCATCTAGATTTTTGGTATCCTGCCACATAAGCCACATATGCTTGTCTGAGTCCCAAGGACGCTGCCATGTATTGTTTTTTAGCCATGGCATCAATCTTCCTGGAGTCCTTGTCAGGAGGATGTGAGGCCAGGGGAATGTTAGCCTTATCACAGGCTGCAGCCTGAACTACTCCAACATGACTGCATTGCTGTGAAAGAAAGTCTGTATCAAGACCTGACAAAGTGTACCTCCTGTCCATCTTCTTGTCAACAGGAGGCACAGAATTAGGAGCTTTTAAAATTTTTATTGTTTGTTTTCTAAATGATTTATGTAAGGGGATAGACAATCTCCTAGACTCTGGGATATCCATCATTTCCACAAAATCAGGTTCCTCTTGCTCATCCACAGCTTCCTCTAATGGGAGCTGGAGGGTTTCAGCCACCTTTTTGTAAAACAGAAAGTGAGAAGGGGACTCAGAAAGCGTAGGGGGAGATTCTAAAGGTCTGTCTGGTGAGATGTCCGGTTCAATGGGCACATCCAGACTCTTAAAAGTCACATTCACACTGTTCATAATCCTCCTCCCCCTCCTCTGGTTCATAAAACTCTTCGATATCATATTCTTGAACCGGTGGAACCGGCCGAACCGACCTTTTACCAGACAGTGGTGGTTCGGACAGAACCGGAGAAAGTGACTGTACAATCTGTATAGTTTTTGCTATTTCTGCAGCAGTTGGAGAAGGAATTTTGGACTCCACACCTGCTGATTTTCTAGTTTTCTTTGCTGGAACTGGCTCCCCAGAGTCAGCTTACGTTGCCGAGAAGTCTCGCCTGGTCAGAGGGCATTCTCTCCAGTTCAGTGGCACCGAACCGGCTGCTTGCTACACGGGTCAGCGGATTCTTTGGCCTCTCGCTCCTGAGCCTGCCAACTCTCTTATCCAGGGTGGCTGCAGGGAAATTCTTGCAAATCTGGCAGTCTGAATTGAGGTGGTCAAACCCCAGACAATAGACACATGTGGTGTGTGGGTCAGCCGTGGCAAAGGCTTCCTCACAGACACTACAGTGTTGAAACCCAGTGGGCCTGGTTTTCCTTTTGGGTTTCTCAGACATGATGCCAGCCTAACCAACAAACTTGCCCTTTGAACGGCAGTGCCAGGCAAGACACCCTTATCAGTTCCCAACCGTGTCACGGTCGTGGAAAAAAACGTAATGAAATTGTTTTTTTTAGAACCGATAAGAACCAGGAACCGCACTCTAAAAGCTTTAAAATGCTTAATTTTTTAAAGTTTTAAACAACCTGATCGGTTCGAACCGAACCGATAAACATTTTCAAGTTCCACACAGAAATAAACCTGTCTATTACTTACAATACCACAGACAGAGCTTGAACCAATCGGTTTACGGTTAAAATAATAATACTCGCGGTTGAATTTAACCGAGAAAATACTGTTTAAACCGAGAAATGAACCGAGCAGTAGGAGAAATCTCCGGAGCGACTGTTCAGTGAGGCGGAGTAAAGAATCTGACAGTTTCAGTTTGAAATTATCCAGACAGAGCTTCTCTAACCGAGCTCACACTCTAAGCTCCATGCCTGGCATGGAAGTTAACTCTTTCACCTCCTGAGCAGTTCTAATGGTGGGACAAACTGCAATTGTCATAATATAGCAAGACTTCATGTTGTTTGAAACTTCAAAGTTTAATTGTCTCCGTTTCCACTCTTAATCAGAAGGTGGATGAATTTAATGGAAGGGTGCCGGTGGTTGAAAATGCTGTAGATGGGCTAAAAAAACAAGCTACAAGCGATTAAAAAACAATCGTATAGCAAAACAACTGTGAGCGCCTTAATGGTTAAGGAAAACCAACACCTACATGCTAGACTCGAGGTCTTAGAAAATCAGGCTCGAGCTGGCAATGTTCATATCACTGATCTCCCTGAGGGGAGTGAAGGAGATCACCCGATGATGTTTCTTCAGGAGTGGCTCACTGAAAAACTGATGCCGATGGGTGACAATGTTTCCTGGGACATACAGAAAGTATACAGTGTCACACCCCAGGAGTGATCCCAAAACTCGGAGGAACCTAGAACCTTCATGGTCGTCATGGCAGGAGTCGGCTCCAGAGATCACATTCTTAAATGTGCTCGAAAAGTTAGCCTCATCATTCAGGAGGACAATCCTGTCTATTTCTTCCCAGATCTAAGCTACTCGATCCGCGAGCGCAGAACAAGGTTCGCCGGAGTCCGCAGATCCCTGAGAGCAGCAAACATCACCATACCATGATTTTCCCTGCGAGATTGCGGATTACACATCAGGGGAATATGTTCCTTTTTTCGGACCCAGCTGAGGCGGGTAAATGGGCTGACCCCAAGGTTGCGATTTCTGGGCAACAAGATGCTGCTGACAGGATTGAGGAGACCGAAGGGGACACTTGAATCTTTGAATTCTAATTCTACTGCTGGACTTTTCTTACTGCTTAGTTGGCTAAGTACCTTATTTACTTTGTATAGCTTAACGGCTGGATAAATCTACCAATTAGAATTTTACTCTATCTTCATTAGATGATATATGTCGTGGAAACAATTCTTTGTTTATATAAAACGTTTCCTGCATTATTTTAAACTCTGCTGCTGAATGTAATTCTTATAGTGGTATCTTTCTAGCATTTCGGTTTATGCATGGCGCCATAAGTCCCTGCAGGGATGTGTTCCCTTGAATAAGGCTGAACACTGAAGGATTATCCTTGCATTGACTTGAATAGCCATGTTGCTCTTGGACCCTCTAACATGGCATCATTAGGGACTTTTTTCATACTGAGTTTTCAGAATATTGGTTCCTTCCACTGCTGTAAACTATATAGTGGATGCATTTACAAAGTTTGTACCCTTTGATTAAGGGGGGTGCTCCCCCAGTGGCATTTTAACCTATGAGGTCTATTCGCTATATGCATTATATATTGTGATATATGATAAAATGAAAAATAAAGTTAAAAAAAAAAAAGAGGTCCCATATTGTACAAGTGGACACATCAAATGTAAAAGGTAGTAAAAGTCTATGCAGTCTGGATTACAAATGTGGGGGTATTCCATGAGTATCAAGTCCACATAATGTCCATGATATGCTGCACCCTACAAGACTTTGGGCAGTCAGTGCAAAATAAAACGTAAAGTCCAAACATTTTGACAAATCCAGTGTTGATGTGACCCCCTCAGCAAACATTTTAGTTCCATAATATATTTAGTACTCAAGGAGAACAAACTCTCACTCTTGAGGAAACATCTTATGAAGAAAATAGTGACTAACTGCATAGATTCCTGCCACACGGTATCCTCCACTACCCTAGCACAGACATTTATGCTATTTTAATGTTACAGTCATAGCTTACGAATATCCACTTTACCCCAATCTATATGTCCTTGTTCTGAATATATACATATACACACACATGTACTTTTTTTTTTTTTTAAACATATCATTGTTTCTGCGGTTCAGTCTGCCATCACCCATCCGCCGACCCACACAGTGCCCTCAGCAGGGGACCCCCTATCCCCCGGGCATTGATCTAATACCCGGGTGCGATTCCTTCAGGTCCAAGGGTGTGCGAAGGCACGGCCATCAAGCCGCCACAACCGACCGCCATTTTCCACCATATTTTCTCCCCTAGGAGTACGGACATGCAATGACATCAAGGCACTATGTGCCAACGTGTGCCGTACTCCTCCCTCTAGATGCACCGCAACTGTGGAGCCCTCGATTGCCATCGGGGGCCACTGCAGCATGGTGCAAGCCCCAAACCTTCTCCAAGGAGAGGAGAGCAGTCAGCAGACACTCTATCCTCTCCCTTCCCCGGTCGCCAGTGTAGTGCAAGGTGTGGCGTCCAGCACCTCAACCCTCAGCGCCACTGGGCCGCCTGTTCTGAACATCTATAAAAGGAGATTGTCCCAGTAGAGCAACAGGTAATTAAACTCTATTTAATCTGAACCAGCAATTAACATTTCTAAGCTAGCAAAACAGTCACTAGCTAGCTAAAAAGCAAATGTATGGCTGTCATTATTAAACTTTAAACCTCTTTGATAGAGAAACAATCACGTCCCTTCAGGTAGTAGCTCTTTCCAGGTAGCCTCTTCGGTGTCGGACTCATGCTGTCTGGAGTGATCAAATTCTTTGGTGATGGCCTCCACCTTCTTCCCCGCTTCATCTGGATTGGTAAATTGAAAAATGTGCCTGCCATAATGGATCCTCAACTGGGCGGGCACAAGCAACGAGTGAGCGACTCCCAGGCTTCAAAGCTTAGCCCGGACCCCATCAAAATTTCTTCTTCCTAGATCGTTTGGCAAATGAGAGATCCAGGAAAAGGTGAACAGTTTTTCCCTGGTAGTTTAGAGATCCCAATCCTCTGGCAGCCTGTAAGATGAGGTCCTGAGTAGAAGCACCGGAAGTTACCAGTAGGCCCGTTCATTGCAAGTCGCTCTGATTTGCAGCGGCCCTGGGAGAAATTCGGTAAGCCTTGAGAAGACTATTTGCTGAAAGGGAAGTTCCCAACTTTAAAGTCTCTGGCAACCTGCCTTGCAAAAATTCCAAAAGGTCCTCACTCTCACAGTTCTCCGGTAGGCCCATAAGGCGAATGCTTGGAGCCTTCTGCGTATTTTCAATAGGAACTATGTCAATTCTTGTACCATTTTATTTGTTGTGGTCAGGGGTTTTGTAGCCATTGATTCAGCCAAGTTGGCTGCTTTAGTAGCGCTGTCAATCTTGGCATGTTGCTCAGTCAGCCGCGTTAATATAGATTAAATTTTGGTGTCGATCGCCTGCATGGATTTTTGCAAGGTCCTCCGGGTGGGGGGGGGTTCCTTTTCCAGCAAGAGCCATAGGTCAATCATAGATTGTGGCTCCGTTGACGGCTGATTCTTTGAGCCGCCTCCAGGGGCTTGCTTTATTCATTCATCCCATCAGGGGAAAAAATATATGCCCTGGTTCAGCTCGATGAGTAGAATTCGCTGCAACTCTGTAAATCTTGATTTTCAGGAGAAAAATATTGATTTTTAGGTTTTAAATCCTCATTTGGTATAGAGTTCTCCTACAGCACGTCTTGTCAGTACACATGCTCCACAGTTCCCCACAATGATAGCACTTGCTAAACTTAAATGAGGGATTCCTGGGGTTTGAAATTTCCTTTTTGAAACCCTTTAATTTTGGATTATAGGACAACACTTTTCACAGAGCTTGCAACTGATAAATTTGTGATCTGGATCCAGGCACTTTACACAAAGCCTGTGGCAGTCTGCCTTTGTCAGGAGCCGAAAACAATTTGTACAATTTGAAAACCTGTTGGTCCCATTTCCTTTTTAGGTCCATTAATCATGCCAAACACTGAAAAGACATGGCAAACAATTTATTTGGTTCCAAGTCACAAGCACGATAATCTAAAAATTTTTCTCACAGGTTAGTGAAAAACTGCTAGAATGCTTCAAAAAGTAATGTGGTTTTAGTTTTTTGTCAAAAACACAGTCCGAGTCCCTTCAAATGGGAACCGCATTTCAAATATGTCAAAAACCACCAAAATTAAAAAACCCAGCATTTTTTTTTAAACTTTTTGATAAAATGCACCTTTTGAGGCGGGAACCACGTTAGAGCTCTGCCTTCTCTGGTTCCTGGAACCGATCAGGAACCAGAGCAAACCACAAAAGACAAGATAAATCTAAAATAAACACTCTAACACAGCATCACAAACTAACAAATAAATTTAAAGTATTAAAAGTTGTTGACCAGAAGACTGCTCTACTCAGCAGAGTAACAAATCTAACATCAGAACAGGAGGAGGAGCGTGACCACACAGCAGAGTTTGCACTTGTATTATAAATTCTGTTAATTAGCATAAAGTTATATCTCCTGGGCATCACAACTGTTACAGGATGGTGCATTTTTGAAATGCATCATTAATGGATGCCTGTTTGAAACAAGCTCATATCGAGCTACCAGCTGCACATCTTTCTGTGGATGGGGCTTTGCAAAGCTACAGAAACTAGACCCTAACATAAGACCACACCACATATTCACACCCTAAAAGACAAAGTACGAGTCTGCTAGGGTGTTCCAACAGTATTTACCTGTGCTGGAGTGAACAATGCTAGCTCAGTAATTTTTTTCTTTTTGCTTTTTTAGGATCTTTTAAAAAATATGTATCACAGACTGTTACCCCTGTTAGCTGAAGCAATGGAGACATCTTTGCATTTCACTGGCAGCCCTGGTCCACTGCCAGGTGTGCATCAGATGTTCATACATTTGGTATTTTGTCAAGTGAGTCCAGAGCGCCGCTCACTTTACAAGAGGCAAAGTTCCCACTCTGGTTGTGAGGCCTTCTGGCACCTTACAGTCCTGCTTGAAGCTAACTAGCCTAGATCCACGAATGATTTCAATACACTTTCCATAATGCACTGCACTAGGGGATGCATGCAACTGTGTTTCATATAAACTGTTATGCAAGCACATTTGGAAAACAACAAGCCATAAGTGTAACCCCCCTTCCACCACTATACACATTAATTCTTACCATTGACTTTCTTAAACATCCCGTACATGTTTTCTAGGTAATCGTGGTCCAGAAACCACACGCTGTCATCTTTCTCATCTTCATCAAAGGGAACTAAGGCAAAAACAAGGAAGTCATTAGAGACAGATTTCAGACTGTTTCAAGGTATACTGCAGTGTGGCCTCTTCTAAAGAATGACACTTCTGAAATATTTAACTATGTGCTAGAGTTGGGCAGACACACCCGCCTAAAATCAGAATCCCCCCCCCCCAATCCAATGCAGCCGGCGGACCCACATCAAGAAAAACCTACAGTATAACTGTACAGAGTCCAGGTCCACCACGTGAGCCATTTAAATACAGCAAGCAACTTTCAGACTTTGCAGGCAGCCTGTAACAAAAACAATGCATGGTTCTCAAACTTCTGACTTTATGCAGCCTGCAACATAAAACAAAACAAATGCCTGGTTCTCAAGTGTGCCGAGTCCCAACTACATACATCGCTAAAATAATAATTCTTTGTAGAGAACTGGGGGGGCACTGAAAATCTCAAATGCAGATTAAGTCAATCAGACTGATTTACTTCATCTGCACCTGACATTTTCAGTGTTTTTTCCCTCTCCTCTCAATCAAAGTCTTTATTTAACCAGGCGATCATGTTGAGCAAGCTCATTTTCGAGGTGGACCTGGGTTTGTTAACAAGGGACAATATATATGGGATACAACACACAAGAAAATAGTAATAATACAAATAAAGTGAGATACAATAATACAGTATATACAAAGTATCAGCAGGTAGCATTGACAGTAGTATATGTTTGGAACAGAAGATACAGCTAGCTTTGGGTAGGACACAATTTTTCATAAAAGTAAAGAAATATACATATCAGGTGCACCGAACACAAATAAAACCTAATATAAAAAGATATATAGTGATACGGTATGAGAATTTAGAGCTGGAACCAGGGTCAAAGGAATGTGGAAGGGACAGATATGGGGGTAGAAAAAGGGGAGAGGGAAGAGTCGATTATAGATGTGATCAGTCTTTTAACAGTAGTAATTAGAGTGTGCTTGGACTTACAGGAATCACTATTTAGGGTAGACGAGCACAGGACTCCTTATTATGATGTAGATATAGAGATTTAAAAGCTGCTAGGCTGATGGGGTGAGTTAATTTCAAAGTTTTTTGCAGCTTGTTCCACAGTTGAGGGAGCACAAAGCTGACGGTTGCTCTGCCAATGCGAGATTTTGCTTTGTAAACATAAAGGTAGATATATATGAGATGCTTCTCAGGGCATACTTCCCCACAGTGCACAAAGGTAAACAGACATATACTGGGGCAGTTTACCTGGTCCTCTACAAATAAAATTTACTTCTGTGATGTGTACCGATGTGTACCAAACTAGTGTTTTCAGCCTCACCTGCGGAAACGAGTACTGTAGATTCAGAATGAAAGTGGATTCAGAAAGCAAGCTATGCATGCGTGGACTCCGTGGAGTGTTCTGTTTTGGTGGTCAGGACTTCGTGCTATTGCAGCAGGCAGGGTTCCCTCGCTGAGCAAGATCCACTTCTCTCTCACTCTCTGTCTCAGGTGTGCTGTTCTCCCTCAGAGTCCCACCCCATCACAGCTCAGAGATGCCCCTTCCCTGCCTTTCTTCCTCCAGTTGTCAAGCCAAACTTGCCAGTCCCTAGACTAGAGAGAGGCAAATTGCACTTCCTTGACAGCTGCTCCAAGGCAATAGCTATGGTTGTTAACTCAGAGTTCTGCGCTGCCTGACATGTCATGTCATGAATTAACTTCTACTAGAAATTCAGTGTGTGACATGAGTTGCCATCACACAGTCAGCTGCAGTTAGCCTGTTACTGCCTTTACTTTGCTTGTCCTGCATGAGTGTGTTTGGCAGGACTGAGGGTTTCCTGGCTTAGCGAAAGAGAAGTTCCACTGCTCGGTAGCTCATTTTCTTTCTCTCTCTTTGTGCTCTCTCAGACCATCACTCAGTGTGCTATCTATGAAGCCTCCACTACAGCTCAGAGGTGTCCCTTCCCCTCCTTTCTTCCTCCAGTTGCCAACGTGTCACTTGCCAGTGCCTAGAATATGGAAGCAACACCTTGTCTGATGGCTGCAAGGCAAATTAAGGCAGTATTAACTACTAGGATCACTTGCTAAACGACAGCTGACTGTGACGAGTTCTCCGCCCTGTCACACTGAATGATTCTATTAGAAATTCAGTGTGACAACCAGAACCATGAGCTGCCATCAATGTCGCGCACAGGGTATTAAATAGCTGGTATAGCGTAGCAAAATGGTACTCAAAACAGATGGTAATGCTAACCATTTCCAGAAATGAGTAGCAGTAGACTACTAATCATTTTTTCTGAGTATATGGCACAGGACACTACATGAATAAAAATAAATTTTAATTTTCCTAAGCAATCTGTGCCAGATGCTATGCTTTCCACAGCTGCTTAGCACTTTGACGTATAAAACTGCTAATCAATTTTTTTAGCTTATTTAAAACCCTGTTCACAGTTAGCTGTAGCTAGCCTATGGTTAAATTACTGGTTTTCTGCTGCTTCCAAGTTTTGTCATGGCTCAAGTTGGGGGGGCACACTGAGTCACAGGGAGAGACTAAGTACTGCGCATGTGCACCCCCCCCCCCACACACACACCATAAGCCTCAGTCACCTGACCAGCTGCTACTAAACTAATGCTGGTCAGGTGGTAATTAGTTATATAAGGTTGTGTGTGGTGGGAATCAATCAGTACATGGCTGAGAGTGATTCAGTACTGACGAAGTTGTGCTCACTCGGTAACGTCACGTATCTATCCTCATGATTTTCAAACCTCTCTGCTTTTTTTTTTTTTTTAACTGAACTCAGTTCTAAAGCCAGCAAGTCCTTTCTAAAAAAAAAAAAAAGGCAACTAAAAAAGAACAAAAGGGAAAAAAGGAAAGTATAGTTTTGTAAGAACTTACCGTAACAGTAGATCTTCGAGAGGAGGTCTTGCAGCAGTCTACACCATTAGGACTGAAGCTGGCAGGTGCCAGGACCCCATGGAAAACTTCTAACTAGCAGTATATAGCGGGGCACAACCCCCTGATGTCGGCCCGCACCAGACATCTGCCTATAGTATAAAAAGGGTGCTCCCCCAGCACCACTTCAGTTCTCCCACCAGAGAGCCTGGCAAGCATAGTGGAGAACTGAGATGTTCCTCTGAAACAGAGATGAAGAAGCAGTCACCAGGGGGATGGAGGGAGGGAAAGCAGCACCTGCTGCAAGAGCTCCTCTCGAAGATCTACCGTTACGGTTAAGTTCTTACGTAACTGTACTCTCTCACTTAGAGGGGGCTCTTGTAGCAGGTTATACCGTTAGGACAGAGTCCCAAGCAGTAAAAGGACTGACCCTGGTCAGCTGGGAGGAGGTAGAGATCGGCTTAAGACTCTCAAAAAAGCAGGCCCTGCAGGACTGCCAGTCCAAAACCTGCCCTGCGCCGAGAAGCAATGACCAGACTGTAATGCCAGATGAAAGTGTGGACAGAACTCCAAGTGGCCGCTGCACATTTCAAGTTCAAATTCAAGTTTATTGACAGGAAACACTCCGTTGTGCAAGCTCATTTACACGGAGGTCCTGGAAGACACATTGGACATACATTGATATAAAATACAGTAACCCCTCACTATAACGAATGCAACGGGAGCCACAGGTTGCATTTGTTATAGCTGTAAATACGTTATAACGAAGACACATTAAAATGTATGGTGTTACGGTATTGGTGCACTGTGAGTCTACAAAATCTAACGAAGCATTTTCTAATAATAGCACATTCAAACAACATGAAGTCTTGCTATATTATAGACATTAGCAGTTTGTTCCAGCTCTAGAACTGCCCCGGAGTGAAATGGTTAAAACCATTCCAAAATAGAATTTTGTCACGAGAGCAGCTCTATCTGTGTCATTTCAAACTTGAAATGTCAGATTCTTTACTCCGCCTCAGTGAACAGTCGCTCAGATTTCTCCTTCTGCTCGGTTCATTTCTCGGTTTAAAAAGTGTTTCTCGGTTGGATTTAACGAGAATAGTTTTATTTAACCCGCAAAACACGTTCAGTTCAAGCTCTATCTGTGGTAACCGTAAGTAAATGAAGGTTTTGTCTGTGTGGAACTTACCGGTGTCGGTTCGGTTTTGAACCGATCAGTGGAGTTAAAACTCATTTAAAACTAAAAGTTACTATTTTAGAGTGCGGTTCCAGTTCTTATCGGTTCTAAAAAAAAGCTGATTGACATGCTTTTTTCCAATACCCGTATAATGCTAGGGGAACCCATAGTATGTCTTGCCTGGCACTGCTGTTAAAAGGGCAAGTTTTTGGTTAGGCTGACATTATGTCTGAGAAACCCAAAAGAAAACCGGCCCACTGGGTTTCAACACTGTGATGTTTGTGGGAAGTCTTTGCCAAGGCTGACCCACACCACATGTGTTTATTGTCTGGGATTTGACCACCTCCAGTCAGACTGCCAGGTATGTAAGAATTTCCCTGCAGCCACCCTGGAAAAAGACTGGGCAGGCTCAGGAGCGAGGCCAAAAAAGTCCGCTGACCGGATGGCCAGCCGGTTAGGTGCCAACCGAACCAGAGGAGTGCCCTCTGACCAGGGCCAGACTTCCTGGGCAAAAGAAAAGCTGGTTCTGAGGAACCAATTCCAGTAAAGAAAACAAGAAAATCAACGGGTCTGGGCCCAAAATTCCTTCTCCAACTGCTGCAGAGATAACAAAAAGCCATACAAATTGTCAGTCACTGTCTCAGGGTCCGTCCGAACCACCACTATCTGGTAAAAGGTCGGTTCGTCCGGTCCCAGTGGTTCAGGATTATGATATTGAGGAATTTTATGAACCAGAGGAGGGGAAGGAGGATTATGATCAGTATGAATGTGGCTGGGAAGGTCTGGGTGTGCCCATTGAACCGGACATCTCCCCAGACAGACCTTTAGAATCTCCCCCTATGCTGTCTGAGTCCCCATCTCATTTTATGTTTTATAAAAAAGTTGCTGAAACCCTCCAGCTTCCTTTAGAAGAGGCTGTGGATGAGCAAGAGGAGCCTGATTTTGTAGAAATGATGGATATTCCAGAGTCTAGGAGATTGTCTATTCCTTTACATAAATCTTTTAGGAAACAAACAATTAAAATTTTAAAGCTCCTAATTCTGTGCCTCCTGTAGATAAAAAGATGGACAGAAGGTATACATTGTCAGGCCCTGATACAGAATTCCTTTCTCAGCAATGCAGTCATGTTGGGGTAGTTCAGGCTGCTGCCTGTGATAAAGCTAATATTCCCTTGGCTTCACATCCTCCTGACAAGGATTCCAGGAAAATTTATGCCATGGCAAAAAAAACAGTATATGGCAGCCTCTCAGGGACTCAGGCAAGCAAATTATATGGCTTATGTAGCTAGGTATCAGAAATCTAGATGGGATGCTGTTATGCAATTGGCCAAGCAGGCCCATGGCCAGCTGGCTAGTGAACTAGAACAGGTGGCTGCTGATGACATTGAAGCCTCTAAGGTTCAGTTTCATGCTGCTGTGGATGTTAATGATGTTTCCTCTAGGGTCATGGCCACATCTGTAGCTTTTCGTAGGCTGGCCTGGCTCAGGTGTACTAGTTTGTCACAGGATACCCAGACTAAGGCTATGGATTTTCCTGTGGTGGGAAATTCTCTGTTTGGAGAGCAGACAGAGAATTACATGAAGAAGATGAATGAATATAGGACTACTTACAAGGTGCCCAGGCTAAGCAGCGGCAAGCCACTCCTCAAAGCATGCCCCCAGGGGTAGGGTGAGCCTTTTCACAGGCCTTTCTACCAGACTCAGGCCTCCTCTGCCTATGCTCAGAGGGCTTCTTCAGAGGCAGGGCAGGCGCAGGGTGGGCAGACCTGCTCCCACCCCCAGCCTAAAGCTCCTGCGAAACAGGCACCCTGATGGGGTGCCCAGGGCCCAGTCTCCTGTACCAGTGGGGGCAGGCTGGCTTACTTCAGTCAGGTGGGCTTCTTTAACCTCAGACAAGTGGGTTCTGGAAGTAGTAAGCCAGGGTCTGGTTCTCAGCTTCAAAAGTTTCCCAAGTTGAGAAGCAGACTTTTCTACCTGCAAGTGCTTCAGAGACCCTCGCTCTGGAAACAGAGGTCTCATCCTGTTAGCTCTCAGAGCAGTAGAAAGGTTCCTCCCTGCATCAGGGCAGGGGTCTGTATTCAGATACTTCCTTACCCCAAAAAGACAGGAGAATGGCGGCCATTTTAGATCTCAGATATCCAAACAAGCATCTTTTGAAACCAAAGTTCAAAATGGTAACTCTGGCAATGATTTTACCTTCCCTAAGGCCAGGGACTGGCTAGCCTCCTGGACCTCAAGGATGCCTATTTCCATGTCCTAATCAGAAGATCCCATCGAAAGTACCTCAGATTCGAACTGCCCTCAGGTCATTACCAGTTCAGAGCAATGCCCTTGGCCTTACCTCTGCTCCAAGGGTATTCACAAAGTGTCTAGCAGTGGCAGTGGCCCACTTAAGGAGGCAGAGAGATTGCTGTTTTCCCTATCTAGACGACTGGCTCATTGTAGGCCAGTCCCAGAACAGGTAAAATCTCACCTGCAGGTCACCCAGCAGCTTCTCACCTCCCTGGGTTTTCTACTAAACCTACAAAGTCGGTTCTGGAACCAGTCCAGGTACTCACCTTTATAGGGGCAGAATTGGACACAAAGCTGGCCAGAGCCTTTTTTTCCCCAGAAAGGGTAAGGATTTAGTGGCTCTGGCCTCTTCCTTCTCTGCAGGTCTCTCGACCAGCAAGACACTTTCTGCAGCTCCTGGGGCACATGGCTGCATCCACAGCTGTTGTGCAGGGAGCCAGATTTCAGATGAGAGACATTCAGTTTCACTTGAGAACCTTTTGGTCTCAGAGAAGAGACCCCTTTCCAAGTTGGTCCCAGTGACTGAACCTTGATCCTAGCTCTCCAGTGGTGGCAGGATCAGAGCAATTTAGGCCGGGGGTCCCCTTCATTTCCCTTCTCACGACTTGCTCTCACTACAGATGCTTCCCTTCTGGGTTGGGGAGCCCACATAGGCGACCTTTCCACTCAGGAGTTTGGTCCCCAGGAATCTCTGCTCCACATCAATTTGCTGGAACTCAGAGCTGTCTTTTTAGGTCTTCAAGCTTTTCTGCATCTGTCCGACAAGGTGATACAAGTCAGAACAGACAACACCACAACAATGTGGTACATCAACAAACAGGAGGGCACTGGGTCTTGACCTTGTGCACCGAGGCAATGAAGTTGTGGTCTCTGGCCTATTCCTGAACACTTCCCTCATAGCAGTTCATCTTCCAGGAAGGACAATGTCCTAGCGGATGCCCTCAGCAGGATTTCCCAGGGCCATCACGAATGGTCCCTGGATCCTCAAGTGCTGGGGATAGTTTTGCCAGGTGGGGCATCCCTCAGATAGATCTTTTGCAGCCCCAGACAATCACAAACTTCCTCTGTTCTGTTGCAGGCCTCCAGTGCTGGGCTCAGTTCCCTGGATGCCCTTCTTCTGGATTGGGAGGAAGTTCCTCTGCTCCCCCTTTCCTCTCCTATTCAAAGTACTAGTCAAAATCAGATCTCAGCCTTGCAGGGTGATTCTGATTGCCCCGGATTGGGCCAGGCAGCCCTGGTACCCACTCCTTCTGTCTCCGACAGTCCATCTTCCCCTGTGCCTCCCCAGGAATCACAATCTGTTGACTTGTGCCCAGGGAAGGGTTTGGTATCCGGACCTCAAATCCCTCAACCTCAAGGCCTGGCTCTTGAGGAGTTAAGAGTTTGCTGATTTACACCTCTCTCAGAGTGTTCTTGAGATCCTAAAGGCTTCCAGAAAGCCTTCCACTAGGGCTACTTATAGTTCTAAATGGAAAAGGTTTTCCATTTGGTGTGCTGGGAAAATATTTCCCAGAATCTGCTGAATTGCCCATTTTGTTAGATTACATGGTACATCTTAATTCCTTGGGTCTCAGACCAGCTACCCTGAGAGTTCATTTGGCAGCTGTGTCTGCTTTTGTGTCAGCAGGAAAGTCATCCCCTTTTCCTCTCATCCTGTGTTTTCCAAGTTTTTAAGGGGTTACTCCATACTAATCCTCCCTTTCGGGAACCGGCCCCTGCTTGGGACCTTAATGTTTGCATTGCCCAGTTAATGCAACCCCCTTTTGAACCTCTGTCTTCTGCAGAGCTTAAGTACCTAACTTGGAAAACTGTTTTTCTAGTGGCTATCACTTCTGCCAGACACATAAGTGAATTGCAAGCCTGGTCAGTGGAGACTGACTTTATTTCTTTCCACAGGGATAAGGTAGTCCTTAGGACTAATAGGAAGTTTTGCCTAAGGTGGTTTCAGATTTCCATCTTAATCAATCTATCTCCTTCAGTATTTTCACTGATCACTCCTCTTGGGTGAGAGGAGGTTGCACAACCTGGATGTTAAGAGAGCTCTTAGTTATTATATGAGGCGTACCAAAGGTCTAGAGTTAATCCCTCAACTTTTCTTACCTATGGTGAAGTTGGGAAAGGCAAACCTGCCACTAAGAGATCAGTAGCCAGGTGGATTGTCTCTTGTATCCAATTTTGTTATCAGAAAGTGGGCAGAGCCCCAGTTTGAGGGCTCATTCTACAGGGGTACAGCTCGTCTCTAGCTGCTGCCAGAATATCCCTTTATTAGAGATTTGCCAGGCTGCTACTTGGAAAGCGGTACACTTTACCAAGCATTACTCCCTGGATGTCCAGGCCAGGAGAATGCTCGGTTTGGCACAGCTGTTCTTCAGAGCCTATTCCTAAGTAGGTTCTGCCCCTCCTCCATGGAGGTACTGCTGTGTATTCTGCTAATGTCTATAATAAGACTTCATGTTGTTTGAAGAAAAAATTACTCACCTTAGTAATGTTGTTTCTTCTAATGGAGTCTTGCTATATTATAGACCTCCCCCCCCAACCTGCCCCTCTTAGAACCTCTACTTGGTGGGGTGCGGGCAACTTACTGTAGGCACTACTTATGTCCTGTTAGCATTTTGTCCCCTTTGGGACTTTGGTGTGTGTGTGTGTGCAGCGTGTGTGTGTTTTATTATACTTATGTTCCATTTTCATATTATTAGAATGGTGTTAGTATTTCTGGTCCCTGACTTGAGTCTTGGGTGTTGGGACCATCAATGGTTGTTATTATTTAGGTAGCCATTTGGCTAGTGTAGGTTACAGCTTCCACACAGACCTTAGTGAGTTTGGCTCATAAAGATCTGACAGTTCAAGTTTGAAATGACACAGATAGAGCTGCTCTCGTGCCAAAATTCTATTTTGGAATGGTTTTAACCATTTCACTCCGGGGCAGTTCTAGAGCTGGAACAAACTGCTAATGTCTATAATATAGCAAGACTCCATTAGAAGAAATAACATTACTAAGGTGAGTAATTTTTTCTTTTATTACAACAACTTGACGAATTTGGACCATGAATCTGCTGAGCAAACTGCTCAGCTTTCTGTTGCACTATCGGTCCCGACAGAGGCACCCCATTTAATCACTGTTGCGAAAACCAAAGCTGAGTTGCTTTGTCAATTTCAGTTTCGTCGGGGCACCTCATTTTTTTTTCTTGCCAGACCATCATTCTCACTTCACTCACTGGCGAAGTCCAGTAGGGACTGTTCTTGTTTTGCGAAGTGCATATGGTCGATTTGGAGTACCCCTTTTCCACTGACAACTTGCTTAAAGTTTCTCCAGCTTTGAGGCGGTCGAGTATGGACAGCTTAGTCTGAACAGAGTAACCGGACCTCTTCATCGTAGCAGCTTGTTTTGGGAAATGGCTGTAAACTGTAAGCTCATTACTTGGCACTGATTCTTATAACAAGTGCAAAAAAACCTTTTAATTACCTAGTGGCACCGATTGGACAATGAATGGCGCATAGTACGCCTCACAGAAACAACTATCAGCTGTCAGTGTCAATCACAAACAGCTGACTGTCAGTGTCAAGTCATAGAAAAAGCTGATTGTCAGTGTCAAGTCAGGAGCCATAAAACGAGTTTGTTATAGCCAAATTTTTGTTATAGTGGGGTTCGTTATAGCGAGGAGTTACTGTACATACAAACTATGATTACATAAGAAACAGTGCTCATAAGACAGTCAAATGTACAACCAATAATAGAAGGCATCACGCTAACAATGTAGTGCAGTAGGCAGTCAGAACACAAAATCAACACTTCAGCAATAGTAAGTTGTAGATATCTGGCTTACAATCAGGGAAGGGAGGAACAGAGGAGGGGAAGTGCATATGAGGGAGGGGAGAGCTAGGATTGAAGGTGAACAGAACAGATAGTAGATAGATGAAGGTGAAGGAGATGAAGGTGAGGTCAAGGTGGTGGCTCTAGGTTCCAGAGTTGAAGAATACTGGATAGTCTGTATAAGGAGTGGATGCTACTTAGTGTTGAGTGCAGAAGTCAGTCAGTGTATAGTTGACTAGTCGTCTGAAGCTATTTAGGGGATTAGAGTTTGAAGTTTGAGATTAGATTGGACTGCGTTCCAAGCAACCGGGACAGCAACGGCTTATAGCCATATCACCGAAACGTGTATGGGAGTGTGGCACATCTAGCATAGTGTAGGCGCTCTTTCATAGGGAGTACGTGCAGGAACGCTCGAAAGAGATTAGTTAAGTAAAGAGGGAGTTTGGACACAAGTGCTTTGTAGAGCCAGATGAGACGTCTTGTGGATAAAGTGGTCCACCCTAAGGATGCGTACAGGTCGCTGTGGTGTGTGTGACAGTGGGCAATGGAAATGAAACAAGTCGCCCTATGGTAAAAAGTGTGTCTAGCTGGTGAAGCAGGGTATCAGAGCAGTGAAAGTATGTCTGCATAATCGAGGAGTGGGATGAACATTGTTTGTACAAAGCGTAGCCTGGCCTCTGTGGGAAAGAGCTATTTGTTTCTGAAGAAAAAAATCCAATTTTCTGCCGCAGTTTCTCTGTAAGAGAAGCAACATGGGCAGCAAAAGTTAAATTTTGGTCTAGACACAACCCAAGTATTTAAAGTGGTTGACCACCTCAAGGTCACCACCAAGAAGAGTTTTAATGGGGGTAGGGAGGTGAGCGTATTTGTGGTAGCTGACATGTGACTGGAATGGAAAAACATCACTTTTCTTTTTTTTCTTGCATTAAGTAAGCGTTTCGATTGAACAAGGTTGTATTAGAACAGGTCAAATTCTGACGAGCACTGTGCAGACCTCGTCTGATGTAGGTCTGGAAAGGTAGATCACTGTATCATCTGCGAACAGATGTAATTTGGCTACATTAACATGGCCACCAACTGAGTTGATATAAACCATGACTAGGAGAGGTCCAAGAATGATCCTTGGGGAACTCCCCTCATGAGAGGGAGGAATGGGGAAAGGAAATTATTCCACTTTGACTTGCTGAATTCTATTAGTTAGATAGCTATTAAACTATAGCAGTGTGGGGCCAGATGTCAACAATGTAAACATTTCTGAAGGATGCAAAAGCAGCAGCTACACCCCTGGTAGAATGGCCTTTAACCGGGCCCAGTAAAGGCATGTCATATTTGCGGTAGCAATAAACAATGCAATTAACCAACTATTTGGACAAACATCGTTTAGAAACTGAAACCCCTTCTTTTCTTGGGGCAAAAGAAACAATATGATCAGTTTTTCTGATGGCTCAGGTATGGTCCAAATAATAGCGAAGCACCCCAATGAACATTCAGAGCATGTAGTAAGGCCTTGCCCTGGATTTGAATACTCTGGGTAATACACAGGAAGATGGATGTCCTGATTCAGAGTAAACTCAGACACCACCTTAGGAAGAAACTTAGGATTGGTTCTCAAGGACACACTGTCCTTGTGGAAAACTAAATAAGGCTCTTTAAACATCAGAGGCTGAAGTTCAGAAATTCTTTGAGCAGAAGTAACAGCAACTAAAAACAAACTCTAGCCAGAGCCGATAGGGCTGTGAAAAGCTACCAAATGATCAAAGTTACACATGTGCGTAGAAATCATTCAATGCCCGGGTGTAACTTGGCCATTGTTTGGAGGTGTTACATCAAATTTTCAACATGGCCTTTTTGGAACCCCTCCTCATGAAGGGTGCCAGTGTCATTTTGTTCACTTGTCACAAAAGGTATTTCGCAGCGCGAACGCGCTATTCTGTGACACAGGTGCAAAAACATGTTTTGGGTAGGATGTGGAAAATGACAGCTTACTGTTTTGAAGGAGGTGTGCAAAAATGGCAATGTTGAAAATGTGGAGTGAAAATATTAAAAATTGGCGAAGTTAGGAGTGTGCATAGAAACTGCACAATGCATGCTCAAAACACAGTCATTTTTTGGAATTTTTTCACCAAATTTGCAACATGGGCTTTTTGGGACCCCACTTCATGAGCAGTGGCACTGTCATTTCATGAATTGGTCCTGAAAGGCGATTCCGTGCAGCAACCGCAAAAATCAGCTTTCGGGACAGAGTAAGAAAATGACAGTGAACGTTTTCATGAGGTGGGGTCCCAAGAACCCCATGTTGAAAATTTGGGGCCAAAATTCAAAAAAATGGCTGATTTATCAGCATAAGTTGAAAACCCCACTGAATGCCACTATAGCACGCTTACCTTTGATTCTTCAATTTGCGGTTCGGCTTTGAAGAGTGCAGACGTGTCCCGGTCCACAGAAAAAGACGGTACTGACCTCCAGAGGCAAGTATGGGGTATGGGGGAGGAGAGAGTGCAGGGGAAGAGTGCAGGAGGTGGGTGCTCAGTGGAAGGGTGGGGATGGAGGAGGGGTGACTGGGCGGCGGCGAGGAACCATTTTCTTTTACAGGAAAAAAAAAAGAAACACACATTAGGGATGGTTTTCTTTATTTACGGGAGGAGGACATTTGGGCACACTGGAGTGGGCTCCCAGTGTGCCACATGAGTGGGGTGGGGTGGGTACGATGCCCTAACAGGATTGGGCACTCCTTATCGGCGGGGAGAAACATTAGGCACACTGGGGTGGGCTCCCAGTCTGCCGCATGGGAGGGTAGGGGGTGCACGTAATGTTGACACAGGGATTGGGCACCCCGATGTCAGCAGGGAACAAACAAAATTTAAATACCTATAAATGTTCTTTCTTCGATGGCTGGTCTCCGGGCTTCTGTGCAGATAAGCAGGCAGGAGCTAAGCTCTGCAGCTGGGGATATCCAGCCCTCCATTTCCTGCTTCCACCAGTTCTCCCGAAAGCAGTCCAAATGTGGCAATACTTCCTGAACTTGGAAAAAAAAAATAAACAAGACAATTAAGCCATACACAGCCGATTGGCCAACTTTGTACATTCTGAGAGGGAAGCAGAAGCCTGGAGACCGTTTTCTCTCTCCTAAGCTGGTCTCCAGACTTCCATAGAGATGGGATATACAAAAGCAGTACATCCCCAGATATCCCAGGTGGGAAGAATGTAATTGCCCTTAAGGGTCCAACACCGCCTGAAGAACTCTGCGGCCAAAGGATGCCTCCACCGAGGTTGTCACATCCAGTTTGTAAAATTTTGTGAACATGTGAATGGATGACCATGTGGCCGCCCTGCACAGGTCTGCTGGAGATGCTTCTCTGCTTACCCCCCGCAGCACAGCGGCAGGGAGCCCCCTAACTCCCCATCCTCTCACGGATCCAGTTCGGGTGCCAGCTTCCCGGCGAACACTCGTGGACGGCCATCAAGCCGCCCGAGAGGTGCCACATTTTTTCCCCATTGTTCATTCCGCCCCTCCCCCTTTTTTACTGGAACCATAAGCATGCAATGACCCAGGCAGAGGTGCATGCGTCCACACATCTCTCCCCCAGGAATCTGCCCAGACTCCACCCGATGCTGTCACTCCGTGCCCTGACCCCCAGCCTCTGCCAGGGGGCAGTCGGGCATTGGGAAGTGACCCCCCCGGACAGCAGTCCTGCGGATGGTCTATCCTTCTCTTCCCCACAAACCCCTCGCAACCCATACTAGTTCCTGAACATGGGACGCCAATGCAGCGCGAGGTAAGGTGTCCAGCGCCTCAGCATCACTGGGCCGGCCTAGAATCCATTCTTTTGATATACATTTTCACCGCTCGTCTTGGATCTAATGTGAGAAATTCCCTTTCCTTTTCATTTTTTTGGTGTGGGCAGAAGGAAGGCAAATTTAACTCCTGGTTGCAATGGAAAGGAGACAACTTTTGGTAAAAAACCTGGTTCTGCTCAGAGCACCAGAGTCCTGATGAAACACAGTATACGGCTCTTTGGTAGACAAGGCTCCTGCTCACTGATTCTCCTGGCTGAAGTAATAGCTATGAGAAAAGCGACCTTCATTGTGAGATGCAAGAGGAATGTCTCCTTGAGAGGCTCAAAAGAAGCCCTGGTCAAAGCTTTGAGAACCAGATTAAGCCTCCAAGGTGGTACCGTAGGCTTGACTGGAGGGCGTTTTAATGTTACTGCCCATAGAAACCTCCTGACGTGGGAATGTGAACCCAATGATTTGCCTGAATCAACCAACAAGAGCGCCCCCAGCACAGAAACCTGAACCCTTAAGGTGGCTGGCTGCAGACCTTTGTCAAACCCATCTTGAAGGAACTGCAGTAATACAGGCAATGATGCTGGCTGGTTCTGTATGTGTCTGGATTGAAGCCTGAAGCCAGAAGCAAGAATTTCCACCAAATTCTGTAATATACTTTAGAGGAAGAGGGGTGACGAGAGTTCATCATCATTTCAATAACAGGAGCTGTGTAGCCTGGCTCTTTGAAAGTTTCCCGCTAAATCTCCAGGCCGAGAGGGAGTTTTTGCTCAGACTGGGGTGCAGTACCGGACCCCATACCTCTGAAATGTCACATATTATGAGGTACGTCACTCATTTTAACCCTCAGAAATCCTCTGCCCCACATGAGGAAGGGATATTCCACATTTTCCACAGAAACTTTAAAGCAGAAATTAATAATTATCTATTATGCTCTGTTATCAGCAAACATTATTAATATTAGTACACTGACAGCAATAGTGTTCTGAACTTGCAGTGGCAAGTTTGATGACGTGTCACACATTTTGCTCATTTGTCACACATCTTGACACACATTTCAGGGAAGAAAGGTTGAGAGGTATGCCAGACCCTGATGGAGAAGGTCCGGGCTGATCTGGAAGGTTAGAGGTGATCGCCTTGAAAGATGAATGAGAAGCGGTCACCATGGGCGACAAGGCCATCAGGGCCAGACCAGAATCAGTTCTGCCTGGTCCAGAGCCACTTTGTGGAAGACTCTGGATAGAAGTGGTATTGGAGGAAAGGCATACAGGAAACCAAACTGACCCCCGTCTAGGGAAAAGGCGTCCTGAGCCACCGCTAGTTCGTCCTTGGCCAGGAAGCAGAATTGCTTTACCTTAGATCTTTTCGCCTGCTGGCAAAACTCTATCGGAGGATTGCCCCACTGTTCTGTTAGGATGTGGAAGGCACTGTCCTTCAGCTCCCATTCCTCCGGTAGAACATTTTTGCAACTGAGCCAGTCTGCTTTGACATTCTCCTGCCTGAAATGTACACTGCCTTTATGCTTGCCAGGTGGTGCCTGGCCCACAGAAGCAGGGACTTCCATAGCATTTTTTGAGCTTCTTGTTCCACCCTGATGGTTGATGAATGCCATTGCTGTCTGACTGTCTGTTATAATCAGAATGTCCTGATTGAGGACTTGCTGTTCGAAGTGTATCAGGGCTAGGTGTACTGCTCTCATCTTGAGGACGTTTATGCCGTACCTTGTTTCTAACAGCGACCGCTTGCCCTGAGCTGACAGCTGATGCAGGGGAACCCCCCAGACCCTGAGGCTGGCATCAGTCGTAATTTATATTTGGTGAGGATTGCCCAACTTGCAACCCCCCATGACATTTGTCCTCAGAGTCCGCCACTGGAGGGAAGTTTTTTATCTGTTGAGAAATTGGGATCAGTTGGTACTGGCTGTGTCTGGACTGGGACCACAGCCCGAGTAAGTGTGCCTGAATGGGCCTCATGTGGACTAGAGCCCAAGGGACTGCATCTGCCAGCGATACTAGAGTCCCAATTAGCTGCATGAAGGAGTGAGCCGGCAGCTGAGGAGCTGTGTGAAACTTCTTGATGAGCTTCAGCAGGTCCTGAATTTTGCTTCCGGGGGAAGACCTTGTTGGTTTGTGTCATGAAGTCTGCCCCGGGTGGTTCAAGGTCTGACTTGCAGTTAGGGAATTTTTTCCCCAGTTGATGACAAAACCGTGGCCCGATAGGCACTGGACTCCCTCTGCCACTGCTTGGTTGAGCTGCAGGGCCTTGAGCATATCGTCCAAGTAAGGGAAAAGTTGTATCCCTCATTTCCGAAGGTGAGCTATGACCACTACTAGCACCTTGGAGAATGTCCCTGAGGCTGAAGAAAGCCTGAATGGCAGTGTTCTGAATTGAAGTGCTGCTCCCCCACCTTGAACCTGAGATACTGCCTGTGTAGATCCTGAATAGGAATATGCAAATAAGCATTTTGCAGATCGATGGATGCCAGAAAATCCCCTTGTTGCAACTCCTTGATGATCGATGACAAGGTTTCCAATTCTGAAGGGTCTGCTGCGGACAAAATGATTCAGGAATTTGAGGACTAGGACTGGCCTGAATCCCCCTGTGCGATTTGGCACAATGAAGAATAGGCAGTAGACCCCCGACTGATCTCTATGGGGGGAACTTGCTCTATAGCCCCTGCCTCAAGAAGGTCTGTAATGGCCTGTAAGAAAAAAATTACTCACCTTAGTAATGTCGTTTCTTCTAATGGAGTCTTGCTATATTATGACATATGCAGTGAGTCCCAACCTTCTAACTGCTCCGGAGGTGAAAGAGTTAACTTTCCATGCCAGGCATGGAACTTTGAGCACGAGCTCGGTTGAAAACTCTGTCTGTTGTTCTTCAAACTCAAACTGTCAGATCTTTACCAGCAAAACTCACTAAGGTTCTGTGTGGAAGCTGTAAACCTACACTAGCCAACTGGCTACTAAATATAAGAACACATTTTTTGGTCCCAAAACAAAGACTCAAGTCAGGGATCCAAAAATGAAAAACTAACACCCAAACACCCCAAAAGGAGGGTGAAAAAACAAGGCGTCTACTAAGTGCCAACACTGCACTGCCCACCCACATCCCAAAAACAGAGATTCTGAAGGGTAGGCTGTTGGGGAGTCATAATATGGCAAGACTCCATTAGAAGAAACAACAATACTAAGGTGAGTAATTTTTCTTCAAACAACATGAAGTCTTGCTATATTATGACATATGCAGACTACACAGCAGTACCTCCATGGAGGAGGGACAGAACCTACTTAGGAAATAGGCTCTGAAGCACAGCTGTAAAGCGAGCATCACTCCTAGCCTGGATGTCCAGGGAGTAATGTTTGCAAAAGCGTGAACTGTTTTCCAGGTAGCTGCTTGACATATCTCTAGGATAGGGATGTCCCTGGCAGCCAGAGGCGCAGCTGTACCTCTGGTAGAGTGAGCCCTCAGGCCTAAGGGAGGAACCTTGCCCAGTTTTTCATAGCAAAATTGGATACAAGAGACAATCCACCTGGCAATGGATCTTTTAGTGGCAGGTTTCCCTTTACCAACCTCACCATAAGTGAGGAACAGTTGGAGGGAGTCAAACCTGTGACCCTTGGTACGTTCTATGTAGTAACTAAGGGCTCTTTTGACATCTAAACTGTGCAATCTCCTCTCACCAGAGGAGGAATGGTCAGTGAAGTACACAGGGAGAGACATAGATTGATTAAGGTGGAAGTCTGAAACCACCTTAGGCAAGAACTTTCTGTTAGTCCTGAGGACCACCTTATCTCTATGAAAGGAGATAAAAATCAGGCTCCACTGACAATGCTTGTAGTTCATTTATGCGCCTGGCAGAAGTGATGGCTACTAAAAACACAGTTTTCCAAGTCAAGTACTTATGCTCTGCTGAAGACAAGGGCTCAAAAGGGGGTTGCATAAGCTGGGCAATGCAAATATCAAGATCCCAGGCAGGGGCAGGGTCCCTGAATGGAGGGTTGGTGTGAAGCAACCCCTTGAAAAACTTGGAGAATACAGGATGAGCTGAAAGAGAAGAGGGTTTACCTGCTGATAAGAAAGCAGACACGGCTGCCAGGTGCACTTTTAGGGTAGCTGGTCTCAGCCCCAAAGTATTTAAATGCACCATATAATCCAGGACTGCGGGTAAGTCAGCAGATTCTCGGGAAATATGCTTGCCAGAGCACCACATGGAAAATCTTTTCCATTTGGAATTATAAGTAGTCCTGGTGGAAGGCTTCCTAGAAGCTTTCAAAATATCCAATACACCTTGGGAGAGGTGTAGGTTAGCAAACTCGAACTCTTCAAGAGCCAGGCCTTGAGATTGAGAGATTTGAGATCCGGGTACCAAACTCTCCCCTGAGCACAGGTTAACAGGTTGTGATTCCTGGGAAGACACGGGAAGGTGGACTGCTAAGGACATAAGGAGTGGGTACCAGGGCTGAGAAGGAAACCTAGAGATGTGAGCAGTTGCTGAGTTACCTGAAGGTGTAGTTTGACTTGGTCTGGAGACTGGCCTACTATGAGCCAGTCGTCCAGGTAAGGAAAGATGGCAATCTTTTGCCTTCTTAAGTGGGCAACTGCTACTGCCAGGCATTCTGTTAATACCCTCGGGGCAGAGGTGAGGCCGAAGGGCATTGCTCTGAACTGGTAATGGCCTGAGGGCAGTTCGAATCTGAGGTACTTTCAATGGGAGCTTCTGATAAGAACATGGAAGTAGGCATCCTTGAGGTCCAGGGACTAGCCAGTCCCCTGGCCTTAGAGAGGGTAAAATAATTCCCAGAGTCACCATTTTGAATTTTGGTTTTAAAAGGTGCTTGTTTAGGTATCTGAGATCCAGGATGGGCCGCCATTCTCCTGTCTTTTTTGGGGCAAGGAAGTACCTGGAGTACATCCCTTTGCCCTGGTGTAGGGGTGGAACCCTTTCCACAGCTCTGAGAGCCAGGAGGGTAGAAACTTTTGTTTCTAGGGCAAGTGCCTCTGATGGATTTGCAGGTGGAAAGGATCTGGTCCTCATCTTTGGACATTTTTTGAAGCTGAGAACCAGTCCCTGGCTTACTACTTCCAGGACCCACTTGTCTGATGTTAAAGACTTCCAGTCCTGGACAAAGTAAGCCAGCCTGCCCCCTCAGGAAGTGGAGAATCTGCCCTGGCCACCCCATCAGGGTGCCTGCTTGCTTGAGGGCTTTAGGCTGAGGGTGGAAGCAGGTCTGCTTGTGCCCAGTCTGCCTCTCCTCTAAAGAATCCCCTCTGGGCATAAGCTGAAGAGGAGGCCTGGGCTTGGTAAAAAGGCCTATGAAAAGGTCTGCCCCTGCCCCTGGAAAACTGCCTTTGAGGAGTGGCCTGCCTTTCCTTGGCCTGTGCACTCCTGTACGTGGTCCTATACTCATCCATTTTCTTCATGTAATTCTCTGTCTGCTCCCCAAACAGAGAATTACCCACAACAGGAAAATCCATGGCCTTAGTCTGGGTATCCTGTGACAGGCTACTACATCTGAGCCAAGCCATTTTGAGAAGTGCCACAGATGTAGCCATGACTCTCGATGACACATCATTAGAGTCCACTGCAGCATGGAATTGCACCTTGGATGCCTCAATACCATCAGCAGCCACCTGCTCCAGCTCCTTGGCAAGCTGGCCAGGGACCTGTTTGCTAGAGCCATAACAGTATCCCATCTGGATTTCTGATATCTAGCAACATAAGCCATATAATTTGCCTGTCTGAGTCCCAAGGATGCTGCCATGTACTGTTTCTTTGCCATGGCATCAATCCTCCTGGAGTCCTTGTCAGGGGTTGTGAAGCCAAGGGAATATTTGCCTTGTCACAGGCTGCAGCCTGCACTACTAACATGGCTGCATTGTTGTGAAAGGAACTCGTATCAGAGCCTGACAATGTGTACCTCTTGTCCATTCTTTTATCCACAGGAGGTATAGTGTGAGGAGTTTTAGAATTTTACGCTTCCCAAAGATTTATGCAAAGGAATAGACAGTCTCCTAGACTCTGGGATATCCATCATTTCTACATAGTCAGGCTCCTCTTGATCATCCACAGTTTCCTCCATAGGGAGCTGGAGGTTTAACCACTTTTTATAAAACATAAAATGAGAGGGACTCAGAAAGCCTAGGGGGAGACACTCCTGAAGGTCTGTCTGGGGAGATGTCCGGTTCAATGGGCACATCCAGACTTTCAAATCCACATTCACTCTCCTCATACTCCTCTTCCTCCTCCTCCGGTTCATAAAATTCCTCAATCATATTCTTGAACCGGTGGAACCAACCGAACCGTACACTTACCTGATGGTGCCGGTTCGGTCGGAACTGGGGAAAGCGACTGGACAATTTTAATCGCTTAGGCTATTTCTTCAGCAGTTGGAGATGGAAATTTTGGCTCCACACCTGCTGATTTTCTAGTCCTTTTTGCTGGAACCGACTCCTCCGAGTCGGCTCTCCTTTTGCCCGTGGAAGTCTCGCCCTGGTCAGAGGGCACTCCCTCCGGTTCGGTTACAACCGAACCGGGCTGGCCATCCGGGTCAGCAGACTTCTTGGCCTCTCTATCCCTGAGCCTACCAACTCTCTTATCCAGGGTAGCTGCAGGAAAATTTTTGCAAATCTGGCAGTCTGCACTGAGGTGGTCAAACCCCAGACAATAAACACAGGTGGTGTGGGGGTCAGCCTTGGCAAAGGCTTCCCCACAAACACTGCAGTGTTGAAACCCAGTGGGCCTGGTTTTTCTTTTGGGTTTCTCAGACATAGTGCCAGCCTAACCAAAACTTGCCCGTTTATGGCAATCCGCCAAGCAAGACTCTCTTATCAGTTTCCAACCATGTCACGGGTCGTGGAAAAAACGTAATGAAATCCGTTTTTTTTAGAACCGATAAGAACCGGGAACCGCACTCTAAAAGCACAGATTTAATGTATTTACAACAACCTGATCAGTTCAAACCGAACTGATAATACCATTTACAAGTTCCACAAAGAAAATAAATGTAAAACCTATCTAGTACTTACGATACCACAGACAGAGCTTGAACTGACTGGTTGCGGTTTAAATACGGTTAAAAAACCAAAAAGTTTATACTTTAACTGACAAAATGAACCGAGCAGAAGGAGAAATCTCCGGAGCGACTGTTCAGTGAGGCGGAGTAAAGACTCTGACAGTTTGAGTTTGAAGAACAACAGACAGAGTTTTCAACCAAGCTCGTGCTCAAAGTTCCATGCCTGGCATGGAAAGTTAACTCTTTCACCTCTGGAGCAGTTCGAAGGTTGGGACTCACTGCATGTGTCATAATATAGCAAGACTTCATGTTGTTTGAACATCGCCTGTCTCTTGGACGGGTTGCCCAAGATAGGGAGGGGTACCACATGAGGTAGTGGGGGCTTGGATTCGAATTCTTTTAGGTAACCCTTGCTGATGATGTCTAGAACCCATCTGTCCGACGTGGTTTGGACCCATTCCTTGAGTAATTTTGAAAGTCTGCTCCCTACTCAAAGATGGGCCTGGATAGCTTCATTGAGCCTGAGGACCATGATATGTCCCTGCCTCTTCACTGGGGCATATGCACTTTAGCTGTCCCCCTGGATTCCTTCACCGCCTCCTTCAAAACTGAGCCAAACAAGAGATTACCTTCATAGGGGCATTTACTAAATGGCTCTTTGAGGGGTCTGCTTGCAAGGCCCGAAGCCAGAGGTTGCGGCGAACCAAAGTCTGATAAAACATGATCCGAGCAGCGCACCTGACTGCCTCCTCTGATAAGTTTGCTGCATAAGCCGATGCCAAACCCATTAATTGCAGTTGATGAATAATATCTTTGTTGTTCTCTGGATCCTCAGCGAATTGAAAAGCTAATTCTGAGGACCAGGACAGGGCAGCTCTGGTATAAAAAAAAAGGCTGGCAGTTGCCACCTTGAGAGATGTTGCTGATGCTTGGAAGGCCTTCTTGACTGAGGCATCCGCTTTCCTGCCCACTGGGTCCCTGAGTGAAGCTCCTCCCTAGGCTGGGATGACCATCTTCTTGGTGAGGTTCGAAATTAGAGGGTCGATTCTGGGGCAGTCTAGCCACTTTTCAGATTGTTTCTTGTCAAACTTGAGGAGCTTAGAGATCTGCCGGGACACTGGATAGGTGCGTTCTGGGCCTTGCCATTCCTCTTTTAGCAAGTCCTCTATGGCTGGAGGAATAGGGAAGGTTGTGGCCAGTCTGGCAGCAGATGCCAGATGAAAGGTCCATTTTGGCTGTGCTGGAGCCACTGGGGAAGAACAGAGATGAATTTCAGCTATGCCCTACTTGATGAAAAAGTCTAGGTATTCCAGGTCAAAGCTTCTGGACGGGGAGTCATGCAAGTCTGAGGATGAGAGTCCCCTAGCTCCCCTTCTTCTAGAGAAGAGGAACTGAAGTCTGAGGAATCTGGGGAATGGTCCCTATGATGCTTCCCTTATGGGTGCCCCTAAATCTACTCAGAGAACTTCTTTCTCTTTGGTGTGAGGAATGCTGATCTTCCTCGTCAGAGGATCTGCTCCTGTATCGAGATTTTTTCTTTATATCGTAGTGATGTGAGGACAACTGCCCCTCTTCAGATGAGGACGGGGTCCTCTTTCTTTTTCCTCTTGTGAGGCCTCACATTTGATGATCCTGGAGGTTGCCAGTTGAAGCATGCAGGATCCATAGCAAAGGCCCTATTTAGCTTGTCTATGAGGTCTGGGGCTAGAGAGGGGGCTGCGAACTGCTGTGTCTCCCTGGTGGCCGCTGCTCTCTCAGACCTGATGGCTGTTGCTCGCTATCTGTCTGAGCCGAGGAAAGGAAGGCCTCCATCATTTCCTCCCCATTTGCAGATGCTGCCTTCTCACGTTTAAGGAAAAGCAAACCTGCGAAGGTGATTAGAAGAGGGGATTTGCAACGCTGGCATTTTCTGCCTCTGGCAGGCTTGTCTGAGGCCATGACTGAAAATGGCTCTAATCCCCTTTGATTCCACGTAACCCCTTCCCCCTGGAGGATTCCTTATAATACGTGGGGGGGGGCTGTCAGGAAGAATGCTGAAGCCCCAATGGAACACTGCTGCTGGCCCTTTAAAGGCAAAAAGCTGAGCTGTTTAAACTGTTGTTGATTAGTTAATATTTTCTTGCTTTCTTGCTCCCTTAGTGCCGGGGAGGGAGGGAGAAGAGGCCTGCAGTATGCATGAGAAACTCTGTTTATTCATGAGCAACACTCCTTGTAAAATGCAGCACTCAACGAGATAGCACTGGAACGTCAACAAGCAAATGAATTAGAGCTGCAGGCCCACCATCAATGATCTGCTGAAAGAGTCAGGAAGCCAGACATTGACGGGAGAAAACCGGCCCTGCCGTTGATGAGGAGAGAATCCTCTCAGAGCACTGAGGTGCTAATACGGTCCGATCACCGTAAAATCGGCATCCGTCCACAAAATCAACCAGTAGACGAACTCCAAGGCTACAATGAACACTGGGTTGGGCCCAGAATCGCGGGAAAAATCTCCACAGTAAAGTGGGGCCAGTCTGTGCAGCTTGCAAGGCTGAGACTGGGGCCCACACAGGAGTGTTCTAAAGTGCTGAGATTCTTCAGCAAATCCAATTAAATTTTGTGACTTACAGTCTTGATGTCTTTAGCCCTGCCACATGATGACAGAGCTCTGCTGCAGAGTACCTGCTAGTTGGAAGGCAGGAAGTAAACTGGTGGAAACAGGAAATGGAGGGCCGGATATCCCCAGCTGCAGAGCTTAGTTCCTGCCTGCATATCTGCATCAGGAGGTGCAGCCCATCTGTATGGAAGCCCGGAAACCAGCTTAGGAGAGAATGAAAAATATTTGGGCACACTGGGGTGGGCTCCCACTGTGCCACGAGTTGGGGCGCCACATAATGCCATCACAGGGATTGGGGACCCAGATGTCAGCGCGGAGAGGAACAAAGGGAGTGGGGAGGACAGCAACAGTGGGAGACTGTGGGATGGTTTTCTTTGTTGGCGGAGGCGCAACTGTGCATGCGCGGCAGTCGCTCATGCGCAGTTGCAGTGAATGGCATTTTGCCATTCACAACATGATGGCACCAGCAGAACTGCGCATGCGTGCAAGTCGCACATGCGCAGTTCATGCAATGGAATGTGGAAGTAACAGCCAAAATAGTGTGGCTGTTATTCCGTAGCGGCCGATCGTGTCAGAGGGTTTCAAGCTCCGTTGGACATTCAGAAGGATACTTCCAAATGTCCAACGGAAGGTTCCACGATCTGACGTTTTTAGAACTACGATCCGATCCCAATAGGGCTGTAGGTTCAGCCCACAGCCATAACAACACTTAACATGACAGAGAGTGCAGCTCGCAGCTTGCGGCAGGTTCAAAGGGAGGTAACTCAAGTTTCTCTAAAATAAACGAAAGATCCCATGGGGGAACAGGATCCCTGATGGGAGGTTTCAGGTGCAATATGCCCTGCAGAAGAGTGCGGGAGAGATCAAGCTTGGCAAGAGTCTTGCTGTTAACAGGTGCATGGTATGCAGACGGTGGAAAGGTGCACCTTAAATCGATGAGCAACTCAAGCCTGAGTCCGACAGAGAAAGGAGATGCTCTAGAATGAGATTCTTGGACAAGTAAAGGGATCTAGGTGATGAGCGGTGGCCCAGACGCAGAACCACTTCCACTTCCTAGCATAAGAGGTCCTAGTGGAAGGTTTCGTGGCTGCCACTGGGACGTCCTTCACCCAAGGAAGACACCCCAAATTGGGCAGCTGCTAAGTCTGCAGGAGCCATGCGTGAAGGTGCAGTGATTTGAGGTCCAGATGGATTAGGGTGACCTGCTCCTAGAAGAGCAGGTCGGAGCACAGTGGCAGGGGAACTGGAGGCTCTACTACTAGTTGCTGGAAGAGTGGAAACCAAATCTGGTGCAGCCAGTAAGGGTCTGTCAGGATTATCGCCACCCCTTCTGACTACAACTTGAGTAGAACCCTCTGCAACAACGGAAAGGAAGTGAAGGGGTACAGAAATCTCCCTGTCCAAGAGACAGACAGCACATCTCACCAGAAAATACCAGGCCCTGGATCTAGCAAGCAGAAACTGGGTAGTTTTGCGCTGGATGGGAACACGAAGATGTTCAGTTCGGGCTGGCCCCACCTGTCCAAGAGATCTTCGACCACTGAAGGAAGAAGTTCCCATTCGTGTGCCCTCTGACAGAGGACCACTTAGACTGCCGGCCAAGGTGTTCTGAACGCCTGGGACATGTACAGCAGTCAGATACACATGATGCTCTATGGCCCATTACCAAACTCTCATGGCCTCCCTGCAGAGGGGGTAAGAATGTTTTCCCCCCTGCTTTTTATGTAAAAGACCACAGATATACTATCCATCTGGACCAAAAGCACCCAGGAGTAGGTTTGTCTGGAAGGCTTGCAGAGCATACAGGATCGCCCTCATCTCTAAAATACTGATGTGGAGATGCTGCTCCAGAGGGGACCAGGTCCCAGAGTCTGAGACACTGCCAGATTGGTGCCCCAGCCCGTGTCTAAGGTCAGGATCTCACAAGGTGAATGCGACCAGAAGTGGACCCCTTAGAGAGACTGGAGGGGTCCAGCCACCACGTCATAGTCTGTAGCTGAGTTGGAGACCGACACCGGTTGTTCCAAATCGTCTGCGCTGATCCCATTGGACCTGAAAGTTCCACTGGATTACTTGCATGTGCATGTGAGCCAGAGGAACGGTTGCAATGGCCGCCGCCATGTGTCCCAGCAGTCTGAGAAAGTTTCTGGCTGGAATCTGGCAAGACAATGCAACCGGTTGAGCCTGTACCTGAAGACATTCTGCCCTGTCTGAGGGAAGAAAGGCTTTGACTTGGGCAGTGTCCAAGATTGCCCCTATGTACTGGAGTCTTCGACTTGGCCAAGGAGAGAATTTGGGGAGGTTGAGAGTTACCCCCAGATCCCGAAACAGCGTGAAAGTGGCTTCCATGGTTCTGAGCAACTGCTCCTTGGTGGTAGCCGTCAGAAGTCAGTCATCTAGGTAAGGGAGGACATAATGGCCTTCCCCCAAGGTCACTGCCACTACTGCGAGGCACTTTGTAAAGACTTGTGGGGCTGAGGACAAGACGACTGGCAGGGCCTGAAACTGGTAGTGGTTTCCTTGAAGCGGAAGCGAAGGAACCTCCAGTGGGGTGGGGACACCAGAATGTGAAAGTAAGCGTCCTGCATGTCCAGACAACAAAGCCAATCCCCCTGATGAAGCAAGGGAAAAAGGCCAGGGAGAGTGACCATCTCAAACTGTTTGTATTCTATGAAGTGGTTCGAGTAGCTGAAGTCCAGGGTGGGACACAGATCTATTGTTTTCTTCTGAACCAAGAAGAAATGGGAGTAGAATCCCGTCCCTCACTGCGCTAGTGGGATGGGTTCTATAGCCTGTTTTCACAGGAGCACTTGGATCTCACAATGAATAAGGGATGTGTGTGCCACAGGATAATGGGAGGGAACTGGAAGATTGTCTGGAGGAATCTCCAAGAATTCCAGGGTATGCCCCAGCTCCACTAACTGCAGAAAATGAAAATTACGTACTTACCGTAATTATGATCTTTCTGTGTATCTTCACCATTCATCACAGATGGGTACTGGCCGGAGATCAGGACCCCGCAGAACCTTTTTTTTTTTTTTTTAAAGGCTAGGCGAGCCGAGCCGACGCTAGCATCAGGCCGTCCTAGAGGCCGACGTACCACGTGGTGCTCCTAGGATTAGCCGTTAGGAGCTGACTCTGCCTGCTTACCAGTTCTGAGTCGCGGAGGAGGTAAGAGGAAGGATGGAGGGTGGGACAAGAGAGTCCAAGGACAGAAAAGGAAGAAAACTGAACTAAGAGGAGAAATAACGACTGAGAGGACAGCATAGAATAAGTAAGACTAAGGGGATTGGGTAGGAGCCCCAATCTCTGGAAACGGAAGAAGGGAGGAAGGGGAGAGGAATTTTAGGAGAGTGAGAGGTAACAGGATCAGGACCCTTGTCCATCACCAGACTGTATAGGTACTGCAAGGAGTTAGCAAAGCTGACTGCCAGAATTCAAGGCACAGAATAACTGGCAGATACCCCAAAGCAGAGTCGGCTATTCTGGAGAAGGACAGGGTACAGGACTCAGTACACTCTCTAAAGAGATATTTGGTGAAAAAAGGAAGATTTTTTTGTTAAATAGATGGATAACAGAAGGAGGGCAACCACCAGCTCACACCGTAGAAGTGAAGATATGTAGAAGGAAGGTGCCACTCAAACTGTACCTTAGGGAAGCTGCCCCCCTGTGTGTCCCCACTAATCTCACTCCAAGCAAGGGTGCGGAAGATGGCAAAAGTTGAGGGGCTAAGAATGAAAGACACTTTCCCATACCAGTTCCACCATACAGGAATAACAAGTGGAGGGAACTGCCCTTTGCCCAGAGGTTCCGGCACCTACGCAGTGAAGAGAGGAAGGCACAGAGGAGGAGGAATCCAGAGACTGGAGCCCAAGGGGGATGGAGGATTGTGATGAATGGTGAAGATCACAGAAAGACTAATTACGGTAAGACGTAATTTCATTCTATCTGTGCTCGACCTCACCATTCATCACAGATGGGTGAGTACCAAGCCCCTGAAGGGGGTTAACTGATTGCACCCTAAGGGACAGTGTCCTTAGCCCTCAGTGGGTGACACACAAGAGGAACCTTCTGGGCCGAGAGTGGGAGGCGAGATGGGTTCCCTGAGGGGAAGGAATTTGCCCCGACAAACGTCGCCCTCGGCCTCATGAAAGAGATAGGTTCTGCAGCGGAGCAATCACCCCACGCCGGCCAAGGGTGACAACCGGAAAGGCGAAGCCATGCCGATCTTCTGGTGCAGATCGCTGTCCCTACGACCCTGGTAGCTACCTCACTGGCGTCGTAAGATGCCCTTGCTTGGTGTCTTGATAGCTCCAGGCCACGTGCAGAGAGAGCAATGGCTTGCCTGGTTTGCTCAGAGTCAGGCAGAGCGGCTAGGACCTGACCTAGCGCTGACCACAAGTACCTGTTATAGGCAGCGTAGTGGGCCTGATGCGCAGAAATGGAGAGAAGCAGCCGTGCCGAGTAGAGAAGTCCTCCTCCCCAGAAATCAAAATCTGAGGAGTCTTGATCTGGGGCCGGTCACGGTGGAGAGCAGGCCCATCAGGAGTGTCCAGGTGCGCCAATCCGGACTGCGGATGAGGCAAGGAGCCTGGAGACTGGGAGCGCAATACCTCTGGCAGAGGTCCCTTAGGGCAGGAACTCCGGAGAAGGGCCTCTGCCAGAAACGCATGGATGCCTCCCGAAGGAGGCGGGCCAAGGTGGCACCACGAGTGGCTGTCCCAAAATCGCCTAGAAAGGCGGCGCCACATGCTCCAGATTGCTAACAGAAGAGGGGAAAGGTGAAGGTCCTCCATCATCCTCACGGAAGCTGATACTCAGAGAGATCAGCAGCAGGAGATGTGGACAGAAGGTTCCTCTCCCCCAGAAGAGGGGGATGAGGAGCTGGAGGTCACCATAGGCTCAGAGGGTGGCTGCTCGGGGGGAGGTTGAAAAACCTGGCTGTCCAAAGCCCTAACGTAAGCAGGGAAGCGAGCAGCCACCGCTCTGAACTGTTCCCAGGTGAGAGGCCCGCTAGGACCAAGGATACCTGGGAACGCACGAGAAGGCGGCAGAGGAGAGTGGACAGAGCCGAGAGAAGAAGCCAGCTGACCTCTGTCAGGGCTAAGGAGCGGACCACGGACTCCCACGGGGGGAGTCCTGGAAGACTCCGCAGTCGACAGCTGCACAACCGCTTCGGTACTGCCTAGACTGCGCCTAAAGAATCCCCAAGTGAGGCGGCCGGGCCGTGAAGGTCTAGGGCGCGGTCTCCTGCCTCGAAAGAATGGGACCTCTCAAGGAACCCGAAGGGGAAGGGCGGAAGTCCGCACTCCGGCTCCATCCAGGGCCCGGGTGGGTCCCAGAGAAGGGCCGGCGTGCCGAACCCACACCCCTCGACCCTTCAGAATCCGAAAGGGTCCTAGCCCTCGAAGTGGCCAGCCTAGGCAGCTCAGTAGCCAGGGCCGTCCCTGAGGAGGCAATCCCAGAAAGAGCACCTTCCCCTCCCGTGGCCCTCTCGATAGGCCCCAAAGTTGGGCGACCGAGGGACGTCACAGTAGGGGGTACCACTGCAAAGGGGTCAAGAAACCCCCCCAAGGCCAGGCTGCAAGGCGATGGTGGCACGCACCACAGCCCGCTGGTCAACACCACTGACCCTAGCCTTAGAGGGAACCTGACTCACCTCGGAGTGGGGCTGGCCGAGACCCGAAGAGGAAACCACCAGCTCGTCCTCCCTTGCAGACAACCCCGAAGGGTGTGACTGCCCATTCGACTCCGAGCTGGACTCCGACTCCAAAGAGGAAGAGTCCGAGGCCCTAAGCCAAATAGTAGGGGGTCGAGGAAGGGATACCTTTCCGAGCGGCCCAGGAGCCAAAGCAACCCTCGCCCGCTCCACAGCACCGCAAGCGGTGCCAGCAGAAGGTGGCAGGGTAGCTTGGGCCAGAAGTCCTAGGCCGAGGCTAGCTGCGGCACCATCAGGTCCACCGGTGCCAGGGAAGGCACCTGGGACAGAGACGGCACCGGGAGAAACCCCAGCCTCGGAGCCGACCACGCCGCCAGGCTGCTCAACGCCGCTGAGGACCAAGGCGGCGTCGATGACTCGAGGACTCTGCGCGCCGACGTCGGCGCAGCGGAACGCTTCCGGCGCCACGGCGGCATTGAGAGTCCAACGCACCAGGCATGGCGCGGGACGACACAAGAAGGCCTCCACGGCGCCGTGCTCAGCCTCGGCGCCGAGGGCGGCGCCGAGGTGGTGACATGGCGAGGGCGACACGAAGGAGGTTTCACGGCACGCGAGTTCGCAGTGCCGACAAAGCTACCGGTGCCGACAATGGCGCCGACAGGACCAGCGGCACCGCTGAACGGCATTGAAGTCGGCGCCAGGCATGGCGCCGAGGCCTGAAGGCCTCACGGCGCCGTGCTCAACCTCGACGCCGAGGACGGCGCCGAGGTGAGACATGGCGAAGGACGACGCCGAAGGCGGTTTCACGGCACCGCGAAGCCCCACGGTGCCGACAATCGGCGCCGACAGGACCCGCGGCACCGCGAACGGCGCCGAAGGCCCCGATGGCGCCGAACGACGGCATCGACCCAGGCCTAGTGGACCGCAGGAGCAACACCGGGGGAGCCTTCAGCCCCGAAGGGGTGATTGCCAGAGCAGCGCCTCCCGCCCACTCCCGGGAGGAAGCAGGACGGGCCTCCTGCGCCACGAAGGAGCCTCGGCCACGGCTAGGCTAGAAGAGGCCGAGGCTCCCTCCTCCGCGGTCCGTATAGAACTGGGAGGGGACCTGGAGGAAGGGCCGAGAGAACGCGGCTTGGCCCGAGTAATGCGCGGCCTACCTCCGAAAGTCAGCGGAACTCGCCAGACTTTGAACGCCCGCTGTTCTAAAAACGCGGAGGTCCATCGAGAAGCAGGCGTCGCACAAATCCATGTCGTGTAGCGGGCCAAGGCACGAAAGGCACCGGTCATGTTGGTCGGTGACGGAGTACTTGCGGTCAGACGGACCGACGATAGGGGGCCGCCTGCCTTCTGAGATTTCTTGCCCTCCGACCGCGATACATGACCTAATGGAGAAAAAAACACCAAAACAGAATTCGACGCCGCTTAAAACAGTAAAATAAGGAAAGATCTTACCGCGACGCCGAGGGAGGCAAACACAGAACTAGTAGACCATACGACTAAGACGCAGGCTTCAAGGCCTAAAATTTGAAAGCAGCTTCTAGGCTTCCTGCAGGCGACCTCGCCGGCGGAGGCGTGAAGAACTGGTAAGCAGGTCGGCGGCTCCCTAACGGCTAATCTCGGGCGCCACATAGTACGCCCCGAGGACGGCGCCGATGCCAAGGCCGGGCTCTGCCTTGCCTTTAAAAAAAAAAAAAAAAAAAAAAAAAAGGCTCCCGCGGGGTCCTGATCTCCGGCCAGTACACATCTGTGATGAATGGTGAAGATTGACACAGATAAGATCCACTGATCTAAGGTTATTTCGTGCCAACCCTCTCGACAGAGAAACGACCTCCCACACCTCCCCGAGGGATTCTGCTGGGAGAAGGGGGTCGGGTAAGAAGACAAGCAGGGGAGCCGGGGACAGGCAACGTGGCCTGGGAGGTTCTGAGACCTCTGTGGGCAGAACCTCCTGTGGCCTGGGAAGTAGCCTTTCTCTTAAAGGTACTTCTGGTCTGTTGGCCTCTGGGCTGTTGCTTCAAGGTGCGATGAAAGTATTGCCGCTGGGTCGATTTAGGCAGAGATCGGTAAAAGGTATGAACCGAACAGATAGCCTTTCCTCAACTCTTGGAGAGTGATATTTTAAGAATCCTCGCCAAACAAAACAGGGCTTCTGAAGGGGGCATCCAAAATCAGACTGGACATCTGGAGCAAAACCGGAGACCCTCAGCTAGGAGTGGCGCCGAAGGCAAACTCCTGTAGCCACAGCCCTACCTGCGGAGTCTGCAGAGTCATATGAGGCTCGGAGGACATGGGTCACCACATCCAAGCCTGATTTTAGAAGGTGCAAGAGTTCAGCCTCTCCAGGCAGATCTGGCTGAGCTTTTGCCACCTCAAAAGGACTCCTCCCACAGGGCGCTCTGACATTGGACCACGTGGACAAGGAAGTTTAGGGAACGGATAGCACAGGTGGCTGAGGAATAGACTTTTTCCGAGATAGTCCATCTGCCTAGCGTCCTTGTTGGGAGGCTGAGTGTTTAGGTGCTGGGGTCATTTTGAGCGGTCATGGGCCCTGTTAATAATGACAGAGTCAAGCCGGCCCAGTGGCGCTAAGGGCTGAGGCGCTGGTTGCTGCGCCACACTGGCGACCCGTGTTCAGGAACTAGCGCGGGTTGCCGGGGGTCAGCAGTGAAGGAGGTGGATTGAGCATCTGATGGACTGCTCTCCACCTCTTGGGGGGTTGCCTTTGGTCAGAGTGCGCCTGACCCCGGGCAGAGGCCAGGGGTCGGCGCAGCACTGCCAACAAACAAGGGGGCCATCACTGTGAGCTTTTGTTGTAGCAGGAATGCTTGCAGGGTCCTCTGTTGGCGAAGCTGGGTGCATTGGTTAAAATCCTGACAGTGCTGGCAGGCCTCAGTGTTGTGGTCTAGGCCTATGCAAAGCAGGCACAAATAGCCGTCATTGTGGGGAAGCTGTTTTCCACAAGCACACTTGGTTTGCTGCCGCTCAACAGATGAGGAAGGAGAAGAAGACATGCACAGATCGCTGTAAATTTAAGGAAAATTAAAAAGCACAGGTAACGCAAATAAAATGGTGGGCGACTAAAGCAGAAGGCATCCATGAAGATCCGACCTGCACACGGGTTGATGGTGGGAAAAGAACTGAGGTAGTGCTGGGGACCTCCCCTTTTATACCATAGGCAGATGGGAGCGATCCCCCGCTATATACTGCTAACTAGAAACTTTCCATGGGGTCCTGGCACCTGCTGGCTTCAGTCCTAATGGTGTAACCTGTTGCAAGAGCCCCCTCGAAGTGAGGTCAATGGATCAACCTGACAGGGAAAGAAGGGAAGGCCAAGGGTTAGTGTGACTGAGTGAGTGACTGTCTCTTGGGTTCAACTGTTCTTTCTGCTTTCACGTTCATGTAGGCACTTTAGAGACTTGAGAGAGTCTTACTTAAAATAAATACTACCTTATGTGAACAGTTAGTTCACTGCCTCCTGTCTAACTGAAGTGAACCTCTGAGGGATGAGGGGGGTCCCATTTATTATCTGACGTGCTTTGTTTCTGCTGTGGTGTCAAAAGTTAAACATTTTTTTACCCATTTCATTTTCCACTACCATTTTTTGGGGGCTTCCTTCTTGCACAACAATAAAAATAAAAAACCTCGCTTGATCTGGTTCCCTTATCCCTGCCTTTTGGCCAGACTAGTCTGTTGTGTAGGCCCCGGCTGCTTCTCTGTTTTACAGTGAGTGACAATGTTTTCTTTGCTTTGTATACAGTGAGAAAATATATATAATTAGTACACATCGTACACTGTTTGTGACTGTGCATTGCTCAACTGCATCTGTCTGTACTGTTATTCTGAATAGTTACATATTTCATCTATTTATCATACTCCCTATTATTTTCTTTGGGTGCTCCCTTCCTAGGCAAAACCTGACTTGACCTGACCGGTTTCCTTGTCTCCTACCTGACTGCTAGTAGTGATGATTACTGACCTCCCTAGTGTCCGACGGATTGGGATACCACTTATTAGGGCTGCAGTGGGCGGAGCCCTGCAGACCTCCTGCCGAACAATAGTGTAAAGTTGCCTCACAGTCGCCTCCACATCTGTGAAGCACTCCACTCTCTCAATTAGCAGTCGCACAGCACTATTTTTCTTCAGCCAGTTAAGTTCCGCTTGCGGAGGTCACGGTGGAACAGGACACAGTCAGCCGTATCCAAGATTGCCACCAAACTGCATTGCGCATGCATAGTAGAGTTCAGGGGCAATCTTGGACATGGTGGACGGTGCCGGGTTCTGCCGTGACCTCTGCAAGCAAGATCACAGACAAAACTGTGCTGATCTATTTTGTCATACACATATATATATATATATTTTCCTCCTGCCCACCCAACCCTCCATCTCAGCACCCCGCCCCCCCACACATAACAGTGACACTGGGGTGCCCAATCTCAGTGTCGCGATCACGAATCCTCAGTTAGTTGTTTTTGTGGTTAACCATGTAAAAGAAAAATGTCGTCAATGTCTTTTGCAGCCGTTACTGTCCCCAAAGCCCTTACTTACCCATCAGGGTCCAACGCCGTAATCCTCTCTGGACCACAGACATGTCTTCACTCTTAAAGCCAGACCGCGAACTAAGTAACAGGTTTGCGGTTCAATGTATTTCAATTGTGTTTTGAACTTAGTGGCATAGTTTGGTCATTTTTGGCCCAAATTTTCAACATGCCTTTTTTGGGAACCCGCCTCATGAACAATTGCACTGACATTAGGTAAATCTGTCCTGAAAGGTGATTTTGCGGTCCCTGCACGAAACCTTTCATGCAAGAGTTGAAAATGTTCTCTGCCTTTGTTCATGAGATGGGGTCAAAGAAGGCTATGTTATAACTTTGGTGTAAAATAAAAAAAATAAAAAAAAGTTATGAGGTTATGTTGAATTTTGCAAACACAGGCTCACAAGTTTGGTAATGTTCAATATTTTTACCCAAAATTTTCAACACAGCCATTTTTTTGCAGCACCTCATGAATGTGACAGCTGTCATTTTTCAACGCCTGCCCAAAATGTGTTTCTGCGTCCCAAAAGTTGATTTCCCAGTCCCTGTGTGAAATCACCTTTTGGCCAGGAGTTGAACATTTTCTCTGCCCTTCTTCATGAGGCAGGATCATAAGGCTACAATATTTTGAAAATCTGGTGTAAAAATACACATTAAAAAAAATTATGAAAAAGCCTACGTTACATTTTGCACACGAAGGCTCGTAACTTTGGTAATTTTCATTATTTTTACCCCTAATTCCTCGGCTGCAGTCCTATCGGCTCTGGCCAGAGTTTGTTACACCTAGAAGCATCATTTTGTTGTAGGCCTCTGGCTGTTTCTCTGTTTTATCAAGAGCGGTGACAGTGTATTCTCTGCCTTGCAGACTAAAAAAAAAAAAAATGAAAATAAATAACAGAACACATCACACACGGTTTGTGGCTGTGCATTGCTCAACTGCATCGGTCTGTGCTGTTATTCTGAATAGTTACATATTTCATCTATTTCTCTTATTCTCTATTACTATTTTTGGGTGCTCCCTTCCAGCGTAAAACCTGACTTGACCGGACCGGTTTCCCTGCCTTCTGCCTGACTGCTGGTAGTGATGTGATTACTGACCTAGTGTCTGACTGTTTTTCACTGGAGGAGGGGTCACATTTTACTATACGGGGAGGCACTAATTTGTTGTAGACCTAGGCCCCTAGCTGATTCTCCATTTCACAGAGAGAAAAAAGTTCACTATTAACAGCAGTAGCAGACAGGGAGAGGAAAACAAAGAAATGGAAAAGAGACAGGGAAATGTATGGCCCAGCCTGTACTGTAGACTGATAAAAAAAAAAAAAAAAAAAAGTGCTTCCAGGCACTGGTGCATCATCCAATAGCAAGAGTGGTAGTTCCCCACTGCAGTTTTAACAGTCAGGAAAGGTACAATCCTTGTTAATTACAACAAAGGGAGTAGTCAGCATCACAACGAGTGGCAAGCAAAGATATGTTACCTACGTGTATCACAAAAATTTGAATAAAACTGATAAGGACAAATCTGATTTCTTTTTTATTATTGTCTCCTCCTGAGGACTACCTTGTCTGCTTCCCTTCTGCCCTGGCAACTCCACCTGGGATATCCGGCCACCGAACGTCCTCCTACACTCCACAGGGTTCACCTTTTTATTTCCTGCGGCTTCCCCCCCGCAGTGGGGTGGTGGGGAGCCCCCAACTCACCCACACACATGGATCCAGATCAGGCACAGCCCCCAGAGCCAGAGATCACACATGGCCATCAAGCTGCATGACAAGGTGCCGTATTTCCTCTTTTCTTGTTCCCCGAGTCGGCAGGCGTGCAATGACGCTGATGGAGAAAAGAGCGCATGCGTCCGCACGCTCTCCCTCCTGGCATCTGCCCCCAACTCTCCCCAGAGTACAGCGTGCATCCTGTCCCCCGCCAGGAGTGCAGTCATCTCGCGAATGTGAATCCCCCACCCCAGAGGGAGAGCTGTCCATTGGACCTTGATCCCTCCTCCTCCTACCAACCCAGCGACCCGTGCTCGTTCCCGAACACTGGTCACTGGCACTGCGCAAGGTGCAGACTACCAGCACCTCAATCTTCACGCCACCAGGCCGGCCTGACGAATCTGATTTCTGATGAAGGTGGTGAAATGCAGGGTGTATGTGTAAATGAGGGAGAAATATCTTACAAAAAGGGGGGGGGACAACTGACGAAGAGCCGACACGTGAACATGTACAGGATGAACGTGATGATTTTGTGGTGATGGAGGAGGAAGTGAACAGGGGTAATAAGAGGAACAAAATGAAGGGGCAGAGCATTCTGAATTGGGTTCTGTGATTGGCCTGGAAGAGCTGGATGAAGATTAGGGTGAAAGAAAAAATTATTCACCTTAGTAATGTTGTTTCTTCTAATGGAGTCTTGCTGTATTCTGACATATGCAGAGATGTCCAACCTTTGAACTGCCCCGGAGATGAAAGAGTTAACTTTCCATGCCAGGCATGGAATGCTGAGCTCGAGCTTGGTTGAGATTCTGTCTGTTGCTGTTTGAACTCAAACCGTCAGATCTTTTCGAGTTATACTCACTGGGTGTCCTGTGTGGAAACTGTAAACTTACACTAGCTAACTGGCTACTCAGTGATCCTCATTCATTAAAAATGAGAGGCGGGCCGCCATGCTATCTTGAATGTCCGCCTCTCATTTTCTATTGCCGCCACTCTTTCCTGCTTGATTGTGCTGCCCTAGTAGCGGCTTAGTGCTACTGTCCCTTTAAATGTTCGCGATCGCACTAAGTGCGCGCACGCAAGCAGCAGATTCCAGCATCCTGAGCGGTCATGGAGGTATTCATCACGCAACCGCAGTCTAGTTACACAGTCGTGATCACGGGGTTGTTGGTCTAGCAGTCAGCAGACCATGCAAGGCGCCAAATTGTGGAAGCAATCACGGAGGAAGCAGGAGAGTGACAGCTAAGACGCCCTATAGTGGAGCAGCTACAACACTTAGGGGTAAGTCCTACTAAAGTAGTCTGCTGGCAAGCGAGGTTTTTTGCCAGTGTGACTGAGTGTGTGTCAAGGAGATGATCGATTCATTTTGTAATTTGTAGCATGTGGAAGTTGGGGCTATAGATTTGTGACAGCAGGCAGCTAAACCCCCCCCCCCAAAAAAAAACAACATAAATCTGTGTAGAAGTAGTAGCAGTGTTGATCACAGTGAAAACTATTTTACTAACTTAACTTTGCTGTTAATACTGTTACTTTGAAGTTGGCTGAGTGAGGTGGGCAGGGGAGGGAAAGATCATTGTGTGGACTCCACAGAGCAGCTAGCAACTTTCACTGATTTGATTGCAGCTGAAAAATAATTTGCAGTGACTGGAAAAAAAAAATACAAATTGCCTGTGAGTCAATGACTGTTGCCTGGCCTGCAACTAGAATGCAGAGGTTTTCCAGTATGTTTTATCACAATTTTCTTTTGCTACTGCACACTACAGAGGCCTCCAGATCATCATATTACTCTTATTTCTTGTTTCTTATGCATTTATTGCATCCCGACTGACTCCGCCCACTGGTATAATAAAAAGATTTTTTGGTCCCAAAACAAAGACTCAAGTTGGGAAACCCAAAAAATAAAACAAAGCACAACACCCACACACCCAAACTAAAGGGGTGAGAAAAGAAGGGTTGGGGGCACCTCCCGAATGCCAACACTGCTACTGCCCACCCACATCCCAAAACCCAGGTTCTGAGAGGGGAGGCGAGGGGGAGGTCAGAATACAGCAAGACTCCATTAGAAGAAACAACATTACTAAGGTGAGTAATTTTTTCTTCAAACAACATGAAGTCTTGCTGTATTCTGACATCTGCAGACTACCAAGCAGTACCTCCATGGAGGAGGGACAGAACCTACTTTGGAAATAGGCTCTGAAGCACTGCTGTGCCAAACCGAGCATCACTCCTAGCCTGGATATCCAGAGAGTAATGCTTGGTAAAAGTATGTACTGTTTTCCAGGTGGCTGCTTGACAAATCTCAAAGATAGGAATATCCCTGGCAGCAGCCAGGGAAGCAGCTGTACCCTCTGGTAGAGTGAGCCCTCAGGCCTGAGGGTGGGATCCTACCTAGTTTTTCATAGCAAAATTGAATGCAAGAGACAATCCACCTGGCAATAGATCTCTTAGCGGCAGGTTTTCCCTTACCAACCTCGCCATAAGTGAGCAACAGTTGGAGGGAGTCAGACCTGTGACCCTTGGTGCGCTCTATGTAGTAGCTAAGGGCCCTTTTCACATCCAAACTGTGCAGCCTCCTCTCCCCAGAGGAGGAATGGCTAGTGAAGAAAACAGGAAGAGACATAGACTGGTTAAGGTGGAAATCTGAAACCACCTTAGGCAAAAACTTCCTATTAGTCCTGAGGACCACCTTATCTCTATGGAAAGAGATAAAATCAGGTTCCACTGACAGGGCCTGTAACTCACTTATGCGTCTGGCAGAAGTGATGGCCACCAAGGAAACAGTTTTCCAAGTCAAGTACTTAAGCTCTGCTGAGAACAACGGCTCAAAAGGGGGTTGCATAAGCTGAGCAATGCAAACATTAAGGTCCCAAGCAGGGGGCAGGGGCAGGGTCCTTGAAGGGAGGATTGGTATGCAGCAATCCCTTGAAAAATTTTGAAAATACAGGATAAGCTGAAAGGGAAGAGTGCTTGCCCGCTGACAGGAAGGGAGAGACAGCTGCCAGATGCACTCAGTGTAGCTGGTCTGAGTCCCAAGCTATTAAGATGAACCATATAGTCAATGACTGTGGGCAGGCCAGCAGACTCTGGAGAAATATGCTTCCCAGAGCACCATATAGTAAACCTTTTCCACTTGGAATTGTAAGTGTTTCTGGTAGAAGGCTTTCCGAGAAGCTTTTAAGATATCCAGAACACCTTGAGAGAGGTGTAAATCAGCAAAATCTAACTCTTCAAGAGCCAGGCTTTGAGACTGAGAGATTTGAGATTCGGATACCAAACCCTCCCTTGAGCACATGTTAACAGGTTGTAATTCCTGGGAAGAGACAGAGGAAGGTGGACTGCTAAGGACAAGAGAGGGTACCAGGGCTGTCTGGCCCAGTCTAGTGCAATCAGAATCACCTTGTAGGATTGAGACCTGGTTTTGACTAGCACCTTGAACAGGAGAGGGAAGGGGGGGAAGCATACAGGAACTTCCCTTCCCAATTGAGAACTAGGGCATCCAAGGGGACTGCAGCAAAAGTGAGGAAGTTAGTGATTGTCTGGGGCTGCAAAAAGATCTATCTTTGGGGTGCCCGATCTGGAGAAGATCACCTTCAAAATCAGTGGATCCAGGGACCATTCGTGATGGCCCTGAGATATCCTGCTGAGGGCATCTGCCAGGACATTGTCCTTCCCTGGGAGGTGCACTGCTGTAAGAGAGGCGTTCAGGGGAATAGGCCAGAGACCACAACTTCATTGCCTCTGTGCACAAGGCCGTAGACCGAGTGCCCCCTTGCTTGCTGATATACCACACTGTGGTGGTATTGTCTGACCTGATCTGAACTACTTTGTTCTGAACAGACTTGGAAAAAGCTTGAAGTGCTAGAAACACTGCTCTGAGTTCTAATAGATTGATGTGAAGCAGAGATTCCTGAGGCGACCACAACCCTTGGGTGGCTCAGGTCCCCCAAGTGGGCTCCCCACCCCAAGAGGGAGGCATCTGTAGTAAGGATTAGAGAATGAGACTGAGTGACAAAAGGAACTCCCTGTCTTAGATTGTCCTGATCCTGCCACCACTGTAACGTCTGGATCAGGGTTCGAGTCACTGGGATTAGTTTGGTCAGAGGATCCTTTTTTCTGAGACCAGAAGGCTCTCAAGTGGAACTGAATGTCCCTCATTTGAAATCTTGCTCCCTGGACCACTGCTGTAGAGGCAGCCATGTGTCCCAGGAGCTGCAGAAAATACCTTGCTGGTCAAGACACCTGGAGAGTGAATGAAGAGGCCAGTGAGATAAGGGTCCTTGCCCTGTCCAGGGGAAGGAAGGCTCTTGCCTTTACTGTATCCAGCTCTGCCCCTATGAAGGTGAGGAGCTGCACAGGCTCCAGAACTGACTGTGAAAGATTCAGAAGGAAACCTAGAGAAATGAACAGTTGCTGAGTTATCTGTAGGAGACTGGCCTACTATGAGCCAGTCGTCCAGGTATGAAAAGATGGAGATCTTTTTTTCTCCTTAGAAAGGCAACCACTACTGCCAGGCATTTTGTGGACACCCTTGGAGCAGAAGTTAAGCCGAAGGGCATTGCTCTGAATTGGTAATGGCCTGAGGGCAACTCGAACCTGAGGTATTTTCGGTGGGAGCTTCTGATGAGAATATGGAAATAGGCATCCTTGAGGTCCAGGGAAACTAGCCAGTCCCCTGGCCTTAGAGAGGTAGAATTATTCCCAGAGTCACCATTTTGAACTTTGGCTTTAAAAGGTGCTTGTTTAAATATCTGAGATCCAGGATGGGCCGCCATTCTCCTGTCTTTTGGGGTTAGGAAGTACCTGGAGTACAATCCTTTTCCCTTGTGTAGGGGTGGAACCCTCTCTATGGCTCTCAGAGCCAAGAGGAAGGAGACCTCTGCCTCTCGGGCAAGTGCCTCTGAAGGACTTGCAGGTGGAAAGGATCTGGTTCTCATCTTTGGACATTTTTGGACGCTGAGAACCAGTCCCTGGCTTACTACTTCCAGGACCCATCTGTCTGATGTTAAAGACATCCAGTCCTGGACAAAGTAAGCCAGCCTGTCCCCTACAGGTGGTGGTGAATCGGCCCTGGCAAACCCATCAGGGTGCCTGTTTGGCAGGGGCTTTAGGCTGAGGGGTGGAAGCAGGCCTGCTTGTACCCTGTCTGCCTATCCCACTGAAGAACCCCCTATGAGCATAAGCAGAAGAGGAGGCCTGGGCTTGGTAGAAAGGCCTATGAAAAGGCCTGCCCCTGGAATGCTGCCTCTGAGGAGTGGCTTGCCTTTCCTTGGCCTGAGCACTCATATAGGTGGTCCTGTGTTCATCCATTTTCTTCATGTAGTTCTCTGTTTGCTCCCCAAACAGAGAATTACCCACAACAGGAAAATCCATGGCCTTAATCTGGGTATCCTGAGACAGGCTAGTACATCTGAGCCAAGCCATCCTACGAAGGGCCACAGATGCAGCCATGACTCTAGATGAAAAATCACTGGAGTCCACTGCAGCATGGAATTGCACCTTGGATGATTCAATACCATCAGCAACCACCTGCTCCAGCTCCTTGGCAAGCTGGCCAGGGACCTGTTTAGCTAAGGCCATTACAGTGTCCCATCTAGATTTCTGATATCTAGCTGCACAGGCCATATCATTGGCCTGCCTGAGTCCCAAGGATGCTGCCATGTACTGTTTCTTTGCCATGGCATCAATCCTTCTGGAGTCCTTATCTGGGGGTGTGAAGCCAAGGGTACATTTGCCTTATCACAGGCAGCAGCCTGCACTACCCCAACATGGCTGCATTGCTGGGTAAGGAATTCCGCATCTGAGCCTGAGAGAGTATACCTCTTGTCCATTCTCTTGTCCACAGGAGGTATAGAATTAGGAGTCTTTAGAATTGTTATTGTCCGTTTCCCAAAGGACTTATGAAGGGGAATAGACAGCCTCCTGGACTCTGGGATATCCATCATTTCAACATAGTCAGGCTCCTCCATGTCGTCTACAGCTACTTTTCTGTAGAACATAAAATGGGAAGGGGATTCAGAAAGCCTAGGAGGAGAAACCCCTGAAGGTCTGTCTGGGGAGATGTCCGGGACAATGGGCACATCCAGACTTTCGTAATCACCATACCTATCCTCATACTCTTCTTCCTCCTCCTCCTCCAGTTCATAAAAATCTTCTAAATTATAATCTGGAACCGGGGGAACCGACCGAACCGAGCCCCTTCCCAATGGTGCCAGTTCGGTCGGAACCGGGGTTAGCGACTGAACAATCCTTATCGCTTACAAGAAAATAAACCTATCTAGTACTCACGATACCACAGACAGAGACTAAACAGACAGGCTACGGATTAAATTTGGTCGAAAACTGAAGAAACCGGCACTTTAACCGACAAACTTGAACCGAGCAAAGGAGACATCTCCGGAGTGACTGTTCAGTGAGGCAGAGTAAAGAATCTGACAGTTTGAGTTCAAACAGCAGCAGACAGAGTCTCAACCGAGCTCGAGCTCAGCGTTCCATGCCTGGCATGGAAAGTTAACTCTTATCTCTGGGGCAGTTCAAAGGTTGGACATCACTGCATATGTCAGAATACAGCAAGACTTCATGTTGTTTGAATAACCTAACTCCTTGAGAGTCTCCTGCTCAATCTCTACACTGAGAGGGACAGATTGCGTAGACTGGGCTGCAGTACCGGGCCCTGATGCAGCAGGTCCAGGCTGGCCTGAAAAATCAGAGGAGGTTGTATCGAAATTTGAAATGGTCGAGGGAACCATGGCCAGCGTGGACATTAGAATCAGCTCCGCCTGATCTACAGCAATCTTGTGCAAGACCCTTGAGATCAGTGGTATTTGGGGAAAAGGCATACAGGAGATCATACTGACCCCAGTTTATGGAGAAGGCGTCCTGTGTTATTGTCTGCTCATCCCTGATTAGGCAGCAGAACGTTGTAATTTTGCCGGCAGGCGAAAAGATCTACCTGCGGGAGGCCTCACCATGCAGTAAGGAGGTGGAAAACACTATCCTTCAGTTCCCATTCTCCTGGAAGAACGTCCTTTCGACTTAGCCAACCTGCCATGATGTTCTCCTGACCTGGGATGTACATGGCCATTAGGCTTTCCAGGTGGTGCTCTGCCCACTGGAAGAGTAACAGGGTTTCATGTAAAATCTGAGAGCTCTTGGTGCCTCCCTGGCGACTGATGAAGGCCATTGTCATTCGATTGTCTGTGAGGATGACCACATCCCAGTTGGAGATCTGTACTTGGAACCGTTGAAGTGCCGGGGGACTGCACGGATCTCCAGAATCTTGATGCTGCTTGTAATGTGTTTCTGCCAGTGACCATTTGCCCTGTGTCGAGAGCTGATCCATGTGAGCTCCCCAACCCCGAAGACTGGTATCAGTAGTGATTCTCATCTGGTAAGGACGCTTTCACCTGGCGAGTGATCTGGATCCACCGGCCCAGATTGTCCCTCGACTGGGACCATTGTTGGAGAAGGTTCAACTCGAGGGGACGCATGTGAACCAGTGCCCAGGGAAACAGTCTGCCAGGGAGACCACCATCTCTATGAGCTGCATGAAGGTGTAAGCTGGCAGGTATTGTCCTAATTGGAATTTGCTGATAAGGGCCCTGAGGTCCCTGAACTGTGTGGGAAAAACCTTGTTCTGTAGTGTTTTGAAGTCCACACCTAGATGATTCAGGGTCTGGGATGGTATTACAGTGAATTGGAAGTGGCGTTTCCCCACCCTGAATCTGAGGAATTGTCTGTGAGCCCTTCAGATGGGAATATGCAGATAGGCATCTTGCAAATCTACTGAGGCCAAAAAAATCTCCCTAATGGAATTCCGTGATGATGGACGAAAGGGTTTCCATATTGAATGTTCTGCTGCGAACAAAGCCGGTCAGAAATTTTAGGACTAACACGGGCCTGAACCCTCCTGAATGTTTGGAACTATGACAAATAGAGAAAACTCCCCTGTGCCGTTCTAAGATGGGAACTTCTTTGATCGCTCGTGCCTGGATAAGGTCTGTGATCGCTTGTAGCGTCGCCACTTTTCCTGATTGCTGGATATGGGGAGGGCAATGCATGGGGTAGCGGGGACTTTGATTCCAACTTCAAGTAAACCATGCATACTGTATCTAGCACCCAACTGTTCATGGTGGTGTGGACCCACTCCTCGAAAAAAGTGGAAAGCCTGCCCCCTACTCAAGGGTGAGTCCAGGGATCCTCACTGAGACTTTTTGGCATTGCCTCCAGCATCCCAGACGCCACCTCTTCCTCCCTTTGAAGACAAGCTGGTTGCGGGAGAAGAACTAAGTTCATCGGCCTGAAAATGTTTTATTTTGTCCCCAACAATTCTACCTGGATCCCAATGACCAGAACCTGTTCCTGCCCCTGGATTGAGGCATGCAAACCTTTGCTGTTTCTCCAGGGTTCCTTGACCACCTCATTTAGAGCTGATCCAAAAAGGAGGCCTCCTCCGTCGGGGGGCATTCACCAAGTGCACCTTTGAGGAGGCATCCGCCTGCCATGCCCGCAGCCACGAGTTGCATTGAGCCAAGGTCTGATAAAATAAGGCTCCTGCTGCATATCTGACTGCTTCCTCAGATACGTCAGCAGAGTAGGCAGAAGCTGGCCCCATTAGTTGTAGTTGCTGCAGGGCAGGATTGTTCTCATCTGGCTCATTAGCAAGCTGGAATGCCAAGTCAGTGGCCCATGACAGTGTGGCTCGTGCTGAGAACAGGTTGGCTGTAGCTGCCTTGAGAGGGGTTGCGACCGACTGAACGCCTTCTTGAATGATGTGTCCACCTGCCTATCTACTGGGTCCCGCACGGAGGCCCCACCCTCTGCTGGAATAACTTTTTTGGAGGGGTAAGGTTTGGAGGCAGACAGTAGCCTGAAAGCTGGCTTTGAGTGCTTAGGAGCTGGTGAGGAGGGTCCCAGGTGAATCTCCTCGGTCACCTGTTGGATGAAAAAAAGCTAGCTCATCCAACTCAGGGTTTGTGAATGGTGAGGCACCTGAATCGGAGTCATCGTCCGTAAGTTCCCCCTCTTCTGGGGAAGAGTAACTGGACTCTGATGGGTCAGGGGGGCCTGGGTCGTCAGTCTTTCCCCTTGTGGGCATCTTGGATCTGCTCCTGGATCTGGACCTCTTTCTCCTCCTGTAATACGTGAGGAGGGGTACCCCCTCCTCGTCTAAGGATGGGGAGGGGGTTCGCCTTCGAGTGGCTTTCCTGTGATCTGGGGACTGTGCAGGATATCAAAGGGAGACGGGACAAGGGTAAAAGCCCTGTTTAGCTTTTCGATGAGGTCTGGATGAGAAATGCCACACATCAGTGGCGGAGGTTTGTTTAGACCTAGTCACCAGAGTTTCTTGCTCCTGCAACTCTGAAATGGATGCATCCATGGCCTCCTCCAACCTTGGGGCCACGACATTTTCGCACTTCAAGCAGAGCGAACCCACAAAGGTGGCCAGCAGGGGGATCTGCATTTGTGGCACTTTCTGCCCCTTGAGGGGTTGTCCATTTTACCGGAGAACATACTGATGCTTGTGGTGTCCCTTGGGCAAGGAATTTAAACTGTAACTCTGTTCCAGCCCTTACTGACAGACCCACAATAGCCCCTTTTTCAGTCCCTCCTGATGACACTGATGCTTGGAGCAAGGGGCTTGTAAAGCCGTCGATGAGCGAAGGCCAGTAGTGAAGTTTGGAGCCAGGGGTTTGTAAATCCATCGACAAGCAAAGGCCAGTAGATGCTCATCGACACGCTAGAAGCATTGCCCCAAAATGCCATCGACAACCTAGTTCGTCGCAGGACCCCCAATGGTGGAGTGTGATTGCTCATACTGACTTCCCCTGCTGCTATGAATGCCATCGAGCTGGTTCATCGCAGGACCTCCGCTGGTGGAGCACAATTGCTCCGAATGACTTCCCCTGCTGCTCTGAATAGAGCCTGCGCATGGTACAGCATGTCCATTGATGAGCTGAAGGGGAAACGTGGCTCTTCTGCTGCCGGGAATAACTGTAGCAGTTTCTCCCTGTCGCTCCTAAGAGCAATATAGTCGTTATTTTGTGTCCCTTTTAAGTCCTGCTGCACCCCCGAGAAGGAATTGACTCTGGATGGGGGCAGGGGAGAGAGAGAGAGAAAAGGCAGCGCCGCAGAAACTCCTTAGAGCGCGGGAAGCAGGGGGGAAGCGGAGCCAGCCTGTACAGCATGTACGGCTGAGAATGGAGTCCCCAGTAAAGAAGACAGGCAAATCCCTCAAGCAGAATTCCTTGATGAAACTGCTGAACCTCACTTGCCAATAAAAATAATCAGCACCTACAGTCCGATGTCTTCAGCTCTGGAGCCAGTCTGTACAGCATGCACGGCTGAGACTGGAGTCCCCAGTAAAGAAGAGAGGCAGATCCCTTAAAGGGACACTGTCAGCTTTGCTGGTCAATTCTTTTATGTATGGCTGCAGTGTGCCTCCTGGTACACACGTACAACTGATTGTCCTTTGTATGCCCTTATGCGTGTGAAACTTAAAGACCTGTCTTACTTTTGCTTATTTTTTAATTAGAAGTTGGTCGCTCGACTAGACAAACTCACCAGCACACCGGAAGCATTATCTCAACGAGACCGTGTGGCTGCTACAAGCTCGGTCCCGAAGTGTGACTTTTGGAGATGCGAGGTGGAAAAATAGATTAATCTGGAAGATCTGCCTTTATTGAACACTTGCTGCTTCATACTGCCAAAAAACTAGCACCGAGAGAGAATTAAATTACTTTTAAAAACAGGGACCGAAATCCCATGCATGCACTACAGCAGCATACTCCTGCACATGCGCAGGATCTTTACTCATGCCGCGCTTGCGCAAGTGTGGAATTTCGGTCCCGGTTTTTAAAAGTTATTTGCTCCCCTCTCGGTGCTCGTTTTTTGGTGGGTTGAAGCATCAAGTGTTCAATTAAGGCAACTCTACCAAATGAATCTATTTTTCCACCTCTCATCTCCAAAAGTCACACTTTGGGAGCGCGCTTGTAACAGCCGCGCAGTCTCGTCAAGATAATGCTTCCAGTGTACGGGTGAGTTTACGACTGTCCAAGCGACCACCTTCTAATTTAAAAGTAAGCAAAAGTAAGACAGCTCATTAAGTGTCACACACATAAGGGCATACTAGAGACAATCAGTTGCATGTGTGCGCCAGGAGGCACACTGCAGCCCTACGTAAAAAAAAAAAAAGTCGACCAGCAAAGCTGACTGTGCCCATTTAAGTAGAATTTCTTGATGAAGCTGCTGGACCTCTCTTGCAAATAAAAATAATCAACACTCACAGTTTGATATCTTCAGCTCTGTCACTCCAGCTACAGAGTCCCTACAGAAAACCTGCCTCTTGTCAGGCAGGAAGTAAACTGATGGCTACAGTAAATGGAGGGGAAGATGTAGTCTCCCTACAGAGATCTATATCGTGCCTGTCACGTGGTACCAGAAAGGACCTCTCAGTAGTTATGAGCCCAGAGACCAGCTTGAGGAGAGAGAACTGTATTTATTTTTTTTTATATATATTTTGAGGGGGTGCCTGGCTATGGATTATCCCAATACTTAATTTCAGCATTTTAGTGGAAACTTTGCACTCTGATTTTCTTATTCTGAATTTTCTGTAGTATGTTGTCTGCATTTATATTAATTCTGTTGGCATTCCTGGTAATGTACTGTGGCAGGGGACTGAGTTGTGACTGGGTTTGAATAAGGAACACAAATATTTATTACATTGCTTAACATACATATATCTGTTTAGGGTATTGATGTAACTGCACAATTGCTTGCTGTTGCGTTTGTCTGCATCTGTTGCATTTGAGTTCCATTTTCTTTTGAAATGATTACTTTTCCGTTTATGTTTCTTTTAAAACGTTTTAATATTCTGACCATGTGGTTATGTCCTGGCATTTGTTTTCAGATATTTTACTGCATGTTAAGCTTTTTTTTTTGTTGTTGTTGTTGTTGTGTAACTTTATTCACATCCTCATTTAGCTATCTTGCTCATCATCATTTGTTGTTAAATTCCTTGATCCTTTTAATGTAAACTATTTTAAATATATGTTGGCCTTTATAATCTGCCAAATATTTACTGTTTTGTTTTAAATGTTATGCCAATCTGTTTCTTTGATTTTTTGTTGTTGTTTTGTTCTTTTCTACTGCATCTAGAACCCTTTCCCTTTATCCATTTCAACTGTTTACTACATTTAGGACCTATACGCTTTCATCCTTCCTCAATTATAAACAAAAATGCATTTCAATGCTGCTCACTTGCTTTACACATATTATCCCATCCCCCCTTGCTTTGACTTATTTTATTCAAACATATTCTCTGTTTCTTTTTTTCTCACTTTTTCTTTATGGTTCTGACTGCTTCAGAGATGCATATTTTTGATTTAAATATGACAATAGGTTGATTCTATGGATTTTGAATATTTGAGCAGTACTTGTTTATGGCATAGTGTTACTGGTACTATATGCTTTATATTTAACATCTTAAAATTGATGTCAACATGAATGTATAATGCTCATGCACCAGCTATTTATGAACATAGAATCTGTTGGCAGAAAAGGACCTCCTAGCCCACCTAGTCTGCCTTAAGGTCACCACCTGCTGTGCCGCCATGGACCATAACTGATCTCCAGCCTTAACCCCACCCCCAACCCCTCGCAATCAAGCCTCGTTACCAAGGTCCCCTTATGTGTATCCCATGCATGTTTGAAACCTGTTACCATTTTGGTACCCATTACCTCTGCTTGCAGGCTGTTCCAGGTGTCCACCGCCCTATATGTAAAGAAGTATTTCCTTATATCCCCTCTATGTCTTCTCCCCTTCCAGCTACATATCATGCCCCCTTGTCCTTGAACATCTCTTTCTCAGCAGAATTGAACCTTCCTGTACCTTATTGATACCTTTGAGGTATTTGAATGCTTCTACCATGTCTCCCCTTTCCCTCCTTTCCTCTAGAGAGTGCATATTTAACTCCCTGAGTCTTTCCCCATAGGCAACAATTCCATCATCTCTCGTCTTGAGTACAAGTTTAAAATTCCTGGCTACACTCATGCTTACATGCATGATGCATCTTACAGCTGAGGTCATAAGAGCTGGTGCCAAGTGAATTACTCCATACAGGTAAAGGGATACAGTTTCATCCCCAAGAGATGCAAACTGAACATGTCACTTTATCAATCATTTAAAATAAAACAAATTTAGTTCCACATTCTTACTATGAGGAAAGCAGGTAAGATCAGCCAGCATGGTTAGCCGACAAGAAAAAATTACTCACCTTAGTAATTGTGTTTCTTCTAATGGAGTCTTGCTGTATTCTGACAATTACAGTTAGCTCCAGCACTTGAATTTCCCTGGAGAGTGAATGGTTAAAATTCTATGCCAGGCATAGAACGTTATGCTCGAGTTCGGTTGAAAATTCTGTCTGTGACACTTTGAAACCAAACCGTCAGATTTTTACGAGCTAAAACTCATTGACTATATAATGTGGAAATTGTAAAATTCCTACTAGCCAACTGGTAACAAGACTTTAGATTCCCAAAAGACTCAAGTCAGGAAACCCAAAGACCAAAAACCAAGCAATAAGAACTAAAAACTCTTAATTAAGCAAAATGCACCCACCACAACAGGAGTGGGCTAAAGACACCTCTGGGGTGCAACACTGCACCTGCCCACCCACTTCCCAAAACAGGTTCTGAGAGGGGAGGCAGGAAGGGAGGTCAGAATACAGCAAGACTCCATTAGAAGAAACACAATTACTAAGGTGAATAATTTTTTCTTCAAACAACATGAAGTCTTGCTGTATTCTGACAACTGCAGACTACCAAGCAGTACCTCCAAGAAGGGACAGAACTTACTTTGGCAATAGCCAGCGAAGCACTGCTGTGTCAAACCTAGCATCACTCCTAGCCTGGATATCCAGAGTGTAATGCTTGGTGAAGGTATGAACTGTTTTCCAGGTGGCTGCTTGGCAAATTTCTAACACAGGAATATCCCTGGCTGCAGCCAGAGAAGCAGCTGTACCTCTAGTGGAATGAGCCTTCAGGCCTGATGGTGCAGTTTTTCCCAGCAGAATTGGATACAGGACACAATCCACCAGGCAATGGTTCTCTTGGTGGCAGGTTTTCCCTTACCTACTTCCCCATAAGTGAGGAACAACCGGAGGGAGTAAACCTGTGACCCTTTGTACGTTCTATGTAGTAACTAAGGGCCCTTTTAACATCTAAACTGTGTAGCCTCTGTACCCCTGAGGAGATGTGATCAGTGAAGAAAACAGGAAGAGACGTAGATTGGTTTAAGTGGAAATCAGAACCCACTTTAGGTAAGAACATTCTATTGGTTCTAAGGACCACCTTATCTCTATGGAATGACATGAAGTCAGGTTCTACTGACAGGGCTTGCAATTCACTGATACGCCTGGCAGAAGTAACAGCAACCAAAAACACAGTTTTCCAAGTCAAGTACTTGAGCTCTGTTGAGGACATAGGATCAAAGGGGGGTTACATAAGCTGAGCAATGTAAATATTCAAATCCCAGGCAGGAGTAGGATCCCTAAAAGGTGGATTGGTATGAAGCAATCCTTTGCAAAATTTACAGAATACAGGGTGAGATGACAGGGAGGAAGACTTCCCCACTGACAGGAAAGCAAAACTAGCTGACAAATTAACTTTGAGAGTAGCTGGCTTGAGGCCTAGGCCATTAAGGTGAACCATATAATCCAGAACTACAGACAACTCAGCAGTATCTGGGGATATACGCTTCTTGGAACACCAAATACTGAATCTTTTCCATTTGGAGTTGTAAGTTTTTCTGGTGGCAGGCTTTCGAGAAGCTTTGAGAATATCCAGAACCCCTTGAGACAGATGTAATTCTGCATACTCTTAACTCTTCAAGAGCCATGCCTTGAGATTGAGTGACCGGAGACTGGGGTACCAAATCCTCCCAAGAGGAGGTTAGCAGATTGTGATTCCTGGGAAGAGACAGGGGAAGATGGACTGCTAAGGACACCAACAGGGGGTACCAAGGCTGCCTGGCCCAGTCTGGAGCAATCAGAATCACTTTGCATGGTTGTGACCTTACCTTGACTAGAACCTTGAACAGTAGAGGAAAAGGAGGGAAGGCATAAAGAAATTTAGCTTCCCAGTTCAAAATCAGAGCATCCAGAGGGACTGAGCCCAAGACTGGGGGTCTGCAACAAAACAGAGGAATTTAGTGATTGTCTGAGGCTGCAAAGAGATCCATTCCCGGAGTGCCCCACCTTGAGAAAATCACTTTCAACACCAAAGGATCCAGAGACCATTTGTGATGGCCCTGGGAAATCCTGCTCAATGCACCTATCATCACATTGCCCTTTCCTGGGAGGTGGACTGCTACTAGAAAGGTCTGCAAGGAATAAGACAGGGACCATATTTTCATGGCCTCCCTGCACAAGGCCGTGGACCCAGTGCCTCCCTGCCTGTTGATGTACCACATGGTGGTAGTGTTGTCCGTCCTGACCTGAACCACCTTGTTCTGTACTGACTGAGAGAAAGCTTGTAGGGCAAGAAATACCACCCTGAGCTCCAGGAGGTTGATATAGAAAAGGGATTCCTGAGGGGACCACAGTCCCTGGGCCGTGAGAGCCCCCAGATGGGCTCCCCACCCCAAAAGGGAAGCATCTGTGGTAAGAACCACAGAGCGAGTCTGAGTGACAAATAGAACACCTTGCCTCAGACTGCCCAGGTCCTGCCACTACTGAAGGGTCTGAATTAAGGTCTGAGTAACGGGAACTAGCTTGGTAAGAGGATCTTTCCTTTGGGACCAAAAAGTTTTCAGATGGAACTGAATGTCCCTCATCTGAAACCTGGCCCCTTGGACCACTGCCGTGGAAGCTGCCATGTGGCCCAGAAGCTGAAGAAAATGCCTTGCTGGTCGAAAAACCAGAGGGAGAAAGGAAGAGGCCAGCTGAGTGATGGCTTTTGCCCTTTCCAAAGGAAGGAAAGCTCTTGCCTTGAGCGTGTCCAGCTCTGCTCCTATAAAAGTGAGGAGCTGTACTGGCTCGAGAACTGACTTGGGAAGATTGAGAAGGAACCCCAGGGAAGTGAGAACTTGCTGGGTGACCTGCAGATCTGACATGACTTGGTCTGGAGACTGGCCCACAAGGAGCCAGTTGTCCAGGTATGGAAAAATAGAAATCCTTTTCCTTCTTAAAAAGGCCACCACTACTGCTAGGCACTTTGTAAACACCCTTGGAACTGAAGTTAGGCCAAAGGGCATTGCTCTGAACTGATAATGGCCTGAGGGCAATTCGAACCTGAGGTACTTTCTGTGGGAGCACCTGATGGGAATGTGAAAATAATCATCCTTGAGGTCCAGGGAGGCTAGCCAATCTCCTGGCCTCAGAGAGGGAAGAACTGTTCCCAGAGTCACCATTTTGAATTTTGGCTTTAGCAGGTGTTTGTTTAGATATCTCAAATCTAGGATGGGTAGCCACTCCCCTGTCTTTTTGGGGGTAAGGAAGTACCTGGAGTACAGACCTTTGCCCCTGTATAGGATAGGAACTCTCTCTCTCTATGGCTCTTAAGGCCAGTAGAGAGGAAACCTCTGCCTCTAGAGCAAGGGTTTCTGATGTATTTACAGGTGGAAAGGCTCTGGGTCTCAGTTACGGAAATTTTTTGAAACCGAGAACCAGCCCCTGGCTTACAACCTCCAGGACCCACTTGTCTGAGGCAACAGACGTCCAGTCCTGGACAAAGTAAGCCAGCCTGCCTCCTACCGGAATTGGGGAGTCAACCCGGGCTGACACATCAGGGTGTCTATTTGGCAAGAGCCTTAGGCTGAGGGGTGGATGCAGCCCTACTCATCCCCCTTCTGCCTCTCCCTCTGAAGAACCCCCTCTGAGAAAAGGAAGAAGAGGCCTACGCTTGGTAGAAAGGCCTGTGACAAGGCCTGCCCCTAACTTGCTGCCTTTGAGGAGTTGCCTGCCTCTCCTTGGCCTGGGCACTCCTGTAAGTGGTCCTGTACTCGTCCATTTTCTTCATGTAATTCTCTGTCTGCTCCCCAAACAGAGAATTACCCACCACAGGGAAATCCTTAGCCTGGGTATCCTGCGAAAGGCTAGTACATCTGAGCCAAACCATCCTCCGAAGAGCCACAGATGTAGCCATGACTCCTGATGACACATCACTGGAGTCCACAGCAGCATGAAATTGCACCTTTGATGCCTCGTTCCCATCAGCAGCAACCCCCTCCAGCTCCTTGGCCAGCTGGGGAGAAGCCTGTTTAGCCAGTGCCGGTACAGTGTCCCACCTGGACTTCTGGTACCTGGCTGTATAGGCCATATAGTTAGCCTGCCTGAGTCCCAAAGATGATGCCATGTACTGCTTCTTTGCCATGGCATCTATCTTCCTGGAATGTTTGTCTGGGGGGTGTGAAGCCAAGGGGATGTTTGCCTTGTCACAGGCAGCAGCCTGCACTACCCCAACATGGCTGCATTGCTGATAAAGAAACTCCATATCTGAGCCTGACAAGGTGTACCTCTTGTCCATTCTCTTGTCAACAGGAAGTACAGAGTTGGGAGACCTAAGAATTTTTTGTGTCTGTTTCCCAAAGGACTTATGGAGGGGAACAGACAGTCTCAGACTCTGGGATGTCCATCACCTATATAAAGTCAGGCTCGTCTTGATCCTCCACAGCCTCCTCAAAAGGAAGCTGGAGGGTTTGAGCCACTTTTCTGTAGTACAGAAAGTGGGGAGGGGACTCAGAAAGCCTAGGAGGGGAAACACCAGAAGGTCTGTCTGGGGAGATGTCTGGTTCCAAGGCACATCCAGACTTTCACCGTCGTAATCATCCTCTTCAAAATCCCCCTCCTCATCAAACTCCGGTTCGTAAAAATCTTTAGGGGAATAATCCTGAATCAGGGGAACCGACCTAACCGAACCCCTGCCAGAAGGTGCCGGATCGTTCGGAACCAGACGAAGCGATTCCACAATCCGAATCGCTCTGGCTATCTCTTCAGCGGTCGGAACATGAAGTTCTGGATCCGAACCGGCCAATTTATCCTTGCGTTTTCTCTTTGTAGGAACCAATCCCTCAGAGTCGCTCTCCTCTTGCCCGAAGAAGTATCGCCCTGGTCAGAGGGGACTCCTCCTGGTTCAGTAGGAACTGAACCGGGCTGGCCTTCCAGGTCAGCGGATTTCTCAGCCTCCTTATCCCTAAGTCTGCCTAACCTTTTTTCCAGGGTAGACTTAGGGAAATTCTTGCAAATTTGGCAGTCTGAATCGAGGTGGTCAAACCCCAGACAGTAAACACAGGTGGTGTGGAGATCGGCCTTAGCAAAGACCTCCCCACACACAATGCAGTGTTGAAACCCAGTGGGCCCGGGTTTTTTTCTTGGGTTTCTCAGACATGGCCAACCTAACAAACTTACCCTTTATTCGGCAACCGCCAGGCAAGACTCCCCTATCGGTTTCTCACCGTGTTACAGGTGTTGGGGGAAAAAAAGGTTCAAATCACGTTTTGTATTTAAAACCAATACGGACCGGTAACCACACACTAACTTTTCAGAAAGATTTTGACTAAAGGATCGGTTCAGCCGAACCGATCGGGCAAATTTACAATTTCCACACAATAACTGTCCACAATACTATCCTACGTACTTACGGTACCACAGACAGAGTCTCAAACAGACAAACGGAACGAAAAGTGGACTAAACTGACACTTTAACCGCGTTTGAACCGAACAGAAGGAGAAAATTTCTGGAGCGACTGTTCAGTGAAGTGGAGTAAAGAATCTAAGAATCTGACGGTTTGGTTTCAAAGTGTCACAGACAGAGTTTTCAACAGAGCTTGAGCCCAACGTTCTATGCCTGGCATAGAATTTTAACCCTTCACTCTCCAGGACAGTTCAAGTGCTGGAGCTAACTGCAATTGTCAGAATATAGCAAAACTTCACGTTGTTTGAACAATGAATTGACACATCTGGATAACAGCAAAACAAGTCTCAGTTTGCAAATGGTTGTAAATTAAGCACTAAAACTTAACACAGACAGAAAAGGCCCATAAAACACAGAGGAGGTTTCAGCTCGCAGTAAAAAAGAGGGGGAGCAGTACTGGAGATAGCTCAATTAAAGGAAAACTACATGATAAAATTATGAAAAGATATGTATTAACTTCTTTTGTGTTCTAACTTCATCTCTGTTTTTCCCCAGTTCTGGCTGTGAAGAGGATTTTTTCTAACTTTCCCTGGCTGTTTTATTGCCCCTGGGGGCCTGCCATTCATTGTGTGTGTGTGTGTGTGTGTGTAAGCATGTTACTATTTAAAGTAGTTTTGTCTGCACTCTTGTTGCTATCCCTCAGTCCCTTTCAGTTTTTGCACCACTACCAAGTAGCAGAAATGGAACAGCACTTTCTAATTTGTTACAGTAGACTATGAATGAAATAATATATGCAGAACTGGAATGGTTTATATGAACTAGTCTGGAAACATAATGGAGCACAGCTATTTATAAAACAAATCTGCGATTGCGCCTCACCAATGCTACTTTACACCCCCGGCCCCGGGACACATCAGTTTATCTCAGCAGCAGTTATTGCTGCCTGCAATCTGTATATAAACTGTCACTTTGCCTAAAATCCTGCTCCCCCAATTTTGATCAACATGTTTTTATTTTATTTATTAAAATTTCGAATTCAACACTTTTGAGCCAGCGGCTCATTTACAAAGGTTCCATGTCAATATATATAAATAGTATTAAAATATAAAATAAAACGTAGTAAATGGGTAATTCAGATAACAATACAATGTGGTGGTAGTAAGAATAAATGACACAATATACATATTCAGGGTTAAGACCCACTAACAAAGAATAAACACATTATAAACAGTTATTAATGCAGCCAAAACAGCACTGTCAAGTAGAAACTAACAAAGCATTACCTAGGAACTAAATTTTAAGAACAGGGCAGGCAAGGCCTGTTGGAGAATTATGGAAGGGATGGGGAGGTCTGCTGGGGTGGGAGGGTTGATCAGCTGAAGAGTAAGCAGTGAGGGTCACAGGTGGGGGACTGTCCAGAGGGGATGTGTCAACAGTCAGGAAGAACAGGTGGGGAAGGTGGGGGTGATAGTGTGAGGGAGAGATAGAGAACAGGCTGTGCATGAGGGAAAAAAAGGGGTGTGGGAGGGTGAATGGGAAGGGGGGAAGAAAATAGGGTGGGATGTAGAGGAAAGTGGTAGATTATGTGAAACAGTCGCACTCGGCCCTGGCTACAAGCGTCTACCGGAGTTTATGTTTAAACGGGCCAAGGGTACATGAATTGCTGGGTAGTCGATCAATCGCTTTGATATAACTAAATCCCAGTAGTAGAGGGTATAAATCTATTTGAAAATACCAGCCCCATATAACTGAATAGGGCACGCTCACGTAGCCTTCATTTTGTGACATCACAAAACAAGACTGCGTGGGCAGACATGGGGGCATGTTTTGCGGACCGGGAAGTCGGTCTTTTTTTGGCCAACACACAGATTTACAAAATTATGAGGGATATAACTTTTTGCACAGATGGACTTTTTATGATAAATCTTCAGCAGCTCGCTGTTGATAATGTAAGGAATCAAACGGGCTGGGGAAGGCAGCTACTAGGAAGCTGCTCCAACTTCTCTCAAGCCAGAAGAAAGCCCCATAAAACACTATGGAGGAGGTTTCAACTTGCAAAAAAAGGCAGTACTGTAACTTTTCAAGCCAGAGGAAAATCAGTGCTCTCCAGCTGCCATGCAAACACAGGCAGCGTAGTAATGAGGCTTCAGCAGAGGACACTCTACCATGTTGTTTGGAAGGTAATTATGCAGATAGTCGTTTTCTCAAAGCAATACATCTGCAGAGTTATGTCCACTGCAGCCGTAAAAAAGGCTGTAAGACAGTACACACTGGAAAACAGCACAAGGAATGTTCATGTATACATTAATCTTCAACAGTGGGCTAATTTAAAACTTCTCATCAAGATCCTGCAACCCTTTGAAGAAATTACAAAGGAAGTGAGTTCGAACAGTGCCACACTCAGCCAAGTCATCCCACTTATCAAGATTCTTAGATTTCGGCTAAATGCAATCAGGGACAACTAGGAAATTCCAGAAAAAACAGGTTACTCACTTGAAACGTAGTTCTAGGAGTGGTATATGATGGTCATCCACACAGACCCACCCGACCTCCCCTGGCTTTGGCGCACAACACAGCTTCCAGGGGGCAAGATCTGGAGTCATGGGGCGGAGCCGAGGGAGTTACCACCCGGGTGGGTGGGAGGAGCTAGCCTGAAGACATTCTGGCCAGAAAGTGTGGATGACCATCATACACACTCCTAAAACTACTGTTACAGGTGAGTAACCTGTTTTTCTAGGGACGTGGATATGATGTTCTGTTCACACTTTCTGGCAGACTCCTTGCAGTTCTCCAGGAGGAGGGAGGCAAGACACACCCCCCCTACTTAGGGAACAGAGATTTGGAGAACTGAGGCCCCAAAACCAGCATCCCGGGGTGACTCAAGGTCGATGTGGTAATGGGAAATGTAGGTGTGTGCTGACCTCCAGGTAGCAGCCCTGCAGATTTCCTGGATAGGGACGTCCCTAGAAGCAGCCACCGACGCAGCGGTATGGCAGGAGGAATGAGCCCTAAGCCCAATGGGAGACTCCCTACCTGCCAACCTATGGCAGAGATCAATGCAGGAGACTATCCACTTGTCAATCATCCGCTTGGTTGAAGGTCTGCCAGGTGCGGCTTCAGCGCAGGTGACAAAGAGCTGGCAAACCTCTCCCCAAATTCCAGCCATGCACTCCTAGTATGCAAGCGCTCACCACAGGTCCAGAGTATGGAGCTTGTGCTCGGCCTCCGAAGAGTGGTTGGTAAAATACACCGGCAGATTAATCACCTGGTTAAAAAATCCGATACAGCCTTCGTGAGAAACTTCGGGTTGGTGCACAGGACAACCTTGTCCCTGTGGAAGACCAGGTAAAGAGTCCACCGAGAGAGCCTGGAGTTCACTAATCCTTTTGGTTGACGTGATAGCCAACAAGACAGTGGTCTTCCATGACAGGTGAGACATTTCACACCTGTGCATTGGTTCAGATGGCTTGCCCATGAGCTTTGCCAAAACCACAACAAATCCCAAGGTAGATGTTCACGCACCGGAGGGGGAATGTAGTCAAGGCCCTTGAAAAAGCTCCAGACCACCTTCTCTTGTGCCAAGTGCTGACAGGCCCATGCCCAGTAAGCAGAGATGGCTGCCAGGTACACCTTAAGGGTCATCTACCGAAGGCCCAACTGAGAGAGGGACCAGAGGTAGTCAAAAATGCTAGCCACTAGACAGGACAAAGGGCCCGATCCCTTGCCCTGACACCAAATGGAGAACCTCCTTCCACTTGAAGGCATAGCACTTCCTGGTCGACTCATTCCTAGATGCTTCCACACAAGTGAGAACGTCTTTGAAGAGACCCAAAACCTGGAACTCTAGCTGCTCAGGAACCAGGCTGTCAGGTGCAGGGATTGAAGGTCCGGGTGGAGTACCTGCCCCGATTGAAGGAGAGAAGGTCCGGGCGGAGTGGAAGATGCCTCGGGAGCCTGTTGCTGAGGCTGAGAAGATCGGGGTACCAGAACTGGCGTGACCAGTCCGGAGCCACGAGGATCACCTGTGCCTTGTCCTCCATAACCTTGAGAAGCACTTTGTAGATCAAGGAAAGTGGAGGGAAGGCACCGAAGATGCCTGGGTTCCAGGGCCTTAAGAAGGCATCCCCCTGCAGAGTTCCCTGCTGATAGAGTTGGGCACAAAACAGCCTCAGCTTTGCGTTCTCCCTGGAGGTGAACAGGTCCATGAGAGAGGTGCCTCACTGGGAGAACAGACCATGTGCTACCTCTGGGTGGAGAGACCACTTGAGAGACACTTTGCCCACCCAGCTGAGGGCGTCCGCCAGCTGGTTGGAGACCCCTGCCACATGGATGGCTAGGAGATCAGCCTTGAGGCTGCGCATGAGGGTCCACACATGGAGAGCTTCCCTGCACAGTGGCAAGGAGTGCATCCCACCCTGTTTGTTGAGGTAGTATATGATCGTGGTGTTGCCTGTCTAGATCTGGACCACTTGATCCCGGATGTGAGAAGTGAATGCAGTCAGCGCCAGCCAAACTGCTCGGAGCTCCAGCAGGTTAATGTGACATCAGGACTCTGAGGGTCCAGAGCCTGTGGACTCTGTTTCCCCAGGTGGGCACCCCAGCCCATGAGAGAGGCATCAGTTGTCAGGATGACTGTCAGCTCTGGGCAGACAAACAGGATCCCTTCCTGCAGATGCTCTGGGACTAACCACCACTGGAAGGCATCCCACATCCGTTGGGTCACAGTGACCAGCTGGTCGAAGTGACCCTTGCGCTGAGACCACTGGCTGGCCAGCTCCCACTGCATGGAACGCATTCTCCAGCGGGCCCAATGGACAACGCTGGTGCAGGCTGCCACGTAACCCAGCAGGCGCAGGAAGTCCCTGGCAGGGCGCAACTGCTACCCAAAATGATCAGGCAAAGGAGAGAGCCTCCGCCCTGTCCGCCGGGCTCTGGCTCTGCAAGAATCAAGCTCCGCCCGATGAATTTGATCACCTGCAAAGGCACGAGTTCTGACTTGGCCTCGTTGACAGGAGGCCAAGGGAGACCCAGGTCTGGAGCGCCAGGTCCCTGGACTGCTCCACCTGTAGCCTGGAGGGACCTGCAATCAGCCAGTCGTCCAGGTAAGGGTAAACACAAACTCCTTGGCACCTCAGGTAAGCTGCCACCACTGCAATGCACTTGGTGAAGACCCTGGGGATAGAGGACAGGCCGAATGCCATGGCCTGGATCTTGTAGGGCTCCCTCTGCTCAGAAGCGGAGAAACCTTCAGTGAGATAGACAGATTGGGATATGAAAGAACGAGTCCTGAAGATCCAGGGAACAAAACCAAATGTTCTGCTCAGAGTTGGCATGATCTGTGACAGAGTTACCATCCAGAAGGTGCACGACTTGAGGAATTTGTTCAGGTTGTGCAGATCTAGAATGGGGCGCCAGCCCCTCCCCCCGGTCCGTTTTGGCACCAGGAAGTACCTGGAGACAAACACTGGGTATTCTGGAAGATCTGGGACAGGAACTACGACTTCCTTGTGGAGGAGCTGGGCAATGTCGTCCCAAAGAGCCGACAGGATGTCTGCGGATGCAAAGTCCTCCCGTGGGGCACAGGGTCGGCAAGGTGGGTGGTACTCGAATTCCAGAGGCAGACCCTGACACACCACCTCAAGGATCCACCTGTCCATGGTGACAACGGACCAGGCGGAATGGAAGTGGCGGAGCTGCCCCCCCCCACAGGAGGACCCAGGGGAAGCGTGACAGGCACGAGGGAGGTACCCCCATCCTGTAACTGGGCAGGCTTGCAGGAGGGTCTGGCTGAAGGGAAACCAGAGCCTCTCCCCCCAGGCTTACGGACGACCGAGGCCACCAACTTTGGCCGAGGTCGCCAGGGCTGGGCCTCCTGACCAGCCTGGGGCTGGGCTGGCACCAGGAGTAGAGGTGGACAAAACGGTTTCCTTTTCTGCTGCTGCTCAGAGCCCTTGGGGTCCCTTATGGGCAGATGACATGGAGTCCACGGTGGCACTGGATTTCTCGATGTAGGTGAGGTGGCCCTCAACCCCAGGGCAGAACAAGAAGGTGCCCAGAAAAGGGACATCCACCAGCTTGCGCTGTGTCTGCCATGAAGGTCAAGATTCTCAGCTAAGCACTGCGGTGCATAGCCACTGCGGCCACCATGGAGTGGGCACAGGAGTCCCCAATGTCCATCACTCTCTGGAACTGTAGCTTAGCTACGTCCTGGACCTGTTTGACCCTGGCCTTGAGGTTCATGAGCAGATGAGTACCACCTCATCCAGGGTGCTCAGCAGGGCATGGGAAAAGTGGGCCATAAGGAGGGCCAAGCTCGCCTGGCGGAGACCAAGAGAGGAGGCAGCGTAAACCTTTTTAGCCGCATGGTCCAACTTCTTGGACTCTTATCGGGCAGCTTGTCAACATCCCTAGTGTTGTCCAAGTGCTTGAACACAGAATCGTCACCAGCCCTTCAGCCAAGGGGTGTTCTGTGAATCCCGCAAAGGGGAACCGGTAGGTACCGCATACTTGCGGGCCATCCAGGCAGAGGGTGCAGGGCAGGAAGTGGGGTGCTGCTTAAGCTCCAAGGCAGGGCGGAGGATGCCCTCTACCACCAGGAAGGCCTCCCCAGCAGCATCTCCCCGGTCAAGGATCTCGGTCAACAGGTATTGAGCCCATTTCTGGACAGGCTCCATTTTTCATACTCATGGACTCTGGGATCAGGCAGAGAAGACCCATTAAGGAAGTGGGACCTTCGTCTGTTGAGAGATCCCCCACTGACTCCATGTCGACCAGATGGGAGTGCAAGGAGGGACCCTCTGACTGAGGGGTCATTAAAGAGGGGTCAACCGCCAAAGCCCCCGCTGACCGTCTATGGATGGTCAGGGTGACTGACCAACAGCCGATGGGGAAGCCCTTGGCCGGCCGAGACTCCTTGGTCAAAGCACTGGTTTTCAGCTGTGCAGGTGGCGGCTCCACAGGGACTCTTATTATCACTAGTGGAGATAAAAAATTGAAAGATAATCGATATTTTTATAGAGTTAACCTCAAGATATCATGGGCTTGATTCTCAAAGGCCTGAGGTTGACGCAAGGTGCCTGCATCAAACAGAAGTTATGCAAAGGGAACCTTGCAACAAAAATTAAGTGATTCATGATTCTTAGATGCCAGCATACAGCAACAGGGGACCTTGTGCCAGAATGGCTGTGCACCAGGGCGGTAGGGGCTTCGCTGGATTTAAGCCAAGCACCATTCCTATACTCCTGATTCCAGAAGTCAGCCAGACTCTGCCAAGGTGTAGACCAGAGAAACACTGGTCTAACAGCCCTTGCGCCACTCCCACAGACAGTGCTGGGTGGGGGCACGGGCTTGCCCAGTGCCTGAAGTATCGGGGATGGCTGAACAAATATACAGGGATACATGAAAATGTGATGGCCGTGGGACCGGGGAACAAAATGTTAAACGAACATCACTGTAGAGTAGCATTCTACTTCCTAGCACAGGTGGTGATATCACCATTCTAATGCCCTCGCTGTGGCATACTGTGTAACGGTTCCACACACATTTAACCTACCAGCTGCTTCACTGTCAACACTCATGTTCCTAAGCTTTCTTTCCAGTCCCTTAGTTGTGCAGGTTCCTAGCAGTACACAGGCTCACTTGTCGCTCCGTATCACAGCAAATAGATGCCCACAGTGCAGTCTGTGTGGCACATGGGAGCGGCTGCCGCAGTATGCAGGAGTTTGGCACCAGGACCCCTCCCATAAGGGAACTGGGTACAGGGGTGTTTGGTGCAGCTTGTGTCAATCTTAGGGCCGGTTTGAGAATCGGGCCCCATATTTTCTTGTCAAGTGTTGTCATAATTGATATCTTGATAGTTAGCATCATCCCAGTGGAGTACTGAATCACAGAGTGGCTTTCACAATGCTGATGACATCACAATTGTCAAGTGCAACACTAAAGCCAGCAGTTGAAATCAAAAAGAAATAGTTAAATCTTTAAACAGCAATTTTAAAAACATTAGTTAACTAATGTTGTATAAATCAAATAAGCAATAGTCCAACTCAAAATATACTGTTTATCACTTGTGAGGGAACAGGACTTTCATAACTCACTTGTGCTTGCTTCAGTCTTGCCTCTTCACACTTGAAGATAAGCTGCATCTTTTGAGTCAGGCTACTGCGTATTATCTACATATTTATCTGCATTTGAAATATGTGCGCGCTGTCATGCATTCATTAGTATTTTGTACTTGAATTTGATGTCTGAATTATGACCTTTTCAATATGTTCATCAGTGACATAAGAAGGAATACAGGGCAAGATACGTCTCTTTACGTATTACACTAAGCTCTGTGGCAGGATGGAGCGCAAGGAAGGGGTAAGGGAGTTGCACAGGGACCTGCTTTGGTTTGGCAATTGAAATTCAATGCCAGAAAGTGCAAGGTGATGAGCACAGTGAACAAGAACCCCAGGATGGAATACTGGATAGGAGGGGTTAAGCTGAGCACTACTGTGGAATAGGACCTCAGGGTATTAAATACTGTAGTTGGTATAACATAGCAAAACACTATGCAAAACAGGATGTAATGCCAACCATTTCCAGAAATGAGTAGCAGTAGACTGCGGACCATTTTTTGAGTGAGTCAGTAGCACAGAAAACATGTCAGGGTCTCCAGCCCACCTTAATTGTATTTTTTCTGCTCCAATCCTGTTTGCCATGATTGCCCTCTTACAGGCTTACGGTACTCTGACCATCACTAAGCCAGATCCCTTACCACTCTCACTGGTGCTCCAGAGTTCCAATCCCACTCCCCAACCTGGGTTTCACCTTATTAGCTGTGTACTGCTGATCCCTGGGAAACAGCCTCCAGCAGTGAGGAGGGACAATGCCGCAGAGGTGGGTGGGGTGGCAACAACTTCATTGACACATTCAAGTGTTTTTGCCCTTTGTACTACCTTCCACTGCCTGATCAACTGCCTTTAGCACTGTCCTACAGGAGAGAGTCTTCAATATCATACATACCCCACATCAATAATACCACACACTCATAGCAGAAGGTGCTACAATAGGGACACATCAGTCGTCGTCCCCACCGCATCAGTGTACAGTGCCTCCACATCACATCCTAGAAACCCCCAGCCCACAGCTTAGCAGTCAGGATAGAGATTCGATGCCAGGCGTCTCTCTCTCTCTCTCTCCAGAGAACAGTGCACCACACTGCGAGCCATGCCACCAGGTTAGAGAATACTAGATTTTTTATTTATGTTTTTTTAAATGAAGGATCCATCTCCCTTTCCCGTTTCCCAATATATCATGGGCTGGATATTCAATGAGAGGCGCAAGTGCTGCACAAAGGCTTGCATCACGTTTGCATGTGCGACCGACCCAGCGGCTGCTATATTCAGTCGGTCGCAGACCTGCACTATCCGACTGGATACTGATCCGTACCAGTGCAGAGCTAAATGAAATGGCACTACCATGATATGGATCTTGGCTGTATACAGACCAGAGGGAATAGCTCTTTCTGGAACAGACATCGCCAGGACCCCTGTGAGCTATATTTCACCACAAAATGGAAATAAGCCCACTGAGCATGCAAGGCACTAAGGGGCCATTTGCATGCCCATTATGGGATTGTTTGCATGGTGTGCAGCAACCCAATTGCGCCCATCCTGCCGGTGTCATGAAATATTCCCTGGTGTTTAGAGGCACCCCCAACCCCCAGAGCACCCATCCCGTGTATGCTTTCTATCCCTAAGCACCTGTACCGTGTAGTGCTCACAGACCATAGTGTCTAGTGGCACCCCCCAAACACCCATCCCATGTAAGTTTCTGTATCACTGGGGTCTAGTGGCGCCCGAACATCCATTCCATGTGCGTTTTGTATCCCTGGTTCTACTAGCACTCCCCACCCCTAGTGCCTGGCCTGTTTACTTTCATATCATGGTGTCTAGCACCTCCCACCCCACGAACATCTGTCCAAGTGTAAGTTCCCATATCCCTTGTGTCTAGTGGCATCCCCAGTACTTGTTCCATGTACATTTCATACCCCATGCCCCAGGCCCCCCCCACTCCTTCGAGCACCCATACCAAGTACATATCCTTGGTGTTCAGTGGCACCTTCCATCCCCGGTCGCTCATGTACCAAACGAGATTATTCACACCACTGACACCTCATACAGCAGCCAGCCAAGAAGGTGAGAGGGGGGCTATGCCGGCTGCCGCATCAGGATATCCTGGACAGCCTCGGCACACTGGTCATTTGGGGTGTTAATGGGTGATGTTCTGCATGCGGGCAGAAAGGGAGGAAGGACGCTGGACCACCAATGCTCTCCTGTACGTCTGTCAACAAGACACCTGGGGGAGAACCACTGGACACCAGGGACACGTTCTTGGTATGAATGCTCGGGGATGGGGGCTCTCACTAGACACTAGTGATATGGAAACTTACACAGGATGGGTGTTCAGGGGTGGGGAGTGCCACTAGGTACCGAGGAGTACGGCCAATACACTGTATGGGTGCCGGGGGGGGGGTGCCACTAGACACTAGGCGTATGTGAACTTACATAAGACAGATGTTCAAAGGGAGGAGTGCCACTAGCAGCCAGGAACTGCATCTTCACAGGTGGGACAGATGATCAGGGAAAGGCAGCTGCAATGCAGCTACCCTGTCATCGGTGGGGTTAGGGGGCAGGCTTAGCACTGGGTTAAGTTATGGTTTTCAGCAGCGGTAAATAGCACCACTTTGGGGGCCACTTACTGCTGTCGCAAACCTCTGAACATGCTGCTGCACTCATATGCAGGAGGGGACCCCCTCATTTGCATGGGCATAGTGTTATTTTAGCACTTGTGCACAAACAGGCTTAGGGCATGCTAACTGAGCCTCTAAATATGGACAGCAAGCCCAGGTAGCGCTGGCGCTAATGTCTGAATATTCAGCCCCAGATTTTTTATCAAACATTTCTCTGTGCAGATCAGTTCTATCCCATGAGGCCCATCAATCTCCAGCTAGCATTCAGCCCACTCCTCAGCCAAGCACAATAAGCAGCAACATTTATAAACTTGTGCACCCAGCCCACCCTAGTTAGTAGCACCAAAAATAGCAGACAGGAAAATGTTAGAGTTTTAACAAGTAGTCAGTTGTAACTTTTTTTTTTTTTTAATTTCTGAAAGGTTTTTCTTTTCCCATTGCTCATTACAAAGTTTTCTGAGTGAAAATATTACGCCGGATTTGTGGAACAGCACTCTGCCTGCAGGTGACCTATCTAGTTCTATTCCTCTCCCACATCATGATCAGTACTGTGACCTCACTGACCATATCACAGGAGACTGACCTGGCAGCTACTGATTGGCTCCTCCTGAGCAGCTGTGGTGTCTGTCAGTGAGGTCACAGTGCTGATGATATAATGGGAGGAACAGAGCTAGATATATCAGCTGCTAGACAGACCGCTGTTCCACACATCACACCTACTAATAACAGGTGAAAAACCTTTAACCAAAAGGGAAAAGTGCCTCAGATATAAAAGGCAACAGCTGACTGCTTCTAAAAACTACAATTAATTTTAGGCAGTACACTCGCTATTTAAAGAGCACCTTTACCAAGACTGAGCCAAATGTGTAAGGGATCCTTACTTTCCCAGACGTCGTCTGGTACATCATATTTTTCTATTCAGAGATTTAGGAAGGGAAGAGATCGTATTTAGGCTCCATGGAGCAGGGAGCCTAATCCCCTCCACTTCCCGATTCTGGAACACGCCCCCGCGCTCCAACATTTCGTTATGTAATAGTCTGGAGAGTGCGGGAGCGCACTCCATAGACAGTAAAGGGGTTTGTTTTTTTAAATACTTTTTTCATTATGTTAGATGGCAGATTTGAAAAAAATCAAAGCCACTGCTCAACTAACAAGGCCCTTGTTAGTTGTGCAGTGACTAATTTTTTTCAAATCTACCATATGAAAAAAGTATTTAAAACACTAGCCCCATTACTGTCTATAGAGCACACCCCTGCGCTCTCCAGACTATTACATCACAAAATATAGGAGTATGGGGGCGTGTCTTAGAATCAAGAAGTGGAAGGGATCAGGCTCCCTGCACCATGGAGCCTCAATAGCATCCTTCCCCTTTCTAAATCCCTGAATAGAAAAAATATATATAACAACTGATCGGCAATTTTTTTATATTGCCTGACCCAGTTATAATTTCCCGTTATAACTTTCATGAGTTATAATGGGAGCTGTAACGCTCATATCACTCAAACAAAACGCATCCTAATTGGCTCTTCGCCTCCTGGGCGGGCTTCCACTAAAAACATAGGGCTCCTCCATTCCACTCTAGCTACGTCGGCACACCAAGAACGTAAGTGATTTTATTTTTAAACATTTATATTCTCCCTCTACCGCTCCTCGCTGATCCTGCCATTCAGAAACTGCACCGTGCAGTTTTCATCCACACCGGAGAAAATCTGGCACTGGGAATCACGATGCGCTTCAGAGGTAAGCGCTATCGGGACAGGACAACCCAGAACCATGTGTGTGAGTGTCAAAATGAACAAAAAAAATTGCTGACCAGCAATTATAAAAAATAACAGCTGGGGTGGTGTGTAAAACTTAATTTTACACACACCCTTGTTGTGGGATGCATTGCCTTTATTATAGCATCCCACAACTCAGGTGTGTGTAAAATCTCGTTATATTCACCACCCCATCCATTATTGTATATGTTATGCACCACATAACTCCTCGAGAGGTAAGGCTGCTATATTGGGTTTGGGGGATTTTTTGGGCTATGACCACACTACGTGCTTTTATGTATATAAGGACACAGCAATTTAACTGACAGACCTACAGAGAAAGAGCCCCCCCAAAAAAGATCTGCAAATTCTGTTCTGTGTGTCTCTCCAAGTTTAAATCCTTGTCGACACTGTATGTCATTTATTTACTGACTGACATTACCACAATTTTAACTGTAACCAATGACCAACTGCTTTGCATTCACTTGAATATTAGTGTGTCTTACTTTCACTGCTGGACATCACAGTATTAAGGACATTTCTTGTAGTCCTGACTTTAATATGCACAAGAACGATGTACTAGGGGATACAGATCTGGATTAAATATGAGAGTGCAGTGTCTACAATTCCTTAATAAGGGAACGCCTGCCTTCCTTTGGCTTGATCTCTAACCATACTGTCACCGATTACCAGGTTACAACCTTAAGCAAGCCATCTGACCTCCCCTGTACTTCAGTCCCTCCCATCTGTCCAAGTTGGTAGAAGAAGCAAGACCCCACTGTAAACGAGAGGTTCCATTTTAGTTTGGCTCTATTGGGTAGATAAATCTGGACCCACTGCAAAGTTAATGTACCATTACTGAAATGAGGAGGTGAGAAAGAAGGCACTTCTGCCTGCAAAGTAAAGTCTCCTCTACACAGATAATGCATCATGGACAAGGAGAGAGACTTGAGAAGGCATTCCTACCTGCAAAGCTGTTGGATACATCGAGTACCTTCTTGTGCCAGGAGCCCAGTAACACACCAACCACTCGTCTCTGGTTACCAATTTTCCCAATTCTAAACAGATAAAAGGAAGTCAGTTTCCGAACCCTTGTGTACTTACACTACAGCAAAGTTAAAGAGCAGGTATCTACTTCATTATCGTATTCATCTCTTAAAAATTTCTAGAACAAAAAAAAAAAAAAAAAAAACAGATTTTATATATAGTGATCCCTCTCTATAATGAACACCTCTGGAGCCAGCTGGTGTGTTCACTATAGCGAGGTGTTACTGTGCCTACTCAGAGAACAACAGGAGCCATCCCAGGTATTCATTATATGAGAGAGTTTGTTACAGAGGGGTTCTTCACAGCGAGGGAGCACTGTAACACTCGTCTTTCCCAGGTTTTGCACATTTTTGCCACCTACCCATAAAGCCAATATAAATATCTTTCATCAGAATTTTTCTGACTTTATTTAAAATCTTGATAACCAGGATAGGCACACTGAACTAAGGCTCATCGACCCAGCGGTACAGGTGTAAACTAGTGGTAGTACACACAACATTCCAGAACATAATACTAATTAATTTTATGAATTAAGAGGAGGCTTCAAAGTGTACTTGTTATATTGCTGCTCTCACCATGCCAGCAGGCTGCAATATTATAAACAGTGCAAAATAGGGTAGGGACAGTCAGATGTCTTTGACTCAGGCAGTGAAATGTGTTTAAAAGACGAACACGACAAAGTCAAAAATCAAGAAAAAAAATCAACTGTAATTGAATATGAACCCAATGATTTCAAACATTTCATTATAGAAACATAGAATCTGACACGCAGATAAGGACCGCTCAACCCACCTAGTCTGCCCATTTTACCTACAGTACCTGTTTCATATACCACAGACCCTAAATGATTATAGTAAATATCTACTTTTCAAGAAACACAATACTTCTTTCAGTCACTAATTTTTTTCCTCCTCCCCAGCCACCAGGTTCTCCTTCCACCTACTCTTCTGCCTGCTATAAAAGAGTTCTCCAAGATTCCAGACCACTGCCAACTTCTGCCTGATATCCCTCCTTGGATCCCCTGACATTAACACCAAGTTCAGCCTCTCTATCGGGGGAGGGGGGGCACACACTCATTTTACAGTCGAAGTTTTAGAGAAGAAGCAGCTAGCAGGGCTCCATGGTGGCATGGGAGGCAGATTCATCTGCCTGGGCCACAGGATTCCCCCGCCGCAATGATTCGCCCCTTATCCTTCCCCCATGACATGAACCTGAGAAGCAACCCAGCCAACAGCCAATCAGGGCTGTCTGAATGACAAGATTCCAGAACTCCACTGCCAACCCCACTCTGGGAACACAATGCCTCCACATTACTTGCCAGGGAAACAAGTGAAGGACGACGCAAGGCCACTCCAACAGGGACCACTACCTTCCTTCCTACACAACCCCTTCCCATGGCCACCAGAAGGCAGTCATGCACTGGAAGGAGGTGCCCTCCCTCCCAGAGGCAGGAGGCATCCAAAATGACTTATCCTACTCTCTCTCAGTACTCCTGGCAACCAGTTTTTTCTTCAGTTGCTCGGTCATAGCTTGACGCCTTTACTAGTCTATTATTTTAGAGTCTGAGACCCTCACCTCCTCACAAAATTTTCAAGGATCCCATTCTTTTCTTACTATTCCCTCATCCACCCAGCCTATACCTGACTACACACACACACACTGCATTGCCCTGAGAAAGTTACTTAACCTCTGTGAGTTTAACCTCTCTGTAACCTCTCTGTGTTTGAATCTCTCTGTGAGCCTAATGGCAGCAACATTCTAACCCACTGATTAGCAGACTGTAAAGCACTTTGAGATACAGTTTATATAACGGGCGCAAAATAAAATCAAAGTTCCTTTCCTTTCATATAAGAACTTAAGAAATTATAGACGAAAGCAGGCTGGTTTGCCCACCACCTCCTCTACTCAGTGATTATATCCAGGTGTATTTGTGGACCTTGTGTTTCTCTAGACTGGTCTTAAAAGTTCCCAAGGTTGAGAAGAAAAAATTACTCACCTTAGTAATGTTGTTTCTTCTAATGGAATCTTGCTATAATTGCAGTATGACCGCAGGTTAGAACTGCTCCGGAGGTGAAATAGTTAACTTTCCATGCAGGCATGGAACTTAGAGCTCGAGCTCGGTTGAAAACTCTGTCTGTTGTGCTTCAAAGGTAAACTGTCAGATCTTTACGAGCTAAAACTCACTAAGGTTCTGTGTGGAAGCTGTAAACCTACACTAGCCAACTGGCTACTAACATAAACACTCATTTTTTGGTCTAAAACAAAGACTCAAGTCAGGAGACCCAAAAAATGCAAAAACACAACACAACACCAATTCACCCAAAAAGGTGGGTGAAAACAACAAGGTGGGCATCAAAAAAGTGCCAACCCTGTACTGCCCACCCACATCCCAAAACAGAGGTTCTGAGAGGGGCAGGCAGGGAGGGAGGTCATAATATAGCAAGACTCCATTAGAAGAAACATTATTAAGGTGAGTAATTTTTCTTCAAACAACATGAAGTCTTGCTATATTATGACAATTCAACTAAACAGCACTACCCCCACGGAGGAGGAATGGGACCTACTTAGGAAATAGGCTCTGACGCACGGCTGTGCCAAACCGAGCATCACTCCTAGCCTGGATGTCCAAGAAGTAATGCTTGGTAAAAGTGTGAACTGTTTTCCAGGTAGCTGCTTGACATATTTCTAGAATAGGGATGTCTCTGGCAGCAGCAGCCAGAGAAGCAGTTGTACCTCTGGTAGAGTGAGCCCTCAGGCCTGAGGGAGGAACTTTACCCAACTTCTCGTAGCAGAATGGGATACAAGAGACAATCCACCTGGCAATGGATCTTTTAGTGGCTGGCTTCCCTTTCCCAACTTCGCCATAGGTAAGGAACAGTTGGAGGGAGTCAAACCTATGACCCTTGGTACGCTCTATGTAGTAACTAAGGACTCTCTTCACATCTAGGCTGTGCAGCCTCCTCTCCCCAGAGGAGGAGTGGTCAGTGAAGTATACTGGAAGAGAAATAGATTGATTAAGGTGGAAATCTGAAACCACCTTAGGCAGGAACTTTCTGTTAGTCCGAAGGACCACCTTATCTCTGTGAAAAGAGATAAACTCCTGCTCCACTGACAACGCCTGTAATTCACTTACGCGTCTGGCAGAGGTGATGGCTACCAGAAACACAGTTTTCCAAGTCAAGTACTTGAGCTCAGCTGAAGACAAGGGCTCGAAGGGGGGTTGCATAAGCTGAGCAATGCAAACATTAAGATCCCAGGCAGGGCAGGATCTCTGAATGGAGGGTTGGTGTGCAACAACCCCTTAAAAACTTGGAAAATATGGTATGAGCTGAAAAGAAGAGGATTTACCTGCTGAAATAAAAGCAGACACAGCTGCCAAGTGCACCTTGAGGGTAGCTGGTCTCAGCCCCAAAGAATTCAGGTGGACCATATAATCCAGGACTGTGGGTAGATCAGGAGACTGGGGAAATATGCTTTTCCGAGCACCATATGGAAAACCTTTTCCATTTGGAATTGTAAGTAGCCCTGGTGGAAGGCTTCCTTGAGGCCTTCAATATATCCATTACACCTTGGGAAAGGTGTAAATCAGCAAACTCTAACTCTTCAAGAACCAAGCCTTGAGATTGAGAGATGTGAGATTTGGGTACCAGACCCTTCCCTGGGCACAGGTTAACAGATTGTGATTCTTGGGAAGGCACAGGGGAGGATGGACTGCTAAGGACAGCAGGAGTGCATACCAAGGCTGCCTGACCCAATCCGGAGCCATCAGAATGACTTTTCAGGATTGGGATCTGATTTTGACTAGCACTTTGAACAGGAGAGGAAAGGGGGGAAAGGCGTAGAGAAACTTCCCCTCCCAATTGAGGGCTAAGGCATCCAGCGGGAGAGAGCCCAACACTGGGGGCCTGCAGCAAAAAAGAGGAAGTTGGTGACTGTCTGGGGCTGCAAAAAGATCTATCTGCAGAGTGCTCCATCTGGCAAATACCACTCCCAAGACCAGGGGATCCAGTGACCACTCGTGGTGGCCCTGGGAAATCCTGCTGAGAGCATCTGCCAGGACATTGTCCTTGCCTGGGAGGTGAACTGCCGTAAGAGAGGTGTTCAGGGAGTAAGCCAGAGACCACAATCTCATCGCTTTGGTGCACAAGGCCGTAGACCGAGTGCCCCCTTGCTTGTTGATGTACCACATTGTAGTGGTGTTGTCTGTTCTGACCTGAATAATCTTGTTCTGGACAGATTTGGAAAAAGCTTGAAGTGCTAGAATAACTGCTCTGAGCTCCAACAGGTTGATGTGGAGCAGGGATTCCTGGGGAGACCACAGACCCTGGGTGGTGAGATCGCCCATGTGAGCTCCCCAGCCCAAGAAGGACGCATCTGTAGTAAGGATTAGAGAATGAGACTGAGTGACAAAAGGAACCCCTTGTCTCAGGTTGGTCTGATCCTGCCACCACTGTAGGGCTTGGATCAGGGTTCGAGTTACTGGGATCAACTTGGTAAGAGGATCCTTTCTTTGAGACCAAAAGGCTCTCAAATGGAACTGTATGTCCCTCATCTGAAATCTTGCTCCCTGCACAACCACTGTGGAAGCAGCCATGTGCCCTAGGAGCTGCAGAAAATGCCTTGCTGGCCGGGAGACCTGCAGGGTAAATGAGGAGGCCAGGGAGACCAGGGTCTTTGCCCTGTCTAGGGGAAGGAAAGCCCTAGCTTCCTGTGTGTTCAGCTCTGCGCCTATGAAGGTAAGAAGCTGGACAGGCTCTAGAACTGACTTTGAGAGATTCAGAAGGAAACTTAGAGAGGTAAGCAGTTGCTGCGTTATCTGGAGATGTAATCTGACCTGGTCTGGGGACTGGCCTAAAATGAGCCAATCGTCCAGGTAAGGAAAGATGGCAATCTTTTGCCTTCTTAGATAGGCAACTGCTACTGCCAGACATTTGGTAAATACCCTTGGGGCAGAAGTGAGGCCGAAGGGCATTGCTCTGAACTGGTAGTGGCCTGAGGGCAGCCCGAACCTGAGGTACTTTTGATGGGAGCCTCTGATGGGAATATGGAAGTAGGCATCCTTGAGGTCCAGGGAAGCTAGCCAGTCCCCTGGCCTTAGAAAGGGTAGGATAATTCCCAGAGTCACCATTTTGAACTTTGGCTTTAAAAGGTGCTTGTTTAAATATCTGAGATCCAGGATGGGCCGCCCTTCTCCTGTCTTTTTTGGGGTAAGGAAGTACCTGGAGTACAAACCTTTGCCCTGGTGTAGGGGAGGAACCCTTTCACGGCTCTGAGAGCCAGGAGGGTAGAGACCTCTGCCTCTAAGGCAAGAGCCTCTGATGGAGTTGCAGGTGGAAAAGATCTGGTTCTCAGCTTTGGAAATTTTTTGAAACTCAGAACCAGTCCCTGGCTTACTACTTCCAGGACCCACTTGTCTGATGTTAAAGACTTCCAGTCCTGGACAAAGTAAGCCAGCCTGCCCCCTACAGGTAGAGGAGAATCGGCCCTGGCAATCCCATCAGGGTGCCTGTTTGGCAGGGGCTTTGGGCTGAGGGGTGGAAGCAGACCTGCTTGTACCCCGTCTGCCTCTTCCTCTAAAGAACCCCCTCTGAGCATAGGCGGAGGAGGAGGAAGCTTGGGCTTGGTAAAAAGGCCTATGAAAAGGCCTGCCCCTGCCTCTAGGAAGCTGCTATTGAGGAGAGGCCTGCCTTTCCTTGGCCTGTGCACTCCTATAGGTGGTCCTATATTCATCCATTTTCTTCATGTAATTTTCTGTTTGCTCTCCAAACAGAGAATTTCCCACAACAGGAGAATCCATGGCCTTGGACTGGGTGTCCTGAGACAGGGTAGTACACCTGAGCCAAGCCATCCTGCGAAGTGCCACAGATGTAGCCATGACTCTTGACGAAACATCATTAGAGCCCACTGCAGCATGAAATTGCACCTCGGATGCCTCAATACCATCCATAGCCACCTGCTCCAGCTCCCTGGCAAGCTGGTCAGGGACTTGTTTTGCTAGAGCCAGCACAGTATCCCATCTGGATTTCTGGTACCTAGCAGCATAAGCCATGTAATTTGCTTGTCTGAGCCCCAAAGATGCTGCCATGTACAGTTTCTTTGCCATAGCATCAATCTTCCTGGAGTCCTTCTCAGGGGGGTGTGAAGCTAGGGGAATATTAGCCTTGTCACAGGCTGCAGCCTGCACTACCCCCACATGGCTGCATTGCTGAGTGAGGAAATCAGTGTCTGAGCCTGATAAGGTATACCTCTTGTCCATCCTTTTATCCACAGGAGGTATAGTGTGAGGAGTTTTTAAAACTTTTACTGTTTCCGAAAAGATTTATGCAAAGGAATAGACAGTCTCCTAGACTCTGGAATATCCATCATTTCTACCTAGTCTGGCTCCTCCTGGTCATCAACAGCTTCCTCAACAGGGAGCTGGAGAGTTTCAGCAACTTTTTTTTATAAAACATGAAATGAGAAGGGGACTCAAAGTCTTGGAGGAGAAACCCCTAGGGGTCTATCTGGAGAGATGTCCGGATCAATGGGCACATCCAGATCTTCAAAACCATATTCACTCTCCTCATATTCCTCTTCCCCCTCCCCCGGTTCATAAAAATCCTCAAAATCATAATCTTGAACCAGTGGAACCGACCGAACCAAACACTTACCAGAAGGTGTCGGTTCGGTCGGAACCGGAGAGAGAGACTGGACAATTTTAATTGCTTGAGCTATTTCCTCAGCAGTTGGGGAGAGAACTTTTGGCTCTAAACTAGCTGACTTTCTAGCCCTTTTTGATAGAACCGGCTCCTCAGAACCGGTTCTTCGTTTGCCCGAGGAAGTATCGCCCTGGTCAGAGGGCATCCCTCCGTTCGGTTGGTACCGAACCGGCTGGCCATCCAGGTCAGCGGACTTTTTGGCCTCCCTTTCCTGAGCCTGCCAACTCTGTTATCTATGGTGGCAGCGAAAGTGTGACAAATCTGGCAGTCTGAATTGAGGTGGTCAAACCCCAGACAATAGACACATGTGGTGTGTGGGTCAGCCTTAGCAAAGCTTCCCCACAAACACTACAGTGTTGAAACCCAGTGGGTCCGGTTTTTCTTTTGGGTTTCTCAGACATAATGCCAGCCTAACCAACTTGCCCGTTTATGGCAATCCACCAAGCAAGACACCCTTATCGGTTCTCAACCGTGTCACGGGTCATGGAAAAAACCGTAATGAAATCGGTTTTTTTTTAGAACCGATAAGAACCGGGAACCGCACACTGAAAAAGGGCTAGTAGATTTAAATACAACCTGATCAGTTCAAACCGAACCGATAACAAATTACAAGTTCCACACAGAAAAACTAATGTAAAACCTATCTGTTACTTACATTACCACAGACAGAGCTTGAACCGACCGGTTGCGGTTTAATTTCGGCTAAAAAACGAAAAATAATACTTTTAAACCGACAAAATGAACCGAGCAGAAGGAGAAATCTCCGGAGCGACTGTTCAGTGAGGCGGAGTAAAGAATCTGACAGTTTACCTTTGAAGCATAACAGACAGAGTTTTCAACCGAGCTCGCGCTCTAAGTTCCATGCCTGCATGGAAAGTTAACTATTTCACCTCCAGAGCAGTTCTAACCTGCGGTCATACTGCAATTGTCATAATATAGCAAGACTTCATGTTGTTTGAATCAGACTACTGCCTTGGGCAACTATTCCAGACATCCACCACCTTTCCTTCAACTGGCTACATCTACAGACAGACAGACATCTCACATGAAAATGGCTACATCCACCACTCCCCCCCCCCCAATCTGAAACTGGCTACATTCATAGACCCCCCACCCATGTATAACTGGCACATCTTCAGTAGAGGATGTCACGATATGAAATTCTGACAGCATGATAACCATCACATATAATCCTGCAGTTACCGCTATACCGCGTTATTACAGAAAAAGTAATTTTTGTGCAAAAAAGAAGCCTCCTCAAATTCTTACATTGGGGAGAGTTGGTGTGGAAGGGACAATTGTCCCTGAAAATACAAAAACAATCAGTTGAAAGGTCTGAATACTGCAGTATACTGTGAACCATGGTTATCGTGATATCTGAAATTACCTATGGCGTCAATACTGTGACGTCCGATACCGCGGTATACCGCAAAACTGTGACATCCCTAATCTTCAGACACCACCATCTAACTGGCCACATCCACAGTTGCTGCATATAAGTGATCACATTCACAGCCACCAATATCATTTAAAGCTGCCTATATTCACAGATCACCCTTTCAAGGTTCATTTTAGATATTTATCTATGTGGGACACTGACCCACTGAGTATAAAAAGTGAGGGTCAAATGAAAAAAAAATAATGGGTTCAGCTGAGCTCAGATTCATAAAATAACAGTTTAAAACCTCAATAACACCGAACAAGTTGTCCCCAAGGTAGAAGAAAAGGTGGGTGAAAATTAAAAACTGTGTGCCAATTGTCCCAATTCCCCATCCAAAAATGACCCCTGCCCTTTTATAATTGCCTACATCTACAGTCCCCCGTCTTTTTTGTAAATATATATTACGTTTTTTGTACTGGCAGCAGTTCAGGACTAGCAGTATGTTGGGAGGGGAGGACGCCATTAGAGGTGCTTGGCTGAGACATGCATCAGCATGTCTATAGCCTGGACTTCCGTCCTTGTGCCAGTATCCTCAAGAGGAAGGCTTCCGGGCCACCAGAAGGATCCGTGACAGGGAGGGAGTACAGATGGCTGGTACAACCACCACCGAGCCCCACCAGCAGTGGGTGATACAAGTTAAAAAATAAATAAATAAAAGGCACCAAGGGTACAATCAGTGTGCAAGTACAGTATATCTGTCCATCAAAAATAATACATCTCGGGCTGGCCCATTGTCACTGAGCCATCCACCTAACCTCGCGCCACACTGGCAACCCGAGTTCGGGTGCGGACTCGGGGGGCCGGGGGTCGGCAGGGGGAGGAGAGGATCAAGCGTCCGGAGGACTGCTCTCCTGAGAGGGTGGGTTTGGAATCCCCCCTGGTAGCGACTCCCGGTGGAGACTGGAGGCACTATACCAGCAGACAATGTGTGTTGGGTACAGGTGACAGTGGATGTCTGCAAGCGGGTGCGGTGGGAGCGCACGGTGATGTCACTGCACATCCATGCCTCGGGGGGGGGGGAGAGAACAAGGAAAAGCCCCGGCCAATGGGAGGACAAGGATGGACCCATGAGCCAGTCTCCCACGTCCACCGCCAGATCCTGCCTGCACCAGCGTCCCCCGTGGTGGAGTTCTATGACTGGCTAACTAGGCAACTGGACAGGGGCTATGCAGTGGATGTCCTGTACATACGAACATTAAGAAAATGCCAGGAGAAGCAGGTCTATCGAGTCTGCTCGAATTTGCAGCTAGCCCCTCAACTTGCAGCTGCCCCCTTCCCCCCTTCATCTTTACACCCCCTTACCCTGTCCCAATCCTCTTAAAGCTACCCACCATTCTACAGGAAACCACCTCCTCGGCAGAGTATTCCACCTGTTCACCACTCTTTCTGTGAAAAAATGTCTCCAGATTTCCTTCCTGAATCTCCCCCCTCCAACCTCAGCTAATGCCCTCTCATATTCCTCCCTCTTCTAAGCTAGAGAATCCTTTATCCCCTTCAAGTATTTAAAGATTTCAATCATATCACCTACTATCCCTCTCTTCTCCAGGGAGTACACATTCAGCTCGCCCAATCTATCCTCGTAGAACTTTCCCTCCAATCCCTGGATCATCCTTGTTGCCCTACGTTGCACCCCCTCCAACAATTTGATATCTGGACTTCAGTAAGGCATTCGACTCACTGCCACATGGGAAGCTGGGAAGTAAGCTAGAAGGCACAGGAGCAGGTGCAAAGCTGGTGAGATGGGTAGAGAACTGGCTTCAGGGAAGGCAACAGAGGGTGGTGGTGGGTGGGGAGCTCTCATCCCCAAGGGTAGTGACGAGCAGTGTTCCACAGGGCCCGATGCTGGGACCAGTGTTGTTTAGGATATTCACTGCCAACATATCACTGGGCATCGAGAGCAAGACCAGTCTGTTTGCCAAAGACACCAAACTGGGAGAGGTGGTGGATGACCTAGGGGATGGCAGGAGCTGCAGGATGATCTAGCAAAGCTGGAAACCTTGTCAGACACCTGAAAACTGGGATTCAATGCCAAAAAGTGCAAGGCGCTACATTTTGGGAAGAAAAACTCAAGGAGGAGTTACCAGCTTGGGGGGAGTGCAGCTAGCCGAGACAGAGGAGGAGAAGGATCTGGGGGTGCTCATTACGAGGTCAATGAACAACTCAGCACAATGTAGGAAGGCAGCTGCAAAGGCCAACAAAATGCTGGTTGCATTGCAAGGGGTAGATCCTCAAGGAGGGGGGAGGTGATTCTGCCACTATATAGATCATTAGTTAGACCGCACCTGGAGTACTGAGTGCAGTACTGGCACCCGTATCTGAAGAGGGACATTAAGTTACTGGAGGGGGCGCAGGGCGACAAAGATGATCCAGGGGCTGGGGGACTTACTATACGAGATGAGGCTGAGGGAGTTGAACATGTACTCGCTGGAGAAGAGGAGGGACGGGGGATATGACTGAAACCTTCAAGTACATGAAAGGAATAAACAAGACGGGTACGGAGGAGCTGTTCAAACTAAGGGAGAGGAGGGACACCTGGGGCCACGTCTGATATGAGACTGGAGGAAGGAAGGTTCAGGAGGGAGATGAAGAGACACTTTTTTACAGAGAGGGTGGTAGCTGGGTGGAATGCATTACCGGCTGAAGTGGCATCCAGTAGAACAGTGGGCTGCTTCAAAAGGGGCTGAAACAGGTCAAGGGGGAGGGTCAACGGAAGGGCAGCTGCAGAATGAGGAGTGCTAGCTGCACATTCGAGCAGACTTAATAGACCACTAGGCCTTTATCTGCTGGCAAATTCGTATGTTTGATTTCCTCCTCCATCACCTGACGCCAACTGGATTCTGAGAAAAGGCACCGAAGAGGAGCGTCAGCCCCACCACGGTGGGTGTGCAAGCTGTGGGGTCGGTAAGTCAGAGTGGTGAGGAGCTCCAGAGGGGGTCCGGGTGTGGGAGGATCTCCAGCAGGTGGAAGAAATAACAGAATCCCCCTGGATTACATCCAAGGAAGTTCCCAGAGACCGGTGACCGGGGAGTAAAAAAAAAAATACATTTCAAAGTCACTTGGAGATGGTACTGTATAATATGGTTTAGACCTGCTGGGACTTGAAACAGCAATGACCCCATATGGGTTCCAGTTAAACTCTAAATCCCCTGTGATGCATGGTACTATTAAGTGGCAGAGGGTAAGGAGGGATCTACCGGGTTGTTGTCTCGGACCCCCAATTCTGGGGCAACCCCTCTCCCCTAAGCTATAAAGGAATCATCTCAATGCCCCCTCGATTTTCTAAGGGACAAAAGCAGGGTCATGCAAGTAGACGTGTTCCAGTGGTTTGTAAAGGTCTCTAACCTCGCATTCAAACTAAAGGAGATTCATTGCATTTTGTAAATACAATTAGTCTCCCGCCATTGGGCCACTCCGGGACCTGATCCGTTAACCAGTTTCTGGTGATTTCTCAGCAGCTACTAACAGGATAGTCAGAAGATACTTAACGTGCCTACCGGTCGAAGAGTAATGGTAAAACATAGAATAGAAATACAGAATCTGATGGCAGATAAGGACCGCCTGGCCCACCTAGTCTGCCCAATTCCCTACCTACTGGATAAGTTTCAGATCCAAGTTAAGCAACAGCCTACTTCCTCTTACCCCACTCTAGAATTGCCTTATGTCTGTCCCATGCATTCTTGAATTCCCCCACTGTTTTTAACCCCACAGCCCCCTCAGGAAGGCTGTTCCATGTGTCCACCACCCTTCTCTGTGAAAAAATACTTCCTCACGTTGCCCCTGAGCCGTCCCCCCCATTATCTTCAAATTGTGCCCCCTTGTTCTTGCACATCTCTTTTTCTGAAAGATGCTACCCTCTTGGACTTTGCTAATTCCCTTGAGGCATTTGAAAGTTTATATCATGTCCCCTCTCTCCCTCCTTTCCTCAAGGCTATACATCTTCAGCTCCTTAAGTCTTTCTTCATACGACTTCTGGTGCAGATCCTGCACCATTTTGGCTGCCCTCCTCTGGACAGCCTCCACCCTGTCTATGTCTTTGCGAAGATGGGGTCTCCAGAACTGTACACAGTACTCCAGATGTGGTCTTACCAACTGTCTGTACAGAGGGACAACCACTTCCTGTTTTGTACTGGTGATGCCTCTCCCTATGCACCCTGGTATTAACACAGACCTCCTAACTGTTCTCACATTGCTGGCCCACCTTTAGGTCATCTGATATAACTATCCCCGGGTCCCTATCTATTTTTGTTCTTGTCAGTATCTCACCCTCCTCATTGTGTACTCTTCCCCTGGGTTTTTGTTTCCCAGGTGCATTACTTTGCACTTCTGTGCATTGAATCTAAGCTGTCATACATTTGACCACTCCTCCAACCTTGCCAAGTCCCTTTTCATTCTTTCCACCTCACCTTGCGTATCAACCCTGTTGCAGATCTTTGTGTCATCTGCAGAGAGACATACTTTTCCTTCCAGTCCTTCTGCAATGTCACTTATAAAAACATTAAAAAAGACCGGTCCCAGTGCTGAACCCTGCGGTACCCCAGTAGTAACCCCCCTTTCTTCACTGTGGACTCCATTTACTATTACCCTCTGTTTCCTGTTGTCCAGCCAGTGTTTTACCCAGGCTACCACCCTGGGACCCACTCCCAGGCTGGCCAATTTGTTAATCTATTGTGCAGGACTGTGTCAAATGCCTTGCTAAAGTCTAGGTAGGCCATGTCCCCAGCCCCTCCATGGTCTACTACTTTGGTCACCCAGTCAAATAAATCAATTAGATTTGTCTGACATGACCGTCCTGCTGTGAATCCATGCTGCCTTGGGTCCTGTGCCCCACTGGCCTCTAGGTACTAAACAATTCTTTCCTTCAGAAGTGATTCCATCATTTTCCCTACCACTGAGGTCAAACTGACAGGTCTGTAGTTACCTGCCTCTGTCTTGCTCCCACTTTTGTGAAGGAGAACCACATCTGCCCTCCTCCAGTCCTCAGGTACCACACCATCCTCCCATGATTTATTAAAAAGGGTAGTCAGTGGTGTTACTAGTTCTTTCCTTAGTTCTTTTAGAATTCTGGGGTGAATCCCATCAGGCCCCATTGCTTTATCCACCTTCAGTTTTAGGAGTTCTTTCAGAACCCTTTCTTCTGTGAAAGGACTAATACCAACCCCCCTATCCAGAGTGCTTCTACGGACTGGATTAGGTACAAATAAACTTCTGGGGTCAGGGAGAATCCTGGGGTAAAAATGTTCCCGAGACTCCAAGGCCCGCGAGACAGTCTGATAACTTCAGGCAAGCCCACAGTATATGCATATGTTTGTCCTAGATCATATTTAGCCATAATCACCGGTGTTCGTAAATAGCGGATCAGATGCTTCCAAGTGTACTCAACACCACATGTGAGAGGAAGCAGCACAGACCACCTCAGAATACCAATTCCCATTTGTTCTGTTGTTCCCTTCCAAGTTCTGCTGCACATCTGTCTGCTATGCAAGACGTATTGTGTGGTTGTGATCCTTGTATAGCCTGATACAGAAAGGAAATCAAATGCCTAGAGAAAACCAGCCTTACTCAAGGCAGGGGACACCTCCTGGTCTCCGACCTCTGCAGGTAGCAATTCCAGGTAATGTTATCAGCTGGAGATATCTAAAAAAAAACATCACTGCAATCAAGCCCAAACTGCACCTGAAGGTCCCTAAAGGACACTACTGCAGGACCCACAACAGGGTTTTAAATAATTGATAAGCAGTTTTTTTTTTTTGGGACAATACTAACTGTACAGAAAGTATTTATATAGGTTTTCTAGAAGTGTTATGTTTGTTAAACACAGTGAGCAGAGTACTATGCATTTTCACAATGTTTTAGAACTTATGAGCAAAACGCTAATTAATTTTTAGAGTTAAATAAAACTCTGCACACAAAACTGGGAGAGATAAACCAATCCCTGGCAGCTTCAATGACAGAATGTGGGATCAAATCTCACTAGACGCAAGTCAGGAAATTGGGTTATTGGACAAAACCAGCATAGTATCAGTAGTGGGTAAGATCATGGAAGCACTCCTTAAGGAACGGATTGTGGAACACCTGGAATCCATAGGAGCACAGGATCAGAGGCAGCATGGATTCACAGCGGGAAGGTCCTTTCAAACTAATCTGATAGATTTCTTTGACTTGGTGGCCAAGGTGGTGCAGCAGATGTTGCCTACATTGATTTCAGTAAGGCCTTTGACACCATTCCACACAGAAGGCCGGTCAACAAGCTGGATAGTCTGGGGGTGTGCCACAAGGTGGTGAACTGGGTTGGTAACCGGTTAAGAGACAAATCAAAGAGTGATGGTAAATGGAACCCAGTCAGAAGAAATGGGGGCTCACCAGTGGGGTACCTCAGGGATCAGTTCTGGGGCCAGTTCTCTTCAATGTATTCATCAGCGACATTGTAGATGGGCTGGAGGGGAAGGGTTGCCTGTTTGTAGATAACACCAAGATCTGCAACAGAGTAGATACTCCAGAGGGTGTGGATAAGATGAGAAAAGACCTAGAAAAGCTGGAGAGATGGTCTGAAGTGTGGCAAATGAGGTTTAATGCAAAGAAGTGCAAAATCATGCATGTAGGGGGTAGGAACCCAGGAGAGATCTACAGGATGGGGGAAGGGCAGTTGCTGATAGTCACCAGGGAAGAAAGAGACTTGGGGGTCATTACTGCACATGATATGAAAGCCACCAAACAGACCGCAAAGTCGGTAGGGAAGGTCAGTAGGATGTTGAGTTGTATCAGAAGGGGCATCACAAGCTGAAGGAGGGAGGCAATGATTCCACTATACAAAATGCTGGTGAGGCCCCATCTGGAGTACTATGTGCAGTTCTGGAAGCTGCATCTGTGCAAAGATACTGAAAGGATGGAGACAGTGCAGAGGACGGCAACTAAGATGGCGCAGGGTCTGCAGCACAAGACATATGAGAAAAAATTAAAGACCTCAATATGTATTCATTGGAGCAGAGGAGGGAGCGGGGAGATAGGATCGAAACATTAAAATACCTCAAGGGTATAAATAAGATGAAAGGAAAAAAACACATTTCGGCATAAAAAGAGAACTAGGACAAGAGGACATGACATGAGAAGAAATGTGAGAAAGTTCTTTTTCACCGAGAGGGTGGTGGATGCATGAAACAGCCTGCCCCAGGAGGTGGTGTGAGCACGCACGGTGGCAGGATTCAAGCATGCACAGGATAGGCATAAGGGAAAGTACGGTTGCGTAATAACTTACCATAACAGTAGATCTTAGAGAGTATCTCTTGCAGCAGATCATAACATGTGGGATTCAAGCTGCAGGCATCATTTCCACCAGTCGACCCTGGGGCCTCCCCCAGCACCACCACATGGTGTTCACCTGGCAGGTATAAAAAGGGGGAGGTCCCAGCCACTCAGTTCTTTTCAACCATGACCTGCATGCAACAAGTCCTCCTTCGGAGTTCCTGCTTTCCAGTCGTTTTAGAAGAGTTATATCGACCCACTAGTTTAAATTTTTTTTTTTTTTTTTTTTTAACTAGTAATACTACTAATGTCTTTGGATCCTTTGTTCCAAAGTCGTTCCAGTGGCCACAGAAAAGCGAAAGAAGACCTCCACGAAGTCCATGTTCGTTTCCTGGGTCCTGAACATGACTCCGTGGAGTGTGCCTTCTGTAATAACTTTAACAGAGCCACAAAACGCCAAAACGGCTGCAGCAGTTCCGTCGATTTTTGAAGGAGCAGCAGGTAACACTCTTGGAGTAGCAGCAACGCTCCTCATTTATTTATTTATTTTTTCAATTCTTTTTCCCTCCGGTCACGGATCCAGGAGCCTCTCAGGCATCCAACCTTAGTCCTGTCCTGCCTGAATTCCCCCCGACCAAACCTTCCTCTGCACCGCCCTCGCTTCACAGCTGGCACCCCCAGCTTAACCCCTTTGGGGTGGGGCCACCCCTCCTACCATGGGCACTTTTCAATTTGTAGACTCCAGCTGCGGACATGGGCCTCTGGGCGGAGGATCTGTGAAGGCCTGCCGAGTTGGACCCGGTCGTGGACATGGGGACTGGTGCCGTCGCCTACCCCTGGAACTGGGTTTTTTCTATGTTCTGTTTCGCCCACCCCATCCCTGGTGTACCCCCGATGCTATGGCGCACAGCAACCCTGCCAGCGTCAGGCACGCTATCACGTGCAGCCCCGCGCTACTGCAATGCCCCTCAGTCTCCACCAGGGGCCGCCGGAGCGCTGAGCTCCCCAATGCCCTCCCCCAGGACAGAAGAGCAGCCCAGCGGGTGCTCAATCCAGTCCCTCCCCTGCTGACCCCCGGCACCCGAGCTCGCTCCCGAACTCGGGTCATCGGCGTGGCACGAGGTGTGGCGTCCAGCACCTCAACCCTCAGCGCCACTGGGCAATGCTCCTTATTTAAAGATTCTGCGTCCTCTTCAGGATCTCACTGCTCCATGGGAGACCCCTCCTCAACAGAGGCATGGTAAGAAACATGCATCCAAAACTAAGCATTTCTCTGCCGCCCTGTGTTGTCTTCGACCAAAACAAAAGTGAGTATAGAGAAGGTAGCCCCCCACACATCATCAGATAATTGTGGGCTCCTCTCCTTTCTCGTCGATGGCTCCTCCATCGACAAGAAGCTTTGAGGTGGTCCTGCAGCTCCCAATGCTGCCCCCACCTTTATTACTACCTAGCCATCATCTGTCAACAACGGCTTCAGACTCATCGACGATTCTCAAGCTGATGGCCTTGCACATGGCCTACCGACGATTCTAGCATCGTCGACAATGCAAGGCATACCATCAACAATACTATCATCGTCGGCAATTATGGACATTCCGTCGATGATGCTCCCGTTGACGGCTGGGGCTCCAGACCAGTCAACGAGAACCTTGCCCCACAAAGCTTACTGCTGACACCCTCGTCGATGGTCCTGGGGTCATATGTACACTCCTCATCTATGGCTGCTAGTTGGTACCACTGCCTGCCCCAATTCTATCTGTGGTACCCATCCGCTCTGCTCAGTCTGCCACAGCTACATCCACTGGACAGATGGCCATGATTGATGTCCAGGCTCTGGTAAATACTATCCTGGACCTCACTCACGACACAGCAGCCCCCTAGGGAGGGGTCAACTCTGGTCTCTGCTCCCTCTAGGCCTCCTTCGGCCCAGCGAACAACCGGCTCATCCCCCATCTCCCTGGGTCTGTACACTCATGACGTGGACATGGAAGACCCTTTTCTGCAGGACTGGGATCTGGTTGAGAGGGAGGATGAGGATGACATGGACCACGAGGCTTCCCCTTAGTCCTCCTCTGCTGCCTCCTCTGTTCAGGGGAAACCTACCCCTGACCTCACTTGTTCTCCGCCAGATGACCCAACATTTTTGGACATTATGCTCCACCTACAGAAGACGTTTGGTTTCTAGGGTACTGAGCAGGATGCTTCTCAAAAGAAATTGGCTCAGTACCTGGGTGTGCCAGAATGCCCCACTCTACTGTCCCGCCTTTGGTAGACGCCTTTGAAGAAGCTATCATGGCTGCCTGGAAGCAACCTTTCAAGATTCCCTACAATCCCCGGAAGGCTGACAGACTTTATCAAGCTCCGATGGATCACCCCTATTTCATGTCCCCGCCTCAGGTGGACTCTGTGGTGATCAATGCCAAACATGATAGGGCCTCTCTGTCTCAACATGAGAGCTCAGCCCCCAGATCCAGAATTTAAGAAACTGGATGCCATTGGAAAACGTTTTTTTTTTCCCCCTCGGCCACCTTGTCCCTCCGTATACTTAATTACATGGGACACCTCCTGAAATATCAGGAGGAAATTCTGAAGGCCTCCCAGGCGACAGTCCAGTCCCTCCCTGCTGGTTCTATCCAGAAGGAGCAGATGGTGAAACTACTGCAGCAGCAGTAGGCCGCCACCTTATGAGAGCCACATATGATACCGTGGATACTATGGCTCGTACGTCCTCTGCTGATGTATGTCACAGACATCACGCCTGGCTCAGGGTGTTGGGATTTTCCCAGGACATGCAGCAATCAATCCTGAATGCTCCCTTTAAAGGAGTTCAGCTGTTCAGTCTACAGACCCAGGACATCTTGAGACAATTACAGGACTCCGGTTGTACCCTTCACCAACCCAAGGTTAAAACAGCTTTTAGGGGTTCCTCTAGGGGCCACCCCTATAGAGACTGTCCCTCAGCGAACAGGCAACCTGTCAATAAAAGAAAACCTCAATTACAATTGCCAGGTCCCAGAACTGCTCAGAAACCCCGTTATGTCTCTGCTGCCCCAAAGCAGGGCCAGCCTTCTGCCTGAAGGTCTTCCTCTGGGCATGGGTATGGAGACCCTGCCTATGGCCATCGGGGGGCAGGTTTTCCCTGCACCTGCAAGAATGGCAAGCCATTTTCTCCAACCAGTGGCTCCTGCAACTGATCGACACAGAACACACACACTGGAATTCATGAAGATGCCTCTTCCTTCGCCACCCAAGGTCTCTCACTACCCACCGGACCAGGCACTGGTCCTGCGGACCGAGAGAGAGATGCTTTACTGTCACAATAGGCCATAGAACCAGTTCCCTTTCTTCAGAAGGGTGTGGGATTTTACTCCCACTTTTTCCTGGTTCCCAAATGGATGGGGGATTTACACCCCATTTTGGATCCGAGGTGTCTCAACCTCTATATCACTTACCAAACATTCCACATGATGTCCCTTCTGACACTTCTCCCTTTGCTGAACACAGGAAACTGGCTCTGCTCTCTGGATATGAAGGATGCATACCTACATATCATGATGCACCCGGCTCACAGACTGTTTCTCCATTTCATGTTCCAGGGTCATCATTACCAGTTCCGGGCCCTCCCATTCGGACTTTCCTCGTCCCTGAGGGGGTTTACAAAATGCCTAGCAATGGTCAAAGAGGCCCTCTGAAGGGACGGCCTCTATGCCTTTCCCTACCTGGACTGGCTTCTGAAAGCATCCACCAGTCATCGGCTGTCTCTCATGCTTTCTCGAGCCCCACAATTGTTCACTTAAGTAAGGGACTGCAGTAAACTACCCTAAGTCTAAAATGGACCCTACAACACGTCTCCAATACATCGGAGCCATGCTAGACACCTCCGTGGGGAAGGCACATCCCCCATAGCTCAGGCGGATGCCCTGATTACTTTGGCACAACACTCAGAGTCCAGCAGATTAGTCTCTGCCTGGGACTATCTCCGCCTCCTGGGACATCTGGCGGCCACAATACTGACGGTCCCCAATTCCAGGTTAAATATGAGGGTCCTTCAGTGGTCCCTCAGAGTCCAATGGGACCAGAAATGGGATGACTTAGATGCCCTGTTCTTTATGTCTTCCCCAGCTCTTCGAGCACTGCAATGGTGGAAGACAAGGGACAATCTCATGAGAGGCATGCCATTCCGCTCTCCTGTCCCGAGTCTCATTCTGACTGTAGACGCTTCCTTGCAGGGCGGTGTGCTCACCTCCTACACGTCCTGTCGCAAGGTTCTTGGACGTCAGTGGAGGCCCGCCTCCACATCAATGTCTTGGAACTGAGGGTGGTTCTCTACGTCAGAGGTTTTTAACTGGGGGTCCTCGAACACCCCAAGAAATTTTAACTGCAATAAAATCATTTTTCGACTGCAGTTTTGACAGCGATGTTAGCTCAGTGCAGATCTCTCTCTTCGCTCTCCCAATTGAACAGGTCACACATCTTTTGTTTATTGCATACAAATGTTGAAATCACGGAGTTTTTTTAATTTTTTATTTTTGGGGGGCTGTCCGCCAGATTTTGCCCTGGTCTTCCACCGTCTGCCTATTGCCGTGATCCCCGTCACCCCCGGCTCCCCCCCCGTCCCATCCGGAGGGCTGGGCCACGGAACTGGTCCCCTATCCAGCTCGCAGAACCAGTATCTAGTTGGGGGATCTGGTGGCAGAGGCTACTGAAGCCCGGGAGGGCTTCATAGAGGCAAAGAGACCCTTGATTTTTCCAATTTTTAACCCCTGAAGAGTCGGACGTGCGATGACATCAACGCACTGATGTGCAGACATCCGCCGGCTCCCCACCTCCTGTAGATGCCCGCAGCTTGCCAAACACCCAGCCTCCGCTGGGTGTCACTGCAGTGCGGCGCATGTCCCTCACCCACCCCGAAGGAAGGAGAGCTGTCACAAGACGCTCAATCCTTCCTTCTCCCTGCCAGCCCCCGGAGGTCTGAGTCCGTTCCCGAACCTGGGTCGCCGGCACAGCGTGAGGTGTGGCATCCAATGCCTCAACCCTCAGCACCACCGGGCCAGCGAAGCCACGGAGATTTCTGCTTCAGACTGCCACAGAAATTTCAATTATGGCTAGTCGGCCCACTGGCACAGCGGTTGGATTTCCGCTTGCAACACCGGCGATCCGGGTTCGGGAACGAGCCCGGGTCATCGGAGGGCGACCCGGGGAATAAGGATCGAGCATCCTCAGAACTGCTCTCCTCCCGGAGGGCGGCTCTGCGCCGGTGCAGGAGTATGATTTATGAGGCCAGGTTCGGCCGCCCCGCGCCCGACAAGAAGGTCAAGAGTCTCAGGGGCAGAACAGACGCTGGTGTCATTGCACGTCTCTGCCCCAGCCTACAGGGATAAACTCCCTCCAATACAGGCCATCTCCATGATGCTCTGCCCCTGGACTTCGAGTAGCCTCCTGGCTGAGGGCTCTCCCAACCAGATACGGTCCCGCGGCACTGATTCCTGCAGCAGTGCCGTATGCCAGGGGTGACCAGGAGAGCAAGGGGCTTATCAGGAGGTGGAAGCCATGGGAGCACCATGACCAAGGCTGATCGAGCACAGCTAGGAGTGGGGCAAAAAGTGTAATATAAACAAATAAAAAAAAATTTCAGCTACAGCTTAAACGGGAACAAGAAAAAGAAATTGCAACCTTAGTTAAAAAAATGTTTTTTCGATTGCTGTTTGACCGCGATGTCAACTCACGATGTCAGCTGATCTCTCTCCGAGCAAAACTTGAATAACTTGCCAGAGTTCATTGCTGCTAGGTTGTCTGTCCATTCCTAGCAGAAATCTCTCCTCTCTCCACGCTACTTTTTATTTAACTAGATAAGAAACATACATGCCTGTGTTTTAATTACTGTGTTAGCTTGGCAATACATACAGCTTCAGACCGATAGCAGCAACTTCTGTGAGGTGTAAATTTTAAGCAACTCAGTTATTTAGCTTGTTACACTCAGCTATACTGAAAAAAATACAGCAGTATTATATCATTTTTTTTATCTGTGACTGCCTGAGACCAGCAGCAACTTCTGTGAGGTAGCTGTTTTTTTAGGTAGCTCAGTCAGTAAGTTGAATGCGAAACCCCCACCCCGTAGAAGATCACTGACACATTAGTACCTCAGCAATGCAATAAATTTTTTCAACGTAGCTGTATAACGGCTGTACAAAACACTAAACGAGGTACCAAATCTGTAGACTTTTGGTAGGGGTTCCCCGACATGGCTGACAGCTGGCCAGGGGGGCCCCGGACCAAAAAATGTTGAGAACCACTGCTCTACGCCTTACAGGCGTACAAGGCTCACCTCCCCCCAGGTTGCCTGCAAGTGCAATCAGACAATTCTACGGTAGTTCACTCCCTAAACAAACAATGTGACACCCATTCATACCCTCTCTGCAGAGAATCAATGAGGGTGTGGTGTTGGGCGATTCAGAGAAATATTCATCTTCTGGCAGTACACATCCTGGGGGTGTTCAACACCCTGGTGGATGCACTTGGCAGAGCCACTGCACAGACCCACGAATGGGAAATCTTGTCAGACGTTCTAAACGACTTCTTCCGCTTGTGGGGCAGACCGAGTTGGATCTACTCGCCTCTCCACAAAACTGCCACTTTACTGCTCTTTCATGCAAGGTCCTGTAACTGTGTGGCAGGACGCATTCTCTCTTTCCTGGATAGGAAGATTTCTGTATGCCTTCCCGCCCTTTCCATTCAGAGTGTACTACTCAAACTGGTCCAAGACGGGGAGTCTATGATTCTCATTGCATCGTTCTGACAGAGACAAATCTGGTTTCCTCTGCTTTTACAGCTCTCGGAACCGGATCCCATTCCTCTGTCGATCTGCCGGGCTTTACTGTCCCAGGCGCACAGCTCCCTGTTACACCCAGGCCTTCGCTCCCTCCACCTGTATGCCTGGCTCCTGAGAACCTAGTCCTCTCACGTTTCCAGGTATCCTCAAAGGTGGCGGACGTTCAGGCAGCTCAAAAGCCGTCTACTCGGTCTTCCTATGCTATGAAGTGGAAATGCTTCTCTATTTGGGCATCTACACTGGCCTTAGATCTTTATGAGTGTTCCCCTCAGCGCATCTTAGATTATTTGCTCTCTTTGTCGGAAGGTGGACTGAAATATTCCTCTGTGAAAATCCATCTGTCAGCTATAGCTGCATTTCATTTGCCTGTGGACAACATTCCTTTGTTACAGTTGCCTTTAATTCAAACCTTTTTGAAAGGTATTCCGCACCGACATCCCCCTATCAGGGATTCAGTCCCTGTCTGGGATTTGAATTTTGTGCTTGAAAAATTGACGAGTCCATCCGAGCCCGCCAAATCCAGCGACCTCCGTTATCGGTCATGGAAAACTATGATTTTAGTTGCCATCACGTCTGGCAGACGTGTCTCGGAGTTGCATGCACTAATGTGCAAACCTCCATACATACAGTTTCATAGCGACCCGGTGTCTTTACACACTAACTCAGCATTCTTGCCTAAAGTTGATTCTAAATTTACTTTAAATCAGATCATCCAATTGTCAGTATACTTTGCAGAGCCTCAGAATCCAGGGGAAGCCCTGCTTCATACTCTCGATTTGTATAGAACATTGAGCATTTACTTTCTCCGCACTTCTAAGTTGCGAAAATCCAAGCAACTTTTCTTTCCTTCACCCCTGGAAACTAGGGCTTTAGTGTTTCAAAGCAGTGCTTGTCCACATGGTTGGCCAACTGCATTATGTTTATTTATACTAAATACGAAGTACCTCTCACAGGAGTTATAAAACCACATTCAACCAGAGGCATGGCCACCTCTACAGCGTGTTTCCAGGGCATTTCAGCCTTGGATGTTTGCGAAGCCACCACATGGTCTACTGTACATACTGTGCCTTCACCAAGCATTACAGTCTAGACATCGCTTCTAAGAAGCGAATCAGGCAATAGTGGAGAGTATCAGACCAGCGCTGCGCTATTAGCGTAAAACTTTTGTGAATATAGCGCGTGCTTGCGCTTACTTTTGATGATGTGTCAGTTTGTTTGAGTTGGGAGGCTTCGCGCCCGACCCACACCCTCCTTGTTTTTGTTTTGTTTTTTAGCGGGGGTGTTGGGACGATGCCCACAACTCAAAATAACAACGACTGATTGAAGACAGTAAGCGTACTTGCTCCACGCCCAATGGCGAGGTCTGTTGCTGGTCCAATACTCTCCACTATTACCGCGAACCGTTTTTGCACAAACAGTCTTACAATGCCTACTGTCCTGAGCCTTCATGATTTGCTTTCTCCACCCACTGGGTATAACAACTGCTTGGGAATCTTCCCACATGTTATGACCTGCTGCAAGAGATTGCCTCGAGGAAGATAGTAAGGTTGCATAAGAACTTACCATAACAGTAGATCTTCGAGAGTATCTCTTGCAGCAGGTATTGCAGCCCCACCCTCCTTCCCCCTTGCTGTTGCTTCAAAAGGGTTCCTTGCTCCTGTCTAGTACTCCACGAGCTGCTGCCCTAATTTCCCTCCTTGGTTCCCATCGGAGGCCCTGAGCTATGGTTACACATATGGTCGTCGGGATGGAAAAAGAATGGAGGAGTGGCTGGGACCACCCCCTTTTATATCTGCCAGGTGAACACAACGTGGTGGTGCTGGGGGAGGTCCCAGGGTCCTCTCTCTTTCTCTTTTCCCTCCCGCCCTCTCACCCCTGGTGTAAGTGATCAGGATGCAGGAGGTTGAGGTTCCCCTGCTCAAAGTCTTATAGTCTCTGCTAAATACTGTATTTCCAAACCGCACTTTGCTGTGAGAAGGCAGAGAGAAATAAAGAGCAAGAGTGAGTTTGTGACTTTTTTTTTTTTTTGGTCTCACAATCATGGTTCACACAGGTAAATAAAGAGAAACATCAGAGGAAGTTGGCAGACATTGAGGAGGGCATCTGGGGAGGACCTGTACAAACCAGCAGTAGCACCATTTCTTTTTTTTTCTTTTTACTTTCTTTCTTTATCTCCTCCTTACTACCCCTGGAGCCCCCTCCTTCCGTCCGCTCATGTCCTCCTCAACCTACCTTGGGGATCTGCCCCTAGAGTGCTTGTCCTCCTCCTCCTCGCACATCGGGGTCTGTCCTGCAGGTGGTCTGGGGGACTTAGGGCGGCCTTCATCTAGGGCTGCCAGGGGGGTTTTTCCGTTTTTCTCCCTTACGTCCCCGCCCCCTAGGACGTCGGTCGCTTGGGACGTACGTCCCAAGAGGAGACGTGCTAGCGCACGTCAACACCCTCATGCGTCAGCGGCGTCCCCCCTCCCCGACTCCGTTGACGGAGCCGCCTCCATCCCCTCAACTGTCGGTGCTTCCACTGGCTGCGAGGGTGATGCAGAGCGCGAAAGCGCTCATGGTTCCCACCCCTGAGGGAGGAGAGCATCCGCTGGGACGCTCGATCCTTCCCTCTCCCCTGCCGACCCCCGGCAACCCGAGTCCGTTCCCGAACCCGGGTCGCCGGCGTAGCGCGAGGTGAGGCTTCCAGCACCTCAGCCTCAGCGCCACCGGGCCGGGCAGTAGCACCATTTCTAAAGGTTTTCACATCACTCGTCCCCCGCATGACACCGCTGCACCAAACTCCATTATTTTCTTTATTCCGTTACAGAGAAATACCGCACAGGAAACCATTTTTGCTACACTCAATAAACGACTAAGCACTCTATATTAAGCATCCCTAATTCTTTAAAAGGTGATGAGTGCTCCATTTTTTCCTGAATGAATCTGCAGCCCCTTACAGCAGCACTCAATTCCCTGTGTGGTGTTTCTCTGTTAACGAATAAAGAAAATAATGGAGTTTGGTGCAGCGTGTCGCAGGGATGAGTGGTGTGACAACCCTTAGAAATGGTGTTCACTAGCTTGTACAGGTACCCCCGATACCCTGATGCCTGCCAATTTCTAGTGATATCTCTCTCTCTCTCTAGCTGCCTGTGGTCAGGAGCTGGTACTGCATGCGGATAGTGAGAAAAAAATCTGGTATTTTAAGCGAGATACCAGGACTCGATTTTGGTATTCCAGCATGAAATTTGGTACCCAAAATGTACCGGAATACCATTAATTTGAGCCCTGGGGTACTGTGCCAGCAACCCTGCTGTTGACTGCCAAAGAAAAGAGAGCACCTCAGTTTCTATAGTGTTTAATTTACATGCAGAGCTCTCTCCAGGATGATGAAAAATGTTTGAGGGGGAAATCCAGATTGGCCAAATAGAGGACCACCTCATCCACATATAAGGCCACACGATGCCTGGCAGAAGTATACAAACATGCATGGGATAGACACAGGGGGACCTTAGTAATACGACGGGGGGCGGGGGTTAAGGCTGGAGAGCGAATAGGGTCTATGGTACCATAGGAGATAGGGACTTTAGGGCAGACTAGATGGGCCAAAAGGTCTTTTTCTGCAGACAGCTTCTATGTTTCTATGATATTCCCTACCCTCAAGTCGTATCCCCTGCACTGCAGGACATTCCCTGATGGCCTGGAAGAGAGGATCAATATACAGCACAAAGAAGAGTGGGGATAAGGGACAACCTTGCCGGGTGCCCCTACCCAAGGGGAACTCGGCAGCATATTTACATTTACTTTAATGAAGGCCTGGCAGGTGGAATAAATCCTCTGCAGCAGGGCAATGAGGTCCACCGAGTAGGCCATTTTCTATAAAGCTGCAAAAAAATAGTGCCAGGAGACCCTTGGCCTATCAAAGGTCTTCTCTGCATCCAAACTCACCAAAAGAAAGGGGATGGCTGTTGGGTGTACTTGATATAAGATACAGAGTGTGCGATGGGTGTTACTACAACAGTCCCCCCATCTAGCTGACTGCATTCATACACTCCTAACTAGCTACATTCACCACTGTCATCACCATCCCTCTGGTGTTTTATCTAGCTACATCTCCAGAAATCCCCCACCTGACTAATCGGCTATATCCAGAAACTCCCCTTCACCTCTAAAACTGGCAACATACAATAGTCACCCCACAACCAGTCCAAAACTGCATCTGCAGATGACCCACCCAAGCAAACTGACCATACCTACCAGTGCCACCTCCCTCCTCTGGTTACATCCACATACACCCCCATTAACTGGCCACACCCACCAGTGCCCTCCTCACCCCCATTTATAACCTGCTAGTTCTACAGACCCCCCCCATTCCCCACAAACTGGCCACATCAAACTGCACCACCTCCCAACTCATCTATAACTAGCAACATCGACTTCCCAGCGAAAGGGGAGAGCATCAGACTACCGCAACTAGCGTAGCATAAAGCTATTATGAATACAGCACTGCGTGCTGGCTGCACTGCAGCCGCGCTAGGCTACTTTTGTCAAGTGTTTGGTGTAGACTTAGGCTTTGTCAGGGCGATTATGAAGAGAGCTGGACCAGCCAGATTGTGTAGCATAAAAGACGACGGGAATTGCACGCCACCTTCCACTGAAAATGTAGGTGCAGCGTCACGCCTACGTAGCGAAACACGTGTGCCAAGTGCCCCAGCCATCGGGAATACATTAACTCGGCTTAACATCACAAAACACAGATACCATAATAAATAATCATGAAAGAGAGTAATAAAAAGCAAACACACACAATAGCAGACTTAATGAACGGGGCTGTGCCTCGCACTTCTCCCCTCTTCGCGAGCTCTGTCCATCCTTACATCCTTCACATAACAAATTAATGTCATCTTTCATCGGGGCACCCCCCCAAAAGTAAACATGTAATATCTACGCAAATACGTCATGTGGCTACGCGATGTGACGTATGATCTGTGTTAGTTACGCAGTGAGCGAGTTACACAGTAAGCGTAACTCCTCGGATGGTCCGACTCTCTTCACAATCACCTTTGTCAGTTTGTTTGCATAGGGGAGCTCTGCTCACCACATTCCCCTTGTGTCTTTAACACGGGGCAGGGGTGGAGGTGAAAGCCCCTTCACCAACTCAAACTAGTCATGTGTTTGCTGTTGATTTAGGTTTTGTCTGTTTGAGTAGGGTGGGCTCTGCTCTGTCCCCCCTTGTCTTTTTAACATTGGTATGTGGGGAGGAAAAGTCCCCCCCCAACTCAAATAAACAAAAAAAAAAAAAACTAAAACATGTAACTGTAAAAAAATAACTGCAAAGCAGACCTGTGCATCAAGGCATTATGCCACAAGGTACAATGGTACACCACGCTAATGGCATAGGCCTGCAGTGGTCCAATGTTCTCCACTATCACAGACATCCCCCCACACACACACACACGTGCCAGTGTCACCCATACCTCTGCACTGTCTCACATTATGACAAACAGTTCGCTTCACCTTGGAAAAGCCCTCTGTTCCACTCTGAGTGGGTACTGTCCCACATTTTTCCCTGACATTTTAAAGCAGAAATACAAATAATGAATGTTTTGCTCACTCAACAGAAAACTTGGTGAACATTAGAACATACATTTACAGTGTGCACTGAGAATCTAGCTTTGTGATCTGATGAGGTCGGGTGTTCCACATTTTTAAGTAAAATTTTCCACATTTAAGGGTTGAGAGGTATGGTGTTACCTCTTACCCCCATTTACAAATCGCTACATCTATAATCCCCTTCTTAAATGGCCATATCCGCCAGCGTCTCCTAGTAAAGGAAGGTAGAGAACTAAGCGGGACAAGACACTGTCGCCAGTACCCTCTCAAAATAATGTCAATGCCGGCGCAGCCCCTCTCCGGTCTCGCTCAGCGGAGAAAAATCGGTCGAGAAGCCGGACACGGTAGTCCCAAACAGGACTGCCACCCCAGTGAAGAAAGGCCTTTCCCGGCCATCCCGAAGCCATTACCGGGAAATCTCGTAAACAGCCAACTCAGTGGGCCGATGACTGGTCTGTCGGGCCCCCGGTGACTCAGCACCGGCATTATGTCTCCGTCCCACCCACCCCCACAACCTCCCTCCCACAGTCTTTCCCCATCCAAGTGTCCCTCGATCCCTGACCTGTTGAAGTGGTCAACAACGCTGAGCAACACGAGCGGGTGCACCACAACTCTTTCCACCGCGAGCTCCGGCATCCTGCAACCGTCAACCAGAGCACAAGACTCCAAAGGCGCGCTTCCGGTGCATCACCGCGCGACACCGGAACTCATTGCACACAAATCCGCCATGTTTGTGAAGGGCAATAGAGGGTCCCTCACAATTTTTTTCCCATACCGTCTCACAAGCAAATCTGGGGATAATCCTGCAGTGAAGATAGATTGGGGGAAAGGAAAATGTGTCCGAGTTCAAGTAGCCAATTAATTTGCACAGGGGTTAAACTGGTCAGGAGCCCACAGGAACTTAGTACTCAGGGTCGAACTGGGGTACAGGTGTCCACCTGAAAAAATCAATAGATGAGGGACAAGGGTGAAACAGTGTTCCACTTACAAGAACATACTAAAATACATTTGTATTCAAAATATATTTTTTTGATCAAGAAACTGTTTAATTTTGGAAACATAAGTGTCAGTGGCTCAGCAGTCAACACACTTGCCTTTTAAGCAGAAAGATTGGAAGGTTGTGGGTTCTAGCCCCACACTGGTAACTTAGAATACATCCCAGTAATTTTTTTTAATTAATAAAATGTTATTGGTGGGCACTGTGGAACCTGAGCTCAACAGATGTCTAGCATAGAGCTCTGTACAAAACTATTTACAAATAGCAAAAACTAAACTTTTTTTTTTCATTGACTGTCTGGTCACGGCTGGCAAAGGACATTATACCTATGAAAATGAGCAAGCTAAAACAGCACCAAGGAGCAGTGAACAGTGGAAAATAGCAATAGAAAGCTGGAGACCCTGAGCCTAGTTTGAGATCAACAGATACTGAGAAAGAAGCTACTGGCCAAGAAGAAACTCTACAGTCGCTGGGTCACAAAATGTGCCAGCACTTGGCGTTGGTATTGGCCATGAATGGCAAACTCGACTCTAACCTCTCGTTTGACATCTGTTGACACAACTGTGGATGTTTTAAAAATGGAGGTGGAGGATGTAAACAGACAATCTGACAGATATTGTGTTGCATCAGCTCAGTATGCTAAAGAAACAAAACTCATCCAAAATAGACTGGAGATTCTGGAAAACCAGATTAGATCTCCCAATGTTCGCTTCTTGGGTTTACCGGAGGGAGCAGAGGGGGATCATTTGCCCCTGTTCCTCAAAATCTGGTTAAAGGAGCAAATGAAGGAGCCACCATGGATGATAGATTGGTCTATACACAAAGCTTACAGGATTCAACCTCGTGGCTGGCAAAATGGTGATGTACCACGGATCGTAATGGTGGCACTAGATTGTATGGCTACCCATGTTCAACTTTTACAATTGGCTCGATGGAATCATTCCTTACTCTACGAAGGCAACACTATTTTTCTATTTCCAGACATCTCATATGCTACTCGACAGCATAGAAAGAAATACAACAGAGTTCGTGATGTGCTGCTAGACCTGGCGATACCACATGCTCTCCTGTTTCTCGCTAATCTCCATATTGTGCATCAAGATAAGGTGTTTATCTTTACAGATCCTTCAGACGCAGGGAAGTGGGCAGCAAACCTACAACGATCCCAACATGGTTCCGATAGGGAGCAAGAAGCGGACCCTGAAGACCAAGAGGATGGCTGAAAACTACAAGTGATTGAAGTCTTGTCCCTCTTGGCCTGCCATTGCAGTGTGCCAACACTGAATCCATACATGGATGTTACCTAAAGTTACACTTGGGTCTATTTTACTTAAGCTTGCTGTTTAACTCGGGTTGTGAAATGTTCATAATTTAATGGGCTGTTTCCAGATGGGTGAGCACTCATACAATTCGAGTATAGCTTTTTGAGCTTACTTTTTTTGGGGGGGGAGGTCCTCCCAGGTTCCTGCTGAGTTTATTGTTCAGGGCAAAAAATGCTCATTTTGGATATTTTAAATGGATCAGCAGTCCGCAGAGTGTCCTCCAATCTTTTGGTCCCTTTTCAGATGTACTCACGATACTTAGCACTGTAGTTTATTGCTATTTCCTGTCTTGGGATGTTGTAATGGGAGATAGTTATGTCCTAGTTTCTTAGTTTAAGCTGTATCGACAACATTGATAATTATTTGTTGCAGACTCTGTATTCAGTTAACTAACACTGCTTTAATACTTTAGATTAATGCATGGCACCAAGCCATTTTTGTAAGGGCTGGCTGTGTTTTGGACAACTAGAAGGACTATGGAACTTCATTAGGTAATTAGTCATGTGCTCATGGGCTGTTTCTATCATGGCATATTTAGTGTATGAACATTGTGTAAGTTTAGAATAACTCTCTTGGAGCTCCCTCCTATGTTGGGATATTGTTGGGAGACAAGCATTTCCTGTATAGTGTGCCACATTTGTTCTGATTGTCTGGTGTTTCCCAACAGGGACTGATGCTATGTTTTTCTTCATGCAAAATGAATAAAATATAAATTTTTTAATAACATTTTATTGAAATAAAATACATTAACAGGTCATCGTTGAGAAAACATTAAATACATCAATAAAGAATAACTTAGAGTTGAACTAGAAATAGCAACATAAACAGAAAAATCCTTTCATGAATGACTTACAACACAATAGATAGTTATAAAAGGGAACTTCTTAAATATGTGTGGGATGTTACTCCACCAACATCTGAAACATTGTTCCCCTGAGAAAAAGAAACACAAGTTCATATAAGAGTGAAAATAGAGTAAGAGAGAGAGAGAGAGAAGATCTAGAGAGAGAGAGAGAGATAAGTTCTTAGCAGTCTATGAGACTAGTAAGCCGAGGGTGTGAAATGATTGTACATCGTGCCCCACTTAAGACTTAAAGATATTGGCTTGGTCTAGCATAAAATGATCTAGTCTTTCCATTCTCAAAATCTCCAAACACCCACATCTTCCATTCACTGAAAGACGGTGCAAATTCTTCTAACCATAATTTGAGTGTGGAGTTCCTAACCAAGACAGAAATGAGAGCTTTGGTACAATGCCGCTCTTTACTCCATAATATTGATTCATTGAAGTGACCAACAAGAACAGTATTTTAATTAAATATCCCTCATAGCCATGAAATGTCCTTTAAAAAGTCAGTAATGTATGTATCTATGTAACTATGTATTTGTAATCGTGTCCTATGCCGGCCCAGTGGCACTGAGGGTTGAGGCACTGGACGCCATGCCGACGACCCAGTTTCAGATGCGGATTCAGGTCACTGGGGGGAGGAGAACCAGTGTCCCTGGGATTGCTCTCTCCAGGGAGGGTGGGAGGGACTACCGTGTCGATGCTGACTCCTGGCAGAGACTAGGGGGTAGTGCAGTTCGCGGAGCAGTGAAAGGTTTCAGCGCCGGTGGACATCTGACTTGTGGTGCGCGGGAGCGTGTGCCACAGCATCCTTGGTGTCCCTGCATGCCTGTGCCAAGGGGGGACCTAAGGGGAAAAAAATCATCTGAATCCTCTGGCGTTCATGATGGTCTCCCTGCGGCACTGCACTGGACGCTCCAAGAGCTCCCTCTGGTCCTACCACTTTGTCTTCTACATTGGGGTCCACAAAGAGGCCTTAGAGAGGGAAATGGAAGGAGGTTGTAGCTTGGGTACGGTGCCTGGTGCAGGAATCGCCAGGGGACCAGATTGGGGACATAGGACCATCCCAGTTGAGGAGGTAAGGCAAACTAAAAGAAACTAACAAAAAAAAAAGGAATCTTGTCCTATAAAGACGGTTAACAAGATAGTACCATTTATTTGATACGTATACATGTTTTTTTTTTCTCCATGTGCATCACGTTACACTTGTCAAGGTTAAAATACATTTCATTCTCCTTAGCCCAATTTGCTATTGCATTCAAGTTATTTTGTAAGGAACTTGCATCCTCTTGATTTTTTTATCAAACATCCCAGTTTACAGTCGTCGGTATATTTTCTGACCCATACTCTATTAGAGCATGGTAGGGATGATATTAAAATATTAAATAGTATTGGACAAAGTACGGAACCCTGTGGGACACCACTGGTGACACCCCCCCCCCCGGCCGATGAATGTCCTTTAATGGTTACACGCTGAATTCTATTATTTAACCATGAAGAGATCCATCTGATGACATAGTTATTTAGCCCTATGTGTACAAGTTGATTTATTAATACTTTATGAGAGACTTTTCAAAGGCTTTTGAATAATCAAGAAAAATTATATCAACAGGGATATTTTTGTCTAAGGCTGCACTAACCAGTTCAAAAAAACTGATTAAGTTTGATAAACATGATCTTCCGGAAGTAAAACCATGTTGAGTTGAGTCAACATGTCCTTTATTTATTACATAGATACATAGACAGTGTCGGCAGATAAGGGCCTATAGCCCACCCAGTCTGCCCATTTGAGCTTGTAAGTTCAGTTTGTTTTCCTAGAAGTCTGTTGCCCCTTACCCCTGACCTCCAGAATTCCTTTATGTCTATCCCATGCATTCTTAAATCCCGTGATTGTTTCAGCCCCCACCACTTCCTCTGGCAGGGTGTTCCACTTGTCCACCACCCGTTCTGTGAAGAAACTTTTTCTCATGTTTCTCTGAATCGTCCCTCCTCCAACTTCATCCCATGCCTCTAGTCCTGGAACATCTTTTTCGCTTAAAAATAGTGTTTTCCTGCACCCTGTTCCTCCCTGTAAGATACTTGTATGTCTCTATCATATCCCCTCTCTCCCTCCTCTCCTCCAGGGAGTACATGTTCAGTTCCTTCAACCTGTCTTCATAGGACTTGTGATGCAATCCATGCATCATCTTTGTTGCCCTCCTCTGAACCTTCTCTACCCTGTCTATGTCCTTACGTAGGTATGGTCTCCAGAACTGTACACTGTACTCCAGGTGGGGCCTCACTAGTGTCTTGTATAGCGGAATTATGACCTCCCCTTTTCCTGCTGGTGATGCCCCTGCCTATACATCCCAGCATCCTATTTGCTTTACCTGCTGCCTTGTCACACTGTTTCCCTACCTTGAGGTCATCAGAGATGATAACCCCAAGATCCCTTTCCTGCTTGGTGCATGCTATATCCTCACCCCCAACTGATATATTGTGCCAGGGTTTTTGTGCCCCATATGCATTATCTTGCACTTCTTTGCATTGAATTTCAACTGCCAAACCCCTGACCATTCTTCAAGTTTCTGCAGGTCGCTTCTCATTCTGTCTACACCCTCTGGTGTGTCTACTCTGTTACAGAGCTTTGTGTCATCAGCGAACAGTGAAATTCTGCCTTCTAGATCCTGCGCCATGTCACTGATGAAGATGTTGAATAGGACCGGGTCCCAGCACTGATCCCTGTGGTACCCCACTGGTCACTCTTCCCTCTGTGGAGTGACAGCCATTTACCACCACCCTCTGTGTCCTGCCACCCAGCCGGTTACCTACCCACCACACTACTGTCCTGCCCACACCCATATTCCCCAGTTTATGTAATAGTCTCCTATGTGGCACAGTGTCAAAGGCCTTGCTGAAGTCCAGATAGGCCATGTTCACTGCCCTCCCCTGATCCACCTCCCTAGTCAACCAGTCAAAAAATTCAATGAGGTTGGTCTGACATGACCTCGCCCTGGTGAAACCATGCTGCCTTGGGTCCTGTAATCCATTGACAACCAGATGTTCCACCAATCTCTCCTTCAGTAGTGCTTCCATGATCTTCCCCACTACCGAGGTGAGGCTGACTGGTCTGTAGTTCCCTGCTTCCTCTTTGTTCCCACTTTTGTATAAGGGGACTACATCTGCTGTCCTCCAGTCTTTGGGTACCTCCCCTGTTTCCATTAAATGAGTTGAAATATGTTTGTGAATTAATGGGGGGGGGACCATGTATACATATCAAATAAATGGTACCATCTTGTTAACAGTTAAAGAAGACAAAGACCTGGATGTAATTGTCTCTGATGATTTAAAATTTGATACCCATGCACTAGTTATGGCTAAAAAATGTCAAAAACTAATGGGATGCATACTTGGGAATATCAAGAGCAGAGAGATGGAGGTGATGATTCCACTGTACAGCACATTGGTGAGACCACATATGGATTACTGTTCCCAGTTTTGTGCTCCTACATCTAAAAGGAATAAGAAATTATGAAAATATACAAAGGAAAAGGACAAGAAATATAAGACTCACTAAGAACGAGTTATGAAAACAGGCTGCTTAAACTGAATTTCTACTCAACAAAATATAGGCAGGAAAGAGGAGCTCTTTGTCTAATATATAAAACTTTACAGGATGCGTACATGACAAAAACCCTTGGGTTTAGGAGGAATCCAGGTATTGACAGTACCAGAACCCACAAACTGAAATTGATGGATGAATCTAATAACACAGTTAAACAAAGTAATTATTACACACACCGGGTGATAACTAAATGGAATAAGCTGCCAAGTTATGTTGTAGATAGCCCTAATATAAGTACTTTTACGATCAACTTGGACAACTTTATTATAGACAAGAAATTTTCATTCCACCAATGAATTGGTGGTGAGTTCATGAAAGGGCTAATTGCTCTCTGAACTTGTAACGCACTATGAAACTATAAAAGACACCATCTTGGGACAAGCCCAGAACATATGCTTCAGGTCACAGCATCTCCACATCTCAGGCAACTAGAAGAGTCTCTCTCAAACCATCTTGTTCATACGTACAGGGGTATAATATAAGTTATGAATGGTTTTATTTATTTTTTATTTATTTATTTATTTATCAAGTCTAGGATCACAAATACCTTTGAGCCAAGGCTCTTTTACAAAGGTTCCACGTCAGAGAAATACAAATTATGGGTAACATCAAGACAGACATTGCAACAATGTGGACATTGCAAACAGATTACAGATTAATACAATTCAAGGGTAACATTGTAAGCAAGGCAGCCAGTGGCATTTGTCAGAGAAAACAGATAAGAGATAAGAAGTGCTAGAGTCATAGGGAGAGGGAAGGGGGAGGAATGTAGGTAGGGTGGGGAGAGGGTGAAAAGTGCAGCATTGGGTATACCAAGATGTGAGGGTAGAATCCAGGGAGGAGGGGACCACTAGAGTAGGCAGGGAAGTGGAGAAACAAGGTTAAGTTGGGCAGTCACAGGAGCTGTTGGTAGCGAGATAGTCCTGGAGCCTAGTTTTAAACATACCAATTGTCGGGGCAGAGGAGATGGTGGGGCTGAGGCCAGTGAACCAGAGTGGTGCTCGATAAGCAAAAGAGCATTGTCCCTGTGAAGCGTGACAGTGGAGGACTTTCAGTAGCTGTAGCGTGGATCTCTGAAGGCACCGTTTGTTGGTTCGGTGTTGTAACAGAGTTGAGACCCCAGAAGGTGCAAGACCAAGGTAGATTTTTTTCACCATGGAGCAGGTGAGAAACTTTATGCAGTTTGATAGTTGGAGCCAGCTGATCTGGGTGTACAGGTCACATGTGTGGGTGAGACAGTGAGCACCAGTGATGAGTCAACATGCCTTATTTAAGGCAGTTGAGAGGCATCTAAGGGTTGTGGTTGTGGCCGAGCCATAAATGATGAGACCATAGTCTATTACAGAGATCACAGAGCTCAGGACTGCAAACTTCAAAGCTTCTGGCGTGAGGTGTTGTCTGTGTTTGTAAAGAAGACCAAACCATGTATTAGCAGCTCTAGCTACATTATCTATGTGAGGTCCATAGGAGAGATTAGGATCAAGCTGTATCCCTAAGAGTATTTGAAGGACCCCACCTGATCTAGAGTGTTCCCCTGGTTGGTGGAGATAGCCAAGTGGTGTAGCTTGTGTGGGTTATGAGAGCTGCAGAAGAGCATAGATTTGGTTTTCTTGCCATTGAGGACCAGTTTATGATTAAGAAACCATGTGTCTACAGAACTGAAACCAAGTTGAAGGTTGTGTTGAAGAGTTGCAGGATCTTTGTGAGTGGAGAATACAACAGCATCATCGGCACATAGTATGATCTGCTCAGAGCAGTGGTAAGGGAGGGAGTTTAAGAAAAGGCTAAAAAGGAAGGGGCCCAGTATGGATCCCTGTGGGACACCCGAGTGAACAGGCAAGGTGTCAGAAAGAGCGTCAGCAATTTTTTACTCTCTGCGACTGGTTTTCTAAGTAGCTTTTAAACCAGAGTGAAGAGTCAGGTGATAGCCCAGCATTTGGTAGTTGGTCAATTAGTAGTCCATGGTGTACTGTATCGAAGGCCTTGGAGACGTCGACGAAAATGGCCCTTGTGAGAAGGCCATTGTCAAGGGATTTGTGCAAAGCTCCAGTGAACTCAAGAAGGGCTGTGGTGGTGTTGTAGTGTACTAACTTGGCTTTAACTTACTTAAATGTTTTAAAGGGGTGTAACTACATTTATTTATTTTTTTTTTACTTTCTTTTTATGCCCCCCCCCCGAAAACACACCTACATCTACCTCAGGATCCCCCAATGCATCTACTCAGGCTCGCCAGAGGGCTAAGGACTTTTGTTCATCGCGGCTGCTCCTAGAACCTTCAAGCACCTGGCTTGCCCTCCGGCCGGGGCAGAGAGGGTCTCCCCAACCCCCCCCTTACCTTAACGGGAGCGGCCACTCAGGAGCTTCTTCTCGAAAATCCTCCAGTCACCAGCATAGGGGTCCATCTCCAGGCACAGGCGTGGGGCTTTTCTCTGTTTTCTGGTCTCATCCCTGCAGACACCAGCACTCAAGGAGGACCAAGGAGATGAAGACACACAGAGACATGCCTCCGTTTCAGGCCCTCAGCCAATGTCCACTCACTCCCTGCACTACTGCATCTCCCAACTGCACCACCACCCATGGTCACCCAGGTGGCGATATAGCAGCGGGGACTGCAGCCCTCCTTCCCCAGAGAAGGACAGCAGCCTTTGGGTGCTCAATCCTTCTCCCCCCAGCCGGCCCTCCAGCAGCCCAGGCTCGCTATCAAACCGGGTCACTGGCGTTCGCAAGCGGTAGCGCTACCACTGCGCCAGCGGGCCACCATATCTTTTTGCAAACCCTGTTGTTAACATCATTACCAAGGACATTAGGCCACTACCTGATTCACTGCAAATCTGGGCCATTTATGCAGACCAAAAGTAAATCATAAAAACTTTAAATTTTAGGTGTCACTTGTATGCATGCCAGAAAGTTTTGAGAATGGGTACTTATGTCTGGATAAGACCCTTCTTCAAAAATAAGTCTTTGGGGCCAGCCCGGTGGCGCAGAAGGTTGAGGCGCTGGCACCTTACCTCAAACCACGCCGGTGACCCGGGTGCAGGAATGGACTCCGGTCGCTGGGGGTCGCTGGGGAAACAGGAGAGGATTGAGCATCCCAAAGATTGCTCTCCTCCCCGGGGGTGGGTTAGAATCATGCCTCGCTCTGTAGCAGCCCCCGGTGGAGACCGGGGGCACTACATGAAGTGGCGCGATGTCAGGGGAACCAGAAAAGCGGAAAAATGGCGTCCAAGCAGCTGGATGACAGCCGCCTGGATCCCCCCGCCTCCATGGAACCCCCGAAAAGCCAGGAAATACCGATCCCAGCAGCATCAGGGCCGAGAGCAAGAATGCCTGAAGGCAATTTCCCTCCAGAAGGAGGGGACCCATCTGACAAATGGTTACGTCGGGCTACCCTGGTCAGCTGTGATCTGGGATCGGGGGAAGCTGGCATCGGGAGGGTTCGGAATGGAGATACTGGGGTAGTCCTTGGCAGAAGGCCTGAAGGCGAGGCCAGTCGGATGCAGGGGGTGTAAAAAAAAAATTAAGTCTTTGAATACTTCTTATTATGGAATTATAGGTGTCAGCTTCATGTAGTTGCAAGTCATATTTGTGTGATACTGTGTTAAATAACAAACAGGCCTTGTCCTGTAATAAATCTTTGATTCTTGTTATTCTCTTCCTTTCCCATCCTGGATTCATAGAAGTTCAACCTCAGCTGTTAGATTAGGATTATGAAAGATGGGCTAAAGTTTAGATCTGTGCAAGTTTAGTCCTAACAAGTTGGACCACCTCCTCAGAACTAGGATACTATCCGAAAGGATTTTATTTCTAAGAGGTTTGACTGGCCTGGCAAAAATTAGAGATCCTAGGTTCAAAGAAAGGTCCTTTGTTAATTCTAATTCCATTTCAAGCCATTCAGGGTTCTTGGTAGTTCCAGTTTGACAATTAAACCATTTTGATACTTGGATCATTCTACATGAAAGAAAGTAGTAGTAGAGGTCTTGGATAATCTACAGAATGCCATTCTGCATCTTTTATTGTCCCAAAGGAAATTAGAAATTAAACTCTGTAAGGTCATGAACCATTTTTTATTGATGTTCGAAGGTAACATTGAGAAAATGTAAAGACACTTTGGCAGAACCATCATTTTGACCGAGTCCTGTTGACCCCATAACCCTAGTTGTAGACTGTTCTGTCTTGCTAGACTGTCCTGTACTGATTTTTTAAAGAAGCTAGATTATTACTGAACCTTTTAGTTACTGACTTAAAAACCTTAATTCCCAAGTAAGCCAACTTTTCAGGTTCCCAATTTAAGCCCAGGTCGACAATCTTTTGTTTAATGCAATAGTGATTTAAGGGAAGGAAAGCAGATTTATCTTTGTTTAACTTATAACTGGAGAAGGAGCCAAAGTCTGCGATAATTTCCAAGATCCTATTAATGGATCAACTAGGATCTGTGATGGACATAAGTAAATCATCAGCGTAAACGGAGAGTAAATATTCTTTACCAAGAAATGTAATACCTTTAATACCCTTGTCAGCTGACAGTTTCTTTATTAAGGGATGCAAAGTTAAGTTAAAGAGAAATGGAGAGATAGGACACCCTTGCCTAGTGCCCCTTTTTAAATCAGAAGATGGAGAGATGACATCATTAGTGATAATAAAGGCAGAGGGGTTGTTATATAATAGCTGTACCCATTTTAAAAACTCAACCAGGAAGCCATAAATCTTCAAAGCTTTAAACAAGTCGGACCAAAGGACCCTATTGAATGCTTTTTCAGCATCTAATGAGAATAGACCAGCAGCAGATTTTGACTTTTTTGCTACTTCCATCAAATGGAATAATTTCCTGTTATTGTCTGCTGCCAATCTCCCCTTAATGAATCCTATTTGTTTATTTTCTATTAACAATTAAATTACTTTCTCTAGCCTATCAGCTAAAATTTTAGCTAAGATTTTGGTATCTGTATTTATAAGAATTATTGGTTTGCAGTTCTTACAATCATTTGGGTCTTTACCTGTTTTATGAATAAGGGAAATGAAACCCTGAGTCATATTAGAAGGTAGTTGGCCCTTGTTGATGGCTTCTCTGAACACCTCTAACAAAATGGGTGCAACTTCATCTATGAGCTTTTAGTAAAAATTAAATCCCAGTACTGACACTGTAGTGCATCATGAGGGGGGTGCTGCACTTCTGAGATGCCGTCTTTTGGATGAGACATTGAACTGAGGTCACAATCTGCCTGTTCTGGTGGTTGTTCAGGTGGACATTAAAGATCCCATGACACTTCTCGAAAAGAGTAAGGGAATTTCCCCAGTTTCCTGTCCAAATTTCCCACCATTCACTAAAATACCACCAACAGCTTAATCTGGTTCTGTATATCAATTTGCATCTATATCTTCCCCTTCCCCCAGGACGAGGCTGAAAATAGGCAGAATTGCCTAGTCCTCATTTCCTGGGCAACAAAAATTTAAATAAATAACAGTGGTACAACGTAAACCACAAACAACACAGAACCACAATCAGAACAAGTGAAAGAAAGCCAATATATATATATATATGCAGTTAAGCCTAAAAAGTCATCTGTGGAAAATAGCCCACATTCTCCCACTCCTCAAATCCAGCGACCCAAGCGATCTCAACAATTACAGACCAATTTCTCTGTTACCTATCTTGCCAAAACTTCTTCAAAAGCTGGTCAATACTCAATTAAGAGATTATCTGAGATCCTGCAATCTGTTAAACCCACTATAGTCTGGCTTTAGGCCTAAACACAGTACAGTATTCACACTAGCTGTGGTCACCAATGATTGGCACATTGCTTTCGACACTAAAAACCACATAGGTGCACTTTTCCTAGACCTAAGCAAGGCTTTTGATACCGTGGACCACGATTTATTATTGACTATGTTGCATAAAATTGAATTAGACGACTCTGCCTTAAAATGGCTTTCCTGTTACCTTATTGGTAGACGGCAACAGATCAAAGAGCAAGGTGACCTCTCCCCCCTTAAAACCCTACAGAGAGGGGTCCCTCAAAGATCAATCCTGGGTACCTTATTGCTCACAATTTACAATATATCAATGACATTGACCACAAAATCAATACTGCCAGTGTTCATCTTTTTGCGCATGATACTGTGCTTTAGGTTGCAAGGCCTACCATTCAGGCTGCATATCTCGAACTGCAACAGGAGTTTAGTCACCTACAGAAAAAAACTACTGCACCTGAAATTACTGCTTAATGCCAAAAAGACTAAAATCATGCTCCTCTCCCCTCAATCAAAAGCAGCTACCACCAGCTATCCAACTGCTAACCTACATATTACGACTCTCCTGGGAGAGACACTCAAAACGGTACACAAATTTAAATAGCTAGGCTTATGGCTAGACTGTAACCTTTCTTTTACTACCAATATTGAGGAACTCTCACAAAAGTTAAGACAAAGGTTAGGATTCTTCTTCCGTGTTAAATGCCTGCTTACACATGAGGCAAAATTAAGACTGGTCCAAACAACATTTGTCCCACTCATCGACTATACAGACTTTCTTTATAGTCACTGCCCCAAAACAGCCTTAGCAAAGCTGGACACACTGTATCACAGTGCATTAAGATTTGTTACGAATTCCCCATTTAATACACACCACTGCTCCCTCTACGCACAATTAGGCTGGACCTCGCCACCAGAAGGTGACAAAATGTCTCCTTCTAGGCCTTTAAGGCCATCACCAAAAAACTCCCCCACTACATCTCTAGCCTCTTCAAACTCACCCCCTGTGTATACTCTCTCAGAAAATATACATATATCCTGTTTGACACCCACAGGACAAGATCCCGCTTTGGCACCTCATCCCTCAGTCATGCTCGTCCAACACTATGGAATACCCTCCAAAGTACTCTAAAACTGACACAAATTATTAGGTTATCCTCTTTCAAATTGCTCCTAAAACCTTTATTGATGGAAAGTTATAATTGCTACTCGTAACCTTCCTCTCTCCCTCAATGTATTTGTCCTTGCATTTACACCTCTGCACTTGCCAACAGGCCACTCCTTGCTACACCCCCCCTCACTGATTTGACAGCCTACTCACTTCCTCCCTTCCCCCTCCTTATGTTTTCTCTCTCCCTCTTTGTCTGCCCAACTTATGTCACACTTCTCCTTCTTACTCTATGCTTTCAGTGGTTCCCTCTTTTCTACCCTTGTCCTGTAACACAATGCTTCTATTACTTGATATTAGATGCTCGTGTTAGGTATTCTCCATTGTGGAACCTGTGCTGCTTTTCCCTGTAATGTATAACCCCTGTTGTTCATTTAGTTTGTGTGATCCATGTTGTGTCCTTCGAGGACCACCTTGCAAATGAGTTTTCTCAACGGTGTCTTTCCTGGTAAAAAAAATAAAATTGAATTGAACTGAGTAAAAGATAAAATAATGTACTGGGAAGCAGCATGTATTAATATGTAACCAAATATATGACGTAATAGTAGCAGTAACTCCATAACAATTAAGCTTAAAACATATAAGAACATTGTGCTAAGAGAGAAAACCAACATAAACAACCATGCCAACTAAATCTCAGTACATGGAGACTGATTTATATGGTGATACGCCAAACAAAATAACACACCATCTGTCCAATATGTTAGGCAGTACAATGGTTGTGCAAAGGGGAAGGGGAACTGAACATAAGTGTGAGTTAAGAAAGGGGGCCCATTTATTGTGAAAAGCAGCTTGCCTTCCAGAGGATGCAAAGCACAATCTTTCAAAGAGTGCCAAATGGGAAAGCCCTGAATGCCAAGAAAGCACCAAAGAGGGAGAGGGAAGCTTCCACTGTTGAAGGAGTGACTGTTTGGCTTCTAGTAATGCCAAAATAAGCCACAACCGGTGGGCAGTAGGGAGGGGAGGTAATCTAGATGGCAGGCCTAAAATAGCCAATTCAGGATGAGGTATGATAGGTGTATGTAGGATTTTAGAGCAATCAAAAAAAATAGTCTCCCACCACTTAGTAAGATGTGGTCAGCTCTAGAACAGATGTAAAAGGCCAGCCCCAGATTATGAACAATGCCAGCAAGAAGAGTCTGCAGCAAGTGCCACAGCATGAAGAGACTGGGGGTTCTGTACTAACGATGTATAATTTTGAAATGGATCAACCGACTTCTAACATTGTAACAAGATTTTTGCACAAAAGTGATCCTTGTCTGCCAATCGTTCTCTGCAATACCGGAATTAAGTTTACTGTCCCATTTAATTCTACACTGGTCAGACTCAGTTGTGGAAGGTAGGGCTGCACAAATGGTATGGTAAGTTTTTCCTGCCCAGCCCTTTGTACACGGTGTCTCATGTATATGAGAAAGCCAGCTCCAGGGGGGGGAGAAGAGGATATGAATTTATTTTCAAAAGACCAGATAGCAGCCCAAAGTTGTAGATAGCACCAAAAATCTGAGTTTGGCAAAGCAAATCCAACACTCCTTGCTTCATCCAGCTCCTTCCGAATTTGTTTCTGGAGCATGCCAACCATGACCATTCAGTATTATGGCTCAGGCCTCCCTGCAGCCAATGGTCCTGCTCTTCACTTATAAAGTCTGCATCTTGAACGTGCGAAACTTGGGGCAGGGTCCTTCTAACCTGGCCCATAGCTGGGAATGTCCTCACTCCGGACGTAGCTTTAGCCATTCGAGACTCTATGCAGCTCCTGGTGTAGAATTTAAGACTAGCCATGAAGGGTGGTTACAGCGATCTCCTTTGGCTCCAGTATTAATTTACTAGCAAGGCACCTTCACCACATTCTCCCCATGACTGCCTCTGGTTCACCTTTTTTGTTTTTAGGGTGGGTAGGCCAGATGAGTGCCTCAGCAGTCATTCTTCTCCTCCCACCTTGGCTGCCCATTGCTGTAGAGTAATGCTTGCAGCCTTCCACGGTGTTCCCATTAGAGGGATCAAGTGAGAGCTTTCCTCCAAACTGGAATATTTTCCACCCCCTTTAATTGGATTTCAAAATTGCAGTAGCAGAGCCATCACTAAACAAATATCCCAAGCCTGAAGGGAAGGTGGCCTACGCCTTGGATCCCCAGAGACTTGCTCCTCAAAGTTTTTTTTTTCTCTCCTCCGTGCCTCAGGTCATAAATGTTAGTTAGCAGTAGTCGGTGTTCCCTAGTTTCTATAGGTAGGTTCCGCTGTTGGATGGAGGTGGATGGTGTCCCTACTTGCCATTCCCTCTCTTGTTAGGAGGCTCCCTCAATCTCCAGTGCAAACCATTGTACTCATGCCATTTGCTCATCTGCACATCTCATTACCTCTCAGGCTGCCTTTGCCTATTCTACCCTGCCTCATGACTCCAACTGCTAACGTTCTTCGTACAAATACATTTCATTTGGGGGATGCTTCCTAACGTACCTTTAACCAAGAGAATCATCCCATGGCACCTCTAGGGGTGGAACCCTCTTTGAGGGTTCCTTGCCTTTGGTACCCCTACAGGATGGTAATTCCTCTGGAATAGAGAGTGTGAACGGCCAAAACCAAAGTAACACAGTTGCACAAACATAACACTATACTGGCTGCGTAGGCCATTGAATTGGAAGGCTGGGCCTGTAGTTCAATGGGCAAGCAGCCAGTCACTCCCTCTTCCTGAGCTATATAAGCAGTTCCTCTCAGCCTCCTTCTGAAGCACTTTTTCTTTGTCCCACCATCCTCTCCTCCTCCTCCTCCAGCAGCAGCATTGCCTCTCTCCTCAGGATGCTTCCTAAGGTACCTTTAGCCAAGGGAATCATCCTGTGGCACCTATAGGGGTGGAACCCTCTTCTAGGGTTCCTTGCCTTTGGTACACCTACAGGGTGGTAATTCCTCTGGAATAGAAAGTATGAACGGCAAAACCAAAGTAACACAGTTGCACAAGCATAACACTATACTGGCTACATAGGCCATTGAAATATATGCAAAAGCAGAGCACAAAGGTTTGCACTGTGCTTGCACTTGTGCCTAACCCAGAGGTTGCTGTATTTAGTGGGATAGCACACTGGCACTATCCCACTGAATATAGGGCCATGTTGGCACAGCGCTAAGTCAAGTAGCACTGTGCTGACATGGATCTGGGCTGTATGCAGCCAGTAGGGAACTGCACCCCCAGACCTGATTGTGCCAGGATGCCACGGTGTGGTATTCATCTGGAAAATACAAATGAGCCCACTGGGCATGCAAGGCACTAAAGGGCCATATGCATGACCATTATGGGCTCATTTGCACGTGAAGCAGTGACAGGTTTGTGCCTCTCCTGTGGCTGCCCGCCATGTCAGGCATGGTAGCGTGCAGCCCCCCCACACCCCAAATGCCTTTCCCCTCAATTCACATGTACTTCTGATGTCTAGTGGCACCCCTGCCTTCTAACCGCCTGTCCTGGTATATGTAGTATTGTTCCTGGTGTCCAGTGGCACCCACCACCCTCTGATCACCCATCCTGGTATATGTAGTATTTTTCCTGATGTCCAGTGGCACCCCCGACCCTCCAATTGCCCATCCCAGTATATGTAGTATTTTCCATGGTGTTCAGTGGCAACCCCTGCCCTCCAATCACCTGTCCCCATATATGTAGTATTTATTCTGATGTCCAGTGGCACCCCCACCCTCCGATCACCCACCTCAATACTGTATATGTAGTATTTTCTCTGGTGTCCAGTGGCACCCCCATCCTCCAATCACCCACCCCAATACTGTATATGTATTATCTTCCCTGGTGTCCAGTGGCACCCTTGCACTCTGACTGCCCACTCTGTGTAAGTATTGACATCTCTGATGTCTAGTGGCACCCTCCGATCCCTGTCCCTGTATTATGAGTGACTTCTCCAGTGTCTATCAGTACCCCCCACCCACAGGGCACCTGTCCTAATACCAACCCTGAGTCTCCAGTGGCTAGTGGACCCCCACCCTGCACCACCCGCACCGAGCACACCACCCGGCCACCCACCCTACCTCTGTAGCTGGTACTGCACAGAGGGTCTAAGATAGTGACCAGCACAGCCCGCCTCTCACCTCCTCAGCTAGCCACTGTATGGAATGACAGGGAGCTTGACTTGTGCAGTAGTGGGGGAGGGTAGAGGACTGACTAGCCACCATGCAGTCGGTGCTAAGAATCACTATTTTTAACTATGCCATTCAATTACAATGCAACCCATGGGGATATACCCCATGTGAGAATATAGTTCTCTAATACAGGCACCATCAGTGGCCAACAGCCCCCCAAACCCTCCCCATGTCCAGCAACAGGCAGTTAGAACACGTTAACCCAACAGTGCACAAATATACATAATGATTTGTTTGTGCCTCAGAGTCACTTCTCTTTTTGGAGGTATCAACAGCCCAGAAGTCTAGTTTTATTAATCAAGGTACCAGCCTCCTTGTGATCGTTAAATAAATATGCTTTACCTGAGTACACAACCCTTAGTCTTGCAGGGTACTGCAGGGCATGAGTTACCTCAGGCAACCTTAGAATGGACCGGAAGCTATCACAGCTTTTCCTCCTGTCCCTCGTAGCAAATCTAAGGTCAGGGTAGAGGGTTATTCTGTCCCCTTGCTCTGATTCATTTTGCCCCTTCCTCTGAGTGGCAGTCATGGTTTCATTTCTCTCTCTCTCTCTCTCTCTCGTATTCCCCAGCCATTACTACTAAAAGTGTGTGAGGTCCTGCTGAGACTTTTCTAGGATGTCGGGGAGGGGGTTATTCTGTAGGCTCAATGAACTACAGGTAGAGGATTTAGTTCTAGAGTTTCTCCCAGCCATCTGGTTGCAAAGCCACAGGGGTTCTCAATATCAAGCTCTTCCTCCAGATCTAAACTCCAAATGTTTGCCACCCTCATTTTGTTTTTGATGGCCTCTAGCTGGAACCTAAGACATCTGTTCTCTTTAATGCCCCCCTGATGAACACTGGCATAGAGCTGAAGCACTGGGACTATGGCTTAACAGCACAAGAGTCTAGTAGTTTTCCACTAAGTGAGCATTTAGGGATCTCTATTCACTGTCTTGTGGTTTTTGCCGAAATGTAATCAAAGAAAAGTTAAGGCATGGTGACACTGAATATATCCAGACTTCAACAAAGTACAGTGTTCTGTCCTGACTGTTTTTGCCTTACGAGAGTAAGTGTTCTCTGGAGCTTCTCCTTAAGCAGGCCTGATGATAGCCCAGCCACTTTTAGGGCCGAGCTTGCCACCTCTTTTGCTTCCACTAGCACTACTGTGGAGTTGCTTTCACATGTGCTGAGCTTGTTATTAAAGTCCTTCAGTTTCGTGTTTGGTGTGGTAACCCACAAATCTAGAGTGCGGATTGCCTGCATAACATCAGAGAAAGTAAACTCTTGGGTGGGTTCTCCTTTGCTGCTTGCCGCCTTTCCTGCCTGACTGGGCCCAGCCACTTGCTGATGTTCTTCCCTCCAGTTCCTCCGATATTTTTTCATGGCTTGCTCAGCTGGACTTTAACCAAATTTAGATCTCTGAGTACCACAACTGCTGCTTTACCAAATGCAACTCTGTAAATCAACAGAATTTTTTTTTTATCATAAAATGATTTTTAATTTGTTCTAAGGAGAGCCAACTTGTAGACTGTCTTTCCTGCACAGTGGTCCCCCCTCCCCGTACCTCTTCTTAACTTTGTCAACTTCCATTCCAGAGGATGGCAGTTCCAAACTCTTATCACTCATTTTACTAAAAGTAGCATGAATAGGTGTACTAACTCACTCTGTAGAACTGAGCCCTAACATGCTAAGGAATGCAGACTCACCATCCTCTTTTTGTATTTTAGCCATTTCTCTTAGAAAAGGACAGTAAGAGGTAAAATCATCTAAGGCTATGGGGGGTGACCAATGTGCATATCCCACAGTGACATCGGGGGGGGGGTACAGGTTCCTCTTTATCCTCGTCTGATACATATTCTGGAAGACTGGGAGATTTTATTTTTTTATTTAGTTTTTGTTGACCGGGTAAGTGCACTAGACAAATCCTGCCTATTTTCAGGCACAACCCGGGGGAGGGGGATACAGATGAATGGCAACTGACCTTGAACCAGATTAAGCTGTTGGTGGTATTTTTAGTGAATGGGGGAAATTTGGCCAGGGCACCGGGGAAATTCCCTACTCTGTGGAGGAACCTTTGGTGGGCGGACGCAAGATGGCCACTTCTGCTCTGACTTTGGGAGATGGAGGTGACTGGGACAGGGGAGGCCTCCCCGCCTCCGCTGAACATGAGGCTGTGGATTTACTTGTTGCTGAGCAGGAAGCTTCTTTGCCGATGGAGTTTTTTGACACGGTTGATGCAGCGCTTAGGATGCAGTTAAGGTACCTACACAGTGCACTTTATTGAAGGAATCGGAGTTCTGCACTTACTGAGAAGGAACGTTTGCTGAATGGCAGGATGCAGCGAACGCTGCTCACGTCGTAAGGGCTCAGCTTCAGTCTGAAATTGCTGCTTTGCATGCTGGCTCGACTGTTTTGGCCGCGTCGACCTCCCTTACTCGGTCGCGGCATTGTGATCTGCGGCGTTGGTGTGCAGCAGAGCATTCCTGCCTCTCAGGTACAGTCTAGCCTGGCTCCTACACTTTGGACTGATCCCTGCCTGTTTTCCTGACCAAAACTCGGTTCTGGTGAGTAGGAGAATGATGCGACTACATCACACAGCTTGTTGTTGCAGCGGCAACATTTTTAAGAACGGCTGGGTATGACTTCCATTATTAAACAGAGCGAGGGTTGTGTTGCACTGAAACTGGTGTTTCTACCGAGATGGGGAGTACTTTGCTTGTGGAAAGGGAACTGTTGGACTTGGCCCTGCTTCACCTTTACCGGTATCTGACTTACATCTTTCTCCCTGCTATTCAGTGTCCTCCTGCTGCACAGAGCTTAGATCCTCTTGCCTCATAATGACTCTTCCTGTTGGTCTCCTGAAAGAGCGATAGCTGCAGCAGGGTGGTTGCCTAGCTCTAATGGTACCTGGGTGCGGATCCAGCAGATGCAGCTGTACAACGCTACCACTCCTCTGCTAGTAACTCGGTGGCTACATGTACTTTATCTAGTACTGACTCTGTGCCTGCTACTTCTCAACAGTCTGTTTCTATTCCACCTGTTTCTGTGGTTACTACTCCAGCTGTCTTTTTATCTACTTCTGGTGTTGTTCCTCAAATAGCTGTTTCTGTCCCTGTGCAGGAAAACAAAGGTCACCCCCCCCCATTTAAACTTTCTGATTTGTTTTCTAACAAGGGTGAACCTGCGCCTCATAGGAATGCTGTACGTTTGATTTATAAGGGGGGTTTGGAGGATTTACCTTATAGGCTCTATATTGCCAAAGTTTTGCTAAAAGGGTCTATGAAGTTTTTGTCTACTGATATTTATGCTCTGATTCATTTGGGTAATTCTAACTACGATGTTAGTTTCAAAACCCCTTTAGGTTTGGAGCGTTTTTGGTCTCTTTTCCAGATGGTTAAGAATTCTCCACTCTGGATACCTTTTTTCGCTGGGCCCCTTACCAAACCGTCTGTTAAATTAATTACAATCATGTTCCGTAATGAAGGAGTACATATTGAGGATATCCTTTTCTGGCTATGAGAAGATGTGAAGTACTAGATAAACCTGTACCGATTCTTGATAGTGAACAAATTTGGAATGGGGGTTGGAAAATTAGGGTAAAGCTTTTTGCTTCAAATAATGGCCCTCAACATTTGCCTAATAGTTTTTTTTTGGGGAAGGATAGAGGAGTTTATTTTATGTTGGTCAGCCAAAATCCTGTTTTAAATGTGGTTCTAGGACTCATCTTAATATGGCCTGTGACACTCCTCGCTGTTCCCATTGTTTTGAATTTGGACATTTGGCTGCCACATGCCTTAACCTGTTTAAATGCAATTTATGTGAACAGACTGGACATGGCTATGCTAAATGTCCTTGGGCATCCCATAATAGGGATGATTGCACTTCACATGAAGGCTTGATTGTAGGAGCTCAACATGCTGAATCTGACCCTGTCCCTACCCTTATTGGTGGAGACTCACTTCCGACTTCACCATTACCTAGTGCATCTTCTTTAACAGTTCCAGACATGGGTTCGAGTGCTTCGGTTCCAGCTGCTCTGCCAGCTGCCGGGACCCTGCATTCCTCAGTAGTTCCTGGGGTTGTCTTATTCCCTGTCGCCTCTGATTTATCTCTGTGTGGCAGGTCGGAGGATCCAGAGATGCCTCCTCCTCCGTCACCAGTGTTGCCTTTTAAAAAGGTCATTGCTAAAAAACGTCACAGATCGGGGAAACCTGTTCCTGCTCGGCCGGTACCTGTGGCCTCTACTAGTGGAGTTGTTTCTGAATCTTGGAAACTAAGTAACAGCTTTGCTGTTTTGGGGTCGAAGGATGAATCTGATGGTGAAGACTCAGATCTTTCTTCCAGAGCTTCTGTGATTACTGACGCTTTTTCGGAAGGTGATGATGGTGAAGTAACACAGGTGGAGGGTCTACCTAGACGCTCTCAGCATAGACGTGTTTCTAAAGTCTCATGAGGCTAGTATGATCCTGAAATATTGTTCTCCCTTTCTTTGTTTTCTTATTATGGCTTCTTTGACATTTGCTACTATTAATGTTAATAGTATTAAGAGTCACAGGAGGATGGTTACTACTATGTCCTGTTTACATGGCTTACGCAGTGATGTGATTTGTCTCCAGGATACACGTTTAAAATCTCTTTGTGAAGTGCAACGCGCACGCAACCTATGGTCTTCGGGGGTGTCTTTCTGGTCGAATAGGGAATCCCCTTGTGAAGGGGTTGGGGTACTTTTTGCCAATCCAGAATTGAAAGTATCAAGGATGGTTGACATTTCTCCGGGACGAACATTGTTGCTTGATCTTAATTTTGGAAGGGAAAGATTTCGATTAATTAACATTTACGCTCCACAGACCAAGGCGCTCCGTGTTGCACTATTACAAGACATTCAACCCTATTTGTATACCTCTCGCTTACTAGTTTGGGCTGGAGATTTTAATTGTGCTCTTAGTACTAGGGATAGAGGTATGAAGACATCCAAATTGTTTTGTGATTCTCATAAATCAATGCAGATATTAGATACTGCCCAGCTCAAAGATGCATATTGTAGTGTCTATTCTGAGGGTGGTAAGACGTTTTTTTAAGAGTACATTATCCACCAGGATAGATTTTATTTTTCTTTCTGTTGTTTTACAAGTTAATAAGGTGGATTTACGGGTATGGGAATTTTCTGACCATAAATCTCTTACTGTTTGCTTGACATGGGAAGGTATTCTAAGATGTAAAAAGAATGTATGAAGGTTGAATTCCTCCTTATTGAGTGAGAAACCTCTTCAACGATCTTGGAAGTTAGAATTACAGGCTAGGCTTTCTGTCTTTGACTTTTATGAAGATGCTGCTTCTTGGTGGGAAGATTCTAAGACGGACTGGAAGACTTTTTCCAGACTTACTCTCGCACCAAAAAGCACCGCAAAGTATCTGGAATACTTACGCCATAGGCACAGTTACAGAAATTGATCTCTTTGACGGAAACTGAGGGTGTGACTATAGTACTCAAATTAGAAATGTTAAAATCGTATGATGGAATATAGGTATGATAGGGCAAAGTCTTTAGACCATGAACATCGATTTGATCTGAAATTGCACAAAGGTGCCTTAGATCCTTTCAAGATTGCAAAGACAGGGTTGGTAAACGTTTCATTTCAGAATTACAAATGAATCTGGTGACTTGGTTAAGACTCCTTCGGCTCTACTTGAGATAGTTGGACGTTATTTGGAATCTTTATATCAGAAGGATGATGGGGTTCAGTACGGATTGATAGATTTTGATGGATTACAAATGCCACAATTATCTGCTGCTGACGGTCAGCAGCTGTTGAGAGCTATTTCTGAATCTGAGGTTAAGGATGCTATTTTCTCATTGAATGTAAATTCTTCGCCGGGTACGGATGGGTTTGGAGCGGATTTCTACGGACCTTTCATGTGGATTTGGTTCCAATATTGACTGTGGTGTTTTCCCAAATGTTGTCTACTTTCGATTGGCTCCTCAATGAATCAAGCGTTGGTGGTTTTACTGTATAAAAAGGTCTGAAAGCGGACTTGAGTAATTGGAGAACATTGAGTTTATTGAATACAGATTTAAAAATTTTGAGTAAAATTTTTTTGCGTAGATTGTCTGTTCTTGTGGATAGCTTGATAAGTCCCTATCAGACGTGTTCCATACCTGGTAGGACCCAAAATGATAATTTATTATTGTTACAAGAACTTTTCTCTACATCTCAGTTAGGTTCACTGGAAGGGTATTTACTTAGTCTTGACCAAGAAAAGGCTTTTGATCGTGTTTCTCATGAGTTTTAGTTTTCTGTCTTATGTGCGTATGGTTTGCCACAAGGTTTTATTGATTGGATACGGTTATTGTATCATTCCGCTTCCCTTCTGCCAAACGTGAATGGATGGATTGGTACTCCAGTTGTGGTACGGAGAGGGGTTCGTCAGGGATGCCCCTTGAGTCTGGTCCTGTATGTGTTTTTTATTGATGTGTTACTTCGTCTGATTAGTGTTCATGATGGTCTGGCGGGAGTAAGTATTGCAGATGGAGTTGTGCCTATCAAGGTCCTTGCATATGCTGATGACTTAGTTATTTGTCTTTCAAAGGTTACGGAAGGTCCTATATTGAGTAATGTGCTGAATCTATTTTCTAGTGTTTCTGGTTCAAAGATTAATTATGAGAAAAGTAGGGTTTTCCTTTGGTACCTCTAGTATCCGGACACGTCTCCTTGCTGATGTTTTAATCTCTAAAGCTCCAATACATATCTTAGGAATAGAATTTGGTGATGGTGACATGTCGTATACCAATTGGTCTCATAAATTGTGTATAGCTCAATCAAGGGTAGCGAGTTGGAAGGGTAAACAAATCGCTAAACGGAAACGGGTGTTGCTTATTAAAACCTTGTTGTTACCTATTTTTTTGTATATTAGTTATGTGTTTCCACCTCCGATGTCCCTTTTTACTTCCCTATATAGTGTTTTTTTCCAGGCCTTTTGGGGAAGTAGACTGAATCCCATTAAAAGAGGCCTCACTTATAGGAATATTCGACAAGGTGGGGTTGGTATGGTTCATCCTGTGGCCTTTTTTCTTAGTGTTTTTTTTTCTTACAATTTTAGTCCTCTACTTAGACCTGGTATGAAGGTTTGGTTTCCTTTGGTTTGATTATGGTTTTTGGTTGGAATGTCTCTGTGGAAGCAGGGCAAGTGGACTTCTTTTGCCCGACTCCCCTTGTTTCCCAAGTATGGCATGGAAGCATTTCGTCTTTTATTGAAATGGAAGATCACTGTTTCTTGCTTGGAAATGAAGACTAGGAAGCAGTTGTATGATTCCATTGTTTTAACTGATTTCTCTGATATTTTGACCTTCCGATTGTCCTCCCAGTCTCAAGATAGAGTTTTATTGTTACCTCGTAAACGGTTACCTGACTATATATGGATAGTGTTTGGTTGGTTCCTATGGCAGATTACCAGTGGGTAACATGCACAAACATAAACAGCTTAGTGAGAGGCGATGTACCCGTGAGTCATGTGGATCATTGTTAGAAACGCAGGAACATCTTTTTTTGGATTGTCCGTATATTAAATCCTTTTGGGTTTTGTTAGCTACTCACTGGAATGAGCCTCTCTTTCAGTCACTTTCTTATAGGACTCTAATGTATGGTACAAATGGGGGTGAATGGTCCGTGTATCCTGCTGACACTTTACTGTTGGTTTTTTTGTCATTCGTTTTTATATTTGGCAATCCAGGTGTTATTGGTCCACTCAACAACGTATGGTTTCATTTAAGGAGCTTCTTTTCAATATTAAGTCTACTTTATGGAAGATTTATGAATCTGATATGACTATCTATGGCCATGTTAAATGTTCCTCTTTATGGTTGTATTGTGAAAAATGGCTGACATGAGTTCCTTTTTTTCAGTTTCTTCTGTTTAGTTCAGTTATTTTTTGCTCTGTTTTTGTATGTATTGGTTTATGTATTTTGTATTCCTTGCTTGTCTGGAGTCCTCTTTTCAATAAAAATTCCCCTACTGCATTGCTGTCAGTAGGGGGAACCTATGATCACAGAAATGGCCAGTCCAGACTTGCAGTCAGAGAGGATGGAGGTGCAAGCTTTACAGGATAGTGGAATCTCTCAGACAGATCATGGTATGGAACTGGAGCATCTGGTGGAGAATTTATTAAATTCGGACGAAGAAGGTAATACCCCAGTTGAATTATTTTCTACAGAGGATCTCACTGTTACTGTAAAAAATGAGGAAATGGTCACAAACAATAACGGTTCAATGGAAGAAGCTGAGCAAGAATTACATTTAATACTACAAAAAGAAGAACAGAGACAGGCCCAGGAAAAAAGTAAACTACAAGCTAAACTTGAGGAGTTACAGCATTCAGCTTTAAGTGTCAGCTCAGCGGAGACGCCTGTCAGTGAAACCTCTGACGCAGCAAGATCAAAGGCCCAGCTGGGACCAGGTGAGTCTGTCACTGTTTACACTGTTTCTGCAAAAAGAAAAGGGGAGAGTCAGCCGGCTGGCAGCTTAAACGTGGAGGATTTAAAGAGCTAGTGTACTGCTTGGAATTAATAGTAATTTTTAGATGCAGTCAGCTATCACTTCCAATATCTGAAGTATTTTCTTATTTTCTGTTTGCTAATTAGGAGGATTTTCTACCTGGCAGTACTGGGGTGACGTGTGGAGCAACACTCTTTTAGGAGGCTAAAAAAGTCAGTTCTGTTTCTCCCACTACATCATCAGTAGTGAGACCAAACATCTTGAGGCACCAGCATTCTTGTAGCCTGAGCAGTGACTTTAACAAGCTACCAATCAAAATGCAGGAAATTGTGACATCATTAGTAACCAGGGAGAGCCAGTCCCTGCTGATTCATGTGAAAGTGAAACCTGGCACTGAGAAATGGTTCTCATTGGTTACTAGTGATGTCATATTCAGTGTGGTCTCAGTGTTGATGTAATGGGAGGAACAGAACAGACTTTTTTTTGCCTCCAGAAAGAGTGCTGCTCCAAACATCACCCCAGTACTCTCAGGTGGAAAATCTTCTAATTAGCAAACAGAAAAGAAAAAATACTTGAGATATAAGAAGTGATAGCTGACTACATCTGAAAGTTAAAATTAATTGCATGTAGTTACCATGCAGTACACTAGCTCTTTAAGCGTGTGCCTACAGCCGAGTCCCTTAGCCAAAAGTGCTAAAATAAATGTGAACAATCTATACAGTGGGAATGTTCTGATATCTGCTGCAGTAATAAATGAGCATGTAATTGTTGACACTCACCAAAACCAAATAAATCAACCCCTGTCTAAAACTTCGGGCTTTGTGGCCTTTCCAGATGTCCAGGCAGCTGTCAGGTTTCAGACAAACAATCTGGAATCTCAAGCAACAGCCATGCAGTTTTCTTTCACAAATATGACTAAAACAGGTCAAAAGGACTTAAAAAAAGACTTGCTCAAACTTTAGCTAAAAGACATTTAAACATCGAGTCTTTAAAAAATGAACCAGTAATGACACACAAAACAGCTGAGCTGCGAGACTCAACATGGACTCCAGGTAAAGCACTGTCTCAGTCAGGTTGGAAGCAAAACCCTGCTGGGACTTGGGTCCCGGATCCAGAGTGGGATGATAAACTGCCTTTTACTCCCTCTTCCCCTACTTGGGTTCCAGGGCAGGACCTGAAGCAAATGTCAAATATCCCCAAAGGCAATGAAGTATCTTGTCCAAAATCTGCAAAAGTACCATTTCCTCAAAAAAATGAAACTGAAATTCCTATCCAGGTGGTGGGAGCTGAACTCGTGAACCCTACTGGATTAAACAAAAAGGATTCTAATATTGATCCTGTACCTGAAAATGACCAGAATCAAGATCAATGCACACATAAACAACCTTTATTGTCAGAACTGTTTGCAAACATAAAAAAAGAAGCTGCTCTCAGAAGAAGTGTGGTACGAATCCGTTACAAAGGCGGTATGGAGGACAGGCCAGAGAGACATTTTGTTGGAAAAATCTTACTTAAGGACTCTTTAAAGCTTCCCCCTCAAGAGATGTTGGCTTTTATTAACATTTCGGGAGAGGACAACTTCGACATAAGTTTTCGGTCAGCCCATTTTTTAGATCTTTTTTAGGAGCAGTATACCCAGATTAAATATTCCGCTATTTGGACCCCTTTTGTAGTCATTCCACTTTCCAAACCTCTGGTTAAATTAATTACGGTGATGTTCTGAAATGAGGGAGTTCATGTAGCTGATATTTTACAGTGGTTGTCACAAAGATGCGAACTTTTGGAAGATCCAGAGGCAATTCAAGATACTGAGCTATTTTGGACTGGGGGGTGAAGATACAAGGTAAAACTACAAAGCACAGATTCTGGCATTATACATATTCCCAACTCTTTTATGTTGGGCAGGGACAGGAGAGGTGTTTTTACACTGGGCAGTCCCGAGCTTGTTACAAATGCGGTTCACATACCCACATTTCTAGTACTTGTGACAAGCCGAGATGTGGAAACTATGGGGAAGTAGGACACATTTCTTTCTAGTGTGCATCACACACAAAATGTGATCTTTGCAATGATGTGGGGCATGCCTTTAAGTACTGCTCATGGGGAGCGAAAAATGTGTCTTGTAATGTTAGCCCTGACCTTCTCATTCAGCAGGCACAAGATATAGCAGATGTACCTGAAAAGTCTCACCATGATAAAATTGATGTGGATTCGGTCCCCCCTATTGAAATTATAAATCTATGTGACCTTAAAGATGGTAAGGATAGGAATGGTATGCAGGTTAAAGTTAAGGATCCACACCTTCCCCCATCCCTTCCCCTCTCCCCAATGGTTGGATCCAGAGGCCTTACAGTAGGAGATTCTTATCCCAGTTTATTATAGTGACCCTGCACAAGAAAGTGTACCCTTATCAGTATCCCCACTTCAGAGACGTAGATCCTCTAGGAATTTAAGGTCAGTCAGCATTCCCCCTCCTCCTACTTCCCCTTCCAAAAGTGTCAATTCGAATAACCCCTTTGCAGTTTTGGCAACAGAATGGGGGGATTCAGATATGGATCAAGAAGAAGGAGATAGTAATTCTAGAGATCAAGAAATGGAAACACAAAAAATGGGATTTGCAGGGTATAAAGGGAAAAAGAAAAAAAGAAGGAAAAAAAGTTGATTACTAAGCAGGCCTAAAATCATGATTCATGGCTAATTTAAAAATTGGATCACTAAATGTGCACAGTCTCTTGAAATTAGGAAAACGACAGATTGTGTTTGACTGTATCCATAGGTTACAATTTGAAATCTGTTTTTTACAGGAAACTTGGGCCTTTTCCATTAATAATATCAGAAGTTTCCAGGGAGAATGGGTTTGGGGACCTTCTTACTGGTCCTTTGGACAAGATGCTGTGGATGGGGTGGGGTTACTATTTAACTCATTTTCATTTCATTTAATTAAATTGGTAGACATTTTTCCTGGAAGAGCTTTGTTAATAGATGGTATTTGGAAAAATAAGACATATAGGCTGATTAATATATATGGCTCACAGCGGAAAGCAGAGAGAGTGGCACTGTTTAATGCTTTAAGTCCATACCTTATAACCACTCACACTATATGTGGTGATTTTAACTGTGAGATACCCTCATATACTAAAACCGAGAAACCAAAGGCTAAAATCTACTGTGATTCCAATGCACTTTTAGAATTGATATTATCAGCCAATTTGATTGATTGTAACACTTTCAGGAAAAAGGGACCTAATTTTACTTTTAAAAAGGGTAACTGCAAGTCCACCATTGATTATGTCCTCGTTTCCAAAAAATTACCTATTGCCGAAATGGAAACATGCCCTGTTGAATTCACTGATCATGTATTATTAATTGTAAATATTTATGATATTCCTGTGAATAAATTTCTTTCTAACAGATAGAAATTAAATATAAAAGCTCTGGATGAACCGTGGGTCCAACAAGGTATAAGTACTATTACTAGTGCTAGATGTTCTGTATGTTTTTTATACAGTATGCAGATATCGGACAATGGTGGCTGGATACTAAACAAGATTTTCAAAATTGGTTAAAAAAATATGGGAAACACAAAGAGAATAGTAAATTGTTAAAATATCTCTCTATGCGCCAACAATTATATAAATTGTTTACTTGGTCAAATACTTCCAGATTTAATTACTCAGACCAAATAAAACAAATAAAATTGGAAATGTTATCCTATCACTATGATAGAGCAAACATTCTGAAAGTGCTGTTTCAAAATGGGATAAAAAATATCCCCAACGGGGGATCCTTTTCAAGCATGTAAAGCCATAAGGGATAATACTGAGATGGATGTACTTTATGACCCTCAGGGGATGTTGCAGAGTTCTGAAAAGGATTTATTTCTAATTATTAAAAATCATTGGGCAACACTGTCACGTGATGGAAGTCCTACAGTTCAGGACATTGAGGCCTATTTAAGTCAAATTCAAGTTCCTCCTATTCCCTCTGAATTATTAAAAAATGGAACTAGTATTACCTCTCAAGAAATTAAATTGGCCATTCAGAAAATGATATCAGGAAAATCTCCAGGGTTGGATGGGTTGCCAATTGAATTCTATAAAGGGTTTATGGATGAAATATCTGAATGTTTAGAGGTTGTATTTGGTTATTTTTTTTTAAAACAAATACAATTCCCTCTCCTTTTTTAGATGGGCTATTAATGTATCTCTACAAATCAGGTGATAGAAAATTTCTAATTGGAGACCCATAACTATACTTAATTCAGATTACAACATTTTAACACATATTTTAAATAATAGGTTAAAACAATTTGCTGAACATGTTATTTCCCCTGTTCAATACTGTAGTTTACCTTCCCGTAAAATACAATCAGCATTAATGGTTGTAAGGGGTGTAAATTGAACATCTATCACTCTCAGGGCAACATGGTGCACTTATAACAATAAATCAAGAAAAAGCATTTGACAGGGTATTTCATACATATTTATTTTCGGGTTTACAGTATTATGGGATTCTGGATTACTTAATTAAGTTTATCAAATTAATTTATACTTCAACAAATGTATATCCAATCATACAGAGATCAGTGAATTTAAGCTTTAAGACCCAGTTCGGGGTATGACAAGGTTGTCCCCTGAGTCCACTTCTTTATGTGTTTTCCCTAGATCCTTTTTTGAGATTAATAACTGATAATCCTAAATGGAGAGGTATTCAAGGCACTGGCATACAGTCAGCTATTATTGTCCAAGCCTTTGCAGATGATTTATGCCTATTTTTTTCAGATATCTCTCAATTCCTGATTTTTTTTTAAATCATGTCTGATTTTACTGTAGTGTCAAATTCAAAAATGAACATAAATAAAAGTCATGGTCTATATATAGGAGTAGGATACCCAGATGCTCAGAGTTTAGAGGGTCTTCATATATCCTCTGAACCTCTGAAATGTTTGGGTATTACATTTGGACCCCAAAATATGGCCTTGTTTAATTGGGAGCAATCGTTGAAAAAGGTAGAATTTAAAATATTAAAATGGAAATCATAGAGTTTGTCAAAATTGAAATGCATTCAACTGATATGTGTCTTTTTTCAGATGTTATGGGGAAGCCGATTAAACCCAATTCGAAGGTGTTTTACATGTCTCCCAATCAATAAAGGTGGTTTAGGCATGATAGACCCCGTAGTTTTTTTTCATACTCTGTTTATATCACAGACAGTTAAATGTGGACTAGGGCAAATGACCAAGACACATAGGGTATGGTGTAGGTTAATTTTGGATATGTATTTTAGGCCATGGGGGGTGGCGGCCCCATGATTAGGGACCTTTTTGCATGTCCCAGACTTTTTCAAATCAGCTGCTACAAAATTATATATATGGAATCTCACAGAATTTGATATTTTGTCCCAATCTGGCCGCAAGCTGTACCAAATAGTTCTTGATAAAATATATCCAAATGAACCTAGCTTCAAACTTTGAACTCTAGAAAATAATAAATATATTTTAGCTCAATTGGTTAACCCCAGAATCCCAACTCAGATGTGGGAACATCTATGGCTTTCCGTTTATGGTAGAAAACAGGTGAGGGGGAATGCTAAGCATAAGGCCATGGAAGAAAAGAACTGTCCCTACCTGGATTGTATCAATTTAGAAGAAACCATGGAGCATTATTTCTTTTTCTGTTCTTATTCAAAAATTCTATGGGATTATTTAGCTACTGTATGGAACATGTCCTGGCTCAAAACCATGTCTTATGAAGTCTGTGTTTTAGGCCATTATGCCTTTTTGGGCTCTAGGTTTCATCCAGATACTCTTGCCATATTTTTGTATTGTTTAAAATGTTATTTATGGCAGGCAAGATGCAGTTGAGTATTACATCAAAACAAAATGTCCTATGAGAATGTGAGGACTTTAATAAGTGAAGCTATGTGGCATGTTTATGAGAAGGATGTAACATATTCAACACCTTGGCAAGTCCAAAGATGGTGGAAAGGTTTTTCTTTTTTTATCAAATTTAAGTAATGAGTTTCAGTATTTGTTTATCAATTTATCTATTTGTTTAATGGGGAATAGGTTAAAAAAAATGAGAGGTGAGGGGAAGGAAAACGGGTTTTGTTATAATCTTTAAGAATGTTTAAAAGATTTACGTTTGCCCTTTTTTTCTTTCCCCTCTGTATGAAATTTTGTTTGTGTATTGACGTTTCCTAAGTTTTCTTCTTTATCAGATTTTGTCAAAAATGATGTTTTCACAATATTCTGTTTTTCAATGTTCTTTCAATAAAACTACCCCTACTGTTGCAGTGGGGAAGCCCTTGTCGTCTTGGATCCTGTCCCAGATGGCGACTGCTGAGGAGGTGGTGGTGGAGGAGCTCCTTACTGCTTCTGGAACAGGTGGATTGGTCTCTTCCCCCTGCTTCTCCCTGCTTAGAAACCAAAGCATGTAATGATTTGTCTATGGATGTTGCTGTTACTTCCTTGCCTACTACTGACATGACTCCAATGGATATTTCTCCAGCTTTACCAGAGAACTATTCTGCAATGGACACAGACTCTTGACTTCCACAAGGCTTTTCTCATGCTTCTCCTGAGGTGTGGTCCATTGAGCTCCAAATACAGGCTGAGGAGGAGCGCTTTGCGCTCCGTTGATCAGAATTACACGCTGCCCTAACCTTTGCTAAACAGAGACGGCTGCTTGGAGATCTTTTGATTTGCAAAGCAGAAAAGACCTACCCGACTTGCAGCATTCGCCTGTTGGCTGAGAACATTGTCGTGGTTCCTTTGGGTTCTCAGCATTCTAGTTCTTCTTCTACGGAGATTCCTTCAGCCGGAGTGGCAGCGGGTAGTTCACCTCAGTCTCCCAGAACACCTGGTCTGGATTTGGCACACAAACTTTCCAATGCCTCATGTTCTTTCACTGCTTCTTCCCTTCATTTGCCTGCAGATGTTTCAGCTACCCTACAAGCTGCAGGATGGATTCATTCAGACACAGGGCATTGGATTTCGGGCCCCACTCCTATTGTTACTCCCCCGATTTCAATGAGACCTCAGCTGCAACAGACTGTTCCTCCCATTCCTGTGTTTTCTCCACAGCTTCCACTAGACACTTCGCCTTCTAACTTTCATTCCCCCCTACATCTCCCTCCAGAACTCCACTTTTCCAGTACTCCTACTCCTGTTTTAGGTGGTCCTGAACTTTCTTGCCCAGCTTCACCAGTGCCTTCAACTTTGACTGCCTCAATCCAACCTCCTGAAGCTCCATTGAACTTGCTGAAGTCCCCAGATAAGAAATCTCATGCTTCTCTTTTTCATCAGCCCATTTACCCAGCTAAATGTCACAATACAGTTAGGCTTATCTATAATGGGGGTATGTCAGAGTTTCCAGATAGGAGATTTGTTGCTAAATCTTTACTTAAGGGCTCTATGAAATTTTTTGCTAACAATATATATGCCCTCATTCATGCAACTGGGGAATCCACGTTCGACATTAGTTTTAAATTGAATTCTGGGTTGCAAAGGTTTTGGGCTCAGTTTCAGGTTCTGAAATCTTCTCCATTGTGGGCTCCTTTTGAAGCAATTCCTCTTACCAGACCTGAGTATAAAACAATTACTATTCTCTTCAGGAATGAGGGGGTCAGTGTCACTGACCTGACCTATTGGTTAAAACAAAGTTGTTCAGTTTTAGGTTCCCCTGAAGCCATATTTGATGATGAACACATATGGACCGGAGGGTGGAGGATGAAGGTAATGCTCCATATCACAGAAGCTGGTCTCGGTCATCTCCCCAATTGTTTTTTTTGGGTCAGAATCATGGTGTCTTGTTTTATGCAGGACAACCCAAGGCATGTTACAAATGTGGTTCCTGCACTCACTTGAGCAGCCTGTGTGATCAGGTTAAATGCAACATTTGTCAGGAACTGGGACATACTAGTGGGAACTGTCTTAATGAACCAAAATGTAATCTCTGTGTCTGTACGGGGCATACCTACCAAAGTTGCACTTGGGCAGCACACAATCAGTCTGCCTCCACTGATGTTACTAACATACTAAAATGCCAGCAGACTAGGCCTAACGGTCTTTCGAGTCTGCTCGATTGGTCAGCCCCCACCCTGGGTGCTGACCTTGCTGCCCCCCTCGCCTTCTCTGGCTTCTCCCTTCCCAGTTCTGGATATTCTTGCTGCATTGGATTTTGCTTCCAGAACCCTTCCCCGTACCTGTCCCAGCCCCTCTTGAACCCCTCCACCATCTCTGCCTCCACCAGCCCCCTAGGCAGTGCATTCCATGGCTCCACCACCCTCTCAGTGAAGTGGCACCTCCTCCTTTCTCCCCTGAATCTTCCCCCCTCCAGCTTCCACCCATGCCCTCTAGTGTTGAGGAACAAAGATTACTAATTGCAGTAGCTCAAAGAAATATGTCCCCCGAGATCTTCAGATATCTCTGCTGCCCCAGCTGTCCTGTTACTGAAACTGTACAGTAGATGGCAACTGCTCCCCAGTTGTCCTCTGGAACAATTGCTCAGCCCTCTCTTCCTGAACAGCTTCCTGAGGAGTCTTTCTCTACAGGTATGCCTCCACCCCAGATTAGTAAATGGTGCTCTAAAAGGTCCCAGGGGGCTGCCCAACCTGCATCTAAAATGTCCAAGACTTCCAAACTTCCATTAAGTAACAAATATGAGGTCCTGCAACCCTCAAACCTGTCTGATGCTGATTCAGAGAGCTCGACCCTGTGGTCTTCCCGGGTGGATTTACGTTCCGATATGGACACTCATCCTCCTCCCCCTCCTCCTGTAGTCACATGGCATAGATCACAGAGGTCAAGGACAAAACCCCCTTGAGTGATTTATTTTCACCATCCTCCCCCCATCTAAATGTCTTCATTACTCCTGGGTTCACTTAATGTGAACAGTATTAAAAATCATAAACGTAGGTGCTTAACACTGTCTTATTTTCAGTCTAGTTCCCTGCAGATGATCTTTTTACAAGATACCAGATTGCATACTATTGCTGAAATAGGACAAATTACTAAACTATGATATACTGGACCTTCCTATTGGTCCATTGGTCCTGATGTTTGCTCTGGAGTGGGTATTTTGTTTCATTCCAGCCTGCAGATACACCTTCTCAAACTCATAGACTTAATTCCAGGCCGTGTATTGATTCTTGATACAATAATAGCTACTTCTTATTATAGGTTTATCAATGTTTATGCACCTTAGTCCAAAGCAGACAGGGTTTCTTTATTTTAGGCTATTCAGCCATGCTTGTTGTCTTCCCAAGCTGTTGTCCTGGGTGGGGATTTTAATTGTGGACTTGATAAACGTGGCAGGGGTGCTCACTCTACTACTACTAAGGTTTACTGTGATATGTAAACATTAAGAAATGTTATATAGTGTATGGTGGAACGTCGTTCTCCACCGAAATCCATCGGTCTCGAAACCTTGTAGTCACACAGTAGTGACGATCGCAGAGCAGCAGAACGATTTGTCTCACTGCACTGCGCACGTCACAAACCATGTCCTCGAGCACCATTTGACAGTTAGGGCTCATTCCTTGGACAGCACACGTAGCGTTAGCAGCAATGTCGGTGGCGGTATACTTTCAAAACCACTTTCCAAGCAGGATACATTCATCCTTGAGCAGGAGAATAAAAACACGGCCAAAAAAACGAGAAATGACATGCAGCAGATACATAGCTGTATGTGAGTGTTTCAAAAGTTAAAATGTTAATCATTAAAAGTTTAAAATCTAAAGTGATAAAACAGTAAACATGTTAAGCGTGAAAACGCAAAGAGTGTAAAGTTAAGTTTTTCCTTCCAGTAACCAAGTAAACATTTTCCTAAGCAGCAATATGACTAGTGATTGTTTTTTTTTTTCTCACAGAGCGACGCCCACCATACACATAGTAGGTGAGTGAATTGCTGACAACAGTTACCACAGCATTATGATGACAGATTACCTCTTGACGCCGCCTCGAGGTAATCTGTCGTCATAGTGCCAACTCGGTGGAAGAATAGCCCTGTTGTCAACCGCTCCCCATGCACTATCCTATATTTCTTTGTCTCATTTAAAAGATGCCTATTTGACTACCCATAAGACTGTCCATCCCACATTTCAGAAAGATCATTTGGCTACGAGAATAGATTTTTTTTTTTCCTTTCCTCCTTTTTACCTGTTTCCTCTATTACAATTATAGAAGTGAAATTTTCAGACCATAAACTTTTAGATCTTTGTTTAGGAACTGTTGTACCATTTTCTCAGGGTCCTGGTTACTGAAAATTGAATTCTTCCCTTTTATCCCAAACATCCATGATACAGAATCTCTGGTATTTTGCAGCTCATAAAAGTTCAGTCATTGATCTGTTTGACTCTCCTGCCCTCTGGTGGACAGCTGTTAAATTGGATTTAAGGAAATTGTTACAATCTCATGGTAAACAAATCCATTACAACGCTTACTTCCGGTACCTGCGCCAGCGTAAACAGTTACAGAAACTGCAATCCTTATCTAGGACCACTACCCATGATTATTCGGAACAAATTCACATACTGCAACATGACATGCAAGCTTTTCAGCTGCATCAAGCTGAAAGTTTAAAAAATCAGCACAGTTTTGGGATAAAAGGAAAGGTTGCAGTCCTCTACCCTTATTTACATTGCTGTACTACTGTCAAGCGTAAAGTAATGGATTGTCTTAAGGATTCAGATGGAACTACTTATACGGATAAACAAAACATATTTCGAATAGTGACCCAGCATGTTTCTTCCCTTTTTTCCACTTATTCCTGTCCTGCTGTTACCCTATATAATTTATTTTCATCCTCTTCTATCCCTGTCTGTCCCCCTTTTTTATTACCTGAATTGACAGCTGATATTTCTGCTGCAGAACTGGAACAGGCAATTAAGTCCTTACCTACTAATAAAGTCCCCTGGCTTGGATGGATTTACCTCTGAATTATATAAATTCCTTGGCCCACTGCTGTCCAAAGAATTGGCTATGGTTTTTACTTTTTTATGAATTCGGCTTCGGTCCCTTTGGAAATGGCTTGTGGTCTTTTGATTTTCTTTTACAAGAAAGGTGATAGAACTGATTTAACTAATTGGAGACCTATTAGCCTGTTAAACACTGATTTCAAAATAATCACCAACATTTTACATACTAGATTATTGCAAGCAGCAGTACATCTCATCACTCCCACTCAAACTTGTTCAATACCAGAAAGAAAAATGAGAGATCATCTGCTTCTTCTTCGTGAACTCATTGAACGGGATAACGCAGAAGGCTTATCAGGGTTTCTACATGCTTACCTCTGGTCCGTACTTGAGAAGTATGGTATACCAGATTCTTTAATTTTTTGGCTGAAATCTGTTTATAATGTAGCTACAATATCCCCTCTTATTAATGGTTGGGTGGGCCCAATGATTCCAGTATGTCGGGGAGTTCGACAAGAATGTCCTCTGAGTCCTCTGCTTTATGTTTTTGGTATTAACCCGCTTTTGTGGGCTTTTAACTCAGCTCCTTCTCTGACACATGTTTGTGTGCATACATATTCCATTCCTTATATTGTCTTGGCTTACGCAGATGATCTTACGGTCTTGGTCGGTGATGTAGCTTCTGCATCACAGGCCATGGACATATATAGCTCCTTCAGTTCCTTATCTGGGATCCTCCCTAAATACAGTGAAAAGTGTGGGAAGGCAACTTGGCAGACCCTCGATACCTCTTCCTTGCATAGCAGGTATTACCTTGTCCCAGGACCCTATAACTATTTTAGGCATACAATTTGGTTATTCAGCCTTGGATGTCCTGAACTGGACTTCTAAACTTTCCCAAGCCCAACAATTAGTCAAGCAATGGAACTCCTGGCATACGGGTAAGTTAAAACGGGTCTATCTCATTAAAACGTTCCTTTTGCTGTTCTTTCTACATATATGTTGGGTATTCCCTCCTCCCCGTTCCCCTGGAAACCACCTTGCTTAGTGTTTTTTTTCAGGCAGTCTGGGGGAGCCGGTTGAATCCCCTGAAAAGGAATATTTTATATTTACCTAAATCTCTGGGAGGACTAGTATGGTTCACCCTGTGGGTTTTTTCTCTGTTTTTGATATGGCTGTTCATTTCCTGCCTCTTTTGACACATGTCAACAGAGCTTGGGTCCCTTTATACACCTTGACTTGTAGTCCTTGGTTCCCTCAATGGGAAGTGGCATCTCTCTGGGTGATCCATCACTCTCATGTTTGTCCTCCTTATATTCGTGATGTTTTTGTGAGACTGAAGAGTTGGCAGTTGACGGGTAGCCATGGTCCGTGGGCAACATCGGAAATTCATCTATAAACAAATCCTCACCACTAAATTTCGAGAACTAATCACTTTTCCCTCCTGTCCTCCTTCTTTGACTCCTGAATAACCCCAGGATCCCTGAGAAAATGTGGGACATTCATTGGCTTGGTTGTCATAATCAGCTGAATGTTAAAGAACATCAAAAACATAAACAGCTTTCTGAGAGAATTTGCTCTAGGCCTTACTGTAATAACCAACTGGAGACTACTCAACATTTACTTTTTTCCTGTTCCTATATACTGGAATTTTGGTCCATTCTGGCAACTGCGTGGCACATGCCTCCTTTTTGTACCATTTCTTTGGATGCCTTATTGTACGGCTCCCTTGATTTTTCTTAGTTGGCATGGGATGCCTCTACTCTACAGGTTATTTTCACTGTTGTGAAATGGTACATTTGGAATTCTTGCTGCTGGTTCACCCTGCAGCAAAAATTAGTGCCACTTCCTGAGTTGGTGGGGAAAATTACGTGGGAGATTAAATTGCTCTTTCACCAGGACTCGAAGGTTTGTCCTGCTACCTGGATTTTTCAGTCGTGGTGAAATCTTCCGTGGGTTACGGACTCCGATGTCCCTGTTACTTGACTGTTTTGATTGGTTCTCCAGTTGGTTTCTCTGATTTTTCCTGAATTTTGGGGTTGTTTCTTTTTCTTCTGTTTAGTATGCTGTATTTTTTATCTGTTTTTTGGTAATCTTTCCATTTATGATTTTGTATGCAATGTTACTTCTGTGTATCTTTTGCTTGACATATTTGATTATAATAATACTCCTACTCTTTATGTATTTATTTATTTAGTCAATCATAGGAGTTACAACCCTTTGAGTCATAGACTCATTTACAAAGGCTCCGCATCAGCTTTAAGTGGGGGAGGGTTCTGTTGGGTAGGGCAGTTTTCGTTATGACTGTAATTTGTTTTAGTTTTTCTTTTTTCTGAATATTATGTTTGTATGCTGTAATACTTTTCTGTAATTTTATATGAAAATCTTGGATAAAAACATTCCCCATCTCTTCTAGTGGGGTGGGGGAGTTTGTTGGGTGTTTTTTTTTACTGTTTTCCTTTTGACACTCTTGTACTTTTCTTTCTGATTTTGTTTGTTTTCATTATGATTTTGTATGATGTAATACTTTTTTTTGTATTCTTTGAAAATCTTGAATAAAAAATTCCCCTACTCTTTTCGAAAAGTGCAATGGGATCTTTAACATCCACCTGAACTACCACCAGAACAGGCAGATGGGACCTCAGTTTAACATCTCATCCAAAAGGCAGCACCTCAGGAGTGCAGCACCCCCCTCATGCTGCACTGCAGTGTTAGTATTGGGATATTAACCAAAGTGCCTGGTGTGGGGATGGAACCCACAGCCTTCTGATCTCCCAGCCTCAGAGATGAGTGTGCTACCTGCTGAGCCACTGACCCTCAGATGCAGAGGAAGGAAATCTTTCAGTCTGTTCCTTCATGGTCTGGAAAAATTCTTACATTTGTTTGAGTTCTTCCATGGAAGGTGTAGAGGGCTGAGCAGGAGGCATAACTGTCTCGTTCTCAGGCTCAGTATGCTTTTCTTTCCTGAACTTTTTAACACTTGTTGCCAGTACTGGTGTCTCAGCATGGTATTTATCTTTCTTTTTTTCCATCTTTACTCCCACTGGGGCTCCAGGCAGGCATGGCTGTGGTCCTATCTCAGAGTATCTCAGTCTACACTGTTAGCTTCAGGGCTTCATATAGCCTGCCTCAGTGTCCCATTTTCTGTTGTCTTCCCATTAATACCAGGACCTCAGAACCTGGTTGCACATGCGCGTGAAGTTGCGCATGTACCCCGTGGCTCTGATGACAGTCCTTTCTTTCCACCCAGCCTAATGCCTGGGCTCCCTTGTGGCTTGGCACTGCCACCTAGCCACCACCAGGCAGCAGCCAAGAGCTGGGGAAACCCACTTCCCTCCCCGGGAGCAGAGAGCTGCCATGCGGCAGCTCAATCCAACTCCTTGCCCTCTCCCCAATAGACCAATGGGCTTGTAGTGCATACTGTAAGCTGTCATTGACAGTTCAGTCGGTGGGCAGCTGTGGAGGTGTGAGGAGGGCTGTGCTGCTCGCCGACGGGTGGCCATGCTCGGGCGGGGGCAGAGGGGCGGTATGTCATTACTGGAGTGGGTGGGAGGTTGGGGGACCACTACACTATGGAAAAATATAGATTATTGTATTGAGTGGAGGATCAGGCAATAGGGTGGGACCCTACACTATGGAAAAAGTTTTATTTTATTACCAGGTGGATAATTTGGTGATCAGGGAGGGACCACTACACTATGGAAACAGTGTTAGAATATTCCCGGGTGGGTAATCAGGTGATCGGGCAACAAGGAGGGATCATTACACTATGGAATATCTATGGGATAAATTGTACTTCATTACTGGGTGGGTAATTGGGCGATCGGCGATCAGGGTGGGACCACTACACTATGGAAAGTTGTTGTTTTTTTTATTCCCAGGTGGACGATCAGGGACTGGGTGGGACCGCTACACTATAGAACATATCTATTTTCATTCACGGGTGGCAGCTCAGGGGATTGGGGACCGGGGAGGAGTTGGGGGGCCGCAGTACCTCTGCCAACCACTAGGGTTGCGTGGATTACCGCCATTTTTTTTTTTTGTGGTAATTTGCTCCATGCAACGACCTTCATAAAGGCCCCTGCATGGAACAAATCCTTTGTGAATGGGATTGTGGGGCTATGCAGGTACTACTTTGCCCACTTGCAAACCTAGTTTGCGGGAGCAAACTGGGTTTTGTCAATACCAGCTAGTCACAAAGCTCGGGTTTGCACTTGGGCAAAGCTTTGTGAATCCTGTCCCAGAACTAATTTTTTTTTTTAAATAATCATATTTTATTAAATTTTCTTAACAAAGAGAATGGAGACAGTACAAATAGAACAAACAGTGCATGTAAGGGAGCAGCAATACATTACAGAGGGTTAAGTCAAATCCTAGTGGGAAATACATATTGTAAGCCAAGTATTACAGAAACAAAAGAAAACAGGAGTCATAATTATAGTAATAATAGTGGTGCATGGATTCGGGTAATCAACTGAAATAAGAAGAAAAAACTAGCTAGTCAGGGGACAAAAGTAGGGTCTCTTGCCATAACAAATAAAAGCCACTGGGATCACCTATCCCTCCTCTTTTCCTTGTGGTGTTTATTTATCCCATATAGATACATAGATACTGTTCGCAGATAAGGGCCTATGGCCCACCCCGTCTGCCCATTTAAGCTTGTAAGATCACTTTAAGTTTTTCTAGAAGTCTGTTGCCCCCTTAGCCCTGACCTCCAGGATTCCCTTATGTCTATTCCATGCATTCTTAAGTCCTGTGATTGTTTCAGCCCCCACCACTTTCTCAGATGGGGTGTTCCACTTGTCCACCACCCTTTCTGTGAAGAAAGTCTTCCTCACATTTCCTCTGACTCGCCCTCCCTTCAACTTCATCCCATGCCCTCTAGTCCTGGAACATCTTTTTCATTGGAAAATAGTGTATTCCTGCACCCTGTTCCTCCCTGTAAGGTACTTGTATGTCTCTATCATATCCCCCTCTTTCCCTTCTCTCCTCCAGGGAGTACATATTCAAGTCCTTCAGTCTGTCCTCATAGAACTTGTGATGCAATCCCTGTACCATCTTTGTTGCCCTCCTCTGAATCTTCTCCACCCTGTCTATGCTCTTACTTAGGTAAGGTCTCCAGAACTGGACACTGTATTCCAGGTGAGGCCTCACTAGTGTCTTGTATAGTGGAATTATGACCTCCCTTTTCCCACTGGTGATACTCCTGCTTATGCATCCCAGCATCCTATTTGCTTTATTTATTTATTTTATTTATTTATTAGAAAAGTCATATTTACAACCTTTGAGTCATGGACTCATTTACAAAGGCACCTCATCGTGGGGGGGGGGTAGACAGAGTTACATAGTGTGATTACAACAGTGAGAACAGTACAGGTGCAGAACATTAAACACAGAGTACACACAGGCTACGTAATAATGTTACTTATAATAGGTTACAGTCATATACAAGGTACCCAAGGGTTACATTGGGGTACTGCCCTGAGCGATACTTAGATAATACCTGGAGAGGGTGGAAGTAGGGATGGGAGTTGGGTGGGAGGGAGGAGAGGATAGGCTGTCCAGAGGATGTTGTCAAGTCAGGAGGCCTGACAGGGGATCCCACAGTGGGATTAATTAGGTGCATCTACAGCAACGAGCGTCAAAGAGATGGTTTCGGAGGGCTATTGTGAAGGGACCAATTTTGGCAATGTCTGTGATGGAGGGTGGGAGGGAGTTGAACCAAGCAGGGGCTCGGTAATGGATGGATATCTGAACTAGTGAGGTCTTGGTTCTGGACACCAGAAAGGTGGCTTTGACAGAGCTACAGGTGGCAACAGACAAGGACGCATGCCATAGGGAAGCAGAGACCTCTGGGGGGAGGGCCCTAGAAGAGATTTTTTGCTGAGTAAGCAGGTCTGGTAGCACAGACGCTCCTCACAGGTGTGCAGGTTGGTGGTGGAGCAGAGCAGGCTAGTGTGAGTGCAGCTAGAGGCTCTGGTCAGGAGCTTGCAGGCCTTATTGATTGAGAGCTGGATTTTAGTCAAGGTGGTATTGTCCGCCGCAGCATGAATGGGCAAGCCATAGTCCACTAGCGACAGGACTGAAGAGGTGATGGCCAGCCGGAGGGCAACTTGGGGAGGCAATCTCTATGACGGTATAGTAGGCCTATCCGAGAATTTATGGTGGAGGATAGGGCATTGATGTGGGTGTGGAAGCTGAGAGCTGAGTCGAAAGTGACGCCTAGATATTTCTAAGAGGTCACTTGCTCCAGCGGGTGCAGAGTGCTGGTGAGAATGAAGAGGGGGGCATTCTTGGCCTTGTTTTGGTGATGGGGGAAGACATTGACTTAGTCTTCTTTAGGTTAATGACAAGTCAGTGGTCAAGGAACCACTTTTCAGCTTGGTTGTAGGTGTGCTGGAGGGATACCAGGAGAGAAGAGGGATTGGGGTGGGAGGCAAAGAGGACCGCATCATCAGCATAGAGGAGCATTTTTCCTGTGCAGGAGCTGGGGAGAGTGTTGAGGTAGAGGCTGAAAAGTACAGGGCCCAGAATGGAGCTCTGGGGTACCCCGGAACAAACAGGCTGGGTATTGGACAGGGAGCTGTTTATCTTCACATGCTGGGATCTAGCAGAGAGGTAGCTGGAGAACCAGATAAGGGGACCAGTGGAAAAGCCATGTTGGTGGAGGGACTTGAGCAGGACGGGGTGACAAACAGTGTCAAAAGCCTTGGAGAGATCTATGAACACTGTGCCGGCAAGGTTGCCGGAATCAAGAGCAGACTGCAGGTATTGAGAGAACTCCAGGAGAGCAGTAGTGGTACTGTGTCCTGGGCGGAAACCATGTTGTTCTGGGCACATGTCATATTTGGCCAGGTACTCAGAGAGTTGAATAGACACTATTTTTCCCAGGGCTTTAGAGAGCGGGAGAAAGATAGAGATCGGCTGGTAGTTGTTAGGTGCGGACCAATCTTCACTCGTATGTATAGGGGTGATTTCAGCTGATTTCCAAGCACTTGGAAACTGCCTAAGGCATAGAGACCGGTTTAGTAGGTCTGTAAGGGGGACTAGAACAACATCCAAGACCAGGCAGAGGATCCTGGAGTCTAGGGGGTCACAGCTGGGGTGGTTACTACCAAGGGCTTTTAGCAGGTGTGGCCTGGCTATGTGGGGGGATATGGGGCCTGATTCTAGAAAGGAAAATACACCAGACGCAAATAACGCAGTTGTGGAACTTACGCAACAGCAACTGCGACATGAGAGTTATGGGCTATTTTAGAACCCGCGTAAATATGCCAAATGCAACTGCATAAGTTGCAACACACAAGATACACCATATAAAAGTGTGCAACATGCAATTGCGGCCCAACATACCCCAGCAGATACGCCACAGCAATGGCAGAAGCTGCAGCTGAAAGACAGAGGAGGAAGAGGAATTTTGGCCATGAGGAGGTTAACACCCTGGTGGAGCAAATCGACTGCCACCATGCACTCCTCATGGGACACAGAGAGGATGCCAAGAGGAGGGAGAAATGCAAGAGGGCATGGGACAGGGTGGTATGCAGAGTCAATGCCACCATTGCACAGCGCAGGACAGTCCGAGATGTGCAAAAGAAGTGGAGTGACCTCAGGCGCCTGGTGAAGCGCAAGGTGTCGTACAACAGGCGCAGTGCACAGGGCACAGGGGGCGGACCCACCCAGCAGGAGCCACTCAGCAGCATTGAGAGGAGGATAGCGGCACATCTCAGGCAGCAGAGCATCGCTGGTGTAACACAGCTGGACACGTTCAGACAGCGGACGGCCACAGGTAGGGACACACAACCGGCAATGTATGTGACAGGCCAAACATGGCAACAGCACAGAAGCCAACGGCAAAGATGAGGTAGGTGGGGTGACAATGTGTAGGCAAATGTAATGGTGGGGAGGCATGCCACATGGCCACAGCCAGCCACAGAGTGGGCCAAGGGAACCAGACAATGGTAAGGGGCAGGCCAAGGACAGGCATTTGTGCTGCTGACATGTGCAGCAGTACAAAGGAACGACCAATGGCCAACTGTGGAGGGGCTGGCACGGGCACATGAAACCGGAGGGGGGGCTGTGCACAGGAATGGGCCGGGCTGCACTGGGGGATGCTGTGCCCTGCACTGTGTACTGCTGAGGGGGGGCATGCAGATGTAAGGTCTGGGCTGCACTGGGGAAGCTGTGTCCTGCATTGTTGGGGGAGCATGCAGAGGTAAGGTCTGGGCTGCACTGGGGAGGCGGTGTCCTGCATTGTGTACTGTTGGGGGGCATGCAGGGTAAAGTCTGGGCTGCACTGAGGGAAGCTGTCCTGCACTGTGTACTGTTGGGGGCATGCAGAGGTAAGGTCTAGGCTACACTGGGGATGCTGTGTCCTGCACTGTGTACTGCTGGGGGGCATGCAGAGGTAAGGTCTGGGCTGCACTGGGGAAGCTGTGTCCTGCACTGTGTACAGTTGGGGGCATACAGAGGTAAGGCCTGGGCTGCACTGGGGAAGCTGTGTCCTGCAATGTGTACTGCTGGGGGAGCATGCAGAGGTAAGGTCTGACTGCACTGGGGAAGCTGTTCTGCACTGTGTATTGTTGGGGAGGCATGCAGAGATAAGGTCTGGGCTGCATTGGGGATGCTGTGTCCTGCACTGTGAACTGTTGGGGGGCATGCAGAGGTAAGGTCTGGGCTGCACTGGGGATGCTGTGTCCTGCACTGTGTACAGTTGGGGGGGCATACAGAGGTAAGGCCTGGGCTGCACTGGGGGAAGCTGCGTCCTGCAATGTGTACTGTTGGGGGGGCATGCTGAGGCATGGCCTTGCTGCACTGGGGGAAACTGTGTCCTGCACTGTGTACTGTTGGGGAGGCATGCAGGAGTAAGGTCTGGACTGCACTGGGGGAAGCTGTTCCTGCACTGTGTACTGTTGGGGGAGGCATGCAGAGATAAGGTCTGGGCTGCACTGGGGGATGCTGTATCCTGCACTGTGTACTGTTGGGGCATGCAGAGGTAAGGTCTGGGCTGCACTGGGGTAGCTGTGCCCTGGGGGGCATGCAGAGGTAAGGTCTGGGCTGCACTGGGGAAGCTGTGTTCTGCTCTGTGTACTGTTGGGGGGGGGGCATGCTGAGTTATGGCCCGGGCTGCACTGGGTGTTGCTGTGTCCTGCACTGTGTACTGTTGGGAGGAGCATGCTGAGGTTTGATCTGGGCCACACTGGGGGATGCTGTGTCCTGCACTGTGTGCTGGGGGGGCCGTGCACAGGCATGGGCTGGGCAGTAGGGAGGGGGCATGGGTCACTGTCCCAGTGCCTTCAGAGTGCAGGCGAGGGCTGCAGGGGTTGTACATAGCTGGCAGGGACAATGTAGTCACCCAGGGGTGCAGGACCCTGCAGCGCGGTGCTGCCTCATGGGCGTGGCAGTGCATGGTGCCACTGTGCAGTGGGGAGCCGTATGGGGTAGCCATGTGACAGCTGGCATTGCCGTACCAGGATGGATGGCACAGCAAGGGCTTTAATGGTGGGGGTCCATGCTACTGGTGCAGGACGCATGTACAGTGGTGGCATACACCAGGTGGGACAGCACAGAAGTGTGGTGGGTGCAATGCCAGAGCAGACCTGTGAGGGTAACACTGATCGGGCAGATGAGGGCACACTGTGATGCTGGGACACACTAACATGTTTCCCATCCAACAGGTGCAGTGGCAGCTAGTGCAGGTGGCCCCAGCAGAGCTGGAAGGTGGAAGCAGCAGCAGCAGCAGGGCCAGGATGGTGCCGGCATGGCCCAGGCCATCGGCATGATGTCGGATGACAGTGGCAGCCCATCGGACACTGGAGGCAGCCCTGCTGCCAGTACACCTGTGGTAGGAACACCGGAGCCGATGTCGGAGCCTGAGGGGAGTGGGAATGGGGAGAGCCCCATGCTAGAGGAGACGGTGGACAGCAGTGAGGAGGATGCAGCTGGACTGCCACGGGAGCAGCAGGGAACCATCAAGGACACTACCAGCAGTGCTGCCACATCTGTGGAGGCGGTGCAGATGCTCATGGTCGAGCGGGAGGCGTCGGACCAAGACCAGCCAGTGGCTGAGAACACCGCCATAGAGTTGCTCAGCCCACTGAGCACCCGTGGACTGGAGGACGAGTTGGATGAGGCTGTCTGGGTGCTGCAGGACCAGCTGTCTCCACCGGCCTACATTGGGAACTATTGCCAGTCGGTGCTGGCCGGCCAGGGGGATTGCAGGCAGGAGCTGGGGAACATATGGCAGGGCATGCAGGAGCACCACACCTGCATGGAGCTACAGTTATCCAGCATTGCCGGCAGTCTGCAGGCATTCACTAGGGACACAGCGGCATGCATGGCTGGCCTGGGGGATGCCATACAGGGCATCCGGCACTGTGCCGAACGCCAAACGATCATCATAGACCACCTCAGCACAGGCCTGGAGAACATGCTGGCACACCAGCAGTGCCAGGATACAGCCATGGCCACGGCCATGCAGGCCATAGCGTGTGCACTGCAGCCACTGCACCACCTGCAAGGCCTGGCCCAGCAGATGGCACACCCAGCCACCACTCATTCCAGAACCCAGACACAGCCACCGGAGCCAGTGGAACACCCTCCCCCACCCCCGGCCCAGGCGTCAGTAACTACCCACCCGCCAGTCATGCTGCCAGAGTCGCACACACAGCTGGGCACCACCCACACTGACCTGGCCACAGGACAGCACCAAGATGTGACCACCTTGGCACACACAGGCATGCAGGCAACAAAGGCACCGACCAGGCCAGGCCTCTCATACAGTCCCACAGGAACAGAGACAGGCACAGGGCACACACAGGGGGATGGGCACACTGAGGAGGGTGCTCTGCAGGCTGCACAGGGCCCAAGGCACTCAGCACGTGATGGGGGAACACACTGTGCTGCCCCGGCATGGCCACTGCCACACGTGGCACAGAGGCAAGTTGCGTGGGCGGAGGCACAGCAGCCCACTTGTGGGGGCACATACAAATCTACAAAGTGCAATGCCAGGGGAGGGCAGCCAGGGCACCGCACAGCCCACCAGACTGGCAGGGTCCCCCACAGCCCTGCACCCGGCACCTGAGGGTTCGATGCAAGGACGGTGTGCACATAGCAGATGGCTGTGCAACCTGAGCAGTAGGGGAACTGTTGGGTGGGGCTGCAATGGGGGGGTGGGGCCATATGCATGGCAGGGGGCACATGTGTATGGGGGTACCATGTGTTCACTTGGGGGTGTGTGTGTGTGTGTGTTTATGCTACACTGTGTGCATGGGTGTGTGTGTGTGTGTGGGGTCATGAGTGATGGGTAGAACCAGGGAGCACTGTGCATTGGGCACATGTGTGTATTGAGCATTGTGTAATTAAACCTGTTTGCACCTCATCCCTATGGTGTGTTGTCCTTTTGTCATCATTACATTGATGGGGCCTTACTGGGTACATGTTGGGTAGGGCATATCCCCCAGTCACTACAGTGCCCTGCATGGGCCACTGCCGGTGGGCAACTGCCTGCCACTGACCTCCCCAGGGCGTGCACGTACACACACACACACACACAGCCCTGCAGGCATAGGTGCTACACATGCAGGGGCACCCACACCTGTTCCACATCTGCGTAGCATCCGCAGGAAGCACATGCAAACGCGTGAGACCAGGCAGGCCACATCCCCACATCGCAGATGCTATGGTGCACATCGCTATCGCAAATCGTAATTGCCGCCACGCATGCTGCATATGCACATATGCGATGTGCAACATGTGATGCATGTGCAAAATGCACATGTGGTACGTGCGGTTGCAAGTCGATAGGCCCAGGCACCGTGTAGTGGTACAGGGGCTGCAAACCTGGCTGTAGGAGAGAGCTAGATCAGAACAGTGCCATCCAGACCAAGACATGGACAGACAATCAGCTAACTGGGGAGTACTGGGCCACAGCAGGCCCCCCACTCCTTAGCCTGTTGCCCCCAACTGTTGTGCAGTGCTTGTCACACTGTGAAACTCATGGGCTGCATGTGGAACACTGCAGCAAATAAGACCTAGAAGCACAGACCACTGTTGTACTGTTGCATTCATGTTCAAGGGTATAGGCAAGTATACTCACTGTACACATTTGTGTACAGTGCTGTTGAGTGCCTGTCATAAACCATAAGCCTTTCTATTGACATTTGCTTTCTGATCTGTAGTATTTGGGTTGATGTAGGCCACCAAGGGGTGTCTCTGTCTACACTTCTGTTTAGGAGACAGATACATGTATAACCTCTTTAGGGATTAGAGGAATCATCTGACAACAGTCAGATTTGTTTGGAAGGGGGTACCATTTGAAGAGGATGTGTACAGATCATAATGGGGGGGACTGTTGGAGAATGTGTGTACAGAATGGAACCTTCTTGGCTACACCCCTGTTCATGTTTAGAATGATTGTCACAGCGTGACCGATATAGTGACATGCATCATGTACAATGGAGTGTTGCCCATGTATGTGGACTATGAATATGGAACAGGTCCCCACAATGTGGCACAGGAAGCCTCTGTGGGATACAATGGGGAATGGTCCTCATACTGTGGTACAGGCAGGAGGTGTGCAGGCATGACCCTCCTAAAGGTGGACAGTCAGGGGTCCTGATACGATATGTGCAATGTCAGTGGTCCGTACCATAGGCTGTGCTGTGGGAGGGTGCCCAGGGATATGGAGGGCATGGTACTGCCACACACCACTGTGTGGCAGGTGGTGTATTGGACATGCCACATGTGTGTCGTAACATGTTGCCTAGGTGGTCCATCACTCACCCATTCGGTTAGGCCAGGCAGGTCCACCCCCATGCCTGCAGTGGGGGCAGAAATCCTATGGCTGTGTCCTCGGTCGGATGGCACCGACAGCCCCCCTCCCACTTCTGTGGACTATGTGGGACAGTGCCCTCAGGATGGGAGTCGCGGCCCCACGCAGTGGGGCACATAGTCAGACCGCTGCGGCCCCCATGGTGGTGAGACGCATGCCGTGTACTGCGGTGATGGGTGTGTTGTGGATGTGGCATCTGGCCAGTGGCATGCAGGCACTGCACAGTGGCTGTGTGAGTGGCACACTGCCCATGTGGGGCGGCCATGGACCAGGGCTCTGGCATGGGGTGGGAAGGTCCCTGTGCTGAGGGGCACCTGGGGGTGTACACCCCAATCCTCTGAGCCTCTCGGTGGTACTGCCCATGGCACAGGCCAGCATGCCTGCATTGCACAGGCCCAGGCCACACTCCTCAATGGCCCCTGCAGTACAGGGCTGTGCCTGTTGCAGTCGCAGCCTCCCAAGTGGCCCACATGTGGTATGCACAGTTGCCACGGCTAGGTGGAGTTGGGATCCACACTGCCATGCAAGCATTGGGTGAGCCGTGTAGGCCACAACAGGGTACTGCAGTGCACACCCAGTGGCATGGTGTATGCAGGACCTGGCACAATTGACACCTGTCTGGCGGCTGGGTCCTCGGTGTTGGCTGCCCTGGACCTGGGATGTGCCATACAGGGTGAGGGGTTTGGGCCTGTCTGTGTGGCACAACCCCCACTGTGTGCGGTACATGGTCCACCATGGGTGCGCACCTCACTGTGGGCACCCAGGGAGGGTTGTACTAGCACAGGGCGTTATTGTGTTAGCAGTGGGCACTATTGACTGCCATGGTGGGTGGCGTGCAGGTGTACCGTCACGCCTCTGGCATGTGGGCACGGGATGCAGGCAGGGTGCAATGTCCACCAGAGGTAAGGCGGTATCAGCACCACACATGCCCTGTTGGTCATTGTTGCCACACCATGGTGGCATGCTGTACTACAGGGTCACATAGGTGTGTCACAGATTGTACGGTATGCGTGGTACAGTAGCCCTGTGTTATAGGCGTAGATGCATGGACAGTGTGTCAGTGGGCACTCCATGTGTGCACAGTGCGGCGGGAACCGGTCATGGGTATTCCTGCTTGGTTGCCAACACAGCGCCCATACCGGACCACACAGGCAGTGCCTTGGCCCGGTCACACTGTCACTGTGCTGCTGCAACAGTGATACATATCTTTTTGGTGGAGGTGTGTCACTGCAGTGGTGGACTGGCCCAGATGCCAGCCTGTGTGCTATTACCAGTCATGCTGCTATGTCCAACCTTGTAGCGCCATCCATGCCTGTGTGCGGCATGTGGTGGCCCATGTTCTGGCTGTCCTGTGTGGAACAGGTCGGGTGCCGCCAGATGTCACCTCAGACTGTGCGAGGGGAGGCCTATACAGGTCATTGCCTGTGCTGAACACACAGGTGCACAGCCGCCTGCCTAGCTGGCTGTGTAACACTGTCCCTGTACCACACCCTACATGTTATGCCCGTCGGGTACGCACCTGACCACATCCAGCCTGTGCAGGGTCGGTCACAGCAGGGTGTCTTGGGGGCTGTCCTGGGCCATGTGCGGGTACATGCCTGTGGGATGGTGCCACTGTGGGGGGGGGGTTGCAGCACCCACAGGCTGCTGGCCATGGGGGGCACTTACAGCTGTGTACTAACCCATGCCCATTCCTTCTCTAGCTCCACGGCGGACACATATGAGTCTTCGGTGAGTATATGCCATTGCTCAACACGCACATTCCCAATGCCTGTACAGCACTGTGTACCTGACATTGTTGCTCTCTGTCCCCCGTGTAGGAATCAGCACCATCGAACAGGTCCAGGTAGGTACACACTGTCACAACGCAGCTGCTCTTGGGGTCCCCGACTGTGCCACAGGCTTATGTTGCCCTGCTCTTTCTCCATCCAGGTGTACTCCAGACCTGTCAGCGCCACCCACTCCGGACAGCACGGTGCACACTACAGATAAGTAACTGTCAGTCCCCATGCTGGCGCCCACAATTGGCATTGTCTCAGCCCCTTGGGCACCTGATGGTTGTGGCCGCATGCAGCTCCACATGGGGGTGGTGATGCGGACGTGTGGCAGGGCTGCAAGAGGTGCTCCACACCCACACTGTGCAAGGTCGGCCCGCGACATGCCTCTGCAGGGGACGGGTGCCGTGTTGGTGCACTGTGGTCACTGTGTGCAGCACTGTGTGCCAGGCCCCTGCATGGCACAGCTCGGCCTTTACACACCTCATGCTCTGCATGGCATTGGCATGGGGGTACCACCTGGGGTGGTGGGCCACAGTTGCAGGCCTGTGGCCCGGCACTGACCCATGTCCCACAGCTGGTGTCTGGTGTTGCACATGGTGGGTGGGAGTGGTCTGCACAGCCATAGTGGAATTCTGTATTTATGCATGTGCCATTCCTTCCCCTGTTATAGGTGCCACGCAGACGATAGGACATTATGTCCTCCGGGTCATCCCTGAGTCTAAGTGGGCATGCCCCGAGCTTTAAGTAACATGATACAGCACTGCTGGTTATCTATGTGCAGCAGTAGAATAGGACACTGCTGCCACCTGGGAGCCATCTGCACCCACATGGCGGAGGCAACGGGGACACGCTGGAACATCCACCAGCTAACCCACTGCTGGCAGGATCTGACACGGAGGGAGGCTGGGATCCTGCAGCAGATGATTGGCATGGCCCACCTCAGGGATGCGGACATGCGGTCTGGGCAGGACCCAGGTGTTGGTATGTATCCTTACAGCTGTTCATCTGTTGTAGCAGTGCTGGCGTGGTGGCCATGTCACATGGTGCTTCCAACTCACTCACCTTTCCCTTCACCCCACAGGTTCTACTGGCATGACCCATGGCATGCAGCAGAGCTGCCTTGCCAGCCTCAGGCAGGAGGTGCTTCACTGGAGGTCAGGTAAGTACATTCCATGGACCACTTGTGCTGTGGCCATGGCTGGCAGTCACAATGTGGCTCGTGCTGCACCCTCACACTGCATGCCTATGTGTGTGTGTGCCCTTCTGTCTGGGACCAGCACCGACCGCATCCTTTACATCCCTACAGGTGTCCATAGCAGGCTGCCACAGCAGCAGAGGGCCCTGCTGTGGGCTATGGCAGCCGTCAAGGCACAAGATGCAGAGGAGTACCGGATGCGCACCCAGCACAGGCAGCAGAGGGCCAGGGTACTGCCACCAACATCCTCCTCCTCCTCATCCTCCTCCCCCCTCCACCTCCTCCGCAGTGGGGGCAGCCGAAGGGGACCCAGCCATGATGGACACACAGCCAAACCGGGGGACCCTACTGATGTTGGGCAACAGGGGCCCGGAACAACCACAGCTGCACAGCCAGGACAGGGAGTGCAGAGTCGCAGCCATTGAGGACGGGGCCATGGCTGCACCACCAACCGGGCCCACTGTTGTGGACATCACAGCAGGGGTGAGCAAGGATGCCCCACCACCAGACACTGTGCCATACGCTGCTGTCCCTGCAGTTGGGGACACTGGACCATGGCAGGAGGTGGCCATGCCGGTGTTACAGCAGGAGGAGGCATTGTCTGTAGCGGCTGAGGAACCCACTGCTGAACCCATGCAGGGTGGGGCCCGGACTGGAAGGGCCTTGTTGTACTAGTGACGGCCATCCTGCAGGACATTGGGCACCTCCATGGGTTGTGGCTGCCCTCCTTGGTGAACTCCGGTGGACCTAGGTGCCAAGTGTCCACTACTGCCAGACGTGGGTGGGGCTTTCTGTGTGGGTGGGTATATATATAGGGGTGGTTGGTATTGGTGGGTCTGTAAATATGGGTATTGTGGGTGAACATTGGGTGGGTGGGTTGCATTTTGCTGTTTGTTTTGTGGTAGGATTGTGGTTTGGTTGTTGGGCCTGTGTTGGGATGTACGTGGGTGCGGGTTGATGTTCGGGGTTGTTGTGGGTGGCTGTTTGGGTTTGGGTTTACTGTCATGTTACTATTTGTTGCTATTGCCTGTTTTTCATCTCCATCCCCCTTCCATTGTTACCCTGTATCCCTGTCCCATATTGTTCATTAAACCGTTTGCTATACACACTGTCTCTGGGTCTGTTCCTGGTATGCTTGGCTGTGTGTGTGTGTCTGTCGCTATGTGCAGGGGTGCACACTGGTGTTGGTGCCTGCTGTCCCCAGTATTCCCTCCCTGTGTATCAGGTTGGTGTGCCATTTGTGCTGCTCACAGCACAGGCCACTGTCCCCAGGCCACAACTGCATGGTGTCCTGTGTGCTGCAGATCACCATGCATGCTATGGTGTCCTTGCCACCTCATATTTACCTCCCAGCTGTGTTGTGGCACTGTGCCTGTGCTCTGCCTTTCCACCTTGGGGTGCTATTGTTCCCTGCAGGTGGCACCACTGGCATGGACGTTGGTGTGTCTCGCCACCATCTTTCCACTGGTCTGTTCCACCCAGTGCTGTGTCCCTGTTGTGGTTGCACTGTTTACATGTATCAGTGGCCATGGCAGGGGCATTGTGCCTGGTGGCGCCATCATCCCTGCTTTGTGCCTGTGGCCTCTGTGCACCCTTTGTACCCTGTGCCACACTGCCCCTGTGTGGCTGCCTTCCTCAGACACTCTCTATCCTATCTCACATGTGTGTTGCTGCGTGTCCAGCCTGACTGTCCCTACTCCTTTCTATGCTGTGTATGTTACACCTGCTCCCATCCGGTTTATGTTGCGCTGGCTGGTCTTCATGTAAGTTGTGGCACTGCTGCTTCTAGAATCCCACCCTGGCGTTTCTCTGCCATTTCCTTGGTGTATGTTCAATTGTGCATTTGTGTACCTGCATGTTTGTCGCAACTGCAGTGTAAGTCGTCATTGGCGTACTGCATTGCGTCAATGCACATCTTGTAATGTAGAATTGTGTTTTGCGTATTTGCTGGATGTATTTGTGACTTGTGCCATTCCCATTGGCGCATTTGTGTTGCACATTAGCGTATGCTTTCTAGAATCGGGCCCATAGTGTGCAGGTAGAAAGAAGGGTGATCCAAGGCAGGGGGGACAGAGGCGGGGATTTGGTCAGAAAAGTTGTTTGGGAGGACAGAGCTTAGGTCAGAGAAGGTAGTATTGAGGCAATCAGCTATGCGAGTTGGGTCTGTAGTGACGGTGCCATCGATGCAGAGCTGGGACGGTGGGCTGCAGTGGGTCTTCCCATTAAGTTCTATCATGCTGTCCCAGAAAGTCCAGGCGGACTGGTCTGGCATGACCTTTACCTGCCGCCTTGTCGCACTGTTTCCCTATCTTCAGATCATCAGAGATGATAATCCCAAGGTCCCTTTCTTGCTTGGTGCATGCTGTATCTTCACCCCCCCCCCCCAACTGATATGTTGTTCCAGGGTTTTTGTACCCCATATGCATTATGTTACACTTTTTTGTGTTAAATTTCAACTACCAAACTCTTGACCATACTTCATGTTTCTGCAGCTCTTTCCTCATTCTGTCTAAACCCTCTGGCATGTCCACTCTGTTACAGAGCTTCGTGTTGTCAGCAAACAGGGAAATTCTGCCTTCTAGGTACTACGCAATGTCACTGATGAAGATGTTGAATAGAACCGGTCCTAGCACTGATCCCTGTGGCACCCCACTGGTAACTTTTCCCTCTGTGTAGTGACAGCCATTTACCACCACCATATGTGTCCTGCCACCCAGCCAATTACCCACCCGCAGCACTACTGTCCTGCCTACTCCCATATTCCCCAGTTTGTTTAACAGGCTTCTTTTTGTTTTTCTATTTTTGTCACTGGGGGCTCCCCTAGCTTCGCGAATGGGCTCGCCTAACCCCGGTGGCACCGACCCCTCATACTCGGGGATGCCCCTTCCGAGTGGGGCCGCTGAAGGTGGAACTGAAGTTGGCCAGAGGGGCCAGGCACACCTAGCTGGCTCATACGTGGGGGCCCCAGCATTTTTATGGAGTTTTTCCTCTGGAGCTGCGGGTCGTCCAATGACATGGCAGAGAAACTCCAACATCTGTCTCCAGCTTCACCCCTGTAGCAGCATGGCACACTGCCCTCCAGCTTCCACCAGAGGGCGAATGGGTGCCAGAGCTAAGTCACCCCCCTACCCAGAGAAGGAGAGCAGTCCTCCAGATGCTTAATCCTTCTCCTCGCTGCCAACCCCCGGCTGCCCCTGTCCATTCCCGAACATGGGTCGCCGGCATGGCACGAGGTGTGGCATCCAACATCTCAGCCCTCAGTGCCACTGGGCTGGCTGTTTAACAGCCTTCTATGTGGCACAGTGTCAAAGATCTTGCTGAGGTCCAGAGAGGCCACATCCACTGCCCTCCCCTGATCCATCTTCCTTGTTACCCAGTCAAAAAATTCAATGAAGTTAGTCTGGCATGACCTCCCCATAGTGAAACCATGCTGCCTTGGGTCCTGTAGTCTGTTGGTAACCAAATGTTACACCAATCTCTCCTTCAGTAGTGCTTCCATGATCTTCCCCACTACGAGGTCAGGATGACTGATCTGTAGTTCCCCGCCTCCTCTTTGTTCCCACTTTTGTATAAGGGGACTACATCTGCTGTCCTCGAGTCTTTGGGTGCCTCTCCTGTTTCCAGTGATTGGCTAAACAGGATTGCTAGAGGTTCAGCCACCACCTCTCTTATTTCCTTTAGGGCCCTGGAGTGCACCCCATCTGACTCCATTGCTTTACCGACTCTTATTCCTTCCAATTCTTTTAGGACCCTTTCCCGTGTAAAGGGACTTGTGTCCATTTCCGTGCCCTTCCCACCCCTTGTACTCCCTTTAGGCCCATTATCTTCCCCTTCCTCAGTAATCACTGAGCAGAAATACCTGTTCAGTATGTCAGCTTTACTGTATTCATCCTCCACGCTGCCCCCATCCTCCCCCTTCAGTTTCACTATCCCTCCCTTCGCCCTTCTTTTTTCACTTATGTACCTGTAAAAGGTTTTGTCCCCTTTAACCAATGATTTTGTGTTGTGCTCTTCTGTCTGAGCTTTGGCTTCCCTTACTGACCTTCCTGCCTCCCTTTGCTTCTCCTGGTACTTCTCCCTGTCCCCTTCTACCTGTGTCTTTTTGTATTGCCTACATAGAAACATAAAAACATAGCCTTTGACAGCAGATGAGGACTACTTGACCCATCTAGTCTGCCCATTTCCTACCTATTGGATAAGCTGCAGGTTCCAGTTACCCAACACCCTACTTCCTCCTACCCCTCACTAAGATTGCCGTATTTCTGTCCCATGCATCCTTGAATTCCCCCATTGTTTTTGACCCCACAACCTGCTCAGGAAGGCAGTTCCATGCATCCGCTACCCTCTCTGTGAAAAAATACTTCCTCACATTGCCCCTGAGCCATTCCCCCTCTATTTTCAAATTGTGCCCCCTTGTTCTTGTACATCTCTTTTTCTTAAAGATGCTCCCGTCTTGGTCTTTGTTGATTCCTTTGAGGTACTTGAAAGTTTCTATCATGTCCCCCCTCTCCCTCCTTTCCTCAAGGGGATACATATTAAGCACTTCTAGTCTCTCTTCGTATGGCTTCTGTCGCAGACCCTGCACCATTTTAGTTGCCCTCCTCTGGACTGCCTCCATCCTGTCTATGTCCCTGCAGAGATGGGTTTTCCAGAACTGTATGCAGTACTCCAGATGGGGTCTCACCAACTGTCTGTACAGAGGGATAACAACTTCCTGTTTTCTACTGGTGATGCCTCTCCCTATACAGCCTAGTATCCCCCAGCCCTCCTTACTGCCTTCTCACATTTCTTACCTACCTTAAGGTAATCTGATATGACTACCCCCAGGTCCCTTTCCATTTGTGTTGTTGTTAGTACCTCCCCTACCATTGTGTACTTGTCCTCTGGGTTTTTGTTTCCCAAGTGCATTACTTTGCACTTTTTTGCATTGAATCTAAGCTGCCATATTTTTGATAATTTCTCCAATCTTGCCAAGTCCCTTCTCATCCTTTGCACCCCTTCTTGTGTATCAACCTTGTTGCAGATCTTTGTGTCATCTGCAAAAAGACATACTTTTCCTTCCAGCCCTTCTGCAATGTCACCTATAAAGACATTAAAGAGGACCGGTCCCAATACTGAACCCTGTGGTACCCACTAGTAACCCCCTTTCTTCCAGAGTGTACTCAGTTTACTATTGCCCCTGGGTCCTGTTGTCCAGCCAACTTGTTACCCAGGCTGCCACCCTGGGACCCACTCCCAGGCTGGCTAACTTGTTTATTAATCTTTTGTGTGGGACTGTGTCAAATGCCTTGCTAAAGTCTAGGTAGGCCATATCCACAGCCCCTCCCTGGTCTGTTACTTTGGTTACCCAGTCAAAGAAATCTATTAGATTCATCTGACATGACCTTCCTGCTGTAAATCCATGCTGCCTTGGGTCCTGAGCCCCGCTGGCCTCTAGGTACTCAACAGTTCTTTCTTTCAGAAGTGATTCCATAATTTTCCCTACCACTGAGGTCAAGCTAACAGGTCTGTAGTTTCCTGCCTCTGTCTTGCTCCCACATTTGTGACAAGGAATCACATCTGCCCTCCTCCAGTCCTCCGGTACCACACCATCCTCCCATGATTTGTTAAAAAGTATAGTCAGTGGTGTCACAAGTTCTCCCCTTAGTTCTTTCAGAATTTTGGGGTGAATCCCATCAGGTCCCACTGCTTTGTCAACTTTGAGTTTAGGAGTTCCTTCATGACCCTTTCTTCTGTGAATGGACTAGTATCAACCCCCCATCCAGAGTGCTTTTATTGTTTGGCTTAGGTACCTCCTCTTCTTGTTTTGTAAATACTGAGCAAAAATATTCGTTCAGTATCTCTAACCTTTCAGTCACCCACTGCCCACCTCCCCTCCCCTTTTTAAGCTTCACTATCCCTCCCTTGGTCTTCCTTCACTCCCTGATGTACCTATAAAAGGTTTTCACCCCCATTTTAACTGAGTTGGCTATCTTTTCCTCAGTTTGGGCATTCGCTATTCTGACTGCCTTCCCTGCTTCTTTCTGCTTTAACTGATACAGTTCTCTGTCCTGCTCCTTCTGTGATTCCTTGTACTTCCTGAATGCTATCTTTTTCTCCCTAATCTTCCCTGCCACCTCTTTTGGGAACCATAGTGTTTTTTTACTTCATTTTGTTTTGTTTATTTGCTTCACACAAAGGCTTGTTGCCTCTGTGATGGCAGTTTTGATTATTCCCCATTGTTCTTCCACCCCTCCTCCCTGCCCATTTGCTAGTGCATTCCTTAGGCACTTACCCATTTTAGCAAAGTCAGCCCTCCTAAAGACCAGGACCTTTGTTCTTTTTGGCTTTCACTTTCTCCGCTACCTCCTTGGAAAACCATAATGGCCTCCTCTTCCTTTTCCCCTTGCTAACCTGCTTAATGCATAATTGTGTTGCTCTTGTAATCCCTGTTTTAAATATTGCCCACTGTTCCTCTACCCTTGATTCCCTCCCTATTCCTATTAGGGCCTCTTTCAAGCATGTTCCCATTTTCTCAAAATCTGCCCTCCTAAAATCCAGGATACATGTTTTTGTGCAGTTTGGTTCTACTCCTTCTGTGATCTCAAACCACAGTGACTGGTGGTCACTGTCCCCCAGGTGCTCCCCCACTGTTACCCCCATCACACTGTCCCCATTTGTGAGCATGAGGTCCAGTACTGCGTTCTGCCGAGTTGGTTCCATAACCAGTTGCTTAAGGAAGGCACCCTGAAGGGAGTCCGGGAAAAATCTGCTCCTAGTTGATGCTGTTGCTGGGAGGCTCCAGTCCACATCTAGAATATTGAAGTCTCCAACCAGCACCACCTCCCTCTTGTCCGCCATCCTTTGGATGGCTAGTATTAACTCCCTATCTGTCTCTTCCTCCTGTGCTGGTGGTCTGTAGACCACCCCTGTGTGGATGGTTGACCCCATTTTCCTTTCTAGCTTAACCCACAGTATTTCTTAACTGTTTTGTTCCTTCTGGATCTCTGTGGCCTTTACGCCATCTTTCACATAAAATGCACTCCTCCTCCTTTCCTGCCTGCCCTGTCTCTTCTGAATATGTTGTAGCCGGACATGGCCATCTCCCAGTCATGGTAATGATTATACCAGGTCTCTGTGATAGCCACAATGTCCAGGTCTGACTGCACCATGGCAGCCTCCAGATCCTCCATCTTGCTGCTAAGGCTCTTGGCATTGGCACACATGGCTTTCCATGATGTGAACTCCCTGGACTGTTTTGTTGTTCTGCTCCAGTCCCCTCCCTGGTTGTCCTTTATCCCTGGTTTTCCCTGCTGTCTGCCCTTCTGTTGTATGTTGTTCTTTTTCTGCCTATCTACCCCTTGAGTACCTGTCTCCATCTTGTGCACACTGCTTTGTAGTGCTATGTCCTCCTCCTGTTCTCTGGTTCCACTGCTAGCTATGGGGAATGGGCAATTAGGTACCCTCCTTGCTGACCTGCCACCTGCCATACATGTTTTATCTTTATGTACATGTTTTATCTTTATGTACTATGTTTTGTTTTTATGTACTATGTTTTGTCTTTATATACTATGTTTTTTCTTTACATACTATGTTTTATCTTCATGTACTGTGTTTTATCTTTACGTACTGTGTTTTGTCTTTACGTAGTGTTTTATCTTTACGTGCTGTGTTTTATCTTTACGTACTGTGTTTTATCTTTACGTACTGTTTTGTCTTTACGTACTGTGTTTTATCTTTACATACTGTGTTTTGTCTTTACGTACTGTGTTTTATCTTTACGTACTATGTTTTGTCTTTACGTACTGTGTTTTGTCTTTACGTACTATGTTTTATTTTTACGTACTATGTTTTGTCTTTACGTACTGTGTTTTATCTTTACATACTATGTTTTGTCTTTATGTACTATGTTTTATCTTTACGTACTATGTTTTGTCTTTATGTACTATGTTTTATCTTTATGTACTGGCCCAGATATTCAAACTGCGCCATTGTGAGGTGCAAGCCCTTGCGCTGCTCAAAAAAGTTGCGCTGGGGTGTGGCCAGGGCGATATTCAACGGAGTTGCGCTATTGAGCAACTTCTTTGAATATCACCCCCTGGCCACACCCACTGTGCATGGCGCAGTGGAACTGCACCACCGCAAGTGGTCAGAGTGGAGCATTGAGATGCGGTGGTGCAAGTTCCATTGCACCATGCGCAGCACCTGCGATATTCAAAGGGTGACATGCAAATGGGGCCATAATCTATGCAAGGCGCAGGGGGGCCATTTGCATCTGATTATGGCCCCATTTGCATGCCATTAGCATGCAGATGTGCCGATCCCTGACGACTTGCGCCTGGCGCCCTGCCAGGCAGCAGCCATCGGGGACTGACGCCCCCTGCAGCCCGATCATGGGCATAACAGTATTCCCCCCCTCCATAGCCTGATCGCAGGCAGCACAGTAGTCTTTCCAACCTCAGCAGCCCAACACGGGCATAACGTTATCCCTCCCCCATTGGCCCGATCGCGGGCGCAGCAAGCGTCCCACCCCGAGTAGCCCGATCGAGACGTGAAGTTAAACTCCCCAGTAGCCCGATCGCGGGCATGATAATTCCCAAAGTCTAAGATCCCTGGTGGTCCAGTGGACCGTGAGAAGCCAGAATGCTGACAGCATCCACCCCCCATGTCCAGACTCCTGGTGATCTAGTGGCCCCACCCCTCCCGCGGGCCTACCACCGCTCCCCGTCAGCGGCGGGTGGCAGCACACCGCCTGCCGCCCGCCGCCCGCCGACGACAGCCGGTAGGGCAGTGCCCATTGTTCAGGGCATGAGCTCACGGCTGCAGCTGTTAGCATATTGGGCAGCAGAATCCGATATGTGAATGAATGAATCTATCTCATATCTGACTGCAGTTTAGAGGTGTAGGCTGCACGCCCATTGGCTCATGCTCTAAACCATCGGGCGCGCAGCCCTCACCGCCGAGCTGTCAGCGCGGGCAGCGGGCGCAGGCGGTGGGGTGCTGCCGCCCGCCAGCTGACGGGGAGCGGGTGGTGGGGCCTGGGCGGGAGGAGGGGGGCCACAGATCACCAGGAGTCTGGATGGGGTGGTGGATGCCGCCATGATCTGCTTCTCGCGTCCACTGGACCACCAGGGATTATGGACTTTGTGGGGGAATGACTCTATACCCACAATTGGGCTACTGGGGAGTTTAACTCATGCCCATGGATTGGGCTACCGGGAGGGGAGTTTAACTTCATGCCCGTGATCGGGCTACTTGTGGTGGGAGGAGTTTAACTTCATGCGCTACGGGCTATTCGGGGTGGGGGACGCCACGGTGATGCCCACAATCGGGTTGCTGGGGATTACATTATGCCCGCGATCGGGGCATGGGGGCACCGGGAACATGGAGGCCACCCACAGGTGGCAGCTGCTGTGTGTGCGCCTTGCAATGTGGCAGCTCACCCGTGGGTGGCCCCTCGACTTGATCCTTTTTATTACGTAGTTGTGGTAGGCAGGTAGGGGCTACGCCTGCATAACTCTGCATGGTCCGCTGAATATCGGGCTGTAAGTTTATGCATGAGCACGCCTCACCTGTGCCTGCATACATTACTGATGCGCTCTGGCGCATCGGGATTTGTAAAGGCGCACTTTTCCCTTTTAAATATTGCACTGGGTGCATCAGTGGGTTATGCATGGCACAACCCTTTTGAATATCTGGGCCACTATGTTTTGTCTTTATGTACTATGTTTTATCTTTATGTACTATGTTTTGTATCACTATTTTATGTAATGAATCTGGATGCAATTGTAAACGAGAATAATTTCTCAACTTGCTCTCTAATAAATTTGATGATGTTGTTGTTGAATAGTATAAGTCAGCATTTCCATTGTGTAAGTTGTATTAACTAGGGAGATCTACTCATCTATCATTATAGTTTTTGTAAGCCAACGTTTAGTTATACATTTTTTCACCATTAAACAAAGAATACCTAGTAAATATCTGGCCGCAGGATCTTTAAACCCTTTAGGAAATATAAAAAATAAGTATAAATGTTCAGTCAGCTACAAATTGGGTCAAAGATCTGTTGAAGAGCACTCTCCACTGAGGTCAAAAAGGGGGATAAACATTAGCAAGCCCAAAAAACATGGTGATGGGCTGCCTTCTCCTCCCCGCACTGTCTCCAGCAGGATGCAGTAGGGGTCATGTAACAATGGACCTGCTGCACTGGGGTAAGTAAGAAACAGATGAGGCATTTCCAACTAAATTCTCACCACTGTATAGAGGAAGAAACGTGGCAGGAGTTGGTGCAGGCAAGGGACCACTGTTCTCAGGAAAGGGGGGAAGCCACCTCTTCAGTCCACTTGTCAGGTACTGGGAGCAGTGGGTAATTCAGAAGCTGAACCAGCATGGAATATAAATACAAAACTAAGTGTTGTATGGGCTCCCCCTGGATAACTGATAGGATAATACTAATTAAGGGATTTTGCAAATCCAATTTGGGACCACGGCAAAGCCAAGAGGATATAACCACCTTAACCTGAAAGTATGTAAACAAATCGCCCTGCTGAATACTGAGGGATTGTCGCAGGGTCTGAAAAGATTTAATCTGATCCCCTTCTAGCAGCAGATATGGAAAATGAAGACCCATCCTATACCAGTCTGTGTATTGGTATGGGCATCTAACCTAGCCAGCAGAAAATACGAATGTAAGTGCAATAGCAGCAGCCATAGTAATTGCTCCAGCAATCCTGTCCTTTGAGTCCAGTTCCTCCATATATGGAGTGCGCTTAGGGCGAAGGGGGAATTACAGTCAGACAGGGAGTTTGTCTGAGAAGAGGCTAAGATGTCTAGTTTGGGGGGTGAGCAGGGAGAGCCGCTCTCTCGAGTGGCGCCCACTGTTGGGAGGGATCAAAGGCTGCATTTGGGTAACTTCATAATAAAGAAATAGGTTAGGAAGTGCTAGACTTCCCTGGGATTTAGGGCAGCATAGGTATGAGTACAACTTGCGGAGAACATCCATTCCGTAAGAAACGACTAATCATTTTATGCCATTTTTCCCAATACACCCTATCTATCCCAGTGGATGGAGACTGAAAAAGGTAAAGAAAACAGGGGAGCAGTACCATTTTAATTGTGGCAATGCAGTGTTCTAGAGTCAGAGAGAGTTCTGGACTCATTTGTGATGATTCCTGCAGTTTATGGCAATTTGTGCCGCAGTTGTGGAAATCACGTCCCTTTTCTAGCTGCAAGTGTGAAATTCCATTCCGGGAGTTAGACTAACTTTTCATGGTCTAACTCTTGGGACAGATTTTGACACTTCCATCTGAGACATGGACATGAGAGTATGAAAATTCCCCTGGGGGGGGGGGGGCACTGTGGAGCACACTCACTGAAAAGACAAGCTTAGTTTCAGCTCTGCATTCCTGCGACTTTTCTTCAGAAAAATACTTATTTCTTTGGCACAATCTATTAAATATCTATATAGGTTCTCGCAGTTTATACCATAAGGAACATTTTGATATCCTTTTTTACCATGGGACTTTCGGCTAAAGGTGGCGGCGGTGGCTCCAAAAATCAACAATCTGTGGAGCACCCCACCCAAACATTGTCATCGGGCCCACCGGAGCCTGCTGACCTGCCATGGTAGTCTTTAATGCTATCTCTGTGGGCTATTGATGGAAAAATGATGGAGATTCTGAAGTGCCTGGGTAACCAAGACCTTAAAATTGACTCCGCCACCAAAACCCCCTCTTCTGCAGAGACTCCCATGACTAGAGCATTGTTGGCTACCACCAAACTCATTCAAGAAAATGGCCAGCTCCGTTACTGCTTAGAGGCTATTGAAAATGCTCAGAGGGCTGTAAATCTCCACCTAGTCAGACTCCAGGAAGATAGTGAGGAATCCAACTTGACAGCCTTTTTGAGAGACAGGTTACCGGAGACTCTCCAAGTCTACGCTGGTGCGGATAATGCCTTCCAGATTCTAAGAGACTATCGGATCTCCCCCAGAGCTGCAGCAGCTCAGTTGGACTTCCCAAGAGCTGTCCTCATGGTAACAGTGGGAGTGATGGTTCACGGTATGTATTTGTAGGCAGCACAGAATTCCCCAAATTTTACCTATAATGGTAAGACTCTACATCTCTTTCCAGATCTGCCTTTTGTGACCAGATCTCATCACAAGAAGGTCAATGGGGTAAGGGCCCATCTTTGTAGCCTTGGCATGGTACATTCTCTTGTGGTGTCAGCTCACCTCTGTATACACTATGGAGGTTATACCTTTCAGTATACAGATCCCCATGAAGCTAGCAAGTAGGAGGAAAGCTTAGAAAGGGAGTTTGCTGCTGCCCCATTACCAAGAGAGGACAACTTGGAAGACGACGCCATATGAGGGAAGAACATGTTCCTTTTCATGTTGGCTTGTGTGCACGCACAAACAACATATTGGGGTAGTAGCACTTTCAGAGGTGTGTCAGTGTTGTGGTGAATCCAGGGGATGCTTCCGTTGGTGCGTTCCTCAGCCACCAACCAGTGAGCATGCTGCTGATGACAGCAGTATCAGAGAGCGCCACCAACTTGAAATGAATCTGCCGCTGCAATCAGAGACAGGTTCATCATTGCAGCGGCAGATCTGACACACCTCCATTACGTGCCATTCCTGGTGAAACATTTAAATACATATGGCGGCTCCTGCCATCCGCTACACAATCCTGACATCGGGGCGCCCAATCCCCGTGATGGCATCCCCCCCTTAGTGTGTCTTTCCCAGTTAAACAGCTTCCCTTTTCCGGCACCGGGATGCCCACTCCTGGTGTCAGATGCAGCCCCCCAATCTGTATTTTCAGCTTGCCGACATCAGGGTGTCCAATCCCCATGTCAGCATCCCCCCTTCCCGAAATGTGGTACAGTGGGAGCCCACCCCAGTGTGCCAATTTTTTTTGTGTGTGTAAGCGCCTAGCAGTCCAGACCTGTAAATAAAGAAAACCTTCCCTTGCGGTCTGTTTTTTTCCCTGCAAAACAGAAAATGGTCCACCGCTTTCTCCTCATCCCCTCCCCTATCCCCACCCTCCTCTGTGCACCCACCACCCCACACACCCCCCACTCCATACTTACCCTCCAGAGGTCAGGAGCCATGATCTTCTCTGAAGCGGGACATCTCTGCACTCTTCAAAGCCAAACTGCAAACTGAAGAAATTACAGTAAGCTTTATGGGGGGGGGGGTTCAACTTAGGTTGATATCTCAGCCATTTTTGGGAATTTTGGCCCAAAATTTTCAACATGGGGTTCTTGGGACCCCGCCTCATAAACATGTACTGTAACTGTCATTTTGTTTCTCAGTCCCAAAAGGTGATTTCGCCGTCGCTGTGCGGAATCACCTTTCGGAATTGATTAATGAAACAACAGTGCCACTGTTCATGAGGAGAGGTCCCAAAAAGCCCAGGTTGCAAATTTGGTGAAAAAATTCCAAATAATGACTGTGATATCAGCGTGCGCTGTGCGGATTCTATGCACACTCGTAACTTCACCAATTTTTCATATTTTTACTCCAGATTTTCAACATTGCCATTTTTTCTTACCTCCTTATAAACAGTATAGCTGTCATTTTTCACATCCTGCCCAAAACATGTTTTTGACACCTGTGGTGCACAATGGGCACTGTCGCTGTGCAAAATCAACTTTTGGGACAGAGTAACAAAATCACAGTGCCTCTGTTCAAGAGGAGAGGTCCCAAAATGCCTATTTTGAAAATTTGGTGAACAAATTCCCAAAAATGACTATGTTACGGGCGTGCATTGTGCAGTATCTACGCACGCACGTAAGTTCGCAAATTTTTCATATTTTCTCTCCGGATTTTCAACATTGACATTTTTCACATCTCCTCATGAACAGTACAGCTGCCATTTTTTGCAATCTGCCCAAAATGTGTTTACACACCTGTGGCTCCCAATGGTGCAATTGCTGTGTGAAATCACCTTTCAGGATTAAGTAACGAAATGATAGTGCCACTGTTCATGAGAGGGGGTCCCAAAAAGCCAATGTTGAAAATTTGGAGTGAAAATACCAACAAACACCCAGGGCATTAAGGTTTCCAACCATACACCCTCCCTGTAGAGACTGACAGGTGTTGGGGGCATAACTTGGGTTCGTCGGCCGTAATGTTCACAGCATTCTATCCCCCTACCCTACAGCCACTGACAGGCATTGAGGTGTGCCTTGGGTTCTGTTGCCCTAACATTCACCCCATTCTCCTATATTACACCTATCTCAGCTTATTTCCTTATGGAATGGGGTGAGCATAAGGGCCGAAGACCCCAAAGCACACCACGACACCTGTCGGTGTCTGCAGAGTGGGGTGAGGTGGAATGGCATAAGCGTTATGGCCAGTGACCCAAAGCCACACTCTCAACACCTTTCAGTCTCTGCAGGGGGGGGGAGTGTTGGCGTTAGTTCAATATTTCACTGCCACAACTGTTATGCATCTTTAACTCCTGCACTATCAATGCCAATGCCAGCAAGCCAACATTCGGCATTGACAAATGCTTGTTTCTGTTTTGCCTTTCCTCAACATTAACATTCATTAAACAGGCATCAGAGATGAACTGTGACCTGAGTCTTGAGTTATAGTTCTTTTATTTAACAAGCATTTTATTGCTGTCTTTAACCTGTCTCATTTTTGAGACATAAGCTCATGTGTCTGGTGTTATAGCCTGGTACAAGGTTTATTAATCCTAGGTTTTTTTGTTTTTTTTTTGGCTTTGGTAACCGGATAAGGCCCACTAGGCACAAATGCCTGTTTTCAGGGGTGACCTGGGAGCACTGGGCGGTTAAGTGACTTGCTCAGAGTCACACAATATGCAAGTGGAGGTTGTGAGAATCAAACCCAGTTCTGGTCTGCTGGATGTACCAAGCTCGTTCACAGCTCATTACTCTAACCTATAGGCTATATCTTTTTCTCCCAGCTCTGCAGTACTCTGATCAGCTGTTACAGTTTTCTCATTTTGTTTATGTTTTGGGAACCTGTTCATTAGTATACACTGCCAATCTTTATTAAGTATGAGTATTACCCTGATATTTTATTTAGCTACCGTTTACCAACTCTTGTAATTGGTTTGTTACAGAGGTATGCAGGAATTGTGGAGAGGGAACGGAGTGCTAACACTATTGTAGAATTTATTATGTTTGGATTCGGATCATATCAACTTTTGTGTTGAATCTAGCATTATTGGGACACCGTTCTCTTTGGATGGTTGCCTCATTCTTACAAGGTGCAACTATCGTGGACTCTTATACTGGACCTTGTGGTATTATTTTGGGAATTCATTCCAGCAGCCCAATTTATAGTGTTTATCTGTTGCTTGCCCACAAACATGAAAGAAATCACAGTAACCATATTAAGAAAGATAGACAAACATACTTGTCAGAAAACAGTGTGTGTAAAAACCATAGAAATGATCTTATTCTCAAAAGAAAGTTTATGTGGGAAAGACTGGTCCATAAACAAAAACTGGAAAGATCAATTATGTGTTAATTCATGACAAACAAGAAAATTAGAAATTTATTTAAATCCTCAGAGTTGAGATGCAGAGGTGGCGTGAACTCTGCCTCTGATTACAGTGGCATTCAGAAAGTCAGTGTCTGTGTCTGCAGAGTCCAAAAAAACTTCCTCCTTGTTTTGCTTGTGATTTCTCAGTAAAGCAAAAAGTTGGTCTGGGTCATAAAATATGTATCATGCTGTGTCAATTATAATACAAGCTTTGCATGGGTACAAAAGGGAGAACTTGCCGCCAATCTGTTGAACTTCTACTTGGAACTGTAATCTCCTCTGAGCCTGTGTCTGGGGGCTTACCTTGAGATAAACATACACTTTGACCCCATGAAAGATCATCACCCCTTTGATTCTGTGCTGCTTAATAGCTGCTTTGCGGTTACTCTGCAGTGCAAACTGCAGTAGCACCATCAGGTGTTTTACAGGATGTCCAGAAATAGCTTCAGCGTTAGTTTTATTTAAAGTTTCAGAAAATACTTTTCTAACTGGTAATCGAAAGGCTTTAATGAGAGGAAGCATATTTTCGGGAGTATAACTGAAACATTCAGTACCAATCAACTAAGGTTGATTGGTAGTTCTGATAAGCCCCCAGTGTCCCTATAAAATATAAAAACATATATTTTAAACTACGCTCCCATTCACAGCAATGGAGCACTTCCCTATACTCTACAGACTCCTACCTCACAAAATGTCAGAGCATGGGAGCAGAGTGTTTCTCAGTCGGGACCAGGAAGAGGGAGGGATCAGGCTGTCAGCTCTCCGAGTGAGGATTTATGGTCCATTCCTCTTCAAAATATATAAACAGGAAAATTCTAAAAGCTACAACTTGTGACTCTGGTACAGGTAAGCTACCAGAAGAGGGCTTCAGGAAAGCATTGAAAATGGTGCTCTTTAAATAAAATATTTGTGAACTTTATAAAATAAAATAAAACTTTATCACTTAACTATCTAATTAATAGAAGCACCCTCCAGGGTGACCACTACAGCAAAAACTAAAGATCTGTTAGGGGAAAGGCTGCTAGCATGAGACCAGCACAGAGAGGGGGACAGAGAGGGAGAGAGAGGGGGGGAGAGAGAGAGGGAGGGAGAGAGAGAGAGAGAGAGTTAGTTCCAGGGCACCATTCCACTGGTGGCAATGATGCAAGAGTGGAACTAATTGTGCTAAATTATTGCTGTAGAAATCATGCTTCCCAACTTCTCATCCTGCCTCCCAGAACCATTGGAGGTAAGTCCTCTCCTCCGTCTGCTGTTAATCCTACCTCCTGCAAAGCTAATTAAAATAAACCTTGTCTGTGTTATGTTTCCAAACTCATGAACACCCCCAAGAAAAGCAACCAAAAAAAGGGAGAAAAACAAAAAGTGTGCATTGTGAGGGCTATCTGCACCTCCTAGTGGATGGGAACCTAACTTAAACAGAAAACAGGGAAAAGAGAAAGAATTAGAGAACCAGAAAGTAAATTCTATAGGAAAAACTGCCAATGAATCTACTCGACTTGGGAGAGATCACCAAGGCTTACAACTCGAGTGAGCAGGCAACTCTAAACCTAGGAAGAAAAGATAAAGCTGGGCCAACCCAACTATTTGAGGTGGGTATGCAACAGTGTTATGTGGGAAAAGGAACAATTTTCACCACTTCACGACCCTCTCAGTAGAAAACCACAAAGGGAGAAAAAGACAAAAGAGAGAGAAACTTCCATCACCTAGTAGCGAATATGAGCCCCTCAAGATTCAGGTGACAGAGAAAATTAAAGTTACCTAAACAAAAGGGACAATCTTGCCACAATGATGCTGCACAGGAATAATATAAGAATGCATGTTTGGCACCTCGATCTCTTCTACTGTTTTTGCAGAGCAAATCATTTAACTAGCTCTTGGAAAAAGAATGAGATCACTGTAAAGTAACAAGAGGAAACACCTTCCCCCCAAATTTATTTTTATTTTGCTCATGTGCCAAATAAAACTTGACAGTTGTCTGCGTCTAACTACTCGAACAAACAAATGCATTCATATTGTCTCAGCTTATTAGCTCAGATAAAATAAGAAACAGGCTGCTGCTTTCCAAACAGATCTGTGACTGGCCCCCACTCAGTGCCTCCCACCTTAGAGAACAACTGATGGTCAAAGAGCCCAGGTCTCAGCCCTAACTACACATTTGCCATCCTGTCACTTTTACCTGACCCATGACTCTTAAGTTTAAAAGAAATGTTGATCCCATTAGGGAGCGAAGGCCAGTAAGCTACCATGGGCTTTTTAAATGATATTTTATTGCTTTTTAAATTATATTTATGGAGTCAAGCAACACACACACACCAAAACAACGCACCCTGACAGCAACTTCAGTGGTGTCCAAAATTAAATTTATTCAAGTCCATAGGAAAAAAACACAGCAGCAAACAACAGAAAAACAGTCCTCCCAGTATTAACCACTGACACTTTGCTCTATTCTTGTACTTTTCCAAGATATGCAAGAACAGGCACCCACACCATTATGAGAACTAGTGGTTTAAAGTGACAGTGCATGATTTAATATTCCTTCTCTTATGTTGTTCATGAGCATATTGAAAGGGACTGATTCCAGGACCCACCCCTGTGGTACCCCATTCGTGACCTTTCTCACTCCTGATTTGACTCTTCCATTTACCACCACCCTCTACTGACTTCCCCCAGCCAACTATCCACCCATCTAATTATTGATAAATGCTTTGCTGCTCCCAGAGCCTCTGACTTCTTCAGCAACCTTCTGTGTGGCACAGACCCAAAGGTCTTGCTGAAGTTTAAGTAGGGTGAGTCCACTGCCCACCCCTTATTGACTATCCTTGTTACGCAGTCAAAGAACACTATCGGGCTTGTCTGACAAGGACTCCCTGGCATGAATCCATGCTGCTTGCTATCCTGGGGCCCATTTCTCTCCAAGTAATCCACAAGGTCCTCTTTGATTAGTGTCACCATCAGTTTACCCTCAATGGAGGTAAGGCTAGCCAGCCCGGTGGTGCTGAGGGTTGAGGCGCTGGATGCCACACCTCACGCCACGCCAGCAACCCGGGTTCAGGAATGGACTCAGGCTGCCAGGGGTGGCGGGGAGAGGGAGGACTGAGCGTCCGACGACTGCTCTCCTCTCTCTGGGGTGGGTAGTGGGGCTTGCATCACCCTGTTGCAGCGACTGGTGGAGGCCAGCTGCACTACAAGTGGCATGCAATAGCAAGGGGGGGAGAGCGTGGTGGGTGTCAGCACGCTTGGACGCCATTGCACATCTGGCTATCCATTGGGAGAAAAAGTGGAGGGCAATCTTCGTGGCTGATGGCCGTGCCTTGTGCCCCCGGAGAGACCTGAGAGGGGTGAGTACCCAGTGGGTGCGTGAGCGATACTGGCCGGCCCACTGGGGGAGCGGGTCCTTGTGGCCCGCATGCACGATCGGGTCCAGGGGTGCAGGGCCGGTTACCAGAGATCAGGTAGGGCCGCTCTGCCAAGGAGAATAAATAGTAGGAAGATAAAAAAAAATGGAGGTAAGACTGACAGGTCGGTAGTTACCCAGTTGCTCCATGTCCCTTCCCCCTGTAGAGCCGAACCACATCTGTTACCCCCTAATCTTTCAGAACCACCCTGACTGTAGTGAGCTACTGAATAGCCCTGACAGGGGTTCTGCCAGTTTTGATGTCAGTTCCCTGACCACCCCTGAGTGTATTCCATCCGGCACTGGAGCCTGATCTCTTACCAGGGCTGCAAGCCTTTTAACCCTTTCTTCTGTGACTACCACCTGTGCCATCTCTAGTATCCCCCTTGCAGCAGCCTTTACACCATTTTCTGATGAAGTCCTGCTAGCCTCCATTGTGAATATTGAGCAGAAATAGTCATTAACAATGGCTGCCTTCTACTCGTCCTCATCTATTAACCTCCCCCCTCTGTCAGCCCACCAATTCCTCCTCTTCTTCCTTTTTCCCATAATATAGTCACAGAACTGTTTTTTACCTCAGTTTTATTGGTGAAGAAAAAGACATTACAGATAAAAATATCTTCTATACACTCTACTGTATAATATACATGATGATTGAAGACAGGTGTTAAGTGGTAACTAAGGCCTTATTTGGCTGCGCTAGCTGTGGTTATCCTCCAGGCAGCGGTGCAGACATTAGCCACAATGTTGTCTATTTACATTACTGTCTTATCAGTAGCTCCACTTTCAACTTTAATAACTGTAAGCAATAAATGTTAACAGGCCAAATGTGGCCATAAAACACAAGGAAAAAAATAACAGTTCGGAACATATCCTAGCACTTTTATGCTTGAAGTTCTATTTTGTACTGTGTTCTCTTTTTTGAGTTGTACTTTGTATTATCAGCCATTCTAGCTTGGCACTTCAGAGGTGTTCGACTACACTGTCATTAAGATTCAGTATTGTAACTGGTGGGTTCTTAGCCCACCAAGCTCTACTTATATTAGATTCAAACTATAGTGACATCACGCAATGCATCTGTCATTAATATGCATGAACTTCACATTATCACATCTCCCTCCTTTAGACAGAAACATCAAACAATAAATTGAATACTTTACTTGTAGGTCATATGTCTGCAATTTAAGCATCATTCTCTGAATTCTCAGTGGGGCAGTGTGCAGCAGCTTCTTAAACAAACTTTCAAGAGGTTTATGATCAGTCTCTACTTCTACTTGCTTTCTGCCGTATATGTACTGATGGATTTTGGTGCAGCTGTAAACAATGGGTACATCTCTTTTTCTATTTGAGCAAAGTTCCTTTCAGGTTTAGTCGTGGATCTGGATGCATAGGCCACCAGGCTAGACTCTTGTAATAAGCAGACTCCTAGGCCTTCAGACGATGCATCCACCGACAGAACTACAGGCTTGCTCAGGTAGTAGTAGGCTAGCACCGGGGGGTGGGTTGCAATAATTTGCTTAAGCTCTTTGAATACGTGTTCATGTCTGGCTTCCCAGTGCAATGCTGTGTCTTTTTCTAACAGTTCCATCAGTGGCTTGTTAATTATCCCCATATTGGGTATGAACTTGGCTAAAAAGTTTAATCATCCCCATATACCTTTGTAACTCTGTAACATTTTTTGGGCGTGGGCATGTCCACTACTGCTTTGATTTTTTTTCTGGGTCTGCCACTAGCCCTCCTGTAGTCAATTTGTGTCCAATATAAGGAATCTCCTTCAGGCCTGTTTTGGATTTTTGCAAATGTAATAATAGGAGGCACTCTCGAGCTCTCTGCAGCATTTTCTCTAGTTTCACATTATGTTCCTGCATATTTGATCCCCAAATAAAAATGTCATCCATGTAAGTCTCTACTCCCTCGAACCCCTCAAATATTTGAGCTATTTTTCTGTGAAAAACCTCAGGGGCTGAGCATATTCCAAATGGCATTCTTTTAAATTAATACCTTCCGTATGGGGTAAAGTCAATAATTCAGAACTGGGCTCATCAAGCTTAATTTGCCAAAAGGCGTGCCCCACATCTAATACTGATAATGTTTTTGCACCAGCAAGCTGGATTGCAGCTTCTTCTATGGTTTTAATTGGATAATGTTCTCGCTTTAATGCCTTGTTTAAATCTCTGGGGTCAATACATATTCTTACCTTGTTAGGTTTTACTATAACCACCATGGAGTTCACCCAACTTGTGGGTCTTTCAACCCTCTCGATGTCTCCCATTTGTTACATCTTGACTAATTCAGCTCTGGCTTAATCCCATAAAGCAAAGGGTATCTTCCTCGGTGGTTGGATCACTGGGTTCACTGTTTTGTCCAGCTTGATATAACATGTGCCGTTAAGGTGCTCCAGTTCCTTGAATACATCGGCATACATTAACAGAATTTCCTTGGTGGAGTCCCACTAAGTATCACCGAAAACTTTTTTTTCACAAGCTGCATGTCTAAGCAGGTAGGCAGTCCCAGTACTAGGGTCACATTGGCATCCACCACTTGAAATGTGGTCACATGATATCTCTTTTTAAAACTTGCCGCCAAAGTGACTTTCACTCGCACGTCAAGATGATGGTCTGAATATAAGATTGGGCTGTCTTGTACATCTTAAAGGGCATTACATTGAACTGGCAACAGTTTAGATTTTAAAATCCACTTCTTTCCCTTGAATATTCAGGGTCACTTTCCAGTCATTAGCTTGTCCCTTCTCAGTCACAGTTTCAATACTATACTCATTCTCATTCTCATTCTCTGATTTCTCATGGAGTGTGTGTGAATGTTCGTGCCTTTTCCTATGTGGCACATTTGGACAAAATAATATTTCTTATAACAAATCCTGCATTTCTGTCCACATGCTGGGCATCTGTAACTCCCATGCTCCCTGCCACATTGTGCACATCGGTGACTTTTGGTGTCCCTTGCTGGCACAGTCCCTCTTGCTGTCATCTTATCTCCAGTTGCATTCTTACTCTCTCGTTCTGCCCCTTTCTTGAACGTAGCCATATAAACTGCTGATTGTTCAGGCATTGTCTTGTTCATAGTTTTAAGCTGCATCTTACTTAATTCAGCCACTGCACAAATGTCCATGGCCTTTTGTAAAGTTAAGTTAACCTTTTTTTTTTAACTTTGGGTGGGATATTCAGAAATGCACCAAAGACATAGCACAAGTGAACTGTGCAATGGTGTAGTGACTGCAATATTCAACGGTTACGCACCGCAACTTGTGCCAGCGCAACACGGCTGAATATCGCAGGCACTGCGCCATGACGCAGTGAGAGGTGCACCTGGGAGCAACCAGAAGTACACCATAGCACAACTAGGGATGCGAAAGGGGCAGAGGAAGATGCACCAAGGCACAGCAGGAACAGCCAGAGGCACAGCAGAGAGAGAGAAAGGCAAGGGGGGGGGACAGTGCAGGAAGGCAGGAGCACCAGGCCAGGAACACTGGCAGGGACACAGTCAGCACACAGGTCACCACTGCACATGGAGTGCAAGCATACAGTGGCACCCCCCCAGGAGGATGCAGGGCACAGGCGGCACTGACATACAGGGGCAGGCAGCCTAGACCACCACACACCAGTGGGCATGTGGCAACCTGGCCAATGACAAGCCACACCCCAACACATGGCAACCACCACACACACACACATGCCACACATCCTGAACAGTCATCCCAGGGCTACTCCAAGGCACAGCCACTGACCGAGGGGCATGCCAACATCATGCATGCAGCACCCAATGACACAGCCACCCACCACATGACTGCAGCATGGACCTACTCGCCAGCTGCAAAGCAGACACAGACACAGAAGGGTAAACAGGTAATAAATATAATGAAAGAAAACAACACAGCTAAACACAACACAAGTAACAAAGGGGAGAGTAGGCGTAGGTGAGAAGGGTCAGAGGACAGGGCCTGTACAGGTGGATGGAGAAAGGTAGGGGAAGGGAGGACAGAGGTGTGAAGGGGGCTGGTGGTCCTCAAGGCCGGCCATGGCCGGCCTGCACCTGGTGCCTCCCTCTGTGCTGGTCCCGGAGCAGGATCCACTGGGTCTGATCCACCATCTCCATGGTATGTGAGGTAATTAAAATGATCTGCCACAGCAGATGGCAGTAGAGTGGGAGTCTGGAACCCCTCTGGACACCTATGACAGAAGAAGGGACAGGTGATCAGTGCAAGCCCAAAGCACCTCGGCCCCACTGTGTGCAATGGACAATGGGTGCACATGCCCCTGGAGCGGCACCCTGGCCACCCGCTGTGGGCGGGCCTATGCCTTCCTCCAACCCAGCAAGCCATAGCAACGCACAGCACTGGAACCCACTGCCCAAGGGCCACTTGACCGCACTGCAGCAGACAGGTGGCATAGTGCTGCAGTGGAATCGCAGTGGCACAAGTGGTGGCTGGACGCACACCCGGCCCACCAACAGCTGCCACATATGTGCAGTGGCCGCCCTGCAGTGACATGCACACTGCACCATGTGCCGACTACAGCAGCCATGGCACAAGGCACAGGGGACCAAGGCTGTACCCCTGCCCCCACCGCCCACCGTGCACAACAATGTGAGACCTCACAGTGCCTACCTGCTCCCCATGGTGCTCTGTGCGCTAGTCCCGGCACTACATGCCGGGCTGGGCCTCCACCCACTACCGATGGGCCCACAGTGGCCTGCTGTGGACCACCAGGTGCTCTAGCTGCCCTGGCTCTCCTCCAGTCCTCAGGTCCTAGGATGGGAACATAGACAGGCACACATCAGAACACAGCCACAACATGGGCTCACTGCCCCCACCACCCATGCATAGAGTGCACCCCGGCCCAGCAGGGCTGCCGGGCGTATGTGCAGCACACACAATGACCGGCAAAGCCATGCCACAGGTCGCACTACAACAGCCCCCCCACATGGCATGCAGCCCTGCCAGCCCCATGGAACAGTGGTCTCACGCGGACGCAGTCAGGGCCCACTTACCTGGCTGTGGCACAGCACCCACCAGACACGCACCTACAGCGCCCTCAGCCTCTCAGAGTTCCTCCAAACCAGGCCCCCATACCCCCATACTGGTGATGACACTGTTCCCTGGTGCACAGCACACCAGTGGCCTGGACAAGGCCATCGGCAGTCTCCTGCCACGCATCGGTCCTGGGTCTTGCGAGGGGCTGCTGGCCAAACAGGCTGGCAGTGTGGGACTCCACCTGGGCCACCAGGTTCATGGGCTTGACCTGGCTCCAATTGTGGGCACAGGGCACTGTGCTACATGGCATGTTCGGTCCATACTGCAGAATGCTAAAATGGCACTCAGGAGTGCATGTGCACAACGTGCACAGGATGTGCACCTCACATGGAGATGTGCTGTCCGCGGCAGTTGCGCATCTCCAGGGATGTGCAGCATGGACATGGCCACTACAGCACATGGGACAGAGGACAATGGGGTGCACAGGGCACAGCAGGGGCAGGGGTCAGCCTGTGCAATGTGTGTGGGCACGCAATTGGGCACATGACCTATAATGCACAATAGGGAAATGTAGGCGGCACACTCCATGGGACCAAGAGCGCTTGATGCCATTGGCCCAATGGCACACAAGTGCCATAGGCCCCATGGTGCCTGAGCACCATATGCCCTATGGCACCCTGGAGTGCCATTGGGCCTATGGTGCTTGAGCGTCATTGGGCCAATGTCACATGGGCATGATGGCCCCTATAGCACATGCACTGCATGCTGCATGATAGGCGGCAGTGAATGCCGTTGCACATGCGTGTTGGCGAGTATGCACTGTGCATGTCACAACATTGTGCAACGACTTGCACCAGAGAAGTTCATTGCGCAATAGTGCATTATTCAGTTGACAAATGCAAATTAGCTCATCAGCCTATCCGGGGCACAATATGGACATTTGCATGTCATTATAGTTGCGCATCGGCTCATTTGCATGTGATGCGCTATAAAGGTGCCGCACAACATCACAGGCCATGGACCGGTATTGCAACCATCTGAGGTAGGATATGCCTGCCAAGGGAGGGCCAGCACGGGGTGCTTGATGGCCAGGGTGGGCCGCTGCAGCCACTAACCACATGTTCATGTCCACAGGTAGCAACATGTCTGAGCATGAGGACGGTGAGGAGTGTGGGCTTGCCTGGAAGCGCAGGCCCAACTTTATGAGAGTGGAGGTGGATGCCCTGTTTAAGGCATACCTTGACAGGGAGCCATTGCTCAGTGGCACCACTGGCATCCCCCAGGCCAGAGCCGTGGCCTGGGAGGAGGTGGCGGAGGCCGTGAACCAGCAGGGCAGCCACCAGCAATCTGCACAGGAGTGCAAGAAAAAGGTGGGCACCGACAAGCATTGAATAAAGGAGAAGGTGGTGGCCATCCGGGCCGCCAGGTCGGCCACAGGTGGGGGCCAGGCCACCGTGTCACAGCTCACACTGCAGGAGGAGATGATGGTGGCCACCATGCAACGTAGTGCAGTGGAGGGTGTGCCGGGTAGTGGCTTCCAGACTGGAGAGAGACCATCACTGCATGGTAGGTTTGGCAGGTGGGGGAAGGGGGGTCTGTCAGGTCAGCAGCTCTAACGCATCTGTGTTCCCTTACAGCACCGGCTCACCAGCATGTGGTGGCTGGGGCACCTGCAGCTGTTGTGGTAGCCCGCCCAGCCCCAGAGGACTGCCCATCCAGTTCCACGGGCATCCGGGGCCTAATAGGCTGGGGACCAATACCGCCATCCAGCCAAATGTCCGGGGCATGGTGGCGGACGAGGCCCTGGCTGTGTTCCAGCAGGACACAAGCCATGGTGTGCTCTGTGCAGAAACACAGATCAGGGCAGGGTCCAACACTGATGACAATCGGACCATTGTCCTGGTCAGGGGGGGCTTGTCGGAGGGGAGTCACCTATACCAACCACCAGTACTGTCTGCATAGCTGGTGGCTTGTTGGTGGCAGAACAGCTGCCCGCCACAGATCCTGGTACTGCTGTGTGCACAGGCACAGTGGTGCAGGGTGGCGGGGCACCTGCACAGGCACTGGACAGCGCACAGGGGCTGGAGGGGCAGCAGCAGTGGATGGCTGGAGTTGTTGGGGGGCCTGGCACCATGTCCACTGCCAGGGCCCCTGACACTGCCCATCCCCATGAGGGCCATGCTGTGCAGCCCCCACCTGAGCTGGCGGCCATGAAGCGCAGCCATATGACACTGGTGGGTTGGTGCCATGCCCATGCACCCCAGACACCGAGCCCTTGGCTGAGCACACCCAATTGCTGTAGGCCTCCGTGGAGCAATAGGTGCTGCTCATGGCTGGGGTGCGGGCTCTTCATGCAGAGGTATGCCAGGCAGCCGAGCAGCACGAGAGGGGCACTGCACAGGTCCTGGAGGCCAGTCAACACCTGCAGAAGGACATGACCACAGCCCTGGACCGCATTGCCAATGTGATCTCGGTCAACCTTGCTCCACTGGCTGCCACAGGGAGTGGCCGACCACCACAGACCCCATGGAGTGCACTGTCCACCCCAAGGCCCCAGTGTCAGGTGACCCCATCATGTCAATGCCAGGCTTGGCTGTGGGCATCCCAGGCATGCCTGATGTGGGCCTGTTTGGGAGCCTGCAGACCCCTGCAAGGACCTGGTCATGGTCCCACAGTCCCATCCCTGGGGGGGGCGGTCGCAGACCCCCCCCCCATAGCCATTGCACAGCCTGTGACTGTTAGGTGACCACGGTGCGGCCATCTCCGTGTCTGTGGTGGCCGTGTGAGTGCACAGCAGACCTAATGCGCACACCCCCCTGTATGCTGTCTGCAGCCATCGCCCTGTGTGCATGTGGGTGTTGTGTGTGTGTGTGTGCATGGCACGGTTGTGGCAGCCGTGTGGTGCGTCGCACACTGCTCATGTGTGCACCTGTCCGGCTGTTGGCCTGTGTGGCGTGTGCATGATGATGCCATCTCACCACTGGTTGCGCCTGTGCACCAGTGTTCTGCATCTGATCCATGGCACGTACTGGCGCCCGGTCACATCAATGCGAGTGCAACTGTGTGTGTGTGTGTGTGTGTGTGTGTGTGTGTGTGTGTGTGTGCCATTGTGCGGTGCTGTGTGGTGTTGCGTGTGGCCATGTGGCACTGCCCCACCACTGCTCCACGCCTGTGTGTGCATGGCCCTAGCCATGCCCACACATGGCTGTGTGCCCTGCCACTGTATTGGGTCTGTGCAAATGTGTGTGTCCACCTACCTGTGTGCACTATAGTGCTCCTGCGCTATCATGTCTTGCTGGTGGCATGCCAACCTCATGAGCCGGGGATCCCTCTGCTCAGGGGGGTTGCCCACCACCTCCCGGCCCAACACATGCATTGTCCCCATTGCTGTTCCCCTCATCATCCCCGACAGCTATTCCACAGTCAATGGCCATGTTGTGCAGCATGCAGCAGGCCAGGAATAGGTAGCAGGCCTTTGAGGGGCTGTTTTGTACGGCACCACCAGACCTGTCTAGGCAATGGAACCATGCCTTCAGCATCCAAAACACATGCTCAATGATGTTCCGCATGCTGGCATATGCCTCATTGTACTGCTCTTCCACTAGGGTTGACGGGCGGTGGTAAGGTGTGAGCAGCCAGGGCCTGAGTGGGTAGCCACTGTCACCTGTTTGTGGGGAGAGAGAGAGAGGGATGGTTAGCCTGGTGACCCCTGTCACTGTGCCTCATGCCCCTCCCAGTCACACACAGCGGTTCCCCCCACCCTGTCCACCCCTCTTCCACACCCTGCTGTATCCTGCTGCCCAAGGTCTCACCATATTCACCCACTAGATGTTGTGTGGGGATGTCCCCACTCTTGAACCTGTGGCACAGTGCTGAGCAGTGCCAGATGTAGGCATCATGTGCTCTCCCAGGGTGTGTGGCATAGACATTGGTTATATGCTCCCTGGCATCGCACACCACCTGGCAGTTGATGCTGAGGTAGCCCTTCCTGTTGATGTAGGCTACCCCCTCTGCACCAGGTGGCATGTGGATACCCACATGGGTGCAGTTGATGGCCTCTAGCACGCCAGGCATACGTGCTACCCTGTGGAACTCCTGCATGGTTGCTGTACGCTCTGATTGTGTGCTGGGGAAGTGGATGTGTTCCGCAGCATGTGGCAGCAGGGCATTGAGGAACTGTGTGAGGAGCCATGATGTGGCTGACTGGGTTATGCCTGTGGTGTCCCCTGTTGGTCTCTGGAAGGTGCCTGTGGTGAGCAGGCACATGACAGCTGTTACCTTTGTCTCCAATGTCAGGGCATGGTTCCGTCTAGTGGGTGCCTGCATCTTGTCACTGCACAGCTCACAGAGCTGCCTCAGAATCACCAGGTTCAGGCAATAACAGCCAACAGTCTCTGTGTCAGGGTGGGTCTTGAAGCTGATGCGGAGCCAGTACCGCCTGTTCCGGGCATACTGCCGATGGACCCTTCCACAGCCACATTGCTCTGCCTCCTCACACCCCTCATTACAGCCTCCATATGGAATGCTGCACTGGTCATGGCACCTGTTGCCCTGTCACCCCCGGGTGTCTGGCACAACTGGCCCTCCTGGCTCTGTGGGGTAGTGCCTGTTGCTTGGCTGGACCCCCTCCTGTGTACCCTGCCCCTGGCTGGCTATTGCCTGCAGGCTCTGTCGACCACCCCTGAGGGTGCCTGTGTCACTGCCCTTGGGTCTGGTGGCTCTGTGCAGCACCCACTCCCTCTCACCCCCTCTGTCAGCCTCCTTGTCTGTCTCACTATCTCTCACACACTCTCTCTCTCTCTCACTCTCACTCTCTTCTCTTCCTCTCTCCCTCTCTCCTTTCTCCTTTCTCAGACTGCCTGTCTGTCTCCCTCTGTCCTACTGCCCTCTGGTGCAAGTGCTCTCCTCCTACTTGCTCCCTGTATTTATAGGCTCAAGTCTGTTCCGCGCAACTCGCAGTTGCTCCTCACTTGTGCCTTTGGTCGGGGATTGAATCTCGCACTGTGCTGCATATTCATGGGTACATGCCCTCTGCCTTGCGCGTATACATTACTGGCGTGCGCATTGGCGCCAATGTTATTTGCGATGCATAGTTGCCCCGCTGAATATCGCCTATATGGTGTATTCTTTGCAGTTGCACATGTGCAACTTTGTTGCACCATGCACAACTGCTTTGAATATCCAGGCCTTTGTGTTTTATTATTTTTTAAGCAACACATACATTTATTTCCACATACAGGGCAATAAAAAGAATGCAATACATATTTTTAAAAGTTGATAGACACATATTTGCCCTTTAATTTATTACAATAGGAGTGGGGGTTCCCAATATTTAAACAGATATAAGTCCAGAAATGTTAGCTATCTCAGTGGCTATGGAATGTCACGTCAGGTAGAATTTACAAAAGAAATATCTGCCACAATCACATTGGATTGCTATTTATCCATTTTAGTGTATATTAATAAGAAAGGAATAACAATGCTTTTCTAAAAAGAACATTTCTGCAAACTGCAGGAAACATTATTCAACCTTGTGAACTAAGCCTATAGCTGGTTATAGGATAACCGTTATAATGTGGTCAATTATACAGGCAGTTATATCCAGAAATGTTAACCATCACTACAGAGACACAAGCTACACCCTGCAACCGAGAAGGCAGAGTTTACAGCAAAAGGGTGGAGTAACCACCATGTGGGTCTCAGTGACGAGCGCAGAGACCTCTTCCCAATATAATTTAACCCGAGTGTCTCTGTGAAACTCAGTATGAGGGGCTAAAGCATGTAGGGGACACTGAACAGTTGTAAATAAAAAAGACACCCTCTTTAAGAACATAGAGGGGATCTATGCCCCATAAAGTCCCGACTAATGGTGCCACTCACTGTTCACACATCTTAAGAGAAACAAAAGTCAAACGGCACCAGCTTCTTCTCCAACATCTTCCTCCTCCACATGAATAATTTCCCTAGTGGTTAATATATTTTTTTCTGTCTTCTCTAGCCATCAACCTGCATCTTTGAGGTCTGTGAATTGCCAGGATTTGCCACCATATGTGATCCGGAGCTGAGCTAGCAATAGGAAGGAGTGGATCACACCAAGTGCTCACAGTTTCTGTCTTACTCTGTCAAAACACTTCCATCATGCCCGGGTTTGGAAGGAGAGATCAAGGAAACATTTTACATTGTATTCATTAATAAGAAGTGGGTATGCAACCCACACTGCTGACAGAAGTATGTCCCAAATCTCAGCACCTGAAGCCCTCAGTAATACTATCCAAGGTGAGCTGGTGTTGGCTGGGCATACTCTAGGGTTAACTCTGTGGGCTCTTCATAACTCACCCCAGTCAAAATCTTCAGAGACAGGAAAGGTTGCTTTTATTCAGTCTTTCAGAAAGTCCAGTAGATGTATTCCCTCCGTGCCTTCTGGTACTCCGACCAACCGGGGGTTGGGGGGTAACAGAAAGGCTGGATGGGCTTAGCGGTCCTTATCTGCAGACACTTTCTATGCTTCTATGTTAATATGTATTAAATGCATTCTATGTGTACTGCAGATAATGAATTCATAGAAAATCAAACATACCAATGAGTCCTATGAATGAAATATGTATATAATTTCCACCAACACTTCACAATAGTACATAACAAGCAGACTGCAATATGGGAGAAAAAAAAAACAGGAAATGAGATTTTTTTTATTACAATGCAGTCATATGTTAGTGTAGCTTTGCTGATAGTTGAGACAGTGCTAGATACATTATGTTAGATATGCACAGGACTGAACCTGTGATGAAAGCACCCATATAAGAAACACAGGATTTGCTTTTGTAACTGCAAATGACAGTGGTGTGTGGCACACAGAAAAAGGAAAACAAGCTGCTTATTGCTGTGGTAGATAGTAGGAATGATGATATAGAAGTGGGCAAGTTGCTGACACTGTCGAAAAATGAATGATACACTGTCAGGTTAAAAGAAAAACTTCATCAGCAACTTATTTGACATAACACAAACGCCATGGTACACTGCCAGTTTTCAAAACGGAAATAAATTGCAAACATCAAACAGCAGCTACTTGCACATCTTATGACATAATGACACACTGCCATTAAAACAGAAAAAAAAACTAATAATGAAGACAATTCCCTTAGTGAGCAGGATGCTTGTACGATGCAAATGAAAATCGGTGGAACTCAATTGAAGTGGAAGACTGTTTTTGATCTTACAAAAATGATACATTTCATTTCAGCATGCTCGCTGCTAGGGGTAATGAGGGTGACATGGACGATATATGAAGGCATAAATGGCAGACTGGGGGCTGGGGGGCACAGGGTAATCTGCAGTCAAATGTTAATTATTTTTTTTTTTACATGTTGAATCAGCCCATTTGGAGAACATGACATTAGGAGGTGTACATGATGTACAACTGTTATGGTGGAGGTTACAGTGAGTGGGTGGGGATATAAAAAAACACAACTAAATAACATTTAACTCAGCAACTATACAGATCGTCATTCAATTTAGCATGGCATAGAAATAATAACAAATTTGTATGCCTTATTTATCATTTATCAAAAATCCTGAAGAATCGCACAAATAGGCTCCCAAGTGCCAGCTGCAAGTCAGAAAATGAGGACACAGTAAAGAAAATTTGTTTTTACGAGGTTAACGTGAATGGTGCAGAGCTCAAGTTACGAACTGGAGTACGGACAACTACAAAATCAGTTATTTCAAAACATTGATACCACAGTAGCTGTCAGTAAATTGAGATGCCCCCAGGTTGAGAGAGAAACTAAACTGAATCAGGGTAAATGCTTTCAGCACTCAAACTGTTTGTCAGTCTGTGATCGCGATCAGTGTTGTGGGACTCTCTATAGGAACGTCGAACCTCAAAAAAGGAAACAACAGATTTTACAAGGATCAGGTGCCAAAACATGCCTACAAACCTCATAACATTAATAATAAGCATTTGTCAATGCCGAATGTTGTCGCGCTGGCATTGGCAGTGGGAGTGGCGTAGCTAGAGATGCAGAGTGCTGTGATTTTGTGAATGTGTCTCAAAAGGCGATTTGGCACAGCCAGCATTAATATTAGCGCCATACGCGGAAACACATTTTGGGTAGGCTGGTAAAAAATGGCAGCTGGACTGTTGATAAGAAGGTGTGCACAAATGCCAGTGGTGAAAATGTGGCATGAAAATATTGCAGATTGACGTTGCTAAGGGTGCATGGAAACTGCACAATGCACGCTGGTAACACAGTCATTGTATGGAGTTTGGCACCAAATTTTCAACATAGGCATTTTAGGACCTCTGCTCATGAATAGTATCACCGTCATTTCCTCAAACTGTCCCAAAAACTGATTTCGCAAAGCAGCCGTGCAATTCGGTGCCGGACATGCAAAAACACATTTCAGGCAACTGCAGTGTTCATAAGGAGGCATGGAAAAATGCCAATGATGAACAGCTGGAGTGAAAGTATTACAGATTCACAAAGTCATGAGCGTGCGTGCAAACTGTGTAATACACACTCATAAAACACAAATTTTATTGACTTTCATTCCCAAATTTTCAACATTTTAGGGCATCTGCTAATGAACAGTGTCACTGTCTTTTTTATCATGTGTCTCGAACACGGACTTTCCACAGCGAGCACGCTATTCTGCGCCGGAACTGCGAAAAAAAATTTTGGTCAGGATGTGAAAAATGACAGCTGTACTGTTCATTAGCAGGTGCAGAACAATGGCACTGTAGAAAATGTGGAGTGAGAATATTAGTAAGTTTGCGAACATATGATTGTGTGTGCAAACTGCACAACGCATGCTCGTAACACAGTCATTTTATGGAGTATTGTCACCAAATTTTCAACACAGGCATCTCTGCTCATGAACAGTGTCATGGTCATTTTCATAATATGTCCCAAACACTGATTCCACACAGCGAACGCGCTATTCTGCGCCGAAAGTGCGAAAACACATTTCGGCAAGGATGTGAAAAATGACAGCTGTACAGTTCACAAGAAGGTGTAAAATGCCAAATTTGAGAATCTGGCATGAAAATATTGCGAACAAGGTTGTTACCACGTATGCTATGCATTAGCTACGCACGCTCGTAAAACAGTCACTTTATGGAGTATTGTCACCAACTTTTCAACACAGGCATCTTAGGACCTCTGCTTTTGAACAGTATCACTGTCATTTTTGTAATGTGTCCCAAACACTGATTTCGCCAGTGACCGTGCTGTTCTGTGGCAGAAGTGTGAAAACACATTTCAGCCAGGTTGTGAAAAATGACAGCTGTACAGTTCACAAGAAGGTGTGGTAAAATGCCAATGTTGAGAATCTGACATGAAAATAGTGCGAATGCGCTAACATATGAGGCGTGTTGCGCAGTTGCTACGCATGCTCGTAAAACAGTCACTTTATGGAGTATTGTCACCAAATTTTCAAAACACGCATTTTAGGATCTCTGCTCATGAACAGTGTCACTGTCATTTTCGTAATGTGTCCCAAACACTGATTTGACACCACAACCGCGCTATTCTTCGCCAGAAGTGCGAAAACACATTTCGGCCAGGATGTGAAAAATGACAGCTGTACTGTTCACAAGAAGGAGTGGTAAAATGCCAATGTTGAGAATCTGGCGTGAAAATATTGCGAATTCGCTAACTTACGAGCGTGCATTGTGCGGTTGTTACACACGCTTGTAAAACAGTCATGTTTTGGATTTTTCCCACCAAATTTGCAACATAGGGTTTTTGAGAGCCCCTCTCATGAACAGTAGCACTGTCATTTCCTTACACGGTCCCAAAAGGTGATTCCGTGCAGTGACTGCGAAATCACCTTTTGGGACCGAATAACGCCATGACAGTGCAAGAATTCATGAGAAGGGGTCCCAAAAACCCCATGTTGAAAATTTGGGGCCAAAATTCACAAAAATGCCTGAGATACATACTAAAGTTGAAAAAACCCTATCTATCCCATTATACAGCTTACTGGCATTTCCTCATTTCGCGGTCGGCTTTGAAGAGTGCAGACATGTTCCCTGTCCACCGATGATAGTCGTGCGAGCTCTGGAGAAATAAGTATGGGGTGAGGGGCATGTGGGAGGCAGGGTGTGCAGTGGGTGGAGTGCGGGTGGGGGAGGGCACGGAGACTACGAGGGACCATTTTCCTTTACAGGTGCAAGGGAAAAAAAAACATTGCAGGACAGTTTTTTTCCCAGGGGATTTGGCATGCTGGGGTAGGCTCCCAGCGTGTCACCTAACTGTTTGGGAGGGGTGTCTGTAGCCGACGGGGGATTGGGCACCCTTGTCGGCAAACAACATGGGGGCAGAATTTATGCCAACGAGGATTGGGCACCCCTGTCTGCACACAAAGAAGGGGGGGACGAGAGCCGAGGGAGAATTGGGCACCGCCCTCGGCATTAAACAATTGGGGGGTTATTTCTGCTGATGGGGAGTGGGCTCCCCCGTTGGCACATTCACAGGGGGCAGGGGCAGCTGACAGGGGGATTGGACACCCCTGAAGTCAGCAGTTCTACGGCCAGTGTCCCGCCATGTACATAATGGCGGCAAGCATGGCAAGAAAAGGACCGCTGCATCTGATGAGCTTTGCTTGGATTGCAGTAGACCTTTTCTTAGATGTGCCCACCCCATTATGTATGCATGGTGTGGCGCCGGCATGCAGGTTGATTAGGGAATGTGGGACGCACCTACTGGTGCATGCCCTGCATTCGCCCAACAGCAACTGTGCCTCTAAAGCTGCACTGTCCCACGATGTTGGCTGCGCAAGTGGGCCAACATAAAAATGAGTTGAAAGCAGTAACTTTCAAGCTCAGCATCGCACGACATGGAACTGTCTGTTTCAGCATGGATCTGTGGAGCTGGCAGACCTAATAGCCACAAGAATGTATTTTAAATGCTGCTTTATTAATTTCCATCAGCATCAGTAAAGAAGTAAGACACAGTAGTAGGTGGCAGACTCGGACTGGTGTCATTTCTTTTTTTTCCCAGGAAAAAAAAACAAACAAGCGAGTGACAGTCTTGAGGCAGCATCTCACCAGCACTGACAGTCTGTCACTTGCACTACAGCCATTGATTTCAGTCCTTGAATGACATCAGCGGCTAACAGCGTTCAGCAACGATCGGGAAACAGGGCGTTTTTTATGCGTTCAACATGTTACCAACCAATGATCACATATCAAATTAGAAGGAAATTAATCACGAGACAATACTAGTAGTTAAAAACAGATCTGTATTAGTTAAACAAGCCCAAAGAAGTGCAGATTTACAGTAATGCCAGTACAAACATTGCCACTGATCTTTAACTATAAACAATATAAAAAAAGGGATCGCTTTTAAGGACTTTGAAACATTAAAAGTAGAGTTCTCCCTTCCAGACAGGATAGAAATTACTTTGAAATCATAAAAAAGCATCACAAAGTTGGACAATGGGAATGAAGCTTTTTAAAGACAAATGAACTTGCCACAATACTAGTTTCTATCTGTAGCCCCAAAGGTATCTGCTTTTTATAATTTTTTATTACCTCCATGTTTAATGGCTATTATAAAACACATTAATCCATGTTACACTGTCATGTGCAGCCTGATCACAATGGCACATGGAGTCTTCCTGTCAGCATTCCATCCTCTAGCACCGCTGAATGACTGAAATGATGCATTCTGATTCTGAACCAGCATTCTTAAGCTGTTGGTGGAAGAACTGTTTTATTAAAAATCTCCCTCTAAATAAGGAAAACATTTAAAAAGTATACTTTTAACACTCTTCTTTTGGAACAATTTTTTATAATAGCAATAAGGCACTCCCAGGAGTTAGATTAGCAGTCAGTTAATCACCCCCTAGGGGGCAATATGGCACCCGACTGCACCTCATGCTACATTACACCCCTAGGGGGTGATTAACAGACTGTTAATCTAACTTTCAGTAATGTCTTATTGCTTAATAATGACATTAGCAGAAGGTGGCCAAGAATGCTTAATTTAGATACTGAAAACTGGGAATGGGGTAAAATCTTTTTGAACCCTCATATTACCTTTTATTCAGCAAATCATATAACAACATAATACAAAATTCTAAATGACTTCTACTGTATGCAGGTCAGATTGCATAAAAATGGATGGGTTGGACTCAGGTACGTGTCCAAAATGTGGGGAGCCTCAAGCAAACCTTGTACATATGATGCGGAGATGTAATTATATCAATAAACTGTGGAATGGTATAATCTCACTGGTGTCCCCCATTACCAACGTAGTGAACAACATTAACTTGGAGACTTGCATTGTTGACCATTTTCCATTAGGTAAAAAAAAATGATTCTATGTGGAAGCCAGCTCTATTAGCATAATAGCGATGGTAACAAAAACGCTTATTCTAAAACACTGGGCAGAGAATATGTCTCCCTTACTGAGTGGAGATTTAACCTTATAGAAACCTTAAGGCTTAAAAAAAATTGCTCATTGCCTTTATTCTAAGGCAAATGACTTTGGAAAAAAATGGGGTATCTTACTAGAATTCTTTATAACACAGAACACACAGATTGAGCTTGGTGACTCACGAACAAGAAGTTTGGTGGGTGAATACGGACATCTCCTTTCATGACAGGTACAGAACTTTTAAATCTATACTCCCTTTTTCTGTCTTTTTTCCTTTTCTTTTTTGTTCAGAGCCAAGATATAGTTTGAATTTATAACTTGATGAAGTTATAGTATTTATACTTGCAAATTTTTAAAGTTTTATTTATTTTGGACTTTTGGACTTGGTCATGACCAACCTTGGTACCAATATAGCTGATAGAAGGGTGCTCAGTCCACTTGGCACAAGTGATCACTGCAAAATCACTGGTTCACTTAAAGCTTGGAAACAGGCCCATGCTAATAACACCATCTTCAGGGACTACAAAAAAACTAATTTGGGGCATAAAAAGGAATCATTTGGACAATATTGACTGGCCCAGCATCTTTATTAATAAAGATGCTAATACTATCTGGGAAATACAGTAATTAAGGGAACTATACTTGAGTTAGAAGATAAATTTGTTCCCACCATTAGGAAATATAATAACAAAGGATGGATACCTATATAGTTAACAAAATCTGTTCAGAAACAGATTAAGGTTAAAGAGAAACTGTATAGGAAATCTAGAAAGAACCCTACCAGAGAGAACATAACTAATTACAAAACGGAACTAAAGAAACTTAAACAATTGATAAGAAAAGAGAGAGCCAGTCTGGAAAGGAGACTCGCTCTTTCCAGGGACAACAATAAGGCTTTCTTTACATATAGAAATAACAATAACTCATCGTCTAATATCATTCATTCCTTACCCCATAACACAGTCAATATATCTGACCCCAAAATGATGCCAGAGTCATCTAATGAGTTTTTTTATTTCTGTGTTCAATGATAGATTAGGACAGGTTACATCGCTAACTAACAGTAGCCTCCCCCCGATAGATATTACATGGCTTTTATGGATTTTATGGTTATGTACTAGCGCCTCGGTTTTGGAATAGCACTATTTTACAAATAAATGATGATTGATTGATTGATCACAGCAGATTTTGGATTTATTGAAAAATGTCAAATGTAACACTTCTCCAGGACCTGGTAAAATTCATCCACAGTTCCACAGTTCCTAATAAACATGGATGATTATCCAGTGCTCCCCCTTTCTGTCTTGTTCAATAAGTCCTTGCAAACCGAGATGGTTCCACTTGACTGGGGAAGCGTGGTTAAAATACCTGTACATAAAAAGGGCAGTGGAAGCTAGGTGGGGAATTACAGACCAATCAGTCTGACTTCCGTATGCTATTAAATAATGGAAAGACTGTTGAAACAACTAATAGATGAAGAGATAGTCAGACTAAATCTGCAGGACATTTCTCGGCATGGGTATAAAAAAGGCCTTTCTTGCAATACTAATCTAATTGCATTCTATGAGCAGGTCAGTGGGAGCATCGATGGTGGAAAACCATACGGCGTTGTAGTGTTAGATTTAGGAAAGGCTTTTGATACAGTGCCACACAATCTTTTGATAACTCAATCACACAACTTGGGTATTAACACCAACACTGTTGTTTGGAATTGGAGTTGGCTGACAAATAGAACTCAGAGAGTCCGGGTAAATGGTGAGCTTTCCAGTGAGGAGAGAGTGAGCAGTGGTGTGCCCTAGGGATCTGTGCTGGGGCCGGCGCTATTTGGTTTGTTCATAAGCAATGTGGGATTCAATGTAACCAGTAGAATAGCTAAGTTTGTGGAAGGCACAAAAGTGTGTGTGGGGATGGGGAAGTGGATATATTGGGAAAATATCAAATCTTGTGTGATGATCTAACCTCTGTTGAAAACTGGGCCACCGAAAACAGAATGTCCTTCAATCCCCAAAAATGTATACCATTACATTTTGGTAAAAGCAACCCAGGGTATACATATCCCTTGAATGGGGACCCAGCTAGACTCGATGTATAAGGAAAGGTACCTAGGAGTCTCTGTTCATAACACCCTATCTCACTCAGATCATTGTGCGCTGGTGGTAAGGAGAGCTAACTATTTGACCCGAGCAATAACACGTTCCTTCGTGACTAGAGATCCTTAGTGTATTTTACAGATTTATGAAACATACAGTATGTCATACCACACTTCGACTATGGGTCTCTCTTTTGGTATCCATATTTTAAAAAAGATATTGATTTACTTGAGAAACCACAAAGCTGATTTTTTTACATGTACTTTATTATCAGTTCACAATGTGTTTGAAATACATCATTGATTTAGCAGTTTTTCTCTTTTTGCTTTTGTATGCTAAAGTGACATATCACTCTCCAGCTGAGTGACTTTAGTTAATAACAAAACTGTAAAACCAGTAAATACATAAATAATGAAGTTACCTAGGTGAGAGGGCTTAACTAAAAGCCTATTAGTTTGGTTTTTCCAGTACACAAATTAGAGAGATTTTTTTTCTGTATAGTAACACTGCTCTATCAGACATTCCATATTATTTCTACTTTATTTTATGTTATGCTAATGGTACGGGTGATGGTGCGCTTTCGAGAGGGAGCCACCAGGCTCATTTCACTCTCCTTTTGTCCACCTTCTATCAAGAGACTCAGGTGGAAGACCTATAGCCTACGTTTTCTGTTGGGCATGCCCCCTAGACTAGAGGCTTTATTTTATTTCATTTCAAGAGGGCCCACCTAGTCCATCTCCTAAGGCCCTTTTCAGTAGTACCCCTTAATTGGTAGGTTACTGTAGTTCTTCCATGTGCTGTATGTCATTAATAATCTGAATCCACTCCTTAACAGCTGATGGAGTGGATTGTAACCAGTTTCTTGTTATAGCTTTATTATAAGCTGAAACACATATATACCACAGATATAAAGTATCTGCTCCCCTTATCTCCTCCGGAGGCAGACCCATCATCAAATTTTGCACTAATAGCGAAGTAGGTGTCTGAAACAAAGTACAGATCTTTTCCCCCACATTCTTTCTGAACTGTTCTTATTTTGGACATATGTAAAAAATATGGGTGGGTGTTGCTTTTAGCTCCCCACAATGTCGCCAACAGCTGGCTGAGCCTGTAGAGGAATATTTAGCCACCCTGTCAGGAGTTAAAAAAAAGCGGACCCTGATTTTCCACATGTACCCCTGCCAGAGAGGCGACATGGTTGCCCTCAATGAGGATTCCCAGAGTTTATCCCAAAGGAGGGTAGTTAAATGAAAATCAGCCTCTCTTTCCCATTTTGTCTGTAGGGTTTGTGTCACCCTCTCCTCCTGTGAATTCAGATATTTATATATCTTAGTGATGGTTTGTTTTGCACTTGTTAAAGAAAAAAGATCACTAAGGGTTGGTCGAGGCCCCCTCACTAGTAAGTTCTTCTCTGCCACGGAGCTTATGTTGTATATAAGTGTACATCTGTAAATGATATATTTTTTCACCTGGGGTCCATCCCCATTTTTGAGCACATTCCGGGAAGGAAAGTATTACGCTTCCCCTCAACATCTGCTTAGGTTCACAGAACCCCCTGGCTGCCTGTTTCTTGTACCAGAATCCTCCCCAGCCTGGTATGAAAGTGTTATCAGCTATAAACCATTTCACTCTCCATAGCTCTCTCTTTGGGCCAGGATATGCCTGAAATAAATCCCATGCATTGAGAGCTACTTGAATAGGGGTTTTATCTGTTAAGTACTGTGGTCTTTCCATATGAAACCAACTGGTATGTATATGGAAATCTGGGCTAATGGCTTTTTTTATTACTTGCCAGTGAGCATTCGCAAGAGTCTGTGTCCATAATAAAACCCACCTGACCTGTGCTGCTATCCAATGTTCTTTAAGATTGGGGACTGCTCTTCCCCCTCTCTGCTTAGGGGCTAACAGTAGGGTTCTACGGACTCTAGGTCTGCGGTTATTCCAAATAAAGTTAAACACCTTGGCCTGTTGATCTTGGAACCATCTCTGCGAGGGTGTGACTGGAATACACTGAAATAAATATAGGAGCCATGGAAGGAGATTCATTTTCACGGCCTGTATTCTAGCATACATAGGTAGGGGGAGCAGTGACCATCTCTCCATATCTGATTGAAGCTGCAGATCTATAGGTTTGTAATTATCTACAAATAGGCATGTATTAGAGGCTCTCAGGCTCACCCCTAAATACTTTAGTGTAGTGAGGTCCCATTTCATCTTATACTTTGTCTTTAATTGTTGAGGAGGTTTATAATTAAATGTAAGTACTTCCGTTTTTGTGGTATTAAGTGCATAACTGGATAGGTCTGAAAAGGTTTTAATCTTCGCCATGGCCTGTTTTAATGAGGTCTCTGGATCAGTCAAATAGAGCAGCACAATATCGGCGTATAGCACCACCTTGTGCATGTTGGATCCTATTAAAACTCCTCTTATTCCTGGATCATTCCGAAACCACTGTGCCAAGGGTTCAATATATAAAGAAAATAAAAGGGGGGGACAAGGGACATCCCTGTCGAGTACCTCTATGTAGATTGATTTTTTTGGAAAATGATACCATTAGCATGGATGTAGGCCTGTGGGTCTGTATAAAAGAGCTTTATGAATGTTATAAATTTGTCTGGAAAAGCAAACCCGGCAAGGACCCCATATAGAAAACTCCAGTTTACTCGATCAAAAGCTTTTTCCGCATCGAGACTCATTATGGATAGCTGGTGTTTTCTGCTGATTAAGATGGTCAATAATGTGTATTGTGCGTCTAACACTATCAGCTGCCTGTCTGTCAACAACAAATCCAGTTTGGTCTTTATGTACTAGGGTTGGGAGTAGGTATTGCAGTCTTTTTGCAATAATAGAGGTCAGGATCTTATAGTCAACATTTAGAATCGAGATGAGCCTATATGATGTGCAGAGGGAGGTGTCCTTGCCGGGTTTGGGGAGAACTGAAATAATAGCTTGTCTCCAGGAGGGGGGAAATGATGATCCCTCTGATATTATTCCCTGGTAAGTGATTCTCATGATAGGGGACAATGTGGCCCAAAATTTCTTGTAAAATTCCATGGGAAGTCCATTGTTCCCTGGTGACTTTCCTATTTTCCCATCCCGTATTACATTGTTAATTTCAGATTCTGATATTGGGCTTAGAAGTCTAGTCTTCCAGGAATCTGGGACCTGAGGTAGATTCAATTCCCTCATAAAACTCTGTATCTCCTCTGGTGGGGGATCACTCGGCTGGGCATATAATTGCTTGTAATATGTCTGAAACACTTCTACGATATGTTCTAATTTGGGGCTTTTCACCCTAGTTTGAGGATGTACTATTTTTACTATATGTGCGCTAGCTCTTTTGGCTTGTAATCAGATAACAAGACATCAAAGGACCCGTGGGCCACCCTCATAGTAACTTTGCCTTAAATATTGGAGATTAAATTCCACTTTAGCATCCAGGATATTATTTAACTCTTTTTTATGTTTTGTTAATTCTTTTTCTCTTTGTGCCAAGTATCTTTCCTGTTGTTGTGTTTCTAATATTTTTATCTGGCTTTCCAGCATTTGTTGCTTTTGCTTTTGCTTTCTCCATTTTTTCCTAGCAGAGTCTATAGCTACTAGCTTTCCACAGATCACAGCTTTGAGGGTGTCCCAAATTATTCCCCTACCAACCTCCCCATTATCATTATCTTGCAGAGTTTGTGTGATTAACTGGGGTATTTGATTCTATACTTCTTTATCTCGAAGTAGAGAAAGATTGAGCCTCCAAAACGTATTGTGAGGTGGGAGGGCTAAGTCTATGTAAATTAACAGTGGGGCATGGTCCAATACAGTAAAGGGGCCTATTTCATATTTTTGTATCTTAGAAACCGCGTCCCTATTCAAGTAAAAATAGTCTAATCGGGAGTATATATGATAGGTTGCCAAATAATGCGTATAGCCTTTCGTGGGGCCCTCAACAAAGGCCCAGGCATCTTGCAATCCTAACTTCTGTAACAAAGCCTTAATTCATTTTTGTAATTTGTTTGTCTTCCTAGGTTTTGTTGAAGTAGTATCTGTTTTCTGGTCCAAAGTCATATTCCAATCCTTCCCCCCACACTATCAATGTCCCTTCTGCCCTTCCTACTATCTTAGATAAAATCTGTCTGTATGTTTCATAGGGAGAGCCTGGGGGGATGTATAGTGATACCACTGTCAGCTGGTTTCCGTTTAGGTTCCCTTTAAGTAGGGCAGATCTGCCTTCCTTATCAGCCATCTGATCAAGCACTTCATTTTTTTTAAAACGTTCTTTATTTAAAGTTTTTGTTCAGACAAACAGAACAGACAAAATACAGACATATCTTTAACAAATACAATTATACCTTTTTTCCTTCTCTTTTGTTTTCAAAGGCATTTCATCTAATATAATACATAATTAGGCCAAGCAGTCAAGAGTTTATACACAGGGTGGCAGCAAGACATCCAAAAAATCCTTTATATTTATAATCGTTAAGACACATCTGAGTTGATTTCCATATTGTACCTTTTTATGTAAAGAAGAAGAGAAGAGAGGCTGGATTATTTACCATCTCATCAGTTAGGAGACAATATAGATACTTTATTTATGCCTTACAGGTCTCTTATGATATATTATATGTTCTACCTCTCGGGTCCATTATACTGATTTCATCATGGAGTTGATCAAGGAATGAAGTCAGGTCTTACCCTTGCCATGTATAGAACCCATTGCCTCCACAGGATCTCAAAACAGGGTACCCTTTTATTAATGGAAGCCGTTAATGCTTCCATTCTATATGTATTGATCATGTGTTCTTGCCACATACTTAGGGTGATAGTTTTGGGAGATAGCCAATTACTCGTGATTGCCGTTTGGGCCGCTAAGAATGAGATTTTCAGGAACTTAATCGTCAGAGGGTCTCGAAATTCCTTGGGCAATTCCAGAAAAAAATAGCAGAGGAATGAAATCTTCAAGTTAGGATCCATTATTGCCTGTAAGGCCTGTTGTAGATCCTGTAGGAAGGGGGTTAATATGGGGCAACCCCACATTATATGTACCAATGATGCAGGAGAGTGCCCACAGTTTCTCCAACAAACTGAGGAGTTGGGATTCAGGTATTTCATCTGGATTGCTGGTGTTTGAAAGTAGCGAACAAAAATCTTCCAGGAGAACTCCTGCTAGCTAACTGCTGATATGCCCCAATGAATCCTCGTTTGTGTCCAAGCCCAAAATTCCTCAGAAATCCAAACTCCCAAATCCCGCTCCCAAGCTTTTTTTAAATAAGAGGAAGAATCCCCCTTTCCAGGTCAGAAGAACCTGATACAATTTAGAGATAATGTGAGATCTAACCAGGACCCCTTCTATCGCTTTCCTAAGCATGTTTGCAATGTGTGGAGGAGATGAGCCCTCAACCTTGTGGTATATCAAAAGACTACTAACATAGTTTCTAATTTGAAAGTATCTAAATCTATCCTGCCAGGATATTCCATACTTATTAACTAGTGCTTCAAAAGACAGGATCTCATTTCCTTCTAGAAAGTGCCAAACCAGGTGTAAACCCTTCTCCTCCCGTCTCCTAAATCCTGCATCCCACCTGGCAGGAGCGAAGGAGTCTAGGTATGGAACCGAAGTCAGAAGGTTCCTCCATCTCTTAGCACTTTTGTCTCCTAAGATCCCGTGCCATATACTCAAGGTGGAGGCTATATAGGGTTTGCCTTCCTTACCTGCGCTTGATCTTCCCCTCTGCCCAAGGAGTATGCCATTCAGATTTTTACGTGGAGCAGCCTCCCACAGCTCCAGAGTTTTCCACTTGGCCAGATGGGCCTGATCCAGCCAATTCATGGCTGTTCGTAGCTGAGCTGCACGGTGGTATAGTTTAAAGTTTGGTAGTGATAAGCCTCCCTCTGCCTTCGGAATCTGGAGCGCCGAGAGGCGGACTCTAGGTTTTTGTGAACCCCAGATAAAACGGGAGATCGCTCTGTCTAAAGAGTGGATGTATGAGTCCGGGACCAGAATAGGGATTGTCTGTGCCAGGTATAGGAACTTAGGGAGAATTATCATTTTTATCACCTCCACGTTTTGTACCAAAGGAATAGGGATGGGGGCCCACTGATCCAATTCCAGTTTAATATTTTTTAATACTGGGATAAAGTTGAGGGAGAACAACTGGTCCGCCTGGAAACTCAGCTGAACCCCAAGATATTTAATCTGAGATAAGTTCCATCTAAATGGGAATTTCTTTCGGGTCTGCTCTGATGGTTCATAATGTGCTCTCAAGACCTCCGTCTTACCCATGTTTATTTTGTAACCAGCCAGAAGGCTAAATTCTGACAATCGTGCCCACAGGTGTTCCAATGACTGCTCTGGATTTTTAAGATAGACTAATAAGTCATCCACATATAAAGCCAATTTATGTGTTTCCCCACCCAAATCCCACCCCTGTATTGTCTCGTTCTGTCTTAATGCCTGGGCCAAAGGCTCAAGGTATAGGGCAACAAGAAGGGGGGAGAGGGGGCATCCCTGTCTGGTGCCACGGTACAAGGCTATTGGGGGGGAGACTCTGCCGTTAATCTTTATATAGGCCCTGGGGTTAGAGTATATGTTATTTATAATTTTAATAAAGGATTCTGAGAATCCAAATACGCCCAGAGCTAGATCCAGGAATCTCCATGCCACCCGGTCGAAGACCTTCTCCGCATCCAGGCTTAAAAGCATGCAGGGTGCTTCCGACCGGGCAGCATGGTGTAAAACTTGCAATGATCTTTTAATATTATCCTGAGTCTGTCTACCAAGGATAAAGCCTGTTTGATCATAATTGATCAATTTGGGCAAGACCTCCTCCAGGCACCTCGCCAGTATTGAAGCATACAGTTTATAATCAATGTTTAAAACGGATATAGGGTGGAAAGAATTACACTGTGTGATATCTTTTCCAGGTTTAGGGACACTTGAAATAATCGCATAGTTCCATGTGTCCGGGAGCGCCACCCCTGATTGTGCCTCCCTGCATGCCTCCAACAGAGGGCTCTTAATCTCCTTTATGAAGAACTTGAAGAATTCAGGGGTATGTCCATCAGGGCCTGGGGATTTTTTTGTTTCCAATCTTTTAATCGCCGAAGTCAACTCTAAAGGGGTGATGGGAGTATCAAGGGAGTCTCTGATTTCCTCAGTCAACCTTGGTAATTTTAATTTAGCTAAGTATGATTCTATTTGTTCTTTATCTGGTGTATGTTCTGATGCATATAAATTTGAATAGAAGTCCCGAAGACCATTCAGAATTTTTTCCGGGGATTTTAATAAGTGACCTGTCCTGGGGTCTTGGATCTTAGTGATCATAGACCGGGCGGTGTGTTGTCTCAGGCGGTGGGCCAGGAGGCGAGAAGCTCGAGGGCCATTTTCATGATATCTCTGCCGCAGGCATTGCAGAGCTTGTTCCGTCTTTACGTCAATTAGCTTTTGGATCCGTTGTTTAATGCTCTGTATGTCTGACATTACAGAACTGTCCCCCCCGCCCAGCATGTCGCCCCTGTAGGGCATGTAATTGTTTTTGAAGGTCTTCCATCTGCTGGTTTTGTTGTCGCTTAAAGTGGGCAGCAAATTTAATGCAGTCCCCTCTAAATACTGTTTTCACCGTATCCCATAATATAGTTCCCGGCACCTTAGGGGACATATTATCCTGTTGAATTTGTATTAGCCTCACAGTGGCCATGTCTGTAAACTCCTTTAAATTAAAAAAAAAATTGTTGAATTTCCAAAGGTCTGGCCCTTTTTGACTTTCCAATTCAGCCTCAACAGCAGTTGGGAATGATCGGAGAGTACAGATGGAATATGCTGACATTCCAAGACCTGGTCTTGGTGCTCTCCAGAGATCAGCAAGTAATCAATCCGGGCAAAAGAGCCTCGGGGGAATGAGTAGTGTGGATATTCTTGTTTATTCTTATTATGCCTTCTCCAGGCATCCACCCAGAAAACCCTCTTTAAGTGGTTCTTAATAAATTTACTAGCCGGACTCTGCTGGAATGATTTAGTTCTAGACGTGTCCTTTTGCTCCCACACCTGATTTAAGTCCCCCCTACTATTAATAAACCCTTTTGTTGCTCAGTAATTTTATGAAGGAACGAAGGACTTCCTCTGTAGATCCCGGAGGTGCATACAGGGAGGCCAACGTGATAGGGATACCCTCCAAATTCCCTGAGAGAATGGCCAAGCGACCCTCAGGGTCTGTATAGCTGGCCATCCTTTGAAACTGTGTTCCTCTAGAGACCAGAATTGCAGAACCTCTTCTCTTTCCCTTCCCATATGAGGCTGCGACCACTTGATCATACCCAAACTTCCCCAACTTCTGGTGTTCAGACTTACTTAAGTGAGTTTCTTGCAATAAAACAAAGGAGGAATTTTGTCTTTTTATGGTGGACATGACCTTGTGTCTTTTTACCGGGTTGTTCAGCCTATTGACATTGTGGGAGACAATTTTTATAATGGTATTATCCTCCATTTATAGACAAAAAACTATATTCCCACAGGTATATGGGTCTACACCCACCCGTCCCTCCCCTTCTGCCTCCTCCAGTGCTTGCCCCAATGTCCCCTCTCCCTACATCGCCTAACCCTCCCAGGATTGTGATAATCTTTGCTTTCCCCTTTGTTGTTCAAATGTACATTACCAGTGAAAGTTTTTGTCTGAAGTTATAACTCTCAACTCAACATCAACACAGACGTAACATATAATTTCCAAACTCCTATGGGGAGGTGCCAACAGAGCAATCCCCCGGGAATGAAAAATATTTACGAGATGACTCCCAAGGTAGGAGAACAAGAAATATTGTTCTCTATTTGTTCGAGTTCTCAAAACTCGAATGGGAGGTGAAGAAGCCAATGAAATGGCCCGTTCCTCCTGGACCTTAAAGTTGACAGGTCCTTGCCAGATGACGTGGCTTGTCATCACTAACAGTGTACCAAAGATAATACAGGGTACCCAAAGCACTAGACTTCCCAGCATAGTTGTTCTGGGACTCCACCTAGAGATTACTCAATCCCCTCCTCCCCCCACCATCATTTCTGTCAAAACTGTATATTGTGATCCCGTATTTCCTCAATCCCTGAGACCCCACCTATGGTAACAGACTACTTCTATATAGATAGTGAGGATTTTATAAATTTTCAGTTTAGTAGTAATACCCCAATGCAGTTGTGTGTAGCCATTTAGCCGCAGCCTGTCAACGATAGCGAGTATTCTCACAAGGAGAAACAAAAACAAAAAGGGGAGTGTAATTCCAGCGATCCACCCTCCTCACTTTAATTTGGTGCAGACTGCTACTGAAAGGATGATGAAAGAAGTTGCCTGTCCCATTTTTATGGTTTGTACGTGTATTCCAGGCTCGAGCTGCCTGGCCTTCCTTCTCAGTCCCCATCACAAGGGGCGGGAACCCCGATGAGGTCACAACACAGGATGGGGTTTCCCCTAATTCGGGGAGTATTGTTGCTGCACGAGTGATACAATGATCTTCTCAGTCATATGCCCCCAGCTCTCGCTGTGCTAGCCCAAAACCTCCAGCTTCTTATGGTTATTTCAGCGCCATCTCATCAAAACATGAGATCAAGTTTATGGCAATAGACGCCTGCAGCACCCCACCCCGAGCAGAGTTCTCTGCAAACAGAGTAACCCCAACAATTACTGCATGTGCTCTTTCAAGGAAGAAGCCCTTTAACTGCTATGGCATCATGTCAGGGGAGACAACAGCAATGGAAGATTAAAAAAAGAAAAATGAAAAAAGGGGAGGAGGAGCCAGAGCCCAGCAGACTCCACTCAAACACTATAGCTCAGTATTGAATAACTATTCGAGAGGGACTGCATGTCCTCCCAAACAACTCTCCAACCCCTTTTATACTCCCTGTAGATGTCTGGTCTGGTACCAGGTTTCAGCCATCTAGCCCCTGCCTCCATTCTCCCCAAGGGGGCACGAACATCAAAACAAGAAATATATTACATGTGGGAGCGATATCGTCGCATGCAAAAGCCACCACATTATTCGATACCATTAACTTATATGGGATTTACATGCGACCCACTGCTGCATCGAGCTCAATCCCCACCCCCCCCTCAAAGTCCCCTATCATTTACCGGAAAGGCCTCAATCATTGACTTCGGCATGAGATTACAAGAGTCCCATTCATTTAGAGGTGGAGTTCAGTACTCCCTCACGGAGAAGGAGACGCAGGAAAGAAAACTTTCCTGATAACAACCGCAGTCTCATTATACTGGTTTCTTCTCTCATGTGACATCCATTCTTTCAGTTGATGGCTCCTTAGGTGCTTGAGGGTGAGTAAGATTGTGCAGCATTTTCTTGATGTCCTGGAATGTGGTAGCAGCTGCTTTCCTTCCTGATCGGGTGGGGTTCTGGAGCTTAACTGGGTGCCAGGGATGTTGTAAACTGGTTGTTCCCTACGACGAGGGGCCTCCAAGATTTCATGCCCCTTGTTTCTCATTGCTTGGAGTGCTTCTTCATAGGAATGATACAACTCTGTACCTGTTTCCCAAAAAACTCAGAGGCGAGAGGGATAAGGCGTCTGAAACTTGACGTTTAAAGCCTTCAATTTCCGGAGTAGTGGAGTGTAGGCCATTCGTTGCTGCTGGATCACCGGGGGGTAGTCTTGGTCAAAGGACAATCGAGCACCATTGTACTCTACCCGGCCTTGTTTCCACGCTGCCCGGAGTATCTGCTCTTTCTCTCGGAAGCTTGAGAATTTGGCTACTATCGACCGGGGCCTAGCAGACACTGATGTTGGTTTAGGCACCAGCGCTCGGTGCACTCTTTCAATTTTAAACTGGAAGGCTGGCGATAGATCAAGGAAATGACGAAGCAGATCCTCCCGAAATTCATTCATCTCCCCGATCTCTGCAGATTCAGGTAGACCATATATTCTTAAGTTGTCTCTGCGGGAGCGAGCTTCAAGATCTAGGCATTTAGCAGTAGTAAGCTCTTGTTGCTGCACTAAGTATTCCATTGCCCATGAAATTTGGATTAGATCGTCCTCAGCGGTCGATATGCGTTCCTCAGCGGAGGTCACTCTAGTTTCCAGCCCTTTTAGATCTGAATGCAGCTTATTAAACTCCTGTTTCATTTCTGATCGAAACTGTTTGATTTCTGTAAGTAGAGTTTCAAACCTGGAGCAAGATAGAGTGTCCAGTTCTGTCTCAGTGTCTCTTCCCGCCATACTCGAGGGAGACTCTCTCCCGCTAGTAGCTGAGCTTGCTGGGCTTAATCCTCACTGATCACCCTTCGTTTTCCAATTTTTTGAATGGGATCATTTCACAGATGAGTTTCCACTTTGCGATCTTTGCATATTTGACACAATTTGAGCTAACAATGCTGTGTGGAAACGTATTTATTAGCGATGGGGGGGGGAGCTGCTCGTTTAAGCAGCCATGATGCTGGTGACGTCACTGGAAGTCCCCCGATCAAGCACTTCAAATGGAGTGCCTTGTGGGATTAGCACCGCTACCCCTCTCCATCTACCCCCTTGGTACGATGAAAAGCAAATCTCTGAAAACCCAAAGTTCTTTAATTTCAAGTGTTCCTCATCTGTTAGATGAGTCTCCTGCATTAAAATAAGGTCCGCCCTGTACTTCTTAACATGTCCAAGTATTTTTTTCCTCCGGATTGGGTTTGTCAACCCGTTTACATTAAATGGAAGTGCTTTAATTCCCATTGCTCCAATAAATAGGATCTGCCTGACAGTGGATCAACCTGCATCTTCTATGTCTCTCCTCTCTCCAGTGCACCATCTGCTAAATTAGATTCAATATGTCACCTAGGTACCATAAACAATGAACTTGGGCTATTTGCAAAACCTTAAAAGTAGCTGAACCTGGTAACAAATGCCACCAACTATAACTTTGTACAAGTCTTCCAAGGTAGGGGAACAGTTTGGTTCACTAACTTTGCGAAGTGCTATCTTGCAGAGATGTAGTGCTACTTGTTTCCCCCTAAATGGAGGGACACTACAGGGGCAGTAGCCTACGGAGACAACTCCCAGCTAACTCCTGTCCCAAGCATGTAAAAAAACTCCACCACTAATGTTAGTATTTATAGACTGTCCCAATTTCTCTCCCCACCCCCGAGAGACATCAGTTACTACATTACCAGCACAACGATCGAGGGTCAACAGTTTACTTATTAACCCAGACCAATCTATGTCCCCTCCCTAGCCGACGTGCCCCCCACACATTGTTAAACAAGCTCAAAAACTTTTAAACAGTTCAATCAGGGCTTATACATTGCTACAAGTTACAAAGCTACCAGCATTATTAACACTGTAGAGCTATGAGCATCATAAGGATGTGTATAATATGTCCTCGAATGCCCTACTCAGAGAGCTGGTCCAGCGGTTCTTCAAGTCCCAATGTCTCAGTTTGGCTAAACATTTATATGTAAAGTTTAGAAACAGCTTCTGCCCCTTTATTGAGGCTTACCGACCCCTTCCGCTGTCGCCATTCTAGGGAAGCTGCATGGACTGAAGATGCAGCAACAAAATATATTCCGGTGTCATCTTCTAAGGGCCCTCAGGTGTTGGGAGCTTGTTGTTTGTTCTGAGATTGTTGCATGCGGGCCTGTTTCAGCCTGTTTCAGATGTGCGCAATGGATTTCTGCATGGAAAGCACGTCCATCAGCTTATCTGGTCCCCTCTGGAGATGATCCCCCAGGTGCCTGAGGTTCCTATCTTCAGCCCTTGTGGTAGTCTGCTGGAGATCTTCCAATGTGATGCCTCTATGTTTAAGTGCCTCAGCCACATCCTCAGGAGAGGAATATATCTGGGTCCCCTCTTCCCAAAACACCCTCATTTTTGCTGGGTAAGGGTCTGGAATCTGATCTTTTTGGAGCGAAGTGCCTTCATGGCAGGTCTGTACTGCAATCTCATCTTTTGAATTTCTGGTGGGTAGTCCTGGTCAATATATAATTGATGCCCATTGTGTTTAATTTCCACCATCTGCCAGGCTTGATGAAGTACCTCTTCTTTTGTGGCACAGCTTGAAAATTTCATGAGGATCTGGTGGGGCCTTGCCATGGGGTCCGTAGATTTCACGACCAAGTGCTCTATGAGCCCGCTCAATTTTAATTTGCAGTGTGGGTGGGAGGGCCAATACATCCAGTAGAAAATCTTGCATGAAATGGGCTATATTGCCCACTTCCGTTCCCTCTGATAGCCCTGACAAGCGAAGGTTGTCCCTTCGGGATTGTGCCTCTAGATCCACACATTTTGCCTGAAGCTGATCAACATAGCCCAAAATCATGGTCAAGGCCTCCGTATGTAGTGAGGAGCTGTTCTCTACATGGGTGACTCTTGTATCTACCTTCTTAAGCACCGTATCCATATCCGCTAGCTTGTGGTGTAGTTTTTAAAATTCGGCTTTATTCTCTTTTCACTTTTCAAGAATTTCCACTAAGATAGTGTCCAGCTGAGCTTTATCTTTCAATCAGGTCTCTTTGGGTTGAATTGAGGCCTGCGTTAAGTGCTCCACCAGCGAGGGGCTTACGTCTCGTTCATCCTGCCGCAGATGGTCTCGGAAGCGATCTATTGTTGTCTGTCCCCGATCGTACACATTTTTAGGCAGCTTCGTGTCCCCTTTTCCTTTTGGAGGCATTTTGGTTAAAATTTTCAGGTTTGTAGTAGGGTTAATGAAGTTTCTATAGTCTTTCGAGGGGAGAGTCACGAGTCTGCATCTAGCAAGGAGCCGTGGCAGAACCAGAAGTCCGCCACAAAGAAGATTAACTAAGCATTTACATGGTCTTGGCAATATGTATTATGACAACAGACTACAAAAACTGGGTTTGTTTAGTCTTAAAGAAAGCAGATTTAGGGGCGAGCTTTTGTTTCTGTACAGGGTTCTAAAAAAATACAGACCTCATGACTGAATTGGGTATCCAATTCAATAGTAGGATAGCACAGTTAAGATCACATAGCAGGCAATTGTTGGTGCAAAGGGCAAACACTAATAAAAGCATGCATTTTTTTTCACAATTGGAGCAACACGTAGCTGGGATTCTTTACCTAGTGTTGCAGTAAATCAAAGTACTATAGATGGCTTCAAGGGAGAGCTAGATAAATGCATTACCTACTCAAGGGCTGAATAATTACCCACCTCACGGCGGAAGACAATCCAGATGGGCCCATGGCCTTCTTTTGTCTTGCAATACCAAGATACCAATATATATATAGCTGATGATCTCTGATATTTTTATGCCCTTTAGTTGAATATGTACTGACAGTTGTGATGGTAGTTAGGATTATATAGTTTGTTTTTTGTATAAACAAGCTTTATTGGTTTTAAATTTGTTCTTTCTGCATACATATTATACAATACAATCATACATTCAAAACAGATAACTTCCTACTTGAGAAGGGGGGCGAAAGAAAAGCCACCCCCTCCCAGTGTATAACTCTTAAGTCATCGAGGTCCACATGTAGATACATTTGATCAAAGACAATACATTTACAGAACTGGTTTTGTATGTCATGTTCACTACTACTAGTACCTTCTTGTATACATCCATGTGTATGAGGAAGAGAAACTTAACGCAGCCTATAACAGTCCTTATAACCATAAGAAGAGGTAAAAACTACTACAGAACAGATTTAGGAAAGGTAGAAACTTTACATATGCTACTTTACTACCTAGAAGGAGTTTAAACAATACTCAACACATGCAGTCAACTCAAATTATACCATTCTCATGCATTACAAGGGTGCTTCATGCCATATACATGCAGTGAAAGTGTCTTGCTATGTGTCTCCCCGCTGTGAATCCTACTGCCTACAGATGTTAACAGGTTAGCATGGTGTATAGTGACTATTGGTCCAACTTGCCCCGAGTACGACAAGTGGCCGACTCCTTCCTCAGAGCCCCCTAGGTTATAAATAAAGGCCCTCATCATTTATGTCCGTGTTACATATGTTACTCAGGGTGCCCACCCCTTTTCATACATGTGTCCTGTGCCCCTATTATTATGCTGCACCTGACAAACTCAGCCGCCCTAATGATTCCTTCCTTTCATTCTGCTGGGGTTGGGGGATAGGTTTCCTTCATGCCATCAAAATTTGCCTTTTGGCCTCCATAGCCACAGAATACAGAAAGTGGACCATTGGTTGTGTCCCCCAGGAACAAGAGACTTGGCATTCTCAGTAGCTGTATTTGTGTGGCCTGCTGGAGAGCATCTATCACTCCCTCCCAAAACTGATGTAGTATTGGGCAGTCCCAGAGAATGTGGGCTATGGTACCCTTTTCTTGTTGGCATCGCCAGCATTTGTCAGACTGCTGCAGGCCCATTTTCACCAACCTATTTGGTATCCTCTGCCAATGCCCCAGAATTTGTTTCTGTATAAGCTGCAGTTTGGGATCTACAATGTTTGTACGCATGCTCCCAGCACTTGTCCCATGTCTGCAGGTTTATGGAGGCAGCCAGATCTTGTTCCCAACGTGATCTGTGGAGATCCTTACTGGGTAGGTTATGCACCTGCAGATGTTTGTAGATAATCCCCCCCCCCTTCCCCTTTGGGAATTTGAGTCATGCCGCTATAATTAAGGTAAGCCCTCCTGCACCCTGAAAGCTCCCTTGGTCAGGGAAGGATGGAGAGCATGTGTTAGCTGCAGAAATCTCCAGTGGTCCTGTTTCCTCAACCAAATTCCATCTGGAGCTGCACAAATGGTTTAAGGGAGGAAGTGAGCATAAGAACCTGTCCTGCATTGCACATGCCTTTGGCATCCCAGGTATGCCAATGTATAGGTGAGTTATTATGGTCAAACACAAATTATCCCATAGTGGCTCCCATTTCCCAAAATACTGATTTTTTCCACCTGTTTAATTTACAGAACTGTAGCCACACTTTCCTAGAGTGTATCATGGGTGGTGTGAGCTTCTCCTTATGTCTGAGGGGGTCCCTTAGGGTCAAGCATATTTGCTAGGTACCTATCACTTCTTGCTCTGCCTCTACCCAAAGAAGGGTTTCTGGTAGACTGGAGGTGAACCAGTGGAGTGTTTGGCAGAGGCTCTGTGCCTCGTGGTAATTTTCCGCCCAGGTGAGGTTCCACCCGCCCTTCTCCGCAGGGACCTACAGCACTTTCTTACTAAACCTGAGGTGTTGTGTCCCCCATAGAAAGGTTGCAATAAGCCTGTCGATTTTGTTACAAAAGTGTTTGGGGATTGCCATAGGCAGATTTCTGACACAGTAGAGAATCCATGGTAACCCCATCATTTTGAATGATGCAATGCGGCCTGGAAGGGATAAATTAAGTTTGATCCATCTGCCCATGTCTCTTCTTAGGGTGTCTAGTAGGGGAGAGATATTTGTGTTTAGTAGGCCCTGAATTGAGGGACTGACCTGCATCTCCAGGTACTGTATACCGTTCTGAGCCCACTTTAGTGGATGTGTGCAGTGCATTAGCACAGCCTGCATCTCCTCTCTGACTGCCATGATCTCTGACTTGTCCCAGTTTACTCTTAGCCCAGAAATGAGGTTGAAGTCCTCTAGGATCTGCAGCACTTTGGGGAGAGAGCTCCCCACAGATTCCAAGGTCAGCAGTAAGTCATCAGCATAAAGAGGGCAGGGTAGTGTTTGGAGCCAACAGTGATGCCCCTGACCTCTTTATCCTGTCTCAATGCTGCACTTAGTGGTTCCATGGCTAAAACAAACAGCAAGGAGTTTAGAGGGCATCCCTGTCTTGTGCCTCGGCGAAGTGGGAAAACCTCTGAGAGAATACCATTGGCTAGCACTGTGGCCCTCGAGGAGTAATACAAAGTCCTAATCTAACTGATAAGTACGGGCCCTATACCAAACCTATGCAGAATGTGCCAGAGGTACTCCCACTCCACTGAATCAAATGCTTTTTCCGTGTCTATTGCTACCACAGCTGCAGCATTTGGGGAAAGGCTAGCAGCATGCAGTAATTTTAGCAGCATGTGCATGTTTTCTCTCCGCTGCCTCCCCTTCATAAAGCTGACCTGGCTTTTGTGCCCTATTAATGAGCACCTTTTATGATGGTTCAAAAAGTTACAGCTTGTAGTCATTATATGTAGTACTAGACCTGAAAGGGTGTGTGTATTTGTTATTTTTGGCCAAGGTTTACTCTGCCTTCCATATTTTGCATTTATTTTTGGGCTCTGCTTTAGCCCTGCTGCATTTGCCTTTGCTGTTCAGCTGCTGGGCTGCTGGCTCCCACTGACATTTCTATGTGGCAGAGGAGCGACATACACTGTGCAGTACAGTGCAGCTGCAACAGTTTTGCAAAGGAAAACTACCATTACTAGGCATACATACTGTGTTCCCCCTTCCCCAAGACACCCTGTTAGCAATGCATTATGCCAAAATCCAAATGGCGTATCAGTACGTTTTTTGTAAAATTGACTTACTTCTACATATTATGCAGATGACTTACTTTTATACTTTACTTCACCTGAAACCTCCTTGCTGGAATTAGCTAGCAGCCTCCAACTGATAGAGGAACTTATGGGTTACAAAATTAATCCAACTAAATTGGAGGTTTTATTGCTTCATTATTCTCCTCCCCCGGATCTGATACGCTCCTATTCTTATCATTGAAAGTGCTCAAAGTTAAAATATCTGGGAATTTTTATACCTCCCTGAATTACGACCACTTGTATGAACAAACTTGTGAGAATTTAGCCCGCTGGATCCTTTTACCGATCTTGCTGATTCAGAATCCATACAATTCAAATGATCATCCTCCCAAGAATCCTATATTTACTGAATAATGTACTCTATTTTCCTGTATATAAAGAGATAATTTTCCCATTGGAATAGAGCTATTTCCAAGTTTCTATGGCAGGGTATGCCGCTTTGGGTGGCCTTGGTGAAATTACAGCTACCTAAAGACAAGGGTGGGCTGGCTCTGCCAAACCTTTATAAATACACTTTGGCAGCCTTGATTACCCACATATTATATTGGCTTTTACCGTGGGGGGAGGCCCCGGCTTGGGTCATGGTGGAGAGGCCTTTCTCTACTCTTTTACTGAATGAGTATCTGGTTTAACAGCCCCATAGATCTTCTACATTTGATACATGGTCCATGTATACTAAAAGATTACTTACTATTTGGTGCCACTATCTACAAAGACCAGAAAACTGAGTGGGGGCAGGTTGGATGGGTGTCCCAATATTAGATAAATCTTTTGAACCCTTTAGGTTAGATACCTCCTTCGCTCATTGGTTGGACTCAGGATTGAAGCATGGATTTCAATGTTACTGGGAGGGGGTATTTCAATCATTTTCACAACTTCGAAGTGAGTTTAATTTACCACACAAAGATTTTTACAAATATCTGCAACTTCGTCACTTTTTGTCTTCGATGTTAGGTTTGGATATTACAAACCATTCAATTCCTCCTTTATTCCCTTTATTAATTTACCTGAAGTCCGAGCATTCTCCAAAACATGTTATATCGCATCTTTATAAGGTGTTGCTGCAGCCCCCATCCTCTTTGATAGACACAGTACAGTTCAGCTGGGAAGCAGATTTAATGGTAGACTTATCTTCTGAAGACTGGCTCCGTATATGGTGCTGGCAACATAAAATGACATTCTCTCCCACCTAGGGAGAGTATGGTTGGAAGAAGGTGACATGCTTTTTCCACACGCCTCAAATTACAGCAAAATTCAGTTTAACTGGGGACTCCTCTTGATGGAGGGAATGCAGATGTGAAGTTGCCACCCATGCTGATGTGTTGTGGTTTTGTCTGGTACTAGTCCCATTCTGGGGTGAGGAAAACCGGGTTTAAGGGGAACTTTTCCAGGAATTGGGGGACCTAACCCCAGAGATTACCTTTTATTACATTTTCCTCACCACTTTAAACATAAACACAAAGGCCCAGATATTCAAACTGCGCCAGTCTGAGTCGCAAGCCCCTGCGCCGCTCAAAATAGTTGCGCGAGGGGTGTGGCGGGGTGATATTCAAAGGTTAGCGCTGAACAGCAACACTGAATATCACCCCTGAACCAACACTTGCGCATGAGCCCAGTGGAACTTGCGCCACCGCAAGCTGCCAGAGTTGAGCATTAAACTTGCGGTGGCGCAAGTACCATTGCGCCATCGCCAAATTTCCGATATTCAAAGGTGACATGCAAATGGGGCCATAATTTATGCAAAGGCGCAGGGGGCCATTTGCATCTATTTATGGCCCCATTTGCATGTAGGTGCGCCGATCCCGAGGACTTGCTCCTGGCCACCCTGCCAGGCAGCAGCCGTCGAGGACCGGCCGTACATGCAGCCAATCGCGGGCATCACAGTTACATGACACCCCCACATCTCCCACAGCCGATCGCGGGCAGAACACATACATGTCGCCCCACACATCCCCACAGCCCGATCGCGGGCAGAACCTGTTAGCCCCCAGTGCCCGATCGCGGGCAGAACCTGTATGACCCCCAAGTGCCCGATCGCCGGGCAGATGTAACCCTCCCCCACCCGAATAACTCCCTGGTGGTCCAGTGGACCGTAAAGCCCGATCGCGGGCAGAATGTCACAGCACAACCCCCAAACATCTCCCTGGTGTCTAGTGTCCCCCACCACCCATAGACCCCTCCACCCGCTCCCCGCGGCGGTGGCGACAGCATCCACCGCCCTGCCGCCCGCCACATACCGACTGACTGTCCGGTAGGGCTGCAGCCCAGTGGTGCAGAGCTACAGCCAATGGGCGTGCAGCCATACCGTACATAACAGTCGGCGGGCAGGCGGTGGATGTTGCCGCCACCGCATGGGGGGAGCGTGAGGGGCTTCGGGGTGGTGGGGGGATAATTAGACACCAGGAGATGTTTGGGGGTTAGTTGTATACATCTGCCCGCGATCGGGCCAGGGAGATGTGTGTGGGGGGGGTTCATGGTCGCAATGTCTGCCGATCGGGCTGTGGGAGATGTGTGGGGGGGTTATGTATGTGTACTGCCCGCGATCGGGCTGTGGGAGATGGGGGTTTCATGAACTGTGATGCCTGCTGATCGGGCTGGTGGGGGGCACAGGGACTGGAAGTTGGGGGCCAGCCAGGGGTGGCAGCTGCTGTGTTGCGCCTGCACACAGCAGCTCACCTGTGGGTGGCCCTCAACTTGATCCTTTTTGGCTCAAGGTTGTCAGGCGCAGGTTGTTGGCGATGACAACTCTGCACAACCCGACTGAATATCAGGTTGCGCAGGTTATGCATGGTTCCTCCTCCTGTTGAGCATGCATTCATTTGCATTGCTCTTTTGCGCAACCTGTTGCCAGTGGAGCAACTGCCTCCTGCTGAATATCGCAGAATGGCGCAATGTAGGACTTGCGCATGCGCAACCCTGTTGCGCATGGAGCAACCCTTTTGAATATCTGGGCCAAAATGTTTTTTGACTAGTGTTTTACTAGAGGCTGCGAAGAAAGTCACAATGAAGTTATGGTTACAGCCTCCCCCCCTGGAGATTAAGCATTGGGAGAATACTATTTATGATATTTAAAAAAAGGAATGCTTAACAGCTAAACTTCAGCACTCCACCCAGACTCTTCTTAATTCTTGGATGATCTGGTTTCTATATAATGGCACCCACAGACCAGCAATAATTCCTTAAACATTTAATGGATTCTGGCTTAGATTGTGATGGGACCGGCTGGCCTGACACTTTCATTGATATTTACCATTGATTTCATCTAGCTTAGATATTCCACTCCCTTTCATATAATACCTGGTCTGAGATTAGTACTCACTATACAGCTGCCATAGCTTGATCTTCTCCTTTGCATATCTTAAAGTAATGATCTTTTTGATTAGGGCCAAAGCTTATTATTGTACGAGTTATGTCCTTTTGTATATTTATTAGACTTGTGAATGGACATATGCTGTCCCCATACTTTGTTACAGAGGCAGAAGTCAAGTCAGTTTTACAAAAACGCATACTGACAAGGCATTTGGATTTTGGCATAATGCATTGCTAACAGGGTGTCTTGGTCAAGAGGGACCACAGTATGTACACCTAGTAATGTAGTTTTCCCTTGCAAAACTGCTGCAACTTCACTGTACTGCAGTGTGAGTCACTCCTCTGCCATATAGTGATGTCAGCAGTACAGCCCTGGGTGCACAGCAACACCAGGCTTGCTATAGAAGCTCTGGTACACCCTGCAGTTTTTAGCAGCACAGAATACAAAAACTAATTGCAGAGGACGGTAATGAAATACAACTCCAGAATCAATGGAAAAAGGGGTAATTTATTCATGAAAGTCAAAAGGACTGGGAAAGGTGCTCTTTAAATGCAAAACTTTCTCCAGCCTATTAGCCCAGACCTTTGCCATGATCTTGGCATCTACATTTAATAGCGAGATAGGTCTTTAACTAGAGAACAGTGCTTTATCTTTTTTAGGTTTGGGAAGGACTATGATGGTGGCCTCCTGCTGTGTATTTGTAAGGGATCCCCTAGCCTGAATCTCTGTAAACATTTCCAACATATGGGGTGTAAGAACTTGAGGAAAGCTCTGATAAAAATCTTTGCTTAGCCCATCTGGGCCTGGGGCCTTACTTGTGGCCAGGCTCTGAATTGCTGAGAGAATTTCTGTGGACATTACTTCCTTGTCCAGTTCCACCACTATAGCTGGTTGCACCTGGGGGGGGGGTTGCACTCATGACAGGAAGGATTTGATGGATTGTGGAGAACACCGTCCAGCTGAGGCATACAGTTTCATATAATAGGCTTGAAATGCCTGACTGATATTCTCGGGATCAGAAGTTACTGCTCCGTGGGGCAGTTTGATCCGAGGGATTTGTATCTCTGCCTTTCTCTTACTGAGTCTATAAGCCAACAGTTTGCCAGCCTTCTCTTCATTTTCCCAGTAGTGTTGTCTGAGAAAGACGAGGAGTCATTCTGCCTGCTGATGATGAATCTTATTCACTTTGTATTTTAACAATGTAAGTTCCCACGTCTCCTGCTCGGTGTGGTACTGCCATTTGTAATATGCCTGTTCTGCCACCCTTAACTGTGCTGTGACTTGAACCAGTTCCTGCTTTCTGAGCTTGTTTTGTCTGGCTGCATAGCTAATGATTCTACCCCTTACATATGCTTTAAAGGTATCCAATTGCACCGAGTGAGAAATGTCGGCACTTGATTTCATACAAAGAATTGCTTAATTTCTTCTGCCAGCCACTCAAGAAAGTGTGTGGTTATTTGAGTAATAGAGGATTGAATCTCTATCTTTGGATTTTAGGACATGAATGCTGAAGGCTGAGAGCTAAAAGCACAGGGGTGTGATCTGATAACATGAGTGGTTGTATGGCAATCTTCTGGATCTCTGACATGGAACTGGTGCTGGTAAGAAAGTAGTCCAGGCAGCTGTCAGACTTGTGTCTTGCTGATCTGTGGGTAAAGTCTCATGCTGTATGATGTAGAAGATACCAGCTCTCCACCAGACCAAGTTTCTGACAGAGGGCCTGAACTGCAGCCTCAGCATGAGCATGGGAAAGGGTTCCCTGTTCTACAAGATTTCTTTCTAATAACAGGTCCCACACCAGGTTGAAGTCCTTGCCCAGGATGATGTATGCATTCCTAGGATTTGATTTGCTATGTGTTGTATTAGCTGAAAGAAGAACTGAGCGTCATCTTCATTTATTATTATCATTATTATTATTATTTTAGTTATTTAACCAGGTGAGACACACTAAGCTGAAAGCTTTTTTACAGGTGCAACCTGGGAGCACAGGGAAGTTAAGTGACTTGCTCAGGGTCACACAGTATGCAAGTGGAAGCTGTGGGATTCAAACCCAGGTCTGGTCTGCTGGATGTCACAAGATTTGCAGCTTAGAGCCTTAGACCACTGCGCTATACTGCCTCATTTAGGGCATAGAGATTCCCAATAATGAGTTCCCAACTTTGTAGCTTCCTGTTGACAAGAACCTATCTCACTTGTTTATTCATAACTGTAGTGTCAACTATTAGCTGAGATCCCCTCCTGAGTAAAATGGAGACCCTCCTCTTTTTTGTGCTGTTACACCTCGAAAACTCCTGACCAAACCACCCCATTGCTAACTTAGCAGCCTCCCCTGATAGCAGGTGAGTTTCCTGTATAAGAGCTATGTCACAATTGACTGATCGAAGATAGTTAACACTTTCTTTCTCTTAATGGGCTGATTGATGCCCTGCACATTCCATGTAACAATCTTTAAATCAACCATTGTGTGGATAATCTCTGGCCTGTGGCATGCAGTGTATATGAAAACATGCACCCTTACCATGATCATTATCCCCCAGATATACTGCCATGTTGGGGATGATGACATGATCCCAGTAGGTGGCTAGTAGTTTCAAACACTTTGTTCCTGTAAAATGTGAATAAAAGAGCAGAACCTGTTACCATAATTAACAACCTGTCAGCAAATGCCAATCTGAGATGCCTCCACAGCTGGGAGGCCACAATCAGAGCTATGTACAATACCGCACCCAATGTTCCACCCTGTTTGAGTGACTCTGCTATAATATGCGTGATGGGTCATGTATAAACCCTCTACTGACCAGGTGCCATAACCCGAAGAGGAGGATCTATAACCCTTCAATTCCTTGCCTCCTGGCAGCTGTGCCTACCACACTACATACAAACTAGGTGGTCTCCAAGTTCACATCTCTCAGTCAGTCTGAGGCATGGCAGACTAGCTATAGATAAAAAAAGAAGCATGGTGGAGCGGTCGTGGGTTCTGGATGCCGAGTGCCCACTATGTAAAGATGGTTTTGAGGGCCCCAATGGACTTACACTATCATAAGAGAGGATCTTTGAGGAGCGTTGCGCTCAGCAGTTAATTAGCCCACCTGCCTTGACAGGTCATCTAGATGAATCCAGAGCTATGGCGCACCCCCCTTTAAATGTTGGGGTGCCACCTGGGGCTGTTCCTCCCAAAGCTTCTCCCTCTGCATGGCAGTGCCAGGAGCTGTGCACCTTAATGGTCCTCCAATGTTACAAGGAGCAGACGTGGGGGGGCCGAGTGTGTGTGGGGGGGAATGTTACTAATTTCCTTGCCCCTCTTGATACCTCCCTGACCCTGTTGTACTTGAGACAGTCTGTTTTGAGGGGACCTGCTGTCCCTAAATACAAGGAGGGGATAGTAGTTCTCTCTCTCCAGTGCATACGCTCACCCCCCCGCCAAACAGTGTGAAGTCGGGAGTGGCAGCAAGCATTTTTCCTACTATGGACTGCAAATTGTGAGCCACTGTAATTCGACCTCACCAGTGTTAATGTACTATGGCAGCTATCCCTTGCAATCTATGAGAAAGGAGAGGAAGAAGGGGTTCCATGTCAAAAGAGCGCCAACCATATGAGTGAACACAAATGAGCATGAGCAAATACAGCGACTATCAAAAATAGGGAATGTCAAAACAGCGAACAGCATTCATTCATTACAGAAACAAGAAAATAACTGCTCAGTATCTAACACACTTATATAATGCTAAACTATATTTTCTACAGGGGCTGTGAACTTGCACCCCAAATCCCCATTACTATTAATAACCATCTATGAGACCATGTTAATTACTACTGCAGGGTAAATACTGCCCCACCACAAGTCACCTTCACTGACACTACATTCGCTATTAAGCACAACTCGCTAAAATGACACGTTCTATTCTTCCGTTGCTCAGATTGAGTTGCTCAAATGCATTTGCTCATTTGACACAATACCAGAAAAGGGCCAGTGTGGAGTGCTCCTAAACAAGGAGCCAGGGTGCCTTTCCATTTCTGCTCTGCCACGAGGTCCTGGAAGACACCCTTATGTCCTCCTCTGGCCAGTATCATTTGTGCGATCATTAAGTATTCATGTTCGGGCCATGGCACCATTTACTCCCCCCCAATGCTTGATCCCATGCTGGGGGATCCACAAATCTAGGGAATATGTGGGTGGAGAGATGGGAGGGTATGGACTATACATGAGGGGTCATACCCTTCATGTCACTGTGCTGACAAGAGAAAATAACTTACAACAATTCTACCCCATCTCTGCTATGCATCCCAGTGGTCCCAGACCATACAGATGGGGGGACCCTAGCAAGGGTTGGGCTGTCATCGCTCACATTAGACCCATATCCACTAAAAACTTAGGTAACCCCTACCACCCCTTTCCTCCCCAGTGCTGCCCATGGGAGCCTCCACCATCCATACCCCACATACCATAGAAATAGTGGTACAAAGTCTCTCACAGTCTTCATCTGTGGTTCATGCTATTGAGTGTGGCCTCCTCCTCAGAGGCTGCTGCTACTGCACTTTCCTCTGGAATCCATGGCACTTTCAGCTTGACAGGGTTCTTCACCAGTTGTGACTGCTCCACCAAATTTTCCCAGCTTGGTCTTAGGGAGATGTCTTCCTCAGGGAGGTGTCAGCCCTGTCGAGCCCATGTCCATTTTCCCCTGGTGTTCTGATGACTGTTGCAGTGGCTTGGATGATGTTTCTGGCCTAGGTTCCCTCATAATTTTACTTGCTGGCTCCAGCTCCCCTGACTGGATGCTGGATTCAGGTGATGAGTGACATCATGGTCTGCTCCTGCTTCTGCTGCAATGCTTGCATGAGGGGCTATCCCTGGACTTCTGCCTCCCTCATCTCACTGTTTCTGGTGTTTTGGCTTCATCATATGCCAGTGCTCTGTGGGGGACCCAGTGGTTTGTGTTGTCAAGATTCTTTTTTCAGGGTTGGGAGGTGTCATTCTGGGCGGCTCAGTGTTACCTCCTGTCAGATATACAGGCTGCATGTCCACTTTGGTGGGTCTCCCCCGTCCCCACCTCTGCCAGCTCCTCTCTGATGCATTATTTTATTAATTTTATTATTCAGAAACTGCTGTACTTCTTGGGGGGATATGAACGAGTGCCATTGATCAGCCCAATTGATGTTAAGGGTCACCGGGAAGTGCATACTATATGGGATATTAGTCAGGGCCAAATCTTTTTTCACTTGGCTAAACACCTTCCTCCTATCTTCTGGCACTTTTGAAAAATCTTGAAAAATGAAGATTCTGTGCTCATTCCACTTCAGAGGCCCTTTTTCCCTTGCAGGTTTAAGTATCTGTTCTTTAATACTGAATCTAAAAATGTAAGCTAGAATGGGACTGGGGGGGGGACCCTGGGGGTGGTAGGGGAGCTAACGTCCTGTGTGCTCACTTGATTTCAAGCAGATAGTCCCAGTAATGATCCATAGCAGTTGGAATCAAAGACTGTAAAAACTGGCACATGTCCCTTCCCTCTGATCCCTCCGGGATGCCAACTAGCCTCAGATTATTATGGTGTCCTCTGTTTTCTAGGTCGTCCAACTTCTCTCAGAGCAGTTCAACCTGTCATCCCAGCTACTGGATTTGTTCCCCTTGGGTGGTCATCTGAGACTCCACTTTGATGGAGAATAGGTCTGTATCTGCTAAACGGATTTCTGCAGCCTCCACTCTCTCCTCCACATGTTGCAGTCCAGTCTGGATCTCAGGGATGTCCACCATAAGCCTCTGTAACATCTGCTCTATTTCTGCTATATCTGAGGCGCTGATCGTTGTCTGTAGTAAGGTTGACATTTTTCCTGACTTAATTATCTGATTTGGGTGAGGGTCCGACGACAGAAAAGAAATGCGATTTATCGCCACAGAAAAAGTTGAAACAAAAAAACACGCTTTGATCGGGGTCACTTTGAGGTACTGAAAGTCAGCACTGAGATCAGCTGATCAAATGTTTAAATTGCCAATTGTCATTGCTTTTGAAGCAGGCTAGTCCATGCTAGAGATTTGCATGGCCGTTTTAGTAGTGGCTTTATGGGAAGTCTCCAGATTATATAGTCACTATATTTTGATTCATGCCCAGTTATAATATCTATTTATTCTATATATAAATTCTGTATGTTATTCCATGTACTTTTCATCTGAAGTTTTAATGTTTTATGATTTTTCAAAAATGCAATAAAAACTTTATTGACAAAAAGAACAGGATACCGAATTTAAACTGCCAGGAAAATACATCTCATATAAAGACAACAATGTTTTGTTTAGAGAGAGATTGAGATTTTAGAGAGAGACTCAGAGAAAAGATTTTTGTTTGTACTGCCTGTTTAAAGAGCTATACTGTGCATCTTTATTTTTTTATTTTATTGTTACTAATAAACATAAAACACTACTTGTGAATTTTACAACTTCTCCTGGTCTGCCTATGCTTCCTGACCTATACCTCTGAGACAGGTGGTGTTAGCAGTGGGATTCCCGATGTGCATACTCTTATCCAGTTTTATGCATGGGTATTAGACCTGGTACCAGGAAAACACAGAAGAAATATATGGATCCTGCCACTGCAAGCCCATGCGTGATTACCAGAAGAATTGTAGCCAAACTGCCATTACTAGTGCTGGAAGAAGAATAACAGGCAGGGACAGAAACTGAAAGCATGTCTGACTTCTTCAAATGCTGGGCTATACAACAAAGAGAGACTGAGAAACACAGAGAAAAAGAGATGCAGCATCTAGAGGCACAGATAAGAGAAGAAATGCCGCGTCTAAAGAAACAAAGAAGAGAAGAGATGCAGCGGTTCCAGGACAACTGGTAGAAAGACACCCAGCCCAGTGACACCATGCCACATCCATTCAACCTAACGACAGCTTGCCTAAAGTGACAACTGGTGAAAACAACCCTGACACCCACTGTCAGTGGGACAGTAAGTGTGGTAGAAGGCAACTGTGCAATAAATGAGGCTACCCTGTAGTCGTAGCCACCGTGGTAGAGCAAACATCTCTGTTAGGCCAAACCAGTATTAGGCCACATATCATAGGCGAAATGTCACAAGGCTGCATGTCTTTCCTCCAAATGTCATGCTGTGGAGATGCAGAAACAGGAGCAGTGATGGCTGTATGCCTTGCAAGCTATCAAAGCTGGAGAGGATCTGGTACAGATCCAGCAGATCAACAAAACACAAAGAGCTTTAAAGACATCAAGCTTACAAAGCTGTGTCCCTCGGATGATATTGAAGCATCACTTACAGCTTCTGAAAGCATCACTGGAGCCTGCCACTGGCCAAAAGCAGCAATGGGCAATCAGGTTGGTACCTTCTCCACCAGGTAAAGCCCAGCTTGCGTACAACAGTATCGACACTGTGCAGTCAGAAAACTATGGCCTTATGAAAAGAAAAATCCTTATAACCAAGCCACCAATGCCTAGCTGGGGGTGGCCTTTTGTCTGTGGGCACACCCCTCCTGATGACACCTGGGTGGGGGGGGCAGGTGGAGATAGGTAGGGGCCAGCTCTTTAGGGGCTGGCGCAGGTAGGGAAGCATTCCCAGGGGAGATCAGTGCTAGAGGGGTTTACCCTCTTTGCCTCCTCTCTCGAGCGAACTCTTTCCTTGGAAAAAGCACAGCCCCAGAGAGAACATCAGGGTACTTTCAGCTTTTAACCCTTGCTGTGCCGCGGACTGGTATGTCAATCCAGAATTCCTATACGTTTGAGTTCTGTCAGCAGCCTAGGGGTTAAACCTGGAATATTCTGGTGGATTTGGTTCTAACTCTCAAGCTGAGGCCTGAAGTTCATTTTCAATAAGCAAGCAACCCCATGTGGGCAGGTAATTACATCGTGTTGGCTGTATCAAAAAAAAGTGGGGAGGGGGAATTTTGGTGGGGATTGTTGATGGCTGAGGTTGGTTGGTAACTGATAGTTTCAACTTGGTTTCCATAGCACATTTCACAAATTGTTGATTAATGAAGGGCTATTTGTGGTTGCTTCTTGCAATTCAGGTTTTAAGTTGTGGAACTGGCTCCCCACCCTGCTGCATTCTTTCAGGCCATGTGCTTCAGTGGAGTCACATAAAGCAGTTCACGTAGCTTAACATTTTCAGAGCTTTCTTACTGCCATGTGACTGCTTGCTGAAGATATCGAATCAGTAAACATATTAAAAACAAACAAATAAAATGGGGAGCACGCCCGTGGGCAGATGGCAAGGCCAAAATCTAGTATTAAAAAACATGTAAGCAAGCCTTTTGGGTATAGATCTACGAAAATATATGCACTGTACCCTGGCAACTTTTGGTACATGCAGGAAGCATTAGGGGACTAAGCGGAACTATTAGCTCCATGATTGTCTAAAGGTACTTTTATTGATGTGAAAAGAGAAGCTTTAAAATATGGGATTTGTAATTTTATTTAAAAAAATCATTTGCTGAATGCTCCACTTTAACTTGGCTATTAGGTAGAGGCTCAAAGTTTTAAAAATGGTATTCGACTATTGTGGTAATTTTACTGAACGTTACAAAGATAATGAACTAAATAAATAAAATTTCAGCTCTGGCTAGTGGGGACTGTTTCACTTGTAGGCTATGGTCTGTTAAAATGTGGCTATGCCTGATGTTCCCCTCCCCTGCTGGGTCTGCCTCTTTGTCTGAAGGCAGCAGTAAAGTGTCTGTGTGGGGGGATGGCAGGCAGAACAACCAGGATGTTTTCAAAATTTCCTGAAACCAGTAAGAGGCAAGAGCATGCAAAGGGTCTAAATGGTATTTATTTTCCAGCAGAACTGAATTTTAAATACATATGGGGAAGAGTGTTGGGTTTGAAAGGCAAATCCTTGAAAGCTAGAAAAACACAGTTTGGATCTGTTGGTTCAAAGAAACCCCATCAGCTAATTCAGTCCAAGTGCTGGGGTGGGGGGTCCCCAGATCAATTTTATTATTTATTTATTTATTTATTTTAAGCATTCTTTTTTTAATAATTTCATCTTTATTGAATTTTCAACATACATAGTCGACATTTTATATTGTTTACAATATCAGAGTTTTACATATGGTTTTGGAAACCTTTCTAAAAAAGATTTATACAATGAGTTAATGGCATTACATTATACGGTACATTATAACTTATGACAGAGGCCTCTCTTAACTTAGCTTTAAGGTTTAGGTTTAAGTATCTGGGTGTTACACACTCATGGTGAGGATCCGATCAGAGATTACTGCTACTCCCCATACTGAACTTCCACCCATTAGTCGAAAAGAGGTTACAGAGTTAATTGGGTGTATTCTTCCATCCATTCCAGGTGTAAAGCTGTCTTATTTTATTTCCCCGGAACCCCTCTGCTCAAGGAGATGGGAATGGAAGGGAAGGGGGGAAGTGTAAGGGTCCCAGCAGCGTCCCAGCTCAGCTCAGTGCTGGGAGAAAAAGGAGGGTGTGTGTGTGTGGAGGTGACTAATTTACGGGGTGAGACAGATATGAAGTGAGATGCATGCGGGTGGTTGGGCTTGACGGCATGGAGTGAAACATGGTAGTTATTGACTATGCTCGACTTCTCCCATCCTTACTCAGTGGGAGCTATGGGACAAAGGAATTGTCTTGCAACATGCAGTACAACTGCCATCAAGTCCATTTGGGAGCTGAATTTGTCTATTTGGTATTTCTAGTTATTCATTCCATATAATATATCTGTTTAGTTATGTGCCACCAGTCTTGGATAGTTGGGAGTTTTGTGGTTAACCACACCTTAGTTATTGCCTTCTTGGCTGCTGTGAGAAGGATATGGAGAAGATATCTGATGATGGGGTTTCTGAATTCTCTAGGGAGTAACAGCAGAAGGAACATTTCACCAGTTAATTGTAGCTGTGGCACAAAGAGTTCTCGCAGGTTAGTCTGAGGCACTATAATAAAGGGTTGGAGTTTGGGACAGGCCCACATAATATGCATGTGGGTCGCTCCGACCTCCCCACATTGACACCAGCAAGCAGCTAAAAGTTGGTATGGGTATAGTGATTGTGATTATAGGGTTCTAAAGTACCTAATAAGGTTTTTCCATGTGTATCCATGCCATTGGTGGGAGCTGGTTACCTTTGAGACATAGTGGCATGCTTTTTGTCATTCCTCAGGGGTAATGGGGTTGACTAACTCCTCTTGCCATTGCAGTCTTATGGTGTCTGTAATGGATATTTGCTGAGCTTTCTGTGCCTGATAATATATTGGAAGTAATGTCCCTGTTCATGGGAGGTGTTCAGATGAATTTGAAGGCTGATTAGTAGGTGTAGTTGTGTGGGTATACGGGTTGAAGTGGGTAGGCTTTCATAGTAATGGCGCAGCTGTAAGTATCTTTAAAAGTCCCTACGGGGTAGGTTGTATTGGGTTTGAATTTCAGTGAAAAAACATAATTTCCCCTGAGTTAAAATCTGTGAGAGGTATTGCAGGCATAGTCTTTCCCATACCGAAAAACCGTGATCTATTCTATTGGGAAAGAACCAATCCAGGCTTGTTATGGGGCATATAAGGGGTAGAAAGGGGTCTATGTGTCGTGAGTTCCTTATAACCTTCCAGACATTTAGATAGTGGGCAATCCATGGGTCTGTGAGATAGGGAGGGTGAGGTTCGCTGTGTTGCCCATATATTATCCCAAAATAGTCCCTGTTATGAATAAGGGACATTTCTATTTCTGCCCAGTGTGGGTTATTATGGTATTCTGCCTGGCCATCAGATGTGTAAGAAAAGCTGTATTATAATAGAGCCGGAGATCGGGAAGTGAGAGACCACCCTCTGGTTTTGGGAGAGTGAGTATCTTTAGGCGGACTCTAGGTCTTTGCCCTGCCCAGATAAATCTAGAGATGGAGTGGTTCCATTCTTGGAATGTTTTCTCAGTTATGGGAATGGGGACATTCTGAAATAGGTAGAAGGCTCTAGGAAGGACAACCATTCTGACTAGTTCTATTCTTCTGGAGAAACTTAGTGGTAATGTGTTCCATGTGGCCAGATCTGTTTTAAGTTGAGAGAAAAAGAGGGTATAGTTATTTTTATAAAAATCTGCTGGAGATTGGGATAGTTGGATACCCAGGTATTTCAACTTCGTCAAGGACCAGTTGCAGGGAAATAGGTTTTGTATGTAAGGGAGTGTAGAATAGTGGTATGTAAGAATCTCAGTCTTAGAGAGGTTAAGTTTGTACCCAGATACCTGTCCAAACCTGTCCAGGAGTTGTCTTATGATTGGGAGTGACTTTTCCGGGTCCTGGAGGTAAAGTAGCACATCATCTGCATATAATGCAATTCGTGTTCAGTGCCCCCCAGGGTGACCCCAGTAAGGTTCTGTGCATCTCATATGCTTTGTGCTAGGGGCTCTATAAATATGGTGAATAGAAGTGGGGAAAGGGGGCAGCCCTGTCTGGTCCCCCAGCCTAGCCAGATATACCCAGAGTAGTGTCCATTTATTTTCACACAAGCCCTGGGAGCTGAATATATGTCCTGAATGACCCTAATCAGGGTCTGTGGGATCCCTATTTTGTGGAGTACCTGATATAGGAATGGCCAGGCCACCCTATCAAATGCTTTCTCTGCGTCAAGACTAATTAGAACTGAAGGGGTGTTAGTAGAGTACATCTTATGAGATAAATGGAGGGTGCGTTTGATGTTGTCAGTAATGGATCGGGTTCTCACAAAGCCGGTTTGATCCCTATTTATAAGCTGAGAGATATGAATCTAGGCGGTGAGTGAAGATACTCATAAACAGTTTATAGTCAGCATTAAGGACTGAAATTGGTCTGTAGGAGCTACAAAGCTGGGGAATTTTTCCCCAGTTTAGGGATAACTGAAATGGTCACATAAGACCATGAGGGTGGGGGTAAGTCTCCCTCCAGGACAGAATTAAAAAGTCCTAGAAGTTTTTGGTGGGTCTGGGATCTAATTGCTGTGTAAAATTCTATTCCGTACCCGTCGGGACCTGGGGCCTTAAGGGTTTTTGCTCTGGCTAGGGCAGATGTCAGTTCCATTCCTGTTATCAGGGTGGTTAGAGTTTCTCTCTGGGGTTCTGAGAGTTTAGGCATGGGAATTGGGTGAAGGTAGTTAACTATCTGTTGGGGGGTTGGGGTTCGTTCCGGGGTATATAACGTGGAGTAATAGGAGGTAAAGGCTTCCGTTATGTCATGTAGTTTAGTTAAGGGGTGGCCATGTAAGGGGTGTCTAATTGTAGTTATAACTGAGGTCTTTTTTTAGTTTTCAGATCTGATAGGCTAATACCCTTGTTGTCCTAGGCCCTACTTCATAACATCTTTGTCTTAAAAATGTTAAGGCAATCTCTGCTTGTTGTAAGGCTAAGCGATCAAGGTCTGACTTGGTTTGTTGTAGTAGGGGGAAGACAGATGTACCCCCCTGCTTGCGTGCCATTTGCAGAAAATGTAGAGTGTCCTCTAATTTGGTCTTCTATTCCCTTCGTTGTTTGTTTAATTCTGCTGTGTGTTGAATTATATGTCCACGGAGGACAGTTATCACTGTGTCCCAGTGTATTGCAAGAGATGTCTCTTCTGGAGGGTTATCTTCTACAATTTCTATTATTTTATCTATAATGTATTCCTGGAATTGTTCTGAGTGGAGATAAAATGGGTTGCATTTCCAGCGGGTATTTTTGGGTTGTAATCCCATGTCCCAGGTGGTAACTAAGGGGGCATAGTCTGAAAGGAGTATGTCACTCATCCGAGCATCTTGTAGTATGTTTAGGTTCTCGATTTGGGTATAGGTTTGATTGATACATGAGTAAGTGTGATGCACTGAGGAATAGTGGGAGTAGTTTAGTGATTGGGGGGGTGTGGCGCCAAACATTGCACCAGCCCACCTCTTGTGTGAATTTCTTAAAGTGTTTTTGGCTCGCTGTTTGTCTTGAGGGGCATGGGTTGGAGGAGTCCAGCATGGTATCAGGGAGAAGATTAAAATCTCCTGCCAGTAGGCAGCCCGCTGGCGCTGAGGGCTGAGGTGCTGGACACCTTACCTCGCTCCACGCCGCTAACCCATGCTTGGGAGTGAGCACGGGTTGCCAGGGGTCGGCTGGGGAGGAGAAGGATCGAGCGCCCAATGGCAGCTCTCCTTCCCTGGTGGGGATTACTGCACACTCCCGTCGTAATACCACCACCTAGGGGAGCTTGGGTGGAAGGTGCGGTAGATGGGGGCAGCAGCAAGAGCATTGGGTAGAAGTCAGCAGGGGTTGGAGCAGGAGGCACAGGCTCATTGGCCCCCATTGCACGCTGACTTCAGGGGAAGGACGTAAAAAGGAGGGAAAAAAACTCACTCTCTCCTAGGCAACGACACCTTGCGCTGCATTTTTCGGATGTCTGTGGCAGACTCCTCTGTGCTGGGACCACGACAAGAGAAGGATTGAATTGGTGGAGGAATCGAGGGTCCCTCCTCACCCGCCTGGGGGGGCTACCGGGTACCTAGGACTAGTGGAACATGCACTCTAGTGGCAGATTGTGACTGGATCAGGAGGCAGTAGCGAGGATGTCTGAGAGAGTGGAGAGAGGAGGTAAGAAGGAGCATAAACACAGGGTAAAAGAAAAATAATAATCTCCTGCCAGTAGGAGGGTCCCTACAGTCATCTGGACTATCTTATCCAGGAGTGTTTTTAGTTGAGGAACGGGGAGTCCTGGGGGAAGTATGCATTCACTAAGGTGATTTGCTTGACACCAATTGTGCCTTGCACAATAACTAATCTGCCTTCAGGTTCAGCCCAGTGCAATCCTGGGTTAAAGGGAGTGTACGATGGTATTATGATTGCCACTCCTCTGTGCCTGCCTCTGCTGCTGGAGGGGGAAAATACTTCACCTTGACTTACTTGTGCTAGTTTGGCATGCTCTGTAGAATTTAAATGGGTTTCTTGTAGGTAAATCAAGTCAGATTTACTTTTCCTCAGATGTACTAAAACTCTAGATCATTTGATCGGCAAGGTCAGGCCATTTATATTTTGGGATAAAAGTTTCAAGTGTGGGGAGGTCATGAGCCAAACTGGTGTGAAACGCTGCCAGGGAGTCCCCCCTTCCCCTCACAGTTGGGTAGATCTCCCAAGGGTTCCTCTGTCAAGAGTTCTCTGGTTCCAATTTCATAACGAATGTCGACTAGGTTATTAAGACAATAACAATGCAAACACAAATACAAACATATCATAACAGGTAGTTTGGGTACAGACCCATCTTGTAACAAGGCATCAACGAGTACTTGAGCTAAAGGCCCAACTTGTAACAAGTTCCGACATGTGGCCAACTGGGCGACTACGCTGGGGTAACAGGAACTGGTGCTTCCACGGAGCAGGGTCATTTCTAGACCCTGAGGCAAGGAATTCCTTGCTGTGAGGTAACTTCCCTTATGAAGGGGGTTCTCCAGACACCTATAGTGTCTAAATAGGGTATAGAAGACAGAAAGACGATATGGGACGTAATCTAGAAATGCCGAGATCGACTATGAGAAGGGTGTTCTGAAAGGAAGGTTAGCCTTAAGCAAGGGGCTCGTGTCGATGACTCCAGTGGGGTAGTGTTGGGGGGGGAAGGCGGGTCACCAGCATCCCCCAAGCCCCAACCAGTCCCAGCCAGAATATACAGTGCAGAAAACCCTTCAGTGTTAGCTCTCAGGGAGCAATAAAGGCCCCAGTATGTTCTCAGTTAATTAAGTGATATTCGTTTTTGGAATCGCATGACATTCCTCAGACTATGGTTGTGGTGGTCCCTGTGGGGCAAGAGGGGGCAGGAGGCCAGGGACCCCAGCCCTGCCCACCACCCCTGGCCCCGACCATATGGCCACCCATAGTTAGCACCAAAGCCCCGGGTCCTTGATTTTAGTTGGTCACATGCATCCATCAGTACCTCTTCCCATACATATCATCAGCTTCTCCATGATCGTATTTATCTCAATCATGGCATAAACAACCTTCTTCTGGGGCTGAGAGAGACCACCCCTTCCAGAAGAGCCAAGCTAACTAAAGTGGGCTGTGCGCCATACCCCCCCGCTCCCCTCACCCCACCACGCCAAACCCCATCCCAAAACCCAACTCTAAGCTGTAGTAATATTTATGCCCTGATATGACAAACGACCAGGGTTGTCCAGGAGTCTTAATACATGAGGGCGGTAATACAGTTTAGCAGATGTTAGGTAGGAAGAATTTGCATTGCAGTAGGCTTGGGTCTAATACTCTCCCCCGACTGTCCCCAAGGCGTCTCCGAGCACAGATGTGGGGTGTGTGTGTAGGGAGCGAGTACATGGGTGGCAAAAGCGCCCCCCCCAAAAAAATGCTCCCAACCACACCACAGCAATGTGACTTACCACTCCCCATGCCACAGATGGTGGTCCTGTAATTTATGAGGATAGGGAGCCACTCTCCAAGGCACGGCAGTTGCTACATCCCCCATCCCCCCCGGCAAGCCATCGTGTGTAACATTGGAAACCCTTCTCCCCCCCCGCTTGGAGAAAGCCATAGTTTACTTCTGAATTTTCGAGGCTCACTTTCTCCTGCCGACTCAGGCGAGGTGTGGACGCGTAGACCAGCATAGTCGGCGGGCATAAGGACAGAAACTCCAGGGGCCTGCCAATGATCAGCCTCTCAGATAGTCTAGCCCAGTCCAACCAACAGCGATGGAGCACTGGCTCCCCCCACCCCAAGGGAGGCCACGCTGGAACATCAGTCCGAAGGGGGAAAGGCACCGCCAGGTTCCCCATCACTAGTAGGTCTCTCAGCGAGTTGTATGGGCTAAGCTCACAGGTTGGGAGATAACACCTCAGGAGAAGGCCAAAGCACCAGGCCGCATTAACAGTGAGCCTACGTTCCACCCCCCGTGGGTCTCACTAATGGGCTTATCGTTCACAAGCACAGCTACCTAGGAGAGGAGGCGGGGAGGCAAGCCCCAGCATCCAGTCTGCCATGGGGGGGTAAGGCACTCAAGGAGGAGCGAAGCTCGCTCCCAAAAGCAACCACCGGGAAGCCAAAAGGGAGTGAGGGAGGGCGCCAACACCACAGGGTTAGTCGCAGGGTGCCAATAACACACTCTACATCTATTGGAATGCACAATTAACAGTTTTATACCAAGGTCATATTGTACCCACAGGAGTCCCAGAGTTCCCCCAAACTGATTTAAGAGTTAATATTATTTTGAATGCCCCTAGTGTCCTTTACTGTGTAAATACTTGCTGTTCTGGCCAGCGCCTCTATGCTTCATCCCAGGATGCCCGAGGGCTGCAGAAGTTCGAAGTTGGAGGTGGATTGTCGTGCCTTCATGCTACTAACAATGTCCTGTATTGCCTCTGCTTCCTGGCGGCGTCTTGTCTCCCGCTGACCGTTGTTCCACTGGGGGAAATTGAGAGACCTGCTGTGTCGCCGTTGGATTTCTGCTGGGGGATGTCTATCCTCCTAGACTTCAACTCTGCCATAGCTGCAGCTGCTGAATCAAAGGTGAGGTTTCCATCCTTGAAGTAGATCATCATCCTTACTGGGTAGGGAGTTCTAAATCATATGCCTGCTGATTTAAGAGCTTTCATGATGGGGATGTAGGCCCTCCATCTCAGCATTACCTCTGGGGCAAAATCATTCTCAAAAAACAGCCGCTGATTGTTAAGGAGTACTGTCCCTTTCTTCCAAGCTGCATGTAGCACATTCTTCTTCTCCTGAAAGCGTAGGAACTTGACTAGTACCACTCGCGGGTGAGCCCCTGGTGGTGGCTTCGGGCCTAGGGTGCGATGGGCCCATTCAAACTCCAGTAGAAATTGGATTATGTCGGAGCCCTCAGCTCCCTCAGGGATGCCAGCAATCCTGAGGTTATTGCAGCGATTCCTGCTCTCTGTGTCCTCTGCCCCGTCCTGGAACCGTTTTTTGCTGTGGTGTAGCTGCACGATGGCTCTCTCAGCACAGTCCACCCTGCCATCCATTTTGGTGACCTGGGTTCCCGTTGTCTCTTGCCGCTTCTCTAATTTATTGACATCGGTATGGAGGGCTGAGACAGTAGATCACATCTCTTTACAGAAATCGTGCAGCTCAGTCAACATCTGTGCTATTTGTCGCTGGAGAATATCAACTGGGATATGGCCACTTGTAGTCACGCTGCAGCGCGAGGCCGATGAGGTCTGGGAGCCCTCGCACTCCGAGCCACTCCCGACAATCCGTCATCATCTGGCACTGCTATCGCTTTCAGTTTGGCTCTCTCCCTTGCTCTCGGCATACTGCTTCCTCCACGGCTTTTATTTTGCAGAATTTTGTATTTAAAAGCTGGAGTTTGGAGGTTGTAAAGTCAATTTTGGCAGGAACTCCTGGTTTAGGATGTACCAGGAAGCATGACGTCACCGGAAGTCTATTTTAAGCTTTCAAAGAATTTAAAACTACTCTCTCACTTCAATGGGTTACTAAATACAACCAAATTTCACTGACAAAGAACATAAGATACTGTGCATCGCAAACACCCTTACTTTACAATAACTAGAAGTTACAGAGCCAAATCCCTGGTGATGTTTAATTTCATACTGTAGATATAGAAAAAAAAAAAAAAACAGAGACAGGGGTGTCACAAATGCACTCTGCAGGTCAGGCCCTCTGCTCCCACAGTGCCAAACTTTGAAGTTCAATCTGTGAACAGGAGACAGACAAGGTAACCCTCCTGTCTGTTTTGGGTCCATAACACCTACTAGTCTTGAGTCCTGAGGTAAAATATGAACCCTTTTCCGCTAGCACGCCCAGTTAACAGAATCAAATATCACACCCTCTTCGGGGAAATGCAATGCAATACTTAACCCAATGGGCACCCAGCCTGGTTCACGATTTTCCCCTTTTTGGACTCAGTTGAGACCCAGATATGTTCTTACCTTTTGTGCAAAATGGTAACACTATAAGCCCTTAACAGTTTTGTCAGAATTATCAAATACTGTCCCAGCATTCACATGCAAAAAAATGAGAAAAGACTCGAGCAGGATTAAGGAAACTAAAATGTTTACTGAGATTAAAAACAGTAAATACATACAAAGCACCGAACATATATACATTAATACAGTCAAAAGAAATGAAAATTTCAACAACAAATGCCTGGTTTACTTGGTTTACTTGGTATGTAGGACAAAAGGAGGCAATTTGCCCATCGAGATTGTCCTCCATATAAATGGAACATTAACCCACATCCCATCCATCCATCTATTTATCTAATTTTTTCTTGAAAATTGTGATAGTTGGTGAATCAACAATATTCTAGGGTAGTGTATTCCATATCCTGGGAGATCTGATAGTAAAGAAATTTAACCTCTTATTATTGTTTGCTTTTTTAACTTCTTTTTTTTTTACTTTCGTTCTTTATCCCTCCTTACTACCTCCGGAGCCCCCTCCTTCCGTCCGCTCATGTCTCCCTTGCCTACCTTAGGGATCTGCCCCTAGAGTGCCCATCCTCCTCTCCTTGCACAGTGGGGTCTGTTCTGCAGGTGGTCCGGGTGGACTTAGGGCGGCCTTCATCTAGGGCTGCCGGAGGGGATTTTCCGTTTTTCTCCCCTTACGTCCCTACCCCTAGGGCCGTCGAATGTGGGAACCACGTCCCGAGTGATGGTACGCTGACCACGCCAGAGCCCCTCATACATCGGGGCGACGCCCCTCCCGACTCATAGACTGAGCCTATCCCCTATTGTCAGTGCTTCCACCGCCACGAGGGTGCTGTAGAACGCGGAAGCGCTTCTTGGTTCCCCACCCCTGAGGGAGGAGAGCATCCATTGGGACACTCGATCCTCCCTCTCCTGTACCTGCCCGCCACCAGTCCGCTCTTCAACCCGTCGCCGGCGCAGCACGAGGTTGCTTTTTTAACTTCTAATTGTTTATTATGAAGTCTAGGCACAATTTTCCTTAATGAATAAACAATGCCACATTAACTGAATTTATAACTACCCTAAGAATCAAGTAATAAATAGGTGGTTGAATTTACCTAACATGTTATGAGAGTTTCTTTTCAGGCATCCCCCTTTAAAACCAAAGGCAAAATGTAAAGTTCTCTCCCAGCTGGCTGGTAATATGCCATTACAAAACTCCTCCTCCTCCCTAATGACACAGCTCACAGATGCTGGCTATGACATCACTCAAACCTGAGTACTGAATTAATTTATCAGTCACATGTCTCAGCCCACTGCTTAAACATTCCAATTAAAAAATATATATATTGTCTTCTTAATTAGTGAGGCCTTATGACAGGACAGAATTACCCCTTTGATGTCTTCAGAAACTTCCTGAGGAACTGTGTTCACCTAGTTGTGAAATCTAACAGGTATCAGTTAAAAACTGCCTCTTCCTCAGAGGTCATAATATGCATACTTTGTCCCGGGATTTCAAAGTAAATGAATGGTTTACAATGTGTGATAACATGGCCTTTGAAGGAAGTTCTTAATTAAAGTTTCCACTGGGTCATGAAGAGTGTCATTTCCCTGACCACACTTTTGAAATTACATCTCCCAGATTGCTGTTGTGCTGTCTGCCATATTTTTCTCAGCATAAATTCACAGAACGTACTTTTATATCACAATTATAATACAATACAATAACAAGCAGATGCTATCCATCACAAGAGGTTATTGGCAAACAAATCCAACCCAACCAGGAAGCACTGGTGTTTGGATGGCTAGGGAGCTATAGCAAGGCTATGGTTTAGTAGCACTTACAGAGGTTGTGCTAGACAGCTGGATGCACAGAGCAGGGGTGCCACAGAAGGGTAGCATGAGTTAATTAAAAAAATATTAGCAGAGAGACATGCAGGAGGATAATAGGGAGCTTAGGCAAAGACTTGGGATGTCTGCAACAAGTATACTAATATCGTTTTGTCTGACAGACTCTCTGGTCGCAGTACAACGGAAATGGTGCTACAGCCAGAGAGTGTCGAGTCTTGTGTTTGTGGACTGTGTTGCAGCTTTGAGTAAGGATGGAAGGTGATGGGACAACAACAGAAGTAGCATTTGAGAGCCAGCTGGCAAATTTGGTGCAGAGCAAAGGCAAAGCTTGGTGGGATGCCTTGTTTCCAGGGCATGGTAACATGGACCAGCAACAGCCAACTGAAGAACCGGATCCCTTGAATGAGCAGATTCCAGGGTTAGGAGACAGGATGGTACCCCTGCCATCAGACCCAGACCGGCTTCAGCCACCACCCAAGAAGACTAAGACACAACAAACAGCAGGTAAGCCTGAGCTGGAAAATATGCCTATTGATGAATTAAGAGTGCTGCTGAAACAGTCGCTGGAGGGGCCCCAACGGGCACCTGCACGCCAGGGCAGAAAGCCTTGTAAGGCAGAAGGAAAAGAGCAGTCAATCAGGGAGGAAGCCCTTCCCAAAATGAGGCTGCAAGAAAGGGGTCAGGAGACGAGACTTGAGGCTCATCTCCAAGGAACCCCACCAGCACAAAGCTTAGTGCCCGTGGAAGTTGTGTTGGCAAGGGCAGAACTGGTTCAAGCGGAACCGAAGGCTGGACCTTCAGCTCTCCAGGCAGGACTGGAACAGAAGTTAGATAAAGTGCTGGCATACATTGCTACCCTACAGAAGGTGCAGGCTACACATGAGGCAGTGGCCCAGGGTCAAGTGGCGTCGGGGCAGCGGGCTCTGGGACAACGGCACAACAGATGGGAAGTATTCTGCCGCCAATAGAACATGCTACAACAGGTTTTGTGAGCCTGGACAAACCAGAGGGTCGCACTTGCCGGAAACGTTACGGCAACAGATCATAAAAGGGGAATTTGTAGATGTTTTTACATTGTTGAATAGACCTAAAGAGCATGAAGAGAATAAAGATAAAACAGATAAGGATAAAGATGATGGAGTGGAAAGAAAACGGAAGGTGCCAATTAAGAGAACCTGGGAAAATTGGCTAGGGGGTTTTTGATTTACGCAAGATTACTGACACAGGGCAATCCAGCTAAGGCTGTATTTGAACCGAGTGATGACCATGCGAGGGCAAAGCCGGGGATGGTGGAGTATGACGAGAAGTTTCAGAGGTGAATGCAATATGATGCCGGCAGGTCATGGGACATGCTGGATCTGCCCCTGCTGTGGGCAATAGACATGGGGGTTCAGCTTACTGACAGTGGTTTCCCGATCAGAAAGTCATGGTCCCCAAAGAAGGGGTCATGGGACTTTGGGGAAAAAAAGGGAGGTGTACATCGCTGTTTCTATTACAATCAAGGTTCGTGTAAGGCCGAGCAGTGCAAATATAAGCACGAGTGCCTGGCATGTGGGAAGACGCACCCTTTCCCCCAGTGTAGGTGGGCTCGAGGTCTGAGTCCTTTTGCCCTCACAAAAAGAGGGTGGCACAAAGGTCCCAACACCCATAAAGGCGGACTGTCTTAAAGAAAGTTTAAGGTACTATCCGGACACAGTGGCCACCCTGTACCTGGTTGAGGGATTCAGAGCAGGATTCCAGATTCCGTATGAGGGTCCACGCCAAAGTTTTGAGGCGGAGAACCGGAGTAATCAGGGAGTGACCAGAAGTGTGGAAAAAACTTGAGAAAGAAATAGCAGCAGGTCGAGTGAGTGGACAGTTTAAGACACCGCCGGGTTAAATGTTCAGAGTGTCACCAATTGGGCTGGTCCCAAAAAAGAACCCCGGGAAGTATAGGATGATTAATCATTTGTCCTACCCAGAAGGGGAGTCCATGAACCATTTTATAGACCTGGCTTACATGGCAGTGTCATATGCGTGCTTTGACGATGCAGTGGAAATGATTAGGGCAGCAGGGCAAGGAGCTCTTTTGGGTAAAGCAGACATCAAATCAGCATTCAGACTGTTACTGGTGCATCCAGAGGACAGGGACTTGATGGGTATGAAGTTTGAAGGGCAATACTTCAGGGACAACTGCATGCCAATGGGGTGTGCAGTGGTGTGCACAGTGTTCAAACAATTTAGTACAGCACTGCAGTGGGTCATGGAACAAAAAGCTGGGAGAGCAGAAGTCATTCATTACTTGGATGACTTCCTGTTTGTGAGCAAGGCTGGTACTGACAGTTGTGCGCAGATTATGGGCACGTTCCAGGCAGTGTGCTTGGAATTGGGGGTGCCCCTGACCCGTAAGAAAACAGAGGGCGCCACGACTACACTCTCATTCCTGGGCATTGAGATTGACACACTGGCCATTGAATGCAGGCTTCCCCAACAAAAGCTGGAAATCTTAAAAAACATCTTGGGGAAGGTGGCCCAAGCAAAGAAGACCACACTTAAGGAATTACAACAATTAGTGGGGCACTTGAAATTTGCATGCAAAATCATGCCAATAGGCAGGACGTTCATGTGTCGGCTTGCTCAAAAGGGAGCAGGTTGCTCCAAACCCCATCACAGGATAAGGGTGACAGAATCCATGAAGGAAGATTTGGGGGTGTGGCGAACCTTCCTGGGTTGTTTTAATGGGAAGGCATTTTGGCAGACCTCTTTGACCTGCCAGGAGCTCGAGCTGTTTACTGATGCTGCGGGAGGTCTGGGGTTCAGGGCATATTTTCAAGGACAGTGGTGTGCAGGTCAGTGGCCTGACTCATGGCATCGGGGGTACTGTTGAGACATGTGATGCTACTGGAATTTTTTCCAATAGTAGTCACACTGATGATATGGGTCAACCAGTTCAGAGACAAGGCCATTCTCTTCAGATCGGATAACATGGGGGTAGTGTACACCATCAACTGACAACTGGGGGGTAAGGGACCAATGGGGACCTCATGCGGGTCTTTGTATTAAAATGCCTGATACTGAACATTAAATTCAGGGTACAGCATGTGCCTGGTATGGAGAATGGTATTGCTGATGCTTGTTCTCATTCGCAGTGGAAGAGATTTCGTCAGCTGGCACCAACAGCAGAGAGAGCCCCCAAGGAAGTACCATCATACCTATGGGATTTGGTAACTCAGACGCCTGGGACCTGATTAGGGAATCTTAGGCACCAAGCACCCGAGCGGCCTATCAGAGGGGAGTAGATAGCTTCCCGAATGTTTGTCAAGCGCAAGGGCGGGAGAACAGTGGGCTCATCCCAGTAGACCACTTGTGTGCATATGTCCTCCATATGAGGTGTTCTGGCAGTTCACAGGCAGTGGCCAGGCAACACCTAGCAGGGATTGTGTGGTTGTCTAAGGTGATGGGGTATACAGATCATACCAGAGCTTTCCTGCTGCATAAATTGCTTGAGGGGTGGGCTCAAGGAACCCCGAGGAGACCAGACACTAGGTGTCCACTCAGCCCAGAGCTTCTGCACCAGGTCTGGGGGATGCTGGAGCAGGTATGCTCCTCTGATTATGAAGTGCACCTCTTTAAGGTGCTGTATATGGTTGTATTTTGTGGCACCTTCAGGGTGTCTGAGTTAGTACAACCAGGCAAGGCTACCAGGTTACCAGTGGCTCTAGCAGATGATGACATCAGGCTGACTGGCAAGGGCATCTTCATCCGGCTAAGGAAGAGCAAAATGGACAGCACGGCCAGGGGATGTTGGTGTTGCCTTCGTCACCCACCTGGAGTGCAGTGGGAAATAGAGGATGCAATTAATAACTACTTGACACAAAAAGAGCCAGGCAGGGGGTTGCATATTATCATCATGATGACGGGTCCCCTGTGATGATTTTTCAGTTCAAGCAAGTGCTGGGCATGTGCCTGGCAAGACTGGGCATACAAGCGAAAGAAAACAACACGCACTTATTTCAGATCGGGGCAGCTTCTCATGCCTGGTTAGCAGGGTTCACGGATGAACAAATTCAGTCCCTGGGCAGATGGCGGTCACAGGCTTTTGAAGGTTATGTAAGGCCACACATGCTCTAACTTCTTTCTTTGTTTTCACAGGCAGTAGCGTGCAGAGGAGGCAGATCTGGGTGTGTGGGCACTCTTTTTTGCATTGGGCAGCCATCCATGCAGGAAAGAGCTAAGGTGGAAGGAACTTGTACCTGGGTCCATGAACCTGTGAGGTGCAGTGGTTGGGCCGCCGGGGTTCGTGTTGGAAAGGTTTACTACCAATGGCTGAGGAAGAAGCTAGAGGGAGAGGCACACCACAGATGCTGATAGTGCATTTGGGGGGGAATGATATGAGTACTCTAACATCTTTTGACCTGTTAAGGCAATCAGAGAAGGACTTGCAGTATTTTTTTTTTTTTTTACTTTATTTTCCTCCGGTCGCGGTCCTGTGGAACCTCTCTTGGGCATCCTAGTCCTGAGTCCTGCCCGCCTAAGGCCCTTCCAATCTGTGCCTCCTCTCTCCGCTCCCTCTGCAGCCAGTACCCCCAGTTTAACCCACCTGGGGTGGGTCACCCCTCCTCTTGGGTGCTCTTGCAAGTCAGACTCTGGCTGCAGGGCAGGGCTCGGCTGGAGGACCTGAAAGGCCAGTCGGGGATGGCCCAGTGAAGGGCATGGGGGACAGGTGCCATCGCCTGTCCACATTGCTGGGTTTTTCCATTTTTCTGTGCATTACCCCCAACCCCTCCCCTTGCATGGTGCAATATCGATGCACTGGCGCACGGCAACCTGCCGGCGTCACACGCTAGTTATGTGTACTTGCTTGGCGACAACAGTGCTCCTGGTCTCCACCGGGGGCCACTGGTACACCGGAGCAACCCACCCTTCCTTGCCAGGGACGAGAACACCACAAGGGCACTCATCCAACAGCTTAATCTGGTTCAAGGTCAGTTGGCATTCTTCTGTATCCCCCTCCCCCGGGTCGTGTCTGAAAATAGGCAGAATTTGTCTAGTACACTTACCCAGTCAACAAAAACTAAATAAATAAAAATAAATAAATAAATAATCCTTAACCCTTCCCCTGCCAACCCACGGTGCCCAAGTCTGCTCCCAAACCCAGGTCACCGGCATAGCGCGAGGTGTGCCATCAAGCGCCTCAACCCTCAGCGCCACCGGGCCGGCTGAGACTTGCAGTATTTAAAAGGCATCTGGCCTAAGGTTCATATTGTATGGTCTGATGTCCTTCAGAGAGGCCATTGACGCCAGGCACAGAACCCCAAGGCCCTGGAGAAAGTCCAGCAGCAACATAATGCAGCCATGAGAGCATTCATGGGAAGTGTTTGTTGTAACGCAATAAAAAACAAGGATATTAGAACAAGAAATAAAGAGCTATACGTTAGAGATGGAGTACACCTGTCAAGCACAGATTTGGCTAGATACATAGAGAACATATGCAGAGCAATGAAGAAACTGATAAAATAGCGTGCTTGTGGGGGGCCGGCCAGAAGGGGCTCACCTTGTGGTGGCTAGGTGGCACTGGTTGGTTGATGCAGGGGAGAGAACGGGGGATCTTGGTCTCATGCAGAACAGATCGCCCAGAGGCTGTCAGGTGTGTGAACCATCCGGATGGGCTCACCACTTTAAGAATATGGTGGCACCCGGGTGGCAGCCTCCTTGGGTGAAAGTCTGTGGCAATATGGCAGCCCAGAATGGGGGGACGGACATCACAGTAGCCGGTCGTCGGCTACTCCTCATATCCCGGAGGCTGGGTACCTTGCGTGGGTTTGCAATCACAGCAGCTTCCATCTGAAAGAAGACTGGTTTAATAATAATAAGAAGAACAATACAGGCCAACCAAGACCACCTGTCGGTGCACACTTAATGTATCATGATTGGTTAATAAACATATGGCTGTGGCCATTTAACTCCATTGCTTGGTGTGGTCTCAAGTTATTCAGGTGGCATGGGGGAGATACTGTGCCCTATAAGACAAAAAGGTATGACATCTCAAGAGAGACCTACAGGCAGAGATTCTGGTCCCTGAAGCACCACTTAGTCTGCAATCCTCGAGTAGCCTTCACCTGACTCAGAGAACTCCTAATAAAATGGCTGCAACAAGAGAGCAAAACAGTCCCATAGATCAACACATTTGCAGTGGAGCAATTCATCAACATCCTTCCAACAGACATGCATCTCTGGGTAAAAGCATTGACCAGAAAGTGGGAAAAAGGCCATTTCATTGGCCGAAGACTATCAGATAGCTAGACAGACACCGCAGCATGAAAGTAACAGTCAAGGAAGATAAGACCCTTTTTTTCCGAATTTAATTAATATTAGATGAGAACTCTGATGGGGGTAACAAATCTGCACCCAAATACTTTATTTACTATAACTGTAATAAGCCAGGCCAAAATGCAAGAAACTGTCATAAAAATAAGGAGGGTAACACTGGAGCAAATTTGGCCTTAGCAAATTGGGGCACGTATTTAACAGATGTCAAAGTGGGTACGATTTTGATGAGAAACACTTTGCTAAGGTTAATTCCACAGTTTATTTGTATAGACCCTACACAGAGTGTATTAGCTCCCCGGAGCGCTGTCACCCCACTGACGTCATCGCATCAGGACGTCACAGCCATTTTAAGCCTCTCCAGGAGCATGATGTTTGACAAGAAACTTGGAGTTTGATTACATTTGGGACAATATTATAAAGCTGGCAAAAATGGACTACACCCCATTTCTCAGACAAATAGAGCACATCATTCTGTAGGTAAGCTTCCAACCTACAGTGCTATGTTTTTGGTTTTGGTGTATATTGATTGTACAAAAAACCCTGTTAAGTTGTCATTTAAGAATTCTATGTTTTCTTTGCCCATCAATATTTTGTCTGCTCTTGATACGGTCTCTCACCTGCCCACCAGCATTGCTGCCCAACAGAAAACAATTCTGTAGTGGTATGAATTCTCTGTCTGTTTTCAATAGCAAGTCATGTGATTGCAGATAATGTCTCACTTGCAGGTATCTGTGAAAGTCTCCCTGGGGGAGACCGTATCTCTCCTTGAGTTCGGCGAAGGATAGAATTGTTTTGTTACTGATTAGGGCTTGAAACCTGGTTAATTTTGTTCTGTTCCATCAGGAAAGGGGGAATTCAGATATTCTATAATAATTGTTATGGGGCCTACTCCATTTTGGGTTTTAGTGATCTTTTTTTTTACTTCAGCCAGAACTTTAAAAGTATGTCTTGTCTATGGGTTTGTTGCCTCTCTTCAAATCTGAGGAGAAAGTGTGGCATGTGGCAGGCGAACAGAGGGACCACCTTCATCTGTTTATCTTCCATCTTTCTCCAGCCTGAATCTGCACATTGTTTCAGCCATGCGACAATGAGTGCAATTTGCTCCGCCAAGTAGTGTAATCTATTATCTGGCATCGTTAAACCCTCTCTCTTTCTCCCTGGGGAGAGTCAGCAGGCTAGTGCTCTTCCTGTGTCTACCCTTTGCCCACACATATGACAACAACATTTTATGGACCTGCCTCCAGAATGATTCTGGAATCCCTATGGGCAGGGCTTGAAATAAGAACAGAAACCTAGGTAAGCTGTTTATTTTTAGTGTTCCTACCCTCCCTCCCACGGACAGAGGAAGATTTTCCCACCTTTTAGTATCCAATCTGATGTCCTCCAGTAGTTTATCATAATTAAACTTGAAGCATGAGGAAAGGTTTAGGGAGATGTGAATCTCCAGGTAACATACCGTGTTATTTGGTGCCCATTTAAAGGGGAAATTATCCAGGAAATTCCTGGAACGGGGTCCCCAAATTTTCATGGCTTCAAATTTGCTTATGTTTAGCCACCTCCCCATATAATTGCCTATGTTTAGTTTCTATCCTGACACCTCCCCATATAATTGCAGCTTCTCTAATAAGGCTGGGAAAGACGTCTCCGGGGACGTGAGGAAGAACAAGGAGTCATACGCATATAGTGGTATCTTGTAACATCTATCTCCCCCTGTCTCGTGCCTCTTGACAAATGAAATCCATTGGTGATTACACCATTGACTCTAATGGTGGCTTGTGGGGGGCATATAGGGTTTTGATGCTCTCCCAAGATTTCTGACCCAGGCCCGTCTCCTCCATTGTTCTATGTAGGAATCTCCAGTCCACCCAATCTAATGCCTTCTCCGCATCCATAAATATTGCTAAGGCTGCCTCTGAAAACTGGCATTACCAGAATTTATTACATCTTATATGTGTGCAGAGAAAGAAACTGGTAAAATATGTTGAAATTGCCCACAGTAACCAGGAAGAGGCCCCCAAACGGCAGAAGGTGTATTATGACCATGGGGTAAAAAATGTTTTTGAGCCAGGTGAAAAGGTCTTGTCACTGTTCCCTCTACAGAAAACAAACTGTTAATGATGTGGCAAGGGCCTTATCACATGGTTAGACATACTGGTACAGGTGTAGTAGTAGTAGTTTTTATTTATTTGTGGTGCCCTTCCCTGAAGGCCCAGGGTGCCATTACATAGGATTTAAAACAATATCAATAAAAAACATCTCACATAGCTTAATATCGTTCCCTAGACATACCAGAGCTACAACTAACATTTATAAATCTCCAGTTAGCTATGAGATTGAAACCCTTGATTTTTACCAAGATATACCATGCTAACCTCCTGAAGAAATAGGTTGAAAAAAAGACACCAGAGGTTGCTTTGTTAGTTTTACCAGAAACTGCTGAAGAAGATATTGATGTAGCGTATGACAGACTGGAATAAACTGTAACTACTGATGCTGTAAAGCTGAATGTTTCCGTACCCACCGAACAAACTGCAGAAATTCGTAACTTGATAAAGACATTTAGAGAAGTACTTTTACCACACTGCTAGGCTGAGCAAAAGGGGTCAAGCACATGATAGCGACAGAGAACACTCACCCTATCAGACAAAAGACATACAGATTATCAGAGTAGTTAACAGCAGACATGGTTCAACCGGCCTAGTGGCGCAGAGGGAAGAGGCACCCATGCCTCATCTGCCATCACGCTGATGACCCAGGGTCAAGAATGACCCTGGGCCACTCTGGGGCTGGCCGGGGGGAGGAGGATTGAGCATCCCAGTGGATGCTCTCCTCCTCCAAGGAGGGAGGGCAGACTGTGCCGCTGTAACACTGCCTCCTAGGTGACCATGGGAGACAGTATGTCTGGTCAGCAGTTTCAGGTGGGGGACACTCCCAGGTAGAAGACATAAGCACATCATCTGACATGCACACATTGGATTGCCACCTCTGTGGAGCATTCATGTGTTTAGAGGAGAAACAAGAAAATTACCACTGGCTACAGGATGCTGCCCCATGTAGCCCCACAGACCTCACACTGCCTACTGGGCACAGGGACCAAAGATCTGAACGTGGCACTAGAGGGGGGGCTTGGGGGGAACCCCCAATGGCCCTGCCACAGGGGGCAATCTGTGGGGTATTCGGAAAACCCTAAGGTAAGTCTCAGAGACAGCAGGAGATGAAGTTGGGGGAGCCGCAAGGAATGAAGGGGGGCCACCAGCAGAGGGGGAAGAAAAAAAGAACAGACATGGTTAAGGAAATACAAAAAAATGAAAGAGCTGGGTATCACCGAAGAATTGAGAAGTGCTTGGTCATCACCAATGGTGACTGTAAATAAAAAAGAAAGGGGTGTAAGAATCTGCCTTGATTTTAGGAAACTTGATCAAGTGTCTGCATTTGACAGCTATCCTATGACCAGGAAAGATGATTTGGTTGACAGACTGGGAAGTACCAAGTACATCAGTACCCTTGATCTCCCCATGGGTTACTGGCAAAGCCCCCTAGCTAATGAATCCAGGGACAAATCTGCATTTTCCACTCCAGTTGAATTCTATCAGTTCACCACCATGCCATTTGGTTTACATGGAGCATCTGCTACATTCCAGCAGAACATGGATGTAATTCTAGCCCCTCACACTGGTTATTGTGCTGCTTACCTGGATGATGTCATGGGGTATAGTCCAGGTTGGAAAAGCTACATGGAACACTTATGAGCAGTTATCCAATCTTATCAAAAATGCTGTCTGACTATTAATCCTACCAAGTGTGCATTAGGCATGCAGGAAACCAGATATTTTGGGTCATATTTTGGGAAGTGGAGAAGTACAGCCAGAAATGTCTAAGCTAGTAGCTGTAGCTAACAATTCTGTCCCAAAAACAAAGAAACATGTCAGGGCATTTTAAGATCTGTACAGACACAAAACACACCTGCACTCCTCCGGAGCTTTGGATCCCAGTGGTGATTTCCACAAGAAATGATCACTCACTGTAGAATTAAAATTCAATGCTTTTTATTCAGCAAAGTGTCCAAACAATTATCCCCACTACTGGTCGCAGTAAATCACAGTAGATCACAGTAGACTGCAAAATAAGGCACCCCTGCAATTCGCTCCTTCGAGCTTCCTTAGGGAGTGGTATACGTAAGCAATAATGCCCGACAGGGTGTGTGTCATGCTGGGATAACATCACGCCTCAGGTGGTTGGGCACGAGGCCACAGTCCGAGTGCGTCCAGTACCTGAGGCGTGACGTTATCCCAGCATGACACACACCCTGGAGGGCATTATTGCTATTATACAATGGCTCGTTGTTATACAGAATAAAAAAAATCATTTTAAAGACATTTTTGGTGTGGAAAATTATTTTTGTTTCTTAAGAGAAGATGCAAACAATCATCAAGAGGTTCACAGTGCTGAGACTAGACCCGTGATGTTGTACTGGGATAACATCCAGGTCCAGCCCAAGACTGACCAATCAGAGCCCAGGATTCTTTCTTGCCATTGTATAATTAAGCAATAAGGCACGACAGGGTGTGGTATATCATAGGATATCGATCACGCCTCGGGTGGTTGGGCCACGAGGCCGCGGCAGTGCGTCCAACTGTCCAGAAGTGCGATATCCATCATATACACCCTGGAGACTATATTGCTATTATGAACTGGATTAATTGATATTTTATGCCTTTAATGCAAAAAATAAAGTTTTAAATATTTAAATACTGTTTTTATATGAGTGTAGGTGGACATTAAAAAAAAGTTCGTGTACCTCATGTTTTGGCCAGTAGGTGGTGCTGTTGCAGGAGGATTTTGTTATAGTCTTCATTGTTGTGGTATTGACCCCCGGAAGTTTAGTTTACTCACACACCGTTAATATATTTTTTTTTTCTTTGTTGAGGAGGTGAAGATGAGTTGTGCCATACTTCTGAGGAAAGCGAGAAGGCAAGGGTAAGCCTGAGGAAGCGGGTTGTATGTTTTGGTGCAGCGTGGCAGGTAGTGAGGTGAGTAGTACTTGGCGCCTGCAGTGAAGCAGTTAAGTAGAATGAAAGGGAGAAGTTTTTTTTGTTTTTATAGCGTCTGCTTTGGGCGCACGGTATGGGGGCAATTGTGAAGACATGTTTTTTTTTGCCTGTTAGTGTTAGTGGAGGTCGGTGGAGAACATTGCGCTGTCAGTGAGCAGGCTGGTGGCCGGAGGTTTTCCGAAGCCGTGATGATGTAGCCCGATATCATCACGGCTTCGAAACCCTCTCGGCCAATCAGCTTGCTCCATTTACGATCGCCGGTTCATAATACTTATTATACAATGGCATGAAAGAATCCTGGACACTGATTGGTCAGTGTTGGACTGAACCTGTGCTGTTATCCCAGTGCAACATCACGGATCTAGTCCCAACACAAATGTGACCCAATGACAAAATAAATCACTGCCAGCTGCCCATTTGATGCCGCCACCCACACCCTTTCTAACACCAGCACACAACAGCATGATTGTACCCTACCTTGAGCACCATAATGATTCTCCCCTGCCTTCAGCAGCTCACACCATCGAATCACAGTTTACAACCTCCTGCATGTATCCAAACCGCCCACACCCAAACCGCAAGTTTTCACAAAAACAGCAGCTTTACATTACAACGCCTTTTACCACAGCACGTGATCAGCTGGCAGTTTTCCTCAAAAGCCGCATACAGTCGCAGTTTGTATGAAAGCCCTTCGTGAACAGAAACCAACCTTTTTTCACAACTCCTTTCCTAGCGCTCAAAAGGTAAACTGCACCTCTCCTTTTCATTGTACAGCAACCTCCTCACATCCTCCAATCCCGCCGGCTACGCTGCCACGTCTTTCAGACAGCACCAATCAGCAGCAAAAAAAAACGGGGAAAAAAACAAAATTGATCTTTCTCTCAGTACAAATTATTCATACAAACTGTCTGTACAGAGAGAAAGAGTTAACACTGCCAGTACTTACACATGGGAAAAGGGCAGCCAACACAGGCTGCAAGTGGGATCCAGAGTGCGGGGGAAGTGAGAGACTGACTGTCAGCTGATACATACGATGATAAAAACACAAAAGACAGGTAACAGAAGACAAACAGTAAATTCCAGACACCACATCTGAAGAATTACCCACAAGAACCGCCAAGCAGACAGAGATGGGGTTGTTGGGGGTTCAGGGCAACAGAGAGCAACTTCACAGTTACACAAAAACACAGACTGCTACCTATTGACCAAAGTGAGCACTGTTTTTTCTAATAGTATACCTACACACAGAAAAATAAAAAAAAAATGTACAAAATGTATTTAAAAACTTATTTAGTCTTTTTTTTTCTTTATTGAGCCATTGTATAATAGCAATAATGCACAATAGGGTGTGTGTTGTGCTGGGATAACGTCACTTCTGGGGTCACTGGATGCACTTGGCCTGTGTCCTCGTGCCCAACCACCCCAGGCGTGATGTTATCCCAGCACAACACACACCCTGTCATGCATTATTGCTTATATAAATGCCCTTTTATACTACATCAATCTGCTCATCATCTATGACTCATTTTACACATTTCAAATATCACTATTGATTAGATTTAATACAGAAATAAGTAGTATTACTAAAAAATCTATTTAACAGAAATTAGTTATACAAAAAATATTAAATAATGAAACAAAATATTGTGAACATCGAGGTTTGTTTGGGACTTAGATAATTATCATTATAAATGTATTTGGATTGTCCCAGTGTTAGTTCATGTTATTGTTAATATAACTCCATACCAATCTCTTGCAGTCAGAGACATAATGTGGGAAACATAGTTATTCTATTTATTTATCCAATACATGAGATAAACCTATAAAAACTAAAAATATTTATGAGGCGGTTTGATTCATACATGTCAGTGGCTTCCCAGGTTCGTGCCTGTGCTCTCCTGCTCATGTAGATCAATGACTGCAAAATAAAAGGAGAAAATACGAATTATTACTCTAATTGAAGTCACCATCAAAATACAATGTGCTCATTTCATTTGCTACCAACCAATTCAAATCTATTTACAATCTTAAATTTAAAGGAGGGGATAATTGGGAGGGGGTTAAATCAAATACGGTTTCAGAACCCGGTATGAGTTCATGCCTAATGGTTGCAATGATTTCAGGTTAAAAATCCAGAAACTCTCAATTTGCAGGAGTATGTTAGGATGATTTCCCCCTCTTTTACCCACTCTTACCAATTCTAGTCCCATAAATGTCAAGCTTTTTGGATCACTGTTGTGATGCTCAAAAAATGTTCAGCTACAGGGTTGTCACATCTAAAATTCCTAGTATCTTGTATGTGCTCTTGTATTCTTTCTTTCAACTTTCTGACTGTTTTGCCAACATAACAGTCCTGTCCCAAAAACAAAGAAACCTGTCAGGTCATTTTTAGGTCTGGCTAGTTACAACTGGAGAATTGTTTCCAACTTTGCTCAGTTAGCTTCTCCCTTCACTGAACTCATGAAAAAAACAGTACCTGAACAATGAGAAATGGTCCCCAGAGCATGATGAAACTTTTTGGGCCATCAAGGCTGCATTATGTTCAGCCCCTGTTTTAAGACGTCCAGACTTTGACAAACAATTCTGTTATAGACAGATGCATGAGAGGTAGGCCTCGGTGCTGCACAGTCAGATTATAGATGGGAAGGAACATCCCATTCTGTAAATCGGTAGGAAATTGCATAACAGAGAGAAAAGGTACTCTGCTATTGAAAAAGAATGTTTTGTTATGAAATGGGCAACGGAGTCCCTTCGGTTTTATTTGCTAGGAGCCGATTTTATACTTATCACAGATTATAGTCCTCTTTATTGGCTTAATCAATTGAAGAATAAAAATCACAGAACCACTAGGTGTTATCTGGCACTATAGCCATTTAAATTCCAAGTGATGCACAAATCCAGAAAAGAGAATGTCAGTGCTGATTTTCTGACAAGGTATGGCTTAGGAATTGAGAATTCAGAAGGTTGAAAAAAAGTGTGTGCTTAACAAAAATGTAACTGTAATAGGTGTCATGAAAAATGAATACTGCATAGGCAAAGACCTGTAAATGTTATACAGTAATGTTAAAAGACATATAAAAGAAGGTTTTAGAAACATGTCTTAAAAAGAGAAAAAAAAGAGGTTCCCTCTTAAAGAGGGGGTATGTGACAGGGCTGGGTAAGACCCTGTCCCATTTGTTATGCAGAGAGTTAAAAGCAAGGAACTGTTCTGTCCTCTTCTAGTCTGTCACTTGTCTACCTCCTGCCTGTCTGATTGTGCAGTCAAATTTCCCTTGTGGCATGTAGGAATTAGCCGTTCCTTTTTTATTTATTTTTTATTGAGATACATTATTCAGATTTCCAAGCATTGGGTAAAAAGGTTACAGTATGATTAACTGCTGTTTAAGTTGTGACAACCTTGGTACATAGTATTAAAGAAAAAAATATTCTTTCAGTCCATTTCCTATATATATTAGTTATAGACATTTCCACAGTAGCCATTAAACAACAACATATCATTAACAACACAGACTTTGACTGCAATCAATCCTCCCCTTATGCTAAACTTTATCTTGTCGGAAGCGGTCCCTTCTTCATTTCTTCCCACCACTTTATGGCACAAATGTCGTATCTACAGTACTTGAGCCACGTACCACATCCACTGCTGCCATTTAGTAGTAAAGGATGAGACTCTATCTGATATTTCTGCTGACAGTTTCTCTAAGTGGTAGATAGAAAGCCAATCACTCTCCATTCCGCAACAGTGGGAATAGCTGGCTTCATCCATTGCTTTGTAACAGCTTTCCTTGCTGCCAAGAGAAGAACTGGTAACAACATTTTATGCCATGAAGGGGAGTGTTGGAGCATAATCATTAATAAAACTATCTCATCTGTGAGCTCTATATTGTCTCCCAAGCAGTTACTAATGGAACTCTGAACAGAACACCAAAATGGGGTTAATAGGAGACATGTCCAATATATGTGTGACAGGTCAGCTAATCTACACCGACAGCCCTACCAGCAATGACCATATTGTGCTGGTAGATATTTTATGAGAATGGCCAGGGCCTTAAAAAATCTATTTCTGCATTCCATGCAAATTCACGCCATGGAACTAAGGTAGTGATTTTTACAGCAGGGAGGGACGATCCTGACCATTCCTTGAAAGAAACCTGAAGACCCAGATCGCTATTCCAACTTTCAAGAATTGAGCTAGTATTATCTCCCAGCGTATCCCTTAGTATTCTACACAATTGACCCACCAGGTGGGTGCCCAAACGTCCATTACTATGTTGGATTAGTAATTCTAAAAATAAGGGTTTCTGGGTTGGTATTTTGGTATTTCTTTCCAGTTGTTGCTGTATGTATCTTTTCACTTGGACATAGCGATAGTGGTCCCTTGAAGTTAGTTCATAGGAGCTCTGCAGTATCTTAAAAGGAACCACCCCCTTCCTATTCAGGAGCTGATATACAAAGTACAATCCAATTTGGCACCATTGTTTGAAAGTAATGTCCATTTGTTTGGTAAAAAGCATGTATCTGCACTTAGTGGACTCATGAAGTAAAAAATATCCTGAAATTTTATGTTCTTTCGAATTTTAATCCAGATTTTCAGTATTTGGGAAGTTATACCTGTGAAGTTTCTGAGAGGGGGGGTATTCCCCAATGAGGAAAACAACACTTGGGCTATGTCATAGAGATCATTAAGTGCAAATTCAATGTCTTTCCAGGGTGAACGAAACTATTCCGTTAACCACTGGAAAGCAATCTTGAGAAAGGCCACCACTGCATACCATTCCAAGTGTGGTAAGTTCGCACTCCCCCTTGGACCATAGACAACTGAAGAATGGAAAGACAAATTCGTGGTTGCTGGCCTCCCCAGACAAAATTGGAAATCATTGTGTCCCGTGATTTAAAATAAAACCGTGACGGGAAGTATGGGATAGTCTGGAATAGGTAAAGCAGATGGGGAAGAAGGTTCATTCATATTGTATCAGTTTTTTGAAAGAAAGTGAGCTGCAAGTTCCCCCATCTCTTTAAATCTAGTTGCAATGTCTGGATCATGGGTTCGTAATTAAATAATTCCAAATTTTGCAGATTTTTAGGGATGTATATCCCTAGATATTTAATAGATAATCCATTCCATTGGAGGGGAAAGGCCCCCTTCAACCCATCTGATGGGGATAAATTATATGTTCGTATTCCAGTTGTTGTTTTATTTAATTTGAATCCTGCCACTCTCTCAAATTGCTCAAGTATGGACCAGGTTCCTGGGATGGATTCTTCAGGGGAGCTAACTGTTAAGAGGACATAATCTGCAAACAACCTGATCTTGTACTCCTTTTGTCCCAGTGTGATTCCCTCTACTTTACATTTTTCCCTGATCACAGCCGCAAGGGGCTCAATATACAGTGCGAACAGCAAGGGTGATAGGGGACAGCCTTGCCGAGTCCCTCACTGCAGGCTTGCGGTGAAGTTATAGCTCCATTAACTTTGACATATGCTCAGAGGTCAGAGTATATGTTCTTTCACCATTTTATGAATGCTGTTGGGAAATGAAGGGCCGACAGGGTATCCCACAGGAACTGCCAAGACACCCTGTCAAACACCTTCTCCACATCTAGACTTAGAAAGACAGTTGGAATTTGCCCTATCTGTACATATTCTGCCACCAATATTGCCCTTCGGATGTTATCTGAAGTGCTACATTTTTTTATGAAGCCAGATTGGTCAGGATGAATCAAAGACCACATTATTCCCTCCAGTCTGGTCAACAAGATGGCCATGTAGATCTTATAGTCCGTGTTAAGAATTGACATGGAGTGAAAGAGAGATGGTTCCATTAGATCTTTATCTGGTTTTGGGACAGGGGGAAATGACAGCATATGTCTAAGATGATGGAGGGTCTTCCTCTCCCCCAGCCACCTCCCGAAATAGAGGCTGCATTGTGGGTAACAGTACTTTTAAAAATTTCTTGTACTATTCTGATCCAAAACCATCTGGTCTAGGGCATTTAAGAAGTTTTGTGGCACATATGTGGGAAAGTATTTCATCCACGGCAATCGGTCTCTCCAAATCCCGCCTCTGTGTTTCATTTAACCGTGGGAGATGTAATTAGAAATTAGCTGTTCTGATGGTCCCACAGTTCCCCTGTTGTGTTCCTTCCTTCACTTGCCATTTCTATTCTTTCTTCCCTTGCTTCTCTGTGGCTAAAAAAATATATATGAATCTGTATATGAAACTGGGATCATTTGGTTTGCAAAAGTATATAATTATACTGTTGAATGCAGAAAACTATTCAGGTTTCTTTTAAAAATGGCAATCTGTAATATAAGGGGTTAACTTTGAGCTGTATTTTGAACTCCACTAGTTTATTTGCAGAATTATTAAAAGGAAACTAGCTCTGGGACAGGATGTCTTAATTTGTTGCACCTGTTAAGAAGACAAATGTACTCTTCAGGCTGGTCACAGAAAGGCAAATGAAAAAAAAGTATTGTTGCATTTTGTGAAAAGCAGGAGACGAAACTTACAAGAATTGGATGCAGAGGTTAAACTACCAGAAAAAGACATCTCATATAAAGACAGCAATGTTTTGTTTAGAGAGAGAGAGAGAGACTGAGATTTTAGAGAGAGAGAGAGAGAGAGAGAGACTCAGAGGAAGGATTTTTGTTTGTGCTGCCTTTGTGAAGTGCTATCCTGTACATCTTTATTTTTTTATTGTTATGAATAATAATAAAATTCTACTTGCGAATTTTACAACTTCTTCTGGTTTGCCAGTGCTTCTTGACCTATGCCTCTATGACACTGGGTAACAACTGAAAAGCAACTCTGTCACACAGGGGTTCAAACTTGACACTGATAATTTATGGGCCTGCCCCATTACTCTGGCTGACACACCAGTGGGAACCACCCACAAGATTTCGACCAGGATGCTCCATATCACTAAGGCATCCCTCAGCCAGACACTCGAACAACAAATGAAAGACCGGCACTCCAGGAGATTATGCCTCATGCAATTTAATCCAATTTAGTGAGAGGAGCAAGCATGGAGTCACACATTAAGTCACAGCCCCAGAGCTTCGACCGTTAGGTCTTCCTCAGGTGATGTGTCATGCCCCCTGAGGAAGACCTAACAGTCGAAGCGCTGGGGCTGTGAGTTAGCGTGTGACTTCATGGTTGCTCTTCTCACTAGATCGGATTAAATTGCATGAGGCATAATCTCCTGGAGTGCTGGTCTTTCATATCTTGCATCTATTTTGGTTGGCAACCTTCATTAGCACCCTTAGCCCGATTCCTGAGCACAATTTGTTTCTGTTCAGACACTAAAACAACCAATATTCTCCAATGGAAATTTCACCAACAATGGTAACAGGATTAACTTGGTCCAGGAACTGGCAGTTGAGATTCAATGCCAAAAAGGGCAAGGTAATGCACTTGGGTAAGAGGAACCCAGGAAATATATATTTATTTATTGTTGACCGGGTAAGTGCACTAGACAAATCCTGCCTATTTTCAGGCATGACCCGGGGGAGTGGGACACAGATGAATGCCAACTGACCTTGAACCAGATTAAGCTTGTTGGTGGTATTTTAGTGAATGGGGGGGAAATTTGGCCAGGGCACCAGGGAAATTCCTTTGCTCTTTTTTTCAAGACGTGCCATGGGATCTTTAACATCCACCTGAACTACCACCAGAACAGGCAGATGGGACCTCAGTTTAATGTCTCATCTGAAAGATGGCACCTCAGGAGTGCAGCACTCCCTCACGCTGCATTACAGTGTCAGTATTGGGATATTAACCCAAGTGCCTGGTGTGGGGATAGAACCCACAGCCTTCTGATCTCCCAGCCTCAGAGGTGAGTGTGCTACCTGCTGAGCCACTGACACTATGTCCTAGATGGGCAGCAACTGGAAGAGACAAAGCTGGAATGGGATCTAGGTATTATGATATCAGATGATTTAAAGGTAGGAAAGCAATGCAAAAAAGCAGCACTAAAGGCAAGCAGCATCCTTGGCTGCATAGGTAGGGGAATTACTAGCAGACTGCATGAGGTAATTGTCCCACTCTATAGGTCCTTGATGAGGCCACACTTAGAGTACTGTGTGCAGTTCTGGAGGTCTCATCTGAAAAAGGATATAGACCATATGGAATCCATGCAGAGGAGAGCCACTGAGATGGTGCAGGGTCTGCAACACAAATCCTACGAAGCTAGGTTCACCCAGCTGAATCTGTTCTCCCTAGAGCACAGAAGGAGCAGAGGGGACACGATAGAAACATTTCCATTTGTTAAAGGGATAAACAGTACAAACTGAAAACCTCTTCCAAGAGAATAGGACTGTGCGTACAAGGGGACACAACTTGTGACTGGTAGGTGGCAAGTTCAGGACCAATGTTAGGAAGTACTTTTTCACAGAGAGGGTCGTGGACCCTTAGAACAGCCTGCCGTATGATATAGTTGCAGCAAAACAGTCAGGCAATTCAAACGGGCATGGGATAGTCAGTGTAGTCAACTCAGCAAGATCAGTAGATGGAGGGGTAGACATCTCGGGCAGACTAGATGGACCACATGATCTCCTTCTGCTGGCAAATTCTTATGTTCTAACTTCCCCACATGGACAAGAAAAGGAGGGTTGTCAGTTCAAGAGAGCATAGCAGAAGGAAGATTAATCCTATTCCAAGTGCTACAAGCTACACACAACTTGCTGCCTGGGGCCGAATACCATTATCTCCAAATATAGCACCCACTCAAGTCACATTGGAATGGATACACACCAAAAGAAAACTGCTCCCCTTGAGAAAAAGAGATTAGAAGCCTTCTGCAGAATGGCACATCCACCTCACAATGGTACCTGGCACTGGCGCTACAAAATACACAGTGAAGCCAAACAGATGAAGGAATGGTGGTCCAGAGTTCTGGGCCAAGACACCAACTCCTGGGACTGGTAACAAATATGGTAATTTTCCAGACAGTTCAATGAGAGAGTGCTCAACTCCTCGGTTCTCTTTTAAGTCCCAAAGCTATTTTTTATGAAGGGGGAGGGTAAACCACCACAAATTTTTATCAGAACATGTAAAGGTTTGCGGTGCTCAACCCCCAAATAATCCCTAAAAATATGTAGTTTAAATATTTTTTTATTTTCAAACATCCAAGCTTCTACTCTTTTTCTAGCTTTATTTTTTTGAGTGCTCTTGTAATTTTAGCTTTTCATTATGTTTCAGGACCAGCATGTCCCTTCATCAGATAATTATGAGCTGCTTATTTAGATGCAAATCTGTAAACAAATAACACAAAGTTTTTTATTTCCTCTGTAGTTCTTTAAATAAACTTTCTATTAATCATCATGCATCAAATTCACATGTATAGTTATAATGAGGTGGGAACACACCTACTACTTTTGTGGGTGCAGCCTTGGTTCCAATATGTGGGCCCAGAAGGTTCTATAAAACAAAATATTTTATCCGGTGTCATATGAGTTTCTTTCTTTTAAAACTCATTTTAAATCTACACTGTTCCCAAGGAGTGTTAATATTTCATTTACCTATTTCATAAAACTTTAAACTTGTGGCCAATTCGCCTTTCATAGTGCCTGTGGGAAGTGAATAAACCCATTTTCATTATTCCATACAACGGATCAGCTTCTAAATGAGAAACTTTCAAGTGCTGAAGTTATAATTTCACCCAAAATAACTTACGTTCGTTCCATAATTCAAAATAAATTTAGACCTTCTGGTTTCACAAGTGGTTCTGCGAGGCTATCCACGCTACTGTTGTGATTAGTTTCACACAACTTCCCGTGCCATTACTTCAGACGCTAACACTGAAAGCAAGCTACCTTCCTCCTGAAGGTGTAAGCAGGGCCAGGCCTTCAGGTGCTTATGCCGATAGCGTGATTACGTCACTCCATGATGATCACCTTGGACAGCCCGGTCATTATGGAAACCACCAAGCTCCCATAGGAGCAAACGGTGGTCCCTCTCCTACTTTTAATTCACAAATAAATTATCTCAAGAGATGGATTTTTCCTCAATTGAATGGCCACCTAGTGCCCCAAGATTAGATCATATCTGATCACATCAGGAATCTATCATCCCCCAATTCTATTTAGTTTTCATGTTATATCTTATAATAAGTGAGAGGTCACCTACATGAGCTCAAGGTCACAGTAGTGTGGATTCATGCTACTGATGATAGATACCTATAACAGATCTTTCCATCCTAAATTACATCATATTAACACTTTTAACTTCAGTTCAATTCCTATATTCTCTCATAAATGTTGTATGTGAAGTAAACATTATGGTCAATAGATTTAGTATCTAGCTCTCTTTCATATTTCATCTACTTCCATCTCCATATTTTTTATCTATTTCACTTAAACGTGGACCATACTAAACTCTCATTAAGTCCATATCTCGTTTTGTGGGTCTGTAATGTGAAAATCCACCATGCTTCCCTTCTTAACAGCAGCATGTCCCTAATACCTCCTCTTGGTGGTTCTGTGATCTTCTCAAGTCCGAAAAATTTTATTGTAGAGATTTGATGTCTGAACTCTTTAAAATGTCATGCAAGGGGTGACCTTTCATCCTCCCTCCTTATGTTGCTCCTATGTTCAGTGATCCTCTGTTTTAATGGTCGAGTAGTCTGTCCTACATAATATAATGAACAGGGACACACTATATAATAAATGGCATGATGTGAGGATGTTGGCTTCAAAGCCTCCCGACCCGTACTGCCCTCCTGCTGTCACCAGAGGGCAGTCAGCGAGCGGGACAGCTAGTTCCCCTTCCCCCGAGAGAGGAGAGCAATCCTCACGACACTCAATCCTCTCTCCCCCCCCCCCGCTGACCTCCGGTGGCCCAGGTTCATTCCCGAATCCAGGTCGCCGGTATGGCAAGAGGTGTGGCGTCCATATATAGCCAACTTTATAAAAAGATTCAGTACAGGATACTTGGTTACCATCTAAGCCAAAAGGAGTGTTCAAATGTAAGAGATGTAATGTTTGCCAGTACATGCAGACAGGAAATTAGTTTGTTTTGCCTGATGGAGAGAAAATACATATTCAGGATTTAATTTCATGTAATACTACTGTTGTAGTTAATATTTTGTAGAGTAACTGTAATCTGTTTTATATTGGCAAAACTGTAAGAATGCTAAAAGAGAGAATACAACAACATGCATGATCTATTATGTAAGCAATAAGACACGAGGGTGTGTGCATTAGACACATCTAACGCACGGCCAGGGGCGTAGTAAGGCACAAGGCCACAGGCTGAATGCCTTCAGCTCCTGGCCATGCATTAGATGTGTCTAATGCACACCCCCGGAGTGTCTTATTGCACTTATAAAATGGGACCCTGTATTTCTTAAGTATTTAAAAATTCAAATCTACGGGTTCAGAAATGAAAAAAAGTTAAATATTTGTCTTAATTATACATAAAATAGTCCCTCCGCCTACAATGAGCTTGCTGTATTTTTTTTAAACTTAGGAGGTTTGTCACACTGTAGCCTCTGCAAACTGTAGTTCTTAATGCTTCTGATTCCATTTAGTTTTTTCTTTAGGTTGTGTTACAACACCCCACCCCCGCCGAGAACACAGACTATGTGTAGTTACTTATTTATTGATTTCCAAATATGGCACAGTTTCCACACAGTGTAAAAAAAGAAAAAACAGGAAGAGATTTTAGGAGGGACATAAAAAAAGAACCAGCGGCAACAGAAGGAAGTAGAGTGGTGAAAGCCTCATGCTCAGTAGTGTCCAGCAGGTGTCTGTTCTGCAACTTCTACTCCCCTGTATATGTAACCCAGAAAAAGCAAACTGAGGAAGGGAGCGAGTGAGCAGTACTGTAAGCAGTGAGAGAGCAAGTCACGGGGGGTTGGGGGTGAGCGAGAACTGCTGTCCGCATCAGTTTAAAAAAAAAATACAGAAAGAGTTACATCATGCTCCGAGACTCTGAACCATTGTCCTGCACTCAAGGTATTATGGAAATACTCAGAGCACAGCTGATTTCATTTCTTCGGAGTCTGCATCTCAAGAGAATGGGGATGTGGAACCACATCAGGAAGGCCTTGACGTTCTGTCTAACTATTCTGGCTGATTGACACTTCCGTGTGTTTTCATCTCTGTACATTTAAAAAGATGCAGTTTGATTTTATTATTTAATCGCTAGATGCAGTGACTTCAGCGTTAGAGAGAAGTGCCAGTTCCAGCCTTGATAGAGCGAAGAGGCAAATCAGTAGTGAGAGCAAGCAAGCGAGTGCTGGACAGCAGTGAGAAGAGAGAGAGAGGGGAGCATTACTAATAAAGGCTAAAAGCTACTAAAAACAGTGCAGTAGGGAGAGTTCTTGTTGTTATACTCTTTGGAGTTTTTTTGGCTCATATGCAGTTTACGGGTCCCAGGTTTTTTTATTCATTTTAGGTGTGCTGATTAGTTGTGTCTTATTACTCACTAAGAGAAAACAAAAATGGCTGTATTTAAAACTGAACGTTCTACTGTATGTGGCACATTGGTTTTCTTGTACTGCATCTTGACTTTGGAGTACTTGTTTTTACCTGTGCATTAGACAGATCTAATGCACAGGTAAGAACCAATCAGGGAGCAGGATTTTCCTTACCCATTTTATAATAAAGAGTTGATACACCAGTAGGGAGACACTTTCTAAAATGCCATGGTTCTGATTTAAGTAACTACGTTTATGGCTTTGGAATGGGTGCAAAGACAACAGAAAGGGGGTAATAGATCAAATCTATTACTTAAAAGAGAGAGCTACTGGATCTTTAAAGCTAATACTGTGCGATTAAAGGGTCTGAATGAAAGATGGAACCTAAACCCTTTTTAAGAAATGGAAGGTGAAATCTGAAATAAGCACTATAATGATTGCTGAATATAATGAGTGAAATGTTTTCCTTCCCCTTTTTCTCCTTCCCCGCCCCCTTCCCCCTTCCCACATTTGACCCCTTGTGTATAAGGCTATATAGAAATTGTATAGTGATGTTTATAGTTTTTAGAATTTAGGAAATACTGGTGCTAACTTTAATGTATTTTTTCTTCCTTTTTTAAGATACTATGCCTGTCTCTACCTTGACTTTCCGGAACAAAGGGCCATATGAGAGAGAGATACCTCTGAACTCTGCTTTACCTCTATCTGTAAATAGCAGTGATTAGTGAGTTCCATACTGAATTTGATTTCATATTTCTTGACAGATTAAAAGTCAGAACAGGGCCAGCCTGCTGGCGCAGTGGTTGGATTTCCGCTTGCGACACCAACGACCCGGGTTTGGGAATGGACCTGGGTGTCGGAGGGCAGGCCGGGGGGGGAGATGGCTTGAGCATCCCACGACTGCTTGCCATCTCTCAGGAGGGAGGGGGTCTGTGACCTGGTGTTACTCGACCTCTGGTGGAGGCCAGGGGTAGGGCAGCATGTCGGGGTGCTGTGGAGGGAGCGTGACAGACATCAGCTCATGCCTAGACATCCTGGACATCATGCACCGAAGGGGAGAAAGCCAGGAAATATGGCTCCCTGGCTGACAGTCTCTGGTCTCCCAACGGCACGAAGCACCGGGACAGCCCAGACCATCCCCAGCAGCATCTGGGCCAAGTTGTAGTGCGCTGGCCTGCCCCAACAATGTCTTCTCCCCCCGGAGGGGGGGGGAGACCCATCCAACGAAGGGATGTGTAGGGTTATCCTGGGGGCTGCAAATGTGGTGTTGGTGCTGCAGTCGGGGGCCGTCAGAGGGTGCCCTAGGGACCCTTAGAGTGGCCGGCCAGGAGGCCCAAGAAGGAGCAAAAAAAAAAAGTCAGAACATTTAGGTTGCTCTTTTTTATAAGGTAGACCCCTTATGGTTCTTACATAATTTAGTACTCTAATAGTCCAGGTATGATATAGTTTCAATATAATCAGTAATTAAATGTAGCTCTTGGTTCGCTATTCCTGAATGCGTAGGTACAACAGTGTGCACTGCATGTAAATAAGCAAAGATGTTGCCTTTTTTCTATTATTTATTTTTTAAATTTAAAATAATGTGTTGTCCAATCACTAACGGTGTTTGAGGTGATGTCACAGCTTATACTGTATTAAAAATGAGTGATGCTCTATTTTTAATGAATAGGCCCCAGAAGGCTGTATGCCGAGGCACTAGGGGCTTCTGCTCTGGGTGAACACTGGATTGCTGGTCTAAATTTCATAGAATAAAACTTAGTACTGAAGTTCAGTACAGAACTCAGCAGTTTTCAGTATGCTTCTGTTTGATTGTGGAGTGCTGCTTCCCTGGATTGTGTAAAACTGGTAGGCATGGGCCAAACTTCTTCGGACCCAGTTTTTGAACCCATGATCCAACTGGGAGGGTGCAAAAGTAGTGTCCAGGGCAGGGATACCCATCCATCCAGCCCCTTTCAATTTCTCAGGTTTTTTTAAGTAGGTTGCCCAATTATGCAAAAGATTTCTAGTATAATATGAACTCTCTGAATTAATGTGACTGCCCCCAGGCTGGAACACTGTCTTGTAGTCTAGTGGTAAAGAAGAAGTAGCTCATTCCACTTGGACCCACTATGGCATCTGTGAATGGGGTCCAAGCCAAGATATCATGTGTGCTAGTTGGTCCGCTAAAGCGTAACCTCTTAGGCTTGGAAGGGACAACCCTCCTTCCTCCTTTTGTAGTTTGAGTCTCTTAAGTGTAAGTCTCGGCTGTTTACCCTGCCAAAGGTATGTGGATAGCAATTTATTCCATCTGGCCTCCTCGACTGTGGACAAGGGTAAGGGGATAGCTTGCAGTAAATATAGAAGATGTGGTAGGACCATCATTTGTATGGATTGTGTTCTATTAAGAAATGATAGGAGTAGGTGTGTCCAGACACGGAGGTCTTCCCGTATCCTGAAATAGAGTGCGTTACAATTATGGGAAAAAACTCCTCCAGAGTTTTGAGGAATAAGAACACCCATATACTTGAGAGAGGTGTAGTTCCATTTGTATTGGCATCTGGTCCGTAGTAGTGGAGACAGAGTACCACATATTAATAGTGTCTCTGTCTTACTAGGGTTGACTTTGTATCCCGTCATCTTTTCTACCTCTGTCAGGCATTGCTCTAGGGTCTGTAGTGAGGACTTAGGGTTGGTTATGTATAATAAAAGGCCATCTGCATAAAATTCAAACTTCTGTTCTCAGTCTAAAATCTGATACCCCTGGATCCACCCCCCTCTCTGAGCTTGCTAGCTGCCCACTGACAATGGAGTTCTATCCTCCTTAAGGTATGTAACGCTACTGAGCTTTCTTGACAAAGGACCTTCATCCTGCCTAGCCTGGTTCATTGCCCCCTTCCCCCACTGCTCAATTGTATCTAGTTTGAATCCTGTATGTAAAATTATTGTAATACTGTATTATTTATGTTTTGTCACCATGTTGTGTACGTCTCTGTAATATAGTCACTATCTGTTAGCTGACGTGGAGCCTTTGTAAAGGAATCTTTGACTCAAAGGACTGTAATTCTGATATGTTTCTAAATAAATAAAAAACTAAATAAAAACCTGGTTTGTTGTTGAAGGAACTGAGCTATGGGTTCTGCATATAAAGCAAATAGGTATGGGGAGAGAGGGCATCCCTGCCACGTTCCACGAGTTAAGGGAAAGCGCGTCAAGCACGAACTGTTAATTTTCACTGAGGCTTTGGGTTGATAGTATATTCCTTTAATGTTATTGAGGAATGAAGCTGGGAATCCAGACTTCAACAGGGTCTGAAGAAAAAATGACCAGGATACTCTGTCGAAAGCTTTTTGTGCATCAAGGCTAAGAATCACAAGTGGGGTATCATTATTACAGGCATGTTCAATCAGACAGAGTCCGCTTGATATTATCTGCTGTTTGAAAGGTTTTAATAAACCCGGACTGTTCTGGGTGGATCAGGACGGAGAGGATTTCATCTATCCAGTGGGCCAGAATACTTATGTAAATTTTATACTCTTGATTAAGTACAGAAATGGGATGATAGGAACCACTTAAGTCTGCTGGTTTATTTGGTTTTAATATAGCTGTAATGTATTTGTGCCCACGACCCCGGATACTTGTAAGCAAGTTCAAGACTTCTGGAGCGACGACAATAATGTTTCTTTTACTAGTTGCCAAGTAGCTTTGTAAAATTTGGTGCTGTAACCATTGGGGCCTGGACTTTTCCCGGTTTTAAGGTTTTTAATAGTCTCATGAACTTCTTGGGCTGTTATCGGGTGGGTTATGTGTGAGACTTGTGAGGAATTTAAAGAAGGACGTTTTAGATTGGATAGAAATTGTTCTATATCCTGAATCCCAGGAGGAGATTCCTCCATATAAAGATCTGTATAATATTGTTTAAAGATTTGAAATATTTGTGAGGTGGATGTGGCCATCCATCCAGTCTCTGGGTTTTTGATCTTAACAATGTTGACTAGCTGAGATTGGTTACAGAGGCGATATGCCAGAATCCGGGAAGCCCTTGCCTCTCCCTCATAATATTTTTTCCGGAGCCAAATAAGTAACATAGAAACATAGAAGTTGACGGCAGATAAGGACCGCAAGGCCCATCCAGTCTGCCCATTTCTTTTTCTACCTTATGAATGTGTCACAGGCCTTTGCTCTGTCAATGGCCTATCTATTCATATTCATCTGTATTGCTCCCTTATACCTATCCCATGCCTGTTGGAAGCCCTGCACTGTATTCATATCCACCACTTCCTGAGGTAGGCCGTTCCATGCATCCACCACCCTTTCTGTTAAAAAGAACTTCCTCACATTACCCCTTAATCGGCCTCCCTCTAATCTCTGTCCTCTTGTCCTGCTAATTTCTTATATTGAAACATTTTAGACTCTTTCACCTCCTTGTTAATGCCCTTAAGGTGTTACAATGTTTCAATCATATCACCTCTCTCCCTCCTTTGCTAGTCTAGGGTATACATATTGAGTTCAGTTAATCTGTCCTCATATTTTTTCTGATGCAGTCCCTGCACCATTTTGGTTGCCCTTCTCTGGACAAACTCAGTTTGATTAATGTCCTTGTGAAGGTGTGGCCTCCAGTACTGCACGCAGTACTCCAGATGGGGCCTAACCAGTGTCTTGTAAAGAGGGATTATTACCTCCCTCTTCCAACTTGTGATACCCCTACTAATACACCCCAACATCTCCCTAGCCTTACCTACTGCTTTAGAGGTCTGCTTGGATGATTTCAGGTAATCGGTGATGATGACACCCAAGTCTCTTTCTTCCCTTGTGACTGCCAGCAACTCCCCTCCCAGCCTATAGGTGGCTTCAGGGTTTCTCTTCCCTATGTGCATGATCTTGCACTTCTTTGTGTTAAACCCCAGTTGCCACTCTTCCGACCATTTTGCTAGTTTATCCAGATCTCTTCTCATTCTGCCCACCCCATCTGGATCATCTACTCTGTTGCAGATCTTGGTGTCATCTGCAAACAGACAAATCTTACCCTCCAGTCCACCTGCAGTGTCACTGATGAAGATATTGAAGAGGGCTGGCCCCAGGACTGATCCCTGAGGTACCCCACTTGTGACTTGCATCTCTTCTGATTGTATACCATTTATCACCACTCTCTGTTTTCTGCCCGTCAACCAGCTTGCCACCCAGTTGACCAATGTCTGACCCACCCCGAGCCTACCCAGCTTATTAATCAATCTTCTATGTGGCACAGTATCGAAAGCTTTGCTGAAGTCAAGGTAGGCAACGCCAACTGCTCCCCTGGTCCACCACTCTGGTAACCCAGTCAAAGAAAGCTATGAGATTAGTTTGACAGGACCTTCCTTTTGTAAACCCATGCTGTCTTGGATCCTGTGCTCATATGGATTCCAGGTGTTGCACTATCCTTTCCTTAAGGAGTGTCTCCATAATCTTGCACACTACTGAGGTAAGACTGACTGGTCTGTAGTTCCCTGCCACCACTCTCGTGGAGCTGGATCACGTGAGCCCTTCTGCAGTCTTCTGGGACCTCTCCTGTGCTCAGAGACTCATTAAACAGTTCTGATAATGGCTCTGCTAGTGCCACCCTTAGCTCCTTTAGTACCCTGGGATGTATGCCATCAGGTCCTATTGCCTTGTCTACCCTGAGCTTATCGAGCTCTTGTAGGACCCTTCTTTTGTGAAGGGACTAGTGCACACCTCCCCTCCCCCCCCCCGTGTCCACGGTGCAGAGTTGTGGGCCCTGCCCTACCTTCTCTTCAGTAAATACTGAGCAGAAGTATCTATTTCGATAGATGCTTTTACATGGTCCTCCTCCTCCTCCTCCTCACACACCCTTATCCCCTTTGATCTTAGCAATACCCCCTCTGGACTTTCTCCTTTCACTAATGTATCTATAGAAAGTCTTGTCACCTTCTTTTACTGTTCGTGCTAGTGTTTCCTCTGTTTGGGCCTTTGCCTGCCTGCCTTACTGCCTTCCCTTAGGGAAGTTTGATATGCCTCCCTATCTTCATCCTGCTGCGTTCCCTTATATTTCCTGAAGGCCAGCCTTTTGGCTCTGACCTTCTCTGATAGTGTGTTTGAGAACCAAAGTGGTTTCCTTCTTCTTTTGCACTTCCTTTTCTCATTAACGCAATGGGATGTTGCTTCAAATATTGCATCTTTAATGCTTGCCCACTTTGCCTGTACCCCCTCACCTGTATTTCTTTTTGCCAGGGCTAGCTTAACTCTGTTGGCAATCTTATCAAAGTCAGCTACTCTGAGGTCCCATATTTTTGCCTTGGAATGGGATGATTTTGTTCTAGTGACCAAATTGAACCATACCATGTGATGGTCACTGGCCCCCAGGTGATCTACCTGGAGATCTGTGATCCTTTCCCTGTTAGTCAGTACCTGTTCAGTTTTGGCCGTTAATAATTTCTGTATGGCTTGCTCAGTGGCGACAATCTGGTCTGTTAAGGAGTGGTTCTCTTGCATGTGTGCGTCTTGCAAAAATCTAAGTTTATCCTGCAATTCCTTAAGCTTAGCTTCACACTGACACTTCTTTTTGTTTGCATAAGCAATTATATATCTCCTTAAAACCATTTTTAAAGTCGGCCCGGGGACACTGAGGGCTGAGGCACTGGATGCCTTACCTTGCACTATGTTGGTGACCCGGGTTCAGGACTGACCTTGGATTGGTGGGGAGCTGGCATGGGGGGAGGCTTGGAGCAGGATTGAGCTGTGGTAGGCAGCTCTCCCCTCCTGGGGGTGGTTGTCCACTTCTTCTGTAGTTCCGCTCTCACCGGGTGGAGGTCCGGTGGGAAGCATAGGCGAGGGGGAGTGGCGGCAAATGCCTGGGGTGAGGCGGAAGGGGCTGAGACAGTACCCAGTGTGCACGTGTGCCTCCAGGCACATGCATGTATATGTCTGCCAGGGTCCTGGACCTGGGGCACAAAAACTGGAAAAACTCATAAAATACATATAGAAAAAAAAAAACACTTTTAGAGTGTCCCACAAAACCCGTGGGGAAGTTTGAGGAGATGTATTTTTCCCACTATTTCTGGAATCTTCTTCTTCAGCAGCTCTTTAAACTCTCAGTCTGTTATGTATTTTTCCGATGTTGGGAATTTTTAAGTTTTAGTACAATCAGGGCATGGTCTGATAAATAAATATTTTTAATATCTACAGAATGTATTTGGTCTATAAGTTCATGACTCATACATAAGTAATCTAGATGAGAGTAATGTTTATGTGCATGAGAATACAATGTAAAGTGCCGTGCGGAGGGGTTCATATACCTCCAGGTAGCTACCAGGCCCACTGCTTTTAATAGCCTTCTAAGATGTCCCTGGTCAGAGGATAGAGATGGGATCGAGATGCTGAAGTCTCCATGGAAGGGTTCAGCAAGCAATTCAAATCCCCCCCCCCCCGGATCAGTGTGCTTTGTAAGTGTAGTAGGATCATCTTCATTAACTGTTGAATGGAAGAAGAATTAACTTTTTAAACAAAACACCACCCATACTCACCTGCCACCCCTCCCCCTACCTGCAGGTGCACATACGTCCACCCCATAAGCCCAGCCTTACTCCCTAATTACCATAGCCTCCATGTCCATCTAGCCTTCTCCATCTGCTTTTCTACCCTACTGCCACTCCCCAAACCCTACCTTTTACTCCCAGCACTCCTTACCACGGTTCCATCCCCCCATCCTCCCCTTCTCCTCCCACTCCTTCCCCCATCTTTCTCTCTCTATCTTTGTTTACTGTACATCCCCACACTATCCCCATATACCCTCTTACTCCTTCCATTCCCCTCCTTGACAATGCCTCGAGCTGCTATCCACCTACCCCCTCTTCTTAGAATCCAAAGACACCCTTTGTACCTGTAACTCCTGCTCCTACTCTAACGTCTATTTGAATTTCCCTAGGCATACATTGTACAATGCCTGGTGTACTGTTCCACTGCATAAGTCAGTCACTCTTTAATCCTTGACAATTCCTATGGCTGCCACTTTGTATATTGTACTGTATGTTATGTATTTGCATTATTGCTCTTTCTACATGTCCTGTCACATGTGGAGCCTTTGTAAAAGAGCTCTTGGCTTGGACTTCCGGTGATGTCACCATGGCATGAACAGCTAGGGAGATCAGCTCTGCTCCTCAACGGCAAAGGAAAATCAAAAATCTCCAGTAATTGAGGGAATTAAGCCTCATCATTGATACCCTAACACAGATTAAGATGGCAGCATGCCAGTGACTGAAAGAATTCGGGGCGGAAAGCCCTACATCAAAGAGAAATATCTGTTACATGAAGGAAGGCACCATAGGCCAGCTGATACCCGAGACTGAAGTTACAGAACCAGCAGGAGAGACAGAGGATGAAGAGCAAGACTGCACCATAACCTCAAAATACTTGATCTATGAGCTGCATAAAATGAATTCCACACTGCAGGAAATGAAAGGAGACCTGGGAGAGACTAGAAAAGAACTTACAGTGGTGAGCCAGAGGACAACCGATTTGGGACAAGGAGTGTTGGAGTTGCCAAAGCAGCACGACCATCACAATGCAGCTCTGTTACATCTCTTTGAGAAAGTGAAATGGCGGCAAAGATGGACGATCTTGAGCAATGGTCCTGGAGGAACAACCTTCAAATTCACGGACTCCCTGAAGGCACTGAGACGTGGAAATGGAGCCCTACCTTGAAGGATTCCTACAAGAAATCCTGGGACTAGATAAAACACTACTCTTGATCGAGAGAGCACATCGAGCTCTAGGGCCCCGCCTAACTGACCCAAACGCCCATGCTACATTGTGGCACAATTCATTAACTATGCAACCAAAATGAAGGCACTGAGAATGGCCTGGGGTAACAGAGAGGTGGTTTTCTGGGATGTCCGACTCTACTTCGAGCACAACTTTACACCACTAGTAATGAACCAACGACGGAAAATCCTGCAGGTGATTAAAGACCTTAAGGCCAAAAACCTGAAAGCACAAATTTTTGTGCCAGCCCAGCTCAAAATATTCTTGGAGGGAGGCCAAAAGTTTTACCGGAGCTTAGAGGAGGCGCAACCTATTTTGAAGCAGCTGGGAACTGTAGTGGGACCAACGTCCAGAGAAGGCAGCTCGAAGCAGACGTTGCAAGAGAACCAGTGGAGCCAGCAGAGGCCAAAGGGGAGTTGACGAGAGGCAACAGAGATCTGGAAGCACTGGGAGATGATCTGGAGGAAGGGGAATGGAAGAAGTCAGAAAGAAGCACCATCCACCTCATCAGACTTAGGCTGAGGCCTAAACCAGACTTGTAAGTAGCAAGAGAGCGTGAATGGGGAGTTGCACTTTGTGAGGTCGTCCAATAATTCCGCATGGGGGAATAGAACTGAAATGGACTGCCAGGACTCAAAATCAAAGTGAATTGCCTAGTGAGACTTATGATGCCCATCTTTCACATAAAATGAATGTTAAATTTCCTAAAAGGGGGTATGATTCTAATACTCAGATGGGTTCGATATTGTATATATGTAAGAGAGAGAAGGGGGATGGGAGGGGCAAGATGCATTCTCAAATGCCAACTAAGGCTACCACCTAAGGTAAACAGGGCAGATGCATGGACAGAAAAGGGGGATACACAGCACAATCTGTAGAAAGGGGGCGAGATGAATGGTCAGTGACGACTAAATGACCTGCATTCAAGGTGTACTGCAATGTGCATTGGGGAAAAGGAGGGAGAAACAAAAAAGGGGGAAGCATCACAGGGGACGTTTATTTAAGTAAGAATAGAGGGAAAGAAAGAGAGATGGTGGAGGGAGGGTAAAAAATAGGGGCAGGGAGACTCAAAACATAAAACAGAGTGAAAGCGGGGTGGCATACAATGACAAACCGGAGAAGACGGCAATACAAATGGGGGGGGACATCAATGGCAGTTTGCTATTCTCCCCAAGGGGATCAGGAGGGAGACATGACAACTGGAAAGGAAAGAAACGAAAAGGTTGGGGAGCGGAGGGGTAGGATTTCCAGAAGTCTATGGGTGACACAAATTTAACAGTGAATGGTAATGCTTTCAGTGTGGAGGAAAGCCAAGACCAACACACTTTAGAAACTATGACAGTGGCTCGGCGGTGGCACTGAGGGTTGGCGCTGGTCTCCACCTCACCACGCCCGGCGACCCGGGTTCGGGGAGACAGCCTGGGTCATCAGGGTCGGCAGGAGAGGTGAAGGATTGAGCATCCATAAGACTGCTCTCCTTCTCTGGGGGGGGGTGGGATGTTTCGGTGTCCTAGTGGCCTCTAGTGGTGGCTGGGGTTGATGGCAGGTCACAGGCAGACTTGGGGGACATGCTTCATCAGATGCCGGGAAGGGGTGCATGCGGTAGCATGTGCGCTCCTGTCCCTTGGTGTCATTGCACCCCACAGACATCATGGAGAAGGGAGAACACGGAAAAACATGGGCACCAGTCACAGCGGCATGATGGTCGTCCCCGGAGGGACTAGCTCAGTGCTGAGGGTGAGCGGCTTAACTGGATCCTGGTCTGGTGTGAGAGCTTGAGAGGGGCTCTCCACCTCCTGCCACGGGGTAAACTGTGTGGGGTGTGCTGTGAGGCCCCGAATGTGAGCCGGGAGTCCTCGGATGGTGGCCGGACATAAAAAAACCTCAGAGGAGATGCCTGGATGTAGAGGTAAGCAGACTGGTGGCCTGGGAGAAAAAAAGTACTAACAACAAAAAAAAAGAAACTACGACAGTGGAGGCTGATAACAATGGGCCACAACACTCGAGGGGGCCAAAGGGAGGGGCACATGGGAGTGTCAATCAGAAGCACCTTAGGAAGTCACAATGGTGTCTTGGGAGGTGGAAATGCCCTGTGGTACAGGAAGGGAGGAACCAGACTAAGGTACTGTGGGCCAACATGGTCTACCAAAGGGGCACTCAGAACCCCATGGATATATATAGTTACTTGTTACAAACTATTGATGTGTGTTTGAAAACGTATATGGTACAAAAGTGTGTCAACTTCTGCACTGTGTATAAAAACATGGGAGAGAAGGGGATACGAGACAAATGATGGCAGACCTAAAAGTGATGATGTATAATGTGAAAGGGGAGAACTCGCCCATTAAAAAGGCACGAATATTACAAGAGTTAAACAGACTGAGAGCAACGGTGGCCTTCATACAGGAGACACACCTCACTCAACCAGAACACGCAAAACTGAAACATGGTTGGGTGGGGTCAGTCTACTCATCATCATATGAGGCCCATCCCCACAGAAGAGGGGTAGTGATTCTAATACTTAAGGAAGCCTCCCTGGAAATTGAGAAGGTAGAAACAGACATGGAGGGGTGATATGTGAAACTAGTTGGATCATATAGGGGAACACCGTACATCCTTATTAATCTATACACCCTTAATGAAGGACCAGAATGAAGGGTGTTTCTCAAGAAGCACCTTCTGAGAACACCGGGGGAACAGGGACCTTGCTACCTGATAAGAGGAGACTTTAACTGTATGCCATGCCCAACAGTGGATAAGAGTGGGAGAATGCAGAAAGATCTTGGGGGGAAGCAAGAAGCTTTGGGGACTAATAGAACAGTCAGGGTTAATAGATATCTGGAGACATATACACGGAAGCAGGGAAAGGGACTACTCCTTTTTTTCTCACCCTCACAATCAATGTTTGAGAATTGACTATTTCCTGATTACGAATGAGTGGGCCCACATAGCGCTAGGCAGTGAAATTAAACAAATCACAACATCAGATCATGCTCCAGTCTCACTGGACCTAGCAGTGGAGGCAGTGCATACAAAACCCTTTTGGAGGCTAAACATATCCCATCTAAACGATAAAGACTTCTGCCAAAAGGTAATAAATATTACCAAGGGATACATACATGTGAATAGGGAGGGGGAACACAATGGCGGTATATAGATGGGATGGGCTAAACGCAACACTTAAGGGAGTTTGCATACAACACACCTCAAAAAAAGGGAAAGGGACAGGAAACAAATGAAACAAAGGATATTTGATGTGGAAGCGGAACACAAAATAACCCTAAACTCGGAACTCAAACAGAAATTGCAGGAAGAGAGAAATAGGCTAACTAAACTTACAGAACGAAAAATTGAGGGACAATTAAAGTATACACAGCAATGGTACTATGAATCCGGGAACAGGCGGGGAAACTGTTGGCCTGGCAGCTCCGACAACAGGGTATTAACCGAACAGTAACAAAAATAAAAGGAGGCAAGAAAGGGGAGATAATGCACATCAAACTCACAGATATCTCCCTGACCTTTACTAAATACTATGAGCATTTGTATTGAGATACATGGGGGAACACGACAACACTTAATTGTTGGAGTTTCTAGCCAAGATTAACCTGCAAGAATTAGACAAAGCTGAGTAGGAACATATGGACGTGCACATCATGCAGACAGAAATCTTACTAGACATTAAAAAATTAAACAAGCAGAGCCCCAGGAACAGATGGCCTACCATCTGAATTCTACAAAAAATTTGGGGAACAGTTGGTGCCAGTTACAAGCAGCTTTTAATGGCATATTGGAAGGAGACCCGGCCCCAGACTCCTAGAAATACACCCAAATTACCATCATTCCCAAAGAAGACAAGAACCCTCAAAAATGTGACTCACATAGACCAATATCCCTGCTCCCAGTAGACATGAAACTATTCACCTCGATCCTTTTAGATAGACTACAAACTCATATCCAAGGATTGGTCCATCCAGACCAGACCAGGTTTATTAGGGGTAAAGTACTGCAGGATAACATCAGAAGGCTGTTGAACATTTTCACATCTCAGGAAGGGGCAAGACAGGTTCAATTGGCACTGTCATTAGATGCAGAAAAACCTTCAATAGGGTGAGGTTGGACTTTTTGAGGAGAGTTCTACAAGCCTTGAATTTTGGTCCCAAATTCTTAGCTAGCATAGATGCTATGTACATGGACCCCCAAGTGGTGGTAAAGGTTAATGGGGTGAACTCGGTTAGATTTCCATTGGCAAGGGGCATGAGACAGGGTGCCCTCTGTCCCTGTTGTTGTTTGCATTATGTATTGAACCCCTGGTGGTAAGAATAAGGAATAACCAGCAAATAAAGGGAATAGAAGTAGAGGGAGAACAGCATAGAAATCTCATTATATGCAGATGATGCATTACTCTTCGTTAGAGACCCACAAGAATCAATTCCAGAACTGCAGAAGGTTTTGCAGGAATTTGGGATGGTGTTGGGGTATAAGGTCAATATAGGAAAGACTGAAGTTGGGCATATCAGTGGTACATTGACAGAACAGGATAAGACGTCAGTCCCATATCAATGGGCAAGGCAAAATATCATACAGTACTTGGGGATAAGGGTCACCCCACATTGCCAAGATCTATTTCGATTAAACCATCTTAAACTGGCACAGGAATGTAAGATGGACATGAGGCAGTGGAGCCTGTTGCCTTTCTCTCTGTATGGCAGGGTAGATATAGTAAAGATGAACATCTTGCCTAGATACTTGTTCCTCTTCCAGACACTTCCCATACGGATCACTGTAGTATTTTGGAAACAATTAAATAAGTCTATACAACAATTTGTGTGTGTGTGGGGGGTCAAGAAACAGAAAATACAGAGAGACCGAATGGTGTTACAGAAAGGGGAGAGGGGGCAGGGCTCCCAGATTTTCAGATGTACTATCTGGCAGCCCAGGACCCATACCTAATTATCTGGGCTAAACAGAGAAAAAATTCAAGATGGTATTAAATGAGCCGGCCTGGTGGCGCTGAGGGTTGAGGCGCTGGATGCCACACCTTGTGCCACACTGGCGACCCGAGTTCAGGAGCGAGTTCAGGCGCGGGGGGTCAGCAGGGGAGGGAGAGGATTGAGCATCCGCCAGGATGCTCTCCTCTCCCGGGAGGGCGGGGATTATCCGGCATTCCAGTGACCCCCGGTGGAGAGCTGGGGAGCGGCAGAATGTGGACTGCACATCTGGTAGTGTGGCTGACGCCAGCAGGGTTGCCGTGCACCATGGCATCAGGGGTGTGACATGCACGGGGAGGAGGGAGCGAGGACAACTATGGGGAAAAATTCCCCTCCAGCCCGGATAGGCAACAGCCCTCCCAGTGCCATTACGCCACATGCCCATCACTGGTTCCCTGCCACTGCCCCTTCGGTCTCCTCAGGCCCATAAGGGGTTGGGGCTTGGGGAGAAAGTAACATATAATGAGGATGGCAGGGTCCACAGTGAGCGGTAGAGTAGACTTGGCGAGAGGAGCGGCCTGAGAGAGTTCCGGTGCTGGGGGGAGCAGAAAATAAGTTGGGAAAAAAAAAGGTGGTATGAAATGGAGGCAACAGGTGATCTACCCATGCCGCTTCATGCAATGCTCTCAACAAAACTGACAACAGAAATAAGTAGAAAATGTGTCAATCCCTGGGTCAAACACTCCTTAAGTATCCTTTCATGAATCTGGACTAAAACAGGTACACCTAATGACACTGGTCCCCTAACACTAATAACAAGAGACCTAGGATTCACACCAGACAGAAACTATAGGGGGTTTCAAGAGTGGAATGGTAGGGGGCTAACCAGATATGAACAATTTAGAGAAGGCAGACATTTGGTGTCCTTTCAGCAGTTAACTGATAGATACCATCTAAGATGGCAAGATTTTTACAGATTCCTGCAGCTCTGAAGCTATCTACAAGGAGGGGACACACGGGAAAAAGTCTGCAGAGACAGGTCATTGTGGGAAGACTTTTTATATTGGGCTGTGACTCTCAAAGACAGGGTAAGCTACATATCAGTGGCCTACAGACTAATAATGGGGGCTAGGGGAACGAACCTTCACAGGGTGACAGAAAAATGGGAGCAAGAGGGAGGAACAGATATTACAGACAGGGGATCTACCACTGGTCGTTGACAAAAATATTTGACGAATGACCAGTGAAACTGGCAGGTCGACCGCATTTTGCAGACAGCTGCCATTTTTGTATTAAAACAAGTGTTTTCTTTGGGGGGGCTTTGCCCTCCAAACCCCCCCCCCCACTTAGGACTGTCAACTCCAAGTGGGAGTTGATTCTGGAGGGGGTGCAGGATCCCCAACAGACAGTGCCGGGTTCCAGTGGGTTCCCTACAGTGACGTGTCACTGTTGTCGCTGTAGGGGACCACACTGTCGAAATGTCACTGATAGTGTGGTACACCACAGATAGGGAATGGCAAGAAAGCTTGGAGGGATGGAAAGTATCAGCATCTCAAAACTGGAGAGAATTCCGATGGAAGATCATAAACAGATACTTTTATGTACCGGTCACCACAAAACACTTTGGCACTACACATACTGACAAGTGCTGGCAAAACTGTGGTGGTACCGGCACACACTGGCACATACTTTGGGCCTGCCCAATGATTAAACAGTTCTGGGATCACGTTAGGACAAAACTTGCACTCATATTGGACAAGCCCATGCCAGAGATAGGCAGCCACTATATCTTGGGTAGGAGGGGGGTTCCAGGTCTCATTGGTAGGAAACAGAAGGAAGTGTTTCAATTTATGACCTTGGCTGCCATAAAAACCATAACATCACACTGGTTGGATTCAGCAGCCCCCACAGCTAGAGGAATGGAAAGCAGGGTGCTGCAGATTCGGGACATGGAACACATCGTCACTCAGCTCTGATTGACGGTGGATAAATTCTTAGAGAAATGGAGAAGATGGGGGCCAATATACACAGGAGTAACAGGGGAAGAGAACACTGGAAAGAAAGAGGGACACAGAAACATGAACACAGACAAACTGGAATTGCCACCTCATAACGTAAGTGGCACCCCCCCATGGAGGTGCACATGGAAGAACAGACAACAACGCACAGGAGGTACAGAAGCACATAAGAAATCAGAGACACAGAAGAAAACAAACACACGAAGCTGAATAGTTAAATAAGTTTATTGTTATAATGAATGTTGTTTAAGAAACTGTTCTTATTAGTTAAGAATATGTATTTGGAGTATTAGATTCCAGACAAAACATGGAACATTTTGCCAATGGAACAGAAAGACAGTAGAGAAGAGTTGGAAAGGGACCAAATGTGTAGCTGCCTGAAAATGTAACTAATAAACTGTTGGTTGCTTTGCTCCTCCAGAGGGAATGATCCATTTAAGCCGTGACAAAATGGACACTTGGGAGAAGTCGGCAAGAAGTGTCATTCACTGTGGATGCAGCATCCAGGGTGGCATGAGGTGGAAAAACAGGTAGGCTCCAAATCTTCTTCCTTGTACTGGAGGGCCCCAGAGAAGAGGGAGGGAACAAACATAGAAGCAGCATACGGGTAACGTAACCCTAGGAAAAGAAAGTAGAACTGATAAGAATAAACAAGATGAAAACATGTAGTGGATAGGTCCACCGCAAAACTAAATACTGAGAATGTATAAAGACATGAATTTGATAATATGACAAGACAATGTATGTAGAGCAACATTATGATATGTATGACAAAAATGAATTACACTTCAAAAGTGGTGACCCTTAATCCCCTGATAATTATAGGCCCACCTCCCTACTCCCTCACCTGAGCAAACTGCTTGAAAAAGTTGTGCACCTCCAGTTCTCAGAGCATCTCAAAAAGTATAACATCTTATGTCCTCTCTACCATGGTTTCTGCAAACATCATAGTACCTCCTCTGCTTTGGCCCTTTTCTCTGATCATGTGCTGAGAAATATGGACCAAGACAAAGCCACAGGAGCTGTCTCCATAGACCTATCAAAGGCTTTTGACCTTGTTGATCACCACCTCCTCCACTCAACCCTGTCTCTCTTTGGCTGCTCCGGCGGAACTGCAGCCTGGTTCTGCAGCTATCTATCCAGTTGATCTCAGTCTGTCATCATCAACAGTGCCTCCTCTGCTGCCCTCCCTGTACGCACTGGAGTTCCCCAAGGTTCCATACTCAGACCCCTGCTCTTCTCCGTTTTCACGGATTCATTCCCGAGGGATAGCCTCAGCTGTCAAGCGCTCCTTTATGCAGATGACCTGGTTCTCTACCACAGTGGTAAATCCATCAAGCTCATCTCCTCCATCCTCACATGCAATTATGGCTCTGCTCATAAATGGTTCCTTGCCAACAGGCTGCTAGTCAATGAAAAGAAGACTAAGTCCATGCTTTTTGGTTCCAAGCCTTTCCTCGCCAAAGCTGCCAAATCCGACTCCTCCCTTCTTGTATGCACCCCAGCAGGCCCCCCTCTTGAGAACATCCCATCTTTTAAACACCTAGGTGTCACTCTTGACCCCTCCCTCTCTTTCACTGAGCATGTTAACAACACTGTGCAGAGAATCCACCAAAACCTTGGCGCTGCCTACAGACTCAAAAACCTTCTATCGGCTGAAGTATCCCTTGCCATTGCCCAGGGCAACCTACTGCCTGTACTTGACTACTGTTTCCCTGTCTACTCCCTCATATCCCCCACCTTGAAATCAAGACTAAACACTACCTATAACTCTGTCTGTCATTTCGTCCTTCAAGCTCCCCACTGGACCAACCACTGCACTCTTTACCAGTCACTGGGCTGGCTCCCTGTACAAGGTCACTTTGACTATGCGATGGGCTGTCTAGTGGACAATGCACTAAGATACCGACACCTATCCCCTTACTCTCTTGACAGACAGAGTGGCTCCTAGGACACTTAGGGCATCCTCAGTCCGCCCAGTGGAGACACCCCATGTCTCCACAGCAATGGGAAGTACAGCTTTCTCCGTCTCTGCACCCTCCCTATGGAACAAACTCCCACAGTTTATCCACGCATCCCCCTCACACCTTGCCTTCAAACAGGCCATGAAAACCTGGCTCCTAGCAGCTGCTTCACTGCACCCAGTAAGTAACTCTAAGGCACCCTAATGCCCATGTCTCTTTTCCTCCCCTGCCCTCCTGTTCATTCCCCTCCCTCATCACTGTAGTTCTCTATAACCCTCCTCCCCTCGCTACCTCAAATCCTTGAACTGATGTGAGACTCTAACTATATGAACCCACACAACTTTACTGATGACTGTACTAAACTGGTCTCACGTTCATATTTATAATGCTACATATGTTCTCCTGCAACATGTAATGTGGTTCCTATATCTCATGTTATTTCTATGGCCCACTTTTCACACTATGTGTGCCTGGCCATTGCCTTGTACTATTATGTTATTTGTATTTCTTTTTTTCTACACCACCTCGTGCCCGAGGTGTGAATTTACAGTATAGGTTAAAGTTTCCCTGTATGTATTGCTGTGTTTCTCTCTGTTGCTTGCCACCCTGTGGCCTGGGTTGTGACTGAAAATGGTCCCCTGGATCAGTGCACTTACCCGGTAAACAAAGACATACATAAATGCATAAATAAATAAATAAATAAAACACTGTAATGTATGGACATTTAATAAAAATCTGAGTTTAAAAAAAAAAGAAAAAAGGAGCCCCTGGCTCAAAGGTGTTATCCGAATTCTTAATAAATAAATAAAAAACAGGCAGGCACTGATTCTGTAAAAAATGGATTATTTACTATTATTTACTAGTGACTACAAGTATTTACAAGCAGGATGTATTTACAGGACAACAAAAGGTTTGCACATTTACTAAGAAACAGAAAATAAAACAAGTTGAACAGACAGTTGATGTACAGCAAAAATCTGAGCTATCCTTACCTTAAATCCTTCCTGCCCTAGCTACAGAAAACACTGTCCCTCACTGTGCTATCTTACCAGTCAGCTAGTCTTCATATGGGAGGGCCCTGGTCTTCAGATGTTCCAATTCCAAGACAGAGAGCTGAACCTGAGCTCACTGATTTATTTTCTTTGAGTGTGGGAGCTGGTTTTGCCACTTTGAGTGACAGTTTACCCGTCCCCCTCTTCAGATGGGTGTGTTTATGGAGGGATGACATCATCTGGGCCAGCTGGCTTAGGACACACCCAAACATCCTCAGTCCAATTTTACAATTCTGTTTTTCAGGATGTCCAAGGTGTGAAACCCCACGCATCCTGAAAGGCATTCAAAATGGCACTCTCCCATCTGCCTTTCAGGATCTGTGGCTAAATGTTCCTAAGGGAACATTCCCCTGCAGTTGAGACGGCTAATTATTTCCCATGAGGCCTGCTTGGACATGTGACCTTGGAAGCCATGTTTTGTGTCCACTTTGCAAATAGAACTTATAACAGAAACATAATAACATTAACAAAGGAAATTAAAAAAATAAATAAATAGATCAATCTGGCCACATGTCTGTCACAGGAACCTTTGGTGTTTTTTCATCCCATTTCTTCAGGAGGTTAGTATGGTATATCTTGGTAAGATTTTTCCTATCAGGGGACTCAATCTCACAATTACCTGTGCCAGTACGTCTGACCACTTTATAAGACCATTGCCACTTCATTAACAATTTATTTTCTGTGCTGGGTAACAGTAACAAGATCTTTTTACCTGGCTCAAAAACATTTTCTTTTACCCCATGGTCATAATACATCTTCTGCTGTTTTAGGGCTTCTTCCTGATTACTGTGGGCAAGTTCAACATATTTTGACAGTTTCTTTCTCAGTGCATACATATAAAATGTGATAGCGTCTGAGGTTATCTTCCCATGTTTCTTTTAGTACATCTAGTGGCCCTCTAGGTTGTCTACCATACAGCATTTCAAAATATGAAAAATCTGTTAATGCTTGTGGCACTTCTCTGTGAGCAAAAAGCAGGTAAGGTAAGTATAGGTCCCAATATTTTCCTTCCCCTTTTACAAACCTTTTTAACATGCATTTTAGGGTTTGATTAAAATGTCCAACAAGACCTTCTGTCTGAGGATAATAATGGGAGGTTGTTATGGTAGGGATATCTAGTAGTTTCACAGCTTCTTCAGCAATGCAGCACCAGAATTACTACCCTTATCAGTAATAATCTCTTTAGGTATGCCCACCCAGTAAAATCGGTACAACAATCTGGCAAGGATGCAGTCCCTCCCTGAGTGACCAGTCATAGGACTATCATGTGCTATCTGTAACAACTCAGTTCTATACTTCTTTGGTATGACCAATTGTTCTATCTGTTCCTGTGTCTGAGGATTAACCCGAACTTTGTACAGTAGCCCATTACATTTCTTTAAACAGAGGTTCACCACATGGGCTGCCTAGTTCGAGGACCTTCTCCTCTGCTTGTTGGACATGGACCAGGCGGGCTTTGTGAGGAAAAGGCAAACACATGACAAAGTTCAGAGGACTTTACTATTGTTAGAATATATTTAAGAAAGATCTAGCATCCTGGTCCTGGCTGGCTTGGACGTGGAGAAGGCCTTCAATAGAGTTTCTTGGCCTTTTCTGTGGGCTACATTACAAGCTTTTGGATTCTCAGGGGCAATACTTAACATGCTTGGTAGCCACTATGATTCCCCTCGAGCACATGTCTAGATTAATGGTAAGCTTTCCAACTACAGAGAGTCATGCGACAAAGCCACCTCCTATCCCCTATCCTTTTTGCACTTTACATTGAACCCTTAGCTGCACTTATTTGCCAATCAACCATAGTATGAAGGATTTCCCTGGGAGGCAGGGAACACAAAATAACATTTTGCAGAAAATATCCTTTTGACCACTGTGGACCCAGAGGCCTCCCTCCCAGCAGTCTGGGATATTTTAGAACAATTTGAGGTTGTGTCTGGGTTTCAGATAAACAGAACCAAAACAGATGTTTTTACATTTAATTATACCTCTACAGTAACTATCAAAATACATTTCAAAATAAGATGGAATAGAACCTTTATAAAATACCTCAGAATACACCTTACTAAACACCCAAACCACTTAGACCTCCTTAACGATGATCCTCTTACCCAATCAGTGGCCATGACTTACAAGCCTGGGCACATCTGCATCCTAGTTTTCTGCAAAAAAATTGAGGCTATTGGTTTAAATGTATTATCCCGCATACTATATTATCTCCAAACGCTACCTATTATGCCTGATTGCATCTATTTTCAGTACTGGAATAAGCTCCTCACTAGATTCCACTGGCTACTCTTTTTAATAAATCATGGGAGGATGGTGTGGTACCCGAGGACTGGAGGAAGGCGGATGTGATTCCCCTTCACAAAAAGTGGGTCCAAGACAGAGGCAGGAAACTACAGACCTGTCAGTCTGACCTCTGTGGTAGGGAAAGTGATGGAGTCACTTCTGAAGGAAAGAATAGTCGAGTACCTAGAGGCCAGTGGAGCACAGGACCCAAGGCAGCATGGGTTCACAGCGGGAAGGTCATGTCAGACGAATCTAATAGATTTCTTTGACTGGGTGACCAAAGTAGTAGACCAGGGAGGGGCTGTGGACATGGCCTACCTAGACTTTAGCAAGGCATTTGACACAGTCCCACACAAAAGATTAATAGTCAAATTAACCAGCCTGGGAGTGGGACCCAGGGTGGTAGCCTGGGTAAAACATTGGCTGAACAACAGGACACAGAAGGTAATTGTAATGAGAGTCCATTCTGAAGAAAGGGGGTTACTAGTGGGCACCGCAGGGTTCAGTATTAGGTCCAGTCCTTTTAATGTCTTCATCAGTGACATTGCAGAGGGACTGGAAGGAAAAGTATGCCTTTTTGCAGATGACACAAAGATCTGCAACAGAGTTGATACACAAGGAGGCGTGGAAAGGATGAAAAGGGACTTGGCAAGGTTGGAGGAATGGTCAGAAGTATGGCAGCTAGGATTCAATGCAAAGAAGTGCAAATAAATGCACCTGGGAAACAAGAACCCAGGGGAAGAATACACAATGGGTGGGGAGGTAGTAACAACAACAAAAAAGGAAAGGGACCTGGGAGTAATCATATCAGATGACCTTAAGGTTAGCAAGCAATGTGGAGAAGGCAGTAGGGAGGCTGGGGTATACTAGGATGTATAAGGAGAGGCATCAGCAGCAGAAAACAGGAAGTTGTTATCCCTCTGTACAGACAGTTGGTGAGACCCCATCTGAGTACTGTGTCCAGTTCTGGAGACCCCATCTCCCAAGGACATAGACAGGATAGAGGCAGTCCAGAGGAGGGCAACTAAAATGGTGCAGGGTCTGCAAGAGAAGCCGTATGAGGAGAGACTAAAGGAGCTTAATATGTATACCCTTGAGGAAAGAAGGGAGAGGGGGACATGATAGAAACTTTTAAGTACCTCAGTGGAATCAACAAAGTCCAAGAGGGTAGCATTTTTCAGAAAAAGAGACTTGCAAGAACAAGGGGACACAATTTAAAGATAGAAGGAGGGCGGTTCAGGGGCAATGTGAGGAAGTATTATTTCACAGAGAGGGTAGTGGATGCATGGAACAGCCTTCCTGAGGAGGTTGTGGGGTCTAAAACTGTGGGAGAATTCAAAAATGCATGGGACAGACATAAGGCAATTCTTGTGGGGGGTAGGAAGAAATAGGCTGTTGGTTAACTAGGATCTGCGGCCTATCCTGTAGATAGGGAAATGGGCAGACTAGATGGGCCTAGCGGTCCTTATCTGCCGTCAAAGTCTATGTTTCTGTGTTTCTATGAATGGGGCTCGACCCCAGACACAGTTGTCTCTTCTCCAGCTATCAGTACCCAATGAAGGAGTCAACTTTCCTAATCTCAAATTATATGCAGGGGCTGCCCAAGTAAGGATAATATGTTTGTGGACTACCCCAACATTTGTAGCTCACTGGAAAAACACTGAATTTGTTCTAAATGATTTACATACCATAGAGGAAATCCTCTATGCCTCTCCCCAGGATACCTTCTCTTTAGTTGGTTTACCTGACATACAGCAACAGTTCTTAAAACATGGCAAGACATGGTATGGCAAGATGTGTTCTGAGGTTATGGTCTTCTTCTTTTAGCGCCTAGCCAAAGCCGAAATAGGAACAACGCATTAAATACAACTGACCCTTTTCTTATGCGTTGGGCCAAAAATGGACTTATCTACTATCACCAGTTTCTAGATGCTAACTGTCTTCAACAACCGAGAAATGTCTATAATCTCAAGGCTACTGATCATTTTCGGTATCTCCAAATACAGACACACATCAATACACTCAACTCAGAAAGCTCAGCATCACTCACCACAAACCGAGACCACGAATTTTCATTTAAGCAAAGCCATTTTACTGAAGACAAAAAACAGTAGTGCTCTTACCAAAATGCTAAAATAGCACAAGCTGATGAAGCTTTATAAAAATCAGTTGAAGTTTTGTGGGGCTCTGCCTTCCTCTCCCCAGCTTGTGCTATTTTAGCATTTTGGTAAGAGCACTACTATTTTTTGCCTTCAGTAAAATGGCTTAGCTTAAATGAACATTTGTGGTCTTGGTTTGTGGTGAGTGGTGCTGGACTTTCTGAGTTGAGTAATATTTGCTTGTCCTTGTGCACACTCTGCTGGGCTGCTATTTTTTGAGAAGTAGACATCAATACACTACCTGAATGCCTACGCAAGCTGCCTGCCCCTTCCTTGGCCCTTTTTACAATAATACAACATCAGCTCAGCAACGAAGGCTCACACTTGGTGAGACAACTGTATGCTACCCTGAGGGACTTCACAAGATTCAACACTAAAGAGCTTACATAAATGAAAAGAGGAGTTACAAACTAACTGTACCTTAGAACAGTGGGCTAAATATACAATCTCCAAATATAAACTTAGCATGGCCCTTTATATGATAGAATTTACATGGGAATGCAGAACTCGCTATTTCTGGACTCCAGCGATCCTTAGTAAATATTTGGGTCCTCAAGAAGCACATAGTTGGTGGAAATGAGGGGAAACCAAAGCTGATCAAGTGCATATATTTTGGACTTGCCCAGTCCTAGCTGCCTACTGGTCAGGCATTTCTGAAATCCTAACCACCTGCTTTGACATTCCGACTCCCCTCTCTTCAGTTCTGGTTTTGATGGCCACCCCGGAAGAATGGAAACTGTAGGGAAGACAACTGGGACCTGATATTCAAAACTGGGCAAAGTGGAGCGAAAATATTTGGCGCTGCACCTTGTGGTTGCCCAGGTGTCCAAAAATGCTATATTCAGTGGAATAGTGCACTAGTGCTATTCGACTGAACATAGGGCCATGGTGGCCCAGTGCTAAGCCACATAGTGCTGGGCAGATATGGCTCCCACAATCATCATAATGGCTTGTGCCCATGCTAAATTTCTGATATTCAAATGGACCCATGTGAATGAGTTCAATGGGTATGCAAGGCGCTAACAGACCATTTGCATGCCCATTATGGGCTCATTTGCATGGGTAACCCAGCAATTTAGCGCAGTGCCACCCCCCTACTTACCCAGTCCCAGAGAGCTATCCCTGGTGCTAGTGATCCCCCACCCCGGTACCAGTAGATACCAGGGAAAGTTTCTGTATTACATCGGGCCAGCAATCATCGGGGGAGGTGGACCACTAGACACCAGGGAAAGTTTCTGTATTACATCAGTCTGGCGATCAGCGAGGGGGGACCACTAGACACCAGGGAAAGTGTCTTTTTTACATCAAGCTGGCGATCCGCGGGGAGGGGGCACCACTAGACACCAGGGACTACTGTGTTGGGGGTGGGGGCCACAGCACTTCCTCTGCAAATCGTTAGGGTTGTGTTGGAGTAAATTGGGGTTTGGATCGGTGGTATGTGTGCCACACAAGCGACCGAACAAAATGTCCTTGCCCGGTGCACATACTTTGAATATTGGAATGCGCCAATAATCAGGTCCCCATCCCTTTTATTTGCATTATACCCCCCCCCCCAATCTAGTCTGGGTGCAAACCCTGTTTACCCATGCTATCTGAGCTTTTTAACCTGGGAATTCTGCACAAAGCCTGGTTTGCGCGGGTATAAGTCCACCAACTCTGTGGGCTTACCTGGGTTGGTTCTCGTTTAACCTGCATTCTTACCACCACTGTGCCTGACTTCCTTGGTGTGCCAGGACTGTCCTTCTGGCCCCTGTCATGTTCTCTGTCAGTTTGGGGCCAGAGGAACAAAAGATGCAGAACCATCACGCTCAGCCGCACGAATGTGTGAGCTGGCAGTCCGCACATGCGCAGTAGTGCATCCCTGTTTTCTCACCGCCTTTGTGGCACAGTGACAGCCTCTCTGGTGCTCTTGGACCCCTTAGCAAGCAAATGGGGACTGGAGACATGGAGAAGGCACCTGAGGAGCAACTAAAGTGTTTATTTAAGAAGCGCCAATGAGTGCTCTGGAGCTACCATATAAATAATAATGAAGGTCTTATGAATATCAATGAGCCTGTTCTACTACTTGGGGGGGGGGCTGAGATTATCATCAGCAGCAACAGGGGCGGAATTAAGTTAAATTACTGAACTCTGCATGGGGGTTAGAGTGCAGAGGGACTGCTACAGAACCAGGGGGAAATCAAAACATAAATCAGTGAATGTTGGCTGCCAAAGTCTTTGATAATGAGGACTTTGTTGGAGGCTGTGTGTTCAGCAGCCATGTTGTCCACCTTTAACCTATGCCATAGCCTATCAGTCAGCAGGGATTTTGCCAAGAGGCTCATGGGACTGCCAAAGAGGACACTGGGAGGAAAAGGAGGGACAATTCTTGGTGCCCAAATAGCAACCAATAGGGCATCAAGTGAGCTCTATGAATATTAATTTTTCCTGTTGGACAGCTGCAGCAGCCAAAGAGAAGGGGTTGCTGGGAAACTGATAAAAGGGTCTGTTTGCCTGCCAAAGGGGGAGTCCTGCATGTGTAGCCAGAGACTGCAGAAAGAGAGAGACTGCTGTAGGCTTGCTAGCCCTGAAGGCCTGCCTGTTTGCCAAAGGCCTTGTCTGGTCACAGTATTGGATAAGCTACAGAATACCTGAAAAAGAGCATAGCCCCAGGGAAAGGAACTGGATTGTGTGAGAAGTTCCCAGGGTGAGATTTGAACCTGCAACTGAGTGAATTTGTTGCTGAGAGTGGAAAGCTGCTGCTGAAATTTGAACCTGCAGCTGAGTGAATTTATTGCTGAAAGTGGAAAGCTACTGCTGAGATCTGATCCTGCGGCTGCATGCAAGACAGTTAGACTTCACAGATAGTGTGACAGAATGTGTAGCTCTGCTCAAGAGAGAGAGAAAGAGAGAGAGAACCGACTGCCCTGCAGTGCAGAAAGAGCCAGTTGAGAGGCAGAAACTGTCATATGAAACTTTATATATGTATGCAACACTTTTTGTAACAACTGCCTTAATTAATTGTATGCTATGTTGATCTTTGTAACTTGAATGTAAAAGGTCTCATCCCTATTGAACCCCTTACCCCAGGTCGCACCGGGAGATGAGCAACCAGTTGCTCAGTGTGCCTTCCTGGTGAAACATTTCAATAAATAAATAAACTGTAAAGGCCACAGCCTAATTCCACAGTATCTGCAGTGGAGAAAAGGTGTGCCAAGCATCAGTTTGGGTAACCACCAGCCTGCTCTGTACCTGTGCTGAAGAAGAGACCTCCGGAGAGGAAGACGTAGAGAGGCCTGCCAGGTGAATACTGCATACAAAGGCCCCAGGGGTGAAGACTGGAAAGGCCTGGCATGTGAATAACAGCGTTCTTCATTTCTTCAAGCAACTGCTGCTGTGTTGTAACACCAACTCCTGATACCATCATGGTACCGTGAAACAAGTGTCTGCTACCCTGTTTGAACTGTAAGTACCCCGGGCTAAGGCTTTGGGGAAGTCTTTATTTAGCTAGCTAGCTAGTTAGATAAATAAGGGGGTTAAGTCCTGGGCAGGACTGTGCCAAGATTAAATCTGTGCCCTGGCAGAAAGTTAAAAGTTTTGCATCTGTTAAAGTTGGGCCTTGGGGGGGGCAAGCTGAGTGGCAGCAAAACATTACAACTCTCAATTAATAGCTTAAAAAGTGAGATTTATGATCTGAAGGAATTAAAAACTCAGAGAAATCTTCTCAGATTCGGAAAGAGCACCTCAAGATATATAAAATGGGCAACCCACGTAAAGACAAAGGAGGAGGAACGGGAGGAAAATCAACTGGTTCGTCTCAGCCTGGGAAATCCGATCCAACTACATAGGCCACAGGTAGTACTGAGACCGAGGAGACAATGGTAACTACTGGGCTAAAAATACAAAGATTAATAACTGTAGCATATGATCTAAACAACAAGATAGATTCTTTTGGCACTCGTCTGACCATGGTGGAAACATCGGTAGACCAGATGAAAACTGAGACTGGAGATGTGAGGCACCAGGTTGAATCAGTATTGGTGGCCACAGCATCTCTGGTTAAAGAGAATGCACACTTTCAAGCTAGGCTTGAAACGCTTGAAAACCAGGCCCGTTCCTCTCATGTCCAAATTCTGGGAATGCCCGAGGGGGCCAAAGAGGACCATCCCTGTATGTTTATCCAGGATTGGCTTCAGGAGAAGCTTGAGCCAGAGGAGTACCTAACCCCATTTGCTCTGCAAAAAGTATACAGGATTACTCCACGTGGCTATAGAGAGGATCCAGCTAACCTAAGGACCCTGCTGGTGGTGACCGATGGTTTGGGGACCAGGAATCAAATCCTGAGGCTGGCCTGTTGTGCAGGCCCATTAAAACATGAGGACAGAGCTGTATACTTGTTCCCAGATATAAGTAACGACACATATATGTGGCATAAAAAATCTGATGGGGTTCACCAAAAGTTAAGAGAGACATCAGTTCCACATGCAATGACATACCCCGCAAGGCTCCACATAGTATATGAAGGGAAGGTCTGGTTGTTTTCAGACCCCATTGATGCCGGAAAGTGAGCCTCTCGAATACAAGCAAAGCATCATTATCAGAGTTCCATGGAGGAGACAGAGAGTATTGCGAGTGAAGACACTGCGGGGGTCTGACCATGCTGCATATTCGAACAATGAATCTTCTTGAGGAATGTGACTCTTTTGCCATTCTGTTTTAAACATTTAGATTACCATTGTCACAAGAGTCTTTATGAAGGGGTTAAAATTGGGGCTTTCTCCCCCTTAAAGGCATGTTTTTATAAGAAAGGGCTTGATTTAGTAGATACCCTTGTTGAATTCATCCGAAGATAAAAGGGGGGTGGTTTTGCTCCTCTTCTTTAAGCAATGACTCTAAGGTTGTCTGGGGTCAGCTATTGCTCGTTTGTTTAGGGGCTAACTCCATTGGTGCAAGTGTTGGTCCTAGTTGTGATGGTTTATGCTGTTAATTGTATAAAAAAGCATAACAGATTATTTGCTGTGGTAACCATACTGTATGTACTCTTCAGGATATATGTATGACGCCATTAGCCTAGTAATAAGTATGCAAAAGCTGGACTTTTGATCTTTTGATCTGTTACACTTTCAGATAATTGTATCCAGCCATACTGCTCATGGACTCTTTAATAATGACCTCCCAATGTGGTATCAGCATATCTAAGACACATCTTTCCCACGATTAAGGGGGTTGCATCCCCCATTTGCATTAATTCATGAAATGGCTTGTCCTAGATACGGATAATTTTATGTCCATGTTTACATAATAAATTAATAAAAATAACATTAAAAAAAAAAAAAAAAGGTAATGGGCCCCAATGAAAGATCCCCCAGCATCTTCTACATGGTGGTGTGGTACCCACCCAAGGGACTCTAGAGACATTCTGGGCTGTTGCCATTGGGAAGCCATGTGCACCCGAAAGTAGGAAGTGGGGATTGTGTGGGGGTAAAAGTGTTTCAGCATGTGTTAAAGGTGCTCTGCTATTTGTCTCCTTTTTCCCCTTGCCCAAAATAAAACTGTTAGTTGTTAATGTTACATTCTAGTACTGCGACTATTTGTGAAAAGTGGGAATTGTTGTTGTGTGGGTGTGGGGGAGGTACAGAGGGGGACAGTTACTATATTTTCCTGGGGGGTGTTAACCTGCAATTTATCTACAGGTATTCCCTAGCATTACCCCAGGTGGAGGCATCACACTCACCTGTTGTTCCCGTACCACTTGTCTGCCAGAGAACCCAGGCCAGCCTTCTCGAGGTGTGTCCAGGGAAGACTCGAGGGCCCTGGAAACAGCCAAGGTGAGTCCAAAAGGGGCTGTTACAAGTGGAGGCACTGCTGAGATTTGCTGCCCCTAGTAGCCATCGCCAAAATTTCTGAAAAGGAAAAGTTTGCCCCCCCCACCGTAATGAAATGTCACAATGACACACCAAGACTTGAAAGACTGGTATCGAGGGGAGAAATTGGATTGTAAAAAGGCCCTCCTAGTGGCTGGTATTTCAGAAAAATTTGATAGATCCATAATTGTTCATGAACTGTTGGCATTGGATTATTTTATTTTGACAACTTACAGGTACAAGGACTAAGGAATGACCAAAATAGAAAAAGTATACTCACATTGATAAACAGTGATACTGAGATTGATGTTGCTAAGCTGCCAACCACTTTCTCCCTATGGGGGGACGGGTCCCCCTGGACCACAGTGCCATATACCAGTGTTAAGAAAGTGCCTAAGAATCTTTCAGGGGAAGATGATTTTAAAGTGAAATTTGAATTGTGGTTGAAATCAGAGGGGAAGACCACCCCCCCAAAGACATGCAAGAATTGCATAAAGTTGACAATGTTACCCCAAGTGATCAACTCCTGGCTTGGTTAGTTGCTTTGGCACCTGGGAGAGGGACCGGGTCCTATCAAAGTCTAAGACCCTTTTCAGGGAGAAAACAAGTGCCGCAAGGAGAAGATGATTTTGAAACTTGGATGGGTCAGGACACGCCCATAATACAAGATCCCCAGTGTCCCGAAGCTGAGAAGAGGTGTCAGCTGTGGCAGAGTTTCAGAGGGCTGACCATGGATGGTATTGGAGCTTTGCAAGCTACCCAACCTGATGCTACTGCCTAGATATACCTCAACACCCTAGAAAGCATGTTTGGCAGCATCGACAGTGGCATCGAGTTCTGAGGAAGCTGCAAGTTACAGTACAAACAGAAGGTAAAAAGCTGTCTGAATACTTGATCCATCTCGAGCAGTTAATACAGAGAGCCTACTGTAAGGGAGCAATGACTGCCCAAGGTATGATAGGCTAAGGTTGGAGCAAGTCCCAGACGGAGCTGGGCACTCCAAAATGTTGTAGATGAAGTTGTGCTTGGAAGAGCGGATGGGTAATCCCCCTTCCTATGGTTAGTTAATGCATGAAGTTTGAAAAAAGGAAGACAGAACTGCACAGCAAGGGCCAATGGCGGTACCTATGAGAAAAGTAGAATCTCCTGTAAATCCAGATTCACTCAGGCGAGACAACAGTGAGACTGAGGCTTTGAAGAGACAAACAAGAGAGTTATCCGAGCAGGCAGCAGTGCTACGGACCACTAGTGACTGAAATCTGAGAAAGACAACTTCTTCTGCAGGGGGTTGAAGATATTACCCTGGTCTTAAGTCCACCCCTCCAGTGTCAGGGTAAGTAAATACTGTCAATAGTAATGGATTTTTCTGTTACCAGTGTGGTGAAGATGGACACTGAAGATAAAATTGCAAAAGGCCTGAAAATTCTGATTTAGTAGTACAGAAGTTGTTGAAAGAGAAGCATATGTCAGAGAGATGTCAATGGGATTCAGGGAAGGAGCGAACTGGGGTCCAGGGCCAGACCTGCTCTATGAAACAGACACAACCTGTTAATGTTAAAGACCCCACTATTCCCCCAGGATTAACAGGACCATCGGCTATTGTCCCAGCCAAGACTGAAGGGGTGGATTGTATGGCGCGACTTGATAGTGGGGCTCAAGTGACTGTTGACTTTGGAGATTGTTACCATAAGTATTTGAGTTACATGCCCTTACAACCACTGGAAGGACTGGATATCGGGGGGGGGACGAAAAGCCCTACCCATATTGGGGGTACACTGTCGTACAAATAAAATTCCCCAAAGTGTGGCAGGAGTACAAACTCCTATAGAAGTACTTGCCCTGGTATGCCCAAATACTGAGATGGAAGGCGAGACCCCAGTGTTTGACTGGGACCAACGCTAACATGTTTCAGAGACTGGCTCAGTTATGCAAACAGATGAAGGTCCATAGTCCATCCACAGCTGAGGGATACATCCTCTGATCTGAAATGTCTACTTGAAGGAGACTGCTTCCAGGAAGCCAAATACTAAAGACTAATGAGTGGGTGTAATTCGAAGAAAGAATGCCTGGCCTTTGGTGTTGCTCCCCCTCCCCGGTACTAAGTGATGGGGGAGATAAGAGTTTGAGATGACGGCAAGAAGCCATGCTTACATTCTGAACAAACTCACAGATGGAGAGCAACGAGATAGCCTGCTAGTGCAGACAGGAATGATGCGTCCCAGGTATCCCCATCGGAACCAACAAGGTTAGTGTCCTGGTAAAAAATGAAACTGACAAAGAAGTGACTATTTGGAAGGGAAGGACCTTAGCACATGTCTACCAAGCAGAAATGGTATGTCTTGCAGTCCCGCACAAAGCCACAGGAAAAAAGCTTGATCCTAACCTGTTTGACTTTGGAGATTCTCCAATACCTGAAACGTACAAGAGAAAATTGAGACAGAAGTTAGCTGAGAGGGCTAATGTTTTTTCTACAAGTAAACTTGATGTTGGATGTGCCCGCGGTGAAGAGCATCACATACTTCTGAGTGATTACCGACCTTTTCGTGAAAGGTCTAGACAGCTAGTCCCACGGATGTGGAAGATGTTTGCAAATATTTGCAAGAACTGCTAGCCAATGTATGATAACGGAATCCAGAAGTCCTTATGCATCCCCCATTGTGGAACCTGCAAGAAGAACAGGGCCGTACACTTGTGTATTGACTAGAGGACTTTGAATAAGCATACTATAACAGACCAATACACCATACCATGCATGGAGGATGGTCTGGCCTGTCTCACTGGCAGTAAATGGTTCTCCATCTTGGACTTACGATGCGGATACTACCAGATACCCATGACTGAAGAAGACAAGGAAAAAACAGCTTTCATTTCCCCCCTTGGATTTTATCAGTTTGAATGGATGCCACAATGTATCTCGGGGGGTGCCAGCCAATTTACAGCAGCTAATGGGGAAAGCTATGGGAGATATGAATCTGCTGCAAGTGATAGTTTATCTGGATAATTTTACTGTTTTTGGATGCATGCTGGAAGAGCACGAAGAGCATCTGAGGAAGGTCTTGGACAGACTTGAAGAATTTGGACTCAAAATGTCAATCAACAAATGCCAATTCTGTCAGCCCTCTATAAAATAAATAGGACACATTGTTTTGGCAGAAGGAGTCCAAACTGATCCCGACAAGATCAAGGCCTTCACTATCTGGCCTTGTCCACATAACTTGAAGATATTACAATCTTCCTTTGGTTTCTGTGGTTACTGTAACCCTAAGAATTGCCAGTCAGCGAGTGGTAGGTTATGTGATCTTTGGCCCAGGCACCTGGAGGATAAAGATATCAAAGAGTAACAGACCGGAGAACTCTCCTGCAGACAAAAAAGGTATTTTATTAAAAGCGACACAGAGCTCTGCGCAATCTGGTTACATGTTCTTGTTACATGTTCTCCCAAAGCTTTAGGCAGTGGGGTATATATACAGTGTGAAAAACAACTTAAGGAAGTTACATGATATTTGTCAATCTCTGATTGGCTATGTTGGTATGATCTAATGTTGTCCATGTGTTGTGATACTGGTGATTATGTTTTCGCTTGGTCATTGCTTTCATAACAGTTATCCATATTTGGTCATACTGCTTCCCCTAGCTTAAAAATGTAATGTTTCTGACAAAGGACTGGTTGGTCCGAAAGCTAGAGCACTTTGTTCTTGTTGTTAATTTTATGTTGGTCCATTAAAAAGTATCAAATCATTTGCTTTGGGATTTGCAATTAAGCTAACAATTTTAGCTGTCACCACAAGATGGCGACATTGCTCCATTAGGATTATACTGCGACATAGTCAAACCAGTATGACAAATGAGCAGAAGTAATCCAGCATGTATCCTAGTACACTTAATAAAACTTTGTGATTAAAACAGAAAAGGTTATTTATTTACTAGCATGTAGAAACAGGTAATCACAAGTAGACACTACTGCTAGGTCTTTTTTTATGCTTGCCCTTATTGACTGCATATCATGAAATATGTTTAGGTCGAACATTTAGTATTATTTGTAGCTCCCCACAACTAATACAAAACTAAATGACCATTATACATACATGGATTATGCGATTTGAAAGTTTACTTTGTATTTTTAGAAAGTCCTCTGATCCAAATGCCATCATAACTCCTTATGACCCACTTGGCACAGGCTGACTTTGTTTTGGCCGATTTTAAGGTCACATAATCTGTATGCTGTCACAGCTCCCTGTGGTTTACATATCTCCGACTGACCTTTTTTGTAACTTTAAAAGAGCGCAGGCATTATTAGGTTGCCCTAACAGTGTATATATAAACACCAGAATCTACATGCTGTAAACCCAAAGGGTTAATATTTAATAAAGTACAGCTACTGAGGGGCTGTCTCCACATAATGACTAAGTCTTAGATAGATGCTGTTCTTAATTTTGGCCTGTTTGTCATAGAACAGCATAGTTTGACATATCTCAATATTTTCCCATAGCTGAGGCATGTGCTGATTATGCAGTGTGACATTGTACTCTCATGTGTTGTGTTTATGATTAAGGAAGCAGCAGTTTATTCTCTCTTTAAGCTACGTAACAACCTTGGGATTAGAAATGGCCTATTGTACATGGTGTGTCCATCCACTACTATGCTTGCACAATGACTTGTTTTAGTCACATACAACAGTACCAGTAAAAACAAAACAAGCCAGTGATAAAACATTTGTGTATAGCCAGTACATTATAAACATAGCAGTAATTAAAACATAGTTAATATAATGTTACCATTACTATTGAAGATTCAGTCAGGACTTCTCCAAGGTGGTCCGGCCGCTTACGGACTTACTGCAAGGGTATCCCCCTACCAACTACAAGAGGCAGAAGAAGAAAGAAGCACCAAAACAGACATATTACAAATCTAGTGAACCCTTAGGAGACAGGTAGAATCAGAAGTGTGAAAAAGCATTCTGAGAAATAATTAAGAGACTTACTGAAGCTCTGGTGCTGATCTTTGATGATCCCACCAAGCACTATTTTTTGCACATGGATGGATGGTATCAGGGCCGTGCTGTACCAAGAATACCCTGAAGGACTGAGACCCATTGCATTTGCAAGTAGACGCCTGACACCTAGTGAGAACTACCCAGTCCTCAAACTGGAGTTTTCAACATTAAAATGGGCTGTCACCAACCAATTTCACGATTACCTCTACAGAGCTAAGTTTACGGTGAGAACTGACAACAATCCACTCACATACTGTATGTCAACACTATTGCTAAGTTGGATGCAGCAGGTCATCCCTGGCTATCTGCCCTCTCTACGTAAGGCTTCACCCTAGAGTACCGTAAGGGCAAGAATAATACAGATGCTGATGCCCTGTCTCGCAGACCTCACCCTCCAAATGAGAAACAGTGGACTCGAATGACTCCTGCAATAGTAAAAGCTTTATGTGCAAAATTTGTGGGCACTGATAGCGAGACATCTGATGGTCCCCCAAGAGCTATTGATGCAATGGGAGCTCACCATGATGCCATACCTGAAGCCTATTGCAACTTAGAGAGTTTGAACGTTAGCCATTTGCCCCAGCCTAAGTGGAGATAACAAAGATGGTTGCAAAGTCAAGATTATGGGTTTAAAGGGGGTAATTTCAGCTTTGGAAAAGGGAGAAGGCCCAGAAAAAGTGCCAAATGACAATCCTGACATTCCCATTTTGTTAACAGAATGGAAAAAGTTGTCCTTGAAAGATGGCCTTCTGTACCGAATGGTGCAAAATCCCAAAATGATGGCTGCGTGTCATCAGCTGGTACTGCCATGGAAATATCGTAAAGTTGTCCTCAGAGCCCTCCACGACAACATGGGACACCTTGAGTTTGAGCGTACCCTGAACGTCATGTGGAGTCGATTTTATTGCCCCTGAATAGTATCTGATGTGTAGAAGCACCGTAAGAACTGTGTCAGGTGTGTCCAGAGAAAGACCTTGCCTAAGAAAGTGGCCCCACCTGCAAATATAAAAACTACTGAACTGTTAGAACTGGCATGTATGGACTTTTTGTCATTGGAACCAGATAGTAAAGGTTATAGCCACATCTTAGTCATCACCGACCATTGTACCAGGTATGCACAGACCTACCCGACTAAAAATCAGACTGCCCGGACTGTTGTTTAGAAGCTTGAAGAATTTGTGACCCATTATGGTATACCTCAGTGTATTAACTCTGACCAAGGTACTGATTTCCAGAGCCGCCTAGTGAAAGAATTTCTTGCTGCTCATGGCATTCAGCAATCCCGCATCATGCCCTACCATCTGCAAGGGGACCCACAACCTGAAAGATTTAATTGTACCTTTTGGACATGTTAGGTACATTGGATCCTGCACAGAAAAGAAATTGGAGCCAGCATGTCTCCATGTTGGTGCATGCTTACAATTGTACTCGAAATAGTGCTACAGATGCTTCACCTTACCTACTCATGTTTGGTCGAGAAGCCTATTTGCCAACTGGCTTAGCCTTTGGGGTGTCTACGGACGGAACCTCAACCGATTCTTACCTGGAATACACAAAACATCTGAAAAAAAACCCAGCTGAAGACACCTATAAATTGGCTGCTGAAGCCGCCGGAAAAGTCAGTGCTGCAAATAAATTATGATATGACCAAAAAGTGAGAAATCAAGTGTTACAAGTTCGAGATAGAGTTCTCCTCAGGAGTCTGGGACTTCAAGGAAAGCACAAGATTTATTTATTTTTTGAAATACTAGGATTACATTAACCTTTGAACCAGAGAATCTTTTACAAAGGCTTCACATTAGATAAACAATGTAAAATACAAACAATATGGGTTACAGAGTGAGGGGTTACATGTCAAATGAGTCATTACAGAGAAACTCCTGGTTACACATGGAGTTAGCAGGACAGGATAGAAAATAGAGGAGATAATGTAGCTGTCCGTAGATGGACTTAGTCAGGGTAAGTGTTACAATGATGAATGGAGCAGTAATGGTTAAGGGCGGTGCATACGTGTAGAGGGGAGCGGGGGGAGGACAGGGCGAGGGGGGACATGGGAATGTATAAGGAGCAAACTGTCTAGCTGCAATCACATTTGCTGACAGTTGGTCCTCAGAACATTATGCAGTGGTTGAAAAGTTGACTGATTTGTCTGTATATCGCATTCAATAAGAATGAGGCCATGGAATTGTTTAGACTGTTCACTGAAACCACCTTTTGCCCATTGGCCAGCTCAAGCCCATACCAGAGACTGTACCAGAGCCTGGGCCGAGACCTACCAGAACTAGAAACCGGACTAAAGAAAAGCTGATGACCATCAATATTCCTGCTTCAGTACTGAGTGATGAACCAGATCTACCACTTGAATCATCAGACAGTGCCAATACTGATGAGGATGAGGAAGTGTACTGGCATCAACCATCTGCATCAGAATCCAGGGAAATGGTGACTCCTAGGGACTGGTCACCAGCACATAGTGAAGAGACAGGCTTTTTGTATGGCGCAGACTCTAATCGTGAACCTCTAGAGACAAGTAACACACCAGTCAAACAGCAAGGGACACCATTTTCAGACATGGATGTAGAGGCCTTAGTGGAGGACTGGTCAACAAAGACTGGACAGACCCCTGTTGTTCCAGAACAGGCCTCTGTGCAGGAAACAGTGCTGGAAGAGGGTAGCGCACACCCTATTCCTATGGAATAAGCAGTAGTCCTCCACAAGACTAGTAGAGCGGTTAAACTTCCTCTAAAATTAATGTATGACCACCCTGGTGCCTCTACCAAAATTCCCCTGCAAGTGGTACACAAGCATATTGTTCCAATAATATATCCCCCCATGTGCTGTAAAATAGAAAGGGTGGGAAAGTGTATGTGTCTATCGATGCGCATTGCTGTCTAGACAGTGGTTTAATGTCTAGCTAGGTACTGATGTCACGACTGTATAAATGTGACAACCATGTGAAATGTCTTGTTAGACAGGAACCAGGTGTCTAGAAAGAAAATGTATTGAACTGATGTTATGTCTGAAATGCTGGAATAGTGAGGTACTGAGATGTCTAGCTAGACATGTTCCTAAAGTTAAAATGTTTTGAACTTTAATGGCTTGTAGAGGACACCAAGGTTTCATGGGGGAGAGCATGTAAGCCCCCCCCAACCCTGTGGATTTACCTGGGTCAGCTCCCATTTTCCCCGTGTTCTCACCGCTGCTGTGCCCGAGTTCCCTGGTGTGCCAGGACTCTCCTTCCAGCCCATGTTCTCTGTTGGTCTGGGGCTACAGAAGCAAAAGACACAGAACTGCTGTGCTCAGCCACATGAATGTGCGAGCCGGCAGTCCGAGCATGTGCAGTAGCTCATCCCTGTTTTTTTTCACCGCCATTGCGACAAAGTTACAGCCTGTCAGGTGCTCCTGGACTTCTTAGCAAACAAAATAGGGTCCAGAGACACAGAGGAGGCACCTGAGGAGCAAATAAAGTGTTTATTTAAGGAACACCAATGAGCGCTTTGGGAATGCCATATAAATATTAATGAAGGTCTTATGAATATTCAAGAGCCTGTTCTGCTGCTTGGGGGCTGAGTTTATCAGCAGTAGCAACAAGGGCAGAATTAGATTAAATTACTGAACTCTGCATGGGAATTAGAGTGCAGAGGGACTGCTACAGAACCAGAGGGAAATCAAAATATAAATCAGTGGGACGAATGGTTACCTGCAACAATGGCTGAGAGTTGACTGGTCTACAGTAGTGGTTACTCTGGGGGGAGGAGGGAAGCTTGGATGGGATTGAAATGATACTCGAGACAGCGAGTATACCCCCCCCACTAGGGGATACTCCCCATAGTGTACAAGTGGGTGCGGGCCTGTTTTTGAAAGCAGTGGGAGAATCCTTCCATCCTGGGCTTTATCAGTGACTTTGTTAACCGGGGGTGTCCCTTTGGGGCATGATAGGTGATAGGACTGGGTGGGGTATTGGTTCCCTCTCCTGGGACACCTAGGCAAGGACATCTTGAAATACTGTTAAACGTATCACCCTAGCATACATTGAGGATGCCAGAAAATTGGCTCCCACAGACGGGACAGCCAGATGAGTATTATCTGAATGCCCAAAGGAGCTTTTTGAAGCGGCATGAAGCATGGGAGGGGGGAGGAAATATGGGTGCGAGCCTTCCAGCCCTCTTAAGAGCTATGGGAGACCCAGGGACTTAATAGTGCAGGGGCGAAGAACTACCCTAGTGTGTATAGTCCGACACCCAAGCCTACATACCAAACCTTTCAAGTTTCATAGAGCTGGGGTAAAATAATAGCATGAACAGACTGGGGGAGTGAGACTCTTCAGTAAAGACTCTAATGGCACCCACCATTTTGTATTTTTCTTTTACAGCGTTTAGCACCGTTTCCTGTTCTTATTATTTGGGGTGAATTGTTCTTCAATGCGCTCACCCACCGTTCACGTGGACTTAGTAAGCACTGAGTTCTGGCCGGGGGTATGTTTTAACTCTACTTGAGGAAAAATAGAGGTAACGCCATGTTTATACCTGATCTATGGAAGTCACGCTGTAATATAGTTGTGTTTACTGTTGTGTGGACAACAGACTCGTACCACTCTTCCTCTTGTTTGCAACCATTTGCCAGTCCGAGTAGAACAACCACTTCCTCTGTCCTCATTCCACTCCTTGTTCCGGTAGAGAGAGATTCCATTCTTAATAAATGCTTCCCTTACCTCTTCTGCAGTGTTATAAGCAACCGGACCATCCTTCCAAAAGACCTTGAGGCATGGAGGAAAAGGGTTTCTTCTGAGATGTCATATCTTTTACGGATTTCTTTTTTCACAAGGTCATAGTTTTCTGACTGTGCAGAGTCCATATTACTGTAGGGAAGTTGGTGCTTTACCTGTCAGATAAGGTACCAGCCTGATTGCCCATTGTGGTTTTGCGCATTGGCTGGCTTTGGCAACCCTTTCCAAAGTTGTCAGGTATGCTTCCATATCATCCGTGGGACACAGCATTGTAAGTCTGATGTCTTTTAAGTTGTTTGTGCTTTGTTTGCCGATTTGCTGGATCTGTACCAGATCCTTCAACTTTGATAGCTTGCAAGGCATCCAGCCATCACTGCTCCTGTTGATGCATCTCTTCTGTTCTCCAATTCTCAGCCTCTCTTTGTTGCATGGCCGACCATTTGAAGAAGGCAGCCATGCTTCCAGGTTCTGTCCCTGTATGCTCTTCTTCTTCTTTCATCACTGCTGTCAGCTGTACAGTCTCACTTTGGACTTTTGTTTCTGCTTCTAGTTCAGCAGCCTTTCTTCTGGTAATCATTCTTGGGCTTGCTGGTGCAGGATCCATACCTTTCTTCTCCACTTCCCTGGTATCAGGTCTAGTACTCACACTCAAAGCTTGTGGCATAGAGTATGCACGTCATATATTCCACGACTGACAACAGCTGTGGTATAGGCACAGGTCAGGAAGCACAGGCAAACCAGGAAAAGTTACAAAGTTCATAAGAAGCATTTTATTATTATCAATAACAATGAAGTAACAAAAATTAAATTGCACAGGATAGTTCTTCTTAAAAGCAGTACAAACAAAAACACAGTCCTTCATCTCAGAACCTCTTTTCAATTTAAATCTCAATCTCTCTTACTAAACAAACATTATTCTCTTTTTACAAGATGTTTTCCCAGGCAATTAAATTCTACATCTTGTTCTCATTTAGTTATATCTCATGTCTGCACACATTATTCCAAACATTGATAATGCCCTTCCTGTGACCACTCTGAAGAGTACATCTAGACTTCTTATTAGGTGCCACCAAATAATACATTCTGTCCCATGGCTGGTTTCCTGCTGACAGTTCTGTAAACCAGCTTGTGAAGGTCAAAAGGTATCTTAAGGTTACCCTGTGTTCAGAGCCAAAAGGCTGGCCTTCAGGAAATATAAGGGAATGCAGCAGGATGAAGATCGGGAGGCATACCAAACTTCCCTAAGGGAACCAGGGAAGGCAGTAAGGCAGGCAAAGGCCCAAACCGAGGAAACACTAGCACAAACAGTAAAAGAAGGTGACAAGACTTCCTATAGATACATTAGTGAAAGGAGAAAGTCCAGGGGGGTATTGCTAAGATCAAAGGGGATAAGGGTGTGTGTGAGGAGGAGGAGGAGGAGGACCATGTAAAAGCATCTATCCTAAATAGATACTTTTGCTCAGTATTTACTGAAGAGAAGGTAGGGCAGGGCCCACAGCTCTGCGCCATGGACACGGGGGAGGGAGGTGTGCACTAGTCCTTTCACTAAAGAAAGGTTCCTACAAGAGCTCAATAAGCTCAGGGTGGACAAGGCAATGGGACCTGATGGCATACATCCCAGGGTACTAAAGGAGCTAAGGGTGGAAGTTCCAAACAGAGTCATTATCAGAACTGTTTAGTGAGTCTCTGAGCACAGGAGAGGTCCCAGAAGACTGGAGAAGGGCTCATGTGATCCCACTCCACAAGAGTGGTAGCAGGGAAGAGGCAGAGAACTACGGACCAGTCAGTCTTACCTCAGTAGTGGGCAAGATTATGGAGACACTCCTTAAGGAAAGGATGGTGCAACACCTGGAATCCATAGGAGCACAGGATCCAAGACAGCATGGGTTTACAAAAGGAAGGTCCTGTCAAACTAATCTCATAGATTTCTTTGACTGGGTAACCAGAGTGGTGGACCAAGGGGGAGCAGTTGATGTTGCCTACCATGACTTCACCAAAGCTTTCGATGATGTTCCACATAGAAGATTGATTAATAAGCTGGGTAGGCTCGGGGTGGGTCAGACGTTGGTCAACTGGGTGGAAAACTGGTTGACAAGCAGAAAACAGAGAGTGGTGGTAAACGGTATACAGTCGGGAAGAGATGCAAGTCACAAGTGGGGAACCTCAGGGATCAGTCCTGGGGCCAGTCCTCTTCAATATATTCATCAGTGACATTGCAGATGGACTGGAGGGTAAGGTTTGTCTGTTTGCAGATGATACCAAGATCTGCAACAGAGTAGGTGATCCAGATGGGGTGGGCAGAATGAGAAGAGATCTGGATAAACTTGCAAATGGTCAGAAGAGTGGCAACTGGGGTTTAACGTAAAGAAGTGCAAGATCATGCACATAGGGAAGAGAAACCCTGAAGCCACCTCTAGGCTGGGAGGGGAGTTTCTAGCAGTCACAAGGGAAGAAAGAGACTTGGGGCGTCATCATCACCGATGACCTGAAATCATCCAAGCAGACCTCTAAAGCAGTAGGTAAGGCTAGAGGGATGTTGGGGTGTATTAGTAGGGGTATCACAAGTCGGAAGAGGGAGGTAATAATCCCTCTTTACAAGACAATGGTTAGGCCCCATCTGGAGTACTGCATGCAGTACTGGAGGCCACACCTTCACAAGGACATTAACCAAATTGAGGCAGTCCAGAGAAGGGCAACCCAAATGGTGTCAGGGACTGCATCAGAAAACATATGAGGACAGATTAACTGAACTCAATATGTATACCCTAGAGCAAAGGAGGAGAGAGAGATGATTGAAACATTCAAACACCTTAAGGGCATTAACAAGGTGAAAGAGTCTAACATGTTTCAATATAAGAAAAATAGCAGGACAAGAGGACACAGCATGAGATTAGAGGGAGGCCGGTTAAGGGGGAATGTGAGGAAATTCTTCTTCACAGAAAGGGTGGTGGATGCATGGAACGGCCTACCTCAGGAAGTGGTGGATATGAATACAGTGCAGGGCTTCAAAACAGGCATGGGATAGGCATAAAGGAGCAATACAGATGAGTATGAATAGATAGACCATTGACAGAGCAAAGGCATATGGCACATTCATAAGGTAGAAAAAGAAATGGGCAGACTGGATGGGCCTTGCAGTCCTTATCTGCTGTCAACTTCTATGTTTCTATGTTCCAGCTTGCTATTTTTTCTAATAAACCTCTATAGCTATCTGCAATACTTTAAAATATTATTTACATTTGCAAACCAAAGAATCCCAGTTTTATATAAAGAGTCACACATATGTTTTAATCACATGGAAGCAAGGGGAGGAAGAAAGAAAGAATAAAAACAACAAGTGAAGGAAGGGAGATAACGAGGGAAATTGTGGGACCATTGGAGTTGCCAATTCTTAGGTGCTCAAGGAAAATCTGATTGCACAATCAGACAGGAAAGAGAGAACAAGTGGGAGAAAAGGGAGAGAACAAAACAGATCCCTGCTTTAAATCTCTCTGCATAACAAATGGGACAGGGTCTTATCCAACCCCATCACACCAACATTTCGGTGAATGACATGCCTTCTTCAGAGCTCCTTTAATGGAAATGGGTGTAGATGAAAGAATTTGGAAGAAAAACTGGAACTAGACAATGGAGCCAGAAAAAAAAAAATATGCTGCTATAATGAACTCAAGTAAATGCATCTTCACATTGCATTCTGTACATTGTGTCTGACCACACCTCTCAACATTTTGTCACTAAAATGAGGGACACGATGAGAGGCAGTGAAGGACACTGGCCCTCATAATAAGGGACATATCTAACATAGAGATACAGCCTCAGAACACCATGGAAACCACTGTGTTTACTTGTACAAACTTGCATCTTAGAAGATATGAATTTCTGCTTTAAAGTCTGAATTAACAGCACAATCTCTGCATGGGAGCACCTTTTCAATGAGGGACAGAGCAATTTTGATGGGTTAAATGAGGGATGTCCCTTGTAATCAGGGACAGCTGACAGGTATGTGTCTGAGTCTTATGTAGTTGTATAACCAGGAGTAGCACACTAAGCTGAAAGCTTTTTTACAGGAGCGACCTGGGAGCACAGGGAAGTTAAGTGACTTGCTCAGGGTCACACAGTATGCAAGTGGAAGCTGTGGGATTCAAACCCAGGTCTGGTCTGCTGGATGTCACCAGATTTGCAGCTCAGAGCCTTAAACCACTGCACTATACTGCCTCTTTGACAAGTAAAGAAAACTGGGTGGGAAAGCATGTCTCTCCCATTTTTATTGCATAACAGAAATGCTGATAGACTCATCATATGTTCAGTCGTTTGGCTGATTGTATGACCTGTACAATACATAACTTGATAATCTAATTTTTATTGCCTTGGATACTACATTGAATCCTTTTCTCCTAAGTCTTCAGTAGCTACTGCTCTTGGTTATCAAAATACCTGTACATTCCATGACACTGATTACACAATTACAGGCCATTCAGAAGACTAGCACGGAATGGTGCAACTGATCTTTTGGAATGTTTTAGAAATGCGAAAAGTGCAGTAGCTGGGAACACAATGTAGATTTGTGGGTAGCACATACCTTGATAATTAATTTATCAGAAATTGGTCAAAGTACATCAAACTACATGACTGCTATGGGAAGGAAAATAGGAAGGTATTAAACAGTACAAAAATGATTTCCTATCACTTTTAAAATCTTCTCTGACATTAAACAGCATTGGAGGAGAAGCAATGTTCTTAAATAAAATAAATTATTCATAAAAAACAGGGAGGGGCTGGGGAGGAGTTTGGGGTGTGGTTTGGAGTCTGGTTTTCACGCCATCCAAATTTTTGAGTGGCTGCAGATATACTTATGGATGAGATGGTTGGGTAACTGCTGCTGAGTGCATTCGCAACTATCCCTCACAGGAATGTCCCTCATTTCCCCCCTAAAATTGTGGGCTTTTTATATCTCAAAAATGGTAAAAACTGGACTGACTGGTATGGTCGTAACTTGCGCAGTACAGCTGTTTAAGCTGGACCAGTAGGTCTGTTTTTTTACCATTTTGGTCCATCAATTCTGAATTTCATATAGGGTGATGGATATGGACGAAATGGAGATGGGACCTTTTACTGTTTTGGTCCAGTCTGATTCCGGCAGTCAGGATTTCACTCATACCCATCACCATAAATGAAAGCCAGACCAGCTGCATCTAAATGGTAGAAACTGGACCAGCTGGTCCCAGTGTTGGATCCAGGATTTTACAATGGGGGGTGCTGGGTTAGTGTGCATACCTGATATGGAATTTTATTTTTTTAGTTCTTTAAATTGTCTGCTATTATCTTTTCATTACATTTTTTGACAGAAAATACAAATGCAATCTGTAGTTTTGAATGTTTATTTTCTTACAATCAGTAAATCAGACTTCTTCAACGAAGTGAAATGCAGTAGCAGCAAGCAAGTTACAATTGGGGGGTGCGGCCGTCCCCTTGGCCCTCCCCTAGATCCACCACTGACTGGTTCAGCCATACTACATAAGGTTTGTTGTGTCCATCATTTGGACCACCTGGTCCAATTTTTACCGTTTTGGTCAGGATTTCACCCAGACTCTTGAAATTGCGTTGCCCTACATGGGGCAGTTGCTGCCTACAAAGCAAGATCTCTAAACTCAGACTTTAAAAGTAGAAAATCATATTTTAATTTGATAAATCAAAATGACACATTGCACATATTAATGTACTAGTTTACAGTGTTTTGAGCTTGTACTGTAGCCCTCCATCTTTGACATGGGTGTTGGCAGGCATACTTGGTATACTTTGCTGGGTACAGTAAAATCTGGAAAATCCAGGGGCAACGAGAGCTTCAGGCCAGGGCAACAAACAGAGCCTGAGGTATTTGAAGAACTGTGACCCCTCCCCTGGATGCTTTGGTGTGAGTTTGTGAATTATCTTTGGAAAATGTGTGGGTGCTAAACTTAGAGTTATTTTAATTCATTTTCAGACATGCCCCAACATTTGGCTTCTTTTGGGGGACTGTTAAATAAATATAAATAAAAATAAAACATTTTTAGTTACAGGTTTTAATAATCAATTTTCAAGATAATTTTATATATCTTTATGAACACCACCACGGTATTCAGCATCAACCTTATTTAAGCATAAATAAAATATAAATTTCATCATATTTTGACCTCCCTGACATACTAATCTCAACTAGCCAAAATGGCTACCAACTAAATCACTGGCCATTTATTGCCTCTATATGCCAATTTTAACCTCTGTCAGTTAAAAAGAGTATTTATATCTATAATAACATTTTTTTACTTCAATCTTTAGCCATTATAACAATTCTCAGGCATATCAAATAAATAGTGTACTTTCCCTTTAAATGAGACAAAACATTTTATATAAAGCCATTCACCCATTATGTTTTCCTGCTATTTTTCATACGACAGTTTTCTGTGTCCATACGTTTGCTTACTTTCTTTAAAAGAAACATATTGCCCCAGGTTAGCCAATGATCTAATGATGCCACTAACCTTCCTCAAGTTTGTTTCATATTAATAATCACCTATGTAATACATTTCAATCTTCTGTTCATTTGGGTTAAATAACTCGTTCAAGGGTGTAGCTGCTCTTATACCTAAGTTTAAAACACATTTTTTAGTGTTTATACCATGTTTTAACATGTTTCTTTAGGTCTACAACTGTTTGTTCAAGTTTCGTACTCATTCCCAAATGTTCACTTTACCACAATAAACAACTCATCTTGTGTTTCATATATAAACTCATTATTTTGTTTCTTGTAAAACACATGTAACCTACCCCCACCGCCCCACCCTTGTTCAACTAGAAGGGCTGCTCCTCTCAAACCAAGGCGCCACCGAGAAGGGTGGGGGTTGTCACTACAAAAAAGTTCTGTTGACCCATACTTCTACTTCGTAACCTGCCATCCTCAGACAGGCAAACCAAGTGTGGCAACTACCTGGCTCACACCTGGGGGGACCATTTAGCATGGCCATCAACCTCGGTCCCTGGGAGAAAACATCTGCTCAGCATTATGCTAGGTTTGAACTTCTGGTCAGGGGCACCCAACTAAATCCAGACACTAGAAGCAATAACTGTACTGTCCAAACCAGGTTGGGATTCTAGAGTGTGGCTTTTATTCACATAACACAGAAAATAACAAAGCAAAGATGGACCCCCACAGGGCTACTCTCACTGGTAATGCAGATTACTCAAGTACAGAGCACACGCACAGCGAACCCTCAGGTTCTGAATGGATCTGGGCACGCATGGCCTGAACTGGTACACTTCCCTTCTTTTCCTTGACTTGGCACCCCAGCCAGTACTAGGCCACTTTCTCATATATCATGAGGAATTCTTGGTGGCTCACTACCACCTCTGAGCACTCTCTGGCTCACAGCAAATCCAAAATCCCACATCTGGGTACTTTCCTCAGGCACTGGCCAAATGCACTGAGAGAAAATAAAGGTGCCCAAACTGAACCCGGAGAGGTAAACATGGTTACTCCAGATAAGGGATCTCCCACCTTTTGCTTCCAATATTTATACTCGGCCATTCATCTGGTTACAACACCAATTCTCTGAAAACACTCTTGTAGATGCTCTCTTGAAATGTATTTCACGTTTAACATTCTACTTCTCACACCTCGGAGGGGTCATGAAATTAAATGTTCTGTATATGGCTATGTCTTTACTCTAGACCCCCACTTTTGCAGATGCTTTTAAATCATACACGGTCTAAAAGTTCTGTACTTGGCAAGTCTCCCTCAGACCCCACAGTAGGCAGACACTTTTACTTGAAACACATTCTTGGTGAACAGAGTCCCTTTGTCAGAGAAAAACTCACCACAGGAATGCAGGTGCCCCAGGGCTTTTTCCACAAACACAAGTCTCAGGTACTCACAGAACAAATGAATCTAGGCAGCTTCACCACTATCCAGGCTGGACTAGGGGATTGCCCCTGAATCCTGGAATTCCCCCATCCCTCTGGGGATGGGGCACTGGAAAACCTTCTAGGAACGGTCTCTACCACTTCACACACTGGTCTTCTGTGTTCTTCTCTAGGGTGAGAACACACTACCCCTTCTCCTGAGGTAGCTGTCTTTCAGAGTTAAGTCTGAGGAGCTGCACTCTGCAGCACTCCCCACTCCTCAGACTCTCTCTCAACCTAACTACTGAATCTCCCAACATTCTACTGCTAACCCCTGCAGCTAGCATTCCATTGTGGCTTATGCTGCTGCGAGAATTCTAAGGTGACATCATCACTCTAGCTCAGCAGAGACTGAAGACAGAGTGTGACAGTGTGAACCCCATTTAACTGGCATCTCACAAGCTGCCTTTCCCTGCCTGCCACTGATTCTAAGTGGGATTCTAGGAACCCCTGGGAACAAGGGGGTTGCACCCACCCTTGGCCAGGAAAATGACTGTCTGCAGTCATTACTTACCCAGCACCAGGCCACCCTACCCTATGTGTTGACTGCAGGGAGGTAGTGCTACCTTCTGCCCTACCATGTGCCAGGCACAGGCAGACAACACTAAGGGCCCAGACACCACTGGCTGATGCATCAGCCCCTACACTATGATCTTACTATGGTAACCAGTGGCCCTGGAAGAACTGTCCAGAGCATAGCCCTAATAGACCAGTACTGCGGCCCCTACTGCAGGTCAGGACTACAGCCTGTCTATCCCCTTAGCCCTCTAGGGAAAATCTATCTGACCAAAAACAAATCTACTCAAAACAGGGGAACCTCCCCCCATCCCTGGACACCTGCAAACCACACACCAAGGAGCTAATATCATACCTAAGCATTACACTCCCACACAACTACACCTGTGGAAGGAAAAGTTAACACATGTTAACAACTACACAGTACTTTAAACACAACACTTTAAAGCACATGAGGAACTCCGATGAGTTCCCCCAATCCTCTTCTTGTCTTCTCTTCTGTCTTCGTCAGGAACCACCTGAAAGAAAAAAAGACAAAAACACACCCCAAATCTGCAAACACAGCATACGACCATAACCCTTACCATCAAAACACTGGAAAATCCCAAAAAATATTTTTTAGAAAAAAGGTAGGAAAGTACAAAACAGTAGGAAAAACATCAGCATTATATACAATACACCTTTTGGGGGATGGAATGCCCTAACTGTCCCAACTAGTGACAACAGTGCCTGAAGGCAACGTCCATGAAACAGTCTCTCCTGGGCCGGAGCCTGGTGAAGCACAGTTCTTTAGGTACTGCAAATCCGAAAGGGGAGAGTCTTTGAGGACAGTTGAAACAGTCTGTAGTCTGCCAGGTGTAGGATGTGTATTGCAATGTCAATAAAGTAAGAAAGTCTAGACTTACCAGTCCCTTGAAGAACGAAAATGGAACAGCACCTGGATCTCCAGCTGAAGACTCTCCCCGGCAGCATTTTTCGGATACAGCTGGGCGGAAATCTTCTGGAAATGACAGGATGGATGTCTGGAAACTGCTGGGCTGATGTAATCTCTGGCTGACGTCATCTAGGAGATGGAACCTTGGAACAGGAAAGGAACAGCTGGACTGAAGTCATCTGAAATCCCAGGTGATGAATTAGGAAACAGCTTGGCTGATGTCGTCTCCGGATGATGTCATTTGGCAGGCCAGGCGATGGAACTGCAGGGGTCACGCTTAACTTTTTTTGCACTAGTCCACCCAGGAAAGTGATGCCCCAGCTGCACTGGCCCCCCCAGACATTGCACTAGCCCCAACATAAACATTCACAAATTTATGAAAATAAGTACACAGTGACAAAGTTAGGTGTTTTAAGTATTTTTTTTACTGTTGAATAGACTTGTTTCTGAGTTATTTATGATGAGAACCAAAAGTTCAGCACTCAGCACAATCTGAACAGATATCTTGTTTGAAATTGAACAATCCATTCTGAATCATGATTTGATCACAGTGACAGACATTAATTTTAAAGTAAAAAAGTTATTTCCAGTTCAGTTCTCATACAATTACATTTAGGCTACTAATGTCTGAAATTACACTGAAAAATCTGATTTTGTACTTTACTGTTTGGTTTTCCATCACAAAGTGAGTTCAGTAAGTTCTCGATCAGATGATCCCATCTGAACAATTTAACTCATTTTTCTTAAAGGAAAACGTTCATTTGCAGGGGCTCCCGCCTTTAACCTTACCTCCGGTTTAACTTTTTGGTAAAAAGCACCTGTTTTCTTGCACCAAAAAGTATTTTAATTTCATTATGAAAAGTTCACTACCTGGAAGTATGATGCTGACGTTGGGGCAGCTCCATTACGGTAATTTGTAGCGGTGCCGCATCATGCTTAACAAAATGCACTGAAGCACACAGTGCAGCACTGCACCTTACACAGGAGCCATCCCAGTCTGCTATTCCCCGTAGTGGACTTTTCGTAATGAAGTTAAATACTTTTCGAACAAGAAAGTGTGCTTTTACTGAAAAAGCTAAACTGATAGAGGTTTGCAGGCGGAGCCCCTCGCGTAGATGAACGCTTTTCCTTAATCACTACAGATTTGAATGAATCTGTCATTTATTGTATCCTGGGGGGATGAATAGGACTCCAGTTTTTAGAACTGAAAAGCGAGATTTAGGATTTTGGATCACACTCTTTTCTTTTTTTTTTTTTACTGTTTTCTGAGTTATTTGTTTCAGTACTAGTCAGAACCATTTGATTGCCCAATCTTCAGTTCTCAGTACTACAATTTCAATACGTCCTGCTGGAAATCAGTACATATCCTCCCTCTATTTAAATCTGGTGACCCATGCGATGTAAACAACTATAGGCCTATCTCCATATTGCCTGTCCTTTCTAAAGTTCTCGAAAAACCTGATCCATATTCAGTTAAAATCTCACTTGGAAACCTTCTCTCTCATTAACCCAGCTCAATCTGGCTTCGGGCTAATCATAGCACAATCACTGCCTAGCAAAAGTAACCAATGATTGGATCTCTGCTATAGATGCTAAGAAGGTAACTGGTGCAGTCTTTTGGACCTCAGCAAAGCTTTTGATACTGTTGATCACAAACTATTAGTCAATTGCCTTGCAAAGTTGGGTGCCACATACCATACCACCCAGTGGTTCTCTAGCTACCTAACTGGAAGATTCCAAAAAGTAAAGGCGGAAGGCTTTTTTTCTGCTGCCTTGCCAGTTGCAAGAGGAGTCCCCCAAGGATCCATCTTAGGCCCTATCTTGTTTTCTCTGTACATCAATGACTTAGATGCTAACATATCTACGTCCAATCTGCACTTTTTTGCAGATGATACTGTGTTGTATACTTCTGGCTCTTCGTTATCTGAAGTCAAGGGAGTGCTTCAAGCGGACTTCATAACTGAGCATAATTTAATAAAGGCAAAGCTTCTGCTCAATGCCAAGAAGACTAAAGCGATGATATTCTCCTGAGTGCTGTCTCAGGCCCCCAATACTCTTGCCCAAGACTTCATTGTCACCACGCTAAACGAGCCTCTGGAAGTTGTAACCAAATTTAAATATCTAGGTATCTGGATCGACAATAAATTATCTTTCAGTGACCACATCGAAGATGTCTCTAGAAGGTTAAAAGCAAGGTTAGGTTTCTTCTACAGAAATAGGCCCCTTTTCCCCCTTGAAACTCGAAACAAGCTTGTACAGGCCACTTTTCTCCCCCTACTCGACTATGGCGATGTAATCTATTCCTCCACCACTCTTGCAAATCTAAGTAAACTGGACATCCTTTATTACCGTGCGTTACGGTTCATTACCAACTCCCCTTACCGTTCACACCACTGTGACTTATATGCAGCTGTTGGTTGGACATCCCTTACTACTAGACGCCTGCTCCATGCTGGGCTATGGACTCTTAAACTGCTCCTGCAGAAATTGCCAAGCTATCTCTCTTCCCTTATTAGTATCTCACATAGTGCATACTCGTTAAGAAAATCTGACTTTATTATGCTTGACATACCAGGTGCGGACTTCCTTTGGTAAACGTGTTATTGCATATGCCCTTCCTCCATTTGGAACCAATTACAAACCGCATTGAAACTAACTAGCACAGTTTCAATAAACTTCTACAAATCACTAAGTTCAGCCAAAATAAAAGACACCTGTAACTGTCATTAAGTCTCTTCCTTCCCCATGTGTGCCATATTTATCCACTGGTAAGGTATAATTGATTTGTCATATTAACTGCTTTCCCTTCCCCTTCTACTCCTGGCTTTATCTCTGCTTACGCTCCACTGCTACTCTATCAAATCTCTCCTCCCTCCCATATCAGTTGTAGACTGTTGTTTGTTCTAGCTGCCAAAATACTGTATATTTGATTTGATTTGATTAAATCTAATCACACCAGTCATCATGTTTCATTTATCAGTATGCAACCTATAAGTCGCTTCCCTGTCCCATGTCAATGTTTACCACCTGCGGTCACCCTGTGTGGTACCCTTGTATGTATATCCAGCCTGCATCATGTAACGTGTATTTCATGTATATACTGTTATTACCTATCTGTGTTTGTACTTTAAGTGTTTATGTCACAGGACCTCCTTGTGAATGAGCTTGCTCAATGGAGTTTTCCTGCAATAAACTTGAACTTGAACTTGAACATACAGGCTTTGTCTGAAATTACACTGAAAAATCTGAATAAGTGCTCCAGATAAGGTTTTTTTGAGAGATCTGAGTAACTACTCTTAATTTTGAGCGACATGTGACTGTGAGTAAAACCAAATTCAGATAAATGTACTACAGTCATGCCATGGAGTGAGAGTTACATCACAATTTAAACTTATTTCCTTTTAAAGAAAGAATTTAATCAATCAAGTGCCCGTCTGCCAGCAATGGCAGGTCAGATGACTAGTATTTACTCACCTGTTAAAAAAGTCAGTGAGTAAATTTAAAAAACACTGTCAAATTGAATTGGGGTGCATGACTTTCAAGTCCCGTCTGCCAGCAATGGCAGTTCGGATAACCTGTATTTACTCACATGAGTGTTAAAGAAAAATCAGTGAGTAAATTTAAATAACACAAATTGGGATGTCGACACGCATGACTTTCAAGTGCCCATCTGCCAGCAATGGGGTCAGATGACTCTTGTTTACTCACTGGAGTGTTACAAAAAGTCAAGAAGTGAGTAAATTTAAAAAACTTAAATTGGGATAATATGCTGAGCGGCATAGCCTCCAACTGCTCAAGTTTTCAACACCAGTTTATGTGATGAAGCAAGCAGTGCACTATTCTTTGGAGGGTGCCAAGAGTTAGTTAAGTAAAATGTACTACACTTGGGCCCGATAGTCTGACTTGGGTATGCGTGTATAGTCCAAAAATAAGTCAGTCTCAGTCTGCGTGCATTAGTTCGAGTAATAACACAGGTACTACTCCCCCTTATCTGGAGCCCTGGTTGACTGTGCCATGCCACTGCAAAAAAACAGTCTTTTCAGGAAAGTGGTTTGCACTTGCAGTGCACACAGCACCAGTAAATTTGGTTTGTTTCAGAGGGAAATGTGTCAAAATTCAAGTCAAACTGACGATCCCCTGCAGTTCATGACCCACCTAGCCAGGCTGCTCCACAGTTCACATTAATTTTTGTGATGTCCAAGTAGAGAGTCATGGGGATGCATCCTAGATCATGTGGATTAGGGTACACAGTTCATTAGATTCACATATCAAGCAACTCGGACAAAAATTAAACGTCACCTCCTACAATACAGGCCTCCTACAGTATTACTTTGTGTTGTGGGTTTCAATGTTGTGCAAGCTTGCTTATAATGATGCACTCAAGGAAACTGTACCATGCATTCGGGATGCCCTCCAAACTCCTGCTTAAACATTTAATGCAAAGAGTGAACAGGAGAGGGACCAGGAGTGGAAGGGATTATCGACTCAGCGACTTTGGCTCCAGTTATGCTGCTTCCTGTCCAAAAACAAATAGTGAAGAAATGTAAGTTTTTACATTGGTGGTAGTTTTGCCACGTGCCAGATGAGCTGACAAAAGCCACGAATGTAAAAACTTAAATTTTTAACTTTCAACTGACTTGTCTGTCCCATTACAGAATTTCACGGGTTGCCAACTCTTCAAAAATCTCTTCAGAATCAGTGGACATCATGCAATGGATTTGCGCATTCCTGATCCTGTCCGACATTCTGGCAGCTGAGCCATGCGGTGGTGGCACCGTGGGCACCAACAGTTTTACTCTTCAAGATGGATAACTTCAAGAAAGTCTTCTTCATCACTGCCTTCAGATGATACACTTTTGACTGAACAATTGGACTCTGAGTCAGACCCAGAGTTGGAGTCACCATCCTCATCTTCATCAAACACTGACACGGACGCCAGTGACCTAGTTTGCAGTGAACCAGTACAAGGTCTCCTACATCTCTCTGCTCCCATGTTCCACAGCATAATGGCTTTATCTGGACTGAATTTGTCTATCTCTGGTGAATTCATCTGAATGAGCATCAGATCTGTTAAACTGTCTGACATAAGCTTTGTGCGAAGCTGTGACTAGATGATTTCATCTGGCTAAATCCACGTTCAGCTTCAGCTGAGCTAGCAGGAAGACTCAGGATCAAATCAATAGTTGCAAGGACATTTGGATACTTTTGTGAATATGAAGAGTTAATTTTGTCCCATTTCAAGCTTTGTATGTTGTCGAACCTTTCATAAATCTCTGACTTGAGCATATTCCGCTCTGTCCCCACTGAATCCACATCTACATTTGCATTTGTCTGAGATTCATAGTGTTTTGTTAGGTGGCTATCTCTTGTTCTCCAAATTCTTGCATGTTGATCTTATCTGGCCACAAAGTAAAGCTTGCCATGGTTGCTGCTCTCAGGATCTCTGGGCTGGCATCAATGAACCTCTCTCTCATTGAGGCTCTGAACAAGGCAGTTCAATACCCTGCTTCATGCTGCATCAAAATCAGATTGTCCTGTGAGTTGAATGCTGTGAAATTCTGTAATGTCAAGAACCTGACGCTCCTTTGGACCTGGTTGACCCATGTATTCAGTGAGTGTTTGAACTGTGGACTGCAATGTGGCGAAGATGTCCGAAACTGTGGACTCTCTTTCTTGAGCCACTTTATACAAAATGGCTAGCACTCCAAGCACATCGAACATGAAATGTGCAAACTTCACGACTGTCTTGAGTTGCAGAATCTTGAGCATCCCTTTTGCCTTGTTCTTCTGCTCACCAGACACACCCTGAACTTCTACCATCTGTGTCATATGTGTGTCAATTGCAAGATATCCTTTAATCAGCACTTGAACAGCTGTTTGCATGTGTGGGACCCACTGTGTCCCTCCAACATGTGTTACAATTGATGGATGCAAAGATAACGCCTCAACGTACTTTTGAGGTTACCGTGGTTTAAAGGAGAATTATGATAAAAGTAGTACATGTTCAACAGAAGTCCATTGAGTTTATTGAACAAGTCAATGTTTTTAATGCTGACTTGTAGGCAAGTTCTAGGCGATGGGCAAAACAATGCATTGACTGAACGCAGGGCTGCATATTCTTGAACAGTATAGCAACTCCATTATTCTTACCTACCATAACTGATGCGCCATCACTACCAAACCCTACCATTTTTTTTCATGAAATCTGCCATTGTTAATCGCAAATTCTTTTCAACAACTTCACAGATTGCATGTTTAATGCCAATGGCATCAGCTTTCCCAACATTCTGAACACCAATCAATTGACAATTGACTATTCCAGAATGTGCGTAGTGAACATATACAATTTCAGCTTCTGTAATGGATGCATCAGTGCTTCCGTCACTTATCAAAGACAGAAAACAAAGCTGTTCCATTTTTGACTGTAGAGCTCTACGTTCAACCTCTACAATGTAGCCAATGAACCGTCTAGCTGCTTTGTCATTCCTGTAGGTTGTTCCTATGTCTAAGCCTTTCATTTCGTCAAGACAACACATCCAAGTGATGTCTGTGAAAGGATGACCGTTTTTTGCAATGGCATGACATGTTCTAAAAAATTTTTTTAACCTTTCCAGGGTTGCCTCATTCATATGTTTTAGCATAACTTCAGCTTTAGAAGTACCTGGGGCAGACTTTGCTGCTTCCTCAGCTGAACTTGCCCTAGTATGGGCCTCACTTGACTGGTGTGCAGTGATGGACCCCAGACGAAAATTGTCGGTACCATATCGAAAAATATTTTTATTACTGGCTTTACCAGAATGTATGTTGTCATGTTTCTGACACAGATGGCAAAACATTTGGTCTGTTTCTTCAACATACCGCAACCATGCAAAGGTTTGTAACCAAGATGTTTTAAATTTACGGGACCTTTTCTTTTCTTCATAAAGTCTTTCTTTTTCTTTCCTCCCTTCATCTCCAATGCATTTTCTTTTGTTAGGTTTTGTCACACTCTTAATGTATTTCCACATTGTTGAGGAGTGTGATGTCAATGACAAAAAAAAGCTGAAGTACAGAGTCAGGTCTGTAGAAGACCAACAACTAAAGACTGTGCTGCATGCACCCCCCCAAAAAAGCAAACTTTTAGATTTGTCAGAGATTGATCGTCTTCGATGAGTCACAAAAACATCAGATTGTGAGCCAAGCAATGACGTGTCTTACAGATTGTGAGGGCAACTATTCAAAGATCAGAATTTTAAATCAGTTTTGGACAAGAGACAGTAGTAATAATTCAATTCAAAAAGAGATATTGATGCCAGCCACAGAGATCCTAAGAGCAGCTACCGCACTGACAAGCTGAGGCTGAAGTATGACTGAACAAACTTTAACTGTCAAGAAAACTAAGCCTTGCAAAGTTAAGTAGTATGTAAAAGAATAAATAAAAAAATGTCAAGAACAGTAAGCCAGGCCGCTACGTCATGGAGCAAGATAGAGCAACAACACTTAAAGGTACTCTTCAGTTTTTTCAGTTCGCAATGACTATCAAGAAAATTACAATGCCTCAAGATGAGTGATTTACTGTATTTGCTGTGGCAGCTAGGCCAGCCAGGAAAGCCAGTTTTCACCAACCCAGTAATATGCCATAGAAGAACTCATTCATTACTGTTTTTTTCACTTTGCACTAAGACTTATCAAGAACATTACCAGCCAATATGTGTCAAAATATGCAAATAGCAACTACTAAATTGTATTTTGTGTGGCTAGCATTAGGCCAGTGCCAGCCAGGAAAGCCAGTTTTCACCAGCCCAGTAATATGTCATAGAAGAGCTCATTCATTACTGTTTCTTTCAGTTTGCACTGAGACTTATCAAGAAAATTACCAGCCAATATGTATCAAAATATGCAAATAGCAACCACTAAGTTGTATTTTATGTGGATAGCATTAGGCCAAAGCCAGCCTACGATCAGAACAGCCACTTTTTACCACCCAAAGTATACCAGAACAGTAAACTTTCTCGTAACAGTTTAAGTCTCAATTAAACACCAAAAATAAAACTTCATGTTCTGCTTTTCTGCAAAAGTGTTAACTTTGGTGACTTAAAGATTCACATTAAAAAACATATTTTTCAACAACTTTGTTCCAGTTTCTTTTTTTCTTAGCTGAGCACACTCCACTCCCACACCAGGATCTTGGCAACAGTTCGCACAACATGCAAGTCCAATTATGTCCTCTCAGAGTGCAGACTTGCGGTTGGACCTAGCAGTCCAGAAGACCCAGCAGGACTGTCTCTTTTTGGGTCAATCAAATCTGTGCACAGAATACGAGAGTCAAATTTCCTCTCAGAGCAATTCAGGGCAGACACTCCAGCAAAAACTTGACAGGTCAAGTCTGGAGTCACTTTAAGTGCTCAAAACTTGTTTTCTCTGTGCCCATGCACTCTCTTCCCCTCCTACCACTCAGCACTGCAAGTTCTAACTGTCTCGAGTCACAACAGAGATTGTGTTCAGTTCCAATTTCAATTATTCTACGCTGGCTTCCAGCTGCTACAACAAAGCACCTGCAAAGGAAAAACAGAAAAAAACATACTCAGCATCTAAACTAAACTAGCTGAAAGTTGAATCACACTGACTCCCTGACCTCCCTATATTTCATTTTAATTCTTTCATACCTCAGAGATGCCTGCAATGCACTCAGGACCTATCTCGCTCGCTGACACTGTTCAGTACAGATCTCAATATCGACACCACCATCTGAAATGAAAGGCAGAAGTCACAAACATAAACCACATATTGAACTTGATGAGCCCACCCTTTTCCCCAGGACTAGGAGAGCTGTCTTAGGACGGCCGCTCGATCTTAAGTCCTCCACTGCTGACCCCCGATGACCCACGCTCGTTCCCCAACCCGGGTCGCCGGCGTGAAGCAAGGTGTGGCATCCAGTGCCTCAACCCTCAGCGCCACCACCAGGCCATTGTACTAAGTTCCACAAGTGAAATGGAACCTGGCCTGTGGTGCAAAACCGGCTCTGGGACAAAAATGAAGTGTGAACACAGGGGTACTTAGTTTCAGGGGGAAGAAAAGGATGGGGAAGGTTCCTACCCGGAACAGTAAATTCCAGGGAAGGATAGATAGGAAATGGGCACTGGACTGCTGGTGGTCTTCTGCTGTCACATTCATGTTTCTGATTGTAAAATGGCTGACAAAAAGTGTTTTACTTACCTTGGCCAGTTTTTAATTGAAACAGAGATGACGTGGATCATCTCCTCCTTGAAGACAAATCTGAAAGAAACAAACAAAAAAAAGTTAATATTCTGACTGCAGCTTGCCAGAAGAATATTTTGCAAAGTAACCTAACAGTCACAGCTTCCTAAGCAAGCAAGCCCACATCTGCATCATAGCTGAAGCAGAAATTTGGTGAGCGCAGTTGTTGTGCCTCAAGTCCACCAGCAACCCCACCCCTGCTTGGTGTCACACATCATGGCAAAGCTGGTGGTGGCTGCAAGGCTCCAGATTTGTGCAGTCGATTGTGCCAGCCTCCTGACAAAACTCTGACCAATAACCCCCCACCCAACCAGAACAGCAAGCTTGATCACAGATCGCCAGGAAAGTCTGGTGGTTCTTGGCATGGAGACATAGCCCCAGAAATAAATTGCTGGCTTCTTGCTGTAATCCCCAACGCTCATAGACTCCATCCTCGGATGTCAATGAAAGCTGGCAGTCAAGTACTTGGGCTGGTGGAAATCACTAGCAGTGACTGAGTGAGAGCATCTCCCGCCCCCAGCACAGGAGCTTGGCCTCATCACCAGTTCCTGCACCGACCCAGCCAGGCCAGAAATCCCCAGCATCACCCAGCTTAGCAAACAACACACACAGAGATCAGACCTGCAGCAGACGATGTGTTAGCCTGTAGGTATGGCAGCTGCGGGCAAACTGGGCAAAGTGGGTTGGCCCAGGCCTCCAGAGAACACATCGTCACCAATCTCCCGAAAGCTCAGTCTGCCCTTCGATGTCTTAAGCTGGCAGTGCATTGGGCTGTGTGGGTGAACATGAGCACCCCTCCTGCCCCTATCATGATGCCCAGTCAGTGCATCGGCTTCATCACCAGTTCCTGCATCACCAGCAGGCCACTGATCCCCAGCGTCACCCAGCAAACACATAACTCTGCAGCAGACTGATTGTGCTGCCATGAAGATGCCGGCAGCTGCATCCCTGCAGGCCAGAAATCCACAGCCCCTAGCAAACTAACATACACCTGAGTGAAGCACACATGTAGCCACTTTAGCTGTACAGAGATGGCAACTAACTGCGGGTGGATGTTGAACTGCAGCAAAATTTATATTTGCAATCCCAGGCCTCACTGAAAACACAAAATCTTCTCACACCAGCATCCCCAAAGCAGAGACTAAATCCTGGCTGGCAGTCAGTCACATGCTTGGGCTGGTGGGGTGAGCTACGTCCCATGTCCTGCCCCTACCCCCATGCGGGCCACGGCATTATTCAGCCCCGCATCACCAGAGTTCCTGCTGCGCAGAATTAATAATCCCCAGCAGCATCACCCAGCAAAATATACACCTGGCACCCCAGCATTTTATGGCAGCCGCAGGTCACAACTAACAAATCCATACATGCTCAAAGGGGGTGCAGCTGCTAGGTTGTGGCAAACATCCGATCCAGATACTCCCCCAACAGCATATTTAAACTTTCCTCTGCCAAAATGCAAGGTGGAGGCTACAGAACACACAGCAAGGCTTGTTGATGAAAAATACCAGGCCTCCCATACACACTAATAAGTAGCCAGAACCAGAAAACCGAGCAGCCCTGTGCTGGCATTGCAACTGAGTGTGAGCTGGGAAGTCTGGGCCAGTTGTTTTGCTGAACTGGCCTAAATGCTAAAATCCTCAAGTCAGTCCACTCCTCATCCATGGTGACCATCAGGGAAAGAACTGGGAATGCTGGTTGGGGACAGAAAAAAACAATAGGGTCCAGACTCGTCGAGTTCTCATCCTGCTTGCATTTTAAAGCCCAAGCTGCAGCACAGTGATTAGAGCCTACAACACCCTCCCTAGTCTGTCAGCATTCATGGCACCCCGTCCCGTCCCAGTCCGTCCCATCCCGGCATCTGTCTCTTAATCTGAAAGCTCTTTTGCTGCTGCCTTCAACCCAGAAGGAACCCCACCGGCCCAAACAACACAAGAATTACCTGGCAAACAACCTACGTGATGGACTCTCACTCACACTGCTCAAAACCTGATGACCCCATGAAATTAAACTACTCAGACTTCTCTTTTGACTTATTCGGTATCATCAGAATCACAATGCCCCCCCCCCAACAAACCTGAGCTTCATCAAAAGTCAAATACCCATGTGTCTGACAAAGGATGGCATCTATGGTGGCTGGCCTTCTTTACACTTAAAGACCAAAGCAATGCAGTAAACTTTTTTTGTGCTGGCTTACCATTCTGGAGCATCGGGCAGCACTTCGTCTCCTATGTCCAACCAGGATGATCAGCAGCCGCAGATCGCATCTTCGGGCTCAGGGCTTCTCCTTGGTGTGGAGGGCAACTGCTGCACGTGTGGAGATCGATGTTGGAGGTGGGGTGTTGGGCTACAGACAGGCACCAAAATGATCCTCCAATCATAGGGCTTCCCATGGCAGTTGCTGGGCTAAAAAAACACACACACAAAAAACGCACAAAAAAAAAAAGGTACCGCTTTTTTTTTCACTTCTTTAAAGGGGCCAGGTTCACATGTACTAGCCAAGCCGGGAAAGTCGGGAGGGCACTGCACTGGCCCGAGGCAGTTTGCACTATGCCCCGGGCCAGTAATATAATGTAAAGATCGACCCCTGGAACTGGAAGGCATACTGCAAAGCTGATGAATCTGGGCACACCTTTGGATCCTGGAACACCAGACTGGCGGAACAACATGGATACGGCAATGGCTGGATGGCAGCACTGGCTACCACTGCTCTGCTTTCCACTTAGTAGGCATGGGCACATTCGCAGGAAGCTGGTTACATTGAGGGTAGTACCACAATGGGCCAGGTGCAAGAATTATTACCCCGTCTGGGCACTCATAATTCACGTTATGGAAAGTCTTGTTTCTCTTTTTGTCCACAATACGTACAATGTCTATGAACAGTGTCCTGCCCACATTCCAATACTGCAATTTGTCTCTTATCACTTTGTTTCTGACAAAATGATTTGCACCTGGATGCGGTTCTTTAGTTGCTCCTTCCATTAGCCAGGCTCTCCTGTTTTTCTCAATCTCCTCCCAGACTCTCCAAGGAAAAGTAGGAAAGGACATTCCATAGATCTCATTTGCCTTCCTACCAACCAGTCTTTCTTCCTTACTACTCTTCGTCAAATCAAGACCACTGGCCTGGCTTGGGGGTGGCCAGTTCTGGTTCTGCCAGTGTCGCATACTCAATGCTACGTATAACGGATCCATAACCCCTCCTTCTGGGGCTGGGCTGTGGAGTCACCAATTTCTTCTTCTGGTTCCTCCAAGGGAAGAGCCCGAGGCAGTGGACTAGCACCTCGTAAGGATACATAGCTTCCCCCTCCTCCTCACTTAGGACCTGGGCCCAGGAGTGAGCAGTCATCCTCACTCCTGAGACTGTCCACTCTTCACTGGGTGCGGAGGTAGACACCTCCCAATCTAGGATCTCTCGGACCTCATCTCTCCTATGAGACTAGGACTTGGACCCTGTCTCCATGGATCCACAGATTCTCCCTCCGCACTGTCCATCTGCGACACGGGAGTGGAGACATCACAAGGACTCTGCTCTGCCAGTACATCCACACCCTCTTCCTTTGTGCCACACTCTGCTGGGCTTCCCCCAACAGGCTCCACCTGGTGCTGTGTGCTGCCATTTGCAGGATCTTGAAACTTTGTCCATGTGGAAGCCAAACGAATCTTGGGTGCACTAGTTAGGCCTTGCTTCTCTAAGCACCCTGAACAGTGAGAAATCATGAAGATGTCCCTTCCAGCTTTGAGGCACATTATGTATACTCTCACAGGGTATCCAGGAATCGCAACATGAGGAGGCAAACCTCCACTGTAGAAACATCTCTCTATGACTTTCAGCTTATTAACCTCTTCCACTATCATAGCCCGGGCATGATCTGGGTAGCGGGATGATCCCGAAGCCAGTCATGACTGCAGAAAAAACACACAAAAGTTCACTGTTATCTCTGAGTTCACTTTGCTTGGAACAGTCTCACAAAATGGCTCCCTGCTGCTGTGTTTACATTACTACCCCACCCTATATTGGTGGCGGCAGCACTCCTGGCACATCAACATTCTGTATCTGACTTAAGCCACTGTGCATACGATTTACTGCATACTCATAAATTTTACTCAAACTGCACAGACTCCCTCAGCACATTTATATGATTTTCTAGGACTTTCCATTAGATTTCAATCACTTTTACTGGCTTAAAGTCACTAAAGCCACAATATTTCTAGAACAGGATTGCCTGTTTTGTTGCAGCCTCTCATACAACTCACAGTCTCTCTGTTTGCTTAGAATATTACACTTGCTGAATCCATAATCACGCTCACAGTCTAATGCTCAGAATTCTTGTTTAGGTTGGATTTACTTTACACAGTCCTTCTGTGCAAAAACAATTGCACTGTTTACATACAGATCCAGCTGGCTTTACAAAAATCACATACAGTTTGAGCTCAGTTTTGCTGAATGGTACTCACTGAATCAGTAGCTGGCTTTTCGATGGAATTTTCAGCCGATCCTGGAGGCCTCTAGGTTGAAGCAGGCTGGCGGTCCTGCCAACTGTCCCTGTGAACACCACGCTCTCTCCCGAGTCGATCGGAATATGGGTTGAGCCCGATTTAACATAGAAATGTCTGATATTTTAACTTTTAGAACGTTTGCAGTCACCGCGCTGCTCCTCTTGGCTAACCAGCTCATACACCACTCGCTCTCTCCCTCTCGAACACTGGGCAGCACTCTGAAGCTGGCTTGGGGCTGGACTGATTGCAGTCTCACCAATCACTCGATGCCATGTTAATGAGCCTCTCCCTCTTCTCGTGCTCTTCTCCTCCACGGCGATTGTCGAGCAGGTAAAATTTAAACTGCAAAACAACTTTTTCTTTTCAACTGTAACTCCACGGCGGGAGCACCATTTTAACCATTTTTCATGGCAATTTCTCTAGCGACCCCCCCCCAGTCCACACAGCAAGCATTTTAAACTTTTAGGAGAAAAATGTCTCTCTGTTTCCCACAGTGCTCCATACTTTTTCTTGTCACAATTTGAAAATTAAAGCTGGCAAACATTCTTTTTAATGCAGGACAAGGGGCACAGACAATATGGCTTTACAGCTCCTTGGTAAACATTGGCACAATCACAGCAGCACATGAACAGCAGGCACACAAGGATGGCACTTCTCTAGCAAATCCCTTATGCACAAAGCTTCCAATTTTTTGGGCTACCAACTGCCAGACAGACAAAACGCTAGCCACAACCTGAGCAAACATCTCTTGTTTTCTCCCAAATTCCAACCAAATCCTCAGTGGTGCCTCCATTTTGTAACCTCCCCCCACCGGCCCCCTCTTGTTCAGCTACCAGGGCTGCTCCTCTCAAACCAAGATGCCACCGAGAGGGGTGGGGGTTGTCACTACGAAACAGTTCTGTTGACCCATATTTCTACTTCGTAACCTGCCATCCTCAGACAGGCAAACCAAGTGTGGCAACTACCTGGCTCACACCTGGGGGGACCATTTAGCATGGCCATCAGCCTGGGTCCCTGGGAGAAAACGTTTGCTCAGCATTATGCTAGGTTTGAACTTCTGGTCAGGGGCACCCAACTAAATCCAGACACTGGAAGCAATAACTGTACTGTGCAAACCAGGTTGGGATTCTAGAGTGTGGCTTTTATTCACATAACACAGAGAATAACAAAGCAAAGATGGACCCCCACAGGGCTACTCTCACTGGTAATGCAGATTACTGAGGTACAGAGCACACACACAGCGAACCCTCAAGTTCTGAATGCATCTGGGCGATGCAGTGCCCGAACTGGTACACTTCTCTTCTTTTCCTTGACTTGGCACCCCGGCCAGTACTAGGACACTTTCTCATATATCATGAGGAATTCTTGGTGGCTCACTACCACCTCTGAGCACTCTGTGGCTCACAGCAAATCCAAAATCCCACATCTGGGTATTTTCCTCAGGCACTGGCCAAATGCACTGAGAGAAAATAAAGGTGCCCAAACTGAACCCGGAGAGGTAAACATGGTTACTCCAGATGGGGGTCCCCCACCTTTTGCTTCCAATATTTATACTCAGCTATTCATCTGGTTACAACACCTTTCTCTGAAAACACTCTTGTAGATGCTCTCTTGAAATGTATTTCACATTTAACACTCTACTTCTCACACCTTGGAGGGGTCATGAAATTAAAAGTTCTGCATATGGCTATGTCTTTACTCTAGATCTCCACTTTTGCAGATGCTTTTAAATCATACACGGTCTAAAAGTTCTGTACTTGGCAAGTCTCCCTCAGACCCCACAGTAGGAAGACACTTTTACTTGAAACACAGTTTTGGTGAACAGAGTCCCTTTGTCAGAGAAAAACTGACCACAGGAATGCAGGTGCCCCATGGCTTTTTCCACAAACACAAGTCTCAGGTGCTCACAAAACAAACTAATCTAGGCAGCTTCACCACTCTCCAGACTGGACCAGGGGATTGCCCCTGAATCCTGGAATTCCCCCATCCCTCCGGGGATGGGGCACTGGAAAACCTTCTAGGAATGGTCTCTACCACTTCACACACTGGTCTTCTGTGTTCTTCTCTAGTGTGAGAACACACTGCTCCATCTCCTGAGGTAGCTCTCTTTCAGAGCTAAGTCTGAGGAGCTGCACTCTGCAGCACTCCTCACTCTTCAGACTCTCTCTCTCGAACTAACTACTGAATCTCCCAGCATTCTACTGCTAACCCCGGCAGCTAGCATTCCATTGTGGCTTATGCTGCTGTGAGAATTCTAAGGTGACATCATCACTCCAGCTCAGCAGAGACTGAAGACAGAGTGTGACAGTGTGAAACCCATTTAACTGGCATCTCACAAGCTGCCTTTCCCTGCCTGCCACTGATTCTAAGTGGGAGTCTAGTAACCCCTGGAAACAAGGGGTTGCACCCACCCTCAGCCAGGAAAATGACTGTCTGCAGTCATTACTTACCCAGCACCAGGCCATCCTACCCTATGTATTGACTCTGGGGAGGTAGCGCTACCTTCTCCCCTACCATGTGCCAGGCACAGGCAGACAACACTAAGGGCCCAGAGGCCATTGGCTGACGCATCAGCCCCTACACTGCAATCTTACTGTGGTAACCAGTGGCCCTGGAAGAACTGTCCAGAGCACAGCCCTAATAGACCAGTACTGCGGCCCCTACTGCAGGTCAGGACCACAGCCTGTCTATCCCCCTAGCCCTCTAGGGAAAACCTATCTGACCAAAAACAAACCTACCCAAAACAGAGGACCTTCCCCCATCCCTGGACACCTGCAAACCACACACCAAGGAGCTAACACCATACCTAAGCATTACACTCCCACACTCCCCCACAACTACACCTGTGGAAGAAAAAGTTAACACGTTAACAACCACACAGTACTTTAAAAACAACACTTTAAAGCACATGAGGAACTCCAATGAATCCCTCCAATCCTCTTCTTGTCTTCTCTATTGTCTTCGTCAGGAACCACCTGAAAGAGAAAAGACAAAAACACCCCCCAAATCTGCAAACACAGTATACGACGATAACCCTTACCATCAAAACACTGGAGAATCCAAAAAAATATTTTTTAGGAAAAAGGTAGAAAAGTACAAAACAGAAAAGTGGATGTCCCCCTTGCCTCCCACTTTGGATCAGTGGCACCAAATAATGATTGACATCTATAAAATGGAAAAAATTACAGCTACGTTAAATAAATCCCAGGCTGGTTTTGAGAATATGTGGAGAAAGTGGGTAATACATATTACACCAATACGAATAGAGTTTATACCATGAACTCACTTAGTAGCTTGCTACCCTGGGGGCATCAGTTGTCCCATCTATTCATCTTGGTGTACCAGCTATGGCAACATGTAAAATATAATGAAATATAAGATGTGTGTGCACTTTATGTTTATCCTTATATATATTTTTTTAACAATTTACGTTCATTGTATTTTTATGTTTTTTATCATTTCATTGTATTGTTGGTATACATTTTTGCTTTAAGTAATGTATATGTCCTTTACTATAAAATAAAGAATGACAGTTAAAAAAAAAAAGAAAAATACAAAACATTAAAAAAACATCAACATTATATACTACAATACACCTTTTGGGGGATGGAATGCTCTAAATGTCTCAACTAGTGACAACAGTGCCCGAAGACAAGGTCCATGAAAGAGTCTGTCCTGGGCTGGAGCCCGGTGAAGCACAGTTCTTGAGATACTGCAAATCCGAAAGGGGAGAGTCTTTGTGGACAGTTCAAACAGTCTGTAGTCTGCCAGGTGTAGGCTGTGTATTGCAATGTCAATAAAGTAAGAAAGTCTAGACTTACCAGTCCCTTGAAGAACGAAAATGGAACAGCACCTGGATCTCCAGCCTAAGACTCTCCCTGGCAGCATTTTTCATATATAGCTGGGCGAAAATCTTCTGGAAATGACAGGTTGGACGTCTGGAAACTGCTGGGATGATGCCATCTCTGGATGACGTCATCTAGGAGATGAAACCTTGGAACAAGAAAGGAACAGCTGGATTGAAGTCATCCGAAATCCCAGGCGATGAATCAGGAAACAGCTGGGTTGATGTTGTCTCCAGCTCATGTCATCTGGAAGGCCGGGCGATGGAACTGGAAGGCACACTGCAAGGCTGATGAATCTGGATGCACCTTTGGATCCTGGAACACCAGACTGGTGGAACAACATGGGTACGGCAATGGCTGGATGGCAGCACTGACTACCACTGCTCTGCTTTCCACTTGGTAGGCATGAGCACATTCACAGGAAGCTGGTTATATTGAGGGTAGTACCACAATGGGTCAGGTGCAAGAATTATTACCCCGTCTGGGCACTCATAATTCACGTTATGGAAAGTCTCGTTTCCCTTTTTGTCCACAATATGTACAGTGTCTATGAACAGTGGCCTGCCCACTTTCCAATACTGCAATTTGTCTCTTATCACTTTGTTTCTGACAAAACGATTTGCACCTGGATGCAGTTCTTTAGTTGCTCCTTCCACTAGCCAGGCTCTCCTGTCTTTCTCAATCTCCTCCCAGACTCTCTGAGGAAAGGTAGGAAAGGACATTCCATAGATCTCATTTGCCTTCCTACGAACCAGTCTTTCCTCCTTACTACTCTTGGTCAGATCAAGACCACTGGCCTGGCTTGGGGGTGGCCAGTCCTGGTTCTGCCAGTGTCGCATACGCAATGCTACGTAGAACAGATCCCTAACCCCTCCTACTGGGGGCTGGGCTGTGGAGTCACCAATTTCTTCTTCTGGTTCCTGCAAAGGCAAAAGCCCGAGGCAGTGGACTAGCACCTTCATCGTAGGGATACACAGCTTCCCTCTTCTCCTCTTCCTCACTTAGGACCTGGGCCCAGGAGTGAGCAGTCGTCCTCACTCCCGAGACTGTCCACTCTTCACTGGGCGTGGAGGTAGACACCTCCCAATCTATGGTCTCTCGCACCCCACTCTCTCCTATGAGACTAGGACTTGGACCCTCTCTCCACGGATCCACTGATTCACCCTCCGCACTATCCATCTGTGACACGGGCGTGGACACATCACAAGGACTCTGCTCTGCCAGTACATCCACACCCTCTTCCTTTGTGCCACACTCTGTTGGACCTCCCTCAACAGGCTCCACCTGGTGCTGTGTGCTGCCATTTGCAGGATCTTGAAGCTTTGTCTATGTGGGAGCCAAACGAATCTTGGGTGCACTAGTTAAGCCTTGCTTCTCTAAGCACCCTGAACAGTGAGGAATCATGAAGACATTCCTTCCAGCCTTGAGGCACATTATGCATTCTCTCACAGGGTATCCGGGAATTGCAACATGAGGAGGCAAACTTCCACCGTAGAAACATCTATTTCTTTCAGCTTGTTAACCTTTTCCACTATCATAGCCCAGGCATGATCCGGGTAGCGGATGATCCCGATGCCATGACTGCAGAAAAAACACACAAAAGTTCATTGTTATCTCTGAGTTCACTTTGCTTGGAGCAATCTCACAAAATGGTTCCCTGCTGCTGTGTTTACATTACTACCCCACCCTGTAATGGCGGCGGCAGCCCTCCTGGCACATCAACATTCTGTATCTGACTTAAGCCACTGTGCATCCGATTTACTGCATACTCATAAATTTTACTCAAACTGCACAGACTACACTGTTTTGCTCTCTCAGCATATCTATACGATTTTCTAGGACTTTCCATTAGCTTTCAATCACTTTTACTTGCTTAAAGTCACTAAAGCCACAGTATTTCTAGAATAGGATTGCCTGTTTTGTTGCAGCCTCTCATACAACACACAGTCTCTATGTTTGCTCAGAAAATTACACTGTTGCTGAATCTATAATCATGCTCACAGTTTAATGCTCAGAATTCTTGTTTAGGTTGGATTTACTTTACACAGTCCTTCTTTGCAAAAACAATCACACTGTTTACACACAGATCCAGCTAGCTTTAGAAAAATCTCACACAGCTTGAGCTCAGTTTTGCAGAATGGTACTCACTGAATCAGCAGCTGGCTTTTCGATGGAATTTTTGGCCTACAGCCAATCCTGGAGGCCTCTGGGTTGAAATAGGCTGGTGGTCCTGCCAACTGTCCCTGCGAACACCGTGCTTTCTCCCCAGACAATTGGAATACGGGTTGAGCCCAATTTAACACAGAAAAGTCTGATATTTTAACTTTTAGAACGTTTGCAGTCACCGTGATGCTCCTCCTAGCTAACCAGCTCGCACACCACTCGCTCTCTCCCTCTCGAACACTGGGCAGCACTCTGAAGCTGGCTTGGGGGTGGGACTGATTGCAGTCTCACCAATCACTCAACGCCATGCAAATGAGCCTCTCCCTCTTCTCGTGCTCTTCTCCTCCACGGTGATCGACAAACAGACAAAATTTTAACTGCAAAACAACTTTTTTTTCTTTTCAACTGTAGCTCCATGGCGGGAGCACCATTTTAGCCATTTTTCATGGCAATTTTTCTAGCAACTCCCCCAGTCCACACAGCAAGCATTTTAAACTTTTAGGGCACAAATGCCTCTGTTTCCCACAGTTCTCCATACTTTCTCTTGTCACAACTTGAAAATTAAAGCTGGCAAACATTTTTTTTGATGCAGGACAAGGGGCACAGACAATATGGCTTTACAGCTCCTTGGTAAACGTTGGCACAATCACAGCAGCACATGAACAGCAGGCACACAAGGATGGCACTTCTCTAGCAAATCCCTTATGCACAAAGCTTCCGATTTTTTGGACTACCAACTGCCAGACAGACAAAACGCTAGCCACAACCTGAGCAAACATCTCTTGTTTTCTCCCAAATTCCAACCAAATCCTCAGTGGTGCCTCCATTTTGTAACCTCCCCCCACTGGCCCCCTCTTGTTCAGCTACCAGGGCTGCTCCTCTCAAACCAAGGTGCCACCAAGAGGGGTGGAGGTTGTCACTACGAAACAGTTCTGTTGACCCATATTTCAACTTCATAACCTGCCATCCTCAGACAGGCAAACCAAGTGTGGCAACTACCTGGCTCACACCTGGGGGGACCATTTAGCATGGCCATCAACCTGGGTCCCTGGGAGAAAACGTCTGCTCAGCATTATGCTAAGTTTGAACTTCTGGTCAGGGGCACCCAACTAAATCCAGACACTGGAAGCAATAACTGTACTGTCCAAACCAGGTTGGGATTCTAGAGTGTGGCTTTTATTCACATAACACAGAGAATAACAAAGCAAAGATGGACCCCCACAGGGCTATTCTCACTGGCAATGCAGATTACTGAGGTACAGAGCACACACACAGTGAACCCTCAAGTTCTGAATGCATCTGGGCGATGCAGTGCCCGAACTGGTACACTTCTCTTCTTTTCCTTGACTTGGCACCCCGGCCAGTACTAGGACACTTTCTCATATATCATGAGGAATTCTTGGTGGCTCACTACCACCTCTGAGCACTCTGTGGCTCACAGTAAATCCAAAATCCCACATCTGGGTATTTTCCTCAGGCACTGGCCAAATGCACTGAGAGAAAATAAAGGTGCCCAAACTGAACCCGGAGAAGTAAACATGGTTACTCCAGATGGGGTATCTCTCACCTTTTGCTTCCAATATTTATACTCGGCCATTCATCTGCTTACAACACCTTTCTCTGAAAACACTCTTGTAGATGCTCTCTTGAAATGTATTTAACATTCTACTTCTCACACCTCGGAGGTGTCATGAAATTAAAAGTTCTGTATATGGCTATGTCTTTACTCTAGACCCCCACTTTTGCAGATGCTTTTAAATCATACACAGTCTAAAAGTTCTGTACTTGGCAAGTCTCCCTCAGACCCCTCAGTAGGCAGACACTTTTACTTGAAACACAGTCTTGGTGAACAGAGTCCCTTTGTCAGAGAAGAACTCACCACAGAAATGCAGGTGCCCCAGGGCTTTTTCCACAAACACAAGGATCAGGTACTCACAGAACAAATTAATCTATTTATTTATTTGCTTTTGTTAACCGAGTAAGTCACACTAGACAGCCAAGTGCCTATTTTCAGGTGAGACCCGGGAGGGTTACAAACTGGGTTACAGAAGAGACAGTGGGGAAGTTGAGTTTACATACAATCATGAATGAGGTTTACATCTAGATGCAGGACGAGCACAACAGGGTAAGGAGAGTTGAGTATACAAACAGTCAAGTCATAACCTAGGTTTACATCAAGATACATGACAACTTAACAGGGTTAAAGTAGGAAGCTAACAACAAATTGAGACAATATAGTACAGGATAAGTACAGTGCTAACAACAGAAGATACGATTTACCAAAGGGTAAGTACACCAGAAGATACAGTATACAATATACCCTAGAGTAAGTTCGGTGCATAGAGATGAGAATACTTTTTCCAACAGAAAATCATAATCAGAATAAAAGTGCCAGCGGTACCTGGGGGCCATGACCATCCACGGGTAGGACTGTAGAACTGGTTCGGTGAGACATGTGACAGTTAAAGGGCCAGGTACCAGAGATTAAATAACAATAATAATAGTCCCTATGGAGGCAGGGATCGTCTCACCATGTCAGAGCAGGAGCATTACGGGATGCATGAACAAGTGGAGGGACACTTCAGGTAATTCCATAGGGAGGATTTAAAGCCCAAATGGGAGGAGGAGGACCGTGTAAAGGCAGGGAGTGAATTCCAAATTTTTGGGGCATAGGCGGCGAATGCCCGGTCACCCGCCTGGGTGTGGGTTCTAGGAACCAGGCGGTCAGGTGTAGCTCTCGACCGGAGGAGGTAGGAGGAGGTGTCGGGGGTAGGGGGAAGGGTGAGGGATCTAGGCAGCTTCACCACTCTCCAGGCTGGACTAGGGGATTGCCCCATAATCCTGGACTTCCCCCCCATCCCTCCGGGGATGGAGCACTGGAAAACCTTCTAGGAACGGTCTCTACCACTTCACACACTGGTCTTCTGTGTTCTTCTCTAGTGTGAGAACACACTACCCCTTCTCCTGAGGTAGCTCTCTTTCAGAGCTAAGTCTGAGGAGCTGCACTCTGCAGCACTCCTCATTCTTCAGACTCTGTCTCTCTCTCGAACTAACTACTGAATCACCCAACATTCTACTGCTAACCCCTAGAGCTAGCATTCCATCGTGGCTTATGCTGCTGCAAGAATTCTAAGCTGACATCATCACTCCAGCTCAGCAGAGACTGAAGACAGAGTGTGACAGTGTGAAACCCATTTAACTGTCATCTCACAAGCTGCCTTTCCCTGCCTGCCACTGATTCTAAGTGGGATTCTAGTAACCCGTGGGAACAAGGGGGTTACACACACATTTAAATAAGTTCATCAAAAACAATGTGGCCGGGGGTCACGTGACCGTTTAATGGCGTAAAGACATGTCTCCTGCGAGCTCCGACCCTGGTCCAACATTAATTTTGATTGTCAGCGGTAATCTGGTTGTTAGTCACCCATTTTAAGGTTTGGAAGAATAATTGTGATGCGATGGATGAGTACATATTGGCATCAGGTGGTAAATCTCAGCGATTGGGCGCCAAAAACACTAAGAAACAGCCGGTGACGCTCCAGAGTAGAGCGCGGGGGCCATCTCACTTTCGGCCGTGGAGATGTCCGCTATCGGACGGGAACTAAGAGAGCAATTGACAGAGGTGCTAACTCCACAACTTAATCGTGTTGAGGAGAAAACTGACCGCAGGCTGACAGCTATGGATGCACAGACAGCTCAGCAGCAAGAAAGAGTGGAGGAGGCAGAGGGCCGTATCTATGCTGTTGAAGACCTCGTGGCCCCGCTCCCTCGGCACATCGAATCACTCGAGAAGGAAGTGGCTGAGCTACGGGAGGCCCTGGAGTATCAGAAGAACTATCATAGAAGGTCAAATCTTCAAGTAAGGGGCCTCCCAGAAGGGAAGGAAGGTGTTAATATCCTGGACTTTTGTGCGAGCACTCTGCCTGCCTTGATGGGGCTGAAGCTGAAAGGGGGAAGGTACAGACTCGGGCATGCGCACCGCGCAGTGCTACCGCGCCCACCACAGGGACAGCCACCAAGTCAAGTAATCTTCAGATTCCACAACTTTCAGGACAGACAAGAGATGTGGAATAAATATCGTGGGATGCAGGAGCTGAAGTATGAGGGGGTCAAATTATATCTGGCCCAGGATCACTCTCCTAGAATTGGAAGGAAGAGGAGGGCCTTTAACAAGGTGATTGCAGAATGTCAGCAGTTGAAGCTCAAGTGGTTCATGATTTTTCCTGCGACGTTTCGGATTAAATATGAGGGGGCCTCCTATAGCTTTTGGGAGGCCGATAAGGCAACTAGCTTTGTGGCTGATCTCAAGAAGAAGCTGGGATGAGGAACATCCTGAGAAGGCTGATGAAGAATGGGAGCTAGTGGTATGCCCTGTTTAAACTGTCTCCCTGACTGTGTGTGTTTCAGAATGTGTTCAAGGACTTTTGCTGAGTGCTCCAGCGGTACCCTTTTCGGTGATTCCCCAGGGCGATCAGCTGCTCGTAGAGAGAGAGAGGGACTTGACGCGGCCTTAATTTAACTCCTAGATGGTCCGGGACTTTCTGAAGATGGACTGAGAGCTCGGGGAACCGAATACTGTTGCAGGCCCTACGAGATGGATTGGAGTGAAGCTGAACTCGAAACTGGAGCGCCCCAGGCAGGAGTGGATACGTGAGTAGCAGCACAAGGGAGGCCCGGGTGTTGGATTTGATTCGCGGGGCCTTTTGTGGAGCTGCGCGGGGGGGTGGGATATTTTCTTTTTCTCCCTTTATTGCTTACTCACCGGGAGGACTAGGACTGGTCTTGATACTTGATGTCGGGGGAGGCTGCTGAGAGGTGTATTATAATTGAAGCTGGTGTGTCTGGCAAGAGGGAAGGGAAACCATTTGGATAAGATAGGGAAGAGCATGGCTATGAATGTTAATGTGGAGATGGGTGCTGCTGAGGACCCAGGCGGCTGATGGGTAGGTTTAACGGGAAGGGGGAGATGACTCAGATTATCCGACTGCAAAAAAAAAAAAGATTACCGGGAGAAAGTGGAGAGTTGGACTGGGGGGAAGGGAGATTGGAACCATTTCCAAGCCCGTGAGTTAAATATGATACATCTGTTTGAGGGGAAGCACACTAATTCTGTTTTGAGGATGTTGTATGCTTTGTTGGGGGGGAACGGGGAAGAATGTGTGTAAATAGTTTGTGGAACTGTTTTCGTGGTATATGTTATGTTTACATTAGTTATTATTGTTGTTACCAAGGGTCTGAAATACGTTACAATGAGGCTGGGATACTGAGAGAGGATCACTGGGAGAAGGGGAACATAGAATGGGATGGGAGGGTATTGATCCGGGGAATGGTAGACTATCATAGTGGCTAAGGAAAGAGTGAATGTTATATCATGGAATGTTAGAGGTTTCTCCTCTCCCATTAAGAGAACTACTGTCCTGACTGCCTTACGCAGAGCTGGTGTGCAGGTAGCCTTAGTACAGGAAACTCACCTGATGCCTTTAGAACACCAGAAATTGGTGAGGGGCTGGGTGGGTGCCTGCTATGCTGCCTCCTTCTCGTCCCATAAAAGGGGAGTGGCAGTGCTTTTGCACAAGAGAGTACCCTTTAAGGTATCTAGAGTGGTCAGGGATGGGAGGGAGGGGAGATACATCTTTGTGGAGGGAACGCTACATGAGGAGCCCATCACTTTTGGGAGTGTGTACACTCCCGCTGTTTTTGATCCAACATTCTACCAGAATGTGCTGGATTTGTTGGTACAGGAACAGTTTCAAGGACTAGTGATGGGGGGAAACTTGAACTGCACCCCAGATAGAAACCTTGACCACTCGGAGAGTCGAGCGGGGAGGATATATACGGAAGTGGCGTGAGGGACTGAATGATCTAGATGTCATTGATGCTTGGAGGGCGGCAAACCCCAAGGGAAGGGAATTTACCTTCTACTCCTGCCCACACAAAACGTGGTCACGGTTGGATCAGGGATTGGTATCCTAAATTGGCAGCCATTAAGCATGGCCCCATATACGTGTCGGACCACGCAATGGTCATTTCGACCCTGGAAATGACTCCCCAACAAATGCGGACCAACACATGGCACTTTCCGTCCTACTTACTTAGCTCTCAGGAATTTAGGGAATTCCTCAAAGAACAGTGGGAACTGTATACTTCCACGAACGCGGCTACTGCCCCATCTATGCAGGTGTTTTGGGATGCAGGGAAGGCATTTATAAGAGTGGCTATCATTGGGTATGTAAGTAGGTACAAAAAAAGAAAGCTCCAGAAGCAGGAAGAGTTACGAGGCCGCAGGAGGGAGTTGGAGCCGCAGATGGTGGTGGGGAGGCTAAGAGGTGTCCCGGCAGTTGGCAGCTAGCAGAGAAGCCTTGAATAAGTCATTAATGGACGAGGTACACACACAGCTCTTCTTCTGGAAGCATAAATTTTATGAGTGGGGCAATAAACCAGGACCCTTGCTTGTTAATTTAATCAAAGGGAGAAGGGGCCGTAAAAGGATTAACGAAGTAAAGGATAAACAGGGAGTCCTACATAAGGACGCTCAGGGTATCCTGGGAAGCTTTGCCATCGGTTTTACCAGGATCTATACAAGTCAGATGGGGGGGACATGCTAGATAGAATGAAGAAATTTTTGGATGGAATTGAGGTACCCAAATTACCTGACTCCTTGAGGGTCCTGATGGATAAGATCTCTAGGGAGGAGATCGCCAAGGCCATCTCATGTTTAAAATTGGGCAAAGCATGTGGACCAGATGGCTTACCCGCCGAATTTTACAAGACGTTGGGGGGGGAAGGTGGAGCATCTCTGGGCCCTGTTCAGGGAGGCTAGGGAGGGAAGGCTGTTGCCTCTCATTATGGGAGAGGTGACTATTTGTGTTATACCGAAGGCCGGGAGGGACCCGCAGGATTGTGCGGCCTACAGCCCCATATCTCTCCTTAATGCCGATGAGAAAATCTTTGCTAAGATCCTGGCGTCCAGACTGGATGGACTTCTACCGAGCCTGATACATGTAGATCAGACAGGGTTCATTCGGGGGAGGCATTCGTATCACAATGTGAGGAAGGTACTAAACGTGATGCAGAACTCCTCGAGGACACGGAGGCCCACAGCGATCATATCCCTAGATGCCGAGAAGGCATTCGATCGCATCGAGTGGGTATATCTATTTGAGGTATTGGAGAGATTTGGCTTCAGAGGGGAATTCATGGGGATGGTAAAGGCCTTATACGCCTCTTCTCAGGCTTCGATACTAATAAATGGGGGTATATCGGAGAGAGTCTCCCTGCATAGGGGAAAGAGACAGGGATGCCCGCTGTCGCCTCTCCTCTTTGCCCTGGCAATTGAACCCTTAGCTATCGCAATTAGACAATGCCCAGAGGTCAGAGGGGTGGAGGGAGGCAGCATAAGCTGTCGCTGTATGCAGACGATATGATCCTCTACCTGAGGTACCCAGAGGAATCTGTGCCAGCCCTGCTGAGAATTGTTGCTGATTTTGCAGAGTTTTCGGGGTATAAGATCAATATCGATAAGTCAGAAGTGTTATTTGTGGGAGATGCTGGGAATCAAGCGGGGGGAGTGGAATGGGGTCTGTGAGAGGTGTCTATCTCCTTTAAGTATTTAGGAGTAGTGATAGGGAAACGGATAGAAGACATGTATCGGTTGAACTACACCCCCATGATCAAGGTCTTACTCGAGGAGTTGAGGAGGTGGCGAGCGTTACCCTTGTCCTGGATAGGATGTATAAATTTAATTAAAATGAATGTCCTGCCCCGTGTCCTCTACTTGCTTCAGATGCTCCCAGTGGGCCTTAATAAAAGAGACATGAAGACTCTGGAGCGAGGGTTCGGAGAGTTTTTGTGGCAAGGGAAAAGAGCGCGGATGTCTTTGAAAAGGCTGAAAGCGAGTACCGAGGGAAGGGGGCTTGAACTTCCCAGATCTGAAACATTATTTTCTGGCAGCACAGGTTAGGATTATTGAAGACTGGTTCACCGAGGCTGATACTGCTAGCTGGCTAGATCTAGAAGAGAAGGGAGCGGGAGGACGGTTGACTGCCTATTTATCTGGCCGAGGTAGGAAAGTGTATGCCTCCTTGGGTCTTCCAAATCCCTTGGTGCTCTCGGTATTGGATAGCTGGGCAAACATAAAAGCAGAGCTGGAGAGCAAGGAGCAGGAGACTTTATTATTACCTATCGCTAGGAATCCCTTCTTCAGGCCTAGCATGGATGACATTGGTTTCCAGGAATGGGAGAGGAAGGGGGTGCAATGTTTAGGGGATTTGTGTAAGGGGGGAATCTTGACCTCTTTTCAGGAGATGCAGGAGAGGGTGGGGATATCAGGCACTCACCTTTTCAGATTCTTTCAGGTTAGGAACTTGAGTAGAGAAGTGGGAAGGCAACGCGAAGAACCCTCAAGGCTGGAACAGGTGGAGAGGATAATAGCCATGGCGAGAAGGGATCCCTCTGGGCCTGGTTATATCCCAGGATAACTGGGGGCTAGTATTGGAATCACATGTAGGGTTTTTGGCCTGTAATAAATATAAAGAAAGCACCTACAAGTTTGTGCACAGACTCTACTGCCCACCGGTGGTGAATCATAGGCTTCATCCAGAGGTGTCAGAGATGTGTGGGAGGTGCAAGATACATAGAGGTACCTATTTCCACTGTTTTTGGGAATGTCCCTGTCTTCGTGAATATTGGGGGAGGGTAGGACAACAGATGAGCGCCATGCTGGGTTCGGAGTTGTCATCTTCTCCCCTTAGTCTACTTTTTGGCATCGTGGAGGGAGAGGGGGAAAATTGGATTCCACATCAGAGGTGGCTCAGAATACTTCTGGTGCAGGCTAGGCAGATGATTTTAAACACCCAGGTGTCGGGAGACTGCCCCACGGTGGCACAATGGCGCGCCCTATCCATCAAGGCGCTGGCCTTGGAGCAGAGATCACACCAACTGCAGAATAAGGAAGATAAATTTATCAATCAGTGGGCGTCTTTTATGGGTACACTTTCTACGGGTGAGTTCATGATAATGAATGCAGGATAGGGGAAGAAGTGTCTGCAGGAGGGAGAGCTGGGTTGATAGGTCCTACCCTTCAATATAGATTGGTGGAGGGGATCCTCATGAACTCTCTGACGTTGTTGAATAAATTAATATGTAGCATGTAAAAGACCTTGGTATGTATGTATATAGTTTAAGTAAACTATACAATTTAATATATATATTTTCTTTATATAGATTCCTTTCCTTTTCCCCTTTTTTCTTTTCTCCTTCTTTCTTTCTTCTCTCTTTTTCTCTTAAGAGACAGAATGTTATATGTAGGTTGAGGAAATAATTGACACTAATGCTGCACGAGTAATGATGCTTTCTGTGTATTGGTTGTATTTTTTTTTTATTTGCTAAGAAAATTTCAATAAAAAGAGTTAAACAAAAAAAAAATGTGGCTATTCTCATAACCAAAACGCTCTCTTCATGCTAAAGTATACACAAGTCCACATCTGAAAAAGTTTGTTCTAGACAATATAGTTGTTCTTGTATGTAAAGTAATCTCCGCGGGCTAACGCATGTTTTAGATACAGCAATAAAACAACACCATATCTTGCCCTTCAAGGTTCACAACAGTTGCTATACTTTGCTTTCTACTACACTTTTTACAAACTGCTGCATGTAATAGAAAGCTGATGTTGAAACTAGCTTAATTTTCCATCCGAAGCTATTTTAAAGCCCAGCATTTAATTTGTTCCCCAAGGGGTTACTTAAAACGTGGTATAAACACTAAAAAATGTGTTTTAAACTTAGGTATAAGAGCAGCTACACCCTTGAATGAGTTGTTTAAACCAAATGAACAGAAAATTGAAACGTAATACATAGGTAATTATTAATATGAAAAAAACTTGAGGAAGGTTAGTGGCATCATTAGATCATTGGTTAACCTGGGACAATATGTTTCTTTTAAAGAAATTAAGCAAACATATGGACACAGAAAACTGTTGTATGAAAAACAGCAGGAAAACATAACAGGTGGCTGGCTTTATATAAAATATTTTGTCTCATTTAAAGGGAAAGTACACTATTTATTTGATATGCCTGAGAATTGTTATAATGGCTAAAGACTGAAGTAAAAAAACATTATAGACATACTCTTAACTGACAGAGATTAAAACTGGCATATAGAGGCAGTAAATGGCCAGTGGTTTAGTAGGTAGCTATTTTGGCTAGTTGAGATTAGTATGGAAGGGAGGTCAAAATATGATGAAATTTACATTTTATTTATGCTTAAATAAGGTTGATGCTAAATACCGTGGTGGTGGTGGTCATAAAGACATAAAATCATCTGGAAACTTGATTATTAAAACCTGTAACTAAAAATGTTTTATTTTATTTATATTTATTTAACAGACCCCCATAAGAAGTCAAATGTTGACGAAACGTTGGGGCACGTCTGAAAACGAATTAAAATAATGATAAAGTGGAATATTACATGTGACTAGCGTATGGTTATTTACCAGAGATATAGTACTGTTTTTTATGAATGGATTATCACACAAACTTATCCATCTCTGCACCATAAGAACTTTTCAGAATAACTATAACAGATTTCCCCTGGAAACATAGACTGTGCTAAACTTATATGATTAGAGTCCCTGTTTCGCCTATCAGTGACAAGGGTTTGAGAGACATGGCTGCATACCTCTCAACTGTCTCACATTAGGAGGTACCTCACTCATTTTACCCCTCAGAAATCCTCTGCCCCCACATGAAGAATGGGATATTCCACATTTTCCACTGAGACTTTAAAGCAAAAATTCATAATTATCTACTATGCTGTTATCAGCAAACATTATTATCATTAGTGCACTGACAGCAATAGTGTTCTGAACTTGCAGCGCCAAGTTTGATGATATGTCACACGTTAGTCATTTGTCACACATTTCAGGGAAGAAAGGTCGAGAGATATGCGTGGCTGAGGGGGGGAGGCTGTAATGCATCTCTGAGACCCTGTAGAGAAAGAGCCCGGAAATTATGCTACCAAGAATACAGAGCTAGATGTTGACCTTTTCTATCACCATTATCCGTGTTTAAAAGTATTTCCTCCAGTTCTACAGTGGCTACGCATGCCAGTGGGCGGTGATATACTAATAAAAACACGATTTCGATTCCGGAAATAAATGGTCAAGTTCTCACCGACCCGGAAGTCGTCCTCTTTTTATCACTGGTTGGCGAGGATGGCGGACGTGCAGCACGCTCCTGTGGCGGACGGCGAGGTCAAACTCAGCAAAAAGTAAGCGAGAGATGGAGCGGTGCTGCAAAGGGGCTTGGAGAGAGATTAGGGTTGAAGACGGGGGAGTGAGCCCAGCCGGACACAGTGACCCTTAGGTCCGCCGCAGCCCACTTGTTGGCTCGAAGATCCAGCCGGCGTAGGCACACTGTGCCACTTCTGGGGGTGACGGGAGTTGTAGTCCATTGTGTTGGCGAGGGGCGGGGCTACAGCCGATGGAAATTGTATTTTGGTGATAGGGAGGGCTGCTGGTGTTTGACGTATGTGCTGAGATGGGAGATAGTGGTGTTAGGAATTGCAGTTTACGAGGTGGGGTGGGCTTACCTAGTTGGTTAAAAGATTTATTTAAGTATTTTCATACAATACGGATATACATAGTAAATCATAAAAAGAACAACATAGTACACAGTGAAAATGTTGTGGCAACACAGGAGTTACAGCATACAGTCAAGGTATTAGATCAGGGAGTGTGGCTGCTGGGAGTAATAATTTGGTGTTAGTGGGGCTGCTGGGTATTGTAGTTTTCTTCGCTGCTTAGGAGTAGTGGGCTACAGTGTAGTATAGTATACCCTGTATAGAATTGGTACAACAGACTGTTCCTGTGAAGAACATGTAGGGCTTTAAAGGAGTGTTTACACTTCAAGCAATCAAGTTCTTTATTTATCCAGGCGGACACCATTGAGCAAGCTCATTTACAAGGTGGACCTGCATTACACAAGTCAAGTAACAATGCATTTATATACAGACAAATAGACAGGAGATGCAAGAGTACAACAGTACAGGTAGGCCTGCAGTAGACAGGATAAGTAAAAATACATTTGGGTTCAAGTAAAAGACTGTCGGTAAGGGTATAAATAATAATAGGGTAGCAAGTCAGTAAAAATTTATACCGGATACAACAACATACATGGTTTAGTATTCCTGTAAGGTAAAGGCAATATAGTCCAGTGAAGAGATTAGTTGAAGTGGATGCTACAAGCGAAGAGACATACATACATACATAGTCAGTTTAAAAAGACCCAGGCGTATCAAGAGGAAGACATGTGTCGGGAGAAGTGGGCAGCCAGTTGGGGGGAGGGTTTGGAACTGGGATAATACTAGGAGCAAAGGAATGAGATGCTGTGGGTATACAAGGAATAGGTGGGTGAGGGAGGGTGAGATTTAGGGCAGTAGATAAGTAGGTGGCTCAGGGACAAATTATGCACTGATACAAGAAGGAAGGAGGATGGGAAAAGCAGGGAGGATGTGGAAGGGGGGTGTAAGTAAGCTAGGATCATTGGAAGCAGTCGCAGGCTTCTGTAATGTATTTTGAGTATAAGGTCTTAAACACAGTGAGACTAACAGGAGTCCTCAGTTTCAGTGATTTCTGTAGCACATTCCAGAGTGACGGTAGAACGAATCCTATGGCAGCTCTCCCAGAATGCGTTAGGCAGTTTCAGAGAAATCAGTGAACAGCTTCTTGGGGCATAGGTTCCAGGCATATTGAGAGTCAGGCAATCAACAATGTACTGCGGAGGTTTGCCAGTGATAGCTCTGTATGTCCAGAGAGCTGCATTTTTATTTTGTTTGTAGTGTAGGGAGGTCCAACCTACGGCCGGATATAAAGAGCAGTGATAGGTGGAGATGTGGAGACCAGTGATGAAGCGCAGGGCTCTGTGGTAAAGTATGTCCAATTTACCGAGGTATGAAGTAGCACATTGGCTGTATATAAAGTCGACGTAATCAATTAGGGAAAAGAACATAGACTGAACTAGCTGTCCCTTGGCCTCTGTAGTTAGTAGGCGGTTTAACCTGAAGAGGAGACCTAGTTTCTGCCTCAATTTTTTTTTTAGCAAATCCTTCAGGTGGTCTGCAAAGGAGAGTTTGAAGTCTAGCCAGACCCCCAGGTATTTGAATTTTAGCACAAATTCCAGGGTTTCTCCTAGGAGGGTGGTGATGTTGGGTAGAGCAGGGTAGGCTGCATGGTTAATAGGTGAAAATAGCATCGCCTTTGTCTTTTTGGAGTTAAGTAGCAATTTTTTTACTAAGGAGCTGGTATTGAAGTATGTTGAAGTCAGCTTGCAGGTTGCTACAGGCAGTTTCAGGAGTTGTACGGCTTGGGTAGATCACTGTATCATCTGCGAACAGATGAATTTGTGCCTCATTGATGCCTGAGTCTATATTGTTGATGTAGATGGCAAATAGGAGTGGCCCCAGGATGGATTCCCGCGGACGCCTCTTTTAACAGATTTGAGGGGGAGAGTTCACCTTCGGCCTTGACCTGTTGGTGCCTGTCACAAAGGTAGTTGTGGAACCAACGAAAGGAGGTAGAATCTAGACCAATAGCTTTTAATGAAGAAAGAAGGAGGCTGTGGTCAACAGTGTCGAAGGCCTTACCAAGGTCTAGAAAAACGGCTCAGACAAATTTTTTGTTCTGTAGCTCGCGCTGCCAGTCATTTGTCACCTTGGCCAGGGCCGTGATTGTACTATGTTCAGTTCTGAAACCAGATTGCATTTGGTTTAGCAGTTAGTATCATCTATGAAAGATTTCAGCTGGGCATTCATGATTTTTTCTAGAAGTTTTGATAGTACCGGGAGAAGGGAGATGGGCCTGTAGTTGTTTAGATCACAGGGGTCTAAACAACGGATTTAAACACTTGTACATGGGACCATTAGCCAGTTTATTGGAAGAGGTGCACTAATAGGTTGCCAGTACTATCAGGTGTCATTATCCTCTGTGAGAGCAGTGCAAAGTACAAACCCATGTAGAATTGCAAACCAGAGTTGTGTCCACATTTCACACTGGGACTTTCACTGTGACCCAGCTAGGTAGTTTGCAAGTCCAAAACTCCAGTGCAGAAGTGCAGCATTAGTACTTAAATTGCAAATAGCATGCAAGGCTCTAATCCCTCCTTACCATATCATCAGTTATGCAGATGCGACACACCTTTGACTATAGTAAAATAGAGGCTACAAACCATTCAGTCTTCAGGTGAAGCTACCTCTGGCTGGAAGCTGCAACACTGGACTTAATATTTGCAAGAAAGCGAGTTGTGCTCACAACAGAGGGTGGTGAACCTTACAATTTACAATTGTCTTTGGTTTGAAGCAGATTCCTTAGGAAAGTTAATATTCTTCAGGTGGAGGATACTTCTAACTGAAGGGTGAAATAAGGAACTTAGAATTACCAGAAAAGGCAGTCTTTCAGTCACCAGAGGGAGGTGGAGCTTGCTTTAGTTTTGTTACAATCAAGATTTTCAGTGCAGGAAGAGTTTCAACCCACAGGGGCTGAATATTGTTTCTATGTCTGCCCTTCTGCACAGCTGACGTGTTTTGGGGCTGACTGCTTTCAGAGCACAAGTCACCAGGCTGTTTTGGGGCTGGGGAGGTTTACCTGTGTCTGACTTGGATGTTTGGATTTTCTATGTTTGATTAGCAGGATATTTTCTCTGTCAAATTGTTGTGTAGGGCATCTTGCTGACAGGAAGGCACTCATCGCAGCGGTAGGTCAGAGCTTTTAGCTGATTGTTTCGTGAGGGCACAGTTTAGTTTAAATTTATTTGACCACTTGTGCAACAATGTTAGCAAAACTATTTAAATTTTATTTTTTTTTACATAATTTACATATTAGATTTTTTTCAAGCAATGCTATGTATTTATGCAAATTATTTTGAAGTCTTTGTTGTAAAACATAAAGAGTAAAATATTTAAAATTTTCTATTTTATTTTTTCACAATAAAATCTCTGAACTTTAGATGGAGAGGGTGGTGGATGCAGGGAACGGCCTTCCTGAGTAGGTCGTGGGGTCAAAAACAGTGGCGGAATTCAAGAATGCATGGGACAGACATAAGGCAATTCTGGTGGGGGGTAGGAGGAAGTAAGCTGCTGGTTAACTAGGATCTTCCGCTTATCCAGTAGGTGGGGACATGGGCAGACTGGGTGGGCCAAGCGGTCCTTATTTGCTGTTGGAGTTTATGTTTCTATCTTTCTATAAAATTGCTTGCATTTTTTACATAAAAATTCAAATACGCAATTAATACATCTGTTATACACACAGAGTACAATACATTTTAAAATGTGAATGAGCACATATTTTTACGTGCTTGTTTAAAAGAGCGCCTTTCCTGGATTTTTCTCCTTGCCTGCAAAATCATCAGGAGACTCCCTTAGCTGACTGGGAGTTCCTCTGTAGTTTATTTATTGAACTGTTTCACCAGGAAAGCACACTGAGCAACAGGTTGCTCGTCTCCAGGTGTGAACTTGGGGGAGGAGGTAAAGAGGATGAACAGAATAACATACAAGGTGCTGCAAGGCAACATTTCTAATCGGTGAACATACGGTTGGAAATTGAGATACATCTACGGTACAAACGACAACCATTTCCATACAGAGAACATAGCTGTTAATTTACAGTGGGCTAGTTAGTGTATAAGGAAAGGGAGCAAAAAGTGCAGCCCAGGCATTTAAAGGAAAACTACACCCAAAACTTGAAAAAATATATGTTGTGCAGAGTGTTTTAATTTGTATGTGAAGTTCTAGTGTTTCCTTCCCTCTGACTGGTATTAGGAGTTTTTCCCAAATTAGCTTGCTAGTTTTATGACCCCTGGGGATCTTCATACCTGATAGTGTAATTGTATTTCTTATTCCCACAGTGCATCTTGTCTCACATGACTGTGATGTAAGAGAGACCCAACATTCAGCACACACATGCCAAACAAACTAAATATCTTGGAAACTTTACAAGCTGCACAAAAATTACCAGCAGCAAAGTTTTTCAGGACAGTAAATCCTTTAGGATGAGGTGATCTACAGATATTAAAATATAGCCATCTCTATTGTTGTGAACTGATTGTAATGCAGTGCTTTCTGCTGGATTTATGGGCTCTGCTACATCACCATTACATGAAACAAGGTGCATTGTAGGACAAAGAAATGCAATAAACCTATTTGATATGGAGATATCCAGGGGTCGTAAAACTACCCTAAAGCTAGCAGGCTAATTTAGGGAAAAACTCCTAATACCAGTCAGAGGGAACACTAGAACTTCACATGCAAATTAAAACACTCTGCACAGCATATATTTTTTCAAGTTTTGGGTGTAGTTTTCCTTTAACGCATACCCATATCAGAATGGTTATAGTAGTAGGGAATAGCTACTGTATAGTAAGGATAGAACAGGTTAGTTTCCAGTATTGGTGGCATAAAAGAACGATGGTTAGTAACTAACAAGAGCATGTGGAATACCTGAATATTTGTTTATAAGTGCTTTGGGGAGAGAGGAGGAGGTTGGGCTTTTAGGTTAAAGTGCAAAGGGAAGAGCAAGGGGGAGGGGAGTTGAGAGACGTGTACTGATAGTCTGGTCCAGATCCCCAACAAGGTGATTAGAATGCAGCATGGGTAGAGCCCTCAGTGCAGGCTAGGGGAAATAGGCCCGAGCATGGAGAGGAAGAGATACTGCGGTAAGGTAAGCAAGTGCAGTGGGTGGACGGGGGAAGAGGTGGGAGCTGGAAGGAGAAGGAAGGGAGGGCTCAGAAGCCATGATTGGGATACAGGAGGAAGGGATGGGGGAACTGAACCCTCGGGCCCCTCCAGGAATTCTGGAACCCTGTAAGCGGTTAGGGAGGCAGGAAGAGAAGGGGGGGCTGACCCTGACAGGGTACTGGGGGCAACCGCTGGCCCCTCCAGGATGCTGAGAACCCTGCAAGAGGGCTTTAGTTGAAAATGTTGTCTTTAGCCCCCTAAGGAAGGGAAGGGATCGTATTTGCCCCTTGGGGGGTTAGCTGCTCGATCCCTTCCACTTCCTGATCGCCAGTGCCATCCTCAAACTTCCTTATTTTGTGAGGTCATTGTATGCCTAGTGCAGGGATGCACATGCTCCATGGAAGTCTACAGTGTGGCATTTTAAAACTTATTTTTACGATTTTAACCCAACTTGTAGTACAAATCAGAGTCAGTGTTCAAGTAAGACGAGCCTTGTTACTTTTGTTAGAACAGGGTGGAGCCTTGGATGTAGCCCACCTAGATTTCAGTAACGTCTCCAGCTCCAGCACCGTTCCACATAGTAGACTCATAAGCCTGGTAGCCTGGGATTGGGTTCAAAGGTAGTAAACTGGGTAAGAAATTGGTTGGGGAACAGATGATAAAGAGTGGTGGTAAATGGAGCTCACTCAGAGGAAGAGAGGGTGACCAGCGGGGGTGCAACAAGGATCTGTACTGGGACTGGTCCTCTTTTTAATATCTTATTAGCAACATTACAGAGGGGCTAGAAGGGAAGGTATGCCTTTCTGCAGATGACAAAAAGATCTGCAGTAGGGTAGACACTCCGGGGCAGGGGTGTGTGTGTGTGTGTGTGTATGTGTGTTAAAAAAGAAAAAAGATCGAAGAAAGCCTTGAGGAGTGGTGAAAAGTGTGCCAACTAGATTCTATGCTAAGAAGTGCAAAACATGCACTTGGGGTCAAGAACCCCAGGGCAGAATACCAGGAGGGGTAGTGGTACTGATGACCACCAAGCAGGTGGCCAAGCAGTGTGACAAGGCAGTAGGGACAGCTAGTGGGATGCTAGGGTGCATAGGGAGGGTTATCACCAACAGAAAGAGGGAGGTGGTGATTCTGCAATATAAATCATTGGTAAGACCTCACCTACAGTACTGTGTCCAGTTCTGGAGACCACGGGCCAGATATTCAAAGCTTTGCGCGGGATTAGCGCCAGGACTGCCATATTCAAAAGGCCACATAGTGCAGGCAAAGTGCATTTTCGCTGAGCAAACCGTAATTATATGCAAGGGGCAAAGTGAACATGAATACAGGTGCTATGAGATATTCAGCGACTAGCGCCGCGCTAAGGTGTTTAGCATGACCCTTAGCGCGGAATGAATTACCGTCCAGGAAAAGCTGGTCATAACCTTGGGCAAACAGGTTTACACGTCATTGGTGCATAGCACGGTGTTTGTGTGGGATTAGCGCAGCTTGCGCAACCCTAACATAAGAGCATGACACTTAGAAAATGTCTGACATGGTGGACACATGCTGCTCACTGCTGGCACCACCATGATGCCAACAGCTGCCACCAGTCCCAGCCAAGCACTGACAGTAAGGGGGGATCCGACCCACAGGGGACAACTAGGTAGTGTGGCCATACAGCACACACCTGCAGACCATACGTCTGTGGTTACCAACAGATGCCAGCACACACGGGCAGCACTGTGGGCATGGCGGCCATTGAGGGGAGAGTGTACAGGTGGCCAGACCTCATCACAGCCCAGGTGTGGCCACATGACTGGGACACATCATGCAGTGCACATGGGCCAGTAGTGGGAATACCCACCACTTGAGGGCCTGTCGGAGCATACATGCCCCCCAGCCACATACCACACAACTGTACAGAAGCTACAGCACACACAGCCGGCCATGCAAATGTCACGGTGAGCATCCCATGCCACAGGTGCAGCATCTGTGGAGCACACAACGGTGAAACAGTACTGTCCACCCTCAGTAATCACCTGCATGCTGGGCCTGTCACTCTGTACAGTGCTGTGGTCATCACTGCCCTACATACCATAGGCATTGCTGTGTCCCTCACACTACCAGCCCCCTTGCTACTGTAGCATCTGCTGTGCACTGTAGCATGGCCTACAGTGTGACGGTTGCATACAGCACCACCGCCTGTGCCTATACTGTTTTCTTCCCTGGGGCACACAATGCTGTGCTGTACTGCATACATGTAGCCTGCAGCAACCATCATGCACTGTCAGACTGACCTACAGGTGGAGCTGTGCCAGACCTGGCCAGCCCCTGTACTTCCAGACTGACCTACAGGTGGAGCTGTGGGACCCTGCAGTAACGCTGGGCAACCTGCATGCAAATCAGGGAATGATGAGATGCTAATCTGACTGTTTGCTCAGAGACTACCTAAGTAGGCTCATTTGCATGTCACTTTTGAATATGGCAAATCTTAGCACCGGGCTAACAGCTTAGCTCTGCGCTAACGGTTCGGGGAATTTTATACAGTTTTGATCACTGTTCTTTCACATCTGCTGCTGCCTGCTGCTGTACTGGGTCCACGCATCTGCTGGCATGCACATTGGCCACATAGTTCATCTCTGCCTGCCCTCACGTTGCTGTGTTGATGTTGTGGTTTGCACTTCCTGGTTGCTATATTCAGTGCTGTCTTATTCCAGGGCTACGTTTGCCCTGCACTCCCAGCCCAGTTTGCACGGCCTCATTCCCATGCTATATTCAGAAGCTGTTTGCCTTGGGCTATTCCTTTTGAATATAGCTTGCTTTGTGCTCCAGGTTAAGTTTGCCTGTCAGGCAGTGTTAACTTATCCCAGGGGCAAAGCTTTGAATATCTGGCCCCACATCTCCAGAAGGACCTAGAGTAGAGGCAGTAAAGAGGAGGGCAACTAAAATGATGTAGGGCCTGCATCAAAAAGCTCTACAAGGGGAGGCTAAAGGGCCTTAATATGTACACCTAGGAGAAAAGGGGGGGATATGATAGAGACTTTCAAATGCCTCACGGATATAAATAGGATACAGAAGGGAAGTATTTTTCAGAAAAAAAGGTGCTCAAGAAAAACGGGTCATGCTTTGATGCTGGGAGGGGTAGATTGAGTGGAAATGTGAGGAAGTACATCTTCACAGAAAGAGTGGTGAATACCTTGAAAAGCCTCCCAGTGGAAGTGGTAGTGGCAAAAACTGTAACTGGATTCAAGAACGCATAGGACAGGCATAAGGGAACCTTATTGGTTAGGAAAGGGAGGGTAAAGCCGGAGATCAAGTGGGGTCTGTGATGTCACATTAGGTAGGGAAAATGGGCATACTAGATGGGCCAAGCAGTCCTTATCTGCCAGTTTTATGTAAGCAAATCACCTGGCGCACATACCCCCTTCCCAATTTTTTTCCCCATCTCCTTGGGCTGGCACACGTGTGATGGTGCGATTTATGTGATGTATGTACTCTGCCCCTGAGCCCAGTCAGAAGGCTGTTACTGCTGCATCATCCAGCCTCCCCTATATTGTGATCAAGCACTGGCTTGGTCTGTCCCCTCTCCTCAAAGAAGGAGAGCCACTGATGGCCCGGTGGCTCTGAGAGTTGAGGCGCTGGACGCCACACTGGCTACCCAGGTTCGGGAACAAGCTCTGGTTGCCGGGGGTCGGCAGGGGGGAGAGAGAACATGTCGTCCCACTCGTTGACTGCTCTCTGGCAGTGGCCGGAGGGCAATACAAGTCGGGAGTCACATGCTGATGTCATGATGTCTCAGGGAGGGTGGAACGGGAGAAAACAGGAAAAATGGAGCCCTGGTAGGCTCAAAGATGGTTCCTGTCATCTGCGGGGGTCGGCCATGGCGATCTGGATTGGGTCGGGGGGTGCTGGTCCTCTCTCTCCTGGCCCCGCTGCAGGGGGCAAGCCATGGGGGACTGGCTGGATTTGGCAATGTGGGGACGTGGGGAGCCGGAGGGGTGAATCTCCTCGTGAAGTGAGGCCGCAGCTCCTGCCGGGGATCCCCAGAGAGATTAAAAAAAAACTGTATGAAAAAGAAGAGCAGTCAATGGATGCTCAGTCCTCCTTCATGCAGTCAGCCCTCAAGCAACCCAGGTCTATTCCTGGACCTGGTATACCAGCATGGCGACAGGTGAGGTGCTGAGTCCCTCAAAACTCCATGCCACATGGCCAGCATTGCATTTATTTTAAGGAAAAATACTAACAATCTGATAGGAGGATGGTGGGGAATCAGAAATCATGGTTGCACCTTGAAAGAGATTTGCTGCTGGTAAAGCAAGCTAGGTGTTTTACCACTGTATATTGTGCTGCGCGGTAATGTTTTTTTACAACGATAAGTTATCGTCCGTGGCGATTATCGTAATATATTGTCATATCGTGTTATTGTGGCATCCCTATTTACAAACAAGGGTTGCAAGGCCTTTCTCTGCTATGTACATAACCTGTTGAATACCCTACCTGTGTCACACAAGAATGCTGTAATTCACTTGCAGTTTAAAGGGACACTGGCAACCATTTTTGCATCATATTATTCCTAGTTGTAACTCCCTCGTTTTATTATTGCTTACCTTTTTTAAAATTCATTGATGATGCTAGTTGTTTTATCTGTTTCCTTTCTAAATACTGACTTTCCTGTCTTTGCTGTATGATGCCTTACTTGAACTGTTTGTTTCCATGACACCCATGCATTTTGACTGTGGCAGCACTAATTGTATAACTGTTGTCTCTTGCCCTCACCAATTATTGGCTACAGTGGGAAGCATTTAAACTAGCTGGGGGGAGAGGGCAGGCTAAGGCAGAAAGACATGGACTGTCCACCCCACACACAGACAGGCTTAGCAGTGAGAATCCCAAGGATGAGAAGTCCCAAAAAGAACAAAAGTAAGAATGCAGGGAGAAGAGAGGGGAAAGAAAATGGGATGGGGGGGGCATGCAGATGAGCAGGATGGGGGGGGGAGGCAGCAAAATCCTGGATAGACATGTGTACAAGTTCACAAAGTGTGGCCAACATGGTTGCTACCCTAAAGTCCACCATGGCGGCAGTGGACTTGGACATAGTCACGATAACAGAGACCTGGTACTGTGATAACTATGAATGGGATACAGCCATACCATGCCAAAGCTCCTGGGTCGCCCCTAAAAACAGGCACTTGTGCCTAGTGGGCCTTACCAGTTAACAAAAACACAAAAAAAATACCTGAGTATACTCTGTGACGCTTGGACAGCTGGTTCTGATTAATCTATGGTTTTTGTTATATAAATACATGTTATTGAGTGTCTCTCATGAGACATGCTGAGAAAGCCTGTGGGTTAACATCCCCACCCCTTCCAGGTTGCAGCTAAAAGATAAAAGCCAGGAGATAATTAAATGCTAGAAGAGACCTAAATTAAGGAGCTCCTGTTTATCTAGCTTAATTGTAGCTGGCAGCTGCTAGGCTGGAAATCAAACTTTTATGACGTTTAGAGGAAGAAACCAGGTTATGTCACTTAGGTGCGAAGTCATAAATATTACTTTGATGTCTGTAAAGAGCAGGATGCTGCTCATGGATGAAAGCAAGAACTTGGAAAATTACAGCCTTGATTGGGAAGTCGTGTAGGGATATGAGTTTTTGCTGATGTCGCCTATCAATTTACCTCCTGCTTGATAAGACATCCTGATTGTATAATTTTTAATAGAGGAGGAGCTGGGTGACATCATAGAGAAGACAGGGTCAAGACAGTTTTTTTTAATTGTGCTGTAACTGACCTTTAGACACACATGATTGGACTCTGAAGCTACAACATCTTTCAGCACTGTAAGAATAGAAGAATACATTAGCTAGGCAAGTCTAAGTGTATGGTTGGTAGGAAATTGCACTTTTAAACCTGTTTTTTTTTTTTTTTTTTTTTAAGTGATTGTAATGTTTTGTGATATATTGTTCTGTTTACTTTTTTTTAATCTATTTTAAGTAAACCTCTATTTTAAGAGACTACTTGGTGTGCCTTTGAAATTCTTTATTTGACAAGTGAAGCATATCTGGTTAAAGTTGACACTGTGCTTAGTTTACTGGTTTACCAAACTGGAAATAGGTAAGAGTTTATTCTGAAGACTTTCATAGAGTTTTTAGGGTTCATTTTGTACACCTGGTTAGGTGCCTGTAGGCAAAAGATATCTGGTCCCCCGAAGAGTAGAATTATCTGAGCCTGTACATTGGGTATGCTAGCAAGAGGTTCACAGTTTGAATCCCTCCAGAACTTGAGACTGAAGTTTGATTTGAACCCACAAAACAGACAGGAGGGTTACCCTGTTTCTGTTCACAGTACTGCGCTTAGAGGTTGGCACTGTGGGAGCAGAGGGCCTGACCTGCTAAGTGGGGTTGTGACATACTCCTATTCAGAAGAGACATGCTAGGTAAAAAGGGAGGAGGGGTGGCTCTTTATGTGAGGGAGAACATAAGTCACAGAAATAAAAGGAAAACTGGGAGAAGCAGAGGTACTATGGGTTACCCTAGAAACAAGGAAGGGGGACGCTATTCGAACAGGAGTGATCTACAGACCCCCAGACCAGGGGGAGGAAGTAGATAAGGAGATGATGGAGGAAATCCAAGGGATAGCTGATAAGGGGGAGGTATCGCTGGTAGATAACTCCAGTATGCCAGATGTGGATTGGAGCATTCCAGCGGCAGCTACAGGTAGAAGTAGGAAAATCCTAGACTCTCTGCAGGGGGTGTTCCTTGGGCAACTAGTTGGAGAACCAGCATGGGGAGTGGACAGTACTGGACCTGGTACTGTTAACCAGGGAGAGTGTCACTGATGTCAAAGTGGGGAGTCACCTGGGGATGAGCGATCATCGTATGGTATGGTATGGTATGGTATGGTTTGATATAAGAACTGAGCCGGCAACTATGAAAACCAAAACGAGGGTCCTGGATTTCAGGAGGGCTGATTTTGGGGGGGGGGGAGATGGGAGAGTGCCTCAGGGAAGCTCTGGCAGGGATAGGGAAAATGGAAGGTGTGGAGGAGAATTGGGCGGTAATAAGGAAGGCCAAGGAACAAATCTCTGTGTCAGGCAGATTACAGAGAGCAGGAGGAAAAATAAACTGCTGTGGTTCTCTGAGGAAGTAGCAGGGAAAGTAAAGGCAAAGAAGCCTGCATTCAGAAGGTGCAAGACAACACAGGAGGAGGAGGAGGCTTATCAGGAGAAACAAAGGGAGGCAGCAAAAGTAGTTAAAGGAAAACTACACCCTCATATCATTTAAATGTTATTTGTTTCCACGTCAATGGACAACTCCTTTCGTTTTGCTGTTAGGGCTATATGTATTAGCCTTAGTTTGTTTTCACTGCTCATGGTAGCACCCTGTGGTTGCCCTGGGGGGTCTCCATTTCCTGGTTGTTGAAACCTCATCGTCCGTTAGAACTGCATTAGCATATGAGTACATGAGGTCAGATCAACCATTTATATCATGTATCTCTATGCTGAAAGAACAAATATCCTGCAAAAACTCTCTGGAAACTCATAAACTGAATGTAGTCTAAAGGGAAAAAATCTGCATTGTAACTTGGATAGTTTGCAGAGCTCACTGAAGTAAATGTGGTATTTCACACCTTCTTTCAGCATGTTTCTTTGAAGACTAATTAAGCAGACAGGCATACTGGGGAGTTTAAAGGGTGATAATGCATCATGTATGCTAATGCAGCTGTCGGGGGACAATGAGATTTCAACAACCATGAAATGGAGCCTCCCAGGACAGTAATGGGGCCTAGTATGAACTGTGAAAACAGACTAAATCATTTGCATGCATCCATAACAGCTTCATGAAAAGAGTTGTCTGACATGGAAACGAATAACATTTAGAAGATATTAGGTTGTAATGTTCTTTTAAGAGCACCAAGGCACAAACAGAGGAGAATATTGCCAAGTCAGTAAAAAGGAACAAGACATCCTTTAGATATATACGCAAAAAAAGGAAGAACAAGACAGGAATAGTAAGGCTGAAAGGGGAAGGAGGGGGAGTGTGTGGAAGAGGACCAGAAGAAAGCAGACATATTCATAAAGTACTTTTGTTCAGTATTTACAAAGGAGGGGGTTGGTGATGGGCCACAGATAGGAGAAAAGGGCAACATTTATTTATTTTTTTTTAACAAAGAATAAAATAAAAAAAAACAAAAAAACATTTTGGGTGGAGGAGGTGACAACAACAAAACAAGAAAGGGACCTGAAAGTAGCAAAGCTGTGTGAGAAAGCAGTAGGAAAAGCTAGTAGCATGCTGGTGTGCATAGGGAGAGGGATCTGCACCAGCAGAAAGAGGGAGGTGGTGTTACCCATGTACAGATCAATGGTGAGGCCTCACCTGGAGTACTGTGTCCAATTTTGAAGGCCCCATCTCAGGAAGGACATAGATCGGGTGGAGGCAGTACAGAGGAGGGCAACCAAAATGGTGCATGACCTCCATCAGAAGTCCTATGAAGAAAGACTCGAGGAATTAAATATGTACTCTCTAGATGATAGAAGGGAAAGGGGAGACATGATAGATACATTCAGGTACCTCAAGGGTATAAATAAGGTACAGGAAGGTAGCATTTTACATGGAAAGAAAAGTGCAAGGACAAGGGGCCATGACTTGAAGCTGGAAAGGGGGAGGCTCAGAGGGAATACGAGGAAGTACTTCTTCACGGAAAGGGTGGTGGACGTCTGGAACCGACTCCCAGTAGAGGTGTTGGGTACCAAAACGGTAACAGGATTCAAGCATGCATGGGCTAGACACAAGGGAACCTTAGTAGCAAGGCGGGGAGGGGAGGTTCGGGCGGAGAGCAAGTGGCATCTGTGATAACACAGTAGGTAGGTAGGATATTTTAGGGCAGACTAGGTGGGCCAGGAGGTCCGTTTCTGCCGACAGTTTTTATTATTGTTTACTGTTGCTTATGTGATCTTACTGTATTAAATTGTGTAGTGTTGTGGTGTTTCTGTACTGTACTGTATGCATGCAGATCCCCTGTACTTGCTGTTTTCTGTTGTTGCCAACTCTAAAACCATTTGTAAATAGGCTCTGCCTAAAGGGTTTTATGTGGAATAAATAAAAAAATAATTAAAAAAAGTGAAATGTGTGCTAATGGTGTATTACACCAAAACTTGTTTTGTTTCAGATTTTTCTTTTTCTACTCTTGCATACTTCAGAACATTAGAAACACCTCAGAACAGTGCAACACCATAGTGCAATAGTGTCCTCTCCTCCCGCTGCATCATAAGTGGCTAGACTGTGTTATGGTGTTCCTAAAGTCCAGGAAAGATGCAGTGGGCATTGCTCAAAAATGTAAACAAACACGTTCTTGTGTGGTAACGCCAGTATGGTGGGCAGTCTACAAAGATGTTTTAATGTGGTAACACGGGTATGGTAGGCAATCTGTTTTTCACTTTTTGAAAGAAATAAGGAATCTGAATCACACTACTAGCTACTTTAGCAATCTGTACAGAATGTTACCCATCATTAAATGTGTTTTTTTTTTTTTTTGTTTGTTTGTTTGTTTAAACTAAAGTCGCTGTGAGGCCTAAGGGGGTTGACAGTGTCCCTTTAAAACTGAATACGAACTGCTTTGTGCTTTGCAGACTGCAGTACCCAGTACAGGGATTGGTGTGCAGACTACCATCTAAGCCCTAACATTCCAGTTTGCGCTGCACAAACCGTTTGATTACGCTGCCCTCTGTGTTCTATTCATAGCTTGTAATTTGCAGTTCAGTGAACTTCAGTGTGTGGGGTGAGGGGAAATGAGGCTGCTGGGAGTTATAGTTCACTATTTTTGTAAACAGCTTTTGGAATGTCTTGTGCTTGTGTTAGTGGTAATTTAAGGTTGAAGGGGCACTAAATCCATCAAGTCCCCCATCACCACCCGCTTCATAAACGAGGACCAACGGGTATGCTGCACAAACAAGTACTAAATTATAGAGATTTCCCACTCAGGCCCTGTACACATTACAACTGAAGATTTGTACCGTTTTAAATAACGGTTCCGAAACGTTTCCAAACTCACCACAGCAGCCCATCCACATTATTGTTCACCGAGTTCGAACTCGATTGTAACACGGTAAACTCCCGTCTGCATCAGCAGCGAGTAACGTTTTTAAACCCGGTAATCCTCCGCGATTGTAGCACGGTTATGTTGGCACCATAATAGACAGAAAATCGCATGCCCATCCACACCACAAGGTAACACGTTTTCCTCCTTCAAACCGTTTTTAAAAACGGACTTGAGACTAGCTCGCAGCAGGGTTTAAACACGGTTTCTTAACACGCTTTGAAACCGTGCTTAAATGCGGACGGGCGCTGAGTTTGTGCTAGTTAAAACGTTTTAAGCACCTTGAAACGTTTTAACTAGCCTGATGTGTACAGGGCCTCAGCCTGCTACCCAGAGTATCCCTTGATTCTTTTGGTGAGCAGACCTGTGTCCAGCTTACCATGAAGGCTTGTACTGTCTTCGTGTCCACTGTCTCGGCAGGTAGGCTGTTCCTTAGGTTCACCACTCTCTGGAGAAGTGCCTCCTAACATTATCCCTGAATTTACCACCTTTGAGCTTCGGGGGAGTGTCTACACTTCCTGCTGGAGCATACTAGATCTGTCTCTTTGACCCTGTCAGATCTGTCTGCTCGACCCTGTTCATACCAATCGGTATTTGGAAGATTGAGATCATGTCCGCTCTCTTGGCCTCCTTTTCTCCAGGGCGGACATATTGAAGAGCTTCCGTCTGTCTTCATAGCTTTCATCCTCCATACCCTGATCGTTTTGATAACCTTGCACTGCTCCCTCTCTGCTGCCTCAATATCCTTTTTGTCTTGGGGGAGCTGAGGCCTGCACGCAGTACTGCAGGTGGGGCCTGACCAGGGTATTATAAAGTGGTAAGATCACGTTCCCTGCTTTGCTTGTCACATCCTTTAATGCCTCCCAGCATTCTTCTACCCTTCTTTACAGGTGCCATGCACTGCTTGTCAGGCTTCAGCCCCTTGTCTTATGATCCCCCGGTCCTTTTTACCCCTTCACTAAAGCAAGAGGGCCCCACACAATGTTTAGTCCTGCCTCTGTTTCTCCTCCAAGTGTAGCCAGTTGCATTTGGGCCACATTAAATCTAAGACTCCAAAAGTACGACCAGTCACCCAGCTTGTTTGGGTCCTCCTAGGTAGTAATTTATTTAATTATTTCAAAAATTTCACCAGGAAAGACCTACCGAGCCGATAATAGCTTGTTTCCAGATGCATCCCGTGGGGAAGAGGAGTAATAAGAAACAAAACAATAACTTAAACAATCAAAACAGTAAATTATGCAGTACAATAAATCAAATAACAACAATACAGAATTTATACAAGGACAGGGCAGAGGGCTTGCCCATTGGGTTCCAGGGGAATACATTTCAAGGTGTGGAGGCATGAAGGGATAGTTTTCTGTAGGATAGAGAAGGAAACTAAGAAGAGAGTAACGAGCACAGATTAGGGGGAAAGAAAGGAGGAGAGAGAGAGAGGGGGAATGAAGGGAGAAGCTAGTAACTGAGAGGTGGAGCAGAGAAGGAGTGTAATCCTTGTTGCTAGCATGTGGTGAGGCTTCAGTCTAGTACGTACCCAGTCCTTGCTTGCTCTGAGTTTCAGCATGACTTGTGATACAAAATGGCAGACAGGACTAGGGTCCATAATTAATTGCTGGAGGGTCACAACTGGTTTGTGGTCTACTGTTTGTGCACTAGTGCATCTTAGGAATGCAGACACTAATAATTTTGTGCTGTGAAGTCGCTAGCCTTGCTGAGGGACACTCTACTTGTGTACAATCTGTTTATTTTACTGGGGCAAGGACTCTCACATTTGTTCTAGTTGTCACTCGCACATTAAAATTCTGTATCTTGAATTTGGATTTCATTTAATAAATTTCCTCTACACTTGTTGGAGCCAGATTTAAAGTTTGGGTCAGCCTGGGATAGCCTGACAGTGGATTCTGTGTGAGGATGGAAGTCTATGTTTCGCATACAGGAATCTTCCTGACTGCCTGCTTTCTTGTGTTTTTCACTAGGCATCACTAGCGGACACTAGTGTTGAACCCTGTGCACCATGCTGATGCTGGCTGTCCGTAGAGCTGCTGGGCTGGGGTATAGCCATTCCTTCAGGGCGAGGGGTTTTCGGGACAAAGTGCCATTATGCAACCCCGCTACATTTACACCTCTCTGCAGGGAAGCCCCGTTGCATGATGGGAGAAGGTTGGTGTTCCTTCTGCTCCTTCTGACTGAGTGTGCCAGCCAGGTGTTGTTTCACATTCATGTAAATTATACATTAACTCTGCCACCCTTAAACTGGTGTTGAGTGCGGCTTCCTGAACTCTGTCTCCAGCATGAGTTTGAGATGCCAAGCAGTAAGAAATCTCCCCTGGGGCCAGCCATCCAGCACAGCGGTAGTGCTACCGCTTCCCATACAGATAACCCTGGGTTCTGTCGCAAGCCAGGGGCGACTGAGTGCTGCCGGGGGTTGGCTTCCATCTCAAGCCTCCTGCCTTGGGGAGGGAGGGAGAGTACCTTCCTTCCCTGCATGACCACCCCTGGTGGCTGGGGGAGGGATGTTTGTGGGAAAGAATGAGTGGTGCTTTATGGAATGGCCCTGTGATAAATTCACCACATGCTTAGAGCAGGGCTGGCAGTGGAGTTCCAAGGAGGGATGTGACCCGCCCTCCCATGGCCCTGATAGGTGAAATGCTGGGCACTCTGTAGGATCATGCCGTGTGAGAGAAATGAAGGGTGGGGTTATGGGGAAAAGATGGAGGGTGGACCTGGGACAGATGAAGCCCCCTTGTCCAGCCTTGTTCACTTAGGCTGCCTGGCTTACATCCTTCTTGATGGCTCCTTCCCCATGTCTCCCTTTCAGTTGAGCTAAGTATGTCCAGGCCCACACACGACTGACATGGCAGGCCACCCACCAAAGTTGTGGTCCTTGGTAAGTGGTGAATAACCAGTTAGTTGGTGAGAAGGTTGGTGACTGGGTTGAGTTGGAGTTGCCATCGGACAAACCTGAGAAGAGAAAAAGCTGAATTTAATTAAAAAAAAAAAAAAAAAAGATGAACTTGCATGTAGCAGACACTGCTGTCTGACCTTTTGAGTCAGGGAGTGCTTAAAACCAGCTGGCAATGTTGATGAAAATCTGGGGCTAGCCATTTTTAAACTAGCGCTCATTTAATTATTTTGAATATAAAAAAGTACTAAATAGACTTTAAAATGGGGGAAAAAAGGATTCTCTTACAAGACAGGAAAAAAAAGAGAGTGTAAAAAATTAAAAGGTACGGGTCAAAATTTTTATCGTATAATGCACTGCTGCTTTAAGCAAGTGTGGCTGCCAGTCAAACTGTTTTGGTTAGCAGGCACTGCTGATTAAGTACCCCAGGTAAATTGATGCCTTGTAACTTGGGGCTTTTCTGTTGGTTTACACAGTGAGCTAAAGAGGCGACTGAAGGCTGAGAAGAAAGCTGCTGAGAAAGAAGTCAAGGCCAAAGAGCAGCATGACAGACCGCAGCAGGCAGCGACGGACAAGAGTGCTGATGATGTCTATGGTGACGACGACGAAACCCTCGATCCTAATGTGAGCCAGGGTGTGAATGGAGATGGGGAAGGGCGATCCTTTTGGAAACGGGCCATCATGTGGACTTACTAACACAAAGGGTTTTCTTCAGGATTAAGAAAGGCTTTAAAGGATATCTGAACTCATAAATTTAACTTTTTGGGCTTATAGCTCTTTAAAGAAGCGGCTGCTGTTTACATGAATGCTGAACTTTCATTTATTGAATTAGGATAAATGCAGTTTTGTAGCATTTAAAAAATGTAAATAACAGCCTCTGCTAATTCAAATCTCCCAACTTCTGTTGCCCTAAAATGGCTTCTGACATGCCCCGTGATGACATCATTGAAGATAGAGAGCCTGATTAGCAGTAACACATGCTGCCAGCCTTTCAAGCAGAGGGAGGGCGTGAGGGGAGATGGGCTGCTGAGGGTGTGAGGAGAAGTGGGCGTGGCCTAGGGTGTGAGGAGAAGTGGGCGTGGCCGAAGGTGTGAAAAGAGATGGAGGTGGCCGAGAGTGTGAGGACAGATGGGGTGGCCGAGGGTGTGTGGAGAGATGGGTGTGACCGAGACTGTGAAGACAGATGAAGCAGCTGAGGGTGTGTGGAGAGATAAGATAGGGGCGGCCAAGGGTGTGAGGAGAAATGGGCGGCCGAGGGTGAGGGAGAGATGGAAGGGCTCTGAGGGGTGGAGAGACAGGGGCGGCTGAGGGGTGCGGAGAGATGGGGTGGCCGAGGGGTGAAGGGAGCCTCGAGAGGTAGTGGCTCTGAAGGCAACCTGGGAGGCCAAGAGTGTGGGGAGATGGGGGGAACCGAGAGGGTGAGTGAAGTTGGGGGGCACCCAAAGGTTTGAGATGAGGCTGTGGGGGAGCAGCTGAAGGTGTGAGGGGGAGAGATGGTAGCAGCTGAGTGTGGGAGGGAAGACGGGTGATTGAGGGTGATAATTTAAATTTGGTGTCTGAGGTTGTGAGGGCAGTTGAAGGTGTGAAGGTAAAGCGTAAGTCAGGTTGTATGCGGAAAGTGGATGTTTGAAGTTGTAGGGTGAGGGCAAGTGAGGCATATGATAGTGTGCCGAGGGAATATGGGCAAAGGGAGAGTGGGCATTTGAGGATGCGAAGGCAAGGTATGTGTCAGGTTGTATGGTGAAAGTGGGTGGCTTAGGGAGTGAGGGGGCAGACAGGGGTGTAAGGGTACTATAGGGGTAGCATCAGGAAGTATTCAACCAGTGGTAGATATATATTTTTTTCCCTTATGTATAGTCAAGCTGCTAAAGAGCAAATAACTGGCTCTTTTGAAAACGTCCCCTCAAGCATGAAATCCCTTACCAGGCTCAGAGGCCACTGGTGCCAAAGTTTAATTTTTTCTGTGCTCCCATTTAGGAAGGGAAGGGAAGGAATTGTAATTTGTAATCTAAACTACATAAATTTTGCTTTAAAAAACAGCCCCATTCATGTCTATGTGGCGTGCCACCCACTCTGTCCATATAATTACATCACAAAACGTGATAGTGCGGGGGCGGACCTCAGACAGAAGTGATACTAAGAAGTGGAAGAGATCAGCGTGGCTCAGCTCCACAGAGCCAGATTATGATTCCTTCCCTTCCTAAATGGGGGCACATAAAAAATTTAATTTTGGCACCAGTGGACTCAGCCCGGTATGGGAATTTCATGCTTCTGGGGATCAGCACCAGAATAGTTGCTCTTTAACCAGGATAGTAAAATAGTTTGGTCATAAACTGGGTTCCTTCCTTTATCTGCTAGGTGGAATATTGTTGCCAGGGGCTGGCAGTATAGCCTAGAGTAATGAGCTGTGAATGAGCTTGCTACATCCAGCAGACCTGGGTTTGATTCCTACAACCTCCACTTGCCTACTCTGAGCAAGTCATTTAACCACCCTAGTGCTCCCTGAGTCACCCCTGAAAATAGGTACTTGTGCCTAGTGGGCCTTACCCGGTTACCAAAAACATTTTAAAAAAGTTTGAAAATGTGAAAAAGGAAAATTACATTTTGGATGCTATGAATGTGGAGTGCACTTGGTTAATAGGACATTTCTTGTGATGGTCACAGTGGCCCTCCCTGGGCTGTAGTTTGCTCCTGTTGGGGATTTTCTTTTTATCCTGCCCTGAAGTAAACTTGCGATTCCTTGTCCTGCAGCAATACTTCAAGATTCGTAGCCAAGCCATACAGCAGCTGAAGGGAACCCATGAAGACCCCTACCCACACAAGTTCCACGTCACCATATCTCTAACTGAGTTTATCGAGAAGTATAGCTACCTGCAGCCTGGAGAGCATGTGAACGACGTCACTCTCAGCGTGGCAGGTAAGGACTGGCCCCAGAATGCCCTGTGCTCTTGCTGTGTTATACTGCACTGAAGGGTTTTGGTTTATTGTCATAACTTGGAATGTTAGACTCAACCCAAGGTTCTGCTAACCCCATAACAAGGGTCCCAGGACCCTTAAATTTAGCTTGAGACGTTTAGTTAGATTGGTGAGGGTGGGGTACAAGGATGCTCTGTATTTTTCATTCCAACTTTTTACACTGCGTTTCCTGTCCCCTCATTTCCAGACAGTTGTCCACTTGGGAATAATCTACAGGGTCCCTGTTTTGTTTCAGACTGGGATTCCTAAAAGTGTGTATGAGAGCCTTGTATCATGTGCAGAGGGTGGCAGAGTCTTCCAAAAAATTATCTGCCAGAAACTCTGCTCAGCTATCCGTAAAATGGAGGCTTACAGTTCAGAACAAGAAATAGATCTGGGAGCATTTCTCAGCTGGATAACTGTTTCTGACTTTGAAATCTTAAGTTCCACTGTGATGTAAATGGTTCTCATAAGCTTGTTTACCTTTTGCAGGTACTATCAGTGGGCCGGAATATGATAGTGAATGTTTGCTGGAATGTTGAGTGAGCATCAGGCAGTGGCAGCAGCTGGCAACCTTGATAAAATGATGGTGATGGAAATGTGGGCATCACCCAAAAACAACTGGGACCTCGTGGTCCTAGGTTGCGTAATATTATGGTAGGAGAGGGGTGCAGTGTAGGTCAGGGAAGGTATCAGAGTGATGGAGAATAAGGAGACTGGGTGGGTGCATGGTAGAATCACCATGGACGTAGTTTACCGTGGATGGAAGGAGGAGGAGGAGGAGGGTTGTCTGCTTGGGAATGACCTGCAGGCCCCTTAATCAGACAGAAGAGGTGGATAGGGCTCCAGACGAAGAGATCAGGAAGGTGGCAGCTGGAAGGGAAGTCAACTTGTTAGGAAACTTCAACATGCCGAATGTTAGAGCTGGCATGGCAGACATAACCTGCTGGTTTCTGTGGGACTACTGAGTATTAATGCCAAGCCTGGTACCTATGACTGTAAACCTAACAGAACTAAGGATAGCGGAGGGAGTCAAAAGTAAAGGCATAACTTTCTGTAGGTACGTAAGAGGAAAATGGCAGACAAAGCATAGCACATAGAGAGACAATAAAGAAGACGGGGAACAAGCATTGGAGATGATGAAAATAAGGCAAACATTTTAAATGAGTACGTCAGTACTGCATTCAAAGTGGAAGGTATTTGTCCAGTTCCTGACAGCAAGAATAGATTCAAGGGTACCAGTAGCAATGGACTGGAGTCAGGTTATGTTACCAGGGAGAGAGGGGAGAAAGTACTAAAGTGTCGACAGGACGTGAACATAAACAAGTCACAAAGGGTCAGATTTGCTGCACCCCAGGGTTCTAAAGGAGATTAATCGTTCTCTAGCAGTCCTCTTAGCAGATCTGTTTAATACATCACTAGCCACAGGTAAGGTGCCAGGGGACTGAAGGGTGGTTAATGTTGTCCCCCCAGGTGGGACAAATCAGGCACACTGGTGGTCAGTGGCCACTACAAAAATTGGTTTGGCTGCAAGATCGTCCAGGAATCAGTCTTCACCAATAATTCAGACTAATAGGTCTGAGCTGGAAGCACTAGGACCCTGCGGAAGCCAGAGCTTTTCAGGAGGGCTGGTGCTGATGGAAGCTGCACGCATGCATGACACCGTGAGACTAGCTTGCGTTAGATGGCTTACCTCGGCATCAGTCCTCAACCGCCTCAGTTCTTTTTTACCTGTCGTCGAGCGTGCTTCAGTGATGATGTTGCTTGCCCACCGGGAGTCAGAACTTCACGTCTGTACAACAATAGAGTTCAGTTCTTCTCAGTTTTTAATTTTTAAAGGTAGAGTTTGTTATTTTTGTATTAGCTTAATGATATGCAAAAATATTTCTCTGTCTCTCATAACTCTGCCGAGTCAAGGGTCAACAGCCATGAAAGATGATGGTAGGTAGCCTCCACAGGCAAGCTGCTCTGGCAGGGGGGGTGATGTCCAGTCCACTTCCCCCTTTGTGGGAGGGTTCTGACGATGGGTGGTTGGTGTTTTTATGCCCAGAAGGAAGGACGATCCTCCCAGAAGCAAAAATAGAAGTGATCCCGGTCGGGGTTGCGGTGCCACTCAGCCTTGAGTTCCCCTCTTCCCATACGAACACACAAAATTGCCGGCAGAAAAAGGCCCACAGGTCTATCAAGTCTTCCTGATTATGCAACTCTTAGTTTCATATTACTACAGCTGCCCCAGCCCCACCCAAACCCTCCTTCCTCCCCTTTCCTGGTCTTTCCTCTTTGTTCTTGTCTGTACTAACCCTGCCCTTGACTGTGTCCCAACCCCGCTTAAAGCTATCCACTGTCCTCAGTTCTGTTAACTCCTCCGGTGCGTTCCATCTCGCCACCACTCTCTCTGTAAAGTAGTGCTTCCTCATCTCCCTCCTGAACCTTCCCCCTTCCAACTTCAGACTGTGCCCCCGGTGGCCCTTTCCCCCCACTTTTAAGCGGAATAATCCTCTCTCTCTGACTTTGTTTATGCCTTTCAAGTACTTAAAAGACTCTATCATGTCCCCTCTTTCTTTTCTCTCTTCCAGCGAATACATGTTGAGCTCCCTCAGTCTTTCCTCATACAGCAACTCCTCCAGTCCCATAATCATTTTCGTAGCCCTGCGCTGCACCCCTCCAGTAATCTCGCATCCTTTTTGAGGTATGGGCACCAGTACTGCACACAGTACTCCAAGTGTGGCCTCACCAGTGATCTATACAAGGGCAGGATGACCTCCTTTCTAGAGGCAATCCCTCTGGCAGTGCACCCCAGCATCCTATTTACCCTTGCTGCCACCCTTCTACACTGTGCTGACACCTTTATGTCCGCTGTGACTATTACCCAGAGGTCCCTTTCCTCCTCTGAAGATGCTACCTGCACTCCCCCCAGCCAGTAGCTGGTCTTGGGATTTCTTGCTCAGAGGTGCATGACCTTGCACTTCTTAGCGTTAAACTCCAACTGCCACTACCTAGACCAGTGTTTGAGTTTAGCTAGATCCTCCCTGAGTGCCTGCCTCCCTTCCTCATTGTCCACTTTTGCACAAATCTTAGTGTCATCTGCAAACAGGCTGATCTTACTCTTGACCCCTTCTGCAATGTCTCCAGTGAAGACATTGAACAAAACAGGGCCCAGCACTGAACCCTGTGGTACCCCACTTGTTACTGGCCTTGGCTTGGGTGTCTCCTCTCCCCCCCCCTTACAGCTACTCTCTGTTGTCTACCCTGCAAGCAGCTGTCAACCCACCCCACCAGTTTCTTCTCCACCCCATGTTCCTTAGCTTGCTAATTAATCTCCCGTGGGGCACAGAGTCGAGAGCCTTGCTGAAGTCCAGGTACAGGACATCCACAGTGTGGTCTTCATCAACTGCCCTCGTGACCCAGTCGAAGTAGTTGATCAGGTTAGTTTGGCATGATCTTCCCGAGACAAACCCATGCTGTCTCTCATCCCGTAGACCATTACTATTAATAAGGGTTATCAACCTCTCCTTTAGAATGGTCTCCATCAACTTCCCCACTGTGGAAGTCAAGCTTACCAGTCTGTAGTTGCCCGTTTGGTCCTTGGGTCCACTCTCGTGAGCCATCCTCCAGTCCCTGGGTACCTTCCCCGTCTCCAAGGAGGTGTTGAAGAGGTCCATCAGAGGGTCTGCCAACACCTCTGCCAGTTTCTTCAGGACCCTTGGATGTACACCGTCTGGTGCCTTGTCCACCTGCAAGACTTTAAGGCCCTTCAGAACTCTGTTATCTTGGATGACCCCATCTGTTATATCTGCCCCCCCTTCGCCCTTGCCCCCTTTTCCCTGTGGTATTGGGCCATCCCTTTATTTTGTGAACACCAAGCAGAAGTACTCATTGAGTGCCTCTGCCTGTTCTTCCCCTTGTTTCACCCATCCCCAGTCTCTCTTGATTCTAACAATTTCATCTCTACAGCTCCTCTTCTCCATTATGTATTTAAAGAACTCCTTTTTTCCCCCTCTCTGATCCCCTGAGTCAACTTCAGCTCCTTTGCCGCCTTGGCTGCCCTGACTAACCTGGTCACCTCCCTAGATGCCTTTGTGAACACTTCTCTATCCTCCTCACACCCTGATAGTTTGAACTTAATGAAGGCTAGTCTTTTTTCCCCTCACCTTCCACTCCATTTCCTTGCTGAGCCAGCTAGGTTTTTTGGACCTGGACTGCTTACTCTGAGTTTTGGCACATGTGTTCATGGCCTCATTCAGCCCCTTCCTAATGATTGCCCACTTCTGTTCAGCATTCATCACTGGGTCAATTTTAGCCAAATACCCCTCTAGGATGCTGCCCATTCTGGCAAAATCTGCCTTCCTGAAGTCCAACACTCATGTTCTGGTCTTAGCCAACTCTTTCCATGTGTTGAGGAGGAACCACACTGAGTGGTGGTTACTTCCTGCTAGAGGGTCCTGTACTACCACATCCTAGACTTGATCACCATTTGTTAGCACCAAATCCAGTATGTTCCCCTCTCTAGTAGGTTCCATTGCCCCTTGCACTAGGTAGCTGTCTTGGATAGCCTCCAGCAGCACCTGTTCCCAGGCGTGTGCTGTAGTTACTGTCTGCCAGTCAACCACAGGTAGGAATGGGAAGAAATGATACAGCTCGAGGTCTCCCTCTGCAAGGTCTGCCGCGAAGTCCTTGGATGTCCCAGAACAGAAAGCCCTTTCCAGCACCTTTGGTGTCAGTGGGTGCTTCTTTGTATGGGAGGTCAAGGTCTTGGGCCCGGAGTCCCTCCCTGTCTATTAGTGGGGAGTTTGGTGGGCAGATTCTTTACTAGCCGGCTGTTATGGAGCAGTTGGTGCAGTGTCTGGCTTGTTTGCCTCTGCCTGCGGAACCAGTCCCTGGCCCTTTGGGGCTGGTGGCACTGGAGCCACAGGCAAAGCCTTCAAGCTAGGTAGAGCATTTGGCTCTAACAGCCCCGGGGCCCTTGTTGGTGACCGCACCACTGACTCCTGTCCTACTGGCTGCACCCGTATTCAGTGTCACTGCGGTGGGACCGGTCATGGTACCTTTGTCAGTCACTTCGATGCCGACTGGATTTAGGCCTTTCAGGGCCTTTCCCGGTGCTGGTGTGAGCACTGCCGTTTGTGCCGGCAACCTCCTGATGCCAGATTCAGTTCTGGCTGCGGCATCGCCTCTGATGCTGGCTTCTTGTAAATTGGGGCTGGTGTTGCCATATCCTCATTCTGGATTGGGAAACTTGCCATCCACTCCACTGCCTGACCCTCCTTCCAGGGTTTTGGGGGGGGGGGGGATGGAAGGGGATGAGTCTGATGCCAAGCTCGTTATTAAGGACAGACCAGTGTATGTCTCTCCGCCTGTATCTGATGCTGTTATTATTCTTGCTGAGCATGACAAAGCCATTCTGCCCCAGGAGGTTGCTGCTCATCCTATTAACAAGGAGTTGCACAAGATAAACATTGTGGGTAAGCAGGCTTTCGCTGCTGCTTCCCTGGGTATGAGAATTGTCAGCTACCAATGACATTTTTCCAAATGTGTATCTACCCTTTGGAGCTTACTTAAGTCTGTTGCAGAGTCTTTGCCTGACTCTGAGACTAAACATAAGATCCTGTAAACTGTTAATCGTGGCATTGAATCTAAAAGATGTCCAACAGTAGATAATGAATGTTCCTTTCGATGGCACATACCTGTTTGCACAGCAGGTGGAGAAGCCTCTTGAAGCATCTCGGATAGGGAAAGGATGAGGTTTCTTTCAGAACAGGCAGTCTGTTGGAGGAAGTGGTAGGGTAGCTCAAACCAGATCTCAGCTCCACCCAGAAAGGCATAGCTGAAGGCACAGGCACTGAAAGCACTTAGTCACACCCTCTGAAGCTCCATCCTCGGTCCTGCCTCAGCTGCGTCAGGCAGACCTCTCCTTTCCAGTAGGAGGATGCCTGACCCAGTTCTGTCATCAGTGGGAGTTCATCACGATGGACAAGTTGGTTCTCGGGATCATCCGAGAGGAACACTCCCTCAACTTTACAGAAATCCCTCTGGACTCTCCACCCAGAAGACAATCAGTCTAATCAGCTCACATGTCAGAACTTCTGGCACAGGAGATTGCAGGCCTTTTGAGCAACAGGGCAGTGGAGGTAGTGCCAGAATCAGAGCGCAACACAGCCTTCTACTACTTCCTCATACCAGAGAAGTTGGGGGGATGCACCCCATTCTCGACTTTAGAAATTTGAACAAATTCATGGACTGAGAGACAGTCTGGATGGTTTCTCTGGGATCTCTGCTTTCTTTCCTGAAGCCTTAGGATTGATTTGCTTTCTGGTTATGCAGGATGGTTATCAGCATATTCTGGTTCACCCCATCCACCACAGATGCCTCCAATTCTTTGTGCTGGGACAGCATTACCAGTTCAGAGTCCTGCCTTTTGGGCTATCCTCGGCACCTCAAGTCTTTACAAAGTGCTTTGCCATACTCGCAGTGCACCTGAGAAAACTAGGACTCCCAAGTTTACCCTTATCTGGATGACTGGTTGATAGCCAGTTCATCCAAGCAAGAGATGGAACTAGCTGTGGCCACAGCCTCTCACTTCCTTACTGCCATGGGAGTTCTGCTGAACCTAGAGAAGTCTCAGCTTTAGCCTTCTCAGCAACTCCTGTTCATCGGAACTCTTCTGCATACTACCAACACTCGGGCCTTCCTTCCAGAGACCAAGGCAGGCAGGCAGTCCTACACATGGCACACTACGTAATGGAGCGCAAATCTGTACAAGTGCATGCTGGGTCTGATAGCCTCCTTGGTATTCACAGTGCCCCGGCATGGTTACAGATGAGAATGACCCAGTGGATGCTCAGTGCACAGTGGTCACAAGCATTGCATCCTCAAACTTACTCCATTCTGGTGATCAAGCCACTAGTTTAGTCACTTACATGGTGAACAGAGGAGGTCAGCCTCCTTCATGGTTTTCCCTTCCCAACCTAATCGGAGAGTCAGGCGACTACCACTACGAATGCCTCCCTAATGGGATGGGATTCCCACATCAGGGTCTTCAAACACAGGGTGTCTGGAACCCTTCAGAGACTCAAATCCCCACATCAACGTGCTGGAAATGAGAGCTGTGTTGTATGGCCTCTGAGCCGTACTGGACCTCATCAGCCACAAAACAGTCCTCCTACAGATAGACAAGTCAGTCATGTATTACATAAACAAGCAAGGAGGAGCACACTCTTACCCTGTCTTCAGGGAGGCAGTTCGAGTGTAGGAATGGTACCTGGAGCAGGGGATCCTACTCCAAACAGTTTACCTGCCAGGAGTACAAAATGCTCTGGCAGATGACATCAGCCGAACAGAGGTCGATCCTCACGAGTGATCACTAGCTCCAGAAGTCGTGAGATCACTGTTCGAGTGGGGAACACCAGATGTGGAACTTTTGGCATCCCTACTCAATGCCAGACTGCCTCAATTCTGCTGCAGAAATCCAGGACGTGGCATTTTCTGTTAGTATGCATTCAGGATGCAATGGCAAAATCTGTTTCTGTATCCATTTTCTCCAATACCTCTGGTGCAGAATGCTCTGCTCAAACTGGAGGCACACAGAAGTAAAATGATGCTAATTGCCCCCTGCTGGCCTCGACAGATATGGTTGCCTCTGTTGAATAGGCTGTCAGCACACTGAGGATCCTCCTACTCAGGAGGTAACTTAACTGACTCGGGGTCACCTGGTCCATCCCAGCTTGTGCTCTTGTCACCTTCAGGCCTGGCTCCTAAAGAAATTGAAGTGAACAGGTACAAGGTATCTCAGAGGGTCTCTGAAATACTTTTGGCTGCCCATAAGCTTTCTCCCAGGAAGATCTACACAGCCAAGTAGAAAAGATTTTCCATCTAGTGCACCAAAACCCACATGGACCCTTTTTGGTGCCTACCTGACAAGGTTCTGGAGTATTTGCTGGGCCTTTCTGATACTGGCTTGCAGTATTCCACAGTCAAAGTCCACTTGTGTGCTATAGCTGAATACCATGAGTCACGTCAGTACCCTTTGCCCGGCTCAACTGCCACTTTTTTAAGAGGTTTCTTAAGGGCATTTTACACACAAGGCCTCCCATCTGGAAGCTGGTAGGTGCCTGGGATATCAACCTTGAGTTGGAAATGCTCACCTGCAGGCCCCTTGAACCCCTTGCAACATGTGAGCTAAATACTGTTCCATGTATTATACACAGTAACAGTAATGATTTACCATCTTTGTATATTATACAGCAATGGTTCAACTCAGGTTGCTCGGTACAGTATGTCTCTTGTGTGAATTTGTAGCTCCGGTTGTGTTACCAACTACTGCTCCGAAGTGTAAAATGTTGTATTTATATTGTCTTTATTAATGATTTTAATTAATGATGTACCTGTGTTTAACTTTTTAATCACGTGTAATCAGGAGGCCATTGAATATGAGTATTGCTTAACTGGTTAATTATCATCTCATTCTGTTTTAAATAAAAAAAACTTGAAACTGGAAAGTTCTTAACTTCGAAAGCAGCTTTTCTAGTGGCCATCACTTTGACTTGCAGAGCGTCTGAAATTCATGCCTTGGTCACAGATTCTTCGTATATGTTTTCCACAATGATAAGGTGGTGCTCCACACACACCCTCTGTTCCTACTGAGAGTGGTGTCGGAATTCCGGGGGAGAGGGGTCCAGCACCCTGTACATCGAATGGGAAGAACACCCCTTCCCCCTCAGCTAGTGGTCAAACAGGGATTCAGCATGTTTGCAGTTCATTTACATCACCAGGTAAGAAAAATTTTTTGTCTCCCCATACGACGCACAGGGGTAATGCCAAACCTCACCCAACAACTAACACACCCAAATCTGGCTAATGGAAAATCATGTACACAATGCTCACAGCCTGGGAAATAAGATCCCAGACCTGCAGGCAATAATGTCAGAGGCTAAACTGGACATAGTAGCAATTAGTGAGATGTGGTTTACTAGTAACCACACTTGGGAGACTTCAGTACCTGGCTATGTATTGTTCAGAAGAGACCGAGGTGCAAAAGGGGGAGGAGTGGCCTGTATGTCAATGAAAATATCAAAGCTACAGAATTCAGAATACACATAAGGAGCCAGAAGAACTGTGGGTCACCCTGGAAACAGGAAATGGGACAGCCATAAGAACTGGGGTTGTCTACAGGCCCCCAGACCAGGGGGAGGACATAAATACATTACTGTTAGAAGATATACAAAACATGACAGCTAAAGGGGAGGTTCTGATAATGGGAGACTTCAACATGCCGGATACAGATTGGTCAATACCAGCAGGAACATCTGCCAGAACTAGACACATAGTGGATTCCCTGCAGGGGGAGGGCCTCAAACAACTGGTACAACAACCCACAAGAGACAAGGCTATCCTAGATCTAGTACTGACTAACAGGGAAGGGATCACAGATCTCCAGGTAGAAGGTCACTTGGGGGCCAGTGACCATCACATGGTATGGTTCAATTTGGCTACTACATCTAAATCCTCCCATTCCAAGGCAAAAATATGGGACTTCAGAGGAGCTGACTTTGATAAGATGGCCAATAGAGTTAAGCTAGCCCTGGCAAAAAGAAACACAGGTGAGGGGGTACAGGCAAAGTGGGCAAGCATTAAGGATGCAGTACTTGAAGCAACATCCCATTGTGTTAGACAGAAAAGGAAGTGCAAAAGAAAAAAGGAAACCATTTTGGTTCTCAAATACAGTAGCAGAAAAGGTCAGAGCCAAAAGGCTGGCCTTCAGGAAATATAAGGGAACACAGCGGGATGAAGATAGGGAGGCATACCAAACTGCCCTCAGGGAAGGCAGTAAGGCAGGCAAAGTTCCAAACAGAGGAAACACTAGCACGAACAGTAAAAGAAGGTGACAAGACTTTCTATAGATACATTAGTGAAAGGAGAAAGTCCAGAGGGGGTATTGCTAAGCTTAATGGAGAAAAGGGAGCATGTGAGGAGGAGGACCATGTAAAAGCATCTATCCTAAATAGATACCTTTGTTCAGTATTTACTGAAGAGAAGGTAGGGCAGGGCCCACAGCTCAGCACCATGGACACAGGGGGGAGGGAGGGAGGGAGGTGAGCACTACTCCCTTCAGAAAAGAAAGGGTCCTACAAGAGCTTGCTAAGCTCAGGGTGGATAAGGCAGTGGGACCTGATGGCATACATCCCATGGTACTTAAGGAGCTAAAGGTGGCACTAGCAGAGCTGTTTAGTGAGTCTCTGAGCACAGGAGAGGTCACAGAAGAGTGGAGAAGGGCTCATGTAATCCTGCTCCACAAGAGTGGTAGCAGGGAGGAGGCAGGGAACTACAGACCAGTCAGTCTTACCTCAGTAGTGGGCAAGATGATGAGGCACTCCTTAAGGAAAGGATAGTGCAACACCTGGAATCCATAGGGGCACAGGATCCAAGACAGCATGGGTTTATAAAAGGAAGGTCCTGTCAAACTAATCTCATAGATTTCTTTGACTGGGTAACCAGAGTGGTGGACCAAGGGGGAGCAGTTGATGTCGCCTACCTTGACTTCAGCAAAGCTTTTGACACTGTTCCACATAGAAGATTGATAAATAAGCTGGGTAGGCTCGGGGTGGGTCAGAAGTTTGTCAACTGGGTGGCAAACTGGTTGACTGGCAGAAAACAGAGAGTGGTGGTAAATGGTATACAGTCAGAAGAGATGCAAGTCACAAGTGGGTACCTCAGGGATCAGTCCTGAGGCCAGTCCTCTTCAACATCTTCATTAGTGACCTTGCAGATGGACAAGAGGGTAAGGCTTGTCTGTTTGCAGATGACACCAAGATCTGCAACAGAGTAGATGATCCAGATGGGGTGGGCAGAATGAGAAGAGATCTGGATAAACTAGCAAAATGGTCAGAAGAGTGGCAACTGGGATTTAATGCAAAGAACTGCAAGATCATGCACATAGGGAAGAGAAACCCTGAAGCCACCTATAGGCTGGGAGGGGAGTTGCTAGCATCACAAAGGAAGAAAGAGACTTGGGCATCATCATCACTGATGACCTGAAATCATCCAAGCAGACCTCTAAAGCAGTAGGTAAGGCTAGGGGTGTTAGGGTGTATTAGTAGGGTATCACAAGTCCTTAAGAGGGAGGTAATAATCCCCTTTACAAGACACTGGTTAGGCCCCATCTGGAGTACTGCGGCAGTATTGGAGGCAACACCTCACAAGGACATTAACCAAATTGAGGCAGTCCAGAGAAGGGCAACCAAAATGGTGCAGGGACTGCATCAGAAGACATATGAGGACAGATTAACAGAGCTCAATATGTATACCCTTGAGCAAAGGAGGGAGAGAGGTGATATGATCGAGGCATTCAAACACCTTAAGGGCATTAACAAGGTGAAAGAGTCTAACATGTTTAAATATAAGAAAAATAGCAGGACAAGAGGACACAGCATGAGATTAGAGGGGGCCGATTAAGGGGGAATGTGAGGAAATTCTTTTTCACATAAAGGGTGGTGGATGCATGGAATGGCCTACCTCAAGAATTGGTGGCTATGAATACAGTGCAGGGCTTCAAACAGGCATGGGATAGGCATATGGGAGCAATAAAAATGAGTATGAATAGATAGGCCACTGACAGAGCAAAGGCCGATGGCACATTTATAAGGTAGAAAAAGAAATGGGCAGACTGCCATTCTCTAGACGTTACGAGAGTCCTTAAGTTTTACCTGGACAGAACTAAGTACTTCATACAATCAAACAGCTCTTTGACTTCTTCGATCCCAGTCAGAATGGATAGCCTGTTACAATCAAGCATGTAACCACCCAGTCCCATGGGGTTACTAGTATCCTCTCAGTGTCAGTGCTAGGCAGGGAAAGGCAGCTGGTGATTAACTAGTTAAATGGATTTTTACCTACGTGCTCTTCTGCTTACTTGGCCTCAGCTGAACTGAGAGAGGTGAGCTCATTTGGAACTCTCGCAGCAGCATAAGCCACAGCAGCTGTGAGTGGGGAGGTTTTAGAATCTTGAGTCAGGTAGTTGGAGTCAGTGTGTGTGTGTCAGCAGTTTGAAGTGTGAGGAGTGAGAACTGCACAGCTGAGGGATCTGAGTGAAGAGCCTGCTTGCTCATCCTAGTCTTAATATTCTCCAGTTTGCCAAGAGAAGTGGTGGAAACCATTGCCTACAGCAGGATCTCCTGATTTTCATCCCCAGAGGGGTGAAAAGGACTGCTAGTGGATGGATCCTATGGGCAATCCCTTTTTGATCCAGAATGTTTCAAACAACATGAAGTCTTGCTATATTATGACATATGCAGTGAGTCCCAACCTTCGAACTGCTCCGGAGGTGAAAGAGTTAACTTTCCATGCCAGGCATGGAACGCTGAGCTCGAGCTCGGTTGAAAACTCTGTCTGTTGGTCTTCAAATTCAAACTCAGATTCTTTACTCCGCCTCACTGAACAGTCGCTCTGGTGATTTTCTCCTTCTGCTCAGTTCATTTTGTCGGTTAAAGTATTATTTTCTCGTTTTTTTGACCGAATTTAAACCGCAACCGGTCGGTTCATGCTCTGTCTGTGGTATTGTAAGTACTAGATTGCTTTTATATTTAATTCTTCTGTGTGGAACTTGTAAACAGTTATTGGTTCGGTTTGAACCGATCAGGTTGTTTTGAAATATATTAATCTGTCTTTTAGAGTGTGGTCACCGGTTCTTATCGGTTCTAAAAAAAACGGATTTTATTACGTTTTTTTCCACGACCCGTGACACGGTTGGGAACCGATAAGAGGGTCTTGCTTGGAGGATTGCCATAAACGGGCAAGTTTGGTTAGGACTGGCACTGTGTCTGAGAAACCCAAAAGAAAACCGGCCCACTGGGTTTCAACACTGCAGTGTCTGTGGGGAAGCCTTTGCCAAGGCTGACCCCCACACCACCTGTGTTTATTGTCTGGGGTTTGACCACCTCAATGCAGACTGCCAGATTTGCAAAAATTTTCCTGCAGCTACCCTGGATAAGAGAGTTGGTAGGCTCAGGGAAAGGGAGGCCAAGAAGTCCGCTGACCCGGATGGCCAGCCTGGTTCGGTTCCAGCCAACCGGAGGGAGTGCCCTCTGACCAGGGCGAGACTTTCTCGGCAAAGGAGAGCCGACTCGAGAAGTCGGTTCCAGCAAAAGGATAAGGAAATCAGCTGGTGTGGAGCCAAAACTTTCCTCTCCAACTGCTGAAGAAATAGCCAAAGCAATTAAAATTGTCCAGTCGCTTTCCCTGGTTCCGACCGAACCGGCACCATCAGGTAAGCGTATGGTTTGGCCGGTTCCACTGGTTCAAGAGTATGATTTAGAGGAATTTTATGAACCGGAGGAGGGGGAAGAGGAGTATGAGGAGAGTGAATGTGTTTTTGAAAGTCTGGATGTGCCCATTGAACCGGACATCTCCCCAGACAGACCTTCAGGAGTGTCTCCTCCTAGGCTTTCTGAGTCCCCTTCTCATTTTATTTTTTATAAAAAAGTGGCTGAAACCCTCCAGCTCCCTATGGAGGAAGCAGTGGATGATCAAGAGGAACCTGACTATGTGGAAATGATGGATATCCCAGAGTCCAGGAGGCTATCTATTCCTTTGCATAAATCTTTTGGGAAACAGACAGTAAAAATTCTAAAAACTCCTCACACTATACCTCCTGTTGATAAGAGAATGGGCAAGAGGTACACATTGTTAGGCTCTGATACGGAGTTCCTTACACAACAATGCAGCCATGTTGGAGTAGTGCAGGCTGCAGCCTGTGACAAGGCAAATATTCCCTTGGCCTCACACCCACCTGACAAGGACTCCAGGAGGATTGATGCCATGGCAAAGAAGCAGTACATGGCAGCATCCTTGGGACTCAGACAGACAAATTATATGGCTTATGTTGCTAGATACCAGAAATCCAGATGGGATACTGTTATGGCTGTAGCAAAACAGGTCCCTGGCCAGCTTGCCAAGGAGCTGGAGCAGGTGGCTGCTGATGGTATTGAGGCATCTAAGGTGCAATTCCATGCTGCAGTGGACTCTAATGATGTGTCATCAAGAGTCATGGCTACATCTGTGGCACTTCGCAGAATGGCTTGGCTCAGATGTACTAGCGTGTCACAGGACACCCAGACTAAGGCCATGGATTTTCCTGTTGTGGGCAATTCTTTGTTTGGGGAGCAGACAGAGAATGACATGAAGAAAATGGATGAGTATAGGACCACCTGTAGGAGTGCACAGGCCAAGGAAAGGCAGGCCACTCCTCAAAGGCAGCCTTCCAAGGGCAGGCCTTTTCATAGGCCTTTTTACCAAGCCCAGGCCTCCTCTTCAGCTTACGCCCAGAGGGGGGTTCTTTAGAGGGAGAGGCAGACTGGGTACAAGCAGGCCTGCTTCCCCCTCAGCCTAAAGCCCCTGCCAAGCAGGCACCCTGATGGGGTGGCCAGGGCCGATTCTCCACTACCTGTAGGGGGCAGGCTGGCTTACTTTGTCCAGGACTGGAAGTCTCTCACATCAGACAAGTGGGTCCTGGAAGTAGTAAGCCAGGGACTGGTTCTCAGCTTCAAAAAATTTCCAAAGATGAGAACCAGATCCTTTCCACCTGCAAATCCATCAGAGGCACTTGCCCTAGAGGCAGAAGTCTCTACCCTCCTGGCTCTCAGAGCCGTGGAAAGGGTTCCACCCCTACACCAGGGCAAAGGATTGTACTCCAGGTACTTCCTTACCCCAAAAAAGACAGGAGAATGGCGGCCCATCCTGGATCTCAGATACTTAAACAAGCACCTTTTAAAACCAAAATTCAAAATGGTGACTCTGAGAATTATTCTGCCCTCTCTAAGGCCAGGGGACTGGCTAGCGTCCTGGACCTCAAGGATGCCTACTTCCATATTATCATCAAGCTCCCATCGAAAGTACCTCAGGTTCGAGCTGCCCTCAGGCCATTTACCAGTTCAGAGCAATGCCCTTTGGCCTCACCTCTGCTCCAAGGGTATTCACAAATGCCTGGCAGTAGCAGTTGCCCACCTAAGAAGGCAAAAATTGCCATCTTCCCTTACCTGGACGACTGGCTCATAGTAGGCCAGTCTCCAGACCAAGTCAAGTTACATCTTCAGATAACTCAGCAACTGCTGCACTCTCTAGGTTTCCTTCTGAATCTTCCAAAGTCAGTTCTAGAGCCTGTCCAGCTCCTCACCTTCATAGGCGCAGAACTGAACACAGAGGAAGCCAGAGCCTTCTTGCCTTTGGACAGGGCAAGGACCCTGGTCTCTCTGGCCTCCTTATTCACCCTGCAGGTCTCTCGACCAGCAAGGCATTTTCTACAACTCCTAGGGCACATGGCTGCTTCTATAGCAGTAGTGCAAGGAGCCAGATTTAGATAAGGGACATCCAGTTCCATTTGAGAGCCTTTTGGTCTCAAAGAAAGGACCCTCTAACCAAATTGATTCAGTGACTCGAACCCTGATCCAAGCCCTACAATGGTGGCAGGATCAGAGCAATCTGAGACAGGGGGTTCTCTTTGTCACTCAGTCTCACTCTTTAATCTTACTACAGATGCATCCCCCTTGGGGTGCGGAGCTCTCTTGGGCGACCTCACTACCCAGGGACTGTGGTCCCCTCAAGAATCTCTGCTCCACATCAACCTGTTGGAGCTCAGAGCAGTTTTTCTAGCACTTCATTTTTCCAGATCTGTTCAGAACAAAGTTGTACAGGTCAGAACAGACAGCACCACTACAATGTGGTACATCAACAAGCAAGGAGGCACTCGGCCTCACGCCTTGCGCATCAAGCAATGAAGTTGTGGTCTCTGGCTTATTCCTGAACACCTCCCTTACGGCAGTTCACCTCCAGGCAAGGACAATGTCCTGGCAGATGCTCTCAGCAGGATTTCCTAGGGCCATCACGAATGGTCACTGGATCCCCTGGTCCTGGAGGTAATATTTGCCAGGTGGGGCACCCCGCAGATAGATCTTTTTGCAGCCCCAGACAATCACCAACTTCCCTTTTTGCTGCAGGTCCCCAGTGTTGGGTTCAGTCCCTCTGGATGCCTTAGGTCTCAACTGGGAAGGAAAGTTTCTCTATGCTTTCCCCCCTTCCCTCTCCTGTTCTAAGTGTTAGTCAAAATCAGATCTCAATCCTGCAGAGTGATTCTGATTGCTCCAGATTGGGCCAGACAACCCTGGTATCCACTCCTACTGTCCTTAGCAGTCCATCTTCCTTTGTGTCTTCCCCTGGAATCACAATCTGTTAACCTGTGCTCAGGGAAGGGTTAGGTACCCGAACCTCAAATCTCTCAGTCTCAAGGCCTGGCTCTTGAAGAGTTAGAATTTGCTGATCTACACCTCTCCCAGGGTGTAATGGACATATTGAAGGCTTCTAGGAAGCCTTCCACCAGGGCTACTTACAATTCCAGCTGGAAGAGGTTTTCCATATGGTGCTCTGGGAAGCATATTTCCCCGAAATCTGCTGATTTACCCACAGTCCTGGACTATATGGTCCATTTGAACACTTTGGGGCTCAGACCAGCTACCCTAAAGGTGCATTTGGCAGCTGTGTCTGCTTTCATTTCAGCAGGTAAACCCTCTTCTCTTTCAGCTCATCCTGTATTCTCTAAGTTTTTTAAGGGATTGCTTCACACCAACCCTCCATTCAGGGACCCTGCCCCTGCCTGGGATCTTAATGTTTGCATTGCTCAGCTTATGCAACCTCCCTTTGAGCCCTTGTCTTCAGCAGACCTCAAGTATTTGACTTGGAAGACTGTGTTTCTGGTAGCCATCACTTCTGCCAGACGCATAAGTGAATTACAAGCTTTGTCAGTGGAGCCCGATTTTATCTCCTTTCATAGAGATAAGGTGGTCCTCAGGAGTAACAGGAAGTTCTTGCCTAAGGTGGTTTCAGATTTCCACCTTAATCAATCTATTTCTCTTCCAGTGTACTTCACTGACCATTCCTCCTCTGGCGAGAGGAGGCTGCACAGCTTAGATGTGAAGAGAGCCCTTAGTTACTACATTGAGCGTACCAAGGGTCACAGGTTTGACTCCCTCCAGCTGTTCCTCACTTATGGTGAGGTTGGTAAAGGGGAAACCTGCCACTAAAAGATCCATTGCCAGGTGGATTGTCTTTTGTATCCAATTCTGTTATGAAAAGCTGGGTAAGGTTCCTCCCTCAGGCCTGAGGGCTCACTCTACCAGAGGTACAGCTGCCTCCCTGGCTGCAGCCAGGGACATCCCCATTCTAGAGATTTGTCAAGCGGCTACCTGGAAAACAGTTCACACTTTTACCAAGCATTACTCTCTGGACACCCAGGCTAGGAGTGATGCTCGGTTTGGCACAGCTGTGCTTCAGAGCCAATTTCCTAAGTAGGTTCTGTCTCTCCTCCATGGAGGTACTGCTGTGTAGTCTGCATATGTCATAATATAGCAAGACTTCATGTTGTTTGAAGAAAAAATTACTCACCTTAGTAATGTTGTTTCTTCTAATGGAGTCTTGCTATATTATGACCTCCCCGCCTGCCCCTCTCAGAACTTCTGTTTTTGGGATGTGGGTGGGCAGTGCGGTGTTGGCACTTAGTAGATGCCCACCTTGTTTTTTCACCCCTCTCTTTTTCTGGGGTGACTGTGTGTTGTGTTTTTCATTTTTTGGGTCTCCTGACTTGAGTCTTTGTTTTGGGACCAAAAAATGTGTTGTTATATTTAGTAGCCAGTTGGCTAGTGTAGGTTTACAGCTTCCACACAGGACCTTAGTGAGTTTAGCTCAAAGATCTGACAGTTTGAGTTTGAAGAACAACAGACAGAGTTTTCAACCGAGCTTGCAGCTCAGCGTTCCATGCCTGGCATGGAAAGTTAACTCTTTCACCTCCGAGCAGTTCGAAGGTTGGGACTCACTGCATATGTCATAGTATAGCAAGACTCCATTAGAAGAAACAACATTACTAAGGTGAGTAATTTTTTCTTTGAAGCTGCCTGTAATGTTCTAACAGTGAGTAGGATCTGAGTCTTTTTGATGCAGAAAGTAAGTACCTGTGCTGTGGTATTTCTCTGTGTAAGAGGGAAATACATACCTTTTCTGTTCAAACGTTTGAGACTGTTCTCAATTTAAAGTTGGCTGACAAGTGTGATGTCCAGAATTATGACTAATTCACGTTGCTCAGGACTTTAGTTCTACCACTACCAGTGTAGTGTGTGTTAATGCTGGATGCGAAAGTTCATTCCTTAAAGCATTTTCCAAGTGTGTTTAAGGTGTAACTCTAAAGAATGGCTGGGTATCGATTTGGGAGCAAAGGGTGTGCAGCCTCCCCCCCCCCAATCTGGAGTTACCAGTTCAGGACTACAGGTTTAGTAAGGGCACCTGATTACTTTGGACACGTGGCCAATGTCTGAAGAGGACTTTACCCCCTGAAGTGGGTTGTGCTAGTTATTAACCAGATGTATGTCAGTTGTGGCCAGTGCCACTAGAAGTAGTTTCAGATGTGGCCAGTGCCACTGGAAGAAATGTAAATGTCCTATGAAATATATATGCCAGTGCAAGATGTTCAGTGTCCTATGAAATATAGAAATATGTAGAGTTTCTGTCAGATACAGTCGTTTTGTTGTTCTGCAAGTTCCTAGTGCCACGATGCGTAAACCTTGGGGGTCCACCCTTGCTTTAGAGAACATCTTTTGGAATTAAGTCACACTCTAGAACCCAAACCATGATTTTGACAGTTACGTTATTGCTTCCTGTGTGTGGCTTTGCTGGGTACCCCTCCAGAAGTATAGGTCTAGCATAACCCTAGTGTGACTGTCCCTTGAAGTGGACCTACTTTTTCTTTATAAAACTACTGTTGCAACAGTTCTTTTCTGCTTTTTCTACACTATTCTACTGCTCCTAGTTCAGATGGTTGGCCACCTCTGGATGCCCCCCCCCCATCTTAAACCTTATCTGTCTCCACTGTATAATTATTTCTCTCCTTGGTCCAACAGCAGGTCCATATGCAGTTTAGCATTGTTTAAATTAATGAACCAGGTGCTGTGTACATGCCTGTGGCTATTTGAAAAACTTACCTGAAATGATCAGTTTTGGAGCTGCCTAAAATAGACAAATATAGTATGAATGTCCTTTCTCCTTGAACATGCAAATTATCACATTAGCAAGCCCCCTTCTTACACAGAGGTGCAGCAAAGTACTTTTAATGCATTTTGAACTGGCAAACAGTATGATGGTATGCTGACAGAAAACAGTACCAAAATGTATGATACTGAGGTATTACAAGCCTACGGCTGAGCTTTCAAAAAAGGGCTGAAGCTGGTTGAATGTACCATGCACAGTACTCTTTTGCAGGTTGCATTAAACAGGGACATTTTAAAGCATATAAAAGTATGATAAAACTTTACTTTTCTTACAGAGCAGAATTCTGCAGACTCCCACAAACAGGGCATGTTCTCTGTTGCTAGCCAGGTTGCTGTATGCCTTAACTATAGGGCGGCAGCGGCCTCTAGTGTTGGTTTTTATAATGCAGTACCTGTCCATCACAGCAGAACTGAATGATTTGCATTTAAATTTAAGCCTCCTTAGTTAAAGGCTGCTTTTGTTTGTCAGATATTGTTTGAACGTTTTGGTTAAAGGCTCCATAGCATTATATAAATTAAAAGGAGCTCTATAAAGATAAAATAAAAACTTTGGTGATGCTGTGAACACATGAGTGTGTGGGCGGGTAGTTAAGGCTTATCTGGTCTGTATGATAGCAGATAGGGTCAGTACCTTCTGACCAGTGCAGGTGAAGGACCGAGGGAGTCCTGTCACCAAGTGGAAACTGCTTGCTAAGTTTACCACAGATGCAAATTATTTTGTTTGTAAAATCTTTATTTTGCTCACAGTTTGAGCTTCTTTATTATTTTCCTTTTGAATAAACATTCTGCCTTGCCAATGGTGCATTGAGCCATAATTCTGCTTGTTGAGTCCATCTGTTATCCCACTCCCTATTATGCCTAGCAAAAAGCTCTCTCCCTAGGATCTGGTTTTTGTAAATACCTAATAGATCATTTTGCTTTTGTACACCCCCACCCCTTTCGATCTAGAAATAATGAGCCTGTTATACATACCCAAAGCTAGGGATGGTATCCTTTCTAAATGTATTTCCTGAAGTCTGTGCCCAGTTAAGGGTGCCAGGGGTAGCTAACTGTGTAAAGTAGTGGGGGGGGGGGGTTACAAGTGCCTTTCTGTCAAGTCAAGTCCGCTTTATTTATATAGCACAGTTCCAAAAATGATCAAAGCGCTGTACAGTAGGGTATAAAAGTAAGTAATAAAACCACAAAATGTAGTGACATATCTCTAAAATATAAACCATTATAAACCAGGCAGGGTCTAGGATAGTAGTATCAAAAAGATATGTTTTTAAAGCAGATTTAAAGCTTTCCGTGGTCAGGCACTCTGTGACCCGATGAGGTAGAGAATTCCACAGGGTTGGGGCCGCAAAAGCGAAAGAGCGAGCGCCCAATGTCTTAAGCTGAACCCCGGGAATCTTTAGCAGTCCCTCGTCGGTGGAGCAGAGAGAACGAGAAGAGCGGTAAGGGAGAAGAAGGTCTTTCAGGTAGCGCAGTCCCTGACCATGTAGGGCTTTATAGGTCAATAGGCCAACCCTGACAGTGATATGTCAGTAGACTGGCAGCCAGTGCAGATCACAGAGCACAGGTGTAGTATGGCAAGATCGAGGTAAGCCAGTCAACAACCTGGCTGCCGCATTCTGCACTAGCTGCAGTCGGCAGATATCAGACCCCGATAGCCGTAGATAAAGGGTGTTATAATAGTCAAGATAGGAGGTCACAAAGTCGTGTACCAAAGTGGGTAAATCGCCAGGAGGGACCAGGTGTCTGATCTGGGCGAAGTTCCTCAGATGGTAAAAAGAGGATTGTATGACAGCAGACACCAGAAATTTCATAGTCAGGCCACTGTCGAACACAATGCCGAGATTACGCACCCGGTCTGAGACAGGTAACTGGCTCCCACTGAGCCAAAGCTCAGATGGTTGACAAGGAACTAAACCTAAATCCCGGTGAACTGGGTCCACAACCAGCACCTCGTTCTTATCAGGGTTCAGTCTCAGCCAGCTGGCCCTCATCCAGTCCTGCATCTCAGAGAGACAACTATTAAAGCCCGAGACAGCACCTACTTGATTGGGTACAAAGGACTGTAGAGTTGAGTGTCATCTCCAGAACAGTGGAAACTCAGCCCATAACACCTTAAAATGTCTCCCAATAGCAGCATATACACTGTGAACAGCACAGGTGATAATATACAGCCTTGCAGGACTCCACAGAGCAGGAGGAGAGGGGGCCAATGAATAAATTCCCGACACCACTCTCTGAGTCCTGCCCGTGAGGAAAGATCTAAACCATCTGAGGACTGTTCCAGACAGTCCATAGAAAAACCACAGGCATTCCAACAACATCTTGTGGTCCACAGTGTCAAATACTGCAGACAGATCAAGGAGGACCAAGATGGTATGGCTTCCTCAATCCCTGGCAGTCAGGAGATCATTAAGGATCTGAACAAGGCCCATCTTGGTAGTTGGTACTGTGCCTCTTCCGAAATCCAAACTGGAGAGGATCGTAGACATAGTAGGGGGTAAATGGTCCTTCAGTTACACCACAACCGCCTTCTCAATAACCTTGCCCACAAAGGGCAGGTTAAAGACAGGCCTGTAGTTTGCTAAGTAGTCTGGGTTGCGGGAGGGTTTTTTGAGGAGGAATAGTACCACCGCCTCCTTCAGGGGGTCAGGAAATGCCCCCGACTCCAGCGAATGCCAGACTATCTCAGCTAAGACTGGGACAATGACCTCTGTGCACCCCAATAGGAGACTCCTAGGGCCTGGGTCCAAACTACAGTAAGTAGGGCACATACCCTGGATGATCCAGACAATGGCTACAGTCTCCAGCCAGTCTAACTCAGACCAGACAAACTGAGTGCTCGTAACCTCCTGTCGACCGCCACAAAGCCCAGGGTGCTTAGAGAATCTCTGACCCGATAGTGGCAATCTTATCTGCGAAGAAACAAGTGAACTCATCACACTTGGTTTGTGAAAATGCTCTCTGGGACTGAAGGCAGGCTGGATTGCACAGTCTGTTGACAGTCTGGAAGACCCGAGCTGGTCGATTCTGCGAAGCGGCAATCTCCCTGGACAGGAATTCTGCCTTCTTACAGGAGATTGGTGATTGATGGTCTTTGTAGTGAAGCATCAATCTAAGTCTGTCACCCTCAAGGCCCAATTTTGACCAGCAATGCTCTAACCTTTGCCCCACTCGTGTCTGCTCCTTCAAGGTCCCATCAAACCATAAGGACCTAGGGCGGAGAGTGAGGGAGCTTCGCATAAGCACTGATGTGATACCTTATCATTGTCATGTATTTCAGCATAAGGAGAAGTTTCTTTCAGAAGCCGTTCTGTGTGTGAGACCTTGCAAGAGGGGGGTATTAAATTTCCGTCTGGAACGTTTGTTAATTTTTTGTTCAAAGTTTAGTGAGATTGTGAGAAGACTGTGATTGGAAAGGACTATAAAATCATACATTACCGAGGTTACCAGATAAAGAGGTTACCAGATAACAGAAATGTAGGGGACGGAAAAAAACTAGTCCAGTCGGCTTAATGTGTTACGTCAAGCCAAACAGAAGGGGAGGAGTCTTTAGCCTGGGGATGAGCTAATCTCCATAGATCTCAGAACCCTAAATCCCTTGTGACTTCTTGCAGGGCTTTAAGATTTAGTAGTAGTGGAGTTAAGTTTTGAGGGGTTCCCATCAAGTATAGGGTCCATCACCTCACTAAGTCCCCACCTAAAGTGATTTCAAAATCTTTTAGGTTACCAGTTTCAAAAAGAAGTTTGTTTGAATCCACTTGGCCAGATGTAGGGACGTATACTGTATTTTGTAAAAAGCTACTCTTTTTCCAAAACGTGTTCCAGATAGAATCAGATACTGACCCTGAGGGTCAGTTATGTGATTACATTTTAATAAGGTTGACCCCTTTTTAAATAAGTATTCCCATTCCTCTTTTCTTGCTAGAGAAAGTGTTAGATTTTATTGGCACAAGCCATTTCCTGAGGGAAAGAGCTGTCTCTTGTTATATAAAAAAAAAAAAAAAAAAAAGGCCACATAAGTCCTATGTTTCTTAAGGTGATTGAGGACCTTTTCCATTTGGTCAGTGAGCCCAGTTCCTGTACATTCCAGAAGACAATATTATTGTTACTCATAGTATAGATAAGATTTGGCAAGAGTATAACACTTTTGTTATCTGGTAATTTTGAAGACCTAATAATACAGTTATCTTAATAGAAGAGAACTATGTTCAGTTAGTTGTCTCTGATAATCTGGAGAGCTAGTAGACGACTGTCTTAAATAGAATTATATTCAGTTGTCTCTTCTGAAACACCATCTTTTATCAAAGCACACAAATTTATCTAAATATAGAAAAAACATTTTATAACAAAAGAGAGAAAAAAGGAAAAATACAAGGAGAACAGTGAAAAAGCCCACAGAGAGGGATCAATCCCACTGTGGAGCAGCACAACTCCTGACAATTAAGAAACTGAGCTTCTTTCCCCCTAATCCTGAAGCATTAAGCTAGCAGGATGTCAGAGTTGTCAACAGTAGGTTAACATTTGTGGGTACCACGCAGTCCTGAGTTAGTATTCCACCACACATAACCTATGCAGTAGTGGTTAACGTGCTCTGTGAGGGAATCTGTGGTCCTTATGTATCCAGCGGTTAACATTAGTCCTTCAGCTGAGCGAGGATGTATATATTTTGCAGCAAGGGGTAGGGGAAGAGCTAGAGACGGCAAGTTATGTGAATAAGCACAGTTTTACTATAAAAAGAGATATAAAATGAGGTGCATTGTAACATGGGCAAGAAAAAAGGTTACGGATCATTGGACAAACGGCATCAGGTGTCCTTAGTGTGTCCATATGTAACCCCTAGATGGCGCTATCCCAGGGGCTACTACCCCTGCCTGATTTGCCACTAACAGGTTGAGGGACCTGGATCCAATGGCGGGTGCCTCCACCCAGAGGTCAGGGTTTGCAATAGTTAAACTTACTTGGTCACAGCCCTCTGGGACACTGCAACCCCCCTTTCTTCCCACTAGTGGCCCACACAATATATCAGAATTACCTTCACAGTATACACTTACCCCAGGACTGGTTCCGGCACTGGGACCTCCTGTGAAATAAGATACAGTGCAACAATCACAGTACAGTACTTTAACATAGACAAATACCTCAGGCAGTATAACTTTGCTGAAACAAGCAGCTCTGGTTTATTTAGGGGATATAACAAGACGGGGGAAATCAGGTTAATTAGCTTATCACTTTACTATCTACCTATGGCTCTGTGCACAGGCCTATCCCTACTAGTTACTGTCCCTGGGTACCCAAGCCCTAGTGGCTAGTCCAAACCGTGGCAGCTGGTAGGGGCCCTTTCACACAGTGAAAAGAAAAATTTAGTTTAAACAGTCAGCAGTACAGTGATTCCATTTGGATTTAATGTGGCAATTCAACAGGGAGCGACCCTGAATTAGTACTCACGACCTCCAAACAAGATAGGGTCCTTCAACGTCAGCAGGGCTACTCTTGAACTCCACGAGACTCTTCACACATTTATATGGTAAACAGTCACAGGCAAAAGTCCTTCAATGGCAGCAGGATTCACTTGAGCTGCACAAGCCTCCTCACTCTTTTATATGGTAAAAAAGAAAGTAGTATACCAGGCAGGCTGCTTCTCTATCCCGATCGCAATTACTGCACAATACCCGGGAGAACACACAGCAGATTCAGTTCCTGACAGACCGAGTGCAATTCAACAATTTCTCCAGTCTTCTACAGGGTGAGCCTGGTTTATACTCTTCAGAGATCCTTTGATTCTTTTCACAGGACAGATTCAGTCCTAACAAGCAGTTACACAAGCTGCAGACGGAACTCTGGGCCTCACTTTTTGACTGAAACTGTGCACTGAAGGAGCACAGGGTTTCTTTCCCCTTCACTGCCAGAGCTAAACTGAAACTCCAACAGACAAAACCGGCAACTTCCTTTGAGTTCCTCCCAGTTCTTGACTGGATTGGCTGTCACTCACAATAGACTGCTGCTGTTGGTCCAAAAGGCCAAGTCTAAACTACATCTCCCAGAGTCACTGCCCATACAATCCTCTTGTGGCTGGCTCAGATTATGAGTCCAAGTTCTGATTCGTCCAAGGCACCATTTTAGAGCTAGCTTACCCCACACTGATTGGTCCAGTTCAGCAGTTTAAAAACTAGAATGGGAACTAGGCAAACACAGTTCTGACTGCAAAGAAAGCAGGTTAGACAAACTGTATTTTCATTATTACTCTAAATTATTTCTGGCAAACAGTTACATCTTTCAGATAGGTTCCTTTGTACTCCTAGTGACTGCAAAATGGAGTGAATTGGCAGCAGTTCGAGTGGTACTCAAACAGAAAGCACACAGTCCCCCTCATACAAACTAATTATGTCTGCAAGCAGACAGCTCTTAAAGAGACAGTACCAGAGGCTCTAAAAACACTCACTGATAAATGGCTTAAACGCCAAACACCATTCAGGCTTGGAGCATTCAAGCAAGCTCCTGGAAGTCTTTTGGGAACCCCCATTTGCAGGGAGGTTACACATACATTCTCTCAATTAATGTATGGGCATGCTACAACTAATGTGTAGTGCAGTATCTGAAGTCACCACCAGACACAGGCGGTATCAAACAAATTGCTACGGGAACTCCTTCAGTTAGCTTATCTCATCTGTAACATATGGAAGTGTTGGAAATCGTAAAGCGACACACAAACTCCATATTTATAAGCACTGATCAGTATTGAAATAAAAAATTTGAAACTTTACATATGTTCTCTGCGCCGAATCTTTTTTTCTAAGTGTGTAGCCGTGTTCGTCCTTTCGCCCACCCACCCAAATGGACACCGGCACGTAGTATGAGGCATGTTTCCTTGTAACAGGAGGTACATTCTAGAAAGCTGAATCAGTGACGAGCAATGTTTGTACTGAACCACAGAACAAATCTCTAGTTTAAGTAGCAGTGTAATGAAACCATTCGTATTCTCCTGTAGATGTGAGAGCCTTGCGCACACTACGCTTAGGCGTTAGAACCTGTTGAATAATGAATGCAACACTTCTAAAAGGAGACAGCAAACTTCTAAAACACAGGAGCCTCATACCAGTCACTATTTCCCAGACAGGTGGCGACAACACAAACAGCGTTTGACGATGAAATCTGGAACAGGATGGGCAAGAGCGTTGTTTCCCATATGCCGAAACGCTGTATTTTAGAACAGGCACATCTTTGCGAGTAACCAGTTAGCGTGTTGACGAGCCTGAAGCTGAGTGAGCAGCTCAGAACGATTAGTTTATCGCACATGATGCAAACATGGCAGGTAAAAAACAAATATTATAAATTTGCTGCTTAAAAATCAGCATTTCTGATCTGAGATCGACTGATAGTCCTTGCCAAAGCGGAAACCCAGAAGTGTACTAATGGCACATAACTGCAAAATAGTAGGCTCTTAAAACTTGTAACATAGGCAAGAAAACATTCTCAACAGAGAGCTAAACCTTTTTCTTGCCCGTTACAAGTGAATTAACACTCCAATTGAGAACGTGGGTCTGTCAGGTATTAATGTATGGCTCATGGTTGAACCACCTTCTACCATACATTAATACCCTGATAGGACCCATGCTCTCTCAACTGTGGGTCAAAAGTATAATCTGCTGTACCCTGACTTCTGTTTACATAGTGCTATTATTTTTGTTTGCTTTTAATTAGAATCCAGACCTGAGATTCCAGCTTACCATCCTGGTTGTGGCCGTAAGTGTCTCCCCCAGCTCCCTCATAAAACAAGAGCACTCCCACACAATCCGGTTATTGCTGCTGTATGGCATCTATGAATAGCAATACACGATATATGCTGCTTCCAGTTAGCAGACCTTAAGAGAATGAGGACAGTACTGTTCTGTTAGAGGCCCAAATATTATTTCTTGGCTCACCAGAGAGAATAGAGTTATGTACCCTTTTGTGTATAGGAACCAACCAGTTCTTTGTGTTTTGCTGTGCGCTACCCTCCCTCATAAAACAAGAGACACCTCAATAGATTTTACCTCATAATCAGCGCTACAGTAATTTATTTTTATTTATTTATTTTTTGTTGACCGGGTAAGTGCACTAGGCAATTCCTGCCTATTTTCAGGCACGACCCGGGGGAGGGGGATAGAGATGAAAGCCAACTGACCTTAAACCAGATTAAGCTGTTGGTGGTAATTTTAATGAATGAGGGAAATTTGGCCAGGATACCGGGGAAATTCCCCTACTCTTTTCTGATAAGTGCCTTGGGATCTTTAACATCCACCTGAACTACCACCAGTCCAGGCAGATGGGACCTCGGTTTAACGTCTCATCCGAAAGACGGCACCTCAGAAGTGCAGCACCCCCCTCTCATGCTGCACTACAGTGTCAGTACTGGGATATTAACCCAAGTGCCAGATGTGGGAACTGAACCCACAGCCCTCTGATCTCCTGGCCTCAGAGGAGAGTGTGCTACCTACTGAGCCACTGACACTGCTATGTAATGTCCCAGGTTACCACTGCCTTTTTGTTCCATATGGAGATGGTGAATGAGCATTTGATAATACACAAGGATATTTTACACCGAACGTCTAGCTGTCCAAAGGAGGGATACATTTTCTGAGAGGATCGTGGAAGATGTGTCCTCGTAATCTCGCTTCCTCCCTGAGTTCAGCCAATAAAAATTCTTCATATTGGGATACAGCTAGTCAGAGAGTATAATTCCATTTAAGTCCCAGTGGTTGTAATAGTTTTATGCATTTCGGACGTAGCCTTAGCAAATGATGTTTCATCCAATTTGCAGTTTTCCTCAGGACAGCACTGGAAAATATTTAACTTCTAAGTAGTCGGCAGAACTCGGGCTAACAGCAGCAGAGGTAGTATAATGACATCTGCTGGCTCATGTCATGGGCAATGATGGCACTGATTGCATATCCGTTGGAGAGGGTAAACTGATGCGGGATGTGATGCAGTCAGTGGTCGAGGGATCAGCAAGCAGGCCAGAGGACTGATCTAAGATGTTGTTTTCTGTATCTTTTTACATGTAGACTATTTTTTGGAGGGGTCTAGTAGCTGGCTTCTAATAATAATAATAATAATGGAAAAAAGGCTGTATTTTCCAGTTGTGCTTTGAGGACCATACTAGAGATTTTTTTTTTTCTTCAGCATATTTATTTTACCATTTTGTCCAGGCCGAGGCTTGTTTCCTGGTGCGTGCTGGAAGCACAAGGAAGTTAAGTGACTTGCTCATGGTCACACAGTATGCAAATGATGGCTGTGGGACTCAAATCCAGTTCTCCAGGTTTACAGCTCTGTGCTCACACTACAGTGTACTGTCTCCCATGTAAGAGCGGCAATTTAGTAAAAGTCTTATTAATGTTGCGAGGAGGCTTTAAAATATCTGGTGCAAGGTCTGTGGCATGCGCTGCTGGTCGATGAGGAGACCGTTATGTGGGAGATGGACAACTTCTACCAGCTCATTGGCTTTTTGTTGTTGTTGAAGCCTTGTTTGTGGAATTCTTTAATGACGGTTGCTGAAAACATGGGAGTGCAAGTCAGGGCTTGACAAATCCTATAGCCCGACATCCCGGACTACCATTTTTTATGTGGGGACAAGCAGATGCCAGAGTTCTGCTTGTCCCACGGACTACCATGCTGCAGTTTAAAATTTGCAGGTTTTTACCTGTCTTTCCCTCGATGGCCACTAGATGGAGAGAGCCATACTAGACTCCGGAGTCTTTGTGCGCATTGTTGAAGGCGCGCACCCGCTGCACCACAGCCGTGCGCCACCGTGCCCCATGCCCCGACTCAACTGTGCAGTCAGGCACGGATATCGGGCACCAGCAGACACTCGGGGAGGCGAGAGGGCGGCGCCAAGAAGAAACGCGCTCATGACTGGTCAAAAATAGCCAGACTGACAGGCTAGGCAGCCTATAGCTGATGGTACAGTCCTGTCAGTCCTGGCTATTGGTGATACGTGTTTGGGGGTGGACTGGAGCTCTCAGAGTGGCAGTAGCACTAGCTCGTGCGTTAGCAAATAGCCATTTAGCTGCTTTCGGAGAGAGGCAGAGAGCACATCATTTTCTGTTTCGAGCACAGTCAAACTGTGTATTTGGTGCCGATGCCATGAGTCACTAGCAAATCAGTAATAGTAGTACCTGGAGAAAGTTAGAATACAATAGAAATATATATTGGAGTTTTGGAGCGCTAAGCGAGCGGGAGAGTAGGAGGATCTGTAGTTTGGGGGGGGGATGTGAGAGAGAGAGAGATCTTTGTAAAAAAAAAAAAAAAGGAGCACAAAGGTGTTTGCTTAGTGTGGAAAGTCTGATAAAACAATCTGCTGATTATATATTAAAAAAAAGGTTTGTTTAGAGAAAGAAAAGAAGGGAGAACTAAGCAAAAACACTGCACACTGAATTCAGGGAGCTGTGTGTGTTGTTTGGACTCGTGTGGACTCATGTGAAGTGAAGAAAAATAGAAAGGATACAGTTAAAATAATGCAACAAAATAAGCCAAAGCAAGCTACTCTATTTTCCCTTTGGACAGGGAAAAAATCCACATCTTCTTCATCGGAAACAAAAAGTAAAGAGCCTGACCCTGAGCCTTCTTCACAGTCTGAAAGCCAGCCCCAACCCCAGCCCCAGCCCTACTAGTAGTCGGAAAAAAAGCGACCAAGGTTCTCAGGTCTGGGTCTGTGTTTGTAGACATAACAGGCGATCAGTCTAACTTGACCCATTGCCTGCCTGCCTACCGTGACTGCCGGAAGTGGGGTGGTGGGGCTCTAGATTGGGTGGGGTGGGGGGGACACTAGACATCAGGGAGATGTTTGGGGGTTGTCACTGGACATTCTGCCAGCGATTGGCATACGGTCCACTGGACCACCAGGGAGATATTCGGTTGGGGGGTCTTTTCACATTCTGCCCGCGATCGGGCACTGGGGTTGTTTTCACGCTCTGCCCGCACCGGGCATTGGGAGATGTTTGGGGGGTTATTATACATACTGCCCGCGATCGGGCATTGGGAGATGTTTGGGGAGGTTGTCATTATACATACTGCCCGTGATCGGGCATTGGAGAGATGTTTGGGGGGTTGTCAGTATACATTCTGCCCTTGATCGGGCATTGGGAGATGTTTGGGGGTTGTCAGTATATACATTCTGCCCTTGATCGGGCATTGGGAGATGTTTGAGGCGGGGGTTGTTTTCACGTTCTGCCCGCGATCAGGCTGCAGGGTGCGTCGGTCCCCGGCGGCTGCTGCCTGGCAGAGCGACCAGCGCCAAGTCCTCGGGATCAGCGCACCTACATGTTAATGGCATGCAAATGGGGCCATAATCAGATGCAAATGGCCCCCCTCGCCTTGCATGAATTATGGCCCCATTTGCATGTCACCTTTTGAATATCGGAAATTTGAGCATGGCGCAATGGTACTTCGCCACCGCCAAGTTTAATGCTCAACTCTGACAACTTGCGGTGGCGCAAGTTCCACTCGCCATGCACAGTGGTTGTGGCTGGGGTGATATTCAAAGGAGTTGCTCAATAGCCGCAACCCTTTTGAATATCACCCGCCACACCCTCATGCAACTATTTTGAGTAGCGCAAGGGCTTGCGCCTCAGAATGGCGCAGTTTGAATATCCGGGCCATTGAGTTTTCTGTAGTTTGATATTTTCCATTAAAAATATGCCATTTTATACCGGGACTACCAACTCAAGCACTGGGACAACTACTTTTGGACAAGCCACTTGTCCGTGGACAAGTACCTAATTTTAAAATTTGTCAAGCCCTGGTGCAAGTCATGAACCCCTCCCCATGAACCCACCAATATGTAATAAAATACTGCACATTCAAGTTTTGAAGCACACTCTGGATTTTAGTAACTGCTTTCCTTTTCTCCACACTTTCTTTTTATTTTTTTTTATAGTTTATATTTTTTATATTTTCATTTGCAAAATCATAAGACTGTTTTTACAGTGTATAAGTTAGGACAGTACATAATTACATCAGTTAGATATGTAGCAATACATTAGTCAGGGGTCTCAGGACAACTTACATATATTACAAAGCAATTCATATCATAAGCACTAAGACATTTACGTAAACCACCATCAGAGTCTATATGTTTCTAATGTACAAAAGTAGGATCTAAAGATGAAATATATAGAATCCATTTCCTTCATTTAAGCTCAAATACAGACCATTTATCTGTGCTTTTAGCTATTAATCTCTCTAGCACATAAATTTCTCCCATTATTCCCCGCCAATTCTGTATGTCTGGAGACATCTTCTTCCCCCAGTTTCTAGTAATTACTTTTTTAGCTGCCAGCATGTAAGTAATTAACAGTGATCCTCTGGTGGAATTGAGAGTAGAACTAGCTCAGGGGTCAGTACTGCTTCCACATCTACTAATTCTTTTAATGTCTCTAAAATATCTCTCCAGTAATCTGCTAACTGCAGGCAGGCCCAAAAAACATGGAACTGATCCGCAGATATTTCTCCACAATCTCTCCAGCAATTGCTTAATGTTCCTGATGAGAACCTGGCCAGTCTTGCCGGAGTATAGAAAAATCTATTTCTAACTTTCCAGGCAAATTCCTACCAGTAGGGGGGCTCCCAGAAGTCCCATTGAGAATTTGGTATACTTTTCCCAATCTTCCTTTGATACCTGTAGTGGAAGCTCTTTATTCCAGGCATTTAGAATTCCCTGAGTTGAATTTTTTGATAATTCCCTCAAACCCCTTAATATTAATCCCACAAAGTGGGGCCACAACTGTCCTGTCCCCATGGTCATAGCTAAAGTAAGCAATAAAGGGGGTGGATCTGAGAGTCTACTAAAGGCTGGTGCTTTACTTTCAATGCCCTCTATTAAGCTTGTATAAGTTGAAAAATCTTGTTGTGGAAGATTGTATGTTCCTTGAAGTTTAGTAAATGAGAGAACCCCCCCCTGGCATCCACCAATTGGAACATAAACTTAAAACCTTTTTGTCTCCATTGAGCCAAAGTACCCTCCTGTTCCAAAGTAAGAGTTTGGATTCCAAAATTTAATAAATTCAAATAGGGACCCACTGGTTCCAGCTCTCTTAGATGGATGATTCTCTTCCAAGTCTCCATAGTAGAATTTGTACTATAAATAAGTCTAGGTCTTTTATTTACTGGGGCATATAGCATTTGTAAAAGTTCACTCTCCTCCCTTACCCCATTAAGGTTGAATTCTAAGTTCTTCCATGGTATGTCATATTTTGGGTTATTCCAATTGAAAACTCAAGCTATCACTGTAGCATTTGCATACATCTGAAGATCAGGCAAATTTAAACCTCCCTTATTTTTTGGTAACATTAATGTGGACCACTTGATTCGGGTTTTTTTCCCGGCTCAGACAAATCTCGCCAAAGACTTATTCCAGGAGGGAAAGTACATTCCATCTGGCATCATCAGTATGGTCTGAAAAAGATATAGCAGCCTTGGAAGAATATTCATCCTAATAAAATCCACCTTAGAATATAGTGATAGATGAAGTTGGGACCACTGATGTAGATCAGACTCTGATTTTTGTGTTAGAGGTTCATAGTTTACCATAGTGAGATGCATTAATTGGTTTGGTAACTGTATGCCTAGATATTTTATCTTCATGCTGTTCCAGCGCAGAGGCAAACTGCCCTTCAGTGTCTGTGAGGGAGAGAAATGAAAGGGGAGAACTTCTGTCTTAGAAGAATTTATATTATATCCAGAGAATTGAGCAAATTGCTCAAGTATCTCCCATATTGCTGGAATAGAGGACTTTGGATCTGTTACTGAAAATAAAATGTCATCAGCATATAAAGCCAACTTCCATGATTGATTGCCCAGCTGAATACCCTTATTTTTTTTCTGATTTTCTAAGCATCATAGCCAAGGGTTCAATATAGATGGCAAATAACAAAGGCGATAGGGGGCATCCCTGTCTAGTGCCTAGCTGTAACTTGATATAGGGTGTAATACCGCCATTAAGTTTTATATATGCCCTTGGTTCAGAGTATATTTGCTGCAACCAATTCACAGATTCCTTTGGGAACCCAAATTACATTAATGTTCCCCATAAAAATCTCCAGGTTACCCTGTCGAAAGCCTTACAGGCATCTGAACTGACTAAAGCCGAAGGGGTAGCTGAGTTAGCTATATAATCCATCAAGTGGATTGTTCTTTGTACATTATCTGCAGTCTGACGGATGCGTAAGAATCCTGCCTGATCTGGGTGTATCAGGGTAGGCAGTATAGTCTCTAACCTATGGGCCCACATTGCCATGTACTGTATAACCCTTTATTTCAGCGTACCCTAATTTCCGCGGGAGCCGCCTCACCCGACATATCAGCGCAAATATATATTAGCGCTGACAGACCCCAAACCGCAAATGAGTTCAGTCTTCAGTCAGGCTGCCATTTCAAAAGCCCACACTTGCTTTTTAATGACAGATCCAGCTGACAATGCTAATACTGCAGCTGCAATACATGCAGTACTGCAATGAGTCGGAATCATGTCTGCCTCAAAACAGATCCCAAATCGCAGATGAGTTCAGTCTTCAGTCGGGCTGCCATCTCAAAAGCCACACTTGCCAGTAACTTACAGACCAGACAGACATTAATGCTGCAGCTGCATTCACCCAATGCAACGTAGAAGCGTTTTTTTTTTAATGTGTCTAATTTCTGAAAAGCTGTCATTTAAATCCAAGGCTCTATGGCTAGGAAAACACATTTATCCCGAGGTGAGAAATTTTCAGACCAGGCTGACCACAGCCGTTTGTGCCCTGAGATAAGTACCAAAGCAGACAGATTAACCAAGCAAGTCGAGCAGACTGAAGCCAAAACATCGGTCAGTTTCTTTTTTCCTAATAGTCCCCTTTATTAAAGTGAACTTCTTAATCTGCTGAACCCCTTCATTGTGCTGGCTGCCTGTTGTTCTGTGTTGTCAGGTCGATATCTGTTCAGTCTGTCTGGTCTCCTTGCTCTCCAAACACAATGTGGGTTTTGGCGTTCTTGTCATTTTAAATCAGCTGTAAATTTATTTCCGCGGCACTGAGTCTTCCCGCGAATAAAGCGGAAATAAATTTACAGTGAAAATAAGGGGTTATACAGTATATCTTATAGTCATTTATTTAAAACTGAAATGGGTCTGTATGACTTTCTCCATACTTTCTGATGAAAAGTCTTGAAAGATAGGGATTTTGTTCTGCCCCCACATCAAGGTTTTCTTCTGTGTGGCCACTTGTAAAATTTCCTCTTTAACGTTAAATGAGGAATCTCACTGTAACCCCTAGGCAGCGCTATCCCTAAGGTTACTACCCCTGCCTGTATTTCTGACCACAGGTTGAGGGACCTGGATTCAGTATTAAGATGCCTCCACCCAGAGTAACAGTAATGGGAGTGTCTATCTAACCTGTTATAGCCCTCTGGGAAGCTATAACCACCCACCAACCCTCCTAGTAGCTGTGAACCTTTAACAGCAGTTAACACAGTCAGAAGAAGAAGAATCTGCATTTATATAGCGCTTTTCATGCACAGTATCCCAAAGTGCTTTACAAGCAATGCTAGACTGGTAGTGAAGTGACTGAATGTGTGGTGGCGGCCATATCGCACATCATCACCTACACACAGTAAATAACATTAATAACATGCACACTCCCTTCACACTTACCACCTGGGTCTGGCCTTCAGCAATATCCCTGGACACCCCTGCAAAGGCAAAGTTAACAAACAAGTATACACTCCTAGTACTGTGACCCACTAATAATATGCATGTAGTCCAGGTTAAATGTGAAACAGTCTGATTTATTTAGGCGTCTTGAACCAGTGAAGGGTGTGAATTTAGTTAAATGATTGGTACTCACGACCCCGTGGCTCTGAGGGTTGAGGCGCTGGACACCACACCTCATGTCACGCTGGCGACCCGGGTTCGGAAGCAAGCTCGGGCCAGGGGGGTGGCAGAGGAGGGAGAGGATTGAGGGTCTGATGGCTCTCCTCTCCTGGCGTGGGTGGGCATGTCATCCTGCTCCTTGGTCACCCCCCCCCCGGTGGAGGATAGGGAGCAGCGCCAGACCACAGGAGACAAAGTAACGTGGCGCCGTGACATGCACACGTGTTCACGGCCATGAGGGGCAGGGAACACAGAAAAACAGAAAATGGCTGCTGACTCTGTGAAGTCCCTGCTGGCTTGGTGGTGCGCCACTCCCCGGACTGCCTGTAATTGCCAAGTAATCAGGGCTCGGGGTCTGGGGGGAGGGGCGGAAGGCGACTGCCAGGCTGGAAGGGGGGATGGATATTGTTGGCAGGCCAAAGGAGGAAAAACGCAATATGGAAATAAAAAAATGATTGGTACTCTGATTTGATTCAGGTTCTTGGCGTGCACTTTTAAGTCCCAAAGACACTGGGTACCCAGGATGGAAAACTGTCTAGCCAGAGGCATTGCTCGGGGGTGGCCGGTGTAGCAGCTGTTGTTGGGGCCCTTGACAGAAAGAAGAGGCAGTTAGCATACACAACAACAACAAGATGATTATTTGTAATCCTGGCTGGTTAGCCCAGTGTCGTGAAACCCAGAAAGTTAAAGAAGAAAATTGGATGGTACCACAGATAATTAAGTGACCTGGTGCAGGGAGCTACCCTGATTGTACTCGCGCTACCAGTTGGCTATGATGTAGCTGGCGATATGGAGACCTCGTGTTCACCGATGACGATGGGGAGGCAGGGCCGTCATGACACAGCTTCTCTTCACGGCCTTTCCCTCCAGGTGGCCACAACCTGCAAACTGTTTCTGTGCAGGGGCTGGATCCCCAAAGCCAGTCTCTTGCTGAGGACAGTCTCTGGTGCAGAGCAGTTGGTCTGGGCCAGATTGGCAAAGACCCAGGCGTGATGAGCATGTTGGCAAAGTTCAGTTTGGTTTGCTGGTGAAGCCTCCAGCTGGCATAACAAATTGGGCCACGAACAGGCAGGTCTCGACCCATGAGGAACATTCAGCACACTTACATCAAACAGCATTAACCATTTCACGGATTGGATACAGTCCGGTTGCTATTGCAGTAGATTCACTGAGCAAATCTCTCGATCCAGTGTCAGTCTCGCACACTAGCTGGACCGAACGCTTCACAGGAGCAAATCTTGGGTCCAAATTGCAAGCAGTGCTTTCAGAACTCTCTGATACGTTCTGGCACAGTTTCAGTCATAAATCAGATTCTCCCGACTTCTGCAATCAGGCAGTCCAATGCAGGAGAAACAGTGGCAGGGAGGCAAGTTAGGTCTCTTCCCGCCGACTCCCTGCACTCTGTTCAGGGAGCAGCTGCTCGAAAGCTTGCGCTGTTCACTCCTCAAGCTCCAGCTCTAACTGATCCATTTTCTCTTACTTGGGTATTTCCATTGGATTCCTGAGAATGGGTTGGCTGGGGGAGCTGTCAAGTCACAAGTTGGACTCCTCCTTCAGTTCAGTTTAGGCACCAACCTAAAAATTACAGTGTTTCCTTCCCTCGAGACACTTGGGCTAAGGAACCTTTGAGGTCCCTGGAGTACTGTTGGTCTATTTACGGGAAGATCTGGACCAAACATGGTGGCTCCCATTCAGAAAGGCAAACTGTTAGGAAAGCAGGTTAAAACAAACTTCTCTAATTCAAGTACAGCAACGGCACGTTAAAAGTAAACAAGTACAGTTCCCGTTCAGGCTCCCTTTGCACTAGTATCGACGGCAGAGTGGTTCATACTAAGGTAAAGAAAAAGAGCTAGTAGGCCAAGGCCCATAATGCTCTTATGCTAGGCCAAAGGATAGTATGATAAATTGTACTCAGAAATAATTAACTTGTCAAGACAATGTTTAAAAGTATCCTTAGTGTCACTCATAATTACAGCAGATGGAAGTTTGTTCCATGGACCAATGGTTCTCAAGGTAAAGAAAAACTTCCGATTATTATGCTTAAATGATTTGCCAACCAGCTGAAGAGGATGACCTCTAGTATTACATGTAGATGACCTGAAAGTAAGACCTAACTCGGTCATGACATACGGATCATGGACAACATCATATAGAAATAGAAGGTCGCCTCTCAGGCATCTAGTAGTAAGAGGCGTACATTTTAAAGTGTCTAGCCTGTGTTCATAGGATGCAGATTGAAGACCAGATATTTTTTTAGCGTACTTTCTCTGTATTTTTTCAAGGGAGCTACTATCAGATTTTTTAAATGGACACCATAACTGCGATGCATACTCAAGATGAGGTCTGATGTAGGAACTAATCAAGGGCATTAACACCTCATGATCTCTAGATCTGATATTATGAAGGATCGACCAACCTTGTTAGATGTACTAATAACTGAATTCAAATGTTTTGAGTATGTTAAATCATTAAAAATAGTAATTCCTAAGTCTTTCTCATCAGTGGTGGCACAAAGCATGGAACCATCTAGTCAGTATTGGAAGTTTAAGTTATTGGAGCCCAAATGCATGACCTTGCACTTAGTAGAGTTCAGTTTCATACCCCATGTCTCAGTCTAGTTGGAAATGATGTCAAGATCATGCTGAACAAAAGGTATTTGATCTGAGTTAGAACAAGGTCCCCCAATCTTCACATCATCTGCATATTTTGTTGTAGTGGAAAGAAAATTATGGGTTAAATCGGCAATGAAAGCTTGAAAAAGACAGGGGCCAAGAACTGAGCCTTGCGGAACACCGCTCAAGACCTTACCAGTGTTAGAAAGAACACCATTGATGATCACCCTTTGTTTTCTATTACAAAGCCAATTTTTAATCCAAGCAATTATATAATTATTAATATTGAGTCCTCTAAGTTTATGAATTAGAGCCCAATGTGGCATGATATCGAAAGCTTTACTGAAATCTATAAAAATGACATCACAAGGTATCCCACTGTCAAGGAAAGTACTAAAGTGTTCGAAAAAGTGGAGTGGAGCAAATTAGAGTGGTGTATGGTCGGTCGCAAGCCTTAAGGCACTCGGACCCAGCCCAAACCATTCAGTACACACATATTAGCGAGATTCTTAAAGCGACAGGCACGGAGGCACAGCGTGGCACTCGCAAGTAAATGATCGGAAGCAAACAGATACCTTGGATCTGTCATCTCTACAGGATGGCAGCCTGGCAGTGGGCATAGACAGAGCCCAGGAAGACATTAAGGTAAACCCCAAACCGGTTGGGGGGGGGCGGTACATCGCTATAATGGGTTTAGGTTTTTGGCCAGGTCTGAGCTTAGGTTTCAATGCTTTATGCACCTGTTCAGTGTCTAATGGCCAGGGCCACTGAAAGAAAAATGTCCTGTAAAAAAAACAGTCATATCTTCTCTTCCATGCCCTCCTGGTACCCCCAAGCAGTCTTTTGTTTTTATTATTATCATCACATTATTTTGTCACCACCTCCGCAGACCCGGCAGGGGCTACGACCCCCCCGGAGGAGTACATCCTCCTGCACATCTGGGCCATCATGGGTCCTGCCCGGTCCCGGTATTTTCCTCTGTTTTCTCCCCTGTGCCCATGCAGTGGGCGTAGCAGCTGTCTCCACCTCCAAGGAGGCAGCCAAGCACCTTGGACGGGGGCCGAACCCCTCTTGTTTTGCTGACGCATGCAGCACGAACCCCTCCTCTCCAAGGAAGGACAGCAGTCCTCTGGATGCTCGATCCTTACCTTCCCCCAACGACCTGAGTCTGTTCCCAAACCTGGGTCACCGGCATGGTGCAAGGTGTGGCGTCCAGCGCCTCAACCCTCAGTTCCACCGGGCCGGCCCCCAAGCAGTCTTAAATTATTCTTTTGACTTCTGTTTTTCGAGATTGTCAACTTTGCTTAGTATCAATATGTGTTTTGTGTTATCCTCGTTTTAGTGAAGGACTCTTCTGTCTGCACTAATCTCCCCTCAAAGTCCTCCACCTTTTTAGAGAGCTCATTTTCCTTTTTCCTGTCACTGTCAGGTTCTTTTTTTAAATCCGAGTTGTCTAGTTTGATAGAGGTTAGCATCTCTCTGATATATACCGTGTCCTGTTTACCTGAAGTATTTGAAGGTTCCGTGGGGGAAACCCTGCTCTGGCTTCTGAGTTGCCCCACTCTGTCTTTTACTGCTGCTGGCGTTGCTCGGTGCTGTTTGCCACTCGTATTTGAAAAATTGATAACTCTTGTCACATTTAGTCCAGTATAGGCAATTTTACACAAATTCATTCCACCGAAACAAAACCGAACAAATTCTGTCATTAAAACAACAAAAACAGTACTTTATTATTTTTATTTATTTTTGTTCTTTTTCTTCCCTCCTCCCCCCTCCAGACTGGCCCCATTCCCTCTGTCTTCCCAGCCCTGACACCCTGCATCCTCCAGGGCCTACCTTAGTCTGGCAGTTTCCCCCAAGGCTTACCCCTTGGCGGGGTCAGGAGGTTCCCCAAACCCCACCCTTGAACAGTAACCGGTGTACTCAGACTGTGCCTGGATAGCCGGGGTGCAGGGCCTGCATGTCTTCTTAGTAGAACTGAAATGCCTGCTAATGGTGCCATTATGCCAAACCTTGCCTTGTTGCAGATCCTTGATCTACTTTTGTGGCATACTTCCTGAACATTAGGAACACACTCAAACACTGCTGCCACTCAGATGCAATAGTTACCTCTCTTCCCGCTGTATCTTGAGTGGCTAGACTTTATTTGGGGGGTGTTCTCAAGTCATGGAAAGATGCAGTGGGAGTTGATAAAGAATGTAAACAAATACATTTAAGTGCGGTAACACCACTGTGGTTGGCATTTTGTTTTTCTAAAAAAAAAAAAAAAAAAGAAATCAGATTTCCAGCTACATCAATATGTTCTACAGAATGTGGACAATCATAAAATGTGTTTTAGAAAATGGCCATAAAAAATAATGCACTCCGATTGGCTAAAAGCCTACCCAGCCATGCATTTATTTTTCAGTAACGCTTGCAAAATAACAAGTGCCACTGGGTACCCCATTACTTAGGTTATCCTTGGCCACCCAAAGTTTCAAACTTGTCAGCCGTCATTTTGTTCTTGCTCGATAAGCGAGCGGTTTGCCGACATAGCCTAGGTCGCTTTCATTGTACCCATGCTTGCTCACAACACAAACAGCAGCAGAAACAGAATAGTGAGTCTTTTTTTTTTTTTTTTTAAATAAAAATCCCTTTCCTGTCTCGCATTCCCTTGCAGCTCTGCTCCACTTCTGAGTCGACGATTGGATTTCGGTCAGTCTGCCGACTGTGTTCACACTCATTTACTTCCTTTCCCTGTCGCTATGACACCACTTGCCAGTCTGCTCAAAAAAACTAAGTTGTTTAAGCATAAATGGATTGCCACTGAAGGGGGGGGTAGTAAATAACTATAAGTAAATAAACACAATGAAACCTGTGGGGAGGGTTACCATGACAACCACCTGCAAACTGAGAACTACAGAGGCAGCAGTTGGGACAAAAGTCCTTTGCTCAAAAAGGAAATCACACATTGCAGTGCAGGTGGAGGAACTATTTTAGGTTCCAAAATAAATGAAACACTAATAGCTTTAATATTTAAATACAGAATTTTTTTTCTAACATATACAGTACACTGGCCCATTTTCTAAGCGCAATAATACCCGACAGGGTAGGCGTTTTTGGGATATAACGGACCTTCCAGGGGCTATAAGAACCTCCTCCTGTGGCATGGGGCCTCATTATGCCCCTGGACAGCCTGTTATATCCCAGTAACGCCCACCCTGTTGGGTATTATTGCTTACTTCACCTACAGTCAGTTTGAGGCGTACGGGGATGGTTGACAGTGTTCTTTTAAGTAACATTTGAGGGACAGTTTGCTTTCGAACATGCAGAGAAGGTAGCCCCTACTTTTGTTGTATCTAACATATTCTCATACACAGTGTGATGGAAAGATAAAAGGCAGGGCAGCAGGGGTCGGGTGCTTTGATTATTATTTCACACCAGTAGGTATCCTTCTTAAAATATATTTTTGCCGTTATGATACATTATCTGTTTTACTTCCCTTAATGTGTACTCCAACTTAATGTACTTTGTGTTGCATTGCTGTGCTGTTTTCTCTGTTTTGTTTGACCGTACTTATGTATCTTCACATTGTTTCTCTCTGATGTACTCTCCCGGGTCGTGCCTGAAAATAGTCATTTTATGGCTAGTGCACCTACCCGGTCAACAAAAAACGAAATAAATAAAGTACAATCGCCTTATGTACAACGGTGCCTGTGTCGGAGGTAGCCACATATTCTTCCATTCAACGATTACCGACCGTTTCAGTGTTCAGGGGTGTTAGACATATTGAATTTCCGTTCTGAGAACACACAGATGCAGGATTTGGATACCAGGTCAGTTATTCTGATCACATTGTTTATATGTATGTTTTCAGGTCGTATTCATGCCAAACGTGCTTCTGGAGCTAAGCTGATCTTCTACGACCTCCGAAGGGAAGGTACAAAGCTGCAAGTGATGGCCAACTCAAAGTAAGTGGTGTTATGATGATGCTTACACCCCCCAACCCCGCACAGCATCTTGGTTCTGAAGGCGAAAAAAATCAGCATTTTGTTGGCCTGGGATGTGTTAATAGAATTGGTTCCAGTAACGTTAGATCAGGAAGCTACAGAACTGGAGATATTGCATTGCTGTTTTATAGTATTGGGTTACAGCAGATAAGAATTTGCCTACAGGAGCAGAGTTAGGGGGTGGGACAGCATTGCTGGTGACTAGTGAGTTGATCAGCCTGCTCTGGGGCTGCTAAACTTGTCGACAACAGCAGGTGTATGTAACATAGAAGCTGACGGCAGATAAGGACCGCAAGGCCCATCCAGTCTGCCCATTTCTTTTTCTACCTTATAAATGTGCCATCGGCCTTTGCTCTGTCAATGGCCTATCTATTCATACTCATCTGCATTGCTTCCTTATGCCTATCCCATACCTGTTTAAAGCCTTGCACTGTATTCCTATCCACCACTTCCTGAGGTAGGCCGTTCCATGCATCCACCACCCTTTCTGTGAAAAAGAACTTCCTCACATTACCCCTTAATCGGCCTCCCTCTAATCTCATGCTGAGTCCTCTTGTCCTGATATTTTTCTTATATTGAAACATGTTAGACTCTTTCACCTTGTTAATGCCCTTAAGGTGTTTGAATGTTTCGATCTTATCACCTCTCTCCCTCCTTTGCTCTAGGGTATACATACTGAGGTCCGTTAATCTGTCCTCATATGTTTTCTGATGCAGTCCCTGCACCATTTTGGTTGCCCTTCCCTGGACTGCCTCAATTTGGTTAGTGTCCTCGGGGAACCCATATTTCGTTCTGGACATTTGCACTGCGGACCCATTAGAGGTGTGTGTGAGATAGCGCACTGACAGCCTGGGGCAGTAATCTGAATATGGGGCTGTGTCAGCACAGTTTATAGTTACTGTGCGTGACACTCTTACATCTACTTATAGGAGCATGGCCCACAGGAGGTAATCCCTACAGGAACATGGCCCACAAGAGGTAATCAAGACAGCGTGTCTCAAACAGGATAGCGGCATTTCTCCTGTGAGCTATGTTCATGGCATGCTAATAAGCCCCCAGGGCATGCAGGGTGCTAAGGGGCCATTTGCACACCATTATGAGCTTATTAACATGCAGCACAGTGGTGACGGGAATGACTGTGCAGAGGCATTTTGTGTAGCTGTGGCACGCACCCACCCCCGATCATAAATATGCCTCAGACTTCTGAGTTTAAGCTACCCCAGGTGTTACATGGTCCCCTCATCCCCCATTACCAATCTGATCACCCTCACCTCCCAATCAACAATCTGACTCTCCTTTCCATCCCACCCACTCAGGAACTCTGGAACCTCAACTCCCCCCCTCACGCTAATAATCATGAAGAATACGGCGACAGACGGCAGTCAGTACAGGTTCTCGATTACCTTCTCGGCCAGCTGGCATATGGGTGAAACATGTATCTACTTAAGTGCTGGCTCGTTCCCTGTCTTGATGTCGGCCAGCCAAGGTGGTCAGTGGAGGGACTGTGCTGATTACTGTCACTGGATTCTCCATGATTAGTGAGGAGAGTTGGGTCCCTGGGGGTGGGGTGGGGGTGGAAGGCCTGGTTGTGTCGGACTGTCTGAGTGGTGGTGGTGGATCGGATTGGCGGGGTGGGGGAGATCAATATGTTAGAGATAGTTTAAATGCAATAAGTCTGAGGCATATTTATAGTGATCTGGGGGTTGGAGGACCATAAGATGTCAGGGAAAATTTTAAAAGCATAATTCTGAGGCATATTTACATCAATAATTGGGTGGAGGTGGATGCTGGAAAGGACTGGCCGCTCCTGCTGTCAGCCCACTACCTATGTTTGCACACCATTATGCGCCAAGTATAAAAGTAGGGTTCTGAAAGGGTTAAATGGCACTGCAGTGGAGGCTGTTAGTGCTTTCGAAACCTTTGAATATACTGGTGCGCCGTGCATGCAGGGGTGATCGCTTCCTTCTGTGGTTGAGCGTTAAAATTTGTGCGTTCGCACTTTTGGGTTAGTGCCACTTAATGGCTGGCCGCTGAATATAACTCCTGTCCTGTTAGCAGAGTGCTAACACAATTAGCGCTGCACTAACCTTTAGAAAATGGGGGCCTCCTTACCTCTTGTGACAGCATCCAGGAACACTGACTGAAAATCCGCTAAAAGTGTGCAGAAAGGTTTCCTACATTGAAATGCATGCTAGTGGGGTAGAAATGGGACATGGTGGTTAAATAAAGTGATTAATTGATTGATGGTGGGTTGGAATGGGTGGAACTAGTTGTGGTGATACCGTCACACTGTCCTGTCCTTGTTGTCATGCCCGGAAAACAAGACCCCCGCCCCATTTGGAAATGGTCCAACTGGCTGTACTCACAGAGGGATTAGTTAGTTTGGAGCAGTTTTTCAGATTTCTGTTGAGTATGTATGCCTTGCAGCCATATACCATTAAATTTGTTTGATTCTCTATTGTATTGTAGGGGATCAGTATGCTTAGAGATAGCTTATTATGTTGAAGTGAGTGTATTAGCCAGAGACCTTATTAGGATTATTGTTTTATTTTTATATAACTAACTTTTTATACTTAAATGTTTATGTATGTTTGTCTTGGAAAAAAAAGCTAAGGACTTTATCAAAGTAAACTTGAAACAGTATATTAGGGGACAGAAAGTGGTGACTGCTTCATTTAGCATGAAATCCAGAGTCATGAATGCACTAAATGTTTCTACCCATTTTTACAGCTGGGTATACTGAAACTCTAGAAGGTTAACTGACTTGCTCAAGGTCACATAGTAGCTCTGCGTGGGTATGAACCTGGGTCTCCTGCTTCCAAAACCTGTACTCTAACCACTAGATCTTCTTTGGGGGGGTTATCTCAGTTATCAGGTCACACCGTAGGAACTTCACTGTTGGTGAAGCAGATCCACACCGAAGATTTTCAGCAGTACAACTGAGGCCACCCACACCGTCGATGTCATCAACCCTATAAAGGTGTGAGCGGCCATGCTCCCTCCTCCGTTCTTCCCCACTGTCGACTTCATCATTTAGGTCTGTGCTGAAGCTCGGACTCAGTATTCGTGCCATTTTTTTGCCTATGTTTTTGTCTCTGTTATTTTTCAGACTCTCTTTCATTAAAGAGATTCCTTAAACTTGTTTATGTCGATAATTAATACTTCAACTTCTCTCTTCTGTCGCTGCCACTGCGGAAAGAAGATTGTCTTCACAGACGAATATTCTCTCTCTGTCTGCTGTCTTGGATCTGACTGTGAGCTCTGCCAGAAATTTAAGCAAACAATCCTCAGGCATTGCAGAAAGGCTCTTAAAAATTTCCTGATGGATAAACAGGTAGCCAGTTCCGGGCAGGGGTCCTGCAGGGTTCTAGCCTCTAAGTCGCTGACTGGGTCATCGAGCACCCAGGACTCCCAAGGCCTGAAGACAAGTCCTCGGGGGTTATAAAAAGACTGAGATCGGAAACCATTCCCCCGACGGCAGTCTTGCTCCCTGATGGCCTCTTTTCCTTCCTCCGGTAGATCCTCTTTGGCTGCGGCTGCACAAACAATTGCTGTCCAGGTCTCTGTGCCCTCCAGACCTATACCGACAGCGCCCCTGCTTGATTCAAGGGGCAGCCTGCCATTGACCTCTGGGTCATCAGGCCCTCCCTCGTTGACTACGGGGTCGTTGACCACCCCCCCATTGAGACCTGACTCTTCCCCCTCCAGGACTACAGGCGCTTTGGGTTCACAGGACCCATCAGGCAGGTCGTCAGTACGTGTACCATCTTGACCCAAACAATAGTGAAGGACTTAGAAGGCTGGACTCTCCTACCGCTAACATTATTTTCCTGGATAGAAATTGTTAGATTTAATATAGGTATCATAGGTGTTGCAAAGCTTTTATTAGACTCGCGTCCATTACGCTTGCTATCTGATTATTTATGGGCCCTACTCTTTTGTTTGTAGTATGAATCTAAATTTGATTTAAAAATGTCCATATTTTGGCTGCTTACCACTGTATGTGGTAACTGATTCCATATAGGGACAACTTGTCGGCTAAACCAATACTTCCTTTGATTCTGATTCCATTTGCTGTACTTCAGTTGCAAATGGTGAGATCTAGTATCTCAGTTCCTTATTTTTAGTTCTATGCCCAGATTTTGCCATAATTTATGATCAAGAGGGCACGGTATAGCAGGCACATGTCCTTTCTTAATCTCCTATAACTCAGTGAATACAAGTTTAAGGCCCCCAACCTGTCCCTATAAGTTAAATTCCCCATACCCTAGACTGATCTTGTCGCCCTTCTCTGGACACTCTCCAGTCTCTTAACATCACACTTTTTATATGGGGCCCATACCTGGGAACAATACTCCATTTGAGTTCTAACCAATGACCCATACAAGGGCATCGGAACCTCACAGCTTCTATTCGCCATATGTCTGAGCATGCAGTTGAGTGTAGAATGTGCACAGTGGGTACTAAAGGATAAGTAATTTTTAATTGTGACTCCTAGGTCTTTTTCTTCAGTTGTAGTGTAAGTAAGATGTTGTTTAATATATAAGATGTCCCCAGATTCTTCCGTCCTATATGCATTACAGTACATTTTTTTTATTTATTTGTAATATGTTTGTACAAGTCCAGTTCTGTATATAATCCAACACTTTTTGGAGGGATTTACAGTCCTCATGTGTATTCACCACTGACCCGATTCTGCAGTCATCTGCAAACTTTGTTATCCAAAACCAAACCAAAGTTTATTTTTCCAGTGCTATTCCAACATAGATCATAGCGTTTTAAAAACATTTAAAACCAAATATCATCAACAGTGTAAAAAAAAAAAAACATAAAGCAGGATACTTTAAAACAAAACAATATCTTAAGCTATCTCATCCCATCTATTGTCATTGTCGTACTTACGCAATGTTATATATAAGGGATATGCAGGGGGCGCCTGTGGGATAACAAAGTTATTTATACAGTTGCCTGTGACCTCAAGTAACATCACAAGTGGCGAAGCCACGAGTGAGGGTTATGTGTGGTCACTGGCAACTGTACAAATAACTTTGTTATCCCACAGGTGCCCCCCGCATATTTGATTTATGCAACAGGATTTTTTGGGTTCAGTTTTGTTATATTTTATTGTTTTTTTAAGTTCCTTTCCTTGTTTTTTCTCTATGCCTGGTTGTTGTGTTTGGTTTGCAGGGTTGCTGTGCTGAGAAAGAGGAAAAAATGGCTTTTGTTTAATTTAAAATGTGGTTCCGGTTTGGGGGGGTGGGGGGAATTTGGTTAGGGTGTGCATTTTGTGAGTCTTTGGGACTGTGATAGCAAGAGTTGTAAAGAGCACTGTGAGAAGGTGAAAGTGAAACTGGGAGGGAGAACTGCTGAGCAGATAGCACAGGTGGTGGTGGTTAGTGATGTAGTCACTGTGTGGATAAATGGGTGATGATGTAATCACTATGTGGATAACTTGAAGTTATCCACATAGTGATTACATCATCACCCATTTATCCACACAGTGACTCAGATAACTGAAGTTGTCAGTTTTTATCCTGACACCTGTTGCATAAATATATATATATATAATATAGAGAGAGAGGATACATGATGGGCAGGAGTGTGATATGGAAAATATCTTCACTCCTGCAGAGTGAGCTCTGGATACTCACGAGTGCAGAAGGCACGAGTGAGAGTATCCAGAGCTCATGATGCAGGAGTGAAGATATTTTCCATATCACACGATCTGCCCATCATGTATTCTATGTATACAATAGGGGTACAAGTTTCAGAAGTATTGTTATGATTTTTTTGTGTTCTGTTGCTGTTTCTGTGTTTGCTGTTTCTGTGTGTGAGATTTTCTGAATGGGTGGCAGTGTTTCAAACTGGGAAAAGCTGAGTGTGTTTTGCAGTGCTAAGTAAGTTAGCTTCAGGCAGCAGTGAGAAAGACTGTTTTTTGTAGCTGTGTGTTTTAAAGTTCAGGATGCAGTCAAGCTGAGAACATCAGAGCAATGGGTTGGGAGTGAGAGAGTATAGGAAACACCTGAGAATGTTTTGCTATGGTAACCGAGTTGGCTGTAGGCAGTAGTGAGAATTAAATCATTTTGTGAAGCTGTCTGCTTTAGAAGTCTGGCTGCAGTGAATCTGAGCTTCACAGCAATGAGTTGGGAGGGAGACAGAATATAGGAAACACCCGAGAATGTTTTGCCATGGTAACTCAGTTGGCTGCAGGTAGCAGTGAAATATCTCTCACAGTGGTGATGTCACGACATGATTTATCACTAGTGATGTCACAACATGATTTATCACTTGTGGTGATGTCACCACAGGTGAGCATACATGTTTCTATCACACTCATTTATCACTCACCCCTATTGTATACATATATAGGATACACAATGGTGAGCTGTCAGATAAGTGATTTATCTACACGAGTGCTGTTTGACCTCGGGTAACCTCAGGAGTGGAGTAAGCCACGAGTGAGGTGTCCGAGATCGAACAGCACAAGTGTAGATAAATCATTTATCTGACAGGTCAACATTGTATATTTCATTTATGCAATAGGGATGCTTTCTATCAGTGCAGGAACATTTGGTTTTGACCGTTTTTTTTTTTTTTTTTTTTTTTTTTTTTAAATAATTTCTGGGAGTTTCGGTTAACTTTCCTAGTGAGTGTCTGCCTAGTGTAGTGGTTGCTATTAAATGAAACACCACTCATTTTGTAGAAGACTTGTTGCTGAAGAAATGTCATGCCCACAGTACCATACTACCTTTTTCGTTTTAAAGTTATTCACATGTGTTTGTCAAAAAAGTGAAAAGAAAATTGAATGTTATGCTGTTTTTTGCTAATTTATTAAAAAAAACAAAAACTAAAAGGTATCTATAAATGAAACACCACTCATTTTGTAGATATTTTTGTGCTGAACAATTGTTTATTTATTTATTATTTTTTTAGATAATTTTTCCCTCCTGGCCGCCTGAGCTGCTTCCCCCGTCGGGGGACATCCAGCCGCCGCCCACCTCTGCCAAGGACACTGGACTCTGCGGCTTCCCCCTCCGTAGTGGGGCCGCAGGGACGGGCTCCCGTGTACTCCCTGTGGCCACAGATCAAGGCGGGTGCACGGGCGAAACCTGTGGACGGCCATCAAGCCACTCTCTTCAGGCCATTTTTCCCGCCCAATCAGTGCATGCTCAGACAGTGCCCCCAGTCTCCACTGGGGGCCGCTGCTGAGCGATGCTTCCCCAGATCCCACCCTCGGAGAGGAGAACAGTCCGCCAGACGCTCAATCTTTTCTGTCCCCTGCGACCCCCGGCGCCCCGAGTCCGTTTCCCGAACCCAGGTCGCCAGCGTGGGTTGAAGTAAGGTGCCAGCGCCTCAACCCTCTACGCCACCAGGCCGGGCTGTGCTGAACAATTTTCGTGCTCACAGTGCCATGCTATCTTTTTTCATTTTAAAGTTAATCACATTTGAGTATGGTTAGTGTGGATAAATGAGCAACTGTGTGGATAAATGAGCAACTGTGTGGATAAATTTCATTTATCCACACAGTTGCTCAGATAAACAGATTTATCACACTCCATTTATGCCCACCCATATTGCATCAGGAGAACTCTGGATATCTCACGAGTGCCGAAGGCATGAGTGAGATATCCAGAGCTCACGATGCAGAAGTGTCAATATTTGCCATAGCACATGATCTGACCATCATGTATTCAATATATACAATAGGGCCAATAGTTTTAGAAGTTTTGTTATGCTGTCTTGTGTTCTGTTCCTGTTTATGTGTTTGCTCATTCTGTGTGTGAGCTTTTCTGAATGGGCTGGCAGTGTTATAAACTCAGAGAGACACATGAGTGTGTTTTGCAATGCTAAATGAGTTAGTTTTAGGTAAAAGTGAGAAACATAATTTTGTGAGGCTATATTGTTTGGAAGTCTGGCTGCAGTGAAGCTGAGTGCATCACAGTAATTTTAATGAACTGAGAGGCAGAGTGTCAGAACAGCTGATACTGTTTTCAGTGGTAATTTAGTTAGCTGCAGGCAGAGTGCAGGGTGTTCTGTGAAATTGTGCTCTTTAGGATTCTGGCTGCAGTCAAGTTCAAAGTATCACAGTAATTGTAATGGGTGAGAATCAGAGTTTGAGGAACAGCGTGAGAGTGTGTTTCAGTGGTACTTGAGTTAGCTGCAGGCAATAGTTTAGACTGTTCTGTGAAGCTGTGCTGTTTAGAATTCTGACTGCAGTCACAGTAATGAGCTGGAAGTTGGTGGGGGGGAGAGAGAGGTGTGTTTTGTAATGCTCACTGAGTTAGCTGAAGGCAGCAGTGCGACCTCTGAAGTAGTTTTGCATTTGTGTCTATGGTAACAGCACAGGTGTTTCTTGCATGCTGAGGGGAAAGCTGCCTAGAGTGATGACCTCTTGTGACCTGTGTGTGTAAATGGCTGATATCATTGCAGTAGAGCAGAGGATAAAAATATCACACTGCAGTAGATGATACACTGTTTTATCTCACTCATTTACCACTCACCCCTATTGTGTATATATAGAGGATACATGATGGGCAGGAGTGTGATAAGGAAAATATCTTCACTCCTGCAGAGTGAGCTCTGGATACTCACGAGTGAGAGTATCCAGAGCTCATGATGCAGGAGTGAAGATATTTTCCATATCACATGATCTGCCCATCATGTATTCTATGTATACAATAGGGGTACAAGTTTCAGAAGTATTGTTATGATTTTCTGCGTTCTGTTGCTGTTTCTGTGTTTGCTGTTTCTGTGTGTGAGATTTTCTGAATGGGTGGCAGTGTTTCAAACTGGGAAAAGCTGAGTGTGTTTTGCAGTGCTAAGTAAGTTAGCTTCAGGCAGCAGTGAGAAAGACTGTTTTTTGAAGCTGTGTGTTTTTAAGTTCAGGATGCAGTCAAGCTGAGAACATCAGAGCAATGGGTTGGGAGTGAGAGAGTATAGGAAACACCTGAGAATGTTTTGCTATGGTAACCGAGTTGGCTGTAGGCAGTAGTGAGAATGAAATCATTTTGTGAAGCTGTCTGCTTTAGAATTCTGGCTGCAGTGAAGCTGAGCTTCACAGCAATGAGTTGGGAGGGAGACAGAATATAGGAAACACCCGAGAAAGAACTGGAAGGGGGCAGGATCAGTTGTGTTCCAGGACAGTAGCTGCTGCTGTTTTCACAGGGTTCTTGTGGATTTTACTTGGTAGGTTAGTTCTTTTCTTTCTTGCTTCTAAGGGGCTAGCAGGGTATTGTTCTGGGGGATCCTGGATGTTTGTAAACTGATTTAGTGGCTGTAAGTGGGGCTCTTTTTGTGGATGTTTCACTTTGTAACAGGCTGCGCTGGTAGAGGCCTATTTCTTCTGATTTAAAACCTGTTTGGTGGGATTTGCTTGGGCCTGGTTCTTTAGCTGCAGGGCTTGGAGGGGAGACACAGGGCTGATACACTCTCTCTTGTCAGGTGTCTGCCCAAGACCCTCCCCCAGAAGTCTGCAAATTTATAGGGGAAGACCGCCCTGCAATTGAGGAAAAGGCTGCTGGTGCAGCTCATGTAGTTCTAGCCACTGGGGTTGAATTTAAAGGCGGGAGAGGAGCTTAGGGAGTTGTTCATTTCCTTACATGTTTAATGTGTTGTACTGCACCTAGTAACAGAGTTACTGGTATACAGTGGGACCGTCTCTAGGATTAGTGGGTGACCTGATTAGGCAGTAGGGGGTATCTTGGAATAGGGGGAACCTGGTGGCTCACCCAAGGAAACCTATTTGAAAGGGGATGGAACCACACATCATTAGGGCCGGCATCTTTGGGAGAGTGGTGGGGTGCACAGGGTGTGGAGCAGCCATGAAACTGGACTGGGCTTGGAAGTTTGGTGGTTGCCCAGTGTGCTACCAGCTAGCACAGCTTAGGGAGGAGGTTGCGGGGATGAGGAGAAAGCTGGGGAAGGGGTGGTATGGTTGGGGAAGGGGGCTGGAAATCTCCCACAGGGTTGCACCAAGCACTGGGGCGGGGTATAGGAAAGGAGTGCAGGAGAATACTCAGGGTCACATAGGGACCCTGGCAGAGGGGCCAAAAGGACACTACCAAGGAAGCAGGCAGGTAACTGGGACCCTCACAAAGGGGACGGAGGGACAACATTCTCAGGGAAGTAGGCGGATAGCCAGTGCTGGACAGAAGGAAGCAAGGCAGGGAGGTGGATCAGACCTTATACTTAGTAACCACTTCAATTCTCTTCTTCTTCTGCTCAAGGATGGGGGATGTAGCCACGACAGAGGTGGTTAGAGGCGGAAAGGGTGTGGGAGTGGGGCAGGAGGCAGGGGCAGATAGCAGGAAGAACAGGGGAACCTGGAATGCAGGAGAATGGGGGAGCAGTGAATCGGAGCAGGAGGGGCAGGGGAAGAGGAGGAAAGCGCAAGAAGGACCAGTTGGGAGGAAAGGTAAAGAGGACCAGAAGTACAAGGAGGATTCAGTAAAGAGAGCTGAGGGGTAGGCCAGGGGCACAGCAGAGCAAGGAGGAACTAAATGGGACAGGAAGGAAGGAAGGATGGAGCCAGGCTAGTTTAGCAGATGGGGAGAAGGACCAGTTGTGAGCAGTGAGGGGGAGTTAGTAAGGTACAGAAGGATACTCAGGAGGAGGCAGGTAGGATTGGAGGGAGGGTGGCCATGGTAAATAAGGAGCGGGTGGCATGTGGCACACAGATAGGGAGGAACAAGGAGCCAGCTGGGTGGAAGGGCCGTAGAAAGGATGAGGGACATGGAAGGGGGATGGAGGAAAGGGTGGTCAGAGTGCTCCTGCTGGGGATTCTATGATCAGGGGTATCAAATGGGATAGGGAGGAGAAGCCTGGCCAGTTAGAACAAGATGCTTCCTGGACTAACAGTGCACAGGGCTAAGCACAGGTATATCAGCTGGCAAAGGATTGTGGGGCACCCCAGACATACTGGTCCACCTGGGCACAAATGACATTGAGGGAAATAGCGAGCTAGAGATACAGGCAAGATTCAGGGAGCTCGCCAGGGTCTGTCATGACATAGGATGCACAGTTTCTTTCTCAGAAATCCTGCCAGTGCCATGGGCTAGTGGGGAACACAAAAGGAAAATTAGAGAGATAAACTAGTGGCTCAGGGAGTGGTGTGAAGCCAGAGGGTATGGGTTGATGGGGGATTGGGGGGAGACCTGGGAGGATAAGGCGCTGTATGCTAGAGATAGACTCCATCTCAATTTGGAGGGGAGGGGAATCCTTAAGTTGAAAATAGAGGAGTTCATTGGTGAAAAGTGGGGTTTAAACTTGTGAATGGGGGTGGATGGGAGAAAGGCAGTCAAGGGATGCCGATAAAGGAGGAACTCTGTCTCCACCCCTGGGGACCAGGAGGATTGCAGGAAAGACCAACTGGCAAAGTGCAGACCAGGAGAAAACAGAATCCCCAAGGGAACACGAGCAGGGGAAATGGAACTATAGGGAAAGGGTGGAAGGTAGTCCTGCTAAACGCCAGGAGCTTGGGCAATAAAATGCCTGAGCTCCAGGCGATGTTAACTGAGGGAGCAGTGGATGTGGCAGTGGATGTGGCAGTGGTCACTGAGACTTGGGCCACTGCAAGACATGACTGGGACCTGAACCTGGAGGGTTACACTATGTTCAGGAAGGACAGGGGGGAGGGAAGGGGAGGAGGGGTAGCAATGATAGTAAAAAACTGCATTGGCATAGGGGGAGTAGAGGAGGCGGAGGGAACCGTGGAGGCGATTTGGGTCACCTTGATAACAAGGGGGGGCAAGAGAGTAGAAATAGGAGTAGTGTATAGACCCCTGCCCTGGGCGGAGCTGGAGGGACAGTCTAGTGGCAGATGTTAGGAGACACTGCAGACTGGGCAGAGGAAAGGTGGTAGGTGTTAGGGACTTAAACATCCAGGAACAGACTGGGAGACTGACATCCTCTGTGACCAGGGAACAGGGTTGTTGGATGTCTTTCAAGATGCGTTCCTAACTCAGCAGGTGAGGAACCGACCAGGAGGCACGGTACTGGATGTGGTCCTGGCAGACAGTGACCAGATTAGGGGCCTGAGGTAAGGGACCCATTGGCGGGAGTGACCATGCCAGGTCTGGTTCTGCCTGGACCTAGGAGGTGAGAAGGCTGCACAAGGCCGGATGTAACGACTTCAGGGGGTGGATTTTAAGGAAATGGGAAGGATCCTTAAGGAGCATTTGGATGGGATTGGGTCAGACATGGACGCTGATAGTAGGTGGGAAATCATCAGGAGAGGGGTGCAGGATGCTACCAGCACCTGTGCAAGAGTAAGACGAAAATGCGTAGGGCCCAAAACCCTGTTGGTGGACCAGGGAGGTCCAGGAGGTGGTGCGGGGAAAGAAAGCAGCCTATAAGAAATTCAAGTGCTCAAGGAGTGAAAGGGATCGAGGGGAGTATGAGCTGATGGCTAGAAGGGCCACTAGAGTGGTGAGGGTGGCTAAGGCAAGGAAGGAGCAGAACCTGGCCAGGGAAATTAGGAGAGGGAAAAGGGGTTCTTTAGATACATTGGGGAAAGACGAAGGGTGAAGGGGCAGATTAGCAGGATTAAATCAGGAAGAGATGGGCACAAGACCCAGAGGAGCAGGCTGAGGTACTAAATGAGTACTTCACCCAGTTTTCACCAGGAAAATGGGATGCTGCATCATACATGGGAGGAGACAGAGATAATGAGGAGGGGGGGCCCCTTACCAGTCGGCAGGTCTGGGGAGAGGGGGGGCATCACTGGCAGGTGGGGGAGGCTAAGCAGGGAGAAGAGGTACTGGAAGTGGAAATCACAGCAGAGAGAGTGAGGGAAGCCCTCAGCTCCCTTAAGACGGAGAAAGCACCGGGGCCGGATAAATTACATCCTAGAGTGCTGAAGGAACTTGCAGATGTCCTGGCGAAACCCCTGGCAGAGCTTTTCACCATCTCTGAGGACAGGGTGGGTGCCCCAAGACTGGAAGGTGGCGATGTAGTGCCTATCCACAAGGGGATCAAGGAGGTGGCAGGGAACTACAGGCCTGTCAGCCTGACATCAGTGGTGGGCAAGGTGATGGAGGCATTGTCAAGGAGAGGCTGGGGGACCTGGATAAGTCAGGGTGCCTGGACGATAGACAGCATGGATTCATCCCGGGAAATCGTGTCAGACAAACCTGGTGGAGTTCTATGACTGGGTGACAAGTGCCTTGGACCTGGGTAGACCAGTGGATGTCCTCTTTTTAGACTTCAGCAAGGCATTTGACTCTGTTCCTCACATGGGCCTGTTGGATAAACTAGGAGAAATGGGGTGGGAAACCAGATGATCCGATGGATAGGCAATTGGTTCCAGGACCGACCCAGAGGGTCGAGTTGTGGGCTAGTCTCTTCCCAAGGAGGGTCATTAGTGGGGTCCCACAGGATCAGTCCTGGGCCCTCTGTTCACCGTCACGATCTGACATAAGGACAGGAATCAGGGAGGAGATGAGTCTCTTTGCAGATGACTCAAACTGGGGCGGTGGTGGATGAGGGAGGAGGAGGTGGCCCTGCAGGGGACCTGGAGGCTCTGGAAAGATGGTCTAGAAAGTGGAAGCTGAGGTTTAATGCAGGAAATGCAAGGTACCCACCTGGGGCCAGAAACCCAGGCCAAGTGTACACCCTGGGGGAATACTACACGTCTCAATGGCTGAGAGGACCTGGGGGTGGTGGTGGATGTCAAGATGAACAACTCTGAGACTTGTAGGAGGCAGCAGCCAAGACCAACAGGATGCTGGGATGCATCGCTAGGGATCACCTCCAGAAGGAGGAAGTGATACTCCCTCTGTATAACTGCTTGGTGAGGCCGCACCTGGAGTACTGCGTGCAGTTTTGGAGGCCGCACTTAAAGAGGGACATTAACCTCCTGGAGAGGGTCCAGAGGAGGGCAACCAAAATGATTTGGGGCTTGGGGGACAGGACCTATGAGGAGAGGCTCGAAGAGCTAAATATGTACACTTTGGAAGAGAGAAGGGACCGGGGGGACATGATAGAGGTCTTCAGGTACATGAACAGGGTAAATAGGGGAGGAACAGTGAGGGTGCTTCGAAGGAAGGAGGAGGGGGCCACTAGAGGGCATGGGTGGAAGCTGGAGGGGGGAAGATTCAGGGGAGAAAGGAGGAGGTGCTACCACTGAGAGGGTGGTAGAGCCATGGAATGCACTACCTAGGGGGCTGGTGGAGGCAGAGACAGTGGAGGGGTTCAGAGAGGGTGGACAGGTACAGGGAAGGGTTCAGGAAGCAAAATCCAATGCAGCAAGAATATCCAGAACTGGGAAGGGAGAAGCCAGAGAAGGCGAGGGGGACAGCAAGGTCAGCACCCAGGGTAGGGGCTGACCAAACGAGCAGACTCGAAAGACCATTAGGCTTATTCTGCTGGCATTTTAGTATGTTAGTATGTTTTGCCATGGTAACTCAGTTGACTGCAGGTAGCAGTGAAATATGTCTCACAGTGGTGATGTCACGACATGATTTATCACATGTGGTGATGTCACCACAGGTGAGCATACATGTTTCTATCACACTCATTTATCACTCACCCGTATTGTATACATATATATGTGTGTGTGTGTGTGTATATATATCTATATATCTATATATCTATATATATATATATATATATATATATATATATGGAATGGTCCCAATACTGAACCCTGTGGCACCCCACTGGTCACAGCTGTCCAGTCTGAGAGTACCCTGTTTATTGAAACTCTCTGCCTTCTGTTCTCCAGCCAGGCAGCTATCCAGTTAACAGTGTTTACATAAAGTCCAATTGCTTTTAGTGCACAGACCAGTTCCTTATGGGGCAGCTTGTCAAACGCCTTACAGAAGTCAAGAAAAACAACATCTACTGATTGTCCTTTGTCAAATATCTTGCTGACTCTCTCATAAAAGTGCAGCAGGTTTGTCTGGCATGATCTAGCTTTAGTGAATCCATGCTGAGATGGATTTGCATATTGTTTAGTTCCAAATGGGTTAGAATGAGATCTTTTAAAATTATTTCTAACAGCTTTCCCATGACCAAGGTCAGGCTTACTGGTCTGAATTTTCTGGGTTAGTTCTTTTGCCATTTTTGTAAATTGGTACTACCATGGTCTCCCTCCAACTGTATATACTCCCTTGCTTATTATACCTATTCTAAACTATCCCTATTTTCCCAGATAAAAAAATGTTTTAAATATTGGGACAAAATTATATCCCGATTTGTCTGGGCAGGACACAAGCCACGAATAAGATACTCCATTCTGCAGCTGACCAGGCCGGGGGGGGACTCCCACATCTGCTAATTATGCAAGGGCAGCACAATTGAAACTGACGTCCCAGTGGTTAACCCCAAATACTGATGCTCTCTGGAAACTCAATAGAATTTGTCCTTTATGATCTACGTGACATCAGTTCTATTTAATATATCAAATAGAACAAGATGATCATGGACAGTATACAGCGGCCACTTTAAAAACTTGGAGGTCCATTTTTCAGAACGGAAAGCTATCTTATCTTTTTCACTTTTTAAAAATCCTATCCACAACACTGGATTTCTGTCCCCCACGAATAGACATGACATTTTCTAGATGGTGATTAGCGGGCCTGGTGTGTGTGTTTGTGTTTGTGTGTATCAGTTCCTGGGCAGGTATGGAGTGGTCCCCTTTGAGATATTACAGACAAAATATGGGTTAGTTAGCAGAGAACATTTCTGATACTTACAGGTACAATCTTATTTGATACATAAATCTAAAGAAAGAACTAAAATGCCAGAGCCAACACCTATGTTGTTAAGATTGTTGATAGACCTCACAATCGGGGGACTGGAAAAAGTTAATAGGACTCTTCTATGCAGGTATGATGGAATACCTTTCTGATACTACTCTCTCAGTCTTAGACAAGTGGAATGCAGACATGTCAAGTACAGTCTCAAGGGACGATTGGTACAAATAATGCAGATAAATCTGTTAGAATAACCTCTTCAAATACATGGCGAGAATTTGCCTGGAAATGCCGCTTGAGATATTTTTATACCCCGGCTAGGTTAGCCAGAATTTTCCCTACTAGTTCGGGGAACTGTTGGAGGGAGTGCGGGGAAGAACAGGCAGCCCAAGCTCACATATTTTTTTTACTGTCCCAAATTGGAGTCATACTGGGGAGATCTAAAGATACAAATGCTTCAAATAGGGGTGAACCCAGCTGTTTTGATACCGACCATGATACTGGTTAATGTGCCCCAGAGTGGTGTCAGGATGACATCCAGGTCCGTGGCCCCATCCTAATATTGTCTGTCAAGAAAACCATTGCAAAGAAATGGAAACAAATTCAGCCCCCTACTAGAGAGGAATGGTACTATATTGTAAATGACTTTTAATGAATGGACAGAATTATAGCATTTGTAAATGATAAGCTAGACATGTTTAGGCAAAGATGGCAACAGTAATATAGATGTATGTATGTGTATGTATGTATATTATGTATGTGTATGTGTTATGTATGTATATATATATGTGTATATATATATATATATATATATATATATATATATATATATATATATGTATATATGTATATGTATATATGTATATATATATATATGTATATATGTATATGTATATATATATATATATATATATATATATATATATATATATATATATATATATATATATGTGTGTGTGTGTATATATGGATAAGCCTCAATAATACTACTATACTAAGTTATACAAAAATTTCCCAGTAATACATCACTACTCTCAATAATACTATCCTGAAAAGTGATACTGTTGTTTTTGCTGATAATACTAGAGTTCAAAGGTTGTCTCCAACTGTAGAATTATCAATGGATCCATATATTACACAAAATAACAGAAAGATAAATGTTTTACAGGACAGTAATACCATCTTGAGGTTTTGGGGACTTTAGGACATCTTGAGCTTCGCTCCCGAGGTTCCATGTCCCCAAAACCTCTCAATGGTATTACTGCCTTGTAATACACACTTATCTATCTAGTATTCTATTTATAATGCAGCATGATGCAGATTTTGTTCCTTTGAATGGGTTACAACAAGGTTAGAAATGGAGAAAAAAAGCAAATAGCATTTAGTATTGAAGCAGGAGTCCAGTAAGCAGAAACCTGTAAGAAGGAATAGGGGAGAGAATTAGTTGAAGATGGCTAAATACTGAACAAATATGTATATATACAATGATGTTATACTAAATACAACGAGGTTTACCAATGTATACTGACAAACAAGTGTACCAACTGTACTAAGATAAAATATACTGCACTACATGACTGTATGTAATATATTGGAAATAATAAGAAATTATAAAAAATATATATATATATATATATACACACACATATATACATATCTGTGCCGTCGCGTGCCCCCCCCCATCGCAACCTAAATGATCTTCTGAAAAATGCACTTTGGTGATTGTGCAGTGCGTACAGGCCCACCTAACCAGAGCCGTCGACAGCTGCTTCGTTGTCGACTCCTACTCATCAGCTGCGGGAGGCTCCCCACAGGCCGTCGACAGCTCATCCAATGTCCGAACAGAATCTGGAAGAGGCAGATGTCGAGGAGAAGTACCACCCAGACCTCATTCTTCTCGAGGAGGAAGAAGAGGAAGAGATTCTGGCCTCTGACAAGTCCACAGCTTCCTCTGTCAGTGAGGACTCTGTTAAGCATACCCGTAGGTCTCCTCCTGAGGACCCCACATTTTTTCAATGAAACAGCTGATCCCAGCCATGGGCTTCCACATTGAGGAAGAGGATGTCACCAGGAAAGAGCTTGTGGAATTCCTGGAGATCCCAGAGTTCTCCCCCAAAAAAAAAAATTCCTCCAGTCTTGCCTGCCTTGAGGAATGCAGCCACTGCAGCCTGGCACAGACCAGACATGCCAGCTATGACCCGCAGGGCAGACAAACTTTACCCCCCCCAGGGGTTTCCCTGCTGCGCTGCCCAGCCCAAAACAGACTCTGTGGTTATTAAGGCAGCCCAGAACAGGTCTAAGGTGCCTGAGCACCTGAGCTTCCTCCCCCTGGATAAGGAGTCCCACAGAATTGACTTCTGGGATAAGAGGATTTATGCCTCCTCCACCCTTGGGTTGAGGATTGTCAACTATCTGTCTCATATGGTGAAGTACCAGAATTATAACTGGAAGAAGGGCAAAGCGGCTGACCAGGCCCTCCCAGATGGCACTCAAAAGCAGGAGCTTCTTAAGTGCCTGCAGATGACTGAGGGTGTTAGTAAACATCTCCTCAGGGCCCTCTATGACATGGCTGACACTTTTGCCAGGGCCGCTGCCACAGGTATATGCCTACGTAGGCACTCCTGGCTGAGGGTCTCGGGTTTCGCTGCTTATGTTTAGCAGAAGGTGCTTGATGCCCCCTTCAGTGGCACTAAGCTGTTTGGTCCTGGTGTCAAGGATATTATCAATGATATTCGGCCTCTGGCAGGGCTATCAAGTCTGTTCACTATCTCTGCCATACTCAGCCGAGAGTCAGACAGCGCCCTCCCTTTCGCAAGGCAATCAGTAGACCCAGGGCAGCCTCTTGCCCCCAAGGGAAGCGCAGAGCCCCCATTGCCTTTCCATCCCCTGCCAATGCTGGAGCTGCAGCCAAGCATCCCAGAAGTGAGTGAACAGCCCCCGCAGCTGGTTCTGCCTCCGCTTGACTCCTTGCCAGACCCCCCCTCTTCAGGTCCTCGACCAAGAGATGGTGATCGGAGGTCAGTTCTCCCTCCATCTAAATCAATGGAGAACCATAACTACGGATGCCTGGATTTTGCAGATCATAGAAAGGGGTCACACCCTGGAGTTCATAGAGCAACCTTCAGACACCCCTCCCCCGCCCTCCAGTTACCCCCTTGGCTCACTTGTCTGTTCTCCAGGAGAAGGTAAAATCACGTCTGTGCAAACAGGCCATCGATCCAGTACCCAGGCACCAGAGAAACAAGGGTTTTTTTTCCAGGTTTTTCCTGGTCCCCAGAAAGATCTGGGATTTGAGGCCCATTCTGGATGTAAAGGACCTCAGTCTGTATGTTGAGTACAAGAATTTCCAGATGGCAACTTTTCCAGGCCTGCTGCCCCTCCTCAAGATGGGCAATTGGCTGTGTTCACTGGACATGCATGACACTTACCTGCACATATCGGTCTTTCCTACCCGGTGGAGGTTTCTCCGTTTTGCATTCCAGGGCAAGCATTATCCATTCAAAGTGCTGCCCTTTGGCTTGTCATCTGCAGCGGAGGTCTTTACCAAGTGCTTAGCAGCAGTGGCAGCAGCTCTCAAAAGAGAGGATTTGTACGTTTTCCCTTATCTGGATGATTGGCTTCTAAAGGCCCTGTCCAGGGAACAGCTTCTGCTGACTCTGGAGAGGACTCTCCATTTTTTTTCTTTCCCTGGGCATCACGGTCAGTCTGCCCAAGTCTGTTCTTGTACCATCCCAAAGGCTGCAGTATATAGGGGTGGTTCTGGACTTGGCGCAGGGGAAGGCGTTCCTGCCACCGAACAGGGCAGAGTTCCTTATAGCCGAAGCTCAGAAGTTGCTCAAAGTCGCTGTGTTCCTGCCAGGGTGCACCTCAGACTCGCTGGGCCTCATGACGGCTGCCATACCCACTGTTCCACTGGTGAGACTCCATATGCGCATTCTCCAGTGGACTCTCGGGGTTCAGTGGAACCAGCGCATGGACGAGTTAGATTACCCAGTCCTTTTCTCTTCCCCAGTCCGCAAGGTGCTGCAGTGGTGGATGGACCCCTTGAATCTATTGCAAGGCTTCCCATTCCAGTTCTCCTCCACACAACAGATCCCCACCACGGATGCATCCGGTCTAGGCTGGGGAGCGCACCTGGATCCCTTCCAGAGCCAGGGCTCTTGGTTCTAGATAGAAACCTCCCCACATATCTCTGCCCTGGAGATGAGGGCGGTTCTGTATGCCATGCAGGTCTTTCAGGAACACCTTGCTCCGAGTCAGCTGCTGGTGCAGTCAGACAATCTCAGTGTAGTGTACCCCCTATGCAGGGAGGCCATGAGAGTGGGGTACTGGCTGTTGGATCATGGTCCAACACTCTTGGCGGTCCACGTGCCATATGTGTTAAACACGCTGGTGGACAGCCTCAGCCAGACTCAGTCCAGCATGCACAAATGGGAGCTTCTCTCATTCATCTCAGAAGAGTTGTTCAACAGATGGGATTATCCAGAGTTGGACCTTTTTGCATCCCCACATGACGCAAAACTGTCCAATTTTTGCTCGCTAGATCCAAGGCCTGGAGTTTTCTGGCGAGATGGGTTGTCCTTCTCCTGGAGCGAGAGGTTCCTTTACGCCTTCCTTCTGTTTCCTCTCATTCAGGAGGTGCTAATCAAACTGCAGATGGAGGGGGCCAGCATGATTCTGGTAGCTGCATTCTGGCCTCGGCAGATATGGTTTCCTCTACTACAGCAGCTGGTGGAGGAACCTCCAATTTTAATTTTGTTTTGGAGAACCTGACCCTGTCTCCTTTTGAGCCAATCACGACTTGTGAGTTACGCTTTCTCTTTTGGAAAGCATTATTTTTAGTTGCCATTACTTCTGCTCAAAGAATTTCAGAGCTTTGGGCCCTCTGGTGTGAGGAGCCTTATTTGATTTTTCACAAAGATAGGGTGTCTTTCAGCTCTAATTCTAAGTTTCTCCCTAAGGTGGTCTCCGAGTTTACACTCAACCAGTCTATCCACCTTCCTGTTTATTTTCCTGAGCGTGCCAATCCAGGGGAAGCACTGCTCCATACTTTGGATGTATGCAGAGCTTTGAAGTACTACCTGCTTCCCACCAAGGAATGTAGAAATTCGAAGCAGTTGTTTTCTTCTCCCTAGGTAGAGAGGGCACTTCACTTTCTAAGCAGTGTTTATCCAAATGGTTGGCAAATTGCATTGTGTTCTGCTATAACAAGTATGGCAAAGAATTGCCTGGCGCAGTTAAAGCTCATTCCACAAAAGGCATGGCTACCTCTGTGGCTTGTTTCTGAGGGGTCTCATCCACTGACATCTGTGTGGCTGCCATCTGGAGCACCGCCCATACTTTCACCAAGCACTACAGTCTGGACATTGCCTCAAGAGCCCTGCAGGTTTTGGCAGAGCTGTGCTGCAGGGCCTCCTGTCTTAAGTTTATGGTTGGCCTTTCTCCCAGACTCTGTTTGCACCTGTAACTGCTTGGGACTCGTTCCTACGGTGTGACCTGATGACCGAGATACCCGCAAAGAAGATAGAACAGTTATGTAAGAATTTACCGTAACAGTAGATCTTCGAGGGGATCTCAGTCATCAGGTCTGCTTTCCCTCCCACCATCCCCCTTCTTGGGACTCTTGTCTTGGAACTAGCTGTCCGGTAGATCCAGCCTTCATATAGGTCTGGGCACCCCTCTCTCCCCGTCCCCTTGGCTGGAGCTATGCTTCCTTTGTCTCTGGGTGGAAAGAACTGAGGAGGGAGCGGGCCGTCTCATGCCTTTATAGGGTTGTTGACGTCGACTGCGTGGACGGTCCCAGTTGTACTGCTTCAAATCTTCCTTGTGGATCCTGCTTCACCGATGGTGAAGTTCTTATGGTGTGACCTGATGACTGAGATCCCCTCGAAGATCTACTGTTACGGTAAGTTCTTATGCAACACAGAAACCTTGGAGCAATATATCAGTTAGGGGGTGAGGATATAGCATGCACCAGGCAGGAAAGGGATCTTGGGGTTATCATCTCTGATGACCTCAATGTAGGGAAACAGTGTGACAAGGCAGCAGGTAAAGCAAATAGAATGCTGGGATGTATAGGCAGGAGCATCACCAGTAGGAAAAGGGAGGTCATAATTCCACTATACAAGACACTAGTGAGGCCCCACCTGGAGTACAGTGTACAGTTCTGGAGACCTTACTTACGTAAGGACATAGACAGGGTAGAGAAGGTTCATAGGAGGGCAACAAAGATGGTACATGGATTGCATCACAAGTCCTAGGAGGACATGTTGAAGGAATTGAATATGTACTCCCTGGAGGAGAGGAGGGAGAGAGGGGATATGATAGAGACATACAAGTATCTTACAGGGAGGAACAGGGTGCAGGAAGACACTATTTTTAAGCGAAAAAGATGTTTCAGGACTAGAGGGCATGGGATGAAGTTGGAGGGAGGACGATTCAGAGGAAACGTGAGGAAGAATTTCTTCACAGAATGGGTGGTGGACAAGTGGAACACCCTGCCAGAGGAAGTGGTGGGGGCTGAAACAATCACGGGATTTAAGAATGCATGGGATAGACATAAAGGAATTCTGGAGGTCAGGGTTAAGGGGCAACAGACTTCTAGGAAAACATAAATTAAACTTACAAGCTCAAATGGGCAGACTGGGTGGGCCGTAGGCCCTTATCTGCCAACGCGGTCTATGTAACTTTTCTATCTTTACTCTGCTTTATCTGTTACACAATCAAAACTGCTATGAAACGATTAGAAGAGACACCGAGACATTGCTAGCACATCTTGGTTGTTCTTCACCTCACAACTGTTGGGGAAGTTGCTGCTGCCCAGAGGAAGTAGTTGGAAGTTCATTAAACCTGAGCAGGCAGCAGCATGGTATAGTTGTAGCACCTGTCTGATTGGACAGAGCGGTTTCTGTGCAGTAGGATGAAGGCCATAGCCGTTGTCGCTCCAGGATTGACCGGATGGCCACTGTCGCCACAGGGGTGACTGGAAGGTCGCCATTGCCCCAGAGGTGACCGGATGGCCACGGGGTGATGAGATGGCTGTAGTCACTCTAGGGGTGATGGGATGGTCACTGTCCCCCCAGAGTGATTAGATCTCAACTGACTGCTATGCTTATTTTTCTCAGGAATTACAAGTCTGAAGAGGAGTTTGTGAAGATCAATAACAAACTGCGTCGTGGGGATATCATTGGGGTTACCGGGAACCCTGGGAAGACAAAGAAGGGTGAACTGAGTATCTTTCCTCATGAGATGACCCTGCTATCACCCTGTCTGCACATGTTGCCACACCTACACTTCGGACTCAAAGACAAGGTAACAAGATTTCGTCGGCCCTTGGCTGCCACATTTTTAGACTGAGAAGAGACTACAGCAATGCCCAGGTCCTGCCACTGTTTGCTTTATCTTGCCATTTATGCCACCTTCTGGTCTCAAGGACCACCCATACTGGACATTCCTACCTGCCAGGCGGGGACAGGAAGTGGGGAGATTCACCCTCAAGTCTTTAAGCATCTTACGGAGGTGTTGCTGGTCATGGTGTATTGTCCGGATAAGCTCAGGGTCCACCATCTGTCGTGCTGGGGCCCTTTGTCCTGGTTTTCTCCATGCCTCTTGAACGTCAGCATGCAAGGGGCTCAATGCGTGGGCGCGGCCAACTGCATGCTGGCTGCAAGCCTGGCTGACATCCACCATCCCACTCTGCTTTCCACTGCGCTCTTACCTGTGGGTATCCAGATGGCAGCATTGCAGTGGAAAAAGCGACTCTTTTCCCTCCACTGCCTCAGGCTCAGTCTCATACCCTGGTTGAGTGTGCCAGCACAAACAGAGCTTTTTGTTACACAGAAGGCTGGGGCAATGCAGAACTGAATATGTTTCTTCACACTTTCAGGCCAGTAGAAACCATTACATGGGCAGGGCTTCCATTGGCAAAAGCGTTATGGGTAGCGATTCCCTTGGTGGAACCATTATATGGGCAGGAGTCTCTACTGGCAGAACTGTTACATGGGCAACGCTTCTTTTGGCAAAACAAATAAGTGGGCAGGACTTACATTAAAGGACTCATAAATAGGGTTTTTACAGTGTGCCCAGCCAAAACACAGCACTGAGGGTACAGGCTTATCGATAGTGTTCGCTTTTCAATGGAACTAGACGCTGTGTTCCGGAGGTTTGTGATGAATAAAGTTTGTTAATAGCATTTTCAGTGGCTGTTTCGAAATGGTTGCTACATGTTTTTACGCGATATCAGTGGAGCTTCCGGAGATAATTAGTTGAATAGTTTTGGTGAAACAAACTATGTGCGATATTAATCTGTGCTTTTCCTCTCAGATTTTACGTGCAGGTGCGACAACCATTTTACACCTGCACAGTAAAGGATTTGGAGGAGAAACACTTTATATTATTTTTATAGTTTATTTCAAAAATCTCTATCCAGACTAGATTATCACTCGAGAGCACTGTCGCTCCACTGATGTCATCGTGTAAGCACGTAGCAGCAATTTTGGGCAGCTACTGAAGCGCGCTGTTTAAACACCAAGTGGAGCTTTGTTTACAAGTCAATGACACCTCTGGAACACTAATTTTACTCTGGATTTACACACATCGCAAGAACGGAGGTTGGCATAATGTAGGTAAGCCTGTAAACTTACAGTGCTGTGTTTTGCTGGGTACATTGTAAAAACCCTATTTATGAGTCCTATAACACTGACAAACTGGGGGTCATTTTTAACCCTGTACTCCTACATTTGGGGGTCTGGAAAATACCAAAGGAATCTGGCTGTGGAGGGCAGAGCTGTGAGGGAGAGGAGACTTAAAGGGAAAAGTCATGTAGAGAAAATGAACTATTAAAACATAACAAAACACCATTTTGGTTTTCTACAGGAAACAAGATTTCGTCAGAGGTACCTGGATTTGATCCTCAATGATTATGTGCGGCAGAAGTTCATCATCCGTGCCAAGATCATCACTTACGTTAGGAAGTTCTTTGATGAGCTGGGATTTCTGGAGGTGGGCTGTTGGTGTGATTATTTAATGGCTGTGCTGACTGAAATTGTGGCATCTTGACTCATGATTTGGTTCCGTTCTGCAGATCTATACATTCTATCATTTGTTTAGTCAAGAAATTCTAATTGTACTCAAAACCTAGAATTGTGTGTGTACGCCTCAGTCTGCCCTACCTCCATACTTCTTCAGTCGCTTGAAATTCTGCTCAGATCAGTATATGTTAATCAGAACACCATAAAGGATTTAGTGGCATGGAAAGGCAGGGAATGATTTTGTGGGATTGGATGCACCTCTTAACCTCTCCACTCCACTGATGCTGGCATTCTGGATATTCCAAGGACCAGGCTGTACTCCTCGAGTGACCGGGCTTTCACGGTGGCTACCCTGAATATTTGGAATACTTTCCCAAGAGCCCTCCGGGGAGGTCCCATAGGTGGAGGCCTTTAAAAGAGGCTTGAAATTCTGCCTCTTTATGGTGGATTTGGGACTTGTGAATAATCCTTGAGTCTGACTTATTCCTGCTGCTGCTGGTTTATTTAAGCAGTATACCACTCAGGGTGTGGGTTATGCTAGGATTTACAATGCCTGGTGTGTTGTTTGGTCACAAGGCTGCAGGCCGAGTGAGCAAAACACACCAGGTATTGTAAATCCTAGCATTAACCCACATCCCGGAGTGGTATATTGTGATTATATAATGCTCCCCCTCCTTTTTAGGAGCTAAATAAATAAATAAAAAGTTTTTTGGGGGGCATTTCTATTTAATTTTATTGCATTTGTTACTGTGCCAGAAGAAATAGTGCTGGTTGCTATGGCTGCAGTGTACTGATGCCAGTGCAGTTTTATATGTAAACAGTTACACGTGATGTTTTTATTTTTTTATTTTTGTGTAAGGGAAGGGGCCTGGCAGTGGTTGGCTGTTTGTTTGTTTGCAAATCATCATCCCAGTCCACTGAATGCCACCATTTTTCCCCAACTAACAAGCAGCTTGAGTGAACCACGCACAACGCAACTACTGATAGCACGGTTCATCATGTGGTACCTCATTGCTTAAAATCAACAAACTGAGGAACGTCGTGACTCGGGGGCAATTTCTGTTCTGCTTTTTTTTTTTTTTTTTTAAGTATGCGGTGCTTTTTTACAATTATGGGCAGTCCTGAGAAGGAGAGTGGTAACACACTCAATGAGAGAGTCGGGTAGTGAGTGACAGTGGAGCTGGAGCGGAAAGCGACCGGAAAGTGCAGAGATGTGTGGCTACATGTTTTAAATGTGGAGCAGTGGCCAGTAACAGAGGACAGATTGAGTGAGTGTTTAGAAGGCAGGATTCAATGACGGTTTACTGCAGAGATGCCACTTACCACTTGCAGGGAACATGGTTACGGAGTGCAGACAATATGACACGGGTGAGGCACCATTGAACTTTTAAACATTGTGTCCTATGTTTGTAGCACAGTCAGTCCCAGCTCCGTTTGTGTTATAGGAGTCGGGACAGTTTTGTTAATTTGATTCGTGGTTATTCTTAATGTGTTTTTTCTTGTCTCATTGTCAAGACTAACTGGCGGCAGATTTTAAATGTGAAGCCTCTGACTAAAGTGGAGGAGGCTGCTAGGGCGAGAGGGACAGAAAGTGAATTCGCAAGGGAGTTAGCGAATTTGAAGTGAAGTGATTTTAAGAAAAATACACAGGCTAGTTGTATCTGTTTCAGTTAAAGACAGGGCTCAGTATGTTGTTTTTTTCCGGTGGCCGGTCACTTTTATATTTCGGAGGTGGCAGAGTGGCTGAAGTAACATTTCTGCAAGACAAGGTTTGGTGATGGTCGTAGTGATTTCAGTGGGGGTTCCTGCTGCGGCTGACTGGTGACTGGCACCTTTTCCAGTGAGTACACTGGAGGGTTTATCACGTTGAAAAGGTGCCAGCCAACTAATCAGAATGCAGCATTTTGTCTTTTGTAATGTGCCCATTGTATAATTGTATTTTATTCATGTATATTGGGTTTATGATGTTATTGTCTACGCATTTTATGTACTGTGAGGTGCCCTTAGCCTCCTGGGAAGGGTGTTATATTAAATCAACTGTACTACTGCTGTTGCTGCTGCTACTACTACTACTGCTGCTGCTGCTGCTACTACTACTACTACTACTACTGCTGCTGATACTACTACTTCAGCCGCCGCTGATACCACCGCCGCCGCTGCTGCTGCTGCCACCACCTCCTGCCGCCGCCGATACCACCGCCGCCACCACTACCGCCGCCGCCACCACCGCTGCCGCTGATGCCATTGCTGCTGCCGCTACCACCACTGCTGCCGGTGCCGCTGCCACCGCTGCCGCTCACCACCGCCGCCGCTGATACCGCTGCTGCCGCCGCCGCTGCCACCACCGCCGCCGATACCATCACCACTACTACCGCTGCTGCCACTGCCACCACTGCTGCCACCGCCGCCGCTGCCACCACCACCACCACCACCACCACCACCACCGCTATTACTACCGCTGCCGCTGCTACTGCTACTACTACTACTACTGCTACTGCTGTGCTGCTGCTGCTACTACGCTCTTGTTGGACTGCTGTTTAAAGAGCTAGCATACTGCCTGGAATTAATAGTAACGTTCATATGTAGTCAGCTATCACTTCTCATATCTGATTTTTTTTTTTCATTTCTATTTGCTTATTTGAAGATATGCCACCTGGCAGTACTGGGGTGATGTGTGGAGCAGCACTCTGTCTGGAGACTGAAAAAAGGGAGTTATGCTCCTCCCACTACATCATCAACACTGAGACTATACTGACTGTGACATCACTAGTAACCAAGGAGAACCATTTCTCACAGCCAGATTATTCTTACTCTCTTTCACATGTAGCAGCAGGGATTGGCTCCTCTTGGTTACTAGTGATGTCACAATTTCCTGCATTTTGATTGGTAACTTGTGAAAGTCACTGCTCAGCTTGGAAGGGTTGTGGTGCCTCAGTGTGTTTGGTCACATTTCTGATGATGTGGTGGGAGAAACAGAACTGACTTTTTTTTTTTAGCCTCCAGAGTGCTGCTCCACACATCAGCCCAGTACTGCCAGGTGCAAAATCTTCTAATTAGCAAACAGAAAAGAAAATACTTCAGATATAAGAAGTGATAGATGACCGCATCTGAAAATTACTGTTAATTCCAGGCAGTAGAGTTCACAGTTTGGGCCAGCTAGTTATCCACCCATATATCCTGTAAGAAGAAACCCATAAACTGCAGGAACTCCTTCTGTTTGCTCTTTGTCACAGTGGGACTTGCGCGGTCCAAGTCTCCGCTTGGTACAGTAGGAGCAGAGCTGCTGAAACTCTGTGTTCCTTCTGTGGGTTAATATTTTGGGTACAGCGCTCTGAGCTGCTGCAGGCATCCTTAGGGGCCAGTCAAGCAAAAAACACAGTTTGAGAAAAGTCTCGCCAGGCAATACAGAATTTCTTAATCACTCGCAGTTAATGGATCCTGTATTGTGGAAGAGGCTTCTACTGACTGACTCGGTGAGTGGAGTTCTTTGCTGGCACTAGTATGCTGAGCTGATGTCTGTGAGCTGTTGCTGTGATTGCTTTGTGCAAATCGGGAAGGTTCAAGCAAATATAATTTAAAAATTGATATGCCGTCTATGCCTATATGTGGATGCAGATTTTTTTAACTTTTGCTTTATCGAGGATCTAGTGTTGATGCTAGTTCTAATGCACTGTGTGTTGCAGAATCACTGTGAGAGCAGAGTCTTGCCCTCTTCATTGTGATGTAGATTAGTTACGGTGACGCTAAAGGGACGTCAGACTAATAGTAATATTCATAATATCGGAAAGTTTGTTTGCTGAAACAATATCGTCCGTCCATTGCACTAGAGATATATTATCGTTTCCTCTAGTGCTACTTTTAACGTTACTGCTCAGTGAAATGCAGTACCTGCTCGATTTTGGTTGCCGTGCTCTGAGCTCATCTGTGAGTCCATGGAGTTCTGTGGAACCCAGAGGATCTGAAGGTGTCATGGCTGGAGATCTTGGAGAGGAGGAGTTGCGGCTGGAAGAACTGGAGCTGCCTTCGGACTGTCCACTGATTTGCCGGGAGTTTGTCATTGGGGCATGCTGCCTGACAACTACTTGGATTGTTCTAAGGAGAGGCCAGCCCACTTGCCTGGGTGGCTCTCACGCTGTCCTGGTCTCCTGAGGGAGTTGCTGGGGTATCTGCTGGAGGGCAGTTATGGTTCTGGCTGCCCTAGGGTCATCAGTGGAGTGCCGGTTGGAAGGCAGACACTGCCGTGGTATCTCGGCTTGGGGAGTGCCAGGTTCGGCATGTCTGCCGCTGGGGCTTAGCAAGACTCGATTAAGGATCCAACTGGAGGAGTAAGGAAGGCGGCTCTTTCTATCAAGCGCTTGGAAGTACTATACTGAAGTCGACCTGGACTTTGGCAGGATGGGGTTCCACTGAGCAGGAGGCTTTGTCAAGGCAGTGAGTGGCAAGTTCTGTATACATTTCAAATCTGCACAGCACTGAATTTGTGAAAATGAGAGGGTCACAATTTATGTGCGTTATCTTTGTTTTTTTTTTTTGGCTAGGAGAAGTGAGAGTTCTGCCTAGCCAGTTATTAGAACATTTTTCTGAGAGTGGCATAACTCATGATATTGATCTGGAAACTGAATTGTGAAAGGACTGCTTTATAATATAATTACCACTCTGATTTTGCTACTATATTTGTTATATTTAAACAAGTTTGGCAAGGGGGTGTTATTTGAGTTTATTTCGGGGGGTAGGGGGTTTTGTTCTGATTGAGTGAATGTGTGAGTGGGTGTATGTGTAGTTTGTATTAATCTGTATCTGCTTGCTGTTGGTTAACTTTGAGGTATGTGTTGACAGAGGTTGCAGAGGTTTAGGTGCTACTCTCCCTCCATTCTCAGGGACCTCCGTCCTTTTAGCTGCCCCCCTTTGCTTGCTGAGGTGTACGGCCATTGTTGTGCACTGGGGATAGCTAGGTGGAGGAAGAAATGGGGGGGGGGGGAGACTGGGCCTTCGGGGGGGATGTTGTGGAGTGGGTTGGTCGGATTGGGGTGACGGGAACCAGAAGATGGCCTGGGGTGAAATGGGTCCAGGAATGGGGTCCTCCCTGCCTGGTTCTCATACCCAGGGGCTCCACAATTAGTGGGCAAGTTGCTCAGTCCACCTTGTCTACCTGTCCTACTTGGTCGGTGTTGTGCAATGCCAGGTCAATTAAAAAAACAAGACAGCTAATATTGCTGATCTTGTTGGTACAGCTGACCTGGCTTGCATCACTGAGACCTAGCTGGACGAGAATGCTGGCCCAGTAATGGGTTCAGCAGTTCCGGCTGGGTACTCGTGATACACCGCCCGAGGGAGGATCGTAGGGGCAGGGGTGTAGCCATTTGTTTGAAATCGGAAATGGGCCTTGTAGATACCCCAGTGGGAGGGACCAGATCTTTTTGAGTGTGTTGTGGGAGCAGGTGTAGATTGCAGGATACTTCTCATCTACCGTCCACCTGGGGATGAGAAAGAATTCCAGCAGGAAGTCGCGGACTTCATTATCGATACAGTGTTGGAATCCCCTAGATGTGTAATTCTGGGGGATTTCAATGCCTGAGTCGATGATGAACTCTCGTAATTTGGTCAGGACTTCCTCCAATTTATGAATTTGTTGGGCCTTACACAGGTAATTACCTCTGCTGCCCATCGACACGATCACTCATACTAACATACATACTAACATACTAAAATGCCAGCAGAATAGGCCTAACGGTCTTTCGAGTCCGCTCGATTGGTCAGCCCCCACCCTGGGTGCTGACCTTGCTGCCCCCCTCGCCTTCTCTGGCTTCTCCCTTCCCAGTTCCGGATATTCTTGCTGCATTGGATTTTGCTTCCAGAACCCTTCCCCAGTACCTGTCCCAGCCCCTCTTGAACCCCTCCACCGTCTCTGCCTCCACCAGCCCCCTAGGCAGTGCATTCCATGGCTCCACCACCCTCTCAGTGAAGTAGCACCTCCTCCTTTCTCCCTGAATCTTCCCCTCCAGCTTCCACCCATGCCCTCTAGTGGCCCCCCTCCTTCCTTTGAAGCACCCTGACTGTTCCTCCCCTATTTATCCTCTTCATGTACTTGAAGACCTCTATCATGTCCCCCGGTCCCTTCTCTCTTCCAATGTGTACATATTTAGCTCTTTGAGCCTCTCCTCATAGGTCCTGTCCCCCAAGCCCCAAATCATTTTGGTTGCCCTCCTCTGGACCCTCTCCAGGAGTTTAATGTCCCTCTTTAAGTGTGGCCTCCAAAACTGCACGCAGTACTCAAGGTGTGGCCTCACCAAGCAGTTATACAGAGGGAGTATCACTTCCCTCCTTCTGGAGGTGATCCCCTAGTGATGCATCCCAGCATCCTGTTGGCCTTGGCTGCTGCCTCCTACAAGTCTCAGAGTTGTTCATTTTGACATCCACCACCACCCCAGGTCCTTCTCAGCCATCGAGACTTGTAGCATTCCCCCAGGGTGTACACTTGGCCCAGGTTTCTGGCCCCCAGGTGAGTACCTTGCATTTCCTGCATTGAACCTCAGCTTCCACTTTCTAGACCATCTTCCAGAGCCTCCAGGTCCCCTGTAGGGCCACCCTCCTCCTCCCCATCCACCACTGCCCCAGTTTTGAGTCATCCAAGAAAGAGACTCCATTTCACTCCTGATTCCTGTCCTTATGTCAGAGACGTAGGCGTTGAACAGGAGGGGCCCAAGGACTGATCCCTGTGGGACCCCACTAATGACCCTCTTTGGGGATGAGACTATCCCGCCAACTACGACCCTCTGGGTCCGGTCCTGGAGCCAATTGCCTATCCATCGGATCATCTGGTTCCCCACCCCCATTTCTCCCAGCTTATCCAACAGGCCCATGTGAGGAACAGAGTCAAATGCCTTGCTGAAGTCTAGAAAGAGGACGTCACACTGGTCTACCAAGGTCCAAGGCACTCGCCACCCAGTCATAGAACTCCACAAGGTTTGTCTGACACGATTTCCCGAGATGAATCCATGCTGTCTATCGCCCAGGCACCCTGACTTTTCCAGGTCCCCCAGCCTCTCCTTGACAATGCCCTCCATCACCTTGCCCACCACCGATGTCAGGCTGACAGGTCTGTAGTTCTCTGCCATCCCTTGATCCCCCTGTGGATAGGCACTATATGCGCCACCTTCCAGTCCTGGGGCACCCACCCTGTCCTCAGAGAGATGGTGAAAAGCTCCGCCAGGGGTTTTCAGGACATCCGAAGTTCCTTCAGCACTCTGGGATGTAATTTATCCGGCCCTGGTGCCTTCTCCGTCTTAAGGGAGCCAAGGGCTTCCTCACTCTCTGCTGTGATTTCCACTTCCAGTACCTCTTCTTCCTGCTTAGCCCTCCCCTCCTGCCAGTGATGCCTCCCCTCTCCTCAGACCCGCCGATCGGTAAGGGTCCCCCTCCTCAGTATCTCTGTCTCTCCCATGTATGATGCAGCACCCATTTTCCTTGGTGGAAACTGAGGTGAAGTACTCATTTAGTACCTCAGCCTGCTCCCGGGTCTTGTGCCCATCTCTCCCCTGATTTAATCCTGCTAATCTGCCCCTTCACCCTTCGTTTTTCCCCAATGTATCTAAAGAACCCCTTGTTCCCTCTCCTGATTTCTCTGGCCAGGTTCTGCTCCTTCCTTGCCTTAGCCGCCCTCACCACCCTAGTGGCCCTTCTAGCAATCAGCTCATACTTCCCTCGATCCCTTTCACTCCTTGAGCACTTGAATTGCCTATAGGCTGCCTTCTTTCCTGCACCACCTCCTGGACCTCCCTGGTCCACCAGCAGGGTTTCGGCCCCACCGATTTCGCCTTACTCTACACAGGTGCTGGTAGCATCTTGCACCCTCTCCTGATGATTTCCCACCTACTATCAGCCCATGTCTGACCCAGTCCCATCCAAATGCTCCTTAAGGATCCTTCCCATTTCTTAAAACTGCTCCCCTGAAGTCAGTTACCTCCGCTTTGTGCAGCTTTCTAGCCCTCCTAGGTCCAGGCAGAACCAGACCGTGGCATGGTCACTCTCCTGCCAATGGGTCCCTTACCTCCAGGCCCCTAATCTGGTCACTGTCTGCCAGGACCACATCCAGTACCCGCGCCTCCCTGGTCAGTTCCTCCACCTGCTGAGTTAGGAACGTGTCTTGAAAGACATCCAACAACCTCTGTTCCCTGGTCACAGAAGATGTCATAGTCTCCCAGTCTGTTCCTGGCATGTTTAAGTCCCCCAACACCACCACCATTCCTCTGCCCAGTCTGCAGTGTCTCCCTACATCTGCCACCAGACTCTCCTCCAGCTTCTCCGCCAGGGCAGGGGATCTATACACCACTCCTATTTTTACTCTCTTGCCCCCTTTGTTATCAAGGTGACCCAAATTGCTTCCACGGTTCCCTCCGCCTCCTCTACTCCCCCTATGCCAATGCAGTTTTTGACTATCATTGCTACCCCTCCTCCCCTTCCCTCCCCCCTGTCCTTCCTGAACATAGGGTAACCCTCCAGGTTCAGGTCCCAGTCGTGTCCTGCAGTGGCCCAGGTCTCAGTGACCACTGCCACATCTACTGCTCCCTCAGTTAGCATCGCCTGGAGCTCAGGCATTTTATTTCCCAAGCTCCTGGCATTTAGCAGGACTACCTTCCACTCTTTCCCTATACTTCCATTTCCCCTGCTCGTGTTCCCATGGGGATTCTGTTTTCCCCTGGTCTGCACTTTACCAGTCAGCCTTTTCCCGCAATCCTCCAGCTCCCCAGGGGGGTGGAGACAGAGTCCCTCCTTTATCGGCACCCCCTTGACAGCCTTTTCTCCCATCCCTCCCCCCTTCACAAGTTTAAACCCCACTTTTCACCAATGAACCTCTCTATTTTCAACTTAAGGATTCCCCTTCCCTCCAAATTGAGATGGAGTCTATCTCTAGCATACAGCTCCTTATCCTCCCAGGTCTCCCCCCAATCCCCCATCAACCCATACCCTCTGGCCTCACACCACTCCCTGAGCCGCTGGTTTATCTCCCTAATCTTCCTTTTGTGCTCCCCACTAGCCCTTGGCACCGGCAGGATTTCTGAGAAGGAAACTGTGCATCCTATGTCATGACAGACCCTGGCAAGCTCCCTGAATCTTGCCTGTATCTCTAGCTCGCTATTTCCCTCAATGTCATTTGTACCCAGGTGGACCAGTATGTCCGGGGAAGCCCCCCCACAATCCTTGCCAGCTTGATATACCGCTTAGCCCTGTGCACCGTTAGTCCAGGGAAGCATTTTGTTCTAACTGGCCAGGCTTCTCCCTTCCTATCCCATTTGATACCCCTGATCATAGAATCCCCCAACAGTAGCACTCTGACCGCTCCTTTTCCTCCATTTCCCCCCTTCCATGTCCCTCATCCTTTCTACTGGCCCCTCCACCCAGCCGGCTCCTTGTTCCTCCCCTCATCTGGGTGCCACATGCCACCCCCTCCTTATTTACCCTGACCACCCCCTCCCTCCAATCCTATGCCTCTCCTCCTCCTGAGTATCCTTCTGTACCTTACTAACTCCCTCACTGCTCGTAACTGGTCCTTCTCCCATCTGCTAAACTAGCCTGGCTCGCCCTCCCTTCCTTGCTGTCTCCATTTAGTCCCTCCTTGCTTGTTGTGCCCCTGGCCTAAACCCTCAGCTCCCTTACTAAATCCTCCTTGTACTTCTGGTCCTTCTCCTTTACCTTTCCTCCCAACTGGTCCTTTCATTGCGCTTTCCTCCTCTTCCCCTGCCCTCCTGCTCTGATTCACTGCTCCCCATTTTCCTGCATTCCAGGTCCCCCTGTTCTTCCTGCTATCTGGCCCCTGCCTCCTGCCCCCACTCCCTTTCCATCTCTAACCACCCCTGTCATGGCTACATCACCCCCCTCATCCTCGAGCAGAAGAAGAGAATTGAAGCGGTTACTGAGTGTAAGATCTGATCCACCTCCCCGCCTTGCTTCCTTCTGTCCAGCCCTGGCCATCTGCCTACTTCCCTGAGAATGTTGTCCCTCTGTCCCTCCTTTGTGAGGGTCCCCAGTTACCTGCCTGCTTCCTTGGTAGTGTCCTTTTGGACCCCCTCTGCCAGGGTCCCTATGTGACCCTTGAGTATTCTCCTGCACTCCTTTCCCTATGCCACTGCACCCAGTGCTTGGTGCAACCCTGTGGGAGATCCTCTGCCCCCTTCCCCAACCATACCTCCCCCCTTCCCCCAGCTGTCTCCTAATCCCCGCAACCTCCTCCCTAAGCTGTGCCAGCTGGTAGCACACTGGGCAACCACCAAACTTCCAAGCCCAGTCCAGTATCATGGCTGCTCCACACCCTGTGCACCCCACCACCCTCCCAAAGATGCCGGCCCTAATGCCATGTGGTTCCATCCCCTTCCAAGTAGGTTTCCTTGGGTGAGCCACCAGGTTCCCCCCAGTCCAAGATACACCCCTACTGCCTAATCAGGTCACCCACTAATCTTAGATACAGTCCCACAGTACACCGGTAACCCTGTTACTAGGTGCAGTACAACACAGTAAACTTGTAAGGGAAATGAACAACTCCCTAAGCTCCTCTCTCCCGGCCTTTAAATCCAACCCCCAGTGGCTAGAACTACATGAGCTGCACCTGCAGCCTTTTCCTCCAATTGCAGGGCAGGTGTTCCCCTATAAATTATCAGAACTCTGGGGAGGGAGGGGTTGGGGAGGGTGGGTTTTGGGCAGACACCCGACTCAAGAGAGAGTGTATCAGCCCTGTGTCTCCCCTCCAAGCCCAGCAGCCAAATACCCAGGCCCAAGCAAATCCCACCAAATAGGTTTTAAATCAGAAGAAATAGGCCTCCACCAGCGCAGCCTGTTGCACAGTGAAACATCCAACAAATGAGCCCACTTACAGCCACCAAACCAGTTTTCAAACTTCCAACAGCCCCCACAGCAATACCCTACTAGCCCCTTAGAAGTAAGAAAGCAAAGAAATAACCTTCTACCAAGTAAAATCCACAAGAACCCTGTAAAAACAACAAGCAGCAGCTACTATCCTGGAACACAACTGATCCTGTCCCCTTCTAGTTCCTTCACTCATTGGACCTGGTCTTCTACTAGGGGTGGAGATCTCCGATCTGGTGGCGGAACTGGTCAGATGGTCAGACCATCATATTATAAAGTTCTATTTCGAGGCTTCCCCCTATAGACCTGCCCCTACGGAGAAGGTACGGTACCACCCCTTAAAGAGATAGTGGAACAAAAAACAGGCAGACATGAAAACAATACAAATTTTAAGTAGTAGTCAGTTGTAACTTTTTATTTCTGAAGTATTTTGCTTTTTCCCTTTGCTCATCAGAAAGTCTTCTATGTGATAGTATTGTGCTGGATGTGTGGAACAGCTCTTAGCCTGGCAGCTGACGTATCTAACTCTGCTGCCCCACACTATATTATCAGCATTATGATCTCACTGACAGTGACACCATAGGTGAATGACCTGGCAGTCACTCACTTGCTATTCCTAAGTAGCAGTGATGTCACAGTCAGTGGGGTCACAATGGTGATGATGTAGTGAGGGGCAGTAGAGCAAGATATGTCAGTTGGCAGGCTAAGAACTGTTCCACACATCACACCTACTAACATCAGGTACACAATCTTCTAATTAAACAAAGGGAAAAGAAAAAGTTCCTCAAATTAAAAAGGTAATGATTAGTTGCTTTTAAAATTTAATATTAGTTTTAGGCAGTACACTAGCTGTTTAAGAGGTTTGACTCCAGATGGTCTTATGGCGGTGCTGGATTTATCAGGTGTGTCAAGTGTATGTGGGAAGCCAGGGGATCTGGTATTAGCCTATAAGAAGGCAGTGACAGCGGTCCTGGTCTCCCTAACTCCTGTCTGTGTTCGTCCCCTCACTCTTCGCTCCAAGTCCCACTGGTTTGATGGGACTTTGAAGGAGTGCCCTCAAATGGGCTTTGTGGAGATTGGCAGGAGGTTGCAAGCACCCAACCAATCTGGTCTGACTTTGGCCGGTTGGCGATCATAGACATTGTGCAGATTGTCCAGGATGTGCGCTCAATTTTGTGTAGTTTGGACCCAGGCCCAACAAGCCCCATAGTGGGGTGTGTTGAATTCATCGGCCCGCTCCTTGCTGAGATTGTCTAGTATTCATTGGAGACAGGGATGTTTCCTGATCCCCTGAAGGAGGCAGTAGTCATACCTCTCCGTTAAAAAAAATCCTCCCTCGAACCGAATTTCTTAGCTAACTACTGACCTGTCTCTAGCCTGCCCTTTGTGGTCAAGGTTATGAAGGTGGTTGCGGTGCATCTGGATGATCATTTAACCACCCATGATGTCTATGATCCTCTCCAGTCCGGATTCAGGAAGAGACACAGTACAGTACAGAGCCTGCTCTTGTTTGGGTACTTAATGATCTCCTGATAGCGAGGGACCGGGAACGCCAATCCATCTTGGTTCTCCTAGATCTCTCTGTGGCATTTGACACTGTGGACCATGGTGTGCTGTTGGAGCACCTGCGGATGTTCTGTGGATTCTCTGGTACAGTCGTGAGATGATTTTGGTCCTTCCTCACGGACAGAACGTAGAGAGTAGTGTCTGGGATTTATTCCTTGGCCCCACTCCCCCTGTCCTGTGGGGTTCTGCAGGGCTTCGTACTGTTACGCATGTTGTTTGCAGTGTATATGCTGCTGTTAGGATATATTCTAAGGTGGTATGGGCTGAGTTTTCACTGCTGTGCAGATGACACTCTGCTCTGCATGTCCTTTGTGCCCTAGCAGGGTGGTGCGGTCTCAGTTTTTAATAGCTGCCTCTCCGAGACTCAGGACTGGATGAGTGCTAACTGGCTGAGGTTGAACTCTGATGAGACTGAGGTGTTGGTGGTGGACCTAGGTCGCCAGGGTATGGGGTTGTTGGCTGGTCAGCCATCCGGCTTTGACTTGGGGGAGACCAGCTGCTCGCATCCAACCGAGCTCGAAATCTGGGCATTGTATTCTACAGCGGCCCGACATTAAAATCTCAGGTGTCAGCTGTTGTAAAGACCTCTTTTTACCATCTGAATAACATCACCCGGATTAAGCACCTGGTCCCACCCAGCGACCTTCTAACTTTGGTCCATGCCTTTATGATTCCCCGCCTTGACTACTGCAATGCCCTTTACCTAGGGTTACCAGGGGTTGATATCCGCCGATTGCAGCTGGTGCAGAATGCAGCAGCCAGGCTGTTAACTGACTTATCAAGATCTTGCCATGTCACATCTGTGCTCCGTGACCTGCACTGGCTGCCTGTGCATTGACAGATCACCTTCAAGGTCAGGTTACTGACCTATAATGCCCTACACAGACAGGGACCGCGTTACTTGCAAGATCTTCTGTGCCCCTTCTGCCCACTCAGTTCCTCCGACGAGGGAATTCTAGAGATTCCCAGGGTTAGACTTAAGACCTCAGGGGTCCCGTTCATTTGCATTTGTGGCCCCCACCCTGTGGAACTCTACCTTGTTGGATTAGAGAGTGCCTGACCATCGAGAGTGTTAAAGCTGCTCTTAAAATGCACCTTTTTGGCATGGCATACCCTAATTCTGTTGTATGTTAAATATGCAATTTTATTCATGAGAATTAAGTTTTAACTGACATTATTTTAATTATTTATTTTTATGGATTCTGTTATGTACAGCGCTTTAATCTTTGTTGGAATTGCGCTTTTATAAATAAAGGATTAACTGATTTGATAAATTGAAAAAGGATTGATGTATCTAGCCAGTGAGGTCAAGTCAGGAGGAAAAGGGTAACATAGATGGGAAGGGTGAATGGTGAATACATCAGAGATCAGGGATAACATCTTGGGGAAGGAGTGGGGGGGTAACCAAGGTGAAATAATACAGGGAATAAGTATGGTTGGTCTGGTCAGCACAAGGGGTAAGGATAGAAGACCTGGTCCTGGAGTGTGGACTGCTTAAATATTAGAAGAAACATAGAAGATAGAATTTGATGGCAGATAAGGACCACTTGGCCCACCCAGTGTGCCCATTTCTCCCTACCTACATTATTACCACAGACTGTACTCGGATCTACAACTCTTTCTGCCTCTCCCTTTCCTTTCCACTGCGATTGCCTTGTGCCTATCCAATGCATTCGTGAGCCCCACAACTGTTTTTGCCCCCACCACCTCCACTGGAAGGCTGTTCCAGGGATCCACCACTCATTCTGTAAAGTACTCCTTCACATCTCTCCTGGATCTCCCCCCCTCCCAGCTTCATAGCATGTCCCCCTTGTTCTTGAGCACATTTGTTTTTCGAAAATACTCCCCTCCTGTACCTTATTTACCCTCATGAGGTATTTAAAGGTCACTATCTTATGCCCCCCAACCCTGTCTCCTTTCTTCCAGGGTATACATATTGAGTTCCTTTAGTCTCTCCTCATAGGGCTTTTGATGCAGACCCTGCACCATTTTAATTGCCCTCATCTGGACCACCTCATGTCTGTCTATTTCCTTCCGGAGGTGCGGTCTCCAGAGCTGGATACAGTACTCTAGATGGGGGGAGGTAGAGGTACTCTGGGTCATCCTGGAGACAGGGTGACCAACAGGACCTCTGTGGGAGGTGGACATGGAAAAGGAATTTGGGTACAACTGTGAACAGAAGCGGGGGGGGGGATCAAGGTTGAAGTGGTTTATAGCCATTGCGCTACCTTCATTTCTAAATTCTGGCTGGCTTCACTCCCCCCTCCCCAATCTCAGTTATCTTTTCTCACCTGTACTTCCCTCCTCTTACTCCCTCTGTAACTCAAGCTATCGCTCCGTACTGCTCCCCTCTCATAAATTCCTTGTAGGACAGAATGCCTTCTTTTACTGCATTCCTAATATCTGTAACTCTCTTTCCCTAACAATTCACTCTGCCTTCTCCATATGCTCTCTTTCCTCGCTACTCCCAAGTCCACACCTCTCCCACCTGCAATTGCCCATAGTCTAATGTCCTGCCTCCCCCCTTTCTCTCTCCCCATCCACTACCAGTTCCCAAACTCCTGTGCTTCTCTGCACCTCCCAATTTTTCCACTACTAAAGTATTCCAACCTATACACTCATCCTCTTCCCTTCATTTTAACCCCTCCTTTCTGCTCCCCCCTTCCACTACTATGCTCCCTCCAACCCTCTCCATCTCCCCACTCCTCTCCCCTCTACCACTACCTTAACACTATTCTCACTCTTCCAGCATCTTCTTCCTGCTTCCATCCCCACTCTTCTCCTCATTCTATTCTCAGCACTTTGTCCCTTCCACTCTGTTCTTTATTCCTAACCCTAATCCATCCCCCTTCTCTTGTATACCTCTGCCTATTTTCCTCTATCTTCTTCCTTTCTCTCTTTCCTACTTCAGATTTCTCTCTAGTTTTCCTCCCTTTTGTCCCTCCTGATTTAATGACCACTTCCTACCGTGTCCTGTTACTGACGTTACAGCCTGTGAGTGCCAGGTTACCCCACACTCCTGATGTAGTTAATCTGTCTTGTTTAATTATGCCAGTCCATTACTGTATATACTGTACACTGCTGTGCCTTTTGCTTTATCAGATTATTGCTCTTTTTACTTGTTGTTATGTACTTATCCCCTCCCCAGGACACATCTGGAAATGAGCTTTATGGCTCAGTAAGTTTTTCCTGCTAAAATCTCTTTAAATAAATAAATCGCCCACCGAACCAGAAAGAGGATGGCGACAGGAAGCGTAAGCAAGAAGTGGCATCAGAGGCTAAAATGGACCTCTTAGCCATAACAGAAACGTGAGCAACAGGGAACAATTCTTGGGACCTTTCTATTATTAGGCTACCTGTTATACAAGAGGGACAAACAAAAAGTTGGGGTGGGGGTGGGGACAGCAATAGACATTAGGGAAGGTAAAGAGTCTGCAGAAGATGCTGCTCCTGGAGGTGGTCATGGAAAAGGACTACGGTTACAACTGCGATTGAAGGGGGGGACAAAGAAGGAGGATGGGGACAGGAAAGTAGGTGAGAAGAATAGGAAAGCATCAGCCAAGAGGAAGTTGGTGAAGGTGGGTGACCTAAATAGTCCTGATGTGGACTGGGAAATCAGCAGTGCAAGAAGTACGACGTTGATGGATGTGATTCAGAACTACGTTCTTTTTGTGCAGCAGGTCAGAGAACCAACTACAGAGTGGGCCACTGTTGATCTGATTCTGTCAGACACTGAGATAATCGAGAGAAGTTGAGGTGAGGGAACCACTGGGGCCCAGTGACCACAATGCAGTGTGATTCAGTATAACCCCAGGAACATATCACTCTAGTTCCAAAACTGTGGTCTTGGACTTCAGAAGGGTAGACCTTGGCAGGATGAGGGAATGCTGAAAGGTAGACTTGTAGAGGTGGGGGAGCAGAGTGTGTGTGTGCAAAATAGGATGTCAGAAAGAAGTATGTAATGAAGGTAGCAGCATCATGTGTGAGTCTGGTCTGGAATAACAAAAAAACAAAAGGCCAGTCTGGTTTTCGAGAGAGGTGGGAGAGGCAAAAAGGGAAAATAAAATTGTAGAATTGCAAAAGTACAAGGGGGAAGAGAGTGAGGCAAACCAGAAGGATTATCTGAAAAGCTGAAAATGGTTAAAAAAAAAAAAAAGGCAAAGCAGAGATGGATCTTAGAATAACGGGCGGAGGGTATCAAGGAGGGGCATACCTTCGGAAGGTACATTAGGGGTGAAAAAAAAAGGAAAACTAAGGAGAGAACCTTCTGAAGGTACATTGGGGCAAAAACTAAGGAGGTTGTTGTCAGATGAGAAAGGCCTTGTGACAGAAATGCTTGCTCTGTTAGAGGATTTCTGCCCATGTAGGCTCCACGACTTAATTTCCATGCGCTGACCCAGCTTTTTGTTTTGGTATTCAGAAAGAAGGGACATAGGCCAAGTTCGGAAGCGATCTCTGGGCATCGGAATGTTGGCTGGAGGGAGGCAGATCGAGTGTTTGTGAATCTACCGTCTGTGGTTGGGGGGTTAGTTGCGGAGCCTGACGTAAGGCTGGCCCCTTGTATAGGCTACCGGGAAGGTAGTTTGGGACTGCCAGTGTGAAGGAAGGGGTGGCAGACGTCTGTGCACATTGAGCAGGAACACATGACATGCATCATTACATCATTGCATGCCGCTCCTCCAAGGGGAGAAAAATCAGTGAATCCCGGCTGGCACCTGTACCTGATGACCCAGGCCAGCAGCCATGAAACCAGAGCTTGTTTGGCGGGGTTTGGAAACCGACCGTCCCCCAGAAAAATGTGAAAGGATGGGGGCATTCGTCATACATTCCCCATCTCTAATTTCTGCAAGGGAAGAGATTCAGTCGGAAGATCTACTGTTATGGTAAGTATTTATTTAAGTCTAGGATTAGCACAATACTTTAACTGTACATTCCCACTGCTGACCCTTCTGACCTTCCTTCCTCGATTCTTTCTTCTCACTGCCTCAGGGGAACTCTTTTTCCCCTAGGCTTTTCTCACTGATGCCCCTTCCTCCAGGAGGGGCAGTCTCTGCTTCCTTCAGTATTTCTGCCTCCCCCCTTGCTAGTTTAAATGCCCATCAAAGTGGCATCTAAATCTTCCATCCAGGAAGGCTGCTCCTCTCCAGGACGGATGTAGGCCATCCGTCCTTAACCATCATTAATGAAAAAAAATTGTGGATTTCTTGGAAGCAGATGGGTTATAGGAGAGGAAGCAGAACAGGTTAATAGTGGGGAGAACCTTCCGAACTAATCTGATCAACTTTTTTGATTGGGTCATGAAGGCTGTGGACCTGGGCCAAGCAGTGGATGTTTTGTACCTCGATTTAGCAAGGCCTTCGATTCCTTTCTACATAGAAAGCTAACAAAAAAGCTGTGTGACCCGCTGGTGGGAAATAAACTGACCAGGTGGTTAGGGAACTAGCTGGGAGGCAAGATGCAGAGAGTGGTAATCAATTGTGCGTACTCTGAGCCCATGATAGGCGTAAGCAGGATGCCACATGCATTGGTTCTGGGACCCATGTTTTTCAGTATGTTCATTTGTGATATAGGAGAGGGAATCCAGAATAAGGTGTGTTTTGTTGCTGATATTAAGATCTGTGACAGAGTGGACACTGAGGACAGAGAGAAATGAAGAGACCTGGAGAAATTTTGAGAAGTGGTTCCGATTGTGGGAATTATAGTTCAATGCAAAAAGGTGCAAAGGGATGCACAGAGTAAGGGTGGTGCAGACAGGCGAGTACAGCGAGACCTGGGCATCATAATAATTATTTCAGCTTCAGATCTGCTGCACAGTGCAGCAGAGCTTATGGAAAGGCAAACAGGATGCAGGGATATATAGGAAAGGTATTTGATAGTTGGAGGAAGGGGGTGATCTGCCCCTTTACGGGTTCCTGGTAAGACCGCACCTGGAGTACTCCATACAGTTTTTTTTTTCCCAATTCATAAGAACATAAAAACATAAGAAAGTGTCGGCAGAAGGGGACAGTATGATCCATCTAGTCTGCTTGTGTGGGCTACCCCACAAAAGTCTTTTTTCCTTCCTAAGTTTCCGTATGCCCATCCCATGCTAGCTTGAACTCTCTCACTGTCTTTGCTGCCACGACTTCTGGGGCAGACTGTTCCAAGGCTCCACCACCCTGTCAGTGAAGAAAACTTCCTGATGTTGGTTTTGCATCTACTTCTCTGTAGGCACATGCTGTGCCCCCTTGTTCGCATAGACAAGCTTTCTCTGAAAAGGTCCTGAGTTTGTACTCAGTTAATTCCTTTGAGGTATTTGAAGGTCTCAATCATATCCCCCGTCCCTCCTCCTTTCCAGTGCGTACATCTTGAGATGGTTGAGTCTTGACTGGTAGGATTCTTGATGAAGTCCGTGAATCATCTTTGTAGCTCTCCTTTGAACGATCTCCAGACAGTCTGTCTTTCTTGAGATGTGATCTCCAGGACTGGACTCAAGGCTTACCGAGTCCATCAGTTTCTGACCTCTGCTGCCAGGATCTCTGTTGCCCAAGGCCTTCTCCTCCTCCCTGGACTCTGCTACGCTCTGTCTGTCTTCGCTATGGCACAGGCAAGCATCTTGCAAATGTGGGACGTTGCCTACAACAGTGTCTGTAGATTTGCGCCATCTGCTCCTCATCTTAAGCACCACTGTACTGTCTACTCTGACCTCCACTGGTTGCCTCCTTCCTCACGTCAGGCTTATTCATTAGGTTGTCTGACTGACAACATTATTTGTTCTTCTACCCCCTCCACCCTCACTGCTATGCTCACCCCCATGGACTGCCTTCGTTCCCTCCGTTTCATGTCTTTAGCTCTGTTATCTGTCCCAAAATGCTCTACCAGGATGGGTGAACTTGCATTCTCCTTCTATGCCCCCAAATTTTGGAACTCTCTCCCACTTGATCTTAGGCACTTCATATCCCACCCCACTTTCAAGAAAGGCCTTTCCAGTTACCTCGCCTCCCTTGACATTTGCGGATGTCCCTAGCTTCACCAGTCATGCAAATCTACCATTGTCCTGCACTTAAATTTCCCTGTGGCCTCTTGATTCCTTCCATTCCCACTCTTCCTCAGCTGCAGTTGCGCACTTTGTTCCCTGTCTCTGCCTGGGAATTTTCTCCTCGCTGACTTACCAACAGCACTGTCATGTTTTGTACATTAACAGTAAATTGTGCCCCCCCCCCCCATTATACTGTGTGATATGTACCTCTTCTAAGTACTATGTAACTTGCACCTCTGTATAACTGTTTGGAATCTCCTATTGTACAACACTGTATATGTATTTGTTTTTACCTGTTCCTTGATTTGTACTCTCCGGTCGTGCTTGAAAATAGCCAGTTCTGTCTAGTGCACTTACCCGGTTACCAAAAGCAAATAAATTAAATAAATAAATACTCTAGATGCATCCTCGCCAAGGACCTGTACAGTGGGATTATCGCCTCGCTTTTTCTACTCGTGATACCCCTACCTGTGCATCCAAGGATGCCATTCACTTTCTGTGTCACCTTTTCACATTGCCTGGTTGTCTTTAAATCATCAGATATGAGTACTCCTAGATCCCTCTCAACTTTAGTTTCTGTCAGTTGTTCCCCTACTAGGGTATATTTCCTGCCCGGGTTCTTTCTCCCCAGGTGCATAACTTTACACTTCTTGGCGTTGAATGTCAACTTTCATTGTTTTGACCATTCTTCTAGCTTTTTTAGATTGTAGTCTATTCCTGTGGCCCCCTTTTGCATGTCTACTCTGGTGCAGATCTTGGTGATATCTGTGAACAGCAGTGTCGCTGATGAATATGTTAAATAGAATTAGCCAAAGTACTGATCCCTGGAGAGACTGCTGGTTACCCCAACTTGCTCTGACAGTGTCATTTACCATGACACTCTGGGTTCTCCACTGGAGCCAGTTCCCAACTCAGCTGACTATTTTATGCCCCACTCAGTGTGTTCCATCTTGTTTATTAGTCTTCTTTGTGGAATGGAGTCGAACGCCTTACTGAAATCCAGATACATTATATCTACTGCTCCACCCTGGTCCACTGTTCTGGTCACCCAGTTAAAGAAATCAATCATGTTTGTCTGGCATGACCTTCCTGCTGAGAAGCCATGCCGCTTTGGACCCAGTTTTCCATTTGCTTCCATATATTGCACTATTCTTTCCTTTAGTAATGTTTCCATGATTTTCCCCACCACTGAGGTGAGACTGACTGGACGGTAATTACCAGAGTCTTCCCCACTCCCACTTTTTTGTAGGGGTACCACTGTGGCTTTTTAACAGTCGTCTGGGACTCTGCCATTCTCTAGGGACTTATTGAAGAGGACTGCTAATGGGGATGCAGGTTACTCTGCGAGTTACTTCAGTATTCTTGGGGGGATACTGTTAGGTCCCATTGTTTTGTTGTTTTTTTATTTTTCTTTTGTGAAGGGATTTGTGTCTGCTTCACTGATGTGGTGTCCTTCATTAACTAGTACCGGCCCACTACCTCTTTCCTCTTGTGTGAAGACTGAGCAGAAGTATTCGTTCAGAACCTCTGCCTTTTCTTTGTCAGTCTCCACATTCTGCCTCTCTCTGATTCTCAACTGAACGATACCCCCTTTGCTTTTTCTTTTCTCCCATATGTATCTGTAAAACGTTGTGTCCCCCTTGTTAACCCCTTCAGCAGTTGTTCTGTTGATGCTTTGGCTATCCTAATCGCCTTCCCTGCTTCCTTGAGCCTTGCCTTGTATTCCTCCATGTTGCTGTCCCTCTTTGTCTGTCTGTGCTTTTTGAAAGCTTCTTTTTTCTCCTTTATGTTGAAAGCCACCTCCTTAGAAAACCAAAGAGGGTTTCTCCTCTTCTTAGTTTTACTGATGTTTGGTGCATTCTGCAGTGGCCAGAGGTCTTGCGTCTCTTATGGCCTTCCAACTTTCCTCCACATTACCCCCTGCAACATCTTTGAGATGGTTTTTAATGCACATTTTAATTTTGACAGTCAGCCTTCCTGAAGTCCAGGATCTTCAGTTTTGTGTGACTCTGCCCTTTTGACTGTGAGCCAGACTGACCTATGGTCGCTTGACCCCAGACTGGTTCCTACCTTAATGTCTGTGATCCTGGTACTGTTTGGTAGTATGAGGTCCAGGGTTGCGTTTTCTTTGGTGGGTGACTCCAACATCTGTTTTAGTCTTGCCCCTTTTAGAGCTATGAGGAATTCTCTGCTTCTGTCTGATGAAGCCATGTAGGAGGACCAGTCTATATCAGGCAGGGCCCACAAACCATGCATTAATCCCTGGGAAATTCCTCCTGTTTCAGGGATTAATGCTTACTTATATAAAACTTTGTTGTTGACTATCTTAAGGAGATATAGAGAGGAGTAAGATAACTCCCTACTAACTTTTAAACTGTATCAACTTTACTCTGCTGGGCTATTATATGTCAGTAGATGCTGAGGTAACAGCTGTAAAACTTCAGAATAGGAGGATCAAGGGCACATACCTTTCCCCTGAGAGAATAGGAGCTGCATGTAGGAACCTTGCCACCAGGCATATTTTGTGTACTCAAACTGTCCCCCAGCAATGTAGTGGGTGCCACCTTGCTCTCTCCTCTCCCCTCGAGAACAGACTGCATCCACCACGGGAACTATGGAACCTAAATTTAATGTTAACGTTTTATGGTAAACAGGGTCCTACATCTGTGGTTATACTAAATTCTGGGGAAATTCCTTTCAGTGCTAAGTTAGGCAGCGTCCAATCCCTTCTCACAGCAAAGTACGAAACTTCATGCTGCCCGTAGGCCTGTGAAAAGCCATCAACATGGCATTGTTAGTTAAGGAGGAAAAATATCATAAAAATACCTTATTAAATGTTTAAACAGCAAAAGATTATAGTCTTTTCATACCTCTTTGTCCGAGTGCCTGGACTCCTGTCGCAATGCAAAGTCCTATCTAATGGCTTCCAGTTTTCCCCTGCCTCTTGTGGATTGTTATAAAGAAAAGTACATCCAGCACAGGAGAGTCTTAATTTAGCAGGTGGTTGGAGTAAGTCAGCTATTCCCTGTGATCGGAGGTGCACTTTCTCCAGTCGAAGGCTTGTCGGCGCTGCCATTGGTATAGCTCAGGTCAGGAAACGCACACAGGGCTTCCTTCAGTTAGAGTTAATGTACCTTTATTTTTGGCCTGCTGCAGAATAGGATCACGGATGTATGGGCTATGGGTGATAATTAGTATTTTATGAGATTGGGTTGATTCAGCCATCTGTCACCAATGTGTAATCCAGTAAGATTTATAGATGCTTTCTGAGACATCTTGTTCTAAAATGTCTTTATAGTTCATCTAAAAACCTGCTAGGTTGTCTCCCTCCATATCTTCAAGTATTTTGAGTAACCAAACATGCGCCATCCTTCACCGTTTTCTTGATGTTCCAATCAGCTTGTCTGTATTTTCTTTTCTTTTAAGTACACCAGCTACAACTGTAGCAGGGTTATTAGCATTCTCATTTGCCACTTTGGCATCCAAGGAAACCAATCTGTCTTGGTCTTCACATTCGTAAGCCGGGTATTGAAACTGTCTGCCTTGTGATCAAGATCTCATATGGCCTTTAATAAGGACACATTGGTGGGCTCCTCCATCAGGCCTCCACTAGTCTGTGCTGCACCGCTCTTACCCTTCTGTTACGTAGACATAGAAATTGTCGGCAGATAAGGACCGCTAGGTTCATCCAGTCTGCCTGTAAGCCCTACACTAGTTTGCGGTCTCTGACCTTACCTGGTCAATTGCTTTTCATCCCTCCTTCCCACCTCTAAGGGTCCCTTATGCCTGTCCCAGGCATGTTTAAATCCTCCTCTATGCTCGATCCCACCACCTCCTGTGGCAGGCTAGTCCACATGTCCATCACCCTCTCCGTGAAGAAAAACTTCTTCACATTTCCCCTTAATCTGCCACCTTCCAATTTCATATCATGCCCCCTTGTTCTTGTACTCCTCCTATATTGGAAGATGCCCCCCCCCGGGCAACTTGTTTATGCCCTTAAGGTACTTAAATGTTTCTATCATGTTCCCCTGATCCCTCCTCTCCTCCAGCGAGTACATATTGAAGTACAGTCTAGAAATCACGGAACGAGGAGAGATTAAAGTACCTCAGTATGTAAGCGCATAGGAAAAGAGCTGTTCAGCAGAGAGTGAACTCAATGTGAAGACAAAGCAGCACAGTCTAGAAATCACGGTTTGAAAAAGATTGCAGGGTTGAAACGTTAGTCACTTTGCCTCCTGTGTGAGGTACACTGCTCTATTTTGCTGTTTCCAGTAAACTGCTGTTGTTATTGCATCTATTCTGAGTGTGGACAGCAGTTATTTATTCAACCAGGGGTGAGTTCTGCGATTTCTAGACTGTGCTGCTTTGTTTTCACGTTGAGCTCACTCTCTACGGAGCGGCTCTTTTCCTATGTGCTTACATATTGAGGTACTTTAATCTCTCCTCATATGTTTTATGGTGCAAGCCCTGTACCATCTTAGTCACCCTTCTCTGGACCGCCTCCACCCTATCAGTGTCCTTACGAAGGTGCGGCCTCCAGAATTGCACACAGTACTCTAGGTGAGGCCTCACCAGTGTTTTATACAATGGCATCATTACTTCTCGCCTTCTGCTAGTGATACCTCTGCCTATGCACCCCAGCATGCCACTGACTCTCCCTGCAGCGTTGTACTCTGCTTAGACATCTTTAGGTCATCTGAAATGATAATCCCCAGGTCCCTTTCTTCCTTGGTGATCGCAGCAACCCCCCTCCCCAAAATCCTGTAGCTCTCCCCAGGGTTCCCTCGTCCCAGGTGCATTATTTTGCACTTCTTTGAATTGAACCTCAGTTGCCACACCTCAGACCATTTTTCAAGCTTCCCCAGGTCCCTCCTCATTCTCTCCACTCCATCTGGAGTATCCACCCTGTTGCAGATCTCGGTGTCATCTGCAAACAGGCAGACCTTTCCCTCCAGCCCTACCGCAGTTTCACTAATGAAGACATTAAACAGGACTGGCCCAAAGACTGATCCCTGCAGCACCTCACTGGTCACGCCCCTCTCCCCCAGTTTACTTCCTTTGTCACCCAGTCAAACAGATTTGTCTGACACAACCTTACTGCTGTGAATCCATGTTGCCTTGGATCCTGGGCATCGTTGGATTCCAAGTGAGACACTGTTCTTTCTTTAAGCAGTGCCTCCATGATCTTGCCCACTACTGAGGTGAGACTGACTGGCCTACAGTTCCCTGCCTCCTCCTTACTCCCACTCTTGTGTAGGGGGACTACATGTGCCCTCCTCCAGTCCTCCAGAACCACTCCTGTGTTGAGTGACTCGGTGAACATGGCTGCCAGAGGCACTGATAGCTCCCTTAATATCCTTGGGTATATGCCATCTGGCCCTTTTGCTTTGTCCACCTTCAGTTTTGTGAGCTCCTCCAGGACTCTCTCCACTGTGAATGGTCTAGTGTTTATCTCCCCCCCCCCCCATCGTGTCTCTTACCCAGCTGTGGTCCCTGACCCTCCCCCTTTTCAGTGAATATCGAGCAGAAGTATTTATTCAGTATTTCTGCGTGTTCAGGTGGCTGTTAGGCAGACTTCTTACCACTGGATTGGGTGGACGTCGGGTCGGGTCTTACAATCTTGTACCAGCCTGAGAGTGATATCATTTAATTGCTCTTCCTTCAGGCTACAGTTTGCACTGAACAAAAGTAAAATTAAATGCCCCAAAAGTTAATTCGTTCCCAAGTAACAAGCATTGAAACGGAGCTCCACAAAATTACATCTGTTCTTGCTGGCTGCAAGCTCTATCCCCATTATCTCCTTTTTTGTTTATTTTATTTGTTTATTTTAGTTATTCCCCTTCCCCAGGCCCTGTATCCCTATTTCATAGCGTCCCCAGCCACATCACTCCTCCATCCCCAGGGCTTACCTCGCTCCTCACTGTCTGTGCGTGCAGCCCGTGGTAAGGCTGCCGGGAATGGGCCACTTCTCACAGAGACCGTATTATATTTGGAGCAGTGCAAGGTTGGTGGGTATGGGGTTTATGAGATGCAGGAGTCATCCTGCGTCAATGCTCGGTGTTTCTCTTGTTTCTTCCTCTGAGGAAGGCTCAAGCTGAAGTCATGCTGAACTCCCATCTACCTCCTCAAAGACACCCTCCCTGATCTGCTGTCGCCTGCTGCACCTCCCCCACCTCTAGTCACCCAGGGGGCAGTGTGGTAGCATGGAATTGGAGCCCTTCCCCTGGAAGAAAGGAGCTTCTACTAGGATGCTCATCCCCCGCCCCAACCCGGATCTCCAGCAACACAGACCCAGGGGTAAGCTGTTCCATAGATGGGGTAGTCTGTAGTGGAAGCTGAGTTTATTAGCAGTCATATTAGGCCTGAGAATAAGGAATCTATTTCTGACATGTGAGCATAGGTTGTGCCTCGAGTTAGAGATGTGGGGTAAATAGTATGGTCCGGTAAGAGGGAAGTTTTTTTGAGCCTATACTGGGATGCTGTGAGCACCTGTAATTGAGTTAGGACCAATGCAGCTGGTCTTACAAGGAACAGTGATGGGTATAAAAAGGGCAATGGAGAATGAAGCAGCATGGGAAGCTGTCAGTGTATCTAGCCAGGAAAGAGGACGCTTCATGGCAGTGGCACAGATAACGTCCCCATAACCTGTAATAGGAGGAATTGTTTGCTCTACAGGTAGTTTCCTCATCTCTAGTGAGAGGCAGTCAGTTAAGCATTAGAGGACTCCCAAGTTTTTTTTGTTTTGTTTGTTTAAAAGATTCTGAGACCAGGGACAGCGTATGCAGTGAGAAATTCAGGGATTGGACATGAAACCAAGATATTTAAATTGTGAAACTGCAGTAAAGGGGTTCCCATCAGTGATAGCAACACTCCATTTTGGAGCAGAGAGCAGGCACTGCAAAAAAGTATTTATTTAGGGAATCCGAATTACAGCCCTTTGAGTCATAGACTCATTTCCAAAGGCTCCATGTCAGAGTATATGTCTAAGCAGATGCCTAAAAGTAATTTGCTAGCATCAAACAGATTGCTGTATGGCAGTGTGCCCTCTGTACCAAGTCGTGAAAAGCTGCAGTGAAGCAGATGACCATTGTATGTAAGGTGCCATCAAGTGGCAAGCGAGAGAACAGGGTAACTTTGTGGGGTGCCATGTTGATTATAGACATTGTACGCACTTATAATGTACTTAAATATTTCAAAGATTGCAACATCAACCCCAGCACAGTTGAAGCACTGCCATTGCTATAGCAAACAATGTAAAAGGTAAATTAAGGTATCTGAGAATTGTCCAGAAAGTTTTATACTTAGTCAAACCTGAATTGCCATAACGGCTATTGTAGACCACTTGAGAGATGTACGTCCTTTTTAGGTATCTGAGTCAGATCACTGATCCACTTCTTTCACCCCAAATTCACATTGAATTTTCTGCAGCACGGTAACTGCAGTACCGCAGTCACCAATAGGTAGCTCTTCCCACCATACCTGATGCAGAACTTTGCTGACAGCTGCACTGCTGATCCCTAGTTGTCTGAGTTCAGTGCAGACAGCATTAAAAGACTTCAAGTTGTGCTGCTCTTGAGACCCGTAGCTAAGATTAGGGAACATAAACACCAACTCCTCTCCTTCCACCAACAGGGTTTAAGTTTGGCAGCCAGTAAAAGTCTCTTCTTCTCTAATGAATTGGCTGTTGCCACACAAATTGTCCGTGGTGTATTCTCCACAAGTGGCCTGCGTCTCAAGGTCGCTTTGTAATCTTTAAAGAGGGCTGTGGGGACATCCAAAGAGCATTTGCCATAGCTTTGCCCACTTTCTTCACTCCTCTTTGGGATTCTCCCACTGCCCCATCAACCTTTTGCTCCATCTCATTAAGCCTGGTATTGTAGCCTTCTGCCTTTCTTTTTTTTGGTTTTGTCTGTTTGTTTAATATATTTTTTTGTTTGCTCCCGTCTGGTGTGGCTGATACACTACCACCTGGCCATTTTGTCTGTGTGAACATGAATTGAAATAGATTGCCCTTAGTTACCCCCGCTGAGAATCAATGGTGGGGTCATCAACATTAGGACCAGCGCACACCCTGCCATACACTCCGTTAACATCCCCCTCCTGACTCCTCGTCTGCTGCATCTTCACCTATATGCCTACAAGTGGCAGTGGTACAGTAGTTCTTCCTTTGAGAAGGAGAGTGCTCATTGGGAGTCCTAGTTGTCTCCCCCTCCCCCCGGCTGGCCCCTGACAATCCAAGCTCGTTCCCACACTCTGGTTGCTGGGGTTGTAAGCATTAGCACTACTGCTACGCTGATGGGGCTTTCACCTTCTGTCTTCTGTTCCAGGTCTCACACAGCCCAGAAGACTTGGGCAGTTGTGGCATTTTCATCAGCCACTCCCTGTTGCAGTGCACTCCACGTGTTGCTGCTGCTCAGGCCTGCTGAAATTCTGTGGTGGTTTTGTTTACCCAGTGGCTCACATCGTTACTATCATTACACTGACAGAACTTTCCTTCACATGTGATGCAAATGCGTGCTGGTATAAGTAAGGAGTTAGCAGTTCCTAGGGCTGCGAGTTGTTGCTGGGTAAACAATCAGTCCAGGAACAGGCAAACTTCCTGTTTCTAAAATTGTGGATTTTGCCAAGTTCGGTTCAGTAAGCAATGAAACATGATGGCGTGTACATTGAACAGATCTTGCCACACACCCAGGGGCATGGTAGGCGGACGAGTGCCTTCAGCCCCTGGAAGTGTGGTTAGATCTGTTCACTGCACACCCTGGAGTGTGTTACTGTGCTTATAAAATGGGGTTCCTTTTTTAAAATATTTTTTCTGACATTAAATAAATATGTTTAGCTATGTAAAAACAGATATAATTAGCGTAACTTATGAAAAAATAGTCCTTTCACCTGCTAGAGAATGATGTCTTTTTTTTTTCTGCTTTAGGACTTTTGTCCTTGTTTGACATCCACAGTTGTAGTTTGCTTCTTCCTGAGAGTGCCAGCAACAGCAAGTGACTACTGTACTCGTCCCCCATAGTACAGTAGTTAACACGGAAAATTATTTTTGTTAAAAGCAATTGGATATATACCTTTGAGCATAAATGCTCATTTACAAAGGTTCCACGTCAGTTTACAAAGTGGTACCAAAAATCGGAACATACAGGTACATGTTTGGGTCAGATTACACTAGACAAAACAGGCAAAAACAAAAAGGCAACCAGTGAAGGCTTTGTCATCACATACGAGGCAATGCATAGCAGCCAGATACACTGAGTGGTCTACACAGTTAGTCAAGGGGAGATAGCAGGAGCTAGCATGAGGGATGAAAGTGTTAGGCCGGGACGGGAGGAGCAGTTGCTAGCGACAGCTACACAGGCCAGGTGTGAGTGCCTTTAGTAGTTCTTTTTTGAAATGTCCAATTTTTGAGAGAACATGTTAATTTCTTACTAAAAGGAAGGTATTGTGCTCTTTTTCTGATGAGTTTTGTCTGATTTACTTTTTTCATTCGAGCCAGTTTGAGTGGCTTCACAGTCTGAGCAAGGGAGCAAGCAAGTAATCGCAGTGAGCGAATGGCGGGCAGCGGAGGGAGCGCAGCTAAAATATGAGAGAAGGTGTGTAACAGACTATGGGGACAAAAAATATTGTGAGAAATTGAAAATGGTAGGAGGAATTATTGTGTTCCTTGTAGTGTTAAAACTGAGATACACTCTGATACACAAGTAACAACCAAAGATGGTCTTTATTTGGGTTGATAGTTGTGTACTGTTCCTTGCTAAGACGGAAAGAAAATGTGGTCATTTTTATAAATGAGTGTACTAATGGCACACTGATTTTCTAGTAGCTTGTAAGCAAATTGTGTTTCGCTTATACTGGATTTTTAAACTCAATCCCTCAAGTACTCTTTTCAGGTGCTCAGTAGCAGGGGCTAAATCATTAGAAAGGCGATTTACAGAAAGTGAATCACCGTCTAGCCGCACCCTGATGCAATCACAAAAGCAGCCTGGAGTCAGCTTACTTTGTCCCCCAAAAAATTAATTCACCACTTAGTGAAACTTTAACTTTTTACTCACAAAATCACACCCAGGCAGTCTCGGTACTGGCATCAACAGTGTCCCATAACTCAGTAGCCAAATGGCTCATGGCTGCTTCGTGGCTCGATTGCCTAATCCACTATATAGTTATATACCAAGCTGACTAATTAGTCTTTTAGGCGATACTGTAGCACTCCGGTCCCCCGCAAATAGCGTAGTGTTATGTCACGCAAATAGCGTACATTACGCTATATTAACGCTATGCTAATTGCATTAATTGACTGTGTGTCGTCCGACTGCCATCACACAATTTCCAGGGCTGAATTTAAGTTGTGTGTTTTCTTGTTTCGGGTGTGTGTTGTGATGGGGATTTCACTGAATGTGTAACTGTTATATATTTTAAGGGGTGGGGGGGTTTCACTCAGCCTCCATGCCCCCTAATTTTCTTAATTTTCTTTTAGAAAAGAGAGCTTCTTAAAGAGTGGTAGTGGGTAGCGAAGCGGTTGTAGTGGTAGCGAGTAAGGAACAAGACTGTAAGAGTGTCACTGTCACAATGCAGATGTTGACGTCAACATACCGTATCTTCTAGCGTGAACAAAAATGTTGTGTAAGGGGTTTTGGAGTGCTACAGTATCGCCACCTTTTACCCGTACTTGATTCTCATAATCTTTCACAAACTCCCTCGGCTATGGGCAATACTTTGTAGTGGGATCTGTGCCATCCAGCATCGTATGAGCTCATCCTTACATTTCGGAGTGACCACCCACTCCTTCCTCAGAGCTAAGCAGCTATAATCCATTTGACTGCTAAGTTATGGGACGCTGTTGATACCAGTAACAAGACTGCATGGGTGTGATTTTGTGAGTAACAAGTTAAAGTTTAACTAAGTGGCGAATTAAATGTTTTTTGCACACTGACTTTTATCTGTACTACGTCCTGTTTTGGAGTGCTTGTTTTTACCTGTGCGTCAGATGGCTCTGATACACAAGTAACAACCAATCAAAAGGCAGGATTTTTCTTTCCCTGTTTTAATTGTCTCTTGTCTCCACGTCAACCTTGATGATTAGCATGGGTACGGGTTTCATTCTTGTTGAAAACAGTGTTTAGGGAGTTAACATTTGGAAGTTCTGCCCCGTCTACTCATTCGTTGTCCTGTCTTCTTCGGCAATACATTTCCTCATCCTGCAATTGCACCTGACCTGCATCTCCTTCACTTACCCCTCTCTGCGCTTACTTCTGTTCTGTTTTCACTTCTCTGCCCCCTCCTACCCCTCTGTAGGCACGCCAAAAGTCTATAGCACTAGCTGGGTTTACATCGAGTAGTGTTCATACCCTTGGGTTCCTGTGCCTGAGGGGAAGGCTTGCCTCTCTCCCCCCCCCCCACACACACACACACACTTTACCCACCTTCTCTTCACAACTACCTCCTCATGGGTGTACATCCTGTGAAGGGGCTTTGCCCACCCCCTCCCCATATCTATAGCACTAGCTGGGTTTACATCGAGTATTGTTTATGCCCTTGGGTTCTGCGCCTGAGGGGAAAGCTTGACCCCCTCCCCACACCACCCATCTTCTAGTCCCAACTAATCCCTTCATGGGGTGTATATCCCAGAGAGACAAAGATTCTCCTAACTCTCAACTATCTGTGTTTATGTGTTTGGGTGTATGTATATGATTATGTATATGAGTATATAAATATGAGTGTGTGTGTGTGTATGTATTAATGTCATATGTATATTGACTATATCTGGATGGCTAGTACTGCCTGCCTGTCCCACAAAATGTTTGGCTTCACTGTAAATGTATTCAACTGTATGAACTGGCTCAGCTCTATGTATAGTTTATTTGGCTCTCTTATTCAGTTATGCAAAAACTGTTTCTCCACTTCCCCTCTTCTCCAGGACGCATCTGGAAACGAGTTATTGTAGCTCTGTATGCCTTTCCTGGTGAAACCTTTCTAAATAAAAATAAAAACAAGACCTAACTGCAAGCAGTGCTATGGCCCATCCCTCCGTTCGAAGGGGGACATCTTGTAGACTCCTCCTTGAGGCCTTGACCCCCCCCCCCCGGCTCTCTTCAGAGAGGCCAGCTAGTCTGATATTTAGTGCTGTAGTTCAGTTTTCTAATGTTTCCCCCCCCCCCAGAGGCTGCGGAGATTAGCGTTTCCCATCTCTTCACCTTCAACAATCATTCCTTGATGTCTTTTGCCATGGAAGAGACCATTACTATTTTAGTGTACTGGGTGCCTATACATAATGGGATTTAGTCAGTTTCGCAGTCCATCTGCCATAGCCACCAACACTGACTCCTGTAGCAGTGTGCTTCCTGTGGCCTAGGGCTTATTGCTTTGGTGCTGCTCCAGCTCTCTGCTTGGACTTGCTACCGCTTTTGTCCAGCACCTATGGTATCTCAATTCATATCTTATATTAAAAAGAAAGAAACCAAAATAACCATCAGGTTGCCCAAAAATGCAGTAGTTTGGATTCAGTAGCTTTAATCTAAATATAAAAAAATATGAGTATCTCTGGAGGAGTTGATGTGAGACATGCCCCATCTGCGTTATGCTTGGCTCCCTAACAGCCCCAGAAATTAGATTTTTCTGCTTTTCCCCCATTAAGCTTTTTTGCCCCTGAGCTGCTATCTGCTTCAGCTGTCCTATCATACCCACTGACACCTCCAGCTGCTTTGTCTCATTGTCGAGGCCAGCCAAGATCTACACAGAGAAGAGCCCAAAAGTATTGATGACCATCATATAGGCAGCCTGTTGCTCATAGTATTTTTTTACCCTTAAGTCTGCTTCCACTTGCCAGAAAGAAGAGTAAGACGCTACTGCTGGGCCATCGAGCAGTCTCCTTATTTTATGCTGTCGGTTTCTAGCATCCCCGGATCTGACCCGGGATCCTCCTTCCATTTTCCAGAAGGTCACTTTCCTGCCCTTGGACACCTCTGGAGACCGACTCCTTTCCTGCCTTTCTTCACTCTTACCTCTGGCTGTCGAAACCATAACTTGAGGCTTGTTCCCCAGAGGTGGGACCTTGGATGGGAACCAGATCTCTGAGGACATAACTTCACTCAACTAACTAGACACCAGACCGAGAAGCTGGCAAGGGGGGAGGTGGCCCATGGAGCCGTAGTGGGAATGGTGGAACTAGGAGACTTCATCTGTCTCATGTCCACACTCCATTTTCTCACCTTGTAACCTCACCCCTTAAGCCTCCCACAGAAATTGCTCCTGTGGAGTGACTCGGCATTTCATTTATGAGGCTCAACGGAAGGGAGGTGGGTGAAACCAGCTGCTTCTTTGGAACTCCTATGCTAGCCCCAGTCTAAGGATGTGACACCGACACTTTTTTTTTTTTTCTTTCAATTAATCATTTTTCTCCCCTCCTGGTGTGGCCCCCATCCTGCTGACCCCCTACCCCCCAACCCTTGCTTTCCCTAGTACTTACCAGACCAAGCTCCTGTGTTGGAGAGTGAACTCAACCCACTGAGTCAAGGATCCAGTGGCCATGTCTGAGTTTCTGGGTGCAGGGCCTGCGACAGGTGATAGTCATCTTTCTTTCCATCCAGTATGTTTTCTCATTTCTTGCCCTTTCCTCCCCTGTAGCACAAAGGAACGTGTGTGCAATTGCATCAGTGGCAGTGCCCCACACGTTCCCATGTGTGGCATGCCAGATGCCTGCCGCCCAGTGTACTGTCCCACAAACTCCTGTAGGGGACAGTCAAGCTCTGGGTGCTGCGCTACTTCCTCCCTGGAGGAGGAGAGCAGTCCCATGAATGCCCAGCTGGCCCTCTGATGACTCTGACTCTAGCTTGTTCCTCAACTGGGGTCGTTGCCGCTGCATGTAGCGCTGGTGGGCTGGCTTGTTTATTTTTAATTTTTATGTGCCATGGCCCACTAGCCACTAACTCCTTCAGCTACCGCCCCCCCCCCCCCCATGCCACTAACCTGTTTCTGGAGATTTTTCTGGCCGATCCCTCTTGGCACCTGCGACTTCATCGCAGCTTTACCCCTTGGTCTCTGCCTCCCGAGTTGGGGTCCTGCCTTCAGCTCCTTGGCAGCTTCATATGAGATATATGAGATCCAGCCACCCATGGCGGAGGTCCTCCCGAGCCCGTATGGGGGGGGGGGAGAGACAGAGCTAGGGGTCTGAATGGAGGTTGGGGGCAGCCAGAGCATTATCTGCCCAGTAGATGGCCATTTTGCCCTCTTCATCAGGTGCTGTCACACCTGATGCATCAAGGTATGTGCTCTCCCCTTCCACTGCACACCACAGACTCCCGAGACTGCACTACCACTCACCCAGGTGGCGGTAGTGCAGCAGTACACTTATCCCTTCTTCCGCAGGCATGAAGTTATAAATTGCAAGTGTTTTTTTTTTTGGGGGGGGTTAGTGGAGTGCTGAATATCATCGCTTTTGATTTGCTGTCATTCAGGAGCAGTGAATTATGTATTAGTAGTAATTCTAGGGGCAGTCTGTCATCCTATATTGTATTAGGACCTAAGCTGTATGTGGAATGTATTATCCACACGTTGTTCCTTGAACGGAATGTTTGTAATATGCATTTTATACAAACTGAATAAAATATAATTAAAAACAAAAAAAGATTTGCATCTTTTTGAAGCCTAGTTGCAGTTTGGCCTGTAGTTGGACAAGGGAATTACTGTTGCAGTACAAGATTGCAGCATCAGCGTAAATTCAACAGGCATTTTGTCTGCAACACTGGGAGACTGTTGACAAATATAGCAAAGCAGAGGCCCTAGGACTGAGCCATGGAGCTCTGCACAGGTTAATTAGGGTGTAACAGTGTTGTAGCAAGCCAAGACTTTGGGGGGAACCCTCGGGGGGGGAAAAAAAAACTCTAGGTAAACAAATGTTAGTGAAACAAAAAGTTGCTTTACTTCAGCACCAAATAAGGTTCAAAGGCAACTTACTTTGGCAGAACAAAAAAAAAGACTTTCAGTTTAGCTTGATTCAGTTCCGCAGTTCACAGCAGCACTGCTTTCTCTCTCAAGTCCCAGAACCTCCCACTTGCTCTGTCTGTTTTCTTTTTTATGCGTATAAGTGAGGCTCATTTGTGCCCTTTTCCCACAGGGGTTTCTAGGCCTGCATACAGCCAATGCATATGGCCTTTAAAGGGCCAGGCCAGAAATTGGCAGAGTTGGTTTCAGTTCACCCTGTTCTCCTCCTAATATCTTGGTGGAGAGGGGCTCCTTGGTGAAGGGTGTATAGACTCCTACACATAGGGCCAGGTTGACAAGAGAAACATAGAATTTGACTGCAGGTAAGGACCGCTTGGCCCACCCAGGCTGCCCATTTCCCTACCTAATGGATAAGCTGCAGATCCTAGTTAACCAGCAGCCTACTTCTTTCTACCCCCACAATCCATGGAGACCAGGATTAGAACCCTGGTCTCCAGTACTACCCAGCTAAGCTGCTCTTTGCCTTAACCCTCCACACCACAGAAGCAGCTGTTATAGATTTGTATGGCCTGGGATCAGACAGATAGGTCGCAGTTGAACCAGTGCAGGGAAGAGCTGCAAGGGCCCAGAGTGCAAATTGCAAACAAGGGTTTTGAGATGCAACAAAGTCAAAGGCTTTAATCAAGTTCATGAAGAGTGCTCCCATTATTTCTTTCCTTTCCTTTGCTGTGAGTACATTATTGGGGAAGCTGGCCAGTGTCAAAGTGCTGCAGTGTCCGTTGTGGGAACCATATTGGCTATCGGGCAGCAGTCTGTAATTCTTGCTATGGTCATGCAGTTAATAGAACACTTGGCATTCTTGGATTTTGCCTTGGTCTGACAGGATGGAGAAGGGTCTGCATTTTGAAGACTGGAGGTGTCTCATGATCTGAAGAGTGGGATGACCATGGCAGATTTCCACAGGATAAGGTCTCTACAGCATTAATATAGGGTAGAGGATGGCAGATTACATGGCAATCAGCCATGATATTCGTGGCTCAATGCCATTTTTTTCCAGATTATTTGAGAAGATGTTTTAGCACCTCTTCAGTTACAACTTGGATGGTGCATGATAAGTAAGTTTGTGGGGGTGCTATACATTACCAAGCAAGTGGGGTTTGAAAGGGAGTGCCAGTTGTGTGCCGAGCAGGAGGTGTATCAGAGTTAGGATTACTGACTGCTAGTGTGTCCCCAAACCCCCATATTTTCACTGCAGGTGGTCGGAGGTATTTTCATTAACTCTGAAAAGGAGATTGAGGGCTGCAGCAAGGACGTAATTGTCTTGTCCGGCTGGTCTCCTCCTGGCTTCAGTTCATTGCTAATTGTTTGTAATTGAGTTGACAATGGGAGTTGGGTGTGACATCTGGAATGTAGCAGCCAGCTTGCGTGTCACGGCACTTCATGTCAGCAGAAGTTATTTATTTAGTGTTTGTTAATCCGGGAAGTGTACTAGGCATAGGGATATCTATCATTGGGTATGAGCCAGGAGAGATACAAGTTGGTACATACAGTAAATAAAAGTAGCGCAATAATTTGTGGTATTCTGTCACTAGATGGAGGTAACTGTAGATGCATCAGTAGGCATGAATACGGTTCAAATCAGTAACACAGACAGCCAGACAGCGAGTAAATTGCAAAGCAGTAAACACCTGAACAAAGAGAAAGGAAGGGCTGTGGGGGAAAGTGAAACATAGGGAAGAAAACATAATTGGGAGGGGAACAGGTAACTTGGGTTAGATGTTGACGGGTTGGAGAGTGAGTGAGGGAAAAAAAGACATGGAGATATGGGTTTGAGGTACTACTGTTTATGGACGCACTCTGATTTCTCCTCAGATTGAGACGCCAATGATGAACGTTATCCCAGGTGGAGCCGTGGCCAAGCCTTTCATCACCCATCACAACGAACTGGACATGAACCTGTACCTGAGAATTGCTCCTGAACTCTACCACAAGGTGGGCCTTTCTCCCCTTTTTTCTTGTCCCTAGGGAGGTCAGTTGGACTCGCCTCCTGCTGACTCTCAAACCTTTACCCTTCTGTTTCCAACATGGTGTGCTCATTGCTTCACAGCACCCCCAAACACCAGTAGACTTGGCTCCAGTCATTATGCCCTTTATGCAGGTGTGTTGGCTCCAATGTTTTACTTTGAGTTGGGGTTATATACCCCCTACTGTGAAAAACTAGTGAAGGTGCCTGTCCTGAGGGCCCAGCGGTAGTGCGTTGTGCTGCCGTACAGTTGACCTGGGTTCGGGAGCGAACCTGACTCACTACTTTGGAAGGCAGGCTGGGCTGAGGCAGATGCCATGAGTCTGTGTGCCTCAGCCAGGGAGTGTCGACAGTGAGCTCCAGTGCGTGGAGACCCCTGCAGCTGGGCTAGGAAACCTCCTCCTCCTGCTGCAGGGGACATGCTATGTATGAGTGGTCACTACACAGATTGCACTCATGTCGGGCAGGTGGGAGAAGTCAAGGAAATGGGGAGAACCAGTGTCCATATGAATGGCGATTTGGGCCTTTGGATTCCCCTGGGTCCTAGTGCCTACTGGCACAGGATCCTAGACCAGCCAGTGGACTGTCTCAGGAAGGATTCCTTAATGGGATAATGGGAAGAATGCCTTCCCTCCCCCCCAGAGCTCCTGCCACAGAGGGCAAACCATGGGGGTAACTGGTGGAGGACTTGGGTAGCTTTACAGAGTACATCCCTAGGACTAGGGTATAGCCCTGACAAGACGCACATGGCAGGGGAGAACAAACTCTGTGGGGGGAAAAAACTGATGAGGGCCCTGGGTTATCTCACTGGACTTCTTCTTTCCAGCAACCATTCTGAAGTATCACAGCTGGCCCAGTGGCCTAGTGGAGGAAATGTCCACCTTCCATTTGGGGACCCTAGGTTCGCATCTTGAGCAAGGCATCTTCTGTTAGTCCTACAGAAGGCAGAGTATGATCTGGTGGACTGTTCCAGGGGTTGTGGGGGGGTAGAGTTTGGAGTGGATCATGACTATTCCTGGCTGTCGGCAACAGTTCAGATGGTGAATTTTCCTGGGCCTTGTTCTCAGTATTGACTTTTCTCCTTTTTAGATGCTGGTGGTCCGGGGAATCGACAGAGTCTACGAGATTGGCCGCCAGTTTAGGAATGAGGGGATAGACCTGACCCACAACCCTGAGTTCACAACCTGCGAGTTTTACATGGCATACGCCGATTATTTTGACTTGATTGAAATCACAGAGAAACTGCTCTCAGGTACTACATGTCTGAAGTTTTTAAAATACAGTTGGTGAAAATTTCATACAAGCTGGGAACATGAGAAAGTCCTTAGGCAAAACTGGGGAAAACCTCCAAAGCCGGGATACCAAGCTGGTTTGATAGGAAGGTGGTCCAGGCTATGAGGGAAAAGTGGGCAAAATACAGGAAGTTTATGAAGTCCTGAAGGGACGAGTATGCAGGGCACTACCTGGAGAACACAAGGCAGGTTAGCAGGGTGATCAGGCAGGCCAAGGCTAGGAAGGAGCTGCAGGTAGCAGAGGGGATCAGGGAGTGAAAGATGGCTTTCCTCTGCTATATTGGTGAAAAGAGGGACACGAAAGTGGGCACAGTAAAGTTAAAAGTGGAGGAGAGGTGGGTGGAAGGCGGTAAAGATTAAGCAGAGGTGTTGAACATAGACTTCTGCTCTGACTTTAAGGAAAAGGATGGACCAGTGCCGCAAGGGTCGATAATGGGGAGGAGGGGACATGGATAATAATAGGATAACAGAAGACTGTTAGGAAAGGGCTCCTGTCCTTGAAGGTAAACAAGTCCCCGGGACCAGATGGCTTGCACCCAAGGGTGTTGAGGGAGCTAGCAGTAGAACTGACGGGTCTGCTGGCAGATCTGGTCAACAGTTCATTAGATATGGGGTGGTACCAGAAGAGTGGAGAACCATTCATGTGGTACCACTGCAAAAGAGTGGGCTTAGAGACGATCCTAGAAACTATAGCCTGGTCAGTCTGACCTCCACTGTCTGCAAGCTGATGGAGGCCATTCTGAAGGAAAGGCTAGTTGGGTTCCTTGAAGGAAATGGTCTTCAGGACAAGAGACAACATGGGTTCATGGTAGGGAGATCCTGTCAAACCGAACTGATCAGCTTCTTTGACTGGGTAATGAAAGCAGCAGACAAGGGACAGGTGGTTGATATTCTGTACTTGGATTTCAGCAAGGCCTTCAACTTGACAACCCACACAAGGTTGATCAGGAAATTGGAAGACAGGGGCAGAAAGGAAATTAACAAGGTAGGTGGCAAATTGCCTCAGTAGTAGGACACAAGGGGTGGTAGTGAGGTAGCTCTCAGGTTTGAGGGAAGTCAACAGTGGGGTCCTGCAGGGGTCAGTGCTAGGCCCAGTATTGTTTTAATGTATTTATTAATGACATTGGGGAAGGCATGAAAGGGAAAATCTGCATGTTTGCAAATGACAACCAAGCCCTGTTTGAGATTGGGACACAGATGAAGGGGTGCAGGACCAGTAGGAAGACCTAGTGAAGCTGGAAATATGATGTGGCATATGGCAACTCAGGTTTAATGTGAAGAAGTATAAGGTCATGCACATTAGAAGAAAGAATCCTAGGACCAAGTACAGTTTATTGGGTCAAGGTCGCTGAATCAGATGAGGAAAATGACTTGGTGATACGTAGTGTAGCAAGGCAGAGGCCAGGGCAAACAGAATGCTAGGATGTATTGCTAGAGGGTTCTTGAGCAGAAAGGAGGAGGTTGTACTGTCACTGTACAGATCCTTGCTGCAACCACAGCTGGAGTATGGTGTGCAATACTGTAGCCCCTGTCAACTGGCTCGAGGTAGTTCAAAGGAGAAACAGAGAAACAAAATTTGTCAGCAGAAAAGGACCACTTCACCCACCCAGTCTGCCCAGACGATCCCTGTCTAGTCTGTCTCCACAGACCCTAAATGGTCTCCGGCGATCCTCCCTATTTATCAATATTTCCCTCTGTCCTTCCCATGGATGCTTATTTATTTATTTCTCTCTCAGATTAAAATACCTTTGAGCCAGAGGCTCTTTTACAAAGGTTCCACGTCAGGTAAAATACAAACACAGCTACGCAGTAAGTTACAAAAAACAGGTAAAGTGAACAGTGCATGACAGACAAAAATAAAGTGCAAACTTTAGAAGAATACAGAACAACAATGCAGCCAGGCAAAGGCTATGTCATGATAGAGGGGGAAGGTAGAATAGGAGCAGGGAATATGGGAAGGGGGGATAAGACAGAATACTGAAGCTTAGATCACAGGGGATGGAGTGGAGAAATAGAGGCCGGGGGTCAGTTTCACGATAAATGGGGGGTAGCGTAGGTCAGACAGTCACACCTGCACTGTGTTGCAAGGTGTTGGCAAAGTTTGTTCTCAAAGGGGCCGATCTTGGACTGGTCGTGGAATGATGGGGGGAGGTAATTTAGCCAGCTTGGTGCCCTGTACTTGAAGGAGCACTGTGCTGTGGAGGTGCGACAGAACGGGACTTGGTAGGTCAGGTTAGGCATTCCATGGGTGTGGTGCTTGAAGTCCCCTAATGTTTTCGCCCCCACTAATTCTGCTGGCACTCTGTTCTAGTCATCCACTACTCTTTCAGTGAAGTAGTACTTCCTCATGTCCCACACCAATGAAGTACTTATAGGTCTCTATCATGTAGCTGTGCGCTCTTCTCTCTCCTAGGGTGTACATGTTGAGATCCCTCAGTTTCTCCTTGTAGGTCTTTTGATGCAACCCCTACACCATTTTAGTTGCCCTCCTCTGGATGATTGCCTCCACCCTGTGTCTTTTCTGAAGTGCAGCCTTCAGAACTGTACACAGTACTGTAGTTGGGGGTCTCACAAGTGAGTGATGCAGTGGGAACACTACTTCCCTCCTTGTACTGGAGATGCCTCTCTCTATGCATCTCAGCATCCCTCTGGCCCTACCCACTGCTTTGTCACACTGCCGTGCCACTTTGAGGTTATCAAATATAACCCCAGGTCCCTTTCCTGCTTAGTGACTGTCAGTACCTCTTCCCCATCCTATACTCACAAATGCTTGAGACTCCAACTTGGGTCAGCTACAAAACTGGGACCAACACACTCCTTGACTGGGTTCTATCCAATCAGCTTGCTCACATTCTCAACACTACTATTCTCCCTGATTGCTTGAGCGACCATTCTCCAGTCACATGTACCTAGTCCTTCAACTACTGTAAACCACCACAAGAACAATTACAAACAGAGTACTACTGAAAGGGCACCATGTGCTGCTAGAAATGGACCTCCAGAGTGCAGATTAGACGGCCCTCTGTGCTGCCAGCAATGTGGACTCAGCCCTGGACCACTTCATTAATACCTTCAACACCATTTGTGACAAGCATGCCCCAATAAAAAACAGAAAGATAAGAGGGCACAGTAACCCCTGGATCACCCTGGGCCTATAGAGCAACTAGATGCCAGAGATCACTTATGGCAGATAGCGAGAGCACGTGGAAGCACCGCTTGACATTCGGAGGTATAAAAAAGCTCAGAATGAGTGCACTAAAGCCATCCGACTTGCCAAAAGGAAATACTACAAAGAAGCCCTCTCTAGCACCTGGAATGACAGCAAGTCGTTTTGGGACAACCTCAATGATATAACCAGCAAGGACCCCAAATCTCTCCCAGCCACACTCATGATTGATGGTGTACCATACTTGGACCACATACACATTGCCAACGCACTTAACATCGTGTTCACAGTCCTAAGCAGTGTGTTACTAGCAGACTACTTCAACCCCCCCACGGCTGACTGATCCTACTGCGGCCAAAACAACCACCATTTAACAGCCCGCTCTTCTACTTAAAAAAAGTCTCTCAAGCTGAAGCTAAAAAGTACCCGTAGAAGGCACTGGGAAATCTAGACATGCCCACTCACCAAATTGATCAGCCTCTCCTTCGTCTCTCAGTTCCCCGACATGGAAATTAGCAGCAGTAACCCCAGTGCACAAATGTGGTGACAGGACCCCACACAACAACTGCAGACTTATCTCCATACCCCCCCACTCCCAAAAGCCCTTGAGCGGATAGTGGCAGACCAGGTAGTCAGAGACCTGAACCAATACCAACTTCTCTGTCCTGAGCAACACGGCTTCTGATCAGCCACAGTACCATCACGGCCTGACTTGAATTCACTGGACACATCCACCACTCAATTGATCATGGTCTCCTGTTTGGAGCAACTTTCATCGACCTGTCAAAAGCATTTGATATGGTGCATCATGAGCTCCCGCTGGACCTGCTGTCAGCCACGGGGCTCTCTCCAGAATCAGTACACTGGTTCAGCAGTTACCGTTTCAGTCATTCGGAAAAGGTCAGAATAGGGGGGATCACCTCCGATAGCAGACCAGTCCATTCAGGGGTCCCACAAGGATCAATTCTGGGACCCCTACTGTTCAGCTTATTCCTAAACAAACTGCCATCTGCATACGCCAGCCGAATGCTCCTATACGCAGACGACACGGTCATATTCACCAGCAACCCTAATCCCGAACAGCTGGTGGTGGACCTCCAAAAGGGGTTCTCAGCTACTGAAAAATGGTTTGTGGATCACAGGCTAGTCCTGAACTGCAAAAAAAAAAAAAACAGACGGTGATGTTCACCAGCACACAGAGCAAGCATAAGGCCTTCCCCCTTGCAATCAGAAACATCAGTGGGGACCCACTGGAGCACGTACAGCAATTCAGGTACCTGGGCATCACAATCGATTCTTCGCTATCGTACACCCAACACATTGACAGCATAACAAGGGCGATTAATACAAGAATAGGGATCCTATACAGGCATAGACATTGTCTAACACATGAGGCATTGAACCTGGCCATCAGCAGTTCAGTAGTCTCCCTCGTTGACTATGGCCTGACAATTTACGGATTGGTGACAGCCACTGCACTAAACAAGGCATGCTGCCTGCTCACAGGTGCGGCAAGGCTAATGCACACCTGTGAGCTCTACACTTGGGCAGGATGGCTCCAACTGAATGACAAAATAAATTTCCAAACCTGTCTCCTTGCTAAGTGTTCCCTCAGCCAACTATCTACAGGGGTCCAGAGCATCCTAACCCTGCACTCAAGCACCTGACCCACAAGGAACTCCTCCACTCAGATCTACAAAGTCCCCAGATGCCACACTGCCCTGGCACAACATGTCTTCTACTATCATGCTGTTCTATGGACCAATGCCTTACCTCCCGATGTTATCAATGCTGCAGCTATTGGATCTTTCAAAGGCAGACTCCGGCAGCACCTAGTAAAATCTAGTAAATGTGGCTGCTGTCATTAGCACCCTCACTGAGCATCAACCTCCTACTTGCACTTACCTCCTGTCAGCTCTTTTGGGTTGAGTGATCCCAACATCATCACTATAGGTTACACCTAACTCCCTCCAAATCATGACATCCCTCCGACTTCCCTAACCCCTCTGTAGCTCCCTCGCTACCTTACTACTCCCACCTTTCAGCTATGTTTGCAACCTCTCCTTCTTTTCACCCTGTTTGCAGCCTAGTAGGGTGTTAACCTCTGACATAGAAACATAGAATTTGATGGCAGATAAGGACCGCTTGGCCCACCTAGGCTGCCCATTTCCCTACCTAATGCATAGGCTGCAGATCCTAGTTAACCAGCAGCTTACTTCCTCCTACCCCCCACTAGAATTGCCTTATGTCTGTCCCATGCATTCTTGAATTCCCCCACTGTTTTCGAGTCTACTACCTGCTCAGGAAGGCTGTTCCATGTATCCACAACCCTCTCCGTGAAAAAATACTTCCTCACATTAACTTTGAGCCGTCCCCCCTCTTTATTCAAATTGTGCCCCCTTGTTCTTGCACTTCTCGTTTTTGAAAGATGCTACAATCTTTGACTCTGTTGATTCTCTTGATGTACTTGAAAGTTTCTAGCATGTTCCCCCCCTCTCCCTCCTCTCCTCGAGTGTATACATATTAAGCTTCTTTAATCTCTTTGTATGTCTTCTGGTGCAGACCCTGCACTATTTTAGTTGCCCTCCTCTGGACAGCCTCCATCCTGTCCATGTCCTTGCAGAGATGGGGTCTGCAGAACTCCAGATGGAGTCTCACCAACTGTCTGTACAGAGGGATAACAACTTCCTGTTTTCTACTGGTGATGCCTCTCCCTATGAAGCGGGCTAACTGCCTAAGCTGTCTAGTACTGTTGTACCTTGTAACTTACTTGTACCAAATGTAACCCTGCCATCTGTATTACATTGTCTTTGTAATTAATGTGGAACCTATAAACGAGCATCTGCTCACTGGTGTAATCCTAGACTTCAAGAAATAAAAAAAAAATTAAAAATAAGTATTCAGCTCTTGGGTTTCTATACCCTAAGTGCATGACTTTGCATTTTTTGCTATTGAACCCCAGTTGCCATGCTCTTGACCCACTCCTCGAGTTTCCCAAGGTACCTACGCATTCTGTCCACCTCCTTCTGAGTGTCCCATCATTACAGATTTTGGTGTCCTCTGTAAAAAGGCATACAGTACTTTCCCGTCCAGTTTTTCTGCAGTGTTACTTATGAAGACTTTGAAGAGGCCCAGTCTCTGTACTGAGTCCTGTAGCACTGGTCATTCTCCTCTCATTAGAGTGCTGTTAATTGCCACCCTGAGTCACCTATCCATTAACCAGTTCCTTACCCAATTCACAACTTTGGATCGCACTGCTGGACTGCTCAATTTCTTTATCAGTCTGCTGTGCGGCACTGTCGAAGGCCTTGCTAAAGTCCAGATAGGTCACTTCTACTGACAGCAAAGATGGTTCCAGGACAGCAGGGCAGGGTGTATGAGGACAGGCTGAGAGAGCTTAACATTTGCTCATTAGAGGAGCAGAGGGAGAGATGGGACATGATTGAAACCTTCAAGTACATGTAAGGTATAAACAAGACGAATATCGGGGACTTTTTTTGCCTGGGTGAAAACAAGACCACCAGGGTGCACTATTACAAGCTGGCAGGTGGAAGGAGGACAGAAGGCACTTCTTTACAGAGAGAGTGGGGTTGGGATGGAATGAACTCCCAGCTGAGGTCATCACACAAAAGATGACGGGGTTCAAGAGATGGTCAAACAGGGCCAAGGGGAGAGTCTACTGTAGGAGGGAAGGGGGTCCCACTGTAATTCCTAGCTCAGGTGCACCGCAGTCGAGCAGACTAGATAGACCGTAAGGCCTTCCTCAGCTGCTGTCTCGTATGTTTGTATGACAGGGTGGCAGCGACGCAGCATTTTTCAGCTACTGTGGGACCATGGTTCACACACAGTTTCTGTAATCCAGCAATGAAGCTGGCTGGGCATTTTGTGGAGCTTGGCTGCTTAGTTCCCGGGGAAAGAGATCCTGGTTTGCCTGACATTTACATATCCCCTGAAAGCCCACCAGGGATCACTGACGTCTTCTGTGAAGACAGCCCCTCACTGCCGTTACATGGGTGTGATGCTGGTAGTTTCTTTTGTAAGGGGTCCTGCTTCTCCTGTGCATGGGCTCCTGGTCAGGTCACTGCTGTTGTGATCTCCTTCCCCAAGCCTCTGCCCTCAAGGGCCCACTTCAGGGCCCATAAGGGTTCAGGTGCCCCTCCCCCACACACTTTCTGACTCACATCCAACATCCCTCTCCGGGGATTCAGGGAGAGGCAGGATCTCCCTGTTTCTGAGAAAATGGCAGATCATCATATCAGTAACATCAAATCCAGACCTGCCCCATTTCTTTCAAGAAACAGTATATCCCGCTGTTCTTCACTTAGAGAGTCTTGACAATTCCACAGCTCTAATACTGTCGCAGAGAACCAGAATAAAACTCCATCTCCATGCTGGGAATTGCATTTATTGATCTGTTCATTTGTTTCATAAGTTTCACCAGGAAAGACCTGCTGAGCGGGTAACAGCTCGTTACCAGATGTGTCATCACATGGCCAGTAGAATCACATTAAATATGATTCCCAGCACTGAGATGGAGTCTCATTCTTGTTCTTTGCAAGAGATCACATCAGCTTTACTTGGTTTGGCTGGAGGAAGGGTGCAGCTGGGGCATAACCTGTATCGGGGTTGGGTATTGAGAGAACTAAAAAGGGGTGGGGACAGGACAAACAAGTAATAGGGAGGCAGAGTGTCTTTCCCATGAGGTGAGAGGCAGGAGTGCCCCACCTTTATGATGTGATGGACTCTCTTACGTCTCAGTGTCTCGGGAATGGATGAAAACCTGGGAAAATAGGGGTACCCCTCAACAGGATGTCTGCACGATGTCAGTGTAGGCCTGTCTGTCATTGGACACAATCCTGCCTTATCTGCATGCTGGATCTGGTTCTCTGCAGGATTGGCTGCCCTTCCTCAGAGTCCTTGTGGAAGGAGGATCGACAGCGCACAGGAAGGTGTGACCCTGGCTCCTGAACGGGAGTGGAATTGTGGCAACTTGAAGGGGAACCAGAGTTATGCAGGTCCCACAGAGCAGAATGCAAAACTTGTAAACACACACACAGGAAAATTCCCTTTTTTTGCAGTGTCAGACAACTGAAAGTGTTCTAGAATAGTCCAGAATTCTTTCAGAGTCTAGGCTCTTTTTATCCCCCACTAGGGTTATTCCCCAAGCAGTGTGAATATGGTGAAGGCATATGTATGTACATACAGTATGCTGCACTTACAGTGCTTTCAGAAAGTATTCACCCCCTTGGATTTTGTCACATTTTGTGATGTTGCAAACTCAAATTAAAATACATTTATATGGGATTTTTTTGTCACATATCTACACAAATTACTCTCTAATGTCAAAGTGGAATGAAACTTCTGGAATTTTTTGTACATGTAATTTAAAATAAAAAGCTGAAATGTCTTGATTTGAGAAGTATTCACCCCCTTTGCTATGACACTCCAAATTGAGCTCAGGTGCATCCAATTTCCTTGTGTGATCACTCTAAAACTTGAATGGAGTCCACCTGTGGTCAGTTCAAATGGTTGACATGATTTCAGAGGAAATACGCCTGTCTATATAAGGTCCCACTGGTGACAGTGCATGTCAGAGAAGAAACTCTACCATGAAGACCAAGGAGCTGTCCGTAGAACTCTGAGATAAAATTGTGTTGAAAGTTCCCAGGAGCACAGTCAAGTCCATCATTAGGAAATGGAAAGATTATGGAACCACCCAGATTCTTCCTAGAGCAGGCCATCCTCCCAAACTGAGCAACCGGGCAAGAAGGACCTTGGTCAGGGAAGTCACCAATAACCCAATGACCACCCTGGCAGAACTACAGAGTTCCATGGCTGAGGTGGAAGAAGCTGTCCAGAGGACAGCAATCTCTGCAGCACTTCACAGATGTAGCCTCTATGGGATAGTGGCTAGACGGAAGCCACTCCTGAGAAAAGGCCACATAATAGCATGCCTGGAGTTTGCAAGAAGGCACGTGGCAGACTCTGTGACCATGTGGCGAAAGATTCTCTGATCTGATGAAACAAAAATTGAACTCTTTGGCCTGAGTGCAGAGCGCTATGCCTGGCGCAAACCGAACACAGCTCATCACCCGTGTAACACCATCCCTACCATGAAGCTAGGTGGTGGCAGCATCATGTTATGGGGATGCTTTTCAGTGGCAGGGACTGGGGCACTTGTCAGGATAGAGGGAACAATGAATGGAGCCAAATACAGGCACATCCTTGAGGAGAACCTGCATCAGTCTGCAATAGATCTTGGACTGGGCCGAAGATTTACGTTCCAGCAGGACAATGACCCGAAGCATACAGCCAAAGCAACACTGGAGTGGCTTCAGAACAAGAAGGCGAATGTTCTTGAGTGGCCCAGCCAAAGCCCAGACTTGAATCCCATTGAGAATCTGTGGAAAGACTTGAAGACTGCGGTTCACCGACGCTCCCCATCCAACTTGACAGAGCTTGAGCAAATCTGCAAGGAAGAATAGGCAAAAATCCCCAAATCCAGATGTGCAAAGCTGATACAGACATACTCAAGAAGACTCAAGGCTGTCATTGCCTCTTAAGGCGCTTCTAAAAAGTATTGACTCGGGGGTGAATACTTAAGTAAACAAGATATTTCAGTTTTTAATGTTTCATAAATTTTTGTTACACGATAAAAATATTTTTGCCCCTTTAAATTGTTGAGTATGCTTGGTGAATCAAGGGGGAAAAATCATTTTAATGCATAAAAAATTCTGGTAGTAACACAACAAAATGTGACAAAATCCAAGGGGGGTGAATACTTTCTGAAGGCACTGTACATTTCTGGCTATATCCAGCTATATTGATCAATCTTGGTACAGTATGTAGACATTCATTGGCACCAGTTTTTGACTGGTTCAGAATATTAGATCAGATCACCTAATTTAAGCTGTGGTTTGTGATTGTTTTTTTTCTCTCCATTTTTGGGCTATAGCTTGAGAACCACATGTCTAATTTGTATTCACACTTCCTGAGACTTGTATTTCTAACCATCTCTTTCAGACTCCCTCAACTCTGATACAAAATATTATACAATTGCACTCCAAAATGTAGAAATCTTATTGGATGACTGGCTCTTTCACCTGTGAGTAAATTCCAGTACAGCTCATGCAAAAAGATCCAGTCAGCCCCATCAGTAGCACCCCCTTCTTAAATCAGTCCAACCCCCCCGTAACACAAGGAGTAAAGCCACCATGTTACTGTCATGCTGAACCAAAACAGAAAAAAAGTGACTTTTAAAAATCAACTGACTTACAAATTCATATACCACCCGTCCCCAAATGTAGTATGAATACCACAAAACTTTTATTTTCCCCAAACAAATGTAGTACACTTCATAATCTTCTAATCACATGGTGTACCTGCAAAACGCAGTGCAGGCCAGGCTTACACCGTGACATTTCCCTGCACTACATACCGAGTTGCAAACGAGATCCTCATCTGCCATCTCTTGTAATCCTCGATCCCTCCGGCTTCTGTGATGATCGCTGCCGTCTGCCACCTCCATTGTGATGCTTCTAGGTCCCCGATCCCAGTATAAGACCCACAAAACCCAGCAGTTACTGAAGCAGAAAATTGTTATAAAAAAAATAAAATTCAGCTGCAAGAACATTGCTGCTCACTAGCTGTCCCTCACCGTACAGTGTCCCACTCTGAATCTGCCAGCTATGTGTCACTGCTTCCACACATGACACACTCGCTGTCTTTAGGATCGGAGGGAGAAAAACAGTTGTAACAAGCAAAAGTCTAAAAGCAGAGACGCTAAAGCCAAAACAAACACGGAAGTACATAAGGCAGCCTCACCATTCGCACTGCGCTCTCTAAACACACAGTACAAACTGCCAGGCTGTCTGTTTGAAAAACAGAACAAATGAAAAAGCAACTAAAACCATGCTGCCTCTTTTTTTAAATATAATACTGACTCAGCTGCAGAATTGAAGGGGTGTGTCAAAACCAGTGAAGGCTCATAGGCTCTGTCATTCTGTAACCACATGGCAGTGAAGGGCTTATACTACCTAGCAACAGTGAACTATTTTTTCTGGCAGTACAATAATTTTAATAAAGGGTCGTCCGGGTGGCGCTGAGGGTTGAGGCGCGGGATGCCACACCTTGAGCCACGCCAGCAACCCGGGTTCGGGAACGGATTCAGGTCATCAGGGGTTGGCAGGAGAGGAAAAGATTGAGCATTCGTAGGGCAGCTCTCCTTTCCTGGGAGGGAGGGCTGGGATTCGACCCGTCTGGCGACCCTACTGAGACTAGGGGTCAAACCAGCAGTCGGGTCCTGGCAGATGGGATTGGCCGTGGTGGCTCTCCTGTGGGCATGAATGGGAGCGTTCACATGCCATGCTGGAGTGCATTGCAATGCTGGGCCAGTGGGGGGGGGGGTAACAAGAAATACTCCCTTTCCATTTGTAGGCAAAGGTGGGTCTAGTGGCCTGGCACCACGTCCAGTTCTAGGCTTTCTAGCCCTCCTGGTTCTCTTCTTGCATGACTCCCCACCAGACACTATAAGATAGAGTGCCGATGGAGTGGTGGCCCTTGCTCCCAAGGGGCTTGGATCTGGGGGGCTCGGAGACTGTGTTGAGGGGGGAGATCAAGCCAGTGATGGGACTGTTGGCTTCAGGAGGATGGGAGTAGCCAGAGTGCTGTACAGCCACGTTGGAGAGAGGCCAGTGAGGTAAGGGAGCAAGAAAGAAGTTAGGGGATAAAAAAAAATAAAATAAATAATTTTAATAAAAATGATCTAAAATACAAAAACTTTTTTTTTTTTTGTATTAAACCAAAAAAAAAACACGTATAATATGATAAACCACTCCAGGGTGTGGGTTGTGAGGTTTACTCAATTTTGGTGTGGATTTGGTCACGAGGCTGCACCGCAGCACACCAGGTGTGGGTAAATCCCAGCATAACCCACACCCTGTTGTGGTTTATTGCTTAATTGTAAACATTCCTTACTATCACTTATTCAGAGCTTGCCTCCACAGATGCGATGGGGAGGTGGGATACAAGGGATGCCAGAATTGATTTCTTTAAGTTTGATAAGTGTGAAAGGCACGCTGACCAGAGGCTCGTTTCCAAGTGTGACCCAGGGGAGGGGGGAAGGGAGTAGGCATACAGACAATTACAGTAATTAGAAGTGCAATAATGACTTCCGGTGACGTCATGCACTGAGAAACAACTCGGGTTGCGAGGCTCCCTGGTATCACTGCTAAACACCTTGATTAAACCCGCGATTTTCATCGAAAGAGATTCCGATCAGCGAAGGAGAGGTGACACAATGCCTAAGAAGAGAGGCAACTCCGTCCGTGTGTCTCCCAAGCTTCAGGATGGCAACAGATCGCCGGAGGAAGATTCGGAGAGCGGCGATTCTCGGGCCTCGTCTGCCTCCAGACACAGTAAAACGAAGGCCGATCAGATCCCCATTTCAGCCCTACAGAAGCAAATGTCCCAAATGCTGGCTGAAATAAGAGACTTTAGAAGGGAGATGAGGAGTACGGTCACGGCTCTCCGCACCGACATCGGGAAAATTGAAAAGAGACAGGAAGAGCAGCTGACAGCCACTGATAGTAGAATAGGGGAAGCTGAAAGCGCGATCGTGCAGCTGCATGGCATGCTGAGAGGCCTTCAAGACAGAGCAGAAGACGCCGAAAGCAGGAGTCGCCGAAATAACATTCGGCTGTCGGGGCTCCCGGAGGGCACAGAGGGTAATGAAAGCATTCCATTCCTACAGAAGATGCTCAGGGAGCTTTTAAATTTGCCAACAGAGATCACACTTGAGATGGAGAGGGCCCACAGGACTCTAGGCCCCAAACCAGCACCGGGAACGCGTCCACGTACCCTGCTAACAAAGTTCTTGAGGCACCAGGAGAAAGAAGGGGTCTTGCATTCAGCCTGGAAGCAAGGAGAGGTCTTCTATGGTCCGTACAGGCTCTTTTTTGAAAACGACTTCGCCCCGGAGGTTATGGCACGACGGAAGGCCTATATTCCAGTGATGAGGTCCCTTAAAGCAGCAGGAGTGCTTTAGAACGCTATACCCAGCAAGAATGGTAATTCATTTTAAAGAGGGGGTCCACACATGTGAAAGCGCAGTGGAAGCGATACTGGAACTTAAAAAGAGGGAAATAGAGCTGGTACAGCAACAGAGGAGATCTGGAGCAACCCCCGCTGCCAAACTAGCCCAGAAGGTTTGGAACGCAGGACAACGGGACGCTAGACGCGGACAAGGCTTAGAGGCCATCCAGTCAATTGTTGAGTCCCTGAGAGAAGATCTAGTGTCACAGCTACGGAGGGCACTGAGACACCAAAACTTGACTTAACTGCAAGTATATTCTGAAGCTGGACTTAATTAAATGTGGACTGGATAAAATATCATTGATTTAGAGCCCACAGTTATACTAGCCCCTCTGAGGGGCCTTCGCATGTACGCCAGGGTCGGGGGGTATGGAAGGTTGTGCTGGGTGAGAGAAGTGAATTAAGGGGGAGGCTAGGGATGGGGGTAGAGTGGAAGTCTTAGGGTACACCAAACAACGAGAACCATTTGGGAGGCTCTGAGAAGCCATAATGAAATATGGTTGCAAGCCGTGAACACGGGAGCATTGCTAGAGAGCGATTAAAGTGGCTCTGGAGGGGTTGGGTGGGAGGGAAGATGGGGTGAGGTCAGATGGGACTTAGACATCAGTCTGCATTTAGCTGGGCAGTTAGGCATGGGGATGAATAGTGCGGGGGGTATCGGCCGGGGGGGGACTTGAAGGAGGCGCGTGATTAAAAGGGATATTTCATTAAATCTAGGAGGGACCAGAGTTCGGTCCAGAGAAGCCATGGGTAGCAGCTGCTATGTAAATAATAATGAAAGCAGCAACAGGAACATGCTGCAGCAGCTGTCTAGTAGTTAGGACCGGGCGGAGGCTAAGGGGTTGGCATGGGCGTTAGGAGAGAAAGGGAGGGAAAAGAGGGGGGTACTGTCTTCCTCGACGGATGCAAGAGCCACGGAGATGTAAGAGAGGGAGGGGGGAGGAAAAGGGAGGGGGCGCTGATTCCTTTGGCGGATGTAAGAAACTCCTTGTAACCAATAGGGGTGAATTGGGGAAGCGGGTTGGAAGGGAAGGGGAGACCGGGAGAACTTTATAATGAACCAGGGCTGCACCCCAAACTGCCTAAACACCCTGCCGGAGGGCTCAGATCTGCAGGGCTGGAGGAGAAATTACTGCTGTCCTGGTACAATGGGGAGGGGCGAGGTGGAGCCCTACTCGATCGTTAGAGGGGGTGGAGAAAGCCTGGAGAGGATTGGCATAACCACTCTAGCGGGTTCAACCAGTCTCCCGCAAAGTTTAATGGGGGTGGGTAGTCTGCTCCACTTGAGGAGAGGGGATTGTTTCATGGGCCAGAACCATGAATTAATGCATAGCCAGCCGGTCGGACCTTGATGGGGAATACCTCCCCCTCCCTCCTGTGGATTGACCATCATTATCTGTGCAGATCCTGGCGAAGGAGATTGACCACAGACAGGTAAAGGAGAGAGGGCGAGCTCGAGGACCAAGATCAGAGCCCTTCTATCTGAACCCCGGCCAGTCGGAGGAGGCACTGTGACCATGCGAGCGCCATGGGCCTGTGGTCTGTGGCTCTCAATTGATCTGACCTATGAAAGCCCTCGCTCCAGACACACGGCGGTAGTCCCTCTAGCAGTAGTATAGCTTCCAGGGAAGCCTGCAACTCCTGCATGATGGACGCCTTTCCTATTGTGGTAACCAGACAGGTGCCTTGGTACCTGAAGCCCCGAAAAAAGGGCGTTTAGGTTGGGTCATACACCCATCCTCAGGTCAGGGCTACGCCCAGACCGGTGGAAGTGCCAGGAATGGTTGAGTTGGCCAGGACGGGTAAGCTAGTTGCTGTGCTCATTGTTGTTTTTTGTATATTGTCATGTTGGTATTATATTGTTTGTATCGAAGTCACCAAACTCATATTATATGGAATACAGTCACAAACTGGGTATGATCATGGAAGGGGCTCCTGCGGAGGACTGGGAAGGCCGGGTTTAATAGATCACAATGGACATGCAAATGCAGGCACACACATTGAAATTGCTCTCCCTTAATATTAAGGGCTTGGCCTCACCGATTAAGAGATCCAGGGCACTGACCTATATTAGAAGGGCGAAGGCAGACATCGCCTTCCTACAGGAAACACACATGAATCCGGTAGAACATGGCAAACTAGCCAAACTAAGTAGGGGACAGGTATTCCACTCATCCTGTAAGGATGGAAGGAAGCGTGGTGTAGCTATTATTGTGTCACCGCACAACCCAATTCAGGTGGAATCCACTTGGTCAGACCCGGAGGGTCGACTGGTGATTGTTCAGGGGGAAATTGATGGGGTGGGGGTGACGTTAGCAAACGCCTACCTACCACCAGGTATGACGACCTCCAGATTGAGACCTTTGCTGGATAGAGTGGTACAGAAAACAAAAGGTATACTTATTCTAGCGGGGGATTTTAATCTGACTATGACCCCTCGGATTGACTTGACCAGTCGGAGACCGCGAAAGTTAACACCCACCCAAAAGTTTTTTAGTAAGTTTGTATCGGAGGTGGGATGGTGCGATGTCTGGCGGAAACTACACCCTGCGGCCCAAAAGTTTTCCTATTATTCCCCGATACATCGCACATATTCCCGTATAGACTATACATTCACCCAAATTGAAAATATAGGCATGGTACGGGACGCCCAGCTGGGAGATATCTCCATCTCTGATCATGCTTCCCTGACGTCCTGCTGGGAATGGGGCCTTCAGCCTAGAAACACACAGTGGAGATTAAACCCTATCCACTTGCGATCGGAAAAATTTAGGGGGTTCCTCTCCGATAAAATTAAGGAAATAGTGTCAGATAATCCACCACAAGACTCCACGCCTTCAGTACACTGGGACACAATCAAAACGGTCCTTAGAGGACACATTATTCAATCAATCAATCAATCAAATCTTTATTTATCCAGGCGAACATCATTGAGCAATGCTCATTTGCAAGATGGACCTGGTAAGTTATGGACTTAAGTACACGACGGAGTTAAGGAGGCAGCGACAAGAACGCAGGAATAAACTGGAGGAAACACTTCACTTTCTCCAGTTGGCGCATCAGCAGGGCGACGATTCGGTTCTCCCCCAATTAAAACAGACTAGACGGGATCTGGACCAGATGGTTCAGGAACAAACCGAAATAGCCCTAACTTTCCTGAGACAAAGAGATATTACAGGGGTGGGTCCAAGGCAACAAGGTTTGCACCAAACACCAAGAGATCTGAAAGCAAAAGGGAGCAACTGTGCGTCTATTAGACACCCTAATGGGGGCCAACAGGTGTCCCGTGTTCAGGACATAGTAGACGCATTTGCAAAGTTCTACAAAACTCTCTACACCCCAGAGACTACAGTCTCTGCTGAGCAAATGGTGGAACACCTGAAGCTGGTCTCTCCCCGCCTTATCTGAGACACGCAGAGAAGACCCAATGAGGCCGATCACTGAGCTGGAGGTAGGCCAAGCAATAGCTAAGCCAAGTCCTTGAAGGCCCCAGGTCCTGATCGGTACGGTTCAGAGTTCTATAAGGCGATAAAACTAAGCTTGACCCTTTACTTGGTCTCTCAACTCGGTCCTGCAAGGAGAATCCCCACCAGTCGTGGTCCTATGCCACTATATCAGTTATACCAAAGCCAGGTAAGAACCCGCAAGAGTGTGCCTCATACAGGCCGATATCTGTACTTAATCAAGACTACAAACTATTCATGAACATAGTAGCACACCGTCTAGACAGATTATTACCCTTACTAATACACAAAGACCAGACGGGGTTCGTCAGATCCCGCACTACTACAGATAGTATTAAACGATCCATATACGTGGTGCAACGAATGCAGGAGAGGGGTGAAGCGGTGGCTCTAATTAGTCTTGATGCAGAGAAGGCCTTTGATAGGGTCTCCTGGCCTTACTTGTACCACACCCTAAGTAAATTTGGATTCCCCCCCTTGTTTGTCCAAATCCTTCAAAAACATACTCCGCCCCCAAAGCATGTGTCAAAGGTAACGGGCACCACTCAGAGTTTTTCAACTTGAGAGGGCACCGGCAAGGTTGCCCACTATCCTCCTTGTGTTCGCCATGGTCAACCAAACCACTGGGGCAACATATCAGGGAATCACACCAACTCCGGGGGATCAAAATAGGAGACACTGAGCACCGTGTAGCTTTGTACGCGGATGATATACTTTTATATTTACGGGACCCCGACTGCACAGTCCCAGTCGTGAGACAGATACTTGAGGCATATGGCACGGTATCTGGATATAGACTTAACTTTACCAAAACGGAGATCCTTACTTTTAACTATAACCCCACGCAGGACGTCAGGGAGATTATCCCAGGAAGATGGGACCTGCAAAAATTGAAATACCTTGGTATATATATTCCAAAAGACCCCAAGAAATATTATAAATATAATTACATACCATTTGTCTCCCAGCTAAAACAAGAATTACAAGCCTGGGCCACCCTTCCCCTTGGCCTTTCTAGGAGAATAGACCTGATTAGAATGACAGTTCTACCGAGGGCATTGTATTTATTTCAAAATATCCCCCTTAGTGTCCCACTGAAAATGTTTAAAGATATAAATAGGCTTATACGAAACTTCATTTGGGCCTCTCGGAGGTCCCGAATCCAACTGGGGATACTCACTCTACCCCACCAAGAAGGGGGTCTAGCTCTCCCAGACTTGAGGCTTTATCAACAAGCCACCACCCTTACACATATAATGACTAGACAGAGGGGACACCTTACACCACATTGGCTGGAGATGGAAAGAACCCTAATCAGTGACCAGGCATACCTCAGATCCTTGTACGGGCGAGATGGGGGAAGGGATGGTTTCGGGAGCTCTGATCCCTGGCTAGGAGCGCAGTTTAGAAATTGGGCCGTAATTAAAAAGGCGCAACAATTAGGGCCATATCAGATACTCATTTGCCCGATCCCAAGCCTAACAGATTTCACCCCCAGCGACTTGGATAACGGTTTCCTTCGCTGGGAGAAACAAGGGTTGAAATATCTGGTACAGATAATGACCCAGGGAAACACCTGGTCATATGCAGAGATCCAGGGGAAATCCACATTCCACATGGGGACTTTTTTCCATATCCAATCGACACTATATAGAGAGCCAACCGCGAACGTTGTGGGACCCTGAGGGGTACCCAGCTTTGATTCATTGTCAGATACAGCTAAATGCCACAAAGCACCAAGAGCACCTTGTCTCATGATACTATCAGGCACTCAATTCTCAAAGGAGTGCCCAAACTGAAGGCATTCGCTCCACATGGTCGCAGGAGACGGGACTTCAGATCACTCTGGAGGACTGGAGACAAGCCTGCGTCTTGTCTAGCCGAACAACTAGCTCGTACCAGTGGCGAGAATTCGCTTCTGAAAGTCCTAGTTCGATATTTCCTCAATTTCCCTTGTGGTCACTGCACTACTCCCCAGTTACATCACATGGAGTGTTGGAGACAGTGCGGAAGAATGTGCCACCCTGACACACGATATGGACATGCCCGGTCTTACAGGGCTTTCTGGTGCAGCTAGAATCCCAGTTACAGGAACTGATAGATGCACAACTGCTTACTCTGAAGATATTTTTATTTCTGGACCTCCTAGACCGTTAAGAGGTTCCAATACTAGATATTTGTTTACTTTATTAATAGCAGCCGCAAAGAAGGCAATCACTAGGCTGTGGTTAACCCCAAAAATACCCACAGTCCAAGACTGGTGGGATGTCACACTGAAAATATATAACATGGAAAAAATCGCACACAATCTGACCGAACAGGGGGAGAAATTTAAGGCCAGATGGACACGGTGGCAGATATATTACATGCAGAAGGACCCCACTTTTGTACCCTAAGATAATAGTGTGGGACGATGGGGGGCCACACATGGAGGTGGGGTAGAGCGGATTGCTGTGAGGATGGCACCCAGCCTGGCCTTCCCGGTCCTCCGGGGAGGGGGGACACCCCTTATGGAAGAGATGCCCTGGATGTCAGGATTTTGAGATGGGAGGTGCATTTGGTTTATTGGTCATTATGAATTAAGGCTGAAGCAGCAAACTAGAACTGGAAACCCGCAGGGGTTAACCCTAATGAAAGTCATAACACTAGAAATATTTGACTGTAATATTTATAATATCTGACGTATGCTTAAAAGTTAAACTGTTGGTGACTTCTGTGTATATAAGTTGAAAACTCAATAAAAAGAAGAATTACAAAAAAAAAGAAGTGCAATAATGGCAAATGCAAATACAACACTCAAATGGTAACAGTGTAGAACAGCGGATATACAAGAGTTGCAAATGATCTAAGATGCTCACACTATACATAGGTAGGCAGTACAAAATCTAGTAGATGAGACTAAGTGTGTTTTGCCCACCAGAGAGAGAGCAGACTGAGGGCAGGAGTCCAGGGACACAGGAAATACGAGCCTTAGGCTAGTTGGGAGAGTGGAAGCAGTGGTGAGAAAGGGAACAGAGGAATCGGGGAGGGAGGTGACAGGTACATGGAGGGGAAGGAGAGAGCCTTATTAGGCATTTTAGTAATTGAAGGGAGGGGGGTAGAAGAAGAGAGGGGAGCAGGTTCCAAAGGAGGGAGCCAGTAGGAGAAAGCAGCTTGACCAGTACAAGATTGTGAGTGAGGAATAGAGACGGTGCAGGTGTCCCATGAGTGTAGAGTGTAAAGGGGGGGGGGGGAGAGAGAAGACAAGTAGGAGGGAAGAGAGCCAAACCAGTATTTGGCAATGAAGGTGGTACAGTGGGACTGGCAATGTAGGGGTAGGGAGTAGAAGAGTAGTGGTGGGTGTGGAGAGGAGAATTGGAGACAGAGCAACAGAAAGCAGTGCAGAGGGTATCCAGTCTGGCAAGAGAAAAGGGAGGGGGAGAGCTGTGGACTACATTCGCATAGTCGAAGATGGGAAGGATCATCTTCATTATCGACTCCAGGCGGAGTTGGGTTGGGAGGCAGTCCTTAGTGGCAGAGTTTGGAGTGTATGGCGTCAGTGTGGACAGAGAAGTCTAATCTGTCTAGCCACACACTAAAGTATTTGAAGGCAGAGATGACCTCCAGTTGGGTGCCATCCAGGGTACAGAAGAATGGGGAAGGCGAGAGCCTTGCTAGTTTCTGGGTGGCGCCAAAGCTCATGGACGCAGTCTTTTTGGTGTTTACTTTGAGCTAGTTGGCCTGTAACGAGTGTAGTACATTGTGGAAGTCGCTTTGGAGTTGGGCTTTAACCGCAGACGTAGGACCTGATGAGTTTTTTTTTCTTTCAATCACATGGGTGCGGTGTGCATACTTATGGAACACATTCAAACAACGGAGAGAAAGAAGCAAGTGCCTTGAAGAAAGCGTAATGTGTGCTCTGGGACAGCCCAGCTTCAAGTCCAAGCTGAGGCACTTGCTTCTTTCTCGCTTACTTATTACTTATGTACTTCTTTGTTGTTTTTTTGTGTGTGTTTTTTACTGAAGGAAAAACAATTAGTAATTATTTGTGTAGCACTAGGTTGTACATTGGAGAAAGAGGAATGTGCTTCGGAATTGCCCAGATTCTAGTTCCCTTGGTGACGCAGCTGGTTAGCGTGACAGGAGCAGTATTGTAACCCCAAGAATCCACTAATATTATTACTCTTGCAGTGCTCACTTAAGCCAGCACTGCCCCAGAGAGAATAGAATGCTATGCTAATCATGGAATGTTTAGTTCCTGCATCTATTTTCAAACGCCCAGCTTAAACACCTAAAATCTCTCCTCAGTCAGCAAGATTGGACCCCGATCTACCATGTAACAGATATTAACTCTGCCCTCGATTACTTTATAGAGACCTTTAATGCTACCTGTGACTCCCATGCCCCTGTCAAAAAACGCAAAGTCAAAGGTCTAAGCAACCCCTGGCTCTCTGCAGATCTATTGACTCAGCTCAAATCTAGGGACCACCTTTGGCTCCTAACCTGTGCCACAGCAAAACAAGTTGGCATACAGAATTACAAATGGGCTTGCACTAAACTTGTCCGCCTACAGAAAAGTTCTTAACTGCAAAGACGCCCTCACAAACACCTGGGTAAAGGGAAATCCTTTTGGAACAACATAAAGGAAGTTACTGGGAAGCAGCAAAAAAATCACTTACTTTGCTGGTCATTGATGGGATCACAACGCTTGACCCTACTACCATCGCTAACTCCTTCAACACAGCATTCACAAACCTCAGGGCTGTCCTTCCATCTGGCTTTCTCAATGAAGATGACCCCCCAGCTATCCTTTCGAGCCCCCCTCTTTCTCCCAATCGACCCTTGTTCTACTTCAAAGCAGTCAAGATGCACAAAGTCCGCAACTACATCAAGAAAGCAGTAGCCAGGTCTAGGTTCAGTGGGGACACCCTCAGCCTCGCACTACTGTCCCTAACCTTTGAAGAGGTGCTTCAGCCGCTATATTAACCCCACAACAATCTTCAATCTATCCCTCACCCTTGGCCAGTTCCCTGGCAGATGGAAATCGCCCACCGTTACTCTGGTCTGTAAGAGTAGGGGACAGGGCTCTGCTTGGAAACTATCGGCCCATCTCTATATTAACCCCCAAGCCATTGAACATATTGTATCTGATCAAATTATGGAATACCTTAACAAACACGATATCCTGTGCCCCCAACAGCATGGTTTTAGAAAATGGCACAGTATTACATCTGCCCTTCTCAAATTCACTGGAGCAATTCACAACTCTTTGGACAACAGCCTCCTTATGGGATCGGTCTTCATAGACCTTACTAAAGCTTTCGATACTGTCCATCACTGTCTACTTATCTCACAGTTGCTGAATGCAGGCTTATCCCCTGAATCAATGACATGGTTTAAGAGCTACCTCGAAAACTGCTCTCAAAGAGTGAAAATTGCTAACTTTCTCTCTGAGGCTAAACCTGTATGCTCTGGGGTTCCTCAAGGATCCATTCTCAAACCTCTTCTATTCAGCCTCTTTCTGAATAGTCTTCCTCAATCCTGTCCTGAGCAAATCCTTCTCTATGCCGACGACGCAGTCATCCCCTCCACTCACAAGGACCCTCACCTCCTCCGGAGCAAACTCCAGCATGGCTTCTCCTTGGTTGAGAGCTGATTAAGCGTACATTAACTGGTGCTTAACTATAAAAAAAAAAAAAATCATGATCTGCAGCTCGCATAATAAACACCGGTTTCATCCCGTCTCCAACTGCCTAGGTGAAACTCTGGAACAAGTGGCATCCTTCAAATACCTTGGGGTCACTATCGATTATAACCACTCTTACAGGTCCCACATTGATAATGTCGCCAAAGCAGCCAGTACTCTCAGGAAATACTCACCTCTGATGCCTTACGAATCACAGTCCAGAGCTCAGTAGTTGCAGCAGTTGATTATGGCCTCGTCGTTGATGGATCTTCCGCCTCCTCCTCCACCCTCAGATGCATATCCATGGCCCTCAACAAAGCTTGCCAACTCATCACCGGGTCACACCGTCTCACCCACACATGTGATCTTTACGCTCAAACTGGGTGGCTCCAACTCTCTAACCACATCAAATACCAAACATGCCTAATGGTTAAAAAATCAATGATGTGCCTTGCCCTTCCTAGTGTTCAAGCTCTCATCCGACCTGCTCTGAATCGCTGCCCCACTAGGGGCTCGGAATCTCAATCACTACACATCCCAAGATGCTGGACTACGCTGGGTCAAAGATCCTTTGCTTATAGAGCTCCTAGCTGGTTAAATGGCGTAAACAGTGACATCTCCTCCACCCCTAAGCTTGGACCTTTCAAATCTAAACTTTGCCTGCTCCTAACCTCCTCCAGCTCATGTGACTGTCTTCCCTAATCTGTCTCTGTCTAGCACTTACTCGACCCCCCCAACACCACCCACCCCTCATACTGCACTTCCTACTTGCACTTTCTGTGAGATCCTGACACTAGCCACTGGCTGCTTTTTTGTGTGTATCGCCAAATTATTGTTAATATTGTGTACCCAGTCCTTTGTCAATCTACCTTGTTCCTACGAACCATATATACTCATGTGTTTATTTACCACTGTAGTCTGTTATACTGTCATAATGTAAACCTCTGTAACCTGTTAACATGTCATAATGTCCTACCTTGTATTATACCTCACCTGACATAGAACCTTTGTAAAAGAGCCTTGGCTCAAAGGTGTTTGTAATCCTAGACTGAAATAAATAAAAAAAAAAAAACTGTCTACATTCTACCTCAGATTTCTTCTGTCTGCTGCAAAGTTCAGATTCCCTGGAGATCTCTCTCAATCAAGATAGATTCCTGTAGTGCATAGAGCAAAAAAACTTGAGTATTTTTGTTTTATTTTTCATTACTGCCTAGTGTCATTGTTATTTAGTGTTTTACACCTCATAAGTTTTAAATTTAAACTTGTTTATCGGTTCCTCGTGGTTTCTTTGAACCAAGGAGCAACCAATCTTCTTTTTTTTATTTAATTGTAACCTTTTTAGAGGGTTCCAGTTACTTTATTCTTTAATTTTATTTAACGTTAACCACTTTTGAACTGAGGTTTATTGGTTTTCCTCAGCGGTTTCTTTGTTCCGGATCCGATCGGAATCAATAGTTCTTGTTGCTTTATTGGTTCCTGAACCGACAGTTATTTTATTGAACTAGACCGCAAATATTTAAATTTAGTCTATTTTTTGGTTGGTTACCGGTTCCTGTGTTCTATAATGTCAGACAAGCCTAAAAAGAAAACAGGACTGGCTTGTCAGCGTAGCGGTTGGATTTACGCTTGTGATGCCGGCGACCGACCAGGGTCTGGGAACAGACTTGAGTCGCTGGTGAGCAGGCCGGGAGGAGAAGACTTGAGCGTCCTGCGACTGCTCGCCTTCTCCGGGGGGAGGGAGGGGACGTGACTCGCTTTCTGCCGCCTCCTGGTGGAGGCCGGGAACGTGACAGTTCAGCAAGCCCCACTGCACACAGTGGCGTGGTGGACGTCGGCATCTGCCTTGACATCCGTGGCACACCACGCCCCCAGGGAGAGAAGCGGAAACTTGTCTCTTAGGTCGGCCGGATGATGGCTGCCAGATTATACCGACTCTAGTGCCCTGACACCCCGGAAACCACATCAGCAACTCCTGGGGCCTGATTGCCTAGCGCGCCTGTTGCCCCTGCTAGTGCCTTCTCTCTCGGAGGAGAGGGATCCATCTGGTGAAGGGATACACTGGGTCACCCCTGGGATGGCTGCAATTTGAGGTAGGTGGAAGCGGGTCTGGGCAAGGGGGTCGGTGGGGGTCTGTGTGCAGCTGGAAGGAGAGGCGGGCTAGGAGAGCAAGTATGGAGCAAACAAAGAAAACGGGACCCCCTGGGATCAAGAATTGCTTGAAGTGTGCAGAGGTCCCAGGACGCAACTGGAATCGGGCAGTACTCTGCTCAGTTTGCCTTCCTGGTGAAACGCTTAAATAAATGAGGTGTTTGCCAAGGCAGGCAAGCATGATCTTTGCTTAATCTGCCTTGGGCAACAGCACTTCAATGAAGACTGTGATATTTGTAATTCTTTCCCTGTTAAGACAGTGGAAAAATGCAGGGAAGGGCCTAAAAGAAAACTAGAGGAGAGGTCCATGGGCTCTAACCAGTCCACCCCTTCTAAGACTATGGCAATTCCTTCCAGAGCCTCTAAATCCACCCTTCATACGGGTGAGGACTCTGGTAAGAGAGGCAATCAACCGGCTGACTCCCCGGTGCCTGCCAAAAAATTAAAGAAAACCAAACACACTGACACCCCGTCTGAAATGCCTCAAGGGGTCCCTCATATGCCTATTAATGCTCCTTCCCCTGCTGAGTTGACACAGGCTTTCGCCTTACTCCAGGTGCTGCAGGGTTTGTTACCCCCTCAGCAGCCTGTGATTACTACTGCTGAAAAAGCAACTGTTCTAGGGACATGGATATGGTGTTCATCCACACTGTCTGGCAGGTTCCTTGCCGCTTTAAATCTTGCCGGAAGGTCTTCAACCTGGCTCCTCCCACCCACCCGGGTGGTAAAACTCTCGGCTCTGCCCCATGACGCCAGATCTTCCTTAGCGCTTGGCAGCTTAGGTTCCCTCCTTAACGCTCTGCGTATAGACTGGATCCTAACTCTTCAGTTCACCCAAAAATAATTTTAAAGTTTTCAAGACTTCGGTCTGCTTCTTCCTTCACGGCTGCGGTGGACAAATCAACTCCTGGTTTTTGGTGGTGCCCATGTGGGCAGAAGATGTTCAGGACGGATCCACACTCCACGTGCGTCTACTGCCTTGGGCTTGACCACGACCCGCAGGCCTGCAAGTTGTGCAGGTCTTTCTCGGCCAAAGTCCTTGAAGACCGTGCTGCCCGGCTACAACTTGGGCGCACCGAAAAACGTTATTCGCCGGTGAAGTCCAAGGAGGCCCGTTGGGCCGTGTCCGCGGCGGCTGACTCGGCTGAGCAACTCGAGTAGATGATCGCCCTCGAGGAGGAGACGACCCAGGCCGCATCCTCATCTTCCTCGGTCGTGGCATTTATCCCGCTGTCATTGGGATCCTCCTACACAGCTTCTTTTAAGAAGCTTTGACATTCCCTCTCCACGAAGGGTGAGGGGCCATCGGGACACTCTTCTCGGTCAAAAAAGGAGGACTCGAAAGGTAAGTCCCACCGTCTACGTTCGTGGGAGTGGGAGAGGTCCCCTTCCCCGAATAGTCGACACTCTACTTCGGTCGAGGTTGCTGCTAAGGCTGCTGGCTGCACGGTGTCCCCATCAGGTCAGCCGGTCGAGACGCCTGTCAGCGCGGTTGAGATTTTTCTCGACCCGTCGGACGGGCTGTTGACTGGTGAAGCCGAAAACCCTTCATCACCATTTCCTCCGGTGGAAACAGAGGACTTACCTGTACCTTGTGTGTCGGAGTCCCCGGTCAAGGCTCCTGAGCCGAGGAAGGAGTGGGTGTCCCCCGCTCCCTCCCAGACCCACCCTCGGAAACACCGAGGTTCTCTGTCTCGGACCTCGTCTCTGTCCAGCCGATCCCGCTGAAACGCAGCGGTCTCAGTCTCGGCACCGAGGAAAGCGGCAGCGCCGCTCTTCCTAGTCTTCCTCCTCGGAAGAGGAGAGGCTTCAGCGCAAATTGCGTAGCTGCTACGAGGACTTAATGTGGCAGCAGCTCCTTTTGTCCAGGAACAAGCCGACGCCGTCGCCTTCCCTGGCCATTAAGTGGCTGTCACCTGAAAGGCTGAAACAACCCCTCACAGTGGTCGAGGTGCCCATGCCTGGGCCAATTGTTTGGCCGAAACCAGCTGCCCCACCAATTGTGGTGGAACCTCCGCCTCCACAACCGAAATCAGGGGCTCCAACCAAGGATTCTCGGTCAGGTCAGGGTCTGCCCCACCGGTTGTCGGTCACCCTTACTCCCAACCATCCTTGGCAGGTGGAGGGTGGCTCAGGCCCCAGGCAGCTCTTCGCAGACTCCTCGGAGTCTGACGACGTCTCCTCCCTGTTTTCCAGGCCCCTTGACCTGGAGTTCTCTGGGGGCACTCGATGGACGAGAGCCCATCATAGTTCATGGGTCTGCTTCGGCTCATCTCGGAGTTCACCGGGATGCAGCTCGAGCCCGTATCTAAGTGGGCCAAATATCACCTGACGGAGATACTGGACCGAGGGGATTCTCCCACAGAGGCCTTTCCGGTGGCTGAAGTCAGTGTTGGCCCAGCCTTGGAGCTTTGGCAGCGGCCCGCTTCCTGTCCAACGCCTTCAGCCAGGATGGCCAGGAAGTATGCGGTCCCTACTGGCTCTTTGTCCGTTTTTCAGAACACCCCTGTGTGGAGGGGTTGGTCACTGATAGCGTTTTCCTGCGCTCCGGGAGCGCACGGGATGTGGATAAGCCCCCTGACAAGGAGTCCAAAAAGCTGGACTATGCCAGGCGCAAGGTATATGCTGCGTCCTCCCTCGGCCTCCGTCATCCCAGCCCGGCCGTACTGATGGCGCACTTGTCCCACACCGTCATGGGCTCCCTGGATGAGGTGATCCCTCATCTCCCAGCTGACCTGCAGACTACGGTCAAGCAGGTGCAGGATCAAGGAAGGGCAGTGGCGAAACAGCAGCTCCAAATGGCTCTAGATATCGGAGACTCTTGTGCCTGGTCAGTAGTGGCCGCAGTGGCCATGCGCTGCAGAGCCTGGCTGAGGATATCCGCCTTTACGGCAGATACCCAGCAGAAATTGACGGACGTCCCCTTCTTGGAGACTGACCTGTTCGGCCCTGGAGTGGAAGGCCACCTCCAGAGAATCGAAAAGTCCAGTGCCACCTTGGACTCGGTCACGTCTGCTCAGAAGGACAAGGGCCATCGTCAGCAACATAAGTCCTTTCGACCTTCTGCCCCTGCGGCACGTCCAGCCCAGCAACAAAAGCATCAGGGCCAGCAGGCTCACACTTGGCACCCCAAAGCCAAGCCTGCAGCTTCCTCCAACAGGAAGCAGGGAGGAAAAGGCCCAGGAGGTCCCTCCACCGGTCCTTCCTCCAAGCCTGCCCAGTGACAGGTTGAGGGGTGTCGCCCCCAGCCTCATCACTCCCCCTGGGTTCCTCCCCCCTGTGGGGGGACGGCTCCGCCACTTCCTTTCCGCCTGGTCCACTATCACCACGGACCGCTGGGTGTTGGAGGTGGTAGGAAAGGGTCTGCCTCTGGAGTTTGAGCAGGCCCCGCCCTTCCGAGCCGTCGCCCCACTGGGGGGCTACAGGGTCCGCAGCCTCTCTGTCAGTTCGTCGAGCTGACACTGCCCTGCTCCTCGAAATGGAGGTGATCAGGAAGGTGGCAGATCCTCTACCAAACCCGGGGTTTGTGTCCAGGTACTTCCTGGTCCCGGAACGGATGGGGGGCTACCACCCCATTCTAGACCTGCACGACCTGAACAGGTTACTAAGGTCTCAAACCTTCAGGATGGTCACTCTGGCTCAGATCATTCCATCCCTGGAACGAGGCATGTGGTTCTGTTCTCTGGACCTCCAGAATGCGTTCTTTCACGTCCCAATCCATCCATTCCACCAGCGATTCCTCCACTTCAGAGCAGAGGGGTCCCTCTACGAGTTCCGGGCCGTGCCCTTTGGCCTTTCCCTGGCTCCCAGGGTCTTCACCAAATGCATGGTAGTGGTGACAGCATTCCTGCGGCGCCGAAGGGTCCGGGTGTACCCCTACCTGGACGACCGACTGATTGCGGCCACCTCCAGAATGGAGGTGGAGCAGTACAGGGATCTGGCCCTCCAGATTTGCTCTCAGTTGGCCTACTTATCAACGAGGCCAAGTCATAACTCGTGCCAAAGCAGGTGATCCAATTCATCGGGGCAGAGCTCGACTCTCTGCAAGCCAGAGCACAGCTCCTGGTGGACAGGGCCAAGGTTCTTTCCTGCTTTGCCCAATCGTTTTAGGTTGGGCAGTTGCTCCCTGCCCGGGACTTCCTGCACCTCCTTGGCCTCATGGCGGCCTGCACCAGCGTTGTTCCGATGGGCCCATTGGCACATGCATCCCCTACAATGGGGACTGGCCAGCCAGTGGTCACAGCGCTCCGGTCCTTTGGATCAGCCAGTGACAGTGACCCAGGAGATGTGGAACGCTCTCCAGTGGTGGATCGTTCCAGCTCATCTGCAGGAGGGCATCCCGTTTGTACTCCCTGAGCCGACGGTCTCTCTATCGACCAGTGCCTCTCTGATGGGTTGGGGTGCCCATCTGAGGGAGCACAGAGCACACGGCCTCTGGTCCCCTTGGGAGTCCCAATGCCACATCAGTCTGCTGGAGCTTCGAGCAGTTCATCTAGCCCTCACCGCCTTCGCTCCGTTTGTACGGAGTCAAGTGGTCCAGGTCCAGACGGACAATACCACGACCATGTACTACCTGAACCACCAGGGCTGGACGCGCTCCATGCCTCTGTGCAGGGAAGCTCTACGCATTTGGTCCCTTGTGCACAGCTTGGAGGGGGATCTCTTTGCCATCCATGTGGCAGAAGCCTCCAACATTCTGGCCGATGCCGTAAGCTGGATAGGTGCTGCGTCCCACGAGTGGTCTCTCCTGCCGGAGGTAGTACAAGATCTGTTCTCCCACTGAGGCATGCCTCAGGTGGACCTGTTTGCCTCCAGGGAGAATGCGAAGCCGAGACTGTTTCATGCCCGCCCCCCTCAGCAGGGCTCGCTGCAGGGCGATGCCTTCTCGAGGCTGTGGACCCCGGGCCTCTTCTATGCCTTTCCCCCATTTCCCTTGATCCACAAGGTACTTCTCAAGGCGAGGAGGGACAAGGCGCAAGTGATTCTGGTAGCCCCAGACTGGCCCCACCAGTTCTGGTATCCAGATCTCCTCAGTCTCGGCTCCAGGCTCCTGAGGCGGCTTCCAGCCCACCCGGACCTGATCTCAGTCAATCAGGGGAAGGTATTCCATCCAGACCTTCAATCCCTGCACCTGATGGCCTGGTTCCTGAGCGGCTAGAGTTCCAGGCCTTGGGTCTTTCCGACGAGGTCCTCAACGCTGTTGAGGCTTCCCATAAGGGGTCGACCAGAAAATGCCGCGCCTTTAAATGGAAGAGATTCTCCATTTGGTGTCAGGGCAATGGCCTAGACCCTTCCTCCTGCTCCTTGGCAAGCATTCTGGACTACCTGTGGTCCCTTTCTCAGCAAGGGCTTTGGTCGACGACCCTTAAGATGCACCTGGCAGCCATCTCTGCTTACCGGGCACGGGCCAGGAAGCAATCGGTGGCGCAGGAGAAGGTGGTCAGGTGCTTTTTCAAAGGCCTTGATCACATATCCTCTCCGGTGCGAGAACCTCCACCTCCATGGGATCTACTGCTGGTATTGGCTAAGCTCATGGGCAAGCCATTCAAACCGATGCACAGGTGTGACATCTCTCACCTGTCATGGAAGAACGCCTTCTTGGTGGCTGTCACGTCAGCCAGAGGGATGAGACAGCTCCAGGCACTTTCCATAGAGTCTCCTTATCTGGTCTTCCACAGGGACAAGGTTGTCCTGCACCCTCACCCAAAATTCCTTCCGAAGGTGGTGTCGGAGTTTCACCTTATCCAGGTGTTGACTCTGCCGGTGTTCTACCCCAGTCACACCTCGGAGGCCGAATATAGGCTCCATACCTTGGACCCTAGAAGAGCGCTCACTTACTACAAGGAACAGATGGCTGAAATTCGGGGAGAGGTTTGCCAGCTGTTTGTCACCTACGCTGAAGCCGCACCTGGCACACCTGCAGCCAAGCGGACGATAGGCAGGTGGGTCACCTTTTGCATAGATCTCTGCTATAGGTTGGCGGGCATGGAGCCTCCCAGAGGAATAAGAGCTCATTCTACCCGCCATACCGCTGCATCGGTGGCTGCTTCAGGGGCGTCCCTATCCAGGAAATCTGCAGGGCTGCTACCTGGAAGTCAGCACACACCTTCATCACCCACTACCACATCGACCTTGAGTCACACCGGGATGCTGGTTTTGGGGCCTCGGTTCTCCAGTCATTATTCCCTAAATAGGGGTGTGCGTCTTGCCTCCCTCCTCCCGGAGAACTGCTAGGAGTCTGCCAGACAGTGCGGATGAACAACATATCCATGTCCCTAGAAATACAGGTTACTTAGCTGTAACAGGAGTTCTAGGAATGGTATATGTTGCATCCATCCCAGACTCACCCGACCTCCCCGCAACAGGCTTCCAGCGGGCTAGATCTGGGCGTGATGGCAGGAGCCGAGATTTACCACCGGGTTGGGTGTGAGGAGCCAGCTGAAGACCTTCCGTAAGCTTTAAAGCCGGCAAGAAACCTGCCAGACAGTGTGGATGAACAACATATACCATTCCTAGAACTCCTGTTACAGGTGAGTAACCTGTATTTGTTACCCCTCTTTTGCCTACTGCTTCAGTGGCATATGAGGAGGATGACTAAGATGAAGAGGGAATTGAACCTGAGGTGTCACCAGAACCGGATTTTGGCTCTCCTCCCAGACCCTCAGAGGATTTCTCTTCCCATTTTTCTTTTATTAGGAAAATGGTAGAGACCCTGGATCTGCAAACAGCTGAAGAGATCCAGGATGAAGAGGAGGCACAGTATATGGAGCTGATGGGGCTGACTCCATCAGAGAGGCTCCTTTTGCCTATTTACAAATTCTTTAAGAAGGATGTTTTAGAAATTCTAAAGGCTCCCAGTACAGTCACACCCACAAACAGAAAGTGTGACACGTATCAGTTGGAAAGATCTGGTGCTGAGTTTCTTTTTAGTCACCCAGACCACCAGGGTATTGTACAGCAGGCTGCCTGTGAGAAAGTCAAAACTCCCTTATCCTCTCACCCCGCTGAGAAGGATTTGAGAAAGATGGACAGCATGGCAAAAAAGGGGTACCTTTCGGCATACCTGGCTATTCGTCATCCCAGCTACCAGGCCTATGCAGCTCTTTAGGAGAAAGCTCTCTGGCAGTCAGTATTGGACAGTGCTGAGGTTAACCCCTCTTTAACAGTGTCAGAGCTGCTAGACACAGCAAAATTGGGCCTGGAGGCTTCCAGATACCAATTTTTAGATGGCAGCTGACACCAGTGGTACAGCTGCAAGGTGGATGGCTGGTATCATTGCTCTAAGGAGATTTGCCTGACTGAAGGCTACCAACCTCACCCAGGACTCCCAAACTAAGGCAGTGGACTTTCCTGTCGAAGGCCACTCTCTTTTTGGTGCCCAGACAGGCATATATGAAAAAAGTTGACAAATATAAAGCTACTTTTAGGAGCAACTCGACCAGAGACAGGCCCTCTACTTCAGCTTCATCTTATTCTAGGGGAGACAGGGGCAGGTCCCCTTTTAGGAGGCTTTTCTTTCATGTACAGGCTGTTTCCCAGCAGCAGTACCAACCACACCTGAGTGGATTTTACCGAGCTAGAGGTAGAAGGGGTTCTCGGAGAGGTTCCCAATCTGCTCAGCTTCAGCAGTATGCAAAACAGAACCCGTGACTTTTCCCTGCAGACTGCCTCTCCACATCCTGTAGGGGGCAGACTCACCCACTATTTCCAGGAATGGTTAAAAATAACCACAGACAAGTTGGTCCTTGAAATAGTGAGTCAGGGTCTCACCCTTTGCTTCAAGTCCCTTCCTCCTCCAAGGGTAAAATATTTTGCTTTAGCTCCACTGTCAGAAAGAAAACTACTGGAGCAGGAGGAACAGGCCCTACCTGCTGACAAAAGCAGTGGAGTCTGTCCCCCACAACCAAAGAGGGCAAGGGTTCTATTCCAGATATTTCCTAACAACAAAAAAGAATGGAAAGTGGTGGCCTGCACTAGACCTCAGACTGCTAAACAGGTACCTGGTAAAGCTCAGGTTCAAAATGGTCACAATGGCCATGATTTTGCCAACTCTGCAATAAGGGGACTGGCTAGCCTCCTTAAACCTAAAGGATGCACATTTCAACATTCCCCTAAGGGAGTCACACAGAAAGTATCTCATATTCAGACTCCCCTCAGGCCACTACCAGTTCTCAACTCTTACCTTCGGCCGTACCTCTGCACCAAGGGTCTTTACCATGTGATATGATCGAGACATTTAAACACCTTAAGGGCATAAACAAGGTGAAAGAGTCTAACATGTTTAAATATAAGAAAAATTGCAGGACAAGAGGACACAGCATGAGATTAGAGGGAGGCCGATTAAGGGGGAATGTGAGGAAATTCTTTTTCACAGAAAGGGTGGTAGATGCATGGAATAGCTTACCACAAGAAGTGGTGGCTATGAATACAGTGCAGGGCTTCAAACAGGCATGGGATAGGCATAAGGGAGCAATACAAATGACTATGAATAGATAGGTCACTGACAGAGCAAAGGCCGATGGCACATTTATAAGGTAGAAAAAGAAATGGGCAGACTGGATGGGCCTTGCGGTCCTTATCTGCCGTCAACTTCTATGTTTCTATGTTTCTATGTGCATAGCAGTAGTAGTGGCATACCTCAGAAGACTGGGTGTAACAATGTTTCCTTATCTGAACGATTGGCTGATTATAGGGAAATCCCACCAACAGGTGTCCGATCACCTTCAGGTAACCCAGAATATGCTGCTCACCCTGGGATTCCTTCTCAGTACCAAAAAGTCAGTCTTGACCCCTGTAAAGGTTCTGCAGTTCACATGTGCAGAACTGAATACAGTGGTGGGAAGAGCTTTTCTCCCTCATGAGAGGGCAGGAAGCATTCAGCTTCTGGCAGGCTCATTTGCCCTGGGCAGGCCAAAGCCAGCAAAAATAAAAATTCTTCAATTGATGGGGCACATGGCTGCAGCAACAAGCACAGTCATAGGCGCCAGGTTTCAGATGAGAGATATTCATTTCCACCTCAGAGCACATTGGTGCCAACGGCGGGACCCCGTCTCAACGCCAGTACCATTCACACAAACGTTACTACAGGCGGGAACCAGAAAATTTAAGGGAAGGGGTTCCATTTCTGCAGGAGCCTCCCTCCCTTGTGCTCACAACCGATGCTTCCCTGCTTGGTTGGGGTGCTCACTTAGGGGATCACACCATCCATGGTACTTGGGAGAGAGCAGACCCACTCCTGCACATAAACCTGCTGGAGTTAAGAGCTGTTTATCTGGTCCTTCAGGGTTTCTCTCATCTCATACTGGGAAAGGTGGAACAAGTCAGAACAGACAATACCACAACAATATATTACATCAACAAACGAGGGGCAGGGTCCACTCCTCTGTGTACAGAGGCAGTGAAGATATGGAGCCTTGCTTACTCTCTGAGTGCATCTCTATAGTCAGTTCATCCGCCAGGCAAGTACAACACCTTGGCAGATGCCTTGAGCAGGGTAAACCAGGCCCATCACGAATGGGCATTGAACAAGCAAGTGGTGAATGCTCTATCCAGGAGGTGGGGGAACCCTGAAATGGACCTTTTTGCTTCCCACCAAAATCACCACTTACCTCTCTATTGCTGAAGGGCCCCAGTGAAGGGGACAGTTCCCATGGATGCACAGATTCTAGATTGGACAGGCAGGTACCTCTCTGCCTTTACTCCTTTTCCTGTGATACTCAGGGTGCTAATCAAGCTTAGGTCACAACCAGCTTCGATGATTCTGGTAGCCCCGGATTGGGCAAGACAGCCTCGGTACTCCCTGCTGCTCTCAATGTCTGTGAGCAAACTGATTCATCTCCCTCAGCGGTACAGTCTGCTGACTTCATTTCAGGGGAGGGTAGTGTACCCCAGTATCAGGTCTCTCAAGCTCAAGGCCTGGCTCTTGAGGACTTAGAATATGCAGTTGTCAAATTTCTGAAGCAGTTTTAGAAGTCTTTAAGGGTTACAAGAAGTCTTCCACCAAGAAAACCTGTGCCTCAAAATGGAAAATATTTTCTGTTTGGTGCAGTGACAAGGGTATAGTCCCAGCCCAGGCTGGGATCCCATCCCTCCTTGATTATTTGTCTCACCTGCACTCCCTCGGGTTGCAGCACTCCACTCTGAAGGTGCACCTGGCTTTAGTTTCAGCATACCATTCAACTAGAAAGGATACCTCCCTGGCATCAAGCCCTATATTCAAAAGATTCTTTAAAGGGCTCTCTCATTTCTTGCCGCCCCCCACAGGGAACTAGTGCCAGCATGGGACCTTAATATTTGCATTGCCCAGCCTATGCTTCCGCCCTTTGAGCCAATGGCATCTGCAGAGCTTAAATTTCTTACCTGGAACGTAGATTTTTTAGTAGCAGTCACTTCTGCCAGAAGGGTAAGCGAGCTACAGGCCCTCTGTGTGGAAAAGGACTATGTTTCTTTCCGCAGGGACAAGGTAGTGTTGAGAACTAATAGGATGTTCCTCCCCAAGGTGGTTTCTGACTTCCATTTGAACTAGTCTATAACATTGCCAGTTTTCTTTACTGAACAGTCGAGCTCAGGTGAGCATAGATTGCACAGCTTGGACGTAAGAAGAGCACATATTACACGATTCATTCCAAAGATCATAGGCAGGACAGGCAACAACTGTTCCTCACCTATGGGGAAGTAGGTAAAGGTACTCCTGCTTCAAAGAGGACTATCTCTCGATGGATAGTCCAGTGTATTCAGTTTTGCTACTCAAAGGCAGGTAAGGTTCCTCCCTCTGGTCTTAGGGCCCACTCTACAAGGGGCATAGCTGCCACTATTGCAGCTGCCCGGAGTACCTCTAATGAAAATATGTAAAGCAGCTACCTGGAGGTCAGTCCACACCTTCACTAAGCATTATAGCCTGAACACCCAGTCCAGGAGTGATGCCAGATTTGGCACAGCAGTCTTGCAGAGTTTTTTTCCTAAATAGATTCTGGCCCACCTCCTTGAGGTACTACTGCATAGTCTGTGAGAGTAATATTAGTGGATTCCTGGGGTTAGAAGAAAAAAATAACTCACCTCTAGTAATCTTGTTTCTTTCAAAAGGATTCACTAATATTATTACTCCCCGCCCTTGCTTCTGCTTTCCGAAGCAGTAACAAGAAAAATTCTCTCCACAGCTGATTAAGATGTATAGTTGGAGTGGCATGCCACCTGCTGGCACTTCCTAGTAATGTTTTAACTTGTAGGTTCTTTTCTAAAGGCATATCTGACTTCAGAAAAAAAAGGGACATTTGCTTATGCTAGTCCTTTGGTTAATGTTGTTATTTGTCCAGTTGGGCATTATTTTTCTATAATTATTTAAATAGTGATGCACATGTTGTTATGGCCTCTGCGGGCTTCTAAGAAATCTGAGGTAGAATGTAGGCAGTTGACACTGGGCAGTTTGAAAATAGATGCACGAGCTAAACATTCCATGATTAGCATAGCATTCTATTCTCTCTGGGGCAGTGCTGGCTTAAGGGAGCACTGCAAGTGTAATAATATTAGTGAATCCCTTTGGAAGAAACAAGATTACTACAGGTGAGTAATTTTTTTCTTCTGTGGAAGCCTGTGTTCAAGTCCCAGCTGAGGCACTTACTACTTTTTCTTCTTTGTTTGAATGTATTCCATAAATATGCACACTGTACCCATGTGATTGGGGAAAGAATGTAGTAATTATTTGTGCAGCACCAGGTTATGCATTGGAGAAAGAGTAGTGTGTGCTCCGGGACGGCCAAGGTTCCAGTTGCATTGGTGGCGCAGCTGGTTAGTGTGACTGGAACGGTATTACACATGGCCTGGGTTCAAGTCCTAACTGAGGTACTTCTTTCTCTTCTTTATTCGTAATGACCATGTTGTAAGCATACATGTGTATATGAGAAGAGAAACAGGCAGAGGGTATATCATTAAAGAACACCTAAACCATTTGTTTACACATTTTATTTTTTTAAAAAGTGACTCCATAGGCTTGTAAAGGAGAGGCTGATTGCATTTATACTGAAACTGCATTTATTAAAGTAGGAAAAATGCAGTTTCTTAGCATTTTAAAGTTGTAAACACAGCCTCTTCTGATTCAAAAATCCTGCTCTAAGAATCCTAAAATGGCTACCTTGATGATGTCAGTCATGAGAGATACCAGCTGTGCAGATGTCATCTAGCTCTACTAATTGTGTTCAAATGCAAATAACTTTAAAATGATAGCATGATACTATGAGCAGGAAAGCTGTTCAGCACAAAAATATCTACAAAATGAGTGGTGTTTCATTTATGGAAAATATTTTAGTTTTTTGTTTTTTTTTAAATTAGCAAAAAAGCAGAAGCAAATTAAATTGTCAATTTTTCAATAAACCAATGCAAAAAAACTTTAAAACAAAAAAATGATAGCATGGTTCTGTGAGCACGACATGTGTTCAGCACAAATATATCTATAAAATTAGTGGTGTTTCATTTATATATGCCTTTAGTTTTTTTTTAATTAGCAAAAAACAGCAGAAAATTGTAATTTTTTTCACTTTTTGCAACAAATTAAAAAATGATAGCATGGTGCTTTGAGCACAAAGGTTGTTCAGCACAAAAATATCTACCAAATGATGAGTGGTGTTTCATTTATAGATACCTTTTAGATTTGTTATAATCAGCAAAAACTGGCAGGAAATTAAATTTGTTTACTTTTTTGGAGGTATGGCATAAATGGAATATGCTACCCCCCCTACTGGAAATATTGTTGACATTTTTTGTTCTTGTGCCCTCCTCCAGTTAACCAAACTACCGGTGGTTGTGAGGGCCAAGGGATCTTCTGCCCTCCCCCAATCCCTGTGCCGAATTCGCTCTCAAGAGAGCTCCCTGTGGTTGTGAGGGCCAACGGATCTCCTGCCCTCCCCCAAGCCCAGCACCAAATTCTCTCTCAAGAGAGGTACAGAGCTGCTCCAAGGCAGAACACAGCTTATTTCCACTGCACAAAGGACTTGGCGCCATTTTCAAACAAAGCAGGGACCCTCAGCCTTAAGTGTTGGCAGAGCCACGCTGATAGTTTTGGTTTTGATCAATGGACACAAACGCTTAAACGCTGCTTTCAAGCCTGCTCGAATGGAGCTTTAAGGGGTCTACCTGCCGTTTTGTAGTTAATGCAGTGTCTCATCCCTGCTAGCAGGGCGCTTTAAGAGGTCTAATGCAGCTCTGTTTATTGTTTCAATTCTGTGTCCCCTGCCACATTAGAGCTTTGTTTAGTCCACTAGTGCTTAAGTTAACCTAATGCAGTTCTGTGCCATGTGCTGTGTTGACCTGCCAGAATCGAACATTTAATTATTCCATTCGTGGCTTTACTTAAGGACTGAAACACTGAAATGCTGGTTTCAAGCCTGTTCCCAAGGGAGCTTTAAGGGGTCTGATTGCTGGTTTGTAACTAATGCAGCATTTCAGCCAGTGCTTCATTTATTTAATCCACAAGTGCTTATGTATTTGTGTGCACATGCCATATTACCCTGCCAGGATCGAACATTATTTTATTTATTCCCATCTGTAGCCTCACATCGAATTTGGAGTCCCAAACCGAATCTAAATTAGCTAAATTTATAGTCCCAAACAGACTCTTAACAAGTTCACAAGTTATTTCAGAGGGAATCCTGTTCATGCAAACTTCCTCTGTATGTTTAAGCCCCACCTTCTCCCTACCTCATATAATCCTCTGTCCGTTTCTCTTTCTCTGCAGCTCCCAGTGGTAGTGAGGGCCAGCGGATCTTCTGCCCTCCCCCAAGCCCAGCGCCAAATTCGCTCTCAAGAGAGGTACGGAGCTACTCCAAGGCAGAGCACAGCTTGTTATTTCCACTGCGTAAAGGAGGCCCCGCCGGCGCTATGTGCCGGCTGTCCCACCTCCACCCTTGGTGAGCTCTCCTTAATATTGGCCCACCACCACCCTTGGTGAGCTCTCCTTAATATGAGATATCCCACGTGACGCCAGAACCAATCAGCCTTCTTTCCCCTTAGCAGAATATCAGTTTTCACCACTAGTGGCCACCTCCTAGTATTTACTCCAACTCAGGAGAGTACAGCTCTTAAGATGCTGCCACTTGCTGTAGCCATAATTTGCCTACTTACAACCCTAACATCCCTTCCTCCCTCCTCCTACCCTGAACTGCAACCTAGCACCCTGAAAATTGGCTCCACGGCTGCTCCACCATGCCACCACACAACCTCCACCACGGAGCAACCCCTACTGTTTATCCAGTATAACTGGGAACTTGGTGCTTCCATCCTTCCATCCTCCTTCACGCTGGGTTGACAGCCTTAAATGTCTTTTCCTCACGCAACTCCTCACTAACCTCCCAGCAGCCTACTGCCCTCCGGAAGCAACAGTGCGCCATGCTTAAAACAAAACAACTTTTGACTCTACTGCTTTTCCTTGCTGGGGATGTTGAGCTAAACCCTGGACCAACACCCTCCACCTGCCACCTCCCCCGCCCCCACTCTACAATTACCACGGGGTCTCAAAATAGCGCACCTAAATATATGCAGCATCCTGAGCAAAATTGCGGCACTACAACCTAGCATCCTATCTCTGAATCCTGACATTCTAATCATCACAGAAACCTGGCTGAAACCCCACAACAGGGATGCTGAAGTCTCTATCCCTGGCTGCTCCATCATTCAGCATGACTGCACTGGTAAAATAAAAGAGTGGGGGCATTGCCATGTTCATCTCCTCCAAACTCCAGTTCACCCCATTCAGGCTTTCCATGCCCACACCGTCTATAGACTCCCTGCTAATCAATATCGCGCTTCCACACTCTATTCCCGTATACATAGCTGGGTCCTGCTGCTCTCCAGACACCCCGCTTCCCATCGTCCTTGACCACCTGGGCACCCTAAAATCCCTCGCGATTGGGGGAGAACTACATATCCTTGGGGGGACTTCAGCCAGAACTGGCTCTCTAATGCCAGCACCAAACTCCGGAGCCAAGTGAATGCACTAAACCTGTCCCAAGAAATAACAGAACCCACTCGCCTGAACCACAAATCTCAGAACCATTCACTCTTAGACTGGGTCCTTACCTCCCACCCCTGTCGGATACTTGACGCTGGACTCCTACCGGACTCTCTCAGCGATCACCACATGATCTATATGGCAAGGAAAGTATTCAGACCTAAGGTTCCTCCCCCTCGTACTCTACTCAACAGGTCCTACAAATCCCTTGACCTCACAGCACTCTTAACTGACCTGACTAATGTTGACTGGTCCTTCATCCCACGGGCATCCTCCATCGACTCTGCCTTCGAATTTTTCAAGTCCACATTCCGTACTATCCGGGACTACTACACGCCACTCAGAAGGACTGGTAAGTGCCCACCTACCTCTAGATGCATGAGCCTCATAGATCAACTTCATGCCAGGGACTGGGCCCAGAAAATTTATAAAGCATCAGATACCCAAGCAGCACTCCAGCACTACCGCTCACTTCGGAATGGATACCTTAGGCTTACCCGTCAGGCAAAATCTAACTACTTCAAGGCCTCCTTACACTCCAACCTTAACCACCCAGGTAAGTTCTGGAAGTCAGTCAAATCTCTCTTCTCCCCTCCGGCCCAACCCCCTACACCTGCCTTGAATGTAGCAGGCACCATTGTCACTGAACTAAGTGTAGTGGCCACTGAGTTTAACACCTTTTTTGCAAGCTACACGTAGTCCCTCTTGTCCACTCTCCCACCCCACCCCACGCAGGCACCCCCCTCCATCCCACCACCCTCACTTCCCTCTGCCTCCTGCTTCTCCTTTTGTCTAGTTACCCCTACAGAAGTACAAAAAGCCCTACGGTCTCTCACTCCCTCTAAAGGTAAATGCCCCTCGGGGCTGTACTCCAAACTGCTCCTCCTCTCTGCCCCAGCCATTGCCAGCCCACTGGCTGCCCTCTTTAACCTCTTCTTCACACTATCATCAATCCTGTCAGACTGGAAACATGCCACAGTCATCCCCCTCCCTAAAGGCGGTGACCCCTCCTCACCAGTCAACTACCACCCTATCTCCCTTCTCCCCATCCTAGCCAAAATCCAGGAGCACCTCGTTCTCTCTCACCTCTCCTCCTTTTTAGACTACTCCTCCTTCTTCACGCCTTACCAGGCTGGATTTAGGAAATCGCACTCCACCGTCACCTTCCTACTAAGACTCACCGACACCATCCTCACAAGAATGGATAACTGGTACACCATCTCAGCTATCTTTGTCGACCATGCAGAGGCCTTTGAGACGGTCTCACATAACCTGCTACTATCCAAGCTCTCCCTAGCAGAACTGGCTGGAGCTGTCACCAGCTGGTTCCACTCCTACCTGTCAGGCAGGTACCAATCAGTCAAAATTGTCTCTTTTACATCAGCCACCCTCCCTGTCACTGCAGTGGTCCCCCAAGGCTCGGTCCTTGGACCAATACTGTTTTCCATCTTCATAAACTATCTGCCCTCGGCCTGCCCACACACTTCCATTCAAATGTATGCACATGATACAGTACTGTATGCCTCTGGTCCATCCTCCTCTGAAGTGGTTACCAGACTCCAGTGGGACTTCAACAGTGTCCAGAACTGATTTAGTTCTAATCATCTTTTCCTCAACCCTAAGAAAACTGTCTCCCGAAAGTTGACTGAGGCAAAAACTCTCCCTTCTCCCTCCACCCCATTCCACACTATTGATGGGACCCCCCCCCCCCGGAGGCTTGTACATCCTGCTGATACCTTGGGGTTTGGTTAGACCAGCACCTTAACTGCTGTGAGCACTTAGACGCTAACCCCAAGAAACTGCACCCCACATACCTCTCAACTGTCCCTGATTTTCAGGGATGTCCCTGATTTTGTGTCAGAAATTTATTTTGTCCCTCCTAAATTTGGCATTTCTGTCACTGAAGAGTAGGGATTTGAATCACAAAATATTGCCAGCCATTGGTGTTACAGTCTAGTTCTTGTTAAGAAAATGCTATTCTCACTAAAAAGCATGCTGTACACAGTTTTTGGAATAATATTACTATTTTTTTAGATGTGTCCCTGATTTTGATAATTTGTCCCTGATTTGTGATGAGGGAGGTTGAGAGGTATGGTACCCCATGCTGGGCACTTTATACTGCAACAGAAGTTGCTTCTGCCAACGCACAAGGAAATTGTACAAAAAATGATCCTCCTTATACTAAAATACGGGGGCGTAGTCGATAGTGCTGCTCCCAAGTCCTCCCTAGCCAGGCTAGATCCACTGTTCCACTCTTTCTGTCGTTTCGGCCTGAACTGCCCTCCCACAATCCACCACTGTGACCTCTATAGGGCCTTAGACCTCCCGTCACTCCAGGATCGGAGACTGACCCACTGCACCAGAACTACAGCGAAATTCTGGGCATAGGCCCTCCTCCCCCCTTACCTCTCGGCAGCCATAGCAGCTCTACCCCCGCCTGCATACTCGCTCAGGAACATAGACTCCCAGCTTCTCTATGTCCCACATATGTCCACTGCTACAGACCAGGCAGCTTTCAGCTACCACATACCTAAATTATGGAATTCCTTGCCGGCTGACATTAGACACACCACCAACACTCAGCATCTTAACTCCCTCCTTAAGACTCATCTCTCCTCCACCTGCGTTTAGCACCGCGGAAGGCTCAGTATCTCACTCCTTTCTAGTTTCCATCCACCTTCAGTGTGATGCACTATGGCTCCTTATTTGTGTCCTCAGACCCCTACCCATGCTGCTGTAAACTTGAGGGTCACACTAATTTGGACACACTGCGTCCTCTGATGCAAGGCTATATGTTATTATAATGAATATTCTAGGTATGGCTAAGTTGTTTATATATTCTACTGTATATTCTTTGTATACTCTATTGTATGGATTGCTACTTGTATATTACACTGTACATTCTACTGTACATTTCTCCTCTCTCTCACACACCCTGAGGTCGCATCTGGAATTAAGCGGTACTCCGCTCAGTATGCCTGCCTGGTAAAACTCTTAAATAAATAAACTGCAGTTTGCTTTTCAGATGGCTCCCACCTTCTGAGTGGGGGGAGGGGGATGCAAAACTGTTGTGTGCTTAATGTTTCCATTTCTGTTTTCCCCTGCTCTGTCAATGTAGCCTCGCCGTTACAGTGTGAGCCACAGATTCTTGCATTCCCACTTTACATTATCAGGCAAAGTGAGGGCAGCTCACCGATTCTTCCTTTTCTTCCTTGCATTTGGTTAGTGCACATGAAAACTACCTTCGCCATACTACCCAGAGCCACTTCTCGCTCTGCTACTGTTTCCCTTTTTTGGTTTCCTTTTGTGTCATTCAGCTGTGTGCCATTTAAGTTAGAATGTTACCTCTGTTTCCAGGCAAAGAAACCAGGCACCTGGTGCTCCTCAGAGCAGCCACCTGCTGACTCTTCCACGTCCTTAGCATGCAATTTCATGGCAGCATATGTGCCTTCGGCACCTGAGTGAAGACATCAGCACTTCCCAGGTGATTCATGGCACTCAGCTGTGCCTCGTACCTTACAACCCACCTGGGACATGCACTAAATTAGCATTACCACACACCTTGTCATGTGTTCTTGCTTACTTACAATTTACAATGTTGTGATCCTATGGGAATTTTATATTGCACTTCGCAGGTGGCTGAAGGCACTCGACTGCACCTCATGCCTCACAACTCACATGGGGCATGCAGCAGTTTAGCCTTGCTGCACATCCTGCTGTGTGGTATTTATCACTTAAAATTTATAATATAATATTCAAATTATATACCGCACTTCCCAGGTGGTTGAAGGCACCCAGCTGCGCCTCAGTCCTTACAGTTCACCTGGGGCATGCAGCAATTTAGCATTGCCAAACACCCCGCTTTGTGCTATTGCTTACTTACAATTTACAGTGTGATCCTATGGGAATTTTAGATCAAACTTCCCAGATGGTGGGCAAGTGTGCATGTGTATCTATGGCTATACAAGTGCTGGACCATGATGATGGATGTCTCTTATGTCATTTGGAAAGAGTTGTATGTTGTTTGTCTTACCTGATAATGGATGTCTGTGGTTGCTTGTGTTGCCTTGCCCCCTTTGGCTGTTTGGGGGGGGGGGGGTGCGGAGTTAGTGTTGAAAACCCTAACATCGCATTTACATACTTTTCCAGCTTTAATAGCAACTCGTACTGATGCATTAATAGAGTTTTTTGCAAAGAATATATAAGTGAGGTGCTTACCCCCCTACTGGAAATATTGATATTTTTTGTTCGACTGCCAATTGACCTGATGTTCGCCTCAAGTGATGTCATCAGGTCAGTCGGTATGAGAACAAAAAGTATCAACAGTATTTCTAGGAGGGAGGTAGCATATTCCATTTATGCCATACCTCCAAAAAAGTGAAAAAAAAATTTGAATTTCCTGCCATTTTTTTGCTGATTATAACAAATCTAAAAGGTATCCATAAATGAAACACCTCTCATTTAGGAGATATTTTTGTGCTGAACAACTTTTGTGCTCAAAGTACCATGCTAGCCTACTATATTTCATTTTAAAGCTATTTGCAATTGTATGTTGCAAAAAGTGAAGAAACAATAATTTTCTGCTGTGTTTTGCTAATTTTAAAAAACTAAAAGGTATGTTTGTTTGTTTTTTTTTTTTTTTTTCAAACTCTCTTTTTCTCCCCTTACCCTCCAGACTCTCTCCAGCGAGGGCACTCAGTAAAGCGTAATCCGCTTGATTCCAGTGGGGGGCATCCCTCATTCCTCCTGCACGGCTTGCCCATACCCCCTGGGTCTGTGTCCTCCAGGCTCCAGGGAAGGACCGCCAACTCCTACTGGCGCCCTAACTACAGTATTGGAAGGGCAGCCGACGCAGGTAGAGGGAACCGGAAGAAAGTTCTGACGCCCGGCGGTGGACGTGGAGCTGTTACTACTGGTCCCACCTTCACCTACTAGAGGGAGGGGGGTTCTACTTTAGTTCCCCAGACGAGGGCTGCGCAGTGTCACCCAGCCCGTTACGTGTGCGCACCCATACACGTCCAGAGGGCAGCCACCCAACGTCTAGTCCCTGTGACTTGTAGTGCACCCAGCCACCATTAGGTGCCGCTACATGCGCAGGACGTACTCCTGTCCCTCCCCAGGAGAGGAGAGCAGTCCTACGGATGCTTGATCCTCTCCTCCCTTGCCGACCCCCGATGGCCCGAGCTCACTCCTGAACCTCGTGCAAGGTGTGACATCTAGCACCTTGACCCTCAGTGCCACCAGGCCAGCCAGAAGGTATGTTTAAATGAAACACCACTCATTTTGTAAATATTTTTGTGCTGAACAAATCTCATGCTCACAGTACCATGCTATTATTTTTTGTTTTAAAGTTGTTTACATTTGTTTGTTGAAAAAGTGACAATTGAATTTTCTGCTGCTTTTTTTGCTAATTAAAAAAAATGAAAGTATCCATAAATGAAACACCACTCATTTTGGACATATTTTGTGCTAAACAACTGTTATTCTGTTATTTTTCATTTTAAAGTTATTTTCATTTGAATACGGTTAGTAGAGCTAGAATACATCTGCACAGCTGGTATCTCTCTCATGACTGACATCATCAAAGTAGCCCTTTTAGGATACTTGCAGCAGGATTGTTGATTCCGAAGAGGCTGTGTTTACAATTTTCAAATGTTATGAAACTGCATGTATACACTTCAATAAATATAGTTTCAATATAAATGTAAACAGCCTCTCCTTTACAAGCCTATGGAATAATTTGTGTAAAAAAGATTGTTTAGGTGTCCTTTAAGAAAAATGGAAAACAGTATAGGGCCCAGGATAGAGCCCTACGGGACAGCAGCTAAGATGGGGGGGGGACACGCCACCCACCTGAACTGACTGTTGATGGCCCGTAATGTATGAGCAGAACCACTCAACTGCAGGAGCAGAGAGGCCAGCTGAGAGCAGCTTGTTCAGTAGGTGGGGTTGGGATACCAAGTCAAATGCCTTAGCAAGATCAATGAATATGGGTGCGGTGATATGTCCTTGATCCATCCCAGTAAGGATAGAATCAGTGACACGCAGCAGGGAGGAGATTGGTGGAATGGTTCCTTCTAAAACAGACTGGAAACGAGAGAAGAAAGGTGAGGAGTGTGAAAAGTCGGCAGGTCTGGAGCACACTAGGGACTCTTGAAGTTTAGCAAGGGAGGGAAGGAATGAGACAGGCCTGTAGTTTCTTGGGGAAGAGGCGTCACCCCCTTTGTGAAGAGCTAATACTTTAGCAACTTTCCAGGGTGAGGGACAGCACAGAGGGAGAAGGATAGGTTCAGGGGGTGAGTGAGTGGAGTGGATGGATGATAGCAGGAGTGGTATCAAACAGCTAAGTGATGATTGCGATGATGTACAGTATAAAATGTCATAGTGGTGATTGCACAAGTCTAAATGTAAAATGAGGAACTTACTACTGTCAGCATTCTCTTCCCTGCCCTGTCTTCTGTTGTAGGAATGGTTAAGCACATCACAGGGGGATACACCGTGATCTACCACCCTGATGGCCCCGAGGGCCAGGCCTACGAGGTTGACTTCACTCCACCCTTCAAGCGGATCAGCATGTGTGATGAGTTGGAGAAGGTTCTGCAGGTGAAATTTCCCCCATCTGACCAGTTTGAAACTGAAGGTGAGAGAGAGCACTAGAAAATAAGAAAAGAGTGGTGGGGGTAAGGGAGGAGAGTGGGAAGCGAGGGGAGGCACTGACTTACAGTTCCGTGATCCTGTTACCACATTCATATCCAGCACTGTAGCCCCATTGTCGGGCTCTTTTACAAGCAAGTTACAAAATGATCACGCTCATTGACTGCGCCGTGATCTCATTGCCACACTCCTTAACAATGCTGTGAATTTTGTTACCGAATTTATGTGCAGTGACTGTATTACCATGCATTTACTGCGTGGCCTTCCTGTTTATTTGTTTTTGATAACCGAATAGGTGCACTAGACATAGTAAAATGCTTATTTTCAGGCATGAACTGGAAGAGTACACGTTGGTACAGTTACACATCGAGAGAGGGCAATATACACAGTTAACAATAATACATGAGCGATGGGCAGGGATACACATAACATTGCAGTAATATAACAGACATCTTCAGAGTACAGGAAGTTATTAGAATGTTAAGTAACAATACATAGTAAACTATCAGGAGATACTAGTAGGTACAGTAGCTGGTAGGCTGAATCAACAGGGCTGGCAGTTTCAACATTTCATAGAAATCTCAATTGACAGTGCAGGCAGTTAAAAATAATTACTTAAAATCTCATGGGGGCCAGGGAGTGGAAGGAAGTTGGGGGAGAGTGTAATCATAGATGTGGGGTATAAGGGGAGACAAGCAAAGTAGTAAGTGCAAAGGGAGATAGGCTAGGGGGCTAGTATAGGGAGGGCCAAGGAGGGTTCAGGGTGGACGGAAACAGGTACAAGGATCAGCTGTTAGAAGGTGGCTGTGTAGCTGTCACTTGAAGCTAGTGTGAGCTGAGGAAAGGCATATGCTAGATGACAAGGGGTTCCACTACTGAGGGGCGAAGCATGAAAATGCCTGGGTTCTAGAAGTGGGATCAGATCCCTGGAACGAAAGGCGTAGTGAGAGCAGGATGGTGTCAGGAGCTGAGCTAGCATAGAAGGAGTCCCAGATCGAGAGATACGGTCAGTCAGGCTGTCAAGTGCGTAGAGTTGTCTTGCAGAAGGAGAGAGCCAGTGAAGGCTACTGTACAGGTGGCTATGATGAATGCAGCGATGTGATGCTAGTGCAGAGCGACATGCTGTTATATGTGGTGTCCCATTTGTGAAGGCTGGCTTTAATAGCTCCAGAATAGGTGGCTGAACCGTATGTGAGGGCGGGAAGGAGTATGCCCTGGGCAATGGCCACCCGAGCAGAGGGAGTAAGAGCATAGCTAGTTTTATATGCTAGCCAAATTTTGGAGTTGACGGCCTTACAGGTGGAGGTAATGTAATCAAAGTGTAGAGAAGGATCAAAGGTGATGCCCAAGTATTTAAAGGAGGTGGCATTTTCAGTGAGGGAACCATATATGCCTGAGACTAGTTGCTGATCAGGACATTTCTTTAGGTGAGGAGCAGACCCAAAGAGCATGGGCTGCATTTTAATAGTGTTAAGAACCATTTTTTTGCCAGAGAGCCATGCTTGGACATGTTGGAAATCAAAGGAAAGGGTTGTGTTAATGTCTGTGATGTCCTTAGAGTTGTGGTAGAGGACAAGGTTATCTGCATAGAGCAGAGATGAGCATTTGGTGTAGTTGAAGTGATGTTGATAAAAATGAAAAAGAGAAGGGGGCCAAGAATGGAGCCTTGGAGTACCCCAATGTTAATAATAGACGGTACGAAGATGGCAGAGCAGATTTCACGTATTGCTGCCTATCAGTTAGGCAACTGTCATACGAAGCTGTTAGTACAGTGTAGAATCCAAGGGAGGACATTTTGGCCTTGAGGAGAGTGTGATCAACAAGATCAAAGGCCTTGGTTAGGTCTATGAAAACTGACCAGTTAATAGACCATTGTCCATAGCTACATTTGTGTCGTTGGTAAGCTTGAGCAGCACTGTGGTAGCACTGTGCCATTTTCTAAAACCATGTTGGGTGGCCGAGAAGAGATTATTATCAAGGAGGAAATCAGTAGATTGGAGGGAGACTAGCTTTTCTAGTACCTTGCTTAGGACAGAGAGGATGGCAATTGGTCAGTAGTTGGCAATGGACTTTGGTCACCTTTCTTAAAAATGTAGATAATCCTGGCCACCTTCCAGGTACTGGGCACAATGCCAGACCTAAGTGACAGGTTGAAAATTCTAGCTAGTGGGAAGGTGATGTGAGAAGCAGCCAACTTGAGGAGTCTAGGTTGTAGGACATCTTTGCCAATGCTACAGCTATCAGATATGACTTGGAGTTGCCTGCGAACCTCACGAGTGGTTACAACATGAAAGCAGAAGCATGGAGATGAGTTTTGATGGACTCTAGTGGGGTCAGGGGCAGGGGTAGTTGAGGTAGGGAGGGGGTTAATGTATTTTGATTCATCAGAGAAGTGAAGGTTGAAAGACTTTGCAATGGTGCCAGGGTTGTTGCAGTGTTAGCCATCTAGTACCATGTCATTGGTAGATTGAGTGTGCTTACCCCACATAAAACCTTTAATGTGGGCTCAGATTTTTTGGGAGTCCGCTGCTGCATTGATTAAAAGATTCTTCCAGTAGGTGCTCTTGGTTAAGCGTATAGCCCTCTTACAGTGGTTTCTTTTAGCTAGGTAATCCTGTAGGTCAGACTGCAGGCCAGAGGTTTTAAATTTGGACCAGCATCTGTCACAATGTTTTAGTTGCTCGAGGAGATCTTTCCTAAGCTATCTTGTAGGGGTACCCTGGATTTAATGTGATACTGTTGGGGCATGTTGTTGATTCTGAAGAGCAGAGAACTGGATTATGAAGTAGTCAAGTGTTTCGTTTACATTTTCAGTGGAGAAGAGAAAGGACCAGTCCACCAAAGATAAGTCATGGAGGAATCTAGAGGGGTTGAAATTGGAGAAGTCGCAGAAAGATGTGACTTTGGGCGGGGGCGAGGGATTGGCATGAGTGCGTCATATGCAGTACATGGGAGATTATCATGCTAATCATGCCGCAGTGCCATTACCATACATTAGGGTGCTGCGATGCCGTTGCCATATTCATTTACTGCGCTTTTAATGCCATTATCACTCATTTACAACATTCTGACATCATTACACTGGACTACAATACTTCGACCATTTATTGTGGATTAAGTGGTCATAGGACTTTTTGGATGTTACAACTTCGATTTTAAACCTGACAAAACAGTGGAATCACAAAAATGGCATTCGGACCAGCTGAGAGGTGGTCAATTTTCTTTGGCGACATCTCCATTCGGGGAGCCACATCTATGGAACATAGACACCATCAACATTGGACCTGTCAGAAACTTTGCTAAGCAGACCACCCATGAGGACACGCATCATCGGAACCGATTTAGAGTCGGTGGCCTCAGACCTCCTCAGTTCTTTCCTTTTCCACTGACCTGAACATCGGATTGAAGAACTCCCTCCTTGAACTTTTCTGCTATGTGCTTCAACAACTTTCGTCTCCTGTTTTTGACGATGTTGACCTGTTTCCCTGTGACCAGCTTGGGTTTTGTATATTGTGCTATTGGCAATGCATGCTGCGTTTTAATCATTGGCTTCCAACTGTTGATGAGCTCCTGTTTTTCTAAATCCCTGCTGGTCCCTGTCTTGCGGGTTGGATTTCCTGCTACTGGCTTCTCATCCTGCTCTGCTGGTGGCTGCTTTATTCTGTTGGAACAGGCACATTTTGGTCATGTATGTGGCCTTTTTTCTGCTGTTCCGACTGTCTTTGGATGACATGGTTGGTTTCTGGCTATAGTGCAGGGCCCTTCCCCCCAACCCGTTGCCACGGGGCTCATAGCTCCCTTCAGCTCTGGTGCCTGGCTTTGCCTCAGCGACCAGTTTTGCTGTTTGGGATGGGGTCATCCTTTTCTTCTGGCAGTCCCCTTGCTGATGATGGTAGCCTGCCTCTGCTTTGTCAACACTACACCTCTGTGTCCAGTTCCTTGCTGTGTGCAGGGCTGCGTTCACGTTTTCTGTCATCAGCGCTGCCTTCAAGTTTGTTCCAGCTGTCCTTCAGGGCATCTTGTATGGTTACTTGCTGCGTGCCTGGTTCCCATGGGTCTGTGGCTCCTTTTGACCTGTCACCATCTGTCTTCATAAGGTCAACATTAGTTTGGTTGAGGTCACGTTTTTATCCAGCATTTTCTTTTTTGCTGATCGTCAACTGGCTCTGCCTTGTCAACGCTATGGTTCCGTGTCTGGTTCCCTGCTGTGTTCTGGGCTGTATTCACGTGTTTGTCAGCAGCTCTGCCTTCGCCCTCGCTTGGACTGGCCATTCTTCGGGGTATCCTGGTGTGTTCCTCGCTATCTGCATAGTTCCCTGGGGTCCGTGGCTTCCGTCGCTATATTTTTGTACATGTAAAGTTTGGTGTTGTCTGCTTTGCTTTCAATTTGGTTTCTCCCCTGCTGATACTGCTGCTCCCTCGCTTGGTCTGGCCATTCTTCGGGGTATCCTGGTCAGTTCCTCGCTATCTGCACAACTCCCTGGTTCCCTGGGGTCTGTGGCTCCTGTCGCTATATCTTTTTACATGGTAAAGTTTGTTTGGTGTCATCTGCTTTGCCTTCGACTTGGTTTCTCCCCTGCCGATACTGCTGTTCCTAGCTGGACGCCTCAGTCAGTGCCTGCCCTTTGGGACTCTTGGCTCTTTGCAATGCTGTTACCCAGCTCTTGCTCAGTAGCCTTGTTTGTCTTCGGGTTTTTTCCACTTGACATTGTTTTACATTCTTAGGGCCTGACCCCATCGACATCTTTTGTTTCTGCCCAGTCTCTGTGCCTACTGACCGTGGTTTGTGTTTGCTGTCACCGTTTTGTATGTGTCGTCAGCTGGGGCTTTCAGGTATCTTCATTTATTTAAAAATCAGTAACCGGGAAAGATGCCTGAGCCTGGGTTCATTTCTGGATATGAACCCAGGGGACGGGGAAAGAGAGTACAATAAGAATAACATTGCAAAACAAAGTGAGGTTACATAGACAATATATCGGGTGCAAGAGCAATATGATGAACAAGTAGGTGAATAGCTGCATTGTACGTCGCAATGATGAGGACAAATGACCAAGAATACAGTAAAGTGCTCAGTGCCTGTTGTGGAAGGTGACAGCGCCCTTTCTTTTTGGTTGGATTTGCCCTCCTGTGACTCCTTTCTTCCTGGCCTGTGGTACATTGGCCTGCATGTTGGATGGCTTGTGAGACTTCTTCCTGGCCTGCTACCCGCTTTTTGTGTGGGGGTACTGCTTGAGAATCATTCCATAGGTGTGGGTCACTGGAGGGAGATGTCCCTGAAGAAGATAGGACAGTTGCTTACCAGTAACTGTAGATCCCTGAAGGAATCTTCTCCAGTGAGCCACCGCACCTTTTCCGTTTTCCCCTGTGGTTTGGTGGGATATACCATGGTATGTAGTAGATTTGTGTACCCTGTACTGGTAGTTATTTGATGCCCCACCATCGCCCTTTTTGGGGGGGTCTTCAGTGTGCTTGCCTTCTGCCATTCGTCGCTTTGACCCAGCATCATTATTTGTCTCTAGCGGACAGGCAGAACTGAGGAGGTGTACTGCTGAAGGGTCGCTGGCTAAGGTGGCGGTGCTTGTAGGTTCAAAAGATATGGCAGCCAACTAAAAAAACTCAGCACTCCATCTGCGAAAGGGACACACTGCACACTCATTTTTCGTGCTGTCAGTGTGTTATTTACTTATTTAATAGAAAACATTAAATTGGACAGCCCAGCACAGCCAATATCCAGATGAAGGTCACCCACAAAACATCCATTTCACACTCACTTCCTGGATGCTTTGTCACAGTAACTTGCTCCCTCTTGTGGACTTACATATATACACTACCTAATTAAGTGAAGCAAGAAAACATGCACATATGATTAAAAAGTTAATTTAAAGAAGACTCCTGTATATTTATGATTTGGATATATGTGATGTATTTTTTATACATTACATCAATTACTGTACATATGTCAGTGAGAGATCAGTCATTTCTTCTGTTGCAACACATATCTAGAGTATGGGGCTCTGACACAAGGTTGTAAAGTGTCAAGCAAGCCTCCATTTACATGCAAATGAGTCACTTGCAATACAACTGCTCCCATTCCTTGATGTCACTGCAACAACAGTGCAGAAGTAAACATAAGGGTATCAATGCTGTCTATCCTGATTTTAAGTTTACAGTGGCTTAGGACAGTTCTGTCATGCAACTCACAGAGAGAGTAGTACTTGTAGCCTTAATATGTATTGAGCAAATAATACATCTAATAGTATTTCATTCAGAGGAAACAAATTATGTTTCTTTGTACTGCTCATTTCTCTCTGTGAGACAGCTGTAACATGTTGTGGAGAGTAATAGACTAAATCAAGCAAGCAAGCACTCAGTCACTCTTAATATAACCAGGTGAACACCTTCAGAAGATTTATTTACAAGGTGGGCCTAAGCAGGTTCCCAAAGGATCACACAAGACTGAATTCCTCCTTTGCACAAATGATACTCATTCCCCTTTCAGCAACCTGAAAGTGGAGAGCTAGATCACTTACTTTAGTGTATTCTTTTAAATTTCCAATGCTCCTTAAATCTGAGTTTCTGACTAGAAATACCAAGAGAAAGAATGCATATGACCTGGGAGGAGTGACCGAAGCAAATACAGAGCACTACAAATACTGAAACTGATTAGTTTCTTTACCTACAACAGCTGAGGTGTAGCAGCTGATTTGTGAGGGACATCCTACTTCAGATTCTGGCATTACAAGGGGGGACTGCCACAGCTTGTCCTCAGTACCTTCAAAGTGAAGTGCTGCAGCTCTCACATCACTGCTAATGATTTATAATGGGAATGGGGGCACTTTTAAAGTCATGGACCCGAGGGGCCTTCACAGTTCCCAAGGAGGTTAGGGAACGTGTTAAGGGTTACAGTGTAAGGGACTCTGGTGGGATCTGAACCCGAGTCTCCCAGTTCTTAGGCCTGTGCTTTAACCACTAGATCATCCTTCCTCCATATGCTGCAGTTGATGCTTCCCTGGTAACCTATTCCTTGTTATAGCTGAACTCTTTATTGCTTTACAGCAGCAATTCCATCACAGACTGTCTAGTTACAAAGGGAAAGGAGCATATTTGCAAGATTGTCTCTCACTGCTGGTGTCAATCAAAACGGAGAATGATAACACAAATGGAAAATAACACAACAGCTGTATAATACCACTCAAAACTCTTGTTGTACCCAGTCATTTATTGGGTAAACTGGTTTGCTAACATTAACAGTAACACAACGCATACAGACACTTTCGTATATGAATACTGTATATACATGGCAAATCAGTGCTGCATCACACTCACACGGTCCAAGTCCCTATTAGAACTGCACTTCAGGATGTGCACAACACTTAAAGGGTTCCTCCATTACTCAAGTGGGGAACTAAACATTGTGGGTTTGGTTTACTGATGGAACTGCAATTAGTGCAGCACCATTATCTGTTGCTCTGATGACATCATCCTCCAGCAGCACTGATGGTAAAATGGCAGACAAACACATTGATATCTTCTGGGGGCTGTATATTTTCTATTTACAGTCTAGATTAGGACAGCAGTAGGACTGCTGGCAACTGGGGGAAGTGCACAACAGTTACACATAAGGAGTTAGGGAAATATTGGTGTGAAGCTATGGGAGACTTCCCCTTTAACCACAATCCACTGCCGTCAATCAAAAAGTGCAATGACATATGTGTACCACAGAAACACTCTACCTTTATGCCACCAATGAACCCTGTTTTGGACTGTCTGATTGTTTTTTATTAACTAAATAACACACTGAGGGCACGACAAAGGAGTGTGCAGAGTGTCTTTTTTCATGGTGGAGTGCCGAGTCCTCTAGTTGGCTTCCAGAACTGAGGAGATTTGGGGCTGCCCACATTAAATAGGTGCCAACAGTGCACGACATCATGGGTGGCCTGCTTGGCAGTTTCCTATAAGTCTGACACCGATGGCGTCTGTGTTCCATAGCTGTGGCTCACTGGAGGAGGTTCCCTCATAGATTTACTGTTACTGGTAAGTAACTGTCCTTTATTACCCCACAGGTAACCACACGCTGATGTGAACACAGGTAACCTCCAGCAAGTGTAAGAAGTAAAAATATGAAAGTTCAGGTTGCTACATGCTGCAGGAGAGAATTGGTGCAGCCAGAGTTAATTACCAAAAACAGCACAGGGTAGCTGCATTCCAGGATGGTATCCTGTAAATACTAGACCATGGAGCAAAAAGAAAGTTGCAGGAAACAACATATATTTTTCGAGACAATCTCTTGCAGCAGGTCATAACACATTGGATATCAGCCACAGGCATCATTTCCTCAGGATGACTTCTCAGCAGTCGACTCTGGGACCTTCCCCTTAACATTACCATGTGGAGTCTGTATCACACGTATAAAAGGGGGAGGTCCCAGCTACTCCTCAGTTCTTTTCAACCGCGACCTGCATGCATAAGTCCTCCTTTGGAGCTGTGCTTACCAGTCATCGAAGAGTTCTGCTGACCAAACGTTCATTCCAAAGGGGTTCATCTATTGATGTCTTTGGATACCATATTTTGAAAGTGTACCTGTGGTCACGGAATCGCTACAGAGGACCTCCATGATGTCTGTGTTTGGTGCCTTGGTCCTGAACATGACACCCAGGATTGTATCCTCTGTAAGTGGTTCAACAAGGCCACCAAATGTTGAAGGTTTCAGCAGCTTAGTGAGTTCCTCATGGAGCAAAAGGTTGCCCTTCTGGAGCAGCAACAATGCTCTGAGCCCAGGGAGTCTTTGATGTCGTCCTCGGGGTCTCTCCACTCTGCAGGTGAGCCCTCCTTGTCGACGGGACAGGGTCCTGGTAAGAAACATGCTAGCAGACTGAGTGCCCCAATCACTACCAGAAAGGTAAGTACTGAGAAGGTTGCCAGTGTTGCACTGTATTCTGCACCGTTGATGATTGTTGGCGCTTTTCTTCCCTCGTCAATGGCTCCTCCCCCGACAGTGGGTTCTGGGGTGAAATTGCAGCTTCCATTGCTGCCTTCCCCTCTCTGTGGTTTCTAGCCATTGTCCGTCAATGATGGCTTCTGGCCCGTCAACGATCCTCTCATTGATGACTGGCCTTACCACAAAGGGCTCTCTGTTAGCACCCTCGTCGACGATCGTGGGGCCCTATACACACCCCTCGTCAATGGCTGCTCACTTGGTTCCACTGCCTTCTTCTATAATGCAAGTGGTCCCTATTCACTCATTCCATCCTACCCCGGCTACTTCCGCTGGGCAGATGGGCATGAGTGTTGTCCAAGAGCTGTAGTAAATACTATCCTGGACCCCACACAGCCCCACTGAAGGGTCGGCTCCGGTCTCTGCTCCCTCTTGGCCTTCTTCGGCCCAGAGGGCAGCCAGCTCTTCCCCTGTCTCCCTGGGTTTTTACCCTCAGGATGTAGACATGGATGACACTTTCCTACAGGACTGGGATTTGGTTGACCCGGAGGATGAGGACAGTATGAACCAGGAAGACTGCCCTCAGTTCTCCTCGGCCACCTCGTCAGTTCAGAGTGAATCTACCCCCGAACTCCCATGTTCTCCGCCAGATGATCCCATGTTTTCGGACATTATGATACACCTCCAGGAAACATTTGGGTTCCAGAGCACTGAGCAGGATGCTTCAAGAAAGAAGTTGGCACAGTATTTAAGTATAGCGGAATGCCCCACTCTGGTCACTCCCCCCCCCCCCCTTTGGTGGATGCCTTTGAGGAGGCTATTTGGGCTGCTTGGAAGCAACCTTTCAAAATTCCCTCCAATCCTGGTAAGGCTGATAGGATTTATCAGGCCGCAGTGGACAACCCCTACTTCATGTCTCTGCCTCAGGCGAACTCTATGGTGATCAGTGCTGCTCATGATAGGTCCTTCAGACCTCAGCACATGAGTGTTCAACCCCCTGATAAGGAATCCAAGAAATTGAATGTTATGGGGAAAAGGGTTTATGCCTCGGCTACTGTATCTTTCTGTATACTTAATTACATGGGTTACACCTCCTAAAATATCAGGAGGAAATCCTAAAAGACTCCAGGCAAAGATCCAGTCCCTCCCTGCGGGTTCTGTCCAGGAGGATCTGACTGCCAAGATGTCTATGGCAGCGTCTGTTTGCCGCCACAAGCTCAGGGCCACCTATGATGCTGTTGATACTGTGGCCCGTACGTCCTCTGCAGGTGTTTTGTCTCAGACATCATGCCTGGCTCAGAGTGTCAGGATTTTCACAGGACGTGCTGCAATCTATCCTTAATGCTCCTTTTAAGGGTGATCAGCTCTTTGGTCCACAGACCCAAGAAACTTTAAAGGACTTACAGGACTCAAGTCGTACCCTTCAATCGGTCCAGACCCTGTACCATCCAAAGGCAAAACCAGCCTTGTAGGATAGATCAGGAGATCTATCCTACAAGGCACGTCCAATGCTCAAAGACCACCTGCCAATACGTGAAAGCCCCAGTTGACATTGCCTGGCCCTAGAAATGCTCAGAAAATTTCCTGTTACTTCCCTGCTGCTCCCCAGCAGGGCCAGTCTTCGGCCTGAAGGTCTTCCTCCAGTCGTGAGACCGGGGGCCCTTTCCACGGCAGTCGGGGACAGGTTTTCCCTGCACCTACAAGGGTGGCAAACCATCTCCTCTGACCTGTGGCTCCTGCAGTTGATCGAGTCAGGACACATACTGGAGTTCACAGAGATTCCCCTTGCTTTGCCACCAAGGGTCTCATTACTCCCTCGACCAAACCTTGGTCTTACGGAATGAAATCGATGCTTTGCTCACAGAACGTGCCATTGAACCAGTTTCCCTTCCATAAGTTCAGGATGGTGTCTCTCCCGACACTTCTCCCCTTGCTGAACAGGGGAGATTGACTCTGCTCTCTCTATATGAAGGGCGTGTACCTCCATATCCTGATACACTCTGCTTACAGACAGTTTCTCGATGTTTTTTGTTTCGGGATCATCATTCTCAGTTCAGGGTCCTTCCATTTGTCCTATCCTCAGCCTCGGGGGTATTCACAAAATGCCTAGTGGTAGTCACAGTGGCCCTCCACAGGGAAGGCCTGTATGACTTTCCCTACCTGGACGACTGGCTCCTGAAAGCATCTTCCCACCAAAGGCTGTTATCCACACTTTCTCGAACCCTGTAGTTGTACGCCCAAGTGGGGATAGCTGTAAACTATCTGAAGTCCAAAATGTACCCAGCGCTATGCCTCCTCTATATCGGAGCTGTGTTAGACACCTCCTTGGGGATGGCATATTTGCCAAGGACTCGGGAGGATACCCTGATTGCTTTGACGTGCAGACTAGAGTCCAGCAGATTGATCTTGGCATGAGACTTCCTGTGCCTCCTGGGACGTTTGGCGGTCACAATTCCGACTGTCCCCAATGCCAGGTTGAATATGAAGGTCATTCAGTGGTTCACGAGAGTCCAATGGGACCAGAAGGAGGAGGATTTTTTTTCCTTTAATTTACTGTACTTTTTGTCCACATGCCAGCGTTGGAGATTTCAGCCCCAATCATGGTCCGCACCGCCCTCCACTCCCATATGAGCCGCTCCTCCCCATTGCCCCCTTGGCTTGCCCCCCAGGGTGGGCCCGTGGCTCTGGCCAAGTGTCGCGGACTTTGGTCAGGTCAGTCGGCCTGGGGTGAATGAAGGAATGGCGGGGCGTCGAGAGACTCTGACTGCAGTGATTTCCCCCTTTTATTCCTTGGGGGCGGAGACATGCAATGATGTCCCGTCTGCCTTACCCATAGGGCGATCAGGCGCTTCGGCTGTTTGTGGTACCTCCAGCCTCTGCCAGGGTCCCTCGAGCACTAGACGTTCTCACCACCCTCCCCCCTGGAGAAGGAGAGCAGTCCATAGGACACTCCATCCCTCTCCCCCCAGCTGGCCCTCCGACGACCCAGGTCCATTCCCGAACCCGGGTCCCCAGGAAATCCTACCGCTGCTCCGACAGGCCGGCTAGGAGGATGATTCTACTTCAAAGCTATCTCGGAAAGCGAGGCCAAGACATACCTACTTAAAGTTTTAGGAGGTACTAGGACAAGCAGTGATTCCCTCGACCTAAAACGTCTTACTCTAATCTTAGATGAAGTCCTGTCCTCCCTCACCAAGCTTCTCAATCGCTCCCTCATACTTTCACAATTCCCCCAGATCTGGAAATCCACACTGGTTACACCAGTTTTTAAGAGTGGGGACAGATTACTACCTAGGATTTATAGGCCAATATCTATTCTTCCCCCGCTGTCCAAAGCACTTGAAAGGATTGTTGCCGACCAGTTTGTGGAGTATCTGAAAAATACAATCTACGATGTGTCCAACAACATGGTTTTCAGAAAGGGCACAGCACATCTGCTGCCCTACTGGAATTCACAGGTTTCAGTCACCATACTCTTGATCAGGGTCAACTTGTTGGTGCAGCCTTTATTGACCAGTCTAAAGCATTTGACACAGCCAATCACCATTTGCTGGCACATCAACTTGGGCTTGGTATATCTTCAGATATCCTAAAGTGGTTCACCGGCTATCTAGCAAACCGCACACAGCAAGTGAGAATAGGGTCTATCCTTTCTGCTAAACTGCCTGTCTGCTCTAGGGTTCCTCAGGGATTGATACTGGGACCCCTTCTATTTAGCACCTTCCTCAATAATCTTCCGGCATCCTCTTCCGAACCAGTATTCCTCTACATGGATGATGCAGTCATTTTCTCAGACTGCTGACCTTACCCTCCTTCAGGCCCAACTTCAGAAAAGTTTTACTGAAGTTGAGTCCTGGTTCACCTCTCATAAGTTGGTGCTTAATTGCAAAAAAACATAGGTCATGCTCTTCCATGGTACCCACAGCAAGCGTAAAGCCAAACAATTGGTGATTAAAAACAGTGCGGGTATAGTCCTTGATAAATCTTTTTTTTTCTTATCTATTTATTGTACTTTTATGTGGTGCATTGGCCATCGGCACCTCTGCCCTGGTCACGGCACCCCTGTGGCTTCCACTTCCCAGATTGCTGGAGGCTCTCCCAGTCACCCCTGGCTTGCCCCCAGAGGGTGGGGTCAGGGTACTGTGGCCCCAACAACCAGTGCCACGAAACTGGCACTAGTCGGGAGAGCCCAGCTAGGAGGCTAATCAAAGCCCGGGGCAGGGCTTCACAAAGACGGACGGGCAGCATGTTTTTCCCCTATAGGCTGGGGCGGGGATGTGCAATGACAACCAGCGTCCGCCCCAGAAGTGAAACTGGCGCCGGTACCATCCGACGGACTCGGTCTCCGCCAGGTGTCACTCTTGTACTGGGTGCACACCACCCTTCCCCCTGGAGAAAGAGAGTAGTCCTGAGAATGCTTAATCCTTCTCCCCCCGGCTGGCCCTCCAGCGATCTGGGTCTGTTCCCGAACCTGGGTCGCTGGCATCGCAAGCAGAAATTCCAACTGCTGCACCGGTGGGCTGGCTAGACTCAGTCTTTTAAATACCTAGGAGTTACTCTGGATAGTATTCTGTCCTATTCTCACCATGTTGAGAATGTTGCCAAGGCAGTTAAAATTCTCCTAGGCCTTCTACACAGACACAAACTCTGCCTTACTACCAAAGACCTCAGACTGGCTATCCAAAGTTCAATTATATTGACTATGGTTTGGTCATTTATGATACAGCCATGGACACAACCCTATGGCGGCTCACCACAGCTCTGAACAAGGCATGCCGTCTACTAACTGGTGCAGCATATCGTACTCACACTTGCGACGTTTACAGACAAGCAAACTGGCGTCATCTCTAGGCTCGCATTGAATATCAAGCCTGCCTTCTGGTTAAGAAGGCAGCTCTTGGTCTCCTACCACCAGGTTTCCTTCAGCTTTTCAGTCCCTTCTGGGGTATTTGTAACACACAAAGTTCTTTGAGCCAAACTGTTACTGTCCCTCGCTGTCGAACCTCACTCCGACAGTGATCCATTGCAATTAGAGTGGCTAATTTATTTAATTCCCTTCCTCCTGAGATTGTGACAGCTGCAACCTTGGGACCATTTAAGTGGAAGCTGTGTCAATTCCTAGTTTCCAGAGCATCTTGTGAATGCAATACCTAATCTTTGCAGACAGCTAAATGCACTGGGACCTCCCTCTTTTATCATTCGCCCTGTATAGCCCATAGCCCTACCCTGTTGCTGCATTATTTCACATACAGCATTTCCTTCCTTCCTTCATCCCTTTCCTGTCCCCAGCCCTGCCCTCTTTTCATCCTACCTCATCTCATTTTCCTGTACCCCTCCACTCCTCCCTCCCCTCTGTTTCCTCACCTTGTTCTCTCCTCTACCCCCCCCCCCCGGTCGTCTTTTCCTGCATAAGCTACATTGTGCAGCTCCCTCCTTGCTCATATTTTGCTCCTTCCACCCCCCAGTTCGCCCTCTATCCTCCTTGTAATCCCTTCCACCCCTTTTCAGACAAGGCCACTGGCTGTACTTGACACAGTATTTATCCTGCCATATTGTTCTTTTGTTTAATTATTTTCATTGTGTTGCACTACTTACTGAAACCATTGTAATTTGTTATTGTTGCGACTTGATGTGGAACCTCTGTAAAAGAGCCCTTGGCTCAAAGGTCTTTCCGATTTGTTAAATAAATAAATTTCAGTGCCCCGGTCCTGATGTCTTCCCCGGCTCTTCGAGCTCTACAATGGTGGAAGTCCAGGAACAACTTACTGCGAGGCATGCTGTTTCATTTTCTTGTCCCATGTCTCATTCCGACTACAGATGCCTCCTTGACAGAATGGGGTGCTTATTTCCTGCACGTCTGGTCCTGAGGATCCTGTACGCCGGTAGAGACCCGTCTCCACATCAGTGGCTTGGAGATGAGGGCAGGTCTCTACGCTTTACAGGTGTTCGAGACTCTCCTTCCCCATAGTTGCCTTCAGGTGCAATCAGACAATTCTGTGGTAGTTCACTACCTAAACAAGCAAGGCAGCACCCATTCATACCCTCTCTGCAGAGAATCGATGAGGGTCTGGTACTGGGTGATCCAGAGAAATATCCATCTTCTGGTGGTCAACACCCTGGTGGATGCCCTAAGCAGATCGGTGCCCAGTCAAGTGAGAGCTACCAGAATAGCGTTGCAATTCACAGTGCTAATCTGGTTGGTAAGCACTTACATGGACAGCGAGTGGGGATTTACAGCGCTTGCTGTAAGCGCTCCCCTGGTTGCTGTCCGTGGTCCTGTAAAAGGACAAGGGCTGCGAGGAACAGGAGGCTGGCCCAGCTGCTACCGTGGCGTGGGGGATGGGCCATGGAGCAGCTGGCCAGTGACAATGGAGACCAGGGTTTTTAATTCTAGTCTCCCAACTTTTGCCACATTGGGACTTGTTTTATTTATTTTTTTTTGAGGGTCCATTGAAACACTGTTGCATGGCCCCACAAATTTTACTTTCCCGTGGTCTGCTTCCCCTGGGTGAGAATCCTTAAGTCCGGCGGATGCGGGAGGCTAAAAACGGTGCCTTTTTTACCAGACACACACCATGCCAACGCTATTCTTGCCGGCACTCTTTGAACCCAGTGCCGAGCAGATCCACTGCTCGGGCCCACAAGTGGTAAATCCTACCAGGCGTCCTAAAACGACATCTTCCACCATTGGGGCCGACCGGAGTTGGACCTATTTGCTTCTCCGCAAAACTGTCTCTTTACTGCTCTTTCAAGCTAGGTCCTGGAACTGTGTGGGGGGACACGTTCTCTTTCCTAGACAGGAAGATTTCTTTACACTTTCCTGCCCTTTCTCTCATTTAGAGAGTACTACTCAAACTGGTCCAGGATAGGGTGTCTTTGATTCTCATGGTACCATTCTGGCCAAGATAGATTTGGTACAGCTCTCAGAACCGGATCCCCTACCTCTGCTGGGCTCTGTTGTCCCAGGCGTAAGGCTCCCTGTTACACCTGGAGCTTAACTCCCTCAATCTGCACACCTGGTTCCTGAGAACATAGTCCTCTCATGCTTCAGGGTGTCTCCAAAGGTGGCAGAAGTCCTCTGGGCTGCCAGGAAACTGTCTACGTGGTCCTCCTATTCTGTGAAGTGGAAACGCTTCTCCATTTGGGCATCTACTCGGGACTTAGACCCGTATGAGTGTTCCCCTCTGGGCATCTTGGACTATTTGTTCTCCTTGTCAGAAGGTGGACTGAAATATTCCTCTGTGAAAGTCCACCGTTCGGCCATTGCCACATTCCATTTACCTGTGGGCAACAAGCCATTGTCCCAGTTACCTTTGATCAGAACCTTTTTAAAAGGCATTCTGCACCTTCATCCCCCTAGCCTGGATCCAGTCCCTGTGTGGGATTTGAATTTTGTGTTTGAAAAATCGACTAAGTGTCCTTTTGTGCCCACTGAATCCAGCAAGCTCCGTTATTTTTCATGGAAAACTATATTCTTAGTTGCCATTCCATCGTGTAGACGTATTTCAGAGTTACAGGTACTAGTGTGCAAACCTCCCTACCTGCAATTTCATAACGATAGGGTGACTTTTCACACCAGCCTGTAGTTTTTGCCAAAGGTTGTTTCTGAATTTACTTTAAATCAGGCTATCCACTTACCAGTGTACTATGCGGAGCCTGCGAACCCAGAGGAATCCCTGCTTCATACTCTCGATGTGCATAGAACATTGAGTCTTTATCTTCTCTGCACCTCACAGTTGTGAAAAACTGAGCAACTTTTTGTTTCTTTTGCCCCTGGAAATCAGGGCGTTCAGGTTTCGAAGCAGTGCTTGTCCACATGGTTGGCCAACTGCATTTTGTTATCTATAAAAAATACGATAAACCACTCACGGGGGTTGTAAAACCCCATTCTTCCAGAGGCGTATCTGCGAGGCCGCCATGTGGTCTACTGTACATAGATTCGCAAAACATTAGTCTAGACATCGCTTCCAAGAAGCAAACTGCTTTTGGATGAGCCATTTTACAAGGCCTCCTGTCCATAGTCTTGATAGTTCACTTCCTCCTCCCCTTACCGTAATAACTGCTTGGGAATCTTCCCTTGTGTTATATCCTGCTGCAGGAGATTGCCTCGAGGAAGATAGTACAGTTACGCAAGAATTTACCATAACAGTAGATCTTTTGAGAGTATCTCTTGCAGCAGGTCATGCAGCCCCACCCTCCTTCCCCCTTGCTGTTACTTCAGAAGGGTTCCTTGCTCCTGTCCTTTTATGACTCCATGAACTTTTGCCTTATTTCCCTCCTGAGTTCCCATCGGAGGCCTGAGAAGTGGTTTCTCATTCGGTTGCTAGGATGAATAAGAACTGAGGAGTAGCTGGGACCTCACCCTTTTATACATACAGACACCACGTGGTAACATTAGGGGGAGGTCCCAGGGTCGACTGCTGAGAAGTTATCCAGAGGAAATGATGGCGGCTGATATCCCATGTGTTATGACCTGCTGCAAGAGATGCTCTCAAAGATCTACTGTTATGGTAAGTTCTTACGCAACTGTACTTTATTTGTGCCCACGACTCACATGCGAATCTGACGAAGAGTGCAGCTACCTTTTGCTGTTTTTGTTGCTTGTTTTGTTTAAGAAAATAAAAACACGGCCCGTAAAACCGTGGAGCCACTGGGAGACTATGACATAATGTGGTAAAATTCTTTCGAGGTGGAGCACTAAAAGTGAATGCATGTTGATCTACTGGTTTGGAAGGAGCAAAGTACTAAACTTTGTGCATGCGGTGTTCCTGCCATGGTGGGTTGACGGCAGCATATCTGACTGCCACCTAAAAGATGTGTTTTTTTTTTTTTTTTTTCCTTCTTCTTGGGAGCGGGATATGCAAGCCCTGGAATGTCAAGCTAGAGCTGGGTAGGGGCCAAGGATGTTGTGTAGGTGAGGGAGGACATATACCCCCCTCCTGGGGGATGGTCATCGAGTGGCACAGGCTGGGAAGGCAGCTGCTCACCACTCTACCCCGAACAGTGTGGCGTGGCTGGAACAGTGTGGTTGTGGCAGCCTCTGTCATTTGGGGGGGGGGGGGCGGCGGAGTGGAGGCAAAGAAAAGGAGAGATTAAAAAAAAAGATCTAAATGCACATTCAGAGTATATTGTTAAAGGGGACAAGTAAATATGTGCAATTTAGTTTTTAGCTGTTTCTAATGTTATTTTTTAAGAAATTATATTTGTGTGTTGGCGCCTATAGGCAGACAGTTGTATGGACTGTCCTTCCCTGATAGCCAGAATAGATTGAAATAGTCGAGAGAAGTTTTGGGACATGTCCCTTTCCAGACTCCTTTAGTTTGTTTCACTCTGCCCTAGCAGGTATATTTAACTGTACCTGAATAAAAGTTGATTTGAAAACGTTTTTTTCATTTCCTGTTATGGACAACATTTAATATAGGTCTTTTCCTGGAACCGTGAATTTGGAACTTTGTCAGTGTCACTACATAAGTACAATAAATACTCTGATCACAAACCAGTAACCTACCTGAGCATCGCTCAAGAGTTAGGAATCCATGCAATGACGTAGTCGAAACTACAAATTCCTGGTTCCGGACTGGCCCGCCGGTGCAGCGGTTGGATTTCTGCTTGCGATGCTAGCGACCAGGGTTCAGGAACAAGCCTGGGAGCTGGAGGGGCTGGCCGGGAGGAGGAGGCTTGAGCGTTCCAGGGATAGCTCGTCTTCTCCGAGGGGAGGGGGGGAACCAGGGCTCGGTTCTTGCCTGACCTTGGGTGGAGACCTGAGGTGCAGCAGGCCCAAGCCACTACAACGGGGGTGGCATGATGGACATCTGCACTCAGCGCCTTGATGTCAGGGCGCACATCATGCCCGGAACATCAGAAAAATTACCCGTAGCACTCCCAGGTAGATGGAGCACCAGGCCCCAAACTCCAGTGCCCCTACCTGCACCAGCGATGACATCCTGACGAAACCAGAAAACTTTGAGGTGTAAGGGCCCTCACCTCATACCCGCCTGAGGGGTATAGCCACGGCTACATGGGGGATGGACCGCTCCAGGTAAGAGGGCGGGGGCTAAGAAGGCCATAGGTGTCTCCTGAAGGGAGTGGAGTGCTACGGGTAGGGGGGAGCATAAAGAGAAAGTTAAAAAAATAAAAATTCCTGGTTCCATTAATATACTATACAGAGATTTGTCCATAAAAAGAAAATGGTGCAAAACGGTATTTCACTTTGATTTTGATTTAAGTGCCATTAAATATGGATCCTTTCGTGGTATAAATATAATTTCTTAAAACAGGAACATTACAAACAGCTGCAAAGTCACACACATGTCCTTACCATCTATTTTAAAAGCGCTAGTTGTGCCAAAAATAGCAGATGGGGAAACTTTTTAAAGTAACCAGTTGTTACTTTTTCCCCTAACATACTTTATTCTCCTCTTTGCCACAGGCTGGTTCCTTCTTGTACTACCAACAAGGGATGCTACCTACCATACTGAGGCTCTGCTATGGCTACTTCAGGTTCCCCCACTCAGCCACGATTCTCCTCGTTGCTGCCCCCCAGCTTACACCCTGGGGTTGGGCACATCTTCAGCTCTTTTCAGGATTTGTTCCCACACAAAAGATTAATATACAAGTTAGCCAGCCTGGGAGTGGGTCCCAAGATGACAGCCTGGGTAAAGAATTGGCTGGAGAATAGGACACAGAGAGTAATAGTAAATGGAGTCCACTCTGAAGAAAGGGGGGTTACTAGTGGGGTACCGCAGGGATCAGTATTAGGACCGGTCCTCTTCAATGTCTTTATAAGCAACATTGCAGAGGGACTGGAAGGAAAAGTATGTCTCTTTGCAGATGACACAAAGATCTGCAAAAGAGTTGATGCACAAGGTGGGGTGGAAAGGATGAGAAGGGACTTGGCAAGGTTAGAGGAAGGGTCAAATGTATGGCAGCTTAGATTCAGTGCTAAGGAGTGCAAGGTAATGCACCTGGGAAACAAAAACCCAGGGGAAGAGTACACAATGGGGAGTGAGATACTAACAACAACAAAAATGGAAAGAGACCTGGGGGTAGTTATATCAGATAACCTAAAGGTGGGCAAGCAATGTGAGTGGGCAGCAAGGAGGGCTGGGGGTATACTGGGATGCATAGGGAGAGGCATCACCAGTAGAAAACAGGAAGTTGTTATCCCTCTGTACAGACAGCTGGTGAGACCCCATCTGGAGTACTGCGTGCAGTTCTGGAGACCCAATCTCTGCAAAGACATAGACAGGTTGGAAGCTGTCCAGAGGAGGGCAACTAAAATGGTGCAGGGTCTGCACCGGAAGACATATGAAGACAGACTTAAGGCGCTTAATATATATAGCCTCGAGGAAAGGAGGGAGAGGTGGGACTTGATAGAAACTTTTCAAGTACCTCAAGGGAATCAACAAAGTCCAAGAGGTTAGCATCTTTCAAAAAAAGAGGTGTGCAAGAACAAGGGGGCACAATTTGAAGATAGAGGGGGGGCGGCTCAGAGGTAATTTAAAGTATTTTTCAGAAGCGGGTTGTGGATGTGTGGGCAGCCTTCTGGAGGAGGTTGTGGAGTCAAAAACAGTGGTGGAATTCAAGCATGCATGGGACAGTCATAGGGCAATTCTAGGGGGTGGGAGTAGGAAGAAGTAGGTTGCTGGTTACCTAGGATCTGCAGCTTATCCAGGAGGTAGGGAAATGGGCAGACTGGGTGGGCCAAGTGGTCCTTATCTGCTGTCAAATTCTATGTTTCTGTATGTTTCTATGTCTGGTCACATGAGGCTGAGATGAAGATGAGGCGAGTCCCTGGAGTGCAACAACTTGAACTCGATGTGGGCTGCCAGTGGACCGTCATCTCCCAGCACTGTGCACACATTCTGCCTGTTCTGTCTCTCTCCCCCGGCCCCCATGAGTGCCCAGCTTGACTGGCTGTGTCAGACTTGGCTGGTAGCCAATCAGCAGGCACCCACCAACTGTCCCCTGTCTCAGTCATTAATCCCCTGCACTGCCACCCTTGGTCACCCATGTGGTGTACAGCTGTGGGATGTGATCTCCCCCTCCACGAAGGAGGAGAGCGTTCGATGGGAAGCTCAGTCCTCCTCCCCCTGGCTGGCCCTCAGATGGCCCAGGCTTATTCCCGAACTTGGGTCGAGTGGTAGCGCTACTGCCACACCTGAGGGCCAGTGTTTACTTTCCCCCCATTATTGCATTTATTGGTTTTTCTCCTGCTATCCTGGGACCCCAGCACATGGGCGTCATATGCTCGTGGAGGCGCATACGCACCCCGTGGCGCCGGCTCAGCCCCTTCCACCCCTCTCCTGGTAAGTGCTAGGGCTCCCGACAGATTTAAACCAGATAACAGTTAGGCAAGTGAGATGCGGGCTATATACATACACATCATCCAGACAACAGTTTGGGCAATTAAGAGATGCAGGGTGTATACTGTACATAGATGAAGATGGATTTTTTGATTATTTACTTATTCACTTTACACTACTTCTACTTAGGTCTTAGGGTTTTGTTTGGTTTAGCAGATTAAAGAAACTTTAAAAAGTACTAGCGTCCATATTTTGTGTTTCATTAGTCGGGATTGAGGGTAGTGGTCGTTGCCAATAACAGCAGCACCACGTGGTTGTAGCCTTGAAGTTATGAATGAAAAGTAACCTGTACAGTGCAGTGAGTGCAATATTTTTTTACAGCAATATATTCTAGTTCTAAAGTACATAGAGTAGTTTTTGTTAGATGTTCAAGTATCATACGTAGGATATATAGGGTAGTGCATTAGATACATAAGAGTTGGTACGGGAGAAGAAGGGATAAAGAGTTAAGAAAAGAGGGAGGCTCTATGAGGAGGGTGGTTTGGGGGTTGGAACAGAGTGGGGCGTGGGGGAGATGGGGAAAGGGGACAGGTGTGGGGGTGGGGGGGAGATTGACTTGAGCTGGAGTTTGAAGGCCAGAAGGGAGTGGGTGTCGCGGAGGGAAGTAGGTAGTTGATTCCACAGGTGAAGAGGGTGGTAAGAGAAGGCAGAGGAACTAGCCGTTGATCGCCAGTGGGGGATGGCGAAAGAGCGGGGATGCCAGGATCTAAGGGAATAGTAAGGATTAGCAGCAGGGGAGAGGAGGGAGGAGAAGTAAGGAGGGTGAAGGTTAAACCAGTATTTTGACATGATTGTAAGTGAATGTACCGCCTGTGGGAGAAGGGGAGAGACTTGGGGAGGAGAGAAGTGTGCAGTGATAAGTACATGGCGGGGCATTTCTGGCGAACCTGCAAAAGGAGTTGAATGGTGTCAGGCTTAGAGAGGAGGTGGGGGCTGATGCATAAATAATGTCCCCGTAGTCCAAAGAGAGGGAGGATTGTCTTGTGTATTAAGTCACGGTGAATATGTATGGGGATAGCATGTTTGTTTCGGAAGAGCATACCTAGTTTGGGGCGCAGTTTTGAACAGAGGGAGTCAATATGGGCCAAGTATTTGTACAAGGTGACAGTATCCAGAGTGGAGGTATCCAAAGTGGTGAATCGTTGGTGGGGGGGGGCAGCCAAAGGTCATGGAGACCATTTTTTTTACTGTTCACTTTTAGGTTTTTTTCATGGAACCAAGTTAGCACACGGTCAAAGCTGGATTGACGTGGAAGCTGGATTGAATCCGCGGAGGGGCCAGAAACGTACAGGATGGTGTCATCCGCATAGAGGTGAATGTTGGAGAGAGAGAGCAGAGAGAGAGAGAGGAGGTCATTAATGAAAATAGAAAAGAGGATGGGGCCCTGAGGGATGCCGGATAGGATGTGGGGGTGGGGATGCAGAGTTGCCTCCTGTGACAGACTGCCGATGGTCACTGAGGTAGGATTTAAACCAGAGGACAGTGGAGGATGCGAGGCCCACAGAGTGCAGTTTTGGGAGGAGGTGTGGGTGTGAGATGGAATCAAAGGCCTTTGCGAGGTCAGTAAATATTGCTGATGTGAGGTGGTCTTTGTCCATTGCAGTGAGGATTGAGTCAGTGATGTGGAGAAGGGCCATGGTTTATGAATTGCTAACTGCCAGGCAAATCGAACAACATTTCTGAACCGCATGTGGAGAAAGATGGGCCATATTGTCAGCAGTGTTCCTGGCAAACAAGGACATGATGTGTGTTACAGGGCTGAAAAGCCAGTAAACACCTCCCGAGTTCAGACTATGATACCTTGCATGCTGTACCCAGGGCACCTGCCTCTCGCTTAAGAGGCCACTCCTGCCTTAATAAAGCAGATTTTGCCACTGTCCTAAACACCCCCTTCAAGGGCAACAAACTCTTTGGCTCAGAACTGAAAAAAAAAAAAAAATCTCTATGAGCTAGAGACCTCCAAGAAGTCGGTGAGATCTGTTCGGTCTTTAACCTCAAATGACTCTCAGCATAGCCATGGCAGAGGCTTCTTTTACAGGAACACTTGCACCTACACTCCTCAGGTTCAGGGTTGTGGTTATGCACCCCAGCACTCCAGAAACAGCAGCAGCAGTTCATATGGCCCACTGCAAAGCCTCCAGAGGACATATGAAAGGGGTAGTCATTCACCCCCTCCTTCTGACTCTTCACTGCCCCTCTGGATCCACTATTGGAGACACTGGTTAGCAGGGTACTGTATCTCTGTTTCTGCCCCAGTCACAGACAGTGACCACAAACCGATGAATCCTGGACATCATCCAGCACGGATACACCCCTGAGTTGGTGTCATAGCCTACGGATGCCTCCAGCCAGGGGTGGAATGCCCACTTAGGTGCACACCAGACCCAAGACTCCTGGTCTCCACTGAAACAAAGCCTTCACATTAATGTGTCAGAAATTAGGGTAGTTCTGTACAGGACCCTGGCCACTCTGCTTCAGGGGATGTCTCATCTGATTCAGTCAGTCAGTCAGTGTGGTGTATTACCCGAACAAACAGGAGGGCATGTACTACCAGCCTCAGTGCTGAGAGGCAGCGAAAAGTGTGGGAATGGTCGGTTAACCTGGAGGTCTGGTTCATTGCTGTCCATGTTGCTGACTTGCTAAATGTCCCAGCAGGCAGCTTAGGTCAGTCTAAGGTTCAGCCCAAGAAGTGGGAGCTCAGTCAGATCATAGCTGAACAGCCATGTGCATGTGGGGAGGGCCAGAGCTGGACCTTTTCGCATGCCCACACATTGCAAATCTGATTCCTTTTTGCTCATCTGCTCCAAGGCATGCAGATTTTTTGCAAAATACACCTGCCTAGCCTTCTCCCCCCCACTACCCCAGGTTTTACCTGGCTTTGGAGATCTCCCACAGACTCCCCAACCAGGGTCCAGTCGGTTTTGCTGGACCTATGAGATGCTGGCTGGACCTGCTGGTGGGGTTGTTTTGTTTTTTCCTTGCCATGCCACCTCCTTGACATCTGTCTCTGCCTTCACACGCTTCTAGTCTGTGCCTTGCAGAAGAGGCAAGCTCCTTAGCCCACCGCAAGGGCTACTAGAGTGGGGGAATCATATGCCTCCATCACTGTCTTGTACACCTGCCAGCTCTTGGGTCCGCCCAATCGACTTCCCAGGCTCGCTTCCAAGCCCAGTTTGCTAGCATGGGAGCACACATTGCTACCCACTGGGTTAGCGGGTGACCCGCAGTTTGGCTTTTCATGTCCCTTTCGCGGGGAAAGACTGCTGCACAGCGGGATGCGGTATGCAGGTGTGCCTGAAGGACCTGTTGCCTGTAACTTCCAATCAGCAAACCTGTTTTGGTTTGTAACCTGAACTCTGTGCTTGAATCCCTGACGAAAGCCCCTTTTGAGCCCAAGTCTTTCTGTGACATGAAGTATTTCTCCAGGAAGGTGTTATTCCTAGTGGCTGTTACCTTGGCCAGTCATGTCTGAACTGCAGAACTTAATTCAAGCATCCTCTTTTCTGGTGTTTCACAGGGACAGGGTGGTATTGCTTACTCACCCTAAATACTTGCCCAAGTTAGTGTCTGATTTCACATTAAATCAGTCTTTTGATTTGTTGTTACTCTTCCCTTTCCCTCAGAATCTTGGGAAAGTGCTGTTGCACACAGATCATCCACAGAATCTTTCAGTACTACCTAGACCATACCAGGGACTGTGTCTAGTCCTCCCAGCTGTTTGTTTTCTTTAGCACTGGCACCAGGGGTCATCCTGTTTTCTAAACAGTGTCTCTCCAAATTAATCTTTTGTATCCTTTTCTGCCGCAGATAGACTGGGCAGGACCTACCTTGTACTGTTATGTGGTATGCCACAAGAGGCATGATGGTCCCTGTCGTTGACTTAGGTCAGTGCAGCCACTGACATGTGCAGTGCTGCAACATGGTACTGGATCCATACTTTTACTAATTATTACAGCCTGGACCTGCTCTCCCAAGGAGGGCAGGGTTTGGCCTGACTGTCTTGCAAGACTGCTCATTTGAGGGGTTGGTCTGCTGTTTTACCAGCCACCTGGTTGGGGTTGGTACTGCTTGGTAATCTAATGTATTATGGCTCTATAGAGATACAGTACCTTTGAAGAAGACAGGTTTGTTACTTTCCAGTAAGCTTAGATTTTCAAGAAGATTTCCACTAAGCCAAACCTTGTCACACACACCATCCACTTGGTCTGACAGAGCTTTGCTTTTAGCTGCTTGGCAAGGCATTGCTTGTTCAATCTGTTGTTTATATCAGTGGCTCCACTAGCTGTGTGGTGGGCAGTGTTTGCTTTGCTTCCCCTGCCTCTCTGTACATGATTGGCAGGGTGGCTGTAATTCCTCTGTTGGGAATATTTTGAACTCCGTTCACTAGTGGGAGGAAGCTTATGTCGGTTGGTGGCACGCCCATGTTACATAGGTGAGTCTGTGCGTCGCCGACATGCACGTACACACATCTGAAGGGTGGCCCTTCTTGCAGATGCTTCCTGTGAGCTCCTGATCCCGTTGAATTTTTAGTCCAGTGTATTTTGGCTCTGTGGAGATCCTTCTGAAGATCCGGTGTTACTGGTAAGTAAGTCACTTTCTCTCAAAGTAATTGTAACAACCCATCTCTCTGACCAATTAAAATTTCTGGGCTTTGTTTTTATTTTGAAACAGAGACCCGCAAGTTCCTCGATGACCTGTGTGTCAAGAAAGAAGTGGAGTGCCCGCCACCCAGAACCACAGCCCGACTCCTGGACAAGGTAACCAAGAACAGCTTCTCTGAGATTGAGCTGTAACCACTAGGTCACACAGCATTCTCAGCCACTAACCACTGAGTAGTTACTAAAACTACCCCCTCCATTAGTACTTTTAGAAGTCTGATAATTCCACCGCTTCTTGCAAAATGGCCACCACAGAGCAGATGAGTTAATCGAACAAATTGTGCCAAACGTGTTTCAGAGTAAATGCAGGAAAACTCCTTGCAAGTAAATGTAATTATTTACTGTTGAGTTTGGAACCTCAGTCTTTGTCAACATATCAAACAAAGTAGCATGTAATGCAAGTAGAACCCAGTTGATGCAAGGAAATTAATGGCAAAACTATAGCAGCACTAACCAGTAAGTGATTCGGTTTGAAAGGTCACTGCTAGTTACATTGAACTGCCGTCATATGTTTAATTAGCTCTGCCACAGTAGGCCTGCCCCTTGCACCATGGGACATGGTCATACCAGGAATGGACAGCCCATCTTTACAGAGGTGACATGGCTGTGTCAGGATTGGAGAGCCTTTTTCCACAGTGAAACATACCGCTGTGCCAGGATTGGACCTATATGTAGTGTGCCAGGATTGCACAGCCCCTCTATGCTGTGGGACATGGCAGTGACAGGATTGGACAGTCCCTCTTTACTTTGGGACTTGGTTCACCAGCATTGGACAAACCCTGTCCACTGACAGAATTTGAAAGCCCCCTCTACTGAGGGATGTGGCTGTGCCAGGACTGGACAATAGTTCTACTATGTGGAACATGGGTGTGCCATGATTGGTCAGCCACTTTACACTGTGGGACGTGGCTGTGCCAGGACTGGACAGCCATTCTGTGCTGTGGAACATGATTGTGCCAGAACTGCACAGCCACTTTCTGCTGTGGAACATAGTTGTGACAACAAGGGCTAGTCATTCTACACAATGGGGCATAGCTGTGCTAGAATGGGACAGCCCCTCTTCACTGTGGAACATGGTTGTGCCAGGATTGGACAGTCCTTCTCCAGTGTGGGATGGGGCAGTGCCAGGATTGGACAATTCCTTCTCTATGGTGGGATATGGTTGTGCCGTGATTAGACAGTCCTTCTCCAATGTGGAATGTGGCAGTGCCATGATTGGACAGCCACTCTCTACATTGGGATATGGTTGTGCCAGGACTGGACAGCCCCTCTCCCCAGTGGGATATGGTTGTGTCAGGATACAACAGTCCCTCTCCACATTGGGATATGGTTGTGCCAGGATTGGACAGTCTCCTCTCCCCAGTGGGATGTGGTTGTGCCAGGATCAGACTGCCCTTCTCCACAGGAGGATATGGTTGTGGCAGGATTGGACAGCTCCTCTTCACTGTGGGATATGGTTGTGCCAGGATTGGACAGTCCCTCTTTACTGTGTGGTATGGTTGTGCCAGGATTGGATCACCCCTTTCCACAGTGGGGTATGGCTGTGCTGGGACTGAACAGCCCTTCTTCACTGTGGGATATGGTTGTGCCAGGACCGAAGAGCTCTTCTTCACTGTGGCATATGGTTGTGCCAGGATTGGACAGCCCCTCTTCACTGTGTGATATTGCGCCAGGATTGGCTAGCCCCTCTTCACTGTAGGATATGATTGTGCAAGAACTGGATTGCCCCTTCCCACCATAGGATATGTTTTTAAAGAGCCTCTCTACATTGTAGGTTATGGCTGTTCCAGGATTGGACAGCCCCTCTTCTCTGTGGGATATGTTTGTGCCAGGATTAGATAGTCCCACTTCACTGTGGAATATTGTGCCAAGATTGGAATGCCCCTCTCTACAGTGGGATATGGTTGCACCAGGATTGGACAGCCCCTCTTAACTATTGGATATGGTCATGCCAGGATTGGGCAGCCCCTCTCTACAGTGGGATGTGATTGTGGCAGGATTTGGTAGCCCCTCTCCACTGTGGGGTATCTTTTTAAAGAGCCTCTCTACATTGTAGGTTATGGCTGTTCTAGAATTGGATGGCCCATCTCCGCTCTGGGACATGGCTGATCTTACTTTGAGAAGCAGCCCTTGCAGCAGGTTACACCATTAGGACTGAAGCCGTCAGGCGCCAGGACCCCACGGAAATTTTCTAGCTAGCAGTATCCAGCGGGGACTGCCCCTGACGTCAGGCATCATACAAAAGGGGACGGTCCCCCAGAATTCCCAGTTCTTTTCCCACCGTCGACTTGCCAGCATTGGCCTCACAGTCTAGCTCCAGCGAAACGATGACCAGAACTTCCAGCCTTACTCTGAATGTCGGCATCTCCTACTCCTTCCTCAGAAGGACACCCCTCCAAGTGTGCCTGCTGCAAACAGATTCCTTTTAAGGATCTGCACTCGTCCTGTTTGCGGTGCCTAGGCCCAGAACATGACACCAAGGCCTGTCCCTTTTGCCAGCGGTTCAACAGTCGCACCAGGATCCGCTGCCAGAAGGCACTTCAAGGGTTGCTCTTGGAAGAACAACTTAAACTTATGGAGAAAGACCCTGCCTCCAGAGGTGAGTCCACCCCTAAGACTCATAGGCACCGAATCAATTACCGGGAGAAGGCCAGGTCCAGATTCCCGAACCAGGCTTCAGACTCGCGTACTAGCTCTGGCTCTACGCGTTCAGACCGCTCTCCCTCCAGGGCTCGCTCTCAGCCTCCTCCCGTGAAGGTTAGGACTTCAGGCAGCTCTTCAGCTTCCTTACATCCCATTAAGACTTCCAGGACCTCAGACCCTTCGCCAGTGCCCTCCCGGGCTTCCACTAAGTCTACTGACTATCACCAGTCCAAGTCCTCTTCCAAAATCAGCCAATCTTACTTCGAGAAACAGCTCTTGTAACAGGTTACACCATTAGGACTGAAGCCGACAGGCGCCAGGACCCCACGGAAATTTTCTAGCTAGCAGTATCCAGTGGGGACAGCCCCTGGCGTCGACTCACCCCCCGGCGTCAGGCATCTAATAAAGGGAAGTCCCCAGAATCCCCAGTTCTTTTCCTGCCGTTGACTTGCCAGCATCGGCCTCACGGTCCCACTCTAGCGAATGACACCTAGAACTTTCAAAGTTTTACTCTAAATGTCGGCATCTCCAACTCCTTCCTCAGAAGGACGTCCCTCCAAGTGTGCCTGCGGCAAACAGATCCCTTTCAAGGATCTACATTCATCCTGTCTGCGGTGCTTAGGACCGAAACACGACACCAAGGCCTGCTCCTTTTGACAGCAGTTCAATAGTCTCACCCGGATCTGCCACCAGAAGGCACTTCAGGGGTTCCTCTTGGAAGAAAAGTTGAAAAGCATGGACAAAGACCCTGCCTCCAGAGGTGAGTCTACCTCTAAGTCCCATTAGCACTGGGACAAGCATCGGGAGAAGGCCAGGTCCAGATCCCCTAACCGGGCCTCTGACTCGCGCACCAGCTCAGGCTCCACGCTCTCAGACCGCTCTCCCTCCAGGGCTCACTCTCAGTCCCCTCCAGTAAAGGTTAAGTCTTCAGGCAGTACTTCGGCTTCTCTGCATCCCATCAAGACTTCCAGGCCTTCAGCTTCCTCAACACCCTCTCGGGCCGCCTCGAAGTTTTCAGACCATCACCGGTCCAAATCCTCTTCAAAACCTCAAGCTTCCTCAGAGAGACGCCGCGCCGCCGATGCCAGATCGGCCTCCCAGCCTCCTAGGGGTCCTGATCCCCCCTCCCAGGAAGACTAAGGACCCGACGTCCCTAAAACGGATGACTGACCCGAAGCGGGCTACTGACCCTTCATCGGCTGTACGCCCGTCAGACCAGACGTCAGCTAAGCACCCGATGTCAGTGAGATGCTCGCCGGCGCCGGAGACTACCTCCCCGTCACCGGTGGACACCGGTCGCCGGGACTTTACAGAGGAGGACCTGACATTGCCTGATGACCAGGCAGGCAACAATGAGGACACCGGGCTTCCACAGGAACCTTCGCCAAACCCGGTGATGCCCTTGGTCACGACGCCCGATACCAGCGACAGACCACCGTCGCCAGGTCTGTCTTCCAGTATGAATATCCAGGAGGTCAAAGATCTCTTCACCTTTTGGTGGGACACAATAAAGAAGGATGTGATCCCAGTAAAACCTCCTCCTTCTCCTCCTACTCTTTCACCTCCTACTCCTCCTCCTGCACCACGGGCCAGCAGGAAGACCACCGACCCCAAGAACCTACTCCACCTCCTATGGGAAGATCCAAAGAACTGAGAAGGCCCCCTTCAGGATCTCCCTCAGGGTCTCCCAGTCCTAAGCGACCCTGACATCGACGGTCCACTCCACAAGGGGATGATTCTAGACCTGACACCTCAGATACCTCCAGGTCTCCTTGTCTAATCAGCATCCCATCACCTGACCCAAGAGACCGGCCCAGGTCACCTCTGGATGATCCCTCTTTTTCTGAAGTCATGAGGCACATCCAGGAGAACATGAGATGGGATTCAGAAGATCTCTACCCCGAGAGACGGGGCCTAGCTCGTTACCTTCGGCAGAAGGACCCTAAGCCTCTGGTGGTACCACCCTTGGTGGACACCTTTGTGGACGTCACGAGGCTTCATGGAAGCATCCGCATTCCACCCCCGCGGTGCCGAAGAAAGCTGACTGCCTGTACAGGGCCCTGGCAGAGGACCAGTACTTGGCGCAACAACCCCTGTCTGATTCCCTGGTCATCGCAGCCTCCCATGATAGGTCTCAACGACCACAGCATCTGAGTACACAGCCATTGGACCAGGAATCCAAGCAGTTGGATGCCCTGGTGAGGCGCATGTACGCGGCTGCTACATGCTCCATCAGATCACTGAACTATCCGATTCATATGGTTCAGTTTCAGAATGCCCTGTGGGAATAGGGTCAGGACCTGGTTGACAAACTACTGGATGGCGAGCAGAAGACGGAGCTATTGAGCCTCCTCCGCACAGGGTCAGACGTGGGGACCCAAGTGTTAAGAGCAGCATATGATTCTGCGGACTCATCTGCCAGGGGCGCAGCTTCAGGCGTCTGTCTCTGGAGACACTCCTGACTCCATGTCTCCGGTTTTACCCCGGACATATAGAAGAGTATCCTGGACATCCCTTATAACGGAGAGGTCCTGTTCAGTGAACCCTCTGAAAAGGTCATCACCAAGCTTCAGGATGCCGGGAAGGCAGTAAGGACTGTACATGCCATGTACAGAACCAAATCTAGTTCCTTTCGTAGGAACCAGAACCGTTTTCGCGGCCAACAACGACAGCAGCCACGTTCTGGCCAGCAGCAAAGGGGCACCTTCCACCGTAAGGCCCAACCTAAGTCTTCTCCAGGCTGAGATCAGCAGTAGACTAAACCGCCCCAGCCTGCAAGGGGGGGAGTAATGCCGCCACAGCATGACTCCTTCCCGGCCCCCGCCTCTCCTCTAGATCAGTGGGCACAAAAGGTTGAGGGTTGCATTGCTCGCCACTTTTCAGGATGGCAGTCGATTACCGCTGACCGGTGGGTCCTTCAACTGGTCAAGAGAGGTCACTTTATAGAATTCCTCAACCACCCACTGTCAAGACCTCCCCTGCTTTCCCATTATTCGAGTCAGCACGCATTGCTCATACAGCAGGAGGTGCTTGTGCTTTTGGGAAGGGAAACTATAGAGCATGTACCGAGGAACCAGAGAGATGCAGGTTATTATTCCCCCTTCTTTCTGGTTTCCAAAAAGACAGGGGACCTCCGTCTGATTCTAGATTGCAGCGATCTTAACACTTCGGTCCTTTACAAACGCTTCTGCATTGTGACCCTTCCCAGTTTGATACCCATGCTCAAGCAGGGTGCATTCCTAGCGTCTTTGGACATGCAGGATGCCTACGTGCACATACCCATAGCTGGAGCGCACAGGAAGTTCTTGCGCTTCAAATTTCTAGGTCGCCATTTTCCGTTCCGAGCCCTCCCTTTAGGACTGTCCTCGGCACCTCGGGTATTTACGAAGTGCATGGCAGTCATTGCAGCGGATCTAAGGAGACAAGGCCACTACGTGTTCCTGTACCTGGACGACTGGCTTCTCATGGCCCCCTCTCGGGAGGCTGATGTCCGCAATCCACTGTACTCAGTCCCTGTTCGAGGCGTTGGGCATCATCATCAATCAGGAGAAGTCACACCTGGTTCCATCACAGAATCTGTAGTTCATAGGCGCAGTTCTGGACACCATCCAGGGGAGAGCTTTTCTGCCCCAGGACAGAGGGGAACACATCAGATCCCTCATCAGGGACATCTTGGCAAAGAAGACAGTCCCAGCCAGACTGGTCCTTTGCCTGCTCGGATATGTGGCTGCGGCCATTGCAAACGTCCTGCTAGCCCATCTCCACGTGTCGGTGACCCAGTGGATGTTACGGGTACAGTGGGATCTTACTTCGAGACACAGCTGTTGCAGCAGGTTACACCATTTGGACTGAAGCTGGCAGGCGTCAGGACCCCACGGAAAAATTCTAGCTAGCTATCTTCAGCGGGGACCGCCCCCGATCGGTCCCGCCTCCAACGTCAGGCGTGGTACAAAAGGGGGCGGTCCCGCCAGATTCCCCAGTTCTTTCCCACCGTCGACTTGCATGTCTCGACCCTTCGGTTCCAGTCTAGCGCGACGCGTGGTTCAGAGCTTTCCTCCGGGAAATTCTTTTTTCTTCAAGCAAGATTGTTGCTGATGTCCTCTCCGACCTCCGGTCATCCCTCCAAGTGTGCTTGCGGGAAACAGATCCCCTTCAAGGACCCCCACACGGCCTGTGTTAGGTGCCTGGGCCCAGACCACGATACCGGGCCTGTTCGTTTGCCAGGGCTTCAACAGCGAACCAGGATCCGGCGTCAGAAGGCCCTCCAGGCTTTTGTTGGAGGAAAACTGAAGACCATGTCCTCCAAGGAGGAATCTTCGTCCAAATCCCACAAGCACGCGGAGAAAAAAAGGGAGAAGGCCCCTTCCAGGTCCCCGTCCAGGGCTTCGGAGTCCCGCAGCTCCGGTTCTCGGTCCGACCGCTCTCCTTCCAGGGCCAGCTCTCAGCCTCCCCCGGCTGCGGTAAGAAAGCCTCCTTCTTCTCAGGCCAAGTCCGCCAGGCCGTCGTCGTCTTCCTCTTCCAGGGCCTTGGCGAAGTCAGGGGAGCGCCACCACCATCATCATAAGTCGGGTTCCCGCCCTTCGGCTCCCGACGTCTGGTCGTCTTCTGTGCCTCCTCGTAAAACTTTGGAGCTCACACCGTTGAAGAGACCTGTGGACCCGACGCCGGCCCGACCGTCGTCGGCTGTACGGCATTCCTCCCTGGAGCCGTCGTCTGCCGGACGGCTATCGTCGGCCAAACCATCCCAGCGGACACCGGTTGGGGGACCGGTGTCCGTTCCGCCTGAGAAGAGGGCTCCCACACCTCCGACCGACGTCGGTCAGGAGATGTTGACTGAGGAGGACTTAACGCAGCCCGAGGACCAGACGGGCGACCCCGGCCTCGCCAAAACTCCCAGGGCCCCCTCGCCTTTACGCGAGGCCCTGTGGAGCGGCCCGAGACCTGGCGACCGCCCACGGCGCCTGGGCGTCGTCGGGACTTTCTTAGCGGAAGTGAGAGGATCTCTTCACTTACTGGTGGGACCATCATAAGGGACATGGCCCCCACCGCTCCTCCTCGGTACCAGCCCCCTTCGCCCGGGGTCGGCAGGCCGCTTACCTCCACGGAGCCTGGATCCTCCCAGGGAAGATCATAAAGCGGAGACCTCCGTCAAATCCTCTTCTGGATCACCCAGCCTAAGATCCAGGAGACACCGACGTTCGCCATCGACGGAGGACACGGGATCAGTCTACTCTTCCTCTAGATCCCCATCTCCTTTCTCCATCCCTTCTCCGGACCCACGTGAGACACCGAGATCTCCTCCGGATGACCCCCCGTTCATGGATATTATCGACATATCAGGAGAACATGGGATGGGATGCAGAAGAACTAGACCCCGAAGGTTCGCCTTGCCAAATGATCTTCGGCAGAAGGACCCCAAGCCTGTGGTGGTACCACCCTTGGTGGACACTTTCGTGGACGTCACCAAGGCAGCGTGGAAGCGTCCACATTCGCTCCCGGCGGTGCCGAAGAAAGCTGATCGTCTGTACAAGGCTCCTAAGGACGACCAGTACCTGACACAGCAGCCTCAGGCCGACTCTCTGGTCATCACAGCCTCACATGACCGGTCACAGAGGCTGCAACATTTGAGCACCCTGCCACCGGACCCAGAGTCCAAACAGTTGGACGCACTGGACAGGCGCACGTATGCTTCCGCTACCTGCGCCGTCAGATCCTTGAACTACTTGACCCACATGGTTCAATTCCAGAACGCTTTGTGGGAACAGGGTCTGGAGGCGGCTGAAAAGCTGCCCGAAGGTGAGCAGAAGGAGGAGATGCTCCAGCTCCTCCGTGCGGGTTCAGGCGTGGGGAACCAAGTGCTTCGAGCCGCGTACGACTCCGCGGACTCATCGGCCCGAGCAGCAGCTTCTGGCGTATGCCTCCGGAGACACTCCTGGTTACGTGTCTCCGACTTTACCCTGGATGTCCAGAAAAACATGGACGCTCCGTTCGAGGGAGAAGTTTTATTTGGTAATCCTTCCGAGAAGATCATTACCAAACTTCAAGAGGCCGGGAAGGCGGTGAAGTCGGTTCAAGCCATGTACCGACCCAAGCTTGGTTCCTTTCGTAGGAACCAAAGCCGTTTTCGTGGGCGGACACAGAGGCAGCAGCCCCGCTCCGCTACACATCAGAGGGGCTCCGGTTTCCGTAGAACCCAGGGAAAACAGCCCGCTAGCCGAGGTCAGCGTTCCCTAGGCCGACCCAGCCAGCGGGCCCATCTGCCGCCACAGCCTGACTCCTTTCCGGCCCCGCCCCTCAGGATCAGCGGAAATCATGGTGGAGGTGCGCATTGCAGACTTCCTGCGGGATGGCAGGCCATTACCACACAGGTGGGTTCTGCGAGTTGAGTCAGTCTAGGCCACTTTATAGGAGTCATGCAGAAAAGCCACCCTCGAGGCCTCCTTTGCTCTCCGGTATCTGGGTCAGCACAAAATTTGATCTGGCAAGAGGTTCTCGCGCTCTAAGAAAGGAGCGACGATAAGTACGTCCAGGAGAACCAGAGAGGGCCAGGATATTATTCCCACTTCTTCCTGGTTCCAAAATCAGGGACCTCCATCGATTCTGGACCTCAGCGACCTCAATGTGTCGATCGCCTACAAAAGATTCGCATGGTGACTCTTCGGGCCTTATTCCCATGCTGAAACAAGGCGCCTTTTGGCGTCTCTAGACATGCAGGGCGCATACCTGCATATCCCCATAGCTCACGCACCAGAGGTTCCTGCGCTTGAGTTTCTCGACCACCACTTTCAGTTCGAGCTCTTCCGTTCGGACTGTCATCCGCACAAGGGTCTTTACCAAGTGCATGGCAGTCGTGGCAGCATCTCTGAGGAGACAGGGCCACTATGTGTTCCCGTACCTGGCGACTGGCTTCTCATGGCCGCCTCCAGAGGCGTTGTTACTCATGGTCCAGAGCACCCAGGACTTGTTCCAATCTCTGGGCATTCTCATAAATGCAGAAGTCTCTCCTGGTACCGTCGCAGAAACTGCAGTTTATAGACAGCAGTCCTGGACACTGTTCAGGGAAGAGCTTTTCTTCTGGACGACAGGCGGGCGCATCAGATCCCTCATAAGGGATTTGTCGTCGAACAAGATCGTACCTGCCAGGTCAGTCGCCCGCTGCTCGGACACATGGCTGCGGCCATTCCTACTGTCCCTTTCGCAAGGCTCCACATGCGGGTAACAGTGGATGCTCAAGGTGCAATGGGACCAAAGGCAAGACCACTTGCAGCATCGGTCAGGATCACGAACTCAGTGATCCGAGACTGGCAGTGGTGGCTAGTCCCGGGTTGCTCTCCAGGGCGTCCCGTTTGCTGCGCCGTCCCTGGGTAACCCTCACCACAGACGCCTCAGGTCTTGGGTGGGGACACACCTGGACGGGTAAAGTCCCAGTGCGTGGACCCGTTGGAGCTCATCTCCATATCAGTGTCCTAGAGATGAGGCGTTCTCCTATGCCCTGCAGGCCTTTCAGTCAGTAATCCCACCGTGTACTCTCCTGCTTCAGACAGACAACACGGCGGTGATGTATTACCTCAACAAACAAGGGCGCACACTCTTACCCCTTTGCAGGAGGCCATGAGGTGTGGGATTGGTAATGCGGACACAGCGCGAATCTGATCACTGTGCATGTTCCGGGGTGGACAACACAATTGCAGGCGGCCTGAGTCGATCCCAGGCCAGAGTCCACAGTGGGAACTTCTTCAAGAGGTAGCAGAGGATCTGTTTCTTCGATGGGGAATTCCAGAACTAGACTTGTTCGCATCCCCATCAGCATAAAACTGCCCAATTTTTGCTCGCTAGATCCAGGGCCTGGTGTTTTCTGGCGGGCAGCGTTATCCCTCTCCTGGGCGAACAGATTCCTCACGCTTTCCCTCCCTTCCCGTTGATCCAGAGTTCTTCTCAAACTGCGCGGGGAGCATGCACTCCATGATCCTGGTGGCCCGTTCTGGCCCAGACAGATCTGGTTCCCTTTGTTGGTGCAACTATCTCGGGAACCCCCGCTCCCGTTGCCGCTCAGCTCCCACCTCCTGTCTCAGGAGAAAGGTTCATTAGTCCATCCGGACCTACGCTCTCTGAACCTGCATGCTTGGCTCCTAGAGACATAGCCATCTTGCGTCACGGGGTCTCGCAAGAGGTTGCAGAGGTTCTTTCTGCAGCCAGAAAGCCGGCAACGCATGCGACGTACGCCATGAAATGGCGCCGTTTTTGTTTATGGTCACGAGCTCGTGATCTTTCCCCTTTAGGTTGTCCTGTGGGAGTAGTGTTGGATTACCTCCTCTCCCTTTTTCATTCAGGCCTAGCCTACTCCTCTATTAAGGTGCACCTCTGTGCCATTTCTGCCTATCACCTCCCGGTGGGACATCGTACAGTAGCTCAATTGGACGCCTCTCGGGAATTTCTTAGGGGAGTGTTACACCTTAGGCCTCCCATTAGGGACCCTGTGCCTCCATGGGATCTGCTCTTTGTCCTGGAACAGCTCACGCTCCCTCCTTTTGAACCTGCCGCGGATTGCGAGCTACGTTTTCTGTCGTGGAAAACGTTATTTTTAGTTGCTGTTACTTCAGCGAGAAGAATTTCTGAGCTTCACGCTCTTATGTGCAAAGAGCCTTATTTAGTTTTCCACCGGGACAGAGTATCCCTGAGGACGAATCCTAAGTTTTTACCTAAGGTGGTCTCTTCACTCTCTCTAAACCAGGATATTGACCTTCCGGTCTACTTCGAGTTATTCAAATAGAGGAGAGGCTTTGCTCCACACCCTGGATGTTCACATGACCTGAGTATTACCTCAACAGAACTAAGCCCTTTCGTAGTTCTGAACAGCTTTTTGTTTCCTTCTCTGAGAGAATGATGGGCCAATCAGTATCTAAACAGTCTCTGTCTCGCTGGCTTGTCCAGTGTATTTCCTACTGTTATGATATAAAACAAAATCCCCTCCCGGGCTCAGTCCGGGGTCATTCTGCTAGGGGTGTGGCCACATCCTTCGCAGCACTCTGAAACGTCTCCACCTCTGCTATTTGTGCTGCAGCCACTTGGAGCTCTGTGCATACCTTTATCAGGCATTATAGCCTGGACATCGCCTCTAGGCGAAGGGCTGGTTTCGGCCTTGCGGTGCTACAGGGTCTCCTGTCCTAGGTTCAGGACCTGGAATGTACTTCCTATTTTCCTCCTCCCGGATCTTCTGGCAGTGTTACTGCTTGGGAATCAGTTCTAATGGTGTAACCTGCTGCAAGAGCTGTGTCTCGAAGTAAGATAGTACAGTTACGTAAGAACTTACCGTAACAGTAGATCTTCGAGAACAGCTCTTGCAGCAGGTACCTTCCCGCCCACCTTCCCCCTTGGAGGAGGCATGGCTCAGTCTTCCTGAGCAGGGATTTATATCTTTCTGTCTTCTGACGACGAATCCTCAGTCTCCCATTTCAATGTCAGCCTGCGGCCGGAAGTCTCCGGCGGGAGAACTGGGAATCTGGCGGGACGCCCCTTTACGTACCTGACGGCGGGTGGGACGGCGTCGGGGCAGTCCGCTGAAGATAGCTAGCTAGAATTTTTCCGTGGGGTCCTGACGCCTGCCGGCTTCAGTCCAAATGGTGTAACCTGCTGCAAGAGCTGTTCTCGAAGATCTATTGTTACGGTAAGTTCTTACGTAACTGTACTTTCAGAAGCAAGACCATTTGCAGCTTCCTATTCGGATCAAGAATGCCGTCATCTGAGATTGGCAATGGTGGCTAGATTCAAAGAACCTGTCGGCTGGGGTCCCCTTCATTGCGCCGTTTCCAGTTGAGACACTCTCCACAGATGCCTCAGGGTTCAGTTGGGGAGCACACCTCGATGGGATCAGATCTCAGGGCTCACGGACGCCCCAGGAAGCTCATCTCCACATAAATATTTTGGAAATGAAACCAGTTCTTTATGCCTTGCAGGCCTTCCAGTCGGAGATCCCACCAGGTACTCTGCTGTTACAAACTGACAATACTGTGGTGATGTATTACCTCAACAAACAAGGAAGCACCCATTCCTACCCACTTTGTAGGGAGGCCATGAGGGTGTGGGATTGGGTTCTACAACACTGCGCAAACCTCATTGCTGTTCATGTCCCAGGAGTGGACAACGTCATCACAGACAGCCTGAGTCGCTCTCAGGCCAGAGTCCATGAGTGGGAACTTCTCCAGGAGGTGGTAGAGGATCCATTTCACAGATGGGGCACACCAGAGTTAGACCTTTTCGCATCCCCATCCAACGAAAAACTGCTCAATTTCTGCTCGCTAGATCCAGGGCCTGGTGTTTTCTGGCGAGACGTGTTGTCTGTCTTCTGGACAGGCAGATTCCTCTATGCATTTCCTCCCTTCCCGTTGATCTAGAGGGTACTTTTGAAACTCTGCAGAGAGCAGGCGATGCTGATACTTTCACGCCGTTTTGGTCCAGACAGATTTAGTTCCCTCTGCTACTACATCAGCTGTCCCAAGAACCTCCGGTGCCTCTGCCAATCAGCTCCCACTTATTGTCCCAGGAGGCAGGTTCTTTGGTCCATCCGAGCCTTCGATCTCTGATCGTGCACGCAGGGCTCCTAGAGACATAGCTGTTATGCGGTACGGTTTCTCACAAGAGGTAGCAGATGTTCTAGCAGCTGCTAGAAAACTGGCCACTCACGCCACATACTCCATGAAATGGCGCAGATTTTGCCTCTGGGCTCAAGCATGAGGGCTTTCCCCAATGGATTGTTCGGAAAAATCGGTCCTAGACTACCTTCGGTCTGTCTTCCAGGCAGGCTTGGCCTACTCCTCTATTAAAGTTCACCTTTGTGCCATCTGAGCCTATCATACACCTATAGGCCTGCGACCCATAGCTCAGTTGGACACTGCACGAGCCTTCCTGAGAGGTGTTCTCCACCTTAGACCTCTGATTAAGGATCCTATTCCTACATGGAATTTACCCTTAGTCTTGGAGCAGCTCACACTGCCACCTTTTGAACCAGCCGCGGATTGCGAGCTACATCTCCTGACTTGGAAGACGTTATTTTTAGTTGTTGTTACTTTGGCCAGAAGGATTTCTGAGCTTCACGCACTGATGTGCAAAGAACCATATTTGGTTTTTCACCAGGACAGGGTGTCCCTATGGACAAATCCAAAGTTTCTACCTAAGGTGGTCTCAGCTCTCACCCTCAAGCAGGACATCGACCTGCCAGTGTATTTTCTGAATACTCGAATAGAGGAGAGGCCCTGCTGCACACTCTAGATGTGCATAGGTGTCTAAGATACTACCTGACCAGAACCAGGCACCACCGTAAATCTGATCAGCTTTTCGTCTCCTTCGCCCATAGAGTGCTGGGCACTCCGGTTTCTAAACAATCGCTGTCCAGGTGGCTCATCTATTGTATCACGTTCTGTTACCAGAAATGTAACAAACCCCCTACCAGGCTCGGTTAAGGGACATTCCACAAGAGGAGTGGCTACCTCCTTTGCGGCTATGAAGAACGTGTCCACTTCAGCCATCTGTGCAGCAGCTGCTTGGAGCACTGTGCACACCTTTATCAGGCATTAAAGCCTGGACGTTGCATCACGGCGAAGAGCTGGTTTTGGTCTAGCAGTCCTTCAGGGACTCCTGTCCCAGGCTTCGGTCCAACTCGCGATCTCTACCTAGCCTCCTCCCACCTGCGATGGATTTCCAGTATTGCTTGGGAATTAGTCCTAATGTTGTAACCTGCTGCAAGAGCTGTTTCTTGAAGTAAGATAGTACAGTTATGTAACAACTTACTGTAACAGTAGATCTTCGAGAACAGCTCTTGCAGCATGTGGTTTCCCTCCAGCCATCCCCTCTGGAGATAGAGTTGTTCCAATACCCCTTTACCTAGGATTAGGTGTTTCTAACACCTCTCTGAATACCTCTTGATGGTGGATCCTCAGTCTCCATTTCTGATGTCATCTAGCAGCCAGGAGTCTCCGTTGGGAGAACTGGGGAGTCTGGGGGACCGCCCCCTTTTGTGTGATGCCTGACGTCGGGGGCGAGGCCGACAACGGGGGTGGTCCCTGCTGGATACTGCTAGCTAGAAAATTTCTGTGGGGTCCTGGCGCCTGCCGGCTTCAGTCCTAATGGTGTAACCTGCTGCAAGAGCTGGTCTCAAAGATCTACTGTTACGATAAGTTCTTGCATAACTGTACTTTCCAGGATTGGACGGCCCCTCTTCACTGTGGGACATGGTGCCAGGATTGGACAGCCCTTCTTCGCTGTGGGAAATGGCTGTGTCAGATCTGGACAGCGACTCCCTGCCATGGGAAATATTTTTGTCAGAAAGTGTTTAGTTTCGTACTGCATAGGGATATTTATCCAAGATGTTCATGAACTTGGATTGATGTAACATTCTTTGGGGGGGCTGAGAAATGAGAAAAGAAATTCTGAACTGGTGTGGGGGATATCTACCAAGTGTGGGATACTTATTTGCTGTCCTTGTTTTCACAGTAAAGCTTTTATAACGCTAAACTGATGTTTCTTTGCAGCTGGTTGGTGAATTCTTAGAGGTTAACTGCATCAACCCGACCTTCATCTGTGATCACCCGCAGATCATGAGCCCGCTGGCCAAGTGGTGAGTGTAATTGGGACTGAGGTACTCTTTCCAGCAATGAGAGGACATTATTTACCATTTTAAAATGGGGTCTGGCCAGTTCTGGCTCCTCATTGGTCAGGACCCTGTCACATGATACTACATTAACCTAGCACACGCCCCAGCCTCAATGACATGCTGTGGGGTGTGTTAATTGATAGCACAAAATGTTGGGGTCAAAACGATCAATATGCTAATTACATAACCTCAAGGTCAAAAAGATCACGATGTAAATTACATAAATTAACTGATTATAGTGCTCCACAGACAGTTCTAGGCCATCCATTCAGTGCCAGTTTACAAAACAATATACAGTAACAGGCTGTACAGTAACAAGTCAAAAAGTAACTGGCCCACACACCTGGATTTTTAGGCTTTAAATAACTGAATTTAAATTCTGATTTGGGATAATGCTGTATATCTGTAATACAAGCGGGCTTGATCGGCCAAATGTTGTTCTGCTGGCTTCTTTGCATGTTTGTATCTTGATTTCTCTCTCTCACCCTTTCTTTATTTTCAGGCATCGTTCTCGTAAGGGTCTGACGGAGCGATTTGAGTTGTTTGTTATGAAGAAGGAGATCTGTAATGCATATACAGAACTGAATGACCCCGTGAGACAAAGGGAGCTATTTGAGGATCAGTCTAAGGTACAGTGATTGGTTATCATACACTTCGGTTTGGGAACATGCATAGACTGTTGTTGAAGAGGGTTATGAGGTGTTGCACATACCAGCTGTTGATGAGGAAGTTTAAGGGGGTAATACAGTAGTTGTTGGTAAGGAAAGTGTATGTGGTAACATGCACTGACTGTTGAAGGGCTTGTATGGGAGTAGCATTTACTGACAGTTGAAGGAGTTGTATGGTATAAGTAGTGCACACAGACTGTTGGTGAGGGACTTGTATGGCGGTAACATGCACCTACTTTTTGTGAGGTGAGCATATGGGGAAACACGCACCAACTGATGGTAAAGGGGTTTTATGGCATAACATATATTTACTGTTAGTAAGGGGAGGCACATGGGAGTAACATGCATCATCTATTCATGAAGGACTTGTATGGGGGTAACATGCACCGATTGGTGAGAGACGTTTATGGGGTAACACGCATTTACTGTTGGTAAGAGGGTTGTATGGGACAATGTGGTCAGACTGTTGGTGAGGGGGTTGTATGGGGCAATGCACAGCGACTGTTGGTGATGAGTGTAATGCACACTTACTGGTGGGGGATTTATAGAGATGACACGCACCAACTCTTGATGAGGAAGCGTATGCAGTATTTTAGATTCATTCTTGAGGACGTCTCCCTCCATAGAGCCACATCTTTGGAACTGTAAGCCATTGGTAGCTGCAAGCAAAGTGAAAAAACGGTGTACTTTGCACAGTGTAGTGCCTGAATTCACATAGTGAAATTTGCACAGAATTGCTGCACGTCACTTCAGAAATTCACAGCGAAGTGCGAATTGTTGTGGCAGTTTGTGTTGTAAAATTTGCTGCAAGTGCAGTGAATTGCATAGTGCGCTATTCGCAAATGCGCATAGCAGCCACATTTGCCACAGTTCACTCACAGATTTTAAATTCGCAACACTCCTAGCTATCACATCAGGAAAACTGGGGGAATGTTTGGCTAGCAAGGTGCTAGCACTGGCATACATCTGCACCACCTATATGAATTGAGAATCCCCTTCATGCCTCATTGTTTTTCTCCTTCCGTCTACCACTAGGATCATGAAGAAAATACGTCAGTTTCAGTCGATATCTTTATTCTTTCATTGTATGATTACTTATTTAACATTTTCATGCCATCACTGAGTCTAACAAAGAAGGCTGAACCTCTTTTTCACTTTTGACGGAGTAGCATGAAGATCTTTAGAGATGACACCGAGTCTGCTTTGTGCCTTGCCAGGGCCTCTCGCTTGAAATGAACTGTGCCATTTGCCAAGGATTTAAGTAGGCCACAAGAAGACATCACATAAAAACTTGAGTGTTGTTTGCAGAGGATGAAAAACGCTCAAGAGTTCAGTGCTAACATCTACCCTGGTATCGCTGTTCCAGTTTGCCAGTTCAGTTGCAGGGGAACCCCACAGGTCTCAGGGCCACAGTGCCATCCTGTAGGGAGCCAACAATAGAAAAGTGGAAAAATACTTCATTGTCAGACTATAGCTGGAGAAAACACTTTTAAGGAGAAGTCTACTACTAGATCCTGGTCGCAGCTGCAGCCCGGTGATGAGGATAAGTCCAAGGCCGAGTCAGTGATCTCTGTTAAATCTAAAGCCTCTCTGACCATCGTTATGACACTAAGGTCGGGGTCTGGCTCTGGCTCTCCCACTAATGGTGGTATGCAGCCATTGACAACTAGCACTGTCCTGTTGTTGACTCTGCCTGTGGGTGCTGGTGATGCACAGACGATGGTTTTAGCCACAGCTTGAAAATAAACTTGGTACCTGCCGCCCTTGCTACTGTTGATAACTGTGTTGAAGGCTCTGCTTCCCCATTCTTTGATGTCTTCTTCAAGCCTTGGCACTGGGGATGTCATAATATGAAATTCTGAAGGTATGAGAACCATCACATATAATCCCGTGGTTACCATTATACCGTAGTATTACAGAAGAAGTAATATTTGTACAAAAAATAAGCCTCAAACCCTTGCACTGAGGCGAGTTGGTGTGGAAGGGACAGTTGTCGCTGAAAATACAAAAAAACAAAATTGTTGAAAGATCTGAATACTGCAGTATACCATAAACCATGGTTATAGCGGTATCTGAAATTACCCACGGTATCGATACCATAACTTCTGATACCGCAGTATACTGTAAAACCATGATACCATGACACCCCTACTTGGAATCCCAATCTGTCCCCCCTCCCTCTACCCCTCTCGACCTCCCTGACACCGCATTTTGGTCTTAACAGCCTTTTGTACCTGTCCCACCAGTTAATGAATCCGTTTATAGTTTCTGCCCCCATCACCTCCACTAGTAATTTTTTCCACAGTGTTGTTCAGTGGCTTCACCACTGTCACGGTGAAGTAGAATTTTTTCCTGTCTCTCATGAAGTAACCACAGGAGCCTCCATTCGTGCCCTCTTGTTATTGCATGATTGTTACTGGTGAACAAATTGTTTCCCCTTAAGAACCTGTATGTCTCTATGTGGGCCTTAATATACACACGCTGGAGAGGAGTAACACATGCTTTTGGCCTTGGATCATCCTGGTGACCCTGCACTGCCTGGTCTTCGGCCTATCTGTGTCCTTTCTTGGGTGCAGACCCCACAGCATGGCGCAGTATTGCAAGTGAGGCCTCACCAGGGAGGAGTACAGGGGTAATTTAACCCCCTTCCTCTTACTATCATACCCTCTCCTATTGCATCACAGCACCCTTGGTGCTTTGCTGTATGCTTTGTTGCACTGACTGGATTGTTTGAGGAAGTAAGCTAACGATGACCCCTAGGTCCCGTTCCTCAGACATTGTGGTCAACTTACCCCCCCCCCCCATCCAGTATCCTGTGCTTGTGTTCTGTTTCCCCTGTGTGCTTGTCTTGGCACTTTTTTGTACTTTGTTTTTATTGATTTACTGCATAAAGGTGCAGCATACATTCCCAATAGGCAGGCTTGAGACATACTGCAATTACAGGATTATATCTTGTCAAAGAATTTTCACAGTAACATCAAATAATTGCCCCTCTATTGAGTTACATCACTTGGGGGGTTATCAGAAACTATGTTAGTTAATATCCTGCAAATTGTATAAAGTAAGGCTTAATGTAGCCACGAGCGGGAGATTGACCAGACCATCTTTTTACATTGTATGTTTCCCTGTCATATATGTACACTACCGGTCAAAAGTTTTAGAACACCCCCATCTTACCAGTTTTTATTGAAATTTATGCAGGTTAATGTTTCAATGTACTCTGAAATTAAAGCATAGAACAAATAAACAATTGGAGATAAAAAAGAAATCATAGAATCATTTTGTTTAACAAAATTTAATCTAAATTTTTGACTCATCAAAGTAGCCACCTTTTGCAGATATACTGTAACCGCCGAACACACACTGTGGCAATTTTCTACAATGGACATCAAATATTGTTCGGAAGTTCTTCCAACACTGTTGCAGAAGTTCCAAAATGTGTTGCACTTGTAGGTTGCTTTGCTTTCACCCTTCTGTCCAGTTCATCCCAAACCAGCTCGATGGGGTTTAAGTCTGGAGACTGTGCTGGCCATTCCATGATTTGAAGCCTACCGTCTTGTTCTTTTCCTCGAAGGTAGTTCTGACATAGCCTGAGGTATGTTTTGGGTCATTATCTTGCTGTAGGATGAACCCCTGACCAACTAGGCGTGAACCAGAGGGTATTGCATGGTGCTGCAAAATGCTGTGGTAGCCCTTTTGGTTCAGGGTGCCAGTCACTCTGTGCTGTTGTCCTGTAAGCCGCCTATCACGCCAAGCTGTTGACTCTCAGAAACTTGTCTTCTGATTGTTGTAGCTTTGGGTTTGCCAGACCTCTTCCTGTCAGAGTTTCCTCCAGTTTCCAAGTGCCTTTTGATGGTGTAGGAACTACTGTACTCACTGACACTTTGGCTTTCTTTGCAATTTCTCTAAAGCAGTGTTTGCTAACGTAAACTTTTTTTTAACCTCTAGCAGTTTACCGCTTACCTTTGTACCATTTCAGGTTATTCACTGGACTGGAATTGCTTAAATTTCAATAAAAGCTGGAAAAATGGAGGTGTTCTAAAACGTTTGACCGGTAGTGTAGATAGAGAGATACAGCTCCCACCAGCGTCAGTGTGCAAGCAGATAAAAAAACCAAAACAGCGTTCAGGTTTATGAACTCCTGTAACCTTTAAACCAATGTGTAGACAGTTCTCTATAGAGCTTAAACTCATTTAAAGTCCCCAAAAATGCTGACTTAACTGTTCATGCTTTTTACCGCCCTCTACAGTTATGGACATTTTAAAGAACAGTAAATGTAGTCCTGTTGGAGAATAAATAGCTCCCATCTGATTAATCCAGCACAGAAAAGTTAAATTGGTAAGTCCATTGATTAGAGGAGGGCAGACTAACGGATGAGAAGGCCTTATACCTAATGGGCACAGGTAGTTCAGGAAGAAAGTATTTAGTAGAAGTTACTCTCTGGAAGGTTTAACCCTCACTGTCCTCGTTATTACTATCCACCTCAGAGTTTTTAGCATCAAATTCCTTCTGAACCCGATCGGTAAATTTGGTGGCTTCAGCTGGCTCTGAAAACTGCAAAGTCTTACCACCGTAGAAGACATGGAGACTCGCCGGGAGCAAAAGCACATGTTGGATCCCCAACTGCCATAGTCGAGCCTGTGTAGCATCATATGCCTTTCTCCTTTGTCGGGTCACAAAGCTCAGGTCAGGGAATATGTGAATATTATTCACCTCCCAGTCCATAGTTCCATATTTCTTGGCCCTATCGATGATGGCGTCCTTCTCCCATTGAATCTAAGACCACCAGGAAAGAACGCAGTGTTGTCAGGCCCCTCATCGTGCGACTCCTAGAACCACGTGGAGTTATTTGGTATGCCTTAACAATGTTGAACACTGATAGTATCTGGAGAAGTTCTTTCAAGAAACCGTGCAGGAAATTCAGAGGGTCCTCGGCCTCCACATGCTCAGGTATGCCCAGTATCCTGATATTCATGGCTTGTGACAAGTTTTCTAGGTTTTCCAACAGGCATCAGAGCAGACCATTCTCCTTCACCAGGACCCCATGGCAGACATTGCAGCCGAAGCAGATTGCGCCACTGCCTTGGTGTCCTCCGCCAGTTGCCCCACTTTAGTGTCCATAGCTTTAAATTGGGTGGCAAAATCCTCCATTTGGCTATCCAGTTTTTGTATCACCTGTAGAAGAGCCATGTTGGATGGATGCGGTGCCTCTTCCAGTTCTGCAGGTATCGGGTCTTTACTTTACCCAGGCTGAGTGTCTTTCGGGCACGTGCTGGAGCCTCCAGCAGTCGCTGTGTTAAAACGGCTCATTTTCCTGGGCTTCTCAGTCAGAATGTCACAAATAAGGTATCAAAATGCTCAGTTCAAAGAGTTCTAGCAAAATATGTATTTGGTTATTGCTAAAAAGCATTTTTTCTTATTTTGTTTCCTGTAATTAGCAATTCAGGTGCAGAGATCACTCTGAAAGCTGTTCCTAGCTCAGCAGCTGGCCACCCTCCCCTCCCCCGCAGCACTTTTTGGCATCAAATTTAAGTCGCTAAATTTTTTAATTGTCTTCAGCCTTTCCCAAGTCCCTCATAACTCCCTCACCCCATCCTCACAGTATGTGCTACTGCATAGTTTTGTAACATCTGCAAAGAGTTGTGGTCTGTAGACCCTAGTGACTCCCTCATTGTTGCCCTTTCCACCACTTCAGAGTTGGACAACACCAAATTAAGGGTGGCATCCACTGTCGACCAACTCAGCTTTTCAACACTGTGGGCAGATCATTAAAACCTATCTGTCGCCAGTCCTGTAGAGTACTTTCCACAGAAAAGTGTGATGAGTTTAATCGGTTCTTTCTGGACAGCGTGTCCTATCAGGGCTGAGATATCCCCAAGTGGCCTGCAACTGGCCGATAGTGTCTGGTCTTCAGATAGGGATATTTCATCTTTATGGGAGGAGTTTGAGCTGGTGTTGGTGGGGGATGTCCTCTGGGTAGTGTCTGGACTGTCCTACCACCTACTGTACATTGGATCCTGGGCTGGCCTGGCTTCTTTTGGAGTGCTGGGGAACGCTTGTTCCAGTTTTTGTGGAGATTGTCAGGTATTCGCTTAAGGGGAGAATTTTGCCCAGTGCCTTGAAACGGGTGCTGGTGGGGCTGCTTCTTTATTTATTTGTTGAAATGTTTCACCAGGAAACTTAAGAACCATCTTTGGACCCTGATGTTCTCACAAATTACAGGCTTGTATCGAACCTTTCCTTTCTGGGGAAGTTGATCGAGAAGGTGGTGGTGGTACAGTTCGAGCAGCACCTGGAGAAATATGACTTCCATGAGCCATTCCAGTCCAGATTCTAGCTCTGACCAGTCTTTGGTTTCACTAAACCTGTAAGGAGCCCCTGTCCTCAGGTGTTCTTCCCCACGTAGGGTGCTGAGAGTATCTGTTACCCTCAGGGTGAGCCAGCTCCTCTCTCGGAAGAAGGGACAGCTTGATGCTCAGACCCATAAGTGGGAATCAGTGTTGAAGATTGATTCTGGAAGAAATGAAAATTTAAATACGTACCATAACTGTCGCTGTCCCAGAATATCTTCACCATTGATTACCACACTCTCTCACTGTCCTTCACCGTTAGCAGAGCCAAGGTCTCCAGCCAGCTCACTCTTTAGTGCTGGCTGGCATCACAAGTGCTAGGGCATCTCCCAGTAACACTCCCTTGGACTTCCCCCACCCCAAAAATAATCTTAAACTGGGATGAGGGTCCTTTTTGTGCCCTCATGTAAGGGTGGGGGTGGTAAGGGAAGGTAGCTCCCTTCTTTCCTTCCTTTGTTTTTCGTCCTACTTCTCCCTGCCTGGGGCATAACGCATTAACCCTATTACTTGGCTGTGAGAGGTACTATGTGCAAGACTGGGGCAAGTACACTAGCTCTTATCATGTGGCTGAAGAGGAAGCAAGTCATTTCCCCTTTTGACTACGTCAGACTGTTTTTAGTTGGTATGTCCATTTCTGGGGACATGGATATGTTGTTCATCCACGCTGTCTGGCAGGTTCCTTGCCACTTTAAATCTTGCCGGAAGGTCTTCAAGCTGCCTCCTCCCACCCACCCAGGTGGTAAAACTCTCGGCTCCGTCCCATGACGCCAGATCTTCCTTACTGCTTGGAAGCTCAGGTTCCCTCCTTAAAGCTCTGCGTATAGACTGGGATCCTAATTCTTCAGTTCACCCAAAAATGGTTTTAAAATTCTCAAGACTTCGGTCAAATTCTTCCTTTGTGACTGCGATGGGCAGATCGACTCCCGCTTTTTGGCGGTGCCCATGCGGGCAGAAGATGTCCAGGACGGACCCGCACTCCACATGTGTCTACTGCCTTGACCTTGATCACGACCCATGAGCCTCGCGAGTTGTGTAGATCTTTCTCGTCACGTCCTTGAAGAACGCACTGCCCGGTTACAACTTAGAGCCCTGAGAAGCATTTCACCGCCAGCAAAGTCTAAGGAGGTCCATTGGGCGGTCTCCGCGGCTTCTGGCTCGGCTGAGCAACTCAAGCAGACGATCGCCCTCAAGGAGGAGGAGGAGGAGGTGGCCCAGGCCGCATCCTCATCCTCCTTGGTCATGGCATTTATCCCGCTCTCTCTGGGATCCTCCTACACAGCTTCTTTTAAGGAGCTGTGCCAGTCCCTTTCCATGAAGGGAGAGGGGCCATCAGGACACTCTTTTTGGTCAAGAAAGAAGGACTCGAAGGTTAAGTCCCACCATCGACGTTCATGGGAGCGGGAGAGGTCCCCTTCCCCAGACAGTCGACACTAGACTTCGGTCAAGGTAGCGGCTAAGGCTGCTGGCTTCACGGTGTCCCTGTCAGGTCAGCCAGCCGAGACACCCATTGACGCGGTCGAGATTTTTCTCAACTCGTCAGACGGACTGTCGACTGGTGAAGCTGACAGCCCTTCATCACCGGTTGCCCCGGTGGAAACCAAGGACTTGCCTCCGCCTCCTGTGCCAGAATCCCTGGTCAAGGTTCCTGAGCCGAGGGAGGAGCAGGTGTCCCCTGCTCCCTCCCAGACCCACTCTCGGAAACACCGAGAATCTCGGTCTCAGTCTTGGACCTCATCTCGGTCCAGCCGATCCCACAGACATCGGCGGTCTCTGTCTTGGCACCAAGGTAAGCGGTGGCGCCGCTCGTCCTCGTCTTCCTCCTCGGAAGAGGAGAGGCTTCGGTGCAAATTGCGTCGATGCTACGAGGACTTAATGTGGCAGCAGCTCCTTTTGTCCTGGAACAAGCCGACGCCGTCGCCTTCCCCAGCCATTAAGTGGCTGTCACTCGAAAGGCCGAAACAACCCCTCGCGGTAGTCAAGGTGCCCAAGCCTGGGCCGGTTGTTCGGTCAAAACCAGCTGCCACACCGATTGTGGTAGAACCTCCGCCTCCACAACCAAAATCGGGGGCACCAACCATGGACTTTCGGTCGGATCAGGGTCTGCCCCACTGGTTGTCGGTCACCCTCACTCCCGACTGTCCTCGGCAGGTGGAGGGTGGCTCAGGCCCCAGGCAGCTCTTAGCAGACTCCTGGGAGTCTGACAATGACTCCTCCCTCTTTTCCAGGCCCCTTGACCTGGAGTCCTCCGGGGGGGGCAGTCGATGGACGAGAGCCCATCGTCTTCCATGGGTCTGCTTCGGCTCATCTCGGAGTCCACCGGGATGCAGCTCAAGCCCGTATCCAAGCGGGCCAAGTATCCCCTCACGGAGATACTGCACCAAGGGGATTCTCCCACGGAGGCCTTTCCGGTGGCTGAAGCCATTGTTTGCCCAGCCTTGGAGCTTTGGCAGTGGCCGGCTTCCTGTCCTGCGCCTTCGGCCAGGATAGCCAGAAAGTATGTGGTCCCTACCGGCTCTTTTTCCTGTTTTTCGGAGCACCCCTCTGTGAACGGGTTGCTCACCGATAGCGTTTTCCGGCGCTCCAGGAACGCTAGGGATGTGGATAAGCCCCCCCGACGGAGTCCAAAAAGCTGGACTATGCTGGGCACAAGGTGTACGCTGCATCCTCCCTCGGCCTCCGTCAGGCCAGCTCAGCCGTGCTGATGGCACACTTCTCTCACGCCCTCATGGGCTCCCTGGATGAAGTGATCCCTCATCTCTTGGCCAACCTACAGACCACGGTCAAGTAGGCGCGGGATCAGGGACGGGCAGTGGTGAAACAGCAGCTCCAAACGGCTCTAGACATTGGAGATTCCTGTGTCCGATCAGTAGCGGCCACAGTGGCCATGCGCTGCAGAGCCTGGCTGAGGATATCCACCTTCACAGCGGATACCCAGCACAAATTGGCGGACGTCCCCTTCTTGGGGACTGACCTGTTCAGCCCTGGAGTGAAAGGCCATCTCCAGAGGATCGAAAAGTCCAACACTACCCTGGACTTGGTCACCTGCGCCCAGAAGGACAACGGCTGTCGTCAGCAACATAAGTCCTTTTGCCCTTCTGCTCCTGCAGCACGTCTGGCCCAGCAACACCAGCATCAGGGCCAGCAGGCTCCTGCTTGGCACCCCAAAGCCAAGCCTGCGGCTTCCCCTAACAGGAAGCAGGAAGGAAAAGGCCCAGGAGGTCCCTCGGCCGGTCCTTCCTCCAAGCCTGCCCAGTGATGGGTTGAGGGGTGTCTCCCCCAGCCTCGTCGCCCTCCCCCCCCGGATTCCCCCCGTGGGGGGATGGCTCTGCCACTTCCTTTCTGCCTGGTCCGCTATCACCACAGACCGCTGGGTGTTGGAGGTGGTAGGAAAAGGCCTGCCTCTGGAGTTCGAGCAGGCCCCGCCCTTCCGAGCTGTGGGTCTGCAGCCTCCCTGTCGGCTCGTTGAGCCGACATTGCCCTGTTCCTCGAAAAGGAGGTGATCAGGAAGGTGGCGGATCCTCCACCAGACCCGGGGTTTGTGTCCAGGTACTTCCTGGTCCCAAAACGAACGAGGGGGCTGGCGCCCCATTCTAGACCCGCACGACCTGAACAGGTTCCTAAGGTCTCAAACCTTCAGTATGGTCACTCTGGCTCAGATCATTCCATCCCTGGAACGAGGCATGTGGTTCTGTTCTCTGGACCTCCAGGACGCGTTCTTTCACGTCCCAATCCGTCCGTTCACCAGAGATTCCTACAGCTTCAGGGCAGAGGGTCCTCTCGAGTTCGGGCCATGCCTTGACCTTTCTCTGGCTCCCAGGGTCTTCACCGAATGCGTGGCAGTGGTGACAGCATTTCTGCGGCGCCAAAGGGTCCGGGTGTACCCCTACCTGGACGACTGGCTGACTGTGGCCTCTTCCAGAATGGAGGTGGAGCAGTCCAGGGATCTGGCCCTCCAGGTTTGCTCACAAGTTAGCCTACTTATCAGCGAGGCCAAGTTGGAACTCGTGCCAAAGCAGGTGATACAATTCATCGGGGCAGAGCTCGACTGTCTGCGAGCCAGAGCACAGCTCTTGGCGGACAGGGCTGAGGTTCTTTCCTCCTTTGCCGAGTCATTTCAGGTTGGGCAATTGTACCTGGCCCGGGACTTCCTGCGCCTTCCCGGGCCTCATGGCGGCCTGTACCAGCGTGATCCATTGGGCCCATTGGTACATGCGTCACCTACAATGGAGACTAGCCAGCCAGTGGTCATAGCACTCCGATCCTTTGTTTCATGCCCGCCTCCCTCAGCAGGGCTCACTGCATGGGGGTGCCTTTTCGAGGCCGTGGACCCCGGGCCTCTTCTACGCCTTTCCCCCATTTCCCTTGATCCACAAGGTGCTTCTCAAGGCGAGGAGGGACAAGGCGCAGGTGATTCTGGTGGCCCCAGACTGGCCCTGCCAGTTCTGGTATCCAGATCTCCTCAACCTCAGCTCTAGGCTCCCGAGGCGGCTTCCAGCCTGCCTAGACCTGATCTCAGTCAATCAGGGGAAGGTATTCCATCCAGACCTTCAGTACCTGCACCTAACAGCCTGGTTCCTGAGCAGCTAGAGTTCCAGGCCTTGGGTCTTTCCAACGAGGTCCTCAACGTTGTTGAGGCATCCTGTAAGGAGTCGACCAGGAAATGCTACGCCTTTAAATGGAAGAGGTTCTCTATTTGGTGTCGGGGCAAGGGCCTGGACCCTTCCTCCTGTTCCTTGGCAAGCATTCTGGACTACCTGTGATCCCTTTCTCAGTAAGGGCTTCGGTCGAAGACCCTTAAGGTGCACCTGACAGCCATCTCTGCTTACCGGAACCGGGAAGCAGTCGGTGGCACAGGAGAAGGTGGTCAGGGTCTTTTTCAAAGGCCTTGATCACATATCCCCTCCAGTGCGAGAACCTCCACTTCTGTGGGATCTATTGCTGGTATTGGCTAAGCTCATGGGCAAGCCATTCGAACCGATGCACAGGTGTGACATCTGTCACCTGTCGTGGAAGACCGCCTTCTTGGTGGCTATCACGTCAGCCAGAAGGATAAGAGAGCTCCAGGCGCTTTCCATTGAGTCTCCTTATCTGGTCTTCCACAGGGACAAGGTTGTCCTGTGCCCCCACCCACAGTTCCTTCCGAAGGTGGTGTCGGAGTTTCACCTTAACCAGGTGTTGACTGTGCCGATGTTCTACCCCAATCACACCTCGGAGGCCGAATATAGGCTCCATACTTTGGACCGTAGAAGAGCGCTCACTTACTACAAGGAGCGGACAGCTGAAGTTCGGGGAGAGGTTCACCAGCTGTTTGTCACCTACGCTGAAGCCGCACCTGGCAGACCTGCAGCCAAGTGGACGATGGGCAGGTGGGTCACCTCCTGCATAGATCTCTGCTATAGGTTGGCGGGCATGGAGCCTCCCAGAGGGATAAGAGCTCATTCTGCCCACCATACCGCTGCATTGGTGGCTGCTTCCAGGCGCCCCTATCCAGGAAATCTGCAGGGCTGGTACCTGGAAGTCAGCACACACCTTCATTACCCACTACCACATCGACCTTGAGTCACTGGATGCTGGTTTTGGGCCTCGGTTCTCAGTCATTATTCCTAAGTAGGGGTGTTCGCCTTGCCTCCTCCCGGAGAACTGCTAGGAGTCTGCCAGACAGTGTTGATGAACAACATATCCATGTCCTTAGAAATACAGGTTACTCACCTGTAACAGGAGTTCTAGGAATGGTATATTTTGTTCATCCACACAACCCACCTGGCTTCCCCGACTTCAACGCACAAGCTGGCTTCCAGCAGGCTAGATCTGGCGTCATTGGGCAGAGCCGAGAGTTTTACCACCCAGGTGGGTGGGAGGAGCCAGCTTGAAGACCTTCCGGCAAGATTTAAAGCAGCAAGGAACCTGCCAGACAGTGTGGATGAACAACATATACCATTCCTAGAACTCCTGTTACAGGTGAGTAACCTGTATTTTCTTCCCTTATGCCAGCTGGGCTCTTAGCCCACTACCATTAGGGATAAGTGCATCTCAACTCTCCTATGGACAGTTTAGTCCAACAACTCCACATGCACCTGGAAATCCCGTTTTCTTCTCTAACAAGGGTGAAAGGGGACATTTTATCTGATTATACAGTCAGTCCTCTTATCTTGTAGCATGGAGTTGTCCCCCCAGGAGTCCTTGTGTCTGATTCCTATTCTGGCACATTATGCCTATCCTCTTACAAGGGGTCCCAGTTCTGGACATCCTCCTTTTTGTCTTCTGCTAGAGCCTCATACTTCAGGGCTGCCGCTTTGCAGATCACTGTCCAGTCCCTTTCTGGCTAGTGGTGTGAGACTCTGCCTCTGTATGCAACTACCCCTTTGTTTCTCTAGGTAATGGTTGGCAGTCTGGTTTTATCTTTTATTATTTGGTTTTTGTTTACCGGGTAAGTACACTAGACAACGATGTTGCCTATATTCAGGCACGACCCGGGAGAGTACAGACAGGGGAGACCAGAGTCAACATTAAAGAGTATTTCATGACGCAGCATGAGGTGAGAACAAACATTTAAACGGTATACAGCTAGGTACAGTCATTATCAGTTATGACAAAGAGAAACAGATAACATTACATTAATTATTTTCATCTGATGATACATCAATGACTAAATTGAAACGACAAACAGCAAACAAAATTTAATTGAAGTAGCATTATAACAATAGGATTTCTGCTGGATGTGGGAAACTTTCAGATTTTGGAGACTAGCAGGAAATCAGTAAGTGCCATAGGGAGGAGAAAATGCTAGGAGAGAGGTTCAAGTTACAGCACAAGAATCCTGTATCCTTTCGCTGTCCTTTGGGTTAGGAAATCTCTTACCCCACCACCTTCCCCTACCTTGCTTCTCTCCTGGTGAAGAGAACTGAGGTTGCTGAGGGAATCAGCAATGGTTATTGGTTGGTGAGCAACACCACGTGGGGGAGGGCGCAGGCACCGTGCTCAGGACTCATGGCTGGTTCCTTCCCTAAAAAAAAACTATTAAATAAAATTTGCTCCCTCAGGATCAGGTAAGCAGTGGTAGACACATTCTGGAAGATCAAGTTACGGTAAGTATGTCATTTTAATTTCTTTCCTTAGGTGGTTTCTGACTTCACAAGTAGAGTTACCAATAAAATATATAAAAAAAAAAAAACTGGAGAGTGAGGATCATTTGCAGTTCGTACATTGTTTGTTTAGCTTGACTTTACTTTGAATCAGATCATTCTTTCTTTTTTTCCCTTCCCTCAGAATAGTGGGGTAGTTCTCCTGCATTCATCAGATGTCGATAGAGCTTTACGCTTCCATTTGGACCATACAATGAACTGTAGAAAGTCCTCACAACTTTTTCTTTTGTTTGCCCCAGATGGTAGGCACCACTGTCTCAAAACAGTGCTTTTCCAGATGGTTGGAATCTTGCGTTTCCTTTTTTTTTTTTTTTTTACTTTATATTTATTGTATTTTCATTTGCAAAATCATAGGACAGTTTTTACAGTGTATAAGTTAAGACAGCACATAATTACTTCAGTCAGATATATAGCAATACATTAGTCAAAGGTCTCAGGACAACTTACATATTTTACAAAGCAATTCACATAATAAGCACTAAGACATTTACAGAAACCATCATCTGGGTCAATATATTTCTAAGGTACAAAAGTAGGATCTAAAGATGAAATATATAGAATCCACTTCCTCCATTTAAGCTCAAATGCAGACCATTTATCTGTGCTTTTAGCTATTAATCTCTCTAATACATACATTTCTCCCATTATTCCCCGCCAGCTCTGTATGTTTGGAGACATCTTCTTCCCCCAGTTTCTAGTAATTGCTTTTTTAGCTGCCAGCATATATGTGATTAACAGTGATCCTCTGGGTATTGGGAGACCCTCTGGCTGAATTGAGAGTAATACTAGCTCAGGGGTCAACACAGCTTCCGCATCTACCAATTCTTTTAATGCCCCTAGAATATCTCTCCAGTAACCTGCTAACTGCGGGCATGCCCAGAAAATATGGAACTGATCCACAGATATTTCTCCACAATCTCTCTAGCAATTGCTTGGTGTCCCTGATGAGAACTTGGCCAATCTTGGCGGTGTAGGCTTTCTAGGCAAGTGCTTGCCAATAGAGGGCTCCCAGAAGTCCCATTGAGAATTTAGTATACTTTTCCCAATCCTCCTTTGATACCTGGAGTGGAAGCCCTTTATTCCAGGCATTCAGAATTCCCTGAGTTGAATTTTTTGATAATTCCCTCAAACCCCTGTATATTAGTCCTACAAAGTGAGGCCACATCTGTCCTCTCCCAGTGGTCATGGCTAAAGTAAGCAATGAAGGTGGGGAATCTGGGAGCCTACTAAAGGCTGGTCCTTTATGTTCAACGCCCTCTCTTAAGCTTGTATAAATTGGAAAGTCTTGTTGTGGAAGATTGTAAGTTTCTTGAAGTTTAGTAAATGAGAGGACCACCCTGGCGTCCACCAAGTGGAACATAAATTTAAAACCTTTTTGTCTCCATTGAACCAAAGTACCCTCCTGTTCTAAAGTAAGAGTTTGGGTTCCGAAATTTAATAGATTAAGATAGGGACCTACTGGTTCTAGCTCTGTTAAATGGATGAGTCTCCTCCAAGTTTCCATAGTAGAATTTGTACTATAAATAAGTCTAGGTCTTTTGTTTACTGGGGCATATAACAATTGTAAAAGTTTGCTCACCTCATTAAGGGTGAATTCCAAATTCTTCCAGGGTCTGTCATACTTGGATTATTCCAATTGAAAACTCGAGCTATCACAGTGGCGTATGCATACATCTGAAGATCAGACAAATTTAAGCCTCCCTTATTTTTTGGTAACATTAATGTGGACCACTTGATTCGAGGATTTTTCCCGGCCCAGACTAATCTTGCCAAAGACTTATTCCAGGAGGGAAAGTACATTCCATCTGGCATCATTGGTATGGTCTGAAAAATATATAGCAGCCTTGGCAGAATAGTCATCCTAATAAGATCCACCTTGGAATATAATGACAAATGAAGTTGGGACCACTCATGTAGATCAGATTCTATTTTTTGTGTTAGAGGTTCATAGTTTGCCATAATGAGATGCATTAACTGATTTGGTAACTGTATGCCTGGATATTTTATCGTAATGCTGTTCCAGCGCAGAGGCAAACTACCCTGCAGTGTCTGCGAGGGGGAGAATGAAAGGGGAGAACTTCTGTTTTAGAAGAATTTATTTTATATCTGGAGAATTGAGCAAATTGCTCAAATACTTCTCATATTGCTGGAATAGAGGACTCTGGATTCGATACTGACAGTAAAATGTCATCCGCATATAAAGCCAACTTCCAAGATTGATTACCCAGCTGAATGCCTTCATTTTTGTCTGATTTTCTAAGCATCATAGCCCAGGATTCAATATAGATGGCGAATAACAAAGGCGGTATGGGGCATCCCTGTCTAGTGTCTCGCTGTAGCTTAATATGAGGTGTGATACCGCCATCAAGTTTTATATAAGCCCTTGATTCAGAACATATTTGCTCTAGCCAATTCACAAATTCCTTCGGCAACTCAAATGACACTAGTGTTCCCCATAAAAACCTCCAGAATACCTTGTCCAAAGCCTTACAGGCATCTAAACTGACTAAAGCCGAGGGGTAGCTGAGTTAACCATATAATCCATCAAGTGGATTGTTCTTTGTACATCATCTGTGGTCTGACGCATACATAAAAATCCTGTCTGATCTGGGTTATCAGGGTAGGCAGTATAGTCTCTAACCTATGTGCCCATATTGCCATGTATATCTTATAATCATTTTTTAAAATCAAAATGGGTCTGTATGACTCTAAATTTAATGGATCTTTACCTGGTTTTAGTATGGCTGAGATGGCCGCATATGACCATGAGGGTGGCGGGGCACCTCCATCCTGCACCTCTAAAAAAGGTTTTTGCATCGGCTGGATCAGTTTTGAAAGAAATGTCTTGTACCATTCGGCTCCAAAGCCGTCTGGGCCTGGGCTTTTTAAAATTATAGAATTTTTAACTGGTTTCTGGATCTCTATAGTGGAGATAGGGCATAGAAGTGAAGCCTGATGGGATTCAGACAAGTGTGGGAAGTTAAGGGGAGACAAGAACTTTTTTATATCCTCCGGGGAGGGAGGTGTAGGATCAGAGTATAAATCTGCATAGTATTGTTGGAATGCTTTCAGAACTGCATGAGTTTTATTAAGAATATCTCCCATTAAGGGGTTTCTAATCTTTGTAATAGTGGTAGCCTGCTTAAATCCTCTAATACGCCTAGCTAAATTTCTGGCACCTTCAGGACTCCCTCATAATAGTATCTTTTAAAATATAATAAAGACATTTGCGTCTTATGATCTAAAATGGATTGTAATTCCGATTGAATTTGTCTAAGCCCAAGTTGTGAAACTCGTTCTTCTCTCTCTCTCTCACTCTCTCTCTCTCTCTTCTGCTGTAATTCTTGTAGCTCATCTTGTAATATTTTGTATCTGGATTCTCTCTGTTTATTTAGTCTGGAGGAATAAGAGAGACTCTCTCCTCTAATCATAACCTTCAGAGTATTCCAGAGGATAGTAGCTGAAATAGAAGGGTCTGCGTTCTCTAAGATTTGTGTGATGCTATCTACAATTCTGGTCTTAAACACTGGATCCTTCAAAAGAGAAAGATTCAGTCTCTGTAAAGTTGTTTTATGAGTTTTGTTTAATCCCACCTTAATTAAGAGAGGAGTATGGTCTGAGAGGAGGCGAGCTTCCAGGGATATATCTTGAATCACATCTAAGTGCTCTTTACAAGTACAAAAATAATCTGTTCAAACACCATGAAGTCTTGCTATATTATAACAATAGCAGTCAGCCACTGCAGCTGAACTGCCCCGGAGAGGAAGGAGTTAACTCCAGAAGATCTGGAGTTCTACAGCTGACGCTGTGCCCAAACTCTATCTGGCAGTTTCAAATGAAACTGTCAGATTCTTTACTCCGCTTCACTGAACAGTCGCTCGGAGATCAGCTCCTTCAGCTCGGTTCATTCTCGGTTTAAAAGAGTAGTTTTCGGTTCATTTGAACCGGCAAAAGTCATTATTTTTACCGCATTTCGGTTCTAAAGCTCTATCTGGTAACCGTAAGTACAAAAATTCAAGTCTGTGTGGAAAATTAATTATCGGTTCGGTTTTGAACCGATCGCTTGTTTTTTTCTGTCTTTTAAAACTGTACTGTGGGTTTTAGAGTGCGGTTCCCGGTTCTTATCGGTTCTAAAAAAACCGAAATTATTACGTTTTTTTCAAATACCCGTGACACGGTTAGGAACCGATAAGGGTGTCTTGCCTGGCACTGCCATCAAAAGGGCAAGTTTTTGGTTAGGCTGGCATTATGTCTGAGAAACCCAAAAGAAAAACCGGGCCCACTGGGTTTCAACACTGTGATGTCTGTGGGGCGCCTTTGCCAAGGCTGACCCACACCACCTGTGTCTATTGTCTGAGGCTGACCACCTCCTGTCAGACTGCCAGGTGTAAAAATTTCCTGCAGCCACCCTGGAGAAGAGATTGGGCCGGCTCAGGGAACGAGAGGCCAAAAGTCCGCTGACCCGGATGGCCAGCCCGGTTCAGTACCCACTGGACCAGAGGGAGTGCCCTCTGACCAGGGCGAGACTTCCTCGGGCAAAAGGAAGACTGGTTCAGAGGAACCAGTCCCAAGTAAAAAGACAAAGAAATCAGGAGGTTTGGAGTCCAGAATTGTCTCCAACTGCTGCAGAGATAGCTAAAGCCATTCAGATTGTCCAGTCACTGTCTCAGGGATCTGTAGAACCACCAACAGTTGGTAAAAGGTTGGTTCGTTCAGTCCCAGTGGTTCAGGATTTTGAAGTTGAGGATTTTTATGAACCACAGGAGGGGGAGGAGGAATTTGATCAATATATGTGTGGCTGGGAGGGTCTGGACGTGCCCATTGAACCGGGCATTTCTCCAGACAGACCTTTAGAATCTCCCCCTATTCTGTCTGAGTCCCCTTCTTTCTTTATTTTTTACAAAAAGGTTGCAGAAACCCTCCAGCTTCCTTTAGAGGAGGCTGTGGATGAGCAAGAGGAGCCTGATTATGTGGAAATGATGGATATTCCAGAGTCTAGGAGGTTGTCTATTCCTTTGCATAAGTCATTTAGGAAGCAAACAACAAAGATTTTAAAAATCCTCATTCTGTCCCTCCTGTAGATAAAAATGGACAGAAGGTATACTTTGTCAGGCTCGGATACAGACTTCCTTACTGAGCAGTGTAGTCATGTAGGTGTGGTACAAGCTGCAGCCTGTGACAAGGCTAATATTCCTCTGGCCTCACATCCTCCTGATAAGGATTCTAGGAAGATTGATGCCATGGCGAAGAAACAGTATATGGCAGCTTCTGTGGACTCAGGCAGGCAAATTATATGGCTTATGTGGCTAGATATCAGAAATCTAGGTGGGACACAGTATTGCAGTTAGCCAAGCAGGCCCATGGCTGAGTGAGTTGGAACAGGTGGCTGCTGATGGCATTGAAGCCTCTAAGTTCAATTTCATACTGCTGTTGATGTTAATGATGTTTCCTCTAGGGTCATGGCCACTTCTGTAGCTTCCGTGGTTGGCATGGCTCAGATGCACTAATCTGTCCCAAGATACTCAGTCAAAGGCTATGGATTTTCCTGTAGTGGGAAATTCTCTGTTTGAGAACAAACAGAAATTATATGAAAAAGATGGATGAATACAGAACTACCTACAAAGTGCCCAGGCTAAGGAGAAGCATGCCATGCCACAAGGCATGCTCCCAGAAGGTAGAGGCAGACCCTTTCAGGCCTTTTTACCAATTTCAAGCCTCCTCTGCTGTCTGCTAGAGGGTTTCTTCAGGGCAGGGGTGAGCGTGGCGCTAGTGGACCGTCTTCCTCCCCTCAGCCTAAGGCTGCTGCTAAGCAGGCACCCTGATGGGGTGCCCAGGGCCGATCTCCTGTACCAGTGGGGGCAGGTTGGCCTATTTCAGCCAGAGCTGGCTGTCCCTAACCGGACAGATGGGTTCTGGAGGTAATAGGCCAGGGTCTAATTCTCAGCTTCAAATATTTTCCAAAGATGAGAGCCAGGCATTTCCCAAATCCTTCAAGCCCTTGCTTTGGAAGCAGAGGTTTCTTCTCTCTTCTGGTCTGCAAAGCAGTGGAAGGGTTCCTCCTTGCCATCAGGGCAAGGGCTTTATTCAAGATACTTTCTTACCCCAAAAGACAGGAGAATGGCGGCCCATTCTGGATTTAAGATACTTGAACAAGCATCTGTTGAAACCAAAGTTCAAAATGTTAACCCTGGCAATGATATTGCCTTCCCTAAAACCAGGGGACTGGCTAGCTCCCTGGACCTCAAGGATGCCTATTTTCATGTTCTGATCAGGCCTTCCACCGAAAGTACCTCAGGTTGAACTGCCCTCAGGCCACTACCAGTTCAGGGCAATGCCCTTCGACCTTACCTCTGCGCCAAGGGTATTCACAAAATGTCTCGCTGTAGTAGTGGCTCATTTAAGAAGGCAAGGGGTTGCTGTGTTTCCCTACCTGGACGACTGGCTCATTGTGGGTCAGTCTCCAGGTCAGGTAATCCACTCTACAAGTCACCAGCAGCTTCTCACTTCTCTGGGATTTCTGCTAAACTTACCAAAGTCAGTTCTGGAACCAGTTCAGGCCCCTAACTTTCATGAGCGCGAATGAACACAAGGTTAGCCAGGGCCTTTCTTCCCTCGGAAAAGGTGGACAGACTCATCGCCCTGGCATCCTCCTTTACCCTGCGGGTCTCTCGACCAGCAAGGCATTTCCTGCAACTCCTCGGACACATGGCTGCTCCACAGCTGTTGTGCAGGGAGCAAGATTCAGATGAGGACATTCAGTTCCATTTGAGGGCCTATTGGTCTCAGAGGAAGGACCCCTTACCAAATTGGTCCCAGTTACTCAATCCCTGATCCTGGCCCTACACTGGTGGCAGGATCAAAGCAATCTGAAACAAGGGGTTCCTTCATTCCCATTTCTCCCTCCCTCACCCTCACCACGGATGCCTCCCTGTTAGGGTGGGGGCTCACCTGGCGACCTTACCACTCAGGGAGTGTGGTCTCCTCAGGAATCTCTGCTCCACATCAATCTTCTGGAACTCAGAGCTGTCTTTTAGCTCTTGGATCTTTTCAGATTCTGTCCAGAACAAAGTGGTTCAAGTCAGGACAGACAATACCACCACAATGTGGTACATCAACAAGCAAGGGGCACTCGGTCTTCAGCCTTGTGCACCGAAGCAATGAAGTTGTGGTCTCTGGCTTATTCCCTGAACACCTCCCTGATAGCGGTTCATCTCCCAGGGAAGGACAATGTGCTGGCGGACGCCCTCAGCAGAATTTCTCAGGGCCATCACGAATGGGCTCTGAATCCACAAGTACTGGGGTCCGTCTTTGCCAGTTGGGGCACTCCTCAGATAGATCTTTTCGCGGCCCCAGACAACCACCAACTTCCTCTTTTTTGCTGCAGGCCTCCAGTACTGGGCTCAGTCCCTCTGGATGCCTTTCTGTTGGATTGGAAAGGGAAGTTCCTGTATGCTTTCCCCCTTTCCTCTCCTTTTCAGGGTACTAGTGAAAATCAGATCTCAACCTTGCAGAGTGATTCTGATTGCCCCAGATTGGGCCAGACAGCCCTGGTACCCTCTGCTCCTGTCCCTGGCAGTCCACCCTGCCCTGAGCCTGCCCAGAGTTCAGGACTTACTGGCCTGTGCACAGGGAGAGTGTGGTATCCGGACCTCAAGTCCCTCCACCTCAAGGCTTGGCTCTTGAGGAGCTAGGGTGCTGATTTACACCTTTCTCAAGGTGTTATGGATATTTTAAAGGCTTAAGGAAGCCTTCCACTAGGAGCCACTTATAATTCTAAGTGGAAGAGGTTTTCCATCTGGTGCTCTGAGAGGCAGATTACCCCAGAATCTGCTGATCTTCCATTCTTTTGGACTATTTGGTCCATCTGAATTCTTTAGGCCTTAGACCAGCTACCCTGAAGGTTCATCTGGCAGCTGTCTCTGCTTTTGTGTCAGCAGGAAGCCTGCCTCCCTTTCTTCTCACCCTGTGTTCTCCAAGTTTTTAAAGGGTTACCTTCACTAACCCCTCCTTTGGAACCAGCTCCGCCTGGGACCTGAATATTTGCATTGCTCAGTTAATGCAACCTCCTTTTGAGCCTCTGTCTTCAGCAGAATTCAAGTATTTCTTGGAAAACCGTTTTTCTAGTAGCTATCACCTCTGCCAGGCAGCATAAGTGATTACAGGCCCTGTCAGTGGAAGAAGATTTTATCTCTTTCCACAGAGATAAGGTAGTCCTTAGGACTAATAGAAGTTTTGCCTAAGGTGGTTTCTGATTTCCACCTGAATCAATCTATCTCCCTCCCAGTATTTTTCACTGAGCATTCTTCCTCAGGTGAGAGGAGACTGCACAGCTTGGATGTCAAAGGGCATTAAGTTACTATCTAGGCGCACCAGAGGTCATAGGTTGAATCCCTCCAACTGTTTCTTACCTATGGCGAGGTTGGCAAAGGGAAACCTGCCACTAAGAGAACAATTGCAAGGTGGATTGTCTCTTGTATCCAATTTTGTTATCAGAAACTGGGTAGAGTACCCCCCTCAGGATTGAGGGCCCACTCCACCAGGGGTACAGCTGCGTCTCTAGCGGCTGCTAGAGACATTCCTATTCTGGAGATTTGTCAAGCTGCTACCTGGAAGACAGTTCACACCTTTACCAAGCATTATTCCCTGGATGTCCAGTCCAGGAGAGATGCTCGGTTTGGCACAGCTGTGCTTCAGAGCCTATTTCCTAAGTAGGTTCTGACCCTCCTCCATGGAGGTACTGTTGTGTAATCTGCTATTGTTATAATATAGCAAGACTTCATGGTGTTTGAAGAAAAAATTACTCACCTTAGTAATTGCTTTTCTTCTCATGGAGTCTTGCTATATTATAACCACCCTCCCTCCTGCCCCTCTCAGAACTCCTACTTGGGTAGAGGTGGCAAATTGGTGCAAGCACTGTGTCATGCCATTTAGTTTCCCCTAACCCTGTTTTCCTTTGGGTTAGGGATCTAGATGTTCTTTTAGGTTGTTTTTATTGCCCCTTCTTGGACTTGAGTCTTGGGGAAGGGGGTTCATATGTGCTTGTCAAGGGTGGTAAAGCGAACCATAATACCATCAATCTTTGTTATTATGGTTCTGGGTGTTTTCTTTGTTGTTTATATTGTTGTTATTACTACTAGTAGGTAGCCATAGGCTAGTGTAGTTTTCACACAGACTTTTCCGTCCTTTGATGTTGGCTTCGTGAAGATCTGACAGTTTCATTTGAAACTGCCAGATAGAGCTTTGGGCACAGCGCCCTCGCGCTGTAGAACTCCAGATCTTCTGGAGTTAACTCCTTCCTCTCCGGGGCAGTTCAGCTGCAGTGGCTGACTGCTATTGTTATAATATAGCAAGACTCCATGAGAAGAAAAGCAATTACTAAGGTGAGTAATTTTTTCTTCTAGCTGATGTGTGAATTTTAGGGGAGGCAAAAGTGTGTCCCTCCACAGAGGGGTAAAAATTGCGGCATATATCTGTAAGACCCATCTTAGGTATCTGGGTTTTTACAAGTTTTTGAGTGGGAGTAGACCTACGTTGTTTAGGGAAAGTGGAGTCTTTCTGCGAAGACATTATTAAGTTGAAGTTGCCTCCTATCAGCATGACCCCCTTTTGCTTTTCGAGCAGTCTATTAAAGAACTGTCTCAGTAGTGAGGGAGATGCTCCTGGTGGCAGATAAACACTCGCCATTGTCACATCAGTCTCATACAACCGCCCTTGTACTATGACAAAATGCCCATTATTATCCGAATAGACTTCCCCTTTAGTGAATGGAGTAGTAGTTGGAATCAAAATACCCACTCCACGCTTTTTCCCCGACTTACTAGATGAAGAAAAAACAGTGAATCTGCCAACTGCTGCAAGCTTAGCATGTTCCCCTTGTGACAAATATGTCTCCTGTAAAATAAATGCAGTCTGCGTTCTGCTTCCGCAAATACTGTTGTAGTCTAGCTCTTTTTATAGGATGATTAATGCCATTAATATTTAATGACTATATCCTAGTTGTTTCTAATGCCATATTATGTTTTCATTTGATAAAGCATTACTGATTATTACAATTTCTCCCTTCCACCACTCCCCCTCCAGTCTCCACAAGGATCTACAAAGTCTCCGGGATGTCCTAATAATGGTTCCAGCAAAAAATATCTTATCTTGTCTTAGATGTCCTGTCATCTGACCAGTGCCACGTAATCTAACTAAAGTTTTCTTACTGTTCCTTATCAACCAAAAATAACTTATTACCACATATATAACTGTAACTAGCCAGTGTAAAATGCTAATGTAAGTGGTGTATCCAGTAATCTGGAAGGATAGCTGTCTATTTGCTTTTAGTATTATTCTATACTCTAGAAGCTGTAGGACTTCCAAATGTGGGGAGAGAAATAAAAAAAACTCAGTTCCCAGTAGAAACTGCTCCTGGAACATTTGAATGCTCTCTAAAAGTGAAGGGAATCCCTTAACATTGCTGTTAGGGGCCTTCGAGGAGCCAGTAAACTGTTCCCCTTTAAATAAGGCAAAAACAACATAGGAAAGAGTAAATAACTCCAAAGAAAATCTTTAGGGATGTCCACCAAAAGCAGCATAGAGCTCAAAAACTGCTCCCTTCCCCACTCCCTGCTCCCCGAGCTTTCTGGAAAATGTTTCCCCCCTTATGTTACTTTGATTATCGATGGAAGAAGAAAGAGCCTGCAATTAGCATGAACAAAGAATTATGTCTGTAACTTCTAGTCCACCATTAGAAGGCACTTAGGTCATTTAGTTACTGGCTGTTATTTATCTAGCAAATTGTGTAAGGTTGTGTCTGTTCACCGTGCAGTCGCCTCTTCCAGGCTCAGAGCAGCTCATTAAAATAGAGAGCACGCTTGAGGCCCAAAAAATTCCGTAAATTTCAAGTACTGTCACTTTTTGCTTCCCTCTTGTAAACTGCTAGAGTAGTTTTGATTGTTCCCAGTTCTTGTTGTTTTCCATGTTTTCTGTTAGAATTAGACTGCCAGCCAGCTTGGCGTTTTTTCTGGATTGTTGCCACCCAGACTTCATTCGGGAAAGCGCAGGCCCATTTTTGTAAGTTCTTCTTTTGCTTCCTGAGCTGTGGAGAACTCCCTCTTTCCGGTGGGCAGATGAACAATCAGCCGCGCTGGATAAGGAGTTGTGAATTTGTGCCCTGCTGCTTTCAGTACTGGAAGTAACGGTAAATAGGCACATTGTAAGCGAGTAGTTTTTGGTGCATAGTCATGATCAAGATATAAGCGAGTTGTGCCATATTAAACTTTCTGGCGCTGCCATGCTGTAAGCAGAATATATTCTTTTGCTGCATAGCTGTTAAAACGAAGAATTACTGACCTTGGCGGAATATCTGCAGAGGTAGGTTTAGGGTGCCAATGCCCTATGCACTCTCTCTAGTTGGAGGTTGAAATCTTTTGGCAGTTCTAAGGCTGTATGTAGCAAAGCTTCAACAAATTACTTAATGTTAGTTCCCTCAGAGTCCTCAGGTAAACAATAAATTCTAATGTTTTTGCGGCGTGTTCTGTTCTCAAAATCTTCTTGGCGGTCAATTATTTGTTCTTGCATCTCTTTCATCTGCTGTACCACTTGTTCCAGATCATCCATTCTATTCTCAGTTACTGTAGCAGCTCTCTCTTGTTCGTCTACTCTCTGCTCTAACTTTATCACATCTCTTCGTAACTCACTGTACATTTCTTTGATTTCTGCATGAAAAGTGAGTATCTCTTGGTAAATTAGGTCAAGTTTTGTCTTCTTCGCTTTGGCTTTTGGTTGTTTCCGCTGTGATTTAACCAGGCTCCTTTTAAGATCTGCAGAGTCGCGGTTATCTGATGCGACTGAGGCCTCCGATTCGGTTCCATCAGCTATCTCCTCCATCGTGCTGTGTTTCGTTACTAAATTCAATCGCTCCAATTCTCTACACTTTCCTCTGATTTTGTGATGCAAAATCTGTTTAAGAAATATGCAAAATTACAGCCGAAGTGTAGATTTTTTAGCTCGGGGTAGACGCAATTCTCTTTCTAGGCTGCCATTTCTCGGGGGGCGGAACTGGAAGTACTTGCATTTCCTTTTGATATCAGAAGTACAGTGAAAAAGTTCCTGGTTCTGTCCATGGCCACAGCTCACATGGCATGGCTGTCTCCCTGGCCTGTTTCCGTAATGTCTTGGCTGCTCGTATATGTGCTGCTGGCACGTGGAGTTGTGTCTACATTTAATTAAACATTACAGGCTGGCTTCAACCTAGCCATCCTCCAAGGCCAGCTGTCTTAGGCTCGTATTGGAGGCAGTATAGTATAGTAAAGTGGTTAAGGGCACTGAGCTGCAAACCTGGAGACCTGGGTTTGAATCCCATTAGCCCCCACTTCATACTGTGTAACTCTGAGCAAGTCACTTAACTTCCTTGTGCTCCTGGGTCACACCTGGAAATAAGCTCCGGTTTAGTGTGCCTTGCCTGGTTAAACAATTTCCCCTTTCCCTTTTATTTTGTATTTATTTATTTAAACATTTGGTAACCGAGAAAGGCACACTGAGCTGGGGCTCATTCCCAGGTACTCTGTAGAGGGAGAATCAGATGCCCTGGAAGAAAATAGTTTTGTTACGTAAGCGATAACTTATGATGGGGTATGGATTGTGCTGTGATAAACAGATGACTAGGTGCATAATGAGACACTGGGAGGGTAACATGCGCTAACTGTTGATGTCGAGCTTGTATAGGTAATGTGCATTGACTGTGAAGAGCTTGTATGGAGTAACAAGCACTGTTTGTAAGGAATGTGTATGGGGTAACAAGCACTGACTGAGGAGGTTTTATGGGGTAACAAGCACTGACTGTTGGGGAGGTGCTATAGGGTAACAGGCAGAGTGTTGGTGAGGAGGTTGTTTAGGGTAACACATTGGCTATTGGTGAGGAGATTGTGTGGAGTAACATGCACAAACTTAGTGAAGAGATTGTGTGGGGTAGCATGCACCAACTGTTTTAGAGGGGGAGGGTAATTTGGGGGTTACATACTGACTGAGAGGAGCTTGAAAGTGATAATGGTGAGAAACTGTTGGTGTGGAAGTTGTAACACACACAGATTGCTGATGGGAGTTACACCATGCACTTCTGTTGGTAAGGGAGATGTGAGGGATAATGGGCACTGACTGATTTGTTTTATATGGAGTAATGCACCAACTGTTGACTGGGTTTGTATGATGTAAGGTGCGCCAACAGAGGGCCTTTGCCAGAGAGTGGCATTAAGGTGGCTGTAAGGGGGATCCCTGAGATGAGGCAGCAAGTATTTACCAGTGGAAGGGTTTGGAGAGGGCTAGCAGTCCTAAAGATAGGTAAGGCCCCGGAGCCAGATGGGAGACATCTGAGGCCACTCAAGGAATTGGCAGAGGAAACAGCTGTGGAGTACCTCGGTTGAGATGGGGTAGTTCCAAAAGAATGGAGCATAGCAGACGTAATCCCAGTTCATAATGGAGGGACAAGGAGCAACTGGGTAACTACAGTCCTTTCAATCTTAACCTCAGTTGTGGGTAAAGTGATGGAGGCATTAATCAAATAGGACCTCATGGACTACCTGGAGAGCAGTAGACTCCAGGATAGTGAACAGCACGGGTCCATAGCACAGAACTCTTGTCCAACCATCCTGATAGTATTCTTTGACTGGGTAATGTGGGTAGAAAATAAGGGCCATGCTGTGGATTTACTCTGCTTTGATTTCAACAAGGCTTATGACTCAGTGTCTCACAGAAGGTTGCTAAAGAAGCTAGAGGATCTGGGTGCAGCAAGGACACAGATGGGTGAGAAACTGATCGAAAGGGAGACAGCAGAGGGTTGTGGTTAACAGAGTCAAATCACAAGAGAGTGAGGTCACCAGTGGGGTTTCACAAGGATTAGTCCTGGGTCCAGTCCTTTTCGATATGTTCAGTGTAATGGGAGAAGGAATCCAGGGCAAGATGCGTCTCTTCGCAGATGACACTAAGCTCTTTGGCAGGGTAGACAGCGAGGAGGGGGTTAGGGAGATGCAAGGAGACTTGCAGAGGCGAGAGAGGTGATCATAGGTCTGGCAGTAGAAATTCAATGCCAGAAAGAGCAAGGTGATGCATATTGGGACTGAGAACCCCTGAACAAGGGTACGTCATTGGTGGGGGGGGTAAAGCTGGGCACAACCTCCGAGGAAAGAGACCTAGGGGTCATCATCACTGAATCCCTAAAACAATCAGGTCAGTGTAACAAGGCCTACAGTAAGGTAAATAGGATGCTGGGGTATACAAGAAGGGGTATTGACAGCAGAAGGAAGGAGGTATAACTACCTCTCTGTAGATCACTGGTGCGCCACCACGTGAGTACCGTGCCCAGTTCTGTAGTCATCATCTAAAGAAAGATTAGGACAGGCTGAAGACAGTGCAACGTAGGATGACCAGAATGGCTCGGGGCCAGCAGGGCAGATCTTTCGAGGATTGGCTCAATGCTCTGAACATGTCCTCGCTGGAGGCTAGGTGAGAGAGTGGAATTATGATAGAGACCTTCGAGATCTTCTTTAAGGATATGTCTTTCATCAGGCCACACCTATGGAACTATAGCCACCAAGCACTAGGACCACATGGAAACTTTTTTGCTAGCAGTCTACTAGTGGGCCGCCCATGATGACATCTGACGTCTATGTCCGTTGTGTATAAATGTGGGTGGCCCCTCTTCCTCCACAGTTCCTTTCCACCTGACAGCCGTACTCGCCAGACTCCACGGAGATACTGCTGCACTGTCAACTGCTGAATCTTTAATTTTCTAATTATTGTTATTTTTTCTCACCCTGGTAGTTATCACTTTATTTTAAAGTGACTCCCATCATCATGTATGTCGATGAAGGACACCGCTAAACTCTTCGGTCACTGCAAGTGAGGTGGAAAAATTTATCCTGGTGACAGCCACAACATCTGTGTGTGCTGTCCCAGAGAGGCCCACAATGTTAAGCCTGTGAGGTCTGCCTGGGGGTTCAGCCAGGCTACCTGGTGTCACTGTCAATGAGCCCTACATACGTTTATCCTTGAGCAGCAGGTAGCCAGAATGGAGAGAGGGCTCTTGTCAGAGTTCCTCCTCATCGCCGGAACATTCCTCGGACCTGTAGTCTTCCAAGGCCCGAGAGAAGTCTTCAGCAAAGCACAAACAGGAGAGGGAATGGAACAAAGATACCCCCCCCCCCGGTGCACTCCCGGTCGCTGCTTTGCTCAGTTTCAACAGCTGTAGTGCCATCTACCACTTCAGCGTCCTCCTCCTCCTGCCGGTCAGACCTTGGTACCTGCAAGGTCGGCTCTGGCAGTGAGTTCCGCCGGACCTACTATGGTCAGCGAAAGGTCCATTGGTGTCGACATTCACCCCTGTCAACGTTGCAAGGTGCCCCTGCAGTGCAGGCCACGTCGATATCCAGACCGTGCTCTTCTCCTTTGCGGAGATATAACAGCGCCTCATACCTTCTCTGCCTACACCAGGCATGACGATGGCCAGGCCTCTTAGACCAGCCCCCGCATCAACGCCAGCTAAGTCGATGCACCCTACACACTCCAGGGTGTCGACATCCTTGCTTCCTTCCTTGAGGCCTTCAGGGCCCATTGACGAGGATCAAGAATACAACCCTTACCTCATTTTTATAAGAGGAAGAGGAGGAATATATGGAAAGGAGCCCATCTGCAAGGTCTGACTCCATTTCCACCAGGGGTGAAGACTCCATACTGTATACCCCGAGGTACCTTCCTGATCACCCCTCCTTCATCTCTGTGATGAAGACAACTCCGCCCCAGGTGGAGTGATGTCTGTTGCTCTTAACCATTATCCTAACCTGGTCTAGCACCAAGTCCTTTCTGTCACTGAAGGTGTCTGCACCTTACAGTTTTGATGTTTTGCTCCTGCTAGTGTTGTTCTTGCTGCAAATTCCTAATTGTTATTTGATGTTCACTGCTGTACTACCCAATGGCGGAGCATGTTCGCTCCTGTATGTAACCTTCTGTATGTAACCTTGTGTTCATGGATACCTTGTAACTCTCCCAGGTCTCTCCTGAAAATAGGCACTTTGCTGTCTAGTGTGCTTACCTAGTTAACAAAAGCAAATAAATAAATAAAATTTGGTGTAGTGCCTAGAGCCGCCAGAGTCTCCACCACTTATCTTTCCCCCTCTATTGACTGCACTAGAGGATGCCACCCTGGCTGTCTGGCACAGACCAAGGTTGATCCCTGCCATGCCCAGAAAGGTGGAAAAGCTATACCAGGCCCCCTCATGAAAGCCCTTTTTCTCAGGCCAACTTGAGGTTGATTCAGTTGTGATAAATGCTGTCCATGATAGGTCTAAGGTGCCTAAGCATCTCAGTTCTCTCTCCCCCCAATACGGATTCAAGAAAACTGGACCTCGTGGGAAAGAGAACCTTTGCCTCTGCCACACTGAGCCTCAGGATAGCAAATTATCAGGCCCATATGGTCAAATACCAGAATACCCTCTGGGGAAAAAGGCCAAAGCAGCAGCACAGGCCCTACTAGAGGGTACACAGAAGCAGGAGATGCTTAAGGCCCTTCATACTGGGACTGATGTGGGTAAGCACCTCTTGAGATCTACCTACGACATTTCGAGTGCCTCAGCCAGAGCTGCTGCTGCTGACTTCTACCCAAGAAGGCATTCTTGGCTAAGGGTGTCAGGATTTGCCAGTAACGTCCAGCAGTTCATCCTGAATGCCCTTTTCAGAGGATATAAGCTCTGTGGAGCAGATGTGCCAGAGATCCTCTCTGACCTGTAAGCCTCGGGGAGGATTCTAAGGTCAGTTCATTCCCTCTACCACACACAACCCAGAAGTAGGCAAAGGGTCTCCTTACACAGGGCTAACAACGGACCTAGGTCATGGGCCAGACAGAGCAAAAGCAGAGCAGCTTTACCAGCCCCAGTCTCCTCCACAGGTGCCTACTCAAAAGCCCTTAGAGGTGAATGTGCAGCTGTGGCCTCCAGATCTGCTTCAGCATGACTCCTCCTTAGACCCCCACCCTCCAGTACAAAACCCGTAGGTGGTGGTAGGGGGTCGAGTCACCACAGACACTTTGGTCCTGCAGTTATTACAACAGGGCTGTGCTGTAGAATTTCTGGAATTGTTAACAGACCTTCCACCTATCCCCTCGGCTTATCCTCCAGGCCATATACCAGTGCTACTAGAGGACATACGTACACTGTTGCAGAAGAGGGCCATAGAACCAGTTCTCTGGAAACAAAGGAACAGGGGTTTCTTTTCTAATTTTTTTCTCATCCCCAAATCCACAAGGGACTTGAGGCTCATTTTGGATCTGAGGAATGTGAAGTTCTTCATTCAGTACAAGAAGTTAAGAATGGTCACACTACAAGGCCTGCTGCCACTTCTGAAAAAAGGGGACTGGATATGCTCCCTGGACATGCAGGATGCTTCTTCTAGGGAACCAAGCAGAGTGCTGAAGGTTCCAGCTACCAGGTGAGGCTGTACTAGTAGGTAGTCCATCCAAGAGAGAGAGAGAGAGAGAGAGACAAAGAAGCTCAAATTCTAAGGGGGACTGAGGGTGGGACTGCATGGCTTGATGGAAGAGATTCTCTCGAACAGCTACTGTTGTGGTAAGTACATAACTGTTTTCCTGAATGGAATGAAGAAGGTAAATTGTGAGAAACTATCTAGCAAAAGTTGTGGATCAAGAAACGGGGGCACGAGTAGAAACTGATGCTGGGAGGAGGTTCAGGAAGGAAGTGAGTCATTTTTATTTCTCAGGGTGGTGGAACCGTGGAACAATCTGTCAGCCGATGTGGTGGCTGCCAAAACTATCAATGGTTTCAAATATAACTGTGACAGAGTGAAGTGGTTGGTGTTTGTGCAGGGTGGTAGCGGTAGGGTGGGGAGCATGGGGACGTATAGTGTAGATTAGAATCCTGGATGGACAATAGGTCCATAGTTTGTTACGGTTTTATTTATTTGTTTTTTGTTTACCGGGTAAGTACACTAGACAACAATATTGCCTATATTCAGGCACGACCCGGGAGAGTACAGACAGGGGAGACCAGAGTCAACATTAAAGAGTATTTCATGATGTAGCGTGAGGTGAGAACAAACATTTGAACAGTATACGGCCAGGTACAGTCCTTATCAGTGATGGCAAAGAGAAACAGATAATATTACATTAATTATTTTCGTCTGATGATACATCATTGACTAAATTGAAAAGACAAACAGCAAACAAAACTTAAATGAAGTAGCATTATAACAATAGAATTTCTGCTGGATGTGGGAAACTTTCAGATTTTGGAGACCAGCAGGAAATCAGTAAGTGCCATAGGGAGGAGAAAATGCTAGGAGAGGGGCTCAAGTTACAGCACAAGAGCAGCAGTCGGATTCTAATAGGTGTGCCCGAAGACCCAGTTTAAAGGCCTTGTGGGATTTGGAGAGTTTGATGTGGGAGGGAATGGAGTTCCAGGAGCGGGGGGCAGATATGGCGAAGGATTGTTTTCCCTTTTTTATGAGATATCTGGGAATTTCAAGTTGGGTTTGAGCTGATGCCCTGAGGAGGTATGCTTGGGAGGGCTGAATTAATAGTTCGGCAAGGTATTTAGGGGACCCCGTTACATATTGTCAATTGCAGACTGTATGGACCAATGGTCTTTGTCTGCCATCATTTCCTGTTTCTGTGACTGTTGAATGGGATTGTGTGGGGTAATGCACACAGAACTTTGATTGGATTTTTGTGTGGTAATTCCCTCTGACTGTCAGCTGGGTTAGTATGGGATAATGCCCTCCGGCTGTTGACTGGGTTTATATGGGGTAACACACAATGTTGACTAGGTTAATATGGAACAATGACCTCTGACTGTTGACTTGGTTCATATGTGGTAATTCCCACTATTTATTGGGTTTGTATGAGGTAGTGCCTTCTGACTTTTGACAGGTTTAGTGTGGGGCAATGCCCTCTAATGATTGACTGGGTTTGTATAGTGTAATGCCCATAGTTTGGGTTTGTATGTGATAACATTCTCTGTTTACTGCTCTATGACTCATAACTGGGTTTTTATGGGGCAACATGCACCAACTGTTGATGGGATTTGTATGGGGTAATGTGCTTAGTCCACTCTGACTGCTTGTCTCTCTCTACTTTAAGCGAAGGCTGCTGGAGATGATGAAGCCATGTTTATTGATGAAACTTTCTGCACAGCCCTGGAGTATGGTCTTCCTCCGACAGGAGGCTGGGGCATGGGCATCGACCGACTGACTATGTTCCTCACTGACTCCAATAACATTAAGGAGGTACGTCTTTTCCCCGCCAGGAAAATATATGGTTCCTGCTATCATTAAAGGAAAATGGCACAAACGACTGTTCTAGGGACGTGGATATGTTATTCAATCCACACTTACTGGCAGGTTCCTTGCCACTTTAAATCTTGACAGAAGGTCTTCAAGCTGGCTCCTCCCACCCACCTGGGTGGTAAAACTCTCGGCTCCGCTCCATGATGCCAGATCTTTCTTAACGCTTGGAAGCTTAGGCTCCTTCCTAAGCACCGCATCTTCGTAATAGGTAACTTCATTGACAACATCGCCAGATCAGCCACCCCTGCTGCCTTTGCCCTTCCCCTCAACCCTGACACCACTACCTACCACCTTAGGTCAAGGGCGGTACTCAACCATCCGGTTCCTAGGACACGCACCCTAGCGGGGGATCGGGCCTTCGCCAACTATGCCCCGAAATTGTGGAATTCATTCCCAGCCCTTACACAGTCCACCCCCTCCCATACTAGATTTAAAACTTCCCTTTGGAACTTCCTGAAGGGCCCCTCCACTTGTCCATGCACCTTGTAGCTTTGCCCCAACACTACGCAGGCACGGGGGGCCTCTGCGCCCACCGCCCTTACTCTCCTGACAACTGATCAGGCAATGACTAATTGGATTACCATAACTGGTATCGTCTGCTCTCCCATTGCATGTAAACTTGACTCACTCACTGTCTACGTATGCGCTAGCTCTTAACTCTCCCGGGTCATCTGTAACCACCCCCGGGATCATGTTTTTTTTACTGACTGTCATTCCTCTATGTATTCTGATATTTCACTGTGTGTAAAAGTTGTATTAGTCACTTCACTGTATGTAAAAGTTGTATTAGTCACTGTACCTGTAAAATTCAAGTCTGTAACTCTACCGGGTCGCACCAGAAAATAGGCACTTGGATGTCTAGTGTGACTTACCCGGTAAACAAAAGCAAATAAATAAATACATATGCATCCCCTGCAATGGGGCTGGCCCGCCAACGGTCACAACGCTCCAGTCCTCTGGACCAGCCAGTGGCGGTGACCCAGGAGATGTGGAACGGCCTCCAGTGGTGCTCATTCCAGCTCATCTGCAGGAGGGTATCCCGTTTGTCCGCCCTGAGCCGACGGTCACTCTGACAACCGATGCCTCTCTGATGGGTTGGGGTGCCCATCTGGAGGAGTTCATGGTCTCTGGTCCCCTCAGGAATCTCGATGCCACATCAACCTGCTGGAGCTTCGAGCGGTCTGACTAGCCCTTACCGGCTTCGCTCCGTTTGTACGGGGTCAAGTGGTCCAGGTCCAGACAGACAACACCACGACCGTGCACTACCTAAACTGTCAGGGCGGGACACACTCCTTGCCTCCGTGCAAGGAGGCTCTCCGTGATCAGCTTGGAGGCGGATCTCCTAGCCATCCATGTGGCAGGAGCCTCCAGCACTCTGGCCGATGCCCTCAGCCGGATAGATGCTGCATCTCACGAGTGGTCTCTCCTGCCGGAGGTAGTACAAGACCTGTTCTCCCACTGGGGCCCCCCCTCAGGTGGACCTGTTTGCCTCCAAGGAGAATGCGAAGCTGAGGCTCTTTCACGCCCGCTCCCCTCGCTGCAGGGGGATGCCTTCTCGAGGCCGTGGAGCCCCGGGCCTCTTCTACGCCTTTCTTCCATTTCCCTTGATCCACAGGGTGCTTCTTAAGGCAAAGAGGGACAAGGTGCAGGTGATTCTGGTAGCCCCAGACTGGCCCCGTCAGTTCTGGTATCCAGATCTCCTCAGCCTCAGCTCCAGGCTCCCGAGGTGGCTTCCAGCCTGCCCAGACCTGATCTCAGTCAACATGGGGAAGGTACTCCACCCGGACCTTCAGTCCCTGCACTTGACGACCTGGTTCCTGGCGGCTAGGTTCCAGGCCTTGGGTCTTTCGACGAGGTCCTCAACGTTGTTGAGGCATCCTGTAAGGGAGTCGACCAGAAAATGCTACGCCTTCAAATGGAAAAGATTCTCCATTTGGTGTCAGAATAAGGGTTGGGCCCTTCCTCCTGTTCTTTGGCTAGCATTCTGGACTACCTGTGTTTCCCTTTCTCAGCTAGGGCTTTGGTCGACGAACCTTAAGGTGCACCTGGCAGCCATCTCTGCTTACCGGGCATGGGCCGGGAAGCAGTCAGTGGCGCAGGAGAAGGTGGTCGAGCACTTTTTCAAAGGCCTTGATTACATATCCCCTCCGGTGTGAGAACCTCCACCTCTGTGGGTTCTACTGCTGGTATTGGCTAAGCTCATGGGCAAGCCATTCGAACCAGTGCACAGGTGTGACATCTCTCACCTGTTGTGGAAGACCGCCTTCTTGGTGGCTATCACGTCAGCCAGAAGGATGGGAGAGCTCCAGGTGCTTTCCATCGAGTCTCCTTATCTGGCCTTCCACAAGAATAAGTTTGTCCTGTGCCCCCACTCAAAATTCCTTCCGAAGCTGGTGTCGGGTTTTCACCTTAACCAGGTGTTTACTCTGCCAGTGTTCTACCCCAGTCGCACCTTGGAGGCCGAATATGGGCTCCATACTCTGGACCCTAGAAGAGCGCTCTCTTATTATAAGGAGCAGATGGCTGAAGTTCAGGGAAAGGTTTGCCAGCTGTTTGTCACCTACGCTGAAGCCGCACCTGGCAGACCTGCAGCCAAGCAGATGATAGGCAGGTGGGTTACCTCCTGCATAGATCTGTGCTGTAGGTTGGCAGGCATGGAGCCTCCCAAAGGGATAAGAGCTCATTCTACCCGCCTTACCGCTGCTTTGGTGGCTGCTTCCAGGGATGTCCCTATCCAGGAATTGTGCAGGGCTGCTACCTGGAAGTCAGCACACACCTTCATCACCCACTACCACATCGACCTTGAGTCACACCGGGATGCTGGTTTTGGGACCTCGGTTCTCCAGTCCTTATTTCCCAAGTAGGGGGTGCGCGCCTTGCCTCCCTCCTCCTGGAGAACTGCTAGGAGTCTGCCAGTAAGTGTGGATGAACAACATATCCATGTCCCTAGAAATACAGGTTACTCACCTGTAACAGGAGTTCTAGGAGTGGTATATCTTGTTCATCCACACAACTCATCTGACCTCCCCGGCTTCAGCGCGCAACCTGGCTTCCAGCGGGCCAGATCTGGCGTCACGGGACGGAGCTAAGAGTTTTACTACGTGGGTGGGAGGAGCCAGCTTGAAGACCTTCCAGCAAGATTTGAAGCGGCAAGGAACCCGCCAGTAAATGTGGATGAACAACATATATCATTCCTAGATCTTCTGTTACAGGTGAGTAACCTGTATTTATTGTGCTTACTGCAAGATTCAAGGTTTTAAGCATAACTTACATTTTTGTTACCCTTTTCATAGTTAAGAATCTGTTACTAGAGACAGCTGTGGCCATCCCACGTGCACCAGCCATCTGCCTGTGTCCTCAATATGCTAATAAGTGCCGCAGAGGTTGGCAGCACTCATTGACATATTGAGTACATAGTAAGCTGTCTGGTGCGCGTGGATTGGCTGCGGCCATCGCTGGCAGTAGTCAATTATGGCGGGCATATATTAATGGATTTTTAACTATGAAAAAGGTAATACAATTTTCAATTATGCTTAAACCCCCCCGGGTCTTTTTTTTAATTTTTAAACTGTAGTAGACACAAAAATGGCCTTTCTGCCAGTTTTCCTGTAAACTAGTAGTACTGCAAACATTTTTTTCCATCCTGCTTTTTAATTCTTAAATGATAGTCTGCTGTAAGGGAAAAAAAAAACAAACTTCTGCTCATTTTTCTTTTCATTTCATTTCATTTCTGAGGTAAGTGAATTTTGAAGCTTGTAAATGTTTATATTCTTGTTGCCCATACATACTATGATAAACGAAACATCTTGGTGTGGTGGTGTGCTGTTTACTGTCGGTAACATGCTTGCACCATCCTAATATATTCCCCAGTATGAATCTAGTATGTACAGTCCAAAATTATTTTCAATGGAATAAATGAATAAAAATTGCTAAATGCACTTCTGTTTTCTTTATTTGAAAAGTACCTTGAAGCACAGGTGCTCATTTACAAAGGTTCCATGTCAATGACAGAACAACGAGGTTACAGACAAGGACAGTTGCTTTATCAATTCCAGGGCAGTGTAGTCGGGTCATAATACATGATACATAGATTAACAGATGGTTTTAAGCAGATACAATAGCAGTTGCATTGTGTGGCCACTACGGCTATGGTCTCCTCACTTGGGGTTTCTCTCCCAAGGGCACCGATTTGGTCGCTCCCCAGATGTAGGAGGACACCCTTTGGGTGACTCTGCTGGGTCCTTCCCACAGGCGTGGGCCCCTGTGCAGTTCCCCAGCCCAGGCTGAGGCCTCAAGACCAGATGTTTCACTCTCCTCAAGAAGGGCCTTGCCATTATTTTGCGAGAGGATGCCCTCATCACTAGGCCCCTCAGGGCTGCTAACCTGGGAACAACACCGAGTATGGAACAGTGCCATAGAGGGCTGGCATAGGGAGTCTTGACAGGGACCAGTTCAGGCTCTTCTGCCTGGTTGCAACCCTGCCTGGAGGCGGCAGCTTGTCTCGATCCACGTCCTCCTCCAAGGACAATGAATTATCGATTCATCTAACTTTTTCTGCTGAGTGCTTGCTGTACCAGTAATTCTTGGGAAAGATGCTCCAGGCACTTGACCTCTCAATCTACACCTGCTGCAATCCGGCAGCAGTGCCACTGGGACTCCTTGAAGTTCCCAGTATTGACACCTTGCCATTCCTCTGTGATCCAGAGCCATGGTGGAGGTGTCCCTCAGCCACTTCAGCTATCCCCAGATTCCTCCTCTTGTGGTATTGCACACCCACAGGGTCTACAGGTGTGAAGTACATCACCTCATCTTAGGACTTGGGTACTGCAGTTCCCCCTCAGGACCATGGAGCCTCACAAGTGACCAACCCCTGGATGCAGACTCTGATGTCACAGAGGGACTGTGTAGGAAGACTTTTACCTTGGCACCTGCCTTTATGTGTGTGTCTCGTACACCAGGCCCATATGGTGACTGCAGTCGCTGTCTATGGTTGCAGCTGCGCATTCTGCTTTCAATTAATCAATCAAAATCTTTATTTATCCAGGTGAGACATCGTTGAGCAAAGCTCATATGCTAGATGGACCTGGTTAGGTTAAGCTGTTACAAACATATATGTACAACCAGACAAGGTAATTCAAAAGGTTTAAGGATCACAAAAATATACAACAATCATAGATAAGTGTACTCTTTCTGTACTGCACAGAGCGAGTAAGTCTGGCAAGCCATCAACCTTTCCATCTAGGGTCAGGAGCTATCAGGCGAAGGCATCTTACGATGCTAAGAAGGTGGCCTCTAGAGTGGCAGAAATAGCAGTCTGTGTTAGGATGGAATGGCTTTGCCTATCCTGACTGGCACCTTTGGAATGACGCAAGGTGCTGAACTCGCACTTCCAGAGGACTCATTGCTTCTCCCCTAGGGTCAGGCAGGAACTTTCAAGGCACCCTCTTGCTTCTGTGCCACAGGAGCCCTCCACCTGGCCCTGACCAGTCTCTGGTCTCACCAGATCTGTGAGGAACCCCTGTCCCCAGGTGATCTCCCCCAGGCAGAGGGCTGAAGGTATATCTTTACCCTCCGGGTGAGCCAGCAAGTCACTAAGAAAGACAAGCTTGGTACTCTGACCCCTAAGTGGGACTCCATGGAGAAGATTGATTCATGGATGATATGAAAGTTACGTACTTACCGTAACTGGTGAACTTGCAAAAAAAATCTCCATTGCTTACCACACCCGCCGACCATCCCCTCGATCTAGCAGAGCCAGGGCCTCCAGGCAGCTCACCCTGCTATTGACACATTATGAAGTTTCTATATGCCTCTCTTCAGTTGTCATCCTGTCCCATGGTGGTGGGGTGCTGTGTTTAAAAAAAAAAAAAAAAAAAAAAATCCATGACATACTTCCAGGGCTCCCATTCCACCAGAATAAAAAAACTGGGGTTACCATACGAACAACACAAAAAAAATTAAAAACTTAGAAAACCTTCTGTTTTTTCCCTTCTCACTGTCCTCCTCTTCCCTGTTTGGGTATGTCCTCCTCTATCTGGGGTTATCCCTGTTAGTTACTAAATGTAACCTGTGCCCCACTGGGTACCATCCAGACCTAATTCTGCTTGACAGTAGCCCTATTTGAGGGGGGTGCTGGACAACTAGCTTGGACTACACTTAGTACAGGGTACCTCCCTGTTGCTTGCAGGAGTACGTAGCTTAGTGTTCTATTGTGGTTTTGTCTGGCTATGTCAGGAAAATGTTTCCTATAAAAAAGAAAATAAGCTGGCTCTGGTGCTGAGCAGTGGGGGCTGCTGTGGCACACTGGTGACTCGGGTTCATGTTTGCATTGGGTTTGGGGTAAATGCATTTTGTTATATGGTGTGGTGAAGTTACTAGGTGTGAATTTTACAGGGGGATGAACGTGGGGGTTTATGTTGGGTGCAGTGGTGTGGGATTGGAGTAAGTGCATGTTTTTACATGGTGTGGTGACGTTACAGGGTACGAAGTATCTTCAGAGAATCAGTCTTCTCCATAAAGTCCCACATTTTGGTCTTGGAGCTGGAAGTGACAGGACCACGCAGGAACCAGAACCTTTGGGGCCAGTGGCGTTAGTGCATGCACCAACATGCACGCACCATCTGCACATGTCCACAGATGTACAGTGACGCTGACACCAGCAGCCTTAGTTCCTTTTTTCCTACCATTGAAGTGCAGTGTGTCACACTGTCCTCGTTTGACACCATAACTTTCTTTGTGCATACATATAGCATTCTAGTGTAGTTCGTCATGTTGATGCTTACAGTATTAAGCCATTGTTTTTCTTTTTCCTTTTTTTTGGAAGTTAGCTGTGTTCATTGTGATTCGACAGGTATGGCAGGTAAGGCACCTGAACAGGCTCATTGCTCCAGTAATGAGGTTGTGTCCGATCACCACTCCTCTCAGGGCAGTTGTTTGGGTACCCGGCAGTCTTGTGATCAGGCGAGTAGGCAGCCCCCTCAGAATCACAAAAAGAAATGGTCCGGCCCCATTCATGCTCAGCATCAAGTTCCAGGGACCATTCAGGCTCATCCTCCCCTTCTCATGAGAAACATAAAAAGACAAGAAGAGACAGGTCGAGCTAAGCTCTCACCACTCTGCCTTAAAGCATTTGTCTCCAGTGAGTGCAGGATCTCCAGTTTCCACATCGTCTCCTTCGATGAGGCCAGATTTCCTGAGGTCTGCGGAACCAACGCCTCCATCTGGATTGTCATTTGCATTCTGTATTGCTACATTATGGCAGGGTTGTCGTTCCTTGTGTTTTGTTTACAAAGTAGTCATTTAGTTAGCTGGCTCATTCTCCTTGGTAGGGGGAAAAGTTACTGAGGCGATTGGGATCAGTGTCGCTGTATACCAGTGGGAGTGTACACATGGAGCATGCATGTTGGTGCTTGCATCGAGGCTGCTGGCCTCAAAAGTTATAGATCTTCTTTGAGGGCATCTCCATTACCACTTCATATATATATGGAACTTCACTGTCGGTGAAGCAGAAGCCACACACAAAATTTTCAGCAGTACCTCTGGGGCTGCCCATGCCGACGTCATCTGCTGACATCAACAACTCTGTAAAGGCATGAGTGGCCCTACTTCCTCTTCAGTTCTTTCCCGCCGTTGACTGTTCACATGGGTCTCCGCAGAATCTCCAATGCAATTTTGCGCCATTATCGCCTATGATTTTTATTTTACTTAGTTTTCAGAATCTCTTTTTCTGCAAGAGATTCCCTTACCTTGTTCATGTCAAGAGTTATTCATTCCACTTCTCTTTTCCTTCGCTGCTGCTGCGGAAAGAAGAGTGCCTCTACAAACGAACATTCTCTCTCTGTGTCTGCTGTCTTGGGTCTGATCATAACATCTCAGACTGTGAGCTCTGTCATAAATTCAACCCAATTTTTGCTCGCTCGTTCCAGGGCATGGTGCTTTCTGGCACGATACGCTATCTCTCTCCTGGACAGGTAAATTTTTGTATGCCTTCCCTCAGTTTCCCATTCTCCAGAGGGTCCTTCTCAAGCTTCAGGCAGAGAAGGCAAGGATGATTCTCATCGCTCCTCTCTGGCCAAGATAAATTTGGTTTCTGCTGTTACAACAACTATCCAGGGAACCACCGGTTCCACTTCCAGTGATCCATGACCTCTTGACCCAGGATCGAGGTCATCTTGTACATTCAGGGCTCAGGACACTGCATCTTCATGCATGGCTCCTGCAGACACAGCGATTTCTCGCTTCAGGTCTCCCGAGTTGATCAAGTCCTTATAGAGGCTAGAAAACCCTGTACTCGTTCCACTTATGCCATGAAGTGGAAACGTTTTTCCATCTGGATGACTTCCAAGAATTGGAACCCCTTTTCTTATTCTGCCCCTCAAATCATGGAATACCTCCTTCATCTGTCAAGACTCTGGTCTGTCATATTCTTCCTTGAAGGTCCACCTTTCCGTAATTTCGGCGTAGCATGAGCTGGTGGATGGTAAACCCGTGGCTCAGCTGGAAGTCTCAAAAACCTTTCTGAAAGGGATTCTCCATTTGACACCCACAATCCGAAGCCCAACTCCACCTTGGGATTTGAACTTTGTGTTGAAGAAGCTTACTCTTCTCCCGTTTGAGCCAGCCATGAGCTGTGATTTGCGCTTCCTTTCCTGGAAGACGTTACTTTTAGTTGTCATTGCGTCAGCCTGAAGGATTTCAGAGCTTCACGCTCTGGTTTGTAAAGAGCCTTATCTTATTTTCCACAAGAACCAGACAGTCCTCAGGACAAATCCTAAGATCTTACTTCGAGATACAGCTCTTGCAGCAGGTTACACTATTAGGACTGAAGCCGGCAGGTGCCAGGACCCCACGGAAATTTTCTAGCTAGCAGTTTTCAAGCGGGAACTGCCTCTCAATCAGTCCGCCCGGCGGAGGCGTGAGTACATAAGGCGGTCCCTCCATAATCCCCAGTTCTTTTCCCGCCGTTGACTTGCCAGTATCAGCCTCTCGGTCTCCTTTTCTAGTGCGCGACGACCATAAGAACTACGATGATTTTAGTCTATTTTTCGACTTGTGAACAACTGATGTCCTCTCCAACCACTTCTTTAGAGGGTCACCAGACGAAGTGCGCCTGTGGCAAACAGATCCCCTTCAGGGATCCACATTCGGCCTGTGTGCGCTGCCTAGGTCTGGACCACGACATCAAGGCCTGCTCCTTCTGCCAGGGCTTCAACAGTCGCACTAGGATCCGCCGCCAGAAGGCACTTCAAGTGTTTCTCCTGGAGGAGAAACTTAAAACCATGGATAAGGAACCTTCCTCCCGGGGAGAGCCTTCGAGCAAAAGCCACAAACACCGGGACAAGCTCCAGGAAAATGAAAGATCCAGGTCTCCTGCGAGGGCCTTGAACTCCCGAAGCTCCGGCTCAAAATTGGACTGCTCTCCCTCCAGGGCTCGGTCGCAACCTCCCTCGGTTCAGGTCATCCAGCGGCTTTTCTTCTCTTCAGCCCTCTGAAGACTTCCAGGCCATCGGCCTCTTCTTCTCCTTCCAAGGCTTCGGCGAAGTCCGGGGTGCGCCATAAGTCTTCCTTCCGTCGCCGGGACACAGATGCCAGGTCAGTTTCCCAGCCTTCCTGTGGCTTGGAACTGGTTCCCTGTAAAACCAAGGACCTGACGTCGGCCTACCCGACATCGGCCAGACGTCACCGGTGTTCCCAAAAGCCGACACCAAGACACTCGTCGCCGGCCAAGCGTTAAGCCTTCAAAGACCCGGCCAGGGGACCGGCGTCGGATACCCCTGAGAGACCGCATAACCGTCGCCGGCAGACGCCAGTCAGAAGGAATCATCCGAGGAGGACGCCACACAGCCCGAAGATCAGGCGGGTGACACGGAGACACCGGGCTCCCACGGGAACCTTCCCCTGAGCAGGAGACCCCGGCGACAGGCCACCAGCGCCAGGCCATCGGGTATGAATCTGGCGGAAGGTAAAATAACTTTTACCTTCTGATGGGACCACCATCAAAAGATGTGGTCACCACACGTCCTACCGATACTTCACTCCACCTCTTCTCGCCGCCACGCCCCTCCTCCACCTAGGGGGCCCGTAGGACGACCGCCAACCCCCAAGGAGCGGACTGCTACCTCCTAGGGGCAGATCTTCAGAAGGGAGAAGGCCTCCCTCCAAATCCCCCTCAGGGTCACCCAGCCCCAAGAAACCCAGACGACGCCGGTACTCTTCATCGGGGGAGGATTCCAGATCTGACACTTAGGAGTGTTCCAGATCACCTTCTCCTATCAGCATTCCCTCTCCTGACCCACACGACCTACCCAGGTCTCCTCCGGATGATCCCTCCTTCACAGAGATCATGAGGCATATCCATGAGAACATGGGGTGGGATGCTGAGGAGCTTGACCCCGAGAGACAACGCCTTGCCCGCTACCTTCGGCAAAAAGACTCTAAGCTTGTGGTAGTGCCACCCTTGGTGGATACCTTTGTGGACATCACCAGGGCTACCTGGAAACGTCAGCATTCCACTCCTGCGGTGCCGAAGAAGGCTGACTGCCTATGCAAGGCCCCTAGGGAGGACCAGTATCTGACTAACGGTCTCAGAGACCTCAGCATTTGAGCACCCAGCCACCGGACCAGGAATCCAAGAAATTGGATGTCCTGGGAAGGCGCATGTATGTGGCCGCAACTTGCGCCATCAGGTCACTGAACTACCTCACCCACATGGTTCAGTTCCAGAACGCACTGTGGGAACAGGGTCAGGACCTGGTCGAGAAGATGCCCGATGGCGACCACAAGGAGGAGCTCTTGAACCTCCTCTGCACGGGTTCAAATGTGGGGACCCAGGTGCTCAGAGCTGCATACGATTCTGCGGACTCTTCAGCCAGTGCTGCAGCCTCCGGTGTGTGTCTCCGGAGACACACTTGACTCCGTGTCCCTGGCTTCACCCCGGACATCGAGAAGAACATCCTAGACGTCCCTTATAATGGCGAGGTCCTATGTGGTGAAGCCTCCGAGAGAGTAATCATCAAACTCCAAGACGTAGGGGAGGCAGTCCAATCTGCACTAGCTATGTACAGGTCCCGGCCTAGTTCCTTTCGTAGGAACCAGAGCCGTTTTCATGGCCGGCTACAAAGGCAACAACAATGTTCCAGCCAGCAGCAGAGGGGCACTTTCACACGCAAGGCCCAGGGCAAGTCATCCCCAGGTAGAGGCCAACAGTTTTCAAAGTTGGCCCAGCCTGCCGGATCAAATGCTGCCACAGCATGACTCCTTCCCGGCCCCCGCCCCTCCCCAGGATCAATGGGAAAAGAAAGTCGGGGGTCGCATCACACGCCACTTCCCAGGGTGGCAATCGATCACCACCGACAAGTGGGTTCTGCAGCTGGTCGGAAAAGGCCATTATATAGAATTTGTAGGCAGCCCACCTATAAGACCTCCCCTGCTCTCCCATTATTCAGGTCAGCATGCCCTGCTCATACAGCAGGAAGTGCTCATGCTTCTGGAAAAGGAAACCTTAAAGCAAGTCCCACAGAACCAGAGAGGACTAGGGTACTAGTCTCACTTCTTTCTGGCTCCAAAGAAAACGGGACCTCTGTCCAATACTGGACCTCAGCGACCTCAACTTTTCAGTTGCTTACAAGCGCTTCCGCATGGTGACCCTTCCGGGCCTAATTCCCATGCTGAAGCAGGACGCCTTTCTGGCATCTTTAGACATGCAGGATGCCTACTTGCACATTCCAATTGCTCAAGTGCACCAGAGGTTCCTGAGCTTCGAGTTTCAGAGCCGTCATTATCAGTTCAGAGCTCTTCCCTTCGGGCTGTCATTGGCACCTTGCGTATTCACGAAGTGCATGGAGGTCGTAGCTGCATCTCTGAGGAGACAGGGCCACTACGTGTTCCCATACCTGGACGACTGGCTTCTCATGGCACCCTCCAGGGAGGCCTTGATGACGGTTATTCACTGCACCCAGTCTCTTTTTCAATTACTGGGTATTCTCATCAACTACAAGACGTCACTCCTGGTTCTGTCTCAGAAACTGCAGTTTATAGGAGCAGTTCTGGACACCATCAGAGGGAAAGCTTTCCTTCTCTCCGACAGAGCGGAACACTCAGATCCCTCATCAGGGAGTTGTCAGCGAAGAAGACCGTCCCAGCCAGACTGGTCCTTTGCCTGCTTGGACACATGGCTGCGGCTATTGCAACAGTCCCGCTAGCACGTCTCCACGTGCTGGTAACCCAGTGGATGCTACGGGTGCAATGGGACCAAAGACAAGACCATCTGCAGCAGCCAATCCGAATCACGAATGCCGCAATTCGAGATTGGCAATGGTAGCTAAATCAAGGGAACCTCTCTGCGGGGGTTCCCTTCACAGCGCCGTCCCCGACTGTGACCCTCTCCACAGACGCCTCAGGGCTCGGGTGGGGAGCACATCTAAACAGTGTTCGGTCTCAGGGCCTGTGGACAGCCCAGGAGTCTCATCTCCACATCAACATCTTGGAAGTAAGGGCAGTCCTTTACGCTCTGCTAGTCTTCCAGTCGGAGATCCCGCCGGATACACTTCTGTTACAAACAGACAATACCGCGGTGATGTATTACCTCAACAAACAAAGAGGCACTCACTCCTACCAGCTTTGCAGGGAGGCCATGAGAGTGTGGGAGTGGGTATTGCAACACAGCACAAACCTAATTGCAGTACCTGTCCCAGGAGTGGACAACACCATCGCAGACAGCCTGAGCCACTCTCAGGCCAGAGTCCATGAATGGGAACTTCTGCAGGAGGTGGCAGAGGATCTGTTTCACAGATGGGGTACTCCAGAGTTGGACCTTTTCGCATCCCCATCCAATGCAAAACTGCCCAATTTTTGCTCGCTAGATCCAGGGCCTGGTGTTTTCTGGCGAGATGCATTGTCCCTCTCCTGGGCGGGCAGATTCCTCTGTGCCTTTCCTCATTTCCCGTTGATCCAGAGATTTCTCTTAAAACTTCGCAGGGAGCAAGCGACACTCATTCTGATCGCACCCTTCTTGCCCAGACAGATTTGGTTCTCTCTTTTACACCAGCTATCCCGGGAACCTCCAGTTCCTTTGCCAACCAGCTCCCATCTGTTGTCTCAGGAGGTGGGTTCATTGGTCCATCCGGACCTACGCTCCTTGAACCTGCACACTTGGCTCCTATAGACATAGCCATGATGCAGTAGGGGATCTCGCAAGAAGTGGCAGACGTACTCTCTGCTGCCAGAAAACCAGCTACCCACGCAGCTTACGCCATGAAATGGTGTAGATTCTGTTTGTGGGCTCAAGCGCGCAGCTTTCTGCCATTAGATTGTCCAGAAAAGCTGGTTCTGGACTACCTGCTTTCCCTCTTCCACTCCAGACGGGCTTACTCCTCGATTAAAGTGCACCTTTGTGCCATTTCTGCTTACCATGCCCCTGTAGGCCATCAGATGGTGGCCCAGCTGGACACTACTTGTGCCTTTCTAAGGGGCGTCCTCCATCTTAGGCCTCCCATTAAAGATCCAACCCCTCCTTGGAACTTGCCTTTTGTCTTGGAGCAGCTCACGCTGCCACCCTTTGAACCAGCCGCGGATTGCGAGCTACATTTTCTCTCTTGGAAAACGTTATTTTTAGTTGCAGTTACTTCTGCTAGAAGGATTTCGGAATTGCATGCTCTTATGTGCAAAGAGTTTTATTTGGTTTACCACCAGGACAGGGTATCCCTAAGGACAAACCCAAAGTTTTTGCCTAAAGTGGTCTCGGCTGTCACCCTCAATCAGGATATCGATCTACCAGTGTATTTTCCAAGGTACTCTAATCAAGGAGAAGCCCTTCTGCACACCCTAGACGTGCATAGGTGCCTCAGATATTACCTGACTAGAACCAAACAGCACTGAAAGTCAGACCAACTTTTCATCTCCTTTGACCACAGGATGAAGGGAGCTCCTGTCTCCAAACTGTCACTTTCTAGGTGGCTCATCCAGTGCATTACTTTCTGTTATGAGAAGCGCAGTAAACCCTCACCGGGCGCGGTCAAGGGTCATTCCACAAGAGGGATGGCTACTTCCTTTGCGGCGTTAAAGAACGTCTCCACCTCAGCTATTAGCGTTGCAGCTACTTGGAGCTCTGTGCATACCTTTATCAGGCATTACAGTCTGGACATTGCATCGAGATGAAGAGCGGGGTCCTTCAGGGACTTCTGTCCTAGGCTCGATGTAATTCGAGGTTCTAGGGACATGGATATGTTGTTCATCCACACTTATTGGCAGGTTTCTTGCCGCTTTAAATCTTGCCGGAAGGTCTTCAAGCTGGCTCCTCCCACCCACCCGGGTGGTAAAACTCCAGCTCTGCCCCATGGCGCTAGATCTTCCTTACCGCTTGGAAGCTCAGGTTCCCTCCTTAGCGCTCTGCGTTTCGACTGGTTCCTGAAAATTTTGGTCTTGAAATTATTTGGAAGTTTTTCTGTAACCCGATCCTTTCTTCTTAAGCTGCGGCGATGGCTCATTCCTTTTTCGGCCCGGGGCGCCCGGTTAATTCCTCCAGGGAGACCCGCCTCCGCGTCGTTTTGCCTTGACCTGGATCATGATCCTCAGCTTTGCGAGTTTTGTTGTGCCCTTTCGGCCAGCTCTCTGGAGGACCGTGCGGCCCGTTCGGGGCTCGGGCACCCGGTAGTTTTTCCCGCTCCGGAGAATCCCTCGGATCGTCGGGCAGCGTCCGCTTCGGCTGTTTCTGTGCAGCTCGATCCTCCTCCTGCCGGGGAGGGGGTGGCCCCTCCCTCCTCCTTGGTCGCGGCGCTTATCCCGCTGTCCTTGGGCTCTACTCATGCAGCTTCGTTCAAGGAGCTCCGTCAGTCCCTTTCCTCGAAGGGAGAGGGACCCTGGGGACCTGCCCCTTGGCCCAAGTCCAAGGTGCCGCAGGCGGGGTCCGTTCGTCGGCCCCAGCGGGAGCGGGAAAAGTCCCCCTCCCCTGCCGGCCGACGCTTGGCTTCGGTTGAGGATGCAGCTTTGGCCACTGGCCTCACGGTGTCCCTGTCAGGTAAGCCGGCCAGGATCCCTGTCGACGTGGCCGAGCCTCTCGGCCCGTCATCTGGTCTGTCTCCTGCTAGTGCCGCCAATCCCTTCGCGGTTCCCCGGGGGGGCTGAGGTTCTGCCGGTACCTTGGATGCAGACAGTCCTCAGCCTTTTCTCCAGGCCGAGGAGGCCAGGCGTGCTCCGCTCCCTCCCAGGCCGCCCTCGGTCCCCCGAGGATTCGGGTCTCAGTCTCGGTCCTCCTCTCGGTCTAGCCGCTCACGCCGACCTTGGCGTTCTCGGTCGGGGCAACGAGTCAAGTGGCATTGCTGTTCTTCCTCATCCCCCTCCTCGGATGAGGAATGGCTTTGATGCTGTTGTTGTCTGGGAATCAATCGACCCCGGTTCATTCTCCGGCTAGTAAGCAGCCGCCGCCCAGTTGGCCGACGCAGCCACTCAAGGCAGTCGAGGAGCCCTTTCCAGGGCCGGTTGCTCGTCCGATCCCCACTGCCCTGCCGTCCTCGACGGAACCTGGGCTGGGCCATGACCTGTCCCGCAGGTTTCTCGGTCCCCTCACTCCCGCCGCCCCGAGCGAAAAGTGTATCAGGCCACTGCGGCGGCTTTGCGAGACCCTTGGGCCTGAAGTCGGCTCCGTTATGTTTCCTAGCAGGGAGGACCCATGGTCTTCCCCGGAACATTCAGTGGATGACAGCCCATCGTCCTTTATGGGTCTGCTCCAGCTCATCTCAGAATTCACCGGGATGCAGCTCGAGCCCGTTTCCAAATGGGCATCTTACCCCCTTACGGAGATTCTGGACCGAGGGGGCCCTCCCTCGGAGGCCTTCCCGGTGGCTGAGGCAGTTGTGGGCCCAGCCTTGGAGCTCTGGTGGCGGCCTACTTCCTGCCCTGCGCCTACGGCCAGGGTAGCCAGGAAGTACCCTGTCCCTGTCGGTTCTCTGCCCGGTTTCTCGGAGCACCCCTCGGCTGAAGGGGTAGTCACCGACAATGTTTTCCAAAGTTTTGAAAATGCTAGGGATGTGGATAGGCCCCCTGACAAAGAGTCCAAAAGGATGGACTATGTCGGGCGCAAGGTTTACGCCGCGTCCTCCCTAGGCCTCTGTCAGGCCAGCTCGGTGGCACTGATGGCACACTGTTCCCACACCCTTTTGGGCTCCCTGGACGAGGTCCTCCCTCATCTCCCGACCGACCTGCGGACCACGGTCCGGCGGGTGCGGGACCAGGGTAGGGCGGTGGCAAAACAGCAGCTCCTGACGGCTCTGGATCTGGGCGACTCCTGTCCCAGATCGGTAGCGGCCGCAGTGGCCATGCGCCGCAGGGCGTGACTGAGGTTATCCTCCTTCTCCTTGGAAACCCAGCACGAGTTGGCGGACATTCCCTTCTTGGGGACTGACCTTTTCGGCCCTGGAGTGGAGGGACATTTCCAGGGGCCCGAGAAGTCCGATGCCACTCTGGACTCGGTCACTCCCGCCCGGAGGGACAAGGGCAGCAGTCAGCCTTTGCGTAAGCCCCTTTGCCCCGCAGCCCCTGCGGCTCGACCGACCCAGCACGAGGGCCAGCAGGCATGCGCTGGGCGGCCTGTCGCCAGACCAGTGTCTTCCTCCAAAAGGAAGCAGGGAGGTAGGGATCCGAGAGCCCCCTCCGCCAAGCCTGCTCAGTGACTGGCTAAGGGGCGCTGTCCCCGGCCCCGTCACCCCTGCCCGGGTTTCCCCGTGGGGGGACGGCTCCGCACCTCTTCCTCTTGGGTGGTGCTAAGGGTAGTCCTGTCGTGGTTGCGAGCAGGTTTCCCCCTTTTGAGCCTTTGCCCCAAGGGGATCTTGGGTCCACAGACTCTTTGTCGGACTGCTGAGCCGACTTGCCTGGCCCTCTAATTAGAGGTGATCAGGGAGGTGTTGGGCCCTCCTTCTGACCCTGGGTTCATGTCCAGGTATTCCTGGTCTCAAACGGACGGGGGGCTTGCACCCATCCTTCTGCACGGCCGGATGGTCCCTCGGCAGATATCCCATCCTCAGATCGAGGCGTGCGGCTTCTTCCTGGGCCTCCAGGACATACTTACTCCTCGTTCCGTCCGTTTCTTGGGAGACCCCTTCCTTTCCTAAGTGAGAGATCGCCTTACGAGTTCCTGGCCAGGCCCTTCGTTCTCTGTTCTGCAGTTTCTGCGACATTGAAGGGTCCAGGCGTAACCCCACCCGGATGGCGGCCTGATTAAAACCCTTCCAGGCTCGGACTGGTCTCACTTTACCGGAGCCATGTTGGAACTCGTGCCTTAGCAGGTGAGGCTTCTTCGGGACTAGGCTCGACTCTTGAGTCCGAACTCTGCTCCGGGCGGACAGGGCTGAGGTTCTTCCTCCCTTGCCCAGTCAGGTTTGGCCAGGTAATTGTGCCCTGCCGGGACCTCCTGCACCTCCTGGGCCTCACGGCGGCTGAGTTCCCCTAGTGGGGCAGGCCAGCCAGCAGTCACAGTGCTGCGGTCCTCGGACCAGTTTGTGACTACAGCCCAGGAGTTAGGGGAACGCTCCCCATCAGACCGTTCCAACTCCTGCAGGAGAACATCCTGTTCGTCCCCCCCGAGTCGACGGTCTTCTCCGACCGATGCTTCTCGGATGGATGGGGGTACCCATCTAGGGGAATACAGAGTGCTTCGCCTCTGGTCCTCTTGGGAGTCCCGATGCCCTTACTACCCGCTGGAGCTCCAGGCGGTCCACTTAGCTTGCACCGCTCGCTCCGTTTGTGCGGGGTCTAGTGGTTTAAGTCCATGCGGACAGCACCACAACCATGTGCTACCTACCCTGCCAGGTTCGGTCGAACCCCTTGCCTAGGCGTAGGGAAGTTCTTCGCATTGGGTTTTTCGTGCAGTCGGAGGCGGGTTCCCAGCCATTTGATGGCAGGAGCCTCCAACTCCCTGGCTGCTGCCCTAAGCCAGACATAAGTTGCACCTCACGAGTGGTCTTCCCTGCCAGAGGTAGCACAGGATCTTCTCCCTCCTCCCTCCAGGGAGAATACGTGGCTGAGACTGTCTCATGCCCACCCCCTCAGCAGGGTTTGCTGTAGGGGATGCCGTCGAGGTTGCGGACCCCGGGCCTCTTCTACGCCTCTCCCCCATTTCCCTTGACCCGTAGGCAAGGCAAGGAGGGACTAGGCGCAGGTGATGCTGGTAGCCCAGACTGGGGTTCCAGCTCTGGTATCCAGCTCTCCTCAGTCTCAGCCCCAGGCTCCCGAGGCGGCTTCCAGTCCGCCCGGTCCTGATCTCTGTTTTTAAGGGAAGGTTTTCCATCTGGACCTTCAATCGCTGCACCTGAAGGCCTGGTCCCTGTGCGGCTAGGGGCCAGGCCTTGGGTCCTTTGGCAAGGTCCTCGACGCTTCGAGGCATCCTGCTAGAGGTCGGCCAAACATGCTCGCCTTCAATGGGTAGAGTTCTCCATTTGATGAGGGGATAGGGCCTGGCCCTCTCCCGTCCCTGGGCGAGCATTCTGGACCATCTGTGGTCTGTTCTTTGAACTAGGGCTTTGGCCGACGACCCTCTAGGTGCTTCTGTTGATCACCCCTGTCTTCCGGGCGCGGGCCGGAAGGCAGTCGGTGGCGCAGATAAGGTGGTCTGGACCCTTTCTAGGCCTCTATCACACCTCCCCTTTGGGGGAGAGTATCCCCATTCTGTGGGACCTGCGCTGGTATGGGCTTAGCTCACAGGCAAGCCATTCGAAATGTTGCACAGGTGCGAGTTTCCCTCACCTGTTGTGGAAGATCACCTTCTTGGGGCTACTCTGCCATCCAGAAGGAGGGGAAGAGTTCCAGGTGCTCCTTTGATTCTCCCTATCTGGTCTTCCACAGGGACAAGGTTGTCCTGCGCCCCACCTGAAGTTCCTTCCAAAGGTGGCGGTGGAGTCTTCCCTAACCTGGTATTGTCTCTGCCGGGGTTCATCCCCATTCACACCTCGGAGGCCGTATATAGGTTCCATGGGACCCTATTTATCGCTCACCTACCCAGGGAGCGTATGGCTGAAGTTCAGGAAAGGTTCGCCAGGTGTTTGTCATCTATGCTGGAGCCGCACCTGGCAGACCTGCAGCCTAGCGGGTGATGAGCGGATGGGTCACCTCCTGCATAGGTCTCCGCTATAGGTGGGCGGGCATGGAGCCTCCCAGAGGGATAAGTGCTCATTTTACCCGCCCTTCCGCTGCGCCGGTGGCTGCTTCCGAGGATACTCCGGCTCAGGATATCCACAGGGCTTCTGCCCGGAAGCAGGCTTACCGTCTCCCCTTCTACATCGACCTTGGGTCACGCCGGGATGTTGGTCGGGGCCTCGGTTCTCCAGTCTTTCTCTCCAAGAAGGGGTGTGCGCCTTGCCTCCCTCCTCCCGGAGAACTGCTAGGAGTCTGCCAATAAGTGTGATGAACAACATATCAGTGTCCTAGAAATACAGGTTACTCACCTGTAACAGGAGTTCTAGGAATGGTATATGTTGTTCATCCACGACCCACCACCTCCCGGCTCGACGCTCAACCTGGCTTCCAGCGGGCTAGATCTGGCGTCATGGGGCGAGCGAGTTTTACTACCGGGTGAGTGGGAGGAGCCTGCTTGAAGACCTTCGGCAAGATTTAAAGCGGCAAGGAACCTGCCAATAAGTGTGGATGAACAACATATACCATTCCTAGAACTCCTGTTACAGGTGAGTAACCTGTATATTTTTACCTTTCCTCCTCTCGATGGTGTGTGATTTCCAGTATTGCTTAGGAATCAGTCCTAATGGTGTAACCAGCTGCAAGAGCTGCTTCTCAAAGTAAGATAGTACAGTTACGTAAGAACTTACCGTAACAGTAGATATTCAAGAACAACTCTTGCAGCAGGTACCTTCCCTCCCACAATCCCCGCTGGAGGTAGGTCGGAGTCAAGCACCCATCTTATTAGATGGGACATGCTTTTTACTTGTTTTGCCATCTGGTGGCGGATGCTCGGTCTCCTCTTCTGATGTCATCTAGTGGCCGGGAGTCTCCGGTGGGAGAACTGAGGATTATGGGGGACCACCTCTGTTCGCACTACGAACTACGCCCGACGTTGGGGGCAGGACTGACGTCGGAGGCGGTCCCCGCTGAAGACTGCTAGCTAGAAGATTTCCGTGGCGTCCTGGCACCTGCCGACTTCAGTCCTAATGGTGTAACCTGCTGCAAGAGCTGTTCTCAAAGATCTACTGTTATAGTAAGTTCTTGCGTAACTGTACTTTTCTTCCCATGGTGGTGTCAGAAGCCACACTGAACCAATCAGTAGAGCTTCCTGTTTACTTTCTGTCTCCTTCCAATAGAGATGAAGCACTCCTGCACACCATGGCCGTCCATCAGATCCTTCAGTGCTACACACACTGGACCAAGGATTTCCGTAGCTGCGATAAGCTTTTTGTTTCTTTTGCCTCCAGGTCTAAGGGCACACTGGTTTCCAAGCAGTGCCTTTCCAAATGGTTAGGCAACTGTATTCAGTATTATTACCAAAAGTACGAAAAACCTCTGCCAGGTCCCATCAGAGGTCATTCTACTAGGGGCATGGCTGCTTCCGCTGCCTTTTTGCGGACTGTCTCTGCAGCCAATATCTGTACCAAAGACACTTGGAGTTTTGTCTATACCATTACCAAACATTACAGTCTGGACATTGCTTCTAGGCGGAGGGCTAGCTTCAGCCTAGCTGTTTTGCAGGGCCTTCTGTCCTAGACTGGGTCCTTTCTGGTTCCCAGTTTCTGTTGGAGCTATTTTCTCCTTCTCCCCGGTTTCTGTCAGTCTCTCTTTGGAGGGACTGCTTGGGACTCTGTCCTGTGTGTAATGACCTACTGAAAGAACCCTCTTGAAGTAAGATAGTACAGTTATGTAGGAACTTACCGTAACAGTAGATCTTCAAGAGAGGTTCCTTCAGTAGGTCATATTTTTCCCTCCCTCCTTCCCCTCATTTTATTTCCTACACAGGGACTCCAAATCCTATACGCTTCTGTTGTCGGGCCTCCTCCTGGTTCCAAGCGAGAACTGGAGAGGCAGGCGGGGACCGCCCACTGTATACGGCCACGCTGACGTCGGTCACGTGACGTTGGGTGGGTGGTCCCCCATCAGGGATTGCTAGAAAAGACTGCTGTGCAGCCTGACACCAGATGGCACCAGTCCTATATGTAATGACCTACTGAAGGAACCTCCGTCGAAGATCTACTATTACGGTAAGTTCCTATGTAACTGTACTTTACAGTAAGTTCTTTCGTAACTGTTCTTTTCTATGGAGTGCTGTGGTCTCTTTGTTTCTAAGACGAAAAGTGGTACTCTATGAAGAAGACAGTCTGTCATGTATATTTTTATAATATTTGCATTAATGCATCAGTTAGGGTTCAGATTAAACCAACAAAATTATAGAAATGCGTTAGTGTTTCCAACCCTCATCCCCCAAGCAGGAAATGGAAAAAAACATTACAGTTTTCGCTGCCCTGTCGGCGAATCAGGGGTGGAGTCTTCCTTGGGTTTCTCAACCCTAACGCTCACCCCATTCCATGACCAAATAGGATATCATGTGATATGTTTTCTTCAGACAGGGCCTACAGGTTCTTGACAACATGTAGGGAGACACAGTTCTATACATTTGAAGGCTGTATCACAGTGGAGTGAGTGTTAGGGTTGAGAACCCCAAAGAAGACCACACTCCTGATTCGCCAAGAGTCAGGGCAGTGAGAAACCATAATGTTGTAGAGACATGAATATAATGCTCTATCCACACTTCTGGCAGTTGCCTTTCCCGTTAACACTTAGCCGGAAATCGTCTTCAAGCTGGCTCCTCCCACCCACCCGGGTGGTAACTCCCTCAGCTCCACCCCATGATGAAGCAGGTACACTTTGTACCGCTCTTGTGCTGAGTAGGCCCTTTGCTGTAAAATCTTCGGATTTACTTCCAAATTTCAATTTAAAGTTTGTCTTCAACTTGATCTTCGATCACGACTGGAATGGACGATCAGGCAGTTGTCCTAAACAGATGCGCACTCCACTTGCATCTACTGCCTGGGGCACAATCATGATCCCCAGGCTTTCGACTTCTGTCGCTCGTTTCACCCGACCATTCTCGAGGACCACCTCGCCTGACTCAAGTTAGGTCGCCTGTGCCAGTGGAACCTGACGGTCAGGTTGAAGGATGCCCATTGGGTGGCCTGCGGGGTAAACTGAATAGTTTGTGGCATTTGAGGAAGCGGCTGCCCAGGCCACGGCTCACTCCTCCTCCGCTTCCGCCTTTGTGGCTTTCCAGCTGGGTTCGACTTTCATCAGATCCTTGAAGGAATTGTGCCAGTCCCTGACGACCCTCAGTCAGGGACCTTCTGGGCCCAAATCTAAATCCAAGAAGGAGTCTAAAAAAGAAAGGACTCACCATCATTCAGGGGATCAGGAGTGCTCTCGGTCTAGAGCTTCTGATTCCTACGCTTTCTCCAGATCTGACTTCAGTCAAATCCTCAGCCCTGACCACCAGCTCCATGGTAACCCCGTCGGGCCAGCTGACCAAGATGCTGGTTGAAGTCCGGGCCGAGATTTTTCTCGAACACACCGACCAGTTGTCGACTGAAAAGGCCAACACTTCTTTGTTCAGGACTCAGGTCCTGACTCGGACCATTGGAGGGACAGATTAGTCTGCTGAGACCCGTCGGTCCCCCACTGGTCACAGTTGAGATCCTATTCCTGCGGTTCGAGCGACCCCCACCAACGTCAGCACTCCTGCTCGCAACACCATGGGAAGTGGCACCACAGCTACTCTTCGCCCTCAACCTCCTCGGGTGAGGAGAGCCTTTGATGCAAATTGCATCGATGCCACAAGGACCTCATGTGGCAACAGCTGGTGTTCACCGATATGAAGCCGGCCATGGTTTCTACAACTGACGTCACTTGGCTTTCGCCCAACAGGCCGATGTCTTCTCCGCCTAAGGAGCCGACCAAGATGGTCCTGGCTCGGCCAACCCCGCCATCTCCACCGATTCCCGTGGAGCCACCACCTAAACAGCTGACAGCTGGCGCTCCGACTAAGGAGTCTTGGCCAGCCAAAGGGCTTCCCCATTGGCTGTCGGTCACCATAACCCCTGACTGTCCTTGGAGGGTTAGTGGGATTCCGGTGGCCAACCACTTTTCAATGACTCTTTGGAGTCTGAGGGTTCCTACTTGCACTCCCATCCGATTGACGAGGAGTCAATGGGGGATCTCTCAACTGAAGAAGGCCCTACTTCCTTTATGGGTCTTTTTCGGCTGATCTCTGAGTCCACGGGTCTTAAAATAGAGCCCATCCAGAAATGGGCCCATTACCTGCTGACCGAGATACTGGGCCTGTGGGATTCTTCTATGGAGGCTTTCCCAGTGGTGGAGGTCACTCTTGGCCCTGCCCTGGAGCTCTGGCAGCGCCCAGCCTCCTGCCCTGCACCCTCTTCCTGGATGACCTGCAAGTATGCGGTACCTGCCGGTTCCCTGCCAGGATTCACCAGACACTCCTCGGCTGAGGGACTAGTGATGATTCAGTGTTCAAGGGCTCAGGCAGTACTGGGGACGTCAACAAGCTGTCTAACCGAGTCCAAAAAGTTGGACCATGTGGCTAAGGAGGTATACACTGCCTCCTCACTTGGTCTTCGCCAGGTGAGCTCGGCCCTTCTTATGGCCCACTTCCCCCTTGCCCTGCTGGGCACCCTGGATAAGATACTTTCTCATCTGTGGGCGGACCTCCAGACCATGGTCAAGCAGGTCCAGGACCAGGGACGGGCTGTAGCAAAGAAACGGCTCCAGATATTCATGGACACTGGAGACTCTTATGTCCGCTCTGTGGCAGCCTCAGTGGCCATGTGCTGCAGGGCTTGGCTGAGGATCTCTGTCTTCACAGCGGCCAGTCTGCTTAAGCTGGCAGATGTTTCATTCCTGGGCACTGACCTGTTCAGGTCAGGGGTCGAGAGCCTCCTCACCCGCATCGAGAAAGGCAATGCCACCTTGAACTCGGTGATATCTGCCCAGAGGGACCCCAAGGGCTGTAAGCAGCAGCAGAAAAGGAAGCCCTTGCCAGCCCAGTGGCGCTGAGGGTTGAGGCACTGGACACTTTACCTTGCGTCACGTCGGTGACCCTGGTTCAAGAATGAACCTGGGTGGTCGGAGAGCCAGCAGGGGGTGGAGGGAGGGAGCAGGATTGAGGATCCGAAAGGCAGCTGTCCTCTCCTTGGGAGAACTCTGTCACCCACTGTAGTTCCACTGCCTCTGGATGCAGTGCAGGCGAGCAGGCAGCAAGTAGTGGGAGGGCATCCCGGTACCGTAGGGCGCACGTGCGGCCAGGCAGGGTTGGGACAAAATGGGGGTATAATCGGGGCTAAAATATAAATAAAAAAAAAAAGAAGAAAAGGAGTCCCTTTCTGTTCACCTCTACTCCTATGGCCAAACCAGCCCAACCTCAAGCTGGTTTGCAGGCCCAGGCCTGGCACCCTCGGCCAAAGTCAGTGGCCGCTGTTGTCCGTAAGCCTGGGGGAGAGGCTTCGGTGGCTCTCAGCCAGGCATCCCTCCTCCACCAAGCTTGCTGAGTAACGGAATGAGGGGTGCCTCTCTCATTCCCATCACACCTCCCTTAGGTCCTCCTGTTGGGGGGGGGCAGCTCCTCCACTTCCTTTTCACCTGGTCCAGTGTCACCACAGACAGGTGGGTCCTCGAGGTGGTGGGTCAGGTTCTGCATCTGGAATTCGAGCAGTACCCTTCTTGCCGAACCTGCACCCCACGGGAGGACTTGGGCATCCGCAGACATTCTGTCAGCTCTCAGAGACGACATAGCCCAGCTCCTTCGCAAGGAGGTTGTGATTCCTGTTGCAATTTTTCCGGAACACCTAAGGTTTGTCTCCAGGTACTTCCTGGTGCCAAAACGGACAGTGGGCTGGCTCCCCATTCTAGATGTGCATGACCTGAACAAGTTTCTGAAGTTGCGCATCTTCAGGATGTTAACTCTGTCTTAAATCATACCATCCGTGGAGCAGAACATGTGGTTTTGCTCCCTGGATCTTAAGGACGCGTTCTTCCACCTCCTGATCCATCTGTCACGCAGAAGGTTCCTCTGCTTCTGAGCCGAGGGAACCCTCTACGAGTTCCAGGTCATGGCTATTTGGCCTCTCCTTGGCCCCCAGGGTCTTTACCAAGTGCATTGCAGTGGTGGCAGTTTACCTGAGGTGCCGAGGAGTCCGGGTTTACCCCTACCTGGACAACTGGCTGATCACAGGTTCCTCCAGGCAGGAGGTGGAGCATTCCAGGGACCTGGCCCACCAGACCTATATCGACCTTGGCCTCCTGGTTAACAAGGCCAAGTCAGAACTTGTGCCTTCACAGGTGATAAACTTCATTGGGGCGGAGCTGAACTCTTGCAGAGCCAGAGCCCGGCTCTGGGCGGTTAGTGGCTCTCTCCTCCTTTGCCCAGTCATTTCAGGTTGGGCAATTGCGACCTGCCCGGGACTTCCTGTGCCTGCTAGGTTTCATGGTGGTCTGCACCAGCATGGTCTGGTGGGCCCGCTGGAGAAAACGCTTTCTGCAGTGGGAGCTGGCCAGCCAGTGGTCTCAGCACAAGAGTCACTTCAACCAGCTGGTCACAGTGACCCAGCGGATGTGGGACGCCCTCCAGTGGTGGTTAGTCCCAGAGCATCTTCAGGAAGGGATCCTGTTTGTCCGCCCAGAGCCGAAGTTCATCCTGATGACCGATGCACCTCTCCTGGGCTGGGGTGCCCACCAGGGGGAACACAGAGTCCATGGGCTCTGGACCCCCGAGGAGTCCCGATGCCACATCAACCTGCTGGATCTCTGAGCAGTTCAGCTGGCACTGACTGCATTTGCTCCTCGCATCTAGGGTCAGGTGGTTCGGGTCCAGATGGACAACACCACGACCATGTACTACTACAACAAATAGGGCAGGACGCATTCCCTGCCTCTGTGCAAGGAAGCTCTCCATGTATGGACCCTGGTGCGCAGCCTGGAGGACAACCTTCTTGCCATCCATGTTGCAGGACCCTTCAACCAGTTGGCAGATGCCCTCAGCCGTGAGAGCGAGGCATCTCATGATTTCTTTGACTGGGTGACCAAAGTAGTAGACCAGAGAAGGGCTGTGGACATGGCCTGTCTAGACTTTAGCAAGGTATTTGACACAGGCCCGCACAAAAGATTAGTAAGCAAATTAGCCATCCTGGGAGTGGGTCCCAGGGTGGTAGCCTGGGTAGAACATTGGCTGAACAACAGGACGCAGAGTGTAATGGTAAATGGAGTCCACAGTGAAGAAAGGGAGTTTACTAGTGGGGTACCACAGGGTTCAGTACTGGGATCGGTCCTTGTTAATGTCTTTATAAGTGACATTGCAGAGGGACTGAAAGGAAGAGTATGTCTCTTTGCAGACTACACAAAGATCTGCAATAGGGTTGATGCACACGGTGGGGTGGAAAGGATGAGAAGGGACTTGGCAATTGGTGCTGGAACGGTTTGAAAAGTGGAAGGGCCAAGGATGTAAGGGTTACATTCTCCGCAATTAAATACATTAACATGATTGCAAAAGTGATAGGGCCACTTATTTGAGTACTAATTAGCCAGCCTAGCCCCCGTTCTGGCACCTATGGGCAAGTTGGAGGAATGGTCAAATGTATGGCAGCTTAGATTCAGCGCAAAAGTGCAAAGTACCTGGAGAGCAAACCCAGGGGAAGAGCACAATGAGGGGTAAGATACTGACAAGGACAAAAATGGAAAGGGACCTGGGGTAGTTACATCAGATGACCGAAAGGTGGGCAAGCAATGTGAGAAGGCAGTAAGGATGGCTGGGGGGGATACTGGGATACATAGGAAGAGGCGTCAATAGTAGAAAACAGGAAGTTGTTATCCCTCTGTACAGACAGTTGGTGAGACCCCATCTGGAGTGCTGCGTGCAGTTCTGGAGACCCTATTTCCGCAAAGACATAGACAAGGTGGAGGCTGTCCAGAGGAGGGTAGTGAAAATGGTGTAAGGTCTGCACCAAAAGACATACGAAGAGAGACTAAAGGAGCTTAATATGTATACCCTCGAGGAAAGGAGGGAGAGGGGGACATGATAGAAACTTTCAAGTACCTCAAGGGAATCAATAGAGTCAAAGAGGGTAGCATCTTTCAGAAAAAGAGATGTGCAAGAACAAGGGGGCACCATCTGAAGATAGAGAGGGATGGCTCAGAGGTAATGTGAGGAAGTATTTTTTCACAGAGAGAGTTGTGGATGCAAGGAACAGCCTTCCTGAGGAGATCATAGAGTCAAAAACAGTGGTTGAATTCAAGAATGTATGAGACAGACATAAGGCAATTCTAGTGGGGGGTAAGAGGAAGTAGGCTGTTGGTTAACTAGGATCTGCAGCTTATCCATTAGGTAGGGATATGGGCAGACTAGGTGGGTCAAGTGTTCCTTCTCTGTCATCAAATTCTCTGTTTCTGTGGTCTCTCCACTCAGAGGTAGTACACAGTCAGTTCTCCCAGTAGGGCCACCCCTCAGGTGGACCTGTTCGCCTCCAGGGAGAACGTGAGGCTGAGGCTGTTTTGTGCCCGCCTTCCTCAGCAGGGAACAATACAAGGGGATGCCTTCTCAAGGCCCTGGACCCCAGGCCTCTTCTGTGCCTTTCCTCCACTTCCCTTAATCCACAAAGTGCTCCTCAAGGCCGGGACGGACAAGCCACAGGTGATTCCAGTTGCTCCAGACTGGCCACGCCAGTTTTGGCACCTCGATCTCCTAAGCCTCAACAGCAGGCTCACGAGGTGACTTCTTCTGTGCTCGGACCTGCTCTCAGTCAGTCAGGGGAAGGTTCTCCATCCGGACTTTCAATCCCTGCACCTGACAGCCTGGTTCCTGAGCAGCTAGAGTTCCAGGCTTTGGGTCTCTCCGAAGATGTCCTCACTGTCGTGGAGGCATCTCGAAAGGAGTCAACCAGGAAATGCTAGGCCTTCAAGTGGAAGAGATTCTCCATTTGGTGTCAGGACAAGGGGTGGGACCCTTTGTCCTGTCCAGTGGCTAGCATCCTTGATTACCTTTGGTCCCTCTCTGTCAGGCCTTCGGTCGACGACCCTTAAGGTGCACCTGACTGCCATATCTGCTTACTGGGCACAGACCAGTTAGCAGTCAGTGGCACAGGAGAAGGTGGTCTGGCATTTTTTTAAAGGCCTTAACCATATTTCCCCTCCAGTGCGTGAACCACCACCACCTTGGGATTTGCTGCTGGTTTTGGAAAATCTTATGGGCAAACCATTTGAACCTATGCACAGGTGTGACATGTCTCACCTGTTGTGGAAGACTGCCTTCTTGGTGGCTATCTCGTCAATCAGAAGGATCAGTGAGCTCCAGGCACTTTCGGTGGAGTCGCCTTACCTGGTCTTCCACAGGGACAAGGTTGTCCTGTGCCCCAACCCGAAGTTCCGTGCGAAGGTTGTGTTGGATTTTCACCTTAACCAGGTAATTAATCTGCTGGTGTATTTTACCAGCTGCACCTCAGAGGCCGAGCACAGGCTCCATACTCTGGACCTGAGGCAAGTGCTCACTTTTTACAAAGAGCGTACGGCTGGAGTTCGGGGAGAGATTCGCCAGCTGTTTGTCAACTACACTGAAGCTGCACCTGGCAGACCTGCATCCAAGCAGCTGATTGGCAGGTGGATTGTATCCTGCATTGATCTCTGATACAGGTTGGTGGGTAGGGAGCCTCCCATTTGGCTAAGGGCTCACCCGTCATACTGCTGCATCGGTGGCTGCTTCCAGGGACGTCCCTATCCAGGAAATCTGCAGGGCTGCTACCTGGAGGTTAGCACACACCTTCATTTCGTATTACCGCATTGACCCCAAGTCATCCTGGGATACTGGTTTTAGGGCCTTAGTTCTCCAATCTCTGTTCCCTAAGTAGGGGTGTGTGCCTTGCCTCCCTCCTTCTGGAGAACTGCTGGGAGTCTGCCAGAAGTGTGGATAGAACATCATATCCATGTCCCTAGAAAAACAATTTACTCACCCGTAACAGTAGATCTTACACAGAATGGCCTCTTGCAATAAGTCATTACTTCTGGGAGTTTCCCTTAGGTGGCGCTGTTACATGGTAGCTTTCTCCAGCAGTTTCTACATCAGGGACCACCCACACGGCCTCACTTCCTGGGTTGTGCCTATAAAAATGGGTGGTCCCTGGTAGTCTATGATCATTTTCCTGCAGCTTCACCTCTCTCAGCAGCTAGAGTACTGTCCTGCTAAGTGATCTACGACATGGATTGAACCCACAGCTTGGGGTGCCTGGGCTTAATACATGGCACCATATTCCTATACAAACAAGAGTTTTAACTCATTCACACCACAATAGCTGTTTGAGACTTCCACCACTTGTGCCCTGTATACTCTTAGGACTGCATCCTGGGCCTTTCTGAGCAAAATCAAGCCATAATCAGCATGCCACAAACAAATGTGAATACCTCTTGAACCGTAAGTGCTACACACAAAGTATCAGTGGCAAAGTTGTTCAGCACAACGTTACCTTTCCAATGGTGCTATGCAATCAGTTGTAATCAATTTAGTTTTTATTCTATACTAGCTGAAATACCAAACAACTGATTTTTTTCAAAAGCTTAGGTGACGCATGAGAGACAAATGTCAGCCATGCACACCATACCTTAAACAAATACAAATAACTCCTAAAGTATATGTGGTAGACACAAAGTATCAGTGGCAAAATTGTTCAGCACAAAATAACCTTTCTAATGGTGCTATGCAATCAATTGTAATCCATTTAGTTTTTATTTTATAGTAGCTGAAATACCAAACAACTGTTTTTTGTTTTTTTTTTCAGATTTATTCAAGGTGCTTAGGTGAGGCTTGACAGACAAATGTTAGCCATGCACACCATACCTTAAACAAATATGAATAACTCTAAAGTATACATGATGGACACAAGTATCTGCAGCAAAATTGTTCAGAGCAAAATAACCTTTCTAACGGTGCTATGCATTCAATTCTAAGCAATTTGGTTTGTTTAATAGTTAGGTAAAAACTGCTGACTTCCTCAGACGTTTCTAGGCCTGAGTGAAAGTCAGTTGAGTACGTCTACAGGCGTTATTGTCCTGAGTGGCTATGCTTTCAGACACCGCCTACAGACGTCTTTAGGCCTGAATGAGTTAAGGATGGATGACTCAAGGAGCTCTATTAACAGGCTCCGATTTGAGTCCTTTTCAAGAAGCATCGGGGTGGAAGGCATACCTTCACCATAAGTCCTGCCTGACCGTTTTACAGCGGTCATGTATGTTAAATATATATTATCAAGGAGACTTTCTTCGTCGACGGAGGAGAAATACCCCGTCGATGGCAGGCATTTTTACATCATCTTCATCGCAGAACAGTCTACAAAGGCTTACACTATATTCCCGTTGACAGATGCATAATCCCCATCGACTGAGGCCTCCAACAACACTCTACAGAGGCTCACACTATGTTCCCATTGACAGATACATAATCCTCATTGACGGAGGCCTCCTACATACTTCTCATCGACGGGAGGTTCATTCCCTGTCGACAGAGACTTCTGTCATACTTCTCGTCGACGGGAGGTTCATTCCCCATCGACGGAGGCCTCCTGCATACTTCTCATCGATGGAATATTCATCCACCGTCAATGGAGGCCTCCTTCTTGATTTCTTATCTACAGAATATTCATCCACCGTCGACTGAGGCCTCCTACATGATTCTCATCGACGGACCACTCATGCCCCGTCGACGGAGGCCTCCTACATACTTCTCGTTGACAGGCGGTTCATTCCCCGTCGGTCGACGGAGGCCTCCTCCAAGACCATCATTAACAGTGGCTTCATATAAGAACAAGCCTCTCTCATCGACAGGCGTAACACCCCCCGTCAACGAGGCGCATTATCTTCATCTGTTGTTGATGAGACACATTCCACCGTCAACGGGACATGCTCCCCTTCTTTCATCATCAACAGCAGATGACCCACAGTCGACCGAGCATGATTTCTGCTAATCATCATAGATGGCTTTCATTTCACCATCTGCGGGGCATGGTATTCCTTCTACACCATCGACGGAGATGATCCCACCATCAGTGGCCAACATTCCACCATCCACAGACCATGCCTTACTAAATATATATATATATTATTAATGGGAGACATTTTCCATCAACAGAACATTAAATGGTTACATATTCTCATCAATAGGGTGTACCCCTTCGACGGATGTCTCCTGGCTACCTCCTATTATCAACGAGGGTACAGGGCATTTTCACCCTCATTTATGGAGCAGAAAACCCTCCAGTTGACGACGCCAATGTATACAACTATGAGGCTATTTATCAACAAAATAAATGGCATACCCCTACTATTCAAAGGGGCTTATTTTGTCAACATCAACTTCATATTTTACTACAAACAACATATCGGATTCTTTGGCATCCACCACTCTGGACCCAGAACTGACTAAGAATGCATCATACTCTCACCTATGCCTTGCAGATAAGCTCACCAGTATTATAGAGGCACACCTCAGGGAAGAAGGTAACATGTTTATCATGCTCATATATACATATTTAATAGCGGTATCACTCTTACAGGCCATCATGGTCACTTCATCCGGATGCCTCTAGGCCTGTTGTGTGCCGCACCCTTGTGTCCCTCCCACGAACAGAGCCTGCTACTACTCACATGCTGAGAAACAATCAATAAATCCTGATAATATTATAATATGAATCATAGTATTCTTACCAAACTTCTACTGCTACATGCGTCTGGCCATAAATAAAGGCCACAGAAACAATGGTGAGTACATATATATTATAAACCTTATAAAATCTGCAAGACTTATCAATTTTCTGATCCACCCTACTTGGACAACAAAGTGTGTGCATGTCACAAACCTTATGACTTTTTCTCAGATTAACATGTTTGGAATCTCAAAGATGAGATTTAATGGCTCATAATTTGCAATTATCCAGATCATTATTTAAACTTCTGATCACCCAACAGCATAAATAAATGGCCCGTCATACTAACATTTCAAGTTTACACCTAACAAGGCTGCAGGCCCTGGCATACTTGGGACCCCCTTGCAAATGAGGTTACTAATGCACGATGGAACTGACTACATCACTCTGTTGCATTCCATGTTTTTACCCTAAAGCAGGTACAATATTGACTACAACAGTATTACTGACTCTAAGAGCCACTGGATTCCATGTAAGCATTAATCCACTCCGAAGGTGGCATCTAATGGGGAGTTAATGCATGATTGGGGCAGTTGTGGCACTAGGCCACAGGCCAAGTGCCTACAGTGACCAGCCATGCATTAACTCCACATTAGATGCCACCTTCGGAGTGGATTAATGCGCTTGTAACATGGCAAGGCTAGTATCAGTTACATCCTCTTTTACTTCATATTCAACACAAATTAGCACAGCTACTTATTTCACTTCCAGAATTCTGCTTCAGCTTTCTTACTTTTCAAGTCTGTATCTAACTGTAAGCGTGCACATGCACGTTGGACGGCACACATCCAGTAATGTTGTGTCTACCAATTTCTGGCACATTTCACATTTACTGTCACTATCAATCTACCGATACATTAATGCTGGACCCAAAAAAATTTCCCAGTTCTACTTAGGTACTATATTGCTCTTCATCTCTTTACATCTGAGACTCATCCCGTGCTGGATTCAGGGCAGAATCTGTTCATTGCATATTTTGCTATTGTGCTACACTGACACCACTGTTTTATCATTTGTCTAATCGCCAGCACTGTGTCTTCTGACGTACAGGTGGCGCTTTCTGACATCCTTGTCAAGTTTTGCTCTTTTCCGCACTCCTGTGTTTCCTCGCGACGTTCTTTTCCACTGCAATTCCACTCTCACTATCACTTTTGTCTTCGCCTGCCTCCCCGCCTGGTGCAATCAATTCTTTCACCTCAGGTACATGTCTCCTGCTCTGTCATTTCTCGAGGCCTTCCCTGTTACAGCACTAACAGGAACAGCGGCTTTTTTGAGGAACTCAGTCATTATTCCGACCTATAGGTGGCACTTTTAGACAGTACCATTACCTCTCCTCTCTTTCTGCCTTATCTATACTTATCTATACTTATCTCAGTGAATCTCGCATCCATAGATTGAAATATTGACTCAGCCTTCAAGTGGCAGCCACTCTTGCGCTCAATCGTGCAGCCATTTACCAGTCTACACACTGCAGAGTACCCCATCTGATATCTAATTGACCTTCTAGTCTCCTCTTTGCCCCGCCGTGACCAACTTGTCCTTTCTGATGCCCTATTCTTTCCTGCTCCCAGTTCTTCCGTCCCTACTGAGTGTATCGGTGAGAGACACAATTACCCCTTGTTTTACTAATATGTCTCCTGCTTACCCCTTGCACCACGGCGCCACACAGTGCTCCCTGACTATCTGTGCTGAGTCTGTCACTTCACTTTTCTGCTGTCTCTTAGTCGTGCCACCTATTGGTCGACGTGCTCCCTGTCAGCACATTACACTGATCCCTTTGTGAGCGCGTTCCCGAGCTCAACATGGCATTATTGCTCTGAGCGTTCTACAGCAACACGGCATTATCGTGCCATTATGCTGTGTCGCTCTTCTACCACCTGATGCTGTTCTGCCAATCCTGGTCCTTGATTTCTCTTCTCTTATTTTAGCCATGTTACAATATGAAATAGATACATTGTTTCATTTCACAACATCATTGTTTGCTATTTATGTAACCTATTTATTGCAAAAATGGATACATTTTTCTAATGACTTCACAGACATAGCAAAAAAAACTGTATTAACTTGCTACATTGTAGCACTTCAAAATAATGACATTATATTATTTGGGTTATTGTTCAAAACTCAGAACCCAGTAGGCTTGGACATATACTGTCTTTTCCAGTGCATGCCACTGAGACCTACCAATTACTCCATTATATGGCTGAATTTCTTCTGATTTATTACAGTATCTGGTATGCCATACCCTGATTAAGTTTATGTCTGCTTAACTCATCTGATGATGCCCAGTAATAGCCAGTCTGGCCTGTTTTCCAACCATAAACCTATAACGAATACTATAATGGAGTACTTACAGATATAATACAAAATTCTCTTTTTGTGCTGATATACTTCTCTCAGCACCTACCGGTCCTAAAACCACACTATCTATACGGCAGAATGCCATATCTGGCCACCCCACACTGCCATATAACTGCTTGGGGATCTCCTAGAAGTGATGATTTTCTGCAAGAGACCATTCCTTGGAAGATAAATCAGTTACACAAAGACTTTTGCCATAACAGTAGATCTTCTAAGAATGTCTCTTGCAGTAAGTAGCTTCCCTCCATTCGACCCCTGTCATTCTGTAACAGGGAAAATGATGTAGGGTCGGGAGGCTTTGGTACCTTGGTTCCCCTTGGTCCCTCGCCTTCATAAGCTGAAACCGACGGGGAACGGAGACTACCAGGGACCACCCACTTTTATAGGCACAGCCCATGAAGTGAGGTTGTGTAGGTGGTCCCTGTTGTAGAGACTGCTGGAGAAAACTACCATGTGAGAGCACCACCTAGAGGAAATTCCAAGAAGTAATGACTTGCTGCAAGAGACATTCCTAGAAGATCTACTGTTGCGGCAAAAGTCTTTGCATAACTGATCTTTCTAGCTGTGGTATATGATGTTCATCCACACAGACCCACTTGACCTTCCCTGGCTTTGGTGCACAACACTGTTTTCTTCAAGTGGGAAAGATGTGGTGTCATGGGGTGGAGCCGAGGGAGTTACCACCCAGAATGGTGGGAGAAGCCAGCTTGAAGACGTTTCCAGCCAAGTCTTACAGGAAAAAGCACCTGCCAGAAGCGTGGATGAACTTCATATCTCTCTTCGAGATGGAGCTTTTGCAGCAGGCAGTAACCATTAGGACTAGGCCACCAGGCACTAGGACTCCACAGAAAAATTCTAGCTAGCAGTCTATGGCAGGGGACCACCCCCTGATGTTGGCCCCGCTCCCGACATCGCCCATGCTGTAAAGGGGCGGTCCAGTGGCACCACCTGTTTTTTTCCCAACGCCGACCCGTGCATCTCGGCTCCACAGACACCTCCTGCTACCAGTAGACCGCCATTTTCTGTGCTTTGCGCAGTTATTTTTTTCATCAAATTACCAAAGTTGTTGTGCATGACTCTCTCCAGCCAAATTCATCTACATAGTGGCAGAAATCGAAGTGCACATGCAGCAAGCAGATCCCGGCAAAAGACAGCCACTTGGCCTGCCTTCTGTGCCTAGGCCCTGACCACAAGCCGGACGCCTGCCCGCATCGCCTCAGCATCAACAGGAGGACCCACATCTGCCGCCTGAAGACCTTAAAAGCATACCTCCTTGAACACCAAGTGGCCGCCATGCAGAAGACCCACTCAGGGCACAGCTCATCTTCCTCCTCAGCCAAGAACTCCTCCTCTAGAGAGAAGAAATCAAGCAGGAAGCATCATCATCAAGACAAGGATAGCTCCAGGTCAGAATCCCGACCCAGGTCTCCACACAAGGTTTCCAGAAGTTCCGCCTCTGGCACAAGGTCAGACTCAGCCCCTCCAGTTTCCCTTGTTCTTCCTGAGTTACCATCAAAGCAGCCTTCTGCCTGTACATAGGCTTCCGGCGGGGGGGTCTTCTGGGTTAGGGCCTTCCCAGGTCTCCGTTTCTCTGGCTATCAGGCCCCACAAGCTCTTGCAAGGGTCTCAGCCAGAAGGATCGACCCACACTTCGTCACACGGCAGGTCGTAGCCTGCTGTCTGCAAGGCTGTTGCTTTAGGGTCATCAGACAAGACAACAGGGTCCGACAACACCAAGAGGCATCAGGAACATGAGCGCCACAAGAAACTGCGCTCACCTTCCAAGCCATCGTCAACCGGAGCTCCGGACCGACGACAGGTCACAACGCCCTCTTGACTCCACTACGGAGCCGGAGCAGACGACACCCTCCAAGCCAACGCCTGACCCTCAGGGCTCTAAAAAGTCTCCAACCATAGAGCAAATGACAGGGGACCTGATGCCTGACTCTGACGCCCATAGACCAGGCACCACACACTCCATCGCTGCCTCCTACTCTGGAGCCCAATGACTGGACGCCAGAGCACCCGACGCTGTGGGATGAGACACCACCAGACCTGACTCCCAACACAGCAGCTTCATCAGACCTGATGATAGGTGGGATTAAATCGAAGGGTCCGACGCCAGGCCCCTCGGGTGCCCGTATGCCAACATCAGACCCACAGACTGGCCCCATGGTACCTCTGGCTGAGGTCGGTGCTTGGTTCACCAGCTGGTGGAACACAATCAAAGGGGATCTGTTGCCCAGACCGCTGGAGCTGCACCCCACTCCCGTGGGGACCCCTGCACTAGCTCCGCCTAGGCAACCGACCCCTCCTTCACGCAGAACGCCTTTACCACCCCCGACACCAGCCTGCCCAGCTCCAGGTGGCAATGGACAAGAGTTCCCTGGATGACGGAAGCACAGTCGTCACCCGTCGTCCAGATCCTCCTCAAAACGTCAGAGTCATCCTAGCGGACGCTAGTCCACATCTTCAGAAGATAGGGATAGGCATAAGGGAGCAATACAGATGAGTATGACTAGATAGGCCATTGACAGAGCAAAGGCCGAAGGCACATTCATAAGGTAGAAAATAAATGGGCAGACTAGATGGGCCTTGCGGTCCTTACCTGCCATCAACTTCTATGTTTCTATGAGTCCAGCAGAAGCTCCTCCTCTTACTACTAGTCAGAAGATGATTTGTCTCTTCCATCTCCAGTTCCAAAGAGGGATTCCCCAAGGTCTCCTCTGGACGATTCTACTTTCCTAGATGTGATGAGACGCATTCAGTTCTTAACCAGTGGAAGACGAAAGATTTAGACCCCGAGAGACGCCATCTGGCGAAACTCTTAGGGGCCACAGACCCAAAACCCTTGGTCATTCCACCTTTAGCGGACCCCTTCCAGGACGTTACGAAACTAGCTTGGAAGCACCCTTTCACAACTCAACAGTTCCTAAGAAAGCTAACTGCTTCTGTAGGACCCCTAGGGAAGAACCACATTTAAGCAAGCAACCAAAAGCAGACTCTATGGTCCTTATGGCCACACACTCCCAAATTGGGTGAAATAAAAAGTTGGTTTAAATCTGAAGCTGTTAAAAGGTTAAATGATGAATAATTATGTATGTTTTGTTTTATGTCTTGCCTTATAATAGGTTACATAGCTGCACTTTATATATGTGTATTTTGTTGTTTGTTATATGGATGTTAGTGTTATTGTAAATAATTTTATGTTATTGTTGTTGTTCTTTTTTGTGTTCTTTTAATTAAGTTATTACGTATGTATGTATGTATTAAGGACCTCACTGGAAATGAGCTTGTCTCAGTTGAGCCTCCTATTCTTTTGCTTGTCAATTGAATAAAAATTTTACTACTACTACTACTACATGGAAGGACTCAGCAACCAGAGCATATGAGCTCCCAACCACTGGATAAGGAGTCCAAAAAGATGGACCAGTTTGGCTAGAAGGTCTGATCATCAGCTACTTGTATGGTCTGGTCATTAAATTTTCTGGCACACATGGTTATGTATCAGAAGTCTCTCTGGAACAAGGCTATGGACCTGGCTAGGTCACAACCTGACTCCCCTAATAAGACTGAGCTCATAGTCTTCCCTCAGTCTGGTGCTGACATTGGCAAACACGTCCTCAGGTGCTCCTGTGACTCGGCAGACACTGCTGCCATAGCAGTTGCCACAGGTATATGCCTCCAGCGCTGCTTATGGTTGAGGGTCTTGGGTTTCCAACAGGATTTTCGGGATGCCCTCTTTCAAGGATCAGTTCTTTTTGGCCAGGAGGTAGAAAAGATGATTACAGTTTTGCAGGACTCAGGAAAAGCAGATCTAACTCCGAGGAGGAGCTCTTACAGCAGGTAATGCTATTAGGACTAAGCCACCAAGCGTTAGGACCCCATGAAAAACATCCAGCTAGCAGTCTATGGTGGGGGACCACCCCTGATGTCAGCTCTGCTCCAGCATCAGACGTGATATAAAGAGGCGGTCCCCTGGCACCACCTCAGTTCTTTTACCATCGTCGACCCGCTAACATCGGATCCACAGATGTCATTGTGGCAGTCGACTGCCATTTTGCTCCTTGAGCAGTTTAACCATTCATTTCTTCAGCCGTTTTTCCTCAGAAAAGTGCATGTCTTCATCGACCTCTCAGCAGCGGAAGTCGAAGTGTGCGTACAGTAAGCAGACCCTGGTGAGGGGCGGCCACTCTGCCTGTCTGATCTTCCTAGGGCCCCGACCACCAGCCTGATGACTGCCTACATTGCCAAAAATGTAACAGTAAAACCCGCATCCACCAGCGCAAGACACTCAAGGCGTACCTGCTGGAGCAACAAGTGGCCATCATGCAGAGGACCCAGTCGGGGAAGTTCCTCCCCTCCTCAGCCAGGAGTCTTCCCTCAGTGAGGAAAAATGGTAGGGAAACATCATCACAGGGATAAGGAGAGAGCCAGGTCGGAGTCCCGCCCAACGTCCCCTCCCAGGACTTCAGTTTCCTTAACCTCCGGCAGGAGGTCAGAGTCAATTCCCCCAGGTACCACAGCCATTTCGGGGGTTACACAGAAAAAGACTACCACCTCATCACACTCTAAAGGTAGGGAGTCTTCATCCCAGGGGCGTTTGTCTGCCCAAGTCCCCTTGGTGCACCAATCCCACTTGATTTCGCATGGCTTGACGCAGGAGGGACAGGCGTCTGCTTCGGGCACACCTTCCGAACTTGCCGCCTGAAAGCACTCTGGATCGTCCAAAAGGCATAAAGGGTTGGATGACTCCACTAGATGCCAGGAGGTCATCAGGTACCAGATGTCTCCTCCACCCAAGCAAAGGGTGATGTCAGCCTCCGAAGGTGGGCAGACTACCAGCTACTCTGACTCTGTGTCGGAAGTGGATCAGGCGCCGCTGGCCAAAGAGCGTCCGTCTGCCCCGGAGGACCAGTTGTCAGCCCTGGTGACCAAGGCCCCAAAGGACAAAACACCAGGGCCTGTGGACATCCAGCTGCCTCCCCCACCTCCTCCTAAGGAGCTGGACGCCAGACCGCAAGGGGGCTCGGCACCACCAGACAAGACTCCGTCAGACCTGATACCAGAGGCACCAGCCAACAAGGTGCCCCAGGACCAGACGTCGGTACCCAAGGGACCACAGGGTCTGAAACCTGGCCCATTCAATGTAACAAACCTGACTCCTCTGCCTCCAGTTGTCCCACTGGCAGAAGTGGGGGTGCTTTTCAATGCGTGGTGGAACACCATTAAAGGGGACTTACTCCCAAAGCCCAGGGACCCATCCTTGGTCCGGCCACCACCCCAGGGAACAGTCGCCTAAGTGACCTCCCCCGCCGACAGCATCTGCAGCCTGATGATGATGATGATAGGTGGATACTCGGTTCAGGCGGCAAGAAGAGGTACCTGTCGTCTGTCCCGTCTACTAGTGGATGCCCACCATCTTCCTCAGAAGAGGACGCCAGAGACAACTACTCAGCGTACTTCGAGGACGAGCTACCCATACCTTCTCCGGATTCAAGAAGAGACTCACCAAGGTCACCTCGGGATGACCTGTCTTTCTTGGACATTATGAGGCACATCTAAGCTCTGTATCAGTGGGATATAGAAGCGCTGGATTCTGAACGTTGCTGTCTGGCAAAATTTCTGGGGGCTACTGGCCCAAAACCCTTGGTCTTCCCCCACTAGTGGAGCCCTTCCAGGATGTAATGAAACTGGCCAGCCTGGTGGAGCTGCGGGTTGAGGTGCTGGGCGCTACACCTCGTGCCACGCCAGCGACCCAGGTTTGGGAACAAGCCCGGTCAGCCGGGGGGAGAGAGGATTGAGCATCCGGAGGACTGCTCTCCTCTTTCGGGCAGGGATCCAGGGTTAGCCCGGTGCAGCAGCGGCCCCCTGTGGAGACCGGCGGAACTACGGCACACCGGGGCTCACAAACGGGGAAGATGCTGGGCGGCTGCCTTCCGGACGTGAGTGGGAGCACCCGGACAGCATTGCATGTCCCACATCTGGGGTGTAAACTATGTAAAAAAGCCCCACCAGCCCCGATAGGCGACGGCCATCCCAGTGCCGAACCGCCACATGCCCAACACTGGAGCCCTACCACTGCCCTTTCAGACTCCTCGGGCCCTTCATCCTCCTCGGGGCTCGAGGAGAAAGTCACGCCCTTGAAGTTGACAGGGCTCACAGTGGGTGGTAGAGCGGCATAGGCCAGTGGATAGGCCAGAGAGAGTTCCGGTGCCTGGGGGAGATAAACAGAATTGAAAAAAAAAAAAAAGACGTAATGAAAGTGACCTGGAAGCATCTGGCTACCACAACGGCAGTACCAAGAAAAGAAGACAGGCTGTATAAAACACCTAAAGGGGAGCCTTTCTTAAGCGAGCAGCCAAAAGCCAACTCAATGGCACTCATGGCTGCACACGGCAAAGTGCAACAACTGAGGCATATGAGTGCCCAGCCCCCAGATCCAGAGTCGAAAAAGCTGAACCAGATGGGCCGCAAGATCTGTTGATAAGCTACATGCACGGTCAGGTCCCTGAACTTCCTGGCCCACATGGTTACGTACCAAAAGTCACTGTGGGCAAAAACTGTGGATCTGGCTAAAGCTCAGCCAGACTCGGAGGGCAAGGCAGAGTTACTAGCTGTCATCCAGTTGGGCATGGATGTGGACAAACACGTGCTGAGGAGCTCTTACGACCCGCAGACACAGCAGCAAGGGCAGCAGCAACAAGTATCTGTATGAGGAGGCATGCCTGGCTGAGAGTTTCTGGTTTCCACCAAGATTTGCAAGATGCCGTCTTGGACGCCCCCTTTCAGGGACCTGTCCTCTTTGGTCAGGAAGCAGAAAAACAGCAGGGAAGACGCCAGCCACAGCACAAGGGAGGCTTTGAAAGAAGAGGCCCCCCTGTTTCTTCAGGCACCCAAGGCACCCAGACCTCCCCTGCCCACCCCCGCCACAACAGCATGACTCCCTACCGACCCCCTCAGAGGAAATGCAGGGGGAGGCAGTAGGAGGGAGATTCTCCCTTTACCAATCCGGATGGTCCAATATCACATCAGATCAATGGGTCCTTCAGATAGTAGAGAGAGGATACTCTGGAATTTACCCAGATTCTGCCGGACAGTCTGCCTGTCCCCTCTCATGCGGCTGTCCTGTGGGCAGAGATACAGGCCTTGCTAGAAAAAAGAGCTATCCAGGAGGTCCCCTATACCCAAAGAGGCAAGGGAAATTACTCCCACATCTTCCTAGTCCCGAAGAAGACTGGAGACCTCCATCTCATTCTGGATCTGAGCCAGCTGAACACCTTCATCGAATACAAAAGGTTCAGAATGGTGACCTTAGCAAGCCTGTTGCCTATGCTCCATTGCAGAGACTGGCTTTGCTCCCTGGATATGCAAGATGCTTACGTGCACATAAAGATCCTGCCATTCATTCCACAGGAAGTACCTTCGCTTCACGTTCCAAGGAGGGCACTACCAGTTCAGGGCGCTTCCATTCGGTGTGTCACAAGCACCAAGGGTTTTCTCCAAGTGCCTGGCAGTAGTGGCGGCACTTCTCAGGATAGGGGTCACTTTGTCTACCCTTACCTGGACGATTGGCTTCTCACAGCTTCGTCAGAAGACCAGTTAAGCTGGATGATGGAGGAGATGTTCAGTCTATTCTAGACCTTGGACATCACTCTGAATCTTCCCCCAAGTCACACTCGTGGTCTGCTCAAAGGCTACAGTACATAGAAGCAGTCCTGGACACGGTCCAAGGAAAAGCCTTTCTTCCCGCAGACCGGGCAGCCAGGCTAAGGGAAGTCACCCACAAGGTGATGGACTCAGATCAGGTCCCAGTGAGAGTGATTCTGCAGCTTCTAGGTCACATGGCCGCAGCCATAGCCACAGTTCCCCTCACAAGTTTGAATATGAGGATCGTTGCAGTGGTACCTCAGAGTACAGTGGGACCAAGGCACAGACGAGCTCAAAGAGCCCATCCAAATCTCCAGTGTAGTCTGTCACTTCCTGATTTGGTAGGTCAACCCGGCACCCCGACAAAGAGGTTCCCTTCCAGCGCCCCATCCCACATCAGATCCTGACTACGGATGCCTCTGCTCTGGGATGGGGAGCATATCTTGCTTCTCATCAGACAAGGGGTTCCTGGTATTCAGTGGAATGGTCTCTCCACATAAACATTTTGGAGATGAGAGCCGTACTGTATGCCCTACAAGTCTTCCAAGGGGTACTCCTTCCTGGGCCCCTTCTGGTCCAGTCAGACAATACCTCAGTAGTCTTCCATCTCAACAAGTAAGGGGGCACTCACTCTTATCCCCTATGCAGAGAGATAATGAGAGTATGGACCTAAGTCGCTCTCAGAGCCACGAATGGGAACTACATCAAGAAGTCGCAGATTACCTCTTTGGAAGGTGAGGTCGATCAGAGATGGACTTCTTTGCGTCCCCACACAACGCCAGACAGCCCAATTTCTGCTTGCTAGATCCAGGGCCTGGTGTTTTTTGGTGAGACACATTGTCCTTCTCTTGGACAGAGAGGTTTCTGTACGCCTTCTTTCCCTTTCCTCTTCTTCAGAGGATCCTGCTCAATTTGCAGGCAGAGGGTGCCTGAATGATTCTTATCGCACCCTTCTGGCCTCAACAGATTTGGGTTCCCACTGTTACAACAGCTGGCATGGGAACCACCGGTTCTGCTGCCCCTGTCCATTCACTTGCTCTCCCAGGAGCAAGGGATGCTGGTCCATCCGGGCTCTGCATTTGCATGCATGGCTCCTGCGGACTTAGCTAGGGATAGATTTGGAGTATCCTTAAGAGTGGAAGAGGTGCTTGTGGCAGTGAGAAAGCCCTCTACCAGGGCAACATGTGCCAAGAAGTGGAAGCGCTTCTGTTTGTGGGCATTTCCCCATTCTCTGGATCCCCTCACTTGCCTGGTGGGATCTATGCTGGAGTATCTTCTCTCCTTATCGGACTTAGGCCTTAGCTACTCGTCCGTTAAGGTGCATCTCTGTGCGCTGTCAGCTTATCATGCACCACTAACTGGGAAGACTCTTGCACAGTTGGATCTATGCAAGACCTTTCTAAGGGGCATCTTGCATATCAAACCTCCCAGGAGAGACCCTGTACTGCCTTGGGACCTCTTGTTTGTTTTAGAGAAGCTTACCTTGCCCCCCTTCCTTGAACCAGCCACAAGTTGCGAGCTATGCCTTCTTTCTTGGAAGGCGTTATTTATAGTTGCTATTACTTCAGCTCGGAGAATTTCCGAGCTGCAGACTCTAATGTGTAAAGAGACTTATCTTATTTTTCACAGGGACAGGGTAACCCTACGTACAAACCCTAAGTTTCTTCCGAAGGAATTGTCTGAGTTCACATTGAACCAAGACATACAGCTACCAGTTTACTATGCTGAGTACTCAAACAGAGGTGGGGTCTTGTTGCATACTCTGGATATACATAGGATTCTTCGTTACTACCTTGCCTGAACCAGTTCCTCCAGAAAGTCGGACCAGTTGTTTGTCTCGTTTGCCTAAAGAAAGGTTGGGGCACCAGTGACGAAGCAGATGCTGACTTAGTGGCTCATGAATTGTATCATGTTTTGTTATCAGTAGTACAACAAACCCTTACCAGGACCGGTTAAGGGTCACTCCACCAGAGGGATAGTGACATCCTTCGCTTCACTCAGAAATGTTTCCTCAGCGGACCTCTGTGCGGCCGCTACTTGGAGTTCAGTGTACACTTTCGTTAGGCACTACAGTCTGGACATTGCTTCCAGAAAGAGAGCAGGTTTCGGCCTAGCAGTCCTTCAGGGACTCCTCTCCTAATTGCCTATAACTCTACGCTATTGTCCTCCACCCTTCTGACCTGGGTCTCTTCTCGGGTATTGCTTGGGACTCAGTTCTAATGGTATTACCTGCTACAAGAGCTCCCCCTCGAAGTGAGATAGTACAGTTACGTAAGAATTTACCAAAACAGTAGATCTTCGAGAGGACCTTTTGCAGCAGGTGGCCCCCCCCCCCGGACTAATATTACCACTTTGTCGTTGAGGATAGGAGATCCTCCTCTGTTCTCCATCTGTTTTCAGCCAGGTCTCTGGCAGGAAAACTGAGGTGATGCTGCCCGCCATAGACTGCTGGCTAGAAGTTTTCCGTGGGGTCCTAATGCCTGGCGCCTTAGTCCTAATGGTATTACCTGTTGCAAGAGCTCCTCTTGAAGATCTACTGTTACAGTAAGTTCTTACGTAACTGTACTTTTCTGAAGTCCACAAGATGTGTAAGTCAGAGCCAACCCCAGCCAAACATCAACCCTTTCTCAGGCAACAAGGCCAACAGGGGAAATAACAGCAGCTTAGAGGGGGATACAAAGGGAAAAGCATCCCTCTATCAACATGTGCACAGGACCCATAGAATGCTAAAAATGCCAGAGCTTCCTTACCCACCCCAACTACCTCTGCATGACTCTCAGCCCACCCCACCCCCCTCTGCCAGAGCTACAGGGGGAGGCAGTAGGAGGCCAATTCTCCCTTTACCTCACAGTTTGGTCCAGCATTACGGCAGATCAGTGGGTAATTCAAATTATAGAAGGGGGGTACGCTCTGGAGTTCACCCAAATACCTCCAGACAACCCACCAGTTTCTACCCATTGCTCCCCATCCCATGCAGGCCTCATTCGGACAGAAATCCAAGCCCTCCTGAGCAAAAAGGCAATCCAGGTAGTCCCAACGAGTAAAAGAGGAAGGGGTTATTATGCCCATTACTTCTTGGTTTCAAAAAAGACAGGGGACCTTCGTCCCATCCTGGATCTCAGTCAGCTGAACAATTTTATTCAATACAAAAGGTTCAGGATGGTGACACTGTCAGGATTGCTGCCCATGCTACATCAGGAGGACTGGCTGTGCTCCCTGAAAATGCAGGACGCATACATGCACATAAAAATCCTGCCGTCCCACAGAATGTACCGAAGGAATTGTCTGAGTTCACATTGAACCAAGACATACAGCTACCAGTTTACTATGCTGAGTACTCAAACAGAGGTGGGGTCTTGTTGCATACTCTGGATATACATAGGATTCTTCGTTACTACCTTCCAGGGTGAGCATTATGAGTTTTGGGCGCTACCATTCGGCCTCTCCTCGGCACCTCAAGTATTCAACAAGTGCCTGGCGGTAGTGGCAGCAGTTCTCAGGAGGCAGGGGCATTACATTTACCCCTACCTCGATGACTGGCTTCTGACAACTTCTTCAAGGGACCAGCTGCGTAACACACTGGAAAGTACTTTATGACTGTTCCAAAACCTGGGGATCACCTTGAATCTTCCCAAGTAATCCCCCTGGCCCAGTCAGAAATTACAGTACATAGGGGCCATCTTGGACACCGTCCAGGGGAGGGCCTTCCTCCCCTCGGATAGGGCAGATCGCCAGTGGGCGCTGGCTCTGATAATTGTCTCCTCAAGCCAGATATCAACCAGAATGCTTCTGCAACTTCTAGGCCACATGGCAGCCACCATCGTGACAGTGCCCTTAGCTTGTCTCCACATGAGAGTACTTCAGTGGAACCTCAAGGTACAGTGGGATCAGCATTCAGACAATCTCAAACAGCAAGTTTGGATCTCCAGTGCAGTGCTTCAGACTTTGAAATGATGGCTCAGCCCCTCCCAACTAAAGACCGGAGCTCCTTTTTGAAGTCCCAGTCCTTAGTAAATCCTGCCAATCTATGCCTTGGGACTGGGGTGGGGCACGCATTTCAAAGAGAATCAGACGAGGGACGTGGTCTCCTTTGGAACGCAGTCTCTGTCACTGTGTTGGAGATGAGACGTTCTGTATGCCTTACAGGCATTGCAGACTGACCTCCTCCCAGGCCCCTTACTGACCCAGACAGACAACATGTTGGTGGTCTTTTACATCAACAAGCAAGGGGGCACTCGCTCCTATCCCCTTTGCAGAGGTCATGAGAGTCTGGTAATGGGCAGTGGAGCACAATCAGGAACTCACAGTGGTTCATGTTTCAGGGGTACGAAACACCTTGGCTGACAGCCTAAGCCGCTCTCTATCTCAGGCCCACAGGTGGAAACTACTACAGGAGGTAGTAGATGATCTATTTGAAAGATGGGGACTTCCAGAACTGGACATCTTTGCATCCCCGCTCAGTGCCAAACTGCCCAGTTTCTGCTTGCTATATCCAGGGCCTGGTGTTTTCTGACACGTTGTCCCTCTCTTGGACAGGAAGGTTTCTTTATGCCTTCCCAGTACTTCAGCGAGTACTGCTTAAACTTCAAGCAGAACAAGCAGGCATGAGTCTCATAGCGCTGTTCTGGCCTCGGCAAATCTGGTTCCTATTTTTCCAGCAATTGGCAACAGAACCTCCGATTCCTCTGCCCCGTCCTCTCACTTGCTCTCTTAGGAGCAAGGGTCTCTTGGACACCCGAATCTCAAGTCTCTGCACCTGCATGCATGGCTCCTGCAGACCTAGGGATCGGTACGGGCTGTCAGCAGGGGTAGCGGAAGTCCTGCTGGCAACGAGAAAACCTTCGACTAGGGCAGCCTATGCAATGAAATGGAAGCGCTTCTGCCTATGGGCTTTTGCCTGTCGTCTGGACTCATTCATATATCTGGTGAATTCAGTCCTGGAATATCTTCTTTCACTGTCCAGTGCAGGTCTTAGCTGCTCATCCATAAAGGTACACTTTTCTGTACTGTCAGCTTATCATGGGCAGGAGCCTGACACAAATGGATCTCTCCCACACCTTCCTGTGAGGTATGATGCATATTAAGCCACCCATTCGGGACCCTGTCTCCCAAATGGAATCTCTTGTTTTTGTTAGAGGAGATTACGTTGCCTCCCTTTGAGCCAGCCGCAAGTTGTGAGCTACACTTTCTGTCTTGGAAAGCACTATTTTTCATTGCCATCACATCGTCTCAAAGGATTTCCGAGCTTCAGGCTCTGATGTGTAAAGAGCCCTATTTGATTTTCCACAGGGACAGGGTATCACTGCGCACTAATCCTAAGTTTTTCCCGAAGGTGGTGTCCGAGTTCACCCTTAGACAGGACATTAATCGCCCAGTTTATTACCCAGAGTACTTGAATAGAGGGGAAGCCTTGTTGCATACTCTGGATGCTCAGAGTTCTTCGCTATTGTGTTGACCGTTCCAGGACTTTTAAAAAAAATCTTATCAGTTATTTGTTTCTTTCGCCCCGAGAATGTTAGGGCTGCCAGTGACTAAGCAGATCTTGTCCAAATGGTTGGTCAATTGCATGGTTTTATGCTACCAAAAATATGACAAACCTTTACCAGGCTCGGTTAAAGGTCACTCCACTAGGGGTGTTGCCACTTTGTTTGCTTCCCTCAAAAATGTGTCCACAGTGGATCTCTGTGCTGCAGCCACCTGGAGTTCTGTCCATACATTCATCAAGCATTGCAGTTTGGACATTGTTTCCAGAAGGAGTGCAGGTTTTGGCCTTGGCCTAGCCGTTCTCCAGGGACTGCTCTCTTAGAAGCTTCCATGGATTTCTGTATCCAGCACCCATCTGACCTGGATCATATCCTTGTACTGTTTGGGACCTGATCCTAATGGTTACTGCCTGCTGCAAGAGCTCTATCTCGACATGAGATAGTACAGTTACGTAAGAACTTACCATAACAATAGATCTTCGAGAAGACCTCTTATAGCAGGCATGCTTTCCCTCCCTCCTTCCCCCTCGTTGGAAAGTTATAATTTATTCTCTGTTCAGGGGACATTGGAACCTCCTCAGTTTCCCCATCCTTCATACAGCCGGGTCTCCGGCAGGCAAACTGAGGTGGTGCCGAGGGACTGCCCCTTTATACCTTGGGTGCGGGGCCAACATCAGGGGGCGGTCCCCCACCATAGACTGCTAACTAGAATTTTTCCGTGGGGTCCAAGTGCATGGCAGCATAGTCCTAGTGGTTATTGCTTGCTGCAAGAGCTCTTCTTGAAGATCTACTGTTACGGTAAGTTCTTAACATAACTGTACTGTATTATACCACTCCTAGAACTATTGTTTCAGGTGAGTAACCTGTTTTATTTTCCTTTTCCTGCTTTGGGGGGGGGGGGTTAGGGTTGGAAACCCTAACGTCACATTACCCTACTTTTGTTGGTTCAATTTGAACCTTAACTGAGCCGGCCCGGTGGCGCTGAGGGTTATGGCACTGGACGCCACACCTCACCTCGCACCACGCCGGTGACCCGAGTTCAGGAGCGAGCTGGGGTGCCAGGGGCCGGCTGGGGAGGGTTGAGAAGCGAGTGCCCTTGTGGTGCTCTCCTCCCCAGGAGGGAGGGATGTAGAAGGCCCAGCATGCCAGCAACCCCCGATGGAGACTGGGGGGCACTGCAGCATGCTGGGCAGCATGGGCTTAGTGTGGCCGACGCAGGCAGGGTTGCCATGTGCTAGAGCATTAGGTGTGCACCACGCACTGGGGGGGGGGGGGTCGCAGAACAAGGAAAAACCCGGACCTTTGAGTAGGTGACGGCACCAGCCTCCATGCCCACTGCCTGGTCCATCCTGGATGGCCTTTCAGTTCATCTGCCCATGCCCTCACTAAGCAGCTGGGAACATTGTCTGTAAGTAGCGCCCACAGAGGAGGGGTGGCCCCACCCCAAAGAGGTTAAGCTGGGGGGACCAGCTGCGAGGTGGGGGGGGAGAGGAGGCTTAGACAAGTGGACTTTGGGCCGGGCAGGATCCGGTTGGATGCCCGAGAGAGGCTCCTCAGTCCGTGAACCGAAGGGAAAGAGAGCTTTTGCTCGCTTGTGCCCGGGGGGTGTTTTTGGCCGAGACGTGCTGTCTCTGTCCTGGACAGGAAGATTTCTGTACTCTTTCCCTCCATTTCCAATTCTTCAGAAGATTCTGCTGAATGATTCTCATAGCCCCAGCAGATTTGGTTTCCTCTGCTGCAGCAGCTGACATTGAAACCCCTGGTACTACTTCCTCTCTCTTATGACCTTCTGTCTCAGGAGCAGGGCAACCTGGTGCATCCGAGCCTCAAGTCTCTTCACCTGCATGCGTGGCACCTTTGGACATAGCAGTCTCACGTTTTGGTGTCTCTACTTGAGTCACCCAGATTCTAGTGGAGGCGAAGAAACCCTCAACTAGATCCACGAATGTTATGAAATGGAAAAGATTTTCTATCTGGGCCACAGCCAAGGGTCTGGACCCATTCTTCTGCTTGGCCCCCCAGGTCCTTGAGTACCTCTTGCGCGTGTCTGTTTCGGGCCTCAGTTATTCCTCTCTGAGGGTCCACCTTCCTGCAGTTTCTGCCTACTACCTTCCAGTGGGGGGCAAAACCCTTGCTCAGTTGGAGGTCTCCAAAACCTTCCTTAAGGGGATCCTCCATCTCAAGCCTCCGGTCCACAATCCGGTTCCCCCATGGGATTTAAATTTTATTTTAGAGAAACTTACTTTGCCCCCTTTTGAGCCGGCAGCAAGTTGCGACATGCGCTGTTTGTCTTGGAAAGCGCTCTTTTTAGTTGCCATCACCTCGTCTCGAAGGATTTCAGAGCTTCAGGCTAACCCTTTCTTTCTTCCGAAAGTAGTCTTGGAATTCACTTTGAACCAAGATGTTCAACTGCCAGTTTATTACCCAGAGTATTCCAATAGGAGGATACCTCTTGCACACGTTAGACGTGCACGGGATTCTGAGATCCTATATCTCTGGGACCAAGGAGGCGCATAAATCTGACCAGTTTCTGGCTTTTGTACCCAGATGCCAAGGTACAGCCATATTAAAACAGGGCTTGTCTAAATGGTTGGCTAATTGCATCTTGTACATCTACCAGAAGTATGATAAACCCCTTCCGGGGGAAGTTCAAGTTCAAGTTTATTGCAGGAAAACTCCATTGAGCAAGCTCATTCACAAGGAGGTCCTGTGACATAAACACTTAAAGTACAAACATAGATAGGTAATAACAGTATATACATGAAATGCACGTTACATGATACAGGCTGGATATACATACAAGGGTACCACATAGGGTGACCGCAGGTGGTAAACATTAATATGAGACAGGGAAATGACTTACAGGTTGCATACTGATAAATGAAACATGATGACTGATGTGTGCAATACATATATTTTGGCAGCTAGAACAAACAACAGACTACAACTGATATGGGGGGGGAGGAATGATTTGATAGAGTAGCAGTGGAGCGTAAGCATAGATAAAGCCAGGAGTAGAACGGGAAGGGAAAGCAGCTAATATGACAAAGTAATTATACCTTACCAGTGGATAAATGTGGCACACATGGGGAAGGAGGAGACTTAATGACAGTTACAGGTGTCTTTTATTTTGGCTGAACTTAGCGATTTGTAGAAGTTTATTGAAACTGTGCTAGTTAGTTTCAGTACGGTTTGTAATTGGTTCCAAATAGAGGGAAGGACATATGCAATAGCACATTTACAAAGGAGGTCCAGCGTCCTTGGTATGTCAAGCATAATAAAGTCAGATTTTCTGAACAGTATGCACTATGTGAGATACTAATAAGGGAAGAGAGATAGCTTAGCAATTTCTGCAGGAGCAGTTTAAAGTCCATAGCCCAGCATGGAGCAGGTGTCTAGTAGTAAGGGATGTCAACCAACAGCTGCATATAAGTCACAGTGGTGCGAGCGGTAAGGGAGTTGGTAATGAACTGTAGCATACGGTGATAAAGGATGTCCAGTTTACTTAGATTTGCAAGAGTGGTGGAGGAATAGATTACATCAGCCATAGTCAAGTAGGGAGAAAAGTGTCCTGTACAAGCTTGTTTCAAGGGGGAAAAGGGGTCTATTTCTGTAGAAGAAACCTAACCTTGCTTTTAACCTTCTAGAGACATCTTCGACGTGGTCATTGAAAGATAATTTATTGTCGATCCAGATACCCAGATATTTAAATTTGGTTACACCTTCCAGAGGCTCGTTTAGCGTGGTGACAGTGAAGTCTAGGGCAAGGGTATTGGGGGGGCTTGTGACAGCACTGTGGGAGAATATCATAGCTTTAGTCTTCTTAGCATTGAGCAGAAGCTTTGCCTTTATTAGATTATGCTCAAGTTGTGCGAAGTCCGCTTGAAGCACTCCCTTGACTTCAGATAACGATGAGCCAGAAGTATACAACACAGTATCATCTGCAAAAAAGTACAGATTGGACGTAGATATGTTAGCATCTGAGTCATTAATGTACAAAGAAAACAAGATGGGGCCTAAGATGGATCCTTGGGGGACTCCTCTTGCAACTGGCAAGGCAGCAGAAAAAAAGCCTTCCGCCTTTACTTTTTGGAATCTTCAAGTTAGGTAGCTAGAGAACCACTGGGTGGTATGGTATGTGGCACCCAACTTTGCAAGGCAATTGACTAATAGTTTGTGATCAACAGTATCAAAAGCTTTGCTGAGGTCCAAAAAGACTGCGCCAGTTACCTTCTTAGCATCTATAGCAGAGATCCAATCATTGGTTACTTTTGCTAGTGCAGTGATTGTGCTATGATTAGCCTGGAAAGTGAAAGGCCACTCCACCGGTGGTATGGCCGCTTCAATGTCTTTCTTGCATAATGTGTCTGTGGCCGATATTTGTGCTGCGGCCACTTGGGCTTCCATTCATAATGTCACCAAGCATTACAGTCTGGACATTGCCTCTAGGCGGAGGGCTGGTTTTAGACTTGCTATCCTGCAAAGCCTTCTGTCATAGGTGGCTGTCTAGTTGGCAGACTTTTCCTCCTCCCGGAACTTAGTCTCCAACTTCTTTTTCCTGAATGCTTAATATTCAGTCCTATATATGCATACCTACTGCAGGAACCCTTGCAAAGTAAGATATAACAGTTACGTAAGAACTTACCGTAACAGTAGATCTTCAAGAGAGGTTCCTGCAGTAAATTTCATTTTCCCACCCACCCACCTTCCCCCAGCTCCTGTGTTTTCCTCTCTTTTCCCAGGGCTTTGTTTTTCAGTAGCTCCGGGCTCCAGGAGTTTTACTCCTTTCTTCCATTTTTCTCCTTCCAGAGTCTTCCGGCCGGAGAACTGGAGGGCAGGTGTGGGGACCACCCCCTATATACGGTCATGCTGATGTCCCGTCATGTGACACCGGGGGAAGTCCCTGCCATAGATTGCTAACTAGAAGTTTGCCGTGCGGTCCTGACGCCAGGGGGCGCAGTCCTGTACGTGAATATCTACTGCAGGAACCTCTCTCGAAGATCTACTGTTACGGTAAGTTCTTACGTAACTGTTATTTCCCTGTACAGGGGATGAAGTTGTAGCGTTGCTGTGTTTAGGGGATGTGGGATTCAGATAAGTGCTTTCAGTGATGTGGTGAGGAAGGATGTGACTTCAAGGGGGAGCTCTTGCAGCAGGTAATACCATTAGGACTAATGCCACCAAGCGTTAAGACCCCATGGAAAATCCTGTAGCTAGCAGTCTGTAGCGGGGGACCGCCCCTGACGTCGGCTCCGTCCGACGTCAGACATGCTATAAAGGGGGTGGTCCCCCGGCGCTATCTCAGTTCTTTTCCTGCCGTCAACTTGCTCAGTTCGACTCCATGGACACCTTTCAATGCAGTCGACTGCTTTTCTTAATTTTTCAAATATTTTGATTTTTTCGATTTTGTCCTTCAACGATTCCTATCTCCTTACATGTTGTCGCCCTCTCTATTGCAGAAGAAGTCTATGTGTGCGTGCGGGGAAACAGATTCCTGCGAAAGACGGCCACATGGCCTGCCTCATCTGTCTAGGACCTGACCATCGGCCTGCCGACTGCCCGAATTGCCAGAAGTTCAACCAGAAGACCAGGAGAGCCAATGCCCTTAAAAGCCTTTCTCCTGGAACAGAAGGTGGCAGCCATGCAGCGGACTTCAGAGCACAACTCTTCCTCTCTTGCCAAGGACTCCCAACCCAGAGAAAAATCATTGGGAGGAAAACACCATCACCACAGGGAGAAGGATAGGGCCAGGTGTGAGTCTCGCCCCAGGTCGCCTTCTTCTTCGACCTTTGGCTGGAGATTGGGCTCTGTCCCATCTAATGCGACCGAGTCCTCACTGAAGTCGAAGCCAGCTCCCACCTCTTCTCAGGGTAAGCACAGGGAGCCATCGTCCTGTGGGCTTTCATCCGCTCATCCTTCTCTGGCCCACCGACCCCACAAATCTTCAGGGTCAACCCAGGAAGGCCGCCCACCTGCCAGCAAGCCCAAAGACGCAGGCAAATCAGGCAGTTCAGAGAAGCGCAAGAGCCCAGATGACTCTGACAAGCATCAGGAGACTGTCCACCACCGTATGCCCCCTACACCTCCTCCGGCTATGGTTCATAGATAAATTCAGGTCCATAAGCTTTAAGAGCCATATAGGGACCTGCCACTAGCTCAGTGGGCATAACTCCATTTATCTGCTCCCATATACTTATCTAATAAGTTCTTAAAACTGAACAAACTTGTCGCTTCCAGCACCTGTTTAGGGAGACCATTCCATATTTCCACTACCCTCTGATTGAACCACTTCCCTCTTCAACTTGTTCTATACTTCTCCCCTCTTAGCTGTTTATCATGAACCTCATACTGGATCTCACATTTTCCTTCCAAATTAATTCTGCTGCTTCACATAACATACTATCGCCCACTGATCTATACACATAACACAGATCTCCCCATATCCTTCTATAAGCCATTGAATAAGGTCTCAGACTCTCTAATCTAGAACCATATTCTAAACCTACCACTTCCTTAACCTTTCTAGTAAAACTCCTCTGCACTTGTTCCACCCTTTTTCCTCCCATGATGCTCTGTACTGAGCAAAAAGGAGCCCCGTACTCCAGCACAGGTCTCACCAGGGATCTGTACAGGGGCACCATAACACTCTCTTTTCCTACTACTTATATTATGAAATAAGTTTCCAATTATCCTATTTGCTTTATTTATAGTAGCTCTGTTGTGTTTGTCAAAATCTAATTTGTCAGTAACTATTACCCCCAGATCTCTCTCTCTCACTATCTGTAGCTTTAATAATTTGGGAATTGAATTTATACTGTGATCTGCTATTATTCTGCCCTAAATACATAACCTTGCATTTTGTAATATTAAATTCTGATTTGTTTTTTTTATGCCCAATTCACCAGATGAGTCAGTTGCTCTTGATTTTTGCATCATCTGCATATTTGCAGATCCATACTCCTTCTGATACCTGCATACTGGAAATTAGGACACTGAAGAGCTCTGGCCCCAGTACAGATCCCTGAGGAACTCCACCAGTCACATTCACCTCTTCTGAAAGATAGCCTCTAACCTGAACCCGATGATGGCTATCATGTAACCAAGATGCTATCCACTTTCAAAGATATCCCTCCACTCATATTTCTTGCAAAATCCCCATCAGAACTCCATGTGATACAGAATCAAAGGCTTTCCTATAATCCAGATACACAACATCCACGGGTAATCCAACATCTAACGCCTGCTCACTGGTTCGAAGAAATGCAACAGATTGGTAGTACAAGATTTTCCACCTGAAAACCCATGTTGTGAAATATCCAGATGGTTCAGATCTTTAAGGTTATTTTCCAACAGTTCCTCTATAAATCGCTCCATTATTTTACCAACAATAGAGGTTATACTTATTGGTCTGTAGTTTTCAGATCTAGTCCAATCACCTGATTTATAAATAGGTGTGATACTCGCTATTCTCCACTCCTTCAGTACAGCTCTCTCCCTTAAGGATATTAAAAAGAGCAGCCAGGGGAACAGACAGTTCCTCTGCAAGTTCTTCAAAATTGCTGGATGGTATCCATCTGGTCCTGCAGATTTAAATGCATTTTGTTTCATTAACTTCCCCTTTACTTGTTCAACTGATATATTTGGCAATTTTATCTCCCTTTCACTATTCGTTACTTCTAACTTTTTTACAGGAATAGTAGTATCTTTAGTATAAACAGTTTGGAAATAGGCACTCATCAAGTTCGCCATCCCCTATTCATCCTCTACCAATTTGTCTTATTCCCTTATACCTGTGATTTAACTACTATTGTTCTTCCTTAAACTACCCACATAACTATAAAATTATTGTTTTACCATTCTCCTTATTTAAGTGACAACATTACGTTTTATGGAATATACAAAGCAATAACTGGCTTCTGTGGGGATTGCCGAGGTGTTTAATCCCCACAGAAGCCGGTTATTGTGAGTATACTCCATAAAACGTAATGTTATTACTATTATGCCACTAGAACTTGTGGTAACCTTGTATTTTTCTGTAGATATTAAAGTTGGAGCGGAGGCAATATGTGCTTCAAGCGTCTCTGCGGTGTAGTGTTGTGGGAGCAACTAGAAAGGCCGTTTATCACTAACTGATGCTTTTGTGGGACTGTGTGAAAGTAGTAATATGGGAGACTTACTGGTTTATAGATTGTTTGAAAGTTGGTCCAGTTGAAAACCGAGCACTACAGCCCTTTTTATTTTCTGTTACGAAACTGAGTCCATGATTCTAGACATGCGCATTACCAGCTTATGTAATGCGCATGTCCAGAATCACGGATTCGATTTCAGAACAGAAAATAAAAAGGCTTGTAGCACTCGGTTTTGGAAAAAAAATGACCAACTTTGAAATAATCTATAAACCAGTAAGTCTCCCATATTACTACTTTCAGACAAAGACCCGTAAAGTATCAGTTAGTGAGAAACAGTCTTCTCAGTTGCTCCCGCGACACTACAGCTTAGAGACATACAGAGAAGGAAATGTGTGGTGCGAGTTAAATTTCATGTGAGGTGAAATTTTGTTTTAGCAGTGAAAAGAAATCAGGGGAAAATGGTACACATTTTAGAAGTGGGATTACACAGTTTGTGCCAGCGTTTGGAAATTGGTTACACAGAGTGATAGTGTCTGTATATGACATTCCCTGTGACTATGAGTGGACAGGAAGGGAATGTGGATAAACGACTGTGGGCATGGTTAAGATGAATAAACTACTGAGGAAAGACGATTAAACTACTGTGGGTGTGGCTATAGGTGAATAAACTACTGTGGGCATGTAGGTTGTAGTTTGTGGGAGAATAACTGTCAGTTTTCCTGTGTTGCGATTGACTGAGATTAGATACCTGTGGTATAATTAAAGCTAAATCTAATTCTGCTTTTTCTTTTCCCCTTCAAATGCTTGTCTTGCATTTTTTAACTAAAGTTTTATACTTTACTAATCTACTTGGTGAGGGTTTTAACTTATAGTTCTTGTATGACTTATTCTTTTTATTTATTTGTCTTCGTATTGTCCATGTCATCCATTTTGGCACCCTGTCTTTCTTATTATATTTTGTTTTGTTAATAGCACGTACTTCTGGATACATGCCTGAAGCACTTCGTCTATAGCCTGCCAAGAGTGTGCCATAGACATACCATTCAACATCTTCCAATTATAATTTCCCAGAATGTGCCTTATCTTAACATAATCAGCTTTTTTGTAATTTCTTATGGTTGTTTTTCCCTGGACACTATGGGTCATCTGGCTGGCAGTATAGCCTAGAGTTTAGAGGAACAAGATGTGAATGAGCTTGATACATGCAGCAGACCAGACCTGAGTTTGATTCTTACAGCCTCCACTTGCATACTGTGTGACTCTGAGCAAGTCACTTAACCGCCCAGTGCTCCCAGGTCGCCCCTGAAAACAGGCATTTGTGCCTTGTGGGGCTTGCCCGGTTACCAAAGACTAAATAAAAAAATACATAAATCTCTATTAACTTTGCCTTTACCATATTATGGTCGCTACTGCCCAGTGGCTCAATAACTTCCACGTTCCTTACTTCTCCATCTATATTATTTATTTATTTGCTTTTGTTAACTGGGCAGGGCACACTAGACACCAAGTGCCTATTTTCAGGTGCGACCCGGGAGAGTTACAGTGGTGGAAGCATACAGGAATCAGTTACATACAGTTGGTGGTAAACCGGAGTCGGTATCATACAATAGAGGCAAACAACAGGATTGACAGAATAAGCAAACAGTAAAGTACAAGTATGGTAATCAAGAAAAAACAACGAACAATACCTGAAAAGAAAAGAAGCGATGCATCATTAGAACTAGAGGTAGGGGCGCGAGGTACACACAATTGGGGAGTAAGCTAAGAAAATTTTAAGGTAAACAAGGTGGATTCGGTACACTTAGTGAGGTTAATGTGTGCTAGCAAGAGTAAGTGCATTGGATGGGAAACATTAATTGGGAGTGGGTGGGAGGGAGAGGCCAGGTTGGGAGGGAGGAGGGGAGTGAGGACAGTAAGTGTTACCAGGTATGAAGGGGTCAGAATCAAATCTAGAAGACTCAGTCCTCTGGTATTTTCACACACCATTTGTTTAAGGCAGTTTAGCTGACATATCTCAACACATTTTCCTTCATTTAACCCCTCAACCTCCATTGTCCTCCATAGTATCAGGGGAAAATTAAAATCTCCCGTAATAATGGTGTTACTTGTTATAATCCCACTATCCAATAAATCAAGAAATGCATTATTTTCTTGTTTGGTCAAATTCGGTGACCTATAACATATCCCCACTCTTATACTTCTCTTTCCCATACAAGTGGTTATCCATAGTTGCTCTACATTATTCCATACAGTATTTTCAAGATCCACAGTTTTTGCTTTTAAATGTGAGGATACGTAAACTCCCCCCCCCCCCCCGTTTATGAAAAAAACATAACCTTCAATGTCATCTATCCAATCATCATGTCTAAGCCGAGTTTCTGTTACGCCACAGATATCTATATCATCCCTATTAAGAATTTACCCGAGTTCGTCTATCTTTTGTTTCACACTCCTTGTATTTACTAATAAAAACTGTATTCCTTCTTTCTTGTTCATCCTGTCACCTACTTGTTTATATTCTCCTTTATTTGCCTCCCCTTTAATCAGTTTAAATTTTGATCCACATGTTTCCTAAAAGCTAACCCCAGGGCCCTTGACCCACTCCTACTTAAATGTCTTCCATCTTGAGCAAAGTACTGTGTATTTAAATCAAACTCCTCCCATGTATTTTTACATGTTATGTTGTTCATAGTGCACCATCTCCTCATCCAGTTATTTATTCTTTTTATTTTCTCATTTATCTTAAAACCTGCTTTTGGTACCAGTGTTAATTCTGAAAACACCACATTTGTATTTATTTTCTGCAGTGTTTTTTCTGTAGTCATTAACTTCAGGTATATTTGATCCTCCTGAGTTGTGTATAGATCATTTGTTCCTGTGTGCACTATTATTAGTGGGGTGTCAGTACCTTTTTTTTACCATTTTTGGGATGATAGTGTTAATATCTGCAAGGGTAGCACCTGGCAAATATGAACTCGTAACTCTGTCTTTTAACCCTTTTGTAGTATAGGCATCAGTATATCTGATGATTGAATCACCAATAATATGTATCCTCCCCACCTTCATATTGTCACCAACATTCATTCTTGTATCCTTATCATTCTGAAAAGCGTTATTATCACTACTTGTCTCCCCTCCTGAACTTTCTTGATTTCCTTCTAATATTGCTTACATGTTACAGCTTTCTGTTTGTTCTTCATTAACTAAACCCCACCACCACTTTCTACCTTTTGTGATTCGTTATTGCTTGGCATTTGAATGAGCTTCCTGAGTTGTATGTTGCTCTGTTAATAATCCAAAACTGTTTTGCAATGCTATTTGGAAGATCATTGCTCTCCTCCCTTTTTTTTTTTTTACTCTTGAATTTGCCTGTACTTTCCACTCATTTTCTGTTTCCTCTCCCCTATCTCGTTTTTGTTCACGTTTGTTGTTATGCTCCCCCACCTGTGTGCCTTCCTTCCTGTTTTCGGTAACATTTCACTTTCAATTCTAACCCAAGAATATTTGCTTTTAGTTCCTTGATTTCTCCACATTGTTGACAAATATATTCAGGTAAGTCAAACTCCCCGACACTTGAGTTTCTTACAGGATTACATCTAGCCCCAGTTCACCCGACTTCATGGCCACAATAATGTTCTCCATTATTTAATCGTAATATAATTTGTAGTAATCCTACCAGGATTGTTTGTGAGCTTTTCCTGCCCAAGTTCCTCCCTTGTATCCTTGAGCTATTTGCTGTACCTTGCTGCCTGTTGACTCTGGGCCTTCAGCACTGTTGCCCCCACGTGAACACGCGCATGTCTCTGCGCGTGACAGCGTTTGCTCTAGTGCCGCCCTATATGTGCCGCGACCTGGAAGTAGCTAGGGTCATGATCACACACACAGCAGTCAGAAACTGTCCACAAAGTTTAAAAATTGCACCTGACTACTCTGTAATCAGCTATTTAGCTGTTTAGCCCACATTAGTGCCCAAATAAGAGAAAATGCAGCGTTTCTCTGCTTCTGTGGGTTCACTCCTGTCCCTGACAGGTGCCTATCAAGCTGGTCGCCCTCTCCGGCGCCCTGCACCCCGACGCTTGATACGAAGCAGTCGCCGGTAGAGGCTCAGACGTCTGCCCCTCCCTCTGAGGGCCAGTTGTGCGATAGGCCCCCTCCTACTCTGGTTGTAGGGTCCCCTGGGGACGCAGACACCAAGCAGCTAGACAAGGATAAGCAGGGCTCGCCATACCAGGCACCAGATCCACAGGAACCGCAGACGCCAGATCCAGCAAACCCATCACCTGCCCCGGCAGTTGTCCCCGTGGTGGACATCAGCTCGCTCTTATGTCCTGGTGGAACACGGTCAAGGAAAACTCTTGTACAGACCTCCCGTCCCAATCCCAACACCTCCACCAATGGGACACCCTCCAACCCCAACCAGTCCGGCTGGAGAGGAGGTAACCCACCTCACTGAGAGGGTTGTGGATGCATGGAACAGCCTCCCTGAAGAGGTTGTGGGGTCAAGAACAGTGGGGGACTTCAAGAATGCATGGGACAGGCATAGGGCAGTCCTAGTGGGGGGTAGGAGGAATTAAGCTGTTGGTTAACTAGGATCTGCAGCTTATCTGTTAGGTAGGAAAATGGGCAGACTAGGTGGGCCAAGCGGTCCTTATCTGCCGTCAAATTCTCTGTTTCTGACCCGAAAGGCAAGCGCAGGAGGAGGCATTCTTCCCTGATTCCATCCTCCAGCAGATGCCCATCCTCCTCGGACGATGGGGATGCAAGTCCTTCTTCACCGGACTCCTCAGACGAAGAGGAATTTGTCCCACCGTCTCTGGGCCCTAGGGACTCTCCAAGGTCTCCCCGGGATGACCCTTCATTTCTGGAAATCATGCGTCACATTCAGTCCATTTATGAATGGGATACGGAGGAACTGGACCCAGAGCGCAGACGTCTGGCAAAGTTTCTAGGGTCCAAAGAAGCAAAACCTCTGGTCATCCCACCTCTGGTAGAGCTGTTCCAGGATGTCACCAGGATCACATGACGTAAACCCTTGTCCACTTCAGCTGTCCTGAAGAAGGCGGACAGGCTATCTAAGCCCCCCAAGGCCGAGCCGTTTTTGGGGGAGGACCCAAGAGCCAATTCACTGGTGCTTACGGCCGCGGTAGCGAACCTAAGCACATCAGCTCCCAACCACCAGATCCGGAGTCCAAAAAATTGGACAGCTGTGGCAGAAAAGGTTTTTCTTCAGCAACAAGCTCTATCCATTCGCTGAATTTCCTTGCCCACATGGTGATGTACCAACAGTCACTATGAGAGAAAACAATGGAACTAGTCAAGACTCTGCCAGACTCGGACACTAAGAAGGAAATCCTGGCCTACGCCCAGTCTGGACTTGATGTAAACAAACATGTCCTAAGATGTTCATATGACTCGGTGGACATGGCTTCCCAGGCAGCTGCTACGGGAATCTGTCAGAGAAGACATTCTTGGCTCAGGCTTACAGGGTTCTGCTCAGATCTCCAAGAATCCATACTGGATGCACCCTTTCAGGGCCCAGTACTGTTTGGCCAGGAGGTGGAAACCCTGGTCAAGGAGTTACAGGAGTTGGGCAAAGCCGTAGGGGATGTACATCGAATGTACAAATCAGAGTCTCAAGGCCCCTGCCATCATCCCTTTTGTAGAGGTCAGGGACAAGGGGGCAAGCAACCCCAGGGAAAAGGGTTTAAGAGCCGCAGTCACCCTGCCCTTAGAGCGCCCAGGCTGAGCAGCCCAAAGCTCCTAGGGCTGGGGCCTAACCCTCACAGCCTGACTCGCTGCATCTCCCTCCTCTCTCTCGGGAGACGCAGGGCAAGAAAGTAAGAGGGAGATTCTCCCTTTACCTTGCAGAATGGTCCAGCATAACCTCAGACCAATGGGTGCTAGAAACCATTTGCAGAGGTTATGCAGTAGAGTTTCTCAGCATACCACCGGACAGTCTCCCCCCCCCCCTTCACTCATTGTCCACCAGCCCATGCCAAGCTACTGGCAGACGAAATTCAGTTGCTGCTTGAGAAAAAAGCCATCCGGCCAGTGCCACAGGCCCAAAGGGGTATGGGTTTCTACTCCCGTTTCTTTGTAGTCCCAAAGACGATGGTATACCTTTGCCCCATTCTGGATCTCAGCCAGCTCAATCTCTGTGTCAAATACCAGAGATTCCAGATGGTAACACTTGCAAACTTGCTTCCCCTCATCCATCAGGGGGATTGGTTATGCTCCCTAGATATGCAGGACGCCTACATGCATTTCAAGGTCCTGCATTCCCACAGGAGAGTTCTCTGGTTTCGATTCAGGGACGAGCATTACCAGTTCCGAGTTCTGCACTTTGGCCTTTTGTCGGCACCCAGGGTTTTTACCAAATGCCTGGCAGTAGTGGCAGCAACCCTCCAAAGGAAAGGCCACTTCATCTACCCCTGCCTGGATGACTGGCTAATTTCAACCCAGTTGGCAAGCCAGTTGAGTCACCCTGGAAGAAACAGAAAACCTCTTTCTCTCCCTGGGCATCACTGTAAATTGGCTGAAGTCACAACCCTGGCCCTCCCAGAGGTTGCAATACATAGGGGCCATCCTGGACACCGTTCAGGGAAAAGCCTTTTTGCCTTCAGACAGGGCAGGTTGCTTGATGGACCTGGCGCGCAGAGTCCAAGCAGTATCTTCCATCCTGGCGAGGGTCATCCTTCACTTATGGGCCACATGGCTGCGGCCATCGCTACGGTCCCCCTCGCCAGATTACACATGAGGGTTCTGCAGTGGCACCTCAAGGTCAAGTGGGACCAGGCGGTGGACAACTTGAATCAGCCGATCAGAGTCTCAGCGGCGGTCCATCACTCCCTCGAGAGGTGGCTCTGCCTCCCACATCTGGAGGGAAGGGTCTCCTTTTGGAGACTGCCCCATCACAAACTCTTAACGATGGACGCCTCATTGTCAGGATGGGGGGCTCACCTAGGGGAACATAGGACCAGGGGGACCTGGTCACCCACAGAGTGCTCTCTACACATCAACGTTCTGGAAATCGGAGCTGATCTTACTTCGAGAAACAGCTCTTGCAGCTGGTTACACCATTAGGATTTAAGCCGGCAGGTGCTAGGACTGCACGAAATTTTCTAACTATGGCAGTATCCAACGGGACCGCCTAATGTCGCCCCTGCCCTGACACATCAGGCATCATATAAAGGGGGCGGTCCCTCAGAATCCTCAGTTCTTTTCCCGCCGTCAATTCTCCAGCATCGGCTTCATGGTCCCACTCTAGCGAACGACACCTAGAACTTTCAAAGTTTTACTCTAAATGTCAGCATCTCCAACTCCTTCCTCAGAAGGACATCTCTCCAAGTATGCCTACGGCAAACAGTCCCTTTCAAGGATCTACGTTCATGCTGTCTGCGGTGCTTAGGCCCAGAACATGACACCAAGGCCTGCTCCTTTTGCCAGCGGTTCAATAGTCACACCCGGATCCGCCGCCAGAAGGTACTTCAGGCTCACCCTCTATCAGGATATCGACTTACCAGTGTATTTTCCTAAATACTGTAATAGAGGAGAGGCCCTGTTGCACACTCTAGATGTGCATAGGTTTCTAAGATACTACCTGACCAGAACCAGGCACCACTGTAAATCTGATCAGCTTTTCGTCTGCTTCGCCCATAGGATGATGGGAGCTTCGGTTTCTAAACCATCGCCGTCCAGGTGGCTCATCCATTGTATCATGTTCTGTTGCCAGAAACGTAACAAACCTTTACCGGGCGTGGTTAAGGGTCATTCCACAAGGGGGGTGGCTACCTCCTTTGCGGCCATGAAGAACGTGTCCACTTCAGCCATCTGCGCAGCAGCTACTTGGAGTACCGTGCACACCTTTATCAGGCATTATAGCCTGGACGTTGCATCACGGCGAAGAGTTGGTTTTGGTCTAGTAGTCCTTCAGGCTAGGCTTTGGTCCAACTCGCGATCTCTATCTAGCCTCTTCCCACCTGCGAGGGATTACCAGTATTGCTTGGGAATCAGTCCTAATGGTATAACCTGCTGCAAGTTCTGTTTCTCGAAGTAAGATAGTAGAGTTACATAAGAACTTACTGTAACAATAGATCTTCGAGAACAGCTCTTGCAGCAGGTAGTTTCCCTTCCACCATCCCCTCTGGAGGTAGAGTTGTTCCGATATCTCTTTTCTAGGATTAGGTGTTTCTAACACCTCTCTGAATACCTTTTGATGGCAGATCCTCAGTCTTCACTTCTGATGTCATCTAGCAGCTGGGAGTCTCCGGTGGGAGAACTGGGGATTCTGGGGGACCGCCCCATTTTATATGATGCCTGACGTCAGGGGTGGTGCCCGCTGGATACTGCTAGCTAGAAAATTTCCGTGGGGTCCTGGCAACTGCTGGCTTCAGTCCTAATGGTGTAACCTGCTGCAAGAGCTGTTCTCGAAGCTCTACTGTTACGGTAAGTTCTTACGTAACTGTACTTTCTGTATGCCCTGACAGCGTTTCGAGACCAAGTCTCCCCAGGTACTCTCTTGGTACAGTCAGACAACACTCTGGTTGTCTTCTACATCAACAAGCAAGGGGGCACTCAGTCATATACCCCTTTTGCAGGGAGGCCATGAGAGCGTGGGACTGATCTCACAGCTGTACACCTGCCTGGAAGCCAGAACGTTCTCGTCGACAGTCTCAGCTGCTCTCGTTCTCTGAACCACGAGTGAAGTCACAGACGACCTCTTCAGTCACTGGGGCCATCCAGAACTGGACCTCTTTATGTCCCCGTGCAACATCAGACTGCCAAATTTCTGCTCGCTTGATCCAGGGCCTGGTGTTTCTGGCGAGACGCATTGTCCCTCTCTTGGACAGGGAGGTTTCTGTACGCCTTCCTTCTCATTCAGAGAGTCCTGCTCAAACTGCAGTCAGAGGAAGCCAGAATGATTCTGGTGGCCCCTCTTTGGCCCTGGCAAATTTGGTACCCGCTACTATAGCAACTGACCTCGGAACCTCCCATGCAGTTGCCACTCTCCACCCACTTGCTTTCTCAAGAACTGGGGATACTAGTCCATCCTGCTCTGCAATCTCTTCACCTGCACGCCTGGCTCCTGCAGTCTTAGCAGAAGAAAGATTAGGGGTATCAAGCATGGTGGCAGAAGTCCGGGTAGCAGCGAGGAAACCCTCAACTGGGGCAGCTCATGCTGTGAAGTGGAAACGTTTTGCCTCTGGGCAATGGCTCGTGCCCTAGATCACCTGGATTGTCCGGTCAGGAATGTGCTGGATTATCTCCTCCATCTCTTGGACCTTTGCTTAAGCTACTCGTCCATCAAGGTACATACATGTGCAGTCTTGGCGCACCATATGGGGAGAGGACTCTGGCACAGCTCAACGTGTGCAAAACCTTCCTTCAAGGGTTCTTCACATCAGACCTCCCAGGAGGGACCTGGTCCCGCCATGGGATTTGCTTTTCGTTCTCGAGAAGCTCACCCTGCCTTTCTTTTGAACCAGCCGCAACCTGCAAGCTACGCTTTCTTTCATGGAAAGCGTTATTTTTAGTTTGTTATTACTTCCGCTCGAAGGGCTTCCGAGCTTCAGGCCCTTATGTGTAAGGAGCCTTATCTTGTTTTCCACAGGGACAGGGTGACCATGCGTATGAATCCTAAGTTTCTGTCGAAGGTGGTGTCCGCATTGACTCTGAACCAGGACATCAACCTTCCAGTTTATTATCCAGAGTTCTCTAATCAAGGCGAGGCTTTTTTGCATACTCTGGATGTACATAGAATCCTTCATTATTACATCCACAGAACTAGTGCAATGAGGAAGACGGAGCAGTTGGTGGTCTCCTCCGGGCATAGCATGACAGGGGCCCCTGTCTCCAAACAGTCACTAACGCGTTGGTTAGTGCATTGTATTTCATTCTGTTACCAGCATTATGATAAACCCTTGCCAGGCACAATCAAGGATCACTCCACCAGGGCTGTGGCTACCTTGTTCGCTTCCTTGAGGAATGTATCCTCTTCAGATATCTGCTCTGCCACGACCTGGAGCACAGTCCATACCTTCATTAGGCATTACAGTCTTGACATTGATTCTTTGAGAACAGGTGTGGACTGGCCATCCTGCAGGGCCTACTCTCTTGAAGCTGTACAACCATTGTTTTTTCTTCTGCCCCTCCTGTCAGATCTGGGCCTATTCTTGGGTACTGCTTGGGACTCAGTCCTAATGGTATTACCTGCTGCAAGAGCTCCCCCTCAAAGTCAGATAGTACAGTTACGCAAGAACTTAACATAACAGTAGATCTTCAAGAGGAGCTCTTGCAGCAGGTTGCTTTCCCACCCTCCTTCCCCCAGTAATCTTTTTTTTTTACCCTTATTCAGGGTTGGAGACATCCTGTCCAGTTGTCTAATCCTTTCAGCTGGGTCTGTGGTGGGAGAACTGAGATGACGCCGGGGGACCACCCCCTTTATACTACATCTGACGTTGGGGGGAGCCGACGGGGCAGTCCCCCACTACAGACTGCTAGCTACAAGATTTTCCGTGGGGTCTTAACGCCTGGTGGCATTAGTCCTAATGGTATTACCTGCTACAAGAGCTCCTCTCGAAGATCTATTGTTACGGTAAGTTCATATGTAACTGTACTTAATTGGGTATTGAGTTTACAGTGGATGAAGGCAATTTTTTACAAAGTATAGGGAGGTTACTGGTATGTGGTGTTGGGTTTGGGGTGTGGTACTAGGATAAGTGCAGTTCAGTATATGGTATGGAGTTTACAGGAGATGCAGATGTGGCATTATGGAATAAGTGCAAATTTTTTTAGCATTCCATTTTTTTCCAGGAAGTGCTGCTTTTCCCCGCCATGAAGCCAGAAGAACAAAAGAAGGAAGGTCAGCTGAATGCCCCTGTAGAGGGAACATCCGTGTAACAAAAAAGGATAGAAGGGACATCCAGATTCCGATCCGCACTCACTACGTGCACTGCCTGGCCCCATCAGACTCATTTTGAACCGGATATAGTCCAAACTACTGTATGACTGGTTGTTAGACCAGGTGTTCCAACATCTGGTTTTGCAAAGACAAAATAGGAAAGCAATATACTTTTTGTACCTGGAGTTCATGAATAAATTATACAATATTAATTCTGGAGTTGATAGGTTTTTGTAGACTGTCTCTCTGTTCAGTTGTTTTGTCTAAACTTCAGGCTGCATTCTCTGAAGTGGGGCCTATGTCAGTAAAAACAAACTGCTTCCTGTGTATCCATGTCCTTTTTCACTGGGATCTTCATTTTATTCTCACCCGGTGTAGAACGTTCCCGCTAGTATTGCATAGCGGTGAGAAGCCCCACTTGTGAGGTACCTCATGATCCCTGTAGCCTGCAAAATATTTACAGCACTGCAGTTTAATCATTGATTAAAACCTGGGTGTTGTACACCCCTACAACTGTCCTGCCGTGTCAACATTAGGTACACTCGCACATCCTAGTACGGGACACCTCTAGTACTGTACTGCAGTGTCAGCACTGGGGATGAACCCACAGCCTAGTGAGGACACCCTTTCCTAGTACTCCACTCTCCACACTGGGTATAAACTCATGCTGGGTATGTGCTAAGGATCACCTCTATCAACAATAGTGACTAACAGTGTGTCTAATATTTTTAGGCTGTCTGTTGCCACTGTGGCTGAGGCATTTTGATGGAGTGTAGCTGGCTCTGTCACATCCGCCAGCAACTTTCCCCAGTGGTGCTGCAGCAGGCTGACGCAGTAATGTCCGCCTACAACTTCTCACATCCATTAGCATGTTTGGTCAAACAGGACTGCACATCATAGCATAACTGGGTTCTGTTTCCTCCCTATTGTTGAGGGCAGAGCCTTCTAGGGGTGTTAGCTCACTCACTTTCCCTTTAAAAAAAAAACCAAAAAAACATGACATCCGTTGGTCTAGCTAAGGCACCAGTCAGTGGAGGACCCCTGGTTGATTAATGGGTGCCACAAATAGTGGAAAGCAGCATCAGAGCACTTCTATATAGTGAGAAATCCACTTCACTTGTGACTAAAACAAATCAAGTGCCTTTTAGCCACAGTGGCTAAGACTTTTTAGACCCTAATCCAGTCACATCCTGGGATACCCTAGTACTGTACTGCAGTGTCAGTCATCAGTTGGTATGTACCCAAACCCTTGGTTTAGGACATCCCCAAGTACTGAACTGCCGCATTCATGTTGGGTATGAATCCATGTTCAGATGTTTTGCCTGAACCTGTAACATCCCTACCGAGAGGTGGGAACACCACCAGATGGACCACGACTGGGGAGTTCTTTAAACTGCTCATGTAAATTCTGTTACAGTTTACCACATCTGTTCATTTAAGAATATTAAGCACCCCAAGCATTTGAAGGTCTTATTGTTAAAAGATTTATTTCACACTTTACTGGCACTATTGAAACATTCTTACTGGCACTATTGAAACTTTCAGATTTCCCAATTGCCACACTGGTGACCTAAGATCAGGAGTGGTCTTGGGTTGCTGGCAGTAAGCCGGGTTTGGGGGGGGGGGATTGGATGTCCAGCGGAGTGCTGTCCTGTCCTGGGGAGTGAGGTCTTGTCTCAGCCAATGACTGCCACAAGGTGGAGGCCTGATGGAAGTGCAAGATCAGAGCGGCACAGAGGTAGAAAGCTGCATGACTTCTGCAGCGCTTATGTACCTCCACATACATGCCCTGATGAGCACCCCAGCTGGGGAGAGAGAGAAAAAGGGAAGAAAATGGATGGCAAGTCAGGCATGTATAATGCCGTACTCAGTGACCCACTACCTGCACCATCACTAGGACCCTGCTCAGCTATGATCTGGATGTGAGCCTTCAAGGGGGCAGGACAGCTCTGCTGACCCTGCCATTGGGGGTAATTCATGGGGGACAAGAGATGGGGCAAGTAAGTCTTGGAGAGGTCATTAATGATGGTGGGCGGTGGGGACAGGGCCGAAGAGAACTAAGCTTGCCCTGGCCAAGACAGATAAATACCCTGAATTAAAAAAAAAAAAAAAAATTCCACAGACCGAGTGGTGGATGGGTAGAACAATTTATTCAGTAATGTGATCAGAGTTGGGTTCAACTGTTCAAAACACAGTCGGACAGTTTCAAAGGGGTTATTTGGGAATACGAGGGAAGTAGGGTGCAGGGAGGACTCTGGAGGGGCAGAGTAGTCCAGCGTAGGGTATCCGGGTAGACTTAGTGGAAGAATAGTCTTTTTCTGTGGTTATTCATTTTTGAATCCACCCTTATCGGATTGATTTGAAAAGTTTAACCAGGAAAGACATACTGAGTTGATAACAGATCATTTCCAGATGCGGGGAGTGGTGAAGGTTCTACAATAAGAACTAAAAGTACATTACCAGATATGCATCAAAATGCTAGGCAATAGGGTGCATTAAAACAGGAGCAGAGTACAACACACTACAGATGTGCAAACAAATATTTAGTGCTGGTTAAACCAGCACATAATGCTTAAGATGTGGGGCTAGGGTAGTACAGGGAGAGTTCAGACAACTGGGGAAGGGCCCAAGTCAGGTAGCACAAACAGCTGCATTCGCCAAGGTACTGTCTGTGGCCAAGGGGAGGATAGGGTACTCCGCACCAGGAGCTTCAACAGTTGGTTGAAGGAATGGTGCAAGGAGGAAGAGATCATCTTTCAGGACATCTTTCACCAGGCCACACCTTTGGAACATATAGCTGCCAGGTACTAGGACCACACATGGGAAACTTTTGCAAACGGTCACCTGGGGGCTGCCCATGATGACCTGAGACGTCAGCTCACACATAAACGTGGGCTTCCCCTCTCTCCTCAGTTCTTTTCCTACTGTCGATCAGTCTTGGTGGAGTACTGAGGAAACATAGCTGCAGTTGCCACCGTTTTATTTCTTTCCATTTGCTAAAGTTAAAGTAATCACTTTTATAGTGATTTTGACCAACCCTATGTCATAGAAAGAACCATCCAAACCTTTCCGATACTGTTAGTGTGATGAAAAGATCTACATCGGAGACTCCCATGAAGTTTAGTCTGCTGCTTAGCCCTAATTTCGCAACCAGGCAGTGCAGAAAGGGGGCCTTGGAGAAGTTTTTACTCCAAAAGACTGTAGAGAGGATGGAGAAGCAGCTTCAAGAAAAATTTGCATCGCCAGCTCCATCAACCGAATTACGGTCATCCAAATCCTGGGGGAAAAACTCCAAGGAGTCATAAGCACAAGCACCAGGACAGAAGTCTTCCTCCGCTCCAGGTCACCCCAGCGCGCTCGGTCAGATCTGCTTCGACTTGGTCTGCTCTGGCAGCGTCAACCCCTCCTCCCAACTTTTGACCTGACACCAAGGTTAAGGCTTGGTGTAGGCACTACCGGGTCTGTTACAACCGGTACATCACTGTCAACGATGGGGACCCAGCATCCCCCAACAACTCCAGTCACGCCTGCTAACCAAAGTGGTGCCGACACTCAAGCGATCCTCATCTCCTCTTTAGACATGAAGAGGCACCTGCTGCCTGGTCTGCCTGTTCCTGTGAGCCTGTTGAAGGATTCTACTATGCAAACCCCTCGACGACACGAGGTACTCCCTTGACACAGAACCTATTTATTTATTTATTTATTTTATTTAGTTTTTGTTGACCGGGTAAGTGCACTAGACAAATCCTGCCTATTTTCAGGCACGACCCTGGGGAGGAGGATATAGATGAATGGCAACTGACCTTGAACCAGATTAAGCTGTTGCTATGCTGTTGCTTATGTCATCGGCACGGTCTCTCATTCCTTTCGACTTGGTTGATGACAAATATTAGTAAAATCATGATCTGATGATGCAGGAAAAGGAGGATGAAGCATAGGACTATGCTGAGAGCCATTGTGAATATGGCACCAGCTCTACAGTCTTTACTTGCAGTGAAGACTCTATGGGGAACACACCAAGCTCACCTTCAGAGGATCCCTTATTTCTCACCATGACGCAGCAGATACAATCTGCCATTGGCTTTTTTTAGAAGAGCAGGATACTACTAAAAATAACCTGCCAGAGTTCCTGGAGCAACCAGAGTCTCCAGCTATTGTGCATTCTCTGCTCCCTGCCTTACAGGATGCCACCTATACAGCTTGGTACAGACCAAACAATATACCAGCTGTCCCTAGAAAGACAGACAAAACGTATTCTGCTCCCTTTGGGAAGCCTTTTTATGCCACACAAACTGAGACTGACTCAGTGGTGATTAATGCTGTCCATAACAGGTCTAGGGCACCTAAACATATGAGCTTCCTTCCTCCTGATAAAGAATCTAGGACGTTGACTGTCGTAGGCAAGGGGATATTTATTTTTTTCTAGGTATGTGGATATGTTGTTCTATCCACACTATCTGGCAGTGTCCTTTCCCTTTAAGATTTGATGGAAAGTCTTCCAGGTGGTTCCTCCCACCCACCTGGGTGGTATATCCCTCGGCTCTGTCCCATGACACCAGAACTTCCTTTCGGCTGGAAGAAGCTAGTTTCCCCTTCACATTCCCACGTTGTAGAACCTAGCACTTTTAATCTGTCTGGATTACTTTCTAAAACTTTGCTACTGTTTCAGTAATCATTTTCAAACTCCTGACTGTGATAGACGATAAGTCTGCACCCGGATTTCGCCGGTGCCCATGCAGGCAGAAGAGGTCGCGTACCGACCCACATGCCACGTGTGTCTACTGCCTGGGCCACTAACACAGTACCCAGGCCTGCGATATTTGTCGGTCATTTCACGCAACGGTCCTCGAGGACCTCCTCACCTGCCTTAGGTTGGTACGCCCAGAAAAACGACATCCGCCGGTCAAATATAAAGACACCCATTGGGTGGTCTCCATGGCTGCAGGGTCCACCGAGCAGCTGGAACAGCTTACAGCTTCGAGAAAGAGGCGGGTTGGGCCGCGGGCAATCCTCCTCAGCTTCTGCTTTTGTTCCACTCCAGTTGAACTCCACTTTTTTGGGCTCCTTCAAGGAGCTGTGCCAGTCCCTCCTGACTAAGGGGCAGGGCCCTTCTGGCTCTCACAGCTCCAGCTCTTGCCAAGACAAGGAGTTGAAGAAAGAGAAGACTCACTATCGAGGTTCTGGGACTGGGAACGGTCTCAGGACTCCCAGGTTTTGACCACAGTCGAAACTGTGGCCTTGGCCGCTGGCTTCATGGAGACCCCGTCAGGCCAGTTGGTCAAGATGCCAGCCGATGATGCAGCCGAGATGTTTCTCGACCCTCTCGACTGCTTGTCATCCAGAGAGGCCAACAGTTCTCTTTTCAGGACTCCAGTCCTGCCTGTGACCTTAGAAGGGGCTGCTCAGTCTACTGAGCAGAACCCTCCTGTCACCAACCCACACCAGGAGGAGCTGCAGCACTCCCGGGCTCCCTCCGAGATCCCCTGTTGGCACCTCCGATGGCTGAGGTCTCAGTCCTCCTCCCCCAGTGGGTCAAGCAGCTCCCACCATCACCGGCCTTCCCGCTCTCAGCGCCACGGGATGCGGCATCGCCACTATTCCTTGTCTTCATCCTCCTTGGGTGAGGAGAGGCTTCAGCTCAAGTTGCGTCAGTGCTATGAAGACCTCATGTGGCAACAGTTGGTGTAGGCCAGTCTGAAGCCGGCTCAAGTTCCTGCACCAGCCATCACTTGGGTGTCGCCCAGGTGGCTGACACCAGCTCCCCCTGTGGGGTCGGTTGAGACTGTCCCTTCCCCAGTGGAGCCGGTCAAGACCATCTTGGATTGGCCAAAGCTGGCCTCTCCACCGATTGTGGTGGAGCTGCCGCCCAAGCAGCTGCCAACCGGCACTCCAACTAAGGTGCCCTGGCCAGCCAAGGGGCTTCCCCATCAGCTGTCGGTCATCCTCACAACTGATTGTCTGTGGAGGGTTGAAGGTGGCTTGGGTGGTCTGCCACTTTATACGAACTCCTCCAAGTCTGAGGAGTCCGTGGGTATCCCTTGATGGGAGGAAGGGCCCACTTCCTTCTTGGGCATCCTCCGCCTCACCTCCGAGTCCACGGGGATGAAGATAGAGCCCATTCAGAAGCTGGCTCGCTATCCCCTTACAGAGATTCTGGACAAAGGGAACTCTCTGTTGGAGGCTTTTCCAGTGGCTGAGGCCATTGTCTGTCCTGCCCTGGAGCTTTGACAGCATCCTGCGTCTTGCCTGGCGCCTTCAGCCCGGATGGCCTGCAAGTATGCGGTGGCCAAAGGTACCCTCTTGAGTTTCACAGAGCGCCCCTCAGCCGAGGGGCTGATGGCAGACTCTGTGTTTCGGTGCTCGGGCAATATGAGGGACGTCAGCAAGCCACTGGATAAGGAGTCCCAAGAAATTGGACCATTCAGTGAAAAAAGTCTATGCTGCCTCCTCGCTCAGTCTCCCATCAGGCAAGCTCGGCCGTCTTGATGGCACACTTCTCCCATGCTGTCTTGGGCTCTTTGGATGAGATGATTCCTCACCTACCTGCAGACCTCTAGACCACAGTCGAGCAGATCCGAGATCAGGGCTAGGCTGTGGCCAAGCAGCATCTTCAGACGACTCTGGAGCTGGGGGGTTCCTGTGCACCGCTCGGTGGCGGCCGCAGTTGCCATTCGCCGTAGGGCTTGGCTGCAGATCTCGACCTTTATGGCAGACACTCAGCACAAGCTGGCGTGTGTTCCATTCCTGAGCACCGATCTCTTTGGGCCTGTTGTGGAGGGTCACCTCCAGTGTATCGAGACCACCTTGCCACCTTGGATTCCATAACATCTGCACACAAGGATCCCAAGGGCTCCAGGCAGCAGAAGTGAAAGCCCTTTTGGTCCTCCAGTCCTGCACCAAAACAGTCTTGGTGACCCAGTCCCAAGTAAGTGGCCTCTATGGTCCATAAGCTCGGAGGGAAGGGATCTGGCGGCTCCTCAGCCGGGTCCTTCTCCTCCAAGCCTGCTCAGTGACGGGATGGGGGGTGCTGCCCTCATACCCATCATGCCTCCCCTGGGTCCTCCTGTTGGGGGGGGGGCCGGCTCTGCCACTTCCTTTCCACCTGGTCTGCTGTTACCACAGACTGGTGGGTTCTGGAAGTGGTCGGTCAGGGTCTGCCTTTGGAATTTGAGCAGTGCCCTCCAAGCTGAGCCCACGCTCCACGGGAGGACTTGGTATCCACAGACAGTTGGTTGGCTATTTGAGACGATATAGCCCAGCTCTTCCCCAAGGCGGTTGTGGTCAGAGTAGAAGACCCTTCAGAACACCCAGGGTTTGTCTCCGGGTACTTCCTTGTGCCAAAGCGAACAGGGGGCTGGCGCCCCATTCTAGATCTGCATGACCTGAACAAGTTCCTTAGGTCGCACACCCTCTGGATGGTAACTCTTATCTCCGATCATACCATCTCTAGAGTAAGATGTGCTTTTGCTCCATGGATCTTCAGGACACGTTCTTTCATGCACCGAAGGTTCCTCCACTTTTGAGCTGATGTAACCTTCTATGAGTTCCGGGCCATGCCATTCAGCCTCTCCTCGCGCCCAGGGTCTTCACCAAATGCATAGCAGTGGTGACAGCTTATCTGATGTGCCGAGTGGTCCGGGTGTACCCCAACCTGGATGACTGACTGATTGCAGGTCCCTCCAGGGAGGAGTTGGAGCAGTCCAGGGACCTGGCCCTCCAGACCTGCACCTCCCTGGTCAACAAGGCCAAGTCAGAACTCGTGCCTTCGCAGGTGATCAGCTTCATCGGGGCAGAGCTTGACTCTTGCCAAGCCAGATCCCGGCACCCGGAGGACAGGGCGGAGGTTCTCTCCTTCTTTGCCTGATCATTTCGAGTTGGGCAATTGCATCCTGCCTGGGACTTCCGTGCCTTCTGGGTTACATGGCAGCCTGCACCACCGTGGTCCATTGGGCCCGTTGGAATATATCCTCCCCGCAATGGGTGCTGACCAGCCAATGGTCTCAGCGCAAAGGTCACTTCAACCAGCTGGTCACTGTGACCCATAAGATGCGCGAAGCCCTCCAGTGGTGGCTAGTCCCAGAGCATCTGCAGGAAGTGATTCCGTTTATCCACCCCGAGCTGATGGTCATCCTGACGACCGATGCTACTCACATGGGCTGGGGTGCCCATCTGGGGGAACACAGAGTCCATGGGCTCTGGACCAAGCAAGGAATCATCCTCAAACAAGTTCATACCTTCAGATAACTCGGCCTCACCCTTGACTGCAATCTCTCCTATGTCCCACACTTAGCTGATGAGGGGTTGTTGGAGATTCCCAGGGTATGTCTTAAAACATCAGGGGACCATGCTTTTATGTATGCGGCCCTGACCCTGTGGAATTCTCTACCTTATCAGATACATGAATGCACAACTGTGGAGAGTTTTAAGAGGGCCTTGAAGACCCATTTATGGCATCTTGCCTATGAAGATTAATTATATTTGGACTGTTGTTTATTAACCTAACCTGCTGTATGTGAATTTTATGTTTTTATCAATTGGAGTTTATCTGCTCTTAAAGCTGTACAGCACCTTGGCTGTAGAAATGTGCTTTAAAAATAAAGTTATTATTATTATTATTAATAGATTTATCCATTCTTTGTATTTTGGGGGTGATGCATCTCGCCAGTGCAGCAGTATTACCTTTTTTGGCAATATCATTGCCAAAGACACAAACAAACCAAGTTCAGTACTGATGTTTAATGAGGTAGTTTAACCAAATTTAAGAATACCTGGATCAAAGGGGACACTTCTATCCAATATTTTGGAAATTATGTCTTTAATTTTCTTCCAATATAGTTTTAACTCTGAGCAAAAGATAAATGTATGGCTCAATGTGCCTTTTTCTCTTTTGCAACGAATACAGAATTTTGAAAGTGTATAGTTAAATTTGTTACATTTACTGAGGGCGTAATATAATTTATGAATTATATTAAAGTGAATTTGTCTTAATTTAGAATTTTTCAATACCGTTCTGGTGAAGCCAACACTTCCAACCAGTTTATATTTTGAGCCCATTGTCCAAGTTCTCTGGACCAATTCTGTTGCCAGAATTCTATATCCCACTTTCTGTCTTCTAATAGTGGGTTATATACTTTAGAGACTGTTTTAGATTTAATTAATGGGTCCTGTGTTAGCAGCTCCTGGGGAGCTGCACTAACAATATTAACCAATCCATTCTTCTGAAAATAATCCCTTAATTGTAGATATACTAAATAGCTCCCAATTGGGAGGTTATATTCTGCTTGGAGTACCTCAGAGGGTTTCAGAATACCATTTTATAAGCATTGTTCTATTTGAATTAACCCACTATTCTTCCAATTTTTGAAAATGTTCTTCATATGAGTAAACTTAAGATTGGAGTTCATATATAAAGGTGAGTATACTGAAAGTATAAGGTTTATACCTAGGTGTGTGTGGGCTTCCTTCCATACTCGTGATGTGGCTTTAGTCGAGCTCAGTGTCTTTTTGTTATAAATTTTGCTCTCACAGTTAACATATAGTAAATATATTGACTTATGGAATGGTATAGACTGTTGCTCTATCAGGTCCCCTTTTGCTTCCTGATCCGATGCATTATCATTATGGGAAAACCAGTCCATAATAGGTTGAATTTGTGTGGTGTAATAATATAATCTTAAATTTGGGAGTCCTAACCCTCCCTGATTCAACGGAGGATACAATTTTTCTAGACTGGTTCTAGGCCTTTTATTCCTCCATGTAAATTGTCTAATCAATTTGTCTATCCCAATAAAAAAGTGTTGTCTAGAATAATTGGCTAGGTCTGAAAAAAAAAAAAATAGGAACCTTGGTTAAATGTTCATCTTGAGGATATTTATCCTCCCTGTAACAGTTAAGGGTAGGTCAACCCATCTATCTAAGTATGTCTTAACAGTTTCAGTTTCAAACAAAATACTATAGTTACAATGAAATAATTGGCTTACCTCTTTGGTCAGTGTAATCCCTAAATATTTTATTTTTGCCTTAACTGTAGAGTTTAAGTGTGTGTGTGGTGGTGGTGGTGGGGGGGGAGTGCTGTGGAGCCCAAGCTGAGTAGTCTCTCTGCATTTCAGCTCTTCAGAAAAGTTTTATCAAACTTTAAATTCTACTGAATATTGAGCTTATTGTCAAGATTCCTGTACATTATTGGCAAGCCTTCATCTTTTGGAACCTAATGGGTAAATCTAACAAAAATCAGCCATCTGGAGATGGCAGAAAAGAGACTGGAAAGGGTCTGGTAGCGAGACCCAACACACGATCTGTATAAAGTGGCTCTGTGGAAGGAGACACCTCTGAGGAGACCATTCAATCACTGGGAGTTAAAGTGAAGCAACTCTTAGCTTTGTTGATGGTGGTGAACCAGAAGTTGAATCTTCTAACAGGACGTTTAGCCACGGTGAAGAACGCTGTCGATTCAATGCAAGGGGACATGGAGAAGGTAAAACGCTACTCGGAGGCCTGCAAAAGTGCCATGGTGCAGCGGAATAATGAGCAACTGCATATTGGCAACTGAATAAAAATTTTGGAAAATCAATTTTGGAGTCAAAATGTGCAATTGATAGGTATACCAGAGGGAGCCTAGGGAGACTTCCAAACTGTTCGTCAAAGACTGGATCATCAATCAGTTTCGATCTCATCTCTTTAATTTGGAGTTTACAGCCATCAAAGCGTAGCAGATTCCACACATAGGTAAACTATCAATAGAGCTGCCACAGGTTTTAATGGTCATCCTGGATAGCATGGGTACTCGGGACACTCTGTTAAACTTGGCAAAGCAATTTGGACCACTGAATCTGGATGGGGAGATGGTACGTATTTTCCCTGACTATTCATATGAGACCTGTGTTCTCCGAAAGAAATTTGATTGGGTACGTGTGGTTCTCGGAGAGCACAATATTCCTCACACTGTTCAGTTTCCTGCAAAGTTACAGATCGTCTATGACAATAAGGTTTATATTTTTACTGATCTGGGGGATGCTGGTAAGTGGGCCTCGAAGATAGTAGTCACAAATAAGAAACATAGAAACATCGAATTTGAAGGCAGATAAGGACCTCATGGCCCACCTAGTCTGCCCATTTCCCTACTTTATGGATAAGCTGCAGATCTTAGTTAACCAACAGCCTACTTCCTCCTACCCCCCATTAGAATTGCCTTATGCCTGTCCCATGCATTCTTGAATTCCCCCACTGTTTTTGACTCTATGACCTCCTCAGGAAGGCTGTTCCATGCATCTACAACCCTCTCTGTGAAGAAATACTTCCTCACATTACCTCTGAGCCGTCCCCCCTCTATCTTCAAATTGTGCCCCCTTGTTCTTGCACATCTCTTTCTGAAAGATGCTTCCCTCTTGGACTTTGTTGATTCCCTTGAGATATTTAAAAGTTTCTATCATGTACCCCCTCTCCCTCCTTTCCTCATGGCTGTACATCTTAAGCTCCTTTAGTTTTTCTTCATATATCGTCTGGTGCAGACCCTGCACCATTTTGGTTGCCCTCCTCTGGACAGCCTCCACCCTGTCTATGTCTTTGTGGAGATGGGGTCTCCAGAACTATACACAGTACTCCAGATGTGGTCTTACCAACTGTCTGTACAGAGGGCCAACAACTTCCTGTTTTCTACTGGTGATGCCTCTCCCTATGCATCCCAGTATCCTCCCAGCCCTCCTTACTGCCTTCTCACATTGCTGGCCCACCTTCAGGTCATCTGATATGACTACCCCCAGGTATCTTTCCATTTTTGTTGTCAGTATCTTACCCCCCATTGTGTACTCTTGCCCTGGGTTTTTGTTTCCCAGGTGCATTACTGTGCACTTCTTTGCGTTGAATCTAAGCAGCCTTACATTTGACCATTCCTCCAACCTTGCCAAGTCCCTTTTCATCCTTTCCACCCCACCTTGCGTATCAACCCTGTTGTAGATCTTTGTGTCATCTGCAGAGACATACTTTCCCTTCCAGTCCCTTTGCAATGTCACTTATAAAGACATTAAAAAGCACTGGCTGCAGTACTGAACCCTGCGGTACCCCACTAGTAACCCTCCTTTCTTCACTGTGGACTCCATTTACTACTACCCGCTGTGTCCTGTTGTCCAGCCAGTGTTTTACTCAGGCTACTACCTGGGACCCACTCCCAGGCTGGCTAATTTGTTTATTAATCTTTTGTGCGGGACTGTGTCAAATGCCTTGCTAAAGTCTAGGTAGGCCATGTCCACAGCCCCTCCCGGGTCTACTACTTTGGTCACCCAGTCAAAGAAATCAATTAGATTTGTTTGACATGAACGTACTGCTATGAATCCATGTTGCCTTGGGTACTGTGCCCTACTGGCCACTAGGTACTCAAAAATTCTTTCCTTCAGAAGTGATTCCATCATTTTCCCTACTACTGAGGTCAAACTGACAGGTCTGTAGTGTCCTGCCTCTATCTTGCTCCCACTTTTGTGAAGGGGAATCACATTTGCCCTTCTCCAGTCCTCAGGTACCACACCATCCTCCCATGGTTTATTAAAAAGGGTAGTCAGTGGTGTTACTAGTTCTTCTCTTAGTTCTTTTAGAATTCTGGGGTGAATTCCATTAGGCCCCATTGCTTTATCCACCTTCAGTTTTAAGAGTTCTTTAAGAATCCTTTCTTCTGTGAAAGGACTAGTATCAACCCCCTATCCAGAGTGCTTCTATTGACTGGATTAGGTATCTCCCCTTGCTTTTCCATTGTGAATGCTGAGCAGAAATATTCGTCCAGTATCCTTGCTTTTTCACTGTTGCTCTCTGCCCAACCACCTTCCTCTTTATTCAGCCTCAGTATCCCTGACTTCGTCTTTCTTTGCTCCCTAATGTACCTATAAAAGGTTTTATCCCCCTTTTTAACTGAGTTGGCTATCTTTTCTTCGGTTTGGGCTTTTGCTATTCTGACTGCCTTCCCCACTTCCTTCTGCTTTAACTGGTACAGTTCTCTGTCCTGCTCTTCTGTGTTTCCTTATACTTCCTGAATGTTATCTTTTTCTCCCTTACCTTCCCCGACACTTCTTTTGAGAACTATAGTGTTTTTTTCCTTCGTTTTGATTTGTTTATTTGCTTCACACAAAGGCTTGTTGCCTCTGTGATGGCAGTTTTGATGTTTCCCCATTGTTGCTCCACCCCACCTTCTTGCCTGTTTGCTAGTGCGTTTCTGAGGCACTCTCCCATTTTGACAAAATCAGCCCTCCTGAAGTCCAGTACCTTCACTTTTGTGTGACTTGACTCTACAGCTAAGTTTATTGTGAATCACACTGTTTGGTGGTCGCTTGTTCCCAGATGGCTACCTACTTCAAGATCAGAGATCCTCTCTCCGTCCCCATTTGAGAGTACCAGATCTGAGATTGCTCCTTCCTGAGTGGGTTCCTAAACTAGCTGTCTGAGGCATGCCCCCTGTAGGGCATCGAGAATGGCCCTGCTTTTGGATGTGGCTGCAGCAAAGATGCTCCAGTTAACATCTGGCATATTCAGGTCCCCCATCAGCAATATCTCCCCTTTCTCTGCCATCCCAAGGATGCCTTCTATCATTTCCTTGTCCATTTCCTCCCGCTGAGACGGGGGTCTGTATACAACCCCTGAGCGGATTGTGGGGCCATTTCCAGCCTCCAGGGTGACCCACAGTGCCTCCTCTCCTCCCGGTTTACCCTTTAGTTCTGTTGCTTTGATCCTTTTCCTTACATGGAGAGCTCCTCCTCCTCTTCTTCCCTCCCTGTCCCTCCTGTAGATTGTGTACCCTGGTATGTTGACATCCCAGTCATGGTTCTCTGTGTACCATGTTTCTGTGACTGCCACAATATCCAGGCATCCCTCTTCCATCAAGGCCACCATTTCGGGGAGCTTTTTACCTAGACTACAGGCATTGGTACTCATTACCCTCCATTTTGTTATGGCTTTATTTCTTTTTGCCCCATCTCTGTCCTTACTGCCTTTGTCATTTTCTCCATTTACCCCTGCCCTTATCCTTTTCGACTGCTCTATCTTGGTGTTTACCTCACTAACTACACTGATTTTTTTTGGGGGCTAGGATTTTCCTTCTCCTTTTCAGTGCCTCTCCACCTTGGCTAGTTTAAATGCTTGCCAATGAAGCATTTAAACCAATCACCTAGGATCCTGGTTCCCCTCCTGGATAGATGCAGACCATCGCGCCTGTATAGGCCTGCATCCCTCCAGGTGGAGTCCCAGTCCCCAATGAAGACAAATCCCTGAGCTCTGCCCTAGTTTTTCAACCAGTCATTGAATCCCATGGTGCGGACTACCCTAGCCTCATTCATGCCATAGACAGGTAGCACTTTTGAGAAAGTTACCATGTGTGCTACTCGTCTAAGGCCCCTCCCCAACTCCACAAACTCCTGTTGCACTGCTCTGATCCCATTCTCAGCCAGGTCATTCGTCCCTAGGTGGATAATATCCAGGTCACTTCCCTTTGCAGCTGCTCCCACAATTCTGAGGATTCATTTCCTGTCCCTTCAAGCCATGGCACCGAGCAGGCACCTTACCTCCCTTTCCCCTCCCTCCCCCAGTTCTATCACACTAACAATTGAGCCCCCACCAGGAGTTGTTTCCTTTCCCTGTGGGGCCCTGTGCCACCCTCCTGTTGGCCTCCATTGTGGAGGTTCCCAGCATCCTCCTTGGTCTCCACTGCAGGTGCCGCCATTGAGGAACCATGCTCTACCAGAGTGGCGAATGAATTGTGGAGAGGCACAACTGGAGGGATGCGCTTCTGTTCCATCACCCTCACCCTCCCTGAGCCCACCTTGGTCCAACCACTCTTCTTTCTTGGCAACCTCTGAGGTCGTGGCGGAGGCCTGGGTGGGGGAGCAGATTTCCTGAATCATTGCCAGGTCAGCATGGAGACAAGCAATCTCCTCCCTCAGACCAGAGAGGTGCCTGCAAATAGGGCAGCAATGCAGTTTCCAGAATGTCTCCCAGAAGACTGCTGCTCCACAGCCAGTGCATTGCACCACTCCCCACATGTCAGTGTCCCTTCCTGTTACAGATGCTTTTCTTTTCTAGTTTTTTTTTTTTGTGTTCTTGTTTTAGTGTGTGCAAGCTTGTCAGTGTCTCTACCCCCTATTCAGTGTGCTGTGCCTTTAAGGATATGAACAGGTATATGTTGTTAGCAGTTTTGGGGAAGTGATGTCAGAACCCCTGCTATAAAGGAAGTTATGTGCTTGGGATGGGGGTTGAGGGGAAGGGTGGGAGGGAGGAGGAGTAAACCTATGCTGTCCAGAAACAAGCAACTACAACTCAGACCCTCCACCCTGGGGAGTACCTTCCTTCCTTTCAGACTCCTATTTCACAGAGGTTAAGCAACAGGTCTAGTCACAAATGACTGCAAATATCTCCCAGCTACAGTTCCTCCCTGGCAAATTAAAGTTAAAACTAAGACAAGTCAATCCCAAAAACAGAATCAATACTAGTTACTTACACAGGTCCAAAAAGTAATAATTCAGTTCAGTGTAGTCTAGAAAATAACTTCCTTGATTTAAGGAAGCTCTGGCTGCTTTCTCTCTCTGCCTCAGAAAGCCAGTAATCCTATAGCCAAGGAGATAGAAGACATACCATGACAGACTGTCCGTTTCGGTTTCTCTTTTCCCTCTGCTGTACCCAATATAATCTTAAAGCCTTGACATCCAGTGTGCTTGTTTTCCACGGGGTATAATAAGTCCAATTCTGTATCACATCAGTAGGTAGTTAATATAGTGTGAAAGTTTAATAATGCCTAATGTTAGCATTGAAGTGCTGAGTACTCCGAGTACTCCTTTTTAGCTACAATCATTTTTATATTTGGATATCTCACTCCTTGCTTGCTTTTATTCCTTTTTTCCAATAAAGAGATCAACAGTACTCATGTGGTTAATGGTTTTGGGTGTTAATCCAGGTGTAACTGTGCCTGTACATAATTAAACAAAGTTGTTCTCTCATGTTTAGTAGCCGAAATTGCTGGTGCGACTGTTTTGCTGTATTTGGCTTTAATTTCACATAAGGTCCCATACGTGGTACCATTTGTTCATTCGAGTGCTGGATTTTTTGGACAACATTTTTGGACTACCTAATTGTGAACTCTTGCCATGTGCCCTTGGGCTGCAGTTCCATGGTGTTATCTGAAGTTACATTGTGGAAGCTGAACTCTAAGGGGGCCTCTTCTATTATGGAAAAAGTATGGAGTACTGCTAAACTGTATATGAATAGAAGGTGTTTTTCTACATTGTATCGACCTATCGATGTCCCTCACTTGATATGCTTGTATTTTGTGCAACCTATAAAATGAATAAACTACAAAGTTTAAAAAAAAAATGTAGAGGGGTTGCTTATTTCAGAAACATTATCAATACACTCCACTTTTTCCCAATTTACCTTATAACCAGAAATTCTGCCAAAATATTCTATCACATTTACTAAAACCCCACCCTTTTCCTTAGGTTTATCCAAAAATACAAGCATATCGTCTGCATATAGTTGTATTTTATGGAATATTTCATTAATTTTTACACCTGTTATTTGATTATTACTTCTTACTGCTAAGGCCAAAGATTCGATGAATATCGTAAAAAGTAATGGGGCTAGGGGGCAGCCCTGGCGAACACCTCTGTAGAGGTCAATAGGTTCTGACAGGTTGGTATTCATTTTAATTCTAGTGCATGGATTTTTATATACCATGCCAATCCACTGTATAAACCTATCCCCAAAGTTCACCCTGGTTAGACCTGTTAATAAGAAAGGCCATTACACTCTATCAAACGCTTTTTCAGCAGCGAGGGAAATAATTGCTATTTCCGATTGAGCTGTTAATGCAATAATATTTAGCGCTTTTCAAATATTTGTTATCTGTCTCCCCGGTATGAACCCAGTTTGATCAATTTCCTATTATGTTGGATTAATATCAGGAGTATATAATTTTTGATAAAAGTCTTGGAAACCCTTGTTTATTTCTTTTTTTTCCCCCACTTTCTCTTTTAGACTCCCCCGGGCCTGCAGCACTGCACTCTTTGGGAGTCGTCTGCTGCCTTCAGTCCCTGCTCTCCTACCTGTTCCCGGAGCGATCTATCCCCACGGAGCCTTGGTTCTACCCCCAGGCAGGGTCGAGGTGGAGACCCATACACCCCGTATTCCTAGTTTCATCGTGATGCTGGTTCTAAGGCAGGCAGGAGGCACTGGGGATCGGTGCTTGGCACTCCATCTACCCCGTGTAGTGTGTGCCCTGACGTCAAGGCACGGAGCACCAACATCCACCACATGGCTCCCTTATTACTAGCTGGGCTTGCCATACCTCAGGTCTCCAACCGGGGTCAGCCAAGCACCGAGCCTTGGTCCCCCCCCCAGAGAAGGCAAGCAGTCCCTGGGATGCTCAAGCCTCCTCTTCCGGATGGCCATCCAGCTTCCCAAGCTCGTTCCTGAACCTGGGTCACTGGCGTCACGAACAGTAGTGCCACCACTGTGCCGGTGTGCTGGCCCTGTTTATTTCTAATAAAGAGGTTGATATCCTACCTGTATCTAACTGAATTTTAAATATGGAATTTTTATTTTGTTCACGTTGTATATGATATGCCAATAACTTATCAGGTTTTTCAGAAAAGAAATAATAATTAGACCTGGCACTCTGGAATGCATTTTCAGCGTTATAAGAAATCAAATTAAGTTCCTCTCTTAGTTTTAATACAGTGTTTAGGTCCGAATCTAGTTCTGAAATATTATAGGCTGCTTCTGCCACTAATAATTGATGCTCCAATATATTATGTTTTTCTTTTTTTCATTTTGAAACAGGAGCAAGATATAATCCATCCTCTTAAGTATGCTTTTAAAGAGTCCCAGATTGTTAAGAGGGATGTTTCCTCCACTTTGTTATATGCCAAGAATGTGTTTATTCATTCTCTAAGTTTTTGTTTAAAGACAGAATCTCTTAATAATAAATCATTAAATTTCCATTTTTTGTCTTTATATTGTTCTTCCTCAGAGGTAGATTTTATTAGTAACAGAATAGGAGCATGATCAGAAATTTTGATGGCTCCATAATTAATTCTAATAACATCACTTACTCTTTCTTCAGAAAGTAAATAATCAGTCCTGGATGATGTTTTATGTACATTTGAATAGAAAGAATATTTCCTCCATGTTGGATAAACCTCTCTAAATATATCTACAAGCTTTAAATGTTTCGGTGTTTTAACAGCCTGCTTCTTTTTGTCTTCAATACCCTCTGATCCATCCAATATCGATAACTGAGAAATTAAAGTTACCCCCTATGAAATAAGGTTATGTAAAATTGGATAAAGTAATGAAAAGGTGTGTAAAAAAAAAAAAAAAAACCTGGGTTGCCATCATTGGGTCCAGAAATGGCAGTGATTGTTAAATGTTTATTTCCCCTCTGAATCATAGCTATAGCATATCTACCACGCTTGTCGATTGATTTATCAATTATATCAAACTTAAGGTTATTTTCTATGATAATAACCCTTTGGAGTTGCCAGTGAAAGGGGAGTGAACCCCTTTCTATTCTACCCTCCTATCAGATTGTGCATTTAAAACCCAGATGTCCCAAACCATTCATGACTTCCTGTTGCACAATAAAGTGGGAGACACCTCTGCAGCCACTACATGGGATACCTTGAAGGCATACATCTGTGGTGTGGCCATTTCATTTGCAGCCCACCAATGAAAAATAGAAATCCAGGAGGAGCTAGCCCTAGAACAACAGGTATTAGATCTGGAAAAAAAAAAAAGCTGATGTCAGGGGAACAGGATATAGGCCTAGGAGTGCTAAACTTTCTGAAGGACAAGCTTAACCAGCTGTCCTCCAGATGTATTGAATTAAATCTCCTGCTGTCCCATGCCAGGACACATTTTGAAGGGGACAGGGCAGGTAAGTGGCTAACGTGGCAGATAAAAAAAGAGACAAGCATTTTGGCCATAGAAACACTAGAAAGCACCCCCACTACAGACCCAGTCCAAATTAATAAGGCATTCCAGTCCTTTTACGAGACTTTATATACTTTGGAGGTTCCCCCAGTTTCCTCCCCTCACACCTTCCTGAAGGATGTCCCCCTTCCCTCTCTGGACACCTCACTTAGAGATGACCTGGATCTGTCAATAGTACCTCAGTAGGTCAAGCAGGCCAGCTGGCATTCCCAAATGGAGAGAGCCCCAGGTCCCGATGGGATACCAGTGGGAGTTCTACTGGCACTTTTGGGCAGAACTTCAACCACTCATGTGCCTTATGATAGTAGAGGCACTGGAGGACATTACTCCCCCAGTTTCCCAAACCTTAGTCACCATCACAGTTCTCCTGAAGCTGTGGGAGGATCCCACCAAGTGCAGATCATACTGTCCCATCTCCCTTCTTAATACAGATTATAACATCATAGCTAAAATAATTGCCACTAAGGCAGAGAGAGTCCTCCCACACTTGGTTCATCCTGACCAGGGAGGCTTTGTTAAAGGCCGGCAAGTGAAACATAATATATGATGAATCTTGAATATTATGGCACAATGGGTGTTGGCCAGCAAGGGGGGGGGCGCAAACAAGGCCTTTTGGCCCTTGATGCTGAAAAGGCCTTTGACCTCGTTGAATGGTCATTTATGTTCGTGATCTTGGAGGGTTTCAGCTTATGGCCTCAACTTCATTTCTGGATTGCTGCCCTATATGAAGCACCTAGGGCACAGATATTGACCAATTACACCATCTCCCCACCCTTCTGTCTCACCTGGAGAATAAGGCAGGGGTTCCCCCTGTCCCCACTTCTGTATGTCCTTACCATTGAAGCTTTGGCTATTGCCATCTGCAATCACCCTGACATTCAAGGATACGTGCACCAGGGTGTTGACCACATAATCTCTCTCTTTGTGGATGATGTCCTGCTGTTTTTTGTACAACCTGATAAAGCCCTCCCAGCTCTTACTGACATATTTCAGTTATACGGCCCACTTTCTGGGTACAAAATAAATTGGACAAAGTGCGAGTGGCTACCCATTGATAACAACTGCCACTATATACAAATTAATGGAATCATCATCCCCCCATCCTCGGACATTAAATACCTTGGAATTCAGCTCCCAAAAAAACTTTCCAAGATAGGGGAGATAAACTACAAACCACTCTTATAAAAGGTTAGGGAGGACTGTGAACAATAAAAATCCCGCCCCTTAACTTTAACCTTGTAAAAATGTATGTATTACCCCAGTATTTTTACCTATTTCAAACACTTCCAGTTCACATTCCCCTTAAATATTTCAAGGCACTGAGAGGATATGTCACTATTCTCCTGTGGCGGGGAGGTAGACCAAGATTAAAACAGGAGATTCTCTGGCAACCGGTAGGGAAGGGAGGCCTGGGACTTCCTAACTTCAGGCTGTATTACTTGGTGGCCCATTTAGCCTTCCTGGGGGATCTGGTACCGGAGGACTTCCCAATGACAGCATAGGTTATTTTGGAGGAATCAACGTTTGGTGCCCCAGTCTACACCTCTCTTCTAGCCGCAGCCCATAGGAGGGGAGTAGTTAAATGATTGAGTAGCCCCTTCAAGAGGGCCATGGTAAGAGCTTGGCTTGTGGCATACTCACTCATTAACCACCTCGGTGGGTTGTCCCCAGATGCCTCCATTAAGCATGCTATAAAGGGTGACAAAATCCCCTTTGTCAGGTTCTTGATGAAACTACACAATAAAGAAGAGATGACAGAAAAGTGGTGCTCATGTAATAACATTTATTACAGCTAAATAACACTGACGTATTACCATTCAGTGTAAACACTGGGAGAAGCAAGTTTCCTTACCTAGGTAAAAGCAGACAGTCTCTCTCTCTCAGAACTATGTGTTACAAGGGGTCTTATACCCTGATAATTACTATAGCAACAGTTAAAGAAGATGCATACAATGAATATAATTGGACAAAAACAGGTGGCCTGAGCAACTGTCCTGACTAGTGTAAAAAGTTACATTACTAAGGAGATAATGGTACAAAGAAGATATTCATCTCTAAGGTCGGTTGTAATGATGCACAATTACTAAAGATGGCACTGTTGCCTTACATATAAAAATACAATAGAAACAGAGCAAAAAAACATTTCTCATGGCTAATATATATATATATATATATATATATGTATATATATGTATGTGTGTGTAAAACACAATAGAACACTGATCCTGACACTTATGCTTATACGATAAGTGTCTTCACCCTACTGTTAGTACATATGCATACATAAGTTGTTAATCATGAAGTGGAGCCACCATCAGGGGTGCTGGTCCATGAATAACATTACCCCTTGTTGCCTTCAAAAGAAAATGCAACAACCACAGGAAAGTAGTGGGATGGAGCTACAGAAGCTATCATTTACAAGCCCGAGGCATGAGCCTTGCAAAGAAATACAAGTTGTTTGCGATGTCTAAGAGTACATCGCAGACAGCAAAAGATTAGTATAAGAAAAACTGTCAAAAAAGCTTGAATAATAACAAAAGCTTTAAAAGTTAATTCTAACCAAGTATTGGAAAGAGCAGTACTCTTTACTGTAACCACCTCATGATGTAACTCACAATGCCTCAAATGTTCCTTATGTCCTTGTTCATTCTTATAACTTGTATTGTTATCCTGGGTCGCCCCTGAGAAAGGGACCTTCGGGGCTCAGTAGGCCTACCAGGTCACCAAAATTTAATAAATAAATAAATCATGAATAAGAATATTAAGAGCATCACCAGCTTTAGAAATATTATTGCTAATATAGATAAGATGTGAATCTTTTCTAGCTAAAGTGTTTTCAAGGAAAAGTGTCAACGGGTCAATACATACATTAAAAATAGGCAAATATTGCTGGCTCGGTGGTGCTGAGGGTTGAGGCACTGGACGCCACACCTCGCACCATGCCGGCGACCTGGGTTCAGGAACGGACTCGGATCATTGGGGGTCAGAGGATTGAGCATCCCAATGGATGCTTTCCTCCTCCAGGGGTGGGATCCTGGGGTGTCTCGCACACTTGATTCACCTGTGCCAGTGGAAACACAGGCACCGGTGCATAGGCGGCTCTTCAAGAGTCGAGGGGAGGGGAGAGGAGGACATTGTGGGCATTTGTCGGCAATGTGCGACAGCACGCTGTGTGACTGGACATCAGTCTTACGTGCCGACATCCTCAGAGGGTAGGAGGGACTAAGGGGAGAAAAATGGACCCCCCCAGGCCAAGATGACGACCGATCCACCTCAGGATTGCCGACTCGCAGGACAGACCCCATTGTGGAGGTACTCCTAGGAGTAGGAGAAGGTAGGAGGGATAAAGGAGCATGCCTGGCACTCTAGGGGCAGATTCTGTGGGAGGGACTTGTAGGAATGATCAATGGTCTGAAGGAGTGGATCAAGGGGGCAGTAAGGTGGGATAAAAAGGAAAGTAAAAAAAAAATAGGCAAATATTGAGACAAGGCAAGCAAATATTGAGTATCAGTATCAATAACATCTGGTTCAGGGATGGGAACAGAAGTAATCACAGTATGACCAATTGCAGTTTTCTGCTGTGGAGTAAAGTAAAAGTTAGGAAAGTTTATAGTACGACTCTTGGCACCGTAAGAAAAAGAAGCATGATTTGTCATTCCACAATACTGCCCATCAGAATTATAGGTAACTCTCACAGTTGGAACTCTCGATTGTTGTAGACGTACAGGACAAGTGAAAGACTGGTTGGTGAGCCGTGTCATGAAGTGATGCATCTCTTCCAGGTAGCTTCGGGATGCAGCTGTTTCAGCATAGGATGCTGAAGATGCAGCTTGCAAAGACTGTTCAGTCAGGTTGGATGGCACGTCATCACCCAAGGTTAAGGACCAATCCAATTGTTCTGGGGAATATCCACAGACTGGTTTAACAATGTCAAATACATCACAACGGCATAGGTAATGGTATCCCTTCTTGGCGCAGCAGTTGGTATGCTGTGCAACCCAAGCTTGTAGAACAGGATGGTAAACAAGCAAAGAAGGCAATTCAGTTTGTTCTCGGTAAATGTTGTCATCAAGATGTCCGATGGAATTTATAGCAGCGAATTTGTCAAAAACAGATGTTTGTGGATCAAAGTGGGGTAGTGACACAGTGAAAGTAACAAACATGTTGTCATCAATTGTACAACGTTGTTGATATACAGTCGTGGCCAAAAATATTGGCGCCCTTGCAGTTTTTTCTAATAATGCACCATTCCTTCCAGAAAATTGTTGAAATTAAAAAATATTTTGGTATCCACATATGTATTTCTTTGGTTTGCAGTGTAATAAAACACAAAAAGCAGAAAAATTTACCAAGTCTTAGCTTATTCCACACAGAAATCCTTAAATGGCCTGAACAAATTATTGGCACCTTTTTGAAGTAGTTAGAAATAATTAGATTTCAAGCAGGTGATTCTCCTTCACTTTGGAATAGAACTCACCTGTGGTGAGTTGCAGGTGCCTGCAATATAAAAATCACTAATTCAACCAGTTTGAATAGAGAAAAGGACTCATTCTCCTGTTTTGTGTCATTGTGTGTACCGCAATGAGCATGGAGAAAAGAAAGACAGCCAGATAATTGTCTGAGGAGGTCAGACAGAAGATTGTAGCCAAGCATGGATAATCTCAAGGCTACAAATCAATCTCCAGAGACCTTGATGTTCCTGTTTCTACTGTATGTAATGTTATCAGGATGTTTAAGGCCCATGGCACTGTAGACAAACCCTGGACGTGGCCGCAAGAGAAAACTTGATCGAAGATTGCAGCGCAGGATTGTTCGAATGGTGGAGAAAGCACCTCGTTCAACTGCCAAACAGATTCAAGCTGCCCTTCAGACACAAGATACGACAGTTTCAACTCACACCATCCGTCGCCAACTCAATGAAAGGGGGTTATATGGTAGGAGGCCCAAGAGGACCCCACTGCTGAGAGAGAGACATAAGAAAGTCTGACTGGGGTTTGCCAAAACACACCTGAACAAGCTAAAATCCTTCTGGGAGAATGTCCTATGGACAGATGAGACCAAATTAGAGCTTTTTGGTAAAGCACATCATCTCTATGTTTACAGAAAACAAAATGAAGCCTTCAAAGAAAAGAACACCTTCCCTACAGTCAAACATGGAGGAGGTTCAGCGATGTTTTGGGGTTGCTGTGCTGCCTCTGGCACTGGGTGCCTTGAACGTGTGCATGGCATCATGAAATCTGGAGATTACCAGGCCATTTTGGAGTGCAATGTTGAACCCAGTGTCAGAAAGCTGGGTCTCCATCGAAGGTCATGGGTCTTCCAGCAGGACAATGACCCCAAACACACTTCAAAAAGCACCCAGGAATTGTTCAAGACAAGACACTAGACTGTTCTGAAGTGGCCAGCAATGAGTCCAGATCTAAATCCCATTGAAAACCTGTGGAGAGATCTGAAAACAGCAGTTGGGAGAAGGCACCCTTCAAATCTGGGAGAACTGGAACAGTTTGCACAAGAAGAGTGGGCCAACTGGCAGTAGAGAGGTGCAGGAAGCTCATCCATGGCTATAGGAGGCGGTTGATTGCAGGTATTTTGACCAAAGGCTGTGCTACCAAATATTAAGTCTAGGGTGTCAATAATTTTGTCAATGCCATTTCTTTTCATTTTCTGATTTAAAAGGATATATTAAATTCTGAATCAAAAACAAAGGTTCTGTAATATTAACAGAGAAATAAAGAATTGTGGAGACCAAAAACTGTACTGTTGTTAATTTCAACTTATGTTTAGAGGAATTGTGAGTTATCTGAAAAAGTGCAAGGGCGCCAATATTTTTGGCCACGACTGTAGCAGGGTGCTTGATTTGGATAGTGTGAAACATACCCAAGATTTCTAGCAGTACACATAGAAATATTAACAGAATTTGACATACACAATGTAATGCAAGCAGTTGATTTACAGTGAGGACAGTACCATTTAGACATCCTCCTGTCATGACTAATATCTGGAATATGTCCCGTTTCCAAATCCCTGAAGAGATTAACAGTAGCAATAATATAAGAACCAAAAGCAGAACAGAAGAGTTCATGGGCAATATATTGCTTGGCTGCCTCCTTGTTATTTTGAAATATTAGTTCATTAATTTTGTTTTTAGTGTGATTGAACCCTTTTGCTATTTCCTGCATGTTGTATACAGTAAAGCGCTCCTCTTTACTTAAACCATCTACACCATGTAACAGTGGTGGTAACATATTTTTCATAGCTTGTTGAAACTTAAGTGTTTGTGCTTTAATAGGAGCTATATCTACTCTATTTCAAATTGACATTCCTGAGCCAAAGAGGCCAGAGACAGTGCCTGCTTCACCAGTTACATCAGCAGTGGCACGCCTAGTGCGTGATTTACCCTTAGCATTAGGTATGGGTCTAAAAACTCCTAAGTGTTCAGTAACATGAGTCCACTAATTTGATCCTGTGTGCAAGTTTGGTAGGCAGCTACAATATCTAGAAGCATCATACTGAAAAATTTAGAAGTGTTATGTGACAGAAACAAAACTCGGCCATATTCCAGTGTGTGAGATTAAAAATGACAGGAACGTGCAAGAATTGCACATTATTACTTAAAACTCCTGGAAGAGAAGTGGCAGTCAGGCCACTAGGAGGACCAGGCTCCTGAGAAGGACATTCAGTCAGTTCTTATTCAGTGGGTAGGACTACAGAAAGGAACATGGCTTCAGTAGTCATATAGTTGTGAAGACAGAAAGCTTGTGATTCCTCAGAGGTGAGATGGTCACAAAAGGTAGGATCTATTAACTCATTCAGGCCTAGATACGCCTATAGGTGGTATCTGAAAGCACAGCCACTCAGGCCAATAACGCCTGTAGACGTACTCAGCTGACTTTTACTCAGGCCAGGAAACATCTGAAGAAGTCAGTAGTTTATACCTAAATATTAAACAAACTGAATTGCTTAGAATTGATTTCATAGCGTTGTTAGAAAGGTAATTTTGTGCTGAACAATTTTGCTTATGATACTTTATGTCTATCATGTATACTTTAGGAGTTATTCGCATTTGTTTAAGGTATGGTGTGCATGGCTGACATTTGTCTCTCAGGCCTCACCTAAGCACCTTGAATAAGTCTGAAAAAAAAACAGCTGTTTGGTGTTTTAGCTAGTATAAAATAAAAACTAAATGGATTACATTTGTTTGCATAGCACCATTAGAAATGCAATATTGTGCTGAACAATTTTGCCACTTGTATTTTGTGTGTAGCACTTACGGTTCAAGAGATATTCACATTTGTTTGTGGCATGCTGATTATGGCTTGATTTTGCTTAGAAAGATCCAGGATGCAGTGGTAAGAGTATACAGGGCACAAGTGATGGAAGTCTCAAAGAGCTCTTGTGGTGTGAATGAGTTAAAGCAGTCAAGTTATAGAGCGCAGTGTGTCTGGAAGTTGCCTGTTGAATGGAGAGTGTACCATTTGGTGCGATCCCTGTGTTGGGCCAACCGTGAAAAGTGCCCTTAGATAAATGTGCTACAGGAAGTGTGTATCCATTATAATCAGTCTCCCATTGTATCTGTAATGTAGCTTTGTCTGGAGATACTACCATGGCATTGAGGTAGGTGTCTGAGCCTTCCTTAACAGTGATCAATTTGCTGGGGACATCTGTACGGACTCCCTGGGAGTTGGAGATGGGTACATCTGTAGCTGTATGTTGAAGGTTCTGGAAAAAATTTGATAAGTGTTGTCTTTGGTCAGTTGTAAGAGGTTTGCCCTGAAAATAAGTCAAAGGCAGTAGTCCCACCAGGAGAATCAGGTGCAAGATAGCCATCTTGCCAGTGTATCTGAAAGAAACAGAAAATGAGTGTGAAGTGAGGGGTACTATTCCGCCCCAGTAGGGTTGGGAAAAGTAATTAGTCACCTTTATACAACTTGAGCTGATTAGCATGGAACCACTTGTTGGTGGCTTGTTTCTGATGCTTAACTCTCACCTGGTAAACTGCAGGGCTGAGTTTGTTGACAATGGGGAATGGACCTTCCCATTTGTTGGCAAATGAATGAGCCGGTGGTCTGTACTGGAGAAGCATAACTTGATCTCCAACGTGCCAGTTGACTGCTTTGGCATGCTTATCAAAATGGGCTTTTGCTTGTTGAGCCTTACCCATCTGACTTGCAGTGAACAAGTGTGTTTTTATGATGTCATCCCGAAGTTTTTCAACATATTTGTCCACAGATACCCTATCTGCTGTAGGAATGTGGAGGTCAATCAACAGGTGCTCAGGTAATCTCATGGCTCTACCAGTCATCACCTCATGTGGTGTGCACTGAGTAGTTGCTACGGGAGTGACCCTGATTGCCATCAAAATTATTGGCAAGAGGGAATCCCAGTCCTTGGGATTATCACTGATGAATTTGCGTAACATCTGTTTGATTCTTCTAGAAACATAGAAACATAGAATTTGAGGGCAGATAAGGACCGCTTGGCTCACCCAGTCTGCCCATTTCCCTACCTAATGGATAAGCTCTAAGATAAGATCCTAGTTAACTAGCAGCCTACTTCTTTCTACCCCCAACCCCTAGAATTGCCTGATGACTGTGCCATGCATGCTTGAATTCAACCACTATTTTTGACTCCACAACCTCCTCTGGAAGGCTGTTCCATGCATTCACAACCCTCTCTGTGAAAAAATATTCCTTACATTACCTCTGAGCCGCCCCCCTCTATCTTCAAATTGTGCCCCCTTGTTCTTGCACACCTCTTTTTTTGAGAGATGCTACCCTCTTGGACTTTGTTGATTCCCTTGAGGTATTTGAAAGTTTCTATCATGTCCCCCCTCTCCCTTCTTTCCTCGAGGCTATACATATTAAACTCCTTTAGTCTATCTTCATATGTCTTATGGTGCAGACCCTGCACCATTTTAGTTGTCCTCCTCTGGACAGCTTCCATCTTGTCTGTGTCCTTGCGGAGATTGGGTCTCCAGAACTGCACACAGTACTCCAGATGGGGTCTCACCAGCTGTCTACACAGAGGGATAACAACTTCCTGTTTTCTGCTGGTGATGCCTCTCCCTGTGCATCCCAGTATTCCCCCAGCCCTCCTTACTGCCCTTTCACATTGCTTGCCCACCTTTAAGTCATCTGATATGACTACCCCAGGTCCCTTTCCATTTTTGTTGTTGTTAGTACCTCACCCCCCATTGTGTACTCTTCCCCTGGGTTTTTGTTTCCCAGGTGCATTACCTTGCACTTCTTAACATTGAATCTAAGCTGCCATACATTTGACCATTCCTCTAACCTTGCCATGTCCCTTCTCATCCTTTCCACCCCACCTTGAGCATCAACTCTGTTGCAGATCTTTGTGTCATCTGCAAAGAGACATACTTTTCCTTCCAGTCCCTCTGCAATGTCGCTTATAAAGACATTGAAGAGGACAGGTCCTGATACTGAACCCTGCAGTACCCCACTAGTAACCCCCCTTTCTTCAGAGTGGACTCCATTTACTATTACCGTCTGTGTCCTGTTCTCCAGCCAATTCTTTACCCAGGCTATCATCTTGGGACCCACTCCCAGGCTGGCTAACTTGTATATTAATCTTTTGTGTGGGACTGAGTCAAATACCTTGCTAAAGTCTAGATAGGCCATGTCCACAGCCCCTCCCTGATCTACTACTTTGGTCACCCAGTCAAAGAAATCTATTCGATTCATCTGGTATGACCTTCCCACTGTGAATCCATGCTGCCTTGGGTCCTGTGCCCCTAGGTACTCGACAGTTCTTTCCTTCAGAAGTGATTCCATCATTTTCCCTATCACTGAGGTTAAACTATCAGGTCTGTAGTTTCCTGCTTCTGCCCTACTCCCACTTTTGTGAAGGGGAATCACATCTGCCCTCCTCCAGTCCTCAGGTACCACCCCATCCTCCCATGATTTGTTAAAGAGGGTAGTCAGTGGTGTCACTAGTTCTACCCTTAGTTCTTTTAGAATTCTGGGATGAATCCCATCAGGCCCCATTGCGTTGTCCACCTTCAGCTTTAAGAGTTCTGGTTCTACCTGACCTGAGGATTGAGGGTGGTATGGGATGTGAAATTTCTGATCTACTCCAAGCATTTGGAGTGTCTCCTTCATCAGCTCAGCTGTAAAACTGGTTCCCTGGTCTGAGTCTGCCTTAAGGGGTAGTCCCCATCTGGAGAATAATTGATCCACCAGGATCATGGCAGTTGTCTTTGCCATGTTATTCCAAGTAGAGAATGCCTCAATCCACTTGGAAAACAAATCTGTGACAGTAAGTGCATACTTGTTCTTACTAGAGTTGGTCAGTGGGCCAAGGAAATCAATTTATATCACATTCCATGGTCAAGATTGCCTTTGTGGCAATAATTTGGTGTTTCTCTTCATGCTGAAATAGAATTGTTCTGGGCACACACTATGCAGTTGTCCATATAGTGCTCCACATCCTTGATCATACCAGGCCACCAGATGACAGTTTTAAGTCTCTGGATGGTGTTATCTTCCCCTGGTGTCCACCAGTGGGAGTATCATGAACCGTATGGATGAATTCATTTCGTAAGGATTGGGGTACAACCCACAGTTTGTGACCTGTATCGTCCTTCCTATACCAAATCAGTTTCTGATCATGAGATAGGTGTAAGTTGTCAGAATGTCTTTTGTATGCACTACCCGTGGGCAGTTCCTGTTCAAGTCCTTCGTCCAGGTATTTGAACACATCCTTTAGTTCTGGGTCAGATTTCTGTGCAGCAGAAAGGTCCAGTGGGAGCTCTGGTTGTGGTTTCTGCCTGGTGTTGGCAGCACGGAAAATGGCTGCCAACAGGACTGCAGTTATGAATTTTGGGGCCCCAGACAAGTCACTTGAAATGGGCCCCCATTTCCCAAGCCAGCTAATGCCAGGGGTAATGCCAGCTCCTCAGGTGGGCCCCTCCTGAGCTCGGGGCCCCAGACAACTTCCCCACTCCCCCCCCCATTACTGCGGCTCTGGCTGCCAAGGCTACTGGGTGAGTCTTTGACCATGTCTCCCCCCCGGGTGCCCGCTTTGGCAAGCGAGTCCACTCGATCATTGAATTCATGGTAAGGGTCAGTTTTGCAGTGAGCCTTTACCTTGTGAATGTACAGTTTGTGAGTAAACTGTTGAGTCAGTGTGTGTGTATATACACAAACAAATCCCTGTATTTGACAAGCGTGCCATCAGATGATGTGAAATTGTTTCTCCCAGAACGGTAGAAATTCAGTAAGGGAGGAACAGACCCAGTTAGAGTCTGCAAAGATGATGGCATCTTTAGCACCATGGGGCATAACCTCTAGAGCACAGGCCACAGCTGCCAGTTTGGCATACTGTGAGGAAATGACAGTGCATTTCCTAGCAATGCGGATGCAATCAACGTCTGTATAGACTATGAACACGCCAAACTCTGCTACCTGTTCCCCCTTCACATAGGAAGCAGAGCCATCTGTGAAGATGTGATACATGGTAGTATCCTTTAAGATGTCTGGTGTAGCCAGTAGGAATGGTCCCGGCTCAGGTATGTCAGGAGGTTGGAGTGCACAGTCGTGGGGCTTACTTGTGCAGAGTAGGCCATGAGCCAGGAAGGATGGCATTTTTGCAGGCAGTACTTTAATGTCCCTGTCCTGCAAAAGCAAAGACCAGTAGACCAGTGAGTAAGTCTGGTATTGGAAACGGAACCATCTTTCACTTTGTCTGAAACTAAGAAGTTGGTTGGTGTGTGGCAGGTATGCAGGACAATAGGTGCATACCCAGTAATGTACTTGAAATGTTTTATAGCACGATAGGTGGCTAAGAGTGTTCTTTCACAGAGGCTATACTTTCTCTCTACTGGGGATAGCATTTGAGAAGCATAGGCGATGGGTCTGAAGTACCCATTGTATTTTTGGACCAGCACTGCAGACATGGCCACATCAGATGTGGCAGTTTCCAGATGGAAAGGAAGATCTGGGTTCGGATTGATTAGTGCTGGAGCTGAGGCTAAGGCCTGGTTGAGCTGTGCCACAGCCTCAGAATGAGTGGGGCCCCATGTCCATGGGACAATTCTTCTTCAGAAGTTCATACAAGGGAGCGTCCTTCAAGGCAAAGTCAAGGATGAAATCCATGGAATAGTTTACCATTTCTAGGAAGCGCTTGAGTGTTGCCACGCTAGTAGGAAGTGGCAGATCTTACAAGCCCTGGATATTTTTGACAGATGGACTCCTGCCTTGGTCTGTAACATGTAGGCCAAGGAAGATGACCTCCTTCTCGCACAGTTGTGCATTGGAGGGGTTGCACTTGAGGCATGCTCTCTTTTAGGGAGACAAAAGTTTGTCTAGAAGGGCCAAATTATCTTCTTTCGTGGTGGTTGCTAAGAGCAAGTCATCCACATACTGTAGGAGGCACTGTGGTGTAGAGAACCCCTGCAGAGCATCCATAATGTGGAGATGGAAGAGGGAGGGGCTATTGTGAAACCCCTTGGGGAGGTACGTCCAGGTGTATTGATGGACATCAAATGTGAAAGCAAACTTGTATTGGCTTTCCTGTGCTAATAGGAGTGACCAGAACCCATTAGAAAAGTCAAGAGCTGTGAACCACTTTTTGTCAAGTGTCAGCAGCTTGAGTACATTAGGTGCTGATGCTACTGTAGGTGAGCAGCTAGGGGTAACCTGATTAAGTTTTCTATAATCAATTGTAAGTCTCCAGGCCCCATTTGTCTTTTTCACGGGCCAAATGGGTGAGTTGACAGTAGAGACACAGGTCCTAATCACTCTTTGTTGAAGCAGTGATTGGATGGTTTCCCTAAGTGATGGCAAGGCTTCACCATGAAATGGATACTGCTTCTGCCTCACAGGGTCAGGCCCTGTAATTTCAATGGTATTGTGCATTCTACCACAGTCATGTGTGTTGGTGGCAAACACATTAAGGTGTTTTTGCAGCAGAGGTGCAAGCTCAGACAATAAACCATGACTCGAGAACGGGGCCATGACATCATACTCCTTGTTGTGAGAGATGGATGCCACCACATGTGAGTCTGAAATGGTGACAGCATGACATTGTCCTTTTGATCTGAATGAGTAGCCTGTTGGCTAAATCCACTACACAGCCATGTAGTGCTAAGAAGTTAATTCCCAGAATGCTGGGGTGAAGATGTAGAACCATGAGGTCAAAAGCAAAATCTGTCCTGAGGTGGCCTACCACCACAGGTAGAGGAATAGATCAGTAGGTGTGTAGCTGAGTACCATCTACACCCTGTGCACTGGTCTTCCAGCCAGTAGACCAGTCAGATGATGCCAGGTCCTCATCATGGAGAACTGACATGGCTGCTCTGGTGTCCAGAAGCATAGTAAGGTGGCGGCCTCTGACCATGGCCTTTACACAAGGCTGTCCATTCGTGTCAATGATCAGGTTACTCATGATCCGGACTGGGGTCTGTAACATCTGTACATTCAGATTCAGCATTGTTTTCCTGTTCCTGAAATTGAAGGCCTGCAGGATCTTTTAGGGTCTTTTTGCATGTCTTGCACTGGGTACAAGTGTACTTATGACATCACAGGTGCAGTGATGGCCTGCACAGATGGTTCTGCTTTGGATGTCTCATCGGCCTGGCCAGTAATCAATGTAACATCCCCTTGGCTGCTCGAAGACTCGACTGCCGGGGCTAGGACAGCTATATGTTATGCAGGAGTGTTTTCTTTTCCCGCACGAGCTTCCTCCAAAAGTTTCCAGAGGTTTTCATTCTCCTCTCTGATTTTTCGGTAGCTAGGACCATTTCGGTATTGTTTCTGGCTATTTTGTTGGGTATTTGGATTTTTCCAACTGCCTCTGTTATCCCTATTGTTCCTGCTGTTTCTGTAATGCCAGTCTCCCACTTGTGTGACTGTTTGTCATCAGAAGGAGTATTAGTTTTCTGGTTGTTTCTCTCCACCACATAATGGGTAGGGGCTTCAGAGGTAGGCTGCACTGTGGCTACCTTATTTATTTGAATTTTGGTAACCAGGTAATTCCACTGAGACTATAACAGTCCCTTTTCAGGGTCAACCCAGGGTCTCAATAACAAGAACAAAAACAGTGCAAAAATACAGAAAAGCAATACAGTATGGCAAAAATTGACAATCAGATTAACAATATATACAAAAGTATGACTGAGCATAGAATGTAAACTTTGATAGCATCTTACTTATTGGACATATTCGATTGAGACTTAGGTCTATGGGACTAGGAACAAAAAGAATAAATTCAAGGAAACAGAAAACAGTTGTACTTGCCAGAAGAAAGGATACGGAGATAGACCTGATAGGCTCTTTCCATTTTTGCGAGGATGACCTGAAACCTGTCGGTATCCGGGAAAACATTAAACTCAACCTTTTCCCGCAAGGCTGGATGTCTGTTCCAGATGTACAAATCCTTGTACTCAGTTTGGTCTATGTCGAAGTCCTCATCAGCGAGGGCCTTCCCAATTTTGTATGAAAGCCACAACCAGTGATGGTAGGCGGCTAGGCTTTCCTTTGCACTTTGTTTGACTTTGTAGGCCAAGCGCGTCCCCGTGATTCCTGAGGAATTTGCACAGATGAGTGCATCCGCAGTCTCGTCAAAAGTGGTGTCATTCCCGCTACAAACTCTTGTCCCAGCAGGCTCTCGATCCTCTTGAGACATGCCAAAAAGCATGGGAAAAAGAGGCCAACATTCAGATCATGGAATCGAATTCGTAACACAGGCTAAAATGGGGTTGGAGGGTGCACTCATCTCCAAACTGCTGTGAATTTTTTTGGAAAGTTATGGTCTGTTCTTTCTGGGTCCCTGTGGTCACAAAGCACTTTTCGGCAGGGGCAGGTGATTTATGCTGGAGGAAATGTGGACAGCAGGGAAACCACTGGCACATCCTATGGGAATGTCCAATCTTGCGCCAGTTTTGGGGGGAGATTCATTATGCAGTGACATCCATTATAGAGGTAGATATTCCACTGCAGGGGGAGGAATGGATTTTGGGCATACTCACAATAACTCAACTTGGGGGGGACACAAGGAGAGTAGCCTTGGTTCTGGCGTTGGTTGCCCTAAAGTGTATCACAAGTAACTGGCTTTCAGAGAAACCCCCAACCATTCTAGAGTGTGTTAAGAGAATGAGGGAGGTGGTTCTGATGGAATCTGTCACACCCAAGTTACGATTTAGTTTGGAAAAGTACATCAGGAGATGGCAAAGATGAGAACTTTGGTCTCTAAATTTTGGGTAGCACCTGTTACATGATGAGAAGGGTGAGGGAGGTGTTCACTGAGATATGGTGAGGGGTCTTATTCGCCATGCCTTTTGCTAGAAAAAAAGATCAACAGTAGTTGTGGGGGTTCCAGATTTAGGTCCAAGCTCGCGTAGCTAGGAAATACTTATTTTTTCTCTTGGGGGGTTGGGGGTGAGTTGGTAAGGCCTTGTATATAGGGAACAAGACTTGTTGTTTGTTATCTTTTGTTTAATTTTTAACTTGTGATTACTTGACTCAATTATAGAGAATTCTTTTACTACCTGAGAACAAGTGGGCTTGATCTTTCCTTTACAGGTTCTTCAGTTACAGTCTATGCAGTCAGTGATAACTTGCAAAGCAAATCCAGATGAACTACTACATGAGGATGCACAATTGGAGTGGGTTTTACTGTCCAATACGGACTATGAATGCACGTTGACAATATGGATATATTGATTATGCCTTAGTCATGTACTTTGCAGGTATAACAGTGGATGAGGTATTCTGTATAACATTGCTTGAATGCTTTAATAAAGCTGATTTTCAAAAAAAAAGTGGTGTCATCAGCGCTACGCACTGTCTCTGATAGCTTGGCCCAGAGGGTTGGTTTGATTGTTTGTTGCAAGACTTGTGCCTCATAATGGGGTTGGAAAAAGAGCTTCTTGCAAAGGGAGTGCACTTTCTCCAAGTGGCAACTGAGATTGTCAGTTGGGCCCATCTGCCAATGCTCTGTGCAATTTTCTGGACAGAATGAGTGACCTGTAGGGGGTTGTAGGTAGGTGTCGTTGGAACAAGCTCAGTCTGTTCCAAAGCACCGCGGAGCGCAGCTTCTGTGACTGCGTCAGTGATCACCTTGTACATCTGATCCTGTGCGACAGACTCTTGCAGCATCTTTTCTATTTGTTCCCGGATGGTCGTTTTTTGTTCCTCCGGGACAGTAACTCGACTGATCGCGTCATTCATCATGCCACGGATCTCCGACTCATCGCTCCTAGTGATGGGAGGGAGTGGAGCTGCACTGCGGTATACAGGCCCTCTGCCTGTGTCATGAGAGCTGCCATCTTGGCACTGTATGTGACATCCGCCATGTTGGCAGGGATGTGGTGACGCAATACACATACCATTGGTGCCATCTTGGGAATGGTGAGCGGAAATTGCTTCACCACGAGGGTTGGACTGGTGTGTGATATGGCATGCCTCATCATCAGAATCATCATCACTGGATGATGCAATATCAGTGGGCATATACTGGAACTCATTCACGGCCTTAACATGGCCAGCAAGAACCTCCCGTTGGTGGCACAATTTTGCCATCTTTTGTCTACACTTTTTGTGACAGACTTTTGCAGTGCCCTGCTCAGTACCTTTCTCAATCTCTCTTTCTGCAACACTCTATACATGCCGCCCAATTCGACATTTTCCCTAAGCTCTCTATCCAACTCATTACTCACATGCTTGTAATCCTCTTTCAGCTCTGCATTCTGTTTTCTCAAAGTCTCATTCATATCACTCAAGATATCATTCAAATGTGCTGTTTCTTATCAAATTTCAACCAGTCACAATCATCTCTTAGCAAACATAACTCTCACTCAGTGTCTTGAGCAGTACAGTGCAGAAGACTGGAATTAGCATCATGGAGTGACTGTGTCTCCTCCGCTAGTTTTCTTTCCTTCTTTTGTAACTCTGATGCCTGCAAGCCCATCTCTTTTTTTAGAGACACATTTTGCAGTTCAAGGGAGGCACACCTCGCTGTGAGACTCTCAACAGCAGTATGTAGAGCCGCAACCAAGAGACTTAAGGTTGTATTTCTTGGTTGTTTGTTTGGACTCTTAAGTAGTGGTCAGAAATTAGTAGCAATGGTTTGTCAGCAGATTTTGCATCCAACGCAAAATCTGTCCATCCGCCATGGGATGTGAGGTAGTTTGAAACACTGAGTCTCAGTTCTGTGTACAGGTCAGACATGACAAATAAGGGACCAACAAACAGAAAAGCAAAAATGCGGAAACCTGGTAAAATGCCCTGGCGCCATCACCTTCTGCTTTCCAGTCCACAGCGGGTTATCAATTGTTCCAGGGAGTATGCTGTCACTCACAGAGGGAGTGCAAAGGGTCTAATGTGGGTCTGCCACACCTGAGACCAAAGACGGTGTGGATCTTCCATGACCATTACCACTGTAAGTACTAGTAGATCCAAGTATGCGTTATAAAGATTGAGCTACACTACTCGACATTGAGAATAAACTGAATGTGAATCTTCTCTTGTGTATTTCACCTGCACATGGTCGCCAAAATGTAAAGGGTCATAAAATCCCATTTGTCAGGTTCTTGGTGAAACTACACAGTAAAGAAGAGATGATGGACAAGTGGTGCTCATGTAATAAATGAAATGTATTACAGATAGATAATACAAACTTATTATCAGTACAGTGTAAACACCGGGAGAAGCAGGTATCCATACCTAGGTAAAAGCAGACAGTCTCTCTCTCTCAGAACTATGTGTTACAAGGGGGTCTTATACACTGATAATTATTATAGCAATGGCTAAAGACGATACATAAAATAAATATATTGGACAAAAACAGGTGGTCTGAGCAACTGTCCTGACTAGTATAAAAAGTTACATTACTAAGCAGATATCGGTACAAAGAAGGTACTCATCTCCAAGGTCAGTTGTAAAGATGCACAATTACTAAAGATGGTACTATTGCCTTACATATAGAAATACAATAGAAACAGAGCAAAAAACATTTCTCATGACTAATATATATCAGTAAAACATAATAGAACACAAATCCTGACACTTATGCTTATATGATTAGTGTCTTCGCCCTACAGTTAGTACATATGCATACATAAGTTGCTGCCCACGAGGCGGGGGCAACATCAGGGGTGCTGGTCCATGGATAACAATACCCTACGGGAAAGCAGTCTACTCTTGGAACCTATCAATAAGGTACTGCTCTCTTGGGCAAATAAGGGACCATATTTGCTGTCTCATCTTTTTTCAGATGGTACTGTTTATTTATTTATTTAAGAGATTTACCAGGAAGGCACACTGAGCGGAGTACCGCTTGATTCCAGATGCGCCCTGGGGGTAGGGGGTTACAAGGGTGAAGTAATGAGATGAGAACAGTTCAATACATATGTGACAAGGTTATGACAGACAGTGGTACAGTAGTACATAAAAATACAACAATAATATAGTGAAAACGATTGTGTCGACAAGGTGGGTAAGGCATACAACTTACAATAGTAATAGGATCATCAATATGCAATTTAAATAGCACTATGTGACAAATATCAAAAGGAAAACGGGGCCCAGACTGGAGCATAAAGTGGGTAGAATGGGTAGGAGTTGTGCAGGAGCCTGAGTAGAAAGGCTAGGTCTTGTCCAATGAGGTTAGGAGATGGGGGAAGCAAGAGCATTTGGTCGCGAAATGTAATTTGAGAAGGGCATTACGTTGGGGGGTACTGGTGGTGTGTCTAATGTCAGCTGCCAGTGAGTTCCACAACGGGCAATCTGAAACTGAAAGCTCCTGACCTGATCTGGTGATCTATGTGGAGTAATGATGCAGGAGCCTAGAGTCGATGTTCCTGAGATCGTAAGTAGGTGGAGAGAGGGCAGATAAGGATGCAGATAGGTAGGAGGGGAGTGTGTGCGACCAGAATTTGGCAGCAATTCTAGTACCATGCAGCGATCGCCAGTTATGGAGTGATGGGAGGTCAAGGGACTGGTATAGGATGCAGTGGTGGGTATTGGGAGAACGGTCCAAGGCGAACCAGCAGAAGGAGTGGAATAGGGGGTCAAGCCTGACTAAGGGCGGTGGCCGAAGCGGTAGCCGTGATGACATCTCCGTAGTCAATATCCGTGGAGGATAATTTTGGACAATAGCTAGTCTGGTTGGTAGCGGGATGCAATACTTGTTACGATAGAGAGCACCAAGCATGGGATGCAGTTTTTTGTGCAGAGCGTCTATGTGCGCTGAGAAGTCAAGGTGCTGATCTAGCCAGATGCCGAGATAGTGATATGTGGTGCAGGTCGCAAGTGGTGTTCTGTCCAAGGTATAGAATGTGGGTGGTTTGGTAAACCGGATTAGTTTTGCCCTGGAGCCGAAAGTGAGGGAGACCATTTTTTTTGAGTTTAAGAATAGTTGGTTCCCGAGGAACCAGCGTTGGATGGAGTCGAAATCCTTTTGTAGACAGGCTGTCATGGCGGACTCGGTTGGACCAGAGGTGAATAGTACAGTGTCGTCCGCATACATATGAATGGTAGATTGAGTGCAGACAACAGGCAGATCGTTGAGGAATATTGAGAATAGCAGCGGGCCGAGTACAGACCCTTGGGGTACACCGCTGGTGACGGGGAGAGGGTGGAATGAGCTGTTCCAATGCGGACTGATTGTGTACTCCCTGAGAGGTATGATTGGAACCAGTTATTTGCTCCCTTGGACAGTCCAGTTTGGGCCAGTTTAGACAGCAACAGAGGATGCGAGACCGTGTCGAACGCTTTTGCCAGGTCTATAAATATGGCTGCTGTTATTTCCCCTTTGTCCATGCCTGTAAGGATGGAGTTTGTGAGGCGAAGGAGGGAGGTGGTGGTGGAGTGATTTTTTCTGAACCCGGCCTGGTAGGGGGTGAAAAAGGAGATAGTATCCAGATAGTGGTGTAGTTGGGATAGAACAAGGCGCTCTTGAATTTAGGCTAGGATGGGGAGCAGAGAGATAGGCCGATAGAGGGGGAGGAGAGGTCCCCTTTCTTGGGAAGCGGGATGACTGTGGCTTGTTTCCATGCTGTGGGGACTGCCCCTAATTTAAAGGACAGGTTATAGAGCATGGTTAGAGGGTGGGCTATGGCCGGTGCTGAGAGTAGGAGCATTTTGGAATCCAGGCCTGATGGACATTTACCTTTGGTGGGGTTTAGTGAAAGTAGAATTTTTAGCACCTGGCCAGGAGCAACTGGGCGGAGCGAGAAGGATGTCAGGGGGGGTGCATTAGGGGACAGAGGGGTGCAATGGGGAGCACGAAGGGTAGGGGGTGGGGTAGGGAGGAGAGGAGGGAGGGAGGAAGTAGTGGAGGAGAAGTAGGAATTAAACTCGGTGGCAACCAGGCTGGGAGCTGAGATGATTTTACCTTCGAGGTTTAGAGTGGGGGTGGGAGGTTGGGACAGCGGGGTGAGAAGGGATTTTATGGACTTCCAAAATTGAGAAGGGTGGGTGTGGTTATTGTTGAGAACTATTTTGAAGTAGTTTGATTTGGCCCGTCTTATGAGTCTAGTACAGGCATTACGTAGAGACCGGTAGTGTAGCTGGGCCGCATGAGCACCAGTGGCCTTGAAGGATTTCCAGGCACGGTCTCTGGCACAGAGTTTTTCCATAAGGTTAGCTGTTACCCAGGGTAAGTGGAAACCTCTAACTCTGGATCTCCGTAGTGGGGCATGTATGTCCCAGATGGCGAGGAAATTTGTAGAGAAATAGTCAAGGGCTTCATTCATGGAGGTGGCTCTAGGGATGAAGGACCAGTCTATGGTGGTAAGGTCGTTTAGTAGAGCAGTCTGATCCAGAGATTTATAAACTCTGCTGTACAGCATTGGGGTGGGGGGCGGAGGCGGAAGATTTTGCGCACTAGGAAAATCATATGGTGGTCACTGAGGAGTCCGGCCAAAGGCCAGCTTTAATTATCTTATGAGGGTGGGTAGAGAGTGCCCAGTCCAGTAGAGTGTGTTTATTTGATTTGTGGTTTAGTCGGGTGGGTTCCTCTATTTGCTGGTGCAAGTTTAGAGCGCTTATTTGACAACGCGTTTTATAGGCAGCACTGCCTAGCCAGTTCTGATTGAAATCCCCAAGGATGTGGAGTTCGCCACCTTCAGTAAGGGCCCTCAGATTGCCCAAGTGTTCAAGGATGCTAGTTGGTGGTGTGTCCGGCTGAGAGTAGGACCCAGCTATGTAAACTGGGATGGAGTGGGGCAAGGGGATCTTGATCAGGAGGGAGTCTATAGATTGTGTGGGCGACGGCGGAGTGATTACTGAGAACTAGAGATTTGTGGAGACATACATGGCAGTGCCACCACCCTTCTTTCTCCCCTGCCTGTCTTGGCGGATTAGAAAGAAGCCGGGTATAGAGAATTCTTCGTCCCAGTGGTGAGGCTTCAGCCATGATTCAGTGATGATTATAATATCCGGGCGCAGGGCCAGGACAGTTGTTTGAAGGGCAGCCATTTTATTTAGGATACTGCATATATTGAGGTGGATGATTTTGAAACCTTTGGGGAGGGGTGTGGGTGGTGCGGGTTGTTGGGCAGCAGTGGTAGCCTGGGGTCCCGGGTTCCATTCGACATCCCCTGCTAAGAGGAGAAGAAGAACAAGGGTGTGCCTTAGGAGGCGCATGAGTTTTACAGGAGCACCCCTGTGGGTGGGAAGAATGGAGGTTACTAAGCTTCCCTTTGGGACAGAAAAGAGTGGGAGATATAGTACAGGTAACGCAGCATGGAAAAAGGGGGGGGAGTATAGGGGCCCCCAGGGTCCATTTATGCCCATGATGCCAGTTGTGATTCATTGGTGCCGAGGAGGAGTGGGGGGGTAAGCTTGATAGTTAAGGAGTGGAGTGGTAAAGGGTCTGGTAGGATAGGTTTGGATAAGGGTGGGAGGGAGGCTGTGGCTATGCAAAGCAAGGTGATGGTTGCAGTTAGGAACTGCATTTTGTTTTTTTGTTTTTTTTTTGTTTTTCTTTACACTCGAGCAGGGGAGGATTTTTTTGAACAGATTGCTCTCGGTGGCCACTAGTGGTGAGAAAATATAAGGGACTAATGGGAAAGTGGGCTGATGCAACTCACGAGGTCTCCTCTATATAAGGAGGAGCCGACCAAGGGTGGTGGTGGGGCGGTGGGGAGCCTGCACAGCGCAGGTGGGGCTAGAGCTCCTTGCAGAGACTGCTTCAACGCTCCAGTGGCTACCTGGGTCCGGTTCCTTTGGCGGCTCCACGGGGGGTCTCTGCTGAAGTGGGGAGGGCTGGGGACTCCTGCCCTCGCGACCCTCTGGTTCTGCAGAGGTAAAAGAAACGCTATATGAGAAGGGTTTGTGGAAATAGAGGAGGAGTTAGAACAGATTAAAGCTTTTTTTTTTTGTTTTCATCTTGGCTATGGCGCTGAACTAGACAGTCTGGGGCTCGTTTTTACAATTCAACTGGTTACTGCACACTTAACATCAAACCCCGAGAAATTCTACACAGACCCCAGAACAGCACAAGATTGCAGAGATTAGCAGGACAAAGTTACAAAAATTCCCCTTTTTAACCAATTAGCCAAGGAGAGATTCTGACTGCAGCCATGTCATTTCAGCAATTAGCATGAAAATACAACCTCCACCCTTCTCACTTTTTCACCTATCTTCAGATTCGCTCTAGGATGGGGATGTGGAAGGTGAGGGGTTATTCCCCTCCCCCCTTTTGCGCTCCGCTGTTGAAAAAATCTTTGTTGGGCACTCCCAAGCTAAGACAGCTAAACCATTCACTAAGAGCTACAAACCCCTTTTGGGCTCTGTACCAGATCTTCTCAATTCACTCCGTATGAAATTGGAAAGAGACCTAGAACCTAATTCTATTATGGGAGGGGACTGGATAGGGGCTCTAAGGAATGGGATGAACTGTTCAGTTAGCAATCATCTGAGAATGATCCTCTATAATGTATTACATAGAGTTTACTTCACTCCCATGCCGGCCCACAAAATTGATGGAAAGGCACTTTCTTTCTCATTGTGTGGGAGTGTCCAAAGATACAGCTATATTGGTAAACCATCCTGTCATTACTTCTTCAAGTTCTAGAGACATCATATTACTGTATTTTGGGCCAGAATATGTCTTTCTGGGGATATCAGGTGGAGGACAGGGTCATGAAATCACTTGTCATCCCCTCTGGCGATTAGGTATAGTGATTGGAAAACAGGTTATGGCACAACATTGGGGGTCAGAAATAGCTTCAAATGTGGCCTTATAGATTAGAATGCTATTGCACTGTATGAAGACAGGGTATGCTCTATATATGGCCTGTAACCAAAAGGAAAAATGCCTATGGATCTGGATTCCTTTCGAACATGCCCTGCAATCTACATGATTCCCCACCTTTTTAAGTTTCCGAAACATGCAGTTGGGACCATATGACAAGGAGCCGGGGTCCCACCATGACCAAGTAGACTGTAGTATAGATAGCCCATTGATGTTCCATACAGATCCTCTAGAGGGCAGTGATGCTTTTTAGTACTACTGCCATTTTCTGTTTAGGTGGGTAGTAACATATGATCTGTTTCCGTACCAAGGGATATTACACCAATACTGATCTAACATTTGTATAAATATCTCTCTTGTTTAAGTTGCTATTGTGAAAGTGTATGTTTATATGTACTGTTAACATACTGGTATTAAAATAAAGTTTTAAAAAAATAAAATAAAATTGTGCAGGATAGCTGTTGATATAGGTAGTTCAAACAAACAGAAGTCCTTCATCTGAGAGCATCTTTAAAATCTCCAGCTCTCTCTATCTTGAAATAAAACATTGTTCTCTTTTTAGAAGATGTTTTTCCTGGCAATTAAATTCTGCATCCTGTTCTTGTAAATTATTTATTTATTTTAGTTTTTGTTGACCAAGAAAGGAGGGCTGGGCAGTTTTGTCTATTTTCAGCCTTATCCCAGGGGAGAGGGGAGCTACAGATGGCAACCAACTGAAACTGAACCAGATTAAGCTGTTTATGGTAAATTTTTTTTTTTTTTAGTGAATAGGGGAAATCTGGACAGGACACCGGGAAAATTCCACTACTCTTTTCGAGAAGTGCCATGGGATCTTTAATGTCCACCTGAACAACCACCAGAACAGGCAGATGGGACCTCAGTTTAACATCTCATCCAAAAGATGGTACCTCAGGAGTATAGCATCCCCCTTATGATGCACTACAGTGTCAGCATTGGGATTTTAGCCCAAGTGTGTGGTGTGGGGCTTGAATCAACAGCTTTCTGATCTTCTGGCCTCAGAGGCAAGTGTGAAGCCTGCTGAGCCACTGACACTTACTGAAGTGAAGACTGGTGAAATTACACCGACTGTTCCCAAACACCCAAAAAGCATTCTACATAATTTAAACTGCATCCTCACAGATTTAAACTTTAATAACTTGCTGTTTAAATACAGTGCTGTTAGTACATTGCTGAAGACCCAAAAAGCATTCTAAATAATTTAAACTGCATCCTTGCAGGTTTAGAAACATAAAAACATAGAAGTTGATGGCAGATAAGGACCTCAAGGCCCATCCAGTCTGCCCAGTTTAAACTTTAGTAACTTGCATATTCTTTAGAGATTTGTAGCATACTTGGAAACGACTTTTAAAATGTATGAGGCGTGGCTTTGATTGTGAATTTCGGTAACAAGCTTTTTGGACTAACACCGATTGTAATGTAATTTTCCTAAAAAGTTCCCTTCTCTTCTCATTTACATCCAGTTGACGCTTCAATAGCTTTGTGCTGCTGCTGTGAGCTTTGGAATAATTTCAAACAGGTATGTGCTCAAGTGGAAATAGCATGTGCTAAAGTTTCATTTGAAACACATTGGCCCAGATATTCAAAAAGATTGTGCATGGCGCAACAGTGTTGCACCACGCACAACCCACTGATACGCCCCGGTGCGATATTCAAAAGGGAAAAGGGCGTGGCACAAATCCCGATGCGCCGGAGCGCCTCAGTAATGTATGCAGGCGCAGGTAGGTAGGTAGTACGGTATGGGCTGCACGCCCACTGGCTCACGCTGTGGACCAATGGGCATACAGCCCTACTGATGGTGTCAGTCAGCGGGGCAGCAGGCGGGTGGGGTGCTGCCACCCGACGGCTGACTAGAGGATGGAGCAGTGGGGCTCAGTGGGTGGGTGGGGTGGGGAGTACCGCTAGACCACCAGGGATATTGACAAATTCATTTTTTCTTACAAATGCCCGTGATCGGGCAGCCAGTGGTCCACTGGACCACCAGGGATATTGGAGACATTTATTCCTTTTTATTATAAATGCCTGCGATTGAGCAGTCAGCGGTCCACTGGACCACCAGGGATATTGGATGAATTCATTCATGTTATTACAAATGCCCACGATTGGGCAGATAGTGGTCCACTGGACCATCAGGGATATTGGAGACATTTATTCCTTTTTATTACAAATGCCCACGATCGGGCAGTCAGTGGTCCACTGACCCACCAGGGATATTGGACAAATTCATTCATGTTATTACAAATGCCTGCGATCGGGCAGATAGTGGTCCACAGGACCACTAGGGATATTGGAGACATTTATTCCTTTTTATTACAAATGCCCGCGATCGGGCAGTCAGCGGTCCACTGGACCACCAGGGATATTGGACAAATTCATTCGATATTACAAATGCCCGCGATTGGGCAGATAACGGTCTACTGGACCACCAGGGATATTGGATACATTTATTCCTTTTAATTACAAATGCCCAAGATCGGGCAGACAGCAGTCCACTGGACCACCAGGGATATTGGACGTAATTCTTCCTTTTTATGACAAATGCCTCAGATCAGGCTGTGGAGCACATTGCCAGCTGCAGGGGGCGTCGGTCCCCGACCGCTGCTGCCTGGCAGGGCACCAGATGCAAGTTGTCGGGAATCGGCGCACCTGCGTGCAAATGGGGCCATAATGACATGCAAATGGCCCCATTTGCACCTTGCATACATTATGGCCCCATTTGCATGTCAACTTTTGAATATCGCGGTTGCTGTGCATAGCGCAATGGAACTTGTGCTAGCGCATCCCCTTGCTCACTCTGGCCACTTACGCTGGCGCAGTGCCACTGCGCCATGAACACTGCGGGTGGCCAGGGTGCGATATTCAACACTGCTCACCCATGGCGCAGCTCCGTTGAATATCGCCCAGTCCACACCCCTGCGCAGCCAAGTTGAGCTGCGCCCAAGCTTGCGCCACAGCCTGGTGCAGTTTGAATATCTGGGCCACTGTACTTAGTAAAATATGGGAGACGCATTTTAAATTACAAACTGAAAGGGTATGTCAGTGTCATCATAATTTGGATTCAGAAAGAAATACCTTGAGGCTTTGTAGCATTTTTAACTTGTTCACAGAAAGTATGAGTGGTTACAGCTAAACACAGCAAGCTGTGTTGGGAGCACTGAGAGCAGTTATAAATAGGTAAATGAGAGAAATGCATTACACAACTGATATTGGGAATCTGCAAATAAATTACTATCACTATGCTGCCCATCTACACGGAAACATATTTTATTTTATCTGAAAGGATTAAACTGTTAACATGCCTCAGCCTGGGGTGAGTGGCACTGAGGCTTCATTCCCACAGCAGCCGCTATGGATGACAGGCAACTTTCTCTTACAAAGAGCCATGCTAGGTGTATGCATTGCTGCCACATGGTTATTAGTGTCAGCAGGGTTGAGAGCAAGACAGGTGGCATGGGAAGTAGCAAAATGCTGTGGAGTGACAAAATCCTATTGTAGTCCAGAGGGCCCTGTTTTCTTTCTTACTGGCAGCAGGTTTGGGCCGATGACAGATCTTCTCGGCTTGGTTACAACTTCCTCCAGATGATGCAATCAAGAAGTTTTGTCTGTGACCCACCAGGGTGGCCACATGCTGGACCTGGTTTTCTCACTGAGGCTTGAAATAAATAATCTCAGGACTGATCGGGTCATCTGGTCCGATCACTGCACAATGGAATTTTTGATCGGCCCCCCCCCCCAAAATGGTTAGCTACTGCCCTTTGAGTGGTTTGACCCCTGAGGGTTTTCTAGCGGTGGCTGATCTATCTAGTGTGGACAGTGTATGTATTGGGGGGGTGGGTGTGCGTGGCAGTTGCTACCTATAATAAGGCAACATCTAGTGTGCTCAACTCCCTTACACTGGTCTGTGTACAACCCAAATCCTCTCACTTGAGGTTCCCTTGGTATGATGGGGGACTCAAGGCGATGAAGATTGTTAGAGTGCTGCTGGTAGAAGACTGGTTTGGAGGTGGACAGACTGGCCCTGTGTGCACACTATGGTATGTACCAGGGAACAATCAATTGCAAGAAAGCAGAATTCCTGTCTAGGGAGATTGCTGCTGGGAAGAACTGACCAACTGTGCTTTTTCAGACTGTGGACAGGCTTCTCCATCCTTCCTGTCTACAGCCAAAAAAAGCCTTTTCAAATGCTTTATGCGAGGAGTTTGCTCAGTTCTTCTCTTATAGGGTGTCCGCCATCTGGCAGAGGATTCTGCCAGTGAACCATTTTCTGTCCGACAGTGGTCGCCATGGGTGTCTGGAGAGCACTTTGCCTGGTTGGGGCGAGTTTAGACCGGTGGAGGTGGCAGAGGTCATTGAGGTTGTTTCCAAGCTGCGGCACATGTTTTGTGAACTGGACCCAGTGCCAACTCATTTCTTAATGGGGTGTGTTGACTCCATTGGCCCGGTGTTTGCCCTGATTGTCCGGTGTTCCTTGTCAGAGGGGGTCATTCCTGATGTCTTGAAGGAGGCACTGGTAAGACCCCTTCTGAAGAAACCATCTTTGGACCCTGATGTCAAGGCAAATTACCATCCTATCTCCAATCTTCCATTTTTGGGTAAGATGTTTGAGAAAGTGGGGGTGCTTCAGCTTGAGGAGCACCTCATGGCCCATGATCTATATGAGCCTCTCCAGCCTGGGTTTCATGCAAGGCACAGTACAGAAACTGCATTAGTTCAGGTGCATAATGACCTCCTTAGGGCAAGAGATCAAGGGGAGGGGGGCAATTCTCATTCTCCTTGATCTCCCCCCAGCATTTGACACGGTAGACCATCGTGTGTTACTTGACTGCCTAAGGGAATTCTGTGGACTCACTGGCATTGTCATCTGCTGGTTTGAGTCTTTTCTTATTAACAGGAGGCAAAGGGTAGTGCTGGGAAATTTCTCCTCCTCGCCTAGCCTCTGGTCATGTGGAGTTCCCCAGGGTTCGGTCTTGCTGCCGATGTTGTTTGCGATGTACATGCTGCCCTTGGGAGAGCTCATTAGGAAGTACAGTCTGGGTTTTCATTGCTATGCTGATGATACCCAGCTGTATCTTTCCTTTGCCCCAGGGACATCCAGTGCAGTGGAAGTACTAAACATCTGCCTTGCCAAGATCAGTGATTGGATGGCGTCCAGCTGGTTGTGACTGAACCCCGATAAGACGGAGGTACTGGTGGTGGAGTCGAACAGAGGGTGTGATAGGTAAGCCTCTGGTGCAGAAACAGGGCTTTTTCTTGGGGCTGTACCACTGAAGGCCTCCTCTAGGGTGCGTGACCTGGGCATTATTCTCGACAGCGGACTGATGCTGGAGTCCCAGGTGTCATCTGTTGTTCATTCCAGTTTCTGTCATCTGAGGAATATCGCCAGAATAAAGTCCGTAGTTCCGTCCCTGGACCTCCCCACCTTGGTTCACGCCATTGTGATGTCTAGGCTCAACTACTGTAATGCACTCTATCTCAAGGTCTCTGGAAGTACCTTCCACCAGCTGCAGCTGGTGCAGAATGCAGTTGCCAGATTGTTGACGGGGCAGTCAAAGTACTGTCACCTCACTCTGGTGCTTCGTGAGCTGCACTGGCTGCCGGTCAGGTGGAGGGTCCTCTTTAAGGTGGGCTTGCTCACCTTTAAGGCCCTACATGGCCTTGACCCTGGTTACCTGAAGGACCTTCTTATACCCGTTGTCTCAGTCCACTGCCTCCGCTCCTCCTCCTCTAGGGGCCTCCTTGGGATTCCCAGGACAAAGCTAAAAACAGCAGTGACAGAGCATTTAGTGTCGCTGCCCCCGTCCTGTGGAACTCGCTGTCTCCAGCTGTGAGAGAGGCCCCTTCAACTGAGGTCTTTAAAGCCCGCATCAAGGCCTTCCTGTATAATCAGGCCTTCCCAGACTCTGATTTATAACTTACCTGATACATGACGTTTGTGCTTATATCTGTCCCTGGCTATGTATTTAATCTGGGTACTTATTGCTGAATATCTTATTTAAAGATTTTTAATAACGAGGTTTAGTGTAAAATATTTATTATTAGATTTTATATTGTAGTATTATTTTATATATTATATATGTCATTTTCCTGTATTTTTATAATGTTGGTGTTATTTATATTTGATTTGATTGTTTGGCACCCACAGCCTCCAGGATGGGCATCCTTTTAAATAAAATTTGCCTTGCCTTGCCAGGTGGTGATGGGGGGATCCATTAGAGGACAGTGCAACAACAATGTGATGGCAATGGAGCAGCAACCACTAGCTGACCTAGGTGAGCTAAATGAAGAGGTGAGCATGCCAGTTCTGAACATGCTGGCCACATCAATCGGAGGTGTGTATAATCAAGCATTTTACTTTTTCTAGGATCATAAAAGTTCCACAAAGGAAAACATTTATTTATGTAACTCCACAGCTCAGAAACTACCTATTGTTGCATATGTAGGCCCTTAGTCCAATGGAGGCATTCAGTAGCCCATTGGCCCATGGTGACAATATTGTATTTAAATAAGGCTACCCAGGGTGCTGTGGAGTAAGCCTGAATACCACCACGCTGCTCTTTTCTCATTATTTCTTTGTCCCTGTCTATGTCTCATTTTTTTTTCTCAGTTTATTTCTCACTTTTACTTTAAACTGTGCCTTTTCTTTGAAAACTACCATTTACTTAATATCTGTGCTCATCATGTAGCTCTTGTACCTCTGCAACTCTTTTGTCTATCTACTCTTGACACTATTTTTTTTCTTATATTAACACTTTTTTTGTTTATTTATAGCTCTGAAAGGACACAATCTCTGATCTGACAGGTTGTATCAGATAAGTGTTGTTTTATGTTTAACATTCCTATCTGTTCTATATTGTTCATAAAGAATTACAGATCCTTTGTAACCCCATCACTATTCTTATTTTACAGGTATTACTCACCATTACCCCCGGGTCTCCTATTCCAGACTCATCAGGGCCCTAGTAAGTGACCTACCTATTATTCTTCAGGGTAGGTGAGCTGTAATGGTTCAGTCAAAAATGTTACACAGTGTCAACTTTTGCTCTTTATGGCTGCATAGCAAGAGCTATGCATGATGCAGTGCAATTACATTGAAAAGGGGAGTTTGGTACCACGTGACTGCAAATGCAGCACAGCTGTGTCCTTCCACTGGAGTGGACTTGAACCACTTCTTAACGGCTCATCTCCATTCAGTACAATGTGGATGCTTGCTCCCTCCCCCCTCCCCATCACACTATTTTCTTGCTCCATTGCTTCCTCCCCCCTTTCCACCGCATTAGTTTTTTGTACCAGTGATACTAATTATTTTTTTAATGAGCTAATTATTTTCCATTAGTAGAATAAAAAAATGATACGTGAACACTGTACTTCAAGTAATAATGCTTTAACCCTCTGGAGACTGCAAACGTACATACACACCAACTGCAAATGTCTTTTTAAGACTGCTGGCATGTAATTATGCCCAAATGTCGATCGATTACTCTTCCCTGCCCACTGCAGGCAGGCATTTTAGCCAAAGGTTTGCTGTATAGTGTACATTATTATGCTAACCAGGTCATGTGAAAGATGAAGGTACCAGAAGTGGCTGGATCATGAGAATGGTAGAAGAAAGAGGAAAAAATGGACATCATTGGGAAACCCCCCCAATGTGCACACACCCACAACAATCCTTAACTCATTCATCCATCATTCATCTACTACTACTCTCATATACACCTTTCACCACCAATACCATCATTTTACAGCCGTGTTGGCTCTGACTAGAGTTTATTACCAGAGCCACATGCTTCACAGTTGTTGCTTTTACAATCACTATCCATCTCATTTCTGACTAGCACTGTCAGGCTCTGGTTCCAACCCGACAACCCCATTAAGCCACCTAGTGTGCCCCTTTTTTTTACTTTATTCAAAGGTTGGTAGTTAGATTTTAGTTTGTTGTTTAGCTATATTTGCTATATCCTTTCCTTTCAGGCTAGGAACATTCTTAGCCATCTTGTTTTTTTCCTCACTTTGCTTCTCTCCTAGCAAACAGAACTGAGGTTAGTGAGGGTGCAGGCAATGGTTGTTGCCTGGCAAGCTGCACCATGTCAGGGGTGCACAGGTGCCATGCCCAGTATCTGCGACTGGCCCCCTGGCAAAAGCTTTGCTTCCATGGGGTCCTAGAGCCTTCGACCCAGAGCCATAAGTGGTAATCAATGGTGAAGATATTCTGAAAGATCAACAGTTATGGTAAGTGCACAGTGTTCATTTGTCTCTGCCTAACCAATCTGAAGGTGTCATCACAGTGGCAGTACCACTGCTTGTGAAGCTGAAGAACAAGCCTGGAGGGTCAGTGGGAAGGCAAGTCTTGACCATCCCAGCAGAGGATCATCTTCCCTAGGGGTGTGGACTGCTAGATTCACTTTAATACTGTCACCTTGGTGACCAATGGTGGTAATGCAGGTCAGAGCAACTTTGGAGAGAGGAGATGCTGGCTGGCTTGTTTGTATTGTGTGCACACACTCACAGAGCCTAGTTCACGTCAGAGTCTCGTGAGTGGGGAGAAGGCAATGCCCAAGCTTCCAGAAAATGCTGCTGCCTAGCACTTCGGGCCTGCACTTGGGGAAGAGACCTTAAAGGAGCACCCAGGTATCTGTACCTGAGGGGAGCGCCACCCCGAGGGCCCTTCTGTGGGGTAAGTCACAGGGTAAAATGCTTGGTTGGGGAGAACCTGAGTGATAGAGCTGGTAGGTGGCTGAAGCAGCCTATGGAGCAGTAGTGCTTGTGGAAGGAGGAGTACACACAAGACTGGTATGTCGGCGAAGAGGTTGGGCTATACCGCTCATGATGCTGGTGACCTGGTTTCTAGAATGAGCAAGGGGTGCTGGGGGACAGCCTGGAGGAGGAAGACTGAGCAGCTCACAGGATGCTGTCTGGGGAAGGAAGGCAGCCAGCTTTACTGTGATAGAACCAGGTGGGGTGACCACAATTTGCAGTGCAGATAGAGCAGTTCATGGGAGGAAGGATGCCGGCTGGTGCCACACTACATGCACGCATGCATATATGCACCCTTGCTGCCAGTGTCCTAAGGGAGCGGGATGCACGCAAACACCCTCACTGGCAGAATGAAACCAGTCTGCCACAGGTACTGCACCAGTGACTTAAGCACCTCCTCCTCCTCCTGCTGGATCCAGACCATGATGGAGCTTGGGGAACCCAGCGTTCCCGTCATGGTGTACAGAAAAGAATGGTAAGTCTGAGAGAAGCTAGGTGACAGGGTGGGGGCTTGTAGAAAAGGTCAAAAGTCTGACATGGGAATCATGGTATGCCACCCTAACAGCAACATTTCTATGGCAACATGCGTCAGTATCGACTATAGCACCATGTCACCATAGAAATGCCACTGGAAGGGGGCAACCACTTCCCCTGACCTGCACCCCCTCCCTGAACTAACTCCAACCTAGAGTTAAAATCCTTTAGTTCAGGGGTTCAGGGGGGAAAGCCCCCTAATGTAAAAAACACTGTCGATCTGTGTGACTCCATGCCAACTGTAACTTGTGGTCGACATGGAGCCCGTCGCTGAAATGTCAGTCGCGATTTTTTTTGTTGCGCTGGCATATATAACCCGGGAATCATAAATAAAAAAGTACAAACAGTAATCAAAAATAAAAAAATAACCAATCTGAAAGGGTTTTCCTCTGTCCTGGAGATTAGAGAAATATATATTACAATTTCAATTTTATTTTTGTACTGGAAAGTATGTGAGCAAAAATGCCCGTTTTCACAAATGTCCAGTGGTACAGAAAATCGATGATACAGAGAAAAATGTAAAACAATATTTGCAAAAGTTTACGTTACTTACAATAGGAACAATATATGATAGGATTATCTAGATTAGAAAAAAAAATACAGAGCACACAACAATAGAGCCAATATACAGATATATATAAACTCTAAGGTAACTCAGTGGTTGGTGGACATTCGGGGGGGGGGGTTGCACAGGTGGTGGACTGGAGGAGGTGGTCCTTGAGGGAGGAGGTGAATGAGCCAATTGGACTACAGGCCTAAATTTCAGGGGGCAGTTTATTGTAAAACTTAGGGCCCTTGTCTGTGATGGAGTTCTTTTCTTTTTAAACTTTCTTTTATTCACTTTTCAATGTTTCCACAGAAAATGATGCATACAGCTGAACTAAGTTACATAGACTTAAGCATACTTCAGATATATTAGCATCAGTATAATTATCAGCTGCCATGTAGTACATCATGTGGGGTACATTCCAAGAACTCTCCTACTGAGAGTACACAATCTAAATATTTAGGAAGGCTAAGCCACATTAAACTTGTGGGGTAAAGATGAAGTCAGGTACTAGTTTAAGGATACATACTGTAACCCTAGGCCACTGTCCCCACTTAATTACCCGTCTACTTGAGGAATGTTATTCCCCCTACCACTCTTACACTCCCCCCAAACACCAACAATCTTATACTAAACATAGAAAAAGAACATTCTTTTATCACTTTTCCTGAAAGGCAGGCAATCTTTGGTTCCTATCCAAAAAGAAAAATAAATCAACAAAATTTAATTTTTCAGTATAGGCATAACTTGTTTAATGCATTGCCTTGTATTATCTTTTATATCACTGCCCACTGCCCAGCTAAGATCTCCTTAAACATGTAAATGGATCATCTCATTCACAAACTCGAGATAATCTGGATAAATGTACAGGACTCAAGCTGAATACTCCTGCAAACATAGTCTCCCGAAATGGGAGATTTAAAGCAAAAACGGTTGAAACTGTATAGTCCTGGACTGAGTTCTTAGTCACCAGTCGACCTCGTGGTCATCTTAGAAAAAATGATATGCACAGTTAATCAACACAGTACCAGCTATGGTTAGTTCTCATCTTCATCAGAGTCCAAAGGTAGTCCCGAGTTCTCCAGTGGTCTCATTCGGAATTCTTGGGCAATAGCGTCAACCTTTTTTTTGGCTTCATCTGGGTCATTAAACTGATAGGTCTTTCCTCTGTAGGTCAGACGTAGACGAGCTGGGGCCAAAGTTGTTTCCGAAGTGGATCAAATAATTTTCTCCTTGTCTGGGTTGCAAAGGACCAGTCTGAGAATATCTTAATTTCCTGACCCTCCACCTCAACTGGGTAAGTCGCCCATGCCCACTGAAGAATTTGGTCCCTGGTTGCTGGCCCATCCGTTATTAGCAAAATCATACGCTGAGTCTCACTGTCTAGTCAGGCCCTCCTAAAGCTAATCCAGAATGCCTGTCTTAAAGAGTGTACCTCAAGCTGTAGGTCTGGAGGTATGGAAGCTATTAGCTAGTTCTTTAGATGGGTCAACAGATCAGCTCCTTTGGTGTCTTCCTGGGCCCCCACCAACCTTAACTTCATGGCTCACTCGGAATTTTCAGGCCTCTCCATGCAGGAGCGCAGAGAGTTAATCTCTGATGTTGATTTGGTAAGTGCTGCCTGGGTCCATTGCGATTGGGTATTGGCTTCTTATGCCATTTTGGCTGTAGATTCAATTTTTGCATCCTGTGCACCCAGGCAATCCAGGATCCACTCCAACTTTTGGTCCATCTCTTGGACTGTGCTTAATAGTGTCTCCCAAGGGAGAGTATCTTCCCTTCCGCTCGGGCCCGCTGCTTGTCCCAGTCCTCCTGGTTGACTAAAGGCTGGTAAAGGTGCCAATTTTTGGGATGATCCTGTAGCTGCTCCTTTGGGTCTACCCATCGCAAGTTTGGCATCTACTAGTTCCTTGGGCTATAAGCTATCAAGATCTGAGGCTTTTCTATGTCAAAAAGGACTTTAAATTATAGTTTTTGTATGGAATTTAGGAGTTTGAGATGCTGAGCTTTGCAGAAAGCTACCGGTCACAAACGTGGCTCTCTAATGCTCCCATCTGTGATGGAGTTCTGTGCATGCTTGGTGCAGTAAAAAGGGGTGTCGAAGATATGACAGGTGCCCCTCTTGTACTGCACTTGGGAACCAATAAGGGAAAAAGGGAGTTAATGCTGATCGGCAACAGGTTACAGTGAACTTTGTGTAGGAAAGAGAGCATTGTAAGTTGGAACTTGCCTTCAAGGATGAGCCAGTTGAGGGAGGCATAGAGGGTACAGTGATGGGTCATCCAGGGGAGGCCAGTCACGAAGCGTGCAATATTATTGTATATAGTCTTGAGTTTGGAGAAAAGGGGGGAGTAGACAATAGAACCATAATCAAGGAGGGGTAGGAGAAGGGAGCTGGTGAGGTGTAGTCTGGAGACAGAGATAAGGAACTTTCTGATTCAGTATAAGAGACCTAGCCCCATATGGATTTTCTTGATGAGGTTGGTAATATGGATATTGTAGGTAAGGTGAGAGTCTAAGTACAGTCCAAAGTATATATATTAAGACTATTTAGGTGCAGCAATAGCACTACCGCTTGTGGCACCGGGGATCCAGATTCAATAGACTGGCATGCCCCTGACCCTGATTATACCAGACTGCCCTGGTTTACCAAAGGTGGTGGCAATACATGTGCACGGCCAGGCATGTCTTGCCGCAGAGTCTGTCACATAAGCTCTATTTTCACCAGGATTTCTCACATTCTGTGTCTGTGGCAAAAGTGCTTTCAAAATAGGGCCCATACCTCTCAACTATTCCTGATTACGATGGCCGACCCTCATGTTACCCCTCAAAATTGCTCTGTACCTCATGGAAGAGGTGCTACCCACACAAAGAAGGTGCTGGAAATTCAGACTTTAAAGCACAAATTCACGATATTCTAAGATGCTAAATCAAAAAGAAACGTTTCACAAGTTAACACAATGGTTTCTACAGTTTCTACAAACATACTGAAAAACATACAAATACAAAAAAAGAAGACTTCAGTAAGACTTTCGACTCGGTGCCTCACAGATGCTTGCTGAAGAAGATGGAGGATCTGGGTGTGGCTAAGGTCACAGTAAACTGGGTGGGTAACTGGCTAAAGGGAAGGCAGCAGAGGGTGTGGTCAGCGGGGCCAATTCAGAAGAGAGGGAGGTCACGAGCAGGGTACCACAGGGATCTGTCCTGGCTCCGATCCTCTTCAATATGTTCATACCAACACTGGTAAGGGAATCCGGGGTAGGTTGTGTCTCTTCGCAGATGACACTAAGCTCTGTGGGAGGGTGGATAGTGATGAGGGAATCACGGAAATGCAGAGTGACTTACAAAAGCTAGAGGGGTGGTCCAGGGTTCGGCAGTTGCAACTGAATGCCAAAAAGTGCAACGCAACGCACCTAAGGATCAAGAACCCCAGGACAGAGTACTGGATGGGTGGAGTGAGACTTAGCTCTATGACTGAGGAATCAGACCTTGGAGTTATCATCAGTGACTCCCTAAGACAATAGAGTCAGTGCAAAAAGGCATACAGCAAAGCAAGTAGGATGCTGGGATGTATCAGGAGGGGTATTGATAGCAGAAGAGAAGAGGTAATACTTCTCTTATGTAGATCCTTGGTGACATCACACCTAGAGTTCTGTGCCCAGGCCTGGAGCCCTCACCTCAGGAAGGATAGGGAAAGGCTGGAGACGGTGCAGTGCAGGGTAACAAAAATGATTCATGGTTAACAGGGTAAATCCTATGAGGAGCACCTCAGGGCACTGCACATGTACTCACTGGAAAGAAGAAGAGACAGGGGAAATATGAAAGAAACCTTTAAGTTCCCTGGAGGGAATTAACAAAGTGAACTGTTTGGCTTAAATACTAGTTTGTGGTCTCCTAAACATGAGTGGATGGAAACTGACAGGTGATAGGTTCAGGAGGAACATGAGGAAGTATTATTTTACAGAACGGGTGGTGGAGCTGTGGAACAGTCTTCCAGCTGAAGTTGTAGGGGCTGGTATGAAATACTGTAATCTACAGTAAAACACAGGAAATTTGCCCTGAAGTTACAGGGAAAATGCCAAATCAGTTTGGGAGCACTGGGACAGATGGGGAAGGCTAAGCCCCTGGAAGAACAGTAATTCCCATGGCTAGATAGGTAACTCGGGCTCGGGGAGCCTGGATGGACCGTTGGTCTTTTTCTGCAGCCATTGTCCGTATTAAATAAAAAGGTACAAACGATTGCCACACAATGTCAGAGTCCGATCACTCTGTCAGGAACTACAATACCCACAACACACCAGGCGAAGTGGTGTGACGTGCCCCGTGCCTGAACTCTGACGTTCTCCGGCGGCGCGTCCCGGTGAGGTGGGGATACTGGGTTGTGTATGGTACAGTTGAGGAGGAAATTAAAACAAATAATAAATAACATGTTTAGGAGTTACTGAATGTGGGCAAGGCATTGATGGGGACCAACATCACCAGTAACAGGGGGCTGGGGGTTCGCGGTCGTTTGTTATACCTGTCAAGCATTCAGTAGTCTGTCAAATGTGTGTCTCAGTTTTATTTGTACCCAGCAAAGCCCTACTGAGATGGCAGTGTTTAATTTTCAGTTTGGTGGTGCTGCTACACATTTTTATAGCTGGACAGGTTAAAGGTCGCTCCTCAACAGCCGAACAGCAGCTTCTGCACCCGGGGAGGAGCCCTTAGAGAGGTGTGCGATATATTTCTCCGCACACGCTTGCGGGAACATCCACGACCACAGGGCTGCGGGCTCTCCCTCCCCAAGCGATACCTGTCAGCGTGGGTGGCTACTCGGGGGCGGCTATGTAGCGGATCCTTAAAACATTCTTCGTGGTGCAAACAGCCTACAGAGAGTACAGCAGGAGTTTCTTTTAAAAGAGGAAAGAGCGCCAGGACCAGAGGGCGTGCGATGAAGCTTGGGGATGGGGGTGTCAGGCTGTACTGCTTCACTGATAGAGTGGTGAACGTCTGGGTCAGATTGCTTGTGGAAATGATAGGAGAATTTAAAAGGGCTGTGAGAAAGAACTTCTTCCGTGATAGAGGGTTTGAAGGCTAAGCCTGGAACAGACTGCTAGCAGAAGTGGTGGAGGCGAAAACAATAGTGTGTATGGGTAGACATAGGGGAATATTAGTAAAGAGGGAGGAGGGGGATCGCTGGAGACAGACTAGGCAGGGGCCAGCTGGAAAGACTGGGTGGACCAGTCAGTCCTTTACTGCTGACAAATTCTGTGTTTCTTTGCAGCAGTAGCTGTTACACCCTACCCCTCTGCCCGGCCACAAATGTTGATTATGGGCCCAATAACACACACACCACACCACACACCAGTCCCCAGCCCTGGGAACCTCCACAGTGGGCTGGGGGCATACAGTACTGACTGCAATTCCGGTGAGGTTACAGCAGTCCTGGAAGACTGCTCTATCCCAATATTCCTTGCACAGGTAGGGATCCCCTTGCAGTCTGGCACAGGCATTTGATTGGATGCCCTGGTCCAGAACAGCACTGCCCCCCACTGCTACCATGCACAGCTCTGCACTGGTAGAGCACGGCAGGCAGGATCTGTGGATGCTGTGCGGTGTGTCCGGGCATAATGGGGTGCAGAGAGTGGTTGGGATATGCTCCATCCAAGCATAACTGGTCACCTATATCATGGGTCAGGCCCTAAGTGACTTGGTTTGGGACAGGACATGGTGAGTGAGTGAGTATCTGTGGTGGGACTTGAGCCTGTCCGATGAGATTTAAAATGTTTGTACTTTGTCAAAACATGGAAATAAATATTGAAAACTGGAAAATGGCGCTTATAGCATTTACTATTAATGTCTAATATATAGGCAACATTTATTTCCCTGTAAGGAAAAAAAGGACCCTTATTTCTCAGTAATGTGATTGACTGCAAGCATAGCGTCTATATGCTCACATTCTACTAGCCTGCCCATGTCACAGAAAATTAATGATACTGACTTGCCTATGTCACACACTGATTATTGTCATAGATCCACATCACAGCAGTCTGCTTCCTTCAGGCTGACTATTAATCTCACAGTCACTGACATGTCGGTGCTGCCTAAAGTAATATATGTGTGTGTATGTATATCTATCTATCTATACATACACACTCACACACACACACATGGGTGGGGGGGGGTTACATAGAAAACAGGAAAACATTGGTAAACTTGGTTTTGTAATTATGTATTGGGATTCTGGTGACATCATAAACCTCGATAGTGAATGATGTCACCAGATCCCCTCAACGGAATTACAGTGTTGTTACTGATGATTTCTTATTTGTCACTGTGTTTATCCCACATGGCTGTTAACTTCAGCTTTAAAGTCAGTGTAAAATGTGGGATGTCATGACAATATCTCTATTTGGAACACAGGCAGAAGAAGGGAGGTGGTGATGCCACTGCACAAAATGCTGGTGAGGTCTCATCTGGAGTACAGTGTACGGTTTTGGAGGCTGCATCTTTGTAAGGACATAGACAGGGTGGAGGTAGTTCAGAGAAGGGTAACAAAGATGGTGCAGGGCTTGCACCAGCAGACGTATGAGGAGAGATTAAAAGAACTCAATATGTATACACTGGAAGAGGGGTTGGAACGGGGAGATATAATAGAAACTTTTAAGTATCATAAGGGTATAAACAAAGTGCGAAGTAGCGATATCTTTCAGTACAAGAATGAAGGGGCATGATATGAGATTGGGAGGCAGGATAAAGGGGACTATGAGGAAGTTTTTCTTCACAGAAAGGGTGGTAGATGCATGGAATAGCCTACTCCAGGAAGTAGTGGGAGCTTGCACAGCGGGGGGGATTCAAACATGCAAGGGATAGGCACAAGAGAACCCTAGAGGTGGATAGGAAAGGCTAAAGCCAATGATCAAGTGGAGTCAGTGACCACTGATGCAGGCAGGGAACATGGGCAGACTTGGGCCTAGTGGTCTACGTCTGTCGTCAAATACTTTGTTACAGGCCTCCTGAGGGTTGAAAAGAGTGATAACACTCATGGTGTGAGACTGGTGAGAGGTATGGGGGTAACTGGGCTGCAGGGGTTGAAATTAAGTTTTGCAGCCACTAGCCAGCACGGCTAGTGTCTAGGAAAATCCACTGGCCCCACAGACATTTCCACTGGCCCAGTTGGTGTACATACTGAAGTGTTGCCTTCTCTGGTACAAGCCCACATGGCTAGTTAAATGAAAATCTTACTAGCCTGACACAAAATCTACCAGCATTTGGCTAGCGGGCCGGTGCCAATTTCAACCCCTGGGCTGGTTTGTTGTGGGGGATGGATAACTGGCCAGATTTCTTGGTGGCTGGTTTGTTCGGGTTGGGGATTAAGGGGATACATGATGGGCAGCTATGTGATAGCTGAAATATCAGCATGAAGCTTGGGGTTATCATGAGTGATTCAACCCTGAGCTTACTTGCCATGAGTGCTGATATCTCAGCTATCACATAGCTGCCCAGCATGTATCCATTTTACATAATAGGGGTTACTTTACTGTTTTTTTCTGGAAGTTGTGATTTATTGTCCTTTTACAGTCCGCGGTCATTTTCAGTGGATTGTAGATGTCGTTTCTCATTGGTTCATGTGCTTTCATGTGATTGGTTAGTTGCTGTGGTTGATTACGATTGGTTGGGTTTTGTAAGTGGGCAGGATTTTATTCTTCCGGTATCGGTGTGTATGGAGAATGAACTTGGTGGGGGATAGTTTGGCAGGTTTTCTTAGATGATGTGTTCACAGTAGTGGTAACAGGAGTGACGTGGATGCTGTTGTGATAACTTCTCCATTTTTACTCGTGTGCACGTCACTGGCAGATTTATTTTTGCTGTGGTGGAGATACGGGTTTTTACCACATCGCTTATCAGTTAACCTCTATTATATAAAGCTGGGCACATTGGTTTATAGGGAGTATCTGGGCCGGTTTGTTTGGGAGGTGGGAGTAGCTGGGCAGATTCTGTTCATGGGAGTTAACTGGGCTAGTTTGTTTTGGGATAGCTGGGCAGGTCTGTTCATTGTGGTAACTGGTCTGGTTTGTTTGGTGGGGTAGAACAGTCCAAAAAGCCTGCACTCCATAGGAATAATGTCCACTCTTGTTCAGCATATCAAAATTATTTTGTCATCCAGTTCATACAAAAAATGGTAAGACGCCATAGTGGACAGGTATAAACATCAAGCATCAGGAGTCTACCCCAGCGTTTTGCCGGGGGCGGAGACTACCTGTATTCGCACCACATAAATACTTTAAAAGTGCATGACATCACACAGTTTAATTGACCAGTGAGATTAAGTCCCGTACCAGATCAGAACAATGCCACCTTGCATGAAAGGTGTTAAAAAATTTAAAAAGCCAGCATTTCTCCAAGGGGAAAACAGAGTAAAATACACTTTAAAGCCAGAGTCCGTTTATTTTCAAAGCAGTGATCAACTGCATATGTAAGGTGAAATTTCCTGTGTCTTGGTGATCTACAGAATAAAAGATAGCCTTGATCTCCAAAACTTCAAATGTCTCATTTATTGTCACCTAAGAAGGGGGAGACGTGATTTTAAACATGAGTACTGATGGCATCTAGCAACCATGGCCACCCAGTTGATCCACCTAGACAGTGAAAACTAAATGAGGGGAAGTGGAGTAGGTTGAGGGGATTGGGAGTGGAGAGGGCTGTGTATGAAGGGAGGGGAAAAGGGTGAAGGAAGGAGGAAGAAGGGCACATTTGTTCTTGTGAGGTAACGGATCTGGTTTGTTTGACAGGTAGCTGGGCAGATTTGTTTGAGTTAGGTAATTGGGTTTGTTTGTTTTGTGGTAGCTGGGCAGATTTGTTTATTGTGGTAAGTGGCTGGTTTGTTTGGGGGGATAGCTGGGCAGATTTGCTATTGTGAGGTAACTGGGCTGGTTTGTTTCGAAGTAGCTGAGAATATTTTTTTATCAGGGTAACTTACTGCTTTGTTTGGTAGGGTACCTGGGCAGATTTGCTATTGTGAGGTTACTGGGCTGGTTTGTTTCAGGGTAGCTGAGAATATTTTTTTATCAGGGTAACTTACTGCTTTGTTTGGTAGGGTACCTGGGCAGATTTGCTATTGTGAGGTTACTGGGCTGGTTTGTTTCAGGGTAGCTGAGCAGATTTGTTTGTTAGGGTAACTTAACTGGTTTGTTTGTGACTTTGCCTGAGTGCAAGTGTACAGGGATTAGGACGCTGGTTATACATTTTGGGCAAGCACCAAGTTATTGAGAGGGGGGGAGAAGGAAGGAAGGCAGTACCATGCCAGCATTGCAACTTTGCCTTTCAGTGCTTCCGTAACCGGGCACTAGGTTGTACTGGTGTAGTGAGTAGCCATTCACCATTCTTCCATCCCCACATAGCATGATCACATTGCCCACTTGTCTCCATTCGAGCACAGAGCTCATTTGGCCAGAGGGGTGGAGTTCTTTCTGTGTTACAAACCCAGGTCATGGGTGCTTATGTGCTAGTGTATAAGTGGTGATACTGACACTTTGTCCTGGCATGTTAGTGCAGCAAGATAGGTACCCTGCCCCTGTATGTTTGTGCAAGGCAGCTGCCCTACTACCCTCTTTACTCGCACACTAGTGCTGGAGGAATGACTAATCTTGTAAATGTATGTTAGTGGGTTGGCCCACTGGTGCAGAAGTAGTGTTACTGCTTGTGGCGTCGATGGCTTGAGTTTGGGAGCAAGCATGGAGAGTTGGCAGGTTGGCCGGGGGAAGGAGAATGGAGTGTCTGCTTGACTACTGTCCTCTAGGGCAGGGAGGCGTGGAGCTCGGTACTTGATTGACTCCTAGTGGTGGCTGGGGGGCAACGCACCAAGACCACAAGAGTGTAGAGCGGAGGCGCAGCAGATGTCTGGTGTGCGGCGCATGGGAGCATGCATCGTATTGTCATGGGCATCATTGCACACCGGCTCCTCTGCGATGGCCGGGCAAGAAGATGGTGAAAAAGATCCAGGTGGTTAGATGGCTCCAGCCACCCTCTGGTTGTGTGCCAGACGAGCACCCAGGGCACTCTGCGGTGGTGCAGTGGTAAGTCCTGGAGGAAAGGGTGGGGTGATGGGGCTGTGGTGGCTGGCATGAAGGGAGGGTCGCCTGGACCAGTGGGAGTACAAAGAGCACAAAAAAAAAATGTGTGTTTGTGCACCTGGGTTGGGGGAGACCGTTTGTGTTACTGCAGTGGGGGGTGGATACACAGACTGATCCTGTGTGTCTCCATTTTTGTGTTTAGGGGAGGAGGGAAGGGTCCCTGTAAGTTTTGTTTTGGATGGTGGATTCCACAGCCCCAATTCCGCATCCAGGTTCTGTTGCTGCACAGTTATGAAATATTTGGGCCAGTGCTATTCCAGTGACCATTTCCTTGGTAAAAGTTTTTTTTTTTTCCCCTCCTATGTAGAATAATTCTGACGACCTGCAGTCCTGGGTGCTGTCGAGTAGTTCAGTTTGGTATATGTAAGAATGTGGTCTGCAGATGAGATTGCCAGCCTTTGTTATGATCACTTCTCCACCAAACTGCAGAAGAAGGGGATGGTGAATCCCAAGCGAGAGTGGACTTTGTTGGCAGCCGTGGTCAAAGTGGAAGTCAGAGGGGAGCCGGAACCAGGGCCAAGCTGTGAGAGCAGAGATGGTAAGAGGCACTATTCTTTCAGGTGGTGCTGGAAGACAGAAACTGATCACGTATTAAAAACTTTAGAGTGCCCTGTCTGCTGAATTGCTTCTTCACACTGATTTGCTGTCTTTGGGCAGTTATGCATTTTTGTCTGGAAAAAAGCCCATTACAGGATACAGGACATGCATCCCTGTCTATAGAGCAGTCTTGCACCCATGTTGGCTGGTGGGAAGGTGTTGTGGAAGTGTTCGTGGGGCACTGAGGATAACATCATACCAAATATGTGCAAGTACTGCAGCATCTTTTTATTGTGTTTGTGCATGCATCAGTGTGTCCCTTGCACCTCACTTCTTGTGGCCTCTCCCACCTCAGCACTCTGCTGTTCCCCTCCAGAAACCCCCAGGGATACCAGTACCAGAGCCTCTGGATCTAGCCTATACTACTGCCAGTGGGGAGAAGTAGTTTTGTATGCAGTGGAGGAGGCTGGGGAGCCCCACAGCATAAGAGACCTGGTAACTACAGTATATATATATATGTGTGTGTGTGTGTGTGTGAGAGAGAGAGAGAGACATGATGGCCATCATCTAATGTGCCAAAATGGCATGTTTTTGCTTTCTCCCCTGTCGGCCGTCCTCTCTTGAGAGTAACCTGCCAACTGGCACATTAACTTGTGAGTTTTGTTGTGACTGGGTGTGTGGTCACCACCACTGCAGTGCCACGCTGTTAGCTGTCGTAGGAGGAGACGAGGCATTTTCTGCCCCCCCCCACCCGTGTCCAAATGCACTTCCTTGGCAGCACACTTAAAACTTCACCTGCCCAGTATGGGACTTGAGGTAGAGCCATGAACCCTGACCTCCCACATGGCAGCGTAACCCACTTTCCCCAGCACAGCCAGGTTCTGCTATCTGCAGCATCTTTTAATGAGAGTGACACAGACAGGGACCTCTGATTAATTTTTTGCTTGATGGATGTAGTTTCAGGCTACACAGTATCTAAGGGATCATGACTGTGTGCTGATTGAAAAAGGGGGAGGGGTGATTTCTGGGTGCGGTGGGGGTATAATCTTGGCTATATAAGCCAGGCCCTTTATAAAGGTGTTGGCAAGCCACCCATTTGAAACTGCCATAGAATTAAGTGAGTTATGCTCAAGAGGCCCAAAGTGGTGGGTGCCCATTTGATATTAGAGGTGGTCAACCTGGGGAAACCTGGAGGAGGAGGTTGTTCACACTAAATGCCCCTTCCTGCTGATGCTTTTTCTAGAGCTAGTTATGTGGCAAACATAGGACTCCTATCTGAAACATGGAGAGGGTCCCTGTGATACTTAAAAAGCTCTGGTGTGCACTGATCATACTGGCTTTTCTGGCAGAATAGGAAAAGGAGCAGCACAGTAGAAGGTGTTGCTGGGCTCTTACATTTTTGTCAAAGAAAAAAGGTAAACCTTTTCCATTGTTCAGGTGAGATACATCTATGCTGAGTCGTTAATACCCCAGAACCTCTAGTAGCACAGTTCATGCTGGGGTGCTCATAGATAGATGGTGTCCTGGTAAGACGGACTCCTGCTGAGTCACTATTAGGCAGAACCTCCAGTAGCACAGCTGATGCTGGCATGGTGATAGATGTTATATGTCCACATGAGACTGACTCGTCCAGCACTGTTTAGTTTCTCTCTGAGTGAGCACTAGGGGAAGGTTTAGCCACATAATAGCAATTTGCAGTATTTGGGATACAAAATACATTGAACAACAGTGTTTTCCATATCCACAGTGTATTTTTTGTTTGCTGAATTTATTAGCCATTAGCTGCTGTGAGCTATCCTTAGTGCAGCTCACCGATGCTTGGAATGTTTTACAAGCTCTGCTGTTTATGAATGAGATATTTCTCAACTCACCTTAAAGCAACAGTACTAGTTAACAGCAATTTAAATAACTTAGTGGGCAGTTAGGACAAACCAAAATATTCAACATACCTGATTTTCTTTTTGCTTTATATGATTCCCGAGGCAAGATAAAGGATTTTTAAGTTCTTAAAAGTTATTGGTCTTTTGCCATGTCAAGAATCATGGATACAAGCAAATCAGGATGGTGCTGTGCTGCTGGCCATCAGAAACACATGCTGGCAACACCCTGGCATATTTCCATTACAAGGTTCAGTGATTGCAGTTAGTGTGTGGTCTCTGGGGAGAAGATTTTTGAAATTTGCTGGGGGCTGCCATCTTTATTGTAGAGTCACGCAAATTACAAAAGTTGTAATCAAACACTCAATATCTGATTGAATTTCAAATACCCAATGAAGAACCTAAGATTACCAGGAATACATTACTGCTAAAAAAAGGCAGGATGATATTTTTTTACTGAATAACTAGTACTGCTGCTTTAAGTCCTTTAAGGTAGAAATTGTTCTGTGTGGAAGGACCTTATCTGGTCATTGAAGGCCACTATGGAGATTTTAGGTCATGCAGGGACAAAGTCACCAACCAATTCTCCTCTTTTCTTCCAGTGATAAAGGAGGTTGTTGCAATGGGAACTGGGACGAAATGCATCGGACAGTCCAAGATGAGTAAAAGCGGTAAGTGTGGTACAGCCGGTGACTGTTTCAGGGTTGTTCTCAGAGCTGCGGTGTCAGCTGTCACTGTTACAGCTACTGAGTGTGACTCTAGGCCTGCAGACGATTGTAGTGGCTTTTTGTGTTGGTTGTTGCTATTGTAAACCTGTAGCTGCTCTGTGAGATGTCTCTTATGGTATGAGGGCACCATCTTGGTTCATTTTGGGCAGTAGGAGAATGAAGCAAAGCTGAGCAGTTCTGACTGCCCATACTGTGCAGAGTGGCAGTCCTGTACCATAAGAAACATCTCACAGAGCACCTTTAAACTTATAAATCACTCATGTTTGCTACAGGGATTATTAGTGAGTTTTTACATTTTAATTTTTATTTACAAAAATGAATGAAACACCCCCCTTCCCATGCACCTTGAACTGAAATGTTGTAGTATAATGCTTCTGTATGAAAAAAAACTGTCCCCAGGATAAGATTACCTACATTTCTGGATGTTGCATGGCTGAAAACAAATTCCAAACATTCCAATTCTAGGTACTCTTATGTATGTTTATATGTCCACTTGGTGGCACTCTTAGGTATGTAAAGTGGTCTCGAGTACATTTTTAGGGTGTAAGAGCTGCAAACCAAAGATGAACAGTTCTAATAACCTGAAAGATGTGGGTGACACAACTTTTACTCTTAGGGCTGTTGTAGTGGAGGGTCATGTGGGAAGTGAAGGGATAGGGGTAAAATTACATCTCGTTGAGGTTTACTTAGTGACAACATTTTTTATGGTGCCAGCAAACAGGATTGCGAACATGAAGTACCCTCTTTTATACAAAGGTTCTGAAACTTCTTTTTTCAAGTTATTTTGTACTGTGCTGAGTACTTTCTTATGTTTACATAAGTGGGTGGAAGAGTTCTCTCAGCGCAAACAGACAAAAGTGAAAGCAGCTGTGCTTCTGAGAGAGTGTCTCACGCTCAGTATAAAGACTGAGCACGTTTGCCGTATTAATTAGCAGCAAATAATAACTTACCATCTCTATGAAAAAACTGATGAGCAGTTCTTATATAACCCTTGTAAATTACTTTCGTGATTCAGACTTATGTAAGAGGATCTTTCATGCAATGGTTCCAAAACACTAAAGTTCAAAGTTCAGTTGGCATAGTCCATTTCCCACACTGGGTTTTTTCTTAACTATTCTGCAGAGTAAAACATTTTGATTTTAAACTTATGTTCCATTTTTTAAAAACAAGTTTTTTTTTTTTATATCTCCATTGTCACTCAGACCTTTTGGGCATCCTACATCCCACCACTGCCTACCAGACTCGATTCCTGGTACAGGTCGTTGACGTCACATCCCTGGGGAGGCCCAAGACCCACCTTAACCCTGCTGGGAAGTCCCTCCTGCCAGTGTCCCAGCAGTAGAAAAGGAACAAATGCAGTCTTGGAGACAGTGGGCAGGGAGATCTCTGAGATGCTCTGTGGGGACTGGATGGTGGTGGGGGGAGCGTGCTGTCATTCAGTGTTTGTCAGGTGTCCCCTTTTTCCATTTTCTCCCTCCCTCTCTTCAATGTACAGCTTGCGCATGCCATGAAGTTCTGGGGCAGGTATGTGGTGTCACCTGGTTCCCATTTCACCTAGCACGCTTCCAGATTCCCCTTCCAGGAGACGCTCCAGAGGTATGAGCCATTCAGCCCATCCCCAGGAGGAGGGTGTCCTGGTAGAGACACTGTTGCCCTCAGTGCTGATCTCTGCTTGCATCATCCCAGGTTCATTGTGCAAACCCAGGTCACCAACAAGCCGAGCGAAAGTCCCACTGCTTGGCATCCTGGAGCTGGTAAAACAGGAGTTCTGTTTTTTTAATTTGTTCTTGCGGCAATTTCTAGCGCAGCCCCCATTGGTAGCTGATGCCCAACCCAGTACCTCAGCATCTTTGGCACTTACAGCCCTCCTTTAAAGGGCTGCTGACAGGCTCCTGGCAGACAACCCATACCATGGAGTTGCCTGCTCTAGGAGCTATTTGAGCCAAGAATTGAAATGTTTGGTTAAATATCTAAATAGATATTTCACTCATAAAGGCTGGTTTGTAACTTCCTGGTATGAGCTAAGTGGCTGCTGAGCACTGCAGCACTGCCCCTAAAAATAGCAGGTTCGGGTGCAGTTTCTGCCGTATAGACAGAATTATGATGTCATCAAAAGGCTTTTCAGAATCATAAGACATTCTCATCTGATGACTTCTGTGATCTTGTAGGCATTGCAACTATGTGTAGTAGTTGCAGTATTAGTACTAGAAGTACAGTAGTGGTGGGGGCTCGTCCCCGAAACAAACCAATCCTGTGGGGGGTGGAAGGCACAGTCCCCCAATTGTGTCTGTTCCTGTCAGCGCTTGAGATATGAAATCTTGTCCGCCAGTTTTACGATCCGGCAAAAACTGCGCCCGCTCCAAATAGCATAATGATAATGTGAAATAGGGAATGGGGCTGCAGACTTTCTATGGAGCTAGTAATAGGATCCGGGGGGGGGCTGCCTAAATGTAATTCTATTATATTTGCCGGTATGTATACATGTATAGGGCTAATATATACAGTATATTATGGCCTCATGCATGAATGCGTACATGCCAGCAAAGATAGTGGAACTACATTTAAGCAGACCTCCTACCCTGATCCTGTTAGTTCCATGGAGTGCCTGCAGCTGTCTTCCCTACTTGGCGTAATCATTATGCTAGTTTTAGGGGCGGGGTGCAGCACTTGATGGCCGCGTGGCTTATACCTGGAAGTTGCAAGCTAGGCTTTATGAATGATACATCTGTTTCGGTACTTGACCAGAAATGTCATTTATACTTCAGGTGGCTCCTAGGGAAGGCAACTCCATGGTATGGGTTGCCTGCCTGTAGCAAACAGTTGTTTCAGCAGCTCTGTAACTCTTAGGCTTACCTACGGGGTGGGCCCCTCACAGCTGGTGCTAGGGTTGTGGGAACAGGTGGTCCCTCTATATATAGACCAACAAAGTTGGGGGGGGGGCAGTTCCTTGATCCCAGGCCTAAAGCATGACCCATAATCCTGCTGGGTGGGCCAAGCAGTCCTTATCTGCCATCAAAGTCTATGTTTCTATGCTGTACTGGGGTGTTTCACTTGTTCTGATTTCCCTCCCACACAGAATTCCTATGTTAGTGATCAAAATAACTTTCTCTGTGTAAATGGAATCAGATCAGCACAGCACAGCAGGGTACTGGGGCTCAGGACTTCAGTCTGGCAGGTTCCAAGTGCAGAAGGGAGTAACACTGCAGTGCAGTAAGGTATTGGGCCTGCAACCATTGCCTCCATCTCTGGCAGAATCTTCACTAGTGCAGTATGTAATGTAGCTTGCAATTCACAACCCTCTCCCTTCTCCGACAGGCTCAGTGGTCAGTGTTTGGGCACTTCTTGATTTGTCCTGTATTGCACGCAGTATTGCTTCTAAAGTGCAATCCATAAATCATACAGCCTTTGAGTACAGTAAGACTGACACACTAACCAACAAGCACGTTGTTTGAGGAACAAACAGTGAGCTCTTGAAACTAGGGACAACAAATGTTTTGTCTAACACATTTATTTTTGAAATGGTACAGGGGATGTCCTGAATGACAGCCACGCTGAGGTTGTAACTCGAAGGAGTTTCCACAGGTCAGCACTTTTTGTTCATTTGTCTATGAATGTATTTATGTTTGTACTTAATATAGCACAGGAGAGTGAAATGTTTGGGTTCACACCCTGGGTTGGGCACTCAGTCATGCTGCTTAGTGTCTCTTATTGCTGGGATGCGATTGTTGGCATCCCCGAGTCTTGAGCTTTAACTCCCGGCACTGCTGGTCTAATTCATTTTACATTCCCTCAGTAATACACACATTGCTGTCTATGTCAGGCTGGTAGTTCTGTTCTGTGTAATGGAGTGAAGGTACTCATACCCTTGGTTCTGACTGTAGGGAACAATCTAGTGCCAGTTATTGTTAGAATGATTAAGATTAGCACTCTCTGAGTCAGAACGAGCTGCGAACAGCACTGACTGTGCAGGAGAGACTTCCATGACACAATTTTTTGGCATTCTCCTGTCAGTCACAGGCTGGTCCTGCATTCTCTTGTCAGTCACAGGCTGTAGGGGGAAGGGCTCCCTTGACACACTGTCCCTGCAGTCTCCTGCCCAGTAATTAGTGCCTGTTGGGGAGGGCCTCCCTATGATACTCGGTCCCAGCACTCTCCTACCCAGTACTGACTGTGAGGGAGGGGCTTCCTGTGATACTTGGTCCCTGCACTCTTCTGCCTAGGTCTGACAGTTGGGGAGGGTCTTCCTGTAATACTTGGTCCATGCACTCTCCTACCCAGTACTGACTGTGAGGGAGGGGCTTCCTGTGATACTTGGTCCCTGCACTCTTCTGCCTAGGTCTGACAGTTATGGAGGGTCTTCCTGTAATACTCGGTCCGTGCACTCTCTTACCCAGTACTGGCTGTGGGGAAAGGGCTCCCATGACACACTGTCCGTGCACTCTCCTGCGCAGTACTGCCTGTTAGGGAGGTGCTCCCTGTGATACTCGGTCCCAGCACTCTCTTGGCCAGTGTGACTGAGAGGGTGGGGCTCCTTGTGATACTTGGTCCCTGCTCTCACCTGCCTAGTAGTGACTTTGGGGGAATGGCTTCCTGGGATTCTCAGTCCCTGCACTGTCCTGCCTAGTACTGATTTTGGGGAGGGGCTCCCTGTGATACTCCGTCCCTGCACTCTACTGCCCAGTGCTGACTGTGAGGGAGGGGTTCCCTGTGATACTTGGTCCCAGCACTCTCCTGCCCAGTACTGACTTTGGGGGAAGGTCTCCCTGTGATATTTGGTCTGTGTACTCTCCTGCCTAGTACTGACTGTGGTGGAGGGCTCCTGTGCTACTCTGCCACTGCATCTGCTGCTCATTACTGACTGTTAGTGAGGGTCCCCCTCTGCTGATCTGTCCCTGCACTCTTGATACTCGGTGCCTGCACTCTCCTGCCTAGTACTTACTAGAGGAGGGTCTCCCTGGGATACTTGGTCCTTGCATTCTCCTGTCCAGTACTGACTGTGGGTGTGGGGCTCCCTGCGATACTTGGTCCCTGCACTCTCCTGCCTAGTATTGACTGTGGGAGAAGGGCTCCTGTTCTACTCTGTCCCTGCATTTTCTGCCCATTACTGACTGTTAGGGAGGGGCTCAGTGTGCTACTCTGTCCCAGCACTTTCCTGCCTGGTACTGGCTATGGGCGAGGGGCCCCCTTGGATACTACATCCCTGAGCTTTCCTGGCAAGGCAAGGAAAGTTTCATTTCTTAGGCACCCAATCCCGGAGGCTCTGGGCACTGTACAGATACAAACATTAAAAGCTGGACGGTGCATAAATAAAGACATAAATTCAGAACTATAGTTAAGACAAAATAAATAGCATAAGAACAGCAGGCTAAAGCAAAAAGAATAGGCATTTCCTGCCCAGCATTGACTGTGGGGGAAGGGCTCCCTCTGATACTCAATCCCTACTCTCCTGCCTAGTAGTGACTGTAGGGGAGGGGCTCCCTGTGATACTCAGTCCCTGCACTCTCCTGCCTGGTACTGACTGGAGGAGGTCTGCTTGGGATGCTTAGCACCTGCATTCTCCTGCTTAGTATTGATTGTAGGGGAAGGGCTCCCTGTGATACTCAGTCCCTTAGTTGTCCTACCTGTGAATGCTCGATCCTTGAACACTTCCGCCTAGTACTGACTGTGGGGGAGGGGCTCCCTGGAATACTCAGTTCCCGAACTCTCCTGCCTAGTACTGATTGTGGGAGATGGACTCCCTGTGACACTGTGTCCCTGCCTCCCCCACACCATGCTACCCAGTACTCTGTGGGGAAGCGGCCTCCTGTGACACTTTGTTCCTATACCCTCCTATCAGTCACTAGCTTTGAGTGAAATCCCAGGGTCTCTGCATTATCCTGTCACTCACTTGATGTAGTAGAGGGGCTCCCTGTGACATCCGATTCCTTCACTCCCTTGTCTAGTAATGGCTATGAGAAAGGATCTCTAAGCAATACTTGTTTCTGCACTCTCCTGTCAGTCACTGGCAATTGGGGATGGGCTTCCTGTAATATTTGGTCCCCATCTCCCGTACTCTCCTGCTCAGTCATAGGCTCTGTGGGAGGGGCTCCCTGTTACATTCTGTCCCTGCATTTTTGGACGTTCTCCCAATGACACTTGGTTCCTGCACTGTACTAATGTAACTCAAACTGATTGTAGCTGCCTGTCTTTTCTCATCAGTAACCTAAATTCCATCACTGCCATTTCTTCCTTCCTACTGTAGGGCTGTCCTATGTTGTTTATCTCACTGCTTTTCATTCTTTCTGCAGGTATCTGTACAATCAGCTCTTGCAGGCGGTGCTAGGACAGAGCAGTATTCTTCTCCCAGGAGCAACAGTTGGCAAGTGGGTGCTGAAGCTCGGAATCTCCTTTGTGTTTTTCACAAGCCACACTCCCTGTGAGTACCAGTTTATCTGGGGGGAGCTTACTTTGTATTTGGGACTAACATTACATGGCATGGCAGGGCATTCGAGCAGGGTAGGATGTATAAGGAGAGGTTGGAGGCCTTGAACATGTACTCCCTGGAGGAGAAGAGAGAGGACATGACTGAGACCTTCAGGTATCTGAAAGGAATAAATAGGATGGATAAGGAGGGTCTCGTCAAGCTTAGTGGAAACTGAAACGCGAGGGGACACAGTCTCAAGTTGGGGGGGTGTAGGAGAGAGGCTAGGGTACACTTCTCCACGGAGAGAGTGGTGGCAGGTTGAATGTGCATCCAGAAGAGGTGGTTTCATTGAAGATAGTGAGCAGCTTCAAGAGAGGCTGGGACAGAGTTAAGGGGAAAATAAGGGTCAGCGGAGGGGTGGACAGAGGGGAAGGGCAGATTCGGTAGGGGGGCAGGGTCAGTAGTTTCAGCTGAGGACCCTGAAGTACAAGCAGACTATATAGACCTAATGGCCTTATTCTGCTGCCTTCGTATGTTCTTATGTTCTATTCAAATCACTCTTGAGAGCTTCATAAGTCAGTTACAAATACAATAATAAATATACATTAAAATCTAATGCAATAAACAAACTCATTTAAAACACAAAGACTGTGTTACACTAATAATCCAGATTATAGGCCAGTTCAAACAGCTGTGTTTTCAGCCTTTTTTTAAAACCCTCCACTGGTGTGAGAGAGCGTGAACATAAACTGTTTCACTTCTGAGAGAGAGAGATAGAGAGGGTGTCATGCATATCAGTATAAAGGGTTAGACAAGCTCAACTCCTGCATTTACAGTACATCTTAGCAAAATTTGTGGGGAGGCATCTAGTGTGTGACCAAACAAAAGAGATCTACTAAGTTAAATACAGAAACGTTTACACCTTGTATATTGGTGCTTTACTGATTCCAAATGCTGGGACTGTAGATGTTTTTAAAAAAAAAAAAAATCCTGTAGGTAATTTATTATTTCACTCGTAAACATGCTCTTGCTGGGATTGGGAACGCCATACTTCCTTGTTAGTAGAATTGCCTAGGACGCCCCATGAACAGGCGATTCTGGGCAACCTAGGAGCTGGGACGTGTTCCATTATAGTCTATGGGGTAGTTTTCATCTTTTAAATATAATAATGGTCATCTGGCGACTAATCAAGGGATCAGGATCAACCAGGGCCCTGTTAGTCCACCAGTGCCCTTGATTAATCGCCAGATGACCACTATTGTATTTAAAACTGATGAGAAGACCACCCCCTCCCATAGACTATAATGGAGCACATCCCCGCGCTCTCCCTAGGATTGCATCAGAACGTGGCTGTCCATGGGGGCGGGTCCTTGTCGGTTCTCCTAACCGGGAAGTACAGCATTCCCAGCAGGAGCACGTCTACGAGTGAAATAATAAATTACCTACAGGATTTAAAAAAAACAACATCTATATCCCCAGCATTTGGAATCGGTAAGGCACCAATATATGAGGTGCCATGGGTTTTCTTAGTGAATCTCTTTAAGATGCCAGTGATCCTCCCCCCACCCACTCTGCTGCTTTAAAGCATGCAATTTTTTCAAACAACTCCAATGTTCTTACTTGTTGTAAATGATTGGAGGGTGTCACGCATATTAATTAAAGGAACACTACACTCTCACATCTTGTAAATTTTTCCAGTTTACTTGGCACCGTTGGGGTCACAAACTTTTTGTTTTAATTTATTCTGTTAGCAGTAGTCCTCTGTAACTGTCCTTGGTGCCTCAATTTTCTGATTGTTGAAACCTCAGTTAGTTCCCAAGAGCTGCATTAGCACTGAGAAAATTATGTCACATAGTCCGTTTATACTTTGCATCTTGATGCAAAAAGTCTAATAAAGCTTACAAACTCTCAAGAAATACATAGAGTAAAAGTGATTTACAAGAAAAAAAACCTGTTACCACTCCTAACAAGTGTTTGAAACTAAGTAAAGGTAAATGGGCACATATCACATCTTTCCTGCTATTTGTTATTGTATTCTAAATCCACAGAGAGGCATACCGTAGAGATTAACGGATGTTGACACATCATCTTCTCCATCATAAATTTATATTCAGGCACATGGACTAAAATTAGATATACCCTTGATAGATCTCTGACTGATAATGTTGACTCTAATTGTGGAATTAAACAGGGATGCATCTTCCCCTCTTTCTGTTCAGTTTACATTTTAAATGATTTCTTGATGGGTATTGACCAAAGAAAATTTGAGCCTCAACAAAAACTAACTAAATAAATAATTAAAATCTCAGGTGTATTCTGGCACTTGCATATACTAATGACATTGCTCTCATTTCTCAGTCATCTGGAATTACAAATGCTTTTGGATCATGTACAGGAAGTTTGTGCCACCTATAAACTTAAAGTAAATATTTTCTAAAAGTATAATGATTAAATTTGGTCAGAATAAACTGACCTCGTTTTCATGGAAAATAGATCATGTAAAAGTGTAATCTGTCAAATCGTGTTTATTTGGGAGTCGCATTTTCTTTCTTTCTTTTTTTTTTTTTTTTAACTTTACTATACTGTTTCTTCCTCTTGCTAGTTGGCTCCTGTTGGTCCTACCCACTCACCCAGACCTCTCACCTGCCTTCCCCGGGACTTACCTCACCTCCTACTGACACCCTGGCTTATCTCCCCAGGGCGGGGCCATCGGGAGGGGCCTCCCCCCCCCCGATGGAGACTAGGTTGGTGCTTCAGAGGAGAGTGCCTCGGTCGGCAGTGGGGGGCCTGTGGTGAGAGGCAGATGTCCTCTTGCAGCATCTGGCCTTTTTCCCATTTTCTGTCCCAGCCCCTGTAGGACGCCAAGAAGAGCTCTCGATGTGTGTTGCATGTCAGAGCACGTCGGCATCCTCCCTGACTCCCTGGCTCCACTTGCACTGCCATCTGTGGTCACCTGAGTGGCAGTAGCACAGCGGAGTCGGTCTTCCCTCCCTCCCTGAGGTGGAGAATGTCCTCTGGGATGCTCAGCTCACCTCCCCATTCCCTAACCAGGTTCATCAGCATCGTGAGCAGTAGTGCTACTGCTGTGTTGGCTGGAGTCTCATTTTCTTTAAAAAAAAAAATGCAACTTGTATTCATCATATACTCCCTTCTTCCAAAAAAAAAAACCTGAAATAAACCATGGTGGGATTTCTTTAGCTTTTATAGGCTTTATGGAGGAGGCTCAGTGATATTGCCATTAGAGCAGCAAATGCAAAATTAACTACAAAAATATTATATGCAGCTAGAATCTGGGCTATATCTAATATTGATTCTGTTGACAGAAAACTGGCAAAGTTTTGGAAAGGCATTCTTGGGATACCTACAGGCACTCCGGCTTATGCTGTTAGGGCAGAGCTGGGATAGCCTTCGAGATCAGCCTTGGCATAGGCCAGACTGGTTACTGGCTTCATGTACCACATTTAAAGCCTAACACACACCTTCCCAACTGGCCTATCAAGTGCTGAGAACATTTTTACAACTTAGACAGTAATGCGGCTGGCTTACAGATCTGTTTATGGTTCTCGAAAAAAAAAATCTGATGTCATTGCTCGACTTAACAGAACCGAGGATAAGAATTAATAAGTCCTATATTAAATTGGGGAAAAATAGGCTAATTGATGTCAAGCGGAAAGATGTAGTGCTTATTAAATCAGCTAGATTCAGCCTTTGGCTGCCCAGCAGTAAAAGGTTCAAGGGAATGTGTGCCCACAGCAAGTAATTAGGTTATACAAGACCCTTAATGTCCGATCTAGCTCTAGGTGAGGAAAGGCTGGAACACTTAGTGCTCCATAATACTTATTTTTTTTTTTACATTTTGTAACCCCCTTCAATATCCCGAAGCACAGCGCCATCTTTTTCAATAGCTGTTGCATAGTTCACAGGGTCATCTGTCCTGATGATGTCTATGCCTCACCATATGTGACAGCATGAACATACAGAAGCCTGATACCCCATGGCTGGTAGTGCACACAATGTGCACCCACAACTTACAGTTTCCCCTAGACATATCTGGAATCACAGGGCCTCCGTGACTGGCCCCACTGCCGGTCGCATTAGTGGTTTAGTTTACCATTAGGTAGTTGTTTTTACACTCCATAACACTCCCACTGAGAGCTGCTGCTTGAGCCAGTGCCACCATAGATACTGCCTATAAGGGCACTCTACAATGAGCGTGCACTCCAGCTCCTATGTGCTACTGTACCAGGCTCAGGTTCTAAAAGGCAGCAAAAGGGTTAAATATCAACAATATCTAAATCGGGCAAATTATGTTAACAGACACCAATGCAAAGTCTTGGAGTAGTGTCACACTCTAAACGAGCATGTATCAGCTGCTTTTTAGGTTTGAAACTGAGTACCATGAGCGCACGTGTCAGTAATGAGCACAAATGAGCACTCACTGTACTTGGTTTCACTCACTGTACTTGGTTTCACTCACTGTACTCGGTTTCAGTCCAGAAATGCAGCTGATCTCATGCTTGTTTTAGATGTGACACTAATTTGAGCAGAAGGTGGCTTATCCTCCCTCTGTACAGGTCACTGGTGCGGCCGCACCTGGAATATTGCGCAATGTACTAGAGCCCACACCTGAGGAAAGACTGCAGCAAGGTGGGGGCAGTGCAGCGCAGGGCAGCTAAGATGGTGCACGGACTTGGGGATTTGACATATGAGGGAATCATGTACACCCTGCAGAAAAGGAGGGGAAGGGATGAAATACTGGGGGTTGGGGTCTCTGATGCCAGTTCGGTCAGGGACAGTTTAGAGGGTCAGTACTGTAATCACTAGGTGGTGGGTTTCTAATGTTGACATTGGTCTGGGGAAGTTCACTGAGTAATAGACTTCTAGCTGGGGTTTCTGGTATTGTTGCTGGTTTGGGGCAGTTTATTGGGCAGTATTCTGATAGCTGGGTAGTGGGTTTCTGCTGTTGACTCTGGTCTAGAACAGTTCACTGGGCATTATTCTGATAGCTGGGAAGTGGGTTGCTGATGTCAGTGCTGGTCAGTAGTAGTTTTTATAGGGCAGTATTTTAATAACTGGGGAGTGGGTTTATGATACCCATCTGGTCAGGGGCAGTTAATAGGCCCGTATTCAGATTTCTGGGTTTGAGAGCTCTGATACCGATCTGGTCGGGGCAGTTTATGTAACAGTATTTGGATAGCAGGGGAGTGGGTTTCTGATGCCAGCTCTGGTCAGGGGCAGTTTATATGATTGTAGTCTTGATAGCTGGGGAGTGGGTTTTTGATGCCAGCTCTGGTCAGGAGCAGTTCATTGGGCTGTATACTGATAGCTGGAGAGTGAATTTCTGATACTGTTCTGTTCGGGGGCAGTTTATGGGACTGTATACAGATAGCTGTAGAGTGAGTTTCTGATGCTGTTCTGCTCAGGGGCAGTTTATGGGGCTGTAAACTGATAGCTGGAGAGTGAGTTTCTGATGCTGTTCTGCTTGGGGCAGTTTGTGGGACTGTATAGTGATAGCTGGAGAGTGAGTTTTTGATGCTGTTCTGATCAGGGGCAGTTTATGGTACTATATACTAATAGCTGGAGAGTGAGTTTCTGATGCTGTTCTGCTCAGGGTCAGTTTATGGGACTGTATACTAATAGCTGGAGAGTGAGTTTCTGATGCTGTTCTGCTCAGGGGCAGTTTATGGGGCTGTAAACTGATAGCTGGAGAGTGAGTTTCTGATGCTGTTCTGCTCGGGGCAGTTTATGGGACTGTATAGTGATAGCTGGAGAGTGAGTTTTTGATGCTGTTCTGATCAGGGGCAGTTTATGGTACTATATACTAATAGCTGGAGAGTGAGTTTCTGATGCTGTTCTGCTCAGGGTCAGTTTATGGGACTGTATACTAATAGCTGGAGAGTGAGTTTCTGATGCTGTTCTGCTCAGGGTCAGTGTATGGGGCTGTATACTGATAGCTGGAGAGTGAGTTTCTGATGCTGTTCTGCTCAGGGGCAGTTTATGGGGTTGTATACTGATAGCTGGAGAGTGAGTTTCTGATGCTGTTCTGCTCGGGGCAGTTCATGGGACTGTATATTGATAGCTGGAGAGTGAGTTTCTGATGCTGTTCTGCTCAGGGGCAGTTTATGGGGCTGTAAACTGATAGCTGGAGAGTGAGTTTCTGATGCTGTTCTGCTTGGGGCAGTTTATGGGACTGTATACTGATAGCTGGAGAGTTGAGTTTCTGATGCTGTTCTGCTCAGGGGCAGTTTATGGTACTGTATACTAATAGCTGGAGAGTGAATTTCTGATGCTGTTCTGCTCAGGGGCAGTTTATGGGGATGTATTCTGATAGCTGGAGAGTGAACTTCTGATGCTGTTCTGCTCAGGGGCAGTTTATGGGGCTGTAAACTGATAGCTGGAGAGTGAGTTTCTGATGCTGTTCTGCTTGGGGCAGTTTATGGGACTGTATACTGATAGCTGGAGAGTTGAGTTTCTGATGCCGTTCTGGTCAGGGGCAGTTTATGGGACTGTATACTGATAGTTTGAGAGTGAGTTTCTGATGCTGTTCTGCTCGGGCAGTTTATGGGGATGTATTCTGATAGCTGTGGATTAGGCTTTTGTTGCTGACTCTGGTCAGGGCAGTTTTCATGACTAATTCTGATAGCTGGGGAGTGGGTTTCTGATGCTACCTCTGGTCAGGGGCAGTTTATGGGGCTTTATTTGGATAGCTGAATAGTGGGTTTCTGATGTTGTTCTGGTCAGGGACTGTTTGTGGGATCGTATTCTGATACCTGGAAGTGGGTTTCTGATGCAGTTCTGGTCGGGGCAGTTTATGGGGCTGTGTTCTGATAGCTGGGGAGTGGGTTTGTGATCCTGACCCTGGTTAGGGGCAGTTTATATGACCATATTCTGATAGCTGGGGTGTGGGTTTCTGATCCTGACTCTGGTTAGGGGCAGTTTATGTGACCATATTCTGATAGCTGAGGAGTGGGTTTGTGATCCTGACCCTGGTTAGGGGCAGTTTATATGACCATATTCTGATAACTGGGGAGTGGGTTTGTGATCCTGACTCTGGTTAGGGGAAGTTTATGTGACCATATACAGATAACTGGGGAGTGGGTTTGTGATCCTGACTCTGGTTAGGGGAAGTTTATGTGACCATATTCAGATAACTGGGGAGTGGGTTTGTGATCCTGACTCTGGTTAGGGGCAGTTTATGTGACCATATTCAGATAGTTGGGGAGTGGGTTTGTGATCCTGACTCTGGTTAGGGGCAGTTTATGTGACCATATACAGATAGTTGGGGAGTGGGTTTGTGATCCTGACTCTGGTTAGGGGCAGCTTATGTGACCATATTCTGATAGCTGGGGAGTGGGTTTCTGATCCTGACTCTGGTTAGGGGCAGTTTATGTGATCATATTCTGGTATCTGGGAAAGTGATTTTCTGATACTGACTCTATTCAAGGGCTGTTAATAGTATTTTGATAGCCAAGCAAGGCAGACAGAGTTGAAGTTCTCAAACAGGCTGCTTTAAGGCCTTGCGATGGAACAACATGCTGCAAGAAATAGTTGTGCTAGTTAAAATGAGCCATTAAAAGATTGTGAGTCAGCATCTCATATTAGACAGGAGCCGTGCTTAATTTTTTCCAGCCGTGGTCTGCCATTTTCATCAAATGAGATCAGCTTGGGCAGTGTGTGAGCTCATTTCCTGCTGGGTCAGACACTTGCTATTATTTAAACTTCTGCTGCAAATACAAACAGATAAAACCAAAAGAGGTTAAAGCACTTCAGGGGACTGGCTGTGGTGGGGATGATGATGATCCAGTAAAAATCAACTTGGTGTATTTTTCCATGCTACTTTTTTTCTGAGAATTTTTAGTAGTTTAGTTGTCACTCTGGAGAGCATTATACTATACATAGATGCACAGAAAATGATAGACAGAGGAGACCACTGGTCCATCTTGTTCATCCTCTGCCGTCCAGCCAGCTGCAGCACTTAGTATTATTGGAAGTTAGGCTTCACAGGTATCAATGCCATACATGAAAAACTCTGCTTGAAGCTGGGCACCTTATGCAGGAACTGGACCTGTCTGCCCCTCATAGTCTGACGAGAGATCATCCAAAGATGATGTAACCAACACTCAATGATGCAGATGTGGTGTGTGGCACTGCTCCTAAGTCCACCCCTGGATCCTCTCCTCCATTCATTCTGTTGCTTTGCCACTGACTCCCTTTCCCCATACTCTCCACTGCACCCTCTACCAGAACCTCTTTATCCACCTCTCTAAAATCATTTGGTTTCTCTTACTGTGCCGCCTTCCATTTGAAATTCTGTCTAGCCTCACTCTCCTTTTAACTTACTGTGCTACTCTTATCCTGTGCTGCCTCCTCCTATCCACTCTGATCCTCGACCTGCGCTCTGCAGCGTTTCTCGGCGTAACACCTCTGTTCACCAGTCTGCCTTTTCAGCACATTTGACCACCCTCTGGAGCTCCCTTCCCTGTGCTAATCTGTCTCTCTCACTCTTACCTCTTTTTCAAACAACATCTCAGAGCTCACTACTCCCCAGGCTACTCCTGTCCCTAACCTCTACTTTAGTCTCACCTTGAGAACCCAAGAACTGCTGTTACACACCTGGCTTTGCTCAGGTTTATTCTAAATTTTTCTGCTGGTTATTTGGTGGGTGAAGTCTAATCCATGTTTTTTCATAACTACCTCTTCTGCTTAGTGCCACATAGTCATTTTTTTTTCACCAAGCTTTTTGGCCCTCAGTGCACATCTTCTCCTACTTCAGGTTCCTGCTGGCCCTCCAGCCCTGTCATCCACTCTCCCACTGTCGAGTCGTTGGGAATCTACCTGGAGTGGTGCCTGAAGAAGCCAGCGAGCATCATTTAGGTGACGCAAGGCACATTTCTTTTTTTATTTTTGTATTTTTCCCCTTCCCTTCCTTGACATCGGGTAGTACCTTTGACTGCCTCGAACATGGTAGGGCGGGATGAGCTGATGCCACCCCTCATGAGGAAACAGGCTCCCTGGCTCACTACAAGGGGCTGTAGCCATGCCAGAACCTGGACGTCTCTCTCTTCTGGCTGGCTTGCACAGCATTCCTCAGCCCTGGCCACACAGATCTTGGCTTCTCGAGTCCACTTTCAAACTCCGATCACCAGCATGGAAGTCTAATACATTACCGCTAAGCCTTTGGATGGCCCCCCACTTTAGTAAATTTAAGTTCATATGCTCACATATTAGTGGTATTGCTGTTGTTGATTTAAACAATTAACTCCCACTGTGTAACAACCCCCCCCCCCCCGCCTCGGTCGCACCTGGGGCGAACTTCAGCTCAGTGTGCCACTTCGGGATATCAGTTTTCTTAATAAATTAATAAAAAAATAGAGATGACTGTAGCTAGTGTTTAGCGGCACAGTTGTCCAGTAAAGTGTTTGGTCTTTAGCACTGTGGAGATCTACACAGATACATAGACACTGAATGCAAAAAAAGGCCGTTGGCTCACCCAATTTGCCCACCCTACCTAACTATTCTCTCTTGCCCTAGTGGTAGTTCTCCCCTTTTTTTACTGTCTGCCCTTTTCTAATTAAATCCATCTGTCTCTCCCATCCCTGCTTGAAGCTGCTGATGACTTTTCCTGTACAACCTCTTCTGGTAACTTATGCCACTTATTCACCACCCTTCCTGTGAAGAAGTGCTTCCGGACGTTTTTTTTTAATCTCCCCCCTGCCGCTTCAATGAATCCCCTCTCATCCTTGGGTTTGAACACATGGAGAATAGTTCCTTGGCATCTACTATATTTATCCCATGCAGGTACTCTCAATCATGTCACACCTTTCCCTCCCTTTCTCCAGGGTGTACATTTATTTAAAAATTGGTAACCGGGAAAAGCACACTGAACCAAGGCTCGTTTTCAGGCGCAACTCAGGGTAGAGGGAAGAGAAAAGCAACAAGCGAATACAATAGATTAGATGTTTACAAACAAGGTGCAAACAACAGTAGTGCGATTTGGCAAATGTGCAAACATTTTCAAGATATGGGTGTCAGGAGCAAGAAAGTGCTCTGTAGCTTGAGACAAAATTAAGCATCTGGTAGAAAATCATGGTGCAGAAAAATGTGAGGCATACAACCGTCCCAAGGGAAGGGGCAGGAATTGGGGAGGGAGGAGGGAGAGGCAGGTTAGGATGGAAGCTAACAGGGGTAGGGGGGTGGAAAGAGTTTTAGCCGGTGCATAAGGGAGGTTGGGGAGGGCTAAAGACAGAGTGCAGAAGGTTCGAGGTTCCAGAGGGAGGGGAGACAATAGGAGAAAGCTGACTACCCAGCGGAGGAGCAAAGGTGGGGAGAGAGAATTGTGGGGATCCCTGGAATGAAAGGGATATGAGGCAGATGGGATGGGAGAGATGAGAATGGATAAAAACGAGGGCTATTCCTCAGACCAATATTTAGAGATGAAAGAAGCTCAGTGATGCAGGCTACAGGAAGGAAGGAAGAGGGAGGATGGCGAAGGAAGAGTAGTGTGTGCAATGATGGGTATTAGGGGATGAGTTTGTGGCAAAAACAACAGAAGACATTACAGAGGATGTCCAGTCTAGCAAGAGAAGAGGAGGGAGTACTACAGAATACCATGTCAGCATAGTTAAAGACTGGCAGCACCATTTTGGTATCCAGTTCCTGGCAGACCTGCAGGGACGGGCAGTTTTTATTATAATACAGGGCTCCAAGTTTGAGGCGGAGTTAAACATGGATGGCATCAGTGTGAACAGAGAAGTCGAGCCTGCTATCAAGCCACACATCGAGGTACTTAAAGAAATGGACCACTTCAAGGGGAGAACTATCCAGGGTGGTGAAAGAAGGGATGTTTCCCTACTATGTGAAATCCCGAAAGTGATTCACCATCTTAGTTGTCCTGTATTGTACAGCCTCCACCTTGTTGCAGTCTTTCCTCAGGTGTGGGCTCCAGTACCTTGCGCAGTATTCCAGGTGCGGCCGCACCAGTGACCTGTACAGAGGGAGGATAACTTCCCGCCTTCTATTACTTATCCCCCTCCCTATGCACCCAGCATTCTATTTGCTTTGCTCATTTCCCTGTTACAGTGTGCAGATGTTTTTTAAGGGTCTTCCAGATCATCACCCCTAAATCCTTTTCTTCTGGAGTGCTGTCCAGCACCACCCCTCCCATGTTGTAGTGCACCCTTTGGCTCCTTTTCCCAATGTGCATTACTTCACATTTTTAGCATTAAAGTTCAGCTGCCAAATCTTGTACCAGCTCTCCAACCTGCCCATATCTTTCCTTAGTTCTCTTCTCCCTTATTCCATGTCTATCCTTGTGCAGATCTTTGTGTCATCTGCAGAGGCAGATCTTACCCGTGATACCTTCACCTATGTCACAGATGAAAATATTGAAGAGGACTGGTCTTAGTACCAATCCCTGAGGTACACTGCTGGTCACTTCCCTCACCTCTGAAAACTTCCCATTGACTACCATCCTCTGTGTTTTACTCCTCAGCCAGCTATCTACCCAGTTCACCTTCTTTTTCTCTGCCCCAAGGACCTTAATCTTTTTGACCAGCCTCCTGTGGTGAACTGAGTCAAAGGCCTTGCTGAAGTCAAGGTATACTGTGTCAGTTGCCTGCCCCTTGTCTATTGCTGTGGTAACCCAGTTGGAAAACTTCACCAGGTTCTTCTGGCAAGACATTCCCCTTGTGAACCCATGCTGTCTGGGGTCCTGCGGCCCATTCCCTTCTAGGAAGTCCACCAGGTCCTCCCTTAATAGAGACTCTGTGATCTTTTCTATTATAGACATCAAATTGACTGGCCTATAGTTCCCTGACTCACTCCTCTTCCCACTGTAATGTTGTGGAACCACATCTGCTGTCCTGTCCCTAGGAACCACCCCCGTGACTAGCGAGCTATTGAAATGTCTTCTAGTGGCCCTGCTATAACCCCTGCTGCCTCCCATAGCACCCATGGGTGTAAGCCATCAAGTCCCATAGATTTATCTACTTTCAACCTGCTAGCTTATCCAGCACCCTTTTCTCTGTTATCTGGACCTTTGCACCAGTGTCTTTGCTTCCTCCCTTCCTAACCCCACAATCTGGCAGTGGCCTGTCCTTCTCCTTAGTAAATACTGAACGAAAATAATTGTTCAGTATCTCTGCTTTCCCTTCTCCCCTCCTCCCCCTCACTGCTCTTAAGTCTCACTAACCCCTTTGACCTTGCGTTTCTTCTGGATGTACTAGAAGAATACCTTATCTCCTTTCTTCACTCCGGTTGCTAACCAGAGCTCCGTCTGTGCTTTGGCCTCCCTCACCATCCTGTTGGTTTCTCTTGTTGCTTCCAGATACCTCACCCTGTCTTCCTCCCTTTGCCTACCCTTATACTTAGAAAATGCCCTCCTTTTAACTCTTACTGACGCCTTTACATCAGCTGTGAGCCACATTGGCCTCTTAACCCTTTTACCCTTGGATACCTTTGGAATGGAGCTATTTGCCACTTCTACCATTGTCTTTTTTAATGCTGCCCACTTTTCTTCTGCACACCTACCTTCACTGTGTCCTTCATGCTGTTCTCCAGTTTTCCCCCTCATTTTACTGAAGTCCACTTATGAAAGTCCCATGTCCTTATTCCTTTTGCCCCTTTGTCTGTCCACCTGGACCTCCGATGCTACTGTCCAGTGGTTGCAGGAACTGAGTGGTTCCAGAACTGCTACATTCTGAATCTTCTCACTGTTGGTGAGCACCAGAGCCAGAAGGGCCTTTTCCCTTGTTGGGCCCTGAACTAATTGCTCTGGAAATGCCTCTTGACAGGCGTCCGCTAAAAACTGATTCCTAGTACTAGCCACAATTGTAACTTTCTAGTCCATGTCCAGCATGTTGAAATCCCCAACTACCACCATTTCCCCATGACTTGCTGCTGTCTTAAGTGTCTCTCTCAGTGCCCCATCTTTCTCTGGATCCTGGTATGGTGGCCTGTAGATCACACTGATCTGGATTAGTTTTCTCTTCCCTGTTTCTGCTGGTACCCACTGGGTTTCCAATTCTCCTGACTCCCCCCAGACTACTTATTTCTATTGCTTCAGTCCCCTCGTATTTTCCCATAAATCCACTCCTTTTTTTTCCATAAAGGTTCTTTTCCTCCCTGGCAGAATGTGTGGCTTCTTAGCCCTGTCCCCGTGCACTGTAGCCTTCTCTCATCTCCTCTTTTGGTGTGGGGATGTCCTTATCCTCTGCAGATTCCTCCTCGCAGTGGAGCCAGGGAGATAGGGCTCTCCTTCCCCCACCTGGCTCGCATATCAAGATGTGTCCTTGGACTGGAGTGGCAGAGCAGGCCATAGAATGACAGGCAGGGCTTCATGGAGTCCATCCTTCATTTTTTCTCCCTGAGCTCACATATGTACAGTGAGTGCAATGTGCATGCTTCCCCTCCGAAGAGATGCCCCTGGTGCTCTGTATGTGGGACCCTTCCCACTGTGTGACCTGCTTGTGCCACCATCCAGATACTTTCAGGTGGCAGTCAGCAGCAAGACATGCCAACCCTTCTGCCCGAGGAGGGAGAGCAGTACTGTGGATGCTCAGTCCACCCTAACCCGACCAGCCCCCGAGCAACCTGTGTCTGTTTCTGAAATCTGGTCGCCGGTGTGGCGCAAGACGTGGCATCCTGTGCCTCAACCATCAGCGCTCATGAGTCAGCCACTTCAGTCCCTTCCTTAACCCACAGTGCTTCCTCTCCTCCCCTGCCCCTTGCCCTGTCATTTCTGAATAGGGTGTAGCCTGGTATGGTCACGTCCCAGTCATGGTTTGAGGTTGCGTATTTGTGTATTACTATCACCTGGTCATGTCCACCCTCCATGACCAGTGCCTGAAGATCTTCCTGGACATAAAGTCTCCACCACTTATTCACACTAATGGGATCTACGCTGGAGGTGCTAGGACCCAGCGGGAGCAAACTTTTTTGCCAGAGGGTCGGCGCCAGAGATGGAGCCTCGAGGAGCGTCGCCATGAGCCTCAGCTCGTGCAGCAAAGACTATCTCGGCGTCGACCCTCCAACCGCCTCAGTTCCTTTTTTCCAGCCGTTGAGTGTACTTCAGTGATGACGTCGCTTGCCCGACGGGAGTCAAACTTCAAACTAGCAGCATCGTTTTCAGTTTATTATTTTGTAGTATTTCTCGAATAAAGTACCGCTTACAATAATTTATTCTTATTAAAGAAAGAAGTCTCAGCCTACATTGACGGAGTCGACCATGAGCAGGTCAGGTGATGGGGGAGACTTCGTGTAAACTATTCAGTCAGCGGGCTGGGTCCGATCCGCCGCCCTTTCTGGAGGGGTCTGACAACAAACGGTCCAGTGCCTGAGGAGGCGGTCCCCGGGCTATAAAGAAAATGGTTGCATTCTTGGCACCGTTCGGCCTTGAGCTCTTCTTGGCCCGTAGGACAAAAAAGAGAAGGCATCACTCGAAGTCGCCCTCTGATATGTCTGCACGTCGACGGTTGGTCATTGGGGTCAGTTGCCAGTCTCCTCGTTCGGAGTCGCCGGTCTCTGGTTCTGGTCACCAACCTCTTCGACATCGGAGCCCTTCCCCGCCTTCTGGTAGGGTTTCATATGAGCAGTTTCATCAGTGGGCCGCTGTGATGGAGCAATGGGCTCAGAGGTTGGTCCAGCTGCATGGCTCGGTCAGTCCGGGGCCCTCGGGCTCTTTGGGGGATCGGGCAGGGCGGTTGGGTCTCCCTAGTCGTGCGGTGCCTTCTTCAGTGCCGTCGACTCCGCGCTCAGGTGTTTCCCCCCCCCTCACATGGCTGCGGCGCACTAAGCCACACCGATGCCTCTATCTCCTGGTATTCTTCCTCCTTTTTCCTCAAATCCTAATTTTCGGGGCCGTGGGTTGGTTTTAGCGCTGTCGGCGGGTCACTCGGCGCTGTCCTCGGTGCTGATGCGCCTGTTGGTGCCATCCTTGGTGCCGGTACGCCAGTCGGCGCCGTCCTCGGCGCTGTTGAGTTTCTCAGTGCCGTGTGGCCTTTCGATGCCATGCGGCTTTTTGGCGCTGTGTTCTTCTGTGCCATCGAGTTTGTCAGCGCCATGTGGCTTTTCAGCGCCATGTTCTTCGGCGCCGAGGCCTGGCTTTTTTATCTTGGCCAGTCTTCAGGGCTTCTCCTCTCCGAATCCTTTTCCTTCCTCATTTCCTTCTGATTTTCATTCCTTTCCTGTCCATGCATTCCCTCCAGGACTGTCAGGAGATGATATTGAGCTTAACCCAGACCTTCGATTGGGTGATGATGTGGAAGGAGCAGGACCTAATCCTGTTGCAGAGCCTGTGGTCGAGGACCTGTCTTTTAAGTCTCTGCTAAAGAATTTGAATTCCACTCTTTCTCTCCAGACTACAGATATCGATCCTGGGAAGCTTTTAAGGCTCCAATACCTGCATGTCCCGGAGATCCCTGTGGATCTAACTCCCCTGGTACAGCCCTCCTTTGAGACTCTTTCTCAAATGGTATGGAATAATCCCGCTCTCATTCCTTCTGTGGATAAGTTCTTAGATAGAAAGTACGTTGCTCCCAAGGATCGACCCATTTTGGCCTCCCAAGCCTTTGCAGACCTTATTGTAGTCCTGGCAGGGAATGATAAGGTCGTCCTTCCTCAAGCTACTACAGCCTGACCTATAAACAAAGAATCTCATAAGATAGATACTTTAGGTAAGAGAGTCTTTGCTGCATCCACCCTGGGTATGCGTATTGCCAGCTACCAGAGTTATTTCTCTCAATATGAGTATGTTCTTTGGCATTCGCTCAAACAATTGGTAGAAGCTCTGCCTGAGTCGGACTCTCATTCAGAGCTTCTTCAGACCATAGCCAGGGGTATCGAGTCCAACAACCAGCAGGTTAAAGCAGCTAGGGACTCTTTCGATACTGCCTCCCGAGTGGCGGCGGTGGGTATTTGTACCTGCCGTCACTCCTGGCTGCGCACTTCAGGCTTCACGAATGATGCCCAGCAACAGGTCATGGCGTTACCTTTCAATGGTGTGTATCTCTTCAGTCCTCAAGTAGAGCAAGCTCTAGAGGCAACTCAAAAGACTAGGTCTGCCATTAAATTGGCTCGACCCACTCCCACCCCTTCTCGGGTGGGTGTTAATAAGTGTCAATTTCACAACCGTCAGTCATTTCGAGGCAAGGGCAGGGGAGGTTTTAATAAAAATCAAACCCCTCAGCCTCAATAGAAAATGCAACAGAAAGCACAAGGGCCCAAAGTGCCCAGTGCCACCTTCTGAGTTTCTGGCCCAAGTCCCACCTCAGCTGCCTGAGGGGGGGACTCTTTCTTGGCGGTGGGGGGTCGTCTGACTCTATTCTACAACTGGTGGAAGTCCATAACTTTGGACAAATGGGTCCTCTGGATAATCCGCAGGGGTATTCCCTCAATCTTTCAGAGACCCCTCCGGATCATCCCCCCAAACGTCAGCTCAGACTGTCAGTTCTTCAATCAGAGCTCCTTGCCACCGAGATACAAGGCCTTCTGAACAACAGGGCAGTAGAAATAGTTCCGATGGATCAACGGAACACAGGGTTCTACTCCCATTACCTTCTAGTTCCAAAGAAAAACGGGGGCATGTGCCCCATTTTGAACCTTAGAAAACTGAACAAATTTCTTCCCAAAGAAAAGTTCAACATGATTTTGCTGTGAACCCTGTTACCTTTGCTTCATCAACACGACTGGCTAGCAGGGTGCTTACCAGCATATCCCTATTCACCCAAAGCATCGCAACTACCTAAGGTTTGTGGCTTTGGGCCAGCATTATCAGTTCAGAGTCCTGCCCTTTGGGCTATCCTGGGAGCCGCAAGTTTTTAAAAAGTGTTGTGCAGTTCTCGCAGTGCATCTCAGAAAGATCGGAATACAAGTGTTCCCATATCTGGATGACTGGCTTCTAGCAAGCCCTTCCAGGCAAGAAACTCTAGACGCCATAGTCACGGCCTTGGACTTTCTCATGTCCATGGGAGTCCTGCTAAATCTCAATAAATCACAGTTGCAGCCCTCCCAGAAGCTCCTTTTCATAGGAACTCTTCTGGACACCTCCTGTACAAAAGCTTTTCTACCAGAGGACAGAAGGAGCAATATCCTACAGATGGCCCGATACATCAGAGAGAACAGCTCGGTTCGGGCTATCTCGATGCAATGGATGCTCGGTGTTCACTGTACCTCTAGCTTGCCTCCACATGAGAACATCTCAGTGGATGCTCAGTACTCAGTGGTCCCCAACCACTCACCCTCAATCCTTTCTCATCAAGGTGACAGAACCTTTGAAGAGGTCTCTCACCTGGTGGTCACAAGAGGACAGTCCCCTTCAGGGATATCCCTTTGCTCCTCTGGATCATCAGATTTCCATTACCACAGACATGTCTGTGATGGGGTGGAGAGCTCACTGTTGGAATCTCCACACCCAAGGAACGTGGACTCAGAATGAGTCCCAGCTTCACATAAATGTCTTAGAAATGAGAGCCGTCTTTTATGCAGTCCAAGCTTTGAAGGGCATTCTCTGTCACAAGAACATTCTCCTTCAAATGGACAACAAAGCAGTGATGTATTACCTCAACAAGCAGGGCGGTGCTCACTCTTACCCTTTATGCAGGGAAGCGATGAGAGTGTGGGAATGGTGCTTGGAGCACAAGGCACTAATTCAAGCGGTCTACCTGCTGGGAGTGCAGAACGACCTGGCAGACCATCTCAGCAGAACAGAGACAAATCCTCATGAATGGTCTCTCGACTCAACCATAGTTCAGTCACTATTCGCAGAGTGGGGAACTCCAGACCTGGACCTTTTTGCATCCCCACTCAACGCAAAACTGCCTCTCTTCTGCTCCAGAAATCCAGGGCCTGGCATTTCTGTCAGGATGCGTTCAGGCTACAGTGGACAAAACACTTTCTGTACGCCTGTCCGCCTCTTCCTCTAATTCAGAGGGTACATCTCAAGTTTGAGTCTCAGGGGGACAAAATCATCCTCATTGCTCCCTTCTGGCCTCGACAAATATGGTTTCCATTACTCAACAGTATGTCGAAACCCCCTCCGAAAGTGCTTCCCCTTCAGACGAACCTTCTGACTCAGGGGCCCATAGTCCATCCCAATCTGAGATCGCTTCACCTTCACACTTGGCTCCTGAAGAGATAGAGGGAATAGGTTCAGTGTCTCTCGCAGAGTTTCAAATATTCTTCTGGCTGGGCGCAAGCCAGCCACTAGAAAAACTTACACAGCCAAATGGAAGCATTTTTTACTCTGGTGTGCAAAATCCTCTTTGAATCCTTTTTCCTGTCCACCAAATAAAGTTCTAGAGTACCTTTTAGACTTTTCAAATTCAGGTCTGTGATACTCTACAGTCAAAGTTCACCTTTGTGCCATTTCAGCTTATCATGAGCCAGTACTTTCCTTGTCACTGGCTCAGTTACCTGTGGCTAAGAGGTTTCTTAAGGGAATTTTGCATACCAGACCCCCATCAGACGTCCAGTCGCAGCCTGGGACATTAATCTTGTACTAGACATGCTCACTCGAAAGCCTTTCGAGCCTCTAGCTACCTGTGAGCTGAAATTTCTCACCTGGAAAACGGCCTTCCTGGTGGCCATTACCTCAGCCCGCAGGGTCTCTGAGATACATGCCTTGGTCACAGACCCTCCATATACTGTGTTTCATAAAGACAAAGTAGTTCTTAGGACCCATCCTAAGTTTCTCCCTAAGGTTGTTTCAGAATTCCATCTAAACCAACCTTTGGTCCTGCCTACTTACTTTGCGAACTTCCAAAATGAAGGAGAGCATTCCCTTCATTCTTTGGACGTTAAAAGAGCTCTGCGCTTCTATTTAGATAGAACAAAATAAATTTGCAAAGCTCAACAGCTGTTTGTTTCCTTCAGCGAAACCTGGCTGGGTCAACCTGTTGCTATCAGATGCATTTCAGCATGCCTTCACCACTGCTATTCCATGGCGCAGGTTAAGCTGGAGGGCAGAGTGTACGCTCACTCTACTAGAGCAGTCGCGGCATCCCTGGCGGAAATCCGCAATGTGCCCATTGCGGATATTTGCAATGCGGCTACCTGGAGCTCAGTGCATACTTTCGTCAAGCACTATGCCCAGGATGTCCATGCCAGACGACATATTTCGTTTGGCAGAGCCATCCTGAATGGACTTCTGTCCTAAATTTGTGAGCTCTTGGTTTCTCCTGCTGCCCTCTCGGGGGATTATTAGCTCGGTACTCTCCCATTAGTGTGAATGAGTGGTGGAGACTTTATGTCCAGGAAGTACTCAAATCCCTACGATCTCTGAACCCTAACAAAGGTAAATGCCCCACGGCCCTGGACGCCAAGATGTTATATTTGTCCGCTCCTGCCATAGCTGCCCCACTAGCTGATCTATTTAACCTCTCCTTCTCACTAGGCAAATTACCAACCGAATGGAAACAGGCTACCGCCATACCCCTCCCAAAAGGGGGGTGACCCCTCCTCTCCAGGTAACTATCGCCCCATCTCCCTACTCCCGATTCTGGCAGAACTACAGGAACGTCTTGTCCTTGCCCAATTCTCTCCCTATCTGGACGCCTCCTCCTTCTTCACCCCATACCAATCCGGTAATCGTAAATCACACTCAACTATCACTTCTCTGCTAAGAATCACTGATGACATACTCACCGGCATGGATGAAGGCCACATCACCTCTGCCATCTTAATAGATTTAGCCAAGGCTTTCGACACCGCCTCCCATACTCTGCTCCTTTTAAACTAAAAGATGCGGTCTCTCCAAGCCAGCCTCCAACTGGTTCCACGACTACCTGGTGGGTAGGCACCAGGCTGTAAAAATCACCTCACACATCTCTAACCCCCTACCAGTCACTGCCGGCGTCCCCCAAGGCTCAGTCTTGGGCCCTCTGCTCTTCTCCATATTTTTAAATGACCTCCCGTCAGCCTGTCGTTACTCATCCATCCAAATATATGCGGATGACACAGTCCTGTATGCCACGGGCCCTTCCACAAGCGAGGTGGCTAATTTACTACAGCAGGATTTCAACACCATCCAGGACTGGTTCCGATCAAACCAGCTATTCCTAAACCCTAAGAAAACTATGTCGCTAACCTCGGCTCACAACAAAGACTCTCCTAAACCCCTTTTCCCCCTTCCAAACACTGGGCCGGGACCCTCCTGGAAGCATGCACCAGTTTCAGATACTGGCGTCTGGCTCGATCAGCACCTAGATTTCACCACCGTATTGATTCCATCCACAAAACTACTCCTAAACTCGGCGCCCTATATAGGAACAACAGCTGCCTCCCCTTTCCAGCCAGGAAAGCTATTGTTCAAAAGATGATCCTCCCAATACTCGACTATGGCGACATAGTCTATGCTACTGCTCCCTCCTCTTGCTTAGCCAGCCTTGACACACTTTTCTACTCCTTCTGTTGCTTTATCCTTGACTGCCCACAAACAACCCACCACTGTGCCTTATACAGATCCCTAGCCCTGCCGTCCCTCCAAGACCGCAGATTAATCCACTGTGCTAGGTCCGCAGCCAAATTCTGGTCCCAAACCTTTCCCCACTACCTGGCCTCTGTCCTCTCCCCACAACCTCCCGCTGCTTACTCCCTCAGAAGCACAGACCATAGGCTCCTCCACATCCCCTTCATGCGCACAAGCAAAGGGCAGGCAGCTTTCAAATTCCGTATCCCCCAGCTTTGGAACGCCAAGCCAGCTGATATAAGACATTCACCCAACCTCCGCCACCTCAATCTCCTACTCAGCACCCACTTCTCCTCCAGCTGCTCGTGCTTTAGCTAGTTCCCACTATGTACTTGTATTTTGTGTGCTCAGATGGGTCTGTGTAATTTTATCCATTTGTATTTCCCCCTCCTCTGTTTACTGTTTCTGTCTGCCGATTTTCTGTATGGCAGGTGGCTCCCTCAGTGTGATGATTAACTACTGTACCCTGTGATGTACTATTTTTCTTGGGACTTGTCCCCCAGGTCGCATCTGGAATCGAGCAACCCTGCTCAGTATGCCTTCCTGGTTAAACTCATAAATAAATAAATAAAGATATGGAAATTACGTACCTACTGTAATTCTTGATCTTCTTGGACGAAGTCTCCACCACTCATTCACACGCCCACCCACCATCCCCCGAGCTCACCTCTGTTGGTCTTCACTCCCTCAATCTTTAGGCTGTGAAGACTTCTTTGTCGACCCTTTTTATATGGGTCTTCTGGACTATCTTATGTCCGGTTTTTGTTAGGCTATCCTTCTAGGTTAGTTACGCTGCACCTCCTCGGGGGAATAAAAAGGTACTGAGGCAGTTGGAGGGTCGACGCCGAGATAGTCTTTGCCGCATGAGCCGAGGCTCGCAGCGCCGCTCCTCACTGCTCCATCTCTGGCGCCGACCCTCCTGCAAAAAAGTTTGCTCCTGCTGGGTCCTAATGCCTCCGGCATAGATCCCGTTAGTGTGAATGAGTAGTGGAGACTTCGTCCAAGAAGATCAAGAAATTATGGTAGGTACGTAATTTCCATTTCTGTCATTTTGTTGTCCAGACTCCTACTGTTTTTGCATACCATTTTCCAACATTTTCCCCTAATCCCTCCCTCCCTCCTTTTCCCTTTTCCATGAGTTTACTTGATCCTGCTGAGTTCAGTGGGGGAAGGTCAGAAAGCCCCCCCCCTTTTGTTTGTGGCATTTTGTGTGTACCTTGTCAGTCTCACCCCCATACTAGTTTAAACTAGCTATGTGTGGTGCCACCTTTCTCCCAGAACCCTCCTGCCCTCCTCACTGGGGTGCAAGGCTTCTCTTTTGAGCAGTCTCCATCCACTGCAAGCTGGGCCCCAGTCTCCAAGGAACCGAAATTCCTCCTCCCTGCACCAGCCCTCTAGCCATCCATTGAACTGAAACATGTGGAACTGTTCCCTATGGTTCAGGTATGGCTGTGGCAGTACCTCTGAGAAGGCTACCACTCCTGCTCTCTCCCTTGCCTCCTTTCCCAGAGCAGAGAAGTGTGCCTTCATTGTTCCATGCTCCACTTGCTTAGATCATTCGTGCTCACATGTACAATGAGATCTGGCCTTTCCACCCCTGCCCCTTAAGCTCCACAACCCTGGCAATAAATCTGTCTGCTGTCACACCAGGATAACAGCAGATCGCTTCTTTCCCATCAGGGGTGAGACCCAGTTCCCCTCCAGCACCCCTTATAATTGAGTACCCTAATTCATGTACCTTCCTCTTGTCCCCTTTGAGCTTGACACCCCCCGCCCCATCTGCTCTCCCACATAGCCTGCCTGCTGGGCATGCTAGCTCCCTTTTCTCTCCTTATGGGAGGTTGGGAGACCTCCTGTTGCAACGAGGTGAACCTATTGCTGGTGCACTGCCCTGGTTCCACAGACTTGAGCATCCTTCCCTGCCTCCCTCCCTTTCTTCCTCCCTTCCCATCCTACACTACTGTCCAGCCACCTTTTCAAGCCTGAGATAGCCTATGATTTATATGGACATGTTGTATTTTTGTGAATTAGAAACATTTTATCATTTTTGACCAGGACTCACACTAACCTATGAAAACTTGTTTCCAGATGTGTTTTGGGGGGGGGGGGTGTTGCATGGGCCTGTTTTTATATTGATGGGGAGTGTTGGCTGTGACACTGGGGAATCTCCACTGCTCTTCTGTAGGGGGAACACATATCTCTCTGGCTACCATCCAAGATGGCGGACACCGGTGGAGATGGTGATGATGGAGCAATGATAGCAGGAGAGCTGACCTCCCTTCCTGTTACTAGTCCTAATGAGGTCCCTGTTTTTCATCTGGTGTTGATACGGACTGTGCAAAGGTGGATAGCCACCCTGAATCTGAAAATGTGATGGAAGTAGAAACTGCTAAATCAGAGTTAAATACTTGGTTAAAAACCCATTCTTATTGGTAGTGCCATATGACATCAGAACCATCCATTGCTTAACCTGACCCAAAATGGCCACACAAGATAGAATGAGTTAAAAGAGAAGAAAAAGTAGCTGTTGGCCCCCGTAGTAGAGGTCGATGAATCATTAGCAAGTGAACCTGCTAAAACTGCAAAGTCAAAAGAAAAGTGGCATTGTAGCCACCTGAGGATGTGGTTCCCTCCATGTCCCAACTACTGCAAAAGGATGAGTCCATGGCCTGGGTCGGCTGATGCTGACAGCGCAAGTAAAGCAAACCGCACTCCAGCAATGATGGTCAAGGGCGCTAACCTTGAACTTTGGAAAGACTACTGGGAAGATCCACTGAGTGATCAGCTAACTGACAGTGCCAGGTGGTCTCCTGAAAAGGCACTATGAGCAGCAGGCTGGAAATGGTACTCTGACAACCAAAGATGGTCTGCAAGCTTAACTGATAATGAGTTGACAGCCTGGCTGGTGGCTGTCAGTCCACCTGACGGTATCACTGCAGCTGGGAGAACATCAAAGACAGACGCCGGGAGGAAGGGCACGACTCACACTACCATGACTGAGTCAGCTATACAAGAGCTGAGTCTGTTTTCTTCAACTGAAAATGAAAGTCCCAGTTTCAAAGACACTGTAACAACAGGGTGTATATCCCAAATGGAAGAACATACAAATAGTGCTTTGATTGACTCCACAGATAAAGCACTTGAATTCTCGGCCTGCAGCAGAATCAACAATAAAAAGAGTTGACTTTCCTGCAGACATACAGACAGTCACAGGGAATCACGAAAATGCAGAGCAGCTACTTTAGCACCTGGGCTTGGTCGTCAAAATGCCAGCACAAGCTTTTGTTCTGCAGTTCATAAAACGTTCACATTTTCAGTTGGTCTTGGTTCTTTGCCCCCGCCCATCAAAGCCCAAAAATAAGTCTGCTACAGGAGCATGGATAGAACAAACATACTTGTAGTATGTCTCTGGAAACCCTGGGGTGCAGTAAAGGGCAGCAAGCCCAAGAACATCACAGAAGTAAACAGAAATACTGGTAATCAGAAATCAGAACTGGGAGTCCAGGTGATGCAAAAAATGAGTGAACATTTATTGTTGCATACTGTCAACAAAAATACTGGCTGGAGGATAGCCTGAACCCTGGCGCTCTGAGCAAAACTGGGATTCAGGCTGTCCTTCAGCCTGTATTTTTGCTGACAGTTTGTTTGCTAGTCGTCTGCATCACTTGAACTCCCAGTTGTGGTTTCTGAGTGCAGGTAACTCCATTTGCTACAGGGAGCATGGAGTCTGCTACACAGCCTTCTGCTGTCTCTTTGGACACTGTTTCTAAAGAACATTTGAACTTGATTCTATGACCTGTTTCAACAATGATATCTGAGGGGGAGCCAGTGATACGGGATACTATTTGGCAATGGATAACCCCACCCCTGGGTCTTCGGGGGAATACGTCCAAAACTGTGTCAAACACAGGACTCTGCAGTGGGTCCATTCCAAACGGGAAATCTCCATTACCTCCCTTATAATCATGAAAACAGCAGGGATGACAGGATCAAATTGGGGGGGGGGAGGGGGGGGTGTGCCACCGCCTAAATTTTCTGAATTGTTTACTGCCCAAATGGTGCCTGCACAAAGACACAGTGCAGTAAGACTGCATTACGTGGGAGGCCAAGAGCAACCTCCTGACCCATCTTATGAGAGAGGGACCTTATTGAAGGATTGTATGAAATTTGTTTTGAAATTGTGCACTTTCATTCATGTTTTTGGGGAAGAAATATATGATATTAGCTTTAATACTGCCAAATCTTTAGATGGATTTGGGGCCCAGTATGCAACTCTTAAAGATATATCCCTTTAGTCCCCTTTAGTTATGATCCCCTTGACAAAACCAGCAGTCAAGGTGGTGACACTATTGTTTTTGCAATGAGGGGGTTAGTGCTTGAGATATCGCCTACTGACTTAGTCAAAGATGCGAGGTTTTAGATGTACCAGACCAGTCCCCATTTTGGTTAATGAAAGAGTTGGACGGGTGGATGGAGCTTTATTGTTAAACTAATATATGGGGAGTCGGGCTTACTCCACCTTCCTTACAGCGTCTTCCTAGGGAGGGATAGAAGCCTGTGTTTTTACCAGGGCCAGCCTCTCTCCTGTTTTTTGTTTGTAAATATATTTTTATTGAACCAGCCTGTGTGCACAGTATTCATCAATAAAAACATACATGTTATACATCTGTGTTGTTGAGTCTTCATTACAATATAATAATAGTGCCTTTTGGCCCTCTTCCTCTCTGTGACAGCATGTGGGAAGAGAGCAACGACCATTCAGTTAGGGAGTATATTCACCTGACCCTGCCTGGGCAGCATAGTATTATAATAAGAGGGGTGCGTTTGGTCACAGTGTGATAAGGTAGTCCCTGACCTACATGTAATGTATACCTGTCATTTATAGAAGTAGATTTATAGGGCCCAAGTTAGGTTTACTATCAGGGGACAAAGTTCACATCTTTACTTATAACATGCAGGAGCCATCCGGTCCACCTAGAGGAATAGAGCTCCACCCTGTCATTCAGGGAGTGTGTGATCCCCATTTGGTATATTTGATTTAGTGTGTTATGCTATGAGGCAGAGTTTGGGACCCTTGGAGTGTGCCAGAGTCTGGTTGTGTTTTGTTTGTTTCTTGTTTTGGCCACCGTTATCAGTATGCCCAAGAGGTATCGAGAGTTAGGGTCTTGCAGACCCCTAGGGAGCTGAAGTAAGAGGAACAGCTCTGCTTTGAGAAGGACTGGCCTAGCAAAGAGTTCCTGCAGTTCACTTTTCAGGTCTTTAATACGAGGGGATAGGCTAGGGCAAGCCCACATTATATGAGTATAGTGAGCAATGGGGTTCATTGCATTGCTGCTAGCAGGAGGAGTCCTGTGTCAGCAGGAAGTGCGCTGTGATGACCAGGGTCCATAAAAATTGTATTTAAATGCTTTCAGGTATACTGTCACCATTGGTGGGAGCAGTTATAGGAAAAAAAGTCCCCAGGAAAAAAGGGCATGTGGGGAAAAAAAAGCATCAAATACAAAGGAGGAAAAAAAATGGCACCATTCGAAGGAAGTGCAGATTTACTATTGCAGCACCACACCACCATAGATCACCACCCCAGTGCAGTTCAAGAGAAGTGCAGATTTACTGATAAAACACTGCGCTGCCATGGAGCACCACCCCAGTGCAATTCGAGGGGCATGCAGATTTACTGATATAACACTGCGCTGCCATGGATCACCACCCCAGTGCAATTCGAGGGGCATGCAGATTTACTATGATAACACCACGCTGCTGTGGATCACCACCCCAGTGCAATTTGAGGTAAAATACGTCTTACACCATATTGGAACCTTCTTTTCCCTGTGCCTTTTTTTTTTTTGTGTGCCATTTTTTCCAGAGATGTTTTTTCTAGAGCCTTTTTTTCCAGATACCTTTTTTTCTGGGTACCTGTGGGAGCTTATCACCTTGGAAGAAAGTTGACATGCCTTATTTCAGGTGAGGTCTGGTGATGGGCTGAGGTGGTTAATTTCCTCCTCTCATTTCTGGCTTTTGGCTATCTCTAGTATAGAACCTCCAGAGGCATCCAGTAGTGACCAGTTGTGACAGGGTAGTGAACCGGGCAGCTTCTAGGGAACACTCTCAAAGAGAACACTCTGGACACCAGTTTAAATTAAATGAAATCTGCTTTACTTTCAGTAACAGAATAAAACAAACAGCTTGTATGCAGCTTAATAAACAATGTAGTTCAATTTCTTTCTGTCTCCACTTGCATCTCACTGAAACAGAAACCTTTGCCGCTCTCCCTTTATCGGGCCAAGGTGTTGCTTGTTAACACCCCTCCCCCTGAGGTACATCCAGCACCCAGAACAAGCAGTGCAGTGAAGTTTTAAAAGGCCAACTTGAAAGCAGTAATAATTTGGTACGAATCTCACAACATCCCCAATCAAAACCTGCATTGCTTGTGTTGCAGGGTTGTGAAGCAGTTTACAGGTAAAAGGAACATGACGGACATTCACTCTTATCACATATTCTTCCCCTCTAGTTGTGCCCATGGCATGCTCTGTAAGGGCCAGAGGCCCACCCTTCCAAGAGAAAAAAAATCTGCAGTACCATGCTGGATATCTGTCTGGTGGCACACATCAAACAAAAAAGGCTGCAGCACCAAATACCATCTGGTGACACGGGCATTGGTATCCCACATAGCATGTAACCAGTTGGATATACGATGCCGGTGTGACATCTCCCACAGCGACGTCCTCGACAGCGTTGGAAATCTGTCGACAACCCCGACACCGATGCGTCCCTGCAACGACCGGTAACACCACGACGCCCAAAGTGGGTGGGCTGCACCCCTCAAACCTCCCCATCCGGGGCACAGCCCCCTGCACCCCTCTTTAGATATCTAACTCCACATCGCACAGACGGTGGAGTTAGTATTCTTCCCCATCACTGCAAAGTCCATCAAAGTGAAAACCCTGTCGCTGCCGATATAGGTGCGGTCTGGATTTCGCTGTGGGGGGTTCGCTGTGCCAGTGTCGCCATAGAGATGGCATACTTAACCAGTTGAGGGGGTCACGGTCAGTGACAAGGGTGAACTTCCATTCCAGCAGGTAGTAGCATAGGGCAACCACCACCCACTTTACTGCCAGGCACTCTTTTTCCAGAGTGGCATAGCACTGCTCCTGGGGAGAACGTCTGTGAGATAGATACAGGATGGGGTGAATGCCATCCACAAGATCTTGTGATAACACTGCCCCAGTCCCAGCACAGAGGCATCTGCGTACAAAATGAAGGGACAGTTGAAATCTAGACTTTGTATAATTGGCCCCAAACACAGTACATTTTTGATAACCCTAAATGCCACCTGACACTCGGGTGACCAAGAGACTTTATTTGGGATGGTTTTCTTGGTCAGATAAGTCACTGCGGTAGCAGGAGTTGAAAATTCCAGAATGACTGTCAATAACACCCTGCAAGTCCAAGAAAGGACCTAACCTGATTCTTAGTAGTTGGGAGGGGCTGTCAGCTAGGGCCTTTACTTTGCTGATAACTGGACGTATGTGGTTGTTTCCAACCATATACCCCAAGTATTTTGTCTCCTGCCGCCCTAGGGCACATTTTGCGGCATTTGCTGAGAGACCTGCCTCCCTGAGTAATTGAAGTACCATGGCCATGTTCTGCTGGTGGCTATCCCAGTCAGGGCTGAAAATGACAGCATCATTCAAGTATGCTGCTGCATACAACCTGTGTGTACAGGGAATGTGGTCCATCATCCTCTGGAATGTAGCTGGGGCTCCATGCAGTCCTAAGGGAAGCATGGTAAGTAAGCAGTAATACCCGACAGGGTGGGCATTATTGTGAAATACCGGACCGCCCATGGGTGTAATAAGGCCCGACGCCACAGAAGGAAGGCTTTATAGCCCCTGGAAGGTCCGGTATTTCCCAGTAATGCCCACCCTGCAGGGTATTATTGCACTTAGAAAATGGCCTTGTTAGTAAGTTTTAATAAAGTAGTAAAAGGAGGGAGGAAATGAGTATAAAAAATGTATAGAAGTAGTAGAAAAAAAAAACTTCTTGAAAAAGGAGTCCATATTTTTTAAGGCTGTTCCAGCTCCTGTTTCTCTTCCCCACCCCAGACACACACACACACATCAACCTGAACAACAAAAATAATGTGTGTGGTCAAAAAAACTGAAGCAGTCTGTGCGCATCGTTTTTAACTTTGGTCCCCTTTTTGCAAGATCTTTTTTTATGTGGTTAGAAGTTGTGTCTGGTAAGAGCGCGACATGAAAGAAGATGTATAAGAAGCGTATCTGTCATGACGGACAGCTGCGAGGTAAATTATTTCTTTATTTTAAGTCAGTAGATTGATCAACTGTAGGGCATTGTGCTGTGAGGGATTTAGGCATCTGTGGAGGCACAATGGTACTGTTTTCAAAATCGTGCTTCTCACTAAGAAGCTGTTGCGAGAGACGGCTTCCTTTTACTTTCAGTTAAGCGGGGTAGTGCGAGAGTGCAGTCGGGAGAGTGCGGCTGTGAGAAAAGCCTATTTTGACACTCTTCCTGACCACAGAATAACTGGAGTGTGCGTTTTATTTTTTAATTACAAGGGAGCTGATATTAAAGTAATGAGTGCTGGGGTGGGGAGACCAGTAGCTCTCGCTAAGCGAGAGAAAACATGCGGGGATTTCAAATTAAATCAACTGGTTTCAGCCAATGACAAACCAGGCTGGGCACCCATGTACAAGGGTATGTGGTGAGGGTGGCACTTGGGCTGGTACTTATTTTAGCTAGGCATCTGTGGCTTAATAATACCCTCCAGGGTGGGCAGTATTAGGCAATACTGGCCCACCCTGGAAGGATGTCTTGCGCTTAGAAAATGGGCCACCTGTGTCATTTGTATGTGGGATTTAAAAGAAATTACAAAATAAATTAAAAAATGTAGTTACATGAGGTTAAAGTTGTCCTGCTGTAAAGTAGTCCCTACTTTTCTGTGCTGTTCCATGTGTTGTTGCTACCCCCCACAGAGCTATTCTGAGCTTCTCCCACCCTACACACACACACACACACAGGGAGACTGCTCCACCACATCTGCAAGAAGGTATGCAGTTTATTTTAGAAAACTGCAGTTTTCTGTGTCTTGCCACGTTTCTGTAGGAGGATAGATCCCCCAAGCACACACACACACACACAGGGAGACTGCTCCACCACATCTGCAAGAAAATATGCAGTTTATTTTACAAAACTGCAGTTTTCTGTGTCTTGCCACGTTTCTGTAGGAGGATAGATCCCCCCCCCACCCCAAGCAGCTACTGAAATTCGTAGAAAGTCCAGCTGTGGAGGCTCACTTTGCTCAGCAGTCCTGACATTCATTTTTGCCAATGAGTACACTTTTGTTTTGCTTTATTGAGCCGTTTTTACAGTGTCCATTGGAATCCTGACATTTGTCAGTTAGGAGCCTGGGTTGGGAGGGCACGTGTGGGCATCAGAGCTGGATAGCAGATGCTCTGTGGATAAGTAAAAGTGACTTTTTTTAAAAAGAGTAGTTGGGGGCGATGGTATTGACAGGTATGCAACGCTACGAACTAGAAGGCGCTTCATTATCGGAACAGAGCAGGGTGACCGACCAGAGAGGGAGGAGCGAGAGTGCAGTCGGCTGTGTGACTGTCACTGTCTGACCTGACCGTTCTCACTAACACTATCGGGAATTGCAGGCCATGGGAGAAGATGAGTGGTGACAGTAATGAAGACGTGTGCAGTGCTACAAATTCGAAATCGTTTAGTTTCAGAACAGAGCAGGCAACCAGCTGGAGGAGGGAGGAGCGAGAGTGTCGTCAGCTGAGCGAGAGTCGCTGACACTTCGGCACTAACGCTGTCGGGAATCGGGGGCATGGGACAAGATGGGTATTGCAGAGTTAGAAAAACAGAACTAAAAAAAAAACAAATGTAATTAGCAGGCAGCTATTAAAGTCAGGAAGGAGTGTACTGGGAGGACTGATGGTGGTCGGGGTCTCTCTCGCTAAGCGAGGGAACAAAATGGCGGCGTTTTTAACATTGAAATGAGGTGTTGCAGCCAATTAGGAAGCAGAGTGGGCACTACAATACTTAGTAGGTAAAGGGGCACTGAAGACTGGTACTTTCTGTTTCCTGGGCATCTATTGAAAGTTAATGTACCCCCCTGGCAAGGGTACTAGCCAATCAGATGCCAGGAAATAAAAAGCCCATTTTCTAAGGAGAAATAAATGCCCAGCTTGGAGGCAGTGTCAGCCAATCAGGACTGAGAATTCTTTCTTGCCGTTTTCTAAATTGATATAGATAAAATGGGACGACAATGGTTGTTTTCTCACAGGACTCTGGAGTTAATGGGATTTGCCAGTACCCCTTGGTCAGGGCCAGGGTAATAATGAAACAAGTGTTCCCCAGTCGGTCCAAAAGTTTGTCTACCCTTGGCATAGCATGTGCGTTGAACTTGGATTTAGAATTAACTTTCCAGAAATCTATACAAAATGGGGTGGTACTTTCTAGTTTTGGGATTAGCACAATGGGGCTAGACCATTCACGCTGGGATTCCCCAGTGACTGACTCCAGACATGCTGTGCAAGGCTAGAGCCCCTGGTGCTTGAGTAACAATTATATACCAGTCCAGAACAACTCAGGCCCCAGTGTCCCATGGTATAAATGTCACCATCACAACTTAGAAGTCATATCAAATAACATCTCTTAAATAGATTAATGCTTCATAGCAGTGGTTAAAAGTTGATAAAGACAGATGTGAAAAACTCAATGTTTCGTGTCCTTCCCAGACGTTTACCATTGCTGTGGAACAGTAAATAGAAAAGTTTTTTTGCTATCACCTCTAAGGTGTTTATGGTGACATTTATACCATGGAACACTGGGTGCTGAGTTATTCTGGACTTGTGGTCTCCAACCACTACAATCTCAGGTAGAGGGGCCCTTTCCTTTTTTTTTTTTTACCTCTGTTTGACCCCAGAACATCTTAAGTTTCCCTTGGGGGCCAAATAGTTCAGAGTCAGTAAAGGGAAATACATGTTCTAATCTTTCTGTCTTTGTGGCCTTCTGGGGGCACGAACTTCCAGTATTGCTCTGCAGGAGGGTATGAAACCCTTCCCAGTCTCGGCTCAAGACTACTGACCAGGGTAAGGTTTTGGAAATTCATACCTTTATTATTTCTACTTAGTCGCCTACTTTTAACCCTACTGGGGACGTAGGTTATTTACAGGTATCCCCATGCATGCAGGCAATATTTATGGGATCTTACACTGACCCAGGTTGGGTTCTACCCACAGATTCTTTAACCAGTGTCTACCGACAGCCTGAATCCACCAGAGCTGTAACTATTTGGGTTCTACCCACAGATTCTTTAACCAGTGTCTGCCTACAGCCTGAATCCATCAGAGCTGTCTGTTTGGGTTCTACCCACAGATTCTTTAACCAGTGTCTACCCACAGCCTGAATCCATCAGAGCTGTAACTGTGTGGGTTCTAACCACAGATTCTTTAACCAGTGTCTGCCTACAGCCTGAATCCCTCAGAGCTGTAACTGTTTGGGTTCTACCCACAGATTCTTTATCCAGTGTCTGCCCACAGCCTGAATCCATCAGAGCTGTAACTGTTTGGATTCTACCCACAGATTCTTTAACCAGTGTCTGCCCACAGGCTGAATCCATCAGCGCTGTAACTGCTTGGTTCCCTACTTGCACTGGTAATGTGTGTGGGTTTTTGGCCTGGGACTCTCGTGTGTGGATGGTAGCTATACGTTCTGCAGAATCACAGTCCATATGGTCATGAAACTTACTGATAAGCCCCACTTTACCACAACGAAAACATGCAGTGTTACTATCAGGTCTGAGGCCGTGTTGCCCCCATTTGGGTTACCGGAGAGATGGGTCTCGGGACTAGGGGAATTAGAAACATAGAAACATAGAATTTGACGGCAGATAAGGACCGCTTGGCCCACCTAGTCTGCCCATTTTCCTACCTAACAGATAAGCTGCAGATCCTAGTTAACCAACAGCTTAATCCTCCTACCCCCACTAGGACTGCCCTATGCCTGTCCCATGCATTCTTGAAGTCCCCACTGTTCTTGACCCACGACCTCTTCAGGGAGGCTGTTCCATGCATCCACAACCCTCTCAGTGAAAAATACTTCCTCACATTACCTCTGAGCCATCCCCTTCTATCTTCAAATTGTGCCCCTTGTTCTTGCTCATCTCTTTTCTGGAAGATGCTACCCTCTTGGACTTTGTTAATTCCCTTGAGGTACTTGAAAGTTTCTATCATGTCCCCTCTCTCCCTTCTTTCCTCAAGGGTATACATATTAAGCTCCTTTAGTCTTTCTTCATATGTCTTCTGGTGCAGACCCTGCACCATTTTGGTTGCCCTCCTCTGGACAGCCTCCACTCTGTCTATGTCTTTGCGGAGATGGGTCTCCAGAACTGCACACAGTACTCCAGATGGGGTCTCACCAACTGTCTGTACAGAGGGATAACAACTTCCTGTTTTCTACTATTGATGCCTCTTCCTATGCATCCCAGTATCCCCAGCCTTCCTTACTGCCTTCTCACATTGCTTGCCCACCTTTAGGTCATCTGATATAATTACCCACAGGTCCCTTTCTATTTTTACTGTTGCTGCATCTCACCCCCATTGTGTACGCCCTCAGGGTTTTGTTCCCTATGTGCATTACCTTGCACTTTGCATTGAATCTGAGCTGCCATACATTTGACCATTCCTCCAACCTTGCCAAGTCCCTTCTCATCCTTTCCACTCCATCTTGTGTATCAACCCTGTTGCAGATCTTTGTGTCATCTGCAAGAGACATACTTTTCCTTCAGTTCCTCTGCAATGTCACTTCTAAAGACATTAAAAGGACCGGTCCCAGTACTGAACCCTCACGGTACCCGCTAGTAACCCTCCTTTCGTCACTGTGTACTCATTTACTACTACCTTTGAGTCCTGTTGTCTAGCCAATTTTTTATCCAGGCTACCACCTTGGGACCCACTCCAGGCTGGCTATCTTGTGTATTAATCTTTGTGTGGGACTGTATCAAATGCCTTGTAAAATCTAGGTAGGCCATGTCACAGCCCCTCCCTGGTCTACTACTTTGGTAACCCAGTCAAAAAATCTATTAGATTAAGTCTGACATGACCTTCCCATCGTGAATCCATGCTGCCTTGGGTCCTGTGCCCACTGGCCTCTAGGTACTCAACAATTCTTTCCTTCAAAGTGATTCCATCATTTTCCCTACCACTGAGGTCAAACTAACTGGTCTGTAGTTTCCTGCCTCTGTCTTGCTCCCACTTTTGTGAAGAGGAATCACATCTGCCTCCTCCAGTCCTCGGTACCACCCCATCCTCCCATGATTTGTTAAACAGAGTAACAGCGGTGTCACTAGTTCTACCCTTAGTTCTTTTAGAATTCTTGAGTGAACCCCATCAGGCCCCATTGCTTTGTCCACCTTCAATTTTATTAGTTCTTTCAGAACCCTTTCTTCTGTAAATGGACTGTTATCAAGCCCCGTCTTCAGAGTGTTTCTCTTGTTTGAATTACACATTCATACCTTTTTGAAGTGGAGGGGTAAGCAGTGTTTCTCCACTTGACCACTTAACCTATACCAGCACGTTTTTTCCTATCTCCCCAAGGTCCTTCATGAAAAAAACAAAAAAAACGGGCATGCCACTATAGCTAAAGGTGCAGCTGTCTGCAGCCACAGCCGAAAAACTTGCAAAAAGAAACAAAAGGGTGCACACACACTGTCTTTAATATATTAGCCACTACTTTATTACAAAACTCATTAGGACGCTAAACACCTCTACGTTGCACCTCCTTCCAGTGGCTTCATCAGGGATTATTAATTTACAGAATCAATTACAGCTTAAAGTGAAAATTCATATTCATATTGTTTGCATAAATAAAGAGAACATCACGCATAATATTAAATACATACATATTAACATGTCCCCATTAAAACAAATTCTAAACAAAACATGAACTATATGGACTTTGTCTCCCTTTCTTTAGCTTACTGCTGGTAAGAACAAAAGCTTATGAACCATCTGATCATATTGGTAAAGTTAATTGATTACTATTTAGTTCCCCCAATCAGATGGTCATAATAAATACTTTATATTTACTGAAACATACAAAGAAGTACATGAACTCTAAGTGTGCTATTGCTGGTACCAGATTGCCAGAGTATTCAATTATCCCCTCTGATAATTCAGCTGGGGAAACCACCAATAATGTGCAGCTGCCACTCCCTCCCCCAGTCCGTGCAGCCCCAGCCTGCCTCACCCCCAGCTGACACTAGGGGCCAGGTGAATGCCGTCAACTGAAATCCTCCCTCCCAGGAGAGGATTGCAGCCCTCCAGATGCTCAGTTGCTCTCGCTCCACGGCCGACCCCTGGCAACCCGAGTCCACATCTGAACCTGGGTTGCCGGTGTGGCACGAGTTGTGGCATCTAGCACCTCAACCCTCAGTGCCACTGGGTCAATCCAGATTGGCAAAGGTAGTTGTCATTTCCCAGTATCAGGCATGCTTGGTGCCAGGTCGGAAAATAGAGGAGAATGTGATTGTTACAAGAGAAATTGTGGAAAGAGGGACCTTATTTCAGTTAGATGGCTTTGTAATATCAGTAGACCAGCAGAAAGCCTTTGATACGATAGCCCATAATTTTTTGGTTTTGCTTTTGAAATGGTATGGAATTCCTGAAATATTCATTCATTGGCAGAAACTTTTATACATGGTTAGACCAATAATGAATGGTTGGGTAGGGGGTATATGCCAGGTGAGACAGGGAGTCAGACAAGGCTGCCTGTTAGTTCTTTTCTCTCTCTCTATGTTCTGCATAGATCCCTTGACTAGAAGGAGAGAGAGTAGATCTGAGATTAAGGGGTTAATAACAGCTCTGGGACAGAAAGGAGTAAAAATGATGGCCTGTGCAGATGACATCAGTAGGTACTTATCTCATGTTACAGAGGAGGAAGGCCTAGCTGAGGAATTCAAGGACTATGAAAAGGTGTCAGGATCCCAGATAAACTAGAAAAGTTATTGGTACTGGAAGTAATGCAGATTAGGCAACAGTTTTCTCATGAATTCAAATTGAAGGGAGATTCTTAAAATTCTAGGGGTACAATATGGACCAGACATGGCAATGGCAAACTGGGAACCCTTACTTAAGGTGGCATTCACTAAATTTCAATGCAGTACTGGAAAACATGAAAATGATCTAAACAGAGAAAGATCTTTTTGATTAAATCCTTGCTAATACTCATGTTTCTTTTTATCAGCTATGTACGTGTGTGCGTGTGTGTGTATATGTATATATATATATATATATTAATTGCAAAAAATTTTGTTAATGTATCAGTTAAGGTTGTCGTTACAGCGACAGAAGTTTGGAAATTCGATGTTAGGGTTACCAACCCTACCTCCACCACCCCCACTCTCCACACACCAGCAGGCGTTGGGGTGTGCCTTGGGGTTGTCGGCCCTAACTCTAATCCCATTCCATTTATAAGGAAGCTGAGTGGTACAGTATAGGAGACTGGGGTGAGAGTTAGGCCCGATGACCCCAAGGCACATCCGACGCCTGTTGGTGTGTGGAGAGTGGGGGAAGTGTGTGTGTGTGTGGGGGTGGGGGTAGGGTTGGTAACTCTAACATTGAATTTCCAAACTTTTGTCACTGTAATGACAACCCTAACTGATGCATTAACAACATTTTTTGCAATGAATTTCCCTTCTTTTTGAGAACGTGTAATGTTACTCGTATGTGGTTGTGGAAGGCCTTGTGCTTCCATCATGCATACATTTTGATTTGTCTCTGATTTTCATGTGGGCTCTGCGCTCCTTTCTATACATAAGTGTTCTGCTATTTTAATATCACATCTCTGTGTGGGCCCTTGGCTCCCACTACTGCATAATGTAGGGCCCTGCGCTCCCATTATTGCATAATGGAATCCAAATGTGCCCTGCGCTCCCATGTACCCATAAGTATAGAGACATAGTGCCTGTCTGGAGCCATTCCAGGTAACGCTTATGCTGCAAAAGTTGCAATATCTCAGGAACCGTAGGAACTTTGGAAGAAATTCCTTCACATATGTATACATGGCCTGGCCACCTCCACGCAGGCTTAGTACACTGTGCTTAGCAAAAAATTTGTATCTCGAACTCTTTTCGACATATAGCCGTTGAAAGGTGCCGTGACCTCCACAGTGTTATCCTATGGGAAATTTGCAACTTCGGAGTGCTGTAACTGTGGAACCGATGTCAGTTTCTTCACCAAACCAGCAAAGGGCACATCTGTGGGAGCAGAGGCTTGCCACCCTGCAAATTTCAGCCCAAATATCCTAATCATTTTCTTGCATTGAAGCGGCAAAGAAATTGGCTTTTGGGGCTGTTTACGTGCTTTCACTTTCAGAACATGTATTTTTTCCCCATAGGCTATAATGGAAAACTTTAAACTTTCATAACTTTTGAACGGATTAATATTTTTTCACCAAACCTTCATAAGGCATTTCCCTGACCCAGTCCCCATACGGACAAACTGTTCGGGCTGTAGAGACTAGCAAAGAATTTGCTGAAAATGTCCAAAAAAGTGTTGTTTTGCACTTTTTTTGGTACTTCCGCAGCTCCACAACTGCACATCTGACCGGAACGTAACTTGCCAGATCCAGAGATCTGTGGTAGCTGATGGAGCATGCAAAATTTCGGACAAATTGAACGAACGGTTGCAAAGTTATTTAAGTGCAAAATTTGAGTCTTTAACATTAAAGTGCCTATTCAACCCTAACTATAGCTGCACTACTGTGCCGCTATAATATATATATATATATATATATATATATATATATATATATATATGTATGTTATAAAAAACTTTGTTAATGCTCCAGTTAGGGTCAGAGCGACCAAAGTTGGGAAATGAGGCGTTAGGGTTTTCCTAACACCCCACCCTCCCAAACCAGGTGGGAGAGCAGGTGAGGGTAGTGCCTTTGGCTTCTCAAGCCCAACGCTCACCCCATTCCATCTGTAAATAAGGTCAGCTGTGTAGGCTTTATGAGAATGGATTGAGTGTTAGCTTGAGAAGCCCAAGGCACACCCCACACCTGCTCTCCTGCCTGGTTTGAGAGGGTAGGATGTTAGGGGGAGACCCTAACGCCTCATTTCCCAACTTTTGTCACTTTGACCCTAACTGGAGCATTAGCAAAGTTTTTTGCAACTTATTTCCTTATTTTTTGAGATAGTATATTAGTATTGTTATTTTACTGTGCTCCCATCCCTCCATAGATGTGTATATGTATGTAGCTGTGGAAACACAGGGCACCCTAGGCGCTGCTCTTCCATTTATAGGAAAACAGTGACCAAATAGTCAGCATAGCCATCTTATTACCCCACCTCATGTACCCGATATAGAAAATTTTCAGATCCCTGCAAAAACATAATTCTGTGCAGCTGCAACGCCATTCCACGCCGCAGGTGTGAAAATGCATTTTGGCCAGGATTTGAAAAATGACAGCTGTAACATATGTGAGGTGGGGTAATAAGAAAGCTGTGTTGAAAATCTGGAGTCAAAATATTTAAGATTCCAAAGTTACAAGCGTGTGTAGTAAAATTGCAACGAATGGTCATAACGTTGGCATTTTTTCATATTTTGATCTCAAATTTTAGGCATAGCCTTCTTATTACCCCACCTCATGTACCTGGTACAGAAAATGTTCAAATCCCCACCAAAACGTAATTCCGCGCTACCACAGTGCCATTCCGCATCACAGGTGCGAAAACACTTTTTGGCCCAGATTTGAAAATTGACAGCTGTGAAGTACAGGAAGTGGGATAATAAGAAGTCTGTGTTGAAAATTTGGGGTCAAAGGCTTAAAAATTTCCAAAGGTATGAGCGTGCGTAGCGAAATTGCAACAGATGGTCATAACTTTGCCATTTTTATGTATTTTGACCTCAAATTTTCAACATAGCCTTCTTATGACCCCACCACACGAACAATGTGACTGTCATTACCCAAATCCCACCTGAAAGGTGAATTCATCAAGCGACCACAAAATCATCTTTCCGGCAGGAGTTGTACAACAACAGCCACATTATTCATGAGGTGGAGTCCCCAAAAGGCTATGATGAAAATTTGGGGTCAAAATGTCAACAAATGGCTGAGTCATGAATAAAAGTTGAAAACCCCATTGAAATACATTGAACCGCATTTACCTTAAATTCATGGCAAGTGTGGCCACAAATCGTGTTTAGCAACCTTAAAACGTTTTAAGACACTTAAAACGTTTTAAAAGCTCCAGTGTGTACAGGGCCTTCGTTTCTCATATTGCAGTTACCGGTTCCAGCAGCAAAACGCATCTTCGATCAGAAAGTGGGTGTTGAACCTGTGACCTGTTCAGGTGAGTGAGGGTGTGTGGGGGTGTACTGTGGGGGTGGTAGTTGCTGAGTGGGAGGTGGGGGGGCAATCGGCGAGGGCCCCCCCCCTTTTTTTTTTACATCAAGTTAAAAAAAATCATAGAGGGACTGTTTTCTTCATTTCAGGTTGTGACTGCAATGGGAGGATAGGGGGTGGTACTAGACACCAGGGAATAAACAGTGCCATAACAAGGACGGCGATCGGGGGAGTGGGGGGTGCCACTAGACACCAGGGATTATACAGGAACAGCGATCAGTGGGTTGGGGGTGCCACTAGACACCAGAGATTAAACGGGGATGACGATTGGCGGGTGGGGGGGGTGCCACTAGACACCAGGGATTATACGGGAATGGTGATCGGTGGGAGGGATGCCACTAGACACCAGGGATTAAAAGGGATGACGATCGGCGGGTGGAGGGTGCCACTAGACACCAGGGATTAAATGGGGATGACAATCGGTGGGTGGGGGGTGCCATTAGACATCAGGGAATTTGACTAGATACATTTTATTCAGGGATTCATTTATTTATTTCAACAGTTTTGCTAGGAAAGACACATTGAGCTACTAACAGCTCATTTCCAGACTGGCGGGTGGGGGGGTGCCACTAGACATCAGGGATTATATGGGAACGGCGTTAGGCAGGTGGGGGGGTGCCACTATGTTATGTTATGTTATGTTATGTTATGTTATGTTATGTTATGTTATGTTGCAGGGTGATAAAAATTATGTTACCTTCCCTCCCTGTCCCTCATCTGGTTGCCTCCCTGCAGGTAGTAGGGCAATGAGAGTTAACAGAGAGAGGTGAAAAGGCTTGACCCCTGCAAGTGAGGAGAAGAACAGGAATCTTTGACCCTTTCTGTAATGTTTCTTGGGAAGCATTTCATCCTTGATCCTTTGGGTAAAAATTATCAGTATTCTCCTAGTTCTGTCTCTTGCCCTCCCTTGGTCAAGCGATAAAATCTGTGTGTGTGTATGACAGGGAAGCCCTCTCAGACCAGTTGGACTATGTTTACCTCAAACACAGCAGCCTTTACTGGTTTGCTGGTGTTATCACCCGTCTGTTGTCCCTTGTTTCTCTCTCAAAGCATAGCCCCTAGTCAACATCTTTTTGAAAATCTATTTCTATAAATGAATTTAGTTATCTATGGAGCCCAACTGACAACCTAGCACCATGTAGCTTAGCAGTGTCAGGTAAAATCGGACCCACATTCGGCCGTTATTTAATGCCTGACGCAATGAGCCTTTTGAGCAAATGCACACCCCCCCACACACACACATGGAGCTGCATTACAGTGATGGAATTATTGGCCAGATTGGAGCTGTATGACACACATATGCACCATGCAGGGGTCTTCACTGTGAGCTGCTTGATTTTTTTCCTTTTTCTTTATTTGTTTGCTTACTACCTACCCACGTCAGGACTTGATAACGAATAGATCTAGTGGTTTGGATGGGAGTACATCACTGCACATGACTGTAACCTCGAGGGAAGGGAAAGAGCCTGCCTTTATTAAATTAAGTTAATCAGGTCAAATTAAATGGTGTGGCACTTGTGAAGTACATAGCATTGCCGAGCTAGCATGTTAACTGCTTTTTGTGTTTAAATTCAGTAACTGTTTACCTTCCCTCAGTGATTCGTGATTGCAGTGCTTTTTTTCCTGTTTCAGAACAGCAAGGTGGTGTGTCTGACCTTTATCTACATATTAATCTATGACCTTTGGGGATGGCTAGATCTTTAGATGAAGGATCAGAAAATTGGACATAAAGTCACATAGTGGCTTTGTGTGGGATAAAAAAAAAAGGAGACACTGCAGGCTCAGTTAATTGCCAGCTCCCACTGCAGCTGGCAGCATGAGTTCCAGCTGCGACTGCAGAAGTCAAGAAAGTCCCACTGTACTTCTACAGAGAACTCGGGTGAAGGGCTGCTCTCGCTAAGCTGGGCACCTGGGATTTTCGGTGTCCAAAGTATTTCTGGCCCTAATTGTGAAAAACAAATATCAGAATCTAGCTAAATGGGTCCTGTTTACCTAGGTTGTGATGTTTGTTTTTTTTAAATGACAACATTTGTGTGTATTTTTTGTGGTTTTTAGTTGGTGGAAGAAAAAAAAACAAGATGACTCAAGAAAAAAGATTTTTCTCTGATGAAAAAGGATTTTATTCTCATGAAAAAGGAATAGGTCTCGCGAGAAAGAATCCTTTTTCACTAGGTCAATCCTTTGTCAAACTTTGTCCCTCTAATTTGGACAGTAGACTTCCCATTGAAAACAATAGGAATTTAAAAACTGAATTACTTTGCAACAGATTAATCTTTTTGCACCGAACAAAGCATGGCATTTCTGTCACCCAAACCGTATCTACCATACAAAAATCATAGCAAAATTCCACACTGTCTGGATGCAAGGTGATGAGGAAGAAAATGCAAAAAAATGATGTTTAAGGTTTTTGCACTATCTGGATCTCAGAATCCGTACATCAAACCAGAATGAAACTTGCCACGTCAAGAGATTTACCCCACGGGACAGCGGATACCAAATTGTGTGCAAATCCATTGATCTGTTGCAAAGTTATTAAAGTACAAAATTTGAGGTTTAACATTAAACAGGCTACTCAGCCCTAACTGTAGGGGCACAACTATGCCCCTACAATATATGTCTGTCTGTCTGTTTATCTGTCTGTCTGTGTATCTATCTAGCTATCAATCACCAAAAGGTTTAGAAGCAAACGTTTTGAGCATCTTTTTCAACATTTTTTTGGGGGGTAATAGACTAAATCCAATAAAAATTGAGGTGACTTATTGTAGTATAAAAGTGGGAGGGGTGGGGATGATAAATGTCTATACTAGTGTACTAATTCCAGTGTTTATATTAAAATCTTTTGAGGTAGTGGTAGGCCTGGTGACCCATAATTACTGCCACTACTTCTTAGTGGCAGTTATTTGTTAATCCCATGACTTTGTCCAGACTGATGTTAAAGCTGTCTTTATTTTTACTAAATTATTTGGTAAGAAATTCCAGAGCCCTGCATTTTTTTTTTGGTTAATACTTGTTATCTGATGAGCATTAATGCCTGTTTTCACAAGTGGCAAGTACATAAATATAGAAAACGCAATCAATACTGTAACAGTTAAGAAACATATCTACAAAGTACAACAAGTTGACAAAAAAACACATGCAAAACCATCAAGTACAAGAGCATTCATTTTTTTCAAGAAGTCATTTTTTGAGTTTGACTTTAAAGACGGAGTCCAGCCAAAAGTGCTACGCTGCAGAATTAGAATAAGCATACCCCCATGAATCTCATACAAAAAATTAGGTTTCTGCGTTATTTCATTTTAAAGTTATGAGCTATTTTGTAACCTTAATTTCACTACCTGTTCAAAGAAGAAAAATAGGGCTGTTTAACTACCATGCCTTGTACAGTCCGCGTAGTACTTGGGCTGGGCTCTCCGCGGAAGAAATACTGTTGTGCGGACGGAAAACATGACATAGGTCCTTTTCTGAAGCAAAACGTCTGCAGGCTCCGCCCACTGCAAATGTAAAAAGTCACTGCCTACATAGTTAAGGCTTTCTCTCACGTTGTAAAGCTAGCCTTTCAAGTAGAAAGTCATGGTGTTCAATAAAAATGAATATCAAACAAAAGCCCACATTTCCGCAACGTTCTGAGCGTCTTGTCTCCATTGTATGATAGCATACCCCACATTCTGCAATCAGCACCACACTTCCTCATATACTGAGTGTCCCTGTCCCACAAGCCAGTGACAAAGGTTGAGAGGTATTTGCATATACTATGACAGCCCAGAACCGCAACCACGTACTAGGGTCTTGAAATCCGATCTAGGTATGCTTGTTTATGGAAGCTGGAGCAGGTCTGGAGAATACCCAATTCCTGTAAATAATCTGCCTGAGATCTTGAGGAAAGGATTTTGATGTATTGTACCTGCATAAAACACATTTTGCCGTAACCTTGAACTGTTATATACGCCTCTGTTTACCCAGTGATTGTTTCGGCCCATCTTTGGGAAGGGGCAGGTATTAGATTGAGATGGTGGGTATTTCACACATGTAAACCACCCTGCAGCCGAATGGGGTTGCTGTTTGCTTTTCTTTTGCTGCTGTTTCAATAACAGGAAAAAATAACGGAATTAATTCCCAGTCAAATTTAATTACAGAAAGGGAAGGCATTTGTATTTTCCAGCACCCTACCCTGGAGGCTCACGGGTTCAAATCCATTTAGAGATTAAAATGCATTTTCTTTGAAGTCACAATGAGCTGATTAATGGAGTTACATGGATCACATTAGTCATGGGGACTCTCTGTTCCCTATACAGAACAACTAGGCAAGAAAAAAGTCCACACACACACTCGCGGATAAGCTACCCATGAAACTAGGCTAGAAGATGTTGCAAGAACAGATGTTACCCTGTATCTGTGTAGGACAGACAGACCGCTCCGGTTACAGATACCAGAATAATATTTACCACTGTTGGGTTGCAGGATAAACTGGGTACTTTTTTCCTAAAGTGCACTCCACAGTGGCAACAAACTTGCGACATTCTCCTTCCAAGCCACACGTTTTCATGCAATCTGGTGCTTTCTCTAGAACAGCTTTTGATACTTACTCTTCTTTTGAAATTGTGGGAGGAATCTCAGAACATACTGTGTGCTAACAATGAATCCATATAATTAGGTGCACGGTGTGTGTGTGTGTGTGTTTACTTGTCAGTCACTTTTCATCTTGCACAATAGGCGCTGCCTTTATTTCACCACTGCTAGAAGTGATGGAAAATGTAAAATATGCCCCCTCAATCAAAGAACTACAGTAGCCCTAGCGGGCCACACCCCATAACCATGTCCCAACAAGGCAGATACATACAAGTTGCCGGGCCAAGCCTTCAGTTCTCAGGGTTTTATTTTAAGGAAGCAAGCCTTTTCAGATTGCCTCTTGCAGAAACCAAACCAGTCACAGGGCAGGGGGATGGGCTTCTTCATTTGGTGCCGGGGGGCCTGACATTCATGACGTCCTGGAAGCCCACCCAACCGGGTGTTATGCACTACAATCCGAGACCACCAATATACTGCACATAAAGGTTAGATACCTTTTGCTTTACTGCTCGTTTGCAGAATGCATCTTCTCATCACCACATGGGTTTTCATCTACACCACGTTCTTAGTCGCAGGTAAGGGATTCCAACCGTTCTTTGAATTTATCTCCAGAACTACAGGTCGGCCATCAGTTTAATGCCACAGTTGTCCTGCTGACCTAAATTTCGTTTCACCGCCTTACCTTTTTGAAGTAAAATACTTTTTTTGTTTATTTGTTTAGCAAATGGGTATTTGTGGGATTACATAACTCCACAATCTATTAAATAATAAAACATTGGGGATCAAGCCATCAGCAGAGTTAGATAAGCCACTCCCGGAAATTTGTTTTTTCCAGAAAATTGGCAATCTGCAGGAATTTCAAAGGGCAACTCTCCTCAGATTTTAAAATGATTGAACATTCAGGGGAAGTCCTTAAAATTCATGGGCAGGCCTTTTTTTCTGCTAGATGCATACATTTGAAGGAGCGATTGGCACGCTTGCATAAAGGTGTTGAATAACTGTATTTTAAATACTCGAAAGGCTGTTCTTATTTAAACAAAATAAATAAAAAAAAAAAAAAAAAGAGTTGAGCATTCTCCATCCTGGGCATTCAGTAGTCATTACCCTCCCTGAAAGTCTAGTTTGGCCCAGGAATGGGACAACCTGTGGTGGGGGGGGGGTCGAAAAGGGAGATAAAACATATTTTATAACCTGGTTTATTTACAGAGGAGATCTCTCCCCGCAGTGCGCCTGTATTATAGAAACAGCTGTGGATCCTGGGATATTATTGGGGGGGGCATTGTATGATAAGTGACTGTAGGGTTCCTATCCTTAAAACACGGGCTGCCTCTTGTTCTTTTTACCTGGCACCCTTCAGAAAATATTATTAATGTTTATGTACGTGCGCGCGCCCCTGTATGCAGCTATTTGTACAGTACTATAATGTTACTAGTGAATAAAGACATAATCAAATGCATGTATCCAAGAACCCACGTTGCAATATGTAGCGAACCAAACTGTGCAATAATTCAGTCTCTGCTGGAATATATGTGCTGCAGGTTCAACAGCAGGAAATCTACCTACCAAAACGTTAGTTTACCCCATGTTTAAAGCACTTGTATTCAAATAACATGTTCTAGGCTGGTGGTTTCATCGCATAATCCTTTTTTTACATTTCTCATTAACAAGTACTTATTGGACTGTCTGTTCACAGCTAATAAAAACAAAACAAACAAAAAAAACGAAACAAAACAATGCTGCCCCCAATTGCCCCCTGATGGGTTTGTGAGATCACGGTCTATCTTAAGGGTCAGCCCCATGATCCATAACAAGAGCACCACGGCCAGAAACCCCGAGGGAAGCTGCTTATATGACGTATAGGAAAAATATAGCCTACTTGTTTATTTATTTAGTCAGTTTGGTCAGGAAAGACGCACTGAGATGAAACTCCTTTCCAGGTGAGATTCCCGAGCACAGGGAGGTTACGCAGCATGCAAGAAGGGACTGTCGGATTCAAACTAAAGTGGGTGCAGTTAAGCTTTCTTAATACAGGTAGAGTTGGCAAGTTGACCCAGGGACAATGTAGTTAGAGCTTTTGGGGGGGCAAAACAAGAAAACACTGCACAATTTTGTGCGGATAAAGGCAAGATAACACTTTCATTTTTGAACAATAAGCTAGGCAGGCTAAAAACTGGAAGTAAGTGGTAGAATCAGGGATTGAGCTAGGTATATGACTGCTGGACACAGAACAGTGCCCTGGGCAGACAGAGCAGAGACGGGAGCTAACAGCAGGGAGGCTTGTAACAGTGGCAAGGACAATCTGTGGTTTCACAGCTAATGAAAGCAAAAAGTGATAGAGTATTTATTTAAGAAAATACAAAATCACACATGCCCACACAATGCAAAGCATCATGGGCTGCATATGCAAATCACCACAGAATGTTATGCTGGTTCAACTTTAAGCAGAATTGCATGTTGCCAAAAGGCCTCTCACACAGTTTGCAAAGGGTGCTAACAGATGACATAGACACATGTTTCGTCCTACCAGGACTCATCAGTATGCCTCATCTGTTTGACACCCCAGTGGAATGAACCAGCTACCCTAGGACAGTGTGTCTTGGTTATGAGTATTTATTTAGTCAGTTTGGTCAGGAAAGATGCACTGAGATGAAACTCCTTTCCAGGTGAGATTCCAGAGCACAGGGAGGTTACGCAGCATGCAAGAAGGGACTGTGGGATTCAAACCAGGGTTTGCTGGGTCTCCGGGCTCACAGCTCAGTGCTGTAACTTCTAGGCTGTACTATACTATTATAAAATAGTGTACAGCAAAAGGAAAAACAAATATATTAACAATGACTGCAATAGCTGAGCGGAGTATACATTTTTTACATTTCAATTATGGATGATCCAGTTCCTTAAGTCGGTCACAGATCTCCTACCAAAACCTGGGAGCTGGAGAAATGTTTCGTGGACAAGACAAGAAAACGCTGCACAATTTTGTGCGGATAAAGGCAAGATAACGCTTTCATTTTTGAACAATAAGCTAGGCAGGCTAAAAATTGGAAGTAAGCGGTAGAATCGGGGATTGAGCTAGGTATATGACTGCTGGACACAGAACGGTGCCCCAAGTGGACAGCTGGTATAACCAGCTAATGGGGAAAAAAAATTGGAAGTAAGCGGTAGAATCGGGGATTGAGCTAGGTATATGACTGCTGGACACAGAACAGTGCCCCAAGTGGACAGCTGGTATAACCAGCTAATGGGGAAAAAAATTGGAAGTAAGCGGTAGAATCGGGGATTGAGCTAGGTATATGACTGCTGGACATAGAACAGTGCCCCAAGTGGACAGTTGGTATAACCAGCTAATGGGGAAATGGCCAGCGGGGAGCATCCAGAGACAGAGGGGAAGAGTCGAAAGACACAGGTGCCAATGGGAGAGTGTTATGCCTGTATATAGAACTGTCAGGATACCCTCTGTAAAAAAGAACCAAGGTTTCAAAAAGTTTTAGGCCCGTCCAGAGAGGTGTCATACCTGGGGCAGGCTTCCTTAACTCTGCAGCGGGGAGAAGCGGGTGGCCAGTTTGGAGGCGCCGCTCCACGGAGGTGTTATGGGTGGCGACTGCTGGTGAAGACACCACACTGCAGGAGCTCCCAGTCGGGGGGGGCTCGTGCGCCTGCAGAAGACAGAGGAGTATTTCAAGTCACAGTGTATAGGGGAATCAAAAATCGACAGGCGGGGCAGACAGAGCAGAGACGAAGAAGACAGAGGATTAATTCAAGTCACTGTGTACAGGGGAATCAAAAATTGACAGGCGGGGCAGACAGAGCAGGACGGGGCTAACAGCAGGGAGGCTTGTAACAATGGCAAGGACAATCTGTGGTTTCACAGCTAAAGAAAGCAAAAAGTGACAGAGTATTTATTTAGTCAGTTTGGTCAGGAAAGATGCACTGAGGTGAAACTAGTTTACATTTTGTGTGGAGATCGTATCGGGAATGCTACAAGAAAATAACTGTGCAGCGGGGAGAAGCGAGTGGCCGATTTGGAGGCGCCGCTCCACGGAGGTGTTACGGGCGGCGACTGCTAGTGAAGACACCACACTGCAGGAGCTCCCAGTCGGGGGGGCTCTTGCACCTGCAGAAGACAGAGGATTAATTCAAGTCACTGTGTACAGGGGAATCAAAAATCGACAGGCAGGTCAGACAGAGCAGAGACGCAGAAGACAGAGAATTAATTCAAGTCACTGTGTACAGGGGAATCAAAAATCGATAGGCGGGGCAGACAGAGCAGAGACGGGGGCTAACAGCAGGGAGATTTGTAACAATGGCAAGGACAATCTGTGGTTTCACAGCTAAAGAAGCAAAAAGTGACAAGAGTATTTAGTCAGTTTGGTCAGGAAAGACGGATTAATTCAAGTCACTGAGTACAGGGGAATCAAAAATCGACAGGCGGGGCAGACAGAGCAGAGACGGGGGCTGACAGCAGGGAGGCTTGTAACAATGGCAAGGACAACCTGTGGTTTCACAGCTAAAGAAAGCAAAAAGTGACAGAGTATTTATTTAGTCAGTTTGGTCAGGAAAGACGCACTGAGATGAAACTAGTTTACATTTTGTGTGGAGATCGTATCGGGGAATGTTACAAGAAAAAACAGCTGAGCCTGCGATGGGTGTGGGGAAGGGTGGAGGTGTACAGCGCGAGACTGTGGGAGGGTTTGTCTACAACCATAGTAAACTCCGTGTGGGGTGGAATTGGGGCGGGTTAAACATACTCTGTGGGGGAGGCATGAAGTGGCAAGGAAAATAGGGCTGTTTAACTACGATGCCTTATACAGTCAGCATAGTACTTGGGCTGGGCTCTCCATGGAAGAAATACTGTTGTGCGGACGGAAAACATGATGTAGGTCCTTTTCTGAAGCAAAACGTCTGCAGGTTCCGCCCACTGCAGACGTAAAAATCCAGTTTTAGTGAAGAGCCGCTGATGATGTCATAGCCTGAACTCACAGTCTAGTCCTCCCTGTCAGCAAACTTATAGGACCTGTTTCTCTAAAGTTTAAGAAGCTATAGCTGTAGTAAGCATTTAAGCAAAAAAAAGAGAAGGACAGGGTTGGCTGCAGTGCTTGCGTTTCCAGAATGCTCAGATGCATGGTACTGTGCTTTAGAACGCTCCAGGAGGTGGTTTTGGGATACAGCACTGAACCAAGGTATAGAATCTCTAAGTGGTGCACAATTTTAAAACGTTTGGTGGGGGGGCATGCAGTTTTGGAATGTGGCAGGGATGTGCCATCTCAAAATGTGGTGGGACACTCAATCTCCGAATGTACTAGGAACACACATTGAGGAATTTGGCAGGGACTGGCAATTTCAGAATATAGTGGGGATGCACACTGTTGGAATGTGACAGGACACACCATTTATTCTGAAATTGCTTGTCCCTGCCACATTCCAGAATTGTACACACCCAACACATTTCAGAATTGTGCATCATATCCCCACCACATTCCAACATTGTGTGTCCCAGCCACATTCTAAAATTATGCATCCCTGGGCCGGCCTGGTGGCGCTGGAGGTTGAGGCGCTGGTTGCTACATCTTGTGCCATGCCGGTGACCCAGGTTTGGGAACGAGCCTGGACCGCTGGGGGTCGGCAAGGATGAGAGAGGATCAAGCGTCTGGAGGACTGCTCTCCCTGTCTTGGGGGGTGGGGAGGGTTGTCGTTCCACTCTGTTGGCGACTGGAGGGCAGGATGGGTTGGGCGGCACGTACTGGCGTCTCTACGTCGGTGGTGGGGGGGACAGGAGCAAAGGTGAAAATAGGGAGCTGGTGGGCTCCATGATGGCCCCATGTGCCTTAGCCGCCACTGGATTCTGGATTTTGCTCTGGAGGGGGAGAGAGATGGGCGGCACTCTCCTCCCTGGCCCTGCCGTGGGGGAACTTCCAGAGGTTGGCATGAGCAGGGCTGCACGGGGCCAGAGGATGCGTCCCTCTGAAGGAGGGCCATAGCCGCCCGCCAGGCTCTGGTGTGCAAAAATAATATAAAATTACGCATCTCTGCCACATTCCAAAATTACGCATCCCTGCCAAATTCCAAAATTGCACATCCCCGCCACATTCTGAAGTTGTGTTTCAATGCCACATTCCAGAATTGTCACTGTCACATTCACAAATTGTCTGTCACCGCCACATTCCAAAACTGTCCGTCGCCACTACATTCCAAAATATTGCGTCGCTGCTGCATTCTGAAACTGTGCATCATCTCCACATTACGAAACTGTGTGTTACCACCAGATTCCAAAACGGTACGTCACCGCCACATTCCAAAATTGTGCGTCAGCGCCACATTCTGAAACGGTGCATCACTGCCACATCTGGAAACAGCCACCACCACATTCCAAATTTGTGCGTTGCTGCCACATTCCGAAATTCTGTGTCACAGCCACATTCTGAAATTGTGCATCACAATCACATTCCAAAACTGTGCATCATGGCCATCTTCCGAAATTGTACATCACCTCCACATTCCGAAACTGTGCGTCACTGCCAAATTCCAAAACTGTGTGTCACCACCACTTTTGGAAACTGTCACCACCACAGTCCAAAACTGTACGTCACTGCCATATTCTGAAACTGTACATCACTGCCACATTCAAATTGGCTACATTCTGAAGCTGTGCATCAACCACCACATTCCAAAATTGAGTGCCACTGTCACATTCTGAAATTGTGTGTCACCACCACATTCTGCAGTTGTGCGCCACTGCCACATTCCACATTGTGTGTCACTGGCACATTCTGAAATTGTGCATCACTGTCACATTCCGCAATTGTACGCTACCACCACATTCTAAGATTGTACCTTCCTGCTGCATTCTGAAATTGTGTGTAAACTTCCACATTCCAAAACTGCCTGTCATTGTCACATTCTGAAAATGTGTATCCCCACCATATTCCAAAATTGGTATGCTCCCACCACATTCTGATATTGCATGTTCAAGTCACATTTTGACATTACACAGCACTGCCTCTTTCTGAAATTGCATATAACTACAACATTCTGAAACTGCGTCACCACCACATTCTGAGTTCACACTGCATTTTGAAATTGCATGTTGCCACCACAATCTGAAATCAAGCATCCCGACCACATTTTGAAATTGTGCGTCACCACCACATGCCAAATTTATGCATCTGTGACTCATTAAGAAATTACATATCCCTGCCACCTTCTGCAACTGTGTGCCCCCTGCATTTCAAAACTGTGTGTCTCTGCTACATTCTAAAACTATATGACACCATCACATTATGAATTTTAGTGTCCCAGCCACATACCAAAGTTATGTGTCCCAGCTACTTTCTGAGAATTTGTCATCGCTGCATTCCACAATTGCAACCTGGAGACATTTCAAAATTTCATACCTGCAGTATTCTAAAAATTGTATACGACTTTGTAATTCTAAAGCCGTGTTTGCTGCTGCATTCCAGCCCCCATGGCATTCTGAAGTACTGTACCTTGCATCTGCATATTGTGGAAATGCATGTGCTGACCCACCCAGTGTCAGTTTTCCTTTTTTTGATGTTTACTACAACTACAGTTTTATGTAACACAGGAGAAATAAGTCTTATAAGGCAGCCTGCAGGGGGGACTGTGCTGCGAATTCAGATTATGACATCATCAGTAGCTCTTCACTGAAACTGGCTTTTTTTTGAAGAGGCAGTGAATCCCCGATGACGTGCTGATCCAAATTCTGAATTTATTGATGCCAGAAATTTTGACCGGAGTCCCTCTTTAAAGGTTTTAATCTTCTGACAGATTACAATTTCACTTCGTAGCGAATTGTAGAACGTAGGGGCCTTGAATAACAGGGTTTTTTGACCAAAAGCCTTTTTAAACAGAGGAATTTAAAAACAAATTTACTTTGCGATCTCATACCCTGAGTATTTTTTTTTTTACTTTATTTTTATTAAGTTTCCTTGTTTATAAAACACTGAAAAAACAGCATTACATACATGAATAGATCTCAGATAAAAGAAAAATAATACACTATCATGTTAGCACCCAGATTTAGTGATCTATTACATTAGGTACAGCATATGGGGTAATCAGTATAAATGAATAAATCTTCTCAGTCAGATTGCAGATGTGTACACCAAGCCATGACTAGTGGAACAAAACAACACTTAGGACGTACATCATGCATCTAACGTGACCATACATAAGTCACTGGTTCCACATAATAGTTCTATAAGGGAGAAATTGTCTTGCTGTCAAAACTCCTGCAACATTATGCCTAGTAGATATAGTAACAACATAAACATTTGGCAATATTAATATATGTCTCTAGCTACTGAAATCACAAATAAGATGTAATTTAAAACGAGTCCATGTAGCGCCATGTTAATTAAAAATAGTGCTGCATGGCAAGGACTTCGTCTCAACGAATAGATACATCAGTAAGGAAGAAGACGCATTTTAAATTGGTGTAACTCTTTACAGTGTGAATGTTAACTTCGTTATCAAGGCACTATTAAACCATACAAACTTTTCAAACATCAAGTCCATAGCAGACTACCAAAACCTTGCCTACAGACCCCGATCATCAGGATAATACAGTCACAGATGCAGTCTGCAAATAAAGCGTGAAATAAGGGTCAGGGCCTTAGCTGCAAGTGCAGGAAGGTAAAGCTCTCTAAATTTAATGCTCCTTCAACTGATGGATTCAAGAAAATACTTCTTACGATTCAGTCTCTGAATTGGCGTCCTCAATGCTAACATCTGGTATTGCTGCTCTAAACTCGTCAGCTATTTTGTCAACCCTTTTTTTAGCTTCTTTCAGGTCTGTAAATTGGAACGTTTTCCCGCCGTAGGTGATCCTGAGTCTCACCGGTGCAAGAAGGGAGTGGACCAACCCAAAGCCCTTAATTGCTGCCTGACTGGGTCGAATGATTTTCTGCGGCTCCTAGTCGCAAAAGACCAGTCTGGGAACAATCAGATGTCCACCCCTTCATATTGGGTGATGGAGCCTGGCCCAGTTCAATAACCGATCCCTCACTTCCACACCCGCAGTTACAATTAGTATGGTGCATGGAACCTCTGGGTTCAGCAGGCGGGTTCTAAAATTCACCCAGTAAGCTTTTTTTATGTCTGTAAAGTCCATTTCGACGTCTTCTGGAACCGTGTCCTCTAACCAGCGTCGCAATAAGGATAACAAGTTCTCTCCCTCCGTGCCTTCTGGAAGGCCGACCACGCTGAGATGTGTAGCCTTGGCTGAATTCTCCAGCATTTCTAAGCGAGACCGAAGTTGAGAATTTTCGGTCGTTAATTGGGCCATCGCTGCCTGCGTTCTCATGGAATGATCATCCGCCTCCTTAGCAGTGGTAACAGCAGTCTCTATTTTGGTATCCTGCATACCTAGGCATTCCAGGATGTTTTCTACTTTATTATCGATGTCGCCCACCGCTTTTAATACCCTTTCCCAGGGTGGTGGCTCTGAGGATGTAGTAGCCTGGCTTGGGCCTGGTTGTTGCGCAGTGGTCGGTGTTGATTTAGGAAGCTGTCCTCTCACTGCTCCCTTCGGATGTCCCATCTTCAAATTTGGGAGCAGTCGATTCACCAGAATCTACCGAGTTTAAATCTGCTATGAGTTCTAGGTTTATGTTTCAAATGAAGAAGTTTATAAGGTAAAATGTCGTAACATTGCAGGAGCTGATGCAAAACGCAGCCTGTCCAGTGCTTGACTCTCTAGCGTCCCCCTCATACCCTGAGTATTGATAACCCTAGGAACAACAACATAACTGCTTGAGGGAGCTGTCCAGTTATTCCACTGTGGAGCATAGTACCCGTCTTTAGACTGCATCCAGTTTCCAAAGCAGGACAGTCCGTAGTCTTAGATAAAGTGCAGTGGTGAGTTATCCTTGGAAGATTAATAATGAAACAGAACACGTTGTAAATTACCCTTAGTTTAGACATAACTCTATTATTATTGGCAGTGTAGACTGTACATAAACCCATAGTCCAGTACACTAAATAGTAAACTGTGGGCTAACAGTCTGTGAGACTCTGGAACCAAAAAATTATGAATTCTGAAAAGGAGCCCCAGTCTCTGATGGATCAGCCCAGTAACATATTTGACATGGGATTCAAAACTGATATTGCTATCCAAAATTATCCCAAGATATTTAAAACTTTAAACAATCTGTATAGGTTTTCCCTTAAGATCAACTACTGGATATTCGATGACTGTATCTTTTCTAAGACCTGTGAAAGTTATTACCTTAGTTTTTTGAGTATTCTGTAGCATTCTTCTAGACAGTAGCCAGCCTTGGAAGAAGTCAAAGCCATTCTGTATAACACCCAGTACATCCTTCAAAACTGGCCCTATACTAAAAATAACAGCATCATTTGTGTACAGGATTATCTCAGATTTCTCACGACTGTGGTGCAAAATAAAAAAAAAAAAATGAGGTAAACAAAAGAGGACCCAAATATGAGCACTGAGGCACCCCACATTGACTCATATGAGAATCTGACACAACTCTCATTATGGAGGTTTTGTGAGTCCTATCTGTTAGATAGTTGGAAAACTACTTTATAACATCAGTTGGAAAATTACATTCTACCAAGGAGTCCAGTAACAAACTGTGTTCAACAAGGTCAGTAGCCTTGGTGAGGTCCACAAATACCGCTGCAGCACACTGCCATTCATCAGTGGCACTGTGCATGCAACTTGTGAACCTCACCAAGGCTGTTTCTGTGTTCTGCATATATCTAAATCCATGTTGGGCATTAGTTAATTAAGCAGTAAGGCATGACCAGGGGTTAGATTAACAGTCTGTTAATCACCCGCTAGGGGTGTAATGTGGCACAAGGCACAGCCGAGATCAAAAATGATTCTTTCAAGAATCTTTTGTGGTGGGGGTGGCAACCAGTGAAATGGGTCGATGGTTAGAGACAATATCCTCGTTACCTGTTTTATGTATAGGCCTACTTATGGCAACTGTTCATAATTTAGGGAAGACCCCATAACGCAGTCAGTAATTAAAAATAGATGCAAGGAGTGTCACCAGTTCAGAGATAGCCAGTTTCAGTACCCAAAAATGAACAAGATCTGGGCTATTATTACAACAAGGATTATATTTTAAAACATAATCTTGAACCTGTTCAGGCATATGAATATACGATGAAGCCAGCAGATAAAGGCCTAACGGTCTGTTGTGTCTGCGCGAATGTGCAGCTCTCAGTGCTGCCCCCCCTCCTCCCCCTTCCCTCTAGTTGCACCAACTGCTTTACACTTTCCCATGCATCCCCCTACATAACACTATGAAAATAAAATTTTGGTAAATTTACTTCAACAGGAGTTTCATTTCTGGCTAAAGGTACCTCTTCACTAGATAGAGCTCTGAACTTCTCGAGGTCTCCAAAGTACCCATGTATAGTTTGGCTGCATTACTGGTTCAGTAACAAGTTCAGTTCCATTTTGTAAGGTGATAAAAAAAATTTATTTCCCTGCCTAGCAGGGAATTTGAGGTCTGCCAAGTTTTCCTAGGATCCCCCAAATCATTAAGCTGTTTGGATAAAAATAAATAAATCTTAGTGATTATAGCTGTGGATTTACATTTATTACGTAGCCTCTGTGCTTTTTCCATAGTTTATCCCTTACCTTCATTAGATTAATAAGATCAGGAGTTACCCATTTGTTTCTTTTGGCCCTTATCCGTATCCTCCTCATTGTGGTAGTTTTGTCAATAAACTTCGACAAATAACTGATAAAACCTTTTCAGTAACCCATCGATATCAGGGGTGGATTCAAGGAAGTGCCAGTTAACCTCCCTGAAAGTAGTGACCAGAATCTCAGAATTAAGACATTTTAAATCCCTTCTGTTTTAATATATAACGGTGGACTATCAACACTTTCGGCAGTCCACTCGCAGTAGATTGGGCAATGGTCATTGATGGAATCAGACAATACCCCAGACTTAACCTTAGAGGGAAGTGTGACCACAGCCCATTCTAGTGTGGTGCCGTTTCGTAATTTATAATTATATCTAATGATAGCCATGATTAATTGCTGTACACTTACCTCTAGAAAAAGATCCTTGACACCATTAGCTTGTTCCTGTCCCCACTTAAGGTTAAAGTCACCCAACAATATCTACTCCCTATTGGTGGGAAGTTTACTTTTAACATCGGCTACCATCTCCAGATCTTTCTCAGTTAATCCTGGTGGAATATAAACTGATACTTCATATCCATATCTGTGTGTGACTATAATTCTTTGAGTATAGAAAAATTTCCTTTTGTTTGTCTTGAAACAGGAATCCTTTAAATGCTTATTATGACTCCTAAGATCATGAACGGTTTTATTTAAAGATACTGTATTCCCAGAGTCAAGCATTGGTTCATACTGTATGATGCTATACATTAACAGCATGTCTACCCTTATTCGTGTGTCCTCGAGACTTTGTATGTTAAGTTTTTTTAATGTGTCCTCATAAGACATGTTTTTTAGCCCACATATTGTCTTGGTGAACCTAAGATGAACTTTTCTTACCTTTCCTATGTCACCTTTTTTGTGTGGCATCCAGAACTGGATCCGTAATTCAGATGTAGATACTGTATATACCACCCCAAATTTTGGTCTTTCTAGATTTGATTGTTCTTACAGCATTTTGTATCAGATAATTTGCCTTTCTTGTGATAATTTTTAAATGTGGCTGCATATTTAATTCATTATCTGTTATTCTCATGTCTCTGTCTGACTCCTTGTTTGTTAGTTTGTTGTTACCAAGATGGTAGTCAGTTTTGGCGTTGTTATTACCTTTATGAGTGAGTGTGAAAGGGTGTGTGTGATGAGTGAATGGCGTATGATTTTGTTAATTCTTAACCTGTATGTGTTTTTTTTTTTTTGGGTGTTTTAAATTAGAGTGTACTAGTAGTGACAAGCTGTTGAGATGTGTTGGCCTTTGACCCCCAAGGTAAGATATTATTCCCCCTCCAGGCTCTGCAGTCTCCACCCTTTTGAACTTCCCCCATTAGCATTGGAGGTATATGTGTGCTGTAGAGCATTGGGGATAGCATGCAGGGGAAGGAGGCAGAGATATGTGGAGGCTGGTGGACGGAATGTGCTGGTTGGGGGCAGATTGGGGTGGTGGGGACCAGGAGATGCCCTGGGGTGAAATGGGTCCAGAAGAGGGGTCCGCCCTGCCTGGTTCCCATAGACAAGGGCTCCACAATAAGTGGGCAGGTGACCGGAACTAGCCCCATCAACCTGCCCTTCTTAGGCAGTGTTGTGCAATGCCAGATCTATTAAAAACAAAACATCAATTATTGTTGATCTTGTTGCGACATCTTATCTGGCTTGCATCACCAAGACCTGGTTAGATGAAAATGCTGGCCCAGTTTTGGAGGTGGCTATTCCAGCCGGGTACTCGGTGATACACTGCCCGAGAAAGGATCGTAGAGGTGGGGGAGTGGCCATTTGTTTTTGTTTTTTTAGTTCATTCTTTTTCCTGGCATCCAGTCTGCCTTACTTGCCCCACGTCCAGAGCATCCTCTCTCAGGTTTTAGGCTGCTGTCCAAGGATCTCGCTCCCGCTTCGGGCCCTCGGCATTTCCCAGCGGCTTGCCCCTGCAGCGGGGTGGTGGAAACCCTGATACCGCCACTAGACCAGGATCCAGTATTCTGCATGCCCTCGGAACCGGCGAATCCTCCGTGGAAACGGCCATCATGCCGCCGTGAATGGTGCCCTGTTTTCCCTGTTCCTTCCCCCTTGACGTGTGAGGTGTGCAGTGACGCCAATGGACAGGGGCGCACACGCTACTGCACCACCCCTTCCCGGCGTCAGCCCCAGCATGTCCCCCCCATAGACTGCCTGTGCACTGTGATGCGTCCAGCCACCACCAGAGGCCACCAGCACACCGACGGCAGCACGACCCCCCAACCCGGAGAAGGAGGGCAGTCCTCCGGATGCTCAATCCTTCTCCTCCCCTGCCAACCCCTGATGACCCAGGCTCGTTCCCGAACCCGGGTCACCGGCGTGGAGCGAGGTGTGGCATCCAGCGCCTCAACTCTCAGCGCCACAGGGCTGGCCAGTGGCCGTTTGTTTTAAATCAGACATGGGCCTCAAAGTCTTCCCAGTGGGTGAGACAGATCTTTTGAATGTGTTGGGTGTGCAGGTGCAGATTCTTCTCATCTACCGGCCTCTGGGGGACAAGAAGGAGTTCCTGCAGGAAGTCGCGGCCTTCATCATCGACATGGTGTTGGAATCACCCAGATGGATTATTCTGGGTGATTTCAATGCCTGGTTTGATGATGAACTCTTGTAGTTTGGTCAAGACTTCCTCCAACTAATGTGTTAGTTGGGCCTTACATGGGTTGTTACCTCTGCAACCCATGTTCATGGCCATTCGTTGGACCTTGTCTTCCTGCTGGGAATGGAGGTTGTTGATTTTATGGTGGAGCTGGTCACGTGGTCGGACCACCATACTGTGAGGTTCCTGTTCCAGGCTCCTCCCCCGAATAGACCTTCCCCTATGGAGATGGTCCAGTACCGCCCTTTATGGAGTTTGACCCCCTCAGGGTCTGATGGTGGTGCTGGACCTAGCAGGTCCTATGAGTGTGTGCAAGGAGCCGGGGGAATTAGTTTTGACCTGTAATAGGGTTATTGCTGAGACCTTTGACTCTGTCACACCTGTCCGTGTTCAACCCCTCACTTCACACCAGAGGTCCCCTGATTTGATGGGACTCTTAGGGAGATGAGGAGAAGGGGTCAAAGGTTGGACAGGCACTGGCGGAGGTCCAGTCAGATTGAGGACAAGCTTATATTGATGGTTCATTATAGAGACTATCAATCCACAATCTCCTGTAAGAAGGCTGAGTTCCTGTCCAGGGAGATTGCGGCAGCAATAAACAGACCGGATCAGCTCTTCTGCACTGTGGACAGACTGTGTAATCCAGCCCGTTTCTAGTCCAGAGGAGCCTTTTCACAATCAAGATGTCATGAGTTCACTCTGTTTTTTGCTGACAAGATTGCCTCGACCAGATCGGAGACTCGGTCAGCGCCCTCTAGCAAGCATTGTGGTGATGAACGTGAGGTCGCAGGCACTCGGTCTGTCTGGTCTGACTTCGACCAGGTAGCGGTAGTAGATGTTGTGAGGGTCATCCAGGATTTACAGTCAACCAAGTGTAGTTTGGATCCGGGACCAACACGCCTCCTTGTGGGGTGTGTTGATGTCATCGGCCCGGTCCTAGCCAAGATAGTCTGATGTTCTCTGGTGTCGGTGGGGCTTTCCTAGGCCCCTGATGGAGGCGGTTGTAAGGCCTCTCCTAAAAAAAAAAAAAAAAAACTACAGTAGATGTGGACTGTGTGGCAAACTACAGGCCCATCTCAAACCTTCCCTTTTTGGGGTAGGTTATTGAGAAGGTGGCGGCCAGTCAACTGGAGACCTATTTAACAGCCACGACATCTGTGAGCCTCTCCAGTCTGATTTCAGGAAAAGGTATAGCACTGAGACTGCCTTGGTTCGGGTGCTTAAAGATATCCTGGTGGCGGACTTCCGGTGACGTCATGCGGCGGTGAGCAGCTTAGAGCGCGAGGCTCCCCCTAGAAATTAATTAAAGAGCTCCCTTAATACAGTTTTTATAAAGATACTTGTTTTCCAGAATAGATCACAGGGAGAGAATGCCTAAGCGAAAGGGAACAGACAAAAAGGAGTCGCCGACCCGCTTGGATCCTGATAGGTTAAGGCTGGAGGATTCTGACAGTGAAGACTCGCGGGCCTCATCGGCTTCTCGGTGCAGCACAGCGCAGGCCGACCAGATTCCTAACTCTATATTACAGAGACAGATGGCTCAGATGCTCTCGGAGATCAGGGATTTCCGAAAAGAAATGCGATCCACAGTTGCTGGCCTGAGGACCGATTTAAATAAGCTGGATAAAAAGCAAGAGGGTTTCGAGGAGCAACTCGCAAAAACCGATCGGAGGGTAGATGAAGCCGAAAGGGTTGTAACCCAAATATACTCTCAGGTCGCGGCCCTGCAGCACCGGCAGAAGACGAGAATGTGGAGCCGACGGAACAACATTCGCTTGTCGGGCTCCCCAGAAGGTACAGAATCCACAGATTTCATCTCATTTATACAAAAATGTTATGGAGTCTCTCACCCTACCTGAAGGCATCACGCTGGAAATGGAGCGGGTTCACCGTATTAGCCCAAACCACCAGCAGCGCATCGCCGAGATCCATTCTCATTAAATTCCTACGACATCAGGAAAAGGAAACAGTGCTACACACTGCTTGGAAGCAAGGCAAAGTCCTTTTTGGCAACAGCAGGCTTTTTTTTGAGAACGATTATGCCCCAGAAGTGATGTCGCGTCGGAAAGCGCTTTTCCCAATCATGAAAGCTCTTAAAGGGGCAGGGATCCGATTTCGTTCCATATACCCGGCAAAACTACTAATTAATTTTAAAGAAGGCACAGTGGTTTGTGAAAATGCAGCTGAGGCGAAGAAAGAGCTGCAAACCAGGAAGATCGAAATCCCAGGTCAAGACACTAGTACCAGGACACCACTCGGCAAAGCTAGCTCAGAAGGTGTGGTCAGTGGAACAGAGAGAGTCGAGGAAGAAGCAGGGAGCTGAGGCCTTACGGACAGTTGTGAATGCACTCAGAGCAAACGCGCAAGAACTTCCAGCCACAGGCCAAGGACCCAGTGAAGAGCTTACTTGAGGACCGAATCAGCGCTTGTGTGGATGCAATGGATATATCTCCCTGGATGCTGGGACTGCTGCCTGTCTCGCTAATGATATGAACTGCCCCCTTTTTTTTCTTCTTCTTCCCCTCTCTGCCCCGGTTGTTTCCTTGTCTTACCTTCCCTCCCCTCCCTGTTTTTCCCTTGCATTCCCTCCTTGCTATCCAATCTCATGGAAGAGATGAGATGTAGACTGGGGACGGGGGGTGACGGTTACGGGAGAGGGAGGCGGGGAAGATCGAGGGAGGTTCTGATGGACTGGAGTTCTCAGACTTATCCGGATCCCCGTGACGGGCTGGAGAGCCATACTCGTGATCCTGTTTAGTCACATGAACCAGATGTGTGGGCCTAGGGGGAGGGATGTCCCGGTGGGTGAGGGGAGGGTGAAGGGGCGGCCCTAATTGCCCGGGATCTGTACGGAAGTAGGTTATGACCCCCGGCCCAACTGAACACCGACAAGAAAGGATAACCACTAGTTATGGTGGAGAAGTAGGCCTTTACAAGCAAGAGGATATGCTGATGGCTCTGCTGGGGGGAAGGGGGGAATTAGCTACAATATGTCCGTAAGATGTTGATTGGAGGGACTTGGTTCCCAGGGTCTGGAGGTATAGAGATGGGATTGGGATGGGAACCTGCTCGTGGGGGGCGGGAAGGTTTACCCTTGAGCCTGGCGGGCACTGCATGCCTGGGCTTCATCAGCAGCATTTGGGCCATTCCAGCGGTGGATCCCGTGGGAGTCCTGGGGGTGTTTTTCTCCACTTGCTAAGAATTTGTGTGTTGGGGAATAATGGTTAGATGCTTGTGGGGATCAAAGGTAATAAAAAGCAAAAATGAGGGGTAATAAACTGATTTTAATTGAATAATATACTAATTACTCGGTTTGGGGGGGAATTGAGTGCCATCCCCCAGATCGGCACTTTGTGGCTGCCGGGACCATGGGGGTTTACTGGTAAAGAAAGACCGATGTGAGCCCTGCTGTCCCAATCCTAGTAATACATAATTGCTCCCTCGGGGCCCGCCCTGCCGCCTAGAGGACTTAGTACCCTCTGTGCGGTCTGGGCAGGGGTTGCAACTGGACCCCCCCCCAGCTTGGATTGACGACGAGGCCAGAGTAAACCACTTTTAACATTTATTACTGGGAGGATGGTTTTTAACTGGGAAATTGAGAGATACCTAGAATATATTTTAATCAGGCCTATTTACTCAAAGGTCCACTGCAGGACTACCTCCCCCCCACATTAATGAAGACTACTAGCTTTGATTTTTGGCCCCGCGGATGACCCCGGACATTAACCTTCCGGGACACTCACGGCCCCCGGTGGCCCCCCTCCTGGATTACTCGAGATGAATTGCATTGGATATGACTCACGAAGAGATCCAAGCCTGAACCACAGTCGCACCGATGGGATGGGCGGTGGCCACCATCCTGTGCTCAAGCTGGTATGGAGGTTTCGTGATCCTATTTCACTTGGAGGTATTTCCCTCTCACATAAATGATTTCGGGGGAGCCAAGGGCTCGAACCCTGCGAGGGACGTTAGTCACCAAACCCAATTGCCCTTTCCCCTTTGGGTACCAGTTACCCTAGTCCTCAGACAATAGAGGACCACACTGGTAGGACCTTTGGATCCTGCTAGTGATCTAGGTGTAACCTAGACTTGTGGAAGTACCATAAGTTAGGCATTGTTTTATTGGAGCCATGTTGGCGGTTAAACTGTTTTCTAATGTATGGGTGTATACCCATGTGAATGTTTTTGACTTTTTGTATATAGGTTTTTCCAATAGGTCATCAGTGGCATTCTGGTCTCTAGCTTTTGGTAAAGTTCTGGTCCCATGTCACCCAGTGGGGGGGGGTGTGCGGGGGACCCAGTGTTCACCCACTGACATGCTGAACACTTCAAAACTAAAACTGCTCTCTCTAAATGTAAATGGGCTGGCTTCTCCAATTAAAAGGTCTAGAGCATTGGTACCTTAAAGAACTAAATCAGACATAATTTTTCTGCAGGAAACACATATGAATCCGGCTTGAACACGCCAAATTGGCCAAATTGAGCAGGGGTCAGGTGCTGAGTGCCTCATACAAAGGAGGTAGGAGCAGAGGTGTTGCTATTATCATTCCCTCCATACCAGTTTCAACCAGAGCAACATGGTCAGACCCGGAGGGTCGTATGGTATTAACCCATGGGAGACTAAATGATAGGGAAGTCACGTTAGCAAATGTATATTTTCCCCCAGGTGCCACGACAACCCAGCTGAAATCCCTGCTGGATAGAGTAGTGAAGTTCACCAAGGGTATACTTCTGATGGCCGGAGACTTAAATCTGTTAACAGACCCAAATGTAGACTCCACAAAAGTGAATCCAAAGAGGTTGACTGGGACCCAGAGATTCTTTTAAAGATTTACTTCTGAGGTCGGATGGTGTGACATTTGAGGCAATTACACCCACATACAAGGAATTACTCCTACTTTCTTGGTACACGCACATATTCAAGGATAGATTATGCCTTTACACAGGTGGAAAACTTGCAGCTGGTGTGCGGCGCTGAGATCGGGGACATACTTATCTCAGACCATGCACCAGTTAGCATTGTCTGGGATCTAGGTGACCAGCCTAAGAGCACCCAATGGAGGCTGAATCCATTCTACCTCCGCATAAAAGAATTCAGAGAATTTGTCACAGACAAGATTTCTGAGATTATGGCCGATAACCCCGCTACGGATGTAAGTCCTGCTGTCTACTGGGACACAATAAAAGCAGGTTCTAAGGGGCATATAATCAAATATTCAGCACAGAAAAAAGACAGCGGAAGAACATAGGAGAGTACTTGAGAAACTCTTCATTTCCTGCAGTTAGCCCATAAACAGGAGACAACTCCTCTTACCTCAGATAAAATCATGAGACAAGAATTGGACAGGCTTGCCTTACAACAAACCGAAATAGCCCTTGCCTTCCTGAAGCAAAGGTTCTACGAGGTAGGACCGCGGGCAACACGTTTGCTTGCATACCAGGTTCGTAAAAGTAGGAAGGCAGCTACAGTAAGTAGCATCAGGTACCCGTTGGGAGGACAGCCCCTCTCTAAAACACACGAAGTAGCAGAAGCGTTCCGGGCTTATTATAAAAACTTATACACCCCTGAGTCAGCTTCATCCCCAGAAAGTATCACCGCTTATATTAAGGCACTCACGTTGCCCACACTAGAAGAACAGAGTAAAGAGGTCCTTACACGGTCCATAACTGCTAGTGAAATAGCACAAATAATAGCCAATTCAAATCACAGAGGCCCAGGCCTACGGGTATGGTGCGGAATTTTACAAGGCCACTAAGACTAAAGTCATCCCCACACTTGAGCGAGTATTTAATTCAATACTACAGGGTGAGCTGCCCCGGACACTTGGTCATCTGCGACCATATCAGTAATCCCCAAACAAGGAAGAACCCTCAGGAATGTGGGTCATATAGACCAATATCAATACTAAATCAAGATTATAAAATATTTATGAGCCTTATGGCCCACCGAATAGATCAAGTACTCCCTGCGCTGATCCATAGGGACCAGACGGGTTTTGTGAGGACTCGTACTACTACTGATAATATTAGGCGCACTCTGCACTTGGTTAACCAGATGAGTGGTTCCGATACCCCGGCGGTCTTAATCAGTCTCGACGCAGAGAAGGCCTTCGATAGAGTAGCATGGCCCTTTCTATATTCTACTCTACAGCGTTTTGGTTTTCCACTGGGTCTTGTTCAGGCCTTGCAGAGTATTTATTCTGCACCTCGGGCCTGTGTAAGAGTCAATGGACACCACTCTGAATACTTCCCACTCCAAAGAGGTACACGCCAGGGTTGCCCATTATCTCCGTTATTATTTGTAATGACCATAGAGCCACTGGCACAGAAAATTAGGGAGCACCCTAACATTAAAGGAATTACGATGGGGGGAATAGAACACCGAATTGCCCTATATGCGGATGATATCCTTCTATATCTACAAGACCCAGAGCAATCCATCTCAGCAGTAAGACAAGTCTTAGATGAATATGGGGAACTATCAGGCTATAAGCTGAACCTGACTAAAACCGAATTGCTTACATTTAACTATACTCCTACTCAGGAAATGATGAAAGCCCTTCCGGGTAGATGGAATCTTGCGAAGCTAAAATACCTAGGTGTGTGTATATACCCCGAGAGGGAGCACACTATTACAGGTACAACTATTTCCCCTTTATGACACAATTAAAGCAGGACCTACAGACTTGGTCGGTCCTCCCGCTGAGTATAGTGAAACGGATAGAACTTATTAGGATGATAACTCTACCAAGAGCACTATACCTTTTCCAAAATATCCCCCTTGCCGTTTCCCAAACTTTCTTTAAAGAAATAAGCCGGCTACTGCGGAATTTTGTCTGGGCTGGGAGGAGACCCCGGGTTAATCTTAAGGTGTTGACACTTGCAAGAAATGAGGGGGGCCTTGCACTTCCAGATTTAAAACGTTACCAACAGGCGGTAACAATGATGCATATAATGGCAAGACAGAACAGAACTGCCACCCACATTGGATAGACATTGAAAGAATATTAATAACGACGCTGCCTATTTCCGGACAATGTACAGCCCAAACCCAATAGGGAAGACCCCCAACACGCAGTCCCTAGTTGATAGCACAATTTCAAAACTGGAATATGATTAAAAGTCTCACGGACTGTCGCCCTATTTACCACTCTTATGCCGATTCAAGCGCTCCCGGATTTTCCCTAACAACTTAGACGCTAGATTTGGCGTCTGGGATGGCTTAGTCATATATACATTACAAATAATAACTCGAGGAGCAATCTGGTCGATGCAGAACTTCAGGCAAAGTTCCACCTGCCACATAAAGACTTTTTCCGCTTTCTACAAATTAGGCATTATATAGAAAGTCTGCCCTCAAGTGTATAGATTCAGAAAGATACTCAGTATTAATAAGGAGCCAGATAGCTCTGAATGATGCCGGAAGAGGAACATTTAATCTCTATATACCACCAGGCCCTAAATACACAAGGAAATGATTACTGAAGATATCCGTAGGCAATGGAGGGAGGAATCTGCTACCAGCTAACTATAGCGGATTGGAGGCTAGCATGTAATAATTCCTCCAAAGTTACAAGCTCACACCAGTGGCGCGAATTCGCCTGGAAGGTATTGATTAGATATTTCAGGTCTCCCAAAGTAACTAAGCATTGTTCCCAAGACAAATCCGCCAGCTGCTGGAGGAAATGCGGTGAACAAGAGGCCAATTTGACTCATATTTTATGGACATGCCCGGTGCTTTCAAATTTTTTTAAACAATTGGAGGAACAACTACAGCAATTAATTGACCCACTTTTCCAACTAACTCCGGAGACTTCTTTATTTTTGCTGTTCCCCAAGCCCTATAGGGGCCCGAACACTAGATACATACTCGCAACACTTATTACAGCAGCCAAAAAAGTGCTAACTAAACTTTGGACGACAGCACAACCACCAACCATACGTGATTGGTGGAATATCACCATACAAATCCATAATATGGAAAAGATTACATATAACATAAATGAGCGAGGGGAGCAGTTTGCTATGAGATAGGTAAAGTGGCAGCTGTATTACATGCTGATTGACCCTACCTTTGTGCCCTAATCCAAGTGCACTAGTGGAGGCATCGGGCGCTCTTGCATGGTTGGGTGGCCTTCCATCCAGGTGGGGCCCCCTTGGTGTTCCCCATCCCTCCCCCCACCAATAACAGATAATTTCTGGAACCCAGGTTAAGATTTGAAATGCTGAACGGGACCAGAGTGTGGAGCTCTGATGACCTGAGGGGAAACTGAGGAAGATATCACTGTTAATTAATAATAAGAGAAAGACTATGTTACGGAGATGAAATGGTAGGAGTTATACATGTGAGAGCAGTAGAAAGATTGGAAGAAGTTTTAAATGCTGATCTTGGGATGTATTTGAATCTTATAGTCAATTCTGTAAAAAGACCAGATATGTATGTACTGTTTAATGTAATGAAAGTGGACCTATCTGTAAATAAGTTAAAACATGATTAATAAAAAGAATATTTAAAAAAAAAAAAAGATATCCTGGTGGCGAGGGATTGAAGGAGACGTTCCATTCTTGTTCGTCTCGATCTCTCAGCGGCATTTGACACCGTGAACCATGGGGTTCTGCTGGAACGTTTGCGGGTATGTTGTGGGCTAGTGGGAGTAGTCCACAACTGGTTTAGATCTTACCTCATGAGTAGATTGCAACGTGCGGTATCTGGGATTTATTCCTCAGCCCCTGTGCCTCTGCCTTGTGGGGTCCTGCAGGGCTCTGTTTTGTCCCCCATGTTGCTCTTGGTATATATACTGCCACTAGGGGACATTATAAGGTGGTATGGGCTGAGTTTACACTGCTGTGCAGATGACACTCGGCTCTACATGTCCTTTGCACCCGAGCAGCAAGAGACGGTCTTTGTGCTAAATATCTGCCTAGAAGAAATCCAAGACTGGATGAAGGCGAACGGGTTGAGGTTGAATCTGGATAAGACTGAGGTACGATTGCTGAAACCTGGTCGCCAGGGGATGGGGGTGCAATCAGGTTGAGTCTCAGGACTGAGGCTTGGGGACTCCCAGTTGCTTACCTCAGGTTGGGTGAGGAACCTTGGCGCTGTTCTTGACTGCGGTTTGATGCTTAGATCACAGGTGTTGGTAGTGGTCAAGACCTCTTTTTACCATCTTAGAAATATCACCAGGGTGAAACACCTGATCCCCCTGGCAGATCTGCCAGTATTGGTTCACACCTTTGTGACCTCACGTTTGGACTACTGCAGTGCTCCATACCTAGGTCTGCTGGGGGTAGATCTGTGCCGCCTGCAGCTAGTGCAGAATGCAGCGGCCAGGTTGTTGACTGATCTACTAAGATTGTGTCATATTACACCTGTGCTGTGCTCTCTGCGCTGGTTGCCGGTTAGATGGCGGATCTCCTTCAAGGTCGGCTTGCTGACCTATAAGGCCCTGCATGACCAGGAGCCCGCTTACCTGCAAGGTCTCCTGTCTCCCTAACACCCCATCCGCTCCCTCTCCTCCGGGAACGAGGGTTTACTAGAAGTTCCTAGGATTTACCTGAAAACCTCTGGAGCACAGGCCTTCTTATTTGCAGCCCTAGTCCTTTGGAACTCCCTTCCTCATTGGATTTGTGATAGTTCATAAGTCGAGTTTTTTAAATGGGAGTTAAAGAACTTCTTGTTCAATCAAGCTTTTTTGGGTATTTAATATAGCTTGTTATATATTATCTGTATTATATTGATTTTATCAGTATTGTTTTTCAATTTTCTTGAATCTATTGTAAAGCGCATTGAGTTGAAGTGAGAAATGCACTCTACTAAATAAAATCTTGTTTGACTGATTGATATATGTATAGCTGTGCATTTATTTATTTTTTCTTTAATTCTTTAGTAACCAGGTAAGGCCCACTAGGCACAAATGCCTGATCTTCTTTGAGGATATCTCTTCCCTTAGGCCACACCTTTGGAACTATAACTGTGTCCATGCTAGGACCATACGGAAACTTTTGCAAGCCAGATGCCACCCATGATGACATCACGTGTCAGCATCTACATAAACATGGGTGGCCCCATCTCTCCTCAGTTCTTTTCGCACCATTGACTGTACTCGTCGGACTTTTGTAGGAACAAATACAACTAGCCATTGTTGTTTATTATTTTCTTATAAAGTAATCACTGATAATTTAGTGATATTGTCGCCTCTGTATGCCGTCAAAACCAACAATGTTGTTCCAGTACTGTGAGTGTGGAGAAAAAATATACCAGGATGACGCACACGAAGCGTGTGTCTGTTGTTTAGGCCTGTCTTACGACATCAAGACTTGTGAGATTTGCCAGCATTTCAATCAAGTAGCTAGGTGACACAGAAGAAAGGCGCTGGAAAAATTTTTATTAGAGAAAACTCTAGTAGCCATGGAAAAACCCCATGGTTAAAAAAGCAGTGTTGTCAGCCCCATCGTCTGATTTGCGGTCGAAGTCAAAAGACCGCAAAAAAGACAGGTCATCGGGACATAAGCACAAACATAAGGATAAGGATAGATCTGCTTCGGGTTGCCATTATGGCCGGCAGGGGCCTGCAGGTAGCCAGCCTGCATTGTCATTGCGCCCCCCCCCCCCGGACTGTCAACCAGACACCAAGGTCGAGACTTGGCTTGGACACTGCTGTACTTGCTACGAATGGTACATTGCCGTCAACGGGTCCAGGCCTGTTGTCAACTCCAGTAGTCAAGGCCCCTGCTGAGGACATCGTTGACGCGCAGGCAGTACTGCTGTTATTTTCAGGCATGATACGGCACATACTTCCCAACTTAGCTATACAGCCTGTGCCCTGTACTGCTGTCGACAGGGGTTCCTGCATCTCAAATCCTGTCAACATCATCCGCTGGTACACAGCAAGTACCTCCTGAGTGGCGGCCCCTTGGCATCGCCAGCAGGGTCTTCCATTCCTTCGTTGACAGGGATGCTGATGAGGAAGAGGAGGAGTATAATCCAGACCTGATAATGGAGGAGGATTATGAGGAGGAGGAGGAGGAGGAGGGATATGGAGAGGAACATTATGCTCCACATTCCAGCTTCATTGTATAGTCATGCAGTGAGGATTCTTTAGTGTATACATCCAGATTGCCTCCTGAAGACCCTATTTTTCAAACAGTGATGCAGCAAATGCAAAATGCTATAGGTTTTGTTGCGAAAGAAGAGGATTCTACCAAAAAGAATTTGAGGATTTCCTGGAGGTTCCTTGTACTCCATCCATCATTGTGCCTCCAACTTATCCTGCATTGGAGGATGCAACATTTGCTGCATGGTATAGGCCAACTAACATACCAGCTGTACCCAGAAAGGCTGACAAGCAGTACTCTGCTCCTGCTGCCAAGTCTTATTATGTCAGCCAGCCAGAAACAGATTCTGTGGTCATAATGGCTGTCCATTATAGGTCCAGGCCATCAAAGCATATGAGTACCCTCACCCTGCCCTCTGATAAGGAATCCAGGAGGCTTAATGTAATGGGCAAGCGATCGTATGCCTCTGCCTCATTAAGCCTGCATATTGTAAACTGTCAGTCTCACATGACCAAGTATCAGAATATCCTCTGGAAGGCTGCCAAAGCTGCAGCTCAGGCACTCCTAGAGGGTACTGCTAAGAATGAATTGCTTAAAAACTTGACTGCTGGAGCTGAGATAGGCAGACATCTGCTACGTTCAGCATACGATATCTCAGATGCATCTTCCAGGGAGACTGCCACTGGTGTTTGCATGAGAAGGTATTCCTAGCTCAGGGTGGCTGGGTTTGCAACTGATGTGCAGCAAACAGTTCTGAATGCTCCTTTTAGAGGCACCAGACTGTTTGGATACCATGTGGAAGAGGCATTAAGAGGCATTCGAGTCTCTAAAATGACTTTGAAATCAGTTAAATCCTTGTAAACCACACATGGTAGAGGTCGGGGTAAGGGATCCTTTTAGAATCTTGCTGCCAGAGGGGGTCATGAAGCCTGCTGTCAGCAAGGCCGAGGTAAGAGTGGTGGAGCCTTGCCAGCTCTCCATCCCCCAGGATCCCATTCCAAAGCCTCCAAAGCTGGTGGCTCTGTCCCCACGGACTGATGTAGTGATCGAGGGGTTGCTTCTCCCTTCATTTAACTCAATGGAGAGAGATCACTACAGATGAGTAGTTCCTGGAGATAATTGCAAAGGGACATGCTCTGGAGTTATTATTTATTTATTTATTTGAATTTTGATAACTGGGTGAGCCCACTGAGACAAGCTTGTCTCTTTTTCACTGGCGACCCAGGGAATAAAGCTATTCCATGTCTAGGTACAAATACAATTGAGAAAAAAACTGTTCAATACAATGAGTACAGTCAGTGGCAGGAGAAACTCCTCCTAACAATACATGCAGTAGTATATTAAGGAACAGGTGAGATTCCAGAACAGGCAGACAGTATCCGTGACTGCAATCCGGTCCGGTGAGACCAGGGTGGTCCGGGAAGGTCCAAGGTTGAGTAGGTCTTTGAATAGGGTCCAAGGTAGCTAGGTTTATGAATAAGGTCCAGTGTTGATAAGCCTCAGGAAAGGTCCAAGGTTGATGAGATTTTGGCAGGGCATGGGACCCCTATAAGGAGGCTGGGGTCTGCAAAGATCATACAGAGTATTTAAATCATACCACCTGTGCCTAGTATACAACTATTACAACAATAAAATATATAGCAGGACAAGTACTGAAAAAAAAAAAAATATCAGTTTTAATTTACAGAAATATAATAGGGGGTAAAAGGAGGGAGCAGGGGAAGGGTTTCATAGAGCGATAGGATAGCAAGAGAGGGGGTACGAGAAATAGAGGGTAGAAGGAGGAAGCAGAGAAGGGGATGGATATTAGTAGAAGAGTAGATAGGCAGGCCAGAGAGGGGGTTGGTAAGGGAGATGACAGATACAGAGATAGAGCAGAGGGACTAAGGAGAAGAGATACAGGGTGCAGGTGAGGGAGAGGTAGACGGAGGATGTTAAGTACAGTAGCCAGAGCAGGTTGGGGGATGAAAGAAGATTTCCTTGAAGTTTCTTTTAAACAGGGGAAGAGACGCACAGGAGAGCAGACTGTGTGGGAGGGTATTCTATTTTTGAGGAGCAGAGAACCCCCTCCAGAGTATCCTCCATCTCTTTCAGTTTATCCCTCAGGACATCTGTCCCTGCTGAAGGAGGAGGTACAAGTATTACTATCCAAATGTGCCATAGAACCTGTATCTTCATGCCAGAAAGGCAAATGGTTTTACTTCAGATACCTCCTAGTCCTCAGATGGACAGGAGAGCTCACGTCTGTGCTAGACCTGCGAGACCTAAACTTCTACATAGAATACAAGATGTTTCGCATGGTTTCCTTGAGAAATCTGATTCCCCTGAAACAAATAGGGGATTGGATTTGCTCCCTGGACATAAAGGATGCATACATTCATATCAAGATCAGGTAGCAACCCAGAAAGTATTTGAGATTTGTTCTGGAAGGGGAGCACTTCGAGTTAAGAGTATTGCCATTTGGCTTGTCTTCTGCATCTCAGGTCTTTACCAAATGCTTGATGATGGTGGCAGCAGCCCTTTGCAGGGAAGGTGTTTTTTTAATAGGTATTTTATTAAGGAATATTGCAACAAATACACTTCTTTACAGCATTCCATCAAATCCAAAGGTTGCAGTTTACAGTACTGTTAAGAACTGAGTTTCTGAACAAGTTAATTCAGTTTGTATTCCTAACAGATTTTTCAAATAATAAAAATCCCCCATCTACTGAACTACTAGAGGCATTAGTTACAAAACTCTCCCTGTGTTATATTAGCAAAAAGAGAGGCATTGTGGCATGGTCTTGGGACAACCAGGGAGGGATCCATCTCAAGTCATGGTGTATGTGTGATGGATAGCAAGTTTTTAAGGTAGATGTCCATTTCCCAGGTAATCCTCTTCTGTCAGTCATTTCTCCTCTTCCTTGTCTGATTCCTGTTCTACACCTAGCGCTATGTTCCATTTGGTCCATCTTTCCGCATATTTGTCTATATGGTCCTGCACTCCATTTTTGGAGTCTCGACCACTATTTCCCTCCATTCCGTAATTGTGTGTGTGTGTGTGGGGGGGGGTCTGTTTGCAGTCATCTCCTGGTGAAGACTTTCCCTATGGCCGCTATGTAGATGTTCCAGATATAGGAGTTAGCCCCTTTCACTGAATGAGGGGGCATCCCTAGAATCAAATTTTGAAATTGTAATGACATCGGGACAATAAACAATTCTAGCTGTCAAGTAACACTTTCCGAAAACTCCACCAAGGCCGGGCAAGTGCAGAATATATGACTAAGCGAGGCCTCACTTTTCCCCCACATCCCCTCCAGCTCGTTGGCATAGTTCCCCCATCCCATCTGGCATTTATTTTTGGGGTTATGAAATATCTTGTTTTCATTCTCCAGGCATATTCATGTCTCCTGGGGGACAAGGAAGCTCAAAAGAAGCTTTCTTCTATATTAGTTTTTGCTCCCTGTTGCCGCCTCCCGCCTTACTCGGCAACCGGGAGACATAGGTATTTTTACTTTTTCTCTCACCTAACCTGGGACCCCAGAGCATGGAAGTGTGTACCCATGGAAGCGAGCATGCACCCCATGAATCTGGTGATGGCCCCCAATCCCCCATCCGGCCTATGGCCAAGTCTCCCATTGGGCTTGCCGCTATCACCAAGCCTCAACCCGGTGGCAGCCAAGAGCCCAGGAGACTCCAGATACCTCCCAGGGAGAGGAGAGCTGCCTATTGGCAGCTCAATCCAGATTCTCGCCCTCCCCCCGCCTACCCATGGCAACTCGAGCTTGCTCCCGAACGTAGGTCACTAGCGTGGCACGAGGTGTGGCGTCCAGCACCTCAACCTTCAGTGCCACTGGGCTGGCTCGCTAAAGGAGCTTTCAAGAAATCTTGCCCCACTGCTTACCTGTCAGATTGAAACCTGCCTGTTTTCCACTTTGTGGCAAGATAGGTTGCTGCGGTGGTTCCGGAAAGAATTGGATACTGGTAAATAGTGAAAATGGCACCCTTCTGACCTAGGTTAATGATAAGTTGTTGCAGTGTGGGGTATTCTTTCTTTCACCTATTCTTCCCCCTCTGTCATCTGATTTGCACCTGAATGTAGTGTTGAAGCTGAAAATAATTAAACCTGTCTGTATTGAGCCACCCAAATTCCTGTTTACATTGCTCAGATGTTTTGATAACTCTGCCGTGCATCATCTGATCTGGATAACGGAACCTGGCTCTGGCCTGCCCTCTGTACTGAGGGTCTAATCTGCTAAATGTGAAGGCCGCATCCCACCCCAGCCATTTAAATCTCCAGATCTGTCCCCCAACTTGAGGATACCTTGTAAATCTTTCACTGGCTTTAAGTGTAACTTTAAGCATGCTATAGGAGAATCTGTCTCAACTTTTAAGAGTATGTGAATCAAAAAGAAGGGACAAAAATGGCCTTTCTCCCAATATTTCTTCTTCCATTTCTTTCCACTGTGCCTGGACCCCTGGATTATGCCAGAGATATGCTATCTGTCCTTTTGTGACAAGGTACCTTTGTAAACGAGCCTTTGGCTCAAAGGTTTTCAAACTGCTGTTCAAATAAATAAATAAATCTTTATTTGTGTTGCTACCCAGTAATCTGTGATGGCAGGCAATGCCCCACACATTTTTGGCGACCAAAAGGGCACTCCTGACTCTTGATCTTTTGTTGGCCCAAATGAATTTGAAAAGTTACCTTTGCATTTACCTAATCCACTGCCTGGAGAGAAAGCACACTGGAATAAGTAAAGGTGTCTCGATAATATGTTCATTTTTACAGCTTGGATTCATGCATGTAATGATAAGGGGAGTAGGGACCACCTCTTTACATAATCCTGCAACTGTTTGATCAGAGGAATATAACTGTCTTTTTTTTTTAACTTTATGTTTATTCATTTTCACATGAATATACATATATACAAAACTTGATTCCAGGCGTAGGATGCAGTATAGCAACAATTGTTATGATAGGTAATAATTAGCCCGTCTTTCATTGTCACAGCACTGTGGGGTTTATAGAAATGACCTAAGAATTATCCTTAATAAATGCATCAAAATAGCCTTTGCAGCAAGACCAAGACCATGGACAACCAAGCAAGAAAGTCTGTACAATAATGCTCGAGAATCCCTTCTATGAAGACTGGCCAGTGTCACAGACACAGCCCTGGAGTCCATAACAAAACAATATAACAGAAAGTTAACCCCTCACTTATTTTTTAGAAGCAACCTATTACATCTCCTACTAATCCCATGCATTTGAAAAAAATAAAAACAGTGTATGTTTTTATGTCAGGTAACAAACTGTATAAAAACTAAGACATTCAATAAGATATTGGTGAATTAAAAATCTGAGCTATATGAAACAAACTGCGTCACAGTTCCACACACTGACACAACTGACAGAGCTGGAAACAGCAGTGACCCACTGTTATTTCTGTAAATTTAAATTTATCCTGCATAATTGCAATGGAACTGTCCTGAATAAGTAAGCAATAACCCACAGCAGGCTGTGTGGATCTTACTTCAAGATACAGCTCTTGCAGCAGGTTACACCATAAGGACTGACGCTGGCAGGCAGCAGGACCCCACGGAAAACTTCTTGCTAGATCTACCAAGCGAGGGACCTCCCCCGATGTCGGTCCCGCCCCGACGTCCGACACATCATAAAAGAGGCGGTCCCCCAGCATACCTCAATTCTTTTCCCGCTGTCGACTCGCGCGCATCGGCTCCATGGATGCCTTCAAGCTGACGAACGACGACAGAAAGAATTTAAGGCAATTTCCTCGAGAGTTCATCTCCTTTTTGACAAGTACATGGCTTCTTCCCCGACTCCTCCTCTAGAAGGACACCCCTCGAAGTGCGCATGCGGCAAACAGATCCACTTCAAAGATAGGCACTCGGCCTGCGTGCAGTGCCTAGGCCCGGACCAAGATATCCAGGCCTGCTCCATTTGCCAGCAGTTCAACAGTAGAACCAGTATCCGCTGCCAGAACTGGAAGAAAAACTTAAGGCCATGGAGAAAGATCCATCCTCTCGAGGGGAACCTTCGCATAAATTGGGGAAACACAAAGACAAGCACTGGGACAAGGGCAGGACTCGATCCTGGAATTGGGCCTCAGACTCCTGGGCCAGTTCCAGCTCTGCCCAGTTGGACCGCTCTCCATCCTGGGCCAGGTTTCAGCCCCCCCCCGATCAAGGTCTGGGCTTCAGGGGGCTCTGGTTCAGTGTCTTTACAGCCACTGGAGACCAAATCCAGGGATAGCCATCCCTCGGGGTCGGCCGCCAGGTCGGAGGCTTCCGACCACCACAAGCCTCAGTCCAAGTCGGCAACCATATCTAGCGCCGACGCTAGGGACTGATGCCAGGACACCGATCGCTCGGTCTCCCAGCCGCCCAGGGGCTCAGACGTCCCTCAGCGGAAGACTTCAGAGCTTACGTTGCTAAAATGGATGATGGAGGTGCCTGCACAATGCCCCAAGAACCTGACGCCATCCCCGCCTCCGTCACCCGACACTTGGCGCAGGGAGACATCAGAAGAGGACGCCAGCGCTCATGGCACCAACGACCAGACGGAGGATGCAGAAGACGTCAGTCTACCCGACGCTGGCCTACCTCAAGACCCGACGCCAGACCCAGCGACCCCTCAGCCACCGATGCCTGATCCTAACGCCGGACAGACAACAGCGCCAGGCCCTTCATCTGGTCTGAACAGACAAGAAGTCAAAGAACTCTTCAGCTTTTGGTGGGACAGCATTAAGAAAGATGTTGTACCCACAAAACCCCCTGGTGAGGCACCACCCCCCGTGGCACCTCCTAAGGTACTGACACCTGAGCCTCGAGATATTTCTCCACAGCCTAGGGGCAGGTCCAAGGCCAGATACCCTAGGTCTTGGAGTCTGAAGAGACCTTTGCGCTCCAGGACCCCTTCGAAATCCCCCAGTGACCACAGAAGAAAAAAGCCCCGACGAAGATTCCCCTCTTCGTCAGGCGATCACTCGTGCCCTGATTCTTCGGGCACTCCTTGGTCACTCTCTCCTTTTGAGCCTCTATCTCCAGATCCCCACAACCTTCCCAGGTCACCACCGGATGACCCATCATTCTCCGATATTATGCGCCACATTCAGGAGAACTTGGGATGGGAGACAGAGGATTTAGACCCAGAACGACAACGCCTGGCACGTTATTTGAGGCAAAAAGACCCCAAGCCTGTGGTGGTTCCACCCTTGGTGGACACTTTCCAAGACACTACCATGGCTGCATAGAAGCGTCATTCAATTCCAGTGGTCCCCAAGAAGGCCGACAGGCTTTATAGGGCCCCACGGGAGGCTCCCTATCTATCTTAACAACCCTTGGCTGACTTGTTAGTCATCACGGCTTTGCACACATCAGTACACAGCCCCCAGACCAGGAATCCAAACAATTGGACTCACTGGGTCATCGCATGTATGCCTCTGCTACATGCTCCCTCAGGTCTCTGTAACTATTTGACGCACATAGTGCAGTTTCAAAATGCATTGTGGAACCAGGAACAGGACCTACTGAAAGACTTCCCAGAGGGTGAGAAGAAGGAGGAGCTCCTAAACCTCCTATGTACAGGCTTTGATGTTGGGACCCAAGTCCTCCGGACCGCGTATGACTCGGCAGACTCCACAGCGAGAGGTGCCCCAACAGGCATTTGCCTTCGGAGACACTCTTGGTTGAGGATCTCTGGATTTACTCCAGACGTCCAGAAAGGAATCATGGACATTCCCTACAATGGAGACGTCTTACTCGGTGAAGACTCTGAGAGGGTCATCACCAGACTTCAAGACACCGGGATGGCAGTGGGAACGGTTCAGGCCATATATAAATCCAAGCCTGGTTCCTTTTGTGGACCACAGAACCGTTTTCGTGGCCGACAGAACAGACAACAACCTCAGTTGGGCCAACAGCAACATAGGGGAAATTTCAGTTGCAAGAACCTACAGAGATTCTCCGGAAGTCAAGGCCAGAGAAACACTAAATCTACCCAACCTGCCGGAGCCACCACCGCCACAGCATGACTCCTTTCAGGCCCCTGCCCCCCTGGATCAAAGGGAAGAGAGGGTTGGGGGTCGAGTCGTTTACCACCTGTCAGGGTGGCAGAGGATCACCTCTGACTGGTGGGTTCTTCAGCTTATCAGTCGAGGTCAGTCTATATAGAGTTCCTTGACCACCCACAGTTAAGACCTCCTCTGCATTCTCATTATTCAGGACAGCATGCCCTGCTCATCCAGCAGGAGATCTCGGCACTCCTTTCCAAGGACGCCATCGAGGTCGTACCGAGGAACCAGAGAGAAAGAGGATACTATTCCCACTTCTTCCTGGTTCCAAAGAAAACCGGGGACTCATGCTCGATCTTAAAGCTCAGCGACCTAAACATCCATGTGATGTACAAACGCATTCGCATGGTTACCCTACTGGGTCTCATTCCCGTGCTCAAGCAGGGCGCATGGCTAGCGTCTCTGGACATGCAGGATGTATATCTTCATCTTCCTATAACTCGGTTGCACTGGAAATTCCTGTGCTTCAACTTTTTGGGACACCATTATCAGTTTTGAGCACTTTCATTCAGCCTGTCCTGTTTACCGAGTGCATGGCAGTCATAGCAGCAGCCCTCAGGAGACAAGGCCATTATTTCTTCTCCTATTTGGACAACTGGCTCCTGATGACCTCCTCCCCAGAGGCATTGGAGAAGGCCATTCACAACACCTTGCTCCCTATTTCAGTCTCTAGGGATCACCATCAACCAAGCGAAGTCATCTCTCACTCCCTCGCAGAGACTACAAGTCATTGGCGCGGTTATGGATACCCGTCAAGGGAGAGCCTTCCTGCCCGCGGACAGAGTGGAATGCATCAGGTCACTGATAAGGACTATCATGGCACAAAATCTGGTCTCCGCTCAGACCATACTTTGCCTGCTCTGACATATGGCGGCGGCCATCACCACGGTCCCCCACGCTTGCCTCCACATGAGAGTTACTCAGTGGACGCTGAGAACCCAATGGGACCAGAGGCAGGATCACTTAGACCAGCCGATCAGACTCACACAGCCTGTCATTCAAGACTTACAGTGGTGGCTGGTCTCGGAACATCTTTCCGTGGGAGTCCCCTTCGTGGTGCCAGTGCCATCTCTGACCCTCACCACTGATGCTTCGGGGTTCAGCTGGGGAACTCATCTGAGAGACACCAGAACCCAGGGAACCTGGTCGCCCCTGGAGACTCACCTCCATATCAATGTCCTGGAGATGAGAGCAGTCCTTTACGCCTTACAGGCCTTGCAATCAGAGATCCCACTGGGTCATGTGTTGGTCCAAATGGACAACACCTCGATGATGTATTACATCAACAAACAAGGAGGCACTCACTCCTACCCCCTTTGCAGAGGGGCAAAGCAGGTGTGGAAATGGGCATTACAGCATGACACCACGCTGACCACAGTGAACGTTCCCGGAGTGGACAACACTGTCGCAGACCTCATGAGCCGGTCGAAGGCCAGGGCTCACGAATGGGAACTGATACAAGAGGTCGCCGAGGACATGTTCCAACGATAGGGAACAGCAGATGTCAACTTATTCGTGTCCCCATACAAAGCAAAACTGCCCAATTTCTGCTTGCTAGATCCAGGGCCTGGTGTTTTCTGGCGAGACGCGTTGTCCCTCTCCTGGACGGGAAGGTTTCTCTATGCTTTCCTGCCCTTCCCTTTGATCCAGAGGGTTCTTCTCAAGCTCCTATTGGAATGGGCATCAATGATCTTGATAGTTCCCTTTTGGCCCAGAGAGATCTGGTTTCCGCTGCTTCACCAGCTGGCTCAGGAGCTTCCCCTTACCCTTACCGGTCAGTTCTCATTTGCTGTCCCAGTCCATCCGAACCTCAAATCCCTGAACCTGCATGCCTGGCTCCTAAAGACATAACCATTCTTAGGCATGGAGTCTCACAAGGCGTTGCCGATTGTCACAAATTCGCTCAGCCCTCTACTCCCAAAGTGCCAACCTCTGACCGTATGATTTGTGGACAGTGAACAGTACAAGGTAACCCTCTTGCCTGTTTTGTGGGTTCGAGTCACCTTAGTCTCAAGTTCTGGAGGGATTCAAACTAATAACCTCTTGTTAGCGTACCCAATTATCAGGCTCAGATAATTCTGTCTTCAGGGTGCCAGATATCTTTGCCTACGGGCATCTAACCAGGTCTACAAAATGAAACCTTAGAACCCTGTGCAAGACTTTAGAGAACTCTATCCGTTTTCCAGTTTGGTATACAATAAGTTCATACACAGTGTTAAACTATAATCTTCAAAAGCTTCACTTAAATAAAAAGAAATTTCAAGGCACACCAGCAGTTTCCATTTAAAAATATATATCTTTACTTTAAAATAGGAAAATAGAAAAATATTACAGAACAAAATATCCCAACACATACAGCATTAAAACAAACAGGTAAAAGTGCAGATTCCTACAAATAATAACATTCAGACTAATCTGGTCTAAGGTCCTTACTTCAGTGCTTTGATGTTCCTCTTCTCTCAGGCAGAAATATGAAAGTGTGTTCTGTCAAGGTTTTCTCAGCAGTTAAAAACTGCCCTGAGCTGGCCTTCTCGGTGAGGTCACCAAACTCCATCTTGGTGTAACAAAATCTATATTTTATAACACCAAGATGGCCTACTAAGGTATTTAAAAAAATAAGAGATGACATAATAAATCTCCTCTTCTCATGTAACTAGTCAAAACCAGTCTGTGCTTTGCTTCACACACACATCAAAAGTCTCTTTGATATAAGTCACTGTATTCAAAATAAAAGTGTATTTGACTCCTTAATTCCGTCTGGGCCTTGGTTATCTACACATCAAAGGTCTCTTTGATGAAATGAGCTGGTTTCCTGTGAGGTTATTCACAACACTGGCCAGTGTCCCTTTTCTCAGGACATCTAGTGCAGATCAAAGGATTTCCCTGAGGATGTCCTGAATGACTAACTTTATTTCCTGGGATCAAAGCAAATTGACAAGATAATTGCACCCCAGATATCTGCATTTTAACAATGTCCTGTCCTTTGAACTTATCCCTGGGGGTTTGAAGTGTCAGTTTCAGCAGCTAGCATTTCCTTTTTCCACAGTCCATCATACATTAATTTTTTATATTTACAAAAAAAAATTATACAGGGATCAGAACCAGCTGTCTAGGTGTGACACCGATATCCTGGTGGCAGGTAGGAAACCTTCGACTCACGCCATGTATGCTCTGAAATGGCGGAGATTTTGTCTATGGGTTTAGGCCCACGATATCGATCCTCTTTGATGCCCTGAGAAGTCTGTTTTAGACTACCTCCTATCCCTTTTACCAGTCGGGACTGGCAAAGTCCTCTCTGAAGGTACACCTCTGTGCCATATCGGCGTACCACACACTGGTTGGTCAGCATTCATTAGCTCAATTAGTGGCTTCCCGCACTTTTCTGCATGGTGTCTTGCATCTCAGACCCCCAATTAAGGAACCAATTCCTCCTTGGGACCTTCTTTTTGTTTTAGATCAGCTTTCACTGCCTCCCTTTGAACCAGCCACAGATTGCGAGCTTCGCCTTCTCTCATGGAAGGCGTTAGTTTTAGTTGCTGTTACTTTGGCACGGAGGATTTCTGAGCTTCAGGCGCTCATGTGTAAAGAGCCTTACTTGATTTTCCATAAGGACAGGGTGTCCTTAAGGACCAATCCTAAGTTCCTTCCCAAGGTGGTTTCAGCCTTAACCTTAAACCAGGACATTGACCTTCCGGTATACTTCCTCAACTACACGAACAGAGGGGAAGCCCTCTTGCACACTCTAGATGTGCACAGGACTTTGAGGTTCTACTTGGCCAGAACCCGTTTGCACAGACAATCTGACCAACTGTTCTTATTCTTTGCTCGAAGGAGGTTGGGTGCATACGTATTGAAACAAACTCTCTCCAAGTGGCTTGTTAACTGCATTGTCTTCTGTTACCAGAAATGCAATAAACCTCTGCCGGGACCGGTAAAGGGCCATTCTACAAGGGGGTGGCTACCTCCTTCGCTGCCTTGAAAAATGTAGCGACATCCGCCATTTGTGCGGCTGCTACTTGGAGTTCAGTGCACGCTTTCGTGAGACACTACAGTTTGGACATCGCCTCCAGGCGTAGAGTGGGCTTTGGCCTGGCATCCTCCAGGGACTTTTGTCCTGAGAGGTTCCTTTCTATCTCGATCTCTCCTACCCTCCTCCTGACTGGGTTCACATTGCACCCTTACTGCTTGGGAATCAGTCCTTATGGTGTAACCTGCTGCAAGAGCTCTATCTCAAAGTAAGATAGTACAGTTATGTAAGAACTTACCATAACAGTAGATCTTCGAGAACAGCTCTTGCAGCAGGTAGATTCCTTCCCACCTTCCCCTCAGGAGGTTTGGTTCTAATTCAGAGCGTCTCAGAAACATCAGATTTATTAGTCTTCCTCTGGAAGCGGATCCTCAGTCTCCCCTTCTGAATTACATTGTTATGCCGGGAGGAGGAGGGCAACTAAAATGGTGCAGGGTCTGCAAGAGAAGCCATACGAGGACAGACTAAAGGAGCTTAATATGTATACCCTTGAGGAAAGGAGGGAGAGGGGGGACATGATAGAAACGTTTAAGTACCTCAGTGGAATCAACAAAGTCCAAGAGTGTAGCATCTTTCAGAAAAAGAGATATGCAAGAACAAGGGGACACAATTTGAAGATAGAGGGGGGACGACTCAGGGGCAATGTGAAGAAGTATTTTTTCACAGAGAGGGTGGTGGATGCATGGAACAGCCTTCCTGAGGAGGTTGTGGGGTCTAAAACTGTGGGAGAATTCAAGAATGCATGGGATAGAGATAAGGCAATTTTTGTGGGGGGTAGGAAGAAATAGGCTGTTGGTTAAATAGGATCTGCAGCTTATCCTCTAGGTAGGGAAACGGGCAGACTAGGTGGGCCAAGCAGTCCTTATCTGCCGTCAAAGTCTATGTTTCTATGAGTCTCCGGTGGGAGAACTGAGGTATGCTGGGGGACTGCCCCTTTTATTATGTGTCGGACGTCGGGGGCGGTCCTCGCTTGGTATTGCTAGCTAGAAGTTTTCTGTGGTGTCCTGCTGCCTGCCGGCTTCAGTTCTTATGGTGTAACCTGCTGCAAGAGCTGTTCTCGAAGATCTATGTTACGGTAAGTTCTTACGTAACTGTACTTTACTGGGGATTAATCAACACCCTGGGTGCATTGTGAGGCACAAGGGTGAAGCCCGAGTGTCCTCACAGCACCCAGGGTGTTGATTAATCCCCAGTAACCACACAGCCTGGAATGGGTTTTTGCGCTTATAACATGGGCTGAAAAATAAATTTTTTATTTATATGGAAATGCTAGTAAAATAGGTTTTTGTCATGTTTTTTTTTAAAGTGTCTTTACACCTTATTAAATAGTCCACACTGATTAATCTTTTTTCCTGGTTAGTGCATTTTGTTTCTGACTCATAAAGTGTTACTGTGTGTGATTATATTGCAGTGTCTCATTCTCTTGTACACAAACAGAACACTCATCATTTCATTATTGAACAGTTAATGAAGATTTGTAAACAGCCGTTGAACTTTGCGCTGTATCATATTTAAACAGTGATCACATATATCGCATATAACATTTGCGCTGTGTTCCAAGTTTTCTGACACTATTACTACATATGTAATCCAGTAACACTTTTAACAATAACACAGCAGTATGCCGTAAAAAATCTGCATTCCATTTTAACTTTACTGTTACAATATTTGCATTGTGATACGGATCAGTTCAGTTGTGTTACAAGTGTCACACATAAATACATCTCTCTGAAACATGAACTCATGTCCCCGAAAATATTAAATGTGTATGCCATTAGTAATATTGAAATGTGCAACCCAGAAGTCCTATTGCTTCACTATTGCCGTGTCTCTCGCATAACTTTTAGGACCAGAAAATTATTTTTTAACACCCGTTTACCTGTTCAGCACACTGCTCTTATATGCGACTTTCTAGGATGCAGTACTATTCAGCAGGGCAGGTGGGTGGGAAAGATGCAGAGGTTTACTGATTGACAGAGCTGCTGATCGCTTTCAATCTGAAGACAGACTAAGCCTTTCTCCACAACAGATTAATGCAAACAACGTGCCATGCCAGCAAAACAAGAGCGCTAGGTTTAACTTGAATAGTGATTTGTGTTACAGACTGGTTACCCTCAGCGTTCGTATCTTAGAGATTAATATATAGACAGATGTTTCTGTTTAACCAGTCAACTATTTGGATTTTTTTGCCCATGTTATAATCTTTCGTGGGTCCAGAGAACAAATTTCTCCTATACATGGAGAAAGGAGACATAGAGAACTGTAGTATGTAATGTTCAAGTCTCAGACCTGCCTTCTCCCAATTCTGTGTCAGATGTTTGGGTGGCAAAATCATTACGGATGGCTTATAGCTTGCAACTAGCATCGGTGGGATCATTGTAAAGAAATATTTTCCTGGCATAAATTATTTTAAGATGGGCCGGGAACTAGAGAGCATGATTTATTCCCACCTCGTGTAGTTCAGCTGGAACGGCATCAAAACCATGTCTCCGCATCCGCGTGGTATAGTGTATTTTGTATATAATACAGTGTATTTTGGTCCCATCAGACAAAGCTAATGGGGCTGCGTTTCTTGCCTTTTGAAGGAGTAGATCACAGACATGGACCCCCACGGTGATAAACAAAAAAGTGCTTGGTAAGTCTGGGTTGTTGGGTTTCCGTTGGGGCATGATTCTGTAAGTCCAATGAATAAGTGATTCATTTTTGCAGTTGAAATAAATCACAAATTAAAGTTTGTATGTACTGAAGGGGCTCTGTTCCTTCTAAGCCTTCAGGAATTCCCAAAAGTTGGAGATGTGATGATTGTGACCTGTTCTCTAGATATTCCAACTGCGTCCACAGGAGCTTATTTTCTTTCAGCACGCTGTCCACCACTGTTGCTGATTTATTCACTGTGTCAGTAACAGTCTTGTAGGTGGTTTCTAGTGTGGTAATCTTTGTTTCTATGTGGGTCAGGTGATTATTAAAGGTATCAACCTTTACATCAAGCTGTTTTACTGCTTCAAGGATAGCATGGATGGTAGCCTCCAGATCCCCGGATGGTTCACGTGCCGCCATGTTGTTCTTGGCTCCGATTGATGGGGTTGTGGGGCCCCTCCCCTTCCCCAGATCTTTTGGCAGATCATTCTTCATTCTTCCTATAATGTAGTCTCTGCAAAGTTTTTAATTTTTTTTTAATTGTAGTCTTTGGTAACCAGGTAAGGCCCATTAGGCACACGTGCCTGTTTTTAGGGGCAACCTGGGAGCACTGGGTGGTTAAGTGACTTGCTCAGAGTCGCACAGTATGCAAGTGGAGGTTATGAGAATCAAACTCAGGTCTGGGCTGCTGGATGTATCAAGATCGTTCACACCTCATTCCTCTAACCTCTAGGCTATACTGCCAGCCCAACTTTGGTCCACCCGGACCTCAAGTCCCTGCACCTTCATGCATAGCTCCTGCAGATATAGCCAAATCCAGGTATGGGGTCTGCCAGGAGGTGGCGGACATCCTCATCTCTGCGAGAAAGCCCTCTACTAGGTCCACTTATGCTATGAAGTGGAAGCGTTTCTGCCTTTGGGCTTCTTCCCGTCACTTAGATGTCCAGTGAACTCAGTTTTGCAGTATCTTCTCTCCTTGTTGAATCAAGGCTTGAGCTACTCCTCCATCAAAGTGCATTTGTCGGCAGTTTCAGCCTATCATATGCTGGTGGAGACTATGCTACGGACAAATCCTAGGTTACTTCCCAAAGTGGTTTCAGAATTGACTCTGAATCAAGATAGCAACCTTCCAGTGTATTACCCAGACCATTGTAACAGAGGGGAGGTGCTCCTGCACACTTTGGATGTCCATAGGGCGCTGAGGTATCATCTCAAGCGCACTGCTCCCTACCACAGGACGGAGCAGCTTTTTGTAGCTTTTTCTCCTCGACATCTAGGTAATCCAGTGTCGAAACAGACTAGTTCTAGTTGGTTGGTACATTGTATTGTCTACTTTCACAGTAAGTACAACAAAGCCCTTCCGGGTCCTGTCAGAGGTCATTCCACCAGGGGAGTGGCGATTTCTTTCACGTCCTAGAGAAATGTCTCAGTTGGAGACATCTGTGCAGCGGCTACTTGGAACTCAATGCACACTTTCATTAGGCACTACAGTCTGGATATTGCTTCCAGGCGCAGGGCCGGGTTCGGCCTAGCTGCCCTCCAGGGACTTCTTTCCTAGCATGCCTTTTTCAGCCGCCTCCCGGTGTTTTCCATGTTCCTTTCGCGGGACTGATTGGGACTCAGTCCTAATGGTAATAGCCTGCTGCAAGAGCTCCCACTCGAAGTAAGAGAATACAGTTACGTAAGAACTTACTGTAACAGTAGATCTTCGAGAGGAGCTCTTGCAGCAGGCGTTGCTTTCCCGCCCTCCTTTCCTCCTGGTGAGTTTTTCAGCATCTTTTTTACGGCATGCTTCCGCCTGGTCTGCCTGTTGGGGGTCTGTTCACGGGTCTTCGGTGGGTGAATTGAGATGGGGCTGGGGACTGCTCCATTTTGAACCACGGCCGATGTCGGGGAGGAGCCAATGGGGGGGCAGACCCCACTGGGTACTGCTGGCTAAGAGTTTTCAGGTGGGTCCTTGTGCCTGCGGCATAATCCTAATGGTAATAGCCTGCTGCAAGAGCTCCTCTTGAAGATGTACTGTTACGGTAAATTCTTACGTAACTGTACTTTAAGCGCTGATCATTCAGTTGACCTTTGATTATGACGTACCTTCCTTCACCATCTTTGATTTCTTCTGTAGTTTCAAACGGCTCTTTACTCGGGATCAAGATTTCTGCACCCCTCCTCCTCCAAGATGTATATGAGGAGCTGTGGACTTCTGAGAACCCAAACTGGGTTAGCTACTGATATTCTTTGTTGGTGAGGTGCGTCTACTGTAAGAACACAAAATCACTTTTCGTCTGGCGGCCGCAATTCATAATTGTTTTGCACTTAACTGGGTTGGTCAGGCTGTTGACTGGGGGTCCAGGGGGCCTGCTTGAGTGTCTATTGTAGAGTTGCGGATTCAGGTGGTGAGGCCCAGGAGACACCCTGGTGCGAAACGGGTACTAGCGAGGGGTCCAACCTGTCTGGTGCCTGTACCCAAGGGCTCCATTATTGATGATGGGCAGAAAACTGATCCAGCAGTCTCCCCTCATCCGACCCGGGCTCCCTCATCCGACCTGGGCTGTGTTATGTAATGCCAGGTCGATGAGGAACAAGACTGCCATAGTGGCAGACTTGTGTGCCTCAGTAGACCTGGCATGTATCACAGAGACCTGGCTGGATGAAAATGCTGCTCCCATTCTGGAGACAGCGGTGCCAGCTGGATATTCTGTGATACGCAACCCGAGGGAGAATCGAGTGTGAGGGGTGGGGGTGTCCATTTGTTTTAAAACTAGCCTGAGTCTCACGGTGCTACCTATAGGTCCCACAAGGTCGTTTGAGTGTGTGGCTGTGTGAGGTGGGCCTGGTGCAGACTTCAGGGTTCTCCTGCTCTATCGCCCTCCAGGGGGATGGAGATTTCCTGCAGGAGATTGTTGAGCGCGTCACCGGCCTGGTGTTGGAGTCCCCCAGATGACTTCTTCTGGGGGACTTCAATGCCTGGGCCGACGATGGGCTCATGGGATTTGGGGCAGATCTGCTGAGGAATATGGAGGCTATGGGTCTGACACAACATGTTATGTCAGCGACCCACTTGCGCAGCCACACACTCGACCTTGTGTTTTCAATTGGCCTGGGGGTGAGTGATCTAAAGATAGACCTGGTATTGTGGTCTGATCACAGCTCTGTGGGGTTCAGGTTTGCAACCCCACCTTGATGGTCCTGCCCCTGTGGAGATGGTCCGATACTGCCCTGTGAGAGGAGTGTCATCATCTGGACTGTTGGCGGTACTGGACCTGTCGGGTGTGGAGGCTGCATGTGTGGCTGGAACGTTAGGAGGGTGTGACTGCCTATAATAGGGCAGTCATGGCCGCCTTTGATTCAGTCACACCCATTCATGTCTGACCCCTGTTTACTCACCAGAGACCTCCTTGGTTTGACGAGGAACTCAGGGAGTTAAACACTAGGGGCCAGAGGTTAGAGAGGCACTGGAGGGAGTCGGGCGGCTGGGAGACAAATTGGTCCTGAGGTCGCATTATTACGACTATCGGGGCAATCTCCCAAAAGAAGGCAGATTTTCTGTCCAGGGAGATTGCTGCAGAAAGGAACAGACTGGCTCAGCTCTTCTGCACAGTAGACAGGCTATTACATTCAGCCTGTCTCCATGTGGGAGGAGCTGGTTTGAGCACTAGGTGCGAGGAGTTCTCTCTATTCTTTGCCGACAAAGTGTCCTCTATCATGGCCACGATCTCCCCCAGTGTCTTTCAAAGGGATTATGGGGTCCTTCCTGAGCTGTGCTGGACCACTCCTGCTGTCTGGGCTCAGTTTGAGCTGGTTGGAGTGGAAGAGGTGGTGACTACAATCTCGAGGCTGCGGCCAACACAGTGTGACCTTGACCCAGGTCCTACCCACCTTTTGGTGGAGTGTTTGGACCTGATTGGGCCTGTGGTTGCTGAGATTGTCCAGAGTTCTCTGAGCAGCAGGGTCTTTCCAGCATCCTTGAAAGAGGCACTGGTTAGGCCTTTGCTGAAAAAACTTTCATTGGACCTGGAGTGTCTCGGCGACTGCAGGCCGGTCTCAAACCTCCCATTTTTAGGGAAGGTTATTGAGAAAGTGGTGGCTACCCAGCTTGAAGAGCACCTTGCCTCCTCTTCCACTTATAAGATATTCCAGTCTGGGCTCCAGGCTGAGCACAGTACGGAAACTGCCCTGGTGAAGGTGCTTAATGATCTCCTGATGGCAAGGGACAGGAGAGAGTGCACCATCCTAGTTCTCCTGGACCTGTCCACAGCGTTTGACCTGTCGATCACAAGGTGCTGCTTGGCCACCTGCGGTACTGGTGTGGCCTGTCAGGAAATGTCATCAACTGGTTCAGGTTATACTTGACAGGCAGAATGCAGAGGGTGAAGATGGGACTTGCCACATCTAGCCCAAAGTCTCTGTCTTGAGGTGTATCGCAGGGTTCGGTCTGGTCGCCCTTGTTATTCACGGTGTATATGCTGCCATTAGGAGACATTATCAGGCGGTACGGGCTGGGTTTTCACTGGTATGCAGATGATACCCAGCTGTACCTGTCCTGTGCACCCGGTAACCAGATGGCGTCTTCTGTATTTAACAGCTGCCTAGAGGAAATCCAGAGCTGGATGTCTCAAAACTGGCTTAGACTTAACCCAGACAAGACTGAGGTGCTAGTGATGGATCCAGGTCATGGTGGTGGTGGTGGGGGGGATGCTCGAGGTGACCCCCCTGGTTTAATGCCGGGGGGATTCCTCTTACCCCATCTACACAGGTGAGGAATCTGGGCGTGATCCTAGATGACAGCCTGACACTAGATGCTCAGGTGTCGGCCGTCATCAAAAGTGGATACTGTCACCTGAGGAACATTGCCCTGATCTGGGCCCTGATTCCATCTGAGGACCTGCCCATGATGGTACATGTGTTCATCATGTCCAGGTTGGACTACTGCACTGCCCTGTATCTTGGGCAGTCGGCAACCTTCGCCGACTGCAGCTAATGCAGAACACGGCAGCGAGATTATTGTCAGGGGTTAAAAGAAACAAACATATTATTCCTGTCCTCCATGAACTGCACTGGCTGCCAGTCAGGTGAAAGATTGTCTTCAGGGTAGGGCTCCTTACCTACAAGGCCCTGCACGATCGGGGACTATTTTGTCTGCAAGATCTCCTGGTGCCCCACAGGCCAACTCTGGCTCTCTGTTCTGCCAAGGGTAGCCTCCTAGGGGTTCCCAGTGTTAGGCTGTGGCATTCAGGTGACTGTGCGTTCTCGGTTGCCGCACCTAACCTGTGGAACTCACTACCTAGGTATTTACAGGAGGCACCCTCAGTAGAAGCCTTTAAAGCAAGTCTTAAAGCACTCCTTTTTCAGCAGGCATTTTACCCATAATTAGTAATATTGGCTGTAGTATTTATATACTGATAGATGCGTTTTAAAGAAGTTTCTATTTCTTGCTGATCTGAAATTTGAAATTTTATTATTGTATTGTATTGATTTGTTTTTCAATGTACAGCACTCCGAATCTCTGGAAAGAAGCGCTTTATAAATAAAGCATCTATCTATCTTGACATTAAAGCTAAGAATTTTAGTCAATGGAGCAGTCAGCATGGTTGATAAAAATCAGGTTCCCACCATGAGGGAAGGTCTGGGGAATGTCTCCCCTTCCCCAGTGCTCGAAGACCATATCACTGCATCACAAGTTCACCTTGACAAAGATGTAACCTCAACTGGACAGCCAGCCAGGCAACAGAAAAAAGGAACCTATAAACGAAAAGCCTTCCAAGGTTGAGGAATGTAACTAACCATTTCTTTTCCTCAGTGGTGAACAGCTGCCTTCTTTATTGCTTAAAGGGACACAGATCTACACTGCTGCTTCAAATACAAACCCCACATGTACTCTCCATTATCAGCTTCATGCTGCTACTCCAGACCCTTGTACTATAGAGAATATTCTCTAATAGTGCGCAGTATGGACAGGTGTGTTTCAGACAGGGTTGGACATATTACTCTGAGACCTAGTGGTCAATTTGGCCACTAGCTTTCAGATTTTGATAGCCAAATCAATATTTTTTATGACCATCACTTTGTAGGCAGGTAGCCAGTTGGTCACTAACTTTCAAGATCTGCTAGCCAAACCAGCTTTTTTTTAGTGGCCATTGGCCACCAGGCAACCGTCTTTGTCCAGTTGGTTTCAGATGAAGAATGCAGCAAAAGCATTGTGGTTTATTTAATTTATTTTTGTTGACTGGAAAAGGGAGACTAGAAAATGGTTCCAATTTTCTGCCTTGTTTTTTTTTGGGGGGGGGCAATTTTGCAAGTGCAGGAAGGTGCAGATCGTGGGACAGAACACTGCTTGCTATTACATGTTGCCATGTTATAAGGTGCAGATCGTGGGACAGAACACTGCTTGCTATTACATGTTGCCATGTTATAAGGTGCAGATCGTGGGACAGAACACTGCTTGCTATTACATGTTGCCATGTTATAAGGTGCGGATCGTGGGACAGAACACTGCTTGCTATTACATGTTGCCATGTTATAAGGTGCGGATCGTGGGACAGAACACTGCTTGCTATTACATGTTGCCATGTTATAAGGTGCAGATCGTGGGACAGAACACTGCTTGCTATTACATGTTGCCATGTTATAAGGTGCAGATTGTGGGACAGAACACTGCTTGCTATTACATGGTGCCTGTTCTTATAGAAGCTGCGGTTTTCATAGTGTTGACAAGGCAGTACCATAGCTAGTGAACAAACTTACACTTGCTGTATAGTTTCAGGTGCAAAAGGTATGAGATTGTGTAAGTTGGCTTAGGCCTTCACAGGGGACATACAAGTGGGTGAAGTTTGCGAATGAGGATTCTGTGGCAGTTAGAATGTTCAAGAGTGTGGTTAATAAGGAGTGCTGCAAGGGCACACAGGTGATTATGAAATGGGTATAAAGAATGCTGGCTTCTGATTGGCCAACATGTACTTTTAGCTGGGCCATTATGACAGCACAACAGCCCGGCTGAAAGTAGCTCAACAAAAATATGTTTAAAAAACACATCCAATTTACTAAAAAGGACCCATTTTATACTCACAATAAGGCACTCCATATCACTGTGATAATTGGTGTAAACAGATTTTTACTCAATAAAAGGAAGTATAAAAAAAAAAACAAGGCACTCCAGAGGGTATAGTATGGTGGGTTAATGGTGCCTCTCAGATGGTGGAAGCACTCTGCTTCGTCCTGTGCATCAACCCACCCGAGAAGGGCCGTTGTCCAACCATAATACACCCCGTCATGCCTTGTTGGTGTTGCCTAATTATACAGTGACAAGAAAAAATCTTGCGTCCTGATTTATCAGTGGCCATCTTCAACAGTGATGCCATCTGAACACAACATCACTGTATGGAGATGATCTTTGATTGTAGTTTTCACCTTCAGCCCTTTCACTGTATAATGGTCTTGATTGACTGCTAAAAAATAAACTGAATAACTACTTTAATTTTTTTTTTTATTCTGTATAATAAGACCTAATATATAAAAGCAGTAATGCACTCCAGGGTATGTGTTGTGGGGATAACGACACATCTCAGATGTTGGATGCATTTGGCCTCGTGCCCATCCACCCGAGGCGTGATGTTATCCTGGCACGACACGCACCTCTGTAATGCACTATTGCTTAATTTTTATGGAGTAGTGTTAAGGCATTGGGGAGGAGACTTCATCAGCATGTTGTGTTGTATGCCATGAGCTTGTACTGCGAAGTGTTGAAGCAAATTTTATTTCTTGTTCTTAATCTGTATGTCAGGTGGAGACGCCTCAATAATCCCACAAGTAGAGTTTGAGGACCAGCCCTGTCTTCCAGTCACAGAGGAGGGCTTGACCTTTCAGCCGTCTCAGTGCAGTGATGCCGCCATTTGTGAATCGACAGACAGATCACAGAAAAATGAAAAGAGAAAGAAGCAGAGTCTGGAGGATGAGACACAAGACTTTCCTGATAAAAGAATAAAAGCTGAAAGTTGTGATATTCTGTTGAGACCTGTGGCTGATTTAGCAGCAAATGGGGCACACCTGGAGAACAAAGGCACTGACAGCAAATGGGAAGATGTCAGCCGAAAGGATTCTGGGGCGGTGGTGGACCTTGGAGAATCGAATCTTTCAGTCCCTACAGATATGGATTGTTTGAGTGCATGGAAGGTGACAGAGACTTTGCACACTAGGGTGGCAGATGTTCACAGAACTGGGGCAAAGTGCACGCCAGGGGGGCCTCAGGACACCCACGGCGCAGGGGCTAATTACCACCGTGTGGGACTGCTGCGTGTGAAGCCAGGCCGGGGAGATCTGACCCTCTCCATGTCCTGCAGTGACAAGATTGCACGCTGGAATGTGCTTGGATGTCAGGGTGCACTTCTCATGCATTTCCTGCAGGATCCACTGTACTTCTGTGCAGTAGTCGTCGGGCGGTGCCCTTACAGTGAAGAGGTGATGAGGAGAGCTCTCATAGACAGGTAACTGGGACTAGATACCTTCTCTTCTGTTGTCTGTCGAGTGAAGGGGAAGGGCGTAGTCTTTGAGGGGAGTCTCATACTCATCTATAGCTATTGAGCAGCTCCTGTTGCTGAGCAATTCTCTTTGCAACTATGTACTGAATATCTGATATGAGAGCCTTTCCTTTCTCTGGAGTCTGACAGGAGAGGAGAGGAAACACGGAAAACAAAGAGCTAGTAGCACCAAACAGTAGCAGGCAGAAAATGTTAGTCAGTTTTAAAAGTAGCCCTTTATTACTTTTTAATTCTGAAGTGTTTTTCTATCTGCTTCTTAGATGGTTTCTACCTAGTAGTATTGGGTGTGATGTGAAATACTGTGCTGTACATGGAAGCAGACATATCTAGTTCTGTTTATTGCACTACATCATCAACATGTGACCTCACTCACTGTTACATCAGGAGCCCTGCTGCCTGATTGGGAACATATGTCACAAGTTACCAGTCAAACAGGAGATTGGCTGTTCTTAGTTACAAGGGATGTCACTGTCAGTGAGGTCACAGTGCTGATGATGTATCAGGAGGAACAGAACTGACTGCATCATCCTCCAGGTTCCACACATCACACCAGCTACTGTCAGGTGGAAAATCTTCTACTTAGTAAAACAGAAAAGAATAAAATATTTCAGATACAAGAAGTAAAAGCCGACTACTTCTGAAAGTTATTATTAATTCTGGGCAGTGCACTAGCTCTTTAAGTTAATTGTCTCACGTGGGGAACAGGCAACACTAAAAACCCACAACCAAGTGTTGGGCGTGTCCCAATTGCACTTTATGTGCAAAAACATTTTTTTTTTTACTTACTGTTTACTGCAGTATAATAGATTGTATCAGGCAGACTGTACTGACTTCCAAGCTGACATTTGCTGTAGCCAGACATCCCAGAATTCCTTGCAGCTGAAGTCAGAGCTGGGCTGCAGCAGTGGGAGATTCAATAGCCTGCAGTGCATGTTAGAGCTTTTATAAGCTCAGATATGATGTTTGCCTGTCCCGCTGTTGTCCTGGGGCTAAATACAGTCCTTTCTGACTGTACTTAGCCCCGGGAGGGAAAGCAGGACCATACAAAAAAAAAAAGGTATTACATAGCGAGTAATACATGGGGAGGGTGTAGACCAGCAAAGAAAAAAAATTATTATGCAGAGAATAATACATGGGGAGGATGTATAACTAGAACTGTTTTATGCACCCGAGGTTTATAAAACGCCTGAGAGCAAAGCATCACACATCAAGGATGTATGAAAAAAAAAATCGTTGTTTAGCTTTTGTTGACCAGGTAAGTACACTAGATAAACATATGCCTATTTTCAGGTGCGACCCAGGAGATTACATGGAGTATGCAGACAGCAGATAAGGTTTAAACAGGATTAAGCGAGATTTCAAGGTATATACAGATAATGCAGGGTACAACAAAGGAGCAAGCTTAGACAGCATACAGTAAACAGTATTACAGATTGTCTCAACATAATAAAGTAGCAGTTATGCATCAGACCTCCATGACTTATTTTATATAATTGCTGGTGCTTCCCTTTACAGCTTAAAAAAATGCCTAATCTCAGTTCAAGGGGCTCTTGCAGCAGGCAGAAACCATAAGGACTGAATCCCCAGGTGCTAGGGCCACATGGAAAACTTCTGGCTAGCAGTATACAGTGCGGGACTGCTCCCGGCGGCACGCCGAAAACTGACTTATGGTATAAAAGGGGCGATCCCCCAGCCCATCCCCAGTTCTTTTCCCGCCATCGACCCACAATGATTGGACTTCCACGGATTCCTGCTTCTAGTCGACCACTATTTTTATCACGTTTCGACCGCAATTTATTTTCACAGTTTAACATTTTTCTTTCATTTTCCTTGAGTTTCTGCATATCTTCTTCTACAGTAACTTCTTCTGACCGGCGAATGAAGTGTGCCATAAGCAAGCAGATCCCCGCCAAGGATGGCCATGCCTCGTGCCTGCTCTGACTAGGCCCTAACCACAACACTGAGGCCTGCCAGCACTGCCAGGAGTTCAAACAGGCCACACTGAGACGTCTCTTGAAGACCCTTCAGGCTTTCTTTCTGTAGCAGAAGTTAGCGACGATGGCGAAGGAGCTCCAGGTCAAAAGCTCTTCTTCCTCCCTGGCCTCCAGGGCATTCACTTCTTCTTCCCACAGAGAGAAGAAGTCGAGCTGGAAGCACAAGCTCTGGGACAAGGATAGGGATCATCCCCAGTTGGCTTCCTGTTACAGGTCACCGCACAAGATGGCAGCCACTTTTGGATCTTCCTCCCATGGGAGGTCAGTCCCTTCTTCATCGGCAGCCCTCACTCCTTCCAGTCTGCTCATGTCCTCACCTCCCACCCTCATCACCATCTCAGGTGAAGGTTCTTCGGGGCTTCGGACCTCATCCCCAGCCCCTAAGACCCTGAAGTTCAGGTCCATTTTCCCAGCGGGTTCTCAACCACTTGGCTCAACTAGCTCTTCAGGCAGTGGTTCCCGGCCCACCGCTCCTCTGGTTCTGGTATTGCCTTCATCGATTCTGTCTTCTGGGACCAGTGTCTCTGTGATTGCCAGAGCATGCGCTCACCTCTCATTCACAGGCGATGCTTCTGTCTCCGGCGGGAAGTGCCTCCTCTACACAGGTTACACCTGCATTGGCTGCTTCACCTGCCTGGCATCAGCCCCTTCTCCTCCGTCGTCGCTGGCCACCCGGCCATTGACCTTGACCATGCCTTCACCATCGTTGGCTAAGCCCCAGACGGTGCCGGCCGCTCCTTTGGGACAGCCGCAACCGATGCCTGCTGAACCAAAGTTGGGCTCTTTGAGACCGATGCCAGCTAGTCCTTCACCACAGCAGCCATTGTCTAGTCACCCAGCTCCCCAGAGACCAACGCCAGAGCATGTGCAACCCCAGGGACCGACACCTGGGGATCCATCTCTTCCCCGCCCAGTGCCGCCTCCCCTCCTGCCTCCTTCGGATTATAATGCCCTAGTCATGGTGTGGTGGGACTTTATGCAGAGTAAGGATCCCCAAAGGAGGCCTCCTACTCCACCTCCGAGGGAGCCTTCCCCCTCATGGGTCTGGGTTCTTCCTACCACTCCCTGGTCTCTCAGTGACAAGGAGGACCAGAGCAAGAAGGATCGCTGTCCACTGACACTGGTCCCAGACTCGGAACCGTCCTGGAGGATTCCTCCTCCTCTTCCTTGGAGGACTTCGAGGATTCATGGTTACCCTCGGAGCCTAAGGAGCCCAGGAATACCCCCAAATCCCCCGCTGATGATCCAGTTTTCCTGGACTTCACGAGGCACATTCAGTCCCTCATGGGCTGGACTCTGAGAAACTGGATTCAGAACACCGATGCCTGGTGACCTTCCTCCGTAAGAAGGACACTCTGCCTATGGTTATCCCTCCTCTTATTGACTCTTTTGAGGATGTTAATAGGGCTGCCTGGACTCACCCATCTTCCACCCTGGCCTTTCCTAAAAAGGCAGACAGGCTTTATCATGCCCCCAGGGACAAGCCCTTTTATGGGGAGCATCCCGTTGTTGACTCAGTTGTCATGAATGCTGCTCATGACTGTACTAAGAAGCCCAGACACCTTAGCATGCATCCTTCAGATAAGGAGTCTAGGCAGGTGGACATCTTAGGAAAGATGGTTTGCGTCTCAGCCACGTTGGCCGTTTGGTCATTGAACTTCCTAGCCCGCATAGTCCAATACCAGAATGCTCTGTAGAACAAAGCTCTGGAGTTGGTACAAACCTTCCCAGAGGACCCTACTAAGTCCCAGTTGACCCAGCTCCTGAAGTCCAGGTCAGACTTTGGCAGTCATGTCCTAAGGGTGTCCTACGATACTGTGGATATAACCAGATGGGCAGCGGGCACTGGTGTATCTGTTCTCTGCTCAGGGTTTCAGGCTTTGCCACTGATGTGCAGGGCAAAATCATTGATGCTCCCTTTAGAAGGTCGGTTCTCTTTGGCAAGGATGTTCAGAACATTATCACCCGCCTGCAGGAATCTGGTCAGGTTCTAATGTCGGTACACTCTTTGTACCACTCCCTAGCCAAAACTCCAACAGCATCAGCCCTTTTGGAGGAACCAGGATTGGCAGTCTTGAGGGCAGCAGCCCAGAGGAGCCTTCAAAGTGTAAGGCCACCTCCCAGGCGTCAGAAGCCTCACCCCCTAGAGCCCCTAAGGACTCTCCTGCCACCTTGCCCATCCCAGGTTCTTCAGCATGACTCCCTTGCCCGACCCCCTCCCCTGGCAGAATCTTTGGGGGAGGTGGTGGGGGGGATCGCTTCTCCCTTTACCTGGATGGATGGTGCAGAATCACCTCAGATCAGTAGGTGCTTCAACTTGTAAAAAGGGGCACACTTTCAAATTTCCGGAGATACCCCCAGACAACTGTCTTGTGCACTCCCATTACCCTCCAGATCATATTGCCCTTATCCAGCAGGAGATCCAGGCACTTCTAAGCAAAAAGACCATAGAACCTGTCTGCTGCAGTGAAGGGTCTGAGGGCTAGTTTATGGCATTAGTCCTCCCCAGCCCCCTCGCTCTGATCACTGCTGAATCCTCCAGTGGAACCAGCCTGCTGCATTGAAGGTACGGGATGAGCTCCCTTCTGAACTTGCCGCCTTTCTGGTGCACTCACGCCTGGACAGCTGAATTTAAGCCCCCTTAAATTTGAACCAGCTTCCTAGGAGTTACTACTTGTCCTGAATTTAATCACTGTAATTTGTACTAGCTTCTTAAGAGCTGCTGCTTGTCTTTGGCTATTTGTTGTCCCCCCCCACCCACCTCTCTATTAAATGCTCTATTGCTTCACCCTCCCTCTCTAATTTTGACTAGAAGTACTGTAGTAGGTGGGTCCTTTCCTGTCCACTCAATTTCTACTTCTAACTGTGAGAGCTCTGGAACTCGAGGAGGACATTGGGGATCAGCTCCAGCTCTCCAGGCCTGAAATATCTGGCTCAGATAAACCCTATGAGGATGTCTACCTCACTCCTATACCTTCATCTACCTATCCTGTTAATTCTGGTGCACCAAACTGGCCTGCTTGAGGTAGTGCAACAGCCCCAAGGTCATCCTGTATTCTCAGGGTATGTGCACTATGCCTCTGGCACATCAGCCTCAAACTCTGGTAATGGAAAAATGGTTTCAGTAACAGGTCTGAGTACACCACTGCTACCCCCTGGTAGATTAACACCTAGCTTCCAACATCCTCTCTCATACCTGCTTACTTTCTCTAACTTCACAGCAACAGCCAATAAATTTACCAGTGCCTCCTCCTGGAGAAGACAACGGAAACAGTACTTTACACAACTAAAGGCATACCTACTGAAACTAATTCTACTGCTTCAGCTCCTGTCTGGAAATGTGCACCCTAAGCCCGGCCCCGCTAGGGCAATGGACCGTTGCAGCACGTAAACGTCCTGTAAGCTCTCCCTCGCATCTATCAATATAAGTAGTCTTCTGTGTAAGTTAGACAACCTCAAGGTATGGATTACACAACACAACCCTGATAATTCTTTCTGTTGTAGAAACTTGGTTGTCACCCAGAATCCCTGAATCTGCTATCACCATACCGGGCTACTGTACCTTTAGGCAGGATAGGCTCACTAAAAGAGGTGGTGGCTGTGTTATTTACTTAAAAAAAACTCTAATGGGTCACGCCCTTGAATTGCCCTGCATAGGAAACTCCTCTCAGGCCCTGGCCATCAAGGTACTCCTAGGTGCCCAAAAGAAAACATTAACTGTGCTATCTGTTTATATACCACCCAAAGAATCTGCCTCTGGCATTCATAACTTCATGGAATATATTCGAAGTGTGACTTGGAACACTGAAACCATAATACTGGGAGATTTCAATGTAAACTGGCTGTCATCTGACATTGGACACATTAAGGATGCCATCTCTGCCTTGCACCTTGATCAGCTAGTTAACACCTGACCAGAATTAACTATATAACTGGATCAAGTACCTTACTGGATTGGGTTCTGTCTAGTCACCCTGAACGAATCACAAATGTCCTGTACTCCCTGACGCCCTAAGTGACCATTCCCCTGTACTTTGTAGTTGGTCCAACAAGTTTAGCAGATCTCCACCTAAGGTTATTCTCAGTAGGGTCCTAACTCCAGGACACCTATAACTACTCAGATCATGCCATCAAAGCCAGGATTGGTCACCACTGGACTCTACCATTGACATTGACGAGGCACTTGATTTCTTCATCGACCGCTTTAATGCTGCATGTGATATTCACGAACCCCTAAAAAAGCAGAAAGTTAAGGGGGTGTGCAACCCTTGGATAACACCTGAACTACTGGGTCTTATGAAGACTAGGGACCACCTCTGGCATTGGGCCAAAGCCACAGGCAAGCAAGCAGATGTTCAGGCTTATAAAAAATCCAGAAATGTTTGTACCAGAGCCATCTGTTAGGCGAAAAATCAATACTTTAGGGAGGCACTTTCCAACTCGTGGGGTGACAGTAAACATTTCTGGAGCAACATAAAAGAAGTCACTGGCAAAAACCTCAAGAGAGCACCCATCATGCTTAACATTGATGGAAGCTCGACTCTTGACCCAGTGGCCATAGCCAATATTTTTAACGATGCCTTTACAGACCTCAGCAGTGTCCTCCCCCTGATTTTTCACGGTCTGCCCTGCCACCCCCCCAAAGTCTGTGATGCTCAGTAGCAGGCTTCCCTCCTTTTACTTCAAAAAGGTTACTAAGCATGAGGTTAGAAAGTACATACTCAAAGTACTCGGTAAAGCAAGATTCAGTGGGGACAATCGAGATCTCAAATTTCTTGCCCTCACCCTCGAGAAAACTCTTACACCTCTTACCAAGATTCTGAACCTTTCTCTAAAGCTTGGGAAATTCCCCCCAAAATGGAAACAGGCCCTAGTAACCCCAGTGCACAAAGGTGGAGATAGGGCACAGCACACAAACTACAGGCCAGTCTCCATTCTACCTCCTCTATCGAAAGCACTAGAGCGTATAATTGCAGATCGGCTTGTGGAATACCTGGACAATATCCAATGTCCCCAGCAGCATGGCTTTCGTAAAGGTCATAGTACTACCACTGCACTGTTAGAATTCACTGGTTTCATACATAACGCACTCAACCAAGGCCATCTGGTTGGGGCTGCCTTTATCGACCTGACAAAGGCCTTTGATACTGTGAACCACTCACTGCTACTCGGGCAGTTATCGCTCACAGGGGTGTCGAATGATGCTGTCAGCTGGTTCAGAAGTTACTTAGAAGACCGTTTGCAGCAGGTCAAGATAACCAATGTCTTCTCCGAAAGGAAGCCAGTCCATTCTGGAGTGCCTCAGGGATTTATACTGGGGCCCCTACTCTTCAGTATCTACTTGAATAACCTCCCACGAGCCTGTCATGACCAGATTCTGCTTTATGCGGATGATGCCGTGATCTGCTGTAGTAACCCTCTCCCTAAGAGCCTCCAGGATAACCTCAACAGTTTCTCAGAAGTGGAAAAGTGGTTCAGCACTCAACAACTGGTGCTAAACTATAAAAAGACCAAAGTGATGCTTTTCAACAATGCCCATAAGAAACACAAGTCCAAACCCTTGTTCTTCACAAACTGCATTGGCACCCCCACTTGAACAGATCCACTCCTTCAAATATCTAGGGGTCACTGTTGATAGCTCACTCACCTACTCGCAACATATTGATAACGTAGCTCGAGCTGTCAACATAAGGATTGGCCTGCTCCACAGGCACAAGCATAGCCTCACTCCATAGGCACTAAGAATAGCAATTTTCAGCTCTGTCATTACCATCATCGATTATGGGCTGTTTGTTTATGGCTCTGCCTCTGCTACATCCCTTCACAGGATCACTGTTGCTCTTAACAAAGCATGCAGACTCCTTACTGGGGCTGCCCACCTCACACATACATGTGACCTATATGCTCAGACTGGGTGGCTTCAATTATTCAGCGGATCCAATATCAAACCTGCTTACTTGCCAAGAAGGCACACCTTGGTTTGTTACCCCCTGGGGTCCAACAACTACTTAGCCCTTGTCACAGTACCCAACATACTTGCAGCTTGGCAACTCCGGTCTTTACTGTTCCCAGATGCCGCACCACCTTAGGTCAGAGGTCTTTTTGCTTACAGCGCCCCCCCCTCTGGCTCAACTCCCTGGGTAGGGACATCTCTGCTGAGTCTAAACTCGGCCCTTTCAAACACAGACTCCGACAACATCTATTAGCAAACAGTATATATGACTGCCGCCCTTGGCAGCCTTTTGCTTATTTTATCATTGTACTTATACCTTTCGGCACTTTTAACTCTAGGCACTTCATTTCGATCCTACCCTTGAGCCTTTGCCCCTCTACCCCTCACCCCTGCTTATTCTCTGCTCACGCATCTTCAAGTTCTTCCCTTGCTCCTCCTCACCTTCCCTCTTCCACCCTCCACCCATTCTCTTATCTCATGCCACCTCTTTGCTACTTCTTCCCTCCTTCTCCTCACTTCTCTCTTACCTCTCTCCACCCATATTACTCTCTCTCGGGTTTTGACAAGGCCTGCTAGGCTGCCCCTCTCCTGACTAAACACCACCTCTTCTCCTTATACTGTTAATTTGTCTTCCTCCCCCTCACTTCACCAGCACTCCCCCCTCCTCTCTGCACTCACTCCATTTCCCTCCTTCCACCTCCCGATCCTCTCATCTCTCTATCCCCATTACCACCTTTGCAACTCCGCTCCTTCCTTCTCCATCTCCTGTGCAACTCATCTCCTTCTCCCTCTTGTTTCTCCCATCCTCCACCTTATACCCCATTACTTTCTCTCCTTGATTTTGACAAGGCCTCCCAGGCTGCCCTCTCTTCTAGCCCACTCTACTGTTATATTGAGCAACATTCAGTGCTATTTTGATTGCTTTTTAAGTATATTCTTGATATATGTTATGTACTTATCTATTGTTTACCTTGTTTTGTTTTTGTGCTACTGACGTGGAACCTTTGTAAATGAGTTGTATTGCTCAAAGGTGTTGTAATCCAAGACTCAATAAATAAATAAATAAAATTAAACCAAAGGGGAAAGGGCTTCTAGTCCCATTTTTTTCCTGGTCCCAAAGAAGACCAGTGATCTAAGACCAATTTTGGATCTCAGCCACCTGAACCTGTTCATAGAATACAAGCGCTTCAGGATGGTTACTCCTCAGGGTCTCCTTCCCCTTCTTTATCAAGGAGATTGACTCTGCTCCCTGGATATGCATGATGCCTATCTCCACATCCAGGTTTTTCAGCACCACAGGAGGTTCTTCCGCTTTTGCTTCCAGGGGAACCACTACTGGTTCAGGGCCTTGTCCTTCAGCCTTTGCTCGGCTCCTCGAGTTTTTACCAAGTGCCTGACAGTAGTGGCTGCGGCCCTGAGAAGGCAAGGTCTTTATGTCTTTTCTTATCTGGACGATTGGCTTCTCACAGCCCCCTCCAGAGACCAGCTGCTCCGGACAATGGAGATCACTTTCAGTTTGTTTTGGACACTGGGCATCACTCTGAACCTGCACAAGTCCTCCCTCCACCCATGTCAAAGACTGCAGTTCATCGGAGCGATCTTAGATTCGGCTCAGTGCAAGGCCTTCCTGCCTCCAGACAGAGCAGACTGCCTGAGAGCACAGGCCCAATTGGTGTCTTCATTGCGTCAAGTTCAAGCCAGGTTGTTTCTCAGGCTTTTGGGGCACATGGTGGTGGCCACAATTACGGTCCCCCTAGCCTGTCTGCACATGAGGGTGCCTCAGTGGACCCTACGGGTTCAGTGGGACCAGCGCATGGATGACTTGGAACATGGGATCCTTGTGTCCAATCCTGTGTGGCAAACGTTGCCCTGGTGGCTGAACTCCTCCAATCTTCTCAGAGGGGTTCCCTTACGTGCGGATTCTCCACGTCAGATTCTAGTGACAGACGTGTTCAGTCTGGGCTGGGGTGCCCACTTAGCAGACTGTCAGACCCAGGGTACCTGGTCTCAGCAAGAGTAGCATCTCCACATCAGCATGCTGGAGATGTGAGCAATTCTTCTTGCCTTTCAGGACTTTCAAACTCATCTATTCCCGGGCCCTCTCCTGATTCAGACGGACAACATGTCAGTGGTCTGTTACTTCAACAAGCAAGTGGGTCGTCCTGAGTTTGACCTCTTTGTGTCCTCATTCAATGCAAAACTGCCCAATTTCTGCTCGTTAGATTCAGGGCCTGGTGTTTTCTGGCGAGGCACGTTGTCCCTCTCCTGTACAGGGAGGTTTCTGTATGCCTTTCCTCCCTTTTCACGCCTGCAGAGAATTCTTCTCAAACTGCAGTTAGAGGGGGTGGAGCTGATTCTGATAGCTCCCTACTGGCCACGCCAGATATAGTTCCCATTGTTGCAGCAACTAGCAGTGGAACCCCCACTTCCCCTGCCTCTTTGCTCCGACCTGCTTTTCCAGGAGCAGGGTGCTCTGATCCACCCGAACCTCAGGTCACTTCTTCTCCATGTGTGACTCCTTCAGACTTAGCCATCGCAGGCTTTGGGGTTTCCTGTAGGGTGGCAGACGTTCTGGTGGCAGCAAGGAAGCCTTTCACCAGAGCCACTTATACCATGAAGTGGAAGCGGTTTTCCATCTGGGCTACTGCCTGGCATTTGGATCCCTTCACCTGCCTAGTGAATCTCATCCTGGAGTACCTCCTTTCCCTTTCAGACTCCGGTTTGGGCTACTCCTCTGTCAGGGTGCACCTTTCCACTACCTCTGCGTACTATGCATCCATTGACGGCAAGAATATTGCCCAGCTGGATTTGTCTTGCACCTTTTTGCAGGGCATCTTTCATTTGAAACCTCCCATTAGGGACCCAGTCCTGCCATGGGATTTGTTGTTCATTTTGGAGAAGCTCACTCTTCCTCCCTTTGAGCCTGTCCCAAGTTGCAAGCTGCACTTTCTGTTGTGGAAAGCGTTATTTTTAGTTGTTTTGTTTGCTCCAAGGAAAGAAGGGGTTCTTGTTTCTTTCTTTTTTTTTTTATATATATAGATTTTTATGGTTAGTTTATAGGTTTTACCCCCCACTTCCCTGCCCGAGGCCCCGGCACACAGCCATGCGTGCGTGCGGAGGCACACACGCACATCGTGGCACCATCTCGGCTCCTTTGGCGCACCTGTAACAGTGCCCCCCACCTACGTTACCCATCAGACCTCCACCCGGTGGGAGCGGAACTCCGGGGGAGGGGCAACAACCCACCCTAGGAGAGGAGAGCAGCCTGCTGGATTGCTCAGTCCTGCCCCCCCCCCCACACGCCCGTGCCCCGATGACCCGAGGTTGTTCCTGAACACTGGTCACCAGCGTAGTGTGAGGTAAGGCGTCCAGCGCCACCGAGCCAGGGGTGTTTATCTAAGTGGCTGGAAAATTGCAGTGGTTATTTGCTACCGCAAGTATGACAAACCTTTGCCAGGCAGGTCAAAGGTCATTCTGCCAAGGGGTATGGCTGCCTCGACTGCCTCCTTCTGAAATGTGTCCACTGCTGACATTTGTGCAGCTGCCACTTGGAGTTCTGTCCATACCTTCATTAGGCATTACAGTTTGGACATTGTCTCCAGATGAAGAGCTGATTTTGGACTTGCAGTCTTCCAGGGCCTTCTGTCATAAAGTTCACTATGACTGTTGTTGTCCTCTTCCCAGTTGACTGAGTCTATTCCTTTGCTGCTTGGGATTCAGTCCTTACGGTTATTGCCTGCTGCAAGAGCGCCCTCGAAGTAAGATACTACAGTTACATAAGAACTTACCGTAACAGTAGATCTTCGAGAGGAGCTCTTGCAGCAGGCTCTGCTTTCCCTCCCTCCCTCTCTCCTTCCTTCCTTCCCCTTGATTGCTATTTCTCCATCGAAGCATTTCTGCTTTCCTCATTTAAGAGGAACCTCCTCGTTTCTCCAGTTTCTGTACACACTGGGGTCTCCGGCGGGAGAACTGGGGATGGGCTGGGGGACTGTCCCTTTTATACCATAGGTCGGACGTCAGCATGCCGACACCGGGGGCGGTACTCCACTGCATACTGCTAGCTAGAAGTTTTCCATGTAGTCCTAGTGCCTGGCGGCTCAATCCTTATGGTTATTGCCTGCTGCAAGAGCTCCTCTCAAAGATCTGCTGTTACGGTAAGTTCTTATGTAACTGTACTTTTTTCTCCCCCTTCCCAAATGAATTAACAACCCCCTGATCTTACTTTGAGATACAGCTCTTGCAGCAGGTTACACCATAAAGACTGAAGCCGGCAGGCAGCAGGACCCCATGGAAAACTTTTAGCTAGCTATACCAAGTGGGGGACCACCCCCGATGTCGGCCCCGCCCCCGATGTCCGACACATCAGAAAAGGGGTGGTCCCCCAGCATACCTCAGTTTTTTTCCCGACGTGGACTCATGCGCATCGGCTCCACGGATGCCTTCAAGCTGACGAACTACGACAGAAGGAATTTAAGACAATTTCCTTGAGATTTCATCTCCTTTTCAACAAGTACGTGTCTTCTTCCCCGACTCCTTCTCTAGAAGGACACCCCTCGAAGTGCGCTTGCGGCAAACAGATCCCCTTCAAAGATAGGCACTCAGCCTGCGTGCGGTGCCTAGGCCTGGACCACGATATCCAGGCCTGCTCCATTTGCCAGCAGTTCAACAGTAGAACCAGGATCCACCACCAGAAAGCACTCCACAGTTTTCTCCTGGAAGAAAAACTTATGGCCATGGAGAAAGATCCATCTTCTTGAGGGGAACCTTTGCATAAATCGGGGAAACACAAAGACAAGTGCCAGGACAAGGACAGGACTCAATCCCCGAATCCGGCCTCAGATTCCCAGGCCAACTACAGCTCCGCCCGGTCAGACCACTCTCCATCCCAGGCCAGGTCTCAGCCCTCCCCCCCGGTCAAGGTCCGGGCTTCAGGTGGTTCTGGTTCAGTGTCTTTACAGCCACTGAAGACCAAATCCAAGGATAGCCGTCCCTCAGGGTCACCGCCACAGGCCTCAGTCCAAGTCGGCGACTACGTCTAACGCCGACGCTAAGGACCAATGCCGGGACACGGATCGCTCGACCTCCCAGCTGCCCAGGGGCTCAGACGTCCATCAGAGGAAGACTTCAGAGCTTACATTGCTAAAACGTATGATGGAGACGCCTGCACAACGCCCCAAGAACCCGAAGCCCCGCCTCCGCCACCCGACACCGGGGGCAGGGGGGTGTCAGAGGAGGATGCCGGCACTCATAGCACCGACGACCAGATGTCGGGGGATGCTGAAGACATCGGTCTCCCCAACGCCGAACCCGACGACCCCTCAGCCACCGACGCCTGATCCTAACGCTGGACAGATACTGACGCCAGGCCCTTTGTCTGGTCTGAATATACAAGAAGTCAAAGAACTCTTCAGCTTTTGGTGGGACACCATTAAGAAAGATGCTGTACCCACAAAACACCCCGGTGAGGCACCACCCCCGTGGCACCTCCTAAGGCACCGACAGCTGAGCCCTGAGACATTTCTTCACAGCCTAGGAGCAGGTCCAAGGCCAGACACTCTATGTCTCAGGAGTCCGAAGAGACCTTCGCGCTCCAGGACCCCTTCGAAATCCCCTAGTGACCACAAAAGAAAAAGGCCCCGGCGACGATCCCCCTCTTCATCAGGTGACGACTCATGCCCTAATTCTTCTGGCACTCCTCAGTCCATCTCACCTTTTGAGCCTCCATCTCCAGATCCTCACGACCTTCCCAGGTCCCCACCGGATGACCCATCATTCTCTAATATTATGCGCCACATTCAGGAGAACATGGGATGGGAGACAGAGTATTTTAGACCCAGAATGACAACGCCTGGCATGTTATTTGAGGCCAAAAGACTCCAAGCCTGTGGTGGTTCCTCCCTTGGTGGACACTTTCCGGGACGCTACCATAGCTGCATAGAAGCATCCTCATTCAATTCCAGTGGTCCTCAAGAAGGCCGACAGGCTTTATAGGGCCCCACAGGAGGCTCCCTATCTATCTCAACAACCCTTGGCTGACTCGTTAGTCATCATGGCTTTACACACATCAGTACACAGCCCCCAGACCAGGAATCCAAACAGTTGGACTTACTGGGTCGTCGCATGTATGCCTCTGCTACGTTCTCCCTCGGCTCCCTCGACTATTTGACGCACATGGTGCAGTTTCAGAATGCATTGTGGGATCAGGGGCAGGACCTACTGAAGGACTTACAGAGGGTGAGAAGAAGGAGGAGCTCCTAAACTTCCTTCGCACAGGCTCTGACGTTGGGACCAAAGTCCTCCAGGCCGTGTATGACTGGGCAGACTCCGCAGCGAGAGGTGTCTCAACAGGCGTTTGCCTCCGGAGATGCTCCTGGTTGAGGGTCTCTAGGTTTACTCCAGACGTCCAGAAAGGAATCATGGACGTCCCCTACAATGGAGCTGTCTTGTTCAGTGAAGACTCTGAGAGGGTCATCACCGGACTTCAAGACGCCAGGAAGGCGGTTAGAATGGTTCAGGCTATGTATAAATCCAAGCCTGGTTCCGTTCACAGACCACAGAACCGTTTTGGTGGCCGACAGAGCAGACAGCAACCTCAGTCGGGCCAACAGCAACACAGGGGCAGTTTTGGTCGCAAGAAACAACAGAGATTCTCCGGAGGTCAGGGCCAGAGAAATACTAAATCTACCCAACCTGCCAGAGCCACCACCGCCACAGCATGACTCCTTCTCTGCCCCCTCGGATCAAAGGGAAGAGAGGGTCGGGGGTCAAGTCACTTACCACCTGTCAGGGTGACAGAAGATTACCTCCAACCAGTGGGTTCTTCAGCTTATCAGTCGAGGTCACTCTATAGAGTTCCTTGACTGCCCACTGTTAAGACTTCCTCCGCATTCCCATTATTCGGGACAGCATGCCCTGCTCATCCAGCAGGAGATCTTGGCACTTCTTTCCAAGGATGCCATCGAGGACGTACTGAGGAACCAGAGAGAAAGAGGATATTATTCCCACTTCTTCCTGGTTCCAAAGAAAACTGGGGACTTACGCCCGATCCTAGACCTCAGTGACCGAAACATCCATGTGATGTACAAACGCTTTCGGATGGTTACCCTACCGGGTCTCATTCCCATGCTCAAGCAAGGCGCATGGCTAGTGTCTCTGTACACGCAGGATGCATATCTTCATCTTTCCATAACTTGGTCGCACATGAAATTCCTGTGCTTCGACTTTTTGGGACATCATTATCAGTTCTGAGCACTTCCAGTCGGACTGTCTTCCGCGCCACGTGTCTTTACCAAGTGCATGTCAGTCCAGGGTTTTAAATAATTGATTAGTAGTTTTTTCTTGGGACTACACTAACTGTACAGAAAGTATTTATATAGATTTTCTAGAAGTGCTCTGTTTGTTAAACACAGTGAGGCAAGAGCTATGCATTTTCACAAAGATTTAGCACTTTTATGAGCAAAATGCTAATCAATTTTTAGAGTTAAATAAATCCCTGCAGTCATAGCAGCAGCCCTCAGGAGAACAAGGCGATTATGTCTTTCCCTGTTTGGACCACTGGCTTCTGATGGCCTCCTCCCCACAGGCCTTGGAGAAGGCCATTCACGATACCTGCTCCCTATTTCAGTCTCTAGGGATCACCATCAACCAAGAGGAGTCATCTGTCACTCCCTTGCAGAGACTACAGTTCATTGGTGCAGTTCTGGATACCCGTCAAGGGAGAGCCTTCCTGCTCGTGGACAGAGCGGAATGCATCAGGTCACTGATGAGGACTATCATGGCACAAAATCTGGTCTCCGCTCAGACCGTACTTTGCCTGCTCAGACATATGGCGGTGGCCATCGCCACGGTCCCCCACGCTCACCTCCACGTGAGAGTTACTCAGTGGACGCTGAGAATCCAGTGGGACCAGAGGCAGGATCACTTAGACCAGCCAATCAGATTCACATGGCCGGTCATTCAAAACTTACAGTGGTGGCTGGTCCCGGAACATCTTTCTGTGGGAGTCCCCTTCGTGGTATCAGTGCCATCTCTGACCCTCGCCATTGATGCTTCGGGGCCCGGCTGGGGAGCTCATCTGAGAGACACCAGAACCTAGGGAACCTGGTCACCCCAAGAGACTCACCTCCATATCAGTGTCCTGGAGATGAGAGCAGTCCTTTACGCCTTACAGGCCTTGCAATCAGAGATCCCACTGGGTCATGTGTTGGTCCAAACAGACGACACCTCGATGATGTATTACATCAGCAAACAAGGAGGCGCTCATTCCTATCCTCTTTGCAGAGAGGCAAAGCAGGTGTGGGAATGGGCATTACAGCACAACATCATTCTCACCACAGTGCACGTTCCCAGAGTGGACAACACTGTCGCAGACCTCCTGAGCTGGTCGAAGGCCAGGGCTCATGAATGGGAACTGATGCAAGAGATTGCCGAGGACCTGTTCCAACAATGGGGGACACCAGACATTGACTTATTCATGTCCCCATACAATGCAAAACTGCCCAATTTCTGCTCGCTAGATCCAGGGCCTGGTGTTTTCTGGTGAGACGTGTTGTCCCTCTCCTGGACGGGCAGTTTCCGCTACACTTTCCCACCGTTCCCTTTGATCCAGAGGGTTCTTCTTAAGCTCCGATCAGAATGGGTGTCAATGATCTTGATAGCACCCTTTTGTCCCAGACAGATCTGGTTTCTGCTTCTACACCAGCTGGCTCAGGAGCCTCCCTTACCCTTACCGGTCAGCTCTCATTTGCTGTCCCAGGAGGCCGGCTCCCTAGTCCATCCGAACCTGAAATCCCTGAACCTGCATGCCTGGCTCCTAAAGACATAGCCATTCTTAGGCACGGAGTCTTGCAAGGTGTTGCCGATATCCTGATAGCAGCTAGGAAATCTTCGTCTCACGCCATGTATGCTCTGAAAACGCGGCTATTTCGTCTATGGGCTCAGGCCTTCGATATCGATCCTCTTTGATGCCCTGAGAAGTCTATTTTAGACTACCTCCTATCCCTTTTCCAGTTGGGACTAACGTATTCCTTTCTGAAGGTACACCTCTGTGCCATATCGGCATACCACACACCGGTTGGTCAACGTTCATTAGCCCAATTAGAGGCTTCCCATGCTTTTCTGCACAGTGTCTTCCATCTCAGACCCCCAATTAAGGCTCTAATTCCTCCTTGGGACCTTCTTTTTGTTTTAGAGCAACTTACGCTGCCTCCCTTTGAACCAGCCGCGGATTGCGAGCTTCGCGTTCTCTCATGGACGGCATTATTTTTAGTTGCCATTACTTCGGCATGGAGGATTTCTGAGCTTCAGGTGCTCATGTGTGAGGTATTTTATTTATTCTTTGTTAACCGGGTAACAGCCAACCTTATGTGAGAGCCCTAGCCTGGAGTTTACTGCTTTACAGGTGGAAGCCACGTGTAGTGAAAAGTCCAGGGATGGGTCTAGTGTGACACCTAGGTAATTAAAGGATGGCGCTGAAGCAGGAGAGGTTCTGTTAGTTTGATTATAACTACTGCTCCAATGAGAGACTGCGATATCCCTGTGACTGCTGGCATTAGTTTTGATCATCCTTTCGGCCCCAGTGAGTGGGACTGGGAGGGATATATCAACGACCACTGTGTTGTTTGTTCCCGCCAGTCCAGCAGGACATTGATGATGCCCACTTTGGTGGGGAGGTAATCGAACCATGGAAAGACACCAGCCAGTGCTGTGAGGAGAGAATAATCATGCCATGGCAGGATGCTGCCCAGTACAGTGGAGGGCAATGGGGCCACAGCAAGATGCTGCTTGGTGTGGTGGCTCATGGTGGGTGTTTTCTGGGTCATGACAGTATACCACCCAGTATGGCAGGTCAGATCAGGGCCATGGCAAGCTTGCAGTGCTGCTGTTTCCCTTACCTGCTGACTGTCACTGACCGAAATCGGGTGAGCACATGCAAGCGTGCCCTCACTTAAATCGGTCATTGGATCTAGTCCCAGCTCTGGTTGGATCCTCCGCTCAGAAACTGTCCAATTCTTCTTGTTTTTAAGAAGGCTGTGAAGACCCTCTTGTTAAAATCACAAGGAGTCAGTAATTGTTTTGATACCTAATTGATTGCTTTTAGGTTATTTGTGTAATTCTTGTCTGTTTTCTCACAGTTACGACTTGTGATGGTCTATAGATGAGACTAGTATCTCGCTGAACTTATCCTGTAAATTTTAACTTTTAATAAATAATAAGTTAATGGTCACCTGCATCAAAGAACTCCTTGATGATGTACTGTAAGTCTTGTGATTTAATGAACATTACAGTGACAGTGGAGGAACAGACAGGTAAATTTCCTGATCTCACTTCGAGATAGCGCTCTTGCAGCAGGTAACACCATTAGGACTATGCCACCAGATACTAGAATCCCACGGAAAATTCTAGCTAGCAGTCTAAGGCGGGGGACTGCCCCCCTGATGTTGGCCCTGCCCCTCACATTACCAGCAGTATAAGGGGGCGGCCCCCCGGCACCCCCTCAGGTTTTTTCCTGTCGTTGACCCATGCATATCGGCTCCACAGATGCCTCCTGCTTCCAGTCGACCGCCATTTTCATGCTTTGCGCAGTTAACGTTTTTTGTCTTTGAAATACGAATTCATCATCTGTGTCTTCCCAGTCATCTTCCTCTACAGAGCAGCAGAAATCAAAGTGTGCATGTGGTAAACAGACCCCAGCAAAGGACGGCCATTTGGCCTGCCTGCTTTGCCTAGGCCATGACCACAAGCTGGATGACTGCCAGGATTGCCTCAGCTTCAACAGGAGGACCCGAATTCACTGCTTGAAGACCTTGAAGGCATACCTCCTTGAACAGCAAGTGGCCCTCCATGCAGAAGACCCATTTGGGGAGTAGCTCGTCTTCTTTCTCTGCTAGGGATTCCTCCACCAGAGAGAAGAAATTGAGCAGGAAGCACCATCATCGGGACAAGGACAGGTCCAGGTCAAAATCCCATCCTAGGTTTCCACACAAGACTTCCAAAACTTCTACCTCCGGTGTGAGGTCAGACTCAGCCCCTCCGGTCTCCCTGGCTCTCCCGCGGTTACTGTCGAGGAAGCCCCCTGCCTCCTCCCAGGCATACGGCGGGGAATCTTCCAGGCTAGGGCTTTCTCAAGCCCTCGTGTTCCTGGGTATCTGGCCCCACAAGCTTGCGCTAGGGTCTCAGCCAGCGGGACTGACCCATTCTTCATCGGGTAGCAGGTCGGAGCTTGCCATCTGCAAGGCCGTGGCATCTGGGTCATCGGACAGGATGACAGAGTCAGACGACACCAGGAGATGTCAGGAAAACGAGCGCCATAAGAGACCATACTTGCCTTCCAAACCGACGTTGGTTGAGGTTCCAGACTGACTTCAGGTGTCAACGCCCTCTGACTCCACTACGTAGCCAGACCAAATGCCACCCTCTAGGCTGCTGTCTGATCTGTAGGGCTCTAACAAAGGTCTGACTACAGACCAGACATCGGGTAACTGACGCTTGTCTCTGAGGATACCACGGATCACGGATACCCCCTTCCCTTCGGGAGCCCGATGACCAGATGTCAGGGCACCCAACGCCAGGGAACACCGTCCCACCAGGACTGACATCCAATAAAACGGTACCGTCGGACCTGATGTCAGAGGGCACCATATCGCAGGGTCCACGCCAGGCCCCCTGGGTGCCGTACCCCAACGCCAGCACACCAGTCGGGCCCTGTGATCCCTTTGGCTGAGGTTGGTGCTCATTTCAACAGCTGGTGGAACACCATTAAGGGGAACCTTCTACCTGGACCACTGGAGCCGATCTCCAACCCTGCAGGCACCCCGTCCCGGCTCCGCCTAGACATCCTACTCCCCCCACACGTGCCTTCACCACTCCAGACATCAGCCCACCTGACTCCAGGGGATGATGGGCAAGGATCACCCGAACAATGGCGGCATGGTCTCCACCCATCGTCCAGATCCTTCTCTAGATGCTGGAGCAGCTCTAGGGGACGTTAATATACGTCTTCAGAAGAATCCACTGGAGGCTCCACATCCTATGATTCTTCAGAAGACGATTTGTCTCTTCTATCCCTGGACACACGGAGGGATTCCCCAAGGTCTCCTCCGGATGACCCCTCCTTCCTAGGTGTGATGAGAGACATCCAGTTCCTCAATCAGTGGTAGACGGAACAGTTAGACCCTGAGAGACGCCGCCCAGCAAAATTCGTAGGGGCCACTGACCCAAAATCCTTAGTCATCCCACCATTAGTGGAACTCTTCCAGGACGTTATGAGAGTAGCCTGGAAATATCCTTCCATGACCTCGGCGATTCCTAAGAAGGCTGACCGCCTATATAGGCCCCCGACGGGGAACCACACTTGAGTGAGCAGCCCAAAGTGGACTTTATGGTCCTCACGGCCATTCATGGGAGAACTCAACAGCCGAAGCATATGAGCTCCCAACCACCAGATAAGGAGTCCAAGAAACTGGACCATCTTGGCCAAAAGGTGTACTCTTTGGCCACTTGTATGGTCCAGTCACTAAATTTTCTGGCACACATGGTGATGTATCAGAAATCTCTATGGAATAAAACCATGGACCTAGCTCACTCACGACCTAACTCTGCTACTAAGACAGAGCTTTTAGCAGTTCTCCAATTCAGTGCTGATGTCAGTAAGTACATCCTTAGGTGCTCATATGACTTGGCAGACACTGCCATTAGAGCAGCGGCTACAGGGATATGCCTACGGCGCCACTCCTAGCTGAGGGTCTCGGGCTTGCGCCAGGATTTGCAGTATGCTATCCTGGATGCCCCATTCCAAGGGCCAGTTCTTTTCGGCCAGGAATCCGAGAAGATGATCACTGGCTTGCAGGACTCAGAGAAGGCAGTTTCTGAGGTCCACAAAATGTATAAATCTGAGCCAGCCATGTCCAGATGTCGTTCCTTTTGCAGGCATCAAGGCCAGCAGAGTAGATGACAACAGCAAAGGGGCGTTACAAAAGGAAAGGCATCCCCTGTCTTCAGGGGTACAGGGACCTAAGAATACCAAAAATGCTAGAGCTCCCTTGACCACTCCAACAACCTATGCATGACTCCCTACCTGTCCCCCCCAAACTCCGGTGGAGCTACAGGGGGAGGCAGTAGGAGGGAGATTCTCCCTTTACCTCAGAGGGTGGTCCTGTATCACCACAGATCAGTGGGTTCTTCAGATTATAGAAAGGGGTTACGCACTGGAGTTCACTCAGGTCCCTCCAGACAACCCCCTGATCCCTACCCATTGCTCCCCATCCCACACAAGCCTCATTCAGGCAGAAATCCATGCCCTATTGAGCAAAAAGGTGATCCAGGCAGTCCCAAGTCAAAGAGGAAGGGGGTATTACTCCCACTTCTTCCTTATCCCCCAAAAAACAGGACCTTCATCCCATCCTGGATCTCATCGAATACAAAAGGTTCAGGATGGTGACACTGCTGAGATTGCTGCCCATGCTTCGCCAAGGGGACTGGCTATGCTCCCTGGACATGCAGGACGCCTACATGCACATCAGAATCCTGCCGTCCCACAGAAAATACCTCCACTTTACCTTCCAGGGAGAGCACTGCCAGTTCAGAGCGCTGCCGTTCGGCCTGTCCTTGGCACCTCTGGTATCCACGAAGTGCCTTGCAGTAGTGGCAGCATCTCTCAGGAGGCAGGGACATTACATCTACCCCTTCTCACCCCAGGAATACTCCAATATTTCTAACACTTCTGCAGTATACCTTTAAGGTCAAATCCGCCCGGAGATAGAATGCTATGCTAATGATGGAATCATTGGCATGAGCCACTTTTCAAATCCTGCCACCAATCAACTGCCTACATTCTAACCCTCAGATTTCTCTCTCCGCCTGTCAAGACCAGGCACCTGGAGGTTTCCTCCTCCTCATCATCTAGTCAGAAAAGCCTTTGTCAACAACAAATACTTAAGTATTTTGTATTTATTTTCATTTGCTGCCTCTTATCAGTGTTATTTTAGTAACCGTTAGTTTATTTAGCTAGTTTTGTGTTGTTTTCTCGGTTTCTCACGGTTCGGAATAACTGTTGGGGAACCAAGGTACTTTTAGTTAGTTTTGTTTTTTTTCCCCGTTATTTGCTAGTTTTAAAATCTTTTTGTGCTAAAATCTTTGTTTTTTAGAACCAATACTCCTCGGTTCCGAACCGCTAGTCCCGGTTCTGTTTCTGTTGGTTCCCGGTTCCGCTCGGTTCCCCCGCTTGGTTCCTGAACCGACCGCAACCGATAAAATTATTTTTTTTTTTTGAATTTTAAAACCATTACTGTTTAGTGGTTATGGTTTATCTTCATTATGTCAGAAAAACCTAAAAAGAGAACCGGAGAACCCGGTTTTAAAAACTGTTCTGAGTGTGGCAAAGTTTTTGCCAAGGCAGATAAGCACTCTAGTTGTGTTTTCTGCCTTGTCTTAGACCATTTAAAAACTGATTGTGTCATTTGCAAATCTTTCCAGAAAAGACGTTGGAAAAACGTCTGGAGGGATTAAATAAGAAATTGAAGGATCCCTCTGGCTCTGACCATCTGAAACCCTCAGGGTCTGTGGGTGACACCACAACTTCTAATGTTTCTACCCCTGATACTTGTAAAAAGAGACCCTCTGAACTGGCCAGCTCTCTGGTTCCAGGAAAAAGTAAAGAAAACAAAGCACACTGAACCCCCTGTGGAAAAGGGGACTTCTGTGATGCCTGCCTCTGTGCCTTCTCCTTTAGAGATTGCACAAGCAATAAAGATAATACAAACTTTGAAGGGTCTGCTGCCTGTGGTTTCACAGTCCCCAGTCCAGACCCCTGCACCCTCCAACCTACCCTCCTTTCCTGAGGAGTGTGGTGGCAAGGAGGAGGAGGAGGAGGAGGAGGAAGAAGGTGAGCCTATAGAGCCTGAGATCTCCCCTGAACAGGAGTTTGGTTCCCCTCCCAGGACTACAGAAGATTCTTCTTCTCATTTTTTCTTTATCAGGAAAATAGCTGATACCTTGGACATCCCTACCTCTGAAGCTGTAGAGGATGAGGAGGAGGCTAAATATCTGGAAATGATGGGGATGACTCCTACTAAAAAGCTGTCACTCCCCATGAATAAGTTCTTTAAAAGAGATATTTTAAAACTCTTCCAAGCTCCTGGGTCTGTCCCCCCTTTGGACAAAAGGGTGGATAAAAACTATCAGCCTGACAGAACAGGGGCTGAATTCCTGTTTTCACACCCTGACCACCAAGGGGTGGTGCAAGCTGCAGTTTGTGACAAGGCAAAAGTCCCTCTGGCTTCCCACCCTCCAGAGAAGGACTCTCAAAAAATTGACAGTATGGCCAAGAAAGGTTACCTGTCAGCTTCTCTGGCCATTAGGCAAGCTAACCATCAGGCTTATGCAGCCCAGTACCAGAAGGCTCTCTGGCTGTCTGTTCTGGACATGGCTGAGAAAGCACCTTCTTTTTCAGCAGACCTAGCTGAAACTGCTAGGTTTGGCCTGGAAGCTGCCAAATACCAGTTCCAGATGGCAGCAGACAGTAATGAGACTGCTGCAAGGTGGATGGCAAATACCATCGCACAGAGAAGGTTTGCTTGGTTGAGAGCCACAAACCTCACGCACGATACCCAGAATAAGAATCTGGATTTTCCTATGCAGGGCTATTCAGTATTTGGCAGCCATACAGAGGCCTATATGAAGAAGGTGGATGAATATAAAGCCACCTTCTGTAGCAACTCCGCAAAAGAAAGCCCCTCCACCTCCTCTAGACCCTTCAGTAGGGTGGGCAGGGGCAGACAATTTCATTCCAGGCCTTTTTACCAGGCCATGATGCTTCCTCAGGCACCCCAATACCCGCAGCAAGGGTATTCCAGGGGTAGGGGAAGAAGGGGTGCCAGGCGTGGTGCCCAGTCTCAGCCCCACTCTAAGCAGGACTCCTGTCTTCATCGATCAGGCTGCCTCTCCTTTGTCACTAGGGGGCAGGCTGACCCATTTTTTCAAGAATTGGAAAACCATCACCACAGACGAGTGGGTTCTGGAGATAGTGGGTCAGGGCCTGTCTTTAAGTTTCAAGTTCTCCCCTGTTCAGAAAATCAGAGTTTTCAAACCAGCTTTCCTCCTGGAAAGCAAAAGGTTAGAAAAAAAAGGTGAAACACCTTCTTTCACTAAAAGCAGTGGAATCAGTGCCTTTGCATCAAAGGGGAAAAGGACTTTATTTAAGGTATTTTCTCACCCCAAAGAAAAATGGAGAGCTGCGGCCTATCTTGGATCTCAGGTTCCTCAACAGGTTCCTAGCAAAACCAAAGCTGAAAAGGGTGACTGTGTCTCCAATTCTACCAGCACTCCAAAAAGGAGATTGGCTGGCATCATTGGACCTAAAGGATGCTTATTTCCATATTCCCATAAGGGAGTCTCACAGAAAGTATCTCGGATTCAGACTCCTGTCAGGTCATTATCAGTTCTTAGCTTTTCCCTTCGGTCTCACTTCAGCACCAGGGGTGTTCACAAAGTGTCTGGCTGTGGTAGTGGCTCACCTGCGCAGACAAGGTGTCACAGTATTCCCCTATCTAGATGACTGGCTGGTGGTGGCAACTTCACCACAACAGTTAGCAGAACACCTGCAGCTCACTCAGCAGCTTCTGCAATCATTGGGTTTCCTCTTAAATCTAGAAAAATCTGTTTTTCTTCCTTCTCAAATTCTGCAGTTTATAGGAGCAGAATTGAATACCATAGTGGGCAGAGCCTTTCTACCCAGAGACAGGGTAAAAAGCATCCTGCAGTTGGCAGCCTCTTTCAGGCTCAATGTCCCAAGGCCTGCAAGGCATCTTTTTCAACTCCTGGGCCACATGGCAGCTGCAACAGGCACAGTGCTAGGCTCCAGGTTTCAGAAGAGGGACATCCAAGTTCACTTAAGAGCTCATTGGTGCCAATGAAAGGATTTCTTGTCAAAGCTCGTTCCTGTAACAAAAATATTTATCCAAGCTCTTCAGTGGTGGAAAGAGGAAACTAACCTCAGAGTAGGGGTTCCTTTCCAAAAAGAACTGCCATCGGTGATTCTCAAAACAGATGCATCCCTCCTGGGCTGGGAGACTCATCTAGCAGAGCACACTACCCAGGGCACTTGGTCAAGTACAGAGACTCTTTTACACATAAACTTGTTAAGAGCTCAGGGCAGTGTTTCTAGCAATGCGAACTTTCAAACCGCTGATACAGGGAAAGGTAGTGCAAGTCAGGACAGACAACACTACTACCATGTACTACATAAACAAGCAAGGGGCAACAAGGTCAAGCCTCCTTTGCACGGAGGCTATGAGAATCTGGACCGTAGCTTATTCACTCTAGCTTATTCACTGGGCTCCTCACTTCAGGCCATTCATCTGCCAGCGGCAATGTAAAAAGCTGCTCAATTCTGGCGCTATGCAGACTGAAATATAATGTTGCAAGTTAAGAAAAAAGCAGCACCAGCATCTGTACACTGCAAATAGATTTATTCACTGAAACATAACCGTTGTACCAACCAGGAAGTGAAACTCACAAAACTCACAAGCCCCGAAGCCGGCTTCGGGTTGTGAGTTTTGTGAGTTTCACTTCCTGGTTGGTACAGCAGTTATGTTTCCGTGACTAAATCTATTTGCAACATACGGATGCTGGTGCTGCTTTTTTCTTAACTTGCAGCATTCATCTGCCAGGCAAGGACAATGTTCTAGCAGATGCCCTGAGTCGAATCAGCCAGGACCATCACGAATGGTCCCCGAACAGACAAGTGGTGCAGACCCTATTCAGGAGGTGGGGCACCCCAGAAATAGGCCTTTTTGCCTCTCATCAGAGTCATCACCTACCACAGTTCTGTTGCAGACCTCCAGTAGTGGGCACGGTTCCATTGGATGCCCTTATTTTGGATTGGTCATCGAAATTCTGTATGCATTCCCTCCATTTCCCCTTGTATACAGGGTGCTGTTGAAACTCAGGTCTCAGCCAGCAACAATGATTCTGATAGGGCCAGGCAGCCATGGTACTCCCTGTTACTGTCCATGTCACTGGACAAACCAATACACCTTCCCAGGAGGCACAATCTTCTGACCTCCAACCAGGGGAGGCTCCTGTATCTGAACCTCAAGTCACTCAGGCTCAAAGCCTGGCTCTTGAGGACCCAGAGTATGCTGGTTTACATCTCCCTGAACCAGTTATGGATGTTTTAAGGGGATACAAGAAACCCTCTACCAAGAAAAGCTGTGCTACAAAGTGAAAGAGGTTTTCTATTTGGTGCTCTAGTAGGAATATAGTGCCAACCCAGGCAGGAGTACCGTTGGAACTGGACTACTTGGTCTACTTACATTCCTCAGTGAGTGAGTCTACTCTGAAGAAAGGGGGGTTACTAGTGGGGTACCGCAGGGTTCAGTATTAGGACCGGTCCTCTTCAGTGTCTTTATAAGCGACATTGCAGAGGTACTGGAAGGAAAAGTATGTCTCTTTGCAGATGACACAAAGATCTACAACAGAGTTGATGCACAAGGTGGGGTGGAAAGGATGAGAAGGGACTTGGCAAGGTTAGAGGAATGGTCAAATGTATGGCAGCTTAAATTCAGTGCTAAGAAGTGCAAGGTAATGCACCTGGGAAACAAAAACCCAGGGGAGGAGTACACAATGGGGAGTGAGATACTAACAACAACAAAAATGGAAAGGGACCTGGGGGTAGTCATCTCAGATGACCTAAAGGTGGGCAAGCAGTGTGAGAGGGCAGCAAGGAGGGCTGGGGGGATACTGGGATACATATGGAGAGGCATCACCAGTAGAAAACAGGAAGTTATTATCCCTCTGTACAGACAGCTGGTGAGACCCCATCTGAAGTACTGCATGCAGTTCTGGAGACCCAGTCTCTGCAAAGACATAGACAGGATGGAAGCTGTCCAGAGGAGGGCAACTAAAATGGTGCAGGGTCTGCCCTGGAAGACATATGAAGAGACTTAAGGAGCTTAATATGTATAGCCTCGAGGAAAGGAGGGGGGGACATGATAGAAACTTTCAGGTACTTCAAGGAATCAACAAAGTCCAAGAGGTACCATCTTTCAAAAAGAAGTGTGCAAGAACAAGGGGCACAATTTGAAGATAGAGGCGGCTCAGAGGTAATGTAAGGAAGTATTTTTTCACAGAGAGGGTTGTGGATGCATGGAGCGGCCTTCCGGAGGAAGTTGTGGAGTCAAAAACAGTGGTGGAATTCAGGCATGCATGGGACAGTCATAAGGCAATTCTAGGGGGTGGGGTAGGAAGAAGTAGGCTGCTGGTTGACTAGGATCTGCAGCTTATCCATTAGGTAGGGAAATGGGCAGACTGGGTGGGCCAAGTGGTCCTTATCTGCCGTCAAATTCTATGTTTCTATGTTACAGCTTTCTACACTAAAGATTCCTTTGGCTTCAGTCTCTGCCTGCGCATCTGCAGGCAAGTCTGTTTCTTTAGCATCAAACCCCATATTTAAAAGGTTCTTCAAGGGCCTTTCACATATGTATCCACCGTGAGAGAACCGATGCCAGCTTTGGACCTTAATATCTGCATTGCTCAACTCATGGCTCCTCCCTTTGAGCCTATGTTTTCAGCACCTTTGAAGTATGTCACATGGAAAACAGTGTTTCTAGTGGCCATTACTTCAGCTAGAAGAATTAGTGAGCTCCAGGCTGTATGCATTGAAAAGGACTACATTGCCTTCCACAGGGATAAGGTAGTCTTTCCGACAAACAGGAAATTCCTTCCCAAAGTGGTTTCAGACTTCCATTTGAACCAGTCTATCACTTTACCAGTGTTCTTCACTGACTGTTCTTCTTCTGGTGAACGTAGGCTGCATAGCCTGGATGTCAAAAGAGCGTTGAGCTATTACATGACAGCTACTAAGCCCCATAGGCAGGACAGAACACATTTCCTCACTTATGGGGATGTGGGAAAGGGAAATCCAGCATCCAAAAGGTCCATTTCTCATTAGATTGTTCAGTGTATCCAATTTTGTTATTCAAAGGTGGGCAAAGAAGTTCCAGCAGGGCTTAGAGTCAACTCCACAAGGGGTACAGCTGTAGCACTCGCAACTGCAAGGGATGTACCCTTGGTGGATATCTGTAAAGCAGCAACCTGGTGAACAGTACACACATTTGTCAAGCATTACAGCTTGGATATGCAGGCTAGGGCTGATGCCAGGTTTGGTATAGCTGTCCTGCAGAGCCTGTTTCCAAAATAGGTTCTTCTCGCCTCCTAAGGTACTGCTTTTTAGTCTGCAAAAGAGTTAGGAATATTGGAGTATTTCTGGGGTGAGAAGAAAAAGTTCCTTACCATAGTAACCTAATTTCTCCCAGGGGATACTCCAATATTCATAACTCTCCCACCCTGCCTTCCTGTTTAAGAACCAGTGGCCTCTGTATTCAATGCTGTACCTTAGTGTTTGCATGCCACACCCTACTTTTATTAGAACTTCTTTTTACGTTTTCTCCTTTTTCAGGTGATTCTGACATAGGAGCTTGTGGGATTGTTTATGATAAGTTTATATTTCCTCCAGTTGGAGGTTTGGGTGGGGAATTTAGAAGTTTAAATTTATATATATTTTTAAATTTTGGGCCCTGTCTTTACAGGCGTCCACGAAATCTGAGGGTTAGAATGTAGGCAGTTGATAGGTGGCTGCATTTGAAAAGTGGCTCATGCCAATGATTCCATCATTAGCATAGCATTCTATCTCCAGGCAGATCTGACCTTAAAGGTATACTGCAGAAGAGTTATGAATATTGGAGTATCCCCTGGGAGAAATAAGGTTACTATGGTAAGTAACTTTTTCTACCTCGATGACTGGCTCCTGACAGCTCCCACAAGGGAACAGGTGCATCATTCACTGGAAAACACCTTCCAACTGTTCCAAGATCTGGGGGTTACCTTGAATCTTTCCAAGTCATCCTCCTGGCCCACCCAGAGGTTACAGTACATAGGGGCCATCTTGGACACTGTCCAGGGAAGAGCTTTTCTCCCCTCAGACAGGGCAGATCAACTAAGGGCGCTGGCTCAGAGGGTCATTTCCACAAACCAGACTCCAGCCAGAATGGTCCTACAACTACTTGGCCATATGGCAGCCGCCATTGTGACAGTACCCTAGCTCGCCTGCACATAGGGTTCTCCAGTGGAACCTCAGGGTTCAGTGGGACCAGTGTTTGGATGATCTCGAGCAGCCAGACTGGATCTCCAAAGCAGTACGTCAGACTCTGGAATAGTGGCTCATCCTTTCCCGGCTAGAATCCTGGGCTTCCTTTCAAAATCCCAGTCCTCAGCAGATCCTGACAACAGATGCATCGGGACTTGAGTGGGGCGCTCATTTCAGAGACCATCTGACAGGAGGGACATGGACTGCTTTGGAATGTCATCTCTATATCAACTTACTGGAGATGAAAAACGTTCTATACGCCTTACAGGCATTCCATACAGTTCTTCTTCCAGGGCCCCTACTGATCCAGTCAGACAACATGCCGGTGGTGTTCTACATCAACAAGCAAGAGGACACACACTCTTACCTCCTTTGCAGAGAAGCCATGAGAGTCTGGTACTCGGCAGAGGAGCAGAACCAGAAACTCACAGCGGTTCACGTTCCAGGAGTTCAAAACACCCTAGCCGACAGCGTCAGCCACTCTTGGTCTCAGGCTCATGAGTGGGAGCTGCTGCAGGACATAACAGACGACCTTTTTGAAAGGTGGGGACTTCCAGAACTGGACCTCTTTGCGTCCCTACTCAATGCCAAACTGCCTAATTTCTGCTCGCTAGATCCAGGGCCTGGTGTTTTTTGGCAAGATGCATTGTACCTCTCTACAGCAGGGAAGTTCCTTTATGCCTTCCGTTCCTTCCCACTGCTTCAGAGAGTACTGCTCAAGCTACAAGCGGAATGAGCTGTCATGATCCTCATAGCGCCATTTTGGCTTCGAAAGATTTGGTTCCTGTTGCTCCAGCAATTGGCATCAGAACCTCCAGTTCCTACCCATGTCTCCTCGCTTGCTCTCCCAGGAGCAGGGCACTCTAGTACACCCAAATCTTCAGTCTCTGCACCTCCATGCATGGCTTCTGCAGACTTAGGGACAGGTATGGGGTGTCCACAAGGGTAGCGGAGGTCCCTAGTGGCTGCAAGGAAACCCTCAACCAGGGCCACATATGCCATGAAATGGAAAAGTTTCTGCTTGTGGGCTTCATCCTGTCTCCTGGATCCATTCACCTGTCCGGTGAATTTGATCCTGGAGTATTTCCTGTCACTGTCTGATGCAGGCCTTAGCTATTTGTCCATAAAGGTACACCTTTCTGCACTGTCAGCTTATCATGTACCAATTGATGGCAGGACCCTGGCGCAATCGGATTTGTCCTGGACCTTCTTGCATGGTATTATGCACATTAAGCCACCCAGGCAGGACCCTGTTCCTCCATGGGATCTCTTATTCATGTTAGAAAAACTTACATTGCCTCCCTTTCAGCCAGCCGCAAGTTGCGAGCTACGCGTCCTGTCTTGGAAAGTGTTGTTTTTTAGTTGCCATTACTTCAGTTCGGAGGATTTCTGAGCTTCAGGCTCTGATGTGTAAGGAGCCTTATTTGATTTTTCACAGGGACAGGGTATCCCTGCTTACTAATCCTATGTTTCTCCTGAAGGTGGTGTCCGAGTTCACTCTTAACCAGGACATTCAACTTCCAGTTAATTACCCATAGTACTTGAATAAAGGGGAGGCCTTGTTACATACTCTGGATGTTCACAGGATTCTTCGTTTCTGCATAGATCGTACTTGATGATCTAGGAAGACAGACCAATTGTTTGCCTCTTTTACTCGAAGAATGTTAGGTGCACCAGTGACTAAGCAAACATTGTCCAAATGGTTGGTCAGTTGTATAGTTTTCTGTTATCAAAAGTACGACAAACCTTTACCAGGACTGGTTAAAAGTCATGCCACTAGGAGTGTTGCCACTTCGTTTGCATCCCTACGGAATGTCTCAGCAGCTGATCTCTGTGCAGCTGCCACTTGGAGTTCAGTCCACACCTTCATTAAACACTACAATCTGGACATTGCTTCCAGAAGGAAGTCTGGCTTTGGCCTTGTCGTCCTCCAGGGACTGCTCTCTTAAGAGCACTGGTGGTTTCTTTCTGCCTATAACCACCAACCATCTAACCTGGATTATATCCTTGTACTGCTTGGGATTCAGTCCTAATGGTGTTACCTGCTGCAAGAGTGCTATCTTGAAGTGAGATAATACAGTTACGAAAGAACTTACCGTAACAGTAGATCTTCGAGAAGAGCTCTTGCAGCAGGTATGGTTTCTCTCCCACCGTCCCCCATAACTTTTGTGACATTTCTTCTCTCTAGGGGATGTTAGAACCTCCTCGGTTCCCCATCCTTTATGCTAGCTGGGTCTCCGGCGAGAGAACTGAGGTGGTGCCAGGGGACTGTCCCCTTATACTGTTGGTGACGTCAGGGGCGGGGCCAACGTCAGGGGGGCAGTCTCTCACCTTAGACTGCTAGCTAGAATTTTTCTGTGTGGTTCTAGTGCCTGGCGGCATAGTCCTACCGGTGTGGCCTGCTGCAAGAGCTCTTCTCGAAGATCTACTGTTACGGTAAGTTCTTATATAACTGTACTTTCCTGTGAGAGCACACTGCATGTGTGCCTAAAAGGCCTGCTGCCGCTATGCCATCAGCCATAAAAATTATTCAGACCTATGCCCAGATACCCTTCGGGTTCAATGTCTGTATCTCCCCAGCTCAGTACTTACAGTCCTGAAAGTGCCATTTCATTGTGGGGGCAAAAATGGTGAAAGAAGGCAGACCACAAAAGCTTGTGACTCTAGACAGCAGAATGTAGTTACCCTTGGTACTACTAGTGTTGAAGAAATTGGTAATGCTTGCTCCACTGGTAATGAAATTGAACTTACATAACAAGACATGGGGCAGCAGGTACAGGGCCACTGATTTTTTCATTTTCAAAAATGGGCAATTTCATTTTTACAGTATATTAAAGTCTGTTGGGTTTTTTCACCCCCTCCCAAAAAAAATGTAGTGCAAATCAGTATGTTTTGCACTAAAAATGTGCCACAATAGAGGGGTTATACACAAATTGAGAGCCAAATGTTAGTGTAAATGTGCAAACACTGTTTTTTAATATGAAGATTTGACTCTTAAGGGATGTTTAAAAATATTTATTTATTTAAAGGTTTTTACCAGGAAGGTATGCTGAGCAGACTACTGCTCGATTCCAGATGCGCCCTGGGGGAAGGGGGAGAGGGAGTACAAGCATATAATACATGAGTAATACATATACAGATAGAACATACAGAAGACTTAACAGGTCCCAAAAAAATTTTAACATACAAGATACAAGTGCTCTCCAGCTGGCAGTGTGCAAAGCAAATGACAGAAGGGTGCCGCAGATTAACATTTCAGTGTCCTGACAAATTATAGGGACTAAGGATTCAGCTCTAAAATGGTAAATGCCATTCCATTTTTAGTCCTGGGTTTCTGCTTTTGCAGAAAAAAAGGGTAGCCCTACAGAACATGTAAATAAGTTGTAGTAGAAGTTTTTTTTACATCTGGCAACCTGCTCGTGTAATGTCTTTTATGTGGGGAAAACCGAAAGGAGTTTCAAGATTAGAGTTGGTGAGCACCAACGGCCTATATTAAGAGAAGATTTACTTTATGCCATGGCAGCACATATTTTAGCATGTAAAAACGATAAGTGTAAACATTTTTTTAAGTATATGGCCATTGATAAAGTATCTCGGAAATCTAGGGGGGGTAATTATAGAAATTTGATTCTTAAAAGAGAAGCTTTTTGGATTTTGCAATTAAAAGCAACTATTAGTCCAGGTTTAAATGGTAATTTTGATCTAAAGCCTTTTTTAGAAGAAAGACGTTAGTCTATTGAGAAAGTGAAGCTGGTTTTTCTTCCCCTTTTTTGTAAATCCCCCACACACACACACTTCTATGTTCCTTTCCCTTGCATGTGGACTTTAGGTACTAATGATATCATTATTAGACATGTTTGATTTGATGTGTTTTCTAATGATGTATAATTGTTAAACTAGTACTGCTGTTTATTTTTATTCATTGAATGTTTGAAGTAATTAGTGTTCTGCCTGTTAGATATATTGAATTCCATGGAGGAATGTAGTTTTCTAATGTTGTATAATTGTTAAACTAGTACTGCTGTTTTTATTCATTGAATGTTTGAAGTAATTAGTGTTCTGCCTGTTAGATATATTGAATTCCATGGAGGAATGTAGTTTTCTAATGTTGTATAATTGTTAAACTAGTACTGCTGTTTTTATTCATTGAATGTTTGAAGTAATTAGTGTTCTGTCTGTTAGATATATAGAATTCCATGGAGGAATGTAGTACTGCTTCATTGTTAGACACATTTTATTTGTGTTTTTTAATTGATGTAATTTGTCATGTGATCTATTCTAGGGTTATATATGTGTGTGTTTTTTTCTGCCTCATTTAGCCTTTGATAAAGGGTCCAGTGGGACCAGAAACGCGTCAGGCAATTCAATAAATCCTTTTAAAATGTTTCCCTTCTGGGCCAAGTTCTTTTGTGGTGGTGAGTGCCTGGATTTGTGTTTTTGACTTTTAGTTTTCCATGGCACCCCATCCTAGTGCGAGCTCCTTTGTGGTTTTTGTATTTGATTTTGGAGCTTTAATCGCACAGGTTACAAGCAAGTAGTTTGTTTAAAACCACTCAGGTCTCTTTACGTTTACCTGCAACATTTTAACCATGTCGTTGGAAGCAACTCCGAACTTAATTTTTGAAACAAGGACACAGGAGATAAATCAACCTGTTAGCTTTGTGGATGATCTACTACGAGCAGTGGGTGTTACAAATCCTTTCCTTCTGTATGAAGTGGACTCAGTTTTAATTAATCCTCAAGCTTTGTCTTTGAAGGAAACCTACAGAAAACTTGAGAAATTAACTTTACAACGTCGTAGGATCTACTGGACAAAAACGAACATGGAAGCTACATACAGGTAAAACGCATTCCAAGGCTTCACGCTTAGACCTTAAACCTGCATATGGTCAAGATAACAGTAAATTCATGCAAGAATGGGAAAACATTTTATCGGAAGCTAGTTTTAAACTTATTGGTTTAATTATAACCTTTTTAAAGGAACAAGACTATGGTATAAAAGAAGACCTAAAGCAATATGAAGCAGAGGTTCTACAACTGTGTCAGAATGAAATGGATGAGTTGAACAGTTAAAAAATAAAATACATAAGCTGGATGTTGATTTAAAAAGAATTAAACAAACCAAGTTTATAAGGGACAAGGGCGACTATGAAACAGGTCGAGTGTATACATGGAAGTTGAGAGACAATAAACACAAAGGAATTTTAAAAAAGAATGTGTCTTTTGATTTCAGTACGGATATTAGTGAAGCTGAAAGTGAAGAAAATATTTCTGACAATCGTCCTTTTTTAGAGGAGAAAATAGAACACCAGCGTACTCTGGGACAACAAGGATTTTTTCCACAACATCGGGGCCGTCCTCCTCCTATTTTGGAACGTTACCCCCCCCCCCAATCAACAGAACTTGCAGCCGCGACGGTGTCCAAGATTAATTTTTCAGAGAGAAGATGGAAGAGAAAGAGAACACGAAGGGGGAGACGGGGGAGGAGACAACATTTATTACCAAGGATACAGACAAAGGTATCCGAATCGGAGACCATTCCGGAGGAGGAGGAGGTAAGCCCCAATTCTTCTGTTGGAGAGACTACTGTATCAGATATGAAAGTTATTAACCTTTCAAACTATAATTTATCTGAATCTGAAAGGACCTTCCTCTGTAAAGGTTTAAATTTTGTTCCTACTACACCAATTGATAATATACAGACGCTGATTGATGTTAGTCTGTTATGCAGAAAGCTGAATTTACGTGCTTTTATGGTGATAATCAGAATTCCATGTTAGATTTGCCTTTAGATAGCTGTCGACCAAACTCCACCTTTTGTCCCCCTTCATGTTCAGCCGTTAACATTTTTCGCCAGCTAGTAGAGTGAGATTTGAATAATTTGTTTGACAATTTGCCCCATAATGGATTTGATAATTTAACTGTAGATGAAAGAAATGCTATAAAAGTTTTACAACAAGAATCTTCTATTGTTATCAAACAGGCAGATAAGGGTGGATCTGTAGTCATTATGGATAAAAAATATTACTTGAGAGAAGTTCAGAGACAACTTGGGGACAAGAATTTTTATATTAAATTAGATTATAATCCAACATGGGAATTTAAAAGTATTATCGATGAAAGAATAAATAATGTATATTTGGAAGGACATATTACTAAGCATGTCGGGATTTTTAACTAAAGACCATCCTATTATAGCTACGTTTTATTTGTTACCGAAAAGTACATAAAACTTTGATAGACCTTCCTGGACGCCTGATTATTAGTGGGTGGGGTCCCTGACTGAGCCTCTCTCTCGTTATTTGGATTCTTTCTTACGAATGTATGTGGAAAAATTGCCCTCTTATTTAAAAGACACCAGGGATGTTTTAAATCTTTTGAGCACTTTACATGTGGAGAGTGACATTTTGTTAATCTCTTTGGATATAGAATCTTTATATTCTAATGTTCCCCATAATGGTGTTTTAGATGCTATGGCATTTTTTTCTAAATAGTGACCCAAGTTACAACGGACCACCTATAGATTTTCTTTTAAAATTGATGGAATATGTTTTAACTTTCAATGTATTTTTGTTTAATCAGTCTGTTTACAAGCAAATTAAAGGGACAGCCATGGGAGCAACTTGTGCACCTTCAGTAGCTAATTTATACGTTGGACTGTGGGAAAGAGAATTTATTTATTCAGCAATTAATCCATTTCTCAATAAAATTGTTTTATGGAAGCATTTTATATATGATATAATTTTGTTATGGAAAGGAACTCAATCTGAATTTCAAGAATTTATTAGATTTTTACATTCTACAAATGACCATCTGCGTTTTATTTTTAATATAGCTAATGATCGACTTCCACATTTGGATATTTCTATACTGAAAACGGTAAATGGTAGTTTTGAAACAGAGATTTTTCAAAAAAATGTAGATGGTAATACTGTTTTGATGGCTTCTAGTTGTCATCCAGTCCATACGATTAAAAATATCCCTAAAGGTGAATTTTTAAGAGTTAAAGAAATTGCAGTACAGATAATAGTTTTGTGATGAATGCAGATGTAAAGGAAGCAAGGTTTAAGGAGAGGGGTTATAGTAGTACAAATATTTCACAAGCAAGAGAAAAGGCAATGAATACAGACAGAAATACATTATTACGACCATCAATGTGAATAATACACATGATACATGGTTTAATGTTGTTACAACTTATTCGTCACATGCAAAGTTTTTTTCTGAGGTTATAAGTAAACACTGGAGGGTTCTATTAGCGGAAAAAAATCTTGAGAATATAGCAGAACAGTCACCAAGAATTACATTTAGAAAGGCAGCTAGTCCAAAAGATAGTCTTGTACATAGCCACTTTGTAGATACACAAGCAAATACGTGGCTAATACAACCCTTTGGTTGCTTTAAATGTAATAATTGCATTTATTGTGATGTTGTGAATAATGGTAAAACTTTTTCAACCATTAACAATACAAGGGAATTTACAATTAGACAATTTACATCTTGTAACACAAGTAACACAAGTGGTGTGATTTATCTGGCAACCTGCTCGTGTAATGCCTTTTATGTGGGGAAAACTGAAAGGAGTTTCAAGATTAGAGTTGGTGAGCACCAACGGGCTATATTAAGAGAAGATTTACTTTATGCCACGGCAGCACATATTTTAGCATGTAAAAACGATAAGTGTAAACTTTTTTTTTTAAGTATATGGCTATTGATAAAGTATCTCGGAAACCTGGTGGGGGGTAATTATAGAAATTTGATTCTTAAAAGAGAAGCTTTTTGGATTTTGCAATTAAAAGCAACTATTAGTCCAGATTTAAATGGTAATTTTGATCTAAAGCCTTTTTTAGAAGAAAGACGTTAGTCTATTGAGAAAGTGAAGCTGGTTTTTCTTCCCTTTTTTGTAAATCCCCCCACACACACACACACACTTCTATGTTCCTTTCCCTTGCATGTGGACTTTAGGTACTAATGATATCATTATTAGACATGTTTGATTTGATGTGTTTTCTAATGATGTATAATTGTTAAACTAGTACTGCTGTTTATTTTTATTCATTGAATGTTTGAAGTAATTAGTGTTCTGCCTGTTAGATATATTGAATTCCATGGAGGAATGTAGTTTTCTAATGTTGTATAATTGTTAAACTAGTACTGCTGTTTTTATTCATTGAATGTTTGAAGTAATTAGTGTTCTGCCTGTTAGATATATAGAATTCCATGGAGGAATGTAGTACTGCTTCATTGTTAGACACATTTTATTTGTGTTTTTTAATTGATGTAATTTGTCATGTGATCTATTCTAGGGTTATATATGTGTGTGTTTTTCTGCCTCATTTAGCCTTTGATAAAGGGTCCAGTGGGACCAGAAACGCGTCAGGCAATTCAATAAATCCTTTTAAAATGTTTCCCTTCTGGGCCAAGTTCTTTTGTGGTGGTGAGTGCCTGGATTTGTGTTTTTGTTTTTTACAAGTTACATGCCCAAGTGGGCAGATACTTTTTTTTTTTTTGCTCCTCCCTGCACCACACCAACCTGCCACTCCTAGCTGCTCATCGTTCTGCCAGCCAGTCTCATTCATTGCTGTTGCTTCTGTCGTCAAACAACTTGAAGTCTTGCTGTATTCTGACAAGTGCAGTTAGCCCCAGCCTTTAAACTGCCCCGGAGAACAAAGGGTTAACCTTTCTATGCAGAGCATAGAATGCGGAGCTTGAGCTCGGTTGATGTCTCTGTCTGTTTCCCTTTGAACGCTAACCGTCAGATTCTTTACTCCGCCTCACTGAACAGTCGCTCCGGAAATTTCTCCTGCAGCTCGGTTTGAAAGTCGGTTTAAGTGTCATTTTTTTCGTCGGTTCCTAACCGAAAAAAGTTTCCCGCATAACTCGGTTCAGTCTCTGTCTGTGGTATCATGAGTGCTAGATAGGTTTTGTACTGTGTTTCTGTGTGGAACTTGTAAAAAGCGTGGATCGGTTCGGCCGAACCGATCATTTGCTTAATTCTTTCGTAAATTTTAGTGTGTGGTTACCAGTTCTTATCGGTTCTAAAAAAAAATGTGTTTTGAAACTTTTTTTCCAAGACCCGTGACACGGTTAGGAACCGTTAAGGGAATCTTGCCTGGCGGTTGCTGAAAAAAGGGTACGTTTGGTTAGGTTGGCCATGTCTGAGAAACCCAAGAAAAAAACCGGGTCCACTGGGTTTCAACACTGCAGTGAGTGTGGGGAGGTCTTTGCTAAGGCCGATCCCCACACCACCTGTGTTTATTGTCTGGGGTTTGACCACCTCGATTCAGACTACCAAATTTGCAAGAATTTTCCCAAATCTACCCTGGAAAAGAGATTAGGCAGGCTGAGGGAAAAGGAGGCCGAGAAGTCCTCTGACCCAGATGGCCAGCCAGGTTCGGTTCTGACCGAACCAGAAGGAGTGCCCTCTGACCAGGGCGATACTTCTTCGGGCAGAAGGAGAGCCGATCCCGAGGGGTCGGTTCCGACAAAAAGAAAGCGCAAAGAAAAATCGTCTGGTTCGGATCCAGAAGTCCATGTTCCGACCACTGAAGAAATAGCCAGAGCGATTCGGATTGTGGAATCGCTTCGCCCAGTTCTGACCGATCCGTCACCATTTGGCAGGGGCTCGGTTCAGTCGGTTCCCCCAGTTCACGATTATACTTTGGAAGAATTTTATGAACCGGAGTTTGAGGCGGAAGGGGAGTTTGATGATGATGATGATGGTGAAAGTTTAGATGTGCCTGTGGAACCGGACATCTCCCCAGACAGACCTTCAGGTGTATCCCCTCCTAGGCTTTCTGAGTCCCCTGCCCACTTTATGTTCTACAGAAAGGTGGCTGAGACACTCCAGCTTCCTATGGAAGAGGCAATGGAGGATCAGGAGGAGCCTGATTATGTAGAAATGATGGACATCCCAGAGTCCAGGAGACTGTCTATTCCCCTCCACAAATCTTTTGGGAAATAGACACAAACAATTCTGAAGTCTCCCAACTCTGTACCTCCTGTGGACAGAAGAATGGACAAGAGGTATACACTCTCAGGCTCAGAAACAGAGTTTTTATACCACCAGTGCAGCCATGTTGGGGTTGTGCAGGCTGCTGCCTGTGATAAGGCAAGCATTCCCTTGGCTTCACCCCCAGACAAAGACTCTAGGAAGGTTGATGCCATGGCAAAAAAGCTGTACATGGCATCTTCCCTGGGACTCAGACAGGCGAATTATATGGCCTATACAGCCAGATACCAGAAGTCCAGGTGGGACACTGTACTGGCACTGGCTAAACAGGCCTCCCCCAGCTCACCAAGGAGCTGGAGGCGGTGGCTGCAGATGGGATTGAGGCATCTAAAGTTCAGTTTCATGCTGCTGTAGACTCTAATGATGTGTCATCAAGAGTCATGGCTACATCTGTGGCTCTTCGGAGAATGGCTTGGCTCAGATGTACTAGCCTCTCACAGGATACCCAGGCTAAAGCCATGGATTTTCCGGTAGTGGGTTATTCTCTGTTTGGGGAGCAGACAGAGAATTACATGAAGAAAATGGACGTATACAGGACCACATACAGGAGTGCTCAGGCCAAGGCGAAGCAGGCAGCTCCTCAAAGGCAGCAGTCTAGGGGCAGGGACAGGCCTTTTCAAAGTCCTTTTTACCAAGCACAGGCCTCTTCTTCCTTTTCACGGAGGAGGTTCTTCAGAGGGAGAGGCAGAAGGGGGATGAGCAGGGCTGCATCCCCTCCTCAGCCTAAAGCCCCTGCCAAGCAGACACCCTGATGGGCCTGCCCGGGTCGACTCTCCTATTCCAGTAGGGGGCAGGCTGGCTTACTTTGTCCAGGACTGGATGTCTGTTACATCAGACAAGTGGGTCTTGGAAGTGGTAAGCCAGGGACTGGTTCTCAGCTTCAAGAAATTTCCAAAGATGAGAGCCAGATCTTTTCCACCTGCAAATCTCTTGGAAACCCTTGCCCTAGAGGCAGAGGTTTCTTCTCTTCTGGCCTTAAGAGCCATAGAGAGAGTACCTACCCTACACTGGGGCAAAGGGCTGTACTCCAGGTACTTCCTGATCCCAAAAAAGACAGGGGAGTGGCGACCCATCCTAGACCTAAGATATCTAAACAAACATCTTTTAAAACCAAAGATCTTACTTGGAGAGGGCTCTTGCAGTAGGTAATTACATATAGGACTGACGTCGGCAGGCGGCAGGACCCCACGGAAAAATTTCTAGCTAGCAGTCCCTGGCGGGGACCGCCCCAATGTCGGTATAAAGGGGCGGTCCCAGACGCCCGCCTTCCAGTTCTTTCCCGCTGTCAGCTTGTGCAGCGCCTCGCGGTGAAGTTCGTAAAGCTCAGTCCTGTTGCTTCGTCGGTTTTTCCGAAAAGTATCAGTATTCTGTATTTTATTCGTCAGGTGAATGTTGGTTTATGTCGTCCCCTTCAAAAAATAAGTGCGACTTGTGCGGCGCCCAACTGCCTCACAAAGACGGTCACTCCCTCTGCCTTTTTTGTTTAGGCCCCGACCACGCGGTCGACAAGGGCCCGCACTGCCTGCATTTCAACGCGGCCACCCGCAGACGACGCCAGCAATCTCTAGAAGCCCATCTCCTCAAAAAGAAGATGTCCGCAATGGAGAAGGAGTTGAAGAAGCTTCGGCAGGCGTTGACCTCCCCTGAAGGACACAAGAAGCGGGACAAAGAAAGGCACCGGGAGAAGGCCTCCTCTTCCGCGACTCCAGCTGGAGCCGTGGCCAAGGTAACGTCCCCTCTGGGGGAATCGCCCAACGGCAGCCTCCAAGGCTTTGGAGGAGGCGTCGGCCCGCCCGTCGGGTTCGCATTCCGAGCCCGCCGGGTGCCTCCGGGCAAAGGAGGCTTCTGCCCCAGTACGCACAGACTTGCGGCCTACTGGTGCGGGTGTCTCCCATAAGCCGTGGACGCCGGGCTCTCGACGTCCGCCGGGAGAGGGCCGCTTAAGACGCCCACCCTCGGGCGGCGCACGGCAGTGTTCCTCGGACCAGGCCTCTTCCCATCCTCGGCCCGCCCCGACGAGGGACCCCGAGTCGGATGCGCGCTCCTCTGGCGCCCGCCGATTCAGCTCCTGCCGCACGTCGGCTCCGACGCGCGCCCGGGCCTCGAGCCTATGACAGACCCTGCTCCATCTGTCGCTCCAGGTTCCCCGCAGCCTCGCTGCCGTCCAGGGTGCCCGAGTCCCCCCTGCCTGACCCCAGGGACTTTTCCCTTCCGTCCCCGGTGATGCTCGGGATGGTTTCCGCGCTGGATCCCCTCCTACAGAACCAGATCTGACGCCGGCCCCTGGACGCCCGGCTCTGATGCTGGCTCCTACCAACGGCCCGACACCCGGCCCCGCCGACGCCGGCCCTCCGGACGCCGCGGGATTATCTCTCCCATCGGGCCCTCCACCCCATGGGCCTTTCACGGTTGATCCGCCCGTGGAGTTCCCTACTGAGCCGTCTGCTCCGGCAGCTCCTCCAGTACCTGGGTATCCGCCGTCCTATCCGATGCTGGTTTACCCGGGTCCACAGTATCCTGCGCCGCAGTACCCGGCGCTGACTCCACCAACGCTGCAATACCCAGCTCCGGTATTCCCGCAGCCGGGTTACGGATACTCACCTTATGGATATCATCCGTACAACTATCCCCCTCCTCCTCCTCCTCCACCGCCCCTAGGCTGCCGGTGGATCTTCAGGAGACTCTGGCATCCTGGTGGGCTGAGGCCAAGGCTCAGCTCACCAAGGAAGTCGAGAGCCGCCTCACGGCGACGGTGCCACCCCCGGCTCCCGTACGCCCCAGACGGCACACTCCCTCTCCGCCTCCGGATTCCCGAGCTCTCCCCGCGGGATCCAGAGAGGGGCAGGACACGCGTCCGGGGAACCCGTTCCTCCCCCTAGATGAGCTAGGGAGTCTTACTTTGCTTCAAATTCCTCTTCTTCTTCTCTCTCGGATTCCTCAGATTCCTCCGACGGATGCTCCGAGAAAGACGACGAGCCTCGCTCTCCGTCCAAGCCCCGGCCGAGGACTCCTCTGAAGTCTCCTCCGGAGGATCCTTTCTTCACGGAGTTGCTCAGGAAGATCCAGGAAGTCCATTAATGGCGTTCCTTAGAACCAGATCCTCAGTGGGTTAAACTCTCCGAACATCTGGACTTGCCCCTTACGGCCCCTACTCTAGTGCCACCCTGGATCGAGCCTCATGCCCACCTTGTTTCCACCATTTGGAAACAACCGTCGGCTTTAGCCCCACTTCCTCAGAAGTCCAACAGGCTATACCAGGCTCCGGAGGGTGTAGACGTTTAGATTCTCACCCCCGTGCAGACTCGGTTGTGATTAGCGCCGCTCACGGCTGGTCAGCACACCCGAAACATTTGAGCTCGTCTCCCGGATAAGGAATCTCGCCTTCTGGATCAGTATGGAAGGAAGATCTATGCTTCTTCCACACTGGGGATCAGGGCCCTAAATTATGTAGCACATATGGGGGATTACCAGAAGGCTGTTCTTAACCCAGGTGGAATCCAGGATTGACTCCTTGCCTGACTCCCAAGTCAAGCAGGAGTTAGCCGACCTTGTCCGTTCTGCTCGTTCGGCCAGTCGTCACATTCTGAGGACGACCTACGATGCAGTGGACACCACAGGACGGAGCTCTGCGTTCGCTGTAAGTCTTCGGCATCACGCATGGCTCCGTGTGTCAGGTCTAGTCCCAGAGGTGCAGTCAGCAATTCAAGAAGCACCTTTCAGGGTTCTGTGCTTTTTAGTGGTGATGTCAGGACATCATCACTGACTTACAGGGAGAAGGGGCGGCCCCTCAAATCTGTTGATTCAATACCGTCCCCATCCCATGACGCCATCCCTTTTGCAGACGCAGCCGGCCTCAAGCGAAACCCCAGGGAAGGCGGGCCACTAAACTTCAGGCCCCCACAGCTGCCAGGCCCTCGCCGCCCAAAAAAGCAGCGGGTGCCCCAGCTGCGGCATTGCCTCACACCACCTGACTCCTTCCCTCTCCCACCGCCCCCGGAGGAACCGGTAGGAGGGAGATTCTCCCTCCACCTTCCGGGTTGGGAGAGGATAACATCGGATTCATGGGTGCTTCAGATAATAGCAGAGGGGCACTCTATAGAGTTTCTACAGAAACCTCCACGTCACCCCCCCTCTGAACTCCTCTTACTCAAGGGACCATCTTCCTTTGGTCAGGGAAGAAATATCTGCTCTCCTCGTGAAGCAGGCCATAGAGCCGTCCCCCTCACCTTCACGGGATGGGTTACTATTCCCATTTCTTCCTTGTACCAAAGAAGACGGGAGATCTCAGACCCATTCTCGATCTCAGCTCCCTGAACTTCTATGTGGAATACAAGAGGTTCAGGATGCTCTCCCTTCAAACCCTGTTGCCCCTTCTTCGGCCAGGCCAATGGCTTTGTGCACTGGATATGCAGGATGCATACCTGCACATCCCCATTAGCCTACTCTCGAAAGTACCTCAGTTTGCATTCCAGGGGACCATTACAATTCCGGGTGCTCCTTTGGTCTTTCCTCGGCTCCCCGAGTTTTTACCAAATGGCTGGCGGTGGTAGCAGCCCACCTGCGTACTTTGGGAGTTCAGGTTTTTCCCTACCTGGACGACTGGCTCCTGGCGGCCCCGTCCAGGGAGGAACTCCTGCATTCTCTTTCCCTCACCCAGCAGGTTTTCACTGGTCTGGGTATCACCATCAACCATTCCGAGTCTCATCTGGACCCTTCCCAGAGACTCCAGTTCATCGGGGCAATCCTTGATACGACAATGTGCAGGGCCTTCCTGCCTCCGGACAGGGGGACCTCCCTCCAGTCCCAAATTTCCCTTCTTTCGGAATGCAGGAGGGTTCTGGCGAGGTCGGTGCTCCGTCTCCTGGGGCTTATGGCGGCTGCCATCCCAACGGTTCCGCGTGCGCGCCTCCACATGAGGATCTCTCAGTGGACTCTCCGCTCTCAGTGGGATCAACTTGTAGACGACCTAGATCATCTAGTGCTGATCTCCTCGCCGATGATAAGAGACTTACAATGGTGGATGGTTCGAGAGAACCTATTCTGGGGGGGGTCCCCTTCTTTCATCCTCCCAGACTCTGACCACGGATGCATCAGGCGAAGGTTGGGGAGCCCACCTGGGCCCTCACCGAACCCAGGGCTTATGGTCCAGATTGGAGTTGGCTCTCCACATCAATGTGCTCGAGCTTCGAGCAGTGTTGTATGCTCTCCAGGCCCTTCACCAATACATCCTTCCCGGTCGCTTAGCCGTCCGAACAGACAACATGTGCGTGGTGTGGTACATCAACAAGCAGGGAGGGACTTGGTCCTACCCGCTGTGCAGGGAAGCGATGAGGGTTTGGGAATGGGCAACGCTTCACAACCTTCACCTCACGGCGATCCATGTTCCGGGAGTCGACAATGTCCTGGCAGACCAGCTAAGTCGTTCTTCGACTCTGCCACACGAGTGGGAACTGGATCAAAAAGTTCTAAAAAGCATCTTCCAGATTTGGGGGACTCCACAGATAGACCTGTTTGCCTCCTCCCAAAACACAAAGCTTCCAACCTTTTGCTCGCTCGCTCCAGAGCAAGGCGCTTTCTGGAGCGACGCTGTGTCTCTAAACTGGAAGGACAGATTCATCTATGCTTTTCCCCCAATTCCTCTGGTCCCTCGTGTGCTGCAGAAACTGGCATTGGAAGGAGCAAGAATGATTCTGATCGCTCCTTTCTGGCTCAGGCAAATCTGGTTCTCTCTTCTACAACAATACTCAGAGGTTCCTCCTCTTCCTCTTCCTCTTCCTTTATCTCGAGGATTGCTGACCCAGGATCAGGGGACTCTGGTCCATCCGGGACTCAAGTCTCTTCAACTTCATTCATGGCTCCTGAAGACCTAGCCCAATCACGCTTTGGCGTCTCTCATAAGGTGGCCGAGATTCTGGTGGAGGCTAGAAAACCCTCCACTAGGTCCACCTACGCCATGAAATGGAAAAGATTTTCCATTTGGGCTGCCTCCAGGAACGTGGAGCCTTTCTCCTGTCCTGTGGCCATTCTGCTTGATTATCTGCATCATCTTTTCGACCTGGGTCTGAGTCACCCCTCTTTGAAAGTCCACATGGCGGCTATTTCAGCCTACCATGTCCCTTTCGCTGATAAGGCATTTGCCCAATTGGAGGTATCCAAGACTTTTCTCAAAGGGGTCCTTCATCTCAGACCCCCTGTTCGACTCGGCTCCCCGGACTTGAACTTGTTCTCGAGAAACTTACCCTTCCTCCTTTTTGGGCCTGCGGCTTCCGCAGGCTTGAAGTTCTTATCATGGAAGACGCTCTTCTTGGTGGCCATTACTTCTGCTCGCAGAATTTCCAAGCTCCAGGCCCTTATGTGCAAAATCCCTTATCTGATCTTTCACAAAGAAAGAGTAGATCTTACTTCGAGACACAGCTCTTGCAGCAGGTTACACCATTAGGACTGAAGCCGGCAGGCGTCAGGACCCCACGGAAAAATTCTAGCTAGCTATCTTCAGCAGGGACCGGCCCCGACGTCGGTCCCGCCTCCGACGTCAGGTGTAGTACATAAGGGGGCGGTCCCGACAGATTCCCCAGTTCTTTCCCGCTGTCGACTTGCATGTCTCGACCCTTTGGTTCAGCTTCTAGTGCGCGATGCGTGGTAAAGTGTTTTCCTACGGGAAATTCGTTCTCTTCATTCAGTTTTTTCTCTGATGTCCTCTCCGACCTCCGGTCACTTCTTGAAGTGCGCCTATGGGAAGCAGATCCCATTCAAGGATCCGCACTCGGCCTGTGTCCGGTGCCTAGGCCCAGACCACGACACCCGGTCCTGCACCTTTTGCCAGGGTTTCAATAGCAGAACCCAGATCCATTGCCAGAAGGCCCTACAGGCATTCCTGCTCGAGGAACAACTCAAGACCATGGCTTCCAGGGGATTCTTCATGCAGAAGCGCAAAGCATTCTGAGAAGCATAGAGAGAAGGCCCTTCCAGGTCCCCATCTAGGCCTCCACTCACGCAGTCCGCTCCAGGTCCGACCGCCTCCTTCCGGGCCAGCTCTCAGCCTCCCCCGCTAAGGTGAGAAAGTCTTCAGGCTCTTCTCAGGCCAAGACTCCCAGGCCTTCCTCGTCCTCCAAGGCCCTGGCTAAGTCGGGGGATCGTCACCATCACCACAAGTCGGGTTCCCGCCATTCTGAACCCGACGTCAGGTCCGCCTCCTCGCCTCCTCCCCAGCGGAAGACCAAGGAGCTCACCTCACTTAAGAGGCCGTTGGACCCGACGCCGGTTCGCCTGACGTCGGCCTCTTGCCACAGGTCCCCAGAGCCGTCGTCCATCAGAAGACCGTCGCCGGCCAAGCCAACTCATCACCGGACACCGGTAGGGGGACCGGCGCCCGCACCAATCGATAAGAGGACCCCGGCGCCTCTGACCAACGTCGGTCAGGAGACCATCACTGAGGAGGAGTTGACTCAGCCCGAGGACCAGACGGGCGACCCCGGTCCTTTTGAGACTCCCAGGGAACCTTCTCCGCAACCCGAGCCCCCTGTGGAGCCGACGCCGAGACCCGACGACTGACCACCGGTGCCCGGTCCATCGTCTGGCCTTTCTTTTTCAGAGGTGAAGGAGCTTTTCACTTGCTGGTGGGATGCCATCAAAAAGGACATGGTCCCCACTCCACCTCCGCCCGCCTCCTCCTCCTCCTACACCGTTATCCTCCGTTCCTGTGCCCCCTTTTCTATCTGGGTCTGCAGGCCAGTTATCTCCTCCCTGGGAGCCCAGGACCCCTCCAAGGGGGAGACCAGACAAAAGGAGACCTCCGTCCAGATCCTCTTCTAGTTCACCCAGCCCTAAGAGACCCAGAAGACGCCACCGTTCGCCTTCGACGGAGGACACGGGATCAGAGTTTTCAACATCCAGATCCCCATCTCCTCTCTCCATACCTTCTCCGGACCCATAGTGAGCTTCCAAAGTCTCCTCCGATGACCCTTGCTTCTCGGATATCATGAGACACATCCAAGAGAACATGGGATGGGATTGGAAGAGTTAGACCCGAAAGCTACGCCATAAGTATCTTCGCAGAAGGACCCCAAGCCTTCAGTTGGTGCCACCCTTGGTAGACACTTCGTGGACATCACCAAGGCAGCGGAAGCGCCCACATTCACTCTCGGCGATGCCGAAGAAAGCTGCCGCTGTACAAGGCTCCAAGGGAAGACCAGTACTTGGCTCAGCATCCTCAGGCCGACTCTCTGGTCATAACAGCCTCACATGACCAGTCCCAGAGACCGCAACATTTGAGCACCCTGCCACCGGACCCAGAGTCCAAGCAGCTGGACGCCATGGGTAGGCGCACGTATGCTTCCGCTACCTGCGCCATCAGATCCCTGAATTATTTGACCCACATGGTGCAGTTCCAAAATGCCCTGTGGGAGCACGGTCTGGATGCGGCTGAGTAATTGCCAGAAGGTGAGCAGAAGGAGGAGATGTTGCAGCTCCTCCGTCACGTGGTTCGGACGTGGGAACCTGGGCTACGAGCCGCAACACTGCTGGACTCCTCGGCCCGAGCAGCAGCTTCAGGCGTATGCCTCCAGAGGCACTCTTGGCTCCATGTCTCCGACCATTTACCCCGACGTCCAGAAAAACATCATGGACGCCCCATTCGAGGGAGAAGTTTTATTTGGTAAACCCTTCGAGAAGATAATTACCAAACTCCAAGAGTCCGGGAAGGCAGTGAGGTCGGTTCAGGCCATGTACCGACCCAAGCTTAGTTCCTTTTGTAGGAACCAAAGCCGATTTCGTGGACGGACGAGAGACAACAGTCCCACCCCGTTCCACAACAGAGGGGCTCCGGTTTCCTCAGAGCCCAGGGAAAACAACCCGCAGGTCGAGGCCAGCGCACTCCTAAGCCGGCCCAGCCAGCAGGCCCCTCAGCTGCCACAGCCTGACTCCTTTCCGGCCCCCGCCCCTCAGGATCAACAGGATTTCATGGTCGGGGATTGCATTGTGAATTTCCTGCCAGGATGGCAGTCTATAACCAGCGACAGGTGGGTTCTCCAGATGGTCGGAAGAGGCCACTTTATAGAATTCGCGGAAAAGCCACCCTCGAGGCCTCCTCTGCTCTCCCGGTACTCGGGTCAGCACAAGTCATTGATCAGACAAGAAGTACTCGCGCTCCTGAAAAAGGTAGCGATAGAGTACGTCCCAGAGAACCAGAGAGGACACGGATACTATTCCCACTTCTTCCTGGTTCCAAAGAAAACAGGGGACCTCCGTCCAATTCTGGACCTCAGTGACCTCAATTTGTCGGTCGCCTACAAAAGATTCCGCATGGTAACTCTTCCGGGTCTTATTCCCATACTGTAGCAGGACGCCTTTTTAGCGTCTCTAGACTTGCAGGACGCTCACCTGCACATCCCTATAGCTCAAGCGCACAAGAGGTTCCTGCGCTTCGAGTTTCTCGGCCATCATCTTCAGTTCTGAGCCCTTCCATTCGGGCTGTCATTGGCACCCAGGGTCTTTACCAAATGCATGGCAGTCATGGCAGCATCTCTAAGGAGACAAAGCCATTATGTGTTCCCATACCTGGACGATTGGCTTCTCATGGCCGCCTCCAGAGAGGCGTTGTTACGAGCGATCCAGAGTACTCAGGACCTGTTTCGATCTCTGGGTATCCTAATCAACCACGAGAAGTCTCTCCTGGTACCGTCACAGAAGCTGCAGTTCATAGGCGCAGTACTGGACACCGTTCAGGGAAGAGCATTTCTTCCAGACGACAGAGCGGAGAGCATCAGATCCCTCATCAGGGATCTTTCGTCGAAGAAGACTGTCCCAGCCAGGTCGGTCCTTTGCTTGCTCGGACACATGGCTGCGGCCACTCCTACTGTCCCTTTCGCAAGGCTCCACATGCAGGTAACTCAGTGGATGCTCAAGGTGCAATGGGACCAAAGGCAAGACCACAGGCAGCATCCGGTCAGAATCACGAATACCGTGATTCGAGACTGGCAGTGGTGGCTAGACCCAGGGACACACTCTACGGGCGTCCCGTTTATAGCGCCGTCCCCGGAGGTAATCCTCACCACAGACACCTCAGGTCTAGGGTGGGGAGCACACCTGGACGGGGTGAAGTCCCAGGGAACGTGGACCCCTCAGGAGGCTCACCTCCATATCAACGTCCTAGAGATGAGGGCGGTCCTTTATGCCCTGCAGGCATTTCAGTCAGAGATCCCGCCGAGTACTCTCCTGCTTCAGACAGACAACACGGCGGTGATGTATTACCTCAACAAACAAGGAGGCGCACACTCTTACCCCCTTTGCAGGAGGCCATGAGGTGTGGGATTGGGTAATCCGACACGGCTGAACCTGATCACAGTACATGTTCCTGGGGTGGACAACACAATTGCAGATGGCCTGAGTCGCTCCCAGGCCAGAGTCCACGAGTGGGAACTTCTTCAGGAGATAGCAGAGGATGTGTTTCTTCGATGGGGAACTCCAGAATTGGACTTATTCGCTTCCCCATCCAACGCAAAACTGCCCAGTTTTTGCTCGCTAGATCCAGGGCCTGGTGTTTTCTGGCGAGACGCGTTGTCCCTCTCCTGGGTGGACAGATTTCTCTACCCTTTCCCTCCCTTCCCGTTGATCCAGAGAGTTCTTCTCAAACTGCCGAGGAGCATGCAACAATGATCCTGGTGGCCCCTTTCTGGCCCAGACAGATCTGGTTCCCTTTGCTAATACAGCTATCCCAGGAACCTCCGCTCCCGTTGCCATTCAGCTCCCATCTCTTGTCTCAGGAGGAAGAGGGTTCACTGGTCCACCCAGACTTACGCTCACTGAACCTGCATGCATGGCTCCTAGAGACATAGCCATTTTGCAACACGGGGTCTCGCAAGAGGTTGTGGAAGTTCTTTCTGCAGCCAGAAAGCTGGCAACGCATGCGACATACGCCATGAAATGGCGCCGTTTTTGTCTATGGTCGCAAACACGCGGCCTTTCCCCTTTAGGTTGTCCGGTGAAAGCGGTGTTAGAGTACCTGCTCTCCTTCCGCTCGGGTCTCACTACTCGTCTCATTAAGGTGCACCTCTGTGCCATTTCAGCTTATCACCCCCCGGTGGGACAGCGCACAGTGGCACAATTAGATGCCTGTCAAGAATTTTTGAGAGGGGTGTTACATCTTAGGCCACCCATTAAGGACCCAGTGCCTCCATGGGACTTGCTCTTTGTCCTGGAGCAACTCATGCTCCCCCCCCCTTTGAACCTGCCGCGGATTGCGAGCTGCGTTTTCTGTTGTGGAAAACGTTGTTTTTGGTTGCTGTTACGTCAGCGAGAAGAGTTTCTGAGCTTCATGCTGTCATGTTTAAGGAGTCTTATTTAATTTTCCACCAGGACAGAGTATCCCTGAGGACGAATCCTAAATTCTTGCCTAAGGTGGTTTCCACACTCACGCTCAATCAGGATATTGACCTGCCGGTCTACTTCCCTAATTATTCTAATAGAGGAGAGGCGCTGCTGCACACCCTGGATATTCACCGCAGCTTAAGGTACTACCTGAGCAGAACTAAGCAGCTTTGTAAATCGGAGCAACTTTTCGCTTCCTTTACTGAAAGGATGATGGGCCAACCAGTATCCAAACAGTCCCTCGTCTCGCTGGCTTGTCCAGTGCATATCATACTGTTATGATATCAAACAAAAGCCCCTCCCGGGATCAGTCCGGGGCCATTCCACTAGGGGAGTGGCCACCTCCTTTGCAGCACTTCGAAACATCTCCACTTCTGCCATTTGTGCTGCAGCCACTTGGAGCTCTGTACATACCTTTATCAGGCATTATAGCCTGGACATCGCTTCACGGCGAAGAGCCGGCTTCGGCCTGGCTGTGCTACAGGGTCTCCTGTCCTAGAATCAGGACCTGGAATGAACTTTCTAGTTTCCTCCTCCCAGAGTGTTTGCAAGCGCTACTGCTTGGGAATCAGTCCCTAATGGTGTAACCTGCTGCAAGAGCTGTGTCTCAGTAAGATGGTACAATTCGTGGAACTTACCGTAACAGTAGATCTTCGAGAACAGCTCTTGCAGCAGGTTCCTTCCCGCTCACCTTCCCCCTTGGAGGAGGCATGGCTTAAGCCTTTTTTAACAGGGATTGATACCCTTTTGTCTTCTGACGGTGGATCCTCGGTCTCCCATTTCGATGTCAGCCTGCGGCCGGAAGTCTCCAGCGGGAGAACTGGGGAATCTGGCGGGACCGCCCCCTTATGTACTACGCCTGACGTCGGAGGCGGAACCGACGTTGGGGGCGGTCCCCGCTGAAGATAGCTAGCTAGAATTTTTCGTGGGGTCCTGACGCCTGCGGCTTCAGTCCTAATGGTGTAACCTGCTGCAAGAGCTGTTCTCGAAGATCTACTGTTACGGTAAGTTCTTACGTAACTGTACTCTCTCAGCACAATCCTAAGTTTCTCCCAAAAGTGGTAGCGGAGTCTACCTTAAATCAGTCTATTGAATTACCTGCCTTTTTATGCAGTACTCAACCAAGGAGAATACTTGCTCCATACCATGGATGTCCACAGGATTCTGAGATACTACACCGATAGGATGAAGGATCTCAGAAAGACTGATCAGTTGTTCGTCTCTTTTTTTCACAAAAGGGAAGGCAATGCTGTCTCCAAGCAATGCCTATCAAAATGGTTGGCTCATTGCATCACTTTCTGTTATGACAAGTACAACAAGACCCTACCGGGTCAAGTCAGAGGTCACTCCACTTGAGGAGTAGCTGCCTCTGCGGCAGACATCTGTGCTGCCGCCACTTGGACTTCCGTCCATACATTTACTAAACATTACAGTTTGGACATTGCCTCTCGCCGTAGAGCAGGCTTCAGGTTAGCTGTCTTGCAAGGCCTTCTATCTTGAGGTTTGCAAGTTTGTTTGCTACTTCTTGGAGTAGTTCCTCCTCCCGGTGCCTTTTCATTTGTTCCAGACTGCTTGGGATTCTGTCCTATATGTAATACCTACCACCAAAGCCCTCTCAGTAAGATAGTACAATTCGTAAGAACTTACGTAACAGTAGATCTTCGAGAGGCTCTGCAATGAAGTAATACCAACTCTCCATCCCCTAGGCTTTTTCAGCTCCTTTTCCATTGGGGAAATGTCTGCCTCTCTCTCGTCCAGGCGTCTGGGACCGCCCCTTTATACCGGCGTCGTGGCGGCGCGTCACCTGGCGTGAGGCGGTCCCGCAAGGGACTGCTAGCTAGACATTTTTCCGTGAGGTCCTGCCGCCTGCCGACGTCAGCCCTATATATAATTACCTACTGCAAGAGTCTCTCTCGAAGATCTACTGTTACGGTAAGTTCTTACGTAACTGTACTTTCAAGACGGTAACTCTGGGAATAATCCTTCCCTCTCTGGGAATAATCCTTCCCTTTCTAAGGCCAGGAGACTGGTTAGCCTCCCTGGACCTCAAAGATGCCTTCTTTCACATTCCCATCAGGTCCTCGCACAGAAAGTACCTCAGGTTCGAGTTGCCCTCAGGCCACTATCAGTTCAGAGCAATACCCTTTGGCCTAACCTCAGCCCCAAGGGTTTTCACAAAGTGCCTGGCAGTAGTAGTTGCCTTTCTAAGAAGGCAAAAGATTTCCATTTTTCCCATATCTGGACGATTGGCTGATAGTGGGCCAGTCTCCAGACCAAGTCAAGTCTCACCTGCAAGTGACCCAGCAAGTACTCACTTCTCTAGTATTTCTTCTCAGCCTTCCCAAGTCAGTTCTCAAACGAGTCCAGCTTCTTACCTTTATAGGGGTAGAACTGGACACAGTCAGAGCAAGAGCCTTTCTCCCTCTAGAAAGGGCAAGGGTTCTTATGGAACTAGCCTCTTCCTTCAGCCTTTGGGTATCTTGACCAGCAAGGCATTTCCTCCAGCTCTTGGGCCACATGGCAGCTTCAACAGCAGTGGTCGAAGGGGCAAGATTCCAGATGAGGGATATTCAGTTCCATCTGAGAGCTTTTTGGTCTCAGAGGAAAGATTCCCTTACTAAACTGATCCCAGTGACTCTGACCTTGATCCAAGCCCTCCAATGGTGGCAGGATCAGGACATTTTAAGACAAGGTGTTCCTTTTGCCACTCAGCCTTGTTCAGTGGTCCTTACCACGGACGCTTCTCTTCTGGGCTGGGGAGCCCATTTGGGGGCCCTCACTGCCCAGGGGCTGTGGTCCCCCAAGAATTCCTTTTCCATATCAATCTCCTAGAGCTCAGGGCAGTTTTTCTGGCCCTGAAAGCTTTCTTTCAATCAGTACAGAACAAGGTGGTTCAGGTCAGAACGGATACCACCATCACCATGTGGTACATCAACAAGCAGGGAGGCACTCGGCCCACTGCCTTGTGCACTGAAGCCATGAAATTGTGGTCCCTGGCTTATTCCCTGCAAACCTCTCTGGTAGCAGTTCACCTTCCAGGGAAGGACAATGTGCTAGCAGATGCACTGAGCAGGATCTCTCAGGGCCATCACGAATGGTCCCTGGACCCTAAAGTGATTTTTTTCAAAGTGGGGCACTCCAGAGATAGATCTCTTTGCAGCCCCAGACAATCAACAACTCCCTCTCTTTTGTTGCAGACTTCCAGTCTTGGGCTCAGTCCCCCTGGATGCCCTGATTTTGAATTGGGAAGGGAAGTTTCTGTATGCCTTCCTTCTCACTCCTGTTCAAAGTTTTAGTCAAAATAAGGTCTCTGCCTTGCAAAGTGATTCTGATTGCTCCAGATTGGGCCAGACAGCCCTGGTACACCCTGTTACTGTCCCTAGCAGTCCATCTTCCCCTGTCTCTTCCCAGGAATTACAACCTGTTAACATCCTCTCAGGGGAGGATTTGGTACCCCAATCTCCAGTCTCTCAATCTCAAGGCATGGCTCTTGAAGAGTTAGAGTTTGCAGATCTGCATCTTACCCAAGGGGTTCTGGATATTCTCAAAGCTTCTCGAAAGCCCTCCACCAGAAAGACTTGTAACTCCAAATGGAAGAGATTCAACATTTGGTGTTCTAAGAAGCATATTTATCCAGATATTGCTGGATTGCCTACTGTTCTGGATTATATGGTCCATCTTAATGGCCTAGGCTTCAGACCAGCTACTCTTAAAATACACTTGTCAGCTGTTTCTGCGTTTCTGTCTGTGGGGAAGTCTTCCTCACTATCTTCTCACCCTGTGTTCTGTAAATTTTTTAAAGGATTGCTTCACACCAGTCCTCCTTTTAGAGACCCTGCCCCTGCCTGGGATTTGAATGTTTGCATTGCTCAACTTATGCAACCCCCTTTTGAGCCTGTGTCCTCAGCAGAGCTTAAATACTTGACTTGGAAAACTGTTCTTGGTAGCCATTACCTCTGCCAGGCATATCAGTGAATTGCAAGCCCTGTCAGTAGAACCTGATTTTATCTCCTTTTGCAGGGATAAAGTGGTCCTTAGAACCGGTAGAAGTTTATTGCCCAAAGTGGTTTCAGGATTCTATTTAAACCAGTCTATGTCTCTTTCTGTTTTCTTCACTGATCATTCTTCCTCAGGACAGAGAAGGCTACACAGTTTAGATATTAAAAGAGCCCTTAGTTACTACATAGAGCATACCAAGGGTCACAGGTTTGACTCCCTCCAGTTGTTCCTCACTTATGGAGAAGTAGGAAAAGGCAAACCTGCCACCAAGAGATCTATTGCCAGGTGGATCGTGTCTTGTATACAGTTCTGCTATGAAAAACTGGGAAAATCCCCACCCTCAGGCCTGAGGGCTCATTCCACAAGAGGTACAGCTGCTTCCCTGGCTGCTGCCAGGGATATCCCTCTCTTAGAAATTTGTCAAGCAGCCACCTGGAAAACAGTCCATACCTTTACCAAGCATTACTCTCTGGATATCCAGGCTAGGAGTGATGCTCGGTTTGGCATAGCAGTACTTCAGAGCCTATTCCCAAAGTAGGTTCTATCCCTCCTCCATGGAGGTACTGCTTGGTAGTCTGCACTTGTCAGAATACAGCAAGATTTCAAGTTGTTTGAAAAAAAAAATTACTCACCATAGTAATTATGTTTCTTCTATTGGAGTCTTGCTGTATTCTGACCTCCCTTCCTGCCTCCCCTCTCAGAACCTGGTTTTGGGAAGTGGGTGGGCAGGTGCAGTGTTGCACCTCAGGGGTGCTCTTTTTTACACCCTCTTTGTGTGGGTGTTTATTTTGTTATATTTCTATTTGGTTTGGGTTTTGAGTTTTGGGTTTCCTGACTTGAGTCTTCTTTTGGTAGCCCAAACCTTTTTGTTGCCAGTTGGCTATTAAAAATTCTGTTTTACAATTTCCACATAGAATACTATTTGAGTGTTGCTCGTAAGAATCTGACGGTTAGTGTTCAAAGGGAAACAGACAGAGATATCAACCGAGCTCGAACTCAGCATTCTATGCTCTGCATAGAAAGGTTAACCCTTTGTTCTCCGGGGCAGTTTAAAGGCTGGGGCTAACTGCATTTGTCAGAATACAGCAAGACTCCAATAGAAGAAACATAATTACTAAGGTGAGTAATTTTTTCTTTTGGCTCTCCAGGCTATCCATGCATCCACAGAGGGTCTGGCTTGTCCTTGCTGGGGTGGAGCGTCTCTCCTTGGGGGGAAGGGAGGGGAAGGGAGTAGCATTCCTTGGGGTCCTCCAAGGCATGCATAGTTGGGGGGTCAGGAACAGTGTGCTAAGGGGCCTGTGGTGTGGAGGGACTAGGCAGTCGTCATGCTGGTAAAGATGAGCACTGTTGCCATTTTTCTGAGCCCCTCTCCACACCCCAGTGGTGCGCACTGCAGCAGTGCCCTGGAGGTGGAGCCAGCTGACGTCTGGTCACCCACACTGGCAAGGCTCAGCACACCTCCAGGTATCGCTCTAATAGTGGTGCTCTGCAGCACCCTCCTCGATGAGGAGAGCGTCCTTGTGGATGCTCTGTCACCCTCCCTGCCGACCTTCGATTCTGACATCCCAGGCTCGCTGCTTGAACCCGGGTTGCCAGCGTGCCAAGCGGGTACCCTACTGCTTGGCATCATGGTGCCAGCAGGGCAGGTACCTTTTTTTATGAATTTCATACCCGGCCTTTTTCTGTTACATAACATGCTGTTACAGTGAAGGAGCAAACAGAAGGCAGAGCCCTCATGCCTTGGCTGAGGGGTTTAGTATGCTGATTCCCAGAATGTTAAGGAATACATTTCCTTTGCATTACTGATTGCGAGCATGCTATAACTTGCACCTTGTTGAATGTTTTTTTGCATGTTATTAAAACACTTATCAACAGAGTCCCCTTGAGAGCTACATTTGTGCCTAGAGCTGCTGGTTCTTGCTGCGAGTGAGATGCCCTTTGTCCATCACTAGGGAAGATTGTTCTAAATTGGTCTTGAGCCATCTTTTGTATCTTCAACATATTACTAGTTTTAATTGCATTTCCATTTTAATTTTTACTTACATGCATTCAAATTATTGTATTTGTCACTGTTTTACTGTGCATTTTTTATGTGTATTAAATGCTGCAATTTGCTACTGTTGTACTCCCCCCACCCCCACTCCTGGTCGCATCTGTAACCGAATCTGGGCTTAATGTGCCTTTCTCATTCATCAATTTGTAAACAAAATAAATAACATTAATAAAATGTTTTGTTACTTGGTGATCAACTAGGTGTCACAAGAGCTGTTATCTTCTTGATGGTTTCCGAGTGCAGGAAGTACAGCTGCTACAGTCGGCATTAGAGTTCGAACACAGCCGTGATGTGGCCCAGCAGAAGCACGATCCCAGCCAGGGCAGACTGGTTCCCTGTGGAACAGGTACAGATACAAGCAAAGAGTTCACATGTAAAATCTGGGCAGACCATGTGAGTCTGTATCCGAACCTAACACATCATTACTGGAATAATGTTTATTCTACAAGACAACTCTTTCTTCTTGCCACTAAATAATAAATGCAGGAAAAAATTCACAATGCAGTTGGGTATCTCGGGGGGGGGGGGGCTAAAGACAGCATAGATTACCTACACATTAAAATCTTTAAAACTGTAATAAAAACTGTTTCACAGCTCTTTCCAACTTCTAAAGCAAGGTACAGGTAGATGTTGAAAAATGGAATAAGCTGCCACTGGACTTTTGTTGCTGCATGAAGAGTATAAAAATTAATATTTTGCCCAGAGCTATTTTTCTTTTCTTTAAGGTACTGTTGTGCATTATGAAAAATGATCTGCGATTATTCACAGTATTTTAGTTAAATTTCTTTGGGCCAGTAAGAGAAGCAGAATGGCTTACTCCATCTTCAGATGAGGTGTTAAACTGAGGTCCTGTTTCCATCTTTCGGATGAGACATTAAACTGAAGTCCTGTCTGTCTGGTCTGGTGGTCGTTAAAGATCCCTTGGCACATCTGCAAGAGAGTAGGGGGAATTCCCCTGATATCCTGGGCAGATTTCCCCTATTCCCCAATTCCTTGGTCAGACCGCACTTGGGAGTACTATGTGCAGTTCTGGCATCCTTACTTAAAGAGGGACGTCATGCTCCTGGAGAGAGTTCAGAGGAGGGTGTCTGATTATCCATGGAATGGGTGAAAAGTCCTATGAGGAGAGACTTAGGGAGCTAAAAATGTATTCCCTAGAGGACAGACGGGGCATTGGGGATATGCTAGAGACCTTTAAATACTTGAAGGGGATCAATAAAGTGAGCACTGAGGGGTTGTTAAGATTAAACAGGGGAGGGACCATGAGGAGGCATAGCCTGAAGCTGGTAGGGGGAAAATACAGAAGAGAACTGAGGAGGCATTACTTCATGGAGATGGTGGTGGCTCCTTGGAACGCACTACCAATGGAATCAGTGGGAAGCTTCAAGAAAGGATGGGACAGGTACATGTGCAAGGTACAGGTTGGTGGAAAAGAAAACAGTAGGGGAAATGAAGGGGGACACCTTGGGGAGTGGGAAGGAAAGGGGGCAGCAGCATCGACTGTAATGTGAGCTGCACCTTGAGCAGACGCGACAGACCGTTAGGCCTAATCTGACGGCATCCTCGTATGTTCATATTCACTAAAAATACCACCAACAGTTTAATCTGGGTCAGTTTCAGTTTGTTTCCATCCCCCACACACACACAATGAGGCTGAAAATAGGCAGAATTGCCTAGCTCTCCTTTCCTTGTCGAGAAAAAGGAAATAAACAATGGAAGCCTGAAATTACCTGAGCTATATCTTTATAGTTAATCTGCACTTATTGTATTGCCTTACTGCCTTACTGTTGATATCTGCATACTCTTTTCATATGGGGTCGAGTCTCTCTAATTTGCTTATTTAAGTTCTACAGTCATTTCCAGTAGGCTTTATGGATTCTACGAAGGGTTGCTATGTACGGTTGGATTTCTGGTTTTCTTTTCACATTCTGTAATGGATTCCTTCTAATTTGGAGCGATCTACCACCAGTCTCAGCCATTGATTGTACAATAGCAGGTTTTGGTCCTTCCAAAGTAACACGATTGCATTCAAGTACATTTACTGAGGGCTTGTTGGTCTTCCCTGGGTTGTGTACTAGCTGCATACTACTTTGTACCTAACATAGTAATCCTTGGATTAAAAGAAAAGTATATACCTATAATCGTTTCTATTGTTTTTGTGACTCAGACCCCAGGAATCCCTATACTGTTGCGGTTAGCCTGCAGGTCTGAGCTGCCCATGAATGGAACTTTGTGAAAATTAGAGAATGATGGAATGAAATTCAAATCTCCAACATGTGGTCCTGCTCCACACTGCTCTCCAACATCAGATTTATTTTTCCGCCTGAGGAGGAAGTCACCCAGAAAACGTCTTTTCATCTAGCTTCATGTTCCCATGTTTTTTTGGTTTACTTTTCTTAGTATTTTGTTTTCTTTGAATCTCTGCTAGTTTATCTTAGTTTTCTCTGTTTTGTTATTTTTCAGTGGTATTCTCCAGTTCCCCAGCAGTTCTCAGGAACCGGAGAAAACCCCTTTTTCTTTGCATTTTTTTCCACCCTATTTTAAACTCTCAAACTACTTTTATTTATTTTTTTTGAGTTCGCGCATGCGTATCAAACTCCTTGGGATAGTAGGCTTTGAGGGGTGTGACACTGTCCAATGCAGAGTGCTCTGCAAGGGGCTCGACAGCATCACACCAATCCTTAGTCAGGTTGGTCCTGACGCTGTTTTGCCTTCAGCGGTCTGCACATGAAAAGAAAAAGCCGTGCCAATCAGGAGCCGGCTTTTTCCTTTCATCTGTAGATCACCGCAGAGCAAATAGCTGACTGCGACCTGACGCTGGCTGGGAGGAGGTGCTTTCCTGCCTGCCTCCACTGACGTCGGCAGGTGTACGCAGTGCACTCGGCTGCATCCACTTTTTGCGGGGTTAGCATTTTGGCCATTAATTTTCTCATCCCAAAGTCTGTGTCTTTAACTTGGCAAACCTCTTAGTTTGGAAGCCGAAATAGCAATGGGCTGTAATGTGCGGGGGTGAGGATGGTTGAGTGACGTGTAACTTGCTGCCGGTGGGAGCATTACATGCTCAGCCAGAAAATCAGCAATGGGTGGGGGGTAGGAGCCCAGTGCTATAATCAGATTGGTCATGACGTGCAAAGCAGCCATATAATTGGCAGAGGGTCGGGGTCGGCGCAGCAGGCTTTTCAAATGCAGCTAGATAAAAAGCCCTGGTTTTAGCGTGTCTGTTCTTTCCTTGCCTTCAAAGTTATTGATTAGAACCCTTTGCTTGTTGTGGAATGGACGCATCGATTAGCAGCAGCAGCAGCAACGATGACAACGAAGACCGAAGAGAAGGATTCCAGCCTGAGTCATCTTCAGAAGCAGCCAGCACATCGGTTTGTTGGTGGCAGCAGCGGACCCTAATCCCCCTGAATTGGTGATTTATTGTGTGGCAGTTTTGCGCCGGAGGAGTCTCCATGATTCACCGACCCGTGAAGTGAGCTGACTGAGTTGCCTTGGAGCTCCACCTTTGTCGTTGTCCACCGGAGACCTAGCCTGCCTGAGGAGTGTGTTAGCTGGGAGCCCGGGCACCAGGACGAGCAATTGGTGATGGAGTAGAGACTGTGAAGCCAGCCAGAGCCAAGCCATAATTTAAAGTGTTCTCCGGGATCATTACTACTGCCCTGTGACTGAGCGCAGCGAAAGTCATCAGTGGGAACGAACTGAAGACTGAACTACCCGCAGTACAAATTATTTAGCAGCCACCTAGATTTTAGTGTCTTATAAGGGAAGCTCAGCAGCAGCGAGTCACCAGTCCGTCCTCTTCCGGGTTGGGCGGGCACAAAGCGAACACAATAGATCCATGGAAGTATAGTGTGTTTACATAATTTTTTTTAAGATGAGTCTGTCTGGTGTCCCATCATTTTGTTTGTGTGTGCAGGATGGAGACTCTGCCATAGATCGGGAGGGTGGGAGAAAAAGAAGAGGGCTGCCCCTTGCTTTCATTACACTCAGTGGATAGGACCATACACTTATTGTGTGATTGAATGGGATGGGAATTGGGAAAGTTACATGCCCTCAAAGAGAACATGACCTGACTAAAGATTATTTCTCTCACTCGTCTTTCCATGCTGAGTTGACTGGTGGCCTTTGTTGTTAAAGCAGAACTGTGCTGAACCAGAGTCATTGTGTGTTTTTTTTTTTTGTTTGTTTGTTTTGCTTTGTTTTTTTTGTGAGCTAGTTTTCCATGTATGCTCTTAAGAGCACAAGGAAGTTAAGTGACTTGTTCAGGACCACACAGTATTCAGGTGGGGGCTGTGGGATTTAAACTCGGGTCTGCAGACTGCTGTGGTGTGACCTTAAGAGCACAAGGAAGTTAAGTGATTTGTTCAGGACCACACAGTATTCAGGTGGGGGCTGTGGGATTTAAACTCAGGTCTGCAGACTGCTGTGGTGTGACCTTAAGAGCACAAGGAAGTTTAAGTGACCTGCTTAGGGCCACACAGTATGTGGGGCTGTGGGATTTAAACTCGGGTCGGCAGACTGCTGCCTTTACTGTGTGGTGTAGTTTATGTCCCTCTCAACCACATATTTCTATGGCTGAACACAGATGCATGGTGCTGTCAATGGAAGACCTGAGCAAGGGACATACACTGCATCATACAGTCCTAAATTCAAGTTACCAACTGTGTGTGGATCAGAAACACCCACTAGATAACTAAAAGGCCTATAGAGATGGAAGACTAGCAGAACTTGAACCAGTATTCAAAAATGTGCTGCCTCTGGGGAAAACTGACTTACAGGTTCGGTGCAGCTCTTTAAAATATAGTAGCATTTCAACTGGTATTTCAACAGTTTTTAATTACAATTGCAAACTGTACCTCAGCGTATTCTGTTCTTCAAGCTGTAATATTTATTAGTGTCAACAAGTTGTAAACAAGTTGTAAATTCTCATATGCTTTGCAAAAAACACTGTGGCTACAGAGAGACAATAGAAGAAAAATTTGTCCTTACAAAATGTGATGAACTTTACCGGTAGAGTATTTCCATGCAAAAAAGGTTTTAGATTTTTTGTAAACACAACTTATGGGATGAAAAGTAACTGCTAAACAGTAGTGAAATTATAAACCTCTTTTTATGAATGCAAATGTTTTATTGGTTTGTATTAAACACATACAGAATGAAATAGATAAAAGGTTTTGGTCAGATGTAAATTAATTCTCTTACAATGTCTGTGGCTTGTGTTTCACATAGGAATGGATTTTAATACCCCACCCCGTGTGTGTTACATCATAGAAGCAGGTTTTTTAGTGTGCTACAAGTAAGCACTCATCCATGACAAAGGAGGACTCTACTAGGGAATTAATGCCTGGTTAGGGGGGGGGGTTGGGGCACGAGGCCGCAGGCCTAGTGTAAACCAAACCACCAGCCAGGCATTAATTCCCCAACAGAGCCTGACTTTGAGAGTAGATTAATGTGCTTGTAACATGGCAAGCGCTAATTTACTACTCTTAAAAGTCACAATTATATGCCACATACATGAACAGCAACTTATTATATTGTGTACTACAATATTTTGTGCTGTTCAACTGTGTACTTCTGTGGCTACACATCCATGTCTGATGGGCGCGTGCATGTTGACAAGGCAGTATCTGTTTATATTGTTACCGCTCTTTGCTGCACGTTTACAACTGCTGTTTTTTTTTTTTGCTTTCTTTTTATCCCTCCTTCTCGCTCTCAGCGTTCCACTCCTTCAGGCATTGCTCATGCCATCAGTGCCTCCTTGACCTTGAGTCTGCCCCCTAGAGTGCCTCAGTAACTCCTTTTTCTCCCCTCCTACCTCTTGGAGCACCTGCACAGTGGGGGTCTGCTCGTGGTTCCTGGACTGGATGGCGTGGCTCATCTAGGCCTGCTGAGGATTTTTTCCACTTTTCTCCCTTCACGTCCCCCGCCTCCCCTGAGGATGTCGGCTCGGGCGAGTGCGTGCTGACGACGCCTCTGCCAAGTGCCCAACAATGTCCTCCCTGCCCGACTCTAGCCCTCTGCAGCCGCCAATACCCTATGAGAGCCGGTGCTCCCAATGGTACCCAGGGACGTCGGGTGTGTACAGCACTCCTGGTAACCCACCCCGAAGAAGGAGTGCATCTGTTGGGATGCTCAATCCTCTTTCCCCTGCCGACCCCCGACGGCCCGAGTCTGTATCCGAACCAGGGTCGCCGGCATGGTGCGAAGTGTGGCGTCCAGCGCCTCAACCCTCAGTGCCACCGGTCCGGCTTACAACTGCTGTTTAAAAACTATATGCTGCTACATCTAATGTGCCACGGTACCTTTCTTTGCTACCTAGACAGCTGTTTTCACTCGTTTCTTTGCTTTACATTTATACTTCAATACAGCATTCTGAGACCATAAGGAATATTTACATATCTCGGATTTCACTTCATTCGAGACAGCACGGTATGCAAATATTCATTATGTCCCCACAATCCTCTCATTATTTCACAGTACCAGTAACACTGTCACAGACTGGTTCTTGCACTCCTTGTCCTTCTACGAGTGCATCGGCTTGCTGACATTGCTCCCGAGATTCCTGCTACTTGCTTGCGCAGCATTAGACTACGCTGGGTTGAGCGCATGGCTACCTCTTGCCCTCACTGCCTCCATCGTTTACCCCTCCATCGAGCAGTGCGCTCCACATTTGTGCGGCTCGTGTACAGCGCAAAGGGTGCTCTAATGGTTCCCTCTGCACTCTCTTGATGGCAACATGGCATCTATCGTGGAATAATGCCGTGTTACTCTTCTGCCACCTGACGCGATTCTGCCAATTGGGTTATTTTGACTGCTCTCATTTTTGCCATGTTACAAGATTCCTTAGATAATATTGTTTCTATTGTGGCAAGTGTTACTTTAGGACATTTAAAGTCAGCAAAGGGTTTCTCTGGCTTCACACAGGTCCTGCACAGTACAAGCGTTGTCTGTGTCAGCTTTGATAAAAATCTAATTTGTAATCTATGCTGTTTTGGTTTAGGAGCCCGAATATGAAGCAGTCTGCTTTTCTTGCTGCTGGGATGCTGAATGTTTTCCTGACATATTATTTATGGTGGGTCCAGCTGTTGAGGGAACTGAAGCGGCTGGTGAGTGGACCTCTGTGGGACTGGCTACCGTGATGTGGTACAGAGGCTTGTCACAGTATATCCTAAACATTGTAACTAAATGCCAGTCTGTTAGTCTGACACTGTTGTGAGTGACAGGCTTTCTTACAGTATGGGAATGTGAGTATGTGCGCTACACGCGACATCTTTACTTTTTGCATTTACAGTATTTGCCGCAGACTCAATAACGTTTGCGTCGGGAGGGATGGGTTGGACACCTGGGAGGAGTAGCAGTGTGACAGCTCTGTGTACAAATCTGAAATCCCTGGCTACATCCCTGCCTGCCTGCCTCCTCCATGCTGCTGTTTTTCCGATACCGAGTTGCCCACTTTCTGTGTTGGATGCGTCCCCCCGCCCACACATAACCTCCGACCTCGGGGTCCCCAATCCCTGGGTCTGCATTTAATCATTTTTCCAACACCGGGATGCCTCATTGTGTCGGATCTCTCCGCCCACCCCCAAGCAACACATAATCTCTGACCTCGGGTGCCCAATCCCAGGCTGGCATTGAAGCCTCTAGTATTTGGCACACTGGGAACTAACCCCAGTGTGCCAAAATCCATTGTTTTCCTGCAAAAACAGAAAACAGATCGACGTCTTTTGTTTTAAAACTGAAAAGACAGAAACGGTCCTCGTTGTTGCCGCAGGCCCACTCCTCCCCAGCCCACACCTCCCTCTGCATGCCGACTTCCTGCACCCCCACCCATACTTAACTCCGGAGGTCGGGAGCAGTGATTTTCAGTGGACCAGAAAACATGTCTGCACTCTTCAAAAGCCGACTGCAAACTGAAGAAATGCCAGATAATGGCAGTGAATGGGGGCTTTTCAATTTAGGTTGCTATCTCAGCCATTTTTGGGAGTTTTGGTCCCACATTTTCAACATGGGGTTCTTGGGACCCCACCTCATGAACACAGTCACTGTCATTTAGTTTCTCGGTCCCTAAAGGTGATTTTGCGGTCACTGCGTGGAATCGTTTTTCGGGACTAATTAACGAAATGACAGTGCCACTGTTCATGGGGTGGGGTCCCAAAAAGCCCTTGTTGCAAATTTGGTGAAAAAACTCACAAACATGACTGTGTTACCAGCATCCATTGAGCAGTTTCTACACACACTCCTAACGTCATCAATTTTTAAGATTTTCACTCCATATTTCCATAACCCCCTATGAACAGTATAGCTGTCATTTTTTGTATCCTTCCCAAAATGTGTTTTTGCACCTGTGGCACAGAATGACCTGGTTGCTGTGCGAAATCAACTTTCGGAACAGATTAACAAAATTCCAATGCCACTGTTCATGAGGGGAGGTCTCAAAAAGGCCATGTTGAAAATTTGGTGACAACATTCCAAATGATGACTGCGTTATGAGCGTGCGTTGTGCAGTTTCTATGCATACTTGTAAATTTGACGCTTTTTAATATTTTCACTCCAGATTTTCAGCATTGCCATTTCTTCACACCTCCTCATGAACAGTGCAGCTGTCATTTTTCACATCCTGCCCAAAATGTGTTTTTGCACCTGTGGTGCCGACTGGCACACTCGCTGAGCGAAATTACCTTTTGGGATTGAGTAACAAAATTATGCTGGCACTGTTCATGAGGTGATGTCCCAAAAAGCCCATGTTGAAAATTTAGAGCAAAAATACCAACAAATGCCCGGGGCGTTAGGGTTTCCAACTATAACGCCTACCCTTAAAATGCAAGACAGAGGAATATACGGAGAAACATATGGGAGGCATGTACAAGAGCAATACCAGCAGCGAACTCTCAGCATTGAAAAATACTTGTTTCTATTTTAGCATTACTTTTTGTTGTTTCTTTCAGTGATTTGTAGTTGTTTTTTGCCTCGGCTCCCTGGTCTCTAGGAACCGAAGCGCGCTGGTGTTTTTCTGTTTCCAGTTGTTAAAAAAAAAAGAGGAGAGAGAAAAAAGATGTTTTTCTTAGCGGTTTGGTTTTTCTTTGGCATTGAACTGCAATCTTAGTTGTTTTTTTTTGTTTTTTTCCCCCCCTTTTGCTGCTGGGAACCATTTCTCTAGTGGGTCTTGTCGTGTGTAGCATGTCTGACAAGCCCAAAAAGAAAATAGGACCTACAGGTTTTAAAAACTGTGTTACGTTCTACAAGCTCCTGGCTAAGGTGGACTGCCAAGAGTTGTGTTTGAGGTGCCTGGGTCCTGGTCACCTTTTTCAGATTGTGAGCTCTGCGTTAAGTTTTGCCCTAAAACTCTTAAGAAAAGGGCCAAAAAATTAGAAGACTTAATGACTTCTCAGTCTGCCTCTGCATCACCTACGCACACTGACAAAGAGCCCTTCCTCCTATAGAAAGCAGAAGGAAAAGTCTGCTAAAGATGTCCCAGAGTCTAGGTTTCCTGAAAGATGGAACCCCCGATATAAGCAAACATAAAAGGCCCTTGGAGCAGGTTCTGGAAACGATTCCTGCTAAGAAAAAAAAAAAAAAGAAAAACATGTCGCTGTCCCTCCTCCTAAAGAAGGAAAGGAGTCATCAGTGGACAGAAATAAAATGCCCTCTATGGAGGACGTGGCTAAGGCATAGCAGTTTCTCCAGGCCTTTCAGGCCATGGAGTCACGTGTGGGCATGCTGATTCCCCATCTGGTTCCAGTTCCAGTTCCCTCTCTCCAGTTCCAGAGGATTAGGAGAGGACTAGAGGGCTGAGTTCTACTATGATGAGGAGGAAGAGGAAGGAGAGCCCATAGAGCCCAGTGGTTCTCCTGAGCAGGAGTTTGGTTCTCCTCCCCAGGGCCAGGAGGATTTTTCCTCACATTATGCTTTTGTGAGGCAGATGGTGAACACCCTCAACCTCTCCACCCAGGAGACTGTCTAGGATGAGGATGAGGTGGAGTTCTTAGACATGATGGGTCTAACCCCAACTAAGAGGTTGCTCCTCCCAGTGCATAAACCCCTTAAGAAGGCAACCTGTAGATTGCTGCAGACCCCCACCTCTGGCATTGACAAAAAGATTGAAAAGAAGTACCAGCTCGACAAGCGAGATGCTGAGTACCTCTGTTCCTATCCTGACCATGAAGGAGTAGGTCAGGCTGCGGCCTGTGATAAGGCTAATGTTCCCCTCTCTACCTAGGGGAAGAAAGTTTGTACTTCTGCTTCCCTGTTGCCGAGGCAAGCAGCCTATATAGCTTATATATTGCCCATTATCAGAAAGCTCTCTGGAGTTCTGACCTGGACATGAGTGACAAAGCTTTTGGGGATCTAGTGCAGGATTTACCAGATACTGCAAAATCAGCCCTGGATGCAATGAAGTACCAGTTTCATTTGCCGATAGATACCAATGACACTGCCTGCAGGGTCATGGCCTATGCAGTATTTTTAAGAAGGTTTGCCTGGCTCAGGACTACAAACCTGTCCCAAGACACCCTGGCGAATGCCATGGATTTCCCCTCTGAGGGAAACTCATTATTTGGTGACAAGACAGAGGCATACATGAAAAAGGTGGAGGAGTACAAAGCCACCTACAAAAGCAACACTGAAAAGGAAAAAGCCTCCACTTCCTAAGGGCCCCATGGAAGGGAGAGGTGGGGGTAGGGGTTATTTTCCCTGTGGTTTCCTGCCTTACGACTTCTCTCAGCTGAGAGGCTTCTTCAGGGGCAGGGGCAGAAGAGTCTCCAAACATGCTGACCCAACTCCAGCACCCAAGGCTGAGCCCAAGCAGAACCCCTGATGAGTCGGCCTAGGTCGCCCATCCATTGCCAGTATGGGGAAGGCTGGCTCACTTCATCCAAGAGTGGAAAAACATCACCACAGACAAGTGGGTCCTGGAAGTAGTGAGCCAGAGGCTGGGCTCACACTGCAGTTGAAAAAGTTCCCCAGACTGCAGGTTCACAGAAACTTCACACATCCCACTCCAACAGAAAAGATATTGCTGGAGTTAGAGGTCAAAAATTTGCTGCAGGCAAAAGCAGCAGAAAGAGTCTCCCATTTCTCAGTGGGGAAAAGGCCTTTAATTAAGGTACTTCTTCACCCACAAGAAAAATGAGGAGTGGTGATCCATTTTGGATCTTGGATATCTGAACACACACTTGAAAAGGGAAAAGTTCAAGATGGTAACCTTGGCTGCAGTGATACCATTCCTTCAACAAGGGGACTGGCTGGGTTCTCTGGATCTGAAAGAGGCCTGTTTTCGTAGTCCAATCAGACCCAGCCACAGGAAGCATTTAAGATTCAGGGTAGGAACTGGTCACTACCAGTTCTCAGCCCTCTCTTTTGACTTTTCTCCACTCGTGTTCACAAAGTGCTTAGCTGTGGTGGCAGCACACATCAGAAAACAGAGAGTACAGGTTTTCCCCTACCTAGACAACTGGCTGGTTGCAGGAAGATCACACCAGCAGGCCAAGGCCTCTTCTCCTTGCCCAGAGCACCCTGGAGGACCTTGGGTTTCTCATAAATGCCCAAAAGTCCCAGAAAGAGCCAGATAAAGTGCTAAAGTTCATAGGAGCAGAGTTGGGTGCCCTCCGAGGGAGGGCCTTCTTGCCTCAGGACAGAGTGGCAAGTCTTATAAATCTGACAAAGTCCTTTGTCCTGGGTCAGCCCAGGCCAACAAGAAACTTCCTCCAGCTGTTAGGCCATAAGGCCTCCTCCACAGCTCTGATGGCAGGGGCCAGATTTCAAATGAGAGACAACCAGTAACACTTAAGGGCCCACTGATCCCAAAAATGAGACCCCCCCCCAAGGCTGGTGCCTGTGACAAAGTCTCTCTTAAGAGCACTGGACTGGTGGAAAGAAGGTGGCAGCCTCAGGGAAGGAGTGCCCTTTCAGCAGCGATTGCCCACAGTTGTTCTAACAACAGATGCCTCCCTCCTAGTCTGGGGAGCTCATCTGGGCGACCTGACAGTAAGCAGGGTATGGTCCTCCCGGGAATCGCAGGAGCACATAAACCTGCTGGGACTCTGGGCAGTCTTCCTGCCTCTACAGTCTTTTGCTCCCCAGGTCAAGGGTCAGTCAGACCAGGTCAGGACAGATGACAGCACCACCATGTATTACATCAACAAACAGGGAGGCACAAGATCCTCAAAGTTGTGTACAGAAGCAGTGAGGATCTGGAACCTGGCTTACTTCCAGGAGGTGCAGCTTTCAGCAGTTCACCTGCCAGGGAAAGACAATGTTTTGACAGATTCCCTCAACAGGATCAGCCAGGGACATCACAAATGGACCCTGAACAAGCAGCTGCATGCCACAGTGTTCAGAAGGTGGGGCACACCGGAGGTAGATTTGTCTGCTTCCAGGGAGAACCACCAGCTCCCCCTGTTTTGTTGCAGGCCTCCAGCAGTGAGCTCAGTTCCAGTGAATGCCCTGACTCTAGACTTGTCAGGGAGGTTCCTATACGCCTTCCCTCCCTTCCCTCTTTTGTTGAGGGTGTGATTGAAACTGAGGAGCCAGCCTGCCAGCATGATACTGGTGGCTCTGAATTGGGCCAGACAAGTTTGGTACTCCCTCCTGTTGGCCCTCTCTGTCAAGCAGCCCATATGCCTCCCACTGAGGCACAGTCTGCTGATCATGTCCAAGGGCAGAGTCACCTTTCCGAACCTCAGGTCACCACATCTCAGGGTATGGTTCTTGAAGAGCTAGAGTGTTTTAACTTTCACCTCTCAGAGGAAGTCCTGAAAGTCCTCAGGGTCTCCAGGAAGCCAGTTACTAGGAAAACCTATGCTTCCAAATGGAAAAAAGTTCTCTCTGTGGTGTGCCTCTAAACAGCTCAACCCTTTACAGGCAGACCTGTCCACAGTCCTGGACTACTTGGTCCACCTTCAGTCCTTGGGCCTCAGGCCTTCAACCCTTAAGATACACCTAACTGCTGTATCTGCTAATGTCTCAGCAGGTACCTGTGGGCCTTCTACACCTGCATCCCCTGGTTAAGGACCCAGTCCCCCCTTGGGATGTGCACCTGTTCATAGCAAAGCTTATGGACTCCCCTTTTGAGCCCATGGCTGCTGCTGATTTGAAGTATGACACCTGGAAGACAGTATTCCTGGTTGCCATAACTTCTACCAGAAGAGTGTGCGAGTTGCAGGCCCTCAGCACAGATCCGAGTTACATAAACTTTCACAGAGACAAGGTAGTCCTAAGGACTAACAGAAAGTTTCTCCTTAAGGTGGTGCCCAAGTTTCACCAGAATCAGTCCATCACCCTTCCAGTGTTCTTTACAGCAAAATCCAGCTCTGGAGAGCAGAGACTCCACAGCCTGGATGTTAAGAGGGCACTTAGTTACTACCTGGATCGCACTAAGGATCTCAGGTCTTCCCACTCACAGCTTTTCCTCACTTATGGTGAAGTGGGAGAGGGTAGGCCAGCCTTCAAGAGAACTATTGCTTGCTGGATAGTTTCCTGCATACAGTTCTACTACAGCAAAGTAGGTAAATTACCACCACAAGGTCTTGGGGCACACTCCACTTGTGGTACCTCCGCCTCTGTGGCAGCTACAAGGGATGTCCCCTTGCTAGAAATTTGTAAAGCAGCTACCTGGAAAACAGTACACACCTTTACAAAACACTGTTATCTGAATGTGCAGTCCAGAAGGGATGCCAGGTTTGGCACTGCTGTCTTGCAGAACCTTTTCCCTAAATAGGTTCTGTACCCAGCCTCCTAAGGTACTTCTTTATAGTCTGCAACAGTCAGCATAGTGAGAGTATTCCTTGGAGAAAAACTTACCATAGTAACATTGTTTCTTCCAAGAGATCCCCCACTATGCTTAACACACCCAACCTACCTCCCCTTCCAGAACCTGGAAAAGGTTCTCCAAGAATCCGTTATTGTTTCAGTCTTTTTGCTTGAGCATTACTTTTTGCATTGTCTACAGTCAGTTCTAGCTGTTTTTGATGCATAACTTTAGTCTGCCATAACTTGTCCTATGGAACCAATCTTTTGGAGTTTTCCATTTTTTCCTTATATTTTTTCTTTAGGTTAGCGAGCTTAGTGGTCACTGCTCCCCTGGCTGTTGAAATAAATCTGACATTGGAGGGCAGCGTGGAGTGTGGCTACGCAGCAGAGATTTGAATTTCTTTCCATCATGCCTTAATTTACATAAAATTCCACTCTCCGGGGCAGCTCAGACCTGCAGGCTGATTGCATCAGTAAGCATAGTGAGGGATCTCTTGGAAGAAGCAATATTACTATGGTAACTAATTTTTTTTTCTTTCCACAACAGGTTGAGTGAGTGAAGGACAGGAGAAGAACATGCATTAGAGAGTGCTGGTTTCGTTTTTGCATCGTAGGCAATTGCCTGATATTGTTTATTAAATGTATGCAGTTTAACTGGGGTATAATATGTTCAGGGTAATACACTGAACTGTATTTGACATAGTTTCATATTGTTATAAGATTCAAAAGGGAAGTGTAGCAATGAGATCCTCGTTTCTTTTTTTTTTTTTAAATGTCTCTTTATTCAAAGATTTTATGATAAAGACAAGTCTTGAGAACAGTATAGCACCGAGCAAACAGTGGACATCAGTATTTGATCTGCAGTCATAAAATGAGGTGTAGCAGCTGAAGTGAATCAGTTTGTAGTCCGGAATCATGGCACAAAGTCTTTCTTAATCCAGTATATACTGGACCCATCTAGCCCACACAGATTCAAATTTAGGCACCAGATGGTTTAACTTTGCAGTCAGTTTTTCCATCTCATTAACCAGTAACATGATCTCCTGCCGTTTCTTTACAGTAGCAATCTCACTCATAAGCCTTCATTTTGGTATGGTCTTTTTTTTTTTTTAATAATTCAAGTTTATTGAAAATCAGGAATCTGTGTACATTCACAATACAGCACCACATTTCACCATACATCCAGTTTATACAGTATATGCATCCTCTCAACAATAGGGTTAATCAGGGGTTAAAAACAGAGTGACTCACATACTTAATACTGGACTAGTTCTCTAGTTAGGTTAAGTAAATAGCCCCAACTCCCACAAAATTAATTGTACCCAAACCACTTGTTCTCTCCCGTTCAGAACCCTCCATCTGCCAAGTATCCTCACTAATAGAGGAAAGGGCGGGGGGGGGTGAGTGAGGCCCTCCACAGTGAGGGCCCCATTCCAACCATTTGTAGCAGTGGGTCAAGGGTCTGTCTCCCTGTCTCTCAACTCACTTCCCCACAGGCTTCCACTTCCCAGGTCCCCCCCCCCCAGACCAGTTCTTCTAGGATGACCACCTTGTCCATCTATGAACAAAAGTTGTCGTCCTGTGATTTATTTTGTGTCAGTTCCTCCATTTCTTGGTTTTCCTGAATGATGGAAATCCATTGTTTCATGTCTGGCGGGTCAGGGGAGAGCCATTTTCTGGTAATTGATTTGTGGGATGCCACCAAGAGAATGCTCCCCAAATACAGACCATCTGCCCCTTTCACTTCTTCCGGAGGCAATCCCAGAACTAGGTTCTTCATTGTGAGCTGAGAAGAACATGGGAATATCTTACTGACAGCTCAGCCCACCTGTTCCCAGAAGGGTTTTAAGATGTTGAACTCCTAAAATATGTGTGAGTGGTATGCCAGCTGAATCCCACACCCCCTCCAGCAGCTGGCTGATGTTCCACTTCCCCATTTGCTTTGGATTTCAGGTGTGTAAAAGTACCTTACCCTTACCTTCCAGACGAATTCTCGCCAGCCATGCGAGAGAGTGGTCTTATTGGTTAGTTGCAAAATTCTTCTCCACTCTTTCTCTGTTTTGTTCAGGCCACAATCCTCCTCCCATCTAGTTTTTATTCTAAGTGAGCTTCCAGCTTGAAGTTGTCTGACTGCTTTATATAAGGCCGAAATATGTCCCCGTTCAAGTTTTCCTGAGATAATGTAGTTGATTACCTTGAGGAGGTTATCTGTATTAGATTCTGAGCCCGAGACGCTCACTGAGTAGCTTGGAGATATGCTCTCAACTGCAGATAATGATAATGATCTCTACTTCTTGGGTTTTATGCCTGTTTAATGGTTTAGAAATCCAGGATTGTGTCCTCTGAAAGCAGCTGTCCCAGCCTTTGTAGGCCCAGTCTTTACTTTACTCTTTACTTATAAATTGTTTTTGGGCTGTTGAAAATTTAAAACTTAGTGGTGGTGTAATTCTGTGCTGTCTTTAATTGCTGCAAATTTTATCTTGGCTTGTCTGACTGCCCTGTAGTTGGGTGAAGGGTGTTAATTGTCTGGCCTCTGACCTCAGCTTTGTGATAACTGGAGGTGGGGCTTAGTCAGAGTTGAAGTAGCAAGTAGAGTTTATTTTCTCAGAAGAAGCCAGAAGGGAAGGAAGGAAACATATTCAATTCAGTGCTTTAGAGTAACTGGTAATTGCTATTTTCTTTAAACTTAGATTGTGGGCTTTTAGTGACACTATACTTTCTTTGTTGTCTTTACTTATAATTGTTTTGGGTTGTTGAAAATTCCTTCCCCAACTCTTAATTATATGCCCTGTTAAATCTGATTGACAGGAGCTAAACACAGGATATAGTAAGGGTGTGAAGTAGGAGGGCGTAGGGAAGAAGCCCACCCTCAGCACGACAAGTGTTTTGATTCATTTATTTATTTATTGGTTTCTTTTCTTAAAAAAAAAATAATAATTATCTGAGGATCAGTGGCAGGATTTTAGGACAGTAAATTAATAAAAAGGAACTAGGAGAGCTCAGTAGCAGACAAGTAGTGGGAATTGCAGTATAATGTGGGGAGTGGTGCAATGCAGTGGCTGTGAGGCAGCCATATTCAGGCAGACCTTCTGGACACTGAGGTGCTGCCCTATCTGAATGCATCTCTCTGGACTGCGGGAGGTAGCCAGACTCAGGAGCGGAAGTAAACTGGGTCAGAGTACCATCACCCTATCCAGGGACCACCCAGTCCAATGCAACTGCCTCAAAGGATGCCGAGAACGAGGAGCACTTGGATGACAATGGGCTCAGGAGGGTTAGAGCGGTCAGGCAGAGGCACATCCCAGATCCTATTCCTCAAGAACTCATATGCCACACTGGCAAATGAGGACAACCAAATAGAGTACCCAGAGAAGTGGAAGGAAAGGATGTGGAGGTTAGCCAAGGACGTGACCTCAGCGGGGAAAGCAGTGGACCCCAGAGGAGGAGGAAGAGAATCCTGGTGGGGACTCCATCATAAGAGGATCCAGCTAGGAACACAGGAGGGGAGGACAGGAGGTGAGGTGCCTACCAGGTGCCACGTATGGAGGGATGGAAGGAAGATCCTGGGGATCACTGGGAAGGCAAGGCAGGAGGGTGAGCTGGATGTCATTATCCACCTAGGTACTAATGACCTGGCAAATGGGGAGCCAAAGAAGTTCAGCAAGAGTTTAGGAAACTGGGAGGGTCTCAAGCAAGTAGCTACTTCTGTCACTTTCTCAGAAGTACTACCTGTGAGAGAAAGGGGAACATAGAGTGCATGCATCAGGAACCTTACCTCATGGTTGAAGAACTGGTGCTGTGAGGAAGGGTTTGGATTCATTGGTGACTGGGGACCCACCTGGATGGAGGGTTGTTCAAGCCTGACGGGCCTGCATCCATTCTGGAGGGAATCAAGCACTCAATGATAAGTTTAAATGCTACATTGACAAGCATTTAAACTAGCAAAGGGGTGGCAGGCCAGAAAGGAGGGTACCTACTTGTCTCACCCCCCACAGCTAGCAGTGGAACCAGTGAACCAGAGGAGTGGCTATCTCTGCAAAGCAGTGTACAAAAGATGGAGATTAGTGCCCAAGAGGTGGATAAGCAGAAAGGGGCAAATGCAGCAGAAGGGCAGACAGCAAGGAGAACCAGGATAAATGACAACCAAGGAAGGGCTGGAGTAGAACAGTGAAACAGTCTAGGAGGTCAAATCATGGAAGCCATGTGTGCAAATGCCAGGAGCCTTAAACAAGATGGAAGATCTGGAGGCTGTCATGGTGCAGTCAGACCTGGACATTGTGGCCATCACTGAAACCTGGTGTAATGATAACCACGACTGGGAGATGGCCATACCTGGCTACAACATATTCAGAAGAGACAGAGCAGGCAGGAAGGGAGGAGGAGTGGCACTGTATGTGAAAAATGACATAAGGGCCACGGAGATCCAGGAGGAACAAAATGGGGGAGAGATACTGTGGGTTAAGCTGGAAAGGAAAATGGGGACAGCCATCCGCACAGGTGTGGTCTATAGACCACCAGCCCAGGAGGAAGAAACAGATAGGGAGCTGATGCTAGCCATCCAAAGGATGGCAGACAAGGGTGAGGTAGTACTGGTTGGAGACTTCAATATTCCAGACGTGGACTGGAGCATCCCAGCAGCAGCAGCATCAACTAGGAGCAGATTTATCCTGGACTCCCTTCAGGGTGCCTTCCTCAAGCAACTGGTCATGGAACCAACTCGGCAGAAGGCAATACTGGACCTTGTGCTCACAAACAGGGACAGTGTGATGGGGTAACAGTGGGGGAGCACCTGGAAAACAGTGACCACCAGTCATTGTGGTTTGAAATCACAGAAAGAGCAGAACCAAACCACACAAAAACACGTATCCTGGATTTAGCATGGGCAGACTTTTGGAAAATGGGAGATACTTGAAAGAGGCATTAAGGGGAATGGGACAGGAATCAGGGTTGAGGAACAGTGGGCAGTATTTAAAATGGGGATTACAAGAACAACAGAATTATGCATTAAGCAGGTTAGCAAGAGGAAAAGGAAGGGAGACCATTATGGTTTTCCAAAGGTAGCAAAGAAAGTGAAAGCCAAAAGATTGCATTCAGGCAATATAAAAGACATAGGCAGAAGGGGATAGGGAGAAGTACCAGGAGAAGCAAAGGGAGGCAGGAGGTCAGTAAGGGAAGCCAAAGCTCAGACAGAAGAACACATTGCAAAATCAGTGGGTAGAGGACAAAACCTTTTACAGGTACATAAGTGAAAAAAGAAAGACAAAGGGAGGATAGTGAGACTGAAGGGGAGGATGGGGCAGCGTGGAGGATGACAACAGTAAAGCTGACATATTGAACAGGTATTTCTGCTCAGTCTTTACTGAGGAAGAGGAGGGTAATGGGTCTGAAGGGAGTACAAGGGTGAGAATGGTGCAGAAATGGACACAAGTCCTTTACACGAGAAAGGTCCTGAAGGAACTGGAAGTAATAAGAGTTGATAAAGCAATGGGGCCAGATGGGGTGCACCCAGGTTCATAAGAACTAAGAGAGGTGGTGGCTGAACCTCTGGCTATCCTGTTTTAGCCGATCTGGAAACGGAGGTACCCAAAGACTGGAGGACAGCAGATGTGGTCCCCTTATACAAAAGTGGGAACAAAGAGGAAGCAGGGAACTACAGACCAGTCAGCCTCACCTCGGTAGTGGGGAAGATCATGGAAGCACTACTGAAGGAGATTGGTGGAACATCTGGTTGTCAATGGACTACAGGACCCAAGGCAGCATGGTTTCACCAGGGAGGTCATGTCAGACCAACCTCGTTGAATTTTTTGACTGGGTGACTAGGGAGGTGGATCAGGGAGGCAGTGGACATGGCCTATCTGGACTTCAGCAAGGCCTTTGATACTGTGCCATAGAAGACTATTACACAAACTGGGGAATATGGTGTGGGCAGGACAATAGTGTGGTGGGTAGGTAACTGGCTGGGTGGCAGGACACAGAGGGTGGTGGTAAATGGCTGTCACTCCACAGAGGAAGAGTGACCAGTGGGGTACCACAGGGATCAGTGCTGGGACGGTCCTATTCAACATCTTCATCAGTGACATGCATGGACCTAGAAGGCAGAATTTCACTGTTCGCTGATGACACAAAGCTCTGTAACAGAGACACACCAGAGGTGTAGACAGAATGAGAGCGACCTGCAGAAACTTGAAGAATGGTCAGGGGTTTGGCAGTTGAAATTCAATGCAAAGAAGTGCAAGATAATGCATATGGGGCACAAAAACCCTGGCACAATATATCAGTTCGGGGGTGAGGATATAGCATGCACCAAGCAGGAAAGGGATCTTGGGGTTATCATCTCTGATGACCTCAAGGTAGGGAAACAGTGTGACAAGGCAGCAGGTAAAGCAAATAGGATGCTGGGATGTGTAGGCAGGGGCATCACCAGCAGGAAAAGGGAGGTCATAATTCCGCTATACAAGACATTAGTGAGGCCCCACCTGGAGTACAGTGTACAGTTCTGGAGACCATACCTACATAACGACATAGACAGGGTAGAGAAGGTTCAGAGGAGGGCAACAAAGATGGTGCATGGATTGCATCACAAGTCCTATGAAGACAGGTTGAAGGAACTGAACATGTACTCCCTGGAGGAGAGGAGGGAGAGAGGGGATATGATAGAGACATACAAGTATCTTACAGGAAGGAACAGGGTGCAGGAAAACACTATTTTTAAGCGGAAAAGATGTTCCAGGACTAGAGGGCATGGGATGAAGTTGGAGGAGGACAATTCAGAGGAAATATGAGAAGAATTTCTTCACAGAGCGGTGGTGGACAAGTGGAACACCCTGCCAGAGGAAGTGGTGGGGGCTGAAACAATCACAGGATTTAAGAATGCATGGGCTAGACATAAAGGAATTCTGGAGGTCAGGGGTAAGGGGCAACAGACTTCTAGGAAAACAAACTGAACTTACAGGCTCAAATGGGCAGACTGGGTGGGCCATAGGCCCTTATCTGCCGACACTGTCTATGTATCTATGTATCTAGTCTGGCTCATAGCCGAAAGGCATGATCCAGCTTAGCAGGAGTGAATTGCTCAGACCAGGCAAACCACTGGAGTGGCCAGACTGCCTTTTCCAGGTTAAGCTTGGACCACAACCTATGTGTCATGTTTAGGGTATTCCCTGCTGTCTGAAGTAAAGGATCTCCTCCTCTAGGCAGGGGAAAAGTCCACAACTCTTGCCCCCATAGGAGGGCTGTCCGAGAGGTGTATCTCAATGTCTTTCCAATGGACTTCGTATGCTGTGGAGCTCCATAATAAGGCATACCTGAGAAATATAGGATATTCTTGTCTCAGAACAGGACAATCAGGAGCTTAAAGGGCACACAGGCAGAAAGTAAGGAGAGAGAGAAAAAAAAACAGAGGAAAGAGTAAGGATTGCAAACAGTTAAGGAGCCAGAAATAAGACATGATTGGAGTGGTGCAGTGCAGTGGCTGTGGAGCAGCAGTCTTCCGGGAGATGTTCTGGAGGATGCGGTGTTGTCCCATCTGCAGGCACCTCTCTGGGCTGAGGGAGGAGGTTGCTCATCTCCAGGCTGAGTTGGCCAGGATTTGTGGGACGACCTCTTCCATCCAGGGACCACCAGTGCCACTGCCGTTGCCTCAGAGGTTGCCAAGAAAGAGGAGCGGTTGGACCACAGTGGGCTCAGGGAGGGTGAGGGTGGTGGAACAGAGGCACATCCCTCCAGTTGTACCTCTCCACAATTCCTGTGCCATTCTGGCAAAGTGTGGTTCCTCTATGGAGGCACCTACAGTGGAGACCAAGGAGGATGCTGGGAACCTCCACAAAGGAGACCCACAGGAGGGTGGCAGGGGACCCTGCAGGGGAAGGAAACAACTCCTGGTGGGGGACTCCATTGTTAGGAAGGTAGAACTGGGCAAGGAAGGGGAGAGGGAGGTAAGGTGCCTGCCTGACGCCATGGCTTGGAGGGACAGGGAGCGAATCCTCAGGATTGCGGACAGCTGCACAGGGAGGGAGCTGGATGTCATTGTCCACTTAGGGACAAATGACCTGGCTAAGAAAGGATTGAGAAGTGCAGGAAGAGTTTGTGGAATTGGGAGGGCCTTGGTCAAGCAGCAGCACGGTAACCTTCTGGGAGGTGCTACCCATCTATGGCATAGGAGAGGCTAGGGTGTTCCGTACTCATGGGATTCAATCAGTGGTTGAAAAACTGGTGTGGAGCTCAGAGTTGGCTTCATTGGGGACTGGGGGTCCACCTGGAGTGATGCAAGCCGATACTGGCATGATGGGCTGCATCTGTCCAGGAGGGAACCAGGATCCTAGGTGATAGGTTTAAATGCTTCATTGGCAAGCTTTTAAACTAGCCAAGGGGGGAGGCACTGGAAAGGAGCAGGAAAATCCTAGCTCCCCCAAACAATCACGGTAGTAAGTGTGGCAAACACCAACATGGAGGGTGTCGATAGGGAGAAGGGCAGGGGTAAATGGAGAAAGTGACAAAGGCAAGAAGGACAGGGATGGGGCAAAAGGGGGTAAGGCCATCAGGAAATGGAGGGTAATGAGTACCAATGCCCGTGGTCTGGCAACAAGCTCCCTGAGCTGGTGGCCTTAATGGAAGAGGATGCCTGGATATCGTAGCAGTCACAGAAACATGGTACACAGAGAACCATGACTGGGATGTTAACATACCAGGGGTACATAACCTACAGGAGAGACAGGCAGGGAGAAGAGGCGGAGTAGCTCTCTATGTAAAGGAAGGAATCAAGCAACTGAACAAAAGAGTAAACAGGAGGAGAGGAGGCACTGTGGGTCACCTTGGAGACTGGAAAGGCACCACAATCCGCACAGGGTTGTGTACAGACCCCCATGTCAGGGAAGAAATGAACAAGGATATGATGGAAGGCATTCTTAGAATGGCAGAGAAAGGGGAGATACTGTTGATGGGAGACCTGAATATGCCAGATGTTAACTGGAGCACATTTGCTGCAGCGACATCCAAGACAGGGCCATTCTCGACACCCTACAGGTGGCAGGCATTAGACAGCTAGTTTCGGAACCCACTCATGAGGGAGCAATCTTAGACCTCATACTCTCAAATGGGGGCAGTGAGAGGATCTCAGATCTAGAAGTGGGTTGCCATCTGGGGACAAGTGACCATCAAACAGTGTGGTTCACGTTAAACTCAGCTACAGAGTCAAGCCATACAAAAGTGAGGGTACTGGACTTTAGGAGGCTGACTTGGCAAGATGGGAGTGCTCAGAAAAGCACTAGCAAGCAGGCTAGAAGGAGGTGGAGCAACAATGGGGAATTATCAAACTGCCATCACAGAGGCAACAAGCCTTTGTGTGAAGCAAATAAACAAATCAAACGAAAGAAAAAGCCACTATGGTTCTCAAGAGGTGGCTGTGAAAGTCAGGAAGAAAAAGATAGCATTCCAGAAGTATAAGGAACACAGAAGGAGCAGGACAGAGAGCTGTACCAGTTAAGGCAGAAAGAAGCAGGAGGAAGTCAGAATAGCAAAGGCCCAAACTGAGGAAAAGATAGCCAACTCAGTTAAGAAGGGGATAAAACCTTTTATAGGTACATCAGAGCGTAGAAAGACAAAGGAGGATAGTGAGGCTGAATAGAATAAACGGTGGGTGGGCAGAGGGGACAGTGAAAAAGCAAATACTGAGCGAATATTTCTGCTCAGTATTCACAAAAGAGGAGGAGGAAGTGCCTAATCCAATTAACAGAAACACTCTTGATAGGGGGGTCGATCCCAGTCCTTTCACAGAAGAAAGGGTTCTACAAGAACTCCTAAAACTGAAGGTGGACAAAGCAATGGGTCCTGATGGTATTCACCCCAGAATTCTAAAAGAATTAAGGAAGGAACTAGTGAAACCACTGGCTACTCTTTTAATAAATCATGGGAGGATGGTGTGGTACCCGAGGACTGGAGGAAGGCGGATGTGATTCCCTTCACAAAGTGGGACCAAGACAGAGGCAGGAAACTACAGACCTGTCAGTCTGACCTCTGTGGTAGGAAAGTGATGGAGTCACTTCTGAAGGAAAGAATAGTTGAGTACCTAGAGGTCAGTGGAGCACAGGATCCAAGGCAGCATGGGTTCACAGCGGAAGGTCATGTCAGGCAGATCTAATAGATTTCTTTGACTGGGTGACCAAAGTAGTAGACCAGGGAGGGGCTGTGGACATGGCCTACCTAGACTTTAGCAAGGCATTTGACACAGTCCCACACAAAAGATTATTAGTCAAATTAACCAGCCTGGAGTGGGTCCCAGGGTGGTAGCCTGAGTAAAACATTGGCTGGACAACAGGACACAGAAGGTAATTGTAAATGGAGTCCACTCTGAAGAAAGGAGGTTACTAGTGGGGTACCGGAGGTTCAGATTGGGTCCAGTCCTTTTAATGTCTTCATCAGTGGCATTGCAGAAGGACTGGAAGGAAAAGTATGCCTTTTGCAGATGACACAAAGATCTGCAACAGGGTTGATACACAAGGAGGCGTGGAAAGGATGAAAAGGGACTTGGCAAGGTTGGGGAATGGTCTGACGATGGCAGCTAGGATTCAATGCAAAAGTGCAAAATAATGCACCTGGGAAACAAGAACCCAGGGAAGAATACACAATGGGTGGGAGGTAGTAACAACAACAAAACAGGAAAGGGACCTGGGGTAATCATATCAGATGACCTTAAGGTTAGCAAGCAATGTGAGAAGGCAGTAGGGAGGCCGGGGGTATACTGGGATGTATAGGGAGAGCATCAGCAGCAGAAAACAGGAAGTTGTTATCCCTCTGTACAGACAGTTGGTGAGACCCCATCTGGAATACTGTGTCCAGTTCTGGAGACCCCATCTCCGCAAGGACATAGACAGGATAGAGGCAGTCCAGAGGAGGGCAACTAAAATGGTGCAGGGTCTGCAAGAGAAGCCGTATGAGGAGAGACTAAAGGAGCTTAATATGTATACCCTTGAGGAAAGAAGGGAGAGGGGGACATGATAGAAACTTTCAAGTACCTCAAGGGAATCAACAAAGTCCAAGAGGTAGCATCTTTCAGAAAAGAGACTTGCAAGAACAAGGGACACAATTTAAAGATAGAAGGAGGGCAGTTCAGGGGCAATGTGAGGAAATATTATTTCACAGAGAGGGTAGTGGATGCATGGAACAGCCTTCCTGAGGAAGTTGTGGAGTCTAAAACTGTGGGAGAATTCAAGAATGCATGGGATAGACATAAGGCAATTCTTGTGGGGGGCAGGAAGATATAGGCTGTTGGTTAAATAGGATCTGCAGCCTATCCTGTAGGTAGGGAAATGGGCAGACTAGATGGGCCTAGCGGTCCTTATCTGCCATCAAAGTCTATGTTTCTATGTACCTCAGGTATGCCACCATGCAATAATCCTCTTAAGTTGGGGACGGCTCTCCCTCCCGCTGATTTGTCAGATTGTAGAGTTTCCATTTTTATGCTTGGCTTGCCAGGTGATCATATGAATTTAGAGATGGTCTTCTGCCATATTTTGAATTGTCTCTGTGGGACATTCACTGGAAGGGATTGAAAGAGATAAAGGAATCTAGGGAGGATGTTCATTGTAATGGTTTGGATTTTGGAGTACATGGAGAGTTTTAAAACTGCCATTTATCTATATCTTGTTGGAGCTGGGACAACAAGGGCCCATAATTTGCTGCGAACAGCCTCCCCAGGTTTTTTGTGATCTGTATTCCTAGATATTTATTTTTTTGTTTGCTCCAGTTTAATGGAAGGAGCTTAGTTATCTCTGATGGAGGGTTGTAAAAAAATCTGAGGATTTCTGTTTTGTCTTTATTTAACTAGTACCCTGAGTGAGAGCCAAATTCCTGAAGGGTACTCCAGATTTTAGGAATAGATTGACTAGGGTTAGTGACATACAGGAGGACATCGTCTGCATATAAAGATATTTTGTGCTCGTTGTCTCCAACCTCGACCTCAGCAATGTCTGGGTTTTCTTGGATGGCACAAGCCAGAGGCTGTATGTACAGGGCAAATAGGAGGGGGGACAGGGGACAATCATCTCGTGCCCCACCCCAAGGGAAATCTATCTGATATACTCCCATTAATTCTTATGTAAGCCTGGGGGGCTGAATAAAGGGTTTTTAGGGCCACTATCATGGATCTGGAGAACCCAGATTTTCCCAAAACCGAGAACAAGAAGGGCCACGACACTTTATCAAATGCTTTTTCGGCATCGAGACTCATCAAACAGGCAGGGTTTTTTTTCATGGCCAATCTTGTTCACGATATTTATGGTGTGTCTAACACCATCGGGGGCCTGTCGGCCCAAGATAAAACCCATCTGGTCTTTGTTAATCAGTTGGGGGAGGAGGGGAAGTAGTTTCCTTGCTATAATTGTTGTGAAGATCTTGTAATCCACATTAAGGAGTGAGATAGGGCGGTATAAACCGCACTCTGCTGGGTCCTTGCCCTGTTTGTGTAGAACTGTAATAGTGGCATAGTCCCAGGAAGGTGGGACCGTCCCTCCCTCCACCCAGATCTTATTGATAGCCTGCAATAAGTGAGGAGATAATTCTTTTTTAAGTGTTTTGTAAATCTCCCCGCTAAACCCGTCCGGGCCTGGGCATTTCCCTGTTTTTAGGTGTCTAATAGCATCATCTACTTCAGATAAATGAAGCGGGGTGGCCAGGGCTGCTTGTTGGGCTGAGGTTAACGTTGGCATCTTTATGGCATTCAGGTAGTCAGTTTTGTCCTGTTGGGAAGTCTCATTCTGGGTCCGGTAAAGTTGCTTATAGTAGGTGATGAAAGCGACCGTAATCTGCTCAGCCTTATAGGTTGTGGGCCCTGTTTTGAGGTGTTTCATTTTTATGATAGCGGCCCTTGCCTGCCTGTGCCTAAGTCTGAGTGCCAGGATTCTGGATGATCGTGAACCCCCCTCGTAGTATGATTGTTTAAGATAACTGAGGGATTTCTCAATTTCTGACTGGTGTATTTTTTGTAATCGATTTGTAGTTTCTTTGATTTCCTTGTCCCTTTGTTTAGTCCAGTTTTGTTGTTGTTGTGTCTGTAGGCTTTTCAGCTGATTGCTACGCTGAGTCAGGAGAGTCTTCCTCTCTTTGTGTCTATGGGAGCCTATTGAAATAAATTTTTCCCTCATCATGGTTTTTAGAGTATCCCAGATCGTTTGGGGGGCTGTACTGGGAGGGAATTATGTGTTAATGTCTGAGTGATGACTTCCTTAAGTTTTGCTATTGTGTCTTTGTCCCTTAAAAGGGAACTGTTCAGGCGCCACTGTGTTCTCTTATGTGGTAGTCCTAGGTCTGGTTCTATGAACAGTGGTTGATGGTCCGAGTGGACTGCTGTACCCACCCAGGAGTGGCCAATTTTAGATAAGTCTCCGGTCTGGGTCAAGAACATATTGATTCTTGAGAAGGTCTTGTACCTGGGGGAGTAGCAGGTGTTTCTGGCATGGGAGTATTTCTTCCTCCATATATTTAAAAGGCCTGTCACTGAGAGTAGTCTGTAGAACAGTTTTGCTGTTCGAGTCCCCGGGGAGGGGATCTGAGAAGTAGTGTCCAATTGTCGATTTAAAATAAGGTTCCAGTCCTCCTCCCCCCCATATGAGCAGAGTCCCCCTGGCCTTCTCCATGACCAGCTTGGCAAGGTCCAAGTAGAACACAAGGGGGAACCTAGGGGTGCATAAACATTTACTAAAGTTACCTGAGTATCCTGCACTTTTCCTATGATAAGGACAAATCTCGCCCCTGGGTCAGAAATTATCTCTTCTTCCTCAAAAGGCAAATTAGCCGACATGAAGACAGCCACACCTCTTTTTTTCCCTCCTTCCAAGGAGGCATGATAGACACTGGAGTAGATTTTACTCTTAAGCTTTTCCTGTTCCAGGGGGGCGAGGTGCATCTCCTGTAAGAACGCTATTGGGCATTGTTGCTCTTTGATAAACTTCAGGACCCTTTTCCTCTTAATAGGGCTGTTGAAACCATTAACATTATATGATAACACTTTGGTGGCCAAAGAGGGCATCCTGTAGTTTTCAGTAGATGAGAGTTACCTATATTGTAAGTGGGACAAAGCTGTACTTCTTTACTACAATATATCCAAACAGTACACAGATTCAGTCTATCTCAACAAGTATTCTAACAGAAAACTTTTTATCTCAATGTTATGCAACTTTCAAATATAACTATTTACACAGAATATTGAACAGCCTGTGTTGTCTTGAGTTGGGATTTGTCAGGCTATGCTTCCAAGGTCAGGACTCTATATTGGGCCTGGGTAATGCCTTCCTTAAGCACTTATTGCCCAGCCGTCAAGCTGGTTGAGTGATGTTCTCTAAGGGTGGAATGCGTTGCACTTGAGGTGAACCCACGTCAGGTGGAGTGAAAAAAAGGAAAAGGGCTGTTAGTAATAGGGTGCCTGACCCCCTTGGATTGGGCCGACCCCTAGTGACATCTGATGGTCTGTGGAGGTACTGCATTGACCCTATATGTCCGGGGCCCTACCCCCTACCCCGGTGGAGTGCAAAGACCTGGAACATAGATTCAGCTGCGGTGCCCCCTCAACCACTGCTCTGTCCTTTTTAATTTTGCTTATATGGGCTGCAATGTAAGGTCTAGGAATCCCAGGCATCTACTCCTAGTCGTCTAAGCTTCCGCCTCCACAGCTTTGAAATGCCTGACATCGTCCAGGGTCTCAGGGCTCCTAGAGGTCTCAGCTAGCCCATGCAGGGGCTGTCAGTTCGGGTCTTTTGCAGCTCCTAATTTATTTCTGAAGGTTTTCGAAGCAGCTTTAAAACTTTTTAAACCAGTAATATTCTAACTGCAATACAACATTTCAACTAGATTTAATAGAGGAAGTAAAACCAGTAATTGTTATCTCCATTGTACCTTCCCTGTAGTAGGCGGGCAGTTTACCATTTGTGGTGAAGTCTGCAACTCCTTATTCCCCAGTGCTCTGGATCGACATAACTCGGCCCGCTGTTTTGCTGCAAGTCCAGGTATGAGCCAGACCAGAGTGGGGCAAAGAGACCGCAGAAAGCACTTAGATATTGAGGCCAACCTGCCTCCTTGCTCTGTACTGTGTTACATTTCCCCCTAAGGAATGGGAAAGAAAACGAAAAAGGAGGCTATATAGCCTGTAACCATGAGTGTAGGAGGAAACTATTTAAGGTCAGTCTTTCAACTGCCTTGTCTTTGCTAATGTCTGTATCCTAGCATGGCTTAATGGTGAGGTTTTAAACATGCTGCCCATTGCTGCCCTCTCATGCTTCCCGGGCCCCCTCCCCCCTTCCAACTCCACCCTTCTCTTCTCATCACAGCCCTCTATGAGATTACTAATGTTTCCCAATCATTTTTAAAGGGATCTGTCTCCTCGGGACAGTTTCCCTGCAGTTCCTTGTGTCTTTAAAAGGCTGCATAACGTGAGTCGGACGGGAGGGTGCGGCTTTAAGGCCACTGGTGTGTGACCATTCGGGGTGTGGGCAGGTCTTAAAGGAGGTCAAAATGCAGCAGATAATGGAAAAAAAAGAGTACTTGCAGTACGATAGTGTTCCCCATTCAGGTGCCTTGCTACTTGTGTGTCCCCTTCTGCGACTTGTCTTCAGGTTGCTGGTCATCTCCGTCTGCTTCCTCTATGTTCTCCTGCAGGCCGGTTATGGTGGAATACGGCTTAATGAGCACGGCTGCATCCGAGCGCAGGTTGGTGTGTGGTAGGTACTGCCTGCTGAGTTCCTTTTCTTTTAAACCCCTTCTGTGCTACAAACCACGCCGTTTGCATTACTTCTCTCTCGAGTTGCTCCTTAAGCAGTGTGGGCGTGTTGATGCCTAGGCCTTTGAGGAATGGACTGGCTGTTAGCAGGCCTGCAGATATTCATGGGCCCCGGTCTGTGTCAGTTCTCAATTGTGCAGGGAATAAAATTTGCACCCATATATTTTTACCCCGGAGCTACTTAATTATAGGCCAGAGAGCTTTCCGTTGATCTTGGACTTGCGAGGTGTAGTCGTTATCAATTGGGATTCGATTCTGCTGGAACATGATTTCTCGCTGTTTCCAGGCTCTGTTGATCAGGTTTTCCTTCGTGGACTACAGGGTGAGTTTAGCCACAAAGGATCGTGGCCTGGCTCCTGCATTGGAGGGCTTAGGAGTGAGCGACCTGTGGGCTCTGTCTATACTGAGGTCTAGGTCATCTGGCAGGTTTAGGGCATCCTTTAGGACTTTCTGTAAGAAGGCAATAACACTCAGGGCTTTGCTTTCCGTGCCCTCAGGAATCCCATAAACACAGATGTTTTGCCTTCTATTGCACCCCTCGAGGATGTCCAATGTGCTGTTTAGTTCTCTCTCAGGCGAGAAGGTAGAACAGGAGATGGTCGTGCCAATCTGTCTGTTCGACCACTGATGACAGGCCCAGCTCCAGCTGATCCGCTCTATGTTCGATGCCGCTGATCTCTGAGTGGAGATCAGTAAGTGGCTTATCTATTTTATTGACCGTGCGAGCCATTTGCAGGATTGTGGCAATCAGATTTGACTCCTCTGTGTCTGTCTGCATCTCGGGAGCCACGTTGCCCCCTCCGGCCTCCTCGACTTGGGTTTTATTGGTTTTGTCTTTTAGTAGAAGTTCCCGGAGTTTAAATGCGGGTGTCTCCGGATGCCTGAGGACGTTGGCTTTTGACCGGGTGGCTTTGGCTGAAGACTGCATGATTTTGGAGGTCGATGTTAATAGAATTAAAGCGGAGTTGGCCCGGGGTCTCAGATTCAGGCAGCCATTGGTGTCCTGACGTCACTGGAAGTCTGGTCTTTTTGGTTTTTGTTACTGTGTTTCATCCTCCTCCTCCTCCTCCTCCACTGACTGGAACGTCCTTTGACAGACTCTAGCACCTGATCCCGTCCCACCAGAAGCCTCTCTGTCTTGGGACTAAGGTCCCCCAGTTCAGCTGAGTCTCACCTGCTTGATAGACATTCTTGGCTCCCACCCCCAAGGTGGGGATGCTTTCAGCTGCACAGCGACTCCTGTACATGAAAACCAGTTCCCAAGTAGGCAGGGGTGGTGGCTGGGGCATTGCGAGGCCCAGGCAGGCAGGGTCGGATAGTGGGTGTGGTGACTGAAAGTGGCGTCATCTGTCCAGCCAGAGGCTTATTCACTTATGTTTTGTTACTCCTGGAGGAGCATGACGTGCAGTGATGTTAGAATGTGTCACGCACATTCCTGTTCGTGACTCTCTGACGTCTGCTGCATTCTACCAATCCTTGCTTTCTGTAGGACCCAGGCTCATTTCCTCATGACCTCCACCAGCAGGCAGTCTGTTGCCAGAGTCCAGAACCCTCCCACCCCAGAGGAGGCAAGCTGTCCGTCAGATGCTCAAACCTGCCTCCCCCCTGCCCAGCCCACTGACATTCCGGGCTTGCTCCTGAACCTGGGTCATTGGCATGGTGAGCGGTATCGCTACCATTGTGATGGTGGGCCAGGCCTTGTTATGGACTTCTTAGTGGTTACCAAATTACCATGCAGATGTACAATTGTTTCCATGTGTTAGGGCCTCGAAACCCTGCTGGAGAGTCCAGGAAAATGACAGTTTGCTCTGCTAGTTGAAAACTGTCTTTAGAAATAGGTTAAAGGACCACTGTAATTTGGGTCCAAAAAGGTTGAAAGAGAGGACAGCCCTAAAAATATGGCCATGGGTTGCTGGGGTGATGCCACAGCCTCTCCAGCACATAGCAGTTGTCAGTCTTAAATCTGGCTACTAAGTGAGGTTCCAGAAAAAACTTGATGAACGTCTTCCAAGAAAATAGCCTCTAGATATTAGAGGAGGTTACCCTGTGTATGTTGGCAAGGTATTTGTCCCATAATTCAGTAGTTATCTGAGTCTGTAACTCCTCCTCATATTGGACATGAGTATGATCTACATTTCCACCTGTTATCTGTATCAAAGCTTGATGAAGTTGTGAGATGAGAGAGTCAGCCTGTTCCCCTCTATGCACCCTGATAAACATTTGGTGGAGGATGGGTATGTCCTACTCTTTTGGCAAAGTCCATGAGAAAAATAGAAAAAAAAAATTAGACACCTGGAGGTAGCACTAATGATTTGCTTGCACAGGGCAGACTGGGTCTGGAGTTCTGCAAACAGGATAATTTCTCTGCCGCTGAGGAATTGGTAGGGCATTACCAGTCCACGTTGTTCTCATCTGCAATAGGCATGATCGGGCCTTGCTGGGGGAAAGGAAGCATTATAGGCGAATAGCATGATTAGGAGCCTTATATGTTGCAGGGCTTTATGTGCCTGGGTCTTACGCCAAAGAGACAGTGTGGTATTAGTGTAAGGGTTATGGGTGAGCCTGTCCTGGAGGGTATGTGGTTGCGCAAATAAAATAGTTGTGGGGCAAAAATATCCTCCTCTTGGAGCTCCAGAAATTCCAGTGGGCTCTGTGTCCCTACGAGACCCAGTATATGTGTAACCCCCCTACAAATGGGGGTTCCCGAAAAGTATTCCTTGCGCTTGCCTACATGCTCACTGCCAGGCTGGTGTTCTGCGTTTTAACAGTTTAAATGTATTGCCAGAGAGTGGCTGTATAGCCTCTGTGTACTGTCTCTTTAAGAGCTTCCTGGATTGCAGTCATAATTAATCTGAGAGGGATCTCTGTTAGAAGATGCACTTGTTTGCTGATCATTTGTTAGAGTAGTAATAATATTGCAGTTTGTTCTAACCTGCCTTCTTTGCAGCATGGACAGTTCTGTTTGTTTCCATCATCTTGGTCCTGGACTGCAGAATGGGCCAATCAGTACATTTGGGACTCTAAAATGGAGCCTGCCTACAGGGGCTTGGTGTGGTCAAAACTTGTAGGAATTGTAGTTTTTGCATTTTGGCGCCTAAATAAACCTTTGTTGTGACTGACAGACAGATCAGCCAACCAAACCTTTTGGATCTTGGGGAAATTCCCATGCTGCTTGCAGTTTTCAGTTAGTTCTGAGCTGGGAAGTGAAGAGTTAACAGCTTGAATGATTCAAGCAGCAGCCCGGCGTAGATTTGCACAGGAGAACTGTGGAAAGGCCTGAGTTTTGGCCTGCATGTCTGCCTGCTGTCCCTGAGAGGGAACTTGTGCCTTTTTCGGACTGAATCCGAACTTGGAGAGTGAAGTAAGCCCCTGAATTGTGACCAAGATCCTACCTGAAGAAGACCAAAGATTTGCTGAATGCGATTGGCCTGACTGGACTTCCAGCCACCTCTGAACTCCTGGATTGTGCAGAGACTCTGTAATTCCGACTGGAGAGCCTTTCGCCTGGTACAGTGGAATTTCTTTACATGTGAATGTGTTGTGTGCTCATAGTGGGTCGTGATTTGGTTCCCCACTGTGGTTTGAATTGTGTTCTGCTTGCTGGAAGCTGCATTAGAATTTCCTTATGTGTAAATGTACAATAATATTGGATAATATTGGATAATATTACGTTGCAATTAGATGGACAATTGGTTAGTGATCCAATTAAAGTAGTAAATGGGTTTAATGCATATTTTACTGATTTTTGAAAGGTTTAATATTCAAGGACGTGTTTCAAGTTTAGAATTAGAGGAGTTACTTGAGGAAAATTATGTGAGGGGGTGCCTAAATTTCATTTTCGGGAGCTTACTGAAAATGAGGTTTTGATGTATATTTTGAAGACTGATCCTAGGCCATACTTAGGGGTGGATGGAATAGATTACAGAATTTTAAAAAAAGTTGGGTCAATGATTGTTCCTATGTTGACTAAAGTTTTTAATTTTTCCCTTGCTAATAATATATATCCTTCAAAATGGAAATGTGGTGTTGTAAGGCCAATTTACAAAACAGGTAGTAAAATTAATGTTAATAATTATAGACCTATAACACTATTGGCTCCTTTATCTAAATTATTAGAGAGAGAAGTTTCTGATCAGGTTAAAGCCTGTTTGGATCAAAATTTTTTATGGTCTCCTGCACAGCATGGATTTAGGCAGGGATTTAGTACTGAAACCCAGGCAGGGGTTCCAGGGGCAGGTGTATAATGCCTTAGATGAGGTAAAATAGTAGCTGCTGGCTTTGTGGACCTCACCAAGGCATTTGATTTGGTTGATCATAGGAAGTTGTTAATGAGTTTGTTGGAGGTAAATTTCTCAAAGGAAGTGATATTATGGTTTAATAATTATTTAACTGGTAGGATGCAGAAAACTATGATGAATGTGTGTTATCTGATGAGGGTATTCTGATGTGTGGTGTTCCTCAAGGGTCTGTATTGGGTCCTTTGTTGTTTACTTTATTTTTAAATTCTTTGCATAAAGTATGTAAAGAAACAGAGCTTATATTGTTTGCAGATGATGCAGTTTTATTATGTATTGGTAATACTTTACAGGCTGTACAGCAAAGGTTACAGGATGATTTTAGTTTGATGCATGGTTGGTTAATGGAGCAAAATTTAGTGTTAAATCATGTAAAGACAAAATGTATGGTATTTAATAATACAAGATCTAGTGTAAATTCTGAGCTAATTCTAAAGGATAATTTTGGGAATAATATAGAAAGGTTACTGAAATTTGTTATTTAGGCCTGGTTATTGATTGTAATTTATCATTTGAAATATATATTCAGAAATTAATAGGTAAGCTGCATAGAAGATTGGGAATGCTTTATAGATTGAAAAGGTTTTTAACAGATGAGGTTAGAATAATTTTGGTTAATAGTCTTTTGTTCTCAGTTATTGATTATGGATTAATTATATATTTTTTTACTTCAGTTAGAATGCGTAATAAGTTGGAATCCACTTATCATAGTATTATTAGATTTGCTACAGGACAGAAAAAAAGAACTCATCATTGTTTATTATATAGTTCTTTGGGGTGTTTGTCATTAGTTGATAGGTTTAGATTACGTATTTTAGTATTTCTTCAAAAAATTAAATTAGAAATTTTTTCTGGTATTATTTGTGATATATTTACTAAATTGATTAATGGTGTAGGAACCAGGTCGCAGGATAATCTAAATTTTAAATTTGGATTCCCTACTATAAAAGTGTTTTGCTCAGAATTCTTTCAATTTTATCGGTGAAATTGTATAATGAATTACCTCTAACATTATGCAATGTGTTACGATTTTGTCATTTAAGAGGATTTTAAAGAAATTTTTGGTTGTTAATTCAAAGTGTTGTTGTTTTAAATAATGTATTTTATATGTATGTTTGTTTCTTATATTTATATGTTGTATATTATTTATGTATGTATTATGTTGTGACTGGGCATCAGTGAAAATGGGCATTATTGCTCACTGATTATACAGAATAAAAATTAACAAACAAACAAACAAATGTGCTGTGTGCTGCTAGTGGGTCGCGATTTGGTTCCCCACTGTGGTTTGAACTGTATTCTGCATGTTGGAAGCTGCATCCAGCTCCACGGACTGAATACAAAATCATCTCCATTGGGCCTGGGCCTTGCCACACTGGCCCAGCCCGACTACCTGCTGCACAGAGAAAGCCATCAACGAAAGATCTGCTTGGGGATCAGCCCCTGCTCAACACTTTAACAGGAACGACGCCTTGGTGATTCGTATGGGCCCCGCTTCTCTGGGCACTCCAGCTCAACAACCTGCAGTCTCTATTTCGTCCTGCCTGTGTCCAGTATTGGGTATCATGTATCCCTGCAACAACAGCTAAATCTAAAGTATTGTCATCTGATTGTCTGGTTGCTTTTTCTTTCACGAACTGAGCCCTCTGGCTCCGGATTACAAATAGTGTGTGTTGTGCATATTGCTTTCTTTCATCGTAGGGCCCCAACCAGCTGCAACGCTCCTGGCTAGCCCATCGTCTCCCTACCTGGGTACCCAGAGGTGTGACTGTGTGGGGACTTAAAGCTCATGCATAACTGTTTGATTAATATAGCCTTTAAGCCAATGAACCTGATTATGCCCCTTCCTTGTTCAAGTCCCCTGAATAAATCAGATCTGACTTTTCTGCTGCATTTAACCTGACTGTGGTTCCAGTTTGTGCCAAGAGTACTGTACTGTTGCTATTTACTGTGCATTACCTTGTTTTACAGGGGGTCCCCAGGGTCGAGCCAGAGGAACCAGCCCTGGTGGTAAGTGCGAACTGTGCGGGTACTGGTATGGTGTACAAGGGGTACTGCGAAAGTGATTATCGTATATTGCTCAGACCACTAGAAGGGAAAGAAGGGTGTTACAGTGTCCCGGAGGGCTGTGCCCAGGTTAGTTTGACCACTACCAACCATGACCTCTGGGTGGAGGCAACCGTTTCAGAACTCCATCCCTTAACCTGCTACTAGCTGCGCAGGCAGGGGTAGTAGCCCTTGGGATAGTGCCATCAAGGGGTTACATCTTGGAGGCTCACTGCTGGGATTTTGTGCCTTCTAGTGGCCAAGAATACAAAATATTGTTAAAGATTAATGGCTACCCCAGTAGAAATGGCTGTACACTAGTTGGCGGGATGGTGTACTGGACAGGAGATCGACCCCCAGAATGCTCTGCTTAAACTGGATATTCCCCTGGGTACCAGTAAGGACACTGTAGAGGGAGCACTCTCCAAAGCTGAATGTTTAAAAAACCCTGTGGTGGTGAGTTGACAGGTTGATTTGATCGCCCAAATTTTCATAGCCTTGGTAGAGTGTAGTGACCTGGAGAGCTCTAAAGTGCCACAGACTATTGCCTCAGAAGGGGTCCTAGCCGCCTGGAGAGTGATAACAAAAGACAGTAAAAACCCTGGGGAGGATGAACTCCCACCATTATCTGAGACCTTTAAGGAGAAATTTGCTAAGTTGTTGCTGGAGGAAGGGAAAACCGTAGAGGGCTTTAAGAAACTATTCCTGCAACCTGGGGGTGTTCCTTCCCCAACACCCCCTCCCACTCCAGCACCTGTTACTGCCCCGCCTTCTGTGCCCATGCCAGTGCTGGCCCCTATATCTGTACCTGCCATTAGTCACGACTTGTATCGCAGGCTGAGGATGTTTTCAGGCACCCTCCCCACACTCCAGCGGGAGGACAGTTGGGAGACTTGGATAGACTATGTTGCCCCTCAAATCCGAGAAAGGCAATGCCCCGAACCAGAGAAGAGGAGAAGGGTGGTTGAAAGCCTCAGAGGCCCTGCCCAACTTACTACCCCCGCTACACAGGCTAGTAATCCAGAAGCAACTGCTCAAGATTTTTTGAATGCATTGGAAAATGTGTATGGTAGTCCCGATTCAGATGAGGACCTGTGAGGTAGGGTCAAAAACACTCACCAGTACCCAGGGGAGCCCTCATCCGTGTATGTGCCTCCACTCGAAGCGGTGCTATATGAATGCCTAAAGGAAGGTGGCATGGCCCCAGCTAAGTTAGATCGGAATAGGTTATACCACCTTCTCAAGTCAGCCCCATTCTCTGAATTATTATTGCTCCAACTGTGCCTTGCTGTTTGGTTGGATGCGCTTCCTATGTATGATGGCCTGATGAAGGAATTTCGGAGGATTGAGAGGAGGCAGCCACGTGGGGGGCCCCTCCTGTATCTGCTGTTGCTGCCCAGATGACCGAGGATGCACATGTGAGTGATGCTCAGGGGTGAAATACAGTGCCAGTTGAACATTGGGAGGCTAGCAAGGATGCTGTGTCCTGGGGCGAGATACTACTAGAGGTCCGAGAAATGAGGGCTACCATTTCCCTACAAGCCCATTCCAGAGATACAGTGGTCCCAAACCCCTCTCAGAGCGTGTCCGCTATGGGGGTGGGGGTGGGGGTGAACTCTCAGGCAACCCCTGTTGACAGCAGCTCAAAGACTAATGAATTGACTATGGAAGTGAGGGAATTACTGAGGCGTCTCCCCATGCTCACCACACACCAGACAGGTTGAATCATAATTTTCTGTTGGTGGTACCCCTGCCTGAGCCCCCAGTGTGATGCCTTGGCCACGCCAGACTCTAGAAAGCATAATGTCATAATTGTGGGAAGGAGGGGCATATGAAGAATGAATGCCGCTCCCCAAAAGACTTAGATAAGATTGTATACAGACTTCAAGGGGAGCTACGGAAAGCTAAACCATGGCCGAGGAGTGCTGGAAACGACCGCAATGAAGGCTCAGGAAATCCCAACTCCAACTTCTTTGTGGCTAAGTCGTCTGTACCAGCCCCTGCTACTGTCCCTCCAGACTAGTCCAAGATAGTGGGCCCTTCAATGGAGACTAATGTGGCTGTGAATGGTATTCCTACTCGGGCTGTGCTTGACAGTGGGTTGCAGGTGACCATTGTGTTTCAGGACTGGTATGACAAACACTTATCTGATGTGCCTTTATAATCCCTGGAAGGCCTACATGTGTGGGGGGCTGAGCGACAAGTCTTATCCATATCTAGGATATGCCCGCGTCTGGTTGTCTTTTCCTGCAACTGCCACTGGCGTAGAGGAGCAAGTAGAGACACTGGCACTAGTGTGTCCCCCCACCGGACTGTATGATGGGGTTCCCCTGTTAATTGGAACAAACGCCCACATGTTTGGGAGACTAGCACAACTCTGCCATGAGAAACAAGGGCAGCTGACTGGACAGGCCCTAAGAATTCCAGCCTTAGTAAAAAAGGGCTTATGACTGGCAACAGAGACCTGATGAAGTGGACCCAGATGAGCCAGTGGGGACAGTGTGGAAAAAGGAACTGACTCCTTGGTATTGGCCCCCAAAGCCCAGTGCACAATCCATGGAAAAGTCCGGCTAAAGAGAAATGTAAAGAACAAAATATTAATGTTGGATGTACCAGGAGATAGAAAGTTGCGAGAGGGATTATGGTCAAACCCAGCATCTTGCCTACTCGTGCCCACACCTATGCATGACGAGTGATGGTCCAGATTCAGAATGTGTCAGATCGGGAGATTTGGGTGAACAGAGGGTGCACCCTAGCTACAGTACACTGCGCCGACACGGCCGTATTGCTCAGCAACAAGTGCTCTGGTGAGAAGGAGAGAGTGACCCCGGACTTATTTGACTTTGGTGACTCCCCATTGCCAGCTGAATGGAAGGCTAGAATTAGCAAGAAACTCGCACAGAGAAACCAAACGTTTTCATTAAAAGAATGGGACGTGGGGTGTGTCCAGGGTGCAGAGCGTCACATACGCCTGCATGATGACCGTCCATTTCGAGAGAGATTTTCAAAAACAAAATAGATAAATGGTTATTAGAATAGCTTCGTATACAGTGATCCACACTTGTGGAGGACAATCTCGATGGGCTACGGCCTTCTTTTGTCCAATTAACCAAGTAATCCTGACGTCTCGCCCCAGCAGACATAGATGATGTGAGGAGACACCTGCAGGAAATGCTCGCTGCTGGTGTGATATAAGAATCAAGGAGCCCATATGCCTCTCCCATTGTGGTTGTGCGTAAGAAGAATGGGTCAGTAAGGATGTATGTTGATTATCGAACCCTGAACCGGCGGACCATCCCCGATCAATTCACCATGCCCTGTATACAAGATGCCCTGGATTGTTTGAATGGGAGCAAATGTTTTTCGGTATTGGATCTTCGCAGCAGATACTACTAGATCCCAATGGCCCCAGAGGACCGTGAGAAAACAGCCTTCATCTGTCCTTTGGGGTTTTATGAATTCCTGAGAATGCCACAGGGGATTTCAGGCGCCCCGGCCACCTTTCAGCGACTGATGGAATGTGCGGTGGGAAATATGAACTTGCTGGAATGTCTAGTGTACCTGGATGATGTCATTGTGTTTGGGCGCACATTAGAGGAGCATGAGACCCGACTGTTTAAAGTCCTAGACCGATTGGAAGACTTCGGCCTCAAGCTGTCCATTGACAAGTGCCAGTTTTTTCAAACCTCCGTGAAGTATGTAGGGCACATAGTACCTGCAGAAGGGATAGAGACTGATCCCAGTAAGGTTGAATCACTGACTACTTGGCCCCAGTCCCATAATTTGAAAGAACTACAACGTTTCATGGTTCTGTGGCTACTACTACAGGTTCATAAAAGACTATTCAAAGGTGATTCTCCGCTCTTGAATTTACCAGGGTTACCCTCCTACCAACCATAAATATAAAAAAGGGGTCGCCAAAGAACCAGAGAAAGTGTACTTCTGCACAGGTGAACATTTTGGGCCCCGCTGGACACCCAAATGTGAAGCAGCCTTTCACGAAGTCATATACCGGCTCACCCACGCCCCCATCCTCACCTGTGCTGACCCCAAGCCCTATGTGCTGCATATGGACGTCAGTTTGCAGGGTCTAGGAGCTGTGCTCTACCAAGCCCATGAGGATGGTTTGAGACCAGTGGCCTTCGCCAGTAGGAGCTTGACCCCATCAGAGTGAAACTACCCTGTGCACAAGCTGGAGGTCCTTGCTCTAAAATGGGCCATCCTCGACCAGTTTCTTGAATAACTCTATGGGGCAAAGATATTGGTGAAGACTGACAATAAGCCGTTAACCTATGTACAGACTTCAGCTAAGTTAGACACCACTGGACCACTGGGCACCGGTGGCTTTCTGCCTTATTAACCTATGATTATGCTGTTGAATACAGGCCAGGACTGAACCATATTGATGCTGACGCCTTGTCACGAAGGCCAGATCTTACTTCGAGTGGGCTCTTGCAGTAGGTAATTACATATAGGACTGACGCCGGCAGGCAGCAGGACCCCACGGAAAAACTTCTAGCTAGCAGCACCTGGTGAGGGACCGCCCCCACGTCAGATGACCGGTGTCAGGAGATGTCGGTATAAAGGGGTGGTCCCTGACGCCCGCCTTCCAGTTCTTTCCTGCCGTTAGCTTGTGCAGTGCGTCGTGGAAAAGTTCTTCGCTCGTCAGACTCCCTTCGTCGGTGTTTTACCGAATATTTTCACTTTCTTGCTAAAATCGTCAGTACATCTGTCAGTGTATGTCGTCCCCTACACCCTTCGAGCACAAAAACAAGTGCGACTCGTGTGGCGCCCAACTCCCGCACAAGGACAGCCATTCCCTGTGCCTGTTTTGTCTAGGCCCCGATCACCCGGTAGAGAAGTGCCAGCACTGCCTCAGTTTTAATGCGGCTACCCGGAAAAGGCGGAAGCAGTCCCTGGAAACCCACATTCTCATGAAAAAGATGAGCTCCATGGAGAAGGAACTCAAAAAACTGTGGCAGGTGTCCACTTCCTGAAGCCATCTGAAGAAAAAAAGACAAAGAAGCACGGGACAAGAAATCACTCCACACTACCAGGAGTCGCCGTGTTAAAATAACGTCCCTCTGAGGACCACTCCTCAGCGCTGAGCGGTGGCCCGCCCATCTAGCTCACGTTCCGGGCCCCTCGGGCACCTCTGGGCAATTAGGCCTCCGCCCGGTATAGCCCATAGCTTTGTAGCCTACTGGGCGGGTGGCTCGGTAAGCAGACGTCGGCTCACTCGGCGCCCGTGCGGGGAAAGGCTGGTAAGTACTTTGCGACCCTTGAGCCCCTCTTCCTTCGGACCAGGCCGCTCCTCCATCGCGGTCCGCCTCCGGTGATGGGTCCCCAAGTCGGACGCCCGGCTCCTCCGAAGCCTGCCGGATCCACTGAGAAACTGCATGTCAGTTCGCCCGGCGTCCATACAGCAGAAGAGCAGACACTGGACCTCCCGTCCGTCATCGACTCCCTGCAGCCTTCGCTGCCCTCGCGAAACCCTGAGTCTCCCATCCCACAGCCCGGGGTTTCCCCCTATCCCAGGCGGCCTTGGGTTCCGCCTCCGTCAGACTGCCCACCTGCGGGTCTACGGATCTGGCGTTGGTTCCCGGATGCCAGCTCTGATGCCCGCTTTACCGACTCCGGCCAACATCCCGCTCCGGATGCCGCCCACAACGCTGGGCCCTCGAGCCTTCCAACCTGGACCCGCCCGTGAGGCCTCTGGCCGGGCCGTCTGCTTCGGCAGCTCCTCCGGCTCCCAGGTACCCTCCGTCGTATCCGATGCCATCGTACCTGGGACCACAGTATCCGGTGCCACAGTACCCGATGCCGGTCTACCCGACGCCGCAGTACCCAGCGCCACAATACCCAACGCCTGGTTTTCCGCCACCGGGTTTCGGATACGCTCCTTATGGATATAGTCCATACCCTTATCCCCCTGCTCCTTCTCCTCCACCGCCCCCTCAGCCACCGGTGGATTTGCAGGAGACTCTGGCCTCCTGGTGGGCTGAGGCCAAGGTTCAGCTCACCAGAGAGGTGGAGAGTCGTCTACCGACAATGGTGCCGGTCTCGGTTCCCGTACGTCCACGGCGACACACTCCCTCACCACCTCCGGATACCAGGGCTAATCCCTCTGGGTCAGAGGGCAGGACACGGTTCCTCGAGGGCTTCCCAAGGGGTCCCGTTCCTCCCCCGGGACGGGAAAGGGAGTCTTTTTCTTGTTCTTTCTCCTCTTCCCCGTCGGACTCCTTGGACTCTTCTGATGGCTGCTCCGAGAGGGACAACAAGCCACGCTCTCCATCAAAGCCCAGGCCAAGGACTCCTCCGAAGTTGCCTCCAGAAGATCCTTCCTTTACAGAGCTGCTATGCAAAATCCTGGAGGTACATAAGTGGCAATCTTTGGAACCAGACCCTCAGTGGATGAAACTCACCGAGCATCTGGATCTGCCCGTGACAGCTCCTACCTTGGTGCCACCCTGGATCGAGCCTCATGCCGACCTTGTTACCACCATTTGGAAACAGCCGTCGGCTCTAGCTACATTTCCTTGGAAGTCGAACAGGCTATACCAGGCTCCCGAGGGTGTTGACTTTTTAGATTCTCACCCTTGTGCTGACTCGGTAGTGATTAGCTCCGCTCACGGCCGGTCAGCTAACCCAAAACACCTTAGCTCGTCACCACCTGACAAAGAATCCCGCCTACTGGACTAGTATGGTAAGAAGAATTTTGCTTCTTCCATGTTGGGGACCAGGGCCCTGAACTATGCCGGTCATATGGGGGATTACCAGAAGGCAATTCTTACTCGGGTGTAAGCCAAATTGGACTCCCTGCCGGACTTTCAGGTCAAGCAGGAGTTGGAAGACCTTGTCCACTCTGCACATTCAGCCAGTCGACACATGCTTCGTGTGACCTATGATGCAGTGGACACTGCTGGACGGAGCTCAGCTTTCGCCATAGACTTACATCGTCATGCTTGGCTCCATGTGTCAGGGTTGGTCCCGGAAGTGCAATCCGCTATTCAGGAAGGACCCTTCCAGGGGTCGGTGCTTTTCGGTGGTGATGTCAAGGACATCATCACCGATTTGCAGGAGAAGGGGATGGCACTAAAGTCCATTGACTCTACGTACCATCCCCAGCAGCCGCAGCGCCATCCCTTTCGCAGACAGAATCGGCCTAGGGTGAAACCTCCGGGAAAGTGGGCCACTAAACTTCAGGCCCCCACAGCTGCTAAGCCCCCCCCGCCCAAAAAAGCAGCGGGTGCTTCAGCTGCGGCACTGCCCCACACCACCTGACTCCTTTCCTCTCCCACAGCCTCCGGACTCCCTGGAGGAACCGGTAGGAGGGAGGTTTCCCTCCACCTTCCGGGCTGGGAAAGGATAACATCAGATTCTTGGGTGCACCAGCTGATCGCAGAAGGACACTCAGTAGAGTTTCTACAGAAACCACCTCGCTACCCCCCCCCCAAAAGGTCGTTGTATTCTTGGGAACATCTTCTCTTGGTTCAGGAAGAGATTTCAGCTCTGTTGCTGATAGAAGCGATAGAACCCATCCCTCTTCATCTTCAGGGGACGGGTTACTATTCCCACTTCTTCCTGGTCCCGAAGAAGGACAGGAGATCTAAGACCCATTCTAGATCTCAGTTCCCTGAATCTTTTTGTGGAGTACCAAAGGTTCAGAATGCTCTCCTTGCAGAGCCTTCTGCCCCTCCTCCATTCGGGCCAATGGCTGTGTGCTCTGGATATGCAGGATGCTTACCTGCACGTTTCCATTCGCCCGTCTCACCGCAAATGTCTTCGTTTTGCGCAAATATCTTCGTTTTGCATTCCAGGGGGACCACTACCAGTTCAAGGCACTTCCTTTTGGCCTATCCTTGGCTTCCCGAGTATTTATCAAATGCCTTGCGGTGGTGGCGGCCTACCTGCGTAGTCAGGGGGTGCAAGTTTTCCCGTACCTGGACGATTGGCTTCTGGCGGCCTCATCCAGGGAGGAACTCCTGCACTGCCTCGCCCTTACCCAGCAGGTTTTTGCCTGCCTGGGTGTCACCATCAACCATTCCAAGTCTCACTTGATCCCATCTCAGAGACTACAGTTTATAGGGGCAATTTTAGACACGACCATTGGCAGGGCCTTCCTGCCACTGGACAGGGCGTCCACTCTCCAGACTCAAGTAAGTCTGTTGTCCGGCCGCAGGCGGGTCAGTGCAAGATTGGTCCTTCGCCTCCTCGGGCACATGGCGGCTGCTATCCTGACAGTCCCTCGCGCTCGGCTCCACATGAGAGTTTCTCAGTGGACACTCCGCTCCCAATGGGATCCGTTTGTTGACGACTTAGATCACCCGGTTCTAGTCTCCTCACTGATGCTCCGAGACTTGCAGTGGTAGATGGTTCGAGAGAACCTTCTTCGGGGAGTTCCTTTCTTCTTCCTCCCCCCTCCCAGACTCTAACCACAGACGCCTCGGGCGAAGGTTGGGGAGCCCATCTCGGTCCCCATCGGACCCAAGGCTCTTGGTCCAAGCTCGAACAGACACTCCACATCAATGTGCTCGAGCTTCGGGCAGTTCTGTATGCTCTCCAAGCCCTTCACCTGTACATTCTTCCCGGCCACCTAGCCGTCCAGACGGACAATATGTGTGTGGTTTGGTACATCAACAAACGGGAGGACTTGGTCCTACCCTCTTTGCAGGGAAGCAATGAGGGTTTGGGATTGGGCAGCACAACACAACCTTCACCTCACGGCAATTCATGTTCCGGGAATTGACAACACCTTGGCAGACAAGCTAAGTCGCTCGTCCGCTCTGGCTCACGAGTGGGAACTGGACCAAGGGGTTCTAGACGGTATCTTCCGACACTGGGGAACACCACAGGTTGACCTGTTCGCTTCTCCTCTAAACGCAAAGCTTCACTACTTCTGCTCACTCGTTCCAGAGCGAGGCATTTTCTGGAGAGACGCTCTGTCTCTAGACTGGAAGGACAGATTCGTCTATGCCTTTCCCCTAATTCCTCTGATCCCACGAGTCTTGCAGAAACTAGTTTCAGAAGGAGGACAAATGATTCTGATTGCTCCTTTCTGGCCCAGGCAAGTTTGGTTCTCTCTCCTACAATAAGACGCAGAGGATCATCCTCTTCCTCTTCCTCTATCATGAGGTTTGCTGACCCAGGATCAGGGGACTCTGGTCCATCCAGGTCTCAAGTCACTAGCTTCGTGCATGGCTTATGCAGACATAGCTCAAAGTCGCTTTGGGGTTTCTCCCCAAGTGGCGGAGATTTTGGTGGAGGTTAGAAAACCCTCCACTAGATCTACATACGCCATGAAGTGGAAAAGGTTAACTATCTGGGCTGCTTCGGAAGACGTGGAACCCTTTTCCTGTTCGGCTCGACTACTGCTGGAGTACCTATGCCATCTTTTTGACCTGGGTCTTAGTCACTCTTCTCTGAAAGTTCACATGGTGGCCATCTTGGCCTATCATGTTCCCTTTGCAGACAAGACATTCGCTCAGCTGGAGGTCTCTAAGACTTTGTTCAGAGGGGTTCTCCATCTGAGACCTCCTATACGTACTCCTGCCCCTCCTTGGAATTTGAACTTTGTTCTTGAGAAACTTACTCTGCCTCCTTTTGAACCGGCAGCTTCCACAGACTTGAAGTTCCTTTCATGGAAGACTCTCTTTCTGGTGGCCATTACTTCCACTTGGAGAATTTCCGAGCTCCAGGCCCTGATGTGTAAAATTCCATACTTGATTTTTCACAAGGAATGTGTGGCTCTGTGCACTAACCCTACGTTTCTTCCTAAGGTGGTAGCGGAGTCTACTCTGAACCAGTCCATAGAGTTACCCACCTTTTTTACGCAGTACTCCAATCAAGGGGAGTATTTACTCCATACTATGGATGTTCACGGATTCTGAGATACTACACTAACAGGACAAAGGATCTCAGGAAGACTGATCAACTGTTTGTCTCTTTGCACCTGAAAGGGAAGGCAATGCTGTTTCTAAGCAATGCCTATCTAAATGGTTGGCTCACTGTATCACTTTCTGTTATGACAAGTACAACAAGACCCTCCCGGGTCAAGTAAGAGGCCACTCCACCAGGGGAGTCGCCACCTCAGCGGCTTGTTTCAAGAATGTGTCAGTGGCGGACATCTGCGCTGCTGCCACTTGGACCTCTGTCCATACCTTTACAAAACATTACAGTTTGGATATTGCCTCTCGCCATAGAGCAGGCTTCGGGCTGGCTGTTCTGCAAGGCCTCCTCTCTTAAGGCTTGCACAGCTAGAGGTTCTACTTGGAGTAGATTTCCTCCTCCCGTGTGCTTCTCCTTGTTCCAGACTGCTTGGCACTCAGTCCTATATGTAATTACCTACTGCAAGAGCCCTCTCGAAGTAAGATAGTACAGTTACGTAAGAAGTTACCATAACAGTAGATCTTTGAGAGAGGCTCTTGCAGTAGGTAATACCTTCCCGCCCTCCATCCCCCTAAGCTTTTTCAGCTCCTTTTCCAAGGAGGGAAATATCCGCTCCTCTTTTGTCTGGCCTCTTTTGGCCTGTGGCGGGAAAGTACTGGAAGGCGGGCGTCAGGGACCGTCCCTTTATACCGACGTCTCCTGACACGGGGGCGGTCCCTCGCCAGGGACTGCTAGCTAGAAGTTTTGCCATGGGGTCCTGCCGCTTGCCGGCATCAGTCCTATATGGAATTACCTACTGCAAGAGCCTCTCTCGAAGATCTACTGTTACGGTAAGTTCTTACGTAACTGTACTTTTCCAAGAGTGATTGGGTCAGGCTGTCTGAACCTGACATCCGAGCCTTGTGCCAGAAATTTGACCGAGATGAACAGATGTCTGCGGACACAGTGGACTGTTTAGTAGATTGCTTGGGTCCTCCTGATATCTGCATATCAGCTGCCTATTGCCACTTTTCTGCTCTAGATATTATTGCACTACCTCAATTTGACAGTGACAGCATTCAGTGGGCTCAATCCCAAGATCCTATGATTCAGCCCGCACTTCATGCCCTGCATGCGGGGAAAGATGTATCCAAGTTGCGTTCCCCTGACTTGCGAACTGCTCTATTGTTTAAAGAAGGCCCCAGGTTGAAGCTACTCAGTAAGTAGTTGTACAGAAAGACAGTGGATCGTGGCAGTCAAGTAGACAGGCAGCAATTGGTCCTGCCCACGGCCTTTAAAGATTTGGTACTGAGGTCCCTCCTCCACAGTCACATAGGGCACCTTGGTATTGACAGAACTCTCGACTTGGTACGACCTTGATCTGGCCCAAGGTGGGGGCCGATGTTGAGCACCATGTAAAGACCTGCAGTCGTTGCCTGCAAGGGAAAGCCCTGCCTCAGAGAGCTTCCCCCCCTTGTCAATATCACTACTAGCACCCCCATGGAACTGGACTGCATAGACATTTTGTGTTTAGAATCTGATCAGTGGAATACTGGCAATGTGTTAGTGGTTATGGATCATTTCACACGGTGTGCGCAAGCTTTTCCAACTAAAGATCAAAAGGCCTCTACCGTGGCCAAGGTGCTAGTGGAAAATTTCTTCGTCCACTGTGGTGCCTCTCAGTGGATCCACTCTGACCAAGGCAGAGATTTTGAAAGTCAGTTAATCAAGGAAATGCTCTCTCTGTGGGGGGTGCGAAAGTCAAGAACCACCCCTTATCACCCACAGGGGGACCCTCAGTCAGAACGTTTTAACTGCACCCTTCTAGACACGCTCCATCCCAAAGACAAGTCTAAGTGGAGCCAGCAGATTAGCTCCTTGGTCCACGCATACAATTGCACAAAAAATGATGCTACTGGGTTCTCCCCCTACCACCCCATGTTCGGGAGGGAGGCCCAACTGCCCGTTGATATCTGCTTTGGGGTTTCTCCAGGTGGGGTCTGAGCTGAAAATTACCTATAGTATGTACAGAAACTGAAAGCTCAGTTGAACCATGCCTATCAACTGGCCCAGACAATGGCCGCCAAAAGAAATCTCGCCAACAAAGACAGGCATGATAAAAAAGTAAAGGCTCAACAGTTTCGGCCTGGAGACCGTGTGTTGTTTTGCAATTTGGGACTGCATGGCAAACATAAAATTGCTGATAGGTGGCACCATCTTCCCCATGTAGTAGTTGGAAAGTTGAATGATTTACCAGTGTACAAGGTGCGCCCAGAGAATAACTCCAAAGCTGTCAAGCCCCATGCACCGTAACCACTTGCAATCTATCGGCTAAGTCATAATTGAGGCTGAACCATCAGAGATTGATTCCCCTGGGCTGGTGACTCATGCTGCTCAAAAAATAGAGAGTCAACCTACCCCAGTAGTTACAGATTTAAGGTTTCCCACAGCAGGCCCAGAATGATAGTGACTGTCAATCCACCTCTGACGAAAGTGAGTGTGACAATGCCTATTACCCCTCCTTTGAATTGAGTCAGCTGTTTCAAGGTAACCCTATGACTGATTGTGGGGATGAAACTGGGACTTCTGGACTGCCTAACCCCACCCCCCCAGCTTCATCCTTGGAGCCAATGCTCCCTGAAAATGAAGTGCAAAGTATTACGTCTGAGGTTGCGGACTCTGTGTGTTTTGTGGAACTGTGTGAATTGCCCGAAGAAGGGGCTGATGGTCTGAGTCTCTCTGGTGACACACCAGAAAATGAAGAACAATGTGAGAGTGTTGACAGCCCCCCTTCAGTGCCGCAAAGCCTAATTGGGCTAAAGCCTCCAAAAAATGAGCAACCTGGGCCTTTGTCAGAGGATAATAATGAGCAAAGTGTTATAGAAACAGAGCCTACAGAGCAAGGAGCTGACGGTGCTCCTGGTTTGGACATTCCCATCCATGCAGAGGCACCCCTCACAAGTGACAAAAGCTCCAAAGTTAGTGCTGAAAGTACAGAGACTGTGGCTGCTCCCCCTAGAAAGACTGGTCAAGCTGTCAAGCCAGTATTGCGCTTCAGTTATGATTCTCCCAGGAGGCCAGTGGATTTGCCTCTCAGTGTGGTTCACAAAGGTGTTTATATTTCTCAGAGCGCACTACCCAAATTGAGCTTAATGGCCAATTCCAGGTTGATTGTTCTTCCTTCTAAGTATGGTGCCCCTGCCCCATCCAGCCCCAAGTTAGCTGATAGGGAAGGGCCCCCTCCTACATTGTTTAATGTACATAAAGTTATAACGTGAATCAGTATTGTGATGTTACAAGTATGTTAATTATAGTGGAATCAGTATCACATGTATGAAACGTGCATAAGCATTGTCATTATGGATATAATATTGTGAAGTGGAGTGAATATGTATAGTAAAGTAATGTTTATGTTAACTGATGCATGATGGTACAGACTTGACACGGATGCCAAGTTTTCTCCAGGCAGGGAGGCGTGTAACCTTCCTACAAATGGGGGTTCCCGAAAAGTCTTCCTTGAGCTTGCCTAAATGCTCACTGCCAGGCTGGTGTTCTGCCTTTTAGCAGTTTGAATGTATTGCCAGAGAGTGCCTCTATTGCCTCTGTGTACTGTCTCTTTAAGAGCTGCATGGATTGCAGTCATAATTAATCTGAGAGGCAGCTCTGTTAGAAGATGTGCTTGCTTACTGATCGTTTGTTGGAGTAGTAATAATATTGCAGTTTGTTCTAACCTGCCTTCTTTGCAGCATGGACAGTTCTGTTTGTTTCCATCATCTTGGTCCTGGACTGCAGAATGGGCCAATCAGTACATTTGGGACTCTAAAATGGAGCCTGTCTACAGGGGCTTGGTGTGGTCAAAACTTGTAGGAATTGTAGTTTTTGCATTTTGGCGCCTAAATGACCCTGAAGGGGGAGCCCTTGTTGTGACTGACAGACAGATCAGCCGACCGGACCTTTTGGATCTTGGGGAAATTCCCATACTGCTTGCAGTTTTCAGTTTTGAGTTGGGAAGTGAAGAGATAACAGCTTGAATGATTCAAGCAGCAGCCCCAGCGTAGATTCGCGGGAGAACTGTGGAAAGGCCTGAGTTTTGGCTTGCATGCTGTCCCTGAGAGGGAACTTGTGCCTTTTTTGGACTGAATCCGAACTTGGAGAGCGAAGTAAGCCTCCGAATTGTGACCAGGCTCCTACCTGAAGAAGACCGAAGATTTGCTGAATGCAATTGGCCTGACTGGACTTCCAGCCACCTCTGAACTCCCGGATTGTGCCGAGACTCTGTAATTGCAACTGGAGAGTCTTTTGCCTGGTACAGTGGAATTTTCTTACATGTGAATGTGTTGAGTGCTTATGGTACGTTGTGATTTGGTTCCCCACTGTGGTTTGAATTACGTTCTGCTTGCTGGAAGCTGCATTAGAATTTTCTTACATGTAAATGTGCTGTGTGCTGCTAGTGGGTCGCGATTTGGTTCCCCACTGTGGTTTGAACTGTATTCTGCTTGCTGGAAGCTGCATCCAGCCCCATGGATTGAATCCAAAATCATCTCTATTGGGCCTGGGCCTTGCCTCACTGGCCCAGCCTGACTACCCGCTGCACAAAGAAAGCCATCGACCAGAGACCTGCCTGGGGATCAGCCCCATGCTCAACACCTGAACAGGAACGACGCCTCGGTGATTCGTGCGGGCCCCACTTCTCCAGGCACTCCAGCTCAACAACCTGCAGTCTCGATTTCGTCCTGCCTGTGTCCAGTATTGGGTATCGTGAGTAAACATCCGGGTAGCTCCCTGCAACAACAGCTAAATCTAAAGTGTTGTCTTCTGATTGTCTGGTTGCTTTTTCTTTCATGAACTGAGCCCTCCGGCTCCAGATTACAAATAGTGTGTGGTGTGCATGTTGCTTTCTTCCATCATAGGGCCCCAACCAGCTGCAATGTTCCTGGCTAACCCATCGTCTCCCTACCTGGGTACCCAGAAGTGTGACTGTGTGGGGACTTGAAGCACATGCATAACTGTTTGATTAATATAGCCTTTAAGCCAATCAACCCGATTACGCCCCTTCCTTGTTCAAGTCCCCTGAATAAATCAGATCTGACTTTTTTGCTGCATTTAACCTGACTGTGGTTCCAGTTTATGCCAAGAGTACTGTACTGTTGCTATTTACTGTGCATAGCCTTGCTTTACAGGGGTTCCCCAGGGTCGAGCCAGAGGAACCAGCCCTGGTGGTAAGTGCAAACAGTGTGGGTACTAGTATGGTGTACAAGGGGTACTGCAAAAGTGATTATCGTGTATTATTGCTCAGGCCAATAGAAGGGAAAGAGGGGGTTACAGTGTCCCGGAGGGCTGTGCCCAGGTTAGTTTGATCACTACCAACCCTGACCTCTGGGTGGAGGCACCCATTTCAGAACTCGGGCCTCTTAACCTGCTACTAGCCGCGCAGGCAGGGGTAGTAGCCCTTGGGATAGCACCACCAAGGGGTTACATATGACTGTGCAGAGCTACGCCATGGCATGATACTGAAAAGAATTTGGCAACGCAGCCCCCCCCATGATTTAGCCAGTTGTACAGTAGAACATTTGATATTAAAAGGTGTAAACAAGACTGAGAGTGTTTGAGCTAGGTACAAAGTCTGGGCAGGAGGGCCAGACGTACACCGTCAAGCCACTGTATGAGAAAAAGTGATCTTGGTTTCCATATCATTAAGGAATTGTGTTAAAGGGATGTAATTAAGGGGTTGCAGTTGGCCACCATTAATGGGTATCATAACCCCTAAATGTTTGAAGGCTGAGAGATCCCATCGAAACTTATAAGTATGCCAAGTATGAGTGTTAGATGCATAGCGTATTTGGAGCACTTCACTCTTTTTTTTTTAAACTTTATGTTTACTGTTTAAATCACTATAACGTTAAGTTATGAATACAAGCACAAGAGATTACAATAAAGAAGTATCGCATTGAGGTCGCCACTCCTCTTACTGCAAACAAACTAGCCATCTTGTGCTTTAGGATACGTCTTTGGGGGATACAAACAAGTAATGTTCATAATAAAATATGTATTTATTTAGATTTTGGGTTTACATCCTTTGAGTCAGAGACTCATTTCCCAAGGCACCACATCATAGACATAAATACATACAAGGGAGTACATTAATGAGATTGCAGTGGTTTAACATAGGTTGAGAACGAATGGGGTAACATAATTAGATTACAGTAAATAGACAATTGGTTTTGCTCAAAGTACATGATGTGAATTCCGGAAATAGACAATAGGTAGTGTACATACGTTCTAAGAGTTAAACATTTGTAGTAACAAACAGTCTTAGACAGGCCAGAGGCCTGAATGTGTCATGTACTATGGGTACAGAGGTACCAAGGAACACTACTGTTAAATGCGAAATAGAGCTAGGTCAAGGGGAAGGGTGCAGGAGGGGAGTCCTTTGTCAAGGGGATAAAGGGAGCTAGGGACAGTCACACCCATTGTTGGTCTGTAGGTGTTCCTTCAAGAGGGTTTTAAATGGGCCAAACTTTGGTGCAGTTGTAATTATGGGAAGGGGTGTCGTTCATCCAGAGGGGGGCACGGTAGGCAAAGGTTCGCTGTTCAAGAGTGGTTCTGAGATGGGGGACGAGAAATGGGGATCTAACAGAGTTACGGGTGACTTTTGTAGTGGGGGTGGGAGTCAGGAAGGGGGCGAGGCTGGCGAAGGAAAGCCCCTTTGTAATCTTTTTGGCCATAAGGCAGGTGTGGTACTTTAGCCTGTTGTCGAGGTTAAGCCAGCCGGACTGCTAGTAGAGGGAACACGTATGAGTGTAGCGGTTACAGCTTAGTATTAGTCGGCAGGCCTTGTTGAGGGTTATTCTAACACTCTGGAGGGAGGTGGTGTCGGCTGCGCTGTAGATTAGTATGCCATAGTCTGTGAGGGAAGGACAGAGGAGGAGATGGCTAGGCGGAGGGCATCGGGGGTGAGGCAGTGTTTGACCCGGTGGAGCAGGCTGATCCTGTTATTGACAGCAGTGCATTGATGATGAATATGGTTGTGGAAATTGAGAGCAAGATCAATGTGGATACCGAGGTACTTGAAGATGGTGACCTGGCCAAGGGGTAGGGATTGGGAGTTAAGGATGCTGAGGATGTGATTTTATGACAGTTCTGTGGGTTAGCAAAAAGCATGACTTTTGTCTTTTTGTAGTTGAGAACAAGGCAGTGCTCTGAGAACCAGATCTCTGCTTAGGTGAAGGTGTTTTGCAGTTGGAGTTGTAGGGAGTTGGAGTGGGAGGTGAACAAAACTGCATCATCTGGGTACAGTACCAGCTGCCCCAAGCATGCCAGGGGGAAGGTGTTAAGGAATAGGCTAGATAGGAGGGGCCTGAGGATGGACCCTTGCGGGACCCCCGACCTGACAGGGAGAGAGGGGGAGAGCGCAGAGCCTATCCTGCTTGCTGTGTTCTCTCTGTGAGGTAGTTGGTGAACCAGCTAGTGGCCCTGTGGGAGAGGCTGGTGTAGGTTAAAGCATTTAGGAGGAGGGCATGGTTTACTGTGTCAAATGCTTTTGGCAGGTCCACGAAGACCGCCCCTCCGAGGTGGCCTTTGTCGAGTGCGGAGTGGTGGGGGGATGTAAACCCCAGCAATGCCGAGGCGGTGTTATGGCCCTGTCGGAAACCGTGCTGCTGGTGGCAGAGCAGGTTGTACTTGGAGATACGGTCAGTCAGCTGGTCAGACACAATTCTTTCCAGGGCTTTAGAAAGGGGGGAGGATGGAGATAGGACCATAGTTGCTTGCGTGGGAGTGGTCATTGTCACAGATTCACTCAGCAGGTCAGGCCCTCTACTCCCAAAATGCCAACCTCTGAGCGCAGTCTTGTGAACAGTGTAACAGACAAGGTAACCCTCTTGTCTGTTTTTGTGAGTTCGGATCAACCTTTGGTCTCAGTTCTGGAGGGATTCAAACTGTTAACCTCCTACTAGCATACCCAGTGCACAGGCTCAGCTATATCTGTCTTCGGGGGGCCAGATATCTTTGCCTACGGGCACCTAACCAGGTATTCAGAGATGAACCCTTAAAACTTAATAAAGACCACGGATTTAAAATGCTTTTGTTTCCAGTTTGGTACCACCATACAAGCTATATGTCTACTGAACCATAAATATTTCTTAGCAAAAGAAAGCAATTCAAAGACAGACCAGGTTTGCTCTAAAATTAGAGTTTTTTACTAAAATATATAATAATATGTCAAACATACAATACAGAAGTCTTATAACACAAGACATACATATCTTTAAACAAAACAAGGTTTAAAACAGTGCAATTCCTAGAGCTATATTTAGATGTTGTCTAGCTTTCTAAATACCTGTTTTCAGTGCTCAGATGTTTCCTTAGTCAGTGTCAGATACAAATGCATCTCTAGACTATAGTGAAAGAGAATAATCTTTTTAAGCAGTATTGGCCAACCCCTTTTTGATGAAGTCATCTAGCCCCTCCTCTGGTCAAATATGTAACAAAAATATATTTTTATACAACCACAGGATGTAATTTTATTAATATATACTATACAGCTATACAGGATGTAATAATTCTGCAACCTTAGCATAACTCAAGTTTCAATGACACCTCTTTTGATCTCATGCTGTACCCTCTTCACACAGGCCTCATAGGGTAATTTACAACCTTACACCTCTATGTAACATCCTAGCTTCCCTTATTTTAACGTCATAAACCTAGTTTATGATTTCTCTCTTAACAAAATTAACTTAACAACTCTGTAATTAGCTCAGAGAAACAGGATCCTTAATAAAAGTCTTCCAGTAACACATTGTCTCTAAAAAGGCTGAGTGCTGCACTTTCAAGTGTAATTGTCAGATTCTTTACTCCGCCTAACTGAACAGTTGCGCCGGAGTTTCTCCTGTCGCTTTTGGTTCGCGGTAGTGAAAATCGTCGGTTTTAACCGAAAATGTTATACTTTTTCCTCGGTTCAGATCCCTGTCTGTGGTACAGTAAGTAGTAGAGGTAGTGGACTGTAGTAAATTCTATGGAAATTGTAAAACTTAAATTTTTTTACGGTCGGTTCGGCTGATCAGATCACTCTTTTGATTCTGTGGTGATTCCGGTGCTTATCGGTTAAAAAACAACGTGTTTAACGTTTTTTTTTCCAATACCCGTGACACGGTTAGGAACCGATAAGTTTGTCTTACCTGGCCTGAAGCCGTGTAAAGGGTAAGTTTTCTGTTTCATTGTGGCCGTGTCTGAGAAACCCAAAAGAAAAACCGGACCCACTGGGTTTCAGCACTGTACTGTGTGTAGGGGGAGGCCTTTGCTAAGGGTGATCCCCACACCACCTTTGTTTATTATCTGGGGTTTAATCACCTCGATTCAGACTGCCAAATATGCAAAAAATTTCCCTAAGGCCACCCTAGAAAAAGGGTTGGGCAGGCTTAGGGAGAAAGAGGCTGAGAAGTCTGCTGACCCGGATTGCCAGCCCGGTTCGGTTCCGACCGAACCTGAGGGAGTGCCCTCTGACCAGCGCCAGTCTTCCTTGGGTAAGAGGAGAGCCAACCCTGAGGGGTCGGGTCCTGCAGAAAAGAAGAAGGAGGAAAAGTCGGCTGGTTCAGATTCAGATCCCCACTATCCAACCGCCAAGGAAATTGCAAGGGCAATTAGTATTGTGGAATCGCTTCGTTCGGTTCTGATCGATCCGGCACCTCTCAGTAGGTGCTCCGTTCGGTCGGTTCCCCTGGTTTCCGATTATTCTTTGGAAGAATATTATGAACCGGAATGGGAGGGGGAAGAAGAGTTTGATGATGATGATGATGATGATGAAGACGGTGGGGAAGGTCTGGATGAGCCCATTGAACTGGACATCTCCCCAGACAGACCTTCAGGAGTTTCCCCCGCCCAGGCTTTCTGAGTCCCCTTCCCACTTTATGTTTTACAGGAAAGTGGCTGATACCCTCCAGCTCCCTGTGGATGAAGCTGTTGAGGAGCAGGAGGAGCCTGGTTTTGTAGAAATGATGGACATCCCAGAGTCCAAGAGACTGTCTATTCCCTTACACAGATCTTTTGGAAAACAGACTCATAAGCTTTTAAAAACTCTAAATTCATTGCCTCCAGTGGACAAACGAATGGACAGAAGGTACATGCTGTCAGGTTCCGCTATGGAGTTCCTGTACCAGCATTACAGCCATGTTGGGGTAGTGCAGGCTGCAGCCTGTGACAAGGCTAGCATACCCTTGGCTTCACACCCCCCCAGATAAGAACTCCAGGAAGATAGATGCCATGGCTAAGAAGCAGTACCTGTCATCTTCTCTGGGACTCAGACAGGCTAATTACATGGCCTATGCAGCTAGATACCAAAAGTCCAGGTGGGAGTCTGTTTTGGATCTGGCTAAACAGGCGTTCCCCCAGCTAGCCAAGGAGCTGGAGGAGGTGGCTGCTTATGGGATAGAGGCATCTAAGGTTCAGTTTCCTGCTGCTGTGGACTCCATTGTTGTTTCATCACGAGTCATGGCTACATGTGTGGCTCTTCGGAGGATGGCTTGGCTCATATGTACTAGCCTCTTGCAGGATACCCTGGCTAAGACCATGGATTTCCCTGTTGAAGGTAATTCTCTGTTTGGGGAGCAGACAGAGAACTACATGAAAAAGATGGATGAGTACAGGACCACCTATAGGAATGCACAAGCTAAGGAAAGGCAGTCAACTCCTCAGAAGCAGCAGACTAGGGGCAGGGGTAGGCCTTTTCACAGGCCCTTCTACCAGGCACAGGCCTCCTCTCCTTTTTCCCAGAGAGGGTTCTTTAGAGGGAGAGGCAGGAGGGGGATGAGCAGGGCTGCATCCACCTCTCAGCCTAAGGCTTCTGCCAAGCAGACACCCTGAGGCATCAGCCTGGGTTGACTCCCCAATCCCTGTAGGAGGCAGGCTGGCTTACTACTTCCAGGCCTAGAAGTCTGTTACCTCAGACAAGTGGGTCCTGGAGGTAGTAAGCCAGGGACTGGCCCTAAGTTTCAAAAAATTTCCAAAGCTGATGGTCAGGTCTTTTCCACCTGCAAACATCTCCGAAACCATTGCCCTAGAGGCAGAGGTTTCCTCTCTGTTGGCTCTCAGAGCCATAGAGAGAGTTCCTACATCCCTCAGGGGCAAGGGTCTGTACTCCAGATACTTCCTTGACCAAAAAAGACAGGGGAGTGGTGGCCTATCCTAGACCTAAGATACTTAAACAAACATCTACCAAAGCCAAAGTTCAGAATGGTGACTCTAGGAATAATTCTTCCCTCTCTAAGGCCAGGGGATTGGTTAGCTTTCCTGGACCTCAAGGATGCCTACTTTCACATTCCCATCAGGTGCTCCCACAGAAAGTATCTCAGATTCGAACTGCCCTCAGGCCATTATCAATTCAGGGCAATGCCTTTCCGGCTAACATCAGCACCAAGGGTCTTTTCAAAATGCCTAGCAGTAGTAGTAGCCTTTTTAAGGAGGCAGAACATCTCTATTTTCCCATATCTCGACGACTGGCTGATTGTGCGGCAGTCTCCAGACAAAGTCAAGTCAAATCTGCAAGTGATCCAGCAAGTGCTCACTTCCCTGGGATTCCTCCTCAGTCTTCCAAAGTCAGTTCTCAAACCAGTGCAGCTCCTCACCTTCATGGGGGGGGGGAGTTGGACACCATCCAGGCAAAGGCTTTTCTTCCCTTGTCAAGGGTAAGGGCCCTTACAGACCTAGCTTCTTCATTTCATCTCCTGGTTTCTCACCCAGCAAGGCATTTTCTCCAACTACTGGGCCACATGGCAGCTGCCACTGCAGTGGTTCCAGGGGCCAGGTTTCAGATGAGGGACATCCAGTTTCACTTGAGGGCTTTTTGATCCCAGAAAAAAGACCCTCTCACCAAACTGATTCCAGTGACTCAGACCTTGATCCATGCCCTCCAGTGGTGGTTGGATCAGGACAACCTCAGACAAGGAGTCCCATTCATATCTCAGACTCATTCTGTGGTTCTGACCACAGGTGCTTCTCTCCTGGGATGGGGAGCTCATTTGGGAACCCTCACAGCACAAGGAGTGTGGTCCCCTCAGGAGTCTCTTCTCCATATCAACCTTCTAGAACTCAGGGCAGTATACTTAGCCTTACAGGCTTTCGCAAATTCAGTACAAACAAGGTGGTTCAGGTGAGGACAGACAACACCACCACAATGTGGTACATAAACAAGCAGGGAGGCACTCGGTTGACGGCCTTGTGCATGAAAGTCATGAAAGTCTGGTCTCTGGCCTATTCTCTACAGACATCCCTGGTAGCAGTCCACCTTCCAGGGAAGGACAATGTTTTGGCATATGCCTTGAGCAGGATTTCTCAGGGCCATCACGAATGGTCCCTGGATCCTCTAGTGCCAAAAGTGATATTCCTGAGATGGGGCACTCCTCAGATAGACCTCTTTGCAGCCCCAGACAATCACCAGCTTCCTTTTTTCTGTTGCAGACCCTCAGTATTGGGCTCAGTCCCCCTGGATGCTCTTCTGTTGGATTGGTCTGGGAAATTTCTGTATGCCTTCCCCCCCTTTCCCCTATTGTTCAGAGTTCTGGTCAAAATAAGGTCACAGTCTTGCAAAGTGATCCTGATTGCTCCAGACTGGGCCAGGCAGCCTTGGTATCCTCGCTTGCTGTCTCTGGTGGTCCATCTTCCATTGGCTCTTCCCAGAAATCACAATCTGTTAACTTCCTCTCAGGGGAGAATTTGGTATCCCAGTCTTCAGTCTCTTAATCTCAAAGCTTGGCTCTTGAAGAGCTAGAATATGCAAATTTGAATCTGTCTCAGGGGGTTCTAGACATCCTGAAGGCTTCTCGTAAACCTGCCACTAGAAAAACCTACAACTCCAAATGGAAAAGGTTTGGTATTTGGTGCTCTAGTAAACAGATATCACCAGACTCTGCTGACTTGTCTGCAGTTCTGGACTATATGGTTCATCTCAATAGCCTAGGCCTCAGACCAGCTACCCTCAAGGTGCATCTATCTGCGCTGTCTGCATTTTTATCAGTGGGGAAGCCTTCTTCTTTAGCTTCTCACCCTGTGTTCTGTACGTTTTTTAAGGGGCTACTTCATATTAACCCCCCTTTAAGGAACCTGTTCCTGCTTGGGATCTCAATGTTTGCATTGCTCAACTTATGCAACCACCCTCTGAGCCTTTGGTCTCTGCAGACATTAAGTACTTGACTTGGAAAGCTGTCTTTTTGGTAGCTATTACCTCTGCCAGATGGATCAGTGAATTGCAACGTGTCAGTGGAGCCTGACTTAATTTCATTCTATAGAGATAAGGTGGTCCTTCGAACCAATAGGAGGTTCTTACCCAAATTGGTGCCAGATTTTCATCTGAACCAGTCCATGTCCCTTCCTGTCTTTTTCACTGATCATTCCTCTTCAGGGGAAAGGAGATTGCATAGCCTGGATGTTAAAAGAGCCCTTAGCTACTACTTAGAACGTACTAAGGATTTTAGATCTGGCTCTTCCCAACTGTTCCTCACTTATGGTGAAGTGGGGAAAGGTAGACCTGCTACCAAACAAACTATTGCAAGGTGGATTGTTTCCTGTATACAATTCTGCTATGGCAAGCTAGGCAAAATACCCCCTTCAGGCCTGAGGGCTCATTCGACCAGAGGTACAGCTGCTTCTCTGGCTGTGGCCAGAGATATACCCCTCTTAGAGATCTATAAAGCAGCCACCTGGAAAACAGTTCATACTTTTACCAAGCATTACTCTCTGGATATCGAGGCTAGGAGTGATGCTAGGTTTGGTACAGCAGTGCTGCAGAGCCTGTTTCCTAAGTAGGTTCTGTACCCTCGTCCTGGGAGGTACTGCTTGGTAGTCTGCATACTGTCAGAATACAGCAAGACTTCATGTTGTTTAAAGAAAAAATTACTCACCTTGTGTTTCTTCTAATGCAGTCGCTGTATTCTGAACCCCCCCCCCGCCTCCCCTCTCAGAACCTGTTTTTTGGGAAGTGGGATGGCAGGTACAGTGCTGCACCCCAGAGGTGCATTGGCTCCCTCTCCTTTGGGAGGAGCTGTGCATAGTGGCTCTTTTGTTTGTTATTTATAAAGTTATGTTAAGTTCAGTACCTGAGTTTTTTTGTTTTGGGGTTCTCGACTTGAGTCTTTGGGATTCCAAAACTTTTGGTTGCCTTTATGGCTAGTGTTTTTTTACAGTTTCCACATTATAGGTGTACTTGGTCTTGGCTTATAAGGATCTGACGGTTACACTTGAAAGTGCAGCAGACAGAGGTTTGAACTGAGCACGAGCTCAACGTTCTATGCTCTTAGCATAGAGTTAACTCTTTCATCTTCAGAGCAGTTCAAGTGCTGGGGCTAACTGCATACTGTCAGAATACAGCATGACTCCATTAGAAGAAACACAATTACTAAGGTGAGTAATTTTTTCATATCAACCATGTTTAGCCACAGTTATGCACTCTAAGTGCAGCTCAATATGAGACCATGTTACATGCCCCCGTTTGAATATAAAGTACACAACTCCAGTAGGCAATGAATAGGCAGTCTTATCTGGGGCAGTAAATGTACTCACCACTTAAGGAAATACAAATAACCCATCTAAATTTTGGAAGGTCGTTTACTCCCTCTTCTCACCGTCCTCTAACCCTCCGCCACCTATCCTCAGGCACAATCACTCTGTACTCTCTGAACTTGTCACCATTGCCGAATGCTTCAACTCCCACTTCGCCACCTATGCCTCTTCATGCTAAGCACCCTCCCAAGTCCATCCCCTGGCCCGGGTGGCCCCCTCTTACGCCCCCCACACTGACTCACCCTCCACTGCTCTTCCTCCCACCCACATGTTGCCCCCATGTCCTGTCCCCTCCCCCTCTGCTCCTCTGCCTCGTCCCTCTCCTCCGAACCTCTCTCACCCCCCTCCCTGTTCTCCTTCTCTCCTGTCTCTCCTGACACTACCCTTCTAGTTCTCCTGGCACCAAACCCTACTAAAGGCTCCTCACCTGATGGCCTTGACCCTAGGCTCCTCTACCTCTCTGCTCCTGCCATAGCCTTCCCACTCTCCCTGTTACTAAACCTCTCCTTTGAGACTGCCACTGTTCCTTCTGTCTGGAAACATGCTGTTTTCCTCCCCCTCCCAAAGACACGTGACTCCTCCTCCTCCTCTCCTGGGAACTATCGTCCTATCTCTCTACTGCCAACCTTGGCTAAGTTACAAGAACACATAGCCCTCAACCAACAGTCCTCGTTTCTCTCTGACTCCGCTTTCTTCACCCCCTTCCAGTCTGGCTGCAGGAAATCCCACTCTACCGCCACCTCTCTGCTAAGGTTAACTGAGACCATCTCTTCAGGCTTTGACAAAGGGCACATTACCTCAGCTATCTTTGTAGACCTGACCAAAGCCTTTGACACTGTCTCTCACCCCCCCCCCACAGCCTTTCAACTGCTGGACTGTCCCCTTCTGCCACAGGATGGTTCTGTGCTTATTTGTCCGGCAGGTCACAATCAGTAAGAATAGCTGATGCTATCTCTACCACCCTGCCTAAAACCACTGGAGTCTCCAAGGCTCAGTGCTAGGCCCAATTCTGTTCTCCATCTTTTTGAATGACCTCTCCCTGGTTTGCACTGCATCCAGCATCCATGCGTATGCTGATGATACGGTATTGTTTACCTCCGGCAATACTGTCGCTGATGTCACTACCAGGCTGCAGTCTGACTTCACTAAAGTTCAACTCTGATTTAGTTCTCATCAACTTTTTCTAAATGCCAAGAAGACAGTCTCCATGTCCTTTGGCACAAGGCAGAGACTCGCTAGGCTAAGTTACCTCCCCACCTTTCACACCCTTGATGGGACTGCTCTTGAGGACTCCTCCTCTTTCAGGTATCTTGGCATCTGGCTGGACAGATACCTTGACTTCTCTATACACATTGATGCCATTCTGAAAAAACTAAGGCCCAAGCTTGGAGCCCTTTACAGAAACCACAGCTGCATCCCACTCACCGCCAGGCGTGAGCTAGTACAGAAGATGATCATGCCCATTTTCGACTACTGCGACATAGTTTACGATGCTGCTCCACAGTCCCACCTGTCCAGACTGGACTCTCTCTTCAATTCATTCTGTCGTTTTGCTCTTGGTGCCCCTCCTCACACCCATCATTGTGACCTCTACCGCTCTCTCAACCTCCTTCCCCTACACTCCTGGCGTGTGCTAAATGGTACTAAGTTCATCTCTAAATTCTGGCTGGGATCTTTCCCCTCATATATCTCCTCCTCTCTTGGCACCCCTACCCACTCCCTCTATTCCCTGAGATCCCAGGCTGACACTCGTACCCTCTCAGTCCCCTGAAGAACTACTTCCTCTGGCCAAAAAGTCTTCTCTTGACACTTGCCTAAAATGTGGAATGCACTTCCTCCACAAATCAGCCACTCCTCCTCCCTATATTCCCTTACCTCTGCTCTGCACAATTACCTTACACCTACCTGCACCTGCTCCTGACCCCCTCCTTGCATACTTGTCTCCCTCTCACTTTTTTCTCTCCTTCTCTCTCTCTTCTTTCTCATCCCCCCTACTCCACCTGAACTTATACTGCTCCTTATAGACTAGCTCTTAAAAAGGTGACTGGAGCCTATGTGTTCACCCTTGCTGCATCTGCATCACCTGTGAACTGCCTATAATGTATGCATTTGTCAACCTTGCATCCTGTGCTTTTGACCCTGTACTGATTCTTTATGTATGTTGCTCCTATGAACCACCAGTACAGTAACTGTTGCATCAGCCTATTATGTACTCGATTGCCTGGAACCTGTTTTGAAATTGTATGTATGTATTCACCATCTGTTATGTATGTATCTAAGAACTCGGACTCTATACATCCCTCTCCCCTTTCCCCCAGGACTTACTGTGAGGTGAGCATTAAGTTGCTCAGTGTATCTTTCCTGGTGAAACAGTTCAATAAATAAATAAATTAATGTAGTCACAGGAGAAAATGCTGAACCATCATTAACTTGGTGCTGAAAAAAATAATAAAATGGCAAGTGCCAGTTTAATACAGGCAAATTAAGAGCAGAACTACCCTTAATACAGGGAGAAAACCCCAACACATTTAAATGATTTGGTAATGAAAAGTATAACTTTCTGCTATTATGATAAAAACAGTATGCTTTATAAGCAACTTCAAGTTAGTAATGAAAAACGAAAGTCTGCTGGGACCAAAACGGTCCAAAACCCCTTGCATCTGGTGAAATACTGCTCCAGTTCGAATATAAAGTACACAGCTCCAGTAGGAAAGGAATAGGCAGCCTTACCTGGGGCAGTAAATATACCTACCACTTAAGGAAATACAGTTCAAACCAAAATCAGGTGGCTTCATCCTCGGGGCACTGGTCCTCTTGTACAGCAGCACGAGTTGCGGAGGCTGCTTGCTTCTGGGTCCATTTTAAAGCATCCGATAAATCTGTAAATAAATAAATTTTCCTCTGGAAGGCAATCTGCAATCTGGCTGGAAAAATTGCTCTGTGATGGATCCGAGCTTCCCGAAGCATGGCCCTCACACCATCAAATTTCTTCTGTTTTTGCCTGGTGGTGTAGCTAATGTTGGGGAACAAGCTAACTGGTTGCCCATCGTGGAGAAGAGTTCCGTTTTGTCTCGCCATGGCTGTGACAGGGTAGAATAGGACCCTGTCCCATTTGTTTTGGAGAAAGTGTTTAAATGCAAGGATCCGTATTCTTTCCTTTTCTCTCTTCTCCGTCTGGTTGCGCAACCAAATTTTCCTGTGGAGCTGGCCGGTGGTCTTGAGGGTTGGGCGTGGACGCCACCACACTGCACACTGGCGACCCGGTCGGAGCGAGCCCGGCCGACGGGGTCGGCAGGGAGGGAGAAGGATTGAGCGCCCAACAGCTGCCTCCCTCCGGAGGGGGAACCACTCTCTCCGCTGAGCACCGCCACCTGTTGGGGAAGCTCAGGGTGGTTGGTGCTTGAGGAGACGATGCAAAAAAGGAGACGCTGGCAGAGGGCCGGTTTCGGCGCGCCTGCGTGCACGCCGGCAGCCTTGGCGCCTCATTGCATGCCGACTTCGGGAAAAATCGGAGGAAAAAGCCCATCAGCCTGCCTAGATGACGTCCCTCGGAGCCAGTCTCACCACCCGCCGACCGATCAGGGCAGACCTCGCTGTACAGCTCGCTGCAGGACAGAGGAGGTAAGGTGGGAACCTCTCCTTGCTCCGCCCGGGGTGGTAATCCGGGCCATCAATGGAGGTCCGATGGCAGTGAGTGTGGTACTCTAGGGGCAGACCCTGAGTGTTGGTAGGGTTGGGAGGGTGATACTCCTTGGGGGACCGAAGGAGTGGAAGGTTGAGGGACAGTGAAAAAGGTGGGGGAAAACAATAAGCAGGAAAAAAAAAATTTCCTTTGAAGCTTCGGACTTGATCAACCCGAACAGACTCGCAATCCTTTGCCTCTCACTGTGTCTCAGTTTTCTCTTGCTGTCTTTCTTCCTTGCATATCTATATCTTCTAATATAAAATATATGAGAATCAGTGTATGGAAATGCAGCTGATATTGGGATCACTTTTGTTTAGAAAATTGTTACTGTTGAAATGTGTATATTTATAATTAGAGATAACTGTAAAAAGCTAGAGGTTACCTGACTGCAAATGCTTGAGCCTTTTGCAGTTGCTGTAGGGACCTCAGGAAGTTCTCAATGTTCTAGCAGCTCCTGAAATTTACAAAGAACCGGATGCTTGCAAAGGATGGGGGTTGAAAAGAGTTATAAAAACATCTAAGCTGAGCTGCAAGGGAGATTTTTTACAAGACATTTTATTTTGCTTCTGTATATAGTTATTCTGAACAGGTTTATTTTATTTTATGTTACTGCAACTACAAATAAACAGTTCTGTGGAATTTTACAACTGCTCCTGGGTTTTCTCTATGCTTCCTGGTCTGTGCCTCGATGACAATGTCCAACAAGTAATCTCTAGTACCCATACCATCTGTGACCAGCACTACAGGATGTGGGGCATCAGGGTTGTCTGGGTGACCTCATGGTGTGACCCTGTAAGCTTTCTGCAACTTTTGAACAGCAAGGGACACCTCCTTTCCCAGTTGTTGTACCAGCCACTCCTTAACAGATAGCAAAAGATGGTCCACTTCGCAACCTTTCGGGAGCTCTAATATTTGTATATTAGGTGCTCTGATTTGATTTTCCAGAGTTTCAAGACACGATTTCCAATGCGCGTTTTCTCTTATCACATTGGAGACAGCCCCTATTGCAGCATTGGATGGTTTGGTTGCTTCAGTGGTCGCTGTTTGGACGGATTCTACCATGGTTTCCAAAGTTGCCACTCTGTTTGTTAAACTGTTGAATCTATTGTTAAACAGTCACATTTATCAGACAGACTTCCTACAGTCTTAATGAGCTGGTTTATCTTCGCTCCAATGGATTGTAGGGTCTCCAGTCCAGACTCCTGTGTTGTCTCGTCAAGGCAGCCCTGGGCTGACCACGTGGCAGGTGCTGCAGAGGCTCCCGCACCCTTTTGCTGATCTTTACGAGGATTCCTCATCTTGTGCCACGGATGTTCAGGCACCTTACAAAGTCACTTTAGGTCCGATAAGATTATAGTATTCAGCGTTTTATAGAAAAATACCAACTTCTTACTGCAGAGCACTGTCAGTCTGTGGCCACGTTGCTCAAGCTCCACAGTGCCCCCCACGAGCACTTCAGTCTTAGTTGTATTAATATCTGGCATGGGAAACAAAATCAAAAAGAGTCTTCCACAAGTGGGGGAGAGAGGTCTCTGGGTTCATCAAATATATAAGTAAGTCGTTTACAGAGAGCAGTAAGTTTTGCCTCCTGCATGCTAACGTGGGGCCTTGGATATAGGGGTGCTGACGAATGGCCTGTGCCAGGGATTCCAAAAAGAAAGCAAATAATAAGAGTGAGAGGTGGCATTCCTGACGCATGCCTCTGTGCAGGGAGAAAAGGGAATATATTTGCCCATTGACTTTTATGTATGCCTGGGGTTTGGCATAAATAACTCTCAGTATATCAATAAATGGGAGTAGGAATCCCATGGATTCCATTACTACAAAGAGAAAATTCCGTGACACGTGGTCCGATGCCTTCTCTTTGTCTAAACTTGGTAATAAAAATGGGGACGTTGATCAGGTGGCGTGATGTAGGATATGAAGGGTTTGCTTAATGTTGTACTGGGTTTGCCTAGTTCTGAAAAACCAGGTTGGTCTTCATTAAAGTGGGAGGGAGCTTATCCACACTTCTGGCCAGTATGGTGGTAAAACTATAATAGTCATTATTCAGCACCAAAATGGGGTGATAGAAAAATGGAGGTATTTATCTGTATTTGGTTTGGGGATGGCAGATGTAATAGCATGATTCCAAGTGGTGGAATTGGGGAGCCACTGTGGACCTCTTGGCATGCCTTTAACAGAGAGGAAAAAAGTGATTCTCTGAACAGTTTGAATAATTCACAGGTGTACCCATCGGGCCTGGACTCTTTCTGTTTTTTGAAGTTCTAATAACTGCATCCAATTCCTCTTGTATTATTGGGGCAGAAAGAGATCAGCTGAGTATAGCGGAGAGTTTCAGTAAGTTGAGAGGTTGTAAGTAATGACACAGATCTGAAAGTGGGGGATTATTCTCCGAGGTGTAAAGGCTCATTTAATATTGCCTGAATACTTTTAAGATCTGCGCTGGGTTAAAGACCAGCCTTGCAGTCCTAGGGTCTTTTTTTTTTTATATATTTACTCTTTATGCCCCCTTACTTTCCGCACTAGACCCCTATCCTTGGGGGAGCCCTAGGCTGTGCATGCTCCTGTAGTTCCTCCCCAGGTAACTCCATCAGGGCCCCGGTAGACCTGCCCCATCCTGCCACGGTTTGCCCCTCGGGTGGGGAGGAAGGGGACCCCCTAAGTCCCCCCCGTCCATGAGTGTGCTGCTAGGGTCTGCCCTGCCCTCCGAGAAGCCTGGTTGTGGATTCTCAGGCAAGCTGGGTCCTGTCTCCAGTGCAGGTTTTTCCACTTTTGGTGCCCCCATAGGATGCTAGCGCGCTAGGGGAGCCAAGGGGCGGAGCACGTTGCAACATGCTGTCGCTCCAGCTCCCGGCCAACGTCCTCCCACCTGCTTCATAACGTCTCACTGCACCTGCACCCTTGGTCACCCAGGTGATGGTAGAGCGGCAGGACAGGCAACCCACCCTACCCGGAGGAGAAGAGCAGCCAGTGGGCACTTGATCCTACCCCCCCCAGCTGGCCCTCCAGCAATCAGAATCTGTTCCTGAACCCGGGTTGCTGGTGACGCAAGCGGTAGCTCTGCCGCTGCGCTGACGGGTGGGCCCCCCAATCCTAGGGTCTTTGATGTGAGTTACTGCCCCTTGGACTGCTTGCTTCCATAATCAGAAGCCACAACTTTGGAGACCCTTGTGCTGCCCGCATAGAATTGTTGCTTAAGGTATTTGAGCACCACTTTGGTTTTAGTATTAAAATATCCTGTAATTCCTTTTGGACGTTCACTATATGAAAGCCCAGTGTGGTGTCACTGGCTGCGTGAAGCCTTTGGGTACTGACCGGTTGAGCTTTTAGTGAGTGGAACTCTTCTTCCTGTAGTTTCTTAACACAGGAAGCATAGCCAATGAGCTCCCCTCTGAGCAGTTTTTAATGTGCCCCAAAGGATGGCATCTGAAATGTCTGCCAAGGTGTTGGGCTAAAGAATTTGGTCTATTTTATCTTTAAAGAGTGCTTGACACTATGGAGAGTTTAAGAGGAAATTGTTAAGGCATCACAGATTGGTTCCTTGGGGTGATCCCCAGTGTAATCTTGAGTTCAATGGGGTGTGATCTGAGAGGTAAATAGGTTTAAGTTTGCATCCCTGTACTAAACCAGTATGTTCTGTGGAAATGTGGAACAAGTCAGTACAGGGATGTATTTGGTGGGGGCTAGAAAAATTGTTGTTGTGGAGGGGGAGATGCTTTCAGACATCTGTCTCACCACTCTCTTTAACCCTTAGACTGCTGACAGAATTAGAACACATAGGAAATCTGGACTGATAGATCAGTCTGCGGCACAGCAAGGGTTAATAATTGTTTGGCCTTGCTTCCGTGCTTTTGTCTCCTGGAAGGGGGGGAAGGGGGTGTTGGTGGTGCCCATCCTATGAAAAGTAAGGTTATAGTCACCATCCAATATAAGTATCCCTTTCTGATACTGGAGGAGAGACTGTACCACCGGAGTATCTGCTCCAGTCTGATGCGAGGTGGTAGCCCTTTGCATGGGGGAATCCAGCCTACTAGGGAACTTTGTTTTACATTGGGACTGGGGTGATTAGAGGAGTGGGGTCCACTACACTACCAGGGAACTTTGTTTTACATTGAGACTGGGGTGCTCAGGCGAAGTGGGGTCCAGTTGACTACCAGGCTACTTTGTTTTACATTTGATCAGTTTTCACTAGGGAGGACGGTGGGCCCCTTGACAGAGTGGCATTAAAGCATCTGTTAAGGGGTCCCGGAGATGATGCAGTCAGCGTTTACTAGTGCAAGGTTCCTGAAAGGGCTGATAGTCCTAAAGACTGATGAGGCCCCCACGACCAGATTGGTTGCATCTGAGGATACTTAGGGAATTTGCAGCAGAACCGGCTGATCCCCTGGTAGGTCTGTTTAGCAGTTCTCTAAGGGCAGGGGTGATTCTGAAGAACTGAAGGGTGGTGGATGTAGTTCCACTCCATAAGGGGGGGGGGGGCAAGGAGCAAGCAGGGAACTACAAACCTGTCAGTCTTACCTCTGTTGTAGGAAAACTGATGGAGTCACTGGCCTAAGAGAATCTCATGGACTACTTGGAGAGCAACGGTCTCCAGGATAATAAGCAGCATAGGTTTGCAGATGGGAGGTCTTGTCAAACTAACCTGATAGTTTTCTTTCACTGGATGACAAGGCAGTTGGATAGGGGCCACACTGTGGATCTAGCTTTTTGTCTTGGTAACCCACAGACACTTGCTGAAGAAGATGGAGGATCTGGGTGCGGCTAAGGTCATAGTAAACTGTGTAGGTAACTGGCAATAGGGGAGGTAGCAGAGGGTAGTGGTCAACAGGGTTAAATCAGAAGAGAGGGAAGTCATGAGCAGGGTCGCACTGAGATCTGTCCTGGGTCCGGTTCTCTTGAAAATATTCATCAGCGACATTGTTGAGGAGATCCAGGGCAGGCTGTGTTTCTTCATCGATGACACTAATCTCTGTGAGAGGGTAGATAGTGACGAGGGAGTAAAGGAAATGCAGAGAGACTTGCAAAAGCTGGAGGGGTGGTCAAGGATTTGGCAGTTGAAATTCAGTGCCAGAAAGTGCAAGGTGATGCATCTAGGGAACAAGAAGCTCAGGACAGAGTACTGAATGGGAAGGGGGAAACTCAGTACCACGGCTGAGGAATAAGACCTTGGTGTTACCACCAGGGACTCCATAAAGCAATCTAGTAAGTGCAGCAATGTTTATAGCAGGGCCAGTAGGATGCTTGGATGTACTGGGATGGAGGGTTGTTGATAGCAGAAAAAGGGAGATAATACTTCCCCTGTATAGATCCTTGGTGAAGCCACACCTGGAGTACTGTGCCCAGTTCTGGGGTCCACACCTTAGGAATAATAGGGATAGGCTGGAGACGGTGCAGCACAGGTTGACAGAAATGATTCAGGGCCAGCAGGGCATGTCCTTTGAGGAGCACCTCTAGGCACTGAACATGTACTTGCTGCAGAAGAGAAGAGAGAGGGGAGGTATGATGCCGATCTTCAGATTCCTAAAAGGAATTAACAGAGTGAACTGTGGGGAACTATTTAAGTTGAATACCAGCTCACATTTGAGTGGTCTTGATTAGAAGCGAAGAGGAGGAAGGTTCAGGAGGGACATGAGGAAATACTGTTTTACAGAAAGGGTGGTGGAACCATGGAACAGGCTGCCGGCCAAGGTGGTGGGTTTAAAACAGTTAGTGGTTTAAGCATGGCTGGGACAGACTGAAGAGCATAGTGGTTGCTCAGGGCATCAAAATCAGGGAGAAGAGTGAGGGAGAATGGAGGGGGTGTATGGAGGGCTAGGACCCTGTAACAGCAGTAGGCTGCAAGACTGAATAGGGAACTCGGGCAGGCTGGATGGACCTTTGTTCTCTTTCTGCTGTCATTGTCTGTGTTTCTATGTGGGTTTTGATCAAGGCACAGTTATTCTGTCTTGCTCCAGTTTATTGAATAACTGGCTATTTGTGTGACCTGAGAGAGTAATTTAGATGGGGGAGGGAAAAGTAGAGTCTTGTAGGTAAATTAAAGCATCATCAGTGTGGAGTGAGATGTTTCCAGTGTGTAAATATTTTGATCTCCTGATTTGTTGTAATACCTTGAGCTAGACATTCCATATAGACTGCAAAGAGCAGGGGTGAAATTGGTCAGTACAGCAGTCCGGTGAAATACAGCACTCATAGGTAAGGGGAGAGGTGCAAGTCGAGGGTTTAACACAGTTCAGACAAAGAAACTACCACGCTCGGGAGCCCTGTGTGGTACATGTGGCAGGTTCTGGGCAGACTGGGCCTTTTTCTGCTGTCAGCATCTATGTTTCTGTTATAAAAGAGAGAGGGACAGTATTTTTCAGCAGCTGAGTTGCTTGTTGTTTTACTTATTTTGGAAACCCTGTTAATTACTATCTGCGCTGATGTGATTGCTCCCTGACATGCCTTTAGCTGAAGATCTAACTCTGTTTCCTTAGTTGGCATGGACTCTGCGTACATACTTACTCCTTCTGTGTTGCTGTGCTGTACGCTCTTATAGGGAAATCTGAAATCATGTACATCAATCATCCTTTTTTGTCACATGTACTTAATCCAAAACTTTCAGAATAACTTTCATCCCCAGCTCTGTTTTCATGCTCTCTGAAATTGTTTTCGTGGTGCCAGGTGGCCAGTTGAGAATGTCTTTCTTTTCTCTCTTCAGCTATCAGTTGGAGCGCAGTACCCAATGAGCCACTAGATGTTACTGCAAATGGTTACAGACAGGGAGCAACTAAGAAATTGCAGGGTACACCACAAGCCAGGTATGTGATACAAATACAGTAAATGCACTCATCTTGCTTTTTATAGCCACTTCCACCAGCTATTCTTGAAATCAGGGTCAGAAACATTTTGTAATTATAGACCGCAGTGGAGTGTCTAAAGGACTGGTACTAACAAGATGAATGGGTTGGAGGTGTCCCACCATTGCATCTACTCTGCATATGTGTGATGCCCCAGAACACAGTATGAAGTTTAAACAAAAATTCCAGTACTATGCTGGTCATAATCTCCAGCCCTGCCCCCCACCACCACCACAGCCAGATCTTATTTTCCTCTGAAGAGCAACGACTGCTCCAGGCTTCAACAACTCTCTTTGTCATTATTACCTTTTTAGTGATTAATGTATGCAACATTGCATAAGCAGAGGTTATGTTAATGGTCTGTTACAGAGGTTATGTTAATGGTCAGTTAATCATCCTCTAGGGTGATAATGTGACACAAGGTGTAGCCATCAACATAACCCATGTGAGTGCCTTATTGCTATTATAGAGAGATAGATAAACTTTATTTATAAAGTGCCCCTTTCTGGGGGCTGGGACCGCTGTACTATGTATACTAACATACTAAAATGCCAGCAGAATAGGCCTATTGGTCTTTCGTGTCTGCTCGTTTGGTCAACCCCCACCCTGGGAACTGACCTTGCTGCCTCCCTCGCCCTCTCGGGCTTCTCCCTTCCCAGTCCCAGATATTCTCGCTGCACTGGACTTTGCTTCCAGAACCCTTCCCCTGTAGCTGTCCCACCCCCTCTTAAACCCCTCCACCATCTCTGCCTCCACCAGCTCCCTGGGCAGCGCATTCCATGGCTCCACCACCCTCTCAGTGAAGCAGCACCTCCTCCTTTCTCCCTTGAATCCCCCCCCCCAGCTTCCACTAATGCCCTCTAGTTGTCCCTCCTTCCTTCGGAGCACCCTGACTTCACCTCCCCATCTACCCCCCTCTTGCACCTGAAGACCTCTGTCATGTCCCCCCGGTCTCTTCTCTCTTCCAGCGTGTACATATTTAGCTCCTCGAGCCTCTCCCCATAGGTCCTGTCCCCCAAACCCCAGATCATTTTGGTTGCCCTCCTCTGGACCCTCTCCAGGAGTTCAATGTCCCTCTTTAAGTGTGGCCTCCAGAACTGCACGCAGTACTTGAGGTGCAGCCTCACCAAGCAGTTGTACAGAGGTAGTATGACTTCCCTCCTTCTGGAGGTGATCCCCCTAGCGATGCATCCCAGCATCCTGTTGGCCTTGGCTGCTGACCTCCTACAAGTCTCCGAGTTGTTCATCGTGAAGTCCACCACCACCCCCAGGTCCCTCTCAGCTATTGAGACTTGTAGCATCCCCCCCCAGGGTGTACACTTGGCCTGGGTTTCTGGCTCCCAGGTGCAGTACCTTGCATTTCCCTGCATTGAACCTCAGTTTCCACTTTCTAGACCACCTTTCCAGAGCCTCCACGTCCCTTTGAAGGGCCACCCTCCCCTCCTCCCCATCCACCACCGCCCTCAGCTTTGAGTCATCCGCAAAGAGACTCATCTCACTCCTGATACCCTTCCTTATGTCACAGATATAGGCGTTGAACAGGAGGGGCCCAAGAACCGATCCCTGAGGGACCCCACTAATGACCCGCCTTGGGGATGAGACTATCCCGCCAACCACGACCCTCTGGGTCCGGTCCTGGAGCCAATTCCCTACCCATCTGATCATCTTGTTTCCCACCCCCATTTCCCCCATCTTATCCAACAAGCCCCTGTGGGGAACAGAGTAAAACACCTTGCTGAAGTCAAGAAAGAGGACGTCCACCAGCCTACCCAGGTCCAATGCATTCATCACCCAATCATATAACTCCACAAGGTTTGTCTGACACGATTTCCCCGGGACAAAGCCATGCTGTCTATCATCCTGGCACCCCGACTTTTCCAGGTCCCCCCCAGCCTCTCCTTTACGATGCCCTCCATCACCTTGCCCACCACCGAGTTCAGACTGATGGGCCTATAGTTCCCTGCCACCTCCCTTGATCCACCCTTGTGGATAGGCACTATATGCACCACCTTCCAGTCCTGGGGCACCCACCCTTTCCTCAGGGAGATGCTGAAAAGCTCCGCCAGGGGTTTCGCCAGGACATTTACCAATTCCTTCGGCACTCTGGGATATATTTTATCTGGCCCCAGTGCTTTTTCCGTCTTAAGGGACCTGAGAGCTTGCCTCACTCTCTCTCTCTGCTGTGATTTCCACCTCCGCTACCTCGTCCCCCTGCATTGCCTTCCCCCCTTCTGCCAGTGATGGCACCCCCCCATCCCCAGACCCTCTGATCAGTAAGGGTCCCCCCTTCTCAGTTTCACCATCTCCTCCCATGTATGAGGCAGTCCCCATTTTCCTTAGTGAAAACGGAGACGAAGTACTCATTTAGTACCTCAGCCTGCTCCCTCGTTTTAATCCTGCTAATCTGCCCCTTCACCCTTCATTTTTCCCCAATGTGTCTAAAGAACCTCTTGTTCCCTCTCCTAATTTCCCTGGCCAGGTTCTGCTCCTTCCTTGCCCGCCCTCACCACCCTAGTAGCCTTTCTGGCCATCAAGCTTGTACTCCCCTTGATCCCTTTCACTCCTTGAGCACTTGAAATGCCTATAAGCCGCCTTCTTTCCCCTCACCACCTCCTGAACTTCCCTGGTCCACCAGCAGGGTTTTCAGGCCCTACCGCATTTGCGTCTCACTATTGCACAAGTGCTGGTAGCATCCTGCACCCCCATCCTGATGATTTCCCACCTACTGTCAGCATCCATGTCTGGCCCAATCCCATCCAAATGCTCCTTAAGGATCCTTCCTTTCTTTGAAACTGCCCCCAAAGTCAGTTACCTTCGTCTTTGTGCAGCCTTCTACCCCTCCTAGGTCCAGGCAGAACCACACCGTGGCATGGTCGCTCCCCACCAATGGGTCCCTTACCTCCAGGCCTCCAGTCTGGTCACTGTCTGCCAGGACCACATCCAGTATCCACTCCTCTCTGGTCGGTTCCCCCACCTGCTTGGTTAGGAACGCGTCCTGAAAGACATCCAACAACCTCTGTTCCCTGGCTATGGAGGATGTCATAGTCCCCCAGTCCGTTCCTGGCATGTTTAAGTCCCCCAACACCACCACCCTTCCCCTACCCAATCTGCAGTGTCTTTCAACATCTGCCACCAGACTCTCTGCCAGTTCCTCCGCCAGCGCAGGGGGTCTGTACACCACTCCTGTTTTTACTCTCTTGCCCCCCCTTGTTATCAAGGTGACCCAAATCGCCTCCACAGTTCCCTCCACCTCCTCCACTCTTCCTATGCCAATGCAGTTTTTGACTATTATTGCCACCCCTTCTCCCCTTCCCTCCCCCCTGTCCTTCCTGAACATGGTGTAACCCTCCAGGTTCAGATCCCAGTCGTGCCCTGCGGTGGCCCAGGTCTCAGTGACAGCTGCCACATCCACCTCTCCCTCAGATAGCATCGCTTGGAGCTCAGGCATTTTATTGCCCAAGCTCCTGGCATTTAGCAGGACTACCTTCCATCCCTTCCCTATACTCCCGTTTCCCCGCTCGCGTTCCCATGGGGATTCTGTCTTCCCCCTGTCTGCACCTTACCAGACGGCCTTCTCCCACATTCCACCAGCTCCCCGGGGTTGGGTGGAGGCAGAGTCCCTCCTTTATCGGATCCCCCTCTACAGCCTCTTCTCCCATCCCTCCCCCTCTTCACAAGTTTAAACCCCACCTTTCACCAATGAACCCCTCTATTTTCAACTTAAGGATTTCCCTCCCCTCTAAGCTGAGCTGGAGCCTATCCCTAGCAAATAGCCCCTTGTCCTCCCAGGTGTCCCCCCATATAAGATGTTTTTTAAATAGTGTTAATAAAAGTATAAAGTGATTTTCCAAGATATTGCCACTACTCACATTTTATGGTAGCTTATGTCGGTGAAAGTCATTCCACGGATTTTTTAAATGTTATTTACAGTCAGTATTTGCATGGAAGATACTGTAATTTGGTCCCAGTGAGGTGGCCAGCTGATCCCTTCCACTTTCTGCTTGCTCTGTCACACCCCCCCACACTCAGGCACATAATGATGTGTGGTCAGGGAGAGTTCGGGGGTGCCCCCCTCCCATTGAATTAAAATGGGGTCAAATTCAGTTGCATTTTAATTTATAATAATGGGAAACTGGAGATTAATGAAAGCCACCACTCAATTAACAAGTGCCTTGTTCGTCGAGTGGTGGCCTTTATCGATCTCCAACTGGCCATTATTGTATATTAAAATACAATTGAATTTGACCCCAGTTGATTTCAGTGGGGCATGCCCCCACACTTTCCCTGGTCACACGTCATTATGTGCCTGAGCATGGTGGCATGTCAGAGGAATCAGAAGTAGATGGGATCAGGCGGCCACCTCGTCGAGGCTAAACTACGATCCCTTCCATGCAAATACTGATTGTAAATAAAACGTTAAAAATTCATGGAATGTCTTATCTGCACAAAGGTTTAAAATTGTTTTAACATGAAGCTGATAGTATGTTTACAGCCAATCAGAAAGCTCTATTTCTCAGACCTCTTTTATAATTATGATTGCTTTGGTAAAATTCATACAGTTGTTTACAAAGGGCAGACTGCATCTCGGTACAGGAGGGACCAGTGCACTGGGGCAGAAGCTAGATGTAGCAATTAACAAGCTTTTAACCCATTATACCCATTAGTGCCATATGGTGTTGGAACCATCCATTGCTTAACCTGACCCAAAATGGCAGCATCAGATGGAATGACTTTTTAAACTAGATTAAGGGGGAGGGCAGAGAATGGTGTACAGTGGCATATACTGAGGCACAGACAGAGCCAAGCAGAAGTGTCATCAGGGGTGGGCATTAGGGTCTGGATCCCAGCATCTTTATTCATTAGCCCTAAATAAAAGAATGCCAATTCGAAAAACTGACCCTGTTTATTTTCCTTTGGCCGGAGGGGCGAAGGCTCAAGCCCCTAATAGTTTCAGACTCCAGAAACTCCCCCGGAGCCAGGGCAGCTCTACCCTAGATTTGATGGGACTGGTTGGGGGGAAGGGAGTAGAGGCATATTTAGGAAGGGAGGAAGTACAGCAGCAAATAAAGAGATGAATCCTGGTGGGGAACAAAAGGGCAGCTGTGTGTCGACTCCTATAGACAGGCAGATGCTGTGGGTTATCCTCTCCCGCTAGCTGAGACAAATGGAAAAATCTGATGGAAGTCTTAGGACATGCCCCTTCTCAGACGCCCTCATTCATTTTCAGTCTGTTTATTTATTTAATTGTTTCCCCAGGAAAGGCACACTGAGCAAAAAGATAATCATCTCCTGGTGTAACCTGGGGGAGGGGTACAGAGGAGAGGAGAGGATAACACGCAGGTTATCAATGTGAGTTACATTTAACAAGTTGCACAGTAGCATGTGGTTACATTTAGAAGAATTGCAGCCGAGATTAAGGTTAACAACTTGGGTTACAGTTAGGCACACAACACATAGATACATAGCACGGAGGCAAATACATGGAATAACAAGCGTAGTTAAGGCAGCAAAAGAATAATAAGTGCAGTAGTTAGTACAATATGCCGGCTTCCGTAGCGTAAGCTAGGTGCTGCTGGTCAGGCAATCGGGGGGGTAGGGGAACAAGGCGGGCAGGCACATGTGGGTATCATGTGCAGGAGCAGTTTACTATAAGGTAATTTGCCAGGGCAGTAGATAGGGAGTGAGTGGAGGAGGAGTAGCAAATTTGAGGAGGGAGTTCATTCCAGAGTTTAGGGAACCGGTGTGAGAAGGCTGCTTGGCCAATGGACGTCCTCCATCTAGGGATTAATAATTGACAGGAATCATGGGATCTAAGGGCATGAATCTGAGTGGGGGGTTGACGATAGTAAGGAGGTAAGGTAAGACGAGAGGGAACTGAGCCAGAATTTTGAGACAAATTTAGCACAATGCAGTTGGCGGCGATTTTCGAGGGATGGGAATGCAAGAGAACGGTAGAGATCGTAGTAATGGATGCGGGGGGGGGGGGGCATTGAGAGCAAAGCGGCAGAAAGTGTTAAAGAGGGTGTCCTGTCTGGATAAGGTAGACTTGGGAGCGGCACTGTAGACTATGTCGCAGTAGTCAAAGGAAGGATCATCTTCTGCACTAGTTCACGCCTCATGGTTAGCGGGAGGCTGCTGCAGTTCCTGTAAAGGGCATCAAGCTTAGGGCACAGTTTTTTCAAGATTTCGTCGATGTGGGCGGAGAAGGATAGATGTTGTTTGAGCCAGACTCCCAAGTACTGGAAGGTAGTGGTGTCTTCCAGTACTGTCCCATCCAGGGTGTGGAAGGAGGGGAGGGTGGAGAACCTGGACAGATGTTGCCTTGTGCTAAAGGTCATGGTGACTTTTTTTTTAGCGTTAAGGGAGAGCTGATCAGAACTGAACTTTGTTGAAGTCGGCCTGGAGGTTGGTGGTTACCTCTTCCAGGGAAGAGCCAGTGGTGAATAGGACAGTGTCATTTGCATACATCTGGATAGATGTAGTTGAGCAGATTAGTGGCAGGTCATTAAAGAAAATGAAGAACATCTGTCCTAGTTGGTAGACAACTGCAGATACCCTTTTTTCTAAGCAAGAGTATTTTTTGCGCTTATTTCTTCAAAATTTTGACTGGATTTGGCCACTGCAGCTAAGGATTGACTATGCTGCAGTCAACTCAGAACTGTAGCACAATAATCATTGCAGGTGGAACCATAGCCTGCACTCCCTTCTGTGCCTGGAGGGCACAGATTTTTTCCCTAATCTTTAAGAATTTACAAGACAGGACTGGGGTTTTTATTTTTTTATTTGTTTTTTGTTTACTGAGTAGGGCACACTTGACAAATAAATGCTTAATATATAATAAATATAGTAATGTTGTAAATAATAAATGTTGAGGAACCTGGATGACCAGGCAAACAGTATGAATAGGCTTACAGTACAAAATGAGGTAAAAAATGAATTAAACATGGAAACAGTACTGAGCTACAGAGGGACGATATCATGTTAAATACAGCAATACACAGTAATGATCCTAAGCAAGCTTCATAAAGAGAATACAGTATAAAATAATATGCAATAATGTAGTTTGATGACTGTTTAGATTTACTTTTGTCTGTTTGTTATTTAAAATTGTTTTTAATAGGTGTTTACGCTAAAAGTATTGTGGTAGCATATTCTATTTCAGTTTTTTTTTTTTGTTCAAGCTTGTACTTCTAATCTTTGCCATTTGATATACATTTTGTTTAGTACTGTATATTTAAAGGAGATCTACTGGCAACGGAGCTCAAGCCACTGATGTATAGATTGTGTCTCGAGCACCCTGATCCCCCGAGTTCCAGTATATATTTATTCAATAAATTACCTCGTCGCTCATAAACTTTTATTTTAGGGTCGATGCAGCTGGCATGTTGCTATATGAAGTGGTGCCCCCTGGGAGATGATGATGTGGTTTTGCCTCTTCCTCTGTATTGCCTTAATATATGGAGATATTAAAATCTGTTTTTTTTTTTTTTAACGAACGGTGCCTGTATGCCACACTCACATGGCATATAGGCACCGTATGTAAAAAAAAAAAAAATTAATATATAAAATCAAACACCAGCTATAGAAAAAAACTGAGATTTTAATATCTCTGTATATTAAGACAATACAGAGGAAGAGGCAAAACCACGTCACCATCTCGCGGTTTTTGCATTCACGATCTCCCAGGGGGCACCACTTCATATAGGAACATGTTAGCTGCACTGACCCTAAAATAAGAGTTTATGAGCGACAAGGTAATTTGTTGAATAAATATATACTGGGACTCGGGATCAGGGTGCTCAAGCCACTATCTATGCATCAGTGACTCGAGCCCCGTTGCCAGTAGATGATCTTTAATAGTATAATAAAAAAATGTATGTAAGAAAAAAATCAAGGGGTTACGATGACATCATAGGGACCTCAAGAATGAAGCTTAAGAGGTCCCGATGTCATCTCAACCCTGAGATGGTAGCACAGTTCTTGTGAGCGTATGGTTGACCATATACCATTTTATATAGTATATGGTTTGAAAATTAGGTTCTATGGATGTGGATATGTTGTTCTATCCACAATGTCTGGCAGTTGCCTTTCCCTTTAAGAATCGCCGTAAAGTCTCAAAGCTGGCTCCTCCTACCCACCCAGGTGGTATATCCCTCGGCTTCGCCCTCGATGCCAGATCTTCCTTTCCGCTGGAAGAAGCAGGTTCCCTCCTTACCGCTCCCACACTGAGTAGGCTCTGGCGTTCAAATCTTCAGATTTACTTCCTAAACTCAAACTTGTCAGAGTTTCTTCTGCATGATCTTTGATTGTGACCGTGATGGGGGACAGATCCTCCCCCATGTTCTGCCGGTTCCCCTGCGGGCAAAAGATGTTGCGTACTGACCCGCACGCCATGTGCATTTATTGCCTGGGGCACGATCATGATACCCAGGCCTGCGACACGTGTTGCTCATTTCATCCGCATGTGCTCGACGATTGTCTCGCCCGTTTGCAGTTGGGCCATCTGGAAAAACAGAACCTGCTTGTCATATCAAAAAAAGCCCATTGGGTGGTCTCTGTGGCTGCGGGGTCTGCCCAGCAGTTGGAACAGACGAAGGCTTTCGAGGAGGAGGCAGTTCGGGATGTCGAGCAGTCTTCTTCAGCATTTGTTTTCCTTCCTCTTAAACTGGGCTCTACCTTTTCGAGCTCTGTCAAGGAGTTGTGCCAGTCTCTTCTGACTAAGGGAGAGGGACCTTTGGGATCGCACAGCTCACACTCCAAGAAGGAGGAGGAGGAGTCAAGAGATAAAGAGAAGACTCACTGTCGACATTTTTGGGACAGAGAGCGGTCTTGGTCCCACGAAACTTCAGTTTCGACCATGGTCAAAACGACGGCCTTAGCCACTGGCTTCACAGCACCGTTGTCAGGCCAGTCTACCGAGACATGAGTCGATGATCTGGCCGAGATTTTTCTCAACCCAGTTGACCCGCTTTCTCTCAGTGAGGCCAACAGTTCTCTCTTTAGGACTCTGGTCCTACTGACCGATGAGCTGATCCCACCTGTTGGGCCAGATCCCAAGGCTCCAGTAGACCAGGAGGAGCCGCTGCACTCCCCAGCTCCCTCTGAGCGACCCCTTTGGTCCCCTTGATGGTCTCGGTGATCTTCCTCCAGTGAGTCGTGCAAGTCCCACAGGTGCCATTCTCAGCGTCATAAGAAGCGGCGCCATTGCTATTTTTCTTACTCTTCCTCCTTGGCTGAGGGGAGGCTTGGATGCAAGTCGGCACTATGTGGACCTTATGTGGCAACAGTTGGTTCTGGCTGATCAGAAGCCGACACAGGCTCACACCCCGGCTATTATCTGGCTGTTACCATCCCGACTGTTGCCTATGCCTCCGGAGTTCCAGGAGTCAGTCGACACCACCCCTCTGCCTGCGGAGCTGATGCAGACCATTCCAGCTTGGCCTTAACCAGCCTCTCCACCGATCGTGATGGAGCCGCCACCTCGTCAACCACCGTCTGGGGCTCCGTCCAAGGACTGTTGGCCAGCTAAGCGGCTTCCCCATCGGCTGTCAGTCACTCTCATGTCCGACCATCCACGGTGGGTCGAAGGTGACACGGGTGGTCGGCTGCTGTACAAGGACTCTTCGGAGTCCAGTGGCAACTCCCTCACTCCACTCCCGTCTGGTCGACGTGGAGTCGGTTGGGGATTTCTCCACAGAGGAGGGCCCTTCATCCTTCTTTTTTTTTTTTTACTTTCTTATTTATCCTCCTGCCTACCTCCGGTGCCCACTCCTTCCATCCGCTCATGTCCCCCAATTCACCTACCTTAGGGATCTGCCCCTAGAGTGCCTCCTCATCTTCACCTCGCACAGTGGGGTCTGTCCTGTAGGTGGCCCGGGTGGACCTGGAGCGGCCTTCATCTAGGGCTACCAGAGGGTTTTTTCCGCTATTCTCCCCTTACATCCCACTCCCCCTGGGACGTCAAGCGCTTGGGACATATGTCCCGGTGGTAGCGTGCTGGCCTTATAAACCCTCATGCGCCCGCCGTCCCCCCTCCCACAACTCCGACAAGAAGCCGCCTCCATCCCTTCCCAATGCCGGTGCTTCCACAGGCTACAGAAGGGATGCAGAGCGTAGCGCCTTGGTAACTCCGCCCCTGAGGGAGGAGAGCACCCGCTGGGACGCCGATCCTCCTCTCCCATCGACTCCCTGGCCACCCGAGTCCATTCCCGAACCCGGCCGGCGCGAAGGCGGTGTGGCGTCCAGCGCCACCCTCAGCGCCACCGGGCCGGCTCCTTCATCCTTCTTAAGCATCCTCCATCTCATCTCCGAATCAATGGGGATGCAGTTGGAGCCCGTTCAGAAGTGGGCCCGTGTCCCCCTTACCAATATCTTGGATAAGGGGGTTCACCGACAGAGGCCTTCCTGGTGGCTGAGGCTATTGTGGGTCTGGCCCTGGAGCTTTGGCAGCACCCTGCTTCCTGCCCTGTGTAACAGGGTCCTGTTATGAAGAGAAATATCAAGAATTTACAAGATGCCCCCCCCCCATACTTTTCAATTTTCACTCTATCCTGTCTGCTTCTATATTCGTATCTATCCTAATTTTCTTGTCAGGGTGGCCAACCTGGCAATCTTTAAACCTTTCTTTACTATCCCTGATTATCTTTAAAACAATCTGGCATCCAAATCTTGATAAGCTGAAAAGCAGTCAGCTGAAATTCTAGCTGTGAGGAATTTCATAAAACAAGCATTATGCAGCAACATATAAAGAAAATATGTTAGAGGAGACTACTGTGTAAAAAAGATTTACTAGAATTGTTGTCTTAAATAAATGCATGTTTACTTTCTGGCAATTACATTTAAAAGCAAATAGATCTTGAAGCCTTTGTAAGGAAGACAGATAGGAGCTACCTCATCTGTTTTTCCTTGCCAAGGCTGCAGATTTTAATTCAATCTTTAACAAGTGTTTCTTTTCTTTTGTATTAAAACAAAATGAATGTGTACCTGAATGTCTTGCTTCTCCTGCTGAGGTCCTGTTATAGGGATGGCAGCCTACAAAATGGCTGCTTTATAGTATTCAGGTAATGTGATGTCACAATAGGGAGGGGCTCAGTTCAAGACACACCCCTTCTGGAAAGTATATAAACCTCCACTAGGAGACCTGTGTAGATGGATAGAGAGGAGAGTCCGTATTCGACTGACCACAGAGCAAGAAAGTTGTGTGTGTGTGTGTGTGTGTGTGTGTGTGTGTGTGTGTGTGTGTGTGTGTGTGTGTGTGTGTGTTTCACACAAAGTGCTGTACAGACAAAAGGAAAGGAAAAGGCAATTCAGGAGTCTGTGGAAAGAAGTATTTCCTGTTTTTGGGTGTGAAGACTAACACTGATTGTTTTCTTTTCTATGAACTTTAAGTTAAGAATATTTTTTTGTTTTGTTTTGTTTTTGGAAATAAATTGACAAACGCATACCTTTGCGTCTTTTATGCATCTTAAACCTTTGGTCTGGACATCTGTTATTTCCCACGCTTCTACACCCTGCACCATCTGCCCATATGGCCTGCAAATATATAGTGCCCATCGGTTCCCTTTCAGGGTTCAAGAAACACCCCTCGGCTGAGGGGATAGTGACCAATTTCATGTTCCAGCATTGGGGTCATAAGGACATGGGCAAACCTCAGGACAAGGAGTCCAAGAAGTTGGACTACTCTGCAAAAAAGGTTTACACTGCCTCCTTGCTCGGTCTCCACTAGCCGAGCTCAACCGTCATCATGGCACATTTCTCCCATGCCCCCTTGGGGTCCCTGGATGAGGTTCTTTCTCATCTCCTCACAGACCTCCAGATCACGGTCAAGCAGGTCCAGGATTAGGGTCGTGCTGTAACCAAACAACAGCTCCAGATGGCCCTAGACATCGGGGACTCTTGTGCCCGCTTGGTGGCGGCCATCATCGCCATGCGCCATAGGGCTTTGCTGAGGATCTCGACCTTTAGGGCAGATACCCAGCTTAAGCTGATGGACGTTCCCTTTCTGGGCGCTGACTTGTTTGGGCCTAGAGCCGACAGTCACCTCCAGCGCATAGAGAAGTCCAGTGCCATCTTGGACTCTGTCCAGTCAATCCAGAAGTACTCTAAGGGCCCCAAGCAGCAGAAGTGCAAGCCCTTTTGGACTTCCACCCCTGTGGCCAAACCAGCCCAATACCAGTCTGGGCAGCAGGCTCAGTCGTGGTGCCCCCAGGCCCAAGTCAGTGGCTTCGGTACCCCGAATGCCTGGAGGCAAAGGTCCCAGTGGCTCCTTGGCCGGGCCCTCCTCCTCCTCCAAGCCTGCACAGTGACCGGATGGGGGTTGCCAACCCCATACCCATCACACCTCCCCTGGGTCCTCCCGTTGGGGGCTGGCTCCATTATTTCCTTTCCGCCTGGTTCACTGTTACCATGGACAGGTGGGTCTTGGAGGTGGTCGGTCAGGGTCTGCCTCTAGAATTCGAGCACTACCCTCCAAGCCGAGCCCGTGCTGCACGGGGGTATCTATAGACACTTGGTCAGCTCTCCAAGCCGACATAGCCCAACTCCTCCATGAGGAGGTGGTGGTCAGAGTAGCAGATCCTCCTGCGCACCCAGGGTTTGTTTCCAGGTACTTCCTGGTGCCAAAACAGATGGGGGCTGGCACCACATTCTAGCTCTGCATGACCTGAACATGTTTCTCAGGTTCCACACCTTCTGGATGGCGACTTTGTCCCAGATCATGCCATCTCTCAAGCAGGACATGTGGATCTTACTTCGAGAGGGCTCTTGCAGTAGGTACTCGCATATAGGGCTAAGCTGCTAGGCACTAGGACCACACAGAAAACTTCTAGCTAGCAGTGTCCTGTGGGGGACCGCCCCCAATGTCACATGACAGACGTCAGCATGACTCTGTATCAGGAGTGTTCCCCACGCCCGCAGTCCAGCTCTTTCCCGCTGTCGACCTGCGTACGTCGGACCTCGTGGAAGAATGCTGCTACTGTCGACACCATCTTTGGATGAGTATATTTCTAAAAAAGTTTAAATTTAACTTTTCTCGCGTACTTACTTAAAAAAATTGTCGTGCATGTCGTCTCCGATGCCTTCAGAATCGCATAAGAACAAATGCAACTCCTGTGGAACTCAGCTCCCTCACAAGGACGGCCATTTCCGCTGCCTTTTTTGCCTGGGCCCAGGCCATAAGGTTGAGAGGTGTGAGCACTGACAAGAAGTTTAATGCAACCACACGTAAACGCAGGCAGCAGTCGCTGGAAACACATCTTTTGAAAGAAAAGATGGTCAGTATGGAGAAGGAACTGAAGAAACTCAGGCAGTCATCGTCCTTTCTGGGGAGTCACCACAAAAAGAAAATGGATAAGGAAAGACATCGGGACCGGGAAGGGTCCCCAGCCATCCCTCTGCCTTCCACTGGAGTTGTGGTCCTTAAGGTAATTTCCCGCTCGGGGGGGATCAATCTTCGACGTCCGCTTTGGTGGCTACCAGACAGCAGTCGACCCCCCCTGTTCGGCACGGGCCCGATGGGAGCCTCTGGGGATCAGGAGATGCCCACCTCCTCTACGGCCTCCGGTTCTTGCATGGCTGTGGCTGCTAGGTCGTCTGCTGGCTCCTCTGATGGATACCCAGCCCCGGATCCTCTGTCAGGCCCCGATAACAAGCCTGACAAAGAGGTGATGGCCCAGCTGACGTCTGACACTCAGGTGACGATGGAGGCTTCTCCGTCTTCTCCCTTATCGCTGGTTAAGGCTGTACCTCCAGCTAGTCCCCAAGGAAGAGGATGCAGAGGCAGGAGATCACCCGCCATCGGGGGTTCCGTCACCCCATGCGCTGGAGCCTAAGATGCCTGAACCGTTGTCAGACCAGATGAATGTCCCTCTGACTCCCCCAGGCATTTCGGTTCCTCAAGGTCCACTGTCGGGCCCGACACCTGGACCATCAGGACCCACATTTCCAACCTCTGTGTCACGGCCTTCTGCACCCCTGATGAGACATAGTCTGGATCTACCAATCCCTCTGTGAGGACTGATGCCGGGCCCTTCAGCCCCTCCATCAGGCCCTCCATCGGGACTGTCTGGCCATCCTTTTGGGCAGCCAACACAGGGCTATCCATCACCACATTACCCAACGCCACACTATCCAACATCAGGTTTCAAGCGCCGGGTTACCCTCTGTCGGGTTTCAACTACCGTTACTATGGATACCCAAGCTATGCATTTAACAATCCACCACCTCAACCGCAAGTGGACCTCCAGGCGGTCCTCAAGTCGTGGTGGGCGGAAGCAAAATTGCAGCTCATGTCAGAACTGGAGAAGCGCCAACCACCGACGACTCTGATGCTGGCTCCAAGGCCTCTTTCGCTGGATCCTCCCCCACCGTCGGACTCCTAAGGTCCCCATGCCGGGCAGACATCCGGAACCCTTATCCAATCCTCGGCCCTGGGAATTTTCTAGGCCGACAGAATCTTCAAGGCCAGTGAACTTACCACTTCCTGCCAGTAGTTCTCCCAGTGACCATGATTCTTTGGACTCAAACAGTGACACTGTCCATTCCGACTTAGACACCCCCACTCCGGAGGATCCTAAGCCAAAGGAGTCTCTCAAATCCCCTCCTGAGGACCCTTCCTTCTTGGAGCTTCTCAAGAAGATTCAAGTGGTCTATGATTGGTGCTTGGTTGCCTAGGACCCGAAGAGGCAGAGACTGGCTACTCTCCTGGACCTGGCAGACCCTTCTCCTACCCTCATTCTGCCCTGGATCGAGCCTCATGAGGATTTGGTCATATTATCTGGAAAAGCCTTCTTCATTGGCCCCAGTGGCTAGGAAAGCAGACAGACTTTACCAAACTCCCGATGACAGAGACTATCTCAGCCTCCATCCCAAGGCTGATTCTGTGGATCTTACTTCAAGTGGGAGCTCTTGCAGCAGGCTATTACAGTCAGGACTATGCCGCAGACACTAGGACCTTTCGGTGAAAACTTCTGCCAGCAATACCAGCGGGGACTGCCCCCGATGCTGGCCCCACCCCGACGTCGGTCAGGAAGAGGGGTGGACCCAGCTCCACCTTATTCTTCTCACCAGATACCCGCACGTAGCGGTACCTTGCTTCTGTTCGATTCAGTGAAAAAAAGAACAACTTCTAGCAAGATTCCTGCCTCTTTTCCACGGTTTTTATTGTTCTCCAATACCGACGTCAGTTCGCTGCCGTCGTCTTATCATTTTTTCCCGCTTTGGAGCGCTGTTTTTCCTTGCTCCGGCCGCTTCCCAGTACCGACGTCAGCCCTCTTCTTACCTGGCTGGGTTTGATGTCTTCCCGGGCGTTGGCATCACCCGAACACTTAAATAAGTGTGACTGCGGGCGGCAGATCCCTGCCAAGGACGGCCATAGGCGGTGCGTCTTCTGCCTGGGCCCCGACCATGACACCGCCAATTGTGCAGATTGCCAGGCCTTTACCAGCCGGACCCGCATCCGCCGCCTGAAAGCCCTCAAGGCCTACCTGTTGGAGCAGAAGATGGATCTGCACTCCCTGGAGGGGAAGAGGAAGGAGAAGAAGCGCCACAACAAGGACCGTAGTCGGTCCTGTCACCGGTCTCGGTCCCGTTCGCATTCGTGACCTTCTCCCAAAAAGGCCCAGCCTTCAGGGTCTGGAGAACCTCTGAAGACTCCACAGGCTAAGGCCAGCCCGTCAGGGGAGAAGCTGGCCAAGCCAAAGGTGACTTTGCTAAGGGTCATCGCCAAGTCCTTAGAGGTGCCTGCTTCGGCCCCACCTGCTGAGGCACTGACGCCGCCTGCTAAAGGCGCGCCTCCGGAGACCAAGGACTCTCCAGTGCCCCCTGGCGTCACTCCGTCGTCGGTCCCTACACTGGCGGCTTGATCCGAGAAGAGAAGGACCACGAGATTACGTCATGGAGACACCGACATCCTCGTCGCCTCAAGTCCTTCTCCCGGGCCGTCAGGAGAACTCTCCTTGCGCTCCGATGTTCCGGAGCCTTCATTTCCAAAGCGAGCGGCTGAAATTTTCACCAAGGACGAGCTCAAGGATCTTTTCTCCTTTTTGGTGGGCAGGTCCACAAGCGGCCCTCCCTGTCACCGCCCAGACACTGCACCGACCCCGCGGGAGAACCACAGCCGGGGTGAGTCTTCATCGCGAAGTCACTGAACGCCAGCCTTCACCCTCCAGGGCTTGTTCCCGCTTCAGGTCCGAGGACCACCGATGTCGCCCCAGGATTTCTAGTGACCGGCGCGGTCTAGGTCACGCTTAGAGCCCTCGCCGCTAGGCGGGAACGCTCCTGACGTCAGTCCTCTGACCGACGTCGGTCATTGCTACGTCGCCGGTCCAGGGACCGGAGTCGGTCTCCTAGTTACTGACGTCAGCAAAGGCATGGTCGTAGGACGGGGTAAGACTATTCCAAATTGGATTGTCGATCCTCCTGTTCATCATTGACCTCTTCATCCTCTCTCAGCCTCAAGCGCTCCCTGGGAGAGAAGGACCAGCCTCACTCGCCTCCGGATGATCCTACTTTTATGGACGTCATGAGGCACATCCAGGCTTCCAACGAGTGGGACACGGAGGACCTGGATCCGGAATGCCGGAGATTGGCCAAGTACCTGAGGCAAAAGGAGCCAAAACCTCTGGTTATTCCTCCTTTGGTGGATACTTTCCAGGATCTTACTAGGACCACCTGGATGCATCCGGCCTCGATCCCGGCAGTCCCTAAGAAGTCGGATAGGCTGTATAAGGCCCCGAGGGCAGAACTCTTCCTGGCAGAACACCCTCAGGCCGACTCGTCGGTGATCACGGCTGCCCATGACAAATCTTGGCAACTGAAACACCTCAGCTCACAGTATCCCGACCCGGAGTCCCGATACCTGGACCAGGTGGGCAAAAAAGTTTATGCGGCCTCCACCTGTTCCATCTGCTCCCTTAATTTCCTAACCCATATGGTACAGTATCAGAATGTGCTATGGGAAAGGGGACTTGAGCTGACATAGGCCATGCCAGACTCTGACAGAAAGACAGAGCTCCTGGCCCTTCTGCAGTCAGGCTCAGACGTAGGCTCCCACATACTGAGAGCCTCGTATGACACTGCAGACATGGCAGCCAGGGCAGCCGCCTCTGGGGTATGCCTCCGGCGCCATGCCTGGTTGAGAGTCTTGGGCTTTCACCAGGATCTGCAGGCCGGTATCCGGGATTTGCCCTTCCAGGGTACCATGTTATTTGGGCAGGAGATGGAGGCTTTGATCTGCCGCCTCCAGGAATCAGGCAAGTCAATCTGGTTGGTCCACCAGATGTACCGTGGTGACCAGCGACATCAGCATCGTAGACAGCCCTTTCGTAAGCCCTCAGGCAATCAAGGTTCAGCCCGTGGCAACCAACAAGGGCAGAGAGGTGTCTACCACAGGAGATCCGGGAACTAGCAGTCTGGTGGACCTCCCGCCCATGGGTCCAAGTCCTCCCAGACCTCTCTCCCAACTCCCGGCTCTGCCCAATGACTCCCTTCCGCCCCCCCTTCCACCAGAAGTCCCAGGGGAGCCAGTTGGGGGCCGCTTCTCCCTTCATTTCGAAGGGTGGATATTGTATGGAGAGGACACATACTAGAGTTCACAGAGTTTCCTCCGCATACTCCGCCAAAGCTCTCCCGCTATCCTCCTTCTCACATCCCACTAATACAAGGAGAAATTCAGACTCTCCTGCAGAAGAGAGCAATAGAGAGGGTCCCCTCGGAGCAGCGGGGTCAAGGGTTCTACTCCCACCTTTTTCTTGTCCCAAAAAAGACTGGGGACCTTCGTCCCATTCTGGATCTCAGCCCTCTAAACCTCTTTATCGAGTACAAAAGGTTCAGAATGGTGACTCTTCAAGGACTCCTCCCCCTTGCTGCACCAAGGGGACTGGCTCTGTTCTCTCGACATGCAGGATGCATTCATGCATATAGGAGTCTATCCTCCCCACAGGAAGTTTCTGAGGTTCCACTTCTAAGGGGAGCATTTTCAGTTTCGAGTGCTTCCGTTCGGCCTCTCTTCTGCTCCGCGCGTCTTCACAAAATGCCTAGCAGTGGTGGCTGCGGCTCTAAGGCGGATGGGACACTATGTGTTTCCCTACCTCGACGATTGGCTACTTACGCCCCTGTCAAGAGGCAGCCTCTTACGCGCTCTCAGAGACACTTATACCCTATTCCGAGAGCTGGGGATCACCCTGAACTTACAAAAATCATCCCCGGAGCCCAGCCAAAAGCTCGCCTTCATTGGAGCGATCCTGGATTCCGTCCAGGGCATGGCTTTTCTCCCACAAGACAAGGGGGTTCACTTGCGAGAGTTGGCAGAATGGACCTCTATAGCCTCTCGAGTTCCGGCTCGGAACTTCCTCAGTTTACTGGGGCATATGGTGGCGGCCATTCCAGTTACTCCCCTTGGCCCGCCTCCACATGAGAGTCCCACAGTGGATGCTCAGGGTACAGTGGGACCAAAGCTACGACGACCTAGACTCTCTGGTCAGGATCTCAGAGCCAGTCAGGAGAACGTTGCTTAGGTGGATGGACCCCAACAATCTGGAGAAAGGGGTCAGCTTTCGTCCGGAGCCACCAGGTCAGACTCTGACAGCAGACGCATCAGACCTGGGGGGGGGGGCACCTGGGTGTACATCGGACGCAAGGGGTTTGGTCACCCAAGGAGCAGTCCCTCCACATCAGTGTACTGGAAATGCGAGAGGTTCTGTACGCCCTCCAGGCTTTTCGAGAGGATCTGGTACCAGGCTCTCTTCTAATTCAGACAGACAACATGGCGGTCATCTTTTACATCAACAAGCGCCTTCTCCAAGGCTGTTCTGGATGCCTGGCACATGGACTGCAGCCAAATGAATATTGTGGTTGGCTGTCCAGTACTACACTCTCATCACTTCCTGACAAAGGGGATAAAAGCAGGTTCTGCCTTGTTTGTTTATGTACCAGACTATGCACATGTTGTCTGTCTGAATCGTAAGATGTTGAAAAGCCTCGAGGGTGTTCAACACTACTCTCATCTCGAGTATGTTGACCAGTTGTTTGTTTCCTTTGCACCCAAAAGAGAGGGCGCCGATGTTTCTAAACAGTGTTTGTACAAATGGTTGGCATACTGCATTACCTTCTGTTATCAGTAGAACAAAACCCTTCCGGGTCAGGTTAAAGGACGTTTAACCAGAGGCATGGCTGCTTCTACTGCTTGTTTCAGGAATGTTTCAGCCACAGACATTTGCGTGGCTGCAACTTGGGAGTTCTGTCCATACCTTTACTAAGCATTACAGTTTGAACATTGCATCGAGGCGCAGAGCTTGCTGTCCTGCAAGGACTTCTTTCGTGAGTACCCTACAGTTGCTGGTAAACCCATTCCTGCCTCCCATTTCTCAGACTTGTCTCAGGTCACTGCTTGGGACTCGGTCCTATATATGAGTACCTACTGCAAGAGCCCTCTCGAAGTAAGATAGTACAGGTACGTAAGAACTTACTGTAACAGTAGATCTTCGAGAGAGCCTCTTGCAGCAGGTACTGCTTTCCCTCCCAGCCTCCCCCTGGGTCTCCTTCTGTGGTTTTTGATATTGTGCCTTTGGCTCCAGGAGCCCTCTCCTTTTCTTCTGTTGCACATTTTTAGGTCTCCGGCGGGAGAACTGGAAGGTGGGCGTGGGAACCGCTCCTTATATAGAGTCACACTGACATCCATCACGTGATGTCGGGGGGGCGGTTCCCCGCTGGACACTGCTAGCTAGAAGTTTTCTGTGCTGTCCTAGCACCTGGCAGCTTAGTCCTACATGTGAGTACCTACTGCAAGAGCCTCTCAAGAAGATCTACTGTTACGATAAGTTCTGGCGTAACTATACTGCTAGGGACATGAATATGTTGTTCATCCACACTTATAGGCAGGTTCCTTGCCGCTTTAAATCTTGCCGGAAGGTCTTCAAGCTGGCTCCTCCCACCCACCTGGGTGGTAAAACTCTTGGCTCCGACCCATGACGCCAGATCTTTGTTACCGCTTGGAAGCTCAGGTTCCCTCCTTAACGCTCTGCGTATAAGACTGGTTCCTAACTCTTCGGTTTTCCGAAATTAAACTCCTAGGTTTTCTAGACTTCGGTCAACTTTTTCCCTCGCGGCTGCGATGGACAAATCGACTCCCGGTTTCCGGAGATGCCCATGCGGGCAGAAGATGTCTCGGACGGATCCGCACTCCACGTGCGTCTACTGCTTGGGCCTTGAGCACGACCCACAGGCTTGCGACCTGTGCTCTTCTTTCTCGGCCTATGTCCTGGAAGACCGTGATGCCCGTCTGCAACTTGGGCGACCCGAGAAGCTGCTACCTCCGGTAAAGTCGAAGAGGCCCGGGTTGGCGTTTCAAGGGGCGGGGCGGCTCGGCGGATCAGCTTGAGCAGATGATCGCCCTCGAAGAGGAGGTGGCGCGGACCGCATCTTCCTCGGCCGCGGCATTTATCCCGCTCTCCCTGGGATCCTCATATACTGCTTCCTTTAAGGAGCTTTGTCTGTCTCTCTCCACCAAGGGAGAGGGACCTTCATCTTCGGGACCTTCCTCTTGGTCCAAAAAGAAGAAGGACAAGGGTAAGTCCGTCCATCGACGCTCTTGGGAGCGGGAGAGGTCCCCCTCCCCGAGTGGTCAACCATCGACTTCGGTCGATCCTTCGGCTTCGGCCACTGGCTTCACGGTGTCCCCGTCAGGTCAGTTGACCGAGACTCCTGTCGACGCAGTCAAGATTTTTCTCGACCTGTTGGACGGGTTGTCGACCGGAGAAGCCTAAAATCCTCTCTCCCTGGTTCCCCCGGTGGCGGTTGAGGATCCCGTGGGCTTGCCAGTGCCTCCGGTTCTGGAGCCCTTGGGTGTTCCTTCTGAGCCGAGGGGAGGGCGGGTTTCCCCCACGCCTTCCCTGCACCCTCCTCGGAAAAGCCGAGGTTTGCGGTCTCAGTCTCGGACTTCTTCGCGGTCCAGCCGATCCCACCACCATAGGCGGTCTCGGTCTCGGCACTGCGGCAAGCGGCACCGCCGCTCGTCCTCTTCCTCGGATGAGGGGAGGCTTCGACGCAAGTTGCGTCGATGATACGAGGACCTCATGTGGCAACAGCTTCTGTTGGCCGGGAATAAGCCGACGACGTTGCCTTCCCCGGCTATTAAGTGGCTGTCACCGGAGCGGCTGAAACAACCCCTCGCTTTAGCCGAGGCGCCTGTTTCCAGGCCTGTTGCTCAGCCAAAACCAGCTGCTCCACCGATTTATGGTGGAACCTCCGCCTCCACAGCTGTTGTTTGGGGCTCTGACCAAGAACTCTCGGTCGGCTCAGGGTTTACCCCATAGGCTGTCGGTCACCCTCACTCCCGATCGCCCTCGGCAGGTGGAGGGTGGCTCAGGCCCGAGGCAGCTCTTTGCGGACTCTTTCAAGTCCGATGACGATTCCTCCCTTTTCTCCAGGCGAATGAACTTGGAGTCCTCTGGGGGTCAGTCGCTGGATGATAGCCCTTTGTCCTTTCTGAGTTTGCTTAGGCTCATCTCGGAGTCCACCGGGATGCAGCTCAAGCCCGTATCCAAGCGGGCCAAGTATCCCCTCACGGAGATATTGGACCGGGGGGATTCCCCTACGGAGGCCTTCCCTGTGGCCGAGGCCATTGTGGGCCTGGTCTTGGAGCTCTGGCAGCGTCCTGCTTCCTGCCCTGTGCCTTCGGCCAGGATGTCCAGGAAGTATGCAGTCCCTACCGGGTTCCCTGTCCGGTTTCTCGGAACATCCCTCAGCCGAGGGGTTAGTTACTGACAGCGTTTTCTGGCGTGCCGGAAATGCTAGGGATGTGGACAAACCTCCCGACAAGGAGTCCAAGAAATTGGACTATGCCGGGCAAAAAGTCTACGCTGCGTCCTCCCTTGGCCTTCGTCAGGCCAGCTCGGCCGTGCTTATGGCACATTTCTCCCATGCCCTGTTGGGCTCCCTGGACGAGGTAGTCCCTCATCTTCCGGCTGACCTGCAGACTACGGTTAGGCAGGTGCGGGACCAGGGCAGGGCGGTGGCAAAGCAGCAACTTCAGACTGCTTTGGACATTGGAGACTCATCCGCCAGGTCAGTCGCGGCCGCAGTGGCTATGCGCCATCGGGCATGGCTGAGGATATCCACCTTCACAGCGGATACCCAGCACAAATTGGCGGATGTCCCCTTCTTGGGGACTGACCTCTTCGGCCCTGGAGTGGAAGGCCACCTCCAGAGGATCGAAAAGTCCAATGCCACTTTGGACTCGGTCTTATCCGCTCAGAGGGACAAGGGCCGCAGACCGCAACCCAAGCCCTTTCATCCGTCTGCGCCCTTGGCACGTCCGGCCCAGCAACATCAGGGCCAGCAGGCTCGCGCTTGGCGTCCCAAACCCAAGCCTGTGGCTTCCTCCTCCAGGAAGCTGGGAGGTAAAGGCCCAGGAGGTCCCTCGGCCGGTCCCTCCTCCAAGCCTGCACAATGACGGGTTGAGGGGTGTCGCCCCCAACCTCGTCACCTCACCCCAGGTTCCCCCCGTGGGGGGATGGCTCCGGTCCTTTCTTTCCGCCTGGTCTGCTATTACCACAGACCGGTGGGTGTTGAAGTGGAGGAAAGGGCCTGCCTGTGGAGTTCGAGCAGGCCCCGCCTCTCAGAGCCGCCGCCCCCAGGGGCCTCGTGTCCGCAGCTCGCTGTCAGCCTCGCCGAGCCGACATCGCCTGCTCTCGAGAAGGAGGTGATCAGAGAGGTGGCGGACCTCACCAGACCCGGGTTTGTGTCCAGGCACTTCCTGGTCCCAAACGGACGGGGCTGGCGCCCATTCTCTACCCTACACGACCTAAACAAGTTCCTAAGGTCTCGACCTTCAGGATGGTCACTCTGGCTCAGATAATACCATCCTTGGAACGCGGCGTGTGGTTCTGCTCTCTGGACCTGTAGGACGTTTTTCACGTCCCTATCCGTCCGCTCCCACCAAAGATTCTTTCTCGCAGTGGAAGGATCCCTTTGAGTTCCGAGCCATGCCCTTCGGCCTGTCTCCCTGCACCCAGGGTCTTCACCAAATGCATGGCAGTGGTGACAGCATTCCTGCGGCACCGAGGGGTCCGGGTGTACCCTTACCTGGACGATTGGCTGATAGCAGCCCCCTCCAGACAGGAGGTGGAGCGGTCCAGAGATCTGGCCCTCCAGGTTTGCTCTCAAATCGGCCTCCTCATCAACGAGGCCAAGTCAGAACTCGAGGCGAAGCAGGTGATTCTCTTCATCGGAGCAGAGCTCGACTCTCTTTGAGCCAGAGCACGGCTCCCAGCGGACAGGGCCGAGGTTCTTTCCTCCTTTGCTCGATCATTTCTGGTTGGGCAATTGCGCCCTGCCTGGGACTTCCTGCACCTCCTGGGTCTCATGGCGGCCTGCACCAGCATGGTCCATTGGGCCCGCTGGAACATGCGTCCCCTTCAATGGGGACTGGCCAGCCAGTGGTCTCAACGCTGCGATCCATTGGACCAGCTAGTGACGGTGACCCAGGGGATGTGGAACGCTCTCCAGTGGTGGATCGTTCCAGCTCATCTGCAGGAGGGCATCCCATTTGTCCGCCCCGAGCCGACGGTCTCTCTGTCGACCGATGCCTCTCTGATGGGTTAGGGTGCCCATCTGGGGGAGCACAGAGCGCACGGCCTCTGGTCCCCGCGGGAGTCCCGATGCCATGTCAACCTGCTGGAGCTCCGAGCGGTCCGCCTAGCTCTCACCGCCTTCGCTCCGTTTCTACAGGGTCAAGTGGTTTGGGTCCAGACGGACAATACCACGACCACGTACTACCTAAACCGCCAGGGCGGGACGCGCTCCATGCCTCTGTGCAAGGAAGCTCTCCTTATTTGGTCACTCGGGGGCAGCCTGGAGGCGGATCTCCTAGCCATTCATGTGGCAGGAGCCTCCAACACCCTGGCCGATGCCCTAAGCCGGATTGGGGCTGTATCCCACAAGTGGTCTCTCCTGCCGGAGGTAGTACAAGATCTGTTCTCCCATTGGGGCACACCTCAGGTGGATCTATTTGCCTCCAGGGAGAATGTGAAAAGCTGAGGCTGTTCCATGTCCGCCCCCCTCAGCAGGGCTCGCTGCAGGGGGATGCCTTCTCGAGGCCTTTCCCCCATTTTCCTTGATCCACAAGGTGCTTCTCAAGGCAAGGAGGGACAAGGCGCAGGTGATTCTGGTAGCCCCAGACTGGCCCCGCCAATGCTGGTATCCAGATCTCCTCAGCCTCAGCTCCAGGCTCCCGAGGCAGCTTCCAGCTCGCCCGGACCTGCTTTCAAGTCAATCGGGGAAGGTGTTCCATCCGGACCTACAATCCCTGCACCTGACGGCCTGGTTTCTGAGCGGCTAGAATTCCAGGCCTTGGGTCTTTCCGACGAGGTCCTCAATGTAGCTGAGGCGTCCTGTAAGGAGTCGACCAGGAAATGCTATGCCTTCAAATGGAAAAGGTTTTCCATTTGGTGTCAGGGCAAGGGCCTGGACCCTTCCTCCTGTTCCTTGGCAAGCATCTTGGACTATTTATGGTCCCTTTCTCAGCAAGGGCTTAGGTCGCGACCCTAAGGGTGCACCTGGCAGCCATCTCTGCTTGCAGGCGCGGGCTGGGGAGCAGTCAGTGGCGCAGGGAGAAGGTGGTCTGGCAGCTTTCAAAGGCCTTGATCATTTCCTCCGGTGCGAGAACCTCCACCTCCGTGGATCTACTGCTGGTATTGGCAAAGCTCATGGACAAGCCATTCGAACCAATGCACAGGTGTGATCTCTCTCACCTGTCGTGGAAGACCGCCTTCTTGGTGGCTATTATGTCAGCCAGAAGGATGGGAGAGCTCCAGGTGCTTTCCATCGAGTCTCCTTACTTGGTCTTCCACAGGGACAAGGTTGTCCTGTGCCCTCACCCGAAATTCCTTCCGAAGGTGGTGTCGGAGTTTCACCTTAACCAGGTGTTGACTCTGCCGGTGTTCTACCCCAGTCACACCTCGGAGGCCGAATATAGGCTCCATACTTTGGACCCTAGAAGGGCGCTCGCTTATTATAAGGAGCGCACGGCTGAAATTCGGGGAGAGGTTCACCAGCTGTTTGTCACCTATGCTGAAGCCGCACCTGGCAGACCTGCAGCCAAGCGGATGATAGGCAGGTGGGTCACCTCCTGCATAGATCTCTGCTATAAGTTGGCGGACATGGAGCCTCCTAGAGGGATAACAGCTCATTCTACCCGCCATACTGCTGCATCGGTGGCTGCTTCCAGGTACTGCCCCTATCCAGGAAATCTGCAGGCTGCTACCTGAAGTCGGCACACACCTTCATCACCCATTACCACATCGACCTTGAGTCATGCGGGATGCTGGTTTTGGGGCCTCGGTTCTCCAGTCTCTTTTCCCTAAGTAGGGGGTGTGCCTGCCTCCCTCCTCCCAGAGAACTGCTAGAGTCTGCCAACAGTGGGATGAACAACATATCCATGTCCCTAGAAATACAGGTTACTCACCTGTAACAGGAGTTCTAGGAATGGTATATGTTGTTCATCCACATGACCCACCCGGCTTCGACGCACAACCTGAGCTTCCAGCGGGCCAGATCTGGCGTCATGGGGCGGAGCCGAGAGTTTTACCACCCGGGTGGGTGGGAGGAGCCAGCTTGAAGACCTTCCGGCAAGATTTAAAGTGGCAAGGAACCTGCCTATAAGTGTGGATGAACGACATATACCATTCCTAGAACTCCTGTTACAGGTGAGTAACCTGTATTTTCTGCTGTCTGGATCTTCAGGACGCGTTCTTCCATGTCCTGATCCGTCTGTCCCACTGAAAGTTCCTCTACTTCTGGGCAGAGGGAATCCAGTATGAGTTCCAGGCCATGCCATTCGGCCTCTCCTCGGCCCCCAGGGTCTTCACCAAATGCATGGCAGTGGTGGTGGCACACCTGAGGCATCGAGGGGTCCGGGTGTACCCCTACCTTGATGACTGGTTGATAGCAGGTCCCTCCAGGCAGAAGGTGGAGTGATCCAGGGATCTGGTCCTTCAGACCTGCATCGACCTGGGTCTTCTTATCAATGTGGCCAAGTCGGAGTTCACACCCACACAGGTGATCAGTTTCATTGGGGCAGAGCTCGACTCTTGCTGAGCCAGAGCCAAGCTCCTGATGGACAGGGTGGAGGTTCTCTCCTCCTGTGCCCAGTCATTTGTGGTTGAGCACTTGCGCCCTGCCCAGGACTTCCTGCCCCTCCTGGGTTACATGGCGGCCTGCACCACTGTGGTCCATTGGGCCCAGTGGCATATGCGTTTCCTGCAGTGGAAGCTGGCCAGTCAGTGATCCCAGTGCAAAGGTCACTTTGACCAGCTGGTTACTTTAACCCAGAGGATGTGGGATGCTCTCCAGTGGTGGACCATCCCGAAACATTTGCAGAAAGGGATCCCATTTGTCTGCCCTAAGCTGGTGGTCACCTTGATGACCGACACCTCTCTCATGGGCTAGGGGTGCCCACCTAGGGGAACACAGAGCCCCGAGGAGTCCTGATGCCACATCAGCCTGCTGGAGATCTGAGCAGTTTGGCTGGCACTGACTGTGTTCGCTCCATTTGTTTGGGGTCAGGTAGTTCAAGTCCAGATGGACAACACCATGACAACCATGTACTACCTCAACAAGCAGGGAGGGACGCATTCAAACAACATGAAGTCTTGCTGTATTCTGACTTATGCAGTTAGCCCCAGCACTTGAACTGCCCCAGAGAGGAAAGAGTTAACTCTGTGCAGAAGCACAGAACGTTGAGCTCGAGCTCGGTTTTCAAACCTCTGTCTGTGGTGCTTCAGAGTGTAACCGCCAGATTCTTTACTCCTCCTATCTGTCAGAAGTCATCCGAGATTGTTCTTCGGCCGGTCTGTTAAAGTTTCTTAAAAAGTGTCGGTTTTCACAGATTTCTTATTTTTTTCTGTTTCAGATCTCTGTCTATGGTACAGTAAGTGTGTAGATAGGTAGTGAACTGTTTTTTTGTCTTTATTATTGTGGAAATTGTAACTCTTCGGTTCCCTAGCGGTCGTTCTGGTTGGGAACCAACTGTTTTCTGTTTAAATTCAAATTCTGGGAATTTAGCAGTGGTGTGCTGGTTCCAATCGGTTTAAAAAACAGACTCATCGTTTCTTTTCCACAACTCTGGTAGAATAATGTGTTTTTGTTATGATCGTAGAGTATTACCTGGTGTAAAAGCTATTAAGGGTAATTTTGTTACCTGACCATGTCTGAGAAACCCAAGAAGAAAACCGGGCCCACTGGGTTTCAGCACTGTAGTGAGTGTGGGGAAGCTTTTGCCAAGGCTGATCCTCACCTCTTGTGTGTTTATTGTCTGGGGTTTGACCACCTCAAAACAGACTGCCAGATATGTAAGTATTTTCCCAAAGCCACTGTGGATAAAAGATTGAGAAGGCTAAAGGAAAAGGAGGCCAAACCTGAAGAGGTGCCCACTGACCTGGGCGATACTTCCTTGGGCAAAAGGAGATCCAACTCTGAGGGGTCGGTTCCAGTGAAAAAAAAAAAGGAAATCGGCCTGTTCAGGTCCAGAACTGCGTACTCCAACCGCTGATGAGATAGCCAAAACAATGAGCATTGTTCAGTCGCTTCCGCTGGTTCCGTCCGAACCGGCACTGTCAGTTAAGCGGTCTGTTCGGTCGGATCCCACTCCATCAGATTATGATCCGGATGCCTATTATGAATTGGAGTGGGAAGGGGATGAAGACTTCCCAGAACAGGACGATGATGATGATGATAATGATTTAGAAGGTCTGGATGTGCCCATTGAACCGGACATCTCCCCAGACAGACCCTCCAATGTCTCCCCTCCCAGGCTTTCTGAGTCCCATTCCCGCTATTTGTTCTACAAAAAAGTGGCTGAAGCCCTCCAGCTCCCCATGGTAGAAACTACAGAGGAGGAAGAAGGGCCTCATTTTGTTGAGATGATGGACATCCCAGAGTCTAAAAGGTTGTCTATTGTCCTCCACAAATCTTTGGGGGAACAGACAGAGAAGATTCTTCAGACACCAAACTCTTTACCTCCAGTGGACAAGAGAATGAATAGGAGGTACATGTTATCAGGCTCAGGTGTGGAGTTTTTGTACGATCATTGCAGCCATGTCGGGATAGTGCAGGCTGCAGCCTGTGACAGAGCTAATGTACCTTTGGTTTCACACCCCCCAGATAAAGACTCTAGGAAGGTGGATGCCATGGCCAGAAAACAATATCTGGTATCCTCCTTGGGACTCAGGCAGGCACATTATATGGCCTATGCAACCAGGTACCAGAAGTCCAGGAGGGATACTGTTCTGGAACTGGCTAAACAGGCTTCCCCCCAGCTGGCCAAAGAGCTGGAGGAGGTGGCTGCTGATGGGATTGAGGCATCCAATGTACAATTCCATGCTGCTGTGGACTCAAATGATGTGGCATCACGAGTCATAGCTACATCTGTGTCTCTCAGGAGAGTTGCTTGGCTCAGATGTACTAGCGTTTCATAGGACACACAGGCTAAGGCCATGGATTTCTCTGTAGCGGGTAACTCTGTTTGGGGAGCAGACAGAGACTTACATTAAAAAAAAATTGATGAATACAGGACCACTTACAGGAATGCTCAGGCCAAGGAAAGGAAAGCCACTCCTCAGAAGCAGCAGTCTAAGGGCAGGGGCAGGCCTTTTCACAGGCCTTTCTACCAAGCCCAGGCCTCCTCTCCCTTCCCACAGAGGGGTTTCTTCCGAGGGAGAGGCAGGAGGGGGATGAGTAGGGCTGCATCCTCTTCCCAGTCCAAGGCTTCTGTCAAGCAGACACCCTGATGTGTCAGCCCGGGTCGACTCCCCATTCCCAGTAGAAGGCAGGCTGGCTTACTACTTCCAGACCTGGAAGTCTGTTACCTTAGACAAGTGGGTCCTGGAGGTAGTAAGCCAGGGACTGGCCCTCAGTTTCCAAAAGTTTCCAAAAATGAGGGTCAGGTCTTTTCCACCTGCAAACATTTCCAAAACCATTGCTCTAGAACCAGAGGTTTTCTCTCTGCTGGCTCTCAGAGCCGTAGAGAGAGTTCCCACTCTAAACAGGGGCAAGGGTCTGTACTCCAGATATTTCCTTACCCCAAAAAAGACAGGTGATTGGTGACCCATCCTAGACTTAAGGTATTTGAACAAACACATCTTAAAACCAAAGTTCAGAATGGTGACTCTGGGAGTAATTCTTCCCTCTCTAAGGCCAGGGGACTGGTTAGCATCCCAGGACCTCAAGGATGCCTATTTCCATATTCCTATCAGGTGCTCCCACAGAAAGTATCTCAGGTTCGAGTTGCCTTCAGGTCATTATCAGTTCAGAGCTATGCCTTTCGGCCTAACATCGGCTCCAAGGGTGTTTGCAAAGTGCCTTGCAGTAGTAGTGACCTTCCTTAGAAGGCAGGATATTTTTCTATTCCCATATCTGGATGACTGGCTCATTGTAGGACAGTTTTCCGAGCAGGTCAATTCAGCTCTACAGGTAACTAAAGATCTTCTGAGTTCCCTGGGATTCCTTCTCAACCTGCCAAAGTCAGTTCTCGAACCAGTACAGCTTCTCACCTTCATAGGGATAGAGTTAGATACTGTTCAAGCAAAGGCCTTTCTCCCACTTGCAAGAGTTCAGGCCCTTACAGATCTCGCTTCCTCTTTTCATCCTCTGGTTTCTCATCCAGCAAGACATTTTCTTCAGTTCTTAGGCCACGTGTCAGCTTCCACTGCAGTGATGCAAGGGGCCAGGTTCCAGATGAGGGACATTCAGTTCCACCTTAGGTCCTTTTGGTCTCAGAAGAAATATTCTCTTACCAAGCTGATTCCAGTGACTCAGACTCTGGCCCAAGCTCTCCAGTGGTGGCTGGACCAGGACAATCTCAGGCAAGGTGTCCCATTTCTCAAGCAAACTCCTTCAGTGGTCCTTACCACAAATGCTTCTCTCCTGGGCTGGGGAACCCACCTGGGAGCCCTCACAGCATGGGGGTTTGGTCCCCAAAAGAGTCTCGCCTTCATAGCAATCTTCTGAAACTCAGGGCAGTATTCTTGGCCCTTCAAGTTTTCACAGACTCAGTGAGGAATAAGGTGGTTCAGGTCGGGACAGACAACACCACCACCACGTGGTACAGCAACAAGCAAGGGGGCACTCAGTGTACGGCCTTTCGCATGGAGGCCACGAAAGTATGGTCTCTGACCTACTGCCTACAGACTTCCCTAATAGCAGTCCACCCCCCAGGGAAGGACAATGTGCTAGCAGATGCTCTGAGCAGAATCTCCCAGGGCCATCACGAATGGACCTTGGATCCTCTCATCCTGAAAGTAATCTACACCAGGTGGGGCACCCCAGAGATAGATCTCTTCGCAGCACCAGACAATCATCAACTTCCCAGTTCTGCTGCAGAGCTCCAGTCCTGGGGACTATTCCTCTGGATGCTCTGATATTGGATTGGGAAGGCAAGTTCCTTTATACCTTTCCTCCCTTTCCCCTGTTGTTCAGGGTTCTAGTCAAGATCAGGTCACAACCCTGCACAGTGATTCTGGTTGCTCCAGACTGGCCAGGCAACCTTGGTATTCTCTGTTGTTGTCCTTAACAGTCTCACTCCCCCGTCTCTTCCCAAGAGACACAATCTTTTAACCTCCTCTCAAGGGAGGATCTGGTACCCCAATCTCCAGTCTCTCAATCTCAAGGCCTGGCTCTTGAAGAGTTATAATACACAGGCCTGCATCTTTCTCACGGAGTTTTGGACATCCTTAAGGGTTCTCGGAAACCTTCTACCAGGAAAACTTATAACTCCAAATTGAAAAGATTCAGCATTTGGTGTTCACACAGGGATATTCTGCCAGATGCTGTGGGTATTGCCACAGTCTTAGATTACGTGGTTCACCTTAATGGCTTAGGCCTTAGGCCAGCCACTTTAAAAGTTAATCTATCAGCTGTCTCTGCATTCCTGTGCAGGGAAGGGCACTTCTCTGGCATCTCATCCTATCTTTGGTAAGTTCTTTAAAGGTCTGGTTCATATCAATCCTCCTTTTAGAGAGCCTACTCCAGCTTGGGATCTCAATATTTGCATTGCTCAGCTTATGCAGCCACCCTTTGAACCTCTGGCTTCAACCAAGTTTAAGTACTGGACCTGGAAAACTGTATTTCTGGTAGCTATCACTTCTGCCAGGCGAATTAGTGAATTACAGGCCCTGTCAGTTGAACCTAATTTTATCTCATTCCACAGAGGTAAGGTGGTCCTCAGAACTAATAGAAGTTTATTACCCAAGGTGGTCTCAGACTTCCATCTAAACCAGTCCATGTTGCTTACTGTGTTTTTCACTGATCATTCTTCTTCAGGAGAAAGAAGGTTACACCATTTGGATGTTAAAAGGGCACTTTGCTATTACATAGAGCATACCAAGGCACATAGGAATGATTGTCTTCAATTGTTTCTCACTTACGGTGAAGTGGGAAAAGGTAGGCCTGCTGCTAAAAGAACTATTGCCAGGTGGATTGTAGCTTGTATACAGTTTTGTTATACAGAGCTAGGTAAAACACCTCTCTCAGGCCTGAGGGCCCACTCGGCTAGAGGTACATCTGCTTCTCTGGCTGCTGCCAGAGATATACCTTTTCTAGAGATCTGCAAAGCAGCCACCTGGAAAACAGTCCATACATTCACCAAGCATTACTCTCTGGATGTCCAGGCTAGGAGGATTAGGGAGGCAGTATAGCGCAGTGGTTTAACGCTCTGAGCTGCAAATCTGGTGACATCCAGTATACCAGACCTGGGTTTGAATCCCACAGCCTCCACTTGCATACTGTGTAACCCTGAGCAAGTCACTTAACTTCCCTGTGTTCCCAGGTCGCACCTGTAAAAAAGCTTTCAACTTAGTGTGCTACTCCTGGTTAAAAAACAACTAAAAAAAAAAAAAGAGTGATGCTAGGTTTGGTACAGCAGTACTGCAACTGCAGAGCGTATTCCCAAAATAGGTTCGGTACCCTCCTCCATGGAGGTACTGCGTGGTAGTCTGCATATGTCAGAATACAGCAAGACTTCTTCTTGTTTGAAGAAAAATGACTCACTTTAGTAATTCTGTTTCTTCTAATGGAGTCTTGCTGTATTCTGACCTCCCCCCGCCTTCCCTCTCAGAACCTAGTTTTTGGGATGTGGGCTGGCAGGTACAGTGATGCACCTCAGGGGTGTACCTTACACCCCTCCCCTTTAGGGTGGGGTGGTAGTTATGTTTTAGATTTATATATTATATATCTTTTTCACTGCCTGTTTTTTTATCTTGGGTTCTCGACTTGAGTCTTTTGGGACCCAAGTAGTTGCCTGTTGGTATATTTTGTTACAGTTTCCACACTGGAAGTGTAGTTAGTTAGTTGCTCGTAAGAATCTGATGGTTATACTCTGAAGCACCACAGACAGAGGTTTGAAAACTGAGCTCGAGCTCAACGTTCTATGCTTCTGCATAGAGTTAACTCTTTCCTCTCCGGGGCAGTTCAAGTGCTGGGGCTAACTGCATATGTCAGAATACAGCAAGACTCTGTTAGAAGAAACACAGTTACTAAGGTGAATAATTTTGTCTTTCCTGCCATTGTGCAAGGAAGCTTTCCACACTTGGACCCTTGTGCGCAGCCTGGAGGTGGATCTCCTAGCCATCCACATGGCAGGAGCCTCCGATCTGTTGGCGGATGCTGTCAGCTGGATAGGCAAGGCTTCTCACGAGTGGTCTCTCCACCTGGAGGTAGTTTACCGTCTGTTCTCTCAGTGGGGCATCCCTCAGGTGGACCTGTCTGCCTCCAGGGAGGACGCAAAGCTGAGGCTGTATTGTGCCCACCCCCTTCAGCAAGGCTGTCTGTGGGGAATGCCTTCTTGAGGCCGTGGACCCCAGGCCTCTTCTATGCCTTCCCGCCACTTCCCTTGATCCACAGAGTGCTACTCAAGGTCAGGAGGGACAAGGCACAGGTGATCCTGATGGTTCTGGACTGGCCCCACCAGGTTTGGTACCCAGATCTCCTCAACCCTAGCAACAGGCTCCCGAGGCATCTTCCAGCATGCCTGGACCTGCTTTGCATAAGTTAAGGGAAGGTACTCCATCCGGACCTTCAATCCCTGCAGCTGACAGCCTGTTTCCTGAGCAGCTAGAGTTCCAGGCTTTGGGTCTCTCCGAAGATATCTTCATGGTTGTGGAGGCCTCTTGGAAGGAGACGACAAGGAAATGCTGTGCCTTCAAGTGGAAGAAATTCTCCATTTGGTGTCAAGGCAAGGGGTTGGACCCTTTGACCTGTCCGGTGGCCAGCATTTTGGACTACCTATGGTTCCTCTCCAAAAGGGGACTTTGATCAACGACCCTTAAGGTGTACCTGGCAGCCATCGCTGCTTACTGGACACTGGCCAGTCAGCGGTCGATGGCGCAGGAGACAGTGGTTTGGTGCTTTTTCAAGGGCCTGTATCACATGTCCCCTCCGATGCGTGAACCTCCACCTCCGTGGGATCTGTTGCTTGTACTGACAAAGCTCATGGGCAAGCCATTCGAACCGATGCACAAGTGTGAGATGTCATATTTGTCGTGGAAGACCACCTTCTTGGTGGCCATTACATCAGCCAAAAGGATTGGGAAGCTCCAGATGCTTTCGGTGGAGTCTCCTTACCTGGTCTTCCACAGAGACAAGGTTGTCCTGTGCCCCATCCCAAAGTTCCTCCCGAACGTTGTGTCGGAGTTTCCCCTGAATCAGGTGATGACTCTTCTGGTGTTTTACCTGAATCACACCTCGGATGCCGAATACAGGCTTCATACTCTGGACCTGAGGCGAGCGCTCGCCTGTTATAAAGAGCACACGGCCGGAGTTCGGAGAGTGTTCGCTAGCTATTTGTCACCTATGCTGAAGCCGCACCTGGCAGACCTGCAGCCAAGCAGGTGATTGGCAGATGGATTACATTGTGTATTGATCTCTGCTATAGGTTGGCGGGTAGGGAGCCTCCCATAGGGTTAAAGGCTCATTCCACCCGCCATACCACTGCATTGGTGACTGCTTCTAGGGACGTCCCTATCAGGAAATTTGCAGGGCTGCTACCTGGAAGTCAGCAAACACACCTTCATTTCCCATTACCACATTGACCTTGAGTCACGCCAGGATGCTGGTTTTGGGGCCTCAGTTCTCCAGTCTCTGTTCCCTAAGTAGGAGGTGTGCACCTTGCCTCTGTCCTCCTGGAGAACTGCTAGGAGTCTGCCAGACAGTGTAGATAGAACAACATATCCACGTCCCTAGAAAAACAGGTTACTCACCCATAACAGTAGTTCTAGAAGTGGTTTATGTTGTTCATCCACACGGACCCTCCCGACCTCCCCAGCTTCGGCGCTCACACTCTGCTTTCCAGCAGGCGTAAGAGGGTGGAGCCGAGGGATATACCACCAGGGTTGGTGGGAGGAACCAGTTTTGAAACTTTCCGGCGATTTTTAAAAGGAAAGGCAACTGCCAGACAGTGTGGATGAACAACATATACCACTCGTAGATCTACTGTTACAGGTGAGTAACCTGTTTTTTTGTTGAGCGAGTGATCGGCATGCACCCAGCTACCAGCTTGCCTCCCCCCACCCACCTGCTTGCTCGTCTGCCTGATAGTCAAAAGTGAAAGTTTCAGTTGTTTTGAAAACTTGCCTTACCTAAACTGACAGAGTGTTTGTTTTCAGACAGCTGTGTTGCGACTTTACTTAGCGGCTTTGTCCAGCCACACTTGACATGTTAGCATCTTTGCTTCGGAGTGTCGTGGGTGGTTCAAAGCAGAGCATCATTATGACATCAGAACATTAGAACAACTTTCGCTGACCTTTGAACTGTCCTACAACAAGATTATACTGTGTATAGATTTCCTTACACAACAAATGGCAACCATACACTGTTAGTATAATCGTGTGCAAGTAGCAAAGCCCATAGTATATTTCCTCAGTACTCCCTTGAAAGACTCATGGGAGGGTGAGCTACATATATGGAGAGAAAGAGAGTCCCGGAACTTCGGGGTGATGGGGAGAAGGTGTGTTCTCCTGTCTTAGCGGAACATTTGGTAACAAGGAGAAGTGATGAGTTAGAGGATCTGAGAGACTACAGTTGACTAGTAGAATGGGGGAGAAATATTAGTGGGTTGGGGAGGAGGTGCATAGTATTTTTTCAAGGAAACAGCGAAAAAAATAGGAGTGTACAGAAGGGGGGCAGTACATGGCAGAGTACAGAGAGCAGTGGTGGATTAAGCTAGGGAAAGTCAGAGAGAAGGGACAGATGTTGTTATAGGCCACTTCCCATATAAGAAGGACAGATTCTGGGGCATGAGAGAAGACAGGTTGACCATATTGGAATTTTGGAAGGAGGACACTTTGAGCGATGGCTAGTCTAGCCTTGAGAATGCCAGTGTGACATGTCCTGTATGCAAGACCAAGTCTAGAGTTGATAGCTTTACTAGCCGAGGAGATCTGGACAGAGAAATACAGAACTGGGTCGAAGGTGATACAGGATATTTTAATTCTTTTCACGTGGGAGAGATGAGCGTCATCCAAGCAGGGTCAACGCAGGATTTCAGTTTGACTTGGAATTGAAAAAGTGCTAACTGGGATTTTGAGATGTTGAGAACAAGATTGTTATTAATGAGCCTAAAGTGGAACAGGAAGAAATTTTGGTTTAGCTGGGAGTTGATGTGGGAAATATGAGGAGAGCTGAAGTAAAGCACAGTGTCAACGGTAGCAGTGTGCAGATTACCCATTATCTACCAGAAATCCAAGACTTGACTGACATCCAATCCACTGTAGATTAATTCATCTCCCCCTCCCCCCGAGCTTTAGCCAGTTAATACGTGTTAGCCCATATGACAGTTAACCCTATTTTTCAGCATGTGAGCTATGATTTAGATATGATGTTATGTGGGAAATAAAAAGGATGTCTACCTGCAGCCATATTGTTGAAGTCTGACAGTAAATTCAGAGGATTGTACTGTAACATGATAAAAAAGTGTGAACAGTATAGAAACAGAACAGGGCACAATTTTAATACACAGGAGAGCCACTGGTATGATCCAGGGGAAGACATAAGGTTGGCAGATCTTAATGTGTACATCGGAAGCCAGGAGAGAAAGAGGGGATATAACTGAAATGTACAAGTTCTTGTGAGGACTCGGCAGGGTAGACTGTATGGACCTGTTTATGTAGAGCAAGGACACAGTTACTACAGGACAGGAATGAAAACTGGTGGTGGCGGGAATTTCAGAAAGGACTTGAGGAAATTCTTCTTCACTAAATGGTTGGTGGACAAAGGCAATAAACTGCCCAAAGAGGTAATGAAGCCAATACTGTAACAAGGTTTAAACTTGGGTGGGACGGAAATAAAGGAAAAGTGGGACCCACAGGTGGAAGAGAGGATGGGCTACCTGAGGAATGGGCTGACAGTCAAGAAATAAGGCTACTGGCTCTTTAAATCCAGCTTGGCATTAGAGACAGGGTATTAAGCAGACTGGATGGATCGATAGGTCTTTTTCTGCTAACATGTGCTGTTTCTTTTTTTTTTTATAACTTTATTTTTATTTTTCATTTGTCAACAAGTCAACAATTACATTTTCATACTACAACAGTGATTAAAAGACAGAATAAATAAATAAAAAAAATACATCCTGACTGTTCAACCCTTGTTTCTGATTTTTACACAGCACATCGATTCTATTTCACTCTTGTGGATTATGCCTTTTTCCATTAGGTGGTCCAATCTATGGAACGAAGTTGGGTTGAAGCAGTGAGATGTATGCTACCCATCTCCTCCAAATTACCTCAGAAGTGTTCTTTTCTTTTATCTATAGTGGCAGTTAAGTGTTCTATCTTATACATTCTAATCATTAAGTCATGCCGCTGACCTAAGGATAGAGGTGCAGAGGAGAGCCAGTTCTTTGTTATTACTGTCTTCGCTACTAATTTACATTTGACTAATAATTTTCTTGTATTTGGATCTCTATATCCCTTCGGGTATGAAGAGAAAAGAAAGGTCGGAGGTGTCAGTTGAGGGAATAGTGGAAATATTTCCCCTAGGGCTGCTGATAGTTCTTTCAGAAAGGGCTGTAAACCTGGGCAATGCCAGAATATGTGGCCATGTGTAGCCCGTAGGTCCCCACATTGCCTCCAACATGTGGCACTCCCATGTTCATTGTACCTTGCTTGGATGACAGGTGTTCTTAAATATCTATTTGTTATCTTCCATGAGAACTCTTTCCAATCAGGGGAAGTCACTCCTGATTTTAGATATCTCAAGTGCATATTCCAAGTGCTCTCTTCAATGATAACACCCAAATCCTTCTCCCAGGCCTTCCTAAGCCTTTGAGGAGTGCCCTCTCCTAACTCCTGCAGTGCCTGGTATAGGTATTAAATTATATGTGAAAGAGATACTCCACCATTTAAGGCCAACTGCAGTAGTTCCACTGTCTTGGGGGTGGGCTGTCCTTTTCTGTTCTCCCTATAACGAACCTAATGAAATTGGTTGTCTGTAATACTCTGAATTGGTCCTGAGGTCTGAGATTGTAAATAGCCCTTAGTTCTGCAAAAGGATATATCTGTCCTTTATCAGTGAAGTGGCTTACCAAACACAGACCCTGTTTTTCCCACCTCTAGAAACCGTGATCCAAATGTGCCGGTAGAAATGATTGATGAAATGGGAGTGAATAGAGGAGGTATCTGTGTCTTGCTATATGGGTTGAGTTCAGTATAGAGCTCCAGATTCGTATAGTATTGATAGTGTAAAGGGTTGTTAGTTATCTCTGAAAAGAGAAGTGCTGGCTTTTGCAGTAATACCTTATTTATGTTTATTAAGTCCTCCTCCCTTGTCTCCAGGTCCTTCCACTTAGCCGGATATTGAGGGTGGAGCCAGTACAATACTATCCTGAGTTGTGAGGCCTGATAGTAGGCCTGAAGATCTGGTAGTGCCAGTCCTTCCAAATTCTTTGGTAGTTGGAGTACTGAATATTTTATTCTAGGCCTTCACGAGTTCCAGATAAATCTAGAGATTTTTTTATTCAATTCTCTAAGCATATTTGTTGGCATAGGTACAGGGAGTGTCTGAGCTAGGTATAGGAAACGTGGCAGAAGGTTCATTCTTACGACCTCTACATGTTGTATCGGGGAAGTGGCACTGCCCTGTATCTTTCAAGATCCATGGTGATCTGATGTATTAGGGAATTGTAATTAAGATTACTTACTTGTGTATGATCCCTGGTCAGGAGTACTCCTAAGTATTTTAAGTTCTCTAGATCCCATCTAAAGGGCAATGATTGTTGTATTGAGGATGATGGAGAATAATTCTTAATACCTCCATTTTTGAGGTGTTAATTCTATATCCTCCTAGGCTACCAAATTCTGTTAGCAATGACCACAGTGGTGGAAGGGAGGTATCGTGGTCTGTGATGTACAATAGTAAATCGCCTGCATAGATTGCCAGTTTGTGATATTCTTCTCCCGCCTTTATTCCTTGGATCCTGTCATATTGCTTGTGCCATAGGTTCCAAGTATGTGGCAAATAGCAGGGGTGATAGCGGGCACCCCTGTCTAGTAAATACAAAATCACACATGCCCCCACAATGCAAAGCATCATGGGCTGCATATGCAAATCACCACAGAATGTTATGCTGGTCCAACTTTAAGCAGAATTGCATGGTGCCGAAAGGCCTCTCACACAGTTTGCAAAGGGTGCTAACAGAACCCCTGTCTAGTGCTGTGCCTCAAGGGGATAGGCTACGATATGGATCCATTAATTCTGACGTATGCTCTTGGTCCCTCATATAGGGACTTAATAATTTGTATGAACCCTCCAGAGAAGCCCATCCTTCCAGGTGAAGCCGTCAGAAAAGGCCATGCCACCCGGTTGAAGACCTTCTGCACATCTACACTCAATAGCAGGAAGGGGAGTTCGACCAAGTGGCAAGGTGCAAAAGGTGTAGAGATCGTTTGATATTATCTTGGGCTTGTCTGGAGGGCACAAACCCACATTGATCAATATTGATCAGGTTAGGGAGCAGGCCCTCCAGTCTTCTGGCCATTACCGCTGTAAAGATCTTATAATCTATATCAAGTACTGACATCGGCCTATAAGATGTACAAGATAGTTTGTCTTTACCAGGCTTCAGTATGGTAGATATTGTGGCATACTTCCACATCTCAGGCATTCCCTCTCTCTCTCTCTCCAGCTCCACCTGACAAGCTGATTACAGTGCTGGAGGTAACTGTTCCCCAAACATCTTGTAGAACTCAGATGTATAACTGTCTGGCCCAGGGCTTTTATTAGACTTTAAGTTTGAAATGGTAGCCCCTAGTTCCTCTAACGTGATCGGAGAGTCCAAGCTCTCCCTGTGTGCCTGTGATAAGCTGAGTAAGTCCAGGCGCCCCAAGAAAGTCTGCATCTCCCGGGAGTCTACCTCTCCCTCCAGTGTGTATAGAGTCTGGTAGTATTACCTAAACACCTGATTAATTTGGGAAGGTTTTTTCTCCATTTTCCCTTTTATTGGGTCCCTTATCTGTGTCATACACAGCTGGGTTGTTTTTTTGCGTAGACGATAAATTAGCTAGGAGTCTAGTGGCCCGAGGGCCCCGCTCATAATATTTTGGATTTATGTATTGGAGGGCCTGCTCCGTTTTAATGTCTGTCAAGTATTGGATTCTTTGCCTAGTGGCCTCTGGAAGTGGCCAAACTGCCTCGTCTCCTGCTGCCTGCTGATCTTGCAATTCCTTAAATTGTTCCTGCAGGGTAACTAATTGCAATACCTGTTTCTTTTTATAATGTGCTGCAAATTTTATGATATCCCCCCTTAATACTGTTTTAAGGGTGTCCCATAGTGTTCTTGCTCCTATTTCCATCGTCCCATTTTCTTGTAAAATCTGAGGTATTCTTTCCTTCATTTGATCTTTGAATTCAGGAAGGTTAAGTAAGATATTGTTGAACCTCCAGAGGGTCGTCCTCTTAGATTGGCCCCAATCCAAGGTTAACAACACCAGGGAGTGGTCAGACAAAGTGGATGGGATCATATCATAGCTGTGAATTTGGGATTGTTCTTTTGTTATATGAAAAAAATCTGTTCTAGTGTATGTCCCATGTGGCACAGAGTAATGGGTGTATGCCCTACTATGTGGGTTTAGCCATCTCCACACTTCTATCCATCCCACCTCTGCTATGTATGTTTGTGCTATTTTTTGAGATCTTGATTTCTTGGGGGGATGGGGGTTTGTGGTGTCTAAATGACTGTAGGTGAAGTTATGGTCCCCTGCGTTAGACCCTGGGGAATATAAATGCTCACCAGGGTGATTTTTTTCTCCCGCATACATTCCCATTGCTATTGCTAACCAGCCTTCTGGGTCCACAAACATGGACTCCGTTTGAAATTGGGTATGGCGGGGAATTAATATTGCAGCTCCTCGACTCTTACCCTCTTTATAAGAGGAGGCTGTTACATGGGTGAATCCAAACTTTTGCAGTTTCTGATGTTCCCCTCGACTCAGATGTGTCTCCTGCAACAGCAAGAATGTGGGTTTGTGTTTCTTAAGGGAGGAAATAACTTTATATCTTTTTATAGGATGGTTTAATCCGTTCACATTCTATCAACATATCTTTATCCTATTACTAACATACTAACATACTAAAATGCCAGCAGAATAGGCCTAACGGTCTTTCGTGTCTGCTCGTTTGGTCAGCCCCCACCCTGGGTGCTGACCTTGCTGTCCCCCTCGCCTTCTCTGGCTTCTCCCTTCCCAGTTCCGGATATTCTTGCTGCGTTGGATTTTGCTTCCTGAACCCTTCCCTGTACCTGTCCCACCCCTCTTGAACCCTCCACTGTCTCTGCCTCCACCAGCCCCTAGGTAGTGCATTCCATGGCTCCACCACCTCTCAGTGAAGTAGCACCTCCTTCTTTCTCCCTGAATCTTCCCCTCCAGCTTCCACCCATGCCCTCTAGTGGCCCCTTCCTCCTTCCTTCAAGCACCCTGACTGTTCCTCCCTATTTACCCTCTTCATGTACCTGAAGACCTCTATCATGTCCCCCGGTCCCTTCTCTCTTCCAATGTGTACATATTTAGCTCTTGAGCCTCTCCTCATAGGTCCTGTCCCCAAGCCCCAAATCATTTTGGTTGCCCTCCTCTGGACCTCTCCAAGAGGTTAATGTCCCTCTTTAAGTGTGGCCTCCAAAACTGCATGCAGTACTCCAGGTGCGGCCTCACCAAGCAGTTATACAGAGGGAGTATCACTTCCCTCCTTCTGGAGGTGATCCCCCTAGTGATGCATCCCAGCATCCTGTTGGCCTTGGCTGCTGCCCTCCTACAAATCTCAGAGTTGTTCATCTTGACATCCACCACCACCCCCAGGTCCCTCTCAGCCATTGAGACTTGTAGTATTCCCCCCAGGGTGTACACTTGGCCTGGGTTTCTGGCCCCCAGGTGGAGTACCTTGCATTTCCCTGCATTGAACCTCAGCTTCCACTTTCTAGACCATCTTTCCAGAGCCTCCAGGTCCCCCTGCAGGGCCACCCTCCCCTCCTCCCCATCCACCACCGCCCCCAGTTTCGAGTCATCTGCAAAGAGACTCATCTCACTCCTGATTCCTGTCCTTATGTCAGATACGTAGGCGTTGAACAGAAGGGGCCCAAGGACTGATCCCTGTGGGACCCCACTAATGACCCTCCTTGGGGATGAGACTATCCCACCAACTACGACCCTCTGGGTCCGGTCCTGGAGCCAATTGCCTATCCATCTGATCATCTGGTTTCCCACCCCCATTTCTCCTAGCTTATCCAACAGGCCCATGAGGGGAACAGAGTCAAATGCCTTGCTGAAGTCTGGAAGAGGACATCCACTGGTCTACCCAGGTCCAAGGCACTTGTCACCCAGTCATAGAACTCCACCAGGTTTGTCTGACACGATTTCCTGGGATGAATCCATGCTGTCTATCGTCCAGGCACCCTGACTTATCCAGGTCCCCCCCCAGCCTCTCCTTGACAATGCCCTCCATCACCTTGCCCACCACCGATGTCAGGCTGACAGGCCTGTAGTTCCCTGCCAGCTCCCTTGATCCCCCCTTGTGGATAGGCACTACATGCGCCACCTTCCAGTCTTGGGGCACCCACCCTGTCCTCAGAGAGATGGTGAAAAGCTCTGCCAGGGGTTTCGCCAGGACATCTGCAAGTTCCTTCAGCACTCCAGGATGTAATTTATCCAGCCCCGGTGCTTTCTCCGTCTTAAGGGAGCTGAGGGCTTCCTCACTCTCTGCTGTGATTTCCACTTCTGGTACCTCTTCTCCTGCTTAGCCCTCCCCACCTGCCAGTGATGCCCCCTCCCAGACCTGCCCGATCGGTGGGGTCCCCCCTCCTCATTATCTCTGTCTCCTCCCATGTATGATGCAGCATCCCATTTTCCCTGGTGAAAACTGAGGTGAAGTACCCATTGTACCTCAGCCTGCTCCCCCGGTCTTGTGCCCATCTCTCCCCTGATTTAATCCTGCTAATCTGCCCTTCACCCTCTTCATCTTTCCCAATGTATCTAAAGAACCCTTTTCCCTCTCCTAATTTCCCTGGCCAGGTTCTGCTCCTTTCTTGCCTTAGCCGCCCTACCACTCTAGTGGCCCTTCTAGCCATCAGCCTGCACTCTCCCGATCCCTTTCACTCCTTGAGCACTTGAATTTCTTATAGGCTGCTTTCCCCGCACCACCTCCTGGACCTCCCTGGTCCACCAACAGGGTTTTTGGGCCCTACCGCATTTTGTCTTACTCTTGCACAGGTGCTGGTAGCATCCTGCACCCTCTCCTGATGATTTCCCACCTACTATCAGCGTCCATGTTCGACCCAATCCCATCCAAATGCTCCTTAAGGATCCTTCCCATTTCTTAAAATCCGCCCCTGAAGTTGGTTACTCCTGCCTTTGTGCAGCCTTCTACCCTCCTAGGTCCAGGCAGAACCAGACCGTGGCATGGTCACTCCCCGTCACGGGTCCCTTACTCCAGGCCCCAATCTGGTCACTGTCTGCCAGGACCACATCCAGTACCGCCTCCCTGGTCGGTTCCCTCACCTGCTGAGTTAGGAACGCGCCTTGAAAGACATCCAACAACCTCTGTTCCCTGGTCACAGAGGATGTCATAGTCTCCCAGTCTGTTCCTGGCATGTTTAAGTCCCCTAACACCACCACCTTTCCTCTGCCCAGTCTGCAGTGTCTCCTAACATCTGCCACCAGACTGTCCTCCAGCTCCTCCGCCAGGGCAGGGGCTCTATACACCACTCCTATTTTTACTCTCTTGCCCCCCCTTGTTATCAAGGTGACCCAAATTGCCTCTACGATTCCCTCCGCCTCCTCTACTCCCCCTGTGCCAATGCAGTTTTTGATTACCATTGCTACCCCTCCTCCCCTTCCCTCCCCCCTGTCCTTCCTGAACATAGTGTAACCCTCCAGGTTCAGGTCCCAGTCATGTCTTGCAGTGGCCCAAGTCTCAGTGACCACTGCCACATCCACTGCTCCTCAGTTAACATCCTGAGCGCAGTACTTTTATTGCCCAAGCTCCTGGCATTTAGCAGGACTACCTTCCACCCTTTCCCTATAGTTCCATTTCCCTGCTCGTGTCCCATGGGGATTCTGTTTTCTCCTGGTCTGCACTTTGCCAGTTGGCCTTTTCCTGCAATCCTCCTGGTCCCCAGGGGTGGAGACAGAGTCCCTCCTTATCGGCACCCCTTGACAGCCCTTTCTCCCATCCCACCCCACTTCACAAGTTTAAACCCCACTTTTCACCAATGAACTCTCTATTTTCAACTTAGATTCCCTCCCTCCAAATTGAGATGTAGTCTATCTCTAGCATACAGCTCCTTATCCTCCCAGGTCTCCCCCCAATCCCCCATCAACCCATACCCTCTGGCCTCACACCACTCCCTGAGCCACTGGTTTATCTCCCTAATTTTTCTTTTGTGTTCCCCACTAGCCCTTGGGACTGGCAGGATTTCTGAGAAGGAATCTGTGCATCCTATGTCATGACAGACCCTGGCGAGCTCCCTGAATCTTGCCTGTATCTCTAGCTCGCTATTTCCCTCAATGTCATTTGTACCCAGGTGGACCAGTATGTCTGGGGAACCCCCACAGTCCTTTGCCAGCTGATATACCTCGTGCTTAGCCCTGTGCACCGTTAGTCCAGGGAAGCATCTTGTTCTAACTGGCCAGGCTTCTCCCTCCCTATCCCATTTGATACCCCTGATCATAGAATCCCCCAGCAGGAGCACTCTGACCACCTTTTCCTCCATTCCCCTTCCATGTCCTCATCCTTCCTACCGGCCCTTCCACCCAGCTGGCTCCTTGTTCCTCCCCTATCTGGGTGCCACATGCCACCCCTCCTTATTTATCATGGCCACCCTCCCTCCTCAATCCTATGCCTCCTCCTCCTGAGTATCCTTCTGTACCTTACTAACTCCCCTCACTGCTCGTAACTGGTCCTTCTCCCCATCTGCTAACCTAGCCTGACTCATCCTCCCTTCCTTCCTGTCCCCATTTAGTTCCTCCTTGCTCGTCAGGCTCCCTGGCCTAAACCCTCAGCTCCTTTTACTGAATCCTCCTTGTACTTCTGGTCCTTCTCTTTACCTTTCCTCCCAACTGGTCCTTCTCCTTGCAGCTTTCCTCCCTCTTCCCCTGCCCCTCCTGCTCTGATTCACTGCCTCCCCATTCTCCTGCATTCCAGGTCCCCCCTGTTCTTCCTGCCATCTGGCCCCTGCCTCCTGCCTCCCACTCCCACACCCTTTCCGGCCTCTAACCACCTCTGTCGTGGGCTACATCACCCCCTCATCCTTGGAGCAGAAGAAGAGAATTGAAGGTTACTGAGCATAAGGTCTGATCCACCTCCCCGCCTGCTTCCTTCTGTCCAGCCCTGGCCATCTGCCTACTGCCCTGAGAATGTTGTCCCTCCGTCCCCTTTGTGAGGGTCCCCAGTTACCTGCCTGCTTCCCTTGGTAGTGTCCTTGACCCTCTGCCAGGGTCCCTGTGACCCTGAGTATTCTCCTCCTGCACTCCTTTCCTATACCCCCACCCCCAGTGCTTGGTGTGCAACCCATGGGAGATTTCGCCCCTTCCCCAACCATACCACCCCTTCCCCCAGCTTTCTCCTCATCCTGCAACCTCTTCCCTAAGCTGTGCTAGCTGGTAGCATACTGGGCAACCACCAAACTCCATGCCCAGTCCAGTATCATGGCTGCCCACACCCTGTGCACCCCACCACCCTCCCAAAGATGCCGCCCTAATGATGTGTGGTTCCATCCCTTCCAAATAGGTTTCCTTGGGTGAGCCACCAGGTTCCCCCTAGTCCAAGATACCCCTACTGCCTAATCAGGTCACCCACTAATCTTAGAGACAGTCCCACTGTACACCAGTAACTCTGTTACTAGGTGCAGTACAACACATTAAACTTATAAGGAAATGAACGACTCCTAAGCTCCTCTCTCCCAGCCTTTAAATCCAACCCCAGTGGCTAGAACTACATGAGCTGCACCAGCAGCCTTTTCCTCCAATTGCAGGGCAGGTGTTCCCCTATAAATTTGCAGACTTCTAGGGAGGGAGGGTCTTGGGCAGACACCTGACAAGAGAGTGTATCAGCCCTGTGTCTCCCTCCAAGCCCTGCAGCTAAAGAACCAGGCCCAAGCAAATCCCACCAAATAGGTTTTAAATCAGAAGAAATAGGCTCTACCAGCGCAGCCTGTTACACAGTGAAACATCCACAAAAGAGCCCCACTTACAGCCATCAAATCAGTTTACAAACATCCAGCATCCCCAAAACAATACCTCACTAGCCCTTAGAAGTAAGAAAGAAAAGAACTAACCTACCAAGTAAAATCCACAAGAACCTGTGAAAACAACAGCAGCAGCTACTGTCCTGGAACACAACTGATCCTGTCCCCTTCCAGTTCTTTCTGAGAAGACAAAGCAGCTAGCACCTCAACCTGATTCAGCCCTGCCTCCAGTCAATTGACTGAGTGAGACCTGGCCAGACCATTAACACCCCTCCCCCACTATGAACTAACCTTTACAGCTAATGGAGTCAGCACAAGGAATCAAAATTCAAGTCAAAGACCCCAAAATATGTTTGCTGCCAAAGGAAACAGGTCTCCACTTTAATCAGTTTCACTAACACCACATCAAAATAGGCTTGAAATTAACAGATATAGGTCTCCAATTCAAATAACCATCTCCAAGCAAATCCCACCAAATAGGTTTGAAATCAGAAGAAATAGGCCTCTACCAGCGCAACCTGTTACACAGTGAAACATCCACAAAAAGAGCCCCACTTACAGCCATCAAATCAGTTTACAAACATCCAGCATCCCCAAAAACAATACCCTGCTAGCCCCTTAGAAGTAAGAAAGAAAAGAACTAACCTACCAAGTAAAATCCACAAGAACCCTGTGAAAACAGCAGCAGCAGCTACTGTCCTGGAACACAACTGATCCTGTCCCCTTCCAGTTCTTTCTGAGCCATCTCCATTTGAAACCTGAGTGCTCTGAGTGTCCCCCTATGTTGAGTCGAGTAGGACCCTCCCAGAACCTGATCGATTATCCATTTCAGATATTGTGTGGGTGCCCCTTAGCCTCCCTTTTCGTATTTCATTTCTGTCATTACCTTTATCTTGGTAGTTCTCATTTACTCTTTTGCAAAAACAGACTTGTATTGATGTCCCTGTCAGAATGTCAGGATATAACAAAGAATCACATAACACAACAGTCAACTCATAACCAACAGTAAACATGAACATATTTACAAAGTAACTCTCAAGGTAAGAGGACTGTTTCTCGCGCTCTCTAGTTCTACCTTTAATGAGCCTACATAGGAACACTGTAAGGTAAGGGGGTAATGTGAGAATTCCCATCAGGTCCCCTAGGCCACAGATCAAGCCAGACCATATTAAGATGACACATAAAAGAAATCGCATCGCCTTCTGGCGGCTGGGCGGGGATCCATCTCTCTCCCACCCCAAATATGGGACTGCCATTAACATAGGTGAGCTTCTAGTCATGTCCACCCAAACCTAAATAAACATGATCTAAGTAATTGTAGTCTGGTCCCTGTCATTATACATACACAATGTGTTAAGCCCAACTAAATATATAATAGCGTTTCCCTTATAGTCTATCCCCCAACTAAATATATAATAGCGTTTCCCTTACATTCTATGCTACTGAGACTTCCGCTCCACTCCTCCGAACCAAACAAATTTTGAAAAATGCATCCTTGTTCTCTAGCATTTAAACAGCTTTACCATAAGTTCTGTCCCACTGACTTAAAATAATTTCCTCTTTTGCGCTGTATTGTGTGGGGGAGGGCCAGAAACCCACTTTTTAATGTTGCTCAGACTGTGCCAGGAAATATTCTTCAGCTGCCCATCAGTAATGTACCTGGTTTGTCCTGGGACCTTAATGCTGTAGATTTATAGGGGTATCTCAAGACATCTCTCAGTTAGTACAGGCTATGTATGTGGCAAATGGCCTTGTATCTTATTTTAAGATTAGTTATTCTACCGTAAACAGTGCGCTGGGCTCTCTTTGATTAGAGAGAGATTTAAATGTCTCTCCTGTTGGGAAAGTCCCGTAAGTAGAGAAAGTCGTGAGCCTGCAATTAAACCAACCTCATGCCTCAGGTTTTCTCCGTAGCTACTGCTTTCGTTGTCTGCCTCTTTTCTTGCATTCCCTGAAGCATTGTATGGATGTCATGCAGGGTAGATGTGGCCGCTCGTTTCGCTGTGTTTTGTTTCTATGATGATGCAGAGCTCCCGAATTCCAACTCGAGCTGGCTGGTTTCAGACCTTGTCCCTGTGGCCCTTCTAAAGATTTCTTCTATCCCCTCTCCTTCATCACTGCCAATGCTTCCGTTGGTGTCTGGTAGGTTACAGGACCAGAGTCCCAAAAAACTTTTAAGTGCGCAGGATATGGTGTCTGGAACTTTTGGTTATGTGCTTTAAGTTCTCTTAGGATAGCATTGTAGGCCATGCGCTGTTTCAGGATATCCGGTGGATAATCGTGATCAAAGAATAATCTTGCTATGTGATATTTAATGACTTTCATTGTCCAGGCCGTCCGCAATATCTCTTTATCTCGAAAACTGGACAATTTAAGGATAATGGAGCATGGTCTGGCATTCAGGTCTGTTGGTTTAGAGGTAAGTGCACGGTGGGCTTTTTTGATCTGGAACTGAAAGATAGGCGATAGCTCTAAAACATCTCTGAGAAGGTCCTCTAAAAATTCTGACATTTTCCCGGTGTCTGCTCCTTCAGGAAGCCTGTAGATCCTTACATTGTCCTTTTGGGATCTTGCCTCTAGGTCCACAAGCTTGTGCTTTATAGTCTCTTGGTTGTCTATGAGGAGGCCTACTGCCGCTTGTAGGTGCCCTGTTTCCATCTCCACTTTGTTGATATGGGCCTCAGACTCCTCCATTCGGTCCTCAACTGCTTTCAGCTGCTGGCGTATGGACTGGAATTCTCTACGGTTTTCACCTCCAAAGGATCTGATCTCTTGTAATAGAGTTTCAAAGCGAGATCAGGAGAGGAGCTCCAGTTCTGTGTCTGTGTCTGGATTGTGACCTCCCATGCTTACTGGTGATGAGCTCCTGCTGCATGATCTTTTCCTCCATTAATCTCTCAGCATCCAATGTATTTGGGGCCTTTTTACCACAGGACCTGTTTGATCTTGCCCCTCTGGTTGCTCCTGATGCTGTTTTATCTAATTTTGCTTAGTTTTAAGTTGTACCAGAGGACTTTGTTTGGGCAACCCGATGTAAGCTTGATTAGAGTGCAGCCATCCAGACGATGACGTCACTGGAAGTCCCGACATGTGCTATGTTTCTATGTAACCCCCCGCCTTCCAGCCCATGACCCCTTTAGCCTGTGCTAGTAATTTTCCAATCAGGCAAAACAAAAAGACAGTTTGATTCCTGCAGCATACATAGTCCCCTTTTCTGTCTGAAGCCAAATTGGAAAAGGCTGTAAATGGAGAAGTAACCTGTGAGAAGGCAATGACCAGAGCCACCAGGTTATCTCCATAATTCGTATCTTGTAAAATGGGGGTGGGGGAGGTCTACTGCTTTTTGTTTTTCCCCAAAAAGGCTGTATTTTACAGCTTTTGAAAAAAAAAAAGCAGTGGAGCTCCCCATCCTCATTTTTCAAGATACCAGTTTCAGCTGCCAGGAGGTAGTTCAGCAGTGAAAGACTGCATAGTCTATGTGGTGCAGTTATCTACAGCAACACTTAACCTCTGCAGTTTCCCAGTCAACCAGATATTAAGGTGCCCCTATCACAACCAAGCAGGGAAAGGGGTTGTTACATGCCAAAAAAAGTACAGCCAGTTCCAGTTTTCTTCCACAGGGTGGAGGCAGTCTAGATTCAGGCAATTAAGATAGTAGAAGGGTTGCATCGAAAGCCCTTTGAAAAGAGACTGAGGGATCTCAGCATTTACACCCTGAAGAGAGGAGAGCAAGAAGGACATGATAGAGACCTACAGGTACTTCACGGGGGTCAACAGGGTCCAGGAGGAAATCTCTTTCAAATAAGAAGGTGCACTGGGACCAGAGGGCATGTGATGATGCTGGAGCGGGGGAGATTTAGGAGGATACGAGGGAGTACTGTTTCACTGAACGAGTGATGGATGCCTGAAGCAGATTGCCAGTGGAAGTGGTGCAGGTGAAAACAGTGGGGGGGCTTCAGGTATGCGTTGGATAGACATAGGGGGAATACAGTTAGTAAATAGGTGGGGGGGGGGATCACCGGAGACCAGTTAGGGTCTGCAGGGACCATCTGGGCAGACTTGGTGGGCCCAGCGGTCCTTTTTCTGCCGACAAATTCTATGTTTCTGTGTTTCATCATCAGGCACTGCACACAAAGCGTCTGCATACTTCAGCAGGAGGTCATCCCTGATCCCTCCTGTTAAGGTTACAGTGTCAGTGGCTCAGTAGGTAGCACAGTCGCCTCTGAGGCTGGGAAATCAGAGGGCTGTGGGTTCAGTTCCCACATCTGGCATATGGGTTAATATCCCAGTACTGACACTGTAGTGCAGCATGAAAGCGGTGCTGCACTTCTGAGGTGCCGTCTTTCGGATGAGACGTTAAACTGAGGTCCTATCTGCCTGGACTGGTGGTAGTTCAGGTGGATGTTAAAGATCCCATGGCACTTATCGAAAAGAGTAGGGGAATTTCCTCGGTGTCCTGGCCAAATTTCCCTCATTCACTAAAAATACCACCTACAGCTTAATCTGGTTCAAGGTCAGTTGACATTCATTTGTATCCCCCTCCCCCGGGTCGTGCCTGAAAATAGGCAGGATTTGTCTAGTGCACTTACCCGGTCTACAAAAACTAAATAAATAAAAAAATAAATAAGGGATGCAGCAGGTTGAAAAAGGGGCCATTGGTGAGTCAAGTAAAATGCCACTGGGCAAATTACAAATCATGGCCCTGTTCTGCCCATGCAGCCTATAAATAAAGAATGGCTCAAAAGCTGATTTCATACAGCAGGGGAAGAAATTGGCAGGGGCCCAGTGGCCATGAGACAAGGGAGGGGACCGATGAAATACAGGTGACTATAGGGGGAGAAAAAAGGAGGAGGGAACCAGTATGTTATAATCAGCTCAGTCTCAGGGAAGGCACCTTTGTTTGAAAAGCTCCACTACCCCCACACCAGTAGATAGAATAATTAGCCCCCAGATGTGAAGAACGAGCTAGTTCAGACACAGAGTGTGTACTGTGACATCATGTAGTACAAGAGCGAAGCTTGATCTTCATAGCTAGCAGGTTATATTTTTTTTTTTATAATAGAGTACGACCTGGAAGATTACAACAAGAACATTACAGTAAATGACAGTGGCAAGTACATACATTACAAAGTCCGAGGTACAAAATACAGTACAGTGTGGAATATTTTTATGTATAAAGAGAAATACAGAGCAAGGTCCATGCGACATAACAAGTATGCAGAGTGCAAAGTCAAGAAGGCAGATTGTGATGAGAAATGTGGAGACTGAAGCAGCATGTCAAGGAAAGTAAGTGGTGGTACAGTAAGAGGTGGCCAGCCCCCAAAACATACACAAAACGAAAACTGCACTTCGGAGTCAAAGAATTAACAGGACCAAGTGCTAAGCTGCAAAAAACAGGAGCTTTATTAGCTAAGTTGCAGGAGGACTCAAAGTCCTAGTGCGTCAACCAAAGCTGGTCTTCATTGGGTTTCGGCTTGTGCCCTCAGTGCTGTGCCAGCTGTACATCTACAGTGGCTGCTCTATCATAATGCAAAACGTTTTTTGCTTTCTGTGACTCACACTGATGTAGTTTGTATACGAATATACATTTATTGTATGCCTTAATTAGAACTTGAAGTAAAAAGTATTTACGGTATAAAGAAAAGGCTGTGCTGGTCCCAGATCTAGTATCATCTTCATCAGGGCCCAAGCCGAGGGTGCAGTCAGAGGCCTGAGATGGAGAGTCGCTGGAGCTTTTGTACTTCATTGCTGATTTTGCTGGTTTTGATTTCACCAGTCCTCGTTCAGGCAGTTTTTTTGGTGGGGGGCCCCATGTCTGCAAGTACTTCTGGTAGTAAATATCTCAGTTAGGGGTTGTTGGCAGACAATTAACAAGGGAAGATGCTGAATCTGACTCTGAAGTCACCGTCTCTCTCGGTGATGTCACCAGAAGTCCCAGTGACAGTACCGCAGTCAAGTTTGCTGCTGTTCCTCCCTTCCTGGCGGACTCTCAGATTTGAGTGTTGAATATTTGCGAAGACATTAAAGCGCAAATTTTGAGGATATAATTATACTGTCTCAAAAAGTAAGGAAATTCATTGCAAAAAAAAATTTGTTAATGCACTAGTTAGGGTTAAAGCAACAAAAGTAGGGAAATTTAGTGTTGAGATTTTCAACCTTAACACCCCACCCCCAACTTGCAGGCAGCAACAGGAAAAAACATTGCGGTTTGACCTCTCCTGCATCTTCTCAGTTCAGGTGTGGGGTGTGTCTTGGGGGTTGTCAACCCTTATACTTACCCCATTCTCATGTACGCTACACATCTCAGCTTCTTTTTTTTTTGTTTTTATCATGACACATTTTCTCCCCTGCCGGTCAGCCCCCATCCGACCGACCCCCCCAGCCCCGTCCCCCGGAATCACCAGCTGTTACCTGCTCAGCCTGGGACGGCACCTGCAGGGGGTTCGGTCTTCATCCTGCTGACCGGCATTTTTCTCTGGTTTTCTTTCCCAGAAACCCCAGGAGTCAGCGCGCATGCATGCCAGACAGCCCTGGTCACGGCCTCCTTCCCCCAAACTCTGGCTTACTGCCTAGGCCCCCCTCTGGCCCGAGCTTCCTCTAGCCTCCACTGGGGGTCGCCCATCAGCCGAGTGAGAAGAGTCTGCCTGTCAGCAGCTCCATCCAGCTCCGCCCTCTAACCCGTGCTGACCTCTGATGCCCCAGGCTCGTTCCCGAACCCAGGTTGCTAGCTTGGGTTGAGGTAAGGTGCCAACGCCTTAGCCCTCTATGCCACCAGGCCTGCCATCACAGCTTCTTTAATGATGGAATGGGATGAGCGTTAGGGTTGACAAATGAGGATACGAATATAGTATCTCAAAAAGTAAGGAAATTAATTGCAAAAAATTTGTTAATGCAGTAGTTAGGGTTAAAGCGACCAAAGTATATTCATATGAATGAAAAAAGCATACGCAAAAGGATCCCTTCATACAAAAAAAGAATCCTGTAAAAAAATGAAGTCTAAAATATCTTTTCATGTGAAGGGACCCTTTTTTGTATGAAGGAAAAAAGCATATGAAAAAGGTTTCATTCATACAAAAAAGAATTAGAAACAAACTAAATTCTTTTTTCATATGAAGGGATCCTTTTTCATGAGCTTTTTTCATTCATACAAAAAAGGATCCCTTCATACTAAAAAGAATCGGAAAAAATAAAGGCCCAATTCTTTTTTCGTATGAAGGGATCCTTATTTATATGGCCAAATTATTTTTTGTATGGCCATATGAGAAAAGTGGGAGTCATGAAAAAGGATGTTAAACAAAAAAACCAAAACATCTGAGGGTCATTTTTTCAACAGTTAAGTGCAGAATCCACCTAATGAGGTCCTGATGACCAAGATACATGTGCTAGTGTGTCTGTAGGATGTAACATTTCTGGGTTTTGAAATACTGAAAAAAAAACAGAACCAAGATGGTGGCCATACGAAAAAGGATTTGCCCCATAAGAAAAATTATCCTTTTTTGTATGGACCAAATTCTTTTTTCGTTCCAAGCAGCTATCTAAAAGACTGTACTGAGCATGCTCAGAACCAACATTTTAAAATTTAATAACTTTGAAACGGATTAATATTTTTTTCACCAAACCAGCGAAAGGCACATCTGTGGGCCAAGCCCTTTTTACTCTGAAAATGTCATACCAAAATTCCAAACTGTCTGAGCACAAGGCGATGACAAAAAAAACCAACAAAAAACAGTGATTTTTTTAATGTGTTTTTACTATCCACGTCTTGGAATCCGCGCATTCGACCAGATCAAAACATGGCACGTCAAGAGATCTGCCCCACGAGACTACGCATGCCAAATTTCATGAAAATCCATTGAATGGATGCGAGATACAGTCCTCCTCTCACGGCCAGCCACCCGGCATCGTAGTCTCATTCCTGAACCCAGGTCACCGGTGTCGCGAGTGGTAGTCCTAGTATTGTACCAACACAGTTTCTTTTTAATATATTTGACACTGGGGTTGAGACTTTCTTTGAAATCAGTGTGGGAATCCAGATTTTGGAGATCGTGAATCTGAAAATCTTTTGCCCCATGTTGGACTTTACCTGGGGTGTGCTTAGCAGTTTTGTATCTGTGAAGCAGAGAGTATTGGTACTCTTCATGGAGGTAAGTTGGGAGTCAAGTTAGACTAGAAACCCATGCATCAAAGTCTTGTGAGCCAGCTTTCTAGCTTTATGAGTATTGTTTTGTTAAAACTTTTATCTCCATGTCCGACCAGACCCCCTTCCACGAGTCACCCCAGCCCCGACACCTTGGTGTCCTCCAGGGCTTACCTGCCTGCATCTGCTCCCAGGGCTTGCCTCTCTCCCCCCCCCGGTGGGGTTCCCCAGCCCCCGCCATCGAACAGGATCCAGTTTTGTTGGCAGAGCCTTGATAGCTGAATGCGGGGCTTGCTTGTGACCCATGTCATCCTGCCGGTGGGAGTTTCTAGTGTTCTTCCCTGGGAAGTGTGTACGTACAATGCCGTCATGATTCATATCACATGCTGACAGCTGCCACACCTCCCTGCACTCTGACGGCCCCAGACTGCCTTCCCACTAGCCCCTGCTGGAGGCCAGGTGTAGGCTGGGCTTCACATCCTCCCACCCCCTGGAGGACGAGAGCAATGTTGCACTTTTAAACCAGGAATGTCAACGCCATTAGTGGTAGCTGGTGAGCTGGCAAAGCTTTATCTGTTTTTGTTATCCAGAGAGAGCCAAAACATCTGGCAGTAGTGTGTTCTGAGTCTGCCACCATGGTGGACCTCGAAATATGGTTTCTGTAAGTAAAATAGTTGTCCTAGGGGTGGCTGCATGGCTAGGACCAAGTCATAGACCAGAAACAAATTCCAGTAAGGGCATCAGGGTCTGTTGAGCTAAACTGACCCTTGCATTAGGGGACAGACTGTTTCTGATCTGATATAGCTTGCTTTGTCTTAGTTTTCTTTTTTTTTGTCATGACAGGAAAGTGCCTAGCATAGGAGAGGGAGGAGTGAAGCTGAACCCCCAAGTATTTGAAAGTATCCATACATTCAGTTAGGGTGCTGTCTGTCAAGGTCAGGCTGACATCATTTTTATTCTTGGTTTAGTACGAAAGAGCTTAGATTTTCTTTTTTTATTTGGTTACGAAAAAAGCCTATTGGCTGGAAACCATTCCTTTGGATGATTTAGTTCTGCGCTCAGGCTGAAATTAATGTCATTGATTCTACTAGACTTTAAATAAATTGTATTGTCAGGATACAACAGGACACTGGGGCGCTTACATACAGTAGGCAGTGCATTAATAAACAAAGGGAAGTATAGGGCCGAAACTTGATCCTAGAGAGACTCATGTTTGACAGCAAAGGGGGAGGTTATGATAGATTTATTTTATTGGATAGCAGGGTAAGCAAACTGGGAAAAATCCCCTTTTACAAGAGTGGCCTGAGGAAACATTGCCAATGTAAAAATGAGCATGTACATAATATAAATTCTGACGGTGTCAGTGATTAAGAAAAATTCTGAACGAAATGCAAGAACGGTCTAAAATAGAGAGAGTGAGAACAGTTTTTTAGTTTAAATTTTGTTAGCTCATGGTTTCTCACTTTATCAGTTTCAGTAGGACAGTGATGATATTGTTACAGACAGACTATGCTACCAGTGAATGTCATAAATTTCTTTGGTATGAATCCCTGGCCCCCTTGGGTGTATCCTGTTGATTACCCAGGCTAGGACTTGTAACCTGTTGGTACATTGTCAGTTTATTCTTTCAATACAGTTAGAATCTTAAAAAACAAAACAACTTTTTACAGAAATTGTTGCCGACATTAAAACATTGACACTGGCAATACAGTACAAATTACCATTTTATATTGGTCTCTGATCCAGTGAAGGGATGCGTGACCAAAGTCTAGTCCTTCCCAATTTATGGAGCAGCCAGGACCTTAGGTAAATCAATAAACACTGCACCCGTGAGCATGCCTTAGTCCATGGCCTGGCATAATTTGTCAGTGAAAGTAGCCAAGGCTGTAGTTGTCCCGTGGTGTTTTCTAAACTCATGTTAACTAGAGTAGAGCAGAGTATGTATGCATGTTACTGTAGTCACCTGCGTGTTGGTACGCTAGCTTTTCTAACATTTTTGCAGCCTCAGGCATATAGAAAATTGATCTGAAATTACCAATACTATATCAGATGTCGAGCTTTCTTTGTGAATACACACCATAGGTAGCCTTTTTCCAGCTCTTTGGCACCTGCCCAGATTTTAGAGCTAGGTTAAACAAACATGCAAGTGATTGCATTATCACTGGCACAGGGGCTGTAAATGAGAACTTTTACATGGAAACATAGAATTTGAAGGCAGATAAGGACTGCTTGGCCTACCTAGTTTGCCCATTTTCCCTACCTACCTACTGTAACACCACAGACTCTACTTGATCTCCTCCTGCTTTGCCCTCCCTTTCCAAACCACTAAGTTTCCCTTATGCCTATCCCATGCATTCTTAAATCCTATTACAGGTTTTGGCCCCACTACCACCACTGGGAGGCTTTTCCATGCATCTACTACTCTTATCCACCATTCTTTCTGTGAAGAAGTACTTTCTCACATTTCTTCACGTTATTTTCCAGTAAAAGCTGTTTATTAAATACTGGATCCAATTCTCTTATTGTTCCATCTGTAATGACCTATTAGTAACGTCAGTGGGTGTTTCTGAGTTACACTCTGCATTAAGAACCTTTTTAGAACTATGTGATGTAGTTTATGTCCGTGTCAGCCACTGAGTTCTGTAATGGAACATGGGTGCACTTTTTTTTTCAATATCATTTTTATTAAACTTAAACAAAACATACATCATATATCATATACATTTCTGTATATACAGTAGCATAAATAATCTTACATCTACTATAATCATAACTTGGTACAAAACTTTATATACTTCTATTAAAAAATAGTACATAAAGCAATATCTATGTTAATTATTGCTTCTAAATATAATTCAGTCTTTGAAAAAGAAAAATTAAAAACCTTGAGGGAGACCGTACATAAAAAGAAACTACTTTCTTCTACTTCCTTGTATTTCTGTTTCCTTATAGAATTAATTATTGCTATCCTTAGATGAACCATGGGAAGGATATTCAAAACTCAAAATTCTAGAATCCGGGGAGAGTTACTGTAGAGAAGTATATAACAATTGCAAGAAACATCATAGCTTAAGGTAAAACATGGGTGCACTTTACCAACAGTGGAAGAGCTGAGCAAGGGGAATTAACTACATCAGAGTTCATAAATGCATTTAGTACCAATGTGTAAATCAGAAACACCCACGAGAATAATTACAAAGCCTGTAGAGATGGAAACAAGTAACAGAACTGGAATCAGTGTTTAACAAGCATTTGTCAATGCCAGACAAGTTTGCTTGCATGATGTTACAAGTTAAACCAGCAGCAGTATCTCATTTTGAATGGGGGTCCTGCTTTTACATGTTTTATACTTTATTAACAAGCGAGCAATCTTTATTTGTATAATGCTGTTCCAGCAGTTCACAGTGTTGTACAACGAAACATAAAATCATGTTCAGCAATGCATAAAATCAGACAATAAGACAGCAGGCTTTAAATATCCAAAAATGCTAAGCCAAATAAATATGTTTTCAGTGCAGATTTAAAGGCCTCAGTGGACGGGCACTCTCTAATCCGACGAGGTAGAGAATTCCACAGGGTCAGAGCAGCAAAAACAAATGACCTAGCTCCCGAGGTAGTCAAATGGACCCTGAGGATCTCTAGCAATCCCTTGTCGGTGGAACGGAGAGAATGAAGGAGCAGTAGGGGTAAAGGAGATCTTGCAGATAACGCAGTCCCTGATCGTGTAGGCCTTATAGGTCAGTAATCCGACCTTGAAGGTGATCCTCCACCACACCGGCAGCCAGTGCAGATCGCAGAGCACAGGTGTGACATGGCAAGATCTCGATAAGTCAGTCAACAATCTGGCAGCCGCATTCTGCACTAGCCGCAGGTGGTGTAGGTCCACCACCAGTAGCTCTAGGTATAGGGCATTGCAGTAATCAAGGCATTTAGTCACAAAGGCATGGACCAACGTTAGAAGATCGTCAGATGAGACCAGGTGTTTATCTGGGTGATATTCCTCAGATAGGACAATGAGGTCTTGACAACGGCTGACACCTGGGATTTGTCAGTTTGCTGTCAAACACAACGCCCAGATTTCGCACCGGTCTGTGGACCAGTCAGCTCTGGGGGTGAGACATAAGGGGATTGGGAGTGGCTACGTCAGTGGTGAGGCCATGACGTTGGGTATGAGCCACTCCCTGAACAAGGGAAAATAGCACACAGTCTCCTAGATGACGGAGACCCTGATGGCCCATGAGTCTGCCTGATTGCCCGGAACGGGTCCGATGAAATACGCAGCATCGAGGTGTCCTGCCCCATCCTGTACCCGCCTGAAGGATACAGCCAAGGCTCCATGGGGACCGACCGGGATTCAGGTAGGCCATGTGTGTGGGGATACCGCACTGTGTGTCTCCCGAAGGAGTGGAGACTGTGCGCAGGGGGAGTATAAAGAGTAATTTAAAAAAAAAAAAACAATACAATAAATACAAATGAAGTTCAAGTCTCAGACAGCAGTGGTGACTAAAATTGTTGCAGATTAATGTCCCATGCCAGAAAACTAAACTAAAGTTAACAGACTTAATGTCCACAGAGCCATGCCACAGCTCTCAAAGAAATTTGTAGTCAGAGACGGAGGCTTTCACCACCCCCTTAATGTCAAAATTAATCCCAAGGATGCAGCCCTCTCACAGTCACTTCCAAATATTCTGATGGAAACACTAAAACTCCAAAAAAGAAGCCCTCTCCAAATAAATCATGAATGGTCATGAGTTTATGAATGTTCAACTCCAGCCACCCTAAAATTCTCTGGAGCCCAACTAACAGCCCTCAGTCTGCTAGATCTTCTGGACAGGAGCAAATCTTCTGAGAAAAGATCTTCTGATGGTCCATAAATAACCAGGTCCCAGCCCAACCCCGAGGTAGGCACCAGGGTACAGACTCGCTGTCCCACATTTGAGCCGCAGGAGCAGTCCGACCTATGCCAGTCAACCCCCCCACAGCCCTAGGAGTTCATTAAATGCCCACCCTCTGATTCGCACTCCCAGCCCCCTCGGGATAAATGGCCGCCCCCGCACCCTCCTCCAGGTAAGCTGGTCTGGCTGACCTCTCCTCCTCTCCTTCTCAGCCGATGTTCTCTTCCATTTCAGGCCGCCTTCTAAACGCCAAGCCAAGATCAAAATCACCCGACGATCCGCTCAGGCTTACTTAGTGAGTACAAGGCAATCCTTCCTCTACAGTAACAGCTCACTCTCTGCAATGCTCCCAATAGTTAACAGCTGGATAAAAATTTCCTCAGTGCTAAACACCAGCACTGATGAAGTAAATTGTCCTGACTGATATAATCATTGAGCAATAGTGCTCCCAAAAAGTGGTCGAACAACAGCGTTATCCACTATGACCATAATAAAACTGAGCCGACCACACTGGTTGATCTTCCTGGACATAGTCTCCACCACTCATTCACACTAATGGGATCTACGCCGGAGGCGCTAGGACCCAGAGGAAGCAAACTTTTCAAGAGGATCGACGCCAGAGATGGAGCTGCGAGGAAGCGGCACCATGAGCCCCTGGCTTGTGCAGTAAAGACAATCTCGGTGTCGACTCTCCAACTGCCTCAGTTCCTTTTTTCCCCCGCCGAGTGCACTTCAGTGATGACGACACTCGCCCACCGGGAGTCAAACTTCAGACTAGCAGCATAGTTTTCAGTTTATTGTTTTGTAATTTATCTTCGAAATAAGTACAGATTATATTTAATTTTACGTATTATGAGAAAGAAGTCTTCAGCCCTCCATTGACTGAGTTGACCATGAGCGGGTCAGGTGATGGTAGGGAGACTTCGTATGAAAGCTGTTCAGTCAGCCAGGCTGGGTCCGGTCCACCGCCCTCTCTGCGGGGAGGGTCTGACAACGGACGATCTGATGCTTGGGGAGATGGGTGGTCCCTCTGAAAGCATAAAAGGAAACGGTCCCACTCTAGGCACCGTTCAGCCTCAAGCTCTTCCTCGGCACACAAGTCGAAAAAGAGGAGGACTTACTCGAGGTCGCCTTCTGGTATGTCTGCGTGTCGAAGGTCGATTATTGGGGCCAGGCGCCGGTCTCCACCTCTGTCGGAGTTGCGGTTTCTGTCTCTGGTGGTCGACCTCCTTGACATCGGAGCCCTCGCTCCCTGCCTATTGGAGGGGCTTCCGATGAGCAGTTTCACTAGTGGGCTGCTCTTATGGAGCAATGGGATCAGAGGTTGGTCCAGCTGCCTGATCCGGTCACTCCGAGGCCTTCAGGCCATTCGAGGGAATGGGTAGGGTGGTTGCACCTTCCTAGTCGCGTGGCGCCTTCTTCAGTGCCATCGACTCCGCGCTCAGGTGTTTTCCTTCCTCACATGGCTGCGGCGCAGGGGTCCACACCGATGCCTCTATCTCCTGCCAACTTTCCTTCTTTTAGCTCAAATTACAGTTTTCAGATCCTTGGGACACTCTTGGTGTCATCCGCAGCATCGGGGAGTGTGTTGGCACCATCCGTGGCACCTGGGGCTCTTTTGACGCTGTCCACAGTGCCGAGGAGTCTGTCGGTGCCGTTCGCAGCACCGCAGGCTCTGTTGGGGCCGTCTGCAGCACCGGGGGCTCTATCGATGCTGTCTGCAGCACCGCGGTCTCTGTCGGCATCATGTGCTGGGCTGTTTCTGATGGTGCCGACTTCCTTGTGTTCGGCGCCGTGTTCTTCGTCGGCGCTGATGCTTGGTGCAGCGCTGTCCTGCCTCCAGGGGTTCTCAGCTCCGATTCCTTCCTCTTCTACTTTTCCTACTGATTTTCACTCCTATCCTGTCCATACAGTCCCTCCTGGACTGTCAGGAGATGATTTTGAGCCTGACCCAGATCTTCGACTGGGTGATGATGTTGAAGGAGCAGGGATCAATCCTGCTGCAGAGCCTGTTGTCGAAGACCTTTCCTTTAAGTCTCTGCTTAAAAATTTTAGTTCTACTCTTTCTCTCCAGACTACAGAAATCGATCCTGGGAAGCTTTTAGGACTCCAATACCTACATGTCCCGGAGAGCCCTATGAATTTAACTCCTCCAGTACAACCCTCTTTTCGAGACCATCCCTCAGATGGTATGGAACAATCCTGCTCTCATTATTTCAGTGGCTAAGTCCATAGATAGGAATTATGCTCCTCCCAAGGATCGCCCCATATTGGCCTCACAAGCCTTTGCTGATCACCATTGTAGTCTTGGCAGAGAATGATAAGGCCGTTCCTCCCTCAGGCATCTACAGCACGGCCTATAAATAAAGAATCTCACAAGATAGACTCCTTAGGTAAGAGAGTCTTTGCTGCCTCCACCCTCTGGGTATGCATATTGCCAGCTACCAGGGCTATTTTTCTCAATATGAGCATGTTCTTTGGCATTCACTCAAACAAATGGTAGAAGCTCTGCTCAAGTTGGAAACTAATTCAGAGCTACTTCAGACCATAACCAGGGGTATCGAGTCCAACAGCCAACAGGTTAAAGCTGCAGTGGACGCTTTCGATACTGCTTCCTGAGCGGTGGTGGCTGGCATCTACATCCGTCGCCACGCTTGGCTACGTACTTCGGACTTCACGAATGATGCCCAGCAGCAGGTCATGGCTTTACCCTTCGGTATGTATCTGTTTGGGCCCCAGGTGGAGCAAGCTCTGGAGGCCACACAGAAGACTAGATCTGCCATTAAGACGGCTCGACCCACACACGCCCCCTCCCGGGGTGATGGTGCCAACAAGCGTCAATTTCACAACCATCAGTCCTTTCGGGGCAGAGGAGGTTTTAATAAAAACCACAACCCTCAGCCACAAAAGAAAATGCAGCAGAAGGCAAAGCGCCCAATGCCACCTTCTGAGTTTCTGGCCCAGGTCCCACCTCAGCTGTCCGAGGGGGACTCCTCTTCAGCGGTGTGAGGACATCTGACTTAGTTCTACAACCCGTGGAAATCCATAACATCAGACAAATGGGTCCTCCGGATAATCCGCGAGGAGTACTCGCTTAATCTTTCAGAAACCCCTCCGGACATACCCCCAAATGACAGCCCAGGCTGTCAGCAGTACAATCAGACCTTCTGGCCTCCGAGGTACAAGGCCTTCTGAACAACAGGGCAGTAAAAGTAGTTCCGCTGGATCAACAAAACACAGGCTTCTACTTCCATTACTTCCTGGTCCCGAAGAAAACTGGTGGCATGCCGCTCATTCTGGACCTCAGAAAGTTAAATAAGTTCCTTTTCAAGGAAAAGTTCAAGATGATATCGCTAGGTATCCTGCTACCTTTGCTTCATCAACACGAATGGGTAGCCTCCCTGGACATGCAGGATGCCTACCAACACATCCCTGTACACCCAAAGCACCATAAATACCTAAGGTTTGTGGCGCCGGGTCAACATTATCAGTTCAGAGTCCTGCCCTTAGGACTATCCTCGGCGCCATGAGTTTTTACAAAGTGTTGTCCAATTCTTGCAGCTCATCTCAGGAAAATCGGAGTACAAGTGTTCCCATATCTGGACGACTGACTCCTAACAAGTCCCTCCAGACAAGGGACTCTGGATGCCGTAGCCACGGCCTCAGACTTCCTCACGTCCATGGGAGTCTTGCTGAATCTAAGCAAATCACAGTTGCAGCCCTCCCAGAAACTCCTCTTTATAGGAACTCTTCTGGACACCTCCTGTGCGAAAACTTTTCTCCCAGAGGACAGAAGGAGCGATATCTTACAGATGGCCCGATACATCAGAGAAAACAGCTCAGTTCAAGCTATCTCGATTGTATGGATGCTAGGTTTCATGGGCATCCTCGGTGCTCACTGTACCCTTAGCATGTCTCCACATGAGAACCTCTCGGTGGATGCTCAGTACTCAGTGGTGCCCAACCACTCACCCTCAGTCCTTTCCCATCAAGGTAACAGAACCTCTGAAGAGGTCACTCACCTGGTGGTCACAGGAGGACAGCCTTCTGGAAGGATATCCCTTTGCTCCTCTGGATCATCAGATCTCCATTACCACAGACTTGTCCCTGATGGTCTGGGGGAGCTCATTGCCAGAATCTCCACACCCAAGGTATGTGGACTCAGGACAAGTCCCAGCTTCACATAAACATCCTGGAAATGAGAGCCGTCCTCTATGCAGTCTGAGCCTTGAAGGACATACTCTGTCACAAGAACATTCTCCTTCAAACGGACAACAAAGCAGTGATGTATTACATCAACAAGCATGGTGGTGCACACTCTTCCCCATTATGCAGGGAAGCTATGAGAGTGTGGGAATGGTACCTGGAGCGCAAGGCTCTAATCCACGCGGTTTACCTGCCAGGAGTACAAAACGAGCTGGTGGACTGTCTCAGCAGGACGGAGACAGATCCTCACAAGTGGTCTCTCGACTTAACTGTCGTTCAGTCACTCTTCAAAGAATGGGGAACTCCAGACCTGGACCTTTCTGTGTCCCCACTCAACGCAAAACTGCCTCTCTTCTGCTCCAGAAATCCAGGACCTGGCATTTTCTGTCAGGATGCGTTCAAGCTGCAGTGTACAAGATGCTTTCTGTACGACTTTCCTCCTCTTCCCCTAATTCAGAGGGTGCTTCTCAAATTAGAGTCTCAGGGGGACAAAATTATCCTCATTGCTCCCTTCTGGCCTCGGCAGATATGGTTCCCGCTGCTCATCAATCTGTCGGAAACCGCCCGAAGGCACTTCCCCATCAGACAAACCTTCTGACTCAGGGTCCCATGGTCCATCCCAATCTGAGGTTGCTTCACCTTCATGCTTGGCTCCTGAAGAGATAGAGGTGAATAGATTCAGTGTTTCTTGTAAGGTTTCATTTATTCTTTTGGCTGCGCATAAGCCAGCCACTAGAAAAACCTACACAGCCAAATGGAAGCATTTCTCTATCTAGTGTGCAAAATCCTCTTCGAACCCTTTTTCCTGCATACCAAGTAAAGTCTTGGAGTACCTTTTAGACCTCTCAAATTCAGGTCTGCAGTACTCTACAATCAAAGTTCATCTTTGTGCCATTTCAGCTTATCATGAGCCTGTACTTTCCATGTCACTGGCTCAATTACCTGTAGTTAAGAGGTTTCTTAGGGGTATTCTGCATACTAGATCTCCTATCAGATGTCCATTCGCAGCCTGGGACGTTAACCTTGTGCTAGACATGCTCACTCAAAAACCTTACTAGCCTCTAGCTACTTGCGAGTTTAAATTCCTCACTTGGAAAACGGCCTTCCTGATGGCCATCACTTCGGCCCGTAGAGTTTCTGAAATACATGCATTGGTCACAGACCCCCTGTACACTGTATTTCACAAGGACAAAGTAGTTCTTAGGACTCATCCTAAGTTTCTCCCTAAGGTTGTCTCAGAATTCCATCTAAACCAACCTTTAGTCCTGCCTACCTACTTTGCAAACTTACAGAATGAAGGGGAGCGTACCCTTCATTCTCTGGATGTTAAGAGAGCACTGTGATTCTATCTAGATAGAAGAAAAGAAATTTGCAAGGCTCAACAACTGTTTGTTTCCTTCAGCAAGACCAGGCTGGGTCAACCTGTCGCTATTAGATGCATTTCAGCGTGGTTGGTGGCTTGCCTCCACCACTGCTATTCTATGGCACAGGTCAAGCTGGAAAGCAGAGTGTATGCTCACTCTACTATAACAGTTGTGGCATCTCTGGAGGAAATCTGCAATGTACCCATTGCAGATATTTGCAATGCAGCTACCTGGAGCTCAGTGCATACTTTCGTTAAGCACTACGCCTTGGATGTCCATGCCAGATGACGTGTCGTTTGGCAGGACTATTCTTAACAGACTTCTGTCCTAAGTATGTGAGCTCTTATTTCCTGCCGCCCATTGGGAGAGGGGGGATTATTAGCTCGGTACTCTCCCATTAGTGTGAATGAGTGGTGGAGACTTTATGTACTGGAAGATATGGAAATTACAGACCTACCGTAATTCTTGATCTTCTTGGACGAAGTCTCCACTACTCATTCACACACCCACCCACCATCCCCTGAGCTCACTTCTCTGTTTCTGGTCTTCACTCCCTCAATGGCTGGACTGTGAAGACTTCATTGTTGACCCTTCTTACATGGGTCATTCGGACTATCTTATTTCCGTTTTTAGGTTAGTCCTTCCAGGTTATTTATGCTGCACCTCCTCAGAAAAAAAGGTACTGAGGCGGTTGGAGGGTCAACGCCGAGATAGTCTTTAACGCACGAGCCGGGGCTCGTGGTGCCGCTTCTATGCGGCTCCATCTCTGGCGCCAGCCCTCTTGAAAAGTTTACTCACGCCGGGTCCTAGCACCTCTGACGTAGATCCCATTAGTGTGAATGAGTGGTGGAGACTTCGTCCAAGAAGATCAAGAATTGCGGTAGGTACGTAATTTCCATTTCCTGTCACTCTTATCACTGCTGACTGCCGCACTACAACTCCACAAACAAAAACAAATAAAATAAAATAAACATATTTAAAAACAGAACAAAGCTAAATAGTGCTGAGCTACACTAGTAGCTGGTTCAGCGTGGCCGCCATTATTTTTGCTTAATTGCCAAGAGAGGACAAAGAATAGCACAACTAAGATGTACTGTCATGTTTTTAGTGAGGTCTTTTTTTTTTTGTTTGTTTAATGTTTCACAAAAAGTGTGTGTCGTTCCGGTCTTGTCTGGCTGCACTACCCCACTCTTAGCCCCGTCACTGACCTTCTCACTGACTTATAGGTTATCCACTACTTACCCAGGATTACAGTGTGGTTGGTAGCCAGCCATGTTAGTTGTATGACAGTCGGGGAGGGTCAGCTTGCATGGCCTGCATTTTCCTCTTGCCACCTGATGTTCTCCCCTGGGGTGGTGGCATGCAGTGAGGTGGTCTCACATATGTAAGGTATCACAAATGTCTGACACGTGTCTGGCAGCAACCTCTCCCCTCTTGGTGCTCCCGACTGTGCTACCAGCCGGTCTCCACCAATTGGCAGTCATGCAGTAGAAACAGCCTCCTCCCTGAGACAGTAGAGCAATCCCTGTGGCACTCAATCCTTCCAGTGTCCGATGGCCTGTGCTCATTCTCAAACTCATGTTGGTGGCATAGCCGGCTGTTGCATTATTATTGTGCTACCGGGTCAGCTTGGAGTCCTGCATTTATCCATTTTTAAAATGTATTTTCCCAGGATAGCCCAGCTGCGATGCAGTATCTCATCTGCATTGGGGTCCTGCTTGTACTCATTTTCACACTGTATTTACCCAGGATAGCACAGTGGAGATGCAGTATGTCGTTTTTGGTGGGGGCCCAGCTTTTACCTAATTTTACAATGTATTTACCCAGAATAGGCCAGCTGAGAGTCAATATTTCATTGTCAGTGGGCTCCGATATTTTGACCCAAATTTGCAACACAGGCTTTTTATGACCTCATGTTATGATCAAGACAGGTGGGATTTTTTAAAATCCTTGGACAGTAGCAGAAGTAGTAAGTAAGAGGGGGGTTAACTTATGCAACGGGGATGTGATCGTAGGGTGGGACATCAGCAGAGGTAGCGAGCGGGAGAGGAGTTAACTTATGGAGCTGGGCAGTGGAGCTGTGATTGGAAAGTGGGACATCAGCAGAGGTAAAAAGCGGAAGGGGTTAACTTATGCAGTCAGGCAGTGGGGACATGATTGGAGGGTGGAACATCAGCAGAGGTGGCGAGTGGGTGGGGGGTTAACTTATGCAGCAAGGTAGCAGGGACGGGATAAGAGAGTGAGACAGAACAAGCAGAACTGATAATCACAACCAGTTGATATGCTGATGGGCAAAATCTTCCTATGGTAGGAGCAGCTTCATCCTTTCATATACAAGGAGTTTCCTCCCATCAGCAAGCTGACCTGTATCATCACTGGCCTGCTGCTAATACACTGCTCACAGGCAAGCATCCCCAACGCTCAGCTGCATTGGCCCCAACAGAGCCATACCTGTAAAATCCCCACAGTGCTGGTACACTGCCGGTATGTTTGCTGCACATATGCAAGAAAACATAAAAATCATCTTCTACAGGGGGAGATGTCTTAAGGTTCAGTGCAATTTTCCTTTAAAGTCTCATGGGAGCCCCTCGCTGCTCTCAGTTTTGTTCTTCTCTAACTTAGTAGTTGAAGCACCTCCTTGGCTGTAACTACTCATAGTTAGACGGAGGAAGGGGTTGGGAGAATACTGCTTAGTCTGACTATCCAACATATTATAGTGGGAGAAGCCTTTAGAGGAAGATCTTCATCAAGGACATCTCCTCCATTGGGCCACACCTTTGGAACTGTAAGCTGTTGGCATCAGGACCACTCGGAAACTTTTGCCAGCTCGGGGCTGCCCATGATGGCATACAACGTCAGTGCCTATAAAACCTGGGCAACCTCCTTGTTCCTTAGTTCTTTCTTCTGCTGTTGACCACTCATCTGACTTGTAGAGGAATAATGCCACTGTTTCTTCGATATTCAGTATTTTCTAAGTTAACTTTTTTTATCAATGTTATCCCTGTATGCTGCTGTTGACAGAACCTTCATTTAGATTTTGCACCTGTGGTTACAAAAAGCTACAAGATCAACGCCCACACCGTGTCTGTATGCTGTTTGAACTTGTCCCACAATATGCTGCCCTGTAAGATCTACCAAGGATTTATCCAGGCCACAAGGAGACACTGTAAGAAGGCTTTACAAACCTTCATCACCATTAGTGCCATGGAATCACAAGCGAAGACTGCAGGCTCCCAAGCTGGCTTCTCCTTCACAACCATGCGCCACAGAGAAGGAGACATCCACGCGGTCAGCGACTCTATCGCTGCTGAAGTTGGCGAGGATGACAGAGAAATCTAAAGAAAAGGAAGAATCATTGTCGAAACCCTTTTCCTTCAACCACCGTAAGCACAGAGACAAACATGCTTTGCTGGTGATTTTGAGGTCTCAGTGAAGGAGATCATTCAGTGAAGGCATCGTCGACTGCAGCCCCCCCGACTCATTGCGATATCAAGGTTGGGGCATGGCTCCAGTGCTGTCATACCTACTACAGATGGTATGCCTCCTCTGTCATCAGGTTCTGTCCTGGCGACAGTGGCATTCATAAACCCACACCTCAGCATCATCAACACCTAGGCTGTGCTGGAGTCAGTTTCAGAAATGTTAATGTGCCTGTTCCTGGTGCTGACAGCGTCAGTGCCAGTCCCAGCAACAGGGCCTCCTCTGTTGGCGCCATTGTCATTGAGGGGCACTAAGAGCATGCCTATTCCTCCAACGGTACAGCCGTTGTTGTTGGCTCCACTGATTGTTCCTGTTGTTTTTCGGGACAGTGATGAGGTAGAATACAGTCTGGGCCTCCTAGAAATGGAGGAGGATTTTGAGGATAAAGGAGGGAAGAAGATCCCTAGAAAGGGAGTTTCTAGGGACATGGATATGATGTTCTATCCACACTTTCTGGCAGTGCCTTTTCCTTCAAGACTTGGCCGGAAATGTCTTCAACCTGGTTCCTTCCACCCACCCAGATGGTAACTCCCTCGGCTCTGGCCCTGATGCCAGATCTTCCTTTCTGCTGGAAGAAGCAGGTTCCCTCCTTACTGCTCTCACACTGAGTAGGCTCTTGTGACTTATATCTTTGGATTTACTTCCTAAAATGTTTAAAGTCTGCTCCCTGGTTCTACCGGTGCCCTTTCGGTCAGAAGATGTCCTGAACGGATCCGCACTCCACGTGCGTCTGCTGCCTGAGGCACGAGCACAATCCTCAGGCCTATGATCTCTGTTGCTCCTTTCATCCTAACATTCTCAAGGACTGTCTAGCTCTGTTCAAGTTAGGCCGAATGAACGAAGGAACCTGCCAGTCAAATCTAAGGATGCCTGTTGGGTGGTCTCCACGGCTGTGGGGTCCGCTGAACAGCTTGTGGCGTTCGAGGAGGTGGCGGTCCAGGCTGCGTCCCACTCCTCTTAAGCTTCTGCCTTCATGCCACTCCAATTGGGATCGACTTTTATGGGATCCTTCAAAGAACTGTGCCAGTCCCTGCCGACCCTTGGTCAGGGACCCTCAGAGCACAAATCTAAGTCAAAGAAAGAATCCAAAAAATGGTCTCATCGACATTCGTGGGCTCTGGAGTGCTCTCAGTCAAGAGCTTTAGATTCCTACGCTTCTCCTGAGCCGACTTTGGTCAAATCCTCAGCCCAGGCCGTCGGCTCCATGGTAACCCCATCGGGCCAGTTGGCTGAGACACTAGTTGATCTTCCGGCCAAGATTTTTCTCAAGCCAGTTGACCAGTTGTCAACTGAAGAGGCCAACACTTCCTTATCCAGGACTCTGGTCCTGACTCAGACCATGGGAGGGACGGATCAGTCTGCTGACCTGCCGCCTCTGGTCTCCGACCAAGACCCGGAGGAGCCTCGGCATTCGTGGACTCCCTCTGAGCCACGCTGCCGGTTTCCCCGGCGGTTGAGGTCTCAGTCTTCTTCCTGTGGGCCGAGTGGTTCCCAATGATGTTGGTGTTCCTGCTCTGCACCACAGTAAGTGGCGCTGCCGCTACTCTTCATCCTCGTCCTCCTTGGGTGAGGAGAGGCTTTGGCACAAATTGCGTTGACGCTGCGAGGCTCTCATGTGTCAACAGCTGGTGCTCACCGGCATTAAGTCAGCTTTGGCTCCCATGCTGACCATCACCTGGTTTTCGCCCCGCCGGCCGGCACCTTCTCTGCTTCTGGAGCTTCCTAAGGCAGTCCCGGCTCAGCCAACCCCGGCGTCTCCACTGATTCCTGTGGAGCCACCACCTGCCCAGCTGAAGGCTGGCGCACCAACCAAGGAGTCTCGGCCAGCCAAGGGGCTTCCCTATCGGCTGTCGGTCACTGTCACCCCATACCATCCGTGAAGGATCAGCGGGGACTATGGCGGTCGACCCCTCTTAGATGACTCCTTGGAGTCGGAGGGTTCCTCCTTGCACTCCTGTCTGGTCGACGTGGAGTCGGTGGGGGATCTCTCGATGGATGAAGGCGCTGCCTCTTTTTTGGGCCTTCTCTCCCTGATCTCTGAGTCCACGGGTATGAAAATGGAGCCTGTCCAGAAACGGGCTTGTTACCTGTTGACCGAGATCCTCATGGAAGAGATACTGCAATGGAGACTTTCCCGGTGGCAGAGGCCCGCACTGCCCTGGAACTCTGGCAGTGCCCCACTTCTTGCCCTGCACCCTCTTCCTGCATGGCCCGCAAATATGAGGTACCTACTGGTTCCCTTTCTGGATTCATGGAACACCCCTCGGCTGAGGGGCTAGTGACCGATTTTGTATTTAGGTGCTCCGGCAACACTGGGGATGTTCACAAGCTGCTGGACAAAAAGTTGGACCATGCGGCAAAAAAGGTCTGCACTGCCTCCCCTTTGGGTCTTCGCCAAGCAAGCGTGGCCCTCCTTATGGCCTGTTTCTCCCATGCCCTACTGGGCACCCAGGATGAGGTGCTTCCTCCTCTAGCGCAGACCTCCAGACCATGATCAAACAGGTCCGGGACCAGGGCTGGGCTGTAGCAAAATAACAGCTCCAGACAGCCATGGACATTGGGGACTCCTGTGCCCGCTCCGTAGTGGCCATGTGCTGCAGGGCTTGGCTGAGGTTCTCGACCTTCACGATAGACATTCAGCACAAGCTCACAGATGTTCCTTTCCTAGGCATTGACTTGTTCAGGCCAGGGATTGAGGGCCACCTCACCTGCATCAAGACATCCAGTGCTACCTTGGACACCGTGACGTCTGCCCAAAAGGACCCCAAGGGCTCCAAGCACCAGTGGAGAAGAAAGCCCTTTCAGTCCACCTCTACTCCTGCAGCCAGACCTGCCCAACCCCAGGCTGGTCAGTAGGCCCAGGCCTGGTGACCACGGCTGAAGTCAGTGGCCTCAGTCTTCCTTAAGCCTGGGGGGGGGGCCCTGGTGGCCCCTCAGCTGGACCCTCCTCCTCCTCTAAGCCTGCACAGTGAAGGGATGAGGGGGTGCTTCCCTCATACCCGCACACCTCCCCCGGTTCCTCCTGTGGAGGGCCGGCTCCGACACTTCCTTTCCACCTGGTCTGCTGTCACCATGGACAGGTGGGTTCTAAAGCTGGTGTGTCAGGGTCTGCCTCTGGAATTTGAGCAGTACCCTCCTTGCCGAGACTGTGCCACGTCAGGAGGACTCTGTATCCACAGACATTCTGTCAGTTCTCAGAGATGACATAGCCCAGCTCCTCTGCAAGGAGGTCGTGGTTCCTGTTGCTGATCCTCTGGAACATCCAGGGTTTGTCTCCAGGTACTTCCTGGTGCCAAAGCGGATGGGGGGAGGGGAGTTGGCACCCCATTCTAGATCTGCATGACCTGAACAAGTTTCTCAAGTTGCACACCTTCAGGGTGGTAACTCTGTCTCAGATCATACCATCTCTAGAGCAAGACTTGTGGTATTGCTCCCTGGATCTTCAGGACGCATTCTTCAATGTACAGATCCATCTGTCACACCGAAGGTTCCTCTGCTTCTGAGTCGAGGGAACCCTATACGAGTTCCAGGCCATGGCAATTCGGCCTGTCCTCGGCCCCCAGGGTCTTCATCAAGTACATTGCAGTGGTGGCAGCTTACCTGAAGCACCAATAGTTCTGGGTTTACCCCTACCTGGAGGACTGGCTGATCGCGGGTCCCTCCAGGCAGGAGGTGTTGCTGTCCAGGGACCTGGCCCTCCAGACCTGCTTCTCCCTTGGCCTCGTGACCAATGAGGCCAAGTTGGAACTTATAATTTCATAGGTGATCCACTTCATTTAGGACGGAGCTCGACTCTTGCAGAGTCAGAGCCCGGCTCCTGGTGGACAGGGTGGAGGATGTCTCCTCCTTTGTTCAGTCATTTCAGGTTGGGCAATTGCATCCTGCCCCTGCTGGGTTATATGGCAGCCTGCACCAGCGTGGTTCGGTGGGCCCGCTGGAGAATGCGCTTTCTGCAGTGGGAGCTGGCCAGCAGGGGTCACTTCGACCAGTTGGTCACTGTGACCCAGCAGATGTGGGACGCCCTCCAGTGGTGGTTAGTCCCAGAGCATCTGCAGGAAGGGATCCCATTTGTCCGCCCAGAGCCGATGGTCAACCTGACAGCCGATGCCTCTCTCATGGGCTGGGGTGCCCACTTGGGGGAACACAGAGTCCACGGGCTCTGGACCCCTGAGGAGTCCTGATGTCATATCAACCTGATGGAGCTCCGAGCAATTCAGCTGGCGCTGAGTGCATACACTCCGCACATCCAGGGTCAGGTGGTCCATGTCCAGACGGACAGCACCACAAACATGTACTACCTCAACAAATAGGGCGGAATGCACTCCCTGCCATTGTGTAAGGAAGCTTTCCATTTGTGGACCCTTGTGCGCAGTCTGGAGGCCAATCTCCTAGCCATCCATGTAGCAGGGGCCTCCAACCAGCTGGTGGACACCCTCAGCTGAGTGGTCGAGGTGCCTCATGAGTGGTCGCTCTACCCAGAGGTAGTGCACAGTCTGTTCTCCCAGTGGGGCACCCCTCAGGTGAACCTGTTCGCCTCCAGGAAGAATGCAAAGCTGAGGCTGTTTTGTGCCCACCCTTCTCAGCAGGGAAAGCTGCAGGGGGATGCCATCCCTCCACTTCCCTTGATCCACAAGGTGCTTCTCAAGGTCGGGAGGCACAAGACACAGGTGATCCTCGTGGCTCCGGACTGGCCACCAGTTTTCGTACCCCGATCTCCTCAGCAACAGGCCCTGTGGCGTCTTCCTCTCCACATGGTGCTGCTTTTCATCAATCGGGGAAGGTACTCCACTTGGACCTTCAATCCCTGCACCTGTCCACCTAGTTCCTGAGTGGCTAGAGTTCCAGGCTTTGGGTCTCTCTGAAGAGGTCCTCACTGTTGTGGAGGCATCTCAGAAGGAGTTGACCAGGAAATGCTATGCCTTCTAGTGGAAGAGGTTCTCCTTTTGGTGCCAGAACAAGGGGCTGGACCCCTTGCCCTGTGGCACACACAAACAAATTGTACAGACACCGGAGCTTAAAGAATTGCTATTTATTTATCCATGTAAAATTCCACACCAGCCATAGCCTGACACATTTCAGATCAGAGACCCTTTATCAAAGGCTAAAAAACAGTTAGTGCAGTGTGACTTAATTACCAAGTTCATCAATTAACCAGCATGTTATGAATACCAAGTTTAAAATGATTGGCTCATGGCTTAATTGACAGATAGATCCTTGTCCGAAATCAATATATTGCTATGACAACCATATACAAAAACACCCATTAGAACACAGAACATGAAACAAAGTGCAAAAATAAGTGCACTGTGACAAAATGCAGAACAAGCTATTCTTGACTTACACAGATTTTACTTTGAGATGGAGCTTTTGCAGCTGGTAACACAAGTAGGTCTGAAGGCGGCAGGAACTCACAGAAAATTTCTAGCTAGCAGTATACAGTGGGGGATTGCCCCTGACGTCGGCCTGCCCCCAATGTCGGCCCGCCCTGACGTCCCATGTGGTATAAAAGGGGTGCTCCCCCAGTGTCCCTCCATCCTTTTCCTGCCGTCAGCTCACATGCATCGGCTCCATGGACGCCTTCAGCTTTGATCAACCCCCATTTCACATGCATTTTGAACGCTTTATTATTTTGATAAGTTCGTTTCTTTCTACTTTTATTTTTCTGCATGTCAACTTCCCCGTCGTCGTCCATAGACCTGCACCAGTCCAAATGTGCCTACGGCAAACAGATCTCGTCGCGAGACACTCAGTCTGCCTGCTGTGTTTAGGCCCAGACCATGACATCGCGGCCTGCCCACACTGCCAGAAATTAAATAGCAGGACGAGGATACGCCACCAGTAGACCCTTCAGGCCTACTGAACGGAGCAGAAATTAGCTGCCATGCAGAAGGATTCCTCTGCCCAGAAGGGCCCTTCTCACAAAAAATCGGGGAAACACCACCATAAGGAGAAGAAAGGAAACGAGACAGATCCCCATTGGGGCCTTGGCCGTCTGACTCCTGGTCTACCTCCAGGGGAGTTTGGACTCAGCCTCCCAGACTATGCGTTCTCCTACCAAGTTGATGGTAGTGAGACCACCCGCCCAGGTAAGGGCGATGGGGGGGCCCTACGCAAGGGTCTTCTACCCTGCAACCTCTGAAGATCAGTCCACGCTCCCATTTTTTAGGCCATTATTCGGACACCAACATCAGGTCTTCCTCCAGCGACAGACCAACGAAAGCATCCTCCAAGTTGGCTTCCTCGGGAACCAACTCCCTGGATAGACATGGGGGTTCCGGCCATTCCTACGGGAGATCTGTCTCTCAACTGCCAAGGAGTCTACTGTCGCTCAAGCTGACGCTGTAGAAGAGGGCAACAGAAAAAGAGCCACTGACACACTCCACCACCAGGCCCTGACGTCCACAAAAAGGACGATGGCTTCAGCTAGGTCACCAGACGACACCCATCTTCAGACAAAGGAGCCCGGCAGCCTAAGGCTCCTACGATCTCAAAACCGGTGTCGTCGGCCACACTCCTGATCCCATCTGACAAATGCAGCAACTTGCTGTCAGGTAGTCTGACGTCAGCTTCACCCAGGAATCTGGCTGACGACCTCATAACCTCAACAAACGCACCATCGCCACTGGTGGAACCCCCACCTAAAGAACCATCGCCACCTACAGGGCTGATCATGGGTACACCCAAGCCGCCATCTCCGATCCTGAACCAGAGGGGTCAGGAGCCAGGTCCATCAAACTGGTTGACGCCGGATCAGGAGCCAAGACTCCACCTGTCACAGGTCAAAGACTTATTTGCTCCTTGGTGGGACACTATCAGTGCCGACGTTCTCCCAGCCAAATGGGCAGGGGTAGAGGAGCCTAATCCCAGGGAATTCACTCCTCCACCCAACGAGCCCACCCCTTCGCCCTGCAGTAGCGGTAGCTCGGGCCACAAGAGGCACTCCCAGACAAGGAGCAGGAGCTCGACACGCTCCTCAGAAGGTCACAAGCATAAGCACAGACACACTAGGTCCAGGTCCTTCTCCTCAGTGAAATTGGACCATTCATCATATTCCTCTTCTGGGTCCTCCTCAGAGGGAGACCTCCCATCTCCGGAACCCAAGGGGCAGAACAAGTTCCCCGCCTGATGACCCCTCCTTTATGGAGGTTATGCACCACATACAATCAAACATGGACTGGGACACTGAGGACCTTGATGCAGAAAGATGTCAGCTGGCAAAATACCTGCGCTAGAAAGACCCAAAACCAGTGGTCATTCCACCACTAGTGGACACTTTTCAGGACATAACCAAGGCGGGATGGAACCATCCCTCCACGTCTTCAGCCATCCCAAAGAAGGCAGATAACATCTACAGGGCACCCTGAGAGGAACCCTTCCTAGGTGAATAGCCTGTAGCTGACTCCATAGTCACCATGGCTGCTCATGATCGGTCCCAGAGACCAAAACATCCAAGCACACAGCCACCGGACCGACAGTCCAAGCAGCTGGACTCAATGGGCAGGTGGGTATATTCTTCTGCCACATGCACTATCAGGTCTCTGAATTTCCTGACCCACATAATGCAGTTTCAGAATGCCATGTGGTAGCTAGGGATGGATTTAGTTCGGGACCTACCAGATTGTCCCCAATAAGCTGAGTTGGAGAAACTTATATAGACCGGATCAGACATAGGCACTCACATCCTTAGGTCGGCCTGTGATTCCACAGACACTGCAGCTAGAGCAGCTGCTACAGGGGTATGCCTCAGGAGACACTCTTGGCTTAGGGCAGAGCTGTAGGAAGGCATTTTGGTGCCCTGGGCAACAGACTAATTTTGTGCCCCCCCCCCAGAAAAGAGCCGGGGGTCTGGGGGCAGCAAGGCCCCAAGAAGCTCTGAGAGGTTTACATGCTCTGTGGTGATTATGGGGCCATAATGTACGCAAGGTGCAAATGGGTCCATTTGCATGTCATTGTGGCCCCATTTGCATGAGTTGTGCAGGGCTGGCCAGCGTAATGTACATGGCACCCTGCACAGCAAGTGGTGCTGCCAGAGGGGGTCTAGTGGTACCTACCCCCCTCCCCATAGCGGTGAGCACTGATAAATACAAATGAAAGGTATCCTTGGTGGTCCAGTGGCACCCCCACCCACCAGCTAACCCCATCATCAGCAGGCAGCAACAAACCCACCTGCATACCACCCGGCTGCCAACCGAATGATGTCATTCATTCACATATTTGTGACTATTACAGTATGCACTGCAAGCCCATTGGTCCACAGTATGGACCAGTGGGCTTACAACTCATTCTGGAAGCTGCCATTTGGTGGGCAGCCAGGTGGTATGTGGGTGGGTTTGTTGCTGCCCACCGATGACATGGGGGGGGGGATGAGTGGGCAGGGGTCCTGTGTGGGTGGGGGTTGCCACTGGACCACCAGGGATACTGTTCTATAGGGTTTACCAGTGAATGGCTTTATGGGAGGGATACCACTAGACTCGCAGGACTATGCTAAACATATTGTGATCAGGGCTATGGGTCAGCGGGGGATACCACTAGACTGCCAGGGGGTTATATGGGTGCTTGGTGATGGTGTTCTGGGTGGGGAGAACTGAGATAAGTTATGTGAATTAAATCAGATGTCCTGTGAAAATGCAACAGACTGTTATTATTTATCTCCCCACGGTGTAAACTGCTGCACAGTACAGGTACAGCTGGGAACTGATTTACTAGTGTGATTTTATTGTCCCATTAGTTCAACAGGCGGCACCAGGCCTGGCCCTTTGCCTCTGTACACATAAATTCACTGCCACCTGCGCCTGCCTCAAGATTTTGACAGACTGTTACTCTGTGCACAGTCTTAGATAAGGACTAGGGAATGGGATTATTATTTTAGCTGAAGCTGCAGTGTTGCTTGAATGATCATCAAAGACTACTAGTCAAACTGGATTGGCTGTGGCTGCACACTGTACACAAATTAACCATCTGGCTGACTGGCTAGCTATTTCATAAAAAATAAAACAATGTCTGATGGCAAATTATGCATTTGTCGTCAATTTCTCAGCTTCACTAGTGCATTTTATTTTACTGATCAGTAAAATAGAATGCAGTGTAAAGTTCAGTTAGGAATACGATGAGTGAGTGGGACAGCCTGTTGCCACTGGGTGTTGGCCACCTGCCTGAACTATTAGGAAGCAGCATGGTTTGGCAGCCCGGCCCAGGAGCGGGAGCAGTGACCCAGTCAGTCAGCAGCAGAGAAAACACAACAGAGCCAGCTGAGTCAGGCGGGCCTGCCAGCACTGCAGGCCAAGTTCTAGTCCACCAGATACAAGATCTAGACAGTCCCCTCTCTCACAGCTGGGGTTCGGTGTGATAGTGGAGCTGGAGCATGCGTGAACTTGTGGAGACACAATGGACTTGGAGCCGCGGCAGAGAAGACTGGTGGAGGTCCTGGCCTGGGAGTCTTGGTGCAAGCCAAGGGAGGGACGGGAGAGGGGTTGCCAGAGAGAGTCACAACATCACTCAGTAAGTACACAGAGACCATAATGGATCATAAATTCACCACAGATTTCATTTAAACCAGGCAGCCAGGCCCGCCCAATGATTTTCAATCCCCCCCCCCCGACGTGGATCATGGAAATGTTCACTAGTCTGAGTCAGTCATCATTCAGCAAGCAGCCCAGTAGTCCTAGTAGTCCACTCCAGTCAGGCAGTCAGAGACTATAGATGACACTCAGTTGGGATTCAGGAACGAACAGAAGAATGCTTTTGCTTGTGCTTACACAAATCTCAATCTCACCTAGTCTCCTCACTCTATCCTCCATCCTCTCTACTCTGTGTGTATAGTCTATCGCTTTTGCATTTTCTTCCGTTTTTCTACTAGACTCGCTCTCTCTATTCAATTCATCTCTCTCCAACTAAACTGCATCTCACAACTATGCGCTCCACATCTCCAACTTGCCTTTTATACTGTATGGGCAGCGCTGGCATGCCCTCAGACAGTTACCACCATCACATAATTTTTTTGTCTGTGCAAATGGTGCAACCATGTGACACTCCCCACACACACACACTTGTTGGTCTTTCTGTGGATATGCCCCTCCTGACAGTAATTGGTAATTACAAGGAAAAAAATAAAAAAAACCTTCAAATTTAAAGCTACAGCACAGCTGAACCACTGAATCAGGCATGAGAGCTTGACTTGAAAACTATGCTGGGTGCGCCCCTCAGAGGCATGCGCCTGGGGCGGGAGCACCACCCGCCCCACCCTTCCTACGGTACTGGCTTAGGGTCTCGGATTTCACCCAAGATGTCCAAGCAGGAATCCTGGATGCCTCTTTTAAGGGCTCAGTCCTTTTCGGAGCAGAATCCAAAAAGATTATCACTAGAAATCAAGATTCTGGGAAAGCTGTTCGCACAGTCCAGACGGTGACCCATGATGATAGCGATAATAAATGAGTGACTGTAGAAACAGCGACTCATTTATAACACTATCATGAAGAGCTACCCTGCTAGGGTAGTGATCCTATAGTGAGCAGAGCGACCGGAATGGGAGGGATAGGGAGGTGGAGGGAAGGTTTGTATGGGTAGGGGATCGTGCTGCAGCCAAGCCAGCCCTGTGGTGTGGTGGTGAGGGTGGCTGGTTACGGTTCAGCAGGAACTACATTCGGGACCTGCTTGGGATATGATTGTTTTGCCACTGCTTGTGGCTCTGTTTTTGTTTTCTAAGTACGTGTTTCACCCACTCCTCGACATGCACCCCACTGGAGTTAACAATCCTTATTCAGGGGGTTGTGGGTGGCGAAGCCTCCCCCGCCCCCCACTAAAACAGTGGTAAATAGCCGGATGTCAGGTCATGTGTGTTTGTATATCACCTAAATGCTTTTCGGCGATATATATTCGCTATGATAACGATTGCTGTTTTGTGATCGCTATCATAACATGGAAACAGTCCAGACCATGTATAAGCCCAGACAAAACCCATTTTGAAAAATAGCGTTTTCGTGCAAATCTGGCCAACAAACCAGGTACCAACAACAACAGAGAGGAGATTATGGTCGCAAAGGCCCCCTCTCGTGGCTCAGGGAACTCAGGGCAGTGGTCAGCCAAACCCACCCAGACCACTTTGCCCTCAGCCACTAATGCCTGACTCTTGACCAAACCCTCCTCTCCAGATGTATGCAGCAGCAGAGGTGGTCGGAGGCCACTTTTCCCTCTGTCTAGAGGGCTGGAGGCTGGTCACCTCTGACCAATGGATTCTACAAATGATTCAGTGTCGTCACATTATAGAATTTACTGAGATACCCCCAGGCAGACCACCCCTTCTGTCCCATTATTCCCAATCCCACACTGCTCTCATTCTGGAGGAAATCCACACCCTGATGGACACGAGAGCAGTAGAGCCTGTGCCAAACAGTCAGAAGGGACAAGGGTACTATTCTCGCTTCTTTCTAGTACTCAAGAAAACAGGAGACCTCAGGCCCATCCTAGACCTCTACAACTACGTGGAGCACTGGCGCTTTCGGGTGGTCACCCTACAGGGTCTACTCCCTATGATCCACCAAGGAGACTGGCTCTTATCCCTGGACATGTAGGATGCGTACTTACACATTCTGATAGCCAGGCAGCACAGGAGATTCCTACGATTAGAATTCCAGGGTCAGCACTTCCAATTCAGGGTGATACCATTCGGCCTGTCTTCGGTACCAAGGGTTTTCACCAAGTGCTTAGCAGTAGTGGCAGCAGCCTTCCAGAGGAGAAGCCATTATGTCTTCCTTTACCTGGACGACTGTCTCCTCACAGCCCCGTCCAGGGAGGCTCTTCAACATGCCATGGAAGACACTTTTTCTCTCTTTGCAGCACTGGGAATTACAGTAAACATGCCAAAATCATCACCCTGGCTGACTCAGAGGCTCCAGTTCATTGGAGCACTCCTCAACACCTCTCAGGGGAAGGCTTTCTTCCCAGAGGATAGAACAGACTGTCTCAGGGATCTTGCTCACCATATTCAATCGGCACGACAGGTCCCGGCCAAGACACTGCTCAGACTTCTCGGCCACATGGCGGCAACCATTGCCACCATGCCATTAGCCAGACTACATATGAGGACGATCCAGTGGATTCTGAGGGTTCAATGGGACCAGCCTTAGGGAGACCTCGATCAGTTTGTCTCAATCCCAGGATCTGTGCGACAAGCCCGCCAGTGCCGGCTGGAACCGTCTCACCTATCTGTGGGTACCCCTTTCCAGAGCATACAAATTATCCAGATATTAACGACAGATGCCTCAGGCACAGGCTGGGGAGCACATCTACACAATCGCAGGACTCCGGGATTGTGGTCCCCGACCGAGAAGTCCTTGCATATCAGTATATTGGAAATGAGGGCCATCCTATATGCCTTACAGGCATTACAAACAGACATACTTCCGCGTCACCTTCTGGTCCAGACGGACAACATGTCGGTGGTGTTCTATATCAACAAACAAGGGGGAACACACTCATATCAACTGTGTCGAGAGGCCATGAGAGTTTGGGAATGGCCATAGCTTACCAGATGGAGATCTCTGCAGTTCACGTCCCAGGTGTGTAAAACACATTGGCAGACATCCTAAGCCGGTCAAGATCCAGAACCCACAAGTGGGAAATTGCAGCAGTCAGTTGTACAGGATCTGTTCAACAGGTGGGGTCTGCCAGAGTTAGGCCTTTTTGCATCCCCACACAACGCAAAACTGCCTAGTTTTTGCTCGCTAGATCCAGGCCCTGGTGTTTTCTGGTAAGACGCATTGTCTTTCTGCTGGACAGGGAGATTCTTCTACGCCTTTCCTCCCTTTCCCCGATACAGAGGGTTCTTCTCAAACTCCAGTCAGAAGGGATGGATATGATCTTGGTTGATCCCCTCTGGCCTCGAGAGATTTGGTTCCCACTACTCCAGCAACTGGCGAAGGAACCGCCTCTTCCACACCCACTCACTTCAGACTTTCTGTCTTAGGACAATGGGACCTTAGTCCACCCAGACCTGAGATCCTTACACCTGCATGCGTGGCTCCTACAGACTTAGCTGTTTCCCGCTATGGAGTCTTGGCCAGAGCAGCCGATGTTCTGGTGGCTGCCAGGAAACCATCCACCAGAGCCACATATGCAGTGAAGTGGAAACGTTTCTGCCTCTGGGCTCACAGCTGGTGAGCAGACCCATTCACTTGCTTAGTGAACTCGATACTAGAGTACCTCCTTTCCTTTTCCGACTCAGGCCTCAACTACTCTTCCATAAAGGTGCACCTCTCTGCAGCGTCGGCTTATCATGCACCTGTGAAGGGACAAACCCTGGCACAATCGGATCTTGCACGCACCTTCCTGCATGGCATCCTTGATATTAAGCCACCCATCAGGGATCCCATCCCTCCATGGCATCTTCTTTTTGTCCTGGAAAAACTTACGTTACCTCCATTTGAACCAGCTGCAGATTACGAGCTGCACTTTCTCTCTTGGAAAGCTTTGTATTTGGTTGCAGTCACTTCTGCTCGGAGGATCTCTAAGCTTCAAGCTCTGATGTATCGAGCCATATTTAATTTTCCATGGGGGGAGGCCCTTAACAAATCCTAAGTTTCTGCCAAAAGTGGTGTCTGAATTTATCCTTAACCAAGACATAAACCTGCCTGTTTATTGTCCAGAGGACTCAAATCGAGGAGAAGCTGTTACACACCTTAGATGTTCACTGGATTCTTCGGAATTATTTAACCTGAACCCAGGGATCCAGACAATCTGACCAACTATTCGTCTGTTTTGCCCCCCAAATGTTAAGGGCACCTGTTACAAAACAAACCCTTTCTAAATGGTTGGTAAATTGCATTGTATTCTGTTGCCAGAAGTTCGACAAACCCTTACCAGGACTGGTAAAGGGCCACTCCACCAGAGGAGTAGCAGCCTCTTTTGCCGTCTTTAGGAATGTGTCTGCAGCAGACACATGTGCAGCAGTCACTTGGAATTCAGTCCACACATTCATTAAGCATTACAGTCTGGACATTGCTTCTAGGCACAGGACTGGCTTCGGCCTTGCCATCCTGCAACAGGGCCTTCTCTCCTGAGGGACTCAGTCTTTATCTTTCTGTTTCCTCCAATCTGCATGTAAGGGACTATGTATTGCTTGGGACTCAGTCCTACTTGTGTTACCTGCTGCAGAAGCTCCATTTTGAAGTAAGATGGTACAGTTACACAATAATTTACTGTAACAGTAGATTTTACTTCAAGAGGGCTCTTGTAGTAGGTATTCACATATAGGACTAAGCCACCAGGCGTCAGGAACCCACAGAAAACTTCTAGCTAGCAGTCTGTGGTGGGGGACCGTCCTCACACCAGGTGACCGGCGTCATGCGACGTTGATATAAAGGGGCGGCCCCCCATGCCTGCCTTCCAGTTCTTTCCCACCGTCCGCTTGTGAAAGTTCCTCGTGGTAGAACAGCGCTCGTCAGTTCATTGTTCTGTCCTAAAGTTTTCAACTTTTTAGAACTTTTTTCTCGATTTTTTTTTTTATTTTCCTACAATATCTGCTGTGTATGTCATCCCCGATGCCCTCCGAATCGCATAAAAACAAGTGCGACTCGTGTGGTTCCCAGCTTCCACACAAGGACGGCCACTCCTTGTGCCTCTTCTGTCTAGGCCCTGACCACCCCATGGAGAAGTGCCAGTACTGCCAGAAGTTCAGCTCAGCTACTCGCAAGAGAAGGCAGCAGTCCCTGGAAGCCCATCTCCTCAAGAAGGAAATGGCTTCCGTGGAAAAAGAGTTAAAGAAGCTTAGGCAGGCATCCACTTCCCCTGAAGGCCACAAAAAGAAGCGTGACAAGGAGAAGCACCAGGAGTGGGAGTAGTCTTCCACAGCAGCTGCAACTTTGGCTGGAGTCACGCCCCTAAAGGTAACATCCCCTCCGGGGGATCGCTCCTCGACAGCAGTCTTGGTGGCTACTAAGAAGGCATCGTCCCTCCTGTCGGGCTCGCGCTCGGGCCCTTCGGGGACTGCCAGGGCAAAGGAGGCCTCCGCTCCCGTTAAGGCCGCTCTTCCTTCGTGGCCTTCCAGTCCGAATGGGTTTGGTAAGTCGGACGTCGGTCCTACCAACGCCCGCCCGGACAGGGCTGCTAAGCCACTCACCTCTTCAGGTGATCGCCCAGCCAACCCCCTTCCAACAAGGACAACTGCCTGGTCAACTAGCCTGCACCAGACCCTGTCATCACATCTGATGGCCCAGGCTCTCCGCAACGGATAACCCCATTGCCTAGTGAGGTCCCCGTGTCCCCTCGGTTTACACCCGGGGATTTCAACCCTTCTTCCCCGGTTGAGACCGATGACCTTGGGATGCTGCCGTCAGGGGTTCCCCTGCCTATGCCAGACCCTCCGACGCCGGAACCTCAGATGCTGGTCCCGACGCTGTCTGACCTAATGCCGCCCTCTGGCATCCCTTTGCCCGATGGAAGACCTGTTCCTCCGTCAGGTCCGTCGGACCCACTCGACGGTATCCCTATGCTGGGCCTGACGCTCCCTCCATCTGGCCCACCAGCAGGGCCTTTGCCAGGTCCTTCTGCTCCGTCAGAGTCCCTGGCGCCAGGGTACCCGACACCGCATTACCCAGTGCTGCAGTACCCGGCTCCTTAGTATCTGATGACGCAGTACCCTACGCTGCAGTACCCGGCGCCGCAGTACCTGACACCGAGCTTCCTGCCATCGGGCTATGGATACTCCTATGACGGGTACCCGCACTACCTGTAACCCCCACCTCCACCTCTGGCGCCCACCCAACAGCTGCCAGCAGATCTGAAGGAAACCTTGGCCTCCTGGTGAGCTGAGGCCATGGCTCAGCTCACCAGGGAGGTCGAGAGTTGTCTCCCAACATTGGTCCCTACACCGGACCTTTTACCCAATGTCAGAGGAGAACCTTTTGGTGCCCGGGGCCGGGAGGAAACTCATCTCGGGGAGCTCCCCAGAGGGGTCATTCCTCTCCCTCCCAGGGAGGAGTCGTCTTCTTCCTCAGAGACATCTGACTCAGACTCGGAGTCTGACCACTCTGATCATGGAGACGAGCCCCATACTCCAGAACACCCAAGGTTGAATGATCCTCCGAAGTCCCCTCTGGAGGACCATTCCTTTCTGGAGGTCTTAAGGAAGATCCAGGAAATGCCACTGGCAAACAGTGGAGCCAGACCCACAGCCTAAGAAACTCGCTGCTCATTTGGATCTGACCGAGACCTCTCCCACACTGATTCCACCCTGGATAGAGCCTCACACCGATCTTGTTTCCACCATCTGGAAACAACCTTCCGCTCTAGCCCCCCTTCCGAGGAAGGTGGATAGGCTATATCAGGCTCCGGAGGGTATAGACTTTCTCAGTCTTCACCCCAAGGCGGATTCGGTTATCATCAGCGCCGCCCATGGCCGCTCCGCCAACCCTAAACATCTGAGATCGTCCCTGCCTGACAAGGAATCTTGGCTTCTGGATCAGTACGGGAAGAAGATCTACTCCCTTTCGACCCTAGGCATCAGGGCCCCCAATTATGTTGGCCATATAGGGGATTTCCAGAAGTCCATTCTTAGCCGGGTGGAATCCAAGTTGGACTCCCTACCTGATTCGCAAATTAAGCAGGAACTGGGAGACCTAGTCCGTTCCTCTCATTCGGCCTGTAGGCACATGCTTCGTGCCACTTACGATGCAGTGGACACAGCTGGCAGGAGCTCGGCTTTCACCGTGGGCCTATGGCGTTATGCTTGGCTCCGTGTGTCAGGATTGGTCCCTGAGGTACAGTCCGCTATACAGGATGCTCCCTTCAGGGGTTTGGTGCTGTTTGGGGGTGATGTCAAGGACATCATAACCGAACTGCAAGAGAAGGGCACTGCACTAAAGTCTGTCCAGACTTTGTACAGACCCCCTCAGGGGCAGCAGTGTCCTTTTTGTCGCCAAACCCGACAAAAACAAAAGTCTCAAGGAAAGCGCGCCAACAAATGTCGGGCCCCTCCAGCAACCAAGACTCCCCCCAGCAAAAAGTCCATGGGGACCTCGGCTGCTGCACTGCCCCACACCTCCTGACTCCCTGTCTGTCCCTCTGCCCATTCCAGAGAAACCAGTAGGGGGGAGATTCTTCTCCCATCTGCCGGGTTTTGAGAGGATAACATAGGACACTTGGGTGCTCCAGCTAATATTGACTGGACACTCAATAGAGTTTCTGCAGAAACCTCCCCAAACCCCGCCCTCAAGTTGTCTTACTCCCCGTAACATCTTCCTCTGGTTCTAGAGGAAATCATATCCCTTCTGTCAAAGGCGGCAATAGAGCCAGTCCCCACACAACTTCGGGGGATGGGTTACTATTCTCACTTCTTTCTAGTTCCAAAGAAGACGGAAGGCTTGAGGCCATTTCTAAACCTCAGCTCCCTGAACATGTTTGTGGAGTACAGATGCTTCAGAATGCTCTCCCTGCAGAGCCTTCTACTGTTACTCCGGCCAGGACAGTGGCTATGTGCTCTGGACATGCAGGATGCATACCTGCATATCCCCATATGCCCTTCCCATTGCAAATACCTCCATTTTTTGGTTTCAGGGGGACCACTACCAATTCAAGGCCCTCCCATTTGGTCTGTCCTCGGCTCCCCGAGTGCTTACCAAATGCCTGTCAGTGGTAGCGGCCCACCTGCGTACCCAGGGCGTGCAGGTATTCTCATACCTAGATGATTGGCTCCTGGTGGCCCCGTCCAGGGAGGAACTCCTGCACTCCCTTTCCCTTACCCTGCAGATTTTTACCAGCCTGAGTATCACCATCAACCAGGCCAAGTCCCATTTGGTCCCTTGCTAATGCCTCCAATTTATAGGGGCGATACTGGACACTACCACAGGCAAAGCCTTTTTGCCTCCAGACAGGGTCGAGACCCTTCAGAATCAGGCTTGTCTTCTGTCCAGTATCAGGTGGGTCAGAGCCAGGTCAGTCCTCCGCCTCCTCGGGCTAATGGCAGCTGCCATTCTGACAGTCCCATTGGCTCAGCTCCATATGAGGATCTCTCAATGGACGCTTCGGTCGCAATGGGACCAGACCATGGACGATCTAGACCAAGAGGTGCTAGTGTCGGATCCTATGACCAGGGACTTGCAATGGTGGATGGTTCAGGAGAACCTGTGTCTGGGAGTTCCTTTCTGCATCGCTTCTCCTTCCCAGATGTTGACAACAGATGCATCAGGGGAGGGCTGGGGTGCCCACCTAGGGTCTCACAGGACTCAGGGCAGCTGGTACAGGTTCGAGCAGAATCTGCACATAAATGTACTCGAACTAAGAGCAGTCCTTTATGCCCTCCAGGCTCTTCTTCCTGGTCATCTTCTCATCCAATCAGACATGTGCGTAGTCAGGTACCTCAACAAACGGGGAGGAACACGTTCCTATCCCCTGTGCCGGGAGGCGATGAGAGTCTGGTATTGAGCAGCTCAGCACCACCTTCACCTGACCGCAGTTCACGTTCCGGGAGTGGAAAACACACTGGCAGACAAACTCATTCGGCCCTCAGCCAGGTCTCACAAATGGGAGTTAGATCAGCAGGTCGTAAACGACATCTTTCGGCAGTGGGGGACACCTCAGGTAGACTTCGTCGCCTCCCCCCAAAATGCAAACTTTCCACCTTTTGCTCGCTCGCTCGCTTCAGGGTGAGACTCTTTCTGGCAGGACGCTCTGTTTCTCTGTTGGCGGGACAGATTCCTTTATGCCTTCCCTCCCATTCCTTTGATTCCGAGGGTCCTGAACAAGCTTAGATCAGAAGGGGCTTGAATGATTCTCATCGCCCCCTTCTGGCCCAGGTAAGTTTGGTTCTCTCTTCTGCAACAGTTTTCAGAGGAACCACCTCTTCCTCTTCCTCTGTCGCAACAATTGTTGACCCAGGATCAGGGGACCCTTGTTCATCCAGGCCTCAGATCCCTTCATCTCCATGCATGGCTCCTGCAGATGTAACTAAAGCCCGCTTCGGAGTCTCTCTTTTAGTAGCGGACATTTTGGTAGAGGCGAGGAAGCCTTCCACCAGGTCCACCTACGCTATGAAGTGGAAACGGTTTTCCCTCTGGGCTAACTAAAGATTTAGAGCCTTTCTCATGCCCAGCCAACAAAGTCCTGGACTACATGCATCACCTCTTTGACCCGGATCTTAGCCATTCCTCGTTAAAGGTCCACATGGCAGCTATTTCAGCCTACCATATTCCCTTTGGAAACAGGACTTTTGCTCGTTTGGAAGTCTTTAAGACTCTTCTTGGAGGGGTTCTGCACTTGAGACCCCCTCATTTGTATTCCTGCCCCTCCATGGGACTTGAATTTCATCCTGGAGAAGCTCATACTGCCTCCTTCGATCCCGCAGCGGAAGCAGACTTAAAGTTCCTGTCTTGGAAGACGCTCCTCCTAGTGGCCATCATGCCTGCTCGGCTCATTTCCGAGCTCCAGGTCTTGATGTGTAAAATCGCGTATTTTATTTTCCACAAGGAACGTGTGGCTTTACGCACCAACCCTAAGTTTCTCCCTAAGGTGGTGGCTGAATCTACGCTGAATCAATCTATTGAGCTTCCTGCTTTCTTTACGCAACATTCCAATCAAGGGTAGTACCTCTTGCATACTTGGAATGTTCACAGAATCCTGAGATACTACACCAATCAGACTGAGGATCTCAGGAAGACTGATCAGCTCTTTGTTTCTTTCGCTCACAAAAGAGAAGGCAATGCTGTTTCTAAGCAATGCATCTCAAAATGGTTGGAGAATTGTATCACTTTCTATTACGACAAGTACAAAAAGACCCTTCCGGGTCAAGTCAGAGGTCACTCCACCAGAGGAGTAGCTGCCTCTGCTGCTTGTTTCAAGAATGTGTCAGCGGCAGACATCTGTGCAGCCACAACTTGGACTTCTGTCCATACCTTCACGAAACACTACAGTATGGACATTGCCTCTCGCCGTAGAGCAGGCTTCGGGTTGGCTGTCCTACAAGGTCTTCTCTCATGAGACCTATTCAGCCCAGAGGTTTTATGTTATGGATGACAATCCTCCTCCCGAATGTTTTTCCTTGTTCCATACTGCTTGGGACTCAGTCCTATATGTGAATACCTACTGCAAGAGCCCTCTCGAAGTAAGATAGTACAGTTACATAAGAACTTATCGTAACAGTAGATCTTCGAGAGAGGCTCTTGCAGTAGGTATTACCTTCTCGACCTCCATCCCCCTAACTTTCTGTGCTTCATTTCCATGGGGGGAAATATCCTCTTCTCTCTCATCTTGCCTCTTTTGGCCTTTGGCGGGAAAGAACTGGAAGGCGGGCAAGGGGGACTGCCCCTTTATACCGACGTTGCATGACGCCAGTCACCTTACGTGGGGGCGGTCCCCCGCCAGAGACTACTAGCTCGAAGTTTTCCATGGGGTCCTGATGCCTGGGGACTTAGTCCTATATGTGAATACCTACTGCAAGAGCCTCTCTCGAAGATCTACTGTTATGGTAAGTTCTTACGTAACTGTACTATCTTCAAGAGGAACTCTTGCAGCAGGTGCTGTTTCTCACCCACTTTCCCCTCAAAGGATTCCTTCTGCCTTCGCAGCATGAACACCTGCCTCCTAGGCCATGGGCAGTAAAGCCTTTTCTGTTTCAGCCTCCTCTCTCTGGAATAGGCTTCCACAAACTGTCCACTCCTCCCCCTCACACATGTCCCACAAAAACAACCTACAAGCCTGGCTTCTGAAGGAATCCTCCTGCAACTACTCCCGAGACCATGTCTTGGCCCATGATCCACCTTAGCCACCTTACTGCACCACCTTTTTGCACCGCCTCTACCCAAGACTTTTACTCGTCAGCTTTCACCCCTGCCCTCTAGTCCCTTTTGGGCTTATCCAATTTTGCTTTATGTCCCTGCTCTCTTATTTCCTCAGGGTCAAGCAGGGCTGCCTCTGTCAAAATAATCTGCTGTATTATAGTCTAATATTGTATAAGTGACAAAATAAACTACTGTATTATAGTCAGATTTTTTTTTGGTTTTTTAGCAACCCTGTCTAAATGTATGACAGCTCATCTATTGTAAATAAACTTTTTGTTATGTGAAATTTGTGCATACTTTTTTGATCTGCAGACCTAGACCTCCTTTTGTTACCCAGTCTCTACTTCTCTGTGTCCTAATTGTTCACTGTCCCTACATGTACTTATATTACTGCTGGATATGCACTTTTGTACAGTCTTCCAATGTCCACCTTGCTGCCTGTCTCTGGGGCCGGGGTCGTGGCTGAAATCGGTCCTTATGGATCAGTCCACCTACCCTGTTATCAAAGACTTAAATAAATAAAGGAGGGAGGATCCTTGGTTTCGCAAAAAAAATCTTCATCCGTGCCAGAGTCTCTGTCGGGAGAGCTGAGTGACGCTGGGGGACTGCCCCGTTTATACCACATGGGACATCGGGGGTGGTCCCCTGCTGTATACTGCTAGCTAGAAATTTTCTGTATGGTCCTGCTGCCTGCTGGCCTCAGTCCTACTTGTGTTACCTGCTACAAGAGCTCCTCTCGAAGATCTACTGTTACAGTAAGTTCTTATGTAATTGTACTTCATCAGACAGCATTATTTACAGACAATGATCAAAACTGTAAAAAGACCAACCATGAAGTTATATTATTAATAAAGTATTCTGGGTAAGATCAGAAATCTGTGCAACTTGGTAACTCAGGGTTATTAAGTGGTTTTAAAAATACAGAGGCTATAGCTTTAAATTACTCTGTGACCATGTCCTGTCTCTCCCCACTTGCAAAATTGCTATCTTTCTTCTAAATAAGGTTTAAGTTCAAGGGCTCCATTCAGACCAGTTTTTTTGCTAGCCTTCAATCTTAAAATCCTCTCATTTTCTTAAGAATCTTGTTCCTATAGTTGCCACCTCTAGGGTTAGGAAACACTTTTTCCACCCCAGTAAACTGAAATCTGTGTTGTTTTGCATCATTTGTTTCTTCACATGTACAGCGGTGGCATAAGTCAAGTCCCGCCCATCTATAGCCCAGATGTGTTCATTAACCCTCGTTCTAAATTGTCTTTCAGTTTTGCCCATATAAAATGACTGGCAGTTATACTGTGCAAGATAAACAACGCCTTGTGTACTGCATGTAATCAATTGACGGATCTCAAACTGTCGTTCTGTGTTAAAAATTGTAAAGTTTTTCCCAGTTCTTTTGAATATACTTGAAACCTTGGAAGTGGATAATGACTGTTTGCTAGTAACACTTGACATTGAGGCTGTTTACATGAGTGTACCCCATGAGGGGGTACTCGATGTGGGTGCCTTCTTTTTTAATCAGGATACCAGTAGAAGGAATAGACCACCTGTAGAATTCCTGCTTAAACTTTTGGAACATGTGTTAACTAAAAATGTTTTTACTTTTGATAGTAACTTGCACCATCAAATCAAGGGGATTGCCATGGGAGCCACTTGCGCCTCCTCTGTGGCTAACTTCTACATTGCTAAATGGGAACATGACATCATCTTTAAAGTGTGTAACAATCCTTACTACAGTAAAATAGCGATGTGGAGGTGCTATATCGATGACGTCATGTTTATTTGGAGGGGTGATGAAAAAACGTTAGAAGAGTTCATTGTTTTCTCCACAGTACAAACTAACTCCTTAGATTTAGCTTTACAGCAAGCAACAGTGAGGTCACCTACTTGGGCCAGAAAATGAAAAGAGACAAAGCAGGAAGGATGCAGACGGACCTTTTTAGGAAGAGCGTGGATGGCAATTGGCAACACACTACTTTATGCATCAGGTTGCCATCCATGCCATTTGGTCCAGAATATTCCGAAGGGGCAGATCTTCCTGGACTCAAGTCTGCATCACTCATTCACACTAGTAGGATAGCACCGGAGGCGCTAGGACCAAACGGGAGGCAAAAATTTTCTGAAGGGTCGGCGCTGAGTCAGGACCACGCATGCGTGGCACGGTGAGACTAGCTTGCGCCTGTGTAGGCTATCTCGGTGTCAACCCTCCAACTGCCTCAGTTCCTTTTCTCCTGCTGTTGAGTGCGCTTGGATGTTGACGTCGCTTGTCTGCTGGAGTCACAGTTTTTGTCTATACGACAGCAGCTTTTAGCCATTTAGTATTTGTTTAATTAACATTTTTAGTAGTATTTTCTTTTTTTTTTACGAGGAAGACAAAGAAGATTATGAAGAAGAAAAAGAAATTCTCACCTGCCATCAATGGAGTTGTCCTTGGACAGTAGCGGTGACGGTAGGAAGACTTTGTTTGAAAGTTGTTATGGTAGAAGGGCTGTGTCCAGTCCGCTTCCCTTTGCTAAGGGGGGGTCCGATTACGGGCAGTCCTGTGCTCAGGGGGAGGACAGTCCACCGAAGCACAAATCTGGTGGTTCCGGGGATCCGGCTCCGCTTAACCTCAAACTCTTCTTCCTCATTGAGGGAAGAAGAATCGGTGCCGCTTGAGGTTGTCCTCTGGTACGTCTGCATGGGGATTGTCGGTTGGGAGGAGCGAGAGGCCTGAACCAACTCTGGTGGGTTCCCTTTGGCCCCGCTCTTAATGGCCGTGTTCTTTGACTCTGGACTCCATCTCTGTCCTCGATGGAGTTTCAGTGAGCAGTTTCACCTCTGGGCCGCTCCTGTGGAACTGGGGGTTCGACTTCTGTCCAGTTTTCCTGGCCAGTGTTCCCAATTTCAGGGGCCTCAGGGCCTCGGAGCCGCTGGACCGGGGCTGGGTCGATTGGATCAGGATGAGCATGGTGCCCTCTTGGTGCCTTCGCCATCGCATCGACCCCTCGTGCCTACCCCACCTTCTTTCCATGCAGGGGCCGGCTCGGGCACCACTATTTCCTTCTTCCCAGGATTTTCTCTGTTGGCATTTCCCCTTGGTGCTGTTGGTCCTGGCACTGCGGACGACGCCATAGGTGATGCCACAGGTCCGGCGCCATGGGGTGGTGCCATGGTGGCGCCGCTGGAATTGGTGTCAGTGCCGTGGGTGGCACCTCTGGTGTTGGGGTCTGTGCCATGAGTCGGCACCGTGGATGTCACCATTGTTGCTGCGCGATACCACGGGTGCCGTTGGTGCTGCACAGCGCCGCGGGTGCTGTTGTTGGTGCCGTTGATGCCTGGAGCTGTTGGCGGTGCTGCGGGTGCCCGTGGGTGTCACAGGTGGTGCCGGGCTCCCGTGGGCACCTGCACCACCCACGGGTGCCCACAGCACCACCTGGGGGTGCCTGCGGGTACTGTCATGGGTCCCCTCTGGTGTCGCCCAGGATGGCATTGGCGCTGCTTGGTGCCATCCTGTGCCACGAGGGTGCCAGTTGGTGCTGTCCGGCAGAACTAGTGGCAGAGTTTTCCTCTGCAGACCTCTTCTTCTGCGGAACTTGTGGTGAGATTTTTTCCACGGACTGAAGTCCTGTTCTGTGGATTAATTCTCCGCAGATCTTAGTGAGTGGCGGTCTTTGTGGGATCTTGTGACACCCAGCGGTTTTCCGCTCATGGAACTCTTCTGTGCTGTTCTGCCAGCGGAATCCCTCATTCCGCTCAGCACTTTGTTGGCTCCTTACGTGGTGTCAAGCTCCTCGACACCCTTCCTGGTGGTGGAGTCACTAGTGACTCTGACCTAGACTTCCCTTTAGGGGTCCTTCTGGGGTAGAAGTGCATCTGGATGAGTCTCTCCCTGTCCTACTTCTTGGTGATACAGCGGATGACTCATTTTATAGACTGGAGGGCAAGCCTTCTTTATTACCAGAGTCCGTGATGGAAGATCTTCTTTCTAGGGACATGGATATGTTGTTCATCCACACTGTCTGGCAGGTTCCTTGCCGCTTTAAATCTTGTCGGAAGGTCTTCGAGCTGGCTCCTCCCACCCACCCGGGTGGTAAAACTCTTGGCTCCGCCCCATGAGGCCAGATCTTCTTTACCGCTTGGGAGCTCAGGTTCTTTCCTTAACGCTCTGCGTGTAGACTGGATCCTAATTCTTCGGTTCGCCCGAAACTTATTCTAAAATTTCCAAGACTTTGGTCAAATTACTCCCTCGCAGCTGCGATGGAAAAATCGACTCCCGGATTTTGGCGGTGCTTATGTGGGCAGAAAATGTCCAGGATGGATCCGCACTCCACGTGCATCTACTGCCTCGGCCTAGACCATGACCCACAGGCCTGCGAGTTATGCCGTTCATTTTCGGCCAACGTCCTGGAAGACCGCACTGCCCTGTTACAGCTTGGGCGCCCCGGGAAGTGCTACCCGCCGGTGAAATCGAAGGAGGCCCGTTGGGCGGTTATCGCAGCGGCTGGGTCGGCTGAGCAACTCGAGCAGATGATCGCCCTCGAGGAGGAGGCGGCACAGGCCGCATCATCCTCTTCCTCGGTCACGGCATTTATCCCGCTCTCTCTGGGTACCTCATATTCAGCTTCTTTTAAGGAGCTTTGCCAGTCCCTTTCCACGAAGGGAGAGGGGCCATCGGGACATTCTTCTCAGTCCAAAAAGAAGGACTCGAAAGGTAAGTCCACCATCGGCGTTCGTGGGGCGGAGAGGTCCTCCCCGGACAGTCGATACTCGACTTCAGTCGAGGTTGCGGCTAAGGCCGCTGGCTTCATGGTGTCCCCGTCAGGTCAGCCGGTCGAGACACCCATCGACGCGGTCGAGATTTTTCTCGACCCGTCGGACAGGCTGTCGACTGGTGAAGCTGACAACCCTTCTTCACCGGTTCCCCCGGTGGAGACCGAGGACTTGCCTGTGCCTCCAGTGCCGGAGTCCCCGGTCAAGGCTTCTGAGCCAAGGGAAGAGCTGGAGTCCCCCGCCCCTTCCCAGATCCGTCCTTGGAAACACTGAGGATCTCTGTCTTGGACATCCTCTCGGTCCAGCCGATCCCGCCGACGTCGGCGGTCTCGGTCGCGGCACCGAAGTAAGTGGTACCGCCACTCGTCCTCGTCTTCCTCCTCGGAAGAGGAGAGGCTTCGGCACAAATTGTGTCAATGTTATGAGGACCTGATGTGGCAACAGTTACTTCTGTCCGGGAACAAGCCGACGCCATCGCCTTCCCCGGCCATCAAGTGGCTGTCACCAGAGCAGCCAAAACAACTCCTCGCTGTAGTCGGGGTGCCCAAGCCTGGGCCAGTTGTTCGGCCGAAACCAGCTGCCCCACCGATTGTGGTGGAACCCCGTTCCACAACCGAAATCGGGGGCGCCGACCAAGGACTCTCGGTCGGGTCAGGGCCTGTCCCACAGGTTGTCGGTCACCCTCACTCCCGACTGTCCTCGGCAGGTGGAGGGTGGCTCAGGCCCCAGGCAGCTCTTCGCGGACTCCTCTGAGTCCGACGACGACTCCTCCATGTTCTCCAGGCCCATTGACCTGGAGTCCTCCGGGGGCCAGTCAATGGACGAAAGCCCATCGTCCTTCACGGGTCTGCTTTGGCTCATCTCTGAGTCTACCGGGATGCAGCTCGAGCCCGTATCCAAGCGGGCCAAGTATCCCCTAACGGAGATACTGGACCGAGGGGATTCACCCACGGAAGCCTTTCAGGTGGCTGAAGCCATTGTTGGCCCAATCTTGGAGCTCTGGCAGTGGCCTGCTTCCTGTCCTGCACCTTTGGCCAGGATTGCCAGGAAGTATGCGGTCCCTGCCGGCTCTTTGTCTGGTTTTTCAGAACACCTCTCCGCCGAGGGGTTGGTCACCGATAGCGTTTTCTGGCATTCTGGGAATGCTAGGGATGTGGATAAGCCCCCCGACAAGGAGTCCTAAAAGCTGGACTATACCAGGCGCAAGGTGTACGCTGCGTCCTCCCTTGGCCTCCGCCAGGCCAGCTCGGCCGTACTGATGGCACACTTCTCCCACGCCCTCATGGGCTCCCTGGATGAGGTGATCCCTCATGTCCCGGCCGACCTGCAGACCACGGTCAGGCAGGTACGGGACCAGGGAAGGGCGGTGGCAAAACAGCAGCTCCAAACTGCTCTGGACATTGGAGACTCCTGTGCCAGATCGGTTGAGGCCATGGTGGCCATGCGCCTCAGAGCATGGCTGAGGTTATCCACCTTCACGGCGGATACCCAGCATAAACTGGTGGATGTCCCGTTCCTGGGGACCGACCTCTTCGGCCCTGGAGTGGAAGGTCACCTCCAGCGGATCGAAAAGTCCGGTGCCACTCTGGACTCGGTCACCTCCACCCAGAAGGACAAGGGCCGTCGACAACAGCAACATAAGTCCTTTCAACCTTCTGCGCCTGTGGCACGTCCGGCCCAACAGCACCAGGGCCAGCAGGCTCGCGCTTGGCACCCCAAACCCAAGCCTGTGGCTTCTTCTAATAGGAAGCAGGGAGGAAAAGGCCCAGGAGGTCCCTCGGCCGGTCCCTCCTCTAAGCCTGCCCAGTGACGGGTTGAGGGGTGTCGCCCCCAGCCTCGTCACTCCCCCCTGGGTTCTCCCATTAGAGGCGGCTCTACCACTTCCTTTCCGCGTGGTCCGTTATCACCACGGACCGTTGGGTGTTGGAGGTGGTAGGAAAGGGCCTGCCCCTGGAGTTCGAGCAGGCCCGCCCTTCTGAGCCGTCCGCCTCGGGGGCTACGGGTCTAGCTCTCTGTCGGCTCGCCGAGCCGATATCGCGCCCTGCTCCTCGAAAAAGAGGTGATCAGGAAGGTGGTGGATCCTCCTCCAGACCCGAGGTTTGTGTTCAGGTACTTCCTGGTCCCAAAACGGACAGGGGACTGGCGCCCCATTCTCGACCTGCGCAACCTGAACAGGTTCCTAAGGTCTCGGACCTTCAGGATAGTCACCCTGGCTCAGATAATCCCATCCTTGGAACGAGGCGTGTGGTTCTGTTCCCTGGACCTCCAGGATGCGTTCTTTCATGTCCCAGTTCATCCGTCCCACCAGAGATTCCTCCACTTCAGGGCAGAGGGATCCCTCTATGAGTTCCGGGCCATGCCCTTCGGCCTTTCCCTAGCTCCCAGGGTCTTCACCAAATGGATGGCAGTGGTGACAGCATTCCTTCGGCGCAGAAGGGTCCGGGTGTACCCCTACCTGGATGACTGGCTGATTGCAGCCCCCTCCAGAACGGAGGTGGAGCAGTCCAGAGATCTGGCCCTCCAGGTTTGCTCTCAGGTTGGCCTCCTCATCAACGAGGCCAAGTCGGAACTCGTGCCAAAGCAGGTGATCCAATTCATCAGGGCAGAGCTCGACTCTCTACGAGCCAGAGCATGGCTCCCGGTGGACAGGGTCAAGGGTCATTCCTCCTTTGCCCAGTCATTTCAGGTTGAGCAATTGCGCCTTGCCTGGGACTTCCTGCACCTCCTGGGACTCATGGCGGCCTGCACCAGCGTGGTCCATTGGGCCCGTTGGTACATGCGTCCCCTTCAATGGGGGCTGGCCAGCCAGTGGTCACAGCACTTCGATCCGCTGGGTCAGCTAGTGACAGTGACCCAGGGGATGTGGAACGCTCTCCAGTGGTGGACCGTTCCAGCACATCTGCAGGAGGGCATCCCGTTTGTCTGCCCCAAGTCAACGGTCTCTCTATCGACCGATGCCTCTCTGATGGGTTGGGGTGCCCATCTGGGGGAGCACAGAGCGCACGGCCTCTGGTCCCCCCGGGAGTTCCGATGCCACATCAACCTGCTGGAGCTTCGAGCAGTTCGTCTAGCCCTCACCACCTTTGCTCCGTTTCTATGGGGTCAAGTGGTTTAGGTCCAGACAGACAATACCACGACCATGTACTACCTAAATCGCCAGGGCGGGACGCGCTCCATGCCTCTGTGCAGGGAAGCTCTCCACATTTGGTCACTCGTGTGCAGCCTGGAGGCGGATCTCCTTGCCATCCATGTGGCAGGAGCCTCCAACACCGTGGCCGATGCCCTAAGCCGGATAGAGGCTGCGTCCCACAAGTGGTCTCTCCTGTTGGAGGTAGTACAAGATCTGTTCTCCCACTGGGGCACGCCTCAGGTGGACCTGTTAGCCGCCAGGGAGAATGCGAAGCTGAGGCTGTTTCATACCCGGCCCCCTCAGCAGAGCTCGCTGCAGGGGGATGCCTTTTTGAGGCCGTGGACCCCGGGCCTCTTCTACGCCTTTCCCCCATTTCTCTTGATCCACAAGGTGCTTCTCAAGGGAAGGAGGGACAAGGCACAGGTGATTCTGGGAGCCCCAGACTGGTCCCGCCAGTTCTGGTATACAGATCTCCTCAGTCTCAGCTCCAGGCTCCCGAGGCAGCTTCCAGCCCACCTGGACCTGATCTCAGTCAATCAGGGGAAGGTATTCCACCCGGACCTTCAATCCCTGCACCTGACGGCCTGGTTCCTGAGCAGTTAGAGTTCCAGGCCTTGGGTCTTTCCGACGAGGTCCTCAATGTCGTTGAGGCATCCTGTAAGGAGTCGACCAGAAAATGCTACGCCTTCAAATGGAAGAGATTCTCCATTTGGTGTCAGGGCAAGGGCCTGGACCCTTCCTCCTGTTCCTTGGCAAGCATTCTGGACTACCTGTGGTCCCTTTCTCAGCAAGGGCTTCGGTTGACGACCCTTAAGGTGCACCTGGCAGCCATCTCTGCTTACCGGGCGCGGGCCGGGAAGCAGCCGGTGGTGCAGGAGAAGGTGGTCTGGCGCTTTTTCAAAGGCCTTGATCACATATGCCCTCCGGTGCGAGAGCCTCCACCTCTGTAGGATCTACTGCTGGTACTGGCTAAGCTCATGGGCAAGCTCCCGACCATTGAATTAGAATGTTCCACAGAGTGTAATTGTCCTGACGACTGAAAAGAGTCTAGATGCAAAAGTGTTTGGTCCAGGGATGCAGTCAGAAATACTGTAGTGGACCCCATCACTGAGGAACTGAAAATACAGGTTACTCATCTGTAACAGGAGTTCTAGGAATGGTATATGTTGTTCATCCACACGACCCACCAGGTCTCCCTGGCTTCGACGCACAACCTGGCTTCCAGCGGGCTAGATCTGGCGTCATGGGGTGGAGCCGAGAGTTTTACCACCCGGGTGGGTGGGAAGAGCCAGCTTGAAGACCTTCCGGCAAGATTTAAAGCGGCAAGGAACCTGCCAGACAGTGTGGATGAATAACATATACCATTCCTAGAACTCCTGTTACGGGTGAGTAACCTGTATTTTCAGTTCCTCAGTGATGGGGTCCACTACAGTATTTCTGACTGCATCCCTGGACCAAACGCTTTTGCATCTAGACTCTTTTCAGTCGTCAGGACAATTACACTCTGTGGAACATTCTAATTCAATGGTCGGGAGCCGTACGGGCTCTTCTGCTCCTTTTATGGGGTATATAGCCACCTTGTAATACTGCCCCTTCGGTGGCTTCATCAGCAACAGATGATTAACATCTCTTCAGCTGTGATTATTAGTCCGGTCACAATTTCAGTTATGGACGCTCGGGCTCCTCCTGCCCCTCAGATGGACGACATCTTCGTCATTCTTGTATCAGGCAGTCCTTTCGAGATAGCAGCTTGAAGGCCTTGTCAGGCTCGGACTAATGGTTAAAAAAAAAAAAAAAAAATCATCACAGCACAGGGTCTAGCCCGAAATTACCTGATACCATCCTCTTGGATCCGGCCAGGTTCCGCTTCAGCCCCTGAGGCGGTCTTCTCTAAACTACGGTGAAGGGTACCTGCCTTCTACCCCTAGGGGCAGCCTGATCCAGTGGAGGTATGGGTCATCTCTTATCTCCAAGAGAGATTTCTTTTATTCAGAGATATTCCCTAGGCCTAGACGGCAGCCCAGTCTGTTGGTTTCCCTTTTTTATCAGGCTTTCTTCTCTAGATCAGAGCCTGAGAGCAACTGAAGTGACTCCGCAGTGAGTCAGAACTCTGGTTCCTAATTTATTTGCTTGCTTCAAGTTAACAGATGGCATGCTCCTTCCTTGACCGTAGGTCAAGTAGGTCTTTTTTCAGAGATGGCTTCTCAATATTCACACCTTCAGTTCCTGTGCACTGGTTTTCTGCCAGTCTCTCACAAAGTTACCCACTTTAAGTGGGTGACGAAACTGTGATGTTTGTTTTTCATCAGCAAGCAAACTAGAGTCCTTTCCTACTCCTTTTCAGGAAGGCCGGAGCTAGTGGTACCTCACCACATTTAGTCGCTTCTGCCATTATTCAGTCACTTTCAACAAATGGGTTAGCCCGAACTTGGTCCTGCAGCATCCCCCTTCTACGCTGGTCTGCCTCTGTTTGCCTTGGACCTCTGGACCATTTTTTTTATGTCGCAATGTTTTTCCGCAGTGGACATGTCCTCTTGTACACTTTCCCTCTCTTCCCTTAGTTCAGAGACTGCTACTACAATTTTAGGCACACGGGCAGAATGATTCCTGTTTGGAACATGAAGTGGGTAGGATCTGGTTCTTCTAGACTACCACAAGAGGCTTCTAAGTCGTGCTTTGGCCTTCCATTAGGAAGGTTTCAATTACTAAGTGTAAACCATTCTCCTTGATGGGCTAACCCCACCTGGACCTCCTTTTGCTCACTAAGTAAGGGGTTCAAGTGCTCCTGGACCTGTTGTTCACAGGTCAGCCATATTTGGTAGTGGGGGTTTCCATCTGCGCTTTTCAGTCTACCTTGAACCAATAGACTTTACCTCCAGCTCTTTCAGTTCCTGGGGTCCTTTTACGTTAGATTAGTACATGTCTTTGACACCATTAAATTTTGTCCTAGACCAAATTGTGCGGCCAGGTTTTCTCCACTCTCCTAGAGTGGTTGCGGCCTCCTGGCAGTGTTTCAATTTGTGTCTATTACAGCGTTCTGCAAAGTGGTGACTTAGAACTCAAGCGCTTATCTTGCAAGCACTATGTTCTAGAAGATCTTTCCAAGACAGCTCTTTTTATTAGCAGGACAGTCCTTGGCCATACTTTCTGAGTGAGCCCTACCTCCTACCACCCTACTCAGGGTTGTTGGTTTTAGCTTAGTGCTCTCCCACTAGTGTGAATGAGTGATGGAGACTTGAGTCCAGGAAGATATGGAAATTACATACTTACCATAGTTGTTGATCTTCTTGGACACAGTCTCCATCACTCATTCACACTCCCACCCACCATCCCCTGGGCTCACTTGTTTTCTTTCTTGGTCTTCATGGTCCTATGGTTCAGGCTGTGAAGACATTGTTCTTTGACGCTTCTTGCAAGGGCCATCCGGGCCCTCTCAGGCCCAGAAAGTCAGGATAAGTTATTTTCATTAGTTACGCTGCATCTCCTCAGTCGAAAAGGTACTGATGCGGTTAGAGGGTCAATGCCGAGATAGTCTACACAGGCGTGGGCTAGTCTCTTGGTGCCACGCATGCGTGATCCTGTCTCAGAGACGACCCTTCAGAAAATGTTTGGCTCACGTTTGGTCCTGCGCCTCCGGCGCTATCCCACTAGTATGAATGAGTGATGGAGACTGTGTCCAAGAAGATCAATAATTGCGGTAAGTACGTAATTTCCATTTGCTAAGAGTTAAGCGTAACTGTAGTACACAGGAGGCATTTGAGGAAGGAGCCGAAGATTTGTGCAGTAGGTTAGTAAACAGAGCCTATTTGAGACACATTATTCATGAAGCCCGGATTTTAGCTACACACAGATAGATCCACTTTACTCAGTGAGACACCGGGGCAGGCAAATGAGAACACAAGGTTCCATTACGTCACAACTTTTTCAGCGCATGCAAGGGAGGTCAAAAATATAATAAAAACACATTGGCAGGTTTTAGCTAGTGACAGAGGACTTAAGACCTTAGCAAATGCACCCCCGATTATGTCATATAGAAAGGCACCTACACTGAAAGACAGCCTAGTTAGAAGCCATTTCTGTCAGAATCACAGCAGAACTTGGTTAGATAACATTAAAGGCTGTTATCAGTGTAAAAATTGTATAGCCTGCAAACACGTTAGTACCGGGAAAAACTTTACAGTTTTTAGCGCGGAACAACAGTTTGAGATCCGTCAATTGATTACATGCAGTACACAAGGCGTTGTTTATCTTGCACAGTGTAGCTGCAATTCATTTTATATGGGCAAAACTGAAAGACAGTTTAGAACGAGGGTTATTGAACACATTCGGGCTATAGATGGGGGGACTTGACTTATGCCACCGCTGCACATGTGAGGGAAACAAATGATGGAAAAGAACATAGAATCTTATCTGTGTCAGTCTTCACCAATCATCACCTTTGGGTACATGGCCGGAGGTCATGACCCTGCAGGAACTTTTTTTTTTTTGCAGGCCAGAGCTGGCCTTTCATCGGCACTGCCCTCGAGGCCTACACATTGCGTGGTGCTTGCGGGTTGGCTGTTAGGCGCTGTCGACTCTGCCTGCCTGCCAGTTCTTCGTCTCCCGCCATTGAGATCACCTCGTGGGAAGCTGCTGCAGAACTTGAGGCCTACTGCCTACGCAGTTTCGTCCTTCAGCTTATTATCCTCCATGCCGCAGTCCGTTGGCTCCTTTCCTGCCGGTTCTAGTTGCCTTACTTAACATCGCTTGGTAAGATCTTTCCATTTATTTTATTCTTGGTGATGTCGAGTCTGTTTTTGGTGTTTTTTCCTTGTATGTCATATCTGGGTCGGCGGGCAAGAAGACTTTGAAGACAGGACGGCCCACCATGCAACGGTGCCCTTGTGGCCGTAAATTTTCCATCACCTACCAGCACGACTGTTGCCTTACGTGTCTTGGCCCGCTTCACGACATGGATTCATGTGATGTCTGTTTCTCCATGGACCGCCGGGTCATTGAACAATGTGCATGGAAAGTGGGGCGAGCTCCACTGACTTTCGGGGGTTAGGTGCACACTTGTCGGGCCAAGCCACGTACTCTTGGCCTTTCCTCCGGGTTCCCTCCTGGTTCTACATGGACCGAGGAGGAGGGAGCCTCAGCTACTAGTAGCCTGGTTGTTGCCGAGGCTCCTTCCATGGTGCAGGAGGCCCATCCCGCTCCTTTCCGGGAGAGGACGGGAGGTGCCGCCAAGGCAGTTGCCCCTTCTGGGGTGAAGGCTCCCCGGTGTCCGGACCTGCGGTTAGCAGGGCGGGTTAGCGCCGTCCTCGGCGCCGTTAGGTGGCAGGTGGGCTGGCCGAGCTGTCGCCGGCACGGTTTGTTGCTCGGCGCCCGTGGCTGCTATTGGCATCGTTTGCAGCGCTGATACTGCTTGCGGCACCATAGGTCTCCATGGCGCGCGTCTTTGTCTTCTTTTAGCCTTGGAGCCGTTCGCGGCACCGTGGTTGAGCATGGCGCTGTGTCCGACTTCGGGACTGGCGCCATGAAACTTTCGGATTCTGCTGTTGGTGCCGCCCCTGCCCTCGGCGCTGTTTGCAGCACCGTGGAACCGGGCAGCACCGATGGCACCATCCGGGCCGTCGTTGGCACCGTCCCCACCCTTGGTGCCATTCGTGGCACCATGGGGCCAGACGGCGCTGTGGCTGGTCCCGACTCTGGGGCTGCTGTTCGGGCCAGGGCAGTGTCCTCTGCGGATACCACTCGCGGTGCTGTGGGGGGGGACTGGCACTGGCTCGGGCTTGGTTTCGGTTTCTGGCACCCCATTTGGCAAGGATGGCACTGGGCGCCCTCCTACAGTCTGGCACAGGGCCTCGGCCTCTACCTCTTCGAAGGCGGAGTCGGGCTGTGAGTCAGATGAGCAGTCTTGAATCCTTGGGGTTGAGTGTTAGTGTGGGCAGCCCTGTAGTGTCCTCGACAAGCCGGAGTCAGCCCCCTTCTGAGGTGGGGTCGGTGACTGCCGAGACTGGGGTCAGGGGTGCTGACCAGCGGGCAGTGGTGCAGGCCACTATTGCTCTGCAGCCCGGTCTTGGTGGGTTCACTGACCCCTCAGCAGTGGTACCCCACCTGTGGTATGCCTGGATCGCCCAACTTTGGGGCTGATCAAGGCTTCTAAGGGAGGGAAGGTACTGTGCCCTGGATAGCTCCTTCGGGTGCTGGCCAGGGCTGTCAGCTACCTAGGCTGGCCCTCTCGATGAGGAGGGCTCTTTTGGACTTCGAGGGGTTGAGGGGCATGGGGTCTGCACGGCGACCTTTTTCTGGGGCCCACCTGGGCTCTGGAATAAGCCGTAGTGCGGATCTCCGCTCTTCCTCCTCGGTCTCTTTGAGAGAGCCCCATTCTTTTGAGGTAGTGGACTGTCCTTCTGGACCTATACGGCCACAGTCGCCTCACGGGGGGATTCTCCTGGGTGCAGCTAAGGCAGTACTGAAATGGTTGTTCAGCTGTTGGCTGTGGAGTCTTCCGGAGCACCTTCTTCTTCAGGTGCTCTTGGTCTGCTCCTTAGCCCAGTCGGAGGTCAGTCAATATCTCTTCTCGGCTCTGTCCCCATCCCTCTGCCACATTCTCCTGCGCTCCCAGGCATCCTTGGTCCTAGCGGGCCTCTCTCTTGGGAGCAGTTCAAGGCTGTGGCTGCTCAGTTTCCAGCTTATGTTAGGGCAATGGACAGTCAGGTTTTTCAACCTCCCTCCGAGCAGCCGCCCTGTGAGCAGTCGGTGCTCTCCAACTCTTCATCCCCCTCTTCTGGGGGAGAGGAACCTTCTGTCCACAACTCTCCAGCCGCTGATCTCGCTGAGTATCAGCGTTTCCTCGTGAGGATGTTGGAAGACTTGCACCTCACCCATGCCACTGTAAGCAATCCAGAGCACTCGGCGCACGCCTTTCTAGGCGATTTCAGCGAGGCCACCCATGTGGTGCCCCCTGGCCTGCTCCCTTTTGGGAGGTGTCGTTGCACTCCTGGCAGAGGCCCTTCTCTGGAGTTACTGCCCCATGGGATCTGTGACAGCAGTATTGCGCCCCCCCACCAGAGTCTCCAGGTTCCATGCCTCATCCGCAGTCCAGATTGACGCAGTTGGACTCTCCTAATGGGCTTCGGGCCCTTCACCGTGACCGGCCCCCAGATCAAGATTCCTCGGATTTTGACTTCTAGGGTAGGAGAGCTTCCTACTCGGCACGGTTGTTGCTTTCCATTTCTGCACATCAGGCCCACTATGCAGCCTATGACAGGTTCTTGTGGTCCAGGCTAGGTCAACTCTTAGCCTCGTTGCCTGACACAGAGCAAACCAGACAAGACGTTGCACTCTCTGCGTGTGGCCTGGAGCTAGCAAGGCACCAAGTGAGGGTATCCTATGATGCCAATGAGGTAGCTACCAGGGTCATAGGGACAGCAATCTGCACTAGGCGGACGGCATGGCTGCATCTTTCCTGGTTGTCACCCTTGGCCCGGCGTAGGGTGATTAACTCCGCTCGCCAGAGAACCTATCTCTTCTCCCGTAGAGCGAGACGGCGTTTGTCGGGGCAAATTCCTTCCCCCTCCGGGGGTCCCCGTTTCACTTTCCCCACTCTTGGCCTCTCCAGGCCCTGAAGGTTCTCCCTCTTAGTGTGTCACCCACTGAGAGCTAAGGGACTTTGTCCCTTAGGGTGTAAAAGAACCCCCTTCAGGGGCTCGGCACTCACCAAGGTGATGAATGGTGAAGATTGACACAGATAAGATATGAAAATTAGGTACCTACCGTAATTATGATCTTTCTGTGTATCTTCACCATTCATCACAGTCCCACCCTCCATCCCCCTGGGGCCTCAGTCTCTGGGTCCACCTCCCTCTCTGTGCCGAACCTCGCCCCCTCCTTTCCTTGTTAGGAGTGGGGTAAACAGGGGCACATAGGGGGATAATGTTCTGGGTAGAGTGGTCAGCATGGGGGCACTCCTTCTCTAGTGCGTTAGCTCCAGTTGCCCTCCATTCTCTCCTCCTCCTTGTTCCCGTCCGTCTTACATTTCCTTGTCCTTTGGACTATCCTTTATTACAACCCCCCCCCCCAAAAAATCCTTTTCCTTTTTCACCAAAATCTTTCCTTGAGAGGGTGTTAATTCTCTGTGCCCTGTCCTTCTTCCAGAATAGCCGATTCTGCTCAGATGGAGTTTTTGCCAGCCATTCTGTGCCTTGAATTCTGGCAAGAAGCCTTTGGCTACTCCTTGCAGTTCCTATACATTCTGGAGACTGATCAGGGTCTGGGATATGTTAACCCTCCCCTCTCTTCCTACCTTCTAAATTCTTTGTCCCACCCTACCTCCCTCCTCTATTTCCAGAGATTGGTGCCCCTCCTAATCCCTTTAGTTTCCGACTTCTTCCTTTCTGTCCTCTCAGTCGTTGTTTCTCCTTTTGGTTTTATATCTTTTCCTTTTTCCTGTCCCTTGGACTTCCTTGTCTCACCCTCCACTCCCTTCCTCTTACCTCTCCGGCTACTCAGAACTGGCAGGCGAAGCGGGTCGACAGCCCGCCAATGGCCCAACCCGCGGCGTCGCAATGCGTCGACCTCGGGTGGCGCCGATAGTCGCGGCTGCCTACCAAAAACAAAAAAAAGGCTCCTACGGGATCATGACCTCCGGCCATGTACCCAAAGGTGATGAATGGTGAAGATACGCAGAAAGATCATAATTACGTTAGGTACGTAATTTTCATTTTCGGTTTATTGGGATGGAAAAAGTGTTTCCTAATCCTAGAGGTAGCCAATATAGGAACAAAATTCTTAAAAAAGAGAACAAATGGATTTTAAGATTGAAGGCTAGCAAAAAAACTGGTCTGAATGCAGCCCTTGAACTTAAACCTTATTTAGAAGAAGGATAGCAATTTTGCCAATGTGAAGAGACAGGACATGGTTACAGAGTAATTTAAAGCTATAGCCTCTATATTTTTAAACACACATAGTAACCTTTAGTAGACATGTTGCACAGATTTCTAATCTTACCCAGAATACTTTATAAATAATATAACTTCATGGTTGGTCTTTTTACAATACAGTTTTGATCATTTTGTGTAAACAGTGCAGTTTGGTAACTGTGTTTATGTGTAGGGTGAGAAGAGCTTGTTCTGCACTTTGTCACTATGCACTTATTTTTGCACTTTGTTTCATGTTGTGTGTTCTAATGGGTGTTTTTGTATATGGTTGTCATGGTGATATATTGATTTCAGACAAGGATGTATCTCTGTCAGTTAAGCCATTAGCCAGTCATTTTAAACTTGGTATTAATGACATGCTGGTTAATTGATGAACCTGGTATTTAAGTCACACTGCACTGTTTTTTAGCCTTTGATAAAAGGTCTCTGATCCAAAACGCATCAGGCTATGCCTGGTGTGGAATTTTATATGGATAAGTAAGTAGTAATTTTTTAAGCTCGGGTGTCTTTGTACAATTTGGTTGTGTGTGCCACAGGTCCTAATACAAGAAGTTTCTGAATTTTTGAGCACTACTTTCCTAGTGCGCATTCTGTAAGTATCGATGACCCCTTGTCCTGTCTTTTGGCTAGCATCCTTGACTACCTGTGGTTCCTCTCTAAGTCGGGCCTTTTTTCGACGACCCTTAAGGTGCACTTGGCAGCCATCTCTGCTTACCAGGCGCAGGCTGGGAAGCAGTCAGTGGCACAGGAGAAAGTGATCTGGCACTTTTTCAAAGGCCTTGACCACATTTCCCCTCAGGTGCGTGAACCACCACCACCTTGAGATTTGCTGCTGGTTTTGGCAAAGCTCATGGGCAAGCCATTTGAACCTATGCACAGGTGTGCTATGTCTCACCTGTCGTAGAAGACCACCTTCTTGGTGGCTATCATGCCAGCCAGAAGGATCAGTGAACTCCAGGCACTTTCGGTGGAATTTCCTTACCTGGTCTTCCACAGGGACAAGATTGTCCTTTGCCCCAGCCCGAAGTTCCTCCCGAAAGTTGTGTCTGTTTTTCTCCTTAACCAGGTGATTAATCTCCTGGTGTACTTCACCAATCACACCTTGAAGGCCGAGCACAGGCTCCGTACTCTAGACCTGAGGCAGTCGCTCGCTTATTACAAAGAGCGCACGACTGGAATTTGGGGAGAGGTTCGCTAGCAGTTTGTCACCTGGGCTGAAGATACACCTGGCATACCAGCAGCCAAGCAGAATATTGGCAGGTGGATTGTTTCCTGCATCAACCTCTGCTATAGGTTGGTGGGTAGGGAGCCTCCTGTAGGGCTAAGGGCCCATTCCACCCGTCATAACACTGCCTCGGTGGCTACTTCCAGGGATGTCCCTATCCAGGAAATCTACAGGGCTGCTACCTGGACATCAGCACACACCTTCTTTTCCCATTACATCGACCCTGAGTCCCACTGGAATGCTGATTTTGAGGCCTCAGTTCTTCTATCTCTACAGTATTCCCTAAGTTGGGTGTGTGTGCCTTGCCTCTCTCCTCCTGGAGAACTGCTAGGAGTCTGCCAAAAAGTAGGATAGAACATCATATCCATGTCCCTAGAAAAACAGGTTACTCACCTGTAACAGTAGATCTTACTTCGAGATACAGCTCTTGCAGCAGGTTACACCATTAGGACTGAAGCCGTCAGGCGTCAGGACCCCACGGAAATTTTCTAGCTAGCAGTCTTCAGCGGGGACCGCCTCCGACATCGGTCCCGCCCCCGACGTCAGGCGTAGTACATAAGGAGGCGGTCCTGCCATAATCCCCAGTTCTTTTCCCGCCGTCGACATCGCAGCATCAGCCTCTCGGTCATCATCTAGCACGCGACGACTAGGAAACTTCAACTGCTCTTTTCTCACTGGATTTCGTCTGATGTCCTCTCCAACTTCTCTAGAGGGCCATTCGTCGAAGTGTGCCTGCGGCAAGCAGATCCCCTTCAAGGATCCTCACTCAGCCTGTGTACGCTGCCTGGGCCCAGACCACGACACCCAGGCCTGCTTCTTCTGCCAGGGCTTCAACAGCCGTACAAGAATCCGCCGTCAGAAGGCCCTTCAAGCTTTCCTCCTTGAGGAAAAACTTAAGGCTATGGATCGAGACCCTTCCTCCAAGGGGGAGTCGTCAGGGAAGTCCCATAAGCACCGCGAAAAGCACCGGGAGAAGGAGAGACCCAGATCCCCTTCCAGGGCCTCGGACTCCCGCAGCTCCAGCTCAAGGTCTGACCGCTCTCCCTCGAGGGCTCGCTCTCAGCCTCCCCCGGTTCTTGTCAGGTCGGCTAGTGGTTCCTCCTCTCTGCAGCCTGTCAAGACCTCCAGGCCTGTATCTTCGTCCACTCCGTCTAAGGCCTCGTCTAGGTCTGGGGAGCGCCATAAGTCTTCCACCCGTCGTCCGGACTCCGACGTCAGGTCTGTCTCCCAACCGCCGCCATCCCAGCGCAAGACTAAGGAGCTGACCTCCCTGAAGAGGACATCGGACCCGACGTTGGCCAAGCCACATAGGTACTCCCGGGAACCGGCTACCGTACGTCACCAGTCACGGGTCAGGTGTTCGCCCTCGAGGACGTCTTCCGGGGGAACGGCGTCAGCTACTGCAGAAAGAAGGACCACACCACCGCCTAACGACATCGGTTGGAAGGTGTCATCGGAGGAGGACTCTACCCAGCCTGAAGACCAGGCGGGTGACCCCGGTCCTGTCGAGCTCCCACGAGAACCCTCCCCGGAACGGGAGACCCCTGGGGACCCAACGCTCGGCCCCGACGACAGGCCACCGGCACCCAGTCCGTCATCGGGCCTAAATTTGACAGAGGTGAAGGAGCTCTTCACCTTCTGGTGGGACACCATCAAGAAGGATGTGGTCACCACACAACCTCCTCCTTCGCCTGCTGCCCCTCCAACGCCTGCGCCCCCTCCACCGCCCAGGGGGGTCAGCAGGACGGGCATCGACCCCCAAGGAGCCAGCGTCCCCTCCTAGGGGTAGATCTTCGGAGAGGAGAAGGCCTCCTTCAAGATCCACTTCAGGGTCACCCAGCCCCAAGAGACCCAGACGGCGTCGGTATACCCCGTCCGAGGAGGACTCCAGATCTGACACCTCTGCGTGCTCCAGATCCCGTTCTCCAATCAGTGTCCCTGCTCCGGACCCACACAACCTTCCCAGGTCCCCTCCGGATGACCCCTCGTTCGCCAAGATAATGAGGCATATTCAGGAGAACATGGGGTGGGACGCTGAAGAGCTTGACCCCGAGAGACTACGCCTTGCCCGCTACCTTCGGCCAAAAGACCCCAAGCCTGTGGTAGTGCCACCCTTGGTGGACACCTTCGTGGATGTCACCAAGGCTGCATGGAAGCGTCCACATTCGACTCTGGCAGTGCTGAAGAAGGCTGACCGCCTGTACAGGGCCCCAAGGGAGGACCAGTACCTGGCGAACCATCCTCTGGCTGACTCCCTGGTCATTACGGGCTCTCATGACCGGTCTCAGAAACCGCAGCACTTGAGCACACAGCCACCAGACCCGGAGTCCAAACAGTTGGACGTCCTGGGCAGATGCACGTACGCGGCCGCGAGTTGCGCCATTACGTCATCATTAAATTACCTCACCCACATGGTCCAGTTCCAGAATGCATTGTGGTAACAGGGACAAGACCTAGTTGAAAAATTGCCAGACGGTGGCCAAAAGGAGGAGCTGTTGCAACTCCTCCATACGGGTTCGGACGTGGGGACCCAGGTGCTTAGAGCCGCATACGACTCTGTGGACTCTTCAGCCAGAGCTGCAGTCTCAGGCGTGTGTCTCCGGAGACACTCGTGGCTCTGTGTCTCTGGGTTTACCTCGGACGTCCAGAAGAACATCATGGACTCCGCTTACCATGGCGAAGTTCTATTTGGTGAAGCCTCGGAGAAGGTGATCACCAAACTGCAGGAAGCTGGAAAGGCGGTTAGATCTGTCCACGCTATGTACAGGTCTTGACTAAGTTCCTTTCGCAGGAACCAGAGTCATTTTTGCAGCCGGACCCAAAGGCAACAACCACGTTCCAGCCAGCAACAAAGGGACTCCATCACCCAAAAAGCCCAGGCTAAGACATCCTCAGGTAGAGGCCAATGAGCCACAAAGTCGGCCCAACCTGCAGGACCCAATGCTGACACAGAATGACTCCTTCCCGGGCCCCGCCGCTCCTCAGGATCAATGGGAAATGAAGGTCGGGGGTCGTATCGTGGACCACCTCCCAGGGTGGCGGTCGATCACCACCGACAGGTGGGTGCTACAGTTGGTCGTAAAAGGCCATTATATAGAATTTGTAGACAAACCGCCCACAAGGCCTCCTCTGCTTTCCCGCTACTTCGGTCAGCATGCCCTGCTTATAAAGCAGGAAGTGCTCACGCTTCTAGAGAAGGAAGCTTTGGAGCACGTTCCAGGGAACCAGAGAGGAGCAGGATACTATTCGCACTTCTTCCTGGTTCCAAAGAAAACAAGGGACCTCAGTCCAATTTTGGAGCTCAGCGACCTCAATCTGTCGGTCGTCTACAAGCGCTTCCACATGGTGACCCTTCCGGGTCTAATCCCCATGCTGAAGAAGGATGCTTTCTTGGCGTCCCTGGACATGCAGGACGCTTACCTGCACATCCCTATTGCTCAAGCGCACAGGAGGTTCCTGCGCTTCGAGTTTCTCGGCTGCCATTATCAGTTCTGGGCACTTCCCTTCGGGCTGTCATCAGCACCTCGGGTATTTACCAAGTGCATGGCAGTCGTGGCAGCGTCTCTGAGGAGACAGGGCCACTACGTGTTCCCGTACCTGGACGATTGGCTTCTCATGGCCCCTTCCAAGGAGGCATTACTGATGGCCATTCAGCATACCCAGACCCTTTTTCAGTCTCTGGGCATCCTCATCAATTACGAGAAGTCTCTCCTGGTGCCGTCCCAGAAACTGCAGTTTATAGGGGCAGTTCTGGACACTGTCAAGGGAATAGCTTTTCTTCCCGAGGACAGAGCGGAACGCATTCGGTCCCTCATAAGGGATCTGTCAGTGAAGAAGACTGTCCCGGCCAGACTGGTCCTTCGCCTGCTCGGGCACATGGCTGCGGCCATTCCAACAGTCCCGATGGCAAGACTCCACATGCGGGTAACCCAGTGAATGTTAAGGGTGCAGTGGACCAAAGGCATGACCATCTGCAGTAACCAGTCCGAATCACGAAGACCGTGGTTTGGGACTGGCAATGGTGGCTAGATCTGGGAACCCTCTCCGTGGGGGTTCCCTTCACAGCGCTGTCCCCGATGGTAACTCTCTCCACAGATGCCTCAGGGCTGGGGTGGGGAGCACACTTGAACAGGGTGAGGTCTCAGGGAACATGGACAACCCAGGAATCTCATCTCCACATTAACATATTGGAGATGAGGGTGGTCCTTTATGCCCTGCAAGCCTTCCAGTTGGAGATTCCACCGAGTACTCTCCTGTTGCAAACAGACAATACTGCAGTGATGTATTACCTCAACAAACGAGGCACACACTTCTACCCCCTTTGCAGGGAGGCCATGAGAGTGTGGGAATGGGTAATTCGAGACGGCGCAAACCTTATTGCAGTTCACGTCCCCGGGGTGGACAATACCATTGCAGACAGCCTGAGTCGTTCCCAGGCCAGAGTCCATGAGTGGGAACTTCTACAGGAGGTGGCAGAGGATCTGTTCCACAGATGGGGCACTCCAGAATTAGATCTATTCGCGTCCCCATCCAATGCAAAACTGCCCAATTTTTGCTTGCTAGACCCAGGGCCTGGTGTTTTCTGGCGAGATGCGTTGTCCCTCTCCTGGGCGGGCAGATTCCTCTATGCCTTCCCTCCTTTCCCGTTGATCCAGAGAGTTCTTCTCAAACTTCACAGGGAGCACGCAACGCTTATCTTGGTAGTGCCTTTCTGGCCCAGGCAAATCTGGTTCCTGCTACTGCATCAGCTATCTCGGGAACCTCCGCTTCCTTTGCCAATCAGCTCCCATCTGTTGTCTCAGGAGGAGGGTTCACTAGTCCACCCGGACTTACATTCATTGAACCTACATGCCTGGCTCCTAGAGACATAGCCATGAAGCGGCACGGGGTCTCGCAAGAGGTGGCAGACGTGCTTTCTGCTGCTAGAAAACCGGCAACACACGCAACATACGCCATGAAGTGGTGCAGGTTTTGATTGTGGGCTCAAACGCACGGTTTTTCGCCCTTAGACTGTCCTGAGAAGCTGGTTCTGGAGTACCTGCTTTCTCTTTTCCAATCTGGGCTAGCTTACTCCTCGATCAAAGTGCACCTTTGTGCAATTTTGGCTTATCATGCCCCCATAGGCCATCGTGTGGTGGCTCAATTGGACACTACTCGTGCCTTTTTAAGGGGTTCTCCACCTTAGGCCACCTGTCAAGGATCCTGTTCCTCCTTGGGACTTGCCTTTTGTCCTGGAGCAGCTTATGCTTTTTGAACCAGCCGCGGATTGCGAGCTACGTTTTCTGTCGTGGAAAACGTTGTTTTTAGTTGCAGTTACTTCGGCGAGAAGAATCTCCGAATTACATGCACTCATGTGCAAAGAACCCTATTTAATTTTTCACCTTGATAGGGTATCCCTGAGGACACATCCTAAGTTTCTGCCTAAGGTGGTTTCAGCCCTTACCCTTAATCAGGATATTGATTTACCAGTATACTTTCCCAAGTACTCCAATAGAGGAGAAGCACTGCTTCACACCCTAGATGTTCACAGGTGTCTCAGATATTATCTGACCAGAACCAAACAGTACCGGAAAGCGGATCAGCTGTTTGTCTCCTTTGCTGAGAGGATGAAGGGAGCTCCTGTTTATAAACAGTCCCTTTCACGTTGGCTCATTCAGTGTATCTCTTTCTATTATGACAAGCGGAACAAACCCTTGCCAGGCATGGTCATGGGTCATTCTACCAGAGGAGTGGCCACCTCTTTTGCAGCGCTGAAGAACATTTCCACTTCAGCTATTTGCGCTGCTGCTACCTGGAGCTCGGTGCATACCTTTATTAGGCATTACAGCCTGGATATCGCTTCAAGGCGAAGGGCAGGTTTTGGCCTAGCCGTCCTCCAGGGACTTCTGTCCTAGGCTCAGACAGGGTCATAATCTCCATCTTTCCTCCTCCCGATGGCGTAAAATTGTCGCCATTGCTTGGGGATCAGTCCTAATGGTGTAACCTGCTGCAATAGCTGTATCTCGAAGTAAGATAGTACAGTTACGTAAGAACTTAGCGTAACAGTAGATCTTCGAGAACAGCTCTTGCAGCAGGTACCTTCCCGCCCACCATGCCCCCTTTTGGAGGAGATAGGTTATAGCCTAAATTCCATCATTCAGGATGGAACCATTTCCTTCTAGTCTTGGTCATCTGATGGCGGATCCTCGGTCTCCTCTTCTGATGTCGGCCAGCGGCCGGGAGTCTCTGGCGGGAGAACTGGGGATTATGGCGGGACCGCCTCCTTATGTACTACGCCTGACGTTGGGGGCGGGACCGACGTCAGAGGTGGTCCCCGCTGAAGACTGCTAGCTAGAAAATTTCTGTGGGGTCCTGATGCCTGATGGCTTCAATCCTAATGGTGTAACCTGCTGCAAGAGCTGTTCTCGGAGATCTACTGTTACGGTAAGTTCTTACGTAACTGTACTTTCTGGGAGTAGTGTATGATGTTCATCCACATGGACCCACCCGACCTCCCCTGGCTTTGGCGCACCCTTCTGCTTCCAGCAGACAAGATCTGGCATCAGGGGGACGTAGCCAAGGGAGTTACTCGGGTGGGTGGGAGGAGCCAGATTGAAGACATTTCCGGCCAAGTCTTAAAGGGAAAGGCACTGTCAGAAAGTGTGGATGAACATCATATACCAGTCATAGAACTACTGTTACAGGTGAGTAACCTGTCTTTTCCTTCCAGCTGTACCCTATCTTCTTACATTGAGAAATCTGTGGTTTGCAACCCCAGATCTCCTCCAGAAGATCAGTCCTTTCAAGCTTTATTCAAGCAAATCTAGGATGTAATGGGATTTGAGGGTGAAGTGGGATTTTCCAGTAAAACAAATTTAATGGAGTTCTTGGAAGTCACAGTGGCACCTATTATTGTGGTGCCTCCTGTTTATTGTGCTTTGGAGGATGCTACCTTTGGTGCCTGGCACTGACATAGCACTTTACCTGCAGTCCCCCCAAAAAACGACAAACAGTACCCTGCTCTGTCTGTCAAGCCTTACTATGCTTCCCAGCCAGAGACTGACTCTGTGGTAATCATGGCTGCTCATGATCACTCTAGGGCCCCAAGAGTCTTGAGTACTTTGCCTCCGGGCAAAGAATCCAGGAGACTGGATGCCATGTGCAAACAAACTTACACATCTGCCACTTTGGGACTTTGTATTGCGAAGTACAAGCCTACATGATTAAGGTGCAAAATGGCATCTGGAAGTCTGCCATGGCTATTATTCAGACTCGACTGATAGTCCTGCAAAAACAGAACTCATTAAAGTTGCATTAGCCAGCCTTGATACTGCTAAGCATCTGTTTTGTTCAGTATACGATGCATCAGATATTGCTGCCAAGAGTGCTGCCTCTGACATCTGCCTACGACAATATTCCTGGCTCAGAGTAGCGGGCTTTGTGCTGAAATGCAGCAGGACGTACTGAGGGTCCCTTTTAAGGGCTCCAAGTTATTTGGCTCTGATGTGGATAAGACACTAAAAGACCTTCATTTATCCAGAATGACTTTGAGGTCTGTAAAGTCCTTGTCCCCACAAAATAAAAAAGCTTGTTTCTTGTCTTGGACCTCAGAGACTTGAACAGATTCATTGAATACAAACATTTTCTCTTCAGACACTTCCGGTGACGTCTTCACCCTGATGGCAGCATTTGTTTAGAGCTCCAAGTGTCCCGTATACCAGTCCTTCCGTTTTTGGCAGTTAAATCAATAAACAAATACCAGGATGGCTACAAGGACAATGGGAGGGACTGGACATATCAGATCTCATGCCAAATCCATAATTAATATCCGGGATGGTGGAGGATTATCAGACCAGGAGAGACCTAGCCGCAGCTCGTCTCCAGCAGACCATGAGGCCCTAGAATCGGATATGGATCAGGAATCTGAGCATCTGTCCATATCACGTTTTGAATCCCTCTTAACTGAACTAAGAGCCTTCAGAGCAGAAACTAAACAAGAATTTCAATCATTAAAATCCCGAATGAAAGAGGTAGAAGGCAGAGTAGAAGCCTCCGAGAAGAGGGTCTCAGACATGGAAGATGACTCTCATCAACTGTGGGCAGCAGCCGATTTCCTGGTAACGCACCAGGAGACTGTACAGAACAAAATTATAGATACAGAGGCCCGCTCAAGAAGAGAAAACATCTGTATCTGTGGCCTCCCTGAGGGATCAGAAACTGGAGGACTCTGGAAGACCTACTTAGTGATGTCCTAGTGCTATCCCCAACTTTTCATTACAAAATTGAGCGTGCACATCGCGCTTTAGCGTCAAAACCAGCGGACCCAGCAGCAAGACCCCGGTCCATAGTTCTTAAACTATCTAGCTACAAATATAAGGAGTTTCTATTGAAGACAGCCTGGATAAAAAAATTGTGAAATATAATACGTCTCGTTTCATATTTGACAATGACTACCTTACAGAGATAGTGAAGCAACGGGACTCCTACTCACGAATACTCAAAATTCTTCAAAGCCATAATGTTAAATTCCAAACACCTTTTCCAGCGAAACTGAAAATCTTCTGGGACTCTGGGACTAAAGTATATGAAACGCTGATGGAAGTGCAGCAGGAACTTCAGGCGAGAGGCTTTGGGGTGGAGTCGGAAGGTCCGAAGGATCAATGAGCACAACCACCATGCATGGAGTGGCGTACAGCAGAGAAACATCCACATAAGAACAAGGCCAGAGCAGCAGCCCCTAAAACACTGGAAGACATCAAGGCGCTCCTTGGTAATATGAGGAATCAAAGAGCGACAGGAGACTATCCCTCTGAGGAAGGGAACACTTGAGAACCGATGAGCACTGACTTTGATTTAGCCTAACTCTTCGGGCACTGCTTTACAATCAGTGATGCATGGTCCGAGGCCCCTCTTTGTTTCTTCTGGTGGGGGGAGAGAAGGAGTTTTTTTTTTTAACCTACCTCCCACATGCATTGCATAAAAGAACTGAGGAGTTTTTGGTTTTGCTCCTTTATGCTTGCCCTTGCAGAGAACAGGACTCCCCCGACTGTACTTTAATTAAGAGGACCTAGCATTTTATCTTGAACTCATGGGGCAAAATAATACCTCATTTGTTTCCTCTAGATCATAGGGTTAACCAACTCTGCTACGCCACGGAGATTCAACCTAAAGGTTCTCAAGCTTTGCTCCTACATGAGTACTCATACTGAGATTGAATATACAGACATCTTTTGCAGCAACACCGAATCTGAGATTATCAGTTATTGCATAATTGAACAGACTGAACACTATTTCTCTCTACAGTTGTTAGCTGGAGGTTTAAATAGCAAAAGGGGAATGAAGTAATTCTTCTGTGGATTTTTCCTCTCATATCTCCCACAGGATTGGGGGGGGGGAATCAAATGGAAATGTGAAGGTAATCATTTGTCCTTCTAGACCTATGGTCGTTTATGTATAAGAGAGTACAGAAAGAAGGGAATATTTTGCTATAACTTTATGTTCTCATATGAGTCTATGATCCGTTCAGAAATATGGTCTAACATTAGACAGAGACAAAGTCACTCATAGGTTCATCTGCTTAGATACTCCACTGAATGGTTAAGCAGTTGGAAGTACCTACTTAGCATTAGGGATAGAAACATAGAATTTGACAGCAGATAACGACCGCTTGGCCCACCCAGTCTGCCCATTTCCCTACCTAATGGATAAGCTGCAGATCTTAGTTAACCAGCAGCCTTTCTTTCTACCCCCACCCCCTAGAATTGCCTTATGGCTGTCCCATACATGCTTGAATTCAACCACTGTTTTTGACTCCACAACCTTCCTCCGAAGGCTGTTCCATACATCCACAACCCCTCTGTGAAAAATACTTCTTACATTACCTGTGAGCCACCCCCTCATCTTCAAATTGTGCCCCCTTGTTCTTGCACACCTCTGTTTTGAAAGATGCTACCCTCTTGGACTTTGTTGATTCCCTTGAGGTACTTGAAAGTTTCTGTCATGTCCCCCCTCTCCCTCCTTTCCTCGAGGCTATACATATTAAGCTCCTTTAGTCTCTCTTCATATGTCTTCCGGTGCAGACCCTGCACCATTTTAGTTGCCCTCCTCTGAACAGCTGCCATCTTGTCTGTGTCCTTGCGGAGATTGGGTCTCCAGAACTGCACACAGTACTCCAGATGGGGTCTCACCAGCTGTCTGTACAGAGGGATAACAACTTCCTGTTTTCTGCTGGTGATGCCTCTCCCTATACATCCCAGTATCCCCCCAGCCCTTCCTACTGCCTTCTCACATTGCTTGCTAACCTTAAGTCCATCTGATATGATTACCCCCTGGTCCCTTTCCATTTTTGTTGTTGTTACTACCTCCCCTTCCCCCATTGTGTAATCTTCCCCTGGGCTTTTGTTTCCCAGGTGCATTACCTTGCACTTCTTAGCATTAAATCTAAGCTGCCATACATTTGACCATTCCTCTAACCTTGCCAAGTCCCTTCTCATCCTTTCCACCCCACCTTGTGCATCAATTCTGTTGCAGATCTTTGTGTCATCTGCAAAGAGACATACTTTTCCTTCCAGTCCCTCTGCAATGTCACTTATAAAGACATTGAAGAGGACCGGTCCTAATACTGAACCCTGTGGTACCCCACTAGTAACCCCCCTTTCTTCAGAGTGGACTCCATTTACTATTACCCTCTGTGTCCCATTCTCCAGTCAATTCTTTACCCAGGCTATCATCTTGGGACCCACTCCCAGGCTGGCTAACTTGTATATTAATCTTTTGCGTGGGACTGAGTCAATTGCCTTGCTAAAGTCTAGGTAGGCCATGTCCACAGCCCCTCCCTGATCTACTACTTTGGTCACCCAGTCAAAGAAGTCTATTAGATTCGTCTGGCATGACCTTCCCGCTGTGAATCCATGCCGCCTGGGTCCCAGCCCTCTGGCCTCTAGGTACCGACAGTTCTTTCCTTCAGAAGTGATTCCATCATTTTCCCTATCACTGAGGTTAAACTAACAGGTCTCTAGTTTCCTGCTTCTGCCCTGCTCCCACTTTTGTCAAGGGGAATCTCATCTGCCCTCCTCCAGTCCTCAGGTACCACCCCATCCTCCCAAGATTTGTTAAAGAGGGTAGTCGGTGGTGTCACTAGTTCTACCCTTAGTTCTTTTAGAATTCTGGGATGAATCCCATCAGGCCCCATTGCTTTGTCCACCTTCAGTTTTAAGAGTTCTTTCAGAACCCTTTCTTCTGTAAATGGGCTGGTATCAACTTCTGTATTCAGTGTTTCTATTGTTTGTTTTAGGTACCTCCCCCTCTTCATTTGTAAATACTGAGCAAAAATATTTGTTTAGTATCTCTGCCTTTTCACAGTCACCCTCTGCCCACCCCCCTTTAATTAAGCCTCACTATCCTCCTTAGTCTTCCTTGGCTCCTGATGTACCTAAAAAGGTTTTATCCCCTTCTTAACTGAGTTATCTATCTTTTCCTCAGTTCGGCCTTTTGCTGTTCTGGACTGCCTTCCCAGTTTTCTTTGCTTTAACTGATACAATTCTCTGTCCTGCTCCTTCTGTGATTCCTTGTACTTTCTGAATGCTTTCTTTTTCTCTTGAACCTTCACTGCCACCTCCTTTGAGAACCATAGTGGTTTCTTACTTTGTTTTGTTTTGTTTATTTGCTTCACAGAGGCTTGTTACCTCTGTGATGGCAGTTTTTATTATTCCCCATTGTTCTTCCACCCCTCCTTCCTGCCCATTTGCTAGTGCATTCCTTAGGCACTCACCCATTTTGGCAAAGTCAGCCTCTGAAGTCCAGTACTTTTGCCTTTGTATGGCTTGACTCTATTGCTGTGTTTATTGTGAACCATACTGTTCGATGGTCGCTAGTTCACAGATGGCTGCCCACTTCTACATCTGTGATCCTCTCTCCATCTCCATTTCAGAGGACCAGGTCTAAGATTGCTCCCTCTCGAGTGGGTTCCAATACTAATTGTCTAAGGCATGCCCCCTGTAGGGCATCTAGAATAACCTCACTCTTAGAAGTGGCTGCTGCAACTGCACTCCAGTTAACATCTGGCATATTCAGATCACCCATCAGCAATATCTCCCCTTTATCTGCCATCCTAAGTATACTTTCTATCATTTCCTTGTCCATTTCCTCCCCCTGAGAGGGGGTCTGTATACAACCCCTGTGCAGATTGTGATGCCATTGCTTGCCTCCAAATTGACCCACAGTGCTTCTTCTCCCTGTTTACCCTTTTGTTCTGTTGCTTTGATACCTTCCCTTATGTACAGAGCTACTCCTCCTCCTCGTTTACCCTCCCTGTCCCTCCTGTAGATAGTGTATCCTGGTATGTTTACGTCCCAGTCATGGTTCTGTGTGTACCATGTTTCTGTGACTGCCACGATATCCAGATGTTCCTCCTCCATCAAGGCCACTAATTCAGGAAGCTTGTTACCTAGACTGTGTGCACTGGTACTCATTGCTCTCCATTTTTTGATGGCTTTACCTTCTGTAGCAGCATCCCCCACTGACCTTTCTACCTTGGTCTTTTTCTCATTTAGTATCCTGTTTTGTAGGGGGAGGCTGGGATTTTCCTGCTGCTTATCATTGCCTCCCCCCTTGACTAGTTTAAAAGCTTGCCAATGAAGCATTTAAACCGATTGCCCAAAAGACTTGTTCCCTTCCTGGACAGATGCAGACCATCCTGCCAGTATAGGCTGGTGTCCCTCCAGGTGGAACCCCAGTCCCCAAATCTTAAATTTACCATATAACTGTATGGGGGGAAAGGATGCTAAATATGATTTGAAATAAGTAATAATATGCATAGCTAACGCATGGGTTCTGGCACATCGCGGAGCTCTGGGATTAGGGTTACCACCTTTTAATAAGCCCAAAGTGGTACATTTCTTACTGAAACATGATTTTTTCGCAGGACAGTATGTAACCTCGACTGGTGCAACAGACTTGTTTTCTCTATATAATCAGAATTAAGGCTAAGTGCAGTAGTTTCCTAGTTGCTTCTATTGTTTCTTATCATTTTAAGGTGTTTTAGTTAAGGTATTGTAGTTTTCTGCAACATTTAGTGGAAAATTAGAAAATATTTTTTCCACTATAAAATCGGGACATTTAGTATTTTTCATGTTTTTTTGCAGGACACAGCTGCCCAAATCAGGACTGTCCTGCAAAAATCAGGACAGACGGTAACCCTACCTGGGATGATGATGATGCTGATACTAATTGCAAAGGTCGTCTTTTATTGGTCCAGCTTAGTTTGGGACCAGGAAAGCCTGGCACACAGCACGGCCATTTTTCCTTCCATTCGGGTGGGAGTCCCCTGCGGGTTCCCACATCGAATTGTTAGGGAGCACGCACCGATGCTCCCCTACCTTGGGAGTAAATTTGTATATATGTTATTAAAGTAGATATACCCACATAATAGTTGGGAAATAAGGTTATTTTCTAGAAATTTGTTTGATGTTTGTTACAAAAGAGTCTGTTCTTCCAAGTTACATAGATATAGCAATGTTTTAATTTTCAGTATGCTTGACAGTATAGTAAACAGTAGCTGTATGAAAACTGAGGAACATAAGAAGGGCAATTATAGAAAGACAGGATTTGGGGTATTTACTTTTAGAGACTTAAGGAAGAACAAAGTGGGGAAGATACAACCACAAGTTCTTTTTGGGCCCTAAGGGAAGAGAAAAGGCCACAGTTCAGGGCTCCAGGGAATCCACAGAATAAATGCATAATCTAATGGATAACAAACAACAACTGATAATTATATCACATAATATTAATGGGTTAAATAACCCTATTAAGCGACATAGGGTAATTTGTTCGATAAAGAAACAGAAACCAAGTTTTGTTCTTCAAGAAACGCACTCAAGTAAAGAAGAACACACTAAACTGTCCAAGTTTGGTTTCTCTCAGGTGGTGGCTTCCTCTTATAAGGGGAGAAACCGAAGAGGCGCAGCAGTCCTTATTCCTCGGTCCACCCCTTTTCAACTGTGTTCTACCCACTTAGACCCAGAGAGGTGCCTGACAATAGCTACAGGTATACTGGAGGGCAGGTGGTTGACCCTGGCCTCTCTGTATACCCCACCAGGGTCAAATGCCACAGTTGTTAAGACACTGTGTCAAAAAATGACAGAGCATCAGAAGGGCATGCTGATAGTGGGGGGAGACCATAACCAAATTTATGACCATTGGGACACCACAAACTCACGATTCCCTAGAAAAACATCCACACAGAAAGCAGCACTAGGTTATTTAAAGGGAATGCAGTAGGTTGATGCATGGAAATTTCTTCACCCGGGGAGGAGGACATACACTCATTATTCTGCTCCGCGTGGCACATACACAAGGATAGACTATTTTTTTTGTCTCAAAAGTGCACCAATACCAATTAAAAGAATATGAGATTGCCCCTTTGGTGCTCTCAGTCCATTCACAGGTAATGCTTAAACTGGAGTGGGGCTTGGAGAGGAAGAGGACAATCTGGAGCTTAAACAGCTTTTTGTTAAACCAGAAAGACTTCAGGGAAATGATAAAAGAGAGAATGCCTCAGATTTTGAGAGAAAACGTAACTCTGGGAGTTAACAAAGAAACACTCTGGGACCCACTTAAGGTAGTGCTGAGAGGGGTTATTATTAAATACGTCTCAAATTAGAAGAGGCAACAACCAAAACAGCTGGAGAAACTTCAGCAACAACTAAAAGAATTATAAGCGCATCATGCGGTAGGAGATGTAGCAGTGTATACCCATTATTACAAGCTACCAGACAACAGATACAGCGGTTATTGGACATTCGTACAGAACAGGCCCTTCAATACCTAAAACAAAAATACTACGAAAGCGGACCGAGGGTTACCTGCCTTCTGGCACATAGACTTAGACAGAGGACCTCTCAGTCCTCAATTACACAAATTAGAGACCCGGAAACAGGCCAAATAGTCAGGTTAGCCCACCAAATAATGAAAGCTTTTGAAAAATTTTTATCAGAAATGGTACACTCCTGACCATCAGTCCATTGAATAAAAGATAGATGTATTTTTAAATAAGCTACAACTACCTATACTCTCACAGGATTATCAACAAACCCCAGATCAGCCACTCACAATAGCAGAAATAAACTCAGCTATCTCTAATTTAAAAACCAACAGGAACCCGGGGTCTGGATGGCTACACAGGGGAGTTTTTAAAATGATTTAAGAAGGATGTGGGGCCCACCTTACTAGAAGTATGCCGGGGAGTTCAGGAGGGGGAGGAACACCATATACATGGAAATATGCTACCATTACCAGTATTCCGAAACCAGGGAAAGATCCATCCTTATGTTCTGCCTATAGACCAATTTTGGTGCTCAATATTGACTGTAAAGTATTCACAACCATTATGGCAAGGAGGATGGAAGCAATCCTTCCACTTCTGTTCAATTAGGACCAAACTGGTTTTGTCCCCAAAAGACAGACCCAGGATAATATAAAAAGGACACTTCACCTCCTTCACTATGTGGCCCGGTTGAGGGTCCCTTTCCTGCTATTAAATTTAGATGCGGAGAAGGCTTTTGATCGGGTGGCATGGCCTTTTCTCAGAGCTGTGCTGAAGAAGCTAGGCTTTACTGGGTCTTTTGTCCAAATTATAGACGTTATTTACACAACCTCACGAGCCTATATCAAAATAAATGGCTCAGTTCCTTTCCCAATACCCTTACAACGAGGCAGCAGGCAGGGATGCCCTCTGTCACCCCTCCTGTTCGTGCTCTACCTAGGACCACTGACCCATGTGTTGAGACAGGAGGGAGCAGTTCAGGGGGTGGAACTGGGAGGGGGAAGTCATAAATTAGCCCTATACGCAGACGACTTGTTAATATACCTGACAGACCCGGACCAGTCCTCATGAACAGTGTAGCAGGTTCTGACAGATTTCGGAGAAATCGCAGGGTATAAAATTAGTTCCACCAAGACAGAAGTGCTCCAGTTAAACTACGTCGCCTCGGAAGAAATCAAATCAGCTTTCCAATTCAGAGGGAAGCTACAGCAATTGAAATGGTATCACGTGATAAGAGCACTGGGGAATGGGTGCCTACAATAATGGCGACCCACTCCCCAGTGCATTTCAGGGATGGCTACGGGAGGGTAGGGCGGCCGGATTGGGGAGGTGGGAGACTGTAGTAACAGGATGCCTCTATACGTACGCGAGCAGTGGGGGATGTGAGGGGTGGTGCAGTGGTGGGTTGCTGAGCCGACCCCATGGCGTGGTGGGCGGGTTGCCTGTCATCGGTCGGCAGGGTACTGGGTTCGGGTCTGGGCGCTGGTGCATTTTTGTTGTGCCCGGCCCAAACTTTTTTTTTTTTTTTTTTTCCCAAGACATGCACCACCCTGGAGTTGAGAATCCTTTAGTAGGGGGTTGCAGAGGGCTGTGGCCCCCGGAGAAAACATTAAAAAAACTAAGTTCCTGGTGGGAAAGGGCAGGGTTACACTTAGTCACCCATTTCATTAGGGATGGTATATTCTTTACATTGGCAGAGTTGATTACACAATATGGGATTTCAACCAGGGACAGATTTAGATATTTCCAGGTCAGGGGCTATATAAAATCTATGTCCAGAGACCTGTGGGGGAGGAGCCACCTCCTATGATTATAACAACACTGCTAGCAGCCATAGAGGGGAAAGCTCTCCTAGATCACATGAAATCATGCATATATGTGGCACTAAATAGATCAGAAGGGGACTCAGCTGACTATAAAAGTGGCCTGGAGGGCAGATTTGGGAATTCAGATCACAGACAAGACCTGGGAAACCCACCTTGGTAAAATGTATTGGGGAACTACAGCCATAAGCTGGCAGGAGTTCTCATGGAAAGTAGCCATACAATATTTTAGGACACCAGCAATTCAGGCTAAAATTCACCTAGTGCAAAATAGTAGCTGCTGGAGGGGATGTGGGCACCCAGGGCTGCTTTGGGGCACATATTATGGGAATGTCCTAGGCTCCATACCTTTTTCCAGACACTCCAGGTGTCCATGGAGGAAATGTTTTCACCAGCTCTTAGACTTTCCCCTACCCTGTACATCTTCTCAGACTACCCCAAAGAATTCAAAGTCCCCAAAACAAGTAGACTGATAAGAATCTCTATTCTGGCAGTCCAGAAGGCAATCACTAAAAAGTGGCTGCTCTAAGGTACATCCAGTCTGGAACAGTGGCAGGATATTATGATAACAATATACAGGATGGAGCAATTAACAGCCACCCTAAATAAAAAGCAAGCTTCTTTCGAGATGACCTGGAGGCGCTGGGTAATGTATATAACCCCACATAGGTCACACTTTATTCCCTAGATATAGGAATAGACAAGTTCTCCCTTGGGGAAACTCATAAGGTAAAACAGATATAATAATGAAATAACATTACAATAAACTGTGCTTCCTCAACTTCTACTTTCTACATACTTTTTTTATGTACATTTAACAGACAAATCCATTATGTTATGAACTGTCAAGCTCTGTCTTAATTTCACCTAATAGAAACTATGTCACTTAAGTTAGAAGTTAGACTTCTGGTGTAAATAGCAGTTTCATATTTTTATTATGTTTAAGATTTTATTTTTGTGTGAGTTTAATATTATTTAAAAAGGATATGAAAATAAAGGTAAAAAAAAAGAAAAAAAGTTTCTCTTCAGGCTGTCATCCCCTACTGCAAAAAGTGGATTGGCTCTGTGTTTTGGACATGAAGGATGCTTACCTTCATATCAAAATCCGAACATACTACAGGCAATACCTCTGCTTTCTGCTGGAGAATGGCCATTATCAGCTCTGAGTCTTGCTCTTTGGCTTATTCTTCAACTTATCCTCAGCACCATGGGTACTTACCAAATGCTTTGCAGTTGTGACAGCAGCCCTTTGGAAGGAAGGGCTTTATGCCTTTCCTTATCTGGACAGTTGACTCTTGCAGGGCCGTCCAGGGTACACAGTATCCAGAACTCTGCAACTGTTCAAGGACCTGCGTGTCATGGTCAGTGTAGCGAAATCTATTCTCATTCCCTGCCAGTGTCTCCAGTACTCCAGTCTGTTCTCATTCCCTGCCAGTGTCTCCAGTGGCTCCCATTTTGCGAAGAGGTAATTTACCACAGAGGTCAGCAGTACTGGACACGACAGTGGGCAGTGCTTTCCAGACTACAGACAGAGTGGAGGCCCTGGTTTCCCAGGCCTGTCTGGTTACAGGAGTCACTGTATGTTTTCCAGGACAGTGCTCTGCATCCTGGGACTTATGGCAGCTGCCATTGCAACCATCCCATTGGCCCTCCTCCATATTTGAATCCTGCAAGTGATACTTTGGGTACAGTGGGGGTCAATTGACATTCAAATAGGAATAGATTGTTCTTGTCACTTCTCCTCTGGAAAACTCACTGCTGTGGTGCATGGAACCCCTGCACTTGTTGCACGGCATCCCATTTTTCTCCCTGACCCTGGTGCAGATCCTCATATCAGATGCTTTTGTGTTAGGATGGGGTGCTCAACTTGGGCAGTACCAGACCCAGGGGTTGTGGACTGACCTAGATTTAGATCTCCAGATCATTGTTCTGGAGATGAGAGCTGTTCCACCTTCACAAAACACCTCAGTCAAGGCTGCTTGTTGATAAGAATAGACCATGTCAGTGTGATGCACTATATCTACAAGCAGGGGGGCAGTCACTCGTACCCTCTCTGCAGGGAATTCCATAAGAGTGTGGCATTATGCCGGCCCGTCGGCGCAGGCGTTGTATTTCGCTTGCTACACCAGTGACCGGGTTCAGGGACGAGTCCGGGGAGCTGGAGAAGGCGGCGGGGAGAGGACTTGAGGCGTCCTAGGGACCTTTCGTCCTCTCGAGAATATGAAGCTCGGCTTGTCTGGCCCCTGGTGGAGACCCGAGGTACAGCAGGTCCGATGCCGAATGGAGGGGTGATGTGCCAGACGTCAGCGCCTTGACGTCGGGGGACATGGCACGTCTGGAGAAAACGGGAAAATGCCTCGCAGCCTCCCAGTAGATGGGCACCAGGCCCCAACCTTCAATGCCCCTACCAGGCCGGAGACAGCATCCCGGCGAATATAGATGTTTCGGTGTGAAGCCCATCCGGCACCGCCCTGGGGGTATAGCCACTGCTCCATGGGGACGGACTGCTCCGGTCACCTGGTAGGTGAGCGAGGGCTAAAAAGGCCATAGGTGTCTCCCGAAGAGGGGGAGAGCTGCGAGGAGAGGGGGGGCATAAAAAAAAAACAGTGTGGCATTGGGCACTATCTCACAGCCTTCACTTGACAGCCGTTTTTCTTCAGGTGTCCAGAACATCTTGGCAGATGGGCTAAGTTGGTCCCAGTCTTGGGTACATGAATGGGAACTGCTGACCTCTGTGGTAAATGACCTTTGGCAAGATGGGAGCGTCCAGAGCTGTACCTTTTTGCATCCCATCACATTGCAAAACTGCTGCATTTCTGCTCGCTCGCTCACTCCAGTGTCTGGAGTTTTTTGGCAACCCATTTTTGTCCATCTCCTGGAGAGGGAGGTTTCTTTATGCATTCCCTCGATTTCTCTCATTCAGAGGGTTCTGCTCAAGCAACGACAGAATGGGCACCTTGATGCTGGTAGTTTCTCTCTGACCTCGCCAGATGTGGTTTCCACTACTGCAGCATCTTGCAGTGGAACCTTCTTTTTTATATATATGTGTGTGTATATATATATATATATATATGTATATTCTTCTTTATTTTTATTCCTCAATCGGACAGCAAGGATACATTTTATATGTTATTAAGCCAAAATACATCAAGCGGGGGCACCAGAGAGCCGACTTCTAGGCAGGCAGCATTCTCCCACTACTCCACACCAGAAGTTCCAAATATGCTAAAATTATTGTATTGAAAGGCACTGTTCTTGATATTGGTGGTGATATTTGATCTTCACAATCAATTACCTGCAGAACGATACTGAATTCACTATGGGTCGTAAAAATGCCCAACTGCAACAAGCCTTGGCGTCTCAAAGGCCTACAACATCCCGAGCTGAAGTGAGCAATGCGGCAGTTTCCACGGGGCCTACTGCAGCTAATTCCTCACAAGAACCCCCATGGCAAATGATATTGTATTCTGTAAGGGCAATGGATGCCAAAATAGAGCGTTCCCTAGCTAAATTGGAAGCGTCGGAAACAGCTTTGGCTACGGTAAAGGATTTGGCCATGGATGCAGATAAAAGGCCGTTAGCGACCCAAGCAACAGCAGCCCTGTTAGCAAAGGAAAATCTCCAATTACAAGGGCGACTTGAGGTGGTGGAAAAAGCTTAAGAGCAGGGAATGTTCGTATTGTCGGACTCCCAGAAGGGACACCAGCTTCTCAATTTTCTGTGACTCTGTCTGGCAGAGAAACTTGAAACACCTGAGGACTGGATGGATGTCTGGCTGGCATACCATGTCAACTCTAGAACGCAGCCTGCGTAGACGAATCAGCCAAGAACAATCCTATTGAAAACCACCGGCCCAGAGGTGAGGGATGTAATCATTAGTGCGGCAAGAGCAGCCTACCCGATTGAATGCCAGGGAAAGGATGTCAAATTTTTTCCGGATCTTTTGTTTCAAACTAGGGCCAAACGTAAGCAGTTTGATGCCATAAGACAAAAGCTGTGCATACTGGGAAGAGTACATTCTTTTCTCTTACCAGCTCATCTGCGCATAACTTATGGTGGGAAAAGCTGGCAGTTCCATGACACCAAAAATGCAGGAAGATGGATTGAAAAAAACGAATCAGAATTCCCAAAACAGCCGCATCAGGGATCCCTAATGGAGGAATCGGATTCAGATCAGGGCTGAGTGAACCCTTTAGACTGTGACTTAACTGTCTTGCATTTAAATTTATTAAGTTCTTCCCTGGGAATAATGTTAGGGGATTAGTTTCAGTAAGGGGCAAAGTTTTAAGGATTACCCCTTTTATCAGTGTTAAGGATAGTTGTCTGTTAGTTTGATATTCCCTGACTAAGTTGATTAAAGAGACCATATAATAGATTAATGATTAAGATGCTTAATGTGCCTACTGTGTTATTTGCATTTATAGATGGAGTTTGGTGTGGGAATGTGGGGTTTCACTTTCCTAGACACTTTGTATTATTGTAAGGTATACAGCACTACTGGATTAGTGCATTTTTTTCTTCCTCGATATATCTCTATGGACACTACCTTTGCCATTGGGGCGGCTGGCATGTCCTGGGACAAACTGGACTTTGGGCATAGTAAACCTTTGTTATACCCCCGCTTCCTAATATAAAAGATTGTAAGGCTACATTTATGTTACTCCAACTATGTGTGTTATTGCACTTGTGAAAGTTCTTGCATGAGAATGACTACTGTGTTGTTTTCCTTTATGAAAAGCAAGAAACAGAAAGTAAAAGAAAAAAAAAAATACATCAAGCAATATGACCCAGTACAACAGTTTACAACTTTCAATCCATAATACAGGAATATTGGGGTACACTTTTGCAGTGTAACCTTCTGATTTTCTTCTGGGATATGTCTTTCATCAGGTCACAACTATGGAAATACCGCCATGAGGCGTTAGGATCACACAGAAGCTTTTCTGTAGTAGTCTGTTAGGGGCCGCCCACTCTCACATCATACGCTGACAACCCAGGATATATAAGCATGGGCGGTCCTTCCTCAGGTCTTTCCCGCCATTGACCATACTTGCACAGACTCCACGGATGTTTTGTCCTTCAGTTGACCACCAACATTTTTATCTTTCATTTTTCTTTTGCCTTCGAATCGCTTTATTTTAACGTGATTTCTTTACTTTTTGTATATCAAGAAGCACAGTTTCGTCTTCCCTCTTCCTTCGCTGTCATGCAGAAAGAAGATTGCTTCGACAGACAAACATGATCTCTGTGCTTGCTGCCTCAGGCCTAGCCACAGCGTTCTTGCCTGTGAGCTCTGCCTGAAGTTCAACCTCACCACCTGGTGGTGCTGCCGTAAGAAAGCCCAGCAGAAATTTCTGATGGAGCAACAAGCAGCCAGAATGAAGCAGGGGTCTTCAGAGGTTATCCCCTCTCAGTTGCTGGCTTCCTCTTCGGGCTCTCAGGCAACCAACTCCTGGGACAAGCCTTCGAGGAAACATTCTCACCCGGACAAGGAACGTTCCTCTTCTTTGTCTGGGATTGTGCTGTTGCCAGTTTCGGCGTCCTTCTTTCCTGCCACACAAGCCTTGTCTTCCTCCAGGCCTTCCTTGGCAGCAAGTTCTTCCAGCCTTCTGATGGCTGGTGAAGGCCCATCTACCCCCTGGTCATCAGTGCCAGCCCTGCCACTGCAACCTTCTGTACCACAAGATCCACCAGCGCTGGGCTCCACTGGCTCTGCTGCAGCAGGCACTGATTTGACAGTGCTAAGTTTTTGCCCCGCAGTTGGTGATGACGTTGCTTCTAATACCTGCTGTCGACCTCAGTGTGGTACTTACCTCCATTACAGCAGCTCTTATTCAGCAGCTTCTTCGCTGGCCTGGGCCTTCGTCACCATTGCCGTCGAGTGCTGCCTCAGTGTCGACACCAGTGGGACCTCCTCGATTGATGCCCTCTCAGGCGTCGTCAGCGTCCTTGCTGTCAGTCCCTGTCCCGGATCAGGTAGACGTTGAGGAGGAATACCACCCTGGCCTTATCCTCCCCAATGAAGAGGATGAAGAGGAAAGTGTTGGGGCTAGTTCCTCAGACAGGTCCACTGTATCTTCAGGGAATGAGGACTCAGTGAAACACACCCCGAGATCCCCTCCTGAGGACCCCTTCTTCTTCAGTGTTATGGAGTAACTCCAGACTACCATGAGGTTCCAGAATAAAGGGGAGGATGCCACCAGGTTCCTCCTGGTGGATTTCCTGGAGATCCCCAAGTCTTCACCTAAGGTCATCCCTCCATTGCTGCCAGCCTTACAGGATGCTGCCAACTCTGCCTGGCAAAGGCTCAACATGGTACCTGCAATGCCTAGGAGGGTTGACAAACTTTATCAGTCCCCTTTGGAGCACCCTTTCTATGCTGCCCAACTAGACACTGACTCAGTGGTGATCAAAGCAGCTTATGACAGGTCCAAGGTGCCGTGCCCAAGCACCTGAGTTTCCTCCCCCCCCGACAAGGACTCTAGGAGGCTTGACCTTTGGGACAAGAGTACCTTCGCTTGGACCACTTTAGGACTCAGGATAGCCAATTACCTGTCCCATATGGTCAAGTACCAGAATACCCTCTGTAAAAAGAGCAAGACTACAGCACAGATCCTTACTGAGGGTCCCCACAGACAGGAGCTCCTCAAACATAGAAACATAGAAATTGACAGCAGATAAGGTCTGCTTAGCCCACCTAGTCTGCCCATATTCCCCACTTATTGCAATATTGCAGACCCCACTTTATGTCCGGCGGACCCACTCTTTCCCATCGTTTGAGTTCCCTTATGTCTATCCCATGCATTCTTGAATTTCCCTACCATTTTTGTCCCCACCACCTCTACTAGGAGGCTGTTCCATGCGTCCACCAACCTTTCTCTGAAAAAATACTTCCTCACATTACCCCCAAGTCTGCTCCCCTTCAGTCTCATATCATGCCCCCTTGTTCATGAGCATCTTTTTTTCTGAAAGATGCTACCCTCTTATACTTTATTCTCTCCAGGCTGTGGAGGATGTCAGTAAGCACCTCCTCAGAGCCATTTATGACATGGCTGATGCCACAACCAGGGCAGCTGCCAATGGTATTTGCCTTAGAAGGCACTCCTGGCTGAGAGTCTCTGGATTTGCCACTGATGTCCAGCAGAAAGTTTTGAATGCTGCTCTTGTGGGCTTCAAACCTTTTGGTCCTGATGTGCAGGCTATTATTAAAGAGAACTAACCACCACATTTTCAAATTTCTCCCCAAGAATTATGACGAACCCTTACGTGTCCCAAAGTCATATGCTGCTAATATTTATTTTTCTAGTAGCCCCCATTTCCTGGTACCTCCAAAATGTGTGATCCGCCCCGATCTGCCCCTGTGCTAGCACACTTTGTTGGGTTGTTATATGGAGAGTGTGGGGGCGTGCTCTGTAGACATGAATAGGACTGGTTTTAAAGTTGATTTTTTCGTACTTTAGATGGTCATTCGGAAAAAATCAAGGCCACTGCTTAACTGTGTGATCCTGAGCAAGTCACTTAACTTCCTTCTGCTCCTAGGTTGCATCTGGAAACAAGCTTCAGTCTAGTGTGCTACTCGTGGTTAAACAATAGAAACAGACTTTGATGGCAGATAAGGACCACTTGGCCCACCCAGTCTGCCCATTTCCCTACCTATTGGATAAGCTGCAGATTCTAGTTAACCAACAGCCTACTTCCTGCAACCCCCCACTATAATTGCCTTATGTCTGTCCCATGCATGTTTGAATTCCCCCACTGTTTTAGACCCCACAACCTCTACAGGAAGGTGGTTCCATGCATCCACCACTCTCTCCGTGAAAAATAATTTCCTCACATTACCCCTGAGCCGTCCCCCCTCTAACCTTAAATTGTGCCCCCTTGTTCTTAAACATCTCTTTTTCTGAAAGATGCTACCCTTCTGGACTTTGTTGATTCCCTTGAGGTACTTAAAAGTTCCTATCATGTCCCCCCGTCCCTCCTTTCATCAAGGGTATACATATTAAGCTCTCTCAGTCTCTCTTCATATGGTTTCTGATGTAGACTCTGCACCATTTTAGTTGCTCTCCTCTGGACTGCTTCCACCCTGTCTATGTCCTTGCGTAGATGAGGTCTCCAAAACTGCATGCAGTACTCCAGATGGGGTCTCACCAACTGTCTGTATACAGGGATAACCACTTCCCTTTTTCTACTTGTGATGCCCCTCCCTATGCATTCCAGTATCCCCCTGGCTCTCCTTACTGACTTCTCACATTGCTTACCCACCTTTAGGTCATCTGATCTGACTACACCCAGATCCCTTTCCATTATTGTTGTCGTTAGTACCTCCCCTGCTATTGTGTACTCTTCTCCTGGATTTTTATTTCCCAGGTGCATTACTTTGCACTTCTTTGCATTGAATCTAAGTTGCCAGGTCTCTCACAATCAAACAGGGCCACACTCTAGAACAGCCTCCAGAAATTCCCCCTATACCTTTCCTTTAACTAACAATATCCTAGCTAGTGTGGGGATGGATCACACATTTTGGAAGTACCAGGAAGTGGAAGGAATCAGCGCTGCTTGGCTCCATGGACCCAAAATGTGATCCCTTTCCTTACAAAATAGAGGCTACTAGAAAAAGAAATATTGGCAGCATACAACTTTGGGGAAGGTAAGGGTTTGACATGCTTCTTGGGGGGGGGGGCAGCTGAATAGTTTCCGTTTAATGACCTGCAGGCCTCTGGTCAAGCCATTCTGTCTGTCCACTCTCTCTGTCATACCCAGCCCAACAGTAGGCCAAGACCCTCCTTTCGTAAGGTCTCTCACAAGTCTGGGTCAGGAACCAGACCCCAGGGCAAGCGCAGGGCCAGCTCCTCCTTGCCTACCCCCTCCTCCACCACTGGCACCTCTATTAAAAGCCCCAGAGGTGGAGGCATGGCCCCAGCCTCTGGTTCTACTCCAGCATGACTCCTGGCCAGACCCCCTCCTCCTGTCCCAAGCCAGGAGGTGGTAGTTGAGGGTCATTTCTCCCTCTGTATGAATCCGTGGAGGACCATTACTACAGATGCTTGGATCCTGCAGCTAATCAAACAGGGCCATACTTTAGAACAGCCTCCAGAAATTCCTCCTGTACCTTCCATTTCTCCTCCAGATCACATCCCAGTTCTCAAGGAGGAGGTACTCACATTGCTGCGAAAAAGGGCCATAGAACCGCTACACAGGCAGCAAAGAAACAAGGGGTTCTACTCCCGGTCCTTCCTTGTCCCCAAGCGTACCTGGGATTTGAGGTCTATTCTAGACCTCAACGAGCTAAATCTTTACAATCAGTACAAAAAAATTCTATATGGTCACTCTGCAAGGCCTTCTCCCTCTACTGAAGTAGGGAGATTGGTTATGCTTCCTGAACATTCAGGATGCCTACCTGTGTATTGGGGTTTGCCTCTCACACAGGTGGTTCCTCAGGTTCCTGTTCCAGAGGAACACTACCAGTTTAGAGTATTGCCCTTTGGCTTATCCTCTGCATCCTGGGTCTTTACCAAATGCTTAGCTGCTGTAGCAGCATCCCGCAGGTGGAATGGCCTGTACGTTTTTCCATACCTGGACGACTGGTTGCTGAAGGTACAGTCCAGAGACATGCCTCTGCTGAACCTAGCATGTACCCTGCAGGTATTTCACTCCCTAGGGATAACGCCAGTTTGCCCAAGTTCGTCCTGAACCCATCTCACTGGTTGCAGTACATGGGGCGATTCTGGATTCTGCACAGTGAAAGGCTTTCCTCCCACAGGACAGGGCAGAATGTCTAATAGCTCAGGCCCACTTCATGGCCCAGAGCCAATATGTCACTGCCAAGGCATTTCTGAGATTGTTGGGCCTGATGGCCGCATTGTGACTGTACCTTTGGCCAGGCTGAACATACAGATCCCCCTGTGTACATAGAGGATCCAGTGGGATCAATGCACTGATGATCTGGATCAGCAAGTCCTTGTCTCTTCCCCTGTGCGCAAGGTTCTTCAGTGGTGGATGGACCCCAACCATCTCCTAAAAGGGGTCCCCTTCTTCATTCCGTCCCCTCAACACATCTTCACCACGGACACCTCGGGGTCTGGGTTGGGGTGTGTACCTGGGTCCTTTTCAGACCCAGAAGACCTGGTCTCTGATGGAGGTCCACCTCCACATAAACGTCTTAGAGGTGTGAGCAATGCTGTATGCCCTACAAGCCTTCCAGAACCATATCTCTCTGGGTCCTCTGCTGGTGCATTCGGACAACTTATTTGTGGTCTATTACATCAGCAAGCAAAGAGAGACTCGTTCTAACCCTGTGTGCTAGGGTGATGAGAGTCTGGTGCTGGGCTGTAGAACATGGTCTAGAGCTGTCAGCCATCCATGTTCCGGGCAACCAAAACACCGTGGTGGACAGCCTCAGCCAGTCGCAGTCCAGAATGCACAAGTGGGAGCTGCTGACCTCAGTCGTAGAAGACCTGTTCGATAGGTGGGGTCATCCAGAGTTGAACCTTTTTGCATCCCCATCCAATGCAAAACTGCCATATTTTTGCCCAGTAGATCTAGGGCCTGGATTTTTCTGGTGAGACATGTCCCTCTCCTGGAAAGGGAGGTTTCTCTATGCCTTCCCCCCCTTTCGTTTGATACAGAAGGTGCCCATCAAGCTCCAAATGGAGGGTGCCACTCTGATTCTGGTGGCACCATTCTGGACACATCAGATATGGATTCCATTACTGCAACAACTTGCTGTGGAGCCTCCAGTTCCCTTGCCCCTTTGCATGGATCTGTTGACACAGGCACAGGGAACCCTGGGCCATCCAGATCTTAAGTCCCTCCGGCTGCATGCATGGCTCCTGAAGATGTAGCCATTGCTTGGTTTGGGGTCTCTCAGAAAGTGACCGATGTCCTGGTGGCTGCTAGGAACCCCTCCAGCAGGGCCACTTACTCAATTACATGGAAGAGATTTGCCATCTGGGCCACTTCCCGTCACCTGAACCTTTTCACTTGTCTGGTGAACCAGGTTCTGGAGTACCTACTGTCCTTGTCTGATGTGGGCCTTCAGTACTCCTTCATTAAGGTGCAGCTGTCTGCTATCTTGGCCTTCCATGTGCCCATTGATGGCTGCACCGTGGCCCAGTTAGATGTGGCCCGTACTTTTCTGTGAGCCATTCCCTACCTGAAGCCTCCATCCGTAATCCAGTCCCAGCTTGGGACCTGAATTTTGTCCAAGAAAAATTGACTCTGCCTCCGTTTGAGCCAGCTGTGTCATGTGAACTATGCTTCTCTCGTGGAAAGCATTATTTCTAGTTGCTATTACTTTTGCTTGAAGGATTTCAGAGCTACAGACTCTCGTGTGAGCAGTCTTATTTGATTTTCCACAAAGACAGGATGTCTGCATAACAACCTTAAGTTTCTCCCTATGGTGGTGTCTGAGTTTACTTTAAATCAATCAGTCTACCTGCCTGTTTATTACCTGAAGCATGCCAATCCAGGAGCAGCATTGCTCCATACTTTAGATGTATATAGAATTCACAGGTACTGTACACACTGTACCAAGGACTGCAGAAAGTCCTTTCAGTTGTTTGTTTCCTTCGCCCTGGGGAAGAGGGTGCTCCAGTTTCAAAACAGTGTTTGTCCAAATGGTTGGCCAATTGTATTACTTTTTATTATGGGAAGTACGGCAAGGAACTTCCTGGTGTGGTTCATGGCCATTCAACCAGAGGCATGGCCACTTTGGTTGCCTGTTTTAGGAATGTGTCCACGGCTGAAATCTGTGCTGCTGCTGCTCTGAGTGTTGTCCACACTTTCACAAAGCACTACAGTCTGGACGTTGTCTCTAGAAGGAGGGCAAGCTTTACCTAGCTGTGCTTCAGGGCCTTGTTTCTTAGGACTTTGTCCTCCTGCCACCCAGTCAGTTTTCTTGTCAGCACTGCTTGGGACTCGTTCCGTAGGTATGACCTAATGAAAGAGATATTCCCTAAGAAGATAGAACAGTTATGTAAGAACTTACTGTAGCAGTAGATCTTCGAGAGAATCTCTTTCGTCAGATCATGCCGTCTCATCCTCCATCCTCCTTGTGTCTCTGTCTCCAGACTTGCTTTCCTGTTGTTCCAGACTTTATCATAGCTGAGCACCTCTTCACTCTCTCCTTGGTTCCCTGGTGGGATGGCTAGTTCACATGGTCTCTGACAGGGAAGAACTGAGGAGGGAGCGGGGCTGCCCATGCTTATATATCCTGGGACATAGGCGTATAATGTCAGAGTAGGCGGCCCCTAATAGGCTGCTACAGAAAAAGCTTCTGTGTGATCCTAGCACCTGATGGTGATAGTTCCATAGGTGTGACCTAATTAAAGAGATTCCCTCAAAGATCTACTGTTACTAAGTTTTTACGTAACTGTTCTTTCAGTTGCTCCTGTGTCGGGCCCTACTGTCCCAGGACAGGGGATCCCTGGTCCACCCAGACTTGCGGTCCCTGCATCTGCATGCATGGCTCTGGAGGACGTAGCCATTGCATGTTTTGTGGTTTCAGCCAGCTGGCTGATGTCTTACTGATGGCTAGAAAGCCTTCCACAGCACACACCTATTCACTAAAATGGAAGCGTTTCTCCATATGGTATGCTTTCCGTTTCAAGGACCTGTTTATGTGTCCTATTAATACAGTATTGGCCTACCTCCTGTCTTTGTCAGACTCCGGTCTACAGTACTCACCCATTAAGGTGTACCTGGCTGCCGGTTCAGCTTTTCTGCCCCTGTTGATGGATGCTCAGTGGCACAACTGGAAGTGTCCCATACATTCCTTAAGGCTGGTTTGCATATGCATCCCCCGACTTGTAAACCAGTTCCACCTTGGAACCTCAGCTTTGTTCTTGAGAGACTGACCTTGGCTGCCTTTGAGCCTGCTGCAGCTTTGCAGGCTAAAATGCCTGGGATAGGCACAATGGAATCGTGGGGGAAAGGAGGGGAAGAGATGGCACCATAGATCAAGTAAAGGGCTGCAGCAAAAATTGAAGGTTAAAAAAAAAAATGTGGGTAGACTAGGTGGGCCCGGCAGCCCTTATGTGCCATCACATTCTATGTGTCTATGTTAAGATGTGCTTTCTTTCATGGAAGACTCTTTTTCTAGTTAGCTCAAAGGATTTCTGAACTTCAAGAGTTCATGCATGAGCCCCCTTACCCGATTTTTGTCAAGAACAGGGTGGCTTTTCTTACTAATCCTAGATTTTACTTCAAGATGGAGCTGTTACAGCAGGTAACACATGTAGGACTAAAACCGGCAGGCGGCAGGACCCCACAGAAAATTTCTAGCTAGCAGTATACAGCAGGGGGCTGCCCCATCATCAGTCCGCCCCCGAAGTCCCATGTGGTATAAAAGGGGCAGTCCCCCAGCATTCCTCGGTTCTTTTCCTGCCGTCGACTCACACGCATCAGCTCCACGGATGCCTTCAGCTTCGATTGACCACCCATCTACATTTTCAATGCTTTATTTACGGTAAGTTCGAATTTTCTTTACTTTTATTTTTTCTGCATGCCAACTTCCCCATTGTCGTCCATAGACCGGCACCAGTCTAAGTGTGCCTGCGGCAAACAAATCCCATTGCGTGATGGACACTTAGCATGCCTGCTGTGTTTAGGCCCAGACCACGATACCAAGGCCTGCCCTCACTGCCAGAAATTCAATAGCAGAATGAGGATACGCCACCTGAAGACCCTCCAGGCCTACTTAATGGAGCAGAAGTTAGCCACCATGCAGAAGGATTCCTCTGCCAAGGAGTGTCCCTCTTACAGAAAATCAGAGAAACATCACCATAAACAGAAGAGGAAAGAGAGGGACAGAGACAGATCCCCTTTGGGATCTAGGTCATCCAACCCCCGGTCTGCCTCCAGGGGGAGTTCAGACTCAGCCTCCCAGACTATGAGTTCTCCTACCAGGTTGACGGCAGTGAGATGACCCACCCAGGTAAAGGTGACGGGGAGCTCCATGTAAGGGTCTTCTTCCCTTCAGCCTCTGCAGATCTGGCCACACTCCAATTTCTCAGGCCTGCATTCAGTCACCAATGTCATGTCTTCCTCCAGCGACAGACTGACGAAAGTGTCCTCCAAGTTGGCCTCCTTGAGAGCTGACTTCCTGGACTGACATGGGGGTTTGGGCCACTCCTCTGGGAGGTCCCTCTCACAACCACCTAGGGGTCTAATGTTGCTTAAGCCGATGCTGGAGAAAAGGGTGACAGAGAAATGGCCGCCAGCCGATGATGCAGTCCTCCTCCAGTCTCTGACATCCAAAAAACGGACGACAACCTCAGCGCCCGACAACACCCGTTGTCAAGAGAAGGAGCCTGATGCCAGTCAGCCTAAGGCTCCGAATACCTTAAAAACAGCGTCATTGACCACACTGCCGACACTGGCCTATGATCGCAGTGATCCGCCATCAGGTAGTCCAATGTCAGCCTCTTCACAGACTCCAGCTGATGACCTTGGATCCCCACCTAAAGCCCTGTCGCCACTGGCAGGACCCCCGTCTAAAGCCCCAACGCCACCAGCGGGACCCCTACCCAAAGCCCTGTCCACCACCTGCAGGGCCGCCGGCAGGTATACTGATGCTGCATACTCCGGCACCAGACCAGACAATGGGTCAAAAGCCAGACCCATCAAACCAGCCGACGTCGGATCAGGAGCCAAGACTCCACCTGTCATGGGTCAAATACCCATTTGCTTCTTGGTGGGACACTATCAAGGCTGATGTTCTACCAGCCAAACAGACAGTGGTAGATGAGCCTAACTCCAGGGAACCCACTCCTCCACTTAAAGAGCCTACTCCTCAACCCAGAAAGCCCACCCCTCCACCCACCAGCAGGGGTTGCTCAGGCTGCAAGAGACGCTCCCAGACAAGGAGCAACAGCTCATCATGCTCCACAGAGGGTCATAAACATAAACGCAGACATACCAGGTCCAGGTCCTCCTCCTCAGAGGCATCAGACTATTCATCATATTCCTCTTCTGGGTCCTCCTCAGAGGCTGACCCTTCCATCTCTGGACCCAAGGGACACACCAAGGTCACCGCCTGACGACCCCTCCTTTATGGAGGTTATGCATCATATCCAATCAAAGATGGGCTGGGACACTGAGGACCTTGACCCCACGAAAGATGCCAGCTGGCAAAATACCTGCGTGAGAAAGACCCAAAACCAGTGGTCGTTCCACCCCTGGTGGACACTTTTCAGGACATAACCAAGGCGGCATGGAAGCGTCCCTCCACGTCTTCAGCCATCCCAAAGAAGGCAGATTGCCTCTACAGGGCACCCCGAGAGGAACCCTTCCTAGGCGAACAGCCTGTAGCTGACTCCATAGTCATCATGGCTGCTCATGACAGGTCCCAGAGACCAAAACATCTAAGCACACAGCCACCAGACCGAGAGTCCAAGCAGCTGGACTCAGTGGGCAGGTTGGCATACTCTTCTGTCACCTGCACCTCAACTGTCTGAACTTCCTGACCCACATGGTGCAGTTTCAGAATGCCATGTGGGAACAAGTGATAGGCTTAGTTCGGGACCTACCAGATTGTCCCCAAAAAGCTGAATTGGGAGAAACTGATGCAGACCAGATCAGACGTAGGCACCCACGTCCTTAGGTCAGCCTATGGTTCTGCAGACACCGCAGCTAGAGCAGCTGCTATGGGGATATGTCTCAGAAGACACTCTTGGCTTAGGGTCTTGGGTTTCACCCAAGATGTCCAAGCAGGAATCCTGGACACCCCCTTTAAGGGCTCATTCCTTTTTGGAGCGGAATCTGAAAAGATTATCACCAGAATTCAAGACTCTGGAAAAGCTATACACACAGTCCAGACCATGTGTAAGCCCAGACGGAAACCAATTCGAAAACAGCGCTTTTGTAGCAAATCTGGCCAACAATCTAGATACCAGGAACAACAGCAACAGAGAGGAGGTTACGGTCGCAAAAAGGCCTCTCTTGTGGCTCCGGAAACTCAGGGCAGCGGTCAGCCAAGCCCACCCAGACCACTCTGCCCTCAGCCACTAGCGCCTGACTTTTTAGCCAAACCCTACTCTTCAGACAGATTTAACAGGAGAGGTGGTCGGAGGCTGCGTTTCCCTCTATCTTGAGGGTTGGAGGCTGGTCACCACCGACCAATGGGTTCTACAAATGATTCAGTGGAGTCACACGATAGAATTTACCGAGATACCCCAAGACAGACCACCCCATTATTCCCAATCCCACGCTGCTGTTATCCAGGATGAAATCCAGGCCCTGCTGGACAAGAGAGCAATAGAGCCTGTACCAAACAGCCAGAAAGGGCAAGGGTACTATTCTCACTTCTTCCTAGTACCCGAGAAAATGGGAGACCTCAGACCCATCCTAGACCTCAGTGACCTCAACAACTACATGGAGTACAGGCACTTTCGGATGGTCACCCTTCAGGGTCTACTCGCCATGATCCATCAAGGAGATTGGCTCTCATCCCTGTATATGCCAGATGCATACTTACACATCCTGATAGCCGGGCACCACAGGAGATTCCTCCGATTCAAATTCCAGGGTCAGCACTTCCAATTCAGGGCACTACCATTTGGCCTATCCTCAGCACCAAGGGTTTTCACCAGGTGCCTAGCTGTAGTGGCAGAGGCCCTCCAGAGGAGAGGTCATTATGTCTTCTCTTACCTGGACGACTGGCTTCTAACAGCCCTGTTCAGGGAGGCACTTCAACACACAGTGATAGGCACCTTTTCTTTCTTTGTGGCAGTGGGAATCACAGTAAACATGCCAAAATCATCACCCTGGCTGTCTCAGAAGCTCCAGTTCATTGGAGCACTCTTTGACACCTCTCAGATGAAGGCCTTCCTCTCAGAGGAGAGAGCAGACTGCCTCTGGGGGCTCACTCACCATATTTGGTCTGTATGACAGGCCCTGGCCAGGACGGTACTCAGACTTCTTGGCCACATGGCAGCAGCAATTGCCACTGTGCCATTGGCCAGATTACAGATGAGGACAATCCAGTGGACTCTGAGGGCCCAATAGGACCAGCATTGGGATGACCTCGATCAGCCTGCCTCAATCCCAGGATCCATAAGGCAAGCCTTTCAGTGGTGGCTGGAACCATCTCACCTATCTCTGGGTACCCCCTTCCAGAGGATACAGCCTACCCAGATATTATAGATGCCTCAGGCACAGGCTGGGGAGCACATCTGCATGATCGCAGGACTCTGGGATTGTGATCCCTGACTGAGGAGACCCTGCACACAGACATACTTCCGGGACACCTCTCGGTCCAGATGGACAACATATCGGTGGTGTTCTATATCAACAAACTAGGGGGAACACACTCATATCCACTCGGCTGCGAGGCAGTGAGAGTTTGGGAATGGGATATAACTCACCGGATAGAGATCTCGGCAGTTCACGTCCCAGCTGTGTAAAACACATTGGCGGATGTCCTAAGTTGGTTAAGATCCAGAACTCATGAATGGGAACTTCAGCAGTCAGTTGTCCAATATCTGTTCGATAGGTGGGGCCTGCCAGAGTTGGACCTTTTTGCATCCCCACATAACGCAAAACTGCCCAGTCACTTGGGGAGCAAAATGAAAAAGTGCAAGACTCTGCCCCTTGCTTTCATTTGGGTAAAGAGGGAACCAGGCACATTACTCTTCTCCTGGTTGGGGGAGTGGAGGTCAGTGATAGAGGTAAACTGCACAATAAAGAAGTCAAGGGTGCATTGACATGGGCAGTGTTCCAGATAAGATGTGTACAGGCTTTATATATGTATAAGAAAATGGCATCTACGTGTCTCTTTTTGGTGGATTTCGTACTGAATGTCGCAGTCTCACTCAGCCGGTCAGCCCTCTACTCCCAAAGTGCAAACCTTTGAGCATATGATTTGTGGACAGTGAACAGAACAAGGTAACCCTCTTGTCTGTTTTGTGGGTTCAAGTCACCTTTGTCTCAAGCTCTGGAGGGATTCAAACTGATAACCTCTTGTTAGCGTACCCAAGTATCAGGCTCAGATAATTCTGTCTTTGGGGGGCCAGATATCTTTGTCTACGGGCACCCAACCAGGTCTTTCAAATGAACCCTTAGAACTCTATGCAAGACTTCAGAGAACTCTATCCATTTCCCAGTTTGGTATACAATAAGCTCATACACAGTGTCACTTATAACCTTTAAAAGCTCCACTTAAAATAAAAAGAAATGTCAAGGCACTCCAGATAGTTTCCGTTGTAAAATCTCTTTACTTTAAAATATCAAAACAGAACAATAAATACAGAACAAATATATATCCCAACACATACAGCCTTAAAACAAACAGGTAAAAGTGCAGGTCCTACTATACATACATTCAGACTGGTCTAATCTTACTCGCTTTCAGTGCTGTGATGATTCTTCCTCAGTCAGATAATATTGTCTTGTGTGTCTCTGTCAGGTTCTCTCAGCAATTAAACACGGTTCTGAGCCAGCCTTTTCATGAGGTCACTAACTCTGCCTTGGTGTATGAAAATCTATATTTTACAATACAGGATGTCCAAATAAAATATTTAAAAACCATAATAGGTGACCTCACTGACTTTCCTCTCCACAGGTCAACCGGACAAAACCAGTTTGTGCTCTGCTACACATATATCTCAAAAGTTTCTTTGATCTAAGTCACTGTATTCAAAGCAAAAGTGTATTTGCCTCTTTAATCCCATCTGGACCTTGGAATCTACACCTCAGAGGTCTCTCTGATATAATTCAAGGGTTCCCCAGGAATGTATATTGGGCCTTCCAAATTCGTCTGGGTCCTCCCTGGCCCAGACATCAACCTCTCTTCAGTGTCCATTCTGGCTTCTCTCTGACACCCCTTCCCTTCAAGTTCTTCCTGTCAACTATTGCAAGTCAAACGATTTTCCGTGAGGGAATTATGAATGGCTAATCTTATTTCCTGGGATGAAAGCAAATTGACAAGGTAATTGTATCCCAGATATCTGCAGTTTAAAATACCTCCTGTCCTTTGAATTTATCCTTGGGGGTTTGATGTGTCATTTCAGCAAGACTGTGTTTCCTCAAACTGACCTTCCCATCACATATTTTATATGCAATAAAGAAAAAATTATTACAGCAGTCAGAGCTGGCTGTCTACGTCACACTGAATACATGAGTGTATGTCGTTTTTAAGAGCCTCACTCCATGTCCCACTGTAATTGTTCCACAACCAACTGCCCAGCAAAGCCTCTTGTCCAGAGTTTCTGGTTCTGACTTGCCACTTACTTTTTTTTGATCATCAGTTGCTCCACAGCTGCTTTGATTGAACTGTGCTGTGAACTTACCTTTTTTTTTTTTTTTTTTTAAGGGGCAACATTTTTTCTTTTTCTCTTAACAGCTGCACCTGCAATATTACTCTGTCTGCTCATGACATGCTCTAACCCCTTTGTGAGGGGGCAGGACCCTCATAAATCACTCGAGGCTGCTTCACCACTCTTGTATTATGGTCCTGCCCCCTCAGTCATGAAGATAAATTTCATATTCTGAGCTAGCATTTAAGGATTTAAGGCACTCTGGGATAGAAAGAAAAGTTCAAGAGGGTGTGTTGATGACAGAAAAAGTGCAGTACTGCAACTCACTATCAGTATTTGAGAATTTAGAACAGTTTAGGACATGGCCCTTGTAACTGATACCACGCTTACTAATTTTTCAGCTGAAACATGCAACTAATTACCCCTTTTTAACTGAGGTAAGAACTAGAAAATATATAAAAAGACAGTTTAAAGATGCAGGAATTATCTGGGTAGTACAGGTTGGGGGGGAAGTGCTGGATTTTGATATAAGATATTTTGAGTCAAGCCATTACATATCCTTTATATCCAAGAGTAAGAAAGGGGCTAGAAAGGTACTAGTAATGGGGAGCTCGATAGGTAGCAGATGGAAGGGGTGGTGTACGTAGAGAGATAGTGGTCCACTATGTGGACTGAAAGTTGGTTTGTATCACTGACTTTCATATTAAATCTGCATTTCAACTTTCAGCATTTTATGGAACTTGTTTGATTCTTGCCAAAAGTTCAGTGAGAGATACTGAAGATTTCCGTGAATGCTCTACTTCTTGTTTTTGTCTAGGCTTTAACTCTTGATTGAAGGAGTGGTGCAAAAAAATGGGGGATTTGGTTTTCTGGTGAACTGGGGGAGAGGTGGGACAGGAGGATATACAAGTGGGATGGCCTACACCAGAGGGAGCTAGGGTCTTGGCACAAATGTTTGATGCTTATCGTTGGACATTTAAGCTGAATTGGGGGAGGCGGCAGCCATGGAGAACTAGGATCCATTAGCAGCTAAGGGAGGTCAGGTAAGCTCCCTCCCTCCCCGTTTAAAGAAGTCGAGCACTGGGGTAAAAGCGAAGGGAGAAACCATTTGGGAAATAGAGGATAGGTAGGGGAGGGGCTTGGGGGACATTCTTCTAGAAGGTGTGTAACTTAAGTGCCAGGAGCCTGGACAACAAAAATGCGAGACATCCAGGCAATGGCAGAAGAGGAACAGCTAGAAGATATAGCAAGGAAAAAGGTGTAGCAGGCACTGGGGTAAAAACGAGGGGAGGGACCACTTTGGAAACAGAGGTTAGGCAGGAAGGGGCTTAGGAACATTCTGTTGGAAGATGGCTAGCTTAAATGCTGGGAGTCTGGACAACAAAATGGGAGACTTCCGGGTAATGGCAGAAGAGGAACCGCTAGATATTATAGCAGTTACAGAAACATGCAGCATTTAATGACAACTGGGACTTGTAAACTGCATGATATGCCATCTTCAGGAAGGATAGGGTAGCAGGCAGAGATGGAGTTGGCTCTGTATATCAAGGAGGATGGCTCAGCGTTGGAGGATGAATCATTTGGTGGGGAACCAGGTATTGAGTCAATATGGGTATCCTTGATAGTAGAGAAGTGCGGGTGCTTCGGATTTGGGGTTGATATACAAGGCCACAAACAAAGAAAAGAAGGGAGACAGAGCCCTTGCGAGGGAGCTCAAAAGGGTGGTAGCACTACCACTAGGGACTGTAATCCTGGCAAGTGATCTGAACTTATCAGATGTTGAATGGTGTACCTTGGGCAAGACCTGTCAGAAGCCAGACCCTAGACTGGCCCAGTGGCTTGGCGATAATGTTAACACCCGCCACACCAGTGTCCCAGGTTCTGGAGTGGACTCTGGTTGCTGGGGGTCGGTTGGGGGAGAGGGGAGGATCGAGCATCAAGAGAATTGCTCTCCTCTCCCGGGGAGAGAAGGTCTGTCACGCCGCTGTCGACTTCCGCCTGGTGGCAGTGCAAACGGGATTGGTAAGTAGGGAGGGCCTGCAGGTGTGATGCAGTGTGCGTGTGCCTCTGATATCAATGCTGCAGCAGGGGAACTGAGGAGAAAAATGGAAAAGTGGTGTAGGCACATTGAAGCCCTGTCTGTCCTCTTTCACCCATGCCATCCCCTGGACTCTTGGCCTGCTTTTGGATGTGGCCTCCAAGGGGTATGTCCCCTCTCCTTGCACCCCATAGAGGATGATCTGTGGGGTCAGGGGAGGCAGGGACAGGGCTGAAGCCGCCTGCACCGAAGGAGAAAAAACTTTATGGAAAAAAGAAACCGGGCCCTAGTGGACACCCTTCAGGACAGGTTCTCCCACCAGTGTGGCAGGGAACCAACCAGGGAGGGGGGGTATCCTGGACTTGGTGCTACCGAACCAGGAACTTATTAAAGGAGTGAAAGTCAAAGCCCCCTTGGAATATGTGAACACAACTTTTTTTTTGTTAATAACATTTTTATTGTTTTAAAGAGAGGAATACAGTACGTATTATAAAACATACATGGATTGGTTAACTCATTGAGTCCTGGTGGTCATTTTGGATCAGGTTCTGTAATGAATGGTTCCGATGCCATATGGCGTCTACTGCACCCAAGCATATATGCAGACTTTGATGGTACAATTAACATATGTCTATATTTATAAGGGGGGAAAAAAAAACCCAAAACATTAGACAACATATTGTGTCAACAAATATCTCATATAACAACTATAACTATTAATATGAGTAAGTATGATGCTAAAGACAGTCTTTTATTTTTATTTAGTTTTTGTTAACCGGGTAGGTGCACTAGCCATAAAATGACTATTTTCAGGCACGACCCGGGAGAGTACAACAAAAGGAGAACAGTTGAACAACAGCAACATGGGTACAATAATACAAATAGAGGAACAGTACAGCAGTGCTACAAAAATACAATGGGTAAAAACAACAACAAATAATGGCAAGCATTATACAGATAATGGCAGTAAGATATTTAATAAGTGCAGACACCATGGACCAGGCCTTTGGAGTGAAAGGGTTAATAAGATAGTAAGGTTATATAGAGAAAAATGTGAGGAATGTTCAAACATAACAAGAAAGACTAACAGAAGGAAGGTCAGGGGTGGTAATTGGCAGAACAACAGTGGATGGTCAGCAACAAGGTTCAAGAAGGAAGAGAGCAAGTAGTCAAGAAGTTATTTACAAAGAGAAGGAAAAATATGGGGAGGGGAAGAGGAGACAGTCTTGGAGCTGGATTAAAGCAGGGGTGACATTACTGGTAAGTCTCAGGAGATTCAGGTTGGGTCAAAGCATGTACAAGCATCAGCTAAGGATAGATAACAGCGATATTCACTTTTAAATCCAAAGTGAGACTGAGACAGCCGGAGGTTGAGTGGAGGAGCATTCCATGGCCTGGGAGCAGAGAATTGGAAGGCCCCTGTGCCTTTAGTCATCCGACATCTCTGAACATAGAGCTAGGATTTGTCAGCTGATCGCAGGCCATGGGAGGATGGTTGAGGAACCAGCAACGCTGCCAGCTGGGATGGGTTTTTTTCCCGGATGATTGAGTTCATTAGTGATCCAAGGTAGTATTGTCTACTGGCAGAGGGTGGGAGCCAATTCAGATCCTCATAAAGAAGGCAGTGATGTTTGAGTTGAGGCGACGAAGAGGCAAATCGGCACATATTGTTATAAGTTACGTCCCATTTTAGTAGGGAGGTTTTATGGGCAGATTAATTGATTAACGTACCTTGAAGAAACTAGTAACACCATAGAAGAAAATTAATACACCTAGAAATGAGGGAAATGCCTGATGCAAGACTTGTTGGGGTGGGGCGTATGGGAGAGGGTGAAGGAAATCGGAGGCCATGAAGAAGGAAGTACAGGAGTCACCAAGTGTTGTCTTAGGTTGGAAAAAACAGGAGAAGTGGAAGGATAGTTTGGTCACTAAGAAAAAGGGTGTCTTTAGGAAATACATGGGGGAAGTCAGAATTTGTGTGGCAGAACTACAGAGAAAAACTTAGGGAGAGAAGTGTGGTAAAGGAAAGGGCCAAAGCAGAGACTGAACTAAGGATAGCTGGGGGAGTGAAAGACAATGACTTCTTCAGGCATGTCAGTGAGAAAAAAGATGGCAGAGGACATTAAAATGCTGGCAAGGACAGTGGATTGGGTAGAGGATGACCAGGGGAAGCGGATGTCCTATAGGACTACTTCTGCTCAGTTTTCACAAAAGAAAGTGATTGTCTGCTACAAGAGAGTAGCTAGAGCTCAGGACCGATGGCAAAAACTAGAGTTTGGCAGATGTTTGCAGACCGGGTTCTCAAGCGCCTTCAGGCCTTAAAACCCAGCAAATTGACTTGGCCCATTGGTGAATCTGTGGAGCTACCACTCACAGCTCTGGTGACCTGGTGTCATCGAGGCACATGTCAGGAAGCATAGGGAAAAACCAGGAGCAGTTGTAAAATTCACAAAAAGTGTACTTAGCAGTACTAGCAGTAACATAAAAAAAATCTTATTCAGTATAACTATTTACAAAGGCAAAATAAACAGAAATCCATGTGAGTTTTCCTTCAGTATCTGTGTGTCTCTGTGTCTCTCAAAACATTGTAGCTGTCTCTGTCTTATAAGTCTTTGTAAACCCCTCCTTAACAAGCATCCTGTTTTTTTCTAAAATATTCTTGTCAGTTTCATGCAGGTGCAGCAAGAACACAGTGTCATAGAACTGAGGTCCCTTCTCCACAGCTTCTGAAAAATGTCTTAAAAACTGCTCTCAGGTTAACCCCTTGAGTTCCCAACAGCTTTTTGCAATCATCTCAAACTATAATTATATACATTTCAACAGTAACACTATATAATTTCTAAACAAAAGGATCCCAATATCAGTTACATTTCCACATAATGATTTGCATATATTTTTATATCAGCAGATATGCAAGGGGGGGAAAGACAGAACAGCAAATGAGGGTAGAGAGACAGCGAGAGGCAGAGCATTGCAAGACCATCAGGGTGATAAAATCCTAGGTCTCACAGGAAAATTTGGTTGCGCAGCCAGACAGGCAAGAGACAGAAAAGGAAAGAACAGAACAGATTCCTGCATTCAACTCTCCATAACAACTAGGACAGGGTCCTATTCAACCGTGTCACATACAACCCCTTCTTAAGAGGGAACCTGTTTTACCAAACAGGTTTCCAAAACTTCCTATTAATTCTCTACTAGCATTAGCTTCTAACTTTCAGAAATTAAGCACATGTGCAGTATCCTTTTTTCTACAACAGTACAGCAAACAGCAAAGTTTAAACTCATACCGTACATTTGTTTTTCAACTTTCAGAACTCTTAACTCCTGATCCATATCTTAATTGAAAATCAGCATTCTATTCTTTTTACCAGATTTGTGCATCACCTTGAATTTAAATGGCTGTAGTGCCAGGTACCATCTTGTGATTCTGGAATTTGTATCTTTCATTTGGTTAAGCCAACAGAGTGGATTGTGATCTGTTATAAGTACAAAGTCAGTTCCTAGTAAATAAAACTGAAGGGACTCCATGGCCCACTATGCTGCTAAACATTCCTTTTCAATGGTGGAGTACCTTTTCTCTCTGTCATACAGCTTCTTACTTATGTAGAGAATAGGATGTTCTTTTCCATGTATATGCTGACTCAAAACTGCACCTGGGCCTACCTCGGATGCATCTGTTTGTAACAAAAATGGTTTCTCACAGTCTGGGCTTCTTAAAACAGGGGCTGAACATAAGGCAACCTTAATGGCCCGAAAAGCTTCATCACACTCTGTGGACCATTTCACATTATTTGGGTACCGTTTTTGTAAGTTCAGTGAGGGGAGTAGCTAACTCTGCAAAGTTGGGAACAAATCTCTGATAATAACCAGCCAGCCCAAAAAATTACCTGACATGTTTCTTGGTTTTAGGGACAGGGCTGTTAGCTACAGCTTCTATTTTATAAATTTCTGGCTTAACTTCTCCATTTCCCAACACATAACCCAAATATCTGGTTTCCTGCATGCCCAACGCACATTTGGTAGGATTAATAGTCAGACCTGCATTTTTGATAGCTTTGATAACTGCCTGTAGGTGTTCCAGGTGGCTTTTCCAGTCTGGACTGTACACCATGACATCATCCAGGTATGCAGCACAATAACTAGTGTGAGGGGATAAAATTACATCCCTGTAACACTAGAATGTAGCGGGAGCATCATGTAAACCAAAGGGCATGGTGGTGAACTGACAGACTCCTAGAGGGGTGGCAAATGCATTTTTGTCTCTGGATTCTTTAGATGAAAGGATTTGGCATTAACCCTTGGTGAGATCATAGAAACATACAAACATAGACTTTGACGGCAGATAAGGACCACTTGGCCCACCCAGTCTGCCCATTTCCTTACCTATTGGATAAGCTGCAGATTCTAGTTAACAAACAGCCTACTTCCTGCAACCCCCCACTATAATTGCCTTATGTCTGTCCCATGCATGTTTGAATTCCCCCACAGTTTTAGACCCCACAGCCTCCCTAGGAAGGCGGTTCCATGCATCCACCACTCTCTCCATGAAAAATAATTTCACATTACCCCTGAGTCATCCCCCCCTCTATCTTTAAATTGTACCCCTTGTTCTTGCACATCTCTTTTTCTGAAAGATGCTACCCTCCTGGACTTTTTTGGTTCCCTTGAGGTACTTGAAAGTTTCTATCATATCCCCCGTGTCCCTCCTTTCATCAAGGGTGTACATATTAAGCTCTCTCAGTCTCTCTTCATATGGTTTCTGATGCAGACCCTGCACCATTTTTGTTGCCCTCCTCTGGACTGCTTCCATCCTGTCTATGTCCTTGCGTAGATGGGGTCTCCAAAACTGCACGAAGTACTCCAGATGGGGTCTCACCAACTGTCTGTACAGAGGAATAACCACATCCCTTTTTCTACTTGAGATGCCCCTTCCTATTCATCCCAGTATCCCCCTGGCTCTCCTTACCGACTTTTCACATTGCTTACCCACCTTTAGGTCATCTGATATGATTACCCCCAGGTCCCTTTCCATTATTGATGTTGTTAGTACCTCCCCTGCCATTGTGTACTCTTCCCCTGGGTTTTTGTTTCCCAGGTGCATTACTTTGCACTTCTTTGCATTGAATCTAAGTTGCCATACATCTGACCATTCCTCCAACTTTGCCAAGTCCCTTCTCATCCTTTCTACCCCCCTTTTGTATCAACTCTGTTACAGATCTTTGTGTCATCTGCAAAGAGGCACACCTTTCCTTCCAGACCCTCTGCAATATCACCTATAAAGATGTTAAAGAGGACTGGACCCAGTACTGAGCCCTGAGGTACTCCACTAGTAACCCCCCTTTCCTTGGAATGAATTCCATTCACTATTACCTTCTGTGTCTTGTTGTGCAGCCAGTTTGCTACCCAGGCTACCACCCTGGGACCCACTCCCAGGCTGGCTAACTTGATTAGTAATCTTTTGTGTGGGACTATGTCAAATGCCTTGCTAAAGTCTAGGTAGGCCATATCCACAGCTCCTCCCTGGTCTATTACTTTGGTCATCCAGTCAAAGAAATCAATTAGATTTGTCTCACATGACCTTCCTGTGTGAATCCATGCTGCTTTGGGTCCTGTGCCCTGTTGGCCTCTAGGTACTCAACAGTTCTTTCTTTCAGAAGTGAGTCCATCATTTTCCCTACCACTGAGGTCAAACTAACAGGTCTGTAGTTTCTTGCTTCTGCCCTGCTCCCACTTTTGTGCAGGGGAATCACATCTACCCTCCTCCATTCCTCAGGTACCACTTCATCCTCCCATGATTTGTTAAAAAGTGTGGTCAGTGGTGTCACTAGGTCCCCCTTAGTTCTTTTGGGATTCGGGGGTGAATCCCGTCAGGCCACATTGCTTTGTCCACCTTGAGTTTTAGGAGTTCTTTCAGGACTCTTTCTTCTGTAAATGGACTGGTGTCAACCCCCCCACCCACAGTGCTTCTATTGTTTGGTTTAGGTAACTTCTCCTCTTCTTCTTTTGTGAATACTGAGCAAAAGTATTCATTCAGTATCTCTGCCTTTTCACTGTCTCCCTCTGCCCACCTCCCCTCACCTTTATTAATCTTCTCTATCCCTCCCTTAACCTTTCTGTGCTCCCTAATGTACCTATAAAGGGTTTTATCCCTCTTCTTAACTGAGTTGGCTGTTTTTTCCTCGGTGTGGGCCTTTGCTATTCTAACTGCCTTCCCCACTTCTTTCTACTTTAATTGATACAGTTCCCTGCCGTGCTCCTTCTGTGATTCCTTATACTTTTTGAATGCAGCCTTTTTCTCCTTAACCTTCCCTGCCACCTCTTTTGAGAATCATAGTGGTTTTTTACTCCGCTTTGTTTTCTTTATTTGTTTCACACATAGGCTTGTTGCCTTCATGATAGCAGTTTTGATTTTTCTCCATTGTTCTTCCACCCCTCCTTTCTGGCCATTTGCTGGTGCATTCCTCGAGTATTCACCCATTTTGCCAAAGTCAACCTTTCTAAAGTCCAATATCCTTGTTTTTGTATGGCTTAGTTCCATGGTTGTGCTTATTGTGAAGCACACTGTGCAGCGGTCGCTTGTTCCCAGAAGTCTATTGACTTCTAAATCTGTGATTCTCTCTCCATTTGAGAGTATCAGGCCTAATATTGCTCCCTCCCGAGTGGGTTCCAACACTAGCTGTCTAAGACATGCCCCCTCGTAGGGCATCAAGAATGACCCTGCTCTTGGATGTGGCTGCAGTACATGTCGTCCAATTAACATCTGGCATATTCAGGTCCCCCATCAACGGAATCTCTCCTTTTTCAGCCATTTTGAGAATGTCCTCTATCATTTTCTTATCCATTTCCTTCCCTTGAGATGGGGGTCTGTATACAACCCCTGTGCAGATTGTGATGCCATTCACTGTCTCCAAGGTGACCCACAGTGCCTCTTGTCCTCCCCCTTTACTTTTTAGTGCTGTAGCTTTGATCCGTTCCCTTATGTAGAGAGCTACTCCACTTCCTCTTTTACCCTCACTGTCCCTTCTGTAGATTGTGTACCCTGGTATGTTGACATCCCAGTCATGGTTCTCCATGTACCATGTTTCCATGACTGCCACAATATCCAAGTGTTCCTCTTCCATCAGGACTACTAGCTCAGGAAGCTTGTTTCTCAGACTACGGGCATTGGTACTCATTGCCCTCCATTTAATGTTGGCTTTATCCTTTTCTCCCCCCATCCCTGCTCTTATTGCCTATGTCTGTTTCTGCATTTACCCCTGTCCAGCCCTCTGCCAACCTCTGTACCTCAGTATTTACCTTACTACCTGCCATGTTTTGTGGGGGGAGGCTTGACATTCCCTGCTTCCTATCAGTACCTCCCCCTTGGCTAGTTTAAAAGCTTGCCAAGAAAGCATTTAAACCTATCACTTAGGAGCTTGGTTCCCTTCCTGGACAGATGGAGACCATCGTGCCAGTATAGACCTTCATCTCTCCAGGTGGACCCCCAGTCCCCAATGAAGTCAAAGCCCTGTGCTCTGCACCAGTTTAGCAACCATTCACTAAACTGCATGGTGTGCAGTACCCTAGCGATTGAGGGTACTGATATACTTTGCACTCCCCAGTCTGTCCACCACATCATCAATTCTGGGCATAGGATAACTGTCAAATTCTGACGCTTGATTAAGTTTTCTAAAATCAAGGCAGATTCTAACACCCCCTTCTTTTTTGTTTACAATTACCATTGGAGATTACCAAGCACTCCTCGATTCTTCTGTGACACCCAATTCTTTCATTTTTTGTATTTCCTTAACCACGTCAACTCTTAACCGCTCTGGTAACCAGTATGACTTTTGCCTAATAGGGCGAGCATTCCTTGGCACTATTACGTGCTTGACCCCTTTTGCTCGCCCTGCTACTGTGGTAAAAGTATTGTTAAATGTTTTTAGCAAGTTACGAATTTCTGCACTTTGTTATGAGGTCAAGGAAACTTTCACCTTTACAGCATCAGCAGTTACAGTTTGTTCCAGTCTAGCATAAGCTACATCAGTATCTTCTTTATCAGTTTCTGGTAAAACTAGCAAAGCAGCTTTTGGTATTTTTCAACCCATTTCTTGAGGAGGTTAGCATGGTATATCTTAGTAGGATTTTTCGTGTCAGGGGTCTCGGTCTCGTAGTTAACAGTGCCAGTACATCTAAGCACTCTATAAGGCTCTTGCCACTTCATTAACAGTTTATTTTTTGTTGTGGGTAACAGTAGCAAAACCTTTTTACCTGACTCAAAAACTTTTTCTTTGACCCCATGGTCATAATATACCTTCTGCTGCTTTTGGGCCTCTTCCTGATTACTATGGGCAATGTCAACATATTTTGTCAGGTTCTTTCTTAGGGCACAAATGTAAAATGTTATAGATTGTTTCTGAGTGTTTTTTTTTTTTTTGATGCTTTTTATGCTTCTACCTATCGGGGCATCTCTCAGGAATCCACTCTCGGCACTAAGTACCTGACCACCCATCTGAACTGCGTCCACCCAACTGCTGTATCAGGTTCAGGACTCCAGTCTCTCCAGCCCTTTGAGAGGCCCGGAGTCCCCAAGGGTGCTGCTGGGTTTCTGTGGCCGACATTGGGCATGTGGATCCAGGCCACTCGTGGTTCCATCGCCTCCCCGAAGGTAGGGGATTTTTCTTATGTGTCCCTCGGCCCACCACCACCCCCTCCCCAGAGCTCAGTCATGCAATCATGTCTGGGGATGTCCGCCACAGTTCCACTCCTCTACATTGTGCCCTGATGTGCGCACGTCCCACCGTCTTCCACCAGGGGGCTGCTCTTGCACCGGGCAGACCCTGAAACCCTCCCCAGAGAGAGGAGAGCAGTCTGTAGATGCTCAATCCTCTCTCTCCCTGCCAACCCCCGATGACCCGGGCTCATTCCCGAACCCGGGTCACTGGCGTGGTGCGGGGTGTGGCGTCCAGTGCCTCAACCCTCAGCGCCACCAGGCCGGCCTCTGAGTGGGGTTATCTTCCCACATTTCTTTTATCATATCCAGTGGCCCTCTTGGCTGCCTACCATACAGCATTTCAAATGATGAAAACCCTGTTGATGCCTGTGGCACTTCTCTGTAAGCAAAAAGTAGGTAAGGCAAGTACTGGTCCCAATCTTTCCCTTCCCCTTTTACAAAGCTTTTTAACATGCGTTTTAGGGTTTGGTTAAAACGCTCAACTAGACCATCTGTCTGAGGGTGATGGGGGGAGGTTCGTATGCCAGTGATACGTAGTAGTCTGAACAGCTCCTTGAGTAATGCAGGACCAAAATTACTACCCTGATCAGTAATAATTTCTTTAGGTATGCCCACTCTGCTGAAAATATTTGCAAGCTCTGTTGCCACTTTTAAAGCTGTGACCGTACGCATTGGAACTGCTTCTGGGTATCAAGTAGCATAGTACTACAAGGATAAATCTATTACCTTTTTTACTTTTGTCTAAAGGGACAACCACATCCATTGCAATTCTCTCAAAAGGCAAATCTATCAAGGGTAGGGGCACCAGAGACACCTTGTCTTTTCTAATGACACGGGCTACTTTCTGACACTCAGCACAGGAATTACAGTAAGTAGCAACATCTTCATGAATTCCAGACCAGTAAAATCTGCAGCAATCTGCCAAGGGTGCGATCCCTTCCTGAGTGATCAGCCATAGGACTGTCATGTGCTATCTGTAACAACTCTGTTTTATACTTCTGTGGTATAACCAATTGTTCTGTCTGTTCCTGTGTCTGAGGTTTAATCCAAACTCTGTATAGCAGTCCATCACATTTTTTAAACATAGGTTCACCCTGTTTTGGTTTTACCCCCTCCAGCTGCTTAAAATAACCCTCTAAAGAAACATAGCTTGTTCTGAAAAAAAATCACAATCAGTGATCGGTTTAGTGTCAGCATTTTCATATGTTAACCCGTTATGTCCATCAGTCATTTGTTGCCACAGTTTCTTCAGGCATCGTCTTTCTTTCCTGAATTTCCGGATCTTGGAGCTGTGCTCAAAAAAGTCCAAATCAAAATCGGTGAAAGGAAGAGTCCACTCCATCTGAAATTTTCTTTGACTGAGCTCTTGTTACCACAGCTGCTGAAACATCAGGATTTACTCCCTCTTTGATAAACTCTGTAAATCCTGGAAAGTCATTTCCAGTAATCACAGGTACAGGTTACTTGGGTACTTCCCCCACTTTCACTTGGTGCGACACCCCATTATAATAGAGTCACTTGGGTTGTGGGATAGTATCGAGTGTCCCCGTGGATGCAGATGACACCGGTACCTGGTCCTTTTGCACAGTGTTTTCCCAGCACCTCAACATGTACTAGGGTCTGTCTGCTTCCTGAATCAATGAGTCTCTTTACAGTCTTCTCCCCCGCCTTCACATCTGTTCAATACTTGCCCCAATTTGCTAAGGATAAATCTGCTCCAGTGTCACCCTTCTTACGGCAATTTCTTGCAGTATGACCTGGCTTATTACTGTTATAGCAGATAACATCTTTGGTCACAGATTTGTTACCCCTACCAGGGTTCTTATCAGACTTGGGAGTTTACATGGGAAAAAGAGTGTCTTACCAGTGATTGGCTGTTACCTTGCTGCTGTGGTATCTGTCTGGCCATTTGGTAGTCCTCGGCCAAAGAAATAGCCTTTTCCCCCCCTTCTGTTCAGTGTTCCTTTACCCAAAGCTGCACTTCTGCAGTCAGGATGTTGATGAATTGCTCCATTACAAATGTGTCGATGATCTGTGGGACTGTTTTGCCTTCTGGTTGGACCCATTTTATCAGGAGTTCTCTGAGTCAACTGAAGGCTTCTCGAGGATTGTCGACTGAGTTGACTTCAGAGATCAAAATCTCTGCCTGTAGGTCTCTCCTGAGATGTCATAACTTTTAAGGATTTTACTTTTCATCAGGTCATAGTTTTCTGACTGTGCAGTGTCTATATTGCTGTAGGCAAGTTGGGCTTTCCCTGTCAGGTAGGGTACCAGTCTGATTGTCCATTGCTGCTTTGGCCAGTGGCAGGCTGTGGCAACTCTTTCAAAAGTTGTCAGGTATGCCTCGCTATCATCCGAGGGACACAGCTTTGTAAGTTGTTTTTCCTTTTGTGTAATTTCTTTTCTCCGTGACGCACTACCATGTTAGCCACTCCTTCAGGCATGCTAAGGATGCTTCCAACCCATCCTGTCCCCTGAGCCTTCGCTCTCAGATAGCAGCCTCCTCGGGGTGACCCAGCTAACCCTTCGCCAGGTGGGTCCACCTCCTCTGAGGGGGAAGGCACCAGCCTGGGCAGGGCAAGCAGACCAGCACAAAGTCTTAGCCCCGAGGTACTGCTGAGGCAGATGGCTGCAGGGGCATTGATGGCCTCGGAGATCCGGGCAGCCGTCATCCGGTGTAACATGGAGCCATTTTCCGTTTTTCTGGTACGCTTCCCTCCTTACGCTGTCATGCAGTGCTCCTGATCTTGACCTGAGGCCGCTGCCGACCGACATCTACCACTAACCCACCCCAGGAGTGGAGAGGAGAGCAGTCCGCTCAATCCTCTCCTTCCTCTGCCAGCCCCCGGTGTCCCAAGTCTGTTCCCGAACCTGGGTTGCTGGCGTGGGTTGAGGTAAGGCACCAGTGCCTCAGCCCTCTACACCACCAGGGCGGCTACAACTTTGTAAGTTTATTGGCTTTTGAGTTACATAGAAACATAGACTTTGACAGCAGATAAGGACCGCTTGGCCCACCTAGTCTGCCCATTTCCCTACCTAAGGTGCAGATCCTAGTTAACCAACAGCCTGTTTCTTCCTACCCCCCACAAGAATTGCCTTATGTCTGTCCCATGCATTCTTAAATTCTCCCACAGTTTTAGACCCCACAACCTGCTCAGGAAGGCTGTTCCACGCATCCACCACCCTCTCTGTGAAAAAATACTTCCTCACATTGCTCCTGAGCCGTCCCCCCTCTGTCTTCAAATTGTGTCCCCTTGTTCTTGCACATCTCATTTTCTGAAATATGCTACCCTCTTGGACTTTGTTGATTCCACTGAGGTACTAAAAAGTTTATATCATGTCCCCCCCTCTCCTTCCTTTCCTTAAGGGTATACATATTAAGCTCCTGTAGTCTCTCCTCGTATAGCTTATCTGGCAGACCCAACACCATTTTAGTTGCCCTCCTCTGGACTGCCTCCATCCTGTCTATGTCCTTGCAGAGATGGGGTCTCCAGAACTGGACGCAGTACTCCAGATGGGGTCTCCAACTGTCTGTACAGAGCAGGGTTTTATTTAACTCTAAAAATTGATTAGCGTTTTGCTCATAAAAGTGCTAAAACTTTGTGAAAATGCATAACTCTTGCCTCACTGTGTTGAACAAACACAGCAATTCTAGAAAATCTATATAAATACTTTTTGTACAGTTAGTATCATCCCAAGAAAAAAACTGCTAATCAATTATTTAAAACCCTGCAGAGGGATGACAACTTCCTGTTTTCTGCTAGTGATGCCTTTCCCTATGCATCCCAGTATCCCTCCAGCCCTCCCTACTGCCTTCTCGCATTGCTTGCCAACCATAAGGTCATCTGATATGATTACCCCCAGGTCCCTTTCCATTTTTGTTGTTGTTACTACCTCCCCCCCACCACATTGTGTAATCTTCCCCAGGTGCATTAGTTTGCACTTCTTTGCATTGAATCCAAGCTGCCATACTTCTGACCATTCCTCCAACCTTGTCAAGTCCCTTCTCATCCTTTCCACGCCTCCTTGTATATCAACCCTGTTGCAGATCTTTGTGTCATCTGCAAAGAAGCATACTTTTCCTTCCAGTCCCTCTGCAATGTCACTTATAAAGACATTAAAAAGGACTGGACCCAGTACTGAGCCCTGCAGTACCCCACTAGTAACCATCACCCCCTTTCTTCATAGTGGACTCCGTTTACAATTTCCTTCTGTGTCCTGTTGTCCAGCCAATGTTTTACCCAGGCTACCACCCTGGGACCCACTCCCAGGCTGGTTAATTTGTTTATTAATCTTTTGTGTGGGACTGTGCCAAACGCCTTGCTAAAGTCTAGGAAGGCAATGTCCACAGCCCCTCCCTGGTCTACTACTTTGGTCACCCAGGCAAAGAAATCAATTAGGTTCTTCTGACATGACCTTCCCTGCTGTGAACCCATGCTGCCTTGGGTTCTGTGCCCCACTGGCCTCTAGGTACTCAACAGTTCTTTCCTTCAGAAGTGATTCCATGACTTTCCCTACCACTTAGCTCAAACTGACAGGTCTCTAGTTTCCTACCTCTGTCTTGCTCCCACTTCTGTGAAGGAGAATCGCATCCACCTTCTTCCAGTCCTCAGGTACCACACCATCCTCCCATGATTTGTTAAAAAGGGTAGTTGCTGGGGCGCTAGAGAGCCAACTTCAAGGCAGCACGTTTTTTTCCAGCTGCTCTACACATCATGCTCCCTTTCGACAATCCGACTACAAGTTTTTCTTTGAAATTCATTTTAAAAATAATCTCAACGTACTCAGCTTACTTTGGGCTTTCAGAGGATACTAAATTTGCTATGGGTCACAGTAAACAAATGCAACCCCATTCCACTGCTGCACAGTGGCCTACACCACTGCACCAACAAGTGTCTGAGGGATGCGTTACAGCTGGAGATGCAGCACAGTCTGTGAGGTCGACTTCCACCAAAGAACCTCCATGTCAGACCATCTTAGAGTCGGTAAGGACGACGGGCTCTAAAATCGAAAAAACTCTGGCTAAACTGGAGAACCACGATGCTGCCCTTGCCTCACTAACCTCAATGGTGCTGGATGTGGACAAAAGATCCCTTGTGGCTCAGAATACCTCTGCTATCCTAGTCAATGAAAATCAGCAGTTAAGAAGTAGATTGGAGGGAGTGGAGAATGCCATGAGGGCAGGGAACATCCAAATACTCGGAATACCAGAGGGTGCTGAAGGGGTGAACTTACTGGTCTATGTTAAGAATTGGCTGGCAGAGAACTTTAGTATTCCTGAGGCGTTTGAGTGGTCAGACCTCAGGCAGGTGTACAGAATTTCACCGAGGGTGTGGCCTGCGGATGCCTCCCAGCCCAGGACAGTCGTCCTACGGACCATTGGCCCTGAAGTTCGGGATACACTCATCAGCGCTGCTCGGGTGGTCTACCCTCTGGATATATAAGGCAGTGATATAAAGTGCTTTCCTGACCTCTCCTATCAGACCTGCTTGAGACGCAAACAGTTTGATGCGGTTAGGCAGAAATTACGATCACTAGGGATCGTACATTCCTTCTTCCTTCCTGCAAGGCTCCGAGTAAGGTACAGAGGTAAAAGTTGGCAATTTACAGTCCCCAAGGACGCGGGTCATTGGACTGAGAAAGTGGAGGCCAAATTTCTGAACAAATCTGCGAGGGTTCCAAGTGCTGACAACTCGGATTCGGAGGGATAAGTACCAGAACGTTTACAACATGTTTTAGTGACTCATTCCAATTATTGAACGTTTTAGGCTGTATTTGCATGTTATTTGGCTATTATGGGGGGTTGCTGTTTAAAAGTGGAGAGGTCTACTATTTGAAATTATACAAATTCTAAAATAATGAGGGCTAAACGACCTTGATGCTTATGTTTTTTTACTGCTAACTGCACCTCACCTAAAGTCTTTTTACTGTTGTTTTACTTCAGATACAGTCTGATGAGTTGAGGTTCCGCAAGCCTACTCTCAAATGTTTTCCTATAAAACGAATGTTTTTTTATTATATAAAACTAATAGTTCAGATGTGTTCTGTTGGAGGTTGGTGACGGAAGGGAGTGTGAGGGGAGTAACTGGTTTCAACAAAGTATTCCTATTAACTGTTTAGATCTTTGGGTTATAACACTACTGGTTAGTGTGGCATATAATTTCTGGACATTCCACCTATGGTATGGTCAACAACCCAGGCCACTGAAGCGGCTAGCATTATGGACTTTTCTTTGGGACAATTGGTAAATCATATACCATGTAATGTTGCCCCCCTCCCAACTCCTAGTGTACCAGAATGTAAGAGCTATCTTGCTATGTTATTACTGTATTGGAAATTGTCATTTCCTTGTCCCGCGTGCATAAGGGTCTTGAATTTATTGTTCAAAAACAAAGCAATAAACTGAAATTTCAAAAAAAAAAAGGGTAGTTGCTTGTGTTTTGTTGCTTGACTGGATCTGTGCCAGATCCTCTGCCTTTGATAGCTTGCAAGGCATACAGCCATTGCTGTTCCTGTTGCTGCATCTCTTCTCCCCTCTACTGCTTCTGTTGCTGCATCTCTTCTCTCCTCTGATGCTCCTGTCACTGCATCTCCTCTTTTCTCTGCTGTTCGTGTTGTTGCATTTCTTCTTTTCTCTGTGCTTCTAAACATTGCAGTTCTTTTTCTCTCTTCCTGTCCGTCTCTTTTTGTTGTATAACCCACCATTTGAAAAAGGCAGTCAGACTTTCAGGTTCTATCATTGCCTGTTTTTTTTTCCATAGCTGGTACTTGGCTGTACAGTCTTATCTTGGACTTATGTCTCTGCTAGTTTGGCTGCCATTCTCTTGGTAACCACTCCTGGTCTTGCTGCTGCAGAATCCATACCTTTCGCTATGCTTCCCAGCTACTAGGTCCAGTACGCATGCACAAAACTCCTGGCTTAGAGTATGCACAGCGTAAATCCCACTTCTAAAACCGTCTGTCGTCGAAGCACAGGTCAGGAAGCATAGGAAAGACCAAGAGTAGTTGTAGAATTTGCAAGAAGTGTTTATTAGTATTAGCAGTAACATATAAAAATAAACGTGTTCAGTATAATTATTTACAATGGCAAAATAAGAAGATCCATCTGAGTTTTCCTTTGATCTCTGTGTGTGTCTGTGTCTCTCAGAAAGTTGCAGCTCTCTCTCTTATAAGTCTTTGCAACTCCCCTCAACAAGCATCCTGTTTTTTTCCTAATATGTTCTTGTCAGTTTCATACAGGTGCAGCAAGAACACAGTGTCCCAGAACTGAGGCCCCTTCTCCACAGCTTCTGAAAAAGGGCTTAAAAACTGCTCTCAGGTTAACCCCTTGAGTTCCCAGTAGCTGTTTGCAATCATCTCAAATTATAATTATATACATTTCAACAGTAACGCTGTATAATTTCTAAACAAAGGGATCCCAATATCAGTTACATTTCCATAAAATGATTTTCATATATTTTTATACCAGCAGATATGCAAGGGAGGAAAAGACAGGACAGCAAATGAGGGTAGAGCGATAGCGAGATGTAGAGAATTGCAAGACCATCAGGGTGATCAAATCATAGGTCTCACGGGAAAATTTGGTTGCACAGCCAGATAGACAAGAGGCAGGAAAGGAAAGAACAGAACAGATCCCTGCATTCAAACTCTCCATAACAACTGGGACTGGGTCATATTCAACCCTGTTACACCCGGGTTCAAGAAAGATCATTGAGACACCGGGAGCCAGACTGGAGAGGAGGATCAACTGTCACAGAGGACACTGCTTAGGGAGGGAGTGTCGCTGTCCTCGCTGCAACACTGTCGCCTGAGTTGGACAGAAAAAGAGCTGTGCACACACCAACAAATATAATTGAAATACTTTAATTAAATTTAAGGCATGAGAATGCAGAGGCAAATACCCCTACGTACCGCCTCTCAAGGAGGCTGTATCAGGGGGTGGAGTTTGCCACAGCTAGTACTCCTTAAATACCTCACTACAGTAAAAATTATTTTGGTCATTGGTTAATTAAAGAGAAAGCGTAATCAGTGAGAAAGAGTTTGACAGATCCCAAAAATATATACATATAAATGCAAAACTAAAGATACCAAAATCAGTAACAAAACATGTACTTGTTTTATGTATGGATTACAAAAACAAAGCACATACATACAATGACTCAAGAACACTAGTATCCCCTTAAAACAATTACCAGGCTGAAGCAGTGCTCTAAAACTGCAAAAGTAAGATCACACAAGTAGAATTCCAAGAGCCACATGCATTAAGGACAAACTGACAACTTGAAATGGTGCTCTTAAAAAATATGTGTGTGTGTGTTGGGGGGGCGCAGCCAATTCATTATATGGGAATGTATTATGTAAAAAAAAAGTCAAGGCAGCATTAATCAGGAATCACTGTATGATAATGAACCCCGTAATCTAAAGAAATGGTTTGAAATCAAGTTGGTCATTAAGACCCTTGGGGTGCAGACTTTTCAATAATGGTACTCATTTGGTTTCTTTTTGAAGCACAGTCATTAGTCTGTCACCTCCTCTTAGTGGACGTAGCCACTCTAGGGCTTGAACTCTGAAACCCTTGATGTTGGAATTATGAGCTGTTGATCGTATATGTTTTTAACTCAAACTCCTGTCCAGTCCTTGGGTGTTTAGAAAGAGGACGGACTAGTGTTAGCAAAGCGGCAAATATTACACTTTGTACATGTGTAAAAGCCAGCTCTGGTTGGCTCTGTCTGTGTCCTCAAAGTGACCTGAGTGACTGCTGTCGAAGTGGTCCCTGAGACTGGCACCATGTTTAAATGAAATACATGGTATCCTGCCTACAAGGGTACTCAGTTCTTCTTCAAGAGATAAAATTGACCACCTGTCTCTGATGATACCCCTAATGCTCGTTGCTGAACTATTGTATGTGGTGACAAGTCACCTTTTAGTCTCCAAGACAGCCAGCTACATCAGGGATATAACTGACCTCAGTAGAATAGAAGGTTTGTTCTGGTTAGACACCCAAGGACTGGACAGAAGTTTGAGTTAAAAACATATTATTGACTGTCAAAACAGAATGTATAGTTTATGCAGCCTGGTGTCAGCGTGGGCTAGTGTACGTGGGAAGAACAGTCCATTCCTTAAGAGTGTAAGATCCAGAAACACATTAGGGCAGTTAAAAACAAAATTATTAATAGTGCCCTTGGTGCACATTTCAAAGAAGCTCATAATTCCAACACCAAGGGTTTCAGATTTCAACTCCTGGCGTGGCTACGCCCACTACCAGGGGGAGGTGAAAGATGAAAGATTGTACTTCAGAAGAAACCAAATGGATACCGCTATTGAAAAGTCTGCACCCAAACGGTCTTAATGAGCAACTCGATTTCAAACCATTCCTTTAGATTAAGCGATTCATTACCATACAGTAAGGTCCTGATTAGTTCTGCCTTGACATTTTTACACTATTTCCATATAATGAATTGGCTATCCCTCCCACCACCCCTCCCTCCCAACTGTTTTCGAAATACCATTTCTAGTTGCCAGTTTGGCCTTAATGCAGGTGGCTCTTGGAATTCTACTTATGTGATCTTACTTTTGCTGTTTTAGATCACTAATTCAGCCTAGTAATTGTTTAAGGGCATGCTAGTGTTTTTTGAGTCATTGTATATATGTACTTTTGTTTTTGTAATCTATATGTATAACAATTACTACACTTTTTGTTATTAATATTGGTATCTTTAAATCTGTCTTCGAGGGTGAGCTCTTGCAACAGGTTACACCATTAGGACTGAAGCCGGCAGGTGCCAGGACCCTACGGAAAACTTCTAGTTAGCAGTATCCCAATGGGGGACCGTCCCCAATGTCGGGGCACCCCCGACATTACGCATGGTATAAAAGGGGCGGTCCCCCAGCACCACCCCAGTTCTTTTCCCGCCAATGACCTGCGCACATCGGCTCCACGGACGCCTTCCTGCCTAGTTTGCCCGCCATATTGAACATGCTTACAACACCTTTTTTATTTTCCTTTTTCCACAGTTTCTTCTGTGTTTTACCTACATGTTGACTTCTCCAGCATCCTCCATCAACCAGCACTAGTCGAAGTGTGCCTGTGGGGAAACAAATACTGTTGAAGGACAGACACTCAGCCTGCCTTCTCTGCCTAGGCCCAGACCATAACACTGTGGCCTGCCCGCATTGTCAGAAGTTTTATAGCAGGACCAGGATTTGCTGTCAAAAAGCCCTTCAGGCCTTTTTACTAGAAGAAAAACTTGCTGCTATGCAGAAGGATTCACAAAAGGAAGGCTCTTCTCACAAGAAATCTTCAGGGAAGCATCACCATAAGGACAAGCACAAGGAGAAGTTCTTCTCAGACTTCAGGTCCTGGTCCCCGCACAAGTCAGTCCTCGATTCAAGATTTACCTCCCGCAGGAGCTTGGACTCTGCATCTCAGGCAGCTTGCTCTCCTGCCGGGCTCATGGTAGTGAGACCACCTGCCCTGATCCGGGCATCAGGTGATAAAGACTCTGGGTCTGATGCCTCGGGCTCGATCCTTCACCCCCTGAAACTCTGGCAGTCTTCACAAACCCCTGGCCAGCAGTCAGGTGGTGCCTTCAGCTCCTTCTCAGGTGACAGGTCATCTGCTGTCATCGGACCAGCGAAGTTGATGTCCAAGTCAGCCACTGCCACCAGTGCTGATGTTCTGGACCAATGTCGGGGCTTGCAGCACTCCTCCTCTGGGAGAGCTGCTTGTCAGCCCCTCTCAGAGCGTTTGTCCCTTAAATGGACATCAGCTGATGTCTCGGACCGGCATCCGCCCACCCAGGTCGTCTTGAAACTGGCATCCCCAGATTCGCTTCCCATGACCTCCACCCCCATTGTCACCGGCCTCACACCCACCACCAGCCGAAGAACACTCAGAACGAAGACTGACATCAGGTACCCCGTCCGACCTGACATCCACTGCTAGGGACGACACCAGGCTACCACCTAAGGCTCCGACGCCGCTTCCGGGCCAGACGTGAGGTCCATTTAACCTCCCGACGTCCCTCAGGAATCCCCAAATCATTGCTGTCAGACATCAAGGACCTTTTTTCTTCTTGGTGAAACACCATCAAAGGTGATCTTCCACCAAAGCCTGCCTCCCCAGTGGAGGAGCCTACCCCAGGGAGTGCACTCCCGTCCTGAATGCAGCTACCTCTCCTCCGGAAGATATGAATAGGGGGCCGCTCGGGTCATAGATGCAGAAGTTGCAGCTCCTCCTTCAGGTCCACTGAACGACACCGACGTCGGCACCGTTTTTGCGGTCCCGGTCATCTTCTTCAGAGGAGTCATCCATACCTCTTCCTCCTCCTCCTCGAGGTCCTCTTCACCCAGACGTCTCCCCTTTCCTGACCCCAGGGGAAACCCTCAGGTCTCCACCTGATTACCCATCATTTATGAAGGTCATGCGCCATATCGCAGCAAACGTGGGATGGGACACAAAGGACCTTGACCTGGATAGGCGTTGTCTGAGTAAATACCTGTGCCAGAAAGACCCTAAACCAGTGGTAGTGCCCCCACTGGTGGACACATTCCAGAACGTCACTGAGGTGGCTTGGAAGCACCCGTCTACATCCTCAGCTGTATCCAAAAGGTCAGATTGCCTTTATAGGGCCCCCAGGGATGAACCCTTCCTAGGCGAACAACCTGCGGCAGACTTCATGGTGATCATGGCTGCCCATGACAGGTCTCAGTGACCAAGGCATTTAAGCTCACAGCCCCCTGATAGGAAATCCAAGCAATTGGATAACTTGGGCAGGAAAGTCTACTCCTCTGTCACCTGCACCATACATTCTCTCAACTTCCTGACACACATGGTGCAGTTTCAAAATGCCTTTTGGGAACAGGGGATGGAGCTGGCTCAAGGCCTTCCTGACTGCCCCCAGAAGTCTGAGCTGCAGTCCCTCCTGAAGACAGGCTCGGACTTAGGCACGCATGTTCTCAGATTGGCCTATGACTCTGCACATATGACAATCAGGGCTGCTACCACTAGAGTGTGCCTCAGACGGCATTCCTGGCTCCGAGTCTCCAGATTCGCCCAGGACATCCAAGCGGGCATAATGGATGCCCCATTCAATGGCTTCGTACTCTTTGGAGATGAGTCAGAGAGAATCATCACTAGGCTACAAGATTCTGGCAAAGCAGTTCAGTCAGTCCAGATCATGTATAAACCAAACCAAAAGCCATTTTGGAGACAGCATTTTCAGAGGCGCTGGCCCTAGAGCCACTAAGTCCTCCCAAGCAGCCCTGCCCACCCCCACTGACGCTTAACTTCTTGCTGAACTTTCCTCATGCAGAGCTGTCAGGGGAGGCGGTAGGGGGTCGCTTTTCTCTCTATTTAGAGGGCTGGAGAAAAGTCACCTCAGAACAATGTGTTCTGCAGTTGATTGAAAGGGGCACTTGATAGAGTTCCTGGCGGTACCACCAGACAACTCTCCACTACGTTCTCACTATTCCCCATCTCGCACAGTTCTGATTCAAGAGGGGATCCAGGCTGTGCTGGACAAGCATGCTGTAGAGCCAGTTCCTCCCTCTCAGAAGGGAAAAGGGTACTATTCCCACTTCTTGGTGCCCAAGAAAACATGGGATCTGCGACCCATCCTGGACCTCAGCGACCTGATCAGGTTTGTGGAGTACAAGCGCTTCTGGATGGTGACCCTCCAAAGTTTGATACCCGTTCTCCACTTGGGACAGTCGGCTGTCATCCCTGGACATGCAGGATGCATATCTGCACATCTTTATAGCCAAGCCCCATAGAAGATTCCTGAGATTCGACTTCCAGGGGTGACACTAGCAGTTCAGAGCGCTGCCCTTCGGCTTTTCCTCGGTGCTTCAGGTCTTTACCAAGTGCCTAGCAGTAGTGGCAGTAGTCCTAAGGAGAAAGGGCCACTATGTCTTCCCATACCTGGACAACGGGCTTCTTACAGCTCCATCCAGGGAAAGACTGTTCCACACCATGGAAGACACTTTTTCTCTCTTCCAGGAGCTAGGGATCATGCTGAACCTTCAGAAGTTCTCCCCCTGGCCCAGCCAGAGACTTAAGTTCATAGGAGCTCTTCTGGATACTGTCCAAGGCAGAGCCTTTCTTCCTGCGGACAGGGCAGATCGACTTCAGGACCTCGTCCGAAACATCTCCTCCACCCGTCTGGTCCCAGCCAGATTAATCCTCAGACTCCTGGGCCACATGGCAGCAGCAGCAGTCGCTACCGTGCCATTGGCTCCTCTCCACATGAGGGTGATTCAGTGGAACTTGAGGGTCCAGTGGGACCAGCATTGGGAAGACCTGGATCAAGTCGTCTGTCTCAGATCCGATCCGCCAGACCTTTTGGTGGTGGCTTACACCATCCAGCCTATTGGCAGGTATGCCATTCCAGAGGTCACCCCCCCCCACTCAGTTCCTGACCACAGATGCTTTGGGCATGGGCTGGGGAGCAAACCTTGCTGACTGCAGGACTTGGGGGATGTGGTCAGCATTGGAGTTGTTCCTACACATCAGTGTGTTGGAGATGAGGGCAATCCTAAATGCCATGCAGGCTTTGCAGACTGATCTGGTCCCAGGTCACCTCCTTGTCCAGACGGACAACATGTCAGTGTGTTCTATATCAAAAAACAGGGAGGAACCCACTCATATGTGCTCTGCCGTGAGGTCATGAGGATATGGTTCTGGGCCATAGATCATCACCTGGATCTCTCGGCAGTCCATGTCTCAGGTGTTCAGAATACTTTGGCCGACGTGCTCAGTTGATCAAGGACCAAAGCACATGAGTGGGAGCTTCTGCAATCCACCGCAGATGACCTGTTCATCAGATGGGGCCAACCAGAGCTGGACCTCTTTGCATCCCCACACAAAGCAAAACTGACCAATTTCTGCTCACTAAATCCAGGGCTTGGTGTTTTATGGGAAGACGCGTTGTCCCTCTGTTGGACATGGAGGTTTCTTTACGCCTCCCCACCTTTCCACTCATCCAGAGGGTTCTTCTTAAGCTGCAGTTGTAAGGTGCGGAGATGATCCTGGTGGCTCCCTTCTGGCCTCGTCAGATGTGATTCCCTCTACTCCAGCAACTGGCAACGGAACCACTGCTATCCCTGCCCCTGAGCTCACGCTTGCTCTCTCAAGAGAACGGGACGTTAGTCCATCCAGATCTGAGGTCTTTGCACCTACATGCATGACTACTACAAACCTAGCTGTCTCATGATTCGGAGTCTCTGCTAGGGTGGCTGATATCTTGGTGACCCCCAGAAAACCCTCAACCAGGGCCACCTGTGCAATGAAGTGGAAGCGGTTCTGCCTCTTGGCCCCCGCTCATCACCTTAACCCATTTACCTGTCCAGTGAACCGAGTATCTCCTTTCGCTCTCAGATTTGGGCTTGAACTACTCATCCATAAAGGTGCACTTCTCTGCCGTGTCAGCTTACCATGCACCAATACAGGGCAAAACCTTTGCTCAACTGGAATTTTTACATACCTTCCTACGTGGCATCTTATGCCTAAAACCTCCTATTCAGGACCGTATTCCCCGATGGGACCTTTTGTTAATCTTGGAGAAACTTACTTTGCCTCCTTTCAAACCAATCGCAGATTGCGAGCTACGCTTTCTGTCTTGGAAAGCGTTATTTTTGGTTGCCGTTACTTCCACTAGGAGGATTTCTGAGCTTCAGGCTCTGATATATAAAGAGATGTATTTAGTTTTCCACAAGGACAGGGTGTCCTTGCAGACCAGTCCTTAGTTTTTGTCCAAGGTGGTGTTTGAATTTGTCTTAACCTGGACATTCACCGTCCTGTATACTATCCAGAGTACTCTAATTGAGGGGAGGCTCTTCCTCATACTCTGGACGTTCACTGGGCTTGCAGCTATTATCTGAATCATACCTCGGAATCCAGACAATCTGACGAGTTGTTTGTTTTGTTCGCCCCCAGAATGTTAGGGGCACCTGTTTCTAAGCAAACCTTATCCAAATGGTTGGTTAATTGCATTGTTTATTGTTACCAGAAATATGGCAAGCCTTTACCGGGCTTGGTAAAAGGCCACTCTACCAGGGGAGTTGCTGCCTCTTTTGCCTCATTGTGGAATGTGTCCTCTGCAGATATCTGCGCAGCTGCCACCTGGAGGTCAGTCCACACTTTCATTAGGCACTACAGTTTGGACATTGCTTCCAGGTGCAGGACAGGCTTTGGCCTTGCCATCCTGCAGGGCCTCCTTTCCTGAGAGATTCAGTTTTCATAATATTATCCTCCACCCTGAGCCAAGGTGACTCTTGTACTGCTTGGGACTCAGTCCTAATGGTGTAACCTGCTGCATGAGCTCACCCTCAAAGACAGTACAGATACGTAAGGACTTACCTTAAGAGTAGATCTTTGAGGAGAGCTCTTGCAGCAGGTGCTGCTTTCGATCCCTCCTTCCCCCTGGTGATTTACTTCTGCATTCACAGTCTGACAATCAGAACTCTTCTATAGAGGAGCTTCCTCGGTTCTTCGTTCTTTCTATCTGTGCCGGGGTCTCCGGCTTGAGAATTGAGGAGCTTACTTCCAGAGGGTTCCTTCAGTAGGTTATCACAAATAGGACTGACGTCACCTGATGTCGGGCTGCACGGCAGACTTTTCTAGCAATCCCTTACAGGGGACCACCCACCCCACATCACGTGACTGACGTCAGCATGACGGTATATAGTCGGCGGTCCCCACACCTGCCCTCTAGTTCTTTCCCGCCATTGTCTCATGCTAGTTGCTTTGCAGACTTCCATCAGTGATCGTTGGAAAGTTGTTTTTCGGGCAGTTTTCAACTCGCCATTTTCTTCTCAAAAAATTGTTTATTTCATGTCTTCTCCGAAGAAGTGCTCCAAGTGTGGCATTCAGATGTCGCACAAAGACGGTCATTTCAAGTCCGTCATCTGCCTAGGCCTAGACCATCCAGTCTCCTCTTGCCCCGATTGTCAGTCCTTCAACCAGACAACCAAAAAGCGGAGACAGCAGGCTTTGGAGGCCCATCTTCTCAAGGTCCATTTACTTTCTCTTGAGAAGAAGATGGACAAGCTTAGGGACTCGTCTGAAAAATCTTCCCTTAAAAAGCATAAGGAAAAGACTGGGGAGCAGGCTCGCTCCGCGGACGACGTCAGGCCCTTTACCAGCAAGGCCCAGCCACCGTTGAAGCACCCAGGTAAGGAGAAACTTCAAGCAGATAAGTAGGTCGCTGGTTATGTCCGGCAACCATGCTGCACCAGCCGGTAAACCGGCCTCCGGCTCCTCTGGAGACCACCCAGCAGTTGTTAAGCCGATTCCCCCGGCTGGGGGCAGTCGCCAGGCTTCGGTTGCTAAGTTGGCCAGGGGTCCTCCCCCCGACCGCCCAACCACGCCCACTAAGTCGGCCGTCCCCGACGACCGTATAAACCGTAGTTCCCTGTTGGGGCCTAACGACGCTTCAACCAACATCCAGCGGGACCGAAGGGAGACAGCCCCTCTCCCTCCTGTTCTTCCCTCGCCCATGTCCTCGCATTACACCGTGGACATATCCGGCAAGGCCGATGGGGATGCTGGTGAATCTGCTGATTTCGGGGGTTCCTCCCCGCGCCCCCCCGCTGGGGACCAGGGTCAGGAGGCTCCTCCTCGGCCAGAAGACCTTTCCTTGGAGGCCCCTCCTCAGCCTGAGGGGGGACTGCCAGCGCCTCCAATGCCACCAGTACCTACAACAGTCCCAATGCCGGGACCGGTGGTTAGGCCTATTCCATCAGCCCCGACTCCTACGTCTGAGACACTTCGTCCGGTGCCGACGCTGGCCCCTCCGACGCCGGATCTTCTTCCGGCACCGGATCGGGTGGTGCCGGTACTGACGTCGGTCCCGCTAATATGGACTGTTCTGATGCCGGATCTTAACTTAATTTATGCAACTGCAGGTCCGACGTGGGATCCCTCGACGTCAGGCCTGATGACTGGGTTTTATAACTGTCCCCTTACTGTCCCCCATTACCTGCAATGGTATCCTGGGATCTTTACCTGGAGGCTCCCACTCCTGGATGGAGTCCAATGGGACAGTTTTACCAGGGTTATCATCCCTATACCCATTACATGGGTCCGCTTGGATATTATCCTCCTCCAGTCGTTGTTCCCCCTCCACCTCCTCCTCCCCCCCAGACTCAACCAGCTCCACCTCCACCCCCTCCGGCTGTGCCGGATTTCAAGTCCTTCTCACAGTCTTGGTGCCAGGGAGCGAGGTCGGAGTTGGTTTTGGACCTGGAAGCAAGGCTCCCACCTCCGCCGCTTCCTAGGTCTCCTTCCCGGCAGTTTGGGTCTGATTGTTCACCTCTCGGGGGAGTCTCGACTGGACATTCCCCTTTCTCATTTCGAACAGTTGAGGAGGTCGATGATGACAGTTCTGATGGAAGAGAGGACTCTTCGGAGGAGGAAATTGTGGAGGAACCCGAGCCGAGAGGCAAGTCCTCACTGAAATCGCTACCTGAGGAGCCTTCCTTCTCAGATCTCATGAGGGCCCTCAGAGATTATTTCGATTGGGAGTCGGAGGAACAGGACCCGATGAGGCAGCGACTCACGGAGCACCTCGACTTAGAGTCCCTGTCCCATATCCCAGTTCCTCCGTGGATGGCCCCCCACCAATACCTCACCACCACCGTCTGGCAGATGCCTCATTCAATCCCAGCTGTCCCCAAGCAGGTGGACAAACTTCACCGGGTGCCTAAGGATGCTCCTTTTTTGAAGACCCATCCGAAGGCAGACTCCATGGTCATTTCAGCAGCTCATGATCGCTCTGCTATGCCCAAGCACTTGAGCACTACTCTTCCAGATAAAGAGTTGAGGCAGATGGACCAGTTTGGCAAGAAAATCTACTCTTCTGCCATGTGTGCGCTCCGCTTCCTCAGTTACGTGGCCCATATGGTGTCCCACCAAAAAGCAACTATGGTGAGGTTGGAGATGAAGGTCCAGTCTATGGATCCTTCACCTCTCAAGAAGGAACTCACCAAGGATCTCCACCTCTCCAAGATCTCTTGTAGGCATGCTTTATGGGCCACCTACGATTCAGTCGATTCTGTGGCCCATACTTCGGCGACTGCCGTTGCCCTGAGACGGCACTCCTGGCTTCACCTCTCAGGCCTCGCTAACGAGGTTCAGTTGGCGATTCAGGATGCCCCATTCTGGGGCTCGTTCCTTTTTGGATGTGACACCAAGGACATCATTACAGAGCTACAGGACAAAGGTGTTGCTCTTAGATCTGTTCGGTCTATGTACCGATCGGGTGCTCCTCAACGACGACAGCAGCAGCCCTTTTGGAGGAGGACCTAGAGACGGGGGAAATCCACTCAGGTGCATCACCAGGGTAAGCGGAAGGCTACGGGTACTGTCACCCCTCCTGCCTCCAAGAATCTGCGATGTTCAGGGGGTCCTCCCCCTGACCACTCCGCCACTTCTTGACTCCCCGACCTCACTGCCTCCTCGGCCTCTTGATGAGGAGCAGGTGGGGGGGAGGTTCGGTCTCCACGTGCAGGAGTGGAGGGCGATTACCTCCGATGAGTGGGTTCTGCAACCAGTGGCCTTAGGTCACACCGCAGAGTTACTGGAGCTTCCTCCGGAAAATCCTACATTGAAGTCCTCATACACTTGGGATCAGGCTATCCTTGTTCAAGAGGGGATAAATTCGCTCTTGCTAAAACAAGCAATTGAGCTAGTCCCCTCAGGGCAAACAGGAAAAGGCTTCTACTCCCATTTTTTCCTGGTTCCAAAAAAGACCGGGGACCTCTGACCCATTCTTGATCTCAGTCAGCTGAACCATCATGTCGAGTACAAGAAGTTTTGCATGCTGACGCTCCAGAGCCTTCTTCCGCTCCTGTTGGGGAATCATTGGCTCTGTGCCCTGGATATGCAGGATGCCAACCTACATATCCCTATTTTCCCCAGCCACCATCGGTTCCTGTGTTTCCTGTTCCAGGGGGAGCACTTCCAATTCCGAGCACTTCCCTTTGGGCTGTCTTCGGCACCTCGAGTTTTTACCAAGTTTTTACCAAGTGCCTAGCGGTGGTTGCAGCGTTTTTATGCCGCAGGGGGATTGCAGTGTTTCCTTACCTGGACAATTGGCTCCTAGCGCCCTGTCCAGGGATGTGTTGACTGAAGCTCTGTTGCTTACCCTGGACCTGTTCAGTCGGCTCGGGATCACTGTCAATGAGCCCAAGTCATACCTTATCCCCACCCAGAAACTGCAGTTTATTGGAGCGGTCCTCAACACGGTCCAGTGCAGAGCTTTTCTTCCTCTGGACAGAGTGGAGACTCTGGTCCACCAGGCCTCCAAGGTGGCATCTTGCAGGACCATCCCAGCCTGGGAAGTCCTTCACCTGTTAAGCCTCATGGCAGCTTCCATTTGTAAGGTTCCCCTAGCCAGGCTCAACATGAGGATCACTCAGTGGTCCCTGAGGGTGCAATGGGACCAACTTCTGAACGATCTGGACCATCTGGTCCTCATCTCTTCAGCGGTCCGGAAAGATCTTCTTTGGTGGATGAATCCACACAATCTTTCCTTGGGGCTTCCATTTCTATTCCCAGCACCTGTCGCCAATCTCACCACGGATGCCTCGAACATAGGGTGGGGTGCGCACCTGGGGGAACATCAAGCCCAGGGACTTTGGTCCGGCTTGGAGCTTTCTCTTCACATCAATGTTCTGGAGCTCAGGGTGGTTCTGTATGCCTTACAGGCCTTTCAACCCCTGCTGCCCGAGGGAACACTACTGATCCAAATGGACAATTTGTCGGTGGTTTGGTACATCAACAAACAAGGAGGAACCCGGTCTTACCTTCTTTGCAGGGAGGCGACCAAGGTGTGGAACTGGGCAGTCCAGCACCACTTGTCCCTAGTGGCCGTGCATGAACCGGGAGTTCTAAACGTCCTGGTGGACAGTCTCAACAGATCGCGGACCCCTGCTTATGAGTGGGAACTTCATCAGGAAGTGGCGGAATCCATCTTCCAAAATTGGGTGCGGCCGGAACTCGACCTATTCACCTCTCAATTCAACGCAAAACTTCCCAAGTTTTTCTCGCTCGTTCTAGAGCCAAGTGCATTCTGGAGCGATGCATTATCTCTATCCTGGACACAGGGAAATTTTTGTATGCCTTCCCTCCATTTCCCATTCTGGAGAGGGTTCTGCTCAATCTACAGGCAGAGAAGGCCAAGATGATTCTCATCGCTCCTCTTTGGCCAAGACAGATTTTGTTCCCATTGCTTCTTTTTTTTTTTAATACTTTAAGCTTTATTCATACATCCAAATAAAACATTTTACACTTAAACTCTTTTTCAGTACATTTCAAGTATAGAGACAGGGCCTTACAATCTCATATCTACTCTTAACAGAATAATGTCCATGTGAGGATAGAACTTATTATGACTTTAACTTACATCATTTAGCATAAAGTCCTGTATCTCTGTATATCCACAGTTATTCTTTCAGCAAGTATTTTTTTTATAAACAGTAACTAAATTTATAAATAAAAAAATGTTAACATTAAAAAACTTATAACTTAGTAATAACTTACAAAATAAAACAATAACGCCCTTCATTATCTATGTGTCCATTGAAGGGTCTATATTTCTAAAGGTATTGTACCATTATATTAATTTTGTTTTAGACTATTTTCTTATCTTGTTTTTGAATTTTATGATTGATAGGGAGAGGATATCAATGTATTTCCCCCTTAGATCATTTCATGGGGAAAAGCAAAACTAGAGGTACCAAAGTGGAGCAATTGAGAAAAAAAAGAAAGACCTAAGGGCATTCTAGATCAGTTAAGTGCCCATTTTAAGGTGTAGGTGTGTCATCCAGAAAAAGGTCCCATCTAGTCCACTTATTGACATATTGTGAAGTTCGATGTGAGAGGGAGAAAGTGATTCATTCATTGTTTGAATCATGGAAATTATATCTTTCCATTCTTGGGGAGTTGGGGGGGGGCATTGGTTAACCATTTTTGGTAGTACCCTTAGTTGCAGCTGTGACCAGAATATTCCATAGATACTTTGAATCTGCGCCTTTCAATTCCTGTGGGAATAGTCCTAAAATCACATGTTCTGCTCCAAGGGTATCTGTAAGTGTAAATATAAATTTGAGATGCCTCAGGATGTTTTCCCAATATTTCTGCATGATGGGGCAGAACCAGAAAATGTGGGCCTGTGTGGCATTTTACATGCCACATCTCCTCCAACAACTGGATCCACACACTGGATTCCATTTAGTTGTCTGGGCTGGGACTCTAAAGTATCCGCATTTCAGCTTCCAGACAAATTCTCTCCAACCAGCAGTGGATGTTGTACACCATGTGTTTTTCTAAATTTGGGACCAAGTGTTATCTGACAAAGGCTGTCCCAGGTCTTCCACCCATCTATGCTTAATGTATTGTGTGGAGTACTGGAGGTTAGCTATATAGTTTGAGTAAAGAATGGTTATTGCTTTCTCTCCTGCACTGGAACTCCAGATGGAATCGAATACAGGAGTAAATGTTTTACTTGCAGATTGTAAACAAGTCTTCCTAAGCTGCGTATTTATGTAGTCTCTAATTTGGTAATAATGTATTAAGTCCCCTTGTTTCCACTGGTACTTTTGTTTAGCTTTCTCGAAAGATATAATTTGATCCTTTTTTTAAGAGTTGCCAGGGGGCTCTACAGCCACTTGCCTCCTGGGCAGCATACCAGGGGTCTGCGTGAACCTTTATCTTTTTAGCTGTTTGGGACCAGCTCTGATATCTCCATAGAGACATCCAAGTCAGGCCTTTTTGACAACCCCTTTGGAAGCCTTTCATGGCAGCTACTGTTCCTGTATAGATACTAGAGGGGTTCAAGTCTATCGTATGGATATTAAATATCTGCTCTTGTATGGTCGGGATACATGGAAGTTTTAGATTTAAGTCTTTCCATCGCGAGTAATATCCTGTGTGTAGTAGCAACAAAGCAGTTCGCATTTGGGATGTTATCCAGTATCCCTCTAGGTTAGGTAAAGCTATCCCTCCCTCTATCTTTGGTAGGTATAGGGTTTGCGATCTGATCCTCAGTCTTTTACCTTCCCATATGTATTTTAATAGAAGACTTTGCCACTTCTAGGGTCACTTTCGAGACTAGGCAGGGGACACATTGAAATAGGAGAAGTCCAGGGAGAATATTAGTTTTAATAGCCTGTATTCTAGAGTGTAGTGGTAAGGGGAGTAGGGACTATCTCTGCATGTCTCTTGTGATTTGTTATATCGGGGGGGATAGTTAAGTGTAAAAAGGAGTGAATTGTTATTTGCTAGGTTCACTCCCAAGTATTTTATATGGGGCGAATCCCATTTCAAGGGAAATTTAGCCCTCAAGGGGACGGAGGGTTTATAGTTAAAGCATAGTACTTCAGTTTTACTAGTGTTTAAAGAGTATCCAGATAATTTTGAAAACTTCTAGAGGTATTCAAATAGAATAGGGTCAGAAGATTATGGGTTTGTTATGCATAGTAGAATGTCATCAGCATAAAATGCTAACTTCTGGTCGGCTCCATTAATAGTTACCCCTTGGATGTCCGGATTCTCTCTTATTCCTTGTGCTAATTGTTCTAGGTATATGGCAAACAAAATCAGGGACATCGGGCATCCCTGTCGAATACCTCTCTTAAGAGAAAAAGAGGACGAGGCATGGCCATTTGCCCTGATAAATCTCTTCGGTGTTTTATAAACTTTAAATATTGTATTTATAAACTTAAGGGGGAGGTTGAATTTATGTAATACTGTCTTCAAGAAAGGCCAAGAGACCTTATCAAAGGCCTTTTCTGCGTCGAGGCTGAGGAAGGTAGCTGGGAAAGAATTCAAATTAAGATGGTCTATAATGTGTGCCATATGGCGTAGATTATCCTGTGCCTGAAGGGCAGGTATAAACCCCATCTAATCTATGTGAATTAGTGTGGGTATAATTTGCTGTAAGCGTCTTGCTAGTACAGACATAAACATTTTATAGTCAGTGTTAAGTATGGATATGGGGCGGTATGAGAGGCACAGGTTGGGGTTCTTACCTGGTTTTTGTGTAACAAATATGATGGCTTGGTCCCAGGAATCCGGGAGGGACCCAGAGTCTTGCATAGCGGAATTGAATACCTTCAGGAGTATAGGGGTTAACTTATCCTTAAAATGCTTGTAAAATTCTGATGGTAGTCCGTCTGTGCCAGGGCATTTTGTAGTTTTTAAATTTGAGATTTCTGTACTTAACTCTGATCTAGTAATAGGGGCTATTAATTGGGCTTGAAAAGTGGGGGGGACTTGAGGTAAGGTAATGTTTTCTAGAAACTCCATTATGTTGGAGTCTTCCGGAGGAGATTCCGGCTCTTCATATAATTGTGCATAATAAGTATGGAAGGCCTCTACGATGTCTGGGGTATGTAGAAGTTGTTTTCCATTTTTTGGATGTCTTAAAGAGGGAATAATAGCTCGTGCTTTCTGGGTTCTAATACGTGATGCTAGCAGCCTAAGGGATCGGGGACCACCCTCATAATATTTTTGTTTCAGATATAGAATCTTCTGCTCTACTTGATAATCAAGAATTTTATTTAGTTCTTGTTTTGCTAGTAGCAACTTTTTGTTGAGAGGGGCTTAAAATTTTATTTGGAGTTGGTGTTCCAAAGATTGTATCTCCATATTCAATGCCACTTGTTTGGTTTCTCTTTGTTTTTTCTTCTATGCCGAAATAGATAATGAGTTTCCCTCTCAAAATTGCCTTTATTGTGTCCTACAGAAGCGCATGGGGTATTTCTGCAGAGCTGTTATCTGTTATCACCTGTTCTATAGCCTTTTCTATAGATTTTATTACTTCTTGATCTTGTAATAAGGAGACATTTAGTCTCCAGAATGTACATTTAGAGAAGTCTTGTAAAAACATTTTCAGGAAGACAGGAGCATGATCAGAGAGCATTCTGGTACCAAACCAGGAATCATTGACCCGTCTTGCAGCCTCCTTGGGAACCAGCAAATAATCCAGCCTGGAGTGAGTGTTATGGGAAGAGGAGAAATATGTATAGCCTCTTTGAGATTTATGTAAAGATCTCCATATATCTATGTAACCCAGCTCTGTAAGGAAAGTAGAACATTTTTTCCCCAGGTTGCCGTCTTTTCTCAGGGTATTTGTGGAAGAGTCCATGATGAGGTTAAGTGCTATATTTAGATCTCCACCCACAATGAGCTCCCCCTCAGCCCATTCTTGTAATTTCAAAAACAATGGAACGATATAGAGTGAAATCCGAGCTGGGGGTACATAGATAGATGCCAGTGCTAACATTTTATTATGTAGCCTTCCCTTGAGAAAGGCAAATCTCCCCTCCTTATCTATCAGTTTGTCAATCTGAGGGAAAGGGGTTTTAGTGGGAATTAGTATAGCAACGCCCTGTCTATAGCCCCTTCCATATGAGGTGCATGCTGTGGACCCAAAACCAAATTTAGCTAATTTATTATGCTCTTGCAAGGAGAGATGTGTTTCTTGCAGCATTATTATAGCAGCCCCAGATTTCTTTAGGAACTCCAGAATTTTGCTCCTTTTGACTGGATTCGTTTGCCCATTTACGTTATAAAAACATATTATAGTAGATTTATCTATCATTTGGAAAAGATTTAAGTTTCATAGTGTAATCTAGCCTTACTCTTTCAGAAACAGTTCTAACTTTCCTCTTAATAATACTTAAAATATGTAGACCCATTAATGCAGTCCTTTGTTTACTAACTAGGGCAATAATTAGTACAACAAACAATAGGTAACAGTTATAACAACCAATTAAGATAATTAAACACCAAAAATCCATTCTCTTTTTTTACTCGTCAGGTTAAACTGAAAATTGACCAAAAGAGAGAGAAAGGATAGACAGAACTCCAAACAAACTCTCAACAAAGGAGTTCTGTTAGTAATAACTTTAAAACTAACTAGCTGAGCTTCCAAGGTAGGGGACCCACCTAAAGGGGCCCCCTTAGCCTCTCCCTGCTGATGGTAGTGGAAAGGGGAGGGGCTTGGGAGGGAGGTAACTCATTGTAACGAGTCCTTCTCACCAAATGACTCCTTAAGGAGTGATTTGAATGATACACTCTGCCTGGTGAGTGCTATGAAAAGTGATAGGCAATAAAGTAAGAGATGACATATTGGGTCCACCCTCCTCCCGCTGTGGGCAAAAAAACTTTATGTATTTTGCAATCTTCACCGGGAACTGCATCCATTATACATTCTAAGGACCTATGTTAAGATATGCAGCATTATCTACTGAACTGCATCTAATAGTCTCCCAACTAATCAGGGAAGGGGGCGCTGTTGAGATTATATCAAAGTTAACATGGCATCGCGGTTGTTAGATTGCATTTGCAGCAACATAGTTAAGTCATTTAATCCACGGTGTACTTGATTTAGCTGGGAGTAAGTGACTTACAAATTCTCCCCAGCGCTACAATGTGTTTCACCTCTTAAAAAATCGGGACCAAGCAAGACCAGTTCTAGTCCTTCAGGTAGTCGCTGTATTGGGGTTTTCCTCGAGGCTCGCTTCGCTGTTTCTCTGATGTTTTCCAGAGCATCTTGTGCTGCTCTTAGAGGGTAAGTAGCTCTGTGCCGCTGTGTCACTACATTCCATTCCGGGGGAGGGAGCGCTGTCTCTTGATTTGTTCCGCTTCTTCAGAGGGCACCTCAATCCCTCTCTTTAACATCTCTTCCAAGGCTTTGCGTGGAGTTGTGTGCATCTGTACCCCATCTTGCCAATGGACCCGTAGCTTTGCTGGTAACGGGATCTGGGCTTTTATTCCTCGTTCTCGAAGTAATTTCAGCAGGGGCATATACATCTGGTGAGCTTGCTGCACCTCAGGGGAGTAGTCGTGATCCATGGAGAGCTTCCAAGAGAGGTAAGACAATGATTTTTTGGCCCAGGCTCTCTGCAACAGGTCCTCTTTTGTTTTATAGCTGCTTACTTTGAAGATTATAGAGCGGGGTCTAGTGGAAGAACCTATTGGCTTGGGGCCAAGGGATCAGTGGGCTCATTCGATTGACAAACTGTAATCCTGTGGCAGGTCTAGTACATCCCGTAAAAGATTTTCAAGAAATGTTGTCATCGGAGGTTCTTCTGATCCCTCTGCTAGCCTGTAAAGTCTTAAATTGCTTAGTTGGGAGCATCCTTCCAAATCGATGCACTTGGATTGATTGTTGTAGTAGGGCTTCCACCACTTTGCCCCATCTGTGTGGCCGTATCCTCTAGGCCTGAAATTCGCTCCTCAGCTTCGGTGACCCTATTATCTGTAGTAGATAGTTGCTGTGATAGAGCTTGGAATTTTCTTTTGTTTTCGAGCCATGAGTCATGGATTTCTCTCAGCAGGGTTTCGTAGCGGGTCCGAGAAAGTAAGTCGGCCTTTCCATCTGTATTGTAGTCGGAGCCATAAGGGCCGTTCGGTGATTGGCTTCTACTCCGGTGATGCATCTGAGCTGTCAATCCTGTACCATCTCGCTTTTTGGAAAGAATCTGTTTGACCGAGGCATTACCCTTATCTCTCTTACGGCCCTCCTTTGACATTTTAGTTGCTCTCTGTGTCTGGATGCATTATGCAATTGCCCAAAACAGGGAGGAGGATCAGGCCCGAGCTGTGAGCAACTCAGTGGCATAACCGGAAGTCTTGGTTCCCGCTGCTTCAACAGCTATCCAGGGAACCACCGGTTCCACTTCCATTGACACACGACCTCCTTACTCAGGATCAAGGCCATCTGGTTCATCCGGGGCCCAGGACCATACATCTGCATGTATGACTCCTGCAGACATAGCCATCTCTCGCTTTGGGGTATTCTCTCGAGTGGCACAGGTCCTGGATGAAGCCAGAAAACCTTCCACCCGTTCCACTTATGCCTTGAAGTGGAAGCGGTTTTCCATTTGGATGACTGCGAAGGGCTGGAACCCCTTTTCTTGCTCGGCCCCACAAGTCATGGAACACCTCCTTCACCTATCGGACTCTTGTCTAGCCTACTCCTCTCTGAAAGTGCACCTCTCCGCTATCTCGGTGTACCATGAGCTGGTGGATGGTAAACCCGTGGCTCAGTTGGATATTTCAAAGACCTTTTTGAAAGGGATTCTCCATCTGAAACCCCCCATCCGCAGCCCAGCACCACCATGGGACTTGAATTTCGTCCTGGAAAAGCTCACCTTATCTCCTTTCGAGCCAGCAATGAGTTGTGACCTACGCTTCCTATCTTGGAAGGCATTGTTTCTGGTTGCTATTACTTCAGCTCGAAGAATTTCGGAGCTTCATGCACTGGTTTGTAAGGAGCCTTACCTGATTTTTAACCGGGACAGGGCGGTTCTCAGAACACACCCGAGGTTCCTTCCAAAGGTGGTGTCAGAAGCTACTCTGAACCAGTCAGAGCTTCCAGTATATTATCCGGCTCCCGTTAACAGGGGTGAGACACTCCTCCATACGATGGATGTCCATGGGATTCTCTGGTGTTATGAACACTGAACCAAAGATTTTCGCTCTTGTGATCAATTGTTTTTCTCCTTTGCACAATGAACACAAGGCAAACTGGTTTCCAAGCAGGGCCTTTCCAAATGGTTGGGCAACTGCATTAGATTCTGTTATCAAACGTATGATAAACCCCTCCTGGGCTCTATCAGGGGTCATTCTACTAGGGGCATAGCTGCTTCTGCAGCCTTCCTTCATAATGTTTCTGCAGCAGACATTTGTGCTGCCGCTACTTGGAGTTCTATCCATACCTTTACCAAGCATTATAGTTTGGACATTGGTTCTAGGCGGAGGGCTGGCTTTGGCCTAGCTGTCCTGCAGGGTCTGTTGTCCTAGGCTGGGTTCTTTTGGACTTCAGTCTTTTCCGTTTAACTTGTTTTGCCCCCTCCCTAGTTTCTCTCGGTCTGTTCTTAGAGGGACTGCTTGGGACTCAGTCCTATTTGTGATGACCTACTGAAGGAACCCTTTAGAAGTAAGATAGTACAGTTATGTAGGAACTTACTATAACAGTAAATCTTTGAGAGAGGTTCCTTCAGTAGGTCATATTTTTCCCTCCCTCTTTCCCCTCATTTTATGTTTTACAGGGTCTCCAAATCCTGTTTGCTTCTGCTGTTAGGCCTTCTCCTGGCTCCAGCAGGAGAACTGGAGGGCGGGCGTGGGGACCGCCCACTGTATACCGTCACGCTGACGTCGGTCACGTGACATCGGGTGGGCAGTCCCTTATCAGGGATAGCTAGAAAAGTCTGCCGTGAGGCCCGACGTCAATCCTGTTTGTGATGACCTACTGAAGGAACCTCTCTCGAAAATCTACTGTTACGATAAGTTCCTATGTAACTGTACTTTGTGCTGGGGGACCGCCTCTTTTATACCATGCATGACGTCAGGGGCAGGCCAATGTCGGGGGCGGTCCTCTGCTGGATACTGCCAGCTGGAAGTTTTCCATGGGGTCCTAGCACCTGCCAGCTTCAGTCCTAATGGTGTAACCTGCTGCAAGAGCTTTTCTTGAAGATCTACTGTTACGGTAAATTCTTACATAACTGTACTTTTTGCACTTGTGTGTATATATAGTTTTTTAATTTGTCAAGCACTTTTTCTTTTAATTAACCAATGAGCACATTAATTGTTACTGTAGTGGGGTATTTAAGAGTACTAGCTGTGACAAACTCCACCCCTGATGAAGCCTCCTTGAGAGGCAATACATAGGAGTATTTGCCTCTGCATTCTCATACCTTAAATATAATGAAAGTAGTTGAACTATACCTGTTGGTGTATGCACAACTCTTTTTCTATTTTACTGCTGTGTTATACAGTTGTCGCACCTTTGCAGGCTGCGGTGTGCGCTCCTTTACACAACTTCTTTAACACTGCTACCTGGGTGACCACAGGTGGCAGGGCGGTCAAGGGTGCCATGGGAGCAGGAGATGTTAGCCGGGGATTCATGCTAGACAGCCACTGCATCTGCATGTGCATTGGTCACCTTTTGCATGCCAATGCCGGCAGAGGCCACAGTAACTTGAAAAGAGCTCACCCCAGCCCTTCATGGAACCCTAGTGTATCCAGGACAGTCCTTGCTGCCACCTCATTGCGCATCTCTATATGCAGTCAGGGTATATCCCCCATCACCACTGCACCCCATTGGGGGGGGCAATCCATGGCTAAATGGCGGCTGACAGTGGACAAGAAGTCAGGGACTGGGGAGGTATGTGGGTCCCAGGGGCCAGGTCATAGAATCGGGGGAGGGTAGAATATGAATTCTAAAAAACAAAAATCCCCAGGCCTGATTGGATTACATGTTAGGGCGTTGAAAGGACAGTTCACCTTGAATGGTATTATTGCTCGCTGATCTGTGCAACATAGTTAGAGACTGGGAAGGATATAATTGCCATACAGTCTGTGTCAGTATCTCACGTGCAGACATGCTAGGTGCTGCTCCCTACTGCTGTCTGCTGCTGAACTTTATATTTTTGTGGCCAGGTCCAAGATATGCAAGGCAGAACTTTTCCTCCAGTTCCAGAAGCTGATGGCAATTACACCCAAGGACCATCTGCCAGAATCCTTGAGGTAAGAAGTCTTCCATTCAGTTGTCTCACAACCTGTAATGGTCAGTGTATAATCTCTCAGTGTGGGAAAGTGAGACAAGTCTGAACCGCAATAAAGTTTTATTGCAAATAATGCTTAACTGCAAAAATTCAGTGGTGAAAACACAGAGGGTGTGCTGACTAGTTGGTTGCCAACACCAAGGTGCCCTGTTACTTCGCTCAGGTAGAGCTTCATAAGGGGGCCTGGTGCACTTGGGCCCCACACAGCCTGTTGTTGCCTCCTGTCACAGAACTGAGGTATCAGAAGAAGAAGAAGAATCAGCATTCATATAGTGCTTTTCATACATCCCAAAGCGCTTTTACAAGCAATGCTAGACTGGTAGTGAAGTGACTGAATGTGTGGTGGCGGCCATATCGCACATCATCACCCACACACAGCCTGGATAATTGCATGAACTGGTTTATGGGAAGCAGTGTTCCCATTAAGGCTGCAGATCTGAGGGTGCACTGCACCCTCTCCAGACATTTTCAAGGGTACGAAATAAATTACACGGGATCATTCTACTATTTGTACAGCATTGTTGTGCAGTACATATACTTGAAACAGAATTATGGGGGTATAGTGTATCCCCTTCACACCAAAATGTACTTTAATTTCATAATTTGTACTTGAATCAAGTACAGATCGGGGTAGATGGGAACACTGATGGGAAAGGGAATGTTGGCCAGGACACCGGGAATGTTCCCTACACTATCTGGATGTAAGTGCCGCGTCCTTTCCTAGGCTGACACAGCTAGGTGGTCGCCTGAGGACAGAAAGGGGCCTGGTCATCAAACAAGGGGAAAAAAATGCAAGTTAAAAAAGAAGTGGATTAGCTGGCCCAGTAGCATGGTGGGCCAAAGTACTGAGTGCCACACCAGAGATTCAGGTTCCGGAATGGACCTGGGTCACTTGGAGCCATCTAGGCGAAGGAGGATTGGATGTTCAGAGACAGCTGCCCTCCTTCTGGGTGGGGGGATGGCACATGCCATTGGTTCGCTGACACCTAATGGAGGAAAGGAAATGGCAAAGAATGCGGCCACCTGTTTGAGGACCGGTTCCAGGCCTACAAAGACAGTATCAGTGGCTCAGTAGGTTGTGCACTCGCCTCTGAGGCTGGAAAATCAGAAAGCTTTTGGTTCTATCCCCACACCAGGCATTGAGTGAAATCCGAATACTGACACTGTAGTGCAGCATGGGGGGGGGGGGTGCTGCACTCCTTGGATGCTGTCTTTCGGATGAGACGTTAAACCGGGAACCCGTCTGCCTGTTCTGGTGGTTGTTCAGGTGGGTGTTAAAGATCCCATGGCTTTTCTCGAAAAGAGTAGTGGAATTTTTTATTGAGAAACAACATACCATCACATGACATCATATTTTGTCAATACAGTTCATACACATTTTCAAAAAAATCCTTCCCATAATTACACCTAAGAAAAACTGCCACAAGGAAAACAAAAATGAACACTCAATAAATTAAAATACATTTGATTCCATAGTTAATCACCTTAGGTTACATCTAAGTTTCTCAGTGAGAGTACCACATATCAATTCTGTTACCCCCTTCCCCTTTAAGTTATCCAATCAACATTTTTGCATAATTTATTTCCTTTTATACTGCCCCCCCAGACCTGTAATCTTGCATTTTCACTTTAGACAATAAAGACTCTATTTGTTTAATTATCACTACATATGGTGTATTCATATGTTGTAATGAGAATTGACTCCTGGCCTGCCATATGTAAAATTTAATACATGAAAAAATCACATTCAAGGTACTGTAGTGATATTTACCTAAGGGTCCCCCATAATCTGCTAATGTCAGGCTTTCATATGTAATGCACTTTGCCAGAGCCCAGTGCCATATATTAAAGAAAAAGTCCAAAAATGAGTAGCAAAAGGGCTAGTAATAAAAAAAATGTTCCTGTGTTTCTTCTACCCCTCCGCATTCCTGTCTGATGCACTGTCTTTTATTCAGGAGTTTATGCTTCAGATTTCCTTTTAACTCCTAGCTTCCCGTGACAGCTCAGCCAAGTTATATCCCATACTTTTTCTGGTACTCTTTTATCTATTAATAATCTTAATATCAGATTCATTTTTGTGGGCAGTCCCTTAGGGAAATCCACTTGCCTAGTTGAGTTTTTATCCATTATCTCCCCATACAATTGTTTTTTACACTCACTTTCAATTATGTGCTTTTTTACATTCCAAAAACCTTAATTTCTTTATTGCTGGAATGGCAAATTGTGATATTTGTATAGCGGACGTAATCTTCGGTACTCCCTGTACCCGTCTTTCCATGAAAGGCCTAAATAATGCTGCCGTCCATGAATCCCAAAAATGAACTCTGTCTCTTCCTTTAGTTTTGAGAGAAGATTCTGTAAAAAAAGGGGTGAAAAAATGCTATTGGATTCAACATCCCTAGCCCTCCTTGTTTTACCAATAAATATGTAAATTCTCTTTTTACTGGGTTTAGTCTGCTCCCACATATCATTTGGAAAAAACAACTAAATAGTCTTGTCTCAGATTGTACTGGGAGGGGAAATACCTGGCTTACATAAAGAAAAATAGGGATCAAAGACTGCTTTATCATAGCTATCCTTCTCTTTTTAGACAGTGCCCAGTTTTTCCAACTCTGTACTTTATTCTCTCATACTCTCAGTTTCTCTTCCCAGTTTATGGTGGCTAAATTACCTGCCCCAAAAGTGAGACCTAAACCTTTTATAGGGCTATTAGTAATAACTATCTCATGAATGTTATGGGTGTGGGGGGTCTTTTAACCCGAGCTGTACCCCTATACTTTTTTTATAATTTATTTCTGCTCCCCATATTTTGGAAAAGACTTCAAAAGCTTGAAGCGCTTTAATTCCCGATTCCTTATTTTTGACCAGTAAACATACATCATCTGCATATGCAGCTGTTTTCTGTTGAGGTAAGGTATATGATGGTGTTAGGCCCATCATATTTATATAGTTTATAATGTACCTAATAATGGGATCCAACACAATAGTGTATAATAACGGACCAACAGGACAGCCCTGTCAAAAACCCCTTTGAACGGAGATAGGGTCCCCTAATAATCCATTAACCGCTGGTGTTAAGGAACCATTTCTATAAAGTAGTTTCATCCAGAAAATATAGTTTTTAGATATCCCATATTTCTCCAATACTGTAAATAAAAATCTATGAGAGACTTTATCAGATGCCCTTGCCTGGTCAAGGGCTAAAAGATACCCCTGTATCTTACCTTGTTTACTATATTCACAGAGGTCCTGAAGTAGAAGTACGTTTTGTTGTATGTTTCTATTGGGAATTGAACATGTCTGTGCCTGGTGAATTACTTCCCCAGCAGCTCTTTGTAATCTTTTCCATAAAATAGCTGATAAGGTCTTATAGTCTGTATTTAGGAGGCTTATTGTCCTCCAGTTATTTATTTCCTTTTTATCACCTTTTTTATGTATAAAAATAGCTATAGCTTCAGCAAATCCTATATACCCCTCAAGGCTATTTAACATTTCATTATATAGATTAGGCAGAATCTCACTTAATTCAGATACAAAGGTTTTAAAAAACTAATTTGTCAGACCATCTTTTTCTGGAGGTACTCCATTTTTTAAACCCAAAATTATTTCTCTTACTTCCGTTTGGGAAATTGGAGCTGCCAGTATTGGGGCAGCGTCTACCGAAATTTCTGGGACTGGAAATGTAGCCACACGTTCCCATGTCAACTCAGTAGAAAACTCTTGTCTGAAATTATAAGTCTAATATTTTGTAACTATTTCTAACATGATGGCATCAGTATTAATAAGTTTACCTCCTTTTGTTAGTAATCCCTCCATAACCTTATGATCAACCCTTTGCTGATGGGTTGTTCCAAATTTCATCTCATGATTTAAAAAGGCCGCCTTATCATACTGGTATTGACACAAAGAGTAGGGGAATTTCCCTAGTGTCCTGGCCAAATTTCCCCCATTCACTAAAAATACCACCAACAGCTTAATCGGGTTCAATGTCAGCTGACATCCGTCTATATCCCACCATCCCCAGGACAAGGCTGAAAATAGGCAGAACCGTCTAGTCCTCCTTCCCCAGTCAACAAAAAATAAATAAATACAAGTACAAGAGGAGTTGATGTCTCTACAAAGCAGTGTGCAAAAGATAGAGATTAGGGCCCAAGAGGTGGATAGGCAGAAAAGGGCAAAATTCAGCAGAAGGGCAGACAGCAAGGAGAACCAGGGATAAAGGACAACCAAGGAAGGGGCTGGAGTAGAACAGTAAAACAGTCTAGGGAGGTCAAATCATGGAAAGCCATGTGTGCAAATGCCAGGAGCCTTAGCAACAAGATGGAAGATCTGGATGCTGTCATGGTGCAGTCAGACCTGGACATTGTGGCCATCACTGAAACCTGGTGTAATGATAACCACGACTGGGAGATGGCCATACCTGGCTACAACATATTCAGAAGAGACAGGGCAGGCAGGAAGGGAGGAGGAGTGGCACTGTATGTGAAAAATGACTTAAGGGCCACAGAGATCCAGGAGGAACAAATGGGGAGATACTTTGTTGTTGAAAGGAAAAATGGGCCAGCCATCCGCACAGGTGTGGTCTATAGACCACCAGCCCAGGAGGAAGAAACAGATAGGGAGTTGATGCTAGCCATCCAAAGGATGGCAGACAAGGGTGAGATAGTACTGGTTGAGACTTCAATATTCCAGACATGGACTGGAGCATCCCAGCAGCAGCATCAACTAGGAGCAGATTTATCCTGGACTCCTTCAGGGTGCCTTCCTCAAGCAACTGGTCATGGAACCAACTCGGCAGAAGGCAATATTGACCTTGTGCTCATAAACAGGGACAGTGTGATGGGGTGAACAGTGGGGGAGCACCTGGGAACAGTGACCACCAGTCACTGTGGTTTGAAATCACAGAAAGAGCAGAACCAAACCACACAAAAACACGATCCTGGATTTTAGGGGCAGACTTTGGGAAAATGGGAGATACTTGAAAGAGGCATTAAGGGGAATGGGCAGGAATCAGGGTTGAGGAACAGTGGGCAGTATTAAATGGGGATTGCAAGAGCAACAGAATTATGTATTAAGCAGGTTAGCAAGAGAGAAGGAAGAGAGGAGACCATTATGGTTTTCAAGGGTGATAAAGAAAGTGAAAATAAAAATTGCATTCGACAATGCAAAAGACACAGGCAGAAGGGGATAGGAGAAGTACCAGGAGAAGCAAAGGAGGCAGGGAGGTCAGTAAGGAAGCCAAAGCTCAGACAGAAGAACACATTGCAAAATCAGTGGGTAGAGGGGACAAAACCTTTTACAGGTACATAAGTGAAAAAAGAAAGGCAAAGGGAGGGATAGTGAGACTGAAGGGGGAGGACGGGGGCTGTGTGGAGGATGACAACAGTAAAGCCGACATATTGAACAGGTGTTTCTGCTCAGTCTTTAATGAGGAAGAGGAGGGTAATGGGTCTGAATGGAGTACAAGGGATGAGAATGGTGCAGAAATAGACACAAGTCCCTTTACACGAGAAAGGGTCCTGAAGGAACTGGAAGTAATAAGAGTTGATAAAGCAATGGGGCTAGATGGGGTGCACCCCACTGTCCTTAAAGAACTAAGGGAGGTGGTGGCTGAACCTCTGGCTATCCTGTTTAGCCGATCACTGGAAACAGGAGAGGTACCCAAAGACTGGAGGATAGCAGATGTAGTCCCCTTATACAAAAGTGGGAACAAAGAGGAAGCGGGGAACTACAGACCAGTCAGCCTCACCTGGGTAGTGGGGAAGATCATGGAAGCACTACTGAAGGAGAGATTGTGGAACATCTGGTTGTCAATGGACCACAGGACCTAAAGCAGCATGGTTTCACCAGGGGAGGTCAGGTCAGACCAACCTCATTGAATTTTGACTGGGTGACTAGGGAGGTGGATCAGGGAGGGCAGTGGACATGGCCTATCTGGACTTCAGCAAGGCCTTTGACACTGTGCCACATAGAAGACTATTGCACAAACTGGGGAATATGGGTGTGGGCAGGACAGTAGTGTGGCGGGTAGGTAACTGGCTGGGCGGCAGGACACAGAGGGTGCTGGTAAATGGCTGTCACTCCTCAGAGGGAAGAGCACCAGTGGGTACCACTAGATCAGTGCTGTGACCAGTCCTCCATCATCTTCATCAGTGACATTACAGCAGGACCTAGAAGGCAGAATTTCACTGTTCACTGATGACACAAAGCTCTGTAACAGAGTAGACACACCAGAGGGTGTAGACAGAATGAGAAGGACCTGCAGAAACTTGAAGAATGGTCAGGGTTTGGTAGTTGAAATTAACGTTGAAGTGCAAGATAATGCATATGGGCAATAAAAACCCTGCACAATATATCAGTTTGGGGTGAGGATATAGCATGCACCAAGCAGGAAAGAGATCTTGGGGTTATCATCTCTGATGACCTCAAGGCAGGGAAACAGTGTGACAAGGCAGCAGGTAAAGCAAATAGGATGCTGGGATGCATAGGCAGGGGCGTCACCCGCAGGAAAAGAGAGGTCATAATTCCACTATACAAGACACTAGTAGTGAGGCCCCACCTGGAGTACAGTATACAGTTCTGGAGACCTTAACCTACGTAAGGACATAGACAGGGTAGAGAAGAGCAACAAAGATGGTGTATGGATTGCATCACAAGTCCTATGAGGACAGGTTGAAGGAACTGAACATGTACTCCCTGGAGGAGAGGAGGGAGAGAGGGGATATGATAGAGACATACAAGTATCTTACAGGGAGGAACAGGGCAGGAATACACTATTTTTAAGCCAAAAAGATGTTCCAGGACTAGAGGGCATGGGATGAAGTTGAGGGAGAACGATCTGAGGAAAACGAGGAAGAATTTCTTCACAGAACGGGTTAGACAAGTGAACACCCCACAGAGGAAGTGGTGGGGCTGAAACAATCACAGGATTTAAGAATGCATGGGCTAGACATAAAAGAATTCTGGAGGTCAGAGGTGAGGGCAACAGACTTCTTGGAAAACATAAACTGAACTTACAAGCTCAAATGGGCAGACTGGGTGGGCCATAGGCCCTTATCTGCCCGACACTGTCTATGTATTTATGTATGTAAGTATATGTGGTGTGTTCACAGCACCACTTCACCCATGCCTTCAACCTCAGGAGCAGGGAGGAAAGGGAGAAACCGAGGAGGAAAAACACCCCCACCAAGGCCAATAACAGAATAATCTGTAGGTGGCCGCCTGCAGACCCTGCACCTAGTTATTCAGGTGGCACCAGAACATGATGAGGTAAGTTCTCTGAGAGTTTACTTTTTTAAAATTTACATATGTTTTTCTTTCTCTGATTTCTTCATTCATGTATTATATAAAATAACACTTAGGAGAAAAGGGTGAGAGAGACTCAACTGCTAAGCCTTTGAATTTTTATATCGTCTTTTTTTTATTATGTAACCAGTCATCTAATGTTGGACATGCCAATGCTTTGTAATCAATGTCACTTCAGGTTCAGTGTTCACCTTCATGGACTGCATCCTTCTGCTGCTTGCAAAGTGTTACTGCTGCCAGCCATCTCCAGAACCAGTGACAGCGGCAGAAGTGATGCTGGTCATGAAATGGTGGCGTCTCTGGCTTTAGGTGGCTGAGTACCTAATGAAAAAAAATTATAAAAAAATTTTAAGACTCACAGCAAGCCTAGAGGTTGCTGGACAAGTGTGCAGACTAGATGGGCCTGGCGGTCCCCTTCTACCGTCACTTTTCTATGTTCCTATGTCCTGGGAATTGAGTCTGTCTCATCTTTTTTTCTCCTGACTCTGTTTGCCATTGAGAGACTCATCTGACTCTTTAATTTATTTTCCTTTCAGAGGAAGTGTGGATTCAGGAACATACCGTCCTTTTTCTCTTCCACAAAATAGCTCTCAGGGCAGCCATGTATCATGGCTGTAATTCCATCTCCAGGTTACTGTGACATTAATCTATGTCTCAGTTTGTGCAAGAAGTTTTTGATACCAGTGTGTTTTTCTGATTGATTTATAGTGTAGTAACACAAGGCTGTTTATCTGCATTACGAACATACGAAAATGCCAACAGATACAGGCCATAGTGGTCTATCGAGTCTGCTCAAGTGTGCAGCTCCCAGTCTAATCTGCTGCAGCACCCCCCCCCCCGAAACACCTGTGTTATTCCCCCCAGACCGCCTCTCCCCCATTTTCCCTCTGTTATAACCTTACCTCTGACCCTGTCCCACCCCTTCTTAAAACTTCCCTCAGTTGCCAGTGAAATCACCTCCTCTAGCTGTTGGTTACAGTTTGCCACCACCCTTTCTGTGAAATAGTGCCTCCTCGTTTCCCTCTTGAATCTTCCCTCCTCCAATTTCAGACTATGACCTCTTGTAAACCTACCCCCTTAGTCTGAACATGTCCTCAGAACTAATCCTATTTATGCCCACTAAATATTTATGTCTTAATCATATCACCTCTCTCACGCCTATCCTCCAGGATATCCTGTCCTGTCATTATCTTTATCATACGCGATGTGAGTAATAGGCATGCAGAGATAGTTTTATATCATCATAATTTATTCTAGCTACTACAGGGATTACTTAAAGTGGAAGTAAATTCTGCCAGGTCCATCAAATTCAGAAAGCCCATAAAGAGATCTTTCAGCTGAGGTATTAGATTACCTGTAAGTGTCAGCAGAGCTGAAATAAAAATATTTAAAGAGCACAATTCTCGGTGCCACATAGAAACGAGATGAAGCTCCCTTACCTCCATAGTAGCTCCTCTGTACTAAAAGCAGCCTCTGTAATTATGCCTCTGAGGGAAGGGAAGGGAAGGGATGCTAGTGCACAGTTCCTTTCCACTTTTCTGTTGCTGGCCATGCCCCCATGTTCCAGCGCTATATGATGCAGCTATAGGGAGAGCGTGGGGGCATGCTCCATTGAAGTGTATGGAGCGTGCTTTTAAAACACATTTTGCGGATGTCTAAGTAGCCATGTGGTAAAACCGGAGCCAAGGTCATAAAAGGGGGCATGGCCAGTGACAGGGAAGTGGAAAGGGATCATGCCGCAAGTCCCTTGGGGGCAATTTACGATTCCTTCCCTTCGTCAGGGCCAATATTTCAGAGGCTGCTTTTACTACAGAGGAGCTTCCATGGAGCTAAGGGAGCTTCCTCTTATTTTGAGAGACTTTTAAAAACGGCAGGAATGATTCTCTTTAAATCATTCATAAATTAAGGTAACAGCCATTTTGTGGAATATTGGGACAGAAAGTGATGTCACTGAGTGGCAAGCTATAATTAACAACATACAGCTTTCCTGTTTAGTGACATCACTTTCTCTCTTCAGTATTCCATGAAATGGCTGCTGCCTTGATTTCATTTACAGATTTGTAGCTCTGAACAGCAGACACCTGCAGGTAAGCCGAGTACCTCACTTGAAGCTCTGTTTCTGAGCAGTGTGCATGACCCAGTAATGTTTTCTTCTTTAAATATCAGAAGACTTTTGAAACCTTGAAGGGAACATGTGCCTTCAAATCTATCCACAACATAATTCAAGCAGCCAATTCTGAGTTATTTTCATTAGGTATTATAGATCGTTGGAGCACTCCTGACCAATCGGAGTGCTCCTTCCGTCTGGGCGTGAGACACTCTTATTCTGTGAAGAGCGTCTTTTGCGTAGATGCCCTGGAAATGGGCAGGTGGGGGTGGGGGGCAGTTTTTTTAAATACATATATATTATTGGTAATTGACAAAGCCCTCTGGCTGCTGCATTTATTTCTCTTTTGCACAATACCACTGCCTGTCCTAATGTTTCAAGTAACCTGACATGGAACCTTTGTGAAAGAGCCCCTGGCTCAAAGGTGTATCTAATTCCCTTGAATAAATAAATAAAATGAAAAAATTGTTGATCGCTTTCGATCTTGTAATATATTAATACGTCCCCCAGAGCCACTAGGTTGCTGAAAACAAGTGGTTTCATTTGCCTTCAGCTTGAGCCAGAGCAGCTCAGCTTCGCTTCACTGTTCACACTCAGCTGAAGACGCGTGAAACCACTCGTTTTCAGCAACGAGTGGCTCTGGGGGACGTATTAACACATAGACTTGTTCAGTACTGTGGTAGGGCTGCACTATTTTTTAAGTAGTCTGGGATTTTTATTTGTATTTTATGCTTCCACACTGTTCTGGTCCTCATCCTCTGGGTCGGACCCAGCCCCCTCACCTCACATTTCTGTCACTTATCTGCATGTCCTTTCTACCCTCTGGGTGGCCCCCGGGAGTCCAGCTGAGGAAGATCCACCTCTCCCCTCTTCCTGAGTGCATAGGCAGGAATTTGCAGGGTGGAAGACCAACAGGCAGTAGTAAGGGTCGGGGGCCTGAGTGCACCCATGTCCTTTTGCACAGAGCAGAGTTCTTTCGTTTTTCTGGTCCTGCCACCTTTTGGACACCGCACTTGGAGCCCAGGCATCGGAGTGCTGCTCCACCCATGTGTTTCCTCCCTACTGGTTGCTGCTGCACGATCATCCAGGAGGCAGTATTGAGCTGCCACAGAAACCCTCCCCGGAGAAAGAGAGTGTCCCCTAGGATGCTCGATCACCCCCCCCCCGGCCTGGCCCTCGACTCAAGCTCAGTCCTTACCTTGGGTTGCCGGGGTTGCGTGCAGTAGTGCTACTGCTAAGCTGATGGGCTGGCTGCAGTCTGGAATGGTAGTACCCTACCAGTTCCCATTCTTACAGGTGTAGGATTGGGAGCTTGTGAGGCTGGCTGCAGTCTGGGATGGTAGTACCCTACCAGTTCCCATTCTTACAGGTGTAGGATTGGGAGCTTGTGAGGTACTGACATCACAGTAGGAATGGAAGCTGTGAGGTACTGAAATCACAGTAGGAATGGGAGCTTGTGAGATACTGACATCACAGTAGGAATGGAAGCTGTGAGGTACTGCAATCACAGTAGGAATGGGAGCTTGTGAGTTACCGACATCACAGTAGGAATGGGAGCTTGTGAGATACTGACATCGCAGTAGGAATGGGAGCTTGTGAGATACTGACATCACAGTAGGAATGGGAGCTTGTGAGGTACTGACATCACGGTAGGAATGGGAGCTTGTGAGGTACTGACATCACAGTAGGAATGGAAGCTGTGAGGTACTGACCATCACAGTTGAAATGGAAGCTTGTGAGGTACTGACGTCACAGTAGGAATGGAAACTGTGAGGTACTGACATCACAGTAGGAATGGAAGGTTGTGAAGTACTGACATCACAGTAGGAATGGGAGCTTGTGAGGTACTGATGTCACAGTAAGTGACCAGACTTCTTTTGTTTTTTTAAATCTGTGTTTCTAGGAATGTGGATATGGGGGAGTCACGTGATGTCTCTGAGTTAGCCGCTGCTCTTCTATACTGCTCCTGCTTGTTCTGTTTTTTTTTTTTCTGTTTTCCAGTAGTAATTTTCTCACCCCATGACTAGTCTTACTTTGAACAAGATCCCAGAACCTTACCAATTGCCACTTGGGAGGAATCCACCTGTTTACTGTCTCACCATGGAAGCTGAAATGCAGCAGACCCTGCCGCACCACATGCCACGTTCGACACCGGATAAAAGTTCTAAAAAAGTCAAGGGCCAAGGCATTATGTCTGGACGTCCTTCTGCAAGCTGCTACAGCCCCCCTCCACCAAAGAAAAATTTATCTCGGAACGCCAACCTTTGAAAGACTATATCAAGTCTTGCTCAGAGGAGCTAAAATCAATCAGCATCTATCTCAATGCTACTACATGGAGGGTGGGGGATTTAGAAGCGCAAGCTACCTCCTTGGAAGGTTGAAATGATCAACACTGAGATTGTCCTGCTCCGCCAAAAGCTATCCGAAGTGGAAACCAATGTGAAGGACTTGGAAAGAAAGAGCAGGAGAAACAGTATGGTAGTTTTTGTCCTTCCCGAAGATGCGAAGGCAGCCACTCGTATCAAAGTTCCGCAAAAATTTCTTGAGCGCATTGCGTGACCATCTTCAAATAACACATTATATGTTGTTGAATGGGCTCATCGATCTCGCCCCTATGTTTTGGAATGCTCCATCGACACCCACGCCCACTTTAAATCCCGCCTCAAAGAGTGGCTCCTGACAGCCTCCATGTGCCACTGCTTCCCTGGATAGTTCAATCCTGCTGTATATAGTATGTAATTTACACACTTGTCTTCTTCACTAACCTGCACTAGCCTAGTAGGATATTTGTATTACTTAATCCATGTATCATTGTGGAACTTGTGCTCTCAAGCGACCCTGTATCCTAGTTTACCACTGTATCTGTTATTCTGTTGTGTACTGTACATTATTGTAACCTGTTTAGTTTGTCTAACTGTCTACGGTCTTATGCATTTCTGTTTATTAACTCTGTGCCTCTTTATGGTGGCCTGGATCGTGGCTAAAAAACCGTCCCTGGGATCAGCGCACTTAGCCGGTTACCAAAGCCATAACAACCTCATGCCCTGCTCCACCACCGGGCTGTATTCCCAGGCCATTTATCCTGAAACTACTAAATTTTGTAATTTTTTTTTAAACTATTTTTTTTATTGATTTATATCACAGAGCATGATCACAAGAATAAATAAATGTACACAATGGGTATCAAGTTATATACTGTACAGCCATTATAACAGCACTTAAACATAACATGCATTAGTCTTTAGCAGTACTGAGTGCATTGTTAATAATGCTAATCTAGATGAATAGGAATCTATCATTGATATACTGTACAGAGATAAAGAAAAAATATACATTTCTTGGTACAAATCTACCATTGCCTCATTGAGGGGCTAGGGACAATCAAGGGAGAATTATGTAAGGAATATGTCGAAACCCCTATGTTAACTAGAAAGTATTAAGTCTCCTACAGTTAGCAGGTTGCCTACAGATATAAGGGAAATGGGGGGCTGGCCGGCACCCATGAGAACCAATAGTGGAGGTCTTATCAATTGGGGGGGGCCGACCTATGGCAGCTGGTCTGGCCTTATTTGAGCAATGTGAAGAAACCAAATGTTCCAGCGGTTCATTAATTCTGGGATTTTATTTTGTAACCTAGCTGTCATATGTTCCAATTTATAGACATCACATACTGTATCTTCCCAGGCTGTTATAGTGAGGGGGTCGGGGCCAAGCCATAGACATGTGATACATTTCTTGGCCGTACCCAGCAGTATATTAAGTAAATAGATTTGGTGTGGATTTTTAAAGCGACCTGGGTAATGAAGTAGAATCCCAACAGCTGGGGTAAAATCTCCCAGTGATGGGAACAGGTTAAGTATTCTGTTCCCTATTAGGGACCAGTATGATGTAAGTATTGGGCAAAACCAAAAAATGTGGACATGTGTGGCTACTTCGCAGCCATGTTGCCTCCAACAGGAAGAGTCTCCACCAGCCGAAAACTTGGCATAGATTTGAGGAGTACGAAAGAATCTAGAGGCGATCTTCCGGGAAAACTCTTTCCATGTGTATAAGTTTGAGGTTTTATGCTGTCTCCGCCAAATCCAAAGCCAGTCTCCCTGGGATAATGTCGTCTGAAGCTCAGCTTCCCAGTGGAACTGCACCAGATCCATGGCCGGTGAAGAGGCCCCCTGCAGGGCTTTATATAAACAAGAGACCAGATGGGTATGGTCTCCTCCCCTTGCAAGCTGAATCAATAAAAAAAAAAAACAGGTGGGATCTCTTGTGTAGTGACAGCTAAACCAATTTTAGTTTCCAAAAAATGATGGATCTGTAAGAATCTAAAGAAGTCCGAATTGCTCAGAGAGAACTCCTGTTTAATCTGGTCAAATGACTTAAAGATGTCATTGTCATAGAATTGGTATGAGTGTTTTAAACCTTTGCATGCCCAGGCCTTGAAGGTGGTTATCTAAGCATGCTGGAGTCCATGATAAATCTTCAGCAGGAATACCTATCCAAGAAGACAGGAACTTATTAGTCGGTTGAGAAAGGAAACTCAGCCAACTATGGAGCAAATCCTTCATGAATCTAGAACTCCGTCGTATCTGATATATATTATTTGGTTGGAACACTCGGGAATAATTTAAGGGGCAGTCTGCCATATCTGTTTCCACTGTTAGCCACGGTGGGGTTTGATTGGAGGGTAGAAACCAAAATGTTATATGTAGAAGCAGGGTGGCCAGCCAATAATTATAAATGCAGGGGAGGGCCAAACCACCCTTCTCTTTAGGGTGCTGAAACTTGCTAAGTGCTATTCTTACTAAATTTTTTAGATAAGCAACATATGCTTCAGAAAGCCAGGGAGATGGCAGAAGTTACCTGGGAGGGACACCGGATTCGAGTTTTGCAGGATTTGCCAGCCGCGACCTGGCAAAAAAGAGCTGCATTTCACCCCACTGTGGTCAAACTCCTGGCGGCTTCTATTCATTTTAAAGTTTTGTACTTGTCCAGGCTCCAGGTCTATTGCAATGACACCTGGCATACTTTTGAGTCCATGGAACAGGCTACCAAAGAGCTGACACGGCTTCTGCCTGATTTGTTCCCAAAATCATGATATCGTGGTGGTTTTCACCACGTATCTTCTGGGGACTCTTCTGTCTAATTGGACCTTTGCTTTTTACTGTTTAATGGGCTTGGCATGCTACAGATATGTCTGCAACTGGTAGCAATATTTATTTTTTGCTTGCGTTGGACTGGACCACTATACCAGCCGCTTACGACATGGATAACTCCCTCTACAAATAGGTGTTCCACTATTTGATTGTATCTACAGGGTTAACTCTCATTACAGGTACTTCTGGCCCTTTGAATGGATTGCTTGCATACTGTTCTGGTGCGGGGTGGATTTTAATCATTCTGCTTGGTGGTGGTAGTTTGAGGCTTCATTCTGCTTCAATATAAACTGGTGCGACAGGATATTTTCCTTCGATGTTGGATTTGGTCTGACTTCTTTATGCTGGACTGAGAACGTTGACAGGCCTGCTGCCCCGGTTTTCCTTGTGGCCTTATCTACTACATTAGTATGCACGAGATATGGATTTATAGTGCCAAATTACATCGCTGTTAGCCTTACACAGATGGGGCTCTGCTGGACTTGTGTAACTGACTTTCAGCTTTGCTTTGAACGTTTCTGTGGCTTGGACTCTTTGTTTGACAGGTTTGACTGGACATTGGATGCGATGCTCTCTTTTGCTTTTACCTTTTTACGTATTTTCAACGTATCCTATATAAGGGGGGCCTTTTCTGCTTTTTGGTTTTTGGCTTTTTTTGCCTTTTTGCTGGTATGCGATTGGTTGCCACAGATTGGTCAAGGGCCAGGTAGGTCTGGTTGGGGAGAGGAGGGGTTATTCTGTCCATGTTTACTTTATGAATAACTGGCCGGGTCTTAATGTTGGTCATATTTTCTATTTTACATTTTTGCATATGTATTTTACAGGCCCCTTGTACATGCCAAAGGAAAGCCATGCTCAACCTGGGGGTCTAGATTTTTTTTTTGCATAATTTGTTTTATTAGTTTTTCTATGATAATAGACATTTCGACAGAAGACACATACAATACATTACATTACACCACACACATGATACACTAACAAATAACTTATGTACATTCGATCCATTCTGTTATTCATTTCTACTTTAAAACCAATCCCAAATATGTTATCAATCCATCCTTTATCAATGGGGGGTGGAGCAGCTCGAGAGCCATGGGAAGGGGACCAAAAATTCATCATTCACTTAGCCCACAGAGGACCATTTGTTATACACTTACCCTCCAGGTCATTTTTATTATATCCATCCCTCCTCATCATAATATTATCAGCCACTGTTAGTGACTCCAGATATGGCTGCCACGATTTTTGGAAAAGCTCCTCTTTATCTTTAGTGGCATATACCAATCTCTCCAACGTAAGGGCTTGCAGTATCAGAGCCTTCCATTGGGGTATAATAGGTTTCATCGCATTTACCCAAGTATTAAGAATACAATGCCTAGCCATGCCCAAAACCACTCTAAGCCATCTTTTGACCAGTATCCATTCCCCATCCTCTGCAATTTCTATACCAAAAAGCAACAATAATGGAGATTTAGTATATTGTTGTCCCGTAATCCTTCTTATCTCCGTTACAATCTCTCCCCAGAAGTCTTGTAACACTGGGCAGGCCCAGAAATAGTGATAATATGATGCTAAATCCTTGTTACATCTAGGGCATAAAGGGGACACTAACGGATTATACTTATGAACCACTAGTGGTGGGTAGTACAATCTGTGACAGAATTTGTAGTAGGATTCTTTATATTTATTACATATCATTATGCCCTGATGGAGCTGAATTATTAATTCCCAATTCTCTTCTGTTATAGGGGTCCCTAGGTCTCTCTCCCAGAGCCTTTTGGTGCTCAATGTCTTGTCTGAGAGCCAGGTTCTTCCTTCTCTTGCTATTCTTTGAATAGTGCCCTTTGGTCTTTTCTGCCCTGCAACTATTATTTGTTCAATGTGTTCCCATTTAGACTCGGGATTTTGTAGCCTACCAGTAGAACCTATATAGGCCCTAAGTTGTAAGTAGCGAAAAAAATGTTGACGGCCTAGGCCAGTCCAAGCCTGTATATTTTAGAATGTATCGAGTCCGTTCCGATTGAATAATTGTCTTAAGCATTGTACCCCCCTTGTCTCCCACTCACAATATCCCTTATCCTCTAGTCCAGGGAGGAAAAAAGGGTTCCCCTTCAGTGGCAGCAACAGTGTGTCCTCCCGTCCCAACTCCCTTCTCTTACTCATATTCCTCCAGCTCACTAATACCACTTTAACTAAGGGGTTGGGATTTGGCAAATCCAGAAAGGCCTTCCATCCTCAGGTTGATAAGTATGCTGAGACCCTGCCAGGACATCCCCTCTCTTCCAGGTCAAACCAACCAGCCTCTTCTGGTCTCCCGACCCAGTCTTGAACGTATCGGCACTGAGCAGCCATATGGTAAATCTCTAAGTCTGGGAATTGTAATCCCCCTTTCCCTATTGGTGCTTTTAGTCTGGCTAATCCCACCCTGGGTCGCTTACCTCGCCAGATGAAAACAGTAAAGGCTTTTTCCAGCTTCTTAATATCCACCCTCCTGATCCCAAGATGGAGCATCTGCAGACAGTACAGTATTCGTGGCAGTGCATTCATCTTGAGTAAATTAATTCTACCCAGCCATGTAATAGGGAGCCCCTGCCATCTACTCAAATCTGCCTCTATTGTCTGTAATAGTGGTCCATAATTAAGATTATATAAACCCTCAATATTTCTACCTATTCTTATCCCTAGATATGTGAAGGCTTCATGGACTGTTTTAAGACCCCATTTCGATTTCTGCAAAATCTTCCCCTTATCATTAGGTTTCCCAACTATCATTTCTTCTGATTTGTCTAAGTTTAGTTTATATCCTGAGAATTGGGAGAATTGTTCTATTAACCCTAATAGTACAGGCATAGACTGGTCCAGCTCCGCAACATATAGCAGCATGTCATCTGCGTATAAGGAGAGTTTTTTCTCTTTACCCATCCTCCCCCGTACACCCTTTATTCCCCAATGTGATCTAATAGCTATAGCTAAAGGTTCGAGCACCAGTGCAAACAATAGTGGAGACAGGGGGCATCCTTGTCTGGTTCCTCTACTTAGCTCCAAACTATCCGAAAGTATACCGTTCACTAACACTCTAGCTCTAGGACTGGCATACATTCACTGCACCATTCCTATAAATTCGTCACCCAGACCAAACCGGGCCATAACTTCCATCAAATATGGCCATTCCATACTGTCAAACGCTTTTTCCGCGTCCATCGAAAGAATATGCACCTCCTCACCTAGATGTTGTGCTCCCCAAATCACATTTAACAGGGTCCGCATATTGTGATAAGAATATCTGTCTCGAATAAACCCGGTCTGATCTGGGTGAACAAGCCTTGGTAATATTATTTCCAATCTACTCTCCAGAACCTTGGCCAATATCTTGGAGTCACAGTTTAGGAGGGATATCGGTCTAAAGAGGAGCATTCAAGCAAGTCTTTTCCTGCCTTTGGAATCAGACATATCGTTGTTTCCCCAGGATCGTGGTAACTGTCCTCCTCTTCCCTGGCTTCTTTGAATACAGCTTCCAAATGTTCTACTATCTGTGACTGCATATTTTTATAGTACTCAACCGGAAATCCGTCTGGCCCACTAGTTTTTCCTCTCTTAAGGGCCCCGATCACTTTTATAATTTCTTCTTTTGTTATATTTGAGTCTAGCCAGTCCCATTGTGCTTGTGTGACCCTAGGGAGAGTTATTCCATTCAAGAAATCCCTCATCCCTTCTCCTCCTTCCTCAGCTTGTGACTGATAGTCTCCGATAGAATCTCTTAAAACATTCTCCAATACCTTTCCGTAATACCCCATCTTCCCCCCTTACAGCCTGAATCAAATGCGATCCTCTTTTCCCTCTAATTAAATTGGCCAACATAGTGCTCGGTCTATTGCCCCATTCATAGAAATGTTTCCTGACAAAGAGGCAGGTTTTCTTAGCTTCTCCCAATAGCAAATTATTGAGGGCTTCCCTAGTTCCGTTCAGCAACTGCTGTATATTCTCCCTACCCTCCCCTATAGCTGCTTTTCCCTCCAAAACCCTAAGTCGCTGTTCCAGGTTCATCCTCCTTTCCCTAATTTTACGCTTATAATGAGCTACAAAACTAATAATAGATCCTCTCACGAACACTTTCCCTGCGTCCCAAAAAATAGCTTGTGAAGTAGCTGACTCTGAATTAGTTTGCACATACAGTTTCTATTGATCCTGTATATACTCCTTGAATTTTTTATTAGCTAACAGTTAGGGAATCTCCACGTACTAGGACTCTTTCTCCCCCCCCCCATTTCAGTGTCAGAATGACCGTCGCATGGTCCGATATATGTATTGGACTATGCCTGACGTCACTTACCCGAAAATACCAAGTCCGAGGGAGCATCACGTAGTTCAAACGGGACCAGGTCTGGTGTGGGTGTGAGAAAAAAGTATATTCTCTAGCCGTAGGATTGGCTGCACGCCACCCATCAATTAAATCCAAGTCACACATCCCCGCCAACCATTCCCGAATCACCCCTTTCGGGGCCCCATTACCTTTTGAATGGTCTAGAGTGGGGTTAAACAGACAATTCATGTCGCCTCCTAGTATTAGATTTGGGAATTGTTCTGCTATCAAGAGAGCCATTAATGTTCTATAGAAGGTTGGTTCATGCACCGCAGGGGCATAAACACTCCCAAACGTAACTGTCTCCCCATGTATAGTACCGGTTACAAAAACGTACCTCCCATCAACCGGGTCAGTCACAAGTTTTTCTTTCTTAAATGGCATGCTTTTATGTAGAGAACAGCCACTCCTCTTATGAGATCGATAAGCCGCCGAATAACATTCCCCAACCCACCCCCTCTTCAATTTCGCATGTTCCTTATCCATGAGATGGATGTCCTGCAACATAGCTACTTGGGTGTTTTGACGTTTCAGCGCCGTCAGTAACATTGTGCATTTAATGGGAGTGGCTATTCCCCTAACATTCCATGAAACAATGGTCAATTCCTTCAGTCCAGCCATCCTTCGCCTTTTTGTATTCTCCTTCGCCACAGTTTCCTATCTATTTCCCAACCTCATCTCCAACCCCCATGTCCATAGATTGGTATTATTTTTGATCTGTAAATGAGTGAAACATATAACATAACATTTCAACAACAACTATATACAATCCCCCTCCCATTCCTTTCCTCTCTCCCCACCCTTATTTCCTTGCCTCCCTCCTCTTTTGTAACAGTAACTGCAATAAGCAGACATTTACAATCCCAACCCTTTAGCAGACAAACACATCCCCCTCCGAGCCGCCACTTTTAGTGTAAAAAAAAAAAAAAGTTACTTATAACCCTTTATATGGATCTGTTGGAGGCATTTCTAACTCATAGTCTCAATAGGGAGGAGTTCCCCTCCATTTCAGCCTTGCTTCTGTACCACACCCCTTCCCCATAACTCTATATATAAAAAAGAAAAAGTTTACATTAGTTTCAGTTCCTTTCCCTCTCCAAACTTTACAGTTCTCTGCCTACTAGGTTCAACCCTCTCACTAGCTACACAGCTTTAAGATTTAGAGTATCACTTGAGCCTGTTGATGGTGGCAAGCCAGCAAAAAGTCCTTAGTAAGTCCATACTTTCCTCCATTATCGCCATGGAGGTTATAAAATAAAATAAAATAAAAATAAAAAAAAACAGTCCAGGTGCGGGAAATGAAATCTCATGTATACTGCAATATGTCTTTAATCCCATATTCACTTCAGGAATCCCCTCGTATGGACTAAAATTACACCAGACAGTCTAATCCTTGTTTTTCTAAGGACCAATGTCCATTATAAAACAAAAAAAAAGTCAAGTGAGCGCCATTTGAATTTCCAGTGCCAGTTTCCACCATGCCAGTTAGTCTATCTTCCGTTTATAGCGATTCCATCTCATGGCATTGGGATCTATCATCCACTCTTCCTTTTCAGTTCCTTAACAAATATTTCTGCTTTAGGCACTTCCCAAAAAGAGTACGTAGCTCCTTCATGCTTGATCTTGAGAGTGGCGGGATACAGCATATAGCACTCCATTTTAGCTTCTCGTAGCCTGCGCCATAACAGGGTTGAAGGCCAGCGCCTTTTTAATGCTTGTTGCAAGAATAATCTTGTGAGACAAATGGCGATGTCCCTCAGTATTGGAGTTCAGAGCATTCACGGTAAGCTTTTAGGACTAATTCTCTATCAGGGTAGTTGTGAAACCTCATAATTATCTGCCTCGGAGGCTGATTTGGCCCTGGTTTCGGCATAACAGATCTGTGGGCTCTCTCGATTTTTATACGCCCATTTTTTAATGAAACTCCCAAAAGCTCTGGCAATACCTTTGCACAGAAGTCAATGATATCTGGTCCATCCAGACCCTCCGGCAACCCTCTGAGGCACAAGTTGAGTCGGCGATGATAGTTTTCTTTGTAATCTAGCAGATCTTTTAATTCCTCCGTCTCTTTCTGCATTATAGTAAGTTGTTCCGGTACTGGATTCAGAGTGTCCTCTAGGTCAGAAATCTGTTGTTCCATTTCGCATAGTCGTGTAGCGTGAGTAGCATGCAAATCTACCAGTTCTTGCAGTTTACGGTCGAATTTGTAGCTGCTGGTAAACCTAGGCTCCAGTACCGCCAAAACCTGTTGTGTGACCTCGAGGCCTAGTGCGCTTACTTCTCCTGCCGAGAGGGAGACCCAGGCTGTATTTTCTTCTTGCAGGGTCTGTGGTTGCTTCCTCTGTGTTTTCCTGGTTGTGCAAGCACTTTTCGCTGAAGCTGAGACCACATATTCATCCATCCCACCTTCCAACAACCTCCTGCAGCTTCCAATATTTTATATCTCAATTTAAAGTAGTTATATTTTCTTTTCTTTTGTGGCGGCTCAGGGAGCAGTAGAAATATGTGTCTTTAGGCTAGCTGGCTAATCATCAGCCCCATATCTAGATTTGATAGCTGCCCCATTTTGTAGTGGGCAGCTTTAGCTTTGTTTTTACCCTGTTTCAATACCCTCAGTTAGCAATTATTTTTATTGTACAAGCTATGGGGTATTAATGGGACCCCCCTCTTTCTTAGTTTTTTATCCCCCTTCCCTGGAACCTAATTGTTGGCGAGGTTCCTTTGTATTTTTGGTGTGTTATAATATTCTGGGGGATAGTATGGGGCTCTGGAGGGTGGGGAGGGGCGGTTGTTGAAGTTATTGTGGCCGCTGATGAAGAGGATGCCATGAGCTGGGTTAAGGGGGTGGTTCTTTCCTCTGATAGTATTCAGTTTTGAACTTGTAAAAAGGGATGGTTATTGTATCAGGGGATTGTTCTGGATGGGTGAGGGGGATGGGGGACTTAGAGTCTTTTGAGCGCTAGTGTTGGGGAAGATGGGATGGCTGGGCATATCATTTTGAGGTTGGGTCTATTGTCAGTTGTTATTCTTGGAGGGTTGGAGGGTACAGGAGTTACATCTTGGATAATCATTATTACATTTTTGATACCAGCAGGAACATCTACCAGAACTAGACACATGGTGGATTCCCTGCATGGGAGGGCCTCAAAGAACTGGTACAACAACCTACAAGAGACAGGGCTATCCTAGATCTAGTACTGACTAACAGGGAAGGGATCACAGATCTCCAGGTAGAAGGTCACCTGGGGGCCAGTGGCCATCACATGGTATGGTTCAATTTTGCCACTACATCTAAATCACCCCATTCCAAGGCAAAAATATGGGACTTCAGAGGAGCTGACTTTGATAAGATGGCCAACAAAGTTAAGCTAGCCCAGGCAAAAAGAAACACAGGTGAGGGGGTACAGGCAAAGTGGGTAAGCATTAAGGTTGCAATACTTGAAGCAACATCCCATTGTGTTAGACAGAAAAGGAAGTGCAAAAGAAGAAGGAAACCACTTTGGTTCTCAAATACAGTAGCAGAAAAGGTCAGAGCCAAAAGGCTGGCCTTCAGGAAATATAAGGGAACACAGCGGGATGAAGATAGGGAGTCATACCAAACTGCCCTAAGGGAAGCAGGGAAGGCAGTCAGGCAGGCAAAGTCCCAAACTGAGGAAACGCTAGCACGAACAGTAAAAGAAGATGACAAAGACTTTCTATAGATACATTAGTGAAAGGAGAAAGTCCAGAGGGGTATTGCTAAGCTCAATGGAGAAAAGGGGCATGTGAGGAGGAGGACCTGTAAAGCATCTATTCTAAATAGATACTTTGCTCAGTATTTACTGAAGAGAAGGCAGGGCAGGGCCCACAGCTCAGCACCATGGACACAGAAGGGAGGGAGGTGAGCAGTACTCCCTTCACAAAAGAAAGGGTCCTACAAGAGCTCGCTAAGCTCAGGGTGGATAAGGCAATGGGACCTGATGGCATACATACCAGGGTACTTATGGAGCTAAGGGTGGAACTAGCAGAGCCATTAGCAGAACAGTTTAGTGAGTCTCTGAGCACAGGAGAGGTCCCAGAAGACTGGAGAAGGGCTCATGTGATCCCGCTCCACAAGAGTGGTAGCAGGAAGGAGGCAGGGAACTACAGACCAGTCAGTCTTACCTCAGTAGTGGGCAAGATTATGGAGCACTCCTTAAGGAAAGGATAGTGCAACACCTGGAATCCATAGGGGCACAGGATCCAAGACAGCATGGGTTTACAAAAGGAAGGTCCTGTCAAACTAATCTCATAGATTTCTTTGACTGGGTAACCAGAGTGGTGGACCAAGGGGGAGCATTTGATGTCGCTACCTTGACTTCAGCAAAGCTTTTGACACGGTTCCATAGAAGGTTGATAAATAAGCTGGGTAGGCTCTGTGTTGGTCGAAGTTGGTCAACTGGGTGGCAAACTGGTTGACGAGCAGAAAACAGAGAGTGGTGGTAAATGGTATACAGCCAGAAGAGATGCAAGTCACAAGTGGGGTACCTCCAGGGATCAGTCCTGGGGCCAGTCCTCTTAATATCTTCATTAGTGACCTTGCAGATGACTAGAGGGTAAGGCTTGTCTGTTTGCAGATGACACCAAGATCTGCAACAGAGTGGATGATCCCGATGGGGTGGGCAGAATGAGAAGAGATCTGGATAAACTAGCAAAATGGTCAGAAGAGTGGCAACTGGGATTTAATGCAAAGAAGTGCAAGATCATGCACATAGGGAAGAGAAACCCTGAAGCCACCTATAGGCTGGGAGGGGAGTTGCTGGCAGTCACAAAGGAAGAAAGAGGCTTGGGCATTATCATCACTGATGACCTGAAATCATCCAAGCAGACCTCTAAAGCAGTAGGTGAGGCTAGGGGGATGTTAGGGTGTATTAGTAGGGGTATCACAAGTCGTAAGAGGGAGGTAATAATCCCTCTTTACAAGATACTGGTTAGGCCCCATCTGGAGTGCTGCGTGCAGTACTGGAGGCCACACCTTCACAAGGACATTAACCAGACTGAGGCAGTAGAAGCTATTTTAGGCATGATATTTCGTATCCCCCCTGTGACTTTTTGGTTCAATGTTATACACAGTTGATGCAAAATAGCTGTATATAATTTTTGTTCCTGGAACATTAAAGACGCAGTCTCCTGTTAAAAGGGCCAAAGTCTTGCTCTATTTGCACTAGTTACAGGTAGACATTGCCTTCTTGCAGGAGACACACCTGCTTCCATCCCAGGCTCTCCTTTTTCAGCGATCTTGGGTGGGTCAGGCTTTTGGAGCAGGCTCCGATTCCTGTAAGAGGGATGTCTCTAGTCTTATAGCCAGGCAGATTCCCTTCCGTTTTCTGCAGGAAACGGTGGATCCCTGGAGTCAGTTCCTTTTTTATTTGAGCCCTGGTTGGCCATCAGGAAGTGTTGGGAACTATTTATGGTCCTAATTTGGATGAGCTACACTTTTTTACTTCTTTATTGTCTCTATTTGCACCGTGGACCTCCCTCCCAATTATTCTGTGGGGGACTCGAATCTGATGTACTGCAGTGAGGTGGATAGAACAGGTTGATTCCGGCAGGCCCTCTCACCCGCACAGCTGACCCTTCATGAGTTTTTTTTTAATTTATTTTATTTATTTCAATCTAGGATTACAATACCTTTGAGCCGAGGCTCTTTTACAAAGGTTCCACGTCAACGTGTGCAACAGTCATCATTTTTAGTTACTAACATATAGTCATTGACTTACAGACATGTAATAACCTGTACAAAGACATGAGCTATGAGCAAGACAAGGGAAAGGGGTGGGTGGGTGGTGGGGAAGTGAGGGTAGGAGATTGAGGGGAGAAGGAGGTGCAGGGGTAAGGGGTAGTACGGGCGGTGGTTGGGGCGGGGGAGGTGAGCAAGGGTGGGAGACAGTGCAGCCAGGAGGCCAGTTTATGGACTGCTTGGGACTGGTAGACTCCTGGAGAGTTATATTCCCAGATTGTCATGAATATTAATTTTATTCCCTCCTGCACAACTCCTTTTCTAGATTGGATTTTTTTTTTCCAAGTTTCTTAATCACCTTCGGGCACCTGGAACTCTCTCTGGCCACGACACATCCCCAGCTCTACCGCCCACTGTGGCCTCCACCAACCTCAGAGACGTTACGGTGCCTATAGAACCCCCAGGACCAAACCCTGCAGGTCATCGAAGGGGTGGTGATGAAGGTCCAGCATTGGACAGGTGGCCGTGGACTGCGGGCCATTGCCTATCCAAGGCCAAAGATTTTTCCCTTATATGCCTCCAACCTGTGTAGTGCATCCCAACATTGCGGCGCGACGGGCAACGCTGCCTGAGCTGGCCACGCTGTCTGCATGTGGTCCAGTGCTCTGTAGGTCCCCCAGTCTCCACCAGGGGCTGCTAGAGCACCGGACATCCCAGTACCCTCCCCCTGGGAGAGGAGAACAGCCCAGCGGGTGCTCAATTCAGTCCCTTCTCTGCCGACTCCTGGCACCCGAGCTTGCTCCCGAACCCGGGTCGCCAGCATGGTGCGAGGTGTGGTGTCCAGCACCTCACCCCTCAGTGCCACCAAGGTTTATGTTTTAATTGGTACAGAATACCTCCCAGGGGTTAATACTTGTCACTATTCAGCAAATATAATTTCAGACCATCATCCTACTTATGCAGCTTGACCGTTCTCCTTCTTTGGTGTGGGATAAGGTATGGCGGTTTAACAACCAGCTTCTTAAATCCAATGACATTATGAAGCGTATTCATTCCTTTATTGAGAATTTTGTGGAAACAAATTCTCCGTCTGTGACTAAACTAGAGTTGTTATCGGGGGCATTGAAGTGTGCTTTTTGTGGGGAACTGATACATCTCGCTGCCAGATGTAAAAAACAGTTGATGGCTAAGGCTTCCTCCTTGTTGACTGACATCCAAATTTTAGAAGGGAGTATCTCTTCAGTGTTGCCCCCAATGGAGTGGGAATGATTGGAAGACCTTAGATATCAATATAACACCTTATTGGGGGAAAATACGGAACACTTATTGTTTCGCTCTAAAGTGAAATATTTTGACCAGTGGGAGAAGGCTGGTAAATTACTGGTTCTCTGACTGTGCTCTCAGGCTATGGACAGGATTGTGTCTTCCATTTGTTCCAGCTCTGGTCAGCTCATTACTTCTCCGCGGGACATAGTGGCCACATTTCAGACCTTCTGCGTAGGCTATTTGCATCGCCTCCTCTCCCTTTTCTAATGAGCTCTTTGAGACCTTTCTTCAGGATATTCCCTTACCTCATTTGGATGATATTTCGATTGTTAGTCTGCAAGCTTCTTTAACCCTTGAAGAAATTTCTCAAGCTATTGACTCCTTGGCCCCAGGTAAATCCCCTGGCCCAGATGGGTACTCCACTAACTTTTACAAATCCTTTAAGGCTCAACTCGCACCCATATTTCTGGACACTTTTTATTTATTTATTTCTAGGGACATGGATATGTTGTTCATCCACACTGTCTGGCAGGTTCCTTGCCGCTTCAAATCTTGCCAGGAGGTCTTCAAGCTGGCTCCTCCCACCCACCCGGGTGGTAAAACTCTCAGCTCCGCCCCATGACACCAGATCTTCCTTACCGCTTGGAAGCTCAGGTTCCCTCCTTAACGCTCTGCGTGTAGGCTGGATCCTAATTCTTCGGTTCGCCCGAGACTTTGTTCAAGACTTCGGTCAATACTCCCTCGAGGCTGCGATGGGCAAATCGACTCCCGGTTTTTGGCGGTGCTCATGTGGGCAGAAAATGTCCAGGACGGATCCGCGCTCCACATGCGTGTACTGCCTCAGCCTAGACCATGACCTGCAGGCCTGCGAGTTGTGCCATTCGTTTTCGGCCTACGTCCTGGAAGACCATGCTGCCCGGTTAAGGCTTGGGCGCCCCGGGAAGCGCTACCCACCGGTGAAGTCGAAGGAGGCCCGTTGGGCAGTGACCACGGCGGCTGGCTCAGCTGAGCAACTCGAGCAGATGATCGCCCTCGAGGAGGAGGCGGCACAGGCCGCATCATCCTCTTCCTCGGTCATGGCATTTATCCCGCTCTCTCTGGGTACCTCATATTCAGCTTCTTTTAAGGAGCTTTGTCAGTCCCTTTCCACGAAGGGAGAGGGGCCATCGGGACATTCTTCTCAGTCCAAAAGGAAGGACTCGAAAGGTAAGTCCCACCGTCGGCGTTCGTGGGAGCGGGAGAGGTCCCCTTCCCCGGACAGTCGACACTCAACTTCGGTCGAGGTTGCAGCTAAGGTCAGCTGGCCGAGACACCCGTCGATGCAGTCGAGATTTTTCTTGACCCGTCGGACGGCTGTCGACTGGTGAAGCCAACAACCCTTCTTCACCGGTTCTCCCGGTGGAGACCGAGGACTTGCCTGCGCCTCCGGTGCTGGAGTTCCCGATCAATGCTTCCAAGCTGAGGGAAGAGCGGGTGTCCCTCGCCCTTTTCCGACCTGTCTCCGGAAACACTGAGGATCTCGGTCTCGGACTTCATCTTGGTCCAGGCGATCCGCCATCATCGAGTGATCTCGGCACCAGTAAGCCAGCGCGCCCGCTCGTCTCTGTCTTCCTCCTCGAAGAGGAGAGGCTTCGCCAAATTGCATCGACGCTACGAGGACCTGATGTGGAAGCTGTTACTTCTGTCCGGGAACAAGCCGACGCCATTGCCTTCCCCGGCCATCAAGTGGCTGTCACCCGAGTGGCCGAAACAGCCCCTCGCTGTAGCCGAGGTGCCCAAGCCTAGGCCAGTTGTTTGGCCGAAACCAGCTGCCCACCGATTGTGGTAGAACCTCCGCCTCCACAACCGAAATCGGGGGCGCTGACCAAGGACTCTCGGTCAGGTCAGGGCCTGCCCCACAGGTTGTCGGTCACCCTCATTTCCAACCATCCTTGGCAGGTGGAGGGTGGCTCAGGCCCCAGGCAGCTCTTCGCGGACTCCTAGGAGTCCGACGACGACTCCTCCCTGTTCTCCAGGCCCATTGACCTGGAGTCCTCCGGGGGCCAGTCGATGGACGACAGCCCATCGTCCTTCATGGGTCTGCTTCAGCTCATCTCGGAGTCTACTGGGATGCAGCTCAAGCCCATATCCAAGCGGGCCAAGTATCCCCTAACGGAGATACTGGACCGAGGGGATTCACCCACGGAGGCCTTTCCGGTGGCTGAAGCCATTGTTGGCCCAGCCTTGGAACTCTGGCAGTGGCCTGCTTCCTGTCCTGCACCTTCAGACAGGATGGCAAGGAAGTATGCGGTCCCTACCGGCTCTTTGTCCGGTTTTTCGGAACACCCCTCCACCGACAGCATTTTCCGGTGTTCCGGGAACGCTAGGGATGTGGATAAGCCCCCCGACAAGGAGTCCAAAAAGCTGAAATATGCCAGGCGCAAGGTGTACGCTGTGTCCTCCCTCGGCCTCTGCCTGGCCAGCTTGGCCATGCTGATGGCACACTTCTCCCACGCCCTCATGGGCTCCCAGGATGAGGTGATCCTTCATCTCCCGGACGACCTGCAAACCACGGTCAGGCAGTTACGGGACCAGGGAAGGGCAGTGGCAAAGCAGCAGCTCCAAACGGCTCTGGACATTGGAGACTCCTGTGCCAGATTGGTTGTGGCCGTGGTGGCCATGCGCCGCAGAGCATGGCTGAGGATATCCACCTTCACGGTGGATACCCAGCATAAACTGGCGGATGTCCCCTTCCTGGGGACCGACCTCTTCAGTCCTGGAGTGGAAGGTCACCTCCAGTGGATCGAAAAATCCAATGCCACTCTGGACTCTGTCACCTCCGCCCAGAAGGACAAGGGCCGTCAACAACAGCAACATAAGTCCTTTCAACCTTTTGCGCCTGCGGCACGTCCGGCCCAATAGCACCAGCACCAGGGCCAGCAGACTCGTGCTTGGCACCCCAAACCCAAACCTGCGGCTTCCTTTAATAGGAAGCAGGGAGGAAAAGGCCCAGGAGGCCCCTCGGCTGGTCCCTCCTCTAAGCCTGCCCGGTGACGGGTTGAGGGGTGTCGCCCCCAGCCTCGTCAGTCCCCCCGGGTTCCTCCCCGTGGGGGGGACGGCTCCACCACTTCCTTTCGGCCTGGTCCGTTATCACCACGGATCATTGGGTGTTGGAGGCGGTAGGAAAGGGCCTGCCCCTGGAGTTCGAGCAGGCCCCGCCCTTCCGAGCCGTCGCCCCTCGGGGGGCTATGGGGTCCGCAGCCTCTCTGTCGGCTTGTCTAGCCGATATCGCCCTGCTCCTCGAAAAAGAGGTGATCAGGAAGGTGGCGGATCCTCCTCCAGACCCGGGGTTTGTGTCCAGGTACTTCCTGGTCCCAAAACGGATGGGGGGCTGGCGCCCCATTCTTGACCTGCACGAACTGAACAGGTTCCTAAGGTCTTGGACCTTCAGGATGGTCACTCTGGCTCAGATAATCACATCCTTGGAACGAGGCGTGTGGTTCTGTTCTCTGGACCTCCAGGACGCGTTCTTTTACGTCCCAATCTGTCCGTCCCACCAGAGATTCCTCCGCTTCAGGGCATAAGGATCCCTCTACGAGTTCTGGGCCATGCCCTTCGGCCTTTCCCTAGCTCCCAGGGTCTTCACCAAATGCATGGCAGTGGTGACAGCATTCCTGCGGCGCCGAAGGGTCCTGATGTCCCCCTACCTGGATGACTGGCTGATTGCAGCCCCCCTCCAGATCGGAGGTGGAGCGGTCCAGAGATCTGGCCCTCCAGGTTTGCTCTCAGATTGGCCTCCTCATCAACGAGGCCAAGTTGGAACTCGTGCCAAAGCAGGTGATACATTTCATCGGTGCAGAGCTCAACTCTCTATGAGCCAGAGCACGGCTCCTGGTGGACAGGGCCAAGGTTCTTTCCTCCTTTGCCCAATCATTTCAGGTTGGGCAATTGCGCCCTTCCTGGGACTTCCTGCGCCTCCTGGGCCTCATGGCAGCCTGCACCAGCGTGGTCCGTTGGGCCCGTTGGTACATGCATCCCCTTCAATGGGGGCTGGCCAACCAGTGGTCACAGCACTTCGATCCGCTGGATCAGCTTGTGACAGTGACTCGGGATGTGGAACGCTCTCCAGTGGTGGACCATTCCAGCACATCTGCAGGAGGGCATCCCGTTTGTCCGCCCCGAGCCGATGGCCTCTCTATCGACCGATGCCTCTCTGATAGGTTGTGGTGCCCATCTGGGGGAGCACAAAGCGCGTGGCCTCTGGTCCCCTCGGTAGTCCCGATGCCACATCAACGTGCTGGAGCTTCAAGCGGTTCGTCTAGCCCTCACCGCCTTCGCTCCGTTTCTACGGGGTCAAGTGGTTCAGGTCCAGACGGACAATACCACGACCTTGTACTACCTAAACCGCCAGGGTGGGATGTGCTCCATGCCTCTGTGCAGGGAAGCTGTCTGCATTTGGTCACTCATGCGCAGCCTGAAGGTGGATCTCCTTGCCATCCATGTGGCAGGAGCCTCCAACACCCTGGCCGATACTCTTAGCCGGATAGGGGCTGTGCCCTACGAGTGGTCTCTCCTGCCAGAGGGAGTACAAGATCTGTTCTCCCACTGGGGCACGCCCCACGTAGACCTGTTTGCCTCCAGGGAGAATGCGAAGCTGAGATTGTTTCATGCCCGCCCCCCTCAGCAGGGCTCGCTGCAGGGGGATGCCTTCTCGAGGCCATGGACCCCGGGCCTCTTCTACGCCTTTCCCCCATTTCCCTTGATCCACAAGGTGCTTCTCAAGGTGAGGAGGGACAAGGTGCAGGTGATTCTGGTAGCCCCAGACTGGGCCCGCCAGTTCTGGTATCCGGATCTCCTCAGTCTCAGCTCCAGGCTCCCGAGGTGGCTTCTCGCCCGCCCGGACCTGATCTCAGTCAATCAGGAGAAGGTAGTCCATCAGGACCTTCAATCCCTGCACCTGACGGACTGGTTCCTGAGCGGCTAGAGTTCCAGGCCTTGGGTCTTTCCGACAAGGTCCTCAGTGTCGTTGAGGCATCCCGTAAGGAGTCGACCAGAAAATGCTACGCCTTCAAATGAAAGAGATTCTTCATTTGGTGTCAGGGCAAGGGCCTGGACCCTTCCTCCTGTTCCTTGGCAAGCATTCTGGACTACCTGTGGTCCCTTTCTCAGCAAGGGCTTCGGTCGACGACCCTTAAGGTGCACCTGGCAGCCATCTCTGCTTACCGGGCGCGGGCCGGGAAGCAGTCGGTGGTGCAGGAGAAGGTGGTTGGGCACTTTTTCAAAGGCCTTGATCACATATCCCTTCCTGTGTGAGAACCTCCACCTCCATGGGATCTACTGCTGGTATTGGCTAAGCTCATGGGTAAGCCATTCAAACCGATGCACAAGTGTGACATCTCTCACCTGTCGTGGAGGACCACCTTCTTGGTGGCTCTCATGCCAGCCAGAAGGATGGGAGAGCTCCAGGCGCTTTCCATAGAGTCTCCTTATCTGGTCTTCCACAGGGACAAGGTTGTCCAGCGCCCCCACCTGAAATTCCTTCCGAAGGTGGTGTCGGAGTTTCACCTTAACCAAGTGTTGACTCTGCCAGTGTTCTACCCAAATCACACCTCGGAGGCCGAATATAGGCTTCATACTTTGGATCCTAGAAGGGCGCTGAAAACAGCCACAAGGCCGGACGGCTTAAGTTCAGGGAGAGGTTAGCCAGCTGTTTGTCACCTATGCTGAAGCTGCACCTGGCAGACCTGCAGCCAGCGGACGATAGGCAGGTGGGTCACCTCCTGCATAGATCTCTGCTGTAGGTTGGCGGGCATGGAGCCTCCCAGAGGGATAGGAGCTCATTCTACCCACCATATCGCTGCATTGGTGGCTGCTTCCTGGGACATCCCTATCCAGGAAATCTGCAGGGCTGCTACCTAGAAGTCAGCACACATCTTCATTACCCACTACCACCTCGACCATGAGTCACGCCGGGATGCTGGTTTTGGGGCCTTGGTTCGCCAGTCTTTATTTCCCAAGTAAGGGTGTGCGCTTTGCCTCCCTCCTCCCAGAGAACTGCTAGGAGTCTGCCAGACAGTGTGGATGAACAACATATCCATGTCCTAAATACGAGTTGCTCACTGTAACAGGGTGTTTAGGAATGATATATGTTGTTCATCCATACGACCCACCCGACCTCCCCGGCTTCGACGCACAACCTGGCTTCCAGCAGGCTAGATCTGGCGTCATGGGGCGGAGCCGAGAGTTTTACCACCCGGGTGGGTGGGAGGAGCCAGCTTGAAGACCTTCCGGCAAGATTTAAAGCGGCAAGGAACCTGCCAGACAGTGTGGATGAACAACATATACCATTCCTAGAACTCCTGTTACAGGTGAGTAACCTGTATTTATTTATTGATTGATTTTGTAAGAAAAACATACAAAGTACATTACACAGGAGGATAACATATGACACATGCAATACAGATGATAAAATCTTATATAGGATCAGTGCACAACACCCCTTCTTAAGGTACAACATAGGGAGGATCCCCCATCTTTAAAGACTAACATTACGGATAGTTTACCCAACGCATGCAACCTGGAAGGCTAACGGGGAATCTGAACAGAAGATAAATGCAAACATTCCCTTTTACCAATAAGACAATATTGTCAAATGATTCCCCTACTGCAAGCTGTATAAAAATATCTAATTAATTCCCAGTGCTCCCAGAGTAAAAGATGACAAATGTTAGCAAACATGCTTAGTATAATGCTAATCGTGTATGGTAACCCCCAACACTGCCAAAGTAGATTAATAGGAACCATTTTACTTTCAGCAAACATCCCGTGAACAGCAATAACCTAGGAAAAATACAGCAATGTCATTTATATAAGTCTCAGAACAAACAGAGATCACCGACAGCAATGTTTAAAGTTATTTCTAAAGTAAAAATGATCATTACGTGTTGTAGAAAACTGCCAGACCAAAACCAGCAAATGAAACTGTACCGGCCACAAAATATATCCACCTCGCTATAAGGCACTACCTTTACAGACCCACTATGTCCCAAAAGTCTCAATCTTCTTCTGAAAGGTCCACTTCACCTTCTCCTGCAGAGGTCTGGAGTCCAACCCACTGGATGAATTTACTGGCATCCCCCGGCTCGTTAAATATTGCTGGCCACCCCACATCACCTAGAGCTTAGCTGGGAGGAGTAGCTGGTGCTGTACTTTAAGCTAGCGCATCCAGCCCTGTAAGCCATCAAAGGCCTTGCGACATTGTCGAGTGCTGAAAGACAGGTCAGGGAAGATCAAAATCTGGTCCTCACCGTATTTCAGGACCCTACGGCGTCTGGCGGTTGCAAGAATGCGGTCCCTGTCTCCAACCCCAGTGCAGACAATTAAGAAGGTACATGGGGTCGAGGCATCCGTAGCTGCTCGCCGAGGGGAAATCCTGTAGGTCTTTTCCAGGATGATAGCAAGATCAGCTTCATCAAGATTTAGCAAGGTAGGCAAAAGCATTTCTGGTGAAGCTCAAACTGTCCTCTCCCTCAGCATTTTCAGGCAGCCCAATAATTCGAAGATTCCTTTTTCAAACAACATGAAATCTTGCTGTATTCTGACATATTGCAGTTAGCCCCAGCACTTGAACTGCTCCGGAGAGGAAAGAGTTAAATTCTGTGCAGAGCATAGAACGTTGATCTCGAGCTCGGTTCAAACCTCTGTCTACTGCACTTTGAAGTGTAACCGTCAGATTCTTTACTCCGCCTAACTGAACAGTCGCTCCGGAGATTTCTCCTTTGCTCACGGTTCTCGGTCGGTTAAAGTTGTCGGTTTACCGGTAAGTACTTTGTTTTTTTCAGTTCAAATCCCTGTCTGCGGTACAGTAAGTACGTAGGTAGTGGACTTAGTAAAGAAACTTGTGGAAATTGTAAAACTTACTATTTCAACTGGTTCGGCTGAACCTGTTGCTTTGTAGAGTGTATCTGATTTAATTTTCTCTCTAAAAAGTTTATTGTGGTACCAGTCCTTATCGGTTTTAAAAAAAACGTGTTTTTACTTTCTTTTCAAATACCTGTGACATGATTAGAAACCGATAAGGGTGTCTTGTCTGGCTTAAGCCGAGTAAAGGGTAAGTTTTTGATTTAGGATGGCCACATCTGAGAAACCCAGAAAGAAAACCGGTCCCACTGGGTTTCAACACTGCAGTATGTGTGGGGAGGCCATTGCAAAGGCTGATCCCCACACCACTTGCATATATTTTCTGGGGTTTGACCACCTCGAATCAGACTGCCAAATTTGCAAGAATTTCCCTAAAGCCACCTTGGACAAAAGATTGGGCAGGCTTAGGGAAAAGGAGGCCGAGAAGTCCGCTGACCCGGATGGTCCTCCCGGTTCGGTTCTGACCGAACCAGAAGGAGTGCCCTCTGACCAGGGCGAGACTCCTTCGGGCCAAAGGAGAGCCGATTCCGAGGGACCGGTCTTGTCCAAGTGAAAAAGAAAAGAGAAATTGGCCGGTTCGGATCCAAAACCGAATCATCCGACCGCCGAGGAAATTGCCCCAGCGATTTGCTTAGTGGAATCGCTTTGTCCGGTTCCAATTGATCCGGCGCCTTCTGGCAGACGTTCGGTTCGGTCAGTTCCTCCTGTTCAAGATTATGCCCTGAAGATTTTTATGAACCGGATCTGGAGGGGGACGACGATTTTTATGATGATGATGATGATTATGGAATAGAAGGCCTGGATGAGCCCATAGAACCAGACATCACCCCAGAGAGGCCTTCTGGTCTCCCCCCCCCCCCCCCAGGCTTTCTGAGTCCCCTTCCCACTTTATGTTTTACGAAATAGTGGCAGAAACCCTCCAGCTCCCTATGGAAGAAGCCGTTGAGGAGCAAGAGGAGTCGGACTTTGTGGAGATGATGGATATCCCAGAGTCAAAGAGGTTGTCTATTCCCCTTCACAAGTCTTTTGGGAAACAGACACAAAAACTGTTAAAAACTCCAAATTCATCACCTCCTTTGGACAGACGGATGGACAAGAGGTACATGCTGTCAGGCTCAGGTACGAAGTACTTGTACCAGCAGTGCAGCCATGTTGGGGTTGTGCAGGCTACTGCCTGTGAGAAGGCTAACATACCGTTGGCTTCACACCCCCCCAGAGAAAGACTCCAGGAAGCTGGATGCCATGGCAAAGAAGCAGTACTTGGCATCCTCCTTGGGACTCAGGCAGGCTAATTACATGGCCTATACAGCTAGGTACCAGACGTCCAGGTGGGTCATTGTTCTGGAACTGGCTAAACAGGCCTCCCCCCAGCTTGCCAAGGAGCTGGAGGAGGTGGCTGCTGATGGGACTGAGGCATCAAAAATTCAATTTCATGCTGCTGTGGACTCCAGTGATGTGTCATCATGAGTAATGGCTACATCTGTGGCTCTTCAGAGACTAGCTTGGCTCAGATGTACTAGCTTATCACAGGATACCCAGGCTAAGGCTATAGATTTCCCTTTGGTTAATAATTCTCTGTTTGGGGAGCAGACAGAGAATTATATGAAAAAGATGGATTAGTATAGGAGTGCACAGGCCAAGGAAAGGCAGTCAGCTCCTCAGAGGCAGCAAGGCAGGGGCAGGTCTTTTCATAGGCCTTTCTACCACGTACAGGCCTCCTCTCCTTTTTCCCAGAGGGTTTTTTTCAGCGGGAGAGGCAGAAGGGGGATGAGCAGGGCTGCATCCACCTCTCAGCCCAAGGCTGCTGTCAAGCAGACACCCTGATGTGTCAGCCCGGGTCGACTCCCCCGTTCCAGTAGGAGGCAGGCTGGCATACTACCTCAAGGACTGGATGTCTGTTACCTCAGACAAGTGGGACCTGGAGGTAGTAAGCCAGGGACTGGCTCTCAGCTTCAAAAAGTGTCCAAAGTTGAGAACCAGATCTTTTCCACCTGCAAACATCTCCAAAACCATTGCCCTAGAGACAGAGGTTTCATCTCTTCTGGCCTTAAGGGCCATAGAGAGAGTTCCTGCAATCCACAGGGGCAAAGGTCTGTACTCCAGGTACTTCCTTACCCCCAAGAAAACATGTGAGTGGCGGCCCATCCTAGACTTAAGATACCTGAACAAGCATTTGTTAAAACCAAAGTTCAAAATGGTGACTCTGGGAATATTTCTTCCCTCTCTAAGGCCAGGAGACTGGCTAGCCTAAAGGATGCCTACTTTCACATTCCCATCAGGTGCTCTCACAGAAGATACCTCAGGTTTGAACTGCCTTCAGGCCATTACCAGTTCAAAGCAATGCCCTTTGGCCTGACATCAGCTCCAAGGGTGTTACAAAATGCCTGGCAATAGTAGTGGCTTTCCTAAGGAGAAAAAATATTTCCATATTCCCGTACCTGGGTCACTGGCTTATAGTGGGCCAGTCACCAGACCAAGTCAAGTCAGATCTAAAAGTGACCCAGCAAGTGCTAACTTCTCTAGGGTTCTTTCTCAATCTTCCCAAGTCAGTTATTGAACCAGTACAACTGTTGACTTTCATAGGGATGGAATTAGACACTGTCAAAGCAAGGGCATTTCTTCCCTTGGTAAGAGTGAAGGCCATCATAGAGCTGGCCTCTTCCTTCCACCCTTTGGTCTCTCGACCAGCAAGACACTTTCTTCAGTTGCTGGGCCACATGGCAGCTTCCACTGCAGTGGTCCAGAGGGCTAGATTTCAGATGAGAGACATTCAGTTTCATCTGAGAGCTTTTTGGTTTCAGAAAAAAGATCCTTTGACTAAACCGATTCCAGTGACTCAGACTCTGATCCAGGCTCTTCAATGGTGGCAGGATCAGGACAATCTCAGGCAAGGGGTCCCATTCATATCTCAGTCTCATTCTGTGGTCCTAACCACAGATGCCTCTCTCCCAGGTTGGGGAGCCCACTTGGAGGCTCTCACAGCCCAGGGAGTGTGGTCCACCCAGGAGTCTCTTCTCCACATCAACCTTCTGGCGCTCAGAGCAGTTTACCTGGCTCTACAGGCTTTCTCACAATCAGCAAAAAACAAGGTGGCTCAAGTCAGGACAGACACCACCACCACCACCACCACCACCATGTGGTACATCAACAAGCAAGGAGGCACTCTGTCTACAGCCTTGTGCATGGAAGCCATGAAAATATGGTCCCTGGCTTACTCCCTACTGACTTCTCTGGTAGCAGTCCACCTCCCAGGAAAGGACAATGCATTAGCAGATGCATTGAGCAGGATTTCCCAAGGCCATCACAAATGGTCCCTGGATCCCCCAGTGTTAAAAGTAATTTTTTCAAGATGGGGCACTCCAGAGATAGATCTCTTTGCAGCACCAGACAATTACCAGCTTACTCTATTTTGTTGCAGACCCCCAGTCTTGGGCTCACTTCCTCTTGCTGCTCTGATTCTGAAATTGGGAGGGGAAATTTCTGTATGCCTTCCCTCTTTTTCCTCTGCTGTTCAAGATCCTGGTCAAGATAAGGTCACTATCTTGCAAAGTGATCTTGATTGCTCCAGATTGGGCCAGGCAGCCTTGGTATCCCCTGTTACTGTCCCTAGCAGTCCATCTTCCTCTGTCTCTTCCCAGGAATCACAATCTGCTAACCTCCTCTCAGGGGAGGATTTCGTATCCCAACCTTCGGTCTCTCAATCTCATTGCATGGCTTTTGAAGAGTTAGAGTATGCAAGTTTGCTTTGTCTCAAGGGGTTCTGGACATTCTCAAAGCCTCTCAAAAGCCTGACACCAGAAAAACTTATAACTCTAAATGGAAGAGATTCAGCATCTGGTGTTCCAAAAAGCATAATATCCCCAGACACTGCTGAATTGTCTACAGTTCTGGATTATATGGTTCACCTCAATGGCCTAGGCCTCAGGTCAGCTACCCTCAAAGTACATTTGTCAGCTGTTTCTGCTTTTCTGTCAGTGGGAAAGCCTTCTTCTCTGGCATCTCATCCTGTTTTCTGTAAAATTTTCAAGGGATTGCTTCATACCAATCCTCCCTTTAGGGATCCTACCCCTGCCTGGGATCCTAACATTTGCATTGCTCAGCTTATGCAACCCCCTTTGAAACCTTTGTCTTCAGCAGAACTTAAGTACTTGACTTGGAAGACTGTGTTCCTGATAGCTATTACCTTTGCCAGACGTATCAGTGGAGCCTGATTTTAACTCATTCCATAGAGATAAGGTGGTCCTTAGAACCAATAGGAGATTCTTACCTAAAGTGATTTCAGATTTTCATTTGAACCAATCCACGTCTCTCCCTGATCATTCTTCTTCTGGAGAAAGAAGATTACACGGTCCGAACGATAAAAGGGTCCTTAGTTACTTCATTGAGCGTACTTAGGCACACATGTTTGACTCCCTTCAGTTGTTCCCCACTTATGGGGAAGTGGGTAAGGGCAAACCTGCCACTAACAGAACTATTGTCAGGTGGATTGTCTCTTGTATTCAATTCTGCTATGAGAAGCTAGGCAAACTACCACCCTCAGGCCTGAGGGCTCATTCGACTAGAGGTACAGCTGCTTCCCTGGCTGCTGCCAGGGATATTCCTTTATTAGAGATATGCAAAGCAGCCACCTGGAAAACAGTCCATACATTCACCAAGCATTACTCTCTGGATAACCAGGCTAGGAGTGATGCTCGGTTTGGTACAGCAGTACTGCAGAGCTATTCCCAAAATAGGTTTAAATCCCTCTTTCATGGAGGTACTGCTTGGTAGTCTGCAGTATGTCAGAATACAGCAAGACTTCATGTTGTTTGAAGAAAAAATTACTCATCTTGGTAATTGTGTTTCTTCTAATGGAATCTTGCTGTATTCTGACCTCCCTCCCTGCCTGTCCTCTCAGAACCTGTTTTTGGGAAGTGGGCTGGCAGGTGCAGTGTTGCACCCCAGAGGTGCATTTGGGCACTCCCTCTTTTTAGAGAGGGGGAGTAGGTTATGTTTCTTTATTTCAGTAGTCATTAGTTGTTCACTACCTGGTTTTTGTTTTGGATTTCTCGACTTGAGTCTTTTGGGGGATCCAAAATATTTGGTTGCCATTTGACTAGTAAAAGTCTACAATTTCCATATAGTGGGTTAGTTAGTTAGTATTAGCTCATAAGAATCTGATGGTTACACTTCAAAGTGCAGCAGACAGAGGTTTGAACCGAGCTCGAGCTCAACCTTCTATGCTCTGCATAGAATTTAACTCTTTCCTCTCCGGAGCAGTTCAAGTGCTGGGGCTAACTGCAATATGTCAGAATACAGCAAGACTCCATTAGAGGAAACACAATTACTAAGGTGAGTAATTTTTTCTTGTCTGATTTTCAGCGGTCTCCAGCCTTTGACATAGATATGCATTTTCTTTATTTTGTGAGTTGTGTCCGTCGATTTAAGGATGGAGGTATCAGTTCTTTGAACTGTGGATTCACAATGATCCATTCTGGATTCCAAAGCCGACATGCTCGGGGCGAGTGTATCAAACTTTTTGTCCAGGTCTTGGATTGATTCTGCCAGCTGGTTGAGTGTAGCGAGGATGGCTGAGAGCGAGGCCTCTTCAGACCCATGAGCCTCACATCCATCGTGGGTAAGCTAATGGAGACTATCCTGAAGGAGAATCTGGTGGCCCTCCTAGAGGCCAAAGGACTACAGGACAGCAGACAGCATGGCTTCATATGGGGCAGATCCTGCCAAACCAACCTGGTGGAGTTCTAAGACTGGGTAACTAGGCAACTGGACATGGGCCATGCAGTGGATGTCCTGTATCTGGACTTCAGTAAGGCATTTGACTCGGTGCTGCATGGAAGGCTGGGAAGGAAGTTAGTAGGCACAGGGGCGGGTGCAAAGCTGGTAAGATGGGTAGGGAACTGGCTTCAGGGAAGGCAACAGAGGGTGGTGGTGGGTGGGGAGCTCTCATACCCAAGGGTAGTGATGAGCGGTGTTCCACAGGGCTCGGTGTTGGGACCAGTGTTGTTTGGGATATTCATTGCAGACATATCATTGAACATCAAGAGTAAGATCAGTCTGTTTGCTGATGATACCAAGGTAGGAGCGGTGGTGGGTGACCTAGGTGGGGTGGCAGGGGTTGCAGGATGATCTGGAAAATCTTGAAATTTGGTCAGACACCTGGCAGCTGGGGTTTAATGCCAAAAAGTGCAAGGTGCTGCATTTTAGGATAAAGAACCCAAGGAGGAATTACCAGCTGTGGGGAGTGCAGCTAGCCCAGACAGAGGAGGGGAAGGATCTGGGGGTGCTCATTACAGGGTCAATGAACAACTCAGCACAATGTAGGAAGGCAGCTGCAAAGGCCAACAAAATGCTGGGTTGTATTGCAAGGGGTATATCTTCGAGGAGGGAGGAGGTGATTCTGCCACTGTATAGGTCATTAGTGTGACCGCACCTGGAGTACTGTGTGCAGTACTGGCGCCCATATCTGAAGAGGGATATTAAGTTACTGGAGGGGGTGCCGCGCAGGGCAACAAAGATGATCAAGGGGCTGGGGGACTTATCATACGAGAGGAGGCTGAGGGAGCTGAACATGTACTCGCTGAAGGAGAGGAGGGACGGGGGGACATGATTGAAACCTTTAAGTACATGAAAGGAATAAACAAGACAGGTACAGAGGGCTGTTCAAAGTAAGGGAGGGAGGGACACCGGGCCATGATATGAGACTGGAGGAGGAAGGTTCAGGAGGAGATAAGGAAAAACTTTTTACAGAGAGGGTGGTGGCTGGGTGGAATGCATTACCTGCAGAAGTGGTATCCAGTAGAACAGTGGACTGCTTCAAAAGGGGATGGGACAGGACAAGGGGGAGGGTCAATGAAGGGGAAGGGTGGAAGGGAGGAGCAGCTGGAGAGTAAGGGGTGCTAGATGCACATTCGAGCAGATTTGATAGACCTCTAGGCCTTTATCTGCTGGCAAATTTCATATGTTCGTATGATTGAGTGTTAGTAGGCTCTCCAGTGTCACCATGCTGTGTAGGCCTTTCTTCTCTGGACTTCTTCGGAGCAAAAAAAATTGCCGGCTGGTGCACCAACCCCCTTGGGTTTGCCCATCGTGGCTCTGCAGAATCCAGTACACTTCTGGGACTAACTGATAGCATTTATATTGCTGTAAATCAGTTTTAAATATATTTTAATAGTTTCTGAGGAGCTCCAGTGAAATGCTGCTTCCTCTTCTCAGCAGCGCTGCCCCCCACTTCTGGACACTTTTAATTACTTTTTTTTTAATTAGTACTTTATTGATTTTGCCTCCCCATACTGGGACCCCAGCAGACACATGTGTGTATGTGCATGGAGGTGCATGCACACACCGGTACTGGCTCGGCCCTTCCACCACCTCTCTGGCTATTGCTGCTGCACCCTCATGGCCTAAGCTTCTCATCAGACCTCCACCCAGTGGGAGAGGAACCATGGAGGGTGCGGGTATCCACCCCGGGAGGGGAGAGTTGCCTTGCAGCAGCTCAATCCCACTCCACCCCCCCATGCCAGCTCCCCAATGACCCAAGGTCGTTCCTGAACCCGGGTCACCAGCGCAGCGTGAGGTAAGGAGTCCAGCACCCCAGCCCTCAGCACCACCGGGCCGGCTTTTTAATTACATTTTTAAGGAAGGCCTGAATGATACTTAGTTCATGGAAGCTACGATCGTTGTACTTCCTAAACCGTGACAAGATCCTCTGTTCGTTTCTAACTTTAGACCGATGTTAACGTTGATTTTAAAATCCTTGCTAAAGTAATGGCCTGTCAGCTGGGTTGGGTGTGGGACTCTCTTCTGAGCAGGGAACAAGTGGGGTTTGTTAAAGGTAGAGTATCGGCTGACCATCTCCAAAAATTAGCTCACCTCATTTCCACATCCAGGGATTCCTGTATACCTGCCGTCCTGGTGTCCCTGGATGTGGAAAAGGACTTTGACGGGGTCTCGTGGGATTATTTATTCGCCCTGTTGCCTAAATATCATATCCCCCTGGAGTTTATACGATGGGTTATGATACTTTATTCCTCACCATCAGCTCGCATACTTTGCATCAGTGTCTTATCGACCCCATTCCCCCTCCAGCAGGGTACCAGGCAGGGATGTCCCCTTTCACCTTATCTTTTTAGAACCCTGATTCGTAAGCTTAACTTCGCCACACTGGTTTGTGGCATCTCCATTGGTTTCCAAGAATATAAGCTACCGGTGTATGCCGATAATATTTTGTTACATATCTCCTCTCCTGCTACATCCCTGCCTGGTGCTTCACACATTATTTCTCAGTTTGGTTCTATTTCCAGCTATAAGTTGAACTTGACCAAAACTGAGGTAATGGCGCTTAACAATCATATTTGTAAAGCTGACCTTGCTCATCTTGATTTAGTGTAGGGTACGTGACAAACTAAAATACTTAGGGATTATTCTTAGTACGTCGACTACAAAAATGAAACAATAATCTTGACTCTATTATGCTTCATATTAAAACAGATTTAGCTCATTGGGTTTTGTTGCCTGTTTCTATGTGGGGCCGGCTCAGCATCATAAAAATTAATATTTTCTATGTGGGGCCGGCTCAACATCATAAAAATTAGTATTTTACCTCGGCTATTGTATCCCCTGCAAATGTTTAACTTTGCATTGCCTCAGTCATGGTTCAGTCAACTTCAAAGGCTTTTAACCTCTTTCCTGTGGCAGGGCAAGGCAGCTTGTCAGGCTTTGTTTAAATTAATGTGGGCTAAGCAGGACGGGGGTTTACAGGTCCCCAGTCTTTTCTTGTACTATCTGGCATTGCATTTCTTATTGGTTTGAATAATCCAATGAGGACCTACGAGGGCCCTGTGTCCCACATTGGGTAGATATAGAGTGTTCTTTTTGCTGTAGCATTGCTGTGGACATCCGATCACTTTTATACCTTAACGGAAGATGCATCCCTCCAAATTCATTCACAGTTATGTTCCTTATTAAAAATTCGGCCTTACAAAGATATCTCTCAACCCTTGTTCGGGAATCCTAATTCCCAAATAGCTGGACGGATACTTTTTGAATGGTTCTGGCCCAACATGGGCATTGATACAGTAGCAGATCTGGTGTGTTCTCAAAAATTACTTTCATTCCAGGAAGCCACTCGGCTGCACCATTGGCCATCATCCTATTGCTTCCGTTACTTTCAGGTGTCACATATGTTCCTTCAGTTTTTTGGTACTGGTCCCTGGTATAGCCCCTTGGAGGACATTGTTCTTCCTCTGGTTACTGCGGCTCCTGTTTCTACTATATTTCATATTATTACCGCTCTCAGAGGGATTACCTAGTTAATCCTGAGTGCCCCAGGTTCTACTATTGGGACTAAGCACTCCCAGCCATTAGTGCACCACAGAACTGGCCTAAGATATGGAGGCATGTACTGTATACAGGTACATAAAGTGGGATAGGTACCATTTTATGCAGTTCCAAATTTTACACAACTTGTACTATACCCCAGTTAAACTGCATAAAATGGATAAACTACCCACTGATACTTGTTTCAGATATGGCAAAGAGCCTGGTTCCTAATTTCATGTCCTCTGGTCTTGTGAAACCGTAATCTCGTTTTGGCAGTCAGTTCAGACATGCCTGGACCCCCTGCTTGGGTTGTCTGAGGCATTTCTTCCTGAAATATGCCTTCTGGGAGACTATACCGGTACAATGATCGGTAACCAGAGGTCACTTATAGCCCTGATTGCTGCATGTGCTAAAAAGGTAATTCTTCACCACTGGCTTGACCAGAGTTCTCCCTAGTTCATTGAATGGTACAGGGAGGTATTGTTTGCTCTTCAAGCTGAGCTCCTTATAGCCAACATGACAGGCAAGGCTCATAAATATAAAACTACTTGGGAACTCTTGTATGTTTTGTTAACTATATGACTGTGTAACTTTTTTTTGCTCCAACAGGTCCCTACAGCTGTTTGTGTTTTATGATTGTTCTGGGTTTGTTTTACATAATCTAACAGATTGGTTGATTTGGCATGGTTCCGGTGGTGAGGGTTTTAAGGGGTTGTGGGGGTTGAAGAGTTATAATTATGTAAAATGCTCTGTTTATTGGAATCTGTTATTTTTCCTTCTTTGGATTTGAATTACCGATTAATGGAACCTGTACAGTTGTTGTCTCTCTTTAATAAAGTTTATTCAGTTTGAAAAAAAAAAGGAACATGGATATGATGTTCTATCCACACTTGTTGGTAGTGCCTTTCCCCTTTATGACTTTGCCGGAATGTCTTCAAGCTGGCTTCTCCCACCCACCCGGGTGGTAACTGCCTTGACTCCGCTCTGTGATGACAGATCTTCCTTTCTGCTGAAAGAAGCAGCTTCCCTCCTTACCGCTTTTGCACTGAGTAGGCCCTTTGCTGTAAAATCTTTGGAGTTAATAAAAAAAATGCCTTCAGGCTTGTTCTTCTCGACCATGATCGATGATGACAAGCCTGCTCTGGGGTTCTTGAAATGCATCTGTGGCAGATGCTGCCTTGACCATGAGCACGATCCGCAGTCCTGCAACATCTGTTGTACCTTCCACCCTTCCTTTCTCCAGGACTGCTGCACCCACTTAACTTTGGGCTGTCTGAGCGAACAGTACTTACCGGTCAAGTCGAAGGACGCCCGCCGGGTGGTCTCTGCGGCTGCAGGATCCGCTGAACAGCTAGCGGCTTTCGAGGAGGTGGCTCAGATCTCCTCTGCTTCATCCTTTTTGCTGGTCTCTCTGGGCGCTTCCTTCATGGGGGCATTTAAGGATTTGTGCCAGGTTTTCCGAGCTGATGGCCAGGGCCTGTCATGGGCACGCAAGTCCAAGCCTAAAAAAGAGGCCAAAAACATTCTCACCATCGATCATGGGATTGAGAACGTTGTTGGGCTTCTGATTCCCGAGCTTCACCAGATTTGACTTTGGTAGAATCTTTAGCGCAGGCCACAGGCTCCATGGTAACGCCAGGAGCCAGTTGGCCGAGATGCTGGTCGATCCTCTGGCCTAGGTCTTTCTTGAGCTGGTCGACCGAGGAGGCCGACACTTCTTTGTCCAGGACTCTGGTCCTGACTCAGACCCAGGAAGGGACGGATCAGTCCACTGACTCGTCACCTCTTGTCACTGGCCAGGAACCGGAGATGCCCTGGCTCTCACCGGAAGCCTCCGAGGCCTGCTGCTCATCCCCCCATCCTACAGTCGAGGTCCAGGACTTTTTCCTGTGGGTCGAGTGGCTTCCGCCGACATCGGCGCTCCCGCTCTTGACACTTGGGAAAGTGACGGCTCTGCTGTTCTTCATCCTCATCCTCCTCTGGTGAGGAGAGGCTTAGGCGCAAGTTGCGTTGATGCTACAAGGATCTCATGTGGCAACAGCTGGTGTTTGCTGGTATAAAGCCTGTGCCAGCCCCTACCCTGGCCAACACCTTCTCTGCCTCAGGAGCTGACCAGATCAGTCCCAGCCCAGCCTGCCCCAGAGTTTCCGCTGATTCCAGTGGAGCCACCGCCTAAACAGCCGAAATACAGCAGTCCAACCAAGGAGTCTTGGCCGGCTTCAGGTCTCCCCCATCGGCTGTCAGTCACCATCACCCCCACTGTCCGGGGAGAGTCTGCGAGGATTCAAGCGGTCTTCCTCTTCTCGATGACTCCTCAGAGTCAGAGGGCTCCTCCTTACACTCCCGTCTGGTGGACATAGAGTCGGCTGAGGGTCTCTTGATGGATGAAGGTCCTACCTCCTTCATGGGTCTTCTCCACCTGATCTCAGAATTCACGGGTCTTAAGATGGAGTCCATTCAAAAAAGGGCTTGGTACCCTCTCACTGAGATCTTGGACCAAGGTGACTCCCCTGGGGAAACTTTCCTGGTCGCAGAGGCCATCCTTGGCCCTGCCTTGGAGCTTTGGCAGTGACCCTGCCCAGCGCCATCAGCTTGGATGGCCTGCAAGTATGCAGTCCCTACCGGCTCTCTATCAGGATTCACAGAACATCCTTCAGCTGAGGGCGTGGTGGCCGATTCTGTGTTCAGGCGATCAGGCAGTGTGGGAGATGTTTTTTTTTTATTTTTATTTTTTTACGATTCTGTTTCTAGCCTTCCAGCCTGGAACTGTCTCAGGCCACTGCACTCGCCGACTTGCTCTACTGCCCGCTGTGTTCCCCCACCATCTTCAAGTTCATTACAGTTCCCCAGGTCGGGGGACTACAACCCAGAGAGACCGAAGGGGCAGTGGCGGGGAACCAGCGTTGGGCATGTGGCTGTGGCAGTGGCACTGGCAGGGCCATTGCCTATCTGGGCTAGAGGGGTATTTCTTGTGTGTAAGCCTGAAGCCCCCCCCCATGCATTGTGCATGATGTCTGACGCTGTGGTGCACGGCAACCCTGCCTGCGTCAGCCACGCTATTTACGTGCAGCCCAACGTCTCGTGGTGCCCCGTGGTCTCCATCAGAGGTCGCCAGAGCACCGGACAACCCATGCCCTCCCACCTGGAGAGGAGAGCAGCCCCGGGCGCTCGATCCTTCTTCCTCCCCTGCTGACCCCTGACTCCTGAGTTCACTCTCAAACTCGGGTCGACGGCGTGGCGCAAGGTGTGGCCTCCAGCACCTCAATCCTCAGCGCCACCGGGCCAGTTGTGTGGGAGATGTTGACAAACCGCCTGACAAGGAGTCAAGAAATTGGACCATACGGCGAAGAAGATCTACGCTACCTCTTCGCTTGGCCTTCGCCAGGCGAGCTCAGCCCTCCTGATGGCTCACTTCTCTCATGCTCTGTTGGGCACTTTGGATGAGGTGCTTCCTCATCTTCCAGCGGACCTCCAGACCACGATCAAAGAGGTCCGAGATCAGGGTCTGGCTGTGGCTAAGCAGCAGCTCCACAGAGTCATGGATATTTGGGACTCCTGTGCCCATTCTGTGGTGGTTGAAGTTGCCATGCGCCACAGGGCTTGGCTGCAGATCTCAAACTTCACGGTAGACACCCGGCAAAAGCTGGTGGATGTCCCTTTCCTGGGCACTGACTTGTTTGGGTCCAGTGTCGAGGGGCACCTTACCCACATTGAGAAGTCCAGTACCATCTTGGACTCTGTGACATCTGCCCAGAAGGACCCCAAGGACTCCAAGCAGCAGAAGAAGAAGCCCTTTCGATCCACCTCTACTCCTGTGGCCAAACCTGCCCAGCCCCACAGCAGGCTCAGGCCTGGCGATCTCGGCTCAAGTCAGTGGCCTCGGTCATCCACAAGCTGGAGGGAGAGGCCCCAGTGGTTCCTCAGCCGGACTGTCCTCTGCCTCCAAGCCTGCCCAGTGATGGGATGAGGGGTGCCTCACTCATGCCCGTCACATCACCCCAGATTCCTCCCATGGGAGGCTGGCTCCGCAACTTCCTTTCCGCTTGGACTGTTGTGACCATGTGGGTTCTCGAAGTGGTCAGTCAGGGTCTGCTTCTGAAATTCGAGCAGTACTCACCTTGCCGAGCCTGTGCCCCATAGGGGGACATGGTATCCGCAGACATTCTGTTGGCCCTTTGGGACAACATTACCCAGCTGCTCTGCAAGTAGGTAGTGGTTCCTGTTGCGGACCCTCTGGAACACCCAGCTTTTGTCTCCGGGTACTTCCTGGTACTGAAATGGATGCTGGCTGGTGCCCAATCTTAGATCTGCACGACCTGAATAAATTCCTCAAGTGACGCATCTTCAGATGGTCTCTCTCTGAGATCATACCATTACTAGAGCAAAACATGTGGTTCTGCTCTCTGGATCTATAGGATGCGTTCTTTCACATCCAGATCCGTTCATCTCACGGATGGTTCCTCTGCTTCTGAGCAGAGGGAACCCTCTATGAGTTCCAGGCCATGCCATTCGGCCTGTCCTCAGCCCCCAGGGTCTTTTGTAAGTGCATTGTGGTGATGGCAGCTTACACCTGAGGCACCAAGGAGTCCAGGTTTACTCCTGCCTGGATGACTGGCTGATCACAGGTCCCTCCAGGCAGGAGGTGAAGCGGTCCAGGGACCTGGCCCTCCAGGCCTGTGTCTCTGTTGGCCTCCTGGTCAATGAGGCCAAGTCAGAACTCATGCCCTCGCAGGTGTCCAGCTTCATCGGGGCAGAGTTCGACTCTTGTAGAGCTAGGGCTCGTTTCCTGGCGGACAGGGCGGAGGCTCTCTTCTCCTTTGCCCAGTCATTTCAGGTTGGGCAATTGTGCCCTGCCCAGGACTTCCTGCACCTGCTGAGTTACATGGCAGCCTGTACCAGCGTGGTCTGATGGGCCCACTGGAGAATGCGCTGTCTGCAGTGGGAGCTGGTCAGCTAGTGGTCTCTGCGCAAGGGTTACTTCAACTGGCTGGTCACTGTGACCCAGCAGATGTGGGACTTTCTCCTGTGGCTGATAGTCCCGGAACATCTGTAGTAAGGGATCCCATTTGTCCGCCTAGAGCTGTTGGTCATCCTGATGACCAATGCCTCTCTCATGGGCTGGGGTGCCTACCTAGGGGAACACAGAGATCACGGGCTCTTCATCCCTGAGGAGTCCTGATGCTACATCAACCTGCTGGAGTTCTGAGCAGTTCAGCTGATGCCGCCTGCTTTTGCTCCTCACATTTGGGGTCAAGTGGTCCAGGTCCAGACGGACAACACCACGACCATGTACTACCTCAGCATGCAAGGCAGGACACACTGCCTCTGTGCAAGGAAGCTGTCTGCGTGTGGACCCTCGTGCGCAGTCTTGAGGCCAATCTCCTCGCCATCCATGTAGCTGGTGTCTCCAACCAGCTGACGGGTGCTCTCAGCTGTGTGGGCGAGGCGTCTCATGAGTGGTCTCTCCACCCAGAAGTAGTGCACAGTCTGTTCTCCCAGTGGGCCCCCGTGGACCTGTTTGCCTCCAGGGAGAATGCAGGGCTGAGGCTGTTTTATACCCGCCCCACCCTCAACAGAGAACACTGCAGGGGGATGTTTTCTCGAGGCCCTGGACCACAGCCCTCTTCTGTGCCTTCCCTCCGCTTCTCCTGATCCACAAAGTGCTGCTTAAGGCCAGTAGGGATAAGGTACGGGTGATCTTGGTGGCTTCAGACTGGCCATGCCAATTCTGGTACCCCAATCTCCCTCGCCTCATCAGCAGGCCCTCGAGGCATCTTCCTCTCTGCCCGGACCTGCTCTCTATCAATCAGGGGAAGGTACTCCATCCAGACCTTCAGTCCTTACATCTGACAGCCTGGTTCCTGAGTGGCTAGAGTTGCAGGCTCTGGGTCTCTCCAAAGATGTTCTCACTGTTGTTGAGGCATTTCAGAAGGAGTTGACCAGGAAATGCTATGCCTTCAAATGGAAGAGGTTCTCCGTTTCATGTCAGAGTAAGGGGTTGGACCCTCTGTCCTGTCCCGTGGCTAGAATCCTTGACTATTTGTGGTTCCTCTTTATCAGTCGAGCCTTTGGTCAGTGACCCTTAAGGTGCACCTTGCAGCCATCTCTGCTTACTGGGTGTGGGCCAGCCAGTAGTCAGCGCTGGAGAAGGTGGTCTGGCACTTCTTTAAAGGCCTCAACCACATTTCCCCTCCAGTGCATGGACCACCACCATCTTGGGACTTGTTGCTGGTGTTGGCAAAGCTCATAGGCAAGCCATTCAAACCAATGCACAGGTGTGATATGTCTCACCTGTCGTGGAAGACCGCCTTCTTGTTGGCTGTCATGTGAGCCAGAAGGATCAGTGAGCTCCAGGCACTCTCTGTGGATTCTCGATATCTGGTCTTCCACAGGGACAACATTGTTCTTCGCCCCAACCTGAAATTCCTCCTGAAGGTTGTGTCGGATTTTCACCTTAACCAGGTGATTAATCACCCGGTGTACTTCACCAGCCACACCTTGGAGGCCAAGCACCGGCTCCATACATTGGATCTTCAGCAGGCGCTTGCTTACTACAAGGAGCGCATGGCTGGAGTTCAGGGAGAGGTTCGCCAGCTGTTTGTCACCTACATTGAAGCTGTACAGGTGGATTTTATCCTGCATCGACCTCTGCTGTGGGTTGGCGGTTAGGGAGCCTCCCATTGGGCTTAGGGCTCATTCCACCTGTCATACTGCTCTTGGTGGCTGCTTCCAGGGACATCCTTATCCAGGAAATCTGCAGGGCTGCTACCTAGAGGTCAGCACACACCTTCATTTCCCATTACCACATCGACCTTGAGCCATGCCAGGATGCTGGTTTTGGGTCCTCACTTCTTCAATCTCTGTTCCCTAAATAGGGGTGTGCACCTTGCCCTCTCCTCCTGGAGAACTGCTAGGAGTCTGCCAACAAGTGTGGCTAGAACGTCATATCCATGTCCCTAGAAAAACAAGTTACTTACCTGGAACAGTAGTTCTAGGAGTGGTATATGATGGTCATCCACGCAGACCCACCCGATCTCCCCTGGCTGTGGTGCACCCTTCTGCTTCCAGCGGGAAAAATCTGACTTCATGGGGCAAAGCTGAGGGAGTTACCACCTGGGTGGGTGGGCAGAGCCCACCTGAAGACGTTCCGGCAAAGTCTTAAAGGGAAAAGGCACTGGCAACAAGTGTGGATGAACATCTTATACCACTCCTAGAGCTACTGTTATAGGTTAGTACCCTATTTTTATAGATATTTCCATGGCAGACATGACAGTACTGCAATCACTGTACAATAACAGGTACAGACAAACACCCCAGGACCGACATTGGGTACGTTGTACATACAAATTTTCAGATCAGTCTCAGTGTACAACAGTATGTTCAGGTAGCTACGCCATTGACAAAAATTTCATCTACAATAATTAAAATTCTTGTCACGCAGGTTCCCTATCACTCCCCAAATTTCAGTTCAGGGGACAAATACTGTTTCCCTATTCATAATGTATAGAAGCAATCTGTTATACCTGTTGCAGCCATTCTCTTCCTGTTGCCTCACCACATACATCAGAGCTTCCATTTTATAAGTACTGTTCACTAGCCTTATCCAGTCCTCTGTAGTTGGGGACTCGGGTATAAGCCAGCACTTAGTAATAAATTTTTAGGCCACTGTAATTAGAATCCTTAGTATCTATTTGTGGGTTTTTTAAAGCCTGGCAGATGCAACATAAAGAGATATAGGTGTTCTGTAAGATGGAGTTTTGTCGTGAAAATGTCTCTCAGCACCTCCTCCAGTGAAGAGAGAAAGGTTCTGAGGTGTGGACATGCCCAAAAGATATGAAAAAGTTCCACCTGCTCCTCCCCGCATCACTTCCAACATTGATTGTTATACACCATAGTCTTATGAACCTGCTTTACTGGAGTAAGGAAATATCGAATAAGATACTTTGAACCAAACTCTCTTCAAGACATTGAGGAAGAAATTTGATGTGTGTTGGAACAGGATATTTGTCACTATTCATTTGTTAGAAGCTGACCAGTAGGGACCTAATTGCATTTATCCAGAACCTTTAATGGAGGGGAGTTGTGTAGGTATGTCAAGGTGGAATTAAGCTGGGAGATGAAATGGGGCATTGGGTCCCCCAGCAAAGCAGCAATTATGAAGTGGATCAGGAGTTTATTAGCTTCGAGGGTTGGGCTTCTGTGTATCCACCTATGAATACATGCTCTGGCCTTGAAGTACAAGAACTTGTTTGTTTGTGTTAAACCAGGGCTACCCTTTAATGACCGAAATGTCTTCATCTCCTTGCCCTGTAGGAGCTAATAAGGATTTTGGAGGCCCTTAAGATGCCATACCATATACCCTGCATCTAGCCTGGCAGGCGTGAAATCCCTGTGCAGATAGATAGGGAGCAACCACATCACCTGTTCTTTAAGGTTTGCTTGACTGATCCCCCCCTTCCAAATTCTGAGCAGGGTAATGACAAAGGGAGAGCCACCTTCCACAGACAGGGGAAGCTGGCGCCAATCCAGGAGATTTTGTTCAGGATAGGAAGAGGGCAGGACAGCCCATTCTAGCTGTACCCACTGCTGCATTGGAGCATTCCAAAGCCAGTGCTGAATCAGTTGGAACTGTGCGGGCTTCATAATAAAGAAGGAGATTGGGGGGGCACAAGTCCCCCCCCCAGTCCCTGGGTTTACAGATGTTGTAAAACTGACCCTGGGAGGGTGCCTTGTGCCTCTGCCATACAAATCTGGAAATCATCCTGCACCACTGGGCCCCGTACTTCTGATCTATAGGGATAACCAGTGATTGGAATAGGTACAAGAATTTTCATGGTACCATCATTTTAACTGTTGCTGTCCTCCTCCCCAAATGAAAGAGGCATCACCAACCATTTATCATAGGTTCTCTGAAGCAGTACGTGTGTGTGTGTGTTTTGGAGGGGGGGGGGGTTGACCTTAAACAGTTGTGTGGCTGTATTAGCTAGGTTGACTGCCAAATATTTCATTCATGTGAGCCCTCATCTAAAATGGTATTGGACTGTCAGTTCTCGAGAAGGAACAAAATTAACTGCAAAGGCCTTAGTCTTTTGCTCGTTAGGCTTATACCCCCGAAAGGGAGCAAAAGTAACGCAGTATGAACCAGATGGCAGGCATATCAGAGTCTGGGGCAGAAAGATATAGCGTAAAATCTTATTTATTTTTTTAATTTTTTAGTTTTTGTTGACCGGGTAAGTGCACTAGACAAATCCTGCCTATTTTCAGGCACGACACGGGGGAGGGGGATACAGATGAATACCAACTGACCTTGAACCAGATTAAGCTGTTGGTGGTATTTTTCATGAATGGAGGAAATTTGGCCAGGGCACCGGGGTAAATTACCATGCTCTTTTCGAGAAGTGCAATGGGATCTTTCACTTCCACCTGAACTACCACCAGAACAGGCAGATGGGACCTCAGTTTAACGTCTCATCCAAAAGACAGCACCTCAGGAGTGCAGCACCCCCTCATGCTGCACTACAGTGTAAGTATTGGGATATTAACCCAAGTGCCTGGCTTGGGGATAGAACCAACAGCTTACTGATCTCCTGGCCTCAGAGGCAAGAGTGCTATCTGCTGAACCACTGACACTGACAATTATCAGCATAAAGAACTATTCAGTGTTCTGTGCCATCTTGCACCTGGTATCCCTTAATACCATCATCTTGCCTAATGGCTTGCACAGTGGCTTAATGTAAATGACAAAGAAGAAGGGCAAGAGGGGACATCCCTGCCTGCCCAGCTGGCTGGCATTGCTTAGGTTTCATGCAGTTGAGTGCCTCTTGCACCTCATGCTCCACAACAGAGGTAACTGAGTTTGCCTTGGCATCTTCCTGCAGCTGGGGAGGTGCACTTCTGCTAGGAAAGACTGCCGCACGATCTGGTCAGGTTCCGCCTCTGCTGTATACAGCTTTTGATAATAGGCTGTAAAAGCCTTAGCTTTGGGTCCTACTTTTCTGGTTAGTTGATGGGTATCAGGATGGCGAATTTTGGTGATGGTGACCCTTTGACCGAAGCCCCTAACTCTGCAGAGCAAACCACGAGGAAGGGTGACCATTCCCACGCACTTGAGCTTATGGTATGCTATATATCTAGAACAATAGTTCTGTGAAGGGGGAACTGAAGTGACACAGTGTGGCACGGTGGAATGTCCAGGATACACAGTTGAATGATTTCTCTGCTTCAAGACTTAGGGCAAGGAGGGGGGAAGCATCTAAGGCAGCCTGGTGAAGAGTAGAAAGCGAGTACTTCACTGTTAAATGTTTGATGTGACCTCACAAAGCCTGTCTGATCCAGTTGGATCAGGTGGGGTAGAAGGTTGTCTAGTCTTTTTGTCATACTAGTCATAAAGAGCTTATAATCATAATTTAATACTGAGATTAGTTGGTATGATTCACATTTTGTAGTTTCCTGGTTTAGGGATTACAGAAATCATGACATAGCTTCATGAAGGGGAGGAGCCTCACCATCCTAGAGGGAGTTAGTTACTTTAAGAAAGGGAGGGGAAAGGTCTTTGTAGAATTTCTTTAAAAATTTCCAGTGGGTAGTCATCTGGACCTGGGCATTTCTTAGTTTTTTGTTTTAATTCTTTTTTTATGCCCCCTGCTTTATGCCACTTCTGTACTTCTCCCTCAGGGACTCCCAAGGCGTTCTGTGGCTCAGCCAACACTTAGAGGATCAACCCCCATCCTTGCCATGGATTTACTCTCTCGTGGGAGGGGAGACAGCCTGACTTTCTCTTCTCCCGACACACTGTGCTTCGTCTGTGTGACAGGTTAGAATAGGACTCTGTCCCATCATATATGGAGAATGGGTTTAAATGCAAGGATCTTTCCTTTTTGCTGTCTATTTGTCTCTCTGGTTGCGCAACCCAATTTTCCTGTGAGACCTTAGACTTGATCAACTCGAACAGTCTTGCAATTTTTTGTCTCTCTCTGTCTCTGTTTTCTCATGCTGTCTTTTTTCTCCCTTGCATATCTGTATCAGCTAATATAAAATTATGTGCAAATCAATGTATGGAACGAAGCTGATATTGGGATCTCTTTTATTTAGAAAATATTTAGTATTACTGTTGAAATGTATATTAATTGTGGAAAACTAGAGGTTACTTGAGTGCAAATGCTTGAGGTCTTTTTGCAAAAGGGGCCTCAGAAACATCCTGCCTGATATTTATGAGAACAGAACATTTTACAAAGACAGGATGTTTGCAAAGGTGGTGGTGGAAAAAGATTTACAAAAAAAGCTAAGCTAAACTGCAAGGGAGATTACAAGAAAAAGGGACACAGACTGAAGAAAGATTTTATTTTATTTTGCTTCTGTACATAGTTATTTTGAACAAGTTTTTTTTATATTACTGCTACTATAAATAACGTTTTGGTAAATTTTACAACTGCTCCTGGGTTTTCACTATGCTTCCTGACCTGTGCCTTGACGACAGTCGGATGGTCCAGTCTGGATTCCCCTGGGTCGGTCCGGTGGCTAGGCACCAAGTCCCAACATTGGGTGCAGAGGCAGGATTCCGTTTCCCTGTTGCCTCCTTGAGCCCCTAGGACGCTGGCATGCTGGGAGGTCCAAGGAGATGTGCTGCTATTCCGGACCTCAGCCGACATCTGCCCCAGCTTCATCGTGCTCCCAGCTGCACTGCTACCCGTAATCACCCAGGTGCCAGTATCATAGCGAGAATGGCAGCCCTCCCTCCCTGGAGGAGGAGAGCAGCCTGTCGGGTGTTCAGTTCCCCTTCCCCAAGGATGGCCCTCTGATGAATCAGGCTCGTTCCTGAATCCAGATTGCCGGCGTCGCAAGCGGTAGCCTACCGCTATGTTGGCTGGCTGACATTGCTTAGGTTTCATGCAGCTGAGTGCCTCTTGCTCCAAAATAGGGGCAACTGAGTTTCCCTTGGCATCTTCCTGCAGCTGGGGAGGTGCACTTCTACTAGGAAAGACTGCAGCACGATTTGGTCAGGTTCCACCTCTGCTGTATACAGCTTTTGATAACATGGTTGTAAAAGAGTCAGCTTTGGGCCCTACTTTCCTGGTTAATTGATGGCCATCAGGATGGCTAATTTTGGTCGTGGTGACCCTTTGACCGAAGCCCCTAACTCTGTGTGCCAGAAGTCTTGCCGCTCTAGGTCCTCCATTGTAGTACTTTTGCCTAAGGTATCTCAGGGCTTTTTCAGTCTGGTGTAAGACAAGGTCATCGAGTTGTTTTTTAACTTTTACACGTAGGGAGGGATCTGCAAGTGTGCCTTATTGATGCTGCTGCATAAAAAGTGAGTGTGCCTTGTAAGTCTGCCCTGTGAACTGTACATTGTTTTTCCTTTTGGGGTGCATAAGTGATAAGGTGTTCTCGGATGATCACCTTCACTGTGTCCCACACTGTAGCCGTGCTGACTGTGGGGCAATCATTATTAAGGATTATTTCTTGGATTTGTTAATGAGCCAACTTTAGAAATTTTACATCTTTCAAGTAGAAGGTATCTAGACACCATGTAGCTGGTCTGTGGAATAACCCCTAGACCCCTTCTGTGATGATGGACTAATGGTTTGAGTAAGAGATGGAACTCATCCAATGGCATAATCCAATTTAGGTCCTCTTGGTGTGTAAATACAGTCAGTATGAGTGTATGTTGTGGGTGTGAGAATTGAGAAAAGTCACTCTGGTGGGTATGGAGTTCCCTCCGTATGTCAACCCACCCTAGGGAGGTGACCATTTGGCAAAACGTTTTGTGGGCAGCCGGAGATCTGGACACCCGAGGTGCAGTGGAGTCATGGTTTGGGTCAAGTGGGAAATTGCAGTCTCCCTTTATTAAAAGGAACCCCATTTGATTTTCTAAAATCAGGTTCATCAGCCTCTTAATGAAGGGAGCGTCAGAACCAGTTAGGAGATACCAAGTAGCTAGTGTTAGAGAGAAACCCTTTCTCTCTCTCTCTTTCCCTGGACCACCATGCAGCAACCCTCCCTATCCTTAACGAGCTACTAAGGCCTCAAAAAAAAACTTTAAAAAACATAATAATTAGGCACAATTCTGCTTGCATTCCATTTATATTTTATATATTTCTCCTCCCTATAATTTATTACTAGGGAAATGTTTGCATGTATAATTGTTGTCCCTTAGAGTTTGAGTTCATCTGCCTCTGTAGCTTACTTCCTACCCCAAGTCATAATCCTCTGTTGGATATCACAGTCTAGTGCCATGGGTGCAACTGTGAGGTCACAAACAGTGCTCTATGACTTCAGTTAGGGAGAAAGCAGCAGGAACAGATGACTTCTTCAATAGCAGAAATTCTGTTTTCATACAGATGATCAGAGTAATAAATAATGAATAAGGAAAAATACAGAACTAATGGGAAATACAGACTGGACTGTGTCCAAATATTATGTTTTTGTTAAAGTTCACCTGAATGTGACACCAGCTCTTTAACTTCCCTTAATTCTTGAAAGGGCAGATGCTTAGCGATGAGAATTGTGACCCCTCTCCATTTTTCCTTTTTATACGTAGAGTAGTACCCTGTAGAATAACCAAATTTTACTAGCTCTGCACTCTCCGGTTGAGTAAGGTGTGTCTCTTGTAGACGTACTATATCTGGCTTATCCTTATGGATAATGGAGAGCTCCTTCACCAGTTTCACAACATTGTTGAGCACATTTCATTAATTGAATACACTTTAAGCTTTGGTCTAGCCATCACTGTCGTCGAGGCACAGGTTAGAAAGCATAGGAAAAACCAGGAGTAGTTGTAGAATTTGCAAAATGTGTTTATTAGTACTAGCAGTAACATAAAAAAATAATTCAGAATAACTATTTACAAAGGCAGAATAAACAGAGAAAATCCATCTGGGTTTCCCGCCAATCTCTGTGTGTCTCTCTTGCAAGAAACTGCAGCTCTGTTTTTTATTAGTCCTTGCAACCCTCCCTCCTTAACAAGCATCCTGTTTTTTTGTAAAATGTCCTTGTATGTTTCAGGCAGGTACAGCAAGAACACAATGTCCCAGAACTGAGGCCCCTTCTCCACAGCTTCTGGAAAAGGACTTAAAAACTGCTCTCAGGTTAACCCCTTGAGTTCCCAATAGCTTTTTGCAATCATCTCAAACTTAATTATATACATTTCAACAGTAACACTATATAATTTCTAAATAAAGGGATCCCAATATCAGTTACATTTCCACATAATGATTTGCATATATTTTTATTCCAGCAGATGTGCAAGGGAAGAAAAAACAGAAACAGCAAGGGAAGACTGAGAGACAGTGAGAGGCCAAAAATTGTGAGACTGTCGGGATGATCAAATAATAGGTCTCACAGGAAAATTTGGTTGCACAACCAGACAGACAAGAGACAGGAAAGGGAAAAACAGAGCAGATCCTTGCATTCAAACTCTCCATAACAACTGGGATAGAGTCCTATTCAACCCGGTCTCAGTCATGAAGTCTTAAATTACCTCTCTGGTTTGAATTCTTCCCCCTTACAGATACACAGTGAGCAAAGGCTGAAAATCTTTCCAGAATAACATACCTGAGTCATCTGGGGATAACATTTGAACATAATGACATAAACCTTTCATACCAAACTGTGAACATAGGACAAAGGAAGTCCTGGGCTTCCAAGGTGGGGGACCCTCCAGTAGGAAAAGAGTGCCTTGTGGCTTGAGGGTGGGAACTGCTGCAGATGCTTCTCAGAGCCCACACAAAATGAAACTCCAAGGCTTCTGACTCCTAGGGGTACAAAACTCCCAACTGGATATAGGGGAAGGTTACTGGGAAGGGGTATACTCTCACATGGAAGAACTAGGGTATGGGGGAGTAGTCAATTCACAGGAGGGTCAGAAAAAAAAACACACACACTAAAAAAAAAAAATTGTGGTGGAGGGAGGGAAATATAGGGTGTCCCCAGTATTAGGAGTGATGGATAATAGGTGTCAAAGAAGTGTAGATGTCTGTGGCCTAGTGGCAGTAGGTGGAGTATTGAGACTTGTCAACTTTGAGCAGATAGGTGTGTCCAGCCATAAGACCTCTTTTATTATTGACCGGTGGAGAATAAATTCAGCAGGGTAGACACCTTGCTTACCCATCAGGCATACCACCATGGAAGGACAAATGGAGCACAGTGTGACTAGACCCTTGGTTGGATATTGATGGAAGGGCAATGTTAGATCTTACTTCAAGGGGGGGCTCTTGCAGCAGTTAATACCAGTAGGACTACCTCGCCAGGTGTTAGGACCCCACAGAAAACTTCTAGCTAGCATTCTGTGGTGGGGGACCGGCCCAACGTTGGCTCCACCCTAACATCAGCTTTGGTACAAAGGGGCGGTTCTCCGGCACCACCTCAGTTCTTTTCCCACCGTTGACCCGCTAGTATCGGCTCCACAGATGCCTTTTTCGCAGTCAACTGCCATTTTGTGCCTCGCGCAGTTACCATTTGTTACCTTTTTTCCAGCTGTTTTTCTACAGTTCCGGTGCATGTCTTCGTCTTCTCAGTGGCAGAAGTCGAAGTACGCGAGCAGTAAACAGATCCCGGCGAGGGATGGCCACTCTGCCTGCCTGATCTGCCTTCGCCCCAGCCACTGGCCAGTAGACTGCTTGCACTGCCAGAAATTCAACAACAAAACCCGCATCCACCGCCTAAAGATACTGAAGGCCTACCTGCTGGAACAATAAGTGGCCACCATGCAGAGGACCCATTCAGGACAAAGCTCTTCCTCTTCAGCTAAGGACTCCTCCCCCAAAGAGAAGAGACTGGGCGGGAAACATCACCACAGGGATAAGGAGAGAGCCAGGCCTGAATCCCGCCCTAAGTACCCTCACTGGTCTTTTGCTTTTTCCACCTCCGGCGGGAGGTCGGAATCCATTCCCCCAAGTTCAGTGGCTGTTGCTGGGGCTTCGTCCAAGAAGACTACTGCCTCCAACCATTCCAAAGGTAAGGAGTCTTCAACTCATGGGCGTTCATCCATCTAAATGTCTTTGGCGCTTAGGCCCCACAAACATACGTACAGGTCGGCGCAGGAGGGGACAGGCATCCCTCTCAGACAAGAAAGTAGATACTGTTGCCCAAAAGTCCTCAGGGTCGTCCGGTAGGCACAAGGGGTCGGATGACTCCTCTAGATGCCAGGGGGTCATCAGACACCAAACGCCTCCTCCACCTGAAGACAGGGTGATGTTGGCCTCAGAGGGTTGACAGACCACCGGCCAATCTGACTCTGCATCAGAAACGGACCAGGTCCCACCACCGAAAAAGCGCCCATCTGCTGTGAAAGAGCTGGCATCAGATCAAACACCCAGTTCCCCAAAAGGTAAGACACTTGGGCCTACGGATAACCTCCTCCGCTGCCTCCTCCTAAGGAGCTAGATGCCAGACCCTAAGGAGGCTCAGCACTTCTGGATAAGGCCTGACTGGCCCTAACGCCCAAGGCATCTGAAGGCAAGGAGCCTTAGGACCAGACCTTGGCACCCGAGGCACCACAGGGTCCGTTGCCAGGCCCCTCAAATGTCCCTTCCTCGCCATCACCATCACCAGTCGTCCCGCTGGCGGAAGTAGGGGGTCTATTTAATGCGTGGTGGAACACTATCAAGAGGGACTTGCTGCCAAGGCAGCCATCCTCTGTTCCAGTACTACTCGGGTCCATCACCTCAGATGCCCAGGCGACCTCCCCTGACACCAGATCGTCCGTTGACCGGGGACTTCGACCAGAGGTCGCCAGCTTCAAGTGACCGGAAGAGGCATCCTTCGTTCATTCCTTCCTCCATGGAACATCCGCAGTCTTCCTCAGGGGAAGATGCAGGGGACTCCGCCTCAGACTATTCCTCAGAGGATGAGCTACCCTTACCCTCTCTGAATCAAAAAAGGGCCCCCCCCCCGATCTCCCCTAGATGATCCATCCATCCTGGATGTAATGAGACACATCCAGGCCCTTAACCAGTGGGTTATGGAGGAGCTTGACCCGGAACATCGCCACCTGGCTAAATTCCTCGGAGCAAGCGACCTGAAACCCTTGGTCATCCCCCCACTTGTCGAACCCTTCCAGAATATTACAAAGTTGGCCTGGAAGCATCCGGCTACCACTGTAGTCATGCCCATAAAAGCAGATTGGCTCTATAAAACACCAAAAGGGGAGCCCCACCTAACTGAACAACTGAAGGCTGATTCTGTGGTGCTCACGGCAGCACATGGCAGAGTGCGGCAGCCAAGGTAAATGAGCTGTCAGTCCCCAGATCCAGAGTCGAAGAAGCTGGACTAGATGGGCCTCAGGGTCTGTTCTTCAGCCACCTGCACGGTCAGGTAGCTGAATTTCTTAGTGCACACGATCACATACCAAAAATCCCTCTGGAGCAAGGCTATGGATTTGGTGAAAGCCCAGCCAGACACAGACGGCAAGTCAGAGCTCATGGCTGTCATCCAGTTGGGCATTGACATTGACAAGCATTTAGTACGGCGTTCTTATGACTTGACAGACATTGTAACCAGGGTGGCAGCAACAGGGGCATGTATGAGGAGACATGCCTGGTTGCGGGTCTCTGGTTTTCATCAAGACTTGTGGTATGCCATATTGGATGCTCCTTTTCAAGGGTCTGTACTTTTTGGCACAGACACAGAGAAGCTCGTAACAGGGCTTCAGGATTCAGGCAAGGTAGTGTCTGACGTACACTGAATGTACAGGTTGGAACCACCAATAGCGTGGCGCCGCCCTTTTCGCAAGAACCAAGGACAACAGGGCAGATGCCAACAGCAGCATAAAGGGGGATTCAAGAGAAGAGGCCCTCCCCTTACTCCAAGTACTCAGGGCCCCAGAAGTGCCAAGACAGCCAGACCCCCTTTGCCCACCCCCTCCATTACGGCATGACTCCCTGCCGAGCTCCCCTCCTCCGGCTGAGGTGCAAGGGGAGGCTGTAGGAGGGAGGTTCTTCCTTTACCGATCAGGATGGTCCAGCATCACCACAGTTCAATGGGTCCTCCTGATAGTCAAAAGGGGGTACTCTCTGGAGTTCACCCAGATTCCACCGGGCAGTCCACCTGTTCCCTCCCACTGCTCCCTCTCCCATGCAGCTCTCCTGCGAGCATGGAAACAGGCATTGCTCAAAAAGAGAGCTATTCAGGAGGTACCCTGAGCTCAGAGGGGCAAGGGGTATTACTCCCACTTCTTCCTAGTCCTGAAAAAGACAGGAGACCTCCGTTTCATTCTGGATCTAAGCCAGCTGAATGCCTACATTGAATACAGAAGGTTCAGAATGATGACATTAGCAAGCCTGCTACCCATGCTCCATCAAGGAGACTGTCTCTGCTCCCTGAACATGCAGGAGGCTTACATGCATATAAAGATCTTGTTGTCCCACTGTAAGTATCTTCGCTCCACCTTCCAGGGAGAGCACTACCAGTTCAGGGCACTTCCATTTGTCCTTTCATCGGCACCAAGGGTCTTTACCAAGTGCCTGGCAGTAGTGGTGGCAGCCCTTAGGAGAAGAGGTCATTATGTTTACCCCTACCTGGATGATTGGCTTCTCACAGCTTCGTCTAAAGACCAGTTGCGTCAAACGCTGGGGGAAACTTTCAGTCTGTTTCAAACCTTGGGCATCACTCTCAGTCTTTCCAAGTCATGCCTGTTGCCTACCTAAAGGCTACAGTACATTGGAGCAGTCCTGGACACTGTCCAAGGGAAAGCCTTTCTTCCCTAAGACCGAGCAGTCAGGCTAAGGGAGGTTGCTCACAGGGTGGTGGCCTTGAACCAGGTCCCGGCAAGAGAGATTCTGCAGCTGCTGGGCCATATGCCGCAGCCATAGCAACAGTTCCCTTCACTCGTTTGAACATGAGGATCCTGCAGTGGAACCTCAGAGTTCAATGGGACCAAGGCACGGATGATCTCGATCAGCTGATCCAAGTCTCCAGTGTGGTTTGTCAGTCCCTGGTTTGGTGGGTCACCCCAGCTGATCTAGACGCTGGGGTCCACTTCCAACATCCCAGTTCTCAACAAATTTTGACGACAGATGCCTCTGGACTGGGATGGGGGGAGGGGGCACACCTGGCATCTCATCAGACAAGGGGCTCTTGGAACTCCTCGGAATGGTCAATCTACATCAGCATTCTGGAGATGGGAGCCATCCTGTATGCCTTACAAGCTTTTCAAGGGATACTCTTACCTGGGCCCTTACTGGCCCAGTCAGACAATACCCCAGTAGTCTTCCATCTCAATAAGCAAGGGGGCACTCATTCTTACCCCCTATGCAGAGAGGCAGTGGGTTTGGGCAGTGGATCGCAGCCTGGATCTCACAGCAGTCTATGTTCCAGGGATGCCCAGCATCCTCGCAGACAGTCTACACCACCCCAATCTCGGAGCCACAAATAACTACTGCAAGAGGGCATAGACGACCTCTTCAGTAGGTGGGGTCGACCAGAACTGGACCTCTTTGTGGCCCCACGCAATGCCAAACTGCCTAATTTCTGCTCTCTAGATCCAGGACCTGGTGTTTTCTGGCAAGATGCGTTGTCCCTCTCTGGGACAGGGAGGTTTCTGTATGCCTTCCCACGTCTTCAGAGGATACTGCTCAAGTTGTAGGCAGAAGATGCCCGTATGATCCTGGTCACGCCCTTCTGGCCTCGGCAGATTTGGTTCCCACTGTTACAGCAGCTGGCATCGGAACCGCCCATTCCATTACTCCTGTCCACTCACTTGCTCTCCCAGGAACAGGGGATGCTGGTTCATCTGGATCTCCAGACCCTGCATCTGCATGCATGGCTCCTGTAAACTTAGCTAGGGACAGGTTCGGAGTATCCCATAGAGTGGCAGAGGTTCTCATGGCAATGAGAAAGCCCTCTACTAGGGCAACATATGCCATGAAGTGGAAGCATTTCTGCTTGTGGGCATCCCCTCGTTCTCCGGATCCCTTCATCTCTCCAGTGGAATCTGTGTTGGAGTATCTCCTTTCCCTTTTGGACTTGGGTTTTAGCTACTCGTTCGTTAAGGTGCATCTCTGTGCGCTTTCAGCTTATCATGCACCTCTGGATGGGAAGACTCTGGCACAGTTGGACCTGTGCAAGACTTTTTTAAGAGGAATCTCGCATATTAAACCCCCCAGGAGAGAGATTCCATTCCACCTTGAGACCTCGTGTTTGTATTAGAAAAGCTTACCTTGCCCCTCTTTGAGCCAGCCGCAAGTTGTGAGCTACGCCTTCTGTCTTGGAAAGTGCTGTTTTTAGTTGCCATTACTTCCACTTGGAGGACTTCTGCACTGCAGGCTCTGATGTGTAAAGAGCCTGATCTTGTTTTTCACAGGGACAGGGTAGCCCTGCGCACAAATCCTAAGTTTCTTCCAAAGATAGTGCCTGAGTTTACTTTAAACCAAGACATTCAACTACCAGTTTATTACCCAGAGTACTCAAACAGAGGGGAGGACTTGCTATATACTCTGGATGTACATAGAATTCTTTGTTTCTACCTTGATCGCACCAGTTCCTCCAGAAAGATGGACTAGTTGTTTGTCTCTTTTGCCTAAAGGTCAGTAGGGGTACCAGTATCAGAACAGACGCTGACCAAGTGGCTGGTCAATTGCATCATGTTCTGTTATAAGAAGTACAATAGACCCTTGCCGGGACCGGTCAAGGGTCACTCTGCCAGAGGGGTTGCAACATCCTTCGCGTCCCTCAGGAATGTCTCGTCCTTGGACCTCTGTGCAGCCCACATGGAGTTTGGTCCACACTTTCGTTAGGCACTACAGTCTAGACATTGTTTCCAGAAGGAGAGCAGGTTTCAGCCCAGCTGTCCTTCAGTGACTTCTCTCATGAGGTGGCTTAGACAGTCCTCCATCCTTCTGACCTGGATCTCTCTTTTTGGGTATTGCTTGGGACTCTGTCCTATTGGTATTACATCCTGCAAGAGCTCCCCCTCGAAGTAAGATAGCACAGTTATGTAAGAACTTACTGTAACGGTAGATCTTCAAGAGGACCTCTTGCAGCAGGTGGCTTTCCCACCCACCTGCCCCCAGGGATTAGTAATTGTTCTTCTCTTTGGGGGATAGGAGATCCTTCTCAATCCTCCATCTTCATCTGAGCTGGGTCTCCGTCGGGCAAACTGAGGTGGTGCCAGGGGACTGCCCCCTTTATACCAGAGCTGACGTGGGGGTGGAGTCGACGTTGGGGGCAGTCTCCTGCCATAGATTGCTAACTAGTTTTCTGTGGGGTCCTAATGCCCGGTGGTTTAGTCCTCTTGGTATTACCTGCTGCAAGAGCTCCTCTCGAAGATCTATTGTTACGGTAAGTTCTTACCTAACCGTACTTTAACACAGCCCAGTAAGAGAGTCCAGCATATCATACAAGTCCATATGCTCCAACTAAAGTCACAGTTAGATCCAGGAACTTCAAGCTGCTACATAGGACTGTCTTACGGGACAAATGCAGGTCTAACAGTGGACATCTCAGCACTTTACTGCAGTCTGGTGAGCAGTTCAAAGGGAATCTCTGTGTAAAAAGAGAATAAACACTTCCCAGTGTTCAGAAAGGTACAATCTGCCAGATGTCATTAAATCCTGAGCCAGTGAAGTGGTGCATGCTATGCTTTTGAAGGTGGGGAGCACTGAGCACAGGAGGGCAAAGAGGACCCTAACCACGCTGTGCAGCCGCCAACCAGAGAGAGAGGGGGGAAAAAAACTTGACAACCATGTGCCTGTGCTTGAGGGCCATTCCACTGGGAGCGGGTCAAGGGAGAAAAGCGAGTGAACCCCACACAGAAGTAAGAGGAGCACACAGGCCCCTGACCTCAGAGCTCATCTCATTTTCCATTATCTGTTTTGGGACTCGGTGAGCCCAGCGAAGTTTGTTTACATGTCAAATAGGCCTGAAGTTAAGAGGAGGCCATCGGGAGAGCTAGACCTCTAAGACCCAGCTGCTCCAACCATGGGTAGAAGGCTTGCTCTGGTTGAGGAGGAGCCCCAGGGTCCAATCTCTTACCATGGCCACCACGCCGACAGCGCCTCACTGTTTTCATAAACCTTTCAGGCGATGCAGTGAGGAAGCAAGAGGTCATGCTGGACTCATCATATCTGCTCAGATCCTCACATCAGGCTGCTTCCTGGTGTCCAACCCAAAGGAGCATCATATTGGATACTAAGTTGCTTGCCAGGGACCCAGCTGTCCCATGATACTGCAGCGCCCTCCCAAGCCCCCCCAAAAACCCCCTTACAAGTGACCAAATGGCAGAGGCTTGTTATGCATCAAATGTACACACCATTTTTCCCTGTTAACATGCTTTAGTGAGCAAGGCCCCCCACGTGCACCCTCCAAAACCTCCAGAGCTACAGCCCGCACCTCATGTCAAAATGGGGTTGTAACACAGGGACCTTGGCAGTCAGCCTTCAGTGCCCACTTCTCCGGAACTGTCCTTCTGGGGCTGGTAGAGGGCTTTCAGTTAAGCGGTGGTATCTTGCTTAACTGCTGTAGCATGGTGGTACTTGGAGGATCCCGCCATTTTCCATGGGTGTGGTGGATCTGTCTCACTTAACACAAATTCCTATGTCCCAAAGTGCTTCTCTTACTGTCGCATATGTTTTTTGGCCCTCCAGGAAAAACGCAACCAATCTGGCTGGGTATGGGGTCTGAAATTTAAGCTGATTCTGTCTGAGAGCTTGCAAGAGTGGGATATATGCTGTTCTCCTTTTCATTGTGACAGGCGGGTAATCATTATCAAAAAACATGTGGTTGTTTTCAAATTAGACAGTTCTCATATGCCATGCTGTCATTAATATATTCTGTGTAACTTTTTACTTTAAGAACCGTATAATTACCGAGTGTGGGTGGGCTCCTGAGGTACACATCTTATGTCTCAATGCTTGGTGGGAGCGTTTTAATTCAGTGGGTTTCTCAGGATCCAACTGAAGGGATTCCCTGAAGAACCACTCTAAGAAGCTGTTGATGCCGTGACCCTCTATACATTCATGTAGGCTGCACAAGCATATATTTTTGCACTTTGCCTGGCTCTCAGTGCGTTCCTGTCTCTCCTGAATTTTGGGTACATTTTTGAAATCTGCAGGACTGCAGTTTCTAGACTATCCACATGGCAGTATGTAGTAGAAAGCCAGGCCTCTGTTTCATCAGCCTATTCTTTTAAGGTAGTAAGCTCTGCCTTAACTCCGTCTAACTTTGTGGTCACCACCACTTGAAAATGCCCAGAGCCCCCTAAGTATAATATCCAGATCTTACTTCAAGAGGGCTTTTGCAGTAGGTAATTACATATAGGACTGACGTCGGCAGGCGGCAGGACCCCACGGAAACATTTCTAGCTAGCAGTCCTTGACGGGGACCACTCCGCCAGGTGACCCGCGCCAGACGACGCCGTAAGCAGTCCCAGACACCCGCCTTCCAGTTCTTTTCCCGCCATCAGCTCGTGCAGCGCCTCACGGTGAAGTTCATAAAGCTCAGCCCTGTCGCTTCGTCGTTTTTTCCGAAAGTATCAGTATTTTGTATTTTCTTCGTCAGGTGAACGTCGGTATATGTCGTCCCCTTCAAAAAATAAGTGCGACTCGTGCGGCACCCAACTGCCTCACAAAGACTCTATCTTTTTTGTTTAGGCCCCGACCACGCGGTCGACAAGTGTCCGCACTGCCTACATTTCAACGCGGCTACCCGCAGACGACGCCAGCAGTCTCTAGAAGCCCATCTCCTCAAAAAGAAGATGTCCGCAATGGAGAAGGAGTTGAAGAAGCTTCCGCAGGCATTGACTCCCTCTGAAGGAACAGCAAGAAGGGACAAAGAAAGGCACCGGAGAAGACCTCCTCCTCCGCGACTCCGCTGGAGCGTGCTAAGGTAACATCCTCCGGGATCGCCTGTATCGCACTCCAAGGCTTTGAGGAGGCGCTGCCCGCCTGGCCGGGTTCAAGGTTCGAGCCCGCCGCCGGTGCCTCCGGGTAAAGAAGGCTTCTTGCCCCAGTACCGCTGCAGGCTTATGGCCCACGCGGTGGCGCCCCATAAACCGGACGCTCCTCCTGACGCTCTGCCGGAGAAGGCCGCTAAGATGCCCAACCCTTCAGGCGGCGCGCAGTGTCCCCTTGACCGTCCTTCTTGCCATCCTCGGTCCGCCTCCGACGAGGGACCCTGAAGTCGGACACCGCCCTCTGGCGCCCGCTGGGATTCAGCCCCTGCCGCACGTTGGCTCCTCCGACGCGCGCAGGGCCTCGGAGCCCACGGCAGACCCTGCCCGCCTGTTGACCCAGGTTCCCGCAGCCTTGCTGCCATCCGGGAGCCCGAGACCCCTGCCTGACCCCGGACTTTTCTCCGCCCCGGCAAGGCTCTGGATGTTTTCCCGCCGCCTGATCCCCTCCTATAGACCCAGATCTGACGCCGCTCCTGACGCCGGCCCTGACAGCGGCCCCGCCGACGCCGGCCCCTCCGACGCCGGCAGGGGATATTCCTCTCCCATCAGGCCCTCCACCCCACGGGCCTATCGATCCGCCCGTGGAGTTCCCTACTGGGCCATCTGCTCCGGCAGCTCCTCTAGTACCTGGGTATCCGCCGTCTTATCCGACGCCAGTTTACCCGGGTCCACAGTATCCCGCGCCACAGTACCCGCCGACGACTCCACCGACGCCGAAATTCCTAGCTCCGGTATTCCCGCAGCCGGGTTACGGATACACTCCTTACGGATTTCAACCGTACAACTATCCCCCTCCTCCTCCTCCTCCACCACCGCCCCCTAGGCCGCCGGTGGATCTCCAGGAGACTCTGGCCTACTGGTGGGCTGAGGCCAAGCCTCAGCTTACCAAGGAAGTTGAGAGCCGTCTTACGGTGATGGTGCCACCCCCGGCTCCCGTACGCCCCAGACTGCACACTCCTCTCCGCCTGATTCCCGGCTCTGCCTCGATCCAGAGAGGGGCAGGACACGGCCCAGGATCCCCCCTGGGCACCTGCTCCTCCCCAGACCAGCTAGGGAGTCTTACTCTGCTTCAAATTCTTCTTCTTCTTCTTCTTCTCTCTCGGCCTCCTCGGATTCCTCCGATGGTTGCTCCGAGAAAGACGACAAGCCTCGCTCTCCATCCAAGCCCTGGCCGAGGACTCCTCCGAAGTCTCCTCCGGAGGATCCTTCCTTCACGGAGTTGCTCAGGAAGATCCACGAAGTCCATCAGTGGCGTTCCTTAGAACCAGATCCTCAGCGGGTTAAACTCACCGAACATCTGGACTTGCCTTCACCACCCCTACTCTAGTGCCACCCTGATCGAGCCTCATGCCCACCTTTGTTTCTCCATTTGGAAACAACCGTCTGCTTTAGCTCCACTCCTCGGAAGTCCAACAGGCTATACCAGGCTCCGGAAGGTGTAGACATTTTAGACCTCACCCGCGGCAGACTTGGTTGTGATTAGTGCTCCACGACGGGTCAGCACACCCCAAACATTTGAGCTTGTCTCCGGATAAAGAATCTCGCCTTCGGATCAGTATGGAGGAAGATCTATGCTTCTTCCACACTGGGGATCAGGCCCAAATTATGTAGCGCATATGGGGATTACCAGAAGGCTGTCCTTACCCAGGCGGAATCTAAGATTGACTCCTGCCTGACTCCCAAGTCAAGCAGGAGTTAGCCGACCTGGTCTGTTCTGCTCGCTTGGCCAGTCATCACATTCTGAGGATGACCTATGACGAGTGGACACCGCAGGACGGAGCTCTGCGTTTGCCGTAAGTCTTTGGTGTCACGCATGGCTCCATGTGTCAGGTCTGGTCCCGGAGGTGCAGTCAGCAATTCAAGAAGCACCTTCCAGGGGTTCTGCGCTTTTTGGTGGTGACATCAAGGACATCATCACTGACTTGCAGGAGAAGGGGACGGCCCTCAAATCTGTTGATTCAATGTACCGTCCCCATGCCCCGCAGCGCCGTCCCTTTCGCAGACGCAACTGGCCTCAAGCGAAACCTTAGGGAAGGCGGGCCACAAAACGTCGGGCCCCCACAGCTGCCAGGCCCCCACCTCCCAAAAAAGCAGCAAGTGCCCCAGCTTCGGTGCTGACTCTCACCACCTGACTCTCCCTCTCCCACCGCCTCCGACGCCTGGGAACTGGTGAGGGAGATTCTCCTCCACCTTCCGGGTTGGGAGAGGATAACATGGATTCATGGGTGCTTCAGATCATAGCAGAGGTGCACTGTAGAGTTTCTGCAGAAACCCATGTCATCCCCTCTGAACTCCTCTTACTCAAGGGACCATCTTCCTTTGGTCAAGGAAGAAATTTCTGCTCTCCTCGCGAAGCAGGCCATAGAGCCCATCCCCCCTCACCTTCACGGGACGGGTTACTATTCCTGTTTTTTCCTTGTACCAAAGAAGATGGGAGATCTCAGACCCATTCTCGATCTCAGCTCCCTGAACCTATATGTGGAATACAAGAGATTCTGGATGCTCTCCCTTCAAACCCTCTTGCCCCTGCTTGGCCGGGCCAATGGTTTTGTGCACTGGATATGCAGGATGCGACCGCACATCCCCATTGCCTTCGCACGAAAAGTACCTCAGGCTCATGCTCCAGGGACCACTACCAATTCTGGGCACTCCTTTGGTCTTTCCTCTGCTCCCCGAGTTTTTACCAAATGCCTGGCGGTGGTAGCGGCCCACCTGCGTACTTTGGGAGTTCAGGTTTTTCCCTACCTGGACGAGTGGCTCCTGGCGGCCCCATCCAGGGAGGAACTCCTGCATTGTCTCTCCCTCACCCAGCGGGTTTTCACTGGCCTAGGTATCACCATCAACCATTCCAAGTCTCACCTGGATCCTTCCCAGAGACTCCAGTTCATCGGGGCAATCCTCGATACGACAATGTGCAGGGCCTTCCTGCCTCCGGACAGGGGGGCTTCCCTCCAGTCCCAGATTTCCTTTCTATCGGAACGCAGGAGGGTTCCAGCGAGGTTGGTGCTCCGTCTCCTGGGGCTTATGGTGGCTGCCATCCTGACAGTTCTGCGTGCTCGCCTCCACATGAGGATCTCTCAGTGGACTCTCCGCTCTCAGTGGGATCAACTTGTAGACGGCCTAGATCATCTGGTACTGATCTCCTCGCCGATGATAAGAGACTTGCAATGGTGGATGGTTCGAGAGAACCTATTCCGGGGGGTCCCCTTTTGTCATCCTCCCCCTGCTCAGACTCTGACCATGGATGCATCAGGCGAAGGTTGGGGAGCCCATCTGGGTCCTCACCGAACCCAGGGCTTATGGTCAAAACTGGAGTTAGCTCTCCACATCAATGTGCTTGAGCTTCGAGCAGTGCTGTATGCACTCCAGGCTCTTCACCAATACATTCTTTCCGGCCACCTAGCCGTCCAAACAGACAACATGTGCGTGGTTTGGTACATCAACAAGCATGGAGGGGACTCGGTCCTACCCGCTATGCAGGGAAGCGATGAGGGTTTGGGAATGGGCAACTCTTTACAACCTTCACCTCACGGCGATTCACGTTCCGGGAGTCGACAATGTCCTGGTAGACAAGCTAAGTCGTTCTTCGGCTCTGCCACACGAGTGGGAACTGGACCAAAAGGTTCTAAAAAGCATCTTCCAGACTTGGGGGACTCCACAGATAGACCTGTTCGCCTCCTCCCAAAATGCAAAGCTTCCAATTTTTTGCTCGCTTGCGCCAGAGCGAGGCACTTTCTGGAGTGACGCTCTGTCTCTAAACTGGAAGGACAGATTCGTCTATGCTTTTCCCCCCATTCCTCTGGTCCCCTCGTGTGCTGCAGAAACTGGCATTGGAAGGAGCGAGAATGATTATGATCGCTCCTTTCTGGCCCAGGCAAATTTGGTTCTCTCTTCTACAACAATACTCAGAGGTTCCTCCTCTTCCTCTGCCTTTATCTCGAGGATTGCTGACCCAGGATCAGGGGACCCTGGTCCATCCGGGACTCAAGTCTCTTCAACTTCATGCATGGCTCCTGAAGACCTAGCCCAATCTCGCTTTGGCATCTCTCCTTAGGTGGCCGAGATTCTGGTGGAGGCTAGAAAACCCTCCACTAGGTCCACCTACGCTTTGAAATGGAAAAGATTTTCCATTTGGACTGCCTCCAGGAACGTGGAGCCTTTCTCCTGTCCTGTGGCCATTCTGCTTGATTATCTGCGTCATCTTTTCGACCTGGGTCTCAGTCACTCCTCTTTGAAAGTCCACATGGCGGCTATTTCAGCCTACCATGTCCCTTTCGCTGATAAGGCTTTTGCCCAATTGGAGGTATCCAAGACTTTCTCAGAGGGGTCCTTCATCTCAGACCCCTGTTCGACTCCAGCTCCCCTGGGCTTTGAACTTTGTTCTAGAAAACTTACCCTTCCTCCCTTTGAGCCTCGGCTTCACGCGAACTTGAAGTTCTTATCATGGAAAGGCGCTCTTCTTGGTGGCGTTACTTCGCTCACAGAATTTCCAGCTCCAGGCCCTTATGTGTAAATCCTTATCTGATCTTTCACAAAGAAAGAGTAGCTCTTCTCGACAAACCCTAAGTTTCTCCCAAAAGTGGTAGCGAGTCTACCTTAAATCAGTCTATTGAGTTACCTGCATTTTCAGCAGTATTCCAACCAAGGAGAATACTTGCTCCATACCATGGATGTCACAGGATTCTGAGATACTACACCGATAGGACGCAAGGATCTCAGAAAGACTGATCAGTTGTTTGTCTCCTTGCTTCACAAAGGGAAGGCATGTTGTCTCCAAGCAATGCCCATCAAAGTGGTTGGCTCATTGCATCACTTTCTGTTATGACAGTACAACAAGACCCTACTGGGTCAAGTCAGAGGCCACTCACCGAGAGTAGCAGCCTCTGTGGCTTGTTTCAAGAATGTGTCTGCGTAGACATCTGTGCTGCCGCCACTTGGACCCTCTGTCCATACATTTACTAAACATTACAGTTTGGACATTGCCTCTCGTAGAGCAGGCTTTGGTTTAGCTGTCTTGCAGGGCCTCCTTTCTTGAGGTTTGCAAGCTTTTACTACTTCTTGAGTAGTTCCTCCCGGTGCCTTTTCATTTGTTCCAGACTGTTTGGGATTCTGTCCTATATGTAATTACCTACTGCAAGAGCCCTCTTGAGTAAGATAGTAACAGTTACGTAAGAACTTACCGTAACAGTAGATCTTGAGAGAGGTCTTGCAGTAGGTAATACCTTCCCGCCTCATCCCCTAGGCTTTTTCAGTCTTTTTCAATTGAGGAAATATCTGCTTCCTTTGTCCGCCTTCTGGGCCTGTATGGAAAGAACTGGAAGGCGGACGTCTGGGACCGCCCCTTTATACCGACGTCATCTGACGCCTGTCACCTGACGTGGGGGCGGTCCCCGTCAGGGACTGCTAGCTAGAAATTTTTCCGTTGGGTCCTGCCGCCTGCCGACATCAGTCCTATATTTAATTACCTACTGCAAGAGCCTCTCTTGAAGATCTACTGTTACGGTAAGTTCTTACGTAACTGTACTTTTTCCTGCTTTCTTTATGGTCTTGGAAAGGGATGGCTGCTCCAGTTCGAGTAAGACATAAAATCCCGAGGCCTGTGCCGCATTTGCCTCCTCGGGATCTACCCTTCATTGCCCACCATCCGTCTTGTCCACCTACAATTTCTGCTTCTCTGCCTTGTCCATCATTCCGATATATCCTGCTCTCTATAGTTGAAAGTTATTTTTACTGAATGTGCTGTATTTAGGATTTAACTAGTTGGCAATGATGGAGCTCCTCGTCTAGGCTACCATTTAGTCATTGATGTCACCAGTAATTGTGCCCAGACTTCTTGGCAACGGTACAGCACAACCCATCTATGGAACACTCCTGTACTATTTTAAAAATAGACCTTAGCCCAGTAGTATTGCTGCTTGCTACGTTGGTAACCCGGGTTTAAGAACAGACTCCAGTTACTTGGGTGGACAGCCAATGGAGGGAGGATTTTCTTTTTAATTCTCTGTTTATGCTCCACTCATGCCACTGCCTTGACTTCTTTCTGGGTTCCCCTAGGTACCTGGCTCCATTGGACACCGACCCTCATCAACTGCCTACCACCATGCTGCTACGGCTATCCCCCAGGGCAGGGAAGAGGGGATGGTCCCATCTATCTGCTTTTTGTCTTCTTAAGGCAGGTCAGTTGAGGGTTTTAGCTTTGGTCCTCTTCAGTTCACCAGGGTCCATGGTCTGGAAAGTGGGGTCTCTCCATGTTTCTTGTTTGTCCCCACTGAAGCAGGCACACATTGTAGGTTCAGGGTGCATATGCATGTTGGATGTGCTGCTGGACCAAACCCCCATCCTGCATCCGTCCCTCCCACGGCACCCTCGACTACACTGCCACCTGTGGTCACCCATGTGGTAGTATTGCAGCGAGGACGGCAACCTACCCTTCCTGGCAGAGAATTGAGGATGATCAGTCCTTCTGCCCCAGCTCTTGATGATCTGAGCTTGATCTTCCTGGACATAAAGTCTCCACCACTCATTCACACTAATGGGACTGTGCCGGAGGCGCTAGGACCCAGCAGAAGCCAATACTCTTCAGGAGGGCCAGTGCCAAGATAGGATCCCACACGCGTGGCACCATGAGACTGGCTCATGCCGTATAGGCTATCTCAGCATCGACCCTCCAATGCCTCAGTTCCTTTTTTCCCGCTGTCGAGTGCGCTTCAGTAATGATGTTGCTTGCCTGCAAGAGTCAAGTCTTCAGGTCTATATAACAGCAACATAGTTGTTCAGTATTTGATTAGTTTTAGTATTTTTTTTTATTTATTAAAAGTTAAAAAAGTTTGTTTTAACCAACGAAGAAGAGAAGTCTTCTTCAGCCCACCTTCGACGGAGTTGATTATGAATGGGGCCAGTGATAGTAAGGAGACTTCGCTTGAAAGCTGTTTTAGCAGCAGGGCTGGGTCCAGTCTGCTGCCCTCTTCGGAGGGGTTCTGACCACAGTCAGTCCGGTGCTTGGGAGGAAGAGCAATCCTCCCGATAGCACAAAAAGAAGCAGGCCCATTCCTGAGTGAGGTCGGGGACCCAGCATTGCTCAGCCTCGAGCTTTTCTTCATCCCACCGGTTGATGAAGAAGAAGCTGTACCGCTCGAGGTCGTCCTCTGGTACGGTCTGAACGGAGGTCGTCGGTAGCAGGGGACAGGAGACCAGCTCTTTTGGGGTCGCTTGCAGCCTTGGTTCCTAGTGGCCATGCTATTATGGAGCATTGGGTCCGGCGGTTGTCCTGACTGCCCTTGCCTGCAGACCCGATCCTGGGGCCTTTGGGCCTGTGGGCAGTGGACCCGCGGGCGGAGTGGTTGGGTCAGCCTTGTTGTGCAACACCTTCGGTGCTGTCGATGTCTCTCCCTCATGCTTTTCCCCCTCACATGGGTGCGGCACAGGGGTCAGCACAGGTACTGCTTTCTCCTACTCCTCTTCATACTTTCAGGTCTCCAGCTTCAGGTGCCCAGCATCGGGATTGGGGATCCCGGGAGCTTGGACGGTGCCAGTTGCGGTGCCACTTGAGGTGCCGTGCATATGACACCAGTGCTGTTTTCAGTGCCAGTGCCACCTCAGATGCCAGGGTTTTCGACTCCAATTCAGGGAGTGCCTCCTTTGTTCTTCTTCCTCCTCCCTTTCCTTTCTATACTGTCCCTTCTGGGTTAGTAGGAGACTGTATTGAGTCAGATCCTGATCTACGATTAGGGATGATCTATATGAGGATTCATCCTTTGGAGTGGAAAGTAAGCTCTCCACTTCAGCAGAGCCTTTGGTTGAGGACATTTCATTTAAGTCTCTTCTGAAGAATATGAATTTCACCCTTTCTCTTCAGACTTCTGGGGTGAATCCTGATAAGCTTTTGCTCCTTCAGTATCTAAATGTTCCTGAAATTCCTGTGGAATTGACACCACTGGTGCAACCCTCTTTTGAGACTCTTTCACAGATGGTGTGGGACAGACCGGTGCTCATTCCTTCTGTGGCCAAGTTCATAGACAGGAAATACACTCCCCCTAAGGATAGGCCAATCCTTGCTTCGCAAGCTTTTGCGGATGCCATAATGGTCTTGGCAGAGAATGACAAATTCATTCTTCCCCAGGAATCCACGGCCCGTTCAGTAAATAAAGAATCCCATAAAACTGACACTCTGGGGAAGCAAGTGTTCGCTGCTGCTACCCTAGGCATGCATATTGCTAGCTATCAGGGCTATATTTCTCAGTATGAACATACTCTCTGGCACTTGCTCAAAGAAACTGTGGAGGCTCTTCCAGAGTCTGATGTTAGTTCAGAGCTTCTTCAGACTATTTCTAGAGACATTGAGCCCAACCAGCAACTTAAGGGTACTATGAACGCTTTTGACACTGCTTCTAGAGCAACAGCGGCCGGGATATGCACCCGGTGTCACTCATGGCTAAGGACTTCGGGGTTCACTAATGATGCTCAACAGAGAGTCATGAATTTTCCATTTGATGGTATTTATCTGTTTGGCCCACAGGTGGAGCAGGCACTGGAGGCCACTCAGAAAACTAGAACTGCTATTAAGACAGCCAGACCAGCCACTGCTGCCCCTCAGCGGGGCGGAAATCGCCGGCAGTTTCATAACTGTCAGTCCTTTCATGATAAAGGCCGAGTGGCCTTTAACAAGAACTAAGCCCCTCAGCCACAAAAGAAGATGCAGCAGAAGGCACAGGGCCCGAAGGCCCCCAGTGCCACTCTCTGAAGAACTGGCCCATGTTCCACCTCAACTGCCTAAGGGGGACTCCTCTTTAGCAGCAGGGGGCGTCTGACTGAGTTTTACAACCAGTGGAAGTCTGTCACAGCAGACAAATGGGTCCTCAGGATAAATTTGAGAGGGATACTCTCAAAATTTCTTGGAGACCCCTCCGGATTGTCCACCAAATGACAGCCCAAACTGTCTACCACTCAGTCAGACCTCCTTGCTTCCGAGATTCAGGGCCTTCTGAACAATAGGGCTTTAGAAGTGGTTCCGCAAGCAGAACGGGACACAGGTTTCTACTCCCACTACTTCCTAGTTCCAAAGAAAACAGACGGTATGCGCCCTATTCTGGACCTAAGGAAGTTAAACAAATACCTGTTCGAAAAGAAATTCAAGATATCACTAGGTACGCCCATACCTCTTATTCGTCAAAATTATTGGCTGGCTTCTCTGGACATGCAGGACGCCTACCAACACATCCCAGTGCACCCAAGCCACCACAGGTACCTATGCTTTGTGGCTCTGGGCCAGCACTATCAATTCAGAGTCCTGCCCTTTGGGCTATCCTCGGTGCCTCAAGTCTTTACAAAGTGCTTTTCAGTACTTGCGGCGCATCTCAGAAAACTCGGAATTCAAGTGTTCCCATACCTGGACAATTGGCTCCTAGCGAGCTCCTCCAGACAAGGGACACAGGAGGCGGTTGCCATGGCTTCCAAGTTCCTCACATCCATGGTACTTCTCCTGAACCTGGACAAATCGCAGATTCAACCCTGCCAACAACTTCTCTTCATAGGAGCTCTCCTGGACACCTCCGGGGCAAGAGCCTTCCTTCCAGAAGGCAGAAGAAATGACATTCTCCAAATGGCTTGCTTCATCAAGGAGAACAATTTGATTCAGGCTCTCTCGATGCAGCGTATGCTGGGTTTCATGGCATCATCAGTGGTCACGGTGCCTCTGGCCCATTTGCAGATGAGAACCACACAATGGATGCTCAACACTCAGTGGTCTCTGACCACGCATGTGCAGTCCTTCCACATCAAGGTCACGGATCCCCTTACGAGGTCACTCACCTGGTGGACTCAAGAGGACAACCTTTTCCAAGGTTTTCTCTTTGCCCCACTGGAGACACAGATCACCATCACTGCAGATGCATCTCTGACCGGTTAGGGGGCTCACTGTCAGGATCTCCACACCCAGGGTCTGTGGAGTCAGGACAAGTCCCAGCTGCAGACAAATATCCTGGAGATGAGAGCTGTCCTGTACGCTGTCCAAGCCCTGAAGGATGTCCTCTGTCACAAGGTAATTCTCCTTCAGACAGACAAAACGTTGGTGAGTATTACATCAACAAACAGGGTGGAGCACAATCTTACCATCTGTGCAGAGAAGCCATATGAGTGTGGGAATGGTGTCTTGAGCACGAAGCCCTGATCCGGGTGGTCTACCTGCCAGGAATCTAGAACAATCTGGCGGATTGCCTCAGCAGAACGGAGGCGGATCCACACGAGTGGTCTCTTGACTCAAACATCGTGCAATCGCTATTTGAAGAGTGGGGCACTCCGGACCTAGACCTTTTTGCGCACCCACTCAATGCAAAACTCCCTCTATTCTGCTCCAGAAATCCAGAACCTGGTGTTTTCTGTCAGGATGCATTCAGACTGCGGTGGACAAGATGCTTTCTGTATGCATTTCCTTCTCTTCCCTTAATTCAGAGGGTGCTGCTCAAGCTGAAGGCACGGGGGGGGGGAGCATGATTCTCATCGCCCCATACTGGCTTCATCAGATTTGGTTTCTGTTAATCAACAGACTGTCGGTAGTTCCTCCGAGACAACTTCCACATCAAACAGACCTCCTGACCCAGGGTCCGCTGGTCTAATCCAGTCTGCAGTTCCTTCATCTCCATGCCTGGCTCCTGAGGAGCTAGAAGTGGGTAGATTCAGTGTCTTTCTGAGAATCTCAGACATCCTCCTAGCAGCGCATTAGCCATTCACTAGGAAGACCTACATGACAAAGTGGAAGCGATTTTCCATTTGGTGTGCAAAGTCCTCCCTAGTTCCCTTTACTTGCTCACCAAACAGTGTGTTGGAGTACCTTCTAGACCTGTCAAATGCAGATCTGCAATACTAGACAGTGAAGGTGCATCTTAGTGCAATTTTGGCCTACCATGAGCCTGTCCACAATATGCCGGTGGCTCAGGTTCCCTTGATTAAGAGATTTCTTAAAGGTATCCTGAACACTAGACCACCAGTCAGAAGACAGGTAGCCACTTGGGATATCAACCTTGTGCTAGACATGCTCACCCGCAAGCCATTTTAGCCTCTAGCAACCTGCAACTTGAAGTTTCTGACCTGGAAGGCTGCCTTCCTTGTGGCCATTACCTCTGCTTGCAGGGTCTCTGAAATACGTGCCCGGTCACAGACCTCACTGTACACTGTATTTCACAAGGATAAGATGGTTCTTAGAACTCGCTCTAAATTCCTTCCCAAGATAGTCTTAGAATTCTACCTGAACCAGCATTGGTCCTTCCAACCTACTTTGCAAATTTTCAGAATGAAGAGGAGCACACCGTACATTCTCTGGATGTAAAAAGGGTTTTGCGATTCTACATCAGCAGATCAAAAGAGATTCGCAAATCCAAGCAACTCTTTGTCTCATTCAGCGTGGCCCAGCTTGGTCAGCCTGTTGCTATAAGGTGTATTGCAGCATGGCTGGTAGTATGCCTCCACCATTGCTATTCAATGGCGCAGGTCAAGCTGGAAGGCAGGGTGTACGCCCACTCTATCAGAACGGTTGCGGCATCTCTGGCAGCGATTCAGAACGTGCCCATTGCAGACATCTGCAGTGTGGCTACTTGGAGCTCTGTGCACACTTTTGTGAAGCACTGCGCCCTGGATGTCCATGCCAGACAGCATCCTTCCTTTGTCAGGACAGTCCTTAATGGACTTCTGTCCTGAATGAGCTCCTTTCCCCTGCTGCCCTTCTCGGGGGATGAGTTTAGCTCGGTACTCTCCCACTAGTGTGAACAAGTGGTGAAGACTTTATGTCCAGGAAGATATGAAAATTATGTACCTACCATAATTCTTAGTCTTCTTGGATGAAGTCTCTACCACTCGTTCACATGCCCACCCACATCCCCCAAGTCCACACATCCTGTTTTTGGTCTTCACTCCCTCATTGGCTGGACTGTGAAGACTCTGTTGAGTTGACCCTTCTTACACGGGTCATACGGACTATCTTATGTCTGAGATGGGTTAGTTTTCTAGGTTAGTTTACGCTGCACCTTCTCTGTAAAAAAGGTACTGAGGTGGTTGGAGGGTTGACGCCAAGATAGCCTATATGGCACGAGCCAGTCTCACGGCGCCACATATGCGTGGTCCTGTCTCAGCGTAGCCCCTTCTGAAGATTTTTGCCACCTGCTGGGTCCTCCTAGCGCCTCTGGCGTGGTCCCACTAGCATGAATGAGTGTTGGGGACTTCACCCAAGAAGATCAAGAATTACGGTAGGTACGTAATTTTCATTTCTCGAACTCGGGTCACCGAGGTCACAAGTGGTAGCGCTACCAGAACACCAACAGGTCAGCAGGGGGAGAAAGATTGAGCATCCTAAGGACAGCTCTCCTCCTTGGGGATAGGGAACTCTGTGTCCCACTACTTGACTGTCACTTGGCCTACATCGGGAGGGGGCACTGGACACCAGCATGCATGTACCCTGCTGCACATGTGCATGTCACTGGTACCCTTGGGAGAAAAACAGAGGTGGAAGGCCTCAGTCTTCCAGAGAGCATGCCAGCACTCCCCACATGCCTGTGCAGGACTGGCAGGGTAGGCCACCCTCCAGAACTGTGATGCTGGGTAAGTGGTGCATAACCAGTGAGTCCCTAAGACGGCCAGTGATGGTGGTGACAGGAGGTGGGTGGATAGAAGGGGGGTGGACAAAAAGCTATATATAAAAAAAATCAACCTGGCTGCACTCCTAGAGTGACTGATGAGTCTGGCAAGAAGGAATCAAATACAGAAGAGGATTTTAGATTTGAAGGTAAATATTCTCTTTCATGATCAGATGTTTCAGAGGATAGTCTGGGTCTGTAACAGTTACTTTAGGTGCATATACACAGTATTTAGGAGGGGAGTCTGTTTAAATTCAGGGGTGCCCTAAGTAGAACTCCAACTTTTAGAGGGAACAATACCTATCTATTTGTATGTGGGGTGCTTCCCACTAAGGGTACTGTGATATCCAGCACCATCATTGCTCCAACACGCTACTCTCTAAAGTGACCCCTACTGGGAGAGAGTGGGATTAGCTATAATAGCAACTCTGTTTAACCTCTCCCTTTGTACTGGATACTTTCTCCTGGTCTACTGTAACACTGCTTCTCAAAACTGGTTAAGCCCTGATCCCAACAACTGTCTGTCGATATCAGTCCTGTCCACCCCCAATAAAGTTGCAGAGAAAATGTTGCTTAACCAACTGCCTTCTCACTAAAAAGATTCTACTTGGGTTCATGCCGAAGGGTCTGTGTTGTCTGCTTCACAAATCTCCAAAGACCCAATATATGTGTACCTCATCCACTGAACTCCTACTAGTCCCACGGTGCTGGACTACGCAACGCCAACGTGCCTTTGGTAGCAGAGTGCCTTCCTGGTTCAGTGGACTCCCCAATAGTCTAGCTACCCTTCCTAAACTTGGAGAGTTCAAACATAAGCTCCAAACTGAAAACTCCTGTGATTGCTCCACCTAATTTCCAGGTCCCTTTCAGGACCTCCACTAGTCCACCCCCCACCTTGGACCTCCCCTCACTGACACCTCTATCACCCCCATCTTACCACCCTCCTCCCTGCCTTTGCCCCTCTCCCCTTTCTAAGACTCTTTCCTCCCCTATTGTAGTTGCAACTTTACAAGGCTGCCTGGCTGCCTCCTCTTGGTTCTCCCCCGCCTCTACTTTTCTTCCCTCTGCCTCTGATCAGGTTTTGCTTAATGTGTATATAACTGAAGCGTAATTGTCCTATACTATAATGTACACACATGTACATTTGTTCTGAAATATTCTGTATGACTTGTCTGTTTCCCTGCAACCGTTTGTAACCCTCCCTACTGACGTGGAACCTTTGTAAATGAGCTGCCTGGCGCTCAAAGGTATTTGTAATCCTAGAATGAATAAATAAATAAATAAATGTCACACACTCAGACCTTCTAGAGGATGAACAATCAGGCTTTGGATCAAAACATTCCACTTGTACAGCTTTGCTGAAAGTTGCCAATTATATTGCATCTGTGCTCGACTCTGGTTGTCTCATCATTGACTTAAACAACCTGAGACATCTCTGGGAAAATTTAAAAAAAATGTACCCACCATTTTGCTTACATTTTCTTCAGAATTTTGCTTATATTTTGATATGTTTTCTGTACTTATCTTCCCCTCTTAATTTACGTTTAAGGGCTGCTGCCTGAAAATAGGAATGTTGTTCTGAGACTTTATCTTCTCCTGCTGCCTGTCTGTATGTGATGTCATAATCTTCCAGCGTTCATTTTAGGCCATGAGACTGTGCCATTGGCATGCTGACTGATCGTCTTGTTCCAGGTGCCATCACTACTGAAGGGTAGCAAGACATGCTGTGCTTAGTCCCTGCAGGAGCAAGCTCCCATGAGGAATGTAGGCATGCACGAGGGTTGCGACTGGTGCTAAGAGTGGTGGAGTCATTCTGTTGCCAGAGTGGTGTGTGATGATGTAGTGCTGCATGGGAGCACAGTGCTGTGCTCAGAGCTAGATTAGAAAGAGTGTTTCCTTTTCAGTTCTGTGGTGTGGTAGTTAGAAAGAAGCAGCAAGTTTTACGTGAAGTCCAGAGCATGGCCCAACTGTCAGAAAGGACAGATTTAATCACTTAGCCTGAGTCATGCCAGCAGTTGTTGAAAGACTGCAACAGAGGTTGAGGACTGCAGCATGCTGTTTTCTTCAGTGAGCACACTTTGTGGTAAGTCAGAGGAGTAAATTAAACGGCTGTGTGACACTTTAGCAGTGCTGCATTTTCAGTCGGTTGGTATTGCAGTTAATTCCAGCTAGGCAAGAACTGAAAGTTATGCAGGACAGGATGGAGGATATTTTATTTCTAGGGCAGTGGATATGGTTCACTTATCCACACTCTGGCAGTTCCACTGGAGCAATGTTATTGGCCAGACATCTTTAAGATAAGCTCCTCCCACCACCTGGGTGGTGTGTCTCCTGACTCCACCCCGTGACGATTGATCTTTATTTAGGCTGAAAGACCAGGTCACCTCCTTCACAGCTCCTGCTTAGGTTCTCTGAGCCGTAGGTAAACGTTAATTGTCGAAGTTTTCAGTATTTCTCTGAAATTGCTTTTACGGTTCCCTTGACTTCATCTCCGGACCAATGATGGATCAACAGACACTAGTATTTTCTTCAAGGATATCTCTTTTATCGGACAACATCTTTGGAACTGTAAGTCGTCAGGCACTAGGACCACATGGAAACTCTTGCAAGCTGTCCATTAGGGGCCACCCACAATGAAGTTAGATGTCGGCTCTCCCACGTAAACATGGGCGGCCCCTTCCATGCTCAGTTCTTTTCCCGCCGTCGACCATACTTGGTGGACAGTGCAAAGAAATGACGCTGTTAAAAGTCACCGCTTTTCTTTTTTTTTCACCATAGTTAGCACTTTCTTAAGTGATTTTGGACGCCATGTACGTCAACTAAGGCACCATTGGAACTGTTCCTTTAATGCGAATGCAGTAAAAAGTTATACTTCGGAGATTCACATGACATCTGTGTGTGTTGCCTCAGCCCGAACCATAATGTTCATGCATGCCCGATTTGCAGAAGGTTCAACACAGCCACCAGGCAACACTGAAACGGTGCTTTGGAAAAGAACCTTCTAAAGAAGCAGGTAGCCCAAATGGAGAAGGAACTCCAGCAAAAGTGCTCTATTGCATCACCGGCTCACTCCTTGGGCCCAAGTCTTCTAAGTCCTGAGAGAGGACGTCTGGGTCACATAAGCATAAACACTAGGGGAGAAAGAGAGAGCAAGAAAAGGACTAAACCTCCCTGGTCCACTCTAGGTCTCCCTTTCACACAGTTATGACCAGTTCAACACCATCGACTGTGCTGGCGGCGATGCCACTCGTTGCCCAGACCATTGACCTTACTTCTAGGTCATGGCAGGCTGTAGGCGCAACCACATCTAGCAAGGCTGGTACATCGGCGTCGATGCCAGGGACTTTGCCTCCTTCGTCAACATCTACCGGCATTCCCGTCGACTACACGGGTACAGGCGGTACTCTCATCCTTTACTGACACCATGAAATGCCTTCTACCTCCTCCTCCTGCACCAGGAGTTGTGTTGAAGAGCTCTCCAAGTCATACCCCTGTGCTGACGCCTGCTAGGTCTGTGCCTCTGCTACCTTCTCGAGCACTGACAGCCTCACGAGTACAGTCCCTCCATCCCATTGACCACACCAACAATGACCTAGAGTACAATCCTGACCTTATAATGCAGGATGATGAGGAGGAGGTTGAAGATTATGTGGAAAGTCCTTATGAGAAGACTAGTTCCACTGTGTCCATGTGCAGTGAGGACTTGTGGTTTACACCCGTAGGTCCCCCCCGAGGACCCATCTTTCATAACCAGGATGCATCAGTTACAGGCTGCCATGGGATTTGATTTGGAGGAACAGGACACAACAAAGAAGAACCTGATTGATTTCTTGGAATTGCCTTATATCCTTCCCATAGTATTTCCACCTCTCCTCCATACCCTGCAGGATGCCACCTTTGCTGCCTAGTATAGGCCCAACTTTATTCCTGCCATACCCAGAAGGGCAGATAAGATGTACGTGGCTACCTCAGGATAATCTTTTTTTTTTTGCAGGCTAACCTGAGTTGGACTCTGTAGTCATAAATGCTGCACACAGTACATCCAAACAAGGTAAATGGTTCACACACAGTAAGCTCGTTCTCAGCAGCAAAAAGACAAAAACTATGCTCTTCGCCAGTCCCCAGTTGAGAAAAAAAGACAAGCTCCTTTACAATAAACAATAACGGAACCCCGCTTGAACAGGTACAAACATTCAAGTATCAAGGTGTGGTCATCAATGAATCCCTTTCTTTCACCCCCCACATTGACAACATTACAGAGGTCATTAACAGGAGACTAGGTGTTTTATACAGGCACTGCCTAAACCTATCCAAAGAGGCAAAGCGAGTTGCTGCCACCTGTTCAGTATTGCCCATCATAGACTATGGACTGGTGATATATGGGGCAGCCAGTGATACCGCCCTGCACAGAATCCGGGTAATACTGAACAAAATCTGTTGGTTCATGTTAGGTGTAGACAGATGCACTCTCACCTGAGACCTTTCTGCTGGCATGGGCTGGCTCCTGCTGGCTGAAAGAATCCAGTATCAGGCATGCTTCTTTGGGGAGGGGGGGTCCCAATTTTGCCTCACCCCACCATCTCTACAAGCCCTTTTCTGCCCCTCAAAAAACCTACGCACCACAAGAAGCATGGCCAGACAGGTCCTCACAGTACCTTTTAGGAAAACCAGCTTGGCCTGTTGGTCCTTTGCAGTCTGAGCACCCAAATGGTTAAACCAATTGCCAGTGCATGTGCTAAACATAAACAATATTGCACATTTCAAAAGGGAGCTTCTCAGACTCCTTAACCTGGCAAAACACTGTAACTACCCAGGGTGTCAGTTGGGGTGATTCCCGCGATCACCACCCCCCTTCACTCCCCCCTTCCTTGACAAGGCTCTTTTGCTGCTATCCACCTTTCTTTCTCTCCTTTTGGTTACATCACCTATTAGTAACAGCACTGAATACTGAGTTTACCCTACCAATAAACAGCCTTCTGGTTAACAGTTGTAGCAGTGGCCTTGTACAATACAAGACCGGACTGAAATGGCTTGCTAATAGTGTAAATGCTGTGTATAGTGCTGTTCTGATCCTTGTATGGCACTGACAAAGCACTGTCATGTGGCAATGACTTGCAGTCGTTGTAAACTGTACATATTTCCCTGCTTCTCCTGTTTGATCATTTGTACCGTTTCCAGTTTCCCCTGCTAGTCTTTGATGACGGTACAATTTCTGTTGACATGGAGCCTTTACAAATTAGCTTGTAGCTCGAAGGTGTACTCCGAAATAATAAATGAAATAATAACTAAATCCAAGGCACCAAAACACCTTGGCTCTCTTCCTTCAGACAAGGAATCAAGGAGGTTAGATGTGCTGGGTAAAGGAACATATATCGCAGCCTCTCTGGGCCTTAGAATTGTAAATTACCAAGCCCATATGGTCAAATGCCAGAATACAGTATAGAGAAAATCTAGAGCAGCTGCCCAAGCTCTCCCAGAAGGTGTACCTAAACTTGAGCTTCTCAGATGCTTTAGCCAGAGCAGCTGCCTCAGGAATATGCCTCAGAAGGTACTCCTGCCTTGGGGTGTCAGGCTTTGTGAATGACATACTGTACAGCAGTCCACTTTCTGTGCCCCCTTTAGTAGATACAAGCTATTTGGTGCAGATGTTTAAGATATACTCTCTAATCTGCAGGCCTAAGGCAGAACCCTGAAATCAGTACACTCCCTCTATCATACCCAACGAAAAAGCAGCCAGAGGGTGCCTTTTTTCGTTGGGCTGGTACAAGACACCGTACCACTGCCAGACAACAAAGTAAGGGAAAAGAGGCGGGAACCCTACCTATTCCAGGAGCCACCCAGGTGCCCAGTCAAAAGCTTCTAAGGTGGTCGTGTGGCAGAAGCCGCTGCAACTGTCTCTGCCTGACTCCTTTAACACCCTCCAGCCACCATTGCCTCCAAGTGTGGTTGTTGGGGGTCGTCCCTCCCTCCACCTGAACTAGCGGAAGAAAGTGACCTCAGATGCCTGGGTCCTGGAAATAGTAGCACAAGGCCCTGTTCTGGAACTTCTGCAACTACCTCCAGACCATCCACCAGTACCTACATATAATCCTCCAGATCACATTCTTTTGCTCCTCAAGGAGGTCCACACTGTGTTTCAGAAAAGGGCAATAGAGCCTGTACTCGTGGAACAGAGAAACACAGGTTCTAGGGACATGGATATGTTGTTCATCCACACTGTCTGATGGGTTTCTTGCCGCTTTAAATCTTGCCGGAAGGTCTTCAAGCTGGCTCCTCCCACCCACCCGGGTGGTAAAACTCGGCTCCGCCCCATGACGCCAGATCTTCCTTACCGCTTGGAAGCTCAGGTTCCCTCCTTAATGCCCTGCGTGTAGACTGGATCCTAATTCTTCGGTTCTCCTGAAACTTATTTTAAAATTTTCAAGACTTCGGTCATCTTTCTCTCTCGCGGCTGTGATGGACAAATCGACTCCCAGATTTTGGCGGTGCCCTTGCGGGCAGAAGATGTCCAGGACGGACCCGCACTCCACGTGCGTCTACTGTCTTGGCCTAGAACATGACCCGCAGACCTGCAAGTCATGCTGTTCATTTTTGGCCAATCTCCTGGAGGACCACGCTGCCCGGTTACAGCTTGGGCGCCCCTAGAAGCGCTACCCGCTGGTTAAGTCGAAGGAGGCCCGTTGGGTGGTTACCGCGGTGGCTGGCTCGGCTGAGCAACTCGAGCAGATGATCGCCCTCGAGGAGGAGGCGGCTCAGGCCGCATCATCCTCTTCCTCGGTTGTGGCATTTATCCTGCTCTCTCTGGGTACCTCGTATTCAGCTTCTTTCAAGGAGCTTTGCCAGTCCCTTTCCACGAAGAGAGAGGGGCCATCGGGACATTCCTCTCGGTCCAAAAAGAAGGACTCAAAGGGTAAGTCATATCGTCGGTGTTCGTGGGAGCGGGAGAAGTCCCCTTCCCTGGACAGTTGACTGTTGACTTCGGTCGAGGTTGCAGCTAAGGCCACTGGCTTCACGGCGTCCCCATCAGGCCAGCCGGCCGAGGCACCCATCAACGCAGTCGAGATTTTTCTCGACCCGTCGGATGGGTTGTCGACTGGTGAGGCCGACAACTCTTCTTCACCAGTTCCCCCGGTGGAGACTGAGGACCTGCCTGCGCCTCTGGTGCCGCAGTCTCTGGTTAAGGCTTCCGAGCCAAGGGAAGAGCGGGTGTCCCCTGCCCCTTTCCAGACCCATCCTCGGAAACGCTGAGGATCTCGGTCTCGGACATCGTCTTGGTCCAGCCGATCCCGCCAACATCGGCGGTCTCGATCTCGGCACCAAGGTCTCCACCACTCGTCCTTGTCTTCCTCCTCGGAAGAGGAGAGGCTTCAGCGCAAATTGCGTCGACGCTATGAGGACTAGATGTGGCAGCAGTTACTTCTGTCTGGGAACAAGCCGACACCATCGCCTTCCCCGGCCATCAAGTGGCTGTCAACCCCTCGCTGTAGCCGAGGTGCCCAAGCCTGGGCCGGTTGTTCGGACGAAACTTGCTGCCCCACAGATTGTGGTGGAACCTCCGCCTCCACAACCGAAATTGGAGGCGCCGACCAAGGACTCTTGGTCGGTTTAGGGCCTGCCCCACAGGTTGTCGGTCACCCTCACTCCCGACCATCCTCGGCAGGTGGAGGGTGGCTCAGGCCCCAGGCAGCTCTTCGCAGATTCCTCGGAGTCCGACGACGGCTCCTCCCTGTTCTCCAGGCCCATTGACCTGGAGTCCTCCGGGGGCCAGTCGATGGACGAAAGCCCATCGTCCTTCATGGGTTTGCTTCGGCTCATCTCGGAGTCCACCGGGATGCAGCTCGAGCCCGTATCCAAGCGGGCCAAGTATCCCCTGATGGAGATACTGGACCGAGGGGATTCACCCATGGAAGCCTTTCCGGTGGCTGAAGCCATTGTTGGCCCAGCCTTGGAGCTCTGGCAGTGGCCTGCTTCCTGTCCTGCGCCTTCGGCCAGGATGGCCAGGAAGTATGCAGTCCCTACCGGCTCTTTGCCCGGTTTTTCGGAACATCCCTCTGCCGAGGGGTTGGTCACCGACAGCGTTTTCCGGCGTTCCAGGAACGCTAGGGACGTGGACAAGACCCCCGAGAAGGAGTCCAGAAAGCTGGACTACGCCAGGCGCAAGGTGTACGCTGCATCCTTCCTTGGCCTCTGCCAGGCCAGCTCGGCCGTGCTGATGGCACACTTCTCCCACGCTCTCATGGGCTCCCTGGATTAGGTGATCCCTCATCTCCCGGCCGACCTGCAGACCGCGGTCTGGCAGGTGTGGGACCAGGGTAGGGCAGTGGCTAAGCAGCAGCTTCAAATGGCTCTGGACATCGGAGACTCCTGTGCCAGATTGGTTGCGGCCGTGGTGGCCATGAGCTGCAGAGCATGGCTGAGGATATCCACCTTCACGGCGGATACCCAGCACAGACTGGCAGATGTCCCCTTCTTGGGGACCGACCTCTTTGGCGCTGGAGCGGAAGGTCACCTCCAGCGGATCGAAAAGTCCAGTGCCACTCTGGACTTGGTCACCTCCGCCCAGAAGGACAAAGGCCACCGACAGGAGCAGCACAAGTCCTTTCGTCCATCTGCGCCTGCGGCACGTCCGCCCAACAGCACTAGCACGGGCCAGCAGGCTCGCGCTTGGCATCCCAAACCCAAGCCCGTGGCTTCCTCCAACAGGAAGCAGGGAGGTAAAGGCCCAGGAGGTCCCTCGGCCGGTCCCTCCTCTAAGCCTGCCCAGTGACAGGTTAAGGGGTGTCGCCCCAGCCTTGTCACTCCCCCCTGGGTTCTCCCCCGTGGGGGGATGTCTCCACCACTTCCTTTCCGCTTGGTCCGTTATCACCATGGACCATTGGGTTTTGGAGGTGGTAGGAAAGGGCCTGCCCCTGGAGTTCAAGCAGGCCCCGCCCTTCCGAGTCGTCGCCCCTCGGGGGGGCTACGGGGTCCGCAGCCTCTTTGTCAGCTCGCCGAGCCGATATTGCCCTGCTCCTCGTAAAAGAGGTGATCAGGAAGGTGGCAGATCCTCCTCCAGACCCGAAGTTTGTGTCCAGGTACTTCCTGGTCCCAAAACGGATGGGAGGCTGGCGCCCCATTCTCAACCTGCATGACCTGAACAGGTTCCTAAGGTCTCGGACCTTCGGGATGGTCACTCTGGCTCAGATAATCCATCCTTGGAACGAGGTGTGTGGTTCTGTTCTCTGGACCTTCAGGATGCGTTATTTCACACACATCCCAATCCGTCCGTCCCACCAGAGATTCCTCTGCTTCAGAGTGGAGGGATCCCTTTATGAGTTCCAGGCCATGCCCTTCGGCCTTTCCCTAGCTCTCAGGGTCTTCACCAAATGCGTGGCAGTGGTGACAGCATTCCTGCAGCGCCGAAGGGCCTGGGTGTACCCCTACCTGGACGACTGGCTGATTGCAGCCCCCTCCAGAGCGGAGGTGGAGCAGTCCAGGGATCTGGCCCTCCAGGTTTGCTCTCAGGTTGGCCTCCTCATCAACGAGGCCAAGCTGGAACTCGTGCCAAAGCAGATGATACAATTCATCGGGGCAGAGCTCGACTCTCTACGAGCCAGAGCACGGCTCCCGACAGACAAGGCCGAGGTTCTTTCCTCCTTTGCCCAGTCACTTCAGGTTGGGCAATCGTGCCCTGCCCGGGACTTGCTGTGCCTCCTGGGCCTCATGGTGGCCTGCACCAGCGTGGTTCATTGGCCCCGCTGGTACATGCATCCCCTTCAATGGGGGCTGGCCAGCCAGTGGTAACAGCACTTCGATCCGCTGTATCAGCTAGTGAGAGTGACCCAGGGGATGTGGAATGCTCTCCAGTGGTGGACCGTTCCAGCAAATCTACAGGAGGGCATCCCATTTGTCCGCCCCGAGCCGACGGTCTCTCTATCAACCGATGCCTCTCTGATGGGTTGGGGTACCCATCTGGAGGAGCACAGAGCGCATGGCCTCTGGTCCCCTCGGGAGTCCCGATGCCACATCAACCTGCTGGAGCTTTGAGCGGTTCGTCTAGCCCTCACCGCCTTCGCTCCATTTCTACGGGGTCAAGTGGTTCAGGTCCAGACAGACAATACCACAACCGTGTACTACCTAAACTGCCAGGGTGGGACGTGCTCCGTGCCTCTGTGCAGGGAAGCTCTCCGCATTTGGTCACTCGTGCGCAGCCTGGAGGCGGATCTCCTCGCCATTCATGTGGCAGGAGCCTCCAACACCCTGGCCGATGCCCTAAGCCCGGATAGGGACTGTGTCTCATGAGTGGTCTCTCCTGCCGGAGGTAGTACAAGATCTCTTCTCCCACTGGGGCACGCCTCAGGCAGACCTGTTTGCCTCCAGGGAGAATGCGAAGCTGAGACTGTATTATGCCCGCCCCCCTCAGCAGGGCTCGCTGCAGGGAGATGCCTTTTCGAGGATGTGGACCCTGGGCCTCTTCTACGCCTTTCCCCCATTTCCCTTGATCCACAAGGTGCTTCTCAAGGTGAGGAGGGACAAGGCACAGGTGATTCTGGTAGCCCCAGACTGGCCCCCGCCAGTTCTGGTATCCAGATCTCCTCAGTCTCAGCTCCAGGCTCCTGAGGCGGCTTCCAGCCCACCCAGACCTGATCTCAGTCAATCAGGGGAAGGTATTCCATCCGGACTTTCAATCCCTTTACCTGACGGCCTGGTTCCTGAGTGGCTAGAGTTCCAGGCCTTGGGTCTTTCTGACGTGGTCCTCAATGTCGTTGAGGCATCCCGTAAGGAGTCGACCAGAAAATGCTACACCTTCAAATGGAAGAGATTCTCCATTTGGTGTCAGGGCAAGGGTCTGGATCCTTCCTCCTGTTCCTTGGCAAGCATTCTGGACTGCCTGTGGTCCCTTTCTCAGCAAAGGCTTCGGTCGACGACCCTTAAGGTGCACCTTTCAGCCATCTCTGCTTACTGGGCGTGGGCCGGGAGGCAGTCGGTGGCGCCGGAGAAGGTGGTTCATGCTTTTTTCAAAGGCCTTGATCACATATCCCCTCCGGTGTGAGAACCACCACCTCCATGGCATCTACTGCTGGTATTGGCTAAGCTCATGGGCAAGCCATTTGAACCGATGCACAGGTGTGACATCTCTCACCTGTCGTGGAAGACCGCCTTCTTGGTGGCTATCGCATCAGCCAGAAGGATAGGAGCGCTCCAGGCACTTTCCATCGAGTCTCCTTATCTGGTCTTCCACAGGGACAAGGTTGTCCTGTGCCCCCACCCGAAATTCCTTCCGAAGGTGGTGCCAGAGTTTCACCTTAACCAGGTGTTGACTCTGCCAGTGTTCTACCCCAATCACACCTCGGAGGCCGAATATAGGCTTCATACTTTGGACCCTAGAGAGAGCCGCTTATTATAAGGAGCGGACGGCCAGTTCGGGAGAGGTTCGCCAGCTGTTTGTCACCTATGCTGAAGCCGCACCTGGCAGACCTGCAGCCAAGCGGATGATAGGCAGGTGGGTCACCTCCTGCATAGATCTCTTCTATAGGTTGGCGGGCATGGAGCCTCCCAGAGGGATAAGAGCTCATTCTACCCCCAATACCGCTGCATCGGTGGCTGCTTCCAGGGATGTCCCTATCCAGGAAATCTGCAGGGCTGCTACCTGGAAGTCAGCACACACCTTCATTACCCACTACCACATCGACCTTGAGTCACGCCGGGATGCTGGTTTTGGGGCCTCTGTTCTCCAGTCTTTATTTCCCAAGTAGGGGGTGTGCGCCTTGTCTCCCTCCTCCCAGAGAACTGCTAGGAGTCTGCCAGACAGTGTGGATGAACAACATATCCATGTCCCTAGAAATACAGGTTACTCACCTGTAACAGGAGTTCTAGGAATGGTATATGTTGTTCATCCACATGACCCACCCAACCTCCATGGCTTTGACGCACAACCTGGCTTCCAGCGGGCTAGATCTGGCGTCATGGGGCAGAGCCAAGAGTTTTACCACCTGGGTGGGTGAGAGAAGCCAGCTTGAAGACCTTCCGGCAAGATTTAAAGCAGCAAGGAACCTGCCAGACAGTGTGGATGAACAACATATACCATTCCTAGAACTCTTGTTACAGGTGAGTAACCTGTATTTTCTGTTTTCGGTATTTTCTGGTTCCAAAATGGACAGGATATCTGAGACCTGTTCTGCATCTCAGGGATCTGAACTTTTTTATACAGTACAAAAAGTTCAGAATGGTCACCCTACAGGGCCTACTCCCACTACTGCAGGTAGGGGTTTGGATCTGTTCCCTCGACATGAAGGATGCCTACCTTCATATAAAAATTTGAAGACTTCATAGGAAATATTTGAGGATCTTACTTCAAGTGAGAGCTCTTGCAGCAGGCAATAACCACAAGGACTGAGCCACCATGCGACAGGATCTCACAGAAACCTTCTAGCTAGTAGTCTTCCAACGTTGGCTCTGTCCGATGTCAGCCAGTGGTGTAAAGGAGGGGTCCCCAGCCCTACCTCAGTTCTTTTCCCGCCGTTGACCCATTTGCATTGGCTCCTCAGATCCTTCTCACAACAGTTCGACCACTTTCGCGCCTTCAGCATTTTTTCTTCCTTTTTGACGAAAACGTTTTCGAATTCTGTTCTGCATGTCTTCATCTCCGGCGTCGTCTGTTTCATCCATGAAACAAAGAAAATCCAAGTGCACCTGCGGCAAGCAGCTGCTGTTGAAGGACAGGCATGAGGCCTGCCTTCTTTGTCTAGGCCTGAACCATGACACTGCAGCTTGCAGACACTGCAAGTGGTTTAACTCCTGGACTCGGATCCACCACGAGAAGGCTCTTAAGGCTCACCTCCTTGAGCAGCAGCTTGCAGCCAGCAGAGAAGAGTTTTTCTTCATTGTCTTCAGTTTCTGCCTCCACCTCGAAACCGCATAAGGAGAAACGGAAGGACTCGGGGGTGAAACACAAGTCTAAGGACCGGGAAAAGTCCCAGAGATGCTGCCATTCCAGGTCCCTGCTCCACAGGAAGTCTTCGTCCGGTTTCTTGTCCCACGGGAGATCGAACCGTTCCTCCCGGTCTGCCCACACCTCTTCCAGGCAGATGGCAGCAAAGCCTTCCACCGTCGTTCTGGCGTTGGGCAGGGGCAAGGCGGGGTCAGGGACTTCGGTCTCTACCCTGTCGCTCCTTGAGGTGAAAGCCACATGAGCAGGGTCACCCTCCACCTTGGGGGCTGGAATCAGTCAGAAGCAGGGCAGTGATGCTTTGGCTCCTGCCTGCTCAGTTCCGATGATGGCCTTGTCCAAGGCCTTGGACAAGATACCCTGTCATCAGGGGCAGGCGTCAAGCTTGCACAAGCACCCGACACCCCCACCTGAATTTCCAGGCCTTCACCTAAGGCCCGGCCAAGCCAGCGACAGCATCGCGCCTGACTCCACCAAGCGGCCCCGCGCCGCTGAGGCTGCTTCCTGGGCATTGGATCGAGCTTTGCTCGCCTCCTCACCAGCCAGTTCTCTGTCATTGGTCAAGGTAGAATCCTCAACTTCGAATGCAGGCTCCCGTCTGATTACTCTTAGGCCAGACGGGGCTCCTAACCACCCCATCTTGCCTCTGGCTCTGCCACCACCTCGGATGCTGGACCGCTGGATGCCAGGTGCCCCGATGCTGGGCAAGCCGACGCCAGCTCCTCAGTCGCCAACTGGCCTGTCTGGTCTGCAGTTCTCCAAGGACCAGATCCAGGAACCTTTCTCCTTCTGGTGGAACCAGGTCAAAGGAGACTTGCTCCCCTACAAGGAACCCGTGACCATGGAGCCTGAGCCTCAGCCAGACAATGACAAGGACCAGAAGCCTAAACAACCGTCTCCTGCTCCTAGGGACCATATCCCCAGCCTGGACAACTACTGCGGTAGACCCCCACGCAGAGGGCGGCTTCGTGGCAAGTATTCCCGCTCATCCAGTCATCACCATTGCTGGTCTCACAGCCGATGTTGATCCCATAGTGGGCGCCAGTCCTATAGCAGACGTCGGTCCCATAGCCGGCATCACTCTAGCTCTTCTTTGTACTCCTCGGCAGACACCGGCTGCAGTTCTTCGCCCTCGGGATCAGACCATTCTGAAACTAGGGGTCGCCCTTCCTCCCCGGATAATGACACCCCCAGGTCGTCTCCTGATGACCCGACGTTTATGGACATCATGAGGCACATCCAGGCCTCAAACGGATGGGAGACCAAGGACCTGGATCCAGAGAGGCAGAGGTTGACAAAGTACCTGAGGCAGAAGGAGCCCAAGCCTCTAGTGGTGCCTCCTTTGGAAGACACCTACAGGACCTCACAAGGGTTAACCTGGAAGCGCCTCTCCACCACCTCCACCATCTCCAAGAAGTCAGACAGGCTGTATAGAGCCCCTAGGGAGGAGTCTTTCCTGGCAGAACACCCTATGGTGGACTCTATGGTGATTACAGCTGCTCACTATAGATCGAAGAAGCCCAAACACCTGAGTACTCAGTCCCCTGACCAGGAGTCCAGATACTGTATATCGACAAGATGGGCAAAAAGGTTTACTCATCCTCCACTTGCTTCATCAGGTGCCTTAACGTTCTCATACACATGATATAATACCAAAATGCCCTATGGGAGAAAGGCGTAGAGCTAGCTCAGGTCCTTCCAGACTCATCACAGAAAACTGAGCTTCTGGATCTCCTCAAAATTGGATTCAGATGTAGGCACCAGTATTCTGTGTGCCTCATATGACACTGCAGATACGTTAACCAGAGCAGCGGCTTCAGGCATCTGCCTCAGGCACCATGCCTAGGCTTAGAGTCTCAGGATTCTCCCAGGATCTGCAGTCGGGTATCTTGGACCTCCCCTTCAAGGACTCTGTCCCCTTCAGAGGTGAGACAGAGAAACTGATCACCTGTTTCCAAGACTCCGGGAAGTCCATTTGGTCCATCCAAAAAATGTATAAGGGGACCAAAGACCCTTTAAGAAGCGGCCATTTTGGAAGTCCTCAGGTCAGCAGCCCCGAAACCAGCCTTAGCAGAGGGGAGGTTGCAAAAGAAAGGCCACCTCCCAGACTCCTGGAAGCTCTGCCTCTCTGGCCGCAAAGTCCTCCCAGGCCCCTCTGCCTACTCCTGGAGCAACACAGTGACTCCTTGCCAGACCCCTTTCCTCCAGCAGAGACAGTGGGGGAAGTTGTCGGGGGTCGCTTCTCCCTCTGTTCCGAGGGTTGGAGCAAAATAATGACAGACCTCTGGGTTTTACAGCTCATAGAGAGAGGTCATACTCTGGAGTTCGATCAGCTGCCTCCGGAAACTCCACCAGTGTCCTCCCATTATCCTCCTTCTCATGTCCCCCTGATCGAAGGAAAATTCAGGCCCTCCTGCAAAAGTGGGCCATAGAGCCAGTTCGCCCCCCACTGGATTCTACCCACACATCTTGGTACCCCAATGCTGCACTTTTCACCATCTCCCCACCCTACCTACATTCCTTCACCCCCTATTTCTCTGGCACTTCTTATCTCTTGTCTGTTTTCTCTGACAAATGCCGCTGGCTGCCTTGCTTATAATGCTACCCTTGAATTTTATTAATCTGTTTGCAATGTCCACATAGCTGTAATATCTGTCTTGATGTTCCCCATAATTTATATTTCTCTGACATGGAACTTTTGTAAAGGAGCCTTGGCTCAAAGGTATTTGTAATCCTAGACTTAATGAAATAAATAAAATAAAGAGGAAATGGATTTTAGTCCCACTTCTTCCTAGTTCCTAAAAAGACTGGGGACTGGATCTCAGTTCCCTGAACAAATTCATTGAGTACAGGAGGTTCAGGATGGTCATGCTGCCAGGTCTGATCCGCCTTCTGCACCAAGGGGACTGGCTCTGCTCTCTAGATATGATTGACGCGTACCTGCACATCCTGGTGTTCCGGCCTCACAGGAGGTTCCTTGTGCTTCCTCCTCCAGGGCCTATATTATCAGTTTCGAGCCTTGCCATTTGGCCTATCCTCCGCTCTCAGAGTCTTCACCAAGTGCCTAGCGGTGGTGGCTGTGGCTGTACATTGACGGGGCCATTACATCTCTCCCTACCTTGATAGCTGACTCCTTGCAGCTCCCACGAGGGAACAGCTGGTTCGCACTCTCAGAGACACATTTACACTATTCTGAGAACTGGGAATCACCCTGAATATACCAAAGTCATCCCTATGGCCCAGCCAGAGACTCCAGTTCACAGGGGCGCTCCTGGACACAGTACAGGACATGGCCTTCCTCCCCCCAGACAGGGCGGATCGCCTTCGGGATCAGGTCTGCATAGTATCCTTGGCTCCTCATGTCCCAGTCCAAGTCTATCTGAGACTGCAGCCATCTCTATGGTTCCTATGGCTCGCCTCCATATGAGGGTCCCTCAATGGATGCTCAGGGTGCAATGGGACCAGAGGTCCGGTGACCTGGATCAGCCGGTCTTGGTCTCCGACCCAGTCTGCAGGACATTAACCTGGTGGCTGGACCGACTCAATCTATCGACAGGGGTCTTATTCCGACAGGAGCCCCCAGGGCAAGTTCTGACCACAGACGCCTCGGGTCTCAGTTTGGGAGCTCGCCTGGAGACCAGGCAGATCCAGGGGACCTGGTCACCAGAAGAGCGATTGCTCCACATCAACATTCTAGAGATGTGAACAGACCTGATAGGTATTTAAAGAGGACTCATCTCCGGGCCCTCTACTCATTCAGATGGACAACAGGTCCGTTGTCTTTTACATCAACAAGCAGGGAGAGACTCACTCCTAACCCTTCTGCGTGGAGGCAATGAGGGTCTGGTGGTGGGCACTGGAACACCGTCTGGAGCTCACTGCTGTTCATGTTCCAGGCATCCAAAACGTCTTGGCCAACAGCCTAAGCAGGTCTCGGTCCTAGGCTCACAAGTGGAAGCTCCTTCAGTCAGTAGCAGACCAGTTATTCGCCAGAGGGGGGCCAGCCAGAGGTTGACCTTTTTGTGTCCCCTCTCAACGCCAAACTGCCCAGTTTTTGCTCACTAGATCTGGGGTCTGGAGTTTTCTGGTGAGATGCATTGTCTCTCTGTTGGATAGGAAGATTCCTCTACGCCTTCTCTCCCTTTCTCATTCTTCAGAGGGTTCTTCTGAAGTTACAGGCAGAGGGAGCAGAGATGATTTTCATAGTCCCCTTTTGGCCTCGACAGATTTGGTTCCCACTGCTTCAGCAGCTGGCAGTGAAACTTCCAGTTCCCCTGAATCTAAGCTCGCACAGGCTCTCCCAGGATCAGGGCACCTTAGTCCATCCAGACCTCAAGTCCCTGCATCTTCACGCGTGGCTCCTGCAGACCTAGCTATGGCTAAATATGGGGTTTCCCTCAAGGTAGCTGATGCCCTAGTGGCGGCCAGAAAATCCTCTACTAGATCCACTTATGCCATGAAGTGGAAAAAGGTTTTGCCTTTGGGCTACTGCATGCCAGCTTAATCCCTTTTCCTGCCCTCCGAACTCCATGCTTGAGTATCTCCTCTCTCTTTTTGGGCAGAGCCTGAGCTACTCTCCCATCAAGGTGCACCTTTCCACTGTCTCAGCGTACCATGCACTGGTGGAGGGTAAGGCTCTCACTTAACTGGACGTGTCCCATACCTTTTTGCAGGGTATTTTGCACCTAAAGCCTCCTATCCGAGATCCTGTCCCTCCATGGGATCTCCTCTTCATGTTGGAGAAGCTCATGCTCCCACCGTTTGAACAAGCCATGGATTGTGAGCTGTGCATTCTGCCGTGGAAAGCGTTATTTTTGGTTGCAGTTACTTCTGCTCAAAGAATTTCAGAGCTTCAGGCTCTGATGTGTAAAGAGCCTTATTTAGTTTTCCATAAGTTCAGGGTAGCCTTACGTACAAATCCTAAGATTTTGCCTAAGGTGGTGTCGGAATTCACCCTAAATCAAGACATCCACCTGCCTGTTTGCTACCCTGAGTATTCTAATGGGGGGGATGCGCTGTTGCATACTCTAGATATCCATCGGATGCTTCATTTTTACCTAAACCATACTGTTCCCTTCTGGAAAGTGGATCAGTTTGTTTTGTTCTCTCCCGTCTCAAGACTCAGAGTGTGCCAGTTACCAGACAAACCTTGTCTAAGTGGCTTGTTACTGCATCGTTTTGTGCTACGACAAGTACAATAAGCCCTTACCAGGTCCGCTAAGAGGCCATTCCATTAGGGGTGTGGCGACTTCTTTTGCCTCTTTGAGGATCATTTCTGCAGCAGACATCTGTGCAGCGGCTACCTGGAGCTCTGTTCACAACTTCAAGCATTACAACTTGGATGTAGCTTCCAGGCTTAGAGCTGGGTTTGGCCTTGCAGTTCTGCAAGGCCTCCTTTCTTGAGCTTCTAGCTGGTTCCTTTCAGCCTCCTCCCAGATTTTCCTGTTCTTTATCCCTTGATTGCTTGGGACTCCGTTCCTGTGGTTATTGCCTGCTGCAAGTGCTCTCACTCGAAGTATGATAGTACAGTTATGTAAGAACTTACCGTAACAGTAGATCTTCTAGAAGAGCTCTTGCAGCAGGTACTGTTTTTCCTTTCTCCTTCCCTCCTGGCTTTCTCTCTGCTGGCAAGAACCTGCCCGGTTCTCCTTCCATCCTAGACTCCAAGTCTCCGGTTGGAGAACTGAGGTGGGGCTGAGGACCGCCTGCTTTATACCATTGGCTTATGTCGGGACGGAGCCGACATCGGGGTCGGTCCCCCGCTGAAGACTGTTAACTAGAAGGTTTTCATGGGGTTCTGGCTCCTTGCGGCTTAATCTTTTTGGTTATTACACAAAAGAAATAAAGTTGCCAGCACCAGCCAGAACTGCAGAGCAACACCCTGGGGCTTATGGATGAAATAAGATGTGTTATACATGCACCTAAAGGAAAAACCGAAAGCCGTAATGTGCTTCTTCCAAACAAGTTTATTCACAGCACACGGCTTCCACATCCATAAAATCACCCCTCCAAGAATATCCCAACGCGTTTCACGCCCTCTAGCGCTTAATCATGGGAATTATATGTATAGCACATCTTATTTCATCCATAAGCCCCAGGGTGTTGCTCTGCAGTTCTGGCTGGAGCTGGCAGCTTTATTTCTTTTGTGTCTACATACGTGAGAGCTGAGCACAGGACCCAGGTGCAGACCTCAATTTTCTTTGTCCACTAAATCTTTTTGGTTATTGCCTGCTGCAAGAGCTCTTCTCGTAGATCTACTGTTACGGTAAGTTCTTCAGTAACTGTCCTTTCCTGTTTCAAGGGGAACACTACCAGTTTTGAGTATTGCCCTTCGGCTTGTCATCTGCACCACAGGTCTTTACCAAATGCTTGGCAGTAATAGCAGCAGCCTTTCACAGGGAAGGCCTTTATGTATTTCCCTACCTGGACGAATGGCTACTGAAAGCTCACTCCAGAAAGCAACTCCTGCACACCCTAGCCTGAACAGGACAACTGTTCGAGGCCCTAGGGGTTACTGTCAGTGTACCAAAGTCTGTCTTGATCCCTTGACAGTGTCTACAGTATATAGGGGCAGTTTTGGACACAGCCCCAGGTTTGGCCTTCCTGCCTCTGGACTAGGTCGAACATCTGATTGTACAGGCCCAGATGATCGATGACAGCCAGTTTGTCACAGTACCTCTGGCCAGACTACACATGAGGATACCTCAGTGGATGCTGAGAGTCCAGTGGGATCAACTCACAGATGATCTAGAACAGATTGTTCTAGAAACCTCTCCTGTACGCAAGGTGCTCAAGTGGTGGATGAACCAAGCAACCTGCTAAAGGGGGCTTCTTTCCTGATCTCCACCCCTCACCAAATTTTAACTATGGATGCTGGTCCCGTCCACCCAGTTGACTTACTGGGTCCACTCCCGAACCGGGGTCATCAGCATGGAAGCATGTGGAGCTTCCGCTGGGCCATGGGTCAGCCTGTTCCAGATCTTTCTTTCTGATGAAAGATTCCGAAGCCTCCTTCACAGATGCCGCTGTGTGCATTGGATTTCTTATTTTTAAAATGAAAACCTTTTTAAGTCTTTCATATGTATTGTATGAACTTTTTGTACCTTAATAACGGAGTTCTCATGAAGGACACCATTGTAAAGGAACCTCAGCTCAGTGGTTTATAACATCATGACTTGATTTTGCAATAAACTTAATTGACATTAGGGCTGCCCAATGGCCATTAGGGTTGCATGTCATGCTCCCACGCTTGTGACCTGAGTTCGGGAGTGGGCTTGGGTTCTAGCCAGGGAGGCTAAGGAAGCATGTCTATGCAGCAGTGCTCCTAGCCAAGGAGAAAGTGACACCAGGTTCAACCGCACTAGCAGACCCCGCAACAAGCCTAGGAACTTGCCTCCTCTGCAGGCTCTACAAGGATGCTGCCAGCAGTTGGGGGCAGGGCAAGGGAAGAAACTAAGACAAATTTGTGAGCACCAGCTGACATTAATGAGGACACCGGTCACTGCTAATGATTGCACTGGTTCTCTCGGATCCCACCACATCTGGATTTCCACTGGTATGATGGCAAGGAGTGGTGGATGGATTGGGGGAACCAGTGTTCACCTGAGGCAGGCGCATGGCATAAGCTGGGTGCCAGAAAGCTATATGAAAGAAAAAAAGCCATACCTGATGATGCTGTAAAAATATTTTTGCAGTATTTTTGCAGCATTTCAGAGTATATGAAAAAATGAGTAGCAGTTTTACACATGGAAGTGCTAATCAGCTATGAAAATGCATAGCACTTGGCATAGAATGGTTAGCAAAAATTGAAAGAAAATATATAGTGTGTTAATTTTGTCAAATGTTGCATGGATCCTCTTTAAAAATGGATAGCAGTCTACTGTTATGCATTTGTGGAAATGGTTAGCATTACCCCGTCTTGCGTAGTGTTTTGCTATGCTATACCAGCTATTTAATACCCTGCATTTGCTTGCTACTCCTCTATTGCTGCCCTGCACCCTGTGTCCCCTGCTCCTAGCTGCAGAATCAGATTATGGGCCAGCACATGACAGGCATCAAGAGTTGTATGAAATGTGGCTTCACTATGTCCATGTCCATCATAGACAGGCATAACCAGCGCATGCACTGTCTGGGACTGAACCACGACTTCAGCTCCTGTGTTCTGTAACAGCAGATGGCACCCAAAAGTGGATGATGCCCAAAATCAGTTAGAAACATGGACACCTAGAATTTGACTGCAGATGAGTACCACTTGGCCCACCCAGTTTGCCCATTTTTCCCTACCTACAATATCACCATAGACCCTGATCATTCTCCTGCTCTTTCTCCCACCCCCCTTCCTTTCCACTAAGATACCCTTATGTCTACCCCATGCATTTTTGAACCCTGCCACTGTGTTTACTTTCACCACTTCCAGTGGAAGGCAGTTCCAGGAATTCACCAGTCTTTCTGTGAAGAAGTACTTTCCCACATTTCCAGGAAAAGCACAGAAATACAGCACACTACAGGCAATGATGCTGTGTACATCAGGTGTGCTGCATGAACTTCTCTTTTAAACAAATGGTAAGAATGTGCCGAGCAAAGACACATAGAAACACAGAAGTTGTCGGCAGAGAAGGACCTCTTGGCCCACCTAGTCTGCCCTATTTTCCCTACCTGTTGTGCTGCCGCAGAACCTTCCCCCACCCCGCCTTATTTCTTTTTCTGTATAGGTATTTATCTTCAAACAACATGAAGTCTTGCTATATTATGACAATTGCAGTTTGTCCCACCATTAGAACTGCTCCGGAGGTGAAAGAGTTAACTCCATTCCATGAATGGAACTTAGAGCACGAGCTCTAAAGAGAAGCTCTGTCTGTGTAGTTTCAAACCTAAACTGTCAGATTATTTACTCCGCCTCACTGAACAGTCGCTCCGGAGATTTCTCCTACTGCTCGGTTCATTTCTCGGTTTAAACAGTGTTTTCTGTCTGATTCAACCGAGAATAGTTTTATTTTAACCACAAAACCATCGTTCAAGCTCTGTCTGTGGTATCGTAAGTAATTTTTATTTTAATTCTTTGTGGAACTTGTAAGTTTTATCGGTTCGGTTTGAACCGATCAGCTTGGGTTAAAACTTAAAGTTTTAAACTTGATATTTTAGAGTGCGGTTCTCGTTCTTATCGGTTCTAAAAAACGGATTCATTACGCTTTTTCCAATACCTGCGGACACGTTAGGAACCGATAAGGGTGTCTTGCCTGGCACCGCCGCTTAAAGGGCAAGTTTTTTGGTTAGGCTGGCATTATGTCTGAGAAACCCAAAAGAAAAACCAGGCCCACTGGGTTTCAACACTGTGATGTCTGTGGGGAAGTCTTTGCCAAGGCTGACCCACACACCACATGTGTTTATTGTCTGGGGTTTGACCAACTCCAGTCAGACTGCCAGATTTGTAAGAATTTCCTTGCAGCCACCCTGGAAAAGAGATTGGGAAGGCTCAGGGAACGAGAGGCCAAAAAGTCCACTGACCGGATGGCCAGCCCGGTTCGGTGCCAACCGAACTGAGGGAGTGCCTCTGACCAGGGCGAGACTTCTTCGGGGCAATGTAAGCTAGCCTGGATGAACCAGTTCCAGTAAAGAGAATAAGAAAGTCAGCAGGTTTGGAGCCCAAATTTCTTACTCCAACTGCTGCAGAGATAGCAAGAGCTATTCAGATTGTCCAGTCACTTTCTCCGGTTCGTCCGAACCGCCACTATCTGGTAAAAGGTCGGTTCGGTCGGTTCCATCGGTTCAGGAATATGATGTTGAGGAGTTTTATGAACCAGAGGAGGGGAGGATGATTATGATCAGTATGAATGTGACTTGAGGGTCTGGTGTGCCCATTGAACCGACATCTCCCCAGACAGACCTTTAGAATCTCCCCTATGCTTTCTGAGTCCTCTCATTTTATGTTTTACAAAAAGTTGTTGAACCCTCCAGCTTCCTTTGGAGGAAGCTGTGGATGAGCAAGAGGAGCCTGATTTTGTAGAAATGATGGATATACCAGAGTCTAGGAGATTGTCTATTCCTTTGCATAAGTCATTTAGAAACAAACAATAAAAATCTTAAAACTCCTAATTCTGTGCCTCCTATAGATAAAAGATGGACAGGAGGTACACACTGTCAGGTCCTGATACAGAATTCCTTTCTCAGCAATGCAGTCATGTTGGGGTAGTTCAGGCTGCAGCCTGTGATAAAGCTAATATTCCCCTGGCTTCACATCCTCCTGACAAGGATTCCAGGAAGATTGATGCCATGGCAAAAAAAACAGTACATGGCAGCGTCCTTGGGACTCAGGCAAGCAAATTATATGGCTTATGTAGCAAGGTATCAGAAATCTAGATGGGATACTGTTATGAGTTTAGCTAAACAAGCCCCGGCCAGCTTGCTAGTGAGCTGGAGCAGGTGATGTCATGGCATTGAGGCTTCTAAGGTGCAGTTTCATGCTGCTGTGGATTTTAATGACGCTTCCTCTAGAGTCATGGCCACATCTGTAGCTTTTCGTAGGTTGGCCTGGCTCAGGTGTACTAGCTTGTCACAGGATACCCAGACTAAGGCTATGGATTTTCCTGTGGTGGGAAATTCTCTGTTTGGGGAGCAGACAGAGAATTATATGAAGAAGATGGATGAATATAGGACTACCTATAAAAGTGCCCAAGCCAAGGAGCGGCAAGTCACTCCTCAGAGGCACACCCCCAGGGGTAGGGGTAGGCCTTTCCACAGGCCTTTTTACCAAACCCAGGCCTCCTCTGCTTATGCTCAGAGGGGGTTCTTCAGAGGCAGAGGCAGACGGGGTGTGGGCAGGCCTGCCCCCACCCCTCAGCCTAAAGCACCTGCCAAGCAGGCACCCTGATGGGGTGCCCAGGACCGATTCTCCTTTACCAGTAGGGGGCAGGTTGGCTTACTTCAGTCAGAACTGGGTGTCTTTAACTTCAGACAAGTGGGTTCTGAGTAGTAGTCAGGGTCTGGTTCTCAGCTTCGAAAAGTTCCCAAAGATGAGAATCAGGTCTTTTCCACCTGCAAGCTCTTTAGAGACCTTTACGCTAGAAGCAGAGGTCTCAACCCTGTTAGCTCTCAGAGCGGTAGAAAGGGTTCCTCCCCTGCACCAGGGCAAGGGTCTGTACTCCAGATACTTCCTTACCTCAAAAAAGACAGGAGAATGGCGGCCCATTTTAGACCTCAGATATCTGAACAAGCATCTTTTGAAACCAAAGTTCAGAATGGTAACTCTGGCAATGATTTTACCCTCTCTAAGGCCAGGGGACTGGCTAGCTTCCCTGGACCTCAAGGATGCCTATTTTCACGTCCTAATCAGAAGCTCCCACCGAAGTAGCCTCAGATTCAAACTGCCCTCAGGTCACTACCAGTTCAGAGCAATGCCCTTCTGCCTTACCTCTGCCCCAAGGGTATTCATGAAATGTCTGGCAGTAGCAGTGGCTCACTTAAGGAGGCAAAGGATTGCTGTTTTTCCTATCTGGACGACTGGCTCATTGTAGGCCAGTCCCCAGAACAGGTAAAATCTCACCTGCAAGTCACCCAGCAGCTTCTCTCTCCTGGGCTTCCTGCTAAATCTACTAAAGTCGGTTCTGGAACCAGTTCAGGTACTCACCTTCATAGGTGCAGAATTGGACACAAATCTGGCCAGAGCTTTCTTCCTTAGAAAGGGTAAGGAACTTGTGGCTCTGGCCTCCTCCTCACTCTGCAGGTCTCGGACCAGCAAGGCACTTTTGCAGCTCCTGGGGCACATGGCTGCATCCACAGCTGTAGTGCAGGAGCAAGATTTCAGATGAGAGACATTCAGTTTCACTTGAGAGCCTATTGGTCTCAGAGAAGAGACCTCTTCCAAGTTGGTCCCAGTGACCCGAACCTTGATCCAGGCCCTCCAGTGGTGGCAGGATCAGAGCAATTTAAGACTGGGGTCCCTTCATTCCCCTTTCTCACACTTTGACCCTCACTCACGGATGCTTCCTCCTGGGGTGGGAGCCCACATGGGCGACCTCTCCACTCAGGGAGTGTGGTCCCCCAGGAATCTCTGCTCCACATCAATTTGCTGGAACTCAGAGCTGTCTTTTTAGCACTTCAGGCGTTTTCTGCTTCTGTCCAGAACAAAGTGGTACAAGTCAGAACAGACAATACCACAACAATGTGGTACATCAACAAGCAGGGGGGCACTCGGTCTTCAGCCTTGTGCACCGAGGCAATGAAGTTGTGGTCTCTGGCCTATTCCCTGAACACTTCTCTCATAGCAGTTCACCTTCCAGGAAAGGACAATTTCCTAGCAGATGCTCTCAGCAGGATTTCTCAGGGCCATCACGAATGGTCTCTGGATCCTCAAGTATTGGGATAGTCTTTGCCAGATGGGGCACCCCTCAGATAGATCTTTTTGCAGCCCCAGACAATCACCAACTTCCACTGTTCTGTTGCAGGCCCCCAGTGTTGGGCTCAGTCCCCCTGGACGCCCTTCTCCTGGATTGGGAAGGGAAGGGAAGTTTCTTTATGCTTTTCCCCCCTTCCCTCTCCTATTCAAGGTGTTAGTAAAAATCAGATCCCAGCCTTGCAGGGTGATTCTGATTGCCCCAGATTGGGCCAGGCAGCCCTGGTACCCACTCCTTCTGTCCCTGACAGTCCATCTCCCCCTGTGTCTCCCCAGGAATCACAACCTATTAACCTGTGCCCAGGGGAGAGTTTGGTATCCGAACCTCAAATCCCTCAACCTCAAGGCCTGGCTCTTGAGGAGTTAGAATTTGCTGACCTACACCTCTCTCAGGGTGTTCTTGAAATCCTAAAGGCTTTGCAGGAAGCCTTCCACTAGGCTACTTATAATTCTAAGTGGAAAGGTTCTCCATTTGGTGTTCTGGGAAACATATTTCCCAGAATCTGCTGATTTGCCCATTGTGTTAGATTACATGGTCCATCTTAATTCTTTGGGCCTGAGACCAGCTACCCTGAGAGTTCATTTGGCAGCTGTCTCTGCTTTTGTTTCAGCAGGAAAGCCATCCCTCTTTCCGCTCACCCTGTATTTTCCAAGTTTTTAAGGGATTACTTCATACTAATCCACCTTTCGGGATCCGCCCCTGCCTGGGACGCTAATGTTTGCATTGCCCAGTTAATGCAACCTCTTTGAACCTCTGTTTTCTGCAGAGCTTAAGTATCTAACTTGGAAAACTGTTTTCCTAGTGGCTATCACTCTGCTAGATGCATAAGTGAGTTGCAAGCCTTGTCAGTAGAAACTGACTTTATTTCTTTCCACAGGATAAGGTAGTCCTCAGGACTAACAGAAAGTTTTTGCCTAGGGTGGTTTCAGATTTCCATCTTAACCAATCTATCTCCTTCCAGTGTTTTTCACTGAGCATTCCTCTTCTGGTGAGAGGAGATTGCACAGTTTAGACGTTAAGAGGGCCCTTAGTTACTATATAGAACGTACTCATGGTCACAGGTTCGAATCCCTCCAACTTTTCTCACTTATGGTGAGGTTGGGAAAGGAAACCTGCCACTAAGAGATCAATCGCTGGGCGGATTGTCTCTTGTATCCAATTTGTTATCAGAAACTGGGCAGAGATCCCTCCTGGCTTGAGGGCTCATTCTACCAGAGGTCAGCTGCCTCTAGCTGCTGCCAGAGACATCCCTATATTGGAGATATGTCAAGCTGCTACTTGGAAAGCGGTACACTTTCACCAAGCATTACTCCTGGATGTCCAGGCTAGGAGAGATGCTCGGTTTGGTACAGCTGTGCTTCAGAGCCTATTCCTAAGTAGGTTATGTCCCTCCTCCATGGAGGTACTGCTGTGTAGTCTGCAATTGTCATAATATAGCAAGACTTCATGTTGTTTGAAGAAAAATTACCACTTTAGTAATGTTGTTTCTTCTAATGGAGTCTTGCTATATTATGACCTCCCCCCCAGCCTGCCCCTCTCAGAACTTCTACTTGGGTATGGGGTGGGCAGCCTAGTGTGGGCACTATTTTATGCCCTTTTTATGTGTTTTCACCCCTTCTTAGGGTTTGGGGGTGTGGTGTTTTTCATTTTTTCCTTATATTTCTCTCATATTGTTAAATTATACTATTAGTTCTGGTCCTCTGAATTGAGTCTTTTGTTTTGGGACCAGCAATGAGTGTTAATATTTAGGTAGCCAGTTGGCTAGTGTAGGTTACAGCTTCCACACAGACCTTAGTGAGTTTTTGCTCAGAAGATCTGACAGTTTAGGTTTGAAACTACACAGAGAGAGCTTCTCTTTAGAACTCGTGCTCTAAGTTCCATTCATGGAATGGAGTTAACTCTTTCACCTCCGGAGCAGTTCTAATGGTGGGACAAACTGCAATTGTCATAATATAGCAAGACTCCATTAGAAGAAACAACATTACTAAGGTGAGTAATTTTTTCTTCTGTCGCCCCTAGCTGTCCCCTTCAGATCGCCCCCCCCCCCCAGCCTCATTACCCCAGTATCACCGGGACTTACCTTCCAGAATTCTGCCTGGTCACCGGGTGCGGAGCTCTGGAGGGTCGGTCATCACCTGCAGCCAGGGGATTTTCCTCACTTTTCCCTCCCCTCCGCATTGCTGGGGCACACGCCAGTTAGGCGTGCGTGGAGGCCTTGCGCCAAATCCCGCGGAAGTCCCGCACCCTCCCTTCCATGGTGCCCAGCGGACTGGTGACACCCTCGGTCTCCACCTGGGCAGTCATTCAGTGGGAGCGCCAACCCTCCCTCCCTGGAAGAGGATAGCAGTCCTTCGGATGCTTGATCCTCTCCCTCCCCAGCTGACCCCCAGTGGCCTGCCCACACTGCAAACATGGGTCACCGGCATGGTAGGAAGTAAGGCACAGAGGACTTAGCCCTCCATGCCACTGGGCTGGCTCCCCTTGCCTTATTTCTGAGGTCCATTTTAGCACCCACCACCTCTGCTGGGAGGCTGGTCCAGGTGTCCACCACCCTTTCAGTGAAGAAATATTTCCTCACATCTCCTCTGAGTCTCCCACCCAGCTTCATAGTGCCACCCCTTGTCCTCGAGTATCTTTTTCTATGTAAAATACTACCTTCATGGACCTTATTAATACCTGTGAGGTATTTGAACATTTCTGTCATGTCCCTCCTTTTTCTCTAGAGAGTACATATGTTTTCCTTGAGTCTTTCCTCATGTGGCTTCTGACACCCCAGTGCTTCATCTCAACTGCAGGAGGCTTCCTTACAGATCTCTTGAATCTACCCTGTCCAGCTTTGTAGCATGTCCTCTTGTTCCTGAGCTCCTTATTTTCTGAAAAAATACTCTCCCCCCCCGTTCCTTATTTACCACTGTGAGATATTTAAAGGTCTTGGTCATATCCCCCCTCTCTTCCAAGGTGTACACATTGAGGTCCTTTAGTCTCTTCTCATAGGGCTTTTGGTGCAGACCCTGCACCATTTTAGTTACCCTCTTCTGTACCGCCTCTACTCAGTCTGTGTCCTTCTGGAGATGTGGTCTTCAGAACTGGATACAGTACTCAAGGTAGGGTCTTACCAGCAGTCTATACAGGGGCAACACCACCTCCTTGTCTCTGCTGGTGATAACCCCCCTGCCATGCAATCCAGCATTCCACTAGTCCTCCCAACTGCCTTGTTGCACTGCCTGGCCACCTTTAGGTCATCCAGTATGATTACCCCAGGTCTGTTTCCTGCTTGGTGGTCGTTAGTACCACTCCACCAGTTTTGTGCTCTACACTGGGTTTCTTTGCCCTAAGTACATTATTTTGCACTTTGTCATATTGAAACCCAGCTGTCATACCTTTGACAGCTCCTCTAGTTTTCTCAGGTCTCTGCTCATCCTTCCCACCACCCTAGATTTTTCAGATTGTTAAGGGTTTAAGCGTATATTCCATTTGAATTAGTTGTAGACGTAAACGCTGACTTGGTAACAGTTTGGTAGCAGCAGGGCCTCCACAGTGCAGGCTTCCTAGATCTTACTTCGAGTAGGTAATCACCTTGAGGACTGCGCTCCCCCTGGCATCGGGACCACACAAAAAACTTTAGCCAGCAGTGTCTGATAGGGGACTGCCCACCTGACGTCATGTAACCAACGTCAGCGTGACCCTATATAGTGGGCGATCCCCACGCCTGCCTTCCAGTTCTTTGCCACCGTCTACCTGATCATGTCAGACCTCGCGGAGATCATACGCTGCAGTTTAACCTCTTTTCGGATGAGTATCTGTTTATTTCTTGATTTGTTCAGTGAATTGTTATAATTTTGTGCATGTCGTCATCCAGTGTCGAGCACAAGAACAAGTGTGCTTCACGCTGCATGCAACTACCGCACAAGGATTCGCATTCTCTGTGCTCTTCTGACTAGGCCAGGAGCACAAGGTCAAGGACTCTGAGGCCTATGTCAGTTTCAACCCGGCCACATGGAAGCGCCGCCTGCAGGCCCTCGAGGCTCATCTCCTGAAGCAAGGAATGGCCACCATGGAGAAAGAGCTTCAGAAACTTCACAGCGCTTTATCCTCACCCACCAAATCCAGGCACAAAGAAAGAAGGAGAAACTTTGGGACCAGGACAGGTCCCCTCCCAACCGAGGCCGCATGCAGGTCCCTCACGTGAGCGGTGGGCCTCTTCCTCCAGGAAGTTAGCTGCCACAGACCAGTATGCCCCGCCTAAGGAGCAGTCCTCAGGTTTCCCGACGCCAGTAGTCCTAGTGACCACGGGCACCTCAGCCAAGGGCTCGGACGCATTTAGACCTATCTCTTCTGCTGGGTCTGTCACGCCAAAAGGGGCTGATAAGTCGCTTGTTGGGCCTCGCAGTGACTGCCCATCCCAGGCTGTTCCGTCGGGCTTTGGAGATTCCAGAGCCCGCCTGGCTTCGACTGATATGCTGGGCATTGGCACAGTCATTATGGCCGATAAGTCAGGCCTCGGCTCTGCCGATGCCTGCTTGACCGTCCTGCTGTCGGGGTCTGGTGACGGCCTTGACGAATCCCAGTTGCCAGACCTTTTTCAGCCTCCCCGGAGGGTTTTCCCATCTGAGTCTTCCCCTCTTCACCACTGGAAATGGTCCCTCTGCCCTCGCCCTTCCCTATTCCTAGATGGACGGAGAATGAGTAGCCTCCGGCAGGCAGTTTACCATCTAGCTCACCTCTGGACCTGGGGTCAGGCGCCTTTGGCAATCCTGACAAAACCCAGCCATGTGCTTCCCCATCAGGGACTCCCTTGCCTCCGTCATGTCTGCCACCTGCTGGCCCAATGATGGGAGCTGGTTCTTCCTGGCCCCTCCAGTGCAGGCTTCGGAGCCCCACAGGGTCCCCGGCACCACCGTCAGCCCTCCATCAGGTTATCCCCCGTCGGTATTCCCGCTGTCAGGGTACCCGATGCCTCATTTCCATGCGTATAACCCTTCGGGGTTTCATGTGCCAGGATCCGCACCTGCCTTCCCTTCCCAGGGTACTCGATGTCTTATTATCATATGCCGGGGTACCTGGCACCGGGCTCTGCCTCAGGCTATACACTGGCCTACCAGTCCCCACAGCATCCTCCACAGACCCTACCGGACTTTAAAGCTGTTCTCCAGTCCTGGTAGTCTGAAACCAAGGCGCATCTCATTTTCAGAGCTGGACAGTCGTCAGTTTCCCAAGGAGGTCCCCAGGAGCCCAGGTGTCCAACCAGTTAGGCCGGCACTGACACTGCAGCATCTCCTGGCACCGGCCCTTCTGAAGGAGCTGTCGTCAGGCCGGACGCTAGAGAGGCTGCCTCCGGACTCTGGTGAACTGAGTCATCCCGATGTCCATGCATCAGATTTGGACCAGGATTCTTACTCTGACTCCTCCTCATTGGGGGCCTCAGGGTTTCAAACCCGCCCATAGGGGAACCTCAGCCAAAGGAATTCCCCAAGTCTCTCCCTTCCCCCGGAGGACCCTTCATTCGCAGACCTGCTCTGCAAAATCACGGAAGTCTACGATTGGAAACTGGATGCCCAGGATCTAAAATGCCAATGACTGGTTGAACACCTGGACATGCAGGAGGCAGCTCCTCTTCTTACTCCCCACTGACTGGGGCCGCATGAGGACCTGGCATCCACCATATGGATGATGCCCTCCTCAATCCCGGAGGTAGCCAAGAAGGCAGACCGCACTTACAGGATGCCAGAGGGGAAAGACCACCTAAGTCCACACCCCAAGGTGGACTCGGTGATTATTGTGGCAGCCCATGACCGGTCTTCCAAGTCCCGGCACATGAGCACCTCCCCTCCTGAGAAGGAGTCGAGGCAGCTAGACCAGTTCGGAAGGAAATTTTACTTCTTCCACATTGGCCATGAGGGCACTGAATTTTGTGGGCCACATTCTGGTTTATCAAAAATCACTGTTCTCCTAGCTAGAACTGGCCATTGCAGTTCTACTGAACTTGGATTCAAAGTCCATATTAATGGACTCCATCCAATCCACCAAAGTGGCTTGCAGGCAGTCCCTCAAGGCCACATATGACGCAGTGGACTCCTCGACGAAGGGGGCCGCTACAGTTGTTAGCCTCTGACACCTCACGTGGCTGAGAGTGTCAGGTCTGGCTCAAGATGTCTAAACGGCCATCCAGGACGCCTCTTTTAGAGGTTCCATCCTGTTTGGAAGAGACGTACAGGACATCATCACTGGCTTGCAAGACAAGGGCTAGGCTGTCAGGTCAGTGCATACCATGTACCGATCCAAGTTCCAGGCAAAGAAGCCTTTTCATCGGCAAGGAAAAAGGCAGGCAAAACATCAGCAGATGGCCAGTCATCAGCCCAAACCTCAGGCTCCGTTGGCCGCAGCCACCCCTCCAGCGAAAGCCCAGAGAGCTTCAAGTGCAGCTTTCCCAAACCCCACTCCCTCGCTTGACTCGCGGTCCGCCCTTCCTTCTCAGGATCCATTGGAGGAGCCGGTGGGTGGAAGATTCTCCTGTCACTTGCCAGGGTGGAGCGCAGTGACAACCGACCTATGGGTCCTTGAGCTGATAGGGCAAGGCCACACTCTGGAGTTTCTGGGAAACCCCCCAGACAGGCCTCCAGTGCAATCACATTACACAAAGGTGCACATCCCTCTTCTTCTTCTTCTTCTTCTTCGAGAGGAAATCCAGGCTTTATTACAAAAAGAAGCAATAGAGCTCATCCCATACCACCAGGAAGGAAAGGGGTATTACTTCCACTTCTTTCTGGTCCCCAAAAAGATGGGAGATCTGTGTCCCATTCTGGACCTCAGTGCTCTAGACCTGTACATAGAGTACAAAAAGTTTCGAATGCTGACCCTCCCAGGTCTGCTGCCCCATTTGCCTAAGGGACAGTGTCTCTGTGCTGTGGATATGCAGGATGCCTACTTGCATATTCCGATCTTTCAGGCTCATCATCGCTACCTTCGGTTCTCCTTTCAGAGGGAACGTTACATGGCCCTTCCCTTTGGCCTGTTGTCAGCACCTTAGGTTTTCTCCAAGTGCCTGGTGGTAGTGGCAGCGGCCCTGAGGCGTTAGGGCCGCTATGTGTTCCCCTACCTCAACGACTGGCTTCGTCAGCCCTGTGGAGAGAGCAACTGAAACTATCCCTATCAGCTACCCTGGATCTCTTTACACAAGTTGGGGTCACTGTGAATTTCTCAAAATCCCAACTTGCTCCTTCACAATGTCTCCAATTTATAGGCGCAGTGATGGATATTGTACAGGGTATGGCTTTCCTCTCTGTAGACAGGGCTGACACCTTGCAGAGACAGGCCCATTTGGTGGCCTTCAGCAGGAAGGTCTCAGCCAGGTCGATTCCTCGACTGTTGGGTATTATGGTGGTAGCCATCTCCACAGTGCCTTTAGCCAGGTTCCACATGCGAATCTCACTGTGGACGCTCAGGGCACAGTGGGACCAGAGACTGGACGATCTGGACCAGATGGTCATAGTCTCCGATTCAATGCAGAAGGATCTCTTGTGGTGGCAGGATCTCTTCAATCTCATCAAGGGGGGCCCTTTCAGTCCCCTCCTCCCTCCCAGACTCTGACAACAGATGTATCAGGAATAGGTTGGGATGCTTATCTGGGAAACCACAAAACTCAAGGCATGTGGTCCCAAGCAGAGCATTCTCTTCACATAAACGTGTTGGAGGTGAGGGCGGTGCCGTATGCTCTTCAGGCCTTTCAGCACCTGCTTCACCAGGGCACACTGTTTGTCCAATCAGACAACATTGGCGTAGTCTAATATCTCATCAGGCAAGGAGACACTCGCACATATTCCCCATGCAGGGAGGTGATGCAGGTGTGGAACTGGGCTGTTCTGCATCGAATTCACCTCACAGCTGTCCACATTCCGTGCATGCAAAATGTCTAGTGGACAGTCTCAGCTGCACCAACTAAGAGCTCATGAATGGGAGCTCAAGCAAGAGGTGGTCAACCACATTTTCGACCTGTGGGTTCAGCTAGAACTGGATCTGTTCGCCTCCCCATACAGTGCAAAACTACCCAGGTTTTGCTCGCTCGCTCCAGGCCATGGAGTTTTCTGGTGAGACACGCTATCTCTTTGTTGGACAGGGAGGTTTTTGTATGCCTTCCCTACCTTTCCAGTTCTGCAGAGGGTTCTGCTCAAGCTTCAGGCGGAGTGGGCCCATATGGTTCTGATCGCCACTTTTTGGCCCTGCCAAGTTTGGTTTCTGCTCCTTCAGTAGCTAGCAGTGGATCCTCTGTCCCCCTGCCCCGCTGTACTGATCTTCTGACTCAGGAGGAAGGCACGCTGGTCCATCCGGGATTGACATCCCTTCACCTTCACGCATGGCACCTCAGGATGTAGCAGTTTCGCGCTTTGGAGTTTCCTCCAGGGTGGCGCAAGTCCTCGTAGAGGCTAGAAAACCTTCTACAAGAATGACGTATGCTATGAAGTGGAAACATTTTTCCATTTGGGCCACCTCGAAGGGTTGCTACCCTTTTTCATGCCCCATTCCATCTGTCATGGAGTATCTCCTGCATCTGTATGATTTGGGCCTGAGTTACTCGTCTTTAAAGGTCCATCTGTCGGCTGTCTCTGCCTATCATTCATTGGTAGATGGTAGGACAGTAGCTCAACTGGAAGTTTCTAAAACGTTTTTGAAGGGAATTCTGCAGCTCAGACCTCCTGGTGCACAGCCCCACGTCACCTTGGGATCTTAATTTTGTTTTAGAAAAATTGACTCTGCCTCCCTTTGAACCTACTGGATCCTGTGATATGCACTACTTGTCTGGGAAAGCGCTTTCCTTAGTGGCAGTTACTTCAGCTGGATGGATTTGTAAGGAGCCTTATTTTGATTTTTCATAGAGACCGGGTGGTTCTTCATACCAACCCTAATTTCTTACCCAAGGTGTTGTCTGAGTTTACTTTAAACCAGTCGATTCAACTTCCATTGTATTACCCTGAGCAATCTAATCGGGGAGAAGTGATTCTTCATACTTTAGATGCACGTAGAATCTTGTGCTATACACTAACAGGACAAAGTCTGTCTGGAAAATGGATCAGCTCTTTGTTTATTTTGCACCCAAGAGAGAAGGTGCTGCAGTTTCCAAACAATGTTTATCCAAATGGTTGGCAAACTGCATTATTTTCTGTTATCAGAAGTATGGTAAAGCTCTTCCGGGGGAGGTCAAGGAGCATTCCACCAGGAGTATGGCTGCCTCTATTGCTTGTTTCAGGAATGTGTCAGCCGCTGACATTTGTGCTACGGCTACCTGGAGTTCAGTCCACACTTTCACAGAGCATTACAATCCGGACATTGCTTCTAGGCGCAGGGCAGGTTTTGGCCTAGCTGTGCTTCAGGGACTCCTGTCCTGATCTGTCTGCATTTAGCAGTTTTTTCCTGCCTCCTGTGTTTTAGCTTCTTCTGATTCACACTGCTTGGGACTCAGTCCTCAAGGTGATTACCTACTGCAAGAGCCCTCTTGAAGTAAGATAGTACAGTTATATAAGAACTCACCATAACAGTAGCTTCGAGAGAGACTCTTGCAGTAGGTAACCTTTTTCCTTCCCGCCAATCCCCAAATTTATTTGGCTTTTTTGCTCTTTGTGAGCTCATTCAGGGCTCCAGGAGCCTCTTTCCTTTTTCCTGTCGCTCCTCATCAGAGGTCTCCAGTGGGAGAACTGGAAGGCGGGCATGGTGACCGCCCACTGTATAGGGTCATGCTGATGTCGGTCACATGACGGGTGGGCGGTCCCCCATCAGACATGGCTGGCTAAAGTTTTCTGTGTGGTCCTGACGCCAGGGGGCACAGTCCTCAAGGTGATTACTTACTGCAAGAGCCTCTCTTGAAGATCTACTCTTACGGTAAGTTCTTACGTAACTGTACTTTTTCCATCCCTCCGCAGGGCTCGCCGCCTTTAGTGCTTTGGGTGGGGGCTACGCCACTAACCAGACTCCAACCCCCTAGAGTAAAGAAAAACAGAACACAGAGACTGCTTGCAGAATTGGTAGTACAAGATAGTCCAGAAAGAGACTGTAATAATTAAAATTTGTGCAACGGTGGCATACCTTTTTTAGAACAAAGTAAGCATTTCCAATCCCTGCTGTTCAGCTACTCTGCAGCGGAATAGCATGCAGCTACTCTCACCACGTCCACTCCATCTGTCATATGAATAGTGGCCAGCAATTGTGGCTTAGGTGCGGTAGAATGTTTCTTAGCCACTGTTTGGGAGGGTGTTCATTTGTGACTGAGGCGTGGTAGAATGTCTCTCAGCCACAGTTCGGGAAGGTGTTCACTTGTGGCTGAGGTGTGGTAGAATGTCTCTCAGCAACAGTTTGGGAGGGTGCTCACTTGTAGTTGAGGTAGGTGTAGGAGAATGTTTCTCAGCCACAGTTTGGGAGAGTGTTCACTTGTGGCTGAGGTAAGTGTAGGAGAATGTTTTTCAGCCACTGTTTGGGAGCATGTTTACTTGTGGCTAAGATAAGTGTAGGAGAATGTCTCTCAGCCATGGTTTGGGAGGGTGTTCACGTGTGGCTAAGTTGTGGTAGAATGTTTCTTAGCCATTGTTTGGGAGGGTGTTCACTTGTGGCTGAGGTGTGGTAGAATGTTTCTCAGCCATTGTTTGGGAGGGTGTTCACTTGTGGCTGAGGTGTGGTATAATGTTTCTCAGCCACAGTTTGGGAGGGTGTTCACTTGTGGCTGAGGTTCGGTAGCATGTTTCTCGGCCACGGTTTGGGAGGGTGTTCACTTGTGCCTGAGGTGTGGTAGAATGTTTCTCAGCCATGATGTGGGAGGGTGTTTACTTTTGGCTGAGGTGTGGTATAATGTTTTTCAGCCACGGTTTGGGAGGGTGTTCACTTGTGGCTGAGGTGTGGTAGAATGTTTCTCAGCCATGGTGTGGGAGGGTGTTCACGTGTGGCTGAGGTGTGGTAGAATGTTTTTCAGCCACAGTTTGGGAGGGTGTTCACGTGTGGCTGAGGTGTGGTAGAATGCCTCTCAGCCACAGTCTGGGAGGGTGTTCACTTGTGGTTGAGGTAGGTGTAGGAGAATGTGTCTCAGCCACGGTTTGGGAGAGTGTTCACTTGTGGCTGAGGTAAGTGCAGGAGAATGTCTCTTAGCTACGGTTTGGGAGGGTGTTCACTTGTGGCTACGGTGTGTTAGAATGCTTCTCAGCCATAGTTTGGGAGGGTGTTCACTTGTGGCTGAGGTGTGGTAGAATGTTTCTCAGCCACAGTTTGGGAGGGTGTTCACTTGTGGCTGAGGTTCGGTAGTATGTTTCTTAGCCACAGTTTGGGAGGGTGTTCACTTGTGGCTGAGGTGTGTTAATATGTTTCTCAGCCATGGTGTGGGAGGGTGTTCGCTTGGGGCTGAGGTCTGGTAGAATGTTTCTCAGCCACAGTTTGGGAGGGTGTTCACTTGTGGCTCAGGTACGGTAGAATGTTTCTTAGCCACAGTTTGGGAGGGTGTTCACTTGTGGCTGAGGTGTGTTAATATGTTTCTCAGCCGTGGTGTGAGAGGGTGTTCGCTTGTGGCTGAGGTGTGGTAGAATGTTTCAAACAACATGAAGTCTTGCTGTATTCAGACATAATGCAGTTAGCCCCAGCACTTGAACTGCCCCGGAGTGGAAAGAATTAACTCTATGCAGAAGCATAGAATGTTGAGCTCGATTTTCAAACCTCTGTCTGTGGTACTTCCCAGTGTAACCGTCAGATTCTTCACCCGCCCAACAGTGAAGTTGCTCCGGAGATTTCCTCTGCTCGGTTCAGTAAAAGTAAAGCATTCGGTTTAAACCGTATAATTTTTTGCTATTTTCGGATTTCCAGCCTCTGTCTATGATACAGGTAGTGTGTAGATAGGTAGTGACTGTATTTTATTCTGTGAAAAAGTTGGAAATTGTTCTTTTCTTCAGTGTCTTTCCGGTCGGTCCGGTTTGGAACCGACTCATTCTTTTTAAATTTATTTCTAGGATTAGAGTGGTGTTCCGGTACCGATCGGTTTCAAAAGAACCAAGTTTTTTTGCCAGTTCTTTTAAAAAGCCCAAGACATGGTTTGTAACTGATCGGTTATTGTATTACCTGACTTGAAAGCTGCAATAGGGTAATTTGTTAGGTTGGCCATGTCTGAGAAACCCAAGAAGAAAACCGGCCCCACTGGGTTTCAACACTGTACTGAGTGTGGGGAAGCCTTTGCTAAGGCTGACCCCCACCTCATCTGTGTTTATTGTCTGGGGTTTGACCACCTCAAGTCAGACTGCCAAATCTGTAAAAACTTTCCTAAATCCACTCTAGACAAAAGACTGAGTAGGCTGAAGGAAAGGGAGGCCAAGAAGTCCGTAGATCCGGATGGCCAGCCCGTGTTCGGTTGCGGCTGAACCTGAGGAGGTGCCTAGTCACCTAGGCGATACCTCCTCGGGCAAAAGAGCTGACCCTGAGGGGTCGGTTCCATGGCTGCTGATGGAATTGAGGCATCCAAAACGCATTTTCCTGCTGCTATGGACTCTAATGATGTGGCATCTAGAGTCATGGCTACATCTGTGTCTCTCAGAAGACATGCGTGGCTCAGATGTAGTAGCCTTTCACAGCATACCCAGACTAAAACTAAGGATTTTCCTGTAGTAGGTAACTCTCTGTTTTGGGAGCAGACAGAGGCTTACATGAAGAAAATGGATGAGTACAGGACCGTGCACAGGCCAAAGAAAGGCAAGCCACTCCGCACAAGCAGCAGTCTAGGGGCAGGGGCAGCCCCTTTCAAAAGCCTTTTCACCAAGCCCAGGCCTCCACTCCCTTCCCACAGAGGGGCTTCTTCAGAGGGAGGGGCAGGAGGGGGATGAGCAGAGCTGCTCCCTCCTCCTCTCAGTCTAAGGCTCCTGCCAGGCAGACATTCTGATGTGTCAGCCCGGATCGACTCCCCATTTCCAGTAGGAGGTAGGCTGGCTTACTACTTCCAGGCTTGGAAGTCTGTGACCTCAGACAAGTGGGTCCTGGAAGTAGTAAGTCAGGGACTGGCCCTCAGCTTCAAAAAATTTCCAAAAAAGAGGGCCAAATCTTTTCCACCTGTATCACTCTCAGAAACCATTGCCCTAGAGGCAGAGGTTTCCTCTCTTCTAGCTCTCAGAGCTATAGAGAAGGTTCCTACTCAGCACAGGGGAAAATGACTGTACTCCAGGTACTTTCTTACCCCAAAGAAAACAGGGGAGTGGTGCCCCTTCCTAGATCTAAGGTATTTGAACAAACATATTTCAAAGTCCAAATTCAAGGTGGTAACTCTGGGAATAATCCTTCCCTCTCTAAGGCCAGGGGACTGGCTAGCCTCCCTGGATCTCAAGGATGCCTACTTCCATATTCCTATCAGGTGCTCCCACAAAAAATACCTCAGGTTTGAGTTGCCTTCAGGCCATTACCAATTCAGAGCTATGCCATTTGGCCTAACATCAGCTCCAAGGGTGTTCACTAAGTGCCTTGCAGTAGCGGTGGCTTACCTCAGAAGACAGGGTATCACCATCTTCCCGTATCTGGATGTCTGGCTCTTAGTGGGTCAGTCACCTTTACTGGTCAAGTTAGCCCTTCAAACTACCCAGGACCTACTCAGTTCCTTGGGGTTTCTTCTCAGTCTTCCAAAGTCTGTCCTCAAACCAGTTCAACTTGTCACCTTTATAGGCATAGAGTTGGACACTGTACAAGCAAAAGCCTTCCTTCCCCTGGCAAGGGTGAAGGCCCTAGTGGATCTTGCTTCCTCCTTTCGACCTCAGGTCTCCCGCCCAGCAAGACAGTTCCTCCAGCTCCTGGGCCACATGGCAGCTTCCACAGCAGTGGTGCAGGGAGCAAGGTTCCAGATGAGGGACGTTCAGTTTCATCTAAGGTCTTTTTGGTCTCAAAAGAAGGATTCACTTACCAAACTGATCCCAGTGACTCAGACTCTGGTCCAAGCTCTCCAGTGGTGGCTGGACCAGGACAACCTCAGACAAGGGGGTTCCATTTCTCCCTCAAGTCCCATCAGTACTTCTAACTTTGGATGCTTCTCTCCTAGGGTGGGGAGCCCACCTGGGAGCTCTGACAGCTCAAGGGGTCTGGTCCCCACAAGAGTCTCTCCTTCATATCAGTCTCCTGGAACTCAGGGCAGTTTTCCTAGCTCTGCAGAGCTTCTCGGATTCAGTCAAGGGCAAGGTGTTCCAAGTCAGGACAGACAACTCCACCACAGTGTGGTACATTAACAAACAGGGATGCACTTGGTCCTCGACCTTGTGCACAGAAGCCATGAAGCTGTGGTCTCTGGCCTATTCTCTTCAGACTTCTCTGGTAGCAGTTCACCAGCCAGGGAAGGACAACGTACTAGCAGATGCTCTGAGCAGAATTTCACAGGGACTTCACGAATGGGCCCTGGACCTCTCATCCTGAAGGTCATCTTCTTCAGGTGGGGCACTCCATATATAGATCTCTTTGCAGCACCGGACAATCATCAGCTTCCTCTGTTTTGTTGCAGACCTCCAGTCCTGGGGACGGTTCCCCAGGATGCTCTCTTTTTGGACTGGAAGGGCAGGTTTTTCTATGCCTTCCCTTCCCTCCTTCTGCTGTTCAGAGTTCTGATCAAGATCAGGACTCAACCCTGCACAGTGATACTGGTGGCTCCAGATTGGGCCAGACAGCCGTGTTTATCCTCTACTGCTGTCCTTGTCAATGTCACGTCCCCTGTCTCTGCCCAGGACATACAATCTCCTGTCCTCTTCCCAGGGACAAATCTGGTACCCCAATCTCCAGTCTCTCAATCTCAAGGCCTGGCTCTTGAAGAGGAGAGTTAGTATATGCAGTACTACATCTTTCTCAGGGAGTTCTGGATATTCTGAAGGTCTCCAGGAAGCCTTCCACTAGAAAAACTTACAACTCCAAATGGAAAAGGTTCAGCATTTGGTGCTGTCAGAAAGGCATCCTGCCTGATTCTGCAGACATTTCCACAACCTTAGACTATCTAGTTCACCTGAATGGTCTAGGCCTTAGGCCTGTCACTCTGAAGGTTCATCTAGCAGCTGTCTCTGCATTCCTCTCAGCAGGGAAGTGCTCTTCCCTGGCATCTCATCCTGTTTTCAGAAAGTTTTTCAAAGGTCTGGTTCACATTAACCCTCCCTCTAGGGAGCCCACTCCACCTTGGGATCTTAATGTCTGCATAGCTCAGCTTATGTAGCCACCCTTTGAACCTCTGGCTTCGGCCAAATTGAAGTACTTGACCTGGAAAACTGTGTTCTTGGTAGCTATTACTTCTCCCAGGTGGATTAGTGAGTTACAGGCTCTGTCAGTTGAACCTGACTTCATCTCCTTCCATAGGGACAAAGTGGTCCTAAGGACCAATAGGAGGTCCTTGCCCAAAGTGGTATTGGATTTTCATCTGAACCAGTCTATATCTCTCCCTGTGTTTTTCACTGATCATTCTTCTTCAGGTGAAAGAAGGTTACACAGTCTGGACGTTAAGAGGGCCCTTAGCTACTACATTTTGCATACTAAGGCACATAGAAATGACTGTCTTCAATTGTTTCTCACTTATGGTGAAGTGGGGAAAGATAAGCCTGCCGCTAAAAGAACTATTGCCAGGTGGATTGTTTCTTGTATACAATTCTGTTATGACAAAATGGGTAGAACGCCCCCTTCAGGTCTGAGGGCTCATTTGACTAGGGGTACAGCTGCTTCTCTAGCTGCGGCTAGAGATATACCTTTGTTAGAGATCTGTAAAGCAGCCACCTGGAAAACAGTACATACTTTTACCAAGCATTACTCCCTGGACATCCAGGCTAGGAGTGATGCTAAGTTTGGCACAGCAGTACTGCAGAGCCTCTTCCCAAAGTAGGTTCTGTATTTCCTCCTCCATAGGGAACTGCTTAGTAGTCTGCATTATGTCTGAATACAGCAAGACTTCATGTTGTTTGAAGAAAAAATTACTCACCATTGTAATGTTGTTTCTTCTAATGGAGTCTTGCTGTATTCAGACCTCGCCCCCGCCTCCCCTCTTAGAACATGGTTTTTGGGAAGTGGGCTGGCAGGTACAGTGTTGCACCTCAGGGGTGTACCTTGTACCCTCCCTCTTGGGTGGGGTGGATGTTGTTGTTATTTTTCTGGTGTTTTATACTTTACATTTGTCACTACCTTTCCTTCTTTGGTTCTCGACTTGAGTCTTTTGGGCCCCAAAATAATTTTTTGCCCTTTGGCTATATGTTGAACAATTTCCATACTATAGTATGTTAGTTAGTGTGCTCGTAAGAATCTGACGGTTACTCTGGGAACTACCACAGACAGAGGTTTGAAAACCGAGCTTGAGCCAACGTTCTATGCTTCTGCATAGAGTTAACTCTTTCCTCTACGGGGCATTTCAAGTGCTGGGGCTAACTGCATTATGTCTGAATACAGCAAGACTCCATTAGAAGAAACAACATTACTATGGTGAGTCATTTTTTCTTCTCAGCCATGGTATGGGAGGGTGTTTACTTGTGGCTGAGGTGTGGTAGAATGTTTTTCAGCCACGGTTTGGGAGGGTGTTCACTTGTGGCTGAAGTGTGGTAGAATGTTTCTCAGCCATGGTTTGGGAGGGTGTTCACTTGTGGCTGAGGTGTGGTAGAGTGTTTCTCAGCCACGGTTTGGGAGGGTGTTCACTTGTGGCTGAGGTAAGTGTAGGAGAATGTTTTTCAGCCACTGTTTGGGAGGGTGTTCACTTGTGGCTGAGGTAAGTGTAGGAATGTCTCTCAGCCACAGTTTGGGAGGGTGTTCACTTGTGGCTACGGTGTGGTAGAATGTTTCTCAGCCATAGTTTGGGAGGGTGTTCACTTGTGGCTGAGATGTGGTAAAATATTTCTCAGCCACAGTTTGGGAAGGTGTTCACTTGTGACTGAGGTTCGGTAGAATGTGTCTCACCCACAGTTTAGGAGGGTGTTCACTTGTAGTTGAGATGTGGTAGAATGTTTCTCAGCCATGGTTTGGGAGGGTGTTCACTTGTGGCTGAGGTGTGGTAGAATGTTTCTCAGCCGCAGTTTGGGAGAGTGTTCACTTGAGGCTGAGGTGTGGTAGAATGTTTCTCAGCCATGGTGTGGGAAGGTGTTTACTTGTGGCTGAGGTGTGGTAGAATGTTTTTCAGTCACAGTTTGGGAGGGTGTTCACGTGTGGCTGAGGTGTGTTAGAATGTCTCTCAGCCTCAGTTTGGGAGGGTGTTCACTTGTGGTTGAGGTAAGTATAGGAGAATGTTTCTCAGCCATGGTTTGGGAGAGTGTTCACTTGTGGCTGAAATAAGTGTAGGAGAATGTTTCTCAGCCATGGTGTGGGAGGGTGTTTACTTGTGGCTGAGGTGTGGTAGAATGTTTTTCAGCCACGATTTGGGAAGGTGTTCACGTGCGGCTGAGGTGTGGTAGAATGTCTCTCAGCCACAATTTGGGAGGGTGTTCACTTGTGGTTGAGGTAGGTGTAGGAGAATGTTTCAAACAACATAAAGTCTTGCTCTATTCTGACAATAGCAGTGAGTCCCAACTTTCGAACTGCCCAGGAGATGAAAGAGTTAACTTCCCATGCCAGGCATGGAACGCTGAGCTCGAGCTCGGTTGAGACTCTGTCTGTTGTTCTTCGAACTCGAACCGTCAGATTCTTTACTCCGCCTCACTGAACAGTCGCGCCGGAGATTTCTCCTTCTGCTCGGTTCAATTTGTCGGTTAAAGTACAGCTTTTCTCGGTTTTCGGCCGAATTTAAACCATAACCTGTCAGTTCAGTCTCTGTCTGTGGTATTCAAGAGTACCAGATAGGTTTTATTTTATTCTGTTCTGTGTGGAACTTGTAAACGGTTTGTCGGTTCGGTTTGAACCGATCAAGTTGTTTAAAAAATCTTAAATTGTGCTTTTAGAGTGTGGTTACCGGTTCTTATCGGTTCTAAAAAAAACAGATTTTATTACGGTTTTTCCACAACCCGTGACACGGTTGGGAACCGATAAGAGGGTCTTGCCTGGTGGATTGCCATAAAAGGGTAAGTTTGGTTAGGACTGGCACTGTGTCTGAGAAACCCAAAAGAAAAACCGGACCCACTGGGTTTCAACACTGCAGTGTGTGTGGGGAAGTCTTTGCCAAGGCTGACCCCCACACCACCTGTGTTTATTGTCTGGGGTTTGACCACCTCAATGCAGACTGCCAGATTTTCAAAAATTTCCCTGACGCTACCCTAGAAAAGAGAGCTGGTAGGCTCAGGGATAAGGAGGCCAAAAAGTCCGCTGAACCGGATGGCCAGCCTGGTTCAGTTCAAACCGAACCAGAAAGAGTGCCCTCTGACCAGGGCGAGACTTCTTCGGGCAAAAGGAGAGCCAATTCTGAGGAGTCGGTTCTGGCTAAAAGAACTAGAAAAGAAAAATCAGCTGGTGTGGAGCCAAAACTTTCTCTCCAACCGCTGAAGAAATAGCCAAAGCGATCAAAATTGTTCAAGTCGCTTTCAGTTTCACCGAACCGCACCATCAGGCAGGCGCCGGTTCGCCGGTTCCACCGTTCAAGAGTATGATTTAGAGGAATTTTATGAACCGGAGGAGGAGGAAGAGGAGATGAGGAAAGTGAATGTGGATTTGAAAGTCTGGATGTGCCCATTGACCGGACATCTCCCAGATAGACCTTCAGGATTGTCTCCTCCTAGGCTTTCTGACTCCTCCCATTTCATGTTTTATAAAAAGTGGTTGAAACCTCCAGCTTCCTATGGAAGAAGCTGTGAATGACCAGGAGGAGCCTGACTATGTGGAAATGATGGATATCCCAGAGTCTAGGAGGCTGTCTATTCCCTTGCACAAATCTTTTGGGAAACAGACATGTAAGATTTTAAAGACTCCTAACACGATACCTCCTGTGGATAAGAGAATGGACAAGAGGTATACATTGTCAGGCTCTGACACGGAGTTCCTTACACAACAATGCAGCCATGTTGGGGTAGTGCAGGCTGCAGCCTGTGAAAAGGCAAACATTCTCTTGGCTTCACACTCCCCAGACAAGGACTCCAGGAGGATTGATGCCATGGCAAAGAAACAGTACATGGCAGCATCCTTGGGACTCAGACAGGCCAATTATATGGCCTATACTGCTAGGTATCAAAAATCCAGATGGGACACTGTTATGGCCCTAGCAAAACAGGTCCCTGGCCAGCTTGCCAAGGAGCTGGAGAAGGTGGCTGCTGATGGTATTGAGGCATCTAAGGTGCAATTCCATGCTGCAGTAGACTCCAATGATGTGTCATCTAGAGTCATGGCTACATCTGTGGCACTTCGAAGAATGGCTTGGCTCAGATGTACTAGCCTGTCACAGGATACCCAGACTAAGGCCATGGATTTTCCTGTTGTGGGTAATTCTCTGTTTGGGGAGCAAACAGAGAATTATATGAAGAAAATGTATAGGACCACCTATAGGAGTGCACAGGCCAAGGAAAGGCAGGCCACTCCTCAAAGGCAGCTTCCCAGGGGCAGGCCTTTTCATAGGCCTTTTTACCAAGCCCAGGCCTCCTCTTCTGCTTATGCCCAGAGGGGATTCTTTAGAGGGAGAGGCAGACGGGGTACAAGCAGGCCTGCTTCCACCCCTCAGCCCAAAGCCCCTGCCAAACAGGCACCCTGATGGGGTTGCCAGGGCCGATTCTCAGCTACCTGTAGGGGGCAGGCTGGCTTACTTTGTCCAGGACTGGGAATCTCTGACATCAGACAAATGGGTCCTGGAAGTAGTAAGCCAGGGACTGGTTCTCAGCTTCAAATAGTTTCCAAAGATGAGAACCAGATCCTTTCCACCTGCAAGTCCATCAGAGGCACTTGCCTTAGAGGCAGAGGTCTCTTCCCTCCTAGCTCTCAGAGATGTGGAAAGGGTTCCACCCCTACACCAGGGCAAAGGGTTGTACTCCAGGTACTTCCTTACCCCAAAAAAGACATGAGAATGGCGGCCCATCCTGGATCTCAGATACTTAAACAAGCACCTTTTAAAACCAAAATTCAAAATGGTGACTCTGGGAATTATTCTACCCTCTCTAAGGCCAGGGGACTGGCTAGTGTCCCTGGACCTCAAGGATGCCTACTTCCATATTCTCGTCAGAAGCTCCCATCGAAAGTACCTAAGGTTCGAGCTTCCCTCAGGCCATTACCAGTTCAGAGCAATGCCCTTTGGCCTCACCTCTGCTCCAAGGGTATTCACAAAATGCCTGGCAGTGGTAGTGGCTTCTCTAAGAAGGCAGAAGATTGCCATCTTCCCTTACCTGGACGACTGGCTCATAGTAGGCCAGTCCCCAGACCAAGTCAAGTTACACTTACAGATAACTCAGCAACTTCTCACTTCCTTGAGTTTCCTTTTAAATCTTCCAAAGTCAGTTCTAGAGCCTGTCCAGCTCCTCACTTTCATAGGTGCAGAGCTAGACACAGAGAAGGCCAGAGCCTTCCTTCCCCTGGACAGGGCAAGGACCCTGGTCTCTCTCTGGCCTCCTCATTCACCGTGCAGGTGTCTCGACCAGCAAGGCATTTTCTACAGCTCCTGGGGCACATGGCTGCTTCTACAGCAGTAGTGCAGGGAGCAAGATTTCAGATGAGGGACATTTAGTTCCATTTGAGAGCCTTTTGGTCTCAAAGAAAGGACCCTCTGACCAAATTGATCCCAGTAACTCGAACCCTGATCCAAGCCCTACAGTGGTGGCAGGATCAGAACAATCTGAGACAAGGGGTTCCCTTTGTTACTCAGTCTCACTCCTTAATTTTTACTACAGATGCCTCCCACTTGGGGTGGGGGGCTCACATGGGCGACCTCACCACCCAGGGGTTGTGGTCCCCTCAGGAATCTCTGCTCCACATCAATCTGTTGGAGCTCAGAGCAGTATTTCTAGCACTTCAAGCTTTTTCCAAATCTGTTCAGAACAAAGTTGTACAGGTCAGAACAGACAACACCACCACAATGTGGTACATCAACAAGCAAGGGGGCACTCGGTCTACGGCCTTGTGCACCGAAGCAATGAAGTTGTGGTCCCTGGCTTACTCCCTGAACACCTCCCTCACGGCAGTTCACCTCCCAGGCAAGGACAATAGCCTAGCAGATGCTCTCAGCAGGATTTCCCAGAGCCATCACGAATGGTCACTGGACCCCCTGGTCTTGGAGGTGATATTCTCCAGGTGGGGCACTCCGTAGATAGATCTTTTTGCAGCCCCAGACAATCGCCAACTTCCCCTTTTTTGCTGCAGGCCCCCAGTGTTGGGCTCAGTCCCCCTGGATGCCTTAATTCTCAATTGGGAGAGGAAGTTTCTCTATGCTTTTCCCCCCCTTCCCTCTCCTGTTCAAAGTGCTAGTCAAAATCAGATCTCAGCCCTGCAAGATGATCCTGATTGCTCCAGACTGGGCCAGACAGCCCTGGTATCCACTCCTACTGTCCTTAGCAGACCATCTTCCCCTGTGTCTTCCCAGGAATTATAACCTGTTAACCTGTGCTCAGGGGAGGGTTTGGTACCCGAACCTCAAATCTCTCAATCTCAAGGCCTGGCTCTTGAAGAGTTAGAGTTTGCTGATTTACACCTCTCCCAGGGTGTAATGGATATCCTGAAGGCTTCTAAAAAACCTTCCACCAGGGCTACTTATAATTCCAAATGGAAAAGGTTTTCCATATGGTGCTCTGGGAAGCATATTTGCCCAGAATCTGCTGATTTGCCCACAGTCCTTGATGATATGGTCCACTTAAATAGCTTTGGGCTGAGACCAGCTACACTGAAAGTGCATCTGACAGCTGTGTCTGCTTTTATTTCAGCAGGTAAGCCCTCTTCTCTTTCAGCTCACCCTGTATTCTCCAAGTTTTTCAAGGGATTGCTTCACACCAACCCTCCATTCAGGGACCATGCCCCTGCCTGGGACCTTAATGTTTGCATTGCTCAGCTTATGCAACCCCCTTTTGAGCCTTTGTCCTCAGCAGAGCTTAAGTACTTGACTTGGAAAACTGTTTCTGGTGGCTATCACTTCTGCCAGACGCATAAGTGAATTACAAGCTTTGTCAGTGGAGCCTGATTTTATCTCATTTCATAGAGATAAGGTGGTCCTCAGGACTAACAGGAAGTTCTTGCCTAAGGTGGTTTCAGATTTCCACCTTAATCAGTCTATGTCTCTTCCAGTGTACTTCACTTACCATTCCTCCTCTGGCGAGAGGAGGCTGCATAGTTTAGATGTGAAAAGAGCCCTTAGCTACTACATAGAGCGTACCAAGGGTCACAGGTTTGACTCCTCCCAACTGTTCCTCACTTATTTGCGAGGTTGGTAAAGGGAAACCTGCCACTAAAGGATCCATTGCCAGGTGGATTGTCTCTTGTATCCAATTTTGTTATGAAAAACTGGGTAAGATTCCACCCTCAGGCCTGAGGGCTCACTGCCACCAGAGGTGTTAGCTGCTTCCCTTGCTGCTGCCAGGGACATCCCTGTTCTAGAGATATGACAAGCAGCTACCTGGAAAACAGTTCACACTTTTACCAAGCATTACTCCCTGGATATCCAGGCTAGGAGTGATGCTCAGTTTGGCGCAGCTGTGCTTCAGAGCCTATTTCCTAAGTAGGTTCTGTCCCTCCTCCATGGAGGTACTGCTTTGTAGTCTGCTGTTGTCAGAATACAGCATAACTTCATGTTGTTTGAAGAAAAAATTACTCACCTTAGTAATGTTGTTTCTTCTAATGGAGTCTTGCTGTATTCTGACCTCCCCCCCGCCTGCCCCTCTCAGAACCTCTGTTTTTGGGATGTGGGTGGGCAGTGCAGTGTTGGCACTCAGTAGGTGTCCACCTTATTGTTTTCACCCCCCTTTTCTTGGGGTGAGTGGGATTTGTGTTTTCATTTTTTGGGTCTCCTGACTTGAGCCTTTGCTTTGGGACCACAAAATGTGTTTTTATGTTTAGTAGCCAGTTGGCTAGTGTAGGTTTACAGCTTCCAAACAGGGCCTTAGTGAGTTTAGCTCATAAAGATCTGACGGTTTGAGTTTGAAGAACAACAGACAGAGTCTCAACCGAGCTTGAGCTCAGCGTTCCATGCCTAGCATGGAAAGTTAACTCTTTCATCTTCGGGGCAGTTCGAAGGTTGTTACGGGCAGTTCGAAGGTTGGGGCTCACTGCTGTTGTCAGAATACAGCAAGACTCCATTAGAAGAAACAACATTACTAAGGTGAGTAATTTTTTCTTCTCAGCCACGGTTTGGGAGAGTGTTCACTTGTGGCTGAGGTAAGTATAGGAGAAGGTTTTTCAGCCACTGTTTGGGAGGGTGTTCACTTGTGGCTACGATGTGGTAGAATGTTTCAGACAACATGAAGTCTTGCTGTATTCTGACATATTGCAGTGATTCCCAACCTTTGAACTGCCCTGGAGAACTAGAATGCTGAGCCCGAGCTCGGTTGAAGTCTCTGTCTGGAGTGTTTCAAACTTAAACCGTCAGATTCTTTACTCCACCTCACTGAACGGTCGCTCTGGAGATTTCTTCTTCAGCTTGGTTCGAAAGTCAGGTAAAGTTTCAGTTTTCGTCATTTTTTTAAACCAAAAAAGTTATCCGCATAGTCGGTTCAGTCTCTGTCTGTGGTGCCGTGAGTACTACATAGAAATTGTTCTGTGTTTCTGTGTGGAACTTGTAAAAGTACGGCTCGGTTCGGCTGAACCGGCCATTTGATAGCGAAATATTGCGTTTTGTGTTTTTTACTTAGTGTGCAGTTACCGGTTCTTATCGGTTCTAAAAAAAACGTGTTTAGTACGGTTCTTTCCAATACCCATGACACGGTTAGGAACCGATAAGGGAGTCTTGTCTGGCGGTTGCCATAAAAGGGGTAAGTTGGTTAGGTTGGCCATGTCTGAGAAACCCAAGAAAAAAAATGAGCCCACTGGGTTTCAACACTGCAGTGAGTGTGGGGAGGTCTTTGTTAAGGCCGATCCCCGCACCACCTGTATTTATTATCTGGGGTTTGACCACCTCGATTCAGACTGCCAAATGTGTAAAAACTTAAAAACCTTGAGAAGAGATTAGGTAGACTGAGGGAAAAGGAGGCTGAGAAGTCCGCTGACCCGGATGGCCATCCCTGTTTCGTTCCGACTGAACCAGAAGGAGTGCCCTCTGACCAGGGCGATACTTCTTCAGGCAAAAGGAGAGCCGATTCCGATGAATCGGTTCCGACAAAAAGAAAACGCAAAGACAAATCAACCGGTTCGGATCCAGAGGTTCATGTTCCGACCGCCGAAGAGATAGCCAGAGCGATTCAGATTGTGGAATCGCTCCATCCGGTTCCTACCAATCTGGCTCCTTCTGGCAGGGGTTCGGTTTGGTTGGTTCCCCCGGTTCAAGATTATACCCTTGAAGATTTTTATGAACCGGAATTTGAAAAGGAAGGGGAATTTGAGGATGATGATGGTGCAAGTGAGGGTCTGGATTTGCCTGTGGAACTGGACATCTCCCCAGACAGACCTTCAGGTGTTTCCCCTCCTAGGCTTTCTGTGTCCCCTTCTCACTTTATGTTCTACAGAAAGGTGGCTGAAACCCTCCAGCTTCCTATGGAGGAGGCTATGGAAGATCAAGAGGAGCCTGATGATGTAGAAATGATGGACATCCCAGAGTCCAGGAGACTGTCTATTCCACTCCACAAATCTTTTGGGAAACAGACACAAAAAATCCTAAAATCTCCTAACACTATACCTCCTGTGGATAGAAGAATGGACAAGAGGTATACACTTCAAGGCTCAGACACGGAGTTCTTATATCAGCAATGCAGCCATGTTGGAGTAGTGCAGGCTGCTGCCTGTGACAATGCAAATATTCCCTTGGCTTCACACACCCCCAGACAAGGACTCCAGGAAGATTGATGCTATGGAAGAAACAGTACATGGCATCTTCTTTGGGACTCAGGCATAATTACATGTACTAGTACAGCCAGGTGCCCAGAAGTCCAGGTGGGACACTGTACTGGCACTGGCTAAACAGGCTCCCCCAGGCTAGCCAAGGAGCTGAGATGGTGGCTGCAGATGGGATTGAGGCATCTAAGGTTCAGTTTCATGCTGTGGACTCTAGTGATGTGTCATCAAGAGTCATGGCTATATCTGTGGTTTCTCGGAGGATGGCTTGGCCCTGCAAGTGTACTAGCCTCTCGCAGGACACCCAGGCTAAGGCCATGGATTTTCCTGTAGTGGGTAATTCTCTGTTTGGGGAGCAGACAGAGAATTACGTGAAGAAAATGGATGAATACAGGACCACTTGTAGGAGTGCTCAGGCCAAGGAGAGGCAGGCCATTCCTCAAAGGCAGCAGTCTAGGGGCAGGCCTTTTCAAAGGCCTTTTTACCAAGCACAGGCCTCTTCTTCCTTTTCTCAGAGGCATGGGTGTAGGCAGGCGTACTCCAAGCACTCCATGGTGTGCAATTTTATTTAAGGGGGGTAGCAAATCGGCTCTGAAGTGCTTCCTTTTTCCATGAAAACTAACTAAGTTAATACTGAACCTCTCTACAATTTTACTCATATGAATCGAGACAAGAAGAACTGATCACTAATACTCTCTTTGCAGCCCAAGGACAATACAACTTTATAGGCTCTGGGCTGGTATGTAGGTGTCTTAGGGAACAATGCATGGCATTTGTGTTTATCCTGCGTGACATCAACCACTGTCATGAGATACAAAAGTTGTATTTATTGTGCCAAATGAGGCAACAAACAGTCCTGGTGTACATTTGTATATTGTCTGGCTACACCCCCGGGGGGGAGGGGTAGCTCACCCTAACGGGGGTTTGCAGTGAGTCCACTTGGTGTGCAGATCTGAAATCCCTGGCTACACCCCTGCTCAGAGGGGGTTCTTCAGAGGGAGAGGCAGAAGGGGGATGAGCAGGGCTGCATCCACTCCTCAGCCTAAAGCCCCTGCCAAGCAGACACCCTGGTGAGCCTGCCCAGGTCGACTCTCCTATTCCAGTAGGGGGCAGGCTGGCTTACTTTGTCCAGGACTGGATGTCTGTTACATCAGACAAGTGGGTCCTGGAAGTAGTAAGCCAGGGACTGGTTCTCAGCTTCAGAAAATTTCCAAAGATGAGAGCCAGATCTTTTCCACCTGCAAATCTCTCTGAAACCCTTGCCCTAGAGGCAGAGGTTTCTTCTCTCCTAGCTTTAAGAGCCATAGAGAGAGTACTTACCCTACACTGGGGCAAAGGACTTACTCCAGGTACTTCCTGACCCCCAAAAAGACAGGGGAGTGGCGAACCATCCTAGACCTAAGATATCTAAACAAACATCTTTTAAAACCAAAGTTCAAGATGGTAACTCTGAGAATAATCCTTCCCTCTCTAAGGCCAGGGAACTGGCTAGCCTCCCTGGACCTTAAAGATGCCTACTTTCACATTCCCATCAGTTGCTCCCACAGAAAGTACCTCAGGTTCGAGTTGCCCTCAGGCCACTATCAGTTCACAGCAATGCCCTTTGGTCTTAACCTCAGCCCCAAGGGTTTTCACAAAGTGCCTGGCAGTAGTAGTTGCCTTTCTAAGAAGGCAAAAGATTTCCATTTTTCCATATCTGGATGATTGGCTAATAGTGGGTTAGTCTCCAGATCAAGTCAAGTCTTGCCTGCAAGTGGCCCAGCAAGTGCTCACTTCTCTAGGATTTCTTCTCAACCTTCCCAAGTCAGTTCTCGAACCAGTCCAGCTTCCTACCTTTATAGGGGCACAACTGGACACACTCAGAGTAAGAGCCTTTCTTCCTCTAGAAAGGGAAAGGGTTCTTATGGAACTAGCCTCTTCTTTCAGCCTTCAGGTATCTCGGCCAGCAAGGCGTTTCCTCCAGGTCTTGGGCCACATGGCAGCTTCAATAGCAGCGGTCCAAGGGGCAAGATTCCAGATGAGGGATATTCAGTTCCACCTGAGAGCTTTTTGGTCTCAGAGGAAAGATTCCCTTACCAAACTGATCCCAGTGACTCTGACCTTGATCCAAGCCCTCCAATGGTGGCAGGATCAGGACAATTTAAGACGAGGTGTTCCTTTTGTTACTCAGCCTTGTTCAGTGGTCCTTACCACGGACACTTCTCTTCTGGGCTGGGGAGCCCATCTGGCGTCCCTCACTGCCCGGGGCTGTGGTCCCCCCAAGAATCCCTTCTCCACATCAATCTCCTAGAGCTCAGGGCAGTTTTTCTGGCCCTAAAAGCTTTCTGTCAGTCAGTACAGAACAAGGTGGTTCAAGTCAGAAAGGACAACACCACCACCATGTGGTACATCAACAAGCAGGGAGGCACTCGGCCCACGGCCTTGTGCACTGAAGCCATGAAGTTGTGGTCCCTGGCTTATTCCCTGCAGACCTCTCTGGTAGCAGTTCACCTTCCAGGGAGGGACAATGTGCTAGCAGATGCACTGAGCAGGATCTCTCAGGGCCATCACGAATGGTCCCTGGACCCTCAGGTGGTGAAAGTGATTTTTCCAAGGTGGGGCACTCCAGAGATAGATCTCTTTGCAGCCCCAGACAATCACCAACTCCCTCTCTTTTGTTGCAGACCTCCAGTCTTGGGCTCAGTCCCCCTGGACGCCCTGATTCTGAATTGGGAAGGGAAGTTTCTGTGTGCCTTTCTCCCCTTCCCACTTCTGTTCAAAGTTTTAGTCAAAATAAGGTCTCAGCCTTGCAAGGTGATTCTGATTGCTCCTGATTGGGCCATACAGCTCTGGTGCCCCCTGTTGCTGTCCCTAGCAGTCCATCTTCCCCTGTCTCTTCCAAGGAATTACAACTTGGTAACATTCTCTCATGGGAGGATTTGGTACCCCAATCTTCAGTCTCTCAATCTCAAGGCATGGCTCTTGAAGAGTTAGAGTTTGCAGATCTGTATCTCTCCCAAGGGGTTCTGGATATCCTCAAGGCTTCTTGAAAGCCCTCCACTAGAAGGACTTACAACTCCAAATGGACGAGAATCAGCATTTGGTGTTCTAAGAAGCATATTTCACCAGACACTGCTGGATTGCCTACGGTTCTGGATTATATGGTCCATCTTAATGGCCTAGGCCTCAGACCAGCTACTCTCAAGGTACACTTGTCAGCTGTTTCTGCATTTTTGTCTGTGGGGGAGTCTTCCTCACTATCTTCTCATCCTGTGTTCTGTAAATTTTTTAAAGGATTGCTTCACACCAGTCCTCCTTTTAGAGACCCTGCCCCTGCCTGGGATTTGAATGTTTGCATTGCACAACTTACACAACCCCTTTTGAGCCTATGTCTTCAGCAGAGCTTAAGTACTTGACTTGGAAATCTGTTTTTGGTAGCCATTACCTCTGCCAGGCGTTATCAGTGAATTGCAAGCCCTGTCAGTGGAACCTGATTTTATCTCATTTCACAGAGATAAAGTGGTACTTAGAACCAATAGAAGGTTCTTGCCCAAAGTGGTTTCAGACTTCCATTTAAACCAGTCTTTGTCTCTTCTTGTTTTCTTCGCTGATCATTCTTCCTCAGGAGAGAGGAGGCTACACAGTTTAGATGTTAAAAGAGCTCTTAGTTACTACATACTGTAGAGTGTACCAAGGGTCACAAGTTTGAATCCCTCCAGTTGTTCCTCTCTTATGGAGAAGTGGGAAAGGGCAAACCTGCCACCAAGAGATCTATTGCCAGATGGATTGTGTCTTGTATACAATTCTGCTATGAAAAACTGGGAAAAACTCCACCCTCAGGGTTGAGGGCTCATTCCACAAGAGGTACAGCTGCTTCCCTGGCTGCTGCCAGGGATATCCCTCTCTTAGAAATTTGTCAAGCAGCCACCTGGAAAACAGTCCATACCTTTACCAAGCATTACTCTCTGGATATCCAGTCTAGGAATGATGCTCTGTTTGAAACAGCAGTACTTCAGAGCCTATTCCCAAAGTAGGTTCTGTCCCTCCTCCATGGAGGTACTGCTTGGTAGTCTGCAATATGTCAGAATACAGCAAGACTTAATGTTGTTTGAAGAAAAAAATTACTCACCTTAGTAATTATGTTTCTTCTAATGGAGTCTTGCTGTATTCTGACCTCCCTCCCTGCCTCCCCTCTCAGAACCTGTTTTTGGGAAGTGGGTGGGCAGGTGCAGTGTTGCACCCCAGGGTTGTTTTTGCTTGCACCCTTCTCCTTTTTGTTTGGGTGCTGATTTATTGTTGTTATTTGTATTAGATTGGTTTTTAGTTTTTGGGTTTCCTGACTTGAGTCTTCCCTGGGAATCCAAAACTTTTTTCAGCCAGTTGGCTAGTAGGAATTTTTACAATTTCCACATAGAATGTTTAGTTAGTTGGGCTCGTAAGAATCTGACGGTTTAAGTTTGAAACACTCCAGATAGAGACTTCAACCGAGCTCGAGCTCAGCATTCTATGCTCTGCATAGAAAGTTAACTCTTTGTTCTCCGGGGCAGTTCAAAGGTTGGAAATCACTGCAATATGTCAGAATACAGCAAGACTCCATTAGAAGAAACATAATTACTAAGGTGAATAATTTTATCTTCTCAGCCATGGTATGGGAGGGTGTTTACTTGTGGCTGAGGTGTGGTAGAATGTTTTTCAGTCACGGTTTGGGAGGGTGTTTACTTGTGGCTGAGGTGTGGTAGAATGTTTCTCAGCCACAGTTTGGGAGGGTGTTCACTTGTGGCTGAGGTGTGGTAGAATGTTTCTCAGCCACGGTTTGGGAGGGTGTTCACTTGTGGCTGAGGTGTGGTAGAATGCTTCTCAGCCACGGTTTGGGAGGGTGTTCACGTGTGACTAAGTTGTGGTAGAATGTCTCTCAGCCACAGTTTGGGAGGATGTTTACTTGTGGCTGAGGTGTAGTAGAACTTGAAATTCACTTTAAGGAACTGTGTGGTACTGTAACTACTTTAGGACTGCAGCTACACTTTATTTTTGCCTCACTGGGGAAAGCATTTGTCATGGATGCCAGGCCTGGTCCTGGTGCAGGCTTGAGTTCCGTGCTTCCTCTATCTGGTACACCTTGGGCTGCATTGGTTCAACTTCAAGATGAACAATTATGTTCTTAAGACTTTTGAGCATTGTCCAGTATTCAGTCTGGTAAAGAAACACCAAGGGCATGTGGTGTGTCTTACTTCACTGGACTCACTATTCTGTACCCATACTCTCATTACCTGTGTTGGGTGGTGTGACTTGCTCCATATGACCTGCCTTTCTGTGTCCTGAAAGCCCTGCCTGTTGGGGGGTTATTCATTTGCTTGTTGCTATGTTGCCCCACTACCTCCAAAGTAATAGCAGGCATAGAGCCCCCGTGTTTTGAACTGAAAATTTTGTAAAAATGGAACATGTTAATTCAACTCAAGAGGTTTGTAACTTCGGAATTATTTTGTGCAGTCTTCTGCTTATTTGGAGAATACAGTCTCAATATGCGGTATTCTGCCATGTAGTAGCGAGTGGCTGAGTTTGTCAAGTTGCAGTACGTGACAATTAGCAAAACATTATCCAAACAGTAGAAACTTGTTTTGATACTATTTTTGCTACTGGGCTGCTGTGTAAGTCAGGAAGTTTGTTTTTATTTTTAAAGCATAATAAAAAATAAAACATAATAAAAAACAGAAATCATAATATTCAGTGTACAATGAAGTACTCGGTGAAACCAAGGTTCAACCACGCTCGAGCTATGCCAGGGTAAAAAGCTAGGTTTTTAAATATTGCTTAAAGGAAAACAATCTTTCTAAATCAGTCATACCAAAGGAAACCCTGCAGTTAGGCTTCGAAGCTATTGACATAATTTTTTTACCACCTGATTTCTGTAATATTTAATGCAGTCTTTCAGTCCGAATATAAACACTGCCGGAGCCACGCAGTGCCATTTCGCATTCACAGTGCAGCTCGACACCTTTCCACTGTATAAACTGATACTGTACAAGTGAGCGTTTTGGAGCTGTGCTGTGAATGGAAATGGTACCATGCTGCTCTGCTATTACTGCATTCAGGTGACAAAAAATTTACTTTAATAGCTTAAAAGCCTAATGTGAAGGTACAGTGGGGGGCTTTGATGGTATGGCTTTACAGATTGTTGTTTTTCTTTAAAACCCACCTCCCATGGGATATTTCACAGGTTGAAAGGCAGAGCGTTCCATAACTGGGACACCTCTGTGCCAGCAGTGACTGACATTGCTATATCACAGATTGGTAGAACCAAACATACCACTTCTCTGGATTATTTCATATTTCACTTAGGAACATTTTATGTGCTGGACATGAAAGGGACTTTAATTTCGTGCAGGCTCACATTCCCAAGATTCCCTTTTCTTAATTTTATGGTACTTATTGTTAATTTGCCTGCATTTATTCTTTTTAAATATTAATAGCACCTCTTAATTACTGATTTCGTGCCTATACCTGTTCTATTTTTCTAGAGATTGATATCCTCCTTGCCGTGACCTATCTCCATCAGACACCCCCTGCCCCATCACTCGCTTTCTCTCCCTGGACTAATCCAGCCTTTCTCTTCATCCTGCAGAAGCCTGTTTTCTTCCTCCATTTCCTGTCTGGCAGCACACACAACATCTTGTGGGGGCATACTTTGGACACATGCAGCATGCTGTTTGGTGGGAGAACAAGCTCCCTGGCCCACCAGCAGCAATGCCAGAGTGTGTCGCCTTCCCTTCTCCCACCTGAGATATGCAGCTAGCAGCAGGGCGTCTCCAGCCTAGCCACCCAAGCGGCAGCTACCAAACCTGGGTCGCCAGCATGGAAGTGCGGCGCACTTCTGCTTGTCCATCGGGCGGCCCCGCCTTTTCGCATTCTAACTTTTTAAGTCACAGTTCATCCATAGTCCAGTGTGGCTTAAGGCCCCTTGAAAGAAAATGGAAGGCAGAGAATAGTCAGCTGTCTAGAGACCAGTCATTAAGCCAATGCAGAATGAAAAGCAGCTCCCTCACCACAAGAGACTGTTTATTTAAAGTGTGGGTTTGCAGTCCATCCAGCTTTTTACTTTACTGAAACAAATCATAGCTAATCGTTGTGGGGAGCAACATGCTTTCTGTTTCTGTTCTGTTCTGTGTGATTACTTTTTAAGAAAGACGCAAGATTTTGTCTTCTGGAGCTGGCCTTAGCTGTCAGTGTTTAAAACTGTTTTCAAGGAAAGTTTTTTGCTATGTATATAAAACTCAAAATAGGAAATCCATCTGCTGCCTCCACACAAGGGCAGTTTTATACAAAACTGAAAAAAAATGAGTCTATTGTAATTTTCTGCAGCACAGGTTCTGAAAGAACATGGTAGGATTCCAGTGACTCCATTATTACAGTTACGAGGTTTGTGTGTCTCTTTTGCAAAGACTCTGAATCAAGCGGTTATAATAGAAATTGCCTGGTAATGGGTTAATCTAAACAGTATTTCCCCCTGGAGAGTATACTTTAATAAATGTGACACACAGGCAGAAAAGGGAGCCAGCCTGACATGCAAGATTGGTCCTGCAGTGCTTTCCTGTCTTGCAGGTCCTGTTCCCTCAGTAATTTCCTTCAGGTCTGGCCACTAAACTGTACCATATTGTTCAGAACAGACAGCTGTCACAAAATGCTTGCTAGCTGTCAGATGAGACACAAAGGATGCTTGTTTAATTCCGGCCCTGTAGCACACTTTTCTTGGCAGCACACCTTTGTCATGCAAGAGTGGTGATAATAAGGAACCTTCTTCTTGTCCTGTGACTTACAGAAAGTGTGGTGCATACTGCACCATGGAGAAAACTTCATCGCCATAAACGTTTTCTCAACAAAGTCAAACAGCCAAGCTTGGGCGACGATAGCAAAAGATGTGTCACTCACTGAGCTGTAAGTGTGCAACAAGCTGAAGTCTTGATTTTATTTATAAACATGTGAGTAAGGATAGTACTAGTACTTGTGTTACTTTTGACTTGGGGTGACCAATTCTCACTCTCATCTTTTTCAAAAGGTTTTGATTTATTTTGCTTTGTTAAAACAGGTACATTTTTCCATACTGGACCTCAGCCAGGTCAAATGACAGTATTAGGTTACTAATACAACCTCTAAATAAGCCTTTTATTTATTTCAAAAGTTTTGCCAGGAGAGCTCATTTCCAGATGCCTCCGGGGGGGGTGGGGACAAGGAAGTACAGTAAGTACAAAAATATAAATATATGTAAATAATCATCAGCAAAATTAACAGTTGTGCAAAGGCTGTTATTCTAGTTGAGTAAATACTCTACAGTGCAATAAAGTGCAGAAGGAGAGCAATCTAGCATGCAAGAGGCAAAACAGTTCAGGATGGGAGCAGTGGTTATAAATTGGGGGATGCAGGGGGAGGTGGACTAATGTAAGTGCAGGGTGAAGGGGAGCAGGGGATGGGGATGGCAGGCAACAGCCAAGGATGCAGTATCAGGGGCAGCTGACTGCAGGAGGGGGTAGTGAAGTCATGGAGGAGGCATTTGAGTGAGTGGAGCGAAACAGCAGCACTATGGAGAAAATTCATCATTGGTTTACTTCATTTCATGCTTAACCTAGATTATTTTCCCCAACTAATTTCTCATTTTTAACAGTAATAAAGCTACAAAATCATTAACATGTCTGGACTGGCCAGAAACAGGTCACTGGCACATCTAAACTGATTCATCAACTGAACTGAATTAAATCATAGTCAAGTTATAAATGACTGATTTGCAGAGTTTTTTTTTTTTTTTTTCATTCTTTGATAACTGGGTAAGGCTCACTTGACGCAATGCCTGTTTTCAGGGGTGACCCAGGAGCACTAGGGAGGTTGAGAACTTGCTCAGGGTAACAGAGTTGATTCAAGGCAAGCTGGCTGGGGGGGGATCTGATCTGACACAAAGCTGGTCCTGTCATTTTAATTGTGACTGACTCTTCACTCATTGTATTGGGAGTTCCCCTGGAGATGTGAACTGTTCCCTCATTCTTGATACCCTGATGATGACGATACCTAACTGCTAAAGTTCAATGTTTTTGAGTGCAATGAAGCCAGTTCTGTTTGTACAGTAACTGTAACTATCTATGTTGAAATTACCTACTCGAGAGCTGGCCCGGTAGCACTTAGGGTTGAGGCGCTGGATGCCACACGTCGCTCACGCCCGGCAACCCGGGTTGAGTGGACTTCGGGTCGTTGGTGGGTTGGCAGAAGGGAAGATAGGCTGGAGCATCCCATGACGCTCTCTCTCCAGAGAGTGTATAGGTTGTTGTCCGCGACACTTTCGCTTCCATTCAACGGAGGCTCGAGTACTGCAAACCCTACATGGGGTTGGCTGGCCACTGCAGCGAGACGCTACGCTAGCACCTGATGTCAGCGGGTCAAATGCTGTATATGGAAAGCGGAAACATGGAAAGAGCCTGCCACCGCCGGGTAGATGGGGAGACTGGACGTGCCCATGATTTGCCTCCACCCGCTCAGCGAGCCCTGGACTGACAGCATGTAAGTTTCGGGGTCAGCCCCCACCTCGTCCACACCTGGGGGGTTTAGTCACAGCTCTGTGGGATCTGGGGCTCCGTTGGGTTGGATGGAAGGGAGTGGGATGTTGGTTGTCTCCCCTGATGTGTCAGAGGTGGCAGGCTGGGTAGGAGAGAAAAATAGTAATTACAAACAAAAGAAATTACCTTCTCAAAACCCTGTGGATGCAACTCAGCACCACAACAGGGAAGAACGTCTATATTGAGGTACTATACAGGCCACCAGGACAGACCGAGGAGAAGGACAGGGTACTATTAGAAGAAATCAGAAGAGTGACACACAAGGGAGATATGGTAGTGGTGGGTGATTTAAACATGCCTGATGTTGACTGGGGTATCCCGGTGGCTAGAACCTCGAGAAGCCAATCTGTGCTGGAGGCCTTGCAGGAATGCTTACTGACCCAACTGGTTAGCATTCCAACCAGGCAGGGAGCCATCCTGGATGTGGTCCTCAGAAATGAAGAGGAGGTTGGTGCTGTTAAAGTTGGACAGTTGCTGGCAGTTAGTGACCATAATATCGTCTGGTTTGAGTTATACCACGGGGATGTAAAATCTCAATGTGAGATGTAGGTCTTAAACTTTAAAGGTGTTAACTTTGGAAGAATGAAATAACTAGTCAATGGCAAACTGACCGGGATCCAGGAAAAATCTGAAGTAGAAGACATCTGGGAGCTGATTAAGCAATCTATCTTGGAGGCTACAAATCTTTGCATTAGTTAGGTGACGAAAAGAAGCACAAATGGCCCAAATGGTTCATAGCCCAGGTCAAAGAAGTGATCAGAAGCAAGAGAGAAGCTTTCTACAAATATAAAAGGGATCAGGAGGATAGTGACTGGGACGATTATGTTCAGAAAAATAGGGAAGTGAAGATGGCGGTAAGGCAAGAAAAGGTGGCAACCAAGCTACAGATTGCCACAAGGGTCCAGGCTGGAAACAAACACATCTTCCTCCACATTCAGGAAAAAAGAAAGAAAAGGGAAGGGATTGTTAGGCTAGTGGAAGAGGACAGGATCATTAAGGATGATGGACCGAAGGCTACCATACTGAATAAATTCTTCTGCTTGGTATTCGCCAAAGAAAACACTGGACCGTTGCCTGATAGTGGCCTCAAAGCAGCCAATAAAGGGATCCCGCCAGTGGTAGCACCAGAAACTACCAGTAATAGGGTCAGGGAGGCACTAACACACCTGAAGGCAAACAAAGCACCAGGGCCTGATGGACTGCACCCTAGAGTTCTTAGGGAACTGGCTGAGGAAGTGGTTGACCCCCTTGGCATATCTGTTTAATTGTTTGCTGAAGATGGTTGATATACTGGAAGACTGGAGAAGAGCAGATGTGGTTCCACTCCACAAGGGAGGGAGGGAGTAGGGAGGAGAGGGCAACTACAGGTCAGTTAGCCTCACATCTGTCATGGAGAAACTTATGGAGCCCCTAATCAAGCAGGACCTTGTGGAGTACCTGGAAGGAAATGGTCTTCAGGATGGCAGACATGGGTTTGTGGCAGGTAGATCATGCCAAATGAACCTCATGACATTTTTTGACTGGGTAACCAAAGAACTGGATAGGGGGGCCATCTGGTGGATCTCTATTTTGATTTTAGCAAAGCCTTTGACTCGTGCTGCATAATCGTCTATTAAAAAAGTTGGGTGACCTAGGCACTGCTGAAAGCATTGTTAGGTGGGTGGGGAATTGGCTCAAAAACAGGACACAGAGAGTGGTAGTCAATGGGATGAGCTCTTCTGAGGGAAAGGTCACAAGTGGAGTTCCTCAGGTATCAGTCTTGGGCCCGATTCGTTTTAACATGTTCATAAGTGACATCGGAGAAGGTGTCCAGGGCAAGCTTGTCCTCTTTGCAGATGACACGGAACTCGGTTGGAAGGTTCACAGTGTAGAACCAGTTAGGGACCTTCCGGATGAACTTCACAGACTAGAAAGATGGTCTAATGTCTGGCAGCTGAGGTTCAATGTGAAAAAATGCAAAACTATGCATCTGGGGAAGAGTAACCCGAAGATAGAATATTGGCTGAATGGGGTCAGGCTCAGTACCACACAAGAAGAGAGGGATCTGGGGATCATCATTTGCGACACTCTCAAGCAAACAAGCCAATGCAGCAAAGCATACAGCGAGGCAAATCGAATGCTATGGTGTATGGATAGGGATTCGACAGCAAGAGAAATGAGGTGATCCGCCCCATCTACAGGTCCCTGTTGAGATGTCACTTGGAGTATTGTGTCCAGTTTTGGAGCCCTCACCTTAGGAAGGACAAGAATAGGCTGGAGGCCATAACAAAGAAGAGCGACAAAGATGATCCAGGGACTCCAAGGGCTCTTATATGAGGGCCACCTTGAGTCACTAAACGTACCCACTCGAGGCAAGAAGAGAAAGAGGGGATTTGATTGAGACATTCAATTTCATGAGAGGTATCTTGCTTTGAGATCTTACTTTGAGAGGGCTCTTGCAGTAGGCACCACTGGTAGAACTAAGCCACCATGGGGTCAGGACCACACGGAAACTTTAGCAATGTACCACAGGGGAACCCCCACCAGATGCCACGTGACCGGCGTCAGCCTACATTGTATAGTGGGCGGTCCCCCACACCCGCCTCAGTTCTTTCCTGCCGTCGACCTGCGCTTGTTGAACCTAGCAGAATGTTGCTTAAGTCAACCGCCATTTCTAAGTAGTTATTTTTTGATTTAGTACGATAGTTTTTCGTCGCTTTCAACTGTCAGTTACGTGTCTAGACCGACCCCTTCAGTTGAATCCCGCAAATCCAAGCCAATTACATAGAAGGATGACCATATCTCGTGCGTCCTCTGCCTAGGCCTGGATCACTACTTCAAAGCCTGCCAGAAATTTAACCAGGCCACGTGGAGATGACGCCTGAAGACCCTGAAAGCTCATCTCCATTAGCAGAAGTTGACCGCCATGGGAAAAAGAGCTGGAGGCCCAGAGTGCATCTTCCTTTACTGGAGGCTTTGTCAGAGACCTCCTATTCTTCTAAGAAGAAGCACAAGCAAGACCAGCATCAGGACTGGGACCAGTCCTCCTCTAGGCTGCGGTCACCTCTGGGGGCTGTAGCCAACGTTGGGTCTTCCCCCTAGGGGGTCGGCCCCTCCGGCCAAGCCAGCCCTCCCTTCCTCTGGGCAGCCTCTGGCCCCACCGCCTGCTCTGGTCACAGTGTTGGTTGATGCTTCCGCAGGTTTAGGGGATTCTTCCTTCATCCCGCTGCCCCTGTCACTCAGGCCCGTCACCCCACAAGGTCCTCAGCCAGGTGGCTTGGCTGGTAAGTCATCTGTCAGTGCTACTGATGCCTGCACAGTCCTGGCACTTTTGCTGGATCCCATTTCCGGATCCGACACTGGTCCTTTGGACCCACAGCAGCTGTTGCCTGCTCCAGCAGGGCTGCAGCCATCACCGGGGGGAGGTCCCCCATCCTCGGGCACCTCTGATACTCAGCCACTACCGGTGGGCACTACTCCGGGACCTTCCCACTTGGCGCCGGCAGGGCCATCGCCTGCCAGTCCTTTTGCAGACTGGTCGCCAGACCACCCTATACTGGAACCCTCTGGGATGCCCCTGGTCCTTCCGTTACCAGAACCTGACATGGGGCTTCGGGCACCTCCTAGCCCACCCCCAAACCTACTGGTTCCCTCGGGCCTAATGCCCGGCCCACAACCGCCATCGGGCCCCTGGTTACCCATCGGATCTGATGCTGGGTTTCCCCTCGGGTCCTCAACTGGGGCCGTCAGGTTTGGCCCTGGGTATCCAGCACCTTATTAGCTATCACCGGTTCCGTTGGGTCTGTCGCCGTGTCCCTATCCAGGCTACCTGATGCCGGGGTACCCTTTACCTAATGATGTATCCTTATCCGATGCTGGTGGACTATAATGCCGTATTCAACTCTTGGTGGGCTGTTACACTGGCAAACAGTGGGGCAGGACCCCCAGCAGTGCCGCATATTGGAACACCTGTGCCTGCCTGAGCTCTTGCCTATGGTGATGCCACCCTTGGTGACACCCCACGACGACATCACTGCTACTGTGTGGCAGCAGCCAGCGATGGTACCTCCGATGCCAAAAAAGTTTGATAGGCTTGGGTCCCCACCTAACACAGATTCCATTGTTTCTAATGCCGCCTATAACAGGACAAAGAAACCAAAGCACATGACCACTTCCCTCCGGATAAGGAGTCCAGGCAATTGAACCATTTCAGGTGAAGGGTATATGCTTCTTCCACCCTAGCCTTACGTGGCCTGGACTACTTGGCGCATATGGTGGTCTACCAACAACCCCTATGGGGTCAGGCCCAAGGATATTGTGGAGGCCCTTCTAGACTCCCCGTCTAAGGCACTGCTGGAACAAATTCTATGCTCTGCTGACAATGTTAGCCTCCACGTCCTTTAAGCTGCCTACGAAACAGTGGACACTTCGGTGTGAAGCACAACTACCGCCATCTGCCTCCTTGGCGGCACGCTTGGTTTCGCCTTTCTGGGTTTGCACCAGACATTCAAGCCTCCATTATGGACCCCCCATTTCGTGGCTCGATCCTTTTGGTGGCAAAGTTCAAGACATGATCAGTGCCTTGCAGGTGTCGGGCAAGGCCCTATGTTCAGTGTACTCCCTCTAGCACACTGAGCAAAGAGGGACGCACAGTTCTTCCTTTCTTGGCCAAGCGTAACGACCTGCCTGACAGCAGCACGCCAAGCTCCAGGGCAAGCATCGGGCTTCTTCTGTCTTCACTGCTCTAAGGCCCATAAAGCTCCGGCAGCCACGCTCCCTGCGCCCTCCGCCACCTCTTGACTCATGGCACGACCCCCCCCCCCCAACGGGGAACCCGGCTCCGGTATGGGTTGGTTTGCACTCCACCTTGATGGGTGGAGGACAATAACATCAAACAAATGGGTTCTCCAGTTGGGATCCTAGGGTCTCACACTAGAATTTCTCAAGTGACCTCCAGAAAAACCTCCAGGGCCCTCTTATTACCCTCGGCTATTACTCCTGTTTCTTCCTGGTACCAAAGACAGCAGGAGACCTCTGACCAAACCTGGCTCTAAGCCTGCTCAGCCAGTACATAGAGTACAAGTGCTTTTGCATGGTGACTGTACCCGGGTTCCTACCATTGATCCACCCCAGGGACTGGTTTTGCCCTCGATTTGCCTACCTGCACATCCCTATTTTTCCTGGCCCACTGCCGATTCCTCCATTTCTATTTCCAGGAGGAGCATTACCACTTCAAGGCCCTCCTTTTTGGCCTGTCGTTGGCCCTCAGGATTAGCAGTGGTGGCTGCGGTGCTGAGGTGACAGGGACACTGTGAATGCCCCTACCTCAATGACTGGTTTCTTATGGCCCCATCGAGGGAATGCTTGGAACAGACACTGGAGTCCACCCTAAGTCTGTTCCAACTGCTGGGGGTCACAGTGAACTATCCAAAGTCTAACCTGTCTTCGTGCCAATAACTACAGTATGGTGGGGCAGTGCTGGACACCAGCAAGTGTCAGGCCTTTCTTTCCCAAGACAGGGCAGAGACATTCAAAGAGCAGGCTTGGTAAGTTGCCTCCAGATGTTGGGTTATGGCCTGGTGATTCCTTCGACTGCTGGGCCTCATGGCAGCAGCCATTCCTACTGTTCTCCTAGCCAAGCTCCACATGCGTATCCTGCAGTGGACATAACGAGTTCCGTGAGATCAGAGGTCAGACAACCTCGACCACAAAGTCGTGGTATCCAAGCCAGCAAAGAGGGCTCTCCTGTGGTGGCAAAACATGGACAATCAACTACTAGGATCCACTGTCAGTCCACTCCTCTGACCCAGATCCTGACCACAGATGCGTCAGGAAAAAGTTTGGGAGCCCATCTTGGAAACAGTCTGACTCAGGGGTCCTGGTCCCCATCAGAACTGTCCTTGCACACCAGTGTGCTGGAAACGAGAGTGGTGCTGTATGCCCTTCAAGCTTTACAGTCCCAACTTCTTCCGGGACCACTACTTGTGCAGTCAGGCAACATACGCATGGCCTGGTACATCAACAAACAAGGGGGAACCCACTCATATCCCCTTTGCAGGAAGCCATGCGGGTATGGAATTGAGCTGTACCATACAGCATGGCCTTCGGCTCTTGGCAGTGAATGCACCAGGTGGTCAAAACATCCTTGTGAACAGGCTCAACCGCATGCAAGTTTGTCTCAAGAGTGGGAACTGCACATGTCAGTCGTCGAAGGGCTCTTCGACAGATGGGGTTGTCCGAATTTAGATCTGTTTGCCTCCCCATCCAACACAAAACTGCCCAGTTTCTGCTTGCTTGTTCCTGGGCCTGGTGCTTTCTGGCGAGATGCGTTGTCTCTCTCTTGGAAGGGGAGGTTCCTGTATGCCTTTCCTCCCTTCCCGCTCTTGCAGAGGGTTCTTTTCAAACTGCAGTTAGAGGAAGCAGAAATTATTCTTATTGCTCCATACTGGCCACGCCAGATATGGTTCCCTTTACTTCAGCAGTTGGCAGTGGAACCTCCAGTTTCTCTTCCTCCCTGTTCAGACTTGTCCTCCCAGGACTAGGGCACTTTGATCCATCCTGATCTCAAGTCCCTTCACCTTCATGCATGGCTCCTTCAGACGTAGCCATCTCTCACTTTGACGTGTCACCCAGGGTTGCTGAAGTTCTGATAGAGGCTAAGAAGCTGTCTACCAGAGCCACTTGGGCAGTTTCCAAAGAGTGGAATCCTTTCACTTGCCCTGTTTCCCAGGTCATGGAGTACCTCCTGTCCCTGTCGGACTCAGGGCTCGGTTATTCCTCACCAAAAAATCCTCTTATCTACGATCTCTGCCTATCACTTCCCGGTGGACGTCAAGACTCTGGCTCAGGTGGAGGTCTCCCATACCTTTCTGAGGGGTATCCTCCATAATAAACCTCCTATCAAAGATCCTGTCCCGTCTTGGGACCTAAACTTCATTCTGGATCTTCAGGACGCGTTCTTTCATGTCCTGATTGGTCCATCTCACCAACGGTTCCTCTGTTTTTGGGCTGAAGGAACCCTCTACGAGTTCCAGGCCATGCCCTTCGGCCTCTCCTTGGCCACCAGGGCCTTTACCAAGTGCATCACAGAGGTGGCAGCTTACCTAAGACACTGAGGGGTCTGGGTTTACCCCTACCTGGACGTGACTGGCTGTTAAGCAGGTCCCTCCAGGCAGGAAGGAGGTGGAGTGGTCCAGGGACCTGGCCCTCCAGACCTGCGTTGAACTTGGCCTCCTGGTCAGCGAGGCCAAGTTGGAATTCGTATCCTTGCAGGTGATCAGCTTCATCGGGGCGGAGCTCGACTCTTGCAGAGCCAGAGCCCAGCTCCTGGCGGACAGGGCGGAGGCTCTCTCCTCCTTTGCCCAATCCTTTTGGGTTGGGCAATTGCACCCTGTCCATGACTTCCTGCATGTGCTGGGCTACATGGTGGCCTGTACCAGTGTGGTCCGTTGGGCCCACTGGAGAATGCGCTTCCTGCAGTACGAGCTGGTCAGCCAGTGGTCTCAGTACAAGGGGCAGTTTGACCAGCCAGTTATGGTGAACCAGCAGATGTGGGGTGAAATCCAGTGGTGGCTGGTCCCAGCACATCTGCAGGAAGTGATCCCGTTTGTCCACCCAAAGGCAATGGTCATCCTGAAGACCAGTGCCTCTCTCATGGGCTCAGGTGCCCACCTGGGGGAGCACAGAGTCCACGGGCTCTGGACCCCCGAGGAGTTCCAATGAGGTACTGAGGTACTTCAGTGTTTCTATCATGTCTCCCCTCTCCCTCCTTTCCTCAAGGGTTTACATATTAAGCTCGTTTAGCCTCTCCCTGCAAGAGAAGCCATATGAGGAGAGGCTAAAGGAGCTTAATATGTATACCCTTGAGGAAAGGAGGGAGAGGGGGGACGTGATAGAAACGTTTAAGTACCTCAGTGGAATCAACAAAGTCCAAGAGGGTAGCATCTTTCAGAAAAAGAGATGTGCAAGAACAAGGGGACACAATTTGAAGATAGAGGGGAGATGGCTCAGGGGCAATGTGAGGAAGTATTTTTTCACAGAAAGGGTGGTGGACGCGTGGAACAGCCTTCCTGAGGAGGTTGTGGGGTCTAAAACTGTGGGAGAATTCAAGAATGCATGGGACAGACATAAGGCAATTTTGTGGTGGGTAGGAAGAAATAGGCTGTTGGTTAAATAGGAACTGCAGCTTATCCTCTAGGTAGGGAAATGGGCAGACTAGGTGGGCCAAGCGGTCCTTATCTGCCGTCAAACTCTATGTTTCTATGGACCCCCGAGGAGTTCCAATGCCACATCAAGCTGCTGGAGCTCCGAGCAGTCCGGCTGTCACCGACTTCATTCGGTCCACACATTCAGGGTCAAGTGGTCCAAGTCCAGATGGACAACACCTCTACCATGTACTACCTCAACAAACGAGGCAGGACGCACTCCCTGCCTTTGTGCAAGGAAGCACTCCGTGTCTGGACCCACGTGCGCAGCCTTGAGGCGGATCTCCTGGCCATCCATGTGGCAGGAGCCTCCAGTCGGCGGATGCCCTCAACTGGGTGGGCGAGGTGTTTTACAAGTGGTCTCTCCACCCAGAGGTAGTTCAGTCTGTTCTCCCAGTGGGGCACCCCTCAGGTGGACCTGTTCGCCTCCAGGGAGAACGCAAAGATGAGGCTGTTTTGTGCTTGCTGCCCTCAGCAGGGCGTGCTGCAGCGGGATGTCTTTTCGAGGCCGTTGACCCCAGGCCTCTTCTTTGCCTTCCTTCCACTTCCCTTGATCCACAAGGTGCTTCTCAAGGCCAGTAGGGACAAGACACAGCTGATGCTAGTGGCTCCGGACTGGCCCCACCAGTTCTGGTACCCTGATCTCCTCAACCTCATCAGCAGCCTTCGCAAGGCATCCTTCCCTACGCCTGGACCTGCTTTCCATCAATCAGGGGAAGGTACTCCACCCAGACCTTTAATCCCTGCACCTAACGGCTTGGTTCCTGAGCGGCTAGAGTTCCAGGCCTTGGGTCTCTCCGAAGATGTCTTCACTGTTGTATAGGCATCTTGGAAGGAGTCAACCAGGAGGTGCTACGCCTTCAAATGGAAGAGATTTTCCATTTGGTGTCAGGGCAAGAGGCTGGACCCTTTATCCTGTCCAGTGGCTAGCATCCTTGATTACCTATGGTCCCTCTCTCAGTTGGGCCTTCAGTCAACAACCCTAAAGGTGCACCTGGCAGCCATCTCTGCTTACCGGGTACAGGACAGACAGCAGTCAGTGGTGCAGGAGAAGGTGGTCTGGCGCGTCGTCAAGGGCCTTGACCACATTTCCCCTCTGGTGCATGAACCACCACCGCCATGGGACTTGTCGCTGGTTTTGGCAAAGTTCATAGGCAAGCCATTCGAACCGATGCACAGGTGTGAGATGTCTCACCTGTCATAGAAGATCACCTTCTTTGTTGCTGTCACATAAGCCAAAAGGATTGGGGAGCTCCAGGTGCTTTTGGTGGAGTCTTCTTACCTGGTCTTCCATAGAGGACAAAGTTGTCCTACGCCCCAACCAGAAGTTCCTCCCGAAGGTTGTGTCAGAGTTTCACCTTAACCAGGTGATTGACCTCCTAGTGTACTTCACCAATCGCACCTCGGAGGCCAAGCACAGGTTCCATACTCTGGACGATAGGCAAGCGCTCCCTTATTACAAAAAGCACACGGTCAGAGTTCGGGGAGAGATCCGCCAATTGTTTGTCACCTGTGCTGAATCCTCACCTGACAGACCTGCAGCCAAGCAGATGACTGGCAGGTGGATCACATCCTGCATTGATATCTGCTATATGTTGGCAGGTAGGGAACCTCCCAGAGGGCTAAGGGCTCATTCCACCCACCATACCACTGCGTCATTGGCTGCTTCCAGAGACGTCTCTATCCAGGAAATCTGCAGGGCTGCAACCTGGAGATCAGCCCACCCCTTCATTTCCCATTACCACATTGACCTAGAGTTATGCCGGGATGCTGGTTTTGGGGCCTTAGTTCTCCAGTCTCTGTTTCCTAAGTAGGGTGTGTGTGCCTTGCCTCCCTCCTCCCAGAGAACTGCTAAGAGTCTGCCAGGAATTGTGGATAGAAAATCATATCCATGTCTGTAGAAACACAGGTTACTCACCTGTAACAATAGATCTTCTACGGAATGGTCTCGCAGTAGGTAATTACTTCTGGGAGATTCCAGCATATGGAGCTGTCACATGGCAGCTCTTCTAGCAGTTTTCACCAGGTGTCGCCCACACATGACATCATCTTCCTGTTTCCTATATAAGTGTGGGCGGTCCCTGGTATCCTCAGTTCATTTTCCCGCGGTCTTCAGCTTGTGCAGCAGCTAGTTCAACTTCTGTGTAACAGTCGATTAGAAAAACGTCCCAATTGTTCGTCACCTTTGCCTCTGGCAGAGAAGGGCTTCCCATTGCTAAACTAATCCTTTCTTCATGGTTGGCGAATTGTATTACCTTTTGTTACAAAAAGTACAACACCACTCTACCTGGACCTGTCCAGGCCCATTCCACTAGAGCCATGACCACTACTACGGCTTGCTTTAAAGGAGCCTCCATTACTGATATCTGCAATGTGGCTTCCTGGTCCACAATCCAGACTTTCACAAGGCATTACAATCTTGATATTGCATCGAGACATAGGACAGCCTTTGATCATGCGGTCCTACAAGGTGTCCTATCATAATTGTGCTCCTTCATGGACATAACTGCTGGGTATTCTCCTAGAAGTAATTACCTACTGCAAGAGACCATTCCATAGAAGATAGTACAGTTACGTAAAATCTTACTATAACAGTAGATCTTTGAGGAATGTCTCTTGCAGTAGGTGCAATCCAAAACTCCTTACCCCTCCTTCTCTAACAGAGCAAATACTGGTCCAGTGACTTAGGGTTGGGACTCCTTGGTACCTCGGCTTCCTCTCGGTCCTTCCTTTGCAAGCTGAATCCGGTGGGGGGACTGAGGATACCAGGGACCGCCCACGCTTATATAGGAACAGGAAGATGATGTCGTGTAGGCTGCCCCTGATGAAAACTGCTAGAAGAGCTGCCGTGCGACAGCGCCCTCTGCTGGAATCTCCCAGAAGTAATTCCCTACTGCAAGAGACATTCCTCAGTGATCTACTGTTACAGTAAGATATTACGATATAACGTAACTGTACTTTCTAGGAGTGGCATATGATGTTCATCCACGTGGACCCACCCAACCTCCCCAGCTTCGACCCACACACTCTGCTTCCAGCGGGCCAGATCTTATCTGTGTCAATCTTCACAGATGGGTACTGGCCAGATCAGGACCCCATGGAGCTTTTTTTTTTTTTTTTAAAGGATGGCGAACCGGCAGCATCGGCGCGTCGCCCTCCGAGGCAGGCGTGCCTACGTGGCGCTCGACGGTTGGCCGTTAGGCTGCTTCGACTCCATGCCTACCAGTTCTTCGTCTCCATGGTCGAGGTGCGCCTAGAGTGAAGCTGTTGGAAGAAGAAATTAGGCCTGTCAGCCTTTACTGCGACGTTTAAGTCCGTCAGTCTTACTAGTTCTGGGTTCTGCCTCCACTCGACGTCGCCGGTAAGATCTTTCCTTTTTATTTGAAAGTTTGCGACATCGAGTCTATTTTAGGTGTTTTTTTCCATAGGTCATGTCTTGGTCAGGGGGCAAGAAGTTTTTCAAGGCGGGTCGGCCCCCTATGCGTCGGTGCCCGTGCAGCCGCAAGTATTCCGTTACCGACCAGCATGACTGGTGTCTCGCGTGTCTTGGCCCGCTTCACGACATGGATTCATGCGACGCCTGCTTCTCCATGGACCGCCGCATCCTTGAACAGCGCGCATTTAAAGTAGGGCGAGCTCCGCTGATTTTCGGGGGTAGGGTTCGCACTCGGGCCAAGCCACGCTCTCTTGGCATTTCCTCCGGGCCCCCTCCTGGTTCTATATGGACCGAGGAGGAGGGAGCCTCGGCTACTTGTAGCCTGGCCATTGCCGAGGCTCCTCCTGCGGCGCAGGAGGCCCATCCTGCTTCCTCCGGGGCGGGCGGGAGGCGCGCTCGGCAGATCGCCCCTTCAGGGTGAAGGCTCCCCGTGTCCATCCAGCGGCTCGGAAGGCCGGGTCGGCGCCGTCCGGTCGGTGCCGTGGGGGCCTTTAAGCGCCGTTCGCGGTGCCGAGCCCTGTCGGTGCCGACTTCGTCTCTCGGCACCATAGGCCCTGTGGCGCGGCAGCTTCTGCGCCTGGCGCCATAGCCCTAGATTTGACTTACGTCTTTGCGTCACGCCTCACTCGGCGCCGAGGTTGAGCACGGCACCGTGGGGCCTTGGCGTTGTCGATCGGTGCCGTCTTGGCACCGTTGAGTACTCTTGGTGCTGCTCGCGGCACCGAGGGGCCTAGTGGTGTCGTGTTCAGCGCCAAGTCTGCCCTTGGGGCCATCGGCGCTGCTTCGAGCGGCACCGAGGGGCCTGGTGGTGTCGTCGGCGCCGAGGTCATAGCTGGGGCTGCCGTCGGCGCCATCTCTGTCTCTGGTACTGCCCCCGGTGCCGGTGGACTTGATGGTGCCGCGGCTGGCCCTGGCTCTGGACCTTTGGCCCGAGCTGCCCTGGTGCCTTCTGTCAGCCCCGCTTGCGGGGTTGTGGAGGGCACGGGTGCCGCCTCGGCCACTGCCCTGGCTGCCGGGCCCTTTGGCAAGGTCGCCTTCACCCGCCCTCCTACCATTTGGCCTAGGGCCTCAGACTCTACCTCTTCGGGGTCGGAGTCGGGCTTGGAGTCAGACAGGCAGTCACACCCCTCGGGGTTGTCTGCAGAGGAGAGCGAGCCAGTGGTCTCCACGACGAGTCATAGCCAGACCCCTTCTGAGGAGCGTCAGGTAGTTCCCGAGGTTAGGGTCAGTGGTACTGACCAGCAGGCTATGGTGCGTGCCACCATTGCCATGCAACCTGGCCTTGGAGGGGTTCCTCGACCCCTCAGAAGTGGTACCCCCTCCGGTAGTGTGTCTTGATCGCCCAACTTTGGGGCCCATCGGGAAGCCTACAGGAGGGGAGGGTGCTGTTCCCTGGGTCTCCCCTTCGGGGCAGCCCAGAGCTGTCAGCTACCTAGGCTGGCCCTCTCTCCATTTCCGCTCATCAGGCCCACTATGCAGCCTACAACAGGTTCTTGTGGTTCGCGCTAGGTGAGATCCTAGCTGCTTTGCCTGACTCGGAGAAAACCAGGCAAGCCATCGTGCTCTCTGCACGTGGCCTGGAGCTAGCAAGGCACCAAGCAAGGGCATCTTACGACGCCAATGAGGTAGCTACCAGGGTCGTAGGGACAGCGATCTGCACCAGGAGATCGGCGTGGCTTCGTCTTTCCCGCTTGTCACCCTTGGCCCGGCGTAGGGTGATTTGCTCCGCTCACCAGGGAACCTACCTCTTCTCCCGTAGGGCGAGATGGCGTTTGTCGGGGCAACTTCCTTCCCCCTCAGGGGACCCGTCTCGCTCTCCCCACTCTCGGGCCTCCTCAGGCCCAGAAGGTTCCCCCCCTTAGTGTGTCACCCACTGAGGGCTAAGGGACTCTGTCCCTTAGGGTGCAATGAATCAACCCCCTTGGGGGCTTGGTACTCACCCATCTGTGATGAATGGTGAAGATTGACACAGATAAGATATGAAAATTACGTACCTACCGTAATTATGATCTTTCTGTGTATCTTCACCATTCATCACAATCCCGCCCGCCATCCCCCTGGGGCCTCAGTCTCTGGGTCCCCTCCTCTGTGCCTACCCCTCTCTTTTGAGGCGGGGTAAAGTGGGAGCCACACAGAGGGGTATTTTTCTCCATAAAGGGGTATAGCTAAGGGGGCACTCCTTCTCTACATATCTCCACCCTGACAGGGTGGGAGTTAATGGTTGCCCTCCTTCTGTTATCCTTCTGGTCCCATCTGTTTAAAAAAAAAAAAAAATCCCCCTTTTTTTCACCAAATATCTTTCCAGAGAGAGTACTAAGTCCCTGTACCCTGTCCTTCTCCAGAATAGCCGACTCTGCTTTTGGGGTATTGCCAGTTATTCTGTGCCTTGAATTCTGGCAGAGAGCTTTGCTACTCCTTGCAGTTCCTATACAGTCTGGTGACGGACAAGGGTCTCGGATCCTTGTTACCTCTCACTCTCTCCTAAATTTTCTCCCCCCCTCCCTTCTTCTGCTTCCAGAGATTGGGGCCCCTACCCAATCCCCTTAGTCTTATTTCTTCTATGCTGTCCTCTCAGTCATTATTTCTCCTTTTAGTTCAGTTTTTCTCTTCCGTTTTCTGTCCCTTGGACTCTCTTGTCCCACCCTCCATCCCTTCCTCTTACCTCTCCGTGACTCAGAACTGGTAGGCAGGTGGAGTCGAAGCAGCCTAACGGCCAACCCTCGAGCGCCACGTAGTACGTCGGCCTCGAGGGCGGCGCCGAATCTGCGTCGGCTCCGCCTATCCCTTTACAAAAAAAAAAGCTCCCTGCGGGGTCCTGATCTCCGGCCAGTACCCATCTGTGATGAATGGTGAAGATACACAGAAAGATCATAATTACGGTAGGTACGTAATTTTCATATCTAGCACCATGGGGCAGAGTCGAGGGAGTTACCACTTAGGTGGGTGGGAGGAGTCAACTTGAAGACTTTCCGGCACATCTTAAAGGAAAAGAACACTGCCAGAAAGTGTGGATGAACATCGTATACCACTCCTAGAACTAGTGTTACAGGTGAGTAACCTATGTTTACCTTCTTTAGAACCAGCCACGAGTTGCGAGCTGCACTTCCTATCATGGAAAGTGCTATTTTTAGTTGCTTTTAATTATGCTCGAAGGATTTCCGAGCTTCAGGCTCTGATGTGTAAAGAGCCCTATTTAGTTTTTCACAAATACGGAGTTGCTTTGTGTACAAATCCTAAGTTTCTACCTAAGGTAGTGTCTGAGTTTACTCTGAACCAGGCCATACACCTGCTGGTGTATTACCCTGAGTATTCTAACTGGGGAGGCACGTCTTCACATGCTGGACAGGCACAGAATGCTGTGGTATTATTCCCATTGGGCCAAGTGTTTCATGAAGTCTGATCAACTTTTCGTTTCTTTGCTCCCAAGATGGAAGGCGCTGCAGTTTTCAGACAATGCCTGTTAAAATGGCTAGCGAATCGCATTTTGATTTGCTATCAGAAGTACAAGTCCCTTCCTGGGGTTGCCAAGGGCCACTCCACCAGGAATATGGCCACTTCCCCAGCGTGTTTTAAAAACGTGTCTGCTGTGGGTATCTGCGCGGCAGCAACTGGGAGTTCTGTCCATACCTTCACCAAACATTACAGTCTGGACATTGCTTCTAGGCGCTGTCTGTGGACTAGCTGTTCCTCAGGGCCTCCTGTTTTAAATTGCCTACTTCAGACCTTTGTCCTACCTCCCGTATCTTGTCTCTGCTTGACTTAGCACTGCTTGGAAATCAGTCCTACCTGTGTTGCTTACTACAAGAGCCCTCTCGAAGTAAGATAATACAGCTGTGTAAGAACTTACTGTAACAGTAGATCTTCAAGACAGGCTCTTGCAGTAGGCAGGGTTTTCCCTCCCTCCCTCCATCCCCCTGCTCTCTATTTCCATATCTGCCTTTTCTGAGGCTCCAGGAGCCCCCTTCTTCTCCTGTCACACCTTCTCACAGGTCTCCAGCGGGAGAACTGAGGTGGGCGTGGGGGACCACCCACTATATACTGTAGGCCGATGCCAGTCACGAGGCGTCAAGTGGGCGGCTCCCCCACATTACATTGGTAGCTAAAGTTTCCATGTGGTCCTAGTGCCTGGTGGCTTAGTCCTACTGGTGTTGCCTACTGCAAGATCCTCTCTCGAAGATCTACTGTTACGGTAAGTTCTTGCGTAACTGTACTTTCTGTACTCTGAACTATTCAACAGGGTCAGCAGCTCATCTACTAGGGTCACTAGTGCAAGCTGAGGGGAAGGACCTAAGGAAACACTACTTCACTGAAAGAGTGGTGGAACCATGGAATATAAACTGCCTGCCATGTTGGTGAGATCTAAGACAGTGACAGCTTTCTAACTTGGGTGGGACAGAGCAAGGGGGAAAAGTGTAACGGGGAGGGGATCATTGCTACAGAGGGGGCTAGGTCCCTGGACCAGTAGAAGGTCCAGGAATCTCATGGGCAGACTATACGGACCTTGGGTTTCCTTCTGCAGTAATTTTCTATGTTTCTCTGTTTTTATGTTTACTCTAGCTCATTTGAATACACCATGGTGATACCCTTCTTGCTGCGCTTAACTCCTTATACAGTGACCAGTGTTACAGAATGGTGTCATAATCCAGCCACAGACCAAAAGGGGCAGGAACCACAATGAACATGTCATCTTTTTATCATTTATTTCCAGGATAGCCCATCTGAGTTGCAGCATCTCATTTTGGGGTTTTGCTTTACTCATGCTTATAGCTGGGTTGGGCTGAATTGTTTAGGGTTACACAGTGAGAAAGTGGCTCTGATGGGATTTTAAATTAAGTGTATCCTGGTTCCAAAGCTTGTGTTTTAACTGCTACACAGCACTGCCTTCATAGTGCTTTGTTCATTTTCTAGTTGGCAACTCCATTCGTGCCTTACAGCCTTTCTTGCTGTGTTGGCAGATTCGTACTTTGGGCATCCAGAAACCAGAAGCTGAGACTCTCGATTTTAGGGTTTGGTGTGGATTAAACTGCTTCTCTGGCTAATACCGGTGCCAGTCTTGCAAGCTGCATAGCCTAGTCCCACACCATGGCTTCACACTGTACGACCTAGTCCTACACCATGGCCAAACACCGCACAACCTAGTCCCACACTGCACAACCTAGTCCCGCACGGTGGTCCCACATGCACAACCTAGTTCCACACCATGGCCCCACACTGCATAGCCTAGTCCCTCACCATGGCCCCACACTGCATGGCCTAGTCTCTCACCATAGCCCCACACTGAGCAGCCTAGTTCCACACCATGGTCCCACACTGCAAGCCTAGTCCCACATCATGGCCCACGCTGCACAGCCTCATCACCATGGTCCCACACTGCACAGCCCATTCCCACATTCTAGTTCCACACTGTACAGCCTCGTCATGCACCATGGTTCCACACTGCACAGCCTAGTTCCACACTGTGGTCCCACACTGCGCAGCCTAGTCATACACCACAGTCCCTCACTGCACAGCCTCATCCCACACTGCACAGCTTAGTCATACACCATGGTCCTACACTGCACAGCCTATTTATACACCATGGTCCCACACTGCACAGCCTGTTCCAACATTCTGGTCCCACACTGCACAGCCTCGTCACATATCATGGCCCCACACATCACAGTCTAGTCTCACACTATGATCCCACACTGCACAGCCTAGTCACACATCATGGTCTTACACTGCCCAGCCTGGTCCCTCACTATGGTCCTGGACGGCACAGCCTAGTCCTACACCATGGCTTCATACTGCACAGCCTGGTCCCACACTGCACACGCAGCCTAGTCCTAGTCCCACACCATGGCCCCACACTGTACAGCCTGGTCCCACACTGCATACACAGCCTAGTCCCGCACTGTACAGCCTGGTCCCACAACATAGTCCCACACTGCACAGTCTTAGTCCCATGCTGTGGTCCCACACTGCACAGCCTGGTCCCACACTATGGCCACACACTGCACAGCCTAGTCCCACACCATGGCCCCACACTGCAAAGCATAGTCTTACACCGTGACCCCACACTGCACAGCCTTGTCCCACACTGTGGCCTCACACTGCATAGCTTAATCCCACACCATGGCCCCACACTGCACAGCCTAGTCCCATGCCATGCCCCCACACTGCACAGCCTGGCCTGACACTGCACAGGCTGGTTCCACACCATGGCCCCTGACTGCACCACCTAGTCCCACACTATGACCCCACATTGTACAGCATACTACCTTATAATGTCCCCACACTGCACAGCCTAGTCCCACACCATAGCCCCACACTGTACAGCCTGCTCCCACATAATGGCCCCACACTGCATAGCCTAGTCCCACATTTTGAACCCACACTGCATAGCCTAGTCCCACATTTTGAACCCACACTGCATAGCCTAGTCCCACACTATGGCCCCATACTACATAGCCTAGTCCCACACCGTGGCCCCACTCTGTACATCCTAGTCCCACACCATGATCCCACACTGTACAGCCTAGTGCCATACAGTGGCCCCACACTGCACAGTCTAGCCCCACAGCATGACCCCACACTATGGTCTCTCAGTTCAGAGGCTGTAAATTGCAAAGGAATCTTCAGCTTATTTGATCAGCTTGTGAAAGACTCAGATGGCCCCCTGGATCTCTTTTGCCTCACCTACACCTAGTGTTGAACTTTCAGTCCTGTAGTCTTGATGTTGTGATGGTCTTGTGCAGGGTCATAGCACTGTACTGTACTGCAGAAGGAAGAAATTAAAATGAAGATGGGCAGCCTGGTCCAGTGTCACAGGCAGAGTGTGCCATACACCCATGTGGGCAACATGGCTTCACATCTGTGTGGAGCCTGTAAAGCTATGTGAGAGCTGTGGAGGCAATACTCTCTGGATCTGGAAGGAGAGAGAACATCCATCTTCTGCATTACCACCTCCTGCGGATTATGGGGTGGCCTGATGTTGTGGGTTACCATGCTGTGTCACTACCCCTTCCCATGGAGAGCCTGCAGTGGTTGGAGAAGAGGTAATTTTGGGGAGGTGGGAGGGTGTAATAGTACGTAAAATCATCACCTAGACCACAGTGATGGCTGGCTCACGTCCACATCGAAGTCTGTGGCACCATCCCACATGCCAAAACAGTTCCCAAATAGGTATCCTTCTCCTATGTATCTGCTGAGTATAGTTCTGGGTGCTGGTAGACAAAGCACAAGATGAGTTCCTAGTCTATCAGGACAAACCAGACAAACACCATGGATTAGTTAATTAATTCTTTATATTTTATTCCTTCTCTGTCATGCAGAACACCCTCTTTAGGAGCCCAATGTTGGCACTTATGTTGTCCAGTGTTAGGCTCCTAAGGAGGGCACTCTGCATGTCAGTGAAGGAATAAAATCTGAAATAATAATGAAGGAACAAAATATGAAGAATTAATGGTCCTTTACCATCCACAAGCACTCATGCAGGCAGATATATCCTGGGCCAGATTATCTGTTTGCTTATCTTGGACCCTGCCATAGAGGGGAAGCCTGGGGGCTCAGCTGGCAACTGGGGGTGTGGATAGGCAGTTATTGGGAATATGTTTGTTGGATGGACAGGAACAACAGTTCAACAGTTCATTACAGTATAATACAGTACAATTGTATACCAGCACGCTGCTCACACAGTGCTAAAAAAACTAGATAGAACATGTAACAACCTACCAAGATTTGCATTAGGTTGACCCTACAATCGACACCATAGTTTAATGTAATGCAACCTGCAATGGGATTCCTTGGAACTCAGGAGGCAAAAACTGAGCGCAACAACAGCATTCAAAATGTACAAGGGAAAATCTGAGCTTCTTGAGTCTGATCCTGATGGAGCACCTCATACTCGCAACCTGAGAGAAATAAAAAATACGGGGGGAGGGGGTCATTATACCTAGGGCATCTAACTCCTATGGGAAAATGAAAACAAACTGTTTCACCACTAAACAAAACCTTAAACTATACTTGCACTTGTCATTGATGAAACTGTTCAAAATATGAGTGTATGCTAAATTAGGTTTCTAAATACATATGATATGGCAATGTGTCATTTGATTGATCTTCTACACCTCTGTAACAAAGCAGGACAATTTTGTACACATTGCTGCGAAGTTCTAATATTTCTATCCTGTTTAGAAAGAAAGATCTATCTTATCATCTCTTATCTAACAGAGGTAGGAGTGACCTGATCACAGAGAGAACCAGTGTCTGGCAAGGCAAGCTAGAAACATAAATTAAACAAGCATTTGTCAATGCCGAATGTTTGCCTGCTGGCATTGGCATTGGTAGTGCAGAAGTTACAGAGCTGCATTACAGGAATGGCAGTGAAGTATTAAACTGAAACCAACCCCACCACCACCCTGCAGAGAGTGACAGGCATTGGGGTGTGCCTTTGGGTCGTCAGGCATAACGGCCATGCCATTTCACAACACCCTACCCTGCAGACACTGACAAGTGTCACGTTGTGCCTTGGGGTCTTTGGCCCTTATGTGCACCCATTCCATCAGAAAATATGGTGAGATGGGTGCGGTATAGGAAGAATGGGGTGAACTTTGGGGCGAAGAGTCCAAGGCATCCTCGATGCCTCTAGCTGGCTGCAGGGTGTGGAATGGTATAAGCATTACAGGCAAGAATCCCAAGTCACACCCTGATGCCTGTCATTCTCTCAGGGTGGGCGTTATGGTTGGAAACCCTAACAGCTCAGGCATTCGTTGGTATTTTCACTCCAGATTTTCAACATGTTTTTGAGCCCCCACCTCATGAACAGTGGCAATATCAGTTTGTTAGCCGAAACCTACTTATGCACAGCGACTACGGCATTTAGCACCACAGGTGCAAAAACACATTCCGAACTGGATGTGAAAAATGACAGCTGTACTGTTCATGGGGAGGTGGAAAAAATTGCAATGTTGCAAATCTACAGTAAAAATATTAAAAAAACTGGTGAAGTCACGAGTGTGCATAGAAACTGTGCAGCGCACACCCTTAATGTAATTAGTGTGGGGAATTTTTACAGCAGATTGTCAACTCAGGCATTTTGGGACCTCTGATCATGATCAGTGTCACTGTGATTTTCTTTATCTGTCCCGAACAATGATTTCCCACAGCAACCACACATCTCTGCTCTGAAAGTGTGAAAACACATTTCGGCCATGTTGTGAAAAATGACAGCTGTACTGTTCATAAGGAAGTGTGGAAAAAAATGCAACTGGTGAAAATCTGGACTGAAAATATTACAAAGTCATGAACTTACGAGGGTGCGTGGAAACTGCGCAATGCTGACTCGTAACACAGTCATTTTATGGACTTTTGTCATCAGATTTTCAACATAGCCATTTTAAGACCTCTGCTCATGAACAGTGTAACTGTGATTTTCTTAATCTGTCCCAAACATTGCTTTCACACACCGACTGCACCATTTTGAGCTACATGTGCGGAAACACATTTTGGGCGACATGTGAAAAATGGCAGCTCTACTGTTCATAAGGAAGTGTAATAAAATGGCAATGTGGAAAATCTGGAGTGAAAATATAGAAAATTCACAAACTTACGAGCGTGCGTAGGAACTGTGCAACACACGCTCGTAAAACAGTCATTTTTAGGAATTTTTTCACCAAATTTTCAACATAGCCATTTTAAGACCTCTGCTCATGAACAGTGTAACTGTGATTTTCTTAATCTGTCCCAAACATTGCTTTCCACTGACTGCACCATTATCGCTACATAATGGGAAACACATTTTAGCGACATATATGAAAAATGGCAGCTGTACTGTTCATAAGGAAGTGTAGTAAAATGGCAATGTGGAAAATCTGGAGTGAAAATATAGAAAATTAGCAAACTTATGTAGTTCGTAGGAACTGCTAACACACACTAAATAAAACAGTAATTTTGGAATTTTTCACCAAATTTTCAACATAGCCATTTTAAGACCTCTGCTCATAAACAGTGTCACTATGATTTTCTTAATGTGTCCCATACATTGATTTACATCACCATCTGAGCCATTGTGCACTACATGGGCGAAACACGTTTGGGCAAGATGTGAAAAATGACAGCTGTACTGCTCATAAGGAGGTAAAATGGCAATGTTGAAAATCTGAACTGAAAATATTGAAAATTAGCGAACTACTAAAGGCAGGGAACTGTACAACTTACGCTCAGTAAAACAGTCATTTTTAGGAATTGTTCCTCAAAATTTCAACATAGGCTTTTGAGAGCCCACCTTATGAACAGCGGCAGTGTCATTTAGATTACTCGGCCCGAAAGGTGATTTCGCGCAGTGACTGCGAAATCACCTTCGGACCAAATAATGCCATGACAGTAATAATTCATGAGGAGGGGTCCCAAAAACCCTATGTTGAAAATTTGGGCCCAAAATTCCCCAAAATGCCTGAGATATGCAAAAAGTTGAAAAACGTATCTATCCCATTATACAGCTTACCGGCATTTCCTCGGTTCGCGGTTGGCTTTGAAAAGTGCAGACATGTTCCTGGTCACGAAGATCATGCGCCCGAGTCGGAGTAAATATGAGGTGAGGGGGTGTGTGGGGAGGCAGGGCGTGAGCGGGTGGGGCCGGCACAGCGAGGGACCGCTTTTGATTTTCAGTTTTTTTTAATGAGACGACAGGGATGTTTGCCACTCTGGTGTGGGCTCGGCGTGGCAGAAGGATGGCTGGTTGGGGGTGTGGGCAGCGGGGACTGGGCACCTGTCGGCCACGTAGCATCTGTTGCCACGCTGGGGTGGGCTCCCAGCGGTGCAACCTGTACTCAGGGGGGGGGACGGTGGAGCACGTCGGGATTACGCACCTCATCGGCTGCTCGAGTGTATCACGCTGGGTGGGCACTTGGCGTGGCACATGGAACCTGTGTTTCCGGAGATCCAGCACAGCCGACGGGGATTGTGCACCCCCGTCGGCTATACAGTGTGTGTGTGGGCGGCAGCATGCAGCATATGTGTGTGTGTAGGGGGAGCACGCATGAGCAGGTGATATCTTTATCGCTGCTCACTGAAGCATAGCTCCCCCTTTCAACTGTACTCCACTGCATTTTGGAGCTGTCATAGACAGCTCCAGCAGGCATTGGAGAGCTGCGGCCGCACCTGCAAACACACTGACTGAATTGGGAGAGGGCTGACACACCTCCGAAAACTCGGATGATGGCACTATGTTTCTTGCACATGCGTGCAAGCAAACATAAAAATACAGAAACAAAATGAAGAAAGGCTGCACTGATGCAGTTGTAGGAGAACCACCATGTCCAAGTTCAAGATGCTTGCATGTTAGTCACTTTGCATTACAGAAGTCAAAAACCAAAGATTCTAATTACATTTCCTCAACAACAACAACAACAACAAAAATACTCCTAGTTCTTAGTGTGATGCTTGGCCAGCTGGTTCTGATTGCTCTATGATTTTGTAATATAAAAAAAATGTAGAGTGTGATTCTGTCATGAGACATCCTGTGCTCCTGGGGTGCCCCCCCCCCCACAACAGGTTTTAGTTAAAATGACAGGATATATGTTAAACAGCAGAGCGCTGTAATGTGATTAACTTCCAAGAAGTTGCATTTTATAGCCTTGTTTATGATCTGTGTTGCTTTGAAGCCAGGAACTTAATGTATCCATTTTATGGCGTCTTCAGAGGAAGAACAGTTAATTTCAGCTGGTGTTAAAATGCTGTATTGCATCTAAGTGAGATATGGCAGAGTTAGTCCTAAAAGTCGTGTGATGTCTTTGAAAAGCAGGAAACCACACTAGATCAAAGGAAAGACTTAATTAAGAAGTCATATGAGGAAATGAGTTTTTGCTGATGTCCCGTTATGTAGTATACCTCCTGAGTGATGGGACATCCTGTGTGTATTAATTTTTATATTTAACAGGGAGGAGCTAGGTGACATCATGGAAGAGGTTGGCAAAGGCAGTTTTAAACTATTCTGTGGCTGATCTTAGACACACTCCTGACCCATTGTCAGAGGGTTAGGGATGACAGTGATCCTGAGTGCCGTGACGCTAGTGCTAGGGACCCTAGTTTAGAGACTGAAGGGGACCTGTCCCATACCTTGGGAATGCGTAAGGAGTTTGTAGCTGCTCAGAAAAGTGACCCTAGTCTAGAGAAGCTTAGGGCTTGGGCCGACTCTGACAGAGCACAAGGAGGTGACGGTAAACATAAGGTTTATTGGGAAAATGGACTGATGTATACTTAAGCTGTGCAGACAGAGGGAGGGGTGATATGCAGGCAGCTTGTCGTTTCACAGGGGTATCGTGAGCAGTTGCTCAAGATTGCACATGATATTCCCTTGTCTGGTCATCTGGGAATCGTGCGCATTACGCAGCAGTTGGCTCAGAATTTCTGTTGGCCCAACTTCACCCAGCAGGTGAAGGAGTATTGCAGTTCTTGTCACCGGTACCAAGAAATAGGGAACACAGGCAAGAAACCTCAAGCCGCCCTGATTCCATTGCCCATAGTGGAGGAGCCATTCCAGAGGTTGGGAATGAATATTGTGGGGCCTTTAAATACCCCCAGCTCCTCAGGGAAGAGATTCATCCTGACTGTGGTGGATTATGCCACCCGGTACACAGAGGCAGTTGCCCTATCCTTGCTGAGGATAGACAAAGTGGCACATGCCTTACTTGGGATTTTCTCCCGTTGGGTTTCCGCAGGAGGTTATCACCGATTGAGGGGGTTCCTTCATGTCGGACCTGATGAAATGTTTGTGGGAGAAGTGTGGGGTGGTGCAGAGATGTACGACACCGCATCACCCCGCAAGCCAATGGGCTTGTGGAAAGATTTAATGGTACCCTGAAGTCAATGCTCCGGGCGTTTGCTAACAGCATGGGAGGGACTGGGAGAAATACCTTCCCCACGTGTTGTTTGCATACAGGGACGTGCCCCAAGAGTCGACAGGATTTTCCCCCTTCGAAGTCTTATATGGATGCCGGGTACATGGGTCCCCAACCTTGATCCGGGAGGACTGGGAAGGCAAGCACGCCACCTAGGGAACTCCCATAGTGGATTACGTCGTTAGGTTTAGGGAAAGGCTGAAGGAGCTTATGGGGACAGCCCAGAGCAACCTGGCACCTGCCCAAAAGAAACAAAAAGTGTGGTACGACCGCAGAACCAGAGCTCGCTCGTACATGGTGGGTCAGGAAGTCATGGTCCTTATTCCGGTTCGGAAAGACAAGCTGCAGGCTGAGTGGGCAGGACCGTACAGAGTAGTTAGGAAGGTAAATGACGTGAACTATATTATAGAGTTACTTGACAGAAGACAGACAGAAAGGATGTACCATGTCAACATGATGAAGCCATATGCTAATAGGACTGACATGGAGTTTGCAGTGTGTTGTCCTGGGGAGGGGACGGATGAAGGAGACCCTCTTCTGAACTTGCTGGAAGAAAGCAAGCAGGAGTCCTCTGTGGAGGCAGTAAAATTATCTCCCCAGCTGGCCCCGGGCAAGATCCTGGAAGTAAGGGAGGTTTTAGCAGACTTTGCCCCCCTGTTTAACGCCAAGCCTGGACTAACCTCGCTAGCGACGCACGATGTGGAGACAGGGACGCAGACGCCCATACGGTGGACAGCATGTCAGGTATCAGAGGCTGCCCAAAAGGACATTAGGAGGGAAGTGGAGGAGATGCTGGATTTAGAGGTAATCCAGAGATCCCACAGCCCCTGGGCCTCACCCATAGTCCTTGTGCCCAAGCCATATGGCTCTACTCTTTTCTGTGTGGACACTCTCCGCCTTCTGGGTCTGTGTGGTGGCTGCTTGTCTGTGTCTGTGGCTGTAGCTTAGTTTTTGTGGATTTACATGGTTTTCTGCTTGGAGTAACTACACCATTCTTGCTCACTACATCCGTGAAAGTCTCCTGAACTAGATTTCTGCAAAACATATCACCAGGTATCTGCATTTTTCATTTAAAAATCAACTTTTTGGAAGCTATCCCAAGCAAAACCTAAGTCAAGCAACTAAGTCTGACAAACTCAGTGACTCTAGGTCCTGCTTGAATCCACATTTTCGTCTGACCTGCTCCATGATCTGTATGTGGGCTTTTCAACAACCTCTTTGAATGACAAAGAAGCATGCAGACAAAAGGATTTCACATCCTGCATATGCGCATGAGCACAGTCAATCACCTTCAGGAATTCTAACACATTCTGTGACTCTGGACCTCAGCTGTTGATAATTTCTTTTGGCTTATGACTTAACCACCAGGTATCTACAAGATGCTGAAATTCTTTCTCCTACAAATTCTCCTTATGCTGCTCCTGCTCTCAGGAAATGTTCACCCCAACCCAGGACCACCTGAGCAGCCAGCAGTGGCACCAAGCAGAAGGACAGGGACACTCACCATGGCATCCATCAACGCCTGCAGCATCCTCAACAAACTTGACTGCCCCCAAACATAGATCCTACAGCACAACCCTGATGTCCTCTCAGTTGTGGAAACATGGCTAAACCCTAAAATCCCTGATACCTCAGTCTCTATCCCTGGCTACTGCATTTTTCAGGCCAAGACAGGATTGCTAAGCAGGGTGGGGGCTCGCCCATCTATCTTAAGGATACCCTTATGGGTCACATCATCCCATCCCTAGCCTGAGCAACTCCTCTCAGGTCCTCACAATCAATATCCTCCGGTGCACATAACAAAGGAACTCACTGTCATCTCAGTTTACCTACCCCAAGAGACCAGGCTGCTGGCTTCCATAGCATCATGGAATATCTAAGGGTCCAGCAGCATAATTCTGAAACCATAATCATGGGTGATTTAACATTAACTGGCTCTCTGCTGAGGCCGCTACCTATAAGGATGCAACATGGTAGCATCACCTCACTCAACTGGTCAATGCCCCAGTAGGTGTAACTATAGGACAGGCTCCCTTACACTTCTAGACTGGATTCTATCTAACACCCTGACGCATCTCCAATGTTTCTGTACTCCTGGATACAATAAGTGACCACTCGCCTGTCATCTGCTTCTGGTCAAACAAATACCACAAGCCCCTCCCAAGCTTATCTGTGCCAAGGGTTATCAAACAAGGGCACCTCCAGCTGTTAAAATCCCATCTAACCAGGCTGAACTGGGCAGTGCTTGACTCCCTCAGTGACACCAACAAAGCTCTGGACCTATTTATCAAACGTTTCTACGAAGCCAGTGACATCTATGCACCAGTGAAAAAGATGACGGTCAAAGGACAGACCAACCCCTGGGTTACTACTGACCTTTGAACTCTACTCAAGCACAGAGACCGCCTCTGGCATTGTGCTCGTGCAACTCTGACGCGAGTAAACATACAATTATACAAAGCAGCCAGAAATGACTGCACTAGAAAAATACTGATGCTAAACGCAGCTATTACAAAGAGGCTCTGACCAACTCTTGGGGCCAGGGAAACATATTCTGGAACAACATGAAAGAGCTCACAGGCAAGGATCCTAAAGCACCACCCACTATGCTCAACCTTCATGGCACTCCTACACTCAACCTAGGTACTATCACCAGCACTTTTAATAATGCATTTACAAACCTGGACAGTGTCCTTTCACCAAATTTTTTCGACGACCTCCCCTCCAGCTCCTCCCAGGTTACCCCCCAACTAGAATGTACAACCCCAAAGTTTTTTTTTAACGAGGTCCCACCACAAGTAGCTAGAAAATACATTCAAAGGCCATTGGCAAACAAGGTACAGTGGTGACTCCCTTGACCTGAAACTGCTGGCACAAGTCCTCGATGAAATCTTAGAACCACTTACAAAGATCTTCAATCTCTCGCTTAGATTGGGCCATTTCCCTCTCTCTGGAAGAAAGCCACTGTCACGGTTTACAAAGGGAGATAGGATGATGCACACCAATTACAGACCTATCTCACTCCTCCCCAACTATCTAAAGCGCTGGGCGAATAGTGTCGGACCAACTAGTTGAATTCCTGGATAAGTACAGCATTACAGTGCCCAAACAGCATGGCTTCAGAAAGGGCACAGCACCACCACTGCACTACTGGAATTTACAACCTTCATCCATGCCCGCTTGACAAAGGGAATTGTGGAGGGCAGTATTTATAGACCTTACCAAGGCATTGACACAGTAACCACCCCTACTGCTCAAGTAACTGTCCTCCATTGGGATCTCCAGTGATGCCCTTCCATGGTTCACCAGCTACCTTGATAATCGGATCCAGTGTGTAAGATTGCAGGGATCTCTTCGGATGAGAAACGGTCCACTCCGAGTCCCCAGGGGTCTATTCTGGGCCCTCTACTCTTCTCCCTCTTCATCAACAATCACCCAGTGCCTGCCACCAAAAATATTACTATACTCAGGCAGTGCAGTCCTGTTTTCCAGCCACCATGACATTACAGTCCTTGAATCCCAGCTGCAGCTCGACTTCAAAGTGCATGAAGACTGGTTCAATTCTCATAAACTTGTCCTGAACCACAGCAGACTAAAGCCATGTCCTTCTGTAACCGCCAGACAGGCACAACTCTCTGTCCTCACCATCAAGAACCACTGGGAACCCACTGAACATGTCAAGGAGTTCAAAGTACCTTGGTATTACCCTGGATAGTACCCTCTCCTACACTCGGCATATTGACACTGTTGCCAAGACCGCCAATATACAGATTGGACTACTACACAAACACAAGCACTGTATGCCTGCGGATGCCCTTAAACTAGCCATCTACAGCTCTGTCACCTCTGTCATTGACTACGGCCTTACCGTCTATGGCTCTGCCTCAACAAGTGCCCTCTGCAGGATCTCAGTTTCTCTCAACAAAGCCTGTAGACTACTAACGAGTGCGGCCCGACAAACTCACACCTGTGACCTCTATGCACAGGCCAGCTGGCTACCCTACTCAGCAGAATACAATACCAGACATGCTACTTGCAAAAAGATTCTCCCTCGGTCTCATGCCACCTGGTGTTAGCTCACTCCTTACTACCTACAGTGGCACTCAACAAACTACGTGGTGCCCAATCTCTAACCTTTCAGGTTCCCAGATGTTGTACCTCCATGGGTCAGCGGTCCTTTATCTATAGAGCCGCTCAATGGTTCAATTCCCTCAATAAAGAAGCACTTTCCTCTACTACACTTGGACCCTTCAAAAGGAATCTCAAACTTTACCTCACCTCTACCACTCAATGTGACTGCTTCTCTGAACAGAGATCTCTCTAAACACCTCCCAGCTCACTCATGTCTCACAGCCCGCCCTTTCCCAGTCTCATTCCCTGTGGCACGGGGCCTTCCTTGTGAGTCCTTTCCTGCTTCGCATGTCCACTGGTACAAGACATTTTCCATCACCATCGGACAGTGGCCCATTAACCTGCCAACTTCCTCTCCCGGTCGCACGCCTGCAATACTAACTGCCTATGGTGCCCTCTATCTCTTATTGTTACTGCAGCCAGCTGCCTACTCAAGCTGTTCGTTATATGAATAGTATCTCAAAGTATGTTATAACTGAGTATCTTTATTTTTTTCTTTTAGTTGTTTTGGTTGTTTATTGTGCATTCTTTTACTACCTCTGTATGTATGTTGACCCTCATCCTTTGACGTGGAACGTTTGTAAACGAGCAGTTTCTGCTCAAAGGTATTTGTAATCCGAGATTTTAATAAATAAAAAATAAATAAATAAATCATGGACTGAATGCAGTCACAAAGTCAAATGCCTACCCAATGCCCTGGGCGGACGAACTCCTGAACAAGTTGGGAGGGCCAACCTACCTTACGACCATTGACCTGACCAAGGGGTATTGGCAGGTAGAGTTAACGGACAGAGCTAGGGAGAGGCTGGCCTTCATCACTCCAATAGGCTTATTTTAACTTAAAGTAATGCCTTTCAGAATGAAGAATGCCTCGGCCACTTTCCAAAGGTTGGTGAACCAGGTGTTAAATGGTGCTGAGGAGTACGCCGTGGTGTACCTGGATGACATTGCCATCTTTATTGCCAGCTGGGAGGAACACCTGTCCCACCTTGGGAAAGTGCTGGGCAGGATACAGAGGGCCGGGCTCACTGTCAAAGCTGAGAAGTGCCAGGTGGCTATGAGAGAAGTGGCATACCTCAGGCACGTGGTAGGCCGTTGACAGCTCCTTCCTAACCAAATAAAAATAGAGATGATCCAGGCATGGCCCAGACCAGAAATGCAGAAGCAGGTCAGGCATTTTTTAGGGACAGCAGGGTACTATAAGAAATTTGTACCCAATTACAGTGCCCTGGCTGCTCCCCTATCTGACCTGGTAAAGAAAAGGATGCCAAAGAAAATTATCTGTGGACCAGCCTGTGAAGAAGCTTTTACCAGACTGAAGGAGACCCTGTGCAGTGCTCCTGTATTGACAAGTCCTGACTATAGAAAACTCTTTATAGTTCAGACTGACGCCTCAGACGTGGGTACTGGGGCAGTATTGAGTCAGATATCCAGCCAAGGGAAAGATCACCCAGTAGTGTACGTGAGTAAAAAGTTACTTCCCAGGGTGCAGGCATACTCTACTGTGGAAAAGGAGTATCTTGCCATAGTGTGGGACCTAAAGAAGCTAGAGCCATACTTATATGGGCAGCTTTTTGTGGTACAAACTGACCACAACCCCCTGATTTGGCTGACGCAAATGGAAAAAACTAATGGTGGATTGTTAAGATGGAGTCTTGCTTTGGAAGGGTACAACATGACAATCCTACATAGGACTGGAGTGACAAATCAGAACAGTGATGGCTTATCGCGTGTCTGTGAGGAATGAACTGATTTGGGAAGCTCATCCCATGCAGGGGACAGAGCCCCCAAATTCAGTCTAGGTAGGGAGGATTGTGACGCTTGGCCAGCTGGTTCTGATTGCTGTATGATTTTGTAATATAAAAGAGAAGTACAGCGTGATTGTCTGTCATGATCCTGGGATGACCCCCCCCCCCCCAAGTTTCAGTTAAAATGACAGGATATATGTTAAACAGCAGAGCTCTGTAATGTGATTAACTTCCAAGAAGTCACATTTTATAGCCTTGTTTATGATCTGTGTTGCTTTGAAGCCAGGAACTTAAAATATCCATTTTATGATGTCTTCAGAGGAAGAACAGTTAATTTCAGCTAGTGTTAAAATGCTATATTGCACCTAAGTGAGATATGGCAGAGTTAGTCATAAACATCCTGTGATGTCTTTGAAAAGCAGGAAACCACACTAGATCAAAGGAAAGACTTAATTAAGAAGTCATATGGGGAAATTAGTTTTTTGCTGATGTCACCTTATGTAATATACCTCCTGAGTGATGGGACATCCTGTGTGTATTAATTTTTGTATTTAACAGGGAGGAGCTAGGTGACATCATGGAAGAGGTTGGCAAAGACAGTTTTAAACTATTCTGTGGCTGATCTTAGACACATTTCTCTTGTGGGCTCTTAGAAAACAACATCTATTTTAAGCACTGTTTAGAAGGTAATTCATTAGATAGGAAAGCCTATTTGTATTGTGGTAAGAGTTATGTTTGTACTTTAACCGTGTTCTTGTAAGTGATTGTATGCTTTGTGACATATGGTTCTGTGTTTACATTTTACCTATTTTTATCCATTTTGTAAGTAAATCTGTATTTAAAGAGACTGCCTGGTGTGCCTTTCGAAATTCTTTCTTTTACATGTGAAGTACAGATGGTTAAAGTTGACACTATTCATAAGCTTTATGGTAATACCAAACTGGGAAAAGATAAGAATTTTCCTAAGGTCTTTCATAGAGTTTTTAGGGTTCATTTTGGATACCTGGTTAGGTGCCCTTAGGCGAAAGATATCTAGCATTTCATGAAGAGCAGAATTATCTGAGCCTGTACATTTGGGTATGCTAGCATAAGGTTCACAGTTTGAATCCCTCCAGAACTTGAGACCAAAGGTGATTCGGTCCCACAAACAGACAGGAGGGTTACCCTGTTCTGTTAACTGTTCACAATACTGCGCTCGGAGGTTGGCATTGTGGGAGCAGAAGGCCTGACCTGCTGAGTGGGATTGTGCACTTGGCACAACACAGATACAGCTCTACTCTGTGTTGGCAGTGACCTCCTCCTTTCTGCTGACAATGGCACCACTTCCGATTCTCAGTGACCCAAGTGCAACCTTTGGCAGTGTTTATCACTACACTCTTCCAGATCGCCTTCAACAATATGCCATTTTCTCCAGCTCCTTCCTGTCTGGGTTTTGCTCTAACATTTTAAATCACTCTTTTTGTATCTCTGATGGTGGTTTCTCCTCCACTTCCAGACCACCGTTTTATGGAGTACCATAAAGATCCATCCTTAGGGGCCTGCTCCTCTTTTCTATATACTATACCTACTCGCCTCCTCTCAACTTTTTTTATTTTGTTTTGTTAGTGTATTGACCCAGGATAACCCAGCTGAGATGCAAAATCTCATGTTCAATGGGGAACTTCTACCTATTTCCAGAGCTAGGTGGACTGGAACACTGAAAGGAAAAGTGACTTGCCCAAGGTCACACGATGAGTATTTGGCTCAAATAGTGTTGGAACCTGTGATCTCCAGGTTCCCAAGCTGGTGCTTGAATTTCCGCTCCATACTTTTCACTACGCTGTGCCTTAGCTGTCATATTTGTGCAGTGATGGACAGTTTATACAGCTGCATCTGGATTCATGCACTGAAGTGTCTTTCACAAGCTACATGCTTGACACAGGTTAATTATTGGCTTTGATCCAGCTCCCTCTAGCTTAATATGGCTAATATGGAAGTTTTCCTTAAGAATGGTATCCTTAACACTTTGTTCCCTGCATCACTCTTCCAGACTCCGTGACCTCTCCTTTGTCTCCTCTATATATAACCTTGTTGTCACCCTTGTTCCATTGACTCAGAACTCTCCTTCCTGTATATTTTTAATGTCTATAGATCTGCCTACTTCCATCTTTGTAATGTTGATTGTGTCTGTCATATCCTTGCCTTTTTCCCTGCTGAATTTCATACTCATACATTTATTTCCTCACTTCCTGGAAACACCTCCATGCCCTTTGTCCTGTCCCAATACCAAACTGTCAGAATACAGTTTGTCCAGCACACCGCTGCTCATCTCCTCACCCACATCAAAAAGGTTCATATCATTCCCATTTTCAGACACCTGCACTGGCTCCTAGTTCCCTTCACAGTCTAATTCACAGTTGTACTCCTTGCCTTCAAGATCCAGCGATAGTGGAGGACTCTTGACCCACTTATGCTATTTTGTCAACAACACTACACTCTGAGGGGGCTACTGTGGAGCTCGAGCTGAGCAGAAGCAGGATTTTACAGTTCTTTAGTTTTTCCTCAATAATACACTAAAATCTACATTTTAGACTATATTAAGTAACAATCTGAATGGTGCAATGGACAGAGGATCATCCAGTTGCTAAAGATGGGGAACCCCAAGTGAGGTAAAGCAACTGGAGGTGCAGAAAAAGGGAAAGGACCAGGTGGAGCTCAAACCTCGCGGTCAGGCATGGAGACCCAAACAAAGTTCGGATGAGACACTAACAACATTGGATCTGAAGCTCCAAACATTAATCCATTCTGTTACTGGCCTCTCACAGAAGGTAGACAGCTTTAAAGGCCGAGTTGTACAGCTTGAAAATGCGGTGGAAAGTTTGAAAAGTAAATTTAAGGAGGTTCGGAAGCAAGCCAACTCTGCTGTGGGGGCTACTGCGCTAATGTTAAAAGAGCTGCAACACCTTCGAGCCCGACTTGAGACTATGGAGAACCAGGCACATAATGCTAACACTCAACTGCTGGGATTACCAGAGGGATGCGAGGGTGATCATCCTATCATGTTTGTTAGGGAATGGTTGATGGAGAAGCTGGTGCCATCTGGAGCAGATCCTATTTCAGGCATACAAAAAATTTATAGGATAATGCCTCATGACCAGAAGCAGAACTCTGAGGAGCCCTGGACCCTCATGGTGGTGATGGCAGGGGACAGTGAGCAAGACCAGATTCTACAACTGGCACACTGATCAGGCCCAATCATGCTGGACAACAAACAAATATATATATATGTTCAAACCCCAGTAAATCTTACTGTATTCTGACTTATGTAGTATGGTCTCACCATAGGACTGCCCCGGAACCAAAATGGTTAATTGAGCGTATGCAAATGATGGAATGATAGGCTCAAGCTCAGTTTTCAGATCACTGTCCCTGGTAAACAACTCTAAATTGTCAGATTCTTTACTCCGCTTGCCTCAGTAAGACATCTCCGGAGAGCTCTCCATCATCGCTTGAAGAAACTTTATTTTTCTCTTTTTTTCACTAGTAAACTTAATTTTATTGGTATTTCTTTCACTGTCCTTGGTTTTCAGGTAGTAATTGTTTAGATTTTTAGTCAAGAGGGGTAAGTAGTCATTTTCTTCCCGGTTCCTTAACCGAGAGGAAACAGACAGTCTCCCTATTTGTTTTTAATTTAAAGTTTAAATTTTCTGTTCTGACTCAGTATAGGGAGTTAGTTTGCTGTGAATTTAACCGGGGTAACTCCTGGTTTGTGGGTCAAATTCAACCTGGGTAACTCCCGGGCTTGTTGTTATTTGATTTTCCGGGGTAACCCCTGGTTTTTGTAGCCGGTTTCTGCAACCAACAACAACAAAAAAAATTTCAATTTACTTCTTGTGTGGTATCTGGGTTATGTCACAGAAAACAAAAAAACAGAACAAGACCCACAGGTTTCCAGCACTGTTGTGAGTGCGTGGAACTTTTTGCTAAAGCAGATCCACACCTTATCTGCTTGTTCTGTCTGGGGTCTGACCACTTACAGACAGACTGTGAGATTTGTGCTAACTTTCCTCAGTCTGCTATAGACAGACGGTTAAAAAGACTGAAGGAAAGGGTGGCTGAAAAGGCTGCGAACCCAGCTGTGGAGCAACTGGATGAACCAGAGGGGCTGCCCTGTGAAAGGGGCAATAGCTCTTCCAAAAAATGTACTGTAGATAAGGCTGCTGAACTGGCCGTCACGGTTAAGAAGGAAAAAAAGGAAAAGCACCAGGAACCGCAACCAAAACAAACCGCGGTTCCTTCTGCTGATCAGGATAATTCAGTGTCCGATTCTGGTTGATAAACAACCGGTTCCTCAAACTCCCGGTTCACAGGCAATCACCGGTTTAATAGACCAAAGTGGGAAGCCTTTTGAGGATCATAATTTTGGAGATGAGCCTGAGGATGAGGATGAGGATTATGGGGATCCCATTGACCCAGATATTTCTCCTTGTCCTCATAGACCAAATTCCCCTGACAAGGGAACAGAGGATTTTACTTCATATTTTGCTGTCATGAAGCAAGTGGCTCAGTCCCTCGACCTTCCATCCCAGGAATCTGTAGAGGATGAGGAAGAAGAGGATTATAAAGAAATGATGGATGTTCCACCATCAAAGAGGATGCTCCTTCCCCTGCACAAATCTTTAAGAAGGCAGAATATGAGAGTGCTGCAGACTCCCACTTCTGTCCCACCCACAGACAGGAAAGTGGACAAGAAGTATTGGGTAGCTAGGTCTGGGGCTGAGTTTCTTTTTGGACACCCCAGTCATGAAGGTGTGGTACAGGCTGCAACTTATAACAAAGCTGGCATCCCGACCTTCTGGCCTCCCTCCAGAAAAGGATTCTAGGAGGATGGATTCTATTGCAAAGAAAGTATATTTAAGATCCTCACTGGCTGTTTGGTAGATGTCCTATATGGCCTACCTAGCCAGGTATCAGAAAAACATGTGGTCCACAGTGTTACAGATTGCCAAGGCAGCCCCTCCTCCCATGGCTGCTGACCTGGAGGAAGCTGCAAAAAGAGCATTGAAGCTGCTAAAACACAGTTCAGGATGGCAGTGGACTCGAATGACACTGCATCCAGGCAAATATCATCTGTTGTGTCACTTAGGAGGTTTGCTTGGCTAAGAACTACCAATTTGACACAAGATACTCAGAACAAAGCCATAGATTTTCCATGCTACCCTGTGTCTCTGTTTGGGGAGCAAACAGAGGCATACATGAAGAAAGTGGATGAATACAAGGCTGCATACAAAAGTGCAGCTGCTAAAGAACGAGCAGCCAACCCCCAGAAGAATCATGCAAGGGGTGGCAGAGGCAGACCTACTTATAGGCATTTCTTCCAGCCTCAGATGTTTCCCCAGTATCAGCCATGGAGATGTTTCAGAGGCAGGTGCAGAAGGGGCAATGGCCATACTAGCCCCAGTGTCCAGCCAGCAGCTCAGTCCAAACAGACACCCTGAGGGGACTGTTCGGGTCTCCTCCCCAATTCCAGTAGGGGGCAGGTTGGCTGACTACCTCTAGGGGTGGAAAAATATCACCACAGACAGGTGGGTCCTGAAAGTAGTGAGCCAGAGACTTGTCCTCAGCTTCAAGGCAGTGCCAAAGGTGAGGTCAAGAGCTTTCAAACCCTCTTCCCCATCAGAAACAACCCTGCTGGAAAAGAAAGTTTCAAGCCTTTTGCTGCTAAAGGCAGTGGAACTAGTCCCTTCCAACCAGATAGGAAAGGGACTGTATTCGAGGTACTTCCTCACAATAAAGAAAACAGGGGAGCCGCGACCCATTCTGGATCTCAGATACTTAAACAAGCATCTGTCAAAACCAAAATTCAAGCTGGTCACTCTGGCTACCATACTACCTCCTCTAAGACAGGGAAACTGGCTAGCATCCCTGGATCTGAAGGACACCTACTTTCATATCCCAATCAGAAGGTTACACAGAAAGTACCTCAGGTTCAGGTTGCCATCAGGTCATTACCAATTCAAGGCAATGCCTTTTGGACTAACTGCTCCAAGGGTGTTCACAAAATGTCTAGCTGTGGTAGTGGCACACCTAAGGTGACAAGGGATATTAGTGTTCCCCAGCCTAGATGACTGGCTCATAGTAGGCCAGTCACACCAGCAAGTAAGGGAGGCTCTGTCAGTAACACAAGACACTCTCTATTCTCTGGGGCTCTTGGTGAACAACAGAAAGTCTGTTCTGGAACCAGTTCAGCTGCTCAGATTCATAAGGGCAGAACTGGATACAAAAAAAGGGATAGCTTACCTGCCTCAGGACAGGGTGGACAACCTTATCCAGGTGGCCATTTCCTTCAAACTTCACATATCCAGGCCAGCAAGGCACTTCCTGCAATTGCAAGGCCATATGGCAGCTTCCACAGCAACTATGTCAGGGGCCAGGTTCCAGATGAGAGTCCTTCAATTTCATTTAAGAGATCACTGGCTCCAGAGAAGCGACTCTCTCTCAAAGTTAGTTTCAGTCACAGCCACTTTTCTCCAAGCCCTACAGTGGTGTCAGGAAAAGGGTCAGTCTCAGATAAGGAGTGCCCTTCCTGCAGTGGGTTCCCTCTCTGGTACTCACGACAGATGCATCCCTTCTAGGGTGGGGAGCACATCTGGGGATCAAACTTCACATGGCACATGGGAAAAGCAGGAATCTCTCCTGCATATCAGCCTATTGGAGCTCAGGGCAGTTCTTCTGGCTGTTCAGTCATTTGTCAGTCAGAGAAAAGGAAAGGTGGTCCAGGTCAGAAGAGACAACACAACCACCATGTACTACATAAACAAACAAGGGGTCACAAGGTCAACTCCCCTCTGCACAGAGGCAATGAGAAGCTGGGCCTTTGCATACTCCCTGAATGTTTCCCTCTGAGCTGTCCACCTTCCAGGCAAGGGCAGTGTTTTGGCAGATGCCCTCAGCAGGATAAATCAGAACCACCACGAGTGGTCCCTGAACAGACAGGTCTTGGAGACCATTTTCAGGAGATGGGACACCCCAGAGGTGGATCTGTTTGCAGCCCCAGACAACCTTTAACTCCCACAGTATTGCTGCAGGCTCCCCATCAAGGGCACAATCCCTCTGGATGCATTTCTGCTGGACTGGACGGAGAGGTTTCTGTATGCCTTCCCTCCTTTTCCTCTGTTACTGAAAGTGTTGAACAAACTTAGGCTTCAACTAGCCTCAGTGATCCTCATTGCCCCAAACTGGGCCAGACAGCCTTGGTACTCCATGACCCTATCATTGTCAGTAGCCAAGCCAATTCAGTCTCCCCAGGAGGTACAACCTGTTGTCATCCTCACAGGGCAGGATCATGTATCCCAATCTGCTATCCATCAGACTCAAAGCATGATTTTTGAGGACTTTGAGTATGCAGATTTGCATCTTTCAGAAGGAGTTATGGATATTCTGAGAGTCTCCAGGAAGCCTTCTACCAAGAAAACATATGCCTCTAAATGGAAAAGATTTTCTATTTGGTGTCAGGGCAAGGGATTAGGCCATGCCCAAGCCAGTCTCTCTGTAGTTCTGGACTATATGGCCCATTTGCATTTCACAGGTTTAAGCAGTTCCACCTTGACAGTGCACTTGGCAGCTGTTTCAACTTATTTATCAGCAGGTAAGGCATCTTCTTTTGCTTCAAAGCCAGTATTCAAGAAGTTTTTTAAGGGGTTACTGCATGTGCACCCACCAGACAGGGAGCCTACTCCCATGTGGGATCTGAACATTTGTATTACCCAGCTTATGCAGCCCCCTTTTGAGCCCATGTCTACTGCAGACCTCAGACATGTGACTTGGAAAACAGTGTTCCTGGTAGTCATTACCTCTGCTAGAAGGATCAGTGAGCTCCAGGCAGTGTCCACAGAGCCTGGTTACATTGCTGTCCATAGAGACAAAATAGTTCTGAGAACTAACAGGATATTTTTGCCTAAGGTGGTATCAGAGTTCCACCTCAACCAGTCTATTACTTTGCCAGTCTTCTTCACAGACCATTCCACTTCAGGTGAGCATAGGCTGCACAGCCTGGATGTGAAAAGGGCAGTCAGCTACTATCTTGACCACACAAAAGGTCATTGGACCAAACCCAGTTTTTCCTCACTTATGGAGAGGTGGGAAAAGGAAAACCAGCCACAAAATGATCCATTGCACAATGGATCGTAGCCTGTATTCAGTTTTACTTTAGCAAGGTGGGCAAGCAACCACTTGTAGGCCTCAGGGCCCATTCAACTAGGGGTACTGTAGCTTCTTTAGCAGCTGCTAGAGATATCCCCCAGTGGACATTTGCAAAGCTGCAACTTGGAAAACAGTCCACACATTCACCGAACATTACCGTTTGGATGTCCAGGCCAGAGTTGATGCCAGGTTTGGCACAGCAGTCCTGCAGAGCCTGTTTCCTAAATAGGTTATAGGCCCACCTCCAAAGGCGCTGCTTGGTAATCTGCATAAGTCAGAATACAGTAAGATTTCCTGGGGTTTGAAGAAAAAATTGCTCACCATAGTAATCTTGTTTCTTCTAAGTGAATCTTACTGTATTCTGCGCTCCCTTCTTTCCCTGGGGGTATATTATGTTCTGTTTTTTTGGGCATCTGTGATTTGAGTTTTAGTGATGCCACTTTAGAAGTTGTTCAAAAAAAGGGGTAAATCCCTTATTGTTTTATTAAGGAGGGTTATTAATTATTATTATTATCATTACATTAGTTGGAAACTGCTTAGTGCATGCTTCGTAAGAATCTGACGGTTTAGAGTTGTTTACCAGGGACAGTGATTTGAAAACTGAGCTCGAGCCTAGCATTCCATCATTTGCATAGGTTCTATTAACCATTTCAGCTCCGGGGCAGTCCTATGGTGAGACCATACTGCATAAGTAAGAATACAGTTAGATTCCCTTAGAAGAAACAAGATTAACATGGTGAGTAATTTTTTCTTTCCTAACATCAGCTATGCCACAAGGCAACGTCGAAAGAAATTTGATGGGGTCCAAAGATCACTACAGGATGCTGGAATTCCACACACGATGATCTACCCGGCCTGCCTTCGGATTGTATTTGAAGGGAAAGTATATCTATTTTCAGATCATGTCGAGGTCGTAAGTGGGCAATCCAATTTGCAGGCACATCTATAACCACCTCTGAGGCGGCAGAAATTACTGAGACTGTTGGTGACACTTGAGTAAGGTCCCTCGATCTCTGCTTTTTTTTTTGCCTAATACCTACAATTTAACTGTAGTCTTGCGTCAGTTCATTTTTGCAGTGTGACATCGTTTTCCACAAGGTGGCCCTTAGTCACCATGGTTTGTTGCCTAAATGGCCATTTGCAATTTTTTCTGCTATCTGTAATGTATTTACAATTTTAGAATACCCCGTTCGTTTTGGGGTGGGTGGTGGAAGATGGAGGAAAAATTGTCTTCACGTTTTCTTATTTACAGTCGTTTAAAATATGTAACCTGCTTAAAATGTTGTACTGGAGAACTACTTAATTTTAGGTATAATGCATGGCGCCGTAAGTCCTATATCGGGACTGACCTTCTTTGGAATGATGCTGGACATAAATGTAATTTAGATTCATCCATGCTGCTCTTGGGCTTAGTATCGCAGCCTAAATCTTTTTTCCCTTTGGGATTAATTATAGAATGCGCCCCCCCCACGATATCTCTATATGGTGAATACATGTATCCTTTTTGTAAGGGACGTAGTCCTATAAGATTTGTAACTCAGGACTGTCCACTATATGTACTTAACAATGTTTATGCATTGGAAAAATAATAAAAATAAAGTTTAAAAAAAAAATCACTACACTCTAAGTCATTTTCGTATTCTTCCTCTACGCACTCTCAATCCTACTGCTGTCACTTCGCTTTACTGATTTCAGCGTTAGTGGAGACCTACGGACCCACTTTCACTAGTTGTGCTATTGGTAATAAGGGTTAATTAGCATGGCCCTGTAGGTTTTTTCTGTAATTTGAGTTGAGGGGTTTCACCCCCCCCAATGTTAAATTGAAAAACCATGGGAGGTGTTGGGGGCAGAGCTCCCCAACTATAGTTTAGAATAAAAAAACACAGCCATACCAACTAACCTAGAGTAATATAAGTTGGTCCGTAACTAGTGCCAGTAGGTCCATAGATCTCCATTAGCACTGAAATCAGCAGAGCAGCAAGTAGCGTAGCAGTAGTATAACGTAATGTATGCGTGTTCCATGATCTACCACTATGCTACTTGCGTTGGTTGCAGAGTCCTTTACTGTTGCCCCAAATCCTTCATGGACTGGTCCCAGACTATCTTTTAGACTTTGTCTTCCTATGTTCCCTTCTCCATGTTCCCGTCACTCTTCTTTATTTTTATCATACTATTTTATTTCCTTTTACCTTTTCTCCTGAAACTCTTCAACTTCTTGCCCACCTCTTCTGCCAAGCCTGAAGGCTAAATCCTACCTCAGCCAGCAGACGAGTGTCTTGGATGCCTGCATGACAGCTGAGGAATTACAGCCTGGTGTCTGCACCTTCGTGGCCTCCAGCTGATGGGCTTTCTCTTCACAGCCTGTTGACGGAGAGACAGCTAGCACTACTGCGTAGGTCCCCTGTGAATTGGTGCCCATCCCATTCAAGCCACCATGGGACAGCTGCTCTTTGAGAAGAGCAAGGCCACTTCCCCCAGGAAAGAGAACACATCCAGTGAACTGCCTTCCAACCCTTGTCATGTCCAACTGGGACAGTGAACGTGGGATGTGAAACCATTGTCCCTTAAGTTGAAGGTGAGCACCTTAACTACTAAGGTCACCAGAGCTCCCTCATGTGCTCTTGTAAGTACTACCTCTCAATGTCCTCTCCTACAGAATTGTTACCGTTGGCGGCACTGCATTTTCCTTTGCTGCACTCTTTATCTGGCACAGCCTCCCTGTCTCTCTACACATTTAGTCCCACCCTCCACTCAGATCTTGTCTCAAAACGTACCTTTCCTTGATTGAGTATGCCTGCTACTCTTCCGCCACTGCCAAAGCTGTTAGCGATATTGTTATCCGAGATCAATGGTAGCAGTTTCCTGTTCCTTATGCTCATATACTTGGGTCTATAGGCAAAGGAAAACCATGTGGTCCAGTGTGACTGCCCCCACATCTTAGTGGTAGAATTTGTGTGTATTCCTTCGGTAGTAATTTATCACTCTTTTAATAAACTATTCCATAATCCCTTGTGAATAAAAGTACTTCCTTTTGGTATTTATGTTGAGACTTTTTTATTTAATTATTGTGATTGTAGTTTCATTGTGTAGCCTCTTTAAAGTGTTTTGGTATACAGCATGAATGAACGACACAACACATAATAAAGTTGTATAGAACTGCATCATGCCACATTGGCCCCGTTATGCACCATCAACAGTTTTGGAGATGATATGACAATGACCATCCTTCAAATGAGCTTCAAATTTCAGCAGATGATGCTTTCATTGTATAACCATGTGTCGGTTTTCATCAGCTGTATTTGGCACAGTCCTGAAACTGTGGTTAACAATTTATATTGCTAATTGTTCCTGGCCTATGATAGATCTTGGCTTTCCTGGTAATAACAACTGGTGTACCCCATGTATTACTGACCTTTCTTGAGTTGTGTGCTGTGGTACTGCATGAAGTGGGAAAATGTCTTACCTGTCTTACATTCAGGGGCCAGAGCCACTGTCTGTCAATCAGAGGCCAGTGCCCTTGTGTGTAAGTCAGGGTTCAGGGCTACAGTCTATTAATCAGTGATCAGAACCAGTTTGTTAATCAGGGGTCAGAACCACTGTCTGTCAGTTGGGCCAGAGCCATAGTCTGTAAATAAGGGGTCAGAGCAGCAGTTTGTAAATCAGGGGTCAGAATCACTGTCTGTCAAGTCGAAGACTAATCCAAATAGTTTGAACCTGGTAAGTGGCACACACAAACTGCATTGCAAAGCAAAACTATTTGACCGGTTCTCAACAATGGGGCCCATGTTCAGGTCCCATTGTACTCACAGTCTTTGGAAAAAAAGTGGAAAATACGGGCCAAATTGGCATAGCACGGATTCTCTGATTCCCCTTTGTCCCCTTCTGCAGAGTTAGAGTGCCGTTTAGAGAGTTTTTCTGCAAAAGCTCATGCAACTTTCAGATCTGTAAAGCAGTATAACTTCTCTTCCACTGAGAATTGCTGTCAAGCCAGGAAGCTGAGTCTGTATTGAATGCTTGCTTTTCATAATTTCATAGTCACTCCGTTGAAAGCTTTCTGTTGGAGATGAGTTGCATAAGAGGAATAGTAGAATTTTTGAATCTGTGATGGTGAGTGAGGACTTGTTTCCGGGCAACTTGTAGGATGAGGTCCCTTTCCCATACAGAGCTCATTGCTTTTAGGGTTATCCTTAGGCCATCTGAGTGTCCACAAGCTCTCCTAGGGTTTATTCTGTAGGCTTTGACGATACGGGGAGGGTGCTGCAGTCCAGTTGGCTCCAGGAGCCAACACTCTAGAAAGGTCGATATGTCATCGCCTTCCATTCCCTCTGGGACCCCCAGAATATGAACATTTGGGGCCTGGACCATGTTCTCCAGTTGTTCCAACCTCATGTGGAGAAGTTCCTGTACTTTTACTGAGGTTGCTGCTGCTACTGCCAGTGCTTTTTCAGCCACAGAGCCAGAATCTGCTGCAGAACTTGCCAAGCCATCCGTTCTGTTCTCCATCACCACTAATTGTTTTGTGTAGGTATCTTTTCAATTAGTTGATTTGATTGCATTAGTGTTTGGATCACTCGCGGCAAACTCTGAAGGGTGACTGGTGTAGTACTGTCGGTCGGCAGTTGTTACAACCAACTTTCCCTGCTCATGGAAGGCCCGCTGCAGTCTGATCCTGTTTTTCTGCTCCCTTTGGTCTCACCATCATTGCCAATATATTTGCACAGTCTCTATACTATGAGGTACTTGCTGTATCGAATTGTTCAAGAAATTTACAGTTTAAACAGCAAAATTATATTTAAATTCCAAGTTGAGAGGAGTGCCACCAAAAGCGTCTTGCCGGCTGGGTTTCTGGGCTCTGCCCCTCTAGAGATAAGCCCAGTTCTAACCCCAGGAATCACTCATTATGATTAAACTAAATGCAGTCAGCCTCCTGTGTTGAACTGCCTGGAGAAATGGAATTTTATGCAAATTATGGAATTCTCAATTGGCTCATGCCACTTTCAAACTGCTGCCCTAGCAACTGCTGCACTCTTAAGTGCTTCATATTCTTTACTGAGCCTGCCTAGTAAGGACGTCCCGGAAAGCTCTCCTTGAACTGTCTTCAGAATAAAGTTTATCTGTAGATAAGTACTCATTTTAGTTTAAATTTAAAATTGCTGCCTTAGAAACATTGTTTAGTATAGTTTATTAGTACTATAGTAGTTTTTTGTCTCTATTCGCGGTTCCCTCATGGTTCCTTGGAACCGAGGGTTCTGCCTCTATTTTGGAAGTTTTTACCTCAGTTTTCTTTATTTTTATATATTTAGCAATCGGTTCCTTGAACCGCTTTATTTTTGTTTAAATTACTGTATTTTGTCGGTTCCCTTTTTCTTCAGGAACTGAATAACGATCGGTTCCAGGAACCGTTAGCGGTAGTTATTTTAAAGAACCTCCAGTTCCGAGGTACTTTAAATAACATTTTTTTTGTGAAGTAGTCTTTCTGTCTATCAATGTCAGAGGTCCATTTAGATAAACCTAAAAAACGCACAGGACCCTCAGGTTTTAAATGTTGTGAGTCTTGTGGGTAACTTATAGCAAAAGCAGATAGACACTCTCTGTGTATTTCTTGTTTAGGTACAAGTCATATATTTGCCAATTGTGATATTTGTAAGACCTTTTGTCCTAAAACATTAAAGAAAAGGTCTAAAATGTTAGAAGAGATGGCTTCTGCTTCTAGTGTGGATAATTCTGCTTCATCCTCTTCCCACAAAAAGGATGGAGGTAAAGTCAAGGATCCTGACAGGAGTTCAGATAAATCTGAACAAGGTAAAACAAAAAGATCTGGGGAAACAGGCTCTGAACCTGTTCCATCAAAGAAAAAGAGTTAAGAAAAACATGTCACTGCTCCTCCAGCCGAGAAGGCTAAGGAGCTCCCAGCAGACGAGCATATTATGTCCTCGGTTGAGGACATTGCTAAGGCACTACAAGTGTTACGAGCCCTACAGGGTGCAATCCCAGTTCCTACGCCGGCTGCCCCAGTTCCTCCTACAACCCCAGCAAGGCAAGAAGTGCTGGAAGTGTATGGGGAGGAGGAGGAGGAAGATGTTTTGAAGGGGAACTTATAGATCCAGAGGTCTCCCCTGAGCAAGAATTTGGATCCCCTCCTGGGGGTCCTGAGGAATACTCCTCCCACTATGCTTTCGTTAAGAGCATGGTGGAAACCCTAAACCTTCCTTTTCAGGAAACAGAAGAGGATATGGAGGAAGCAGACTTTCTGGAGATGATGGGGTTAACCCCCACAAAACGTCTGCTTCTACCCATGCATAAGTCCTTAAAAAAGGCTGCAGTGCAGATTTTTAAAACTCCAACCTCTGTCCCTGATGTGGATAAGAAAGCTGACAAGAAATATCAGCTGGACAGAACTACAGCTGGTTTTCTGTTTACTCATCCTGATCCTGGGGGAGTAGTACAAGCTGCTGCCTGTGACAAGGCCAGGATCCCTTGGCTACCCATCCACCAGACAAAGATTCAAGAAAATGGATGCTATGGAGAAGAAAGGTACATTGCCTCTTTCTTAGTTAGGCAGGCCAATTACATGGCATATTCAGTGCAGTACCAAAAGCACTATGGAACACTGTTCTAGCTTTAGCTGATAAGGTCCCAGGTGAAGTGGCTGTAGACTTGCAGGATACAGCAAGGGCTGCACTTGATGCTACCAAGTACCAATTTCATATGGCAATGGATGCCAATGATACTGCATCCAGATTAATGGCTTTGTCTGTTTCACTCAGGAGGTTTGCGTGGCTTAGAGCCACCAACCTGACTTTAGACACCCAGGCCAAAGCAATGGATTTCTCACTGGAGAACAGCTCCTTGTTTGGGGCTAAAACAGGCATACATGAAGAAGGTGGAGGAATATAAATCCACCTAAAGGAGCAATTCCAAGGATAGGCCCTCCACCTCTTATAGATCCCAGAGTAAGGGATGTAGGGTTAGGGGTTTTTACCCCAAACCCTTCTTTCAGGCTCAGGCCTCTCAGCCTCAGCAGCAGGCCAGAGGTTATTTTAGAGGAAGTGGCAGGAGAGCCATGAGAAGAGCGGCTCCTGCACCACAGGTACAGTCACAGCCCGCACAGAATCCCTGATGGGCTAGTGCAGGTCGCATCCCCTATTGCAGGACCACCAGTAGGTAGCAGACTGGCTCATTACCTTCACGCTTGGCATTCCATCACCACAGACAAGTGGGTGTTTGAGGTAGTGAGCCAGGGTCTGGCACTCAGTTTCAAATCATTTCCAAAGCTGAGAACAAGAACCTTTGCTCCAACAACAGCTGCAGACAGGATTCTGTTGGAAGCAGAGGTAAAGCATCTGCTGGCAATCATAGCAGTAGAGGTAGTGCCTCTAATAAGCAGGGGCAAAGGTTTTTATTCTAGGTACTTCCTCATAGGGAAGAAAAATGGGGATTGGCGACCTATTTTGGATCTAAGACTTCTGAACAAGCGCATGTTGAAACCAAGGTTCAAAATGGTCACTCTTGCAATAATCATTCCCTCATTGCAAAAGGGAGACTGACTAGCCTCTCAAGATCTAAGGGATGCTTATTTCCACATTCCCATCAGACCATCTCACAGAAAATTCTTGAGATTCAGGCTGGCTTCAGGCCATTATCAGTTTGCAGCTCTCCCTTTTGGACTGACTTCCGCACCAAGGGTTTTTACAAAGTGCCTATCAGTGGTGGTAGAGTTTTTGAGAAAACAAGGTGTAATAGTGTTCCCCTACCTGGACGACTGGTTAGTAGTAGGGCAGTCTCTGCAGCATGCAGTACAGTCACTGGCACTAACAAGATCTACACTAGAGTCCCTGGGATTTCTGATAAACAAAGAGAAATCTCAGCAGGTACCACTTCAGGTGCTGGAGTTTATTGGAGCAGAACTAAACACCAGACAGGGCAGAGCCCTCCTGCCACAAGACAGGGTGGCAAACATTCTTCAGATTGCAAAATCCTTTGTGTCTGGGAGACCCAAATCAGCCAGAGAATTTCTCAGGCTACTGGGCCACATGGCATCTGCCACTGCAGTGGTAATGGGCTCCAGATTTCAAATGAGAGATATTCACTTCCATCTCAGACAGTATTGGTCTCAAAGGACGGATCCTATGTGCAAACTGGTTCCAGTCACAAAAAGCTTAGTCCAGGCTTTACAATGGTGGCTGGATGAGCACAACCTCAGGGTGGGTGTACCTTTTACAAGGGAACAACCCTCAGTAATCCTCACAACAGATGCCTCTCTTCTAGGTTGGAGGGCACACATGTTAGAACACACAGCAAGTGGCACATGGTCCCCCCAAGAGTCTCTGTTGCACATAAGTCTCTTGGAGCTCAAGGCTGTTTACCTGGTTCTAAAAACATTTGCTCCTTACCTACAAAACAAGGTGGTGCAAGTCAAAACAGACAACACCACAACCATGTATTACATCAACAAGCAAGGAGGTACCAGGTCAGATCTGTGCACAGAAGCAATGCGACTGTGGTCCCTGGCATACTTTGTGGGAGTATCCCTGTCAGCCATTCACCTCCCAGGGAAAGACAATGTGCTGGCAGACTGTCTAAGCAGGATAAGTCAAGACCACCACGAGTGGTGCCTGAATATTCAGGTACTCAGTACAATTTTCAGGAAATGGGGCATTTCAGAGGTGGATCTCTTTGCCTCCACAGAAAACCACCAGCTTCCAATGTACTGTTGCAGGCCTCCTCTAAGGGGCACAATTCCTCTGGATGCCATGGCCCTGGATTGGACAGGGAAGTTTCTGTACGCATTCCCTCCCTTTCCTCTGATATTCAGGACCCTACTGGAATTGAGGTCCCAACCAGCAAAAATGATACTGGTGGCTCCAGACTAGGCGAGACAGCACTGGTACTCACTTCTGCTGTCTCTGTCAGTGGGTCCCCCAGTCCACCTGCCCAGGAGGCACAACATATTAACCTCCTCTCAGGGCAGGATCCTGCACCCCAATCTCAAATCACTGAGGCTCAAGGTGTGGCTCTTGAGGACTTAGAATTTGCTAACTTTATCCTGTCAGAAGAGGTGCTGACAGTGCTTAGGGGTTCCAGGAAGCCTTCTACTAAGAAAACATATTCCTCTAAGTGGAAAAGATTTACTATATAGTGTACAGGTAAGGGTGTGAGCCCTTTCAGTGCTGATTTGGCTAGTCTTCTAGATTACCTTACACATTTACATTCCTTAGGTCTAAAGCCTTCCACCCTCAAGGTCCACTTAGCTTCAGTCTCTGCTTACCTGTCAGTTGGTAAGGAGAGGTCTATGGCTTCTCATCCAGTATTTAGAAAATATTTTAAAGGCCTTAATCTTCTGCACCCTCCCCTAAGGGAACCGGTTCCAGCCTGGAATCTAAATGTTTGCATTGCTAAACTCATGGATGCACCATTCAAACCTATGGCAACCACAGATTTGAAGTGCGTCACATGGAAAACTGTTTTCCTGGTTGCCATTACTTCAGCCAGAAGGATCAGTGAATTACAAGTAATTACAATTAGGGCACAGTACCACCACTGCACTATTAGAATTCACGGGCTTCATCTATACCACGCTCGATCAAGGAAACTGTATAGGGGCAGTATTCATCAACCTTACGAAAGCCTTTGATACTGTGTACACCCACTCCTACTCAAGCAATTATCAGACATTGGGCTCTCCAATGAAGCGCTGCTGTGGTTTTCAAGCTACCTTGGGGAGAGGGTCCAGCGGGTTAGGATTGCCGGTGTCACCTCGGAAGAAAAGCCAGTCCTTTCAGGGGTCCATCCTGGGGCCCCTACTCTTCAGCTTCTTACTCAACGACCTTCCCAGTGTCTGCCACCAGAAATTACTGCTCTACGCCAACGACGCAGTCATGTTCACCAACCACCAAAATGCAGAGCTCCTCGAGAAACAATTACAGCTTGAATTCATGCGCATCGAAGAATGGTTCAAGTCACACAAACTGGTCATGAACTACAGCAAAACAAAGGTTATGACCTTCTACAATGCCAGGAGCAAGTACAAATCCTGTGACCTCACCATCCTAAACCAAACAGGGACCTTACCTGAACACGTTCCTGATTTTAAATACCTAGGTGTCACATTGGACAGCTCACTCTCCTACCATCGGCACATAGATTCTGTCGCCAAAGCCACCAACATCCATATAGGCCTGCTCTACAGGCACAAACACTGCATGACTCCTGACACTCTCTGGTTGGCTATCAACAGCTCTGTCACCTCCATCATCGATTATGGGCTAGCAATTTATGGCTCTGCCCTCCGCAGAATTACAGTTGCACTTAACAAAACATGCAGGCTGCTAACTGGGGCTAACCGTCTTACACACACGTGTGACCTGTACACTCGGGCAGGATGGCTTCCTCTCATCAGCCGGATACAGTATCAAACCTGCCTCTTAGCCAGAAAAGTCCTTCTCGGGGTCATGCCCCCGGGCATTGAAAAGCTCCTCATTGACCACCACAGCACCCAGCGAACTAGAAGTTCACAACAAATAACCTTCCTTGTTCCCAGATGCCGGACTACCATGGGCCAGAGGGCCTTTGCCCATAGAGCACCACAGTGGTACAATACTCTCAACGAAGAAACTCTTACTGCTGCTGCTCTTGGCCCTTTTAAGAGACAACTCTGACTTCATCTCATTTCAACTAGTCGTTGTGACTGCCTCGCCCAATCAGGGTCCCACTACTCACTGCCCTCCACTTCAGTCTTGTCAGCTACCTCTCCCCACCTTGCCCCCTTCTACCTGCCTACCCCCTTGCCCCCTCTCCCTTTCCTCTCCCCGGGCATTTCCTGACTTTTATCCCTCCTCTCCCTCCCCTTTAGAGCTCTTACCCTCACCCTCTACCCTCCGACAATGGCCTTCCTGCCTGCATACCCCCTTCCCTCTCACCTGCAGTGCTTATTTCTAAGATTGCCCTTGGCTGGTATGTCATGCTACCTAACATTTGGCACATTTTGAATTACTGGAATTTACTAAGCCTCAGTCTCTTACTTCTTTTTATTGTGTAACTATGTATTATTATGTTGACCTTTGTATGTAGGGAGACTACATTCCCTTGATGTCAAAAGGGCACTTAGCCACTACATTGACAGAACCAAGTCTCACAGGGCAAGTCAATCACAGCTCTTTCTCACATATGGTGAAGTTGGTAAGGGCAGAGCTGCAACAAAACGTACAGTTGCTTGCTGGATAGTGGCATGTGTACAGTTTTGTTATAGTAAAGCGGGTAAACAGGTACCTCTAGGTCTGAGAGCACACTCCACCAGGGGCACAGCTGCTTCAGTGGCAGCTTCAAGAGAAATTTCACTCCTGGAAATCTGTAAAGCAGCTACATGGAAAACAGTACACACCTTCACAAAGCATTACAGCCTGGACTTGCAATCCAGAGGTGATGCTAGGTTTGGTACAGCAGTACTGCAGAGCTTGTTTCCAAAATAGGTTCTCTGCCCAACCTCCAAAGGTACTGCTTGGTAGTCTGCATTAAGTTTAATCATAATGAGTGATTCCTGGGGTTAGAAGAAAAAATTACTCACCATAGTAATCTTGTTCCTTCAAAGGGATCACTCATTATGAATAAAGACCCTTCCTACCTCCCCTACTAGAACCTATAGAAGTTGCTCTGTATCCCTGCATTAGGGTTTTTTCTTTTCTCATATATTGGTTAAGGTAGAGACTCACTTTGTTTAACCAGTTGGTGTCCAGGTGGTCTTAAAGTTTCTTAGGTTTGTTGGTTAAGGATGTTTTGACCTGAAAGGGCAAAAATGTTATTTTAATGTTGTTCAATTTTAGCTAGTGGGTCTTTTACCCAGCTAGGCTCCGTAAGAATCTGAAGCACTCAGAGTGTAGCAGTTGCTAGGGCAGCACTTTGAAAGTGGCATGAGCCAATTGAGAATTCCATAATTTGCATAAAATTCAATTTTTACGGGCAGTTCAACACAGGAGGCTGACTGCATTAAGTTTAATCATAATGCGTGATCCCTTTGAAGAAACAAGATTACTAGGGTGAGTAATTTTTTCTTCTGGTTTGGGTATGGCTTCACTGTTTTTTTTTCAAATTATAAGTCCTTCATGCATTTCAGAAATGCTCTTTTGTTAGTGCAGGAGACGCTCTTATTTTGTGAAGTGTCTCTCTCATTAACTGTATAGTTACAGCAAGGTCCGGAGCACTAGGGTGGCAAACACGAAATGTTAATTAGGTCAAATTTATTTATTTAAAGAGTTTCTTCAGGAAAAACATACTGAGCTAAATAGCTTGTTTTAAGATGTGTCTGGAGGGCAAGGGGATGAGTAGAGTGCAGGAATAAGTTACATCAATTAAATTACAGTTATGATAACAATAATAAAAAGTTCATGGTGGAAAATTAAGAGGAAGCACGGCATTCAAGTAGTCGAAAACTTAGCGTATCAATAGCAACAGTTCAGCAAATTGCAACTGGCAGCAAAGTGAGGAAGGGAAGGGGGATTGTGAGTACAACGGGGACATGTCCAGGGGGATAGAGGACCGATTAAATCAGAGCAGTAGGGGGAAGGAGTAATATGGAGGGAGGAGGAGGAGTGGGACTAGCTTAGAATCAACAGCAACAGCTGGAGTGAGAAGTGAAGTTACGGAGGAAGGATTTTAGAGATAGAGAAGAGGGAGCATTGCGAATAGTAACAGGAAGGGTGCTCCAAAGTTTGGGGAAGCAGAAGGAGAAGGCAGCTTGACCAGCAGAAGATATTAAAGGGGGGGGTGGAGGGAGAGAGAGGGAGCGGGAGCGGGTGTCAGAGCTGTGAAGGGAGTAGGAGGTGGAAGGAGGGGAGGAAAGGTGAGGGGGGAAGGAACCCAGCCAAAATTTGGAGAAGAACGTGGCACAGTGAGCAAGGCATTTGGCATCAAGGGAAGGCAAGGAGTGGGAGGAATATAGGGAACAGTGGTGGGTTCTGGAGAGGTAAGCCAGGGCAAAGTGGCAGAAGGAGTGAGAGAAGGGATTCAGCGTGGCGGTGGTGGACTTGGGAGCAGCGCTATATACAGTATCACTGTAATCAAAGATAGGTAGAATCATCTTCATGACAGTCTTGCTACAGCCAGGAAATGGGATACTTTCCTTGTTCCTGTAGAGTCCCACAAGTTTAGGGTGCAGCTTCTGGTGGATGGCATCCACATGAGTAGAGAAGTCAAGATGATAATCCAACCATGCCCTGTGGTATTTAATGGAGGAGAAATCCTCAATCACAACACCATCAAGGGTCTGGAAGTATGGGGGAGAGGAGAGATTGGTAAGTGTCTGCCTCATGTAAGAGGTCATGGAGATCATTTTTTTTTTCACTAAGGGACAGTTGATTGGTTTGAAACCAGTGCTGCTGTTGAAATCCAGTTGGAGTTGGGTCATTAGATTAGAGGCAGAGCAACCAGAAGTGTAGAGAACTGTGTTGTCTACATACATGTGAATGGATGCAGAGGAGCAGGCGAGGAAAAGGTTGTTTAGAAAGATGGAGAATAGGATAAGGCCAAGGATGGATCCTTGGGGGTGCCAGAGCAGTTAGGAAGAGGAGGGGAAATAATCCAATAGGGACTGCTTGGGTCCTACCCTCAAGGTGTGAGTGAAATCACTCAGGAGAGGAAGAGAGCATTTGGCTTTTAGCTTGCCCAGAAGGATGGGATGGGCAACAGTGCTGAAGGCTTTGGCCAGGTCGACAAAGATGGCAGAGGTGACCAGCCCCTGGTCCATACCAGAAAGATGGAGTCAGTGAGCCTAAGGGGGTGGTTTGTAGTGTGATTTCCTGAAGCCAGACTGGGAGGGAGTGACAAGGAGGAGTTGTCAAAGAAAGGATCAGGTGTTTCTAAAGTTTAGCCAGGGAGGGGAGGGCGATGGGGCAGTAGTTGCCAGGGAGGAAGGGTAACCCACTTTGGGAAGGGAATGACCGTGGCCTGCTTTCACAGCTCAGGGACTGAGGCAAGTGACAATGAGCAATTTAAGATGTGGGTGATGGGAATGGTAATGGCTGGTGTGTGTGGGGAGAGACAAGAGTTTGAGGTCGAGGCCCTTGGAGCACCCTCCGTTGTGTGGGTTAAGAGCTAGAAGGGCCTTGAGGGTAGTAGAGGGAGTGGTAGGGTAGAAGGAGATGGGATAGTGGTAGGGAGAAGAGGGTTGAAGCAAAAGGGGAAGGGGAAGGTGGAGGGATGGAGGGAGACGGCACAGGTGGTGAAAACGGGTTAAAAGATGAACTGACTGCTTCGGGATCAGAGATGGGTGAATCACCCACCTTATGGACTGGGGGAGGGGCTGGGAGGGTGGGGAGAAGAGGGCTTGAATGACCTTCCAGAAAGTTGAGGGGTGGTTAAGGGTGTTCTGGAGTATGGATGCAAAGTAGTCAGCCTTCGCAAGCTTAGTAGCTCTGGTACAGGTGTTATGAAGTAACTTGTATTTAGCAAGGTCAGTTAGGGAGCCAGTGGATTTGTGGGCCCACAAGGCAAGGTCACATGCACTGTGACAGGCCAGCAATTCCACCATGATCCAAGCGAGGTGGACCTGAGTATTCCTCAGGGGGGCATTATGATCCCGGGCCGACAAGAATTTTGAATTAAAAAACTTGAGAGCGGTGATCTTATCTGTGTCATACTTCACCATTCATCACTTGTGGGTTCATGGCCGGAGGTCACGACCCTACAGGAGCTCTTTTTTTTTTTGGATAGGTGGAGTCAATGCACCGACGGCGCCGCCCTCGAGGCTGACGCATTGCGTGGCACTCGCGGGTTGGCCGTTAAGTGTCGCCGAACCCGCCCTCCTGCCAGTTCTTCGTCTCCTGCCGTAGAGGTCGCATCTTGTGAAGAGCTCATCTTCAAGACTATGCAGCTTCAGCCTAGTTTTATTCGGCCTGTTTTGTCGATGACAAACCTTACCCATCGGTTCTGTTTCGCCTCCTACTTGACGCTGATGACCGGTCAGACTGTTCTTTTTATTGTTACAGTGACATCGAGTCTGTTTGTACTTTTATTTGTCATAGATCATTTCTGGTTGGGGGGGCAAATAGTTACAGAAAACAGGGCAGCCTCCCATGCATCGGTGCCTGTGCGGCCGCAAGTATTCCGTTACCAACCAACATGATCGCTGTTTAACGTCTCTTGGCCCGCTTCACGACATGGATTCATGCAATGCCTGTTTCTCTATGGATCGCCGAGTTCTTGCACAGCGCGCTTGGAAAGTTGGATGAGCTCTGCCGACTTTTGGGGGACAGGTGCGCACTCGTCGGGCCAAGCTGCGGTCTCTCTGCCTTTCCTCCAGGTCCCCTCCCGGTTCTGTATGGACTGCAGAGGAGGGGGCTTCCGCCTCTAGTAGCCTCGGCCATGGCGGAAGCCCTTTCTCCGCGGTGCAGGAGTCCCAGTCCACCCCAGGGGGCCGGCGGGAGGCACTACTCTGGTAGTCGCCCCTTCGGGGGTGAAGGCTCCACCGGTGTTGTGTCCTTGAGCTCGAGAGCCTGGGCCAGCACCATCCTCGATGCCGTCTGTTGGTGCCATTTTGGGCCTTGGCACTGTTTGTGATGCCGCGGGCCCTGGCAGTGCCGTGGTCGGCACTGGTCCACCGCTGCTGGTGGCGCTGTTCGAAGTTCTATGATGCCATCTTTGACTGCTTCCGGACTCAACGCTGCTCGTGGCACTGAGATCAGGGACGGCATTGTGTCTAGCTCTGGCACCGCTTGCGGCACTGTGCTGGGCCACGGCAGGGTGGGAGATGTCAGTTTTGCTGTTGTTGCCGTTCATGGTGCCGAGGGGGCTGTCAGTGCCATTTCTGACCCCGGCGCCATGGGTGGGTGCCGACTCCTGTTCCGCTGCCGTTCTCGGTGCCATCTCTTCCTCGGGCGCCGTTTGAGGTGCCGCGGGGGAGTTCAGCGTCAGTTCTGGTGGGGACACCCAGATTGGCACCTCCCTCAGTCCGGACAGGAGCAGGACTCTGGGTCTGGTTCGGATTCGCTGTCTGATTCTTCGGAGTTGGCAGAACCCGTGGGCACCTCAGTAGTCACTTCGGTGGCTTGGACCCAGTCTCCCTCTGAGAAGCGGGCAGTAGCCCTCGAGTCTAGGGTCAGGAGTTCTGACCAGCAGGCAGTGGTCCAGACCACTGTTGCCCTGCAGCCTGGACTTGGAGGATTTTCTGCCCCCTGAGCTGGGACTCCTCCTCCTGTGGTGTGCCTGGATTGCCCAACTTTAGGGCCAACCAGGGCACCCATGGAAGGGGAAGGTGCTACTCCCTGGATGGTTTCCTCGGGGACCGACCAGGGTTGTCAGCTGCCTAGGCTGGTGTTCTCGAGGCGGAGGGCTCTTTCGGAGTCCGAGGGGTCAGAGTTTGAGGAGGCGGCCCTTCTCTGGGACCCACCCGGGTTCGGGGAGGAGTCGCAGCGTGGACCCCCGCCCTTCCTTCACGGTCTCCTCGAGAGAGAGCCCTTGTCTTTGGAGTGAAGAACCATCCTTTTGGGCTTACACGGTCCTGGTCACCTCGTAAGGGAGATTCTTCAGGGCACGGTCTAGGCAGTTCCAATGTGGTTGATCAGCTGTCAGCTGTTGGGCTCTCTGGAACTCCTCCTCCTCCACTGGGGACTTCCGGTGGCTCTCTTGCCCGGACAAAGGACGTTCCTCTTCTGTGTGGATCTGACCCCCATTCCTCTGTTGCCATCTCCTGCTCTCCCAGGCATTCCTGGTCCCACGGGACCTCTCACCTGGGAACAGTTCAGGGGTGCGACTGCTCACTTCCCTACTTATGTCAGGGCCATGGACGAGCGGGTGTTCCACCCTACCCCCGAGCAGCCAGCCCCTGGATCTCCGAGGTCTTCCGCTTCCTCATCCTCCTCTTCTGGAAGAGAGGAGACTTCCATCCACATCTCCCCTGCCGCTGATCTGGCCGAGTATCAGCGTTTCCTCACGAGGATGTTGGAGGACCTTCGTATCACCCCATCTACCTCTCAGCACAAACCGGAGCATTTGATGCGTGCCTTTTTAGGTGATTTCAGTGCGGCCACCCTTGTGGTGCCTGCCTGGCCTGCTCCTTTTCAGGAGGTGTCATTACACTTCTGGCAACGACCCTTTTCCGGAGTCCCAGCCCCTAGGGATCTGAGCCAGAGATATTGTGCCCCCCAGATCTCTAGGTCGTATGCCTCACCGTCAGTCAGGGATGACGTAACTGGACACTCCCGATGGGCTTCACTCCCTTCACCATGACCAGCCCCCAGATCAAGACTGCGGATTTTGACTTCTGAGGGAGTAGGAGGATCTTCTACTCGGCACGGTTGTTGTTGGCGATTACTGCTCATCAGGTCCACTGTGCTTCCTTTGATGGGTTCTTGTGGTCCAGGCTGGGTCAGCTCCTAGCCTCCTTACCTGATTCAGAGGTAACCAGACAAGCCATTACACTCTCTGCACATGGCCTGGAGCTAACAAGGCACCAAGCGAGGGCATCTTATGACACCAACGGGGCAGCTTCCAGGGTCGTAGGGACAGCGATCTGCATTAGGCAGACGGCATGGCTGCATCTTTCCTGGCTGTCACCCTTGGCCCGGCGTAGGGTGATTTCCTCCGCGTACCGGAGAACCCAATTTTTCTCCCATAGGGTGAGATGGCGTGTGTCGGGGCAGCTTCCGTCCCCCTCCGGGTGGTCCCCGTCTTACTCTCCCCAGTCTCAGGCCTCACCAGGCCCGTAAAGGTTCTCCCTCCCAATGTCTCCCCCACTGGGAGCTATGGGGCTTAGTCCATTAGGGTCCCGGGGCCCCTATGTGGGGGCTCAGTACTCACCCACATGTGATGAATGGTGAAGACTGACACAGATAAGATATTAAAATTACGTACCCTGCCCAGTGCATGCCCTGGGAAAATACTGCTGTACGCAGACGATACCGTCCTCTTTGCCACTGACCGTAACCCCACATCCCTCCAGGTTTCCCTACAAAGGGCCTTTGACGGCGCTGAGGCTTGGCTTAAAGAGCATAGATTGGTCATAAATCTTAAAAAATCGAAAACCATGCTCTTCGCCCACCCTCAAAATAAATCATCCAACTCCCCTCTCCGTATCCTTTCCGGCTCCGGACTACAACTTGAACAAGTCCAATCCTATAAGTACTTAGGGATCTTACTTGACTCAGCACTCTCCTTCCATACCCACATCGACGCACTCGCCTCTGTAACCAATATCCGACTCGGTATCCTGCACTGTTACAAAAACTGTCTCCCCCCTGATGCCCTCCGGCTTGCGGTTACTTCCTCCATACTCTCCCTGGTGGACTATGGACTGCCTGTCTATGGGGCTGCCAACAGGACGGCCCTCAACAAAATTCGCCTCCTCCTAAATAAGGCTTGCAGGCTTATCACAGGGGCCCCAAGCTCACTCATACCTGCCAACTCTATGACCTTGCAACTATGCTTGACCTCGATGAACGCCTACTATACCAAACGTGCATCATTTCAAAAAAAACCTTACTTGGACTTTCTCCCCCCGGGCTGACCTCCTCCCTCCTTCCAGCACAGCCCCTTGTCAGCACCCGGACCTCCTGCAAAGCCACCTTCCTGGTTCCTTGTGCTAGGACTTCACTTGGTCAGAGATCGTTCTACCATAGAGCCCCTGCATGGTACAGCAATCTTCCCCGGGACGTCACTGATACCCCCACCATCTCCACTTTCAAAACTGCCCTCAAAAGCGAGCTATTCAGCAAGCGCTGCTGCTCCTGTGCCTAAAGGATGCCCCAACCCCACCCCATCCTCCTGACAATGCCCTCTGGGCTGCTCCATCCCCTCCCCTCCTTATTCCTAACAACCTCACTACTTCAATTGTTTTCCCTCTACCAGCTGTATCACTACTGATGGGTAGAACCACGTTGCATTCCCTATGCTACCTATAACTTACTTGCTACCCAGCTACTGCTGTCAATTATACCATTTTTTGCTCTGTATTACACTACCAATGTTTGCTGTAACCAGGTGCCATTAATGCGTGTCTGTTTATACTGATGCTCTTCTTTGTATGTACTCTGCTTTCTATTTTAACTGTATTATCTACCATTGTTGACGAGGTACCTTTGTAAATGAGCCGTTGGCTCAAAGGTTGTAAACTGATTACATTAATAAATAATTAATAAATAAACGTACCTACCGTAATTCTTGATCTTTCTGTGTATCTTCACCATTCATCACAGTTCCCACCCTCCGTCCCCCTGGGGCCTCAGTCTCTGGGTCTCCCTCCCACTGTGTGCCCCCCCTTACCTCCCCCCCTCCTTTCCGTTGGTCAGGTGTGGGGTGACCTTGGGCACACTGGGGGAATTTTCCTTCCGCCTTCTGGCAGGAGAGGGATCGGGGGTGCTCTCCTCCTCATTGCCTTGGCTCCACCCCTTTGGGGTGGGATGTTGGTGGCTGCCTCCCCAATCTCCCTCAATCCTTGTCCTTAGGGACTAATCTCTTCTCTTCATTTTAAGTAGGGAGATTTGTTTTCTCTCTCTCTCCCCTTTTCTAATTTTAGTTGGTTAAGGGAGAGGACAGCCCTAGATTCCTGTTCTTTTACGACCTTAAAGTGGTTCTGTTGGAGTACGTTGCCAGTAATTTCTGTGCCTTGAATTCTGGCAATCTAGCCTTGTTGCTACTCCTGGGCAGTAACTCAGCCTCAGATCAGGGACCAGATTGCGAGTCTGGGGTATGTCCACTCCCTTTCCATTTCTTGTTTCCCTTCCTCCTTCCCTTCCTTTTTTCTGCTTCCAGAGATTGGGGCCCCTCCCAATCCCCTTAGTTTTCTCTATCCCTTGTCTGTCCTCTCAGTCGTTTATTTCTTCTTTTAGTTCATATATCTTTTCCTTTGTCTGTGCTGTGGACTTCCTTGTCCCCCCCCAACCCTTTCTTACTCTACGGCGACTCAGAACTGGCGGGAGGGTGGGGTCGGCGACACCTAACGACCAACCCGCAAGCGCCACACAGTGCCTTGGCCTCGGGGAGCGGCGCTGTCGGTGTGTTGACCTCGCCCATCCCAAAAAAAGAAAAAAAGCTCCGCGGGGTCATGACCTCCGGCCACTAACCCACATGTGATGAATGGTGAAGATACACAGAAAGATCAAGAATTATGGTAGGTATGTCATTTTCATTTATTATTGCTGGCAGCTAATATGGGGGACCAGCCAGTTGCCATCAGGTCTGCAAGTACAGATGATAGATCCAGGAATTGGAAAGATCTAATCTAGATGAATTTAGGGGGGCTTTTGGGTGGTGAATCTTACGTATGTAGTCAAACGTATGATGGTCACTGAAGGTTTCAGGGAGGGTACCAGCGTCCACAGTGTGGTGGGGGTAGGAGGAGAGGATCCAGTCCAAAAGGGAGTGGTTATAAATTTTGGGATTGCGTTTGGTGGGATCATGGGTTAGCTGGGTAAACTGGAGAGATTTTACGTTTTGGAATAATTTACAATGTTAGGATGAGAGTCAGTTAAAATTGAAATCACTTAGGATGAGCAACTTGGTGGATTCATGGGAGAACAGGGTGGTAATGAGCTCAGTGACAGAGGAAGGGGGTATTCCAGGGCAGCAGTAGACCCCAGCAGTGACTATGGGGAATGAGAAGGGGAGGGAGAGTTTCAGGAGGAGCATCTCATAGAAAGGGGGGAAGAGACAGACAGCAAAGGTTCGAATTGGGTGGAGGAGGACCGGTAGATGACTATGCCACTGTCCCTCTTAGTACGATCCTGTAGGATGATTGAGAAGACAGTGATGGCTATAGCAGTATCCATGATCTTGGTGGAGAGCCCAAGATTTCGAGATCACCAGGATGTCAGGTTAAGGTTCACCATTAGAAGTTGTAGAAGGTCGATTTGGGGGGAAAAAACTGTGGATGTTAACATGAGCCGCTGTCGACCCTCTGAGAGGAGAGGAGAGGAGAGGCAGTTGGCAGGGCAGGACCAGGATTGAGTTCAGCGTTACCTGCTAGAATGAGTAGCAAGGAGATGAGGAGCTTAAGGGAGCCCATGAGATGCTTGAGTGAAGGGGGGGGAAGAGTAAGAGAGAGGGAGGGAGGGACAGGGGCCCTTGACTGCACCAAGGTAGATCTAGGTGGAAAGGAGGAGGTTGCACCCAGGAGGCCAGGGGGTGTGTTTGGGGGGGGGGGGGGCAGTGGAAGAGGAGGAGGAGAAGGAAGGGAGTTAAAGGGTACATTTTGAATTTTTTAAACAAATGCAAAAAAGAAATGGATTTATAATATTTTATACTTATTCCCAGCCTTTGCACTATTACTGAAATAAGAGTATGTACACTTGCATTCTTTGCTTTTCAGAAGCGCTGTTTCACTTTGTGGTTTCACACCTATATGGCACGTGAGAAACCACTCTTATTTCAATCTCAGTGCCCCGGGAACAAGCAGTAATGTATTACTAAACATGCCCGATGTTTAGTAGTGAAAGTTGGTTAGGAAAATAAAGGTTTTGTGAGTGAAACGGCAGTGTGTAGATTCACATCTTTAGAGCTAAAATGTATTTATTTATACAGTTTTTGTTTACCAGTAAGTGCACTTGACATGAAATTCCTATTTTCAGGCCCACCCAGAAGAGTAAAGATTAATAGCTACTATACATCTTATTTATATGTAAGGCATATGCTCCATTTTTGTAACATGGCTATACATATGTGTAACCCCTAGATGGCGCTATCCCAGGGGCTACTACCCCTGCCTGATTTGCCACTAACAGGTTGAGGGGCCTGGATCCAATGGCGGGTGCCTCCACCCAGAGGTCAGGGTTTGCAATAGTTAAACTAACTTGGTCACAGCCCTCTGGGACACTGCAACCCCCCTTTCTTCCCACTAGTGGCCCACACAATATATCAGAATTACCTTCACAGTATACACTTACCCCCAGGTCTAGTTCCGCACTGGGACCTCCTGTGAAATGAGATACAGTGCAACAATCACAGTACAGTACTTTAACATAGACAAATACCTCAGGCAGTATAACTTTGCTGAAACAAGCAGCTCTGATTTATTTAGGGGATATAACAAGGACAGGGGGAAATCAGGTTAATTAGCTTATCACTCTAATAATCTACCTATGGCTCTGTGCACAGGCCTATCCCTATCAGTTACTGTCCCTGGGTACCCAAGCCCTAGTGGCTAGTCCAAACCGTGGCAGCTGGTAGGGGCCCTTTCACACAGAGAAAAGGAGAATTAAACAGTCAGCAGTACAGTAATTCCATTTGGATTTAATGTGGCAATTCAACAGGGAGCAACCCTGAATTAGTACTCACGACCTCCAAATAAGATAGGGTCCTTCAATGTCAGCAGGGCTCACTTGAGGTACACAAACCTCTTCACACATCCATATAAAAGAAAGCAATTATACCAGGCAGGCTGCATCTGTATCCCGATCGCAATTACTGCACAATACCCGGAGAACACACAGCAGATTCAGTTCCTGACAGACCGAGTGCAATTTTCAGCAATTCTTCCAGTCTTCTACAGGGTGAGCCTGGTTTCTACTCTTCAGAGATCCTTTGATTCTTTTCACAGGACGGATTCAGTCCTAACAAGCTGTTACACAAGCTGCAGACCGGAACTCTGGGCCTTACACACGTTTTTTGACTAAAACTGCACACTGAAAAAGCACAGGGCTCCTTCCTTCTTCACTGCCAAAGCTCAACTGATAAATGGCTTAAATGCCAAACACCATTCAGGCTTGGAGCATTCAAGCAAGCTCCTGGAAGTCTTTTGGGAACCCCCATTTGCAGGGGGGTTACACCCTTCCTGGCCTGGGAAAGCTTGACGTCCGCGTCAAGCAAGTACCCCCATAAGTTTCAACTGCAACCATATACATTTGCATTAGGCTCGCACATGTAATCATCAGTCAATATATCATTTTACCAAGAACACATTTCTGAAACATTGCAGTACGTCACTCTTACACAGTATTAATACACATTGTACCATACACTCAAGTTATTACCTCTGTACATGAAACCTGAAGAGGGGGCCCTTCCCTATCAGTTACCTTGGGGCTGGATGGGGCAAGGGCACCATACTTAGAGGGCAACACAAGTAACTTGGAGTTAGCACTGATGCTCAGTTTGGGCAATGAGCTCGGGACACATACATTCCTTTATGTACAACATTGAGAGGCAAGTCCACAGGCCTCCCAAGTGAATCATAACTGAGGTGCACCACAGGCTTTTATAGCTCGACCAGTCTTTCTAGGGGAACTGTTATAGTCTCTGCACTCTGAGCCTCATTTTCAGCATTGTCCTCACTTGTCAGGGAGTCTCCATGGGGGTAGAGAGGCTAGAACTTGGGGCACTTTCAGCTCCAGGAGTTACAGTTTCTGAGTCCACAACATTTGGCTCTGCATGGAGAGCTGGACACTGGCAGTGGACTGTCAGGGCACTCAAAATACTCTTCTTGTTCGGTGTATCACCAGTCTGCCCTAATCTATCATTTTCTCCCTGAAAGCTCAAACAGTTCAACCATGCACAATGATTCCATTTCATCTGATCTGATGCTTTGCACTTCACTTTCTGGGAGCATTGGCTCCAGGGATGAAGCTGGGGCTTAGACAGTCCAGAAGGCCCAGCTTTGTCTCCAGTATTGACTAGGGATTGCCCCAAACAATTGACTCAGTTCGTAAGAAGGATAGTATTCAAAGTCACTCTCACTTTCTTCCGATATGGACTGACAGTCATGCTCAACTGGGACTTGTGGAGGGAACACTTTAACTTTGCTTCTGTAGGTGCAGACTTTCTTGATCTTTTCTTAGCAGCAGCTCTAGTCACTGGTCCAGAGGGGCATCTTCTAGGGCTCAGACTCAATTAAGATTTGTCCAATGGGCAGTAAATGATTTCTATGCATTGTTTTTACATCTTTTGAATTATTCTCAGGCCTTACTTTGTACACTGGCAGATCATCTAGTTTGCCCACTACAATGTGAGGGAGATGGTGCCATCTGTCAGCAATCTTGTGCTTGCTATGCAGTCCCAGATTTCTTAGCAATACCTGATCTCCTCCTGGAGTTCCTGTGCTTTCACCTTTTATCATACCTTTCTTTGTTGGCCAGATTTCTTTGGCAGCCATGGTTTGAGCCAGTTGGTACGCATGAGTTAGCTGGGCCCTTTAACTTTGCACATACTGTAAATAGTTGTCAGCTTGAACCTCATCAGGAGAGACCCCAAAACACACATCTACTGGTAGTCGAGCTTCTCTTCCAAACATCAGGTGGTAGGGGAGAATCCAGTGGCATCACTTTTGGTGCAGTTATAAGCATGTACCAGGGTGCTAATTTGTTGGCTCCATCTAGGCTTGTCCTTTGGGTGCAGGGTGCCTAGCATATCTAGCAAAGTGCGGTTGAAACGCTCAGGCTGTGGGTCCCCTGGGGTGGTAAGGAGTGGTTCTGGACTTTCGTGACTCCCCACAGAGAAAGCATCTTTGATAAGACGACTCTCAAAGTCTCTCCCTTGATCAGAATGGATTCTTTGTGGAGCCCCATAGTGAACAAAAGTTTTCTACAAGTACTTTGGCTACAGTGGATGCTTTCTGGTCTTGGTGGGAAAGCTTGGGCATATCTCGTGAAATGGTCAGTGACCACCAGCACATTACTGATATTTCTTTGATCTGACTCCAAACTTAGAAAATCAATACAGACCAGCTCCATGGGTGCACTGGTGGTTATGTTAACAAGGGGCAGCCCTCTGGGCAAAGCTTTCCTCTGTAAGCAGCGATTACAAGTTCGAATGTGTTGCTCCACATCAGCCCCCATCTTAGGCCAATAGAATCTGGATCTCACCAAGTCAAGTGTTCTGTCTATACCAAGGTGCCCCATGTGGTTGTGCAAGGACCTCAGTACTGAGTCTCGAAGGCAGTGGGCAACACTAGTTGTTGTTTTGTCTACTTGTCCCCTCTGTCTACTGTTTCTCTGTATAACAGTTTATTGATCAGTTTCAACTTAGGACCTTCTTTGTATAACAGTGCAGTTCTCAAATCAGTGGAGCGTAATTTGGACATCTTTTCCTGCATAGAGGGCTTCTAAAGCTGCTTTGATCATGGGATCGCGGATTGAGCCCGCAATACTGTCATTGTCCAGCTGAGGCAGTGCACCAATGTCTATTGCAGAAAAGTGGCACAAGCAGCAGGTATGCAATCTCAGAGGGTCCCAAGCAATCCACCATGCAGTCCACTGCGTCTGTGGACATTTGTTCCTCCCTGTCAAACTTCGGCAGAGTGCCCGAATGTCAGGTTCTGCCAATCGACCCAATCATTCTGGGGAACAGGCCTCCGGAGAGAGCATCAGCATCTATGTGGTTCAGACCTGCTCGGTATTCGAGAGCATAGTCATATGTAGATAATGCAGAAAGCCACCTATGGCCAGTGGCATCCAACTTAGCTGAGGTCTGCACATAGGTCAAAGGATTATTGTCAGTTTTACTAGTATTTTAGCCCCATACAAGTACTCATGGAATTGGTCAACAATAGCCCACTTCAAAGCTAGGAACTCTAACTTATGTACAGGATAGTTCTTTCGGATGGGGTCAGGCTTCTACTGGCAAAGGCCACTGGTCTCAGGCCATTCTCGTGTTTTTGTACAACACAGCCCCAACCCTTGCAAGCTAGCATCAGTGTGCAGGACGTAAGGTTTTCTTGATCGGCATAGGCCAGCACTGGAGCATGGGTAAGTTGATATATGATCTCATGAAAAGCAGTCTCACAATCAGGGTCCAGCGGCCCCAAATACTTCACTCGGATGAAAATACACTCTTTCAGTCTTGAGGGACGCTGACTTTGGTATTTTTGTGGGTTGGGGATACCTTGAGTAAGGTTAAGTAAAGGGCGGATCACTCTTGAATAGTCCTTGATGAAGCTCCGATAATAACCACAGAATCCCAGGAATCTTTGCAGTTCTTTTAGATTTTTGGGCTGTGGCCAGGTGGTCAAGGCCTCAACTTTACTTGGGTCGGTCTCTATTCCTCGGTGGATACTATGTGTCCTACATACTACTGATGTTTGAAAGAATTGACACTTATCAATGGACAGTTTAAGGCCAAAGTCCTCCAGTCGGTCCAATACCTTAAATAATCTGCTCTCATGTTCCTCCAGTGAGCTGCCAAACACAATGACATCATCTAGGTATACCAGGCACTCTAGTAGTTCATGTCCCCACTGCACGCTCCATCAATCGTTGAAAAGTGGCTGGGGCACCTGAAATCCCTTGAGGCATCCTCATGAATTCATAGAAGCCAAGCGGACAGATAAAGGCCGTCTTCTCACGGTCCTCTGGGGCCATCGGGATCTGGTAGTACCCATCTGGAGATCCAGCACAGAGAACCACTTGCTCCGCTTAGGCAGTCCAAAGCATCCTGAATGCGGGCATTGTGTACTGATCAGGGATAGTCCGTCCGGTTTAAGGTGCGATAATCCACACACATCCTTACTGTTCCATTCTTTTTCCTCACTACCACAATGGGGAAGCATAAGGGCTTCTGGATTCTTGTATTACACCAGCAGCTAACATCTCTTGCAGATGCTGCCTCACATCATCTATGTCAGCAGGTGCCAGGCGTCGAGACCTCTCACGAAATGGTCTTTCGTCATGCAGCCGGATATTGTGCTCAGCTCCTGCACGCATCCTACATCCCATTCCTTTAAAGAAAACACTCGGTCTCTGGGCAAGCTTCTCACTGATCCTCACTTTCCATTCAGCTGGCAGCGGGAGTCGCGAATCAAACAAGTCAGGCGCTTACTCTGTCATTCTTCCTTGAACTCTTGCTGTTGGGTAGCACTGCAGTGTCTGCACAATGCACATTAGCCAGGATGCAACCTCTGTTTACTCAATGTCTCTTTCAGACACATTATGAACTTGGACCATTACCCTTCTGGCATAAGCATGGGCTCTAGCGGCAAAATACTAGGGCTTGACCAGCAGTCCCTCTGGCAATTTTCCATCGCCTGTGCATCCAACATTAATATTTTATTCTTAACATCCTTTCTGATACGGACCTCTCCCTGTAAGGTACACTGGGCATTTGGCGCCAGGATCAGAGACTCAGGATCCTTCTTCCATACAATTCACCGGTTCCTCTGGTTCTGTTTTTCAGCATTCTCTGTGCCTCATAGGCCTTCTTAATTAAAGCCGGAACTCTTAAAGCTCTACTAGTCTTTGACCCTGTTTTCATAACACAACTGTGCCAGCCTTCCGAACATATGAGCATTTGTTCCAATCAACAAAGGGACACCATCATACAGTCCAGTAGGGGACACACTAAGGCTAGGTCTCTACTTGTTCGGCCACTCCAGCCACGGAGGTGGGGAAAGACAGCCAAATCTTGGATATACCGAATAGGGGTAGGCCTTTCTCACTTAACCCCTATACATGCAGTCCTTCTAATGGTTGTAAGGGTACATCTGACAAATGCTTCTGATACCAATCCTGGAACATAATTGTCACTTGGGAGCCACTGTCTCATACAGCTCTTGTAGACACTCCATTCACCTTTACAGTGGTCTCCATGGAGGGACCCACTATTCTGGACCAGTCTGGAGAGGCGGTAGTGGGGGCCTGGGCAACTGACCTTGCCACAAAAGGACGTGAATTAGCATTTTTGGTGCCCTCACTGGGATCATGTCGTGCACCTCTTAACCACTGATTTCTTCTCCAAGCTCTCCTTGTAGCCTATATGCAACTTTGTCAGTGTCTTTTGGGGACTGGCATTCCCTTTCATGTGCCCATCTTTCCCACAATTATAGCAAAACATACTTTCTGGAGTTTGAGCTGGCCGAGGCGCCACACTGGGAGCCAGGGCGGGGTATTACTAACTGGAAACCTGTGCCATCTCTGTCTGCGGTGTGATAAGCATTTGGAGACATCTTGTCAGTTTCTCCACTTCCATGGTCAAGGAATTGAGTTTGGAGCTGTTATCAGCAGGAGATACATGGTGGGTACCCCACCCCATATAGCAGATGCAGTCGGATATAGGTCAGGGCCTGCATTTGCAGGCGTGGCCTTCATAAAGGGACTGTTTTTGAATTCCCGGATCTCTCTCAACAGTTCGCCCCATTGTGGCATATCTTTTCCTTGTCAGAGCACTCATTGACTGTCAACCTCTGCCCCTGAACTTCACTTGATGGGTCACCTCAATCACTGGTCGTAGCCACAGCTGTTGGTGCAGGTACCTCCCGAGGTCGCCTTTTCTCAACTTCCTAATTTCTCTCATTAACTCATCATAGGAGGGTGGGGATTCCAGTCGTTTGCCAGGCGAACTGAAGCAACAGCAGTTCTGAGAGGGGCAGACTTAAGGATTCTGTCCAGTCTGGTTCGGTCCAGTTCAATCGCTGGCAAACTACCCTTTCTGAGGCATTCTTGCAACAATTTTTCCAGCCGAGAGACATACACAGACAACAACTCCCTTGGTACTGTTGTGCATTTCTTACTCTCCACCATAGGTCCTCATCAGAATCTGGCCCATACACATTCTCCAAGGCCTCCAAGATAGGCCTGTGCAGTCGCTCAGGGTTACTAGCCCGCTTAGCACGGATGGTAGCCAGGGCAGGACCTCGGAGGCTCTCACCAACCTCTTTCGCTGCCTCCCGAGCATTGCCATTCTAGCACTTGGGGCAACATAGTTCATCCAGGTCTCCCAGTCATCCTCCCTTGGGGGGTGGGAGGGTGCCAGAGAAGATCCTCAACCTTCGGTAAGAGTCGTGACTAATGGCAGGTGCAGAAATAGGAGTCTGCATTGGTTCAGCCACCATTACGGGCACTGGAGCAGGAGAGGGTGTTGGGGAGGAACACCTCCAGGTGGCAAGAATAGTTTCTTCAAGTCCTCCACAGTTTCTCCTCTCCCAGCAACCATTCAGCAAATTCTCCTCAAAAGTTTCAGATAGTGGTGGGGCTGATTCCCCGGTCTTTACTGTCCTTAGTTATCACTCTCCAAGCAGTGAGGGCTCCTCTGGGGTAATGGTCTGTGGCACTTTGGAGCTATCTATGGGATCCTTAAACTCTACTAGGGCCAGGAAAGTGTGGGTGAGCAGATTAGCATGCCGACCCACCACCACAGGGTTTTGTAAACCTTCCACCTTGGAAAGTACTCCCTGCACAGTGTCCGTATTGATACCCAGGGGGATGTCCAGGATAAGCATAGCATTTTGGGGGTCGATCTCCTCCCCAGTACACCACTCCACCAGCCGGTGCACAGCCACTTCTGTCGGGGTACCCATTTTTTCTTAACAGTGGTTTGTAGATATGGCCACTAGAGGACACACAATCCCAGCGGTGAGCCTCCAAGATGTAACCCCTAGATGGCGCTATCCCAGGGGCTACTACCCCTGCCTGATTTGCCACTAACAGGTTGCGGGGCCTGGATCCAATGGCGGGTGCCTCCACCCAGAGGTCAGGGTTTGCAATAGTTAAACTAACTTGGTCACAGCCCTCTGGGACACTGCAACCCCTTCTTCCCACTAGTGGCCCACACAATATATCAGAATTACCTTCACAGTATACACTTACCCCAGGTCTAGTTCCGCACTGGACCTCCTGTGAAATGAGATACAGTGCAACAATCACAGTACAGTACTTTAACATAGACAAATACCTCAGGCAGTATAACTTTTCTGAAACAAGCAGCTCTGATTTATTTAGGGGATATAACAAGGACAGGGGAAATCAGGTTAATTAGCTTATCACTCTAATAATCTACCTATGGCTCTGTGCACAGGCCTATCCCTATCAGTTACTGTCCCTGGGTACCCAAGCCCTAGTGGCTAGTCCAAACCGTGGCAGCTGGTAGGGGCCCTTTTCACACAGAGAAAAGGAGAATTAAACAGTCAGCAGTACAGTAATTCCATTTGGATTTAATGGCAATTCAACAGGAGCAACCCTGAATTAGTACTCACGACCTCCAAATAAGATAGGGTCCTTCAATGTCAGCAGGGCTCACTTGAGGTACACAAACCTCTTCACACATCCATATAAAAGAAAGCACTATACCAGGCAGGCTGCATCTGTATCCCGATCGCAATTACTGCACAATACCCAGGAGAACACACAGCAGATTCAGTTCCTGACAGACCGAGTGCAATTTTCAGCAATTCTTCCAGTCTTCTACAGGGTGAGCCTGGTTTCTACTCTTCAGAGATCCTTTGATTCTTTTCACAGGACTGATTCAGTCCTAACAAGCTGTTACACAAGCTGCAGACCGGAACTCTGGGCCTTACACACGTTTTTTGACTAAAACTGCACACTGAAAAAGCACAGGACTCCTTCCTTCTTCACTGCCAAAGCTCAACTGATAAATGGCTTAAATGCCAAACACCATTCAGGCTTGGAGCATTCAAGCAAGCTCCTGGAAGTCTTTTGGGAACCCCCATTTGCAGGGGGGTTACATATGGTATCTACAGGTTCGGGGAAGGATGAGGTTACCTGGCACAGAGACCTAGGTTTGGCTACTCTGAACAGGGGCACCCAAGTAAATCCAACTACAGGAAGCAATATCTGTAATGTCCAGAACCAGAATTGGGATTTTTCAGTGTGGCTTTATTTATTAACTCACTGAACATAAACAAAGCACTGCATGGTCCCCCCAAAGGGCTACGTAACTGTAATGCAGATTAGAGGTTAAACACAGTGGTCCATTTGAGGAATGAACACAATACAACAGTTGTCTAGCTTTGGACCCACCAGGCACTCAGCCCGGACTTTGCACGCGCATTGGATACATAGCCCGACTGGCCCGGCTCCCCTGCCGGCCACTCTACTGACGGTCCACTTGGCGAATGAACCCAAACTCTACTTGGCAAGACATCCCATCAAACAAGGAGGCTCCCAAACTGTGGCTCCCCACACCACTTGAAGTCTGCGACTCCTAGAGAGATTTTGTTTTCATACTTCCAATTCGAAACTCCCATCCAACAAGGAGTAATTTTCCCATCCTGTGGCTCCCCACACTACTTAGAGTCTGCGACTCCTAGAGAGATTTTCAAGTTGCGATCCACGTCTGGGTACCCACCCCATCACTGGCCAAGCACATGAGGCAAGTAGCAAAAACACAGAAGAAATCCGCAGAGGTGGACCTGGTTACTAAAGATGGGGGGTTTTCCCACCTCCAGCTCCCACAGCCCATACCCGGCCATTTCTCTGGACACACAGAACTTTAGACTTTAAAATGTAGATTGACGGTGGATGGCCTGAAACACCCCCTCTGCAATGAACTTTAAATCCATTAACACTTTAAACAGGTGACTGCTCTATTTGTTTGTCCTAGTTGACATAGTCCTCCCAAATAGCAGTCCCCAATACTTGAAATCCAACTGAAGAAAAGAAGTTGTTTGCCCCTTCCAATGGGGCCAAACACTCAGCCTTTCGTTGCAGGTGCCCCACAGGCTAAAACTGTAACCTTTGGTTGTTATACATGAACAGACTGAACTTAAATTAAAACAGGCAGCTTCTTTCCCAGGGTGGGAGAAGGGATTGCCCTGGAACCCACAAAGAACTTTTCCTCACCCCAGAGGGAGGGGGGTAAACAGACAACTACTGGTGTCCTTCTTGTTTGCTTAAGGACAAACTGAAAACTGACTCTGAATTCCCAAGGTTCTAAACTTACTCTGAGCTGAAGATTCCAAATGTGGCTCATGCAGCTGCGACAGTTCTATTATGATGTCATCCCTCTAGTCTCAGCTGTGACTGAGGACAGAGTGAGACAGTGTGAAACCCATTTAACTGGAGTTTCACAAGCTGCCTTCCCTGCCTACTACTAGGTCTTACTGGGATTCTAGTAACCCCGGGTTACATATAAGATGGAGGATAATGTGTGGTCCGCGATCTATCACAAGCGTGTGTAGCCAGTAGCCATCAAGAGGTTGGCATGGTGACCGTTTAAACCTTGAGAGTGCAGCGCAAGAGCTTTTGGTTGCCATGCCAACCTCAAGATGGTTACGCTCTCTTGGCGTAGATCGTGGACTATACATTGTCTTTTATAGTGAATGGTCCATGATTGAAAAAGGAGAAATTAGTCTGCACTCACTTTTGAACTGAGCCACTCTCTTCCAGGGTCATTTTTCACCACTGCAGCCTTTTCAGGAAAGCGGGGATCGTGGAACGCACATGCGCAAACATGCTTCAGTCTGTGAAACGTGTATGTGTGACCATGTTCCATGTTGTGCTGCAGTAGCTACTGCAGCACAACAAACCTATTAAATCCATCCCTAACAACATTCCACCGTACACTATTACAGAATTACAAATGATACAGCTTAGTACAGAATAACGCAGCATAAATAAGCCGTGAAATCCCCTGAAACTTGTAAAATTCAATTTAACCGTAAAATCACCTGAAACAGGTGTGAATATTTCTTGCTGTGACAACTCTTTGCCAGTCTCTCTTACCCTCTTTTTTTTAAAAACAATGATCTTTTTCTACTGCAGAAACATCTTTTGACGTTGAGCTTGGTCTGACATGCTGAGGTGACTAGTCTCTCAGTCAGGTGCCAGGGCTACGCTCTGTAAATTAGGTGCCAGGTAAGTCAGTCTGGGGCAGAGATCACAGCCTAGCAGGGGACAGGGCCACACTCTGTAAATCAATTGTCAATGCTGCAGTACGTCAGTCAGGGGCCAAAGCCACAGACTGTAAATTAGGGGTCAGGGCTGCAAGATGTCAGGCAGGGGCTAAGGCCACAGTCCATCTGTTAGGGGCCAGGGCTACAGTCTGTTAAATGGGATCCAAGGCTGCAATCTGTCGATAAGGGACCAGAGCCATACTCTGTAAATCAAGGGTCAGTTCTGCAGTATGTCATTTGGGGGCCGAGGCCACAACCTGACTATTAGGGACCAGGACCACAGTCTCTTAGTCAGAGTCAGGGCTACAGTATGTCAGTTGGGCCAGGGCCACAGTCTCTTAGCCAACTGCAGTATGTTAGTCAGGGCTCAAGGCCACAATCTGTCTGTTAGAGGCCAGGGCTACAGACTGTTAGTCTGGATCTAGGGCTGAAATCTGTCAGTAAGGGGCCAGGGCCACATTCTGTAAATGAGAGGTCAGGGCTGCAGTATGTCAATTAGGTGCCGAAGTCACAGTCTTGTCTGTTAGGGGCCAGGGCTGCAGTCTGTTAGTCAGGATCTAGGGCCGAAATCTGTCAGTAAGGGGCCAGGGCCACATTCTGTAAATCAGGGGTCAGGGCTGCAGTATGTCAGTCAGGGCCAGAGGCCATGGTCTATCTGTTAGGGGCCAGGGCTGCAGTCTGTTACTCGGGATCTAGGGCTAAAATCTGTCAGTAAGGGGCCAGGGCCACATTCTGTAAATGAGGGTTCAGGGCTGCAGTATGTCAGTCAGGTGCCGAAGCCACAGTCTTGTCTGTTAGGGGCCAGGGCTGCAGTCTGTTAGTCAGGATCTAGGGCCGAAATCTGTCAGTAAGGGGCCAGGGCCATATTCTGTAAATCAGGGGTCAGGGCTGCTGTATGTCAGTCAGGGGCAGAGGCCATGGTCTGTCTGTTAGGGGCCAGGGCCGCAGTCTGTTAGCCAGGGTCAGGGATACAGTCTGTTGCGGACCTGGGGCATATTTGGGCAGTCAGGGTCCAAGGCCACAGTCAGTTATGGGTTGGGGTATTGTGTAGGAAAACCAGATGGAGTGCTGCACAGAAAAGAAAAGCCCCAAATCCTTTTGGATTCCAGATGAAACATCTTTAAAAAGAAACATTCAGTTTGCCTTATTATGTATTCTGAGCTCAATTCTGGTTTGGTCAAACTTCAGACAGATTTTTTTAATGAAATTGAAAGACCCAGAATTTATTAGAGAAAGATTAGTTAGGAATGTTGTATACCACAAAAAAATAAAAGGTTTTGTGAGACAGCAGTTTGCAGATTTACATCTTCAGAGCTGTAACTAACTCTGCAATCTCCAGTAACTGGTATGGGCTGTTTTTGCTGACAGCTGTATGACAGTTTTTTTTTGTTAAAAACAAGCATGTGCTGATGGAACGTCTGTTGACTGTGTGTTGAGTCTGGCACCTTGTAAATAATATCAGTGTGTGAGTGCTTTTCAGCTGACTGGCTCTCAGAAGGCATACAGTAGTATGAAGGCCTCTTTTCATCCGTGTGTTGGTAGTTTGTTTCCAGAAAAAGCATGAGAGATTTGACTTTCTAAAGGCTCTTTGGTTTACAGGTGCCAGCAGAGTCGATGGTGAGTTAATAGATACTGTCTCACCCTTAAAATGCCATTGTGTTTATCTGTCCTGGAGGTACCGGCAGTGTGCCTCATAGGTGTTAGTGTCTCCCATAAATACAGCATGTCTGCAAGTCTTATAACCACTAGCATATTCATCTTTCTTTTATATGTCCATGAGTCCCTGTGATGCATTATATAGTCTTTTTGGGATTCACTTGGAGAAGCCCTTTCATGTCACTCTTAGATCTGTCCCCTCTTCTTGGGCAGATTCAACACCAGCACAGGCTGGGAATTATACATGGGACCCCGAGCCTCAAAGGAACCAGCAACTCTAACCATTCAGCAAAAGGAAAATTTCCCCAGCTGGGAGGTTTGAGAGCTCCATTTGTTTTCATATGCTTGCTATTCCATGGACTACCACTAGATGACAGTATTGCTTTTGACTGTTACAGATTCTATTACTAGATGGCGCTCCTTCGCACAGACAGCCTTTTCTTATATACAGTGCTCTGTACCCCTTTTTAAGGGTAAAACATCCCATCATTGTTGCCAATTTATTGTCTGCCCCCTCTTATTTGGACAGAGTTTCCTCCAGCCCCTGCTGGGAATGAAACTGAGGACCCTGCTTCTCAAAGGTAGCAGCACCTCTTAACCATTCAGCTAAAGGGAAGTTCCCCCAGCAGCTGAGAGATAAGAACTCCATTGACTTTCATATACTTGCTATCCCATAAACCACCACTAGATGGCTGCATGTGTTACAGTTACTTTGCACTGCTTTGACTGTTACCCTGCTAGAGGGCACTGCTTTGCACAGACTGCCTTTTCTCCTATACAGTACTGCTTCCCCTTTCTTTAGAGTGAAACATCCCATATTCTCGTCAGCAGTGTTATGTCTGTCCCCTCTACTTGGACATCTGCACCTCCAACCTTTTCTGGGACTCCACCCTAGGACCCTGAGTCCCAAAGACAGCAACACTAACCATTCACTGAAAGGGAAATCTTCCTAGTTGGGAAGTGAAAGTGCTCCTTTGATTGTCTTGCTTGCTATCCCACAGACCACCACTAGATGGCCATTTTGCTTCCCACTGCTAGATGGCCTCTTTGCTTCCCACCGCTAGATGACCATTTTGCTTCCCACCACTAGATGGCCATTTTGCTTCTCACCGCTAGATGACCATTTTGTTTCCCACCACTAGATGGCCATTTTGTTTCCCACCGCTAGATGACCATTTTGTTTCCCACCGCTACATGACCATTTTGCTTCCCACCACTAGATGACCATTTTGTTTCCCACCGCTAGATGGCCATTTTGCTTCCCACCACTAGATGGCCATTTTGTTTCCCACCACTAGATGGCCATTTTGTTTCCCACCACTAGATGACCATTTTGCTTCCCACCACTAGATGGCCATATTGCTTCCCACCACTAGATGACCATTTTGCTTCCCACCACTAGATGGCCATTTTGCTTCCCACCACTAGATGGCCATTTCGCTTCCCACCACTAGATGGCCATTTTGCTTCTCACCACTAGATGACCATTTCATTTCCCACTGCTAGATGACCATTGTGCTTCCCACCACTAGATGACCATTTTGCTTCCCACCACTAGATGACCATTTTGCTTCCCACCACTAGATAAACATTTTTCTTCCCACCATTAGATGGCTATTTTGTTTTTGCACCGTTAATTGCAGCTTCACTACTAGATGGTACTGCTTTACAGACTGCCTTTTCTTATTCACAGTAGTCAGCTCCTGCCCCTAAAGAACTGAGAACAACTACCAATACTGCCACAGATGCACAGACCTGCACTGCCTCGACATTACAGGGGTTGCATCGTCTGCAACCCAGCACTATAGGGTCAGTCTGACTGTTGGGGCTAAGGCCTGATGGCCTTAGAATATTCATTAATTGTTAAAGAGTCTGACTGCCTGATGGCCCCATGGCAGCACGTCACCCTCTCGTGCAGGTGACCCAGCTTCAGGAGCCAACTCGAGTTGCCACATTGGGAGACAGGTCAGGCTGGGGCAACTGTCGCTTGGTGGTGTGCCTCATTTGGGGAGAGCCAACATTGAGCTGCAGCACCACAGCAACCCCTGCAGCTGGATCAGGAAGCTTGCTCTTGTTGCAGGGACATGCTATGCCCATGCAAGGCCCGTCAGAAGGCTGTGCTCATGGCAGTGGAAGGGTCCTAAAGGGAGGAAAATCCCAATCTTATCTGTGTCAATCTTCACCATTCATTACAGATGGGTACTGGCGGAGGTTCAGGACCCTGGAAGCTTTTTCCAAAAGGGTAGAGACGACGCAGCGTCAGCGCCGCCCTCGAGGCACGCACTGCGTGGTGTTCTCGAGGGTTGGCCGTTAGGCTGGGTCGACTCCGCCTGCCTACCAGTTCTTTGTCTCCCACCGTCGAGTTCGCCTCGTGGGAAGCTTGTTCCAGTTGTTGGGTCTTCAAGCCTGTTTTCGTTTTCGATGTTCAGTCCGTCGGTCGCCTGCCGGTTCTGGTTCTGCCTCCACTCGCCGTCGCTGGTAAGATCTTTCCTTTTATTTCAAATTCTGCGACGTCAAGTCTGTTTTGTGGTGTTTTTTTCTCTGTAGGTTATGTCTCGGTCAGAGGGCAAAAAGTTTTCTAAAACGGGTGGCCCCCCATGCGTCGGTGCCCGTGCGGCTGAAAATATTCCATTACCGACCAGCATGACCGGTGTCTCGTGTGTCTTGGCCTGCTTCACGACATGGATTCGTGCGACGCCTGCTTCTCCATGGGCCACGCGTCCCGCCAGACAGCGCCGCGTGCGAATGGCGAGCTCCATGACTTCGAGGGTAGGATTCACTTTCGTTGGGCCAAGCTCGCGCTCTCGGCCTTTCCTCCGGGTTCCCTCCCAGTTCTACGGACCGAGGAGGAGGAGCCTCGGCTACTGTAGCCTGGCCATTGCCGAGGCTCCTCCAGCGCAGGAGGCCCGTCCCGCTTCCTCCCAGGAGGGCGGGTGAAGCGCCGCCACGGCAGTGCCCCTTCAGGGGTGAAGGCTCCCAGTGTCGCTCCATGTTTCCGGAAGGCCCAGGTCAGCACGAATTGATTGGTCCTTCGGAGCCTGGCGCCGAGGGCCCTGTCGGCGCCGTCGTCAGCGCCGCTTCATCGCTCGGCGCCGTGGGCCCTATCCAACGCCGTTCGCATCACCGGCGCTGCTCACGGCGCCATGTAGAGACCAGTGTCGTCTTCGCCATGTCGCCTCGGCGCGAGGTTGAAACCGCGGCTCCGTGCCTGCAGCGGTTGGCGCTGTTGGGCCTTGGCTTTGGCAGTCGGCGCTGTAAAGTACTCTCAGTGCATTTCAGCGGCGCCAGTCTGCCCTCGGGCCGTCAGCACCGCTTCAGTCTCAGTGCTGCTCGGCGGCGCGAGGCCTAGCTGCAGTGTCGTCGGCGCCGAGTTGTTGCTAGGCTGCGTCGGCGTCGTCTCTGTCCCTGGTACTGCCCCCGGTGCTAGCGGACTTGACGGCACCATGGCTGGCTCTGGCTCTGGACCTTTGGCCCAAGTTGCCCTGGCGTCTTCTGTGAGCCCCGCCCGTGGGGTTGCGGAGGGCATGGGTGCCGTCTCGGGCACTGCTGTGGCTGCCGGGCCCTCTGGCAAAGTCGTCTTTGCCCGCCCTCCTACTGTTTGGCTCAGAGCCTTGGACTCTACTTCTTCGGAGTCGGAGTCAGGCTCGGAGTCAGACGGCAGTCACACCCTTCAGGGTTGTCTGCGGATGAGGGTGACCCAGTGGTCTCGTCGACGAGTCATAGTCGGCCCCCTACTGAGGAGCGTCAGGTAGTCCCGAGGTTAGGGTCAGTGGTGCTGACCAGCAGGCAGTGGTGCGTGCCACCATTGCTCTGCAACCTGGCCTTGGGGGTTTCTTCGACCCCTCGGTGGTGGTACCCCCTCCAGTAGTGTGTCTTGATCGCCCAACTTTGGGGCCCATCCAGATGCCTGTAGGAGGGGAGGGTGCTGTTCCTTGGGTCTCCCTTTCAGGGGCGGCCCAGAGCTGTCAGCTACCTAGGCTGGCCCTCTCGAGGAGGAGGACTCTCTCGGACTCTGAGGGGTCGAGGGGTGTGGCGTCGGCACGTCGGCCTTTCTCTGGGGTCCACCCGGGCCCTGGGCGAAGCCGAAGTGTGGATTTCCATTTCTCCCCTTCCGGTTCCTTGAGGGGGTCCCATTCTTTTGAGGCAGGGGACCGTCCTTCTGGATTTTTACGGCCCCGGTCGCCTCACTGGGGGGATTCTTCTGGGCACAGCCAAGGCAGTGCCAATGTGGTTGTACAGCAGTCGGCTGTGGAGTCTTCCGCGACACCCTCCTCGGGTGCTCATGGTCTGCTCCCTAGCCCTGGCGGAGGTCAGCAGACTTCTTTTCTCGGCTCCGCCCCTATCCCTCTGTCACATTCTCCAGTGCTTCCAGGCATTCTTGGTCCTAGTGGCCCTCTCACCTGGGAGCAGTTCAGAGCGGTGGCTGCTCGGTTCCCTGCCTACGTTAGGGCTATGGACAGCCAGGTTTTTCAACCTCCCCCCGTGCAGCCACCCTCAGAACGTATGGTGACCTCCAGCTCCTCGTCCCCCTCTTCTGGTGGAGAGGAACCCTCTGTCCATATCTCTCCGGCCGCTGATCTCTCAGAGTACCAGCGCTTCCTCGTGAGGATGCTGGAGGACCTGCACCTTTCTCCCCTGTCTGTTAGCAATCCTGAGCATGCGGCGCACGCCTTTCTAGGCGATTTTGGTGAGGCCACCCTTGTGGTGCCGCCCTGGCCTACTCCCTTTCGGGAAGCGTCCTTGCGTTTCTGGCAGAGGCCCTTCTCCGGAGTCCCTGCCCCTAGGGACCTCAGCCAGAGGTATTGCGCTCCCCTGGAGTCTCCAGGTTCTGTGCCTCATCCGCAGTCCGGATTGACGCACCTGGACACCCCTGATGGGCTTCGCGCCCTCCACCGTGACCGGCCCCCGGATCAAGACTCCTCGGATTTTGATTTTGGGGGGAGGAGGACCTTCTACTCGGCACAGTTGCTCCTTTCTATTTCAGCTCACCAGGCCCACTATGCAGCCTACAACAGGTTCTTGTGGTCCGCGTTAGGTCAGATCCTAGCTGCTTTGCCTGACTCGGAGCAAACCAGACAAGCCATCGAGCTCTCTGCATGTGGCCTGGAGCTAGCAAGGCACCAAGTGAGGGCATCTTATGACGTCAGCGAGGTAGCTACCAGGGTCGTAGGGACAGCGATCTGCACTAGGAGATCGGCGTGGCTTCGTCTTTCCCGGTTGTCACCCTTGGCCCGGCGTAGGGTGATTTGCTCCGCCCACCAGGGAACCTACCTCTTCTCCCGTAGGGTGAGGCGGTGATTGTTGGGGCAGCTTCCTTCCCCTCCGGGGGACCCCATCTCGCTTTCCCCACTCTCGGGCCTCCTCAGGCCCAGAAGGTTCCCCCCCTTAGTGTGTCACCCACTGAGGGCTAAGGGACTCTGTCCCTTAGGGTGTAACTAATCATCCCCCTTCGGGGGGCTTGGTACTCACCCATCTGTGATGAATGGTGAAGATTGACACAGATAAGATATGAAAATTACGTACCTACCGTAATTCTGATCTTTCTGTGTATCTTCACCATTCATCACAATCCGCCCACCATCCCCTGGGGCCTCAGTCTCTGGGTCCCCCTCCCTCTGTGACTCCCCCTCTCCTTTTAGGAGCGGGGTAAAGCAGGGACACACAGGGGGGTATTCTCCTTTAAGGAGTACAGCTCGAGCGGCACTCCTTCTTTACTACTTGTCTCCACCCCGATGGGGTGGGAGTTGGTAGTTGCCCTCCTCCTGTTCTCCTCCTGGTTTCCATCCAACTGTTTCAAAAAAAAAAAAAAAACCTCCTTTTTTTCACCAAACATCTTTCCTGAGAGAGTATTAAGTCCCTCTACCCTGTCCTTCTCCAGAATAGCCGACTCTGCTTCTGGGGTATTTGCCAGTTATTCTGTGCCTTGAATTCTGGCAGAGAGCTTTGCTACTCCTTGCAGTTCCTATACAAATCTGGTGATGGACAAGGGTGTCGGACACCTTGTTACCTCTCACTCTCTCCTAAATTTCTCCCCTCCCTTCTTCCGCTTCCAGAGATTGGGGCCCCTACCCAATCCCCTTAGTCTCATCTCTTCTGTGCTGTCTTCTCAGTCATTATTTCTCCTTTCAGTTCAGTTTTTCCTTTCCTTTTTCTGTCCCTTGGACTCTCTTGTCCCACCCTCCATCCCTTCATCTTACCTCTCCAGCGACTCAGAACTGGTAGGCAGGCGGAGTCGACCCAGCCTAACGGCCAACCCTCGAGCGCCACGCAGTGCATCGGCCTCGAGGATGGCGCCGATGCTGCGTCGGCTCCGCCTACCCTTTAAAAAAAAAAAGCTCCCGCGGGGTCCTGAACTCTGGCCAGTACCCATCTGTGATGAATGGCGAAGATACACAGAAAGATCAGAATTACAGTAGGTACGTAATTTTCATTGTTGGTCGATATGACAGTCTGGGTCTCTGGATTTCTCTGAGTCCTAGTGCCTGCTAGCACTGGATCATTCACCAGAGGCCATGACAAGGAGGGGAAGCCGTTGGGGGTAACTGGTGGGTTGCGGGAATGTGAGGGAACAGGAACACATGCCTGAACAGGATATACCCCGGAACGGGTGTATCTCTGAAACAGAGAATAGCCAGGAGAAAAAGCTTTATGAAAAAAGAGTCTGTTGGCTTAAGGTATCAAATACATGACTGAATAAAGACCAACAGTTGCAGTTTTGTCTGTGGAAATCTGAGGAATGATATTGAATAGTTGGTCCGGGGTCCTTAAAGAACCCGTGGCACCTCTGAGAAATTTAAATTTTAATTCCTATTTTCCCCATTTTTATTTTCCCCTTATTCATTAATTTACTTTATTTTTTATTTTTAGTCATGAGGCATGTTGACCTGGACACCAGGTAAGTGCTCACTTTTTTCAGGGTAGGTGGATGCTCATTTCCGGTCAGCATGACGTCTGCTCCGGATGGAGATGGGGGAGTGGATGGGGTGAAGGCGCTCATCTCTGCAAGAAGAGACGGTGGTGACTTTTTCTGTTTGGCTGGCAATTTTTTTCAGTAGTGTTGGAATGACCTTTACGACAGCTGTGTGCTCTACACAAGTCTGGTTGTCAGAGGCGATACTGGAGACGGGAGTGGGAGCAGGAGCATCTCCCTTGGGGAGAACTCCCTTGCGACCAGAGCTTTTGATGGCCATGAAATCTGCTTTAGATAGTTAAAAGGAGGCAGGAGTGGGTGTGGGCATACTTGGGAACAAGTTCTTGAAGCCGGTACACTCAGCAGAGAATCATTATGCACTGCTGGCCTTCGAAATGGAGGAGTCTCACTGCGGGGACAAATGGAGCATGACATTGCTAACTCCTCAGCTTGCTGGAGGAGGATGGGGCTCGTGAGGCTCACAAGCATGAACGCTTGCTGGTGAAACCTGAGCATTTCCTCGGTGAGAGACAGTTTGCTGCTGTTACAGGGGCCAGAGGAGGTGCTGGCCCCGTAGAGGGTGAGGGTGAAGCCTGCCCTGGCTGTTACCACTGGAAAGTGGAACTTCAAAGCACTTCTGACACAGTTGAGACAACTTTGAAAAAATGTAACATTCAGTCATATTTTGTATTTTATTCTGTAATTCTCACCCTTACTTCCTTATTACTAAGGGTTTTTGCATGAATACAGTATGTCTGCTCGTTTAGCTCTGGCTACCTGCCTATCCCTGACATCATAATTCTGTTTATGACATCAGAATATGTTATTGTGGAGATAATTATGATGTCATAAACGGGATTATGATGTCGTGTAGAGAAGCTGCCAGAGTAGATGTAGTCTGGGGGACAGGGATCTTGTTTTCATGCAGCTGTTTTCAGTAATAAGGAAAATGGGGAATTACTCAAAATATATGAAGTAATAAACAAAATGGGAGTTTTCCTAATGGTGTCAGGGGCTCTTTAAAGGCTTAGACCAGTTCAGATGGGTCCTCAAAAGCCCTCTGCTCCCTTGGAAAAGATCCCTGCCTTTTGTGACAGTCTTCTCTTCTGCAGAAGCCTTGCTGAAGGCAGGATGGCCAGAGAATGTGGTGGCAATTGTAGAGCAACATTGGCCCACACAGGCCATGGGAGTAGATGGCAGGGTGAAGGCTGCCACTTCAGTATCTCTCAGTGTGGGGCGGCTACCGCAGTGCATTGTTTGGAGCCCACCAACAACTCTCAGGAGGGAGAAGACAATCCTTATTTGGAATTCCGGTACACAGCATGGCAGAGCTGCTAGTGTAAACCAGTGTGTGTGTGTGGGTAATGTTAGACACTGTTATGTGTGGATATGTGGGATTGGATAGGGTTATGGCAGACACTGCTGTGTGTGTGTATGTGTGTGTGTGTGTCAGGTGTAGGGTTAGAACAGTCACTTGTGTATATGTGTGGGTCTGAGGGTGATGGTTAGGGCAGGTGTGTGCGTGTGTTAGGTTTACAAGAGACTCAGTCACTTGTGTTTATGTGTGTGTTTGGGGGTTATGGTTAGGGTCACAGTGGGGATGGTGGGATTAGGACAGCCGTGTGTGTGTGTCTGTCAGAAGTAATGTTATGACAGTCACTTGTGTGTGTATATATATCTGTGTGTCGCGGGATAGGGTTAGGACAGATGGTCACTTGTGTATATGTATATGAGGGCAGATTTATGACAGACACTGTCAGCTATGTGTATATGTGTGCTGGGGGTAGGGTTAGGATAGGCAGTCGTGTGTGTGTGTGTGTGTGTGTCTGTGAGAGAATACCATTTGTGAAGGTGTGTGGGAGTTGTGATGGGGGGGGGATTTTGAACAGACCGTGCTACTTGCAGCTTTCTCATGACTGTTGGTGTATATTTGCAGAAATAATTCTTTGAGGGACAGTGTGGATATTAGTCTCAGAGATGCACAGTGTCTTTTTGTAATGGTGTCTAGCATTTCTGAATGGAGATCATTGTCTGCATGAAACAAAACTGTCACCTTATCCAGCCTGATTTCCCCCATGTACTGCATTAATAGGAATAAGCGAGGCCCATTTGAAAGGGTGATCTTATCCGGTATGTAATCGTAACTGAGCCAGTCTTTAGCTTCCTCAGCGACAGAACAGAGCTGTGCTGTGCAAATGAATGCTGATAAGTAGGGCAAACCAACTCTGAAGTTATTTTGATAAAGGCTCACTCCTACTCCTTTTCAGAATTCAATGACGATTAGTACAGTTCCTTCCAAAATTATTTATGGAAGCATCTCCAATTCCGGCATTGTCTTATTTTATTTTTAGTTAATTATTCCGGATTTGGTGACACCGATTGCCACACTGAGCTAGTGCTTTTTTCAAGGTGAGGCAAGGTGAGGGGGGAAGGGGAGTAACATGGTAGAAAAAGAAAATTACAGTAAAATGCATCAATGCAAATAGTAAAAGAAAAAATAAATTACCATATGTATACATTATACAGTAATAAAAAAAATGTCTAGAGCCAACAAGGCTGCTCTTGTTTTTAGGTGCTAGCAAGCATAGCTTGTAGCACCTTTTGTGCACATGCATACTCTTTTTTGCATTCACTAAAGATGACTGTTACATTCACTCTGTGTGATTCAGTTGGTAATATTAGTGATAGGGCTTGGTGTATGTTTGAAGACCACAGAACTACTGGTTCTGTGTGATAATACCACCTGTGAGACTACTCTTACTGTTGTGCGAGTGGTCTGATGTGCATTCTTAGGGTATGAGAACCGCAAGCTAAATTCGAGTGGTTCTGAAACACCCTAAGAAAGTGAGACCAATCTTAAACCCATAGGAGTGGTCTCGCAGGCAGTATTAATATATTAGGGATCAAAATCGTTCAATAATAACATTTTTAAAAAATCTTCTCCAAACATACTCATTTCCAGGGCAGCAGCTTGTGAGCCACTTTTTACAATATAATTTCCAGTGGTGCCTTGCTTCTACCCATTTTTGTATGTGAGTGGGTGGACTGGAGCACTGGGAGGTTAAGTGGGTAGCTCAGGGTCACACAGTACGTACATGGCTGTAGCAGGGTTTGAATTTGTGATCTTTCCAATTCCTTACAGTGCTTTAACCATTAAACCACAGTACCACCTCTGTCTTGGGATTGAAAGAGCCAGTGACTACTGGCAAAACCTTTTTTGTTTGTTTCACAGTTTATATACCCAGCATGACCCAGTTGAACTGCAGTATCTCATTTCCAATGGGGTCCTGCTTTTACAGCTGGAGGCTGTACAGAGAAGTGCCACAGAAATGATTCAGAGCAGCAAGAGCTGTTTTATGAGCAGAGGCTGGAGAACCTGAATGTGTACTCGCTAGGGGAGAGAAGGGAAGGCGGGGACATGATAGACACCTTCAGGCACCCCAAGGGTATTAACAGGGTGGACTCCGGTGAATGTTTCAGGACCAGTGTGAAAACAAAAACATGAGGGGGCACAGTTATAGACCAGCTGGAGGCTGGTTCCACAAAGAGACCAGGAGGCACTTATTCACATAAGAGTAGTGGAGGGGTGGAACAGGCTACCAGAAGAGATGGTAAGCAAGAAAGATGTCGATGGCTTCAAGAGGGGGTGGGATAGAGTTAAAGGAAGTGTAAATGTGTTTGGTGGGGGGAAGCGCTCTGGAGCAAAATGCAAAGAAGGTTACATGGGCTCTGTATCAGGTAGTATGGTACAAAAACAACACCGCACACAGTTAAAGGTGCTACCCTTAACTGAGAAACTGGACTTATACATATTGAAAAACAAAAAAAGGGTGCACACACCATGTAGGTTAGAAATCAGTTTATTAAGAAATCTGCAGCACTCCAGACACCCCACTGTATCACCAAACAGCTTCCTCAGGTAGCTGTGTATCGAGTTGACCTGATGGACTGCAAGGCCTTCTTCTGCTGGCATAGTTAATAATAATAATAAATAATAATAATAATACTTTATTTATATTACGCCCTTCTAAAACCAAGGCGCATTAACAGTATACTTCTTAAAACAATAAATAAAACACAAATACATAAAATATGTTAAAACATCATCATTAAAAAATGTCAATAAGAAAACGCTGCTAACCACAAATGGGATTTTAAGGCACGCTTAATGTTCTTAATGCATCTCAAAAGGAACAGGTGACACAAATGAACATGTAGCTGTTAACACAAAACCATACCTCTCATCTCTCAACATTAAAATGTATAGCACGGGCCTTTAATATGTGGAGCAGATGGCCTGAATGCATAGTACATTTTTAGTTTAAAGAAAAAGTAAGTTAAAGAATGGTAGGCAGGATATGCTTGTGATCGTGGAGAATATTGGACGTACACTATTAGCTTAGAGTTCAAGTTACGCTATCCTCTCAAAACTACCTTTCAGTTATTTTGTATTAGTTTATTTGAGTTGGGAGGGCTTTGTCCTCCCCACATCTCCCTTAAAAAGAAAAAGGGGGGTGTGGGGGCAAAAGCCCCAGTTGAACAAACTGAGACCAAAAGTAACAGCAACCCCGCGCTGAACTCACAAAAGCATTACACTATGCAAGTAGCGGTGGTCCGGTATTCTCCACTATAGCCAATATGCTTAGGGTTATGGAGTGTTTCAATCAAGTTAGTATACATTTGTAATAGTTAGTATGTCCAGAAATATGTTGAATATTTTGAGAAACAGCGGTAAATCTTTGCAGAGCAAGGGTAAATTTGGGCATAAAATTCACAACGGTATGCGAAGTGCATAGGTATTTTAGAGTATGGCTTGTAACCATTCACAAGTATTCTCAACCCATGTCTCTTGTTTAGCTGACTTTACGTTTTTCACGTATTTACCAGAATAGTGTGATTGTATAATTGTCCTGTAATGATCTGCTCTTTAAAAAAGGATTCATATGTGAAACTACGGCACCTGCAACCTAGAGCCTGTTGTCAAAAACTGTCCAATTACTTCACAGCCCTTGAACCCCCCAATCTACAGGGCATACAGCTATAAACTCTCCCCTCTCCTAGCTTCAGACACACTTTTGGGCCCTACCCCAACATCATTCACACTACTGCCACTACACACACACACACACACACACACACTTACTGTTGCCCTACACAACACAACACAAAACAAAACATAGCTTGCTAACCAGACTGCTGGGATGTGAACTGATTTCTAACAAAAGCCAGAAGTGGTAACCACCAGTGTTATATGGTATACCCGTCATGTCACAAAAAAAGTAAGCTGCCTACACACACACACACACACACACGAACCATGTCTGCATCAACCCAAGTATAATGGCATCATACTCTGATCCACCCAAATGTCACATCCATAGCCAACTAAACACTGCAGCACTACTCCCTCAATCGGATAATAAGTAAAAAAGGAAAGCTCTCCTCCACCAGTAAAGGTGCTCCAGCTCTGAACAAGTACCAAAACAACAAAATGGGGATGGCACACAGCAGGAGCTTGATGCAGACTGTTTTTTTTTTTTTTTTAATTATCTTTTATTAGAGTTTATGTAATTAAACATTACATATGAGCCCCTACAGGCAGGCAAAACATTAAAAATAAAACTTGCATTAACAAGTACATCATTTTAACAGTAACAAATCCATATATATGTCCCTGTACATTGTTACTTCACTTGAGGGTAAACTTAATAGATCCAACATTTCTTTTTTATAAAAAGCTAAGTTAAATAGGTTGTCCAAAAATATTGAGATATCTTCTAATGGCCATTGTAGCCATGAGCAGGGATCAACATATAGAGAGTTCAGTATCTATCATCCTTTCAAAAAGGATTAACTGTCCCCTTCAAGGTTCATTACCTAAATCAAATAACATCAACCCCTATAGAACCAAAACTAATATTAATGTCCTTTTTAATATCAGCTCAAAATATTATTTTGGGGCAAACAGCTCGCTTCCAGTTTAAATCCGCTAAGCACTAAATTATGACATGTTAATATGTCAACTGCAAAACAATGTAACTATTATAATATGGACTAGTAACAATAAACGTCTGAGAAGAGCATTTCAAGTAAAGACCCTCCCTTTCTAAACTACAAGGAGCTTTGGTTAACTTGGAGATTGCCCGTTGTTATTCCTACCACTAAAAGTAGTAGAGTTCCCCAGCACAGAAAAAGTTATGTCCATACAGAGCAGTCTCACAGTCACCATTCTCCCTTTTGAAACGTTGGCATTCCCGTTAGATTTTAATCCTCCATTTCTTCCTCTAAATCCAAATTGGCATCTCTAGTAGAAAATTGAGTCTCCAACTTTACCAACAGCTTAGCAGCATCAGTCGGGTCGGAATATTGGTATGCTTTTCCCCCATAAACTACTCGCAAACTGGCTGGCATAAGCAAGACATGATGGATACCGAGGGCGCGAAGACGAGAGCGCACTCCATCGAACCCCTTTCTTCTTATTCTTGTTGCAAAACTGAGATCTGGAAATATATGTACCCGAGTTTCCTGCCATTGTAAAGGGCTAAGTTGTTTAGCTTTGTTCAAAATCAGATCTCTTTCCTCTGCTGAGCCCAGTTCCAAGAGAAGTGTTCGTGGAGTAGCTTCACCCGTAACTGCTCTGGACTGCCCGCCACGTGGAGAGATCCGGTACAGTTTTTTAATAGTAAAGTCTTAATCCATATTTAACAGCTGTACCAACATGGTTTTTAGAAAGATTTTTGGGTCATCTCCTTCAACGTTTTCAGGAAGCCCCAAAATTCTAATATTCAATGCTCGAGCAGCGTTCTCCAAATTCTCTAGTCGTCTTCTTAACAGCCCATTTTCCTTCGTGAGTCCCATGGTAATGTCCATAGCTTTCTCTGCCATTTTTGCTGCCCCTTTAGTGTCGTCTGTCAACACCGCTATTTTTATGTTAATTTGTCTGAGCTCGTTGTTAAAGTCTACCATTTTCTTGTCCAGACCCCGAATGGCGCAGAGAAGAGCCACGTTGGATGGTTGGGCCTCGGCACGATCCCCACCACCCGGGTGTTGATCTTTACTGCCGCCCAAGCCTGGATCCTTAGCACGGGTTCCATCTAAATTTGCTGCCGCCTTGCTTCCTCTCACCATAGCTCCGGCTGCGAGTGCTCCTGTTGAGAGATTTTTATACCTACAGATTCCGGACGTTGAGCTATGCTCAATAATGAGTATTAAAATAGCAAATATATAAACTGAAAGTCTATTTGCCCCCTTGAAATTGAAAATGCTGCAGAGCTACTAAGAGGTGATGTTCTCAGCTTGGCTGCTGGCCCCCGATGCAGACTGTTTTTATTATGTTGGCTCGCGCGCTTACGTGCCAGCCAACATCTTGAGGTGGTAGCACATTTGGAGGCGCGGCCAGTGTTGAGCGAATGCAGGGCACGTAGCAGAAGGTGCGTCCCTCATTCCCCAATCAGCCAGCAGCAGGCTGTACCTCACGCATACCAAATTCAGCCACCAGAACAAAGAAAAGGTCCACTGCAATGAGAGTGAAGTTCTCATGCAGCGTGACCACAGCACGTCTCCTGATGTGCAGGCAGCATGGCGACAGTAACTGCCGCCGCTGCCTGTCACAATGCTGACGGGGGAGCCCACTGTCCGTCAGCATAATGTGCCCCCTCACATGTGCAATGTATGCCGAGGGAGTGGCCAATCCCCCTTGGCATCATGCGCCCCCCTCAACAGTTTTCCTTTGCCGATGGGGGGCCCAATCCCCGTCAGCGTTTATCTCCCGTCCCCTTTAATTTTGCCGACGGTGGAGCCCACTCCCTGTCGGCATAATATGTCCCCCACCCTTTAGTTGTTGTTGATGGGGGTGCCCAATCCTGCTCGGCTCGTGTGCCCTCCCCAGTATGTGCCGATAGGGGTGCCCAATCCTCTGTCGGCTACAGAATCCCCCCTAATAAAAAAAAAAGACTTAGTTGGCATCTGGGGAGTCCACCCCAGTGTGCCAAATCCCTAAAAAAAATAACGTCCCATGATGTTTTTTTTTTTTAAAACTAATGAAAAAGAAATGGGTCCCTCGCCGTCTCCTGCTCCCACAACCTGTGCCCACCCTCTGCGCACCCTGCCTCCCTACACCCCCTCACCCCATACTTACCTACAGAGTCCAGCGCAATGATCTTCGGTGGACTGGGAACATGTCTGCACTCTTCAAAGCCGACCATGAACTGGCAAAATGCCGGTAAGCTGTATAATGACATAAATAGGGTTTTCTCAACTTTGATGCATATTGCAGGCATTTTTTTGAATTTTTGCACCAAATTTGTAACATGGGGTTTTTGGGACCCCTCCTCGTGGTCTGCCACTGTCAGCGGTGTTATACAGCCCTGGTGATTTCGCGGTCACTGTGCAGAATCACCTTCCGGGACCGATTAACAAACGACAGTACCAGTGTTCATGAGGTGGGCTCTCAAAAAGCCTATGTTGCAAATTTGGTGGAAAAAATCCAAAAAATGGCTGCTTTATGAGCGTGTGTTGTGCAGTTGTTATGCACGCTCGTAACTTCACGAATTTGCAATATTTTCACACCAGATTTTCAACATTGCCATTTTTCCACACCTCCTTGTGAACAGTACAGCTGTCATTTTTCACATCCTGGCCCAAATGTGTTTTTGCACTTCCTGCACAGAAAGGCTCCTTATGTGTGTTCTGAATTTCTGTAGCTTTGGTATTTTCATTGACATACAGGGCCACTCCACCACCACCCCTTTTTGCACTTCGGTCTCTTCTGAACAGTACATAGCCAGGTACTGAAGTCTCCTAAGTGTGGTTACTGGTAAACCACATCTCACTAATTGCTACTATGTCCAGTTTAGCCTCATTATTGCCTGCAGGTCTGGGATCTTATTTCCCAGGCTATGAGCATTTGTGTACTTGATTTTCCATTGGCCAGATTTCGGTGTGTTAGTTGTTGGGTGAGGTCTGGCATTTCACCTGTGCGTCGTATGGGGAGATGGACCTTTTTTCTTAGCTGGTGATGCAAATGAACTGCAAACATGCTGAATCCCTGTTTGACCACTAGCTGAGGGGAGGGTGTTCTTCCTATTTGACGTGATGGGGTGCTGCACCCTCTCCCATTTGCTAGTTTAAATATTCTACAAAGATGTCAAACTTCTGCTCCAATGCACTGACTCCCTCCTTAGTCAGATGCAGTCCATCAAATTTAAAGAACTTTTGCTCCCAAAACTGTTGCCAGTTCCCTACAAATCTGTGTCCTTTTTCCTGGCACCAGCCCTTGAGCCACATGTTTAGCTCCCCTTCTCTGACCTTCCGTCCATCTCCCCCCCTCTCCCAGACTGGCAGGATCTCAGAGAAGGAGATGCCAGACGAAAGGGATGATAGTTTGTCACCCAGCCTGGTCAGGTGTTCCTTGATCTCCACAACTGACCGGCTGGCGAGAGCATTAGTCCCTATGTGTACCAGGACGTCAGTGTTTTCTCCTGCTTCCTGAACAGTTTTAGCAATGCGGTCAGCGTCTCTCCACGCTGATGTACCTGGGAGACATCTGACCATTACCCCTGGCTGGAGATAGGTATCAACTCCCTGAGTCATGGAGTCTCCTATGATCAGAAGTTTTTCGGATTTTCCTTTTTGCTTTGGTTCCTGATTTAGGTGAGTTTTGTTGTGCTAGATCCTGTGATTTTAGATATCTATTACATGGAATCCCTTACGGCTAAACTACATAATAAATATTCCACATTTGAGGTCCGGTGGAAACCCTCGGTGCTGCACCTCTCTAGATATGACCCTGATTTTTTACCTTGAGCTTCTCCACATAGCCCCAACCTGCTGTTACTGGGAGATTTTGGATCACATGAAGTCCTGCAGTGTAGACATCACATCTGCTGTAAGAAAGTTTTTTGTTTCATGGGGGAACATCATTTAGATAATATTTATGGGGGTGTTAAGCCCTTTGGACAAATGAAATATTCATGTTTTGGAAAGAATAACATAGACACAGATATGAAGACATTGTTAATTTTATTGCTTATGTAACCTGAATATCAGTGATTAAGCCGTTTGTAACAATTTGACATGACGAAGACTATACAACATGTTGTTCTCACCTCTATCTAATAAAAGGAAATAAAAAAAAAAAGACTGCAGAGATCAAAACTCCTAATGTTATTTCTTTTTGCTGTTGGGGGGGAGCAATTAGGGTTGGAAACCCTAATGCCACATTCCCTACTTTTGTGGCATTAAGTTAAACCCTAACTGGTGCATTAATGCAGTTTTTTGTTAAGAATTTCCTTTCTTTTTGAGATAATGGAATCATACCCTCATTCACATGTCCCCTTTGGGACTTGCTTGAACAGGTGCAAATGTGCAGACCCTTTTGGGTCCTGCACCATGAGAAGACTCCATCCGCCTACAGAAGTGCAGTGGCGGATGTCAAGAATTCATGGAGCAGTCTGGTGGGCTGCGGAACCGCAGGGCCCTCTGGTCCTTGTACCCCAGCTTACTTAGATAGACACAGGCAGAGTCCATCTGTCAGCCAATACACAGGGCCTTCTGCCCACCCCAGTGGCAGAGGTGTATGGTTCTATGCCAAGAGGACAGTTGTCTTCACTAAATGATAGCCGGGCCTGTGCAGACAACCCTGCAGTTTTCATTCCTTGGCTGGGGGGTTGCACAACAGCACCATCCCCCAGCCCTCACACCATCCAGCTGCGCCACTGACCTCGACCCCAAATTCAGCTCACTGCCACAGGATCTCAAAACATACCCAGTGTGGTCCTGAGTGGCTCTACAGTTTTATATACATATATTCATTGCAAAAAACTTCGTTAATGCATCAGTTAGGGCTGTCATTACAGCGACAACAATTTGGAAATTCAATGTTGGGGTTACAAACCCTACCTCCCCCCCCCACTCTCCACACACCAGCAGGCGTCGGGGTGTGCCTTGGAGTCATCGGCCATAACTCTCACCCCATTCCATTTTTAAGGATACTGAGTGGTACAGTATAGGACAGTGGGGTGAGAGTTAGTCCCAGTGACCCCAAGGTACATCCCACCGCCTGTTGGTGTGTGGAGAGTGGGGGTGGGGGGGTAGGATTGGTAACCCTAACATCGGAATTTCCAAACTTTTGTTGTTGTAATGACAACCCTAACTGATGCAGTAACGAAATTTTTTGCAATAAATTTCCCTTCTTTTTGAGAAAGTGTAATGTTACTCGTATGTGGTTTTGGCTGCCATCATGCATACATTTTGTAATTGTCTCTGATTTTCATGTGGGAGTGCAGAGCCCAGAGGGTCCTGCGCTCCCATCTATACATAAGTGTACTGATATTTTGATGATATCACATCTCTGTGTGGGAGCACAGGGCCCTCCCACTACTGCATAATGTAGGGCCCTGCGCTCCCATTATTGCATAATGATGTACCCATACTGTAAGTATAGACATAGTACATGCCTAGAGCCATTCCAGGTAACCATTGTGTTGCAAAAGTTGCAATATCTCTAGAACTGTAGGAACTTTGGAAAAAATTCTTTCGTAGTTGTATTCATGGCCTGGCCACTTCCACGCATGCTTAGTACACGTAATGTACTGAGCTGCGTTTAGCAAAAAATCCGTAGCTCGAGCCGTTTTTGAGATATAGCAGCTGAAAGGCACTACGACCACCACAGTGTTATCTTATGGGAAAATGTGCAACTTTGGAGTGCAGTAACTATGCAACCAGTGTCTATTTCTTCACCAAACCAGCAAAGTGCACATCTGTGGGGCAAGGGCTCGCCACCCTGCAAATTTTAGCTCAAAAGTCCTAACCGTTTTCTTGCTATGAAGTGGCAAAGAAACTGTTTTTGGGGGCTGTTTACCGCTTTCACTTTGAGATCATATATTTTTTCCCATAGGCTATAATGGGAAACTTTAAACGTTGATAACTTTTGAACAGATCAATATTTTTTCACCAAACCTTCAAAAGGCACATCTGTGTGGCAAAGACTTTCTACCCTTTCTACCTGGAGGCCATGCCAGGAATGACAGCGGAAAGGGTGTGACAGTCTGTTCTGAAACATGCTAGAAGGGGTAGGGACAAGCCTCATTTAATTATACATCTTGGGACAAACGACCTGGCTGACAAGACAGTAGATACAGTCCAGAGGAGGTTTGAGGAACTAGCACAATTATGTGAGGGGGCAGGAAGATCAGTAACTTTTTCAGAGATACTTCCCGTGCCAAAGGCAAGCACAACAAGAAAGCTGAGAATAGAGGAATTTAATGGATGGCCAGAACCCGGTGTTGTGCTAAAGGGTATGGACTGTTGGTGGGGTGGGAAGGACCTGGGAGAATAGTAGTCTCTATGCCAGGACAGACTACACTTGAGTGAGGAGGAAGAAAGTGTTGAAACAGAGGATGGAGGAGACATAGAGGAAGTTGGAATTTAAACTAGGAGTGGGGGTGGCAGTTGGGGAGATATGCAGAGACCACAGGTTGGGAAACCATATGAGCTTACCCCCCATAACAGTGACAAAGGACAAATGGCAAGTATTGTTGGTGATGCTAGGAAAGGAGGGCAGGATGGGAGGGGGGGGAAAGGGTGGAAGGTGGTTACCCTTAATGCTAGGAGCCTTGGGAGGAAAACTGCAGAGTTACAGGTTCTCATGGCAGAGGTGGATTGCAGTCATCACGGAAACATGGACCACCCAATACAATGACTGGGACCTGTCTGTACCAGGGTACAGGTTATTTTGTAGGGACAGGGTGATTGGGAAAGGAGGGGGGGGCACTATATGTGAAGGAAGGACTGAAGTGTGTAAGGGAGGAAGGGGAGGAGGGTAGTATGGAGTAACTTTGGATGCAAATCCAGGATTCCAGGAATAGGATTCTTAGAATGGGAGTGGTGTGCAGGCTACCAACTCAGACGGAGGAGTTAGACAGGGAACTAGCGGGACAGATCAGGAGGACCTGCGAGAAGGGTTGTGTGGTGACTGTGGGGGACTTCAACATGCCAGGAGTGGACTGGAGCACCCCAACAGCCAAGAACAGAAGGGAGAAGGTACTGCTGGATGCCTTCCAGGACAGCTTCCTGCTGCAAATGGTCAGTGAACCAACCAGGTTAGGGAATGCCCTTGACCTTGTGCTGGCAAATGGGGACTTTGTGAGAGAACTTACAGTGGAGGAACCGCTATCAAGGAGTGACCACCACTCAGTATGGCTCATTGGATATGGGGCAAGGAAGGAGTGGAATCTGGCACAATAGTACTGGACTCAGGAGGGCCGAATTTGGGAGGATGGGAAGTGGGTAAAGGGTACCTGGCCAGAATTCAATCTAGTATGGACACTAACCAGAGGTGGGAGCTCATAAAGCTGGGGATAGTGGAGGCAACCAAACCTGCTGCAAAGCCCAGACCAAGAAGGCTAGGGCTAAGAAACCAATCTGGTTGAGCAAGGAGGTCATGGAAAAGGTAGAGGAGAAAGAGCTGCCTTTAGGAAGTACAAGAAAACAGGGAGGGGAGGACGGGGAGGGTACTTGACAGAATGAAGGAGGTGACAAAGGCAGTAAGGGAGCCAAAGCAACCACGGAACTCAGGCTGGCACAAGGCATTAAGAAGGGAGAAGGACTCTTTAAGTACATCAGGAGAAAAGGAGCTGTAAGGACCACATAGTAAGGATTAGGAAGGAGGGTTGGGTGGAAGCAGGGTGCGATAAGGCGGAAGCACTAAATGAGTACCTTGCTCAGTATTTACTAAAGAGAAGAGGGGTGACACCAAGGTGGGAGAAATGGCAGAAGCGGGGAAGTGGTGACAGATGGGAAATCATGGAGAGCAGAGTTCGAGAGGATTTGAAGACACTGAAGGTGGACAAGGCGCCAGGCCCAGATAGCATCCACCCAGGGTACTGAAGGGCTGGCAGAGGTCCTTGCAGGACCTTGGCAGACCTATTAATACCTCTACACTTCCGGGGTGTGTACCTCAGGACTGGAGGATGGCTCATGTGGTGCCCCTCCACAAGAGTGGCCCCAAGGATGAACCGGAAACTACAGACCAGTGAGCCTCACATCCATCGTGGGTAAGCTAATGGAGGCTATCCTGAAGGAGGCTGGTGGCCTCCTAGAGGCCAAAGGACTACAGGACAGCAGACAGCATGGCTTCATACGTGGCAGATCCTGTAAACCAACCTGGTCGAGTTCTATGACTGGGTAACTAGGCAGCTGGACAGGGCCATGCAGTGGATGTCCTGTATCTGGACTTCAGTAAAGCATTCGACTCAGTGCCACATGGAGGCTGGGAAGGAAGTTAGTAGGCACAGAGAGGCGGTGCAAAGCTGGTGAGATGGGTAGGAAACTAGCTGCAGGGAAGGCAACAGAGGTGGTGGTGGGGTGGGGAGCTCTCACACCCAAGGGCAGTGACGAGCGGTGTTCCACAGGGCTCGTGTTGGGACTAGTGTTGTTGGGATATTCATTGCAGACATATCAAGGGACATCAAGAGCAAGATCAGTCTGTTTGCTGATGATACAAGGTAGGCGCGGTGGTGGATGACCCAGGGGATGGCAAGGGTTGCAGGATGATCGGTGCTTGAAACCTGGTCAGACACCTGGCAACGGGCTTTAATGCCAAAAGTGCAAGGTGCTGCATTTTGGGATGAAGAACCCAAGGAGGAGTTACCAGCTAGGGGAGTGCAGCTAGCCCAGACAGAGGAGGAGGAGGAGAAGGATCTGGGTGTGCTCATTACAGGGTCAATGAACAACTCGGCACAATGTAGGAAGGCAGCTGCAAAGGCCAAACAAAATGCTGGTTGTATTGCAAGGTATATCCTCGAGGAGGGAGGAGGTGATTCTGCCACTGTATAGGTCATTAGTTAGACCACACCTCGAGTACTGCGGCAGTACTGGCGTCCGTATCTGAAGAGGGACATTAGTTACTGGAGGGGTGCAGGCGCAGGCGACAAAGATGATCAGGGGCTGGGGACTTATCATACGAGAGGAGATTGAAGGAGTTGAACATGTACTCACTGGAGGAGAGGATAGACAGGGGTGACATGATTGAAACCTTTAAATACATGAAAGGAATAAACAAGACAGGTACAGAGGGCTGTTCAAAGTAAGGAGGGAGGGCCACCAGGGCCATGATATGAGACTGGAGCAAGGAAGGTTCAGGAGGAGATGAGGAGACACTTTTTTACAGAGAGGGTGGTGGCTGGGTGGAATGCGTTACCTGCTGAAGTGGTATGCAATAGAACAGTGGACTGCTTCAAACGAGGATGGGACAGGACAAGGGGAGGGTTAATGAAGGGGAAAGGTGGAAGGGAGGGGCAGCTGCAGAATAAGGGGTGCTAGCTGTACATTCAAGCAGACTTGATAAACCTCTAGGCCTTTATCTGCTGGCAAATTTCGTATGTTCGTATGAAAATTTCAGACCACAACTTAAAGCCGTTTCTGAGATCCAGATGGACAAAGAAATGTCAAAAAACACAGATTTTTCTGTTTTTTCAGCACACTATGTCTCAGAAACCAGGCAATGGATTCCCATGTAATTTGGCACATCATGAGACCTTCCACTAAATATTGTGTGTGTCAAAGTTCATGCAAATCTGTTTAATGGTTCCAAAGTTATTAACATTCAAAAAGTCAGGTTTAACATAGAAGGTAACTTTCACCCTAACTATACTGGCTCTACCATGCCAGTATAATATATATTAATTTTTACCCCAGATTTTTACGATAGCTGTTTTATGACTCACCTCATAAACATGACAATGAAACATGATGTAGCATTTATAGTATACTGGCCAAAACCTTTAATCTGTCCTTTTGCTCAGGAGCTATTCCTACTATCTGGAGGATTACAAAGATTGTCCGTCTTTAAAAAGGGTCACCCCAAATCTCCGTCTTTAAAAAGGGTCACCCCAAATCAATCTCCAGTTACCATCCCATAGCCATTCTCTCAGTCTTAACCAAATCCTAGAAAAGCTTGTCTCTATCCAAACCATCATCTACCTTCATGACCGAAACCTCTCTGACACCCAACGTGTTTCAGGAAAGGCCACAGTACAGCTACTGCTCTACCTAAATTCACCAATGATACAAAGTTTGCAATGAACAGTGGTCTACTAACTGGTGCTGTCTTTATTGACCTAACAAAGGCATTTGACATTGTAGACCATGCTCTACTAAAATCTAAAATGTTATCCCTCGGCTTCTCCCCCGGGGTGGTAACCTGGTATAACAGCTACCTAACCGACAGGCAGCAGTTTAAATATAACTCTGCCATTTCTGACTTATCCACAGTCAGCAATGGTGTACCCCAAGGCTCTATACTTGGCCCCCTTCTTTTCACCATTTTCATTAATGATCTATCTCTTAATGCTTCTGATTGCTCCTCTCTGCGCTATACTGACGACCTTGCTCTCTATACTAGCTCCGGTAGCATCTCTGACCTTAATTCTACCCTCACATCAGATTTTTTATTTATTTATTGAAATGTTTCACCAGGAGGGCACACTGAACAACAAGTTGCTCATCTCACGGTGCGACCTGGGGGGAAGGGTTACATAGAGTTGTGAAGGTGAAGGATGATCAGTTACAATAGTATGTGTTTAGTACAAACAATACAACATTGTAAGATTGTGCAGCAGTTGGAACACAAGGTATTGTCACAACATCCATACCTAAATGTCTAATAACAAGTTATTAATGCCAGCAAAAACTCATGCCAAGCTATTTGGTTCTGCCTGTAGATTAAGGAAATGTATGGGCCAGTTATCTATCTCCTGCAGAGATGGCTCTTTTCTTGAGAATGTCACTAACTTCAGATACCTCGGCATCAGCCTTGACCTCTCACTGGACTACACCCAGCACATTACAAACACTTGCAGAGCTGTGAACTGCAAGCTTGGTCTGGCCTATAAAGCTAGTTATGCCCTTGCACCCTCTGCTAGAATTGCTATTGTGCAGGGTGTCCTTCTCCCCTGCTCTCACCTATGAATCTGTCACCCATGCAGGTACTGCCAAAGCTAATCTCCTAAAATGGGACACTACCTATAATAATATCTGTCGGTTTGCCCTGGCCTTGCATTGTCTCACTCATCACTGTCATCTATACAATAGCTTAAACTGGCACTCCCCAGAGGCTAACCGCTCCTATGTTCTTGGCACCTTGATAGATAACATCATTAGAACTGGTGTTCCCTCCTCCCTAGCCCAAATGCTGACTCCGCCAAGCCTGTACTACCCCCTTCACTCAGGTGATCAGATTCTACTGATGGTACCTAGATATAAAGCGACCATGGTCTCCAAGGGCTTCTCCCACTATGCTACATATTACTAGAACTCATTACCTGCAACCCTCCATCTCTCCCCTACTCATGCCTGCTTCAAACAGGATCTATGTGGCTACCTCTTAGCCTCTGACCCCAGCACCTGCTTCATTCCTTCCTGACTCACCTTGCCATCTGCACACCTGACTTTTGCCTATGCATGTTGTTCTGTCACATGCACTTATGTCTATAACTTTACAGCTGTGCAACTAACCTATATTATTCTTCCACCCTGACCGGAGCTCTCTGTACTATTCTCTCGCTCTCTCAATTCCACTGTACCCATTTCTCTCACCCTGTGAGTTTTGAAATGTGCTGTGTCTTGCTTTATTTTTTCCCTTGACACTGAGTATTTACTATCTCAACCACACTTGTATCTTGTTACTGGACTGCTTTTTGCAATTGTTAATGTTATGTTCCTTGTATTATTGTGTTATGAGTGTTTTGACTTGTATTCTTCTGGGTTGTGCCTGAAAATAGGCATTTTTAATGTCTAGTGCACTTACCTGGTTATCAAAAACAAATAAGTAAAATATCATTTCGCACCAGAAGTGCAAAAACACATTTTGTCCAGAATTTTAACAAAAATTACACTAGTAGTGTTTATAAGGTGATATGGAAAAGGGCTATATTGAAAGTTTGGAGTCAAAATAATGAAAATTAGCAAAGTTATGAGTGAATGTTGAAGTACTACAATGTTCATTCATAACCAATGCATTTTACCGTATTTGTACAGCAAATTGTCAGTATAGCCTTCTTATTACCCTACCTCGTGAACCTGGTAGATGAAAATGTTCAAATACCTGCCAAAACATTCAGCACCACAATTGCAAAAACACATTTTTGGCGGCATTTGAAAAATGACAGCTGTTACGTTCATGGGGTGGTGTAAAAAAATAGCTATGTTGACAATTTTGGGTAAAAATATTTAAGATTACCGAAGTTATGAGCAAGCGTAGAAAAATTTAAATGTATGCTCACACCTTTGTCATTTTTGAATACTTTGACCCCAAATTTTCAACATTGCCTTCTTATGACCCCACCTCATGAACAAGGGTGGTGAAAGTCCCGCCCAAAAGGTGACTTTACAAATCGCCTTTTGGGCCAGATGCACATAATTCCACCACCTTTGGTCATGAGGTGGGATCTGTAAAAGCCCATGTGGAAAATTTGGTGTAAAAAATATGCAATATTGACAATTTAAAGTTCGGACCCCACTGAAATACGTTATACCACACTTGCCTTATTTTATCATATCGCAGTCGCCGTTTCCAGGAGCAAGACATGCCTTCGAATGGAGAATGGATCTTCATCCTAGGACATGTTCAGGTGAGTGAGGGTGTGTGTGGGGGGGTGGTATGGTGGGTTCTGAGGAGGAGGTTGGGGTGGAGGGTGGGTGCGGCAGATCAGTGAGGGATTGGTTTCCTTTTTTTACAGGTTACACCAAAAAAAAAAAATAATTGAGACACGGTGTTCTGTATTTCAGAATGCATTCCAACACCAGGGATTGGGCACCCCAGTGTCAGGCTACATTTTTGCTAACGGGGGCTGGACGACCCGGAGGGCAGGGGATCATGAGAAGCAGTACTAAGGGTTGGCACCCCGATCCACTTACATTTGTTATTTTAAACATAAATAAATGCTGGGAGAGGTGGGTGGGCCACCTGGGGGGTAAAGAAGCAGTACCAGCGGTGGGTATTCTGTGATACGCCACCCGAGATTGGATCGAAGGGGAGGGAGGGTTTGCCATTTGTTTTAAAACAGAACTGGGCCTTATAGAGTTTCCAGTGGTAACCACTAGATCCTTTGAGTATATCATGGGAGCAGGTGTGGGCAACAGCATTCTACTCGTCTACCATCCACCCGGTGAAGAGAACGTTTTTCTGCAGGAAGTTGCAGATTTCATGGTCAATATGGTGTTGGAACCCTCCAGGTGGTTGGCCCTGGGGGATTTCAGTGCCTGGGTCGACGATGAACTCTCGCATTTTGGTCAAAACTTCCTCCAGCTGTTGATTTTGTTGGGCTTTACACAGGTAGTTACCGCTGCAACCATATTCAGGGTTACTCCTTGGATCTGGTGTCCACCCTGGGGATGGAGGTCACTGACTTGGTGGTAGAACCAGCCGGATGGTCGGACCATCACTCTATAAGGTTCAGTTTCGTGGCTCCCCCTGTGAGACCAGCCGCTTTAGAGATGGCTTGGTACCACCCTTTGAGGGGAGTAACCCCAGAGGGTCTGTTGGCGGTACTGGACCTATCGAGTTGGCCAGTGGACTGCGTGGATCCAGATGACATAGTAGTGCGCTATTACAACATGGTGCTGCGGGTCCTAGATTCCATAGTGCCTGTCCGAGTTCGCCCCCTCTCCCTCAGTCCCCTTGGTTTGATGGGACGTTGAGGGAGTTGAAGAGAGTTGGGCGAAGGTTGGAATGCTGTTGGCGGAAATCCGGCCTGGAAGGGGACAGACTTAGGGTGATTGTCCATTATTCGGACTATCAATCAGAAATCTCCCGTAAGAAGGCAGAGTTCCTGACCAGGGAGATAGCTGCAGCAAAAAATCGACCAGCACAGCTCTTCCAGACCGCGGACAGGCTGTGCAATTCAGCCTGCCTGCGGGGTTGGAGAGCTTTTTCACAAATAAAGTGTGATGAGTTTGCTCGGTTCTTTGCTGATAAGGTGTCTTCAATCAGGTTGGAGATCCGCATAACGCATTCAGATGAGTATGGCGATGGTCGATGCGAGGCCACAGGCTCTCGGTCTGCATGGACAGATTTTGATCAGCCAGCGATCGTGGATCTCATGAAGATTGTTCAGGGCTTGTGACTGATTTGTTGTAGTTTGGATCCTGGTCCTACGCACCTCCTTGTGGGGTGCATGGATGTGATCGGACCGGTCCTTGATGAGATAGTCTGGTGCTCATTGGTCCATGGGGTGTTTCCGGAATCCCTGAAGGAGGCTGTTGTGACACCCCTTTTAAAGAAATCTTCCCTCGACCCAGACTGTCTCACAAACTACAAACCAGTCTCTAACCTGCCCTTTATGGGCAAGGTTATTGAGAAAGTAGTCGCGTTGCAGCTTGAGGACTTTCTTACCACCCATGAAGTCTATGATCCTCTCCTGTCCGGTTTCAGGAAGAGGCATAGTACTGAGACGGTGTTGGTTCAGGTACTGAATGATCTCCTGATAGCGAGAGATCGGAGGAGTCATTCAATCTTGGTCCTCCTTGATCTCTTTGCAGCATTTGACACCGTGGACCATGGGATGTTGCTGGGACGCCTGCGGCTACTCTGTGGACTGTTGGGGACAGTCCTCAGATGGTTCCATTCTTTCCTCATGGGCAGAACTCAGAGGGTGGTGTCAGGAATTTTTTTCTTCAGCTCCCTTTGTCGTGTCTTGTGGGGTGCCGCAGGGTTCTGTGCTTTCCCTCATGTTGTTCACAGTGTACATGTTGCCGTTGGGAGACATTATATAGCGTTATGGGCTGAGTTTTCACTGCTATGCAGATGATGCTCAGCTCTATATGTCCTTTGTACCTGAACAAAATAATGCAATCTCGGTCTTTAACAACTGTCTCACTGAGATTCAGGACTGCATGAGTGCTAACTGGTTGAGACTGAATCCGGACAAGACTGAGGTGTTGGTGGTGGACCCAGGTCAGCGTGTAGAGAAGTTGACTCCTGGGCTTCCTTCTGGCCTTGTGTTAAGGGGTAACCAGTTGAAATATTCTGAACAGTTGCGGAATCTGGGCGTAGTGCTTGACAACGAGCTGACACTTAAAACACAGGTGTCAGCTGTTGTCAAGTCCTCATTTTACCATCTGAGGAATATAGCCCGGATAAAGCACCTTGTTCTGCACAATGACCTTCCTGTACTGGTTCACGCCTTTGTGTCCTCTCATCTTGACTACTGCAATGCTCTATACCTAGGGTTACCGGGGATGGATCTCTGTCACCTCCGCTGGTGCAGAACGCTGCAGCCAGGTTGTTGACTGGGTTGTCAAGAACTTGCCATGTCACACCTGTGCTGCGTGAACTGCGCTGGCTGCCGGTACAGTGGAGGCTCACTTTCAAGGTCGCGTTGCTGACATGTAAAACCCTACACGGACAGGGACTGGGTTACTTGCAAGATCTCCTTCAGCCCTACCGCCCTCTCCGTCCACTCCGCTCCACCGACGAGGAATTGCTAGAGGTTCCTAGGATTCGTCTTCAGTCATCTGGGGCCAGGGCTTTTTCCTTTGTGGCCCCAACCCTGTGGAATTCTCTACCTTGTCGAATCAGAGAGTGCTTGTTCACTGAAACCTTCAAAGCTTCTCTGAAAACATATTTATTTAAGTTGGCTTTTGGAGATAATATTTAGTTTTATTCTGCTACCTTTTTATATTTGGTATATGTTTTTATTAATTGAATGTTTGTTATATTTATGATGTATTTGCGCTTTGGTTTTTTGAAAAGCGCGTTATAAATAAATGTTGCTTGATTGATATATATATATATCAGGGTCCCCACTGTCTGAAAATATAGGGTGGTGGCAGTGGTGATCGGGTCAAAATGTGTGTTATTTTTGTGGACCTCCTGTATGCAATGTACATGTGCATAAGCTGATTTTAAGTACAATATAGTGTGCTGGTATCAAAACAGGGGTAGTAATGCAGTAAAGGATGTCAATAAAAGACAATTTTGGAGGATTTTGTAAAAAAAAAAAATAAATCAGTCAGTAATGGATAAAAATATAGGGTGGTGGTAAAAAATATAGAGGTGGTGAAAAAATATAGGGTGGTGGCCCGCCGCACTAAAGCAGTGAATGGGGAACATTGTATATATATATATATATATATATATATATATATATATATATATATATATATAGAGAGAGACGGAGAGAAAGAGAGAGACAGGCAGATAGAACAGGGGATCAGTGGTTCACTGTTCTCACTGCAGCCTCCAGCACGACTTACAGCAGTAGCTACAGAACTCAAGAAAGTCCCAATGTTCTTATACTGAAAACACGGGAGAATGGATTCTGTCACTAACCTGGGCACTGTGGATTTTTAGGTGCCCAGAACAGGTATTTCTGGCTAGTATTATGAAAAACAAACATTGGCCTTGAGGGCGGCGCTATCCCCAACATCGCCCCTCCTCTTAGGGGAAAAGCTTTTTAAGCTAAAAAGCTTCCTGTGGGGTGCCTCTGGTGTAGTACTCACCAGTGATGAATGGTGAAGATATACAGTAAGATCAAGAATTACGGTAGGTACGTAATTTTCAGGTTTTGTAATGATGCCATTTAACTGTTACTATTGCAGATTTATGGCATTTGTTTGTGCTCCAAATTTCTCACTAAGTAAATTTCTATATTACCAAGATATTGTCTTGCCAAAACTGACTAGTATTCTATGCCATACATATTACAGAGCTCTAGAAATGCTTTAGTATGCTACCAGAATCATAACTTAACTTGAGATCAGCATGATTTACTCAGTTTCGTTTTGTTGCTGGTATAGAACAGAGACTGAATTACCTTATGAACTCACATACAGACTTACAATTATCATGCGCTTTACTCGGTGAAAGCCACTTGATCTTTCACTCTCCATACTTTGTTACAGAGGCAAAAGTAAGTCAGTTTTACCAACAAAAAACATACCGACAAGGTGTTTGGATTTTGGCATAATATTGCTAACAGGGTGTCTTGATGAAAAGGGATCACAGTACGTACACCTAGTAATGGAGTTTTCCCTTGCAAAATTGCTGCAACTTCACTGTACTGCAGTGTGAGTCACTCTGCCATATAGTGATGTCAGCAGTACAGCCCTGGGTCCATAGCAACACCAGGCTTGCTATAGAAGCTCTGGTACACCCTGCAGTTTTTAGCAGCTCAGAATGCAAAAACTAACTGCAGAGGACAGTAATGAAATACAATTCCAGAATCAGTGTAAGAAGGGGTAATTTATGCATGAAAGTCAAAAGGACTGGGAAAGGTGCTGACAGCAACGCAGTCTTCTCTCACTCCCAATGCTTTATTACAGAGGCAGAAGTAAGTCAGTTTTACCAAAAAAACATACTGACAAGGCATTTGGATTTTGGCATAATGTATTGCTAACAAGGGTGTCTTGGTGAAGCGGGACCACAGTATGTACACATAGTAATGTAGTTTTCCCTTGCAAAACTACTGCAACTTCACTGTACTGCAATGTGAGTCACTTCTCTACTATATAGCGATGTCAGCAGTACAGCCCTGGGTCCACAGCAACACCAGGCTTGCTGTAGAAGCTCTGGTACACCCTGCAGTTTTTAGCAGCTCAGAATGCAAACACTGACTGCAGAGGACAGTAATGAAATACAATTTCAGATTCAATGCAAGAAGGGGTAGTTTATGCATGAGTCAAAAGGACTGGGAAAGGTGCTTTTTAAGGGCGGTGGTGCCCACTTTAGGAATTTTCTCACTCCTTAAATACTATCTCAGGGTGTTTTACTGTATGTCTATTGTAATAACAATAAACATCAAGTTTAAAATAAAACAAAAAACTACTTTTTGTGTTGTGAGAAGCAAGTGGTGAGAAACTAAAAACCGTCTGTGACACAATTTTTGGTATCGTGTTGGAAATGTTAATCCAAAAACCCTACACTTGCTCAGAACAGAAAAAACAACAAAACTTTAAAGAACTAGTGGAACCAAAACAAACAGACAGGAAAATGATACAAATTTTAAGAAGTAGTCAGTTGTAACTTTTTATTTTTAAAGTATTTTTTCACATTCTTTTTGCTCATTAGAATGTTTTTTTTTAATGTGATAATGTCGTCTTGGATATGTGAAATAGCTCTCAGCCTGGCAGCAGACATACAGTATGTGTCTCTTGTCCCCCTACTACATCATCAGCATTGTGATCTCACTGACAGTGACATCACAGGTGACTAACCTGGCAGCCACTGATTGGCTGTTCCTAAGCATGTCACAGTCAGTGAGATCACAATGCTGATGATGTAGTGGGGGGGGGGGGAGATAGGGCTAGATACTGTATGTCAGCTGCCAGGCAGAGTGCTGTTCCACAGACCACGCCTATGAACGTCAGGTAAGCAATCTTCTAACTAACCAAACGGAAAGGAAAAACTACCTCAGATATCAAAGATAATGGTTGACAGATTTTAAAAACTAATATTAGTTTTAGGCAGTATGCTAGCTCTTTAAATCTTTGTAACTGTGGCACTTTTTTTTTTTGTATTATCTTTTTTATGCCCGTGCCAACCCAGCCACCCACTCCTTGCAGCTAGCTCACACCCTACCGCAGCCCCTGTTCTGCCATCCACCGGCCCTCATCTACCATCCAACTGTCCCGACATATCCCTTCGGCCGGGGCTGCACCGTAAAGGTACCTGTGAGGGGACATTGAGGGGCCCATAGGTTCCTTCCTGCATGTGCATCGTGGCTTAGGGGCTTCCCGCTTTGTGGCAGGGGGAGGCAGGGCCGCCTGGCTTCCTGCTAGCATGGGTGGCCATTTTTTATATTGCTCACCTGCCCCATTAGGATGCATGCTGCGGTGTCCTAATACCTCACACATCTGCGTCGTGTGGTCACACACCCGCCAAGCGTGTCTCCCGAACCCGGCCGTGAGAGCCACCAAAGGGTGCTGCTGCATCCATGACCCACCCCCAATCCCAGGAGGAGAACATCCACAGGAAGCTGTGACGCCTCCTGCCAACGCTAGGGGCTCTGGCGAGCCTGGCTTTAGCGTGCCAGGCAATCCCCTATCGCCCAGCACCACGGGGCCAGCCTGTGGAACCATTTAATATTTTTTCACAAAACCTTCCAAAGGCACTACCTTGGCACAACACGCTTCTACCCTGAAAGTTTCGGAAAAAAACTCCACTCAGTGTAGGCTGCACATGAGTGCAAACCCAAATCCCATGTTAAGCATAGGAAAGAAAATTAGACATTTACAGGAAAGTGACATGTGAGTCTCAGAAACAGCACAAGCTGCCATCATGAAACTTCCTGTATATTTAGTAGTAGCAGTAGATTTTATTTCTTTAAGGTGCCCTTCCCCAAAGGCTTAGGGCGCCTTAACAAAATATAAAAGAAACAAACTTAGACCTTGGGCTACTAGACAACACTTGCAAAATTTCAGCTAATTTTGTCAAACGCTGCCAAAGCTGTTAAGATGCAAATTTAGGGGTTTAACACTGAACACCCTACTCAGCCCTAAATATAGGGGAGCTACCACTCCCCTATAACATATATGAGATGGGGTATTAAATACTAGTTTAGTGTAGCAAGATACTACGCAAAACTGGGTGCCATGCTAACCATTTCCAAAAATGCATAGCAGTAGAGTGCTAACCATTTCTTTTTTTTGCGCGAGTGTATGGCACAGGAGACTTCATGAATAAAAATTTTTTTTTAAATGTTGCCAATCAATCTGTGCCAAGTGCCGGCCCAGTGGTGCTGAGGGTTAAGACGCTGGACGCCACACCTCGCGCCACACTGGCGACCCAGGTTTGGGAACGAGCCAGGGCTGTCGGGGGTTGGCGAGGAAGGAGAAGATCTAGTGTCCAATGGACTGCTCTCTTCTCCTGGGGTGGGATCCAGGGGAACACCAAGTTCAATAGCAGCACCCAGCGGAGGCTGGGAGCATCGCTCAGTAGCGAGGTACTGAAGAGGGGCTGGTGTTAGGCAGGATACCTGTGGGTGGACCCACGCTGGCATCCATTGTATGCCACACCAGAGGGAAAAGTCTAAGTAAAAATCCCTGCCTTCTGATAGGCGAAGGATGGTCCGGGGGCTGGCCACCACACTCAGTGTCGGGCTTCTCTGCTCTCCTTCCTGCCTGGTTGCTCTTCTAAATTGTAGATAGAGCGCTAGTAAGGAGTAATGGCGGTTCTGCCTCCGGGGGACTCCAAACCGGGGGGTCGGGTGGCCAGGACAGTGGAAGAAGAGCTGGGGTCCTAAGAGGAGTCGAGCGGGGGGGGGCTTCAGACGGGTGGGATCCGGTACAAGCCGTGTGACCATCTGGAGAGAGTTTAGGGTAAGGCAGTGCTATAAACAGAATCAAAAAAAAAAATATGTGCCAAGTGCTTTGCATTTACCTAGTTGATTAGCAGTTCCACATGTAAAACTGCTAATCATGTTTATTTAATACCTTGCGAGGACCACATCCAGCCTTAGTTTTACAGATTTCTTTTGGGATACATCAAACATTGTATACGAAAGGCACTATATGAAACCAAATTCTGTTGATCTTCTTGGACTTAAAGTCTTCATCATTCATTCATACTGCTGGGTACTACACTGGAGGTGCTAGGAAACATAGAAGTTAAAGGCAGATAAGGACCACAAGGCCCATCCAGTCTGCCCATTTCTTTTTCTACCCTATAAATGTGCCATCGGCCTTTGCTCTGTCAATGGCCTATCTATTCATACTCATCTGTATTGCTTCCTTATGCCTATCCCATGCCTGTTTGAAGCCCTGCACTGTATTCATAGCCACCACTTCCTGAGGTAGGCCGTTCCATGCAGCTACCACCCTTTCTGTGAAAAAGAACTTCCTGACATTACCACTTAATTGGCCTCCCTCTAATCTCATGCTGTGTCCTCTTGTCCTGCTATTTTTCTTATATTGAAACATGTTAGACTCTTTCACCTTGTTAATGCCTTTAAGGTGTGTGAATGTTTCGATCATATCACTTCTCTCCCTCCTTTGCTCTAGGGTATAAATATTGAGCTCCGTTAATCTGTCCTTATATGTTTTCTGATGCAGTCCCTACACCATTTTGGTTGTCCTTCTCTGGACTGCCTCAATTTAGTTAATGTCCTTGTGAAGGTGTGGCCTCCAGTACTGCACGCAGTACTCCAGATGGGGCCTAACCAGTGTCTGGTAAAGAGGGATTATTACCTCCCGCTTCCGACTTGTGATACCCCTTCTAATACACCCTAACATCCTTTAACCTTATTTACTGCTTTAGTGGTCTGCTTGGATGATTTTAGGTCATCGATGGTGATGATGATGATGCCCATGTCTCTTTCTTCCCTTGTGACTGTCAGCAACTCCCCTCCCAGCCTATAGGTGGCTTCAGGGTTTCTCTTCCCTATGTGCATGATCTTGCACTTCTTTGCATTAAACCCCAGTTGCCACTCTTCCAACCATTTTGCTAGTTTATCCAGATCTCTTCTCATTCTGCCCACCCCATCTGGATCATCTGCTCTGTTGCAGATCTTGGTGTCATCTGCAAACAGACAAACCTTACTCTCCAGTCCATTTGCAATGTCACTGATGAAGATATTGAAAAGGACTGGCCCCAGGACTGATCCCTGAGGTACCCCACTTGTGACCTACATCTCTTCTGACTGTATACCGTTTACCTGCACTCTCTGTTTTCTGCCCACCACCCAGTTGACCAACTTCTGACCCACTCCGAGCCTACCCAGCTTATTAATCAATCTTCTATGTGGAACAGTATCAACAGCTTTGCTGAAGTCAAGGTAGGCAACATCAACTGCTCCCCCTTGGTCCACCGCTCTGGTTACCCAGTCAAAGAAATCTATGAGATTAGTTAGACATGACCTTCCTTTTGTAAACCCATGCTGTCTTGGATCCTGTGGATTCCAGGTGTTGCACTATCCTTTCCTTAAGGAGTGCCTCCATAATCTTGCCCATTACTGAGGTAAGACTGACTGGTCTGTAGTTCCCTGCCTCCTCCCTGCTACCACTCTTATGGAGCAGGATCACATGAGCCCTTCTCCAGTCTTCTGGGACCTCTCCTGTGCTCAGAGACTCACTAAACAGTTCTGATAATGGCTCTGCTAGTTCCACCCTTAGCTTCTTTAGTACCCTGGGATGTATGCCGTCAGGTCCCATTGCCTTGTCCACCCTGAGCTTATTGAGCTCTTGTAGGACCCTTTCTTTTGTGAAGGGTCTAGTGCTCACTTCCCTCCCCCCCTGTGCCCATGGTGCTGAGCTGTGGGCCCTGCCCTACCTGCTCTTCAGAAAATACTGAGCAGAAGTATCTATTTAGGATAGATGCTTTTACATGGTCCTCCTCCTCACACGCCCCCTTATTTCCTTTGATCTTAGCAATACCACCTCTGGACTTTATCCTTTCACTAATGTAACTATAGAAAGTCTTGTCACCTTCTTTTACTGTTTGTAAAGTAGGAGCCGCGGGAGCCAGAAATCTTCGGGAGGGTCAGCGCCGAGGTAGGACCACGCATGCGTGGCACCATGAGACTGGCTTGAGTCTGTGTAGGCTATCTCGGCATCGACCCTCCAACCACCTCAGTTGCTTTTTTCCCCACCGACAAATGTGCTTCAGTGACGACGACACTCGCCCGCCAGGAGTCAGTTCTTCATATCTATACAACAGCAACCTATAGTCATTCAGTTTCGTTTAGTAGTTTATTATTTAAAAAAATATAGAAAGAAAATGTTTATTTTCTAAAGAAAAGACCATCTCTCAGCCTACCATCGATGGAGTTGACCATGGACAGTATCTGTGATGGTAGGGGAAACTTCTTTGGAAAGTTGTTCTGGTAGTGGGGTTGTGTCCGGTCTGCGGCCCTTTACAGAGGTGGGGTCTGACAATGGGCAGTCCGGTGCTTGGGAGGGAGGACAGTCCTCCCAAAAGCACAAAAAGAGGTGAGCCTGTTCCCGATCCCGGTCAGGGACCCGGCACTGCTCAACCTCAACCTGTTTTCCTTCCCGTTGGAAGAAGAAGAGATGGTACAGCTCATGGTCACCCTCTGGTAGATCTGCTAGGAAATCTATGGTAGTAGAGAGCGGTGGGCCCCCCCGACCCCCCCCCGGGTCCCTGGTGGTCTCGGTTCTTAATGGACGAAGATCCCGATATCGGAGCCCCTCTGTGTCCTATAACCGGGTTTTCAGTGAGCAGTTTCACCACTGGGCTGCTGTTATGGAGCAGTGGGTACAGCGTCTGTCTTGATTGCCCTTGCCAATGGACCAGGTTCCTTGGCCCTCGGGCCTTGGAGCCACTGGGCTGTAGCCAGGGTGGTTGGGGCATGTTGTGCGTTTGGTGCCAACAACTGAGTTTTTCCCTCCCTAGTACCAATGCCTCCAATGCCAGTTTTACGTGCCGTACCCCCTCACCAGATTTCCACACAGGGGCTGGCACTGGTGCCACCTGTGACTTGAAGTTTCTGATATAGAAGACCGCCTTCTTGGTGGCCATTACTTTAACTTGCAGGATCTCTGAAATACATGCCTTAGTCACAGACCCTCTGTATACCGTCTTTCACAAGGACAAGATGGTACTTCATACTCACCCTAAATTCCTGTCCAAGGTGGTTTCGGATTTTTACCTCAATCAGCCCTTGGTTCTCCCCACTTATTTTGCTGACTTCCAGAATGGAGGAGGAACACCTTTCACTCTCTGGATGACAAGAGGGCTTTACGATTCTACCTCAACAGAACAGGGGAGATTCAGAAAACCAAGCAACTCTTTGTATCATTTGGCATGGCCTAGCTGGGCCAGCCAGTTGCCATTTGATGCATTTATGCTTGGATAGTGGCATGCCTTCACCACTGCTACTCGATGGTGCAAGTCAGGTTAGAAGGTCGTGTCTTCGCCCACTTTACCAGAGCTGTGTCAGCATCCCTGGCAGAAATCCGTAACGTGCGTATTGCAGAGATTTGCAAAGCGGCTACTTGGAGCTCGGTGCATACCTTCAAGAAGTACTACACTCTAGATGTGCATGCCAGACGGCACACTTCCTTTGGCAGGACAATCCTTAATGAACTTCTGTCCTGAGTGAGCTCGTTCTCCTGCTTGGGAGAATGGTTTTTAGCTTGGTACTCACTCAGCAGTATGAATGAATGGTGAAGACTTTAAGTCCAGGAAAAATATGTACCTACCGTAGTTCTTGATCTTCTTGGACAAGTCTTCACCATTCATTCATATGCCCACCCACCATCCCCTGATCTCACTCATCCTGTTTATGGTCTTCACTCCCTCTTTGGTCTTGGCTGTAAATACATTGTTGAGTTGACCCTTCTTACACGTGTCAGCTGGGCTATCTTATGCCCGCATTAGGTTAGGTGTTTCCTAGGATCTTCCTTCGAGAGGGTTCCTGCAGTAGATCTTCACATATAGGACTGCGCCCCCTGGCGTCAGGTCCGAACAGCAAACTTGTAGATAGCAATCATCAGCGGGGACCGCCCCCGATGTCGGGCGTCATGACGTCAGCCCGGCAATAAAAGAGGTGGGCCCGCGTCCGTTCTCCAGTTCTTTCCCACCATCGCCTCAGTACGTTCGACACGCAATAGAACAGCGATCATACATCTGCCATTTTGTCGAAGTTTTCTTTGTCTCGTAACTATTTTATCTCTAATCATTTCGCTCATATTTGATGTCTTCTAGACAGAAGAAGAAGTGCTCGAAGTGCGGTGCTCAAATCCCGCATGGGGACGACCATTCCCACTGCCTCCTCTGCCTTGGTTCCAAGCACAACACCCAGGAGTGCTCCATCTGCCAGGCTTTCAACCAGCCGACCCAAACCAGGCGTAAGCGGACCCTCGAGGCCCATCTCCTGACCCGACGACTGGTGTCGATGGAAAAGGAGCTCCAGGAACTTCGGGATAGGTCGTCGTTGCCGGGTCCAAAAAAGAAGAAAAGCAGGGAATAGCACCGGGACCAGAGTCCATCGCCATGTGGGAGGCCTTCCAAAACTGTGAGTACTTCAGCCAGTGCCCTGTCTGCTTCTTTAGGCTGGGCACCTTCTCCCTCTCCTGCTGAGGTGAGCGGATAGCCGGGGGTAGCCTCTCTGGAGGTCTCTGTCAAGTCACCCTGCCTAGCCGATAAGACACCCCTCGACCCCGTCGAAGGGCGCACGGCTCCTGCCGATCAGACTAGCAGCGGTCTCCGATCTTCCACTAGCCCGGCACAGTCCGATCAGTCAGACGACGGCTCCTCTGTCGCCCGCCTGGATCTTTCCACTCTCCTGTCGAGCTCCAGTTTGGCCTCCGACGCTGGATAGAGTGAGCAGCAGAGCGACCCTTCGTCCTCTAGGGTCTTACATCCCAGGGACTCGCCACCTGATCTGCTGATTTTCCTGCCAGCAAGATTGCCTTCGGACCTGCCATTGGGGCTCCTTCTGGACCTTCCCCCCTCGCCAGGCTTACCGCCATCCCTGGACCTTAGTCCGCCACCGGCTATGGATCTTCTCATGGAGCCTCCTCTCTCGGGACCTTCGGGGGCCCTCCCAGATTCCGCGCCTCCCCGAGGCACCATGGCACTTCCGCCGGCAGTACCAGATCCTCCGGGCAGGTTTCTGGGCTCAGATCCCATTGTCCCACCTCTGGGTGGCCCGCCGTCGACTCCACAGTATCCGATGCCAGGCCATGTGCCTCCAAGGCCAGGTCACCCAACGCCGGGATACCCTGGGTACTCTTACTACCCACTAATGGGTTATCACTACCCTTCTTGGCCTCGATACGCAGGCTATCCTACCTTCCAGCCTCCTCCTCCGCCACCACCGGCGCCGGAGACGGCCCCCCAATAGTGGTAGGAGGCCAGAATCCAGCTGCTGTCAGAGCTTAGGCAGTCTGTGGGGTTACCTCCCTAGCCTAGGGTCCCCCCTCCATCGCCTCCTTCCGGCAGAGCCTTGGGTTCTCTTGCTGCAGGTACCGCTGGTATAGAACCCTCCATTCCCAGCGGCTCCGAGCCCTCCGATACGGAATCTGAGACTGAACCTTCGGACCCCAGATCTCCAGTTGAGGTTCCTCCCAAGGAGTCACCCAAATCTCCTCCAGAGGACCCATCTTTTGAAGACGTCTTGCATTGAATGAGGTGGATCCGCAACGAAAAAGGCTAGCGGAGCACCTGGATCTTGCTACGTCTGATCCTGTCCCCATCCCTCCATGAATGGGACCCCATGAGGACTTGGTGACCACAATATGGCAACAACCGTCCTCCATACCAGCTGTCTCCAGGAAGGCAGACCGGACCTATCATCCCCCGGAAGGGATTCAGCACCTTAACTCCCATCCAAAGGCTGACTCCATGGTAATTACTGCTGCTCGCGACTGGTCAGCCCAGCTGAAACACCTGAGTTCCTCACTGCCTGACAAGGACTCTCATCAGTTAGACCAGTTCGGGTGAAAGATCTATTCTTCGTCCTGTGGCATTAGATCTCTCAACTATGTGTCGTACATGGTTGCTTTCCAAAAAGCTACTCTTTCGGAGCTGGAAAGGGATCTACTTGAGGTTCAGGATGAAAACCATAGGAAGAAGCTCCTGGACAAGGTCAGGATGAGAAAGTCCTCATGTCATCACACGCTCTGAGTGACGTACGACTTGGTGGATTCAGTGGCTAGAGCGGCAGCCACGGGGATCTGTCTCCGCCAGCTCTCCTGGCTTCGGATAGCCAGTTTAGCACAGGATGTACAGTCTTCCCTCTTGGATGCCCCTTTTAGGGGTTCCGTCCTCTTTGGCAGTGATGCCAAAGATATTATAACAGGACTGCAAGAGAATGGATGCTCTTTAAGAGATGTACATTCTTTGTACAGGATGGGTCAGAAAAAGCAGCCCTTTTGCCACCAAAGAAGGTGGAACAAGAACCAGGCAAAGTGTCAATGAAAAAGACGCGCCCCTGGCTCAAGAGCCCAAACCCCACAGGCTAAGTTCTCCAAACTAGCCTCGGTGGCTAAAGCTCACCTCAGCGTCCTGACTCCTTTCCCCTCCTTCCACTCCCTCCCTTACTTCAGGAGAAACTGGTCGGAGGGAGGTTCGGCATCCACCTGGAAAGTCGGAGGCTTGTCACTGCAGAGTCTTGGGTGCTTCAACTCATCCAGTGGCGTCACTCAATTGAGTTCCTCGAGATTCCAGCCCCTCTACCTCCAAGACGGTCTTTCTATACACGGAATCAGGTCCCTCTCTTCTCTCAAGAGATTTGGGCACTTCTTCTAAAGGAGGCCATAGAACCCGTCCACCAAAACCAGATAGGAAGGGGATTTTACTCCCACTTCTTCCTAGTCCCAAAGAAAACAGACGACCTGAGACCGATCCTGGACCTCAGCACACTAAACATCTTCGTCAAGTACAAGAAGTTTTGTATGTTGACTCTTCAGGGGCTCCTACCCCTGCTCCATCCCAACTCCTGGCTGTGCTCCCTGGATATGCAGGATGCCTACCTGCACATCCCTATCCTCCCGGCCCACCACTGCTTCCTCCATTTTGCTTTTATGGAGGATCACTTCCAGTTTCGGGCGCTCCCTTTTGGCCTTTCCTCAGCTCCCTGGGTGTTCATGAAGTGTCTGTAGGTGGTGGCGGCATTCTTAACGCCGCCAGGGCATTTATGTCTTCCCATACCTGAATAACTGGCTCCTTGCAGCACCCTCTACTACCAGCCTGAAAGAGTCCCTCTTTTTCACTCTGAACTTGTTCTCCCTTCTGGGGATCATGGTCAACTTCCCCAAATCCCAGCTAGTACCATCTCAACGACTCCAATTTATTGGAGACGTACTAGGTACTGTTCAGAGCAAGGCTTTTCTGCCATCGGATCGAGCCGAGACTTTGGTTGCTCAGGCTATTCTTGTGGCCCAGGCTCGATGGATCCCAGCACATGCTGTGCTCTGTCTTTTGCGACTGGTGGCAGCAACCATTTCCACAGTACCTCTGGCCAGACTTCACATAAGGGTCGCCCAATGGTCTCTTGAGTCCAGTGGGATCAGAGGATGGATGACAAGAACCAAAATGTCATGATCTCCAGCAGCCTTCAGAGAGATCTTTGCTGGTGGCAGGATCTCTCCAACCTGTCGAAGGGAACTCCTTTTCATTCCCCTGTCCCAACCCAAATCCTCACCATGGATGCCTCAGACTTGGGCTAGAGAGCCCATCTGGGGGTACACAAGATGCAGGGATCTTGGTCTGATCAGGAACTTATGCTCCACATCAACGTTCTGGAGACCGGGGTGGTTCTTTATGCACTCCAGGCATTCCAGTCCCTTCTGGTCCAGACGGACAATATGTCCACAGTCTGGTACATCAACAAACAGGGAGGAACCCGGTCGTACCCTCTCCGAAGAGAAGCAATGAAGGTCTCGTACGTGGCAATCCAGCACAGCCTTTACTTGACAGCAGTCCACGTTCCAGGCGTATCCAACGTCCTGGCGGACAGTCTCAGTCGATCAGTGGCCAGGGCCCACAAGTGGGAGCTAAAGTCAGGGGTGGTCGAAGATCTTTTTCTTCGATGGGTCATCCAAATTTAGATCTGTTCGCCTCCCCGCTCAACGCAGAACTAGCCAACTTTTGCTCGCTCGTTCCCAGGCATGGTGCTTTTTGGCGAGACGCACTGTCTCTCTCTTGGACAGGGAGGTTTCTTTACGCTTTTCTTCCCTTTCCTCTCATTCAGAAGGTTCTGGTGTAACTTCAGCAAGAGAGAGCTCATATCATTCTTATTGCTCCTCTCTGGCCATGCCAGGTTTGGTACCCTCTTTTACAACAACTGGCATTGGAACCTCCGGTCCCCCTGCCGTTCTCCCACGACCTTCTGACTCAGGAGCAGGGCACCCTGGTGCACCCGAGCCTTCAGTCTCTCCACCTTCATGCATGGCACCTGTGGACATAGCGGTTTCCTGCTACGGCGTCTCCTCGCAGGTTGCATATTTCTTAGTAGAGGTCAGAAAACCCTCTGCTAGATCCACTTATACCATGAAGTGGAAAAATTTTTCGATCTGGACCCTAGCAAGGAGCTGGGATCCCTTTTCATGCTCAGCAGCCCAGGTGTTAAGAGTACCTTGCACATTTATCTGAGACGGGCCTTAGCTACTCCTCCATTAAGATCCATCTCTCTGCAGTGTCAGCCTACCACCTCCCGGTGGAGGGCAAAACCTTGGCTCAGTTGGAGGGTACCAGAACCTTTCTGAAAGGCATCCTTCACTTGAAACCTCCAATTCAGAATCCATGTCCCCCTGGGACCTGAATTTCATGCTCCAGAAGCTGACTTTACCCCCGTTTGAGCCAGCTTCTACTTGCGATTTATGCTTCTTTTCCTGGAAAACTTTATTTTTAGTCGCAGTCACTTCCGCCAGAAGGGTCTTTGAGCTCCAGGCTTTTGTTTGTAAAGAACCCTATTTAATTTTTCATAGAGACAGAGTAGTCCTTTGGACTAACCCTTCCTTTCTCCTCAAAGTGGTATCAGAAACCACTCTGAATCAGAGCGTGGAATTACCAGTATACTATCCCCAGCATTCCAACAGGGGGGAATACCTTCTGCACACCCTAGATGTGCACCGGATTCTGAGGTACTACACGAACCGGACTAAAGAGGTTCGTAAATCTAACCAATTCTTTGTAGCCTTTGCTCCCCAGTGCCAGGGCAAGACTATTTCCAAACAAACCAACTCTAGATGGTTAGCCAACTGCATCCATTTTTCTTACACGAAATATGGGAAGTCCCTTCCGGGGGCAGTCAAAGGCCACTCTACCCACAGCTGCTACCTCTACTGGCCTTCTCTTTGGGAATGCGCCCACTACAGAGAGCTCAGCACCGCCATGTGGTCGCCTGTTTACACTTTCACCAAGCATTACAGTCTGGACATTGCCTCTAGGCGCAGAACAGGCTTTGGTCTTGCAGTTCTGCAAGGCCTCCTGTCATGATTCCCTATGGCGACTTCTCCTCCTCCTCCTCCCAGGTGCACCTCTGCATAAGTTATTTTGGGGACTACTTGGTATTCAGTCCTTTTTGTGAAGACCTACTGCAGAAACCCTCTCGAAGTAAGATATTGCAATTACGTAAGAACTTACTGTAACAGTAGATCTTTGATAGAGGTTCCTGCAATAGGTCTAGTTTCCCACCCACCTTCCCCCAGCTCCTGGATGTTTTTTCCTTTAGTTTCCATCCCACCTAGTCCTTGGGTCTAGAGGGAAAACGGAGTCCTAGGAGTTTCTTTACTTCTAGCTTTTATTTACCTTTCTTTAGGTCTCCGGTGGAAAAGAACTGGAGAGTGGGCACAGGACCACCTCTTTTATAGCCGGGCTGACATCATGACGCCCCGCTGATGATTGCTATCTACAGGTTTGCCATTTTGACCTGACACCAGGGGGCACAGTCCTATATGTGAAGACCTACTGCAGGAACCTCTCTTGAAGATCTACTGTTACGGTAAGTTCTTACGTAACTGCAGTTTAGTTTACACTGCACCTCCTCAGTCAAAAAGGTACTGAGGCGGTTGGAGAGTCGATCCTGAGATAGCCTTCACAGGCGCTAGCCAGTCTCATGGTGACACGCATGCGTGGTAATACGTCGGCGCCAACCCTCCTGAAGATTTTTGGCCCCCGTTGGGTCCTAGCGCCTCCATCTTAGTACCCAGCAGTATGAATGAATGGTGAAGACTTGTCCAAGAAGATCAAGAATTACGGTAGTTACGTAATTTTCATTTTTGCTGCAGTCACTGCATTATCAACACCTGTGCTTTGTGAAACAGTTTGGGATACAGTCTGTAAAAGGCACTATATTAAACAAAAATTATATTCTAGTCTGCTGTCTCTGCACTACCAGTACCTAACTCTTGTGCTTTGTAAAACACTTTGGGATACTGTGTGTATGAAAAGCACTGTATAAAGCCGAATTGTATTCTAGTCTGCAGTCCCTGCACTAACAACATCTAACTCCTGTGCTTTGTAAAACACTTTATGATGCAGTATGTTTGAAAGCCACTGTATAAAACCTAGTTCTGTTCTGTTCTGCAGTCTTTGCTCTGTCAGCATCAGATAGATAACCCACGATTGTGGCTAACAGAATGTTTTCAAGAAAAGCAAATGTGTTTGGATTCATGACAGAAAATCTGTACATACTTGCACGGTTTTCCACAAACTGCTATGCATTATTATAAATAACATCAAGGGTTAATGGGCATTTACTTCCCTGTTAACTAAGGGTGGTTAGGGCGCTGGCAATCAGAGTGCCAGTGGGAGGTTGCCGGTAGGCACAGCGCCGTAGCACACAGCCATAGGGGACCGGATGTGCCAACCACCACAGTGCAGCCGGGCAGTGTCACACAATGTGATACTATATGTAACATATGGTACAATACATATAATACATTACAGCACAGTAACAAGGTTGCAGTGCAATAGATACATTTGTGACAGTGACAGGTAACTTGTTCAAACAGGAGGTCTACAAACCACGTTCTAAAGGGCAAAAGCTTACTGGTGTATCCTACGTGCAGAAACAGTGAGTTCCATGCCTTACATGCTATGCATACTAATCAACAGTGTCCATGTTGGAGTTACAGAACGTGGTATACAGTAGCTCATTAACTGTGGAACTCAAGTCCCTCAGGCATCCTTGTTGTTTCAGTTGTTCGTGTAGACATTCATTTATGCCACAGATCCCGCTTATAATGTGAAACATGCACATTAAAAACTGTATCCTCCCCACCAGGGCAGTAAGGTTAGGTCATTGAAGAAAGAGCGGTACCATAACCGTGCCAGCACCACAGGCAAGGCAACCTGTTCACTAGTAGAGCATTCTTAATCTGGACGACAACTTGTCAGCATAGCCAAGGAGCACCACTGTGATTAGTGTGCCAGGGACACCACCCCCATGGACCTGAAGCGCATGAGACCAGGGAGCCATGCGCAAGACCTGTGGCCACCATCCCACACGCCTGCAGCTACAGTACTGCGCTCGCCAGTGACGCTGGCAGTGGTGCCGGGAGACACACACAGACGATGGCCATTATGCGAGGCCCCCCTCCAGGAACCTGCGACCGACCATGGTGATGGTGGGCTGGGGCAGCAGTGCAGGCGCCGCCGCATCATGGTGCTCTAATCGCTGACTACGCATTGTACTCCAGAGCACCAGGTGCCCTGTTACACAGGCGCTCTGATTGCGGAGGCGCCCTTGCTGTTTTCACCCTCTCCAGCGCTCTGATTGTGGGTGCCCTGATGCTGGCGCCCTGACCACCCGGAACCTTAACTAAGCAAATCCAGTGCCCCTCTGCCTCTCTGAAAATTCACAGGGCTCTTGATCTTTTCCACTGATACCCCAGTGACTTGACCATCCGAGGCCTCTAATCTTTTCCATAGAGAGGTGACTGCACCCACCTAGGTGAAGCAGACTCTGGTTGGCATTACATCAACTAGGCAGAGATCCAGGGCTATTAGAGGCCCCGTCACATGGTGGTGGTGGTGGTGGTGATTGGGGCCGAGGCCATCACGACAGCAGCGTTGGAACTGAAAAATTCCCTGGAGGAATCCACCACATTTAATGTAGGATAGAACAAATGCACCAGGAGTCATTATTTATTGCATTTTGACTCTTTATTTAGCCAGTTTTATGCCTTTACCAGGTGCATTTTTTCACAGGAGCAGTCCTTCCTCATTTTTCTCCTGGAACCAAATCAGGCTTTAAACTTCATTCCTGGAACTGCGTTGGCTCTGTCCCCCCCCATTTCCCTCTGCAAGCTCCATTGTATTGGAGGACACCTCCGGCACCACTCCTCTAGGTGGGGCCTGGATGACAGCGTGTGGTCAACAACACCTCCTGTGTTGAGCACCCACCTTTGGAGGCATCTCTTCTACCTCCCCCAAGTCCGAACATGTTGCCAGTCTCCACATGCCTGGAGAGAGGGGTAGAGTTCCCCAAACCACAGTCCTCTGCGTGGTACCACAGTGTGCTGCTTTCCGTGCCATTAGACCAAGCAAAGACTTTTTCATACACACTTGCATGCTCGACAGGGATGTATCATGATGTATTTAGAACCTTCCAGAACCAGTGCCTGTTTCTAAAAAGGAACAGTATTAGAATGATGATTAAAAAAATAATTTTGGGAGCCCAGCATACTCCCCAGCAGGAGTTAAGACAGGAAACAAGTCTGTGGAGGAGAAGAAACAGCAACTATAGAAGGCTGGTATTTGGAAGAAGAACCCTGTGAGGCAGGTCTGCATTAAGTAGTCCTTTTCACAGTAGTGTTACACTCTGTGTGTGCGTTATTAAGTTGCTCCCGTCTCCCCTTCCCACCAGGATGCATCTGGAAACAAGCTTCTACCAGCTCAGTATGTCTTTTGTGGTGAAATTTATGAAGTAATAATAATTTAGCCATTTGACACTAAGGATATTTAGTGTTACCCTGAGTTGCTGTTATGTCATTTCCCTTTAGTGCCTATGTTTTATATGGACTAGATCATTTTGCCTAGACTTTTTGAACTTCAAGGCACAGAGTTTGGGTTCTAATTTTGGAAGCCAAAACTTCATGTTTTAGTTGTTGCCCTATTCATTCCATTACCCATTATACTGATTATGTGCTGTAATTTTTCTCAGCTGTACTGAATGAAGTTGTAAACCAGTCCTGTGTTTAACTTGCTTTTAAACAAAAATATATAGATATATATATATATATATATATATATATATATATATATATATATATATTTATGTAATGTAGAACCATTTGCCTCACTCTTAGCTCTCTGCATTTTGAAAACTTAAGGGATGCAGAGAGAGGAAAGTACATGCTCGTAGTTAACCTCAGTGTTAGTGAGTAGCAAAGAGGCTTACTGAACAACAAAAATACTGAACATTAAATAGTAAAGTTTTTTTTACCCAGAATTTAAGGTGCATTTACATTACTGTGCTTACTGCATTCAAATCTGCACTGCTCCTCTTGAAACGCTGCCATCCGGCATTTACACACAGCTGCCTGTGGATTGATTCAGTGTTGGCAGCATTTCTAGAGGAATGACCCTGTAAAACTAATAAATGTAGTTACTAAAAAAAAATCTCCAGTGTGGAGATCATCACTTTACCAGTCATTCAAGGGATAGCAGACTACGGGGAAGAGAGGCATGGTATCCATTCTCTCATAAGCAGGTTATACTATTCAACCACTAGAAGTCACTAGTGAGTCTTCTAACCCTGTCTTACCTCCTTGGAGATTCATCTCCCCTGCCGTTCTAACCCACTTGTTTTTGCCTGCTGCCTCTTAGTGTAACCCTCCAATAAATCCCCTTTCTACTTAGCACTAGCTTAATAGCTATACCTAGGCTCGAATCCTCAACATTCTACACCAAAGGCAGGCTCCCTAGCACTGCGTTATTCTGGCAGCATCTCTACTTCCTGAACTTTTCCTAACCTTGTAGTATGTTGCCCCTATCCTGACTATATAATAGCAAACCTAATATAAACCTAGTCTGCTTATAAGTTGGCTGTCTCAACCTTAAAGAAAGCTTCAAAATTACATTATCTGTGAGTGTTTTTGCTGTTGCCGATCCAACCAGTTGACAGGTGTTCATTTGAATCACCCCTTTGCCCAGGCTTGAACCCTCAACCTTCTGCACTGAGGGCTGACTCCCTATCTGCTGCTTTGTTCTAGCAGTTTCATTACTTCCGGAACTTTTTATAACCTAATAGTATCGTGCCCCATATCCTATCTATACAATAGCAAACCCAATATAAACATAGTACTGCTACTGAAATTTGCTCTCTCAATCTTAACAAAGGTTCACATTATCTGTGAACTTATTTATTGCTGGTTATACATCCTGTTACCATGTTGATGTAAACAGCAAGATTTGAGATAAACTAAGGATCACTACAAGCCAATAGGTGCTATAGATGGGTAAAGGGTGAAACTAGGCCTTCACCCTCTCCTAGAGTAGATGTAGAATGAAGGGAGGGAGAAAGGGACTGAGTGAGGTGGGACACACAGGAGGGTGGAGGGACATGGATAGGAGGGACTGGGGACAGCAGAATGGGGGTAGGAGGGACGGTACATGTATAGGAGGGGCTGGGGACAACAGAGTGGAGAGTGGGAGGGAAGGCACTGGGGGAAAGGGGGCAGGCATGGGGAGGATAGTGGGATGCAATGGATGTGGAGTGACAGTTTGGATTAGGATATGGTGGTGACTAGGAGGGTGCCCCATCTGCAGCAGATTGAGGAAGCTGGAGGAAGAAGTGCAGGGACTCTGGAGGATGATAGAAGGAAGGTGTGAGGGTGGGGCTGGAACAGAAGGGACAGCAGAGTGGGCAGATGGTACAGGCAGGGGAGGATCAACAGGACTGATTCGGTGAGGGAGTAGGGAGGAGGGGTGGGGAAAAGGAAGGCAAAAGGAAGAGGATGGAGGAAAGAGTCAGGGCGGGGGGAGGTGATGAGCACCAATGCAAAAGCAGCGAGGAATAGATTTGCAGTGTTGGCAATGGAGGTTGAAGGGGAGATATCAGAGCTTGGAGGGGGGAGGGGAAGGGAGAGTCCAGGGAATGGAAATAGATCTGGGTTTGGGCGAAGGGGAATAGGCAGGAAGAATGTGGAAGGAGAGACAGAAAGGGGGGCTAATCAGGTGGGGAGGCTTTGGAGGTTGATAAGGGGGAGGAGGGATGAGGGATATAGGGATAGAGATAATTGGAGGAGGGATGGAATGAGCTGGGAGGATGGTGGGGTACTAGTGCTAGGAGAATCTATATTGAAAGGGCTAAGATGGGGTGGAAAAGAAGAAAGGCATGGGTACCTCTGGGTGGAGGCTATTCCAGGGTTGACCGCGGAAAGGGCGGGACAGGCGATTCTCAAAAACACAAGGAGGGTGAGGAAGAAATCTCATGTAGTGGTGCATGTTGGTACGAACAACCTGGCAAGGGAGTTGGTAGAGGTGGTAAAGGGGAGGTTTGAGGAGTGGGGGAAAACAGTGTGAGGGGTTGGGGCTGTCAGTGGCATTCTCAGAGATGCTCCCAGTCCTCTGTGCTAGTACATAAGGAAAGCTAGAACACAGGAGTTTAATGAGTGGCTGAGTGAGTGGTGCCAGACCAGGAAGTGCAGGCTGGGGAAAGTATGGGGTAACAGTGACCTATACACAGGAGACAGGCTACACCAGAGTACAAGAGGGAAGGAGAATACTGAAACGGGTTGGAGGGGTAGATACCAACTAAAGTGGATTTAAACTACGAAGTGGGGGGGCAGAGAGGGGCCCACTGGTAGGGAGCGGGTTTGAAAAGGTGAGACTGGGAAGCTCACCTCCTAGTTACAAATGAAGTTAGTGAGGAGGGTGCACGGGGAGAAAATAGGGGAGGGAAAAGTAGTGCCAAGGAGGGAAGGGAGCTGGGCTGGAAGGTGGTGTTACTGAATGCAGGAAGCCTTTGAAATAAGGCAGCAGACATGCAGGCTGTATTGACGGTGAAGAGGGTAGACATTGCAGCGATCACAGAAACCTGGGCCACCGAGTACCAGGATTGGGACATGATGATACCTGGGTTTAGGATATACAGAAAGGACAGGACTAGGGCGAGAGGAGGGGGGGGTGGCGATTTATGTAAGGGAAGGGATAAAGTACATAAGGGAGGACAGTAGCCTTGTGGATGCAGTTTCAAAATGCAGAAAACAGGGCAATGAGGCTGCAGGTGGTATATAGGCCACCCGACCAGGGGAGTGACCTGGATAGGGAATTGTCTGACCAAATCAAGAGGATCTGCAAGTAGGGGAGGACAGTGGTGGGGGATTTTAATCTACCGGGGGTGGAGTGGGGAACACCATCCACCACGAGTGCAAGAGAACTGGTTCTGTTGGAGGCTTTCCAGGAAAGCTTCCTTACGCAGCTTGTATGGGAACCGACTCTGGTAGGGAGGACCCTGGACCTTGTACTGGATAATAGGAAGTCAGAGACCTGGTGGTGGGAGAACATCTGGTTGGGTGCAACCTTTATTCAGTGTGGTTCAAGCTCAACATGGGGAGTGATACAGGAGAAACAGATACAAGGGGGATTGACTATAAGAGGGCGGACTTTGGGAAAATGGGGGAAAGTATGGGAAGGTACCTGGCAGGTATGCAACTGAACGTGGATGCAGACCAGAAGTGGGGAGTTATAAAGAATGGGTTGATAGAGGCTATGGTAGCACGCATGAGGAAGAAAAGTAAAGACAGGGAGGGCAAAGAAACCAAGTTGGCTGACACAGGGGGTCATGAAAAGGGTGAGGGCCAAGAGTGCAGCTTTTAGACAATATAGGAAATTGGGGAGGGAGGAAGATAAGGATAAGTATGCAGAGAAGTCCAGGGAGGTTACAAGAATGGTCAGGGTGGCTGAGCCAGCCAGGGAGCTGCGGCTGATGAAAGATATCAAGGCTGAAGAGAAAGACTTCTTCCGGTACGTTGGAGAGAGGAGGAGGAATAAGGACCAGATGGTAAGAATAAAAAAGGATGGTGGGTGGGTGGGTGGAGAGTGGGGAAGAGAAGGCAGAAGCATTCAGTGAGTACTTCTGCTCAGTATTCACCCAGGAGAAGGGGAAGATTCTTAGGGCAGTGGTGGGGGGGTACGGGGAGGATTGATAAAAGATGTAACGATTACAGAGGGCAGGGTACTGGAAGGGCTAAGGGCTCTAAGAGTGGACAGAGCACCAGGACTAGATGGCATTCATCCAAGGGTGCTAAGGGAGTTAGAGGAGGTCCTGGAGAGACCACTAGCTGGCCTGTTCAACACCTCTCTGGACACAGGATATGTACCGCAGGACTCAAAGGTGGCACATGTGGTACCCATCCACAAAAGCAATCCAAAGGATGAACCAGTGAACTATCGACCAGTGAGCCTCACATCGGTCGTGGGAAAGCTCATGGAGACCATCCTCAAGGAGAGACTGGTGAGCTTTTTGGAGGACAGTGGTCTCCAGGATCAGAAGCAGCACGGGTTTGTAGCAGGAAGATCACGCCAAACCAGCCTCGTAGAATACTACGACTGAGTGACACGGGAACTGGATAAAGGCCATGTAGTGGATGTCCTGTATTTGGACTTCAGCAAGGCCATTGATTCAGTACCACGTGGGAGGTTGGGGGGGCTGGAATATGTGGGGCAGGGCCAAACTTTAGCGAGTGGATCACAAACTGGCTGACGGGAGGCAAAGGTGAAAAGGGAATTTCAAGGCCACGGAGAGTGGTGATGAGCGGGTGTCACATGGATCTGTACTGGGACCGGTGCTGTTTGGGATATATGTAGCCGATATTTCGCAAGGGATCAGGAGCAAGCTCAGCCTGTTCGCGGATGATACCTAAATGGGAGCTGTGGTTGATGACAGTGAGAGGTGGAAGGGGCTAAAGGAGGATCTGACTAAACTGCAGTAATGGGCAGAAACATGGCAGCTGGGTTTCAGTGCCAAGAAGTGCAACTGGTTGCACTTTGGAGCAAAGAACCAGGGGAAGGACTATTACTTTACTGGAGTGCAGTTGAGAAGTAGCACAGAGGAAAAGGATCTAGGAGTGATCATAACAGGAAGCATGAACAACGTAGCCCAGTGCAGGACGCCGGCAGCACAGACCAACAATATGCTGGGGTGTATAGCAAGGGGGATCTCTTCCAGAAGGTGTGAGGTTATACTGTCCCTGTACAGATCATTGGTCAGGCCCCACCTGGAGAATTGTGTGCAATTCTGGCGCCCGTTCCTGAAAAGGGACATAAGGTTATTGGAGGGGGTGCAGCGCAGGGCCACGGAGATGATACAGGGTTTGGAGGACAGGCCTTATGAGGAGAGGTTGAGAGAGTTGAAAATGTACTTGCTGAAAGAGAGGAGGGACGGGGGGGTTATGATAGAGACCTTTAGGTATCTGAAAGGGATTAGCAAGACTAACACAGAAGGGGACCGACATAAGGCAGTTCTAGTGGGGTGGTAGGAGGAAGTAGGCGGTTGGTTAACTAGGATCTGCCGCTTATCCATTAGGTAGGTAAATGGGCAAACTAGGTGGGCCAAGCGGTCCTTATCTGCCATCAAATTCTATGTTTCTATGAGGAGAGGGAGGGGCAGAAGAGGGCATGGACTGAGATTAGAGGGGGGGGAATGTTTATTAAGGAGACACTTTTTCACAGAAAGGGTAGTGGATAAGTTGAATACCCTACCAGAAGATCTGATGTCCTGTAAGACAGTGGGCAGTTTCAAAAGGGGGTTGGACAGAGTAAGGGGAAGGGATACGGTGATGGGGTGGGAGGGGCAGCTGCAAGATGAAATGCTAGCTGCACACTCGGGCAGACTTGATAGACCATGTGGCCTGTTTCTGCTGGTGATTTTGTATGTTTGTATGGTGGCAGGGTCCTGCATTTGGGTGACAGAATCCTGGGAGGTGCAGTGATAGGGACCCGCATGTGTGACAGAAGGCTAAAAGTTCAGCAATAATACATGAAGCACCACTTTCGTGTGCACACTAGAAAGGGGGACAACACAGCATGTTGCAGTGTGTCGCAGGGCTGTACCGATGCAGGCAGAATGGCTGTTTACATGTCAACAAAAAATACCTGCATTGGAACACGAACCTACAAAAACACTGACCACTGCTTTGGAGTGCATTGCAGATGCCTGCAACGCTCCCCATCGTGTTTACACTGTCTGACCTGCACTGCAACTCACGTGCACCTCTTGCAATAGTGCAGATCAGACCGTATGTAAATGGCCTACAGACACTGGTGAAATTAACAAATTAAACCTGGAGCGCAGCTCTCCAGGCATCATTTGTTAATTTCACCAGTGCAGTAATTTAGGCAGTAAACCCTTCACTTCTGCTCCTTTGTTATGCATTACTTCCAACAGCTATAGCAATCCAGAAGAGTCCTGAAGAAAGATTTGTGGCATATGAGCAGCATACATAAAAGCCATAGTTTCTTCTTGTTTATCGCAAGTATCAGAGGCTCATTTCCTTTTGAACAGACTTCAGCGTCTGAAATACCATTCTTTGCACTGGTGTGAAGGCCTCAGCATGGAATGATCGGGTTCTCAGGGCTCAGAGACCACTGAACTGGGGTCAAAAGTTGCACATTCCTTTTTGCACCTTCTCAGGGAATTGGGAGGGGGGCCCTAGAAACTAGCTCTGTGCCAAGGGAACATCATGAGGAGGTGAGGCATTCATGTTTTTTTGCGTGATGCTATGACTTATACATCATTACGTACTGTATTCAGTACCTCTGCCAGTACCAGAATATCACCAGTACAGGGCATGCCAGTATCGTGAGAGCATGCCACTTCAGAGCTTGCCAGTACAGTGAGAGTATTCAAGACAAGGCATGCAAACCCCATGAGAGTATTGCCAGTACAGGGCATGCCAGTACCATGTGAGAATGCCAGTACGAGACATGCAAACCCCGTGGGAGTATCACCAATACAGGGCATGCCAGTACCGTAAGAGAATGCCAGTACAAGACATGCAAACCCCGTGGGAGTATCGCCAATACAGGGCATGCCAGTACCATGAGAGAGTGCCAGTACAAGACATGCAAACCCTGTGGGAGTATCGACAATACAGGGCATGCCAGTACCATGAGAGAGTGCCAGTACAAGACATGCAAACCCCGTGGGAGTATCGCCAATACAGGGCATACCAGTACCGTGAGAGAATGCCAGTGCAAGACATGCAAACCCCATGGGAGTATCGCCAATACAGGGCACACTAGTACCATAAGAGAATGCTAGTACAAGACATGCAAACCCCGTAGTAGTATCGTCTGTACAGGGCATGTCAGTACCATGAGAAAATGCCAGTACAAGACATGCAAACCCCATGGGAGTATCGCCAATACAGGGCATGCCAGTACCATGAGAGAATGCCAGTACAAGATGTGCAAACCCCTTGGGAGTATCATCAATACAGGGCATGTCAGTACCATGAGAAAATGTCAGTACAAGACATGCAAACCCTGTGGGAGTATCACCAATACAGGGCATGTTAGTACCATGAGAAAATGCCAGTACAAGACATGCAAACCCCATGGTAGTATCGCCAATACAGGGCATGCCAGTACTGTGAGAGAATGCCAGTACAAGACATGCAAACCCCATGGGAGTATCACCAATACAGGGCATGCCAGTACCATGAGAGAATGCTAGTACAAAACATGCAAACCTCGTGGGAGCATCGCCAATACAGGGCATGCCAGTACCATGGGAGAATGCCAGTATGTGAGAGTATGCCAGTATGGGGCATGCCAGTACTGTGATAGTGTGCTGGTGCAGGGCATGCAAGTACCATGAGAGTATGCCAATACAGGGCATGCCAGTACTGTGATAGTATGACAGTACAGGGAATGCCGGCACTTCAAAAAACATGAAATCTTGCTGTATTCTGGCTATCTGCAGTTAGCTCCTGCCTTTAAACTGCCCCGGAGAACATAGGGTTAATTTTCCATGCAGTGCATAGAACATTGAGCTCGAACTTGGTTGAAGTCTCTGTCTGCAGCCCTTTGAAACCCAACCATCAGATTCTTTACTCCGCCTCATTGAACAGTCGCTCCGGAGATTTCTCCTTCAGCTCAGTTCGAAAGTAAGTTAAAGTGTTGGTTAAAATTGTCGGTTTTAAGCCGAATTTATTCTGCATAGTCGGTTCAGTCTCTGTCTGCGGTACTGTGAGTACTAGATAGGTTTTTGTCTGAATTCTGTGTGGAAATTATAAAGTTGTTTGATTGGTTCGGTTGAACCAATCACTTATAGTGAATTCTTGTATTTTACTTTAGAGTGTGGTTACTGGTCCTTATCGGTTCTAAAAAAAAAATGTGTTTTGAACATTTTTTAAAATACCGGTGACACTGTTAGGAACCGATAGGGGAGTCGTGCCTGGCGTTTGCCATAAAAGGGTAAGTTTGGTTAGGTTGGCCATGTCTGAGAAACCCAAGAAGAAAACCAGGCCCACTGGGTTTCAGCACTGCAGTGAGTGTGGGGAGGTCTTTGCTAAGGCCGATTCCCACACCACCTGTGTTTATTGTCTTGGGTTTGAACAGCTCAATACAGAGTGCAAATTTGTAAAAATGTTCCTTCGTCTACCCTTGAGAAGAGATTAGGTAGACTTAGGGAAAAGGAGGGCGAGAAGTCCGCTGACCCGGATGGCCAGCGCAGTTCGGTTCCGAACGAACAAGAAGGAGTGCCCTCTGACCAGGGCAATACTTCTTCGGGCAAGAGGAGAGCCAATCCTGAGGGGTCGGTTCCTACAAAAAGGAAACACAAAGAGAAATTGACCGGTTCGGATCTAGAGGTTCATGTTCCGACTGCCGAGGAAATAGCCAGAGCGATTCGGATTGTGGAATCGCTTCGACCGGTTCCTACCGATCCAGCACCTTTTGGCAGGGGTTCTGTTCGTTCCATTCCTCCGGTTCAAGATTATGCCCCTAAAGACTTTTTTGGACCGGAGTTTGAGGAGGAGGGGGGGTTCGAAGATGATGGTGAAAGTCTGGATGTGCCTGTGGAACCGGACATCTCCCCAGACAGACCTTCTGGTGTTTCCCCATCTAGGCTTTCTGAGTCCCCTTCCCACTATCTGTTTACAGAAAAGTGGCTGAAACCCTCCAGCTTACCTATGGAGGAGGCAATGGAGGATCAAGAAGAGCCTGATTATGTGGAAATGATGGACATCCCAGAATCCAGGAGACTGTCTGTTCCCCTTCACAAATCCTTTGGGAAGCAGACACAGAAAATCTTAAAGTCTCCCAGTTCTGTACCTCCTGTTGACAGAAGGATGGACAAGAGGTACACCCTATCAGGCTCAGATACGGAGTTTTTATACCAACAATGCAGCCATGTTGGGGTAGTGCAGGCTGCTGCCTGTGACAAGGCAAATATTCCCTTGGCTTCACACCCCCCAGACAAAGACTCCAGGAAGATGGATGCCATGGCAAAGAAGCAGTACATGGCACCTGCCTTGGAACTCAGGCAGGAGAACTATATGGCCTATACAGCCAGGTACCAGAAGTCTAGGTGGGACACTGTACTGGCACTGGCTAAACAGGCCTCCCTCCAGCTGGCCAAGGAGCTGGAGGAGGTGGCTGCTGATGAGATTGAGGCATCAAAGGTACAATTTCATGCTGCTGTGGACTCCAGTGATGTGTCATCAAAAGTCATGGCTACATCTGTGGCTCTTCGGAGGATGGCTTGGCTCAGATGTACTAGCCTCTCACAGGACACCCAGGCTAAGGCAATGGATTTTCCTGTGGTGGGTAATTCTCTGTTTGGGGAGCAGACAGAGAATTACATGAAGAAAATGGATGAGTACAGGACCACCTATAGAAGTGCTCAGGCCAAAGAGAGGCATGCAACTCCTCAAAGGCAGCAGTCTAGGAGCAGGGACAGATCTTTTCATAGGCCTTTTTACCAAGCACAGGCCTCTTCTCCTTTTTCCCAGAGGAGGTTCTTCAGAGGGAGAGGCAGAAGGGGGATGAGCAGGGCTGCATCCACTCCTCAGCCTAAGGCCCCTGCCAAGCAGACACCTTGATGGGTCTGCCTGGGTCGACTCTCCTATTCCTGTAGGGGGCAGGCTGACTTACTTTGTCCAGGACTGGATGTCTATTACCTCAGACAAGTGGGTCCTGGAAGTAGTAAGCCAGGGACTAGTTCTCTGCTTCAAAGAATTTCCAAAAATGAGAGCCAGATCTTTTACTCCTGCAGGTCTCTCCAAAACCCTTGCCCTAGAGGCAGAGGTTTCATCTCTTCTGGCTTTAAGAGCCATAGAGAGAGTTCCTACCCTACACTGGGGCAAAGGTCTGTACTCCAGTTACTTCCTTACCCCAAAAAAGACAGGGGAGTGGCGACCCATCCTAGATCTAAGATACCTGAACAAACATATTTTTAAACCAAAGTTCAAGATGGTGACTCTGGGAATAATTCTTCCCTCTCTAAGGCCAGGGGACTGGCTAGCCTCCCTGGACCTCAAAGATGCCTGTTTTCACATTCCCATCAGGTGCTCCCACAGAAAGTACCTCAGGTTCAAGTTGCCCTCATGCCATTATTAGTTCAAAGCAATGCCCTTTGGTCTAACATCAGCCCCAAGGGTTTTCACAAAGTGCCTGGCAGTAGTTGTTGCCTTTTTAGGAAGGCAAAAGATTTCCATTTTTCCATATTTGGATGACTGGCTCATAGTGGGTCAGTCTCCAGGCCAAGTCAAGTCAGACCTACAAGTGGCCCAGCAAGTGCTAACTTCTCTAGGATTTCTTCTCAACCTTCCCAAGTCAGTTCTCGAACCAGTGCAGCTTCTTACATTTATAGGGGCAGAGCTGGATACTGTCAAAGCAAGAGCCTTTCTTCCTCTGGAAAGGGCAAGAGTTCTTATAGAACTGGCTTCTTCCTTCAGCCTTCAGGTATCTCGACCAGCAAGGTATTTTCTTCAGCTCTTGCGCCACATGGCAGCTTCTACAGCAGTGATCCAAGGGGCAAGGTTTCAGATGAGGGACATTCAGTTCCATCTGAGGGCCTTTTGGTCCCAAAGGAAGGATCCTCTTTCCAAACTGATTTCCAGTGACTCGGACTCTGATCCAAGCTCTTCAATGGTGGCATGATCAGGGCAATTTAAGGTAAGGGGTCCCATTTGTCACTCAGTCTCATTCGGTGGTCCTTACCACAGATGCTTCCCTTCTGGGCTGGGGAGCCCATCTGGGGGCCCTCACTGCCCAGGAACTGTGGTCCCCTCAGGAATCCCTTCTTCATATCAGTCTCCTGGAACTCAGGGCAGTTTTTCTGGCCCTGCAAGTTTTCTCTCAGTCAGTGCAGAACAAGGTGGTTCAGGTCAGAACAGACACCACCACCACCATGTGGTACATCAACAAGCAGGGAGGCACTCAGTCCATGGCCTTGAGCATGGAAGCCATGAAATTGTGGTCCCTGGCTTATTCCCTGCAGACCTCTCTGACAGCACTGAGAAGGATTTCCCAGGGCCATCAAGAATAGTCCCTGGACCCTCGGGTGTGGAAAGTAATTTTTTTCAAGGTGGGGCACTCCAGAGATAGATCTCTTTGCAGCCCCAGACAATCACCAACTTCCTCTCTTTTGTTGCAGATCCCCAGTCTTGGACTCAGTCCCTCTGGATGCTCTGATTCTGAACTGGGAAGGGAAATTTCTGTATGCCTTCCCTCCCTTTCCTCTACTATTCAAAGTTCTAGTCAAGATAAGGTCACAATCTTGCAAAGTGATCCTGATTGCTCCAGACTGGGCCAGACAGCCTTGGTACCCCCTGTTGCTGTCTCTAGCAGTCCATCTTCCTCTGTCTCTCCCCAGGAATTATAACCTGTTAACCTCTTCTCAGGGGAGGATTTGGTACCCCAATCTTCAGTCTCTCAATCTCAAGGCATGGCTCTTGAGGAGTTAGAGTATGCAGATTTGCATCTGTCTCGGGGGTTCTGGATTTCTCAGAGCCTCTCAAAAGCCCGCCACCAGAAAGACCTATAACTCCAAATGGAAGAGATTCAGCATTTGGTGTTCCAAGATGCATATTTCTCCAGAGACTGCTGAATTGCCTACAGTTCTGGATTATATGGTCCATCTGAATGGCCTAGGCCTCAGACCAGCTACTCTCAAGGTACACTTGTCAGCTGTTTCTGTTTTTCTGTCAGTGGGGAAGTCTTCCTCACTATCATCTCATCCTGTGTTCTGTAAAATTTTCAAGGGATCGCTTCATACCAATCCTCCCTGTAGGGATCCTGCCCCTTCTTGGGACTTAAATGTTTGCATTGCTCAACTTATGCAACCTCCTTTTGAGCCTATGTCCTCAGCAGAGCTTAAGTACTTGACTTGGAAAACTGTGTTTTTGGTAGCCATTACCTCTGCCAGACGTATCAGTGATTTGCAAGCCCTGTCAGTGGAACCTGATTTTATCTCCTTTCGTAGGGATAAAGTGGTCCTTAGAACCAATAGAAGGTTCTTACCCAAAGTGGTTTCAAACTTTCACTTGAATCAGTCTGTGTCTCTTCCTGTCTGTCTTCTTCACTGATCATTCTTCCTCAGGAGAGAGGAGGCTACACAGTTTAGATGTTAAAAGAGCCCTTAGCTACTACATAGAGTGTACCAAGGGTCACAGGTTTGATTCCCTCCAGTTGTTCCTCACTTATGGAGAAGTAGAAAAGGGCAAACTGCCACCAAGAGAACTATTGCCAGGTGGATTGTGTCTTGTATACAATTCTGCCATGAGAAACTGGGAAAGATTCCACCCTCAGGCCTGAGGGCTCACTCTACAAGAGGTACAGCTGCTTCCCTGGCTGCTGCCAGAGATGTGCCTCTCAGAAATTTGTCAAGCAGCCACCTGGAATACAGTCCATACCTTTACCAAGCATTACTCTCTGGATATCCAGACTAGGAGTGATGCTTGGTTTGGCACAGCAGTACTTCAGAGCCTATTCCCAAAGTAGGTTCTCTCCCTCCTCCATGGAGGTACTGCTGAGTAGTCTGCAGATAGTTAGAATACAGCAAGATGTCATGTTGTTTGAAGGAAAAATTACTCACCTTAGTAATTGTGTTTCTTCTAATGGAGTCTTGCTGCATTCTGACCTCCCTCCCTCCCTGCCTCCCCTCTCAGAACCTGGTTTTTGGGAAGTGGGTGGTCAGGTGCAGTGTTGCACCCCAGAGGTGCTTCTTACACACCCTCCCTTTTTGTTTGGGTGTCTTGTTGTATTTATCCTTATTTGGATTGGTTTTTGGTTTTGGGTTTCCTGACCTGAGTCTTCCTTGGGAATCCAAAACTCTTTGTTGCCAGTTGGCTAGTAAAAATGTTACAATTTCCGCATAGTGTAGTTAGAGTTTTTGCTCATAAGAATCTGACAGTTGGGTTTCAAAGGGCAGCAGACAGAGACCTCAACCGAGCTTGAGCTCAACGTTCTATGCACTGCATAGAAAATTAGCCCTATGTTCTCTGGGGCAGTTTAAAGGCTGGATCTAACTGCAGATAGAATACAGCAAGACTCCATTAGAAGAAACACAGTTACTAAGGTGAGTATTTTTTTCTTCAGGAATATGCTTAACAGGTCATGAGAAAAAGAAGTCACAGAGCATGCAATAAAAAAAAACACAATAAACAATTGTGTTCACTTGTATTGAAATGCTAAAATACTGCTGCTGCAACCTGTAGGCATTTGATTGCAGCTTAATATGCTCTCTTGTTTTTATGTATGGTCTGGTATCCTTTTTTAAACCGTAATCTAGGGCCCGTGCTGATTTGATGCTGGACTTGTCAGCTGTAGGATTTATTTGACACCTTGCATGCCTGTATTTGCATGGATGTGGGGAGGAGGGGGCTGCAGTACTGCAGTTAGACAATTTACCACCTCCTTGCTGGAAGCATAGTCTGAGTGCTCATTGTTTTAAAGGAGCAGCAGAGTAGCAGTACAGTAAGAGGTTTTCTCATCCTTGGGCTCCTTATTTCCGAATGGACTTGTAAGCAGCTCTGTGGTAACATATGACAGGTTGGTAGGAAGTAACATTTCCAATCCAGAAGACAGTTGACAGAAATCTGTTAAACGCCAGCCTTCATTGAATACTCCTGTCGCTTAGAGTGATGGCACTGCTGCTTAGAAGACTTTAAATGTCTTGAAACTTCCAAGGTCTAAAACTGTCTGTTAACCTACTAAATGTTCCTTCTCTGCTTCACTGACCTATCAGTCTTTATTATTTTCTTCACCCTCCATTGTTGCCCATGTTGATCTTGTCCCCCACCCTAAAGACGGGGGTCCACCATGACTGCACCAATCTTACTGCAGGAGAATCTCTTGCAGCAGGCCATCACACGTAGGATTCCGCCATCAGGCATTAGGACCTCACGGAACCTTCTAGCTAGCAGTCTACCAGGGGGGTCCACCCACCTCCAACGTCACTCTCTTGTGTCAGCTACCCTATATAGGCAGGCAGCCCCCACGTCCTTCCCAGTTGTTTCCCGACATTGACCAAGTCACGTTAGATATGCAAGGAAACTGCCGCTGCTTCAGTCACCATTTCCGTGCCCTTTTCTTTATTTTCTTACCTTAGTTTTTTTCCCCATCCTTCGATGTTTTTTCTGCCTTTTTATGTCTTCATCTCCTTCCTCGTTGATGTCAGACCATTGTAATAAGTGTGCCTGCGGCCAGCAAATTCCCAAGAAGGATGGCCATTCAGCTTGCCTTTTCTATGTAGGCCCAGACCATGACATCCCGTGTTGTGAGTTCTGCCAAAAGGTTCAATGCTACCACCCAGCGCCACCATCAGTGGACCCTCAAGGGGCACTTACTCAAGCTGAAGGTCACCTCTATGGAGCAGAAGCTGCAGGCATTATCTTCTCCAGCCTCCCAGGCCCAACTTCTGGCTGCTCAGGCCCAAACTTCGGCCTTCCAGGCTCGGTTCTCAGGTTCCACTCCGCCCAAGCCCCCTGGACAAACCTAGCAGGAAGCACAAGCCCCGAGACACAGAGAAGCACCGGTCCCGGTCTTTGTCTTCCCGCTCACCGCACTCTCACATGGCTGCGTCGGGGTCCACCTCCGGGGGGGGGTGTGACCCGCGTCCCACCAGCATCCCCACTTCCGCTTAGGCCCATCACCTCCTCAGGTACACAGCAGAGTGGCCCTGTCAGCAGTCCCTTCCCTGACGTGGGTTCTACGGATGCAGGCGCACCTTCGTCACCCCTTCCATCGCCCACTTCTCTGGCATCGGATACCTCACGTAGGTCCACACCCCTCTGAAGACAGGCTTCTCGCCAGCTTCCAGCCCACACTCTACCCCATGCAGGGCTCACTCTTCACCGGCTCCTACGTCACCTGCTTCGCTGCAGGGTCCTCACTGCTCTACGCCTGAGGGTCCATATTACCCTCACCTGGCTCCCATTTAGCCTTATCCTGGCTTCCCTCCCTCAATGCCAGGGGCTCCCCTTGGTTACCCTTATCCACACCGTTAGGCCCTGTGCTGGACACGGTGGATATTTAGGGACTGGTGTCCTCCATTTTGGGGGGTGGTCTTGCATTCCCAGGTACTGACACTGGCCTCTGTCGCAGGACCCTATGTCTTCTGCCCCTCAGCATCCCTCCAGATGCCCCAACTGGCCTTCTCCCCTACTCTCCCAGCCAGCGAAGGGGACAAATACCGTCCAGACCTGGTCCTCCAGGATTCTGGGGACGAGGATGCTCCGGACAAAGGGGGCGACATTTTGGGGTCCCCCACTCCCTCCATTGGGTCTTCCAAGACGGTTTCTGCACCTAAGGATGATCCCCAGTTCCCCCAAACAACCCTTACTTTTCAGAGGTCATGCGTCGCATCCAGGAGGTGATGGGCTTCGGTTCTGAGGAGCAGGACTCTGAACGCCGGTAGTTGGCCATTTACATATGTAAGCCTGATGCCCCACTGTTGGTGGTTTCCCTGCTTATTGATGCTTATGCAGATGTGACGATGGTGGCTTGGCGTCGACCCAATCTCCTTCCAGCCATGACTCGCAAGGCAGACAGACTTTATAATGCCCCGGAAGGCAGGCTTTTTGGGGGGGAACAAGCTCAAGCAGATTCAGTGATCATCAGTGCCGACCATGACCGCTCCCAGTAGCTGAAACACCTCAGCTCCCTGCACCCTTGCCCCAAATCTGGAGTCCCACTGTTTAAATCTGTTTGGCAAATGAATGTTTGCTTCATCCATTCTTGCCATTCGGGCCCTCAGCTACCTCGGCCACATGCTGCAATATCAGAATTTCCTGTAGGACAAGGTCCAGAAGGTCCTCCATTCCCTCCTTGAGGGGGCTCCCAAGAAACATTTACAGGACAACCTCAAAACAGTCTCCGATGTTGGTGACCACCTTCTCAGAACCACCTATGATGCTGTGGATGCATTGGCTAGGGCTACAGCCACTGGCTTCTGCCTTCACCGGTATTCTTGGCTCCGGGTCTCAGGGTTCACTCAGGATCTGCAGCAATCCATTCAGAATGCCCCTTTAAGGGGCTCCCTGCTGTTTGGTGGCAGTGTGGAGGATGTCCTCGCTAAGCTTCAGGCTTCAAGGAGGGTCATTAGATCAGTCCACTTACTTTAACATACCCAGCCCAGGCCTACCCAGAAGCTTTTGTTGTCGGCCGCCCCGTCAAGCCCGACAGCTGGCTAGGACCCTGGGGAAACACGACTGCAGCACCAGCCTTGCCCATCTGTGCTGCCTCCGCCATCAAAATCCCCAGGGGGGAACCGAAGCCTCCCCGCGTCCACTTCCCCCTCCTGACTTCTTGCCCAACCCCCTCCCTCAGGCAGGGCAGGAGGTAGAGGTGGTAGGGGGCCGTTTCTCCCTGCACCTGCCTAAGTGGAGGGAGATCACATCAGACAGCTGGGTAGTTAAATTAATCCAACAGGGTCACTCTCCGGAGTTCCTGGAATGGCCTTCAGACCCCCCCCCGTCTCAGTCCCGTTACCCACCCCATCATGTCCCCCTGATCTGGGAGGAAATCCACGCCCTTCTTCAAAAGCGGACTATAGAGCCGGTCCCCATTTCCCAATAGGGACAGGGGTACTACTGTCATTTCTTCCTGGTCCCCAAGTGCACGGAGACCTGCTCATACTTTATAAATAACTGCTACAGTGGCTAGTCAAGCACTGTGCTTACTCACTGGTAGTTTATCCCCCACTTCCTAGCTCGGCTGTGCCCACCCCCCCCCACCAGCTTCCAGGAGACAGGGGACTTAGGAGGGAGCCTCAGCAACGGTGGCTATATGGCATGTCCTCGAAATCCCTCCCATCCTGACCTCGGATTCACATACTGCACGATTCCAGCAGCTGTTCAGTAAAAAGGGATCCATCAGGAAGCAGGTAGGATATTCATTGCCTCTTTTTTTTTCTTTATTGTTTTCATTTGCTGTCTCAGATGTATCACCCACCCTACCCCCGGTGACTTCCAAGAAACCTGGGACTATGGAGAGAGCTGCAGCAGCAGTGTATCAGTGCAGACCCAGCCTTAGACACCTGCAGTCTCTAGAATTGGGGTGGCCCCATGCTAGGGAGGGACCCCAGCCATCAGCTGTGTAGTGTAAAAGGGTAGGCATTAAGCATTGAAAACAAACGTTTTTGTGCTACTCTTTAGTCCCTTAACCAGTAAGGCCCAACCTCCACTTCTCAGTCACTCGGTTGCAGAAATTATCAACCTTGTTAAGGTTTGTTCCCCTGCTGCTCACTTACTAAACTTATTTGTTGAAAACAGTTGACCTTCATTGAGGATATCTCCTCCATTAGTCCACAGCTTTGGAACAGTAAGCTGTCGGCGTCAGGACCACTCAGAAACTTTTTGCTAGCCAGGGGCCACCCACAGTGACATGCAGCATTGTCGCATATATAATGTGGGCAGCCCCAACACCCCTCAGTATATTCTCCTGCTGTTTATTATTCTCGTTAGACCTGCTGAGAAACATTGAAATAGCCATTGAGTTTTTATTTCAGTTCAAGTATTTTTTCATCATTGCCTCTGAATGCTACCGAAGGACAAAGAACCTTTAATCCTACTTTGAGAGGGCTCTTGCAATGGGTATTCACTTATAGGACTAAGCCACCAGGCGTCAGGACCCCACGGAAAAATTTCTAGCTAGCAGTCTCTGGCGGGGAACCGCCCCCACATCAGGTGACCGGCGTCATACGACGTCGGTATAAAAAGGCAGTTCCCCATGCCTGCCTTCCAGTTCTTTCCTGCCAAAGGCCAAAGAGGCAAGACAAGAGAGAAGAGGATATTCCCCCCATGGAAATAAAGTAAAGAAACTTAGGGGGACAGAGGTCAGGAAGGCATTGAGGAGGATTTGGAAGAGGAATACAGGGATGAGGAGCAGTTTGAAGAAGGCAACCTGCCTTTTAGCTGTAACCTATCGTCCTGCAGTGAGAAGTCCGGGTTTATACACATAGATCTCCTCAGAGAATCCTTCTTTTCAGGCACTGTTTCAGTAGATGCAGTCTGCCATGGGCTTTGCTGTAGAGGAGGAAGATTCCACTAAAAGGAATCTTATGGAATATTGAGAGGTTCCTTGCACACCTTCCATTAATATTCCTACTCTGTATGCTGCATTAGAGGATGCTACCTTTGATACCTGACATAGACCCAATACCTTGCCTGCAGTCCCAAGGAGGGCTGATAAACAGTAACCTGCTCTATCCGTTAAGTTTTGTTATGATGCACAGCCTGAAACTGACTCTCTAGTCATTGTAGCCGGTCATGATTGTGCTAGGGCCCCTAGGCACATGAGTACTTTGCCTCCAGATAAAGAATCTAGGAGGCTGGATGTAGTGGGCAAACATACCTGTGCCTCAGCATCCTTGGGCCTGTGGATTGCTAATTACCAGGCCCATATGATAAAATATCAAAATAGCCTATGGAAGACGGCATATACAACAGCACAGGCTTTACCTGATGGTCCTGCCAAGACTGACTTGCTTAATATTAATACCATGTCAGCTGTTTCTGAAGCTGGCAAGCATCAGCTACATTCAGCATATGGTGGTTGAATGCCTCTGCCAGGGCCACAGCCTCTGGTACCTGCAGGCATTATGCCTGGCTCAGAGTAGCTGGATTTGCAACTGATGTGCAGCAATGCTCCCTTTAGGGGCTCCAGACTATTTGGCAGTGGTGTTGAAGATGCACTTTGTCGTCTTCAGTCCTCCAGAATGACTTTAAGGTCTTTGAAGTCCCTTTATCCTGTGTCAACCAGAGGGCATAGTAGGGTATCTTTTTGTAGGCCTGCTGCAATATAACTGCACATACCCTCAGCAGTCCTGTGGTAGAGGTGGAGGTACCCTCCTTGGTCCCTCTCCCCGCCCACGTAAAGCACCCAAAGGAATTGGTTCCAGCTGCCTGGCTGCCCCCAGTTCTGCCTGTCTTCCATTCCCCCCCCGACCTCAGCTATTCCCCCCATGGTGATAGTGGGGGGAAGGATCTCTCTGCATCTAAACCAGTAGATGGAGATCACTACAGACGAGTGGGTGCTGGAAATAATAGAAAAGGGGCATGCTCTGAAATTAAGAGAAACCCCTCTAGATCCTCCTGTGCCCCATTCCTCTACCCTTTGGGACACTTGTCCCTTCTAAAAGAGGAAGTCCAGACTTTGTTTCAAAAACATGCTATTGAACTTTTTCCCCCACAAGAATTAAATGTGTTTAAGTATTGTGTTATTTGGATTAGGGAACATGTGATGGCTGAGCACCAATAGTTTTAAAGTCATCAATTACGACAGAGTTTTTGTCGGTTAAGTTAAACATATTTATTGTGGTTTGTATTGCCTGTAAGTCAGCTTTTAATAAAGGGTCATAGTAGATCCGAAATGCGCCAAGTGTTACAGACCATGTTGGTTGTTTCTTGCTTTTCTAAATAAGTGAGTTAAAACAATTTTAAATAGTGGAGTCTTCATATATGGCTGGTCGGTGCCTGAATCTTTTGGAACTGTGATTTTGTAGACTGGCTTTGTTGGCTGGACCTGAAGTATGCATGCCTTCATATCAAGGTCAGACAGTGCCACAGGCAGTATTTCCACTTCATGCTGGAGGGCAGGCACTATTGGTGCTGAGTGTTGCCCTTTGATTTGTCCTCAGTGCTGCATATATTTACCAAATGCTTAGCAGTGGTTGCAGCAGCCCTTCGCAGGGAAGGGCTTTACATCTTCCCTTATCTGGATGATTGGCTACTGAAGGCCAATTCCAGGGAAGTTCTTCTTTACTTTTTTTTTTAATTCTTTATTTTTATGATTTTTAACAAGCATTACACTTGAAAATGCCATGTACTAGACAGACCAAACAATTACATTTAACTGTAAGAGCCAAAGCCCCTTAATCACAGGAATTATGTTGCATCTAATACTTATTGATACCACAGCGGGGGAATCTGTGTTACAATTCTATATAAACATCTTAAAATGTTTGCTGTATATGTAGCCCAGGAGCAGTATGACTAATTGCGAAAGTTTTTGTAACTAAGCAACATTCTTATATGAAAGCGCCCTACCAGAGGGCTAAATGGTGTCATACTAGCCATCTACATAACGTTATTATGCCAAATGATATATATGGTAGCTAAAAGGTAGAACCAAAAGAAAACAAATAAGTGGAATCTTGCCCCCCCACTCTGGCTGCGAACTGACCTAACCAACCATGACTATTTTATCCTCATAATGCAGTTTATACATTAGATAGATAAACCTGAATATGAACACTTTAAACAGTAAACAACAGCATTTATAGCAATAGTCAATGTGGCAATGGAGTCTTATAGCTAAACCATGATTATGGTGACTATAACAAGGATCCCCTAGCTTGTTAGAGGTGATAGTACGTTCCCGGTGAATTCAAGTGTCCCCTAACATAGTGTCCGTATCCTGAGCAGCATCTTCAACTTGTGTAGCCCGCTGATTCAGCTGAGTTCTAGTGACCCATTTACAAGCTGGAAGCTCTTCTTTACACCCTTTCTCAAACACTGCAACTGTTTGAGGCATAAGGGATAACAGTGAATATGTCAAAGTCAGTGATGACCCTGTGCCAACACCTGCAGTACATTTGGGCTTTTCTGAATGCAGACGAGGGATGTGTCTTCCTGCCACAAGACAGGGCAGATACCATTATTGCTCAGGCACACCTGATACACGGAGCCACCAGGACAACGTTGCGTCTCCTGGGCCTGTTGACTGCTGCCCTGTTTACAGTGCCATTTGCCCTGCTCCATATGTGAATCCCACAGTGGAAACACTGGGTACAGTGGGATCAGTTGACGGAAGAGTAGTCTTTGTCAAGCACTACTATGGTGGATGTACCACAGCAACTTACTCAAGGGAGTTCCATTCCTTGTACCAGCTCCTGTACAGGAAACTCACCATGGGTGCCTTGGACTCCGGTTAGGGTGCTCATCTTGGCTCCTTCTAAACACAAGGGTCCTGGGACAGAGTGGAGGCCGAACTGCACATAAATGTCTTGGAAATTAGAGCTGTCCCATACAGCCTCTAGGCATTTCAGAATCATCTCTGCTTCAGCCCTCTGTTAATCCAAAGTCAGGGTCATGCACAACATAAACAAACAAGGGGGCACTCGCATCTATCCTCTGTTCAGGGACGCAGTGAGAGTGTGGTACTGGGCGATGTCTCTAGACCTTCTGCTGTCAGCCGTGTTTCTCCTAGGTTTCCAAAATGTCTTGACAGACAGATTAAGCAGGTCTCAGTCCATGGTTCATGAATGGAAACTGCTGACCTCCATAGTAAACAACCTCTTTGCAACATGGGGTCATTCAGAGGTGGACCTTTTTGTGTCTCCACACAGTGCAAAATTGTGTATTCTTGCCCACTTGCTCCAGGGCCTGGAGTTTTTTGATGTGACGTGTTGTCCCTCTTACGGAAAGGGAAATTTCTGTATGCATTTCCCCAATTACTCTCATACAGAGGGTTCTGCACAAGCCAGGAGTGGAGAGTGCCACTCTCATTCTAATAGCTCCACTATGGCCCTGCTGAATATTGTTTTCTCTCCTACAATATCTGGTGGCGGAGCATCTTGTTTCTCTGCCCTGTGTTGGGGTGAGGACTGGGGGTCTCTTGTCCATCCACACCTGAAGTCCATACACCTGCATTCGGGGCTCCTGAGAACACAGCCATTGCATGACTTAGGATGTCAACTAAGGTTGCTGATGTCCTGCTTGTAGCTAGAAGGCCTTCTACCAGATGTACTTTTTCCATGATAGCATTTCACTTTGCAGTCTGCTTTTTGGAATGTGGACCCTTTTGTGTGTCCTGTGAATTCTGTTCTGGAATACTTGTTTTCATTATCTGATTCAGGCTTGCAGTATTCCTCCATTAAAGTACATTTGGCTGCCATATCAGCCAGCATTCTATGCCCTATAGATGGCCATAGTTACACAACTAAAAGTGTCCCTTACTTTTCTGAAAGGTATTCTTCATATGAAAATACAAAATCACACATGCCCCCACAATGCAAAGCATCATGGGCTGCATATGCAAATCACCACAGAATGTTATGCTGGTTCAACTTTAAGCAGAATTGCATGGTGCTGAAAGGCCTCTCACACAGTTTGCAAAGGGTGCTAACAGATGACATAGACACGTGTTTCGTCCTACCAGGACTCATCAGTATGCCTCGTCTGTTTGACTCCTCAGTGGAATGAACCAGCTACCCTAAGACAGTGTGTCTTGGTTATGTTGTGGTGAACCCATTAAAATAAAAAACTATTTAAAAGACAAAGAACCTCTGTGCACAAACACTGAGGCAAGGGTTACCCCAAAGGGCATTTGGCTGGGAAGCCAAGTTTCAAGCTTCTTCATATGAAACCTCATATCCCTAATCCAGTCCTCCCTTGGGACTTGAATTTCATAATTGAAAAGTTGACTTTGGCTCCTTTGGAGCAGGCTGCGACTTGTGGCTTACATTTCCTTTCATGGAAAACATTTTGAGTTCCCATGACCTCTGCTCAAAGAATCGCCAAGCTTCAGGCTTTAATGAATGAGCCACCTTTTGCGTACCTAATCCTAAATTTCTACCAAAGATAATATCAGAATTTACACTGAACCAAATGATTCACCTTCCTGTTTTATTACCCAGAGCATGCCATTAAGGGTAAGGCATATAACACTGAGACACTGTTACGTGCACTAAGGAAAGAGGGTGCACCTGTGTCTAAACAGTGCCTGTCCAAATGGCTGGCTGACTGTAATATTTTTGTGTAGGAAATTCAGTAAGGAACTTCCTGGTGCTGTTTGTGGTCACTACACAAGTAGTATGGTTATTTCTGTTGCTTGCTTCCAGAATGTCTTGGCTGCTGACGTGTGCTGTAGCCACTTGGAGCACTATCCTCACTTTCACCAAGCACTACAGTCTGGACGTCTTTCATAGACAGGTTGGTTTTGGGCTTGTGGTACTGCAGGGCCTTCCATCCTGATCACATATCAGATTGTGCCATCCTGCCTGACGGCTTTGTCCTGCTAGTGAATCATTTCAGAGTGTGGTCTAATAGAGGAGACATCCTCGATGAAGATAGAACAGTTACATAAGAACTTACCATAACAGTAGATCTTCAAGATAATCTCCATTAGCCCATAGCATATCCGTTCACATTGCCCCTTTTCTTCTGAGGGAGGTCAGATGCTGTGCCTGAGGTCTTATTCCATGCATCCTATTTCCAGTCCCATACCTCTCCTTGCTTGCCTGGTGCTGGTTTGGTCTCCTGGTTCCTCATGGTAAGAGTCCCTCTGAGGCTACTGTCCAGCAGGGAACTGAGGAGTGTTGGGGTCACCCATGTTATGTACGCGATATCGCTGCACATCATTGTGGGTGGCCCCCGGCTAGCAAATAATTTCTGCGTGGTCCAGACAAAGATGATGGCTTACATTTTAAAGATCTACTATTATGGTAAGTTCTTAATTAACTGTTCTTTCCAGAGTCTCCCTGCTGTACGATCAGCTGGCAAGCAGTTTGTCACCTCCACCCCCTGGACTGCATGTCAGTTACTTTCAGCAAGAGAGTATCAACATCTCTCTTGCTCCCCTGCTCTCCTCCAGCCTACCTCACTACATACAGTTCAAGGAGTCACCTCCCAGCTTGTCCACTGTATCAGTCCAGACTGCAGATTGGAATGATTTATTGAGTAACTGCACCCGAGGCTGAACTTGCTTGCAAATTCAACAGCAAATGGAAGTAACTGACACACAAAGTTCTTTTAGGTAAGGGTAAGAACTACAGCCTCAGCGGTATGTACCCCAAGTTCCTCCCCTTCCCGGCCTCGCACATTGCAGGCAGCTGGGATTAGGACTCCCGCTGAGGGAGCTGTTGGGAGGTGGGCCAGATTTACATCAGCAGGTGGGTTACTTGCAGCAGGTCTCAGGGAGGTGATATGGACCTTACATATGTCATGTTTCTTCACTCAGCTCCACGTCCCTCAGAAGTTCACCGCAGACACATCCATCTCTCATACACAATGAGATGTTCACATTATTACTTCTGCAGTCCTGAGAAGTTCACTGCAGACACATCCAACTCTTGTGCAGTCAGTGAGATGTTCACATTACAACACCAGCTACTAACAGCAAGCAACATCTCTCACTCCTTCATAATAAACATGATATGCAACACCTCGCAGTGCATTCCTGTGGCAAAGCTCAAATCATTTCTAGGATCGTGGATATTTTGTTTATCCACACTTAATTGGCATGTCCCTTTCCCCTTTAAGAATCGCCGGAAGTCTTCAAGCTGGCTCCTTCCACCCACCTGGGTAGTATAACCCTTGGCTCCACCCCATAACGCCAGATCTTCCTTTTCGCTGGAAGATTCAGGTTGCCTCCTTCGTGCTCCCGCATTTTGTAGGCCCTGGCTTCAAAACCTTCGGTTATTTAGAAAGTTTGTCTAGTTTGCATTAGCGACCGCAACTACTTATCTTCGATTATGGAAGACAAGTCTTTCCCCGGATTTCGCTGGTGTTCGTGCAGCCAGAACATGTCGTGCACCGATCCCCACACCGCGTGCATTTATTGCCTGGGTGTCGACCATGGCACCTCGAAGTGCGATTTTTGTCTTGATATTTACCCTAATGTTGCACGCCTGAAGTTGGGGAGGCTGGAAAAATGGAACCTTCTGGTGAAATCAAAGGAGGCTTGGTGGGTATTTTCCACGGCTGCGGGATCAGTCGAGCAATTGGAACACATGCAAGCCTGTGAAGAGGAAGCGGCTCATGCCGGGGAATCTTCCTCTCGGAGCTTCTTCGTTCCGCTCAACCTGGGCTCCACCTTCTTGGGTTCCATCCAAGAGTTGTGCCAGTCTCTCCTGACTAAGGGAGAGGGTCCTGCGGGCACACACTTCTCTCAGTCCCGTAAGCGGGAAAAGGACCCAGGATCATCTTCGTCTTGGCGAAGACGTTCTTGGGATCAGGAGAGATATCATTCCCAGGAACCAGGAGTCTCAACTTCAGTCGAAATTGCCTCTTTGGCTGCTGGCTTCTCAGCTTTGCCATCTGGCCAGTTGACCGAAGTGTTGATTGATGTGGTTGAAATAATCATCTACACGATCGACCCCATTGTCGCCGAGTCCGGTCGATGATTCTCTCAGTTGGACTCCGGTCCTTTCTTTCCCCAATGAGGAGACCCAGCCCACTTGGAATCCCATCGAAGAAGTGGTCCCCGACACTGGGAAATCACCGGTGCCACTTGTGTCACCCGAATGACCGAATCAGCCCATCCAATCTCGATCGAGGTCTAGGACCCCCTCGACTGACAGGCTGAGGAAGAGCCACAAACGCTCACAAAAGAGGCGATGCCATCGGTCGTCCTTGTCCTCCTCGGATGAGGAGAGGCTCTGTCGGAAAGTCTGTTAGCGCTAAAAGGATCTCACGTGACAACTGCTGATTTTGTCTGGGCAGTAGCCGACCCTGGCTTCTACCCCAGCCATTACTTGGCTTTCACCTCCCAGGCCGAAGCCGACTCCTTCAGAGCTGATTAAGTCAGCTCCCCCACCCGTGGAGCCAGCGAAACCTCCGGTTTGGCCTAAACCTCTGGTTTGGGCTCTCCACCGATCATGGTGGAACCACTGCCCAAACAGTCTGTGGGAGGGGCTCCTTCTAAGGAAGGTAGACCAGACACTGGGCTTCCCTGGCGTCTTTCGGTCACTGTCACCCCGGACCACCCTCGGCGGGTCGAAGGTGACCTAGGCGGTCAACCGTTGTATCCGGATTCCTCTGATTCGGACGAGACCGGCCTGCATTCTCATCACGGGTATGACAAATCAGCTGGTGGGATAGAGACGGAAGAGGGTCCTTCGTCCTTTCAGGGCATTCTGTCCTTCGTCCTTTCAGGGCATTCTTTGCCTCATCTCTGAGTCTACAGGGATGCTCCTGGAACCTATCCAGAAAAAGGAGGGGTGCCCTCTCATGGACATCCACAAGAGAGGGGATACCCCAATGGAGACCTTTCCTGTGGCCGAGGCCATACCTTAGAACTTTGAAAGCACCCTGCCTCCTGTCCAGCTCCGTCTGACCGCATGGCCTGCAGGTATACGGTGCCCATGGGGTCCCTTGCGGGGTTCACAGAGCACCCTTCGGCCAAGAGCCTGGTGACCGCCTCTGTGTTCAGGTGTACTGGCAGATCTTACTTCGAGGAACAGCTCTTGCAGCAGGTTGCACCATTAGGACTGAAGCCGGCAGGCGCCAGGACCCCACGGAAATGTTCTAGTTAGCAGTATTCAGCGGGGACCGCCCCTGACGTCGGTCCGCCCCCGGCGTCAGGTATAGTATATAAGGGGAGGTCCCCAGAATCCCAGTTCTTTCCCCGCCGACTCGCCAGCATTGGCCTCTCGGTCTCTACCTAGCGATTTACGACCTAAAACTTCAAAGAGTTTCTACTTAACTAATGTTCTCCAACTCCCTTCATTTGATGGACACCTTCAAAGTGTGCTCATGGAAAACAGATCCCTTCAGTGATCCTCATTCTTCCGCGCATGTGCTAGGCCCGGACCATGACACCAAGGCCTGCACCTTTTGCCAAGGGTTCAACAGCCGCACCAGGATCCACTGTCAGAAGGCACTTCAGGCTTACCTGCTAGAGGAAAAACTTAGTAGGATGGACAAAGAACCTTCCTCCAGGGGCAATTCTTCCTCCAAGGTCCACAGACACTGGGACAAGCACCGGGAGAAGGCAAGGTCCAGATCCCCGAACCGGGCCTCGGATTCGCGGAGTTCAGGCTCCACCCGATGGGACCGCTCTTCCTCCAGGGCTAGGTCTCAGCCCCCTCTGGTTAAGGTCCGGGCTTCCAGCGGTTCTTCGACTCTTCAGCCCATCAAGACTTCCAGGCCCTCGGCTTCCTCTACTGCCTCTCGGGCCTCTTCTGAGTCCTCTGAACACCACAAGTCTTCCTCTTCCACCCGACATCGGGACCTCGACTCCAGGTCAGTCTCCCAGTCCCCTAGGGGCCTGGATCCACCACCCAGGAAGACAAAGGACCCGACGTCCCTCAAGCGGATGACAGACCCGACGTCAGCCAGGCATTTGCCGGAGCTGAGAACATCGGCCAAGCACCAGACGCCGGCCAGGCATTCACCAGACCCGAAGTCATCGGCCAAATGACCGACTTCAGCTTCACCGGAGCTGAAGACTGCCCCCCAGTCACCGGTGGACACTGGTCACAAGGACTCCACGGAGGAGGACACCGCGTTGCCTGAAGACCAGGCGGGCAACACAGAGGATGCCAGGCTTCCGAGGGAACTTTCGCCCACCCCAGGGACACCGGAGGACCCAACGCTCGACCCTGGTGGCAGACCACTGGCACCAGGTCTGTCGTCGGGCATGAATATTCAAGAAGTAAAGGAACTCTTTACTTTCTGGTGGGACACCATCCATAAAGATGTGGTCCCAGTAAAGCTTCCTCCTCCCTCTCCTCCTTCACCTCCTATGCCCCCTCCTCCACCACAGAGACCAGCAGGACAACCACCAACCCCCAAGGAGCAGACTCCACCTCCTAGGGGTAGATCCCAGGATTGGAGAAGGCCTCCCTCAAGATCTCCATCAGGGTCTCCCAGCCCCAAGCAACCCAGACATCAGCGGTATACTCTGTTGGGGGAGGACTCCAGATCGGATACCTTGGATGACTCCAGATCTCCTTCTCCACTCAGCATTTCATCACCTGACCCACATGACCTTCCCAGGTCTCCTCCGGATGAACCCTCTTTCTCTGAGATCATGAGGCACATCCAGGGCAACATGGGGTGGGATGCTGAAGACCTTGACCCTGAAAGGCAGCGCCTTGCCCGTTATCTTTGGCAGAAAGACCCAAAGCCTGTGGTAGTGCCACTCTTGGTGGACACCTTTGCAGACGTCATCAAGGCTGTGTGGAAGCATCCGCACTCCACTCCTGCGGTGCCAAAGAAAGCTGACTGCCTGTACAAGGCCCCGAGAGAGGACCAGTACTTGGCTCAACAACCTCTGGCAGACTCCCCGGTCAGTATGGCCTCACATGACCGGTCCCAAAGACCACAACACATGAGCACACAGCCACCGGACCAGGAATCCAAACAATTGGACGCCCTGGGGAGACGCATGTATGCAGCTGTTACATGCTCTATCAGGTCCCTGAACTACTTAACCCACATGGTACAGTTTCAGAACGCCCTATGGGAACAGGGCCAGGACCTGGTCGACAAGCTTCCAGATGGCGATCAGAAGGCGGAGCTCCTAAACCTTCTCCACACAGGGTCTGATATGGGTACCCAAGTACTACGAGCCGCATACGATTCTGCAGACTCGTCTGCCAGAGCTGCAGCTTCAGGTGGCTGTCTCCGGCTTCACCCCGGACATACAGACGTACATTCTTGATGTCCCCTACAATGGCAAAGTACTCTTTGGTGAACCCTTGGAGAAGGTTATCACCAAACTTCAGGATGCTGGGAAGGCAGTCAGGTCTGTACAGGCCATGTACAGATCCAGGCCCAGTTCCTTTCGTTGGAACCAGAGCCATTTTCACAGCCAGCAACAAAGGCTGCAGCCATGTTCCGGCCAGCAACAAAGGGGCACCTTTCAGCAGAAAGCCCAGGCTAAGTCATCCCCAGGCAGAGCCCAACGCTACACTAAACCGGCCCAGCCTGCAGGGACCAGTGCTGCCACAGCATGACTCCTTCCCGGCCCCCGGCCCTCCTCTGGATCAACGGGCACAAAAGGTCGGGGGTCACATCGCTTGCCACTTTTCAGGGTGGCAGTCGATTACCACCGACCGGTGGGTTCTCCAGTTGGTCAAGAAAGGTCACTTCATAGAATTTCTCGACCACCCGCCAGCAAGACCTCCCCTGCTTTCTCGTTACTCGGGTCAGCACGCCCTGCTCATACAGCAGGAGGTGCTCGCACTCCTGGAAAAAGAAGCGATAGAGCATGTTCCACGGAACCAGAGGGGTGCAGGATATTATTCTCACTTCTTTCTGGTTCCCAAGGAAAAAGGGGACCTCCATCCGATACTGGACCTCAGCAACCTCAACGAGTCGGTCCTGTACAAACGCTTCTGCATGGTGACCCTCCCAGGTCTGATTCCCATGCACAAGCAGGGTGCCTTTCTAGCGTCCTTAGACATGCAGGACGGTTACCTGCATATTCCCATTGCTCAGGTGCACAGGAAGCTTCTGCGCTTCACGTTCCAGGGCCACCATTATCAGTTCCCAGCCCTCCCCTTCAGACTGTCATCGGTACCTCGGATATTCACAAAGTGTATGGCGGTCATAGCAGCGGCTCTGAGGAGACAAGGCCACTACGTGTTCCCCTACCTGGACGACTGACTTCTCATGGCACCCTCTCGGGAGGCCTTGATGTCTGCCACCCATTATACTCAGTCTCTGTTCGAGATGCTGGACATCATGATCAATCACGAGAAGTCACGCCTGGTTCCATCACAGACTCTGCAGTTCATAGGTGCAGTTCTGGACACCGTCCAGGAGAAAGCTTTTCTTCCCCAGGACAGAGCGGAACATATCAGATCCCTCATCAGGGACATTTCGGCGAAGAAGACCGTTCCTGCCAGATTGGTCCTTTGCCTGCTCGGACACATGGCTGCGGCCATTACAACAGTCCCGCTTGCTCATCTCCACATGCAGGTCACCCAGAGGATGTTATGGGTCCAGTGGGACCAAAAGCAAGACCATCTGCAGCTTCCAGTCCGGATCACGAAAACCATAGTCCAGGATTGGCAATGGTGGCTAGATCCGAAGAATCTATTGGCAGGGGTCCCCTTCATTGCGCTGTCTCTGATAGTGACACTCTTCCATAGATACCTTGGGGCTTGGATGGGGAGCACACCTCGATGGTGTCAGGTCTCAGGGCCTGTGGAAAGCCAAGAGACTCATCTCCACATAAATATCCTGGAAATGAGAGCAGTTCTTCACGCCCTGCAGGCCTGCCACTCGGAGATTCCACTGGGTACCATTCTGTTACAAGCAGACAATTTCGTGGTGATGTATTACCTCAACAAACAAGGAGGCACCCTTTCCTACCCACTTTGCAGGGAGGCCATTAGGGTGTGGGATTGGGTTTTGCAACATGGCGCAAACCTCATTGCTGTCCATGTCCCAGGAGTGGACAACATCATTGCAGACAGCTTGAGCTGCTGTCAGACCAGAGTCCATGAGTGGGAACTACTCCAGGAGGTAGTAGAGGATCTGTTTCACAGATGGGGTACACCAGAGTTAGACCTTTTCGCATCCCCATCCAATGCAAAACTGCCCAATTTTTCCTCGCTAGATCCAGGGCCTGGTGTTTTCCAGCGAGACACATCGTCCCTCTCCTGGGTGGACAGATTCTTCTATGCCTTCCCCCCTTTCTGTTAATCCAGAGGGTTCTTCTGAAACTTTGCAGAGAGCAAGCGATGCTGATTCTCATCGCGCCGTTCTGGCCCAGGCAGATCTGGTTCCCTCTGCTACATCACCTATCCCAGGAACCTCCGGTGCCTCTGCCAATCAGCTCTCACTTGTTGTCTCAGGAGAAAGGCTCCTTGGTCCATCTGGACCTTCGTTCACTGAGCCTGCATGCTTGGCTCCTAGAGACATAGCCATTTTGTGGCACGGGGTCTCACAATAGGTAGCTGACGTTCTGGTGGCCACAAGAAAACCGGCCCTCATGCTACTTACGCCATGAAACTGCGCCGTTTTTGCCTGTGGGCTCATGCGCAGGGCTTTTGCGCTCTAGACTATCCAGAAAGTGTTGGTCTTGACTACCTATTGTCTCTTTTCAGACAAACTTGGCCTACCCTCGATCAAAGTACACCTCTGTGCCATATCAGCCTATCATTATCCTATAGGCCAACGCACCATATCTCAGTTGGACATGGTACGAGCCTTCCTGAGAGGTATTCTCCACCTTTGACCTCCGATTAAGGATCCAATTCCGTCATGGGATCTACCCTTTGTCCTGCAGTAGCTTACGCTGCCACCCTTTGAACCAGCCGTGGATTGCAAGCTACGTCTTCTCACTTGGAAGACGTTGTTTTTAATTGCCATTATCTCGGCCAGAAGAATTTCTGAACTCCATGCACTCATGTGCAAAGAGCCTTATTTGATATTTCACAAAGACAGGGAATCCCTACGGACTAATCCCAAATTTCTGCCTAAGGTGGTCTCAGCTCTCACCCTTAATCAGGACATAGATCTACCAGTGTACTTTCCCAACTATTCGAATCGAGGAGAGGCCCTGTTGCACACCTCTGATACTACCTGACCAGAACAAAACACCACCGAAAATTGGACCAGCTTTTTGTCTCCTTCGCCCACAGGCTGATGGGAGCTCCTGTTTCTAAACAGTCGCTGCCCAGGTGGCTTATTCAGTGTATCACGTTCCGTTACCAGAAGCGTAACAAACCCTAACCAGGCGCAGTCAAGGGTCATTCCACAAGGGGGGTTGCTACCTCCTTTGCGGCCCTTAGGAATGTGTCCACCTTGGCTATCTGTGCTGCAGCTACTTGGAGCTCTGTGCACACTTTCATCAGGCATTACAGCTTGGATATCGCTTCGAGGTGAAGAGCAGGTTTTGGTCCAGCAGTCCTTCAAGGACTTCTGTCCTAGGTTTTGGTTTCATTAAGGATTTCTACCTTCCCTCTTCCCAATGGTGTGGGATTTCCATGATTGCTTGGGAATCAGTCCTAATGGTGTAACCTGCTGCAAGAACTGTTTCTCGAAGTAAGATGGTACAGTTACTGAAAGAATTGCAGCAGGTACTTTCCCTCCCACCATCCCTGCTGGAGGAAGATTCTAGTTCCAACATCCTTTTCCTAGGATCAGGTGTCTCGGCATCTCTCTAACTGCCATTTGATGGTGGATCCTCAGTCTCCTCTTCTGATGTCATCCAGCGGCCGGGAGTCTCCGGCAGGAGAACTGGGGATTTTGGGGGACCGCCCCCTTATATACTATGCCTGACATCGGGGGCAGGACTGACGTCCGGGGCGGTCCCCGCTGAATACTGCTAGCTGTAAAATTTCCGTGGGGTCTTGGCGCCTGTCGGCTTCAGTCCTAATGGTGTAACCTGCTGCAAGAGTTGTTCTCGAAGATCTACTGTTACGGTAAGTTCTTACGTAACTGTATTTTCTGCCGACACTGACCCACCTCCCGAAAAAGAATCCAAACTCTTGGATCATTCGGCTTGAAAGGTCTGTGCGGCCTCATCTTTAGGCTTTCATCAGGCAAGTTCGGTCGTCATCATGACACACTTCTCCCATGCCCTCTTGTGGTCTTTGGATGAAGTCCTCCCATACCTCCCTGCAGACATGCAGACCATGGTCAAGCAGGTCCGTGATCAGGGCCAGGCTGTTGCCAAACAGTAGCTTCAGACAGCCCTTGACATTGGGGAATCTTGTGCCCGCTCGATGGCAGCCACAGACTCTCATCTTTTCTGGCAGATAATCAACACAAACTAGCTGATGTGCCTTATCTGGGCACCAACCTTTTCAGCCCAGGTGTGGCTGGTCACCTTCAGCGTATTGAGCAGTCCAATGCAACCTTGGACGCTGCTTCTGCAAAAGTTTCTTCGGGCAAGAAACAGCAGCAGAAGAAGAAGCCTTTCCGGCACTCTTCCCCTGCAGCACAGCAACCCTCCTTTCAAGGAGGGCAGCAGCAGGCTGAAGCTTGGTGCCCCCGGCCCAACCCCGGACCCTCCCAGGCCCATAAAAGAGGCCGAGGTTCAGGTCCTGGATCCTCCTCCTCCAAACCTGCTCAGTGACGGGACGGGAGATGCCACCCCCTCTCCCATCACACCAGCTCTGGGTCCTCCCGTGGGGGGCCAGCTCCACCACTTTCTTTCCACCTGGTCCGTTATTACCATGGACAGGTGGGTTTTGGAAGTAGTCGGTCAGGGACTGCCTCTGGAATTCGAGCAGCGCCCTCCAAGCCGAGCCCACGCCCCTTGGGAGGAAAGAGTATCCGTCCATACTCAGTCGGCTGTCTGAGATGACATCACTCAGCTCCTCCTCAAGGAAGCAGTAGCTCCAGTGGCGGATTCTCCGGCAGACCCAGGCCTTGTCTCCAGGTACTTCCCGGTGCCCAAGTGGATGGGGGGCTGGCACCCCATTGTAGATCTGCACGACCTAAATCAGTATCTCAGGTCATACACCTTTTGGATGGTCACTCTGTCCCAGATCATACCATTCTTGGAGTGAAACATGTGGTTCTGTTCACTGGATCTGCAGGACGTGTTCTTTCACATCTCAATCCATCCATCCATCTCATTGGTAGTTCTTCCTCTTCAGAGCCGAAGGGACCCTATATGAGTTCCGAGCCATGCTGTTTGGCCTGTCATCGGCACCACGGGTCTTCCCTAAATGCATCGCAGTGGTGGCAGCCCATCTCAGGCATCGGGTGGGGTGTCAGAATTTACCTCTACCTCAATGATTGTCTCTTAGCAGGTCCCACCCAGCAGGAGGTGGAGAGGTCCAGGGACCTGGCCCTCCTGACCTGCTCTCAACTCAGCCTCTTGATCAACGAGGCCAAATCGGAACTTGTGCCTTCTCAGGTGCTGTGCTTCAGAGCAGAGCTTGACTCTCGTCATGCCAGAGCTCGGCTCCTGGAGGACTGGGCGGAGGTTCTGTCCTCTTTTGTCCAGTCATTTCTGGTTGGGCAATTATGCCCTGCCCGGGACTTTCTGAGCCTTCTGGGTTACATGGCAGCATGCACCTCCATGGTCCGTTGGGCCCGGTGGCACATGCGCCCCCTTCAGTGGAACTGGCTGCCCAGTGGACTCAGTGCCACGGTCATTTCGACCAGCTGACCACTGTAACCCAGAAGATGTGGGACGCTTTCCAGTGGTGGACCGCTCCAGACCGGTTGCAGGAAGGGATCGCGTTTGTCTGCCCAGAGCCGACAGCCGTCCTCACAACTGGTGCCTCTCTCCTGGGCTGAGGAGCCCACATGGGGGACAAAAGGGCCCATGGGTTCTGGACTCTCGAGGAGTCCCAATACTACATCAACCTGTTGGAGCTCAGAGCAGCCACACTGGCACTTGTCAGCTTTCACTCCTCAGCTCCAGGGTCAAGTGATTCAAGTCCAGTTGGACAATACCACGACCATGTACTACCTCAACAAACAGGGCGGAACACACTCCCTTCTGCTTTGCAGGGAGGTGCTCCACATCTGGACCCTCGTCAGCCATCTGGAGGTGGATCTCCTTGCCATTCATGTGGCAGGAGCCTCAAACCATCTGGCGGATGCTCTCAGCCGCTTAGGCGAGGCATCCCACAAGTGCTCTCTCCTTCCAGAGGTAGCTTACAGCCTGCTCTCCCACTGGGGCAAACCGATGGTGGACCTGTTAGCCTCAGCTTGGTGTTTTCCCTGGAGGCAGTTTCATGCCTGACCCCGCAGCAGGGCTCGCTGCAGGGGGATGCCTTCTTGAGGCCATGGACCCCAGGCCTGTTCTACACCTTCCCTCCATTTCCCTTGATCCACAGGGTGCTCCTCAAGGTGAGGAGGGACAAGGTGAAGGTGATTCTGGTAGCCCCAGACTGGCCGCACCAGTTCTGGTATCCAGATCTCCTTAGCCTCAGCTGCAGGCCCCCAGAGCAGCTTCCAGCATGCCTGGACCTGATCTCTCTCAATTAGAGGAACGTATACCATCCGGACCTTCAATCCCTGCACCTCACAGCCTGGTACCTGAGCGGCTAAAGTTCCAGGCTTTGGGTCTTTCCAAGGATGTCCTTACCGTGGGGGAGGCACCCAGAAGGGAATTGACCAGGAAATGTTACGCCTTCAAATGGAAAAGGTTTTCCATTTGGTGTCGGGGCAAGGGTCTGGACCCTCTGTTCTGCCCGGTGGCTAACACTCTCGACTACCTTTGGTCTCTCTCCAAAGGGGGTCTTCAGTCATCGACCCTTAGGTGCACCTGGCAGCCATCTCTGCTTACCAGGCACGGGCCGGTCAGCTGATGTTGGCGCAGGAGACAGTGGTAGGGCACTTTTTCAAAGGACTGGATCACATATCCCCTCCGGTGCGTGAACCTCCAATTCCATTGGATCTACTGCTGGTATTGGCAAAGCTCATGGGCAAGCCATTCGAACCAATGCACAAGTGGGCATTGTCACACTTGTTGTGGAAAACGTTCTTCCTGGTTGCTATCATGTTTGCTAGAAGGACAGGGGAGCTCCAGACGCTTTCGGTGGACTCCGCTTATCTGGTCTTCCACAGGGACAAGGTTGCCTGACGCCCCCACCCATAATTCCTTCCGATGGTGGTGTCAGAGTTTCACCTTAACCAGTTGTTAACTCTGCCAGTATACAACTATAATTACACCTCGGAGGCCGAGTACAGGCTCCATATTTTGGACCTGAGATGAGCTCTCTCCTATTACAAGGAGAGGACGACAGAAATTCAGGGAGAGGTTCACCAGCTGTTTGTCACCTACGCTGAAGCCGCTTCTGGCAGGCCTGCAGCAAAGCAGACTATTGCAAGGTGGATGCATCTTGCATAAGTGTGAACTGGTGGGCATGGAGCCTCCCAGAGGGATAAGAGCTCATTCCAGCCGCCATACCGACGCATCGGTAGCTGCTTTCAGACACATCCCTATCTATGAAATCTGTCATGCTGCTACCTGGAAGTCAGCAAACACCTTCATTACCCATTACCACATCGACCTTGAGTCACGCCAGGATGCTGGTTTTGGGACCTCAGTTCTCCAATCTCTATTTCCCAAGTGAGTATCAGTGGGGATGGGCGCCTTCCCTCCCTCCCTCCTCCCGGAGAACTGCTAGGAGTCTGCCAATAAGTGTGGATGAACAACATATCCACGATCCTAGAAAAACAGATTACTCACTTGTAACAGTACTTCTAGGAGGGGTATATGTTGTTCATCCACACAGACCCAACCAACCTCCCCGGCTGCAGACGCACAGACCTGGCTTCCAGCGGGCTAAGATCTGGCATCATGGGGCAGAGCCGAGGGTTATACCACCCGGGTGGGTAGGAGAAGCCAGTTTGAAGACTTCGGTGATTCTTAAAGGGGAAAAGGACATGCCAATAAGTATGGATGAACAACATAGACCAGTCCTAGAACTACTGCTACAGGTGAGTAACCTATTTTTTCTGACTTTGATCACAATAAGAATTGTCTGCTATGCAGAACAGCCCTATAAAAAGTTGCAGTAACTCTGGAAGGTAAAACATGTAGGACAAAGAGTGCAACCAGAAAGGAAAGCTGGCTGCAGGACCTGGGGTGGGAAAATGAAGGTTTACGATAGGTTTCAGGGCTGGAACAGAGGAGGGGAGAAACATAAAAGTTGATGGCAGAAAAGGACCGCAAGGCCCATGCAGTCTGCCCATTTCTTTCTACCTTATGAATGTGCCATAGGCCTTTTACTCTGTCAATGGCCTGTCTGTTCATACTCATCTGTATTGCTTCCTTACGCTTATCCCATGCCTGTTTTAAGCCCTGCACTGTATTCTTATCCACTTTGTTAATGCCCTTAAGATGTTTGAATGTTTCAATCATATCACCTCTCTCCCTCTCCTTTGCTCTAGGGTATACATATTGAGCTCAGTTAATCTGTCCTCACGTGTTTTCTGATGCAGTCCCTGCACCATTTTGGTTGCCCTTCTCTGGACTACCTCCATTTTGTTAATGTCCTTGTGCAGGTGTGGCCTCCAGTACTGCACGTAGTACTCCAGATAGGGCCTAACCAGTGTCTTGTAAAGAAGGATTATTACCTCCCTCTTACAACTTGTGATACCCCTACTAATACACCCCAACATCTCTCTAGCCTTACCTACTGCTTTAGTGGTCTGTTTGGATGATTTCAGGTCATCTGTGCTGATGATGATGCCCAAGTCTCCTTCTTCCCTTGTGATTGCCAGCAACTCCCCTCCCAACCTATAAGTAGCTTCAGGGTTTCTCTTCCCTATGTGCATGATCTTGCACTTATTTGTGTTAAACCCCAGTTGCCACTCTTTGACCATTTTACCAGTTTATCCAAATCTCTTTTCATTCCGTTTATCCAAATCTCTTTTCATTCTGCCCACCCCATCTGGATCATCTACTCTGTTGCAGATCTTGGTGTCATCTGCAAACAGACAAACCTTACCCTCCAGTCCATCTGCAATGTCACTGATGAAGATATTAAAGAGGACTGGCCCTAGGATTGATCCCTGAGGTACCCCACTTGTGACTTGCATCTCTTCTGACTGTATACCGTTTACTACCACTTTCTATTTTCTGCCCGCCAACAAGTTTGCCACCCAGTTGACCAACCTCTGACCCATTCTGAGCCTACCCAGCTTATTAATCATTCTTCTATGTGGAACAGTATTGAAAGTTTTGCTTAAGTCAAGGAGGGTGACGTATGTCTAACAGAACTCACGTCCCTCTTCAAACTGCAATTCAGAAGGAATACAGAGTAAAAAGTTGTGCTTAGTGCAAGCATGGCATTGCATGTAGGAATGGGGGTTGACCTCACGCGGTTTGCTGAATCAAGCGCTTGTAAATACTGACAGGAAAGTGTTAGGGAGAGATAATTGGGAACAGTCTGGGATCGCAACCAGCCTATAGGGATGTACAAAGTAAAATGGATTTTCTGGGATGGACCAGGGGGCTTGCCACCAGCCAGCTTGAATTTCGATTATAATGTGCAACAACCTATAGGATGGGCAAGGGATATCCCCCACTGGGTATGACTGCAGAGTACTATAAAGGGTACAAGGTGTAATGGGGGTTGGTTCACAGACGTCGTTGCACAAAGAAACTTCATGCCATCAAAGAAAGAGCAGGCAAAAGATCATCCGGCAGGCAAGCTCCAAGGGAAATGGTTGCCTGCTGCCAGACGCACTAACCCTGCTATTTTATAATCACCCCCGCCTCTGTATTGGTTAGCTGGTGGCTATAGGTGTCACGTGCCCTAAACTCCCGATTGCCCACATTGTGGGCACCCTCTTTAGCACACCGTAATGACAGCAGCCTGCTAACAGTATACAGTGGGAGTTTGGGAAGAAAGCAAGGCTGTAATTTGTAGATTGTAGCTCTACATCCCCCAGATGCGCACTTTTAGCTATACTTTTCTTTAGGACTAAATGTTTGAGGGGTAAGCCTAGTAGCAAATAAAAAAAAAAAATCTTGATTTATCCTTGTACAAGAATTTAAATTAATGACTTTTTTCTTTTTTTACAATTCTATTTATTATCCAACTGTGGAGAAAAAGACCCAGTCACTGGCATGTAGTTTCGGTATTTAATCAAAAATATTGGGTTAATGTTTCTGGTCTAATTTAACCACTTCCTCAGGATTGTCAGTGCCTAACAACATGGTATCATAGATGAGTCTTGCACAGAATGATATAAAAGAGCTTAAAGCTCTTGCCAAACTGAATCATGCATAGACTGCTTAAATTGGAGAAAATGTCTATTTCTGCATGTTTCAACGCTTACTTCCTTTGATCAGCCCTCAGTTTCATGGTTTCTAGTAGAATTCTAGCTCTAGCATGCGGCTGTGATGACAACTCCACACTGAATGCCACAATTGGGCACTGCACATAATACAAGAAAGAACAAACATTGTGAAGGTCATATGACAAGGTACATATTTTGTGCATGAAGTAGACAAAATACTGGGCATAGTGGGCCTAAGGATGCTTGCCCTGGTCTTCAGAATGCATCGCACCAAAGCACTGCCCGCATGACAACTGGGGAAGAGGATAATCTCCATGGTGTTTAGTTCTAGTGACAGGACACCGCACTACATGCACTCATACCCCTGCCACACCTAGACTGGGTAACCATTCAAATTCTGCCTGCCAAACTCCTCTTCTGTGTGCCACCAGGAGGATTGAGCTGTGGCCAGGCTACAGGCACACTGGCATTCAGTCTTCATCAGTACTCCTTGTTGTGGTCCAAGGCAGGGTTGTACTGATCCACTGGTCCTGTTTGGGGTTTCTGGGTGGCATGGTGTCCCATGTCATCCTACAATGACAGTGGATGGTGGCCGTCACTCTACAGGTTGCACACAAGTGGCCGTGCAGACTAACTGCATGGCAGACACTTTTGCTAACCCATGGGGGATCAATGACACACCAGGAAACCCTGTTCTGGTCAGTGTACCAGTGTCTCATTTCAGGTAAGGGTGGCTCCAGAGCTGTGCAGTACCCATTAGTCGACTGCCACACTGAACATTACAGTGACATGTCCAGGTGCTTTTAGGCATGGGGCCACACTCCTGGCCTGCATGTTTAGGCACCGTCTGATAATGGTTTGACAACAGGCTAGGTGTGGCACTGGAACTGGACCAGTGTACTCTGTACCATTAGCCCTAATCTCCCAGAAATCCTCTATACCAAGCACCATTATGACAACACTGACACGCAGCTTGGGACCAATAGCAGTTGCAGCAGATCATGGCTGACATTCCAGGATTCTGTACAGCTGGGATGATAGGTGTTTGATCATTCCACCAGGCATTACAGTTCTTGGTCTTTGGTATGTCAAAACAGTTACTTTTCCACCAGCACTCCAGATCTTATCTGTGTCAATATTCACCATTCATCACAACCCCACCCTCCGATGGGTATCTGCCAGAGGTCAGGACCCCGCGGGAGCCTTTTTTTTTTAAGGTAGGCAGAGCTGACACACCATCGGCACCGCCATCGGGGCCGATGCACTGCGTGGCGCTCGTGGGTTGGCCGTTAGGTTGTGTCAACTCCGCCTGCCTGCCAGCTCTTCGTCTCCCGCCGTAGAGGTCACCTCATGTGGAAACTGAAGAAAGTTTGAGGCCTGCTTCGTAGTTTCTCTCCCTACAATTTTCTCGTGCCGAAGTCCATCTGTTCCACCTGCCAGTTCTGTGTTGCCTTACTCGACGTCGCCTGGTAAGATCTTTCCATTTTTATATTTTTCTGCGACGTCGAGTCTGTTTTTGGTGGGTTTTTTCCCCCGTAGGTCATGTCTCGGTCAGAGGGCAAGAAATCTTCCAAGGCAGGTCGAAGCCCCATCGGCGGTGCCTGTCGCGGCGAAGCTTTTCGTCACCCGACCAAGCGTGACCGGTGTGTTTCGTGTCTTAGCCAGCATCATGACATGGATTTGTCACGATGCCTATTTCTCCATGGACTGCCGAGTCATCGAGTAACAGCTGTGGAAACTGGGGCCAGTTCCATGGCACAAAGGTCAGGCGCGACCACCGGGCCAAGCCACACTCTCTTGGCCTTTCCTCCGGTCCCCTCCCAGTTCTATACAGACCAAGGAGGAGGGAGCCTCAGCTACTTGTAGCCTAGCCATTGCTGAGGCTTCTTCTGCGACCTTGGAGGCCTGTCCTGCTCCTTCCCGGGGGCAGGCGGGAGGCACCGCCATGGCATTCGCCCCTTTGGGGTGAAGGCTCCCCTGGTGTCGATACCTGCAGGTTGCATGGTGCCGTGACCTCTGTCAGAGCCGTTTGCGGCACCGGCACTGCTAGCGGCGCCATGAGAACTACTACGGCACCATCCTTTTTCATGTCTCACCTCGGCACCGAGGTTGAGCACGGCACCGTGTCCTTGAGGTTCGGCACCGTGAGGCCTTCAGATTCCTCTGTCAGCAAGCGCCGGGGAGCTGGGCAGCATCGTGCTCGGCACTGTGTCTGCCTTCGACGCCGTCCTCAGAGCCGCCCCTGCCCTCAGCGCCGTTCGTGGTTCTAGGGAGTCGGGCGGCACCGTCGGCGGGGCTGTCGTCGGCACCTTCTCCACCCTCGGCACTGCTCACGGCGCCGTGGGACCGGATGGCACCATGACTAGTCCCAGCTCTGGATCTCTTGTTCGTACTAGGGCCGTGCCTCCTGCAGATTCCACTTGTGGGGCTGCGGGAAGCGCTGGCACCGGCTCAGACACAACTTTGGTCTCTGGGCCTATTGGCAAGGATGGCACTGCCTGACTTCCCACGGTTTGGCACAGAGCCTTGGACTCTACCTCCTCGGAGATGGAGTTGAGCTCTGAGTCGGACGTGCAGTCTGACCCTTTGGGGTTGGCTGTTGAGGTGGGTAGCACGGTAGTCTCCTCGACAAGTCAGAGTCAGCCCCCTTCTGAGGTGGGGTCGGTGGCTACCGAGACTAGGGTCAGGGGTGCTGACCAGCAGACAGTGGTGCAGGCCACCATAGCTGTGCAGCCTGGTCTTGGCGGTTTCACTGACCCCTCAGTTGTTGTACCCCCTCCGGTGGTGTGCCTAGATCGCCCAACTTTGGGGCCGATCGGAGCACCTACAGGGGGAGATGGTACTGCACCCTGGCTAACCCCTTTGGGGGCTGCCCAGAGATGCCAGCTACCTAGGCTGGCCCTCTCGGGGAGGAGGGCTCTTTCAGACTCTGAGGGGTCGAGGGGTGTGGGGTCGGCACGTCAGCCTTTTTCTGGGGTCAGCGCGGGCCCTGGGAGAAGCTGTAGTGCGGATCTCCGCTCTTCCTCCTCAGTCTCTTTGAGAGAGTCCCGTTCTTTTGAGGTAGGGGACCGACCTTCTGGACCTATACAGCCCTGGTTGCCTCACAGGGGGGGATTCTTCCGGGTGCAGCCAAGGCAGTACCAATTTGGTTGTTCAGCTGTCGGCTGTGGGGTCTTCCGGGGGCACCTTCTTCCGTGGGTGCCCACGGTCCGCTCCTTAGCCCAGGTGGAGGTCAGCCGACTTCTTCTCTCGGCTGTGTCCCTATCCCTCTGCCACACTCTCCTGCGCTCCCAGGCATCCTCGGTCCTAGCAGGCCTCTCACCTGGGAGCAGTTCAGAGTGGTGGCTGCTTGGTTCCCTGCTTACGTTAGGGTGATGGACAGCCAGGTTTTTCAACCTCCCCCTGTGCAGCCACCCACTGAACAGCCGGTGACCTCCAGCTCCTCAACCCCTCTTCTGGGGGAGAGGAAACCTCTGTCCACATCTCTTCAGCTGCTGATCTTTCTGAGTATCAGCGATTCCTCGTGAGAATGTTGGAGGACTTGCACCTTACCCCTTCCACTACCAGCAATCCTGAACACTCAGCGCACACCTTTCTAGGCGATTTTGGCGAGGCCACCCTTGTGATGCCGCCCTGGCTGGCTCCCTTTTGGGAGGCATCGTTGCGTTCTTGGCAGAGGCCCTTTTCCAGAGTTCCTGCCCCAAGGGATCTCAGCCAGAGGTATTGCGCACCCCCGGAGTCTCCAGGTTCCATGCCTCATCCACAGTCTGGATTGACGCAGTTGGATACTCCTGATGGGCTTTGCGCTCTTCACCATGACCAGCCCCCAAATCAAGACTCCTTGGATTTTGATTTCTGGGGTAGGAGGACTTTCTACTCGGCACAGTTACTTCTTTCTATCTCTGCACATTAGGCCCACTATGCAGCCTATGGCAGGTTCTTGTGGTCCAGGCTAGGTCAGCTCCTAGCCTCATTGCTTGACACGGAGCAAACCAGACAAGCCATTGTACTCTCTGCGCATGGCCTGGAGCTAGCAAGGCACCAAGCGAGGGCATCCTATGATGCCAACGAGATAGCTACCAGGGTCGTAGGGACAGCAATCTGCACTGGGCGGACGGCATGGCTGCGTCTTTCCCGGTTGTCACCCTTGGCCCGGCGTAGGGTGATTAACTCCGCCCACCAGGAAACCTACCTCTTCTCCCACGGGGTGAGATGGCGCTTGTCGGGGAAACTTCCTTCCCCCTCTGGGGAACCCCGCCTCTCTCCCCACCTCGGGCCTCTCAGGCCCTGAAGGTTCCCTCTTAGTGTGTCACCCACTGAGGGGCTAAGGAATTCTATCCCATAGGGTGTAAAAGAGCCCCCTTGAGGGGGCTCCAATGCTCACCAGCGTCTGTGATGAATAGTGAAGACGCAGCACAGATAAGATATGAAAATTATGTATCTACCATAATTATGATCTTTCTGTGTATCTTCACCATTCATCACAACCCCACCCTCCATCCCCTCGGGCTTCAGTCTCTGGGTCCCCCTTCCTCTCTGTGCCCTCCCACTCTCCTCCTTAGGAGTGGGATAAAACAGGGACACACAGGGGAGTAATGTTCCAGGGAGAGTGGACAGCTCAGGTGGCACTCCTTCTCCAGTGCCTTGGCTGCACCCCTGTGGGGTGGGAGTTGGCAGTTGCCTTCCTTCTCTCCTCCTCCCTGTTTCTGTCCAACCTATTTCTCCTAAAAAAAAATTCCCTTTTTTTCACCAAAAATGTTTTCCTTGAGAAGGTGTTGAATCTCTGTACCCTGTCCAGAATAGCTGACTCTGCTTATCTGGAGTGTTTGTCAGCTATTCCGTGCCTTAAATTCTGGCAGAAAGCATTGCTACTCCTTGCAGTTCCTATACAATCTGGAGACGGACCAGGGTCTGGGATGTGTTATCCTTCTCCCCTCTCTTCCTAAATTCTTTACCCACCCTACCTCCCTCTTCCTTTTCCAGAGATTGGGGCCCCTCTCAATCCCCTTTAGTTTCCAACTTCTCTCTTTCTGTCCTCTCAGTCGTTATTTCTCCTTTTAGTTCATACATCTTTTCCTTTTTCTGTCCCTTGGACTTTCTTGTCCCACCCTCCACTCCCTTCGTCTTACCTGTCCAGTGACTCAGAACTGGCAGGAAGGCAAAGTCGACACAACCTAACGGCCAACCCGCGAGTGCCACGCAGTGTGTCGGCTCTGCCTATTTTACATTTAAAAAAAAAAAAAGGATCCTGCGGGGTCCTGACCTCCGGCAGATACCCATCTGTGATGAATGGTGAAGATACACAGAAAGGTCATAATAATGGTAGGTAGGTAATTTTCATTTCCGTCTCTGTTAGAGTCATTGCCTAGCGTGAGTGTGCCATCCACAGTGCATAGGGCCACATTACTTTGCTCGGCACTTACACCTCCGTATGTGGTGGGAGCAAGAGTGTTCACTGGGAATGCGCATATTTTGTGGAGGCTGTCCCTACACATTTTGCACCTTTCCCTGTCACTTTGTGTACAAGTGGTTACTGCCCACTGGCATTATGAATTGCCCAGTGTGTGCAGAATTTACCTGGATTTACACAACTTTTTTGTGGTTCTCGGACATTTGTAAATCAGCCCCAGTAGAAGTCACAGGCCTTGAGTGTACTGTTGACATACCAGCACACTAACATATAGGTATTTGAACTCACAGTCCTCTAGTGGAAAACAGCTGCACACTAAGATACTGGAGTAAGTTGATTCACCATACTGACCTGGGCCATTGGTTGAAGCTTTCCTTAAAGGTTTTATCAGATCTGTTATCAGGCATGCTACCCACCCTACCTTCTTGGAACAACTTGCAGATAGTTAATTTGACAGTTTTAGGGTGTTCATTAGTAAAGAATGTATTAAATTGTAAACTATGACTTTAGCTTCCCTCTCTGGCCTTTTCTTCCTGTGTTTTGTCAGTGCTTCACAGCTGTTCTACTGAGGACCAAGCTATTTGCTCAGAAGTTATTACTCTCATGTGGACAGTGATAAAAGTGATGATTGCATAGAGACTTTATGAACTGAAGCCGGTTATCGGCATCAAGCAGATGTATCTGAGTGCATCACACTTTGCAGGCTTAGTGTTGTGAGGCTGGTCTGATAGCATACTGTTTCTTATCTTGCTTTCATCTTGGGATCCAGCCTTGTGCAAACTGTAAGGAGAAGAGAAGGCCACTTAAGAAAGAGGAAAGCAGTAAAGAATATGGAAAGAGATGTTTAATGAACAACTATAGGCTTATCTCAATTTTGTCTGTCCTTTCTAAACTCTTAGAAAAACTGGTTAATTCACAAGTTAGGGAATTCCTCGGTCAGCATCAACTGGTCAACCTTTTACAGTCTGGAGTCAGACATCATCATAGCACTGTATCTGTCTTATCTAAAGTTACAAACGATTGGCAGGAGGCCTTAGATAATAAACAGATTACAGGGGTTGTGTTTTTGGACCTTAGTAAGGCCTTTGATACAGTCGATCATGGCCTTCTACTGGACAATCTTAAGGATTATGGGTTCGTATCTTCTTTGTTAAAGTGGTTCACTTAACTTAAGACTAATGGAACATTCTCTACCCTATGTCCCTTGGTAAGAGGGGTTCCCCAGGGCTCCATCCTGGGCCCCTTGCTTTTCTTACTGTATGTCAATAATCTGGGCAGTAACATTGTGTCTTCAGAAATCCACCTTTTCACTGATGACACTGTTCTGTACATCTCCAAACCTTCATATGCACAAGTCTGTTCTGTGCTAGAGTCTGACTTTAACCAGCTTCAGACCAATCTAATCCATTCAAAACTTCTTCTAAATGCAAAGAAAACCAAAGTAATGTTCTAGGTTCTCACCCCAGGAATACTCCAATATTCCTAACTCTTTGGCAGTATACCTGTAAGGTCAGATCTGTCCAGAGATAGAATGCTATGCTAATGATGGAATCATTGGCACGCGCCACTTTTCAAATGCTGCCGCCTATCAACTGCCTACATTGTAACTCTCAGATTTCTCTCTCCACCTGTCAAGACCAGACGCCTGGAGATTTCCTCATCATCATCTAGTCAATGAAGCCTTTATTAATAGCAAATACTTAAGTATTTTTTCATTTATTTTCATTTGCTGCCTCTTATCAGTGTTATTTTAATAACTGTTAGTTTACTTAGCTAGTTTTGTATTGTTTTCTCGGTTCAGAATAACGACTGCGGAATCGAGGTACTTTTAGTTAGTTTCGGCGTTTTTCCCCAGTTATTTACTGTTTTTTGTAAATTTTAAGTGATTAAATCTTTGTTTTTTAGAACCGCTACCTTCGGTTCCGAACTGCTAATCCCGGTTCTATTTCTGTTGGTTCTCGGTTCCGCTTGGTTTCCCTGATCGGTTCCTGAACGGACCGCAACCGATAAATTTATTGTTTTTTTTTTAATATAAAAACCTTTAGTGTTTTGCGGTTGCGTTTTTTCTTCATTATGTCAGAAAAATCTAAAAAGAGAACCGGAGAACCCGGTTTTAAAAACTGTTCTGAGTGGGATGAAGTTTTTGCCAAGGCAGATAAGCACTCTGTGTTTTCTGCCTTGGTTTTTACTAGTTAAAAACTAATTGTGACATTCATAAAAAGATGTTGGAAAAATGTTTGGAGAGATTAAGTAAGAGATTGATGGGTCCCTCTGGCTCTGACCAGCCGAAACCCTCAGGGTCTGTAGGTGGCACCACAACTTCTACTGTTTCTACCTCTGATATGGGTAAAAAGAGAACCTCTGAACTGACTAACTCTCCGGTTCCAGTAAAAAAAAGTACAGAAAACAAAGCACACTGAAACACTTGTGGAAAAAGGGACTTCTGTGGTGCCTGCAACTGTGCCTTCTCCTTCAGAGATTGCACAAGCAATAAAAATAATGATAACCTTGCAGGGTCTGCTGCCTGTGGTTTCACAGTCCCCAGTCCAGACCCCTGCACCTTCCAACCCACCCTCCTTTCCTGAGGAGCATGGTGAAGAGGAGGAGGAAGAAGAAGGTGAGCCTATAGAGCCTGAGGGCTCCCCTCCCAGGACTATAGAAGATTATTCTTTTCATTTTTCCTTTATCAGGAAAATTGCTGATGCCCTGGATGTCCCTACCTCTGAAGCTGTAGAATATGAGGAGGAGGAGGCTGAATATCTGGAAATGATGGGTCTGACTCCTACTAAAAAGCTGTCACTCCCCATAAATAAGTTTTTTAAAAGAGATATTTTAAAACTCCTCCAAGCTGCTGGGTCTGTCCCTCCTTTGGACAGAATGTTGGATAAAAAGTATCGGCTTGACAGAACAGGGGCTGAATTCTTATTTTCACACCCTGACCACCAAGGGGTGATGCAAGCTGCAACCTGTGACAAGGCAAAGGACCCTCTGGCGTCCCACCCTCCAGAGAAGAACTCTCAAAAAATTGAAAGTATGGCCAAGAAAGGTTACGTGTCAGTCTCTCTGGCCATTAGGCAAGGTAACTATCAGGCCTATGCAGCCTAGTACCAGAAGGCTCTCTGGCAGTCTTTCCTGGACATGTCTAAGAAAGCCCCTTCTCCTCTTTCCGCAGACCTAGCTGAAACTGTTAGGTTTGGACTGGAAGCTGCCAAATACCAGTTCCAGATGGCAGCAGACAGTAATGTGACTGCTGCAAGGTGGACGGCAAATACTGTTGCACAAAGAAGGTTTGCTTGGTTGAGAGCCACAAACCTCACCCAGGATACCCAGAATAAGACTCTGGATTTTCCTATGGAGGGCAATTCCCTATTTGGCAGTCATACAGAGCCCTATATAAAGAAGGCGGATGAGTATAAAGCCACCTTCCATAGCAATTCTGCAAAGGAAAGACCCTCCACCTCCTCTAGACCTTTCAGTAGGGGAGGCAGGGGCAGACAGTTTCATTCCAGGCCTTCTTACCAGGCCATGGTACTTCCTCAGGCACCCCAATACCCGCAGCAATTGTATTTCAGGGGTAGGGGCAGAAAAGGTACCAGGCGTGGTGCCCACCCTCAGCCCCAGTCTAAGCAGGACTCCTGACTTCATCGATCAGGCTGCCTCTCCTTTGCCAGTAGGGGCAGACTGACCCATTTTTTTCCAGAATTGGAAAACCATCACTACAGACAAGTGGCTTCTGGAGATAGTGGGTCATGGCCTGTCTTCAAGTTTCAAGTCCTCCTGTGTTCAGAAAAATCAGTTTTTTCAAACCAGCTTCCTTCCTGGAAAGCAAAAGTCTGGAAACAGAGGTGAAACACCTTCTTTCACTGAAAGTATTGGGACCAGTATCTTTGCATCAAAGGGGAAAAGGACTTTACTCAAGGTATTTTCTCACACCAAAGAAAAATGTAGAGCTGCGGCCTATCTTGGATCTCAGGGTCCTCAACAGGTTCCTCGCACAACCAAAGTTCAAAATAGTGACTTTGTCTCTGACTCTGCCAGCACTCCGAAAAGGAGATTGGCTGGCATCATTGAACCTAAAAGATGCCTATTTCTACATCCCCTTAAGGGAGTCTCACAGAAAGTATCTAACGTTCAGACTCCTGTCAGGTAATTATCAGTTCTCAGCTCTACCCTTCGGTCTCACTTCAACACCAAGGATGTTCACAAAGTGTCTTGCTGTGGTAGTGGCTCACCTGCGCAGACAAGGTATTACAGTATTCCCCTATCTAGACGACTGGCTGGTGGTGGGAAATTCACCACGACAGTTAGCAGAACACCTACAGCTCACTCAGCAGCTTCTGCAATCTATGGGCTTCCTTTTAAATCTGGAAACATCTGTTTTTGTTCCTTCTCAAATTCTGCAGTTCATAGGAGCAGAACTGAACACCATAGTGGGCAGAGCCTTTCTAGCCAGAGACAGGGTAAAAAGCATCCTGCAGTTGGTAGGTTCTTTCAGACTCAATGTCTCAAGGCCTGCTAGGCATTTTTCTTCAACTTCTGGGCCATATGGTAGCTGCAGCAGGCGCAGTGCTAGGCTCCAGGTTTCAGAAGAGGGACATCCAGTTTCACTTAAGAGCTCATTGGTGCCAATGAAAGGATTCCCTGTCAAAGCTTGTTCCTGAAACAAAAACGTTTACCCAAGCTCTTCAGTGGTGGAAAGAGGGAACCAACCTCAGAGAAGGGGTTCCTTTCCAAAAAGAACTTCCATCAGTGATTCTCAAAACAGATGCATCCCTCTTGAGCTGGGGGGGCTCAACTAGCAGAGCACACTACCCAGGGCACTTGGTCAAGTCCAGAGCTCTTTTACATGTAAACTTGTTAGAGCTCAGGGCAGTGTTTCTGGCAATGCAAGCTTTCAAACCATTGATACAGGGAAAGGTAGTGCAGGTCAGGACAGACAACACTACCATCATGTATTACATAAACAAGCAAGGTGGAACAAGGTCAATCCTCCTTTGTACGGAGGCTGTGAGAATTTGGACCCTAGCTTACTCACTGGGCTCCTCACTACAGGCCATTCATTTGCCAGGCAAGGACAATGTTCTTGCAGATGCCCTGAGCCAAATTAGCCAGGACCATCACGAATGGTCCCTGAGCAGGCAAGTGGTACAGACCTTATTCAGGAGGCGGGGCACTCCAAACATAGACCTCTTTGCCTCTCATCAGAGTCGCCACTTGCCACAGTTCTGTTGCAGACCTCCAGTAGTGGGCATGGTTCCTTTGGATGCCCTTATTCTGGATTGGTCAGAGAAATTCCTGTGTGCATTTCTTCCATTTCCTCTGATATACAGGGTGCTGTTGAAACAGCCAGCTGCAGTGATTATGATATACAGGGTGCTGTTGAAACAGCCAGCTACAATGATTCCGATAGCCCCAGACTGGGTCAGGCAGCCATGGCACTCCCTATTGCTGTCCATGTCGGTGGACAAACCAGTACACCTTCCCAGGAGGCACAACCGTCTGACCTTCAACCAGTGGAGGCTCCTGTATCCGAACCTCAAGTCAGTCAGGCTCAAAGCTTGGCTCTTGAGGACCTAAAGTGTGCTGGTTTCATCTTTCTGAACCAGTTATGAATGTTTTAAGAGGATACTGGAAATCCTCTACTAAGAAAACCTGTGCTGCAAAGTGGAAGAGGTTTTCTATTTGGTGCTCTAATAGGAGTATAGTGCCAGCCCAGGCAGGAGTGCCGTTGGTACTGGACTACCTGGTCTACTTACATTCCACAGGCTTACAGCCTTCTACACCAAAGATTCATTTGGCTTCAGTCTCGGCCTATGCATCTGCAGGCAAATCTGTTTCTTTGGCATCAAACCTCATATTGAAAAGGTTCTTCAAGGGCCTTTCTCATATGTTTCCACCGGTGAGGGAACTGGTGCCAGCTTGGGACCTTAATATCTGCATTGTTCAACTCATGGTCCCCCCCTTTTGAACCTATATTTTCAGCACCTTTGAAGTATGTCACATGGAAAACAGTGTTTCTAGTGGCCATTACGTCAGCTAGAAGAATTAATGCGCTCCAGGCTTTATGCATTGATGCATTGAGAAGGACTACATTTCATTCCACAGGGATAAGGTAGTCTCACAGACAAATAGCAAATTCCTTCCCATAGTGGTTTCAGACTTCGACTTGAACCAATTTATCACTTTGGCAGTGTTTTTTACTGACCATTCTTCTTCTGGTGAACGTAGGCTGCATAGCCTGGATGACAAAAGAGCTTTGAACTACCAAATGACAGCCACTAAGTCCCATAGACAGGACAGAACACAACTTTTTGTCACTTATGGGGATGTAGGAAAGGGAAATCCAGCATCTAAAAGGTCCCTTTCTCGTTGGATTGTCCAGTGTATCCAATGTTGCTATTCAAAGGTGGGCAAGGAAGCTCCAGCAGGACTTAGAGCCCATTCCACAAAGGGTACAGCTGCAACACTTGCAGCTGCAAGGGATGTACCCTTGGTGGATATCTGTGAAGCAGCAACCTGGCGAACAGTACACACATTTGTCAAGCATTACAGCTTGGATATGCAGGCTAGGGCTGATGCCAGGTTTGGTACAGCTGTCCTGCAGAGCCTGTTTCCAAAATAGGTTCTTCCCGCCTCCTAAGGTATTGCTTTTTAGTCTGCAGAAGAGTTAGGAATATTGGAGTATTCCTGGGGTGAGAAGAAAAAGTTACTTATCATAGTAAACTTGTTTCTTCCAGGGGATACTCCAGTATTCATAACTCTCCCACCCTGCCTCCCCGTTTAAGAACCAGTGGCCTCTGTATTCCATGCTGTACCTTAGTGTTTGCATGCCACATTCTCATTCTACTTTTATTAGAACTTGTTCTTTGGTTTTCTCCTTTTCAGGTGATTCTGACATAGGAGCTTGTGGGATTGTTTATGATAAGTTTATATTTCCCCCAGTTGGAGGGTTGGGTGGGGAATTTTTGAAGTTAAATTTTATATATTTTAAATTTTGGGCCCTGTCTTTACAGGCATCCATGGAATCTGAGGGTTAGAATGTAGGCAGTTGATAGGTGGCAGCATTTGAAAAGTGGCTCATGCCAGTAATTCCATCATTAGCATAACATTCTATCTCCGGGCAGATCTGACCTTAAAGGTATACTGCTGAAGAGTTACGAATATTGGAGTATCTCCTGGGAGAAACAAGGTTACTATGGTAAGTAACTTTTTCACCGTGGATATGGTGTTCTGTCCACACTGTTTGGCATCTCCTTTCCCTTTAAGAATCTTACCGGAAGGTATTGAAGCTGGCTTCTCCCACCCACCTGGGTGGTATAACCCACAGCTCCACCCCATGACACCAGATATTCTTTTCCAGTGGAAGATACAGGTTCCATCCTTACCGCTCTCATGTTTAGTAGGCCCTGGCTTTGAAATCTTCGGATTCACTCAAACTAAAACTCGTTAGAGTTACAGCAGATCGCTTCGCAATCTTCCGGTTTCCGATGCTGCCCGTACGGGCAAAAGATATCTCGCACAGACCCACATGCCACTTGCGTGTATTACCTGGGTGTCAGCCATGACACCCAGGCCTGTGAGATGTGTTGTGCACTTCACCCAAATGCCTTGGACGATTGTCTTGCATGGCTGAAATTGGGCAGACCGGAGGAACGGAATCCACCGGTCAAATCTAAGGAAGCCCGATGGGCAGTCTCCGCAGCTGCGGGGTCCACTGAGCAGCTCGAACAGATAAAGGCTTTCGAGGAAGAGGCAGCCGGGCCATGGATTTGTCCTGTGAGTTTTTTTGTCCCACTCAACTTGGGCTCCACTTTCTCTGGATCCTTTCAGGAGATGTGCCTATCCCTTCCCACCAAGGGCGAGGGGCCATCGGGCACGCATGTCTCTCGGTCCCATAAAAAGGACAAGAAACCATGAGAATCTTTGTCCCACCGACGACGTTCCTGGGATCGTGAGAGATCTCAGTCCCAGGAATCACCTGTCTCGACTTCGGTTGAGGTTGCGGCCTCGGCCGCTGGCTTCACTGTTCCCCTGTCAAGCCAGTCGGCCCACACATTGGACAACGATCCAGTTGAGATAATTCTCGACCCAGTCAACCTGTTGTTGCCTGAGGAGGCTGACAACTCCTTATTCAGGACCTCGATTCTGCCTCTCCCCAATGAGGAGACCCAGCCTGCTGGGAACCCCATCAGAGAACCGGTCCCGGACCAAAAAGAACCACTGGTCTCACCAGTGCCTTCTGATCAACCCCGTCGGTCACCCCAACGATCGAGGTCTCGGACTCCTTCAACCAATAGGCTGAAGAAGGTGCACAAGAGCTCTAAAAAGAGGCACCCCCGAAATTCTTCTTCATCTTCCTCAGATGAGGAGAGGCTTCGACGGAAACTCCGTAGAAGCTACGAAGATTTAATGTGGCAACAGCTGATCCTGTCCAGTCAAAAGCTGATTCTGGCTTCCATCTCAGCCATTACTTGGCAGTTACCTCCCAGGCCAAAGCCAACTCCTCGGGAGCCGGCGTGTACTGTTCCTCCTCACATGGAGCCAGTCCAAATCATCCTGGTTCGACCAACATCGATCTCTCCACTGCGCTTGGTGGAACCGCCACCTAAATAGCCCCTTATGGGGGAGCTTGCCAAAGAGTCTCGGCCTGTCCTGGGTCTCCCCTGCAGCCTTTCTGTTACCCTCACTCCTGACCGTCCTAGATGGGTGCAGGGAGACACAGGTGGCCGGCCGATTTATCCGGACACTTCAGAGTCCAAGGACTCGGACCTTCATTCCCGCCCCTTGGATGAGGAATCGGTCGGTAGTCTCTCAATGGAGGAAGGCCCCTCTTCCTTCATGGGCATCCTCCGTCTTACCTTCAAATCCATAGAGATGCCTTTCTTACCTGTTAAAAAATGGGCCAGATATCCCCTCATGAATATCTTCAAGTGGGGGGGATTCACCAATTGAGGCCTTTCCAGTGGCCGAGGCCATTGTTGGTCCGGCTCTGGAGCTATGGCAGCATCCCCCTCCTGCCCTGTGCCTTCTGCCCATATGGCCTGCAGATATGCAGTGCCTGTTGGATCCCTTTCGGCGTTCACATAGCAACCCTCTGCAAAGGGTCTGGCGACCGAATCTGTGTTCAGACGCTCGGGCAGTTTAGCAGATACAGATAGACCTCCGGACAAAGAGTCCAAAAAACTGGAACACTCTGCCTGTAAAGTCTGTGCCGCCTCTACACTGGGTCTCCATCAGCCAAGCTCAGCCGTTGTCATGGTGCATTTCTGTCATGCCCTTCTGGGCTCCCTTGATGAGGTTCTCCCTCACCTCCCTGCAGGTCTGGGATCAGGGTCAGTCTGTTGCGAAGCAGCAACTCCAGAGGGCTCTGGACCTTGGGGACTCATGCACCCATTTTGTGGCAGCTGCGGTTGCCATGTGCTGCAGGGCTTGGTTAAGGGTCTTCACCTTTACGGCGGGCACCCAACACAAACTAACAGACATCCCTTTCCTTGGCACCAACCTCTTCGGCCCAGGTGTGGACGGTCACCTCCAGTGCATCGTGAAGTCCATTGCTACCTTGGACACCGTAACTTCTACACAGAAGGAATCCCAGGGTTCCAAAAAGCAGAAGAAAAAGTCATTTCGGCACTCTGCTCCTGCGGCCAAGCAGCCCCACTTTCAAACGGGGCAGCAACAGCAGGCACAACCTTCGTGCCCCCGGCCCAGGTCCGGGCCTCTGGCGGCCTGTAAACTGGGAGGTCGAGGCTCTGGTGGTGCCCAATCCAGGCCCTCTTCCTCCAAGCCTGCCCAGTGATGGGATGGGGGTGGCCACTCCCATACCAGTCACGCAGGCTCTGGGTCCTCCTGTGGGGGGCGGGCTCCACCACTTCCTTTCCGCTTGGTCCGCAGTTACCACAGACAGGTGGGTTCTAGAAGTGGTGGACCAGGGACTGCCTGTGGAATTCGAGCAGTACCCTCCAAGCCGAGCCCATGCCCCAACGGAGGATATGGTGTCCGTACACACTCAGTCGGCTCTTTGAGACGACATCGCCCAACTCCTCTGCAGGGAGGTGGTGGCCAGAATCACTGCCCCCCCCCCCCCGATCAACCCAGGGTTCATATCCAGGTACATCCTGGTTCCGAAGCAGATGGGGGGGCTGGTGCCCCATTCTAGATCTGCACAACCTGAACCAGTTCCTCAGGTCACGCACCTTCAGGGTGGCAACTCTGTCCCAGGTCATACCATCCCTTGAGCAGAACATGTGGTTTTGCCCTCTGGATCTCTAGAATGTGTTCTTTCACATCCCGATCCGTCCATCTCACCAGAGGTTCCTTCGTTTCCGAGCAGAAGGAGCCCTATTTAAGTTCTGAGCCATGCCATTCGGTCTGTCATTGGCCCCATGGATCTTCACCAAATGCATTGCAGTGGTGGCTGCCCATCTTCGGCATCGAGGGGTCAGAGTTTACCCATATCTTGATGACTGGCTCTTGGCGGGTTCCACCAAGCAAGAGGTGGAGAGGTCCAGGGACCTGGCCCTCCAGACCTGCACCGACCTTGGTCTCTTGATCAATGAGGTCAAGTTGGAACTTGTACCTTCACAGGTGATATGTTTCATCGGGGCAGAGACCGGCTCCAGACAGACAGGGAGAAGGTTCTCTCTTCCTTTGCTCAGTAATTTCTTGTTGGGCACTTGCACCCTGCCCGGGACTTTCTGCGCCTTCTGGGGTACATTGCGGCTTGCACCACCATGGTCCGATGGACCCGGTGGCATATGCGCCCCCTCCAATGGAAGCTGGCCAGCCAGTGGACTCAGCGTAACAGTGACTTCTACCAGCTGGTCACTTTGTCCCAGGAGATGTGGGACGCTCTCCAGTGGTGGACTGTCCTGGATCCCGCTTGTCTGTCCCGAGCTGATGGTCGTTCTCACGACCGATGCCTGTTTCACAGGCTGGGGAGCCCATATGGGGAACCACAGAGCCCCGAGGAATCCCGATATCATATCAATCTGTTGGAGCTCAGAGCAGTCAGACTGGTACTGTCAGCATTTGTTCCGCTCCTTCGGGGTCAAGTAGTGCAAGTCCAGATGGACAATACCACGACCATGTACTACCTCAACAAACGGCCGGCACGCCCTCCCGGCTGCTATGCAGGGAAGCGTTCTACATCTGGAACCTCGTGAGCTGACTGGAGGCAGATCTCCTAGCCATCCATGTGGCAGGAACCTTAAATCAACTGGCGGATGCTCTCAGACGTGTAGGCAAGATGTCCCATGAGTGGTCTCTCCATCCAGAGGTAGTACACAGCCTGTTCTCCCACTTGGGCAAACCTCAGGTAGATTTGTTCACCTCCAGGGAGAACACCAAGCTGAGGCTGTTTCATGCCCACCCACCCCCCTCAACAGGTCTCACTGCAGGGGGATGCCTTCTCTGGCCGTGGACCCCAGGCCTCTTCTCTGCCTTCCCTCCACTTCCCTTGGTTCACAAGGTGATCCTCAAGGTCAGGAGAGATAAGGCACAGGTGATCCTGGTAGCTCCAGACTGGCCACGCCAGTTCTGGTATCCAGATCTTCTGAGCCTCTGCTCCATGCCTCCGAGGCGTCTTCCAGTACGCCTGGACCTGTTAGCTCTGAGGATGTACTCACAGTAGTGGAAATATCCAGGAAGGAGTCAACCAGGAGGTGCTATGCCTTCAAAAGGAAATGATTTTCTATTTAGTGTCAAGGTAAGGGCCTGGACCCTTTGTCTTGTCCAGTGGCTAGCATCCTAGACTACCATAGGTCTTTGTCCAAAGAGAGTCTTCGGTCTACGACCCTTAAAATGCACCTGACAGCCATCTCTACTTACCGGGCACGGGCCAGTCAGCAGACGGTGGCACAGGAGAAGGTAGTCTGCCGTTTCTTTAAAGGCCTCGACCACATATCCCCTCCGGTACGTGAACCTCCACCTCCATGGGATCTACTGCTGGTATTGGCAAAGCTCATGGGCAAGCCATTCAAACCAATGCACAAGTGTGAAATGTCACATTTGTCGTGGAAGACCACCTTCCTGGTGGATATCATGTCAGCCAGAAGGACTGGGGAGCTCCGGGCGCTTTCGGTGGAGTCTTCTTACCTGGTCTTCCACAGGGACAAGGTTGTCCGGCATCCCACCTGAAATTCCTTCCGAAGATGGTGTTGGAGTTCCATCTTAACCAGGTGTTGACTCTGCCTGTGTTCTACCCGAACTACACCTCGGAGGCCAGGTACAGGCTTCATACTCTGGACCTGAGATGAGCACCCTCTTATTATAAAGAGCGGATGTCGGAAGTTTGGGGAGAGGTTCGCCGCTGTTTATCACCTACGCTGAAGCCACACTTAGGAGACCTCTGCAGCAAAGCGGACAACTGGCAGATGGATTACATCCTCTATTGATCTCTGCTATCAGTTGGCAGGCAAGGAGCCTCCCAGAGGGATAAGAGCTCATTCTACCCGCCATACTGCTGCGTTGGTGGCTGCTTCCAGGGACATCCCTATCCAAGAAATCTGCAGGGCTGCCACCTGGAAGACAGCAAACACCTTCATTACCCACAACCACATCGACCTAGAGTCATGCTAGGATGCTGGTTTTGGGGCCTCAGTTCTCCAATCTCTGTTCCCCAAGTAAGCATATCAGAAGGGGTGTGTGCCTTGCCTCCCTCCTCCCGGAGAACTGCTTGAAGTCTGCCAAACAGTGTGGATAGAAAGTACAGTTGTGTAAGAACTTACCGTAACAGTAGATCTTATCTGTGTCAATCTTCACCATTCATCACAGATGGATACTGGCCGGAGATCAGGACCCCGCGGGAGCCTTTTTATTTTTAAAGGATAGGCAGAGTAGACGCAGCATGGGCACCGCCCTCCAGGCCAGCGTACTACGTGGCTCGAGGATTAGCCCGTTAGGCTGTGTCGACTCCATACTGCCTACCAGTTCTTCCGTCTCCCCCGTCGAGAGGCTACTCATGGGAAGCCATCTGAAGAAATTTGACAGTTTTAGGCCTTAGCCTTTCGCGTTTGTCGCGTTTGACAGTCCGTCGGTCTTCTGCTAGTTCTGGTTCTGCCTCCACTCGTCGCCGGTAAGATCTTTCCATTTATTTTAAAGTATAAGCGGCCGTCGAGTCTATTTTTGGTGTTTTTCCGTAGGTCATATCGGCGGTCGGAGGCAAGAAACCTAAGGCGGAAGTGACCCCTATGCGTCGGTGCCCGATGTGGCGCAAGTACTCCGTTACCGACCAGCATGACCGGTGTCGCGTGTCTTAGCCCACTTCATGACATGGATTAGATGCGGCGCCTGCGTCTCATGGACCGCCGCGTCCTAGAGACAGCGCGCATTTAAAGTAGGCGAGCTTCGCCGACTTTTCGGGGGTAGGGTCCTTTTCGTCGGGCCAAGCAGCTCTCTAGCCCTTTCCTCCGGGTCCCCTCCGGTTCTATCACCGGACCGAGGAGGAGGGCCGCCCAGCTTCTTAGCCTAGCCTTGGCGAGGCTCCTCCATAGCGCAGGAGGCCCGTCCCGCTTCCTCCCAGGAGGCGGTCAGGAGGCGCCGCTATGGAAATCGCCCCTTCGGGGGTGAAGGCTCCCCCGGTGTCACTCCCGTGGTCCGGAAGGCCCGGGTCGACGCCGTCGAGGCCTTTGGCGCCGTTCACGGTGCTTTGTCGGCGCCATTTGCGGCGCCGATGCTGCTCGCGGCGCCATGACCCTGGCTTCGGCATCGCCTTTCACCATGTCTTGCCTCAGCACTGTCTTCGGCGCCGAGGTTGAGCACGGCGCCGTGGGGCCTTCGGAGTCTTCTGTCGGTGCTGCCCTCGGCGCTGTTGGTGCTCTCTGTGCCGCTCGCGGCGCCGAGAAGCCTAGCGGTGCCGTGTTTGGCGCCGAGTCCCCCTTTGGAGCCGTCGGCGCTGCTTCGGTCCTCGGTGCCGTTCGTGGCACCGAGGGGCCTGGCAGTGTTGTCGGCGCTGAGGCTGTTGCTGGGGCTGCCATCGGCGCCGTCTCTGTTCCTGGTACTGCCCCCGGTGCCAGTGGACTTGACGGCGCCGCAGCTGGCCCTGGCTCAGGACCTTTGGCCCGAGTTGCCCTGCCGCCTTCTGTCAGCCCCGCTTGAGGGGCTGTGGAGGGCACGGGTGCCGCCTCGGCCACTGCTTTGACTACTGGGCTTCTTGGTAAGGTCACCTTCCCTCGCCCTCCTTCCGTTTGGCTTAGGGCCTCAGACTCTACCTCGTCGGAGTCGGACGGGCAGTCACACCCTTCGGGGTTGTCTGCAGAGGAGGGCGAGCCGGTGGTCTCGATGACGAGTCACAGCCAGCCCCCTTCTGAGGAGCGTCAGGTTCTCCCCGAGGTTGGGGTCAGTGGTACTGACCAGCAGGCAATGGTGCATGCCACCATTGCCATACAACCTGGCCTTGGAGGGTTCTTTGACCCCTCGGCGGTGGTACCCCCTCCCGTAGTGTGTCTCGATCGCCCAACTTTGGGGCCCATCGGGAAGTCTACAGGAGGGGAGGGTGCTGCTCCCTGGGTCTCCCCTTCGGGGGCAGCCCAGAGCTGCCAGCTACCTAGGCGGGCTCTCTCGGGACCAGGACCTCTCCCCGGACTCTGAGGGGTCGGTGTGGGGTCGTGGCGTCGGCCTTCTCAGGGTCCCGCCCGGCCCTGGACAAAGCGAGAAATGGGACTTCCGCCTTTCCCCTTCCAGTTCCTTGAGGGGGTCCCATTCTTTGGAGGCAGGGGACTGTTCTTCTGGATCTATACGGCCCCGGTCGCCTCACTGGGGGGATTCTTCTGGGCGCAGCCTAGGCAGTACCAACGTGGTTGTACAGCTGTCGGCTGCGGAGTCTTCCGGGACATCCTCCTCGGGTGTCCATGGTCTGCTCCCTAGCCCTGGCAGAGGTCAGCTGACTTCTTCTCTCGGCTCTGCCCCTATCCCTCTGCCACATTCTCCAGTGCTCCCAGGCATTCTTGGTCCTAGTGGCCCTCTCACCTGGGAGCAGTTCAGAGCGGTGGCTGCTCGGTTCCCTGCCTACGTTAGGGCCATGGACAGCCAGGTTTTTCAACCTCCCCCCGAGCAGCCACCCTTGGAATGTGTGGTGACCTCCAGCTCCTCATCCCCGTCTTCTGGGGGAGAGGAACCATCTGTCCATATCTCTCCTGCCACTGATCTCTCCGAGTATCAGCGCTTCCTCGTGAGGATGATGGAGGACCTTCACCTTTCTCCCCTGTCGGTCAGCAATCCTGAGCATGTGGCGCACACCTTTCTAGGCGATTTCAGTGCGACCACCCTTGTGGTGCCGGCCTGGCCTGCTCCCTTTCGGGAGGTGTCCATGCGTTTCTGGCAGAGGCCGTTCTCCGGAGTTCCTGCCCCTAGGGACCTCAGCCAGAGGTATTGCGCTCCCCCGGAGTCTCCAGGTTCTATGCCTCATCTGCAGTCCGGATTGATGCACCTGGACACCCCTGACGGGCTTCGCGCCCTCCACCGTGACCGGCCCCCAGATCAGGACTCTTTGGATTTTGATTTCTGGGGGAGGAGGACTTTCTACGGCACGGTTGCTTCTCTCCATCTCTGCTCATCAGGCCCACTATGCAGCCTACAACAGGTTCTTGTGGTCAGCGCTAGGTCAAATCCTAGCTGCTTTGCCTGACTCGGAGCAAACCAGGCAAGCCATCGCACTTTCTGCACGTGGCCTGGAGCTAGCAAGGCACCAAGCAAGGGCATCTTCGGCGTAATGGGTAGCTACCAGGGTGTAGAGACAGCGATCTGCACCAGGAGATCGGCGTGGCTTCGCCTTTCCCGGTTGTCACCCTTGGCCCGGCGTAGGGTGATTTGCTCCGCTCACCAGGGAACCTATCTCTTTTCCCGTAGGGCGAGATGACGTTTGTCGGGGCAACTTCCTTCCCCCTCCGGGGGGACCCCATCTCGCTCTCCCCACTCTCGGGCCTCTTCAGGCCCAGAAGGTTCCCCCCCTTAGTGTGTCACCCACTGAGGGCTAAGGGACTCTGTCCCTTAGGGTGCAATGAATCAACCCCCTTCGGGGGGCTTGGTGCTCAACCATCTGTGATGAATGGTGAAGATTGACACAGATAAGATATAAAAATTATGTACCTACCGTAATTATGATCTTTCTGTGTATCTTCACCATTCATCACAATCCCGCCCGCCATCCTCCTGGGGCTTCAGTCTCTGGATCCTCCTCCCTCTGTGCCTACCCCTCTTTTTGAGCGGGTAAAGTTGGGACACACAGGGGGGTAGTTTCTTCCCTAAGGGGTACAGTTCGAGTGGCACTCCTTCTCTACTACATATCTTCACTCCTACGGGGTGAGAGCTGGTGGTTGCCCTCCTTCTGTTATCCATCTAACTTTAAAAAAAAAAAAAGAACTTCCCTTTTTTTCACCAAATATCTTTACAGAGAGAGTACTGAGTCCCTGTACCCTGTCCTTCTCCAGAATAGCCGACTCTGCTTTTAGGGTATTGCCAGTTATTCTGTGCCTTGAATTCTGACAAATGAGCTTTGCTACTCCTTGCAGTTCCTATACAGTCTGGTGACGGACAAGGGTCCTGGATCCTTGTTACCTCTCACTCTGTCCTAAATTCTCCCCCCCCCCTTCCCTCCTTTCTTCCTTTTCCAGAGATTGGGGCCCCCCCAATCCCTTAGTCTTACTTCCTCTATGCTGTCCTCTCAGTCGTTATTTCTCCTTTTAGTTCGGTTTTCTCTTCCTTTTCTGTCCCTTGGACTCTTGTCCCACCCTCCATCCCTTCCTCTTACCTCTCCGGCGACTCAAGTTGGTAGGCGGAGTCTACACACCTAACGGCTAATCCTCGGCGCCACGTGTAATGCGTGCTTCGAGGGCGGCCCGATGCTCGTGGCCGACTCACTATCCTTTTAAAGAAAAAAAGCTCCCCAAGGTCCTGATCTCCGGCCAGTACCCATCTGTGATGAATGGTGAAGATACACAGAAAGATCATAATTACGGTAGGTACGTAATTTTTATATCTTCGAGAGAGGCTCTTGCAGTAGGTAATTACATATAGTACTGACCCGGCAGGCGTCAGGAGCCCACGGAAACATTTCTAGCTAGCAGTCTCTGGCAGGGGACTGCCCCCACATCAGGTGACCGACGTCATGCGACGTCAGTATAAAGGGGTAGTTCACCATGCCCACCTTCCAGTTCTTTCCCGCCAAAGGCCAAAAAAGGCAAGACGAGAGAGAAGCGGATATTTCCCTTCCTGGAAAAGGAGCTGAAAGCTAAGGGGGATGGAGGGCAGGAAGGCATTACCTACTGCAAGAGCCTCTCTCAAAGATCTACTGTTACTCTAAGTTCTTACATAACTGTACTATCTTACTTCGAGAGGGCTCTTGCAGTAGATAATTACATATAGAACTGAATCCCAAGCAGTCTGGAAAAAAGAAAAAGCAGTCAGGAGGAGGAAAACTATTCAACCAATGTAACCTCCTGCTGAACGGGTCTTAGGAAAGAAGACCTTGGAGTATAGCCAACCCGAAGCCTGCTCTACGGCAAGAGGCAGTATCCAAACTGTAATGTTTCATAAAGGTATGGACAGAAGTCCAAGTCACGGCTATGCAGATGTCTGCCGCTGACACATTCTTGAAACAAGCTGCAGAGGCGGCTATTCCTTTGGTGGAGTGACCCCTGACTTGACCCGGCAGGGTCTTGTGGTACTTGTCGTAACAGAAGGTGATACAGTGTGCCAATCATTTAGAAAGGCATTGCTTGGAAACTGCATTGCCCTCTCTTTTGTGAGCAAAAGAGACAAAAAGCTGATACAATTTCCTGAGATCCTTAGTCCTAGTGGTATAGTATCTCAGTATTCTGTGAACATCCAAAGTATGCAAGAGGTACTCCCCTTGATTGGAGTGCTGTGTAAAGAAAGCAGGTAGCTCAATGGATTGATTCAGTGTAGATTCCGCCACCACCTTAGGGAGAAACTTAGGGTTGGTGCGCAAAGCCACACGTTCCTTGTGAAAAATTAAATATGGGATTTTGTACATCAGGGCCTGAAGCTCGGAAATTCGTTAAGCTGAAGTAATGGGCACTAGGAAGAGTCTTCCAAGAGAGGAACTTAAAGTCTGCTGAGGCTGCCGGTTCAAAAGGAGGCAGAGTAAGCTTCTCGAGAACAAAGTTCAGATCCCAAGGAGGAGCAGGAATGTAGATTGGGGGGGGTCTTAAATGGAGAACCACTCTGAGGAAAGTCTTAGAGACTTCCGACTGAGCGAAAGTCCTGTCTCCAAAAGGGACATGGTAGGCTGAAATTGCTGTTGTGTGGACCTTCAAAGAGGAATGGCTGAGACCCAAGTCAAAGAGATGACGCATGTAGTCCAGGACTTTTTCAACTGGGCAAGAGAAAGGCTCAAAGTCCTTTGATAAGGCCCAAATCGAAAATTGTTTCCACTTCATGGCGTAGGTGGACCTAGTGGAAGGCTTTCTGGCCTCTACCAGAATATCTGCTACAAGCAGAGAAACCCCGAACCGGGCTTGAGCTACGTCTGCAGGAGCCATGCATGCAAATGAAGGGATTTGAGACCTGGATGAACAAAGGTCCCCTGATCCTGGGTCAGCAAACGCTGTGACAGAGGAAGAGGAAGAGGAAGCTGAGGTTCCTCTGAAAATTGTTGCAGAAGAGAGAACCAAACTTGCCTGAGCCAGAATGGAGCGATGCGGATCATCCGGCTCCTTCTGTTCTGAGTTGTGCAAGACCCTTGAAATAGGGAATAGGAGGAAGGCATAGACTAATCTGTCCCTCCAGTCAGAGACAGAGTTCCTGAAGATGTTCTGAACGGGAGCAGAAGGAAAGTTTTATGCTTTGAGGAGACGCCCAGGAACAGGTCTACCTGAGGGGTTCCCCAGAGCAGGAAGATGTCGTCTACTACCTCTTGATCCAGTTCCCATTCGTCGGCTGTGGCTGATGACTGACTGAGGTGGTCTTTCAGCGTGTTTTCTACTCCTGGAATATGAACTGCCATCAGATGAAGGTTGTGCTGAACAGCCCAACTCCAAACTCTCATTGCTTCCCTGCACAGAGGGTAGGAACGAGTTCCTCCCTGCTTGTTGATGTACCAGACTACACACATGTTGTCCGTCGGGACGGTTAGATGACTGGGAAGAATGGAGGACTGCAGAGCTTGGAGAGAATACAGGACGGCTCTGAGTTTGAGCACATTTATGTGTAAAGTCTGCTCGAGTCTGGACCAGGTGCCCTGAGTCCTGTGAGACCCTAGATGGGCTCCCCAGCCCTCTCCTGAGGCATCTGTTGTCAATGTCTGGGAGGGGGGTTTGATATTGAAGTGAACTCCCTGGCAAATGTTCTCTTGCACCATCCACCATTGCAAGTCCCTGACCATAGGATTGAAGACTAGAATCTCCTGGTCTAGGTCATCCAGTGTTTGGTCCCATTGAGACCGAGGCGTCTATTGAGAGATCCTTATATGGAGCCGAGGGTGAGGGACTGTTGAGATAGCAGCCGCCATGAGCCCGAGGAGGCGAAGGACTGACCTGGCACTGACCTTTCTGTAACTGGACAACAGAAATGCTTGAGTCTGGAAGGTGTCCATCCTGTCCAGAGGCCTTCCCGATGGTCGTGTCCTGGATCGCCCTGATAAACTGTAGTCTTTGGCAAGGGACCAGATGGGACTTGGCCTGGTTGATGGTGATACTCAGGTTGGTGAAAACCTGCAGGGTAAAGGAAAGAGAGCGTAGAAGTTCCTCCCTGGACGGGGCCACCAGGAGCCAGTCATCCAGGTACGGGAATACCTGCACTCCCTGGGTATGCAGGTGGGCCACTACCACAGACAGGCATTTGGTAAACACTCAGGGAGCTGAGGAAAGACCAAATGGGAGGGCCTTGAATTGGTAGTGGTCCCCCTGAAAACAAAAACAAAGGAATTTGCGGTGGGAAGGGTGGATGGGGCTGTGCAGGTAGGCATCCTGCATATCCAAAGCACACAGCCACTGCCGAAGAAGCAGCAGAAGGCTCTGCAAGGAGAGCATTCTGAAGTGTTTGTACTCCACGAACATGTTCAGGGAACTGTGGTCTAAAATAGGCCTCAAGTCTCCTATTTTCTTTGGAACTAGGAAGAAATGGGAATAGTAACCTGTCCCCTAAAGATGAATGGGGACTGGTTCTATCACCACTTTTGCGAAAAGAGGGGTGGTCTTCGGGGCGGTTTCTGAAGAAACTCGATTTGAGTGTTCTGCTACTATCAGTTGGAGCACCCAAGCATCTGATGTAATCCTCTCCCAACCTGGTAGATGGAAGGAGAACCTCCCTCCTACTGGTTCCTCTGGAGTGTCCAGATGCTGTGGGAGAGGGGAGGAGTCAGGAGGTGTGGGGCAGCGCAGTGGCCGAGGCTTCCGCAGCTTTTTTGGGCGAGGGAGTCTTGACTGTTGGAGGAGGCCCAACGTTTACGTCGATGAAAAGGGCGACACTGTCCCTGAGGGGGCCTGTACGGAGAGTCCATGGACTTGAGTGCAGTACCCTTCTCTTGCAGGTTGGTGATGATGTCCTTGACATCGCCGCCGAACAGCACCGAACTCCTGAAGGGCGCATCCTGAGTGGTGGATTGCACTTCAGGGACCAATCCTGACACCCGGATCCAGGCATGACGCCAAAGACCTACGGCGAAAGCCGAACTCTGTCCCACTGCGTCCACTGCATTGTAGGTGGCACGAAGCATGTGCCGAATGGCCGAACTAGCAGAGCGGACAAGGTCAGCCACTTCCTGTTTGGTCTGGGAGTCAGGAAGGGAGTCCAATTTTGATTCCACCTGACTCAGGATCGTCTTCTGGTAGTCCCCCATATGTGCAACATAGTTCAGGGCCCTAATACCCAGGGTAGAAGAAGCGTACACCTTATTCCCATACTGGTCCAGAAGCCAGGACTCCTTGTCAGGTGGAGACAAGCTGAGATGTTTGGGGTTGGCAGAACGGCTGTGAGCGGCGCTAATCACGACCGAGTCCACTTTGGGGTGTACATTCAAAGAATCTACTCCCTCAGGAGCCTGATATAGCTGATCTGCCTTCCTCAGAAGGGGAGCTAACGCGGATGGTTGCTTCCAAGTAGTGGAAACAAGGTCTGCGTGAGGCTCAGTCCAGGGTGGAATCACTGTCAGAGCGGTCTTGGGCAGATCCAAGTGGGAAGCGAGCTTCTTATGCTGTGGATCTGGCTCCAGAGATTGCCACTGATGAACTTCCTGGATCTTTCTCAGTAACTCCAAAAAGGAAGGATCCTCCAGAGGAGGCTTCGGAGGAGTCCTTGGCCTGAGACGATCTGAAGTATGAGGCTCGTCATCAGGATAGGAGCATCCCCCTGAGTCTGAGTAAGAGGTCTCTGACGTAGAGGAGGAAGACTCCTCCCGATGCGAGGGAGGAACAGTCTCTTTGGGAAGCCCTCTGGGAAGCATATCCTCTCCACCTCTGGCGCCCAAGGGTTCACCTCTGGTGTCGAGTAAGGGGAAGGAGTCTCCCGTCTCCGGCGTAGTGGATCCTGTGCAGGGTCTGGTGCCGGGAGATGGCTCTCCACCTCCCTGGTTAGCTGAGCCTTCACCTCAGCCCACCAGGCAGCCAGAGTCGTCTTCAGGTCCACCGGCGGCTGTGGTGAGGGCAGTGGAGGAGGGGGATATGGATACTGAGGGTATCCGTAGGGTGAGTATCTGTAACCCAACGGCAGAAAGCCCGGCATCGGGTATTGAGGCGCCGGGTACTGCGGCATCGGATGCTGCAGTACCGGGTAGAGCGGCACCGGATTAAGCGGTGTCTGATACCCGGGTGCCAGGGGCTCTGATGGAGCAGAAGGCCCTGGGAGAGGCCCAGCAGGCGGGCCAGGCAAAGGTGGTCCCGAGGGAGTCAGGCACGGCGTTGGAGTGGCGTCTGGCAGAGGGATGGCTGACATTGGGTAGGCCGGCATCGGAGCCAGCGTCTGAGGATCCGGCATCGGGGGGTCCGGCCCTATAGGAGAGAGCCCAGACGTCAGCGTATCCAACTCCTCTGTGTCGACCGGGGATGGAGGGTTAAAATCCCCGGGGTCCAGTAGAGGAGACGCGGGAGCCTCAGAAGGCAACGGCAGACTTTGCAGTGAGCCTGGGATGTTGGACTGGTCCAAGGGGTCCAGCGTAGGCTCGTTCACTGGGTGGTTGTCGGAGGGGCCGACGTCTGGCTTATCAGCAGAATCTGGGCAGGTGTCAGAGGAGCCGGCGTCTGACTTATCGAAACTCTGGCCCAACGCGGGTCGCGCTGGGGATGCGACCTTGGCGGGCATGCGTTGGACCATGCACCCTTCCGAAGGAGCTTGCGTCTTATTGATGCTGTCTGGGCAAACGTCGGTGGCACCGGCGTCCGACTTAGCGGACCCACTCGACCCAGAGGGCCATGTGGTAGCAGCCTTCCCAGGAGTGGAAGCTTCCTTTGCCCCAGAGGCACTCGAGGGGCACGAGCCCGATGGGAGGGGCAACACTGTCTTTGGCACTGCCAAGAGGACGTCGAGGAGTGGTCTCCCAGAGGGGCCATTACCTTGAGAACCGCAACTACAGCCGGAGTCGTGGAGGTCGAGTCCCGGTCCCGGTGCTTGTCCTTTATTTTTTCTTATGGCCTTTGGGGGAAGTGGAAGCCTGCCTTAACTTCTTCAACTCCATCTCCATGGAAGCCATCTTTTTCTTGAGAATGTGGGCCTCCAGGGACTGCTGCCTCCATTTTCAGGTGGCTGAATTGAACTGTTGGCAGTGCTGGCACTTCTCCACAGGGTGGTCTAGGCCCAAGCAGAAGAAGCAGAGGGAGTGTCTGTCCTTAGTTGGGAACCGTACGAGTCACACTTATTGTTATTCGATCTGAAAGGCATCAGGGATGACATACACTGATATTAAAAGCAAAAATCAAGAAAAAACGGTTGAAAAGTTCGGTAAAACTGACTGATGGAAGACTGACGAGTGAAGGAACTTTACTGCGAGGAACTTTCACAAGTTGATGGTGGGAAAGAACTGAAAGGTGGGCATGGGGGACCGCCCCTTTATATTGATGTTGTATGACGTCGGTCACCTGACGTGGGGGCAGTCCCCCACCAGAGAATGCTAGCTAGAAATTTTTCTGTGGGGTCCTGGCGCCTGCCGGGTCAGTCCTGTATGTAATTACCTACTGCAAGAGCCCTCTCGAAGTAAGATCAACATATCCATGATCCTAGAAAAACAAGTTATTCATCTGTAACAATAGTTCTAGGAGTGGTATATGTTGTTCATCCACACGGACCCACCCGACCTGTCCAGCTTCCAGCGGGCAAGGATCTGGCGTAATGGAACAGAGCCGAGGGTTATACCAGCCGGGTGGGTGGGAGGAGCCAGCTTCAAGACCTTCCGACAAGATTCTTAAAGGGAAAGGACATGCCAAACAGTGTGGATGAACAACATATACCACTCTTAGAACTACTGTTACAGATGAGTAACCTATTTTTCTTCAACTCGCCTAACTCATCAAGCTCTCGCACCATTTGCTACACCCTTCCCTGCGTATTTTACTGCCCTTCTTGGCGATACGCTCGAATAAGTGGATAGATTAAAATATCTGGGCTTCCTACTGGATTCTCATCTTTCCTTCACCTCTCACCTCACCTCTCACATAGAGCCGCTGACCAAAAAACTGAGGCTAAGGCTATGCTTCTTCTTCAGAAATAGAACCCTATTCTCTTGGACCGCTAGACTGAGATTAGTCCACACCACCTTTCTGCCTCTACTAGATTGTGCAGATATCCTGTATATTAACTGTTCAACCACCTGCCTCAAAAAATTAGATACATTTTAGCATTGCGCTGTTCGCTTTATTACCAGTGTGCCAGCCACAACCCTAGCTCACTGTTCAAAAAGGTAAGTTGGACCTCCTAGGAGACTTGTGCAGACCTATATCTGCGTTTACAGTGCTTTCTTAAAGTGATTCAATTACTCGTTATCAGATAAACACGATTACTTTCAGAGTGTACTCAGATGCCAAGATGCTTTGAAGAATCGCAGTCTTTAAAGTTATGGCACTCATAAAATCAGAGATGTCCGATGATCTCCTTAGTTTTAGTCTCGCTGCTGGCTCGCCTCTTTATCGACGTGATGACCAGATGCCAGTGAGACGTTGGGTACGCCCATTATATATGAATGGGGTGAGTTGTTGAACTAATTTTTTATTATTAGGTTACTTTGCTATCGAAACAGCAGCAACTGCTGACTACCAAGGCCCCTTGGTAGTCAACCGCGCCCACGCTTTCATTAGCAGTTGGCCATTATGCTAATAAAATGGTCTCAAAGCTGCCGCCCATTGAGTATATGGGGCCGCCTCGTTCTCACTGGCATCTCGTCATCACACCAATGAACACGGGGGTGGAGCCGGCAGCAGACTAAAAACCGGGAAGTCCATCGGACCTGGTTTATATAATTTTATGAGTGCCATAACTTTTTAAAGGCTGCATTCTTTGGGGGCATCTTTACATGCAGACACTCCTGTGGGGGTAAGTCATTGTTTATGCAGTGGCAGGGGCATTCATGGCATGCTGGTGATTCTCTTTAAACAAATTGCCTCCTTATATAACCAGTCTCCTCCAGTGCTCTCATAGCTTGTATGCCCTGAGGAGGAACGCATATATTTCCCTAGAAGTGCCAAAAATTCGTGCATGCTATGGCAAAGCAGCCATCAGTTATGTACTTCCAATTATCTGGAATAAACTCCAATCAACATTAAAGCTCCAAACCTTAATACCTTTAAACACATTCAAAATACTCATTAACAAGCTCACTATTGATACCTGCCTCTGCTACTAATCTTGAATCCTACCCTCCCTCTATCCCTTACTCGTCTCATTTCTTTTTTTCACACTATGGTATAAAATGTATTTGGTCTGAATTCCTTGTGAATGCAATATTGTACATACTGTATATCCCTATTGTTGAAACTGCAGTTCTATTATATCTTATATTATGTATCTTCATTTTATTAATTTTTTTTGTACTTTGCACCATGTATTGTCTTTATCACTGCTTGTACAAGGGACCTTGTAAATGAGCTTGCTCAGTGGATTTTATCCCTTCACAATAAGCTTGAACTTAATGTAGCACAAGTGCCAGAGTATGAACTGGACTGTGCCTTTATGCATTTCCTTCACTTTGGTGGTGGTTGTTCCATAAACTAAGTAATAAATGCAGCCTTTTGGACCCCTCCTATTTTCAGAATGGCTTCGAAGAAAACCAACCATTCCACTGCCAGTAACTGTAGACCTCACCCCACATAGGACAACAGCCTTTACACCATCTGTAACTATAGACACCACCCAAAATAGGGAAGCAGCCATCACACCATCTGTAACTGTAGACCTCACCCCACATAGAAAAGCAGCCAAGGCAATAGCTGTAACTGTAGACCTCACCCCACACAGAAAAGCAGCTATTTCACCATCTGTAACTGTAGGCATCACCCAACATAGGAAAGCAGCCAGTGCACCATGTGTAACCCTAGACATCACTTCACACAGGATAGCAGCCCTACCCCACATAGGAAAGCAGCCTTTGCACCATCTGTAACTGTAGGCCCTACCCTACATAGGAAAGCAGCCTCTGCACAGTCTGTAACCATAGGTCCTACCCTACATAGGAAAGCAGCCTCTGCACTGTCTGTAACCATAGGCCCTACCCTACATAGGAAAGCAGCCTCTGCACCGTCTGTAACCATAGGCCCTACCCTACATAGGAAAGCAGGCTTTGCACCGTCTGTAACTGTAGGCCTTACCTCACATAGGAAAGCAGCCTTTGCACTGTCTGCAACTGTAGGCCCTACCCCACATAGAAAAGCAGTCTTTGCACCGTCTATAACTGTAGGCCCTACCCCACATAGGAAAACAGCCATTGTATCGTCTATAACTAGGCCCCACTACACATTGGAAAGCAGCCATTTTACCATCTGCAACTGTAGGACCTACCCCACATAGTAAATCTGTCATTGCACTGTCTATAACTGTAGGCCTCACCACAAATAGGAAAGCAGCCACTTAACCATCAGTACCTATAGGCCCTACCCCACATAGAAAAGCAGACTTTGAACTGCTTGTGGCTCTAGGCCCTATATCTCATAGGAAAGCAGCCTTTTCACCATTTGTAAGTGTAGGCCCCACCCCACATAGGAAAGCAGCCTTCATACCATCTGTAATTGTAGGCCATACCCCACATAGGAAAGCAGCTATTGCACCACCTGCAACTGTAGGCCCTACCCCACATAGGAAAGCTGCCATTGCACTGTCTATAACTGTGAGCCCCACCCCACATAGGAAAGCAGACACTTAACCATCAGTAACTGTAAGCCCTGCCTGACATAGGAAAACAGCCATTGCACTGTCTGTAACTGTAGGGCCTACACCACACAGGAAAGCAGTCATTTCACCATCTGCAGCTGTCAGCCCTACCCCACATAGGAAAGCAGCCTGTGTATCATCTATAACTGTAGACCTCACCCCACATAGGAAAGCAGCCATAGTATCATGTATAACAGTAGACCTCATCCCACATAGGAAAGCAACCATTGTATCATCTATAATGTAGGACCTACCCCACATAGGAAAGCAGCCATTGTATCATCTATAATGTAGGACCTACCCCACATAGGAAAGCAGCCATTGTATCGCCTATAACTGTAGATCTTACTTCAAGTGGGAGCTCTTGCAGCAGGCTATAACCATTAGGACTAATGCCACAGGCCTTAGGACCCACCGGAGAAAACTTAGCTTGCAGTACCCAGCAGGAAAGGCCCCCCCCCCCACCAACGTCGGCTGCACCCTGACGTCGGTCACACCATAAAATGGGGCGGACCCCGGCTCCACCTAAATTCGTTTCCCGACGCAACCCGCTCATGTTGGGAGAATCTTGGCACTTGCTTCCAGAAGTTCCAGCAAATTTCTTCAAATTTCTTCAAATTTTTTCCAAATTTCTTTTTCCTTGCCTTTGCAGTTCATCTGTCTTATGTCTTCATCATCATCGGTCTCTTCTTCTGGGCCTAAGAAGACTAAGTGCGCCTGTGGCCGCCAGATCCCATCAAAGGACGGCCACGCGAAGTGTGTCTTCTGCCTGGGACCAGATCACGACAGTGCAGCTTGCAAGATCTGCAGAGTCTTCACCAATAGGACGCGCATCCGACGCCTGAAGGCCCTCAAAGCCCACCTGTTAGAACCTCGGAGGACAAGGGAAAGCACTGAAACAAGGACCATAGCCGGTCCCATCACCGTTCCTGCTGTCCTCCCAGGAAAACCTCATCTTCTCCCAGCTCAGGCGCCCCCGACCACCCAAAGCATCCTCTCAAGAAGCATTCCTCCAAGTCAAGCCTTCCCGCCAAGGATCCGACATCAGTCAAGGTGGGAACTTCAGGGGAGAAGCCCTCCAAACTTAAGGTTGCACCGCTGTGTGTCTCTTCAGTCCTGCAGAACGCTTCAAAAGCTTCTTCGGCGCAACCCTCGGCCCTGCCCAAGAAGGCCTCAGCTTGTCTGGTTTGGGAAAACACTCTAAGGATCCAGTCACCCAGGCCAAACCCTCTTCGGAGCCTCACTCCCCGGTTCCGGCCTCTTCAAAACTGACGCCGGTGGAAGTTCCTGCTGCGGAAGACACTCCTACGGAGGGGGCGCTGGTTAAGGTTCCATCGCTGGCCCCTAGATCTTCCACCCCACAGAGCACTTCAGGGGATTCTTTTGCTGATCCCTGCCGGATCCTCCGGCTTCTCCGGTCCCCTTGCTAGGGATGGCGGCTTCTGTATTTAACAAGGAGGAGTTACAGGAACTCTTCTCCTTCTGGTGGAGTCAGGTAAGGAAGGAGGAGACTCCACCGAAGCTGGACTGACACGGTTCCTGATCAGCCGGACAGCCAGGAGCCCAAGGGTGAACCCGTTGGTTCGCAGGAGAAGATCCCTAAGCAGCCTAATCCCCACTCTCCCTCAGGCACTCGTTCCCAGTCCCAGTCTGGGGGCCATCATCGGCACCCTTCCTGGTTGGTTAGCCATCGTCAGTCCCTGCCCAGGAGCAGATTCCACAGTCACCATAGATCTTCTTCCAGGCAGGCTCGCTTCTCTTCCCGACGCTGGTCCCCAGACCAGCATCAGTCACTGCTCTGTCGTCGGTCCCAAAGCCGACGTCGGTCAGTCACCGACGCTCAAGTGGGGGTAGTCCAAGACACAGCTCAGGCTTCTCTCAGCCTAGTAGCAGGTCTTATTCTTCCTCATCTTTCCCAGGTATTGGGGGGTTCCCCTGGGGATAAGGGCCAACCCTGCTTGCCTCCTGACAGTTCAACTTTTATGGATGTCATGAGGCACATCCAGGCCTATGAGTGGAAGACAGAGGACCTGGATCCGGAACGCCAGCGACTGGCCCATTACCTGAGGCAGAAGGAGCCCAAGCCTCTTGTGGTGCCTCCTTTGGTGGACACTTTCCAAAACCTCACCAGAATAACTTGGAAGCATCCAGCATCAGTCCCAGCAGTTCCAAAGAAGTCAGACAGGCTTTACAAGGCCACGAGGGACAAGCCTTTTTTGGCGGAGCACCCTCAGGCAGATTTTTTGGTTATCACGGCTGCCCATGACAGATCTAAGCAGCCCAAGCATCTCAGCTCCCATCCTCCTGACCAGGAATCCCGTTATTTGGACCAGGTGGGCAAGAAGGTCTACTCTGCCTCAACCTGGTCCATTCACTCACTGAACTTTCATATGGTCCAGTACCAGAGTGCGCTTTGGGAGAGAGGGGACAAGAGCTGTTCAATGTCTTACCAGACTCCTCTCAGAAGACTGAGCTCCTGGATATTCTCAAATCGGGCTTGGACATAGGCGTACATATCCTTCATGCCTCATATGACACTGCGGATACGGCAGCAAGAGAAGCAGCATCAGGTGTCTGTCTCCGGCGTCATGCCTGGTTGAGAGTCTCAGGTTTTCACCAAGATCTACAGTCTGGAATCTGGGACCTCCCAATCCAGGATTCCGTCCTCTTTGGGCAGGAGACGGAGGCTCTCATCTCTTGACTCCAGGAGTTGGGCAAGTCTATCTGGTCCGTCCAACAGATGTATCGAGGGGACCAGAAACGTGCTAGACGTCGGCCTTTTCATAAGCCCTCAGGCTGTCAAGCCCATAGCAGTCAGCAAGGTCAGAGAGGCGGTTTCAAGAGGAAAGCCAGCAACCAGCATCTTGGAGGTGCTGCTTTCCGTAGCCCAAAGTCCTCCCCAGCCTCTCTGCCCACTCCCGGCTCTGCCCAATGACTCCCTTCCGACCCCCCCTCCTCTGGAGGAGGCACCAGGGAGGTGGTGGGGGGTCGCTTCTCCCTTCATCTGGAGGGATGGAGCTCCATAACAGCAGACCAGTGGGTCCTGGACATTATAAGGAGGGGACATACACTTGAGTTCACCAAGATCCCTCTAGAAACTCCACCAAGGTCCTCAAGTATCCTCCTTCTCACATCCCCCTTATAGAAGGAGAGATTCAGGCCGTCTTGCAACAAAGGGGAATAGAACCAGTTCCTTTGCAGCAGCGAGGAAGGGGGTATTACTGCCACTTCTTCCTGGTTCCAAAGAAGACGCAAGACCTTCGGCCCATCCTGGACCTCAGTTCTCTAAATGTCTATATAGAATACTGAAGGTTCAGGAAGGTGACCCTTCCATATCTTATCCCTCTGCTGCACCAGGGAGACTGGCTCTGTTCCCTGGATATATAAGATGCGTATGTGCACATCGGGGTCTTTCCCCCTCACAGGAAGTACTTGAGGTTCCACTTCCAGAGGGAGCACTATAAATTTCGGGTTCTTCCATTCAGCCTCTCCTCCACTCCCCGAGTCTTTAACAAGTGTCTGGCAGTGGTAGCTGTGGCTCTAAGGTGCCAGGGACATTACATCTTCCCTTACCTCGACGATTAGCTGCTCGTGGCTCCGTCAAGGATGCGTCTTCTTCAAGCTCTCGGAGACACTTATACTCTGTTCCAAGATGTGGGGATCACCCTGAACCTTCCAAAGCCTTCCTCAGAGCCCAGCCAAAGACTCATCTTTATTGGAGCGGTCCTGGATTCGGTCCAGGGCATGGCTTTTCTTCCTCCAGAGAGAGCAGATCACCTGCGGGAGAGAGCCAGATCGGTCCTAGTAACCCCTCAGGTCCAGGCCAGGACCTTCCTCAGACTTCTGGGGCACATGGTGGTGGCCATCCCTGTCACTCCTTTGGCCCGCTTCCACGTGAGGGTCTCATAGTGGATGCTCAGGGTGCAGTGGGATCAAAGCTCGGTTGGCCTAGACCACATGGTCAGGATCGCAGAGCCAGTCAGGAAGACCCTGCTTTGGTGGTTGGACCCCCTCAATCTGGAGAAAGAGATCCCCTTCAGTCAGGAGCCCCCAAGTCAGACTCTAACAACAGATGCATCCGATTTGAGGTGGAGGGTGCACCTAGGGGCCTGCTAGACTCAAGGGGTCTGGACCCTAGAGGAGCGCACCCTCCACATCAGTGTCCTGGAAATGCGAGCGGTCCTCAGTGCTCTAAAAGCCTTTCAAGAGGACCTTGTAGCGGGCTCTCTTCTCGTTCAGACGACAACATGGCGGTCGTCTTTTACATCAGCAAGCAATGGGGAACACTTCCTGTGCAGGGAGGCGATGAGAGTCTGGTACTGGGCACTGGAGCATCACATTTGTCTGTCCACAGGGCATGTTCCAGGCACCCAAAATGACTTGGGAGACAGCCTAAGCAGGTATCAGTCCAAGGCGCATGAATGGGAGTTGCTACAGTCAGTAGCGGACCAGCTCTTCAGCACTTGGGGTCGTCCAGAGCTGGACCTCTTTGTGTCTCCGTGCAATGCCAAACTGCCAAATCTTCCTGGACATAAAGTCTCCACCACTCATTCACACTAATGGGATCTACGCCGGAGGCGCTAGGACCCAGTGGGAGCAAACTTTTTTGCAGGAGGGCTGGCGCCAGAGATGGAGCCATGAGCCTCTGCTCAGGCGGCCATGACTTATCTCGGCGTCAACCCTCCAGCCGCCTCAGTTCCTTTTTTCCCGCCATCAAGTGCGCTTCAGTGACGACATCGCTCGCCCGCTGGGAGTCAAACTTCAAACTAGCAGCATAGTTTTCAGTTTATTATTTTGTAGTATTTTTCAAATAAGGTACCACTTACGATAATTTATTCTTATAAAAGAAAGAAGTCTCAGCCTGCATTGACGGAGTCAATCATGAGCGGGTCAGGTGATGGTAGGGAGACTTCGTATGAAAGCTGTTCAGTCAGCTGGGCTGGGTCCGTTCCGTCGCCTTCTCCAGAAGGGGGGGTCTGACAACGGATGGTCCAATGCCTGAGGGGATGGGCGGTCCCCCCTGGAAGCATAAAAGTAAATGGTCCCATTCTCTGCACCGTTTGGCCTCGAGCTCTTCTTCAACCTGTAGGTCAAAAGAGAGAAGGCATCACTCGAGGTCACCCTCTGATATGCCTGCGCGTCGATGATCAGTCATTGGGGTCAGTTGTCGGTCTCTTAGTTCGGAATCGCCAGTTTCTGGTTCTGGTCTCCGACCTCTTCGACATCGGAGCCCTTCCCCGCCTTCTGGTAGGGCTTCCGATGAGCAGTTTTACCAGTGAGATGCTCTTATGGAGCAATGTGCTTGGAGGCTGGTCCAGTTGCCTGGCCCGGTCACTCGGGGCCCTCGGGCTTTTCGGGGGATCGGGCAGGGCGATTGGGCCTCCCTAGTTGCGTGGTGCCCTCTTTGGTGGCGTCGACTCTGCGCTCGGGTGTTTTCCCCCCTCACATGGCTGCAGCGCAGGGGGCTGCACCCATGCCTCTATCTCCTGGTATTCTTCCTTCTTTTCCCTCAAATTCTAATTTTCGGGGCCCTGGGTTGGTTTCGGCGCCATCGGCGTTGGTGAGTCACTTGGCACCATTTCCGGCACCGTTGAGTTTCTCGGCATCATGTGGCCTTTCAGCACCATGTTCTTCTTCGGGGCCTTCTGCTTTATCGGTGTCATGCAGCCTTTCGGCGCCACGCTCTTCTTCGACGCCAAGGCCAGGCTTTTCTTCTACCAATCTTCAGGGCGTCTCCTCTCTGATTTCTTTTTCTTCCTCTTTTTGTGCTGATTTTCAATCCTTTCCTGTCCATGCAGTCCCTCCTGGACTCTCAGGAGATGATATTGAGCCTGACCCAGATCTTAGACTGGGTGATGATGTGGAAGGAGCAGAATCTAATCCTGTTACAGAGCCTGTGGTCAAGGGCCTGTCATTTAGGTCTCTGCTGAAGAATTGGAATTCCATTCTTTCTCTCCAGACTATGAACATCGATCCTGGGAAGCTTTTAAGACTCCAGTACCTTCATGTTCCGGACATCCCTATGGATTTAACTCCCCCGGTACAACCCTCCTTTGAAACGCTTTCTCAAATGGTATGGAATAATCCTGCTCTCATTCCTTTTGTGGCTAAGTCCATAGATAGCAAGTATGCTGCTCCCAAAGAGCGACCCAATTTGGCCTCCCAAGCCTTTGCGGATCCTATTGTAGTCTTGGCAGAGTGATAAGGTCATCCTTCCTTAGACTACTACAGCTCGACCTATAAACAAAGACTCTCATAAGATAGATACTTTAGGTAAGAGAGTCTTTGCTGCATCCACCCTGGGTATGCGTATCGTCGGCTACCAGGGCTATTTCTTTCAATATGAGTATATTCTTTAGCATTCGCTCAAACGAATGGTTGAAGCTCTACTGGAGTCGGACACTAATTCAGAGCTTCTTCAAACCATAACCAGGGGCATCGAGTCCAACAACCAACAAGTTAAAGCAGCTATGGATGCCTTCGATACTGCCTCCCGAGTGGCAGCGGCGGCCATTTGTACCCAACGCCATTCCTGGCTGCGCACTTCAGGTTTCACAAATGAGGCCCAGCAACAGGTCATGGCGTTGCCCTTCGATGGTGTGTATCTCTTCGGCCCTCAAGTAGAACAGGCTGTAGAGGCCACACAAAAGACTAGGTCAGCCATTAAATTGGCTCAACCTCCTCCCAACCCCTCTCGAGGGGGTGTTAACAAACGCCAGTTTCATAACCGTCAGTCCTTTCGAGGCAAAGGCAGGGGAGGTTTTAATAAAAATCAAGCCTCTCAGCCTCAAAAGAAAATGCAACAGAAGGCGTAAGGACCCAAAACGCCCAGTGCTGCCTTCTGAGTTTCTGGCCCAAGTCCCACCTCAGCTGTCCGAGGGGGACTCTTTAGCGGTTGGAGGTCATCTGACTCAATTCTACAACCAGTGGAAGTCCATAACTTCGGACAAATGGGTCCTTCGGATAATCCGCGAGGGATATTCCCTTAATTTTTCAGAGAACCCTCCGGATTGTCTCACCAAGCGGCAGTCAAAGCTCTCAATTCTTCAGTCAGAGCTTCTCGCCTCCGAAATACAAGGCCTTCTGAACAACAGGGCAGTGGAAGTAGTTCCACTGGATCAATGGAACACAGGGTTCTACTCCCATTACTTTCTAGTTCCAAAGAAAACCAGGGGCATGCGCCCCATTTTGGACCTCAGAAAATTAAACAAGTGTATTCCCAAAGAGAAATTCAAGATGATATTGCTAGGGACCCTGTTACCCTTGCTTCATCAACGCTACTGGTTAGCCTCCCTGGACATGCAGGATGCTTACCAACATATTCCTGTTTATCCAAAGCATCGCAAATACCTAAGGTTTGTGGCTTTGGGACAGTATTATCAGTTCAGAGTCCTACCCTTTGGGCTATCCTCGGTGCCACAAGTTTTTACAAAGTGTTGTGCAGTTCTCGCAGCACATCTCAGAAAAGTCGGAATACAAGTGTTCCCATATCTGGACGACTGGCTTCTAGCGAGCCCTTCCAGGCAAGGAACTCTCTACGTCGTTGCCACGGCCTCAGACTTTCTCACGTCCATGGGAGTCTTGCTAAACCTCAAGAAATCGCAGCCATCCCAGAGGCTCCTTTTCATAGGAACTCTTCTGGACACCTCCTGAGCGAAAGCGTTTCTACTAGAAGACAGAAGGAGCGATATCCTACAGATGGCCCGATACATCAGACAGAACAGCTCGGTTCGAGCTATCTCGATGCAACGGATGCTAGGTCTCATGGCATCCTCAGTGTTCACTGTACCCCTAGCTCGCCTTCACATGAGAACCTCTCAGTGGATACTCAGTACTCAGTGGTCCCCAACCACTCACCCTCAGTCCTTTCTCATTAAGGTGACAGAACCTCTGAAAAAGTCACTCAGCTGGTGGTGACAAGAGGACAGTCTTCTGGAAGGGTATCCCTTTGCTCCTCTGGATCATCAGATTTCCATTACCATGGACGCGTCCCTGATGGGGTGGGGAGCTCACTGTCAGACTCTCCACACTCAAGGTACGTGGGCTCAGGATGAGTCCTAGCTTCACATAAATGTCTTAGAAATGAGAGCCGTCCTTTATGCAGTCCGGGCTTTGAAGGACATTCTCTGTCACAAGAACATTCTCCTTCAAACGGACAACAAAGCAGTGATGCATTACATCAACAGGCAAGGCGGGGATCACTCTTACCCCTTATGCAGGGAAGCGATGAGAGTGTGGGAATGGTGCTTGGAGCACAAGGCTGTAATTCAGGCGACCTACCTGCTTGGAGTGCAGAACAAACTGGCAGACCGTCTCAGCAGAACAGAGACAGATCCTCATGAATGGTCTCTCGACTCAACCATAGTTCAGTCACTATTCGCAGAGTGGGGAACTCCAGACCTGGACCTTTTTGCATCCCCACTCAACACAAAACTGCCTCTCTTCTGCTCCAGAAATCCAGGATATGGCATTTTCTGTCAGGATGCGTTCAGGCTGCAGTGGACAAAATGCTTTCTATATGCCTTTCCGCCTCTTCCTCTAATTCACAGGGCACTTCTCAAGTTTGAGTCCCAGGGGAGCAAAATGATTCTCATTGCTCCCTTCTGGCCTCGGCAGATATGGTTTTCATTACTCTACAGTATGTCAGAAACCCCTCCGAAACCAGTTCCCCCTTTCGCAAAGCTCAACAACTGTTTGTTTCCTTCAGCGAGACCCGGCTAGGTCAGCCTGTCACAGACCTGGACCTTTTTGCATCCCCACTCAACACAAAACTGCCTCTCTTCTACTCCAGAAATCCAGGGCTTGGCATTTTCTGTCAGGATGCGTTCAGGCTGCAGTGGATGAAACGCTTTCTATATACCTTTCCACCTCTTCCTCTAATTCAGAGGGTACTTCTCAAGTTTGAGTCCCAGGGGAGCAAAATTATTCTCATTGCTCCCTTCTGGCCTCGGCAGATATGGTTTCCATTACTCAACAGTATGTCAGAACCCCCTCCGAAACCGCTTTCCCCTTCAGACAAACCTTCTGACTCAGGGACCTGTGGTCCATCCCAATCTGAGATTGCTTCACCTTCACGTTTGGCTCCTGAAGAGATAGAAGTGAACAGGTTCAATATCTACCGCAGAGTTTCAGATATTCTTCTGGCTGTACGCAAGCCAGCCACTAGGAAAACTTACACAGCCAAATGGAAGCGTTTTTCACTCTGGTGTGCAAAATCCTCTTTGAATCCTTTTTCCTGCCCACCAAGTAAAGTTCTAGAGTACCTTTTGGACCTCTCAAATTCAGGTCTGCAATACTCTACAGTCAAGGTTCACCTTTGTTCCATTTCAGCTTATCATGAGCCAGTACTTTCCTTGTCACTGGCTCAGTTACCTGTGGTTAAGAGGTTCTTTAAGCGAATTCTGCATACCAGACCTCCTATCAGATGTCCATTCGCAGCCTGGGACATTAATCTTGTGCTAGACATGCTCACTCGGAAACCTTTCAAGCCTCTAGCTACCTGTGAGTTGAAATTCCTCACTTGGAAAACGGCCTTCCTGGTTACCATTACCTCGGCCCGCAGGGTCTCTGAGATACATGCCTTGGTCACAGACCCTCCATATACTGTGTTTCATAAAGACAAAGTAGTTCTTAGGACCCATCCTAAGTTTCTCCCTAAGGTTGTTTCAGAATTCCATCTAAACCAACCTTTGATCCTTCCTGCTTACTTTGCGAACTTCCAAAATGAAGGGGAGAGTTCTCTTCATTCTTTGGATGTCAAAAGAGCTTTGCATTTCTATTTAGATAGGACAAAAGATCTTCACAAAGCTCAACAGCTGTTTGTTTCCTTCAGCGAGACCCGACTGGGTCAGCCTGTCGCTATCAGATGCATTTCGGCATTGCTGGTGGCATGCCTTCACCACTGTAATTCCATGGCGCAGGTTAAGCTGGAAGGCAGAGTGTATGCTCAGTCTGCTAGAGCGGTTGCGGCATCCCTGGCGGAAATCCATAACGTGCCCATTGCAGATATTTGCAATGTGGCCACCTGGAGCTCAGTGCATACTTTCATCAAACACTATGCCCTGGATGTGCCAGACAACATGTTACGTTTGGAAGAACCATCCTTAATGGGCTTCTATCCTAAATCTGTGAGCTCTTGGTCTCTCCTGCCGCCCTCTTGGGGGGTTATTAGCTCGGTACTCTCCCATTAGTGTGAATGAGTGGTGGAGACTTTATGTCCAGGAAGATATTTAAATTATGTACCTACCGTAATTCTTGATCTTCTTGGATGAAGTCTCCACCACTCATTCATATGCCCACCTACCCACCATCCCCCGAGCTCAACTCTCTTGTTGGTCTTCACTCCCTCAATCTTTAGGCTATGAAGACTTCTTTCAAACAACATGAAGTCTTGCTATATTATGACATATGCAGTATGACCGCAGGTTAGAACTGCTCCGGAGGTGAAAGAGTTAACTTTCCATGCAGAGCATGGAACCTTGAGCGCAAGCTCGGTTGAACACTCTGTCTGTTGTAGCTCAAACTTAAACTGTCAGATTCTTTACTCCGTCTCACTGAACAGTCGCTCCGGAGATTTCTCCTGCTGCTCGGTTCGTTTGTCAGTTAAAAAGTTGTAATTTTCATTTTTTTGACCGAAATTAAATCGCATTCGGTCGGTTCAAGCTCTGTCTGTGGTATTGTAAGTAATAGATAGGCTTACGTTTATTTTCTTCTGTGTGGAACTTGTAAACATCTTTTTCGGTTCAGTTTGAACCGATCAGATTGGTTTTAAAATAACTTTCTAGTCCTTTAGAGTGCGGTTCCCAGTTCTTATCGGTTCTAAAAAACAGATTTTATTACGGTTTTTCCCGATATGACACGGTTGGGAACCGATAAAGAGTCTTGTTGGCGGATTGCCACTAGCAGGCAAGTTTTGGTTAGGCTGGCACTATGTCTGAGAACCCAAAGAAAAACCGGACCCACTGGGTTTCAGCACTGTGGCCTCTGTGGGAAGCCTTTGCTAGGCTGACCCACACACCACTGTTATATTGTCTGGGTTTGACCACCTCAATGCAGACTGCCAGATTTGTAACAATTTTCCTGCTGCCACCATGGAAAAGAGAGTTGGCAGGCTCAGGGAAAGGGAGGCCAAAAAGTCCGCTGACCCGGATGGCCAGCCCGGTTCGGTTCCAACCGAACCTGAGGGAGTGCCCTCTGACCAGGGCGATACTTCCTCGGGCCAACGAAGAGCCAGCTCTGAGGAGCCAGTTCCAACTAAAAGGGCTAGAAAGTCAACTAGTGTGGAGCAAAAGTTCTTTCTCCAACCGCTGAGGAAACAGCTAAAGCTATTCAAATTGTCCAGTCCTTTCCCGGTTCCATCCGAACCGACACCATCAGGGAAGCGCTCGGTTCGGACGGTTCCACCGGTTCAAGATTATGATTTTGAGGATTTTTATGAACCGGAGGAAGGGGAGGAGGGGTATGAGGAGAGTGAATGTGATTTTGAAGGTCTGGATGTGCCCATTGAACCGGACATCTCTCCAGACAGACCATCAGGGGTTCCCCAGGCTATCTGAGTCCCCTTCTCATTTTATGTTCTATAAGAAAGTTGCTGAAACTCTCCAACTCCCTGTTGAGGAAGCTGTTGATGACCAAGAAGAGCCTGATTATGTGGAAATGATGGATATTCCAGAGTCTAGGAGACTGTCTATTCCCTTGCACAAACTTTAGAAACAGACAGTAAACATTCTAAAACTCTCATTCTATCCTCTCTGTGGATAAAAGGATGGACAAGAGGTATGCTTTATCAGGCTCTGATATGAAGTTCTCACTCAGCAATGCAGCCATGTGGGGTAGTTCAGGCTGCTGCCTGTGACAAGGCAAATATTCCTCTAGCCTCTCACCCTCCTGAAAAGGATTCCAGGAGGATGGATGCCATGGCAAAGAAACAGTACATGGCAGCATCTTTGGACTCAGACAGGCAAACTATGGCTTGTGCTGCTGGGTACCAGAAATCCAGATGGGATACTGTGCTGGCCCTAGCAAAACAGGCCCCTGACCAGCTTGCCAGGAGCTGGAAGAGGTGGCTGCAGATGGTATTGAGGCATCCAAGGTGCAATTTCATGCTGCAGTGACTCTAATGATGTGTCATCAAGGTCATGGCTACATCTGTGGCTCTTCAGAATGGCTTGGCCAGATGTACTACCCTGTCACAGGATACCCAGTCTAAGGCCATGAATTTTCCTGTTGTGGGCAATTCTCGTTTGGAGCAGACAGAGAATTATATGAAGAAAATGGATGAAATAGGACCACCTAGGGAGTGCACAGGCCAAAGAAAGGCAAGCCACTCCTCAAAGACAGCATGTCAGGGGCAGGGCAGGCCTTTCATAGGCCTTTACCAAACCCAGGCCTCCTCTTCTGCTTATGCCCAGAGGGGTTCTTAAGAGGAGAGGCAGACGGGTACAAGTAAGCCTGTTTCACCCTCAGCCCAAAGCCCCTGCCAAGCAGGCTCCCTGATGGGGTGACCAGGGCCGATTCTCCACTACTGGTAGGGGGCAGGTTGGCTTACTTTGTCCAGGACTGGAAGTCTTTAACATCAGACAAGTGGGTCCTGGAAGTAGTAAGCCAGGGACTGGTTCTCAGCTTCAAAAAATTTCCAAAGATGAGAGCCAGGTCCTTTCCACCTGCAAATCCATCAGAGGCATTTGCCCTAGAAACAGAAGTTTCCACCCTCCTGGCTCTCAGAGCTGTGGAAAGGGTTCCTCCCCTACACCAGGGCAAAGGGTTGTACTCCAGGTACTTCCTTACCCCAAAAAAGACAGGAGAATGGCGGCCCATCCTGGATCTCAGGTATCTAAACAAGCTCCTTTTAAAACCAAAATTCAAAATGGTGACACTGGGAATTATTTTATCCTCTTTAAGGCCAGGGGACTGGCTAGCGTCCCTGGACCTCAAGGATGCCTACTTCCATGTTCTTATCAGAAGCTCCCATCGAAAGTACCTCAGATTCGAACTGCCCTCAGGCCATTACCAGTTCAGAGCAATGCCCTTGGCCTCACCTCGGCCCCGGTGTTCACAAAATGCCTGGCAGTAGCAGTTGCCCACTTAAGAAGGCAAAAGATTGCCATCTTTCCTTATCTGGACGACTGGCTCATTGTAGGCCAGTCCCCAGACCAGGTCAAACTACACCTTCAGGTAACTCAGCAACTGCTCACATCTCTAGGTTTCCTTCTCAGTCTTCCAAAGTCAGTTCTAGAGCCTGTCCAGCTACTCACCTTCATAGGCGCAGAACTGAACACAAAAGAACCCAGAGCCTTCCTCCCTCTGGAAAGAGCAAGGACCTTGGTCTCTCTGGCCTCCTCTTTCACCCTGCAGGTCTCTCGACCAGCAAGGCATTTTCTACAGCTCCTGGGGCACATGGCTGCTTCTACAGCAGTAGTGCAGGGAGCAAGATTTCAGATGAGGGACATCCAGTTCCATTTGAGAGCCTTTTGGTCTCAAAGGACAGACCCTCTAACCAAATTGATCCCAGTGACTCGAACCCTGATCCAGGCCCTTCAGTGGTGGCAGGACCAGAGAAATCTAAGACAGGGGGTTCCCTTCATTCCCCAGTCTCACTCCTTGACCCTTACTACAGATGCATCCCTCTTAGGGTGACGAGCTCACATGAGCGACGTTACTACCCAGGGATTGTGGTCCCCTCAGGAATCTCTGCTCCACATCAATTTGTTGGAACTCAGAGCAGTTTTTCTAGCACTCCAGATTTTTTCCACATCTGTTCAGAACAAGGTTGTTCAGGTCAGAACAGACAATACCACTACAATGTGGTACATCAACAAGCAAGGAGGCACTCGGTCTATGGCCTTGTGCACCGAAGCAATGAAGTTGTAGTCTCTGGCTTATTCCCTGAACGCCTTCCTCACGGCAGTTCACCTCCCAGGCAAGGACAATGTCCTAGCGGATGCTCTCAGCAGGATTTCCCAGGGCCATCACGAATGGGCACTGGACCCCCTAGTACTGGAGGTAGTATTTGCCAGATGGGGCACCCCGCAGATAGATCTCTTTGCAGCCCCAGACAATCACCAACTTCCCTTTTGCTGCAGGCCCCCAGTGTTGGGCTCAGTCCCTCTGGATGCCTTCCTACTCAGTTGGGAAGGAAGTTTCTCTGTCTTTTCCCCCTTCCTCTTCTCTTCAAGGTGCTAGTCAAAATCAGATCTCAGCCCTGCAAGATGATCCTGATTGCCCCAGATTGGGCCAGACAGCCCTGGTACCCCTCCTCATGTCCTTAGCAGTCCACCTTCCCTGTGTCTTCCAGAAATCACAACCTGTTAACCTGTGCCCAGGGAGAGTTTGGTATCCGAACCTCAAATCTCTCAATCTCAAGGCCTGTCTCTTGAAGAGTTAGAGTTTGCTGACCTACACCTTTCCCAAGGTGTATTGGAATATTGAAGGCCTCTAGAAGCCTTCCACCAGGGCTACTTATAATTCAAAATGGAGAGATTTTCCATATGGTGCGCTCAAGCATATTCCCCCAGAATCTGCTGACATGCCTACGATCCTGGATTATTTGATGCATTTGAATTATTTGGGGCTGAGACCAGCTACCCTAAAAGTGCACTTGGCAGCCGTGTCTGTTTTCTTATCAGCAGGTAAGCCCTCTTCTTTTTCAGCTCACCCTGTGTTCTCCAAGTTTTTTAAAGGGTTTCTTCACACCAACCCTCCATTCAGGGACCCTGCCCCTGCTTGGGATCTTAATATTTGCATTGCCCAGCTTATGCAACCCCCTTTTGAGCCATTGTCTTCAGCAGAGCTTAAGTACTTGACTTGGAAAACTGTGTTTCTGGTAGCCATCACCTCTGCCAGGCGCATAAGTGAGCTGCAAGCATTGTCAGTGGAGCCTGATTTTATCTCCTTTCAGAGAGATAAGGTGGTCCTCAGGACTAACAGAAAGTTTTTGCCTAAGGTGGTTTCAGACTTCCACCTTAATCAATCCATGTCTCTTCCTGTGTACTTCACTGACCATTCCTCCTCTGGCGAGAGGAGATTGCACAGTTTAGATGTCAAAAGAGCCCTTAGTTACTATTTAGAACGTACCTAGGGTCACAGGTTTGAATCCCTCCAATTGTTCCTCACTTATGGTGAGGTTGGTAAAGGAAAACCTGCCACTAAAAGATCCATTGCCAGGTGGATTGTCTCTTGTATCCAATTTTGCTATGAAAAACTGGGTAAGATTCCTCCCTCAGGCCTGAAGGCTCACTCTACCAGAGGTACAGCTGCGTCTCTGGCTGCTGCCAGGGACATCCTATCCTAGAGATATGTCAAGCAGCTACCTGGAAAACAGTTCACACTTTTACTAAGCATTACTCCTGGATATCCAGGCTAGGAGTGATGCTCGATTTGGCACAGCTGTGCTTCAGAGCCTATTTCCTAAGTAGGTTCTGTCCCTCCTCCTTGGAGGTAACTGTAACCTGCATATGTCATAATATAGCAAGACTTCATGTTGTTTGAGAAGAAAAATTACTCACCTTAGTAATGTTGTTTCTTCTAATGGAGTCTTGCTATATATGACCTCCCCAGCCTGCCCCTCTCAGAACCTCTACTTTTGGGATGTGGGTGGGCAGTGCAATGTTGGCACTTCATAGATACCCACTTTATTTTCACCCTTTCTTAGGGTGCTTAGGTGTTATGCTTTATTTTTTCTTTCTTGAATCCCCTGACTTGAGTCTTTGTTTTGGGATCAAGAACAAAAATGTGTTTTTGTAGTTAGTAGCCAGTAAGCTAGTGTAGGTTTACGGCTTCCACACAGAACCTTAGTGAGTTTTTGCTCATAAATATCTGACAGTTTAAGTTTGAGCTACACAGAGTGTTCAACCGAGCTCGCGCTCAAGGTTCCGTGCTCTGCATGGAAAGTTAACTCTTTCACCTCCGGAACAGTTCTAACTTGCGGTCATACTGCATATGTCATAATATAGCAAGACTCCATTAGAAGAAACAACATTAGTAAGGTGAGTAATTTTTTCTTCTTGACCCTTCTTATACAGGTCTTCCGGACTATCTTATGTCTGTTTTTTGGTTAGGCTATCCTTCTAGGTTAGTTATGCTGTACCTCCTTGGGAAAAAAGGTACTGAGGCGGTTGGAGGGTCGACGCCGAGATAGTCATGGCCACGCGAGCAGAGGCTTGCGGCACCACTCCTCGCAGCTCCAACTGGCACCGGCCCTCCTGCAAAAAAGTTTGCTCCCGCTGGGTCCTAGCGCCTCCGGCGTAGATCCTATTAGTGTGAATGAGAGGTGGAGACTTCGTCCAAGAAGGTCCAAGAATTACGGTAGGTACATCATTTCCATTTTTTTGCTCGTGAGAGCATGCGCCTGGGGGCCCAAATTATTCTGATCGCCTCACTAAGTCCTCAGCAGATTTGGTTACCACTAACTGAGCGGTTGTCCTCAGAACCTCCAATTCTGCTACCAGTATGCTCGCAGTTGCTGTTCCAAGATCAGGGCAGGCTGGTTCATCTAGATCTCAGGTCTTTGCACCTTCATGCTTGGCTCCTACAGACATAGCCAAATTCAGGTACGGGGTTTCACAAGAGGTGGCGGATGTCCTCGTCTCAGTGAGGAAGCCCTCTACGCACTCCACTTATGCTATGAAGTGGAAGCGTTTTTTGCAGGAGGGCCGGCGTTTTTGTTTGTGGGCTTCATCTTCCCATCTGGGACTCCATTATCTGTCTGGTGAACTCAGCATTACAGTATCTCCTCTCCTTATACCAGCAAGGCTTGAGCTACTCTTCTATAAAGGTGCACATGTAGGCCATCTTGGCATATCATGTCCTCTTGAGAGATAGAACCGTGGCCCAACTGGACATGGCCCACACCTTTTGAACCAGTGGCTGATTGTGAGCTTTGTTATCTTTCCTGGAAGGTTTGTTTTTTAGTTGCTGTTACTTCAGCTTGAAGGGTTTCCGAGCTTCAGGCCCTGACATGTAAGGAGCCTTATTTCGTTTTTCACAGGGAAAGGGTTTCCCTTAGAACAAATCCTAAGTTCCTTCCCAAAGTGGTCTCTGAATTGACCCTCAACCAATCGGTTGATGTTCCAATCTATTTTTCTACCCCTGCCAATAGGGGAGAGGCCCTCCTACACACATTGGATGTCCACAGGGTGCTGAGGTACTACCTCAAGTGCACAGCTACACACCGTAAATTGGAGCAACTATTTTTGGCCTTCACGCCACAACACCTGGGCAAACCGGTGTCTAAACAAACTATTTCCAGGTGGCTTGTCCACTGTATTGTACTTTGTTACGACAAGCACAACAGTGTTAGTGGCTCAGTAGGTAGCACACTCGCCTCTGAGGCCAGGAGATCAGAAGGCTGTGGGTTCAGTTCCCACATCTGGCACTTGGGTTAATATCCCAGTACTGACACTGTAGTGTAGCATGAGAGGGGTGCTGCACTTCTGAGGTGCCGTTTTTTGGATGAGATGTTAAACCGAGGTCCCATCTGCCTGGATTGCTGGTAGATCAGGTGGATGTTAAAGATCCCATGGCACTTATCAAAAAGAGCAGGGGAATTTTATTGATAAATTGGACGTCATTACAGAAGAAAAACAAAACACAAGTCAACAATTAGAAAAAACAAGTCAAAGTCATGTAACAGAAAATAAAGCATCACAATTTTTCCACAACAGTGCAGCTTGAAAACCAGGGTGAACTAAAAATCATTTTTTTAACAGAACATAAAGCTGTGCGAATATTACAAAGGACTTCACTTTTAAAATAGTTTTTGGTGTAAAACTAATAAACATCTTGCTTGCCATATATGATATCGAACAATAGCAAAATTATATACAAGGTATCTTCGTGATATCTGTCGTTGAGCAGATCATAGTGCAAAACATGATATGTTCATAAGAAATCATAGAGAGCAGAGGTTCTGACCAATCAACAGCTAATGTAGACCAAACTTCTAAAGAAAACGGACATTCACAAAACAAATGTTGTTGGGTTTCAAGAACCTGGAGACAAGAAGTTCTAGGGCAATACCTCAAATTCAAAGCTTTGTGCTTATGATTATTATTAACCCTAGTCTGTCATAGTTACCTAACCAAACCATGTCCCATAAATAGGGTGGTAACGTAGATTTTGGAGTTGATGGAGTACCCAAGGGAGACGCTTAGGAGGGCAGAATGGAAAACAACCTCTTCCTGGGCCTCATCCTCCAAAGTCTATTATATATCATTAATCTAGATAAGATACAGAAATCCTGAGGAGAAGGCTCCAGGTTAAGGCCATCTTGAAACTCTCTTTCCCATAAGCAGGGACTACTGGGGATTTAGTAATAACACCCTTATAATGAGCGTCCAATTGTCTAAACAAAGGAGAACCACGCCAAAAATAGGGTTTCCAAAAGACATCCCCAGGTTTCAAAGCCTTCCCAAAATTGTAATTGAAAAAAGGCTATAGAAAAAACAACAGGGTGGATCATATTGATGCCACCTTCTTTTATTAGCGGTATGTAAAACCTCTTTAATGGGATTCAATCTAGATCCCCAAAACCCTTAAAAAATACCATTTAATTTAGTAAACAAAAGAAATAGGTAGTAGGAAACACATAGCTAAGATATAAAAAATTGGGGTAACAAAGTTTTAAGTAACACAATTCTTTTCTTTTACCAATCAAATGGCGTTTCAACTATTAATCAAATTATCAGCTTTCTGTAAAGCAAGGTTCCAATTGTACACTTAGCATGTTATCACGCAAAAAATACCTAAATATGGGAAAGCTTCTAATGAAACAGAAACTCCGCAAAAGGCCTGTGCTGGGAAGAGAGTCATGCCCTAATGGCACACATATACTTTTATTTAGGTTTATTTTTGAACCAGAAACTGAAGAGAAAGTTTGGAGGACCTGAACAATAGCCTCCTGTGTCGAAGAATCAACAGCCAAAATTAAATCATCAGCATAGGCTAATGTTTTAATTGGTGGAGAGGAAGGGTCAAAGTAATCCAACAATCTGTGGACAAAGAAAAATAGTCCTCAGAAAAGTATCTATATAAAAACTATACAACAGGGACTGAGCGGACATCCCTGTCGGACACCACAGGCTAGAGAAATAGGATGACCTATCCAACCATTGACATTAGGCCGTGATTCACAACATCTTTGTACAACAGGCGATCCAGGAAAGGAAACGCATTGAAACCCAAAAGCTGTCAGCACCTGGAATAAGAAGTCATGAGAAACTTTATCAAAAGCTTTTCCTGGTCCAAGCTTAAAATCCACCCAGAGACAGCTTTTTATCTCCTAAAGCGAATATTTAGCAATAAAATGAGATTGTCATAAGGATATCGTCCTGGGATACCACAGGTTTGTGTAGAACTTATCATATGGGATGCTAAAGTAAGCATTCTAGACAGTAAAACTTTGGCAAGAATCTTATAATCAACGTTTAACAGACTAATGGGTCTCCAGTTATTAATATCGACGGGATCCCCTTTCTTTTTGAAAAGTAGAATCAGTAAGGCTTCTTTCATCGAGGCGGTCAAAGTATCACAGCGTAACATTTCATTATAAACTATCGTTAACACAGGGACAAGATCGGTGGAAAAGGTTTTGTAAAAATGTGAGGTCAGTCCGTCTGACCCTGGGGCCGAATGTGGATTCAAACTATTAATAGCGGATAATACTTCCTGTTCACTAAGATCAGAAGACAACTTGGCTTGATCGGAATCTGAAAGCTGGGGTAATGTCAATGATTTAAGAAAGGGTTCGCCATTAGCCAGGTCAGCTTTGGTACCAAACATATTAAAGACATGATTCTCTACATGTTGAAGCAGTCCTTCAGGTGTCGTAATAAATTCCCCCGACTGGGATAGAAAAGAGGAAACTAATTTAGTGTCAATCCTATCTTTGCAGGCTCTAAAAGAATCCAGACAACCTTTAGTGACTCGAGTGCCAAAGCGAGCTTCCTGGCCTAAAGAGTCAGCTCGATTATACTGGAACGACCTCATTTGAGTACTGATCTCACCAATTTGTGAGCTAAAATCATGATCAGTGGAGCTAGCCAAAGAAATTAAATGCTGTAGTTGATGCCTTAAAGTTAAATAAGTCAAATATCTAGTATTTTGTTTGTCAGCCGCTTTTTTTTGGAAAAGCTGTTTCCAGCTCTGTTTAGAAGCCTCCCACCAGTCCATCCCAGTATCATAAAATTCGGCCACAGACAAACGAGCTAGAAACTCCCTACGCCAAAGTTTGAGAAAAAAGGAATCATTCAGTAAAGAGTCATTGAGGCGCCAACCAGCTTTCCTACACCTTGGGGCAGAAGCCCAAGTAAAAGAGGCGCATAAAGCAACATGGTCTGAAAATTCAATTCCCACAGTTTTACAAGAAAGTAAAATCAAAACTTTAGATAGAAAGATGAAATCTATCCTAGTGTGTAAAGACCCCTTGAAAAATGTAAACCCTCCAGACTTGTGGAAATGCCTATATGCATCCACAAGCCTAGCCGTGGAAACTATAGTATTTAAAGCCATAGAGTCACAAAAAAGCTTGGAAGTCTGAAGGCCTCGATCTGATTGATGTAAGCCACAATTGAAGTCACCAACCCATAAAAGTAGTCTAGATCAGCTTAATCAGATGAAAAAGGGAAACCCGCTGAGCTTTAGTTTGGGGGGCATAAGTCCCTATCAACCGAAACCTCTCAGATTTGTAGGAAAAGTCTAACAACAAGGCTCTGCCAGGGGAAATATCTACTAGTCTGGATACCCGAAATTCAGAACTGGAAAATAATATCCCAATTCCGTCTGAAGTGTCGGTCCGATAGACCAAAAAGAGGTCCCGCAGTCCATGCCTTGAGGCCTGGAATAGTTCCCCATGGGTTTTAATCTGGTATCAACTAAGCAAAAAATATCACAGTTTAGGTCTGAAAGGGTCAAGAAAATCCCACCCAGCTTTCTTTCCCTTAATACTATTTACATTCAAAGAACATATATTCAGGAAGACATAGTTAAAAGTGGATGGAGATTTACTCTCCGCCGCTGCCTAGTACGCTTGGCTACTGGATCAGTGTCAGCCTGTCAGCCCCTTCCAGGAAAGGAAAGAAGAGAGGAGGTATCAGTATCCTCTCCCCAGAGTCTCTATCGGAAATGTCAGTGGCTAAACCGCAAATTTGTTAGGGTGTGCCAGTTACAGTGGTATCCTTACTACGACTGGCAACAGCAAGGCCCTTCCTAGTTCGTTTGTGAGTGACAGTAGTAAAACTAGGAACTTCTGTTTCAAACTTATATGGGAGGTATCAGTATCCTCTATTACTGTGGGAGTGGTAACAGGGGGAAGGACAGTAGAAGCAGTAAGAGATACTCCGTGTAAAGGAGTTTGGGAATCTAAAGCAGGGACTGCAGGAGGATCATCAGAAGTAACTACCGGTAAAGGGGGGGAGACAATGTCTAAAGTAGAAGAGGCTAAGTTATGGGCATGTAATTGCTGAGCAACTGTAATAAGGCCGTCATGGGAAGGGCAATTGTCCCTATTATGAGAGGCCCAAGGGCATCGGCCATAAGCATGGCCAGTTCCCTCACACAAGTTACATTTAAAAGAATTGGAACATTTAGCAGAAGTGTGACCATATTCAAAACAGTGACTGCATTTAAGAGTGTCACACGCAGAGCTCAAATGAGTGCGTGCACCACACTTAAAACAGGACTTTGGCTGCCCAGCATAAAAAATGAAACCCTTGTCCTTACCCAAAAAAAAAAAATTAGGCAAATGTTTTGGGCCAGTATTAGTAGGAAAGAGCTTAACCCTCACCCGCCAACTACCATCCCAAATTTGTTCAGAGTCAAGGTTAGGGACAGGCCTATTTAAAACCTCACACCGCTTGTTCAACCAAAATAAAATGTCTTCAGTATGGACCCCTTCATTTTTAAACACAACAGTAATATTACGTATAGCTGGCTTAGTAAGGGGAACGGCTTGAAAAGGGGACCAGACAGGTGTGGATTGAAGTTTGTCGATTGGGCCCAAAACCTATCAAGCCCAGACATATGCTTGAAACTAATATCAAAATTAGAATTACCAATATTAATCAACCTAAAAATATCTGATGAAAACTTCATTGACCCTTTAAGAAGGGTTTTGGCAATATAAACGGTCAGGGGAAGTTCTAAACCACCCTTATTAAGTAATCTAACTGCATTTCTTCTTGGTGCAGGTTCACCTTTGGAAGAAAACAAATCAGCAAGTTTAAAAGTAGCATCATGAGATAAATTAGCAGTAGCTGCAAAGTAGGTCCTGAAAAACAGTTTTAGTCCCTTCCAGAGCAGGAGCAACTTTAGAAACAGTGGGTTTATCACAAAAACTGGACGAGCCAGCAGTAGTTTGAGGACAAGACACACCTCGAGGTTCGTTGGAGCTCATACAGTCCTTAACAGTAGATTTTGAAGCATCTTTAAATATATGGGATCTTGGGAATCAGGGTCCAAACCCTTCAACTCCCTTCTCCCACCCTGCATTTTGCAGCGCTTTGTCCAGTGACCAGTCCGTGTGGGTATCCTGGCTGGGCTTGTTTTTTGTGGAAAGGAACTCCCACTTTAGACCAGCCAGGATCTCGATTGGCAGAGAAAAAAATACTGATGGTTGTTTGGAGGCAGAAACAGATGCAGCAGGTATACAGGAATCACTTACTCGTGTGGAGACTGCGCTAGTCGAGGCAGTAGCAGGAGGTCCATGGATTTGATTGCGGCAAGTCGGCTGCAGGAGCAGGCTGGAGGCTGTCAGCACTAGGCATCATCGGTTTCTCCAACACGGAAGAGACTGGCGTAATCCGCCTGTGGGGCGTCGCACTGGGGCTTTCAGAGTCGGCTCGCAGGAAAGAGGGAAGCACATTAGGCGGCCGAGGCGCTGTTTCGCGCAGGAAGACGGCTATTGCTGTATCAAGAAGTTGCAATTGCAGGACCAACGCCAGTCGCCTTCTCCTGGAGGCTGGAAACAGGAGAAGGAACTCCAACCTGAACAGGTACAACAGAAAGTTCCTCAATAGGCATAGCAGGCAAACGAACTGCTTCCAATACAGTCATGCTGCTAGTAGCAGCAACATCCGGACGTCTTCTAAGGCCTCTAGGAAGGTAGCACAGAGGAGGCCCACTTCCCTGAGCTAGTAGCATCCATCTCTTCCAGGGGATCATGCGAACTGGCCATCTCACAGCCAGCGCAAAGGCTCCACCTACACAGAGCAGGGGAATTTCCCCGGTGTACTGGCCAAATTTCCTTCATTCACTAAAAAAAAAAAAAATAATTCCACCAACAGCTTAATCTGTTTCAAGGTCAGTTGGCATTCATCTGTATCCCCCTCCCCCGGGTCGTGCCTGAAAATAGGCAGGATTTGTCTAGTGCACTTACCTGGTCAACAAAAAAAGGAAATAAAATTAAAAAAAAAAACTCTTCCTGGCACGGTTAGAGTTCATTCCACCAGAGGGATTTCTACCTCCTTTGCCTCCTTAAAAAATGTTTCTATAAGAGACATTTGTGCTGCCACCATTTGGAATTCAGTGCACACCTTTGTGAAGCACTATAGCCTGGACATTGCCTCCAGACGCCATGCCGGTTTCGGCTTGGCAGTTCTTCAGGGACTCTTGTCCTGATTTGCTGTATGTCAGCCATTTTTCACCTTTCCTCCTCCCGGGGTTAGTCACCTCCTTGGGGCGGGACTGCTTGGGAATCTGTCCTAATGGTTATAGACTGCTGCAAGAGCTCCCAGTCGAAGTAAGATAGTACAGTTATTGGAAGAGGGATGCCTGGATATCGTAGCAGTCACAGAAACATGGTACACAGAGAACCATGACTGGGATGTTAACATACCAGGGTACATAACTTACAGGAGAGACAGGCAGGAGAGAAGAGGGGGAGGAGTAGCTCTCTATGTAAAGGAAGGGATAAAGGCAACTGAACAAAAGAGTAAACAGGGAGGAGAGGAGGCACTGTGGGCCATCTTGGAGACTGGAAAGGGCACCATAATCCGCACAGGGGTTGTGTACAGACCCCCATGTCAGGGGGAAGGAATGGATAAGGATATGATGGAAGGCATTCTTAGAATGGCAGAGAAAGGGGAGATACTGTTGATGGGAGACCTGAATATGCCAGATGTTAACTGGAGCACATTTGCTGCAGCCACATCCAAGAGCAGGGCCATTCTTTACGCCCTACAGGTGGCAGGCATTAGACAGCTAGTTTGGAACCCACTCGTGAGGGAGCAATCTTAGACCTCGTACTCTCAAACGGGGCAGTGAGAGGATCTCAGATCTAGAAGTAGGTTGCCATCTGGGGACAAGTGACCATCAAACAGTGTGGTTCACGTTAAACTCAGTTATAGAGTCAAGCCATACAAAAGTGAGGGTACTGGACTTTAGGAGGGCTGACTTTGTAAGATGGAGAGTGCCTCAGAAAAGCACTAGCAAACAGGCTAGAAGGAGGTGTGGAGCAACAATGGGGAATTATCAAAACTGCCATCACAGAGGCAACAAGCCTTTGTGTGAAGCAAATAAACAAATCAAAACGAAAGAAAAAGCCACTATGGTTCTCAAGAGAGGTGGCTGTGAAAGTCAGGAAGAAAAAGATAGCATTCCGGAAGTATAAGGAAACACAGAAGGAGCAGGACAGAGAGCTGTACCAATTAAGGCAGAAAGAAGCAGGGAGGGAAGTCAGAATAGCAAAGGCCCAAACTGAGGAAAAGATAGCCAACTCAGTTAAGAAGGGATAAAACCTTTATAGGTACATCAGCGAGCGAGAAAGACAAAGGAGGGATAGTGAGGCTGAATAGAATGAATGGTGGGTGGGCAGAGGGACAGTGAAAAGCAGGAATACTGAATGAATATTTGTGCTCAGTATTCACAAAGAGGAGGAAGTGCCTAATCCATTTAACAGAAGCACTCTTGATAGGGTGATCCCAGTCCTTTCACAGAAGAAAGGGTTCTGCAAGAACTCCTAAAACTGAAGGTGGACAAAGCAATGGGTCCTGATGGAATTCACCCCAGAATTCTAAAAGAATTAGGAAGGAACTAGTGAAACCACTGGCTACTCTTTTAATAAATCATGGGAGGATGGTGTGGTACCCGAGGACTGGAGGAAGGCGGATGTGATTCCCTTCACAAAGTGGGACCAAGACAGAGGCAGGAAACTACAGACCTGTCAGTCTGACCTCTGTGGTAGGGAAAGTGATGGAGTCACTTCTGAAGGAAAGAATAGTTGAGTACCTAGAGGTCAGTGGAGCACAGGATCCAAGGCAGCATGGGTTCACAGCGGAAGGTCATGTCAGACGAATCTAATAGATTTCTTTGACTGGGTGACCAAAGTAGTAGACCAGGGAGGGCTGTGGACATGGCCTACCTAGACTTTAGCAAGGCATTTGACACAGTCTCACACAAAAGATTGATAGTCAAATTAACCAGCCTGGGAGTGGGTCCCAGGGTGGTAGCCTGAGTAAAACATTGGCTGGACAACAGGACACAGAAGGTAATTGTAAATGGAGTCCACTCTGAAGAAAGGGCGGTTACTAGTGGGGTACCGCAGGGTTCAGTATTGGGTCCAGTCCTTTTTAATGTCTTCATCAGTGACATTGCAGAGGGACTGGAAGGAAAAGTATGCCTTTTTGCAGATGACACAAAGATCTGCAACAGGGTTGATACACAAGGAGGCGGAAAGGATGAAAAGGACTTGGCAAGGTTGGAGGAATGGTCAGACGTATGAAGCTAGGATTCAATGCAAAAGTGCAAAATAATGCACCTGGGAAACAAGAACCCAGGGGAAGAATACACAATGGGTGGGGAGGTAGTAACAACAACAAAACAGGAAAGGGACCTGGGGGTAATCATATCAGATGACCTTAAGGTTAGCAAGCAATGTGAGAAGGCAGTAGGGAGGGCCGGGGGTATACTGGGATGTATAGGGAGAGGCATCAGCAGCAGAAAACAGGAAGTTGTTATCCCTCTGTACAGACAGTTGGGAGACCCCATCTGGAATACTGTGTCCAGTTCTGGAGACCCCATCTCCATAAAGACATAGACAGGATAGAGGCTGTCCAGAGGAGGGCAACTAAAATGGTGCAGGGTCTGCAAGAGAAGCCGTGATGAGGAGAGACTAAAGGAGCTTAATATGTATACCCTTGAGGAAAGAAGGAGAGGGGACATGATAGAAACTTTCAAGTACCTCAAGGAATCAACAAAGTCCAAGAGGGTAGCATCTTTCAGAAAAAGAGACTTGCAAGAACAAGAGGATACAATTTAAAGATAGAAGGAGGCGGTTCAGGGCAATGTGAGGAAGTATTATTTCACAGAGAGGGTAGTGGATGCATAGAACAGCCTTCCTGAGGAAGTTGTGGGGTCTAAAACTGTGGGAGAATTCAAGAATGCATGGGACAGACATAAGGCAATTCTTGTGGGGGGCAGGAAGATATAGGCTGTTGGTTAACTAGGATCTGAGGCCTATCCTGTAGGTAGGGAAATGGGCAGACTAGATGGGCCTAGCGGTCCTTATCTGCCGTCAAAGTCTATGTTTCTATGTTTCAGTTATGTAGGAACTTACCATAACAGTAGATCTTCGAGAGGAGCTCTTGCAGCCAGCGTTGCTTTCCTGCCCTCCTTCACCCGATGAGGTTTACAGCATGTCTTCGACAAGCTTTGCCTGGTTCACTTGCTAGGGTCCAGTCACAGGTCTTGGTGAGGGAAATGAGGTGGAGCCGGGCTCCGCCTCCTTTTATGATGTGACCGGCGTCGGGAAATGATCCTAACAGTACTGCTAATAAGTTTTTTCTGGTGGGTCCCTAAGGCCCTATGGCATTAGTCCTAATGGTTATAGTCTGCTGGAAGAACTCCTCTCGAAGATCTACTGTTACGGTAAGTTCTTACGTAACTGTACTGTCCTACCCCACACAGGAAGCAGCTATTGTATCGTCTACAACTGTAGACGTCACCTCATATAGAGTAGCAGCCATTGTAACATCTATAACTGTAGGCCCTACCCCACATAGGAAAGCGGCCATTGCACCATCTGTAACTGCATGCCCTACATAACATATGAAAGCAGATATTGCGCCACCTGTAACTGTAGGACCCAGTTTACAAAGGAAAGCAGCCATTCTACCTTTTTTTATGCATTTTGTTCCCTGACCCCCCGCCCTCATGTCCTTGCTTGCAGAGTCTTGTCCGCGTGGCACCCATACTTTTCTTGGCCGCCCGCCCACCGGTCACCCATTACCTGCCTGCACCACCACTGGACCTCCACCCAGTGGCAGCGGGACTGCGGGAGGGCGACCCCCTTCCCGGGAGAGGAGAGACGCCACTAAGCAGCTCAGTCCTGCTTCTCCTTCATACCGGCTCCCTGATGACCTGAGGTAATTCTCGAACTGGGGTGGCCAGCGTGGCACAAGATAAGGCAGAGATGCCTCAGCCTTCTGCGCGACTGGGCGGGCTTGCCATTCTACCATTTTTACCTGTAGGCCCCAGCACCATCCCAGTTTGAGACACTGATTATTTTCTGTCACAGATTCTTTTGCATGATACTGTTAGATAGGAGGGTGGTAAGTGGGTAAAAAGAGATGGTGGTCGGTTGAGAGCTAAAAAGTCTAGAGAAATTCAGAACACATTAAAAATAACACATCCTCACATAAAAAGAGAGACTGTTGGCAGCAAAAAACCCATCAGTCCATCTAGTCTGACCATAATCCTGCCTTGCTTACATTCAGTAATTGTCTGATGTTTCTCAAATGACAGTATCTAAATTATAAACATAAATCATAATATGATGAGGGATATGGTGTTAAGGCACCTGAAACCCTCACTGTTCTACAGTGTTACTCAAAGTATTTAAAGAGCTTCTTCCACCATATGAAACAGTAACAGTGACTCAGTAAGTTGCATACTTGCTCTGCCCTCTTGGAACATCATTTTGGAAGACTGGAAAGTCTTGAGTTCTAGTCCTACACCAGGAACGTAGGCTAATACTCATTTCTGACACTGGAGTTCATCAGTAGGTGGGTGGTACACTGTTGAGATGCTCTCCTTTCAACGAGACATGAAACAGAGGATCTTACTTCAAGAGGGCTCTTGCAGTAGGTAATAACTATTAAAACTGAGCCACCAGGCACTAGGACCACATGGAAAACTTTAGCTAGCAATGTATAGCAGGGGACCGCCCCCCAACGTCACGTGACTGGCGTGCGCTAGATGCCATATAAGGGACGATCCCCATGCCCACACTCTAGTTCTTTCCTGCTGTCGACCTGTACATGTTGGACCTCATGGAACACTGCTACAGTTCGACCACCATTTTTGATAAGTATATCCTTTGGATTTTTCTTTGTTTTTTCACAAAATAGTAGAATTTGCCATCTGATTGCATGTCTTTTCAAACTCATTCCGAATCGCATCACAACAAGTGCAACTGCGGCAAGCAGCTGCCGGAAAAGGACACCCACACTTCGTGCCTCCTGTACTTGGGACCCGACCACGACACCGAGGCCTGTGCGGCCTGCCAAAAATGTAACCAGGCCACATGGAAACGCAGGCAACAGGCCCTGGAAGCTCACCTTTTGAAATCGAAACTCGCTTCCATGGAGAAAGAGCTGCAGCAGATGCGAAGTGCTTCCATGTCTCTGAGAGGTTCTTCTGACTCCTACAAGCAGAAGAAGAAGAAGAAGGACAAGGAGAGACACCGGGATCGGTCTTCTTCCAGACCGCAGCTCCCTGCAGGGACCGCGACCGACAAGAGGCCTTCCTCCACTAAGGGAAGATCTTACTTCGAGAGGGCTCTTGCAGTAGGTAATTACATATAGGACTGAAGCTGGCAGGCATCAGGACCCCATGGAAATATTTCTAGCTAGCAGTCTTTGGTGGGGGACCGCCCCCCACGTCAGGTGACCGACGTCAGTATAATGGGGCAGTCCCCCATGCCCGCCTTCCAGTTCTTTCCCGCCGTTAGCTTGTGAAAGCACCTCACGGTTAAGTTCCTACTGCTTTGTCAGTCTGTCGTCAGTTTTCACTGAAGTTTTTTCTCATTTTTCACTTTATTATCTCGTGGCTGCTGTGTATGTCGTCCCCTACTCCATCCTATTTGCATAGAAATAAGTGCGACTCGTGCGGTACCCAGCTCCTGCATAAGGACGGTCATTCCCTGTGCTTCTTCTTTTTAGGCCCGGATCACCCCGTGGAGGCAGTATAGTGCAGTGGTTTAAGGCTCTGAGCTGTAAATCTGGTGACATCCAGCAGACCAGACCGAGGTTTGAATTCCAAAGCTTCCACTTGCATACTGTGTGACCCTGAGTAAGTCACTTAACTTCCCTGTGCTCCCAAGTTGCTCCTGTAAAACAAACTTTAAGCTTAGTGTGCTACTCCTGGTTAAACAGCTAAATACCTGCCAGCACTGCCAGCAATTCAACGCAGCCACCCGTAAATGGATGCAGCAGTCCCTGGAGGCCCATATTTTAAAGCAAAAGATGTCCTCCATGGAGAAGGAGCTGGAGAAGCTTCAGCAGGCCTCAACTTCCCCTGAGGGTCACCGCAAGAAGAAGGAGAAGCACCGGAACCAGGACTCCACTTCCACGGCCACCGTGACTCCAGCTGGAGTCACCGTGCTCACGGTAATGTCCCCCCCAAGGGATTGATCCTCAAAGGCCGTTTTGGAGGTTTCTAAGGTAGTGACATCCTTCCCGTCAGGCTCACGCTCAGGCCCATCGGAAGCTTCCGGAATAAAGGAGGCAACTGCTCCTGGGAAGACCACCACCACACGGCCTTCTGGGTCAAGTGGGTCAGGTAAGTTGGCCTTCGGCTTCTCCGATGTCTACTTGGACAAGGCCGTTAAGACGTCTGACCTTTCGGGGCAGCGCACGACCTCATCGACTCCTGCCAAGACCGCTCCTCCATCGCGGCCTTCGTTGAGTGTCGGATCCGATAAGCCGGATGCCGGCTCCTCTGACGCCTGCCCGGATCCTGCCAGTAAGGAGGACGTCGGCTTCTCCGACGGACGCGTGGTGTTAGAGCCAACGCTGGACCCTGTTGACCTGTCCATCGTTCCCTGCTCCTGCTCCCCACAGCACTCACCACTGCAAACTGAGGTCCCAGTGTCTCCTCTGCCAGACCACAGGGATTCTAATCCACCTTCTCCAGGTGACACGGAGGATGCCGGTACGCTCCCATCAGGTCTCCCTCCCTCTGGGCTGGATTCCTGGACGCCAGCTCCGATGCCGGCCTACCTGACGCCGGGCGACATACCCTTACTGGACGCTGTCCCAACGCCGGGCCCCCTGCACCTGGCTCGCCCATGGGGCCTTTCCCAGGGCCTTCTGCTGCATCAGAGACCCTGTTTCCCAAGTATCCAAACCCATCCGATCCAACGCCGTCCTACCCAGGACCAAAGTATCCAGCGCCGCAGTACCCGACGCCAGCCTACCCGACGCTGGGCTAAGGATACTAGCCCTATGGATACCCCCAGTATCCGTATCCCCCCCTCCTCCTCCACAGCACCCCAGCTGCCGGTGGATTTGAAGGAGTCTCTGGCTGCCTGGTGGGCTGAGGCCAAGGCCCAGCTCACCAGGGAAGAAGAGAGCCATCTTCCAGTGATGGACCCGGTTCCAGATCCCCTTCGCCGGAGACAAAGGACTCCCTCCCCCCAGCCCGACACCAGAGTCGAGCCCTCCGGTGCCAAGGCTGGAGAGTGTACGCCTCCCTGAGGGTTGCCCAAGGGGTCTGTTCCTCCCCCACATGGAATGGAGTCTTCATATCACTCTTCTTCAGAGACCTCCAACTCAGATTGCGGGGGGTGCTCTGATCCTGACGACGAGCCTCGCTCTCCAGTTTGTCCCAGGCCAAGGACTCCTCCAAAGTCTCCTCCAGAAGATCCTTCCTTTCTGGAGTTGCTGAGAAAGATCCAGGAGATCCATCTGTGGCAATCTCTGGAGCCAGATCCATAGTGGAAGAAACTCTGTGCTCATTTGGATCTGCCCGAAGCAGCTCCAACATTGATTCCACCCTGGATCGAGCCTCACGCAGACCTTGTTTCTACTATTTGGAAACAACCGTCTGTGGTAGCCCCCCTTCCGAGGAAGACAGATAGGCTATACCAGGCTCCCGAGGGTGTGGATTATTTAAATACACACCCTAAGGACGATTCTGTTGTGATTAGCGCTGCTCACAGCTGATCAGCTAGCCCAAAGCACCTTAGCTCGTCTCTGCCAGACAAGGAATCCCACCTTCTGGACCAGTACGGGAAGAAGGTGTATGCTTCTTCTATGCTAGGAAACAGAGCCCTGAATTATGTGGCACATATGGGAGATTACCAGAAGACTATCTTGAGTCAGGTGGAATCCAAATTGGACACCCTCTCTGAATCTCAAACCAAGCAGGAATTGGCTGATCTTGTCCAGTCTGCTCATTCCGACAGTAGGCACATGCTTCATGCCACGTATGATGCAGTGGACATTGCTGGTAGGAGTTCAGCTTTCGCCTTGGGCCTTTGGTGTCATGCCCAGCTCCGAGTGTCAAGACTGGTCCCTAAAGTGCAATCCGGGGTCGGTGCTGTTCGGTGGAGATGTCAAAGATGTCATCACCGACCTGCAAGAGAAGGGCACTGCACTTAAGTCTGTTGACTCTTTGTACAAGCTCCCTCAGGGGCAGCTTCAGCCCTTTCGTTAACGTTCTCATCCAAAAGCGAAACCTCAGGGCAAACAGGCCAACAAATGTCGGGCCCTACGGCAGCCAAGACTCCGCCACCCAAAAAAGCTGCAGGAGCCCCGGCTGCCACACTGCCTCACAACTCCTGACTCCTGTCCACTCCCACAGCCTCTGGACTCTCCAGAGGAACCAGTAGGAGGGAGGTTCTCCTTCCATCTTCCAGGTTGGGAGAGGATCACATCAGATGCTTGGGTGCTCCTGCTGATAGCGGAAGGGTACTCAATCGAGTTTCTTCAAAAACCACCAAGAAGACCACCCCCCAAGTCGCCTTACTCCCCAGCACATCTTCCTCTTATTCAGGAAGAAATTTCCTCCCTTCTCTTGAAGGAGGCGATAGAGTCAGTCCCCACCCACCTTTGGGGGGCCGGTTACTACTCCCATTTCTTCTTGGTACCAAAGAAAATGGGAGAGGTGAGGCCTATTCTAGACCTCAGCTCCCTGAACTTGTTTGTGGAGTACAAGTGTTTCAGAATGCTCTCCCTGCAGGGCTTCTGCCGCTTCTTCGGCCGGGACAGTGGCTGTGTGCTTTGGATATGCAAGATGCCTACCTGCATATCCCCATCCGCCCTTCCCACCGCAAATTCCTCCTGTTTTCTTTTCAGGGGGCCACTACCAATTCAGGGCCCTCCCATTTGGTCTTTACTCTGCCCCCCGAGTGTTCACCAAATGCCTTTCAGTGGTAGCGGCCCACCTGCGTATCCAGGGAGTACTGGTTTTCCCATACCTGGACGATAGTCTCCTGGCGGCTTCGCCCATGGAGGAACTCCAGTGCTGCCTTTCCCTTAGACTGCAGGTTTTCACTAGCCTGGGTATCACCATCAACCAGGCCAAGTCCCATCTCAGTTCATTGGGGTGATCCTGGACACGACCATCGGCAAAGCCTTTCTGCTGCTGGACAGGGTGGACACCCTTCAGGCGCAGGCTCGTCTGTTATCCAGCCGAAGAAGGGTCAGCGCCAGGTCAGTCCTTCACCTCCTCGGGCTCATGGCATGTGCAATTCCGACAGTCCCCCACTCGGCTCCATATGAAGATCCCTCAGTGGACGTTTCGGTCTCAATGGGACCAGACTTCGGACGACCTAGACCAGGAGGTTCTGGTCTCCGACCCTATGATTCGGGACTTACTCTGGTGGTTGATGCAGAAGAACCTTTGCTGGGGAGTTCTGTTCTGTCTGGAACCTCCCTCCCAAACGTTGACAACAGATGCCTCAGGAGAAGGCTGGGGAGCCCACCTGGGACATCACAGGACTCAAGGGTCTTGGTCCAGTCTCGAACACACTCTTCACATCAGTGTGCTTGAGCTCCGAGATGTTCTGTATGCTCTTCAAGCTCTTCACTCTTGCATTCTTCCCGGTCATCTGGCCATCCAGACGGACAACATGTGCATAGTCTGGTACATCAACAAGCAGGGAGGAACTCGTTTCTACCCTCTGTGCAGGGAAGCAATGAGAGTTTGGGGTTGGGCAGCTCAGCCCAGCCTTCGCCTGACAGCAGTTCACGTCCCGGGAGTAGACAATACGCTGGCGGACCATCTCAGTCAGTCGACAGACAACGCCCACGAGTGGGAGCTGGATCAAAAAGTGATAGACGAAGTCTTCCTGTGTTGGGGAAACCCTCAGTTAGATCTGTTTGCGTCTCCTCTAAACAAAAAACATCCCACCTTTTGCTCGCTCGTTCCAGGGCGAGGCATTTTTTGGCAGGACGCTCTGTCTCTCATTTGGAGGAACAGATTTGTCTATGTTTTCCCTCCAATTCCCTTAATCCCGAGGGTCTTACACAAACTACAATCAGAAGCGGCTTGAATGATGCTCATTGCTCCATTCTGGCCCAGACAAATTTGGTCCTCTTCTGCAACAGTTTTCAGAGCAACCTCCACTTCCTCTTCCTCTGTCGCAGTACTTGCTGACCCAGGACCAGGGGACCCTGGTCCATCCAGGTCTCAGATCCCTTCAGCTGCATACGTGGCTCCTGCAGACATAGTCCGAACCTGCTTTGGGGTTTCTTCTCTCATCGCAAACATTTTGTTGGAGGCCAGAAAGCCTTCCACTAGGTCCACCTAAGCAATGAAATGGAAGCGTTTCTCGATATGGGCTGCTTCGAAGGACTTGGATCCCTTCTCTTTTCCTGTTGAGAGAGTCCTGGACTATATGCGTCATCTCTTTGACCTGGGTCTCAGCCATTTCTTTTTTTTTTTTTTTTTTTCGTATACTTATTTTATTAGAGACATTACAGATTCTCAGTATCTCATTTCTTTGGTTACATTTGATGTCCATTTTCTTTATGAACAATACATGTTATTCATATTCCATATTACTGAGTACACAGCTTTTACATATCTCTAAAAAGCTCCAAAGTACATTCAGTTCTAATTCTTAATAAACTACTACTTCTAAGGGACCTTTAACTTTTAAACTTATAGCTGATATCTACCGAAGGAAATAGTGTGGGGAGGTGCATACCTAGAGGGGGAAGAGAAAAAGGGGGGTAGGAGGGGAGGTGGGGGGTGGACATTCAGAACTGTGATTCTTTATACAAATCCCAACGTGTCCATCTACTATTATATTGACTTAATTTATGGTTGACAATAAATGTAATTCTTTCCATTGCTTGTACTTGATCCAGTATTTGTAACCAATCGGTAAGCTGCAGCACAATTCGCTGCAGCCATTTTTTTGTTATTGCTTTTATTGAGGCTATATTTGCCACTGTCCAGAGATAGCGCCCTTCTCTACCTTTAATTTCCGAGGGACATAGCCCTAATATGATGTTCTCTGGGCCTATATTACTATCTAGACTAAGCAATTTACTTAGGTAAAGCTTTACTACATGCCAGTACGTCTGTATCTTTGGGCAGGCCCAAAAAACATGTGCCATATCTACCTCCCCACTACCGCACCCCCTCCGGCAGTCAGCTCTCAAACTCCTGTTCATTTGGGCTAGCCTCTTTGAGGTCAAAAAATATCTCACTTTAATCTTCCAGGAGAATTCTTGCCACATTGGGGATGATGTAGTCTGCCAACTATTTCTAAAAATCTGGTTCCACTGTGCATTATTGAATCTTACCCCAAGCTCTTGCTCCCAACTCTTCTGTATGTGGGACGTGTTATGTGCCCTGTCTGCTATTAGATTCCAATATAACATTGCTATTGCTCCTTTTCCATGTGTCGAACTCCAAATTGATTCAAACACTTTGGGGAAAGGTCTCTTATCCTCATAGTGAAGACTCTTTTGTATTATGTCATTTATATAGTCCCTTAATTGGTAATAATACAATCGGTCCCCTTCCGTCCACTGATATTGAGCCTGGGCGCGCTCAAATGGTATAATTGTCATGCCCTGAAGTATTTGCCATGTGGCATATATACCCTTCTTTGCCTATTTTTTATACCTGTTTGAGAGTCTAGTTGGAGGAAAATTCCTATCTGTTGACCACCAGGTATATCTCCACATATCTCTGGCCGTATATCCTCGTCTGACACCCTGAAACCAACCCACAAGTGTTACTTTAGCTGGGGTCAACATATCCCCTAACCCTTGATTTTTGTTTTCCAAGTCAAATAATCTAGAACCAAGCTGCATACTCCCTATCTGCTGCAACTCTGTCTGTTGCCAGTGGGCTCTGTAACTTTGGTGTACCCACAGCAAAGCTATTTTCATCTGAACTGCAGTCCAGTAGTCCGCAAGAGCTGGACAAGCCCTACCTCCTTCTCGCTCCGGTAAAAACAACGTTTGCTTGCCTATTCTAGGCTTAATATTACCCCATATATAGGTCATGACCAGTCTTTGCCAACTTGCCATTACTTTTTGAGGTATCAAGCATGGTACTGTTTGAAACAAATATAGGATTCTCGGCATAATATTTGTCTTAACTATTTGTAACCTTGAATGAAATGGGAAGGGTATAGTATTCCATTTTTGAAGGTCTGCACGGATTTGTTTAATCAAAGAAGGGAAATTATCTTCAAATAGTGTTGTCGATGACTTTCCTAGGTTAGCTCCCAAATATTTGATAGTCTATACTCCCACCTCATGGGATACTTAGTCTTAATCTCATCTGGTAGAGCTGCAGCCATCACTAACACCTCTGTTTTTGACCAGTTAAGGGTATAACCCGATAGGGCTGAGAAGTGATCGATTTGTTTAAAAACTTGAGGCAAGGATTCGTTAGGGTTCGTCAAGTAAAGCAGGACGTCATCCGCGTAAAGGGCTATTTTATGCATGGAATCCCCTATTTTTACCCCCATGATCGTATTGTCTTTCCGAATACTCTGCGCCAAAGGTTCTATATATAAGGCGAAGAGCAGGGGAGCGAGAGGGCATCCCTTCCGAGTTCCCTTCAATGTAAATGAGCCAGAAATGTGACCATTTGCTCTAATGTATGCTAGTGGGTGGTATAGTTTTCCCAAAAAGGCTAGGAAGGGGGTTGGAAAGCCGAAGCCAGCCAGGGTACCCCAAAGGAAGGCCCATGAGACTTGGTCAAATGCTTTTTCTGCATCTAAACTCATCAAGTAAGCTGGTGTCCCTGTCTTTTGTAAGTGTTCTATGATATTCACCGATCTCCTGATGTTATCCGAGGTTTGCCTTCCCATTACAAATCCCGTTTGGTCTAGGTTGATTAATTCTGGCAACAGATTTTCTAACCTTCTAGCCAGTACCCCTGTTGTTATTTTGTAATCTGTATTTAAAATAGAAATTGGTCTATACGAATTGCATAGCGTGGGGTCCCTGGCCGGCTTCGACAACACCGAAATGATGGCTTGAGCCCACGAGGGGGCACCTCTCCCATCCTCTGACCACATCGAGTTGCATGCCTCTTTTAATAATGGGGTAATGGTCTCTCTAAATGTCTTATAAAATTCGTTAGGGAGCCCATCAGTGCCAGGGCATTTTCCTGCCTTTAAGTGGGAGATCTCTGCCTGTATCGCTTTCTCTGAGATAGGCATAACTAGATTTTTTTGTTGTTGGGTATCTATTTTTGGTAATTGCAAGGGAGATAAATATTTTTCAATAATCTCAGGAGGTGGTTTTGCTCCTTCATCATATAGTGTTTGGTAATAATGTTTAAAGGAATCGGTTATTCCTTCAGCATCTGTTTTCCAATTCCTGTGTAAAGGGTCTAAGATTTTTGGTATGCATGCTTTAGCCTTCCATTGCCTCAGCCTGCTGGATAGGAATCTCAGTGCCCTCGGGCCCCCTTCATAGTATCTTTGCCTTAAGTATATTAACTTCTGTTCTACATGGTAATCCAAAATTTCAACATATTCCTTTTTCAACTTTTTCAGGGCCTCTCCCCTTTCCCTACTTATTTGTTGCTGCTGTTGATATTCTAATGTAGCTATTTGGTCTTGTAAATAGATTCTCCTCGCCTCCCTCTTTCTTTTAATTCTGGATGAAATTTCTATGCATTTACCTCGCACTATGGCTTTTACTGTGTCCCATAAAATAGTCGGTGCTATTTCCGGGTCTCTGTTTTCCCTAACTGCTTGTTCTGTAGTTGTTCTTATTATCTCTTTAGTATCATCCTTGTGCAACAAAGAAAGATTCAGTCTCCAAAAGGTATTTTGCTTAATGTGACCTAGTTTAAGCTTAAGATAAGTTGGGGCGTGATCAGATAACGTTATATCACCTAACCAAGAATCTGTGCATATCAACATCAAGCTTTTTGATACCAAAAAGTAATCTATCCTTGAATATGTTTGATGTGCTGCAGAAAAAAAAGTATACTGCTTATTAGTTCTATGCATTTGCCTCCAAGCATCCGTTAAACCAAGTTCACCCAGCAATTTTACCACCTTATTGGCTAACCCCCTCTCTTGTCGAATCACAACCCCTGATGTGTCAGTATGGGCATTAAGTCGTAGGTTTAGGTCCCCTCCTATTATCAAGTGACCTTCTGCCCACTCAGTGATTTTAAGGAGAATTCTCTATAAAATGAAAATCTGAGCCAAGCTTTTGTGGGCATATATTGAAACCAAAGAAATAACGACTCCGCCATATCTACCCTTTAAGCCCACAAAGCACCCCTCCTTGTCCTTTATAGTGTCCTGTACCTCAAAAGGACATTTGTTTGGGATCAAGATGACTATGCCCCTTCTCCTTCCCTTCTTATATGAGGATGACACATTTACTTGATACCCAAATTTCTTGAGCTTATCGTGCTCTACCTGAGACAGATGTGTCTCCTGTAACATTATAAATGACGCTTGTGATTTCCGTAGAAAAGACATAATTCTGCCTCTCTTGATCGGATGCGTCAGCCCATTTACATTAAGCGACAGTACAACTGGCTCAGATTTATCCATAGTCCATCGGCATTTTGTAAATCTTTTCATTCTCACATGCAGCTTTTTTATTTCCCCCCACCCTCCAACATCCCGCCCCCCTCATATCAGCCTTATTTAGGTCCCTACCAACATTGAATATCATTAACTTTAAAGAACAAAGCCACATCTTAATCGTGGATGTGGAAGCTCCAATATTTCTTTAAAACTATAACTTCAAATTGAGTACTTCCAAAAGTGGAAACCCGCTATATTCCGAGTGGGTTTATATTACCAGCAGCTTCTTTCTACTGGAACGAGGAATGATCTATGCCACAACAAGTGCAGCTTTCCTCGCAGGGCCTGTGTAATAGTATGTTAGAATTACCAGGCTCCTAAACTATTCAAAGACCAGGAGTCACTAAATCGTATACCTTTACCAGTGCTGATCCCCCCAGAAGAAATTGTATAATTTGCCTCTTATTCTGGAAAATAACTGTACCCGCATTGCAAGCTTGTATTGAGTTCGTGTAGAGAGTAAAGAAATAGCAGTATATGTTTGTTATAGAGTCTTATAGGTTTCTCTATTTTATGAAAAGTCCCAGCTTGAGCTATGGTTCCATTGGACTGTCCATCCTTTTTTGTACAAAAGAAGGTGGGACTGATTTGTGTCTTTCTGTTGTCGATGAAAGAGAAAGGGGAAAAAAAAAAACCAGTCTCAATACCATGCTAATTCAATCCACATTTTTGACCCCTGTCAGTTTACAGCTTTACTCCAAACCACCTCTATATAGCCCTCTGCCATTTTTCATCATTTATCACTAGTAAAGGGCTTAACTGAGTTCCCGATGCTTCACTTCGCCTATTCCATACTTCTGTGTATCAGCTCAGTCTTGGGAATCGCATTACACACCTTCTCTGCTGTCCTGTAGTTTCTTGAGCAGGGCCTTCATCGCAAGGAGGGGGAAGAATGATGACGTCCCTCTACTACGACCTCTCTTCCTTTTCCCAAGTGAAACTGTCCAGTCCTGATACTCTTCTGGTGTCTTCTGGGAAATCGAGTTTTTCTGTTCCTTGTTCTGTGTAGTCAACAGCCCTTTCTCCGCAAATGCCTCCCTAGCCTCTTCGGGGGAATCATAAGTTTTAACTCCTTCGGGCCAAAATACCCTTAACTTTGCAGGGAAAGGAGTATGGAAGTGCAGACCCTTGGCTTTAAGTAACTTAATTAGCTCCATATATTGTGCACGTTGCCTTTGTATTTCCTGCGGGTAATCATGATCAAAGTACAGTCTATTATTTAAGTATGTGACTTCCATTAATCTCCAGGCTGTTATCAAGATGTCCTCCTTCATTTTGTAGCTGTTGAATTTTATGATGATAGATCTTGGTCGTGCACCTTCCTCCGCTGGTTTAGGTTGAAGGGCCCTGTGCGCTCTCTCAATGTTCAATTGATACCCAGCAGGTAATTGCAAAACGTCTGCCAAGAGGTCTGAAAGAAACTCGTGCATTAGGCCTGTGTCTGAGCCTTCCGGTAAACCGTACAGCCTGATATTGTCCCTGCATGAGCGGCTCTCTCAATCAGTGCATTTCTCCTGCAATTTCTCCGTTTGCATTATTAAGGCCTGCAGTATTTTCCCGTTCTGATAAACTCCATCTTCCGCCTGTGCAATTCGCTTCTCCGCCCCTTCCACACGTTTCTCCAAACCAGTCAATTTTTGGTCTAAGTTTCTAAATTCCAGTTTTGTTTCTGCTCTCATCTCCTTAATTTCCCGAAATAACTGCTCAAAACGTGATCGGGTTAAATGCTCGTTCTGTTCTTCCGTGTCTGCAATGCTGTAAGGAGAAGGGCTGCAGCTCGGTCATCTGGAAGGTGATCGCGATCCTCTCCCATCCTGTGCAAGTTGCTTTATTTTTAACTTGTCTCCACTGGATTTATCTCTCACACGACCCATAGGCGTCATTTACAGTATTTTTATTAAGCAATGCAGGTATTTTTAATCTTCTTGAGGAGTTAAAGAAGGGGAGCTCGTTTCACTTGCTTTCTCCTGGCTCCGTGACGTCACCGGAAGTCAGCCATTCCTCTTTGACGGTCATATGGCGACCATCTCGGCCTACCATGTTCCTTTTGGTGACAGGACTTTTCGCTCAGTTGGAGGTCTCTAAGACTTTCCTCAGAGGGGTTCTTCATTTAAGACCCCCATTCGCGTTCCTGTACCATCTTGGGATCTGAACTTTGTTCTAGATAAGCTCACCCTGCCTCCCTTTGAACTGGCAGCTTCAGCAGATTTGAAGTTCCTCTCTTGAAAAACTCTCTTCCTAGTGGCCATTACTTCAGCTCGATGTATTTCCGAGCTTCAGGCCCTGATGTGCAAAATCCCTTATCTGATTTTTCACAATCAATGTGTGGCTCTGCATACCAACCCTAAGTTTCTCCCTAAAGAGGTAGCGGAATCTATGCTGAACCAACCCATGGAACTACCGTCTTTCTTTACGCAACACTCCAATCTAGGGGAATACCTCTTGCATACTTTGGATGTTCATAGGATTCTGAGATACTATACCACTAGGACTAAGGATCTCAGGAAGTCAGATCAGCTTTTTGTCTCTTTAGCCCACAAAAGAGAAGGCAATGCAGTTTCCAAGCAATGCCTATCCAAATGGTTGGCTCACTATATCACTTTCTATTACGACAAGTATAACAAGACCCTACCAGGTCAAGTCAGAGGTCACTCCACCAGAGGAGTAGCTGCCTCTGCTGCTTGTTTCAAGAATGTGTCGGTGGCAGACATCTGCGCAGCTGCAACTTAGACCTCTGTCCATACCTTCACGAAACACTACAGTTTGGACATTGCCTCTCACCGTAGAGCAGGCTTTGGGTTGGCTGTTCTGCAAGGTCTCCTTTCTTAAGACTCTTACAGCCGGAGGTTCTATTAGTGTGTAGTTTTCCTCCTTCCGAGTGCTTTTCCTTGTTCCAGACTGCTTGGGACTCAGTCCTATATGTAATTACCTACTGCAAGAGCCCTCTCGAAGTAAGATAGTGCAGTTACGCAAGAACTTACTGTAACCGTAGCTCTTCGAGAGAGGCTCTTGCAGTAGGTAATACCTTCCTGCCCTCCATCCCCCTTAGCTTTTTCAGCTCCTTTTTCAGGAAGGGAAATATCCACTTCTCTCTTGTCTTTTCTTTTGGCCCTTGGCAGGTAAGAACTAGAAGGCAGGCGTGGGGGACATCTTTTGCTTTAAAATGTGGGCCTCCAAGGACTGCTGCCTCCATTTACAGGTGGCTGCATTGAATTGTTGGCAGTGCTGGCACTTCTCCACGGGGTGATTCGGGCCTAGACAGAAGAGGCACAGGGAATGACCGTCCTTATGCAGGAGCTGGGCGCCACACGAGTCGCACTTATTTTTATGCAAATCGGATGGAGTAGGGGACGACATACACGGCAGCTATGAGATAAAGTGAAAAACAAGTAAAAACTTCAGTGAAAACCGATGACAGACTGATGAAGTAGTAGGAACTTAACCGTGAGGCACTTTCACAAGCTAACATCGGGAAAGAACTGGAAGGCGGGCGTTGGGGACCACCCCTTTATACTGTCGTCACATGACGTCGGTCACCTGATGTGGGGGTGGTCCCCCGCCAGAGACTGCTAGCTAGAAATTTTTCCGTGGGGTTCTAACGTCTGCTGGCTTCAGTCCTATATGTAATTACCTACTGCAAGAGCCTCTCTCTCGAAGATCTACTGTTACGGTAAGTTCTTACGTAACTGTACTTTCCCCTCCGGCTAAGTCTGTTCCTGCAACGGATCAGACTGAGGCCCCCTTGCCTGAGCTGGTTACAGTTCAGGCGGGCACCTCCGGGGATTTGGAGGCTCCTACCACTCTTAGGCCCCTCAAAACTCCTGGGTCTAAGTCAAGTGGTTCGGCTGATAAGTCGGGCTTCCGGTCTTCTGATGAATGCCCAGCCCCAGCTGATAAGTCAGGCGTTGGTCCTTCCAATGAACGCCTAACCACGGTGCTTCCATCAGACTCCTATAGCAGGTCTGACATTGGTTTTCCAGACCAGCACCCACTGCCGCTTACACTGCAGCCTCCTTTGGAGGAATCCCCCTCCCAGGACCCTCCTATGCCACCTCTGGACTCCCCCTCCCTTCCCTTGGAGCCGGAGGAGGAGGAGCGGCTGCCTGCTGGTCCCTCAAACATAACGCCGGACCGCCCGTCGCCAGACCTCCCTTTGGGGACTCTAATGCCCACATTTGTGGACCCCCTCTCTGGGCCTTCTGCTCCTCCCCAGACTCCGGTGGGTCTCTCAGGTCCTTTGGGAATGACTCTGGGTCTTCCTCCAATAGGCCCATAGCCTGACCTGATCCTTCCGGTGTCCTCCAAAATTCCTTCCTGGCCACTGTCAGGTCCTTCGGCACTGCTTTCGGGGCCTATGCCAGGCTACCCAACGCCGCAATACCCTGTTCCGGGGTATCCAGCACCACAGTACCCGTTGCCGGGGTACCCTATGCCAGGGTACCCAGCTCCGGGTTATCTAACACCCAGCTATCCAACGCCGGGTTACCCTATGCCCGGCTATCCGATACTGCAATACCCGGTGCCAGGCTATCCGACACCAGGCTACATGCAACTATACCAGCCGCCTTCACCTCCACAGCTGCAGGTGAATTTTGAGGCCCTTTTCGACTCTTGGTGGGCTCAAACCAAATTTGAGCTGGTAACAGAGCTGGACACTTGTCAGCCCGTGGCAGCCTCCGTGCCGGTCCGCCCTTCTCTCACTCCATGGTCTGCATCACCGGTGGAGACGCTGAGTGCCTCCTCTTTGGAGGGCCACAGCTGTGGGTTGGCTGAACCTTGCAAGAGGTTCCCCTTCCCAGGGCTTTGTCTCCAGACGGGAATCCTTCATCTGACTCAGAGTCTGACTCTTCCTCTGCTTCAGGGTACGACACTCCTCCGGAGGATCCCAAGGCTAAGGATACCCCCAAGTCTCCTCCAGAGGACCCTTCCTTCATGGAAATCCTCAAGAAGATCCAAGAGGCTAACAGATGGAAGACAGAGGACCAGTATCCTCAGCATAAGAGATTGGCGGAGCACCTTGACCTTCCCGAGCTGTCTCCCCTTCTCACCCCCTCCAGATGGGGCCTCAGAGAAGACTTGGGCACCTTCCTTCTACACATCTCTGGTGGTTCTTCATGAGGACGTTAACGATCGTATAAAAGCATTTATGAATGGGGACGTCCCCATGTTTTCATTCTGCGGCCCTTTACTTCACCCCCACCCCATGCTTCCAGAAGAACCTAGCCACTCAGTGCTGTTACAGGTGCAGCATTTGGGGGAATTCAGAGAAGAAAACAAAAATGGAAGGGAGACGGTGAGAATAAAGGAAAATTCTGAGAAAAAAGGAAGCGTATAAGGATCCAGAGAAAGAAACGGAGAGTAATCCAAGTACAAATAAAGGGACAGTGGACAGTACAGGATGTATTGTTCAACAGTCATAATCCAGTGCACTTCCATGCTGCCCAAAAGAGCCCACAAATCACATATAGGGGTAGGTAAGTCTGTCTGCTCCCTAAAATTCAGAAAGGCTGTGAAAAGATCTTTCAGACAATGTATTGAGCTTACCTGTAGCTGTTAGGAGTCCCAAAGTTTAAATATCTAAATTATCAATACATTAAAGAGCAAGTGCTTAGTAAGGATGTATATCTTAAAGAAGGAAGATTTGAGGCCTTTAGATGCCTCTGCATATTTTGTTTGCTTTTATTTGTTTCTTTAATTACCTTTTTGTCTTTTGATTTGTATTGTGCCAACTATAAGTGAAAAAAAAAGAATAAAAAGAACTCTTGTATTATGATGTCAGAAAAGTTTTACTGGCAAGACTGGCAGTGTATTTCAGTAGGAAACTGCAAACCTGTTTTCCAGTTTTTAAAGAGAAACATAGAAACATAGACTTTGACAGCAGATAAGGACCGCTTGGCCCACCTAGTCTGCCCATTTCCCTACTCAGAGGATAAGCTGCAGATCCTATTTAACCAACAGCCTATTTCTTCCTACCCCCAACAAAAATTGCCTTATGTCTGTCCCATGCATTCTTGAATTCTCCCACAGTTTTAGACCCCACAACCTCCTCAGGAAGGCTGTTCCATGCGTCCACCACCCTCTCTGAGCATGGGACAGTCATAAGGCAATTCTAGGGGGTGGGGGTAGAAAGAAGTAGGCTGCTGGTTAACTAGGATCTGCAGCTTATCCATTAGGTAGGGAAATGGGCAGACTGGGTGGGCCAAGCAGTCCTTCAAACAACATGAAGTCTTGCTGTATTCTGACTATTGCAGTGATCTCCAACCTTTGAACTGCCCTGGAGAACAAAGAGTTAACTTTCCATACAAGGCATGGAGCGTGAGCTCGAGCTCGGTTGAAGCCTCTGTCTGCTGTTGTTTGAACCTCAACCGCCAGATTCTTTACTCCTCCTCACTGAACAGTCGCTCCGGAGATTTCTCCTTCACTCGGTTCAAAAAAGTTGGTTAAAGTGTCGTTTTTTTCTCTTGGTTTCAACCAAATTTCTACAAATCTAACCTGTCGGTTAAGTCTCTGTCTGTGGTACCGTGAGTACTAGATAGGTTTTCTACATTAGTTTTCTGTGTGGAACTTGTAAACATTGGATCGGTTCGGTTTGAACCGATCAGGTTTGTGAAAAAAGTTTTCTATTCTTATTAGAGTGTGGTAACCGGTCAGTATCGGTTCTAAAAAAAAAACGGATTTCATTTCGTTTTTTTCCAAGACCCGTAACATGGTCAGGAACCGATAGGGGTGTCTTGCCTGGCGGATTGCCAAAAAAAGGGTACGTTTTGGTTAGGATTGGCTATGTCTGAGAAACCCAAGAAGAAAACCGGACCCACTGAGTTTCAACACTGTAATGTGTGTGGGGAAGCCTTTGCTAAGGCTGATCCCCACACCACCTGTGTTTATTGTCTGGGGTTTGACCACCTCGATTCAGACTGCTAAAGTTGTAAAAGTTTTCCCAAAGCTACCCTGGATAAGAGAGTAGGTAGACTGAGGGAAAGGAAGTCCGAGAAGTCCGATGACCCGGATGGCCAGCACGGTTCAGTTCCGACCGAACCCGAAGGAGTGCCCTCTGACCAGGGCGAAACTTCTTCAGGCAAAAGCAGAACCGATTCTGATGAGTCGGTTCCGGTTAAAAGAAAAAGAAGGGATAAGTCAGCCGGTTCGGATCCACAAGTTCTTTCTCCGACCGCTGATGAGATAGCCAAAGCGATAAGGATAGTTCAGTCGCTAACTTCGGTTCCGACCGAACCGGCACCATTGGTCAGGGGCTCGGTTCAGTCGGTTCCCCCGGTTCCGGATTATACTTTAGAAGAATTTTATGAACCGGAGGAGGAGGAGGAGGGAGAGTATGAAGATAGTGATGGTGATTATGAAAGTCTGGATGTGCCCATTGACCCGGACATTTCCCCAGACAGACCTTCAGGTGTTTCTCCTCCTAGACTTTCTGAGTCCCCTTCCCACTTTATGTTTTACAAAAAAGTGGCTGAAACCCTCCAGCTTCCTATGGAAGAAGCAGTAGAGGATCAGGAGGAGCCTGATTTCGTTGAGATGATGGACATCCTAGAGTCCAGGAGATTGTCTATTTCCCTCCATAAGTCTTTTGGGAAACAGACATTTAAAATTTTAAAAACTCCTAATTCCATACCTCCTGTGGACAGAAGAATGGACAAGAGGTATACTCTTTCAGGCTCAGATATGGAGTTCCTTTCCCAGCAATGCAGCCATGTTGGGATAGTGCAGGCTGCTGCCTGCGATAAGGCAAACATACCCTTGGCTTCACACCCCCCAGATGACTCCAGGAGGATTGATGCCATGGCAAAGAAACAGTACATTGCAGCATCTTTGGGACTCAGGCAGGCTAATTATATGGCCTACACAGCTAAATACCAGAAGTCCAGGTGGGACACTGTGATGGCTCTGGCTAAACAGGCCCCTGACCAGCTTGCCAAGGAGCTGGAGCAGGTGGCTGCGGACGGGATTGAGGCATCCAAGGTGCAATTTCATGCTGCTGTGGACTCCAGTGATGTTTCATCTAGAGTCATGGCGATATCTGTGGCCCTTCGATGGATGGCTTGGCTCAGATGTACTAGCCTGTCACAGGATACCCAGACTAAGGCCATGGATATTCCTGTCATTGGTAATTCTCTGTTTGGGGAGCAGACAGAGAACTACATGAAAAAAATGGACGAGTACAGGACCACCTACAGGCGTGCTCAGGCCAAGGAAAGGCAAGCCACTCCCCAGAGGCAGCATTCCAGTGGCAGGGGCAGGCCCTTTCATAGGCCTTTTTACCAAGCCCAGGCCTCATCTTCTGCCTTTGCTCAGAGGGGGGTTCTTTAGAGGGAGAGGCAGACGGCGTATGAGCAGGCCTGCTTCCACCCCTCAGCCTAAAGCCCCTGCCAAGTAGACACCCTGATGGGTCTGCCCGGGCCGATTCTCCACCACCTGTAGGGGGCAGGCTGGCTTACTTTGTCCAGGACTGGAAGTCTTTATCATCAGACAAGTGGGTCCTGGAAGTAGTAAGACAGGGACTGGTTCTCAGCTTCAAAAAATTTCCGAAGATGAGAACCAGATCCTTTCTACCTGCAAATCCTTCAGAGGCCTTTGCCCTAGAGGCAGAGGTCTCTTTCCTCTTGGCTCTCAGAGCCATAGAAAGGGTTCCAGCCCTACACAGGGGAAAATGATTGTACTCCAGGTACTTCCTAACCCCCAAGAAGACAGGAGAATGGCGGCCTATCCTGGGTCTGAGATATTTAAACAAGCACCTTTTAAAGCCAAAATTTTGCCCTCAGGCCACTATCAATTCAGAACAATGCCCTTTGGTCTAACATCAGCCCCAAGGGTGTTCACAAAGTTCCTGGCAGTAGTAGTTGCTTTCCTAAGGAGAAAAAAGATCTCCATCTTTCCATACCTGGACGACTGGCTCATAGTGGGTCAGTCTCCAGACCAAGTCAAGTCACATCTCCAGATAACTCAGCAACTGCTCACTTCCTTAGGATTCCTCCTAAATCTTCCAAAGTCAGTTCTGGAGCAGTGCAACTCCTCACCTTTTTAGGGACAGAGCTCGATACAGTAAGAACAAAGGCCTTCCTTCCCCTGGACAGGGCAAGGACACTAGTAGAACTGGCCTCTTCTTTCACCCTTCAGGTGTCTCGACCAGCAAGGCACTTCTTGCAGCTCCTGGGCCACATAGCAGCCTCTACAGCAGTGGTCCAGGGGGCAAGGTTTCAGATGAGGGACATTCAGTTCCACTTGAGAACCTTCTGGTCCCAGAGAAAGGATTCTCTGACCAAACTAGTCCCAGTGACTCGAACCCTGATCCAGGCTTTGCAGTGGTGGCAGGATCAGGACAATCTAAGGCAAGGAGTTCCTTTTGTCACTCAATCTCATTCTCTAATCCTTACCACAGATGCCTCCCTCTTGGACTGGGGAGCCCACTTGGGGGATCTGACCACCCAAGGGCTGTGGTCACCTCAAGAATCTCTGCTTCACATCAGTCTCCTGGAACTCAGAGCAGTGTTTCTGGTACTACAAGTTTTTTCCAAGTCTGTTCAGAACAAAGTAGTCCAGATCAGGACAGACAATACCACCACAATGTGGTACATCAACAAGGAAGGGGGCACTCGGTCTACAGCCTGTGCACAGAAACAATGAAGTTGTGGTCTCTGGCCTATTCTCTGCAAACCTCTCTGACAGCAGTGCACCTCCCAGGGAAGGACAATGTCCTGGCAGATGCTCTCAGCAGGATATCTCAGGGCCACCACGAATGGTCCCTAGATCCCCTAATTTTGAAGGTGATTTTCTCCAGATGGGGCACTGCACAGATAGATCTTTTTGCAGCCCCAGACAATCACCAACTTCCTCTTTTTTGCTGCAGACTCCCAGTATTGGGCTCAGTCCCCCTGGATGCTCTAGTTCTCAATTTGGAAGGGAAGATCTTACTTCAAGAGGGCTCTTGCAATAGGTAATTATATATAGAACTGACGCCGGCCAGCGGCAGGACCCCACGGAAAAATTTCTAGCTAGCAGTCTCTGGCGAGAGACCGCCCCCACGTCAGGTGACCGGCATCATACGATGTCGGTATAAAGGGGCGGTCCCAGACGCCCGCCTTCCAGTTCTTTTCCGCCGTTAGCTCGTGCAGCACCTCACGGTAAAGTTCGTGCTTAGTCAGCCCTGCTCTTTCGTTGGTTTTACCGAAAATTATAAGTATTTTTTCCTTCTATCGTCAGGTCATCGTCGGTGTATGTCGTCCCCTACACCCTCTGAGCACAAAACAAGTGCGACAAATCAGCAGCCAAGTGCCACACAAGGACTGACCATTCCTCTGCCTCTTCTGCCTAGGCCCCGACCACCCGGTCGAATAAGTGCCGCATTGCCTTTCATTTTCAACGGCTACCCGTGAGACGACGCCAACAGACCCTGGAAGCCCATCTTCTCAAGAAAAAGATGTCTTCGATGGAGAAAGAATTGAAGAAGCTCAGGCAGGTCTACTTCCCGGAAGGACATCATAAAAGCGGGACAAGGAGAGGCACCAGGAGAAGGTTCTTCGCCGCGACTCCCAGACGGATCGCGGCCCAGATAATATCCTCGGGACCGTCCCCAGCGGCAGCCTCCAAGGGTTTGCAGGAGGCGTCGGCCTGCCCATCTGGCTTGCGCTGGGGCCTTGCGGGCACCTCCGGGCAAAGGAGGCCTCCACCCCAGTTCAGCCGCGGGCTTGCGGCCCTACTGGTACAGGCGACTCTCAAAAGTCGGACGTTGGCGCAAATCCGGCGTCCGCGAGAAGAAAGGTCAATAAGGCGCCCGACCCTTTGAGGTGGCGCCCGACCTGCTGTGCTCCTCGGGCGGGCGCTCCTCCTCCTCGGCCCGCCTCCGATGAGGACCCCGTAGGCAGACGCCCGCCTCCTCCTGCCCGCGGGACCTAGCCCCTAAGCCGCATTGTCGGCTCCCCGGCGTCTGCCGGGCTAGCGAACCTATAGATGGACCCTCAACTCCTGTCATACCGGTTCTCTGCAGCCTTCGCTGCCATCCAGGGAGCCGAGTCACCCCAGCCTGACCCTGGGATTCCCCATCCCAGGCGATGCGGGATGTTCCACCTCCGTCAGACCCTCCTCCTAGGGAACAGGATCTGGCGCGGCCCCCCTGGACACCAGTCCCGACGCAGGTCCCGCTGACGCCATCCCCACTGACGCCGGCGGGGGATTTTCCCCTTCCATCGGGCCCTGCTCCCCCCGGGCCTCTCAATGTTGAACCGCCCACGGGGCCACCTTCTGGGCCGTCTGCTCCGGCAGCTCCTCCGGCGCCCGGGTATCCGCTGTCTTATCTGATGCCGTCGTACCCGACGACGGTCCCTTTGACGCCGCAGTACCCAATGCCTCAATACCCGGCACCGGTTTTCCCGCAGCCGAGTTTCGGATACTCGCCTTACAGATACAACCTGTATTCCTTTCCCCCTCCTCCTCCACCTCCACCGCCCCCTCGGCCACCGGTGGAGCTGCAGGAGACTCTGGCTTCCTGGTGGGCTGAGGCCAAGGCTCAGCTCACCAAGGAAGTAGAGAGCTGCCTTACGGCGATGGTGCCACCCCGGCTCCCGTGCGCCTGAGACAGCACCACTCCTCACCGCCTCAGACTCCAGGGTCCTTCCTCTGGATCCCGAGAGGGCAGGACAGCGTCCAGGGATCCCCCAGGACCCGTTCCTCCCCTAGCCGTGTTAGGGTTTTATTCTGCTTCCGATCTTCTTCTTCCATCCCCGGATTCCTCGGTTCTTCCGACGGATGCCCCGAGAGCAGACGAGCCTCGCTCTCCATCAAGCCCCGCTGAGGACCCTCCAGTCTCCTCTGGAGGACCCTTCCTTTACGGAGTTGCTCAGAAAAATCCAGGAAGTACATCAGTGGCGCTCCTTGGAACCAGATCCTCAGCGGGTCAAACTCGCCGAATATCTGGACCTGCCCCTGACAGCTCCAACTTTAGTGCCACCCTGGATTGAGCCTCACGCCCACCTTGTTTCCACTGTTTGGAAACAACCGTCGGCTTTAGCCCCGCTTCCCAGGAAGTCTAACAGGCTATACCAGGCTCCTGAGGGTGTAGACTATTTGGACTCTCACCCTCGTGCAGATTCGGTCATGATTAGCGCCGCTCACGGCCGGTCAGCGCATCCCAAACATCTAAGCTCGTCTCCTCCGGATAAGGAATCTCGCCTCCTGGACTAGTATGGAAGAAAAATTTACACCTCTTCCACACTGGGAATTCGGGCCCTGAATTACGTTGCTCATATGAGGGATTACCAGAAGGCCATCCTTAGCCAGGCGGAATCTAAGATTGACTCCTTACCTGACTCTCAAGTCAAGCAGGAGTTAGCTGATTTAGTCCGTTCTGCTCGTTCGGCCAGTCGCCACATTCTGCGGACGACATACAATGCAGTGGATACTGCCAGGCGGAGCTCCACTTTCGCTGTGAGTCTTCGGCGTCATGCCTGGCTCCGCGTGTCAGGTTTGGTCCCGGAGGTGCAGTCCGCGATCCAGGAAGCACCTTTCAGGGGTTCGGTGCTTTTTGGTGGTGATGTCAAGGACATCATCACTGATTTGCAGGAGAAGGGGACGGCTCTGAAATCCGTGGATTCCATGTACCGTCCCCATCACCCGCAGCGCCGTCCTTTTCGCGATGCAGTCGGCCACAAAGTGAAACCCCAAGGAAGGCGGGCCACTAAACGGTGGGCCCCCGCAGCTGCCAGGCCCCCCCGCCCAAAAAAGCAGCGGGTGCCCCAGCTGCGGCGCTGCCCCGCACCACCTGACTCCTCCCCTCTCCCACCTCCTCTGGACACACACCGGAGGAACTGGTAGGAGGGAGGTTCTCCCTCCACCTTCCGGATTGGGAGAGGATAACAACGGATTCATGGGTGCTTCAGATTATAGCGGAAGGGCACTCTATAGAGTTTCTACAGAAACCACCCCGCCACCCACCTCTGAAGTCGTCCTATGCAAGGGACCATCTTCCTTTGGTCCGGGAAGAAATCTCTGCCCTCCTTGTGAAGCAGGCCATAGAACCCGTTCCCCTTCACCTTCAAGGGACGGGTTACTATCCATTTCTTCCTGGTCCCAAAGAGGACCGGAGATCTCAGACCCATTCTCGATCTCAGCTCCTTGAACCTTTATGTGGAATACAAAAGGTTCAGGATGCTCTCCCTACAGACCCTTCTGTCCCTCCTTCAGCCAGGTCAATGGCTTTGTGCACTGGATATGCAGGATGCATATCTGCACATCCCGATTCGCCCTTCTCATCGCAATTATCTTCGGTTTGCTTTTCAGGGGGACCATTACCAGTTCCGGGCACTCCCGTTTGGTCTTTCCTCGGCACCCCGAGTATTTACCAAATGCCTGGCTGTGGTAGCAGCCCACCTGCGTACGATGGGAGTTCAGGTGTTCCCTTACCTGGACGACTGGCTCCTGGTGGCCTCATCCAGGGAGGAGCTCCTGCATTTTCTCTCCCTCACCCAGCAGGTTTTTACTTGCCTGGGTATTACCATCAACCATTCCAAGTCTCATCTGGATCCCTCCCAGAGACTACAGTTCATCGGGGCTATCCTCGATACGACGGTGAGCAAGGTCTTCCTGCCTCCGGTCAGGGCTGCCTCTTTTCAGTCACAGATTTCCCTGCTATCAGAATGCAGGAGGGTTCCGGCGAGGTCGGTTCTCCGTCTCCTGGGGCTCATGGCGGCCGCTATCCCGACAGTTCCCCGGGCTCGGCTCCACATGAGGATCTCTCAATGGACTCTTCGCTCCCAGTGGGATCAACTTGTAGATGACCTAGATCATCTAGTTCTGATCTCCTCGCCGATGGCACGAGACTTGCAGTGGTGGATGGTTCGAGAGAATCTGTTTCAGGGGGTCCCCTTCTGTTATCTTCCCCCCTTCCAGACTCCGACCACAGACGCATCAGGCGAAGGTTGGGGAGCCCATCTTGGTCCTCACCGAACCCAGGGATTATGGTCCAGATTGGAACTAGCTCTCCACATCAATGTGCTCAAGCTTTGAGCAGTACTGTATGCTCTCCAAGCCCTTCACCAATACATTCTTCCTGGTCACCTAGCCGTCCAGATGGACAACATGTGCGTGGTGTGGTACATCAACAAGCAGGGAGGGACTCGATCCTACCCTCTATGCAGGGAAGCAATGAGGGTTTGGGACTGGTCAACTCAACACAACCTTCACCTCACGGCGATTCATGTTCCAGGAGTCAACAATACCCTGGCAGACAAGCTAAGCTCCTCTGCCCTGCCACATGAGTGGGAATTGGACCAAAAGGTGCTAGACGACATCTTCCAGCTTTGGGGGACTCCACAGGTAAACCTGTTCGCCTCTTCCCAAAACGCAAAACTTCCCAACTTTTGCTCGCTTGTTCCAGAGCGAGGCGCTTTCTGGAATGATACTCTGTCTCTAAGCTGGAAGGGCAGATTCGTCTATGCTTTCCCCCAATTCCTCTGGTCCCTCGTGTATTGCAGAAAATAACAACAGAAGGGGCGAGAATGATTCTGATCACTCCATTCTGGCCCAGGCAAATCTGGTTCTCTCTTCTACAGCAATACTCAGAGGTTCCTCCTCTTCCTCTTCCTTTATCTCAAGGTTTGCTGACCCAGGATCAGGGGACCCTGGTCCATCCGGGCCTCAAGTCCCTACAACTTCGTGCATGGCTCCTGCAGACCTAGTTCAATCTCACTTTGGTGTCTCTCCAAAAGTGGCGGAGATTCTGGTGGAGGCTAGGAAACTCTCCACTAGGTCTACTTATGCCATGAAATGGAAGAGATTTTCTATTTGGGCCGCCTCTAGGAGCGTGGAGCCTTTCTCCTGTTCAGTGGCCGTTCTGCTGGAATATTTACATCACCTCTTCGACCTGGGTCTCAGACATTCCTCCTTGAAAGTGCGCATGGCCGCTATTTCAGCGTACCATGTTCCTTTCGCAGACAAAGCCTTTGCCCAATTAGAGGTCTCTAAGACCTTTCTTAGAGGGGTCCTTCATCTGAGGCCCCCTGTCCGGACTCCTGCTCCCCCTTGGGACTTGAACTTTGTTCTCTAGAAACTTACCCTTCCTCCCTTCGAACCTGCGGCATCCGCAGATCTGAAGTTTCTTTCGTGGAAGACACTCTTCTTGGTGGCCATTACTTCCGTTCGAAAAATTTCCGAGCTCCAGGCCCTTATGTGTAAAATCCCCTATTTGATTTTTCACAAAGAACGGAGTGGCTCTTCGCACGAACCCTAAGTTTCTACCTAAAGTGGTAGCAGAGTCTACCTTAAATCAGTCTATAGAGTTACCTGCCTTTTTAACGCAGTACTCCAACGAAGGAGAATATTTACTCCATACCATGGATGTTCACCGGATTCTGAGATACTACACCAATAGGACAAAGGATGTCAGAAAGACTGATCAGTTGTTCGTCTCTTTTGCTCACAAAAGGGAAGGCAATGCTGTTTCCAAGCAATGCCTATCGAAGTGGTTGGCTCATTGCATCACTTTTTGTTATGACAAGTACAACAAGACCCTTCTGGGTCAAGTCAGAGGTCACTCCTCTCGTGGAGTAGCTGCCTCTGCGGCTTGTTTCAAGAATGTGTCTGCGGCAGACATCTGCGCTGCCACCACCTGGACTTCTGTCCATACCTTTACGAAACACTACAGTTTGGACATTGCCTCTCACCGTAGAGCAGGCTTCGGGCTAGCTGTTTTGCAAGGCCTCCTGTCTTGAGGATTGCAAGGCTTCTACTACTTTCTGGAGTAGTTCCTCCTCCCGGTGCCTTTTATTTGTTCCAGACTGCTTGGGATTCAGTCCTATATGTAATTACCTACTGCAAGAGCCCTCTCGAAGTAAGACAGTAAAGTTACGTAAGAACTTACCGTAACAGTAGATCTTCAAGAGAGGCTCTTGCAGTAAGTAATCCCTTCTCGCCCTCCATCCCCCTAGGCTTTTTCAGTTCTTTTTCCAGGAATGGAAACATCTGCTTCTCTCTTATCCGGGCCTTCCGGGCCTGTGGCGGGAAAGAACTGGAAGGCGGGCGTCTGGGTCGGCCCCTTTATACCGACGTCGTATGACGCCGGTCACCTGACGTGGGGGTGGTCCCTCGCCAGGGACTGCTAGCTAGAAATTTTTCCATGGGGTCCTGCCGCCAGCCGGCGTCCGTTCTATATGTAATTACCTACTGCAAGAGCCTCTCTCGAAGATCTACTGTTACGGTAAGTTCTTACGTAACTGTACTTTCCTGTATGCTTCCCCCCTTCCCTCTCCTGTTCAAGGTACTAGTCAAAATCAGGTCTCAACCCTGCAAAGTGATTCTGATTGCTCCAGACTGGGCCAGACAGCCCTGGTACCCACTGTTGCTGTCCTTAGCAGTCCACCTTCCCCTGTCTCTTCCCAGGAATTACAACTTGTTGACATCCTCTCAGGGGAGGGTTTGGTATCCGAATCTCAAATCTCTCAGTCTCAAGGCCTGGCTCTTGAAGAGTTAGAGTTTGCTGATCTGCACCTCTCTCAAGGTGTTCTGGATATTCTAAAGGCTTGTCAAAAGCCTTCCACCAGAAAGACTTACAACTCCAAATGGAAAAGGTTCACTATTTTGTGCTCTGGTAAGCATATTTCTCCAGAATCTGCTGGTTTGCCTACAGTCCTGGACTATATGGTTCATCTCAATGGCTTGGGACTCAGACCAGCTACACTCAAAGTACATTTAGCAGCTGTTTCTGCTTTTTTGTCAGTAGGCAAGCCCTCTTCTCTTTCAGCTCATCCTGTATTTTGCAAATTCTTCAAGGGATTGTTGCACACCAATCCTCCCTTCAGGGACCCTGCTCCTGCTTGGGACCTAAATGTTTGCATTGCTCAGCTTATGCAACCCCCTTTTGAGCCTTTGTCCTCTGCAGAACTTAAATACTTGACTTGGAAAACTGTGTTTTTGGTAGCTATTACTTCTGCCAGGTGCATCAATGAATTACAAGCCCTGTCAGTGGAGCCTGATTTTATCTCTCTTCATAGAGATAAGGTGGTCCTAAGAACTAATAGGAAGTTTTTGCCTAAGGTGGTCTCAGATTTCCACCTTAACCAGTCTGTGTCTCTTCCTGTTTTCTTCACTGACTATTCCTCCTCTGGCGAGAGGAGGCTGCACAGCCTGGACATAAAAAGGGCCCTTAGCTACTACATAGAGCGCACCAAGGGTCACAGGTTTGACTCCCTCCATTTGTTCCTCACTTATGGAGAGGTCAGTAAGGGAAAACCTGCCACTAAAAGATCTATTGCCAGGTGGATTGTCTCTTGTATACAATTCTGCTATGAAAAATTGGGTAGGATCCCACCCTCAGGCCTGAGGGCTCACTCTACTAGAGGTACAGCTGCTTCCCTGGCTGCTGCCAGGGCTATTCCTGTCTAAGAGATCTGTCAAGCAGCCACCTGGAAAACAGTCCATATTTTTACCAAGCATTACTCTCTGGATATCCAGGCTAGGAGTGGTGCTTGGTTCGGCACAGCAGTACTTCAGAGCCTATTCCCAAAGTAGGTTCTGTCCCTCCTCCATGGAGGTACTGCTTGGTAGTCTGCAATAGTCAGACTACAGCAAGACTTCATGTTGTTTGAAGAAAAAATTACTCACCTTAGTAATGTTGTTTCTTCTAATGGAGTCTTTGCAGTATTCTGACCCCCGGCCCGCCTCCCCTCTCAGAACCTGGTTTTTGGGATGTGGGTGGGCAGGAGCAGTATTGGCACCTACAGGTGCCCCCTTTTCTCACCCTGCTTTATTTTGGGTGTGTGTTGTGTTTTGTTTTTTGGGTTTCCTGACTTGAGTCTTTGCTTTGAAACCAAAAAACCCTTTTTGTTGAATTTAGTTGCCAGTTGGCTAGTGTGAGTTTACAGTTTCCACACAGAACGTCCAGTGAGTATAGCTTGTAAAGATCTGGCGGTTGGGTTTCAAACAGCAGCAGACAGAGGTTTCAACCGAGCTCGAGCTCAGCGTTCCATGCCTTGCATGGAAAGTTAACTCTTTGTTTTCCGGGGCAGTTCAAAGGTTGGAGATCACTGCAATAGTCAGAATACAGCAAGACTCCATTAGAAGAAACAACATTACTAAGTTGAGTAATTTTTTCTTATCTGCTGTCAAATTCTATGTTCCTCACAGTGCCCCTGAGCTGTCCCCCCCCCCCCCATCTTCAAATTGTGTCCCTTGTTCTTGCACATCTCTTTTTCTGAAGATGCTGCCCTCTTGGACTTTGTTGATTCCACTGAGGTACTTAAACGTTTCTATCATGTCCCCCCCTTCCTCCTTTCCTCAAGATATTACACTTTCTACCACCAAAATATTATATATTTAATAAAATATCCAATATGTGATTTTTGATGACCTGTGATCTTTTGTTATAATTTAGCAGGTGACATTTTCTTCATAACCAGATTTTACATGGGAAGAATTAAAGAGAAGCCAATTAACTGTTTTAAAAATTGTAAAATCATACAGATGGACCAGAATAGTGGGAAACATATAAAAGGCAAAGTTTGCTGCTGAAAGACGTATTTATTTTATACTTGGTATAGAACAGTAGAAGACCATTGGGTCCATATGAACTGTTCCCCACCTTAGTGGGTACACATCAATTATTCCTCATGAGGTACTTAATTCTTTTTTTAAATTCATTCAACGTTTTACTACCTACCACGTCTCTTGGTAGTGTATTCCACACTCTACCTGTTCTGTTTACAAATGAGCAATATATATACCATTTTGTCATACAGTTTTCAATTTAATTTGTTTATCATGACTTCTCAGCCTTTTTGACCTTTCTTGCATTTTCATCCCCAACTCATTTGTTAACTCTTGGTCGTATATTATTCAAAACATCATCGTTAAATCTCCTCTTTCCCTTCTCTGCTCCAAAGTATACAATTCTGTCCTCTTTAATCTTTTACTATATTCATATTTATTTAGATTTTCAGCCATCTTGATATATTTCCTCTACACTCTTTCCACTCTCCCTATCTCATTCTTTGTGTATGAACTCCATAAATGGGACCCAAAGTCCAAATATGGTCTAACATAAGACCTATATATGGGTACCATGCATCATATTGATTTATTCATAAAACTATGCTTTATGTTTCTCACCATATTATTTGCTTTTTGTATAGCTACTGTCCATTGTTTATCAAATTTCAAATTTCTGTCGACTATTATCCCACAGTCCTTTTCCTCCACAACTTCTTTAAGTTCTTTTCCATTTAATACATACCTATTTTTACTCCTATTCCCGTTTCCTAAATACATTACCCCAGATTTCTCTAAACTAAATTTCATATTATTCTCTCTAGCCCAGATTTCTACTTTTTGTAAATCCCTTTTTAACCTTTTCTGCTGCTCTATTGTTCTTACTGGTCCTCCTAATTTAATATCAACCACAAATTTTACCACTTGATTATTAATCCCCTGATGTAAATCACTATTATATAAAGAAAACAATATAGGCCCTAACACTGATCCCTTCGGAACCCCACTCCTCACACTAATCGACCTAGATAATTCCCCTAATATTCTTACATTTTGAGTCCTATCACTCAACCAGTTCCTTATCCATAATACAATTTGACTATCCAATCCTGTTTTATTTAATATCATAATCAGTTTATCATGGGGTACCTTGTCAAAAGCCTTTTGAAAGTCCAAAAATGGGGGGCCTGTGGAACAGCAAACTGGCAAGATGCACCTTAGTGCAGCTCTGCAAAGCATTTAACTTTATCCTTAAAAAAAAAAAAATTTTGTGGAGTCTAGCGCTAAATCTAAGTACAGCACCAGATAGCCTGAATAATTCGGAGCCTGAAGGTACCAAAATCGGCAATGGGTCGCAACCAGAGAACCGCAGGAGCTGATTCTAAAAATCCAGCCGTGGCCGAGCAAGCAGCAAGCTCTCTGACACCTATGGCTAATGGAGAACCCTCTTGGAGAGCATTACAGGCCTCTATGCAGGCGATCGACTCTAAGATAGTCGATCTTTCGAAGTTGCGAGCAAGAATCGAAACTGGAGGCAGTTAATAAAACAGCTGAAGCAGCAGAAAAAACGGCGGCACAAGCTTTAACTACAACATCTAAGCTTGTGCAGGAAAACGCTCAACTCCGTTACAGATTGGAGGCGTTGGAGAACTCTAGCATGGCATCGAACATTAGAATAATCAGGATTCCGGAGGGCAGTGAGGAGGAGGATCTTATTTCTTTTTTACAAAGTTGGCTACCTGCAGCTCTTCATATTCCACAGGAAAATATGGAAGGACAGTTCCTTAAGGCTTTTCAGATTACACCTCGGGCTGCGGGGCCACGTGGCGAGGCACCTAGAGTGATTATGTTGGTCACGGCGAGTTCCTCAATTCAGGACAATCTGTTGCAAGCGGCGAGATCATCGGGAGGGCTAGATTACAATGGAGCCACGATACATATTTTCTCGGATCTCTCCTTCGTAACACGTAGCCGTAGAAAGAAATTTGATGCAGTGAAAGCCAGACTGCGAGCACTTGGAGTCTCTCATTCCCTCTTTTTTTTTTTTTTATTCAAGTTTACTGCATATTTAGACACAGATTTAAAAAAGTGTTTACATTTTTTTTTCCATCACATGGTGTTGTATATACATTAACACTCCTTTGGGGGATAATCCTAATACATTCTCTTTTCATAATACCTAAGGCAATTTCCAATTTCCCTATTTCCATTGTATCTTACATGTTGTCTCCATTTTATATCTACCATCAAGAACCTTGTAACAGCATTTTGCTATTCATGAGTCCCTCCACTCTTCCCTTCCCTCTCCCACTAATCTTATCCCTTCTATTACTTACCCCTGGGCCATCAACCACAGAGTCCATCGCCTCATAAAGCCTTGCGTCCTTATGTTTATCTTATGTGTGATTTCCTCCATTTCTTGAATTTCATCTATTATTTTTACCCATTCTTGGCATCTTGGTGCACAAGGAGATAGCCATCTCCTCGTTATAGCCTTGTGGGCCGATGTTAAAAGAATATTCCATAGGTATCCCCTATCATTCCCCTTTACCTCTTCCGGTTTTACCCCCAGTATCAGGTTTGTGGGGCCCAGATTAGTTGATATATTAAAGACCTGTTTTAGTTTTTGAATGACTTCCGTCCAGAAGTGTGTTAGACCTGGACAATTCCAGAATATATGTAAATAGTTTGCGCCCCCCCCATCCCCTCCAACATTTCCCTTTGCACCTCTTGTCCCAGTTACTCTGTATTATTGGTGTAATAAAGAATCTCATTCTTACTTTCCATTCAAACTCCTTCCACATCGGCGAAGAAGTGGTCCTAAAATCTGTACAAGGGCAGAGTCTCAATCTTCCCCCTTTATTTCCTCACCCAATTCCAGTTCCCATCTATTCTTAATCTGGGCTTTTCCCCTCCCCCCATCCCTCAGGGCTTGGTATATAGCAGAGACCTGTCCCTTCAGTCGCTTTTGACTTATTTTTTCATTCATGATGTTTACCAACCCCACTGGGGATTTGGCATGTTCATATATGACCTGTAATTTATTTATATATGTTCTTATTTATAGATATCTAAAATAATCTACTTGTCCTAGTAGAAATCTTTCTTTAATCTGATTAAAATCCAGGACTGTATTTCCTTCTAGAAATTGACTTAGGGAACATAAACCCAGTCTTCCCCACCTTCTAAAAGTGAGATCTTGATTAGCTGGGAGGAACAGTGGGTCCCACGCAAACCACCTTAAGGGCCATGTCTCTCCCTCCAGCCCATGTTTAGTCCATAGACGTTTCAAGGTCCCCAAGGTATTTCTTACAGACATCAACGACACCTTGCTATCTTGGTCCTTGGCTCCTAACGTCACAGCTCTGGCTCCGAGGGGCATTCCGTCTGTTGATGCCTCTTCAGTTGCCTTCCATCTGGCTGTGTATGTGCCTGCTGCCCACAGGAGAGCCCATCTTAATTGAGTGGCCAGGAAATAGTCCTCAAGGTTAGGGAGATTCCTCTCATTCCCTCTTGATGCCGGCCCAATTGCGAATCTACTACGGTGGAAAGACTTACAATTCACAGACCCTCTAGAAGCAGGTAAAAAAGTCGAACTGATTTCAAGGGAGTTTAAATCTTCTGAAGACCGGTACAATAGTGACTAAGACTCAGAGGTTGGGACCTGATTGAATATTATGAATCCAAAGATTTCTTCTGTTACCATTTTATTAGAACTGAAGTTCCTGCTATGCTATTACTAGATATGGAAAACGATTTAATTGGTTTAAAAGGTGTGGTAATATAGTGCTGCAGATTGTACTGTAGGTGCTTACTATTTTAGAAATATTAAGATTGTGGAGTGGGGGGCATATCAACTCGGAATGTTGAGTTTACCTCTTTCTTTTTGGGAATTTAAATATTAAGTACTTGCCCCCAAAAGCCTTAGCTTGCTGTAGCTTATTTTAGTTTTTATAATTGTATAATAACCTTATATAGTTTTCCCCCTTATCCTGAAGCCAAACTGTCTAGGCTCTAAGTATACTAATTATACATTGGATGTATCTGGTAATCTCAGAATGATACTTGACAGATGATTGTACTAAATGCTACTGTTTATTGTGAAAACAATAAAAAGAAAGTTTAAAAAAAGAAAGTCCAAAAATATTACATCCACTGATGTATTATTTATGAATTCCTCCTTGATCTTCTCATAGAAGCATAAATGGTTAGTAGCACAAGCTCTATTTCTTTTAAATCCATGCTGTTTTTTTTTTTATCTGTATAACTCAATAAGTTCAAACTTTCCTCTGTTTTTAATTTTAATATACTCTCAGCTACTTTCCCCAAGATTGAAGTCAGGTTTACTTGTCTATAGTTCAAAACCAGTGATCGCTTTCCCTTTTTAAATAAGGGCACCACAAAAGCCCATCTGCAATCCTCTAGCACATCACCTGTCTTAAAGGACTTGTTAAATATCCAAACTTGGAAAATAGTTTTATCAATACCATAAAAAAATATAATAACCAAGTGACAGCTGAGGTTGTCGAACGGGCTCATCCGATCAATGCTGTCAGCTATTTGTTGAACAGAGTAGGCCATTTGCAGGGGATAATTGGGACGATCAGGTGGAGGTAGGTTCCCTCGGGCACCATCCAGGGCCGCCTGAGGTGTGGCTTCCGCCACAGTATGGATCATTCCCTCCCGAGTAGCTGCTTCCTGCAGCATCTGTCTGATCTGTGTCCGGAGGGTCCGTTTGCTTATATCGGGTAGGATCATATTGCCTAAAGCAGCATCTATCATTTTCTCAATCTCCTCTTTATCATCCACTGAAATAACAGCTACCGGTGGTGCCGTCGGGACTAGGCCTGGGCCTGCTCCCCCCCATCATGGGGGTCGCCACGTTGGCATCGCCCATGATGTGCATCATGACGTCGATGGTGTATGACATGGGTTGGGTGTGACGGGTGTCCGCCATGTTGTGGATGGTGGGGTGGGGTATCTTAGCCATAGTAGGGGTGTGACTGGGCGTTGTTTTGTGAGATGTCATCTGAGGCCTCCCCTTCAGATGACATGGTTAAGGCAGGGGCTATGCCTCCCATCGCCTTAACATGTCCAGCCAGAACAGCCCACTGATGGCGCAGTTTCACCATCTTGGATTCACATTCAGCATAATTCACATTTACAACATTCATATCAACCTCATCCTGCATCTGCTTCTGTAGCACTCTATACTTGGCGCTCAATTCGCAATTGTCCCTAGTAGCCACTTCTAAGTCATAACGTACCTCGTTTATCTTGTCCTGTATCTCTCCCATCTCCTCACTCAGTTGTTCATTCGTTCTACTTAATAAGTCATTCATTTGCAAAGCCTGTCCCTTATCCTGTCTCAAACTTTCACACTCCTGCTTCAACACACAAAGTTCCTGCTCGCCTGCCTGTGCAGAATGATGCAAAAGGGAATCCTTTTCATTTCACCGTGTTTAGAGTTCAGACTCCAAATTCTGCTCATGTCTCACACATTCCATTTCCTGCGACCCCATCACCTGCTTAAGAGATGAGATTTGCAGTTCAGTGGTTCGAAACCTCACTTTAGAGGCTTCTAGAGCAGCATAGAGAGCCACGGCCTACAGCCCTTTATCTTCTCGCTTTCTGGCTGTTTGTCTCGTCTCTGAGTACTGAGTTGAAAGAAAAAAATTACTCACCTTAGTAATGTTGTTTCTTCTAATGGAGTCTTGCTATATTATGACATAAGCAGTGAGTCCCAACCTTCGAACTGCTCCGGAGGTGAAAGAGTTAACTTTCCATGCCAGGCATGGAACGCTGAGCTCCAGCTCGGTTGAAACTCTGTCTGTTGTTCTTCAAACTCAAACCGTCAGATCTTTGAGCTAAACTCACTGAGGTCCTGTGTGGAAGCTGTAAACCTACACTAGCCAACTGGCTACTAAAACATAGAACACATTTTTGGTCCCAAAACAAAGACTCAAGTCAGAGACCCAAAAATGAAAACACAACACCAAGTCACCCCAAAAAGGAGGGTGAAACAACAAGGTGGGCATCTACTAGTGCCAACACTGCACTGCCCACCCACATCCCAAAACAGAGGTTCTGAGAGGGGCAGGTGGGGAGGTCATAATATAGAAGACTCCATTAGAAGAAACAGCATTACTAAGGTGAGTAATTTTTCTTCAAACAACATGAAGTCTTGCTATATTATGACATATGCAGACTACACAGCAGTACCTCCATGGAGGAGGGACAGAACCTACTTAGGAAATAGGCTCTGAGCACAGCTGTGTAACCGAGCATCACTCCTAGCCTGGATGTCCAGGGAGTAATGCTTGGTAAAAGTGTGAACTGTTCTCCAGGTAGCTGCTTGACATATCTCTAGGATAGGGATGTCCCTGGCAGTAGCCAGGGAAGCAGCTGTACCTCTGGTAGAGTGAGCCCTCAGGCCTGAGGGAGGAACCTTACCCAGCTTTTCATAACAAAATTGGATACAAGAGACAATCCACCTGGCAATAGATCTTTTAGTGGCAAATTTCCCTTTGCCAACCTCACCGTAAGTGAGGAACAGTTGGAGGGAGTCAAACCTGTGACCCTTGGTACGCTCTATGTAGTAGCTAAGGGCTCTCTTCACATCTAAGCTGTGCAGCCTCCTGCCAGAGGAGGAATGGTCAGTGAAGTACACTGGAAGAGACATAGATTGATTAAGGTGGAAATCTGAAACCACCTTAGGCAAGAACTTCCTGTTAGTCCTGAGGACCACCTTATCTCTATGAAAGGAGATAAAATCAGGCTCCACTGACAAAAGCTTATAATTCACTTATCGTCTGGCAGAAGTGATGGCTACCAGAAACACAGTCTTCCAAGTCAAGTACTTAAGCTCTGCTGAAGACAAAGGCTCAAGGGGTTGCATAAGCTGAGCAATGCAAATATTAAGATCCCAGGCAGGGCAGGGTCCCTGAAAGGAGGGTTGGTGTGAAGCAATCCCTTAAAAAACTTGGAGAATACAGGATGAGCTGAAAGAGAAGAGGGTTTACCTGCTGAAATAAAAGCAGACACAGCTGCCAAATGTACTTTTAGGGTAGCTGGTCTCAGCCCCAAGGTATTTAAATGGACCGTATAATCCAGGACTGTGAGTAAATCAGCAGATTCTGTGGTGAAATATGCTTCCCAGAGCACCATATGGAAAACCTCTTCCATTTGGAGTTATAGGTAGCCCTGGTGGAAGGTTTCCTAGAAGCCTTCAGTATATCCATTACACCTTGGGAGAGGTGTAGGTCAGCAAGCTCTAACTCTTCAAGAGCCAGGCCTTGAGATTGAGAGATTTGAGGTTCGAGTACCAAACCCTCCCCTGGGCACAGGTTAACAGGTTGTGATTCCTGGGAAGACACAGGGGAAGATGGACTGCTAAGCACAGTAGGAATGGATACCAGGGCTGTCTGGCCCAATCTGGAGCAATCAGGATCATCTTGCAGGGTTGAGATCTGATTTTGACTAGCACTTTGAACAGGAGAGGGAAGGGGAGGAAGGCATAGAGAAACTTCCCTTCCCAATTGAGAACTAAGGCATCCAGAGGGACTGAGCCCAACACTGGGGGCCTGCAGCAAAAAAGGGGAAGTTGGTGATTGTCTGGGGCTGCAAAAGATCTATCTGTGGGTGCCCCATCTGGCAAATATCACCTCCAAGACCAGGGGTCCAGTGACCATTCGTGATGGCCCTGGGAAATCCTGCTGAGAGCATCTGCCAGGACATTGTCCTTGCCTGGGAGGTGAACTGCGTAAGGGAGGTGTTCAGGGAGTAACCAGAGACCACAACTTCATTGCTTTGGGCACAAGGCCGTAGGACTGAGTGCCTCCTTGCTTTGTTGATGTACCACATTGTGGTGGTGTTGTCTGTTCTGACCTGTACTACTTTGTTCTGAACAGATTTGGAAAAAACTTGAAGTGCTAGAAAAACTGCTCTGAGTTCCAACAGATTGATGTGGAGCAGAGATTCCTGAGGGGACCACAATCCCTGGGTAGTGAGGTCGCCCATGTGAGCTCCCCACCCCAAGAGGGATGCATCTGTAGTAAGGATTAAGGAATGAGACTGAATGACAAAGGGAACCCCTTGTCTCAGATTGCTCTGATCCTGCCACCACTGTAGGGCCTGGATCAGGGTTCGAGTTACTGGGATCAATTTGGTTAGAGGGTCTTTCCTTTGAGACCAAAAGGCTGTCAAATGGAACTGGATGTCCCTCATCTGAAATCTTGCTCCCCTGCACGACTGCTGTAGAGGCAGCCATGTGCCCCAGGAGTTGTAGAAAATGCCTTGCTGGTCGAGAGACCTGCAGGGTGAAAAAGGAGGCCAGAGAGACCAGAGTCCTCGCCCTGTCCAAAGGAAGGAAGGCTCTGGCTTTCTCTGTGTTCAGCTCTGCGCCTATGAAGGTGAGGAGCTGGACAGGGTCTAGAACTGACTTTGAAAGATTCAGAAGGAAACCTAGGGAGGTGAGCAGTTGCTGAGTTATCTGTAGATGTAACTTGACTTGGTCTGGAGACTGGCCTACTATGAGCCAGTCATCCAGGTAAGGGAAGATGGCAATTTTTTTGCCTTCTTAGGGAAGCAACTGCTACTGCCAGGCATTTTGTGAATACCCTTGGAGCAGAGGTGAGGCCAAAGGGCATTGCTCTGAACTGGTAATGGCCTGAGGGCAGCTCGAACCTGAGGTACTTTCGATGGGAGCTTCTGATGAGAATATGGAAATAGGCATCCTTGAGGTCCAGGGACGCTAGCCAGTCCCCTGGCCTTAGAGAGGGTGGAATAATTCCCAGAGTCACCATTTTGAATTTTGGTTTTAAAAGGTGCTTGTTTAAATATCTGAGATCCAGGATGGGCCGCCATTCTCCTGTCTTTTTTAGGGTAAGGAAGTACCTGGAGTACAACCCTTTTCTCTGGTGTAGGGGTGGAACCCTTTCCACAGCTCTGAGAGCCAGGAGGGAAGAGACCTCTGCCTCTAGGGCAAGTGCCTCTGGTGGATTTGCAGGTGGAAAGGATCTGGTTCTCATCTTTGGAAATTTTTTGAAGCTGAGAACCAGTCCCTGGCTTACTACTTCCAGGACCCACTTGTCTGATGTCAGAGACTTCCAGTCCTGGACAAAGTAAGCCAGCCTGCCCCTACAGGTAGCTGAGAATCGGCCCTGGCAACCCCATCAGGGTGCCTGCTTGGCAGGGGCTTTGGGCTGAGGGGTGGAAGCAGGCCTGTACCCGCCTGCCTCTCCCTCTAAAGAACCCCTCTGGGCATACGCAGAGAAGAGGAGGCCTGGCTTGGTAAATTGCATGAAAAGGCCTGCCCTGCCCCTGGAAAGCTGCTTTTGAGGAGTGGCCTGCCTTTCCTTGGCCTGTGCACTCCTATAGGTGGTCCTATACTCATCCATTTTCTTCATGTAATTCTCTGTCTGCTCCCCAAACAGAGAATTACCCACAACAGGAAAATCCATGGCCTTAGTCTGGGTATCCTGTGACAGGCTAGTACATCTGAGCCAAGCCATTCTGCGAAGTGCCACAGATGTAGCCATGACTCTTGATGACATCATTAGAGTCCACTGCAGCATGGAATTGCTCCTTGGATGCCTCAATACCATCAGCAGCCACCTGCTCCAGCTCCTTGGCAAGCTGGCCAGGGACCTGTTTTGCTAGAGCCATAACAGTATCCCATCTGGATTTCTGATATCTAGCAACATAAGCCATATAATTTGCCTGTCTGAGTCCCAAGGATGCTGCCATGTACTGTTTCTTTGCCATGGCATCAATCCTCCTGGAGTCCTTGTCGGGGAGGGGTGAAGCCAAGGGAATATTTGCCTTGTCACAGGCTGCAGCCTGCACTACCCCCAACATGGCTGCATTGCTGTGTAAGGAACTCCGTATCAGAGCCTGACAATGTGTACCTCTTGTCCATTCTCTTATCAACAGGAGGTATAGTGTGAGGAGTTTTTTAGAATTTTAACTGTCTGTTTCCCAAAAGATTTATGCATAGGAATAGACAGCCTCCTTGACTCTGGGATATCCATCATTTCCACATAGTCAGGCTCCTCTTGATCATCCACAACTTCCTCCATAGGGAGCTGGAGGGTTTCAGCCACTTTTTTGTAAAACATAAAATGAGAAGGGGACTCAGAAAGCCTAGGATGTCCGGGTCAGTGGGCACATCCAGACTTTCAAATCCACATTCACTCTCCTCATACTCCTCTTCCCCCTCTTCTGGTTCATAATATTCCTCTACATCATACTCTTGAACCGGTGGAACCGGCCGAACCGAATGCTTACCTGATGGTGCCGGTTCGGTCGGAACCGGGGAAAGCGACTGGACAATTTTAATCGCTTTGGCTATTTCTTCAGCGGTTGGAGAGGAAAGTTTTGGCTCCACACCAGCTGATTTCGTAGTCCTTTTTGCTGGAACTGACTCCTCGGAGTCGGATCTCCTTTTGCCTAAGGAAGTGTCGCCCTGGTCAGAGGGCACGCCCTCCGGTTCGGTTGGAACCGAACCGGGCTGGCCATCTGGTTTAGCGGACTTTTTGGCCTCCCTTTCCCTGAGCCTACCAACTCTCTTTTCCAGGGTAGCTGCAGGAAAATGTTTACAAATCTGGCAGTCTGCATTGAGGTGGTCAAACCCCAGACAATAAACACAGGTGGTGTGGGGGTCAGCCTTGGCAAAGACTTCCCCACAGACACTGCAGTGTTGAAACCCAGTGGGCCCGGTTTTTCTTTTGGGTTTCTCAGACATAGTGCCAGTCCTAACCAAACTTACCCATTTATGGCAATCCGCCAGGTAAGACCCTCTTATCAGTTCCCAACCGTGTCACGGGTCATGGAAAAAACTGTAATAAAATCCATTTTTTTAGAACCGATAAGAACTGGTAACCACACTCTACATGACAGATTAATATATTTCAAACAACCTGATAGGTTCAAACCGAACCGATAACCGTTTACAAGTTCCACACAGAATAGAAATCAATGTAAAACCTATCTAGTACTCACAAATACCACAGACAGAGTCTGAACTGACCGGTTGCGGTTTAATTTCAGTCGAAAACCGAGAAAAACAATACTTTAACCGACAAAATGAACCGAGCAGAAGGAGAAATCTCCAGAGCAACTGTTCAGTGAGGCGGAGTAAAGAATCTGACGGTTTGAGTTTGAAGAACAACAGAGTTTCAACCGAGCTCGAGCTCAGCGTTCCATGCCTGGCATGGAAAGTTAACTCTTTCACCTCCGGAGTAGTTCGAAGGTTGGGACTCACTGCTTATGTCATAATATAGCAAGACTTCATGTTGTTTGAATCCCCAGTACAGGGTTGTCGGATTGACTTGCATCCCGCACGAAGTCAGCTCATCCTCCATGGGAGGCAAGGAAGTTGGAGACATCGAGTCTCAGTTCTGCGCAGATATTTGATATGGTGGCCATGGTGTGGGAGGGAACAAAAAATCAGACCATGAAAGAGGCGCTGTGCTGTGTATCGATCCACAACAGGAGCACTCTATTCACAGTCAGGCTACTGTGCACTTGTAAGCTTGCAGTTCAAAATTGCTGTGGAGTGGGTCGAGTCAGCATCGACCACACCCAGAAAACAGCCAGACTTTGCAAGTTATTACAAAGTGGTCATAAAATGGGAGAGGTGATGCAGGAATGCTCACCTACAGTCCCCGTTGGGAAGAAAATAATCTGAAGCAGCAAGTGAAACTTTGCAAACACCAAATATTGCATGCATATGATCGCCAATTGTCAGGCGGTCTAAGCATCACTCTCAGGTTCTTGGCAATAATGGGAATGCAGGGAATCACAGATATGTTCCATAAGAGTAATAAATGTGTTTATTACTACCAAAAAGGATAATCACAGTTGCCCTAAGCAGTTCTTGCCAATACGAACTGGGAGCCATTGCCAAGCGTTCCCTATACCTCGAGGAATCTCCGTGTCTCTTGGGGTCTCCGAGGTGGAAGATGTAATATCTCCCATTATATACCTATGATAATTACTATGGTTACTGTAAGATAGAAACATTTCTAGTTACAGAGATGAGCCCTATTGGCTAAATTAGAGGTGGCTCCACAGTCCAAGATAACATTATACAATTTTGTAGTAGTCATCACTTTGTAAGACAAAGGAGTACAGTTATACACATATCAGTGTAGTAGTACAAATCTCCAAAAGGTGGCAATGCCGACTCATATATCATAATCATTACAAGGACACAGATGTCCTAACATCTTGTAAGCAAGAAATACATATATGTATTAGAAAATAAGGTGTATGACAATAATATGCATACACATCCTGACATCTTCTCTTATACGGTAGATGCCCTTAGCCCTTTGTGTTAGTATAACATATACCTAAGGGCTAGCTGTCTACGGTGTACCTCTGGGGGTACCAATAAGGGTGCAGGAACCCCACCCCCACTGTAGATATGTCTCAAGATACAATTTAGATTTTGGTTAGCCCTTTTTATCTGGTCGTTACAGTGTGCACTAAATTTTAGATCGTTAGTAATCTTGACTTACAGGTCTCTTTCCTCATGTGTCACAGTAAGTAGATCTGTTCCCAGTTTGTAAACTATTTCAACATCATGTCTATCCAAGTGCATTATTTTGCATTTAGATGCATTCAACTCAAGTTTGTTTGCCCTGGTCCATTCTAAAATTTCATTTGCTGCTTCTTGCAGTCGAGTCCCCTCTACAGAATTATTAACAACTGACCCTACTCTACAGTCATCCGCAGACTTGTAGAGCCAAATGTTTGGGTTTTTTATTTGTAGGGTGGAAATGTAAATATTGAATAGGCATGGCCCCAAAACTAAACCCTGTGGAACCCCACTAGTGATAGGTGCCCAATCTGAAAGTGCTCCTTTTATAATAACCCTCTGCTTCCTGTCCTGCAACTGTTCCGAGATCCAATATACAATATTGGTCTCCAACTTTATCTCTCTCAGTGTGGTTGATAGCTCTAAGTGAGGTAGTTTACCAAATGCCTTAGCAAAGTCCATAAAGGCAGCATCCACTGAACTTCCCCCATCTAATTCTTTGTTATCTTTCTTGTAGAAAGAAAGGAGATTAGTTTATCATGACCTTGATTTTGTAAATCCATGTTGCAGGGGATCTGTCAACCCCATTTCTCAAAAAAGGTTATAATTTTTTCTTTTAAAATACCCTCCAATGTTTTACCTATAATATAAATCAGGCTTACAGGCCTGAAATTTGCCGGATCTGTTTTAGGCCCCTTTTTCAATAGTGGTACCATGGTTGCAATCTTCCAATCCCGTGGAACCTCTCCACTATCAAAGGAGGATTGAAAAATATGGGTTAGGGGTAGTGATATATGGGCTGCCAACTAATGTAACACCCTATGGGGAATATTATCTGGTCCTGAAGGCTTATTAACATTCACCCTCCGTAATCTCACCAGGACCTCAGCTGGGTTTATTATTATTTGGCCAAGGGCTGGGCTGTTATTCATTATGAATGGGAGGGAAGCTTTTTTTGTTAAAAACTGAGTGAAAGTACTAATTCTGGATGTCTGCCATTTCTTTATCTGATGTTGCCAATCCATTATTATTCCTAAAGGTACCTACTGCACTCGGACTACATTTTAACTTATTAATGTGGTTAAAAAAGGATTTCTTGTTGTCCTTGATCTAAGTTACTAAAAGAATCTCCTGTTGTGCTTTTACCTTTCTGATGACCATTTTCACTTTCTTTGTGAGATCCTTAAGGGCCTGATAGTTTGCCTCAGAATTATCTTTTTTGTACTTTTTGAACATTCTGTTCTTTTTATTTATAATTTTTTTAATTGATGAGTTGAGCCAACTTGGATGCTTTTTCCCTATGGTTTTATATTTCTTAAAACTGGGTATGTTTTGCCAGGCTCACTCCGATTGGTCCCTTTTGCTTCACCCATTCTTTACTATCTAGCGGAGCGCAAAGGCGCAATTTTACTAGTAAAACAGACTGAAATCTATCTATCTAGACTGTTTTATTGTCTAACTGCTTAGAAATTGTTAAACCTTCATTGAAAAAGCAGTTTTTACCTTGCTGACGTTAACTAAATGTTAGAGTGATTACAGCCCTTTCCTTGACTTGGTACTGCAGCCAGATTCCCAGGCGCCAAGGAGATCGCTCCTATTCAAGTGTACATTTTTTTTGTCACTGGCTTGTGAGACCCTTTTGTCCTCCAGTACTAATTTGGATCCTTTCTCCTTCCCTCTTCAGTTGAGACCCTCTTGACTCCTAGCTCTTCTCACTCAGACCCCGCGGCCACGGGTAGTCGGGCGCTGCAGAAGCCGATGCCCGAGACCACAAGGCGGATACAGCTTCCTGAGAGGTATGCAGGTAAAGCCACAAATTTACACCCACCCGCCCATCCCCCGGCACATTTCTATAGATTGTTTTGCTCCACCCCTATTGCTATTGGCTCCCTACTGTCTACCTCTTCCTTTTTTTTTTCTGCCCATTCCTATTGATCTATTATTTAATCTACCCTATCAAGACAAGGGACAACGCCTTAGACTAGCTATCTAAACCAACTCAAGGAGCCCTCCTCCTTCTCTAGGAGCGCTACCTCCCTACCTACACTAATCACCATGGCATTATGCTTCCAGTTCCTTATTGCTCTATGTATTCTGCCTATACTAGGGAATCCACTAGACTGGACCTACTATAGTGAGGAAACCTGTCCTGAATCCATACAATGTACACACATCAGGTACATACTCAGCTCCTGCAACACCTCTGTACCCTTACACCCCCACCAAATCGGGTGGCACATCAGATGTGCATCAAGCAGCCAAACTACAGCCGAAAGGTACCAGCTACCATCTCATAATAATAAAACATAGTGGTACCTCACAGCAAGGGTTCTATGCTCTGTGATGCTAGGTCAACATAAGACTAAAAGTATGCCTATACAAACCTACCTGGATACTACATCTATCCAGAAAAGGTCAAAAATGTTCAAGTCTTCCCTTGCGGTCCTAAGAAAACTTGTGCTTCTGCTATTACTATGTTCAGGCAATGCAGCGCTCAAGCCTGGACCCATGATCGACATCACCTCACTAGCAGAACTCTCCAAAATAAAAGGAATTAGCTTCATGCATGTTAGTGCATGTAGCCTTCTAAAAAAATTCTCCTCCATCCAGGCTTGGATCACCCACACTGATCCTGATGTGCTTGTTATTTCAGAGTCTTGGCTATGGTCAGCCACACCTGATATGGAGATTGGAATACCTAACTACCTACTATTCAGAACCGACAGACAAACCAGGGGCAGCGGAGTCGTCATCTATATCAAGGACAAATTCTCAGTCTCTATACTCAATTCCTCCTCGTACGCTGGTGCTTACGAATGCTTATCCCTAAAAACTGAAATTACCCCTGCGTCAGCCATTCAAATCATCAGCTGCTACAGGCCACCTTCAGCTGGACCCCAGCTCCTGACTTACCTATCTTCCATGCTGGACTCCAGCAATCTAGAAACTATAATACTGAAAGACCTTAATTGCAACTGGCTATCCAGCGCCTCACTACCTCTCAAATCCCTCTGTGACTCCCATGGACTCTCACAGCTTATTAATGAACCAACACGCATTAATATGAAAATCCCAGCAAACAGTACCATGCTAGATGTCCTACTAGTAAACAAACCACACCTCTACTCACATGCTGGTATCTTCCATGCCGATGTCAGTGATCACTGTTTTATTGCTGGAGTGAGAACAAATCACGTGACAAAAACTACTTCGAAATTCTCCACTAAGAGATCAAAGCGAAACTTCGACCCACATGCCTTTGCCAATGATCTTAAGGACTCCCCACTCTGGCAGAGTTTCTACCTCGCCAAACAAGTGAACAATGCACATACCATATTCCAAGAAGTATTAACACATGCCCTCAACACCCATGCTCCACAGGTCAAAGCTCGTTTAAAGCCCAGAACCCATCGCTGGTTTACCCCAGAACTTAAAGCTGCATTGCTAAAAAGGGACAAACTGTGGAAAACCACTCGAAAATCACAACTTGCCAAAGACTGGTGTCTTTTCAGAGCTACCAGGAACTCTTGCAAAAGGTTAATCCGAAAAGGCTAAGTCCAACTTCTACCGTACAGAGCTAGACGCCACTTCAACTTGCCCAACCAAATTCTGGTCCACAGTAAAAGACCTCTCTGATCACACGTCAGGAAGTGCACTCCCCTCTAAAATCAAGGCTAACAATGTCCTTCTCAGTGACAGAAAGGACATTTTGCAAGCATTTAACAACCACTTTGCCTCAGCCGGACTAACTTTCGATAACTCACCTGCCTGCAATCTGAGCTTTCAGATGCCTGCACCACCACCTGAACCAAATTTAACAAAAGCTACCTTCTCCTTCTCACCTGCTTCTCTGAAAGAAGTCAAGGAGTTACTCCTTCACTTGGATACCAAAAAAAGTGCAGGGGCGGACTCGTTAGACTCCTACTACTTAAAGGTGGCTTGGCATGTATTGGCAGTGTCCATTACGCATTTGTTCAACTTGTCACTGTCCCAGGGGTCTCTACCTATCGTTTGGAAAACTGCCCACATTATCTCATTATTTAAATCTGGGGATCCCTGCGATTTAAACAATTACAGGCCAATTTAATTATTCTCTATACTATCTAAACTGTTAGAAAAAATAGTGAATGCACAGCTACAAGCCTTCCTGGAAAACTCAAACTTCCTAAATCCATTACAGTCAGGCTTCCGGTCAAAATGCAGTACAGTTACGGCATTGGCCAAGGTAACAAATGATTGGCAAAACGACTTTGATAACAAAAAATTCATCTGTGCTGTGTTCTTTGACCTATGCAAGGCCTTCGACACCGTCGATCACTCCCTACTTTTATCCTCTTTAAAAGCCCTAGGTCTTGACTCTACTTCCCTTGGATGGTTCCAGGACTACCTCACGGACAGGCTCCAGCAGGTTAAAGCAGTTGGGGAGCTATCACTGTCTAAACTGTTAGTAAGAGGTGTCCTCCAGGGCTCCATCCTGGGCCCAATACTCTTCACCATATACTGTACATGACAGCTAGTATCCACCTGTTCGCGGACGACACAGTTCTATACCTAAGCCGATCAACCCCAGAAACTGCCCGCACTGATCTGCAACAAGACTTCCGACATCCTCCAATACCAGCTACTTAATAAAAAGCTACTTCTGAATGCTAAAAAAAACAAGGCAATGATCCTTTCCCCCGGCAACACTCAGCCTTACCTGTCTATTGGCAGTTTACCCCCTATCACCACCTTACTGGGGGAAAACTTGAAGTTTGTCCACAAATTCAAATATTTGGGAATTTGGCTAGACTACAAACTCTCCTTTGCGGAACACCTGGACACCATGGCAAAAAAGCTAAAGCAGAGGCTGGGGCTCTTCTACCGAATAAACCGCCTCCTGGCGCCTGAAGCAAAAAAACAGCTTGTTCAGACCACTTTCGTCCCCTTACTGGACTACGCTGACTTCATTTATAGCCACTACAATACCTCTCTCCTGGACAAATTGGACGTCTTATACCACAGAGCAGTGCGCTTCATCTCTGACCTCCCCTTCTCTGCCCACCACTGCTCCCTATACACTGCTGTGGGGTGGACCTCCATGCAATACAGACGAAACAGAAACGCTGCTGTTTGGACCTTAAAAGCTACTACCTCCAAACTACCACACTACATCTCTGACCTATTGCCTCTAAGCAGTCTTCGAACCTACGCCTTAAGGAGCTGCTCACTAATTTCCCTAAAGATACCCAGGGTCCGCATGCGCCTTGGGAGAGCGGCCATAAGCTTCTCCCTGCCAACTCTCTGGGATGAAGTACAAAAATCACTGAAACTAAAATCCCCAGTATGTGTCTTAGCATTTAAAACTTTATATGCAAAACTAATTAAAGATGTTTGCCATTGCTTCCACCATCTATGAACTGCGGCTCCGCACCCTTCCAGGGCTCCTCACCTGACCGCCATACAATGTGCGTTTACCGGGCAGCGGCACCCCTGAAGCCAACATCTGAGTCCACTAAGCCGAATACAAGTCCAGTAGAGGCATGGTAAAGCCGTAAAACCTCTGGAGCGTGAGCGCCTTTGCCGAGTGCACCCCCAAGTACTCCTACACCTCTAGACCCCACCTGTTTTCCATTCCCCCACCCACCCATCCATCCTGCTATATTTATAACTATTTATTTAACCTGATCCTCCTGGATCACAGGACTGCATTTCCCATTTATTTACATTCTTGTTCTGGTTCTCCTTCTTTCTTACCTATATGTATTTCCTAATTGCAGGTAACTATGTGTGATTTCATTTACTATGTATGCGTTTCTCGCTTATTTCATTGCTATTCTTTTCCTATGTATTGTCATATTTTATGTATTGATGTATGATTAGTTGTATCGTTTACGACTTGTGAGATGCAGGTCCACCTTGCAAATGAGCTTGCTCAATGGTGTCCGCCTGGATAAATAAAGATTTTGATTTGATATGTTTTTTGTCAGGTCCCCTAGTTTAGTGAGAAACATGTTCCACATCTCATTTACTGAGAGATCTTTAAAATCCTTATCCCAGTCCCAAAATGAAATTTCCCTTCTGAACTGGTCAAAGTTAGCCCTACTGAAGTTCACCTTGATTCTACCTCATTTTTCACCCCTTTCCAATCTGGCTTCCACAAGTCTCACTCCATCACCACCTCCCTTATACGGCTCACTGACTCCATACTCACCAGTATGGATCAGGGACGCATCACCTCCACCAGATTTGTTGACCTGGCTGGCCCGGTGGCGCTGAGGGCTGAGGCATTGGTCGCCTTACCTCGCGCCACATTGGCGACCGTGTTCAGGAATGAGCACGAGTCGCCGTGAGTTGGCAGGGGAGGAGAGGGATTGAGTGTCCGATGGACTGCTCTCCCTCTACGGGGGCGGGAAGGGAGGATTCCAGTAATCGGTGCAAGGGTGTCCACTAGCAGAGGCTGAGTGATATAGCGCCGCTGCTACAGAAGGGGGTGTGATGAAGCTGGCACTGAGGAGGAGCACGTGCAGACGTGTGCGTGCTCCTTCCATGGGTGCCATTGCACACCCCTCATGCAAGGGCAAAAATGGAGGAGAAAAATTTGGTCCCAGTCGAGCATTGATGAGCCGTCCACCCGCTGCAGGCCCCAACCTGGAATGGTGCTCCCCACACTGGATCCTGCTGGGGGGACTTCTCACGTCCCCGTCACGGGGGGGTAATCCGTGGGGGTAGTGGCCTGATCTCGGGGTATGGGGCTGGATGGGTGGATGAGGATGGTAGCCAGCAGGGGACCAAGGAGTAGAAAAAATGCAGAAAAAAATATATATTTGTCATCCTGGCAAAAACCTTCGACACAGTATCCCACTCTCTCCTTCTCCAAAAACTCGCAGCTGCTGGGCTAACCATTGCTTGGTTTCATTCCTTTTTTTTTTTTTCATTTAATATACTTTATTAACTTTTTCTTACAGTGAAAATACAATACAGCAACTGCACAGTATAATGCTTGGTTTCATTCCTATCAGGCAGATCTCAGTCGGTGAAGATCGCCTCCTCCCTGTCGCCTCCACTCCAAATCAGTACTGGTTTTCTTCAGGTCTCTGTGTTCGGCCCTATTCTGTTTTCAGTTTTCCTTAACGATCTCCCTACTGCCCGCACCTCATCCCAAATTCATGTATGCGGACGACACAGTCCTCTACACGTCTAGTACTTCTCACTCTGATGTGGAGACTAGACTGCAGCAAGATTTCAGTAAGGTCCAGCTATAGTTCCAGGCTAACCAGCTGTTCCTAAATGCTAAAAAGACAGTCTCCATGTCCTTCAGCACTAGACAGAAGCTACCTAAACTCCAGTCCCCCCTGCCCTTAACACCTTGGATGGTACACCCATTGAAAATTGTACCTTGGGGTCTGGCTTGACCGCCACCTGGACTTTTCGGCACACATGAATGCTATCCAAAAGAACCTACACCCCAAGCTTGGTGCTCTGTATAGGAACAAGGGTTGCATTACACGAGATGCCCGCCATGCAGAAAATGATCCTCCTTACCTTTGACTATACTGACATAGTCTACAGTGCCGCACCTAAAACTACACTGGCCAGGTTGAACACCCTCTACAACTCCGCTTACCACTTTATTCTCTCCTGCCCCCCTTGCACTGATCACTGTGACCTTTATAAAGCACTGTCTCTCCCATTCCTGGAGTCCAGACATCTGTCCCATACTGCCACTTTCATGGCAAAATTCTGGACTGGAAATCTCCCCTCCTGTCTCTCCTCCTCCATATCCACTTCCAACCAACGAACCTACTCCCTCTGCAAGTCTGACCGAAGATCCTTCACTGTTCCCCACCAAGCTACCACCACTGGCCAATCTGCCTTCTCCCTCTGCAATCCTCAGCTGTGGAATGCTCATCCCCCTCCATCCGTAATGCCACCTCACACTACTCTCTCTCTCTCCTCCCTACTACATGTTTACACAGGCCCCCCCCCCCCCAACTTCTGCCAAATCCTTCTGGCCTCACTTCACATTCTGCCTCCTCTTCCTCCTATCCCATACCCTCTGGCTCAGGCTTCCCTAGGCCTTGATTCTGCATGGGTTGCCACCCCACGCAATGCTCAGTCACCTGGGCTCCTTAGGGCTGGACCTTAACTGGGCTACTCCAATTGGCATGCATTTGTTGCCGTAAGCTATCTCTTGGCCATTATATTGTTGTATATGAGCACCTGCATCTACCATGTACTTATTTTACCTGTATTTATTTATGATGTCATTACTGTGAAAAGTTGGTGTAGTATTTAGAAATGCATGCCTGCTATGTACATATACTCTCTTTGTATTCATGTGACTTTGTACTTCCTCCCCGCCCCCAGGACGCACCTGAAATGAGCAATTCTGCTCCGTATGCCTTCTTGGTGAAATGCTTGAATAAATAAAAATAAAGTATCAGAATAGCCTGTGAAAGGCTGCCAAAGCTGTAGCTCAGGCTCTTCCAGAAGGAAATGCCAGGAATGAGTTAATTAGAAATCTTAATTCTACAGCCGGCATGCTGGCACAGCAGCAGGGCGTTTGTTTGCGATGCCGACATCCCGGGTTCGGGAATGAACTTGGGAGTCGAGGGCCAGCTGGGTGGAGAAGGATTGAGCATCTGCAGGATGGCTCTCTTTCTCTGGGAGGGGGGAGTGTCTGGACTCTTAAGCAACCACTGGCGGAGGCTGGGGGATTCACGATTCGTCCGGTGACTAGATACGTGGAGGTGGGACAAATGTTGGGCTTGACCTGTGGATGTCATTGCATGTTCCGCCTCCAGGGGAACACAGCATTGCAAAAAGCCAGTCCCCAAAGTATTGACACCCTGCTCTGTGGCTGCTCCTGCTGCCAGTGTCTCTTCCCAGAGAGAGGGTCCCACTCCCGAGGCCCCGCCCTGTGGGGGTGGGGAGGGGAGAGCCAGGGCTTGCCACTAGTGTCCGTGAGGTGCCCGACTGGCGGCCCCGCCCAGGGGGTAAGCCTGGGCATGGGGTGGGTGGCGTGCGAGGCAAGGGCTGAGCTCCTCCAGATTGGGGACCAGAAAAACTAAATCTTAATTCTGGAGCTGAGGTTGGCAAACATTTGCTGCGCTCAGCATACGATGTTTCTGATGTATCTGCCAGGGCAGCTGCCACTGGTATTTGTATCAGAAGGTATTCTTGGCTCAGGGTTGCTGGCTTTGTAACTGATGTGCAGCTAACAGTTCTGAATGCCCCTTTTAGAGGCATAAAACTGTTTGGCTATCCTGTGGAAGAGACATTAAGAGGCCTTCAAGTCTCTAAAATGAATTTAAGGTCAGTCAAATTCCTGTATCCCACACCTTGTAGGAGTGGTGGCAAGGGATCCTTTCGTCATCCTCCTGCCACAGGTGGCCATCAAGCCCACCATCAGCAAGGGCAGGGTAAGGGTTGTGGGGCCTTGCCAGCTCCCTTCCCCCCAGGGGCCCATTCCAAAGCATCAGAGACCAGTGAAGCTGGTGGCTCTGTCTCCACCGGCTCGGCATGACTGGAATTGGACTCTCCCACACCACTATTGCCTCTAGAAGTGGTGGTATCGGGTCGCTTCTCCCTTCATTTGATATAGTGGAGGGAGATTACCACAGATGAATGGGTCCTGGAGATAACTGCAAACGGACATGCTCTGAAACTCTTAGAGACCCCTCCAGAGCATCATGCCTCTCTTTCCACTTATCCTTCTGGACATTCGTCCCGGCTGAAAGAAGTACAAGGTTTGCTAAACAAACGTGCAATAGAACCAGTGTCTTCTGGTGATAACAACAAAGGGTTGTACTCCAGATACTTCCTGGTCTCAAATGGACAAGAGATGTCAAGCCTATGTTAGATCTGAGAGAACTAAACTTCTACACAGAATACAAGAAGTTTCACGTGGTCTCCCTGCAAGCTTTGAGGGGACTGGATTTGCTCCCTTGATGTGAAGGATGCATACCTTCATATCAAGATCAGACATCATCACAGACAATATCTCAGATTTGTATTGGAAAGGGAGCACTATCAGTTTGTAGTATTGCCCTTTGGCTTGTCTTCTGCACCACAGGTCTTCACCAGTGGTGGCAGCCACCCTTTGCAGGGAAGGCCTGTATTTCTTTCCATACCTGGATGATTGGCTCTTGAAAGTCAGCACCAGGAACCAGCTCTTGCACACCCTGTCCCAAACAAGGCAATTGTTCAAAGACCTGGGGTTACGGTGAATGCCCCAAAGAGTACTGACTCCTTGCCAAAGGCTGCAGTACATGGGTGCTGTTTTGCACACAGAGCAGGGCTTATGGGTTCCTGCACCTGGATAGGGTGAAACAACTCATTGCACAAGCACACTGGTATACAGCAGTCATCACATGCCAACCAGAACATTTCTGTGTCTCCTGGGACCCGTGGCAACAGCCATTGTTACTGTGCCACTGGCTCGCTTACACACGTGGATACTGCATTGGACATTGAGAATGCAACGGGACTAACTGACGGACGACAGGGACCAGATGTTGCTTGCCACGTCTCCCTTACAGAAAACTCTGATGTGGTGGATGGACCACCACAACCTCTTAAGCGGCATTCTGTTTCTAATAACAGCTCCAAATCAGATTCATACCTTGGATTCATTTGGATTCAGGTGGGAGGGGCACACCTAGGCCCTTAACAGACAATAATTAAGCCAATATTTAAGTTGGAGTGTTGGGTGACTTAGGTAGCTATCGACCAAAATCCTTATTACCATCTTAGGTACACTCCTGGAAAAAATTGTCAATGAACAGCTTTTGGAGTTCCTCAGTTCCACTGGTCTTTGGTCTTCCGATCAGCATGGTTTTTGTAAGTATCACAGCACCAGGACGGCCTTGTTCAGGTTCACGGACCATATCAGTGGAGCAATGGAGAAAGGTAAGCTCACTGATGCTGTGCTCGTGGACCTGTCCAAGGTCTTCGATCTGGCTAATCAATACCTGCTGCTTGGGAGGCTGAGGAGCATCGGGCTGGTGGACTCACCTTGCAGCTGGTTTGATAGCTATCTGGCAGATTGTCTACTGAGGGTGTCTGTTTGGCTGCAGAACCATGGAATTAGGGGTGCCCCGGGGATCTATCCTAGGGCCCCTTCTGTTTTCTTTGTTGATGATTTGCCTCCACTGTTAGATGAAAACAGATAATATAATGTATGCTGATGACATAATCCTTTATAGTAGATCTACCTCAGCAGAAATTATAAACTGAAGCCTAAATGTTGATTTCTAGGCCTTGGATTTGTGGCTCAGGAGACATCATTTCTTCTTGAATAGCAAAAAAAAAACAAAGGGCATGTTGTTTGGGTCCAAAGAAAGACTGGCCAAGAGTATACGACTTGTAGTTCAGTATACCTCCGGGGTTCAACTTGAACAGGTCACCAGTTTAAATGTCTGGGGATCCTATTGGACCCCTGCCTTCCTTGTTCCCTCTATATAAAACTGATTAGTAGGCAAATTAATCAGACGGGTGTCCTGTTCAAGTTGCAGAATCTCCTGACAGTACAAGCTAGACTTGCAATTGCAAATACTGTGTTACTATCTATAATGAACTATCTCATTTCTGTTTTCTGGATTATGTACTTCTGATGTGTCATTGCTTACAATTACCTTTCATGCTGTCTCTAGATATGCTTTAAAATTACCCTGTCAAACACACCATTGCACTTTATATCAGTTGGCTAGTGGGTTACCCCCAAATTTAAGTTGCTTATATAATTTAAACTGTAGTCCAACAAGATATCGGGCACACACGAAAGCCTTTTATAGGGACGCAAAGTACTTCATGCTGGAGTCAAAACTGCTCACATAAATTTAGTTTATTAGTTCCAAAAAACAGACAGACTTAAAGGAATCCTGCCTAAATTAGGCGGGATTCCTGTCGGTCTGTCTGTTTTTTTGGAACTAATAAATTAAATTTATGTGAGCAGTTTTGACTCCAGCGTGAAGTACTTTGTGTCCCTCTGGGAGGCTTTAGTGCGTGCCCGAAACCTTGTTGCACTACATATTCTGGTGAGTGTCTGGTGCACCACTACCCTTGTAGGCACTCTTTTATGTCCACTATCATTTAAACTGTTTGACAAATAATGTTTTAAGGTTAGGAGTTGATTCTCCTCTATTTTCGATGTATGATTTTAAGAAAGTAGATAGGACATTCGCTCTAATGGTACTCTTAAACGTGTTGTCCCAGAGGTAAGCACTAGTATGGGTATGCATGCTTATTCTGTAAGTACAGCATCAAATTAGAATAACCTACCAGTGTCTTTATAACAAGGCCTGGGACATGACATTTTTAAAAAGCACCTTAATAAATATTATCTTAGTCTTTTAACGTGAATGTTACTGTTGAAAATGTTATTACTTGTTGTATTGTTGTATATTATGTTTGTGTTATGGTTGTTATGTTTTATGTAACATCTCGACTGTTATTTACGGTCCTGGGTCATGTACGTAAAAGGGCCTTAGCTCATTACACTTACCTGGTTAACAAAAGTTTAAATAAAAATAAAATTATCAAACCCAAGGCTCTTGGACTCGGAGGGAAGCCAAATTGCACATAAATGTCCTGGAGATGAGAGCTGTCTTATACAGCCTCCAGGGTTTTCATGAGCATCTCACTCCTGCTTCTCTAGTTGGAAAGAGACAGTGTCATGCATTACATAAACAAACAAAGGTGGACTCATTCCTATCCCCTGTTTCAGGACGCAATGAGAGTGTGGTACTAGATGCTGTAACACTGCCTAGAGCGGTCAGCCATGCATCTCCCAAGTGTCCAAAACGTCATAGCAGACAGGCTAAGCAGGTCAGAGTCCAAGATGCACGAATAGGACTTGCTGACCTCAGTGGTAGACAACCTCTTCGCAAGGTGGGATCATCCAGAGTTGGACCTTTTTACATCCCCTACACAATGCAAAACATCCACATTTTTGCTTGCAGGCTCCAGGTCCTGGAATTTTTTGGCGAGACACGTCCCTCTCTTGGAAAGGGAGGTTTCTGTACACATTCCTTTCCATTCCATTAATACAGAGAGTATTACTGAAACTGCAGATGGTGGGTACAACCGTCATCCTCATTACACCTCTGTGGCTTTGATAAATATGGTATCCACTGCTCCAGCAACTAGCAGTGGAGCCTCCAGTACCTCTGCCTCTGTGCTGGGGCCTGTTTTCAAAGGACAAGAGATCTCTGGTACATCCAGACTTGAAGTCCCTGCATCTGAATGCCTGGTTCCTGAAGACATTGCCATTGCACAGTTTGGGGTGTCATCTAAAGCAGTTGATGTACTGGCTGTGGCCAGAATTCCTTTCACCAGACATGCATATTCTTTGAAGTGGAAACGTTTCACTTTGTGGACCACTTCCAGACATATGCTTTCACCTGCCTGGTAAATGCAGTGCTGGAATATTTGCTGTCACTGTCAGATTCTGGTCTGCAGTATCCATCACTGAAGGTGCATCTGGCAGCAATATTAGCGTTACATGCCCCTCTTGATGGGCATATGGTTGCCCAACTGGAGGTCTCCTGTACCTCTTTGAGAGGTATTCTGCACATGAAACCTGCCATTAGTAATCCAGTCCCGCCTTGGTACCTGGATTATGTTCTTGAAAAACTTACTTTGGCTCCTTTTGAACTAGCCATGAGCTGTGGCTTATGCTTTCGTTTTAGTTGTAGTCACTTCTACTCAAAGTATTTTAGAGCTACAGGCTCTAATGTGTGAGCCTCCTTATTTAACTAATGCTATTGTGCATGCCCTGAGTCACGACTTTACATTTCAGAGTTAAAATTCATTATGTTGCAGCACTAGTTTGGATAAATTAGTAACTTTTCTGGCACTCAATGACTGCTATCAGCACATGTAATTGGCTCCTAGCACTTCTAAAAAAATAAAATTCATCAGTGGACGAGTTGATTGACAACAGGGACCAGAAGTTGCTCGTCACATCTCCCTTAAGCAAAACACTGACGTGGTGGATGGACCACGTTGGTCATGCATGCGCCTTCCCGAGCAGTCCACTGGAGTGTATGTTGGGTTGGGAAAACAAATAAAATAAGGTAAATGAAAGGGAAATTATTATTATTTTTTTTTTTTGTACTGCCGTTGTATATGGGGAGGCTACTAACTGATACGGCTACAGATATTGTTTTAGCAGAACACCAAAAACATCAACAAGCAGCTGACAGTGTCCCTTAAAACTCATTCCGTCCTGATGACACCATATAGCATCATAAAAAACATACCTCTTTTTCCTGATGACGCCATATGGCGTCCTAAATCATGTGCTGTAGTGCCTGATGACGCCAATTGGCATCCATGTCGTTCTCTTGGTGCAGCTCGAGCATTTTTTTACATTTGATGAATTGAGTTGTACCAGCCAATAGGGGACATTGTACCCTTACTGATTTTATCTAATATAATATGCGTTCCCATTGGCTATTTTTGAGAAAACACGCCTTAATACATAAATAAATAAATTTACTATTTTTTGCGTGTGCTGTGAAAAATGTTTATTATGTTCATTCTGCCATTAGTTTGTCTTATAACAACAAATCATCTTGTTTGAGTGTAACATGTTAAGCTGATCAGGTTGACACTATAATTAAGTTCATAACTTATATTTTTTTTTATTCAAGCAATCTGATTGGCCGTCACCACTTTTAGTGTATTTTTTTTTATGTCTTTTGGGGTATTTTTCTACAATAACATGTTGTCACTGATATCATGATTGTTATAACTATTAGACCATTTATACTACTAAGTGAGCTAAATATTTCTGTATTTAAAAATCGAGCTCTGTAATTGGTCGGATTTTCTGACATCATCAATTCTGAATTTAATTGGTATAAAGGGATTGTCTTAGATGCAGGCACCATCCCCCTGATGAAGCCTTAGTTGTCGAAGCACCAGGGAACCTGCACGCAGATCTTTTTGTTGTGCCTTCAATTCTATTCTATTCAATATGTGTGTGCCTGAAACGTTAGACTAAATCCTTATTTAGCATTCAAGCAAGGACTCGTATTTTTTAACAACCGTCACTGGAGGGAAAGTGGCTGTCCGGGTTCTGGAGTGTACAATGATTTTTTTTTTTTGATGTTTCAGTTAGGGCTCGCAGCCCACACCTGCAGCTGCCCTAGCTCTGTAGTGTGGCACCATTCGGTCATATTGATCCTCACTGTTGCCATGCTTCCTTTATGCTTATTGTACACGTCACTATTTCCATTAACCAGTCAGAGCGCACACTGGTGCAGGAAGAGCATGGTGACTTAGTTTCAAGATGGAGGCACTGCTCTCATCCTAAAATACTCCATTTTGGTGCCAAAACCTCGATTTGTAATCTGTATTTAATTTATTTGTTTTTAATTTTATTTATGATAAAAGTTTTCATAGTTGTCACTTTGTTCATTTTGGGATAATTTCTGGTCATCCTGTGTGACCACATCTTATGGATCCGGCTGGCGTTCCTGATGGGAGAGTATGTTTCCTGTGCATGTACTAGAAGAGGTCACATGAATTCAGCACCTTTTGTTACTTTTTTTAAAGAGTTTATGTTCGGATTATGGCTATGTTAAAATCTATGTGGCATGTTGTTCCCTGCGTTATGGATGATAAGCGGGTTAGAGTCAGTAGCATGTTTGTTTCATGCTCTGCACTTGAGTTTTCTCCCTAATACGCAGTTGCTGATTGTGTAAAATAAAAAAATAATGGTGTTGCCTTCAACTCATCTGGCATCAGTCCAGCCCCAATCTCTGATGTGCTGTAAAGGCCAAATCAGTTTTGAATCCCTCCACAGTCACTGGTGTTGTCCATCGACTCATATGACGTCAGTCCAGACTCAACCTCTGATGCACTATAAAGAGTTCTTCAGGTTAAAATCCCTCCACAACCACTTGTAGGATCTAGCTCCTTACCATGCATCAGTCGAGCCCCAAACTGTAGTGAACAGCGAAGTGCATTTCAGGTTCAGATCCCTCCTTAGCTGATGGTGTTGTCCATCGACTTACCATGCATCAGTCCAGACCAATCCCATAATGCACTGTGACGTGCATTTCATGTTCAAAACCCTCCACATCTACTGGTGTAGCCAATCAATTCATATGACATCAGTTCAGCCCCAATCTCTGATGCACTGTAAAATATTCTTCAGGCTCAGATCCCTCCACAGCCACTTGTAAAATCTATCTCCTTATCATGCGTCAGTCGAGCCCCAAACTGTAGTGAACAGTGAAGTGCATTTCAGGTTCAGATCCCTCCACAGCCAATGGTGTTGTCCATTGACTGATCTGGTGTCAGTCCAGCCCCAACCTCAGCTGCACTGTAAAGTGCTGTTCAGGTTCAAATCCCACTAGAGTCACTGGATTTAGTCCATCTGTTCATCAGTCTTCAGTCCAACCTTTATCTCTGACACTCTGTGATGTGCATTACTGATATGGATCCCTCCTCAGTCACCATGGTGTAGTCCATTGTACGCATTAAGATTCATTCCAACACTACCCTCAGATGCACTGTAATGTTCTATTCAAGTTTGAAGCACTCCACAACCACTTGTTTAGTCCCTTGTGCTCATAATGCTTCAGTCCATCCCTTACCTCTGATGCACTGTGATGTGATTAGTGCCAATGTATGACTTATACAGTCCATTCAAATGAAACATAGCACATAGTACACATGTGCGCCAATGATCATCACTTCATGGTGCAGGCATACCCACACTCCTTCCCACCCACCCAGTGTGCCATACTGAATGCTGCAAAATATCACATGTGTATGCAGGCAAACCATGTGACACAGCACATAGTACACATCCTTTACAGGTGCCCAAGTCATCACCCTGTATGTGTACCCACAATGTCTCTGCATGGCATATGAACACCATTACCAGGTGCAGGCAGCCCCACCTGCTTCCCTACAACTGAGTATACCCCAAAGACGGGTTCCCAGTTCATGACACAAAATGACTGCAGTGCCTATGAGCATCACTCCTTGGTACAGGCACACCCACCCCCTTCCCCATGACACAGTATACCCCAAATTACCAGTGCCTTTTCAGCAATTTCATCATCCTATACGTACACCCATAATGTATCTACAGTGTCTGTTAGCACCATTATTACATGCATACAGACCCTCTGATTTCTCCAGAACATATGAAGTGCATCTGAGCATGTATTATGAATGCAGGACACCCCGCCACTAACACACAGTGCTTCATCATACAGTCATTCCCCTCGCCTTAATCCATCCCATAATACAACCAAAATAAACTATGCCAGGAAATTAAATAATACACACATTTATGTAAAATGATGTTTACTGAAAGACTGTGACCCTTTACATGAACAACATCATACTTCATTTACAGTATGATAAAGCAAACAGCGCAAATACAGTTTCCTATACTTATTATGGGATTTTATTACAAAAATGCAATAAAATAGTTTATTTCAATGAAATTACACATTTTAACTACAGCAAAAATGCAATTAATCATAGTGAGACCTCCAGCACTAAACAAGCATTTGTCACTGCTGAATGATTGCTTGCTGGCATTGACATTGGTAGTGTAGTAGTTACAGATCTGCATACTAGGAATGGCAGTGAAGTATTGAATTGAAGCCAACCCCACCACCACCCTGCAGATATTGACAGGCATTGGGGTGTGCCTTTGGGTCGTCAGGCATAACGGCCACCCCATTTCACACACCCTACCCTGCAGACACCGACAAGTGTCGGTGTGCCGGGGTTTTGGTTTCTATGTTCACCCCATTCCATCAGGAAATACGGTGAGATGGGTGCTGTATAGGAGAATGGGGTGAACTTTGGGTCCAAAGAGTCCAAGGCACACCTCGATGGCTCTCACTGGCTGCAGGGTGTGGGTGGGGGTGGAATGGCATGAGCATTACAGGCGACAATCCCAAGTCACACCCCTGATGCCTGTCAGTCTCTACAGGGTGGAGCGTTATGGTCAGAAACCCTAATGCCTCAGGTGTTTGTTGGTATTTTCACTCCAAATTTTCAACATGTTTTTTTTTGTGACCCCCACCTCATGAACAGTGGCAATATCAGTTTGTTAGCTGAAAGCTGATTTTGCACAGCGACTACGCCATTTGGCACCACAGGTGCGAAAACACATGTCGAACAGGATGTGAAAAATGACAGCTGTACTGTTCATGGGGAGGTGTAAAAAATGGCAATGTTGAAAATCTGCAGTGAAAATGTTAAAAAAACTGGTGAAGTCACGAGCGTGCGTAGAAACTGTGCAACGCAAACCCATATTGTAGTTAGTTTGGGGATATTTTACAGCAGATTGTCAACACAGGCATTTTGGGACCTCCGCTCATGAATAGTGCCACTCTGATTTTCTTAATCTGTCCCGAACAGTGATTTCCCACAGCGACCACGCATTTCTGCGCTGTAAGTACAAAAACACATTTCGGCTATGGTGTGAAAAATGACAGCTGTACTGTGCATAAGGAGGTGTGGAAAAATGCCAGTGGTGAAAATCTGGACTGAAAATATTACAAATTCATGAACTTACGAGGGTGCGTGGAAACTGCACAATGCTCGCTCGTAACACAGTCATTTTATGGACTTTTGTCACCAAATTTTTAACATAGCCATTTTAAGACCCCTGCTCACGAACAGTGTCACTGTGATTTTCTTAATCTGTCCCAAACATTGATTTCGCACACCGACTGCGCCGTTGTGCGTTATATGCTCGGAAACACATTTTGGGTGAGATGTGAAAAATGACAGCTGTACTGCTCATACTGTAAGGAGGTCTGGTAAAATGGCAATGTTGAAAATCTGGAGTGAAAATGTTAAAAATTCACTAACTTACGAGCGTGTGTAGGAACTGCACAACGCGTACTCGTAAATCAGTCATTTTGGGGAATTTTTTCACCAAATTTTCTACATAGGGTTTTTGGGGGCTTACCTCATGAACTGTGACATTGTCATTTCGTAAATCGTTCCCGAAAGGTGGTTCCGCGCAGTGACCATGAAATCACCTTTTGGGGCCGATTAACGCCATGACAGTGCCAGAATTCACGAGGAGGGGTCCCAAAACCCCATGCTGAAAATTTGGTGCCAAAATTCCGAAAATGCCTGAGATATGCATCAAAGTTGAAAAAAACGTATTTATTCCATTATACAGCTTACTGGCATTTCTTCAGTTCGCGGTCGGCTTTGAAGAGTACAGACATGTTCCCGGTCCACCGAAGATCGTCTCGCCAACCTCCGGAGGTAAGTATGGGGTGAGGTGGGGGTGTGGGGAGGTGGATGCGCAGAGAGTGGATGCGGGTTGGGGGGGCAAGACAATCAATGAGGGACCATTTTTTCTGTTCAGGTGTTTTTTTTTCTTTTAGGAAGACTGACGTGGATTTGTGCCATGCTGGGGTGGGTTCTAGCGTGGCAGCTGGAAGATTTATTTTGGGGGGTCAGTGGAGCCGACGGGGTTAGGCACCCCCGACCTCTATACAGATGTGCCATGCTGGTTGGGCCCCAACGTGGCATCTAGAACTCTGGGGCAGAGCCAACGGGGGATTGGGCACCCCCGACAGCCATACTGTGTGCTGCGGGCGGGGGGGGGAGCACTATTCACAGACACTCAGAGGGTTGGGGAATATTATTACAATACTGATCAGGTGTGCCAACAGACGACAACTCGTCTACTTTTTCACTCTCTTTGGGGTTCTGTTTTCCTGCTTTTGTCAATGCCGCTCCTACCCTGAACTCTGACTCAACATTCCAAGGATGGCAATTAGATATTATTTTGGAAACATTCCAAGGATGTCATTTTAGTCACTTGCCTCCTCCTGGAAAGATAGTCCTAGGAAAAGTTCACTTCAGGCTGTTCCAGGAAGAGAAAGCAGAAACGTATACAAGCAGGATTGCCGGCAATATGCTAATCAACACTATCTTATTGCTGCTCACTGAAGCGGTCTCTCCCTTTCAACTGTACGCCACTGCATTTTCAACTGCTGTCATAGACAGCTGCAGCATTCACTGGTGAACTGTGGCCGCGCCTGCAAACACACTGGCTGAATTGGAATACAGGGTGCCACACCTACAAAAACTCAGATGATGACACTATGTTTCTTGCACATGCGTGCAAGCAAACATAAAAATGTATCCATTTCCTGTGTCAGCTCACTGACCTACACTGGAAGTGTTCTTCCTCTTTACATCACTTGACCTCACAAATCACTTCCTTCCTGCGTCAATTCCTGATATGTCCTTCTAAGGTAATGTGTTCTTCTAGGGACATGGATATGTTGTTCATCCACACTTATTGGCAGGTTTCTTGCCGCTTTAAATCTTGCCGGAAGGTCTTCAGCTGGCTCCTCCCACCCACACGGGTGGTAAAACTCTCGGCTCCGCCCCATGACGCCAGATCTTCCTTACCGCTTGGAAGCTCAGGTTCCCTCCTTAGCGCTCTGCATTTTAGACTGGATCCTAACTCTTCGGTTCGTCCGGAACTAGTTTTGAAGTTTTCTAAACTTCAGTCTTCATCATTCCTCGCGGCTGCGATGGACAAATCGATTCCCGGCCTTCGGAGGTGCCCTTGTGGGCAGAAAATGTCCAGGACGGATCCTCACTCCACGTGCATCTACTGCCTAGGCCTAGACCACGATCTGCAGGCCTGCGAGTTGTGCCGCTCCTTTTCGGCCACCGTCCTGGAGGACCGCGCTGCCTGATTGAAGCTCGGGCGCCCCGAGAAGCGTTACCCGCCAGTAAAATCAAAAGAGGCTCGTTAGGCGATGTCCACGGCGGCTGGCTCAACTGAGCATCTCGAGCAAATGATCGCCCTCGAGGAGGAGGCGGCCCAGGCCGCATCATCCTCCTCCTCGGCCGCGGCATTTATCCCGCGCTCTCTGAGTTCCTCGTACTCGGCTTCATTCAAGGAGCTTTGTCAGTCCCTTTCCACGAAGGGAGAGGGGCCTTCGGGACATTCTTCTCGGCCCAAGAAGAAGGAGTCGAAGGGTAAGTCCCAACATCTGTGTTCGTGGGAGCGGGAGAGGTCTCCTTCCCCGGACAGCCGAACTGTCCGACTTGTCGGTGATGCTCAGGCCGCTGGTTTCACGGTGTTCCGCCAGGCCAGCCTGCCGAGACCCCGTCGGCGAAGCCGAGATTTTTCTTGAACCATCGGACGGTTGTTGACTGGTGAAGCCGATAACTCCACCTTTCACCGTTCCCCCGTGGAGACCAAGATCTGCCTGCACCTTCGGGCCGAGTCCCGGATAAAGTGCTCGAGCCGAGGGAAGAGCGGGGTCCCCCGCCCCTTCCCAGACCCGCCGTCGGTCCCCCCTGAGGGTCTCGGTCTCGGACTTCATCTCAGTCAAGCTGTTCCCGCCGACATCGGCAGTCTCGGTCTCGGTACCGAAGTAAGCGGCGACACCGTTCCTCCTCGTCCTCTTCCTCGGATGAGGAGAGGCTTCGACGTAAATTACGTTAACGGTTCGAGGAGCTCATGTGTCAGCAGTTACTGTTGTCTGGGACTAAACCGACTCCGGTTCAGCCCCCAGCCATCAAGTGGCGTCGCCCGAACTACCGAAGCAACCGCTCGCCCCAGTCGAGATGCCCGTTCCAGGGCCGGTTGTTTGGCCGAAACCGGCTGCTCCACCAATTGTGGTGGAACCTCCGCCTCCACAACCGAAGTCTGGGGCACCGACCAAGGATTCTTGGTCAGGTCACGGCCTGCCCCACAGGTTGTTGGTCACCCTCACTCCCGACCGTCTTCGGCAGGTGGAGGGTGGCTCAGAGCCGAGGCAGCTCTTCGCAGACTCTTCGGAATCTGATGTCGATTCCTCCCTGTTCTCCAGGCAGGTCGACCTGGAGTCCTCCGGGGGCCAGTCATTGGACAATAGCCCATCGTCCTTCTTGGATCTGCTTCGACTCATCTCAGAGTCCACCGGGATGCAGCTCAAGCCCGTGTCCAAACGGGCCAAGTATCCCCTGACGGAGATACTGGACCGAGGGGATTTCCCCACGGAGGTTTTCCAGTGGCTGAGGCCATTGTTGGCCCAGCCTGGAGCTTTGCAGCGCCTGCTTCCTGTCCTGCACCCTCGGCCAGGATGGCCAGGAAGTATGTGGTCCCTACCGGCTCTTTGCCCGGTTTCTCGGAGCACCCCTCTGCAGATGGGTTAGTCACCGGCAGCGTCTTCCGGCATTCCGGAAACGCTCGGGATGTGGATAAGCCCCCCCAACAAAGAGTCCAAAAAGCGGGACTTTGCCGGGCGCAAGGTGTACGCTGCATCCTCCCTCGGCCTCCGACAGGCCAGCTCAGCCGTGCTGATGGCACACTTCTTCCACGCCCTCATGAGCTCCCTGGATGAGGTTGTCCCTCATCTCCGGCCGACCTGCAGACCATGGTCCGTCAGGTCCGGGACCAGGGTAGGCGGGTGGCTTACAGCAGCTTCAGACTGCTCTGGACATAGGTGATTCCTGTGCCAGGTCAGTAGCGGCCGCAGTGGCTTTGTGTCGCAGGGCGTGGCTGAGGATATCCACCTTCACGGCGGATACCCAGCACAAGTTGGCGGACGTCCCCTTCTTGGGGACTGACCTCTTCGGCCCTGGAGTGGAGGGACACCTCCAGTGGATTGAAAAGTCCAATGCCACTCTGGACTCGGTCACCTCCGCCCAGAGGGACAAAGGCCGCCATCAACAACAGCATAAGTCTTTTCGTCCTTCGGCCCCTGCAGCTCGACCGGCCCAACAGCACCAGCAACAGGGCCAGCAGGCTCGCGCTTGGCGTCCCAAACCCGCGGCTTCCTCCAACAGGAAGCAAGGAGGTAAAGGCCCAGGAGGTCCCTCGGCTGGTCCCTCTTCCAAGCCTGCCCAGTGATGGGTTGAGGTGCTGCCCAACCTCGTCACTCCCCCCTGGGTTCCCCCTGTGGGGGGACGACTCTGCCACTTCCTTTCTGCCTGGTCCGCTATCACTATGGACCGCTGGGTGTTGGAGGTGGTAGGAAAGGGCCTGCCTCTGGAGTTCGAGCAGGCCCCACCCTTTCGAGCCGTCGCCCCTCGGGGGGCCATGGGGTCTGCAGCCTCGCTATTGGCCCGCTGAGCTGATATTGCCCTGCTCCTCGAAAAAGAGGTGATCAGGAAGGTGGTGGATCCTCCTCCAGACCCGGGGTTTGTGTCCAGGTATTTCCTGATCCCAAAACGGGTGGGGGGCTGGCGCCCCATCCTCGACCTGCATGACCTGAACAGGTTCCTAAGGTCTCGGACCTTCAGGATGGTCACTCTGGCTCAGATAATCCCATCCTTGGAACGAGGCATGTGGTTTTGTTCCCTGGACCTCCAGGATGCGTTCTTTCACGTCCCGATCCGTCCATCTCATCAGAGATTCCTCCGCTTCAGAGCGGAGGGATCCCATTACGAGTTCCGGGCCATGCCCTTCGGCCTCTCTCTAGCTCCCAGGGTCTTCACCAAATGCATGGCAGTGGTGACAGCATTCCTGTGGTGCCGAAGGGTCCGGGTGTACCGCTATCCGGATGACTGGCTGTTTGCAGCCCCCTCCAGAACGGAGGTGGAGCGGTCCAGAGATCTGGCCCTCCAGATTTGCTCTCAGATTGGCCTCCTCATCAACGAGGCCAAGTCGAAACTCGTGCCGAAGCAAGTGATACTCTTCATCGGTGCAGAGCTCGACTCTCTTCGAGCCAGAGCTCGGCTCCCGGCGGACAGGGCCGAGGTTCTTTCCTCCTTTGCCCAATCATTTCTGGTAGGGCAATTGCGCCCTGCCCGGGACTTCCTGCGCCTCCTGGGCCTTATGGCGGCCTGCACCAGCGTGGTCCATTGGGCCCGTTGGTGCATGCGTCCCCTTCAATGGGGACTGGCCAGCCAGTGGTCACAACGCTGCGATCCGTTGGACCAGCCCGTGACAGTGACCCAGGAGATTGGAATGCTCTCCAGTGGTGGACCATTCTGGCACATCTGCAGGAGGGCATCCCGTTTGTCCGCCCCGAGCCGACGGTCTCTCTATCGACCAGTGCATCTCTGATGGGTTGGGGTGCCCATCTGGGGGAGCACAGAGCGCATGGCCTCTGGTCCCCTCGGGAGTCCCGATGCCATATAAACCCGCTGGAGCTCCGAGCAGTCCGCCTAGCTCTCACCGCCTTCGCTCCATTTCTATGGGGTCAAGTGGTTCAGGTCCAGATGGACAATACCACGACCATGTACTATCTGAACCGCCAGGGCGGGACGCGCTTCATGCTGGTATGCAAGGAAGCTCTCCACATATGGTCCCTCGTGCGCAGCCTGGAGGCGGATCTCCTACCATTCACATGGCAGGAGCCTCCAACACACTGGCCGATGCCCTAAGCCGGATAGGGGCTGCGTCTCACGCGTAGTCTCTCCTGCCGGAGGTAGTACAAGATCTCTTCTCCCACTGGGGCATGCCTCAGGTGGACCTGTTTGCCTCCAAGGAGAATGCGAAGCTGAGACTGTTCCATGCCCGCACCCCTCAGCAGGGCTCGCTGCAGGGGGGATTCCTTCTCAAGGCCGTGGGCCCCGGGCCTCTTCTACGCCTTTCCCCCATTTCCCTTGATCTCAAGGTGAGGAGGGACAAGGCGCAGGTGATTCTGGTATCCAGATCTCCTCAGTCTCAGCTCCAGGCTCCCGAGGCGGCTTCCAGCCCGCTCGGACCTGATCTCAGTCAATCAGGGGAAGGTAATCCATCCGGACCTTCAATCCCTGCACCTGATGGCCTGGTTCCTGAGTGGCTAGAGTTCCAGGCCTTGGGTCTTTCCGACGAGGTCCTCAACGTCGTTGAGGCGTCCCGTAAGGAGTCGACCAGAAAATGCTACGCCTTCAAATGGAAGAGATTCTCCATTTGGTGTCAGGGCAAGGCCTTGGACCCTTCCTCCTGTTCCTTGACAAGCATTCTGGACTACCTGTGGTCCCTTTCTCAGCAAGGGCTTTGGTCGACGACCCTTAAGGTGCACCTGGCAGCCATCTCTGCTTACCGGGCGTGGGCCGGGAAGCAGTCGGTGGTGCAGGAGAAGGTGGTTGGGCGCTTTTTCAAAGGCCTTGATCACATATCCCCTCTGGTGCGAGAACCTCCACCTTCGTGGGATCTACTGCTGGTATTGGCTAAGCTCATGGGCAGGCCATTCAAACCGATGCACAGGCGTGATATCTCCCACCTGTTGTGGAAGACCGCCTTCTTGGTGGCTATCACATCAACCAGAAGAACGGGAGAGCTCCAGGCGCTTCGTTTGAGTCTCCCTATCTGGTCTTCCACAGGGACAAGGTTGTCCTGCGCCCCACCCGAAGTTCCTTCCGAATGTGGTGTCGGAGCTTCACCTTAACCAGGTGTTGACTCTGCCGGTGTTCTACCTCAGTCACACCTCGGAGACCGAATATAGGCTCCATACTGGACCCTAGTTGAGCGCTCGCTTTCCTAAGGAGCATATGGCTGAAGTTCGGGAGAGGTTCGCCAGCTGTTTGTCACCTACGCTGAAGCCGCACCTGGCAGACCTGCAGCCAAGCGGACGATGAGCGGGTGGGTCACCTCCTGCATAGATCTCTGCTATAGGTTGGCGGGCATGGAGCCTCCCAGAGGGATAAGAGCTCATTTTACCGCCATACCACTGCATCGGTGGCTGCTTCCAGGGATGTCCCTGTCCAGGATATCTGCAGGGCTGCTACCTGGAAGTCGGCACATACCTTAATTACCCACTACCACATCAACCTTGGGTCACGCTGGGATGCTGGTTTTGGGGCCTCGGTTCTCCAGTCTTTATTTCCCAAGTAAGTATCGGGGGTGTGTGCCTTGCCTCCCTCCTCCCGGAGAACTGCTAGGAGTCTGCCAATAAGTGTGGATGAACAACATATCCATGTCCCTAGAAATACAGGTTACTCACCTGTAACAGGAGTTCTAGGAATGGTATATGTTGTTCATCCACACGATCCACCCGACCTCCCCGGCTACGACGCACAACCTGGCTTCCAGCGGGCTAGATCTGGCGTCATGGGGGCGGGCCGAGAGTTTTACCACCCGGGTGGGTGGGAGGAGCCAGCTTGAAGACCTTCCGGCAAGATTTAAAGCGGCAAGGAACCTGCTAATAAGTGTGGATGAACAACATATACCATTCCTAGAACTCCTGTTACAGGTGAGTAACCTGTATTTACTAAACTAGGGGAAAAACTAAAAAATTGATAATCAGATTCATAAACTAAAATCAGTGGGTAAGGAGAATTAAACACTGCAAAAATTCCAACCAGTGGAGTGGAACAAAAAACTCAAACTGTAATAACAAGAGATTCAGATGTTGATTTCTGACTAAATAAATGGTAAAACACTTGCAAAATTTATATTTAGACAATGACAGATGTTTATTGTATATTTATCACAATTTTAACCAACAGTTTTTACAGAAATTTAATATTTGTGCATGACTAAGTAAACAGAGCATAATTATATTTAATTAAAATCATCAGAATTTATTAAAATATGAAAACAACCTTACGCAACATTAAATCCAGTTAAATAGACATTATTAAACCTCACTCATTTTCAAAAACTTTTTGTCCTGAAAAACTTTTCTTTTTACAGTTTTAAAATTGGATGCATGTTTTCTAAGATATGTAGGTTTAAGCACAGTGTGTTTGTATAAATGCTGCAAATCTAAAACCCCTTCAGGAACACAGGTGTTCTAGCAGCAGGCAGAGGGTACCTGAACATTCTAAGTGACAATAGGATAGAATGAGTTAAAGCAGAAAACACACCAGTTGCCCACAACTAACTGGAAATGGAAAAAACAGCAGAACCAATCACTTTGGCATGCAGAGAAGGGGAAGGAGGATGGCTGAAACTAAAAGGCATGCTGTAACTAAAAATTCCCCAACTTTAGCCTGAGGCACCAGGCAGGGAAAACAGGCAGGCCAAGTACAGCAAATTAGTCAGTTCAAAAGACCCTTATAAAGCACTCTTATATGGCATATAAAGCACAGTAAGATGCATGCACAAGGATGGGGTGCTCTGGATAAAAGCCAGTCATATAACAATACAGAGAAATCCAGTACGCACCAACCCATATTAAAAACGCTGCTCACAAAATTTGAAGCAGGGTGCCAAAACTTTATTCCAGGTGCCTAAAAGACATGCCTTGACGTGTTTCGGACAAAATTTCCTTTTTCAAAATATAGGAAAAAGGAAATTTTGTCCAAAATGTGTCAGGGCGTGTTATTTCGGCACCTGGAATAAATTTTTGGCACCTTGCTTCAAATCCTGTGAGCAGTGTTTTTAACATGGGTTGGTGAGTGCTGGATTTTCTGTATTGTTATACTCATATGGCAGCAGCAGCATTAGCAAACTTACTGAGACTTTTTTAGAAGTTGTAAATGATAGAATAACAGGCTTGCCAGTTTAAACTCCTTTTAGAAAGGCAAGTTTCAATTTAGAGAGACTGTCTGGAGAAACAGTCCCTACCTGCTAGAGTTACTCAAAGGGAGAAAAAACAAGTCATCTCAGTGGCACAGAGGGCTGAGGCGCTATGAGTCTTACCTCTCACCATGCCAGCAACCCGAGTTCAGGAACAAGCTCGGGTTGGCAGGGGAAAGGAGAGGATGGGCTGCTCTTCTCTTCCTGGGTAGGGGGCAATGCTGCCTCACTCCTTGGCTGCCACCTAGTGGAAGCCAGGTGGCACACCAGAGTAGGAGCAAGCGCAGATGAAGGGCATGGTTCGTGGTGTAATGTGCGTCTCACATGCAGCATATGGCTCACAAGTGCAGGAAAACTGTGGAAAATGGTGCTTACAGGGCTACATGAAGACTTGCCTGCCTGCCTCCTTGCCCCGCACTGTCACCAGCTCAACGACCCTCCAAATCTGGATGCAGGATCTCCAGGTGGGGGATGGCCTCCCTTTCAGCTCCGCCACAAAGGGGAATCCGTGGGGATATGGTGTTCGGAGGACGAGAGGCAGTTGCTGGACAAGGGAAGCAGGGACAAGGCTGAGCAGCCGCCTGTGACGTACCTGGAGGATAAAAACTTATTTAGAAACAAAAGAGAAAAAACAACTAAAATTATGAAGATGGCCAGATAGATGAGGAGCTCCTCAGATGTGCTGCTGTCCCAGGTACACTGGTACATAAGACTGATCAAAATGGAGTAGCGAAACGCTCATGATTCCAACATTCCATTCTGCTAGAGACAGCTCTTAAATCTATAGCTGTACCAAACCATTCATTGTAACTTTCTTCATGCAGAAAACACATAAACAAGTATCCATATTAAAGTTCATTGTTTTATTTTTTTTTTTATACTTGTTAGCTGATGACCATTAATGCCCATTTTCACAAGTGACGAGTACATAAATAAAACACACTTGATCAGTACAGTAACAAGCAGTTGATAATCTTGTCTACAAAATACAGTAAATTGACAAAAAAAAAAAAACACACACAAATTTGATTCATTTCTTGAAAGCTGGGGACCTCCATATAACACACTCGTAGGAAAAGAAGTATAAGTGCAATAACAATCTAGTGTATTTGGATTCTCTTTCCTGCAATAACTTAAGGTATTCTTTCATAGGCTATATTACCGGATAAGTAATATGCATAATACTTGAATGCCATTCAACTATTCTTATATTCACATATTTGACTTTGATGAACACTTGTATTGTTTATGTTTTGTAAGTCTTGTGTTTTATGTACTTGTATTCTACAAAATTCAGTAAAAATATTTTAACAGAAAAAAAATCTGTAGCTGTACTCCTGAGCCCCTGGTCAGGGTGCTCATTACCCATGTTGTAAGTAATTCCCATTAACAATGTTGGAGCCAACAGAAAAGGAAATTACAGTATGTCAGATGAAATTTCTTCTTTTTACCATATAGGTGAGTCATACAATTTGGCCCGGAAGCTGTCATAGCTAGTGCTAGTCCCCTTCATGATTCATCAGCATTGTGACGTCACTAGTAACCAAGCTGGAAGAATCTGAATGTCTCTTCTTGGTCACTTGTGAGGTCACAATGCTGATGAGGTGTGAAGGGAAATAGAATTAGATTTCTAACTAACTACATTTAGTTCACTATCTGCAGTCTTCCTCTAAGCATGCTCAGTCACCGGAACAGTCTTTAAGCTTGACTCCTCTTGCCACGCAACTACGTGGTCCTATGTCTCTGCTCCATTTGCACTCGGATACTTTCTTCTGCTGGAAGGGACATGTCTCCTTCCTCACAGCTCCTGTTTGGGATTGAGGATTCTACTAGTTTTCATGCGTTTTTTTGTGATTTTAAGTTTTGCCTCAGTTTTTCGACTTGTTACTTCACCCTTTCCTGTGGCTTCTTCTCCGACATGCCACTTGAGGAAGACCACTTTGGTCAAAGCGTTGGGACTACTGGTTGTGCATTCTCTTAGGTAACTTTTGATTACTCACTGAAAAATAAATGCATTGCTACATTACATGCTGCTGCCTCATTTTCATTTTTCTGTGAGTGCTAGTATACATTTTTGGGGGGGCTCCTGCTCCGTTGTTGCAGTTAGCCATGGAATGGAAGAGAACCTGGATTTAGGAGGTGTATATCTTACTTCGAGAGTAAGCTCTTGCAGCAGGTAACACATGTAGGACTGACGCCACCTGGCGGCAGATCTTAGCAATTTCTTTTCTCCAGCAGTACCGACGTGGGGTCGCCCCTCCCTGACGTCAACCGGTATAAAAGCAGGAGGCGGTCCCCACGTGCTCCAGTTCTTTTCTGCCGAGGCACGTGTTAGTTAGTTCTCAGCTCTCTGGCCAGTTCCGTTCACTCTAAGAATCCATTTTTTTTCAGTAGTTTCTCCAAAATCGACATATGTCTGCTTCATCTACAGGGCACCGTAACAAGTGCTCTTGCGGGAGACAGATCCCCTCTAAGGACGGCCACTCCGCCTGCCTTTATTGCCTGGGCCCAGACCACGACTCTGGTGCCTGTTCCCACTGTCAGGCCTTCAACAGTCTCACATGAATCAAGTGGCAGAAATCTCTTCAGGCCTTCCTTGGCCTGCAGCGCTTGGCCCAAATGCAGCGTGGCTCCTCGTCTGGGAGGGAATCCCGTTCTCCTTCTCCCGCAAACAAGAAGCACAAGAAGGATAAGCGCCACCACCGGGACTGGGACTGGTCTGAATCCAGGCCCAGATCTTCCAGCTCTCATTCAGCCGGTCGCTCCGGCTCCTCTGGGCATGAGGCCCAACTTACCTCTCTCAAGCCTCCTGCCTCAACTACTCTCTCTTCGGGCTGTAGTCTTCAGCTCATCAAGATCCGGCCTCCAGATGCCAGATCATCAGTGGCACAAGGTAAGGCTCCTTCCCGCTCAGCCTCCCTCTCCTCGACCGAGTTCCAGGAAGCTAAGAAGGCCTCTGGGCGCTCCTCGAGGGCATTGTCCCTCCCGCCAAAATCTAAGTCTGACCGGCATCAGCCCCTGTCTTTGGACCAACGCCACCTGGACAAGCCTGCGGCTAGATCCACAGACAAGCCTTCCAGGCCGCATAAACCTTCCGACCATCCTACGCCTGCTTTAGCCAAGGGATGTCCGTCGGATGCGGGTGCTGGGCCGACGCCGGAGAAACTGCCTGCTGTCACCCCTTGTCGTGGGTTGAACAAATCAGGTCACACAGGAATCAACAAATTTGGTACAACATACCTAAACGGTATGATTTTTATTAAACAAACAAAAAAAAAAAAATTAAATACAAAAAAAATAACAGCTTACAGCAGCGAACTTACGATAATAAACACAATAAAACTTGAAAACAGCACAGCTTCCCTGCCAAGGGTCTAGCAGTGGAACATAATCTTGTGCAGTATAACAGAGAGCAGGAGGTCCTCACATGAACTCTCCCTAACAGCATCTAACCTGAGGATCTAGGCTGGCTTCTTTTAAATAGTGGAGCTCCACCCCTTAGCTCAAAGCCCCACCTAATTATTAAGTTATTTCCAGGAAGTCTTCTTATTTCTTTGTACAATCAATTACATAGAATACACATATATGAAAGGCATAACAAATAATCCATTATTATGACATCAACATAAACACCCTAATGCTCTATCAGATATTATTGCACATTTCTTGCAGAGTGGGCTGCATTATAGACAACTCCTCTCCTTTTCTAAAGGTAACCTAGGAGCTGCAGCATATAAAAGAAGGGAGAAAGGTGCTGCTGACTTTCTGTAGGAGACAGCACCTTGCAAGGACACCAGCACTGATTGGAGACATGATACTCCTGGGAGTTGTGTAGGTAGATCACATTTTAGTTCTTCTCTATTATCCTGTATTTTAGTTAATTTGCTATCTGTTTATCTTTTCCAAGAACAGGATATTCCAATCTGCACCTGTACATATCCTAAAGAAAACAACATTTAAACTGGCATTGGTAATTTCTTAAGTTTGACTGTCAATCCCAGCTTGCTTTTTACATTGTGAAAGAACCTTTGCCTACCAAGTCTGTTTACAGACCTTTATTTACTTTCATTCTTTAAGCCTGCACATTTAAGGGCAATACAGGGAAAAAGTGCTTATATTTAACTGGACCATGACGTAGAAGAACAGAAATAGGAAGGAGATGAAAAATAGTTTAAATTGTAATACACAGCGCCAGATGGCCAGTCTGACTGCTGCATATTCTGACTGTTTTACACAGAAAAGGGGGGGGATTAGAAAGAGACAGGAAGACATAAAATGAAGGAGTAAAGTGCTGTTGCGCAACAGTCTTTGGAACAGATGTTGGAGAGAAAAAGAAAACGTCAGGTTCAGCTAAGCACTATTCACATGGAGGGGGTTCAACTACCACATTTCCCCCTCCTTAAGAACAAACCAATAATTTAGTTTGAAGACCATTCCTTTCCACAACTTAAACCTCAATGGAATGGGATGGGACTTCCACCCATCCTCACAGAAGTCCCACCAGGGCACCCTATAAGCAAAAACAATAAATACAATTAACATCATTCATTGTCATACGTCATACTTTGCCCTGGGGTTGAAATAGTATACTGTATCCCATTCTAGATTCAATTTCCTTAAGCACCATATCTAGAAAGGAAATCTGCGTTTTTATATTTGCTGCCTGGTCTATGCTTAATCTCAAAATGATAGGGCTGTAGAGCCAAGTACCAACGGAGAATGCATGCATTTTTATCCTTCATCTGGTTAAGCCAGCATAAAGGGTTGTGATCCGTAATTAAAGTAAAATGAGACCCCCATAGATAGACTTTCAATGTCTCTATAGCCCATTTAATTGCTAAACATTCATTTTCTATTGTAGCATAATTCTGTTCTCTGGGATATAGTTTCCGGCTGATGAATAAGATGGGGTGCTCTTCTCCATTGATATTTTGACACAATACAGCACCAAGACCAGTTTCTGAAGCATTTGTTTGTAATTGAAAAGGTTTATTAAAATCTGGAGATTGCAACACTGGTGCTGAACACAGTATAGCTTTTATTGTCCTAAAAGCTAAATCACAAGCAGGTGACCACGGGATTTTATTTGGGACTTGTTTCTTAGTCAAGTCAGTCAATGGGGTTGCAATTGTGGCGAAATCAGGGATAAAGCGTCTATAATAACTAGCTAAACCCAAAAAAGATCTCACTTGTTTTTTTGTTTCTGGGACTGCACATTGGGCTACTGCCTCCACCTTCTCTATTTCTGGATGTACTATTCCATTACCCAAAACGAAGCCCAAATATCTTGTCTCATTCATGGCTAGGGTACACTTGGAAGGATTAATAGTTAAACCAGCTTTTTCAATGGTATATAAAACATTAGACAAATGGGTAAGATGTGTTGACCAGTCTGAACTGAAAATCACCACATCATCCAAATAAGCAGAACAATAGGAAGAGTGATCATTCAACAATTTATCCATATATCTTTGGAAGGTGAGGGCCCCATGTAAGCCAAATGGCATATAAGCAAACTGGTATAACCCCTTAGGAGTGCTAAAAGCTGTTTTTTCTTTAGGCTGTTCTTCCAACGGGATCTGCCAATAGCCCTTTGTGAGATTGAGAGTAGAGATGTATTTTGCCTGTCCAATGTGATCTATTATATCATCCACTCTAGGAATTGGATAGCTATCAAACTGAGGTACTTGACTGAGTTTGCGGAAATCAAGACATAAACGGATACCCCCTTCCTTTTTAGGTACAATTACCATAGGGGATAACCATGGACTTCTAGAAGGTTCAATAATATTTAATTTCCGTAATTTCTCAATTTCCTGTACAACCTCAGACCTACTTCTTTCTGGCAATCGGTATGCCTTTTGCCTTATTGGGACAGAATAAGTTTTAATCGTATGTACTACATCAATGGCTTTACTTGGGATAGTTGTGAAAACTTTTGTATAGTGTTGTAGAACATTTTCCGATTCTGCATGTTGCTGACTGGTTAAATTTGAGTTAATATGTACATCTCTAATAGTTTCCTCTGATTCAAGCCTTTTATAGGCAGAATCTAATTCAGTGTCTGAACTACTGGGCATAACATAAAGGTCAGCTTTAACATCACAAGTAGGTCTCGCATGCCATTTCTTTAAGAGATTTGCATGATAAATGGGTGTACACTTTCGTCTCCCGGGTATCTCAACTTTGTAAGTGACAGGATCAGTCTGGGAAACAATGGAGTAAGGTCCCTGCCATTTCATTAAAAGCTTATTTACATTGGATGGCAATAATAACAGTACCTTTTCCCCTGAATGAAATAGTTTTTCCTGAGTTTTACTATCATAATAGCATTTCTGCTTAGTTTGGGCTACCATATTTTGTTCATGTGCCTTTTTTGTGCACTGCACTAGTTGCTTTCTAAGATTAACCAAATAGTCTAGAATATTGGTATATTTCACTGTGGTCTCTCCCTCCCATGTTTCTTTAACTATGTCAAGAGGTCCCCGGGGGTTTCTTCCATACAGCAAACTAAATGGTGAAAATCGTGTTGAGGCTTGTGGGACCTCTCGGTATGCAAACAGAAATAGGGGAAGATATTGATCCCACTTTTTACCTTCTTCGTCCACAAATTTCCTAATCATACGTTTTAATGTCTGATTAAATCTTTCTGTAAGACCATCGGTTTGTGGATGGTAAGGGGTGGTTCGTAATGTAGTAATTCCTAAAGCTTTGTACAATTCAGTGAGTAGTGCAGCATTAAAATTTGTACCACGATCCGTCAGGATCTCTTTAGGAATACCCATACGACTGCAGAATTCCACTACTTTTCTGCTATTTTTGGGCTGTAACTGTTCTGAAGAGAAAGCTTCAGGATATTTGGTTGCATAATCACAAAGGACAAGTATGAATCTATTACCCTACTGCTTTTTACCAATGGTCCTACCACATCCATAGCTATTCTTTCAAAGGGTTGAGCTACAGCTGGTAGGGGCATTAAGGGTACTTGTCCCTGTGAGTTATCTGGCTGATTTGCTGACAGGAGGGACAACATCTGCAATACTCAGCAATGTCCTCCTGTAGACCAGGCCAGAAGAATCTTTGCAATAGTCTAGCAGAAGTTCGGTCTCGTCCTGCATGTCCAGCACTAGGGATATTGTGTGCTAAAAATAGAAGATCTTTTCTAAATTTCTGCGGTACCAGCATTTGTTCTATCTGTTCTTGTGTTTTAGGATTTATACATATTCTATACAGAATTCCATTCTGCTGTACAACATATGGTGAACCCAAAGGTACTTGTTTGTTAAGCTGTGAAAAGAAAGGGTTATGTATATTGTCATTTTGCTTTTCAGTTTTAATATCTACAGTATGATATTGAGGCATGACATCACCAGTCCCATTTTGTTTTTGTTTCCAGTCTTTCTGTAATAATTTCTTTTCGGCCTTTGTTTTTCGTGGCCCTTTACCCTCTTCAAACAAAGAATCATCAAAAGAAAATATAGGGTCCTGTTGTATCAGTTGTGACTGAGCCCTCGTGGTTACAGCTGATGAGGCAGTGTCACATGAGGTTAAAAGATCATTAAAGGCTGGAAAGTCCTGACCAATAATCAAAGGCACAGGTAAAGTGGGTACAACACCTAATGTCATATCACATGTCTGTCCATTTATACATACTTGTGTCTGTGCAGTTGGGTATTGATGCACATCACCATGGATACAGATTACACCAGTGGGTTTAGTACTTAATAACTTGTTATCTAGTAGGTCAGCTCGAATTAAGCTTTGTCGGCTCCCTGAGTCCACCAGCCCTTCTACTTGAGTTCCATTTACCATAGTCTTTATAAAAAAGTTCCCCAACTTCATAGAAGCTAGGTATGCAGACTTTTTCTTTGGGCAGAAACGGGCTATGTGTCCCAGTCCATGGCAATAATGGCATTCTATGGTGGATTCAGGTTTTTTTGATGCCATCTCCCGACCTTCCCCTCTAGTCTTAGCAATACCTGTCCCAACTGATGAAACAATAGGTCTTACGTAGTGGTTGCGGATGTTATAGTAGGAATGACACTTTCTGTTTCCTTACCCTTTTGTACGGTTGTCGTGCAGATAAAAATCCTCGGCTAAGTAATTGCAGCTTCAGCATTATCAGGATGGTGTTCCCTTACCCATAATTGGACATCCACAGGCATAATCTGTACAAATTGCTCCAACACAAACTGCTCAATGATGGCTGGTACAGTCTTTCCCTCAGGTTGTAGCCAGTTGTGACACAAGTCATTCAATCTGGTATAGGTCTCCCGAGGTGGTACATGGGGTAAATGTTTTAAAGATCGAAACCTTTGTCTATATGTTTCTGTCTTAATGTCATATCTTTTTAGTATCTCCTTCTTCACAGAGGCATAATCATTAGCAATCTGGATATCCATACAGGTGTATGCCTACTGAGCTTTGCCAGATAGATATGGGGCAAGTCTTACCACCCATTGGGTAGCAGGCCAATTACAAGCCTGTGCTACACGTTCAAATGTTTTAAGGTATGCCTCTATATCATCAGAGGGAGTCATTTTCGTTAATTTTATGTCTCTGGGATTTATATGGGCCCTTGACCAGCCCCAATAAGTTGTAAAGGCCTGTATTGTGTCAGCCCACCTCTGGTCTTGTCGCCTCTTTCTTCCTCTTTTCCTCAGATTTACCTCTCGCTGGCGTTCCATCTCCATCTGACGTATAGCTAACCAGCGGAGTAAATCCCTGAGGTCTTCGGGGGGGGGGTTCCAGCTGTTCTTCTTTTGGTCTCTTCACACCTGCCTCTTCCATCTTCTGTATGCCCTGTTTAACTTTAGGATGTGTGGCAGCAAGTAATCCTTCAAGAAGTGGTTCACCAACAGTAGCCGCTTGGGTTCTGGTCAAAACCCCTGATAAGGCACCAGCTTCCTCGGGTTTATGTGCCATGTACCTGTTGAAAACCACTTGTGACCCGCATACTATGTGCAGTATCTTTACTGGAGTCCACCTATTCCTTATGGATCTCCAATCAACCCCACTTCTGGTACCAAATGTCGTGGGTTGAACAAATCAGGTCATACAGGAATCAACAAATTTGGTACAACATACCTAAACGGTATGATTTTTATTAAACAAACAAAAAAAAAATTAAATACAAAAAAAAAAAATAACAGCTTACAGCAGAGAACTTACGATAATAAACAAACAAAATAAAACTTGAAAACAGCACAGCTTCCCTGACAAGGGTCTGGCAGTGGAACGTAATCTTGTGCAGTATAACAGAGAGCAGGAGGTCCTCACATGAACTCTCCCTAACGGCATCTAACCAGAGGATCTAGGCTGGCTTCTTTTAAAGAGTGGAGTTCCACCCCTTAGCTCAAAGCCCCACCTAATTATTAAGTTATTTCCAGGAAGTCTTCTTATTTCTTTGTACAATCAATTACATAGAATACACATATATGAAAGGCATAACAAATAATCCATTATTATGACATCAACATAAACACCCTAATGCTCTATTAGATATTATTGCACATTTCTTGCAGAGTGGGCTGCATTATAGACAACTCCTCCCCTTTTCTAAAGGTAACCTAGGAGCTGCAGCATATAAAAGAAGGGAGAAAGGTGCTGCTGACTTTCTGTAGGAGACAGCACCTTGCAAGCACACCAGCACTGATTGGAGACATGATACTCCTGGGAGTGGTGTAGGCAGACCACATTTTAGTTCTCTATTATCCTGTATTTTAGTTAATTTGCTATCTGTTTATCCTTTCCAAGAACAGGATATTCCAATCTGCACCTGTACATATCCTAAAGAAAACAACATTTAAACTGGCATTGGTAATTTCTTAAGTTTGACTGTCAATCCCAGCTTGCTTTTTACATTGTGAAAGAACCTTTGCCTACCAAGTCTGTTTACAGACCTTTATTTACTTTCAATCTTTAAGCCCTCACATTTAAGGGCAATACAGGGAAAAAGTGCTTATATTTCACTGGACCATGACGTTGAAGAGCAGAAATAGGAAGGGGATGAAAAATAGTTTAAATTGTAATACACAGAGCCAGATGGCCAGTCTGACTGCAGCATATCTTACTGTTTTACACAGAAAAGGGGGAAGGGATTAGAAAGAGACGGGAAGACATAAAATGAAGGAGTAAAGTGCTGTTGCACAACAGTCTTTGGAACAGATGTAGGAGAGAAGAAGAAAACGTCAGGTTCAGCTAAGCACTATTCACATGGGGGGGTTCAACTACCACACCCCTCCAGCGCCAGCCAAACCGTCAGCTGAACCTCCCCCACCGTCGGCCCCTCCAGCTCGTGCTGATGTCAGTTCTGACATCACCCCAACTACAGACCTGACGCCAGTTCACCAGACGTCGGACCTTGATGACGGTGTTTCTCAACCGCCACCGTCATCCCCCGTCAGACCAATGCTGGACCTACCCGACACCTGTATGGGCGCAGGCATACCGACGCCTCCTCCCAAACTGAATTCTCCCAAACTGGGTATGTCCCAGGTCAAGGAGTTGTTTTGCTATTGGTGGGACACAGTGAAGCAGGACCTGGTTCCCAGTTCTGCTCCCACTCCTCAGCCTCCCACATCCCAAAATCAGATGCCGGCGAGGGGACAGAGTTCCATCTGGTGAAGATGTGAAAAAAAAAAAACACCAGTTCCAGGAAGCACAAGGACTAGTCTAGGTGCAGGAGATCTAGATCTTCTAGTCTCTCCCACTCTCTTCATCCTAAAAAGTCCAGGAAGAAGAGGAGGAGATGCCATCTCTCTTCTTCATCTTCGTCTTCTGATGATTATTTTGAGTCTGAGCCCTCTTCACCTGGCTCTGACCCTGATTCCCTCCCTAGGGATACAGAGGAACAGCCAAAATCTCCACCAGATGACCCTAGTTTCATGGAGGTCATGAGGCACATCCAGGAGAATATGGGGGTGGGATACAGAGGCCCTGGACCCCGAACGCTTGTGCCTGGCGAAATATCTGCGCCAGAAGGATCCCAAGCCGGTCGTCATCCCACCCCTTTTGGACACCTTTCAAGATGTCACATATGTCACTTGGAAGCATCCACATGCATCCTCTGCTGTGCCCAAAAAGGCACATAGACTGTACCGGGACCCCAAGGACCATTCCTTCTTAGTGGAGCACCCCATCGCTGACTCAGTGGTCATCTCTGCTGCACACGATCATTCTGAGAGGCCTAAACACCTGAGCACCCAGTCACGGACAGCGAGTCAAAGCAGCTGGATTCTTGGTCGCAAGGTGTACTCATCTGCCACCTGCAGTATTCGTAGTCTTAGTTTTTGGCGACATGGTCCAGTTCAAAAACATCCTTTGGAACCAAGGTCTGGACATCTTGCAAGGTGTGCCCTCACTGCCCTCAAAAGGCGGAACTTGTCAAACTTTTACAGACAGGCTCAGACATTGGCATGCACGTCCTGAGGGCTGCCTACGACTCTACGGACACCTCGGCGAGAGCGGCCACTTCTAGTATTTGCTTTCGGTGCCATTCTTGGCTCTGGGTGTCGAGGTTCGACCCAGATGTTCAGACGAACCTTCTGGATGCCCCATTCAAGGGCTCTGATCTCTTCGGTGAAGACACAGAGAAGGTAATTTCCAGACTAAGACTATCCGTACTGTGCAGTCCATGTACCTTCTGAAGTGGGAGCGTTTTCGGAAGACCCGTTTTCGTGGCAGAGGGGGTCATCAGCCACAGCAACCCCGCTTTCAGTCTCAGCCTCAGCGGGGAGGCTTTAGTTGTAGGGGTGAGGCCAGAGGCTCTGCTTCCACCACCTCTAGACAGGCTAGACCTACCGCAGCTGCCCTCCTGCCCCCTCCCACAGCCTGACTATTCAGGCGAACCCCCTCTCCCAGACTTGTCTTCGGGAGAGCTGGTGGGAGGCCGCTTTTCTCATTACGCCGAGGCTTGGAGAGAAGTGACCTCTGACCAGTGGGTCCTCAATCACGTGGAGTTCGGGCACTCCATAGAGTTCGATTCCTTACCACCGGACAGATTCCCGCCCATGCCATTACCGGAGACCACAGAGCTCCCATCAGACAGGAGATTCAGTCTCTCCTTGCCAAGGACGCCTAGAGTGCGTCCCAAAGGCAGAGATAAACTCGGTTTTATTCCCACTTTCTTGGTCCCAAAGAAATCGGGGATTGAAGACCCATCCTGGATCTCAGCAATCTGAACCAGTGGGTCTCCTACAAGAGATTCCGCATGGTTTCCGTCCTAGTTTCCTTCCCTCATCACAGTCGGGACTGGATGGCTTCCTTGGACATGCAGGATGCTTATCTGCACATTCCTATCACCAAAACCATCGAGTTCCTGAGATTCAGGTTCAAGAGCGATCCTTCCAGTTCAAGGCCCTTCGGTCTTTCCTCTGCCCCAGGGTCTTCACAAAGTGCCTAGGGTTGTCGCCGCAGCCCTATGCAGAGAGGTCATTCCTTTTCCCTATCTGGATGATTGGCTCCTGCTGGCTCCATCTTGTTCCTACCTCTGGGAAACAATCCGAGACACACTGTCGCTCTGTCTGAGACTGGGGATCACTGTGAATCCGAGAAGTCACAGCTATTTCCTTTCAGAGGCTCCAGTTCATAAGAGCCATACTAGACACTTCGGAAGGTCCTTCCTTCCCTCTGACGGAGCGGAACGTCTCAGGGTACTGGCCACTCAGGTCTGTTCAGCATCCGCCTGTACCAGCCAGGACCATGCTTGACTGCTGGGACACATGGCGCAGCCATAGTTTGGTTCCCTTCACCCGCCGCATGCGTATCATTCAGTGGACACTCCAGGTCCAGTGGGATCAGACCTGAGATGATCTGGACATGCCTGTCAGGATCACAGAGCCAATTCACCGGGAGCTTCACTGGTGGGGGTGTCCACCGAACCTTCTCAGCAGTCTCCCCTTTCTACATGATCCTCCCATCTAAGCCCTTATGACAGATGACTCAGGAACGGGATGGGGCGCACATCTGGAAACACATAGGACACAGGGCTTGTGGTCTCCATCAGAGGAGAACCTGCACATCAATATTTTGGAACTGAGGGCAGTCCTGTACTCTCTGCAAACACTGGCCCCATTTTTGAAGTCGGGCCACCTCTGTCTGCAGATAGACAACACCTTGGTGGTGTTCTATGTCAATAAGCAGGGCGGCACTCACTCTTATCCTCTCTGTCAGGAGGCGAGGGTGGTGGGACTGGGCGAGGGAGCATCACCTCACTCTGTCTTCAGCTCATGTTCTGGGTTTCCAGAATGTGATAGCAGAGGCCCTCAGCCGATCAAAGCCTCTTACTCATGAGTGGGCATTGCTGCAAAGCATGGCGGATGATTTATTCACCAGGTGGGGGATACCAGAGTTAGATCTGTTTGCATCTCTATCCAAAGCAAAACTGCCTAATTTCTGCTCACTTGTTCAAGAGCCTGGAGCTTTCTGGCAAGACGCATTGTCCCTATCCTGGAGGGGAAGATTCCTGTATGCTTTCCCTCCCTTCCCTCTTATTCAGCAGGTCCTCCTCAAAGCTCAGTCAGAGAGGGTAGCCATGATCCCGATAGCCCCACTGTGGCCCAGGCAGATTTGGTTCCCCTTGCTCAGGCATTTGACAGTAGAACCTGCTATTCCCCTACCAGTTTCAGCTCAGTTTCTAGCTCAGGACAAAGGAGCTCTGGTTCATCCCAACCTTCGCTCCCTCCACCTGCATGCCTGGTTCCTCAGGACTTAGCCATGCTCAGATTTGGGGTCTCAGATAAGGTAGCACAAATTCTGGTTGAGGCACGAAAGCCCACCACAGGGCCACTTACACCATGAAATGGAAACACTTCTGTATCTGGCCCGCAGCTCGGAGAGTGGATCCTCTCGTCAGTCCAGTTAACACAGTTTTGGAATGCCTGCTATCCCTTTCGGAGTCAGCTACTCCTCCATTAAGGTACACCTGGCCGCTGTTTCTGCCTATCACCAACTCGTCCAGAACAGGACAGTGGTTCAATTGGACATTTCTAAAGCGTTCCTCAGGGCAATTCTGCATATCCGTCCCCTATTTGGGATCCTGTCCCTCCTTAAGATCTGTTATTCGTTCTAGAAGGGCTTACGCTTCCTCCCTTTGAACCAGCTATGAGTTGTGAACTCCGTTTCCTCTCCTGGAAAATGCTGCTTTTAGTAGCAGTTACCTTGGCTAGACTCATCTCAGAGCTCCATGCCTTAATGTGTAAAGAACCCTATCTCATTTTTTACAAGGATATGGTGGATCTCCATACTAATCCTAAGTTTCTGCTGAAGGTGGTTTCGGAGCTTACACTCAGTCAGTTCAGCTTCCAGTTTATTACCCGGATTATTCCAACAGAGGGGAAGCTCTTTTGCACACCTTAGATGTGCATAGATCCTTATGCTGTTATCTTTCCAGAACCAAGGAGGCTAGACAGTCTGATCAACTTTTCGTGTCCTTTGCGGACAGGTCCTTGGGGCATCCGGTAACCAAGCAGACGTTTGCGCGTTGGCGGTAAACTGCATCTCCTTCTGTTACCAGAAGGGTGCATTCCACTTGGGCTGTCGCCACTTCCTTTGCAGCATTAAGAAGAGTGTCAGCAGCCAACATCTGCACCGCAGCCACCTGGCACTCCTTCCATACCTTTGTCAGACACTACAGCTTGGACGTAAATTCCAGGCACAGAGCAGGTTTTGGCCTTGCAGTTCTGCAGGGTCTGATCTCGTGAGATCTTCCTGTTCCCGGTGTGTCTGTACTTTTCCTTCCCCCTCCCAAGGGTTGTTTTAAGTTTTATACTACTTGGGAGTATGTGTGTTTCAAACAACATAAAGTCTTCCTGTATTCTGACAATCTGCAGTTAGCTCCAGCCTTTAAACTGCCCGTGGGGGAGTATAGAGTTAATTTTCTATGCAATGCATAGAACGTTGAGCTCGAGCTCGGTTGAGGTCTCTGTCTGCAGCACTTTGAAACCCAACTGTCAGATTCTTTGCTCCGCCTCACTGAACAGTCTCTCCGGAGATTTCTCCTTCAGCTCGGTTCAAAAGTCGGTTAAAGTGTCAGTTTAATCCGAAATTATTTCTGCAGTGTCGGTTCAGGCTCTGTCTGCGGTACCGTGAGTGCTTAGATAGTTTTACTGTTTACTTTGTGGAAATTGTAAGGCTTGTCGATCGGTTCGGCTGAACCGATCCATTAGTTTAATTTCTTGTGCTTTTGTTTAGTGTGTGGTTATCGGTCCTTATCGGTTCTAAAAAAAGGTGTTTTAAACATTTTTTCCAATACCCGTGACACGGTTAGGAACTGATAAGGGAGTCTTGCCTGGTGGTTGCCGAAAAAAGGGTAAGTTTGGTTAGGTTGGCCATGTCTGAGAAACCCAAGAAAAAAACCGGCCCACTGGGTTTCAACACTGCAGTGAGTGTGGGGAGGTCTTTGCAAGGCTCATCCCACACCACCTGTGTTTATTGGTCTGGGGTTTGAACACCTCAATACAGACTGCCAATTTAAAATTTTCTCAAGTTCTACCCTGGAGAAAAGGTTAGGTAGACTTAGGGAAAAGGAGGCTGAGAAGTCCACTGACCCGGATGGCCAGCCCGGTTTGGTTCTGACAGAACCAGAAGGAGTGCCCTCTGACCAGGATGATACTTCTTTGGGCAAGAGGAGAGCCGATCCTGAGGGATCAAGTTCTACAAAAAGGAACCGTAAAGACAAGTCAACCGGTTCGGATCCGGAGGTTCATGTTCCGACCACTGATGAGCTTGCCCGAGAGATTCGGATTGTTGAATCGCTTTGCCCGGTTCCGTCCGATCCGGCTCCGTTAGCTAGCGGGTCGGTTCGGTTGGTTCCACCGGTTCAGGACTATGCCCCTGAAGATTTTTATTAACCGGAATTTGAGGAGGAGGGGGATTATGAACAAGATGATGACTGTGATGGAGCAGAAAGTCTGGATGTGCCCATTGAACCGGACATCTCCCCAGACAGACCTTCTGGTGTTTCTCCTCCTAGGCTCTCTGAGTCCCCTCCCCACTATCCTGTTCTACAGGAAAGTGGCTGAAACTCTCCAGCTCCCTATGGAGGAAGCTACAGAGGAGCCTGATTTTGTAGAAATGATGGACATCCCAGAGTCCAGGAGGCTGTCTATTCTCCTGCACAAATCATTTGGGAAACAGACAAAAAATTTCAAAGTCTCCTAATTCTGTACCTCCTGTTGATAGGATAATGGACAAGAGGTACACTTTATTAGGCTCAGACACGGAGTTTTTCTACCAGCAGTGCAGCCATGTTGGGTAGTGCAGGCTTCAGCCTGTGACAGGGCTAATGTTCCTTGGCTTCCCCAGATAAAGACTCCAGGAGGATGGATGCCTTGGCAAAGAAGCAATACATGGCATCCTCTTTGGGACTCAGGCAGGCTAATTATATGGCCTATGCAGCCAGGTACCAGAAGTCCAGGTGGGACACTGTACTGGCACTGGCTAACAGACCTCCCCAGCTGGCCAAGGAGCTGGAGGAGGTGGCTGCAGATGGGATTGGGCATCTAAGGTACAGTTTCATGCTGCTGTGGACTCCAATGATGTGTCATCAAGAGTCATGGCTACATCTGTGGCTCTTCAGAAAATGGCTTGGCTCAGATGTACTAGCCTCTCACAGGACACCCAGGCTAAGGCCATGGATTTCCCTGTGGAAGGTAATTCTCTGTTTGGGGAGCAGACAGAGAATTACATGAAGAAAATGGAGGAATATAGGACCACTTATAGGAGTGCACAGGCCAAGGAGAGGCAGGCAACTCCTGAAAGGCAGCAATCTAGGGGCAGGGCAGACCTTTTCATAGGCCTTCTACCAAGCACAGGCCTCTTCTCCCTTCACAGGGGGATTCTTCAGAGGGAGAGGCAGAAGGGGATGAGAGGGCTGCATCCACTCCTCAGCCTAAGGCCCCTGCCAAGCAGATGCCTGATGGGCCTGCCCGGGTCGACTCTCCTATCCATGTGGGGGCAGGCTGGCCGCCTCAGGACTGGGTGTCTGTTACTTCAGACAAGTGGGTCCTGGAACTAGTAAGCCAGGGACTGGTTCTCAGCTTCAAAAAATTTCCGAAGATGAGAGCCAGATCTTTTCCACCTGCAAGTCTCTCTGAAACCCTTGCCCTAGAGGCAGAGGTTTCATCTCTTCTGGCCTTAAAAGGCACAGAGAGAGTTCCTACCCTACACTGGGGCAAAGGTCTGTACTACAGGTACTTCCTTACCCCAAAAAAGATAGGGGTGTGGCCACCCATCCTAGATCTAAGATACCTGAACATCTTTTAAAACCAAGGTTCAAGATGGTGACTCTGGGAATAATTCTTCCCTCCCTAAGGCCAGGGGACTGGCTAGCCTCCCTGGACCTCAAAGATGCCTACTTTCACATCCCCATCAGGTGCTCCACAGAAAGTACCTCAGGTTCAAGTTGCCCTCAGGCCATTACCAGTTCAAAGCAATGCCCTTTGGCCTAACATCAGCTCCAAGGGTTTTCACAAAGTGCCTGACAGTAGTGGTGGCCTTTTTAAGAAGGCAAAAGATTTCCATTTTTCCATATCTGGACGACTGGCTCATAGTGGGTCAGTCTGCAGGCCAAGTCAAGTCAGACCTGCAAGTGACCCAACAAGTGCTCACGTCCCTGGGATTTCTTCTCAACCTCCCCAAGTCAGTTCTCGAACCAGTGCAGCTTCTTACCTTTATAGGGACAGAGCTAGATACTGTCAAGGCAAGAGCCTTTCTTCCCCTGGAAAGGGCAAGAGCTCTTGTAGAACTAGCTTCTTCCTTCAGCCTTCAGGTGTCCCGACCAGCAAGACACTTCCTACAGCTCTTGGGCTACATGGAAGCTTCTACAGCAGTGGTCCAAGGGCAAGATTCCAGATGAGGACATCCAGTTCCATCTGAGGGCCTTTTGGTCCCAAAAGAAGGATCCTCTTACCAAACTGATTCCAGTGACTGGGACACTGGTCCAAGCTCTTCAATGGTGGCAGGATCAGGACATTTAAGGCAAGGGGTCCCATTTGTCACTCAGACTCATTCAGTGGTTCTTACCATGGATGCTTCCCTTTTAGGGTGGGAGTTCATCTGGGGCTGTCATAGCCAGGGACTGTGGTCCCCCAGGAGTCCCTTCTTCATATCAATCTCCTGGAACTCAGGGCAGTTTTCTGGCCCTGCAAGCTTTTTCTCAGTCTGTACAGTACAAGGTGGTTCAGATCAGAACAGACAACACCACCACGTGGTACATCAACAAACAGGGAGGCACTCGATCTACGGCCTTGTGCACGGAAGCCATGAAATTGTGGTCCCTGGCTTATTCCCTGAAGACCTCTCTGATAGCAGTCCACCTTCCAGGGAAGGACATGTGCTAGCAGATGCACTGAGCAGGATCTCCCAGGTCCATCACGAATGGTCCCTGGATCCCTTGGTGTTGAAAGTGATTTTTTCAAGGTGGGGCACTCCAGTGATAGATCTCTTTGCAGCCCCAGACAATCACCAACTTCCTCTGTTTTGTTGCAGACCCCCAGTCTTGGGTTCAGTCCCTCTGGATGCTCTGATTTTGAACTGGAAAGGGAAATTTCTGCATGCCTTCCTTTCCTGTTCAAGGTTCTAGTCAAGGTAAGGTCACAGTCTTGCAAAGTGATTCTGATTGCTCCAGACTGGGCCAGACAGCCTTGGTACCCTCTGTTGCTGTCTCTAGTACTACATATTCCCCTGTCTCTTCCCAGAAATTACAACCTGTTAACCTTCTCTCAGGGGAGGGTTTGGTACCCCAGTCTTCGGTCTCTCAATCTCAAGGCATGGCTCTTGAAGAATTAGAGTATGCAGATTTGCATCTGTCTCAGGGGGTTCTGGATATTCTCAAAGCCTCTCAAAAGCCTGCCACAAGAAAGACTTGTGACTCCAAATGGAAAAGATTCAGCATTTGGTGTTCCAAGAAGCATATCAGTCCAGACACTGCTGAATTGCCTATAGTTCTGGATTATATGGTCCATCTTAATGGACTAGGCCTCAGACCAGCTACTCTCAAGGTACGCTTGTCAGCTATTTCTGCTTTTCTGTCAGTGGGGAAGCCTTCCTCACTATCATCTCATCCTGTGTTCTGTAAATTTTTCAAGGGATTGCTTCATGCCAATCCTCCCTTTAGGGATCCTACCCCTGCCTGGGACTTAAATGTTTGCATTGCCCAGCTTATGCAACCTCCCTTTGAGCCTATGTCCTCAGCAGAGCATAAGTACTTGACTTGGAAAACTGTGTTTTTGGTAGCCATTACCTCTGCCAGACGTATCAGTGAGTTGTAAGCCCCGTCAGTGGAACCTGATTTTATCTCATGCCATAGAGATAAAGTGGTCCTTAGAACCAATAGGAGGTTCTTGCCCAAACTGGTTTCAGACTTCTATTTAAATCAGTCCATGTCTCTCCCTGTTTTCTTCACTGATCATTCTTCTTCAGGGGAGAGGAGGCTACACAGTTTAGATGTTAAAAGAGCCCTTAGCTACTACAGAGAGCGTACCAAGGGTCACAGGTTTGATTCCCTCCAGTTATTCCTCACTTATGGGGAAGTGGGAAAGGGCAAACCTGCCACCAAGAGAACTGTTGCCAGGTGGATTGTTTCTTGTATACAATTCTGCTATGAGAAACTGGGGAAAATTCCACCTCAGGCCTGAGGGCTCATTCCACAAGAGTACAGCTACTGCCAGGGATATCCCTGTCTTAGAAATTTGTCAAGCAGCCACCTGGAAAACAGTCCATACCTTTACCAAGCATTACTCTCTGGATATCCAGGCTAGGGGTGATGCTCGGTTTAGCACAGCAGTACTTCAGAGCCTATTCCCAAAGTAGGTTCTGTCCCTCCTCCATGGAGGTACTGCTAGTAGTCTGCAGATTGTCAGAAGACAGCAAGACTTCATGTTTGAAGAAAAATTACTGACCTTAGTAATTGTGTTTCTTCTAATGGAGTCTTTCTGTATTCTGACCTCCTCCCTGCCTCCCCTCTCAGAACCTGTTTTGGGAAGTGGGTGGGCAGGTGCAGTGTGCACCCAGGGTGTCTTCAGCACACCCTCCTTTTTACTTGGGTGCTTATGGAGTGTATGGAACCAGATGACTTAGTAGTGCACTATAATAATATGGTGCTGAGGGCACTAGATTCCATTGCACCTGTCTCGCGTTCCTCCCTCTCCTCTGCCCTCGGTCCCCTTGGTTTGATGGGACATTGAGGGAGCTGAGGAGAGGGCGAAGATTGGAGCATTGTTGAGGAACCGGCCTGGAGGGTGACAGACTTAGATTGATGGCCCATTATGTGGACTATCAATCAGTAATCTCCCATAAGAAGGCAGAGTTCCTGTCCAGGGAGATAACTGCATCAAGAAACGACCTGCTCAGCTTTTCCGGACCCTCGCAGACTGTGCAATCCAGCCTGTCTGCAGGGTCGGAGAGCCTTTTCACAAATACAGTGTGATGGGTTTGCTCGGTTCTTTGAGGATAAGGTGACATCAATCAGGTTGGAGATCCGCAGCATACGTTCAAATGAGCATTGCAGTGACCGATGCAGGGTTACATGCCCTCGGTCTACCTGGATGGATTTTGACCAGCCAGCGATCATGGATATTATGAAGATTGTCCAGGGCTTACGACTGACTTGCTGTAGGTTGGATCCTGGTCCTACGTGCCTCCTTGTGGGGTGCATGGATGTGATCGGACCAGTCCTTGCGAGGATAGTCTGGAGTTCTTTGGATCAAGGGGTGTTCCTGGAGTCTTTGAAGGAGGCTGTCGTGACACCCATTTTGAAGAAACCTTCCTTGACCTCGACTGCCTCGCCAACACAGACCGATCTCTAACCTGCCCTTTTGGGCAAGGTTATTGAGAAAGTAGTCGCGTTAGCTCGATGACTTTCTTACCACCCATGAAGTCTATGATCCTCTCCAGTCCGGTTTCAGGAAGAGGCATAGTACCGAGACGGCATTAGTTCGGGTACTTGATCTCCTAATAGCAAGAGATCGGAAGAGCCGCTCGATCTTGGTTCTCCTTGATCTCTGCAGCGCTTGACACTGTGTAACATGGGACATTGCTGGATCGCCTGCGGCTACTCTATGGACTGTCAGGACAGTTCTCAGATGGTTCCACTCTTTCCTCACAGGCAGAAGTCAAGGGTAGTTTCAGGGATTTTTTCTTCTGCTCCCTTTGCTCTGTCTTGTGGGGTGCCACAAGGCTCTGTGCTTTCTCCCATGTTGTTCACGGTGTATTTGCTGCGTTGGAGACATTATAAGGTGTTACGGGCTGAGTTTTCACTGTTATGCAGATGACACTCAGCTCTATATGTCCTTTGTGTCGAACAAAATGACGAGTGCCGGTCTTTAGCAACTGCCTCACTGAAATTCAGGACTGGATGAGTGCGAACTGGTTGAAGTTAAATCCAGATAAGACCGAGGTGTTGGTAATGGATCCGGGTCATCATGCAGAGATTGACTCCTGGGGCCCCTCTGGTCTTTTATTAGGGATACCCAGTTGAGACCTTCTGAACAGGGGCGAAATCTGGGCGTAATATTTGATGTTGCACTGACGCTGAAGACACAGGTATTGGCCACTGTCAATTTATCCTTTACCATCTGAGGAATATCGCCAGATAAAGCACCTTGTTCCGCATGATGACCTTCCTGTGTTGGTTCACGCTTTTGTTTCCTCTCACCTTGATTACTGTAATGCTGTATATCTAGGGTTGCCGGGGGTGGATCTCTGTCACCTCCAGCTGGTGCAGAACACAGCAGCCAGGTTGTTGACTGGATTATCAAGAACTAGCCATATCACACCTGTGCTGCGCGAACTGCACTGGCTGCCAGTGCGGTGGAGAATCACCTTCAAGGTCGCGTTGCTGACCTATAAGACCCTACACGGTCAGGGACCGGGCTACCTGCAAGATCTCCTTTGTCCCTACCGCCCTCTTCGCCCACTCCGCTCCACTGGCGAGGGATTGCTAGAGATTCCAGGGTCTGCCTTTAAGTCATCTGGGGCAAGGGCCTTTCTTTTATGGCCCCGACCTGTTGAATTCTCTGCCTCGTCAGATTAGAGAGTGCCTGTCTGTGGAGTCATTTAAGAGGTCTCTGAAAAGCCACTTATTTACACTAGCATTTGGATAGATTATTTTATGTTTTTTATTATTTTATGTTATTATTTATAATTGTTGATGTTTTATTCTTGTTACGTATCAGCTTTGATTTATTGAAAAGCACTTTATAAATACATTTTGATTTGATTGATTGATTGATTATATTATAGTCTTTATTTGAATAGGTTTTGGTTTTGGGTTTCCTGACTTGAGTCTTCCTTTGGGAATCCAAAACTTTTGTTCTCAGTTGGCTAGTTAGAAATTTTACAATTTCTACATAGCATAGTTAGTGAGTGTATGCTCATAAGAATCTGACGTTGGGTTTCAAAGTGCTGCAGACAGAGACCTCAACCGAGGCTGGAGCTCAACGTTCTATGCACTGCATAGAAAAATTAACCCTATACTCTCTGGGTCAGTTTAAAGGCTGGAGCTAACTGCAGATTGTCAGAATACAGCAAGACTCATTAGAAGAAACACAATTACTAAGGTGAGTAATTTTTTTCTTCTTTCCCCTCCCAAGAGTTGTCTTAAGTTTTATACTGCTTGGGAATCAGTCCTACATGTCTTACCTGCTGCAAGAGCTTACTCTCAAAGTAAGATAGTATAGTTACGTAAGAACTAACCGTAACAGTAGATCTTGAGAAGCTCTTGCAGGGGTCGATTTCTCCTCCTTCCCCGGGACTACGCCTTGCTAGGGCCAAGGTTTCATGCTGCAGGGGCCAGCTTGGCCTTAAAATTTTGTGGAAGCTCCTATTTCTGCATTTTCCGCTTACAAGCCTGCTTTAAGCTGTCAAGAACTGGAGTACGTGGGGACTGCCTTCTGCCTTTATACCGGCTGACGTCATGGAGGGGCGATATCGGGTGGGCGGTCCCACGTCGGTACTGCTGGAGAAAATAAATTGCCGAGATCTGTCGCCAGGTGGCGTCAGTCCTACATGTGTTGCCTGCTGCAAGAACTTCTCTCAAAGATCTACTGTTATGGTTACGTTCTTACTTAACTGTACTTTTTTTTTTTAGTGGTACTTACTGCCTGTGACCGATGGACATGATGCCTGAGTTTTTATTGTTTGACCTGCTACAATTTGACATATTGCTCCTGGAGTCAGGCCATGGCGCGGTTTCAGCTCTTGAAGAGCGAAGCAGGTTCTCCAGGGCAAACCTACCAAGGTGCACGTGCCATCCACCGCTGCAGGGTTGGCTGTACAGTTGCAGGCTGTAGAGGGTGGGGGGCCTACCATCTGCATTCTGGTACTGGACCTGCTGTCTGTGGAGGAGGAGTACGCAGTGGCTCTTTCGACTCCTTGTATCAAAGAAGACAGGGTTTGGTGAGAAAGCGCAGGGCTGGGCTCAGCAGTCACATACACACACACACAAAGAAAAACTCCAGTCTGAGTGCAAATAAACAAAAAGCTTTATTTAAGTGCAAAACAAAAAAGGAAAAAAAGTGATGTGGAGGCCACCAGTGAACCAACATTTCATGTCCCTGTCCATCGAGTGCTTGTTGTTATACTAGTTATTTTTCTTGTCTTGTCTAAAAATCTTAAAAATACAGAACAGGTGATGTTTGTAATATTGTATTTCTTCTCAGGCAAGCATGCCAAGTCCTGCACATTAGTAATTTTACATGAATTACTTTATTTTATAGTTAACTGTGTAGTGGAACCTTATAGGTTACGGTTGGATTTGTACTAGCAGATAGTTTCTTTTTGTGCACCCATGGCCTTTTACATTGGTGTTAAAGTACTGCCTATTGTGTGCCTGATGTCTTCCTGGATCTGTAATAAAATGTTTAAATAACAAAAAAATAAAAATTAAAAAAAAAAGGGCAGTGAGTGGCAGCACCCAGCCTTCTGCCAGGCCCCACTGTATATGGACCACAAGTATGTGGTCTCCTTGACAGTTTGTCAAGTTTATCAGGATCATCGAATTGTCCATTACTGGAGGGGCTAGTGGCAGACATAATGTAACACAAGTCCAAGGTGCAGTGCAAATTGGACAAGCCACCACATAAGGAGTCTACAAAGCAAGACTGACTTGGTCAAAAGCTTATACAGCTGTGTCCCTGGGCATGTGAGTAGTCCACAGCGCTTTGATGACCAAGTGTAGCCATGAGTTCATCTCAGAAGCTCACTGACTTTTTGAATTGCTCCTGAAGAGAGCCAGTCAGATCTACAGGAAGTTCATAATCTGAGACTGGCAGTGGTCAAGCATTAGTTGTAGGTGGCCTTTGAATCACGCTATGTCATCATGAGCAGTGGCAGGGTGGTGTCTATCTGCCAAGATAGCTGGTGCTTGGAAGTGCCTCAGCCAGGGAGGGTTGGCAGCAAGTTCCGCCACCACATCGACACTTGCGACTGGGCTGGGGAGCTTGCTGCTACCAGTGGAAAGTTGTGGCTGTGCGTGGCCAATAGAGTCATCGTCTCTGCCAGGGGAAGTGGAAGGAGAAGAAACATGAGGCGAAAAGCACAACTATCTGAAGGATGACCAGGTTTGCCCTGATCAGGGTACATCCCTGAGAACGGCGTATATCATTGAGACGAGCTACCAGCCAAGGATAAAAACCTCTATAGCATAAAAAACAAACAAACATGGTAACTGGGGCATGCAGAAATCCAGATATGTTTCAGCACCTGCACAAGCAACTAATATTAATTAGAGGCTTTCATGACTGCAGATCTGGAATGTCAGGCTCCGTCCGTGCCTCATATGAATAGGAATATGTACAACTCTGAATCCAGATGTCGGGACCCTTAAACGCCCTTAAACGTAATTGGAAGTTTACATGTCACTGAATCTGGACTGTTAGGACCTACCCATGCTATCTTAGTAACTGAAGTATACACCTATCAGAATCTGAAATGTTAACACCTCCGCTTACACTTTCTTTTTTTTTAATCTTCTCTTTATGCACCGCCCTCAGAAAACTCTCCAGCATCCCCACCTCTAGGCTCTGCCTCCCACCTGGGACACCTCCTCTCCTTGCGCCAGCCGACAGACCCCCAGCTCTGAACCCCCAGGTTAGATCCGCCCTATCCACCAAGGGTGCGCTATCTTATGATCTAGTGAGCCGGACTGGACAAGCAGGCCCAGGAGAGGAAGGTGCCCGGTATTCAGGAGTGTGGCCTGGTGAGAAGAGGTGCCTTTGCCTATCCCCGAGGATGGGGATTTTCTTATATGGTTTCCCCTTGGTGAGCGGGTGTGCAATGACGTCCACACGACCATAGTCGCTGACGTCCGCCGCCTCTCCATCCCTTAGTATGGCTCAGTACTAGTGGTACCCTGGTCTCCACCAGAGGTCCCTGCTGCACAGAGCAGACCCCGGATCCCTCCCTGGGAGAGGAGAGCAGTCCACTGGATGCTCGTTCCTCTCCTTTCCTCCTCTGATGGCCCAGGCTCATTCCCGAACCCGGGTTGCTGGTGTGGCGTCCAGCGCCTCAACCCTCAGTGCCACTGGGCCGGCAGTACCTCTGCATACACTTAATAGCAATTAGGGTATACTCTGCTAGACATCTGAAATGTCAGGACCCTTGCATACTGGATAATAGTAATTGGGGTATACATGACTGCATCTGAAATATTAGGTCTGCACACCTCTCTTAATAGTACTTGGGTATACTCTACTGTAATCTGAAGTGTCAGGACCCTTGCACACTGTTAATAGCAATTGGGGTATACACTTCTTGGAATCTGAAACGTCAGGACCAGTGTGCACCCACATGTGGGGGAGGGGGAGGTATTGACAGTCACTAAACAGGAAAGGGACCTTGGGTTATCGTATCTGATTACCTGAAAGTGGCAGGGCAGTGTGTCAGCACAGTGGGTCGGGCCAGTGGCATGCTGGGATGCATAGGAACAGGTATCTCCAGCAGGAGGAGGGAAGTGGTATTTCCACTATATCACTTGCTGGTGGGACCCCACCTGTAGTATTGTGTTCAGTCCTGGAGACCCCACCTCAAAAAGGAAATAGGCAGGGAGGAGGCAGTCCAGAGGAGGGTAAGTAAAATGGTGCAGGGGTTGCACACTTGTACACCCTGGAAGAGAGGAGAGTGAGAGGGTACATGATACAGAACTACAAGTACATCACAGAGGTAAATAGGGTTCAGGAAGGGAGTCTCTTTCAGATGAAAAAGAGCACTGGAACCAGAGGGCACATGATGAAGCTGGGGGGTTAAGAGGGCTGTGAGGAAGTACTGCTTCACTGTAACAGTTGTAGATACTTGCAACAGATTCTAGCAGAAGTGGTTGAGGGGAAAACAGCATGGGGCTTCAAGCATGCATGCGATAGACATGGGGGAGTATTGGTAAATAGGCAGGGAGGAGGGAGGGTCACCAGAGACCAATTAGGGTTTGCAGAGACAGACTAGACAGGGACCATCTTGGCAGACTGGGTGGGCCAAGCATCCTTTTCTGCCAACAAATTCTATGTTCCTTCCGTTAATTGTAATTGGAGTATGCACGATTTTGAATCTAATTTATCAGAGGGCTGTGGGTTCAGTTCCCACATCTGGCACTTGGGTTAATATCCCAGTACTGACACTGTAGTGCAGCATGAGAGGGGTGCTGCACTTCTGAGGTGCCGTCTTTCGGATGAGACATTAAACCGAGGTCCCATCTGCCTGGATTGGTGGTAGTTCAGGTGGATGTTAAAGATCCCATGGCACTTATCGAAAAGAGTAGGGGAATTTCCGTGTCCTGGCCAAATTTCCCTCATTCACTAAAAATACCACCAACAGCTTAATCTGGTTCAAATTCAGTTGCTCACCATCTGTATCCCCTCCCCCCCGGTCGCCCCTGAAAAAGGGACTTCTAGGCCCAGTGGGCTTACCGGTCAACAAAATTCAACAAACAACAAACAAACAAACAAAATACCAGACTTGCACATGCCCTTAATAGTAACTGGGGTACATGACTCTGAATATGATATGTCAGAACCCGTACACACCCTTGATAGTAATTGTGGTGTCCACAATTTTGAATCTGAAATGCCAGGCCTGTGCACATTCTTCATAGTAAATGTAATATACACAACTTTAAATCTGACTGTTGGGACCTATGCACACCATAATAGTAACTGGAGTATACATGACTCTAAATTCAGACTGGTAGGACTTATGCACACCTTTAATAGTAACTGGGGTATACATGACTCTGCATGTGTACTGTTAGGACCCATGCACACTCTTAATAGTAATTGAGGTATACATGACTCCGAATTTGAAATGTCAGAACCCGAGCACACACTTAATAGTAACTGGAGTATCCACAACTCAGAATCTGAAATGTCAGGACCCATGCATACCCTTAATGGTAATTGGGGTATACACGACTCGGGATCTGAAATGTCAGACCTGTGCACACCCTTAATAGTAACTGAGGTATACACGACTTGGAATCTGAAATGCCTGGATCAATGCACATCCTTAATAGTAATTTTAGCATGCATGACTCTAACTCTGAACTGTCAAGACCCATGCACACCCTTAACAGTAATTTTGGTATACACAACTCTAAATATGAAAGGACAGGACTTGAACACACCCTTAATAGTAATTGGGGTATACACGACTCTGAATCCAGACTGTTCGGACCTGTGCATGCTCCTTGTAGTAACTGGGTATAACACAACTTTAAGTATGGAATATCAGGACTGTGCACACCCTTTTAAGTAACTGGGGTATACATGACCATGATTCTGGAGTGTCTGGACCTGTGCATACCTTTATAGTAGTTGTGATATACAAGACTGAATCCAGAATATCAGGACCTGTCATAGCCTTAGCAGTAACTAACAGTGCACATGACTCTGAATCCTGAATGCCAGGACCTGTTAACTGCACTTTTATTGTAAATAGTTTAGTTTTTTATTGTAAAAAGTTATTTCTGCCTTTATCACAGTAATTCACCAGTTGTTTTCAATTCTGTTTGCACTTGTCTATGTTGGTACTATATGTTTTTGTACTCAGCTGCACCAATTGAACCTTACCTTGAAGCACAAGGACTAGTCTAGGTGCAGGAGATCTAGATCTTCTAGTCTCTCCCATCTCTTCATCCTAAAAAGTCCAGGAAGAAGAGGAGGAGATGCCATCTCTCTTCTTCATCTTCGTCTTCTGATGATTATTTTGAGTCTGAGGCCCTCTTCACCTGGCTCTGACCCTGATTCCCTCCTAGGGATACAGAGGAACAGCCAAAATCTCCACCAGATGACCCTAGTTTCCTTGGAGGTCATGAGGGCACATCCAGGAGAATATGGGGGTGGGATACAGAGGCCCTGGACCCCGAACGCTTGTGCCTGGCGAAATATCTGCGCCAGAAGGATCCCAAGCCGGTCGTCATCCCACCCCTTGTGGACACCTTTCAAGATGTCACATATGTCACTTGGAAGCATCCACATGCATCCTCTGCTGTGCCCAAAAAGGCACATAGACTGTACCGGGACCCCAAGGACCATTCCTTCTTAGTGGAGCACCCCATCGCTGACTCAGTGGTCATCTCTGCTGCACACGATCATTCGCAGAGGCCTAAACACCTGAGCACCCAGCCGCCGGACAGCGAGTCAAAGCAGCTGGATTCCTTGGGTCGCAAGGTGTACTCATCTGCCACCTGCAGTATTCGCAGTCTTAGTTTTTTGGCGCACATGGTCCAGTTCAAAAACATCCTTTGGAACCAAGGTCTGGACATCTTGCAAGGTGTGCCCTACTGCCCTCAAAAGGCGGAACTTGTCAAACTTTTACAGACAGGCTCAGACATTGGCATGCACGTCCTGAGGGCTGCCTACGACTCTGCGGACACCTCGGCGAGAGCCGCCACTTCTAGTATTTGCTTTCGGTGCCATTCTTGGCTCTGGGTGTCGAGGTTCGACCCAGATGTTCAGACGAACCTTCTGGATGCCCCATTCAAGGGCTCTGATCTCTTCGGTGAAGACACAGAGAAGGTAATTTCCAGACTAAGACTCGTAAGGCCATTGTACTGTGCAGTCCATGTACCTTTGAAGCGGGACGTTTTTTAAAGCCCGTTTTTCGTGGCAGAGGGTCATCAGCCACAACAACCCGGCTTTCAGTCTCAGCCTCAGCGGGAGGCTTTAGTTGTAGGGGTGAGGCCAGAGGCTCTGCTTCCACCACCTCTAGACAGGCTAGACCTACCGCAGCTGCCCTCCTGCCCCCTCCCACAGCCTGACTATTCAGGCGAACCCCCTCTCCCAGACTTGTCTTCGGGAGAGCTGGTGGGAGGCCGCTTTTCTCATTACGCCGAGGCTTGGAGAGAAGTGACCTCTGACCAGTGGGTCCTCAATCACGTGGAGTTCGGGCACTCCATAGAGTTCGATTCCTTACCACCGGACAGATTCCCGCCTCCATGCCATTACCCGGGAGACCACAGAGCTCCCATCAGACAGGAGATTCAGTCTCTCCTTGCCAAGGACGTCATAGAGTGCGTCCCAAAGGCAGAGATAAACTCCGGGTTTTATTCCCACTCTTTCTTGGTCCCAAAGAAATCGGGGGATTGAAGACCCATCCTGGATCTCAGCAATCTGAACCAGTGGGTCTCCTACAAGAGATTCCGCATGGTTTCCGTACCTAGTTTCCTTCCCCTCATCACAGTCGGGGACTGGATGGCTTCCTTGGACATGCAGGATGCTTATCTGCACATTCCTATCACCAAAAACCATCGGAAGTTCCTGAGATTCAGGTTCGAAGAGCGATCCTTCCAGTTCAAGGCCCCTTCGGTCTTTCCTCTGCCCCCAGGGTCTTCACAAAGTGCCTAGGGTTGTCGCCGCAGCCCTATGCAGAGAGGGTCATTTCCTTTTTCCCCTATCTGGATGATTGGCTCCTGCTGGCTCCATCTTGTTCCTACCTCTGGGAAACAATCCGAGACACACTGTCGCTCTGTCTGAGACTGGGGATCACTGTGAATCCGGAGAAGTCACAGCTATTTCCCTTTCAGAGGCTCCAGTTCATAAGAGCCATACTAGACACTTCGGTAGGAAGGTCCTTCCTTCCCTCTGACGGAGCGGAACGTCTCAGGGTACTGGCCACTCAGGTCTGTTCAGCAGCCGCCGTACCAGCCAGGACCGTACTTCGACTGCTGAGACACATGGCCGCAGCCATAGTTTCGGTTTCCTTCACCCGGCTGCGCATGCGTACCATTCAGTGGACACTCCAGGTCCAGTGGGATCAGACCTGAGATGATCTGGACATGCCTGTCAGGATCACAGAGCCAATTCACCGGGAGCTTCACTGGTGGGGGTGTCCACCGAACCTTCTCAGCAGTCTCCCCTTTCTACATGATCCTCCCATCTAAGCCCTTATGACAGATGACTCAGGAACGGGATGGGGCGCACATCTGGAAACACATAGGACACAGGGCTTGTGGTCTCCATCAGAGGAGAACCTGCACATCAATATTTTGGAACTGAGGGCAGTCCTGTACTCTCTGCAAACACTGGCCCCATTTTTGAAGTCGGGCCACCTCTGTCTGCAGATAGACAACACCTTGGTGGTGTTCTATGTCAATAAGCAGGGCGGCACTCACTCTTATCCTCTCTGTCAGGAGGCGATGAGGGTGTGGGACTGGGCGAGGGAGCATCACCTCACTCTGTCTTCAGCTCATGTTCTGGGTTTCCAGAATGTGATAGCAGAGGCCCTCAGCCGATCAAAGCCTCTTACTCATGAGTGGGCATTGCTGCAAAGCATGGCGGATGATTTATTCACCAGGTGGGGGATACCAGAGTTAGATCTGTTTGCATCTCTATCCAAAGCAAAACTGCCTAATTTCTGCTCACTTGTTCAAGAGCCTGGAGCTTTCTGGCAAGACGCATTGTCCCTATCCTGGAGGGGAAGATTCCTGTATGCTTTCCCTCCCTTCCCTCTTATTCAGCAGGTCCTCCTCAAAGCTCAGTCAGAGAGGGTAGCCATGATCCCGATAGCCCCACTGTGGCCCAGGCAGATTTGGTTCCCCTTGCTCAGGCATTTGACAGTAGAACCTGCTATTCCCCTACCAGTTTCAGCTCAGTTTCTAGCTCAGGACAAAGGAGCTCTGGTTCATCCCAACCTTCGCTCCCTCCACCTGCATGCCTGGTTCCTCAGGACTTAGCCATGCTCAGATTTGGGGTCTCAGATAAGGTAGCACAAATTCTGGTTGAGGCACGAAAGCCCACCACCAGGGCCACTTACACCATGAAATGGAAACACTTCTGTATCTGGCCCGCAGCTCGGAGAGTGGATCCTCTCGTCAGTCCAGTTAACACAGTTTTGGAATGCCTGCTATCCCTTTCGGAGTCAGCTACTCCTCCATTAAGGTACACCTGGCCGCTGTTTCTGCCTATCACCAACTCGTCCAGAACAGGACAGTGGTTCAATTGGACATTTCTAAAGCGTTCCTCAGGGCAATTCTGCATATCCGTCCCCTATTTGGGATCCTGTCCCTCCTTAAGATCTGTTATTAGTTCTAGAAGGGCTTACGCTTCCTCTCTTTGAACCAGCTATGAGTTGTGAACTCCGCTTCCTCTCCTGAAAATGCTGCTTTTAGTAGCAGTTACCTTGGCTAGACTCATCTCAGAGCTCCATGCCTTAATGTGTAAAGAACCCTATCTCATTTTTTACAAGGATATGGTGGATCTCCATACTAATCCTAAGTTTCTGCTGAAGGTGGTTTCGGAGCTTACACTCAGTCAGTTCAGCTTCCAGTTTATTACCCGGATTATTCCAACAGAGGGGAAGCTCTTTTGCACACCTTAGATGTGCATAGATCCTTATGCTGTTATCTTTCCAGAACCAAGGAGGCTAGACAGTCTGATCAACTTTTCGTGTCCTTTGCGGACAGGTCCTTGGGGCATCCGGTAACCAAGCAGACGTTTGCGGTGTGCGGTAACTGCATCTCCTTCTGTTACCAGAAGGGTGCATTCCACTTGGGCTGTCGCCACTTTGCAGCATTAAGAAGAGTGTCAGCAGCCAACATCTGCACCAAAGCCACCTGGCACTCCTTCCATACCTTTGTCAGACACTACAGCTTGGACGTAAATTCCAGGCACAGAGCAGGTTTTGGCCTTGCAGTTCTGCAGGGTCTGATCTCGTGAGATCTTCCTGTTCCCGGTGTGTCTGTACTTTTCCTTCCCCCTCCCAAGGGTTGTTTTAAGTTTTATACTACTTGGGAGTATGTGTGTTTCAAACAACATAAAGTCTTCCTGTATTCTGACAATCTGCAGTTAGCTCCAGCCTTTAAACTGCCCCGTAGAGTATAGAGTTAATTTTCTATGCAATGCATAGAACGTTGAGCTCGAGCTCGGTTGAGGTCTCTGTCTGCAGCACTTTGAAACCCAACTGTCAGATTCTTTGCTCCGCCTCACTGAACAGTCTCTCCGGAGATTTCTCCTTCAGCTCGGTTCAAAAGTCGGTTAAAGTGTCAGTTTAATCCGAAATTATTTCTGCAGTGTCGTTCAGGCTCTGTCTCGCGGTACCGTGAGTGCTTAGATAGTTTTACTGTTTACTTTGTGGAAATTGTAAGGTTTGTCGATCGTTCAGCTGAACCCATCCATTAGTTTAATTTCTTGTGCTTTTGTTTAGTGTGTGGTTATCGGTCCTTATCGGTTCTAAAAAAAGGTGTTTTAAACATTTTTTCCAATACCCGTGACACGGTTAGGAACTGATAAGGGAGTCTTGCCTGGTGGTTGCCGAAAAAGGGTAAGTTTGGTTAGGTTGGCCATGTCTGAGAAACCCAAGAAGAAAACCGGGCCCACTGGGTTTCAACACTGCAGTGAGTGTGGGGAGGTCTTTGCTAAGGCCGATCCCCACACCACCTGTGTTTATTGTCTGGGGTTTGAACACCTCAATACAGACTGCCAAATTTGTAAAAATTTTCCTAAGTCTACCCTGGAGAAAAGGTTAGGTAGACTTAGGGAAAAGGAGGCTGAGAAGTCCACTGACCCGGATGGCCAGCCCGGTTTGGTTCTGACAGAACCAGAAGGAGTGCCCTCTGACCAGGATGATACTTCTTTGGGCAAGAGGAGAGCCGATCCTGAGGGATCAAGTTCTACAAAAAGGAACCGTAAAGACAAGTCAACGGTTCGGATCCGGAGGTTCATGTTCCGACCACTGATGAGCTTGCCCGAGATTCGGATTGTTGAATCGCTTTGCCGGTTCCGTCCGATCCGGCCCGTTAGCTAAGTGGTCGGTTCGTTGGTTCCACCGGTTCAGGACTATGCCCTGAAGATTTTTATTAACCGGAATTTGAGGAGGAGGGGGATTATGAACAAGATGATGACTGTGATGGAGCAGAAAGTCTGGATGTGCCCATTGAACCGGACATCTCCCCAGACAGACCTTCTGGTGTTTCTCCTCCTAGGCTCTCTGAGTCCCCTCCCACTATCCTGTTCTACAGGAAAGTGGCTGAAACTCTCCAGCTCCCTATGGAGGAAGCTACAGAGGAGCCTGATTTTGTAGAAATGATGGACATCCCAGAGTCCAGGAGGCTGTCTATTCTCCTGCACAAATCATTTGGGAAACAGACAAAAAATTTCAAAGTCTCCTAATTCTGTACCTCCTGTTGATAGGATAATGGACAAGAGGTACACTTTATTAGGCTCAGACACGGAGTTTTTCTACCAGCAGTGCAGCCATGTTGGGGTAGTGCAGGCTTCAGCCTGTGACAGGGCTAATGTTCCCTTGGCTTCCCCCCAGATAAAGACTCCAGGAGGATGGATGCCTTGGCAAAGAAGCAATACATGGCATCCTCTTTGGGACTCAGGCAGGCTAATTATATGGCCTATGCAGCCAGGTACCAGAAGTCCAGGTGGGACACTGTACTGGCACTGGCTAAACAGACCTCCCCAGCTGGCCAAGGAGCTGGAGGAGGTGGCTGCAGATGGGATTGAGGGCATCTAAGGTACAGTTTCATGCTGCTGTGGACTCCAATGATGTGTCATCAAAGAGTCATGGCTACATCTGTGGCTCTTCAGAAAATGGCTTGGCTCAGATGTACTAGCCTCTCACAGGACACCCAGGCTAAGGCCATGGATTTCCCTGTGGAAGGTAATTCTCTGTTTGGGGAGCAGACAGAGAATTACATGAAGAAAATGGAGGAATATAGGACCACTTATAGGAGTGCACAGGCCAAGGAGAGGCAGGCAACTCCTGAAAGGCAGCAATCTAGGGGCAGGGGCAGACCTTTTCATAGGCCTTTCTACCAAGCACAGGCCTCTTCTCCCTTTTCACAGGGGGGATTCTTCAGAGGGAGAGGCAGAAGGGGGATGAGAGGGGCTGCATCCACTCCTCAGCCTAAGGCCCCTGCCAAGCAGATGCCCTGATGGGCCTGCCCGGGTCGACTCTCCTATCCATGTAGGGGGCAGGCTGGCTTACTTCGTCCAGGACTGGGTGTCTGTTACTTCAGACAAGTGGGTCCTGGAACTAGTAAGCCAGGGACTGGTTCTCAGCTTCAAAAAATTTCCGAAGATGAGAGCCAGATCTTTTCCACCTGCAAGTCTCTCTGAAACCCTTGCCCTAGAGGCAGAGGTTTCATCTCTTCTGGCCTTAAAGGCACAGAGAGTTCCTACCTACACTGGGGCAAAGGTCTGTACTACAGGTACTTCCTTACCCCAAAAAAGATAGGGGTGTGGCGACCCATCCTAGATCTAAGATACCTGAACATCTTTTAAAACCAAGGTTCAAGATGGTGACTCTGGGAATAATTCTTCCCTCCCTAAGGCCAGGGGACTGGCTAGCCTCCCTGGACCTCAAAGATGCCTACTTTCACATCCCCATCAGGTGCTCCACAGAAAGTACCTCAGGTTCAAGTTGCCCTCAGGCCATTACCAGTTCAAAGCAATGCCCTTTGGCCTAACATCAGCTCCAAGGGTTTTCACAAAGTGCCTGACAGTAGTGGTGGCCTTTTTAAGAAGGCAAAAGATTTCCATTTTTCCATATCTGGACGACTGGCTCATAGTGGGTCAGTCTGCAGGCCAAGTCAAGTCAGACCTGCAAGTGACCCAACAAGTGCTCACGTCCCTGGGATTTCTTCTCAACCTCCCCAAGTCAGTTCTCGAACCAGTGCAGCTTCTTACCTTTATAGGGACAGAGCTAGATACTGTCAAGGCAAGAGCCTTTCTTCCCCTGGAAAGGGCAAGAGCTCTTGTAGAACTAGCTTCTTCCTTCAGCCTTCAGGTGTCCCGACCAGCAAGACACTTCCTACAGCTCTTGGGCTACATGGAAGCTTCTACAGCAGTGGTCCAAGGGGCAAGATTCCAGATGAGGGACATCCAGTTCCATCTGAGGGCCTTTTGGTCCCAAAAGAAGGATCCTCTTACCAAACTGATTCCAGTGACTCGGACACTGGTCCAAGCTCTTCAATGGTGGCAGGATCAGGACATTTAAGGCAAGGGGTCCCATTTGTCACTCAGACTCATTCAGTGGTTCTTACCATGGATGCTTCCCTTTTAGGGTGGGGAGTTCATCTGGGGGCTGTCATAGCCCAGGGACTGTGGTCCCCTCAGGAGTCCCTTCTTCATATCAATCTCCTGGAACTCAGGGCAGTTTTTCTGGCCCTGCAAGCTTTTTCTCAGTCTGTACAGTACAAGGTGGTTCAGATCAGAACAGACAACACCACCACGTGGTACATCAACAAACAGGGAGGCACTCGATCTACGGCCTTGTGCACGGAAGCCATGAAATTGTGGTCCCTGGCTTATTCCCTGAAGACCTCTCTGATAGCAGTCCACCTTCCAGGGAAGGACATGTGCTAGCAGATGCACTGAGCAGGATCTCCCAGGTCCATCACGAATGGTCCCTGGATCCCTTGGTGTTGAAAGTGATTTTTTCAAGGTGGGGCACTCCAGTGATAGATCTCTTTGCAGCCCCAGACAATCACCAACTTCCTCTGTTTTGTTGCAGACCCCCAGTCTTGGGTTCAGTCCCTCTGGATGCTCTGATTTTGAACTGGAAAGGGAAATTTCTGCATGCCTTCCTTTCCTGTTCAAGGTTCTAGTCAAGGTAAGGTCACAGTCTTGCAAAGTGATTCTGATTGCTCCAGACTGGGCCAGACAGCCTTGGTACCCTCTGTTGCTGTCTCTAGTACTACATATTCCCCTGTCTCTTCCCAGAAATTACAACCTGTTAACCTTCTCTCAGGGGAAGGTTTGGTACCCCAGTCTTCGGTCTCTCAATCTCAAGGCATGGCTCTTGAAGAATTAGAGTATGCAGATTTGCATCTGTCTCAGGGGTTCCTGGATATTCTCAAAGCCTCTCAAAAGCCTGCCACAAGAAAGACTTGTGACTCAAATGGAAAAGATTCAGCATTTGGTGTTCCAAGAAGCATATCAGTCCAGACACTGCTGAATTGCCTATAGTTCTGGATTATATGGTCCATCTTAATGGACTAGGCCTCAGACCAGCTACTCTCAAGTACGCTTGTCAGCTATTTCTGCTTTTCTGTCAGTGGGGAAGCCTTCCTCACTATCATCTCATCCTGTGTTCTGTAAATTTTTCAAGGGATTGCTTCATGCCAATCCTCCCTTTAGGGATCCTACCCCTGCCTGGGACTTAAATGTTTGCATTGCCCAGCTTATGCAACCTCCCTTTGAGCCTATGTCCTCAGCAGAGCATAAGTACTTGACTTGGAAAACTGTGTTTTTGGTAGCCATTACCTCTGCCAGACGTATCAGTGAGTTGTAAGCCCCGTCAGTGGAACCTGATTTTATCTCATGCCATAGAGATAAAGTGGTCCTTAGAACCAATAGGAGGTTCTTGCCCAAACTGGTTTCAGACTTCTATTTAAATCAGTCCATGTCTCTCCCTGTTTTCTTCACTGATCATTCTTCTTCAGGGGAGAGGAGGCTACACAGTTTAGATGTTAAAAGAGCCCTTAGCTACTACAGAGAGCGTACCAAGGGTCACAGGTTTGATTCCCTCCAGTTATTCCTCACTTATGGGGAAGTGGGAAAGGGCAAACCTGCCACCAAGAGAACTGTTGCCAGGTGGATTGTTTCTTGTATACAATTCTGCTATGAGAAACTGGGAAAAATTCCACCCTCAGGCCTGAGGGCTCATTCCACAAGAGGTACAGCTACTGCCAGGGATATCCCTGTCTTAGAAATTTGTCAAGCAGCCACCTGGAAAACAGTCCATACCTTTACCAAGCATTACTCTCTGGATATCCAGGCTAGGAGTGATGCTCGGTTTGGCACAGCAGTACTTCAGAGCCTATTCCCAAAGTAGGTTCTGTCCCTCCTCCATGGAGGTACTGCTTAGTAGTCTGCAGATTGTCAGAAGACAGCAAGACTTCATGTTTGAAGAAAAAATTACTGACCTTAGTAATTGTGTTTCTTCTAATGGAGTCTTTCTGTATTCTGACCTCCCTCCCTGCCTCCCCTCTCAGAACCTGTTTTTGGGAAGTGGGTGGGCAGGTGCAGTGTTGCACCCCAGGGGTGTCTTCAGCACACCCTCCTTTTTACTTGGGTGCTTATGGAGTGTATGGAACCAGATGACTTAGTAGTGCACTATAATAATATGGTGCTGAGGGCACTAGATTCCATTGCACCTGTCTGCGTTCACTCCCTCTCCCTCTGCCCTCGGTCCCCTTGGTTTGATGGGACATTGAGGGAGCTGAGGAGAGTGGGGCGAAGATTGGAGCATTGTTGGCGGAAATCCGGCCTGGAGGGTGACAGACTTAGATTGATGGCCCATTATGTGGACTATCAATCAGTAATCTCCCATAAGAAGGCAGAGTTCCTGTCCAGGGAGATAACTGCATCAAGAAACCGACCTGCTCAGCTCTTCCGGACCCTCGACAGACTGTGCAATCCAGCCTGTCTGCAGGGTCGGAGAGCCTTTTCACAAATACAGTGTGATGGGTTTGCTCGGTTCTTTGAGGATAAGGTGACATCAATCAGGTTGGAGATCCGCAGCATCGTTCAAATGAGCATTGCAGTGACCGATGCAGGGTTACATGCCCTCGGTCTACCTGGATGGATTTTGACCAGCCAGCGATCATGGATATTATGAAGATTGTCCAGGGCTTACGACTGACTTGCTGTAGGTTGGATCCTGGTCCTACGTGCCTCCTTGTGGGGTGCATGGATGTGATCGGACCAGTCCTTGCGAGATAGTCTGGAGTTCTTTGGATCAAGGGGTGTTCCTGGAGTCTTTGAAGGAGGCTGTCGTGACACCCATTTTGAAGAAACCTTCCCTTGACCCCGACTGCCTCGCCAACTACAGACCGATCTCTAACCTGCCCTTTTTGGGCAAGGTTATTGAGAAAGTAGTCGCGTTGCAGCTCGATGACTTTCTTACCACCCATGAAGTCTATGATCCTCTCCAGTCCGGTTTCAGGAAGAGGCATAGTACCGAGACGGCATTAGTTCGGGTACTTGATCTCCTAATAGCAAGAGATCGGAAGAGCCGTTCGATCTTGGTTCTCCTTGATCTCTCTGCAGCGTTTGACACTGTGTAACATGGGACATTGCTGGATCGCCTGCGGCTACTCTATGGACTGTCAGGGACAGTTCTCAGATGGTTCCACTCTTTCCTCACAGGCAGAAGTCAAAGGGTAGTTTCAGGGATTTTTTTCTTCTGCTCCCTTTGCTCTGTCTTGTGGGGTGCCACAAGGCTCTGTGCTTTCTCCCATGTTGTTCACGGTGTATTTGCTGCCGTTGGGGAGACATTATAAGGTGTTACGGGCTGAGTTTTCACTGCTATGCAGATGACACTCAGCTCTATATGTCCTTTGTGCCCGAACAAAATGACGCAGTGCCGGTCTTTAGCAACTGCCTCACTGAAATTCAGGACTGGATGAGTGCGAACTGGTTGAAGTTAAATCCAGATAAGACCGAGGTGTTGGTAATGGATCCGGGTCATCATGCAGAGAAGTTGACTCCTGGGGCCCCCTCTGGTCTTTTATTAGGGGATACCCAGTTGAGACCTTCTGAACAGGGGCGAAATCTGGGCGTAATATTTGACGGTGCACTGACGCTGAAGACACAGGTATTGGCCACTGTCAATTTATCCTTTTACCATCTGAGGAATATCGCCCAGATAAAGCACCTTGTTCCGCATGATGACCTTCCTGTGTTGGTTCACGCTTTTGTTTCCTCTCACCTTGATTACTGTAATGCTGTATATCTAGGGTTGCCGGGGGTGGATCTCTGTCACCTCCAGCTGGTGCAGAACACAGCAGCCAGGTTGTTGACTGGATTATCAAGAACTAGCCATATCACACCTGTGCTGCGCGAACTGCACTGGCTGCCAGTGCGGTGGAGAATCACCTTCAAGGTCGCGTTGCTGACCTATAAGACCCTACACGGTCAGGGACCGGGCTACCTGCAAGATCTCCTTTGTCCCTACCGCCCTCTTCGCCCACTCCGCTCCACTGGCGAGGGATTGCTAGAGATTCCCAGGGTTCGTCTTAAGTCATCTGGGGCAAGGGCCTTTTCTTTTATGGCCCCGACCCTGTTGAATTCTCTGCCTCGTCAGATTAGAGAGTGCCTGTCTGTGGAGTCATTTAAGAGGTCTCTGAAAAGCCACTTATTTACACTAGCATTTGGATAGATTATTTTATGTTTTTTTATTATTTTATGTTATTATTTATAATTGTTGATGTTTTATTCTTGTTACGTATCAGCGCTTTGATTTATTGAAAAGCACTTTATAAATACATTTTGATTTGATTGATTGATTGATTATATTATAGTCTTTATTTGAATAGGTTTTTGGTTTTGGGTTTCCTGACTTGAGTCTTCCTTTGGGAATCCAAAACTTTTGTTGCCAGTTGGCTAGTTAGAAATTTTACAATTTCCACATAGCATAGTTAGTGAGTGTATGCTCATAAGAATCTGACGGTTGGGTTTCAAAGTGCTGCAGACAGAGACCTCAACCGAGCTGGAGCTCAACGTTCTATGCACTGCATAGAAAATTAACCCTATACTCTCTGGGTCAGTTTAAAGGCTGGAGCTAACTGCAGATTGTCAGAATACAGCAAGACTCATTAGAAGAAACACAATTACTAAGGTGAGTAATTTTTTTCTTCTTTCCCCTTCCAAGAGTTGTCTTAAGTTTTATACTGCTTGGGAATCAGTCCTACATGTCTTACCTGCTGCAAGAGCTTACTCTCAAAGTAAGATAGTATAGTTACGTAAGAACTAACCGTAACAGTAGATCTTCGGGAGAAGCTCTTGCAGCAGGTATGATTTCCCTTCCTCCTTCCCCCGGGACTACGCCTCTCTTGCTAGGGCCAAGGTTTCATGCTGCAGGGGCCAGCTTGGCCTTAAAATTTTGTGGAAGCTCCTATTTCTGCATTTTCCGCTTACAAGCCTGCTTTAAGCTGTCAAGAACTGGAGTACGTGGGGACTGCCTTCTGCCTTTATACCGGCTGACGTCATGGAGGGGCGATATCGGGTGGGCGGTCCCACGTCGGTACTGCTGGAGAAAATAAATTGCCGAGATCTGTCGCCAGGTGGCGTCAGTCCTACATGTGTTGCCTGCTGCAAGAACTTCTCTCAAAGATCTACTGTTATGGTTACGTTCTTACTTAACTGTACTTTTTTTTTTTAGTGGTACTTACTGCCTGTGACCGATGGACATGATGCCTGAGTTTTTATTGTTTGGACCTGGGCCACAATTTGACATATTGCTCCTGGAGTCAGGCCATGCGTGCCTCAGCTCTTGAAGAGCGTAAGCAGGTTCTCCAGGGCAAACCTACCAAGGTGCACGTGCCATCCACCGCTGCAGGGTTGGCTGTACAGTTGCAGGCTGTAGAGGGTGGGGGGCCTACCATCTGCATTCTGGTACTGGACCTGCTGTCTGTGGAGGAGGAGTACGCAGTGGCTCTTTCACTCCTTGTATCAAAGAAGACAGGGTTTGGTGAGAAAGCGCAGGGCTGGGCTCAGCAGTCACATACACACACACACAAAGAAAACTCCAGTCTGAGTGCAAATAAACAAAAAGCTTTATTTAAGTGCAAAACAAAAAAGGAAAAAAAGTGATGTGGAGGCCACCAGTGAACCAACATTTCATGTCCCTGTCCATCAAGTGCTTGTTGTTATACTAGTTATTTTTCTTGTCTTGTCTAAAAATCTTAAAAATACAGAACAGGTGATGTTTGTAATATTGTATTTCTTCTCAGGCAAGCATGCCAAGTCCTGCACATTAGTAATTTTACATGAATTACTTTATTTTATAGTTAACTGTGTAGTGGAACCTTATAGGTTACGGTTGGATTTGTACTAGCAGATAGTTTCTTTTTGTGCACCCATGGCCTTTTACATTGGTGTTAAAGTACTGCCTATTGTTTGCCTGATGTCTTCCTGGATCTGTAATAAAATGTTTAAATAACAAAAAAATAAAAATTAAAAAAAAAAGGGCAGTGAGTGGCAGCACCCAGCCTTCTGCCAGGCCCCACTGTATATGGACCACAAGTATGTGGTCTCCCTTGACAGTTTGTCAAGTTTATCAGGATCATCGAATTGTCCATTACTGGAGGGGCTAGTGGCAGACATAATGTAACACAAGTCCAAGGTGCAGTGCAAATTGGACAAGCCACCACATAAGGAGTCTACAAAGCAAGACTGACTTGGTCAAAACGTTTATACAGCTGTGTCCCTGGGCATGTGTTAGGTCCGTAGTGCGCTTTGATGACCAAGTGTAGCCATGAGTTCATTCAGAAGCTCACTGACTTTTTTGAATTGCTCCCTGAAGAGAGCCAGTCAGATCTACAGGAAGTTCATAATCTGAGACTGGCAGTGGTCAAGCATTAGTTGTAGGTGGCCTTTGAATCCGCTATGTCATCATGAGCAGTGGCAGTGGTGGTGTCTATCTGCCAAGATAGCTGGTGCTTGGAAGTGCGTCTCAGCCAGGGAGGGTTGGCAGCAAGTTCCGCCACCACATCGACACTTGCGACTGGGCTGGGGAGCTTGCTGCTACCAGTGGAAAGTTGTGGCTGTGCGTGGCCAATAGAGTCATCGTCTCTGCCAGGGGAAGTGAAGGAGAAGAAACATGAGGCTTAAAAAGCACAACTATCTGAAGGATGACCAGGTTTGCCCTGATCAGGGTACATCCCTGAGAACGGGCGATATCATTGAGACGAGCTACCAGCCAAGGATAAAACCTCTATAGCATAAAAACAAACAAACATGGTAACTGGGGCATGCAGAAATCCAGATATGTTTCAGCACCTGCACAAGCAACTAATATTAATTAGAGGCTTTCATGACTGCAGATCTGGAATGTCAGGTCTGCCCTGCGTCTCATATGAATAGGAATATGTACAACTCTGAATCCAGATGTCGGGACCCTTAAACGCCCTTAAACGTAATTGGAAGTTTACATGTCACTGAATCTGGACTGTTAGGACCTACCCATGCTATCTTAGTAACTGAAGTATACACCTATCAGAATCTGAAATGTTAACACCTCCGCTTACACTTTCTTTTTTTTTTTTTAATCTTCTCTTTATGCACCGTCCTCAGAAAACTCTCCAGCATCCCCCACCTCTAGGCTCTACCTCCCACCTGAGACACCTCCTCTCCCTTGCGCCAGCCCGACAGACCCCCCAGCTCTGAACCCCCCCCCCGAGTTAGATCCGCCCTATCCACCAAGGGTGCGCTATCTTATGATCTAGTGAGCCGGACTGGACAAGCAGGCCCAGGAGAGGAAGGTGCCCGTATTCAGGAGTGTGGCCTGGTGAGAGAGGTGCTCTTTGCCATCCCCTGAGGATGGGATTTTCTTATATGGTTTCCCTTGGTGAGCTGGTGTGCAATGACGCTCCACACGACCATAGTCGCTGACGTCCCACGCCTCCATCCCTTAGTATGGTTTCAGTACTAGTGGTGTACCCTTGGTCTCCACCAGAGGTCCCTGCTGCACAGAGCAGACCCGGATCCCTCCCTGGGAGAGGAGAGCAGTCCACTGGATGCTCGCTCCTCTCCCTTTCCCTCCTCTGATGGCCCAGGCTCATTCCCGAACCCGGGTTGCTGGTGTGGCGTCCAGCGCCTCAACCCTCAGTGCCACTGGGCCGGCAGTACCTCTGCATACACTTAATAGCAATTAGGGTATACTCTGCTAGACATCTGAAATGTCGGGACCCTTGCATACGGATAATAGTAATTGGGGTATACATGACTCGGCATCTGAAATATTAGGACCCGTGTACACCCTTAATAGTACTTGGGGTATACTCTACTGTAATCTGAAGTGTCAGGACCCTTGCACACTGTTAATAGCAATTGGGGTATACACTTCTTGGAATCTGAAACGTCAGGACCAGTGTGCACCCACATGTGGGGAGAGGGGAGGTATTGACAGTCACTAAACAGGAAAGGGACCTTGGGTTATCGATCTGATTACCTGAAAGTGGCAGGGCAGTGTGTCAGCACAGTGGGTCGGGCCAGTGGCATGCTGGGATGCATAGGAACAGGTATCTCCAGCAGGAGGAGGGAAGTGGTATTTCCACTATATCACTTGCTGGTGGGACCCCACCTGTAGTATTGTGTTCAGTCCTGGAGACCCCACCAAAAAGGAAATAGGCAGGGAGGAGGCAGTCCAGAGGAGGGCAATGGTGCAGGTTGCATACCAGACACCCTGGAAGAGAGGAGAGAGTGAGAGGGTACATGATACAGAACTACAAGTACATCACAGAGGTAAATAGGGTTCAGGAAGGAGTCTCTTCAGATGAAAAAGAGCACTGGAACCAGAGGGGCACATGATGAAGCTGGTAAGCAGAGGGTTGTGAGGAAGTACTGCTTCACTGTAACAGTTGTAGATACTTGCAACAGATTCTAGCAGAAGTGGTTGAGGGAAAACAGCATGGGGCTTCAAGCATGCATGCGAGTAGACATGGGGAGTATTGGTAAATAGGCAGGGAGGAGGGAGGGTCACCAGAGACCAATTAGGGTTTGCAGAGACAGACTAGACAGGGACCATCTTGGCAGACTGGGTGGGCCAAGCATCCTTTTCTGCCAACAAATTCTATGTTCCTTCCGTTAATTGTAATTGGAGTATGCACGATTTTGAATCTAATTTATCAGAGGGCTGTGGGTTCAGTTCCCACATCTGGCACTTGGGTTAATATCCCAGTACTGACACTGTAGTGCAGCATGAGAGGGGTGCTGCACTTCTGAGGTGCCGTCTTTCCGATGAGACATTAAACCGAGGTCCCATCTGCCTGGATTGGTGGTAGTTCAGGTGGATGTTAAAGATCCCATGGCACTTATCGAAAAGAGTAGGGGAATTTCCCCGGTGTCCTGGCCAAATTTCCCTCATTCACTAAAAATACCACCAACAGCTTAATCTGGTTCAAATTCAGTTGCTCACCATCTGTATCCCCCTCCCCCCTCGGTCGCCCCTGAAAAAGGGACTTCTAGGCCCAGTGGGCTTACCGGGTCAACAAAATTCAACAAACAACAAACAAACAAACAAAATACCAGACTTGCACATGCCCTTAATAGTAACTGGGGTACATGACTCTGAATATGATATGTCAGAACCCGTACACACCCTTGATAGTAATTGTGGTGTCCACAATTTTGAATCTGAAATGCCAGGGCCTGTGCACATTCTTCATAGTAAATGTAATATACACAACTTTAAATCTGGACTGTTGGGACCCATGCACACCCATAATAGTAACTGGAGTATACATGACTCTAAATTCAGACTGGTAGGACTTATGCACACCTTTAATAGTAACTGGGGTATACATGACTCTGCATGTGTACTGTTAGGACCCATGCACACTCTTAATAGTAATTGAGGTATACATGACTCCGAATTTGAAATGTCAGAACCCGAGCACACACTTAATAGTAACTGGAGTATCCACAACTCAGAATCTGAAATGTCAGGACCCATGCATACCCTTAATGGTAATTGGGGTATACACGACTGGATCTGAAATGTCAGACCTGTACACCCTTAATAGTAACTGAGGTATACACGACTTGGAATCTGAAATGCCTGGATCAATGCACATCCTTAATAGTAATTTTAGCATGCATGACTCTAACTCTGAACTGTCAAGACCCATGCACACCCTTAACAGTAATTTTGGTATACACAACTCTAAATATGAAAGGACAGGACTTGAACACACCCTTAATAGTAATTGGGGTATACACGACTCTGAATCCAGACTGTTCGGACCTGTGCATGCTCCTTGTAGTAACTGGGTATAACACAACTTTAAGTATGGAATATCAGGACTGTGCACACCCTTTTAAGTAACTGGGGTATACATGACCATGATTCTGGAGTGTCTGGACCTGTGCATACCCTTAATAGTAGTTGTGATATACAAGACTGAATCCAGAATATCAGGACCTGTCATAGCCTTAGCAGTAACTAACAGTGCACATGACTCTGAATCCTGAATGCCAGGACCTGTTAACTGCACTTTTTATTGTAAATAGTTTAGTTTTTTTATTGTAAAAAAGTTATTTCTGCCTTTTATCACAGTAATTCACCAGTTGTTTTCAATTCTGTTTGCACTTGTCTATGTTGGTACTATATGTTTTTGTACTCAGCTGCACCAATTGAACCTTACCTTGACATGGAACCTTTGTAAAAGAGCTTTTATCTCAAAGGTGTTACTCCGAGATGAAAAAATAAATAAATAGCTGCTGGTGAAGACCGTAGCAAAACAGGAGGTAGGAATGGGGGATTGATGGACCACTCGGCAAGGCATTAATTAGTGTCGGAGGCTTGATTAACGGCCTTTGCTAATCAAAATGAAAAATGATTAGCAACTGGTCGACGTTGATTAGCAGTGGCGGGGTCCAGAATGTGGGGGAGATGGCTAAAATAGTGCCATTCGAGCATTCCAAGCCCTGCGGTCCTGGAAAAATTCAATTGGCACCTACTGCAAATCAAAACCGAAATTGATTAGCAGTTGCTGGTTTTTGATTCGCAAATTGCGATGCGAACCCGCTTATTTTATGCCTTGCTCAGGCCCTCGGAAAATCAACGTTAGATAAGTGGGGCTGGGCAGACTGGAGGGGCCCCGGGCCCTCTTCTGCCAACAGTGTGTTTTTCTGTAATTGATTTATTTAGTTTTTGTTAACCAGGTAAGTGCCATATACATGCAGTGCCTACTTTTAGGCACACCTTGGGAGAGGACTGTAAACTGTGCAAAAGACATCTACAGACATCAAGTTCAGCACAGTTAAGAGGCACAAATATACAATAAAAATTGCTGCAAAACAGTACATCAGCGATACAACAGTTATTAGTATTGGCACAGAACAATCCATACAGTAAAACATGTAATTAAAGAGCTGGTAGCGCTGAAAAATAACAGGTAGAAAGTGTTGGTAATTTTTAAAAGTAGTCCCTTATTACTTTTTATTTCTGGAGTGTTTCTGTTTTTCTGCGTGCTCATTGGATGGTTTTCTACCTAATCGTGTTGGGTGTGATGTGAAAAGCATTGCCTTACCTGGAAACAGACATTTCTGCAGTAGATCTTACTTCGAGAGGATTTCTGCAGTAGGTCATAACATGTAGGACTGTACACCCTGGCATCAGGACCGCATGGCAAACTTTTTCAGCAATGCCTGGCGGGGGAACGCGTGACTCTATATAGTGGGCAGTCCCCATGCCTGCTTTCCAGTTCTTTCCCACCGTCGACCTGTGCATAGTTCCTCGCGGTAAACATTGCTCAGTCAATCACCATTTTTGCCTTCATTTCTCGAAGTTTCTCCTCGTATTATGTTTCGTTATGTCTTCTCCACCTCCGACAGCGAAGACAAAGGAAAATGTGCGAAAAATGCGGCACTCAGATCCCTCATAGGGACAGTCACCGTCGATGTCTCTTCTGCCTGGGCCCAAACCACAACACTGCAGCCTGCCCTGACTGCAAGCCCTTCAGTCAGGCCACCCGCAAACGGAGACAGCAGGCTTTGGAGGCCCAACTTTTGAAGACCAGAATGGCCTCTCTAGAGAAAGAGATGCAAAAATTGAGGGACACCACTTCTTCCTCTTTTTCTAAGTCAAAGAAGAAAAAGAAAAGCACCAAGAGTGGGAGCGTCTGGAGGATCGGGATCGAGTGGATTCCAGTAAGCCTTCGACCAGTAAGGCTGTTCCCCCACTGCCTGCCCTTGTGGTAGTCCAGGCTATGCCTGGAACTTCTCCAGGCCCCACTGCCACTTTTCTTCCAATTTCCACTGTTAAGTTGTCCGCTGGCTCCTCTGGCGAATGCCCAGTCTCTGCCCATAAGTCTGCCCCTGGCTGTCGCTAAGTCAAGTCCCCAGGATTTTTTTTTTTTTTCCTTTGGACAAGTCTGTTTATGTGGAGGTGAGCCACCTCTTTTAAAGTGCTGCTTGGCTGTTGTTTTTCCATTGATTTTGTGGTGTTTCGTTTTGGATTTTGTCCCCAGGATCAGACGTGGACCGGCACAACACTGACCGATAAGCTGGTCGAGGGTCCTCCCCTCCTACACCTGGTCCCTCTTCTGTCCCCTAAGCCGGTCGTCTCTGTCTCAGATGACTGCCCGGACATTGCTCACCTGTTGGGAGCTGACATCACCTCACCCGACGTCCGGTCAAGCATGCCGATGTCTATTGGCAGTCCTCCCCTTAGACTCCTCCTGGGCAGAAGGCTTCCTCTCCACCTCCCCCAGTGGAACCTCTGACCCCAGTGGTCATATTGGGTACGGACGCAGAAGTGGGACCCCTGGAGGTGGTTCTTTCTTCTCCCACCCCAGTTACAGTGTCCCAGGTCCCCCCAAGGGACACCAGGTCCGGGGCTCCGGTGCCAAGCCTCAATGTTCAGAGGGTCCCTGACCCTATTCTTCCTTCGCCGGACATGCTGACAGTGCCGCCGTCAGGCCCTCCTCTGTCGGTTCTGTTCCTTCTGATGCCAGGGGTGCCGACAGGTATTTAGTCCGCCCCCCTTCCATCAGGGCCATCGCGTATGACCCCGACGCAAGTTATAGTGACGCCGGGCCCAGTGCCACATACTCAGATGACCACAGGTCTGATGCCTGCCTCTCCGACGTCTGCTTCTCTGACAACGGGTATCCTGACGCAGGATATTGTCCCTGGCCCATCTCGGCCACATATTACCCATCAAGGATATCTTCCCCCGGGGCAAACGTCAGCCTGTCCACCATCTGGCACAACACTGGATCTTCCTGGACATCAAGTCTCCACCACTCATTCACACTGATGGGATCTACACCAGAGGCGTTAGGACCAAGCGGGAGCAAACTTTTTGCAAGAGGGCCAGCGCCAGAGATGGAGCCACGAGGAGCGGCGCCGTGAGTCTCAGCTCGTGCGGCAGTGAGTATCTCGGCATCAACCTTCCAACTGCCTCAGTTCCTTTTTTCCCGCCGCCGAGTGCGCTTCAGTGACAACGTCGCTCACCCGGCGGGAGTCAAACTTCAAACTAGCAGCATAGTTTTCAGTTTATTGTTTTGTAATATATCTCAAAATAAGTACTGCTTAATTTTAACTATATTTATTAAAGAAAAGAAGTCTTCAGCCTACATTGACGGAGTCGACCATGAGCGGGTCAGGTGATGATAGGGAGACTTCGTATAAAAGCTGTTCATTCAGCGGGCTGGGTCAGGTCCGCCGCCCTCTCCAGAGGGGTCTGACAATAGACGGTCCGATGCTCGAGGATGGGCGGTCCCCTGAAAGCTTGTAAAGCGATCGCACTCTGGCACCCGTTGTTCGAGCTCTTGACCCTGGTCCAAAAGAGAAGGCATCACTCGAGGCGCCGCTTCTGGTATGTCTGCGCTGCGTCGGTGTGGTTATTGGGGTCAGGTGTCGGTCTCCTCCTCTGGAGTCGCCGGTTCCTGTCTCAAGTGACCGACCTCTTTGACATCGAAGCCCTTCCCCGCCTTTTGGAAGGGCTTCCAATGAGCAGTTTCACCAGTGGGCTGCTCTTATGGAGCAATGGGCTCGGAGGTTGGTCCTGCTGCCTGGCCCAGTCACTCTGAGACCCTCGGGCCTTTCAAGGGATTGGCTAGGGTGGTTGGACCTCTCTAGTCACGCGGCAACTTCTTCAGTGCCATCGACTCCGTGCTCAGGTGTTTTCCTCCCTCACATGGCTGTGGCGCAGGGGGCCACACCGGTGCCTGTATGTCCTGGTATTCCTCCTACTTTTTCTTCAAATCGCAGTTTTCAGAGCCCTGGATTGCTTGTGGTGGCAGTGTCAATGGGTCTCTTGGCGCCATCCTCGGTGCGCTTGTGTTGTTGGCACCGTCCCCGGCACTGCAGGCCCTGTCTGTGCCACTTGCGGCGCTGTGGGCTTCTTCGGTGCCGTGTCCTCTCTCGGCACCATGTGCTGGGCTGTTTCAGATGGCGCTGACTTCCTTATCTTCGGCGCCATGTTCCTCTTCGGCGCCGAAGGCTTGGTGCGGCGTCATCCAGCCTTCAGGGCTTCTTGACTCTGATTCCTTTCTCTTCTTCATTTCCTACTGACTTTCACTCCTTTCCTGTCCATACAGTCCCTCCTGGGCTGTCAGGAGATGATATTGAGCCTGACCCAGACCTTCGGCTGGGTGATGATGTTGATGGAGCAGGAATTAATCCTGTTGCAGAGCCTGTGGTCGAAGACCTGTCAATTTAAGTCTCTGCTGAAAAATTTTAATTCTGCTCTTTCTCTCCAGACTACAGATATCGATCCTGGGAAGCTCTTAACACTCCAGTACTTTAATGGCCTGGAGATCCCTATAGATTTAAATCCCGCGGTACAACCATCCTTTGAGACGCTGTCTCAGATGGTATGGAATAATCCCGCTCTCATTCCTTCTATGGCTAAGTCCATAGACAGGAAGTATGCTGCTCCCATGGATCAACCCATTTTGGCCTCCCAGGATTTTGCGGACCCTATTGTAGTCTTGGCAGAGAATGATAAGGCCGTTCTTCCTCAGGCATCTGCAGCCCAGCCTGTAAACAAAGAATCTCGTAAGATAGACACCTTAGGTAAGAGAGTCTTTGCTGCCTCCACCCTGGGTATGCGTATTGCCAGCGACCAGGGCTATTTCTCTCAATATGAGTATGTTCTTTGGTATTCGCTCAAACAGATGGTGGAAGCTCTGCCCAATTCGGACACTAGTTCAGAGCTACTTCAGACCATAACCAGGGGTATCGAGTTTAACAACCAGCAGGTTAAAACAGCTATGGACGCTTTCGATACTGCTTTCTGAGCAGCGGCGGAGAGCACTTGTACCCGTCGTCACTCCTGGCTACGCACTTCGGGCTTCATGAATGATGCCCAACAGCAGGTCATGGCGTTGCCCTTTGACGGTATGTATCTGTTCGGACCTCAAGTAGAGCAAGCTGTGGAGGCTACACAGAAGACTAGGTCGGCCATTAAAACGGCTCGACCCGCTCCCACCCCTTTCCGGGGGGTGTTAACAAGTGTCAATTTCGCAACTGTCAGTCCTTTCGAAGCAAGGGCAGGGGAGGTTTTAACAAAAACCAAGCCCCCCAGCCTGAAAAGAAAATGCAAAAGAAGGCACAAGGGCCCAAAGTGCCCAGTGCCACCTTCTGAGTTTCTGGCCCGGGTCCCATCTCAACTGCCCGAGGGGGACTCTTCCTCAGCAGTGGGAGGACATCTGACTCAGTTCTACAACCAGTGGAAGTCCATAACATCAGACAAATGGGTCCTCTGGATAATCCGCGAGGGGTACTCCCTCAATCTTTCAGAAACCCCTCCAGATTGTCCAGGCTGTCAATAATACAGTCAGACCTTCTTGCCTCCGAGATAAAAGGCCTTCTGAACAACAGGGCAGTAGGAATAGTTCCGCTGGATCAACGAAGCACAGGTTTCTACTCCCTTTACTTCCTGGTCCTGAAAAAGACCGGTGGCATGCGCCCCATTCTGGACCTCAGAAAGTTAAACAAGTTTTTTCTCAAGGAAAAGTTCAAGATGATATCGCTAGGGGCCCTGTTACCCTTGCTTCATCAACATGATGGGCTAGCTTCCCTGGACATGCAGGATGCTTACCAACATATTCCTATACACCCGGAGCACCACAAATACCTAAGGTTTGTGGCACTGGGCCAACATTATCAGTTCAGAGTCCTGCCCTTTGGGCTATCCACGGCACCACGAGTTTTTACAAAGTGTTGTGCAATTCTCGCAGCACATCTCAGAAAAATCAGAATACAAGTGTTCCCATATCTGGACGACTGGCTTCTAGCAAGTCCTTCCAGGCAAGTAACTCTCGACGCTGTAGCCATGGCCTCAGACTTTCTCACATCCATGGGAGTCCTTGTAAATCTCAAGAAACCGCAGTTGCAGCCCTCCCAGAAGCTCCTTTTTATAGGAACTCTTCTGGACACCTCCTGTGCCAAAGCTTTTCTTCCAGAGGACAGAAGGAGCGATATCCTACAGATGGCCTGATACATCAGAGAGAACAGCTCAGTTCGAGCTATCTTGATGCAATGGATGCTGGGTCTCATGGCATCCTTGGTGTTCACTGTACCCTTAGCACATCTCCACCTGAGAACCTCTCAATGGATGCTCAGTACTCAGTGGTCCCCAACCACTCACCCTCAGTCCTTTCTCATCAAGGTGACAGAACCTCTGAAGAGGTCACTCACCTGGTGGTCGCAAGAAGTCAACCTTCTGGAATGGTATCCCTTTGCTCCTCTGGCTCATCAGATTTCCATTACCACGAACCGTCTCTGATGGGGTGGGGCGTTCACTGTCAGGATCTCCACACCCAAGGTACATGGACTCAGGACGAGTCCCAGCTTCACATAAACGTCCTAGAAATGAGAGCCGTCCTCTATGCAGTCCAGGCTTTGAAGGACATTCTCTGTCACAAGAACATTCTCCTTCAAATGGACAACAAAGCAGTGATGTATTACATCAACAAGCAGGGCGGTGCACACTCTTACCCTTTATGCAGGGAAGCGAGAGTGTGGGAATGGTGCATAGAGCACAAGGCGCTAATTCAGGTGGTCTACCTGATGGGAGTGCAGAACGAACTGGCAGACCGTCTCAGCAGAACGGAGACAGATCCTCATGAATGTTCTCTCGACTCAACCGTAGTTCAGTCACTATTCGCAGAGTGGGGAACTCCAGACCTGAACCTTTTTGCATCCCCAATCAACACAAAACGGCCTCTCTTCTGGTCCAGAAATCCAGGGCCTGGCATTTTCTGTCAGGATGCATTCAGGCTGCAGTGGACAAAATGCTTTCTATATGCCTTTCCTCCTCTTCCCCTAATTCAGAGGGTACTTCTCAAATTTGAGTCCCAGCGGGACAAAATGATCCTCATTGCTCCCTTCTGGCCTCGACAGATATAGTTTCCATTACTCAACAGTATGTCGGAAACCCCTCCGAAGGCGCTTCCCTTTCAGACGAACCTTCTGACCCAGGGTCCTGTGGTCCATCCCAATCTGAGGTCGCTTCACCTTCACGCTTGGCTCCTGAAGAAACAGAGGTGAACAGGTTCAATGTCTCTCGGAGAGTTTCAGATATTCTTCTGGCTGCACGCAATCCAGCCACCAGAAAAACTTACACAACCAAATGGAAGCGTTTTTCTCTCTGGTGTGCAAATTCGTCTTTGAATCCTTTTTCCTGCCCACAAAATAAAGTTCTAGAGTACCTTTTAGACCTCTCAAATTCAGGTCTACAATACTGTACAGTCAAAGTTCACCTTTGTGCCATTTCAGCTTATCATGAGCCAGTACTTTCCTTGTCACTGGCTCAGTTACCTGTAGTCAAGAGGTTTCTTAAGGGTATTCTGCAACCAGACCTCCTATCAGACATCCAGTCGCAGCCTGGGACATTAATCTTGTGCTAGAAATACTCACTCAAAAGCCTTTCAAGCCTCTAGCTACCTGTGAGCTGAAATTTCTCACTTGGAAAACGGCCTTCCTGGTGGCCATTACCTTGGCCCGTAGGGTTTCTGAAATACATGCTTTGGTCACAGACCCTCCATATACTGTATTTCATAAGGACAAAGTAGTTCTTAGGACCCATCCTAAGTTTCTCCCTAAGGTTGTTTCAGAATTCCATCTAAACCAAACTTTGATCCTACTTACTTACTTTGCGAACTTCCAAAATGAAGGAGAGCGTACCCTTCATTCTTTAAATGTCAAAAGAGCTCTGCATTTCTATTTGGATGGAACAAAAGAAATTCGCAAAGCTCAACAACTGTTTTTTTCCTTCAGCGAGACCCGGCTGGGTCAGTCTGTCGCTATCAGATGCATTTCGGCATGGCTAGTGGCATGCCTTCGCCACTGTTATTCCATGGCGCAAGTTAAGCTGGAGGGCAGAGTGTACGCTCACTCTACTAGAGCAGCCACGGCATCCCTGGCAGAAATCCGCAATGTGCCCATTGCAGACATTTGCAATGCAGCCACCTGGAGCTCAGTGCATACTTTCATCAAGCACTGTGCCCTGGATGTCCATGCCAGGCGACATCTTTCATTTGGCAGGACTATCCTTAACGGACTTCTGTCTTAAATTTGTGAGCTCTTGGTTTCTCCTGCCGCCCTCTTGGGGGATTATTAGCTCGATACTCTCCCATCAGTGTGAATGAGTGGTGGAGACTTTATGTCCAGGAAGATATGGAAATTACATTACTAGTAATTCTTGATCTTCTTGCACGAAATCTCCACCACTCATTCACCCTACCATCCCCGAGCTCACCTCTCTGTTTGTTAGTCTTCACTCCCTCAATGTTTAGGCTGTGAAGACTTCTTTGTTGACCCTTCTTGCTCTCGGGTCGATTCGGACTATCTTATGTCGGTTTTGTTAAACTAATCCTTCTAGGTTAGATTACTGGCACCTCCTCGGAAAAGATACTGAGGCGGTTGGAGGGTCATTACCGAGGTAGTCACTGCCCGCATGAGCGAGGCTGCAGCACCACCCCTCGTGGCTCCATCTCTGGCGCCGGCCCTCTTACAAAAAGTTTGCTCCCGCTGGGTCCTAGCGCCTCCGGCATAGATCCCATCAGTGTGATTGAGTGGTGGAGACTTCGTCCAAGAAGATCAAGAATTACGGTAGGTACGTAATTTCTATATTTTGTACCCCATTTTTTTGGGGGGGGTATCATCCTTCGGGTTATCCCTATTACCAGGGCTACCCCCATCATCATTATCAGGTCGGGCGCACCTTTTTATCATTATCCGCCCACCCATGTGCCTCCGCCGCCTCCACCCCCTCCTCCGGCCCCACAACAGGATTTCCACTCTCTAATTCAATCCTGGTGGATGGAGGCTAGGTCGGAGCTGGTCTTTGATTTGGAGAGGCGTCTACCGGCCCTGGTAGTCACCCCTCACCCTCGTTCCCTGTCCCGTTAGCTCTGTCTGCTCGACAGTGCATATTTCCGGGACCACTCCTCATGAGATTACTCTTTCCGATTTCAGAACCCCTGAGGATCATGACACTCCAGACTCCGAGGAGGATTTCTCAGCTGATTCCTCTGATGAGCATTCCTCCATGGCTAAGGACAAGGAATCACCCAAATCTCCCCCAGAGGACCCCTCTTTCACAGAGTTGTTACGTATTATCCAGCAGTCCAATGGTTGGAATACTGAGGAACAAGATCCAAAGAGGAAACATCTTGCAGAACACTTGGATCTAGAGACTGTTTCTCCTATCCCTGTTCCCCCTGGACAGCCCCTCACGAAGACCTCACCAGTACCATCTGGCAGCTGCCCCACTCTATTCCGGCTATCCCTAAGAAGGCAGACTGGATATATCACGCTCCTGAGGGTGTTTCGTTTTTGGATGCTCACCCTGAAGCTGATTCCATTGTCATTGCAGCAGCTCATGACTGCTCGGCTACCCCGAAGCACATGAGTACTCCCTCCCCCCCCAAGACAAGGAATCCCGGCAGCTCGAACAGTTTAGAAAAAAGGTCTGCTCCTCCTCCTCTACGTGTGCCCTTTGCTCCCTCAACTACGTGGCGCACATGGTCTCCTTCCAAAACGTGACCGTGGCGAAGCTTGAAGCCTGTATCCAGCCAATGGAATCCTTGGACCTCAAGGAGGAGGAGCTTATCAAGGACCTGCGCCTGTCGAAGATCACCTGCCAACATGTGCTCAAGGCTACATATGACTCGGCAGGCGTGGTAGCCCTCTCTTCCGCCACAGCCGTCTCTCTTAGACAGCATGCTTGGCTATGCATTTCTGGTCTCTCTAATGACATCCAGGCTGCTATTCAAGATGCCCTCTTTAGGGGCTCGGTCCTTTTTGGAGGGGACACCAAAGATGATATTACGGGTCTCCAGGACAGTATCCAGGCCCTGATGTCCGTGAGATCCATGTACCAATCAGGCTTTCAGAAGAAGCAGCCCTTTCAGTGACAGACCAAGAGGCAGGGTAAACAGCCCTTTATCAGGCGACAGGGCAAAAGAAAGGCCACGGGTTCCACCTTCACCTCTCCACTTGCCTCTAAATCTCAGAGAGCGGTCGGGGGACCTCCTCCCCATTGCCCCTCCGCTTCCTGACTGGCAACTCCCTCTGCCACTGTGTGAGAAGTCAGAAGGAGGAAGGTTCGCCCTCCACATGCAGAAGTGGAGGGGCATAACCTCAGCTGCATGGGTGCTGCAGCTCATTTCAAAAGGGCACACTTTGGAATTTCTGGAGTTCCCTCCAGAATCTCCTCCAGGTTGCTCAAGTTACTCTCTGCACCCAGCTTCTCTAGTCGAGGAGGAAATTCGGGCTTTGAGTCAGAAGGTGGCCATAGAGTCAGTCTCTGTGCCTCAGAGGGGAAAAGAGTTTTACTTCCATTTTTTTCTGGTCCCAAAGAAAACGGGCAACCTCACACCCCTATTAGACCTCAGCAGACTGAACCTGTTTGTCAAGTACAAAAGGTTCCGCATGCTGTCATTGCAAGGTCTCCTGCCTCTTCTGCAGAAGGACCATTGGCTTTGCGCACTGGATAAGCAGGATGCTTACCTGCATATTCCAGTGTTCCTGGGCGACCACTATTTCCTGCGTTTCTGCTTCCAGGGGGAGCACTTCCAGTTTACAGCCTTCCCCTTTGGTCTTTCTTCGGCATCCCGGGTCTTTACCAAGTGCCTAGCAGTGGTGGCAGCAGCCTTGCGCCATCAGAGTATAGCAGTGTTTCCTTACCTGGACAATGGGCTCTTGACAGCCCCGTTTAGGGACAGTCTTCTGGATTCCCTCTCAGGCACTCTGGATCTCTTTTCATGACTGGGGATCATGGTCAACCTCCCCAAGTCGACTCTTACCCCCTCCCAAAACCTTCAGTTCATCGGAGCGGTCTTAGACACGGACCAGTACAGATCCTTCCTACCCCTGGACAGGACAGAGGCTCTTCGAAAGCAGGTCAACCTAGTGGCCTCTTCCAGATCTCTTTTGGCCAGGGCGTTGTTACATCTCTTAGGCCTGATGGCGGCCACCATCTCCACAGTCCCCTTCACCAGGTTGCGTATGAGGATCACTCGGTGGACTTTGCGCGTCCAATGGGATCATCGCTTGGACGACTTGAACCACCCAGTTCTAGTCTCCAGCGCGCTCAAGAGGGATCTTCTTTGGCGGTTAGATCCTCTGAATCTGTCTCAGGGTCTTCCTTTCAGAAGTTCCCCACCTCTCTGGACCCTCACCACAGACGCCTCCTGTCTGGGCTGGGGGGCTTACCTGAGGGACCACCGCACTCAGGATTCGTGGTTCCAGTTAGAGATGTCTCTCTACATCATCATCCTGGAGATGAGGGCAGTTCTTTATGCCCTTTAGGCCTTTCAGGCTATCCTAGCAAGAGGAACACTGCTGGTCCAGATGGACAATATGTCGGTGGACTGGTACATCGACAAGCACGGAGGCATCCGATTGTACCCCCTGTGCAGGGAGGCGATGCGGGTGTGGAACTGGGCAGTCCAACATGACCTATTTCTCACAGCCATGCACGTCCCAGGCATTCAGAACATCCTGGCAGACAGCATCAGTCAGACGTCGTCCCTCACTCACGAATGGGAACTAAGTCAGGAAGTAGAAGACTCTCTCTTTCTGAGGTGGCCACCCAAACATAGATCTGTTCACCCTCCCATTCAACGCAAAGCTTCCCAGCTTCTGCTCAGTCATTCCAGAGTCTGGTGCTTTCTGGCACGATGCTGTGTCTTGGACAGGGAAGTTCTTGTATGCTTTCCCTTCCTTTCCCATTCTGCAGAGAGTACTTCTCAAACTCCAGGCAGAGGGAGCACGGATGATCCTGGTAGCCCCCATCTGGCCAAGGCAAATCTGGTTTCCGCTAATGCAGCAGCTCATAGTGGAACCCCCAGTTCTTCTCCCTCTCCGGCACGATCTGTTGACTCGGGATCAAGGCAGGCTGGTACATCCAGGACTCAGGACCCTTCATCTTAATGTGTGGCTCCTTCAGACATAATCAGGTCTCGCTTCGGGGGCTCCCAGAAGGTTGCTCAAGTTCTGGTGGAGGCTAGGAAACCCTCCACCAGATCCACATATGCAGTGAAATGGAAACGTTTTTCCATTTGGGCGGCGTCTAAGGGATGGGACCCCTTTACTTGCTCAACTCCTCAGATTATAGAGTATCTGTTGCACCTGTCTGATTTTGGCCTGTCTTATTCATCCCTTAAGGTCCACCTGTTGGCTATTTCAGCCTACCATGTGTTAGTGGAAGGGAAACCTGTGGCACAGTTGGAGATCTCCAAGACCTTTTTAAAAGGGATCCTCCATCTCAAACCCCCCATCCGCAATCCCACCCCACCTTGGGACTTGAATTTTGTGTTAGAGAAGCGTATGCTTCCTCCCTTTGAACCAGCGATGAGCTGTGATATGTGCATCCTCTCTTGGAAGGCACTATTTTTGGTTGCCATTACTTTTGCTCATAGAATTTCCGAGTTTCAGGCCCTGATGTATAAGGAGCCTTATTTGTTTTTTCACAAGGACCGGGCGGTCCTGCATACAAATCCTAAGTTTCTTCCCAAGGTGGTTTCTGAGTTTACCTTAAATCAGACAGTCAAACTCCCAGTTTACTATCCTGTTCACTTAAATTGGGGTGAGGCTGTCCTTCACACACTGGACGTTCATAGGATTCTGAGGTGTTACGTCCACCGAACCAAAGATTCCAGAAAGTCTGATCGGCTTTTTGTCTCCTTTGCCCCCAGATCCTTGGGGTCGGCAGTCTCTAATCAGTGCCTATCCAAGTGGCTTGCTAACTGCATCTGTTTCTGTTATCAGAAGTACCACAAACCTCTTCCGGGGGAGCTCAGAGGTCACTCCACTAGGGGTATGACTACCTCTATAGCTTTCTTAAGGAATGTTTCTGCAGCGGAGATTTGTGCGGCAGCAACATGGAGTTCGGTCCATACCTTCACAAAACATTACAGTCTGGACATTGCCTCTAGGCGTAGGGCCAGGTTTGGCCTCGCCATTCTGCAGGGCCTATTGTCTTAGGCCGGTCCTGATCTGTTTTTCAGTTGCTCCTCCTCCCATGATTCTCTTGGTCTCTCTGAGAGTGACTGCTTAGGATTCAGTCCTGCATGTTATGACCTACTGCAGGAACTGTCTCGAAGTAAGATAGTACAGTTACTTAAGAACTTACCATAACAGTAGATCTTCAAGAGAGGTTCCTGCAGTAGTTCACCTTTTCCCTCCCTCTGTCCTCCAGTTTCTGCATTTCTTTCAGCCTATTCTGAACTAGGTTCCAGGATTTCATCCTTTCTCCTGTCTCATCCTCCTTGGATCTCCAGTGGGAGAACTGGAAGGCGGGCGTGGGGACTGCCCACTATATGGAGTCACCTTGACGTCCGTCATGTGATGTCGGGTGGGCAATCCCCCACCAGGCATTGCTGGAAAAGTTTGCTGTGTGGTCCTGACACCAGGGGGCGCAGTCTTACATGTTATGACCTACTGCAGGAACCCCTCTCGAAGATCTACTGTTACGGTAAGTTCTTACGTAACTATACTTTCTCACCCCAGGAATTCTTTAGCATCTATTGACAAAAGCAGTATGCCAGCTGGGTTCAGCTGCCCCGGAGAGGAGGAATCAACGCAAATGAGGAAGGGATTAGCCAATCAGGATACAGTTAGAGTAGAGTGCTGCCTGAAGGACCTCAGAACTTTTTCTCCGCTGAACTGGCAACACTGCCCTGGAGCTCTTCTCTTCAGATATCTTCCTGAGCCATTTTCTTTCTTTTTGAGTGCTTCTTTAAGGTATTTTGTGTATTTTCTTCATTTTATCTATTTTTACCGCATCTGCGCGGGGTTCTGCACAGTTGCTGGATTTTTTCCTGTTTCAGCATTTTTTTCTGAAGTAAATCTCACCCGCGTGTGTGATAAATTGTGTCATTTTTATTTAATTTGTTAGTTTTTAGTATTTATCGGTGGTTTTAACGCTTTTATGTAAAACATTGTTGTTTTTTCAAAGGTATGCATTTTTTCCGCTGCCTACTAGCATGAATTCTGGAACCCTTTTTTCTCTGTTTAAATTCAAAATGATTACTATTTGAAGGGTAATCCCCTCTCTTTTGGGGTGAGACTCTCTTGTTGTGATGTGCAGTTGGCTTTGTTAAGGAAAGGTGTGGAAGTGGTTTTGTTTTTTCCTCTTTGTGGAAAAAAAATAACATTCTCAAAGTTGATTTTGATTTGTTTGAGCCTTGGCCTAACTATTATTATATGGGCTTTCAATCTACCTCCCCTCCTTTAAAAGCGTTGAGGAGGGTACCTCAAGTTAACACAAAAGAAATGACAAGTCCCCTTGGGACTTCTGTTATCACAAGTCTGGTTCTGTAGTAGTTGTTCCTTTGTCCAAGCCTTTAATTTGAAAATAGGCAGGGTGTCCTCTTCCCTGCACAAAGATAGAGATTAATCTCCTCTGACCCTCCCTCCTGAATGACTTAGGGAGACATCAGGGGTTGATAAAATTATGCCCTCTGCAACTGAATTTCTGAGAGCTTGGCAATTATTCCAGATTTTATTTTTCTGGGCGTTTCTCGACTCCTTCGGGTCCAAGTATTCCTCTCCTTGTTAATCCTTGGATGACACCGATAAAGAGGTGGAGGACAACGACTTCGTAGATCTGGTGGTTGCTCTCCTCCAAAGAAGTTGACAACTCTCTGAAGACTCCTACAGGTAGGTTCTGGAAAACCCTCCTTCTCTTTCGGGGTTGACAGAAGCATTCAGATGAAGTACCAGCTTGGTAAATGTTCTGCTGTTTTTATCTGTACACTTCTAGATTAAAGAGAGTTAGTGCAAACAGCAGCCTGCTTCTCAGCCTTGTGCCACTGTCTGCTTTCCCCTCCAGAGATGGACTCTAGATAATCATATACCATGTGTAAGTAATTCTACATAATGCCTCTAACCTTTGTAGCATACGCTATTATATAGTAAGAGTGTTTGATGTATACTATCCTTGCCATAGTGTGGCATCTCTTGAGCACTATTCACAAGGAGGTTTGCTGGAATACCCAAGTGGCATTTAGTAGCACTATGCTGTCATAGTAAGTCATAATGTTACAGATTCTAGAGTCTTGGCATAGGTCATTTCTCTCAGGCTTGCCTGTCTGAAAAGTCCAGCCTTTTGGGTTATGCTTTGGTACAAATTTTGGTTGGTCTTTATGTCAAACTGAAGCTGACAGGCACTTATGGACAAGTTTAACTCTCCTAGTACTCAGTTAAATATAAGCGTTCCTTCCCCAGAAGTCTCATTGGGAGACTTCGGGTAGGAATTATTCTCCCTTTAACCCTTTTTTCCTATGCCAACACATTAGGAAATTTCCAAATGTGAAGTTTTCCAGGGGTTTAGGCAGGAATGCTCTTTCATTCCTGATAATCCCTTTTTTCTTCAGTTATTTTTCTTCTTCGTTCAAGTTTTTACCCCTTCTTTGATTGGTAAAAGAAAAAGAAAAAAACATTAAAGGGAGATAGATATATGCAGATATTAACATTTAAATATATATATATATATATATATATATATATATACAGTATATCTATGTGCATGATAAGTAAATAAATATCTAAAGTTTACCTCCAAATGCTGCATTCTCTGTTGTTCTTCAGTAGCATGTAGAGCACCAGCACCTCGTGAGGGTCAAAGTCGTAAAAGGGTCCCCTTCTGCTTGGGAGTTGGATCTTTTTTCCCAGGCTATTACCTGAATCTTAAAGGAAAATAGGGAACAGCAAATCATTATCAATTTTCACAACCTGGGGTCAGGATGCTTCCTTGACTCAGGTCTTGCTTTTGCAAACGTAAGGGATTTTTCTTGTCTCCTTCGATATATTCTGTGTTCTCAGTTCCTTAGTACGGGTTTTTTTCTAGGGCAGTTTTATTCCATGCTGTTTAGACTGCCTCCAGAGTGTTCCCAGATACGGAGTAAAAATCAGGCTTTTCTCCAGGTATCTGGGTAGATTGGAGGTTCTCCCCTGAAGACAGGGAATCTCTGGTTTCCCTTATCAGAGGCTTGGTCGACTTTAGCCAATTTCCCTTGACGTTGGTTTTCAAGCCCTAAGTCTGACATTTTGTTCCCTACAGTCTCAAGGGTTCTTTGTGCCTACTAGAAAAAAGTCCCCTAACTATTTAAATCTCGGCAACTGTTAGGGGGCAATGCTCATCTCTTGTCAGGGGAAGCTCTTTCCCTGCATGGGGTGCATAATTTTGTCATTGAAGTTCCAAGGGCTAGGCCTCTAGGTTAGATTCCAAATAAGAGAATTTTTCGTGAAGCTTGAACCCTGTCACAAGCTGGACTGGTGTAAGGAAACAGTGAACTTCACACCTCTCCCCTTCAAATCTTCGGTACAGAGGCTTCCTTCCGGTTGGCGCTTCTCTTCGGGGGTTCCATCATTGGGCCTTGGTTTCTGAGAGAGTCCTTCTCTCTTCAGTTCCTGGAATCTCAGAGCATCTCTATCAGGCCTGCATTTTTTCAGTACAGAGGCCATTTAGTTCGATATCCCTGCCCTGTATCATACTAACGAGCATTTGGGACACAGGGCTTCCAATCTCTCTGCAGTAGCTACGAGTTATCTCTAGCTGGCTTCTTTGGAGGTGTCTTAGTCACTCCTCCATCTGTTGGGCAAGGACAAAACTTTGGCAGGGCCACCACAAGTGGGCCCTTTGGCAGATCCTCTGAGCCACAATACTCAGGACCACCGCAAGTGAGCCCTCAGCACACAAGTCCTAGCCACATCATTCAGGGGAAAGGTCAAGTCCAGATCTGAATTTTCGCCTTCAGCACGAACCTCCAGTTTTTTTCCTTTTTTCCTGTTGCAGGCCCCAGCTCAGGGTTCCATCCAACAGATTTTCTTATCTCAAGACTGGCCTGAGAAGTTTTCTCTCTCCTTATATCCCTTGTTTCCTAAGTACCTCTCTAGTCAAGGTATCAGCCACCACGATCCTGGTGGCTCGGGACTACCTTGGTACTTTCTGAAAAATCAGTAGTAGTGTTTTTCTCAACTCCCAGTCTTTTCTTTTCAGGGCCTGGTTCCTGAGAGGCTAGATCTCTTAAAGTCCCTGTATCCAAACAAGGCCTGGAACGTCTATTAAAAAAAAAAAAAAGCTTTTGGTATCACGAAAAACCACAGTTTTTCTAGGGGAAGTAGCTTTTCCCCTGGGTGCATGGACAAGAGCCTAAAGTTTTTCAGTCCTCTTTCCTCTCATGACTGGATTATTTAGTTCATTTCCAGGCATTACAATCTTGGACTTTGAACTAGTTTGGTCTTTGTGACTTGTTTCATGTAAAAGTATAAAGGTTTTTATTTTCCTTCCAACAGTGGGACAGTAGGCCTTTTTTCTTTGGGAGTACACCTAATGGTTACTTGGATTCTTTTTCCGTCAGGCAAGAGAAATCTGTCTTTTCTCAGACCATTTCAAAGAATTCCGCAAAGGGCCATCTTCACTTCCAGACATTTCTAGGGACCTGAGTTTTTTCCCATGGAACACAAACCTCTGTAAGTTCAGTTTCATGTGGTGTCCCTTTGAATCTGTGGAAATTCTGTCCTGAAGCGAGTAACATCGAAGACAATTAGTGTGCTTGTTTTCCTCTGTCAGACGTTTTTCAAAGTTTCAGGTTGTTCTCTTAGGCCTTATCCTCTCAGTGCCTTTATGAACAAATTAGTCTTCTGGATGGATTAGAAAATCTTTTTCCCCAAGTGTTCTACCATTTCCTTCATCAATCCCTTTTCTCTGCCTGTACTGCTCTCAGGCAAGTCCTGTCTAGGCTATCTCAACCTGCTTGGAAGGGGCATGAATTAGTCCTACCAGTCTGCGTCAGCAGACCTAGCAGTTCAGGTTCTGTCATTATCATATTTTCCTTTCCTGCCTTTTTTTCAGAAAAGGAGAAACCAGTGACCAAGAGTATTTTCCCACGGGACTGTTTTCCCGTATTTTGGGTATGCTTCAGTAAAGCTGACATTCAGCCATTCTTGTGCTTAGGGCCTACTTACTGGAGACCAGCTGCTTCCTGGGCAGCGTTCAAGGCTATATCCTCACCTGAAGTGTGCAGACCACTTATTTGAAATTTGCTTTTCGCATTCAGTAAGATCTTCTTGGATGTGTAGTATGATAGGATACCAATTTTGGCAGGATGGTACTTCAGAGCCTCTTCTTAAAATAGGTTTCTGTGCCCTCCTCCCAACTACACTGCTTTGAAGTCTGCTTCTGTCAATAGATGCTAAAGAATTCCTGGGGTGAGAAGAAACAATTACTCACCGAAGTAATATTACTTTTTCCAGGGTATTCTTTAGCATTATTGACACTCCCACCCTTCCTCCCCTGGAAACCTTGTCTAAAGGCTCTGCTAGGGGATTTAGCCAAATTTGACCTCTGTCATTCGTTCGTGCGATTTTCAAAAAAAAAAAAAAAATTTTTTCATAATAGTGGGTTAGAATATATAGTGGGTTATTGCTAACAGTTTTTTTGCCACTAGTGGGCACAGTTTTTGCTCTTTATCAGGTTCGAAATGCGTTCTGAGGTCCTTCAGGCTGACTGCAGGCAGCACTCTAACTGTATCGTGTTTGGCCAATGCCTTCCTCATTTGCATTGACTCCTCCTCTCCGGGGCAGCTGAACCCAGCTGGCATACTGCTTCTGTCAATAATGCTAAAGAATACCCTGGAAGAAGTAATATTACTTTGGTGAGTAATTGTTTCTTCTGTTCCTCTCACTACATGATCAGCATGTGACCTCATGCATAGTTACATAACAAGCCCTGCTGCTTCGTTGCTAACGTGTGTCACAAGTTAACCAGTCAAGCAGCAGAACATAGGTTCTTTTTGGTTACTAGCGATGTCACAGTCTGTGAGGCCACAAAAGCTGGTAATATGTAGGGAGCAATAGATCTGGCTGTGACAGTCTTTAGGCAGAGTGCTTTTCCACACATCACATCTAGTACTGTCAGATAAAAAAATGTAATCTTCTAATTAGCAAAACAAAAAAAATACTTTAGGTATAGAAAAAGATGGCTGAATGCGCATGAAGAGATGGTTGACTGCTTCTGACAGTTACTATTAATTCCAGGCAGTACACTAGTTCCTTAAGGTGCTAATAGGAAGCTCGTCTGTATTGTAACTTTGGCTCTATGATTCTTTTATTTTTTGAATATTAATTAGTGTTTCACTCCTGACTCTTTCACCAGGAACCCCAGGTTAAAGACATATCTGGACTTCAAGGAAGCTGCTACAGCTTATCAGGAGGCTTGGACGGAGCTGCAAAAACAGGCTTTTGGCACGTGGATTAGAACCCCAAGAGAGTACCTGCAGTTTGAGTAGCTGCCCTATCCTTGGTGTTTGCGTTAGCGGCATGTAGCTTTTGTATACCATGTGGGAGTTGGAAAAGTTGCGATGAGACGACACCTTCTGTGGATGGTGCATCACACATGATGCTCTGTAACACATTGAAGAATATATGACTCTTGCTTTTGCCTCAGTCCAGTTGTTAGACCATGGCAAGGACTTTCAAGTGTCACAGATGCAGTTTGGAGGTTGTGTGACTCAGGAGAATGCCCGGAGCTAGAGAGCAAAGAGCTGGGGCCCAGTAATTATACCCGAAGATAAACCAGCGCAGAGCATAAAATACAAAAAAAATCAAGCAATCCATTAGTAGTAGCTCAGAACATGTCCCCCTCCTGGTGAATCCCAGGAGTACTGCAGTGCAGTGGATTTACTGCTTCTCTGGTGCCTGGGTGTTCAGCAGTGCTACAGGCATAACTCAGTGAATGGGGTATCAGATTTGGGTTTAAGTTGAGAGCAACCTAACAACCTCCTGTTCCTTCCAGTTTGTATGATGCACTGTGGATGGGATGTGGAAGTGGTCCATGTAATTCTGTTTTGTAGGGTTAAAGGTCACTTTCTTTGACAGTAAAGGGGTAATCTTTTTCGAGGATATCGCGTTCATCAAGCCACACCTTTGGAACTAATATGGTAGCTGCTAGGCTCTAGAACCACATGTAAACTTTTGCAAGCAGCCTGCCAGGGGTCACCCACGATGACGTCAGATGTCGGCGTATACATAAATGTGGGCTACCCCTCCTCTTCTCCATTTTTTCCACCACCATCAATCTGAGCTCGTCATACTGCCAAGGAAATGTTGCTGCATATTGTCACCGTTTTCTTTCTTTTTCTATAAGTAATCACTTTTAGAGTGATTTTCAGTGACCTGTACGTCTTCATAAGAAACATCTAAACTTTCTGGTACTGTGAGTGCAGAGACAAAATCTACACCAGCGATTCTCACGACATCTGTGTCTGCTGCCTAGGCCTAGACCACAATTTGAAAGCCTGCGAAATCTGCTGGGTGGTTTAATTCTGCAACCAGGCAGTGATGAAAAGGGGCTTTGGAGAAATGTTTGCTCCAAAAGACTGTAGAAAGGATGGAGAAAGAGCTCCTGCAGAAATTCACGTCACTGGTCCCATCAACCAAATCGTGGTCATCGAAGTCACAGGAGAAAACTTCTGGGAGTCACAAACACAAGCACCAAGACAAGGAGAAGGCTTCCCTGGCAATATGTACAACCTCTTCTTCGACACCATCTGCTTTGGCAGCAGTGCCTTCCACCCCTTAACCATCGATATAACACCAAGGTCGGGGACTGGCATTACTGGGTCTATTATGGCCAGTTATGTCGCCATCAATGTCAGGGACTCAGCCTCCCCTGTCAGCTCCTCCAGTCACGCCTGTCGACCAAAGGGACGCCGATGCTCAGGCAGTCCTCATGTCTTTCTCAGATATGATTAGATGTTTACTGCCTGGCCTTCCCATTCCAGTGGGCCCATCCAGGGGACTACAACCAATCCCCCATGGATGCTGCAAGGGACTCCTTTGCCACAGTTACCTCCTGTGCTGTCACCGGCACGGTCCCTCATTCCTGTTGACCCGGTCAACGACAGATATGAGTAGCATCCTGATCTAATGATGCAGGAAGAGGAAGATGAGGCTGAAGATTATGCTGAGAGCCAATATGAGCTTGACACCAGCTCTGCAGTCTCCACATGCAGTATAGACTGGAGAAAACACAACGGTCCCCTCCTGAGGACCCTACTGTTTTCACTATGATGTAGCAAATGCAAGCTGCCATGGGTTTTGCATTAGAAGAACAGGATACCACTGAAAAGAACCTGCTGGAGTTCTTGGAGCTCCTATAATCTCCTGCCATTGTGGTAGCTCCTCTGTTCCCAGACTTAGAGGATGCCACCTGTGCAGCTTGGTACAGACCAAACAATAAATCAGCTGTACCCAGGAAAGCAGATAAAATGTATTCTGCCCATTCTGGGAAACCTTTTTATGCTACACAACCTGAGACAGATTCAGTGGTGATTAATGGTACCCATGAAATGTCTATGGCACCTGAACACCTGAGTTCCCTTCCTCTTGGTAAGGAATCCAGGAGGCTGGATGTCAGTGGCAAGAGGACATATGCCTCTGCATTGCTGGGCCTTTGTATTACTAATTGCTAGGCCCATGTGATGAAATACCAGAACACCCTCTCAAGGTGGGCTAAGGCTGCTGCACAGGCCTTGTCTGAAGACACCACAAAACAAGAATTATTAAAAGCTTTGATGGCTGATGCCGATCTGCTCCACACAATTTATGATGTTTCTGATGCTTCTTCCAGTGCTGCGACCTCTGGCATCTGTCTCAGGAGATACTCGTGGCTCAGGGTGGCAGGCTTTGCTACAGATGTCCAACAGTCAGTTCTCAGTGCCCCATTTAGAGGGCGAAAGTTGTTTGGGCATGATGTGCAGGAGACTCTCAAAAAGATCTTCAAGCCTCGGGCAGGACATTGAAGTATGTGCACTCCCTCTACCATGCCCAACCTAGGGATAGGAGATGGGGTGCTTTCACTCTGCTAGTGTGAGGGGCTGGCACCCACACTCCAGACAACAGGGCAGGGTAAAGGAGCCAGTCCCCGCCATGGCCCCATGTGCCCATACAAAAACACCTATAGGCAGTGGAGTCAGTGGAGTTGCCCGTACCAGACCAGGGTAGCACATAATAAAGGCGAAGAGATAAGGGTGATGGCAAAAGGGTAAAAACAATAAGGGTGACATACAAATAACAGTGACTGGTAATTTTAGGCGATTCCACAGTTGTGCAATCCCCAAAGTCCAGTTGCGTCTCGGAGTGGTATATTTAGAAATAACGGTGGGGGGGTGGGTGGAGCCCCCCCATGTCTATAAAGGTATGTTCCTGGCTCTGAGTAATAGTCCCCAAATTACCTGTAAAGTCACTATTTGTGTCGGTCGCCGTTATTTCATGTCACCCTTGTAGTCGCTTTTCTGGAATCGGCATTTTGGCGCTCACTGTAATTGAATCACCTTTATCACATGGAACCCCATACCAGCTCAGCCTGACTCCTTGTACACCCATCAACCTCCTTTACCTCCAGGGGTGGTTGTTAGGGGGTTGACTCTCTCTTCATTTAGACCAGCGGAGGGAGGTGACAACAGACACCTGGGTTCTGGAGGTCGTAGAGAGAAGGGGCATGCTCTGGAACTTCTAGAGGACAACCTTCCAGACCATCCACCACCTGTCAACATATCTTCTAGGGCACCTGCCCTTGTTGCTGGAGGAAGTGCAGACACTGCTGCAAAAAAGGGCCACAGAACCTGTGCCTGTAGGACAAAGAATCACAGGTTTTTACGCCCAGTACTTCCTTGTCTCAAAGTGGACAGGAGACCTGAGGCCTATACTGGATCTCAGGGATCTCAACTTCTTTACACAATACAAGAAGTTCAGAATGGTCACATTGCAGGGTGTCTTTCCTCTACTGCAAACAGGGGCTTGGATATGCTGTGAAGGATGCATACCTTCATATCAAGATTCAGAAACCTCACCGAAAATACTTAAGGTTACTTCTTCAAGGGAAACATTACCAGTTCATAGTGTTGTCCTTTGGCTTGTCTTCTGTGCCACAGGTCTTTACCAAATGCTTGGCAGTGGTGGCAGTAGCCCTACACAGGAAAGGTCTGTACATCTTCCCCTACCTAGGCAACTGAGTATTGAAAGCCCCCTGCAGAGAACAGATGTTGAAGACCTTAGCTCCAACCAGACAGCTATTCGATGCTCTGGTGGTGACAGTCAGTATGCCAGAATCAGTGCTGATGCCTTGCCAGAGACTGCAGCATATAGGGGTAGTCTTGGACATGGCCCAGGGCTCTGCCTTACTGCCTGTGGACAGAGCCGACCACCTGATGGCCCAAGCACAATTTGTGCATGACAGTCATTATGTCTTAGTAAGGACATTCGAACCCAGCAGCCTACTCAAGGGGGTACCGTTCCTAATCCCTTCTCTTTCCCAGATCCTCACCATAGATGCCTAGGGACTGGATTAGGGGGCTCACTTGAGGACTCACCAAACTCAGGGCACGTGGACCCCAGTGGAAAACACTTTACACATCAATGCTCTGGAAATGTGAGCTGTTCTGTGTGGACTTCAGGCCTTGCAGAGCCACTTGTCCCCAGGTCCTCTGCTAATACGGACGTACAGTGTCAATGTGATGCATTACATCAACAAGCGGGGGGGGGGGATCATTCCTATCTGCTGTGCAGGGAAGCAATAAGAGTTTGGTACTGGGGTCTGGAACATGGTCTAGAAATGTCAGCAGTACATATTCTAGGCCTTCAAAACTTCTTAGCAGGCAAGGCAACTTTTATTTCTTAGGCACCCAGTACCTGAGGCTGTGGGCACTGTATAAATGTATACATTAAAGTGAAAACAGTGCATGCATAAATACAAAGATAAAAACAACTAGCTTAAAATCAGATATGTTAATAATAATCCAAGTGAAAAACTGATGCCCCAAAGCAGGTCCCAGTCCAGGATGCACAAGTAGGAACTGCTGACCTTGGTGGTCAACAACCTGTTCGAAAGATGGGGTCTTCCAGAGTTGGACTTTTTTGCGTCCCCACCCAACGTAAAACTGCCGCTTTTCTGCTCACTCGCTCCAGGGCCTCAAGTTCTTTGGCGAGACGCATTGTCCCTCTCTTGGAAAGGGAGGTTCTAGGGACGTGGCTGTGTTGTTTATCCACACTTTTTGGCATGTCCCCTTCCACTTTAAATCTTGCTGGAAGTCTTCAAGCTGGCTCCTCCCACCCACCCGGGTGATATAATCTTCGGCTCTGCCCCATGACGCCAGATCTTCCTTTCAGCTGAAAGATTCAGGCTGCCTTTCTCGTGCTCACGCATTTTGTAGGCCCTGGCTCTAAAACCTTCGGTTATTCCAAAAATCCGTCTAGTTCTCATTAGCAATTGCGACTCTATACCTTCGATTATGGAAGACAAGTCTTCCCCGGATTTCGTCGGTGCCCTTGCGACCAAAAGATGTCGTGCACCAATCCCCACACCACGTGTGTGTACTGTCTCGGTGTTGACCATGACACCTCAAAATGCGATTTGTGTCTCGCTTTCCATCCTAACGTCCTCGACGACTGTCTCGCACGCCTGAAGTTAGGGAAGCCGGAGAAACGGAACCCTCCGGTGAAATCCAAGGAGGCTCGGTGGGAGGTTTCTGCAGCTGAGGGATCCGCTGAGCAATTAGAACGCATGCAAGCATTCAAAGAGGAAGCAGCTCGGGTGGCAGAAACTACTCGGATCTTGTTCATTCCACGCAACCTGGGCTTCACCTTCTCGGGTTCCTTCCGAGAGTGTTACCAGTCTCTCCTAACCAAGGGAGAAGGCCCTGTGGGCATGCATGCCTCTCGATCCTGTAAGCGGGAGAAGGATCCGGGATCTTCTTCGTCCCGACAAAGACACTCTTGGGAGCGCGAGAGATCTCGGTCCCAGGAACATGCGGTCTCGACTTCGGTCAAGATTGCTTCTTCAGCCGCTGGCTTCTCGGCTTTGCCGTCTAGTCAGTCGACCGAACAGTCGATCGACGATGTAGAACTCGACAATGATCCGGTCAATCCTTTATCACCGACTCCACTCAACGATTCTCTCGATTGAACTCCAAGTCTGACTTTCCACGACAAGGAGACCCAGCCTGCTAGAACACCCATTGAGGAAGTGGTCTCCGACCCCGGGAAATCGCCGGTCCCGCTGGTGTCTCCTGAGCGATCGAGTCAGCCTGTCCAATCTCGATCGAGGTCTCGGACCCCTTCGACCAAAAGGCAGAGGAAGAGCCATAAATACTCTAAAAAGAGGCGACGCCATCGGTCGTCCTCGTCCTCCTCGGATGAGGAAAGGCTCTGGCGGAAACTCCGTCAGTGCTACAAGGACCTCATGTGGCAACAGTTGATTTTGACTGGGCACAAGCTGACCCCGGCTTCTACCTCGGCCATTACTTGGCTTTCGCCTCCTAGGCCGAAGCTGACTTCTTCGGAGCCTTTCAATTCGGTTCCCCTGCCCGGGGAGCCGGCGAAACCTCCGGTTCAGCCTAAACCGGTCTCCCCACCGATTATGGTGGAACCACCGCCCAAGCAGCCTGTGAGAGGGGCTCCTTCCAAGGAAGACAGATCAGATACTGGGCTTCCCCAGCGTCTTTCGGTTACTGTCACTCTGGACTGCCTTCGGCGGGTCGAGGGTGACTTAGGCGGTCGAACGTTGTATCCGGATTCCTCAGATTCGGATGTGACCGGCCTGCATTCTCATCCTGGGGATGATGAACCGGCCGGTGGGTTAGAGACGGAGGAAGGTCCTTTGTCTTTTCAGGGCATTCTTCGTCTCATCTCTGAGTCTACAGGTATGCCCCTGGAGCCAATCCAGAAAAAGGCAGAGTACCCACTCACGGATATCCTCAAGAGAAGGGATACTCCGACGGAGGCCTTTCCTGTGGCTGAGGCCATTGTTGGCCCAGACTTAGAACTCTGGCAACGCCCTGCCTCCTGTCCAGCACCATCTGCCCACATGCCCCATAAGTATGCAGTGCCCATGGGGTCTCTTGAGGGGTTCACAGAGCAACCTTCGGCCAAGAGCCTGGTGACCACCTCTGTGTTGAGGCGTACTGGCAGTTCTGCCGATACTGACCGACCTCCTAAGAAGGAGTCCAAGCTGTTGGACTATTCAGCCAGGAAGGTGTGTGCGGCTTCTTTCTTGGGCCTTTGTCAGGCAAGTTCGGCCATCATCATGGCACACTTCTCCCACGGTCTTTGGATGAAGTCCTCCCACTTCTCCCCACAGGCATGCAGACCACGGTCAAGCAGGTCCGGGATCAAGACCAAGCTATTGCCAAACAGTAGCTTCAGACAGCCCTGGACATTGGGGATTCCTGTGCCCGTTTGATGGCAGCCACAGTTGCCTCTCGTCGCAGAGCTTGGCTGAGGCTCTCCTCCTTCTCGGCAGATACTCAGCACAAACTAACTGACGTGCCTTTCCTAGGCACCGACCTGTTTGGCCCAGGAGTGGCTGGTCACCTTCAGCGCATTGAGCAGTTCAGTGCCACCTTGGATGCTAATTCTGCCAAGGGTTCTTCAGGCAGGAACCAGCAGAAGAAAAAGAAGAAGCCTTTTTGGTGTTCTTCCCCTGCGGCTCAGCAGTCCTCCTTTCAAGGAGGACAGCAGCATCAGCAACAGCAGCAGGCTGAAGCTTGGCACCCTCGGCCCAAGCCCGAGCCCTCCCAAGCCTGTAAAGGAGGCAGAGGTTCCGGTCCTGGATCCTTCTCTTCCAAGCCTGCTCAGTGACGGGGCCGGGTCTGCCAACCCCTCTCCCATCACGCCAGCTCTGGGTCCTCCTATGGGGGCCAGCTCCGCCACTTCCTTTCTGCCTGGTCCGCTGTCACTTCGGACAGGTGGGTTCTCAAAGTGGTCGGTCAGGGACTGCCTCTGGAATTCGAGCAGTACCCTCCAAGCCGAGCCTGTGCCCATCGGGAGGAAAGAGTATCCGCTCAGACTCAGTTGACTCTCTGAGACAACATTGCTCAGCTCCTCCTCAAGGAGGCTGTAGCTCCAGTGGCAGTTCCTCCAGCAGACCCAGGCTTTGTCTCCAGGTACTTCCTGGTTCCCAAGCGGGGGGGGGGGCTGGCGCCCCATTCTAGATCTGCACAACCTGAATCAATATGTCAGGTCACACACTTCAAACAACATGAAGACTTGCTGTATTCTGACTATTGCAGTGATATCCAACCTTGAACTGCCCCGAGAGGAAAGAGTTAACTTTCCATGCAGGCATGGAACCGCTGAGCTCTAGTCAGTTGAGACACTGTCTGTTGTTGCTTGAACCCAAACCGCCAGATTCTTTACTCCGCCTCACTGAACAGTCGCCCGAGATTTCTCCTTCTTTTCCGGTTCAGTTTAGGTGAGTTGCGCGTCGCTTCCGAATTTCCTTCCATCTAACCTTGTCGGTTCAGTCTCTGTCTGTGGTACCATGAGTACTAGGATAGGTTTGGTTATTGTTAGCTTCGTGGAACTTGTAACTTTGGATCGGTTCGGTTTGAACCGATCAGGTTTTAAAAAGTTTGTTCTGCTTTTAGAGTGCGGTAACCAGGTCCTTATCGGTTCTAAAAAAATGGTTCATTACGTTTTCCATGACCGTAACATGGTCAGGAACCCGATAAGTGTGTCTTACAGCGGATTGCCAAAAAAAAAGTAAGTTTGGTTAGGACTGGCCATCTGAGAGAAGCCAAGGAAAAACCCGGGCCACTGGGTTTCAACACTGTAGTGTGTGTGGGAAGCTTTGTTAAGGCTGACCCTTCACACCACCTGTGTTTATTGTCTGGGGTTTGACCACCCGATTCAGACTGCCAGATTTGCAAGTTTTCTGCCAGCTACCCCTGGAAAAGAGAGTAGGTAGGCTGAGGGAAGGGGGCCAAGTCCAGCTGACCTAGATGGCCAGCCTGGTTCAGTTCCAACCAGACCAGAAGGGGTGCTTTCTCCTGACCAGGCTGAAACTTGAGGAGCAAGGAGAACCGACTCTGAGGATTCGGTTCCGGATAAGAAAAGAAAGGATAAGTCAGCCAGTTGGATCCACAAGTTCTTTCTCCGACCGCTGATGAAATAGCCAAAGCGATGAGGATTGTTCAGTCGAACTAGCTCTCCTGTCCAGTGAGTTGCCGCACCATCGGCTCAGGCGTCTGTTGCTCGGTTCCCTCCGGGTTCCGGATTATAATTTAGAGGATTTTTGTGAACTGGAGGAGGAGGAGGAGGGAGGAGGAGGAGGAAGGAAGGAGAGTATGGAGGATAGTGATGGTGATTATAGAAAGTCTGGATGTGCCCATTGACCCGGACATCTCTCCAGACAGACCTTCAGGGTTTCTCCTCCTAGGCTTTCTGAGTCCCTTCCACTTTATGTTTTACAAAAGTGGCTGAAACTCTTCAGCTTCTATGGAGGAAGCAGTAGAGGATCAGGAGGAACCCTGATTATGTTGAGATGATGGACATCCCAGAGTCCAGGAGGCTGTCTATTCCCCTCCATAAGTCTTTTGGGAAACAGACATTTAAAATTTTAAAGACTCCTAATTCTATACCTCCTGTGGACAGAAGAATGGACAAGAGGTATACTCTTTCCAGGCTCAGATACGGAGTTTTCTTTCCCAGCAATGCAGCCATGTTGGGAGTAGTGCAGGCTGCCTGTGATAAGGCAAATATACCCTTGGCTTCACACACCCCAGATAAGGACTCTAGGAGGATTGATGCCATGGCAAAGGAAGGAGTATATGGTAGCATCTTTGAGGACTCAGGCAGGCTAATTATATGGCTACACAGCTAGATACCAGAAGTCTAGATGGGACACTGTGATGGCTCTAGCTAAACAGGTCCCTGGCCAGCTGCCAAGGAGCTGGAGCAGGTGGCTGCAGATGTATTGAGGCATCCAAGGTGCAATTTCATGCTGCAGTGGACTCCAATGATGTTTCATCTAGAGTCATGGCCACATCTGTGGCCCTTCGTAGGATGGGTTTGGCCTAGATACTCAGGCCTGTCACGGGATACCCCAGACTAAGGCCATGGTTTTTCCTGTTGTTGGTAATTCTCTGTTTGGGGGGAGACAGAGAACTACATGAAGAAAATGGATGAGTACTGGGACCACCTATAGGAGTGCTCGACCAAGGAAGAGGCAAGCCACTCCCCAGAGGCAGCATCCAGGGCAGGGGCAGGCCTTTTCTAGGCCTCTTTTTACCAAGCCCAGGCCTCCTCTTCCACCTTTGCCCAGAGGGGTTCTTCAGAGGGAGAGGCAGACGGGTATTACAGGCCTGCTACCACCCCTCAGTCCTAGAGCTCCTGCCAAACAGGCACCCTGATGGGTTTGCCCGGCCGTTCTCCACCCGTAGGCAGGCTGGCTTACTTTGTCCGGGACTGGATGTCTTTAACATCAGGCCTAATGGGTCCTGGAAGTAGAAGCCAGGGACTGGTTCTCAGCTTCAAACAATTTCCCAAGATGAGAACCAGATCCTTCCACCTTCAGTCCTTTAGAGGCCCTTGCCCTGAGGCAGAGGTGTCTCTTTTTCCCTCTTGGCTCTGAGAGAGCCATAGAAAGGGTTCCACCCCTACACAGGGAAAAGGATTGTACCAGATGGTTCCTCACCCCAAAAAAGACAGGAGAATGGCGTCCATCCTGGATCTCTCAGATATTTAAACAAGCACCTTTTAAAGCCAAAGTTCAAAATGGTGACTTGGGAATAACCTCCACTTTCTAAGGCCAGGGACTGGCTAGTCTCCCTGGACCTCAAGAATGCCTATTTCACATTCTCATCAGATGCTCCCACAGAAAGTACCTCAGGTCTCGAGTGTTGCCCTCAGGCCACTATCAATTCAGAGCAATGCCCTTGGCCTAACATCAGCTCCTAGGGTGTTCACAAAATGCTTGGCAGTAGGTTGCTTTCCTAAGGAGAAAAAGATTCCATCTTTCCATACCTGGCGATCTGGCTCATAGTGGGCCAGTCTCCAGACCAAGTCAAGTCACACCTACAGATAACTCAGCAACTGCTCACTCTCTAGGATTCCTCCTGAATCTTTCAAAGCTGCCCTAGAGCCAGTGCAGCTCCTCCTCACCTTCATAGGGGCGGAGTTGGATACACCAAGGGCAAGAGCCTCCTTCCCTTGGACAGGCAAGGACCTTGTTACACTGGCCTCTTCATTCACCCTCCAGGTGTCTCGACCTAGCTAGGCAGAGTTTTTCTGGGCTCCTGGGCCACATGGCTGCCTCACAGCAGTGGTCCAAGGAGCAAGATTTCAGATGAGGGACATTCAGTTCCACTTAAGAGCCTTCTGGTCCCAGAGAAAGGATTCTCTGACCAAGCTAATCCCAGTGACTCAAACCCTGATCCAGGCTTTGCAATGGTGGCAGGATCAGGACAACCTAAGGCAAGGAGTTCCCTTTGTCACTCATTTTCAGTCTCTAATCCTTACCACAGATGCCTCCCTCTTGAGCTGGGGAGCCCACTTGGGGGATCTGACCACCCAAGGGTTGTGGTCACCTCAAGAATCTCTGCTTCACATCAATCTCTTAGAACTCAGAGTAGTGTTTCTAGCACTTCAAGTTTTTTCCAAGTCTGTTCAGAACAAAGTAGTTCAGATCAGGACAGACAATACCACCACAATGTGGTACATCAGCAAGCAAGGGGGCACTCGGTCTATGGCCTTGTGCACAGAGGCAATGAAGTTGTGGTCTCTGGCCTATTCCTGAATACCTCTGTGATAGCAGGCACACCTCCCAGGGAAGGACAATGTCCTGGTAGATGCTCTCAGCAGGATATCTCAGGGCCATCACGAATGGTCCCTAGATCCACTGATTTTGAAGGTGATCTTCTCCAGATGGGGGCACCCCACAGATGGATCTTTTTGCAGTCCCAGACAATCACCAACTTCCTCTTTTTTTGCTGCAGACCCCCAGTGTTGGGCTCAGTCCCCCTGGATGATCTACTTCTCAATTGGGAAGGGAAGTTCCTGTATGCTCCCCCCCCCTTCCCTCTCCTGTTCAAGGTACTAGTCAAAATCAGGTCTCAACCCCGCAAAGTGATTCTGATTGCTCCAGATTGGGCCAGACAGCCCTGGTACCCTCTCTTGCTGTCCTTAGCAGTCCACCTTCCCCTGTCTCTTCCCAGGAATTACAACCCGCTAACATGTTCTATGGGGAGGGTTTGGTATCCGAATCTCAAATTCTCAATCTCTGCCTGGCTCTTTGAAGAGTTAGAGTCTGCTGATTTACGTCTCTCTCTAGGTGTTCTGGATATTCTAAAGGCTTCTCGAAAGCCTTCCACCAGAAAGACTTAAAACTCCAAATGGAAAAGGTTTACTATTTGGTGCTCTGGGAAGCATATTTCACCAGAGTCTGCTGGGTTGCCTACAGTCCTTGACTATATGTTTCATCTCAATAGCTTGGGACTCAGACCAGCTATACTTAGAGTGCATTTGGCAGCTGTCTCTGCCTTCTTGTCAGCAGGCAAGCACTCTTCCCTTTCAGCTCATCCTGTATTCTGTAAATTCTTCAAGGGATTGCTACATACCAATCCTCCCTTCAGGGACTCTGCCCCTGCTTGGGACCTTAATGTTTGCATTGCTCAGCTTATGCAACCCCCTTTTGAGCCTTTGTCCTCAGCAGAGCTTAAGTACTTGACTTGGAAAAATGTGTTCTTGGTAGCCATTATTTGCCAGACTATAAGTGAGTTACAGGCCCTGTCAGTGGAGCTCTGATTTATCTCTTCCATAGAGGTAAGGTGGTCCCCAGGACTACTAGGGAAGTTTTTGCCCAAGGTGGTTTCAGATTTCACCCAATCTCAGTCTATGTCTCTTCCTGTTTTCTTCACTGACCATTCTTCCTCTGGAGAGAGGAGAATACACAACCTGGATGTGGAAGGACCCTTAGCTGCACATGGTAGCACCAAGGGTCACGGGTTTGACTCCCTCCAACTGTTCCTCACTTATGGTGAGGTTGGTAAGGGAAAACCGGCCACTAAGAGATCTATTGCCAGGTGGATTGTCTCTTGTATACAATTCTGCTATGAAAAATTAGGTATGATCCCACCCTCAGGCCTGAGGGCTCACTCTACTAGAGGTACAGCTGCTTCCCTGGCTGCTGCCAGGGACATTCCTATCTTAGAGATTTGTCAAGCAGCCACCTGGATACCAGTACATACTTTCACCAAGCATTACTCTCTGGACATCCAGGCTAGGAGTGATGCTCGGTTTGGCACAGCAGTGCTTCAGAGCCTGTTCCCGAAGTAGGTTCTGTCCCTCCTCCATGGAGGTACTGCTTGGTAGTCTGCAATAGTCAGAATACAGCAAGACTTCATGTTGTTTGAAGAAAAATTACTCTCAACTTAGTAATGTTGTTTCTTCTAATGGAGTCTTGCTGTATTCTGACCTGCCCCCTGCCTCCCTCCTCAGAACCTGGGTTTGGGATGTGGGTGCTGGAACAGTGTTGGCATCGAGGTGCCCCTTTTTCTCACCCTCTTATTTTTGGGTGTGTGTTGTGTTTTGTTTTTGGGTTTCCTGGACTTGAGTCTTTGCCTTGGAACCAAAAAACCTTTTTATTAAATTTAGTTGCCAGTTGGCTAGTATAAGTTTACAGTTTCCACACAGGACACCCAGTGAGTTTAGCTTGTAAAGATCTGGCGGTTTGGGTTCAAACAACAACAGACAGAGTCTCAACCGAGCTTGAGCTCAGCGTCCCATGCCTTGCATGGAAAGTTAAGTCTTTCCACTCTGGGGCAGTTCAAAGGTTGGATATCACTGCAATAGTCAGAATACAGCAAGACTCCATTAGAAGAAACAACATTACTAAGGTGAATAATTTTTTCTTTCGGATGGTCACTCTGTCCCAGATCATGTCATCCTTGGAGCGAAACATGTGGTTCTGTTCACTGGATCTGCAGGACACGTCTTTCACGTCCCAATCCGTCCATCCCATCAGCGGTTCCTCCACCTCAGGGTTGAAGGGACCCTGTACGTGTTCCGAGCCATGCCGTTCAGCCTGTCATCAGCCCCATGGGTCTTCACCAAATGCATTGCGGTGGTGGCAGCCCATCTCTGGTGTCGGGGGCATCAGGATTTATCCTTACCTCAACGATTGGCTCCTAGCAGGTTCCACCAATCAGGAGGTGGAGAGGTCCAGGGACCTGGCCCTCCAGTCCTCCTCCCAACTCTGCCTCCTGATCAGCAAGGCCAAGTCGGAACTCGTGCCCTCGCAGGTGATGGGCTTCATCGGGGCAGAGCTCGACTCTTATCAAGCCAGAGCTCAGCTCCCGGTGGACAGGGCGAGGTTCTCTCCTCCTTGCCAGATAATTTCTGGTTGGCATGCCTGCCCGGGACTTTCTGCGCTCTGGTTTACACATGGGCGCACCAGTGGGTCCATTGGGGCCCAGTTGCACATCGCGCCTCCTGTGGGAGCTGGTGCCCAGTGGACTCAGCACCACGGTCATTTCTACCAGCCGACCACTGTAACCCAGAAGATGTAGGATGCTCTCTGCTGGTGGACCACCCCAGACCGGTTGCAGAAAGGGATCCTATTTGTCCGCCCCAAGCCGACAGTCATCCTTATGACTGATGCCTCTCTCATGGGCTGGGGAGCCCACATGGGGGACAAAAGGGCCCATTGGCTCTGGACCCCTGAGGAGTCCCGATGCCACATCAACCTGTGGGAGCTCAGAGCAGTCAGACTGGTACTGTCAGCTTTCGCTTCTCAGCTCCGGGGTCAAGTGGTTGAAGTCCAGACGGACAATACCACGACCATGTACTACCTCAACAAACAGGGCGGCACGCACTCCTGTCTGCTGTGCAGAGAGGCGCTCCACATCTGGACCCTCATGAGCCGTTTGGAGGCAGATCTCGTAGCCATCCATGTGGCAGGAGCCTCAAACCATGTGACGGATGCTCTCAGCCACTTAGGCAAACATCCCACGAGTGGTCTCTCCATCCAGAGGTAGCTTACAGCCTGTTCTTCCACTGGGGCAAACCGATGGTGGACCTGTTTGCCTCCAGGGACAACACCATGCTGAGGCTGTTCCATGCCCACCCCACTCAGCAAGGCTCACTGCAGGGGGATGCCTTCTCGAGGCCATGGACCCCAGGCTTTCTCTACACCTTCCCCCCATTTCCCTTGCCAGGCTGCTACCTGGAAGTCAGCAAACACCTTCATTACCCATTACCACATTGACCTTGAGTCACGCCAGATGCTGGTTTTGGGGCCTCAGTTCTCCAATCTCTGTTTCCTAAATAGGGGGTGTGCGCCTTGCCTCCCTCCTCCCGGAGAACTGCTAGGAGTCTGCCAAAGAGTGTGGATGAACAACATATCCACTTCCCTAGAAAAACAGGTTACTCACCTGTAACAGTAGTTCTAGGAATGGTGTGTGTTGTTCATCCACATGGACCCACCCGACCTCCCCCAGCTGTGGACGACAGTACCTGGCTTCTGAAGGATTAAGATCTGGCGTCATGGGTGAGCCAATGATTAGACATTCGTGGAGGAGCCAGCTTGAAAGACTTACAGCAAGATTCTGTAGGCCTGAGTGTGGATGAACAACATATACCACTCCTAGAACTGTTTCCGGTGAGTAACTCATTTCTTCAGGAGCGTGATATGTTGTTCATCCACACTCTGGCATGTCCTTTCCCCTTTAAATCTGGCCAGAAAGTCTTCAAGCTGGCTCCTCCCACCCACCCGTGTGGTAAATACCTCAGCTCAGCTCCATGATGCCAGATCTTCCTTTCCGCTGGAAGATTCAAGTTCCCTCGTGCTACTTCTGCAGTTTGTAGGCCCTGGATTCTCAACGACGGTTTTCACCGCAATTGCTTTCTTTAAAAGTCATCAGAGTTTACGATTCCGATCCGAGTGCATCGGACATGGAGGACAAGTCATCCCCCAGATTTCGCCGGTGTCCCTGAGGACAGAAAATGTTGCGCACCGATCCCCACCTCTCGTATGTCTAGTGCTTAGGTGTCGGCATGACACCACTCTTGCACCATTTGTCTGGCCTTCCATCCCAATGTCCTGAGATCTCCAGAAGGTGCGCCTAAGACTAGGGAAGACCGAGCTCACAACCCACCGGTGAAATCGGCGAGTTGTGGTGGTGGTTTCCTGTGGTCAGGATCCGGCCGAACAGCTCGAACAGATGGCGGCCAAGAGGAAGTTGCTCAAGCTTCGCCAGCCAAGTGTTTTTGTGCCGCTTAACCTGGTTCTACCTTCACTGTCCTTTCTGAGCTGTGCCAGTCTCTCCCCACCAAGCGAGAGGCGCCTCGGCTTGCACCTCCCGCCCCTAAGAAAAGGGACAGACCCTAAATCTTCTTCTGCCTGAAGAAGACGCTCCTGGGACCGAGCCATCCGATTCTCTAGGATCTGCGTATTGACCTTGGTCGATCGCTTCCTCAGCCGCCTGCTCGGACCTTCCATCAGGCCAAGGCACTGAGGCCGAGAATGCCGTGAACCGCCGAGATTACTCTCGACCCAATCGAGCCATTGTCGCCGACTCCCATTGACGACTCCTTGGAAAGGACACCTATCCTTTCCTTCCCCGACGAGGAGACCCAATCCTCGGGTCACCGACTCCGGCTTCTCCTGATTGAACCAGTTGACCCTGTTGGTCTCGATCGAGGACCAGGACCCCTTCGGTCGAAAAACTGAAGAAAGGTCACAAGCACTCTAGAAAGAGGCGGCACCACCAATCCTCATCCTCCTCAGACGAGGAGAGACTTCAACGGAAACCCGGCCGACGTTATGGAGGATCTCCATGGCAACAGCTGATTCTGGACCGGTCAGAAACCGTTCCGCTGGCACCACTGGCCATTACTTGGCCACAGCCTCTAGGCCGATGTCAGACTTCTCCGGAACCCAAGATTCCGGTCCTCCACCAGTAGGGCTGCACGCATTCCATCTTCGGCCTGTTTCGGTCTCCCCACCGATTTTAGTGGAACCACCGCCTAAGCAGCCTCAGGAGGGCTCCTCGAAGAGGATAGGACACCGCCTTCCCGTCATCTGTCCATTACAGTGGTCTCAACCGCCTCGCGATCGAGGAGACATAGGTGGAGACCCCTATATCCCGATTCTTTAGACCCGATGCCACTGGTCTGGCAGTCGCATCCGGGATGACGCGGTCCTCAGTGGCAGGCTTGGAGGAAGGTCCTCCTTTCAGGGCATCCTCCGCCATGTCAGATCTGACCGAATGCCCTCGGAGCCCATCCAAAAGAAGTTGCGGAGTACCCCTCACGGATATCCTCAAGAGGGGGATACCCGACGAGGCCTTTCCAGTGGCCGAGGCCATTGTTGGCCCGGCCCTTGAGCTATGGCAACGCCCTGCCTCTTGCCCAGCTCCATCTGCCTGCATGGCCCACAAGTATACGGTACCCATGGGGTCCCTAGCGGGTTTCACAGAGCATCCCTCAGCCGAGAGCCTTGTGACTGCTTCTGTGTTTAGATGCATGGGTAGTTTAGCTGACATTGACCGCCCTCCAGACAAAGAGTCCAAGTATATGGACCATTCTGCCCAGAAGGTTTATGCGGCCTCATCCTTGGGCCTTCGTCAAGCCAGCTCGGCTGTGATCATGGCACACTTCTCTCATGCCCTTCTGGGGTCACTAGATGAAGTCCTCCCTCATCTCCCAGCGGACATGCAGACCACGGTTAAGCAGGTTTGTGACCAGGGCCATGCTGTTGCCAAGCAGCAGCCCCAGACGGCCCTGGACATTGGAGATTCCTGTGCCCACTCCTTAGCAGCCACAGTGACCACTCGCCGCAGGGCCTTGCTGAGGTTATCCTCCTTTCCGGCGGATACTCAACACAAGTTAGCTGACGTGCCCTTCCTCGGCACCAACCTCTTTGGTCCGGGAGTGGCAGGTCACCTCCAGCGTATAGAGCAGACCAGTGCCACCTTGGATGCTACCTCTGCAAAGGGTTCTTCGGGCAAGAACCAGCAGAAGCCCAAGAAGAAGCCTTTTCATCACTCTTCCCCTGCGGTTAGATAGCCCTCCTATGAAGGAGGTCAGCAGCAGGCTCAAGCTTGGCGCCCCCAGCCCAAGCAGGGTCCTCAACAGCACCATAAAGGAGGCCGAGGTGCCGGTCCAGGAGCCTTCTCCTCCTCTAAGCCTGCTCAGTGACGGGTCAGGGGTTGCCACCCCTGCACCCGTCATGCCAACTCTGGGTCCTCCCGTGTGGGGCCAGCTCCACCACTTTCTTTCCGCCTTCGGACAGGTGGGTTCTGGAAGTGGTCAGCCAGGGACTGCTTCTAGAATTCGAGCAGTACCTTCCCAGCCGAGCCCGCGCCCCTCGGGAGAAAAGGATCTCAGCTTGCACTCAGTCAGCCCTTCAGGACAACATTGCTCAGCTCCTCCGCAAGGAGGCGATAGCTCCAGTGCCAGATCCTCCTACAGACCCAGGCTTCGTGTCCAGGTACTTCCTGGTGCCCAAGCGGACGGGGGGTTGGCGTCCCATCCTAGATCTCCACGAGCTGAATCAATATCTCAGGTCTCGCACCTTCCGGATGGTAACTCTGAACCAGATCATACAATCTCTGGAGCGAAACATGTGGTTCTGTTCACTGAATCCACAGGACGCGTTCTTTCACGTCCCAATCTGTCCATCCCACCAGCAGTTCCTCCGCTTCAGGGTCGAAGGGACCCTGTACAAGTTCCGAGCCATGATATTCAGCCTGTCATTGGCCCCTTGGGTCTTCACCAAGTGCATTGCAGTGGTGGCAGCCCATCTTCGGCGTCGAGGGGTTCGGATATACCCCTATCTCGACAACTGGCTCCTGGCTGGTTCCTCCTTTCAGGAGGTGGAGAGGTCCAGGGATCTGGCCCTCCGAACCTGCTCCCAACTGGGCCTCCTGATCAACTCAAGCCAACTCATGCCCTCTCAGGTGATGAGCTTTATCGGGGCAGAGCTCGACTCTTGCCAAGCCAGAGCTTGGCTTACAGCGGACAGGGCGGAGGTTCTTTCCTCCTTTGCCCAATAATTTCTGGTTGGGCACTTGCGCCCTGCCCGGGACTTTCTGCGCCTTCTGGGCTATGTGGCAGCATGCACCTCGGTGGTCCGTTGGGCCAGGTGGCACATGTGCCCCCTTCAATGGGAGCTGGCCGCCCAGTGGACTCAGCGATATGGCCACTTTGACCAACTGATCACTGTAACCCAGAAGATATGGGATGCTCTCCAATGGTGGACCATCCCAGACCAATTGCAGGAAGGGATCCCATTTGTCCGTCCTGAGCCGATGGTCGTTCTGATGACCGATGCCTCTCTCATGGGCTGGGAAGCCCACATGGGGACAACAGGGCCCACGGGTTCTGGACCCCCAAGGAGTCCCGATGCCACATCAATCTGTTGGAGCTCAGAGCAGTCAGACTGGCCCTGTCAGCTTTCGCTCCTCAGCTCCAGGGTCAAGTGGTTCAAGTTCAGACGGACAATACCATGACCATGTACTACCTCAACAAACAGGGCGGCACGCACTCCTGTCTGCTATTCAAGGAGGCGCTCCGAATCTGGACCCTCGTCAGCCGGTTGGAGGCAGATCTCCTTGTCATCCATGTGGCAGGAATCTCGAACCAACTGGCGGATGCTCTCAGCCGCATAGGCAGGACATCCCACAGTGGTCTCTCCATCCAGAGGTAGCTTACAATCTGTTCTCCGTTGGGCAAACCGTTGGTGGTCCTGTTTGCTTCCGAGGAGAACACCAAGCTGAGACTATCATGCCCGCCCAGCAGGGCTCGCTGCAGGGGGTGCCTCGAGGTGTGGACCCCAGGCTTCCTCTACGCCTTCCCTCCATTTTCCTTGATCCACAAGGTGCTTCTCAAGGTGAGGAGGCACAAGACGAAGGTGATTCTGGTAGCTCCAGATTGGCCCCACCAGTTCTGGTATTCAGATCTCCTCAGCCTCAGCTGCAGGGCCCCAGAGCGGCTTTGTACACGCCCGGACCTGATATCATTGAATCAGAGGAAGGTATTCCATCCAGACCTTCAGTCCCTGCACCTCACAGCCTGGTACCTGAGCGGCTAGAGTTCCAGGCTTTGGGTCTTTCTGAGGATGTCTACACTGTGGTGGAGGCATCTCGTAAGGAATCGACCAGGAAATGTTATGCCTTCAAATGGAAAAGGTTTTCCATTTGGTGTCAGGGTAAGAGTCTGGACCCCTTATCCTGCTCTGTGGCTAACATTTTAGACAACCTGTGGTCTCTCTCTCCAAAGGGGGTCTACGGTCATCGACCCTTAGGGTGCACCTGGCAGCCATTTCTACTTACCGGGCGCGGGCTGGTCAGCCGACATTGGCACAGGAGGCAGTGGTCGGGCGCTTTTTCCAAAGCCTGGATCACATATCCCCTCCGATGTGTGAACCTCCACCTCTGTGGGATCTGTTGCTGGTTTTGGCAAAGCTCATGGGCAAGCCATTCGAACCCATGCACAAGTGTGAGCTCTCACACTTGTCATGGAGGACGGCCTTCTTGGTGGCTATCACGTCAGCCAGAAGGACAGGGGAACTCCAGGCACTGTCGGTGGACTCCCCTTATCTGGTCTTTCACAGGGACAAAGTTGTCCTGTGCCCCCAACCGAAATTCCTTCTGAAGGTGGTGTCAGAGTTTCACCTTAACCAGGTGTTGACTCTGCCAGTATACTACCCTAACTACACCTCAGACACCGAGTATAGGCTCCATACTCTGGACCTGAGACGTGCTCTTTCCTAGTATAATGAAAGGACGGCGGAAATTCGGGGAGAGATTCGCCAGCTGTTTGTCACCTATGCTGAAGCCACTTCTGGCAGGCCCGCAGCTAAATCGACCGTTGAGAGATGGATTACATCATGCATAGGTCTGTGCTATGAGTTGGCAGACAAGGAGCCTCCCAGAGGGATAAGAGCTCATTCTACCCGCCATACGGCTGCATCGGTGGCTGCTTCCAGGGACATCCCTATCCAGGAGATCTGTTGGGCTGCTACCTAGAAGTCAGCAAACACCTTCATTACCCACTACCACATCGACCTTGAGTCACGCCAGGATGCTGGTTTTGGGGCCTCGGTTCTCCAATCTCTGTTTCCTAAGTAGGGGGTGTGCGCCTTGCCTCCCTCCTCCCGGAGAACTGCTTGGAGTCTGCCAGAGAGTGTGGATGAACAACATGTCCACGCTCCTAGAAGAACAGATTACTCACCTGTAACAGTAGTTCTAGGAGTGGTATATGTTGTTCATCGACATGCACCCACCCGACCTCCCCGGCTTTAGGCGCACCACCTTGCTTCGAGCAGGCTAAGATCTGGCGTCATGGGGCGGTGCTGAGGTATTTACCACCTGGGTGGGTGGGAGGAGCCAGCTTAAAGACTTTCCGGCCAGATTTAAAGGGGAAAGGGACATGCCAGAGAGTGTGGATGAACAACATTACCACTCCTAGAACTACTGTTACAGTTGAGTAACCTGTTCTTTCTGTATTCCTTCCCTCTAACTCAGAGAGTGCTTCTCAAGCTGCATATGGAGGAGACAACTCTGATACTCATTGCTCCTCCATGGCCTCGACAGATCTGGTTCACTTTACTGCAACAGCTGGTGGTGGAACCCCCAGTGCCTCTGCCCCAGTGCAAGGGCCTACTGTCACAGAAACAGGGAACCCTGGTCAATCCAGACCTGAAATTTCTACATCTGCATGCATGGCTCCTGGAGACATAGCCATAGCTCATTTTGGGGTTGCCCAGAAAATGGCAGATGTTCTGGGGGCTGCTGGAAAACCTTCCACCAGATCCACTTTCTCCATGAAGTGGAAGTGGTTTGCTTTGTAGACTGCTTTCCACCACCTGGATCCATTCACCTGTCCAGTTAATCAGATTCGAGAGTATCTGCTGTCATTATTGGATTCAGGCCTGCAGTATTCCTTTATTAAAGTGCACCTGGCTACCATATCAGCTTTCCATGTGACTATAGATGGCTGTACGGTGGCTCAGCTGGGGAGGGCACATACATTCTTGAGGGGCATTCTACATCTAGAGCCTCGTATTCGCAATCTGGTCCCGGCTTGGGACTTAAGTTTTATTTTGGAAGAGCTTACTTTGGTTCCTTTTGAGCCAGCTGTGGCTTGTGGCTTACACTTTCTTTCTTGAAAAGCATTATTTTTAGTTGCACTTACTTCTGCTTGAAGGATTCCAGAGCTACAGGCTCTAATGCGTGAGCCTCCTTATTTGATTTTTCACAAAGACAGGATGTCTTTGCATACTAATCCTAAGTTTCTCCCAAAGGTGATGTCTGAGTTTACTTTAAATCAAACCATCCACTTGCCCATGTACTATCCAGAGCTTACGAATCCAGGGGAGGCATTGCTCCATGCTTTAGATGTGCATAGAATCCTCGGATACTATACACACCATACCAAGGAGTGCATGAAGTCCTCACAGCTTTTTGTTTAATTCACTCCGGGGAAAGAGGGCACCCCAGTTTCTAAACAGTGCTTGTCCAAATGGCTAGCAAACTGTATTACTTTTTGTTACAGGAAGTATGGTAAGGAATTTCCTGGTGTGGTTCATGGTCATTCCACAAGAGGCCACTTCTGTAGCTTGTTTTTGGAATGTCTCAACTGCAGAGATCTGTGCAGCTGCTGTCCACACTTTCACCAAGCACTACAGTTTGGACATTGTCTCTCATAGAAGGGCTGGCTTTGGCCTAACTGTGCTACAAGTCCCACTGTCACAAGCCTATAGGCTTCAGCCCCCCAGACTCTCAACTTTTGATACTGCTTGGGACTCATTCCAAAAGTGTGGCCTGGTGAAAGAGATATCCTTGAAAAAGAACAGTTACATACATACCGTAACAGTAGATCTTCAAGAGCATCTCATTCTTCAGACCATGCTGTCCCACCGTCCATCCCTCTCTTTGTATCTGCAACACTAGACTTCTGTGATGCTGTCTCGATTATTTCATTTTCCAGCCCTCTGTTTTGCCTGGTTTGTAGAGGGCTGGGCTCTCTCCTGGTTCCCTGGAGAGAGAGAGAGAGAGAGAGGTCCTCTGAGCAGATCTCCAGTGGGGAACTGAGGAGACTGAGGAGAGGAGGGGCTGCCCATGTTTACGTATATGCTCACATCTGATGTCATTATGGGTGGCCCCTGGCAAACTGCTTGCAAAAGTTTCTGTGTGGTCCTAGAGCCTGATGGCTATTAGTTCCAAAGGTGTGGCCTGATTAAAGAGATTCTCTCTAAGATCTACTGTTACAGTAAATACATAACTGTTCTTTGTCATCCCTATCATGAAGTCTGTATAAACTTCGAGCCTCCATAGTCAACCACATTCTGTATTGTGGGGTTTGTGAGGGTGGTGTGTCAGGACCGTTGTTAGGCCTAATGACGCCCTAAGCAGAAATGCTTTTGGTGCCCCCATCACGGCCCCCTCTGCTCCCTTTTCCCACAACCCACATCCAAAACATGTTAACAGTCCTATGAATACATGGGTGGTAACAGCAGTTTGGGTTATTGTATTGACATGTTTTGCTTTTCATGCTGATCTCTGCTTACACTTTCTGCTTTAGTGCTGTGCTGATGCCTTCGCGAGGGAGGGGGGTAATTTTGTAAGCATTCTCTACAGTTCGGCAGATAAAGAGAGATAATATCCAATGTAGTGTTCTGTATTGTAGTAGGAGTGTCTTCCCCAAACACTATACATATTGTTCCCTCAGGTTTTTAATTTTTCTTGCTGGCAAGCAGGTTGCATATTAAATCACAAGCACATCACAAAGGCTTGGTTGTTGTGATGTTTTTGGAAGCATCCTTCTCGAAGATATGATTCTCGTGGGAGTCTGCCTGTTTAAAATAGATGTTACTTCACCAAGAGGAGTGACTGTATGTCTAAGTGATTAACACTACACCCTCCGTATAGGAACCTTGTTTCTTTTTGCAGCATCAACACGAACACCTAGGAGGGTAATCTGGCTTGATGTGCCAGTGTTTAGGACCACAGCGATGTCAGGCAGGCTGGGGAGAAGGAGTGAGAGCTTTAGTGGATGTTGAGGGCTGTTTTTACACATAGAGAGGTTAGTTCTGGATTCAGCTGCCCAACTTGCTTTTCTTCCTGAAGCATGGCCATTCTGCCTGCTAATCGAGATGAAGAGAAAAAATAAGTTTATTTTTTATTTCTTTATGCTCCCATATACTGATGGGGATGTACCCCATATCTGCCCCTTTGAACCTCAGCTGCCCGACCCCCCCAAACCGAGACTTACCATGAGACCATAGTGACCCATATGGTGGCCCCCTTCCTCCTGAGGAGGAAATCTAAAGAGGAGAGAATAAAGAGTATGCTAGTCTGGCAGTACCTCATGAGAGGTATGGAGCCAAACCAGGTGTTATGAGGCTCAGCCGTGGGGGGTTTTCAGTTGTGCAGGTTTCGCCGGCACTGAGGACATTCATTGACATCCATGGAATGCAGCACACTCCCACACAATGTGTGGCCCAGCACCAATCCCATCTCTTGAGGCTTATAGTGGTGTACTGACTCCTGGCCACCACCAGGAGTCAGAATGTAGCCGAGAACCTATGCGCTCACCCCACCTGGAGGAGGAGGAGAGCTGTCCAACGGATGCTCATCTCTCCTCCCCACCCCCCGTCCAACCCTCCAAAGCTTCAGGTTCACTCCTGAACTTGGGTCATTGGCGCCGCAGCAGTGGCACTGCAACTGCGCCGGTGGGCTGGCACAGTTGCAGAGTAAGATTGACAGAGACATAGAATGGGGTCCGGGGGATTGTAGAAAGCATAAGAAATGCTGGAATCGTCATGTGAAACTCTTCCCTCATTGTAATGGAGTAGAAGGGTTTAAAAATCGGTATCACAAGGAGAGACAGTTTATCCTAGTGGTTAGAATATAGAGCTATGGACTTGGAGACCCAGATTTGAATCCCACAAGCGCCAACACAGCATGATTATGAGCAGGTCACGTAACTCCCTATGCATAAGCTCTCCTATCTTACTCTGTATGCTTAACCCCAAGTGTTCTGTCCCATAGTCTTCTGTAATCTCTGTGAGTGTGTGCCTAATGGCAATTGCCAGCAGCTCAAGAAAAAGCCTTTTGATCCATCTAGTGTGTCCATAATAATCTATTGTCCCTGTGGCCTAGTGTCTGTACAGGATTTCTGCCCACACAAGCCTTCCCCATGTTGCATGCCTTGCTGCTACCCCCTGGGTGACTGTTTAGCCCTTAACTCTATCCTAGCCATGTTTAAAACCATTAATGATCATTGCACTCACCACCTCAGCTCTCAGGCTGTTCCACGGCTCAGCCACTTTCTGTGTAAGAAAGAACTTCCTCGCATCCCTCCTAAATTTCCCTCCCGCCACCTTCTACTCATGTCCCTGTGTTCTCGACTCACTATTCCTGTTGAACAGTTCCTTGCAGGTTATCTTGTTCATTCCTTTCAGAAACTTGAAGGCTTTATATTGCCCCTCTCCCTTCTGGTCTTCAGTGAGTACTTGTTCAGTGCCCTGAGCTAATCTTCATAGGGTCTGTCCTACAGGCCCTGAATCGATGCTGCACCATCTCCTTCCTGTTCCTGTCTTTCCTTAAGTGAGGGCTCCAGAACTGGCCTTGGTTCAACAGGTGTGGCCTTACCAGTGATCTACAGAGAGGTAGTAATACCTCCTTTCTCCTGCCTTAAAACCCCCTCCCAGTACACCCCTAACATCCTAAATGCCTTGCTGTAGGCCTTGTTACACTGGATATATTCGTTAAGGGAGTCGCTTATGATGACTTCTGGGTCCCATTCCTCAATAGTAGTGTCCAGCTTAACCGTTCCCCTACAATATTCTGTCCTAGGGTTTCTGTTCTCAGTGTGCACCACGTTGCACTTTTTGGCATTGAACTTCCAACTGTCAAATCTTGGACCACCTCTGCAATGTTTGTAGGTCAGGTTCCTTTGCAACTCTCTTACTCCCTTCTTGTTGTCTCCCATACCACAGGGCTTAATGTCATCTGCGAAGAGACACATCCAGCCCTGAATTCCTTCTCCTGTGTTGCTCATGAACATATTGAAACAGACTGGACCCAGGTCTGAGCCCTGTGGCACTCCACTTGTGAACGCTGTCTCCTCAGATTTAACTCCGTTTACCACTACCCTCTGCTGTCTTCCCCTAAACAACTACCCACCCATCTAACTGTGTCCTTCGATGCATCTTGATCCTCTAGCTTTTTCAGCAGTGTCTGTGTGGCACAGAGGAGAATGCCTTGACAAAATCAAAGTAGAGTAAATGTACTGCTTGTCCCTTATTTAATTCCCTAGTTAACCAGTCAAAGAATACTATCAGGTTGATCTGAGAAGACCCGTGCTGCTTACTGTCCTGGAGCCCATTACTCTCCAAAGAGGACCTAGAGGACTACCTGACTAGTGTCTCCATCAGTTTAACCACAACAGAGGCAGGACTGAAAGGCCTGTAGTTCCCCATTGCTCCATGTCCCCACCCTTATGGAGCAGAACTACATCTGCTACCCTCCACTCTTTTGGAATCACCACTAATTGAATTAAACTGCTGAGCAGCCCTGCCAGGGGTTTAGCAAGTTCTGATGCCAGTTCTCTGAGCACTCTTGGTTGCATCCCAGCCAGCACCTGGGGCCTTATCTACCTTCAGGGATGTCCTGTTCAGCCCTTTTCTGGCCCTTCAGCAGCCTTGAAAGACCCTCATAGTGTAAACTGCAACCCCCACCCTCTGTCAACAGCTTACCCTGGAAGGAGTCTGCTCAGCTTTCCTACAGGTCACCACAAATCTACCAAGGAAGGTTTCAGTAGATGGTAGAAAACCAGTGTATCCTAACTTAGTCCTGATGAGCAATGGGCAGTGATTCCTGCAGAGCTGTGGATTCCCTATAGACACCCCTGTAGACCCTATCATCCTACTCCATAGTCCTCATGCTCCTGTGTCGCTCTGACGAGAGATGGATAGACCCCCCCCCATGGTGCTGCTCACTGCTGCTTCTCACCCCTCAGCCTCCCACAGTTCTCCCTCTCTGATCCTGACTTCCTGACCCCTACAGCACAATCAGGTAATTTTCAAAGGGGAAAAAAGAAAAAACTTAGCACAGTCCCCGATTAAAGGCTTACCAGCCTGGCCAGCTCCTCTGCTCCAGGTAAGCTTATAGCATAAACTTGTCCATAAAAGACTCAGACTAGTAGCGTCCAATTGGACACAGTCAGTCATATTGTCAGGCCTCATACAATGGTGACACTCATGGCAGCCTCCCATCCCTCAGCTTACCACAGTCCTCCAGACCCCAACACCAGCAGCACAACTGGGCAGTTTTTACAGTGTGTTAAAAAAAACTCAGTACAGTCCCTGATAAAAAGGCTAACCAGCCTGCCAGAGTCCGCTGCTCTGTAGTATAAGAGCATTTGAAGACTTGGCAAAATCCTGAAAGAGACACCTTTCTAATACACTGACTATGGGAAGAGTTTCTCAGGCAAAAGAAGATACACACACCCCCTCCCTCCACCCCCGCTTCTCTATTGTGCAACTTTTCATTAAACTAAGCATAAACAGAGTATGGGTACAATTCAAATTCGAACATTTCTTGGGAGCTTGGTACAGAGTGTGCCAAACATTTACTCACCTCTTTTCATGTCCCAGCCTCAAGTGATATTCTGCACAAAAATCTGAAGCCAGCTTCTTGCATTAAGCAGCATGGGGCTGTAGGACTGTGGACAGGTACAAATTTGTGGGAATGTCAAAATTAATATTACATCTGGCCCTTGGACAACCATCCACAAAAAATTATTTCTAGCCTGATCCCTTCCGTCCCTAACTTAAACATTTAATAAACTGTTGCATGTTCTGTTTAGATAGGCTGATAAGAGATTTTATTTTTATGACCAGCATGTTTACAGTTACAGTAGATACTAAATTCTATGTGACGCTTGCCAAATTCTGGATTTTCATGACCTTTTCTAGAAATGCAGATTACAGAAACGACTACAGAAGATGCAGGCTGAAATTTCTGTTGTGGTTAAAAATATCTTTGCAGTTGGCTGACTGATGGCCCAGCAGTACAGCATCACTTTACTATGTATTTGAGCCTGGCACATTAGCAACCCGAGATATGTGATCGAGGGTTGCTAATGTCAGTCGCACTTCCTCAGCAGATGGAGGGCACTGCTGCATTCCGTTGCTGCAGCAAGCCCTGTGGTGGGTCAAGGAGGCTAGCCTTCCTTCGCTAGGGAATCTGCACACTAACAAGGTCAGCGTTGGCAGGTTGAGGGGATCCGTGGGATTGGGGATATAGAGGAAAACTGGGAAAAATCACAAGCATGGCTGTCTAAACAACTACCACTAGTACTCACGAGCGCCATATCACACAGAGATTTTGTGTGAGGGTTGGAGGGTCACTGGTGAAGCCACGGAATTAGGAGAAATGATAGGAATAAAAATCATTATTATGGGAGAGGGTTTGGGAGCAGATTCATAAAACTACAGCCTCCCCATCGTTGGGGGAATTTAGGTGACAGTCACTCTGTAGTTTTGCAACCCCACAATATCAAAGCACTATGGATCCCACAGCTCTGAGGGACTGCGGACAGGTGGAAACACACACACACATGTTTTGGAGCTGTCCTGTTCTAAAAACATTCTGGGCTGATGGAGCGGCAGCGGGACAAATCCTAGAAATACCGGAGCCAAATAGCTTCCAGCATTGGCTGTTGGGATTGGCCCCACAGGAGGTAAAGGAAAGAAATACTTATTCATTGCGTTTGTGGCAGCTGCCACGAAGTTCATTACTCAGCTGTGGTTCCTAACTACCCCACCCTCCCTGGAGTAATGGCTTAAGGTTTGTCAAAGAATACAGGAAATGGAAAAAGTCACAGCCCTTGTGAGACACAGAAAAGAAAAATACACGGGGCTTTGACTGCCATTCATAAATTTCATTGCAGAGGAAGGAAGAAATCTTCTAGAAGTCCTGGCCGACACTGATGTGAACCCCCTAGCGGAGGGAAAGCTTTACTCTTGTAAACCCACTAGCTTACTAAATCTAATTCAGCATAGACAATTAGATATAATAATGAAATAGGGTCTAATGGTTGAGGAATTTGGATGCAGTAATGTACTCCAGACTGCCACAAAAGTGTTTCTTTCTTTCTTCAATATCCCGCATAGTTTGTGAAAATTGCATGTAGTTTTTAAATGAACTGTTTTTGTATGAAATGTTTCCTTTATTTTTAATTTCTTTTTGAAATCTGTAATGTTATTTGTGAATCCACGGTATGTCTGTAATTGTTGTTTATCTAAAAGCTTTAATAAATTGTGATTACAAAAAAAAAAATAGTGATTAAAAAGCCTCCCCATTGCCACAGCAGTAAGGGTATTGTTTGCAACAACAGCGAACTTAGTTTGGAAATAAGCACGGGTAATCAGAGGCTGGCCGGCAGAGGGAGGATCGACCATCCCAGGGACAGCTGTTATCCCTTGAGGTGGGGTGACTCTGTATGTGACTGCAGGACTGCAGCTGGGTGGCAGTCAGGTGATACCGCATTTGAGCACATTAGAAGTGGAAGGGCTGCTTTCAGATGCCAGCAGGCATGTGTGTCATTGCATGCCAGTGCCCTGGGAGAAAAACCAGAGGACAATTCCCTGGTAGTATCTGGTTGCCTCGCAGGCACTGCATGACTGGCATGCAGGCCACTTACCACCACTGTGTGGTTCTGGGCAAGTTGTGGATAACTGCTAAGTCCATGAGACAATTGGTGAGGGAGCGGGGGATGCCACATGGAACAGAGGAGCAGGAACATGTAAGTGGAAAAAATCTTCATTGGGGAAAAAAAGGCTTTTGGGATCTGGATACCAGAATTCATGTGCATGTCCTAAAATCACTACAATGAAGCCAGCGGGGGGCCAGGACAGTTGTGGGGGAGAGGATCTCTGCTCTAAGGGAGGGTTTTGTTCTCCTAGAACTCAATTTTCCTCTTCTGACCAAAGAGAGGCAGTGTGGGAATCGGTCACGAAGGCAGGTGCTTGCCCACCCTCCCAGCTGGATGAAGTGCACACCTGTGGTGGTAACAGACAAATGGAGGATAAAGGCAGGATTACAGAGTATGTGTTTTAGGGATCATATGGGTTTTGGGCTTTGGTGTGGGTTGGGGCTTATGTTGGTTTGATGCTCAGGTGGGTTTTGAGGCTCACATTGAGCATACTCAGGTGTGGAGTATCACTTAGGTAGGCTTGGAGCTCAGGTGGGGATCTGAGGTTCAGATGGGATTTGGAGGTTCAGGTTGTTTTAGGGGTTCTGCTGGGGCTTGGGGATCAGATTGATGTGGAGCTCACAAAATGGTGCAGTCTTCAAAAACATGGTTGTGCTATGAACAGAGCACTCTGCTAAGAAAGGGGTATGTCATACGTAGCCCAGTTTTATTATACCTAATTACAAGTCTACAAAATGCAGTGCTCCTTATTGTACACTAAAGTACCTTTGGTATTAAAGTACAGATCAGTCAAAACAGCCATGCCTGTTCTGAGACCACCTGGTGCGTTGGGGCTTTGCTTACAAGAGCTTTGTCGAGGTGGGTGCAGCAAGTAAGTTCAAAGTCCCATTTTATAAGTCAAGGAAGCAATGACCTCATACATTATAATAATTCTTCAAGGCCTATTTATGACTCCACAAGTGATATCAAGATTCCCTGAAGTAATGAAAACAGTATCCAGTCCCCTGTGCTGCTCAAATGAACCTGCATATCATAAAGTTATTCTGTTTTCTTACTCACTTTCTTCCTTCATTCCACATTTTTACAAGGGGCTCTTAATTTCATAAATCAGTCAAGTTGTGATAAGCCTGACCACCAACGACAAAGCCCCCTCATGTGTCGGTGCTCCCCAATGGCCACCTGTGAGCCCCTTATGGGCCAGCACTCTTTAAAAAATGAGAGTGGTCTTCACGTACGATAAAGCAATGAGACCACCGCTCATATTGGCATGTCAAACATGAAAGAATATGTACCTGACCTGTGGGGTGGTTACCTTGTCATTAGAGGTAAGACTTATTACAGCTCGGCTGATTTATGAAACCAAGCACCCCTTTTAAAATCATGGCATGAAGAAAGAAAGTGTGTAAGAAAAAGGAATAACTTTAAAATCATTTGCAGGGTCCTTTGAGCATCATTTGGAGGGGTGCACCGGATATTGTTTGTTTCTTTTATGGGCCACACACCAGTAGCACCCCTACAAAATTAAACAAAATGTACAAGAAACTTGATTAAAACTCTGTGAATAAGCCAGGGTGGAGCTTGCTATTTCATTAATGACCAAGATTCCCAAAAGTGCAGCAAATGCTATTCTCAGATTTAAAAATGTGCCTAATAAATTACTATATTTACAACTGAAGCTGTTTTTAAGATGGCTTTGATATTAAAAAAAAAAAAAAAAAAATTGGCATATGCAAAAGCAAATTTCCTGTATCCCATACAGATCCAGAAGCAATAGTTTAGCCAAATTAAAAAGCTCATAGCCTGATAAAAAAGATTTGTGGATACGTAATACAAACAATCTCCCATATAGGGTTTGGAGGTATTGTGTAACAATGCATGCTGTATATCTATTAACGGGGCCCAAGGAGGGAGGAAGAGGCCCCCGACCTAGGAGGAAGCAGCTGCTGGTGGGGGACTGTGTCATAAGAGGAACAGACGTGGGAGCAGAGGGAGGAAGAGAGATGGAGGTGAAGTGCCTCACTGGTGTTTCGGCTTGGAAGGATGGAGAGCGGATCAGGAGGATCGCTAGGGCAGCAGGAGATGGGAGGGAGCTAGATGTCATTGCCCACCTAGGGACAAATAACTTGGCAAAATATAGGGTAGGGTAACAGGGTAATTTCAGGGAGCTGGGGAGGGGCCTGAAGCAGGTAGCATGCACAGTGGAATTTGCTGAGGTATTACTCATGTACAACCGAGGAGAGGAAACGGCACTCCGCACCATAGCTTTTAACAGTTGAAGGCATGGTGCGCAGAGTAAGGCTTTGGCTACACTGGGGACTGGTGATCAGGCTGGGAGGATATGGTTTAAATAAATAATTAAATAATTTACAAATGATCCAAGCAGAAGAATAAGAGTAATACAGAATCAAAATAAACACCAGTGTGAGTACAAAAATCCCAAACAAGAATAATAAATTATACAATTATTAATATTGATCCTGTTCTATGTAGTGGAAAACAATGGATGAATCATTACTTGATGACAAAGTCATGTCACCTTCTTTTGAGGCAAAGGGTTCGGGCCTGGATACCTACATTCCCTAAATGACTACTAGAAGGAATCTTGAATCATATAGCAGATGCTTTTTTAAGCAATAAATGAGTTATCTAGTTATTTTTACTATGTAAATGCTGTTTTAACCTTTGACAAAAAATATAAGAACAAAAAGGGAAAACGGAACACACATTTGTTAACACTGTTTTTCTCTTCTGGGCCAGAGCTTAACCATTCTTAATTACAAACATATCCTATTCAGAACATCAGAATCAGAGGATGTGAACACCCAATGAATCAGTGATTCCTTCAAGAGAAAAACATCTGACATAACAGGACCCAAAACAGAGTCTCTAACTGGTTTAAAAATTGGACAAAATGGAATTACATACATAAGATCATCAGTTGGGCTGACCCGCAAGGACACATGGAGCATATAACATAGGTTTCTTTAGTTTATAAAAATGTGTATTGTTTTCAATTAGTTCCAGTCTAAAGTTTGTAAAGAGATCTTTTGGATTAACTAAATAAATAAAGCTCTCTTATGTAAATGGTTTTGTTTTTAGCTAACCAACTATGTCATTTTAGATTTTTTGAGGAGTTCTATGTCTTGTTGCTTTCCATTATCTCTAAAATGAGATTTAAAGTAAAGCTAACTTATTGCCAGGATCCCCACAGGATGTCGCTTAACAGTTGTGCCAACCTGAGGGGTTGGATGGTTTTCTGAGTGAATTTAATGTAATTTGAATGAAAACTCATTTGAAAAATAACAATTTATTCATCAAGGCAAAGCCTAGGAAATCTGTCTTCACATATAGGACTGCGCCCTCTGGCATCAAGACCACATGGCAAATTTCTAGCTAGCAATACATAGCGGGGGACCACCTGTGGCGTCACATGATGGGATGTCGGCGTGACATTATATAGGGGCCACGCCCGCCCTCCAGTTCTTTCCTGCCATCGACCTGCATTCGTCGGACCTCGCGGTGAACTCAGCTTAGTCGGACGCCATTTTCTGTAAGTATTTCCTAACCTTTTTTCTGTATTTCTCATATAATTTTGTTGCATGCCTTCATACAAAGTTAAAGAGAAGTGCTCACAGTTTGGCGCTCAAATCCCACACAGGTACAGTCACTCTTGCTACGTCCTCTGCCTGGACCCAAAACACCGGGTGGCAGATTGTGAAATTTGCCAATCCTTTAACTAGGCCATGCGGTCTGGCGCCAGAAGGTCCTCGATGCCCATCTCCTAAAACAATGCTTTCCATCGATGGAAAAGGAGCTTCAGGAGCTGTGGGAATGTTCCTCTTCACCCACTGAGCGCAAGAAAAAGGAGAAGCAACGGGAACGGTCTCCCTGTACGCAGCATCACCAGACAGCCAATGCCACTTCTCGTGGGGCCTCCAGATCGGAGAGTACTCCTCCTCCTCCTAGGTCTCCGTCCACCCCGATGGATCAGTCGCCTCCCCCCCCCACCACCTCTGTCAGTGGGCAGCAAGGGTGTTCCTCTCTGGAGGATTTGTTTTCCGGGCCTGTAGACAGCTCGGCTAATAAGTCTCCCTCCAGCTCCGCTGCCGGGTGCATGACCTCTGTCGATAAGCCAGACTCCAGCTCCTCTGCTGTCCGCCTAACCGTCATCAATCAATCAGACGCTGGCTCCTCCAACGTCTGCTCCATCGAGGCCGATCAGTCACCAGCCTGTCCGTTGACCTCTCGGCCGAACCTGTCCTGTCGGACCTTACCACTGTTTCCGATGTCGTGCAGAGACAGCTTCCAGGCTCCCCTGTATCCTGCGAGGGTTCTCCCTCCTGGGCCTCACTGACCCAGCCCGACCTCTCATTTTCCACGGACCTCCAGGACTCAAGTTCTGCTGTCCAGGAGACCTGTTCTGCATTAGACCTTCCAGAGATTTCCGCTTCCCCAGCGGACCTAATGACGGGGTCAGAATTCCTTACCCCCCCCTCGCCTTTCTTGGACCAGACGTTGGGTCCCGTATGGCACCTGATCCCGGGTCGACTTCCCATTCACGTTCCTACTGACTCAGGGATAGCCTCGGGATTCTACACTCTGACACCAAAGCACCCTCCTGGCTCTTCAGGGATTACACCTGAAATTACAGGCCTGTGACGGACCCCCATGCTCCCAGTGGTCCCTCTGCCCCACCGCCTGCTGGGCCTTCAGCCCCTCCGCCGTTGGACCCACTTGCAACTACCCCAGCTACCCACCACCACAGTTCCCATTTTACCCGATGCCTGGAGGGCCGTCACCGGGTTACTCGTTGCAGGTGCCAATGCCAAGGTACCCGATGATAGGCCATTTGTACCAGGGATACCATCAGCCTTATCCCTACTGGTACCAGATTCCTGGCTACCCCCCATACTCTCCTGTGGGGTACCCAGGCTACCAGCCTCCACCACTTCCGCCACCTCTTCCACCCCTTCCCCCCAGCCGGAACCACATGGGACAATCCCAGCCTGGTGGAAAGATGCCAAGACACAGCTCCTACAGGAGCTGGGACAATCCCATCTGGTCGTGGCTGCCACCCCAACCCATAGGGCAGTTACAAGGAGTCCATCCCCAGTCGACCACCAGTCGTCAGACAGGGACTCTGGCAGGCGCCCCACGGTTTTTTTTTCTGGAGCCATGGTCACGGAGGCAGTACCTGATGCGACTTCTTTACCCAGCAGACTGGAGTCTTCAGGCTCCGACTCTGCCGGTCATTTGGAGCCTCATTCCCCTATAGAACCTCAACCAAAGGTGTCTCCTAAGTCTCTGCCAGAGAACCCATCCTTTGCAGAACTCCTCAGATCAATCCAGCAGAGCTGTGGCTGGGCATCTCAGGAGATGGACCCGAAGAGGAAGAGGCTCGCAGAGCATCTAGACCTTACTAAATGCGTCCCCCTCCCCATTCCACCATGGACGGGGCCGCATGAGGACCTTACATCCACAATATGGCAACAGCCATCATCCATACATGTGGTATCAAAAAAGGCCAACAGGACTTATCACTCCCCGGAAGGGGCATGCCACCTAACAAGTCAACCTAAGGCCAACTCCATTGTTATCACTGCAGCCCATGATAGGTCAGCTCAGCTGAAGCATCTGAGCGCCTCCCCTCCAGACAAAGAGTCCAAACAGATGGACCAATAATGCCGCAACTTGGTGTACACCTCCTCTACCTGCACCATTAGATCTCTGAATTACGTGGCCCACATGGTGTCCTTCGAGTAGTCGGCTTTATCCAACTTGGAGAAGGAACTCCAAGCTATTCTGAACGAGGATCTCAGAAATAAGCTTTTGGAAAAGGTAAGACTAAACAAGTCTTCCTGTTACCATACACTGCATGCCACCTATGATTCCGTTGATTCGGTGGCCGGATGCACAGCTTCGGGCATTTGCTTGAGGCGTGTGGCTTGGCTCCGGCTTGTGGGACTGGCGCAAGACTTCTGGACGCCCCTGCAGGGGTTCCATCCTATTTGGTGGCGATGAAAAAGACATAATAACGGAGCTACAGCAGGGTGGCAAATTCCTCAGGGATGTCCACTCAATGTATCGCTCAGGCCAAAAACCCAAGCAGCCTTTTCGTCGCCCCCAGTAGAGGTGGAATAAGCAGAACCAGGGCAAGCACCGCGCCACTGATTCTGGTGCCCAGACTCCCCAGGCAAAAGCCCAAAAGGCTGCAGGAGGCAGTAAAGCAGCCCTCCCCTCTGCCTCCTGACTCGAGGGGATCCCTTCCATCTCCTCCCGTTCTTTGCGAGGAACCAGTGGGGGGAAGGTTCGCCCTTCACCTAGATGGATGAAAGGCGATAACCGCAGATGCTTGGGTACTCCAGCTCATTTTAAGAATGCACTCAATCAAGTTCCCGGACAGACCCCCGGCCAATCCTCCGGGCAGGTCTCACTACCCATCAGGCCATCACTGTCTCATTCAGCAGGAAATCCAGGCTCTGTTGGAAAAATCAGCTATAGAGCAGGTTCCTCTCGGGCAGATAGGAAGGGGATAGTACTCCCACTTCTTCCTCGTGCCCAAAATGACGGGAGCTCTGAGGCCCATCCTGGACCTCAGGTTGCTCAACCTCTTTGTAGAATACAAGAGGTTCTGCATGCTAACTCTCCCGGGACTCTTACCCCTGCTCTAACAGAAGCAATGGCTGTGCTCTCTGGACATGCAGGATGCTTACCTGCACATACCTATCCTGCAGGCACACCGTTGTTTCCTGATGTTCTCTTTTCAGGAGAACCACTATCAGTTCAAGGCCCTTCCTTTTGGTTTCTCTTCAGCACCTTGGGTGTTCACCAAGTGCCTGGCTGTGGTAGCTGCGGCCTTGTGCCGCAAGGGGATTTACATGTTCCCTTCCCTGGACGACTGGCTGTCATCAGCTCCATCCCAGCACAGTCTAATGGATTGTCTTTCCACCACCCTGGACCTCTTTTCCAGACTTGGCATCACTGTGAATGATCCCAAGTCTCAACTCTCACCCTCTCAGCACCTCCAGTTCATTGTGACGGTGCTGGATACGGTCCAGGGCAGGGCCTTTTTACCTTCGGACAGGGCGGAGACTCTGATGCTACAAGCTGCGTTTGTGTCCAGCTCCTGTTGGACCACAGCACACTCCATGCTTCACCTGTTGGGTATCATGGCGGCTGCCATCCCCACAGTTCCTTTGGCCAGACTGCATATGAGGGTGACCCAGTGGACACTCAGAGTCCAGTGGGACCAGCGTTCAGATGACATGGACCAGAGGGTCCTAGTCTCTGGCAGCATGAAGAGGGATCTCCTCTGGTGGCAGGAACTATCCAACCTCTCCATGTGGTTTTCCTTTTATCCCCCATCCCCTTCCCAGACCCTCAGAATGGATGCCTTGTGTCATGGTTTAGGAGCCCACCTGGGAGACCATCGGACTCAAGGGAGATGGTCTCTGCAAGAGGAGAACCTGCATATAAACATCCTGGAGATGAGAGCTGTGCTCCACACTTTTCAAGTATTTCAGTCCCTCTTATTACCAGGAACACTCCTAATCCAGACTGACTACACAGCCACGGTCTGGTACATCAATAAAAAGGGAGGCACTTGATCGTACCCCTTCTGCAGGGAAGCAATGAGAGTGTGGTACTGGTCAGTCCAATGCGGCCTGTCTCTGACAGCAGTCCATATTCCGGGAGTTCACAACATCCTGGAGGACAGTCTCAGCTGCACTGTTGCGCAGGCTCACGAGTGGGAGCTAAAGCAGGATGTAGTGGAAGATCTTTTTGATCAGTGGGGATGGCCAGAGATGGACCTCTTCGCTCCCCATCCAATGCAGAACTGCCCAGCTTCTGCTCACTCGTTTCCAGGCATGGTGTTTTTTGGTGAGACACGCTGTCTCTATCTTGGACAGAGAGATCTCTGTATGCTTTCCCTCCCCTTCCAATTTTTCAGAAGGTTCTGCAGAAGTTTCAAGCAGAGGGAGCGCGCATGATCCTTATAGCTTCTCTCTTGCCTCGGCAGATTTGGTTCAGCAACTGATATCAGAACCCCCGATACCGCTTCCCCTCTCGCACGACCTTCTGTTCCAAGAGCAGCACAGCTTGGTGCATCCGAGCGTCGGTGTCTCCACCTGCATGCGTGGCACCTTTAGACATAGCAGTCTCATGTTTTGGCGTCTCCTCTCAAGTCTCCCAAGTCCTTGTACAGGTCAGAAAACCCTCCACCAGGTCTACATATGCTTTAAAGTGTAAGAGATTCTCTGTCTGGGCCACAGCCAAAGGCTTGGACCCATTCTTTTGCTCGGCACCCCAGGTCCTTGAGTACCTCTTGCACCCGTCTGATTCGGGCCTCAGTTACTCTTCTCTGAAGGTCCATCTTTCTGCAGTTTCCGCCTACCGCCTTCCAGTGGAGGGCAAAACCCTCACACAGTTGGAGGTCTCCGAAACTTTTCTTAAGGAGATCCTTCACCTTAAACCTCCGGTCTGTAATCCGGTTCTCCCCGGGACTTAAATTTTATTTTGGAGAAACTTACTTTGTCTGTTTTTGAGCCAGCAGCAAGTTGCGACATGCGCTATTTATCCTGGAAGGTGCTCTTTTTAGTTGCTATTACCTCAGCTTAAAGGATTTTGGAGCTTCAGGCCCTCGTTGGCAAGGTGCCTTTTTTGATTTTCCACAGAGACCAGGTGGCTCTGCAGACTAACTCTTTCTTTTTTCCGAAAGTAGTCTCGGAATTTGCATTGAACCAAGGTGTTCAACTGCCGGTTTATTATCCAGAGTATTCCAATGGGGGGGAATACCTTTTGCACACGTTAGACGTGCATAGGATGTTGAGATACTATATCTCAAGGACCAAGGAGGTGTGTAAATCTGACCAGTTGTTTGTGACTTTCGCACCCAGATGTAAGGGTATGGCCATTTCTAAACAGGCTTTGTTTAAATGGCTGGCTAATTGCATCTCGTACATTTACCAAAAGTACGAGAGGTCCCTTCCAGGGGAAGTGAAAGGCCACTCGACCCGTGGCATGGCTGCTTCGAATGCCTTCTTGCAGAATGTGTCCACTTCAGACATTTGTGCTGCTGCCACTTGGTCTTCAATGCATACTTTCACCAAGCACTACAGTCTGGACATCGCCTCTAGGCGTAGAGCTGGTTTCGGACTTGCGGTCCTGCAAGGCCTTTTGTCATAAGCGGCTTACTAGTTGGCAGAAAGTTCCTCCTCCCGGATCTAAGTCTCAGACTTCTTTTTCTTGATTGCTTGGTATTCAGTGCTATATTTGAAGACCTACTGCAGGAACCCTCTCGAAGTAAGATATAGTTACATAAGAACTTACAGTAACAATAGATCTTCAAGAGAGGTTCCTGCAGTAGGTCACATTTTCCCTTCCACATTCCCCTAGCTCCTGCTTTTTCTCTCTCCTTTCCTTTCCCAGGGCTTTGTTTTTTAGAAGCTCCGGGCTCAAGGAGTTTGTCTCCTTTCTCTCATTTTTCCCCTCTTCGGGGTCTTCCGGCAGGAGAAGGGGAGGGCGGGCATGGGGACTGCCCCCTATATACACATTGACTACCTGCACAAGAAACTGCTCCCTAAACTGGGGGCTCTCTTCCGTAACAAGACATGCCTCCCCAAAGAAACAAGGCTTGCCATAGTACAAAGAATGATACTCCCAGTTCTGGATTACGGTGACATAGTATACTCCACTGCCCCTGCATCTGCACTGACAAGTCTAGACACCCTGTTCCAATCCTTCTGCCGCTTCATCCTAGATTCCCCCCCTTCCACCCACCACTGTACGCTATACAGCTCCCTAGCCCTGCCATCTCTCCATGCCTGGAGACAAATAAACTGTGCGAGGCTTGCTGCCAAATTCTGGACTCACTCCCTCCCTCCCTACCTTGTTTCTACTTTATCTCAACAACCTCCCCCTGTGTACTCCTTAAGAGGTACTGACCGCAGACTTCTACACGTCCCACTAATGCGCACTACCAAAGGACAGTCAGCTTTCAAATACAGGATCCCCCAGATATGGAATGGCCTTCCAGCCCCCATCAGACATGCACTAACTCCCGGTCAACGCAACAGACTACTCCAGTCACACTTCTCCTCCAGCTGCTCATGCTAAAATGCTGCCGCCGCTACTAAGTACCCATTATTTGGGCAGGAGTACTCCTGGTTGTGATATGATTTCTACGATATGTATTCTGCCTGTACTTTTACCTTCCTGCTTCTGTTTATCCAAAACTGTACTACTACGTTTGATAGCACAGATAATGTTCACTGTTTTTCTTTTCTGTATCCCGCGACAAGTATTCTGTCTGTATATTTTTTACCTCCCTATTTCTGTATTAAATGTACTACTATTGACATGTACTGGGCTAGGCCCCCAGGTCGCATCTGGAATCGAGCATGTTGCTCAGTATGCCTTCCTGGTAAATCTCGAAAATAAATAAATAAATAAATATAGTGTCATGCCGACATTCCGTCATGTGACATTGGGGGCAGTCCCCCGCTATGTATTGCTAACTAGAAGTTTGCCGTGTGATCTTGATGCCAGGGGGCCCAGTCCTATATGTGAATACCTACTGCAGGGACCTCTCTGGAAGATCTACTGCTATGGTAAGTTCTTACGTAACTGTAATTTTTGACCGCCGGTGACGTCACTGTGCGGGATGGTAGTGTGAGCTTACAGCTCCTGCTCCTCAAACAAACTGAATAGCACTAAAAATTAACCAAATTTGGCATAACACTATTTAATTAGTGGTGGCTTGTGTAGCTACAGGATGGGAGGCTCTAGAAACAAAAGCAGACTGCAAAGCCACTGTCTGTGTTGGCAGCGGAGACAGCGACTCTTTGTCCAGGAACCCGGACAGCTTGGCCTCTTTCCCCTGTTTGCCGATGGACTAACCAATGGATATTACCAATGAATGCATCTTGGCTGAACTTATGGCCTTCAGGACTGAAGTCCATGACTCGCTCACCAGCATGCATCAGCAGATAGATGCAGTGAGCTAAAGACTGCAACCTTTGCTATTTTGGACAAAACTGACCACATGGCAGTCCTGTTGCAGGTTGATTTGAAGCAGCAGACTCTTGAAGGCCAAATTTGCAGGAAAAAAAAATCTGTTTGTAGGGCGTTCCAGAGGAGGAAGAAGGATCGCATGTCATGGAGTTTACCAAGGGCCTGCTGAGGCAATGTCTCTGACTACCTGAGTACTGCTGTTTGACTTAGAGCAGTTACAAAGAGCACTAGGCCTGAAGTCTTGGATGTTAGAACACCCCTTATCAATAATCATGAAATTCCTCAGATTTCAAACAAAAGAAACTGTCGTGCTCACTGCATAGAAGCAAAAAATAGTAAAATACAGCAATAAGCAGATTTATTTTGACAATGATTTTGCCCCTAAATCCAGCAAAACCATTGGACTTTTGCCCCCTACTTACAGGCTTTGAAGCAGGTTGGTCTCCATTTTCAAACTCCGTACCCAGCCAAGCTCAAGATTCTTTACCCAGAGGGTGACATAGTGTGCTTCACCCTAGAGGAAGCCAAGCAGGTTCTTCAGCAGAGGGTATAGCCATCCCCAACCACCACATACACTGCAGAGAGCCTGGGACAGCCACCGGGGAATAGCGCCTGCACCCTCCAACAGGTCCCGATCCAAGTGATCCCAATCACTAGCTTTCTCAAACAGATCTTCATGCTCAGCACACCCACGATTTTCTAGCAACCTTTAATTAAGAAACTTCTACACCAGTTTCAACGCTGGCCATGCTAACAGCAACTCCAGCTACTGCTTTTCGTTTTCTCTATTTTGACTTGAGAACTTCAGAATAAGACTCATACCACCAGTACACTTCTTACCAGTTTAACTTCTGCTGGCACTGTAGATACAGGTACAGGATAGAGGGGAGTCAGGTTCTTGGGTCTGATATTGCCCAGTTAAGGGGGGAGGGAGTGAGGGCTTCCTGTGCTACCAGCCAGTGTTACACCTAGTGGGTGGAATGAAACTTTCCATACCCTTTCCGCCACCTGGTAGGCTAACTAGTTTGAGCAAGACGTCGTCAACCGGGGGGGGTGCCCCAGGGCCTGAGCTCAGCTAAGGCCAGCCAGCTTTGATGCGCCAATCTCACCCTTGTCTCGTAAGCATCACTTTGTAAGGTGGTTTCACAGCAATATTAGTTCTCCAATGGCACGTAGGATGGGCTGGGGAGGGGAATTACTGGAACTCTGAGCTGGAGACCCACTACCTGCAGGTCGGCCTTCCACCACTCCCATAATGTATGAAGCTTTATATTTTTTGAAATGGCAGTATAGACACTGGACTCCTTCTTTTTACTATGCAGTCATACAATCCCTTCATAGAGATGAATGCTGCTATTTTAGTTCAATGAGTCTCTCATCCCCTTCTGTAACTACCCTCCTCCATTAGCTCTGGAACAAGACAATACCCCCTTCCCCCCAAAAACGTGTATCAGAATCATTTTCCTGCCTAGCTCCTTTGGGGTCTGAGAGTATTGCTTTCAACCACTTTCACTAGTAACTGATGTACCTTGGTAGGTCACTGACATACAAGTGGCTGTTCTTGATTTGGTTGTTCGGGGGAGGAGGGGCTCACTCCTCCTGGACTGAATGTCGATTTTCTTATGGCGTGGACCCCTTCTGGTTCAGTGGGCCCAGTTGCTATGTGCTGCCCTATTGCTCCCACCATGATTTCCTCTGTGGTACCTACGATGGTCAGTTGAGGTGAGGAATATTTGTCTTCACCATTTCTTACCCCAGGAGTCCTTTAGCATCAGTAACTTTAGCAGTTAACTGGCTAGGTGCAACTGCCCTAGAGGTATACCTTTAAGATAATTTTTATGTAAATTAGCTTAGGGCCATAGCCAGTCAAAAGACAGGAAGGAAAGTGATCTGAGTGAGAGCTGCTGAAGGCTTCATAATTTTTCTCTGCTGGACTGAGCAACATTACCCCTGAGGTGCCTCTCAACTTTCCTTGTTTTGTACTTTTTATTTATCAGTTTCATGATCATATAGTAGATACCATAGTACATAAAATCACCAAACAAGAGCTATGCAGATTCCCAGACTGAATGTACAGTAATAGAATTATGAACCACAGATTAAAGTTAGTTCGTCCATACAGTTCTAGAAGCCATAAGCATAGCAGAACAGGAGTTAGGTCCAACCTGATTGTTCTGTAGGTCAATGGTACTCTCACCAAGAATACTTCTTTAAAAAAATAGATAAATCCAGCACATCAGGTCCCAAGCAGAACTAAAAATTTGGAAGGGAAGAGGAACAATGACAATGCTTTAAGTATGGACAAATATTAATACGTGATGTCCTGGTCTCAATTAAGTTGTTTTGCTTAAGTACGTATCTTGTCTACACGTGGCAACCTACCTTGCAGGTAATCAGGATGTCACAGGAGCTAATAAAAAGTTCACAAACTGAGAGGTGTTTTTACACCCTCTTGAACAATACCATACCAATTAGCATACAACAGTGCTTGTAATACAATTATTTAACTTGGAGCAGCAAACAAAGCTCATGAAGTTTTTTTTGTTTTGTTTTGTTTTTTTTTACTCACTTTATCCGCCTTGTCCCTGGCGGCAATACCTCCTATCGGCTCCCCCAGCCCCATTCCCTGCTCGCAGCCTACCCCTCCAGCTGCCCCATGGCTTGCCCCTTGTGGTGAGGCGGTGGGGATCCATCAACCTGCCTAACTCCGGATTCGGTTCTGGAGGGGTTACTGCCCATCGCGGGGGACCGACCATCATTCTGCAGCACCAGTACCTAGATTTTCCTCCTGTAATTTTTGTCCCTGTAGGCAAGGCAGGCAATGATGCCGCTAGGAGCGAGCGCGCAGGCTCCCATACACGCACCTCTGGCGCCTGCCTCGTCTATCCCCATTCTGTAATATTTTCAGCGTGCTAGCCCTTAGCCTCCGCCAGGGGCCAGTCATGCACTGAGGCAGGTGTCCCCCCTCCCCAGAAAGGGAGAGCATCCCTCTCCTCCCTGCCGACCCCCAGCAGCCCGTGCTCGTTCCTGAATAAGGGTCGCCGGCATAGTGCGAGGTAAGACGACCAGCGCCTCAGCCCTCAGCACCACCGGGTTGGCAGGCTCACAAAGTTTTAAAGAGAAAACTAAGCACATAGCATCATTTTAAATGTATTAGAGTCTAGCAATAGCTCTAAAGTATAACATTCTTCATAGACCACAAGTAAGCTGACATAGCACAGCCGCCACCAGCCCAGTTAAGAAAATAATGTTCCAAAGTCCTGGCCTGAGATTAGTCCACCTGGCAATAAGGACAAAAACCACTCGATCAGTCAGTAAGACATCACCCCTCATTGTCCGACTCTTCCTTGGGGTGCAGTTCCTGAATGATTTTTGCTGCAAAAGCGGCAGCAGCATCAGGTCTACAAAGACATGCATTTTGGCCTTATGTCGTACCTGCAGTCTCACTGGGTAGTTCAGCTGGACCGCCATGTCATGTTGCAAAAGCTGTTTTTTAGTAGATTGCAGTTCTTTCTTTTTGGCCTGAGTTTGGGCCGATAGATCAGGAAAAAAGGCCAATCGGCTCCCTTCCCACATAATATCACCTTTGACTCTCACCACCTGTAGCAGAGAAATCCGAGCCTCAGGGGAAGATAAGGTAGCTATGGCTGTCAAAGGACACCCCATAGAATCACCTTGTGAACGTGGCCTTTGGGGAATAGCAAAGACTTTCACCAGCTTGATGTCTGAATCAGATGGCAACGGCTGAAGGCTGGTAAATATCAGTCTTTGAACAGATTGTTATAGTTCCATTTTTGCCGCAAAGCGAGGTGGAAAGCCCACTGTTCTGATGTTTGTCTGGCGCTGCATATTCTCCAGGGTTTCCACTTTGGCCTTTAAGTAATGAAAGTCCCATACATATGTGGTGTTATATTCAGCCTGTCTGCTGTTAACCTCTTTAAGTTCTTGAGTTGAATTGGAGTGCTCAGTGATTTGGGCATCATTTTCAGTAAGTTTAGCCTCTATGGCCGCCAGGCGTTTATTTGTTTCGTCGTCTGTGGCCTGTTGTTTTTTCAGTATTGCGAGTATCTCTGCAGCTGGGAGCTCTGGCTGCGCCACTCCACTGCCCACTGACAGCCCCGAACCCGCTGAGCACCTTGCTGAGGAAAGATAGACATCCAAGCCGCGTGAAGTGTGCTTGGTGTCTTTTTTTGGGCTCATCCTTTGCTAGGGTAGTTCAGGTATGCCTTGGAACAATTTTAGATTGGCGGGCAAAGATTAGAGTGTAAATCCCAAACTTTTTATATGCGAGTGCTCTAGCTGTTTCAAAAAGCGTCTGCCGTGTTGCTGCTCCACAGCACCCCCCAACTTTCCTTGTCGACAACCCCCTAACACTTTTCTGGGTAAAGTGGTTGTGGACCCTGGTTGACAGATAGAGGGGTTGGGTGCGGGTGTGCCTTCAGGAATTTTTCTTGGTGGCATTTCAAACAACATGAAGCCTTGCTGTATTCTGACTATTGCAATTAGCCCCAGCCTTTAAACTGCCCCGGAGAACAAAGGGTTAACTTTCTATGCAGAGCATAGAATGCTGAGCTCGAGCTCGGTTGAGGTTTCTGTCTGGAGCCCTTTGAAATCCAACTGTCAGATTCTTTACTTCGCCTCACTGAACAGTTGCTCTGGAGATTTCTCCTTCAGCTCGGTTCGAAAGTCGGTTAAAGTCTCGGTTAAGTTGTCGGTTTTTACCGAATTTATTTCCGCATAGTCAGTTCAGTCTCTGTCTGTGGTATTGTGAGTACTAGATAGGTTTTGTTCTGTTTTCTGTGTGGAAATTGTAAAGTGTTACATCGGTTAGGCTGAACCAATCATTTGTATTGAATCCTTGTGTTTTACTTTAGAGTGTGGTTACCGGTTCTTATCGGTTCTAAAAAAAACGTGTTTTGAACGTTTTTTTCCAACACCCGTGACATGGTTAGGAACCGATAAGGGAGTCTTGCCTGGTGGTTGCCATAAAAAGGGTAAGTTTGGTTAGGTTGGCCATGTCTGAGAAACCCTAGAAAAAAACCGGGCCCACTGGGTTTCAGCACTGCAGTGAGTGTGGGGGGAGGTCTTTGCTAAGGCCGACCCTCACACCACCTGTATATATTGTCTGGGGTTTGAACACCTCGATTCAGACTGCCAGATTTGCAAGAATTTTCCTAAATCTACCCTTGAAAAGAGACTAGGTAGACTGAGGGAAAAGGAGGCCAAGAAGTCCGCTGACCCGGATGGCCAGCCTGGTTCGGTTCCGACCGAACCAGAAGGAGTTTCCCTGACCAGGGGCTTCTTCTTGGCAAGAGGAGAGCCGATCATAAGGGGTCGGTTCATAAAAAGAAATATAAAAGAAAAAATCGACTCGTTTAGATCCAGAGGTTCATGTTCCAACCACGAGGCAATAGCTAGAGTGATTCAAATTGTGGAACGCTTGCCTGTTCCGACCGATCCAGCACCTTTTCGCGCGGTTCGGTTCAGTCAGTTCCTGGTTCAAGATTATACCCTGAAGATTTTATGAACCGGAGTTTGTGGAGGAGGGGAGTTTGAAGATGATGGTGATGATGATGAAAGTCTGGATGTGCCTGTGGAACTGGACATCTCCCCAGACAGACCTTCTGGTGTATCCCTCCTAGGCTTTCTGAGTCCCTTCCCATTTTTGTTTTACAGAAAGTGGCTGAAACCTCCAGCTTCCTATGGAGGAGGCATTGAGGATCAGGAGGAGCCTGATTATGTGGAAATGATGGACATCCTAGAGTCCAGGAGACTGTCTATTCCCCTTCACAAATCCTTTGGGAAACAGACACAAAAAATCCTGAAGTCTCCCAATTCTGTACCCCCTGTTGACAGAAGGATGGACAAGAGGTACACACTATCAGGCTCAGATATGGAGTTTTTATACCAGCAATGCAGCCATGTTGGGGTAGTGCAGGCTGCTGCCTGTGACAAGGCAAGCATTCCTTTGGCTTCACACCCCCCAGATAAAGACTCCAGGAAGATTGATGCCATGACAAAAAAACAGTACATGGCATCTTCCTTGGGACTCAGACAAGCGAATTATATGGCCTATACAGCCAGTTACCAGAAGTCTAGGTGGGACACTGTACTGGCACTGGCTAAACAGGCCTCCCCCCAGCTAGCCAAGGAGCTGGAGGAGGTGGCTGCAGATGGGATTGAGGCATCAAAAGTTCAGTTTCATGCCGCTGTGGACTCCAATAATGTGTCATCAAGAGTCATGGCTACATCTGTGGCTCTTTGGAGAATGGCTTGGCTAAGATGTACTAGCCTTTTGCAGGATACCCAGTCTAAGGCCATGGATTTTCCTGTAGTGGGTAATTCTCTGTTTGGGGAGCAGACAGAGAATTACATGAAGAAAATGGATGAGTACAGGACCACTTACAGGAGTGCTCAGGCCAAAGAGAGGAAGGCAACTCCTCAAAGGCAGCAGTCTAGGGGCAGGGGCAGGCCTTTTCAGAGGCCTTTCTACCAGCCACAGGCCTCTTCTTCCTTTTCACAGAAGGGGTTCTTCAGAGGGAGAGGCAGAAGGGAGATGAGCAGGGCTGCATCCACTCCTCAGCCTAAGGCCCCTGCCAAGCAGACACCCTGATGGGCCTGCCCAGGTCAACTCTCCTACTCCAGTAGGGGGCAGGCTGACTTACTTCGTCCAGGACTGGATGTCTATTACATCAGACAAGTGGGTCCTGGAAGTAGTAGGCCAGGGACTGGTTCTCAGCTTCAAAAAATTTCCAAAGATGAGAGCCAGATCTTTTCCACCTGCAGGTCTTTCAGAAACCCTTGCCCTAGACGCAGAGGTTTCATCTCTGCTGGCTTTAAGAGTCATAGAGAGAGTACCTACCCTACACTGGGGCAAAGGTCTGTACTCCAGGTACTTCCTTACTCCAAAAAAGACAGGGGAGTGGCGACCCATCCTAGGCCTAAGATACCTAAACAAACATCTTTTAAAACCAAAGTTCAAGATGGTAACTGTGGGAATAATCCTTCCCTGTCTGAGGCCAGGGGACTGGCTAGCCTCCCTGGACCTCAAAGATGCCTATTTTCACATTCCTGTCAGGTGCTCCCACAGAAAGTACCTCATGTTCGAGTTGCCCTCAGGCCACTATCAGTTCAGAGCAATGCCCTTTGGCCTAACTTCAGCCCCAAGGATCTTCACAAAGTGCCTGGCAGTAGTAGTTGCCTTTCTAAGGAGGCAAATGATTTCCATTTTTCCATATCTGGACGACTGTCTCATAGTGGGCCAGTCCCCAGACCAAGTCAAGTCAGACCTGCAAATGACCCAGCAAGTGCTTACTTCTCTAGGATTTCTTCTCAACCTTCCCAAGTCAGTTCTCGAGCCAGTGCAGCTCCTTACCTTTATAGGGGCAGAGCTGGATACTGTCAAAGCAAGAGCCTTTCTTTCCCTGGAAAGGGCAAGAGTTCTTATAGAACTGGCTTCTTCCTTCAGCCTTCAGGTGTCTCGACCAGCAAGGCATTTCCTCCAGCTCTTGGGCCATATGGCAGCCTCTACAGCAGTGGTCCAAGGGGCAAGATTCTAGATGAGGGACATTCAGTTCCATTTGTGGGCCTTTTGGTCCCAAAAGAAGGCTTCCCTTAACCAAACTGATCCCAGTGACCCGGACCCTGATCCAAGCCCTTCAGTGGTGACAGGATCAGGACAATTTAAGGCAAGGGGTCCCATTTGCCACTCTGTCTCATTCAGTGGCCCTTATCACGGATGCTTCCCTCCTGGGCTGGGGAGCCCATCTAGGGGGCCCTCACTGCCCAGGGACTGTGGTCCCCTCAGGAATCTCTTCTCCATAACAGTCTCCTGGAACAGGGCAGTTTTTCTGGCCCTGCAAGCTTTCTCTCAGTCAGTGCAGAACAAGGTGGTTCAAGTCAGAACAGACAACACCACCACCATGTGGTATATCAACTAGCAGGGAGGCATGCGGTCTACGGCCTTGTGCACAGAAGCCATGAAGTTGTGGTCCCTGGCTTATTCCCTGCAAACCTCTCTGATAGCAGTCCACCTTCTGGGGAAGGACAATGTGCTAGCAGATGCACTGAGCAGGATTTCACAGGACCATCACGAATGGTCCCTGGACCCTCTGGTCTTGAAGGTGATTTTTCAAGGTGGGGCACTCCAGAGATAGATCTCCTTGCAGCCCCAGACAATCACCAACTTCCTCTCTTTTGTTGCAGACCCCTAGTCTTGGGCACAGTCCCTCTGGATGCTCTGATTCTGAACTGGGAAGGAAAATGTCTGTATGCTTTCTCTTCCTTTCCTCTACTGTTCAAAGTTTTAGTCAAGATAAAGTCACAACCTTGCAAAGTGATTCTGATTGCTCCAGATTGGGCCAGACAGTCTTGATACCCCCTGTTACTGTCCCTAGCAGTCTATCTTCCCCTGTCTCTTCCCAGGAATTACAACCTGGTAACCTCCTATCAGGGGAGGATTTGGAACCCCAGTATTCAGTCTCTCAATCTCATGGCATGGCTTTTGAAGAGTTAGAGTATGTAGATTTGCATCTGTCTCAGGGGGTTTTGGACATCCTCAAAGCCTCTCGAAAGCCCGCCACTAGAAAGACCTGTAACTCCAAACAGAAGAGATTCAGCATTTGGTGTTCTAAGCAGCATATTTCCCCAGACACTGCTGAATTGCCTACAGTTCTGGATTATATGGTCCATCTTAATGGCCTAGGCCTCAGACCAGCTACTGTCAAAGTTCACTTGTCAGCTGTCTCTGCTTTTCTGTCAGTGGGGAAGTCTTCCTCACTATCATCTCATCCTGTGTTCTATAAATTTTTCAAAGGATTGCTTCATACCAATCCTCCATTGAGACCCTGTCCCTGCCTGGGATTTAAATGTTTATATTGCTCAATTGATGCAACCTCCCTTTGAGCCTATGTCCTCAGTAGAGCTTAAGCACTTGACTTGGAAAACTGTGTTTTTAGTAGCCATTACCTCTGCCAGACGTATCAGTGAACTGCAAGCCCTGTCAGTGGAACCTGATTTTATCTCCTTTCATAGGGATAAAGTGGTCCTTAGAATCAACAGAAGGTTCTTGCCCAGAGTGGTTTCAGATTTTCACCTGAACCAGTCTGTCTCTCTTCCTGTTTTCTTCACTGATCATTCCTCTTCAGGAGAGAGGAGGCTACACAGTTTAGATGTTAAAAGGGCCCTTAGCTACTATATAGAGCGTACCAAGGGTCACAGGTTTGATTCCCTCCAGCTGTTCCTCACTTATGGAGAAGTGGGGAAGGGCAAACCTGCCACCAAGAGAAATATTGCCAGGTGGATTGTATCTTGTATACAATTCTGCTATGAGAAACTAGGAAAAATTCCACCCTCAGGCCTGAGGGCTCACTCCACCAGAGGTACAGCTGCTTCCCTGGCTGCTGCCAGGGATATTCCTGTCTTAGAAATTTGTCAAGCAGCCACCTGGAAAACAGTCCATACCTTTATCAAGCATTACTCTCTGGATATCCAGGCTAGGAGTGTTGCTCGTTTCGGCACAGCAGTACTTCAGAGCCTATTCCCAAAGTAGGTTCTGTCCTCCTCCATGGAGGTACTGCTTGTAGTCTGCAATAGTCAGAATACAGTAAGACTTCATGTTGTTTGAAGAAAAAATGACTCACCTTAGTAATTATGTTTCTTCTAATGGAGTCTTGCTGTATTCTGACCCTCCTCCCTGCCTCCCCTCTCAGAACCTGTTTTTGGGAAGTGGGTGGGCAGGTGCAGTGTTGCATCTCAGGGGCGCTCCTTTTACACCCTATTCTTTTGGTTTGGGTGTTTGTTTTATCTTTATTCTTAATTGGATTGGTTTTCTGTTTTGGGTTTCCTGACTTGAGTCTTCCTTTGGGGATCCAAAGCTTTTTGTTGCCAGTTGGCTGGTAAAAATTTTACAGTTTCCACATAGAATAGTTAGTGAGTTTTTGCTCGTAAGAATCTGACGGTTGGATTTCAAAGGGCTCCAGACAGAGACGTCAACCGAGCTCGAGCTCAGCATTCTATGCTCTACGTAGAAAGTTAACCCTTTGTTCTCCGGGGCAGTTTAAAGGCTGGGGCTAACTGCAATAGTCAGAATACAGCAAGACCCCATTAGAAGAAACATAATTACTAATGTGAGTAATTTTTTCTTCTCTCCCAACCTCTGAACAGGTGCGTAACTTGGGGGTTATCTTTGATGACAGACTGACACTGCAGTCGCAGGTGTCGGCTGTCGTCAAGACCTCCTTTTACCATCTTGGGAATATTGCCAGAGTTAGGCACCTGGTTCCGTCTGACGACCTTCCAACAGTGATCCACACCCTTGTGTCCTCGCGCTTAGACTACTGCAACTCCCTCCAGCTGGTGCAGAACACAGCAGCCCAGGTTTTGACAGGTTCTAGTAGATCCTGTCATATTACTCTGGTGTTGCGCGAACTGCACTGGCTGCCTATACGGTGGCGGATCACCTTTAAAGTCGGTTTACTGACTTTCAAAGCCCTTCATGGTCAGGGCCCGGCCTATCTGAAAGAACTTCTGGTTCTAGGGACATGGATATGTTGTTCATCCACACTGTCTGGCAGGTTCCTTGCCACTTTAAATCTTGCCGGAAGGTCTTCAAGCTGGCTCCTCCCACCCACCCAGGTGGTAAAACTCTCGGCTCCGCCCCATGACGCCAGATCTTCCTTACTGCTTGGAAGCTCAGGTTCCCCCTTAACGCTCTATGTGATAGACTGGATCCTAATTCTTCGGTTCGCCCGAAACTCATTTTAAAATTTTCAAGACTTCAGTCATCTTTCTCCCTCGCGGCTGCGATGGACAAATCAACTCCCGGTTTTCGGCGGTGCCCTTGTGGGCAGAAGACGTCCAGGACGGACCCGCACTCCACGTGCGTCTACTGCCTCGGCCTAGAACACAACCCGCAGGCCTGCAAGTCGTGCTGTTCGTTCTCGGCCAACGTCCTGGAGGACCGCGCTGCCTGGTTAAAGCTAGGGCGCCCCGAGAAGCGCTATCCGCCGGTTAAGTCGAAGGAGGCCCATTGGGTAGTTACCGCAGCAGCTGGCTCGGCTGACCAGCTCGAGCAGATGATCGCCCTCGAGGAGGAGGCTGCCCAGGCCGCATCTTCCTGCTCCTCGGTCGTGGCATTTATCCCGCTCTCTTTGGGTACCTCATATTCAGCTTCGTTCAAGGAGCTTTGCCAATCCCTTTCCACGAAGGGAGAGGGGCCATCGGGACATTCCTCTCAGTCCAAAAAGAAGGATTCTAAGGGTAAGTCCCATCGTCGGCATTCGTGGGAGCGGGAGAGGTCTCCTTCCCCAGACAGCTGACTGTCGACTTCGGTCGAGGTTGCGGCTAAGGCCGCTGGCTTCACGGCGTCCCCGTCAGGCCAGCCGGCCGAGATTCCCATCGACGCCGGTCGAGATTTTCTCGATTGCTGGACGGGTTGTCGACTGGGTGAAGCCGACAACCCTTCTTCGCTGGTTCCCCGTGGAGATCGAGGATCTGGCCCGCGCCCGGTGCAGCAGTCCCTGGTTAGGTGTCCGAGCGAGGAAAGAGCGGTGTCCCCGCTCCTTCCCAGACCCGTTCTCGAAACATCGAGGATCTCGGTCTCGACTTCTTCGTCCAGGATCCCGCGTCGACATCGGGCGGTCTCGCACTGAGGTAAGCGGGCGCCGCCGTCTCGCCTTCCTCCTCGGAAGAGGAGAGGAGAGGCTTTGCGCAAATTACGCCGGCGCTACGAGACCTGATGTGGCAGCAGTTACTTTTGTCTGGGAACAAGTCAGCGCTGACACCTTCCCGCCATCAAGGCTGTCACCCGAGCGGCTGAAACAACTCCGCTGTAGTCGAGCTGCCCAAGCCTGGGCGGTTGTTTGGCGAAACCTGCTGCCCTCCATTGTGGTGGAACCTCCGCCTCCACAACTGAAATCAGGTGTGCCACCAGGACCTCGGTCGGGTCAAGGCCTGCCCCACAGGTTGTCGTCACCCTCACTCCCGACCCGTCCTCGGCAGGTGGAGGGTGGCTTAGGCCCTAGGCAGCTCTTTGTGGACTCCTTGGAGTCAGACGACGACTCCTCCCTGTTCTCCAGGCCGGTTGACCTGGAGTCCTCCGGGGGCCAGTCATTGGACGAAAGCCCATTGTCCTTCATGGGTGTGCTTCGGCTCATCTCGGAGTCCACTGGGATGCAGCTCGAGCCCATATTCAAACGGGCTAGGTATCCCCTCACGGAGATACTGGACCGAGGGGATTCACCCATGGAGGCCTTTCTGGTGGCTGAGGCCATTGTTGGCCCAGCCTTGGAGTTTTGGCAGTGGCCTGCTTCCTGCCCTGAGCCCTCGGCCAGGATGGCCAGGAAGTATGCGGTCCCTACCGGCTCTTTGCCCGGGTTTTCAGAACACCCCTCTGCCGAGGTTGGTCACCGCAGCGCTTTCTCCGCGCCCGGGACGGGACAAGCTTCCCGACAAGGAGTCCAAAGCTGGACAACGCCGGGGCGCAGGTATGCTGCGTCCTCCTTGGCCTCCGCCAGGCCAGCTCGGCCGCTGATGACACACTCTCCCACACCCCATGGGCTCCTGGATGAGGTGATCCTCTTCTCCGGCCGACCTGCAGACCACGGTCCGCAGGTTCGGGACCAGGGTGTAGGGTGGCAAAGCAGAGCTCCAAACAGCTCTGGACATAGGAGACTCCTGTGCCAGATCTGTTGTGGTGTCAGTGTGGCCATGCGCCGCAGAGCATGATGAGGATATCCACCTTCACGGCGGATCACGCAGCACAAATTGGTGGACGCCCACTTCTTTGGGACCGACCTCTTTGGCCCTGGAGTGGAAGGTCACCTCCAGCGGATCGAGAAGTCCAGTGCCACTCTGGACTCGGTCACCTCCACCCAGAAGGACAAAGGCCGCCGACAGGAGCAGCACAAGTCCTTTCATCCTTCTGCACCTGCGGCATGTCCGGCACAACAGCACCAGCACCAGCACCAGGGCCAGCAGGCTCGCGCTCGGCATCCCAAACCCAAGCCCGCGGCTTCCTCTAACAGGAAGCAGGGAGGTAAAGGCCCAGGAAGTCCCTCGGCTGGTCCCTCCTCCAAGCCTGCCCAGTGACGGGTTGAGGGGTGTCGCCCCCAGCCTCGTCACTCCCCCCGGGTGCCCCCCATGGGGGAATGGCTCCGCCACTTCCTTTCCGCCTGGTCCGCTATCACCACGGACCGCTGGATGTTGGAGGTGGTGGGAAAGGGCCTGCCTCTGGAGTTCAAGCAGGCCCCACCCTTCCGAGCCGTCACCCTCGGAGCCACAGGAGTCCGCCAGCCTCGCTGTCGGCCCGACGAGCCGATATTGCCCTGCTCCTCGAAAAAGAGGTGATCAGGAAGGTGGCGGATCCTCCTCTAGACCCGGGGTTTGTGTCCAGGTATTTCCTGGTCCCAAAACGGATGGGGGGCTGGCGCCCCATTCTCGACCTGCACGACCTGAACAGGTTCCTAAGGTCTCGGACCTTCAGGATGGTCACTCTGGCTCAGATAATCCCATCCTTGGAACGAGGCGTGTGGTTCCCTGGACCTTCAGGACGCGTTCTTTCACGTCCCAATCCATCCATCCCATCAGAGATTCCTCCGCTTCAGAGCGGAGGGATCCCTTTATGAGTTCCGGGCCATGCCCTTTGGCCTCTCCCTAGCTCCCATGGTCTTCACCAAATGCATGGCAGTGGTGACAGCATTCCTGCGGTGCCGAAGGGTCCGGGTGTACCCCTACCTGGATGACTGGCTGATTGCAGCCCCCTCCAGAGCGGAGGTGGAGTGGTCCAGAGATCTGGCCTTCCAGGTTTGCTCTCAGATTGGCCTCCTCATCAACGAGGCCAAGTCGGAACTCGTGCCAAAGCAGGTGATACATTTCATCGGGGCAGAGCTCGACTCTCTTCAAGCCAGAGCACGGCTCCCGACGGACAGGGCCGAGGTTCTTTCCTCCTTTGCCCAATCATTTCAGGTTGGGCAATCGCGCCCTGCCCGGGACTTCCTGCGCCTCCTGGGCCTCATGGTGGTCTGCACCAGCGTGGTCTGTTGGGCCCGCTGGTACATGCATCCCCTTCAATGGGGACTGGCCAGCCAATGGTCACAGCACTTCGATCCACTGGATCAGCTAGTGACAGTGACCCAGGGGATGTGGAACTGCTCTCCAGTGGTGGACCGTTCCAGCACATCTGCAGGAGGGCATCCCGTTTGTCCACCCCGAGCCGACGGTCTCTCTATCGACCGATGCCTCTCTGATGGGTTGGGGTGCCCATCTGGGGGAGCACAGAGCGCACAGCCTCTGGTCCCCTCGGGAGTCCCGATGCCACATCAACCTGCTGGAGCTTCGAGCGGTTTGTCTAGCCCTCACTGCCTTCGCTCCATTTCTACAGGATCAAGTGGTTCAGGTCCAGACGGACAATACCACGACCATGTACTACCTAAACCGCTAGGGCGGGACGCGCTCCATGCCTCTGTGCAGGGAAGCTCTCCGCATTTGGTCACTCGTGCACAGCCTGGAGGCGGATCTCCTCGCCATTCATGTGGCAGGAGCCTCCAACACCCTGGCCGATGCCCTAAGCCGGATAGGGGCTGCGTCCCACGAGTGGTCTCTCCTGCCGGAGGCAGTACAAGATCTCTCTCCCACTGGGGCATGCCTCAGGTGGACCTGTTTGCCTCCAGGAGAATCACAGCTGAGACTGTTTTATGCCGCCTCAGCAGGGCTCGCTGCAGGGGATGCCTTCTCGAGGCCATGGACCCGGGTTTTTCTACGCCTCTCCCCATTTCTCTTGCTCCACAAGGTGCTTCTCAAGGTGAGGAGGGACAAGGCGTAGGTGATTCTGGTAGCCCCAGACTGGCCTTGCCAGTTCTGGTATCCAGATCTCCTCAGTCTCAGCTCCAGGCTCCCGAGGCGGCTTCCAGCCCGCCTGGACCTGATCTCAGTCAATCAGGGGAAGGTATTCCATCCGGACCTTTAATCCCTGCACCTGACAGCCTGGTTCCTGAGTGGCTAGAGTTCCAGGCCTTGGGTCTTTCCGACGAGGTCCTCAGCGTCGTTGAGGCATCCCATAAGGAGTCGACCAGAAAATGCTACACCTTCAAATGGAAGAGATTCTCCATTTGGTGTCAGGGCAAGGGCCTGGACCCTTCCTCCTGTTCCTTGGCAAGCATTCTGACTACCTGTGGTCCCTTCTCAGCAAGGGCTTGCCGACGCCCTTAAGGTGCACCTGGTAGCTATCTCTGCTTACCGGGCGTGCAAGGAAAGCAGTCGTGGCGCAGGAGAAGGTGGTTGGCGCTTTTCAAAGGCCTTGATCACATATCCTCGGTGCGAGAACCTCCACCTCCGTGGGATCTACTGCTGATATTGGCTAAGCTCATGGGCAGGCCATTCGAACCGATGCACAGGTGTGACATCTCTCACCTGTCGTGGAAGACCGCCTTCTTGGTGGCTATCACGTCAGCCAGAAGGATGGGAGAGCTCCAGGCGCTTTCCATCGAGTCTTCTTATCTGGTCTTCCACAGGGACAAGGTTGTCCTGCGCCCCCACCCGAAATTCCTTCCGAAGGTGGTGTCGGAGTTTCACCTTAACCAGGTGTTGACTCTGCCGGTGTTCTACCCCAATCACACTTTGGAGGCTGAATATAGGCTCCATACTTTGGACCCTAGAAGAGTGCTCGCTAATTATAAGGAGCAGATGGCTGAAGTTCGGGGAGAGGTTCGCCAGCTGTTTGTCACCTACGCTGAAGCCGCACGGCAGACCTGCAGACGATAGGCAGGTGGGTCACCTCCTGCATAGATCTCTGCTATAGGTTGGTGGGCATGGAGCCTCCCAGAGGGATAAGAGCTCATTCTACCCGCCATACCGCTGCATCGGTGGCTGCTTCCAGGGACGTCCCTATCCAGGAAATCTGCAGGGCTGCTACCTGGAAGTCAGCACACACCTTCATCACCCACTACCACATCGACCTTGAGTCACGCTGGGATGCTGGTTTTGGGGCCTCGGTTCTCCAGTCATTATTCCCTAAGTAGGGGGTGTGCGCCTTGCCTCCCTCCTCCCGTAGAACTGCTAGGAGTCTGCCAGACAGTGTGGATGAACAACATATCCATGTCCCTAGAAATACAGGTTACTCACCTGTAACAGGGGTTCTAGGAATGGTATGTGTTGTTCATCCACATGACCCACCCGACCTCCCCGGCTTCGACGTACAACCTGGCTTCCAGCGGCTAGGTCTGGCATCATGGGGCGGAGCCGAGAGTTTTACTACCCGGGTGGGTGGGAGGAGCCAGCTTGAAGACCATCCCGCAAGATTTGAAGCGGCAAGGAACCTGCCAGACAGTGTGGATGAACAACATATACCATTCCTAGAACTCCTGTTACAGGTGAGTAACCTGTATTTCCCTACTCCCCTGGTCGATCGCTCCGCTCGGCCGACGAGGGGTTGCTAGAGATTCCTAGGGTGAATCTTAAATCTTCTGGCTCTAAAGCATTTTTTTATGCTGTGCCTTTCCTTTGGAATTCTCGATTCCATTGGTTACAGAAGTGCACTGCCGTGGAGGAATTTAAGAGAGGCTTAAAAACTTTCCTCTGGCAAATGGCCTTTTTAGAAAATTGAATTGTATCTGGAATATGATCTTTTATTTTATTGAGACTGTGGATTTTAATGCCTGTTTTATACTGTTTAACTTGTAAAGCGCTTTGGAATTGGAAAAGCGCTGTATAAATAAAAACATTATTATATTAAAGTTTTCCTCATATTTCATTTTTTAATAGTGTGCTGAGTGAAAGTTTTACATTTTCTTTAGCGGCGCGCTAATTTTCTATTTTTAGCACATTTGCGCTATTTTGACTTTCTTTTTACCGTGACTGTTCATTTCTGATGCTATTTTTACTGTGGCTGCTTAATTTCAACAGTTCCTCTCTTTTTTTACCTCATTCCTGAAGGAACCGTTGAATTAGGGACAGTTGCCTTGTTTTTTACCTCAGACCTCGTGTGTTTTACCATGAGTCACCCCATTGGAATTCAAACCTCAACAGTACCTGGGGGTTTCTCTCAGGATTGGCAATTACAAGAAACCCATAGACATTAAAGAAACTGGACCTAAGGTATCATCTGTAACAGGACTGTCCGTAAGGATTCAACAGCAACCTGTGCGCAGTTGACCAGTATTACTGGGTTTTTCTATTAAGATTGGTACTAGTATAGATCCCAGTACTACACAAAAAAGTACTTAAAATAGAGTTAATTAACTGGGGCAGGACTGGCTGGTAGCATTTCACAGAAACCTGCACTCAGTTCGTAAGGTCCAGAACTTGGTTTTGCTTTGCTTAAAATTGGCATCTTAGCAAACAAACCTTTGATTATAATGGCTGAGGATAAATCAAAGGCTTCTGATGAGGGGCCATCTAAAAGCAATAAAAATGCAAGCAGAGGTGCTGGGGAACCCTCCAGATCCCAGCCAAAATATAAAGCTTCCAATGATGAAGTTCCTCACAAATTGAAAAATAATAAAAGTGATGAAAAAAGGAAGCTTGATCAAGCCGCTGACGAAGTGGCTAAAAAGAAACTATCAAGACAAAAATGCTCTTGTTGCTCCTGGGAAAGCCAATAGCGAGACAACAGGCAGCTTAAAGCATACAGAAAAAACTAAACACATACAACCAAAGCCTGCGCAGGATCTTTCGTCTGTGCAAGATACGGCAAAAGCATGGCAACTGTTCCAGACCCTTCAAAAGATGGGTCCTATCTTTACTGGGGCTGGCAAGCACTCTTCCACAGTTCTGTCCTCTGTAGACCATGAGGGTGACACAGATAACAAAGAACATTTTTATGATGCCCCTGACATGGATTATGAGGGCCTTGAGCCCCATGAGTCCCTGAACCTCCATTCAGGGCCCCCCCCCCCGGTGACCAGGAGAATCCCTCCTCTATGTTTACTTTTCTACAAAATATGCTAGATACCCTGGACCTCCCTACACAGGAGCCCAACCAGGATATCGATGAAGACGAAGATTACAGGGAGATGAGAGATCTTTCAACCCCCAAGACCCTGGTCATCAATTTCTATAATGCATTCAGAACAAATACCACGAAAGTGCTTCAGAACCCCATTTCAGTGTCAGGGGTTGACAAGTGGGTCGAGAGAACATATAGATGGTCCAGAAATGGTACCGAGTTCCTGTCTGCACACCCTAGCCACGAGAGTATAGTGCAGCAGGCAGCTTGTGAGAAAGTTAGAGTCTCCCTGTCCCCCTTACCTCTGGACAAGGACTCCAAGAAAATTGACTTTATAGCAAAGAAAATGTTTGCTGCAGCCTCCTGCTTCTCAGACTTTCTTTGTACATGGCATTCACAGCCAAATATCAGAAAGCCCTATGGAAGTCTGTCCTGGCCATTGCCCGCAATGGGTCAGATTCTATGGTGCAGGAGCTGGTGGATATAACAAAAACTGCCCTGGAAGCTACCAAGTACCAATTCCACATAGCAGATGACAACAGTGATGTAGCCTGTAGTGCAATGGCCCATGCCATTTCTCTTGAGACGCTTCACCTGGCTTAGAACGACCAGTCTAACCACAGACACCCAGACCAAGGCCATGGACTTCCTCTGTGATCAAAACATGTTGTTTGATTACAGAACCACTAACTATATGAAGAAGCTTGATGAGTACAAGGCCTTCTGGCAGAGCCACTCGTCCAAACCTAAGCCTACCACCTCTCATAGATCCCGTCCCAGGGGCAGAAGTTTTGTTCCCAGGCCTTACAATCCCTATCCCCAGTCTGACTTCGGTCAGTACAGGGGATCTTTCAGAGGCAGGGGCAGAAGGGGCCATAGAAAAGCCACTTCTACCCAGCCAACTGCCTCACAGTCTTAATTCCTGATGTTAGTGTCCAGGTCGCCTCCCAGCTTTTGGTGGAAGGCAGACTCTCCCACTATCTTCAGCACTGGTCCCTCATTAAGTCGGACAAATGGGTGCTGGAGATAGTGAAGAAGGGTCTGCCATTACAGTTCAAGTAGATGCCAGTCCTCAAGTGTACCCAAGTGTCAAGACCTGTCCTTTACACAGGTCCCACTGTTGGAAATGGAGGTACAAAACCTTCTGGCTTTATGAGCAATGGAGAGGGGAAAACTGGGGAGTGGTGACCTATCTTAGATCTCAGATATTTAAACAAACATCTGAAAAAACCCAAATTCAAGGTGGTCACTCTGTCACTGGTCATACAGTCCTTATAGCAGGGAGACTAGCTAGTCTCCCTGGACTTAAAGGATGCCTATTTCCACATACCCTCAAGGAGATCTCACAGGAAGGTTCTCAGATTCAGACTTCCTTCGGGTCACTATCAGTTCTCTGCAATGCCCTTCGGTCTGTCCTCGGCCCCAAGAGTCTTTACCAAGTGCCTCACAGTGGTAGTAGCACACCTCAGGAGACTGAGGGTTGCTCTCTACCCCTATCTGGATGACTGGCTCATAGTAGCAAAGTCCCCTTGCCAGGTCAAGGAGTCCCTTTTCCTTACAGAATGCACTCTGGAGTCTCTGGGTTTCTTGATAAATCTAAAGAAATCTCACCTGGAACCAACCTAGCTGCTCATCTTCATAGGGGCCCAGCTGGACACTCAGAAAGGATATGATAGAAACATAGAATTTGACGGCAGATAAGGACCGCTTGGCCCACCCAGTCTGCCCATTTCCCTACCTGATGAATAAGCTGCAGATTCTAGTTAATCAACAGCTTACTTCCTCCTGCCCCCAACTGGAATTGCATTATGCCTGTCCCATGCATTCTTGAATTCTCCCACTGTTGCTGACTCCACAACCTCCTCAGGAAGGCTGTTCCATGCATCCACAACTCTCTCTGTGAAAAAATACTTTCTAGCATTACCTCTGAGCCGTCCCCCCTCTCTCTTCAAATTGTGTCCCCTTGTTCTTGCACATCTCTTCTTCTGAAAGATACTACCCTCTTGTACCTTGTTAATTGCCTTGAGATACTTGAAAGTTTCTATCATGTGCCCCCTCTCCCTCCTTTCCTCAAGGGTATACATATTAAGCTGCTTTAGTCTCTCCTCGTATGTCTTATGGTGCAGACCTTGCACCATTTTAGTTGCCCTCCTCTGAACAGGTCTTTTCTGCAGGAAAGAATTCAGAGTTTCCTTTCAGTGGCAGATTCTTTCGTTCGGGGACAGCCAAGACCAGCCAGACATTTTCTCAAACTCCTGGGAAACATAGCTTCTATGACTGCAGTGGTACCAGGAGTCAGGTACAAGATGCAACCCCAACAAGCCTACCTCAGAGTTTGCTGGTCTTGGAGAAGCAATAACTTTCAGAGTTCATACCCGTGATGGAGCAGTTCCTCCAAAACCTGCTGTGGTGGAAGAACCCTGCAAAGGTGATCACCACAGCTGCCTCCCTCTTGAGGTGGGGAGCACATCTGGACAGTGCCTCAGTAAGTGGCACCTAGACTCTTTTTAAGAGTCACAGTTGCACATAAATATCTTGCAACTCAGGGCAATCTTTCCAGCTCTCAAAGCTTTCGCTCCCAGCATAAAAGGGCAGGCGGTTCAAATTCGAACAGACAACACCACTGCAATGTTTTACGTAAACAAGCAGGGTTGTGCCAAATCTGGAATACTCTATTCAGAAGCTCTGAAGCTCTGGTCTCTCGCCTTCTCCCTGGGAGTAAGCCTCTCAGCTATTCACCTTCCAGGCAAACACAATACCCTGGCAGATGCTCTGAGTTGCATCAGTCAAAGCCAGCGCAAATGGACCCTGAACAAGCAAGTACTAGCCACAGTGTTCAGGCAGTGGGGCACACCAGAAGTGGATCTGTTTGCCTCACCCCTCAATTTTCAGCTTCCTCAGTACTGTTGCAGGTCCCTAATCCCAGGAACACCTCCTCTGGATGCCCTGATCCTGGACTGGTCAGGGAGGTTCCTATACACTTTTCCCCTGATACTCAGGATTTTGCTGAAACTCAGACAACAACCTGCATCAATGATCCTAGTGGCTCCGGATTAACCCAGGCAAGCCTGGTACCCTCTCCTTCTCTCAGTGTCCTGCAGCAGGCTCATTCGCCTGCCTCCACGTCACTCCATGCTGACCCTTCCTCAGTCAGGAGTGCAGTATCCAGACATGCACTCTCTTCATCTCAAGGCCTGGTTCTTGAGGAGTTAAGCATTTCCATCCTCACAGTACTCTGAACAGGTTCTTAAAATACTGAGGATGGCTGAAAAAAACAAACACTTAAGAAGACTTATGCAGCCAAATGGAAAAGGTTTTCCCCCTCTGGTGCAAGAGCAAAAGGTTGAAGCCCTTTCAGACCTTCAGCTGCTAGATTACTTGGCACACTTACAGGCGTCAGGCTTGAAACCATCTTCTCTCAAGCTACATCTGACAGCAGTTTCGGCCTACCTTTCAGTGGGAAAGAAAAAATCAGATTTTCCTCATGTCATTTTTAAACAGTTTTTCAAAGACCTCTTGCATCTCCAGCCTCCAATCAGGGAGCCTGAACCTTCGCATAGACGGGCTCATGAATCCACCCTTCGAGCCTATGTCCACTGCCCACATCAAGTTTGTAACTTGGAAGACAGTCTTCCTGGTAGCCATTACCTCTGCCAGGAGGATTTCAGAGTTACAGGTCTTGTTCACTGAGCCAAATTACATCATCCCTCACAATGATAAAGTTGAGCTCAGGACAAATAGGAAATTTCTACCAAAGGTGGTTTCAGAGTTTCACTTGAACCAGTCCATTACTCTGCCTGTCTTCTTTACTGAGCAGTCCACTCCTGGCAAGCAAATGCTCCACAGCGTGGATGTCAAAAGAGCCATTTTTCACTATCTAGAACATACTAAACAGTCCAGAGGCTCTTCCTCACCTACGGGGATGTAGGCAGAGGAAGACCAGCTACCAAGAGAACTGTTTCTCGTTGGTTGGTCTCTTGTATTAGATTCTGCTATGAGAAAGCTGGTCACCAACCTCCAGTGGGGCTCAAGGCCCATTTCACCAGGGGTACTGCAGCCTCACTTGCAGCAGCAAAACATTCCCCTCCTGGATGTCTGCAAAGCAGCTACCTGGACATCGGTGCACACCTTCGTTAAACACTGCAGTTTGGATGTGCAGACCAGATTTGATGCCACATTTGGCAGGGTGGTTCTGCAGAGCCTCTTTCCTAAGTAGGTTCTCTGCCCACCTCCCACTCTGTACTGCTCGGTAGTCTGCTAGATTTACTGATGCTAAAGGACTCCTGGGGTAAGAGGAAAAAATTACTCACCACAGTAATCTTTCTTCCATGGGGTCCTTTAGCATCAGTAAGCTCCCAACCTTCCTCCCCGGTTCATCTGTTGGAGAAGGGTTGGAGTTTTCTTATTGATGAGTTTTTTAACTCGCGTTGTCGGTGTTTCTATTACCACTTTTTTGTGGACGTTTGCATTTTTTTTGAATCCCGTTGATTCTTTTTCAGGGCATGTGCCCTCGTTTCCTTTGAAAAAAATTCTGCAGCCTTCAGCAGCTCTCACTCAGCACACTCCCCTTCCTGTCTTTTGATTGGCTATGGCCCTTAGCTAATTTACATAAACATTCTCTTAAAGGCATACCTCCTGGGCAGTTGCACCTAGCCAGCTAACTGCTAAAGTTACTGATGCTAAAGGACCCCTTGGAAGAAAGAAGATTAGTGTGGTGAGTAATTTTTTCTTCTCTTCGTAACAGCTCGGAGTGGTACTAACACTTACTGGACACGTGTACCTATAAGAAGAGCCCAAGTGTTCTCCATTTGACCAACTCTCTAGCAGAAGCCATATCCACCTGGTACTGCATATGGACTTGCTTGAATTTTGCCCCTACCTTGGGAAAACCTGTTCATTTTCTAGTTTCATTCCACGCAGTTTGTGGCCTGTTCCCACTTCATTGTGTGCAGAAGATGCCCTGTTGGTTGCCATGTTTCCTCAGTTATCTTACCTTTTAACCAATTCATTTGGTTTGTTAAACTTGGGATTTTATTTTTACTTTATTGGTACTGAATCCCAAGTCTTGGGTGTTCAATTTAAGTATCTGCTGGGGTATAAGAGGTGGGGCAGACAATTTCTTACTGTGGGTGGGCATGCCCTCAGACGTGGTGGCCCTCAAGGTAGAGCTTATGTAATAATTGGTGCCTTAGCAGTAAATAGTGATATAACTTCTGTTTGGGATTGTAGCTAACACACCAGTGAAATTTATCTCCTACAGTGTAAACGGCCTGAATGGCCCCGTCAAGAGGTCTAGGATGTTACAGTAATTTCATGATGAAAAACACGATGTTATCTTTATGCAGGAGACCCACCTCACTGCTGGGGAGTAGGATAAATTGATAAAAAAATTGGCACAGTTCAGATGCCCCAATGGTGGTAGCTTCTTCTTATCCCAGAGACAAATGTAAGGGAACTGCTGTTTCAAACTCCAGGAAATCTTACTGTATTCTGACATATGCAGTACTGTCCTTCCATTGTACTGCCCCAGAGCCGAAATAGTTAACAGAACCTATGCTAATGATGGAATGCTAGGCTCATGCTTGGTTTTCAAACCACTGTCCCTGGTAAACATTCTGCAACTGTCAGATTCTTTACTCCGCTTGCCTAGTACAGACACCTCGGAGAGCCCTCCTTCCTCTTTCTTGAAGATTTTATTTTTCTTGGTTTTTTGAAGTAAATTTTATTTATATTCATTTTTTCAAGCACTGTCCTTGAGTTTACAGGTAAATTAGTCTAGATTTAGTGTTATTCCGGTAAGTTTTTCAGTTTATTTTCAGTTCATTTAACCGGGAGGGAGCCAAACTTTGATTTACATTTTACAAAGTAAATTTCTGTATTTTATTCTTTACCTGGGCCAGTTGCTTAATTTGGTTATTTTTGAGGGAAACCGGGGTAACTCTCTGTTCTCTCGGCAGTTGCTGAACCAACCGAAAAGTAAAAAAATTAATAAAATAAAGGTTTCAGCCTTATTCATTTGTGTGGGTTTCTGCTTCTCAGAGACCCATTTCTTGGGGGTTTTACTGGTTTTGTCACTAACCCAAGAAAAGAACCAACCCAATGGGTTTTCAGCTTTGTACACAGTGTGGGGGGAACTGTTTGAAAACAGATCCTCATTTATGTTTTTTGCATAGGGTTTAACCACCTGAACGCAGATTGTGAAATCTGTAAAAGTAAAAATGTTTTCTTCAGTCAACGCTTAATAGGCATTTGAATCAACTGAAAGAAAAAAGTCCTAGAAGACTGCTGACCCAACTGAGGACAGAACTTCCCCCTCTCATAAGGAGAAACTGAAGAAACCGGTTGAACAACCCTCTAACCTGGGTGATGGTTCTTCGATTAAGAGGGTACTTCAGAGGCAGAGACAGAAGGGGCAGCAGCCATACTGGCCCCAGCACTCAGCCAAGTGCACTGACTAAGCAGACCCTATGAGGGGTCTGCCAGGGCTGCCTCCCCACTTCCAGTAGGGGGCAGGCTGACCCACTACCTCTAGGCTTGGGAATGAATGGGTCCTGGAGGTAGTGGGCCAGGGGCTTGCCCTCAGGTTCAAGATCCTGCCCAAACTGAGGGCAAGGTTTTTCAGACTCACCAGTCTATCAGAAGTGACTCTGTTGGAAGAGGATGTAGTAAGTCTAATTCAAAACAAAGCAGTAGAGCCTGTTCCCTGGCCCACAGGGGAAAGGGTCTCTACTCGGGATACTTCCTTACTCTGAAAAAAATTGGAGAGGTGACCCATATGGGATCTCAGAAATTTAAACAGGCATTCAACAAAGTCAAATTTTAAAATGGTCACCCTGGCTACCATCCTCTCTACACTCAGGAAGGGGGATTGGGACAGCATCTCTGGACTTAAAGGACGCTTACTTCCACATCCCTATCAGGCAATCTCACAGAAAGTACCTCAGGTTCAGATTGCCATCAGACCACTACCAGTTCAGAGCCATGCCTTTTGACCTTACCTCTGCTCCAAGGGTGTTTACCAAGTGCCTAGTAGTGGTGGTAGCACACCTAAGGAGACAAGGGGTTAGAGTCTTCCCATACCCGGATGATTGGTTGGTGGTAGACCAGTCTCCTCAACAGGTAGAGAGGCACTGATCACCATCCAGGATACCCTGTGTACGCTGGGCCTCCTGATAAATCAGAAAAAGTCAGTGCTAATGCCAATTCAGCGTCTGGAGTTCATAGGGGTGGAACTGGACACTCTGAGAGGAAGGGCCTTCCTCCCACAGGGAAGGGTAGACAGCTTGGTGCAGCTGGCAGGCTCATTCCAGCTGCATACCACCAAACCACTGATTCATTTTCTACAGCTGTTAGGGCACTTGGCTGCAGCAATAGTGTCAGGGTCAAGATTCCAAATGAGAGACATTTAGTTTCACCTCAGGTCTCATTGGTCCCAGAAAAGAGATTCCCTGTCAAAGATGGTTCCAGTCACAGGACCCTGCTGCAAGTTCTGCAATGATGGCAGGAAAAAGACAACCTCAGGGAAAGTTGCCATTCCTACAGCTGCTGCCAGCAGCAGTCTTAACAACAGATGCCTCCCTCCTAGGGTGCGGTGCACACCTAGGAGAACACACTGCACATGGTACCTGGCTCCATCAGGGGGCCCTGCTTCACATAAAGCCTGCTGGAGCTCAGGGCGGTTTGTCTGGGCATTCAGTCCTTCTCTCCAATGCTTCAAGGCAAGATGGTTCAGGTCAGGACACATAATACTACATAAACAATCAAGGGGGCACAAAGTCGTCCCCACTGTGCACAGAGGCCATGAAAGTGTGGAGTTTAGCTTACTCCCTGGGAAATCTCCCTCTCAGCAGTCCACCTCCCAGGGAAGGACAATGTCCTGGCAGATGCTCTCAGCAGGATCAACCAAAACCACCATGAGTGGTCACTAAACAGACAGGTCCTGCAAGTGGTGTTCAGAAGGTGGGGCACCCCAGAGGTGGACCTTTTTGCAACCCCAATCACCAGCTACCACAATTCTGCTGCAGGTTTTCTGCAGTGGGCACAGTCCTACCATCACTTTGGAATAATTCACAAAAAGTTCTTAAACTCTCCTGCCTGCCAAGCCCTTATGTATTCAAACAATTGCTTTTTAGATGCCTAAAGACTCATGCGACTGTTTCCTGTAATCATTGATACACAATTTGAATATATCCTTAGCTTATGGATCCTCCTGGCCTCCCTATTCCCCTTGTTGACTGGCAGCCCCTTAAGGTAACTACCCCTTCCCTAGCTCCCTCCCCTCTTCCCTCCTTGTGGCAACCCCCCTTGGGGACTCTAACATAGCAGGGTTATCCCTCCTTCCCCTTATGTGTTTCTATCCCCCTTCCCACTGTACCCTATGTACCGCTGCTGTCCTGTCATGCCTCGCTCTTTTATTGTCCCCAAACATCCTGTGATGTAGTATCTGTGTATGTACACAGCCTTTGCTACCAAGATTTATTCCCGATATCATATTATCCTGTAATGTTATTTATGATTATACTGTTTTTCCTGTGTGATATGTCTTAACATGTTGTAAACTGTAAATGGAAATTGTTCTGTGTGCCCAGGACCATCTTGCAAATGAACTCGCTCAATGATGTAACAGCCTGGTTAAATAAAGTTTGATTGATTGATTGATTAATTGATTGAATGCGCTGCTGTTGGATTGGACAGGGAAGTTCCTGTATGCCTTTCCTCCATTTCCCCTGTTGCTCAGAGTGCTGAACAAGCTCAGGGTTCAACTAACGACAATGGTCCTCATTGCTCCAGATTGGGCCAGACAGCCATGGTATTGTCTGCTTCTGACCCTGTCAATTTCCAGGCCAGTCTCTGTACCCAGGAGGCACAACCTACTGGCCTCCTCGCAGGGCAGGGTCCTTTACCCCAATCTCTGGTCTCTCGTGCTCAGGGCTTGTCTCTTGAGGACTTAGGGTATGCTGACTTGCACCTTTCTGGAGGGGTGCTAGAGGTTCTTAGGGTTTCTAGAACATCCTCTACCAGAAAGACTTACACCTCTAAATGGCAGAGATTTTCCATTTGGTGCCAGAAAAAAAGAGAGAGACTGCTGCCAGGCTGGCTTGTCAGTCATCCTAGAGTGTATGGCACACCTTCATTCTCTCGGCCGTATGCCTTCCACTCTCAAAGTACACTTAGCAGCTATCTCTCCTTACATCTCAGCTGGTAAGGGGTCATCTCTGGCAGCTAATCAAGTGTTTAGGATGTTCTTCAAGGTTCTCATGCATTTGCATCCCCCTCACAGGGAACACACCTCAGCATAGGACCTCAATATATGCATTGGCCAGTTAATGCAACCACCATTTGAACCCATGTCTTCAGCAGAGCTTAAGTATGCAACATGGGAAACAGTGTTCCTGGTAGCCATCACCTCAGTTAGGAGGATTAGTGCAGGCCTTGTCCACTGAGCCAGATTACATATCAGTCCATAGGGGCAAGGTAGTCCTCAGGACTAACAGAAAATTTCTGCCCAAGGTAGTGTCGGACATCCACCTGAATCAGTCCATTACTTTGCCAGTCTTTCTCACTTACCACTCTAGTTCAGAGAAACATAAACTGCACAGCCTAGATGTCAAGAGAGCTATAATCTACTTCTTGGATCACACAAAGGGCCACAGGCAGGATAGCACTCGGCTCTTCCTGACCTATGGAGAAGTGGGAAAGGGCAAGCCTGCCTCTAAGAGGTTTATTGCCCACTGGATTGTTGCTTGTATTCAGTTCTGGAACCCCTGCAGGCCCTAGGGCTCACGCTACAAGAGATACAGCTGTCTCAATAGCAGCTGCAAGAGATATTCTTTCGTTAGAAATTTGTAAAGCAGCTGCCTGAAAAACAGCCCACACGTTTACCAAACACTACAGCCTGGATACCCAGGCCAGAAGTGATGCCAGATTTGGCACAGCAGTACTGTAGAGCCTGTTTCCTAAATAAGTTCCCTACCCTCCTCCAAAGGTAGTGCTTGGGTAGTCTGCATATGTCAGACTACAGTAAGATTTCCTGGGGTTTGAAGAAAAAATTACTTACCATAGTAATCTTGTTTCTTCCAAGGGAATCTTACTGCATTCTGAGCTCCCTTCCTGCCTGCCCTGGTAGAACCTATGGGCATTGCAGCACAGCTGTCCATGCTGTTTTAAACCCATGAGTGGTTCCATTGTTGGGCTTAGCGACTTGAGTCTTAATGTTGCCCACATATTTAAATGAAGGGGATTGTTTCTTGTTAATTATTTATTTAATTGTTAAAGTTATTATAGATAGCTTGTTAGTATTCATGCTCCATAAGAATCTGACAGTTGTAGAATGTTTACCAGGGACAGTGGTTTGAAAACCGAGCATGAGCCTAGCATTCCATCATTTGCATAGGTTCTATTAACCATTTCGGCTCCGGGGCAGTACAATGGAAGGACAATACAGCATATGTCAGAATACAGTAAGATTCCCCCTGGAAGAAACAAGATTACTATGGTAAGTATTTCTTTCTTTATTCCCATCTGTGACAACTTTCTAACCCTGAGATCAAATTATTAATACCAAAGGCTGCTTTGTCCTTCTTTCTGGTCACTTTTATGACCAGCTGGTGATGGTAACCAGTATACATCACCCTTCTGGTAGTGACAAGGTGGTCATACGTACCCTGCTTAACAAATTGATGGACATACAGTTTGGACAACTGATACTCTGGGGGGGGGGGATTTTAGTTTGATACTTCAGCCCACCCTGGACTCCTCTCGCCCTTCCCAGTTCTGAATCACGGGCTCACAGAAATATCTGAGCACAGCTTGATCACTTTGGCTTACTGGGATGTGTGATGCTGCTTGCATCCCTCAGGTCACTCCTTCACCCATTATTCTTCCCATCACAGGAATTATGCATGGTTGGATTATTTTTTCATATTAGTGGAGGGCTCCAGGGGTTGCAGGATCTGGCCCATGGCCTCATGTTTTTGTCCGAACATGCCCCTTTAACTATGCGCTTGAATATGATGAAAGCATAAGATCCACCCATTGGAGGCATAATCTCTCCCTCCTCAGGGATGACACCTTTGTGGAGTCTTTGAAGGAGAAAACAAATTAGGTTTTCTTGGACAACTCCACCCCAGGTATTACTGCTCTGATGCTGTGGAACATGGTTAAAACTGTGATCTGAGGTGAACTTATTTCCCGTGCAGCTCAGAAATCCCCACAAAGGGAACTATACCTCCCTGCTGGACTCATTGCAATCATTACAGGTGCTACACGGGGCAGGGGTTAGGGGGGTTGAGCCAAATTAGGACAGTAAAATAATAACTCCAGAAAATAGTCGATTACTGGACAAAACAGGCACTACTCTACCTTTAGCTTAGGAATCACAAAGGTGTAGCTACAGAGACCTGTAATTTGGCTCGCTGTCTCCAAGTCAGATGTAACAGTACCTGTCTGTTACAGCTATTGAGACCCTAACATGTCGCTTAAAGCATAATGCAGAGTACCTCAAAGCTATCCGTAGGGACTATTATAGGCAGTTATACTCAAATACCAAGCCTGCCCTGACTTCAGTGATTCATCAGTACCTCTCAGGTCTCCCCCTGCCTCACCTCTCTGATGAGATATGGGACAGACTCTTGGAGCCTATTACCTTGGCAGAGATCCAACTCGCCTTCTCCATCATGAAAACAGGCAGATGCCCTGGACCCAATGGGTTCTTCTCCCCCCACTGAATTTTATAAGACTTTTTGGGACAGCTTGCCCCCCCCCGGCTCTTCAGGAGGGTAAGTTACTACCCCCCCGGCAGTTTGCCACCATTATGATGCTCCTGAAACCAGGCAAAGACCTTAGTGCCACTTCTTCCTGTTGAACCATATCTACCCTGAATGCTAATTATAAACTTTTCACATCAGTATGGGTTAAGCGACTAGATGGAATTCGGCCCATGCTCCTGCATGAAGACCAGGTGGGATTTGTGTGCCAGTGCCAAATCCACGGCAGTCTCTGCCGGACCTTCCACTTTCTGGATTACGTCCACAGCATATGCATTCCCTCTCTTCTCCCAAGTCATTTTTTGTGTAGTTTCTATTGTTTGCTCCGTCGCTAGAGGAACTCTCTCAGGCAGCCACTACTGCCCCAAGCTCTACCTCCTACCTGAGGCATCTCCTACTTCCTGGCACCAGCCCGGCTAACCCCCTGAGGTGGGGCCGCCGTTTCCGCCCAGGGCGCTCTATCTACAATCTAATGTGTTGAGCTGGGCTTGGCCCAGGAGAGGAGAGTGCCTGGTAATTGGAGTGTGGCTACGGGGGTAGTGGTGCCATCTCCTATCCCCGAGGACAGGGATTTTCCGCTGTGGTTGCCCTGGGAGATTGGACATGCAATGGTGTCCAGCGCGAGATGGGCGTGCTCCTGCACCCACCCACAGGACATCCGCCACATGTCCCATACCCTTACATTGTCTCCACTGCCTTGGATCTCCAGTCGCCACTAGAGGTTGCTCCCACAGCGACCAGTGTTACCTCCCCCCCTCCCAGGAGAGGAGAGCAGTCTTCGGACGCTCAATCTTCCCCTGCCCCTGCCAACCCCCAACGACCCAAGTCCATTCCCGAACCCGGGTCACCGGTGTGGTGCAAGGTGTGACGTCCAGCGCCTCAACCCTCAGCGCCACCGGGCCGACACTTCTCCTAAGTCTTGAGGCAGAGAAGACATTTGACAGGGTATCCTGGAGTTTTCTCTGGGGCACCCTGTTAGCCTTCCATTTCCCACCCCATTTCTCCAGTTACTTCAAGCCCCTAACAGCACACCAAGAGCACAAGTTAGGATTGATGGCTCTGTAACTGACCCTTTCAAACTAGAGAGAGAGAGGCATCACCAGGGTTGTCTGCTATCCCCCTTCTTTTTGCTCTTATATAGAGCCCTTGGCTACATCTATCAGGAAAAAGCATCAGGTAGAGGGCATACCAGTGGGGAGGATGGAGTTCAAGATCGCCATCTCTGCCAATTGTATTTTATTGACCCTGCTTAATCTGACCCATTGCCTGCCCACAGTCTGAGCAGAGCTAATACATTTCAAGGAGGTGGTGGGATGTAACTTAAATTAAGAACATAAATTCCTAATCGCCGATATTGCCTGTACATTGATGCACATAGAATTTTAATGTCTTGCCCTCAAAAGTACCTTCTTGCCTGCATAACCTTAATTGTGGCTGCATGTTATAGGCCACCAACAGCCTGCCTGGGTATACTGCCTCATCTTCACTCCACCTTGGAAAAAGCAAACACAGAAAGCATTATCACGGGGGACTTTAATCTTAATTGGTATGATGCCAACGGATTTCTGCGACAAACATGGGCTTACTCAGATCACCCCTGAAGTTACCCAACCTAACAAGGAAAAACTCAGAGCGAAGCTCCCTATTGGACCTTATGCTTGTCAGCAACCCACATAATATCTCACATGCAAGGGTCTTCCACAACGACCTGAGTGATCACTGTGCAGTCGCCGGTGTCAGGTACTCCCCACACCTCCCTTCCACCTCTACCTTCAAGCTGAAATGCAGCCTAAAATATTTCTGTCTTCCCACCTTCTTGAAGGATCTAGGGAATATTAAGTGGCAGGACTTTTACCTTGCACCCTCTGTAGCTGAAGCATTCAGTATCTGCCAGGATCTGTTTAATAAAGGTCATCAACAAACACGCACCGTTAAGAAAAATCAAATCCAGGAAACATACTCCTGATTGGTTCAACACAGAATTAAAAAGAGGGCCTTGCGATGTAGAGACACTTTATGGAAAAGGGCTAGGAAGTCACAGCCTGACTCTGACTGGCTCTCCTTCAGGGTAGCCAGGAATGCCTGTACCAAACTGGTCAGGTTGGAAAAGTCACGGTTCTTCCAGTCCACCTTGGAGCTAAATAAAAACTGCTCCGCAAATTTTGGCAGATACTGAGAAAGGTTGAAGGACAGTCTCCTGCCACCCCACTCCCAGCCAAAATTGTGGTGAATAACACCACCAACACAAACAGATCTGAGATCCTTGATCAGCTAAATAACCACTTCGCTACTGCAGGCCTCGCTTTTGATGCATCGCCTGTCAACAAACTTAATACTACAAATACCGTCAGCATTACTACTAGCCCTACTCCTTACCCCTACACTGGCTGCTGCCTCTTCAAGTTCCAACCTGTATCTTTCAAACAAGTGGAGGACCTTCTCCTTTCGTTGGACACCACAAAGAGCGCTGGTGCCGACTCGCTTGAACCATTCTTCCTTAAAGCAGGCTACTATTACCTGACAGCACCAATTGCCCACCTATTTAATAGTTATCTAGTCCATGGGGAATTGCTGCCGAGCTGGAAAACTGTGCACATCATCCCTCTGTTCAAATCGGGAGACCCCACAGACTTGAATAGTTATAGGCCTATCTTGCTGCTTCCTGTCTTATCCAAATTACTTGAAAAAAATTGTCAACTCTCAATTAAGAGAGTACCTTGATTGTGAAAACATCCTTAACCTAGTCAAATAAGATTTCAAACCTAAGCACAGCACCGTGTCGGCTCCAGCAGAAGTGTTGAATGACTGGCTAAAAGCCCTGGACAGTAAACATCACATTTACGCGCTCTTCCTCGATCTCAGTAAAGCGTTTGACACGGTTGATCATTCTATACTAATCAACTCGTTGGTTAGCCTCGGTCTTGCCCACACTGCAGTAAAGTGGTTCCACTCCTACCTCACAAATCGAAAACAACAAGTTAAAGCACAAAATGAACTCTCCCCATTAAAAATACTGCCCCGAGGCATACCTCAAGGTTCTATCTTAGGGCCTATCCTCTTCACTCTTTATATCAACCATATTGACTCTGGCCTGCTTGCAGGAAATGTTCATCTCTTTGCAGATAACACAGTCCTCTACACAACCAACCCCTTTCTGGACCTTGCATACAAGGAGCTGCAGCAGGACTTTATCATCCTCCAACACAACCTGTTGAACCATAAGCTCTTATTAAATGCCAAAAAAACAAAACCTATGATCATCTCTCCACCCTCCTCCCTAAATAGGGGGATACCTGGTACTACACATATTACCACCCTCCTAGGCGAACAGAACTAGTGGACAAATTTAAATACCTGGGAGTCTGGCTGGATAATAAACTCAACTTCGGTGCTTATCTGAATGAGTTGGCAAAAAAGCTAAGGCAACGTCTCGGTATTTTCTTCCGTATAAGATGCTGTCTCATCCTGGAAGCTAGAAAGTGGTTGGTTCAAACAACCTTCCTTCCCCTGATTGACTACACCGACTTCCTTTACAGTCATTGCCCAAAATATGCGCTCCGTAAGCTTGATACTCTCTACCATCGTGCATTGAGATTTGTTCTTAGTTTGCCATTGCAAACTCACCGTTGCTTGTTGTACCAAGCACTAGACTGGCCGTCCCTCCCCCTGAGGAGGCAAATAAATGCCCTCATATGGTTTTACCGAGCTATGTCTAACAAACTACCACCCTATATTTGTGACCTGTTTGAACATTCACAATGTACCTATGGACTAAGTGACTCCTCACTATTCCTTCTTATGATACCACGGGCAAGGACACGCCTTGGCTCTACTGCTATTAGCTCCTTCTTACCAGCGCTTTGGAATAACATGCGCTTTGGAATAACATGCAGAAAGTACTTAAGCTCTGCCTCCTGTCTAGTCCCTATATATTCAGAAAGCTTCTTTATAAAGGCCTCAAAACGGCATGTGACTGCTTCCACTAAGCGTTACCCTCTGTCTGGGCAGTCCCCTAACTTTCCAGATCATCTTGGCCTTCTTTTTCCCCCAGTCGGCCGGCATTCCCACGCGTTAACTACCACCCCTTTTCCTCCCGCCTTCCCCAGGTTGCCCCCTAGGGGGCCCTTCTCCATGTAGTCTGCCCCCTTCCCTCTCCCCTATGTGTCGGACACCCTCCTTGCACATTGCCCTCCTCTGTGTCCTTATTTTCTCCCTCCTTTTGCATCCTTCTGACTTTTACCAGCATACGCTGCATACTAAATGTTATTTCTTGCAGTGACCCTATATGTTTAGTATAGTTTATAATGATCGTGTATCCTATATCAATCTGTATTGCTGCCTGTTGTATTGTGAACTGTTTGTACTGTTAGTAATTCTTGTCCTATGTGTCCAGGACCATCTTGAAAATGAGCTTGCTCAATGATGTAACTGCCTGGTTAAATAAAGTTTGATTGATTGATTGAAATATAGGTAAGACGGAGGTGTTGCAGTTTTACTTCCTCCCCCACCACACCCTGCCATAAAATCGAGCTTTCCCTTTAAATTGCATAAAAGTACTTGCAACTATCTAGGTGTTCATATACCACAGAACCTAGACCATTTAGAATTAGTTAATTAGGAACCTCTCACACAGCAAATACAATTGGACCGCTACGCCTGAACTTACTACCTTTAGGTTTCTTCCCCAAGGTAGAGACGGTCCATATGAATGTTCTGGCGAGAATCCTATACTTGCTGCAGACTCTCCCTATCTTCCCTTTGTACATGTACTTTAAATCATGGGACAGGATGATGTCCCAGTTTATCTGGATTGGGCTGGACCCAGGATAAAATATTCCCTTCTACCATTATCAAAGGATAAAAGGGGGCCTGAATCTGCTGAATTTGAACTGATACTCTGACTTCGAACCTTAGAATTGAATTTTTAGGATCCCTCCTTTCCTGCACTGTTCTTTGGAAACTCCTTGGGCCCAATTTTCAAAGGACTTAGATCGACGCAAGGGATTTGTGTCAGAAGAGTTTGACGCAAGAGGTGACTTGCGTCACAAACTTGCATCAAACGCGATTTTCTAAAGTACACTGCATCAAATACTGATGCCGCTGCCCCAAAGCCCCCTTGTGCCAAGGTTGTGCCAAACAATCTGGTGGACGAAGTTGCAAGGGGGCTTGTGCCATGGCAGGGAGGCAACATCCCCTTTTTGAGAATTTTACAAGCACCACTGCAGGGTTTTAAGTAATTGATTAGCAGTTTTTTCTCTTGGTACAATGCTAACTGTACAGAAAGTATTTATATAGGTTTTCTAGAAGTGTAATGTTTGTTAAATACAGTGAGGCAAGTGCTATACATTTTCACAATGTTTTAGCACTTTTATGAGCAAAACGCTAATCAATTTTTGGAGTTAATTAAAGCCCTGTGCTGTGGACGCAGCATAGGGCACCACTTAGACCAGCCAGGAAGTGGTCTTAAGTGGCTTGTGCCAGTGGGACAGGGTCAGACAAAATAGGAAGCTGGGGGCATAAGGGGCATGGGAGGTGGCAGAGGGGGGGGGGATCAGGGGACAGTTGGGCATCACCGGGAGTGATGTGGCACCCAGCAGGGTGCATTTCCATTGTACTGTATAGTACATTATAAGTATCCCTGGTGGTCTAGCGGTTCCTCCCCCCATGTGATCCTCCTCTCACTTTATGAAATATTATATTCCTGGTAGCTAGCAGTCCCTCCCACCCAATCCTCCACCCACTTTTATGAAATCTTATATTCCTGGTGGCTAGCGGTCCCTTCCCTCACCCAATCCTCCGCCTTCTTTAGTAGTATTATATTCCTGGTGGCTAGCAGTCCCTTCCCCCACCCGATCCTCCGCCCACTTTATGAAATATTATATACCTGGTGGCTAGTGATCCCTCCCCCCTACCTGATCATCCGCCTGCTGTATGAAATATAATATCCCTATTGGCTAGTGATCCCTAGCACCCACCTGACATTGGTAGCAGAGTCCCTGGTGTCCAGTGTAAACCCCGTCATCCCAATCCCCTGTATGGTGAAAGTAAATTCCCTGATGTCTAGCAGACCCTCTCATCCCTGATCCACTGTACAGTGCAAGTAAGATGTTCCCTAGTGGTCTAGTGGACCCCCATTCCAGCAGGAAGTTCCCTTCCACCCCTCTCCCCCATCCCAAAACAGAAACGGCAACCAGCACAGCCCTCCTGTCTCTCCCCCACGGCTGGCTGCCGACTGAGCTATCAATGAACGTTTACTGTGTACAGTGCACGTTCATTGATAGCTCAGTCAGCGGGCAGCTATGGAGGAGAGAGGAGGGCTGTGCTGGTTGCCAAATCTGTTTCAGGATTGGGCAGTGGGGTGGAGGGGCACTATCTGCCGAGGTGGGGGGTACACTAGACCTCCAGGGAATGAGTTACTTGCACTGTACAGGGGATCCGGGGATCTGCCAGACGCCAGGGAATTTATATTCACCATACAGGGGATCGGGATGTGGTTACACTGGACAGGACACCAGGCACTTGGCTACTAACGTTGGGCAGATGATAGGGTTGGGGGGACCACTAGCCACCAGGAATATAATATTTCATAAAGCAGGTGGAGGTTTGGGTGGGGGGAGGGACAGCTAGCCACCTTTAATATAATATATCTTCTTTGGTGGTATCTCAGTCATCAGGTAATACCGTAGGAACTTCACCATCTGTGAAGGGGGAACCACACGGAAGATTTTGAGCAGTACAACTGGGGCCACTCTTTCCCTCCCTTCAGCCCCCTCTGAACCTAAACTCTACCCTATGGAGGATGACTATACCTTCTCTAACCTGTTAGCTGCTAGGAAGTTGTGTGTCTGTTATTTTTGGGGTCTGAAACCCTTTCCCCATTCCTTTTAGGACTCACATGGTCAAGTGCTGCACCCTCAAGCCTAAGCCCAGCAAGAAGTGATGCATACTGCTTTACCTTGCTTTTTTTCTGCTGTTATTTATCCTTCTGGCCAGGGATATTGAACCTAGCCCCGGAACCCCTGCCACCTTGACCACCTCCCTGCCTGCCCCTCCCCATGTCCTACAGCTAAGGGCTTAAAAATTGCCCATCTTAATGTCCGTAGCCTTCTGCCCAACCATGCTGAGCTTTCTGCTTGGGTTTCCAACTACCGCCCAAACCTACTGGGGGGTCATGGAAACGTGGCTAAAACCTGCCACCCCAGATTCTGTATGTACTCTCCCAGGATACAATATAATCAGGCAGGATCGGGCTGGGAAAAAACGAGGGGGTGGCCTGCTACTCTACTATAAGACTCACCTCAATGTATCAGTTATATCTCATCCGTCCCTTCCATCCTCAACCTGTGAATTTCTCCATACCTAACTATTACTGGGTAACACAAAAAAATTCCACCTAGTTTGTGCCTATAACCCTCCAAATGTGGTATACAAAGACTCTCCTTCTTCCTTGACAGCCTTAGTTCTAAGGTGCACTCCAGCGAATTACTAGTGATTGGTGACTTCAACCTGAACTGGATGGGCTGCAAAGCCAAGCAGTATGAACCCCTGCTGGCTGGCCTTGCCCTCTCCTAACTCATTACTGAACCAACTAGGCTTTACCTCTGTGGGATAAAAGGCTCCCTCCTTGACTGGATTCTGTCTAATAGGCCCGAACAAATTGTCTCATCTGGTACCCTCCCCGATGCCATCTCTGATCACTCCCCCACCTACTGCATCTGGAGAATCTCCACACCAAAACCCCCCTGCAAACTGATCCAAATGAGGGACTTCTCCAAATTCAATATCGAGGCCTTCCATGCTGACCTGAAATGCACAGACTAGTCCCTGGTCCTAGCTAAAATTGCCCTTGATAACTTCCTTGCAATATTCTCCTCCTTGCAGGATAAACACGCCCCTCTGACTAAAAGGAGAGTGAGGGGCACTGTCACTAAATGGCTACAAGGTGGCTTATTTTCCCTTATGAAATTAAGGGACAAATGCTGGGCAAAATTCAAGGCTAACCATGATGTGTTTATCTTCCAGGAATATAGACAGCTCAGAAACACTTGTAAAAAAGCCATCCACTCTGCTAAAAGCGAATTCTGTAAATCCACCCTATTATCCTCAGCCAGGGACCCAAGAAGCTTCTGGTATAACATCAAGAATATTGTTACTGGCTCCTCCAGAGCCCACGTCACTGACATGTTTATTGGCGGGGTCAGCTGTAACAATGCCGTAACTAGCGCTAATGCATTTCCCAGTTCTCAGATCTATCTGCCTACACCTCTCAGTTCCCTGCTCCTAGAGAACTTAGCCCCTCATGCAGTCCCCAGACTGGGATGACCTCCCATCTCCCTTTTTACTTCAGGGTAATTTCCGTTAGTGAAACTCTAAGACTCCTTACTGGCCTCTCCCCCCACACAGGTGCTGGTCATGATAACGTAGAGCCCAAACTTATTGGTCTTGGGGCCACCTTCCTTGCCCTGCCTATCTCCCATATCTTCAACACATCTCTCATTAATGGGATCATCCCTAACATATGGAAAGTGGCTAAGGTTGCCCCTGTATACAAACAAGGTGACCCAAGAAACCTTGATCACTACTGCCCTATTGCTGTCCTTTCAACTATTAACAAACTGCTTGAAAAAGTGGTTGCCACCCAGCTGACAGCCTACATCCAAGCTGTGACCTACTTACCCCATCCTAACATGGCTTCCATAAGGGGCACAGCACCTATACTGCCCTGGCCAAGGTCTCCTCCGATATCAGGACTGCTATTGATCTAGGCAACTTAACGGGCTATCTTTGTTGACCTCTCAAAAGCCTTCGATCTGGTTGACCACACACTCTTGTGTTCCTCACTCCAGACCCTTGGCCTCGTCCCCCCAGTCCTAAACTGGTTCACCAGTTACCTACGTGGAAGGCAGCAACTCACTAAATTTAACAAGGTCCTCTCGGAGCCTTTATCTTTTAACACTGGGGTACCTCAAGGGTCTGTTCTTGGGCCCATTCTGTTTTCCATTTTTATCAGTGACCTGCCCCTAGTTTCAACTCATAGTTGTTCCACCCTCTATGCCGATGACCTTGTGATCCTAACCACCTCACAGGTTATCAGTGTCATCAACACCCAGCTCATTGCTGACTTTGACCTCATACAAGCATGGCTAAAAGATCACAAACTAGCCATCAACCTCAAAAAAATCCAGGCTATGCTTAAACCCCTGGCCAAAACAAAAGCCTGCCCAGTTCCCCTAAGAGTCACCGGGGCTGATGGAGCTCTAGTACGGGTTGCAGATTCCCTTAAATGCTTTGGGGTCACCCTCGATCCACTGCTCAACCTCTCCCTGTATATAAGCAACACTTGCAAGGCTGCAAATAGCAAGTTGGGCCAGGCCTACACAGCTAAAAGCTGCCTCATCTCTGCAGCGCATCATGCCCTGGCTAAGGGGGTTCTTCTACCCACACTCTGCTATGGATTTGTCTCCCTCACGCATGCCCTAAAAACCTGTCTAGCCAAATGGGATGTAACCTACAGTACAACAGTATATGTTACTTTGCTCTTTCTGTCCCCTGCCTCATTCACCACTGTGAGCTATACAGCAAGTTTGAGTGGCTCTCCCCGACCTCCACCGAATGTTTGTTATGGGCAGTTTCATTGATAACATCATCAGAACTGCCACACCCCCTGTACTAGCAGACCTATTCCAGCCTCTGAACCTCCCCTACACTTTAAGATCCAGTGGCTCGCAAGTATTCCTAGTTCCCAAAACCCTCACCCTAATGGGTGATCGGGCTTTTGCCTCCTGTGCACCCAGACTATGGAACTCCCTTTCGGCCCTTGTTCATACCGCCCCCTCCCATACCTGCTTCAGAAAGTCCCTCTGGGATGTTCAGAAACTCACCTCGACCTGTCAATGATCCTAAGATAGGAACCCCTTCTGCACTGTCCTTCACTTTATGGTCCTGTCTGGACTTCGCTCTGAGATCAATGTGTTTACGTATCTTTTGTTGCTGCTATCATATATGATCCTGCTGTGTCATGTACGACACCCACCTGTCAACTACTAACTTGTTATGTTTGTTCTCCATATGCCTACCTGTTCAATCAAACTGCATCTGACTATTTACCTTTCTCAGAACTGCTGTTATACCTGCTGTTCTCTGTATCATGTAATCTACCGGGTTGCACCTGAAAATAGGTACTTGTCTGTCTAGTGTGCTTACCTGGTTAACAAAAGCTAAATAAATAATAAAATAAAACCTTCTGAAGCACAGGGGGTTATTTCCTCACTAAGGAAAGAATACATCTCAGCTGGTAAATCATCTGACCCTGGAGCTTTTGCACTGGAGAGATTGTTAATGGATCTTCTAATCTCATCTGCTGTAATAGCCTTACTTAAATCCTGTCTTTCTGACCCAGAAATGTCAGGTAACTTAGCCTTGGACAGAAAAAGTTTTACTTTGTCCAGGTTTGTATCACATTTACTTGTATATACAGTAGGTCGTTGTAAAAATGTTTAAACACCCTGTTTATATCCTTGTTGCTAGCCAGCCTGTCGGCGCAGCGGTTGGATTTCCGCTTGCGACACGGGCGACCTGGGTTCAGGAATGGACCTGGGTTGTTGGAGGGCCAGCCGGGGGAGAAGGATTGAGCATCCCATGGACTGCTCTCCTTCTCTGGGGGGAGGGTGCGGTGTGTGACTGGTGCTTGAGGGAGTCCTGGCAGAGGCCGGGGGCACCACAGTGACTGGCACCAACAAGAATCTGAGGGGCAGGACGGATGCAGGTGTCATTGCATGTTCCCGCCCCCACTTACAGGGGAGAAAAGTCTGCCATCCACCACCTTGATGACGCCCGCCCCTGGCTGCACTCGGCTCCAAGGCCGACTCCCACCCTATCCCGTCGATTGCGGCACCCTTCAAGGGGTTCAGGTGCCACAACCCTGGCGGGTAAGCCAGGGGGGTGCCATGAGGGCAGCTAATATGGGAGGTTGCTGCCGAGGGTCCGTGATCGGGCAGATGGTGCCGGTGGTGGGGGGGCATGAAAAAATTAAAAAAATATATATATCCTTGCTGCTAGTGAGAATATTATGAAAGTCATCTCTTATACTGTGTATATAGTTTCTATTTTGAATTTGTTTGAGTCTATATCCCAAAGGCCTGCCTGCCTTTTCTGCAGATTCCCAATAGTTTTTTTGTGTCCTGAATAAGGCAAATTCTGCCTTCTCAGTGTGAATCTTATTGATTTCATACCGTAATAAGATCAGACTCCTGAGAAGACTATCCCCATGCCCCTTTTTCTGTTTGCTCAGCCTCTCCAACTTTTGTAATTACTCCTCCTTTCAACGCAGTTGAGAAGCTTAAGATTCTCCCCCTAATGTATGGCTTGAATGCCTCCCATTGTGTGGCATAAATGTCTCCCCATTGTTATTAATTTCAAAAAATTGTTTAATCTTTTCAATAATCCAGGGCTTAAATTTAACATCATTTAATAATATGCAATTAAATCGACAGTGGAATGTTCTCTCAGTGTTAGGGTCCAGGTGCAGTATAATAGATTTTGGGGTATGATTAGACACAGTGATTGTACCAGTATCAACACTAACCAAGCTATTAATTAATCTGTGGTGATCCCCCTCCACAAGGGGTGGACCCACACTGTAGAAAACTACAGGCCTATTTCAATTCTTTGCCCCCTGGCTAAGATCCTAGAGCGGATCCTGTACAACCAGTTGCAGTCCTACCTAGACTTGTATCATCTTCTCACAGACTGCCAGCATGGCTTCAGGAAGGGTCATAGTACTACCACAGCCCTTGTCAAAGTCTCGACTGACATTCTTAAAGCAAGTGATGTACGTCTATTAACCGGTGGAGCGTTTGTTGACTTGACTAAGGCCTTCAATCTAGTCAACCACCACCTTCTGCTTGGTAAATTGCATCAATTAGGCCTACATCACCTAACACTCACATGGTTCCACGACTGTCTCACTGGCAGATCGCAAAGGGTAAAATGGTCCAGATCATTCTCCTCTTCAAGATCCATCTCACATGGCGTATCCCAAGGTTCTATTCTTGGCCCAATACAAGTCTCACTTTTTACCAAAGAGATCTCAAACTACTGTGGTGGTGCGTCTGTGGAATTATACGCTGATGATGCAATCTTATTTATTTTATTTTATATTTAGTTTTTGTTGACCGGGTAAGTGCACTAGACAAATCCTGCCTTTTTTCAGGCACGACCCGCGGGAGGGGGATACGGATGAATGCCAACTGACCTTGAACCAGATTAAGCTGTTGGTGGTATTTTTAGTGAATGAGGGAAATTTGGCCAGGACACCGGGGAAATTCTCCTACACTTTTTCGATAAGGGACATGAGATCGTTAACATCCACCTGAACTACCACCAATCCAGGCAGATGGGACCTTGGTTTAACGTCTCATCTGAAAGACGGCACCTCAGAAGTGCAGCGCCCCTCTCATGCTGCACTACAGTGTCAGTACTGGGATATTAACCCAAGTGCCAGATGTGGGAACTGAACCCACAGCCCTCTGATCTCCCGGCCTCAGAGGCAAGTGTGCTACCTACTGAGCCACTGACACTGCATAAACCGTTCATCTAACAATATAGACTGGCTTAACCAAAGCCTTAACTCAGATTTCAGTATGCTTCAGACCTGGTTCTCTGACAATCACCTAATTCTAAATTTGAAAAAAACAAAAGCTATGTTATTCTACAACCACTTCCCTAAACCAGCCATCTCCAAATCAGCTCATAGTCAGGAGACCCCATATAGGTGGTTAGTATTTTTAAATACCTTGGGGTCCACTTAGATGCCTCATTCTCATTGGAACATCATGCAATTCAGCTTACCAAATCACTAAACCAGAAGCTTGGTCTCTTATACTGACTCCAGCCTCTATTATCCAACGCCGCCTGTAAAAAGATTGCTTCTACATCCCTTCTCCCTATTTTGTTCTATGGTGCCCCACTATTACTCTCCACCCAATCCTCTTCCCTCGCTCAACTGTGTCAACTCTATAATAGGATTGGACATTTTGCACTTGGTGCGGTCTCCAGAAAACACCACTGTGAGGTCCTGTATTGTCTCCAATGGCCTACCTATGTATCAAGGTTACAATTTCACACCCTATGCCTTGTATTCAAACCTGTCAAGCTCTTTAATCCCCCGTGCCTAAAGGGAATTGTTTACAACAAAGCATGCGTGCGCCCGCTTAGATCCACTTTCCTGTCCTCATTAGCAATCCAAAAGACGCACCATCTATTGGGTAAGTGCTCATTCGCCTTTTCAGCTACCACTGCTTGGAATTTCCTTCCCCCTAACCTACTCTCCTGCCCCACCCTCTCATCCTTCAAAAAAGAGCTTACCTCTTATCTACTAACCCCCCATAACTGCTTTAACTAACTGTTACAGCATCTTTTATGCCCACCCTATGTTCCTCCTATAGATACATCTTGTAATCTATTAGCTCTCATGCTTCTGCTGTGTATATATTGTATAATATTAGTGTCCTGTGTAAGTATTATATGTATATTGCCTGAACTATTATTATGTTGCATATACTGTGCTCCGATGTAATTACCTGAATCATTGTTAAATTGCACTGTATCCTGTACGCTGGGCTAGCTGCCAAGGAGTAGAGTTGTATTTAATTTATTTTATTATTTATTTTACTTTTACTTCTGTACTCGATACTACCCGACAGTAGAATTATTAACATAGTTAGCTAGGGCCCCCCTAAGTGAAGCAGTAAGTTTAAGTGCGTTTTGTGGTTGGAAAGACAAGTGTAGTGGAAAAGAGAGAAAGTTAAATTTCACTCCAGGAGTTTTTGGAGACACCGACATAGCCCACCATTAACGCTTCTACCTTCTAACTGAATGACTCCATTATCTGAGTCGCGGAGCGTTCTTAGGTTATTCATTTTACAATTGAGTCGGGTCATAAATCGGCCTATCCGAGTTTAAATTTGGGGATATATCATTCACCAGATTATTGGTGGCTGTGGAGCGCTGGAGACAAAGTGGAGGAGATTCTGTTGGTGACCTGGCGATCCGGGGGAGAGGGACCCGCAGGAGGATTTTCCTTGCCTGGAGAACAGGCGTTGTGCTTGTCTGGGAGTCAAGTTGAGTCGAGTGACTGAGGGGTTAGACTCTTTGCCCGACTGTTGCTGGAAAATCTGTTATTATTCCTTTGTGAGGAACGGGAAGTGCTTGTGGTCTGGGACTGGTCATCTATGGGGTTTGCTGCTGGTGCGGAGGGGGGGGCCCAACTTTGTCCTGGTGACTGGGCTGCTGGACCCTTTGCTGTGTGGGAGACCAGGGACTGAGCCAGCTGGAGAGTCGGCTGATGAATACTGGGTATTCCTAGGCCATCAGGGGGGGTCAGCTGATGGGCCGACACTAGCTGAGGGCTGAAGTCATGGTGGTGGAGATTTCTGGTGGCGGCCTCCTGGGGCTGAGTTACTTGGGCCCCCCACCAGTCTTTCATAGAACCTAATCCTGGAAGAAGGCGTGTACTGTTCCTTGAGAGGTATTGGAAGCCTTGATCTGGGCCTTATCCTGGACGTGGTCAGACCTCTTTTTCTTTTTTTTCCCTACCTCTTTTACGTCCAGACTTTAATTTTATGGGCGGTGAGAGTGCCTTGTTAAATTCATTGTATATATTAATTCTGTGGTTCCGTCTTGCCTTGAGAGGTAGTGCAGACAGAAATCATAGTGGGCATTCTATTTGTGGAGTTGTGAGCTCCTTGAATTAACTACTCTATTTGAGAGACATTCGGTGACTGTTTTTACAGTTTACAGCTAAAAAAAAAAATACTACTTTATCTACTGCTTTAATAATTTTCATCTATATATTGGGTAATATTGGTTGTGGGGGAACCCACTGTTGTACTGTGAGTGGTGATGTAAGGGTTGGGAGGGAGTGAGGTGTTAATTTGTTTATATTATATTTTATTTTTTTTTATTTTATTTTGTTTAAATCCCCATCCTGTCTGTGAGAGAGAGAGAGATGAGGAGTCATTTTTAGATATTAGAAGGGGTAGGTTTTTATGCAGTGTTATTTTATTCATTTTATTTTTATTTTTTCCCCCCACTCAGTGAGATAGAGTGGAGGATTGTATTGTATTTTTGGATTTTGTTTATTAGGTTTTTATGTTATTTTGTTTTGGTTTTTAGTTTTATTAGTTTGTGGGTTAGCTAAGTGTGAACTGCCTGATAATTTGACTGTTAGAATGTGTCGGAGGCCTGCCCCCATGGTCGTGCGCTATTAACCCTCTACTCTCCGTGCCCTTTGCCCCTTATTTCCTCCCCCACTGCAGTTTACAACTTACCAGCACTGTAGGGCAGTGGGTATTGCTCGTAAGGGGAAGGGGGGTGGGGAATAGCAAACAGTGGAGGTTGAATGAGTGGGGCCATCACATAGGGGTCATGAGAACCAGGAGATGCCCTGGGGCGAAATGGAACCTAGAATGTGGTTTGCCTTGTCTGGTTTCCATACCCAAGGGCACCACCAATATTGGTGGACAGGTGGCTCGGGCGGCCTTAGAGGTTCATCCAACTTGGGCTGTGTTATGCAATGCCAGGTCCATTAAAAACAAGACTGCAATTATTGCAGATCTTGTGGACGTGGTGGATCTGGCTTGCATCACTGAGACCTGGCTGGATGAGAATTCTGGCCCCATTTTGGAGGCTCTAACTCCAGCTGGGTACTCAGTGATTCACCACCCGAGATTGGATTGTGTGTGTGGGGGGTTTCAGTCTGTTTTAAGACCAGACTTAACCTCACAAGTGTACCAGTTGAAGAGGCTAAATCATTTGAGTGTACCGGGTGTACAGGTGTAGGCTGTAGGATCACCCTCATCTACCGTCCACCTGGAGATGAGAAGCGGTTCCTTCAGGAAGTGGCGGACTTCGTAGTCAATATGGCAATTGAGTTGCTCAGACTGATGGTTCTGGGCAACTTCAATGCCTGGGTCAACAACGAACTCTTGTAGTTTGGACAGCACTTCCTCCAGATGTCATCTCTGGGCCTTACACAGATAGTTACCACTGCTACCCATAAACATGGTCACTTCCTTGATTTAGTTTTTCTCCTGGGGATTGAAGCCTCTGATTTGGGGATGGAACCAGTTGAATGGTCTGATCATTACACTGTGGGGTTTACTCTTCGCGCCCCCCTTCGTAGGCCTACCCCTGTGGAGATGGTCAGGTATTGCCCTTTATGAGATGTTAGCTCTGAAGGCTTGGCAGCAGTACTTGACCTATCGACCCTCTCAGTGGCAAACAGTGACCCAGATGCCCTTGTGGTAGCCTATAACACAGCTATCTCGGTGGCCCTGGATGTCATTGCTCCTGTCTGTGTTAGCTCTCTCCCCCTTCATCCTCGGTCCCCATGGTTTGATGGGACCTTGAGGGAGATGCAGCGACTAGGACAAAGGTTAGAGCGTTGCTGGCGGAGATCCTCCCTTGATGCCAACCACCTTAGGTTGATGGAGCATTATCAAGCCTATCAATCTGCAGTCACCCTTAAGAAGGCAGAGTTCCTGTCCGGGGAAACTGCGGTTGCTCAGAATCGACCAGCTCAACTCTTTCGCAGTATAGACAGACTGTGCAACCCAGCCTGCCTACAAGTTCGAAAAGTCTTTTTGCAAATAGAGTGCGATGAACTTGCTTGATTCTTTGCAGCTAAGGTGGCCGACATTAGGGCAGTGCTCCAATCAGCACACTCTATGGGTGTTGATTTGGACCAGCACATTGTCGCTGCTCCTCGGCTTTCCTGTAGTACCTTTGACTGACTGGAGTTCATAGATGTCATGCGGATTGTCCATGCTGTAGTTTGGATCCTGGACCAACTTCCCTGATTTAGGGTTGTCTTGATTCTATCAGTCTGGTCCTAGCACAGATACTCTGATGCTCCTTGGAAACAGGTGAGTTTCCTTGCTCCCTGAAGGTGGTGGTGGTAACACCCCTCTTGAAGAAAGCTTCTTTGGACTCTGACTGCTATGCAAACTACAGACGAATCTCTAACCTTCCCTTTTTAGGGAAGGTGATTGAGAAGGTAGTGGCCATACAGCTGGAGAACCACCTGACCATCCATGATATCTATGAACCCCTCCAGTCTGGTTTTTGTAAGAGGCACAGCACTGAGACAGCGCTGGTTCAGGTGCTCAATGATCTCCAGGTGGCCAGGGACTGGAAGAACTGTTCCATCTTGGTTATTCTAAATCTCTCATCAGCTTTTGACACTGTGGACCGTGGGAGTCTACTAGAGTGCCTGAGGCTCATCAGTGGCCTATCGGGGTGCAGTCCTCAGGTGGTTTACATCTTACCTCACTGGAAGAACGCAGAGAGTGGTTTCCGGGGTTTATTCCATGGGCCCAGTTTCTCTACCTTGTGGGGTTCCTCGGGGCTCTGTGTTGTCCCCATGTTCACAGTGTACATGCTGCCCCTCGGAGACATTGTAAGAAGGTACGCGATGAGGTTTCATTGCTATGCTGATGATACCCAGCTCTACCTTTCTTTTGCACCCGATCAGGATGGAGCTCTCTCGGTCTTTAATAACTGCCTCAAAGAAATCCAGGAGTGGATGGACTCGAGTTGGCTGAAGTTGAACTCAGAAAAGACAGAGGTGCTTATTGTGGATCCGGCACGCTGGATAGGGGGGCCAGGGATTAGTTCACCCTCCGGGATTTATCTCGGGGGTGTTTCACTCCCGACATCTGAACAGGTGCGCAACCTGGGAGTAATTTTTGATGAAGGGCTGACTCTGGATTTGCAGGTGTCTGCCGTTGTCAAGTCCTCATTTTACCATCTGAGGAATACCTCCAGGATTAAGCACCTTGTTCCTTCCGACGATCTTCCTACGCTGGTCCACACCTTTATATATTCTTTATTTTTCAGGTCAGTGTCACAGCAGGGATACATATGTACAGCAATTTCCTTGTTCATGATATACACATACAGTGGAAGTTCATTTATTGCAAGACATTTTATTCAGTTTAGGCCATTTGTACAAATCACTTCAGGTATATAATGTCTGTCGGTATCATTGATTTGATAATGAACTACATGTGGGAAGAGAGAAGCAGGTACCAAGGGATTTATCTCATTAGGGGATACATGAGTCATCTAATGGGGAAATATAGAGGACCCATGACCTCCAATAGATTTCAAACTGGGGAATACGATCAGCTCTTTTAGCAAAGAGTTGTTCCAGGTAATAGATTTCTGACACTATAGAGTGCCAGTGGGTCAAAGTTGGGGCTGTGGACTTCCGCCATAAGTGGGTGATTACCTTCTTAGCTGCCGCCAAATATAAATAAAGCTTGCTTTTTTCCGGGGGTACTGAACCTTCTTCACCAATGTATAACAGAATGATTTGACTTGTTAAAACAAAATCCGTATCTATTAATATTTGAAGACTCCTGGCAATATCTTTCCAGTACTAGGAAATTTTCGGACATGTGCAGAAAATATGGGAGGCATTAGCCTCCACCTGCCCACATTCTCTCCAACACTTCCCCAAGTTTCCAGGTATGAATTTAGCTATTTTATCTGGAGACATAAAAAAATGCACGTGACTTTTCCAAATATATTCAAGCCAATAGGGAGTTGAAGAAGCCTTCATGGATGGGATAATTGGCTCTAGCCATTTATGATATGTAATCTGAGTATTTAATTCTTTATTCCATTTAGTCAAAACATTCTCTGTGGTCTGCTTCCAAGTCGCCCTCAATGCTCTGTACAGCTGACCAATTAATTGTGTTGGGAGTTTACCCTCAGTTGCCTCAATTATCAGATTCATGAAGTTAGGCGTCGGGAAGGGCCAATGGAGTGGAACCCAGATCCATCAGATATGAACGTATCTGCAAAAATCTAAAGTGATGTGTGAAAGGGAGTCCAAATTTAGACTCTAGGGAGGCAGAGGGGCATCACCCCATGTATGTCTAGAAATTGGTAAAACATTGAAAGGCCTAATTTGTGCCACTCCTCAAATGTATGGTCTTGGCTGGCTGCTGTGAACTGTCTTTCCCTAGTCACCAGTCGAAAATAAAAAAAAAGCTCTGCAAGTTCCTGAGCTGACCTAATTTCATACCATATTTTTAGTATGTTACGGGTCCCCCACATGAAGTCCTTCAAGGATGGCATGGAGTCTAATAGAGAAAACAAAACCGGCAATATATCATGGAGGTCATTCAGGGTAAATTCAATTAATTTCCATGGTGGCATAGTATGTCTATTAAGCCACATAAATATAACTTTAGATGTCATGGCCCTGTGATATTCTTTTAGATTAGGGGAGGTTTAAGCCTCCTTTGGCAATAGGTAGCTGTATGGATGACCATTTTATCCTAGGATGTTTTCCAGCCCAGACAAACCTGGAGAATATTCTATCCCCAGAAAAAAAATAAAACCTGGATGGAATTAAGGGTAACGTTTGAAAAAAGTATAAGATCTTTGGAAATACCATCATTCGGATAGTCTGTATACGCTGATGGAATGATAAGTGCAAATGTGCCCACCTTCCTATTAGTTGTTCTATGGCAACAGTTGCAGGCTCCAGGTTCAGGATCTCTAAAAGATCCAGATCTCTGGGAATTACGACTTCCAGATATCGAATTCTGTTATTTCGCCATCTAGCTGGTAATAGAGCACTCAGACCATGGGTTGGGACAAAGTTAAGGGGAAGAATCTCCATCTTTTGAATATTAATCTTATATCCAGCAACCTCCGAGAACCTCTCTGTCACCTCCAGAATGGCCGGGACCGAGCTTTCAGGGCCTAAGAGGGTCAGCAATGTATCATCCGCATATAATGAGATAGTAAATTCTCTTCCCCCCCCGGAGGTATCCAGTGAATGTCAAGATTTCACCTAATGGCCTCTGCCAATGGTTCAATATATAAAGCAAACAAAAGTGGGGAAAGTGGACAACCCTGTCTAGTCCCTCTGCCTAGATGTATCCTATCTGATAGCTGACCATTCACCTTGATATGTGCTTTTGGAGAGGCATATACCCTTTTTAGCAGGGAAATAAATTCCCCTGGGAACCCAAACTCAGAGAGGGTCCTCCATAAGAAAATCCAGCGAACCCGGTCGAAAGCCTTGTCAGCATCTAGGCTGACAAAGGTTGCCAGAATTTTTCTCTTATTCACATAATCAAGGAGATGTACTGTTCTTCAGATATTGTCCGAAGTTTGTCGGTTCTGGACAAACCCTGATTGATCTGGATTCACTAACTTGGGAATCAAATCTTCTATTCTATGAGTCCATATAGACATTAACAGCTTATAATCCATATTGAGTATGGATATTGGTCTATATGAAGTAACTAAATCTGGGGTTTACCTTGTTTCAACACCGGAGAGATATTAGTATAATACCAGGAAGGGGAAGGGAGCCTCCCTCCTGTATCTCCTGAAATAACTAATACCGGGGTAATCTGTTTGTAAAAAGTTTTATACCATTCCGCAGGTATTCCATCTGGGCCTGGAGTTTTTAAGGTTTTACTATCTGTCACCACCCTTTTAAGTTCTTCCATCCTTATCGGGAGCTTCAGTCTCTCTACCACATCTTCTGGTAATCAGGGAAGTGTAAGGGAGTGAAAAAAAGTTCTCCAACTTACTCGTGTCGGCTAGCTCAGGGGCGGTATATAGCTGGGAGTAATAATTCTGAAAGCTAACTGCTATTTGTTCTGAGTGAGTTACCCAGATATTAGATGCAGAATCAATTAAGTGTGAAATATATGTAGCTGTCCTCTGCCCTCTTAATCTTCTAGCCAGATTCCGAGCCCATTTTGGCCCTCCCTCAAACCTATATGATTTCAGATAAAATAAAGCCTGTTGAGTTTTCTCATCTAAAAGCTTCTGTAAACTAGCTTTTGTTTGGTTCATTTGTGTCCTAATCTCTTCAGTTATAGGGACATGGGCCTGAAGGTCTCTCAATACACCGTGAAGTTTAATATATTGCTTATCCCAATTTTTTTTCCTAACTGCTGCATAAGCTATGATCTCCCCACGGATCACCACCTTAATTGCATCCCACAAAATGGATGTGGAGACCTCACCTACTGAGTTTTCTGCAATAACCTGGGAAAGTTTAGCTTTGAAACTATCTCTAAAGGGTTTATCCCTCTTAAAAAAGAGGTGTTCAGATGCCACCCAGTGCTTTTCTTAGGGATTTTAAAATCTAGTTTCAAAAATAGAGGTGAATGATCAGAAAGGAACCTGGGACCAATTGTTAGGTCTTGTAAGTAGTCTGTATGTTCCCGAGTAATAAAAAAAAATCCAATCTGGAATGGGAATCATGATGAGGGGAATAAAAAGTATATCCCCTTGTTGATGGATAGAAAAATCTCCAAACATCGGTCATGGCAACTGCTTCCATATTAGTCCTGAAGTATTTCAAGGCCGGGGAAGATCTATGTTTGTGTAGGGTTGATGAATCTAAATGGGGGTTCAAAGTGAGATTAAGCTCTCCGCCCATAATCAAACATCCCTGAAGATTATCTATTAATTTGCCAAAGAATCATTTTAGTACCATTACTGGCATCATTGGAGGAAAATACATGTTCACCAGTGTTACCTGTTTCCCATACGGTGTCCCCTTAAGAATCACATACCTTCCCTGAGAATCAGTGAGCTGTGAGGACAGGTGGAAAGGGGAGGTCCGGGGAATCAAAATTGCTACTCCACATAGTTTTCCATTAGGGCAAGATGAAGAATATTCTGATACCTCCCTCCTCCCGATAATTTAGAGTGTTCGATGTCTATTAGATGGGTCTTCTGTAAAAATATGACATCAGATAAATGTTTCTTTAAATATTGTAAGAGTCTTGCTCTTTTAATCGGGTTGTTCAACCCATTTATGTTAAGGGACAACACCCTGATAAATTGAGTCGCCATTATAGAAGATTATATTGAATTTGGACCTCACCCCTACACCTCATCCCCTTTCTTTCCACCAGCAAAATAGGAGGATATAATTTGGATCCACTATAAAGATACATTAAAATATTTTTCCTTACATTCAATTCATACTGGTCCGCGTCTTTGTGTCTTCGTGCTTGGACTATTGCAATTCCCATTACCTAGGGCTTCCTTGGGTGGAAATCCACCACCTGCTGCTGGTGCAGAACGCAGCGGCCAGGTTTTTGACTGGTACCTCCCGGTCCAGTCATATTTTGCCGGTGCTGCGCGGACTGCACTGGCTGCCAGTACAGTGGCGGATCACCTTTAAAGTCGGTCTTCTGACTTTCAGAGCTATATGTGGACTTGGCTCGGACTACCTGAAAAAGCTCCTGGTTCCTTACTGCCCTGGGCGATCGCTCCGCTCAGCTGACGAGGGGTTGCTAGAGATCCCAAGGGTGTGTTTGAAATCTTCTGGGGCCCGTACATTTCTGCATGTGATCCCTACCCTCTGGAATTCTCTACCCCATCAGGTACAGGACTGCTTGACCGTGGAGGGATTTAAAAAGGTCCTGAAAACATATTTATGGACTAAAGCATTCAGTGATTGATTTTATCTGCCCAGTTGTGTCAGCTGTTTTATCTATTTTAAGAGTTGAACTGTTTGATGTGTTTAAAAATTTTGTAAGGCGCCTTGGTTTTTGAAAGGCACCATAGAAATAAAGATTATTATTATTATTATTGTATTGATCATTTGTACTGTGTTCACCATTGTCTCCTGGGTTGTCACTGACAAAGGGACTGCATGGTCTCAGTGGACTTACCTGGTTACCAAAATTTAAATAAATAAATAAATAATCTATAGATATTAATATCATGTCAATCCTACTATACGAATTATGTCTGTTACAGTAGAAAGAGTCAAACGTCATGCATCATTGAGGCCCAAGTCACGCATTCTGTTCTGTAATATTTTTCTAGCTTTAAGATTAGTTTCATCACTTCTAGGGTTGCTCCTATCTGCCAGGTGATCTAGCACCAAGTTGAAGTCTCCTCCTAGAATTATGTTTTAGCTGGTGAGTTTACTGAGTTCATCAAAAAATTTAAGAAAGAAAGTGCTTGACTCCCCATTTGGGGCATATATGTTGCAAAGAGTTAAATCTATACCATCTAGAGTCCCTCCCCCCAAAAAAATTGCCCTCTTCCATTCGTGTCAATTCTGTGACAGGAAGGAATAAAATTATTTTTTTGTTGATCAGTATAGCCAGGCCTCTGTTTTCATGCCAGCCAATCTCAGGCTCCTTTCTCCTTGTAATTACCTCCTTGTCTAAGAAGCTGCTACAAAATCCCAGCACCATGTCCACCGTGGCTAGCGTTTTCCCTCTACTTAGTTGTCTGTTCTCCTGCCTCCCACCCCTCCTCTCCACCATGCTGCCTACCTTTCCCATGCCCCCCTCCCCCCTACTTGGCTCATATTGTAACTCCTCCTTGCCCCTCCAACCCTGCACTCTCTCTCCTACCCACTCCTACCTGGGCACACTCCACTATACGTTCTCCCCCTTTCCTAATCAGGCCCTCCTCCTCCTGGACTCTCCTGCACCTACTTGTTTCTCGCCTCATCCCTGTTACCCACACAAATGTCTATCCTTGCCCCCACTCGCAGCGGTGCTCTTCTGTTCCAAGCTACCTCCGTACACTAGCTCAACACCTATCCTTCACCCTCCTCCTTCTCATAGCATAAGACATACACCCAAATCCAGGACCCTCGATCACCACATCCTCACCAACCTCAGCCAATACCCCCACCCCACATCCCATCCCCTCCCAACTGCCAGGTTACCCCTCCACAAGGCCTCCGTCTCCTTCACCTAAATATTCATAGCCTACCACCTAAAATCGACCGGCTACGAGTTCTCGCTGCCCTACATGCCCCTGATGTCCTCATCCTCTCTGAAACTTGGCTTAACAAAACCATTCTCAACTCCTCAGTCGCAATCCCTGGTTACGCGATGGCCCACCAGGATAGGGCCATGAGAGGTGGCGGTGTAGCCATCTTCATAAATTCGGACATACGCTACGAAATAATCTTATCTAAAACTGAACCTAAAGAGTACAAACTTTTGCTGCTCCAGCTCACACTACCTTTCTCACTGCCCATATTTGTTGCCAGAATCTACTGCCGACCAGGCACCCCTGCCACAGCTGTTACTGACCTTCTTACACAAATCAGTTCACGTGCACCCACCGGGGAATTATATGCTATGGGTGACCTTAACCTAAACTGGTTAGCCCCGGCCCTCAACAAAACCCGGACAGATGTCGCTGCCCTCATTTTAACCCAACTCATCACTGAGCCCACCCGCCTAAACCTTGAATCAGGTAACCACTCCCTTATCGACTGGGCTCTGACCTCCCATCCTCACAGAGTCATCCAAGCAAGCCTACTCCCTGACCCTGTTAGTGATCACCATGTCATCTACCTTGTTCGCAAAATACACCATTCAAATCCCCACCTAAGTTCTTAGTCCAACGGTCATTCAAATCCCTAAAACTCGCTTCCCTCCTAAATGACCTTGTCCTAGCTAACTGGCCCCCAACCAGCCTGATAGATGATACCCTACTTCACTTCAAAAACACGTTCCTTAAGATATGGGATTCCCACTCCCCACTACGACATACAAGGGTACATGGTACCCACCTGCCTTGGATCTCCCAAGAGCTCACAGCTTGTATGAATGCCTGTGACTCAGCATGACAAGCCTTCAAAGCCTCAGCCCTACCTCAGGACCTCTCCCACTACCGGTATCTGCGTAAGATGTGCACTAGAGCAACTCGGCTAGTTAAAGCAGAGTACTTTAGATCCTCCCTCCAATCTAACCTTAATAGCCCCTTCAAATTCTGGAAGGTCATTCACTCCCTCTTCTCACTCCCAGTGGCCAAGCCCGCGCCTCTCCTTAGTGTAAACAACTCCACACTCTCGGATCCTAGCTCAGTCACTGCTGAGTTTAACTTATATTTCTCCACCTGCACTTCCTCACTCCTTTCCTCCTTACCCCCTATGTCACCATCTCCACCACCTACAGGGCAAAAACTACCTCAAAATACAGGTATTTTCTCCTTCAGGGAAATCTCTCCGGATGAAGCTCTAGAAGCCCTGCTAACATTAAGCCCCTCAAATGGGAATTCCCTGGATGGACTAGACCCCAAATTTCTGTTCCTCTTGGCCTCTGCCATAGCCACCCCTATTGGCTACCTCCTAAATCTATCCTTTGCCACTGCATCTGTTCCTCTGTCCTGGAAGCATACCATTGTCATCCCTCTCCACAAAGGGGTCGCCTCCTCCACCTCAAACTATCAGCCAGTTTCCCTCCTCCCTGCTCTGGCGAAGCTACAAGAACACTTAGTGCTTAGTCAGCTAACCTCCTATCTCGCTGACTCAAATTTCTTCACACACTACAAGTCTGGATTCAGGAAAGATCACTCCTCTGCCTCCTCTTTACTAAAGCTCACTGACACCATCCAATCTGGAATGGATAGAGGTCTCATCACCTCTGACATTTTCATTGATTTGGCCAAGGCCTTCGATACAGTCTCCCACACTCTGTTACTATCTAGCCTCTCTGACTCTGGCCTCTCCACATCTGCTACTGCCTGGTTCAGTGCCTATCTTATAGACCACACTCAATCTGTCAGGATTGCGGATGCCTTATCCCCTCCCCTCCCCATGTCCACCGGTGTCCTCCAAGGATCAGTGCTTGGGCCTATCCTATTCTCTATTTTTCTAAACAACCTGCCCCAAACTTGTTCTGCCTCCTCAATCCACATGTATGCTGACGATACTGTCCTATTTTCTTCTGGCTCCTCTCCAGCCTCAGTTGCCTCTACCCTCCAGGCAGATTTTAACAAAGTCCAGCTCTGGTTCAACTCTCACCAGCTCTCTCTAATTGCTAAAAAAACTGTAACTATGACTTTTAGTACATCCCAATGACTAGCCAGTCTCCTCTCCCTCCCACTTTTCCACACCCTTGATGGGTCAGAGCTGGAGGATGTCACCTCCTTCCTGTATCTTGGAGTTTGGCTTGACCACCATCTCACCTTTGCAGTCCATGCTGACTCTATACTAACAAAACTCTGCCCTAAGCTTGGAGCTTTATATCAGAACTGTTCTAGCCTCCCCCTATCTGGTCTGTCGTGAGATTATCCAGAAGATGATACTTCCCTCCTTTGATTATTGTGATATTGTTTACAGTGCCGCCCACAAGTCAGTTTTATCCAAACTGGATACCCTTTTTAATGCTTTCTGCCGATTCTCTCTTGACACTCCTCCTCTCATCCACCGCTGCGAGCTATACTGCTCCCTTGCTCTCCTCTCCCTTGAGAACTGCCGCCTAATACTCTGTGCCAAGTTTATCTTGAAGATCTGGTTTGGTACCCTCCCAGTGTATCTGACCTCCATACTATCACCCCCTCTGGCACCCACCTATGCTCTGAGGTCCCTAGATTCCCGGCTCCTGTTTGTCCCCAGATGTCAGACCCAAGCTGGCCAGACCGCCTTCTCTCACTGCTTCCTTCAACTCTGGAACTCTTTCCCCTCTGAAATTCACCACTCTTCCTCTATCCACTCACTATCCTATGCCCTTGCCCACCACTGCTCAGTAAACTGCTCCAACAGCTAACTCTCCAATCTAGTCTACCTCAGACACTCCTATATTTCTTCTCTCAGTAGACCCAATGGTGCTACTTCACTAACCACACCCAACTACTGCACTTGATTCCAACTTTTGAGCTAGCTAGCTTGCACTTGCCCCTATCTCATTATATACCACAATCCAATACTTTAGCAGGATTTCCTCATTGTAACTGTTACTCTCGACTATTAGGGTTTATGTATTAATCCACACTCACCTATTCCTGTCAAACATATGCAGCTGTATCGAATTATATGTTTTCAAGGTATAAAGCATGACTTCCCCATGTAATTGCTAATACACTATAAGTAAGGGTAAATTGTCATCTACTCCCAACTATTTCTGTAAAATGTTTTCAACTGTATTGTAAGTGTATGTACATATGTCAGGACCTGGACTACCCTTGTCCTCTTCCCCACTGTACCCCTCCCCCCAGGTCGCACCAGGAGACGAGCAGTTCTTGCTCAGTGTGCTTTTCCTGGTGAAACAATTTCAATAAATAAATATTTTTTTTACTGACAGAATTATGATAGACTTCTCCCACCCAGGACCTTTTGACTTTGTATGCCTCGTCCAGTAACAAGTGTGTTTCCTGCACCATGGCAATATCTGCCTTTAGCTTGTAAAGGAGAGAAAGCACTTTCTTTCTCTTTATAGGTGTTCTAAACCCTTTAACATTCCATGAAACACACTTGACATTGACATGACTATTACTCATTGTGACTAGTAAAAAATTAATTTCTGTTGGAATTTTGTTATTGAATATTAAGCTAAGCTGATGCAGTAACCTAGTCAGAGTCTGACCAAACTGAAAATCCTTGGTTGTATCCCATACAGGGAAACACATGGACTTAAAGACTTGAAGTTGAGTTATCTGTATTCTGTACCTGAGGACAATATAGTCTTATTGAAGCATTTGTACAATCCTGACACGACTGTGACAACAAATGTACTTTTACCTTAAGTGTTTGCCCTAGTGGCAAACAGATACCTAATATACTCAAAACAACCTTACCAGTGTAATACAACCATGACCTGTAATACCGGCCATGTAAACAGCTATTATTGTAATCAACAAATACTAACAAAGCTGATATGTTTTATAGAGTAGTGTTGAAAGAAAAGTTGCATGGCTCCAAAAATCAGAAGCACATACAACTGACTGTAATCAACCAAGATCGGAAACACCCAATGTTATTGGTCCTCAGACCCTTGTTGCACGACATGTAATCTTCAAGGTTTTCCTATTAGGGAACCACATACAGCATGTTTAGAGAAAAAAATCAAACCCTGAAATAAGAAATGATGGAAGACCAAACAGTATCAATAAGTCCTCATCAAAGAGTAGGCCAGACCGGTAAACATATTTATACAATAGGAGTGAGTGATAAATGAGTGTGATAAAAACATGTATTCTCACTGTGGTGACATCACCACAAGTGATAAATCATGTCGTGACATCACGACTAGTGATAAATCATGTTGTGACCTCACCAGAGTGAGATGTCTCACTGCTGCCTGCAGCTAACTCAGTTAGCATTGCAAAACAGTCTCACCTGTTCCCCACACTCTTTCTGACTCCCAGCCCATTATTGTGATACTCTCAGCTTGACTGCAGCCAGAATTCTAAAGGACACAGCTTCACAGAACAGTATGTTCCTCACTGCTGCCTGCAGCGAACTCAATTACCATTGCAAAACAGTTTCACCTGTTCCCCACACTCTTTATGACTCTCAGCCCATTACTGTGATACTCTAAGCTTGACTGCAGCCAGAATTCTAAAGGACACAGCTTCATAAAACAGTCTGTTTCTCACTCTTACCTAAAACTAACTCAATTAGCGTTACAAAACACTCAGCTGTTTCCCACAGAGTTTGTAACATTGCCAACTCATTCAGAAAAACTCACACACAGGATGAGCAAACACACAAACAGGAGCAGAACACAAGACAACATAACAATAAAAAAATTGAAAGGGCTATGGGGGTAATCATATCAGATGACCTAAAGGTGGGCAAGCAATGTGAAAGGGCTGGGGGGATACTGGGATGCATAGGGAGAGGCATCACCAGTAGAAAACATGAAGGTGCTATCCCTCTGTACAGACAGCTGGTGAGACCCCATTTGGAGTACTGCATGCAGTTCTGGAGACCCAATCTCCGCAAAGACATAAACAGGATGGAAGCAGTCCAGTGGAGGGCAACTAAAATGGTGCAGGGTCTGCACTGGAACACATATGAAGACAGACTTAAGGAGCTTAATATGCATAGCCTCGTGGAAAGGGGGGGGACATGATAGAAACTTTCTAGCACCTCAAGGGAATCAACAAAGTCCAAGAGGGTAGCATCTTTCAGAAAAAGAGGTGTGCAAGAACAGAGGGGCACAATTTCAAGATAGAGGGGTGGGGCGGCTCAGAGGTAATGTAAGAATGTATTTTTTCACAGAGAGGGTTGTGGATACATGGACTGGCCTTCCGGAGGAGGTTGTGGAGTCAAAAACAGTAGTGAAATTCAAGAATGCATAGGACGGTCATAAGGCAATTCTAGGGGTTGGAGGTAGGAAAAAGTAGGCTGTTGGTTAACTAGGATCTGCAGCTTATCCATTAGGTAGGGAAATGGGCAGACTGGGTGGGCCAAGCGGTCCTTATCAGCCATCAAATTATATGTTTCTATATAATACTTCTGAAACTCCTAGCCCTATTGTATAAATCGAATACATGATGTGCAGATTGTGTGATATGGAAAATATCTTCACTCCTGCATCATGAGCTCTGGATACTCTCACTCATGCCTTTGGCATTCGTGAGTATCCAGAGCTCACTCTGCAGGAGTGAAAATATTTTCCATATCACACTCCTGCCCATCATCTATCCCCCTGTATATCAGCAAGCAAGAATGAGGGTAGGGATCAGGTCAGAAAAAAAGGGGAAAGCATTAGTCACACAGGCATCTAACAAAACACACCTCATTGTATGTTTGCTAAGGTATCATCACGTGTGTAAGTAAAGCCATATGTCCTTCAGGCATAGCCAGTCTGATTCATTTCAGTAGGTGTTTTCTGCAACAGTACACTACCACAGGGGAGCCTCTCCTGACCTTAACCATAGCGGCCATGCATACAAAATGCCATACTTCTCCAATTAGTGAGTGATAACCATTAGCAAGTTAGGCACAGTAACATAACACTCCACTTCAGGACCTAGTGGGTACTACCTTGCAACTGTCACCATCACATAATCTCTGACTCTATTCAGTCCCCACAGCGATCCTTAAGTGATTAGCTTTAAAAGTCAAGTATGAGAGAGAGAGCAAACCAGACAAAAAGTGCCCAAGAGTGCTGCATTTGGCACACCCAGTACCTTTGCCCATCGCCAATAAGTGTAAGACTTTTTATGGCATTGTCATTTTTAACCTGAAAGCATAAGACAGTACTCTCTTATATAAAAGAGCTGAACACTCTTAGCAGATTTTAGAAGGCTATTTCAGACTATAAAATAACTGGAAAGCATGCTATATTTGATGTAAAATAATTATACCTATGTTTGCTTAAGTGATAATTGCGCTCAAGTAAAATGGCACTAATTGACCAATATTGCATATTTTCAATGGACACAAATTGGGGGCTAATCACAGAGCAGGAAATTAAATTTGCACAATTGTGGCTGATTAGTGCCATGTGCTGAATATAACTTGCACAGTAATAAACAGTTCTACAGTAAATATGATCCTTCAAGTTACAGGTATAATTGTGTGTGTTAAGATTGACTGTCATGTAACTTTTGCTTTTTGGCCTCTTAGTCTGCACCAAATAACACCAACATAATAGCAGTAGTTATGTTGTTTGCATTAATGTACTGGGGGAGTATTCTTTAGACTGGTATAAAGCTCAATCAGAACAGCTACCGAGCTAAACAAAACTTACAATAAAAAAAAAAACAAGGGAAAAGGATGATGGGAATGAAGAAAGAAGTATATGGGAAGGAATCAGACTTTGCAGTGCACAATCTTTTGCAGCTTTTTTTTTTTAAATGAGAATAAACACAGCCTGGTTTAATAGCCAATGATGTAATCAGTTACTGCCATTTCCTATAGACTAAAGCAAGTTGCAGCTTTGTACACTGAACATATTTCCATAGGCTATCAGGCAGCAGTGAACCAAGAGAAAAGAGTTACTTGCAATTGTAATCCAGCAAGTTCGGTAGATAGTCTACCAACGTTAGAAACACCACAGGCATAACTCCATATAATTTCAGAAAGTTGTGGCATACATACCACCCCCAAAAGTCCAGGTCCTCTTTAATGTATGGTTAGGATTTTGTTTCCACATCTTAGCAAACCAGTACTTATGTAGGTGTGTCAGTGACAAATTCTTGAATTTATATGCTGCACAAACCAGGCTACAAAGCATGTTGAACTATGCAGGAATCCGATAGGCTAGATCCATCCTTAGCGTTGATTGGCTGATCTCCCACTTCCCATACAGAAAGGAAAACTGGATTGTCAGCTATCAGTGAAAAACAGACATCTTAGGCTGTAGCTCCTTGGGATAGTTTTTTATTCTGGGTGCCCTTTGACAAGAATGTAGTGCTTCTGGGACGTCCTCTGGTAAGCCCCATGTATTTGCGATTGATGAGCTGCCAGTCCTTGTACTGTGACAGATCAGGGAGGTTGGTTTTGATCCTGGGACTCTGACTGACAGCCTTGGAATCTTTAGAGACACAGGGTTCCATGGAGAGCACCATTGGAGCAGTGCATGTCTGACTTGCAGTAGAATGTTGACGTGGTTCAAATGTTTAACAGTTGGCAGTGTCCCCAGAGACTGTGTCTTTAAAAGCACGTGTACCACCACCAGCATTAATTAACAAGGTTGCCAAATATTTGATTTTGTATGGTACCTTCAGTTGTTGTAAAGTTCCTCATATCTCCATAAAAGCCTTTCTTTGGGCAACTACTTCTGCTGAATAATCCTAAAAAATTGAGATCCAACTACCATTCCATGTTAGAAATCTCTTCTCTCTGGCCAACCTCAATATTTCTTACTTGACCGAAAACCTTAAGAAATAAGACACAACTGGTAGGGGGGATCCTTGTTTTGGCTTTGGCGACAAGGTTCTGTGAGCCCTCTCCACCTCCAATGGCCATCCCCAATTGTGTTGCAACAAAGCAGGCAGGAATTCTTGTAGGACACTTGTCATGCTTGATCTTCCTGTCCCTTCAGGTACTCAAACAATCCTTAGGTTATTACGCCAACCCCTGTTCTCAAGGTCATCAATCTTTTGCCAAAGTTGCATAATCTGGTTGTGATAAAAGTCTGAACAGTTATTCAAATTTGGTCACTGTTTCCTCGACCACTGCCACCCTGGATTCTGCTTTGGACAATGTAGTATTAAATCCCTCACAGCTGATTTTAATAACATCAACTGTAACCTTCAGACCACTTATCTCAGTTTTGATTACATCTTGATTTAAGGTAATACCCTGTAGCATGTCTCTTATTTTTGCAATGTGTGGTCGTTGATGAGAGTTGTTAATGCCACTGCACCTGTTCCGGTTAGCAATCTCAGGTGGACCAGCTGTTTTCATGGTTACTGGCATCACAATTATTTTAAAAGGTTATAACTTTGGCTCTGAGCACTGTATTGATGCCCAGTTTTACAAAATTACTTGTCATAGAAATAGAAGCCGATCTGTAAGTTTTAAAAATAATGACAACGGGTTTGATTGGGCGTAAAAGAGGATTTGCTGCTGTAGTTGGTTTCCCAGCTGAGACTATGCATCCATCTTGTTCCATGGCTGGCGCACAACCCCCAAGGCCTCCTTTCTTAGGTCTATAACATCCAGCCACCCAGACTATTTCTGTGGCAGTATTGCTTGGGACTCATTCCATAGGTGTGGCCTGATAAATGAGATATCCTCGACAGTTATGTAAGAACTTACCATAACAGTAGATCTTTGAGAGAATCTCTTTCATTGGGCCATGCTATCCCACCCTCCATCCCCCTTAGACTCAGAGATTCTTCGCTCCTGCCTCTCTCTCTTTCTCCAAGCTGGACTACCTGCTGTTTCCAGCCTTGCCTGGTAGCTGGAACTTCAACTGTCTCCTGGTTCGCTAGAGGGAGGTCCTCTGAGTGTGATCCCCAGTGAGGAATTGAGGAGGGAGAGGGGCCACCCATGTTTCTATAGAGAGGACATCGAAGTAAGATGTCATCATGAGCAGCCCCTAGTGGACTGCTTGCAAAAACATTTTCATGTGGTCCTAGTGCCTGGCGGCTATAATTCCATAGGTGTGGCCTGATGAAAGGGATTCTCTCAAAGATCTACTGTTATGATAAATTCTTCTGTAACTGTACTGCTTCTGACTCAAGTGCTATTTACCCACTCCAGTACATCATGGGTGGATAGATAAAAGTCAGCACTCCGGAGGAGCTATATCCAGCAATCTTAATTTTTTTTTTTCATACTCTTGTTTATCCTCTGGGGGACCATGGCAAGGGAAAGTTCCCTTCTGCTGGCTTCCGCTGTCCCCCTACTGTTCACAGTTTCCCCAAGACCCCAGCGGTGAGGGTACCCCATGGATTACCCCCGTGGTGGGGTAAGGAGAGGGGGGTCTTCCTCCTTGAAGCATATAATCCAGTGTCTTGCCGCAGGCTGGCCCAGTAATGTGGTGGGTGGAGATGTGGTAAGCAGGCGTCATACACATTCGCCATGCCCTCTTCCTTTTACTTCCAGCTTTTCTCCCCTACTACTCCTCCCCAGGGCCTCAGCAAACCTGGTTGTGCATGCGCATGGAGGTGAACCTGCACACTGAAACCAGCGGCCTTGCTCCACCTACATGGCCTAATGCCAGCCCCCCATTTGTGTGGCAATATCACTGAGTCTGCACTCAGTGGCAGCCAAGTGCTGGGAACACCAACCTCCCCAATCTGGGAGAAAAGAGCTGCCTGACAGTTACTCCCAGCCCTCTCCTCCAGCTGACCCTTGGCAGCCCGTGCTCATTCCTGAACTCGGGTCGCTGGCATGGCAGAGGTGAAGCGCTTTAAGCTTCTCAGCCCTCTGCACCATCAGTCCAACTATGCAGCAATCTTACTTAACATGTGCTAAGTCCCAAGAGGTCTATTGTCCAGAAACCTGTTTAAAAGGAAAACGAAACAGCATGGGAACAGGAACACCATTACATAACAGAAACAGTTTAAAATTGTAACATGAACAACTGCAACTGGTCTGTAGGCATTCCCAGAGGAGTAATTTTGCTGTAAAAGTTGGCCGGTGGGGGTGGGGATTAGTATTAATCACTGCCCAGTGCCTGGTGGGTGCTATGCAGAGAAAGCAAACAACATTATTTCAAAAAGCAGTCCTTAAAGTGTTGTTAGTGGTACAGGGAAACTTAAATAAGTGCATTATTTAGGAGAAAATCGGTATTCATTCGATATATTTTTGAGTTATTTTCCCATCATTATTTCTAAGATCATTTACACAAAAACAGTACTTCTGTCTATGTACTTTATCTGATTTTAGTGCTTATGTACACAGGGGGTCATGATCCTTAGTTTGTAATACTGCAAGAATTTCTCTAGCAATCTTGGGCAGTACCATGAAGGGTTGATTAGGCTTATTACTGTCTCTGAATTAATAGAACCCAAAACTCCTATTGACAATCTGCATAATATACACAGTACAGAACAAACTCACAGGGGAAGGTACATTAAAATTAAAGCATATGTATAAATTTAAAATGTCAAATGTAATGTTATCAACTATATTACTTTCACTGGAAGAAGATGAAGTTTGGTAAAAGTAAAATACTCATATACAGTACTTGTATACAGAGAACAGAGATAATGTGATGTGCACTAAAGCTATGCTTAGCTTTAGAAGTGTTAATAAGAACTCAGAAACTTCAAATTCTCTAGACATTACCACCGAGGCAGAAACATGTTATACCTGCAGTATAGAGATTGACATAAAGCTAAAAAAGCCCCAGCTGAAAATTCTGGCTCCAGACGTCATGCCCAACATCTGGCTAAAAGTAATATCTGGGGGTGGTGCTGAGCAATTTATAGGAAGCAGCAACTATACAGAGCTCTGACCATGTAGAAATAACTTTCTTTAAATTGGTGTTCATAAATCAATTTTTTGTGTGTGGATTTTGCCTTGCTAGGAATATTAGACCTCCAGAAGTGAAGTTATGGGGAAAATCGCGGTGGTGCGGCTGCAGCACCGGACTTTTTTGGACCCAAAAGAGCCGCACAGGTGCGAGCTCAGAGGCCCAGTGACCATGTGGAGGCCAGGAAATTGAATACAGGGGGAGCCTCGCTGGACACCATCCAGATCACACTGAATCAATTGGTACACTTCAGTGTGTGACATAGAAAAATTAGATGCTCTCACTCCTCGGGTCTCTGTCTTGGAGACAGTAATGGACAAATGCGAACACACTATGCGGAAGATGGAGGGGTCGATACAGTGAGCCTGCGATGCGACTACAAAGCTTATCAAAGAAAATGGCTCGCTCCGTCAAAGGCTTGAGATGGTCGAAAATCAGGCCCAGGAGAAGAATTTACATGTGCTGGGTTTACCAGAGCATGCTGAAGGGGAGGATTGCCTAATGTTCATGAAAACCATGCTTCCCTCTATTCTGAGTGAATCAGAGCCCCTGATAGCTATTGAGAGGGCCTACCAGATTCCCCCCGCAGACCTCCGACTAACATCCAGACCCCAAGAGCTGTGTTGATAATGTTCCAGAATGTGGGAGACAGAGATAGAGTGCTGGCAATTGCTTGTAGATGGAGAGCACTGAAATATGGTACCGACAGCCTACATATTTTCCCCGACCTTCCATACTGTACCAGAGAAGGAGGGCATTCAATGGTATCCGAGGACGTTTGTGGCAGCTGGAAATCCCACATCAACTCCTGTTTCCTGCTTGCTGAAGACTTACATGGAGGGAGAAGGACTATCAGTTTAGTGACCCTAGCGACGCTGAAAAATTTCTCCAGTTACTGGAAAAGGAATCTGAGCCCATTCCTGATGAAGACTCAGCTTCAGAGTGAGACTGAACTTCCTGAGAACTCTGTTCTGTCTGTGAGTTTAATGTGAACTGGGGCTTTGGGTTGGGCTTACACTTTGCAGAAAACACTGACATTGATTGTCCGAGTTTCATACTATGAGACCCCTTGATTTGGGTATTTTCATGAGACCAGAAACTGAACAAGGCTAAAAGGTCGACTTTTACTAAACCTGGCAGGTTAGCCATGGACTCTCTGGAGACCAGGACTTATTATTTCATGGCCTTGTACATGTTTGATTTCCCTGTTATAAGTTAAAAGTTTTAATACCTCTCAGGAAAAAGGGATGAGTGTTTGTTACACATTCTGGATGTTACAAATGATATAAATTGGGAGGGGTTACTGCACTATAGTTCAGAACTGGAAAGTGGTTGCTTTAAGTCAACTTCTTGGACAGTATTATTAGAGCTCTAAATATGGATATATATTATGTGTGGTTCATAGCTCAGTACTTATGTAACATATACTGTATATTGCATTAGGTTGTTGGATACAGAGGCCAGCACTGAGAGGACAATGTTTATTAGGTAGTCATATAGAATGTTTGTGCTGAGGTACTTGGATGCTTGAATTGAGTTGTTTGATAATATTTGAAGGTTTTGGCCTTTCTCTGTATCCCACATGTAGGAAGGAAACTTGGTTTAGAATTATGAAAGCCCCCCAGTGGGATAAGAGTGCCGCAGAAGGAGGAGGTGTCGGGGAGGATGGAGGGTGAGTGCGACTCGCTCTAAGCAGAGCAGGGAGTCAGCTGATTCCTTTAAATAGGTTGTGGGGGAGGAGCTTTTCCCCCACATAATACCAGGCTACTCCCTGCAATTATGTGTGGTTCATAGCTCAGTGCTTATGTAACATATATATTATAGAAGGTTGTTGGATACAGAGGCCAGCATTGAGAGGACAATGTTTATTAGGTAGTCCTATAGAATGTTTGTGCTTAGGTACTTGGATGCTTGAATTGAATTATTTGATAATATTTGATGGTTTTGGCCTTTCTCTGTATCCCACCTGTAGGAAGAAAGCTTGGTTTAGAATTATGAAAGCCCCAAAAAGAATATATATATCAATGATTGTTCTTTAACTGAATGCTGAAGAAGTTGTGCATGACAACATCTAATAATGATAGAAATAGATGATCACCTCCTCCAACTCCGGAGAGTGTGACCAGTAGCACTCAGGAGAGGAAAAACACCGTTGGGGGGAACATCTGAGGACCCATGGCTACTGACCTGCCCGTCCTTCTGGGAATACTAAAGGAGAGAGATCCTAATTAAACTAAATTAATCAGCTAAATCTGAATTCTGATTTGTAGAATTTCATCCAGATAAATGGAGCTTAAGAAGAAACTGAATTGTAAATGTCCAGTGAAGTAATTTCCTCCTAATAAAGTCCGAGTCCGAGAATCCATGTACAATTCGGAATGATAGAGAGTGGATATATGAAGAACCTTCTTCTGGACTTCAGTTGAAAGAGGGCATAATCCAGGAAATGCATGATGGTGGAGATGAAGTTGATGACTGACGAATTCAATACAGGAGACCAGACGCAGATAGATGCATCCAAACTTGACAAAAATGAGGCAGGATGAATAGAAGTAGTATGACTTCTTGATTTCTAATAGAGGGCTTGTATAGTATGTGTAGTGAGAGAAGGCTTGTAGCCAGGCTACTGACTGATGAATCCAGTTCTGATAAGTGAAGTATAGTCTTAGGAATTGATACGAAGGCAACGGCTGTAGAGCTGAGTTGGAATGGTAAGCTGTAGAGGATAATCGGAGACAGTGGTGTGAGGTCTGAAGCATCCAAGTAGCAGAATATGATGAGCCCAAAAAGTGGGCAAAGCAGTTGGACTACTAATCCGAAGGGAGGGGTAGTAGGAGCAGGGATGGTACCCACGAAGGCAGATGAGAAGGAACAGGACGTGGCAATCAGCCCCTGAAGAAAGCGCAGCTGAACCAATAGCTGGTGACGTAGGAGAGAGGCAGCTGATTCCAGGATGTACAGTGGAGCCATACCCAGGAATGTCTGCTGGCAGAATTCGAGCATGGTAGAAAGTCCCTTGACGGGATGCACAGCAATTCATCATCTGGAGAGGTACGTAGAGAGGCAAGCAACTCCAGGTTACATGAAAGCAACTATCTCTACGAAGTCAGCCAATAGAACAAGCGTGGCATAGAGCCTCCATGAGACACATCTTGAATCATCCTTGAGCACAGTAGTAGTGCAGCTGTAAGGCAGACTTAGATAATGTTATGATGCTGAGGACTGATATATCCAGGTCAAGCAAGGCAGGGATCGCATGAAAGAGACTGAGGCAGAGATATGGCAACTAGATGAGAGAATAACAACCAAAACTGAAGGTATGCAAAGTTCAAAGTATGAAAACCAGATGAGACCCAAAGAGTCCCAGATGTAGAAAACTGAAGAGGCTGAAGCAAATGAAGTAGCGTTGTCACAGGGTCTGAATTCATAAGAGCACAATCGTGATAATGAAAGTCTGCAGGAGACACCAACTAAGTGTCCTGGAAGGGGAAGCAGCAGGAAGTCCAAGGCTGAGGCAGCAGGGCAAAACATCCAAGAACATATGAGGAAGAATAAATGTCAGATGTAATCCAGTGAAGGAGCTTCTGATCGGCTGACACGGCAGCAAGTAGGCGCATACTAGAAAGTGAGGATCTCCAGGCCCAGAGCAGGGCGAAGCAGAAGAGCAAAAAACAAGTAAACCTCCCAGTCTGAAGGGCGAAGGTAGGTCATAAAAAACTGTGAATCTCCAGGCCCGAGCAAAGCGAGCAGGCAAGAGTAGAAGTAGGGAAATCTCCCAGCCCGAATGGCGAAGGCAGGTCATAGAAGCAGACAAGTAGTAGGAAACCTCCCAGTCCGATGAGTGAAGGCAGGTCATGAAGGCTATGAATCTCCAGGCCCAGAGCCGAGTGAGGTAGGCAAGAGCATAAATAGGTAAACCTCCCAGCCCAAAGGGCAAAGGCAGGATGGTGACTCTGAAGAATCTCCAGGCCCTAAGGTGGGCAAGGTGGGTGGACAGGAGTAGCAGAGATCGTAATGGAGGCAGTATCCTGAGCCAGGGAAGTGCTAAGTAGGATTGCAAATGTAAAGCAGGCATAGGAAAGTAAAATGAAGCTGAAGACTGATGTATCTTGCAGATCGAGGATGGAAGGGATTGCAGTGGAGATCCTGGCAGAAGGTTAAGCAACCTGACAAGGCAAGAACGTCTGGAAGCTGAGAGGCTCTGAGTGAGGCAAAGGTGTGAGCACATAAGCAAGCAGCAGAAATGGTCGAGTAGCTGAATGGAACATCTAGAAGCACACATAGGAGAAGGCCTGAGGAACTATACAAGCCCTGCACTAGTCATATAGGGAAGAATGGATGGAGGCAGGAAGAAGCGGTGCAGGAGCCGAGGGACATAGGGCATTGGAACAGTCAGGAAGTGATGAAGCACACCTCCCGAGGTCTCAGCAGGAGTCAGAACAAGCCTGCAAGTCATAGGAATGGCCACAGCGAGCTAAATACAGAGCGCTGAGCACAGGGAGAACAGAAGAGAGGCACGCAGACCCTTCAAACGGCCTTGGCTTTCAGGGCCTACTAAACGTGAGCTTCCAAAGTGTGCCGAGTCCCACTGAAATGTTGTATATGCGTCTACAGCAAAATAGTGAGGATGGTAAGCAAACAACACCAAACATAAGGCTACAGACATGGACTACCTGGAATGTGGTACACTAAGCAGCACAGCCAACCTGCATCCAGAGTGGATATCACTTGTGTGAATATGGGTCCCAAATTCCGGACAGTGTCCCCGAGTGTCTGATGCCAATTTCTTGAGTTATGAGGCAGGATGTGGAGAGGCATGGAGGCAGGTACGGAGAATCCAGGACAAAAGGTAAATGCAGGAAAGGCAGAAAGAGAATGCAGTGGCTGAGCTGACTCGCTACATACCAGAGCAGGAAGCAAACACAATAGCACAGAGGAATATAATGTACAGCATGGTATGCAGAGCCAACAGCTTCATGTTGCAATGCACCCCCATAACGAGGTCTGAGTCCCAGCATGCATCCAGTACGAGTGACCAAAACTGCCAATTCCCAATTCCAGAGGTGAAGGATGAGAGGGAGGAGTAGGAACGAGCCATGGAAGAGAGCGCCCCGCAGGAGCATGCAGGCTGCACAGGTGGAAGAGAGTGCAGGGGGAGCTGAGAAGCAGAGAATAGCGGCAGTGCAGCAGTAGGAGAATGCGTTGCTTCTGTTGGAGCATATAATCCGTAGCAATAGGAGAATGCGTTTCTTCAGCTGAGCATACAATCTGCAGCAATAGGAGAATGCGTTTCTTCGGCTGAGTGTATAATCAAAAGGCACCTAGCGAGCAGGAAGCAGCTGAAAGGTAGGCAAAAGTTGTAGTGCTGAGGAGCAGGTAGTCAGCGCAATGGTGATGGACTAGGCTGGGAGCTGGGCTGCCCGACAACAATACAAGGATTGAACACCCAGGAGAAAGGGGAAATGGGAAGAAAACAAAGCAGCAGGTGGAAAGGAGCCAGACCCCAACGAACAAACCAGAGGGAAGAAAACAAATGGGGGGGGGGATGCAGGAGAATGGAAGCAGGGAGGAACAAACAGGCAGGAGGCTGAACAGAGTGAGATCACAAAACAAACAAATAGGGAAGAGAACGAACGGGGGGGACGAAGAAGAAACAAACGGCAGGATGGGTGGGGAAGTAAAAGGCAGCCACGGACCAGTGACGACAAACAGTGAGTGTGACTTGCTCTAAGCAGAGTGGGGAGTCAGCTGCTTCCTTTAAATAGGCTGTGGGGGAGGAGCTCTTCCCCCACATAATACTGGGCTACTCCCTGCAATTAGCTACAGGGAGCACCGCCAAACTGACCAAATCTGGCTGGGAGGTGCTTGTGGATTTTTTTTCCTTTTAAACTGCATGCTCTGGGATCACCATTGTGGTTAATTAATATTGATATTGTTATTTCCCCCATTGTAGTAACAAGTGGGGAGAGTGCTTTTCTATATTCGGCTCTAACAAATACTGTACTCTTGTATGTTGTGTCACTCTCCTACGGCAGATCTTGTCTTGTGATTTTGTTCACAAACTCAATAAAAATATAATTAAAAAAAAAAGTAATATCTCTGCTACTTAGCTAACTGTAAAAAGAACTGTATGAATGACTTAGCAAACCTTTCCTACCTAGCATCATGAAACATATTCCTCCTTGCCGAACCAGAACCTAAATGTTTCTTCAAGAACAATCTTCTAATAACTTGCTTGCCCACAAAATACAAGCTAGAGAATGTCTCTTAAACTCCCAACATCATAGCAAAGAAACAAAAAGGTGATAATAGCAAACCACATGACACCAAAGATCAGCACCAAGAGAGGGAACAACTGCAGCCTTAACATAGCATGGATAGACCATTAAAAAGGTATATTATGAGGGCGCTAATGAGCACTACTGTGTGAAGATGCGTTTTCCCTGAGCTGTTCTCTCCAGGAATAAAACTGATTAAAATCCATAGCAAGCCCCAAATATAAAAGTACTTTTTATACAGATCTGTATTTGGAAGGATGATAGATGACTACTCAATGCAAAATCTGGGCAATGCACCATGATCTTCTGCCAAAAATACTAAGAAACAAGCTTCTGTGACAGCAACCGAGACCACATGCCCAATTTCTTTGTCAGCTGCAGAAATGGCTATAATCAGTCACTTGAACCAGTGGTTTAACTGGTGCTAGAACCAAACACAGTTCCGACGGAACCGGTTAACTGGTTGAGGAACCAGCACCATGCCCTGTAAAGCCTGCAGTATTTGCAGGGCTTGAGCTACAGCTTCAACTGAGGGCACATTTGGTTTTTCTACTGAGGGCTCCTTTGGTTTTCCACCTGGAGGCTCAGTATGCTTCTTTTTGCATTTTTTCTTAGCTGGAGATGGTTCCGGAACCAAGTCAGCAGTTCTTTTTGTTTTGGAACTCTCGCCTTTGTCAGAGGCTTTAGTCTCCTTACGTTTTTCTTTTGGAGGAGAAGACGGTTGTACAGGAACCAACCTGCTCAGTTCCTCCATTCACCCTTTAAGGCATTCCAGGTGCTTTTCCATGGTTTTAGCCAGAAAAGTTTTGCAGATCTCACAGCCAGCCTGGAAGTGTGAAGAACCTAAACAAAGCAGACACAGATTGTGTTTGTCTGCTTTTGCAAATATTTCCCTACACTTAGTGCAATTTTTAGAACCTGTGGGTCCTGTCTTCTTTTTAGGCTAATCAGAAATAACCAAAGATAAACCTAACTATACCACCAACAGACAGTTAAACTTCTTTGTTGTTTGTTTTTTGTTCTTTTTACCACAGGAGATATTATCCCCTAAAGGATGCGGTTGGTTACTAAACCGAGAAAACCACAAGAAAACTTCAGAATTAACCAAAGGTACACCAAAAGACTTAGAAGAGTCTTAAATAAACAAATTAAAATTTACTAAAGTAGAATAATACAAAAAGTTTAAGTAAATACGGTTCCCCCACAGTTCGAAGAACTGCTCAGGAACTGAAAACCTAAAGTAAAATACTAGTAAACACTAAAATAGCGTTAAACTAAAGTAGAAAGTACAGGCAGCAGAAATAATGGTGAAGTGAAACTAGAATACTTTAATTTCTGGTGAAATGAAGGAATTTTTCCACAATGACAAGCAGCAGTCTCTGAGGCATCCTTACAGGCAGGTGGAGAAAGAAATCTGAGCATTGTAGAATGCAGCAGTTGGTAAGGGCAGCAGATCTGAATGGTGGCATGAACCAATAGATGTTCCATCATTAGCAAATCGTTTCAAATTTCTCTTTGGCAGTTCAACGCTGGAGGCTGACTGCTATAGTTAATCATACCAACGAATACCTTGGAAGAAACAAGATTACTAAGGTGAGTAATTTTTTTCTTCTTCCATAGTCCCTTCCCATAATAAAAGGCAGTCATTAATATAGCACTGCTATAACAACACATTCTGTTGAAACAAAGTATTAGTGTAAACAAAAGTCTCTTTCCACTTCCTCACATAGAGACTGGCCAAACCCAGTGCAAATGTTGTACCTATGGCAGTGCCTTTGCACTGCATGAAATATTTGTCTTTGTACAGAAAATAGCTGGAACTTAGTATGATATTTGCCATCTCCACTATGAAGCCAGTACTGGTACCGTGTGGATGATCTCTCATAGCTAAATAATATTTAAGAGCCTCTAGACCCCCTCATGAGGGATGTTCAAGTAGAGGCTCTCAATGTCCATGGTTACCAAAATTGTCCTTTCCAAAATCTCCACATTTGATATAGCTCTAACAGTATCACTGCTGTCTAAGAGATACAAGGGTAAAGTTGTAACAATCAGATGTAAAAAGCAGTCCAGAAATTGTGAAAAGGGTTCCATGCTGGAGCCAATGCTGGAAACTATAGGGCGTCCTGGAGGGGCAAGCATATCTTTGTGTATTTTCAGTAATAAATATATACATGGTCTCACTGGGCACTTGACCTTTAAAAATTCACATTCTTGTTCTTTTAGTTGGCCTTCCAAACGGCCTTAAGTGAAAGGAAAAAGCTTATTGGTTGATAACTTTAGTTGGATCCCCAGCTAGTTATTTACAGTACGCAGTGTCATTTAATTGCCTGTCCATTTCAGCCTCATATTTGTCTGTACACCAGTTGACAATGGCACTGTCCTCAGAAATGGATTATCTTGTAGTTTTTTGAATGCTTTGCGTTCACATGTGTTGAGGTTCGAAGCACATCTAGGTTCATTGTTGGTTTTCAAAAGCTGGCCAATCTCTCTATCAACATGTGCCACAAAAGTGTTGACAGCAAAGTTACACAGTGTAGTTATTGCTGATTCAGATGGGGGTGGGGGGGGGCAAAGAATGATTTAAGATGTAATGATCTATAGAATTTGAACAGTTCCATTTTCAACTGGTACAGCCACCTCAGTATCAGCAACAGCCAGAAGGAAGAGAACAAGGAGGGTATAACCACAGACACACCCCACTGCATTAACCTCTGACCACAGTTGGAACCCATCCACACAGTAACGGGTGTCTGAGTTAGAGTTCTTTGTCCCCTTCCCTGACAACACTCCTCAAGTTGGGTTTTACCTGAATACCGTACCTTACCTCCCCAACTGGTGTAGCTGAGAGCTGCCAAGGGATAGGGATGCTGCACTGGACTGACCTGGAGACCTTCAGGACTGTGAGACACTGACTCTACAAGCAAGGACACTGATACTTGGAGTGATAAAACAAGAAGGTACATTTTACTGAAAATTGAGAAAAAATAGCTTGTACAGCCATTAATGGCAAAACATACCTTTGCATAAAATTTGTGCACATGAAATTGCAGTTCAGTAAACACTTTTTTCTTTTCCTGGCAGGGCACCCCACCCCACCACAATTTCCCTGGAGACTGCAGGTACACACCACCCACCATTCCTCCAGACCCCAAATAAGTCCCAGGATAAACGCCCTTCCTGGCCTTAATCCCTGAGCTTGTTTATACTGTAACCTTAAGGGTGAGTGGTGGCTACTAGGCCTTATCTCACCTTAGTCAGCCAACTGACTCCTTACACCAGATACCCTCCCTGGTATCTATATACACAGTTGCTCTTAATTAACTCTTTAGCTTTAGCACAGTTAAATCATTTAACATTTCTCTACAGAAGCGTAACACATTTAACAGTTTGGAAAACAGTCGCATGAAACATATCACACACTGGCACATTAAAAGCTAGGACATTGTTCCTCCCTGAGTCCTTGAACTGTTCAGTCCTTCAGATTACAAAAATCTTAAAATGCAGAATGAATGAGGTCAATTACTTTCACTTCAATGTCACTTGACTTTTGAAATAGTCCCCAGAACTGTAGCAATAAGTTTTTACAATACCACATTCCTTGGATTACTTGAAGATCTTTGTTGATGAAAACTCTGAGGAATTCTTCTGAGGCCCTCTCTGGAGCAAGCAGCTGTGGTGATGGAAACTGGAGAAGCAATGAATTCTTCAGGTTGCAGCTTTTTTTCTGTGAGGAAAGCTTGGTACTTCTGGATCATCAAGCACTTGAAGCAGCAGGCTATCTATTCTCTCCCTACTCTCACTCACAAACCTATCTAACCCTACACTGGGATACAGGTGATCCCCTAATCCTATCAGTCCAGAGGAGGGCAACTAAAATGGTGCAGGGTCTGCACCAGAAGCCATATGAAGACAGACTAAAGGAGCTTAATATGTATGCCCTAGAGGAAAGGAGGGAAAGGGGGGACATGATAGAAACATTCAAGTACATCAAGGGGATAAAGTCCAAGAGGGTAGCATCCTTCAGAAAAAGAGATGGGCAAAAACAAGGGGGCACATTTCAGAGGGGGGACAGCTCAGGGGCAACGTGAGGAAGTATTTTCTTACAGAGAAGGGTGGTGGACGCATGGAACAGCCTTCCAGAGGAGGTAGTGGGGTCAAAAACAGTGGGGGAATTCAAGAATGGATGGGACAGACATAAGGCAATTCTAGTGTGGGGTAGGAGAAAGTAGGCTGTTGATTAACTAGAATCTGCAGCTTATCTGAAAGGTAGGGAAATTGTCAGACTAGGTGGGCCAAGCGGTCCTTATCTGCCATCAAAGTCTATGTTTCAATGTTTCTATTACTTTATTTTAACTGAGAGCTGTCCCCCAGGCCATGTCACTACAGCAGGCCTCTTCTCACTGAACACCCACTTGGCTCGGGTACCTCCTTCTTGGTCGGTCTCCCTGCCTGAACTCCCTGCACACTGGCTGTGCAACTACTTTTATGCTCAAAACTAATTTACATATGCTAATTTCTGTTCACTGAGTGGACACTGACCTGTCCAGAGACTCAGCACCAATCACATTTCTTTCTGCAGCAGCACAAGCAACAATGGAATACACCGTTTTTGAAATCTGCCTTCCCCAACATTCTAAGGCTTCCCTTTTTCCTTACTTTGAGTCCCATTTGTGTACACATTCACTTTGCATATTAAAATAACAATTTTCTCTTTGTTTAAGCACTTTCTGTCTGCTTTAGCTGGAAATCTTACATCTCACTTTCTCCTGAATTTTTTTCTATAAAATTGACCCACAGGAAACCTAAGTCGCTAAGGCATGAACTTTACTGACCTTAAACATTCAAATAACATACTTCTGAACATTTTTTACTTCACTTTTCTACAGAAATATCAGTTTCTCCTTTAAAGTACTCTGATCACAGCAGTTTTTTCAGTTAAAAAATTGAATATTAATTTTTCCCACGTTTAGCTCCACCTCCTCTGTAACTGTCTGCATGGATTATGACTGACCAAGACTTACTCTCCCTAAAAAGGTAAGCAACTCCTCCATTTTACACTTTTGTTACAAAAAATGATTTTCCAGCTTATAGTACACATATTAAGCTGCCTCTCCACCAAGTTTGAGGCAAGTCTGTCGAAAAATGGCTTGGCAGCATGGTATCCCATGACTTTGCCGACAGCAGTTGGGCACCTACTGAAAGGGTAACTCAGTCATGACGCCTGTCATCGGGGCAACTGAGGAAGGTGGGTGACCAAATGGGGTGTGTGAAATAGCGACATCCTGTCGCTACAGCCTCACGTCTTGCGTGGGGGGAACAAGCATGCCAGGCGTGGGGTGGGGAGGGATGGAGGGTTGTCAGGGAGTGGCACTGTGGTGAGCTGCCAAGCTGCTTCCATGGCATGGTGGGTGGGTTCAGGGCTGGGGTGGGAATGGTGCTGGGATCGATGCACGGGTGCAGGTACTTTTGTTGTGCCCGGCCCAAATTTTATTTTTCTCATGCTTGCACTCCCTTGGAGTTGAGAATCCTATGGGGGTGGGGGTGAGGGACACAACCCCACGATAAAGCTGAAAATCCCAACTTCCCGGCAGCGTTTTGCTGTGCGTTTGAGAGTACATCACCAAAATATTTTTGGGGGCAATGAGCCATCTCCCTAACAGCGATCGCCCATCGGTGATCACCGTTATTACATAAATCCTGGCAGCACAATTTTGAAAATGCATATGCTTGTGAACTGTATTTTCTGACTGAATCTTGCTTTCTCAAGAGCTCTACTTTAAACAGCTCTCTTTTTACTTGTAGACACTTCTGTAATTTATTTTGACCATTACTGTATTCCCAGGACTTCCCTTTACCCCATAATGGCTCTAATTAATAAAACAATTGTGCATTTTTAGTGTGATTACATGCTTTATAGTGCCATGGGTTCTCTACTAACACAGGATGATTCCTGCCTTAAAATGGCTCCAGTTACTGAGTTTTTTTTAAAGTTGCTTCATTAGTTTACCACAGAACTCACTTTAGCCCCAATCACAGACTAAGCCCATTTTACATTTTATTTATTGTAAGCCAGTCCCTAAGCACATTCCCCTGGTGCTACAACCTCTGCTTAAATTAATAATATGCTCACAACTATTTTTTATACTTTACAGACTACTGTATCTAAATACTTAATATTATTTTTATTTAATTACTAATTACTGTTTTTTATCCTTCAGCAGGGATCATCCTTACTCTGTCTGGCAGCTCCTACCTACCCCTGGAATATAACCGAGGTCCTCACTAACCTATGTTTTTAGATATGCCAAAACTAACTACATTTTCCTATTGTTCTTGGTGGAACAGGCACTACGGAGCTGTTACAAGAGGGAAGAGGAAGAAGAAATGTAGGAGGCAGAGGGAGAGGCTATTGGCAGCCACCTCAACAGCAGTTGAGATGATCCACTTGCCAGAACACATGAGTATCATTAATCTAACAGATTTGAACTGACAAGGGAACAGATAGAGGTATCGCAGAAAGGCCTGTCATTGTCCCATCTGCCCCAGTAAATCACTTCTAGCCGAAAACTGAACTGTTCAAATTCTACAGATCATTATATCTTAAATCGTTCTTTGCCCACCCACCCCTGTCCGAATCAGCGATAACTGAGGGTGAGATCTCTGTAGATACTGCCACAATCAATACTATTAGCGATAAAACACTTTCTGAGACACGTCCGTTAAAGAAAAAGTCTATGTTCTACCCACCTACACTGTGCAACTTTGCTGTCAACACTTTTGTGGCACATGTTGATAGAGAGATTGACCAGCTTTTGAAAACCAACAATGAACCTAGATATGCCTCAAATCTCAACACATGTGAATGCAAAGCATTAAAAAAAATGCAAGACAATCCATTTCTGGTGATGAAACCAGCTGACAAGGACAGTGCCATTGTCATTTGGGGTACAGACAAATATGAGACTGAAATGGACAGGCAATTAAATTATACTGTGTACTATAAACGACTTACTGGGGACCGGACAGAAGTTATCAAACAATAAGCTTTTTCATTCATTCAACAAAACTGTTTGGAAGACTATCTTAAAGAACAAGAATATGAATTTTTAAAGGTCAAGTTCCCAGTGAGACCATGTGCATATTTATTACCAAAAATACACAAAGATATGCTTGCCCCTCCAGGACGCCCTATAGATCCCAGCATTGGTTCCAGCATGGAACCCTTTTCACAATTTGTGAACTGATTTTTATGTCCGATGGTTACTACTTTACCCTTGTATCTCTCAGACAGCAGTGATACTATTAGGGCTATATCAAATGTGGAGATTTCAGAAATGACAGTTTTGGTAACCATGGACATTGAAAGCCTCTTCTCGAACATCCCTCATGAGGGGGTCTAGAGGCTGTTAAATATAATTTAGATATGAGAGATCAGCCACATGATCCCAGTACTGACTTCCTAGTGAAGATGGCCAACATCATACTACGTTCCAACTATTTTCTGTACAAAGACAAATATTCCATGCAACGCAAAGGCACTGCCAAGGATGCAACATTTGCACCAAGTCTGGCCAATCTCTATGCGGGGAAAGGGGGAAGAGACTTTTGTCTACACTAATACTTTGTTTTAACAGAATGTGTTGTTATGGTGATGTTATATTGATGACTGCCTTTTATTATGGGAAGTAACTATGGAAGAATTGGATTTGTTTTTACAATACATTAACAGTACTGACATCAGTCTGAAATTTACAGCAGTCATGGATGCACAGAATGTCAGTTTCCTAGATCTAAACATTTTTTTAAATGGAAACTGGTTGGAAACAACTATCTGTCACAAAACAATGGAAAAGAACAGCATATTACATTATACAAGTGCCCATCCTAGATCTTTAATTCGTAACATACCAGTGGGTCAAATGCTAAGAGACAGAAGAATATGCAGTACAGATACTAAATATAAACAAATGAATGTAATGGCAAAGAGGTTTTTGGACAGGGGCTACACACCTGCGAGTATCCAGAAAGGGTTGGATCATGCCAACAACATCGAAAGAGCCACCTTACTTGTTCCAAAAAGCAACATTGAGATGCAGCAACCAGCAATGTATGTTAACATACTGTGATGAGGCTAATAAGGTATCTGAAATCATAAGGAAACACTGGCAAATAGTGAGCAGATATGTTGACTTTAAGGACACATCAAATGAGAATCTAAGAATTACCCATAAGAGGGGTGCAATCATCAGAGATAAGCTTGTTCATAACTTTTATAAGGCACCAAATATTAACTGCATGTGGTTACCCCCCTTCCCCGTCTGGCAACTACAGGTGTGGCCATTGTGCCCAATGTAACAAAACGAATGACACCAAAGAGTTTAAACATCCTAGGATGGGAAAACAATTCAAAATTACCACCTTTATCAATTGTTCCACTGCCTATGTTAGCTACTTGGTCACTTGTCTGTGTGATCTTGGTTATGTAGGCCAAACCAAGGGACCATTCAAAAAGTGGATCTGTGAACAATAGTCTGTGATCAGAAATCAGGTTCTTAGGATCTCAGTGGCCAGACACTTTTTTAGATAGCAACCATGGCTGTCCAGCAAATCTGAAATTTACAGCCATAGAAAAAGTATCAATTGGCCCCTGTGGTGGCGATCTTTCTAAAAAACTTTCTCAGTGAGAGTGTTGCTGGATTTACACTCTCCAGACATTGAGCCCTTTGGGCCTGAACAAAGAACTGCCTATGAACTACTATTTGTAAACCATATCTAATATCTGTTGTTATGTATTTGTCTTAATTTGCATCTGTCTGATAGACTGTGTGGATGTGTTTTTAACCACTTGTTTTGCATGCTTTATTCTGTACTTGCCGAGCCTGCATGTGTTTGATATGTGTAGCTTAATACTGTATATTTCATGACAGTTTTGTGAATGAACAATCCTTCGTGACAGCTGGGCATCACATGGGATCATGAATATTCATGTTTGTGGATATAAAGCATACTTAACTCTGAGAAAGGTAACTTTGCCAAAACGTCAGCACATTGTGTGTCACCCAGCCAGGTATGCATGCTGTCTGTAGGCCACCAGTTTCTGCTAATAAATTATTGAAAAGCTTAAGGTGACCTTTCTTTGTTCTCTTGTCAGCATCTTTCTAGTGATAAGTGTTTTATGGTATGTGCCACAGATTGTTTGGGCTAGATGCTGTTGCTCCTGCCCCCTTCCCTTTTGCATTGATTCTCTGACTGTGCACTGGTCCAGATTTGGGCTAGTGAAGCCCTAAGCCCCTCACCCTACTGTTTGTATCAAACAGTACAGTGTACCAGAATAGGTGCTAGGAATAATTCTTACAGATGTGCATACTAATATTCAGTGCAGAGTAAAATAGCACAAGGTGCATAAGGTAGATAATAATTGCACATAGACAGTAGCAGTGAAGCAATGCAAATCATGCATGACAGTGTGGGAGGGATGACTCCAAAGCAAATCAAGGCTGGAGCAAGCTGTGGAGAGGAGGCTGCTAATGTCTGGAGTCAGTGATAGTTGCAGGAGGGAGATACAGAGGCTTAAGGGAAAAGGTAGAAGAGGCAGAGCGGATAGATGATGGAGAGAACACGCACAGTGCTATGGAGTGGGTAGGCAGTAAGAGTAGTGAGAACAGTTGAGAGGAAAAGGAGGGAGCCAAACCAGAATTTGGGTGTAAAGGAGGCATGCTGGGTAAGGTGCTTGGCATCAAGGGAGGTTTGGGAAAGGGAGGAGTAAAGAGAGCAGTGGTGGGTATGAGGGAGACATTCCAAAGCAAAACAGCAGAAGGAGTGAAAGAAGGGGTCCAGTCTGGTAAGGGTGGATTTGGGAATGGCAACGTAGACTGTGTCACTATAGTGAAAAATGGGGAGGCTCATCTTCAGGACAATCTCATGGCAGGCAGAAAGTGGGATACTCAATTTGTTCCTGTAGAGCACAACAGGCTTGGGTGGAACTTAAAATGAATAGCATCAATGTGTGATGAGAAATCGAGATGGTGGTCAAGCCAGACCCCAAGATACTTAAAAGAAGAGACATCCTCTGTCGCTGCACCATCAAGGGTATAAAATGATGGGAGGGAGGTGAGGCTGGTAAACCTCTGCCAGGAGCCAAAGATCATGGAGAGTTTTCATGGCACTGAGGATAGTTTATTTAACTAGAACCAGCTCTGAATGTTGTCAGAATCCAGTTGTAGTAGGTCAGTAAGGTCAGGGGAAGAGGAGCCAGAGGAAATTATCACTGTATCATCAGTGTACATGTGCATGGATACAGAGGATCAGGCAGTATAAGGTAATTCAGGAATATGGAAAATAGAATGGGGTCAAGGACAGACCCATGTAGGATGCCTGAGAAAATGGGGAGGGGGGTGAGGGGTATTTCCAGTCCTGATATCTTGAGATCTGCTCTCAAGGTAGGAGCAGAATCAATTGGCTGAGGAGTCAGAGAGGCCCGATATCATAAGTTTGTTCAGGATGACGGGGTGTGCAACACTGTCAAAGACTTTGGCCAACTCAACAAAGATGGTGAAGGTGATCTGACCCTGGTCCATATCTGAAAGGACGGATCAGTGAGCCCAGTAGGCTGTGGCGTGGGATTTCCTGAAGCCAGATTGGAAATGAGTAAAGAAGGAGGAGTCAAGAAAGGAGGAAAACTCTGACAGAATAAGGTGTTTCTGTAGCTTAGCCAGAGTAGGGAGGAGAGCATAGGATGGTAGTTACCAGGAGAAGAAAGATCACCCCTTTTTGGAAGTGGGATGAGAGTAGCCTGTTTCCAGGTACCAGAGATGGTGGCAGAGGAGGAGGAAGAGGAGAGTATTAAGGAAGAGGATTGCAGGAGCAAAGAGATGAAAAAGCTTGGGGTCCAGACCATCAATTCTTATGCCCTGTTGGGGTAAAGTGCAGGGAGGGACTTTAGGGAAGCAGAGGGAGTGATGGAAGAGAAGGAAAATGTACATGGTAGAAGAAAGAGGAAGAAGGAGTGAATGAGATGGCAGAAAGAGAACAGACAGTGAAATAGGAGTTAAATGATGACGTAAAAGCAGCAGGGTCAGAAATGAAGGTGTTGAAAAACTTGAGAAGGGAAGGGTGGGGGGATGAGGTCAGAGATGGGGGGTTGCCAACCTTGACAACTGGGGGGGTGGAGGGGATGGAGGACTGGATCAGTAAGAAGAGTGTAGAACTCTCCAGTACTTGGAAAGGGTGACTAAGGTTCCTCTGGACAGTGGATGCAAAATACTCAGACTTCGCAAGCCTGGTGGCTTTGGTACAGGCATTGCAAAGATCCTGATAGCTGGCCAGGGATGCAGGACAGCAAGTGATCTTATAGGACTGCCAGGCTAGATCTCTGGCGTAATGGCAAGCCAGCAGCTTTGCAGAGATATAGGGGAGATGGGAGTGCTGGCATCTGGTCTTTCTAAGGGGAGCATGGAGATCCCATACAGCTATGAATTTGGGATGGAGGGCAGAATTAATATTGGTGGCTTCAGTGATAGGGGACCAGTCAGTGGCTAATAGGTTAGTATGAAGGGAGGACAAGTTCAGTGACCTGAAGGACTGGAGAAAGATTAATTTAGGGGAGTCTTTAAGACAGCGGATCTTACACAGACCATATGGTGATCACAGAGTCTGTCAGGGAGGATACCTGCATCCACTATACAGTGGGTAAGATGAGAAGTCCCAGTCCAAGACAGAGTGGTTTAAAGAATTATGATTGATGTGAATGGGGTTCAAAATCAAGTGAGATAATTGGAGAGAATTTACATTTTGGATAAATTTGTGTGAAGAGGGGAAGAACCAATTAATATTAAAGTCACCAAGGATGAGCAACTCCCCTTTGGAGGAGTGAAAACAGATGCAGGAAAGGAGCTCAGTGATAAATGTAGGGGACATTCCAGGACAGCAGTAAACCCCAACAGTAAAGATGGGAACTGAGAAGGGGAGGGAGAGTTTGAGAAGAAGCCACTCATAGGGAGAGGAGACAACTAGCACAGCCTCAAATTAGATACCAGCGAAGAGTTAAATAGCCCCTCCCCCACCCATCTTGAGGCAATTCTGCCTGATTATAGTGTAACCAGGGATCATCACTGCAGAATCCTGGACCGTAAGGGAGACCCAACATTCTGCTATGATAAAGACATCTGGCTGGAGGTCAACCATAAGAAGCTATAAATGAGTGCCGGCCCAGTGGTGCAGAGGGCTGAGGCACTGGACCCCACACCTCATGCCACACCGGTGACCCTGGTTCAGGAATAAGCTCAGGTCATTGTTGGCTGGCAGGATGGGGAGGGAGAGGAGCGTGAGTTACTGCTGGTGGGCAGCTTTCCACCTTGGGAGGGATCTGGTGGGTCTCACAGTGCTTGGCTGCCACCCAGGGGAGACTGGATAGTGGTACTGCCTCTGAGAGCCCAGGCACAAGGCAATGGGAGGGTGGAAGGGGCTGTTGTCTGGAGCTGCAGCACACATGGATGCCTCCACACTCATGTGGAGTCGCTTCTGGGGTCCCGGGAAGATAGGAAAGGGAGAAAAGTGGAAAATCTGGCACACTGCACGATGATGACTCTGGGCTGGCTTGGGAGTTCCGCTGGGATGTGCATAACACTGGTAGGTCCCAAACAACCCTGGGTCCAGTAGGGTGGTGGAGACCAGCAGTGTCCACCGTGGGGGATAAAGAAAGTCTGCAAAAAAAAAAAGCTGTAAATCAAGTTTAGGAAGGAGGCTAAGGCTGTTACTTGAGCAGTCCTCAGTCATTTTGGGAGGTGCAAGGTGGAATGGGAATGGGGCCAGGATTGAGTTCAGTGTCACCTGTTATCAACAGGAGTAGAGAAACAAGGAGCTTAGTGGAGCCATAAAGCTGTTTGGAGGAAAAGGATTAAGGAGAAGGGAAGAAGGGAGGATAAATGGAAAAAGGAGCAGAAGGTACCAGAAGGCTTCAGGATTCAAAATGCAAGCATGTTTACCCACACTGGCCAATACAGCTAGAACAATTCATGGAGGGGGTCTAGTCCCACCATCTTCCGCTGGGTTATTCTGTCAGCTTTTTCAAGCCACACCTCAGTTTCCAGTTTGTAGGTGCCAACAGCTTAGCCCCCCACAAAAACAAAAACTGTCAGTTTTGCCCCATTAACTCCTATGGTGTGCATGCATTATGTATCAGTCAATGTTTTTACCAACCTTATTTGCTCACACGTCATTTTGCCTGCAGCATTATTTGCCATGCTGTTTTTGTTCGTGGGGTTTTGACCCCGTGCCCAACTCATTTACCTGCAACTCAGTGGCACACTGAATGTGTGTTCACTTAGTAAGCAAAGGATCAGTGGTCTAAATCCAGGTAGACATACTTTGACTCTTGGCAGGGACATTTTGTTCAACATTTTTTGTAAGATGGAAACTTACTTGAGTAGCAATTCATGGTGGTGTGGAGTGGAAATAAATAGTATATTAAATGAGAAGTAAATTTAGCTAAGAACAACAGTTTGTGAACATTGGGGTGCACAGAGTCAAAGAATAAAGGGAGGCCAAAATCTTCACAAGGCTAGGCATGCACCCCCCTCGGAAATTAAAAAAAGCAGTGTAATCAGTACATTTTCCTGTAATTAAAGCTGTGTTTCATACAGCTTGTTCCCACAAAAGAAATACTCGCACACACAGTATCAGGCTAAAGGCCCCTTGATAGTTATTACCTCCCTCACACACACAATTTCAGGGCTGAGAACTTTTGTTTATTGCCCTCTCTCAGGCTCTTTTTTAGCCACAAGCCCAAACCAGGCTCTCCACTTCAGCCGAATGGCCCTGGCACTGCTACCTGCCGGCAGCTGGACCTCTGCATCCAGCCCGCTACCCCCTGACCAAGGAATGCAGGTACGATTGGTCAGCTCCTAGCTCAAAGTTGTCAGGCTTCAATCCCTGTAATTGGACTGGCTTCTGGGGACTGTGTCCGCTTTCCGATTGGATGCTGCAGATCCCCATTGAGAAAGCAAGAACACAAGACACCTTTTTCAAATCACAGCTCGGCCCCTGCCTTGCTGTACTGCTCTCTGGACAGTTTTTTCTAACCCCCCTCCACCCCCTCCCTCCTTTATTAAATACACTTCCCCAGTGATCCCTGCCCCAGAGGCCTCACACTAGTCAATTACAGCAACTCCTTAAAGGGACTCTCCTTCCTGCAACTTCTAAAAGGGTGATCCTCTCTTGTGCTCAAATTTAACTGCATAAATGCTGCTTCATCCATTCAGCATAGGATTTCTACTTATTAGCGTAACTGTCACATACCGTGGGTCTCTAAACTCACAACATTTTCAGCACCCAGGCATATTCAGAGGCTACCTAAATCTTATAACGAAATTTCTTAATGTTTCCCTCCCACTGCCACTTACCTGACCTGGCCTCCATACTACCATACGCTGCTGTACTCACATCAGGTACCAACTGCCTCTCTCTCATGGGTTTGCCCTTTCAATTAAAGCTGTGCTGTATGCTTACTATCGCCCCTCACCTCGCTGTTGGGCCTTGGAGAAGAGTTTGGGAAACTGCCCATGCCTCGTAGGCAAAATTTGGCCATTCTGATTACTTCTTAGTGCTATAAAAAAGATGCTCCTGCTGCTAATCATATGTGCTGGTAATGCCGAATTTAACCCTGGGTCCCCCTCTCCATTAATGCCCCAGCTGACCTACCTTTACTAAAAGGGTTATCATTTTTGCATTTGAATGCCTGCGCCTTCTGAAAAAGCTTGATGCTATCAAAACGTGGACCCTCCACTGCTCTCCTGATGTTCTTGTAATCTCCGAAACTTGGCTAAGACCAACCACACTGGACTTTGAGGTTAACATTCCTTCGTACAACTTGTTTCATACTGATAGGAAATCCCGGGGAGGGTGAGTAGCCATTTATGTCCGGGACAACATTATCGCAACTATGGTGGACACGACTACAGTCCCTAAGGAGTTTGAGTACCTCACGCTAAGAATTCAACCAACCAAATCAACCTCTATCTGCATTAGTGGGTGCTACAGGCCCCCTTCAGCTAGCCTCGCTCTCTGCTCCAATGCCTGAGTGACATACTAGCTACCACCTCATCAGAAGTATCCATAATTAGTGACCTCAACCTTGACTGGCTCTCTCTCCAGTCTCCTTACCATTGAAAGAATTCTGTGATGCCCATGGACTTACCCAGATCATTAATGAAGCTACCCGCCCAAACACCAAAAAGCCAGAGCATAGTTCCCTTCTTGACCTAATCCTTGTAAGCAAGACTCAGCTCTTCTTCCATTCAGGTGTATTCTTTAATGACATCGGCGACCACTGTGCCATTGCATGCATAAGGTCGACGTAACTCCAAATCTCCTCTTCCTCTAAATACATCCATAAGAAATGTAAACAGAACTTCTGCCCAGATGCTTTTCTCTATGACCTCCAGTATGCTAACTGGCATAAATTTGACCTCGCATCCTCTGTGGAAGAGGACTCGAGGTACTTCATGAAATACTTACAAAAACCCTAGACTTCCATGCTCCAGTTACCAAAAGAAGAACCAAAAGAAAATCCTGTCCCTGGTTCATGGATAACCTAAAGACTGCCTTATGGCATAGGGATGCTCTTTGGAAAAGAGCCAGAAAGTCTAAATTGGCCACAGACTGGTCTGCTTTCCAAACTGCAAGGAATTTCTGCACGAAAACTATCAGAGCTACGAAGTCTAGTCATTTCCGCTCTGAACTGAACGCATCCACTAACTCTGCTACTAAGTTTTGGAAAACGTTAAGGGAAGTAAAAGGCCATAACAGCACTGGCACACTTCCCCACAAAATTTTGACTGGTGGTACCCACACCACAGATAAAAATGAGATCCTTGACCTCTTTAACAATCACTTTGCCAGAGCAGGGATGGCTTTTGATACCTCCCCAGTAAATGCCATCAGGGCACAGTTCCTTAGTCAGTCATCTGATTGCCACAATCCAGAATCCACTGACCTTTACCACTCTTTCTTCTTCTGTCCGGTCACCATCAAAAAGGTTGAGGATCTCCTTCTTCAACTTGATACTAAGAAAAGTCTGGGTGTGGATATGATTGAGCCTTTCTTCCTAAAGTTGGCTTACTATATTTTGGCTCCCCCTATTACCCACCTTTTCAATTTGTATCTCAATCAGGGCTCCCTCCCCAAGGCCTGGAAGATGGCCCCCTGTCATCCCTCTATTCAAATCAGGGGACCCCTGCAACCTAAACAATTACTGCCCAATCTCCTTGCTCCCAGCCTTGCCAAATCTATTGGAGAAGGTAGTAAATGAACAGCTTAGATCTCATCTGGACAGTTTTCATCTACTAAACCCAATTCAATCCAGTTTCCATTCCGTGCATAGTACCTCCACTCCCTTGCTAAAGTTATAAATGACTGGCAGTCCACACTTGATAACAAACAATACATATGCGCCTTGCTTCTGGACCTTAGAAAGGCTTTCGACACGGTGGACCATGATTTGCTCCTGGTGACCCAAAAGAAAATTGGGGTAGACAACCTGGCCCTAAGTTGGTTCACAAACTATCTTGTGGGCAGAGAGCAGCAGGTCAAGGCTGAAGGAGACCTATCGCCAAAAAAAAATACTCCTTAGAGGTGTCCCCCAAGGATCCATACTTGATCCACTTCTCTTTGCCATTTATATTAATCAAATTGACACTGGCCTAAAGGCACCTAGTATCCATCTCTTTGCTGATGATACAGTGCTATACATTGACAGATCAACTCCAGATCAAGCAACTGTGGACCTCCAGAATGATTTTGACATCCTCCAAAAACATCTACTAAACTTGAAACTCCTACTCAATCCCAAAAAAACTAAGGCCATGATTTTCTCTCCACTGGCCCCTCATCTCAAAAAAAAACAAAAAAAACAGATATGGTTCCTCACATAAGCACCCTTTTGGGAGAAGCCCTGGGGTTCATGGAACAATTCAAATACCTGGGGGTGTGGATTGACTACAAATTATCCTTCATTGATCACACTGAAGAACTCACTAAGAAACTGCATCAAAGGCTCGGTATTTTCTTCAGGATCAAGCACTCACTAACCCAGGAGGCTAGAAAACTCCTAGTCTAAGCTATCTTCTTGCCTCTCCTAGACTATGCAGACTCATATATGGTCATAGTATTAGCATGGCTGTCTCCAAGCTTGATACCCTATATCACAGAGCCCTTGGGTTCATTTTCGATGCCACTTATGACACGCACCACTGCATCCTCTATTCTTCCATAGGCTGGAACTCCCTTAGCTTCAGGAGGCAAAAGAAATTCTATGGACATATAAGGCAATCACTCATAAATTACCTCAGTACCTCACAAGCTGCCTAACTTCCTGCATCCCTAATGCCTATTCTCTCAGAAGTCTTACCATCTTATCTCTGTCTATCCCTAAAGTTAAAATGCACTTTGGTAGAGCCTCAATAAGCTTTACTCTTCCTACGCTCTGGAATAAGATCCAGAAAACCTTAAGGCTCACTTCTCCTGTTATGTTCTTCCTCTTCATATCTTTGTTCCTGAGGACTTTCTCCAAGGTCTTTCATTGCTTCAAGTCAAGGTCTTAACATCATGATTTATTACTGCTTTAAATTCTGGACTTAAACCTCAACCATTGCCTGAGGCATCATTTGAGTCCTCCCTTCTGTCATTGTCCAAATCAAGGTCCCAACATCACGATCTGTCTTTGCTTCAAATATTGGACTTAAACCCCAACCATTGCCTGTGGCATCTGTCATGTTTCTCCCTTGGAACAGTCCTTCCTCCCTAGGCCATCATGTCCAACCATCTCCTATCTCATCTGACCTTCCCTCTCTACTCCCTATACCCCTCTCCCCTTCCCACCCCACTTGCCAGGCCATGCCTACAGTACTTATCAAAGGACTCTTACATCTCAATCTTCTTCGCACTTTGACACTAGAGGAACTGTCACTCCTGCTTACTATGACTCCTCCAATGATGTTTACTGTATAAACTTTAGCTCATTACTTAACGTCCATGAATTTGTATCTATGCAATTGTATTTATATGGCACTACCTCTTGTTGAACCTGTTGCTATGTTCTGGTGGAAGTATCTTGTTACATGTGATGGTTATATGTTATGTTGTTATTATTACTACTATGTAATTGTTATGTACATTCACTCAACCTGTTATGTCTTAACCCTGTTGGCAATTGTTTTGCCCCAGGACCATCTTGTAAATGAGCTTGTCTCAATGATGTTCCACCTGGCAAAATAAAGATTTTGATTGATAAGAATAAAGATTTTGACTGATTGATTCAAGACACAATCTCTCCACCAGCCCAGTCATTCCCCATAACACACACACATATGCTGTTCTCTAAAGCACTCCTCTCCAGCCCTCCCCCCCAAAACAAGAATTGCAGTTAGGCTGTTCTCCCTTATGAGTACAGTGTACTCCTCCCCTAAGGAAAAAAACCCCTCAAAATTAGGCAGTTGTCCTTGGTACACTACCAATTACAGTATACTGTTCCTCACCCCAAAAAGGTTGTTAAACTGATGTTCTAATAAATAAATAAATAAATAAAAAGAAAGCTCACAAGCATGCTGCTGTTCTCAGTACTCTCCACCCAACAGTTATAATTTGCAGCAATCTTACTGGATATAGGTTGTGATTGTGACCAAGGAGGAGCAGTTTGGTCTGCTGAGTGGGCTGTGGCTGCACAATAAGCAGCAAGATGAAAGCTTGGTAGGAGGTCTCCAAGGCTATCAGCAGCATCTCATGATGTCACTAATAGCCACAGCAAAAGGCTGCTGTGTTTATATTATAATTTTATATTAAAATTAGCAGACCAGACTCAGTCTCATGGGGTGTCTCTCCAAGATCAGCATCCAAGTAAGCATGCTAAAGTTCACACTGTGCCTTAGCACCTACATGTTCATCTTGCAATAGAAACTGTGATCACTCCAAGTGGCAGGACACCAATTCAGAACCCATTTGGAGGCCCAATAGTCTTTTTTCATCTTTTCCCCCCATCCCTCACCTGCTAACTCTGTGATCAGCTGCTGAACTATACATAAACACGTGCCTAACCACAAACCACCACCAACCACACACTGAGCAGTGTTGGAAGAGGGAGAAGCCAAGTTCTAATCAGCTGCAAGAGTCTTCTTTTGATCTTCACCATACATGACTGTTTCACCCAACCTGCCAGTGTTAACCTTACCCATATGCATTTTTCCTTGCTCTATTTTGTCTCCACAAATGTGCTGCCATGCCAACACTATGTTGTCACCCAACTTCCCGAATCAAATTCTGTCCCGAGTCCGACTTTTGATTCTGTGAGAGGGTGAATGTTTAGCTAAGAAGTAAATGATGGGAGGAGTCTGCATATACACTAACAGCCTTTAAAAAAAATTTCAGATGGTAGCTGTTTTAATGGGGTGGGGGTCAGCCACCTCCTACGCACACCTGTGTTTGTGAAGATAAATAGTTTGCTGGAATTAGATCCCTGATCACCTGTTTTGCAGGGTGTGACATGACCGCTACATCATAGGAACTGCAGCTCACTTACCTGTAGTTCAGTAGCACACTGAATGTGTGTTTTCCTAGCATGCAAAAAGTAAATAGTTCAAATCTGAGCAGGAACTTAAACATTTTTTTCAAATTTTTTTATAAGACGGAAACACACTTGAGTAGTGATTAATGGAGGTGTGGAGTTGTAATAGTGAATTATATAAGTACATTCAGCTAAGAACAATTTGTAATGGTAACTCACCTGCTGGGTTTAGATCCTCAGTCTCCTGTTTTGTGGGTTGTGATATAACTTCTACATCATAGGAACTGCAGCTCACTTACCAGCAGTACAGTGGCACACTGAATTTGTTCACTTAATAAGCAAAGGATCAGTGGTTTAAATTCAGGTAGCCAATGCTTGACAAGGACTTAAAAATTTTTTTCTACTTTTTTGTAAGATGGAAACTTACCAGAGTAGCAATTCATGGAGGTGTGTAGTGGAATAGTAAAGAAGTAAATGTAGCTTAGAACAACAGTTTGTGAGCAGTAGGGTGTAAAAAATCAAAGAATAAGGGGTACAAAATCTCCACAAAGCTAGGCATGCCCTCTCTACCAGAAATATAAAAAAGCAGTGTAAATGGTACATTTTCCTGCATTTACAGCTGTGTTTCTTACAGCTTGTCCCCCCTCGAAACAAACATGCACACACATGCTCACACACACAATGTCAGGCTAAAGGCCCCTTGATAGTCATCCCCCCCACACACACACTTTCAGGGCTGAGGACTTTTGTTTGTTGCTCTTCCTCAACACACAGCTCTACACCAGCCTGTTCATTACCCAAAACACATACAGGCTCTTCTCCGGAGCACTCTTCTTCAGTCCCACAAGAATCACAATTGGTCTGTTTCCCCTTGTGAGTACAGTGTACTCCTCTCCAAAGGGAAAAAAAAAAACCCTCAGTTAGGCTAGTCCCTGATACAATCCCAGTTACAGTATATTCTTCATCACGGGGTCATCTTGCAAACAAAAACTGTGCGGCACTATACTGCACTGTCAAAACAGCAACTAGACATAAGATAAGTAAAACACTTGTTTTCTGCAGGGGGGCTTCACCCCTGCACCTGCCATTATGGGTGGCTGTGGCCTAACTCCCATTAAAATAACCTCCTCTGTGGGGGACAACTCGGGACAGGGTCAAACTCGGGCGGGGGGAAGAAAAAAAAATACACTAACCTGATCTGGAACTGGGAATATAACCCCAGTCCACAGTTACTCCATTGTTCTCCAGCACCAATGGCTCTACTCCCTGAGCCACAGCAACTACTTGGCTGACCCCCTTCCAGCAGAGCTCTTACCCTCTGCAGCAGAGCTTTCCAAGAAACAGCTACTGGGTCACTGCTACCACTCCACATTGTGTCATGCAGCATTGTGTACCCTGTAGCTGTTCTTTCACACGTTGGTACTGTTGTGCTGTTTTGCATTATATCTACAATAGATTGACCTGGTATAATATTCTTTCCCCCACCAAAGACAGGTCAGAAGCACACTGCTCTCCTCGGTACTCTCCACTCAACAGTAATAATTTGCAGCAACCTTACCGGATATAGGTTATTCCAATGATCACGAAGGCACAGTTTACTCTGTTGATTGGGCTGTGGCTGTGCAACAAGCAGCATGAAGAAAGCTTGGCAGAAGGTCTCTGAGGCTATCAGTGGCATCTCGGGACATGGCTAATAGCCACAACAAACAGGCTGCTGTATTTCTAATGTTATTTTATTTTAAATTAAAGTTGACAGGCCAGGCTCTAAGTCTCATGGAGTGTCTTTCCAAGATCAGTGTCCAAGTAAGCATGCTGATGTTTGAACTGTGCCTTAGTGTCAACCTGTTCATCTTGCAGCAGAATCTGTGATCATGCCAAGTAATAGGACACCAATTCAGTACCCTTTTGCAGGCCCAATATTCTTTGTTCATCTTTTCCCCCAACCCTCACCTGCCATCTCCATGATCAGCTACTTCACCATACACAACAGACATGCCTACCCACAGGCCACCACCAACCACACATTAAACTGCCTTTGAGGAGGGAGAAGCCAAATTTTGATCAGCTGCAAGAGTCTTCTTCTGATCTGCACCATACACATCTGTTTCATCCAGCCTGCCAGTGTTAACCTTGTCCATGTCTTTCTTTTCCTTGCTATCTCTTATCTCCACACATGTACTGTCATGCCCATGCTATTCGGCCTTGACCCACTTCCCGATGAGTCATCTCCCGTCCCGAGTCCCGACTGTCAATTTTGTGCAAGGGTGAATGTTTAGCTAAGAAGTAAATGAGGGGTTGGGTCTGCATCAACACTAACAGCCTTTAAAAAAAAATCAAATGGTGGCTGTTTTAACGGGGGGAAGGGGGCAGAGCCAGGGTCAGCCCCATCCTGTGCACACCTATGTTTGTGAAGGTAAATTGCCTGCTGGGATCAGATCCCATTCTCCCATCAGTTATTTTGCAGGTTGTGACATAAACTCTACATCATAGGGACTGAACTCACTTACCTGCAATTCAGCAGCACACAGAATGTGTGTTTGCTTAGCAGGCAAATTGTTAGTGGTTCGAATCAGAGCAGGGACTTAAATATAGTTTAAACATTTTTTTGGTATGTTGGAAACACACTTGAGTGTGATTCATAGTGATGTGGAGTTGGAATAGTAAAATATTCAGCTAAGAACAACAATTTATGAAGGCAAATCACCTGTGGAGCTGAGATCCCCAGTCACCTGTTTTGCAGGTTGTGACATAATCTCTACATCATAGGAACTGCAGCTCACTTACCTGCAGCTCAATGTCACACTGAATGTGTGTTTGCTTAGTAGTTAAAGGATCAGTGGTCCAAATTCTGGTAGGAATATAAACGTTTTTTTAAAGATGGAAACTTACTTGAATGGTGATTCATGGTAGTGTAAAGTTGAACTAGTAACTTATATGAGAAGTAAATTTAGCCAAGAGCAGCAATTTGTGAAAGTAAATTGCCTGCTGGAATTAGATCCCTTGTTGCCTGTTTTGCAGGTTGTGACATAGGGCCCGATTCTAAAACGGGTTAGAATCACACAAGGGACTTGAGTCAAAAGAGCTTGACGCAAGTGGCGACTTGTGTCACAACTTTGTCAAGCGTGATTTTGCAAAGCATCCGGCATCTGAGGCACACAGTGTTGTGCCAAAGCCCCTTTGTGCTAGGGTTGTGTCCAAGAACCCAGTGCACCATGTCACAAGGGGGCTTATGCCATGGTGGGGCTGCAACATCCCCTTTTTGGGGATTATGCAAACCCCACCATGGACGCAGGAGGGGCCACTACTTTGACTGGCCAAGAGGTGGTATAAGTGGGTTGCAACATTGGGAGGCCATGGGTCAAGTGGCTGTAGGGGCACTTCAGGGACACAGGAGCCAATAGTGGGGGAAGAGGAACAGTTGCTGAGCCCCCAGAAGGCTGTGGCATGGGGTGGGTTGCTAGCATAGGGCAGTGTCCCAGTACAATCTGAGCACCTGTGTGCCACCACTGTGTACTCCCTGCCATGGCAGGCCAAGGGCAGCCCCTGGCATTCACCAATATATTCATGAATATATCTCAAGGAATGCCAGGGGTTGTCCTTGGCCTGCCACAGCAGAGGGCACGCAGTGGTGGCACATGGGCACCTGGACTGTACTGGAACACTGCCCTATGGTGGCAACCCACCCTGTCCCACAACCTTGCAGCATCTGCCCCTTTTGTGCCTAGGTTCTGGGCTTGGTGCTCCTAGGGGCACCTAGGTTTTCCCCTGTACACTTGTTTGTGGATGCATCTCGGACTTGTGCCACAGCCTTTGACTGCGCCAATCTTTCTGACACAGGCCACATATTGTGGCTATTCTAGTAGGTTTGGCACAAGTCGCCAACCATCTGGAATAGTGAACTTTGCATTTGCCACAGCTGCATCTGACACAGCCCCCTTCTTGGCCGTAAGTTGCTTCTGATGCAGGAGGCTTCTAGAATGAAGCCCACAGTCTCTGCAGTACACCATAGGAACTATACCTCACTTATCTGCAGGTCAGCGGAACACTTCATGTGTGTTTGCTTTGCGGGCAAGGGATCAATGGCTCAAATCCTTGCAGGAACTTGAACATTTGTTTAATTTTTTTTATTTAAGATGGTAACTCACTTGAGTGGTGAGTCATGGTGGTGTGGAGTTGGAATAATAAATTATATGAGGAGTACATTTGGATAAGAACCAAACTTTGTGAAGGTATATTGCCTGCTGGGATCAGATCCCATGTCACCCATTTTGCAGGTTGCGACATATCTCTATACCTCAGGAACTGCAACTGACTCAGCTGCAGCTCAGCAGCACACTGAATGTGTTTTCTTATTAGGCAAAGAATCAGCAGTTCAAATCCAGGTAAACAGAGTTTGAATCCCAGCAGTGACTTAAACATTGTTTCCGCCAATTTTTTTGTAAGATAGAAAATAAGAAAACCACATTTCAATATTGGTGTTATCACTGCCATTTTCCATGAGGCTGGGAACTGGTCCAGGTGCAGGGACAGATTTAGAAGGTCCATGAGTGGGGAGATAACTGAGTCTAGCGCAAGATATAGGATGCGCATATCGAGGGCGTCTTTGCAGTAATTGGAGCTCTGGAGAGCTTTGGACAGGTAGTTTTTTGCTTCTGTAGGGATAATGACTCTGAGTTTGAAGAGGGGTGGAGGAGCTCAGGCGGTGGGGTAGGCTGAATTGGATCAAAAAAGTTGCTAGGGAGGACTGAGCTGAGGCCTGAGAAGGTGGAATTGAGGCAGTTAGTTATGTGAAGTGTGTCTGTGGTGGTAGTACCATTAGCACTAAGTTGTGGGGGGGGGAGGGAGAGTGGGATTTACCATTAAGCTCCTTGTTGTTATCCCAGAACTTTCTTGTGCTACCCCAGGAGGTGGCTAGGGTGGTTCTGTAGTGCTCCACCTTGGCCTTGCAGATTGCCCAGGTACACTTATTGCAGGCAGCATTATAGGCCTGCCTATCGCTTAGCAAACCAGAGGCAGTGGCACAATGCCAGAAGTTATCATGCATTTTGAACTGTTGTAGGAGTTCTGGGGTGATCCAGGGGGCACTACGTTTCTTAGTGGTCACTTTGATGGTTGGTGCAAAAGCATCACAGGTGGTATTAAAGGTGGTGGTGAAGTAGTGCAATGCATCATCTATGTGCTGAGCTTGGGAAATAGGGGACCAGTCCCAGTTAATTAGATATTGTTTGAGTTTGGCTATGCCTCCTGGGCACAGTTGATGATGAAAGGTGATATTTGGTGGTGGTTTAGGTAGCTGACAGGACCAGCTGAAGATGAATGGGGAGTGGTCACTTAAGGCATTGGGTAGGACACCCAGGTTGGTAATATGGTGGGGACAATTAGTGAGCAGGATATCTAGTAGGGCGTGGGTTCCATTAGTGGGGTTGGCCCTGGTAGGCTGGGATACCAGTTGGGTCATATCTAATGCAGCAAATGTGTCTTTGGCGTGCGTTGATGAACTCACTTGCCAGTTTATGCTGAGATCCCCAACTAGAATTTGTTCCATTTTGTGGGGGTGGCTTGCTGGATAGTCAGAGAGCGCTTTACAGGCAGGGGATTGGCTGTGGGGTGGGATGTAGGCGACGGTGAGAGTTAGAGGAGCACGATTTGGGTCGGGGAGAGTTTTATTGAGAGGGCTTGGGCACTATGGTCTAGGGAGGGCGCAGGCAAGGCTTGGTAATGCAGTGAGTCATTTACATAGAAGGCACAGCCACTGCCTCTCTTGCCATTACGATGAAGCCTAATGAGAGAGTAGCCAGGAATAGAGACAAATGAGTCTGGGGTCTTGGCTGACAGACAGTTTTCTGTTAAAGCCAGAATGTCTGGTTGGTGCCATGCTGTCCAGCATTGCAGGGGTGCCATTTTTTTAGGCAGGCTGCAGATATTCATAGCGGCTATTCGAAGCCCCCTGGGTGACCAAAGTTGGGGGGGGGGCACTGCTGGGCCAGGATAGTTATTTTTTAGATTTGTGATAACTGCAATGTGTGTTAAACAACGTTTTAGGTTTGTAATTTGAACTAGTAGGTACTGTCTTATAAAGAAGGGGAATTGCCGGCCCAGTGGTGTTGAGGGCTGAGGGCTGAGGCACTGGTCGCCTTACCTCATGCTACACTGGCAACCCATGTTCGGGAACGAGCACAGGCCGCCGGGGGTCGGTAGGGGGTAGGGGTGGAGAGGGATTGAGCATCCAAGGGACTGCTGTCCCTCTCTGGGGAGGGGGGGATTTCAGTTGTCAGTGTGCTACTGGCCCCTGGCGGTGGCTGGGGGACAGAGCACCAACACTTCAAGACAAGCACTGAGTGGGGCAGGTGCTGGGAGGAAGGCGTGCAGACGCGTGCATGTTCCCTCTCCAGACATCATTGAATTTCCCACTCTCGAGGGAAGGAAAAATGAGAAAATGGTCCCAGGTCAACTAGATGAGGAAGTTACCCACTGCAGACCCCAACCCTGAATGGCGCTCCCTGCACTGGATCCTATTCAAGATGAGTAGTAGCTTGGGGGAGCGCCTCACCACCCTGCCATGGGGGCAAGCCATGGGGAAAGAGGGGAGGCAGCCTGATATCGGAGTATGGGGCTGGATGGGTGGCTAGGATGGATGCCGACCTGGGGACCCGGGGGGGAAGAAATAGAGTACATAAAGGAGGGTAATACATTTAACTAATACATCTTTCCAAATATGAAGTAATCTTTGATAATCTGAAGACTCCAGAATTGAAGATTTAAAGTAGAAGTCCAACAAAAAAATGTATTTTTTTCTCAAAAAAGCTAGTTTCAGCTGTAATTAAGAAAAATATTAGCATACCTATCAAACGTAGTTGTCTAAGGCCGGCCTGGTGGTGCTCAGGGTTGAGGCGCTGGATGCCACACCTCGCGCCATGCCAGCAACCCGGGTTCAGGAGCGAGCTCAGGTAGCTGGGGGTCGGCAGGGGAGGGAGAGGATGGAGCATCCATAGGACTGCTCTCCTCTCCCGGGGAGGGCTGGGGCACAGTGACCGGCATTGCCTGCCACCTAGTGGAGGCTGGGTGCCGACACACTCAGTCCTGTACAAAGGGGTCAGAGACGCGTGCGTGGCACACCCCTTGCCAGCATTGCACGCACCGCCTCTGAACAACACCAGAACAAGAAAAATGGGGCACCACAGTAGTTGCGGCTTGATGGGCATCTGTCTGTACCAGCGCCAGCTCTGGAGGGGATCACCAGTGCAGATCCGGTCTTGGTAAGAGAGTTGGTTGACCCCTGCCACCCCACCATGGGGAGTAAGCCATGAGGTAATTCGGTGATTGCTCTCATAGGAGACCGGCGTGGGTCAGTTGGTGGCCAGAGGATAAGGATGCCCACAGAATAGGGCCAAATGGGGCCCCTGGGGAGAAGAAGTCACACACAAAAAAAATGCAGTTGTCTATTTACCTCCTACGCTGTGCACCATAAGTCTTTATTTTCTCGACCCCAACCCTTGTTAGACCTACAATGCTATCTCTATGCAAAATGCACGCCACCAACCGTCTTTTTTTTCTTGAGAAAAAATCTATTAAAACATTTATAAAATACTCACATTTTGGTGGCATTGGAAAATTGTACCACCAACTAAAACTGGAAGATGCCTGGAATCTTGTAGAAAGGGGGTGTTATGTCCACAGATTTGTTTCTAGCAGAAGGTTTTTGAATCCTGATAAATCATGTTTATTTAAAATTAATGAATAGATGGTACAAACCAATCACAGCTCTTTTTTTTTTTTTGCTGTGTCCCATATCCTTCGGTGCCCTTCTCCTTCGGGCACCTCAAGAGCCCCTTCTTTGCCTGCACAACTCAAAATCTGCTGCTGTCTTCCACCTCCAGTCTCCCCAAGATCCTCCACTACCCCTTCAGTTTTCAACTTAAGCCTGCTGAAGGCAGGGACAGTGTGCTGAGTGGTTGGGTGACTCGGGGGGTGGGGACCCGAAACAGGGCCATCATCTTTGCACATCCGAGGCAGGCCTTTTGGCCCTGTTCTCTCATCCCTCTGCAAACTTCCCAAAGCATGGCCACATGCTGCCTTGGAGGAGCGCACAGCAGCATGTGATCCTCATATTGCCAAGTGCACCTGCACTGGGCACCCTCCTGGAGCCACTCGAGGAGCAGTGCATGCCATTCCCTCCCTCCTGCCAGAGAGGAGGGCATCCATATGAACAATCCTTGCCTGCCCCGATGGTCTCATCTCAAGCTGTCCCAAGTGCGGGCCGCAAACCCAGGTCACCAATATGCTGAGTGGGCAAAGCTCCTTTTTAATGGAATTAATCAGTATGGATGTTAAATATCATCTATATGCAGATGACATGGTGATCTATGTTGAAGGGAGCTCCATTGATTACATTCAACATAAGCTACAGCATGCATTTGCACAGATCCAAGACTTCTTTAATACACATTTGTTAATGCTCCATTTTAAGAAAACTCAATCAATATTATTTAACAGAACTACAGAATCTGAAAGTAATACTATTTTGGGCCTTAACACGGTATGGGTTAAATATTCAGCAGGTTACAAGATATAAATATCTTGGGTAGGGGTACAGGATTTTGGGATGCCAAAAAGAGGACACTTGGTCCCCCCTCCGATGAGCCCTTGTGCCAGATCTCAAGTAAATAGGTTTAAAGCCTCCAATGCCTTCACAGCTCATTTACAAGGAGTTCCTGGCTAGGAGAGAGTAAAACAATTATAAAAATAATAATACAACAGGATAGAGAAGGTACATGAAGAATATCTGGCAGCTGGAAAAGAGGCCATGTCCTCATAAAAGAGGATATCTGGTAACCCTAATCTCAGGCTCTGGCTTGATAGCTCATTGAAATGGGATGAACAAATAAATGTGACTCAGTAACATTAGTAAAACACTTGGGGAATTTATAATTTGAAATACTTCATGACATCAGAGGTAAGATTTAGGATAATTAATACAATGATTGTTCCAGCTTTGGACTATGGGGATATACTGTATACAGGGGCTTCAGGAGAGTGGCTAGAGAAGCTGGACATGGTGTTCAATAGGCTAGCCTGATATGCACTAGATGCCCCACACATAACTGATCGCTGTGAATTACATCATATGCTGAACGGGCTCAGACCACAAATCAGGAGAGATTTTCATATCTCACAGTTCATGTTTAAAGTATGGAAAGGAACCGTTCCTAAATACATTTTGGAGTGGTTCAAAATTAGGCCAGTCAAACAATGCCTGAGATCTGCTCAGGGAATATAGAGTCATTAACTTTAAGCTGGAGGTTGGGAGGTCCTCAGTTCCTTATAGGGGGGCAGTAATTTGGAATGCAATCCCTCTAGGACTGCAGGGAACCAACAATATAATTAGGAAAAGTCATTTAAAAAGATGGTTTACAGAGCCGTGAACCAGCCCCTTGCTTTGTCACCTTACTGGAGTCACCTAATCGTGTAATTTTACTAAAAATTGAAATTAGTGACCCATTAATTATATATTTTCATTTTATGTTGTATAGTGTCTATTATTGTGAAAATTTTTTTTGTGTTTCATGTTTTGTTATATGTACAAAGGGGGCACAATTTCAAGATGGGGGGGACGGCTCAGCGGCAATGTGAGGAAGTATTTTTTCACAAAGAGGGTGGTAGATGCATGGAATAGCCTCCCTGAGGAGGTTGTGGGGTCTAAAACTGTGGGAGAATTCAAGAGTGCATGGGACAGACATAAGGCAATTTTTGTAGGGGGGAGGAAGAAATAGGCTGTTGGTTAAATAGGATCTGCAGCTTATCCTCTAGGTGGGGAAATGGGCAGACTGGGTGGGCCAAGCAGTCCTTATCTGCCATCAAAGTCTATGTTTCTATGTTTCTGTTTCTTTATGTGTTTTATTTTGGTATATTTAAAGTGAATATGTGTATTAATAGTGTGTGGCCTTGTGTTTATGTCAATTTTCTTTTCAGTTTATCTTAAGTATAGTTTTATTGTTAATGGATATATTAGATCTTGTGATTTGAATGGCATCGTGTATGACTGCATTGGGATCTCACTGGAAATGAGCTATGCTCAATTGAGTTATTTCCCTTTCATGATGTATGAATGAAAGTAAAATTAAATGTGAATTCTACACTTTTAAAGTGATGCAGGGCATTCTTTTGTGGTTTCACCGTCATGTGGGCTTTGCTTTCTTCTACTTGCAATTTAATGCACAGTACCATGACCTGTGGCCGAAGCAAGAGTTGTATTCCTGAGGAGCAGGGGCAGACTTTAATTTCTGTCCCCTAAAGGATGGCTTATCACTACAGATAGACCTAGGTAAAGGGATCCTTGAGGGTTTTATAAAAAGAGTACTGTGTGCCAGGCTCCAAGTACACTTGAGTGAGCGATGACTGCAATCTTTGTGACAATAGAGGCTTTGTTTTACATTGTGTTCTCTCCATCGGAATCTGTGCTACTATGACCTTTAGAGTTTCAGCCTCTTCTGCACACAAAGCTGCATTTTATCTGCCTGAAACTGGAGCTTGTAAATATTGTAATATACAGTATTATTCGCTGATACTGTATGGTTGGGGTTAGATGCAGTAATGTGTAATGATTTGAGAAGGACATACTGTAAAATATACAGTGAGAGGGGCAGGTACTGCAGTGTATAAACTCAGAGGGCCAGGTATAGTACAGTACTGTTATGTGTAAGAAGATCTGGAGAGATCCTGAAAAGGTTTGTTGCTTACCAGTAGCAGTAGGTTTTCCAAGGTACCGCCTCCATATAACCACACTCATTGTACTGCATGCCTGCCGTAGTGTCAGTGCTTTGATTCACGGGGCGCAGTCACATCAGATAAATTTGATAAATTTCTTTGACTGAGTGACCAGGGAAATAGATCAGGGTGGGGTGGTGGATGTGGCCTACTTCGATTTTAGTAAGATATTCATAGAAAGGGTTCCACCGTGTTGGTGTGACACCTGTATGGTTGAATGACACTACAGCAACACGACGATGCCAACGGTGACCATACCATGCAGCAGTTGTGCCGCCTGATTGCCGTCATGCACAGTGCACCAAGGCAAATTCTGGCTTTGCACCCCCAGCCCCCAGAAATAATATAATCACCTCCAGGTTGGAGGTATGGGGGGAAGAGCACAACACCCCTGGGGCAGCAGTGATGGTGGGTGCTGCAAAATCCTGTTCATCGGAATGATGGTCAGTTGGGTTGCAGCACCAACATTGCTGTTGATGTAAGGGTTTCGCTGTGCTGATGGCACACCCACAGAAACACAGAATTTGTCAGCAGATAAGGACCACTTGGCCCACCTAGTCTGTCCATTTTTCCGTACCTTAGGTATCACCCACCGTACACCCTACTTGATATCCGTCTCTCTTTCCCTCCCCCAATTTCTTTATCACTAAGATCCCCTTATGCGTATCCCATGCATTCTTGAATCCCATCACAGTTTTTGCCCCCACCACTTTGGCTGGTAGGTTATTCCATTAATCCATTACCCTTTCTGTGAAGAAGTACTTCCACACATCTCTCCTGAATCTACTCCCCTCCAGCTTCACAGCAGGTCCCTTTGTCCTCATACATCTTTTTTCTGAACAATACTTCCTTTCTGTACCTTATTTACCCCATAAGGTATTTAAAGGTGTCTATCATATCCCCCCTGTCCCTTGTCTCCTCTAGGGCATACATATTGAGTTCTTTCAGTCTATCCACATAGAGTTTGCGATGCAGACCCTGCACCATTTTAGTTGCTCTCCTCCTGACTGTCTCTGCTCTGTCGATATCCTTTTGGAGATGTGGCCTCCAGAACTGTACACAGTATTCTTCTTTTTTTTTGTAAAGCTTCTTCTCCCACTGTTTGGCCTGGGCAGGCTCTTATCCCTGTCCCTGCCCCCTCTTGCCCAGCACCTATCTCTCCTGGTCTCTGGGCCCTAGATCCCCCATTGATTCCCCCCCCCATGGTGGGGCTGGAAAGGCGAGAGCCATCCTTCCCCCAACCAGAGACTGTCATCCAGATTGTTGGGCGACAGACTGGGCGACGCACGGGGATGGAGGTATGTGTGCAGGGCTTCATGTAGCCCATACCAACCAATTTTCTGTTTTCTCTCTGTATTCCCTTCCCAGCCAATGTCACATAAGTACATGCGTGTGGAGGCGCGCACATGCTGTGGACTCGTAGCCCCTCCCTACGTGCTGTTCGAGCTGCCGGCAGTACCTCCAGGCCTCCAGCTGGGGGCAGCCAAGGGCTGATCTGATGAGCCTCCCCACCCCAGAAGAGGAGAGATGTCCTCTGGATACTTAATTCTCTACCCCCCACCAGCCAACCTCCAGCAACCCAAGCTCATTCCCAACTCCAGGTCACCAGCATGGTAAGAGATAAGACACTAGACACCTCAGCCCTCTATGCCACTGGGCTGGCTCTGTACACAATATTTTAAGTGAGCTCTTATCCATGATCTATACAGTGGCAGCACCTACTCCTTCCTTCTGCAGGTGATACCTCTCCCTATAAATCCCAGCATCCTATTAGCCCTGCCGACTGCTTTGTCGCATTGCCTGGCCACCTTTATGTCATCAGAGATTATTACACCCAGGTTTTTGTCCTGCTTTGTGGTCAGCAATAACACCCCTCACATTCTGTACTCTGTTCTTGGGTTTTTGTGTCCCAAGTGCATTATTTTGCATTTTTTCACATTAAAACCCAGCTGCCACACCCGTGACCACTCAACACTACACTACATAGGAGACTCATAAGGAAACTGGGCTGCTTAGAGGTAGGCCCAAAGGTAGCAAACTGGGTGAAAAACTGGTTAATGGACAGGTGATGGAGGGTGGTGATAAACATAGTGCACTCCTGAGAAGGGAGGGCGACCAGTGGGGTGCCTCAGGGCTCAGTACTGTGGCCAGTCTTCTTTAATATCTTTATAAAATGACACTGCTGATGAACCTGAAGGGAAGGTATGATTCTTTTCAGATGTCATTAAAATCTGCAATATTGTAGACACTCAAGAGGGGGGTGGAAAGACCCAGCCCCTCATCCCCACTGAAACCTCTCCTGAGAGGTGTGCTTCAGGGGTCTATTTTAGGTCCATTATTATTTGCATTATACAGTTTATACTGTACATCAACAACATAAACTCCGGCATTGAATCAGCAAACATTCACCTTTTTGCTGATGACACTGTCCTTTATATAGACAGGCCTACCCCGGAACTGGCATGCAAGGACTTGCAATTGGAGTATAACCTTTTGCAGCAAAACCTCCTTCATCTGAAGCTCTTGTTAAATGCCAAAAAAAACAAGGCCATGTTTCTTTCACCTTTAGTTCAAGCCTCAAATCACTGCCCAGTACCTCAAATTGTCACCCTTTTGGTGGAGTCTCTGGAGTTTGTGGCCAGATTCAAATATCTGGGGTTCTGGATTTACCATAAATTGTCCTTCCTGGACCATATTGACGAACTAGCAAAACAATTAAACACTTGGTCTGTTTTGCCGCATCAAGCATTTACTTACTCGGGAAGCCAAAACTAGATTGGTTCAGTCCACATTCCTTCCTCTACTAGACTAAGCTGACTTCCTTTATGGTCAAGGTCCCAGTACTGCTCTATCTAAGCTTGACACATTTTACCATTGAACACTAAGATTTATCACTGGAGCCCCTTACTCTACTCATCACTGTTCACTGTACTCTAAACTAGGTTGATTATCACTTAAACTCAGACATCCAAAAAATGCTGCCACCTGGATTTACAGAGCAATTATCAACAAGCTGCCCCAGTACATTTTGGCACAGCCCCGATTTTTCTGCGGCACTTCAGAGCAAAGTTCTGCGGCAGAGTTCTCATTTGCTCCGAACTTCTATGTGTAGTGGATAGTTATTTCTATGCAATTCTGTGGCAGAAAACTGTCACACTACTTCCCTTTATTTTTAGACTTTTTTGTTTGTTTCTTCATATTTGACAGTTTCTTAGTAGAGTCAAATGATTATATTGTGAAATTTTCCCTTAACATTCATCCTTTTCAAGTTTTATTTGAATTGAGTGTTCTTATTGGATTGAAAAAAACATATGTTATTCTTCATGAAAAGCAAGATGGAAACATGTGCCGAGTTGGCTACGGTTGCCCATATTTAATTTTTTATAATACAGTCAGGGGGTTTTACTATGTTTTAACTGCTCACTTCTGTTGTGGCGGTTTGGGGTTTCTTTGTCCAAGGATCGGTGGTATTCCAGGTAAAATGTTTGATAGATAGATAGGTAGACAGACAGACAGGCAGATATGTTTGTGTATGTTTATATTCATATGTGTGATGTATTTTATGTATATATATATATATATATATATATATATAAATATATACACATACATAGATATTGTCACTTTCCTTAAAACAGTCTTTATGATTTAACATCCTACATTTCAGGAATACAATAGATTTATTTGGGATGAAAACAGTATGGTTAAATCAGACTAACTCCTTTCTATACGCTTTTAATATAGAAACGGAGAATGGCATAAGAGGAGGGAAACTGTACCTGTAGTTTGATCATACACAAGAAATGTATTCAGCTGCTAATAAATCCTTTTCATAACTACATGTCTTCTTTGTTTTATTTGTATTGTGAAATTAAAGATGTCAGATTCACTGCATACCACCTTCTCGTATCTTTTTGAGTCTTGACAACTCATGCACTGAACATCAGATAAGCCTTACACAGCAACAACATGGAATGTTTTTTTGCTGTAATTCGACATCATCGAATCAGGAATATATTGCCACTTTATTGCTTCACCAGTAAAGTGGCTTCTGATTTTCAGGCTCACAACATATCCAGATCACAAAAAACTAAATCTTAGTGCAAAGCAAATACCATGTGTACTTTAATATTATAAAAAAAACTGATGATCTTCACTTTGCAAGTTACTGCTGTAATGGGTCAAAACTTTAGTGTGCTGACTGCAGTTCAGATTTTTTTTTAAGGAGTCCTCTTTTTTGTGTGATCTGTATTCTTGCCAGTTTTAGATGTTGTGAGCATGTAAACCAGGAGCACCCATGTTAGTGAAGAACTAAAATGGCAATATATTTCAGATTTGATCCTGGTCTTTTTGTTTGCTGAAAATCGAGTGACCCAGACCCAGAGAGACCTGCAGCGGCTTAGGCGGAAGCAATCATGCCCACTGGAAGCAAGCCCAGGAGTTTAATATTATTATTTTTAGAAATGTTAAATTCACTATGTACACAGCAGGGAGCTTGCCAGCAAAGATGGGATGCGTTTTCTTTTCTCTCTCTTTTTTTTTTACTTTTCCACCTGTTGGGGGGGGGTGGGTCAAATCAAGCAAAGAGGTAGTGTTTATTTATAATGTTCTGCCTGTAGTAGGCTCAAGCACCTTAGACCTATTGTAGCTTCTGTAAAAATGTAAATCCTTTTTTTTACCTCCAATAGTGTAACCAAGCCCCAGAGATCGAGTGAGGGGATTACATAAAGTTATCAAATGTCCCATGTAGCAAGTCTCTGCCCAGTGGGGCATTGTCATTTTTTAAAATAATTCAGCCCATGAGGGCATTATTATTAAATAATAATAATGATTATTATTAAATAATTAAATTTACATGCCCACATTGGCACACAACTAAAACTGGAACAGAACAAAATTGGAAGTCTGACAGGAGCCCTGGAGTCTTTACTTAAAATTTAAGTACTTTTTTCCCACCAGTAGTGGAACCTAGCCCCGGAGATCCACAGAGGGCTTAACAGGAGTTAACTAATTCCAAGTTGAAGCAAACCATATACTGATTGTAATATGCGGTTCATAGGAAGGCATCCAAGGTTAGTGCTTTAAGAGGATTTCTGAATGGCGATTAACAAGCTGTTAGTTTGCACTGCCGCGGTGTATCCTGTGTGGTCTGAAGATCGTGGCAGTTGTTTCTTTTACCACAGCTGGGGCCGGAAAGGGCAAGTACCATAGCTTTGCTCACACAGTAGTTGCAAAATAATGTTTGACATAAATCGGGGGAAAAATGGACAAACTATTCAATAAAGCAGTGCGAGGGAGTGGGAGGTGTTACAGAAGAAGGGCTGTAATGAGCTATATGCTTAAGGGTTACTAAATCCCAACACACAAATGACCATCATTAATGATCCCGGCACCAATATCCTGACTGCAGAAAATACAGTTAGCCAAAATCCCAACTAAAGTTTACTGGCATTGATGGCAAAAATACATAAAATAAATCACACTACAGCAATAAGTAAAATAAATTACAGAAAAGCATTCCGTACTGACTTATGAACCACACACAGCTTGCTGCCACCCATCATGGGTACATTACATTAAATTAAATAAATAAGCCTTTTCAATTAAGACCCGACAACAGACAAGGTGTCAAAGTGATGTAGCAGAGCTGTCATATGGTAAGTCACAAGTAACCGTACACCTTTTTATGGACAATGCTAATTTTAAGTCTTATTTGGGGGGGGGGGGCAGAAATTGAAATTCAGCACCAGATAGTTTGCAGTAGTTGGGATAAGCATGACAGGCTTTCTTGGTAATTTTTAAAGCACCAGATTGTTTCAATGCAGTAGTCAGATTTAATATGAAATGTTGCTTGTCAGTAAATTGTGTGGATTGAATACAAAATTAAGCAATTTACCTTGTGTACCTTGTGCTGTAAACCCAAGGACTGTGCCCTCTGGGGCTCGGGGCTGTGGACACTATTGGCAGAAAAGAAACATTTCTTAAATTTGCACAGAAACCCCCATTGCTCCCGTGGGGCTCTGGCCTGTGACTTACTGAATAAAATAAATAGGGGCTCATAAGGAGGGAGCAGTATTTTTTTATGTATTATTTCTATTTTCACCAATCAGAGCACATGTCTACATTTATTAATTTATTTATGTAATACACAGGATGTATGCCTAGTACTAACTAAATCATGTAACTGAGTGGTTGCTTTTCCCCCCACCCATGAACTGGATCATGCACTGAAGCTCTCGCGAAACTGCAACAGCCGAAAATTAAAATACTGGGTTCCCTTCTTCCTGGCACCGGCAATGCTGGGGACATTTTTGGCCAATTTGCTCTGTCAGGTTGAACTGTTTGTGCAGTAAGCCTTTGTGCTCTGGACAAAAATTACTTATTAAATGCTGTAAACCAGGACAGGAAAGTAAACAATTTTAAAATTTGAACCGGAGCTCCCTGTTGCTCCCTGGCTCTGAACGGGCCCCGAACATGATGCAAGAGCTATTGGTATTGTAGTTTAATGGATTTATTTCTTTGTTTTTATTTTGTCTGCCCACATGTGTCTGTCTTTCTCAGAACTGCATTAACAAGTATGGTCCGTGACAGTGTAAATGTAAAGCCAACACAGACGAGATCAGGGGAGATTATTTTTCACACATTACATTTTTTTGTGGCCAAAGAAGTCACAACGGGGAATACAGAATAGCCAGTGAAAGCCCCTCCGTGGATCGCAGGGGCTCAGTACTGGCATTGGCAGGGGAAAAAAATAATTTACACTGCAGCATCCATAGCTGTGATCGGGCTCCAAACCTGTTGCAAGGGAGCTGTTGGTGTTATAGATGGGATGCCCCCCCCCCGTGGTAAATTTCTTTGATTATTTACACTCTCCTGGGCACATTTCTATTTTATCTAAAATGCACCCTGCGGTGCACAGTTCTGTTTATTTATTACAAAATGCGTAGTGCTAGGGACTGTGAACCTGTAAGCCTATGGGGCTGGACTGGAGGCAAAAAAATTATTGCAAACTGCAGCACCCTGGCCATTCCTGGGCTCTGACCTGCTACAGTGGTGGTTGGTTTTGCAAGTGTTATTTGGCTGGAAGAAAAATCAGTAGGATGGAGCCACTGAGATCCGAGGCAGTAGGACCTCTCTCTCTCTCTCTTTCTCTTGGGTGCAGGTATATTTATTTATTTAAACTCGCCAGGCCACATTGGTATTTTTAATAAAAGGCACCCTGTGAGTCATAGTTTGGTGCATATTTATTTATTAATTCAAATAATGGCTAGGGACTTGTGTTTTATTTGTGAGCCCGTAAGCCTCTGGCACTGGGTGAGAGAGAAACAAAATCTGAAATCAAAGTGAAGCAGCCCTGGCCATTCCCAGTCTCCGACTTGCTATGGGACAGTTGGTACATATTTTATTAGTGGCTACAAAATCATGTGCCATTCTATATGGCAACCACACTGGGCAAGAACAAAAGTGAAGCAACCCTGGCATTCACAGGCCATTGTTACAGGGGCAGTATATAACATATATTTTTATCTTTAATTTCAGAACTCATACTGGACTAATAAAATAAACAGGATAGGAAGAGTCAAGTAGTGGCTCAATCTCGGTTTCTAAATTGCCGCTAGTTGTGTTTATGCACTAATTAGTTGTGCTAGGGAACTGGGATGCATTGCTTTTGGCATTCTGTGGCACTGCAGGAAACCAAACTGATTTTAAATTTTACATGAAGCCACCTTTGCTCCACTGTGGTTCCGCCCTGAAAGTCAGGTAAAAAAAAACAAAAAAACATATCCACTCCTTGATGGCATCCCCACTGCACCGGTATATACATCCCTCATTCATTTACATGAGGCTTTGCTCCCCAGGGGCTCCAACCTGGGACTCTCAAGCCAGAGGGCACAGTTTTTTTGCTATGTATTTTCTTAGGTGTCTATAGACACAATCATTGCATATGGCACTGAACAAAAGTTATTTGTGGCAAAATAAAGCATGCATGCAAAATATAAGGAGCAGAACAGGGCAGTGCAGACAATCATTTATTTATTAAATAATTGCACTAGGCAAGTCCCTGTAACATGATGAGTGCTCTGTGGCTCGCTAACATTTCATTACAAAACACTGATTTTTTTCTGCACTGCATAAGTGTGTTGAGCCCCGGACAGCACTGGAGGGGGGTACATTGACTTTTGTGGTAAGGAGGGCATACTATTATTAAAAAAGGCGGCCAAACTGGGGCATTATTCTATTTGCACGTGGGGCAAATAAGCTGAAAAACAGCCATTCGGAAGAACTCCGACTGTAAGTCCCTCCGTGGGTCTCTGGGACTGGGCCCACTATTGGTGCCAAAAAAAAATAACAGTTTGGATTTGAAGCCAGCAACTGTATCAGGGGTATTTATTTATTTATTCACAGCAACTGGATGCAGCCCTGGACAGTCACGGAGGCGTCGGTCTGTTGTTTAATATTTTAATGCATTTACATGAAAGCTCCACGGCTCTTGAACAGTACAAAAAATACCCAGGTCCACTCAGAAGCATCATCTTCCCGACTGGGTGTATGTTTTTTGTATGTCTATGTACTTAATCAGGGCCATCGTAATAAACTGTGGCCAGCAGAGCCTTCCAGAAAATATCCAAAGAGGGCCAGTGCAGTGTGTTGGAGTGCTTGCCCCCCCCCAAACCAAGGAACTGGATCAGGCACCGGGGAGCCATGGATCAAAAAAGGTTTACATTTTAACATAAAAGAAACCATCTTCTTGATGAGATTCTCAATGATGGGGATATCACTAGAAAATGTCAACTAGTTGTGCATTCATTTTTTTTTTTTTATCAGTTTCTGCCCAAGGTCTCAGACTGTCACATTGGTCCCTGCTAGGAATGGATGTGATGCTTGTATATTTGGCTCCATCAGGTGCACCATGGCATTTATTTCATGCATAATTAAATTTAATGTATATCTTTGTTGTGGTAAAAAAAAAAATTATGTCCCGTCCTTGATACAATACTGACTGCTGGGAACATCGCTAGTGCCGAATTCTTTCATAAACCACTTCAATAATAATTTGGAAGTCAGAAGGTGGTGCATTTCAGTGAATGGCTTTAAGTGATGTCTAGGAGGGGATGTAATTGTTTGAATATTTGCCAATGGCAGCAAATGGAGCACTTCTGCATATACGAGCGTAGGCAGCCCTTAAGTCACAGAGAAAAGGCTCGAATGGACATTATTGATTACATAGAGTGCTGAAAGACCAGACGTGGCACTTCGTGGCTCAGGACTGCTAGGGTCCTAACTTTCATCCTGGCCAGTAGGGGAAGGCTGCATCTGTGGGCTCCTGTGCATTTGGAGCGCTAAATGTACTTGACCTTAAGCTTTCTCCCCTTGCTGCTTCCCATGCTACAGCCAACGAAAAGTAGTGACAGTGAAGAGTGTGGGGAACACCTGCATGCATGTCAATTTCCGCAGTCTGCCACTGCAAATTCCATGACTGGCCATGATTTCCACGGGCTTCTGCGATTTCCGTGGGTGAACGCAAATTCCGTGGGAAATCACTAATTCTGTGGTTAATTCCGTGGTCCGCTGCAGCTGCGGAATCGTGGAAAACTTGGGGCCTTGCATTTTGGATTGTCTGCCTGCTTGTACTGTGGGTAGCTACCCACTCAGGAGTCTCTTCTACATCTCCCTTGCCAGCCCTAGAGTTAGAACACACTTTGGTAGGGCTTCCATAAGCCATGCCCTTCCTGTGGAATAACCTCCCAAAAAACTTAAAGATAGCAATCCCTGTCAAATCGGCCACCTTTAAAACTTTAGTTGCACGTTCCTTCAATGAGTCCTGTAAATGCTTCCTGCTGTTTTGTATCTTTGACCTCATCCCATCCTCCAACTGAACTGTTTCTACCTAACTACCTAGTTATTAGCCACTCACCCATTGTACCTTTTGTGTAAATATTATGTCTATATTGTGAATATTATGTATGTTGAGAGCTTCATGTGCTGTTGTTCTACCATGCCTTTATTAAACCTTCTCCTTTGCCGTGTATTTTTATGATGCTCCGTAAAATTATTATAACCTCTGTTATTTTACTGTTGACCTATGTGCACCGCCGCCCAGGTCCATATTGTAAATGAGATTTCCTCTCAGTGATGTTTTACCTGGTAAAATAAAGATTGATTGATTGGAAGGAATGTGCAGAGACCAGAGAAAACTTGAGGAGTAAAGAGCATGGCAGCTGGGTTTCAATGTGAAAAAGTGCAAAATCATACAGCCAGGGCACAGAAACCCAGAGGATGAGTACAACATGGGAGAAGAGGTATTGCTGGTTGCCAAACAGAAAAGGGACATGGGGTAACCATATCTGATTACCTCAAGGTGGCCAGACAGTACAACAAGACAGTGGGTAGGTCCAGTGGGATGCTGGGGTGCATAAGACCTAGCTTAGCTCCTCTCCCTCAGTGTATGAGTTACTACTCCCTGCTCCTCCTGTTATTGTTTTGCTGCTCACAGTTTAATTTCCTTTTGCCTTTTTGCAACTTACTGTACAGTAAGTTACTGTATTTTATTCTTGAAGTGTTTTCTTATAATGTGTTTATTTTGTTATATTTAGTTCCATATTATTGTGTTATTTTTGTACACTGCACTTTGGATCTGTTCTGTTCTTCCCCCTACCCCAGGATGTATCTGGAAATGAGCTGATACCAGCTCAGTATGACTTTCCTGATAAAACTTTTGATATAGCGAGATAGATAACTGAACAGGGAGGGGTATCACCAGCAGAGAGGGCTGTAGTGTTGCCCCATATAGATCACTGGTGAGACCCCACCTGGAGTACAATGTCCAGTTCTGAAGACGACATCTCAGGAAGGACATAGACAGGATGGAGGCTATCCAGAGGAGGGCAAGTGAAATAGTGCAGAGACTACATCGGAAGCCCTGTGAGGGGAGAGTAAAGGGCCTGAATATGCACACCCTGGAAGAGAGAAGGGGGGGGAGCACATGACTGAGACCTATAGATACCTCACGGGTTTAAATAAGGTAGAGGGGAGTATTTTTCAGAGGAAAAGATACACAAAAATAAGGGACATAAAATGAAGCTAAAAGTGAGAAATTTAGGAGAGATGTGAGGAAGTACCTCTTCATTGAAAGAGTGGTGGATGCCTGGAAAAGTCTTTCAGTGGAGATGGTGGGGGAGAAAACAGTGATGGACTTCAAAGATGCATGGGAGGGACAAGGGAATCTTAGTAAGTCACAGGAGCTGTTGGTAGTGAGATAGTCCTGGAGCCTAGCTTTTTTTTTTTTTACTTTCTTATTTATCCTCCTGCCTACCTCCGGTGCCCACTCCTTCTATCCGCTCATGTCCCCCGATTCACCTACCTTAGGGATCTGCCCCTAGAGTGCCTCCTCATCTTCACCTTGCACAGTGGGGTCTGTCCTGTAGGTGGCCGGAGTGGACCTGGGCGGCTTCATCTAGAGACTGCGGAGGAGTTTTCTAGTATTCTCCCTTACATCCCTCCCCTGGGATGTCAGCGCTTCTGACGTCGTCCCAGTGGTAGTGTGCTGACGCACGCAAACCATCATGCGCCGCGACGTCCCCCCTTCCCGGCTCCAACGAGCGAAGCCGCCTCCATCTCTTCCCAATGCCGGTGCTTCCACCGGTTATGGAAGGGATGCAGAGCGCAAAGCACTCTTGGCAACCTGCCCCTGAGGGAGGAGAGCATCCATTGGGACGCTCGATCCTCCCGCTCCCCACTGGCCCCCGGCCGTCCGAGTCCGTTCCCGAACCCGGGCTGCTGGCGTAGCGCGAGGTGTGGCGTCCAGCGCCTCAACCCTCAGCGCCACCGGGCCGCTGGAGCCTAGTTTTAAACATACCAATAGTTGGGGCAGAGGAGATGGTTGGGCTGAGCCATTGAACCAGAGTGGTACTCGATAAGCAAAAGAGCGTTGTCCCTGTGAAGTGTGACAGTGGGGGACTTACAGCAGCTGTAGCTTGGATCTCCTAAGGCACCATTTGTTAATTCGGTGTTGTAACAGAGTTGAGACCCCAGAAGGTGCAAGGCCAAGGTAGATTTTTTTGACCATGGAGCAGGTGAGAAACTTTATGCAGTTTGATAGTTGGAGCCAGCCGGTCTGAGTGTACAGGTCACATGTGTGGGTGAGACAGTGAGCACCAGTGATGAGCTGACATGCTTTATTTAAGGCAGTTGAGAGGTGTCTAAGGGTTGTGGTTGTGGCCGAGCCATAAATGATGAGAACATAGTCTATTACAGAGATCACAGAGCTCAGGACTGCAACCTTCAAAGCTTCTGGCGTGAGGTGTGGTCTGTGTTTGTAGAGGAAACCAAGCCGTGTATTAGCAGCTCTAGCTACATTATCTACATGAAGTCCATAGGAGGGATTAGGGTCAAGCTGAATCCCTAAGTATTTGAAGGACACCACCTGATCTAGAGTGTTGCCCTGGGTGGTGGAGATAGCCAAGTGGTGTAGCTTGTGTGGGTTATGAGAGCTGCAGAAGAGCATAGATTTGGGTTTCTTGTCATTGAGGACCAGTTTATGATTAAGAAACCATGTCTCTACAGAACTGAAACCAAGTTGAAGGTTGTGTTGAAGAGTTGCAGGATCTTTGTGAGTGGAGAATACAACAGCATCATCGGCATATAGTATGATCTGGTCAGAGCAGTGGTAAGGGAGGGAGTTTAAGAAAAGGCTAAAAAAAGGAGGGGTCCCAGTTTGGATCCCTGTGGGACACCCGAGCAAACAGGCAGGGTGTTAGAAAGATCGTCCGCAATTTTTACTCTCTGTGACCGGTTTACTAAGTAGCTTTTAAACCAGAGAGAAGAGTCAGGTGATAACCCGGCATTCAGTAGTTGGTGTATTAGTAGTCCATGGTGTACTGTATCGAAGGCCTTGGAGAGGTCGACGAAAACAGCCCCTGTGAGAAGACCATTGTCGAGGGATTTGTGCAAAGCTCCAGTGAACTCAAGAAGGGCTGTGGTGGTGCTGTAACCTTTCCTGAAGCCGTGTTGTTGTGGACAAGGTATATTGTATTTATCCAAGTGGTCAGTAAGTTGATCAGCCACGATGCGCTCAAGTGCCTTAGAGAGTGGGGGCAGTATGGAGATAGGGCGATAATTTGAGTGAATCGTCTTGTCCCCACTTTTATGGACGGGTGTCACAGTGGCTGTTTTCCATAGGTCCGGGAATTTTCCACAGCTGAGAGAGAGGTTTAGGATTTTTTGTTAATGGATGAATTACCTCATCGAGGGTGAGCAACAGAAGCTTAAGGTCCAGGGTGTCGCTACTAGATCTAGATTTAGAGATAGCTGCAGTAATATAGCGGCGAGCTTCATTCAGCCTTACCCTCCTGAAGTAGAAGAGGGGATGGTTAGACTGAGGGGCTGAGGTATTTGGGGAGTAGGCCCTGTTTTCAAAAAAGGCATGGGGTAGAACAGCACTAAGGTCTGAAAAAGCCGTGTTAAAGATGTTTGTGATCACCTTGGGCTCAAGGGTTGAGGATCCATCAGCCATTAACATGGCTGGAGAGGTTTTTGGCTGCTTCCCTGTGACATCCTTGTTATTGTCCCAGAAAGCAGAACCATTTCTCCATGTATTGGTGAGAGCGTCTTTGTAGTAGGTGGATTTCATTAGCCGTATGGCTTTTGTGCAGGCATTTCGTGCTTGTTTGTAATTTTGGATGTCCAGTTGTTTGCCAGTGGCCCTGGCAACTGCCCAGAGGTGATCCATAGTTTCAGCTGTGAGAGAAAGCGCGGTGACCCATGGGTTAGAGAGAGATTTTGTTTGCGCCTTTAGCAGGGGCAAGAGGTCGCGAGCTTTGTTGAAAATTGAGATGACGTGATCAAGAGCCAAGTTAACATCTGTTGCTTCACAGATGGGTAGCCAGTCTTGTAGAAGCAGGTGTTGTTTGAGATGTGGAAGTTTTCCACGAGGAAGGACTCTACTAGCGATAATTTTGGGAGGGGGCTTAAGGAGTTTGTTAGACCATGCACACATGACTGGGAGTGGTCACTGAGTGAGTCTGGGAGAATGGTTGTCGAGAAATCCTTGTGGGGTGAGTGGTGAGGACCCAATCCAAGAGGGTACTGGTGCCAGTCTTGTAGTTAATCCTAGTAGGGAGTTTACCATTTGCGTGAGGTTAGCAGCTGAGATGGAGTCTTTATAGGCACTGGCACTCGATGCTAACCAGTTTATGTTGAAATCCCCTAGTAGAATAAGTTCAGCTTCGGAAGGATGAGAGTTGATAAAGTTTAGGACGTCATTGAATCCAAGTTTAGGGTCCCTGGGCGGGATGTATGCGGAGACAATAGTCAGGGCTTTTTGGTTGGGACCTAGGACGATTTTTATAGGCAGAATCTGGGCTGAGGCAGAAAGTGATGGAGTTGCTACAGGGTGCCAAGACAGGGAGTCTTTGATATAGATTGTGCAACCACCGCCTTTTTTGGATATCCGGTCCAGCCTGTGGACATTGTAGCCCTGTATTGTTACTGCTGAGTCAGGAACTTTAGGTGTCAGCCAAGTTTCCACCACTGCAAGGATGTCAGGGTTGTGTTGGCATATGAAGGCTTGGAGTCCATCCAGCTTTGGTAGTAGGCTGCAGATATTAATAGTTGCAAGGATAAGGGCACCTGGAGTTTGTGTGTGGCCTGAGCTTCTAGGGCTAGGATTGGGATGAATGCTGCCTGAGATGAGAAGAAGGAGGAGCAGGAGTTTTAAGGAGCAGAGTCGCAGCTCTTTGAGAGATAGTTTTGATTGTTGTTTCCTGGAGTAGAAGTTGCAAGGTTCCAGGCGGTGTCCCATATGGACTGCAAGGTGGTACAGTGTAGAGAGGTGGCCACACTTATTGAGAGTAGTGGTTGGGTTAAGTAACCAGGAATATCAATCGGTGCGCCAAGCACAAGACTCGGCGGAAGTGGAGTGTTCCCTTGGAGTAGCAGTGGAAACCAGAGTAGAGGGTGGCGGGGTGGGGTGGGGGTGGCTAGGACCAGGGAGAGAGAAGAGGGAGGCCAGGGCAAGGAGGAGGAGGAGAGGCGAGGCGAGAGAAAGGCAGAGAGAGCCCACATGGCTTACGTACTAGATAAAGAGATAGAGATATAGCCCTCAAGTGGTGAGAGGATATAATCCGCTAATGGAAAAGTCAACAGTTTAAAAAAAAAAACTACTTAACCTTGTTTCTCCACTTCCCTTTCTGCTCTAGTTGTCTCCCCCCCCCACTGGATTCTACCCTCACATCTTGGTATACCCAATGCTGCACTTTTCACCCTCTTGCCACCCTTCCTTCATTCCTTCTCCCCCCCCCACCCTCTTCCCTCTCCCTATGACTCTGGCACTTCTTATCTGTTGTCTGTTTTCTCTGACAAATGCCGCTGGCTGCCCTGTTACAATGCTACCCTTGAACTGTATTAATCTGTACTCTGTTTGCAATGTCCACATTGTTGTAATGCCTGTCTTGATGTTCCCCATAATTTGTATTTCTCTGACGTGGAACCTTTGTAAAAGAGCCATGGCTCAAAGGTATTTGTAATCCTAGACTTGATAAATAAATAAATAAAAATTGGGAAGCAAGTTGGGTGGGGGTGTTGGAGATCAAGTAGGGTTTGCAGTGGCAGGATAGGATAGGCAGGGGAAATGGGCAGACTGCATTGGCCAAACAGTCCTTATGTGTCATCAAATTCTGTTTCTATGCAGGAAGCATTTCACAGCTTGGGCTGCCCACATTGCCATACAGCCCATGCATGACTTCAGATGCCTAGATGTTGCCTGTATAACATGAACAGTCCCATTCACTTCCATTCTTGCTGTCAATTACCAGCATTCCAACATTAACTGACGGACAGGAAACAGGAATCCATCCCTAACCACTGATACAGGAGAGTCAGGGAACAAAGGTCACCAGAGCCTGTCCTCTAAAACAGTTGGAAAATAAAAGGCAGACCATGCAGTGACTTGTAAGAAACACAGCAGTCCTTGCTGGGAGACAGAGACTGGTAAATTATGTGTAGGTAGTTAGCTTCTGGGTATCTTTGCATTACATAGTTTACAGAGTGTTCATAGATAGCTAGAACCAAAGAGGGTAACTAGTTATGCCCTTGGAGGAGCGTGGGGATATAAAAGTATGAGCCAGCAGCTATCTTAGGTTGTTAGGCCCTAGGGGCTCTGTGAATGGTATCCCGTGATAATAGCGAAGCGATTATAGCGACTAAAAAATCGCGACTGCAGAATAGCGAAATCCAATTCAGCGACCATGGAATTTCACCGACTCATCTTTAATAGCGACTACCGTTGCAATAATAGTGACTAATAGCCCTTACCCAGAAGGCAGGTGGATTCCAGATGCTTTGATTCCTATACTGGGAGACACCTGGTTGACAAACAGTGCATGCACCAGAAAAAGGCATGTTAAAATGCTAAGTCAATGGAATTTTAGACAAGCAGGCTGACAAAACCAAAGAGGCTGTTGAGGTAAATAATTTTAAAGTTGAAGTCTCATTGGTAGACTCACAGTACTGTAACTTGCAGTCTCGAGAGAAAAGCACAGAGCTGATCAGCGATGGCATCCACGACATCTGCAGCAGGGTTACTCTCAAGAGCTGACACGGGTTCATCGCTGCATTTTTCTCCCGACTACCGTGGTAGAGCTTAATATCCCAGATAGGTAACTATTTCCAAAGTTTCTGCAGAACCAAATATTGCTCTAAAAATATTACTGTGAAACACCTCAATGTGATGCCTTATTATGATTTTGCAGTTTTTCTGAGACTGAAAGAAAGAGCACAAGATGTTGGGTGCTACAAGATTTCCTTTATTTGAAAATGGTACCCACGTTATTTACAGACAGTGATTTGACCATGCGCTTATTTACTGCGGCAGTTTTGTTTGCACTCCGTATACCAGGCAAAAGACTAAGGCAATAGTTCTTAGACTTTGTCATAGTGAGCCTCCCCAAATCCATGGAAAAGATTTTGTGCCTTCCTCAAAAACTGAAATAATCTTGGGCCTCCCCAAAGAAAAATAACATACTGTACTTTGCGCAGTACACCATGAATAAATTGAAATACCTCTGAGTACTTGGCTCACATTCAGTTCTTTGTCTTATTCAAACATGGAACCTTTGAAAAAGAGCTCTTGTGCTCAAAGGTGTTATCTGAATAACAGATAAATAAAATAACAAATATTATTATTCAGTTTATTGTAACCCCCCCCCCCGGCCAGCCTACTTCCTCCACTATTTTCATTCTTGAACCATTGTTACTCCTTGTTGCAGTACCTTCATGGGTCAGACTACTTTTTCTGTTTCCTCTTTGTATGAAATAACCTTCCTACCTACTTTGCCTCTCCCCCTCTGTCCCTGCTCATAAGCAAATTCTCAGGGACTACTTTGCTCCTTCCTGCTATTGCTCTTAGCACTTCTATGCTCAACCCTTGTATTTGGGCTGTTCTGCCATCAGTCTACAAATTGATTAATTACCACCACTGATTATTAGTTTATTGTTCATATTTGTTTGCACTATTGCTCATTGTGTGTTTCTTGATTATTTTACAGTTACCTTTTGAAATGTATTCACTCCCTACCCTTCCCCAGGTACACCTGAATGAGCCTTGGCTCATTCACCTTCCCTTGTCACCTATTAGTAAATAAATACATTAAATTCACCTACTGTTATCCTCTTTCAGTTTGCTTAATCTCTTCACACAAAATATATAAAACTCAAAATTTAAATACAGTACTTTATCAGACTTGCTTGAGCCTCCCCTGGAACAGGTTGGGACCTCCCCAGGGAGGCTGGCCTCACCATTTGAGAACCCCTGGACTAAGGTAATGCCGACTCGGGGTGGCTACACCTGTTGAAGTGCTATCTACAGCGACCTCGGGGAGCACATTTATATGCGCCGTTTTAACTTGCGCTGTTTTGTACTATTGCCTTTACTGTGGTCGCTAATATATAGTCGCCAACATTGATATCACGATTTTAAAGTCGCTATTATCACATAGAACCCTGTGAATGAGGGTTCCACAGGAAGCAATGGACCAGGGAGCTGAGTGCCTGTTCCCTTCTGGGAGGGTCTGACACCATTTGCAGACCCACATGTGTAAGAAGATCTGTTAGAATGAAACCAGGGTTGGAGTGCCCTGTATGAGGACTGGAAGTACACCTGCTGGATCCATTGTGAAACAGGCTGACAAGGCCCAAGTGCACCTGCTGTATGAAGACCAGGAGTATTTCCCTAGTGGGGAACTTTGTTCTGGGAAAGATTTCTAGGCCTTATGGCTAAAATATGTGTGAGACTCTGGCTACATGGACTGGTGCTGCTGTGCAGCCTGCAATGGTGTATTGAAGGTACAGTAAAGAAAGTGACCTCAGTGACATCTACAGCCTTATTTCAAACTACCTGCTGGCTTAAGAGAAGGAACCTCTGAAAATGTGAAGATCCTGAGCGCCAAAGAGCAACCCAGTAAGTTGGGACCTTCCCAGCCCCGGAGTTAAATATAAAGTGTAGGTGCCCCTCTCCGTGAGCCACATTCAAAACCCCTAGCTGGGAAGGGGGTGCCACATGTGGGGGCTCATCAGGATTTGGGGTACATTTTCAACTGTGCAGTGTCCATTTGTGGATCACCGAGGTTGCTTTCCAATCCTCTGACACATAAGTGAAGAACGAAAAATGTTTGCACCAGTTTGTGGTTTCAACTCTGACTGCACTTTGCTTTTTAACCTTTGTGTTTAACCATTTTTTTAAATGTCAAAGGTTCAAATACATTAATTGAAGTACTGTATAAGGAATATTACATTAGGGATACAGTTCTCATCATCCTTTGCTACTAATACTGAGGGATATAATTACAGTCCTGAAAGAAGATATTTGTGTTTAGTTACTAATAATGGAGTTTCAGATCAGCATGCATAACCATGCACTATAATTCTAAATGGTAGAAAACAATAGTCCAACATTAGCGTCATTTGCATTATATAACCAACCTTGTGGCTGTAAAGTCCATGTACAGTTACAAGAAGCAACGTACAGTGTGATCCTCATTTTTGGACAAATTCCATCAGATTCTATTTTTAATACTCTCCTCCCTGTGAGGAACGAACAAGAAATAGAACATGTACAATATGTGCATTTGATATCAAATACTGATTTAAAAGAGCTCAGTAACTTCACAACAGAGTGACGGACCAGATTTAGCCCAGCTACTATTATATGTTCCACAAATTTACTGGAATTGCTGAACACCTGTTATTGCAGCAGTGAAATCAGTCTGCCTGCAACTTCGCATAACTGTTACCGGGCCATATCTCACATTAAGAGAACTTAACAGGTGGTGCCATTTATGTGACTGTGTTTTGCAGTCTGGCACTGGTGCACAGAGCACAGCCTTTTTTTCTGACTACCAATCTGATTTCCATGCTTCACACTCCACATCTACCTCTCTACTCAGACTAACTGACTTCATCTTCACTAACAGAGATGTGGGTCATCAAACGGGGGTCATTTTCTTTGAATTGACCAAGGCATTTGACACTGTGGACCACTCTGTTTTACTAAACAAACTTGCTGCCTCTGGCCTCCTTGAATCTTCCTCTCCAGGTTCACTTCATATCTCTCAGACTGTTCTCAATCTCTCCTTACAGGTTTGACATAGTAAACTGACTACCAGTCAACTTGCTTTCAGTTTCTGCCTCCCTGGCACTGGTGCATGGAGCTGTGAAAGTATGTATATGTCAGATTTGTGGCTTAGGACAGTGTGTCTAGTCTTCCACACATGAGAGGAGGGGCCAAAGATCTTGTCTCCCCTGTTATTGGCTAGCAGTTTGGGAGGGGGAGTGGCTTGAGTGCAGCAATGCCAGAGCAGGAGGAACAGTCAAGAAAGAATCAGCTGTAACCTCATGGCTTCTGAAAACATATGTGCAGCAGTGAGAAAGTGCAGCAAGAGAGAGAGAGAGAGAGAGAGAGAGAGAGAGACTGAGAGTGAAATGCTGGAGTGTGCAGCGGCAAAACCAGAGAAAGTATAGTAAAAGTGCTTGAGGGAAACCAGTCTCTTCCAGTCTTCATCTGTGACTGTTATCAGCTTTCGCAACCCTTCAGTAGCCTCCACCATTCAACATAGACACTCTCTTGGGATATCTTTAGGTCTGAAGCTTTCCAGAGCCACTATTTGCACAATATGGTGCTCCTTGCTCAAGGGCACACAACTCACCCCCTCTCTGTCACAGCTGAGAACATGTTACTTTAGAAACAGATTATGATAACTGTAGCCTTCTCTTTAGAGGCAGAAACACAGTTTTTGTCAGTTGTAAATCATTTAGCTGTACCTCAAGGGACTCAATCACAGAAACATGAAGTGTATAAACAAATAGGGCTGGATATTCAAACTGCGCCATTCATAGGCACAAGCCCTTGCACTGTGCAAAATAGTTGTGCAGGGGTGTGTCCGGGGCGGTATTCAAAGGAGTTGCGCTATTGATCAACTCCTTTGAATATCACCCCCCAGCCACAGCCACTGTACATGGCGCAGTGGAACTTGCGCCACCGCAAGTTGACAAAGTGGAGCATTCAACTTGCGGTGGTGCAAGTACCATTGCGCCATGCGCAAAATCCCGATATTCAAAAGGTGACATGCAAATGGGGCTATAATTCATGCAAGGCACAGGGGGGGCCATTTGCATCTGATTATGGCCCCATTTGCATGCCATTAGCATGCAGGTGCACCGATTCTCGACGACTTGCACCTGGCGCCCTGCCAAGCAGCAGCCGTCCGGGAAGGATGCCCCCTGCAGCCCAATCGCAGGCAAAAGAGCATAAAAACCCCACCACCACCCCCCACTGGCCCGATCGCAGGCATAGCCTAAACACCCCCGCCTCACCAGCCCGATCACGGGCAGCAATGTGTCTCCCCCCCCAACACAGCCCTGGTGGTCCAGTGGACCGATAAGTCGATCGCGGGCTGGAGTATTCAAACACCCCCCACCTCCAGATCATATCCCTGGTGGTCCAGTGGACTGAAAATCCTGATCGCGGGATGTAGTTGTCACCCCCGAACACATCCCTGGTGACCTAGTAGCCCCACCACCCACCCCCGAGCCCACCACCCCGCTCCCCCGCGGCGGCGGCAGCATCCACCGCCTGCTGCCCGCGCCGCCGACGACTGCCGGTGAGGGCTCTGCGCCATTGGTGCAGGCAAAGGCCAATGGGCGTGCATCATACCCGTACCAGACAGTCCAGTTTGTCAGATGAATTTCATTCGCAAAACTGGTAACTTGTGCGGTATAGTAGCTGCTGCCATGTCGCGCTTCACCAAGCGTCCCCGTAGCGGGCAGTCAATCGAGGCGCGGCGGGCGGCAATGGTGAATGCCACCGCCCGCCGCCTCCGGGTAGGGAACATGGTGGGTAGATGAAACTAATGCACCGAGACCGTTCGGGTAACAGCTCCATCGCGCCGATCACTGACCACAAGACCTGTCCGGAGGTGAGAGTCTGTTGGCTCCAGCCAGCGACCAGCCTCGATCACTGAGCCTAAAGTATCATCAGGAGGTGGGGGTGTTTCATTCGGTCAGCCAGCGATCGGGCTTATCAGTCCATTGGACCACCAGGGATGTGTTGGGGGGACACATTGCTGCCCGCGATCGGGCTGGTGGGGGGGCACAGAGAGTGGGTTGAGGGCCAGCCACAGCTGGCAGCTTCTGTGTTGCGCCCTGCAATACAGCAGCTCACCTGTGGGTGGCCCTTGACTTAAGCCTTTTTTTGGGGCTCAAAGTCCTGCAGGCACAGGTTGGGGGTTGCGCCTGCACAACTCTGCATAGCCCAGCTGAATATCGGGCTGTGCAGTTTATGCATGGTTCCTCCCCCTCCAGTTCAGCATGCATTCATTTGCATTGCGCTGTTGCTCAGCATGTTTTCTGTGGCGCAACTGCCTCCTGCTGAATATTGCGGAATGGAGCAAGTTCGGACTTGCGCAGGCGCAACCCTATTGCACGTGGCGCAACCCTTTTGAATATCTGGCCCATAATATTTTAATACTTCAAGATATTTACACATATAATATAGGATACTACAGAAAAAAACTATAAGGAACAGGAATTCTGTACACATGAAAAAGAGAATGTTTGAATATTAGGTGACATACAGAAAAAAAAAACCCTGTCTCACTCTTGCTATCTCTCTCTCTCTCTCTCTCTAGCAGGCTAGAATAGCTTACAACACAATGCATCTTGATGAATCAGGACAGATTTGAACCTTAGAACCTTAGATGGTAACTATTTGTAGTCCCAAACCTGACTACTTGTTCAGGCTCTGCCAGACCTTAAGACCCTCCAGCTGCCCCCCTAACAAGTTATTCTGTATGTCATGCTGACATCATAGATTTGATGTTCTTTTGAGTCATGGAAAACTTCCCACTGAAAAGACTGGGGTCAAACTGGAATCTGAGGTTTAATATTTTGTATATTGTAGACCTCACAATATATCTATCTGCTATGCATTGCCTTGTATGTGATGAAAAAGCCTTCACTGTTTGCCTCTTCGTTTTTTCCTGTTTGTCTCCTCCTGACCCCAATATGCACCTGTATGTTCTGATTTATTGTACCACTTTCTAACTGACATGGAACCTTTATAAATGAGCATATATGCTCAACGGTATTTATCCGATTGCTTTAAATAAAAATAAATAAATAAAAATCTGCTTGTCCTCCTGCCTTGCACAGCAGAAGTGACTCTTTCATAAAACATGAAAGGGTTGTTTCTGTTTTTGGCTCTCCCGTTAACTCTCCAGGGAGATAGCACTCACTAGAGCCATCTGGCATACCTCTTGGCAGCTAACTTTATCAGGCAGTATTTAACTCAGCAGAAATATTTACAAGACGTTGAGCATAGAAATTAAACACAGAAACAAAATTAAACACAGAAACATTAATAAAATTACACAAAAGGTGATACAGCACTGTGAAATGCTAAATGAAAAAAACAGACTGTGTATTGTGCTAGTTTCTCTCTAGGAGGCAGTATAGTATAGTGTAGTGGTTAAGGGCACTGAGCTGCAAACCTGGAGACCTGGGTTTGAATCCCATCAGCCCCCACTTGCATACTGTGTGACCCTGAGCAAGTCACTTAACTTCCTTGTGCTCCCAGGTTGTACCTGGAAACAAGCTCTGGCTTAGTGTGTCTTTCCTTGTTAAACAATTTCCCCTTTCCTTTCTCTGCAACCACCCAGAGACACATCATCAGACTGGTGCAAGGCAGACAAAGTTCTGTTTCCAGGAACCCAGTCCTGGTGAGAGCACCAGCCAGCAGAATAAACTGCCAAGCAAAGGAAAAAAAAAACAGTTGTGAGTACTTGAGGGAACCTCCAGGCAGGCTATGACCTTGAACCACCCCCCCCCCGCTGTGAGGGCTATAATCGATTCAGCCCAGTGTCTGAGCTGTCAGATTGTGAACGTGCTGCACAAGCAAAACAGTGACTCCCTGATCCATCACCCAAGAATCCTCCAGACTTTGGTCGTGGGCACAGCAGAGTCTAAAGTCAGCACTGCACTGGAGCAGGTGGCAATGGGTACTGGCATTGTGAAAATGTCCACCATTACCTTTTGTGTCCATACAATTCCTATGAGGAAAGTCCCCCCCCCAAGATTGTCACACATTCTTACTGTAATTTTTCCTTACCACTTTGTGTGGTGGATCTTATGTCCACTGATTGGGGCTTAATGTACAGTTCCTCTAATTCTGACCAGGCACTGGGGCACTTCTGCACATTTATAGCTATCTGGCATGCCCGTGCCCCAATCAGGTCGGTCAGAGTGAGAGGTGTACCTCTTCCCTGGGTCTCCTCAGACTATATCACACTGGTGAAAATCAGAGATGTAGTCTGGTCTGCCCATAAGGCAGCTGGCACTCTTGTGGACCGCATGCATTACAGCAGACTCAGAAGCCACTGCACAGCTACCATCTGTAAAGCAAAGCATCCTACTTCTACTCTAAATTTATCAGTGAATCATCCAATCCCTCCAAATCCTGGAGTGTTGTAAATACCCTGCTCCACCCCATTTATGCTGACTCTTGAGACCACCTGCTTAAATTGTACATCTGGTGTGGTCACTGATCAATCTGCTATAGCAAGTGCCCTACATTTGCTATTCATTGATGGTCCTCTGAGCATTGTCCCTCACCATCTGGATCTAAATTCATCATCTCCCCACCTACACTGCCAGTAAGAAATTTGCATTTTCCAGCATTACACCATCAGCAGTTCTTCAGGAGCTCTCTCACAATAAACAAAGTTCCACGACTGGACCTGATGTTCTTTCTCTTTGCCTCCTAAAGTAGGAGCTGTAGGTATTGCTACCTTGCTGGCCCATATCTTTTATTGCTCCCTAGTCATTGGGATTTTCCATGTATTCTGGAAGCATGCCACTTTCATCCCATTAGATGAAGGTGGCCCCGCCAACTACAGACCCATATCCCTGCTCCCTGTCCTCTACAAGCTACTTGAGAGACTAGTAGGCAGTCAGCTTTCTGACTTCCTCTCTAGCACAGCCTACCCACCGACTACCAATTGGATTTCAATGCTTCACACTCCACATTTACCTCCCCACTCAGACTGACTTCATCTTCACTAACAGACATGTGGGTCTTCAGACTGGTGTCATTTTCTTTGATTCGGCCAAGGTATTTGACACTGTAGGCCACTCTCTTTTACTAAACAAACTCACTGCCTCTGGCCTCCTTGGGTCCCCCTCTCCTGGTTCACTTCTTATCTCTCAGACTGTTCTCAGTCTGTCCTTAATGGATCTGCATCATCTGATCCCAGGCGTATCTCTATGGGGGTTCCCCAAGGCTCTGTTCTAGGGCCTCTCCTATTTACTATTTTTTATCAATAATCTCCCATATACTGTAAAAGACTTCAGCATCCACTTGTATGCAGACAACACCATCTTATATTGCTCAGGGCGTTGTCTAGTTGACATCACTGCTGCTCTTCAGACTGATTTTTAACTCAGTTTCCAGACTGTATCCATGCTCTTTGGTACAAAAAAATGCTACTGCTACTGCTCCTGGCCTAACTATAAGCACCCCTGATGGTACTTCCCTGATGTCTGCATCCCAGTTTAAATACTTGAGGTGCACACTGGAAAAATCGCTTGACTTTTCCTGCACATCAAGGCACTGGTCTCAAATCATACAGAAAGCTTAGTGCTCTTTATAGAGTTGGTGATTGCCTATCTTTGGGTTTATACAAATGCTGGGTTGAAAGGTTATCCTACCAGTCATTGACTTCAGAGATGTAACCTACGATGCTGCACCAAAATACCACCTATCAATACTTGACACCCTTTACAATGTCCTCTGCTGATTTATTGTACAAGTCCCTGCTCACACCCATCCCTGAACACCTTATGACCAGTTGGGCTGGCCTTCACTGCAGGTTAAATGTGTGCAACACTTAGCTCTGTTTGGATTTAAGTATTGGCTAAACGAGCTTCGCAACTATTTATGATCCCTCCTTTCCCCTGCTCCCTTACTGGAGCCTACTGGGTCAAGATGTTGCATGGGTTTGTCGTACGCTTAATAGCTATTAAGTGTACGACAAAAACATGCAACAGTAACAGCGAGGTAGGGATGAGCGAGAGGGTGCAAACCTGTGAAAGGCAGTATTCGTGGTAGTGCACATTCTCATTCTCCCAGGCAGAGGCTAAGACCTCTGCTGGGACAGAGGTTTGCCAAGCAGCTGCCGTGGCTCAATGGGATGAGCCACTGGCAGCAAGGGAAGCAAGCACTGCGTTTGGGACTGGGTTTTGATTCCTGTTCCCAGAAGCATGAATTTTTACTTTTTTGCACTTTTTGTGTGATTTTTAATGTTACCCCCAGTTAGTTATTTTAGTTGGGGGTCGTGGGTACAGCCCTCCATAACGGGGGGGGGGGTGCAGCCCCCTGCAAAAAAAAGACTTATGCCGCTGGCAATATATTGCACTGTATTGGCAGCACGGTATATTGCAGCAGCATAATGTCTTGCAACATTATGACCCCATTCCTTACTAGGGCACAGTCTCCACTCCCACGCTAGCAACAGGTTTTCTATTACACATAGGAAACCGACTGCTGGGCAACTCGCTTTCAGTGTCTGTCTCCCTCAAGTGTGGAACAACCTTAACTTATTCAGTATTTCTCTCTAGTCTTACTGCAACAATCACTCAAAAAATCTAGTGTGTCCTACTGCGATTACGCCTAATTTTCTGTTTATTGGGATGCTCTGTATATCTCCTGTTCTTTGTGCAGTATAGCTAAACAGATACTGTGTTATTATTGGTATTTTTTAATACTTTCATATATTGTATGTATGTATGTATGTATTTTATTTGCCTGTATTGCTGTCTGCTTCCCTTCCCCTCCCCACAGGTCACATCTGTAAACAAGATAGCTCTCATATCTCTGTATGTACCTGGTGGGACATTTTAAATAAGTAAATAAAACTGCCCCTCTTTCATCAAAATCAGGGCATAAGAGACTAATGCTAAAATGGAATCTGTGCATAAGAATAAAGAAAATGGAGGAGCCAACTGTCAGAGCAAGAAGTCTCTGTTCTCGATGGCTTGCCCTTGTGGAGTTCTTATTTCATTAAAATATCCCTTTTATCTACTATCAGTTGGGCTCTTTTCAGCTCAGTCTGTCAGTTAACATTATTATGGCTCTGGACGTCAGTTTTGTGGGCAAACGGCCATGGGAAACCCTAAAAAACACGAATGAAGGAGGAGGCAAGAAGGAACAAGGCACAGCCTGGCCCAATGGTGAAGGAAAAGGAGTTGCAGCAGGCCTTGTCTCGGATCCTGAGCCCACATTGCGGGCTATCCTTTGGGCTACTGCAGCTTTGGAAGCCTGTGCAGCTGCACTCAACTGGAAAGTATGAGACCTTCACACTCGGCTGACTGCTTGTGAATTGCAGTTCCAGCAGGCTGTCTCCAAGGCTAAGGATGCAGCTGGTTCAGTGATGTGAGCCTTCACCACCTAGGTGGGGCTCATTAAGGAAAACAGTCTCCTGTGGTTCCATTTGTAGGGCTTGGAGAACCAGACAGTGGCCTCTAACCTAAGGATATTGAGTCTGCCAGAAGCTCTGGAGGGTGCAAATACTGTGGAATTTATGGGGTAGTGGCTTTAGGACAAGTTTAATTTGAAAACAAGACCAGTGATTTATTAGGCTTACTGAATTATCCCCTGAAAAAGGCAGATGAGAACTCTGCTCCCCTGACCCTCCTGCTGGTCCTTGCTGGCCCCTATCAGAGAGGAAGACTATTAGCAGTAGCATGAGAGGTAGGACCTAATGTGCTTCAGGATGATACTAAAGTTTCTATTTTCCCGGATCTAAGTTTTACAACCAGGAACCATAGGAAGGCCTTTGATGGATTGCAGTCCACCTTGTGGTCCCTGAGAGTGACACATGCCCCTCAATACCCTGCCAGGCTGAAAATAATCTATGCTGGCATACAGTAGATTTTTCAAGACCCCAGGGAAGCCGGCACTTTGGTAAACAGAATTAAAGTGGACTTTGGCACCCAAGAGAGAGTGTCTGCCCGGGACGATGAAAGAATTGATGGTTTGGCCAGCAGAGTGAATACGGAGCTTGGGGTAGGGTGGGAGCGGGACTGCGATGGTTGGAATGTGGTTGCACTGTACTGAGAATGCTATTTGCATTCAGGCTGTACATACGAGTGTCCCATTTTACAGTACCAGTGTTTCCCTTAATCCTAGTATCCTAGTAATATAATTTCTCTGGACAGAAAATGAGGAAGCGCTCCATTCTTACAACATGGCACCGGCCGTGGGGCTGCATCTTGACAAGCTCCATGGGCACCTTCCCACGGTAGCTACTGTCTGCAAGAGGACTCTTACTACTTGTCCTTACTTAGAGATTGTTTCTTAAAGTTTAGTGTTCCTAAATTTATTAATAGTTCTAGTTGGTTAAAGGAGTAGTCCAGCCAAAACTTGCAAAAAACATAAGTTGTGTGGAGTGTTTTGATTTGTATGTTAAGTTGTTGTGTGTTCTTCCCTCTGTCTGCTATTAAGAGTTTTTCCTAAATTAGCCTGCTAGCTTTAGGGTAGTTTTACGACCCCTGGAGATCTCCATATGAGACAGCTTAATTGTATTCCTTTGTCCTACAATGCACCTTATTTCATGTGACAGTGACGTAGGAGAGACCATAAATCCAGCAGAAAGCATTGCTTTACAATCAGTTAACAACAGTAGAGATGGCTATATTTTAAACTCTATAGACTGCAGCTTAGTGACTACCTTCATCGTAAAGTTTTACTGTCCTGAAGAACTTTGCTGCTGGTAATTTTTGTGCAGCTTGTAAAGCTTCCAATATATTTTGTTTGTTTGGCATATGTGTGCTGAATGTTGGGTCTCTGCTACATCACTGTCACATGAGACAAGATGCACTGTGGGAACAAGGAATACAATTAAGCTGTCAGGGATGAAGATCCCCAGGGGTCGTAAAACTACCCTAAAGCTAGCAGGCTAATTTAGGAAAAACTCCTAATAGCAGTCAGAGGGTAGGAAACCCTAGAACTTCACATACAAATTAAAACACTCTGCACAGCACATATTTTTTGCAAGTTTTGGGTGGATTACTGCTATCTCAGATCAAACTATATTACCTACGGCGGTCAGAATTTTTTATGGACTTTGAGGTGGTCCAACTCATGATATGGGTAAATCTCTTGGACCCATTAAAACTGAGGCTTGTCTTTTTTTTTCTCCTTCCTCCACTGCTAAGTGTGTTACTGCCTGGACACATGACCCAACAGTAATAGGATGCAAAATGTTGGGATATTTTTATAGCAGTAGTTCATAGTCAAGTTAACTTTTTGTTACAATGGAACTTTGGGTGGGGGGGAGATAAGGCCTACAGTGATGGCGTCAGAACCATCCATTGCTGGAATGGACCCAAAATGGCCACTGGGAGCAAATGAGTTAAGTAATGGTTATTATTAAAGGGTCTATTGACTGTGCAGAGTCAGCTAGTGAACCTATGCAGTATATGATATGTGAGTAACTGATCCTTTCCATAATTGGCACTAGGTGGCAAATATAGTTATATTTTGGGTGTAAAGATCTCTATGCCCCCAATGTGGGATAACCTGGACAAATGCTGTACACAAACCTATTGTAAAAGGATTTGGCATACTACATTTCTGTATGGATTGCTGTGTGTTTATGTTTTTAAAGCTGGTCTGTTAACACTAATAAACAGAATTTGCAAAAATCAAAATGTATGAAGAGAACAGGGAGTCATGACTTCATTTGGGGAACTTGTTACAAGCTACTGTACCAACGTGATGAAAGAGATATGCAACAAGCACCTCTTGACACTGGGGGTGCTGGTTACCTGACATATGAACCAGAGCCTGCTTTCTGGTAGTCATTTTGACTTAGATGGCTCAGTAGAAGGAACTTTGTGATAGAGAGGAAGGTGCTAGTGTGCCGATGAGGAGCTTTTGCTTAGGTGGCAAAAACCTTGCACAGTACAGGTGTTGTTGGATCCAGAATTTTTGAGACCAGATCACTTGCCGCCTTGCTACCTAAGAATCTCCAGGGACAGGCCCAATATGACAGCACTGCAGATCCTGGGAAAGGGATCTGGGGTATTTAATGTACATCATTGGTGAATCTGGGAATCATGGGAGAGGACACACTGGAAGGGTCTGGGGACCCTGGAAGGCTTCCCCTCAAGAGACATTCCTGGCAGCATTGCCACACAGGAGAGGTCTCCCAGAAAAGAGGGAGTCACCTTTGGGGATGTTTGCAGTCCTGTGCCCAGGCGATGCCACCAGCCAAGCTGCTGATTGAGAGAGACCTGGTGAGAGAAACACGATTGCTGACAACATTAGGAGATACCAAGCTGGGGTGGGTACTGAAGCTGCTGCTGCTGGTAGGGCTGGGGCAATTGGCAGCCCCTGCAAGTGATCAGGCTGGATTAAATGCTGCCACACTGCCCAGCACACCTTCTGGTGAGTAGCTGAGCTGTGAAGCGAGGCACCTGCCACAGGGAGGACCTCCTGGCTCTAGAGGGGAGACTGATCTAGCATAGAGTGGCTGTCCTCAGGAATGGGGGGACCCATGGACACCCCAAAAGCATGCCAAGTACTGCTCAAGAGTGAGTGAGCCACATAATTGTACAGGTATAAATAATTGTCCCTCCAGCAGGGGATGGCTCCTGCTTCCCTGGCTGACCAGATTCCAAGGTGCTAAAGGTGTGAAATCCCACAGAATCCTAAAGCTGAAGCATAGTGGAGTGCTAATGAATTTGTGCAGAGTAGATCAGACTCTGTCCCGAAGTACAGCCTCACCCAGGGGCTTATGCAGATCCAAGTGAAAAAACAAACAGAGGTGATTGTATGGTTCCATTTGTGAGTGTAAGGTGCAGCCTTTAGCAAAGGGTCCTGACTCATGCCTGGTGTTAGGATTGAACCCGTCTGTACAGTGCGAACATGGATAGTGACCTGAGACCATGGTTCCTGCATGTACGGTAACTGCTGAGATACCAGTATAAGTGTGGCTGCTGCTTAATCCACTGTGTTTGAGTGATTTATCCCTCTCAGGAGTGGAGGTCTGAGCTGTACTAGCCCCACTGCTGGGGACATGGGATGTGTGGTGACAGTGGGTACTACTGTAGGGGAGCTCTCTGGTGCACATAATGTCCTACCCCTGTCTTCTGAGGCAATGTGCACCCTAGCTTGTGCCCAGTGAAAGTGGCAGATACAGGCACCAAAGAGAAAAAGGTGTCAGCTGGTGGGTTCACCACAGAGCAGATGTCAGGATTTACAGATACAGGTATTTATATAGACAGGAACTAGAAAGAGCATGTAAGTTGGGTAATGTAATCTTTACAGGCAATCTGAATCTAAGTGATGTAAAATAGGCTGAAATATTGCGAGATTAGCAACATCTAAAGAATTCCTTAATGTAGCCATTGGTAATAATTTTAAACACCACGTTAAGGACCACTGTGCCTATGCACCAGTGTGGGCTGGGTATGCACAGTAGGCACCTACCCAGTCTGCACGGTCTACACACAGGGACAGGCACATGGGGCATGGCATTCACCATCACTGACCATCGCAGGGTGCCTGTCAGTGGTCCCGCCTCCCCAGGATACTGGTGCACAAGGGTGGATTGGTGGACACAGGCAGGCATCCAGTTGGATGCCCATCCTGGTCTGATAGTGGATCCCCTGCTCTGTGCAAACAAAGGGATTGTGGGAAGCCTCACATTCCAGGATGGTACTTTAAATGGGCAGTCATCCCAATGGCTGCCCACAGCCCTCTCTGCTTGACTGGAGGGCTGGGGCAAAATGGCAGGGGGGGTGTTACTGTGTAGGCTAAGGCAAAGCATCTGTTCACATAGTTTGCGCCTCCCTCCCTCCCTCCTCCAGCACTTGTGAATGGCGTGGAGTGTAGGCACACCCCCTGGCCACTTCCCCTGACTGTCCGCATACGTAGCTGCATGAACTGCTGGGGATCAAGTGCAGAAGGGGCACGCACCCCTTTTGTGCATGCTGCAAGGGTCTGCAGGACCCCTGATATGCATCTTTTGCACTTAGGGTTGCCAATGCACCACACAGTGCACAGGGCCCCATACGAGTAACCAGTCAATATTAGATATTGTAATTAGCAGCTTAGAGAATAATTTAATTGACTGTAAAATCATAGAACCTTTGGGAACCAGCATCCATAATGGCCAGGTGCCTTAATAGTATAGACATTACCCTGACCAGTGGTGAGGTAGGAGGGGGCCACTGGGCTACCAGGGCAGGAGATGTATTGTTATTATTAATATTACTGTGACCTAGCCGGCCCAGTAGTATGGCAGTAGTACTACTGCCTGCCACACTGGCACATGGGTTTGGGAACAGACTCGAGTCATTTGGGGTCATGACCTGGGAGAAAGGGTGGAGCATCCTTAGGACAGTTCTGAGTGGGGAAGGGGGTTCTGGCATCCCACAACCAGCTATCCACCTGGTGGAGGCCAGGTGGAAGCACAGCAGTGATTGTCTCAGCAGCAGGAAGCCCTCCTTCAGATGTTAATCTCTGCATGCATGCAGAGGCATACACACAGGGTGCATCATTGCACACTGTGCAGATCTGAGGAGAAAATGTGGGAGAAACCCCCCCCACTGGCTATGATCCCCTGACCCCTGCAAGACCCACACCACTGACTAGGCAGAGCTCTGGGAAACCTGGACTGTGCTGGGGGGGGGGGTAGCTCTCCTCTTCTGGCTCCACCATGGTAATAAATCCGTGAGGTACTCGTCCGGAGCCAGGTAAGTTCAAGGGAAGGTGGGTGATGGGGCTGGGTGGGCAAGAGATGACAGGGACTGACCAGCAGAAGAGGAGAATAAAGAATATATATGTATATATATATATATTACTGTGACCAGGGGTGAGGTAGTGGGGCCACTAGACCACCAGGGAATGGGTTGCATTTACTGGGACAGGGCAAGTCTGGTGGTGGTGATGGTGGTGGTGGGGGACTGAGGCCAGGGTCCTTTTTTTAACAACTTGCTGTCAGCGCATTGTTAAAACATAGTTTCTGGAAGAGTTAACTAACTCTGTGGTGGCAGCTTGTTAGTGCTTCCAGGAACCATTAAAGATACTAGTTCAACAAGTATACATGGGGAAATCACTAATTTGAATGGGTACATCTGTGTCTTTACCGCTAATATGCTTACAGCCTAGGGATACACTAAGTTCAGTGCTATAAATAGCAGTGCCTGCATTAACATGCTGTTGGCCATGCTGTTACCACCTAGCACAATGCTAATGCTGGTAGTGTGGCACTAAAGTTCTAAAAATTGGGCCCAGGAAGTAATAAAGAATATCTGTGTGACATCCAGGGGCTACACCAATCTACAGCAGATTCTGTCTGTCTTGATTAAAGAATGCAGAGGATATTGTCTTTTATTATTACCAGCCTGTGAAATATATTCACTGGGGCTGTGTATGGGGCTGATTTTTGGTATTCATGTCTCTGGTATACACACTGCATTTGTATCTGTATTTTCTAAATTCAATTTTATTTGGTAACTGGCTAAGGCCAACTAGGCACAAGGCCTGTTTACAGGGGCCTCCTGTCATAGAGGGGTTTATCCTCGAAACATTGGGGTTTGGTTGGGGCCCATTTTGTCCTATGGTAGTTAATACATTTTAAATTACCGCATAGCAGTTAGTGTGTGTGTGTGTGTGTGTGCGCGCGGACGCGTTCATGCCATTTCTCTTTTGTTTACTGTTTACGTGAGGTGACCTGGGAGCACAAGGAGGTTAAATTACTTGCTCAGTGTCACCCAATATGCAAGTGGAGTTTGAGAGAATCAAACCCAAGCTGCTGGATGTACCAAGCTCATTCATAGCTCATTTCTTTAAACTATTGGCTGTGCTGCCAACCCATTTAAACCTAGGTTTGCTCAACATATCCGTATCTGTGTCTCTGGTATCTGTAATTACGGTATATCTGTATCAGTGTTTCTGGTATTTGTATCTAGTTGTATTTGTGTCTGTAGTTCTATCTGTGTCCCTGGTATTTGTACCTGTAGTTCTATTTGTGACCCTGGTATTTGTACCTGTAGTTGTATTTGCGTCCCTAGTATTTGTATCTGTAGTTCTGTTTGTGTCCCTGGTATTTGTATCTGTAGTTCTGTTTGTGTCCCTGGTATTTGTACCTGTAGTTCTATTGTGTCCCTGGTATTTGTACCCGTAGTTCTATTTGTGTCCCTGGTATTTGTATCTGTAGTTCTATTTGTGTCCCTGGTATTTGTACGCGTAGTTCTATTTGTGTCCCTGGTATTTGTAACTGTAGTTCTATTTGTGTCCCTGGTATTTGTACCTGTAGTTCTATTTGTGTCCCTGGTATTTGTACCCGTAGTAACATTTGTGTCCCTGGTATTTGTACCTGTAGTTCTATTTGTGTCCCTGGTATTTGTGCCTGTAGTGCTATTTGTGCCCCTGGTATTTGTATCTCTAATTCTATTTGTGTCCCTGGTATTTGTACCTGTAGTTCTATTTGTGTCCCTGGTATTTGCATCTGTAGTTCTGTTTGTGTCCCTGGTATTAGTACCTGTAGTTCTATTTGTGTCCCTGGTATTTGTACCCGTAGTTCTGTTCGTGTCCCTGGTATTTGTACCTGTAGTTCAATTTGTGTCCCTGGTATTTGTACCTGTAGTTCTATTTGTGTCCCTGGTATTTGTATCTGTAGTTGTATTTGTGTCCCTGGTATTTGTACCCATAGTTCTATTTGTGCCCCTGGTATTTGTACCTGTAGTTGTATTGGTGTCCCTGGTATTTATACCCGTAGCTCTATTTGTGTCCCTGGTATTTGTATCTGTAGTTCTGTTTGTGTCCCTGGTATTTGTACCTGCAGTTGTATTTGTGTCCCTGGTATTTGTATCTGTAGTTTTGTTTGTGTCCCTAGAATTTGTATCCATAGTTCTGTTTGTGTCCCTGGTATTTGTACCTGTAGTTCTATTTGTGTCCCTGGTATTTGTATCCGTAGTTCTGTTTGTGTCCCTGGTATTTGTACCTGTAGTTGTATTTGTGTCCCTGGTATTTGTACCTGTAGTTCTATTTGTGTCTCTGGTATTTGTACCTGTAGTTCTGTTTGTGTCCCTGGTATTTGTACCTGTAGCTCTATTTGTGTCCCTGGTATTTGTACCCGTAGTTCTATTTGTGTCCCTGATATTTGTACCTGTAGTTCTATTTGTGTCCCTGGTATTTGTACCTGTAGTTCTGTTTGTGTCCCTGGTATTTGTACCTGTAGTTCTATTTGTGTCCCTGGTATTTGTACCCGTAGTTCTATTTGTGACCCTGTTATTTGTATCTGTGGTTCTGTTTGTGTCCCTGGTATTTGTACCTGTAGTTCTGTGTGTGTGTCCCTGGTATTTGTACCTGTAGTTCTGTTTGTGTCCCTGGTATTTGTACCTGTAGTTCTGTTTGTGTCCCTGGTATTTGTATCTGTAGTTCTATTAGTGTCCCTGGTATTTGTACCTGTAGTTCTGTTTGTGTCCCTGGTATTTGCACCTGTAGTTGTATTTGTGTCCCTGGTATTTGTATCTGTAGTTCTATTTGTGTCCCTGGTATTTGTACTTGTAGTTCTGTTTGTGTCCCTGGCATTTGTACCTGTAGTTCTGTTTGTGTCCCTGGTATTTGTACCTGTAGTTCTATTTGTGTCCCTGGTATTTGTATCTGTAGTTCTATTTGTGCCCCTGGTATTTGTATCTGTAGTTCTATTTGTGTCCCTGGTATTTGTACCTGTAGTTCTATTTGTGCCCCTGGTATTTGTACCTGTAGTTCTATTTGCTCCCCTGGTATTTGTACCTGTAGTTCTATTTGTGTCCTTGGTATTTGTACCTGCAGTTCTATTTGTGTCCCTGGTATTTGTACTCATAGTTCTATTTGTGCCTAGTGTATTTGTATCTATAGTTCTATTTGTGTCCTGGTATTTGTACCTGTAGTTGTATTTGTGTCCCTGGTATTTGTATCTGTAGTTCTATTTGTGTCCCTAGTATTTGTACCCATAGTTCTATTTGTGCCCTGGTATTTGTACCCATAGTTCTATTTGTGCCCCTGGTATTTGTATCTGTAGTTCTATTTGTGTCCCTGGTATTTGTACCTGTAGTTGTGTTAGTGTCCCTGGTATTTGTATCTGTAGTTCTATTTGTGTCCTTGGTATTTGTATCTGTAGTTGTATTTGTGTCCCTGGTATTTGTAGCTGTAGTTGTATTTGTGTCCCTGGTATTTGTACCTGTAGTTGTATTTGTGTCCCTGGTATTTGTATCTGTAGTTATATTTGTGTCCCGGGTATAGAAACATAGAATTTGATGGCAGATAAGGACCGCTTGGCCCACCTAGTCTGCCCATTTCCCTACCTAATTCATAGGCTGCAGATCCTAGTTAACCAGCAGCCTACTTCCTTCTAAACCCCCCACTAGAATTGCCTTATGTCTGTCCCATGCATTCTTGAATTTCCCCACTGTTTTTGACTCCACTACCTCCTCAGGAAGGCTGTTTCATGCATCCACAGCCCTCTCCATGAAAAAGTACTTCCTCACATTACCTCTGAGCCATCCCCCTCTATCTTCAAATTGTGCCCCCTTGTCCGTTCAAAATTCTTTTTCTGAAATATGCTACTGTCTTGGACTCTGTTTATTCCCTTGATGTACTTGAACATTTCTATCATGCCCCCTCTCCTTTCCTCAAGTGTATACATATTAATTTGTACCTGTAGTTGTATTTGTGTCCCTAGTATTTGTACCTGTAGTTCTATTTGTGTCCTTGTATTGTACCTGTAGTTCTAGTTGTGTCCCTGATATATGTGCCTGTAGTTCTAGTTGTGTCCCTGATATATGTGCCTGTAGTTCTATTTGTGTCCTTGGTATTTGTACCTATAGTTCTGTTTGTGTCCCGGTATTTGTACCTGTAGTTCTATTTGTGTCCCTTGGTATTTGTACCTGTAGTTCTATTTGTGTCCCTGGTATTTGTACCGTAGTAACATTTGTGTCCCTGGTATTTGTACCTGTAGTTCTATTTGTGTCCCTGGTATTTGTGCCTGTAGTGCTATTTGTGCCCCTGGTATTTGTATCTCTAATTCTATTTGTGTCCCTGGTATTTGTACCTGTAGTTCTATTTGTGTCCCTGGTATTTGCATCTGTAGTTCTGTTTGTGTCCCTGGTATTAGTACCTGTAGTTCTATTTGTGTCCCTGGTATTTGTACCCGTAGTTCTCTTCGTGTCCCTGGTATTTGTACCTGTAGTTCAATTTGTGTCCCTGGTATTTGTACCTGTAGTTCTATTTGTGCCCCTGGTATTTGTATCTGTAGTTGTATTTGTGTCCCTGGTATTTGTACCCGTAGTTCTATTTGTGCCCCTGGTATTTGTACCTGTAGTTGTATTGGTGTCCCTGGGATTTATACCTGTAGTTCTATTTGTGTCCCTGGTATTTGTATCCATAGTTCTCTTTGTGTCCCTGGTATTTGTACCTGTAGTTGTATTTGTGTCCCTGGTATTTGTACCTGTAGTTCTATTTGTGTCTCTGGTATTTGTACCTGTAGTTCTGTTTGTGTCCCTGGTATTTGTACCTGTAGCTCTATTTGTGTCCCTGGTATTTGTACCCGTAGTTCTATTTGTGTCCCTGGTATTTGTACCTGTAGTTCTATTTGTGTCACTGGTATTTGTACCTGTAGTTCTGTTTGTGTCCCTGGTATTTGTACCTGTAGTTCTATTTGTGTCCCTGGTATTTGTACCCGTAGTTCTATTTGTGACCCTGTTATTTGTATCTGTAGTTCTGTTTGTGTCCTGGTATTTGTACCTGTAGTTCTGTGTGTGTGTCCCTGGTATTTGTATCTGTAGTTCTGTTTGTGTCCCTGGTATTTGTACCTGTAGTTCTGTTTGTGTCCCTGGTATTTGTATCTGTAGTTCTATTAGTGTCCTTGGTATTTGTACCTGTAGTTCTGTTTGTGTCCCTGGTATTTGCACCTGTAGTTGTATTTGTGTCCCTGGTATTTGTATCTGTAGTTCTATTTGTGTCCCTGATATTTGTACTTGTAGTTCTATTTGTGTCCCTGGTATTTGTACTTGTAGTTCTGTTTGTGTCCCTGGTATTTGTACCTGTAGTTCTGTTTGTGTCCCTGGTATATGTACCTGTAGTTCTGTTTGTGTCCCTGGTATTTGTACCTGCAGTTCTATTTGTGTCCCTGGTATTTGTATCTGTAGTTCTATTTGTGCCCCTGGTATTTGTATCTGTAGTTCTATTTGTGTCCCTTGTATTTGTACCTGTAGTTCTATTTGTGCCCCTGGTATTTGTACCTGTAGTTCTATTTGTGTCCCTGGTATTTGTACCTGTAGTTCTATTTGTTCCCCTGGTATTTGTACCTGTAGTTCTATTTGTGTCCTTGGTATTTGTACCTGCAGTTCTATTTGTGTCCCTGGTATTTGTACTCATAGTTCTATTTGTGCCCCTGGTATTTGTATCTATAGTTCTATTTGTGACCCTGGTATTTGTACCTGTAGTTGTATTTGTGTCCCTGGTTTTGTATCTGTAGTTCTATTTGTGTCCCTAGTATTTGTACCCATAGTTCTATTTGTGCCCGTGGTATTTGTACCCATAGTTCTATTTGTGCCCCTGGTATTTGTATCTGTAGTTCTATTTGTGTCCCTGGTATTTGTACCTGTAGTTGTGTTTAGTGTCCTGGTTTTGTATCTGTAGTTCTATTTGTGTCCTGGTATTTGTAGCTGTAGTTATTTGTGTCCCTGTATTTGTACCTGTAGTTGTATTTGTGTCCCTGTATTTGTACCGTAGTTGTATTTGTGTCCCTATTTGTACCTGTAGTTGTATTTGTCTGTATTTGTACCTGTAGTTATTGTGTCCTAGTATTTGTATCTGTAGTTATATTTGTGTCCCGGTATAGAAACATAGAATTTGATGGCAGATAAGGACGCTGGGCCCATAGTCCCCATTTCCTACCTAATTCATGGCTGCAGATCCTAGTTAACCAGCAACCTACTTCCTTCAACCCCCCACTAGAATTGCCTTATGTCTGTCACACATTCTTGAATTTCCCACTGTTTTGGACTCACTACCTCTCAGAAGGCTGTTGCCATCACACCCTCTCCATGAAAAAGTCCTCCATTACCTCTAGCATCCCCTCTATCTTCAAATTAACCTTGCCAATCGCTCAAATTCTTTTCTGAAATACTGTCTTGGACTCTATTTCTTCCTCCATGTACTGGAACATTTCCTATCATACCCCTCTCCTTCCTCAGTGTATACATAATTTGTACCTATAGTTGTATTTATGTCCAAGTGTTTGTACCTGTAGTTCTATTTGTCCTAATATTTATACATAGTTCTAGTTGTCCCACATTGTCCTATAGTTCTAGTTATCCTCACAATAACACCTAGTTCTATTTGTCCTAATGTTTGTACCTATAGTTCAGTTTGTGTCCCGGTATTTGTGCCATAGTTCTATTTGTGTCCTGGTGTTGTACCTGGTTCTAATGGTGTCTGGTAGCTTCCGTAGTAACATTTGTCCTAGTATTGTATAACGTTCTATTGTGTCCCTGGTATTTATGCCTGTAGTGCTGTTGTGACAAGTGTTGTATCTCTATTCTATTTGTGTCCTGGTATTGTACCTGTAGTTCATTGTGTCCTAGTACATATGTATTCTATTTGTCCTAGTATTAGTACTGAGTTCTATTTATGTCCAAGATATTTACCCACAGTTCTATTAATCCTGGTATTTGTATCTGTAGTTCAATTTGTCCTAATTTTGTACCTGTAGTTCTTTATTGCCCCTGGTGTTTATACCTATAGTTGTATTAATTCCTAGTATTTACTATAGTTCTATTTGTGTCCCAAGTATTTGTATCTTAGTTCTATTTGTGTCCTGATGTTGTACTGCGTTGTGTTGCATCCTAGTAATTCTATCTGGTTGTTTGTGTCCTAAATTTGTATCCATAATTCTGTTGTGTCCTAGTATTTGTACCTGTAGTTCTATTGTGTCCTAGTATTTGTATCATAGTTCTGTTTGTGTCCCTAGTATTTGTACTGTAATTGTATTGTGTCCTAGTATTTGTACATATAGTTCTATTTGTGGCTCAGTATTTGTACCTATAGTTATGTGTCCCAAATATTTGTCTACAATTCTACTATTTGTGTCCCTGGTATTTACCTGTAATTCTATTTGTGTCTAGTATTTGTACCTGTAGTTCTGTTGTGTCCTGATGTACCTGTAATTCTATTTATATCACAGTATTTGTACAAATTCTATTGTGTCCCTAGTATTTGTATCTGGTTTATTTGTGTCCTGGTATTTGTACCTAGTTCTATTGTACTAGTATTTGTACCTGTAGTTCTTTGTGTCCTAGTATTTGTACCTGTAGTTCTATTATTCCCAGTATTTGTACCTGAAGTTCATTTGTGCCTTGTATTTATACCTGCAGTTCTATTGTGTCCTGGTATTTATACCATAGTTCTATTTATTCCCTGGTATTTGTATCTATAGTTCTGTTTGTCCCTAGTATTTGTACCTATAGTTCTGTTTGTGTCCCCGGTGTTGTACGTGTGTGTTCTATTTGTGTCTGACATGCCTGTAGACTGTTGTGTCCTAATATTTGTACCCATGTACATTTATGTCCTTGTTTGTACCTGAGGTCCTGTTGTGTCCCAGTATTTGCCTGTAGTATATTGTGTAGTATTTATCTCTAATTCTGTTGTCCCTAAATATTTGTACCTGTAGTTCTAGCTATGTCACTATTATTTGCATCTAGATATATTTTGTGTCTAGTATTAGTATGTAGTTCTATTTGTCCTAGTTTTGTACCGTAGTCTATTCGTGTCCCAGTATTTGTACCTGTAGTTCAATTTGTCCCTAATATTGTACCTCGTTTTATTTGTGTCTCTGGTATTTGTATCTGTGGTTATTTTTGTGTCCTAGTATTTGTACCGTAGTTCTATTTGTAGTCCACAGTATTATACCTGTAGTTCTATTAGGTGTCCCTAGGTATTTATACTCGTAGTTCTATTTGTGTCCCTAGTATTTGTATCCGTAGTTCTATTTGTGTCCCTGGTATTTGTACCTGCAGTTGTATTTGTGTCCCTAGGTATTTGTACCCGTAGTTTGTTTGTGTCCCTAGATATTTGTATCCATAGTTCTGTTTTGTGTCCTAGTATTTGATACCTGTAGTTCTATTTGTGTCCTCGGTATTTGTACCTGCACGTGCTTGTGTCCCTGGAATTTGTCTCCATGGTTCTGTTTGTGTCCCCATGGTAATATTGTGTGCCCTTGGTATTTGTATCTATAGTTCTATTTGTGTCCCTGGTATTTGTACCTATAGTTCTGTTTGTGTCCCCGGTATTTGTACCTGTAGTTCTATTTGTGTCCCTGGTATTTGTACCTGTAGTTCTATTTGTGTCCCTGGTATTTGTACCCGTAGTAACATTTGTGTCCCTGGTATTTGTACCTGTAGTTCTATTTGTGTCCCTGGTATTTATGCCTGTAGTGCTATTTGTGCCCCTGGTATTTGCATCTCTAATTCTATTTGTGTCCCTGGTATTTGTACCTGTAGTTCTATTTGTGTCCCTGGTATTTGCATCTGTAGTTCTGTTTGTGTCCCTGGTATTAGTACCTGTAGTTCTATTTGTGTCCCTGGTTTTTGTACCCGTAGTTCTGTTCGTGTCCCTGGTATTTGTACCTGTAGTTCAATTTGTGTCCCTGGTATTGTACCTGTAGTTCTATTTGTGTCCCTGGTATTTGTATCTGTAGTTGTATTTGTGTCCTAGTATTTGTACCGTAGTTCTATTTGTGCCCTGGTATTTATACCTGTAGTTATATTAGTGTCCTAGGTATTTATACCCGTAGTTCTATTTGTGTCCCTGGTATTTGTATCTGTAGTTCTTTTTGTGTCCCTGGTATTTGTACCTGCAGTTGTATTTGTGTCCCTGGTATTTGTATCTGTAGTTTTGTTTGTGTCCCTAGAATTTGTATCCATAGTTCTGTTTGTGTCCTGGTATTTGTACCTGTAGTTCTATTTGTGTCCCTGGTATTTGTATCCATAGTTCTGTTTGTGTCCCTGGTATTTGTACCTGTAGTTGTATTTGTGTCCTCGGTATTTGCAACGTAGTTCTATTTGTGACCCTGTTATTTGTATCTGTAGTTCTGTTTGTGTCCCTAGTATTTGTACCTGTAGTTCTGTGTGTGTCCCTGGTATTTGTATCTGTAGTTCTGTTTGTGTCCCTTGTATTTGTACCTGTAGTTCTGTTTGTGTCCCTGGTATTTGTATCTGTAGTTCTATTAGTGTCCCTGGTATTTGTACCTGTAGTTCTGTTTGTGTCCCTGGTATTTGCACCTGTAGTTGTGTTTGTGTCCCTGGTATTTGTAACTGTAGTTCTATTTGTGTCCCTGGTATTTGTACTTGTAGTTCTATTTGTGTCCCTGGTATTTGTACCTGTAGTTCTGTTTGTGTCCCTGGTATTTGTACCTGTAGTTCTGTTTGTGTCCCTGGTATTTGTACCTGTAGTTCTGTTTGTGTCCCTGGTATATGTACCTGTAATTCTATTTATGTCCCTCATATTTGTACCTGCAGTTCTATTTGTGTCCCTGGTATTTGTATCTGTAGTTCTATTTGTGCCCCTGGTATTTGTATCTGTAGTTCTATTTGTGTCCCTGGTATTTGTACCTGTAGTTCTATTTGTGTCCCTGGTATTTGTACCTGTAGTTGTATTTGTGTCCTTGATATTTGTACCTGTAGTTCTCTTTGTTCCCCTGGTATTTGTACCTGTAGTTCTATTTGTGTCCTTGGTATTTGTACCTGCAGTTCTATTTGTGTCCCTGTTATTTGTACTCATAGTTCTATTTGTGCCCCTGGTATTTGTATCTATAGTTCTATTTGTGTCCCTGGTATTTGTACCTGTAGTTGTATTTGTGTCCCTGGTATTTGTTTCTGTAGTTCTATTTGTGTCCCTAGTATTTGTACCCATAGTTCTATTTGTGCCCCTGGTATTTGTACCCATAGTTCTATTTGTGCCCCTGGTATTTGTATCTGTAGTTCTATTTTTGTCCCTGGTATTTGTACCTGTAGTTGTGTTAGTGTCCCTGGTATTTGTATCTGTAGTTCTATTTGTGTCCTTGGTATTTGTATCTGTAGTTCTATTTGTGTCCCTGGTATTTGTAGCTGTAGTTGTATTTGTGTCCCTGGTATTTGTACCTGTAGTTGTATTTGTGTCCCTGGTATTTGTAGCTGTAGTTGTATTTGTGTCCCTGGTATTTGTATCTGTAGTTATGTTTGTGTCCCGGGTATAGAAACATAGAATTTGATGGCAGATAAGGACCGCTTGGCCCACCTAGTCTCCCCATTTCCCTACCTAATTCATAGGCTGCAGATCCTAGTTAACCAGCAGCCTACTTCCTTCTAACCCCCCCCCCACTAGAATTGCCTTATGTCTGTCCCATGCATTCTTGAATTTCCCCACTGTTTTTGACTCCACTACCTCCTCAGGAAGGCTGTTTCATGCATCCACAGCCCTCTCCATGAAAAAGTACTTCCTCACATTACCTCTGAGCCATCCCCCTTTATCTTCAAATTGTGCCCCCTTGTCCTTCCAAAATTCTTTTTCTGAAATATGCTACTGTCTTGGACTCTGTTTATTCCCTTGATGTACTTGAACATTTCTATCATGCCTCTCTTTCCTCAAGTGTATACATATTAATTTGTACCTGTAGTTGCATTTGTGTCCCTGGTATTTGTACCTGTAGTTCTATTTGTGTCCCTTGTATTTGTACCTGTAGTTCTAGTTGTGTCCCTGATATATGTGCCTGTAGTTCTAGTTGTGTCCCTGATATATGTGCCTGTAGTTCTATTTGTGTCCCTGGTATTTGTACCTATAGTTCTGTTTGTGTCCCCGGTATTTGTACCTGTAGTTCTATTTGTGTCCCTGGTATTTGTACCTGTAGTTCTATTTGTGTCCCTGGTATTTGTACCCATAGTAACATTTGTGTCCCTGGTATTTGTACCTGTAGTTCTATTTGTGTCCCTGGTATTTGTGCCTGTAGTGCTATTTGTGCCCCTTGTATTTCTATCTCTAATTCTATTTGTGTCCCTGGTATTTGTACCTGTAGTCCTATTTGTGTCCCTGGTATTTGCATCTGTAGTTCTGTTCGTGTCCCTGGTATTTGTACCTGTAGTTCAATTTGTGTCCCTGGTATTTGTACCTGTAGTTCTATTTGTGCCCCTGGTATTTGTATCTGTAGTTGTATTTGTGTCCCTGGTATTTGTACCCGTAGTTCTATTTGTGCCCCTGGTATTTGTACCTGTAGTTGTATTGGTGTCCCTAGTATTTATACCCGTAGTTCTATTTGTGTCCCTGGTATTTGTATCTGTAGTTCTGTTTGTGTCCCTGGTATTTGTACCTGCAGTTGTATTTGTGTCCCTGGTATTTGTATCTGTAGTTTTTTTGTGTCCCTAGAATTTGTATCCATAGTTCTGTTTGTGTCCCTGGTATTTGTACCTGTAGTTCTATTTGTGTCCCTGGTATTTGTATCCGTAGTTCTGTTTGTGTCCCTGGTATTTGTACCTGTAGTTGTATTTGTGTCCCTGGTATTTGTACCTGTAGTTCTATTTGTGTCTCTGGTATTTGTACCTATAGTTCTGTTTGTGTCCCTGGTATTTGTACCTGTAGCTCTATTTGTGTCCCTGGTATTTGTACCTGTAGTTCTATTTGTGTCCCTGGTATTTGTACCTGTAGTTCTATTTGTGTCCCTGGTATTTGTACCTGTAGTTCTGTTTGTGTCCCTGGTATTTGTACCTGTAGTTATATTTGTGTCCCTGGTATTTGTACTCGTAGTTCTTTTTGTTACCCTGGTATTTGTATCTGTAGTTCTGTTTGTGTCCCTGGTATTTGTACCTGTAGTTCTGTGTGTGTCCCTGGTATTTGTATCTGTAGTTCTGTTTGTGTCCCTGGTATTTGTACCTGTAGTTCTGTTTGTGTCCCTGGTATTTGTACCTGTAGTTCTGTTTGTGTCCCTGGTATTTGTATCTGTAGTTCTATTAGTGTCCCTGGTATTTGTACCTGTAATTCTATTAGTGTCCCTGGTATTTGTACCTGTAGTTCTGTTTATGTCCCTGGTATTTGCACCTGTAGTTCTATTTGTGTCCCTGGTATTTGTACCTGTAGTTCTATTTGTGCCCCTGGTATTTGTACCTGTATTTCTATTTGTGTCCCTGGTATTTGTACCTGTAGTTCTATTTGTACCTGTAGCTCTATTTGTGTCCTTGGTATTTGCACCTGCAGTTCTATTTGTGTCCCTGGTATTTGTACTCATAGTTCTATTTGTGCCCCTGGTATTTGTATCTATAGTTCTATTTGTGTCCCTGGAATTTGTACCTGTAGTTGTATTTGTGTCCCTGGTATTTGTATCTGTAGTTCTATTTGTGTCCCTAGTATTTGTACCCATAGTTCTATTTGTGTTCCTGGTATTTGTACCCATAGTTCTATTTGTGCCCCTGGTATTTGTATCTGTAGTTCTATTTGTGTCCCTGGTATTTGTACCTGTAGTTGTGTTAGTGTACCTGGTATTTGTATCTGTAGTTCTATTTGTGTCCTTGGTATTTGTATCTGTAGTTCTATTTGTGTCCCTGGTATTTGTTGCTGTAGTTGTATTTGTGTCCCTGGTATTTGTACCTGTAGTTGTATTTGTGTCCCTGGTATTTGTACCTGTAGTTGTATTTGTGTCCCTGGTATTTGTATCTGTAGTTATATTTGTGTCCCGTGTATAGAAACATAGAATTTGATGGCAGATAAGGACCGCTTGGCCCACCTAGTGTGCCCATTTCCCTACCTAATTCATAGGCTGCAGATCCTAGTTAACCAGCAGCCTACTTCCTTCTAACCCCCGCTCTAGAATTGCCTTATGTCTGTCCCATGCATTCTTGAATTTCCCCACTGTTTTTGACTCCACTACCTCCTCAGGAAGGCTGTTTCATGCATCCACAACCCTCTCCATGAAAAAGTACTTCCTCACATTACCTCTGAGCCATCCCCCTCTATCTTCAAATTGTGCCCCCTTGTCCTTTCAAAATTCTTTTTCTGAAATATGCTACTGTCTTGGACTCTGTTTATTCCCTTGATGTACTTGAACATTTCTATCATGCCCCCTCTCCTTTCCTCAAGTGTATACATATTAATTTGTACCTGTAGTTGTATTTGTGTCCCTGGTATTTGTACCTGTAGTTCTATTTGTGTCCCTTGTATTTGTACCTGTAGTTCTAGTTGTGTCCCTGATATATGTGCCTGTAGTTCTAGTTGTGTCCCTGATATATGTGCCTGTAGTTCTATTTGTGTCCCTGGTATTTGTACCTATAGTTCTGTTTGTGTCCCCGGTATTTGTACCTGTAGTTCTATTTGTGTACCTGTAGTTGTATTTGTGTCCCTGGTATTTGTATCTGTAGTTCTATTTGTGTCCCTGGTATTTGTACCTGTAGTTCTATTTGTGTCCCTGGTATTTGTACCTGCAGTTCTATTTGTGTCCTTGGTATTTGTATCTGTAGTTCTATTTGTGTCTCTGGTATTTGAATCTGTAGTTCTGTTTGTGTCCCTGGTATTTGTACCTGTAGTTCTATTTGTGTCCCTGGTATTTGTAGTTATAGTTCTATTTGTGTCCCTGGTATTTGTACCCGTAGTTCTATTTGTGTCCCTGGTATTTGTATCTGTAGTTCTATTTGTGTCCCTGGTATTTGTACCTGTAGTTCAATTTGTGTCCCTGATATTTGTACCTGTAGTTCTATTTGTGTTCCTGGTATTTGTATCTGTAGTTCTATTTGTGTCCCTGTATTTGTATCTATAGTTGTATCTGTGTCTCTAGTATTTGTCTTCATATCTGTATGTGTGTTGCTTGTGTTTAGACTATATTTGTATATCTGGTATCTGTATTTGTATCTTTATGTGTGTCACTGGTATTTGTATCTGTATCTGTATCTGCATTTGTATTTGTGTTTCTGTCTCTGGTATTTCTACTGAATCTGTATCTGCAGTTGTGTTTGTCTCTCTGGGATTTGAATTTGTATCAGTGTCTCGCATATTTTTCCTTTTATCTGTGTTGAGTAATTGTATCTGTAGTTGTATTTCTGTCTCTGGTATATGTGTTTGTATCGGTATCAGTATTTATGTCTCTGGTATTTGTATTAGTGTCTATGGTATTAGTATCTGTATTTGTACTTATATCTCTGGTACATGTATTTGTTGCACGTTTCTGTTTACTAAGAATGTTTTTATATTTCAGACTAATTTTGTTTCTTTTATTTCAATTGTTTATCTCCGCTGCTGCCTGCGTACAACTCCTTCAGGAGTCACCAATGCATCCCATCCGCTGTTGTCCCCCCTTGTACCTGTACTCCACTGTCCAGGCCTTCCCCATGCAGCTGTAGTTTTCCCTGCAGATGGGGACACTGTGGAGGGCACACCCCTGAGCATTTGCCCACCCCTGTCAAACTTCGCCACTTCGCCGGGAAGCCATGGCCGCGGAACAGGCAGGGTGAGATCTGGGATGGTGCCGGACGCTCTGTCATCTGTGTGTGCAGGGGTCATTTTTCTGCTTGTTGTCTCCCCGCAGATTTCAGCATGCGGAGGGATCAAGGGGTCATGCACATGCTGATACGTAGTGTCACTCCCTGACCTGGCTGATGCCCTTCCCTCCCCTGGTGTCCCTGATCTGCACTGCCATCTGTGGTCACCCAGGTGGCACTATACCAGCGGGGATGGCAACCCTCCCTCCCCAGAGGATGAGAGTATCCTGTGGGATGCTGAATCCTGCTCCCCCCAGCTGGCCCCCAATAACCCAGAACTCTCTCCGGTACTTGGGTTGCCTGCATCACAGGCGGTAGCGCTGCCACTGCACCAACAGGCCAGCTTCAGGCTAATTTTGTTTATCTATATAGTTTTTTCTCCCATGGGGGGGGGGGACTGGCAGGCAAGGCTTTGTCTCTCTCTCTCTCTCTCTCTCTGAGGACTCTGATCCACCCTAATCAGGGCATCATGTAGCCTGCCAGTATCTCCCATTTTCTGTTTTCTCCCTGTTCCCCGTTGCTGGGGTACACACATCAGCATATGCATGTGGAGGCATGTGCATGCGCAGAAGTCCTGCAGCACCCTCCCTTTGTTGTTGCTCTCAGTCCCACACTACCATCGGGCCTTCACCCGGGGGATGTCATTCAGTGGGAATGCCAAGCCTCCCTCCCTGGGAGAGGAGAGCAGTCCTCTGGATGCTTGATCCTCTCCCTTCCCGGCTGATCCCAAGCAACCTGCATTCTCCACTGAACACGGGTCACTGGCATGGCAGGAGGTAAGGCACGGATGCCTCAGTGCTCCATGCCACTGCTTCAGGCTCATTTTTTTTTTTTTAACTTTTTATTTATATTTTATACACATGCATAAAATATATTTGCCAGAGCATGTAGTTACATCCATTAGAGTACAATAAACATTACTTAGGTAGGGTGATTACATGCTAAAAGTGGTACAACATTTGGAGGTGATAAGCTAGATACAAATAATATAAATGTACAACATATGGAGCCTTCTCTGCAGTCAATGCCCCACATATGTATAATCCAAGGTAAAACAACAGAAAATAGACGCCCTTCTCGGTCCTTTATTAAAAAGAGGAAATAATCTGAGAGCTATATTAATTATATTAGAGCCCCCTAGAGCCCAGTGGAGTTATCCAAACTAGAATTCTGGTAAAGTTAACAACAGACAATCTAGTAGTAGCGACCACAAAGGAGTTGCCTCACTTATTCCAATGAAATCAAAAGCTGTAAAGAGCCAGAGATCTGCTACTGGGCCCTTTCCACTCTATAAGTATAAAGTGAAGGCTTCCCCTACCTAGATAGCCTCTCCTGAAATATGGGTGGTCTTATTAACAATCATTCTAATATGAAACAAATAACACTAAACATTAATTATATCTTAGCTGATTCAGAGCCTGCCCTTATTGTTGAAATAATCAAAAATGGGTTAACTTTAGTAACTTTTGTTATAGAAAACAAAACCCAATAAATCCCCCTTTACATGCGTTATTGTGCAGCTTAAAGTCCAACCTTGAAAGTCCAGAGTCTCTCAGTAAATTAAGGGTAGGCATAGTTATATGTAGGGGATGCACCCCAAGCTAAACGACGTGAAGGATTTGAAAAAAATGCCTACCTAGCAGAGCTGAACTCAAATTAGAACTGCATAATACTAGTGAGCTGGTAAATAAAATAATAAACAATGGAAAGCACGAATGCAAACCAGATCAGCAGTCCCATTTTTAAACTGGAAGCCAAAGTTCAATAAACACTCAATCTTCCTCTGATTCATCTTCGGATGGTCGTTCTTCATGATGTCGTCGCAGGGAAATCCTCTCTGTACATGCCCCAGCCTCCTTTGGGTCAGTAAAGTGGTATTGCCTTCTCCCATCCACAAAACAGAGTCGGGCTGGAAAGGCCAATGAGTATGCAAGTCCCAGTTCTGTCAACTTGATTTTCATTCCGTTGAAGGCCTTGCGCTGCATACTAGTGGTGTAGGCGAGGTCTGGGAAGAACAACACTCTATTCTCCTCTTGGTAAATTGGACTCTTATTATGAATAGCCCCCAGAACTTGATCTCTTTCAGTAGCTGAAGAAAGCATGGCTAATATAGTGTGGGGGTTGTCTGCATTAGAAGTTGGCCTACGGGGGGGGTAATTCTTTTTGACCGAAGTACAGGACGGAAGATAGCCCATTGTGGTAGGGAGCCAATCAAGCAAAAAAGATGCTAGATTTTCACCCTCCGACCCTTCAGGGAGACTCAAAATCCAAATGTTTGCAGCCCTGATGATATTTTCAAGCTGCTTCACTCAACTTCTAAGAGCCGCTTGTTCCTTGATGGAGGTGGCTGTGGCCGCTAAGGCCTTCCTAGCTGTTGCCTCAGCTTGCTTAGTAGTCTCACCCAGCACATCCATTCTCGTTTCCACTGCTTTGAATCTCAAAGAGAAAGAATCTAGCTTATGGTCAATCCCCTGGACCGTGTTAATGAGGGCATTCATGGTTAATCGCAGCGTGGTCAGGGATGCCGTGGATTGCCCTGTAGAGATTGGCGCTGTAGTTCCCTCAGCTGCATCTAGTTGTTTAACAGACTGGGCCTGGGGTTGAAAGAAATCTTGCTTCTGCAGCTTAGTTTTCTCCATTCTGGATGAAATTTCAGCTTCACAGCAAAGAGGGACGGTTTCTGTAGTCGTTTGTGGCATCGTAGCATAAAATCAGAAAAAAAATATAGCATTAAAGTTGCTAATATTGGGCTCCACTCGGGAGCTCCAAACTTTTGATGCTCCTGGCTGGACTGCTGGCTCCACCCCCCCCCCCGGCTCATTTTTAAACATAGAATTATAGACATTTTCGGCAGAAAAAGACCACTGGTCCATCTAGTCTGCCCAGTTTTACCCTACGATACTCCACGACCTATCGTCTAGGAGGGTTTTTCACAATCACCTGCCCCCCACTCCCTGTCTTACTGCTACTCTCCTGTGAAACTATTAAGCTCTTTACTTTGTCAAGCTTGAATCCATGAGTGGTTTTTGTGTCCACCACCTCTGCTGGTGGGCTGTTCCACAGCTAAATCACTGTAAAGTACAGCCTTGCATCCCTCCTGAATCTCTCCCCCCACCAGCCTACAATCATGTCCACTTGTTTTCAACTCACCATTCCTGTTAACTAGTTCCTCACAGTTTACCTTGTTTATTCATTTCAGGAATCTGAAGGTCTCTATCATCTCTTCCTTCTGGCCTCCATCGAGTACATGTTCAGTGTCCTGAGCCAAACCTCATAGGATCAGCCCATAATCATTCTGGTTATTCTGAGCTACACTGTTAGCTCTTGCCTATGTCTGTCTTTCCTCAGGTGAGGACTTCAGAACAGGCACAGTATTCCATATGGGTCTCACCAGAGGTCTGTAGAGGGGTGGTACTACCTTTTTCCTCCTGCTGTTGAACCTCCTTCCAGTACACCCCAACATTCTGGATGCCTTGCTGTAGACCTTGTTACATTGGCTAGTTTGTTTTAGGGAGTCACTTATTATGAATGCCAGGTCTCTGTCCTCTTAAGTACTGGCCAGCTTAACTCCTCCAATCCAGTATGCCTTCTTTGGTTCTTTTTCCCTATGTGCATCCCCTTGCACTTTTTGCTGTTGAATGTCAACAGATTTCAACAGCCAGGCCTTGGACCACCTCCCTAACCTCTGCAGGTCCTTCTGCAACTCCCTTAACCCCTCCTGTTTACCCTGCCACAGGGCTTTTGTGTCATCTGCAGGAACATGCCTTGCCCTATACTCCTTCTCTCATGTTGTGAATGAAACATAATGAAAAGGATTTGTCCCAGGACTGACTCCTGTGGAACCTCACTTGTGACCTCCCTTTCCTCTGATTTGACCCCATTAACAACCACTCTCTCTCCTGTCTACCTTCTAACCAATTTTCCTACCCATCTAACTAGGTCCCTTGCTGCTCTGAGATTCTGTAATTTTCTGAGCCTTCTTTGTAACACTGAGCCAAAGGCCTTGCTGAAGTTGAAGTATCCTTATCTACTGCCACTGTTATCCAGGTTGGTCTGAATAGACCTCTCTGCCACAAAATTGTGCTACTTACTATCCTGGGCCTTTTTTCCTCAGGTAGTCCACTAGGTCCTCTTTGACTAGTGTCTTCATCAGTTTACTTGCAATGGAGGCAAGACTGATGGGCCTGTAATTTCCCAATTCCTCCCTGTCCCCTCCCCTCCTTTGTGGAGTGGCACCACGCCTGCTACCCTCCAGTTTCTCAGAACCACCCCTGAATGTAGTGAGCTATGAAATAGCCCTGCCAGGGGGTTCAGGCAGTTCTGAAGCCAATTCTCTGAGCTCCATGGGTAATCTATTCAGCCCTGGAGCCTTGTGTATTTTTAGGGCTGCTAGCCCTTTGCTAATCCTTTCTTCTGTAATTACCACCGGCCCATTTTGGGGATCCCACTATCAGCAACCTTTATGTCACTTTCAGGCAGAGGCTGCTATCCTCCACTGTGGATACTGAGCAAAAGTTGTTTAGCACAAGCCCAATTTTTGGCCTTCACTGCCTCCCTGACCTTCTTCGAGAACCAGTTTGGTCTCTTGTGCCAGTTTCTCTTGGTAACTGTTCTTAAGCATTGCTTAGTTGCTTCTATAATGGCTCCCTTATTTTTTCCCCACCTCTCCTCCACCATCCTGATTTTTGTCCTCTCCAACCAATTTACCCTTAACTAAGTTCCTCATCTGATCAAAGTCTGCTCATTTGAAATCCAGAGCCATAACCTTTGACGAGGGTATACTGGTACACAAGGCCAGCTCAGTATGGCATCTGGACCCCAGTGGTTCCCAAACCACACTCCACTCACCTTTTCCAAGTAGGTGAGTACCACATCAAAAATGGCAGCCTGTCTAGTAGGTCCTTGACCAGCTGCACCAGCAGGCAGTCCTGCAGCATATTTAGCAGGGATTGATTGCTGGTGCTCTTGGCTGGTGAACATCCCAATCTATGTCCGGTACATGGAGATCCTCCACAACCACTACCTCCCCCTTTGTGACCCCCTTCTCAGTTTCTGCTCCTAGTTCCCTATTCCCCTGGTCTCCCTGTTCCAGTGGTCTATAGACCACCAACACGCGCAACTTCTTTCCCAATGCTGTTGTCAGTTATATCCACTGTGAATCTATCTCCACATTTCCTCCCCGATGGACCCATCATCTACCATTTTGATGATTTCCTTGCAATAGAGGGCTACCCCACTTCTTTTCCTTTACCCCATCTCTCTTAAACATGGTAAACCTTGGTATTGCCAGGTCCCAGTTGTTATTTCCAATGGCCCATGTTTGAGTAATGGCTATAAGGTCTAATCCTGCATCCACCTCTGTCGCCTGGAGTTCACTAATTTTGTTTCCGAAGCTCCTAGCTTGTGCCTGTATCAGTCCCCCTCCTCTGAGCTCCTCTTCCTTTGTCCTCCCCCTCTATCCTTAACTTTCTGACTTTTCTACTTCCAACTGGCTTTATGAGACCCCCTCCCCCAGCATCATTATTTAACTTATTACTGAACCCTGCTTTGCTGCTGTCATCCCCACTGCTCCTAGCCCCCATTTCTGGGTGAGCCCTAGCTAGGTTCCCCTTTTGTTTTCTGCCTTCTGTGGTTTCCACAGCCTCAGTCTCCCCCTCTCAGTTTTTGTTGTTAATGATGGCACAAGACCATGGGTTTGAGAGTTATCAATAAAATATGCAGAATTATCAATAAAATGCATATTTTATGTTATGAGCAGTTGTAGCCATATGTGTGTCACACCAGCCTCAGCCAATGTCTAATAAAGTTTTATAAAGCCTAACAAATATAGACACCTATGCATGAACGGATGGAAAATACACGCTGGAGGCGCGTACCCTGCCCGCGTAGCTCTGCAACTGCTGACAGGTATGCACAGGCTGGTATTCACTTATGGCTGCCACCTATCCATGGCTCCACCCCCCCCAGTGCACAGGAGGCCTGGGACAGAGTTGTGGACCCAGGCAGGCATCCAATGGCATGCCCGGCCTGGGTCCCAAAGTGGATTACTTGTGTGGGTAGGCGCGGATCTGGGTGTGTGAATAGCACCCACGGGTACCTGGACTCAAGCGGCCATGCCCCCATGGCCAGCATCCCTTTGAAATGACTGCCTCTACCACCTCCTGCAACACAGCAATGCCCTGTCTCCATAGGGGTGCAGTAACCCCCCCACTACCACATCTGTGGCCAGTCCCTCATGGCATATGCAGTCCCCCTATGTCTGCCCCGGCCCGGTATGTTCCACACATCCCCCTGCCTGGAACATGGCAGCCTCGACTCTGGTATTACCACACCTACCCCCCCCACAAACACACACACAGATGCCGGGGGCAATGTCACACTCACCCCTGAACCTGTAACACCATCGGACACATATGTGTTCAGTGGCACACACCTCCCACAGCACTCACAACCCCACCACCGTACCTGCCCATCAGTGCCATGGCTTGGGACAGCCAGTGGCATAGCCCTACACACCTCCATGGCTGCCAGCTGTCCAACTGATACTGGAAGTGCACCACCTATTTATAGGGGCGCACTCCCAGCATCAGTTGGATGGCCAGTGGCTGCAGAGGTGTGTGGCTGGCTGTGCCACTGGCTATCCCAAGCTGCAGCACCGATGGACAGGTATGGAATGGGGTTGTCGGTTGTGTGGGGGATGCCACTGACCACCACATAAGGGGAGCCATGAGCGGGGGTCAGAGGCAAGTAGACCATGTCTGACTGGGGCATGACTGCAGTGGGTACCGCAGTTCTGGTGTCATGGGGGTATACAGATAGGGGGATGGTTGGCTAAGGTGTGGGGGTACTACATTCATGGGGCCAGTTCCTCACATGGATCACAGATGTGTGGGGGTAATACATTTACGGGGCCAGTACCCCAGTGTGTGTCAGGGGGTTACTGCTGTGATGGGGATGGGACACTGATGTGTGCTGGGGTGGATGGGCTGGCATGGGGGATGGATAGTGGGGTACAGTTGGTGGGGGACTATGGTGATCCACCTGGATCAGTTGGGACTGTGTGTGCACCCACGCGAGCTGGAGTTGTGGCAGAGTTCCCCCTTTCATAACCTGGTCACCCCTACACTCCCCTGTAGGTGGCACTATGCACTTTCGTGACTGGTGCATAGTGCTAGCATGCCCCCCGCCCACCCCTGGCGCATTGCTGTCCATTCGGCTGGGGGATCGGGTGCATAACTGTCTTGCATTCCATTTGTGAATGTCACGTGGGGTCTATGTGACTGCTCCATGGGATTCACGCATATCAATGCATACGTGCCTGGTTTCTGTGGCATGTAGGCATTGTGCATTGAGCCTACTGTTTGTAAAATGTGCAGTATTTGTTCCAAATAGTATTTATAGTGCACACATCCCTAATATTTGTTAAGTATCTAAAACTTGCTTCACCTGCCAACGTGTCAGCACTGTGTGTAAGAGGATGCTGTGCTATTTAGGGTGTTGACATCCTAATACTACATTAGCCATCTGCCTTTGGAACAGGAACATTTCATAGTGCTTATCAGACTTGTTGACACCAGTATCCTTCTCTAATGCCTTTTACAAAATCCAGGTAAACTCCCACCCATGGGCAGGGTCTTACTTGAAATAAAAAGGCTTGTTCAAATCGCTGACTTGTAGGCATGTCTATAACAGGAAATATGCAAAGGACTGAGGGACATTTCCAAATCTCTTCATGTGCTCAGTCATAGGTCAACAGTCTGTATGGTGCGTGTTATCTTGAATGCGGTTTACTGATTGTCAGCTTCCAGCCAGCAGCCCACTTTGTCAGACATTGTACTGAGCCCCTTTTAGTTTGAGATGATGCATCTTGTTTTCAGGGAGTTCCTGTTGAGACTACATTAGCTGTTTGAACAATGTACAGTAGCTCCATATGCAAGGATGCAATACTGAACATTCACATAGGACATAAAGTACTCAAAGAATTAAGTAACAAAACCTGTCCTTCCTGCCCTGAGGAGACAGAGTGGTGCGCTGCTGCCCTGGGGCACCACTAAACAGTATCATTCCTATCAGTGGTGTGGCTAGGAAAATAGCATTTGTAAGCCATAGCCTTTTGCTGCCTCTTTGCGGCCACCCTCTGTTGTGAACATGCCCATATTTCTTACTCAGATCTCTTGTACATCCAACACTGCACTTCAAGAATAACATAAGAAGAGAAACATATGATGCATTACTTTATTTCTTGCATTTAATAATTTGTTTAACTTAAACTGAGTGCAACTTTCATGTTATAACACCAGTAGCAGTGGAAGTCAGACAGCAGGAGTAGTCAAAATTCAAAGTCAAAGCACAAATTTCCACCCCCCCTTCAATCAACTTGTAAAGAGTGGCTTATTGGAGTATGTGTTCCTGCGTCCATGATTCCTAGGGTTAGAAAGTACATTAGGCACAAGGATGGGAAGCCAGATGTGATCGACAACCTGGGGACAAATGATTTGGCTGAGGGGATTTAGGATCAGTAAGAGAGACATTCAGGGTGTTAGACAGGATGCTCAAGGCAGAAGCAGCGATGGTATCATTCTCAGATGTCCTACTGGTGCCACGTGAAGGAGAGAATAGGCATTGTAAAAACTGCCTGTTTAACACATGGCTAAAGGGTTGGTACATGTAGAGGGCTTCCATTTCCTGGGATACTGGGAACCTTGTTAGAAGGATAGGAAACTGTTGAAGAGGAACAGCCTACACCTGAGAATAAGCAGGATTTATAGGTAGGAATTTAAACTAGGAAGGGGGGACAGCATTATCAGAAGGGAGTTGAAGTTATCAGATGCACATATGGAGGGCTCTCCCTATCACTAACAGAGGGAGTCAATGAGGAGAGATGCAATGTGATAAAGGGAAACAGTGGGGTGGGAACTGAAGGATGAAGGTTTCAGTTTATTTTTTTTTTAGTTTCAGTTTATTTTTTATACTGGAAAAGCATGTGACCAAAAGCTGCCCATTTTCACAAGCGTCCAGTTGGGGCAAATACATGTGGTTACACACAGTAGGGCTAGACTGTCAGGGTTACAGAGTTAATGGGGGTACTAGCCTACAGGGAGCACTACAGTTTATTTACAGAGAACACTTAAGACAAGGTAAACAAGTTTACAATAGCAAGTACTGTGGTAATACATTTTAAGTACAAAACATTGGAGCTAACAAATTAACCATTGAAGTGTAGTTACAGAGAAAGTGCTTAAAAATTCCAGAATTAGGTGAACCTCCACCGTAGTGAAGGGGCAGAGTTTGCCTTTAGATCAGATGTCATGTTGGACATCTGCAGGTGGCAGCCTGAGAGAGAGGTATAACTTGAGATTGTGCTTGAAAGAGGCTATGGTGGGGCACTGGATGATAGCAGGTGGAAGACTGTTAAAAAGTTTTGCACCTTTGTAAGAGAGGGTGTTTTGGCCATGGGTGGTCTGACAGAAAGGGAAAGTGGAGGAGAAAGTGGAAGACCATCTAGTGGAATGAGAGGGGCAGACTTGGGGATAAGGGACGCAATGGTGTCAGGTAGGAGGTCTAGGGATAGTCTGTGAAGGAAAGTGATGACTTTGCAGTCGAGTCTGTCCTTGAGTGAGGTCCAATTGGAGTGTCTGTACAGATCGCAGTGGTCTAGGAAGACCGGAGACAAAATAGATGATGTTATGATAGGTGAACCGGAGCTTGCTGAGGTTACTGAGAGTTAGCGGTGGGAGATAAATTAGGGCACCGTAGTCAAAGGGGCGGATTAGGAAACTGGTCATAAGCAGGGTCTTAGACTCAGCAGATAGGAAAGGCCTCACTCTATATAGAAGGCCAAGTCATTGGTGGGCTTTTTTAATTAGTTTATTTACATGTGAATCAAAATTGAGGTGGTTGTCCAGGAGCAGGCCAAGGTATTTGAATTTGTCGACTCTTTCAATTGGGTTACCATCATTGTCTAGAAGAGTAAAATTCAAAGGAGTTGGTTTCTGTGGGCTGGAAAAAACCATGGTTTGGGTTTTTTAGCATTCAGCACAAGTCCTCTGGCAGAGAACCATGAGTGCAAGCTACTAATGTTTGTCAAGTAGGGCGGAGGCGTCTCTGTTGCTGCAGAAAAGGGCAGAATTATCAGCATACAGGATGAGTTCGGAGTCATTGCAGATTTCGGGAAGGGAATTAACCACCAAGGAGAAGAGGAGGGGGCCCATGATGGATCCCTGGGGTACTCCAAACTTTATGGGGAATGGGTTTGAAATGACCCCATTGGTGATAGTTTGGTGAGAGCTAAGGCTAAGGTAGTTATGGAACCAGTTAATGACTTTGGGTGAGAAGTGTAGATTGGATAGGGTAGAGAGGAGGACACTGTGGTCAACAAGATCGAACACTTTCGTAAGGTCCACGAAAACTGACCCTGTGTACAAACCATCATCAATTGCACTGTTGATATGGTTGGTGAATTTAACGAGGGCGGTCTCAGTGTTGTGACTGGTTCTAAAGCCGTGTTACATCTCTGTCTGAAGATTGTGGACCGTAAGAAATTCAGTGGTCTGTTTGTGAACTATTTTTTTGAGAATTTTGGAAAGGGGAGCCAGTAGGGAGATGGGTCTGTAGTTGGATATGTTGTTTTTACGTCTGGTTTTGAGGAGGGGTCAGATGATGGTGCATTTCCATTTGGTTGGATAAGAGACAGTGTATAGGGAGTGATTGAACATATTTGTGAGGGGGATGGCAAAGGAATCACAAACATGTTTGAGGACCCTGTAGTCGATGTTGTGAAGCCTCATGGAGGACCTGGGGTCATGAGCCTTTATTACTTTAGCAACTTTGGAGGGGGGGGTGAGGTAACAAAAATAGAAGGGGGGAATGGGGCAGTGGGAGGTAGGGGAGGAGGGGCTGGGGGAAGGAGGGTGGTTTGGCTTGTATTTATCAAGGTTGCCAAAGTAGTGGTTGCAGAGGGATACAATTGCCGAGGAGTCAGTGACTGTGCCTCCACCTGAGGAGAGGTGGAAGACTAGGTTTGCTGACAAAGGCAGCTCACTTCACATGAACTCTTTTCTTCTAGGTTTGCTTGTAAGGACAGAGCAAGAAACAACATTATCAGAGCAAGGAGAATAATTAAGGCTTCTTTTGGCTAGGCGGATTTACTGTGTGTTACTATATAAGTATATGTGTTACTATATAAGTCAGTGTCAGTGGCTCAGTAGGTAGCACACTCGCCTCTGAGGCCGGGAGATCAGCGGGCTGTGGGTTCAGTTCCCACATCTGGCACTTGGGTTACTATCCCAGTACTGACACTGTAGTGCAGCATGAGAGGGGTGCTGCACTTCTGAGGTGCCGTCTTTCGGATGAGACGTTAAACCAAGGTCCCATCTGCCTGGATTGGTGGTAGTTCAGGTGGATGTCAAAGATCCCATGGCACTTATCGAAAAGAGTAGGGGCAATTTTTATTGAAATAAACACATAGCAATCATAACACATTAGAAAAATACAGAAACAATCATGATATGAAAAAGTAAACATCTAAGTAGGGCATAATTAACATTGTGCACTGAGATTATTAATTCCATAAGAGAAAGGATAGAATAAAAAAACTAACCTGAAGCAAAAAAAATCTAACATTAGGCCGACACCTCACTATCCTAGTAGGTCAAATCATTTAAATGCAAGAGAAAAGAAAAAAGAAGGAAAATTAACCTCTTAGTTATCCATAAGGTAGTAGTAACTTCTAATAAGTTTAAAGAAATGATAAAGGAAGCCAAGCAACCTCATTTAAATTTGATGATGTGGGAGAAACCTTTCCACCACATTCTAACTTTTTTTACATTAAACTGTTGTGATTCTGAAAAAAAAATGTTGCTTAATATATTCGTCGCATATGTTCTATATCCTTGAACTGAAGGCTTCTTTTGATATAGAACCCATTGGCATCTTGTTTGCCATAAACAGTATCTTAAACTAGCAATGAAAATCTGTAAAGTCCCTTTATTGAAATTATGTAAGCTTACAGGGAAGGAACCTATAACCAAAATATCATAGGTGAGGTTTGCTAACCATGGGAAATTCCAAACTTTAGCCAAGTAATCCCAAATGTTGATGTATACTGAGCAGTGAAGAAAAAAATGTTCCATTGTTTCTTCCTGATTTGTACATCTGGTATAGGGACAAATTCTCTCAGCTTTGGCTTTATATTTAGCTGTGCTCTCACATTTAATTTACCATATAAAGTAAGCCATTGTGTTTCCTACATAAATTCTGGTAGTCTTGTGTTATTTAATTGATTCAAAATGTCCTCATTACGATTACTAGGACAATTCCGAAAACATGGGCTTCCGAATAGACTGCAGCCATTAATTCTCTATATAATGCCTTTGAGGAGCATCTTAATATTTGGTGTTTTGTGACCTGCCACTTAAATAATTTCTGTGCAGCTGGTTTAAAAAAATTTGGTAAGGCAAAATGACTAGACAGTTTTGGAGCACAATGTATCCATGCAGTAAAGTAACGATTCATTAAGCTATTAAAGAAAGGGGCCTCCTGTCTATGAGCTCCTCCTAAACAATCTTTTAATGAGCCAGAAAAAAAAAATTGCAAAACAAAAAAATACTGGGTCTACCATTCCCAATCCTCCTTTTTTCTTCTCAAGGTATGTGTGACATCTTTTGACCAGGTTTAGTCTGTTACCCCAGAGTAACTGGAAACAAATGCTGTATAATCTGGTCTCAAATTTGGCTGGTAAGGGAAACACTGTTGCAATATATTGGAGGCAGGGTAGTATAAATTGCTTCAAAACCTGAATTCTTTTCATTTTAGTAAATCTAAATCTTTTCCATCTAGTAACTTTCTTCTCGATTTTATCTAATACTAGGTTCCAATTATCTTCCGGGCAATTCTGTGGGCCAAACTTTACCCCTAAAATTGTTATAGGTTCAGCAGTTATATTAATAGAGTTCCATACTAATGGTGTTTGATAATTCCCTCCGATAAGTAAACCCTTCGTTTTAAGTAAATTAATCTTAGCATTGGCAACTACTGCATACTCCTCAAATTTGGAAAAAAACAATTCAAGCTGTGTGATATCTGTAAAAAACAAGCATACATCATCTGCATAGGCTTGAATGGTTATTGTTGCATTAGAGTCTGGAATCCTTACTCCTTGCCATAGGGGGACCAAACTCACGGTCCTTAAAAAGGGTTCTAATGAAAAATTATACAATAGAGGACTTAACGGGCAACCCTGTCTTACCCCACAATTTACTTGAAATCCTCTACCCAGTTTTCCATTAATAGAAGGAAACACCTTTCCTGAACAATAAAGATTTTTAATTAAATTTTGTAATTTCGGGGGAACTTTAAAAAAATCTAAGGCCGAAAATAAAAAAACATGGCTCACTCTATCGAAGGCCTTTTCTAAATCTAAAGAAACTAAAAAACCACTTTCCCCTAACTCATTGATTTTTTCAATTAAATCTCTGATCAGACATAAAATAGACTGAATACTACGGTCAGGAATGCCACAGTGCTGAATTTGAGAAAAGCTATATTTTGCTAATTTTTTTAGTCTATTATTGATTAATGACATCAGAATCTTATAATCTGAATTCAATAAAGTTATCGGCCTCCAATTTTGAAAGATCCCCTTATCACCTGATTTATGAATATAAATTTGTATACTATCTGAAAAGGAAACTAAACTAACACCATGTTCCAAAAAGAAATTGTATACAATTACAAGGATAGAACTAAGTTCTGTTGGAAAGGATTTGTAAAATGAATTAGAAAGACCGTCTGGTCCTGGGGCCACATTGGATTTTAAAGACTTTAGAACCATCATAATTTCTTCTTGCAAGAAGGGTTGATTGAGAACCTTAAGTAAATCTGTCTCTAGGGCCTTCTCTATAGGGGGTCCTAACACTTTATTGATCTGGGCTTGAATGGGATCTGAAGAGACTCTAAATCCTTAAAATGATTATGAATTAAATCCTCTAATTCATTAGTCGAGGAGACTTTCCTAGTTCCGTTGTGTAATGAAATTAAAGACCCATGCTCTTTGACCTCTTTACATAAGTCAAAAGGATCCCCAAATACTGACTTTCTCATATGATTTGAGATAACAGCTTGCAATGTTTCGGCTCGGTTATATTGAAAGATTTTCATTTTTGTTTTAATTTCATCAATTTGTGATATATAATTATCTCTTGAGGTGTTAGCTCTTGATAATAATATTTATAACTGATTCCTTAATTTGAGATAGTGGAAAAACTTGTTCTTTTGGCATATTTTACCCTGCTTCTTAAACCAAGTAATGCAATCAACTTTAGTTTCCTGCCACCATTTCCCCATATCCTGGTATAAAAAGCTTACTGATAGTCTAGCTTGTAAAATTAATTTTATGGAGTTCAGGACCAATGACTCTTGTAACACAGAAGTATTAAGTTTCCACCTCATGTTTTGTCTTCTACTATTACTTGTGAGACCTATGTTAACCTGTAATAGGGCATGGTCTGAAAATTCTACCGGAATAATTTGTAGTTGGTTAAATAAGATTTGTTTTGAAATGAAAAGGTAATCTATGGTATACCCTTTCCCGCGTTTGTAAAAAGTACCTTTCGGTCCCGTTACCTGTTTGTCCATGCAAGATACTAAATCAGCAGTTTTAATTATGTCTGTAAGACATGCTGTATCGCAATACATCTTTTTGTTACTCTCAGATTTTCTTTTTAACTCTGTCCCACAGTTAAAATCTCCTCCCCAAAAGATAGGGATAGTGGTCACTAAGAAGGGTTGGATTTGTCTCATGTATGTTACTCTGCTGGCCTTTGTCTGGGGGTTATATATGTTTATTAGACGGAGGGTATATGAAAACCAGTTCCCCTCTAAAATTAGTGTTCTTCCAGGACATAAATCAATCAATTTATGTAAAGTAAAATTATATGAGTTAAAAAGGATACCTACCCCATCTGCTTTATCTCCCCCAAAAGACCAATAAGATGGTCCCCATGGCCAATCTTTAGCAAAAGCAGAACACTGAGTCTTGTCAAACATCCAAGTTTCTTGTAAAAATTTAATTGAGATTTTTAGATCATGAATCATGTGAAAACTGCCTGTCTTTTCTTAGTTTTTAAAAGACTATGAGTATTTAAGGTGGCCCAGGAAAAATTTAACTCCATCCTTGCTCAACCCAAAATCTAACAACTTGAATTATTTTTTTCTCCTTTTCTTTTTTTTTCCTTTGTAATCTTCTCTAGATGTCACCATGCCTTCTTGGACTGAAACCTGAGAGTCTGTATCAACCATTTTAACCTCTGAATCTCCCCAACTGAGAGCCTCATATGTATTTTTTGTTTCTATCCCTTCAGGTTCTGGAATCACCAGTGGTTTTAGAGACCTGCTCAATCTCCTAAGCACTGGTGGAGGTTTTAAAGCACCAGCACCTTTATTTATTATTTCACCCTTCGATCAGTATAACAAACTGGCTGAAAGAGTTCAGAGATATTTTCTCCTTCCATTCCCCTTAGAATCCACAAGGATCATGGCTGTATCAGGAGTAGCTGTACTTGGTAATGAAACTGCGGGACTCTGCAGCTTTATGGGAGAGCCTATTATGGATTGTTCTAATTCCTGGTCTTTCATGGCCTCTTGTGCTTTTTGTATAAAAAAATCTGACTTACCATTACCATTTTTATTTTGTGCTGCCCATGGACAGGCCCTAAAAGCGTGGTTTTGCTCCTCACATAGGTCACACTTAATTGGGTTGTTGCAATACATGGTAACATGCCCAATTTCACCACAGTTATCGCATTTAGGCTGGTCACATGAGCTTGATAAATGAGTTTTGGCTCCACACCTATAGCACGCTCTCGGTTGTCCACTGTAAAACACCACTCCCCTATCCCTTCCTAACATAAACGAGTTAGGTATATGCTCAATACCAGAAGATGTTTGCCGCAATTTTACTTTGAATTTCCACCCCCCTGTCCAGAATTGCTCTGCATCCAAAAGTGGTTCTGGCTCACTTTGAATTTCACATTTTTGTGCTAACCAAAAAATAATATCCTCAACATGCACACTCTCATTTCTGAACATAACAGTTACGTACTTAGTCAGGGGTTTAGACAAAGGAATAACCAAAAAGGGTGACCATAGGGGGGAAAACTTGACTTGATTGTATCTATCCCAAAAAAGGTCTAATAAAGCTGGGGAACGAAAACTGACATCAAAGTTGTCCTCACCTGAGATATTAATAAAAGCAAATACATCCCGGGGCAAAAACTTTAAAGAGTCTTTCAGTAATAATTTGCCTACATAATACCTGTCTGGTTTTTCCTGTAACCCACCCTTGTACCTAATGCGCACAGCATTCCTCCTGGGAGCTGCTTCTCTTTTGCACTGTGAAAAAAGGCTTGACATAAGGGGTTTTTCCATCTTATTCTCTTCTACCTTATTTTGTTCATTTGAGTGTGATTTGCTGATAGCACCTTTTGAGTACTGTTTTCCCCTCTGTTCCCCTCTCAATCAACATCATGAACATTATCATTTCTGGTTAGAGCTTTTTCATCAACACTTCCTGGTTGCCATTTAGGCACATTTTTATTAATATCAAAAGAACTGTCCCATGCAGAGTCTGGTGACCAAATCCCTTTCCCCAAAGGTTTCCACCCTGCAGCTGTTAAAGCTGCCTGAGAGGACCAGTTTACATCATGTTCTCCGTGGGAAAGTGTAGGAAAGCTCACAAAGTCACTGTCCCTTGCTTCTTTTGTAATCTTGGAGGTTTTGCAATCCTTAAGTTTATCAGAGAAAGAAAAATCAGTTACTCCATCTTGAGAACCAGTCTTAGTTTGGTACACCACTGTGTCTGTCATTTTTCAATCCCAAGACCAGGAGAAAGTGGTTTAAACACGACCCAACCTCCTTATTTAGCGTAAAGGTAGCAAATGTAGCACTAGCAAATTCAGTTTTAGTCTGTTCATTATTTGTAGGCATCTTAAGAGCGATAGCTTACCCCAGTGCTGTTAACTGAAATCCCATCTGCTACATTATCTGTACTCTCCTTCCGACTGCCTGTCGGTAATCTCTCGCTTCAGCTTTCAAGTTGTTTAATCCTCCGTGAACAGCCTGCGCTTCTACAGCTTCTAGCGTAAGCGCTAGCCATTCGACCTTCTTCCTGGTTCCCACGTTCTGCCGTCGGTTAGGCGCTGTCTTTCATTCCTCCTCTGATTTAAAGCGCCGCCCAGCGATTTAACAACAGCTTGAGGGAACTCTGCTTCGCATCCAATTGAACTCCCGACTCAGTAACTTCAAATTCTCGCTTTTTCTGATGGAACCTGAGATGCAGAGCTATTACTCGATTCAAATACCATTTAGAATCGGACTGCTCGTTGCCACTATCGAGCGTCTCTCCTCTGAGACGCCAGCCAACACAACCTCCTCCTCCTCCTCCTGCATTGCAGTGGCCATAACTGACCCTTGCATGCCCCTACTGGCCTTCCAACGCCAGCAGAGTAGGGGAATTTCCCCGGTGTCCTGGCCAAATTTCCCTCATTCACTAAAAATACCATCAACAGCTTAATCTGGTTCAAGGTCAGTTGGCATTCATCTGTATTCCCCCTCCCCCGGGTCGTGCCTGAAAATAGGCAGGATTTGTCTAGTGCACTTACCCGGTCAACAAAAGCTAAATAAAATAAATAAAAAAATAAATACTATTTTCTTTTGTGCTTACAGGTTTTGTTACTGTTTTTTGCTTAAATATTATTGTCTTACTGTTCTTTGATTCAAATTGTTTTTGCAGGGTATACTTTCTACTATATTTTTGCAGGGTGTGCCTACAGGTTTGTTACTGTTTTCTGCTTACAGATTGCAGCTTTATTTTCTCTGATTCAAATTGTTTCTTTACAGGGTATATTTTTGGTGGAATTGTTCAAGATTGGGCCTACAGATTTTTGTTACTGTGTTGTGCCTACAGGTGTTACAATTTATTGCTTTATTTTTTCTCTGATTGAAACTGTTTTTTTGCAGGGTATATTTTCTGCTAAATTGTTACAGGGTGTGCTGAACAGGTTGATACTGTGTTGTGCTTATAGAGTACTGCTTTATTTTTTTTTTTGTTTCAGGGGTTTTATTTGCAAGTTACATCTTCTGTTAGATTATTCTGCAGGTTGTGCTTCCAGGTTTTGTTACTTGTTGTGCTTACAGGTCACTGCTTTATTTTTCTCTGTAGCAAAGTGTTTTTTACAGTGTATATCTTCTGTTAAATTGTTACAGGTGGTGCTTACAGGTTTTGTTAGTTTTTGTGCTGACAGGTTTTACAGTTGTATCTATCATTAGGCTAAGCTTTCAGGGCTAAGTACAGGAACACCTATGAGATACAGACTGTGGGACAGCATCTGCATTTGTTGTTGGTTGATTGTTTCTGCTCTTACCTCTTTGATTCTTTCATCCATGGTTCTTCTTTTTCAGCAGGGGAAGGGCCCAACCACCCCATGCTACATTCCTATTATAGAGTAGCACAGTCATCACATTTCCTGCAGCAAAGTAGGCAGGGAAGGATCAGAGGGGTATCCACACAGTGACTTCACTTAAAGGGGTACAATTAATTTAATCTGTTATAAAAAGTTATACAAAAACAAACAAAAAGATATATCTATATTAAAAAAAAATTACACGTTTGCTTTCATTTTCCTTCTAATTACTCAGACCAGGTTATAAACTCGGCAGCTCAACTGGAATGGATATTATTAACTGCAGGTACTGCGGGACACTTTTCAGAAGAGCAGTTATGCAAGATTTAGGACACTGTCCTACATGCTGGACCATTGGAGATCTAAGGGCTCAGCTCCAGGCAGCACGAGCAGAGATTGACCACCTCAAATTGCATAGTTAGGAGTACAGTAAATGTATTACAAGAACCACCCACCATTTCCCTTAACATCCAACTGAAGCACCTCAACTGCTGAGGGTAGTTGGTCTGGGAGGTTAGCAGGTGGTTAGGTGGGGAAAATCGGATGCCCCATCACTCAGTGTTCACCAGTGTATCACCTCCACAAACCATATAAAAACTACAAACAGGTTATCTACCCCTGTTTCTGAAATCAAACAAAGGGGCAGAGGAAACTGCAGAGCAGGACACTGCAGCACAGGAGCTAGTGCTACAAAATCCATCCAAAACAGGGACCAAAACAACAAAAGAAAAAAGGAAATCCAAAACACTTCTGATCATAGCAGACTCCATGATTCGGGGAGTTGATACCTACCTCCGGCCAGGGGTAATGGTCAGATGTCTCCCAGGTACATCAGCATGGAGAGACACTGACCACATTGCTAAAATCATTTAGGAAGCAGAAGAAAACATTGATGTCCTGGTACACATAGGAACTAATGATCTAGCCAGCTGGTCAGTTGTGGAGACTACGGAACACCTGACCAGGCTAGGAGACAAACTGTCGTCTATTTCGTCTGGCATCTCCTTCTCCAGGGAGAGGAGGGCAGACAGGTGGAAGGCCAGAGAAGGAGAGAAAGGGGAGCCAAACATGTGGCTCAAGGACTGGTGCCAGGGAAAAAGGATACAAATTTGTAGGTAACTGACAACAGTTTTGGGAGCGAAAGTTCTTTAAATTCGATGGACTGCATCTGACTAAGGAGGGAGTCAGTGCATTGGTGCAGAAGTTTCATTTCATTTCATGTCATTTATTTTTTATTCTTGTAGGCCTGATGAGCATAAATGCCTGTTTTCACAGGCGACAAGTAATAGACAGAAAATACATATACAGCATAAACTTAGACATATAGTACAATAACTAAGTAAAAACAAACAACCATACCAACAACAATACAACGATATACAACAAACACTTAACGTACTATATACTGCATGTACATTAGACTGTTCTACAATTACTCATTTCTCCTGGCAGGGAGATAAAAAACAGAGGAGCATGATAAAGTAAGGATCTCTGACCAATTACTTTTCTAAACAAAGGGACCTTAAGAGTTATTCTATCCTGTGATCTGGTCCCACAACTATTGACAAATTGTGAGAACAAGATTGAAATTGAATTTGGAAGAATCCCAGAGATACTTTTAAATATAAAAGTGCCCATTTTTAATAAGACTCTGTTGTCAAGAGACAAACAATTGGATTGTTTATATAAAAGACAATGGCATGTACGAAAAGGGGCATTTATCATAAATCAGTTTATTGCATTATATGTAACTCGAAGTTTATCAAGCAACTTAATACTGGTCGCAGAATAGACAATAAGGCCATAGTCCAAAATACCTAATAAAAAACTATGTGCCAGTAAATGCCTAGCTTCAAATGATAGACAAGATTTGACTCTATGTAAGCCTCTCAGCCTTTGGTGTATAGTCTTCCTAACACTACTGATTTGTAATTCAAAAGATAACTTGGAATCTAAAACCAAACCCAGGTACCTAAAATGTTATACCATTTCTATACCGTTCCCATTAAGATCTATGATTGGAGGCAAGTTTTTACATTTTTGATTATTCGTGAACACCATTGCTTTCGTCTTTTGGTAATTTAATACCATACAATTTGAAATTAACCAGTTCTGTAGAATATCAAAATCAGCCTGGACCATCTTGAGAGCACTTTTGGGACTTGCACTAGTCCCATATAAAACTGTATCATCTGCATACATAATCAGAGAGGTCTGGGTACATACTCTAGGTACCATAGTCATATAAAGGGAAAAGATAAGTGGCCCCAAAATCGACCCCTGTGGAACTCCAAAAAGGATCAATTCAGGCAAAGAGGACCCTCCACCAGTGGAGGTAACATGAGACCTATTCCTCAAATAATCAGAGAACCATTTGAGAACGTCCCATGAAAAATGTAAATTTTGTAAAACCCCTGAAAGTAAACTGTGCTCAACCAAATTGAAGGCCTTGGTGAGATCTACACAAACAGCTGCAACAGTTTGATGTCTTTGCAGAATATTTAAACTAGCAAATGGGGAGAGGGGTGCAGCACCCAATGCATTGAACTAGAAGAGCACCCCTCACCTCCCCTCTCAGCTAGTGATCAAACAGGAGTTCAGCATGTTTGTAGTTCATTTGCATCACCAGGTGAGGAAAAAGGTCTGGCTTCCCATACGATGCACAGAGGAAAAGCCGGACCTCACACCACAACTAACACACTGAAATCTGGCCAATGGAAAATCATGTACACAAATGCCCGCAGTCTGGGATACAAGATCCCAGACCTTGAGGCAACGGTGGCAGAGGCTAAACTAGACATAGTAGCCATTAACAAGACATGGTTCACCAGTAACCACACTTGGGAGACTACCGTACCTGGCTATGTACTGTTCAGAAGAGACCAAGGTGAAAAAGGGGTGGGGTGGGTGGAGTGGTCCTTTATGTCAATGGAAATATCAAAGCTACAGAAATTCAGAATACACATAAGGAGCCAGAAGAACTGTGGGTCACCCTGAAAACAGAAAATGGGACAGCTATATGAACTGGGGTTGTCTACAGGCCTCCAGACCAGGAGGTGGACATAGACACATTGCAGTTAGAAGATGTACAAAACATGACAGCTAACGGGGAGGTTCTGCTAATGGGAGACTTCAACATGCCAGATACAGACTGGTCAATACCAGCCAGAAAGAACATCTGCTAGAACTAGGCACAAAGTGGATTCCCTGCAGGGGAGGACCTCAAACAATTGGTACAACAACCCATAAGAGAAAGGGCTATCCTTGATCTAGTACTGACTAACGGGAAAGGATCACAGATCTCCAGGTAGAAGGTCACCTGGGGCCCAGTGACCATCACATGGTATGGTTCAATTTGGCCACTAGAACTAAATGATCCCATTCCAAGGCAAAAATATGGGACTTCAGAGGAGCTGACTTTGATAAAATGGCCAACAGAGTTAAGCTAGCCCTGGCAGGAAGAAATACATGTGATGGGGTACAGGCAGAGTGGACAAGCATTAAAGAGCTGGTGACACGTTCAGGAGAACTTTAACAAAACGTAATATTTTGACAAAGTTCAGTTTGAATTTCCCATTAGTTCTGTATTCCTCCTCCTCCCCATTATTTATTACTGAGGTCATTTGCATGAAAATAGGATCTTTGCTTCTCAAAAGTTCATCTATTCCTGCTGCTTTCTCCCTACCTGAGGTCACAGAACACTGCTTCTGACCTCACAGTTACTCCCATGGCAACAGATTGTGATGTCACAACACAAGATTTTGACTTGTATTAGGTAGTAAGCTATAGAGGCAGATGAACTCAAAATGAACTCTAAGGGGTAAAGATAATATATTCATACACATTTGCTTAGTAATAAATTATGGGGAAGAGAAACATATAAGATATAAATGGAATATAAGCAGAATTGTACCTAATTATTATATTTTTTAAAGTTTTCTTTGAGGTGTCAGTAGCTCTTCAAGGATGCAATACTTGAAGCAACATCCCATTGAGTTAGGGAGAAAAGCAGGAGCAAAAGAAGGAGGAAACCATTTTGGTTCTCAAAAACAGTAGCAGAAAAGGTCAGAGCCAAAATGTTGGCCTTCAGGAAATATAAGGGAATGCAGCGGGACAAAGATAGGGAGGCATACCAAACTTCCCTAAGGGAAGCAGGGAATGCAGTAAGGCAGGCAAAGGCCCAAACCAAGGAAACACTAGCACAAACAGTAAAAGAAGGGGACAAGACTTTCAATAGATACATTAATGAAAGGAGAAAGTCCAGAGGGGGCATTGCTAAGATCAAAGGGGATAAGGGGGTGTGTGAGGAGAAGAACCAAGGAAAAGCATCAATCCTAAATAGATACTTCTGCTCAGTATTTACTGAGGAGAAGGCAGGGCAGGGCCCACAGCTCAGCACCATGGACATGGGAGGTGTGCACAAGTCTCTTCACAAAAGAAAGGTTCTTACAAGAGCTCGCTAAGCTCAGGGTGGACAAGGCAATGGGACCTGATAGCATACATCCCAGGGTACTAAAGGAGCTAAGGATGGAACTAGGAGAGCCATTGGCAGAACTGTTTAGTGAGAGCCGGCACGTCAGTGCAGCAGTTGGTTTTCCACTTGGACGCTGGCAACCTGGGTTCAGGAATGGACCCGGGTAGTTAGAGGGCCAGCAAGGGGAGAAGGATGGAGTGTCCAGAGGACTGCTGTCCTTCTCCAGGGGGAGGGTAGGGAGTGTGTCCTGCGATTGACAGACCCCTGGTGGAGGCCAGGGGTACCGCAGCAACCAGTGTCCAAAGGTTCAGGGGGGTGGGTTGGACGCTGGACATCATTGCATGTCCTCTCCCCCAAGAAAAAAACTCACAAAATGCTGGCTCGAGCATGACGGCTCGTCTCGCTCCGCCACCCACTGCCACTGATCCCCGCCGTGGGGGCTTGCTCTTGTGGTACTGACCCATGGGGTAATCCGAGGCTTGACCACAATGTCCTTCAGGAGTGGGAAGCCCCCTTGGTGGCCCTGCTCAGGGGGGTAAGCCTGGGCATGGGGGCGTCGGGTTGACAAGAGCTGAGGGAAGGGAGCTGGGACAAAAATACGAAAATAAATAAAAAAAAGAACTGTTTATTGAGTCTCTGAGCACAGGAGAGGTCTCAGAAGACTGGAGAAGGGCTCATGTGATCTTGCTCCATGAGAGTGGCCGCAGGGAGGAGGCAGGGAACTACAGACCAGTCAGTCTTACCTCAGTAGTGGGCAAGATTATGGAGGCACTCGTTAAGGAAAGGATAGTGCAACACCTGGAATCCATCGGAGCACAGGATCCAAGACAGCATGGGTTTACAACAGGAAGATCCTGTCAAACTAATCCCATAGATTTCTTTGACTGGGTAACCAAAGTGGTAGACCTAGGGGGTGCAGTTGATGTTGCCTACCTTTCCTTCAGCAAAGCTTTCGATACTGTTCCATATAGAAGATTGATTAATAAGCTAGGTAAGCTCGAGGTGGGTCAGAAGTTGGTCAACTGGGTGGCAAACTGGTTGGTGGGCAAAAAACAGAGAGCGGTGGTAAACGGTATACAGTCTGAATAGATGCAAGTCACAAGTGAGGTTCCTCAGGCATCAGTCCTTGGGCCAATCCTCTTCAATGTCTTCATAGTGACATTACAGATGGACTGGAGGGTAAGGTTTGATTGTTTGCAGATGACACCAAAATCTTCAGCAGAGTAGATGATCCAGATGGTGTGGGCAGAATGAGAAGAGATCTGGAAAAAAACTGGCAAAATGGTCTGAAGAGTTGCAACTGGAGTTTATCTCAAGGAAGTGCAAGCTTATGCACATAGGGAAGAGAAAGCCTGAAGCTACCTATAGGTTGGGAGGGGAGTTGCTGGCAATCACAAGGGAAGAAAGGGACTTGGGCATCATCATCACAGATGACCTGAAATCATCCAAGCAGACCACTAAAGCTGTAGGTAAAGCTAGAGGGATGTTGGCGTGTATTAGTAGGGGTATCACAAGTCGTAAGAGGGAGGTAATAATCCCTCTTTACAAGACACTGGTTAGGCCCCATCTGGAGTACTGTATGCAGTACTGGAGGCCACACCTGCACAAGGACATTAACAAAATAGAGGCAGTCCAGAGAAAGGCAACCAAAATGGTGCAGGGACTGCATCAGAAAACATATGAGAACAGATGAACGGAGCTTAATATGTATAGAGCAAAGGAAGGAGAGAGGTGATATGATCGAAACATTCAAATATCTTAAGGACACTAACACGGTGAAAGAGTCTAACATGTTTCAATATAATAAAAAAAGCAGGACAAGAGGACATAGCATGGGATTAGAGGGAGGCCGTTTAAGGGGTAATGTGAGGAAGTTCTTTTTGCAGAAAGGGTGGTGAATGCATGGAACAGCCCACCTCAGGAAGTGGTGGATATGAATACAGTGCAGGGCTTCAAACAGGCATGGGATAGGCATAACAGAGGCAACAGCTAAATCTGGTTCAAGGTCAGTTGGCATTCATTTGTATCCCCCTCCCCCGGGTCATGCCTGAAAATAGGCAGGATTTGTCTAGTGCACTTACCCAGTCAACAAAAACTAAATAAATAAATCAAAATAAATAAGGGAGCAATACAGATGAGCATGACTAAATAGGCCATTGACAGAGTAAGGACCTATGGCACATTCATAAGGTAGAAAAAATGGGCAGACTGGATGGGCCTTGAGGTCCTTATCTGCCGTCAACTTCTATGTTTCTATGTAAATTGTTCATTGGACCGCCCTCTACCTAGTAGGCCATTTAGTATATTCCAGGTGTGCTTTGGGTTGCTTCTGGAATTACGCGGCTTGTCAGTGAGGTAAGCGATTTTGGCAGAACGGATGGCAGATTTACATTTGTTATGGAGAGATTTGTATTGCTGGAGAAAGTGGGGTAGCTTCAGTTTCCTGTATTTAGACCAGGCCCAGTCTCTATCCCTCATGTAAAGGTAAGTTCAGGTGGATGCTATGTTGAATAGTGGGGGGCATCAAGAGAGACAGGAAGAGGCAGGAAAGATGGAAAAAGAGGGAAGGGACACAGAAAAACATTAGGGGGGGTGCAGAAAATGGACTGAACGTTTTTTACGTTAATGCTAGGAGTATAGGGGAAAAGATGGATAAGCTGCAGGCCAGAACAGCCTCAGAGAGGTTTGATATCCTGGCCCTCACTAAAACCTGGGTCACACAGCATCATAGCTGAGACATCTCAGTCCCAGACTGTCTTGTTCAGGACAGACAGGGAAAGTGCTGGAAGGGGGATGGAGAGTCACTGTACATGTCAGAGACTCAGTCAGTGTGTTTGAAGGTAAAGCAACAGTAGGCTGGTAGGAGTCGAGACACTGTTCAGCTCTTGACAAGGGGGGAAAGCCACAAAGTAGGGGTGGTCTTCAGAGACCACCAGGTTGGTTAGCTGAAAAGCACAAAGCCGTATGTGATACAGTAAGGAAGGCAGCAGGTTTCGGAAGCATTGTCATTATGGGAGACTTTAATCTGCAGGACATGAACTGGGACATCCCAGCAGTGTAGGCAGTGAAAACAGTCAGGAATTTGTTGAGACTATGCAGGATGGCTTTCTGAATGAATGAGTTCGGGGTGTAACCAGGGAAGGTTCCATCTTTGATCTTGTACTATCCAACCAGGTCATAATAAGTGCCATAAGGGTAAGAGAGCCACTAGGTGCAAGTGACTACAGCACGGTGAGATTTAGCATCACCATGGATGAACACAGATCCGATTCATTGGTGCTGGTCCCTGACTTCACAAAGGCCAACTTCAGTGATATGAGGGAGAATCTGATCTTCAATGCCCTAGAGGCTGTCCATCTCCCTACTGAGCCCTTCAATTTCCCATGAGCCCTGGAGACTCCATTGCAGGCCCTGGAGTCTGATTAGATGCTGCAGTTTTCCTCTGACCCCATTGCTATGGTAATAGGGTAAGAAGTAGCAAAGATGGCTGTCCCTGTCCCTGTCCCTGTCATCAGTGGGCAATGGCTCAGAAGTGTTCTCCTTTTTCTGTTTCTCTTTTTTAACTTGAAATTTGTATTAGCTTTCAATTATAAACGAGACAGGTAGGAGTCTAAGAGTATGGTGCAAAGGAGGTAAATATTAATCCTAAATAGATTAAGATGCAGTACTATGACACAGTGAGAAGTGTTCTCCTTTTTCCAAAAGGGCTCTTGCCCTTAGACAAGTACTGTGCTCTCTCTGTGTTTGCGCAATACTCTTTGCTGCTATCTGGTGGGGTTGGGGAGCGCTTTAGGGGAAGTCCCCAGTCTTCAGGTCACCATTGAGCTGTCTCACTGGCAGCAGAAGAGCCATGAAAACTGCATGTGACCACTGGTGCTGGCTGCACTGAAGATCCACTCTATTCTTCCTAACTTCCTCTGGACCCTGAACAGCAGTCCATGTCCATCATTGCTGGAGGAGTGCAACAGGGTGATGGCAGCAGTCTGGGACTTTGTGGAGCCACAAATAAGACCAGACACCTGGGGGGTGGTAAAACTGCATGCAATTCTAGTCTGGGAGCTGGATTGCACAGCTGTTAGGCAGCTCTTCTCTCCCAGGGAGGGAATTTTCACACCTGCTGTGGTATTGTCACTGTGAAACCTGGGTGGCAGTGCCAGGGGTGTCACGTGGGAGGGGAAGGTGATGGCAGGAGTTCAGAGCAGTGGCACATCTCAGCGTGCGCTCATCTCCATGGGCCCCATTGTATACCATTGTCTTTGGGGCTGGGATGAGGGCTCACTTGGAAGCCCCCTCGCCCCATGCCTCAGAACCTCCCGGTTCGACCGCTGGCCTAGCACTGCCTCCGTGGGGATACTCAGATGGTCTCTGTCCTTGAGACAGCCCCGCCACGTGGGAACATTTGCGGGGTTGAAAGTCCCATGGGGAGCGTGTGCTGGTGCTGGAGTGAGCCGGGGCAAAGCCGAACCAGGGATAAGAAACAAAATAATAATGATAAAAAAAAAAAACAGTACAGAGCAGTGGCATCATGCAGCTGTGGCATGGGGGGCATATACCCCCAAAAAAGCTTGCCCAGTGATGTCTTTTTAAACACCCTGTGGTAGAGGCATAGGTCAAGAAGCATAGGCAGTCTAGGAGAAATCATAAAATTCACAAATAGTGTTTTCTTATTATTAACAACAATAGAATAGAAAAAATAAAATTGTATAAGATAGCTCTTCCTAAAGGCAGTACAAACACATAAATCCTTCATCTAAGTCTCTCTCTCTCTCTCTCTCAATTTAAATGTAATTCTCTCTATATTTCTGTAAACAAAACATTTCTGTCTTTATATAAGATGTCTTTTCCTGCCAGTTTAATCTGTGCATCCTGTTGCTGTAGATTATGTCTCCTATTTCTCATAAAATGTATCAAAACTTGATCACTTTCTTCCTGTGATCATCCTGAAGAGTACATCTAGACTTAACAGGCGCATAAAAATAGAACATTCTGTCCCAGAGCCGGTCATCTGTTCACAATTTTGTAAACAAGTTTCAAGAGGTAAATACATTACAAGGTCATCCCCTGTGTTCCAGATTGATATTTTTTCTAATAAACTCAACTAGCTTTCTGCAGTCGTTTAGACAATATAATTATATACTGTACCTTTGCAAACTATGGGATCCCAGTTTCACATAAAGATTCAAACACAGTTCTTTAACCACAGAGAAGCAAGGGGAAAAAGAAAGAATAGAAATGGCAAGTGAAGGAAGGGAGACAACAGGAGGAAATTGTGAGACCACTAGAGTGGCCAATTCCCAGGTGCCATAAAAAAATCTGATTGCGTAATCTGACAGGTAAGAGACAGACAAGTGGCAGATTGGGAAGGATAAAATAGATCATTGATTTTAACTCTTTCTGCATAACAGATAGGACAGGGTCTTACCCAATCCTGCCTCCCCCCCCAGGTGGAAACCTGTTTTTTTTAAACAGGTTTTCAAACCTTCTTTTATTTCTCTTTTAACATTACCTTAAAACATTTACAGTTCTTTGCACATGAAGTATCCTTTTTTTATTACACCTTTTACAGCAAACATTTCAGTTAAGCATACACATTTTTTTCAACCTTCTTAATTCTCGATTACTGAACCATATCTCGACAGAAAATCAGCACTGACATTCTCTTGTCTGAATTTGTTCATCAATTTGAATTTAAGCGGTTGTAGTGCCAGGTACCACTTTGTGATTCTGGGATTTTTATCCTTCATTTGATTAAGCCAACAAAGAGGACTGTGATCTGTTATAAGTACAAAGTCACCTACTAGCAAATACAACTTAACGGACTCCATTGCCCATTTCACACCAATACATTATTTTTCAATAGTGGAGTACTTTTTCTCTTCATCTAATGAATCAGTCTGTAATGGAAATTGTTTCTCAAAGTCTGGACTTCTTAAAACAGGGACTGAACATAATGAAGCCTTGATGGCCTGAAAAGCCTCATCACATTCTGGGGACCATTTCACATTATGTGGGTGCCATTTTTTTCATGAGTTTAGTGAGGGGAGTAGCTAACTGGGCAAAGCTGGGAATAAATATCCAGTAGAACCAGTCAGACCTAAAAATGACCTGATATGTTTCTTTGTTTTAGGGACAGGACTGTTAGCTACAGCTTCTATCTTGGAAATCTCTGATTTTACTTCTCCATTTCCCAAAATATAACCCAAACATCTGGTTTCCTGCATTCCTAATGCACACTTGGTAGGATTAATGGTCAGACCTGCATTTTTCATAGATTGGATAACTGCATGCAGGTGTTCCATGTCGCTTTTCAAGTCTGGACTGTACACCATAACATCATCCAGGTAAGCAGCACAATAACCAGTGTGAGGGGCTAGAATTACATCAACGTGCCACTGGAATTTAGTAGGTGTGCCTTATAAACCAAACGGCATGGCGGTGAACTGACAGAATCCAGTTGGAATGGAAAATGCAATATTGTCTCTGGATTCTTTAGCTAAGGGGATTTGCCAGTAATCCTTGGTTAGATTGAAGGTACTAATGTACTTGGCACTTCCCAATCTGTCCACCAAATCATCTGTCCTGGGCATAGGACAGCTGTCAAATTTGGACACATGATTAAGCTTCCTAAAATCGAGGCAGATTCTTACTCTCCTTTTTTATTTATAGTCACCATTGCTGGTGATCAAGCACTTTTCGATTCTTCAGTGATATCCAGATCTTCTATTTTTTGTATTTCCTTAACCACATCTGCTTTTAACTGCTCTTGTAAACTGTATGCCGTTTGTTTGATTGGGTGAGCATTCACTGTCACTATTATGTGCATGACCCCTTTTGCTCAGTGTGCTATTGTGGTAAAAGTACTTTTAAATGTTTTTACTGGGTTACAGTTTTCTGCAGTTTGTTCTAGGGGTAAGGAAGCATTCACCTTTACAGCACCAGCAGTTACAGTTTGTTCCAGTCTGTCATGAGCTATCTCAATATATTCTTTAGCAGTTTCTGGTAAGCAACCTTTCATGTTTTTCAACCCATTTCTTTAGGAGGTTAGTATGATATATCTCGGTAAGATTTTTCCTATCGGGGTCTCAGTCTCATAGTTAACTGTACCAGTGCATCTAACCATTTTATAAGGCCCTTGCCACTTCATTAATAACTTGATCTGCCCCTTGTCAGTCTTCACCATTCATTACTGCTGGGTGTAAGCCGGAGGCAAGCAGCTGCTTGGGAGCTTTTTTTTTGGGGGAGTCAGCGCTAACAGCACCACCCACAAGACCAACACAATGCGTGGCACTCGAGGGTTGGCCATTAGGCGCTGCTGACTCCTCCTCCACCCCAGTTCTGTTTTCTCCTGCCATTGAGGTACCACCTGCTGCACAAGTGACCAGAAACATTTCCTGCATCAGAAGGCCTTTCTTCATTTTTCAACGCTGTTTTTTACTCCCATTGTCATTTCCTCCATCCCAGTTCTGAAGTGCTCACCTGAAGCCGTTACATCCCGGTAAGCCTGTTCCTTTTATTTAATTAAATTCTTACTGACAGCGCTGGGTCTGTTGCTGTAGTTTTTCTGAGTTTGTTTTGGTGTCATGTCTGGTTCGGAGGCTAGGAAGAAATCCAAAGTGGGCCGTGCCCAGCATTATTCTGTTGTGGACTGGCATGACATCTGCTTTTGTTGCCTGGGTGCCAACCATGATATGGATTACTGTGATGCCTGCTTCTCCATGGACTGCTGAGTTCTTGAAATCTGAGTGTTTAAAATCAGCAGGGGCCCCGCTGACTTTCAGAGGGCGTCATCATCCTAGGGACGCCATGGCTAGAACTCTTGACCTTGCCTCCGGGTCTCCTCCCGGGTCTATATGGCCCAATGAGGAGGAAACCTCCTCTTCTAATTCAAGCCTTGCCATAGAGGAGGTTTCTTCTGTGGTGCTGGAGGAATGGCTCAGTTCCCTCCAGAGCAGGGTTGGGAGCACCACTACAGCAGTCACCTCCTTGGAGGTGCAGGCTCTCCCAGTGTTGCGGCACACAGCTGCTGGACCTGGCACCGGTAGATCCTTGGCGCCATCCACCAGTGCTATCTCGGATTCTGGTGCCATTTATGGCAATGGTGATCAGGGCGGTGCCATGGGAGATATTATGTCCCATTCATGGTGCCATTGGCAGGGGGGCTTCCAGGATCGCTAGTCTGGCAGTGTGCGTGGTCTCCCCCTCTTCAGAAGGGGATGACTTGCTGGCCAATCTGGATTGGCATCCCGATTACTTGGGGTCAGGGAGCCCCCTGGATGTGACACCAGGCACTCCTGTGCTCATCCCTCAGAGACTCTAGATGCTGCGGTCTCCGTGGGCCCCTTCGTTGACACCGGTGTCAGGGGCCCAGCAGCGGATAGTAGTTCTGGGTTTGCTGGGGTGATGGTACCAACCTCGGGGGCTGGAGCAGCTGCTATTCCTGGTGCTGTCCTGGCTACTGCTGTTGGGATGGGGACCTCCTCTTCTGCGGCCTCCCTCAGTGGGTCAGTGAGATTGGGGGACCCCTTAGCACTGGGCTCAAGGAAGAGGGTGGCCTTGGAGTCCGAGGGGTTGAGAGGCCGGGGTGAAGCACAGGGGCTCTCCTCCACTAACCTGCGGGGGGTGAGGAGGAGCCCAGTGCTGGACCCCGCCTCTCCTTATCTGAGATTGCAGAGGTGCTCTTTGTGGGTGGCATTGGGTTGGCCCTTCTGGAACCATGCAGCCCCGGTCACACCACAGGGGAGAATCTCCCTCAGGGCTCAGCCAGGATTTGTTCTCAAATTTGCAGTGTCCACTGACTGGGTCAACTACTGGATCCCCCCGTGCAGGAGGATCTTCTGCAAGGTCTCAGAGTCCTAGCAGAGGCTGGGCACTTTCTGTCAGGTGCCCTTCCCCAATCCCTCTGCAGACACCATCTCCTCTCCCTGGCTATGTGGGTCCTACAGGGCCCTTGACCTTGGATACATTCAGAGCTAGTGCGGCGGCCTTCCCTAGGTATGTCAAGGTGATGGACAAGCAGATCTTCCACCTGTCCCCACTGCCGCAGGAGGACTCGAACATCTGAGCTCCTCTACTTCCTTGACTTCCTCCTCTGAGGAAGAGGAATGTTCCATCCACCTCTCCTCCTATGCTGATTTCACAGAATATCAGCAATTCCTTTCGAGGCTGGTTCAGGAGCTCTAGGCACAATACCAAGTGGGAGATGCGCGCCTTCTTAAGCGAGTTCAGTGCAAGCTACCTTGTGGTCCCTTCCTGGCCTATTCCCTTCCAAAAAGCATTGATCTGCACCTGGCAGTCACCAGCTGCCTCATCCCCAGCCCCAGAAGACTGCAGAAGGAGGTATTGTGCACCCCAGGAGTCTCTTGGTTCTCTGCCTCACCCACCATCAGTGCTGAGGGCTCTAGACACACCTACTGACGTGGGCTACAACACCTGGCGCATGACCGACCACCAAATCTGGACTCTGCGGAGTTCGACCAGTGCGGAAGAAGAGTTTTCTCTTCATCTCATGTGCTGCTTTGCATCACAGCACATCAGGCTCACTACACTGCCTGCAACAGGCATCTGTGGTCAATGCTGGTACAGGTGTTAGCATTTTTGCCTGATTTGGAGGAATCTAGGCAAGCCATTACCCTCTCTGCACAGGGTCTGGAGCTTGCAAGGCACCAGGCAAGGGCATTGTATGATGCCAGTGAGGTGGCTTCCAGACTGGTAGGGACAGCGATCTGCATTAGGCAGATGGCATGGCTTCGTCTATCAAGATTGTCACTCATTGCCTGGCATAGTGTGATTTCCTCTGCCTTCTGGGGGACCCATCTTTTTTCCCGCTGGGTAAGGAGGAATTTGTTGGGGTGTCTTCCGTCCCCCCCGGCCATGGGGGACACCTCCTGAGCCTGAACAGCCTTAGACCATGTATGACCTAGTATGGCAATAAGGGTCTCCCCCTTCTGCGTCTCCTCCGCAGGAGGCTGAGGGAAACTGTTCCCTCAGGGCAGTAATGAATGGTGAAGACTGACAAGGGGAAGATATGCAAATTACGTAACTACCGTAATTCTTGATCTTCCCCATTCATTACTGATTCCTGCTCACCTTCCCCTCTTGGACCTCAGCTTCTGGGGATCGCCTCCATCCTGCTTGCCCACCCCATCTATGAGGCCAGTTGGGGGCAGAGTCCCACTGGTACCTCAGGGTCCTCTGTTTCCTTTGCTAAAGTCATAGAGCACCCAACCTAGGAGGGCAGCTAGTAGGGTCTTTGCCTTGACCTTGGAGGGAACTCCCTGGGGTTCTCAGTGGGGTACACTGTGGAGTCCATTCTGTGACTTTGCACGGACCTGTCTAGTCCATTGCCGACTTGATTAAAGGGTGGTTACTTCGTCAGTGCATCCCCGTGGGAGAACCCATAGAGAGTCACCCCCTTTTCCTTTTCTCGCTGTCCCCTACATTATAGGGGTTGTTTCTGGACAGGGTCCTCTCCTGTTTATGGGTTCCCCCTCTTGGCTAAGCTCTTGGGTAGTAAACTTGAGATGGCCATGGTCCAGGACTTTCATCCAAAATGCTGATTTAGGGGTGGGGTGGGTCAGACTCCACCATGCTTTATATTCTCCAAGACCATCTCAAATTCTCCTGTTCTGGACCTATGTCCAGTGGTCCCTGAAGCTTGGAGGGATCATTGCACCTGTGTCTTCATACCTCCCAGGTTTTTGAGAATAAAGATAAGCCAACAGTCTTCTGGCTGAGCATGGTGGAAGCCCCGCTCTCTCCTTCTTTCCATATATTTTCTATCTACTAGTCCCCTCCACCAATTTTTTCTCTCTCTTTGTAAATAATTTATTTACTACCATCTCCTTTCCATTTCAAGCCTTGTTGCTGGTCATCCACTGTTATTCCAGCTACCACCCGTGGCTTTCCCTTTGTTAACCGTTCATGTTGGAAATGTATAATCCTCATTGTCCTGACTCTCTCTTGAACCTTCTCTCTCTCTCTCTCTCCCCAGGTCATGTCTGGGTTTCTGCACTTATTACATATTTTACTGCCATTATTTTATATTTTTTGATTCTACTCAATGTATTGTTGTAGCACTGCTGTACTGTTCTCTTATTGTATTACTGTACCCTTGTTATTGTTACACTGTTTTTCCTTGTTGTACTGTCCTGGGTCATGCCTGAAAATAGTCATTTTATGGCTAGTGCACTTACCTGGTAAACAAAAAACTAAATAAAAAAAAAATAAAAATCTTTCTCTTCTTATTTGTTTCCCTCTCTTTCTCTCTCGCTCTCTCTTTTTCCTGTGCTGCCGCCCAGCGGTTGAGGCCCTAATGCCAGTTAGTAAAGTCCTACTTTCCCTCTGTCCTCTGGCTGGCTTATTCCTTTTGCAGTTTATATCCTTTCCTTTTTGCCTATCCCTAGGTTCTGTTGCCTCATCTTAAAATTTCTCTATCCCCCTTTTTTCCTTCTCTCTATCAGAACAAAACTGGGGTGGAGGAGGAGTCAGTGGCACCTAACGGCCAACCCTCGAGTGCCACACAGTGTGTCGGCCTCGTGGGCGGGTGCCATTGGCGCCGACTCACCCCTCCCAAAAAAAAGCTCCCGAGCAGGTGCGCGCCTCCAGCTTACACCAAGCAGTAATGACTGGTCAAGATACAAGGAAAGATCAAGAATTATAGTAGGTACGTAATTTACATTTTTCTGTAGTGGTTAACAGTAACAAGACCTTTTCACCTGGCTCAAAAGCTTTTTCTTTTACCCATGGTCGTAATGCACCTTCTGCTGTTTCTGTGCTTTTTTCTGATTACTGTGGGCAATTTCAACGTTTTTTGACATTTTCTTTCTCAAGTGCACATATGTAAGATGTAATAGATTCTTTCTGAGTGGGGTTATCTTTCCACATTTCTTTTATTACATCTAATGGCCCTCTAGGTTGTTTACCATACAGCATTTCAAAGGGCGAAAAACCTTCTGACGCTTGTGGCACTTCTCTGTAAGCAAAAAGCAGGTAAGAAAAATATTGGTCCCAGTCGTTCCCTTCACCTTTTACAAATCTTTTTGACATATGTTTTAGGGTTTGATTAAAACACTCAACAAGATCGTCTATCTGAGGGTGATGGGGGAGGTTCTTATGGCAGTGATATCCAGGGCTGTGCCAACAACTGTAAGGGCCCCCCCTGCAACATATTTGATGGGGCCCACTGCCCCACCAATAAATGTAAAATAACTGTTAGCGCAAATGAAATTTTTATAGTGTAAGTTTTTTTGTAGCAGTCCTGCTGAACATACATAGTTCCTCCATGCTGCCCTCCGTCCCTCTTGCTGGCACCATGATTCAGGAACTGAACAATGTCATTTGCTCCTGCTCCTCCTGGGGATACCAGCACCAAGTTTAGATGTTTTGAGTAATGGTCTCTATTGCTTCTTTGTTCTGTGTTCCCTGCCCAAACATGCACATGCACCTAGCACCACTGGGGGCCAAGTGTCTTGCTCTTCTACAAAATTCTGACCACTTAATTGAGTTGCACACTGGCTCCTTAGTAAGGGTTTTCTGACCTCTACCCTCAGTTGATTAATGTGTATGTAAATGTCCTCTGCTGGCTGCTCATAGCTACTGTACCTGTATATGTTCTCTGTTTGCATTTCTATTGTATACTTCTCCTCTATTCCCCTTCCCCAGAACGCCTCTGGAATCAAGTGTTATCCTGCTCAGCATGCCTTCCTGGCAAAACTTTCCAATAAATAAATAAAAAAATGTGAAACTTGAGTTGGAATCTTCTGACAGCACTGCTGACAAACCCAGTTTCAAATGGATATGCAATTTCCAAAGGGAAACTTGCAAGTCTGTCTGTGAGTAAAGGTTTTCTTAATGCTGACTGCTGAGGCAGTGGACCCTATAACAGTGTGGGCCCTACTGCAACCACAGCTCTTGCACCCCCATGGTCACTGCCCAGGTGATACCTAGTGCTACAGTCCCTTCAGCAATGCAGCACCAAAATTACTACCATGATCAGTAATAATCTATGTAGGTATACCCACCCCACTGAAAATTTTGGCAAGCTCTGCTTCCACTTTTGGGACTGTGACAGTATGCATTGGAATTGCCTCTGAGTATCGATTAGCATTGTCACATGCTACCACAATGAATCAATGAACCTTTTTACTTTCGTACAAGGGGCCAACCACATCCGTTGCAATTATCTCAAAAAGTGCATATGTCAAGGGTAGGAGCACCAGGGGCACCTTATCTTTTTTAGTCATTGGGTCTACTTTCTGACATCCAGCACAAGAACTGCAGTAGGCAGCAACATCCTCATGAATCCCAGACCAGTAAAATCTGTACAGCAGTCTGGCAAGGGTGTGGTCCCTCCCCGAGTGACCTGACATAGGACTATCATGTTCTATCTGTAGTAACTCAGTTCTATACATCTTTGGTATGACCAATTGTTGTGTCTGTTCCTGCATCTGAGGATTATCACAAACTCTATATGGTAGCCCATTACATTTTTATGTTGGCTTGCGCTTGCACACCAGGCAACATATTGCATTAGTAGCAGATTTGGAGGCGCGGTCACTGTTGGGCGAATGCAGGGCACGCATCAGTAGGTGAGTCCCTCATTCACCAATAAAGCAGCTGCAGGCACCAACACCCTCAAGATGTAAACTGGCCACCAGATCTAAGGAAAGGCCCACTGCAATGAGAGCCAAGTTCTTCATGCAGCGGCGTGCCTTTCCTGGTGAAACAGTTCGATTAACATGGCAGCATCTACTGCTGCCAGCAAAGCGCTGACTTCAGGGGTGCCCAATCCCCCTGTCAGCATGCCCTGACACATCATTTGCCGATGGGGGAGCCCACTCCCTATCAGCATAATGCCCCCCTCCCTCCCTCCCATTTCAAGCCTCTGCGCGGGGTGGCCAATCCCCCTGGCATCATCATGCCCCAACAGTCTTTCTTTGCCGACAGGGGGCCCAATCTTCATCAGCTTTAGTCCCCCTTCCCTGTTTAATTTGCCAATGGGGAGCCCACTCCCCGTCGGCATAATGTCCCCCATTTGTTGTGTGCCGGCGTGTCAATCCCCTCAGCTCTTGCCCCCCCATTAGCTATATGCCACTGGGGTTGCCCAATCGCGGCACAGCACCCCAAAAATACCAGGTGGCACGCGGGAGCCCACCCCAGCGCACAATGTCTATGTAAAAAAAAAAAAAAAAGAGTCATGCAATTTTTTTGTTTTTTTAACCTGTAAATCAGAAAACAGTCCCTCGCGGTCTGTCCTGCTCCTCCCTCAACCTGCACCCACCCTCACTGACCCCACCTTCACCACCCCATACTTACCTCCAGAGCCCTGCGCGATGATCTTCAGTGGACCAGGAACACGTTTGAACTCTTCAAAGCCGACTGCGAACTGAAGAAATGCCGGTAAGCTGTATAATGGCATAAATAGTTTTTTTTCAACTTTGGTGCATATCTCAGCCATTTTTGGGAATTTTGGCACCAAGTTTTGAACATGGGGTTATTGGGCCCCTCCTCATGAATTCAGTCACTGTTATGGCGTTATTCATTCCTGAAAAGTGATTTTTGCGGTCACGGCATGGAATCACCTTTTGGGACTGATTAATTAAATGACAGTGCCACTGTTCATGTGGAGGGCTCTCAAAAAGTCTGTGTTGCAAATTTGGTGACAAAAATCCACAAAATGACTGTTTTACGCACGTCCATTGCATAGTACCACACGCTCATAACCCGTTGAGTTTGTAATATTTTCACTCCAGATTTTTAACATTGCCATTTTCCCACTCCTCCTTATGAACAGTATAGCTGTCATTTTACATATCCTGGCCGAAATGTGTTTTCGCATGTCCAGCATAGAATAGAGCGGTCGCTGTGCGAAATCAGTTTTTGGGACAGTTTGACGAAATGACAGTGACACTGTTCATGAGCAGAGGTCCTAAAATGCCTATTTTGAAAATTTGGTGACGAAAGTCCATAAAATGACTGTGTTACAAGTATGTGTCCCACAATTTCCACACACCCTTGTAACTTCGCAAATTTGAAATATTTTAATGCCAGATTTTCAACACTGTCATTTTTTCACACCTCCTTATGAACAGTACAGCTGTCATTTTTCACATCCTGCCCGAAATGTGTTTTCACACCTGTGGCGTACAATGGCATGGTCGCTGTGGGAAATTAACTTTTGGGACAGATTAACAAAATCACAGTGCCACTGTTCATGAGGGGAGGTCCCAAAATGCCTATGTTGAAAATGTTGTTGAAAAAATCCCATAAATAATTGGGTTGCGGATGTGCGTTGCGCAGTTTCAAATCATGCTCATGACTTCACCAATTTTTCATATTTTCACTCCAGATTTTCTACGTTGCCATTTTTTTTTACACCTCCTCATGAACAATACAGTTGTCATTTTTCACATCCTGCCCAAAATGTGTTTACGTACCTGTGGTGCCAACTGGTGCAGTCACTGTGCAAAATCATCCTTCGGCTAACAAACTGATAGTGCCACTCTTCATGAGGTGGGGTCACAAAAAGCCCATGTTGATCATTTGGAGTGAAAATACCAACACACACCTATGGCGTTAGGGTTTCCAACTGTAACACCCCACCCTGTACAGACTGACAGGCGTCAGGAGTGTGACTTGGGATTATCAGCTGTAATGCTCCCGCCATACCACCCCCACCCACACCCTGCAGCCAGTGACAGGCATCGAGGTGTGCCTTGGACTGTTCAGCCCCAAAGTTCACCCCATTCTCCTATACTGCACCCACCTCAGCGTATTTCCTAATGGAATGGGGTAAGTATAAGGTCCAAAGACCCAAAAGAACACCACGCCACTTGTCAGTGTCTACAGGGTAGGGTGAGGTAAAATGGCATGAGCGTTATAGCTGATGACCCAAAGGCACACCCCAATGCCTGTCAGTCTCTGTAGGGTGGGTGTGGGGTTGGCATTAGTTCAATACTTCAATGCTACTCCTATTATGCATGTTCGACTCCTGCACTACCAATGCCAATGCCAGCAAAACAACATTCGGCATTGACAAATGCTTGTTTAAAGAGTGGTTCAACCTGTTTTTGTTTCACCCCCCAGCTGCTTAAAATAACCTTAGAGAGAAACATACTTAGTTTGCTCTGAAACAAAATCAGAATCAGTTATTAGTTTAGTTTCAGTATTTTCATATATCAACCCCTTATGCCCATCAGTCTTTTGCGCCACTGTATTTTCAGGCATCTTCTTTCTTTCCTGGACTTCCAAATCTTGGAGATGGGCTTAAACAAGTCCGAATCAAAGTCATCAAAAGGAAAAGAGCTGCCAACATCTGAGATTTTCTTTACCTGTGCTCTTGTCATTGCAGCGGCCAAAACAGCAGGGTTTACTCCCTCTGTGATTATCTTACTGCATCCTGGAAAGTCATTTTCAATAATCACAGGTACAGGTAATGTTGGTACTATTGCCACTGTCCTTTAATGGGATATCCCATTAATGTTCTGCATCACTTGGGTGGTAGGATAGTATCAAGTGTCCCTGTGGATGCAAATTACTCCAGTACCTGGTCCTTTTGCATAGTCTTTTCCCAGCACTTCAACATGCACCATGGTCTGTCTGCTTTCCGAATCCATTTCATCCCCAGTATACTGTTTAAAGATCGCACAAGAACATCACTGGGCTGGGCAGAACCTTCCAACTATGCATCATAATGCCATAAGAATAATGGTTAAGGTACACTTAAGGGCCTCCAATGACTAACCCTGCTGGGGCCCCCCAGAAACATAAGGCCAGCTCTGGCCAAAATACGATGCAAAGCACGATATTCAGGCCAGAATTCTGTTACAGTAAATAGTTATCCCTCATTGTGCATGGATTTCCATCCTAACTGAAATGCTGTTGTAGCATAGTTCAATGGTTATAGAATGCTATTGTACCCCTGTGTGGTACAACAGCTTTTTAATCAGAAAGGAAACTGGTGCCATCTGCTATTTTACTTTTATTTTCACACACACACACAAACACACACACAACAACCTAGACCCACCCCTAAATTTCTGTTACCTCATAATTTTAAAAACCAGAAATTCACCTCTCACATAGGTGGATGTTCATCAGCTGGGTGATAGTGGGTTTCTTTTTTTTAATAATAAATTAAATTGATGATTTTTTGGGAAGGAAAGCATTTTTTAATTTCCTGTTTCAGATCATATACTATACAAAACAACACATGGGCAGCCATGCACAACTCAGCTGTTTTCCCATCTTGGGTTTCTGATGACATCAGGGACCTCTCGAGCTTCGCTTTCAAGGTCCCTATGATGTCTTCAGATGCCCTTGATGGAAACACAGCCTTGTTGTGCATGAGTGCCCATGTGTTATTGTCAGTGTTCTAGGTTTTGGTACGTTTAGATTTTTCCCAGCTGCCTATGAGGTAGTGAAAAGATAAAAACTTGTCACTAAGCACCTAGGTCTGCTGCATGTCTTATAATATGGATGAGCTGAATAGATGGACTAGCCCTTAGCACAGCCGCAGTGCCCTCACATCTGACCTGGAAGATAATGATTGTACAAAGCAGTCTGTGTGAGTGTGTGGAAAATTGGGGGGGGGGTGCTGGGAGTGTATGTCTAACAAGGTCAGCTTCACTCAAACTCCAAATGATGGAAGCAAACTCATGTGCTGCAACAACATTCGAGAGGATCCTGTGCTGCTTTCAGTTTATTCTGAATGGGCCATTTAAACTTTCTCGTGCAATACCTCCTTGGTATCTAACACAGATGTTTTCAAACATGATTTTGCAATAATGTGCTGGCAGATCTTTGTGTCTCTGTTGCTTGTTAGCCATATGACTGTTGTTGCATAACAGGAGGTGACCGTATCTTATGACCATCAGTCATATAAAAACGTCAAGGGCCCATCCCAACACATAATATAAAGCTAGTCATGAAACAATAAAGTGTTTAGTGTTGTCAATCATTGAAGCACAGAAAGCTGCCAGTAGAAAAAGTTTCACAGTCCATCTTGAAATAACCAAATACTGGTACAGACTAGAAAAGTGCAGAAGGTGCTCATACTCACAGTCATAGTCCCTGTACACATGTGAACACAAAAAATGAATCCAGAGTACACTAAACTGTTAAAGCAAAGTGCATAATTTTATTTCAACTGGCACATAGTTTACGTGCCCTAGTGCTTTAAAACGCAGTTCACTCAGTCTCAGTCACTCTTTAATGCCCTCTGAGGCACTGCCAAACAAATCCTTTTTCCTAGACTGTAATTACATACTTTTCCTGGCATAGCCCTCAGACAATTTCCCTCCCTATGCAACAGTGCAGAGTATATAAATGTGTGTCATAATCCTTGTACTGGAGAGACTACAATCTTCTCTTTTGGTACCAGTGCCTAATCCCCGGCTTTTTGTTTGTTAGTTTACTTTAGTTTCACCCCTGAACTCTGACCAGCTCTCTTCAGCCCCCTGCCCCCTTCAGCCCCACCCCCCCCATCCTGGGACATACCTCACCTTGTGTCCCCATGGATGACACTCTTCAGGCGAGGCTGCCCAGGGGTCAACCTTTACCCTGGACAGAGTTACAGTGTCATGGTGGGTGGTGAGGGACCTGCAGCAGGGTGGTGAGTGGCATAGTGCATAGTCTGTTTTTTTTTGGCACATTTCTACCCCACCCCAAGCATCGTGGAAATGGTGCATCTGATGCTGAGACATCAGAGCAATGACATTCCCCTCCCTATGTTGTGGCTCCAGTGGCACTGCTATCTGTGGTCACCCAGGTGGTAGTATTGTGGGGAAGACCAGGATCCCTCTCTCCCTCCCATGAGGAGGCAAGTGTCCATGGGATGCTCAGTCATCCAGGGGGGCCAGCTCACCCGCAACCCACTCCCAGTGCTTCACTGGGTACCCAGCCATGGAAATGTTGTTGGCCAGATAATGCTGCAAGTGGTTAGCTGGCAGTGGTACACTTACAGTAAACTAGTTAGCAATGCTTTGTGAAACAGAAACCTCCAAACCCAAAGACCATTCAGTGCAAAGTTGAAAACCTTCAACTGGAGTATTTGTAATGTCTGGAAGCATGCACATGTCCATTTAATACTTTACCAACTATATTACAGGGTGTGTTGTAGGGCAAGCCCTGGATCTACTCATGGTTCCTGAACCAGGCAATCTCCCAGTAGAAAAAGTTTCACAGTCCATCTTGAAATAACCAAATACTGGTACAGACTGGAAAAGTGCAGAAGGTGCTCATACTCACAGTCATAGTCCCTGTACACATGTGAACACAAAAAATGAATCCAGAGTACACTAAACTGTTAAAGCAAAGTGCATAATTTTATTTCAACTGGCACATAGTTTACGTGCCCTAGTGCTTTAAAACGCAGTTCACTCAGTCTCAGTCACTCTTTAATGCCCTCTGAGGCACTGCCAAACAAACCTTTTCCTAGACTGTAATTACATACTTTTCCTGGCATAGCCCTCAGACAATTTCCTCCCTATGCAACAGTGCAGAGTATATAAATGTGTGTCATAATCCTTGTACTGGAGACTACATCTTCTCTCTTTGGTACCAGTGCCTAATCCGCCTTTTGTTTGTTAGTTTACTTTAGTTTCACCCTGAACTCTGACCAGCTCTCTTCAGCCCCTGCCCCTTCAGCCCCACCCCCATCCTGGGGACATACCTCACTCCTTGTGTCCCCCCCCCATGGATGACACTCCCACAGGCGAGGCTGCCCAGGGGTCAACCTTTACCCCTGGACAGAGTTACAGTGTCATGGTGGGTGGTGAGGGACCTGCAGCAGGGTGGTGAGTGGCATATTGCATAGTCTGTTTTTTTTTGGCACATTTCTACCCCACCCCAAGCATCGTGGAAATGGTGCATCTGATGCTGAGACATCAGAGCAATGACATTCCCCTCCCTATGTTGTGGCTCCAGTGGCACTGCTATCTGTGGTCACCCAGGTGGTAGTATTGTGGGGAAGACCAGGATCCCTCTCTCCCTCCCATGAGGAGGCAAGTGTCCATGGGATGCTCAGTCATCCAGGGGGGCCAGCTCACCCGCAACCCACTCCCAGTGCTTCACTGGGTACCCAGCCATGGAAATGTTGTTGGCCAGATAATACTGCAAGTGGTTAGCTGGCAGTGGTACACTTACAGTAAACTAGTTAGCAATGCTTTGTGAAACAGAAACCTCCAAACCCAAAGACCATTCAGTGCAAAGTTGAAAACCTTCAACTGGAGTATTTGTAATGTCTGGAAGCATGCACATGTCCATTTAATACTTTACCAACTATATTACAGGGTGTGTTGTAGGGCAAGCCCTGGATCTACTCATGGTTCCTGAACCAGGCAATCTCCCTCGCTGTGCAGGGTATTGATATCGCAGCTTACAACGATCGCTCTCTGGCAGGCATCTGATTGCTCTCTTCTCTCACTCTCATTCCCATCTGGGATGGTGTTGGCATCGCAGGGCTTCAGCTGTCCTCCAATGCAGAGAGAGGGAGGGGGAATCCTGGGTGCAGCAGAGCTGGAAGAAGAACAACACAGTAGTAAACAAAGTAAACTGCACTACAAATAACAAAAGCTGGCACAAAATGAATGAATGTGAGGCAGCTGATTTATTGGAAACCACAAAGAAACCACAGCAAGACTAGTAGTAATAATGTTGTGCCACCTGTCTCACGTTCATTAATTTCGTGCCAGCTTTTTTGATTATTAGCATGGTTTACTTTTGTGTACTAGTCTTCCAGTGCAGGTCAGTCCTCTCCTGATTCCAGCGATCGGTGGTTCACAGGTGAACTTCTCCTGTGTCGCTTTCCTGGGAGCCAGCTCAACCTGCACATCCTGGCATCTAATCCCACAGGAGTGGTAATGACCTGAACACGGTGCTAATCAGGCAGATTCGGTCACAGTTTTCAGCCTGCAGTACAGCAAAGTCTCTCCAGGCTGTAGGCTGCAGCTTCAAATTGTACGGTGCTCAGCATGCAATCACCTCACTTTTCCAGAGTAGGGGACCTGCTTCTCACTTTGTTTGTCTCACCAACAAACACACAGTCCCACTTTGCACTACATGCTGACAGCAGTTTGCAGTGGTCTTGCTGGCTTGAGATTTCACATAGATCTGCTCTGAGTTCTGAACAGCCCCTGCTGTACACTGAGGAATTAGCAGCTCTAATTGGTCACTGAGCTGTCAACCACAGCAAGCAGCTTCTGGAGTTCTGTCACCCAACACGATTGGTGTCTAGAAATGTGCCTGAATTAATTTGGTTCATCACAAGTCCATGAGCCCCTGTGGCTCTCTCCTCAGGCGAAGGTACCCAACAGGATAGCCTGTCAACCTCTGACCCTACTGCTATGCCATTCAGGGGAAGAAATAGCAAAAATGGCTGCTAGGTCGTGGTCCAGTGGCTGTTTCCCCCCAAAAATCCATTGTTTACACAATGCAGTTCAAGCATAATTTCACTTCCTGAACCAGTTCTGCACAGACACATCTGGTTCAGCCGGTGCAGTGGTCGGGTGATTACTGGTCCTGTCGCTAGCGTTGAAAGGTTAGCTCCCTTGGCAGTGGTGGACACCTTTGATGTGTGAGCAGCAAGGAGTCCTAAAGGTATAGTAGCTCCACAGGGGGTTAGATTAGCAAATAAGAAATTGATGATTACTTCTTACCACTGGACCTCAGGGTAAAAGCCTTCTAACTGTCCTTAAGTGCTGAATTAGACTGACCATGTCAGTGCAAATTCCCTTTAACTTTTTTTTCTCACTTTCTTTCTCTTTCTCTGTAGAGTAACCAGACAATTCAGATGTTCTCTCCCATCATAGACGCCAACCCCTTGGAGCTGTCACATTTTATTGTTAGAGATCAGACATGGTCCCTCAATTAGAGTTATGACTGCATTTGAAGCAAGTAAAGTTGCCATCAGGCTTCAGTTTCCTAAACCCTTCCCCGGCAAGGCAGCAACACCTTTTTGAGCTTGAAAATTCTTATCAGCTTGATGATACACAGACTATATCCTAGGGTTGCTCAGATTCTGAGACATGGAATTGGATTTATCAGATTCTGACCCAATTTTGAGAAATGGAGATTTTCAGAATTGTAGTTCGAAAATTGTATTTCCAAAACTTAAGGCTAAAACATGTTTTTACATAGAAATGTTAGGATTCTGAATCTGATTCTGAGGTCTTTTTTGTCAGATTGGATTCAGAATCTGAATTTCCTAAACAGTCCACTTGGATCAGAATTGGCCAGTCCGGAGCATTTCTACTATGGTCCATTTGGCCTTCAATAAAATGTTGACTTTGAAACTTTCTGCTGGTTCAAGAGATCCACCTGTTGAATGCATCATTTAAACAAAAGCATATGACTGCAACTGATTTTCCTGAATAAAAAATTATACACTTCTGCCACAAGCATTACGGCTCAGAAATGGACCAAAATCAAGGAGGGGTTGTTGGCAGCCACTAACAAGTGTGCCAAACTAAAGAGCAAAAAAATCTAGAGTCAAGAAGGCCAGCTGGTTTGACAGGGAGGTAGCCCAGATGGTAAAGAGTAAGAAGTCAGCCTTCAGGAAGTATAGACCCACAAGAGGAATGTGGACAGAGAATTGTACCAAAATAAGGGAGGTGGACAGGGCAGTCCGACTGGCTAAGGCCAAAAGAGAGCTGTAGCTGGTAGAGAGGGTGAACATGGGGCAGAAGACTTTCTTCTGGTACATCAGTGAAAAGTGGGAAACCATTGATGGGATAGTTTGGCTGAAAAGGGAATGGGGTTGGCAGAGGGTAGTGAAGAGAAAGCACTTAACAAGTGCTTCTCAGTTTTGTCTATGGAGAATTAAGAGGAAACAAGGTGGTGGTGGGTGGGGTTAGAGATGGGGTGATTGAAAGGACAGGGTGAGGAAAGGCTTAAAGGCCCTGATGGAAGAGAAGTTCCCAGGACTGGATGGCATATATCCGAGTGTGGTGAGGGAGTTAGTGGATGTGCTGGCGGGTCCCATGGTAGACTTGTTTAGAGACAGGGGAAGTACACTGGACTGGAGGACAGCATATGTTGTGCTGCTACACAAAAGCAGGTTAAGGAAGGACCTTGGTAACTACTGGCTGGTCAGTCTGACCTCTATAGTAGGGAAACTCATGGAAACCATACCGAAGGAAAGACTGGTAAGATTTCTGGAAGAAAATGGACTTCAGGATGAGAGGCAGCATGGGTTTTGTCAGGGCGGTCCTGTCAGACTAACCTCATTGATTTCTTTGACTGGGTAACCTGGACAGTGGACAGGAGCTAAGCAGTGGATGTCCTTTATATAGATTTCAGTAAGGCATTTGACTCTGTTCCCCACAGGAGATTAATCAGGATGCTGGATGACCTGGGGGTATGGGCAAAACTGGTTATGTGGGTTAGAAACTGCCTGCAGGATAGAAGTCATAGGATAGTGGTCGGTGGGAGTTCTTGGAGGCTACACCAGTCATTAGCAGGGTCCCACAGGGCTTGATGCTTGGTCCAGTGTTATTAAACAGCTTCATCAATGACACTGTAGATAGGTTCATAGGTAGGGAGTTCAAGTCTAATAGCCAAGAAGGCCATAAGCAGACTTGCCACTAACTGTGGATGTATTCTAACTTTCCCCCCATGTAATGCAGATGGGATAAAAGGTAAGATTTGCCTGTTTGGAGATGAGACAAAGCTCTGTGGGAGAGCAGACATGGAAGTGGGGGACAAGGCATTAGGGAAGACCTGGCCAAGGTGGAAAGATGGTCATGTATTTGGCAATTGGGATTCAATGCTAAAAAGTATAAGGTAATGCGTTTGGGGGTGAAGAACCCAGAGGCCAAATACTGGCTGGGAAGTATGCAAGTTACCAGGTTGGTAGAGGAGAGGGCTTGGATGTGATCATCATGAGTGACCTAAAGCACTCAGCACACTGCAGGAAAGCAGCAGCCAAAGCAAATTAGATGCTGATCTGTATAGCCAGGGGTATAACCAATAGAAAAGCAGAGGTCGTTCTGCCACTGTACAGATCACTGTTTCGGCCTCATCTTGAGTACAGCATGCAATATTAGTGCCCTTAGCTAAAGAAAGACATCAACTTGCTGGAAACAGGGCAACCAAGATGATACAGGGACAGCAAGGCAGATCACACAAGGAGAGACTCAGCGATCTCAGCATGCACTGCCTGGAGCTTCTTGCTGACTTCTCTAGGCTGAATAATAAACCTGGTATAACAATGCTTGCAAGCTACACAAAGATAGTCACATCTGGCTTGAGGGCATACTCATACTTTGGTTCTGCTCCATTTTTGTCTCCTGACTTAGCTTCTTGTGCAACTACGTGAATGGAGCAAGACCAGGTGTGCCTTATATACCGATATGTGTATGTGCTGGGGGGGATGTGTATGCTACAGAAAGATTGTCCCTTGTAGATAAACACTGTGTGTGGAATGCGTGAACCTGTGCATTGAGTAAATGATAAGCAGGTCTTTGTGAATGGAGCCATTTTGCTTGTTCACATGTCACATCCCTTTTGAATCAAATTTCTTTTTTTTTCTACAGTGGTTTTTGTCTCAACAGTGACTGGAGCTGGCAGCTGTTTGATGTCTGTCCCTACCTTCCTCCACTGGCATCCACCACCCTGGAACTTACTGACTCTCCAAATCTTCCATGGATTATCTCCCCCTGCGAGAAGGCAGGGGGAGGTCCGTCCCTCCCCATCCATCATCCAGATGAACGACTAGGATCCCAGTGGTAGTGCAGGCTGAGGATTGGCACGCAGATCATCGTGCAGCCAGTCCCACCATTTTTTTCACTAGTCTTTTCTTCCCGTTCCCATGCTGGGGTGCGCACATTGGCATGTGTGTGTGTGGAGGCACTCAGTGCACCGCGAGGGTCCTGCAGTTTCCTTCCTTCGTGTGATGTTCTGACCTGTACCGCCACATAGCCTCCACTGGGTGGCAGTGGAATGGTGGAAACAACAACCTTCCCTCCCCAAAAGAGGAAAACAGGCCCTGGTTACTCGATCCTGTCCCTCCCAGGCTGACCCCCAGTGACTTGAGTCTGTTTCTGAACCTGGGTCGCTGGTGTGGTGTGACATGTGGCATGCGCCTCAATCCTCAGTGCCACTGGGCCAGTTAGAATCTCATTTCTTGTTGTTAACTACTGCTGCCATATTCTAGAGTTGAGTACCAAATAGGATTTTCAAACATCTGGCCTGCTGGCGGTGCATTTTGGCACAACCATATTTTAATTTTTTTATTAATTTAAAATGCTTTACCGACAAGTACACACTGAACTGGCAACAGCTCTTGTCCCATTGCATCCTGGGCAAGGGGACATGGGGGCAAACACTGCAAAACAGCAATACACAGATAGGGTGCATACATAACCACTGGTGGATGCAGCATTACTAAAGATACTGTAGCAGCATGATTCTTCTGTGACACTTAAATAACATCCAGTGTAAGCAATCAAGCATGCTATAATTTAAAAAAATCACACATAACCACATAATGCAAAGTATTATGGGATATTTATGCAACTCACCATTAAGATTTAGGCTGGTTCTGCTTTAAGCAGCAAATCGTGATGCCAAGGAACTTATCATACAATCTGTAAAGGGTGAGAACAGAAGACATAGACACATGATTTATCCTGTACAAAACTCATCAGTGTGCCTCATCTACATTTCACTACAGCAGAAACTGAGCCAGCCCTAATGTGGTCTTATGGGTAGGGGTCATGGGGTGCCCACAATAAGAGCACAAATTAAACAGACAAAGAACCTTAGCACAAAAGCCATGATGGAAGGGTTACCGAACAAAAGACAGAGGCAACAAAGCAAGGTTTCTAAAAAAATACATCACACATACCACAAAATTGCAAAGCATCATGGAGTACATGTGCAAATCACCATGAAAATTTTGACTGGTTCTGCTTTAAGCAGGAATCCTTGGCCCCAAAGGGCTTGTCATACAATCAGCAAATGGTAAGAACAAAAGACAGTGGCACTTGTTTCATTTTACACAGGACTCATCAGTATGCCTCATCTGTGTCTCAGCCCATGGAAAAACAAGCCAGCCATAATTTGGCTTTAGGGATTTGGATCATAGTGGACGCAAAATAAGAAAGCAAGCTGAACAGACAAAGAAATTCAGTACAAAAGGACTGAGGCAAGGGTCACCTAAAAAGGGTATTGACAATGCCAGGTCTCCAAGAAATACAAAATCACAGATACCCCCATAATGCAAAGCATCATGGGATATATATAAAAAATCAAAGCACCATAAACATTTAGGCTGATTTTGCTTTAAGTAGGAAGGCATGGTGCCAAAGGACCTCACATACAATCCGAAAAGGGTGAGAACAGAAGACACAGGCACATGTTTCCTCCTACACAGGACTCATCGGTGTGCCTCATCTGTATCTCTCTCCATGGGAAAAATGAGACAGCCCTAATGTGGTCTAATGGGTTCAGGTCATGGTGGACTCAAAATAAGAAAGCAAGCTAAAAAGACAAAGAACCTCAGCACAAAAGGGCAAAGGCAAGAGTTAACCAAAAAGAGCATTTGCAACAAAGCCAGGTTTCCAAACCTGTAAGATCACATTAGGACTGGCTCATTTTCCCCTGGGGTGAGATACAGATGAGATACACTGATGAGTCCTGTGTAGGATGAAATATGTGTCTATGCCTTCTGTTATCACCCTTTGCAGATTATATGAGAGGCCCTTTGGTGCCATGCATTCCTGTTTAAAAGAGAACTACCAGCTAATGTGAAATCCTGACTGCTGCAGAGATCGGGGCTTCACGTCACAAATCCACCATCATGTGCTGATAAGGGAAGCTAACTGTCCTTTCTTTTCTGATAGGATAAAAACTGAGTTGGGAGTTTTTATGTTTGGGGGAATACAGGATTTACTCTCTCTCTGGCCACTCAAGACTTATTTCCTACCCCACACAGTCATTTAGGAACAAGGTCCCAGTCCAGAGGCTTATTCAGAGTCCCTCTCTATAAGAAGACAATTGGACAGAGGTAAGTTCTGCATAGGTCTATTGTGTTTTTTAATGGTATTCCACCTGTAGTTACCAGTATTAGTACAGTCCGGTTGTTTAAGAATAAGCTTGTTCACTGGCTGAATACCTTTACAGATTGTAACTGTTATCATTCACACAACATTGTTACATGGATGTTTGTTTATTGTTTATGTGTATAATATTTAATTTACTATGTCCTCATTGTTTTACTTTTATGTTTTACTTGTCGCTTGTGAAAATGGGCAGTTTGATCACCTTGATAAGTATAAAAAATTAAAATGAAATTATAAATGAAATCCCCACTGTAGTCAGCATAATAAGTCAATGATTTTAGTACCTCAGTGCTCGTAAAAAATGGGGGAAAGGTCCAGTGCAGCCAGCATGTTTCAATATGGAGCCTGTCACCTCCCGCAGTCTCACTGCAAACAATGTGAGATGATGACGCTCCACTGCCCTTTACTCATTTTCTTATTGGTGCCCTAATGTATGGAGATTTAATAATCTCCGTATCTCAGATGCCCAGTTCTATTTTTGCAGAATATGTCTAAATGCCATGTGTATGCCATGTATACACATGGCATTTAGGCAAATTATATAAAAACAGAAGTGAGAGCATCTGATATATGGAGATTATTAAATCTCCATACATAAGGCCACCAATGAGGATGGGGCAGTGGAATATCATCATCCCACGTTATTTGCAGTGAGATCACGGGAGGTGACAGGCTCCATATTGAAACATGCTGGCTGCACTGGAGCTGTACACTGTTTTTACAAGCACTGAGATACAAAAATTATTGATTTATTATGCTGACTACAGGGGGTATTTGTGGCATGAAGACCCGCTCTCTGCAGTAGTCAGGGTTTCACTGTAGCCAGTAGAACTCCTTTAAAGCAGAACTAGCTTAAATTGTCATCCTGATTTGCATATATATCCCATGGTGCTTTTCATTATGGGGGTATGCATTATTTTGAATTTCTTGGAAACCTGGCTTTGTTGCTGATGCACTTTTTGAGTATCCCTTGTCCCGGTGCTTTTGTGCTGAGGTTCTTTGTCTTTTTGGCTTGTTTTCTTATTTGGGGCCCACCATGACCTAAACCTGTAAGACCACATTAGGGTTGGCTCATTTTTCACCTGGGGTGAGATATAGATGAGGTACATTGAGGAGTCTTGTGTAGGATGAAACCTGTGTCTGTGTTTTCTCTTTTCATCCTTTGCTGATTGTATGAAAGGTTGTTTGGTATTGTGCATTATTGCTTAAAGCAGAACCAGCCTAAATGTTCACGGTGATTTGTATTTCTTGGAAACTTGGTTTTGCTGCCAGTGCCCTTTTTGTGTAATCATTGCCTCTGTGCTTTTGTGCTGAGGCTCTTTGTTTTGTAACACAGCAAAAATTAAAGTCTAACAAGCACAGCCTTCAACTCTGAGTTATCATGTTCTGTAGAAGACAGATACAGAAGGATTTTGCCTGCTTTCAGACAGTCCAACTCCTTTATCTTGATCCCCTTTCATTATGGCTACAGGACCCTTTTTAAAATTCTGCATCTGACCTGATAATAATTTAAAACAAAAGCATAGTACTGTTCAGAGGTACAAGGGTCAAAGCAGTTACAACAGATGGGATAATCAGTAAGTACAATGGCACCATGAGGACTGGTTGAGTTTCAGTTATGTCAATGCAGCAGTACAGTTACAACAGCCAAATTAGGAGATACTGTCATGGCAGTGGGGCCCATGGGGATAGTGGAAAATAGGAACAGGCAATTGTGCAGAAATATATGGTTAGGAGGGGTCAGAGGCATTTGCAGGAGTGAGCTGAGAAGTCCCAAAGGAGGGACTTGAGAGAGGTGACAGACACCACTACACTAATTTTGAACCAGTTTTGGAAACCACTAGATTACCTAGTATATTAGGTGGTCTAACAGTGTATGATGTTCAGAGGCATTTGTGTCAGCTTGCAGCTAAATGAACGTTGCTTGCATAAAACAAAAATGAGGCATGTGTCATTTTTTTTTACGCAAGCTGTCGCAGATCACAGAAGCTGTGGACAAAATGTGTGAAGATTTGAAAATGAGTATCCCAAGTTTTGTCACAAGTGGGCAGATGTGGCTGGAAAATGCCTCTGAGTCTATGTCCTCTGCCTTTGAAAATTATGCAATTTGCATTTTGTGAGTGAGACATTAGCTACACCACCCCAGCCATAAATCCTGCCCTGTTTACATTTGCTTTTTACTGGGACATTTATGAAGACTGCAAAAGCAAAGAGAAAGCTGACAGGACAGCAGCATTTGGACTCTTGTTTCTGGAGGAGTTTCTCCATTAGTTGCAGAAGTTTAATTCACTGTTAATTTCCTGGCCAAGGGGGAGTCACTTCTAGGAAGAGACCTTGGGAACCAAACATTCTGATGCTTCCCTAGAAAGTTAGTTATTAAAAAGCTTGATGTATCATCCATCCTTCTTGTGCAACTTCACACAAGCTGATAATGTTTATGGCAGTGATAACCCGAGTAGAGCACACTGTAATTTCTCAACGATGTATGGCCTTTCCTATTCCTCACAAGCATTTATGGAGAGGTTCTGGCACAGCTACAACAGGTGAACAAATTTCAGGTGCCTAAAATCGCACTATTTTTAGAATGCAATTAGTATTTTCCTAAGTTCATATGAGAACTTCTACTAACATAGAAAAACACATTGTCAGTAAGTTATCAATACACTGTCCAAAACAGATAAAAGATCTTCATAAACTTGTACATCAAAAAGGTAAAAAACATAGAGAATACTGGATGGGCAACTATGTGTAACGAATGTGTTCTGCCACAGAGGGGTTCTGATTCCCACAGACCTCGAGGGCAAAGCTCGAGAGGTCCATGGGAATCAGAACCCCTCTGTGGCAGAACACACTGGTTGTGCATAGTTTTTTTAATTTTATTTATTTATGTAGCTTTTATTGACCAGGTAAGCACATTAGACAAATATAGGCCTATTTTAAGGTATGACCCAGGAGGTTACAAAGGTACACAGACAGTGCAAAAAACGTTAACAGTGAGAAGACAGCAACATAATAGATAAAGGTAACAGTGGATAAAGATCACAGCAAATTTAAACAGTATATACATAGGTTATAATTATACAAAGGCATAGATCTGAACAGAACCAGGCTGAGCCATATAGTATGCCACTCATTAGAGGGTGGGGAAACTAGAATTAAGTGCAGTTACAGGCAGAGTTAGATTTCAAGTGATCCCATAGCGACCTTATAAAAATGTGGTGGGAGGTTACACAATGAATATGTACAGGGAGATAGTTACATAACCTAGGTGTGCAGACAATCATTTTTATAGTGTATGGTGCCCCTCAAAATAATCTGGATACTCTATTACATCAATTCGTTTTTTTTTTTTTTAATACAAAAAGAAAAGGGATTTATTTGTTTGCTGCTGCGTTTTGTTCCAGGGTTCAGGGCTGGTTGCTAGGGTCAGTGGTGTGGTTGCTAGGGACCAGATGTTCCTCTCGTCTATAGCATGACCTTTCATTGGTTGTCAGTCACTTTGGGAGGAATAAAAAAAATGGCGGCTATCTTATCGCTATGTGAGAAGTCACTTATCGAGGAACTGCATTGGATTTTATGAGTAATTTAAAATATCTGGCTGATCCTGCATTGGATTTTGTGTATAATTGAAAATGTCTGGTCGATCCTCCATTTTTATTAAGATTCTGGTTGATTCTGCATCTATGGAGATTTATGTGAGTTTTATCTGGTTGATCTTGCATTTGGCGGCTTCTGTTGCCTCAGCTGGTTTTAAAACTATGTGGCTTGTGCGCTTTGTAAATCAACTGGGATGCTGCTGTACCACAGAAAGATACCATCACTGCCATGACCTTTGAACTGTGCTACAACAGCATTTCAGCGGAGATGGAAATTGGGTTGGAACAATGTTCCATCATACACTATATCCTCTTAAACCAATTACAGACCATACAAAAACTCAATGCATATTTTCTTTTTACAGCAAGAACAAAAATCTAACAATGAGTGTTGCTACAGATTTGTGCTTTTGGATGCTCATAGTATATCCCAGATCGCTGTAATATGGAACCATTGTTAACAAGTGACTGTTCAACATATTGGATTAACAAATTAAAATTAAAATGGAAGTTGAATTTAAGGTTGGGAAAAACAAATTAAATAATATAATACTGTGGCAGTGCTCCACATAAGGTGAGTAGCAGCCTATGTTTTTCCCCCTCTTTGAGAAACACTCTTCAGAAATTGTTGTTAATGAGTACCCATACTCGTCCCAACACATGAAATGCTCCACAGTCATTGGAATAGTGCTTCTACTGCTTCCAAAGGAACCTTTTTTCCAGGTTTGAAGCACGTCTACATACCCACATTTTATTTTACTCAGCATAGCTCAAAACTGGTGAGTAAATTGCTCTTACCTGTGAACACTATTTGGAGCACTACTGTTGCTGATTCAGCTCCTGATTGTATCCAGTAAAGGTTTAGGCAACATTCCCTCCTCAACCCTGAGCTAACCTTGACCAACAGAACTAAAAGAGCAAGACTAGAATGTCAATACATAACTGAGGAGTACATAAAGCACACTACTATACTGTGGATGTCACAACCTGGAAAAGGATCTGCAGACATCCATGTGGAGCAGGCAGCATGCTAAGTACCATTGGTATTTCCAGCTTTTGAAAATCAATTTAAAATGTTTTTATCTCTGTTTATTCTTCCCGTCACCTGCAGGACTTACTCCACATCAACCTCAGGCTCCTGTGGCTTACCCCCCCCAGATAGGGCTCATGGTCATTCGGGGTGGCCACTGACCCCTTAAAGTACTTGTTGACCAATCATTGGAGGATGGGTGGTACAGTTAACAGTGCAGGACCTGCTGGCAGATCCAACACCATCTTGCCATGGCTGAGGATTTGCATTGTTTGTTTCCCAGCCTCTGAGGACATTGGTGCTTGAGGAACTCATGGGCAGGAGTGCACAAGGGCGGGAGTATACATGACAGTGTGCCAACTGATGTCCCCCCTTCCCTTCCCTTCTACTTCTGCTGCACTTTCACCAGTTCTCAGCCAGGTTCATAGGATAATATGAGTTCAAGGGTAGAAACCCATTCATGAACTCGCTGCCATTAACCCAACGGCAGAGACTGAAAAATTTTTATTTCCCGTATATTGGTCCAAATTATATTTAAACTGGTCTATATCTAAGCTGGTAACAACAGTAACTGTCAAAGAGTTCCAAAGATGTGGGACTCTGAGTTATAAAGTTATTTCTTTTAGTTGTATGACTAATATTGGTTAGAAGTTTTAAATTATGTGACCTAGTGTTCTTGCCATTATTAGTAAACTGTAAACATAAAGTTTCAAGCAAGGCTAGGTCCCTAGATGCCTTATAAATTAGGCAAAGGTCACCCCTTAAGGCCCTATACTCAAGGGAGTAAAGGCCCAGAGTTTTTAGTCTTTCCTCATATGAACAATTGTGCATATATATGAATATTTTTGGTCAATCTTCTTTGTACTTGTTCCATTGCAGTTTTAGTGCCTGCAGATGTTGGTCCACAAAAGGCAGAACAATAGTCAATCTGTGAACATACTAAGCTAGAGAATAAGGGAACAATTACTTCAGCTTTACAGCTTTTTATATGCTTGTAAATACAAGCTGTGATTCCGGCGCATTGTTTTATTTATATGAGAGTTAAATTTTAAATCATTAGTGATAGTAATGCCTAAGTCAATTTTAGTTTTCACTGTTTGTAATAAAGTCTTTTTTAAAGTATAATGGGCAAGTTTGTTATTTGTACCAAAGTGCATAACCTTGCATTTGCTGATATTAAATGTCATTTTATGCTGTTCAGCCCATATAGCTAACTGATCTAAATTATTTTGTAGTTCCCTTATTTATCGTACATTGTTGGTAATACAGCCTATCTTGCTATCATCTGCGTACTTATTTATCCAGACCCCGTTGAAAGTTTGCATGGTCAATGTTAAGATATTAAATAATACAGGCCCTAGAACTGAGCCTTGTGGTACACCACTTGTAACCTCTGTAGTTTCTGAGGATGAACGCTTAATTGTCACCCGCTGATTCCTACTTTTCAACCATGAATCTACCCATCTGATGATATGTGGGTCTAAGTTATTCCAAATAAGTTGTTGCAGTAATATTGCACGCGACACAGTGTCAAAAGCTTTTTCATAGTCAAGATAGATTATGTCCACAGGTAGGCCATTATCTAATGCGTAACTGACAGGCTCAAAAAAGTTTATTAAATTATTCTGCAAGATCTACCATGTGTAAAACTATATTGTGCTATATCAATGTTTCCAGTATTTAAAAGGTGTCTTGATTTTTTGTAATAATAACCTTTCCAATAGTTTTCCCACACAAGAGGTGAGACTGATGGGTCTGTAGTTACTGGGACTATGTTTCCTTCCCTTTTTATGAACTGGGATCACAGTTGCAGATTTCCAATCCCTTGGTACAATGCCTTCCCTAAATGAAGTGTTAAACAGTCTTGTTAAGATTCCAGACAATTCTGTTGTCAATTTTTTAAGAAAAATAGGTGGTATATTGTCAGGTGCAGCAGAGGAGTTGTTTTAATAGTATTTATTGCTGTAATAATGTCCAGAGAAGTAAATGGTACAAATACATTGGCGACATTAAGATTGCCAAGATGTAGGTCTTCTTTAACTTTATAGACACTGCTAAAATATGTATTTAGTGCATCGGCTATTTGCCATTTGTCGGTAATACTTTCCTGATTGATTTTGAGAGGGCCTATTTTTGGTGAGTTTCCTTTAATGGAACCTCTATAGTTGTAAAAACTTTTTTATTATCTTTGGTAGTAGTAGCTAATTTCTGTTCTAAGTTTCTTTGAGCTTTTTTTATTGCAGATTTAGTTAATTTGGCTTTTGTTTTGAATTTAAGCCATTTATCAGATGTTGGATATTTTTTATGCCTGTTATAAGCTCTTTTCTTTGATTTTATCAACTTTCTTATTTTTAAGTTTAACCATAATGGAGTTCTTCTTTTACTATGATTGTACTTTTTGCAAACTGGTACCCAATGATGGACACAATAATTTAGCTTTTCCATAATTTTCTCCCACATGTTTTCAGTAACAAGATCTTTAAGGTCAGTTTCCCAGTTCCAATAGTTTAAGTAATTCTTAATTTGGTCATAATCAGCCTTATTAAAATTGTTCTTAATGGCAGATCCTTTAATTATAGTATAATAACATTTCAAGGACCAGAAAATTGTGTTATGCCCACTGTCCCCCAAAGGCATTAACACTCTAGGTAGAATACAGGAGTCTTTTATAGATGTAAAAATGAGATCCAGGATTGCATTAGACCTCATAGGCTCCATAACCAGTTATTCCAGGTTCAACTGTAGAGTTGCATTTATAAATCTACTATCTAGGGCTTCTTTCCCTTGTAAAGATTTCCAACAGATGTTGGGCAGATTAAAATCACCCATTATAATTAAGTCATCTTTAGTTTTAAGATTTTCAAGAGTATTCATAAATACTTCATTTCCTACATTGTCCAAGTTAGGTGGGTGATAATATAATCCAATGGTTAGCCAATCAACCGATGTATTTATACGAGCCCATAGAATCTCTGCTTCATTCCCTGATCCGGCTGTATTATTTATTTCATGACAGCTGAATTTATCTTTAATATACAAGGCAATACCACCACCCCTACCATGTGAACGATTTTTACGGAAGGATGTGTATCCCTGAATGTCCTGACCCCAATCCGAATCCTGGAACCATGTCTCGGTCACACCACAGACCTCAACTTATTCCTCAATAAGAAGACTGTGGAGTTCTCCAATCTTACTTCTCAGACTCCTAGCATTAAGAAGTAAAGCTCAGATACATGTTTCCCAGAAATATTATTGTCATGTGTCAGTGCTGAATGGTAAATGGTATTATTATCTGCTGTAGTAGTTAAAGTATTTATGACTGCAGTTTCAGGCGTAGTGCTGGGGAACACAGATACATTTGACTGATGCCCCTCCCCCCCAGGAATTAGTTTAAAACTTTACCAATATAATGATTAATATGTTCACCAACTAGTAAAGAGCCTGATTTGCTTGGGTGAAGCCCATCTTCTGGGCATTCCTGCAGCACATCTTACTGAAGCATTAAGAGATTAAGTAACTTAGTAATGGCCACTCTGATGGCCTAACAGTTAAGGCATCCGCCTTCCATTTAGGGGTCTGTGGGTTCAATCTTAGAACTCCCAAGCCCAGTCAGTAGCATCAGGGGTTGACGGGCATCCCTAGGATGCCTTCTCTTCTCTGGGACGTGTTTATCACCCTCTCTGCAGAACAGCTGCCCCCTCATGGCAGCTAGGGATTGAGCTGTTTCTTGACTTCTGGTCCTTAGTCCTGCCTCTACCCATACCAACATCTGTTCTAAGGGGTCCCATTGGTGGGAGAGTGTGAAAGGACCCAACACCTGGCCTTGCTGAGACATTAGGGGCATGTCAAAATGTCACAGGAGCACCATCCTTAGTAACCTTGGTCTTCATGCATGATGAGACAGAGTACTTCACCTCATGGTCCATCTGCCATTTAGCATTCAGCATTGACAGGAGAAATATATGAAGTGAGGGAGAGCCTGTTGGATTCAATATACAATGGCAGTGCAGCATCTTGGGTTCAAGAGCCCACCCCAGTGCTGGCGGGAAGGGGGGGCGGGCATATAGATTCCTGATGGGGGAAGGTGAAAGGTCATGTTGGGAGCAGACTCCTTGGTGAAATCCAGGTACATGGCAGATAGCAGCTGCACAACTTGTAAGGGCTCCAGGAAGAACAGGGAAATAAGGACCAGTAGAATGATCAGGTCTGCCCTCCCACTCATACTTCCTAAGTACGGTACTGAACTGTAAATAAGCTGTGCAAACATGCGGTCATTTATAAGGATTCCTCGCCCACTTTAAGATTTGATTTAAGGTTTTTAAGGAAGGACACCTGTGACCAAATAGTGTCCAGGGTGTAGTAATAGGCAGGGAAAATAGGGCAGACTAGATTGGCCTGCCGGCCCATTTCTTCTGACACATTCTATGTTTCTATTTGACTCTCACCTACACTATATTAGAGAATTCATTATGATGTGGTATACTGGAGCCTGTTTGTATGGTACAGAGCCTTTTTGAGTGGTAACCCAGTGTATGCTTGTGTGGTGTGAAATCTGTTTGTATTTGTATGGCATGACACCTGTGTATGCTTTCGTGTGGTGTGAAATTGTGTGTGTGTGTGTGTGCATGAGTGTGTGTGTGGTGTGTGGTGTGGATGCCACTGTTTATGTGGATGTCTGTATGTTTATGTGGTGTGGATGACTGCGTATGCATGTGTGTTCATATGATGTATGCATAGCCTGTGTGGTTGTGTAGTGCAGATGCCTATTATGTTTTAGTGATGTGAAGCTAGTGTGTATTTGTGTGATGTATAGCCTACGTGTGTGTGTGTGTGAGACTCTACAGGCCCTCCATTAGTGGCTGCTTGGCAGATGGACTAATGAATAGGAGTCTGAGAGCGATCTGTGTAGTGTGCCTGGTGGACTGCTAGGCCCCCTCTTGCAGTTGACTGGTGGCCTGTGGTTGACATCAGTGCTGTGCCTATGTGCTTGGCTGCATTGAGGTTCCACTGGAATTGCCTGTCATGACACCCATGACAGCAGGAAACTTCAACTCCCAACACCATATGGAGCCACCAGGAAGTTCTATTTGATGACTTAAGGGTCTGAAAGGAGCTAGAGAGGTCTATGTGATGATCTGTCTCTGCGGCTGAAAGTTGTTTAGTTGTTTTAACCAGGAGTAGCATACTAAGCTGAAAGCTTTTTTACAGGAGTGACCTGGGAGCACAGGGAAGTTAAATGACTTGCTCAGGGTCACACAGTATGCAAGTGGAAGCTGTGGGATTCAAACCTAGGTTTGGTCTGCTGGATGTCACCAGATTTGCAGCTCAGAGCCTTAAAGCACTGTGCTATACTGCCTCCAGTGGAAGACTAACTAAAGTGAGTCACAATAAATGTAGTACAGGTGCTAAAGTGTCCTGACTCTATGCTATTGCATCAGGTAGCCATAATCAAAGGAGCTTTCCTGGCTCCAAACCACCACTTCAGGCAGTCAAGATCAAAGGGATCTCTCCCAGCTTCATACCATTGTTGCAGGGGGCCACATTTAGAGTGATTCCTCCGGGCTCTGTGCCATTGTATCGAGCAACCAGGATAAGAGGAAACCCTCTGGGCTGTGTGCCATCAAACCAGTTAGCCACAATCACAAGGAGCCTTCCTGAATCCATTTCACCCCACTGGGCGGCCAAGCTGGGACCACACTTTCTGCCCCTTCCAAAATGAGTACCGGTTTGTTATTGTCATGCCCGTGACCACTCTAAGAGAACAAAGCACGGAGTCTGGGGGGCACATGCATCTGCAGTAAGCCCTGTCCTGAAGGGAGAAAATGGTGCACTCAGCAATCCCACCAGCCACTAAGGTGGCAAAGTGCAGTGGTTGGGGGTCCGTAACAATACAGCAAGCTGTGCCCTTGAAGATAACTAAGGATTTGGGAAAGCAGATCCACTTGTATTTGGTGCCCACCCAAGACACAGAAAAAAGCTTCTAGCCTTTGTTATTTTATGGTGAAATATGACATGGTGCAATCAGTTAGCATATGACAAGCAGTGCAGTAACTGCTGCATTGTTCTTTTGGTCTACGTGAATGTACTTTCATCACCAAAAGCAGTATGCAGTAGATTGCTGCCAAACCACCCCTCCCCCTTCCATCACATCTATTCTCCAGTGGTTTAAAGAAAAGTGGTGTCCATCTTGCTCCACCGAAGTTCGAATTGGGTGGGCAGATTAGGGCAACAGAACTCAGAATTGGATGTCAAATACTGACAATCAGTATTTCATTTGGCTCCCCTTTCCTGTCCCCAGTCTTGTTAACAAGCAAGTGCTCTCTAGTATCTAGAAGCCCTCCTCCCTCTCCCTCTCTCTCTCCATTCCCAGTTTAGCCAGTATTTCCTCCCTCCCTCTCTCCACTCCCATTCTCGATTGCATGCCCTGGGGTCTAGCACTCAGACTAAACTCACTGCTGTGGCTTTCTGGGTGTCTCCTGCTCTGCTAACCCACTGTGCTACTCAGTGACTCTTACAGCCACTGTTGGGAACCAGGAGATCACTGAATACTGTTCTGGATTTCTCAAAATCAGGGCCTTGGACTGTTGGAACAGAAGATAAAACTGCCTAGACCACCAGCAGTGTTGCCCCGACAAGGCTCCTCCCCATCGACACTGAACTCACATTAAACAATACACAGTATATAGTCAAGGTCAGAGGCATGTTGGATTTGGATCACAGCACCATGATGCGCCTTGACCCATGTCAGTCCTGTCACCGTCATGGCAATTGTGGCTTTGTCACTGAAAGCAGCAGTATTGCTAGTGGAGAAAAATTTTCGTCATATTGTTTTTTTAGCAAAAATATGTTTCTCAGCCTTAGATTCATGCTCAGTGTATTTTTAGTTTTCTCAGATATTGTTAAAATAGTGTTTACAGCTAAGTTTGTAATTAATGACTTACATCATTAAAGAAGGCCACCACTCGCAATTGTAAAAATCTTTCCACTGAGGGTACCTGTTGAATGTACCTGTTAGATTCATGCTGTGGGGGGCGGGGACATATTCAGAGCTGGCTGAATGAGTGGTACAAATAGATGTGCCACCCAAACAAATGGGCCGGCCAGTTCTGACGGGATATTCAAACAGAATGCGCTATCAACAGATCGCGCATTCTGTATGAATATCGGATCCTGGATGCGTGGCACAAAGCGGGCGACAGCCATATGTAGCATCCAGGGTTAAGGGCTGAAGATTGCCAATGGGGGAATTAACAGTATATACCTGGATGTGCCGTGTCCCCCCAAGGGTGATATTCAGCCACAAAATGCCAATGAGTTCATTGGGCATGCATGGTGCATCTGGGCCCCCTGCATGCTCATTATGAGCTCATTAGCATATCTGCACCTGGCAAAATGCACCGGGCCAGCCCCCTCCCAGCCCCAATCATAAAGAAAAAGGTACAGGAGCCCTGCCAGCCCTGATAGTCTAGTGTTACCACCCTCCCAACCCCGATCCCCAATGTATGTAAAATAAAAATGTTCCCCGTTTCCATAGTGTAGGGTCCCACTTCCCAGCCCCGATCTCTGATATAATAATAAATAAGGAACCCCATTCCCCAGTAATTCCATAGTGTAGTGTACCCACCTCCCAGCCCTGATCCCATGATAATATAAAATTAAAATTCTCATTACCCAGAATTTCCATAGTGCAGCGGCCCCCTACCCCTGTTCCAATCAACATTGAAATAAAACAATCCCCTGCAATCCCTGGTAGCCTAGCGATCCCACCCAGCCCCAATTATGCACATGTAAGAAATAATAATCCCTCTGTATCCCTGGTAATCTAGTGGCCCCCCCACCTTGCTCCCCCCAACCCAACTGGCAACTGTCTCAGCCTGCTTCACACCACCGTGGCCAGCCACTGACTGAACTGTCAGTGACGAGTACAGTACATAGTAGGCACTCAGTGGTTGAACCAATGAGTGCCTACTATGTACAGTAGCCGTTCACTGACAGTTCAGTCACTTGCTGGCCATGGTGGTGTGAGGAGGGCTGAGACAGTCATAGGCTCCAGTTGGACTGGTGGGGAGCAGGGGGTCTTGTCCTGATGGTGGAGGCCACTAGAATACCAGGGATACAGGGGGGATTATTATTTCTAACATGTGTATGATCAGGGCTGGGGGGGACTGCTAGACTACCAGGCATTGTGGGGGATTGTTTTATTTTCATGTTGATCGGGACAGAAAGGTCAGGGAATGGGGATTTTAATTTTATATTTCCGCCAGATCAGAGCTGGGATGGGGGTACACTTCACTATGGAAATGCTGGGGAACGGGGTTCTTTATTCATTATTATATCAGGGATTGGGGCTGGAGGAGGGACCCTACACTATGGCAACTGGGGGAGAGATTAACATTTACTTCGATCAGGAATCAGGGCTGGGGTGGGGGTGCCCTACGATATGGGTACTGGGGAGGGATTTCTTTTGACATTGTTTGGGGATCGGGGCTGTGGGGGAAGACTGTGCTCCGCCCTGGCACTTGTGCGGGTCACTGCCTAGCCTGGCACAAAGTTAGGGCTGGGTTTTTCAGACCTAACTTTGTGCCAGTGCATCCAGTGGTGTCTTTGCCAGGGCACTGCTGAATATTGCGATGCAAGCATATGCATGAGGGACCCCTCATTTGTATGCTCGCTTCGCATTATTCTGTGCTGCGCTGCACTTGGGTGTACAGGGGGCATCAGGGGCTTCTGAATATTGCCACGCCCCCGATGGCCCTTGCAGGTCAGGGTTGGGCGGGCACATCTAGGGATGTACTGCTCATCTCCTTTGAAAATGTGTGCCTAGGTGTATTAGGATGGTGCTGTCACATGGTTCTGATGGTAAACAGCACAACCCTGTACCAAAATATTAATTTTTTTCATGGCGGTCACAGCACAAAAGTGGGAACTTTTACAAACTTAAAAATCCTGTCTCTTGGTTCAGGAATGAAAGAAAGCTAAAAGAAAAAACATGTAACTTGTTATTTTTGACAGATGAACATTATTGCTGAAAAAAAAACTATACGGTCACTAACAAATATGGCTGCTTTAATTCTCTCAATTATTTTATTTGCTTTTCGTCCTGTTTCACCTTATCTTCAGGAGATAGCACCACCCTGAAGAAACAATTTATGTGCTTGTGCGAAGTGTCAGGGCATTTTTGGGCCTGTTTCAGTATTTGTGTTGTGTGCCAGTGCTGATATTATGCACATTACGTCTAGTTAGTTAAATTATTTTCACACTTGAGAGCTTGTGTGTGTGTATCCTTTCAGGATCATTTTGATAGCATTTTGAGCAAACCCTTCCATGCACAGATGGACCACTAGCTGTAAACATGTAGTGCAGTGAAGCATGGGCATGTATTTGCTTACTGTGTCCCAGTAGGAGTATAGTATTGTTCTGTATCGTGCTGTTTTGCCAGCAAGATCACATTATTGCAGTGTGCTGTACACTGGAATGTTGTACTGCACTGAACAATATGGGGGCACTGTACAGTGGGTGACATGGTACGCCTTTGTGTACTGTACTGTACTGTAGCAAGTTTTGTGCTCCAGTATGTGCCACTTTTTTCCCTTTGGTGTATGGTGTAGATTGGACTCCCCAAAGTGTGCTCTGATTAAAGCAGCAGTGCATGTATAATTTTCATACTTCATATTGTCCCTTATCTTCTGTTTTGTAATATACCCTTTTTCATGCACATTATATGCATGTATCAACCACCCCCTCCTGCCAGCAGGGGGAAGGGGCTGACTACTAGAATGCCAGGCCATGAAGCATGCTTATTGGGTGAGCCTCTGACAGGGAGTTCAGTGGATGGCGCTTAGAATGCCAGTTGTGTGGAAGATGGCAGAGTGAGATGAGGGTGCTAGATGTGCCTTCAGGGTACCCTTGCTTCAGGTTGCTTGCCAGGCCACCCGAGGAGGCAAGGGCCCTGCAGAGCAGCAGCTGTCTATGGATCCAATGGAAGAGAACAGCAGAACTCATTGTCCAGTCACCTGGTAGTCTCCAGGGATGGGCACTATGACAGCAAAGGTGACTCCAGTGGTGTTGGAGTTTGAAGGCATTTAGAGTAAACTGCCATTGATTCTTTTTTAAATTATTATTTTTATTAAGATTTTCATTATTTTACAACAAAAATATGTTTAGTAAACAGCAGTCATGTGCAGAGTACAATAACTAAAATGTTAATACTGAAGAAAATGTATAACACATGCTACATCAAGGAGGTAAATTATTAGGATTTCAGGATGTCCAAAAATGCAGACATATATTGAATTGGTTAAGGTAGTCCAACATAGAGTACCTTATGTGTTCATTCTGAACCAGCAAGCTCTTATTACGCCACCAGTCATCCATTAAAGTAAGTTCATTACTCTTCCTGTTACTTAAGCTGAGTCTCTTTGGGGTGGGGGCATGGCTTAGCAGTAGAGCGGAGCAGATGCTCCCACTAGAGCTCCTGAGGAAAAGAACCATTATTTGACTAAAAATAAAACAAAATACTGCTTTTTCCATCCTCAAACCTTTACCATTAGAGCAGTGAAGCCTTTTTATTGGAAAGATGGCCAAACCAAAAAACTTAGCACCTGCAGCAGACTTCTTTCAGCCAAAACCATCAAGGACATGAAGTACTGGGTCGCCATTTTAGGAGGGAGCCACGGGCGGCAGTGGCACTAGCGCCAAGGAGGTGCCCCTCAGCGCAGTCAGTGTGACCTCTGCACAACTGGTCCAGACTCTCCTGGATATGTACATAAAAACTGGATGCTCTCACCTTGACAGTTACTACCCTCGACACATGGACATATTGTGCAGAGCAAACTTTACAGAGGGTGGATGGCTGGGTGCTGAAATCTGTTGACGTGTCAACAATGCTACTTAAAGAAAATACTCTTCCTTGCCAAAGACTGGAGGCAGTCAAAAACCAGATGAAGGAATGAAATCTAAGACTTACTGGATCCTTTGAACAAGCCGAGGATGAAGCACCACTTGACTTTATCCTCATCATTGTTTTTGTACACTTTGGGGTCTGTACGTTTCACACATTCACATATACATTTCTTGTATGGCTATGTCCTAGTGTTGGTAATGATTTACTAGGTTACTAGTGCTAAGTGCCTTTTAGAATTGCTGAGTGACCATTTATGTACACGCTGCTGTTAGTTATTAGGGAAAGGTTCATGGAAATTTACCAACTTTAGGTCTGTTAGTTTTTCTTGTGATATAAATTGCTGAGACAGTTGTTTTGTGCCAAGTACTGAAGATGCTCAAGGCTAGGCCCCGTGATGTCTAACAGCTACCGAGCAGAAACTGCTTATTCTGTGTGTAGATAAGGAAACTGAGATGAGCCATGGAACTGTCAGGAAAGGCTTATCAGATAACCCAGCAAAGGGCTGCAGCAGGTGGAATAGGATCCCAGACGGGGTGGGGGTTGAGATACAGAATTTTCACTTGCCAAATGCAAAAGAGAATTGAAATATGGGGATGTCTCCCTATCACTGTTCCCAGACCTCTCCTTTTTGACCAGACATAGGAAGAAAGCCTTTGTCCGGGTCCAAGGAGCAGTATGGGCTTTGAAGCTCCAACACCAGCTACTAGTCCCAAAAAAACTTAAAGTCTCCTGGAATGGACACTCCTATCTGTTCAATGACCCAAATGAAGCCAAGAAGCTAGTCCAGAGGATTGAAACAGAAATGGCAGGCACCAATGAGGCTGACTTGGATCTGGAGACAGATATGGAATGAACACTTTTATTCAGCATTCCATTCAGCATACAAGAGGGATGGGGGGGAACAATTTTAGTCCCGTTCAGCACTTATACTGTTCACGTCTGCAATGTTTTTTAGTTAACTGTGTTTTGTACACTGCTCTATATAATGCAAATCAAGTTTCTTTTTTTTTTAGATTAGACAGTAACTTGCTGTGTTAGCAATAATCCATGACAGGGTATGGGTTTATAGGCATTTAATGCACGCATGGGATGCACTGTGAGGCACGAGGCCACAGGCCGAGTGTCATCATAACACCCCAGGCGTGCAATAAATGCCTATAAACCCATACCCTGTTGTGGGTTATTGCACTTATAACATGGGTTTTGTCAAAAATCCAACAACGACTACAGAAACAACTTTTTGTCCGGTGGAAAGACAGAAAAAGGGACTGTAACCTGCTGCCTCACAAAGTAGCCCCTTACCAAATAAGCACACTGTATTGGTGTTCTGCATACAGAAATGTCACACATACACTACTGATGTGATGTGTGACATTTCTTCTGCATGACGCAGCTGTGTATTGTATGAACAATGTCTGTCTGATGTCTGCAACCGAGCTGGGGAGACAAGTCACAGAGACTTGCAACAGCAGTGATTCACCAAATGCTGTGAGACTGATCGTTTTGATTCTGCACAGGGCTTTAACAACTGTTGTGTGCCTGCTTACTCCATTTCTCAACAGGTATAAGCGTCGGACTGTCACTCGGAATCTGGAGAAGGGAGCACAATGACACAGCACACCACTAACACTGGCATTGGGGATCGGGAATTAGGAGCCCAGTGATACTAACTATTGCTGGGAAGAAGGCACCGGATAGCTGTCACTTCAGCACACAACATTCGTATTGTGACTTTGTTTGTGTGTCCCTCACCCCCCCCCTCTCTATTCGTAACTGTTGCAGGCAAGATCATGATGGGATGTAATATAGTGCTGGGTGGGGGGAGCAAGTGACTGACGTTCACTGTTGCGGTCCCTGTCTCTGTCGGCTGTTGTGGCACAACTGCCCTATTACACTTGCAGTGGAACACGGATGTCAGAGTCAGGCGCATGACAGACGGCGCTTGCTTAGACAGAGAGAGAGAGACAGAAAAAGCAATTGTGTGATCCAACCTGTGCCTCTCTCGGTGGTGGGGGGCTTTATGTGCCATGAACAGCAGATGTCTGCGGGTCACTCTTCCATCAGAGTCTAATCAATGACATAATTTGTGACATACCATGCAGCACCTTGTTCGGGTGACTTGCGTCTGCCTCCCCCCCAACCCGTCCACCCCCACCCCAAAACCAACATGACACACAGGCGAGGAACAATACATTGCAAAGCTATGGCACTCTCCTGCTGTGTGTGTTGTTCAGGTCTGTCTCTGTACTCTGTGTGGCTGGGACTGTGGAGCTCTGCTGCCTGTACTGATGCCCGTAGTGCTCTCTGCACATCACTGTAAGAGGGTGTCACTGCCTTCATACACAAATGTGCCACAGCATGTGATGACCTGCTGCTCTGGGTGCTTCTAGTACCCCACATGTCACTCTGCTGTGTACTACCATATCGAACTAGACGTCCATGGCCAGACTCCCCATTTCTGCTTCTCGCTTCTGTGCACAGATAATGGCTGACACTATAGGCTGTCTGCCATGCATCGGGAAGGGATCTGAACAGCAAGGACTGAGCACCGTAATCCTCTTTTAGGAACAAGATCAGGCACTTTAACCATGCATTAAAGAGGGAATTTAATGCATGGTCAGCTGCTGCTGCTGAACCAATCACAAGGGCTTCTCTACTGGACCCATGTTATAAAGTTAGTTATTTGACTCTTCTTTGGAGTTTTTGCAGATCTCACTTTGAGGGGGCTCTTGCAACAGGTTACATCATTAGGACTAAAGCCGGCAGGTGACAGGACCCCACGGAAAAATTCTAGCTAGCAGTGTACAGTCGAGGGCCTCCCCCTGAGGTCAGCCTGCCCTCAAAGTCCACCCAGAGTATAAAAGGGGCGGTCCCCCAGCACCACCTCAGTTCTTTTCCCGCTGTCAACCCACGCAAGTCGGACCTCCATGGATGCCTTCTGCTTTAGTCCACTGCCATTTTCTTCGCGGGTCTGTTCATGAAAAAGGGTTACCAATGCCCACCATACAGGGCATAGCACATTTTTAAAAATCAAGAACTGGCAGTCTTATGTTTTTGACTAAATCTGAAAGCTGGCTATATGTGTAGATAAATAATATAACTATAGAATTCTACGGTATCCATATTTTTTTTCTTGGGGTGTCCTACTCCATTTTGCTGCTTTTTTTTACCTGAAAAAGTGTGACATGCAAAAACACATGTTTTGCTAATTGTTTTTGCAAGCTTTATTTATTGTTTTCCTTTAATAAAGTAAACCTGCTTACTAATTTGGAGTTGTGTTTTTTATTATCTGTACTCCTTAGCCCATTGTAATGCTCCACTTTTAATTTGTGCAGCTTTGTATTTAGTGTGGTGAATGTAACAGTTGGTGTCACAGCACGTTACATTCACCCAGATGGCCCCCAAATCTGTAACTGTGTTATTAGCACTTTTAATGATTTTCTGGCTGCTCACCTAGTTTGTCTCCTTGTGATAATTGACAGTGCTACTGCCTGATCTAGCTCTCCCACAGAAGGGAGTGCAACCTTTGACCCTCACTCTATGTGGAGTCACGTCAGGCCCAATGTTTACCCATCAGTCAGTAACAGTTGCAAAATCATAACCTGCCCCTCAGAACCAAGCAGCAGCCATAGAGGGAGGAGTTGAATTGTAGTTTAAAACCCATTGTTTGCATGTGGCTCCTCCATTTTGTAGGGTACATTCCATGGAGATAAGCACTGCATGCAACAAAGAGGGCTGCAGTTACATTCACCACTGGTAGGCTTTGGTTACCCTCATTTACTGATCATGGGGCAAATTTTCAGAGAACAAATTCCAGTGAGAACTGCATGACTAGAGAAAGTGCTGGGCATCAGTTGTAAAAGGGATTATACTGTGTATATTAGGTGGGGGGTTAAATAGATTTTCTTTATCGTGTCACTTGTTACATTCACCACGATATGTGGTGTCAAACATCACACCTGCCAGTACTGTTATTATTATCAAATTTCTCCAGACTTTGTAGCACTATGTCAGTTACTAGTAGTAGCATATTAGCCATGAGGCATGTTCAGTAAACTTTTTTCTACTAAAACAAATGTGTGGTGTCACTTGTTACATTCACCACAGTATGTGGTGTCAAACATCACACTTGCCTGTAATGTAACTGTTTAATTTTGTCATGTTTTATAACAGTATGTCAGTCAGTAATAGTAGTATGTCAGTTGTTAGGCAAGTTTAGTACAGTTTTAGTAAGTCAAACATAAGTGTGCTGTCACTTGTTACATTCACCATGGTATGTAGAGTCAAACATCACACCTGTCAGTCGCATTATTATTGTCAAATTTCTCCAGGTTATGTAACACTATGTCAGTCATTAGCAGTAGCATGTTAGCCATTAGGCATGTTCAGTAAACTTTTTTCTACTAAAACAAATGTGTGGTGTCACCTATTACATTCACCATGGTATGTGGTGTTAAACATCACACCTGCCAGTACTGTTATTATTGTCAGATTTCTCCAGGCTTTGTGGCACTGTGTCAGTTATTAATAGTAGCATGTTAGCCCTTAGGCATGTTCAGTAAACTTTATAAAACTGAAACAAATGTGTGGTGTCACTCGTTCCATTCACCACGGTATGTGGTGTTAAGCATCACACTTGTTAGCAATGCAATTTTCAATAGTTTTCATATTTTATAGCAGTATGTCAGTCAGTAGCAGTAGCGTGTTAGTTGTTAGGCATTTTTACTAGTTTTATTAAGTGAAACATAAGTGTGTGGTCACTTGCTACATTCACCACGGTACGTGGTAAAATTTGCAATTAATGTAATGTAATTATTGTGAATATTTGTTTCTCGTGTTTTACTATAACTCATTATATATATTTATTAAAGTTTTTACTACTAAAACAAATGTCTTGAGACAGGTGTTACATTAACCATGGTGTGTGGTGTCACCTGTTACACTCACCACAATACAGTTCTTTTATCTCAGGAACCTATGAAGCTTTTATCTCCCAATATGTTTCTTTTTTCATACTTGGGTCCTAATATTTTGAAACACACCACAAATGTAATCTAGAAGTAATATGAAAATTTGACTCTCATGTCACACTTTGGTAACCCCTTTTCATGAACAGACCCTCGCGTTACCTGCCCTTTATTATTTTCTAATTTTTCTTCGAATTAACAGCAATCTGTGCATGTCTTCTTCTCCTTCCTTGTCTGTTGAATGGTGACGAATGAAGTACGCTTATGGAAAGCAACTTCTCCACAAGGACAGCCATTCATTGTGCCTGCTTTGCCTAGGCCCAGACCACAACACTGAGGCCTGCCAGCACTGCCTGGATTTTAACCAGCGCACCCAGCTTCACTGCCAGAAGTCCCTGGAAGCCTTCCTGCTGCAGCAAAAATCTCTCAGCAATGGAGAAGACCTGGGAGTAGGTTCATTTGGAAGAGTACCTCCTCTTCACTGGCCTCTGGGACCTCTACTTCTTCATCAGCTAAAGGCAAGAAGTCTTCAGAAAAGCACAGACACTGGGAGAAGCATAGGGAGAAACCCCGATCAGCTTCCTGCTCCAGATCCCCATGCAAGTAGGCCACCAATCCAGGGTCTTCCTGCCACAGGAGGTTGGCCCCTTCCACTCTGTCAGCACTCTCTCCTTCCAGGCTGCCAGTGGTCAAACCGCTCGCTCTCCTAACCGTCTCCGGCGGTGGTTCCTTGGGGCTCAGGACTTCGTCCCCAGCCTCTCAGCCCCTGAAGCTCAGGCCCATTCTACAGTCGGGTCCTCAGCCAGGTGGCTTGACCAGGTCCTCCTCAGCCATCGGGTCCTTCCCCGTCGCCATCCTGGTCAAGGCATCAGCGAAGTTGGTTCCAACATCAGGGACCGACACCACCTCGCAATGCCAGGGATATGCGGTCACCTCCCCCACGAGTGTGACGCCTCTGCCCCACTCGGGAGTCAGCTCCCCTATCAAAAGCCGATAGCCTAAAGGATAAACTTGTACAAAGTCGTATGAAGAAGGTCAAAAGTGTTAGCTATACGTGGTTACCTGTTAGATCAAATGGCTTTTATAAATGTTATAGGTGTAATGTATGTAAATATGCTAGCAATGATCATGATGCATTTGTGCACCCAAGAAGTTCTGATGTAAAAATTCAGATTAGAGAATTAATTACTTGTGACACATCATATGTGGTATATGTTCTTTGGTGCACTTGTGGTCTGATTTATGTTGGCAAAACTATCAGGCCACTTAAACAGCGTGTACAAGAACGTGTTCGCTCCATTTTGAATAATAATAGAAATACTCCGTTAGGTTTTCATTTTTCAGAGTTTCATCAGTCTGATCCAAGTTTTTTGAAATGTACTGGTATTGAACACATTTATCCCTTGTTTGCAGGAGGTGACGGATCAACTTTGTTGCTTCAAAAAGAAAGTAAATGGATTTATAAGTTAAATTCTGTTAGACCAAATGGATTAAATAATCAATGGGACCTTAAACCTTTTCTTAAGGATAGCAATCGAGCGTAAGGGCTTTTTCTTTACCAGTGTTTTTGTTTTTGTTATTTAAAGTGAATTTTTTGATTAAGCATTTGATTATTATATTAGTAATGTTGTAATTTTGTTTATTTTTTTCTAGATTCTTACCTTGAACCTGGAATCTACCTGTTTGGACCTTTATTTTTGAGTTTTTGTTGTAACTTACTTAGTTACTAGGGGGTCCTATTATGATATTATAAATTTTTGGGCAGAATTCTTTTGGTAATCTGCTATATTGCTTTGTTCTATGATTCTAAGTAGTAGCATTTTTGCACCATCTGGTGCTTTTTAATATAGCAGCCTTAGGAATTTAAAACATTTTTGAATTTATTGTAAGTGGTGATATAAATGCTTTTTTACTACTTTACTCATAATTATAAATCTAATGTTGTAACTAAAATGGATATTATAAATATATTTGATTGAGGACATAGCTATAGTGGCAGTTTTGAATGTTACTTATAATTATAGTTATTTTTTAGGTGTGATTACTAATGGGTATGGGGTTCTTTAAGAAATATTTTGTCTCCATGTGCTGTAAGTTTTAATTGACATAATTGCTGAATGAATGTTGCTATTTAAGAGATGTTTTTCCAGACTAGTACCACCCCCGATGAAGACTTGTTAAGAGTCGAAGCGCTGGGGCGTCTAGTTGTTGTTTGAATTACCGCTGTATGTTCTTTTACGTCTGTACCATGGTATGTTGCCAGTAAAAATAAGTATTTTTCATATGAACATGTTCAACGCCTATGTATCTGACATAAGGACAGGAATCAGGAGGGAGATGAGTCTCTTTGCAGATGACTCAAAACTGTGGGCGGTGGTGGATGGGGAGGAGGGGAGGGTGGCCCTGCAGGGGGACCTGGAGGCTCTGGAAAGATGGTCTAGAAAGTGGAAGCTGAGGTTTAATGCAGGGAAATGCAAGGTACTCCACCTGGGGGCCAGAAACCCAGGCCAAGTGTACACCCTGGGGGGGGAATACTACAAGTCTCAACGGCTGAGAGGGACCTGGGGGTGGTGGTGGATGTCAAGATGAACAACTCTGAGACTTGTAGGAGGGCAGCAGCCAAGGCCAACAGGATGCTGGGATGCATCGCTAGGGGGATCACCTCCAGAAGGAGGGAAGTGATACTCCCTCTGTATAACTGCTTGGTGAGGCCGCACCTGGAGTACTGCGTGCAGTTTTGGAGGCCGCACTTAAAGAGGGATATTAACCTCCTGAGAGGGTCCAGAGGAGGGCAACCAAATGATTTGGGGCTTGGGGACAGGACCTATGAGGAGAGGCTCGAAGAGCTAAATATGTACACTTTGGAAGAGAGAAGGGACCGGGGGGACATGATAGAGGTCTTCAGGTACATGAAGAGGGTAAATAGGGGAGGAACAGTGAGGGTGCTTCGAAGGAAGGAGGAGGGGCCACTAGAGGGCATGGGTGGAAGCTGGAGGGGGGAAGATTCAGGGGAGAAAGGAGGAGGTGCTACTTCACTGAGAGGGTGGTAGAGCCATGGAATGCACTGCCTAGGGGGCTGGTGGAGGCAGAGACAGTGGAGGGGTTCAAGAGGGGGTGGGACAGGTACAGGGGAAGGGTTCAGGAAGCAAAATCCAATGCAGCAAGAATATCCGGAACTGGGAAGGGAGAAACCAGAGAAGGCGAGGGGGACAGCAAGGTCAGCACCCAGGGTGGGGGCTGACCAAACGAGCAGACACGAAAGACCATTAGGCCTATTCTGCTGGCATTTTAGTATGTTAGTATATGAACATACTTGGTGCTGCTTCGTTTTTGCATTACGATACATATCTGGCTGGTTGCCTTGTTGTAGCATAGCACCAGACCCGATAGAGCAGTGTCACTTGAACTTGTGTTTGAAAGTACCTGTCCCATTGATGCTGGCCTCCCCAGTGCTGACCCCAGCAACACCTCAACCATTCCCATATCCTCCACAGTCGTCAGCTAGGTCTGTTGTCACACAGCCGACACCAGGGAGACTGATGCCTGGTCTTTTGACCACAAGCTGATCAATGCCAGGTGGTTCCTTACCTCAGGATCTGATGCCGGTTACCCCGACACCAGTGGATCTGACTCCAGGGTTACCGCAACCTGACAAACCAATGATGGGGCCCTCCAAGCCTACCCCACAGATGCCGGTTTCCCCGACCTTGCCTTAGAAGTCACATAAGGACCTTAACGCCCTGTTTGTGGCCTGATGGGCATATTTCAAGGACAAGGAGGCCCCGAAGGAGCCCCCAACTACAGCTCCGAGAGACCCTCCTCCCAATCCTTCTAAGGACTAGGTTCCTCCTAGGAAGAACCCACCGCCAACTCCTAGGGAACCTACACTGCAACCAGCAGGGGCTGGCACCAGTCATTCTAAGACCCATTGGCATAAGCCTCGGCGTCCCCCCCCCCCGATTCCCATGAGTCAGTGGGATAGTCCTCTTCCTCCTCTTATGATGATTCTGGAGATTTGAATCTTCCATCAGAGCTGGAGGAGCCCAAGGACACCCCGCAGTCTCCTCAAGATGACGCATCATTCATGGATGTGATGAGGCACATCCAGGCCCTCACTGACTGGGATACTGAGGAAGTGGACCCTGAGTGACATGGGCTAGCCATTTTCCTCCACAAGGAGTCCTCGCCGCTAGTGGTTCCCCCATTAATTGACTCCTTCAAGGATGTGAATAGGGCTGCTTGGAAGCACTTGTCTACTACATCAGCGATGTCCCAAAAAAAATGGATTGCCTGTACAATGCCCCAAGGGATTAACCCTTTTATGAGGAACACCTGGAGGCTGATTTGGTCATTATTAATGCAGCCCATGACAGTTCAAAATAACCCCCGACACCTCAGCACTCAGCCTCCTGATAAGAACTCTAGGCAGATAGACTATTTTGGCAAAAAGGTCTACTCTTCTGCCACATGTGCTATCCGTTCCCTAAACTGCCTTGCCAACATGGTGCAATATCAGAATGCCCTGTAAGAGAAGGCTTTTGAAGTGGCACAAGCCCAGCCTGATCTCTCTGGGAAGGCTGAGCTCTTGCACCTCCTCAAGTTGGGCTCAGATACGGGGACCCACATCCTCCGATCCTCTTAAGATTCTGCGGACTTCGCAGGTAGAGCTGTGACTATGGGAGTTTACCTACGCCGCTTCTCCTTGCTTAGGGTTTCTGGGTTTGCTCTGGATGTCCAATCTAAGATTTTGGATGCCCCTTCAGAGGTCCAGTCTTGTTTGGTGAGGATTCTTAAAATATAATCACTCGCCTCCAAGAGTCAGGTAAGGCTATCCATTCAGTTCATAATCTGCACCGGTCTCAGCCTAAGTCGTCCCAGCAACAGCCTTTTTGTTGCACCGCCAAGCAGAAACCCAGAGGTCAGCAACCCAGGAGTGCCTTTAAGAGAAAGGCCACTTCCCAAGTCACAAGAGGTTCAGCGCCCAGAGCTCCCAGACCCTCCCAGACTGCATTACCTGTCCACCACTCCTCTGCCTGACTCCTTATCCAACCCACCTCCCCAGCAGAATCCCTGGGAGAGGTGGGGGGTCAGTTCTCTCTCTATGGAGAGGGTTGGCACAGAATAACCTCGGATCAGTCAGTTCTGCAGTTAGCGGAACGAGGGCACACCCTAGAATTTTTGGAGATTCCCCCCAGACAATCCTCCAGTCCCCTTCCATTACCCTCAGGCCTATCTCACCTTGATTCAAGAAGAGATCAAAGAACTGCTGTAAAAACAGACCATCAAACCCATTCCACCAGCACAGTGAGGGAAGGGATTCTACTCGTATTTCTTCCTGGTTCCAAAGAAAACAGGATATCTGCATCCCATTCTGGACCTCAGCAACCTGAACCAGTTTATAGACTACAAAATGTTCAGGATGATCCTCTTCCCGGCCTTCTCCCCTTACTTCATCAGGGGGATTGGCTCTGTTCCCTGGACATGCAGGATGCTTATCTTCACATCTTGGTGTTTCCACCCCACAGAAGGTTCCTTCGCTTCTGCTTTCAAGGAAACCACTACTAGTTTCGTGCCCTCCCATTTGGCCTGTCCTTGGCCTCATGAGTCTTTACAAAGTGCCTCGCAGTAGTGGCAGCAGCCTAGACGACTGGCTTCTGACAGCCCATACCAAGGAGCAATTGCTCAGAACCATGAAGGCCACTTTCTCTCTGTTTTGGGACCTGGGGATCACCCTTAACCTCCCCAAATCCTCCCCTTGGCCAAGTCAAAGACTCCAATATGTATGAGTGATTTTGGACACCAAGCAAGGCAAAGCCTTTCTTCCTCCAGACAGGGCAGAATGCCTTCAGACTCAGGTTCAGCTGGTCTCGTCATCTCAACAAGTTCCAGCCAGAGCAGTTCTAAGGCTGCTGGGTCATATGACAGTGGCTTTCACAACAATACCCCTGGCTTGCCTGCACATGATGGTGGCCCAGTGGAACCTTCGGGTCCAGTGGGATCAGCATTCAGACGACTTGGACCAACTCAGTGCAACAAACTATGATGTGGTGGCTGGACCTCTCCAAGGGGGTCCACTTTCAGTCGGAGCCATGTCATCAGATTCCGACCACTGACGTGTCAGGCCAGGGCTTGGGCCCCCATCTGGCAGACTGTCAGACTCCAGGGTCTTGGTCCTCATTGGAGCAACATCTCCATATCAACGTTTTGGAAATGTGGGCGATCCTGTATGCTCTACAAGCCTTCCAGATGAACCTGCTCCTGGGTCCTCTCTTGATCCAGATGGACAATATGTCTGTGGTCTTTTACATAAACAAGCAAGGCAGAACGCATTCCTACCCCCTCTGCAGAGAGGCCATGAGAGTGTGGTATTGGGCCATAGAGTATCACCTGACCCTGACTGCTGTGCATGTTCCAGGCATTCAAAACACCTTAGCAAACAGTCTAAGCTTTTCCTGGTCTAAGCCTCACAAATGGGAACTTCTTCCCTCAGTGGTGGAAGATCTCTTTGACAGGTGAGGCCGCCCAGAGCTGGACCTATTCATGTCCCCATCCAATGCAAAACTGCCCAGTTTCTGCTCACTAGATCCAGGGCCTAGTGTTTTCTGGTGAGGCATGTTGTCCCTCTCTTGAACAGGGAGGTTTCTGTATGCCTTCCCTTCCTTTCCATTGCAGCAGAGAGTTCTGCTCAAGTTGCAGTCAGAAGGGGCAGAGATGATCTTGATAGCTTACTGGCCATGCCAGATTTGGTTTCCACTTCTTCAGCAGCTTGCAGTGGAACCCCCAATCCCCCTGTCTCTGCTCCAACCTGCTCTCACAGGAGTAGGGCACCCTGCTCCATCTGGACCTCAAGTCACTGCACCTTCATGCATAGCTTCTGCAGACTTAGCAGTTACCTGCTTTGGGGTTTCTCCCCAGGTGGCAGACGTTCTAGTGGCAGCCAGAAACCCTCCACTAGATCTACTTTTGCTATGAAGTGGAAGCAGTTCTGCTTATGGGCCGCCACTCATCAACTGGATCCCTTTACTTGTCTGGAGAATCTCGTTCTAGAGTATCTCCTTTCCTTATTTGACTCAGGTCCGAGTTACTCGTCAATTAAGGTGAACCTTTCATCCATCTCTGCGTACCATGCAACTATCGATGGCAAGACCCTTGCCCAACTTGACCTATTCTGCACATTCTTGCGGGGCATTCTGCATCTGAAACCTCCTATAAGGGACCCTGTTTCCCCTTGGGATCTGTTATTCATTTCAGAAAAGCTTACGTTGACTCTCTTTGAGCCTACCGCAAGCTGCAAGTTACGCTTTCTGTCGTGGAAAGCGTTATTTTTAGTTGCTATTACTTCTGTTAGAAGGATTTCCGAGCTTCAGGCTCTGATGTGTAAAATCTGTTAGAAGGATTTCCGAGCTTCAGGCTCTGATGTGTAAACAGCCTTATTTAGTTTTTCACAGGGACAGGATGTCCTTGAGAACTAATCCTAAGTTTCTTCCTAAGTTGGTGTCTGAATTTACCCTGAATCAAGACATCCACCTTCCAGTGTATTACCCAGAGTATTCAAATCCAGGGGAGGCCTTACTTTATACTCTGGATGTTCACCGAATGCTTTGTTATTATTTGGACCACACCAGAGCTGTCAAAAAAACTGTTTAGTTGTTTGTTTTTTTTCACCCCGAGAAAAGTAGGGGCTTCAGTTTCTGAACAATGTTTGTCCAAATGGTTACTTAATTGCATTTTTTATTGCTACCGCAAATACAACAAGCCTTTAACGGGCCTGGTTAAAGGCCATTCTACCAGGGGTGTAGCTGCTTCATTTGCATCCTTCAGAAATGTGTCCATCACTGACATCTCTGCAGCGGCCACTTGGAGTTCTGTCCACACCTTCATCCGGCATTACAGTCTGGACTTTGCTTCTCGGTGCAGGGCAGGTTTTGGACTGGCATCCTGCAGGGCCTGCTTTCTTGAGAACCTTACTTTGACCTCTACCACCTCCCAGCTGACTGGGGTCAGTCCTTTTACTGCTTGGGACTCAGTCCCAATGGTGTAACCTGCTGTAAGAGCCCCCTCAAAGTGAGATAGTACAGTTATGTAAGAACTTACTGTAAGAGTAGATCTTCGAGAGGAGCTCTTGCAGCAGGTGCTGCTTTCCTTCCCTTCATCCCCCTGTTGATTACTTCTCCATCACTTTTCAGTTTCCTCAGTTTCTGAGGAACACCTCAGATTCCCATTTTTCTATGCTTGCCGTGGTCTCCGGTGGGACAACTGCGGTGGTGCTGGGGGACCACCCCTTTTATACCATAGGCGGACGTCGGGGATGGGTCGACATCAGGGGCAGTTCCCCACTATAGACTGCTAGCTAGAAGTTTTCCGTGGGATCCTGGTGCCTGCTGACTTCAGTCCTAATGGTGTAACCTGCTGCAAGAACTCCTCTCAAAGATCTACTGTTATGGTAAGTTCTTATGTAACTGCACTTTCTGCATTGTTGCATGAGTATTAACTATGCAGGTTACGAAGTGCCTTCAGGCATGATGGGAAATAGGGTTGCATCTTATGCATGTAGTTCCACTGTAATGCTATTAAGCTCTGTGCTGTTTATAGCTGTAGAATGACCTTTTAAGAAAAGTTATTAAATGCCCCCCCCCCAAATGCTGTAACTATGGGAAAGGTGTCCAACATATGCCTTTATAAATGGACATACAGAGACATGTATCAAATAATGTATCCTTTCATGTAATTTTATTGTAAGTTGTGTTTGCAAAATTCATAAATAAAAAGTATTACAAAAAACTTGTCTCTTCAGGCATAAGGATGCAAGTATAATCAGGTTTTTAGGTAAAACGGTATAAAAAGATTTATCCTAATGTTACCTAAAATCCAAAGTTCCACGCTGAATGGTATGTTAGAAGTGATAGTGTCAAAGCATATAGAACAGACTGGCAGTATAGCCTACAGGTTAGAATATCGAGTTGTGAATGAGCTTGGTACAACTAGAAGACCTGGGTTTGATTTACACAACCTCCACTTGCATACTGTGTGACCCTGAGCAAGTCACTTAACCTCCCCAGTGCTCCTGGTTTGCCCCTGTAAATGGGACTTGATCCTAGTGGGGCATTATCTGGTTACCAAAAGAGTGAACAAAAAAAAAGAAAAAAAAAAAAAGCTTTCACCCAGGCTTCCTGTATAGGACATCCCTAAAGCATATGACCCATGGAAGCATGAGTAGATTTACATCTCAGTCATAATGCGTCTTAAAAAGACCCATCGATTCTAGCCTTGCAGGACTATAATAATACTAGTGTAGTAAAGTACTTTAAATTCCGTTAGACAACCTTAAACATCTATACAGGATTTATAAGCAACAGACTATAAATTAGACCTTGTGTCCATGGATAAGCATATATTTAAGTCATTTTCACATTTACTTTTGTTAATAATTCTAGGGAGTGTTCAAGAGAGACAATGAAAGGGTGTTGGAACTGTAAGGGGATCCCCTCATGGAAAGTCCCTGGTGCCTTGCAGCATATAGAGGGTACCACAGAAGATGTGGTGTTCACCTTTTGGGGAATGATCATGGTCCTGTGCCTGAGAGATGCTACCAGCCAAGCAGATGACAGAGAACTGGTGAGAGAGACGGAACTGCAGATTAAGGTAGGAGGTGTTCCTTCTTTATGTAAAGAAGTTCCTGAGCTGGCATGGATATCAGACAGTACCTTAAAGGGATTGGAGTGATTGCCAACCACTGCCAGAGGACAGGCTGGTGTACTCGCTGCTGCATTGTGCTCACCACACCATCCGGTGAGTGGAGCAAGGTTGAAACGAGGTGTCCAACACAGGGGTAGGCTTCAGGCTCTGAGCAGAGATTGGACTGAATGGATCTATGACCTGCTTTTCCAGGGCCCCTGGAAGCCATCAACAATGATGTCTAAGAGAGGGAGTCCCTACAGGAGTACTGCTTCCTGCACATCAGCTGATGCAGATGCTACAGTGTCACAAGAAGCATGTGTAAAAATGTGCATTACACCCAAAGCTAATAGCATGGTGGAAGAGTCTGGTAAATTCATGTAACCCCTAGGTGGTGCTATCCCAAGGGCTACTACCCCTGCCTGCTTGGCTAGTAGCAGGTTAATGGGCCTGGGTAATGAAACGGGTGCCTCCACCCGGAGATCAGGGTTGTTAGTGGTCAAGATAACCTGGGCACAGCCCTCCGAGACACTGTAACCCCCCTCTTTCAAACAACATGAAGTCTTGCTGTATTCTGACTATTGCAGTTAGGTCCTGCCTTTCAACTGCCCCGGAGAACAAAGGGTTAACTTTTCTATGCCTTGCATAGAACGTTCATCACGAGCTCGGTTGAAGCCCCTGTCTATTGTTGTTCAAACTGCAACCGTCAGATTCTTTAATCCGCCTCACTGAACAGTCGCTCCAGAGATTTCTCCTGCTGCTCGGTTCAAAAGTTGGTTAAGTGTCGGTTTTCAGTCGGTTTCTACCGAATTGTTGTTTCTGCATAGTCGGTTCAAGTCTCTGTCTGTGGTACCGTGAGTACTAGATAGGTTTTTGTTCTATTTTCTGTGTGGAACTTGTAAACTGTGGATCGGTTTGGCTGAACCAATCATTTTGAGGTAAAACTTGTGCTTTACTTTAGAGTGTGGTTACCGGTCCGTATTGGTTCTAAAAAAAATGGGTTTTAAGTATGTTTTTTCCAAGACCCGTGACACGGTCAGGAACCGATAGGGGAGTCTTGCCTGGTGGATTGCCGAAAAAAGGGTACGTTTTTGGTTAGGTTGGCCATGTCTGAGAAACCCAAGAAAAAAACGGGCCCGCTGGGTTTCACCACTGCAGTGTGTGTGGGGAAGTCTTTGCTAAGGCTGATCCCCACATCACCTGTGTTTATTGTCTGGGGTTTGACCACCTCGATTCAGACTGCGAAATTTGCAAGAATTTTCCCAAATCTACCCTGGAAAAGAGAGTAGGTAGACTGAGGGAAAGGGAGGCCAAGAGGTCCGCTGACCCGGATGGCCAGCCCGGTTCGGTTCCGACCGAACCAGAAGGAGTGCCCTCTGACCAGGGCGATACTTCTTCGGGCAAAAGGAGAGCTGATTCCGAGGAAGTGGTTCTGATAAAAAGAAAAAGAAAAGACGAATCGACCGGTTTGGACCCAGAATCTCATACTCCGACCGCCGATCTGGCAGGGGCTCGGTTCGGTCAGTTCCCCCAGTTCCGGATTATACCTTGGAAGAATTTTATGAACCGGAGTTTGAGGAGGAGGGAGTATGAGGATGATTATGGTGATGGTGAAAGTCTGGATGTGCCTATTGACCCGGACATCTCCCAGACAGACCTTCAGGTTTCTCCTCCTAGGCTTTCTGAGTCCCCTTCACACTACATGTTGTACAGAAAGGTGGCTGATACCCTCCAGCTTCCTGTGGAGGAGGCAGTAGAGGATCAGGAAGAGCCTGATTATGTTGAGATGATGGACATCCCAGAGGCCAGGAGACTGTCTATTCCCCTCCACAAATCTTTTGGGAACAGACACAAAAAATTCTTAAGTCTCCTAATTCTATACCTCCTGTGGACAGAAGAATGGACAAGAGGTACACTCTCTCAGGCTCAGACACGGAGTTCCTTTTTCAGCAATGCAGCCATGTTGGGGTTGCACAGGCTGCTGCCTGTGATAAGGCAAACATTCCCTTGGCATCACACCCCAGACAAGGACTCCAGAAAGATTGATGCCATGGCAAAGAAACAATACATGGCAGCATCTTTGGGACTCAGGCAGGCAAATTATATGGCCTATGCAGCCAGGTACCAGAAGTCCAGGTGGGACACTGTACTGGCACTGGCTAAACAGGCTCCCGCCCAGCTTGCCAAGGAGCTGGAGCAGGTGGCTGCAGATGGGATTGAGGCATCGAAAGTACAGTTTCATGCTGCTGTGGACTCCAGTGATGTATCATCAAGAGTCATGGCTACATCTGTGTCTCTTTGGAGAATGGCTTGGCTCAGATGTACTAGCCTCTCACTGGATACCCAGGCTAAGGCCATGGATTTTCCTGTAGTTGGTAATTCTCTGTTTGGGGAGCAGACAGAGAACTACATGAAGAAAATGGACAAATACTGGACCACTTACAGGAGCGCTCAGGCCAAAGAAAGGCAAGCAACTCCTCAAAGGCAGCAGTCCAGGGACAGGGGCAGGCCTTTTTACCAAGCTCAGGCCTCTTCTTCTTCGTTTTCGCAGAGGGAGTTCTTTAGAGGGAGAGGCAGAAGGGGGGATGAGCAGGCCTGCATTCACCCCTCAGCCTAAAGCCCCTACCAAGCAGACACCCTGATGGGACTGCCCGGGTCGATTCTCCTATACCAGTAGGGGGCAGGCTGGCTTACTTTGTCCAGGACTGGATGTCTCTTACATCAGACAAGTGGGTCCTGGAAGTAGTAAGCCAGGGACTGGTTCTCAGCTTCAAAGAATTTCCCAAGATGAGAACCAGATCTTTTCCACCTGCAAATCTCTCAGAGACCCTTGCCCTAGAGGCAGAGGTTTCTTCTCTCCAAGCTCTCAGAGCTATAGAGAGTTCCCACCCTACACAGGGGCAAGGGATTGTACTCCAGGTACTTCCTAACCCCCAAAAAGACAGGAGAGTGGTGACCCATCCTGGACCTAAGATATCTGAACAAATATCTTTTAAAGCCAAAGTTCAAAATGGTAACTCTGGGAATTATCCTTCCCTCTCTAAGGCCAGGGGACTGGCTAGCCTCTCTGGACCTCAAAGATGCCTACTTTCACATTCCCATCAGGTGCTCCCACAGAAAGTACCTCAGGTTCGAGTTGCCCTCAGGCCACTATCAGTTCAGAGCAATGCCCTTTGGCCTAACATCAGCCTCAAGGGTCTTCACAAAGTGCCTAGCAGTAGTTGTTGCCTTCCTAAGGAGACAAAAGGTTTCCATTTTCCCATACTTGGATGAATGGCTCATAGTAGGTCAGTCTCCAGACCAAGTCAAGTCACATCTGCAAGTGACCCAGCAAGTGCTCACTTCTTTAGGATTCCTTCTCAACCTACCAAAGTCAGTTCTCGAACCAGTGCAGCTCCTCACCTTCATAGGTGCAGAACTGGATACGGTAAAGGCAAGAGCCTTCCTTCCCCTGGAAAGGGCAAGGACTCTCTTGGAACTGGCCTCTTCATTCAGCCTTCAGGTGTCTCGACCAGCAAGGCATTTCCTTCAGCTTCTGGGCCACATGGCAGCTTCCACAGCAGTGGTCCAGGGGGCAAGATTCCAAATGAGGGACATTCAGTTCCACTTAAGAGCTTTTTGGTCCCAAAGAAAAGATTCCCTTACCAAACTAATTCCAGTGACTCAAACCCTGATCCAAGCCCTGCAATGGTGGCAAGATCAGGACAATTTGAGACAAGGGGTTCCATTTGTCACTCAGTCTCCTTCAGCGATCCTCATCAAGATGCTTCCCTGCTGGGCTGGGGAGCCATTTGGGGGATCTTACCACCCAGAGACTGTGGTCGCCTCAGGAATCTTTGATTCACATCAATCTCTTGGAACTCAGAACAGTGTTTCTGGCACTACAAGCTTTTTCCAAATCTGTACGGAACAAGGTGGCTCAGGTCAGAACAGACAACATCACCACCATGTGGTACATCAACAAGCAAGGAGGCACTCAGTCTATGGCCTTGTGCACAGAAGCAATGAAGTTGTGGTCCCTGGCCCATTCCCTGCAAACCTCTCTGATAGCAGTTCACCTCCCAGGGAAGGACAATGTCCTAGCAGATGCACTGAGCAGAATATCCCAGGGCCGTCACGAATGGGCCCTAGATCCTCTGGTGTTGAAAGTGATTTTCTCAAGATGGGGCACTTCAGAGATAGATCTTTTTGCAGCCCCAGACAATCACCAACTTCCTCTCTTTTGTTGCAGACCCCCAGTCTTGGGCTCAGTCCCCCTGGATGCTCTGATTCTGAACTGGGAAGGGAAATTTCTGTATGCTTTTCCCCCCTTCCCTCTCCTGTTCAGAGTGTTAGTCAAGATAAGGTCACAGCCATGCAAAGTGATTCTGATTGCTCCAGACTGGGCCAGACAGCCATGGTATCCTTTGTTGCTGTCTCTAGCAGTCCATCTTTCCCTATCTCTTCCCAGGAATTACAACCTGTTAACATCCTCTCAGGGGAGGATTTGGTACCCGAATCTTCGGTCTCTCAGTCTCAAGGTTTGGCTCTTGAAGAGTTAGAGTTTGCAGATCTGCATCTTTCCCAAGGGGTTCTGGATATCCTTAAGGCTTCTTGAAAGCCTTCCACCAGAAAGACTTACAACTCCAAATGGAAAAGATTCAGCATTTGGTGTTCTAAGAAGAATATTTCTCCAGACTCTGCTGAACTGCCTACGGTTCTGGATTATATGGTCCATCTTAATGGCCTAGGTCTCAGACCAGCTACCCTCAAAGTACACTTGGCAGCTGTTTCTGTTTTCCTGTCTGTAGGCAAGTCTTCCTCTCTGTCATCCCACCCTGTATTCTGTAAGTTTTTCAAGGGATTGCTTCACACCAATCCCTCTTTAGGGATCCTGCTCCTGCTTGGGACCTTAATGTTTGCATTGCTCAGCTTATGCAACCCCCTTTTGAGCCTTTGTCCTCAGCAGAGCTTAAGTACTTGACTTGGAAAACTGTGTTTTTGGTAGCCATTACTTCTGCCAGACGTATCAGTGAATTGCAAGCCCTGTCAGTGGAATCTGATTTCATCTCTTTTCACAGAGACAAAGTGGTCCTTAGAACTAACAGAAAGTTCTTGCCTAAAATGGTTTTAGACTTCCACCTCAACCAGTCTATATCTCTCCCTGTTTTCTTCACTGATCATTCTTCCTTGGGAGAGAGGAGGCTACACAGTTTGGATGTTAAAAGAGCCCTTAGCTACTACATAGAGCGTACCAAAGGTCACAGGTTTGAATCCCTCCAGTTGTCCCTCACTTATGGAGAAGTGGGTAAGGGCAAACCTGCCACTAAGAGATCTATTGCCAGGTGGATTGTTTCTTGTATACAATTCTGCTATGAAAAACTAGGTACAACTCCACCCTCAGGCCTGAGGGCTCATTCCACAAGAAGTATAGCTGCTTCCGGCTGCTGCCAGGGATATTCCTCTCTAGAAATTTGTCAGCAGCCACCTGGAAAACAGTCCATACTTTCACCAAGCATTACTCTCTGGATATCCAGGCTAGGGAGTGATGCTCGGTTTAACACAGCAGTACTTCAGAGCCTATTTCCAAAATAGGTTCTGTCCCTCCTCCATGGAGGTACTGCTTAGTAGTCTGCAATAGTCAGAATACAGCAAGACTTCATTTTGTTTGAGGAAAAAATTACTCACCTTAGTAATTATGTTTCTTCTAGTGGAGTCTTGCTGTATTCTGACCTCCCCCCGCCTCCCCTCTCAGAACCTATTTGTTGGGATGTGGGTGGGCAGGAGCAGTGTTGGCACCCTAGGGGTGTCCATTTTACACCCTCTTTTTTCTTTGGGCGGAATGTTGTTTTTTGGATGTGTTTTTGTTTTTGGGTTTCCTGACTTGAGTCTTTCTTTGAGAACCAAAAACATTATATATTTGCCAGTTGGCTAGTAAAAATTTTACATTTTCCACACAGAACACCTAGTGAGTTTTTGCTCGTAAAGATCTGACGGTTGCAGTTTGAACAACAACAGACAGGGGCTTCAACCGAGCTCGTGATGAACGTTCTATGCAAGGCATAGAAAAGTTAACCCTTTGTTCTCCGGGGCATTTGAAAGGCAGGACCTAACTGCAATAGTCAGAATACAGCAAGACTCCACTAGAAGAAACATAATTACTAAGGTGAGTAATTTTTTCTTCCCTTCTAGTGGCCTGAACAATATACAATAATTACTTTCACAATGACCTTATTCACCAGGCAATTACCCACACTGTTTGCACTTACCACCAGGGCTGATTTCTCTAGCTTGACCCTGGGGCCCCCCTGTAAAACAAGGTTAAGCTCAGCAAATAGCAACAGTACAACACTTTTGGCACAAACTGGAACCACAGTCAGGTTAAATGCAAACAAAGTTAAATATGATTTATTCAGGGGACTTGAACAAGGGAGGGGTGTAATCAGGTTGATTTGCTTAAAAACTATATTAATCAGGCAGTTATGCATGCAGTTCAGAGTCCCTACATGGTCACACACTCTGGGTACCCAGGTAGGAAAACAGGGGGCTAGCCAGAAATGTTGCAGCCGGTTGGGGCCCTGTGATGGAAGAAAGCAACATGCACAACACACACTATTTGTAATCCAGAACTGGAGGGCTCAGTTTGTGAAAGAAAAGGCAACAAGACAGTCAGATGACAACACTTTTAGATTTAGCTGTTGTTGCAGGGCGCTACCCTGATGTTTACTCACAATACCCAATACTGGACACAGGCAGGATGAAATTGAGACTGCAGGCTGTTGAGCTGGAGTGCCTGGAGAAACAGGACCCAGACAGATCACCAAGGCATCGTTCCTGTTCAAGGCATTGAGCAGGGGGGATTGATCCCCAGGCTGGTCTCTCGTCGATGACTTTCCCTGCGTAGCAGGTATGCTGGCTGGGCCAGTGTAGCAGGGCCCAGGCAAATGGAAATGGATATGGACTCAGTCCATGGAGCTGGATACAGCCTCCAACAAACACAGTTCAGACACACAGTGGGGAATCAAATCATGACCCACTATAAGCACACAGCCACATTCACATGTAAGGAAATTCCACTGTACCAGGCAAATGGCTCTCTGGTTGCAATTACAGAGTCTCTGCACAATCCGGGAGTTCAGAGGTAGCTGGAAGTCCTGACAGGCCAATCGCATTCAGCAAGTCTTCGGTCTTCTTCAGGTTAAAGCCTGGTCACAATTCAGTGGCTTAATTTGCTCTCCAAATTTGGATTCAGTCCAAAAAAAACACAAGTTCCCTCTCAGAAACAGCAGGCAGGCATACAGGCCAAACTCAGGCCTTTCCACAGTTCTCCCATGTGAATCCACTATGGATTGCTGCTCGAACTGTCTCGAGCTGTTACTCCTTCACTTCCCAACTCAGATCTAACTGAAACTGCAAGCAGTGTGGGACTTTCCCCAAGATCCAAAAGGTTCGGTTGACTGATCTGTCAGTCAGTCACAACAAGGGCTCCCCCTCCAGGTTATTTTAGGCACCAAAAGCCCAAAACTACAATTCCTACAAGTTTTTGACCCCACCAAGCCCCTGTAGGCAACCATTTAGAGTTCTGAATGTACTGATTGGCCCATTCTGAAGTCCAGGACCAAGATGATGGAAACAAACAGAACTGTCCATGCTGCAAAGAAGGCAGGTTAGAACAAACTGCAATATTATTACTACTCTAACAAATGATCAGCAAACAAGTACATCTTCTAACAGAGCTCCCTCTCAGTTTAATTATGACTGCAATCCAGGCAGCTCTTAAAGAGACACTACTCAGAGGCTATACAGGCACTCTCTGGCAATACATTTAAACTGCTAAAACGCAGAACACCAGCCTGGCAGTGAGCATTTAGGTACGCTCAAGGAAGACTTTTTGGGAACCTCCATTTCAATCAATCAATCAAAATCTTTATTTATCCAGGTGGACATCGTTGAGCAAAGCTCATTTACAAGATGGACCTGGTTAAGGCTGGTCAAAATAGAGTTACATACAACAATGACAATATATCATTAACGCAACAAATAAATACAGAACTCATTTACAGGATGGGCCCAATTAATACCAGTACACAATAGATTTATATACAACAGTGACAGTACATCATATGACACAAATAATACAAGGTAGGTGCTCAATGCAGCAGCAGAATAAAACAGAAGGGAATAGTGAGGGTGGGGAGCTGGGAGGGAATGGTGGGTACAGAAGAGCATAAGGGAGGGAGGTAGAGGACCTAAACCGGAAAACAGGTAGCTAGCGTGCAACCTAATTGGGCAGAGAGAAATTAAAGGGTTTGCTCACAACACAATACTCTTGATAGGGGGGTCGATCCCAGTCCTTTCACAGAAGAAAGAGTTCTGCAAGAACTCCTAAAACTGAAGGTGGACAAAGCAATGGGTTCTGATGGAATTCACCCCAGAATTCTAAAAGAATTAAGGGAGGAACTAGTGAAACCACTAGCTACTCTTTTTAATAAATCATGGGAGGATGGTGTGGTACCCGAGGACTGGAGGAAGGCGGATGTGATTCCCATTCACAAAAGTGGGACCAAGACAGAGGCAGGAAACTACAGACCTGTCTGTCTGACCTCTGTGGGGAAAGTGATGGAGTCACTTGAAGGAAAGAATAGTTGAGTACCTAGAGGCCAGTGGAGCACAGGACCCAAGGCAGCATGGGTTCACAGCAGGAAGGTCATGTCAGACTAATCTAATAGATTTCTTTGACTGGGTGACCAAAGTAGTAGACCAGGGAGGGGCTGTGGACATGGCCTACCTAGACTTTAGCAAGGCATTTGACACAGTCCCACACAAAGATTAATAGTCAAATTAACCAGCCTGGGAGTGGTCCCAGGGTAGCCTAGGTAAATCATTGGCTGCACAACAGGACACAGAAGGTAATTGTAAATGGAGTCCACTGAAGAAAGAGGGGTTACTAGTGGGTACCGCGGGTTCAGTATTGGGTCCAGTCCTTTTAATGTCTTCATCAGTGACATTGCAGAGGACTGGAAGGAAAAGTATGCCTTTTGCAGATGACACAAAGATCTGCAACAGGGTTGATACACAAGGAGGCGGGAAAGGATGAAAAGGGACTTGGCAAGGTTGGAGGAATGGTCAGAAGTATGGCAGCTAGGATTCAATGCAAAGAAGTGCAAAATAATGCACCTGGGAAACAAGAACCCAGGGGAAGAATACACAATGGGTGGGGAGGTAGTAACAACAACAAAAAGGAAAGGGACTTGGGGTAATCATATCAGATGACCTTAAGGTTATAAGCAAATGTGAGAAGGTAGTAGGGAGGGCTGGGGGTATGCTGGGATGTATGGAGAGGCATCAGCAGCAGAAACAGGAAGTTGTTATCCTCTGTACAGACAGTTGGTGAGACCCCATCTGGAGTACTGTGTCCAGTTCTGGAGACCCCATCTCCGCAAGGACATAGACAGGATAGAGGTAGTCCAGAGGAGGGCAACTAAAATGGTGCAGGGTCTGCAAGAGAAGCCGTATGAGGAGAGACTAAAGGAGCTTAATATGTATACCCTTGAGGAAAGAAGGAGAGAGGGGGACATGATAGAAACTTTAAGTACCTCAGTGGAATCAACAAAGTCCAAGAGGGTAGCATCTTTCAGAAAAAGAGACGTGCAAGAACAAGGGGACACAATTTAAAGATAGAAGGGGGGCGGTTCAGGGGCAATGTGAGGAAGTATTATTTCACAGAGAGGGTAGTGGATTCATGGGAGCCTTCCTGAGGAGTGTCAGGGGTCTAAAATAGGGAGGATTCAAGAATGCATGGGACAGACATAAGGCAATTCTTGTGGGGGGTAGGAAGAAATAGGCTGTTGGTTAACTAGGATCTGTGGCCTATCCTGTAGGTAGGGAAATGGGCAGACTAGATGGGCCAAGCGGTCCTTATCTGCCGTCAAAGTCTATGTTTCTATGTTTCATGAGCTGGATCCATAGGGCCAGCAGTACTATAGAGTGCACTGAAGGCAGCTGAGAGCTGGGTGCCTAGGACTCAGGATAGGTTATGGAGTGAGGGAAACAGTTACAGTGTTCCCTCACAGTTCAGGCAAATAAGGTCTTGAAGGAATCCAAGCTGATGGGTACGCTCAATTTCAGAGAGTTTTGCAATTTATTCCATAAGGTGGGCAGTACAAAGCTAAATGCTGCTCTACCAAAGCTTGAAGAGAACTTGGGAATACAAAGTGTGAAAAATTAGGCACTTCTTAAGGCATAAGTTCCTGGTGTGCTTAGCGGGAGACAGTCAAAGATATATTGGAGAAGCTTTTTTGGGACAGCTCTAAGAGTCCAAAATGCTGCATTTCTATTTCTTCTAAATATAAGGGAGGACCACCCTATGGCAGCATACAGCAAGCAGTGGTGGGTAGAAAGAGGAAGGCCTGTTATAAATCTGATAGCTCTGTGATAAAACGTGTCCAGTTTAGCAAGGGAAGCCTTTGGGCACTGACTGTATAAGAAGTCTGCATAGTCAACTAGTGATAGGAATGTTGATTGGACCAGACGCTTTTTAGCATCTGTAGTCAAGAACCGGTTAATCCTAAAGAAGAGGCCCAGCCTCTGCATTAGTTTCTTAAGCAAGTCCTCAATATGCTCCGCAAATGAAAGATTTTCATCCAGCCACACTCCCAGGTATTTGAATTTCATGACAAACTCCAGGTTTTCTCCAAGGACAGTAGTGATGTGAGGTAACGCTCCAGTACTAACCAGGTTCACAGCACAACTGTGGGGCTAGAAAAGCATTGCTTTTCAGCAGTTCAGAGGAGGGCAACTAAAATGGTGTAGGATCTGCAAGAGAAACCAAACGAGGAGAGACTAAAGGAGCTTAATATGTATACCCTTGAGGAAAGGAAGGAGAGGGGGGACATGATAGAAACGCTTAAGTACCTCAGTGGAATCAACAAAGTCCAAGAGGGTAGCATCTTTCAGAAAAAGAGATGTGCAAGAACAAGGGGACACAATCTGAAGATAGAGGGGGGGACGGCTCAGGGGCAATGTGAGGAAGTATTTTTTCACAGAGAGGGTGGTGGACGATGGAACAGCCTTCCCGAGAGGTGTGGGGTCTAAAACTGTGGAGAATTCAAGAATGCATGGGACAGACATAAGGCAATTTTTGTGGGGGGTAGGAAGAAATAGGCTGTTGGTTAAATAGGATCTGCAGCTTATCCTCTAGGTAGGGAAATGGGCAGACTAGGTGGGCCAAGTGGTCCTTATCTGCCATCAAAGTCTATGTTTCTATGTTTTATTTTTTTGGCATTTAACAAGAGTTTTTTGAAAAGAAGCTGATTCTGAAGACAGCTGAATTCCTCCTGGAGGTCTACACAAGTGGCTTCAGGAGTCAGTCGACTAAGGTACAGAACCGTGTCGTCTACAAACAGGTGTATATTTGCCTTGGATATGCTATCATCAATATTATTAATATAGACAGCAAATAGTATGGGGCCAAGTATTGACCCCTGCGGCACTCCCCTCTGGAGAGGTTTTAGTAGGAAGAGCTCACCCTCAGCCTTAATCTGCTGGAACCGTCCTGAGAGGTAGGAACCGTCCTGAGAGGTAATCAGTGAACCAATGCAGTGATACTGTGTCCAGACCTATGCTCCTCAATGATGAGAGAAGCAGGCTGTGATCCACAGCGTCAAGAGCCTTGCTTAGGTCTAAGAATACGGCACAGATTAATTATTTACTGTCCAGATCATGGTACCAATCATTGGTCACTTTAGCAAGTGCTGAAATAGTATTATGTCTTGTTGTGAAACCAGATTGCAAGGGATTTAAGAGGTTTTTTGATTCTAGATAATTTCTGAGCTGGGTTCTCACTATTTTTTCTATAAGTTTTAATAGAACTGGCAAGAGAGATATCAGTCTGTAATTGTTCAGATCACAAGGGTCTCCTGATTTGAATAAAGGAATGACATGCGTAATTTTCCATATTGAGGGAATAAGCCCTTGCGACAAAGATAGATTAAAAAGGTGAGTGATTGGCATAGCTAGAACATGATATGCAATCTTAATGAAGTAGGGCTCTAGTGAATCAGCACCAGCACTTTTCTTTGAGACCAGCTGAAGTAGGAGGTCTTCAACCTCTTTCAGAGATACAGGCTGGAAGGAGAAATCAGGAGCGGGGACATCAGAGTCATTGTTTTGTACTCCTAATTGAGAGCATGCCAAGTATGCAGGAGAGTTATCAAACGCAAGACCAGCCATAGCAAAATGATTGTTAAAGGAGTCAAGGATCCCCTTTTTCTCGCATATGGTAGTATTCCCTGAGATGACTTTTTGTAGGTAGGGAGTTGCCAGGTGTGTGCCCCGACATTTCCTTAATAGTACTCCAGAATTTAGAGGGGGATTTTGAGACAGAGTCCAGTTCATTATGGTAGGAAGCAGCCTTTGCCTCTCTGATCATTTTTGTACATAAGTTCTGTGCCTTCCTGAACTGGCACCAGTCTGCGTCCAACTTGGTTCTGCGAGCCTTTTTCCAGAGTTTGTCTCTTGATAGCAATGCAGCCTTCAGTTTAGCTGAAAATCAATGACAAGCTTTGTTCCTTACACAAATTATTACATTATTACAAATTATTACATGTCTGTTTAGTGCCCCGACCAGAATTTCAAGAAGTATATCATATGCTAAATTTACTGTGTTGGCTAAGAAGAAGTCTTGCCAGAGTAAAGAGTGTTTCATTTGTAGGGGGGTTACATTCAGTTTAGAGTAGGATAGGCTCTGACCCAAGGTATAACTTCAGCCAGTGGTGTTTATTTATTTATTTAAGAGATTTACCAGGAAGGCATACTGAGCGGAGTACCGCTCGATTCCAGATGCGCCCTGGGGGTAGGGGGTTACAAGGGTGAAGTAATGAGAAGAGAACAGTCCAAATACATATGTGACAAGGTTATAACAGACAGTAGTACAGTAGTACGTAAAAATACAACAATAAATAATGAGAACGATTGTGTCGACAAGGTGGGTAAGGCATACAGCTTACAATAGTATAAGAGGGGTTGTGCTGCCCACGAGTAATCAGAGGAAGGTGCAACCTATACAAAGGGAACCTATAGATCTTGGCTTGAGTCTGGAATCAGGATCAAACCTGTTTGTATTGTACCAAGAAGAAGAGAATTTGAAGCCAGGGTTCCCATATGTGCAAAGCTGTAATTTAGTGAATCTCAGTAAAGAGTGACAAATGCTGAACCAGCTTACAGTGTGGTGTTGTTTGTGTTCATACAGAAGTTCAAACTGAATTCTCTCCATGGTTTGGGGAGAAAGAAAGAGTTCAGTACTATTTGATACTGGGGTAAACCATCTGGCTAGTATAAAATTTTACCCCCTAGGCACAGAGAATATATTTGATCTATGCCCAGCCGTGCCGACACCAAGAGAGGGTTATTATGTGATGTCAGCCTAAGGTGAGGGATTGTACAAAGGCAGTGAAGAGGGCCATAGAACTAAGTACATGTGGGACCAGGGATTACACAGCTGTCTTCACTGGGTTTTTGGGCTGGGCACTAGATTGCCAGACTGCAGTTTTTTTTTGGGGGGGGGGATGGGAGATATAGCTGTTTCACCGTCAACAGGGATTGGCACCCAGCCACCAGATTCTGTAGCTGAGGGTGGGAATGAGAGTGAGATACAACTCTTTCCATCAGTGGCGGTGATGGGCACCAGATTCTGAGACTTTGAAGTGTGAAGATGGAACAGGATAGGTGCTACACCTCATTTTACCAGCAGCAGGAATGGGCACCTGACCACTGGACTCTGTAGTTGGGGATGGGATGGGAATGGAACCGGAGGCAAAGTTATTTCTACCGGCAGCAGGGATGAGAACCTGACCACTGGATTTTGTAGTTGGGGTGTGGTTGGGAATGGGATCAGAGACACAGCTCTTTTCACCAGCCCTAATAAAGGCTACATGGCTGGGGCCCATGGGAGTTACTTTCAGCCTGCATATTGGTGGAGAGCTGTGCAACCAAATCTGCATTTCGTGTGCTATTTGTCATCACTCTGCAGGAGACTGGCCCAGTTCTAGGAGTCTCAGACTCACATTTACCATCAAAGTCCATGACTGGTTTTGTGATAATGAGCAGGTCAGTTAGCCTTTTAAAGCCTAATTCACTCCCAGATGTAAAACTGAGCTGAAGCACAACCCTCACTGAGAATGGGATGTTGACAGTGCCGGACTCAAAACTTGGGTTGGGGGGTTATTTGGTACGTTACCATCCTCTCTTCTGGTTAGATTTCACAAAGCATACTGCACAAGGTTTTTGGATTCGGGTGTGCTGCCATTCAGTTGTGCAGCACCAGAGGTAGACTGGAACCCTCATCCCACCCTTTTTTTTGCAACTTTTTCCATTGTCCCCTGATACAAATGTCATTTTCCCCACTCTCTCCTACCCATTCCCAGTAGCAGAAATCACAGACAGCCCCACCATGGCACCAACGTCAGACACTTGGAGTCCATCCTTGGTGCAGGGATTCATTTCTCTGCCACTCTTCCCTTCCAGCTGATTGACATCAGTTTCCATATACTGCATGAAATTATTTCCCAGTTAGCCTGAATTTGATGGAGTGTTGTTATTTAATTAGTTAATTAGTGATAATTATATATTAATTCATTATTTCTTTATTTATATTATTGGTTGTATGTTTCCCTGTCTGTATGGCACTCTGAGCCCTTGGGATATAAAACCATATAGATAAACTTTGCCAAGCCTTGCCTTCCTATATCCAGGTCGTGCCTAAAAGCAGGCATCTGTTTGCCTAGTGCACTTACCTGGTTAACAAAGAACAAAATAGACTGGCCTGGTGGCGCAGAAGGCTGAGGGGCTTCCAGTGCCTTACCTCTACCATGCCAAATACCCAGGTTTGGGAATAAACTTGGGCCACCAGGGGTCAGCCGGGTGGGGGAGGGCTGAGAGACAATTGAGCGGCTGATAGGCAGCTCTCCTCTCCTGGATTGGGAGGTAAGGTCTTCCTGGCTTTTGGCTGACACTGAGTGGAGGCTCAGAGGTAGTGACGGGCAAATGGGGGGGCTGGTACTAGGCCGTGTGGGTGGATGGGGTCACTGGTTCTGGAGTGCATGTGGGCATCCATGTGCATGTGCATCCATGTTGCTGAGGCCCTGGGAAAAATGGGGGAGAAAAGGGGAAAGGCGGTCAAGGGCTGCATGACACCCTGCCTGCCTGCCCTCACCACACACAGCCACTGATTTTCTGACCCACAACTCTGGATGCTGGGTCTCCAGTTGAGGGGAGGATGGCCCTTGCCGTTCCAGCCCCACCATGGAAGGCAATCCATGGTGGATATGGGGCTTGGTGGACCAGGGAGACAGTCACCGGGTGAGGGGACAGGGACGGGGCTGAGAAGCCGCCTGTGACACACCCGGAGGATGAAAACCTTAACAACAAAAAAAAAAGAACAAAATAAATAGGGAATGTCATCACAGTAAATCTGCCTCTTTGCAGATGACACAAAGATCTGTGCAAGGGTGGACACGAAGGAAGGGATAAGGGAACTGGGGGATGATCTATCAGGTTGGAGAGCAGGTCAAAGATTTGACAGCTGGGCTTCAATGTTAAAAAATGCAAAGAGACGCACACTTGGAAGAGAAACCCAAGAGTGCAATATGAGATAGGGAAGGGGTGCTAGAAAGCACCACGAAGGAAAAGGACCTAGGGGTCATGAAATCGGAGAGCCTAAAAACAACAGCACATTGTAATAGAGCTGTGGGTAAGGCAAACAGGATGCTGGGTTGCACAGAAAGAAGCATAAGCAGTATAAGTCGGGAGGTGATCTTCCTATTATATAGGTCACTGGTGTGACCACACCTGGAATATTGCGTAAAGTACTGGAGTTCACACCTAAGCAGAGGCTGCGACAAGGTGGAAGCAGTACAGCGTAGGCAACCAAGATGAGCCATGGACTAGGGTACAAGACATACAAGCAGAGGCTTCAGGACTTGAACACATACACCCTTGAGAAAAGGGCAAAATGCAACACATACAAGTATCTGCATGGGATAAATAGGGGGGATGCCAAGAAACTTTTCTCCTTAAACTCAAATACAGAGACAAGAAATATCAGCCCAGTATGCCTCCCAAGCAAAGTGACTTACCGAGGTGGAACAGTGGGTGTCGGAGCTGGAAGATGCAACCAAACTGATTCAGAAAAGGTAGCAAAATTGGAGTGAGAGCCGGAGGACCTTGGGGAGCTACTTGACTATCAGGAAAATTACAATTGGTGCAGCAGTCTCGAACTGAGAGGGCTCCCGGAGGGTCGAGAAGGACACAGCTCCCTGAACTTCTGTGTCACAATTCTGCCGAAATTGCTGGGGATGAACATGAAGGATGGAAGGCTCAAGATCAAGTAGACAGATAGAGCTCTGGTGCCGTGGCCTCCCCAGGAGGAACCTCCTAGGCAGATTATCCATCATTTTGGAGACTGTCAAGTGATTCTGACAGCTTACCAGAACATGAAAGAGCTGGTATATGAACTTCACAGTCTGTTCCTACACCAGGACTTTTAGCCAAGGCTACAGAAAAATGTTAAGCTCTTTGCTCCCCTTCTGGACATGCTTCGAGAAACAAAGTTAAAGTTAACGTTCTGCTGTCCAGCCATCATGAAAGTGCACCATGAGGGAGCCGCAACACATTTTTGTAGGTGGAAAAGGCCAAGAAATTTGTGCAGGAGTGGGAAAAAAAGCAGGGCAGAGCCTGTTTGCCAGATGAGTATGCATTTGTCAGTTTGTTTGGAAGTGGTTTCACACTACTCCGGAGAGTGACATGTGCGCTCTGCAACCCTACCCTAACCGGAGATACCCTTGACAATCTGGGATCCATGCACCACTGAAGGGACATTCACACAAGTTATGGACTTTGTTGGTGGTGCTGGTCCAGGAAAGAACTTCCACTAGTCCAGAGTGAGGGGAGCGTGGTGTGTGAACTACAAGAAGATGGACTTTTTCTCCCTAATAGGCATGAACAGGGTCTGAGGGACCATAGGGGCTTCACAATGCAGCCAGGTAGGGCAGAGAAGGGTAATGGTGCCTGCCACATGGAAAGTAGCTGCTATAGTCATCCGCTGTTTGGCCCAAAAACATCCTCACTCAAAACATTCCCTAACAGCCCTCAAGACATCAGATAAGGAGAGCCGGGGGGAGGTGTTGGTTGGGGGGCTGCACAGAATTTAGTTTGCAGTGAAGCTCCCACCCCCCGAAATCTGACCTGGGGCCCTCATAGCATGAGTTGCAGCCACAGACTTTAAAGGGGGAGTTATAATAGTTGCTTGTGAGGAACGAGTAACAGACTGGGCACAACAAGTTCCGGGGAAGGGAGGGCATGGCACCCAAGGGGGAGTAAAATGAAATCATATGCCCTGGGCTTGCCCTGTGAGGATGGGACAGACACTCTTGTTGAGGGGGGGGGGGTGCATGCACTGGGAGCATCCAGCACCTGGAATGCCCTGGGGAATGGCCCTATAAGGAGCCTCCAGTGTATGTTCATAGAGGTCATTCAGGGTTTTTCCATGCACAATCAGCTAATGAAGAATAAAAGGAACTGTAAAGAGGAGGGGCGGGGGGTATCCATGCACAGGAGGAGAGGAGTTGCTGATTCCCTACTGCTGATGGGAGGGGAGGCTGGTCAGTATACAGTGCACTATGTAGCATGTTTTTCATAGGAGAAGGCAGGTGGGGTGCAGGAGGGAGTATGGGTCTCAGGACCTGCCTGGGGTAGTAATTCCAATTTTTGGAAGTTTTGAAACAGTTACAGTTTTGTTATTGCTTACATGTATTACTGTGTTTTATTTTATATTCCTTCTACATGACGGGTACAGACGGAAAAGTAACACGAACATAAATCTGCCCAATGAATTCCAATAGGAGATTATTGGTGCTGTGGGGGCTACTGAGACACAGTATGGCTATGGGGATTGAGATTAATGTTACAGTGTGGAATGTGAGGGGATTTTCTTTCCCAATTATGAGAAAAAAGGTACTGGACATCTTAAAGAGGAAACAAACCCATGTAGCTCTCCTACAGGAGGCCCACTTCACTAGAACTGAACAAGCCAAGCTGGTGAGATAGCAGGAGGGGTCATGCTATGTGGTGTTGTACTCATCACACATATGGGGAGTTGCAATCCTAATTAACAAACACCCGCCCTTAAAAATGGTTAGAAAAGTGGCTTAACCTAAAGAAAGCAGATATTTGTCTGTGGTGGGGGAACTATATGGAAAACGAGTGACATTTGGTAGTGTCTATGCACAGGTGGTGTTTAACTCAGACTTTCACAAACAGATTTTGGAAGTTATACAGAGGAGCAGTTCCTCAGCCGTATAATGGGGGGGGGGGCTTTAACTGCATTACAGAGCCAGCTGAGGACCACTTTGGAGATGAAAACAGTCATAGTGGGGCCCTGGCTGCTTTGAAATATGGCCTGATTGACCTGGGTTTGGTGGACGGGTGGAGAACGGCGAGTCCTGGAGCAAAAGAATATATGTTCTACTGAAATCTGCACAAAACCTGATCTAGAATAGACAACAGCTACATCTTTCTCCCAGATGGTAGTACCACTGGGTAAAGAATGTAGTGCACAGTTCTATTTGTTGAAGGTGAATACACTGCCCATTCTCCTGTATATAATGTAGATGTTGCCAATGGAGCCAATGAGAGGGGGTTCATGATGGGGAGCCAGGGGAACAATACCCTCTTGGTGGCAATCGTAGGAGACCCTGTCTTTTTACCTGGGTTAGAGGATAATGATTTCAGGTAATGGGGAAAGAAAGGTGTACAGTGTACAAGGAACCTCTGTACCAGTGGGGGATGCATACCTTTGCGGAGGTACAGGAGGGATCTATGACAGTCGGTCGACAATTTTGTTGTTGACCGACATTACAGCAACTCCTTTGTGTCGACCGCATTTGCGGTCAGCATAAAGGGAGTCACTTCAGACTGTATTTTCTTCAGGGGGGCTTTGCTGCCTGAACCCTCCATGTGGGGGCTCTGCCCCAACACCTCGCACTACTAAATTAATCAACTCCGAGTCAAAGTTGCTGCGGGGAGGGGGTGTAATACCCCTAGAAAGCAGTGCCGGAATCCTCCACCAACACTGCAATGACCTGGCGCTGTTATCGCTATAGTGTCGGTCGTGGTAAAGTTATCAATGTAGTGACAGCATACCGTACAGAAGCACCTGGAAATACCATACCCTCATCACTTCCACTATTTACAGGTGCAGGCATATGGCAAAAACCAGGGCAGGGAATCAGTAGAGGCCTCACCGTTCGCACAGATGGAGCAGGCCACCTATTATGCCAGAAGAAATGTGAAAGGGCTAGTTGTGAAACTGTTGAGGTAGGATAGGCAGCACTTGCTGGACCTCTCAGACAAGGCCCATTGGGAGAGGGGCTTGGGATTGCAAATAACTGCAAAAAACTGGGGGAGTATATTGTGACTACATATGAGCTTACAGCTGTGCAACAGATATAAGAAGTCCCAGTTCAGATTTATCCACCAATTGTATTGCCTACCCATTGTAGTGCACTGATTTAACCAGACAGTCTCCCCAATGTGTGGCAAGTGTCAGAGGGCAATAGGCAGTTAAATACATTACTTCTGGGAATGCTCCCCGCTGCAGCCATTTTGTAGTGTGGTACCTCAAGACCAGTTCACAATATGGGGTCAAACAGTGGCATACACATCCCTCTCCCTACGCACAAGGATGGATAATATGGGAGAAGAAGGCTGGGCACCGTACCTAAAGTGGGTGAGAGTGCTGCTTGCCAATACCTGACAGTATATATGAAACACTTGGGTCTCATGTGTGATGCCCTCCCTGGCACAGTGGAAAACCCTGGCAATACACACCTTAGCACTGGAGCAGCTGACATACATTTTGAAAGGGAAAGAAGAACTCAGTTAGAAGTTTGGGCAAGTTCTTGCACTCCCTACTCCATGCTGAAGCAAAGCTCCTAAGGGAAGGGCTGGTTTAGGATAGGCTGTGAATAGCCCAGTCGATCAGCATCCCATACCTAGTATGGAAAGTGTTACCTGTAAACTCAAGAGGTAACACAAAGGTGTACCGTAATGAAATTGCTCAAATAAATAACTGTGATAAACTAGAATGAATTTTTGGTTTACCCTGTATGCTGTCCAAGTTGATAAACTCAGTGCATTGTATTGCATTTTTTACTAGCAAAATCCATAAAAATATTATAAAAAATACAGGTACAAGAGGGATCTCACTTAAACTAGCTGTGGGGGGGGGGAAGGGGATTCAAAAGCACTTTTTAACTGAAAGAGTAGTGGATGAGTGGAACAAGCTGCCGGAGGAAATGGCGTAATCCAAATCAGTGAGCAGCTTCAGTCGGGTTTGGGACAGGTATATGGGATTAGTCAGAAAGGGGGTGGAGCAGAAACAAAGGGGAGGGATGGCCACCAGGGTGAGTGCAGAATAGTTAGGTGGGGTGGGCAGACTGAAAGGGCCGACGTGTCTTTTTCCACTGCTATTGTCTACGTATGTATCTGTGTAAATATCAGTCTCTAACAGGATGACTGGTTGCCTGGCTCACATTTGTGGACTAATATTTTTGTTTCTTTCCTACTCCCCACCCATTCGCTGCTGTATACTCACACCCAATACCAGCCCTTTATACACACACTGTAAATAGCCTTATGAACTATTAAAGTACACTGTGCAAACTCAGACAGCATGTAATTGGCTCTTGCACCTCAACCTTACTCATACACAGGACAGCTGTCATGTGCTTCATTACACTCACATGTACATAAAAAAACATGACTCAAATTTCTGTGGGCAGGGAAAGCAGTTAGATCAAAGCTAGCTATCTCTGGACTCTGCCTACGGCAGAGGGAGGGTTGACCTTTCTGGATTTTGAGATATACCATCTGGCAGCCCAGGCTACTCATCTAGATTAAACAGAACCAGCAGTGGGGATGGTACCAGATAGAGGAGGTGAAATTAATCATTACCTGCTCTTCTTTCTACCGTGCCACTGAATAAGATTATCAGAGAGCTATGGGCCAGGATCATTAATCCTTGGACTCAGCATACTTTGAGTATTCCAGGGTCCTATTGGGTCATAATGTCGTACTTATGGCTAACTCGGAATAGCACCGTAGCTGTGAGCGAATGGTGCAATATCACGTATACTGCTGAACGCGGTATTGCACCACTCACACAATCCCTGGCAGAGGATAAGATCTCTGCTGGGACAGTGGGCTCAATGGACTAAGCCACTGCAGCCAGGAACCCTAGCACTGCTTCTGGGACCGGGTTTGATTCCTGGGCCCAGAATTTTATTTTTTTTCAACTTTGTACAGTTTCAACTTGAAACCTCCCGAGTTGAGAACCCTTATTAGGGGATTTGGGGGCACAGCCCCGTAACGGGTGGGGTGGAGCTCCCTCGCAAAAAAAAGACCTGTCGCATGGCAGAAACCACGCTGTATTGGAAGCGCGATTTTGCCATGTGGCATAATGTCTTGCGACATTATGACCCCATGTCTTCTGGAGCCTATGAGAGAAGGAGATGTTTACTACAAATGAGCTGGGCCCCTTATCTATTATATTATGGGATCCCAAGTTTGTACTTTAAAGGACAGACAAGGGGGTTGATCAATGGACTGTGAAGAAGATTACTGTTTGCCATTCAGGGTTCTTCAGCAATACTGTCATCTCCCAAACCAAGGCCTCTTCAATTTTTTAAGCGAGACACTACCTGCAAAGGGTGGGGGTGGGGACATAGGATCTGTCAGGTGACCAAAGCGAATACAAAATGAGAGGAAGTGCATTCTACTGGATTCTGCAGTTGGGGGTAGATATTTCTGGGTATTACTAGGTATTTGTATTTTTTGCATTAATTTGTTTTACCAGGAAAAGCTCCACTGAGTAGTGCCTGTTTGCTAGGAGGTCCTGGTTAGGACAGGTAACAGTACATGAATAGTGTCACATACTAGATCATTACAAGATAGATTATAGAGTTCATAAGCAACAATTACATAAGACTGTACACGGAGGATATGCAGCAGGAACAAAAATAAAACCTAAAGTCCAGCAACTGAAGCGAGCAAATAATAAAAACAGGCCAAGGGAGGCCGGGAAGGCCATACAACCCAGTGCCACTGCCTCTCACTTCTCAGTGGTAGTAACCCAGTTTGATTAGGTGATCAGTATGTTTTTTAAAGGCGTCCTTAGCAGTACGGCTACTCATGCACTTGGTAGCCATTCCAAGCACCAACAGTTCTTTGTGTGAAAAATAATTTTCTTTTTGTTGTCTTACAACATGTGAGTTTAATTTGCAGATGGTGGCCCCAAATATTTTTCAGAATCTTTAAATTCTTGTCCCATGCTATATTTAAGCAATAAGGTATGACTGGGGGAGGGGGTATGGTGGAATACCGCCCACCTCAGGGTTGAAGCACTAGGCGAAGCCAAGTGCTCCCATCATGAGAAGGACAATGAGCCCATCATAACGCACCCCCTGGAGTGTCTTATTGCGATTATGAAATGGGCCCTTTCTAGTAAATAGGATGTATTTTTTAAACATTTTACTTTCAGCTGGGCTGTTTTGCTGGGAGAATTGCTCAGCTGAAAGTACCTCTTGGCCAATCAGGATCCAACATTCTTTCTACCCATTTCACAATATAATTCATTGTCCTTATTAATATCATCCGTTAATAGGTCTCCCCTTATTCTTCTTCTCTCAAGGCTCATTAGTTTAGCTTAGTTCTTATTTCACTTAAAACCCTTTAGGCAGGTAGGTGCCTATTACATAGACACTTAAGTACATCTGTACAATAAGTATAAGTAACAACATAGTGCAGTTTTTAGGATTAAGTTACAGGTTTCTTGGCAAAAAAAGTGCAGTATACCCAGATACATTGTTGAGATTACAATACGTTCGGTTGAAGCATTTACATATACCAGAGGAAGCAAACGTAACCAACAGCTGTGCTTTAAATGATGCAATAGTCACACCCCTCTTAATGTGTCTGTCATGTCATTCTAACATTGGCAAATTGAAAAGGGAAGGAATTTTGACACAACATGGTCTTCCTGCAGAGCAGCAGCGGAGGGTGGTGAGCAACGCCTCTGGTGAGATACTTATTGTCAATGTATTTGAACATAATTGGCAAGCCAGAGGACAGCAGACCTAGTAAGGCTTTCTTTGCCTAAGACCAAGGTGTGGGACGGCAGCCTTGAGTTTAGGTTTAGCCAGTTCAGTTTGCTGTACAAGTCACAGCGATGTGTATCCAGTCTGAGATCTAGCGCAAAGCAGCAGGCCCTATTCAACAGACCCCCTGACCCAGGATAGGACACTGTCATTCGCAGACCCATAGACCACAATGCTATAGTCAGTGGCACCTATGATAAAGCACTGGACAAGGAGTGTTTTATATCTCTGGTAGGAAGTTTTCTCCTGTGCCGGTAGAGGATGCCAGTTCTTGTTGTATTTACTGCCTCATCTAGGTGGTCCACATGGTCAGCAAGTAACAGAGTACCGTTGAGAATTAGTTCAAGGTAGTAAAAGATTTCTACCTGCTCGAGAGCAGCACTGGTTGCAGTAGAAACAGTAAGAGCAGGGGAGTGGCCAGTCTTATTTCATGTGCCGAACAGCATACTTTTTTTCCTTTTTTTCATTCATGACAAGAAGGTTTTGAGTGAACCAGGCCTGTATAGAGTTAATATCATGCTGAAGCCTAGCTGATCCAGGTTTTTGTCACTGCAGAACATTACGGCATCATCTGCTCTACGTAAAGAAGTACATTGGATGACTTGCAGATGGCTGTTAGATTATTTAGGAATAGGCTGAATAGTAGAAGCTTAAGCATGAAATCCTGGTGGATAACAGAGACAGACCTGCTACCAGATAGGGCATTCTTACTGACTGAGATCCACAGACAGGTAATCCTTAAACCAACAAACTGTATCCATGGAAACACCCCGAGGTAGGTGCTCCTGGAAGAGGAGGACATCAATGGTAAGGTCAGAGGCCTTTGATAAGTTGATGAGTATAGATCCAATGAGCTCACCACAGTCCAGTGCACTGTGAACTGATTCCATGAACTCCAATAATGCAGTCATCATACTGAAATTTTTTCTGAACCCGTGCTGTTCTTTAGCCTGGAGCTCATGCTGGTTCAGAAAATCTGCAAGCTGATCTTTCACTATTCTCTCAAGTGTCTTGGATAAAGGGGAGGAGGATGTAGATAGGTTGGTAGTTGGTGGGCAAGTTGACATCACCTCCCTTGAAGACCTAACATGGTGACAGAAACATGGTACACAGAGAACCATGACTGGGATGTCAACATACCAGGGTACACAATCTATAGGAGAGACAGGGAGGGCAGAAGAGGGGGGAGTAGCTCTCTATGAAAGGGAAGGGATAAAAGCAACTGAATAAAAGAGTGAACAGGGAGGAGAGGAGGCACTATGGGTCACCTTAGAGACTGGAAATGGCACCACAATCCGCACAGGGGTTGTATACAGACCCCCATGTCAGGGGGAGGGAATGGACAAGGATATGATTGAAGGCATACTTAGGATGGTAGAGAAAGGGGAGATACTGTTGATGGGGGACCTTAATATGCCAGATGTTAACTGGAGCACCTTTGCTGCAGCCACATCCAGAAATAGGGCCATTCTTGATGCCCTTCAGGTGGCATGCCTCAGACAGCTAGTTTTGGAGCCTACTCGTGAGGGAGCAATCTTAGACCTCGTACTCTCAAATGGGGACAGTGAGAGGATCTCAGATCTAGAAGTGGGTAGCCATTTGGGAACAAGTGACCACCAAACAGTGTGGTTCACGATAAACTCAGGTACAGAGTTAATCCATACAAAAGTGAGGGTTCTGGATTTCAGGAGGGCTGACTTTGGCAAGATGGGAGAGTGCCTTAGAAAAGCACTAGCAAACAGGCTAGAAGGAGGGGTGGAGCAAGAATGGGGAAATATCAAAACTGCCATCACAGAGGCAACAAGCCTTTGTGTGAAGCAAATAAATCAAAATGAAAGAAAAAGCCACCATGGTTATCAAAAGAAGTGGCGGTGAAGGTTAGGGACAAAAAGGTAGCATTTAGGAAGTATAAGGAAACACAGAAGGAGAAGGACAGAGAACTGTACCAGTTAAGGCAGAAGGAAGCAGGGAGGGTAGTCAGAATAGCAAAGGCACAAACTGAGGAAAAGATAGCCAACTCGGTTAAGAAGGGGGATAAAACCATTTATAGGTATATCAGGAGTGTAGAAAGACAAAAGGAGGGATAGTGAGGCTGAATAGAATGGATGGTGGGTGGGCAGAAAGTGACAGTGAAAAGCAGGATACTGAATGAATACTTTGTTCAGTATTCACAAAAGAGGAAGTGAGGAGGTGCCTAATCCAATTAACAGAAGCACTCTGGGGTCGATCCCAGTCCTTTCACAGAAGAAAGGGTTCTGAAAGAACTCCTAAACTGAAGGTGGACAAGCAATGGGGCCAGATGGAATTCACCCCAGAATTCTAAAAGAATTAGCAGAGAACTAGTGACACCACTGACTACCCTTTATAACAAATCATGGGAGGATGGTGTGGTATCTGAGGACTGGAAGAAGGCTAATGTGATTCCCTTCACAAAGTGGGAGCAAGACAGAGGCAGGAAACTACAGACCTGTCAGTTTGACCTCTGTGGTAGGGAAAGTGATGGAATCACTTCTGAAGGAAAGAACTGTTGAGTACCTAGAGGCCAGTGGGGCACAGGACCCAAGGCAACATGGGTTCCCAGCAGAAAGGTCATATCAGACAAATCTAATTGATTTCTTTGACTGGATGACCAAAGTAGTAGACCAGGGAGGGGCTGTGGACATGGCCTACCTAGACTTTAGCAAAGCATTTGACACAGTCCCACACAAAAGATTAGTAGTCAAATTAACCAGCCTTGGAGTGGGTCCCAGCGTGGTAGCTTGGGTAAAACATTGGCTGAACAACAGGACACAGAAGGTAATTGTAAATGGAGTCCACTCTGAAGAAAGAGGGGTTACTAGTGGGGTACCGCAGGGTTCAGTACTGGGTCCAGTCCTTTTTAATGTCTTTAATGTGTTTTTAAATGACATTGCAGAGGTACTGGAAGGAAAAGTATGCCTCTTTGCAGAAGACACAAAGATCTGCAACAGGGTTGATACACAAGGAGGTGTGGAAAGGATGAGAAGGGACTTGGCAAGGTTGGAGGAATGGTCAGAAGTATGGCAGCTTGGATTCAATGCAAAGAAGTGCAAAGCAATGCACCTGGGAAACAAAAACCCAGGGGAAGATTACACAATGGGGAGGGGTAGGTAGTAACAACAACAAAAATGGAAAGGGACCTGGGGGTAATCATATCAGATGACCTTAAGGTTGGCAGGCAATGTGAGAAGGTAGTAGGGAGGGCTGGGGGAATACTGGGATGTATACGGAGAGGCATCACCAGCAGAAAATAGGAAGTAGTTATCCCCCTGTATGGACAGTTAGTGAGACTCCATCTGGAGTACTGCGTCCAGTTCTGGAGACCCCATCTCCGCAAGGACATAGACAGGATGGAGGCAGTTCAGAGGAGGGCAACTAAAATGGTGCAGGGTCTGCAAGAGAAGCCATACGAGGAGAGGCTAAAGGAGCTTAATATGTATACCCTTGAGGAAAGGAGGGAGAGGGGGGACATGATAGAAACGTTTAAGTACCTCAGTGGAATCAACAAAGTCCAAGAGGGTAGCATCTTTCAGAAAAAGAGATGTGCAAGAACAAGGGGACACAATTTGAAGATAGAGGGGGGACGGCTCAGGGGCAATGTGAGGAAGTATTTTTTCACAAAGAGGGTGGTGAATGCATGGACCAGCCTTCCTGAGGAGGTTGTGGGGTCTAAAACTGTGGGAGAATTCAAGAATGCATGGGACAGACATAAGGCAATTTTTGTGGGTGGTAGGAAGAAATAGGCTGTTGGTTAAATAGGATCTGCAGTTTATCCTCTAGGTAGGGAAATGGGCAGACTAGGTGGGCCAAGTGGTCCTTATCTGCCGACAAAGTCTATGTTTCTAGGCTTTCAATCATATCCTCCTATTCCATTTCACCCATGCCCCAAATGAGTCAAGTTTATCTTCTTTGACTGTTTCCTAACAGAAGTTTATTCACAGTGTTCCCTCGCTATAACAAACAAAATGGGGCCGTAACGTGAGTTTGTTATAGCACCAGATTCGTTACATCAAGGGATGCTAAAAAACAAACACAAAAAAAAACCCCTGCAGATCACAACTTGCGGTTCCAGACAGGAATCCATCTCCCTAACCTTTTCTCCCTGGGAGCTGTATGTTAAACACTGTAGTTTGATCAGATGTTTAGTATGATTGGATGTTTAGAATGTAATTTGATTTACATTTAATAATGCTCAATTTTTTTACTCCCCATAAAAAGGCATCCCACCATGCTTGCTTGACAGTTTGGTCTCCTGGCTGCTAAGTTATACATCATATGCATCCTGATGACTGTTGTTCTTTGATACTTTCTGAACTCACTCTCTTTCACAGAAACATGGCCATGAGAAACACATTGTGTTCCACAGCCCAGTGCCAGACCATCGTTGCTTCCCTACAGAGGGGATAGGAGTGAGCACACCCTTGTTTGTTGATGTAATGCATTACTGAAGCACTGTTTGTCTGAACCAGTGGGGGCTGACCCTGGATAATGACACTGAAGGCTTGTAAGCCAGGTAGAACAGCCCTTATCTCCCACAGTGTTTTTGTGGAAACAGTGACAGAGAGAGGACTAAAGACCTTGTGTCTGGAAAGTCCTTAGATAAGTACCCCAACCAGAGCCCAAGGCATCCATTGTCAGGACCATCAGGAGCATGGGAAAGAGAAAAGGTGACCCTATAAGAACATAAGAAAAATGTCAGCAGATGGGGACTGTGTGGTCCATCTAGTCTGCCCAAGATGGCTACCTCCCCAATTATATTTTTTTCCTAAGTTGCCCACATTGCCTGTCCCACGTAAGTTTGAATTCCCTCATTGTCTTTGATTCCACCACCTTTGGTAGTAGGCTGTTCCATGGGTCTATCACTCTCTGTGTGAAAAAGTACTTCATAGAGTTACTTTTAAACTTGCCTCCCCCCAGACGCAAGTTGTGCCCTTTTGTACGCACTGCCCTGTTTTCCTGGAAGAGGTTTTCCTTCTGAGTTGTGTTAAATCACTTGACGTACTTAAATGTTTCTATCATGTCCCCCATGTTTCTTCTCTGTTCCAGAGAGAATAAATTCCGCTTTTTGAGTCTTGTCTCATACAGCTCATGGTGCAGCCCCTGCACCATTTTTGTAGCCCTTCTGTTCACCATCAATGTACTTTTTTAGGTGAGGCCTCTAAAACTGTACACAGTACTCCAGGTGTGGCCTCACCAAGGATCTGTAGAGTGGGACGATGACTTCCTGCTTTCTGCTTGTAATACCCCTTCCTATGCATCCTAGGATACCGTTTGCCTTCTGCACTGCTTTTTCGCATTGTTTTCCTACCTTTAAGTCATTGGTAATGAATGATCACACCTAGATCCCGTTCCATCTTTGTCTCCTCTAATTGATGCCCTTCCAGTATGTACTTGTTTCCTAGGTTCAACTTTCCCAGGTGCATGACCTTACACATCTTGGCATTAATCTTTAACTGCCAATTTCTGGACCATTCTTCCAGTCGCCTCAGGTCAGCTTTCATACCTAATGCCCCCTCTTGTGTGTCCACCATGTTGCAGAGCTTTGTATCATCTGCGAACAGGCATACCTTCCCCTCCAGTTCATCAGTGATGTCACTAATGAAAATGTTGAAGAGGACTGGACCCAGCACTGCCCTTGTGGAACACCACTGGTCACACCTCCCTGCCCTGATAATGACCCATTGACCAACACTCTCTGGATCCTATTCTGTAACCAGTTTCTAATCCAGTTTACTATCTTTTGTCCGACTCCTGTGTGCTCTAGTTTGTTAGCAAGTCTCCTGTGTGGATCGGTGTCGAAGGCTTTGCTGAAGTCTAGGTACACCATGTCCACTGCCCCACCCTGGTCCACTGTTTTGGTAACCCAACTGAAGGAATCAATCATGTCTGTTTGGCAAGAGTACCCTGCTGTGAAGCCATGCTGTTTGGGGTCGAGTTTCCCCTGTTTCCTTTAGGTAGTCTACTATTTCCCACTATATAGGTCAGGCTGATTGGGCAGTAGTTTCCTGCCTCTTCCTTGCTACCACTTTTGTGCAAGGGCAAAACTGTTGCCCTTTTCAAGTCTTGGGGTACTTCGCCATTTTCCAGTGATTGATTGAATAGCTCTGCTAGTGGTGCGGCTATCTCTTCATGAAGATCTTTTAGAATTCTGGGGGTGGACACCACCCCGCCCCATGGCTTTATCCACCCTAAGTTTGCTTAGCTCTTTTTTTTTTGTAAATCATATTTTATTAACTTTTTGATATGCATAAAACACAAGCAGTACACTTAACAAAATAGACATACAAAAACTGAATTGATGAGGTATCAGTTACCGGTTAACCCTAATAATTTGTACCATATTCCATTACCTGTTGAGGCACTTACACTTTATATATCCTCTAAATCAATGAAAAATGAATACTATACAAGACGAAATTGAAAATAAAAGCAAAAAAATAAGAGTGACATACCAAAGACATAATCACAATATGCATGATTGTCCTTATATATTTAAACATACTTATTTAAATTTAAGCACAGGTGTTCCGGTGGGGGAGGGGAACCTCAAGGAGCCTGGGACCTGAACAGAATTACTCCTGTACAGCTAATTCTGCAAGTATCTCTCTTATATCTTTGCCCTCCCTCAGTGCCTTGTAGTGCAGAAAGGGCAACCATCTGCTTTTGTATTTATCCAACTGGAATTGGAGCTTTGCTGTGATTTGCTCCATTTCCATTATCTTAATCCAGATGGAGTACCAAGAATTTGATGTAGGAATTTTGGGGGAAAGCCATCTTAAAGTAATTGCTTTCAGGGCAGCTGCCACAAATATATTTTAGTGGTATCTGTGAGCTCTGGATTTAACCACCATTGGGGTTTAACCCCTAGATGGCGCTATCCCAGGGGCTACTACCCCTGCCTGATTTACCACTAACAGGTTGAGGGGCCTGGATCCGATGGCGGGTGCCTCCACCCAGAGGTCAGGGTTTGCAATAGTTAAACTAACTTGGTCACAGCCCTCTGGGACACTGCAACCCCCCTTTCTTCCCACTAGTGGCCCACACAGTATATCAGAATTACCTTCACAGTATACACTTACCCCCAGGACTGGTTCAGGCTTTGGGACCCCCTGTAAAATAAGCAGATATAGTGCAACAATCACAGTACAATACTTTAACATAGACAAATACCTCAGGCAGTATAACTTTGCTGAAACAAGCAGCTCTGATTTATTTGGGGGGATATAACAAGGACAGAGAAATCAGGTTAATTAGCTTATCACTTTACTCATCTACCTATGGTCTTGTGCACAGGCCTATCCCTACCAGTTACTGTCCCTGGGTACCCAAGCCCTAGTGGCTAGTCCAAACTGTGACAGCTGGTAGGGCCCTTTCACAGAGAAAAGAAAAATTAGTTAAACAGTCAGCAGTACAGTAATTCCATTTGGATTCAATGTGGCAATTCAACAGGGGCGACTCTGAATTAGTACTCACGACCTCCAAACAAGATAGGGTCCTTCAACGTCAGCAGGGCTACTCTTGAGCTCCACGAGACTCCTCACACATTTATATGGCAAACTGCAACAGGCAAAAGTCCTTTAATGGCAGCAGGATTCACTTGAGCTACACAAGCCTCCTCACACATTATATGGTAAACAGTAACAGGCAAAAGTCCTTTAATGGCAGCAGGATTCACTTGAGCCACACAAGCCTCTCGCACATTTATATGGTAAAAAGAAAGTACTATACCAGGCAGGCTGCTTCTCTATCCCGATTGCAATTACTGCACAATACCCGGAGAACACACAGCAGATTCAGTTCCTGACAGACCGAGTGCAATTCAGCAATTTCTCCAGTCTTCTACAGGGTGAGCCTGGTTTCTACTCTTCAGATATCCTTGATTCTCTCTCACAGGACGGATTCAGTCCTAACAAGCAGTTACACAAGCTGCAGACCGAACTCTGGGCCTTACACACGCTTCCCACTAAAACTGCACACTCTAAAAAGCACAGGCTCCTTCCCTCTTCACTGCCAGAGCTCAACTGAAACTCCAGCAGACAAAACTGGCACTTCCTTTGAGTTCCTCCCAGTTCTTGGCTGGATTGGCTGTCACTCACAATAGACTGCCCCTGTTGGTCCAAAAGGCGCAAGTCCAAACTACATCTCCCAGAGTCACTGCCCATACAATCCTCTTGTGGCTGGCTCAGATTACGAGTCCAAGTTCTGATTCGTCCAAGGCACCATTTTAGAGCTACCTTAACCCACACTGATTGGTCCAGTTCAGCAGTTCAAAACAAGAATGGGAACTAGGCAACACAGTTCTGACTGCAAAGAAAGCAGGTTAGACAAACTGTATTTTCATTATTACTCTAAATGATTTCTGGCAAACAGTTACATCTTTCAGATAGGTTCCCTTTGCACTCCTAGTGACTGCAAAAATGGAGGAATTGGCAGCAGCTCGAGTGGTACTCAAGCAGAGAAGCACACAGTCCCCTCATACAAACTAATTATGTCTGCAAGCAGACAGCTCTTAAAGAGACAGTACCAGAGGCTCTAAAAACACTCACTGATAAATGGCTTAAACGCCAAACACCATTCAGGCTTGGAGCATTCAAGCAAGCTCCTGGAAGTCTTTTGGGAACCCCCATTTGCAGGGGGTTACAGGGGGAAGACCAAAAAGCTAATTCTGCATTTCATTGGGTGGAGGTATATTTAAAATTGTGCCCACTAATTCACCAATTGTTGCCCAGTAGCTCCACAGGTTTGAGTAAGTCCAGAAAATATGTATGTGGGTTCCCCTGTCCTGATATCCCCACCAACATAAGTCTGATGTGTGCTTGCCATAATGTTTCGTAATCACTGGCGTTCGAAAAAATCGAAGCACCACTTGCCACTGGAATTCTCTCCAAAACGGAGAGGCAGTAGTGGAGTTCACTCCCTTCCAAACCTTGTCCCAATCTAAATCACTTAGACCAACCCCAGCCTCAGACACCCATTTCTCTTTTACCTTTATTATTTGATCTGATTCTAGGGTGGCCAATGTTTTTATGACTGTAGACACTCTCCCCTTAAATTGTGACTGTTGTGCTAAATTTGATACACATTCTTGAATGGGGTTGGGTGTCCCAAAAATCTGTGCACCCCTACCCTCTCCCTGCAGATAATGCCGTATCTGTAAGAACCTAAAGAATCCCTGTGGGGTAAAGCAAACTCCTCCCTTAATTGCTGGAACAATTTAAAGATTTCTCCATAGTAAAACTGGCCCAAAGACTTAAGACCCCATCTGGCCCAGTCCTGAAATCCTGTATCCCATTTCGCTGGTAGGAAATCCAGACATGCCTGTAAAGGGGTTGCTGCTCTAAATCTCATTTGTAAATTGAAAGCGTGACTCACCTCTCCCCAAAAGGCCTATATTACTTCGGTCCAAGGGTTATCAATAATTAATTGTTGAAATTCTGCCCTGTCCATCAATAACATATTGCCTGCATTCAATAATACCAGGGATTTGTTTTCAAGTTCTGCCCATAGAGGAGGTTTTACCTTTGTCATAAAAGGGATCAGGGCCTGTAACTGTGTGACCCAAAAGTGTACCTGAACATCCGGTAGCCCCAGTCCTCCTCGGTCTTTAGATGCAGTTAGTACTTTCCACCTAACTCTAGGTGTCCTTCCCCCCATAAAAATTTTGAAGGCTTTTTTGTAAGGGTTTTTCCAAAAGACTTTGGGGGTTTGAAAGGGAGAGACATAAAAACAAAAAGAAAATGTGGCAGCACATTCATTCTAATACATTCCACTCTACCTGAGAGTGACAGAGGTAATTCCTTCCAGCAGTTACAATCTCCTTGCACCTCTTGGAGTAATCTGTAATAGTTGATCTGACCTATTTGCAATATATTTCTTGGAATCCTAATCCCTAAATATCGCAAACCAGTTTTTGCCCACTTAATTTTTTATTTATTTTAGTTTTTGTTGACCGGGTAAGTGCACTAGACAAATCCTGCCTATTTTCAGGCACGACCCGGGGAGGGGGATACCGAAGAATGCCAACTGACCTTGAACCAGATTAAGCTGTTGGTGGTATTTTTAGTGAATGAGGGAAATTTGGCCAGGACACCAGGGAAATTCCCCTACTCTTTTCGATAAGTGCCATGGGATCTTTAACATCCACCTGAACTACCACCAATCCAGGCAGATGGGACCTCGGTTTAACGTCTCATCCGAAAAACGGTACCTCAGAAGTACAGCACCCCTCTCATGCTGCACTACAGTGTCAGTACTGGGATATTTAACCCGTGTGCCAGATGTGGGAACTGAACCCACAGCCCTCTGATCTCCTGGCTTCAGAGGCGAGTGTGATACCTACTGAGCCACTGACACTGCTCACAGATTTGCCCTATGTCTGATAGAGTCGCCTCCAAATGTCTCCCTACTGGAATCATTTCTGTTTTAGACTCGTTAATTTTATACCTGGAGACCTCCCCAAACTGTTTCAGAAGCTTTAAAATACCAGTTAGGGACTGATAGGGGTCAGAGTCATAAAGAAGCGTGTCGTCTGCATATAAAGAGATTCTCAGCTCCATCTGCCCCACCTTAATACCCTGGTAGGAGGAAGACTGTCTAATCTTCACTGCTAGGAGTTCCATGTTGAGTGCAAACAAGAAGGGAGAGAGCGGGCAACCCTGCCTGGTCCACCGCTCAGTTTCGAACATGGGCAAAATGACCCCATCCAACTTGATTTGGGCCTTTGGGTTTCTGTAAAGATTTCCTATCCAACTATAAAATTTGTCTCTGAACACAAATTTTCATAAAGTCCCATCCAGGTACACCCAATCAAGGCGGTCAAATGCCTTTTCGGCGTCTAGTGAAACTATTACCTGCAGGGGGTGGTCCTTTGAGGGTGGGCTGAGGATAAAACATTTAGGAGGAGACAAATGTTGTCTTGAGTGTGTCTATCTGAGATAAAATCTGTTTGATCAGGATGAACTAGGGATAAGATGACCTTTTGGAGCCATGTACCAATTAGTTTAGCAAATATTTTTGCATCCTGGTTTAAAAGTGATATTGGCCTAAAATTGGTGCAAGTTGTCGAGTTCTTCCCGGGTTTAGGGAGAACAGACAGTAAGGCCTCACTCCATGTATTTGGAGTGGAGCCCTTCTCATGTGCCGAATTACCCATCTTAGTAAGGAGGGGGGGCCAGTTCAGTCACAAAACATTTGTGAAAATCAGCTGTAAAACCATCTGGACCCGGGGTTTTACTAGTCTTTAAAATTTTAATTACTCCCTTAAAAGGACAGTAAACATTGCAGGGTTCACTTGCATTGTGAAAGCCCACAGAAAGATCTTTCAAATGAGGTACTGGGCTTACCTGTAGGTATCAGGAGTCCTGAGTTATGAATACCTAAATCATCTGTAAATCAAAACAAGGCAGCAGCCATTTCGGTGAATTATGAGACCAACAGTGATGTCACTGATGGGCAAGCTGTAATTAATATGCAGCTTGCCCCCTCAGTGACATCACTTCCTGTTTTAAAATGGCTGCTGCCTTGTTTTGATTTACAGATTAATTAGATAGTTGTATCTCAGGACTCCTGACACCTATAAGGAAGTCCAGTGCCTTGTGTGTAATATCTTTTCATGGGCTTTTACAATTTGAGTGACCCTTGCAATGTGTACTGTCCCTTTAATTTCCATTTCTGAAATATCCACCTCTAATTATTTCTTTTGCTCTGAGGACAACTTGGGCAACTGCACCTGTTGCAGGAAGTCCTGAATTTTTTGGGTGGGAATGGTCTGGGCCTCTCTCCTCTGTGTACAGTTTCTTATAGAATTTGAGAAATTAATTTGCAATTTGCATGGGTTGTTCAATATCTGGTTCAGAAGGGTCACTAGACTTGATAAGAGAAATATATCTGTCAGCTTCTTGTTTACACAGATGCTGGGCCAGCAATCTGCCCACTCTCTCCCCCCACTTGTAGTATTTTTGTTTCGTATACCTCAATGTATTTTTTTATACATCTAGTCAATAAGGAGTTATACTCCTGTCTTATTTTCTTAAGCTGGGTAAGGACCGCTACCGGGTCATAATGTTGCATGCTTAATAGCATACAACATTATGGCTAAACCTGTGCAGCATAGTATGCAAACACTAATGGTGCAATACTGCATATACTGCTGTACGCGGTATTGCACCATTAGCGCTTTCCCAGGCAGAGGATAAGACCACAGCAGCAGGAACCCAGGTGCTGTGACTGGGACTGGGTTTGATTCCTGGTCACAGAAACTTTTTTTTTTTTTTGACTTGTGCACTCCCCAAGTTGACCCCCAGGTTGAGAATCTTTAGTGGGAGGGATCGTGGGCACAGCCTCCCGTAACAGAGGGTGTGGGGGACTTGAGCCCTCCACAGAAAAAAGACTTATGCCTCATGGCAGAAATCGTGCTGTATTGGCAGCGCGATTTTGCCATGCGGCATAATGTCTTGCGACATTATGACCCCGTGCTGTAAGGACCAACTTCCACCTTTTTTGCTTGTGTTTATCCTCAAGAGTTGAAATCTGCTCAAGCAATTCTTTGGTCTGAGCCTTGTGCTGTTTGTTCTTGTATGAGGCATACGAAATAGTATGTCCCCTAATTACTGCTTTTAGCCCATCCCAAATGAATTTTAGAGGGGAATCCGCCTCTCTATTTTCCTCCAGGTAATGTTTTATTAACATTTTGGTTGAATCCACATATCTTTGTCTAACACAAGACCCGGATCAAATCTCCACAAGCAACTTTTCCAGGACTCTCCTCATCTAAGGTGTGCTGAAATCATTGCATGATCCGAAAATGTGACAGGGTGGATCTGCATCCTATAAAAGTTGGATACCAACCCTTTTCGAGTATAGAATCTATCCAGTCTTGAATATGAGCCAGTAAACCACTGAGTAAAATGTAAAATTGGCTTGCTTAGGATTTTGTAGTCACCAGGGGTCAACCAACCCATATTCAGAGCAGAGAGTCCTCAGAAGCCTAAAGCAGGAACATGAGCCCTTTGCTCTCGGGGGATTCTTGTCAAGGATCGGGTCTTCCACACAATTCCAGTCTCCCATACATATTATCTGACCTTCAGAGAGACCTCAAATCATGCGGAAGAAGGATCTGAAAAATTCTCCTGTAGGGGGTGTTGGGACATAGACTGCCATCACATGAGTGGGCTGTCCACCAAAAACTCCTGAAATCAGAACCATCCATCCTGCACCTGAAGATGTCACTTTTTGTACCTGAAAGGGTAGACCCTCCCTAATCAGTACCGCTACACTGGCTTTTGTTTGCCTGTGGGTGTGCATCTGAACACACAGCCCCCATCCAAGATCTACAAAGTTTAAGATGTTCTGACAGAGTTAATTTTGTCTCCTGTGAACAAGCAATGTCACATCCCTCCCTCTTCAATTCTTGCAGGAGTCTACTATGCTTGATGACATTATTTATACCCTTAACATTTACTGAACATCTTTTAAGATTTGCCATATGTAATATATAAATTAATAAACACCAAAAACCCTCCTCCTGCCTCGGTCCGCCCCTCCCCAACCCCCCAGGCACACCAATATTGGGATATAGAGCTAAATGATAATAATAAAATAAAACAAGAATAACACAATTGTACAACAAGACAACATACTGAAAAAACCTCAGTTAACACTAACAGTAACACAAGCCCTATAACCTTAGGGCTAACTATTTAATGCACCTGTGGTTAAGCTGGGAATCCCCAGCAACCACTATCAAGCTGCTAGATTGAGTTAAGTGCTTCTCCTAGCAGAAGGGGAGTATAACCCCAGAGGGAAGGGCCAATCGAACTGGGGACCCAGGTCAGCAGTTCCAGCCTATGCCAAAGTCTCTGGGCCAGTTCCCTCCTAATCATCATTTCCAGGAGGTGTTAGCACAGTGTCGGAGGCTCCTGAGTGCATCATTCAGGAACCAGGGGTGCTACCAGGGAAAGAGGTCAGAATAAAATATAACTAATCCCAGAGTTCCTCTCAGGATCCCTTAAGATCCTCCCTCCCTAGGGCACAGCCTGTCAAAAAAAGTGGTCTCCATATTACTGATCAGAAAAATTACATTTGGAGAAACAAAAATCAGGTCATCCATGTCCATAACCCTCAATATATTAAGCATCTTGGTCACTCGCTTAGGATTAAACTCCATCCTAGTATTAATATTCCCTCACCCCTTTAGGAGTGCTGAAAAGCCACTCAGAGGGGGCAACCTGCTAAATTCCAACTACAGCAACTTATAAAACAATAAGAAATGAGATAATTAAAACACTATTGTCCCTTTAAAGTTGCTGAATTTCCAGCACAACATCTTTTGCAGGTCTATGCTTTTGGGATATAGGCATTGTCCCATCCTTAACTACTATAGTAACTAAACTAGCTGGAGAGTCAAGTGTATTATAAATTCTGGAAACAAAATCCCTTAATTAAATCTTAGCTGCCAGTCTTTTACTCCAAGTTTCCCTGGAGAGGACTGCCCTTACAGTTCTGCTACTTTACTGCAAGCTTTTTAACACAAATCCTTAACTGTCCACACTCAAACTGAAGATTCCGCCATAAGTATCAAACAAACCATTCTTCAAAACATATATGGCATAGATTTGTTGGTGATGGAGAACACGTTGCCTGGTGCACTTAGATCAGTCCCGCACCACAGGAAGTTGTACCAGTAAACCACAACTTGTTGAAAAGAAAGTTCCTTCTTACTCCTGTATGAATCAGTCCTGTGGTACATTAGATTGCAGTAAAATACAGATTTTTCCCCCCGTTGGTGTAACCGCTTTTTGGTTGTGGGTTAAGTCCCCACTTCCCTTTTCCTTGTGGTTTGTCCATGAATCTGATCGGGAATCAGTCTACCCCAGTCCTTCAGGTAAGAAAAATAAAACTTGCTGCAGATTCAAGTAGGTTTTTTCGGTTGGATCCACCGGGCTATGTCTGAGTGGAGAGGTAGCAGAGATACGTGGTACCAGTGCCAGATTTTAATGGGGTTGGGCTAACTTGTTATGAATGGCATGGGGGTTACGCATGAAGGGCTACAGTTGTAAAATATAACTAGGCAGCAACAGGACTTGAACTCCAGCCTGGCACCATCTTGGAACACCAGGTAGGAGACAGGTTCAGTGTGCCACCAAGCTGGCACAACCGGTGGTGCCAGTTCAATGTTTCTCAGGTTTTATAACATGTAATGCACCATGTAGAGGGGCTGATGTAGTCATGCCGTATTTCTGATGAGTTTCATCAAAGGAACAGTTCACTATCACCCCATGCCCTGAAGTGGGTTACTGAACTCATAAAATGGCTTTAATAGAAACATAGTAAAAACATGATGACAGATGAAGACCCAAGGACCATCCAGTTTGCCCAAGATTCCAACACTCTATTTATCGCTTTCATTATTACTTACTGTATAGACTATTTATATTTTGATTCTCTTCTATTCCATTTTCAACTAACTCTCCTACACCCCCCATATCCTAGTCCCTGAACTAGAGATGACTAATCCCTTGTACTTATCCCTTCCTTTCTTAAAGAGCAGTTGACACCATGTTTGGCTCTAGGCAGGCAACTCATAACATGGAGTTGCCTGCTTTGAGAGCTATTTTAGCCATAGTTTAGCTTTTTTGTGATTTCTAAAAAAAGTTATCTCCATAAAGCCCAGCCTGTAACTTCTGTGTACAAGCCGAGCGACTGCCGAGCGCTGCAGCCCTGCCCCTACAAATAGCATAATTATGACATGAAGTAGGGAACAGGGTTGCAGGCACTCTATGCAGAATGTAATAGGATCTGGTTATCTTTGCTGAGAGCTATACATGTATGGGGCTATAAATATATGCTATACATTAGCCCCATACATGTATACCTGCCGGCAAAGATAATCTAAGCATATTTAGGCGGCCCCCCGATTCTGTTACATTCTCCATAGAGCACTTACAGCCCCATTCCCTACTTCACGTCATAATTATGCTATTTTTAGGTGTAGGGCTACAGCGCTCGGTGGCCGCTCGGCTCGTACATAGAAGTTATGAGCTGGGCTTTATGGAGCTAATAACTTTTTTACGAATCACAAATACAGCCAACGTATGGCTAAAATAGGCCCTAGGACAGGCAACTCCATTGTATGGGTTGCCTGCCAGGATTGTTCAGTTGCTTTTTAAAACTATCAATAGATACAGCTTCACCAACCTCCCTTAGTAACTCATTTCATTTTCCCACAACCCTCTCTGTGAAGAACTTTTAGATCTCCCTCTTAAGTTGCAGTAATAGACATGGTCAGGTAGCTCGATATTTTGTGCAATAGGCATGGTCAGATATTTCCAGATACTACAGCAATAATACCATAGTGGTCTGAGCTTACAAGGCAATAACTAGACCTGGAGTAATAAATACAGAGGCCGAAATCGAGGTGTTTATTAATTCCCTGGTCTGGTTATTACCGAGGTATTATTGTTATTATACTGTAAAAAATGTAAACTACCAAATCTGTGCATCACGCTACAGCGCGTCTCTGTGTGAGAAAGCAGGAACCGTTTCCCACGGAAGCGCTGCAGCATTTGTAGTGTCTCTGATTGGCTGCTGCGTGTTGAAGTGGGAGGGCAAACTGGGCTTCCTCTCTGACTGGCTAAGTACGCACACAGCAGACAATCAGAATAGAGGGATCTTTTCCAGTATAATACACAATATTGCTGACACGTTTCTCTCTGGTGGACCACAGTGGTACCACAGGCAGGTGAGGAATTTCCCTAGAGATATCACAGAAATTTCAGGAAATATCTGACCATGTCTTTATGCTGCAACTGTAAATTTGACCCCTACTAGTCCCCACATATGACCCCTCATCACAGTGTTGTCATTTCTGGTAAACAGAACCCCACTATCAACCTTGTTTATTCCTTGTAGGAATTTATAAGTTTCAGTCACATGTCTCCCCGCTCCCTTCTGTCCTCCAAGGTGTACATGTTTAGGTTCACCAGCTTTTCCTCGTTAGATTTTCCTTGCTGCCCATGAATCATTTAAAGGGACACTGTCAACCCCTTAGTCCTCAAAGTGTTTCCAGCTTAAAAAACACATTATTATTGCCCATATTCTGTAAACTGCTGATGTAGCTGTTACTTTTATTCTGATTACCTTTTAATTTAGATTACTTTTTTCTTTTTAAAAGTGAGAAACAGGCTGGCCCGGTGGTGCTGAGGGTTGAGGCACTGGACGCCACACCTCGCACTATGCCGGTGACTCTGGTTCAAGAATGGACTCGGGCCACTGGGGGTCGGGGGAGGTAGGATTGAGCATCCCCATGGATGTTCTCTTCCTCTGGGGAGGCAGGTTCCAGAGCAGTGATGCACGTCGTGCTGCCGCCGGTAGTAGCACGGGCGGCAGGGCGTAGGTCGACTCTCTACATGGGAGCCGGGGGTGGGCAGGGTGCTGTGGATGCTTGACAGTGACGTGTGTAAGCACGCTGCCTGTCTAGACATCAGTCCTCTGCATTGGCGCCCTCAGGGGGATGGGTCCAGGAGAAAACCAAAGACAAAAATCTCCCAGTCTTGAGCAGAATGATGCTGAGTCCACGCTACATCGGGACCCAGCTGAAGAGACCAGAGGAGTGGATTCCTCGGGGCAGGGAACGGGGGGGGGGAAGTAAAAAAAAAAAAAAGTGACAGACTGTCCACCATACTGGTATTACCAAACAAAAACATGTTTGTTTATAGTCTTTGATCAACTTCTATTGCATCTTTCCAAGAGTTGAGAACACCCCCTCCCCCATGATGCAGTGGGAGAAGAGAGAACTATTGCATCATGAGTGTCTGTACTGTTTAGGGGTGTTCCTGATGTTTAGGAAGTATGCAAAGAGAGTAGCTCAAGGATATGAAACAAAACAGTGCTGGGTATAGTTACACTATTCGCGTGCATTTTTGTTCTACTAAGAAAGGTTTCAAATAAAACAACCAGCAGCACAAATAAATTTTAGAGATGGTAAGCAATCATGAAACGTGGGACTTCATCTCGAAATAATATGATGCAAAAAGGCTGACAGTGTCCCTTTAATAGTTAACAAAAACAAGAAAAAAGAAGGTAAAAACGGAACCCTGCAGTAATCTGAAATTAATGCAGTCATATTAGCAGTCTGAACCAAGCAGAAGGTTTGTTAGATCCAAGCCATTTTATAAACAGGGGGCATTTTTTTGAGGGGTGGGGGAAGGAGACTGTTCCTTCATTCCAGCTTTATACTGTGTACACATAGAAAGAAAGAGAGGCATTATGCTACTGAAAAATTAAAAACTGCAATAAAACATCCAACTGTCTCAATCTGATTATCTTTATTGGTTAGGTCATCCAGCTACCTCACCATTTAATTTAAACAAGTTTCATTAAATAGTTTCAAACAAAAGATCTCTGTAGGGCAGCATGGCAGAAGTCCACAACTACAGTAGGAAAAATCAGCACAATTCACAACTCAGGAAAGGAATCTCCATTTTAATAACATAACTTAATCCAACAATACAAGATGCTTAAATATCACATCTAAGTAAATTCAGTTACAAACAGGCAGAAAGATTAATATTATTATATACTGTATAATATATGAAAATGGCAATTTATCTACAAGTACAATCAAGCTTGCCAGACTATGTGAGTGTGTACAGCACTAGTCATAGTTACTAGCCAGGCACAAACATTTAAAAGCCGAACGTGTTTTCCCCGCTGTATGCCACATACAAAAATCCATCCTCGTCCTTCTCCTTCTCGTAGAGTTGTCCCATGGTTAAGCTTCAAACAAAAAAAGAAACAGATTTATATTATACATCAGTAGTGGTATGAAAAGTGCCCACATAAATGAGTTGTTTTAGCTGAGAACATATGCAACCTCTGAAATAAAAACTTAAACAATGGCAGTGAGAGTAACATTTAGCAATTAAACGCATGTATACAAGTATGTAGGGCTTCTACTACTTAAATAAATGCATTATTTGCCAAAGGCTCTGACCCAAGTTAAAGATAAATGATGTTATTCACCAAATGGGTAAAAGACACTGTTTATTTTTCACTTGCCTACATCGCAATCAATTTGACTAATGGTCCATTCTGCCAGTCCCACAATGAATTTACCCTCAACTGTCACACAGAACAGACACTGTATACACAGAACATACAATGACCTGTGTTCAGATATGCCATTAATTTTCATTCGTGAGAGGGTGGGACTTTCATAACTCACTTGTGGCTTCGCCACTTTTGAGTTGTAGTGCTGCCCCATCACTCATGGAAATAAATGGCATTTTTGAACACAGGCCATTGTATATCCTCTATTTACTTTCATGTGTGGCAGGCCTAAAGTGGAAATACATAATTTTTTTTCAATGTTAGGTGGGCCATCAGCATTTATTTCCACTTTAGGCTGGTCACAAAGGAGCTCCTAACCAATAGAAGAAAAGCTTGCACAATGCCTGAAGATATCACAATGCTCTCTGTTGCAATTAAAACAAGAGCAGTGAAATTAAATAAAAACAGTGTAAGTCATACGAACATACATACAAACATACAAAAAAGGCGGCAGAAGGCCATTTGGTCTATCTAGTCTGCTTGTATTGCAGGGTCCACAGCTTGAGCTACTGTGCCTGCCCCCACACTCTTCCCATTATCCCTACCCATGATCCTTACCTTCCCTTATCCCAGCCTCTGTCAAAGCTGCCCACTGTCTTCAACAAGTCCTTCTCTTCTGGCAGCGCATTCCAAGTGTCCACCACCCTCTCCATGAAGAAGTGCTTCCTGACCTCCCCCCTAAACCTCCCCCTTCCAGCTTAAGATTGTGCCCTCTCATGTTATGGTTGCCACTCAGCTTAAAGAGACCATCATTATCTACCTTATTTATCCCTTTCAAGTACCTGAAGGTCCCAATCATGTCCCCTTTCTCTCTCCTGTCCTCCAGGGAGTACATGTCCAGTGCCATCAACCTTTCCTCGTATGCCTTACTCTGCTGACCCAGTATCATCTTTGTAGCCCTCCTCTGAACCTTCTCCAACATGTTAATGTCCTTTTTGAGATGTGGGCACCAGTACTGAACTCCATACTTTAGATGTGGCCTCACCAGTGACCTGTACAAGGGCAGTACAACCTCCTCTCTCCTACTACTAATCCCCCTAGATATGCACCCTAGCATCTTGTTTGCTCTTACTGCTGCTTTCTTGCACTGCATGGAGTGCTTCAGGTCACTAGTGATCATCACTCCAAGGTCCCTCTCCTCCTTTGATGCAGATACCTGGACTCCACCCAGGTAGTACTCTGTCCTGGGATTCTTGACTTCAATGTGCATAAATTTGCATTTCTTGGCATTGAGCTAATCTGCCAGATCCTGGATCACCTCCCCAGCTTTTCCAGATCATCCTGTAGGTCCTGTTTCCCTTCAGCTATGTCCACTCTCCTGCAGAGCTTGGTGTTGTCTGTGAAAAGGCACATTTTGCCCTTAATGTCATCCCCAATGTCACTGATAAACAGAACAAGAGAAGGGTGATTAAAATGGTACAGGGCTTGCAACACAAGACTTATGAGGAGAGATTAAGGGACCTCAATATATACTCACTGGAAGAGAGGAGGGAAAGAGGGGACATGATAGAAACATTCAAGTGCCTCAAGGGTATAAACAAGGTGCAGGGGGAGACATTTTCCAATACAGGAGGAGCACAAGAATGAGGGGGCATGACATGAAATTGGAAGGTGGGAGATTAAGAGGGAATGTGAGGAAGTTCTTCACAGAGAGGGTGGTGGACATGTGGAATTGTCTGCCTCAGGATGTGGTGGGAGCAAGCACTGCGGATGGATTCAAGCGTGCTTGGGACAGGCATAGGGGAACCATAGAGGTACAGCAGCGGGTGGGTCAGAAGCAGCAATCCAGTAGAAGGGCTTATGGGCAGACTAGATGGGCCAGGCATTCCTTATCTGCCGACAATTTCTATGTAACATCTTCATAAACATAACATATCTTGTCAGCGAGCCACTGTACTTGTATAAATGATACACGCCATGAGCTGGCTAAAACAATCACTCTTATATTTAACTGCGGACTTTGACTGCTGTAAATCTCACACTTTTTGCTGCTCATGAGGTGAGTAAAAATCAAAACCTGCAGACAAAAATCAGTGTGATAGTTTTAGCCAGCCCATGGCATATCCCATATTTATTTTAGCTCTTTCATATGTCGCAGACTATTTTTTTAGGTTGCATTTGTCATTGTCTTTTATTTAAGAGGTTGTATCCGTCACAACCACGCATTCTACAGCTTGAGCTTTTCTCGGAATCAATCATAGAGCAGGTTTCACAATGCTGATGACATCACAATAGCACTATTCTGCCCTGAAGCCAGCGGCTGAACTCCAAGATAAACTGTTATATTTTCACATAAAGAGCTGCTGTAACAGTGATAACCTTAACTTGGTGTTGTATGCATTGAATATACAATGGTCAGACTCAAAATATACAATTTATCATCACTTTCGAGTGAGCAGGACTTACGTAACTCGTTATAGATTGAGGTAGCACTCTCATCCAATTGTAGCACTCCTTTTCTCTGACATACTCTTACTCTGTGGTGAGTGTCTCATGCCCAGCTGCCTGGAAATGGGCATGTTCTAGGGAGGCTCTTAAAATTTTTAATATAAATATTGATGATCACGATCAATAATATATTGATACTGTTGCTGAGACCACTGTTGTTGTTGTAAGAGTGGTCTCACATCCTTTGGGTGTCAGAACCACTCACCTATAGTTTATGGTGCTTGTACCCTAATAATGCATGTGAGATCACTCTTACAACTGTAACAGTGGTCTCAGCTGAGGTATCAACATAAACTTGTGGCTTTGCCACTCATGAGTTATGATCCTGCCCCCTCACTCATCTATAAAAATTGTGTATTTTGATTCGGGCCATTTTGTGTATCCCAAAGAGGTAGTACTGCCACAAATATCAGGCAGGAAATCAATTTTTAAAGCAGTCAGTTGTTGCTTTTTATTTCTGAAGTGTTTCCATTTTTCAGTGTTCTCATTAGAAGGTTTTCTACCGGTTAGTATTAGCTGGGACGTAATGAGCAGTACTTTACCTGGAGACTGATATATCCAGTTCTATTGCTCTTCATACCTCATTAGCCTTGTGACCTCACTGACTGTGACATCACAAGAGACTGATCTGGTAGTTGGTTACTGGCTTTTTATTGGTCAGCTGTGATATCACAGACAGTGAGGTCATAAGGCCAATGATGTCTGAGAAGGAATAAAACTAGCCATGGCAGCTTTCAGGTAGAATACTGTTCCATGCATCATAACAAGTATTCTCAAACAAGAAATCTTTAGGAAAAGAAAAAAATACCTCAGATACAAGAAGTACAGTTCACACTGATACACAGAAGGTGACAGCAGAAAAAAATGTGTGGTCATCCAGTCTACCCTTGAGTTTCGCTAATATTTGTGTATTTATGTAGGTCACGTCTTTGAAAGTTAATATTAATTTCAGGCAGTACACTAGCTCTTTAATAGGAAACACCAGCCAGCGACATGATGTCAGTCCTTCAATTTTTCATAATTAGTTGTAAATATTCCATGCAAAACTGCCAATGTGGTGTGGTGAAGTAATCCAATATGATGGTTAGTCATTGACGTACTGGCCTCACTCCACCCATGGAGCTCGGGTTTAGGTGTGTGAGAGCCGGGGACAGTGGGGCTAATAAGAACTTATGGCATCTTATTTTCTTGATCAGTTCTTGTTTTTCAAATACTGTTTCTAACTTCCAGCCCCTTAACCCTATCTGTGGGATCCAGCAGCCTCTGCCTAGTCTTGTCACCCAAACCAAACCCAAGAGACCCACCTGTCCCTGTCTCCTGCAACTTACCCACCACAGCAGGCCTTTGGGGGCAGCACTTCCCTCCAGTGTCCTAATCTGGAGAGGGAGTGGGCCTTCCATGCCCGCACAGGCTCAGATGTAATGCGAGAGCATGCCTGCCATCCTGCTGGTGCCGGGATTTACCCGATTCTTCTTCCCTTTGAGACACTGGCTCAACATGCTACTGCATGCATGCAACAGGTACGCTCACAGCTCTGCTGAGCATCTTCCCTCCCTTGTGCCGTTCCATGCTGCCTGTTCCTCCTATGGGACCCCAGACGATGCTGGTGCAGCCCATGTTGGAATTAAAGAGGAGGGCTTGCCAGGGTTCAGCCCGCACAGCAATCAAGTGAGATATGTAATTTGGGGGGGGGGGCACTTTTAGAGACACCCAGGGGCCCAACATACCACAGCTCTCACCACTCATAAAATGTCATTCCAATACTGGGTGAAGCAGAATACAGATGGCCTTCCACCCTGTGGAGGCGAGCATTATCCCCTGCCCTGCTGGCTGTCCAGTGTCTAGCCTTGTTCCCAAATTCAGGTCGCTAGCACTGTGAGTGGCAGATGAGCCGGCTTGGTCATTTCCTGGTCTTATCCAATCATTGACACGGACGATAAATTATACTTGTATAGTCTGTTTACAGTTCATTTGATAACTACCTGAATCTTTAGTTAATATGCATTAGATATGATTTTATGTTGATACTTTGATTGTATGTGTACATATCTAGAACTTAATTTTTTTAATTTAAAAAACTAACAAACAAAAAACAGTTAAACCTTCCTCCCCTAGAAAACCTTACAGTATACCGGGGGCCGACAGACTGCCTATTTAATTAAGTGAGCCCCAGTAGCTCAGGCATCAATGCAATTGACATATACTGGGGTGGCACTTTTACAGATACTGACCCAGGGGCCCAACATACCACAGCTCCCAATGCTCATAATCTGTAATTCCAACACTGGGCGCAGCAAAACACAGATGGCCATCCACTCCAAGGAGGCGAGCATTACCCCCCGTCCCGCTGGCTCTCCAACGACACCGACAATAAAATATTCCTATATAGTTATAGTTAGTTTTCAGTTCGTTCAATAACTACCTGCATCTTTAGCTTATATGCATTAGATATGATTTCATGTTGATACCTTTATTGTATGTTTGCATATCTGAAACTTAATAAAATTTAATTTTAATTGGAAAAAACAAAACAAACAAACAAAAAAGTTAAAGCTTCCCTCCTCCCAAAAAACACCTTACAGTATACCAGGGGCCCTTAAAGAAGGACTGCCTATTTATTTAAAATAAAACTCTTGTATTGATGTAAATAATAATATATGCTTGCTTTTTCTTCTTGGTTTATTGTCATCATACTGTTTTCGCATCAGACACAATCTTTCTTCTGTTAACTTGGATCTGTGGTGTCAGGGTATCCTTTCTGGATGTGATAGTTTTTTGCGGCTGTGTAGTTTGAAGTCAAGATATCTGCACAGGCATACATACCTATACCTGGCAAAATACAAGCCCCCCTCCCCCGATGACCTGCCTTGTATGTCTTGCAGTAACAGACCTGCTTCTCTTTGTAATCAATCCAATGCTCGTGGCAAAGCTACCTCCTCTGTAACAACGCAATCCTTTACTAAAATGTACCAGAAAAAAAAAGAAAAAAAAAAACTCTGCTGGTCCCCAGAAACCATTTCTACACTGAATTATTTATTTCATTTTATTGTTTCTTCACCCAGGGTAGCCAAGCTGAGATAAAACATCTCGTTTACAGTGGGGTCCTGTGTCTACCCATTTCTGCACCTGGGTGGACTGGGGCACGTGGAGGTTAAATGACTTGCACAAGGTCACACAGTGAATACTGCACTCTAGTGGGGGTTGGCCCTTGTGATCTCCAGGTTCCCAAACTAACTGGTGCTGTAACTAACCACTTAACTGTACTGGCCTGAGGTAAGACACAGAACAGAGAAATGTAAATACCATAGCTGAATCTTTCTTTTCACTGGCAGCGTGTTATGTTTGGATTTGATTCAGAATACCACACACACTCTGGAGACATTACATAGCCCAGCAAACAGGCATCTGCACTTTTTCCCTTTCTAATCAACTGCCGCCAGACAGGAAACGCATCACTTGGCTACAGCTGACGTACAAGGGAGACTGAGAACATTTCAGTTTTCACAACAGATTTTTCACCCTGTGGATATGGAATTACATGTAATCTGAGAAATAAGTTGTTTGTGCAGAGCCAGTCCTTAACTGGGAACCCAAAGAAGGATTTCCCGAGCTGGCCCAGTCATGTGGAGGGCTGTAGTGCTAGGTGCCTTACCTCCTTACATGCGCAGCGAGACCAAGTCACTGGGGATTGGCCGGGGGCTGGTTTGAGTGACTGAAAGGCAGCTCCTCTGGGGAGGGATGTGGGTTCCCTGGCTCTTGGCTGCTACCCGGTGGAGGCTAGGAGGCAGCGCTAAGCCACAAGGGAAACCAGGCATTAGGCCGGGTTGGAGGAAGAAGCCGTCTCTGGAGCCATGAAGTGCATGCATGCCTCCATGCACATGCACGACCATGTTGTGGGGTACTGGAATTAAAAGGAAGAAAACAGAAAATAGGGCACCGAGGCAGGCTAATGAAGCCCTGAAGCCAACAGGGCAGATTGAGATCCTCTGAGAAAGGATCACAGCTTGCCTGGAGTCCCGACAAGAGAAAAATCTATACAGAGAAAAAGAAAAAGAAGGGTTTCCAGTTATAGTACTAAACACAAATGCATGAAAAGGACTGGCATATGTGCCCCTATGCAATGTGGAGCTCCTGCTAATCTTATTCTGTGAACAAGTTTGAGGTATGTATAAGTTCTGTGAATGGAGTTGCATTGCTGTTTATCTTGGCACAGAGGGTGGAATTGCCCAGCAGTGTATCTCAGTTCTGTGAATGGAGTTGCATGGTTGTGTATTTTGGTACAGTGGATGGAGCTGCACAGTTGTGCATCTCAGTTCTATGTATGGAGTTGCATGGCTGTTTATCTTGGTACAGGTGATAGAGCCGCATAGCTGTGTCAATTCTGTGGATGGAGTTGCATGGCTTTATCTTGGTACAGAAGCTGGAGTTGCACAGCTGTGTATCTCAGTTCTGTGAATGGAGCTGCATGGCTGTTTATCTTGGTACAGAGGATGGCGTTGCACAGCTGTGTATCTCAGTTCTGTGAATGGAGTTGCATGGCTCTTTATCTTGGTACAGAGGATGGCGTTGCACAGCTGTGTATCTCAGTTCTGTGAATGGAGTTGCATGGCTCTTTATCTTGGCACAGAGGATGGCGTTGCACGGCTGTCTACTCAGTTCTGTGAATGGAGTTGCATGGCTCTTTATCTTGGTACAGAGGATGGCGTTGCACAGCTGTATATCTCAGTTCCGTGAATGGAGTTGCATGGCTGTTTATCTCGGTACAGCGGACAGAGTTGCACAGCTGTGTATCTCAGTTCTGTGAATGGAGTTGCATGGTTGTGTATTTTGGTACAGTGGATAGAGCTGCACAGTTGTGTATCTCAGTACAGTGGATGGGGTTGCATGGCTGTTTATCGTGCTACAGAGGATGCAGTTACTCAGCTGTGTATCTCAGTTCTGTGGATGGATTTGCATGGCTATGTATCTTGCTATGGTAAACAGAGTTGCCTGGTTATGTATTTTGGTACAGCAGATGGAGTTGCACAGCTGTGTATCAGTTCTGGGAATGGAGTTGCATGGTTGTGTATTTTGAGACAGTGGATAGAGTTGCACAGCTGTGTATCAGTTCTGTGACTGGAGTTGCATCTTGGTATAGAGGATGGAGTTGCACAGCTGTGTATCCGAGTTCTATGAATTGAGCTGCATGGCTGTTTGTCTTGGTGTATGGAGTTTCATGGCTATGTATCTCAGTACACTGGTTGGAGTTGCAAGACTGTATCTTGGTACACTGGTTGGAGCTGCATGGCTGTGTATCTCATTACATCGGCTGGAGTTGCAAGACTGTATCTCAGTACAGTAGATGGAACTACATGACAGTGTATCTTGGTTCATCAGTTGGAGTTGAATGACTATCTCGGCACAGTGGATAGAACTACATGGCTGTGTATCTCAGTACAGTGGATGAAGTTGCACAACTGAGTATCTTGATACATTGGTTGGAGTTGCACGGCTGTGTTTCTTGGTACAGTGGATGAAGTTGCACAATTGAGTATCTTTGTATGTCGGCTGGAGTTGCATAGCTGCGTATCTCCTTACATCAGTTGAAGTTGCATGGCTGTGTATCTCAGTACATCATTCAGAGTTGCATGGCTGTCATCTCCGTACAGTGGATGGAACTGCTTGGCTGTGTATCTCATATCTCAGTACATTGGTTGGAGGGGCACAACTGTGTATCTCAGTACAATGGTTGGCATTGCAAGGCTGTGTATCTCAATGGCTGCAGTTGCACAGCTGTGTATCTCGGTACATCGGCTGAAGTAGCATGACTGTTTATCTCAGTGGACTAAATGAAATTGCATGGCTCTGTATTTTGGTGTGGCAGACGCAATTGCTTTGCTTTGTAACTTAGTATGACAGATGGGAGTTGCCTGGCTGTGTATCATGGTACAGTGGATAAAGTTGCACGGCTGTGTATCTTGGTACATTAGTTGGAGCTGCAAGACTGTATATCTTGGTACATCAGTTGGAGTTGCATGGCTGCACATCTTAGTATATGGGCGGGAGTTGCACGGTTGTGTATCTCAGTATATTGGTTGGAGTTGCATGGTTGTGATCTTGGTACAGTGTTTGGAGTTGTACGGCTGTGTATCTTGGTACATCAATGGAAGCTGCACAGCTGTATCTCAGTGGACTAAATGAAGTTGCATGGCTGTGTATTTTGGTATGGCAGGCTGAGCTACTTTGCTGTGTATCTTGATATGGCGGATGGAGCTGCATTGCTGTGTATCTTGGTACAGTGGATGGAGTTGCATGGCTGTGTATCATGGTATGGTGGATAGAGTTTCATAGCTGTGTATATTGGTACAGCAGAAGGAGTTACATGACTTTGCATGCCGCCACGGTGGGGAAAGTGTATCCATGTACACATAAGGGTAATCCAATCTCTGTACGTACATGAGAAAAACTCCCAACATGTCAGAGGAATGACAATATTTTAATCAGATTAAAAGTGTGTAATCAGCCAGCCCACCAGCACAGTGGTAGCGTTACCATTTGTGATGCATGTGACCTGAGTTCAGGAACGAGCTTGGGTCATCGGGGGATGCCGGGGAGAGGATCAAGCATTCCAAGGGATGCTCTTCTCCTCCAGGGAGGGAAGGCAGCCTGCTCCACTGCTATACTGCCACCCGGGTGACCACAGGTGGCAGTATAGATGGGAACGGCTAGTGTGGAGGGAGGACTTCGACTGGTGTCACGCCATGCATGCTAGCATGTTCATCCTTGCTGCCAGTGTCTTTGGGGAAGGGACATAAAGCAGAAAGACCCCAGCTGGCAGGATGAATGATGGTTGCCCACAGACCCCGCACCTGGCTACTCAGGCGTCACCTCCACACATACCAGATCCATTCTGCGGTGGAGAGTGAGGGGGGGTCTCCACTGCCCCCACCAGAGGAGGAAATCTTTGGGGGAGTTTGTAGGTGAAGGTTAAGTCCTGGAAGATGCCAGGATGATGGGGCAGGGGCAGTCAAGCAGATGGGGCCAACCAGAGAAGCAGGGGGGCATGAACAAAAAAAAAAAAAAAGTGTGCAATCCATCACCCACTGACATACAATTTAAGCACCTATTTATCATCAAAGCAAGAAAAGAACAACTCTGTGGAGCTGAGCGGATGTTCGCTGAAAATGTTAATGATCTGAGTTCACGTCCTAAACCCAGAATGGCAAGAGCTGAAGCCAGCAGGAAGGGTGACACTCTTCCTCCAGGGAGGGCTTAGTGCCGCAACACTCTAGGAACAGCTCCTAGGGGCAGCTTTAGGAGGAGTGACCGATGTCTGTGACCATACTTTTTGCCCCCCCAACCCAGGATACTGCAGCATGAACTCCAGGGAGGGGAGCGGTGGGAGGGAGGGAGAATGCACGAAAAAGGCATGCCCAGCACACTGGATATCAGCTCCCTGTCCCTCCAATACCATTAGCCACTCTGCACATTGGTTCCACACCACCAAGGTGTCCTGCAATGTCCGTACAAGTATTCTCTCCCACCTGATGGGGGAATAGTGGCAGGAACAGACTGGCACCAAAGGAGAGTAGCAGGAGGAGAGTCCAGGGGGAAGCAGGGGTGATTGGGAGCCTGATGGTGTAGGATGCTGAGAGGCCCATGGCAGCAAAAAAGGAAAAAGATCTTCGAGTATGGACATTTATCTAAGGCTTGTGACTCATATTTTTGGGTGTTTGCTGTCTTTGTAGACTTGAACCGTGTTCAGCTGTAAAATATAGCTAGTGTGCTGTGAATGTAATTTCGTTTTACGTTAAATGGATCCTTATTCAAATTTTCTTGATGCAAATGAAGATAACTGCTAAAATGAAATGTAACAAAAAAACATAAAAGGGACACCGACATGCAAGTCATGCATAAGTACTGCTAAAGAACAGGGCTGCCATATTTATGCTTTATAGAGGTTGCTGGAATTCATACACTTCCGTTCCTGGCCAAAAGTCCTCACCTCCTTCTTTAACACCTCAAACTCAAGAGATGAAGCCTAGCCATCCGTAAAGGCTAAATCACCAACAAATACCACCAGCAGCTTAACCAGGTCCAAGTCTAACTGGTTTGCATCTTTACACCCCCCTGGGACGAGGCTGAAAATAAGCAATATTGTCTAGCCCCCCCCTCCCCGTCATCAAAACTAAACAAATACGTGATACTGTGTGAAAATGCCCGTATGAAATGGTATTCACTAAAAAGAAACTCACCTGGACTGAGGAACCGTTTTATCTACAAACAGAAAGATTGCTTTTTCCGAGGGCAACTGGATTCGTTTCCTGATGATCCACATAAACTGAGCAACTGTAATATCAGAGGGAACAAGGTACTTCCTCTTATCGATGTCCACAATCTGTGAGCCAGACACCTTCTCCACTATAACCTACAGTGAACAATAACAAATGAAGATCCAAATCTGGTAAGGGGCAGAGAAAACCTGACTTTACTCCCTCCCAGCTGGTATAAACCACTTGTTAGCCACAGAGTCAGTGTAAACCTGCTGTTAATCCCTATCTGTCATTATCTCCAAAGCAAGTATAAAGTTGTCCTTACCCCCAGAACCAATGTAAACCTTACCTCCAGAGCAGGTGTAAACCGGTCAGCTCCCTTTGGAATCAGTGTAACCATGTCACCCTCAAAGCTGTTGTAAACCTATAATTACACATAGTGCGAAATCAAGGGTGGTAAGCAGAGCGGTTAGAGATGCTAAGATTACAAGGGAAGCACAGCTAGCACAGGGAGTAAAGTTGGGTGAGAAGGTCTTCAAATTTATAAGGGAGAAGAGGAATACTAAAGATAAGATTGTCAACGTAAAAATGGAGGGAGGCTGGGCAGAAGTAAGTGATGAGAAAGCAGAGGTGCTTAACAAGTACTTCTGCTATCTTCACTAGAAAGATGCACCAGTGCCACAAGGGAGCGGGGTGGGGTGGTGGAATGGGAAGGGCAGAGTCACAGACAGTGTAATACTGGAAGACAGGATGCACAACGGCCTAAAGGCCCTGAAGGCAGACAGATTCCCAGGGCCAGACGGTGTGCGCCCAAGGGTCCTGAGGGAACTGGCAGAGGTGCTAGCAGGTCTCCTGGCAGACCTGTTAAACACCCCTCTGGAGTCCAGGAGTGTGACGCAGGACTGGAGAACTGCACATGTGGTGCCTCTACCTAAAAGTGGTCCAGGGGATGAACCAGGGAATTACTGGCTGGTCAGTCTGACCTTAATATTGGGAAAAATGATGGAGACTACCCTGAAGGAAAGACTGGTGAGCTTTCTCAAGGGAAACAGGCTGCAGGATGAAAGGCAGCATGGTTTTGTGTTAGGGAGGTCCTGCCAGATTAATCTGATTGACTTTTTCAACTGGATGCCTAGGACAGTGGACAGCAGGACAGCTCTGTGGGAGAGTGGACACAGAGAAGGGGATACAGGAACTCAGGGAAGACCTGGCTAGTTAGAGAAGTGGTCTGGCATTTGGCAACTGGGCTTCAATTCTAAATATGTAAAGTTATGCACTGGGGGGGCAACAAAAACCAGAGACTGAATACTGGTTGGGTGGTGTACAGGTAACCAAGTCAGAGGAAGAAAATGACCTGGAGGTAATCATTGCGAGTGATCTGAAGCGCTTGGCACGCTGCAGGAGAGCAGCAACAAAAGCAGATCAGATGCTGGGCTGCACAGATAGGGGGGAATACCAGCAGGAAGGCAGAGGTCAAACTACTGCTCTACAGGTCACTGGTGAGACTGCACCTAGAGTACAGTGTGTAGCATTGGTGCCCTTATTTTAAGAAGTATTTCACTTGCTGGAGACTGTCCAGAGGAGGGTGAGTGACCAAGATAATCCAGGGCCAGCAGGGCAACAGTCCAGAGGAGGGCGAGTGACTAAAATAATCCAGGGCCAGCAGGGCAACAGTCCAGAGGAGGGTGAGTGACCAAGATAATCCAGAGCCAGCAGGGCAACAGTCCAGAGGAGGGTGAATGACCAAGATAATTCAGGGCCAGCAGGGCAACACCTACGAAGAGAGGCTTAAGAGGTTCAACATGTACTCTCATGTGGATGGGGGGGGGGGAGTATGATTGAGACCTTCAAATACCTTAATGGTACTAACAGGGTGAATACTGAGGGCCTCTTCAGCCTTAGTGGGAACAAATCCACTAGGGGGCATAGCCCAAGGCTGGTAGGGGGAAGATTCAGGAGAGAGAGAGAGATGAATAGGTACTTTTTCACCGAGAGAGTGCTGGCCAAGTGGAATGAGTTGCCAGAGGAGGTGGTCTCCTTGAAAGTGGTGCAGAGCTTCAAGACAGGATGGGACAGAATGAAGGGGAAAGTTGATGATGGAGGAGGGTGAGGGGGTGGGACTTGAGGGGCTTCAGGAGGAATTTGAGAAGAGGAAGCAGGTCCCTCTGTAGACATGGAGGATATGCACACTTGAGCAGACTAGACAGACTATAACGGTCTTTATCTGCTGGCATATTCATATGTTTGTATCACTCTCAGAATCAGTGTGAACCAGTCATTACCCCCAGAGTTTATGTAAACTTGCCATTATCCCCCAGAACCACCTATCTTTAAACCCCAGAGCCAGTGTAAACCTACTGTTACCCCCAGAGCTGGTGTAAACCTGTCTTTACTTCCAAGAGTCAGTGTCCTGTGAATCTGTGGGTTCCTCCCAGAGCTGGTGTAAACCTGTCGTTATGCCCAAAGCTGGTGTAAATCTATCACCCACAGAGCTGGTGCAAACCAGTCATTACTCCCCAGAATTAGCATAAACCTATCATTATTACCACAGTTAATATTAATGTGTTGTTTCCAACAGAGTCAGTGTAAACCTGTCATTACTTCCACAGCCAATGCAAACCTGTCATTATCAACAGTCGGTGTAAACCTGTCATTATTACCAGTCAGTGTTAACTTGTCATTACTCCCAGAACCAATGTAAACCTGTCATTATTCCTACCAGAGTAAGTGTAAACTTGTCATTACTCCCAGAACCAGTGTAAACCTGTCATTATTCCCAGACCCAATATCAACCTGTCATTACTCCCAGAGTCAATGTAAACCTGGCTTTACTCCTGAAGCCACTATTCAACCTGTCATTATTCCCAGAGCCAATGTAAACCTGTCATTACTCCCAGAGCCAATATCAACCTGCCTTTAATCCCAGAGCAAATGTAACATTACTTTCAGAGCCAATGTAAACCTGTCATTACTCCCAGAGCCAATATCAACCTGCCTTTAATCCCAGAGCAAATGTAACATTACTTTCAGAGCCAATGTAAAGCTGTCATTACTCCCAGAGCTAATATCAACCTGTCATTACTAGCAGGGCCACTGTAAACCTGTCTACTCGAAGGAGCCAATATCAACCTGCCATTACTCTCAAAGCCAGTGTAAACCTGTCATTACTCCCAGAGCCAATATTAACCTGTCATTACTCCCAGAGCCACTGTAAACCTGTCGTTACTCCCAGAGCCAATATCAACCTGTCATTACTCCCACAGCCAATGTAAACTTGTCATTACTCCCAGAGACAATATCAACCTGCCATTACTCCCAGAGCCAATGTAACATTACTCCCTGAGCCACTGTAAACCTGTCGATACTCCCAGAGCCAATATCAACCTGTCATTACTCCCACAGCCAATGTAAACTTGTCATTACTCCCAGAGACAATATCAACCTGCCATTACTCCCAGAGCCAATGTAACATTACTCCCTGAGCCACTGTAAACCTGGCATTACTCCCAGAGCCAATATCAATCTGCCATTACTCCCAGAGCCAATGTAACATTACTCCCCCGAGCCAATGTAAACCTGTCATTACTCCCAGAGCCAATGTAACATTACTGCCAGAGCCAATGTAAACCTGTCATTACCCATAGAGACAGGGTACTGTATATCTGTCATTATCCCCAGAGCCAGTGAACTCCTGTCATTATCCCCAGAGCCAGTGAAATCCTGTCATTACCCCTAGAACCAGTGTAAACCTTTGTGTACCCCCAAAGTAAGTGCAAACCTGTCAGTACCCACAGAGCTGGTGTAAACCTGTCAGCAGCTCCAGAGCTGCTGTAAACCTGTTAGAACCCCCCAGAGTCAGTGTAAACCTGTTGGTACCCCAGAGTTGATGTAAACCTGTTGGTACTTCCAGAGCTGGTGGAAACCTGTCATTACTCCCAAAGTCAATGTAAACATGTTGGTGCCCCAGCAGCATGTGTAAACCTGTTAGTACCCTAATAGTTGGTGTAAACCTGACGGTATCCTAGAGCTGGTGTAACCCTGCTGGTTCCTCCAGAGCTGCTGTTAACCTGTCATAACCCCCCCCCCCCCGAGCAGGTGTGAAACCTGCCAATACCCCCAGAGTCAATGTAAACCTATTGGTACCCCAAGACCAGGTGTAATGTCAGTACCCCAAGAGTTGGTGTAAAACTGTCATTACCCCCCCCCCAGCTAGTGTAAACCTCTCAGTACCCCCAGAGCTGGTATAAACCTCTCAGTGCTCCCAGATCCACTGTAAACCTTCTGATACTCCCAGAGCTGGTGTACACCTGTCAGCACCCCCAGAGCCAGCTTAAACCTCTCAGTACCTCCAGAGCTGGTGTAAACCTCTCAGTACCCTCAGAGATGGTGTACTCCCCTTGGTAACTCCCGAGCCAGTGTAAACCTCTTAGTACCCTCAGAGTCAGTGTAAACCTCTCAGAACTCACAGAGCAGGTGGAAACCTGTTGTTACTCCCAAAACCAATGTAAACCTGTTGGTACCCCAGGAGCATGTGTACACCTATTGGTACCAGTACAGTTGGTGTAAACCTGTTGGAACACCCAGAGCTTATGTAAACCTGTCATTACATACAGAATGGGTGTAAACTAGTCATTAAGCCTAAGAGCTGGCATAAACCTGCCAGTTCTTCCAGAGCCAATGTAAACCTGTCATTATCCCCAGAGTTGATGTGAACCTGTCAATATTCCCAGAGCCAGTGTAAACTTTTCAGTACCTCCAGGGCCAGTGCCACCTATTAGTACCCCATGAGTTAGTGTAAACCTGTCCACATCTGCAGAGCCAGTATAAATCTGTTGATACTCCCAGAGCCAGTGTACTGCTGTTGGTACCCCCAGAGCCGGTGTAAACCACATGGTACCCCCAGATCTGGTGTAAACCTCTCGGTACTTCCAGAACTGGTGTTAACATGTCATGACCACCATAGCTGGGGTAAACTTGTTGTTACCCCAAGAGCTGCTGTAAACTTTCTGTTACCCCTAGAGCTGCTGTAAATGTGTTGTTATCCCCCGAGTTGCTGTAAACTTGTTGGTTTCCCCAGAGCTTGTCATTTTTTTAATACCCCCAAAGCTGCTGTAAATATGTTGTTGCCCCAGAACAGTTGCAAACTTGTTATCCCCAGAGCTGCTGTAAACATTTTTTACCCTCAGAGCTACTGTAAATGTGTTGTTACTCCAGAACTGCTGTAAACCTGATACCCCAGAACTGCTGTGAACTTGTTTTTAACCCCAGAGCTTCTGTAAACATGTTGTTACCCCAGAGCTGCTGTAAACCTGTTACCCCAGAGCTGCTGTGAATGGCCTGTTACCCAGAACTGCTTTAAAACTGTTGTAACCCCAGAGTTGCTGTAAACATGCTGTTACCCTCAGAGCTGCTGTAAACTTGTTGTTACCCCCAGAGCTGCTGTAAACTTGTTATCTCCAGAGCTGCTGTAAACTTGTTGTTACCCCAGAACTGCTGTAAACCCTTGTTGTTACCCCAGTACTGTTGTAAACGTGTTGCTACCCCCCGAACTGCTGTGAACTTGATGTTTTTTTGTTTTTTTTTTGTCGACTCTTTTTTCCTCCGGTCACGGATCGGGGGAACTCTCTCAGGCATCCCATCCTTTATGCCTGCTCACCTGAAATCTACTACAGTCTGCTGCTCTCACGTCCCCCCCTTCCCGCTGCAAGCACCCGGTTTAACCAGCCGGGAAGTAGCCTGACTCAACTTGGAGCTCCTTAGAAGGCAGACTCTGGCAGCGGTGGGCCGGACGTGGAGGAGCTATGAGGCCCCAGCCGAGTCGGATCCGGCGCTGGGCGTGGAGGATAGGTGCCATCGTCTATCTCTCCGATCTAGGTTTTTCCGTTTTCTTGGCTAATGTATGTTCCCCAACATGGGACGTGCAATGCTACTCAGCCAAGCAGCTGTCCCAACGTCAACCCCACTGCTTACTAGCTCGGTGCACAGCAGTGCCGCCGGTCTCCACCGGGGGCCACTGCTGCACCAGGCTACCCTTGGATCCCTCCCCAAGACAGGAGAGCAGTCCCTCGGATGCTCGATCCTCTATCTCCCCTGCCGACCCCTGGCGGTCTGGGCTTGTTCCTGAACTTGGGTCGCTGGTGTGACGCGAGGTGTGGCGTCCAGCACCTCAACCCTCAGCGCCACCGGGCCAGCTAAGTGAACTTGATGTTACCCCCAGAGTTGCTGTAAACATGCTGTTACCCACAGAGCTGCTGTAAACTATTTTTTTCACCAAAACTGCAGTAAATGTGTTACGATCAGAGCTGCCACATACTTGATGTAAACTTGTTGTTACCAACAGAACTGCTGCAGACTTATTGTTACCCCAGAACAGCTGTAAACTTTTTGTTATCCCCAGAGCTGCTGTGAATGTGTTGTTACCCCAGAACTAGTGTATACATGTTGTTACCCCAGAGCTGCTGTAAACTTGTTATCCCCAGAGCTGCTGTAAATTTGGTGTTACCCCCAGAACTGCTGTAAACTTGTTGTCACACCAGAACAGCTGTAAATGTGCTGTTACCCCAGAACTGTTGTGAACTTGTTGCTACCCTAGAGCTGCTGTATACCTGTTGTTACCCCAAAGCTGCTGTATACTTGTTGTTACCCCAGAGCTGCTGTGAACTTCCTGTTACCCCAGAGTTGCTGTATACTTGTTGCTACCCCCAGAGGTTTGTATACTTGTTGTTACCCCCTTGAGCTACTGTAAACTTGTTGTTACCCCCCTGAGCTGCTGTATACTTGTTGCTACCACCAGAGCTGCTGTAAACTTGTCACCCCAGAGCTGCTGTAAAATGTGTTGTTACCACAGAACTGCAGTGAACTTGTTGTTACCCCCAGAGCTGTTGTAAATGTGTTGTTATCCCAGAGCTGCTGTAAACCTGTTACCCCCAGAGCTGCTGTGAATGGGCTATTACACAGAACTGCTTTAAAACTATTATTACCCCAGAGTTGCTGTAAACATGCTGTTACCCACAGAGCTGCTGTAAACTATTTTGTTTCACCAAAACTGCAGTAAATGTGTTACCATCAGAGCTGCCACATACTTGATGTAAACTTGTTGTTACCAACAGAACTGCTGCAGACTTATTGTTACCCCAGAACAGCTGTAAACTTTTTGTTATCCGCGGAGCTGCTGTGAATGTGTTGTTACCCCCAGAGCTGCTGTAAACTTATCCCCAGAGCTGCTATAAACTTGGTGTTACCCCCAGAACTGCTGTAAACCTGTTACCCCCAGAGCTGCTGTGAATGGGCTATTACATAGAACCGCTTTAAAACTATTATAGCCCCAGAGTTCTTGTAAACATGCTGTTACCCTCAGAGCTGCTGTAAACTTGCCACCCCAGAGCTACTGTGAACTTGTTCTTACCCCGGAGCTACTATATACCTGTTGTTACCCCAAAGCTGCTGTATACTTGTTGCTACCCCATAGGTTTGTATACTTGTTACCCCCGATCTGCTGTATACTTGTTGTTACCCCCAGAGCTGCTGTAAACTTGTTGTTACCCCAGAACTGCTGTAAACTTGTTGTTACCCCCAGAGCTGCTGTAAACTTGTTGTTACCCCCAGAGCTGCTGTAAACGTGTTGTTACCCCCCGAACTGCTGTGAACTTGATGTTTTTTTTTGTCGACTTTTTTTCCCTCTGGTCATGGATCGGGGGAACTCTCTCAGGCATCCCATCCTTTATGCCTGCCCACCTGAAATCTACTACAGTCTATCCTGCTCATCGCCCCCTTCCTCGCTGCAAGCACTTCGGTTTAACCTTACCGGGAGGGCAGCCTGACTCAACTTGCTCCTTAGAAGGCAGACTCTGGCAGCGGTAGGGCCGGAGGTGGAGGAGCTATGAGGCCAAGCCGAAGTCAGATCCGGGCGCTGGACGTGGAGGATAGGTGCCGTCGCCTATCCCTCCGATCCAGGTTTTTCCGTTTTCTTGGCTAGTGTATGTTCCCCAACATGGGACGTGCAATGCTACTCAGCCAAGCAGCTGTCCCAACGTCAACCTCACTGCTTACTAGCTCGGTGCACAGCAGTGCCGCCGGTCTCCACCGGGGGCCACTGCTGCACCAGGCTACCCTTGGATCCCTCCCCAAGACAGGAGAGCAGTCCCTTGGATGCTCGATCCTCTATCTCCCCTGCTGACCCCTGGCGGTCTGGGCTTGTTCCCGAACTTGGGTCGCTGGCATGACGCGAGGTGTGGCGTCCAGCACCTCAACCCTCAGCGCCACTGGGCCAGCTAAGTGAACTTGATGTTACCCCCAGAGTTGCTGTAAACATGCTGTTACCCACAGAGCTGCTGTAAACTATTTTTTTTGCCAGAACTGCAGTAAATGTGTTACCATCAGAGCTGCCACATACTTGATGTAAACTTGTTGTTACCAACAGAACTGCTGCAGACTTATTGTTACCCCAGAACAGCTGTAAACTTTTTTTATCCCCAGAGCTGCTGTGAATGTGTTGTTACCCCAGAACTAGTGTATACGTGTTGTTACCCCAGAGCTGCTGTAAACTTGTTATCCCCAGAGCTGCTGTAAACTTGTTATCCCCAGAGCTGCTGTAAACTTGGTGTTACCCCCAGAACTGCTGTAAACTTGGTGTTACCCCCAGAACTGCTGTAAACTTGTTGTCACACCAGAACAGCTGTAAATGTGCTGTTACCCCAGAACTGTTGTGAACTTGTTGTTACCCCAGAGCTGCTGTGAATGTGTTGTTATCCAAGAACTGCTATAAACTTTTTGTTACCCTCAGAGCTGCTGTAAATGTATTTTTTCACCAAAAGTGCAGTAAATGTGTTACCCTCACAGCTGCCACATATTTGATGTAAACTTGTTCTTATCCCAGAACAGCTGTAAACTTTGTTACCCCCAGAGCTGCTGTGAATGTGTTGTTATCCCAGACCTGTTGTAAACTTTTTGTTATTCTCAGAGCTGTTGCAAACATTTTGTTGCCCTCAGAACTGCTGTTAACTTCTTGTTACTCCCAGAACTGCCGTGAACTTGCTGTTACCCCCAGAGCTGCTGGGAATGTGTTGTTATCCAAGAACTGCTGTAAACTTTGTGTTACCCCCAGAGCTGCTGTAAACTTATGTTTCCACCCACACTGCAGTAAATGTGTTATCCTCAGAGCTGCCACACACTTGATGCAAACTTGTTACCAACAGAAACTGCTGCAAACTTGTTGTTACCCCAGAATGGCTGTAAACTTTTTGTTATCCCCAGAGCTGCTGTGAATGTGTTGTTACCCCAGAACTGTTGTAAACCTTTTGTTGCACTCAGAACTGCTATTAACTTGTTCAGAGTTGCTGTGAATGTGTTTTTACCCAGAACTGTTGTAAACTTGTTGCCACCCCAGAGCTGCTGTATACTTGTTGTTACCCCCAGAGGTGCTGTAAACTTGTTGCTACCCCCACACTGCTGTAAACTTGTTGTTATCCCCAGAGCTGCTGTATACCTGTTGCTACCCCCAGAACTGCTGTATACTTGTTGCTACCCCCCAGAGCTGCTGTATACTTGTTGTTACCCCCAGAGCTGCTGTAAACATGTTGTGACCCCAGAAACTCATACTGTGGCCTGGTGAGGGGCTGAGCTTGTTGTAGCGGGGAAGAGGCTAGTCTCCTGGAGAGGGAGGACTGCCCAGCATTTGCAACGCTTCTGCCAGCTGACCAAGGATCAGCAATGGTGCTGACTGCAAATGCAGTTGCTCATCCGCAATTCGGCCTGGAGGAAAAGTGCAGCTCCAACAGCCCCGATCATTGGGGCAGGGTGTTTTTTTTGGGGATGAAAAATAAATACTCACCGGAACTCTGTCAGGATATTTTCCTCTTATTTTTGCAGATTCGGCACATCTGTGTTCTGCAATGCAAAAAGAGTAATGAAAGGAAATGAAGTCCAAAGGTGTCAAAAGAGAAAATGCATACAGTGCGACAGGGACACCCAAGCTAAGCTAATCACTGCTGTTATAGCCCCATAATGTGAGGTACAGCTCTCCCAGCTAAGCACTGCTGCTATAGCCACCCATAATGTGTGGTACTGATACCCAACTAAGCACTGCTGTTATAGCCACCCATAATGTGGGGCACTGATACCCGGCTAAGCACTGCTGTTATAGCCACCCATAATGTGGGGTACTGATACTCAGCTAAGCACTGCTGTTATAGCCACCCATAATGTGGGGTACTGATACCCAACTAAGCACTGCTGTTATAGCCACTCATAATGTGGGGCACTGATACCCGGCTAAGCACTGCTGTTATAGCCACCCATAATGTGGGGCACTGATACCTGGCTAAGCACTGCTGTTATAGCCACCCATAATGTGGGGTACTGATACTCAGCTAAGCACTGCTGTTATAGCCACCCATAATGTGGGTACTGATACTCGGCTAAGCACTGCTGTTATAGCCACCCATAATGTGGGTACTGATACTCGGCTAAGCACTGCGTTTATAGCCACCCATAATGTGGGTACTGATACTCGGCTAAGCACTGCTGTTATAGCCACCCATAATGTGGGGCACTGATACTCAGCTAAGCACTGCCGTTGTAGCCCCATAATGTGAGGTACAGCTCTCCTGGCTAAGCTCTGCTGTTATAGCCCCATAATGCAAGGTACAGCCCAACCCCCAGATACGCACTGCTGTTATAACTCCCATAATGTGAGGTACATACATCCAGCTAAGCACTGCTGTCAAAGCTCCCATAATGTGGAGTACAGACTCCCAGTTAAGCACTGCTGTTGTAGCTCCATAATGCAGAGTACAGCACCCCTTCCCCATTAAGCACTGCTGTTATACCCCATAATGCAGGGTACAGTGCCCCCTTGCAAAGCACTGCTGTTATTTATTTATTTATTTTTTTATTGAATTGTGTTGACTGGGTAGGCCCACTGACAGTAGAAGTCCCTTTTTCAGGGGTGACCCGGGAGATACAGATGGTAACCAACTGGAAGTGAACCAGATTAAGCTGTTGGATGTATTTTTAGTTAACTGGGGGAAATTTGGCCAGGACACTGGGGAAATTCCCCTACTTTTTTCAAGAAGTGCCTGAACAACCACCAGATCAGGCAGACGGGACCTCGGTTTGACATTTCGTCCAAAAAAGGGCACCTTAGGAGTGCAACATCCCTCTCATGATGCACTACAGTGTCAGTTTTGGGATTTTACCCCAAGTGCCTGGTCTGGGGCTGGAACCCATAGCCTTCAGATCTTCCAGCCTCAGAGGCGAGCGTGCAACCTGCTGAGCCACTGACACTGATACAGCCCCATAATGTGGGGAACTGTCCCCAGCTAAGCACTACTGCTATAACCCCATAATGCAGGGCACAGCCCCTCTCCTGACAAAGCACAGTTGTTAGAGCCCCAAAATGTGGGATACAACCCCCACAACTAAGCACTGCTGTTAGAGCCCCATAATGCAGAGAACAGCCCCCTAGCAAAGCACTGCTGTTATAGGCCCATATTGTGGGGTAAAACCTCTCCAGCTAAGCATTGCTGCTATAGCCCCATAATGCAGGGTACGGCCCCCCCAGACAAGCACTGCTGTTATAGCTCCATAATATGGGTACAACCCTCCCCCCACAGCTAAACACTGCTGTTATAACCCCATAATGCAGGGTACAGCCCCCCAGCAAAGCACTGCTGTTATAGCCCCATAATGTGGGGGAAACCCGCCCTCGCTACACAGCTGTTGTAGTCCCATTATGTGGGGTACATACTGCCATCCATCTAAACATTGCCGTTATAGCTCCCCTGATGTGGGGAACATTCCCCTCAGTTATGCAATACAGTTAAAGCCCTGATAACGTGGGAGTACTGACACTCGGTTAAGCTATGCAGTACTGCTGTTATAGCCTCCATAATGCAGGGTACACACACCCAACTAAGTACTGCTGTTATTGCTCCTATAATGTGGGGTACAGACACCCAACTAAGCTAAGCGCCACCATCAAGGACCCATAAGGTTGGGTACAGACAAATGGCCAAGCTAAGCGTCACCATCGTAGACCCATAAGGTTGGGTACCGACACATGGCCAAGCTAAGCGCCACCATCATAGACCAATAAGGATGAGTACAGACACATGGCCAAGCTAAGCGTCACCATCGTAGACCCATAAGGATGGGTATGGACACATGGCCGAGCTAAGCACCACCATCATAGATCGATAAGGATGAGTACAGAAACATGGCCAAGCTAAGCGTCACCATCGTAGACCCATAAGGATGGGTACGGACACATGGCCGAGCTAAGTGTCACCATCGTAGACTCATAAGAATGGGTATAGACACATGGCTGAGCTAAGTGTCACCATCATAGACCTATAAGGCTGGGTACAGACACATGGCCAAGCTAAGCAACACCATCATAGACCCAAAAGGATGAGTACAGACACATGGCCGAGCTAAGCGTCACTATCATATACCCATAAGGATGGGTACAGACACATGGCCAAGCTAAGCAACACCATCATAGACCCAAAAGGATGAGTACAGACACATGGCCGAGCCAAGTGTCACCATCATAGACCTATAAGGCTGGGTACAGACACATGGCCAAGCTAAGCATCACCATCGTATACCCATAAGGATGGGTACAGACACATGGCCAAGCTAAGCATCACTATCATAGACCCAAAAGGATGAGTACAGACACATGGCCGAGCTAAGCGTCACCATCGTAGACCCATAAGGACAGGTACAGAAATATGGCTGAGCTAAGCGTCACCATCATACACCTATAAGGTTGGGTACAGACACATGGCCGAGCTAAATATCACCATCGTATACCCATAAGGATGGGTACAGACACATGGCTGAGCTAAGCATCACCATCATAGACCCATAAGGTTGGGTACAGACACACGGCCGAGCTAAGTGTCACCATCGTAGACCCATAAGGACAGGTACAGACATATGGCTGAGCTAAGCATCACCATCGCAGACCCATAAAGTTGGTACAGGCACATGGCCGAGCTAAACGTCACCATTGTAGACCCATAAGGTTGAGTACAGACACATGGCCAAGCTAAGCGCTGCCATTATAGATCCATAATGTGGCATACTGACACCCATCTAAGCACTAACGTTATAGATATATTATGTGGTAGAGATACCAAGCTAAGCGCTGCTGTTATAACTCTCATAATGTGGGGTATAGACACCCAGCTAAGCACTGTTGTTAAGCCCCATAATGCGGGGTACAGACACCCAGCTAAGCACTGCTGTTAAGCCCCACAGTGTGGGGTAAGAAACACTGAAATATAGACAACGAGGGCAAAAAAAGACGAATGGCCAATTCAGTTGGTCAATACAGGGTTTTTGTCTACACTATCCATGCCCTTGCTTGCTGTCTTACTACTGCTCCCCTGAGTAACAAGTTCAAAGTTTATACCATGTAAAGTCAATTATAGACAGGACATAGACATAGCAGACACAATATCATATACAGTTCTTTCCATAAAAGCTATTCATGATAACATTCAAGACTCTTATATAAAAATTTAAAAGCATCCACAAATTAGACCCACATATGTCACAAAGTTTGCTGCAGTGGCCACTTTAGCAATAGCAGATAATGCATAAGTACTTAAAGAATTCGGCAGATATTTCACTTTATCTTCATTGGAACAGTTCGGTAGTGGTAATACAATTGATGAAGGCAATTTTCCCTTTGCCTTTCAAGCAGTGGGCAATCAAGTAAAATATCGGTTGTGATCCATTTACCTGAGCAACTGCTTTTACAGTCTAAATCTTGCTGAAACTGTAACCAGTTCCTAAAGAATGTGTAAATTCCTGCATTGACTCCAAAGTGTAATCTGGCCAATATTTGTATATGAAAGCTATCCTGGCAGGACACAATATATTTCTCTCTATAATGCAATTGTTTTTGGGCATTATAAGCAATGCAATTTGTGTTGTATCCAATTGCTTCATATCCTCTTTTTACTAATAACTAAAATCCTGTGTTTGGTCTCCATCTTAAACCTCTGCACGTCTAACTAACTAACTCACTCACTAACTCACTAACATGCATTTCATCTACTGCGCAATCCTAAAATAATACATTCCGACCTGATCCAGATACTCAGTGAAAGGCAGCCTAAACAGATGGCACTTTAAGCCTCTTTTTTTACTGCTCATCTAAAGGGGCCTCACTCAGATGTTGAGGTAGGGAGTTCCAGAATAGTGCAGCAGCCACTGAAAAGGCGTGGTCCCCGGACTCCTTCAAACGTAACCTAGAAACCACCACTAAACCCTCCACTGAGGAGCGGCGAGAGCAGCCAGTAGCACAGGGACAACTTTGCTTCTATTTCTCATTTAGATAATTCCAGAAGACTTATGGTTGAAAAGTTGATTCTAACTCTATTTTCAGCTTGTATTTAATATTACCTTTTTGTTTTAGAAACACGGAATTTGCTGGCAGAAAATGTCAACTTGCCCTACCCAGTCTGCCTAGATGGTCCCCACCTAGTCAGCCTCTGCCGACCTTAACTGGTCTCCGGTGACCCTCCCTCCCTCCTCCCTGCCCATTTTCTAATATTCCCCTATGTCTATTCCACACATTCTGAAAGCCCCCACTGTTTTTGCCTCCACCACTTTCGCTGGCGGTCTATTCTAGGTGTCCACAACTCTTTCAGTGAAGTAGTACTTCTTCACATCCCTTCTAAACTTCCTCCCTCCAGCTTCATCGCATGCTCTCTAGTTCTGGAGCTCATCCTCATTTAAAAGAGACTCCTGTCCTGTATGCTGTTCACCCCCTGTGAGGTACTTGTAGGTCTCTATCATGTCCCCTCTTGCTCTCCTGTCTTCCACAGTGCACATGTTGGGATCCCTCAGTCTCTCCTCCTAGAGCTTTTGGTGCAACCCCTGCACCATTTTAGTTGCCCTCCTCTGGACTGCCTCTGCCCTGTCTATGTACTTTCTAAGGTGCGGCCTCCAGAACCGGACACAGTACTCCATGTGCAGTCTCACCAGTAAGTGATACAATGGCAACACCACCTCCCTCCTCCTCCTGGTGGAGATACTTCTCCCTATGCATCCCAGCATCCCACTGGCCCTACCCACTGCTTTGTGACACTGCCCTGCCACTTTGAGATCAGATATAACCCTAAGATCCCTTTTTTGCTTAGTGACTTACAGTACCCATCCATCCTATACTCAGTTCTTGGGTTCCTATGCCCTAGGTGCATGATTCTGCACTTTTTGGCACTGAACCTCAACTGCCATGCTCTTGACCACTCCTTTAGTTTCCCCAAGATCCCTAAGCATTCTTTCCACTCCTTTTTTTATTGTCTACCCTATTACAGATGTTGGTATCATCTGCAAAAAGGCATACCTTCGCTTCCAGTTCATCTGCAATGCCACTTGTGAAGACATTGAAGAGGATCAGTCTCAGTACTTAGCCCTGTGGCACCCCACTGGTTATTCTCTCACCATCAGCGTGAGTGCCATGAACCACCACCCTCTGTTGTCTATCCGTTAACCAGTTTCTAACTCAATAAACCACTTTGGATCCCACCACTAGGCTGTTCAATTTCTTAATCAGTCTGTCTGGCACAGTGTTGAAGGCCTTGCTAATATCCAGAGATGTCATGTCCACTGCCCCTCCCCCGATCTATTTCCCTGGTCACCCAGTCTACCAACCTTTCCTTTAACAGTGTTTCCATCAATTTCTCCACCACAGAGGTGAGATTCACCAGCCTATAATTACTAGCCTCTTCCCTGCTGCCGTCCTTATGTAGAGGGACCACGTCTGCTCTCCTCCACTCCTTCGGAACCTTGCCTGTTTCCAGAGAGCTGTTGAACAAATCCATCAGTGGGGCAGCCAGCACCTTCCTGAGTTTTTTCAGTACCCTTGGCTGCATCCTGTCCTGTCCCATAGCCTTGTCCACTTTCAGAGATGCACGTTCCTTCATGACTCTTTCTTCTGAAAATGAACTTGGACTTGAATCCACCTCCTCTCCCCCTTTGTTCCTGATGATCACCGGTGTGACGTCTCCCCTCCTTCTACCACGAAGACTCAGCAGAAGTACCTGCTCAGGGTGTCTGCTTTTTCTTGGTCCTCTTCTGCGTAGTCTCCCACTGCCGCCCTCCTTATTCTCACTATCCCTCCCCTTGCTTTCCTCTTCTTACTTATTTACCAGAAGAAAGTCTTATCCCCTTTAGCTACCCCTTTGGCTATCCTTTCCTCTGCCTGCACCTTTGCTTCCCTCACTGCCTTATCTGCTTCCCTCGGTTTTACCTGGTACACATCATTCTCTTCCTCCCTCTGAGTTTCCTTATACCTCCTGAATGCTACCCTTTTTTTTCCTTCACCAAGATGGCCATGTCCCTAGAGTACTATAAGGTTCTCTTTTTCCTCTTGTTTTTGCTCACTTCCTTCACACAGTGGTTGGTTGTCTTAATTATTTTATTTTATTTATTTAATATTGGTAACCAGGTGAACCCATTGGAACCAGTGGTCTCTTTTCCAGGGACGACCCGAGGTTAATTACACAGAGTATTTCCATACAGCGCCAGGAACAGATTTCAGTACAGGAAGCACTGGTGACAGTCACAGTGTGGGAAACAGGAACATTTCACAATATCCAAGACAATGGTACATTGTAAAAAGTGAATTACAACCAGAGATTCAGACATGGTACACAGGTAGCATACTGAGGCGCCATTAGATTATGCAAGGATACTATACACTACATAGCTATAAGTGCAAACAAAAAGCTATATCTAGTACACTGCAGAAACAAGATATCACACTGAGGTAGATGGGAGTTACAGACTGAGACAAGGACAGTGTAGGAGACAAGGACAAGGGTAGGAAGGGTGTGTAGCGACATACAAGTCAGGCAAGTAATGGGTAGTGAGGAGTTGGATTCTACACTCAGCTGGAGCAGGAACATAAGCATTTTTCAAGTAGGGGAGTTTTTAGGCCTCTTTTAAGGCCTCCATGGTAGTAGCAGTTGCGCAGTTAAACAGGGAACAGGTTCCAGTGGTAGGAAGCTGCATAGGCAAAGGATCATTTACCAGCCAAAGAAGATACCCTAGGGACATCCAGTAAGTTGCACTTATAGGACTGGAGTGCATGCCTTTCAGGCTTAGGGGTCAGAATGCCAATTAGGCTGGTGGGGTATAAACTTTAGTCGACCTCATAGTGAGGCTCAACAGGGAGAACTGCAGTCTCCTCTCCAGGGAGGGCCAGCTAAGGGAGGAGAGAACTTCACAGTGTGTTTATGACGGGGAGCACTGGGCACAAATCTTCTGATTCTGTTGTATACTACCAGGAGCCTGTTGAACTCTGAGCTCCTGAGGGAGTGGCAAAGAGGGGCTCCATATAACAATATGGGAAGCAAGACACAGTTAGCTATAGCTAGCCTTGCCTCAGGGACAAGCATGTTGCCTAGGCGATAGAGTATGCGATTGGTTTGATGTGACGCTTTAGTTAAGTGATCCACCTGGGCCTTGAGAGAGGTACCTTGGTCTAGCTAGACCCCCAGATATTTTATATTGTCAACCACTTCTATGTGTAAGCCTGAGAAGATATACAGCGGAAGCAAGTGCTGTCTGTCTGTCCCTATGTTTTTTGGCCAGAAAGAGAACTGCTTTTGTTTTTCTGCCATTCAGGACAAGTCTGTTATCCTGGAGCCATTTTTCCCATAACGCTGAAGTCTGAGGCTAGTTGATCTCCGATTATCTGTACGTTGGGAAAGCTTCTGTACAGAACTGCATTGACATCATAAAGTAGACTGTTACCTCCGCCATAATGCTTAGGTAGAGCACTGATAAAGATAGAAAATAGTAAGGGCTCCAACACTGATCCCTGTGGAACTCCTTCAGAGGTAGCTCAGAGGGAGCACTCTTTCATTTGACCTCCTGGGCCCTATTAGCCAGGTAGCATTTGAACCAGCGTACAAATAATTCTTCAGAGCCAAGTTGAGACAGTTTGTGAAGGAGCAGCCTACAGTCCACCAAATCGAAGGCTTTTGTCAAGTCAATAACGACCACCCCCATAGGCAAACTATTATACACTGCCCTCAACATGTCAGTAGTGAACCTGACAAAGGACAGCAGGTAATGCAACTCCAGGAATTGAGTGTATATTAACCTCTCTTGTACCTTAGCCAGTGGGCTAAGGAAAGAGATGGGATGGTAGTTTTCAACTGGTTCCTTAAGGCCATCTTTGTGCTGTGGGACAACAGCAACCACTTTCCTCTTTTGGGGTAGCTTTCCTTTAATGAGGGTAGTAATTTGGCCTCTAAACCATCGTACTCAGGTGAACCATCTGTTTTAACTTGCGTCAGGAGGGTACAGACTCCCCCCCCCCCCCCGCACTAGCTTGAAGTGGAAGCTGGGTAATAGGTGGCTTATGTCATGCTCTTCAAGTCAGGAGGAAGGGCATCTGGAGAGGTCAGGTCTGAATCTAGCTAAATCGGTGAAGAACTTAGTGAAAGTGTCGGCAATTTGAAGGGGCTCGCTAATGTTCTGGCCATCAGCTACTGTACTATGTTCCCAAAAGGAGCGCTGGTACGTCCATTCAGCAACAGACTTACAGGAGACCAGAAACACTTTGGATCAGTCAAGTTGTTGCTTTATAGTCTCCTGATATAATCATTTTTTCACTAGCTTCGCCTCCTTTTTACACCGATTCCTAAGTTCCCTATATCTGTTCAAGTCCTCCAACCAGCCTGATTATTTAGAGAGCCTCCAGGCCTTGCCCCAGGAGATCATATATATATTTTTTTTTAACTCAGAAGAAATCCATTTATAACAACTACCTTTGACCCGAGCTTTCTAAGTGGGGCACATTTTTTTAGTAGCCGAATGAAGGTTATTAACAATGAAATTCAGTGCCTCATCAGTCATAGGGAGAGTCTTAATTTGACCCCAGTCAACTTTTGCCAATGAAGCCTTAAAGATCTCCACAATGAACTTGAAGTAATCCCAGCAGATAAGCATCCTGGGCTAAATTTTGAGGTAGGTGTTTTTCCAGATACAGAAGAGGGGAGCGTGGTCGCTTATTGAGTCAGAGAAAGTGCCTGCCGCCTTGACTCTATCTGGGCTGGAGACAAATATCTAATACAACAAAGAGTGGTTCCCAGATTTGTTGTTAAATCTAGTATAATCGCTGATTATTTTGAGTGAGATGTATGTCAAGTAGCTGGGCTTTGAGCTCTGCTGTAGATCCCTTGCCAGTTGATATTAAATTCCACAAGAATAATTATTTCACTATGTGGTATGATGGAGAGCACTTGTGTGATTTCCATCAGGGCCTCTGTAGCTACCCAAGGTGGGCTATAAACTCAACCCACATAGAGTGACTTTATACCACCTAGCAGGACCTTGACAAGGAGGGCCTCCCCTGATATGTTACGGCTGACAAAAATACCTCCCTTATTTTTCTCCACTGTACCTCTTTCCCTCCCTGGCATTCTCATGCCACTTGGCAGTTTCTGGGGCAGTTTGCCATTTCCTTAAAATCCACCCACCTAATGTCCAGGACCCTTGTCCACATGTATTTTGTTTTCAGTCCACACACCGATGCAGCACTCTCTTTTTTGTTCTTACATTTTGTGTCCAGTGGATGTAAGAGCTCTTTCAGGTAGCCCAGGCCTGTTTTGTGTAGGGCTTGTATGTTAACAACCCTATCCTGAAGGGGACATACCACCTTACTGGGAGCTGGTGCAGTGTCTACAATACCAGGATGGTATGCTTGAAGTGGGATACTCCTGCAATCACCCTGGCTGCAGCGTTCTGCAGCAGCTGCAAGCGGCACATCAACACAGCATGTAATGTTTTTTTGTAAGGTGCCCAGAACTTGTGGAGATAGACGCCATATAAATAAAATCTATACGACTACTACAGCCCTCCCGATTGCCAGAGGTATAGAGCATTGCTATAATCCGGTCTGGACAAAATGAAGGCACATATCAATGTTTTCAGGTTCCAGAGAGGGTTTCATCTGGGTGATGTTCCTAAGATGGAAAGCAGCCACAACGGGCTGTTGCTGACACCCTAATGTTCTAGTGTCAGCTTGTAGTTCACGATGGCACCTATCCACAGCCATGAGAGAGGCAGCCTTCAGATTTAACACAGCCATCTCCCCGCCCATTCCTGTTGTCCTGTGAGATTCCATATTCACCAGCAACACCTTCGTCTTCTCTGGATTTGGTCTGTGTGCTGGAGGCCATCCAGTCGTTGATATCACACAGTCAACTGTTCAGCAGATTGACAGCATTTTCCTCCCAAGAGGAAAATAACAGATCCTGGAGGGCTCAACTATAGCTGGGTATCACTGGCATAGCAGTGAAATCGCAGAGAGCATCACTGATTGACCTCCCCCAGAGGCAGCAAACAAAATGTAAGATAGAATTGAGCCTTCAGGCACTCCACAATCAAAGGCAGCAGGGACAAGGACACATTCCCCAGCACAACCAGTTGTACCATGCCGGACAGAAAAAACTCCAATGACTTCAAGGCTTTGCCTCTGAGCAAGGCCCCCATTTCTCTGTGGCAATGTGAGTTTAATTTCTGTGGCAGATATCCAGGTTGTCACAGAACTTCTGAGGCAGTGGTTTCTGATTTCTGAAGAACTTCTGTGGTGCCTGTTGGGGGATTCTGCAGAAGCACATATTCACTTCTGTGGTTCGGTGCCACGCATCCCTGCCCTGTGTCTCCCTTCATCAATCAGCATTGATTAATAGACACACATATATGTTATTCCATAATAACATGTAATTAATAACCCTTGCATACATTTAACAGGTCTGTTCTTTCAACAGATCTAAAAATCATTCTATTCTACCCTTCTGGCCATGGTTCTTCATTTTTTTTTTTTATTTTTAAACTGATTTATTCTTTTTACTAGATACTCATTTTAGAAGGCTTCCCTATACCCAAAAGGCTCCAATGTATCTATGCTCAGTAAAGTATTCATGGTCTATGCTATTGTCAACTATTCATTTAAGTTGGTTCCTGCATAACACCTTAAGAACTGAAAATTGTATTCAGCAGTAGTACAAGTTGCTGGAATATCACAGTACCTGTTGTTCTCTGCACTTCCTGAGGGAGTCAGAGCAGTGGCAGACAAATGACTATTATTTAAAGTCCCAAACTACCTGTGCCTTAAAGGGACCCAATGCGAGCACTGCGGCTGAACTACTGCTAATGATGCCCTAAGTTTGATAAAGAGCTTGGGACATTGGAGGGACATCTGGGGGAAGGGAGTAGGAGCATGAGCATCCATCAAACAGCTACTCTCCTTTGGGCAAGTTGGTCTTGTGCCCGAAGCCTGAGTGCCACCTAGCAGATACTAGGTGGTGCTGCAGTTGAGGCCGATAGCAAAGGAATGGGTATCCCCAGACGTGTGATTGGCTGCACATAGTGTGGTGTATGTGCATCATTTTAGGGTTGGTGCCCCTCGACTGCCGGGGACTCTCAGAGTTAATCTTTCCAAACCCTCAAGGGGGCCTTCTTGAGTTGTCTATAGTTGTGCTACACTGGGTACTCGGGCCTAAATGCTGTGCAGTGCCTCCACCTGGGGTAGGAATATGGGGCACCTGGATGCTGACACACAAGGCTATTACCCTCTAAGAAACAGTGTATAACCTGCCCACACAGTCCCATCCCCAAAACAAGTGGCACTGTAGTAGCAATAACAACCCCCAAACAAAGAAATGCAGTTCACAAAAATAATTTATTTAAAAGGGAGGATATAGAAGGAACAAGCGGTCAGTAGAAAAATGGGAGAAACAGGGTAGCTGTAAAATCCCTTGTACTCTATGCAATAACAACAACAATTTGGCCCACACAATCTGCCCACCCCCAGCAGTCCTTCAGTCCCCATGCAGGAGTACCTGGATGAAATCCCCACAAAGGCCATGGGCGAGAGCCCTCTTTTTAGTTGCAGTGGGTACCTCGCTCAGGATACAGTTGCTGTTAGCAGGACAGAAGCTCGGTAGTGAACTTTAAGTGTTGCAGGCAAAACACACTGTAAAATACAACCTGTTGCAGAACAATGAACCTGTAAACTGTAGAAAAGAGGCCCCTAATTGTAATTCACACACAAATGGGTGACCGGATGGCCTCCACAGGTCTTCTGCCTGGGCCTATCAAAGTGGCAAAGTCCTGCCCAGGGCTTCTCCCTCAGTCCCTTGCACAACCACAATCTTCCCAGTTGTGAGGCCGAAACCCTGATGGTTACTCTTGGTTTTGTAGGTTCACAGATGCCTCTGGCATCTGATGATAGAACAGGCGAGATGGCTCAATGTGCTTCCGGCTGGAGAGCAGGCTTCCCCAGGGTCGTCTGTCTTTCCTTTCACTCACCAGTCTTGGTTCCCTTGCAGGGTCAGTCTAGGGCTACAGGTGCATGGTGACAAGGGACTCTGAAACAGGCAGTGGCCTTCTCTGCTGGAGCTCATCCCCCAAAGGGGAAAGTCATTGGTGGGGCAGGAAAACCCCAGCTCCAATCCTCACCTTCAAACTGTCAATTTTGATCAAAAACGTTTTCTTCACAAAAGAACCGGTTGCTGGGATCTCAGAATTCTTTAGCCTGCCAGGTCTGCTATGCCTGGCAGACAGTGCTCACTGACTCACTGCTCCCATCTCTCTCTCTCTCTCTCTCTCTCTCTCTCTCTCTCTCTCTCACACACTGGTAGAGTTGGCAGAGCTCAGCTTGTTTACTTCAATTTCCGTTTATATTTACTGAACCTAACACCCCATTGATCTACAAATCCCCAAGCTTGCTGGACTCTAGAATGCCAGCCTGGCCATGCAAAGCATGTACACAGAGTCTGTAGTGTTGCAAACAGATGATTTGCCCCAATTCCCGGGCTGGAGATCTGTGACCTCTGACTCATTTTCTAGCAGTCTATGCTGGAGTAAGGCCTTGTTCACACTGGGGCTCTTGAAACGATTCAAGCACCCTAATTCGTTTCAAGAGCCCCATAGCACGGATTGCACTTGCACTGTACACAGATCCAGACAGGGTTGAAAGAACGTGCTTAAGCCCTGGTGGGACGTAGGCTTAAACACGGTTGGAAAACTGTTTTTCGAATCAATTCATGTTTACCTGTGGTGTGAACAGCTCCTGAATCATTTAGGTAGCCTGGTTCTGTCTTGCAACTTCCCACAATTCTTTCATTTGTTGTTCTGCAAAGATGGCACGTTTACCAATACAGTGTGAATGCACTAAAAACGGATCAGAAAATGTTTCTGAACATGCAGGGTTTTATGTAACTCTAAAAATTGGTTAGCGTTTTACTCATAAAAAAGTGCTAAAACCTTGTGAAAATGCATAGCTCTTCCCTCATTGTGTTTAACAAACACAACACTTCTAGAAAACCTATATAAATACTTTCTGTACAGTTAGTATTGTCCCAAGGAAAAAACTGCTAATCAATTATTTAAAACCCTGACATGCTTTCTGTAGTGAGGACGCATAAGCACGGTAAGTGTTGAAATGATTTTAAAAACGGATTGAAAAACGTTTTCAAAATTGTCTGTAGTTTGAACGGGGCCTAGGAGGCTTGGAACTGCATAGGCATCACCCAGTATGTTTACATTCTGTAGTTCTTTTGTATCAGCCTCTGATGCTTTTATTTTAACCCAGGAGGGAAGCTTTATTCCTGTGTTGGCCCTGGTGCCTGCCATGGGGCTAGCACTGCTTTTCATTTTCATGGCACATAAAAAGGTAAGCCCCATTTTGAAGGTGGGGGGGGGGGTGCACCAGACTATTGAGGTTAATGTCAGCATTCCGTGCAGGCTGGTGCACTACTGATGTAGCTCTCCGGCTACGATCAGCTGGTCCTGAGTAAGAGGTGGCTACGTGTAAGTCCGACAGAAAGTGGGTGACGTAGCGGGTAGGGGAGGAAAAGCTGACTATAACATTATAAAAAAGTGATCCAATGCCTGGTGGTGCCAAATAGTAAAACTGAAATAAAACAGTGCAGAGTTTATGTTGCAGCTGTGAGCACTTACAAGTTTAAGCCTATCAAAGGAGTTTTTCCATCATGTTTGTGGCAGGAAGGCCCATACAGATACAAGACTGCTTAGTATTGAATGTGTCCCAATATTAGATAAAAGTCATTTTCAGCAGGTCTTTTAAACAGAGCAGGAATTATTAATTACTATAGCACAACGCAGGCCTGTCATTAGCTAAAATATGATATGATGTTACTGATATCATCACGTGCTGAGAACAGATGGGGTTTTGGATTAAAAAAGAAGGGGAAGGGAACCAGGTCATTTAGAAAAGCTGTAAACAGAAACACAGAAACATAGACTTTGACAGCAGATAAGGACCGCTTGGCCCACCTAGTCTGTCTATTTCCCTACCTACAGGATAAGCTGCAGATCCTAGTTAACTAACAGCCTACTTCCTCCTACCCCCCACTATAATTGCCTTATGTCGGTCCCATGCATTCTTGAATTCCTCCACTGTTTTTGACCCCACGACCTCCTCAGGAAGGCTGTTCCATGTGCCCACCACTTTCTCTGTGAAAAATACTTCCTCATGTTGCCCGAGCCATCCCCCCTCTATCTTCAAATTGTGATTACTTGTTCATCTCTTTTTCTGCAAGATGCTACCCTCTTGGACTTTGTTGATTCCCTTAGGTATTTGAAAGTTTCTATCATGTCCCCTCCTCTCCTTCCTTTCCTCGAGGGTATACATATTAAGCTCTTTTGGTCTGTCTTCGTATGGCTTCTGGTGCAGACCCTGAACCATTTTAGTTACCCTCCTCTGGACTGCCTCCATCCTGTCTATGTCCTTGTGGAGATGGGGTCTCCAGAACTGCATGCAGTACTCCAGATGGGGGTCTCACCAACTGTCTGTACAAAGGGATAACAACTGCCTTTTTTCTACTGGTGATGCCTCTCCCTATGCATCCCAGTATTCCCCCAGCCCTTCTTACTGCCTTCTCACATTGTTTGTCTACCTTAAGGTCGTCTGATATGTTAAAGAAGAATCACTAAGAACACTGAATTCTGTGGCACTGCTGATACTCTATGGTAGGCTGCAAGTTCTGCGGAAATTTCTGCGGGTACAGAATTCTATGGGCCTTGCCTGTGAGTCCTCCCAGGTGCCTTGGGCGATCCAATAAAATTCCATGGTCCACGGTGGTCAAAAGCACATGAAAGATTAAGGAAAACCAAAATCATTCATTCATCTTTATCCCTGGCTACAAGGAGGGCATTCTGAACCCTGAAGAGTGCTGCCTCTGTGCTGTGGCATCTTCCGAACCCTGACTGGAATGGCTCAGAGACATCAGGGTCCAAAGATGGCTTTTTAAGAAGGGGTTTCACAACTACCTCTTCAAGGCAGCTAGGAAAGCACCCTCCCTCCAGGACCACCTGACTACCTCTGGAGCAACTGGGCCCAAGACCTCCAGGCAGTCCACCAATAGCCACCTTGGAGCCGAGCAAGTATACAGTAGGTAGGATGCAGCATACAGATCAGTTGGAGTGCCTCCTCAGCTAGGACTGGCTGACATTCACTGCTCACATACAAGTTGAGTAGGCTCAACTCAGGCTGAAACATGCTGGGCCATAACAGTCCATTTGGGGGGTACTGGCTCTAAATTAGGATACCCTATCAAGGAAAAGCCAACTCCTCACACTTTTCTCTACATAACATTACTGGACTGCAAACAGACTGGATGTAAAAGTCTCTCCACAGTTTGGAAATGTTAAGCAGGTCTGTTTTCCCTGCAGATAACATCCATGACAGGAACGCTATGCCTGTCAGGGTGATTGCCCCCTTGATACTCATAATGAATTCTGAAGATTAGTCCATCTTCAATTGATCCAGACCTCATCCAAGAATATGCCAGCCCCCACCCACTGGTGTTCAGCTTCATCTGCTCCTCATTATATTAAGAAGTGCCTTTGCGGAAGACCCTTGGGAGTATGCAATAGGGTGCAAGGGACTCGAGGGCAGCCATAAGAGCTTTGTCATAGCCCTGCACAGCTTATTCAACTCCCAGTGCTGAAACTTGCATTATGTTTGAGCAGTCTAGCACTGCCATGAGCTTGGAAGGGTCATATTTTGGGATGGATATGATAAAAATAACGCTCAGTATGATTATCTGACCAAGTGATCAGATCAACCTTGATGCTGAAGACATCCAGCCCCAGTGGAAAAACTAGGAGCAAGATTTGGCCCTGCTGGTGAGTTGTGGAGGGAACCCCTATGTGAGCCACAGCAAATTCATTTCATGGAGGAACTGTTGACCAAACGCTGAGGAGTTGTCATCGACCCTAACATGAAATACCCCAACACCAACCACCCAGGGTTCTGCAATGTTGTGTCAGTGACAAACTCCCCAGATTCCTGCAGGAACTCACTGTCGTGTCTCTGGTGTTTTTAAAACAAAACCCATCTCCTTCACAGTATTAAAAAAAAAAAAAAAAACAACCAACCCTCTAAACATTCACACACCTACCACACCAACTACCCTAGTCACCCTCCCCCACAATCTTACATCTACTTGGCAAGATGTCTATTATTTGATATCTACCAGTTCAACTGGAAAAATTCCCCACTGAGTGGTGTATCTGGCCTTTTAATAAGGTCAGTTTGATAGCATTAATAACCACAAATGTATTCACTGTCAACTATTGCCAACAATTGGAGAGCAGATAACCTGCTCAAGTCCAGGACACCTCACACTTTCTGCTATTCCAAGATTTAATTCAGGGATGGTATTGCAGATGTCAAGGTGGGATGGCACCTGGTGACCAGCAATCACTGTACAGTGTGATTTAACATAAGGATGGGAGCAGAAGCAAACCACCCAAGGACATGGGTCATGGACTTTAGGAGGGCAGATTTAAAAAATGGGTGAATGCCTCAGAGACAACCTAGCAAGGAGGAGGACTGCCTGGGGGTGGAGGAACAGTGGACTAAATTGAGGATGGTACAGTAAAGGCAAAAAACTTCTGTGAGAAAGAAGTACGCAAACACAGAAAGAAAAAGACACCACTGTGGTTCTCCAGGAAATTGGCTGCCATGGCAAAGGCTAAAAGGGTAGCATTCAGGAGGTACAATCAGATGCAGAGGGGACAGGATATTGAGGTGTACAGAAAAAGCAGAGGGAAGCAGGAAAGGCACTGAGAGCCACAGAGGCGCAAACTTAAGAAAGGACAGCCAAAGAGGAAACTAAAGAAGATAGGACCTTTTTAAGATACATGAGCGAAAAGACAAGGGGAGGGACTGTGAAGTTAAGAAGGGCGGGGGGAGACTGTGCAGAAGAGGATTAGGAAAAGAAGATATCCTGAACAGATACTTCTGCTCAATCTTCACAGTGGAGGAAAAGAGACGGACCACATATGAGCAGCAGGAACAATGGGGGGAGGTAGGCACAAGTTCATTCACAGTGGAAACAGTCCTGAGAGGACTTGCAAATCTGAAAGTGGATAAGGACATGGGGCCAGATGGGTACACCCAGGTGCCTTTGGGAGCGAGGGAGGTACTGGATGCACCCCTGACAGCCCTATTCAACAACTCACTGGAAACACGAGGCAGATGTAGTCTAGCTTCATAAAAGTGGCAGCAGGGAGGAGGCTGGCAACTATAGGCCCGTTAGTCTTTTTTATTTTTTATTTATTTATTTATTTATTGATTGTAGTATTCAGAAAGACCTTTGAGTCAGGGACTCATTTACAAAGGTTCCAGGTCATACATAAAGGTACATGGACAGTACTTAAAGATACAGGTTACAGAAACATTACAACAATTAAACAGTCAGAGAGGTTACATAGTAGTTCAACAGATTAGCTAACAGTAGTTTCGCTTTACATTCCTATAGCACAGCCAGAAGGATATAGAAGGCTCTGTAGAGGCTGATAGTCATATTAGATTCATGGGGGCTAGCTGGTAAGAGGGAAATACGATTGTTGTTAGGTTGAAGGAGGAAGAGGACAGTCTGGTGTCAAGGGCAGTCACATTGGTTAGAGGCCTAAAGGTGTGTCCTTAGCTTGGATTTATAGGGGCCAAGCCTTAATTCATTTGTTAAATGACTTGGGAGGGCGTTAGTCCAGGTGGGGGCTCTGTAGTTGAAAGTACACTGGAATTGGGAGGTCTGGCCATGGGGTACCCATAGCAGCCGCTTGTTCAAGCTACGAGTTGTTTTGCCTGGAGGTGTGGGGAGGATAAGTTGGTCAAGGGTAGGAGGGGTGTGGCCTAGTAATGCCTTTTTGGTCTTAAGGCAGGTGTGGTACCTAATTCGGTTATCAAGGTTTAGCCAGTTTGTGCTGCTGTAGAGGGAGCAGGAGTGAGTAAGATGAACACATCCAAGTATGAGGCGACAGGCTTTGTTAAGCATGAGTCGAAGTCTGTTAATGCACCTGGGAAACAAAAACCCAGGAGAAGAGTACACAATAGCAGGGGAGGTACTAACAACAACAAAAATGGAACGGGACTTGGGGGTAGTCATATCAGATGATCTAAAGGTTGGTAAGCAATGTGAGAAGTCAGTAGGGAGAGCCAGGGGGATACTGGGATGCATAGGAAGGGGCATCACAAGTAGAAAAAGGGAAGTGGTTATCCCTCTGTACAGACAGTTGGTGAGACCCCATCTGGAGTACTGTGTGCAGTTTTTGAAGACCTCATCTACGCAAGGACATAGACAGGATGGAAGCAGTCCAGAGGAGGGCAACTAAAATGGTGCAGGGTCTGCATCAGAAACCATATGAAGAGAAACTGAGACTGAGAGAGCTTAGTATGTATACCCTTGATGAAAGGAGGGACAGGGGGGACATGATAGAAATGTTCAAGTGCCTCAAGGGAATCAACAAAGTCCAGGAGGGTAGCATCTTTCAGAAAAAGAGATGTGTAAGAACAAGTGGACACAATTTAAAGATAGAGGGGGGACGGCTCAGGGGTAATGTGAGGACATTTTTTTCACATAGAGAGTGGTGGATGTGTGGAACTGCCTTCCTGGGGAGGTTGTTGGGGCTAAAACAATGGGGGAATTCAAACATGCATGGGACAGACACAAGGCAATTGTGGTGGGGGGTGGCAGGAAGTAGGCTGTTGGTTAACTAGAATCTGCAGCTTATCCAGTAGGTAGGGAAATGGGCAGACTGGGTGGGCCAAGTGGTCCTTATCTGCCGTTAAAGTCTATGTTCTATGTCTATGTTCTCTGTTCTAATCTGATCACTAGGTATTTAAAATGGCTAACTTGTTCTAGTGGGGTCTGGTTGGCAGTGAGAAGTTGGGGGCAGAGGTTCTTGAGTGGGTTCTGGGGGTGGGCAAATATCATGACTTTTGTCTTATTGTAGTTAATAAAACGCTGGGCGGTGAGAAAGTCTTCCATTTCACGGAAAGAGTGTTGGAGAGCTTGATGAAGTTTGAGGGGGGGGTCGGGTCAGAGGCGAACAGGATCGCATCATCCGCGTATAGGAGCATATTTCCGGTGCATGACGATGGGAGGGAGTTGAGGTATAGGCTGAAGAGGAGGGGGCCAAGTATGGAGCGCTGAGGGACACCAGAACTGATAGGGAGGCGGGGGGACAAGACAGGGCCTACCTTGACTGACTAACTGCATTCTATCGGAGAGATAGCTGGTGAACCAGTTTAGGGCGTCACTGGACAGCTCTATGTAAGCTAAGGTGTTCAGTAGGAGGGCATGGTTTACGGTATCGAAAGCCTTAAATAGGTCCACGAATATGGCACCAGTGAGGTGGCCGTGGTCCAGGGCTGAGTGGACATGGGAGGTAAACTTGAGGAGGGCGGTGGTGGTACTGTGGCCCTTACGGAAACCGTGTTGCTGTCTGGAAAGAAGGTGGTCTTTATTAAGGTGGTCAGTGAGTTGGTCGGCGACTATGCGTTCTAGGGCCTTAGATGGGGGGGTAGGATAGAGATGGGGCGGTAGTTGTTTGTGGAAGAGCGGTCACCACTTTTATGTATGGGAGTTATGTAGGCCGATTTCCAGAGGGTGGGGAACTTCCCTTGGCAGAGGGAGTGGTTTAGAATGTGGGTGAGTGGTGCTAGGACTTCCTGAAGGGTGAGGCGGAGAAGTCTGAGGTCCAGGGAGTCGTGACTATAGTGATTTTGGCCAACAGCTTTGGTTAGGTAGGGTTTGACAGTCTCTGGGGTAAGGACTTGCAGGTGGAAAGGCAGAGCAAGGGGAGGATGTGGGGTCATACAGGCAGACGGGGGATCGAAGAAATTAGGGGGCAGCACATGGGAGAGATCAGTGAAAGCAGTGTTTAGGGCCGTGGCTATACTGACAGGGTCGGAGGAGAGTTTACCATTTTTTAGAATTTGGTCAGGTGGCGTATTTGGGGCCTTGCCACAGAGTTCCTTAATGTTCTCCCAGAACTTGCGTCCAGTGCCCCAGGTGGAGGTTAAGGAGGCTTTATAATAGTTCGCTTTGGCGGTGCGTATGGCCCAGGTGCACTTGTTACGGGACTCCCGATACCGTTGCCTGTCCAGAGGCTTTCGGGTCTCATTAGCAAGGTGCCACAGTGCGTCACAATGACATAGCAGGCCTTGGAGGTGGTCCGAGAACCAAGGGGCTTGATTCCCTTTGGTCATTGTTTTGGTGAGGGGGGGGCGTAATTGTCACAGGCAGCGTTAAAGGTGCTGATGAAAAGTTCGAGGGTGTGGTCCGGGTTGAGGGTGTTTGTTAGGGAAGCCCAGTCCCAATCTCTGAGGTGGGCCTTGAGTAGGGCTAGTTTACCAGGCCCTAGTTTGCGTTGAGCAGTAATTTTGGGAGCGGATTTGAGGGGGGTACCAGACCAGTTGCAGAGTACTGGAGAGTGGTCACTTAGGGTGTCGGGGAGGACTAGGGTGCTGGTTATTTTGTGTGGGCGGTTTGTGAAGACTAGGTCTAGGAGGGAGGATGACCCCGTGCGGACGTGTAGGCGGGTGGGGGTTCAGATGACCTGTGTGAGATCGAGGGCTGCAGCCTCATTGATGTATGGGGCGGCTGTTTTGGCCAGCCAGTTTATGTTGAAATCCCCCAGTAGTATTTTTTCGTGCTTTGGGGGTAGGGTTGCGAGGTAGGACATGATGGATTGGAAGGCTATCTTCTGGTCCCGGGGACATAAGCCACAGTGAGGAGGAGAGGGGATGTAGACCTTCCTAGAGTTATTTTGAGGGTGAGGGTCTGAGCCCTGGATACTAGTGTGGGCAGAGGGAGTAGGTGGCCTGAGACTGAGTCCTTGAGGTAGACAGCACAGCCACCCCCTCATTTTCCCAGTCGGTCGGAGTGGTAGAGGTGGTATCCAGAGAGGTATACTGCCGAGTCAGGGACAGAGGGGGAGAGCCAGGCTTCACTCAGGAAAATGATGTTGGGGTGATTCTGGAGTACCCAACATTGAAAGGAGTCCCATTTTTCTAGAATGCTGCAAATGTTTAGAGAGGCAATGCGCAGGCCATTACCTGGAGATAGGTGGGATGGTGTGTGTTTTAGTGGGCTTGGGTTGGGGTGGACACTGCCAGTCAGAAGAAGGAGAAGGATGAGTAATCTGAGGCAGCTGCTGTTGGCTCGAGTAGTAGGTCTTTGGCATTTATGGTTCTTGTGACCGATAGTGGGTATTGGTAGTTTCAGTGTAAGGGGGGCAGACAGGGGAGTAAGTTGTGAGAACAGGGGATTTGCTAGGTTGTGGTTGTTGAACGAGTAGGTTGGCCAGAGAGGGTGGGGCACCAGTGGGTTCCTTGCCTCGGTAGATGGTATCCCGAGGTGGGGGTGTCAATGTATATTGGGGGAGGCTGGGGTGCCAGGCTGTGTGTTGACAGAGGGCTTCGTTCTTGCACCTCAATATGTCGTTATGAGTGGTAGGTGAGAGTGCCTGAGGAAACTGCAGAAAGAGAGTGATGAGGGTAAGTGGGAGCATGGTAGGGGGAGAGTTTGGAAGTAAGTGACAGTATTGCAGAGAAAAAAAAAAAGAGAGAAACAGTAAGGGGACCTCTAGTTGAGGGAAAACATTGAGGTAAGTGACAGTACTGGAGATAAACAGAGAGAAAAAGTAAGGGGACCTCTAGTGGTGGGAAAAGATAAGCTGCAGATGGAAAAGTGGACTGATGGGTTATTTCGTGATCATGTGATCAGAAATCAACCTATATATTCGAATGCCGACCAAGGGTGGTGAGCCAAACGCATAGCGTTCGGCGGGGCAAAGCCAGCGCTCCGCTCCAGCAACGGTCGAGATTCAGGTGAGCAGTTTCTGTAGTACCTGGGCAGATTTTCAGTTTCAGGGCTCTGATTTGAATCGGGGGAGAGCTTATCCATGCAGCCCTCACGACTGGCGGACTGCTGTGGAAGAGGGAGAAAAACACAGCAGTTAATATAGGCACAGCGCTGGGAGTCTCACTGGGGGTTGGAGACTATAACGGGAGATCCTTTGTCTGATTAAAGCATGCAAACAGTGAAATCTGAAGCAACAGTATAAATGTTGGCAGTAGCGTAGTATTTAGATGTGAAGCTAATAAAAGGGCAGGTACACCAGGTAGGCTATAGTATTCAATTAAAGCAGATAATTTAAAAAACCAAAATTTAAAGTAAAAAGTATGCCTTAAAGGGAAATTTCATTACATTTAAAGCAGCAGTCGGAAAAGCAGCGGTAGATACAGCAGTGCTGAGGCTAACATTAAATAAATAAACTATCTCCACTGCTGGGCCGATGTATTTGGAGTCCTTTAAAAAAGGCGCCAAGAGTTCAGTTTCAAAAAAGCCAGCGCTCCGCTCCAGCAATGGTCGCGATTCAGGCGAGCAGTTTCTGTAGTACCTGGGCAGATTTTCAGTTTCACGGCTCTGGTTTGAATCGGGGGAGAGCTTATCCGTGCAGCACTCACAACCGCCTGACTGCTGGGCAGATTTTCAGTTTCAGGGCTCCGGTTTGAATCGGGTGAGAGCTTATCCATGCAGCCCTCATGACCGCCAGACTGCTGAGCCCGTCTTAAGTCGGTGGGGAAGTTAATGGAGGCACTTTTAAAAAGAAAGGCTAGTAGAGTGGAGTATCTTGAATTTAGCAGGTTACAAGACCCAAAGCAACACATGTTCATGACCCAAGGCAACACAGATTCACTAGGGAGGTCATATCAGAAGAACCTGACTGATTTCTTTCAGGGAAATAGATCCGGGTGGGGCAGTGGATATGGTCTACTTAGACTTCAGGAAGGCCTTCCACACTGTACCATACAGGAGGCTTATAAGGAACTTGGGCAGTTTGGGGGGTGAGACCTAATGTGGTAAACTGGGTATGAAAATGGTTGACATATAGGTGGCAGAGGGTGGTAGTAAACTGCTATCACTCTAAAGAGGGGAGAGTGACCAGTGGGTACCTCAGGGCTCAGTACTGGGACCAGTCCTCTTCAATGTCTTTATTAGTGACACTGAAGAAGAGCTGGAGGGGAAGGTATGCTTCTTTGCAGATGGCATCAAAACCTGCAATAGGGTAGATACCCCAGAAGGGGAGAAGAGAATGAGTAGGGGCCTGAGAAAAACTGGGGAGTGGTCAAGGGTATGGGAGCTGGGTTTCAATGCAAAAAAGTGCAAATAATGCACCTAGGGCACAGAGACCCTGAGGCAGTGTGCTGAGTGGGGGGGAGAGGTATTGATGGTCACCAAGCAGGAAAGAGACCTTGGGGTAATCATATTTGATGACCTCAAGGTGGTGAGGCAGTGCAACAAGGCAGCAGGCAGGGCCAGCGAGATGCTGGGGTGCATAGGATGAGGTATAACCAGCAGAAAGAGAGTGATTGTGTTACCACTCTATCGATCGTTGGTGTGAGACCCCACCTGGAGTACTGTGTCCAGTTCTGAAGACCACATCTCAGAAAGGACTCAGATAGGGTAGAGGCAGTCCAGAGGTGGGCAACTAAAATGGTGCAGGGACTGCATCGTAAGCCTTATGAGACTGAGGGCTCTTGATATGTACACCCTGGAAGAGGGATAGGAGACATGACAGAGACCTATAAATACCTCGGGTGAATAAGGTACAGGAGGGGAGTATTTTTCAGAACAGAAAATGCACAAGAACAAGGAACATGCATTGCATATGGAATGAGGGAAATTTAGGAGGAATATGAGAAAGTACTTTTTCACTGAAAGAGTGGTGGATGTCTGGAATTGTGTGGTGAAAACAGTGGTGGCCTTAAAGTACTGTATACATTAGATAGGCACAAAGGAATCTTGATAGGAAAGTAGGGGTGGTCGGGTAGCCGGAGATCAGGTAGGGTTTGTGAAGACAGTACAGGCAGGGAGAAAATGGGGAGAATTGATGGGCCAAGCAGTCCTTATCTGCTGACAAACTCTATGTTTCTACTGTACGTTTCTTACACTTTCAAGGTCTCAAGACGTTCCAAGTCCATGCACTGTCTGCAAAATCATGTAAGACTGAAAGCACACTTGTCACTTTCACTTCAAGTCAACGCAGACCTCTCTCTCTTCCACTTCAAATGACTCCTCTGCTTCCTCTCTGGATTTATTTAGTTTTTTATTGACCAGGTAATTACACTAGACAAGTACATGCTTATTTTCAGGTATGACCCAGGAGATTACAAAGGAGAGAGGAGACATTAACATACCGTACAGTTTTGTGTTTTGTTTAACTCAGCTCTATTTATCTCTCTGGTTCGGTCTGGATATAACTACTGTTTGGCCCTTGGGATAGCCCGTCCAGCATTCTCCCCAAACCACCCAGACTGGGCTGGCCTGCAGCTGGGGGGGACCTAGATCAACCAGATGCCACAGCTGAGGCTTACACCTGGGGTGTCATTCGGGAGGGTGCCCAGGGAATGTTGTCTGCTGTCCCTAAGGGTTTTCACTTATGGTTTCCCCTAGAGGTGCAGACGTGCAGTGATGTCAGCGCACAGCTGCATGTGCACCCATGCATATCCCACAGATGTACACTGTGCCTCTGCTCCTACTAGACGTGATCCCAGCCAGTGTACACCCAGTCTCCACCGGGTCTCACTTGTGCACCGGGAGCTTGCTGCCCCCCTGCCCTGCGAGAGCTGTCCACAGGACACTCATCCAGCCTCCCCCCCCCCCAGCCGGCCCTCTAATGCTCCGGGCTCTTTCCTGAACCCAGGTCGCCAGCGTCACAAACAGTAACACTACTGCTGAGACGGTAGGCCAGCTAAACATACTGTACAGTTTTAGCATACAAAAATGCAAATAAAAATAGGAAACACTGGAACTAAAGATTGTGTGAACACCAAGCAAGTGATAACAGAAGATGACTAAAAAAATCAGGCAGGTACAAAGTACATACCCCAAAATTGCCCAGATTAAGGGATTTCATCTGAAGGCAATTGACAGCACACAGTAATTAAATATAGGCTATAGTCATGTTAAACAGTAATGTGATTTAGTCAAAGACACAGGACAGTAATTTAGGGTATAAAAACCCAGCAGTTACAGGCAGACTCAGCCTTCAGATAGTCCCACAGAGATCCTCTGAACAGGGGGTGAGAGGAGGAGCCCTGGAATGTGAACAGAAAAGAATTCCAGAATCTGGGCATGCATATGGCGAAGGCCTGGTCACCCATGTTGGTGTGAGCTTTCAGGACAACCAGTAGTGATCTTGCATTAGTCCTGGAGGGGTAAGCTTGGTCATAGTACTTTAGCAACCCAGCCAGAATGGCATGGCTGCCAGATCTGATGGCTTTGTCAGTGAAACAGCCTAAGACGAACAGGAGACTATTTGCTGCAGACAGCCAGCCTAGCTTATTTTATAACTCACAGTGATCCATGAGATGGGCTGCTGACAGGGCAAATCCACATTTACTATTATAGTTTACATCCTATTTGGCCATAAAGGATTTACTGTAGGAGCAGAGGTAAAAGGTATAAGGCCATAGTTTAGACAGGGGAAGTGTACACCTCTGGGAAGGGCGAGACGAGCTGCTGGGTAAGGATGTGCGTGACTCTGTACGTCACGCAAGGCTTTGAGTTCACAGTGCTACACATATAATGTATATAAAGGGAGAAATCCAGTTAAGGATCCAGAGTGACCCCGAGGTGTTTAGAAGTGGGGACGTTGGTGAGGGGGGAGCCATCTGTGCAAACTATGGCTAGGAGTTTAGAGCAAGATGTAATTTTAGTTGGAGATCCAAATAACATAGTTTGGGTCTTCTGAGGATAAGTCTGTTTTCTTGAATTCAGTTGTCACCTAGCTTGCACGCTCTTTCACTGCATTGTACTTCTGGTCTGCTATTTCAGTGCCCCCACCAAAGAAACCCATGATGACAGGCTCCCTTACCTGTCTTGACCATGTCTCAAATGAGGGGGGGGGGGGACCGTGTCTATGGGTATAGGATGGCGTTTTCTTGCTGGGAGTCACTTCTTACAAACAGTCCCATTTCTGGCTGCCTCCTTTTCTAACCGCATGTCTGTCAGAGTGCTGCCTATATAAGTCCCTGTGCCACCCTGGTGGAGCTGCTCCACACTTTTCCTGTGCACCACGCTCCAGTGCAGGGAGAACTCAATGGTGCCAAGCACAGCCCACTCTTCTCAGATTCATTTTCTTCCTTCCCTTGTCGACGGATCACAACGGTGACAACAGTTCCACGGAGCCACCCCTTGGCTGGCTATAAAATAGATTCATTTACACCAGACTATATACAGATCCTAGCAAGACAACTCAGGTAAAAAAAACAACAACAATATATTCATATCAGTTGCAAACTTAATTTATGTCTAGTTTGCACAATTCAAATGTTGTCTCCTGATATTTTTTTAAAAATTGGCACAGGACACAGAGCGCCACACTTAAGTCAGAAACTGCTTACGAAAATAACCATTTATTTACACTGACTCTGTATTGATCAGAATGAGCAGGAAGAGATATTTCCAGCCATGTCTGGAAGGTACCCTTGTTCAGTGTCCAAAGCATTAGTATTTACATATCCCGAGGCAGCAGGAACCACACTTTAGCAGCACAGAACCATATTTACATTTTATCTGCCCCCTCACAGCCATGAGGAAACCAGGGTTAAATACAGGATTTATCCGTGCCTGAACAGTACAGTTATTATACAGTCAGTCTTTCTAATAACCGAGTAAGGGATATATTGGAGGGATTAAGGGAACTAGGAGTGGACAAGGCACCAGGGCCAGATGGCGTTCACCCCAGGGTACTGAGGGAGCAAGCAGAGGTCCTGGCGGGGCCCTTGGCAGTCCTTTTTAATGCCTTGCTGGACTTGAGAAGTGTACCTCAGGGTTGGAGGATGGCTCATGTGGTTCCCCTCCATAAGAGCAGCCCCAAGGATGAACCAGGGAACTATAGACCAGGGAGCCTCACGACCATCGTAAGAAAACTAATGGAGACAATCCTGAAGGAGAGGCTGGTGTCCCTGCTGGAGTCCAGTGGGCTACAGGACAGTAGACAGCATGACTTTGTCACTGGCAGATCCTGCCAGACCAACCTGGTAGAGTACTATGACTGGGTGACTAGGCAGATGGACAACGGCCATGCGGTGGATGTCTTGTACTTGGACTTCAGTAAGGCATTCGATTCAGTGCCGCATAGGAGACTTGGAAGAAAGCTGGAAGGCACAGGGCGGGTGCAAAAATAGTGGGATGGGTGGTGGGAGGGGAACTCTCATCCCCAAGGGCAGTGACAAGCAGGGTTCCGCAGGGCTTGGTGCTGGGGCCAATGTTATTTGGGATATTTATTGCAGACATTTCTGTGGGCATCAAGAGCAAAATCAGTCCATTTGCTGACGACACCAAGATGAGGTGGTGGATGACCTTGGGGAGTGACAGGGTTTACAGGAGGATCTGACAAAGCTGGAGACCTGGATGGACACCTGGCAGCTGGGGTTCAGTGTCAAGAAATGCAACGTGCTGCACTTTGGGGCAAAGAATCCAAGCAGAAAATATCAACTGGGGGGAGTGCAGCTAGCTGAGACTGAGGAGGAGAAAGATCTGGGGGTGCTCATTACGGGATCAATGAACAACTCAGCACAGTGTAGGAAGGCAGCAGCAAGGGCCAATAAAATGCTGGGTTGTATCGCAAGGGGTATAACCTCAAGGGGGAGAGGTGATTCTGCTGTTGTATAGATCGCTAGTTAGACCTCACCTGGAATACTGCGTGCAATACTGGCACCCGTACCTGAAGAGGGACATTAAATTACTGGAAGGGGTGCAGAGCAACAGAGATGATCCAGGGTCTGAGGGACTTACCATACAAACGTAGGCTGAGGGAGTTGAACATGTACTCACTGGAGGAGAGGAGGAACAGAGGGGACATGATCGAGACCTTTAAGTACATGAGAGGAGTAAACAAGACTGGTACAGAAGGGCTATTCAAATAAGGGTAGGGAGGGACACTAGACGCCAGGATACGAGATTGGAGGGTGGAAGGTTCAGGAGAGAAATGAGAAGACACTTTTTTATGGAGAGGGTGGTGGCTGAGTGAAATGCATTACCAGTGGAGGTGGTACCCTGTAGAACAGTGGGCTGCTTCAAGAAGGGCTGGGACAGGGCAAGAGGGAGGGTCAAAAGAGGAGGTAAGGAGGGAGGGACAGCTGCAGAATAGGGCTGCTAGCTGCATAATCGAGCAGACTCGATAGACCAAAGGGCCTTTTTCCGCTGGCATTTTTCATACGTTCATATACCCTTGAAACTAACGTAGTGCAGTACTCAAGCATGGGAACCAAGCATAAAATGAGGTAGAAACTGGACCAACTAACATCAGGAAAGTTGCAAATCACACTTCTGAACCCAGGGACATCTGTCCCAATCGCCATCAGGCAGCCCTCCTTGATGGTTGAATGCCAACAGGCTCTAGCTATCCCACCTCGAACCCTGACCAGGATCTAATGCTCCAGAAACCCAACCAAAGGGAGCCAGTGACACACTGGACCCAGGACCCTGCCACTATCCTGAGCCTGCAGGCCCCCTCCAGGTAGTCACAGCTGGATCATGCATCCTTACAGGTGTCCGAGCTCCTCATACACAAGACCTCAGGGAAGCAACCACATTATTGCACAGTAGCCAACGAGCATGGCATGTACTCAGAAAACTGACAGCTCCCTGTTGCTGGCGCTGAGAAAGCAGTAAACAAGTAACAGCTAATTACAATATCAGTCAGGGGCTAGAACAGATAACCAATGGTGCAAATACAGACAGAAACTAAACTAGGAAGGGATTCCAGGGACTTATTTCAGCCTTCCCTACCTGTTGCCCAACAGTGTGCTATTTGCCAGGTCAATACCAGCAGGAACATCTGCCAGAACTAGACACATAGTAGATTCCCTGCAGGGGGAAGGCCTCAAACAACTGGTAGAACAACCCACAAGAGACAGGGCTATCCTAGATCTAGTACTGCCTAATGGGGAAAGGATCACAGATCTCCAGGTAGAAGGTCACCTGGGGGCCAGTGACCATCACATGAAATGGTTCAATATGGCCACTAGAATTAAATCATCCCATTCCAAGGCAAAAATATGGGACTTCAGAGGAGCCGACTTTGATAAGATGGCCAACAGAGTTAAGCTAGCCCTGGCAAGAAGAAATGCAGATGAGGGGGTACAGGCAAAGTGGGCAAGCATTAAGGGTACAATACTTGAATCAACATCCCATTGTGTTAGAGAGAAAATCAAGAGCAAAAGAAGAAGGAAACCACTTTGGTTCTCAAGAACAGTAACAGAAAAGGTCAGAGCCAAAAGGCTGGCCTTCAGGAAATATAAGGAAACGCAGCAGGACGAAGATAGGGAGGCATACCAAACTTCCCTAAGGGAAGCAGGGAAGGCAGTTAAGGCAGGCAAAGGCCCAAACCGAGGAAACACTAGCACTAACAGTAAAAGAAGGTGACCAGACTTTCTATAGATACATTAGTGAAAGGAGAAAGTCCAGAGGAGGTATTGCTAAGATCAAAGGGGATAAGGGGGGAGTATGAGGAGTAGGACCAAGGAAAAGCATCTATCCTAAATAGATACTTCTGCTCAGTATTTACTGAGGAAAAGGTAGGGCAGGGCCCATAGCTCAGCACCATGGACACAGGGGAGAGGGAGGTGTGCACTAGTCCTTTCACAAAAGAAAGGGTCCTACAAGAGTTCGCTAAGCTCAGGGTAGACAAGGCAATGGGACCTGATGGAATACATCCCCAGGTACTGAAGGAGCTAAGGGTTGAACTAGCAGAGCCATTATCAGAACTGTTTAGTGAGTCTCTGAGCACAGGAAAGGTCCCAGAAGACTGGAGAAGGGCTCATGTGATCCTGCTCCACAAGAGTGGTAGCAGGGAGGAGGCAGAGAATAACAGACCAGTCAGTCTTACCTCAGTAGTGGGCAAGATTATGGAGGCACTCCTTAAGGAAAGGATAGTGCAACACCTGGAATCCAGAGGAGCACAGGATCCAAGACAGCATGGGTTTACAACAGGAAGGTCCTGTCAAACTAATCTCATAGATTTCTTTGACTGGGTAACCAGAGTGGTGGACCAAGGGGGAGCAGTTGATGTCACCTACCTTGATTTCGGCAAAGCTTTCGATACTGTTCCACACAAAAGATTGAATAATAAGCTGGGTAGGCTCGGGCTGGGTCAGAAGTTGGTCAACTGGGTGGCAAACTGGTTGACGGGCAGAAAACAGAGAGTGGTGGTAAACAGTATACAGTCAGTTATAGCCACCTATAATGTGGGGTACTGATACCCAGCTAAGCACTGCTGTTATAGCCACCCATAATGTTAGGTACTGATACCTGGCTAAGCACTGCTGTTACAGCCACCTATAATGTGGGATACTGATACCCAGGTAAGCACTGCTGTTATAGTCACCCATAATGTGGGATACTGATACCCAGCTAAGCACTGCTGTTCTAGCCACTCATGATGTGGGGTACTGATACCCAGCTAAGCACTGCTGTTACAGCCCCCATAATGTGGGGTACTGACACCCAGCTAAGCACTGCTGTTATAGCCTTCGTAATGTGGAGGTGCAGCCACTCGGCTAAGCACTGCTGTTATACATCCCATAATGTGGGATACAGACACTTGGCTAAGAACTCCTGTTATAACCCCATAATACAGAGTACTGACATCCAGCTATGCTCTGCTGTTTTATCCCTTATAATGTGGGGAAGAGACACCCAGCTAAGGGAGGGAAGGGCAGCTGCAGAGTAGGGCGACTAGCTGCAAACTCGAGCAGACTTAATAGACTTATTGACCTTTATCCCCTGGCTAATTTCTTATGTTCATAAGAACTGCTGTTAGAGGCCCATAATGTGTGGTACTGACATCCCGCCAAGTGCTGCTGTTATAGCCCCCATTATGTGGGGTACAGACACCGAGGTATGTACTGTTATAGCCCCATAATGTGGGTTACAGACACTGAGGTAGGTGCTGCTGTTATAGCCCCCACAATAAGGGGGTAAAGACACCAAGGTTATGTGCTGCTGTTACAGCCCCCATAACGTGGGGTGCAGACATCCAGCTACTACTGTTGTTATAGCTTTCATGATTTATTCGTCTGAAACATATTTTACCAGATGAGCACCAGAGTTCAAGAAGGGCTTGCTTCCAGTTCTGACAAGGGGAGGGGGGTTGAGGAGGAGGTGATGGAAGACATGGGAGAAGCAAGGACAGCAAAGAAAAATACAAAGCATTTAAAATAGACTCAGACAAATAAATCTCTATATAATAAAGTGAAGGCAAATATATATGAATTATGTGGAGACAGGGTTTGGATACCCAGCTAAGTGAAGCCCTGTTGTCAACTTATGACCTCTATAAGTGTATTCCTGAGCTGTATATAGGTGTGCATCTTATCTGCTGTCAGTGGTGTTGCCTGTTGAGGTTTGGAGTGCTACACAGGTAATAAATTATCAAGTGCGTTCTGAACATTCGGCAAATAATGTTGGTGAACATCTGAATAAATGCAAAGATAGCCTACAGACAATAAACAGGAAATGGTATTAGCTGTCACTGCCCTAAACAGAGAATGAAAACTGAAAGTATGAGCTGAGCTGCTGCAGGTGCCAGGCCCAGGGAGGCTTCTGTTTACGTATGACAAGCAGCCCATTTCCCAGGATAAAAAGAGGATCAGCTCACCTAAAGAGTGGTCTTCCTTGAACATCCATTTCATGTTGGCTGCTGCTGCTTCTGCTGGGAGGGGGATGTTGGAGAGCGAGGCCTGTATGTAAACAGGTCACAAGTGTGATGAAAACAGCAGAAAAGGGGAAGGCAGTGCTACAGATTGTGATCAGCTGAGTACAGAAAGGTTTCCTGGACTGTACCATTACCAGCTGAAGGGAAGGGGGCAAGGGTTGTACCATCACTGGTTAAATTGGGGGGGGGGGGTTGCAGTATCAAAAAGCTCAATTTTCTGTCTCTGCTTTTTATTGCACGGAAAATTCGTAAGACAAGAACCTATTTTCAATGGATCTAGGCTCAAACATACATATGTATAAAACACAGAGAAAATTACAGAGCATGTAGACATACAGAATAGTATATGGGAATACATGTAATCAACTCCCCTATAGAATTTTTTTCCTAGTTTGAGCTCTATGACAGCTCTGACGGCATGGGAGCACTAAGGCAAATTTGCCTTCACTCACAGACTTTGCCACTGTTGGTAGGAATTAGAAAGGTCATTGATAAATATGAACAACATAGTTATTATATGGAAACAACAACGCTGCAAATTGTGTTCACAGTGTTTGATCCGTACATAAAAAAACATAGATTTTGTGGACAGAAAAGGACCTATAGGCCATCCAGTCTACCCCTTGTCCCTGCCTATTCTGTCATCACTGACCCTAGTTGGTCATAGGTGTCACTCCCTCCCCCTGTTCCTCTACCTAATATGCCTCTGTGCCTATACCTGTACCTCATACCAGCTGGGGTGAGCAACCTACCAGTGTCAGGGGCTCAACAGGTTGCACGTTTGCCTCTTGACACTGGAAGTCCAGAAGGCTGTGGGTTCTAGCCTCATACCAGGAACTTGGGTTAAATCCCAAACGTGACATTGTAATGCAACATATATGGGATGGATGGGGGATGGGGGGGGGTTGCACCTCTGAGTCACCATGTTTTGGACGAGATGTTTAATTGAGGTTCCGTCTGCCTGTTCTGGTGGTTGTTCCGGTGGATGCTAAAGATCCCATGGCATCTTTCAAAGAGTAGGGGAATTTTTTTATTAGATAAATATCAGAAAATTACACATCTGAATAGAGAAAGATACATGGGATCGCCAAACATAATAGGAAATCACCAAATAACAGTGTATATGCCAAAATCATGAATTCCCCTTAAAAAAGAAACCAAAGCAAATTATATAATTTATACTCCTCATTCAATATTCTTAAACAAAATACGAAAATGCTAAGTTATATTTCTATCAGCATAAAAATAAACTAAAGTCACCTTCGCATAGTCTGTCTTATTACAAAAAAAAAAAAACAGGAACATCTCTCCCAATACTCAGAAAACACAGATAGAGGTAAAAGTTTATATTCATGTCCGCTTATCTCTCGTATTTCATTTTCTGTCAAAGTAATTAAAATCAACAATGGAATGTTTTTATTTTGAAAAGCATAACTGGCCTTTGGAAGAGCAGGGTCATTTCCCTGGTGCCCTGGCCAAATTTCTTCCATCCACTACAATACCACTGACAGCTTAACCTTATTGAATATGTCAGTTTGGAGCTATATTTCACCACCCCCACCAATGAGGCTGAAAAAAGACAGAACTGCCTAATCTGTGTTTCCTGGTCAACAAAAATTACAAATGGTCTCATTGATGATCAGGGTACTTGCCTACAGACAGACAGACCACCCCCCACCACCACTCTCCCCATACACACACCCTGCTGGGCACTGAGCAACCCCCTCCACCATACATAACTTAGTGCCTCTTTCTGTTACATCACAAATCTTAACACTAAGCACCAGTCACACAATGTCATTAGCTCGCTCCTGAAGACATTGGCCTGGCCCATGCTCTTAATGCCACTAGTACACTAGCCCCCTTCCCCTAAGCCTTAGGTGGTTTCACTGACTACTGCACTAGTACATCAGCCCCCTTCCCCAAAGCCTTAGGTGGTTTCACCGACTACTGCATAAGTACACTAGCCCCCTTCCCTAAGCCTTAAGTAGTTACACTGACTACTGCTCTAGTACACTAGCTCTTTTCCCCCTAAACCTTAGGTGGTTAGAAACATAGAAACATAGACTTTGACGGCAGATAAGGACCAGTTGGCCCACCCAGTCTGCCCATTTCCCTATCTACTGGATAAGCTGCAGATTCTAGTTAACCAACAGCCTGCTTCCTGCCACCCCGAACTACAATTGCCTTATGTCTGTCCCATGCATGTTTGAATTCTCCCACTGTTTTAGACCCAACAACCTCCCCAGGAAGGCAGTTCCATGCATCCACCACTCTCTCCGTGAAAAAAATTCCTCACATTACCCCTGAGCTGTCCCCTCCCCGCCTTCAAATTGTGCCCCTTGTTCTTACACATCTCTTTTTCTGAAAGATGCTACCTCCTGGACTTTGTTGATTCCCTTCAGGTACTTGAACGTCTCTATCATGTCCCCCCTCTCCCTCCTTTCATCAAGGGTGTACATATTAAGCTCTCTCAGTCTCTCTCTCTTCATATGGTGTCTGATGCAGACCCTGCACTATTTTAGTTGCCCTCCTCTGGACTGCTTCCATCCTGTCTATGTCCTTGCGTAGATGAGGTCTCCAAAACTGCACACAGTACTCCAGATGGGGTCTCACCCAACTGTCTGTACAGAGGGATAACCACTTCCCTTCTTCTACTTGAGATGCCCCTTCCTATGCATCCCAGTATCCCCCCGGCTCTCCTTACTGACTTCTCACATTGCTTACCAACCTTTAGATCATCTGATATGACTACCCCCAAGTCCCGTTCCATTTTTGTTGTTGTTAGTACCTTCCCTGCTATTGTGTACTCTTCTCCTGGGTTTTTGTTTCCCAGGTGCATTACTTTGCACTTCTTTGCATTTTTATTTTGTTTATTTATTTAAAAGTTTTACCAGGAAAGACATACTGAGCAGACTACCGCTCGATTCCAGATGCGTCCTGGAGGTAGAGGGAACGGGATAAGTACATACAAGTAAACATACAGAAATTATGGAACAGCAAAAATTTACATAGGTTACATACAGTATGTACAAGGTTTTATAATTAACAGTGATAAAAATCTAGAAGTAGTATGTACAAGAGGCAAGAAGCAGAGAGTGCACAGCATAATAGTAGGCAGAATATATAGAAAAGGTAATGGCAAACAAAATTTGGTGGTTAAGCATTTGAGTGGACAACATAGATTGCATTGGGGGGTTGGCCCTTACATTGTGCACACCAATTGACATGGCCCATGCTAGTGCACATCAAGTTGACATGAGCAGCTTGTGGGGACTTGCCCTTTTAGAAGGGAGATTTGTTGCCGAGGGGAGAGCCAGATGACAGCCGGCAGAGAGTTTCATAGTTTTGGTAGATGGACTCTGAAAGCCAACTGCCCAGCAGAGGTAGCCATGTGTGGGATTTGTAGTAGACGGGAGTCGAAATTTCTGAGTGAGTATGTTGATGGTGTTTGAGCTGTTAGGGTAGAGGCTAGGTAGGAGGGCAGTAACTGGGTCCAGAATTTGGCTGTGAGTCTGTTACAGTGGTAAAGGCACCTATTGACGAGGGAGGGTAGGTTAAGGTAGCTGTAGAGGTCACAGTGACGAGTGGAGGGAGGACAATCCAGTGCAAAGTGGCAGAAGGAGTTAAAAAGGGAATCCAGTCTAGCCAGGGTGGATTTAGGGGCAGAACTATAGACTACATCCCCGTAGTCGAAAATAGGAAGGATAATTTTCTGTAGTATCTCTTTGCGGGCAGGCAGAGGGATGCAGCTCCGGTTCCGGTATAGTGCTCCCAGCCTAGGGTGTAGTTTTTTGTGAGTTGCTTCGATGTGCGTAGAAAAGTCTAGGTGTTGATCCAGCCAGACCCCTAAGTATCTGAAAGAGGTGCAGACTTCTAGGGGGTCCCATCAAGTGTTTTGAGAATGAGGAAAGCGGGGAGGCGGGAGAGTCTTTGTCTCGTGCCAAAAGTCACGGAGATCGTTTTTTTGGCATTTAGAATAAGTTGATTTCTGCGAAGCCAGTGCTGGACTTCTGTGAAGTCTTGCTGGATCTTGGATGCAACTTCCAGCAGGGAGTGTCCTGAGGCATACAGGACTGTATCGTCTGCGTACTTGCGAATGTCAGCATGCAGGCAGATCTATGGAAGGTCGTTGAGAAAAATGGAGAATAAGATAGGGCCGAGGACAGAGCCTTGGGGGATACCAATGGAGACAGGGAGGGGGTTTGAGGTGGAGGCGCCAATTTTTACCAGTTGGGACCTGCCACCCAGGTATGAGTTAAACCAGTGTGTAGCCGCACTGGAGAGGCCTACCTTAGAGAGTTTCGACAGAAGGAGGGCATATGAGACTGTGTCAAATGCCTTGGCTAGGTTGATGAAAATGGCAGATGTGATATGGCTTTTATCCATGCCTGTGAGGATGGAATCTGTGAGTCTGAGGAGGGGTGTGACAGTGGAGTGGGATTTTCTAAAGCCAGACTGGTAAGGGGCGAAGAAGGTGGTGAGTTGCGAGAGGACGAGATGTTCCTGGATCTTGGCTAGGGTGGGTAGAAGGGAGATTGGACAGTAGTTGCTGGGGGAGGATGGGTCACCACTTTTCAGGAGGGGGATAACAGTGGCATGCTTCCATTTTGAAGGTATAGAGGCAGAGGTGAAAGAGAGGTTGAAAAGACACACTATAGGCATGGTGATAGCAGGTGCAGCGAGGTAGAGCATTTTGGCATCCATGCCTGTGGTGCATCTACCCTTGGAGGGATTTAGGGCAAGCAGAGCTTTGAGTACTTCTGGTGGGGAAACCAGGGAGAAGGAGAAGGTCGGGTGAGGGGTTGGCATGGGTGTGGAAGAGGATGACGCGTTGTGTGTAGCAGGTGGGAGGTTTGAGTAATGAGGGGACCTGCTGCTAGTAAACACAGTGTTGAAGGCCGTGGCAACTGCTAGTGGTTCAGTTATGATGGAGCCACCCACATCTAGGGCAGGAGTGGGTGGCTGGGCAGGAGGGGAGAAAAGTGATTTTATAGACCTCCAGAACTTGTCTGGATAGTTTAAATTTTTTTGGCGGGACGATGTAAAGTAGTGAGCTTTAGCCTGGCGGATAAGCCTGGTGCAGGCATTTCTAAGCGTTCGATAGTGTAGGTGATCGACGTGCATCCCCGATGTCTTATAGGCTTTCCACGCCTGATCTCTGACACCAACGACGTCGCAATCTCCGAGGGGCTGCTGAAAGAAGAAACAAAAGACACAGGTATTTATAGAGAAGAGAAAAACGTGGACGATTGGAGGGGGGGTTTGGATTGCAGGCAGTCAAGTAATGTGTTAATCAGTTTGCGATTTTCTTTGGCATTTACTTATTTATTTTCTGTAACTCTGCCTCGTGGCATTTTACTATAGCTGGTAGATTCACCTTGTAGGGGCGCAGTGAGGGAGTTTAAAATAAGGTACAGGATGGTTTATTATTTTTCCTGTAGCTCTGCCTCGTGGTGTTTTTGTATTGCTGGTATCTCCACCTTGAAGGCACGGTGAGGGAGTTTAAAAGAAGGTAACAGGCTCTGTAAAGACAAAGGACTCGGGGACATTTGTAATAAAAAGAATGTCACTTCAACAAGCACACGGAAGCCGTAATTAAACTGGTACGGGGAGTCTGCAGGTATTAAACCAAACGGGACACTCCAGGAAGCACTCACAGACCTTAACTTGCTAGTACAGGGGGTCGGCAGATAGACTGCAAATCAGGCATAAATACAGAGCATAGTAAACCAAGCGGGACACTCCAGGAAAACACTCACAGACCTTGAAATTCTAGTACAGGGGGTCGGCAGGTTATAGGCTAATCAGGCATAAGTAGAGAACAAGAAAAGCATGCCAAAGACTCGGGGGACATTTACAAAATGGGAGACTGATGCTAAAATGGTAGCTTGCACCCAAAGGCTTCGTCCCCTGTTTATCCCAAGGCAATATTTCAGAAGACAGGAGCTCGGGACACTTTAAACTAATTACAGGGCTACCTTCACAGCTTCTAGACACAGAAAGTACTGATGCATTTAAAGTGATACTTGCACTAAGGCTTTGTCTCCTGCTGCACTAAGGACACATATTAAAAGTCCCATACTGCTTCAAAAGAAATCACATTTTAACAGTACAGGTAACTACAGTTTTGTGGGGATTAGCTCTCATACAGGGACACGGTTATCCAATTAAGGTAACGACTCAGTAGCAGCTAGAAAGTCACAAAAGTTCACACATAAAATTCCCACAAAAACTATCAGCATTCGTGTGGGGGGAAAAAAAAGTCTTTAAGGCAACAGTCTACTACTGTATCCGAGCAGCGTGGTCACTCTGCCGTCATTTGCAGTACCTGGGTTTCGGTTGCAGTGGGTATCCTCAGGGGGAGGGCAGCTCCGTGCACCCTCGTGACCACCAATGACGTTGCAATCTCCGTAGGGCTGCTGGGCTTCGGTTGCGGTGGGTATCCTCGGAAGGAGGGCAGCATTGAATCTAAGTTGCCATATGTCTGACCATTCCTCCAACCTTGCCAAGTCCCTTCTCATCCTTTCTACCCCCTGTGTATCAACTCTGTTATAGATCTTTGTCATCTGCAAAGAGGCATATCTTTCCTCCAGACCTCTGCAATGTCACCTATAAAGATGTTAAAGAAGACTGGACCCAGTACTGAGCCCTGAGGTACTCCACTGGTTACCCCCCTTTCTTCGGAATGTGTTCCATTCACTATTACCTTCTGTGTCCTGTTTTGCAGCCAGTTTGCTACCCAGGCTACCACCCTGGGACCCACTCCCAGGCTGGCTAACTTGATTATTAATCTTTTGTGTGGGACTGTGTCAAATGCCTTGCTAAAGTCTAGGTAGGCCATATCCACAGCCCCTCCCTGGTCTATTACTTTGTTCACCCAGTCAAAGAAATCTATTAGAATCGTCTGACATGACCTTCCTGCTGTAAATCCATGCTGCCTTGGGTCCTGTGCCCCGCCGGCCTCTAGGTACGCACAATTTCTTTCTTTCAGAAGTGATTCCATAATTTTCCCTACCACTGAGGTCAAACTTACAGGTCTGTAATTTCCTGCTTCTGCCTTGCTCCCACTTTTGTGAAGGGGAATCACATCTGCCCTCCTCCAGTCCTCAGGTACCACCCCATCCTCCCATGATTTGTTAAAAAGTGTGGTCAGTGGTGTCACTAGGTCCTCCCTTAGTTCTTTTAGGATTCTGGGGTGAATCCCGTCAGGCCCCATTGCTTTGTCCACCTTGAGTTTTAGGAGTTCTTTCAGGACTTTCTTCTGTAAATGGACTGGTGTCAATCCCTGCCCAGAGTGCTTCTATTGTCTGGTTTAGGTAACTCCTCCTCATCTTCTTTTGTGAATACTGAGCAAAAGTATTCATTCAGTATCTCTGCCTTTTCACTGTCTCCCTCTGCCCACCTCCCCTCTCTCTTATTAATCTTTACTATTCCTCCCTTAACCTTTCTGTGCTTCCTAATGTACCTATAAAAGGTTTTATCCCCCTTCTTAACTGAATTGGCTATTTTTTCCTCAGTTTGGGCTTTTGCTATTCTGACTGTCTTCCCCACTTCTTTCTGCTTTAATTGATACAGTTCCCTGTCATGCTCCTTCTGTGATTCCTTATACTTTTTGAATGCAGCCTTTTTCTCCTTAACCTTCCCTGCCACCTCTTTTGAGAATCATAGTGGTTTTTCACTCCGCTTTGTTTTCTTTATCTGTTTCACATAAAGGCTTGTTGCCTCTATGATGGCAGTTTTGATTTTTCTCCATTGTTCTTCCACCCCTCCTTTTTGGCCATTTGCTAGTGTATTCCTCAGGTATTCACCTATTTTGCCAAAGTCAGCCCCTCTAAAGTCCAGTATGCTTGTTTTTGTATGGCTTGTCTCCATGGTTGTGCTTATTGTGAAGCACACTGTGCAGTGGTCGCTTGTTCCCAGATGTCTACTGACTTCTATATTTGTGATCCTTTTTCCATTTGAGAGTACCGGCCCTAGTATTGCTCCCTCCTGAGTGGGTTCCAACACTAGCTGTCTAAGGCCTGGCCCCTGCAGGGCAACGAATGACCCTGCTCTTGGATGTGGCTGCAGTACATGTCATCCAGTTAATATCTGGCATATTCAGGTCCCCATCAACAGTATCTCCTTTTTCAGCCATTTTGAGAATGTCCTCTATCATTTTCTTGTCCATTTCCACCCCTTGAGATAGGGGTCTGTATACAACCCTGTGCAGATTGTGATGCCATTCCCTGTCTCCAAGGTAACCCAGAGTGCCTCTTGTCCTCCCCTTTACTTTTTAGTTCTGTAGCTTTGATCCCTTCCCTTATGTATAGAGCTACTCCACCTCCTCTTTTCCCCTTCCTGTCCCTTCTGTAGACTGTGTACCCCGGTATGTTGACATCCCAGTCATGGTTCTCCATGTACCATGTTTCCGTGACTGCCACAATATCCAATTGTTCATCTTCCATCAAGGCTATTAGCTCAGGAAGCTTGTTTCCCAGACTACGGGCATTGGTACTCATTGCCCTTTATTTAATGTTGGCTTTATCCTTTTCTCCCCCATGCCTGCTCTTTTTGCCCTTGTCTGTTTTTCCATTTACCCTTGTCCTGCCCTCTGTTGAGCACTGCACCTCAGTGTTTACCTTACTACCTGACATGTTTTGTAGGTGGAGGCTTGAAATTTCCTGCCTTTTATTAGCACCTCTCCCCAACCGACTACTGCACTAGTACACTAGCCCCCTTCCCTAAGTCTTAGGTGGTTACACTAACTACTGTGCAAGTACACTACCTCCCTTCCCTAAGCCTTAGGTGGTTACACTGACTACTGCGCAGGTGCACCAGTCCCCTCCCTTAAGCCCTAGCTGGTTACACTGACTACTGCACTAGTACACTAGGCCCCTTCCATAAGCCTTAGTTATTTACACTGACTACTGCACTAGTACACTAGCCCTCTTTCCTAAGCCTTAGGTGGTTACACTGACTACTACACTAGCACACTAATCCCTTCTCTAAGCCTTAAGTGGTTACACTGACTACTGCACTAGTACACTAGCCCCCTCCCCTAAGCCTTAGGTGGTTACACTGACTACTGCACTAGTGCACCAGCCCCTTCCTCAAGCACTGCATTACACGACTACTGCACTAGTACACTAGCCCCCTTCCCTAAACCTTAGGTGGTTACACTGACTACTGCACTAGTACACTAGCCCCCTCCCCTAAGCCTTAGGTGGTTACACTGACTACTGCACTACTACACTAGCCCCCTTCCCTAAACCTTAGGTGGTTACACTGACTACTACACTAGTACACTAGCCCCCTTCCCGAAGCCTTAGGTGGTTACACTGAGTACTGCACTAGTACACAATCCCCCTTCCCTAAACCTTAGGTGGTTACACTGACTACTGCACTACTACACTAGCCCCCTTCCCGAACCCTTAGGTGGTTACACTGAGTACTGCACTAGTACACTAGCCCCCTCCCTTAAACCTTAGGTGGTTACACTGACTACTGCACTACTACACTAGCCCCCTTCCTGAACCCTTAGGTGGTTACACTGAGTACTGCACTAGTACACTAGCCCCCTTCCCGAAGCCTTAGGTGGTTACAGTGAGTACTGCACTAGTACACTAGCCCCCTTCCCGAAGCCTTAGGTGGTTACACTGAATACTGCACCAGTACACTAGCCCCCTTCCCGAAGCCTTAGGTGTTTACACTGAGTACTGCACTAGTACACTAGCCCCCTCCCCTAAGCCTCATTTACACTCTGGCCTTCCATTCTTTCTGAAAATACTTCCTATGAGTTGTCCTTTTAAATATTGTAAATTTTTGTTACTGTATATTTGCTGTATATATTTTCGTTTTCCTTCATACATACTTTGGTTCATATACTGTTGCCACTGTAGCTGTTGAGTATTTTTTTCCTTTTATTGTAACTTTTTATTATTCGTGTATTTTCACATCTGTGTATCTTTTACTTGTCTGCATTATGTCCAGGTCCACCTTGCAAATGAGTTATTCTCAATGGTGTTTCACCTGGTAAAATAAAGATTGATTGATTGATTGAAGCCTTAGGTGGTTACACTACCTACTGCACTAGTACACTAGCCCCCTTCCCCAAGCCTTAGGTGGTTACCCTGACTACTGCACTAGCAAACTAGCCCCTTTCCCTAAACCTTAGGTGGTTGCACTGACTACTGCACTAGTAAACTAGCCCCTTTCCCTAAGCCTTAGGTGGTTACACTGACTACTGCACTAGTACACTAGCCCCCTTCTCCTAAGCCTTTGGTGGTTACACTGACTACTGCACTAGTACACAATCCCCCTTCCCTAAGCCTTAGGTGGTTACACTGACTACTGCACTAGTACACTAGCCCCCTCCCCTAAACTTTAGGTAGTTACACTGACTACTGCACTAGTACACAAGCCCCCTTCCCTAAGCCTTAGGTGGTTACACTGACTACTGCACTAGTACACTAGCCACCTTCCCTAAGCCTTAAGTGGTTACACTGACTACTGTATTAGTAGGGGTATCACAAATCGGAAGAGGGAGGTAATAATCCCCCTTTACAAGACACTGGTTAGGCCTCATCTGGAGTACTGCATGCAGTACTGGAGGCCACACCTTCACAAGGACATTAACCACACTGAGGCAGTCCAGAGAATGGAAACCAAAATGGTGCAGGGACTGCATCAGAAAAGATTTGAGGACAGATTAACGGAGTTCAATATGTATACCCTAGAGCAAAGGAGAAAGAGAGGTGATACGATCGAAACATTCAAACACCTTAAGGGCATTAACAAGGTGAAAGAGTCTAACATGTTTTAATATAAGAAAAATAGCAGGACAAGAGGATGCAGCATGAGATTAGAGTGAGACCGATTAAGGAGTAATGTGAGGAAGTTCTTTTTCACAGAAAGGGTGGTAGATGCATGGAACTGCCTATCTCAGGAAGTGGTGGATATGAATATAGTGCAGGGCTTCAAACAGGCATGGGGTAGGCATAAGGGAGCAATACAGATAGATAAGTATGAATAGATAGGCCATTGACAGAGCGAAGGCCGATGGCACATCCCTCTATCTAGGGCTGCCGGGGGTGGATATCTGCCGCTTGCAGCTTGTGCAGAACGCGACAGCCAGGTTGTTGAAGGGAGTCTCAAGATCTAGCCATATGACACCTGTGCTGCGTGATCTGCACTGGCTGCCAATACAGTGGCAGATCACCTTCAAGGTTGCATTGCTGACCTTTAAGGCCCTACATGATTTGTGAGTGGTCACATGAACGAGTGGGCTCAAGAAGAAGTGAAGCCTTCTTGCATATACACGCAGTGGAAAGTAGTGTCGAAAGCAGTGGCCATGACACAGCCACGTTGTTGGATAAAAAAACAAAGGAAGGAAATTTATAAGAAAATGCTTTAAATGTGCTCATTTAAAAGTGAATGAGTAATGAGTAAACAAATGTTCATGATCGTAACAATTATATGATTTGCAGATTTTTGAGCAACAAATAGAAGGAAATGAAAAGCCACTGCGTGGAGAGGCTGAAGGTGTTCTGCCTAAGAGGCCAGTGAAGCTCCATGGAGCTGTTGTAAAATTTGGTTTGGCAAGAGTTCTCAAGTAAAATCCCAACGATAATATTAATTTATGCCAATGGATGCATTTTTTAACAGGCTGGATAACACCTTCAACAAAAATTATTTTATCACTTCCAGAAAGAAAATGCTACGAAGAACTTTAGTGCATGTGAGCAAACACATCAAATGAGATAGAGGTAATGATTCTATTAAATCTACAATATAGGTTAAAGGAAAAATTAAGATAAAAACATTTTCATTATGATGGAACAGTCAGATAAATGCCATATAAAATGTTAAAAATGTTTCTTTACTTAACAGAAAAGCTGAAGTGGTGCTTTATAATGGGTCATCAGGTTGACACAAAAGAAGAGAAAATAGATATAGAACTGCTAGGTAATTGATGCAGAAATGTAACAATAAGGAGGAAAATGTATAATATATGAATAAGATAATTCAGATGATTACCTGATTGTAAAAAAGTATATTTTGAATTTATTCCAGAAAATACAGAAGCCCTTTGAAAAAGCACTTATTGCAAGTGGGAAACGTCAGGGCAAATAAAAAGAAGATTTTAAGAAGACAAGTATTCTTTGTGGAATTTTGTGAAAATTTCCATCATCCCACACTACATTTTGGACATTTTTGGGACACTTCTGGGATGCAACCATTGAACTGAACTACATCATTTCCCTGGAACCCTAAAACTCCAAGCTCTTTTATGTACAACAGGGTTGCCCTGTGAGCCCTCTAGTATATATATATATATATATATATATATATATATATATATATATATATAAAGTTTGGACCTTTTTTTTGAGGCACATAATAAAGGATAATAGAATTACTAGTTTTACTTCACACTTGAATTCCCCCAGACAAAAACTTTAGCCTATGCAGATGATATAGTTTACCGGGACTGAGAAAGGGCATATTCCATTTTGCACATTGTAAAAAACGGTATAGTCACCGGTGTCTGCCAACCCAAAATCCAGTTTTACCGGTATTTGGTTCTCTGTACTTTATTTAACAATTTTTAACTCTGCTAATATGCATTTTAGCAATTTTGACCTCCACAGTTGCACATCCTTCCATCCTTGTACCAATTTAAAATTATTTTAGGTACAAGATGTGATGGCAGCAGCAACAATACAGCCCCCATCCCTAAGGTGTGATGGAAGCAGCACTACGGCCCCATCCCTCAGGTGCGATGGCAGCACCAACAGTACTATGGCCCCATCCCTCTGGTGTGATGGCAGCAGCAACATCACTATGCCCTCCCTCTCTCAGGTGAGACAGAAGCAGTAGCACTGTGGCCCCCATCCCTTAGGTGTGATGGCAGCAGTACTATATTCCCCATCCATCAGTGGTGATGGCAGAATCACTACAGTCCACACCCATTCGGTGTGATGGCAGTAGCAACAATGCAGTCCACACCCCTCTAGGGTGATGGCAGTAGTGACAGCACTATGATCCCCTTTCTTCAACTCCCACACCCCACATGAACAAGTTACAAATGACTTGGTCTCTTTGCTTGTTAGAACTCAGATGTGAATTAATCCCAACCATCACCACTAAGGTGGACTACCTTTGTTTTTTCCTATCTATAATTTAACTGCCTGAATTGGATTTCTGCCTATGACACTGCTGACCTGGGTTAGGGAACAGACGGTTGTTGGAGGGCCAGCTGGTGGGTGAAGGCTTGATTGTCCAATGACCATGCACCTTCTCCTGGGAGGGAGGGTGGATTCACGGCTCAGCATTTGCTGGCCCCTGGTGGAGGCCAGAGGCACAACAACATGTCAGCCCTCACTGCAGGAGGGAGTGTGATGGATGTCAGCTTGTGCCTTGACATCATGTGGCCTGTCAAGAAAATGGGAAAACACCCACTGGCCAACCGAAGGACAGCTGTTGGTCCCTCCATAAGCTGGAAGCCCCAGACATGTGTCAGTTCTGACCCCTCCCATGCTCAGGATACACAGGAAGCTCTTTGGGGTAATTCTCCTCCCCTGGTAGACTCCCACAGGGGTAGGGGCCCACTCAGTGAAGGGTTACTTTGGGTTACCTGGTAGCACAGCAGTAAGGGGCAGTGGATGGTGGTCGGGACTCAGCAGTAGTGGTAGGGGGGCCTTGGCAGGCCTGAAGGAATGGATGGCCAGGGGGTAGGAGGAGAAAAAAAACTGCTTGAATTTGCTTCTTTGAAATAAAGTGTCTTCACCTAAAAAATCCACAAGTGATAAGTGGAGGACCTTCAAATGGATTCATGCATCTCACAGACATGTGGATGCTTTTTTTTTTTAACTTGGTGTCCATGAAAAGGGTGTCTCCCAGTTTTCATGTCTTTGTTCGGTTGTGAATTGAGCACCACTCTGCCCACCAGCATCATACAACCCCTGGGGTCTTACCTTCTGTATGTCATTGACTGTGTTTTCAAAATCCACTGGTCAAACATATGTACACTTAAATACTTAACTTTTGCTTTTTGTTGTAGCAGTCATCAGAAAACGTTTTGTTGTCACAGAGACTGAAACAGCAGGTGGGAGAAAAAGTGCAAATGATCCAAGTCACCTAAATGGGGTGTTAACTGTGAAGTCTTTTCATAAGTAGTAAGGCAGTTTCTTCTTTGTGAACATACTTTCATTCAGACTAGTTTTCATTCAAAAAACTGAGGATTTTGGATGGCCCTACTGATTACAGTATAAACTTGAATAAGCTAGTTGGTAACAGTGATCCTGTGTTTAGCAATCTACAACCTAGATGCTCACATGCAAAGAATACATTGAAAACCTGACTAAAATCTAAAAATAAGCTTATAAAACACATACAATGTGTCTGAACATTTATCTTTACCTGTACAAAATTATTATAGCCCAAGTAAAACACAGGCAAATTACATGGTACCCTGACTACTATTCTATGATGTAGTAAACATATATTGGTATTTTTTTTTATATTCTTTGTAAAGCAGGTAAGGCCCACTAGGCAGAACTGTCTGTTTTCAGGAGTGACCTAGAAGCACTGGGGAGGTTAAGTGACTTGCTTGGAGTCATACAGTATGCAAGTGGAGGTCGTGGGAATCAAACCCAAGTCTGCTGGATGTACCCAGTTCAATCACTGTTTATTACTCTAACCACTAGGCATGGGTGATTAAACTGAATGGCTGATTACAACAAAGCAGTGCAGGTGATTTCCTTACTGACTCTATATGCTGCAAAGCAGAAAGAATGCAAAGCACATCAGCATTCATTTTAAGATGCTGAAATCTGGGCCTGCCCAGTGACACTGCAGTAGCACTATTGCTTGCAATGCCAGTGACTCAGGGTCAGAAGTGAACTCGGGTTGCTGGAGGTCTGGCCAGGAGAGTAGGATCAAGCAACCAGGGGACTGCTCTCCTCCTCCAGAGAGGGTGGGCTGCAGGTCCTGCTGCTTCACCACCACATGTGTGACCATGGGTGGTGGTGCAATGGTGCTGCAGAGTGATCAGGAGGGGAGGAAGTTAGCCAGGATCTGGAGCAGTGGCATGTCTCTATGTGACCTACCTCCTTGGAACTCCTCTAGTGCAGATGTCCTCAGAGACAGAGACCAGAAAACCAGGAACAATCGCCGTACATCGGTCACTGGCAGAAGGGACCCAGGTGCCCCAGACTTCATAACCAGGCTCCATGAGGGACCCACTGAGCTGCCCAACTCACACTAACGGAGTGTGGAAGGGAGACCTGGGGTTCCTTCCCTTCCCACCTGGGGGGGTACAATCCAGGCAGGATAAGGGCAGGCCCACAGGAGCTCCTCCGCATTACCTGGGGTGAAGCTAGGGGATACCCAGCCTAGGGATCTCTGAAAAGTTGAGACTGATGCTGTGAGAAGAGGACATAGAGAAAATAAAAACAAATTAAAAAGATGCTGAAATCTTAAAGATTCTGAGCAGTGACATGCAATTTCCTTGAGGCACCGGTACAAGAATTCAAAATCCGCAAACCAAGCAGGATTCCGTGATTGTTACCGGTGTTACCGGTTAAAATGGAAAACCAGGGTCCCTGGTGATGTGTGTAGCAAACGATTCTTCAGGGACTGCTATCCAAGACAATATAGCTCATTGCTTAAAAGTATTGGATGTGTTCTAGGGGATCCCACGATGTCCCAGGGAGGCAAGATAGCAAACATTCCAATTCAGATGGACGATATTAGGATACTAGGCATACGGTTTGGTAAGGGCGATCTGACTCTTAAAAATTCAGAGGACTGTTTACAGGAAGCAGCATGTTGAATAGCCCCCTTGAAAGGTAAACACATAGCTAAGTTAAAGAGAATTATTTTAATGTAAATATTACCGATCCCCTGTTGCTTGTATGTGAGTTATATTTCCTCCGCCCCTTTGACACTAGAGGCTACCGTGTATAATGTATTTTTCCAAGCACTGTGGGGCAGTCGCCTAAACCCTATAAAAGACATATCGGCCTGTTGAACAGGTTGGGCTATGAATGATAAACCATTGTTTTGTTATTATAGGAGTTTTCTTTTCAATAATATCTGCATGGTTCTGAGGCCTGGAGACCAGGTGTGGTTCCCTGTAATATAAGAATGACTGGCTCCATACTTATCAAAGATGGACAGAAAATCAACTCTGGGTCCTGCCAGGTTCTCCTTTTGTGCCTCATTATGTTAAGTTATCTTTTCAAAAGATGAAGAAATGGATCTTGTCTCTGCTACAGACTGTGACCCTATCTATGAAGGCCTCTGTGCCTGTTTTATGGATTCAGCCTTCCCTACAGATTTGTGCTTCCTCTCATGCCCCAAAGGCAGTGAAGGATCAGTCTTAACACAATTGGTAAACCCAAGAGTACCCAAATTTACATGGGTGTCCTTTGGTTTAGTAGCAATGGTAGGTTTGGTGTGAAGAACACACACAAGCACAAACAATTGACCAACATATTTTTGCTCACGAGAGACATGTAGTACTGTTTTAGAAACCATGGAACATCTGTATTTTGACTGCCCACATGCAAATCAATTTCAGGCTCTGCTGGCCAGGGAATGGAAAGAACCATTTCATATTCAGCTCTCATACCAATTTTTAGTATCGGGTATTTTTTTCAGGTAACTGGAAAAAATATAACCAGGATACTCTACAAGTAGTTTTTGCGGTCGTAAAAAATTTGTGGCAAGCTAGATGTACCTGGGTCCTACAACAGAAAAAAACTACCTATCAAGAGATTGTTATAAATGTTACTATCGCTTTACAGATGGTATATGACTTAGATGAAAAGAAGTTTGCAAGGAAAAAATGGTTCAGTCTGTGGAAATACTGTTCTTTTTGGGGGTAGGGGTTACAGAGCATATCTGGACCTTTCCTTTCCTTTCCTTTCTTTTTTGACCTTTTCTCATTAGTTACGTAGGAGGTAAATTCTCTGTTTATTTGACAGATTTGTAGTTTCTTTTTGAACATTTTGGGTCAGACTGACTTTTTTTATTGCTTTTCTGGAATGTTCTGGCTTCCTATTGTTCCAGACTCGACTTGTAAGGTGACTACCACAGCACAGGCAGATGTGAGTAACTCCAATTTAAAAACTGACCCTAGCACACTGATGAGGAAGGGATGGAACATTTGAATGACTCTGGCCCATCTAAAAGGGTAAACTCTGTGGAAGATACAGGAAGAGAGGTTATTGACTATAGTGGCAACAATAAGGAAGAGTATGCCGATATAAACTTTGATGCTATGGATAGCACTAATGCAGTGAACTTTGCACAAAGTAAGATCACATCTGAAGAAACAAGCAAAGAAAAGGTAATACAACCCCCCCTTCCTCATTGCACCCCAGGTTCCCAACAGTGTGACCCCTTCAGTAGAAGAGAAGGGCATGATGAGTGAATCAGGGGACTCTTCCCCTGGCTGGCCCGGTGGTGCAGTGGCTAGATTTCTGTCTGCAATGCTGACAACCTGGGTTTGGACACAAGCCTGGGAAGTTGGTGGACTGGCTGGGGGGAGGAGGATCGAGCGTCCAATGGACTGCTCTCCTCCTCTGGGGGGAAGGGTTGGGTAGCACTCAGTGCCCGACTGACCCCTGGTGGAAGCCAGGAGTGTTGTGGCTGAGGCTTGGAGCTTCTGGGAGGTGTGCCAGATGTCAGCGTGTTGTGCCATGACATCCTTGCATGCCACACCTCCCAATAATGGGAAGAAAAGCTGGCTGAGGCAGGGAGGACACTCACTTCCCCCATCCACTCCATGCAGCTGACTGAGGCACTCTGCCACTGGATCAACACATGGCACCATTCAGAGAGTTAGTGGGAGGGGCTTCCTAGCAGTCCCACCCTGGGGAAGGGGACAATCCAGGGGGCACTCTGGTATAGCAGCAGGTAAGTCATGGGGGATGGGGTGAAGTGGCAGGAATGGCGGACCGGTTGGGAGCCAGTCAAGCAAAAAAAAAAAAAAAAGAGGACCCTTCTTCTAAAAATACAGACATATACAGTTCACCCCCTAAGGAGCTGAGAAGACAGTTTACTATGGCTGACCTTTTCACAGCTCAGGGTGAACCAGCATAGCGGCAGAATGTCATATGGTTAAAGAACAAAGGTGCTCTGGAACTTTCCCCAGACAGGGTGTACTGTGTGTCATTTGGAATTTGCTGAAAAAATTTATGTCTTTTTTTTCAGTAGAACTGCATGTGGTGATCCATGTCTTGAGAGAGAGACACCATTTGATGTTAGCTTTAAAACCGTGAGATCACTAGAGAGGTTGGGGTTAAATCTGATAACCTGAAAGATTCAGAATTGTTGTTTTCATTTATTGTAATCCCTCTGTCCAAACCTGCTATTAAAACCATTACTATTCTGTTCTGAAACTAGTTGGTGAATGTGTCAGGTATTTTGTATTGGAAGGGATAACAATGTGAGGTCCTGGATAATCCATGCCCCATTATTGACACTGTGCAGGTTTGGACAGGGGGATGGACATTTTGGGTCATGTTAAAGCAGGCAAATAGAGGTGTTTGCCATTTGCTGGGCAGCTTTTTTTCTGTGGAGAGACAGGGGCATGTGTTTCTATAGAAACATAGAAAGTGACGGCAGAAGGGGGGCCATGTGGCCCATCTGGTCTGCCCATAAGTCTACTCCTTCCCTTAACTGCTTTTCAGTGTTATGATTCTACCCAGGGCAGCTGCAGTCATGCCACAAATGTGGTTCCAGAACTCACTTAAGATCTGCTTGTGATACCAATCGCTATAACATGTGCTTCAAAAATGGTCATGTTAGCCACAGATGTCCAAATCCCTTTAAGTACAATTTGTGTGAGGAACAGGGGCACTCATATAGGTAGTACTCCTGGGCCTCACACAGTCAGAGAGATGGGCTGAATCAGGAAGAACTGATTATCAGAAGTTAAGCGTAAGGTTTAATGAAGTCCTCTGTGCAGAGGGAAGCAGAGAGAGAGAGTGCCATGCTGAAGCAGCTAAGGAAGCCCAAATGTCCCTTATGACCCCTGCACCTGCAGAAGAGACTTCTCAGATATATGATTTACATAAGTTGGTGGATCAAAGCTGCCCAGCCCCTGAAGGGAGGAACATAGTTTCAGAATTTAGAAGACCCCAGAACAGGGGCAGAATCAGGTGCAGAAGGAGCAGTCTCAAACCCAGCAGCAGGGAACCCCTTCCCCCGCAGCCTAGTACTGAAATAAGTCCTATGGATACATAGTCAGTTTTGCCCCCTTCCCCAGCAGAGTCAGAAATGGAGGTAGTTTCCATAATTAAAAGGGAAAGACACAGAAAAGCCAACATGAAGACAGGGTAACCTATAGAAACCCCAGTGAAGGATAGGTATGGTGGTTTAGCCAGAAAAAAACAATAGGGAGACACTGAAGAGGAGGAAGGGGGACTACGAGGCTTCTTCTATTATCCCTTCCATTCATGACCAGTCTTCAGACTGGGACAAATCCCTGTTTGAGAAATCAGCTGCGAAGAAAAGCTGGAGGGGAACCAGGTCCCAGATCAGGAAAGCAGCCCCCCAAAGATAACAACATGTGTATAGGATCCACAGTTTGCCCATCATACTTAATGTAAACAGTACAAAGACCTATAGGACAAGAAGGTGCAGCATCATGATACTTCAGTCTATGCAAACTAATATATTATTTGTCCAAGACACTCATATTAAGACTACTTTTGGACTTCCAGCAGCTGAAAGGTTATAGACACATGGGCCATCCTTTTGGTCAGAAGGTACAGACAAACATGATGGTATAGGCATTTGTTCTCTGAGGATCAGCTTTTACAGTTACAAAACTGGTTGAAATAGAACCTGGAAGAGCAGTAATGGTCAATGTGGAACATGGGGGTCAAAGTTTTCACCTAATAAATATATATACCCTGCAGACAAAAGCGGTAAGGGTGACGGCTCTTTTCCAGGAAGTTAGACCATACCTGCATACTAGCAGATGGGTCATACTAGGCGGGGACCTATTGTGGTATCCCCTTACAAGACTGAGGGGGGTAAAACAGGGAAGCTGTATTGTGACTCTGTATACTTAAACAATATGATTAAAGTAGCAGGGTCAATGGATGGTATCTCCTCTGGTGGCTTAGTGAATCCAATTACTTTCACAAAAGGATAACTAGTGATTAATATAGTATTTGTCCAAGACACTCATATTAACACTGCTGTCCCGAAGGAACCATCCCGGTTGTGTTGGCCATAGCAGTCCCCCCACAGTGCACATATGTCGCCTATGTCAAACTCTGGAGTTCCTGGACCCATAGTGCAGACTCTGTCCATATGCCAGTGTTATGGCTGATGCCCCCTGTGATCATGGCCAGTGAACATGGCACGCAAGGTTGCCAAGGTGGACACACGGTATCACACAGTACGTTATGTCCCTGATGCAGGCCACATGCCCCCTGTACCTTGTGGTATGGCCATCTGTACAGCCACCTGCCGTAACACCCTCAAAAACAATGATGGTAACTTGATTGAGAGCGTTACTGATTGTAAATATCGAGGTGTATCTTTAGACTGTCATTTAACTTTTGAAATTCACATTAGTTAGCTAATCAAAAAAAGTCATCAAAGGCTTGGTATGTTGTACTGTTTTAAACAATTTTTGATACTTGAAACAAGGGCTCTTTTAGCAAATAGTTTTTTGCATCCCCTGATAGATTATGACTAATGTTTTTTTTTTGTAAACTTTATTTATTGAGGTCCTCAAGCTTACAATCACAAAATCCACTTTCATGAACAAAGAATGAATTCCATTGTGATTGCCAATTTCAACATAATAAAGGCATGATAAAAACAGCTGTTGGATTAGTGCACAGTTGTGAATCTGTCACAGCAATACAGTATTTAATGGTAACATCCATATAATGAACCTACATCTCCTATCCCTATATAATTAGTCCAGCTTCTAGGCCTGAGCCTGCCAAGAAATGAAAGAAAGGTATCCTATCAGAGCATGGGTCTCTGGAACACTGACTCATTGATTTCCTTCTCTCCCTCATCAAACATTTTTGGTAGGATGAGGACCACGTACCATAACATTATTCGATTTGTTACTGGTCTACCAAGAATGACCCATCACTGCAGCCTCTACAATTATGTAAATTGTCTCTTTTTAAAGTATAGACTGAACAGTAAAATCTTGATATTTTTTTTACAAAATTTATTTTAGTCTTTTGCCCAGTAGCATTATCTCCCTTTTTCAGAGATCTGTTATTTCACGCATTACTAGACTCATCACTGGTAATTTCTTCTTAATTTCATTTTGTCATGCAACATAGGAGCAACTCTCCCTCTCTTATAGGGGAGTTAAACTTTTTAATAGCTTACCATCAGTGCCTGACTCTGATGCTTTTTAAAAATAACTTAAAAAGTTACTTATTCAACAGAAATGTATGTAAGTGTTTTTAATTCCTTGTTTTTTTACCATTCTATATGTTGAAGTTTACTGTTTAGTTCATGTTTGTCTGTCATTGGACACTTGTAAAAAACAGGAAGTTTGCTCACATGCCTTTCCAGTATAAAAATAAAAATTAAATGAAACAATGAACTGATTTTCACAAGGACCACTGCAGTGGAAACTTTGGACCACCTAGCATACCTCTCAACTGTCCCTGATTATGATGAACATCCCTCCTCACATCCTAACCAGTCCCTCTCTTCCTCTTTTCAAGTCAACCTTCTTGCCTTCCTTGCAGCCTCCTCCTCCTCCTCCTGCTCTTGCTTCCACTGAAGCCCCCTGCCTTGCCTATCTCGCTTGACCTCTACCCCCTCACTTCGTTCTCCCTCCTTCTCCTCCCCACCCTAGCCTGTCAACCTTAACTGACAGCTATTAAATCCCTATTGTGGCAGACATTACAAACTACATTTGTATAGCCTATTCTTGATGTATATAGAACCTATAGGTATGTAGACATGGTGTCATTGTCTAGCCTTACAGTATTGTTGCTACTGTCATTGTTTGCTGCTATAATGCACTGTATCTCTGTACAACTTGTATTTTGCTTCATTGTACCCCAGGTTGACCCTGAAAAAGGGACTGAATTGTCTCAGTGGTCTTACCTGGTTACCAAAACATAAATAATAAATAAATAAATAAATTTTACCCCTCAAAATTGTTTTTTCCTTCATTTGTCCCTCATAGAAAGGGTACTGCTCACAGAGAGAATGTGCTATAAATTTAGACATTCAAGTAGTAATTTATACTATTCTAAGATGTTAAATTAATAATAAACTTTGTTTTATTTATTGATTTATTGAGAGACTTCCGGTGACGTCATGGTATAGACTGCAACCTTAGACGAAAGGCTCCCACTGAAAATGACTAAATTACCGCCTAAAAACAGCTTTTTAGCCTGCAACTAATGAGAAAATCACACTACAGGAGGTAAAAAGGCCTAAGAAATGAGGGGATACCCAAAATAGACCTCTGGAGTGCCGAGATGGAGAGAGATCACTAGGGGAAGACTCGGAGATCGAGGGATCGTGGGCCTCATCAGCCTCCCACTACAGTACCACACCCAGTGATCAGGTTCCTTACACCATACTTCAGCGGCAAATGGCTCAGGTACTAACGGAGCTATGGGACTTCCCGTAAAGAGATGAGGTCAACAGCCACAGCCCTATGCACCGATATTAATAAATTAGAAAAACAGTAGGAGGCCAGCGAAGTTCATGCAACAGACACAGATAAATGGGTGGACGAAATGGAAAGTGCCATCGTGTAGCTACACAGCAGTCTCCAAGCCCTGCAAGAATGAGCCGAGGATGCAGAAAGTAGGAACTGTAGAAACAATATAGGAGTATCGGTCATACCTGAGGGGGCAGAGGGGACAGAAATAATACCCTTCGTTCAGAAAACACTTCGGGAGCTTCTACATCTACCAGAAGACATATTGCTCGAAATAGAACATGCACACCGCACGCTAGGCCCCTGACCTGCCTAAGGAGCTCATCCCCGAACAATCTTAATCAAATTCCTATGGCATCAAGAAAAAGAAACAGTACTCCACACTGCCTGGAAAGCTGAAGAAGTGCTGCTAAATGGCCAGAGACTATACCTAGACAACGATTATGCCCCTGAGCTAACGGCAAGGAGAAGAGCATATACCCGGATTATGAAAGCTCTGAAAACCACGGGCATACGCTTCCGGACCCCTTATCCATCCAAAATGGTGATCTTCCTCCCAGAAGGCCCACTCACCTTTGATAACGCCGCAGCAGCAGCAGCTGAACTGAAGTCCAGAAACATCACAGTTTTTCAGCAGCACCCCAGCTCAGGATCGTCAGTTGCCTCCAAACTCTCACAGAAGGCATGGAGCAACAACCCAAGAAATACAAGATGCCGACAAGGATCAGAGACTGTTCGGAGGATAGTAGATGCACTACAGGCCAGACAAAACCATGAGGAGAGATCTGGAGAGGAAGGTCGTGTGGCAGAGAGCTAAACCACAGCAAGTACCAATATGATGGACTCTATGTTATGTGTTTCACTTTTGCTAATAGAGATACAAGGAACTCAAGCATTAAGTTTAACTGATTCGTACCACTAATATAGAGTAGGTGTATGGAGATTAGTCAGTAGTCTGGGAGGGTGGCTGCTCACTACCCACCTTCCAGGGTGTTCAAGAGGGGGATAGGCTCACTGATCGTGGCCCACTGCAGCGTTAGCGGCGATCACTGTACCCCCCTGCTTGTACAAAGTAGTGCGACCAGCCATGAGGGGGAAGAAAAAAAGGGGGGGGCAGGAGCTAGATATAAGAAAGGAGACAGGGATGTTATCGGCAGATGTATTTCAGGGAGGATTTAGTTACCCTTCTTAAAAAGAATATCCAGCTCATGTGAAATGTCTACACCACTAAACTTATAAACTGGAGGGAAAGAAGGGGGAAAAAGAAGGGGAAGGGAAGAAGGAGGAGAAGGGTTCAGACTTCTGACTATACTTGAGATTACACCATGCCCTACTCACACCTTGCGTCAACGCAGTAAGTGAGTCCCATATTGCTTGAAAAATGGACTCCCTCCTATTTCAGCTATAAAGCAACATAGTGAGATGCCTGCTGCATATTAAAGAGTGAAGTGCCCTCAAAAGTAAATGCGCAGCACTCACAAGTAGATGAGCTGCAGAAATAGGAAGTGAGCAACAACTGGCAAAAGCAACATGAAGGCAAGACTAGGAGAAACCCAGAGAACTCGGGTACTCTAGTAACCTCTAGGACCTAGGAGATGGACGGGGGACCTTTGGGGAGAGACAATAATGCACAACAGGAACCAATAATGGGGGTCGACAGAGGAAGGAAGGCGCTGTTTGTGTACTGCGCCTCTGTTGTTCCCTCTCTGTAAACCTCTTACTTGGGTCCGGGAGGTATTCACTCTCTGATCGGGACTAAGTGGCAACTTATGAACAATTAAGCAGAGCCCCAGGATGACAATCTCCCAGCCTGAACTAAGGTAACACAGCAATAATTACTCGAGGCAATCCCCCCCAAAATTTCTATTTATCCCGGGAGGGAGCCTGATGTTTGACCATTGGTGTCACTCATTCCACTTACCCTTTTCCTCAGACACTATAGGTGTCTACTGACCCTTAATAGATAAGGGTTTAGAAGTAAGGATCAAACCTTCCCGAAATCAGGATCTCATTCTGATTGGTGGAAGTACAAGTTGTTATAAATTGTTTAAAGGGACCATGTTGGTCACTTTGCAACTTATAAAGTGTTTGTTATTACTAGTCATTCTGACTCAAAGTATGTTGTCTTGTTATTGTTGTTGTCTAGTTAGGTTCATCTGGTCCTTTCACTGCTTTATTCAGATACTTAATCTTATATATGCAAAGGGAAACCCCCCTATGAAATACAGAGGTTTAAGTAGCTCCCAGAATGTTAGAATTAGAAATGAGTTCCCCTACGCTTAAACTAATGTCCCTAAACATTAATGGGTTGACCTCCCCAATCAAACGATCTAAAGTGATGACATACATTAGACGGTCTAAGTCAGACCTAATATATCTTCAAGAGATGCACCTAAACCCCGTAGAGCATACAAAGCTAGCCAAATTTAGTAGGGGTCAGGTCTATCACTCCTCGAATAAAGAAGGTAGAAAAAGAGGGGTAGTGATAATAATACCGGCATACACCCCATTTAAGGTGAACACAACTTGGGCAGATCCAGAAGGCAGGTTGGTTATTGTCCAAGGAACACTTAATGATAAACAAGTCACACTGGCTAACGCATACCTGCCACCGAGCTTACCACTACCACAAATGCAATCCTTATTAGATAAAATAATACAAGAGACCAAAGGGATACTTCTGCTAGCCAGAGATTTCAATCTCAAGATAGACCCTAACATGGATACCTCACATCTGAGACCCCCTAAATAATCGGCCACGCAAACATTTTTTAAAATATTTATAGCAGAAGTTGGATGGTGTGACCGCACCTATTCCCACATAGACCGCACATTCACACAAGTAGAAAACCTGGAAGCTTTGCAGGAGGTCAAGCTGGGAGATATCTCCATCTCCAATCTTGCACCCTTAATTTCCACCTGGGAAATGGGCCTTCAGCCTAAAAACACAAAATGAAGGCTGAACCCATTCTATCTCTGTCAGAAGGACTTCCGAGAGTTTATCAGCGATAAAATCACTGAAATTATAGTAGATAACCCCCCCGGCAGATACCACCGCAGCAATTCGCTGGGACACTATTAAGTCAGTTCTCAGAGGCCATATTATAAAGCATACAGCAGAGGTGTGTAGGCAGCACAGGAAACAAAAGGCACAGCTGGAAGAATCCCTCCATTTTCTTCAAATGGCCCACAAACAAGGCAACACTTCAGTATACCCTCAGTTGCAACAAATTAAGTTGGATCTAGATCGATTAGTACAAACACAAACCGAAATAGCTCTGACCTTTTTAAAACAGAGGTATTATGAAGTGGGACCTCAGGCTAGCTGACTACTAGCCTACCAGATTAGGAAGCAAAGGAAACCAGCTACAATTTCCTCCATTCGACACCCGGAAAAAGGCCAACCACTTACCAAAACAAGGGAAATAGCAGATGCTTTCACAAATTACTATACTAATTTATACACCCCTGAGCAAACCCCATCCACACAAGAAATAACTTATCTCCAAACAATTACTCTAGCACAACTTACAGAAACACACAAAGAGACCCTTGTGGCACCAATTACTGAGGCCGAAATCAGTAACACTATCGCAAACACCAAATCTTTGAAGTCACCAGGCCCGGATGGATACAGCTCAGAGTTCTATAAAACTACCAAGGCACAAGTGATCCCAAGGCTCCTTCCCTTATTCAATTCAATACTAGAGGGAGACCTCCCAACCCCTCTTGGTCCTTTGCGACCATACCTGTAATACCCAAACTAGGTAAGAATCCACAACTTTGCAACTCACATAGGCCTATATCGGTACTAAATCAAGACTATAAACTATTCATGAGTATATTAGCACATCGAATAGACCAACTCCTCCCAAAGTTGATACACAAGGACCAAACCAGTTTTGTGAAATCCTGCTCCACAATTGATAACATTAAATGTACCCTCCATATAATTCACCATATACAAACCTCTAAGTCCCCCTCAGTACTAATTAGCCTAGATGCCGTAAAGGTGTTTGACAGGGTCGCCTGTCCTTTCTTATAACTGACTTTAAAAAAAATGTGGCTTTCCTTCAGCCCTCATTACAGTTCTCCAAAACATTTACTCTACCCCCAAGGCATATGTGAAGGTGGATGGACATCATGCTGACCACTTCCACCTGCAAAGAGGCACCAGGCAGGGCTACCCACTTTCCCCCTGTTATTCGCGGCATTTATTGAACCCTTGAGCACAACAAATACTGGAATCCCAAACAATTAAAGGAATATCAGTCGGAAATACAGAACACCGAGTTGCACTATATGCAGATGACATCTTTCTATATATACAAGACCCTGAAAACTCCCTTCCTATAGTGAAACAAACCTTGGATAACTTCAGTCAAGTGACAGGCTACAAATTAAACTTAACCAAATCAGAGTACTAACCTTTAACTACACACCCTCCTCCCATGTTCAAACTATTATTCCTGGCAGATGGAATCTGCAGAAGTTAAAATACCTAGGAGTCCAGCTATCCCACTCACACACCATGTACTACAAATATAATTATATACCTTTTGCTACACAATTAAAAGCAGACCTGGCCTCGTGGGTGACCTTACCACTAAGTTTGACAAAGAGAATTGACCTGATTAGAATGGTAGTCCTACCAAGGGCTCTATATCTATTTCAAAATCTTCCCCTCCATATACCACTAAAAGCTTTCCGGGAATGGAACCAGCTGATAACTAAATCCATATATGCCAATCGAAGACCCAGGGTCCACCTCAAAGTCTTGACCCTTCCCCACCAGGAAGGAGGACCGGCACTACCAGGCCTATAATTATACTATCAAGCAGCGATTTTGACACACATCATGGCCAGGCAAAATAAGACTGCTAGCCCACACTGGTTGGAGATTGAGAGGATTTTGATGGACAATCAGGTGTACTTCCACACCCAGTATCAACTAACAAGTAAACAGGTAAGGGGCCTTCCTACACGTCCATGGCTCACAGCCCAGTTTAAAACTTGGCAAACCATTAAAACAAACCAATGCAGGGGGGGCACTGTCGAGCAGCCACGAGGGAGGAAGCAAGTATTTAGAGCTCCTTATATTTTCTAAACTTTTTGGCTAATACTAGATATTTGAGAAGCTATTTTCTAATCCCTCTATTTTGTGGTGTTTACTGCAATCATCCGGTGGATCATAATGGGGAAGACCAAGGGAATTATGGCCGCTCCACAGGATTTTTTCCACCCCAAAAATAAGAGAGGAGGTGGGCCTCCTCAGCGTAGTGAGGCAGGGGCTGAGAGTCCTGATGATCCTGAGGAGGTGTCTCTGGGGATGGTCAACTCAACACTACAACAGCTGGTTAGAACGGTTCAAGATCTAGACCGTAAATTTGACTCGTTGACCCTCAGGGTTGTGGCATTAGAGATAAAAGCAGACCTCGCACAGCAGTCCATGAACAAAATGGAACGGAATCTTAATAAAACAGTGGATGCCATGACTAAGCTCATCAGAGACAATACAGCACTCTGCTGACGGATCGAGATGCTTGAAAATCAAGCCCGGGAACAGAATATTCATATTTTAGGATTACTGGAGCTGGAAGAGGGGGAGGACCCTCTGGAGTTTGTCCGAACTTTTCTGCTGGATTTACTGGGATTTGGCGAGGACGAGCCATAGCTTGCATTTGAGAGGGCTTTTTGTCTCACTCCCCACAGGGCACCGCAAGGACAGATCAGCCCTAGGACACTCGTGGTTATTTGCTCTGGTGTGAGGGTTAGAGACCGGATTATGGCAGTGGCAAAAAGGAGAAATATTAAATATGGAGATACGACTTTTTCAGTTTTCCCGGACCTTTCATATGAAACCAGACAGCGTCCGAAATCTTTCGATGGTACCCGTAGTCACCTAAGGAACTTGAAAAATGATTTACCAGCTGCTATACCCTGCTAGATTGCAGATGGAGTGGAAGGGTAAAGTGTACCTTTTCAATGATCATTTTGAGGTGGCGAAGATGTTGTAATTTATACAGCAGGAGGAAGATCAGAAGCTGGACGCAGCTGCATCGGAGAGCGAGTGACTTCCATTAGGAAATGTTGCGAACTATAAAGTATTCTATATGAAGTGATATCTGTATAATATCCCGGTATTAGCTGATGTTTAAGAATTGGTTGTCCTGTACTACCGGGGTAACTGGAGAGGAACTGGTATTTCTTGGGAAAAACAACTGTGGGCCTTACATTGCCTTTTTGTTATTATAGATTAATATTGTTTTCATCAGAACAGAGACTTGGGCTGTACAATATGGATGCCCCTCTTTTTCTTGTCTTGTTAAATAGTTGCCTGATGGAATCGTTTGCTTTACATTAAGAGCTTCCTCTGAATTTGGCTAAAGAATATAAAGGGACTGGAATTTTGGACTTTTGATTATTATTGCGTATCATGGACGGTATGTTGAATTGGTGGGCTGTGGTGGGTCTGTAGAAAACCTGTTTTGAAAAGGGATTACACCACGGATTCCTTTCTTAATATTCTAATGGGATTATTGGGAATATTGTTAAATATTAGGACTAGTGAGTTATGGTTAATACGGGACTGTATGTAACTATGGGTATATTGCCTTATAGGAGAGGTGTGGGCTGACGTGCTAGCTCATGCCCTAGCAGGCCCAATGGGGCCAGCTGGGGTTATTTCTTCCTCTGAGGTGATCCCTGTGCAGTAGACTATGGGATTGGACTTGAATATTAAATGGTTAATTCCCCCTATGTTGCTGTTATCATCTAAGGGATGGGTGAAAATGTATCTGAAAATGATCATTGAGTGTATAATCTCCAGCACCTGTCTGTGATTGTTAGCTTCTTGTAAGAGTATTCTTGCATTAAAGCTCAATAAAAACATTATACAAAAAAAAAACAGCAACGCCTAAATCACTTCCATCCCCTTATATGCCCTATCTCTTGCCTCTATGACTTTCCCCCAAACAACTTACATAAAGGCTACCATAATTGGGGAAAACATGGCCTAAAATATATACCGCAGATAGTGATGCAGGGCAGCGTATGGACGTACGCAGAAACCCAGAGAAGATTCCCCCTTCCCCACACAGACTTCTACTGCTATCTACAGCTTTGCCATTATATAGAAAACCTACCAGAGACACTCTGGCAGCCGGAACACTATCCAACCATAATTCATAGTCTGATGCTACTTAATACTAGTTTGAAACAGGACCATTTGGTTTCCTTTTATATACCAAACACTGAATTCACAGAGAGACTCCCTCACTGAGAAAATACATTGGCAGTGGAGGCAAGAGATAGGGTATGAGATCACTCTGGAGGATTGGTGTCGGGCATGTGGCTATACAACCCAAGTGACAAGTTCACACCAATGGCGTGAATATGCCTGGAAACATCTAATTGGATTCTTCAGGATCCCCATGGTCACGAACCATTACTCTCCCACTAACTCAGCAAATTCTTGGCGAAAATGTGGTGAAAGTAAGGCAGACCACACACATATAATGTGGAGCTGTCCAACACTTAAACCATTTCTCTCACAACTCCAGACACATCTACAGGAAATATTTGATCCTCAACTCCATCTATCAATAAAGATGTTTATGTTCCTCATACTCCCCAAAACATTTAGAAGTTCCAATATAAGGTACCTTCTTCTCCTCATCATCAGATCAGCAAAAAAGACAATTACTAAATTGTGGCTAACCACCAAAACCCCTACGATTCAGAACTGGTGGGATATTACAAAGCAAATCTATAATATGGAAAGAATAACCCATAACTTAAATGAACAAAAAGAAAAGTTTACGGCCAGATGGATTCGATGGCAGATGTATTGCATGTTAAAAGATACCACTTTTGTACCCTAAGGGACTGAAGGTGAATTATAAACAACTTAAACCAGTCACCAGGGACTAGAAACTAAACTAACACCAGTCAGTCATATCACTCATTGACTCCGACGAAACATATAAGTAGGATATAATATTATTAAGAGATAGGGATGACCAAAGAGTATGGGGAAGGGAAGAAGGAGGTTCTTAAAGCACTCTGAACCCACTAACTATAGAATGTAACCCAAAATGGGAGACCTTATGCAAGACCATAGGTTTACCAAATACCTGAGCTAAGAGGATTTGGTGCTATGAGACATCCGGTCTATTCAGTGTATGGAATTGTGAATAAAACTGCTAGGCTAATCTGTTTGCAACCTAACAGAAACTATATAATTGACAACAATGGCAGACACCCATGACAAGGGACCTACCGCTCCAAAATGAACAACTTTTTATAAGTAAAACTATGAATAATTAATAATGAACTAATACCTCTGTATTTTATTTTATTTTAAATGAAAACCAAAGAAGTCAAGATGTAACAAGATACAACCTAGAATTTTCTCCCTTCATTTATAAAGTGATGTATAAAAGAAATGGAATTAACATGACCTGATGATGTATGTGTATATATGTTGAAAAATGTTAATAAAAAATATATTTACAAATGTAACCCCCCCTGTTACCCGGGGTTACTAGAATCCCAGTAAGACCTAGTGGTAGGCAGGGAAGGCAGCTTGTGAAACTCCAGTTAAATGGATTTCACACTGTCTCACTCTGTTCTCAGTCTCAGCTGAGACTGAGGAATGACATCACCATAGAACTATCGCAGCTGCATGAGCCACATTGGAATCTGCAGAAGGGAGTTAGATTAGAATGTTGGGAGTTTTGAACAGTCAGTCTGTAGTAGTCAGTAGTTGGAGATTGTTGTGAGAGGAGCACAGCAGTTCTGTGCACAGACTCTTGGAGCCTCAGCTCTGAAATAGAGCTACATTTAGGGAAAGGTGTGTGTTTACGCCTAAAGAGGGACACAGTAAGCTGTTCTTTAAAGTGGTGGAGACCGCTGATTTGTCTGCGCCCCATCCCTCAGGGATGGGGCTGGAAGAAGTTTGCCTGCTATTCCAGGGGCAACCCCCTGGCTACTGCTAGAGAAGAAGCTGTCTCATTTTTCCGTGAGTGTGTGGGGTACAAGAAGATTTTGAGATTCGCCTGTGGGGCACCTGCAACCAAAGGGTGAGTTCTGCTCTTTCTAAAGGGCCCATGTTTCATCCTGAACTGTGTTAAAGTGAGGATTGGACTGCTGAAGTAGTGGGAGGCCTAGAGTAATAGGCTTAGCCAAAAGTAAAAGTATGTTCAAGTCCAGCACAAAGGGAAAGTCAAGACATGTAGAGGAGATGTGAGATACGTCTACCCAGTAATCTACATTGCCAAGCTTTCAAAAGAGTTGTTTAGTGTCCAGAGAAATGGCCGGGTATGGATTGTGGGAGCTGGAGGTGGGGGTCCGTCTATGCTTTGTTTGTTCAGTTTGGATGTGAATAAAAGCCACATTTTAGAATCCCATTCTTGGTTTTGGACATTACAGTTATTGCTTCCTGTGTTTGGATTTACTTGGGTGTCCCTGTGCAGAATAGCCAAACCTAGGCCCCCTGTGTCAAGTAACCTAGTCCTCCCCGAATCCAGTCCCCAACAGGTACTGCTGTCAGCTTCAACAGCATGCCACCTGTCGTTTTGCAAAAAGACAGAGGTGAGGGCCTTACAAAATGGAGGCACTGCTTTGGATTTTAATTTTGGGAGGAAAGGTGCTCGGACAAAGAGCTAGCGTTTTGGCTATCTGGCAGTGGGTTGCCCAAAAAGCTGAAGCAACTTAACTAGTGTGTCGCTGTGAGCTGTGGATCTTATGCTGCTGTTAAAATGCCAACTGTTTACCAAGGAGCAGTAAAGCTAAAAGAGTGTGCCCTTGTCCTGCATCAAATGTTTACAGCGTTTTTCCCTGCTTTTTAAAAGAACTGTGGTGTGATAAAGAAAAGTGTGGAAGACTAGGGGTAGCAACAGGAAAATTGTGCCCTGGACGTTGGAAATGCTTTTTAAAAGAGCTGTGGTGATAAAGAAAAGTGTGGAAGACTAGGGGTAGCAACAGGAAAATTGTGCCCTGGACGTTGGAAATGCTTTTGAGTGAACTGAGAAACTTGCTGAGTAAATGGCCATGCTAAATGGCTGAAATGGGCTCCCGCTGTGGAGTCAGTTGAAAAAAAAAAAAGTGGGTTCTGCAGTTTAAATTCGCTTGCTTGACGATCGCCGTGAAGAGAAGAGCACTCGCGAGGAAGAAGAGTCTCATTTGCATGGCGCCGTGTGATTGGTGAGGCTGCAATCTGTCCCGCCCCTCAGCCAGCTCTACAGTGACTGCCCAGCATTCAAGAGGGAGTGTGAGTGGAATGCATGTACTGGCTTGGTGGAGGAGCATCGTGGTGATTAAAAAGTGCGTAAAACTGTTAAAAATAGCCTTTGCTGTTTAAAATCAGGCTCAACCTGCATCTCGATCGACTGAATTGCGAGTGTGGTGATCGGGGAGATGATTGACAGGACTGCCCACCCGTTTTCTTTCTGAGGCCTCCAAGACTGGCTGCAGGACATTTTTCCATCGCAGCTAACAGCTACTGATAACAGTGAGTACCAACAATGATAATTGCTCAAACAGTGATTTTCTGCCAAAAGCCAGCTGAATATGTGTGCAGCAGTGTAGTCACTTTGCAAATAATGACTGTGTCAAGTTTTACCAACAAGTGCAAGTCTGCTAGGCCATTGACTGTGAGCATAGTTATGGATTCAGCATTAGTTTAAAGTTTTAAAGCCAGAGAGAGACTGTGAGTTGTAGCCAAATGTGCAGCACTAGTTTACAGGCAATCCTGTGCTTGAAATCCTGAGGCTTTAAGTGACTGTGAGTTAAAGAAATGTTTCCAGCAAGTGAAAAGTCCATGGCAAATCATGTAAATGTGTTAGCAAAAGAACAGTGCAAGTTTGTGCAGTTTGAGCAAAAGTTATCAGTAGTGTGGTAAATCGGATGCAGTTAGCTTGACCTAATTCTGAATGTTGATGCGTAGAATTTGCTGCCTATTACAGGGTAGGGTAGTAAAGCAAACACAGCAGCAGAAGAGCCATGTTAAAAGTAAAGAAAGTGTTCAGTGAAGTGGGACTTTGAGTAACAGTGAGCATTTGTTTGTTTTCCCTGCAGTTATGGCCTCAGGACCAGCTCGCTACCCGGATCATGGCCGGGCTGCAGTAACAGCAGCAGTAAATAGGTTAAGGGACATTGAAAGGTGTTATTATGGAGGACAACTGCCTTCTCATGTGGCGATTCCTGGATATCCAGTGCAAGTGTGTCAAATATGCTTAAATGCTGGAAGGACATCTTCATGATACCTCACTGTTCTGGGTGCCTAGAGAAATATGGCTTGTATAAAGTGCCCCAGATCTGCTTGGCTCCCACATGGACAAAGGTTCAGGAATCTGTAGTTGAGGCACATGCACCAGGCAGAGCCTGTTGAAGAGGCCCCTTGGGAGTGTACAAAGCTAGAGGGTGCAGATTTAGAGACAGAACCAGATGTTGATGTTTGGATGCTGGATCTCAAAAGGAAAGTTCAGATAAAGCATCAGTAGACCCCTGGAGAGGGCCTAGCCCAAGTCTCATAGGAGAAGATGAGATGGGAGGCCTTTGAATGGGAGGTGTCGACTCCACGCCTAGTGATGAATGGATAGTCTCAGGAGTGAGGACGACTGCTCACCCTGGGCACAGATTCTCAGTGAGGAAGAAGATGAGGGGAACCCATGTGGCCTTGTGAAAAGGAACGGGCACACAGCCAAGCTCTTGCCTCGAAGAATGTATGGAAGAGAGTGGTGATGCCACTGCCCTGGCTGTGCAAGAAGAAGAAGTCAGGGATCCGTTTTAATCTCATTGAGGATGTGAGCTGGCAGAACCAGGACTGGCCACCCCAAGCCAGGCCAGCAGTCTCAGGTTGACCAAAGCTAGTAAAGAGGTGAGACTGGTTTGTAGGGAAGGCGAATGAAATCTATGGATAACCTTTCCTACCTTTCCTGGAGAGTCTGGGAGGAGATTGAGAACAGCAGGAAATCCTGGATCTGGTCGCAGGCAATGAAATGTGCATCCTGGTGCAAACAAGCATGTTGAAACAGACTGTTTCATGAGAAATATACCCAGTGGAAGAGGAGACACTGTTTATGGACAGAGTGCGAATAGTGGACGGAGAGGGACGTGAAACCTTCCACTGTGTGAATTAGGTGTGCCCAGATGGGGTAATAATTCAAGCTCCTGACCCCCGGTACTATTGGCCTCAATGCAAGGACCTCCTGGCAAATGTGCCCATGCCTGCCAGATGGAAAGCCGAGCAGTGGTAGTCAATACTGCCACACCAGCCTTTGTGGTGCCTTTATTGATCCGCCAGTATGGACATCCAGGACTCAGGTGCCCCACATTCATCAGTTCTACAGTGTACTGGCCTTTCCAGAATCCATTGACTGGCCCACCAGATGACTTCGGATCCAGAGAGGACACCAGTCCAGCTGTAACCTGATCCATCGCCTGGTAATTGGATGATGTCAGACCAGCTGTTTTCCTTTTTTTTGTTCCTGTTCTAAGGTTCCATCTCCAGAGATGACATCAGCCCAGCAGTTCCCAGATGTTCCCTCCTGTAGTTCCCGGAAGATGTCCACCCAGCTGTATCAGAAGAAATGCTGCCAGGGAGAGTCTTCGGCTGAGGAACAGGTCGGTGCCGATTTTTTCCTTCTACAAGGGGCTGGTAAGTCCGAACTTTTCTATCCTTATGACATTGCAGTACACACCCTATACTAGCAGACTCCAGAATGTGTGAACTGTCCTCAAAGACTCTCCCCTTTGGGACTTTGGCCTGCTAGAACTGTGCTTCACCGGGCTCCGGCCCAGGAGAGACTCTTTAATGGACTAGCCTTTGGGCACTGTAGTCACTAGATGGGACTTTTAGGGCACTCCATCCCCCAAATGTGTATTGTAAATAATGTCATTGTTTTTCTACTGTTTTCTAATGTACATACTGTTTTCTACCTTTTCTAAAAAAAATCTTTTTGGGATTCTCCAGTGTTTTGATGGTAGGGGTTTAGATAGAGTGTATGCAGATTAGAGTGTGTGTTGTCTTTCTTTTCTTAGGTGTTCCTGAAGAAGATAGAAGAGAAGACAAGAAGAGGAGGAGGGGCTCATCAGAGTTCCTCACTAATACTTTAGTGTGTAGTAATTTAAAGTACTGTTGTGGTTGTTATTGTTGTTGTTACTGCATTAACCCTTTCCTTCCACAGGTGTGGTGGTGGGGGTAGGGAGGCAGTAATGTAAGGTGATAGTATGGTATTAGTTTCTTGGTGTGTGGTTGCAAGGTGCCCAAGGTCGGGGAGGTCCCCAGGTTGTTTTTGTTTTGGGGTGTTAAGTTAGAGGCAGATAGGTTTTCCCTAGAGGGCTGGAGGGATAGACAGGCTGTGGCCCTGACCTGCAGTAGGGGTTGCAGTGCTGAGCTATTAGGGCTATGCTCTGGACAGTTCGACCAGAGCCACTAGGCGTCCATAGTAAGTGGGTAGAGTAGAGGCTGATATGTCAGCTAAAGGTCTCTAGGCCCTTAGTGTTGCCTGCCTGTGCTCGCACATGGTAGGAGGGGGCCTGATCACACCCCTCCGCAGGTAGCACATAGGGTGGGATGGCTAAGCCAGGTAAACAATGACTGCGGACAGTCATTTTCCTGGTCAAGGGCAAGTGTAACCCCCCTGCTACACGGGGTTACTAGAATCCCAGTAAGACCTCGTGGTAGGCAGGGAAGGCAGCTTGTGAAACTCCAGTTAAATGGATTTCCCACTGTCTCACTCTTTTCTCAGTCTCAGCTGAGACTGAGGGATGACATCACCATAGAACTATCGCAGCTGCATGACCCACATTGGAATCTACAGAAGGGAGTTAGATTAGAATGCTGGAAGTTTTGAACAGTCAGTCTGTAGTAGTCAGTAGTTGGAGATTGTTGTGAGAGGAGCACAGCAGTTCTGTGCACAGGCTCTTGGAGCCTCAGCTCTGAAATAGAGCTACATTTAGGGAAAGGTGTGTGTTTCCACCTAAAGAGAGAGACACAGTGAGCTGTTCTTTAAAGTGGTGGAGACCGCTGATTCGGGTCTCTGTGCCCCGTCCCTCAGGGGATGGGGCTGGAAGGTTTGCCTGCTATTCCAGAGGAAACCCCCTGGCTACTGTTAGAGAAGAAGCTGTCTCATTTTTCCATGAGTGTGTGGGGTGCAAGAAGATTTCGAGATTCGCCTGTGGGGCACCTGCAACCAAAGGGTGAGTTCTGCTCTTTCTAAAGGGCCCATGTTTCATCCTGAACTGTGTTAAAGTGGGGATTGGACTGCTGAAGTAGTGGGAGGCCTAGAGTAATAGGCTTAGCCAAAAGTAAAAGTATGTTCAAGTCCAGCACAAAGGGAAAGTCAAGACATGTAGAAGAGATGTGAGATACGTCTACCCAGTAATCTACATTGCCAAGCTTTCAAAAGAGTTGTTTAGTGTCCAGAGAAATGGCCGGGTATGGATTGTGGGAGCTGGAGGTGGGAGACCCCCCCCATCTTTAGTAACCAGGTCCACCTCTACGAATTTGCTCTGTGGATTTTCTACTTGCCTCATGCACTTGGCACAGTGATGAGGGAAGTACACAGACGTGATTGGAAGGAAAATTTCCTTTAGGAGTCAAGGCCTAAGGTGGTTTGTGGAGCCACCAACAGGAAAACTGGTTCATTCCCATATGGACCATGATCAAGTGGCTGGCGGGGGAGCTGGGCCATGGGAAAAACCCAAGTAGTGTACAAGTCGGGCTGTGTACCCAAAGCTGCGTGCAAGTCTGGGCTATGTGCCTGGTGGGTTCAGAGCCTGAGGGCTGGAATAATGAAGAAGTGTTCTGTGTCTCTAATCTGCATTACCAGAAATGTAGCCCCGTGGGGGTCCGTCTATGCTTTGTTTGTTCAGTTTGGATGTGAATTAAAGCCACTCTTTAGAATCCCATTCTTGGTTTTGGACATTACAATTATTGCTTCCTGTGTTTGGATTTACTTGGGTGTCCCTGTGCAGAGTAGCTAAACCTAGGCCCCCCTGTGCCGAGTAACCTAGTCCTCCCCGAACCCAGTCCCCACCAGGTACTGCTGTCAGCTTCAACATCATGCCACCTGTTGTTTTGCAAAAAGGCAGGGGTGAGGGCCTTACACAAAAAAATGTATTTATTTATTGAAATGTTTTACCAGGAAGGCACGCTGAGCAACATGTTGCTTGTCTTTTGTTTTTTAAAAGAAAATTATCTGAGGATCAGTGGCAGGATTTTTAGGACAGTAAATTAATAAAAAGGGAACTAGGAGAGCTTCAATAGCAGACAAGTAGTGGAATAGCAGTATAATTGCAGTATAATGTGGGGAGTGGTGCAATGCAGTGGCTGTGGGGAAGCATATTCAGGCAGACCTTCTGGACACTGAGGTGCTGCCCTATCTGCATGCACTCTGGACTGCGGGATGAGGTAGCCAGACTCAGAGCGGAAGTAAACTGGATCAGGAGTACCATCACCCCTATCCAGAGACCACCCAGTCCAATGCAACTGCCTCAAAGGATGCCGAGAACGAGGAGCACTTGGATGACAGTGGGCTCAGGAGGGTTAGAGCGGTCAGGAGAGGCACATACCAGATCCTATTCCACTCAAGAACTCATATGCCACACTGGCAAACGGGGACAACCAAATAGAGGTACTCAGAGAAGTGGAAGGAAAGGATGTGGAGGTTAGCCAAGGAGGTGACCTCAGCGAGGAAAGCAGTGGACCCCAGAGGAGGAGGAAACGAATCCTGGTGGGGGACTCCATCATAAGAGGGATCCAGCTAGGAACACAGAAGGGGGAGGGCAGGTAGGTGAGGTGCCCACTAGGTGCCACGGCATGAGGGATGGAAGGAAGATCCTGGGATCACTGGAAGGTACGGGGAGGGTGAGTTGACAATATCCACCCAGGTACTAATGACCTGGCAAATGGGGAGCCAAAGGAAGTTCAGGAAGAGTTTAGGAAATTGGGAGGGTCTCAAGCAAGTAGCTACTTCTGTCACTTTCAGAAGTACTACCCATGTAGAGGCAAGGAGAGCATAGGAGTGCATGCACCAGGAACTTTAACTCATGGCTGAAGAACTGGTGCTGTGAGGAAGGGTTTGATTCATTAGTGACTGGGGACCCACCTGGAGGATGGAGGTTTGTTTAAGCCTGACGGCCTGCATCCATCCTGGAAGGGAATCCAAGCACTCAATGATAAGTTTAAATGCTACATTGACAAGCATTTAAACTAGCAAAGAGGGGTGGCAGGCCAGCAAGGAGGGTACCTACTTGCTCACCCCACAGCTAGCAGTGCAACCAGTGAACCAGAGGAGTGGCTATCTCTACAAAGCAGTGTGCAAAAGATGGAGATTAGCACCCAAGAGGTGGATAGGCAGAAAAGGGGCAAAATTCAGCAGAAGGGCAGACAGCAAGGAGAACCAGGGATAAAGGACGACCAAGGAAGGGGCTGAGAGAATAGCAAAACAGTCTAGGAGGTCAAATCATGGAAAGCCATTGTGCAAATGCCAGGAGCCTTAGCAACAAGATGGAAGATCTGGAGACTGTCATGGTGCAGTCAGACCTGGACATTGTACATCACTGAAACCTGGTGTAATGATAACCACGACTGGGAGATGGTCATACCTGGCTACAACATATCTGTAGAGAGACAGAGCAGGCAGGAAGGGAGGAGGAGTGGCAACGTATGTGAAAAATGACATAGGCCACAGAGATCCAGGAGGAACAAAATGGGGAGAGATACTCGTGGGTTAAGCTGGAAAGGAAAATGGGCACAGCCATCCACACAGGTGTGGTCTATAGACCACCAGCCCAGGAGGAAGAAACAGATAGGGAGCTGATGCTAGCCATCCAAAGAATGGCAGACAAGGGTGAGGTAGTACTGGTTGGAGACTTCAATATTCCAGACGTGGACTGGAGCATCCCAGCAGCAGGATCAACTAGGAGCAGATTTATCCTGGACTCCCTTCAGGGTGCCTTCCTCAAGCAACTGGTCATGGAACCAACTCGGCAGAAGGCAATACTGGACCTGCTGACAAACAGGGACAGTGTGATGGGGTAACAGTGGGGAGCACCTGGGAACAGTGACCACCAGTCATTGTGGTTTGAAATCACAGAAAGAGCAGAACCAAACCACACAAAAACACAGATCCTGGATTTTAGGGGGCAGACTTTGGGAAAAGGGGAGATACTTGAAAGAGGCATTAAGGGAATGGGGCAGGAATCAGGGGTTGAGGAACAGTGGGCAGTATTTAAAATGGGGATTACAAGAACAACAGAATTATGCATTAAGCAGGTTAGCAAGAGGAAAAGGAAGAGGAGACCATTATGGTTTTCAAAGAGGTAGCAAAGAAAGGAAAGCCAAAAAGGATTGCATTCAGGCAAAACAAAAGACACAGGCAGAAGGGATAGGGAGAAGTACCAGGAGAAGCAAAGGGAGGCAGGGAGGTCAGTGCTAAGCCAAAGCTCAGACAGAAGAACACATTGCAAAATCAGTGGGTAGAGGGACAAAACCTTTACAGGTACATAAGTAGAAAAGAAAGGCAAAGGGAGGGATAGTGAGACTGAAAGGGAGGATGGGGCCGTGGAGGATGACAACAGTAAAGCTGACATATTGAACAGGTATTTCTGCCTGGGTCTTTACTGAGGAAGAGGAGGGTAATGGGTCTGAAGGAGTACAAGGGTGAGAATGGTGCAGAAATGGACCTGAAGTCCCTTTACACGAGAAAGGGTCCTGAAGGAACTGGAAGACAAGAGTTGGTAAAAGCAATGGGGGCCAGATGGGTTGCACCCCAGGTCTTTAAAGAACTAAGAGAGGTGGTGGCTGAACCCTCTGGCTATCCTGTTTAGCCGATCACTGGAAACAAGGGAGGTACCCAAAGACTGGAGGACATCAGATGTAGTCCCCTTATACAAAAGTGGGAACAAAGAGGAAGCAGAGAACTACAGACCAGTCAGCCTCACCTCGGTAGTGGGGAAGATCATGGAAGCACTACTGAAGGAGAGATTGGTGGAACATTTGGTTGTCAATGGACTACAGGACCCAAGACAGCATGGCTTCACCAGGGGGAGGTCATGTCAGACCAACCTCGTTGAATTTTTGACTGGGTGATTAGGGAGGTGGATCAGGGAGGGCAGTGGACATGGCCTATCTGGACTTCAGCAAGGCCTTTTGACACTGTGCCACATAGAAGACTATTACACAAACTGGGGAATATGGGTGTGGGCAGGACAGTAGTGTGGTGGGTAGGTAACTGGTGGGCGCAGGACACAGAGGGTGGTGGTAAATGGCTGTCACTCCACAGAGGGAAGAGTGACCAGTGGGGTACCACAGGGATCAGTGCTGGGACCGGTCCTATTCAACATCTTCATCAGTGACATTGCGCAGGACCTAGAAGGCAGAATTTCACTGTTCACTGATGACACAAAGCTCTGTAACAGAGTAGACACACCAGAGGGTGTAGACAGAATGAGAAGGGACCTGCAGAAACTTGAAGAATGGTCAGGGGTTTGGCAGTTGAAATTCAATGCAAAGAAGTGCAAGATAATGCATATGGGGCACAAAAACCCTGGCACAATATATCAATTGGGGGGTGAGGATATAGCATGCACCAAGCAGGAAAGGGATCTTGGGGTTATCATCTCTGATGACCTCAAGGTAGGGAAACAGTGTGACAAGGCAGCAGGTAAAGCAAATAGGATGCTGGGATGCATAGGCAGGGGCATCACCAGCAGGAAAAGGGAGGTCATAATTCCACTATACAAGACACTAGTGAGGCCCCACCTGGAGTACAATGTACAGTTCTGGAGACCATACCTATGTAAGGACATAGACAGGGTAGAGAAGGTTCAGAGGAGGGCAACAAAGATGGTGCATGGATTGCATCACAAGTCCTATGAAGACAGGTTGAAGGAACTGAACATGTACTCCTGGAGGAGAGGAGGGAGAGGGGATATGATAGAGACATACAAGTATCTTACAGGGAGGAACAGGGTGCAGGAATACACTATTTTTAAGCGAAAAGATGTTCCAGGACTAGAGGGCATGGGATGAAGTTGGAGGGAGGACGATTCAGAGGAAACGGAGGAAGAATTTCTTCACAGAACGGGTGGTGGACAAGTGGAACACCCTGCCAGAGGAAGTGGTGGGGCTGAAACAATCACAGGATTTAAGAATGCATGGGATAGACATAAAGGAATTCTGGAGGTCAGGGGTAAGGGGCAACAGACTTCTAGGAAAACATAAACTGAACTTACAAGCTCAAATGGGCAGACTGGGTGGGCCATAGGCCCTTATCTGCCGACACTGTCTATGTATCTATGTCTCCTGGTGCGATCTGGGGGGAAGGGGAACATGAGGATAGTCTACATTGATTTGGAGCACTAAAGATTTACATATGATTACTTTCAAATAAAAGTGAGTAAACTGTAATGACGCAGTGAAATAGCAGGGTGCTAACAGTTTTGAACTAGACAGGTGTAACCCCCACAGCCACATGTTTAACTAGTGTGCACCCCCCCCCCCCATTTATTGTAACGCTCACCCAGCTAAACGTCTGGGAAACTGGTGCCTATATACTGGCATACCATTTACTTTGATAAAAGGTAGGTATCACTCTTGGCATTAGGATGTATACCTGGCTCCTTTTCTAGAGGAAGAGAAGGGTGAGGGTACAGAAACAAACAACCTGAACCCTGTGTAAATAACACAACCCCGGTCCTGGGTGGAGGCTGCTAGGCATATGCTTGATCTAACCTGCTGAGGGGCCCCAGTAAATCCACACAACCAGAAGCAATAAATCAGAATGTCCATAACAGTGATTGGGATTGTGCAGTATGGCTTTATTCAAAGATGGCAAGTAAAACTGAAGTGGACCTCCAAGAGTTGGTCCAGGTTGGACAGGTACAAAATCCAAGAACTCTCCTTGCATTGATGTACAGTTCATGAACAAAACAGAAACATCTTCTTCCCAAATTCCCAAAAGTGCATCTGTGGACACTGGGCCATGCACATGAACATCCCTCTTTTCCCATGAGTGTTATTTAGTGAAATCTAAGCCACACACTCAGAACTTCTTTTGAACATAGGTGCAATATGAGAAAACTCAGCCACACACCTTAACCTGCAGCATGGCCACTCGCTGAGGTAAAAATACTGGTGCCCTTTATGAACCAGGAAGCCCTGCCTTGTAAGTGCTTAGATGGTGACCTCCCACCCTTGGCCCCATCCGACAGACTCTGCCATTCTTCAGGGTTACATTACACCACTGAAACCTCCATTCCCCATTGAAATGCTAGAGGTCTCATACATTACTTGTCACAACATTGGGTGACACAGAGAAAATAAACTGCACTCACTGGCATCCACAGTTTAATTTTCCTCACTCACACTAGTAAGACTAGGGGCACAGACAAGTGCGATCCAGCCTTATCTATGGGCACACGCACTCTAGACTATCCACTCCCCTAAGAATATTTGTGGAGATCTAGTCCCCCTTTCAGTACTCACAGAACTTGTTCCGTCCACTGGGCAAACAGGAAAGGCACTCTTCTGAGTAGCTGGTCCACACAGTCTATTCTAGGTCCTATACCAAGGCAGCTGAAAATACCTCAGAGCATTCAGGGGATTGCCCCTTGAGTCCACAGAGAACAAGCAGATCCCTCCACTTCACTGGGAGTAGAAAATCAGGAACACCTGCTGTAGTCTTGTCTCCACCATTTCACTGGAAGCTGGAAATGACACATGACTAGGGTAAGAAATCCTGGGCCCTCTGTCACCTTCTGCCACTCACACCTTCTCACTCAAGCTCTACCTCCATACATCTCAACTGCAATGAATGTTGCATAGCACTATGATTTTCACACTCAAATTTACCCTTGCTCCGCATAGGTTTACTGATGTTCTCAATAATGTTAGAGCTATTTCTGGGCCCACAAACCATTAAGTCATTGAATTAAGTTGATAGAAACATTTCTTATCACTAACTATATGAGGCCCACTATTTGTAGACATATTATTGTTTAAAATAAGAAAGTGCTACACATTCTGGTACATTCTGACCATTTGCTATGATGTTTGAAGGCCAGTGCTATGACTTTTAATGTGGAGAGGTTGAGCGGTATGTCTACCTCCAACCAACTCACTACTATAACTGACAAAATTCTAAGCTCCCCAGAGCAGCTATCCACACAGTGTGGCTTATACTGCTGCGAGAGTTCTAAATGACTTAATCATTCCTCCCTCAGGCTAGCTGAGTAAACAATGATGTCATTATGTAAGCAGCCCCTAATGAGCTCCCTACCAGCTGCCTGCTACCTTCCTAACAATAATACTGATAAGAGTCTAGTAACCCCAGGGACGGGTGGTTACATAGGTAACAATGACAACAGTTTAGAACTTGGTAAATACAATAGCACAAAATGACATTTAGTGGTATACTCTAAGTGGCACGTAAATGAGTAGCTTGATTATGGCTGAATGGAGTTCAAGTAGTTGATCTAGGGAAAGCTAGTAGGGAATAACACAGACCGTACAAGTTAGCTAGGGTCAGACAGAAGTGTAAATTTGTCTAGAAGTGCAATAGATTAGGATTAGCTGGAACTAAGTTTAAGAAAAGGGGGGGGGAGTGGGGAGGGGAAAGGGAGGTGAGAGGCATTTGAGGTTCATGTCTTACAGGATAGTAGAACCCAGCCAGAGGTTGATTTAGGGCAAAGGTAGGGAGGTGATGGGTGCTAAGTAGAGGGGAGTGGAAGGGAAGGGAAGGGAAGGAGGATAGGGGAGACAGAGGACTTGACCCGTTCTGACCAGTTCCAGATGTTGAGAACCCTGCTAGGGGATGGTGCAAGGCAGGCGTTAGGGCGAAGTGGTGGAGGAAGTAGGAGGGTGGCAGAGAGGGTAAATAGAGAAAAGGGGGAGAGAGGTAAGGGCTTATCAAGAGCTAAGACCCTAGGGGAGCTGAGAACCCCTTCAGGGGACAGGCAATGGAGGAGAAGGAGAAAGGAAGAGGGGGGGGAGGAGAGAGGTCTGCTGGGGCCTGACCACTCTAGTATGCTGAGAACCCTGCCTGCATAAGGCAGAGGTGGAGCATGGTAGGAGGGAAGCAGGCTGTTAGGCAGTGAGGGTGAGTATGCTTCGGGATGTTGGGAGCCCAATAAGGTTTGAGGAAGGCCAGAAGAGAACTTTAGTGAGAGAGAAGAGAGGCCAAGTCCCAGGAGGAGCCCTTTCAGGATGCAGAGAAACCCTGCAAGGGGACAGGGATGGCAGGAGACTTTGGTGGGGAGAGGGGGTGATGGGGTAGGGTGGAGTGGGGACAAGCTCTTGGGTGCAGAGAAACACAGAAAGGGTGCAAGGGAGGTCAGTAGGGGAGGAGGTTGGGGAAGGGAAGAAGAGCTGGAATTTGGGGGGTGGGGGTGCATCAGGGACAGAGTGAGGATACTGACAGGAGGCAGTATAGTGCAGTGGGTTAAGGCTCTGAGCTGCAGATCTGGAGACTGGGGTTTGAATCCCACAGTTGCCTAGGTGTATACTGTGTGATCCTGAGCAAGTCACTTAACTTTCTTGTGCTCCCAGGTCGCATCTGGAAACAAACTTTGGCTTAGAGTGCTACTCCTGGTTAAACAATGTTCCCTTCCCTTAAACTGACAGGTGGTAGGGTTTGTCCTGGGATTAGATGGGGGAATGAGGGAGGATCATGGCAGGAACCACTAGGTGCAAGGTAGTTATTGAGGGCAAAGCTGATGGAGTAGGAGGAGGATGAGTGATGGATTTGAGGAGGGAGGGAAATCCAGATTTTTGGGAGGTGGTGAGAGTAACCAGATTGGCTTATAAGGGTAGATCCATGGGGAACTACCAGGTACGGATTCAGTTGATCTAAGATAGTGGGAGGGTGGGGTGGGTGTTATAAATGAGGAGGAGAGGTAGGAAGGGAGCTCACCCAGCCAGTGCTTGGAGGTGAATTTAGCTCAGTGGAAGAGTCACTTGTTTGTAAGAAAGGGGAAGGATAGGACATGATAAAGATCATAGTGGTGGGTGTGAGAGGGAGCATCCAGGGCAAAGCAGCAGAAGGAATTGAAGAGGGTATCCAATCTGGCCAGGGAGGACTTGGGAGCAGCACCATAGACTACATCACAGTAAAAAATGGGCAGTATCATCTTCTGAACAAGTTCACGCCTAGCCGTAGGAGGGATGCAACTACGGTTCCTGAACAGGACACCAAGCTTGGAGCACAGTTTTTCAGGATGGCGTTAATATGTCTAGCAGAGGCGTAATTATAGGGGGGCGGGGGCACAAGTCCCCAACTTTCTAGGCGCCACCTCTTTTTATCCCATTTGTACCCCCCAACATCTTTAATTTAAATCAGCCGCGACGAGCCGTGTTCATAATACAAGCCACTGGCACTGCTGCTTGTGTGGGTGGTATCGGACTATTGTTTTTTTTTGTTGTCCGCACTGCTGCTGCCCGCGCTGTGGAAAGAAGTCTGCTTCTGAACACAAAGAAAACACTACACACATGTCAGTGACGTCACTGATCTTGGATGAGTTGGATCTATCTATCTATAATATCTTAACGACTTGGGTGGGATGGACTTGTTGTGCCCGCCAAGTAGCGTGTGACTGCCCGCCGGCCAGTAAAAAAAAAAGTATTGTCTCCTCCTAACCAGTCGTGAGGTCTGAGGAGGAGCTGGTGGGAGACTGGCTGATATGGCGTGCTCGCCGTGCTGTGCGTGCTTTTGTGAGGCGGGAGTAGTCGATCAGACTACGACTGAGTGGAGAGAGAGAGTGTCTTTTTTGCGAACTTGTGAGGTGACCGTCGACTCGCGAGCTGCCTTAAACTTTAAAAATAATAAAATTCTGTTGTGGCTGTGACTCGAGTGCAAGCCTGTGACTGCCAGGAGGACGGAGTAACTCGGAGTTGGACTCGTCGTCATTGTCACGGGTTAGCAGTCGGAACTCGGGAGGGACTTGGTGGGAGTCCTGCATCATCTGAGAGGGAGAAAGACAAGTCCCTGTCAAAGAACAGTGTGCAGCTGGACAGAGTTCAGTTCGAGGGTCTCTAGGGCGTTTGCGGTGCGAGTCTGCGTCCGTGTGTGTGGGAGTTGACGGGTCTGTCTGGACCGAAATAAAACAGTTAGTTATTCGACTTCAGACTGCTTGAGGGGGGAACCCATCTGCTGGAGTGCTGTGCTGCTGTTGCTGGCATTGATTGCTGCATCCATTTTGTCAGAAAAAAACAAGCAGGTAATTTTTAAATGTGTTTGTAATGTGTATAACTGTCTGTACTACTTCATAAGTAAAGTTTCAGCAAGTAAATGCTGGTCCAGATGTGGGGGTGTTGGGGGGGGGGAATGTATCCCCTAGGTCCTTTTGCAGGCCACATTTGATATTGAATTGTTTTTCAACCCAGCCCAGCCTACACCAGATTTGCAGTGTGTGTGCAGCTGTCAGTGCACTAATAATATTTGCTGATAACTACCAGAGCATAATAGATAATTATTAATTTATGCGTTAAAGTCTCGGTGGGAAAAATGGAATATCCCCTTCTTCATGTGGGGCAGAGGATTTCTGAGGGGTAAAATGAGTGACGTGGGACTGGACGGGGTGCCTCCTGTGGTGATGCAAGACAACCAGATAGTGACAGCGGAGAAAGTGTTGGGGGTTCTTGCAAAAACCACAGTGTTAGCTAGTAGCCCTCATCAGCATACCCTGCATGCCGGAAACAGCATGTGGAGCATGAAATGGTCGTCCGTGGTTCTGCCACCATTAAGCAAGGAGTGGGTCTTTTTGATTAAAACAGAAAAGCAGCAGGTAAAAGAAAACTCCTTTTATGCCAAAAGATCTATCTGGGTGTTTCTGCACTAGTTGCTACATTTTGCAGCCTTACCAGAGTTTCCCTTTAATGAATGGTGAGGGGTCAGGGGGACTGGGTGTAAACTGGGAGGCAGGTGGACAGTGATTTGGCTGACAAGGAGTATGTAAGGTTGCCAAATAGAGGAGTAAAGGCTGCAATGTGACTGGTGATGCAGAGATAAAAATCAGACAGTCCATCACCCAAATCTAGCACCCATCACTCGGAGTAAATGAAGCTCGAACCAGTTTTATTTCTTTAAAAAGTATTTCATGAAGTGGCTATGTGCAAAATTAGCAATGTGCAAGTCCCCAGATGCATACCTCTCAATTGTCCCTGATTTTCAGGGACGTCCCTGATTTTGCCTCAAAATTGTCCTCTGTTCCTCATGAAATTTGTGTTTTTGTGACAGAAAAGTGGGGATTAAAAGCACAAAATAATGTCAACCATTAATGTAACAGACTTGTTCTTCTTCTTCATAAAATGCAACTTAACACAAATCTTTTCATTCTATTGGCTTTATGAATGAATAACATCAATTTTTAAGATATGTCCCTCCATTGGGGGTGTTTGTCCCTGATTTTTTTTTTAAGCCTTGTCCCTGATTCATGATGCCAGGACCCAGGTTCAAGACCCACTCTCCCTATCGAACCAGTGACTGTAATCAATCTTCCACCTGCCGACCCCCAGCAGCCCTTGCCCATTCCCAAACACAGGTCACCGGCATGGTGTGAGGTGTGGCATACAGCGCCTCAAACCTCCACGCCACTGGGCCGGCTAAGTTTATAATTTTTAAATATTTTTAACCCATATTTTTTTAAATATTTTTGCCTGCCCGGTACCATCTAGCCCCACAAATGGGCTCGTTTGGCTCGGCGAACCTCCTCACCTGGGGATGTCCCCCTCGAAAGGGGCTGCTGAGGCAGAACTGAATGTGTCTGAGGGTCAGGCCACCAAGCCCTGGCTCATACGGGTGCCAGTGGATTTTCTGATGCTATATTCCCCTGGAGCTAGGAACATGCAATGATGCTGACAACAAGCATCTGTCCAGCTCCACCCATATTACGGCACCACTTTGTGCTCTCATCCTCCACCAGTGGCAAGCAGCACCAGACCCATCTCCTCTACCCTCCCAGAGAAGGAGAGAGACCTCCGGATGCTCGATCCTTCTCCTCCCCTGCCAACCCCCAGTTTAGATGTCAGGGAGGTACAAACCGAACATTTATATTTACTGTACTCCAGGTTGTGTGGGAGAGGTTCTTGGGCTGTGCTAAGTCTAACTTGTAAATGTCATAATTTGTAATTTTATAACTTCTAAATGACATAATTTTGGACACAGTCCAGGGGGATCTGGATACACTGGAGGGTCGTCCCGGCGGCTGCAGTCGGCAGTGGGCCAGGGTTTTCGGGAGAGTAGTGATTGAGGAAGGTATCAGAGAGGACGTCCCGGCGGCTGTAGTCGGCAGCGGGCCAGGGTTGGAGGGAGCTGTCTGCAGCTGGAGGACAAATCAGCTGTGAGGGCGCCAAGTTTTAAATCTATGTCTGGGCTATAGTTCTGGCCCAGCCCTCACGAAGTCGAGGAAGAGCTGTAAATTGCTGGGAGAAGAGGTAGCTAACTGCATCGGCGGTGGAAAATCCTACCAGGGGCTGCTGTGGTGAGAAGTCGGAGCTGCATCGGCAGCTGCATCGAGGAAGACGGCTTCAGGGCTGCATTGGCAGCTGAGGTGTGCAAGGGGGTTCAGGTCGTCCCGGCGGCTGCAGTCGGCAGTGGGCCAGGGTTTTCGGGACAGAAGTGATTGAGGAAGGCATCGGAGAGGACGTCCCGGTGGCTGCAGTTGGCAGTGGGCCAGGGTTGGAGGGAGCTGTCTGCTGCTGGAGGACCAATCGGCTGTGAGGGTGCCAAGTTTTAAATCTACATCTGGGCTATAAGTCTGGCCCATCCCTCACAAACTCGGGGAAGAGCTGTAATTGTGTCCACACCAACTACCCCAGCTCCGACCTCTATTAAATGGTCTGTGGGGGTGGATCCTTTGGGGAGTGCACAGTGTGACTAGCTGAGACTGAGCAATAAGAAGCTTGGATTTGTGTAGGACCAAGGGGGAAGGGCGTAAGATTTGTATATTGTGTTGCTGGAGATTGTGAGTGTGTGTGTGTGGTGTATTAATTGTTGGTGGGGGACTGTGTAAGTTTGACTGTGTATTGTGATAGTAGGGGTTCACACCCAAAATGGGGGGGGTGATTGGGTGTAAGGAGTGTGGGGCAGCCATAATATTAAACTGGGCATGGAGGTTTGGAGGATGTCAAAATGGTATTCCACAGGGACAACAGGACAAAGCAAAAGGGAGATATCCCAGAGGATAGGTGGATCATATGGTATCTGGAGGTGTGGGGGGCAAAGTTGGCATCATATGTGAAGTATGCCGCAGGGAGGCTGCTCAGAGGGAACAGATGAGGGAGGGGGAAGTAGGAGAGAGCAATATGGGTGTGAGCATCAAGCTTGCAAACCATTTCACCATACTATACCCGGGAGATGAAGTGGATGAGGATGGTGGGAGGGTGCAAGTGGACAGAGAGGATTTGGTCAATAGGCAGAGGGGGGACAGTGATGGAGGATGGAGCCTGTTTCAAAGGAAAGGGAGGAGGAGGGAGGGAGGGAGGGACATGAGCCTAGGTTGAGGTCTCGGGAGTAGATGGGCAATTATGGGCACATCAGTCTGACATCTGTGGTAGATAAAGTAATAGAGGGATTTATCAAGGAGAGACTTGGGAGGCAGTTGGAAATGTTAGGACACCAGGATGATAAAAATAGAGAATATTGGATGGGCAACTATGCACAACTAGTGTGCTCTGCCACAGAGGGGTTCTGATTCCCTCTGACCTCGAGAGCGAAGCTCGAGAGGTCCATGGGAATCAGAAGCCCGAGGTGGCAGAACATACAGGTTGTACATGAAGTTGCTCATCCTGTATTTGTTATAGTGTATAGTAGTACTATGTGAAATGTGTGCTTTGTGTGTTTTTTTTTCTCCCTTTCTCATAATGAAACTGATTTGAAAAGTCTCTAGAGGTTCTAGAATACTGTCACCACATAATTAAATAGAGGAAAGCAACGATGTGCTAGGATTCCTAGTGGTTCTGCTGCTGTAGTGACATCACTGCTGCAGCAGAACAACACAATGACATCACTACTGCAGCAGAACAAGCATATTCCAGGCATGGAATTTCATGCATAACAGCATTCCACTATACACTATATAGAGAATAGTGGATGGATGGACACCCACAACAAGGCTGTGTTTCCATCGAGGGAGTTGATGACATCATAGAGACCTTGAGATGGAAACGCAGCCTTTGTTGTGGGTGTTCAGCCATCCACTGTTTATATAGTATATTTTTTTTTGTTTTGTTTCTCATTATTTTATTGAAGTTACTTGCTGTGGGTGCCGGTCCATTCCTCCTGCTGCCACTCCTGCTCCGTCCAATCCGGCTTCTAACTTTAACTTCTCCGCACTGCTTAGTTTTCAAATTAGAAAAAAAAAAAATTGTTTTTCCAAAATGGAGCCATGTATGGCACACCGTGTCCCGGCTCTGAATTCAACTGCCAGTGGCGCCACAGCCCGGCACTAGTTAAATCACGGCATGTTTGTTTTTGTTTGTTTCAGCATTTATATAGCGCTTTTCATACATCCAAAGCGCTTTACAAGCAATGTTAGGCCCCGTTCGTACTACAGCACGGTTGTGCAAAACATTTTTAAAAGTGGATTAGCACTTACCGTGTTATAGCATTCATACTGCAACCCCCTTCCTGCGATCCGCATCAGGCAATGCATTTTAGAGGGTTCACACTGCGGCAGAGATCCGTGCCCACTATGAACCGAATTCAGCAGCATTGAAAAGCTGCTTACCATGATGCTTTGTGTGCTTGCTTGAAGAGCATTAAAAGGATAGGAGCTGGCGCATTCGCACTGTAGGTGAATTGCTTTACTTTTGAAACGGATTTCTGGAAGCGTGCTCAAGCCCATGTCTTATCAGGGTTTGAGCACGCTTCCAAAATTCCGCGTTTAAAACGAGTTATGTGCGAACGCGAACCGAGCTAGCACGCATTTAAAGCGGTTCAAGCGCTCTGAACTGTTTTAAATGCCCTAGTGCGAACGGGGCCCTAAACTGGTAGTGAAGTGACTGACTGTGTGGCGGCGGCCATATCGCACGTCATCACCCACACACAGCCTGGATAATTGCATGAACTAGTTTATGGGAAGGGGAATGTTGGCCAGGACACCGGGAATGTTCCCTACTCTTTTGCGAAGAGTGCCCATGGTTCTTTTACTTCCACCTGGACACCCACCAGGACAACACCAGGATGGGCAGAAGGGACCTCGGTTTAATGTCTCATCCAAAGGATGGCACACCCCAGCAGTACAGCACCCCCCCCCAATACTGCACTCGCATGCCAGCAATTTTTATGTGCAAGTCCAATCCCGGTGTGGGATGAGAACCCATGACCTTCTGGTCCAGAGGCGGATGTGCTACTTGGTCACTCATTGGTTGTCTTGCCCCCCAACCCGCGCCCACCCTATGTGCATCCACCTCCCCACACCCCCACATTACGGGTGTGCGTTGCACAGTTTCTATGCATGCTCGTGACTTCACCAGTTTTTTTTATATTTTCACTCCAGATGTACAGAATGACAGGCATCAGGGGTGTGACTTGGGATTGTTGCCTGTAATGCTGATACCATTTCACCCCCACCCACACCCTGCAGCCAGCGAGAGGCGTCAAGGTTTGCCTTGGACTGTTCGGCCACAAAGTTCACCCCATTCTCCTATACAGCACCCATCTCATCAAAATGTCACTCAGTGTGAGTGTGCTGTTGATGCTTCTCGAATTACACCCAGAGTGGGCCATGGACTCTCACTGGGTCAGGCAAGTTACTCTGGCCTGATCATATGCTGTAGAGGTGATGGATAGAATCCGTTTGGCTATAGAGCCTATTGCATCCTTGCTGCCCCATCTTTTCTCTTTAGCTGGCATGAACACAGCTGAAGTTTTATGAATAATCCTCTCTCTTAATCTCCATTTTTCTCCTTCCCATGTCTAGTGTGTGCCACTTTCCATTCTTGTTGCTTTTAGAGAGTGGGCAGAAGGAGGAGGAATGAACCCTTGATTGTAATAGAGGGAGGACATAACTTTGGCAAATAAAAAGTGGAACTGTTCAATCTAGCCTGATGAACTAGTGTACAGCTCTTAGGCCAGCAATGCTTTTAGTTTGCTGAAACTCCTAGCAGGAGTAGTAGCTTTGAGAAAAAAGAGGCAATCTTTATTTTGAGATGCATGATGGATGGCATGAGAGGCTCTAAAGGGGGCCTTGGTCACGGCCCTGAGCACCATATCAAGACTCCAAGGTGATAACTTTGGTGAATTGAAGATGTTTTAATGTTGCTGCCTGTAGAAGTACCAGATGTGGGGATATGAGCCCAACAATTCCCCAGTCCCATCAAGAGTGCCCCCAGTGCAGAAACTCTAATTTGTAAGGTGACTGGTTGGAGTCTTTTGTACATCTGTCTTAAAGGAACTGCAGTAGTACAGGCAATTATATTGTGTCATTCTGTATGTGTCTGGAATGAAGCCAGAAACAAAATTTCCTCCGGATTCTATAATGCACTTTGGAGGAAGAAGAGGCGTATGAACTCCCCATCATGTCAGTAACAGGAGCTGTACTGCATAGCTCCTTGAAAGTTTTTCCACTCACTTTCTCAGGCTAGAGAGAGGCCAGTTGTTAAAACTGGGTGCAGAACTGGACCTTTCCCTGCTCAATCTTCAGGCCCCGGGAGACAAGTTGTTCAAATTGAGATGCAGACCAGCCCTTAAAGGAGAAGGTCTGGGCTGAAACTGAAGGTTAGAGGTGGTCGCCTCGAAAGATGAATGATAGTCGGAAACCCATGTGCGGACTGGCCATAAGAGACCCCTAGAATCATGACTGCCCTGTCCAAGGTCACTTATGGAGGAGTCTTGATAGAAGCGGTATTGGATGAAGGCAAACAGGAGGCTGAACTGATCCCATTTTAGGGAGAAGGCGTCTTGAGCCACCGCTGGTTTGTCCATGGCCAGGGAGCAGAATTGCTGTACCTTCGAATTCCGCCCACAGGCAAAAGATCTGTCTGAGGATTGCCCCCCTGTTCTGTTGGAGTGTGGAAGGCAATGTCCTCCAGCTCCCATTCCCCTGGAAGAACAACCTTGTGAATTGAGCCAGACTGCTGTCATTTTCCTGTCCGGGAATATACATCTTTCAGTAGTGCTCGTCCCACTGAAAAGAAGAGGGGAATCTTTTAGCGTTTTTGGGCTTCTTTGCCGCCCTGGTGGTCGATGTATACCCATGTTGTCAGACTGTAAGTTGAATCAGTCCATCCTCATTGAGGAATTGCTCTTTTAGAAGCCTCTGAGCTGTGTCAGGGGAGCAGGCCCTGTGGATGATCAGCTGGGGATCCCAGAGCGCCAACCGATGAATGCACGAGGAGCGAGTAACAGTCAACAAGTGGCTGAGGAGTCCAATGTGCCAGTCATCAACGGAAACATTCGGGGCTGCCCTTTGTGAGGGAATGTCCTGTATAAGCCCTCCGGTGTTGATTGCTCTGCCCCAAAATATTCTGGTGGCAATTTTAGCCCCAAATCTCTACTGGCCAGATTCCAGCTCCTGATGTGGATGGCCAGGTCCAAAATCGCAGGAAAAATGAGACCGTGTTGAAATGGGGCCAGTCTGTACAGCTTGCAAGGCTGAGACTGGGGTCCATGCAGGAGCGCTGAGAAACAGCTACAATGCCCGAAATAAAAGAGATTGATGGACTTACAGTCTGCTGTCTTCAGCTCTGCCAAGAGGACAGAGCACTGCTTGCAGAGTACCTGCCAGACTGAGACTGGAGGCAGGAAGTAAACTGAGGAAAACAGGAAGTGGAGGGCTGGATGTCCCCTGCTGCAGAGGTTTGATTCCTGCCTGTGGATCAGCATCAGAAGGTACAGCCCAGGAGTAGGGAAGCCTGGAGACCAGCTTAGGAGAGAGAATTGGTATATTTAAATTTTAAAAAGTACGGATTCCGGAAGTCTGGAGGATGCAGGGGGTGCTCCATTTTCTGCAAAGTCGACAACGCACCACATGCTTCAAATACAAAAGTGTTGAAGCGATGGTGCATCACTACACCTTTGCAGAAAATGGAGCACCCACTGTATCCTTGGACTCGGATTCCGTACTTTTAAAATGAAATATACAAAGTTGCGGCTCAAGAAAATTCCACTTGTGCTGCTAAAAGCTAGCTCAAGGATAGCTTTCGTTGTGGAGAAACACAAACTCAGGAGTTTTCCTTTAACGAAGAAGATCTGTAACAGTTGTTAATTTTTCACAGATCAGGGTTAACTGCAGATCTCATAACATGAAGCGTCAGAGAGACCAACCTTGATTGCCATGTTCTTCAAGAAGAGAACCTCACATAGATCCCGTGCCTTCATCCACACAGAAGATCCCGACTGAAGAAATATGTACTGCAGTGTATGATGAGCTAGATCAGGCTTCAATGCTAATGTTAACAAGGAGAACAGCAACCAAGCACAAGTTCATCCTTTCCTACTGTCGACAGCACAGTTCCTGTACTGAAGATCCAAACAGTGCCTCTGGATCAGCCACCCCAACCACAATCACCATCTGTTGCAGAAACAGTGCCTAGAATGGAGATGACAACTCGTGATATGGATCGGCATGTACCAACCACCATCTGAGGAAATACCAAAGCAGGACTGTGGAAACAAAAAACTCTGATTCCAGGAATCATGGTACAGGGAATTTTCATGGCTGCACTACAGTCCTGAGTTGAAAGCTGTGCTCTGCTTTTGTTGCACAAAGAGTGAACAAATAGGGATGCTTGAGCTGTCAAAAAGGCGAGAACCAGTATTCACCACAATAGGCTTCACCAACTGGAGGAAAGCACGGACTAAGTTTATTACTCATCAGAGCTCAGAAACACGTCAGCATGCCCTGTGGAAGGTGGCTCATGTATCCTGTGGTCAAAGCATTGATTCTGCTCTAGTGGAACAGAAAAAGATCTCACAAGATGTGTCTCGCAAATGCTTGATTAAGTTAATAGCCACTTTGCGTTACTTGGGAAGACAGGGATTGGCAATTCGAGGTCATCAGCTTGATGAGGGAAACTTTGCTGAACTGCTCAAGCTACTCAGCAATGAAGATGAGACCCTAGCAACTTTACGGAAACGAAGCAGGACTATACAAGCCCGCAATTCAAAATGAACTAATCGACTCATGAGTCATCGAGATCATCCGCTCTGTCGTGAAGGATATTAACAAGTCATCATACTATTCCATTATCGTTGACGGAACACAAGACTGCCAAGGTAAAGAACAAGAAAGCATTTGCCTTAGATATGTTGATGGAAACATGCAGCCCCAGGAGGAGTTCATTGGGTTTTATGAGCCACAGGATACTATCGGAGCCTCAATAGCAAAAGTCATAATGGATGTCCTCACAAGACTTCCTCTGCCAATTGAATTCCTCCAAGGTATGGCATTTGATGGCACTGCAAACATGTCAGGATGCTATCGTGGTGCACAGGCTATCATAAAGGAAAGTCAGCCACTTGCCACATTTGTTCATTGTGGTGCTCACGTAAATCTTGTGGCGAAAGAGAGCTGTGAAGCAAGCCCTGTATTAAGAAATTCCTTGCACTGTGTAAATGAACTGGGCAAACTGTTCAGTGAATCCCTAAAGCACAGAACAATTTTTTTTCAAGTTGCTGCATCTGATAATGCATCTACCTCCTTCAAGAAACTGCGAACCTTATGTCCAACTAGATGGACTGTAAGACTAGCAGCAGTCGAAGCCGTGTCACAGCAATATGAGCAAATCTTGAGAGTCTCCAACAAATGGAGTTGGAAAATGGGGATGCTGCAACAAGGGCAAGTGGTTCTTAGAGAAGCTCAGCAAGGCAAACATTAGTAAGCCTGCTGCTGGTCAAGGTAGTTATGGAACAACTGACTTGTCTGAATAGGAGCCTACAAAATCCGAACTGCAATAATAGGTGGCATGCTTACCCAAGTAAGCCTCATAAAAGATCAGCTACAAAGACTAAGGAATGAAAATACTGTCCTGCAAGCCATCATAAAAGCTGACGAAGTTGTCCACAAGCTGGAGTTGGATCCCATTGCACCACCAAGGCAACGATGGGTCCCAGTCCATTTTGCTGGCAAGGAGGAACAGCACAATCATGCAACAGTGGAGGACTATTTCAGAATGGAATTCTTTAAGATGGTAGACATCTTAGTTGCCCAGCTAGAAGAGAGGTTCCATCAGCAAGGGCTGACTGAGTATTCAACTTTAGAACAGTTGCTTCTTGCTGCAGTACATAAGGGTGATGGGAGTGACCATGAGCTGGAGGAAATGATTGACTGCATTAAAAAATATCCAGAGCTTAATCCCAGAATGCTGAAAGTTTAGCTTGAGATGTTTGCACAGAGTAACACATATACCTCTTTGAATGAGGCTGTAGTCCTATTTAAAGCACTACCCCTAGATGTCCGTGGCCTTTTTACAGAGTTAGAAAAGTTTCTGCGACTACTGTTGGTGATACCAGTAAACAGTTGTGAAGCAGAGCGCAGTTTCAGTGCACTTAGGTGCCTAAAAACATGGCTGCGGTCTACAATGACCCAGTGTCGCCTGAACGCAGTTGCTGTATGTCATGTTCACCAAACCAGACTTGATGAGCTATGTCTGGACACCATTGCACGTAAATTTGTTCATGCTCATGAAAGGCGCTGTGCTGTATTTGGACTGTAGCAATAAAAATGCTGCAATGGGATGATGCACCAAAACTTCAACTGTGTTCAAGCAAGCACATCATATTCCTTGGTCCAAAACTTCAACTGTGTTCAAGCAAGCACATCATATTCCTTGGTACTGCATGGGGCTGCATATCAACTTGTGGTCTCATGAAGAGAATTATCACACCTCAGATTGTAATCTTGTACCTCAGACAGTTGTGCACACCTCTACCGATACGCTTCATTAACTGATACTGTTAAAAAATGCCTCCCAGTTCACTGTCCAATCCATTTTCTCAATGTTTGACTTCTGCTCCCACAGTAAACATTGAGTGGATCACCACCCTTCCGCACAGTGAAGGCAGTATGTACAGTTCCCCCTGTTGTTGTTTTTCTCCCACCTCATTAGCCAACAGCTAGGTCTTCCTGGAGGCAAAGCAATAAGCATCAGTACACACCTGAACAACTGCTGTTCATAGCCTCATAAGGGCTGTACTTACTATGGATAACAATATTATTAGCAGGAGAGATATACTAATGCCTTGAGAAAATCCACCCGACTTCCAGTGTCAGTCTACTCCTTTATCTGTGATCTGCAGAACCCCGCAGGACAGTTCCCTGCATATCTTCTGCAGTACTTTTCTGTACCCTACTGCACAGTGCGAGTTGGCTGGCTACCAACATTCCAAATCTTGAATGAGCTATACACAGCTCCCTCAGTAATGTCCTAATAAATGTTAACATTCTCCCCTCACCCAAGGGTAATCTCCCTATACTGAATTAAAGTAACAGTTTAGGTACAAACCTGCCACTCTGAGTATTTGTCGTCACTGGCTGCTCTCATCCACAATCAGGTAGTGATCACAGTGCTGGCAGACCCACATCTCAGATAGCACAATGATCTGCTCAACGTTCCCCTTCCTGTCTTTCACTAGCCTGAATATAGCTATAGTGTGCTGGAATGACCTATTCACTCCCTCTTTGGCACTCATTCTTCTGTCCTGCTCCCCACATCAAAAAACTGGTGAGCTTTCTACCCTTCTGCATCATGAATGTAGTTAGTACAGTCTCCTATGTTATTTTTAAATATTAATAGTAAACATCATCTTCCGATAAGCCAGGCTGATAGCAGCAGAGCACAAGGTGAAAATAGACGTTCTTTCCCATATAAGATATAAGCCACCTATGATTAAGCACAATTAAATGATGTGCATAATGATGCACACACCCGTCATTTAATAGTGCCTAATTAAAGGTAGCCTAAATCTTTTAAGGATAGGATTGCCCATCTTTTCCCTTGTTCCCTGCTGCTATCAGCCAGACTTACTGGAAAGATCTGCTTATCTCAGGAACTGTACTGCCTGTATTCATGATGCAGAAAGGTGATGAGCTCATCCATTTGTTCAGTGGGGAGAAGTAGTGAACAATGAATACCAGAGGGGTACTGAGAAGGACACTCCTGCAAGGTACTGGCATATTCAGGGAAGGGGGAACGATAAGGGGAAAATATGAGTAGATCACTGTGAGATAAGAGTTGGGGCTGCCAGCACCATGATCGCTACTTGACCCCGTTGTCCAGGCCAACATTCCCCTTCCCATAAAACCATTTCATGCAATTGTCCAATGCTACATGTGAATATTATTGTGTGAAATGACTGCCACTATACATTCAGTCACTTCACTACCAGTCTAGCATACCTGTAAATCACTTTGGGATACACTGTGTATGAAAAACGCTATATAAATGTTGATTCTTCTTCTGATTTTCATTATTCTTATTATTATTTCCCATGGGAAAAGAAGTCAAGACAACCATATTTTTGATTTCTAAGAAAGTATTAACTCTGGCATTGGACTACACAAGCATTTTGCTACAAATAAGTGTTGGATCAAGGGGGGGTTGGGTTAAGGGTGCAGCTGCACCCTCCGCCCCCATTGTAAATTACTTGCTTGCTGCATTTCACTTTGTTAAAGTCTGATTTATTGATTGTACAAATGTTTACATTCAAATCTATTGATCACATTTGTAGGTTCTGTCAAAAACATGCTAAAAAAGAATAGCAGACAATATAAAGGTTTAATAAAAATGTTAAAAGTGCATATCAAGTATGCATACCACCCCAGCACCCCCATTGTAACATCCTGAATCTGCCATGACCACTGGACCATCAGGTTATTTAAGATTTGTACTGCACTGTGGTTTGCAAAAGATAAAGTTATTTCGATTAAAACACAATTTTAACATGTTAAACTAAACACAATGAACAGAACCATAGCTTTGCATGTGTGCTGATCAACTTAGTGCACATGGTCTTGACCATTTTGGTGTAACAATTCTATACAGAGGGAAAAAGAATTAGTTAACACTATAAGAGCCATGTAGCTCTCTGGCTCCATGATGTCATTGCTTAACACAATTGGTGGCCATATTAGGAAGCAGGTAAGGCAGTTCTCGAGGGCCATGTTCCAGCCTTTCTGGACACTCATGTTATTCTTGGTATGACACAAACCACATTACAGTCCAAAAGGACACAGTCTCAAGTGTTTTAGTACTCTGGATATTATCAAGTTACTACAGTTATGGTTCTGGGTCTTGGCTTGTGGTCTTGGTGTTTTTTGCCACATGTGTTCTATACGTACATATTGCAGGATTTTATAGTTCTGTATTGGTTCCACCTGACATGTTGTAACAAAGAGAGACAAGAAAATGATCCTTTTCTTACACATTCCTTTTCTGTAATAATTATTAGGTATTATAAAAAGGGTCTGAGAAATGGAGCTTTCTTATTGGCTGCAAACATTCTAACAGCCTTATGTTAATCTTTTATTAACATACATGTAAACTACCATATGCTGAACAAGGTTTAACACTGTTTAAAATGTTTTATTATAATAGCAATAAGAACTCCCAGGATTATGTTAATGGTCAGTTAATCACCCTCTAGGGGCATGTGGCACTCGGCTACACCTCATGCCACAGTACACCCCTAGAAGGTGATTAACAGACCATTAACATAACCCCTGGTCATGCCTTATTGCTTAACTGTCACCAAGTAAAGTACTCTGATATATTGAGAACTGCAATAAAAATTAAGGAAAACAAATAAACAATATATTTAAAATAAAAACGTGTCCTGTGAAAATATTGTCCTCATTGTTTTCCATATCTATTACATTTCAAAGGCATGTTGATAGGAAATTTAGAATTTTTCCATATAACGTTTACATTTTGGTATGTACCACAGTACTCATTATCCGAAGCTGGTTGAGATTGAGGTTGTCCCCCCCAACCTTGGCATCAAAATTACTCCTCTGATGTCTAGAGAAGTTTAGGTGTTGGTCCTACCAGACACCTAGGTAGGTGAAGGAGGATGTGTCCTCAAGTAAAATCCCATCAAGGGTGTGGAAAGTGGGCATGGAGGGAAGCCTAGAGAATCTCTGTCTTGTGCCAAAAGTCATGGAGACAGTCTTCTTGGCATTGAGGAAAAGTTGATGGTTAGCAAACCAGAGCTGAACCATGTCAAAGTCTTGCTGCAAGCTGGTTGTAACCTCAGCAGGACAGGAGCCAGATGCATACAGGACCGTATCATTGGCATACATGTGTATAGCGGAGGAGAGGGAGCAAACAGAGGGAAGGTCATTTAAGAAGATGGAGAATAAGAGGGGTCCTAGTACAGAGCCCTGGGGGACACAAGTGCTAATCGTAGGGGAGGGGAAATGAGATTCGCAATCTTAACTGATTGGGTTCAGCCAGTCAGGTAGGCCTTGAACCAGTTAGTGGCAGAAGGAGACAGACCAGCTGCTGGAAGGGAGTTGAGGAGAAGGGAGTGGGAGACGGTATTGAAGGCTATGGCCAGGTCGACAAAAATGGCAGAGGTGATTTGGCCATTAGCAATCCTGGTTAGGATGGAGTCAGTGAGCCATAGGAGAGAGGTGGTGATTGAGTGTTTTTTCCTGAATCCAGATTGGAAAGGGGTGAAAAAGGAGGTGTCAGATAGAAAAGTGGTGAGCTGGGAGAGGACAATATGTTCTTGTAGCTTGGCATGGGTAGGGAGGAGAGAAATGAGGCGATAGCTGCCAGGGGATGAGGGGTCACCCCCTTTGGGTAGAGGGAGGACCACTTCATGTTTCCATAGAGAGGGGACAGAGGCAGTAGAGAATGAGAGATTTATTGAGAGGGGATAGGCAATGGCCAGGGCAGAGAGGGAGAGGAGTTATGAGTCGAGGCCATCAGGGGAGGCACCTTTAGAGGGGTTGATGGTGAGGAGGGCACTTAGGGAATCATTTGGGGTTACTGAAGCGAAGGAGAAGAGGAGGTGGGAGGGTGGCAGGAGGGACACTCTGTTAGGGTGGGGAGGGGTAGGATGGGAGGGACTTCAGTAACTCAGTGGCACAGGAGGTATAATAGGAGTTAAATTCCACAGCTATGGCTGGTGGGTCGGTCACTAGTGAACCATTTATTTTAAGCACGGGGGAGGGGCTGTGATGGGGGATAAATAGGGCACGGACCTTGTAGCCCTGGTGCAAGCATTCCAGAGGATGTGGTAGTTCGTGAGGTCACTAGGAAGCTGGGTAGCTTTATGACACTTCCAAGTTCAATCTCTAGCCCTGAGGCAAGCCAGAAGTTCAGGGGTACTCCAAGGTAAGTGGTTACCTCTGACTCTGGTTTGTTTGAGCTGGGCAAAGGTATTCCAATTCACAAGAAAGATTTCTTTAAAGTAGGCAAGGGCCTTATCAATCAAGGGGAAGGAGGCTAGGGGGGACCAGTCAGAAAAGGCAAGGTTACTCAGGAGAGGTTGAAGGTTGAGAGACTTGAAAGAGCGTCTTTGTGGTATCCTGTGATAATAGCGCTAGCATATGCATGACCATCAAAATGGCAACCCATATGAGGGTGCTATTATCATGAGTGACCTCCCGGGATGGCTACTGGTATGACTGCGAGGGGAGGGATGGGCAAGTGGAAAGAGTGTATAGCAACTGGAAGGGGAGAGATAGGGATGAGGGTTATCACCCTCTAGTGTGCTTGCTCCCCTCGCCAACCGTGTGGTGTGGTGGGTAGGGAGGCTGGCTCTGATGAAGCAGGTCCTGGGTTTGGGGCTGGGGGCCAGAAACATTTTGCTTGGTTCTGCAGGACTTACATTTTTTTTTTAAACCAGGCTGTGCCCCATCTCTGACATGCATCCCCCTGGAGCTGAGAATCTAAAATTATGGGGTGGGGGGCAAAACCCCACGAGGATGGGGTGCAGCAGGTGCAACCCCGCATTTTGCTGTGCGTGTGCTCGGTTGCCTTTAAGTGCATATGTGCTGAATTGCTGGCGACAGTGCACTTGCTGTAATAGCGATCGTCGTTTGACAATCGCTATTATCACATAGAACCCATAGTTGTATGGTTTTGTGTGGTGATTTAGGTCTGTGGATTTTCCTAACTATGAGTATTGGGTTGTGGTCACTGAGAGTGTCAGGGAGGATGCCAGAGGTGATGACTCAGTGAGGATGGGAGGTAAGGGCCCAGCTGAGTAGGGAGTGTTGTTGTGTCTTGTGGTTTGGACAGGTGGGTTCCGAGATTAGTTTTGGTAGTTTTAAGTGACAACCAATTTAAATTGAAGTCACCTAGAATGAATAGTTCCCCAGAGCGAGAAAGGGTGGTGATGGAGGTTAGGAGGTCAAGTGTGACTTAAGGCTGGACATTTGGGCGGCAGTAAATGCCAGCTATGAAGATAGGGAGAGTGAAGGGCAGGGTCACATGAATAGCTAGGGTATCATGGGTCTCAGGATTGGAGGATGAGTAGATGACAGAATATTGGATGGAGGCAAGGACATATATGGCCACACTGCCTCCCCTGCCAGCATGGACTTGCCTTAGCAGTTTATAGTTAGGGATAGTGATTTATAGCCAAGTTTCTGAGATGATTAGAATGTCTGGATTTAGAGTGCTCACCATGGTCTGAAGGTGGTCTATTTTTTGCAACAAGCTATGAATGTTTAGATGTAGGATTTTTAAAACCTTTGGGAGGGCTGAGAAAGGAGAGCAGGGGGTGATAATACAGGAGGACGCACCAGAGGAGCATCTGGCAGTCGGGCCAGGGTGGGGTGGATATCCCCAGCAGAGAGCAAGAGGACAGTGAGTATGAGGAAGTGGAGCTTAGGGGATTTGGAAGGGACTGGTGAGGAAGGTAGGAGCTTAAGAGGAGAAGGGAGTGGATGAATATGGAAGCAGAAGATGGAGAATTGTGGTGAAAGTGGACACTGTTAACAAAGCCGCATGAGGAATAGTAGTAAAGTGAGACCATAGTTCAAGTGAAGTATAGCATAGATAACTAGTATAGAAGTTGGAGATAATGACATTCGGAATTGGGGACGGTTAGTAGTACTGGTGAGTCGTGAGCTAGTGGAGATGGTAGAGAGAGGAATATGAGCAAAACAAGGGGGAGAGAGAGAGGAGATTAGGGGATGCATTAATCAGGACGCTTTGCCACATAGATGGTCGGAGGGAAGTGAGGAGATAATAGGGCGGGGGGAGGCAAGAAACAAGAGAAGGAGTGGAAGAAGACATCTGAGCTTAAAATCCATATCTGTAAGGATTGGATGGGAGGCAAATGTGTGGAAAAGGGCAGCTAAGGGAGTTAGTACACATTAAAAGATTAGCAACAATCATGTAACAAATTAGACAGACACAGTAGCGCAGTGGCAGTCAGAGCCTTTGGTGCAGAAGGTCAGGTGTTCAAGTTCCAGGACAGGAAGAGGAAAAAAAAGCAGGAGAGGGAAATAGGGTAGGGAGGGAACAGGGCAGAAGAGGAGGAGACTGGGGAAAGAAGGACCAGAGAGGGACGATAGAGGGAAATAAGAGGTGGAAGACTGACTCCTAGTGGTCAGAGAATATAACCTGCAAATGGGAAAACTGGTACTTTAAAAATTAGTGCAACTGTGTCACTATAAAGCAGTGGGTGTGGTGGGCAGGGCAGTTGATGCACAGCATCAATGGGTTAACAAAGTGCACTAGTCCAGTTAGCTTGCTTAAGAGTTTGCCTACCTGGCTGATGCTGCAGGTTTGGTGAATGTGCTCTGTTTGGGTGAGTAAACACCATGGTTTCCACAGTTATGAGCTTTTATCTCCATTTTTGTTTTAAATAAGTCCCTCATTTTGAGTGTTCATGTCCTTCATTTCAGTGAAGAGAGGTATGCCACCTAGCAGTATTGAGTATCTATCATACAGAGCCTAGGCCTCTGCCTAGATCCTGACAGTGGAGGTTAAATACTAGTCTACTAGAACGGTCAGCTATTCAGGCCAGATTTCAGGAGTTATTTCATGCACGATGTTTAGTATTGGCTGCCTATGATGATTTACTTCAGTAGTGAAAAGATTCTGAACAAGATTTTATATGATTTTTCACATCACGTAGTAAGAAGTCATATACAAAACAATGGCGTCTATTCTTCAACGTGCGTAGCCCGCTATGCATAAGTAGGCTGCAGAGGGGTGTAAGCATGAATCATGTGCATGCTGTACATAAGTGGGATGCACAGCTGGGGCATGCAGTGTGTGTGTGTAAACAGGACATGCACATGCCTCTGGGAAGCTCTGCGCAGGGAATGTAAATAGGGCTACATGCTGCATGTGTGGTGTAGCACAGTTTATCAACCAGTATACAACAAAAAGGCATGTGCGGAAGCCACAGCAAAGATACATCAGCCAGACCCATGCTGTAAGCCAAGACCCAAGGTCCCACATGCAGCCGTCCTAAAGGAACCATCCCGGTTGTGTCAGCTGTAACAGTTCTGCCACAGCGCACACATGTCACTATGTCAGACTCTGGAGTTTCTGGACCCATGGTGTGGACTCTGTCCGTGTGCCAGTGTTATGGCTGATACCCCCTGCGGGCATGGCCAGTGAACACGGCACACAAGGCTGTTGAGGTGGACACACTGTGCCACACAGTACACTGTCTCCCTAATGCAGGCCACATACCCTCTGTACCTTGTGGTACTGCCATCTGTACAGCCACTTGGTGTAACCACCCTATGGACCAATATGTCTCCCCCAAAGGGACAGCCATACAGTATATGGCAGTACAAAAGTGTCCTGGCCACCTCTCGTACCCATAGTGAAGGCAGATGACATAGTATGCATATGGATAGTGCACACTTTATAGATACTAGGAATGCCCCACCAGGGACATAACATCAGCAGGAACACAGGTACATATGCATACACATAATAATGAATGATGGGGGTGTCCCTAATAATCTGTATATTGGTATAGCAGGGGGCCAACTAAGGGGTGTGGCTGCAAGTCACCATGCAGACTGAAATGTCCTTCACCACAGCATCCTGGACCATACTATGGTGTCCAGTATGTTACATATGTCCTTCCAACCCCCCTTCCGACCTCGTTGTGGTTCCTATCTCCATCTAAAAAAAACATTGGTGGTCCAGCTTCCTACAGGACTGCACACAGGAGACTGTGGCATCCATTGAGTAGTCCATCTTGTTGCCCTTGATGTCCACAAACAGGACACAGTACTTCCTGAAGGTGAGCCCCTCCTGGACTGTGTCCATGAAGGACCTGGCATGCACCCAGGCCTCTAGGAGATAAGGCAGTGCACTATCCTTTCCCAGGCCATGTTTGGCGTGGATCTTTTCTAGGACCACCTTGTACACCCAGTCATTCCTGCACCACTAGAGCTCATCTCAGAGCACCTCCAGGAGGTGGGGATAGTTCTGGCCAGGGTGCTCCACCTTCACACACCATCAGATGAATTGCTGTGCCTGGGACCACTCCAGTATAGTGCGGATGTGGCCCCACTGTGTCTGTCCTGGCTGTAGCTACTGGCTCTTCTGGTACTGGGCAAGGTGTGATATTATGCTGTCCTTGTCCCTGTCGTGGCTATTGCTTGTGTCTGTCCTGCAGTGCCATGTCTGCCTACCCTTGATATGCTGTGTCTCTTGGCCCATGATGACTTAGATGGCTTCGCAGGAGGCGGCACCATGGTGACAGTCCAGGTGACCACGGGGCGTGCAGTCCCCACCATGACATGTGTTGATGCCTATGTGTTGGTGTGGACTTCATGACAGTGTTACTGTGGCAGGACCTGCCCCAGTGTCATGTCTCTCCATGGCCCCTGTGCAAGCTCTGTGTTGTGCTCCCCAGTTTCAGATGGCAGATGTGTGGACTGCTCCTGCAACTCCCAGAGCTGCACTCCTACATCTTAGGCTGCAGATGCATCATGTACATTGGCAGGACCTGCTCCTGACACAGCTGATGTCTTTGGACTTCCCCTTGGGGGGGGGGATAGACAGAAGGCATCCCTGGCATACAGTATGCATCTGGTCACTGCATTGGGGCCTCTTTGGCTACACACCTTGCAGCTGTCATGCACCTTGGTGGTGGGATCGGTGCTGGATTTCCTCAGTAACAGCCATTCCAGCATCACCAGGGGGATGATCATGTCCTGTTTGTTTTCTCTCCTAGCCACGTTGACACTCTGTGAACCAAACACACTGATTAGTTTACGTCCCACAGTATATCATAACCTGCCTAACACACCTACACAGCAGCCACCACTTATCTGTAGCGTTACCAAGACAGGTTCGTAATGTCTCAATAGCACGCGCATGTCTGTCCCTTGCAGGATGTACACATTCCAGCATGCACTATGCATGGTGTTGGTGCAGTTTCCTCCTGTTAGTGTTTGTATTTTTCAAGGCACCCTTACCCTCAGGCACATGTTTGGCATGCCAGGTGCATTGCACACACAGGTCCCTCCATGTCCCCTAACACCACCCCCTTTGTATGGCACCATTGCTAGACCCTTCTGCAGGCATTAACACTCCATGCCCATATGTTACCTGTGTTGGGGGATGTATTCACTGGCAAATCTCCAAAGCAAGCACTGCTCTGGGATTCACATCTGTAGTACTTGAGGCATAGGTCTTGTCCCAGGGTATAAAGACCATCACCCATATGGGTTGTTCTGCTGTGTACTGCATTGGCACAGTGGAGATGGTACGGCTCTGGTCACCTTGCTCTGAACATCTCCTTGGTCGTACCAAAGATGTCTGCCTGGCAGCTCGAGTCTGCGGAGGCCCCATGCATGCTATGCCCACAAATGAGTGGACAGGCCAATAGCAGGTATGGAAATGGGGTGGGCAGAGACACTCAATGCATAATGATTGCATATGGCATGCACTAAGGCATGAGTTCCACAACCACCCAATCACAGTTGGGTCCTTTCAGGGTGTGGTATGTGGTGGGGTCCATCCCACTCAGATGAGGGTCGGGGACCTCGTGCCATGGTGGATGTGGCAGCAGTGATGCCATGCCCATGGCCGTGGAGGATTGCCTGAGGAATGGATGACACAGGCAACCAGTACCATGCACATCCCATCCTGTCTCTAGATCAACCCATTGTGTCTGCACTGGGCAGGTGCATCCACCAATGCATCTAAGGTGCATAGCTGCATTGACATTATACCTGTTGACTGTGGGACATTAGTATGGACTACACGTTGCAGGCATGGCATCCATAACTCAGGCTCTGTACCATTTGTGGACCAATGTTGCCCTGTCAGCATCACCACATGCATGTACATGTGTATGCACTGGGGTGCCCCGTGTCATTGTCAGTGCGGATCACCATATATGGTGGGTTCAAGGGGCATTCCTGCTTCCAATAGACCCTTCCATGTTCCACTCTGTGCACTCTCGTGCACCCCTACACACCACAACATCTGTGCATAGGGGCATTGACAAATTCTGTGTGGACTGCATGCCTCCAGTGGTGTGCTCTGCAAAAGACGTTTATCAGTGTCACCACCACGGGGGCCCACAGTGACTTTTTCTATCCCAAAGAAACTAAGCCAATTACTCCCTTTAGATGAGGACATATGTACAGCAAGTTCATTTTCTTGGCCCATCTTATTAATGCTTCTATGGGGACTGAAAAAGTCACTGTGGGCCCACATGGTGGTGACATTGATAAACGTCTTTTACAGATGAAAGCTTTTTGTCAATTCAATCTGAAATCATGGATTGCACCAGGATTAAATGAAAACTTATGACTGGGTCCTTTTTTAAACTAAGATATTTCACTATTTTTCTTTTGTTCATTATGCTGATTGATTGTAGATATAGTATTTATATTACTATTATTATAGTAATTGCATGCTCTCCTTATATATATTCCTCCTTCCACATTCTTACCTTGGTGTTTTTCTGTCTTGCTGCCGTTTGTCATTGGTCTATCTCCTTTTAGCCCTTCCCTGTTTCCTCACTTCCTTCTCTCCCTTCCTTTTGTTTCTTTATTGGTATTGTTCACTGATAATGCCAGTGTGAGCCAATTAGAATTGTGTAGTGGCTCTTTACAATAGACTTATAAATCTGAACTTCCAAGTCAGAATTTTATGCTTTGAAAATGCGCTACTGTCTGGTGCGAAACATTGGTGGCGGCAGGGGTGCCTGCTGCTGCAATTTATTTAATAAATTTTATCTGTTTCCAAAGTACTTGGAGTGTGGACCCCTTCCTTGTTTAGCACAGCTTTTGGACTACATGTGACATTTAAGGAGATGCTGGAGCTCCTGAGGTCCGTTCTTAGTGCTGCCTGTTTGGATTAGCCTGTAGGGGTTCGTAATACACTTAAGGAGCTTAACATACCCCATAGCATCCAGTTCTCTGCAAAACTTCAGCTAATCCAGGACAGCAAAGTCTACATCTTCACTGATCCAGCCGATGCGGGAAAATGGGCTTCAAAGATGCCAGCCACGATGAAAGCCACACAATCTGCAATGACAAGGAAGAAACCGGAACGTGAGAGACCAGACTGTATGTCTGTCTCCAGCTCTGAGGCTTCATCTTGCTTGTGTGCTCCGGGACTCTTTTCTTCCTGAATGAGACTTTTAGTTCTCAGTGTTGTTATCCCTACTGTATATATATTTTGGTAATTTAAAGTTTGATAACCTTTTTCAACTGCGTCAGAGTGGTGAGTACTTTATTTCTATTACCAGTGGGTTTCTCCTGTGTGGGATTGTGTCTGGTCTGGCAATTTACCTCTCTCTCTTCTGAAGGTATGGCTACTACGTCGAGTTACAATTATGATATGTTACATAGTTTAAGTTGCTAGGGCTTATTCACTTTGTATGTTAGTTTTATATTTCTTAGAACAATATCATTTTACTATTAGCTGTTGTAGAGGATGTTCAGGTGTAATTGTTCCTGTTATTAATTGTTGGTGTTATTTCAATCTAAGGGACGGGCTCAGCTAATGTAACTGTTCATAATATTTTAGATAAGATATTATATGTCATTTTATTCATGGCACCTATAGCCCCAAAGGGCACAGGACTAATAAGGACACATTTACGAGCTATTAACTGTAGTGCATTTGCCACGAGTTCTTGGGTTATAGTTCTACAGTGTTGGATTATTGTCACATTGGATTATAATTTAGAGCTTGGCTCTCCAATGGTGGAAATAGCATGGGATACTGCCATCCTGTATAGCACTAGATGTTAAACCTGTATGGTCTGTATATCTGAGGATGTTCCTTGCACAGACAATTTGTAGTTTTGCAATTTTATTATAAAGTGGATAAAATATAATTATAAGGAGTACACAGGCGAATGGCTATTAATGATTCCTCGAATCACTAACAGGTGGAAGAAAGGCTATGCCCTAGAGACATACGCAAGGATACACTAGAGACTCAGCAGTGCTTCCTATCGGATTGCATTTGCTTTGGAGTTCTGGAATGCACTGGGTCACATGTGGAAACAGACCCTATTCTCTACAATGACATATCAAAGAAGTTGTGCAGTGCCTCTTTTCAAAACGCTGGGTAAGATATGATAAAACATACTTTGCAAGTGTGTGTGTAGCATGCTGCAAATACTTTCTATGGCAGTCCAGGTGTGCTTTAACTAGGCAGCAAAAATATTTGACTCTGCAAGTTGTAGCAGTAATAGTACACAAAGCGGTGAGAAAAAATTTATGCCAGTGAATGTAATAATTTACTTTCACAAACTATGGTGAAAGTATGGAAAAATTGTAGTTGGGTTTTGTAATATCAGTCAACTTGGTTCATGTCTGTAATACAGTTATATGCCTTTCTTTTCAATGAATGCAAGTTTATTTTTAGAGCACCTAATCCCGGAGGCTCTGGGCGATATCGCTGAGAAATTTGTACATAGTCAACATTTTTAATGAATTTGCCTTTTTGTTTTCTTGATCTGTGTTATTCTTTTTCTTTTAATAAAACATTCCCCTACTCCTAATCAATATGTGCCATGATGATCTTTTATTTCCCCTGGACAGTGACCAGAGATGGGCAGAAGAGACCTCAGTTGAATGTCTCATCTGAAGGATGGCACCTCAACACGCAGTACCTCCTCATACTGCACTACAGTTCCTGACTGAACTGAATATGTAACCACAGATAGATTCGAATGTATGGGGAAAGAAAAACTCAAGACCAACCCACGGGGACGGGATTTTGAAATTGTTTTATTGAAGAGGGAGGGTTTGGGGATATATAAATTGGATGCACAGTGACAAAAGCGAGGAAATTCGGTGTTAGGGTTGAAAGCCCCCACTTGGATCCCCCCAGACCACCCCCCAACTGGCATCGGGGTGTGCATTGGGGTCGGTGGTAAGGCCATTCATTATAGCACATCATTCATTACAATGAGGGACGCTATCGGTATTGACCGCGATGTGCAATAATTTGCAGTCATGACTTTGCAGGACAGTTGTTTTGCCTGGTGGGGAGGGGGAAGTGCTTTGTGACTTTTTTTAAATATTTCTAATATGATTGTGCTCAGTGTAACTGTGCGGTGCTTGTGCAATGCTTTTGTTATACAGTACTGTAACTATTTATTTGCTGTATCAACGTCGAAAAAGTCTGTCACCTTCAGCTGTCTCAAGTGCTTATTTGCGGCCACATCTTTCACAAAGGACACCAGTTGTCCAAGCTGGATGACTTTAATGGGATCCACTTCCTGACTGGAAAGCCACTCCAGCCCAGTCTCTAAACCACGGATTGCTTCCAGGTGAGTCGATGGTGGTGGTGGGGATTTCACAGCAGGGGTGTAGCCAGGAATTTTAATCTTGTACTCAAAACTGATGCACTGTTGCCCCCCCATTATTAAACATAAACCAAAATATGCACTGCCACGCCACACCAACAATAGCCCCACCCCTCTGTTTGCCATGTCTGAGTTCAAGTAATCAGTTTCTTCCTGTAATTCTCCTTCCTTTGTTTTTCTGCCTGCCTGGTAAGTTGTTCTTGTTTGTGTATTTGGCTGGTGACATCAGTGTCCCATGGCGAACAACAAAGGTGAAAGAAGTCGGAGCAACACATACACAATGTGACTCACAATGTCCTTGCTTTCCTTTTTTTGTTGCCCCTGCCTGATTTGTTGCCCCTGCCTAATTTGTTTTACTGTACTCTGCTGAGTACAGTGCGTATGCCTGCCGACACCCCTGTCTCACAGTCATCCTCGCTCCCTTGCTCCTCGCTCTGCTCTTCCTCCTCACAAGTTTCTCCTTGGTCTGCTTCCTGATGACTTGAGATGGCAGAGAGGATGATCCAAATTTGGACGATTCCCCATAAATTTCTCTGGCAAACTGAGTAGCCTTCTTCCTCACTATGCTGCCAGAATCTGGAATGCCACTTGAGCACTGCTGTGTGAACCACAGCTGGGTGGCTTTGTCGATATCTGCCTCATCTGCATGTTGGAGCTTCTTCCTCTTAAAAGCATCAGCCTCATCGGACTCCAGCACAAATTAACATACTAACATACTAACATACTAACATACTATTTGCCAGCAGATTAGGCCTTATGGTCTATCAAGTCTGCTCGAACCTAGATCCTTAGTTGGGTGCAGAGACCCTCCCATCCCTTGTGCTCCAGAAACCCCTATCATCCATCCCCACCCCCCCGGGACAGGCCATCATCTGATACATCCACTTTCTGTGTCTGTCCCACCCTCTCTTAAAGCCCTCCACTGTGGATCTCTGAACCAGCTCACCAGGCAGAGCATTCCAAGGGTCCACCACCCTCTCAGTGAAAAACCTCCTCCTCTTTTCCCCTCACCCTTCCACCTTCCAACTTCAAACCATGCCCTCTGGTGATGCCTCCCTGCTTTAGTCTAAAGATCCCCTCCATGTTTACCCTATTTATTCCCTTGAGGTACTTGAAGACCTCAATCATGTCCCCCCTGTCTCTCTCTCTCCTCCAATGAAAACAGGCAGAGCTCCTCAAGTCTGTCCTCGTAAGTCATATCCCTAGCCCTCGTATCATCTTTGTTGCCCTCCTCTGAACCCTCTCCAGGAGCTGTATGTCCCTCTTCAAGTGTGGTCTCCAGTACTGTACACAGTACTCAGGTGTGGTCTAACCAGTCCATTGTACAGCTGCAGAATCACTCCCTTGCTCCTAGAGGTGATCCCCTGCATGCATCCCAACATCCTGTTTGCCTTGCTAGCTGCTCTCCTGCACTGCTCAGAGTTATTCATACATGTATCCACCATGACCCCTAGGTCTTTTTCCCCTGTTGAGGCTTCCAGCACCTCCCTCCCAGGGTGTACCTGTGTTTAGGGTTTCCCGACCAAGATGCAACACCTTGCACTTGGTGATATTGAATTAATTTCCATGTGTGAGCCCAGCTTTCCAGGGTGTCCAGGTCCCTTGCAGGGCCAACCTCCCCTCTTCTCCCTCAACTACTGCTCCCATCTTGGAGTCATCCATAAAGAGACTCATTTCACACCCTATACCATCCCTGATGTCCGATATGTATGCATTAAACAGGATTGGACCCAGGACCGAGCCCTGTGGTGCCCCACTACCAACCTCTGTAGGGTTCGAGGCTCCCACAGACCACTACTCTCTGAGTGCGTCCAGCTATCCAGTTTTCAATCCATCTGACCATCAAGGCCTACTCCTAACCCCATCAGTTTCTCCACCAGACCATTGTGGGGAACAGAGTCAACGCCTTGCTGAAGTCCAAGAATAATACATCCACAGGCTTACCCTGTCCAGTTCTGATGTTACCCATTCATAGAACTCCACAAAGGTTGGTTTGACATGATCTACCTGGCACAAACCCATGCTGCCGACTATCCAGACCTCCACCTCCCCAAGTAAACCCCCTAATCGTTCCTTTAGTATACTCTCCATTATTTTCCACCACGAGGGTTAAACTGATGGGTCTCTAGTTTCCTGGTACTTCCTTCGACCCCCTTGTGGATTGGTACCCATGGCCCTCTCGCCAATCCCTAGGTACCCTCCCTGTCTCAAGTGACCTGTTGAAAAGCTCCGCCAGGGGTGCAGCCAGTATGTCCGCCAATTCCCATAGTACTCTCGGATGAATGCCATCCGGCCCAGGAGATTTGTCTTTCTTTAGGGCCTTGAGGGCAAACCACACCCTTTTTGGTGGGGATGGCATCATCTGTCCCCACCACCTTACTGGTCTTTTTATCCTTATCCAGATGTGACACCCCTGGGGTACCTTTCCCTCCCTTTTGCTCCATTTCTGTTGCTCCCCTGATCCCACTCCCTGCCGCTTCTAACCCCTTTGTGCCTTGCTTTGTAGATATCCCATCCCCCTCTCTAGTGAACACAGAGGCAAAGTACTTTAAATACCTCTGCCTGGTCCCTCGCCTCTTCCACCACCCCTTCTTCTGATCTCAATCTGCTGAGATGGCCTTAGTTTTCTCCAGCTCCCCAATGTGCAGGAAGAACCCTTTTCCCCTCCATGTATCCCTGTGCCAGCCGTTGCTCTTTACTGGACTTTGCTCCCCTCACCATACTGGTGACTTTTCTAGATGCAAACTGGTACATTTCCTTATCCCTATCCCCTCTTGTTGTTTATATTTTTGTAAGCGCCTTCTTTTCTCTGGCTGCTACCTGGACCTCACTGGACCACCAGCATGGTTTATGTGACCTTGCTCCCTACGTTTCAACTTAAGCGCAGATCCTGACTGCCTCATGAAGTCCCGTTTATGACCTCCCATCTCCTTTCCACACTTGTCCGTTGAGGTAATCCTTCAAGTGATCCTTGAGAATATTCCCATGCCCATAAAGTCTGCCCCCTGAAGTCCACTGCCAGTGTCCTAGATCTCACCCCACTCCCCAATGCTTATTTGAAACCAGACAGTATTGTGGTCACTCCCAGTCAGGGGTCCTGTACATCCATGTCCCTTACAGATCCCCATCTGCCAGAACCACATCCAGGACATGCCCTCCTTGTGGGCTCCATCACATGCTGTGTTAGGAACACATCCTGGAAGCCATCCAGCAGCCTCTGCTCCCTGGCCACCTTAGAGGACATGGTTCCCCAGTTTGTACCTGGCATATTAAGGTCCCCATCAACACCACTCCTTCCCTTTTGGACCACACTGGGCAATCATGTTGTCCAGCAAACCATCCTCTAGAACATCACTCATCCCGGGGGCCTATATACTACCTCCCAACTTGACCCTTATCTCCTGCTGGGGATCGTGGGTGACCCATAAAGGCCTCCACGTTTCCCTCTGCCTCTTCTACCCTAGCAATTTCCTATGTCATCTCTAATGAACATAGCCACTCACCCTCTGCCCTCCTTTTCTATCCTTCTAAGCATAGTGTACCCCTGTACATTTAGGTCCCAGTCATGGTTTTGTTGGCTCACGTTTCCTGACTGCCGCCACATCCACCCCCCACCTCGAACAGCATGGCCTGGAACTCTGGCAACTTGTTTCCCAAGCTCCTGGCATTTACTAACACCAACCCCCACCCTCATCCTCGATCCTTTGTCGAACCTCACCCAGATTCTCCATACTTCCCATCCTCCCCTGCTCCTCCTGAAACCTCCACCTCCAGTCTGTTTCCCTCCCCTTGGGCTTGAAGGCTACTCCCTCATCTGGAGGGAGGGCTTCTGTCAGCCCTCCTTATCCCTTCCCCTTACATTCCCTTAAATTCCCGTAAGGATTCCTCCTGCTTCTTCAATGTACATATCGTGGACTTACTGTAGCCAGTCTCTGAGGATATTTTGACTAGGCTTTCTCCAGCCTTAAGCCAATCGAGAATTGCAAGCATAGTTGACACAGTGTATCCAGAACACTTAAGTTTGGCCATCTGACAGACCTGTTAAATTATGCATTTTTATAGTGACACCTAGTGCCATCTACTAAGGAGGATCCAGAGATCACATTCTTTATACCAGTCCTCTTCAATATCTTCATCAGTGACATTGCAGATGGACTGGAGGGTAAGGTTTGTCTGTTTGCAGATGACACCAAGATCTGCAACAGAGTAGATGATCCAGATGGGGTGGGCAGAATGAGAAGAGATCTGGATAAACTGGCAAAATGGTCGGAAGAGTGGCAACTGGGGTTTAATGAAAAGAAGTGCAAGATCATGCACATAGGGAAGAGAAACCCTGAAGCCACCTATACGTTGTGAGGGGAGTTGCTGGCAATTACAAGGGAAGAAAGAGACTTGGGCATCATCATCACAGATGACCTGAAATCATCCAAGCAGACCGCCAAAGCAGTAGGTAAGACTAGAGGGCTGTTGGGGTGTACTGGCAGGGGTATCACAAGTCGTAAGAGGGAAGAAATAATCCCGCTTTACAAGACACTGGTTAGGCCCCATCTGAGTACTGCATGCAGTGGGGGCCACCTGCATGAGGATGACATCAAAATGGAGGCAGTCCAGAGAAGGACAACCAAAATGGTGCAGGGACTGATCAGAAAACATATGAGGACAGATTAACGGAGCTCAATATGTATACCCTAGAGCAAAGGAGGGAGAGAGGTGATATGATCGAAACATTCAAACATCTTAAGGGCATTAACAAGGTGAAAGAGTCTAACATATTTCAATATATGAAAAATAGCAGGACAAGAAGACACAGCATGAGATTAGAGTGAGGCCGATTAAGAGGTAATGTGAGGAAGTTATTTTTCACAGAAAGGGTGGTGGATGCATGGAACAGCATACCTCAGGGAGTGGTGGATATGAATACAGTGCAGGGCTTCAAACATGCATGGGATAAGCATAAGGGAACAATTTGATGAGTATGAATAGATAGGTCATTGACAGAGTAAAGGCCTATGGCACATTCATAAGGCAGAAAAAATGGGTAGACTGGATGGGCCTTGCTGTCCTTATCTGCCGTCAACTTCTATGTTTCTATGCAATTAATGATTACTGTGATTGTATTTAATTGCTGACTCCCCATTACTTTTGTAACTACCATACCATATTCTGCATATTTTGCATTGTATTGTCTACTCATTCCTAACTGCTTGCTTAATTGTTTACTTATCTGAATCTTACCCAGGTCCGTCTTGTAAATGAGCTTGTTGCAATGGTGTTTCACCTGGTAAAATAAAGATTGATTGATTGAGTGGGGATGCCTGCCAGTCTCCTGTGAGATTGGGTGGATCCCCCAGCAGTTTCTCACCCTAGTGTGTGAGACCAGCAAGAACCAAAAGAAGTGGTGAAAACCATTCATCTGCAGGACCCTTGTGGGTCATTTCGACAGAAAATTGTGGTTTGGACTGAGTTTCAGTGGGATTCAAGGGACAATCCCCTGAAGATTCTGAAGAGTTTCAGCTGCCCTGAAGGAAGGGTGTCTGTGTTGAAGCTGTGACAAAGCTACCTGTGAAGGGAAAAGGATGTTTTCCTTCAAGTTTTCCATGTCTGTATCAAAGGGACAAAGCTGTGAGTACAGTTTCATGGGACTGTTCTTAGGGGTTGGTCTGAGGTGATGTGCCCAGAGATAAGGCTAGAGTGTACCTGTCGGGGCCCCTGTTTCACCTCAAATAAGTGCCGAATGGTTCAAGTTTAAAGTTTAAAATTCAGGAGTTCTTTAGCATTTCAAGGGGAAATGGAGGATCCATGTTGATGTAACCCAGAAGGAATGGCAGAGAATGGGCATGCGGCAGGGTTGGGCATAACCCCGGTTCGATTCCTCATTCAGGGCTAACTGGGTCACATATAGGCATCAGGTTTAACTGGGCATGTTACCGGATGTCATCGCTCCAGGGGAAATGTGTTTAAGCGTGTGGCAACTACCACGGTATACACTTGTTTTGGAAAAGTAAAGTCCAGAGAGTCCTAGTACAGAGGGATTGACTGTTCGAAATGTGTGTGATAAAGAGTTTGTTTTAAAGTGCCCAAACAGTTGTTGTTCTGGACAGAAAAGCCTTGCTCCTGTGTAGACAGTACAAAACCTGGGGGACCACCCTGGTTTGCATTTGTTATCAACTTGTGTGAATAAAGCCATACTGTACAATCCCAATTTTCAGTCGTGGACATTGCCTTAAGCTTCCTGACTGAATTGTTATGAGGCCCCCACAGAAGTTAGACCTAGCATAGCCCTGGCACCTCTCCCCCAGAGCTGGAGTAAATATAAATGTTTTTTTGTACCCTAAACCCCCGTCCCCTTTAGACTGCTGAGCCGGGTATTCACCTCAGAGCTAGGGTGATGCCTTTTTGTTTTTGCCAACTTGAGGCATGTTGCCTTGCCTTGCCTGTGGTACAAGTTGGGGGGGGATCCCAGTCTGCTCTTGGCTGGGGCATGGGTTGCAAAATTGGGGGCCCATCGAAAGATCTTGGGGGAGAGGATAATGTTGAGGGTATGTCTAGGTTCTTTCTGTCTGTTGGCAGTGTCCCCATGACAGAAATCATTGCCAAGGACAAATAAATTAGTGTCCAGTAAAGTGCCATCAAAGAGAATGTTGCTGCTCATATTTTCTGAGAAAAAATATGCTGAATGTGTGCTAGAAAAGCTGCTATGCAAAGTGTGTAAAGACTGCTAAACTGCGCAATGCATTCCCCTGCCATACAAAGTGCTTAAAACTGTTAAACAGTAAAGATTTCAAAAAAGTTCCTGGGCCAGATGGTTACCCCACCGAGTTCTACAAAAAATTCCGCAAAATACTACTACCCTCCATGTTATTAGCATTTATGGAAATACAGTGAGGAAAGCTCCCCCCCCCTTTCGTCGAAATATGCAGAGATATCTGCCATCCTGAAACCACAGAAAGATCCTAGCTGACCAGAATCTTACAGACCCATCTCCAAACTAAACTGTGATTATAAATGCTTTATGTCCATTTTAGCCCATAGGATAGATATCCTTCTCCCTGAACTTATAGATTCGGACCAAGTGGGCTTTATTAAAGAGACAAGCACATGATGCAGTACACCGGGTTCTTCTCTTACTGGAATATGCCACTCAAAAAAATATCCTGATGGTCCTTCTCGGATTAGATGCTGAAAAGGCATTTGACCAAAGGCATTTGACCGGGTCTCAAGGACATTCTCATGGGCCACTATGAAGCACTTTGACTTTCTGGAGAAATGTATTACCCAGATCAAAAATATGTATACCCACCCTCAGGTTTATCTCAAACTAGATGGATCTTTGTCTGACCCATTCCCCCTCTCCCATGGGACCTACCAAGGATGCCCACTGTCCCCTTTATTATTTGCTCTATACTTGGAACCCCTCGCTATAGTGATACACACTATTCCCACCATTAAAGGATTACCAATAGGAGAACAACCCCATAAAATAAATCTCTTTGCAGGTGACATTTTACTAACCCTGACCTCCCCTGAAACCTTGATCCCCGCAGTCTGACAACAACAAAATCACTTTGGACAGCTTGCAAGCTGTAAGTTGAATGAATCCAAAACTGAGGTCCTGAAATTGTTTTACTCCCCCTCTCCTGACCTTAAAACTAACTACCCCTTTCGTTGGAACCATGTGGTGAGGCGATATTTGGGAATTACATTACCATATAAATTACTTCATTTAGACACACTTAATTATGAACCTATCACCCAACAAGTAGCAACTGATCTGGCTAGATGGACGCTGCAACCCCTTAGTTTCTTTAACTGCATTGAAATAATTCAGCAGAACATCCTTCCTTGAATATTCTTCTTCTTATAGACACTCACCATAACCCCTTCTAAAACCTACTTCCAATCTTGGAATAAGATAATATCCCACTTTATCTGGAGTGGTAAACCACTGAGAGCAAGATACACAGTTTTGCAACTTCCTAGAGAAAAGGGAGGTGTCAACCTCCCTAATTTCCTCTTGTACGCCCAGGCTGCGTAACTATGAATTCCACTAAGCCATTTAAATAGTAGCTATTCTGTGCACTGGAAAACTCTAGAGCAGTCCATACTTGGTGATGCAGATATGTCCACGTGTCTTCTAGGAAACCCACCTAGAAACCCACCCCGACCCAATACCCACAATACATACAGTGGCTGAACTCTTTCGACAATGGAGACAAGTCAGGTATAAATCTCCCTTGAACAGACAAAAACTTTACCTAAGAGATATTACATGCACTACCCTATCTCTCTCACAACAGCTTCTGGAGGCCACCCAAGACTGGACTCAATATGGGCTGAGATACAGCTGACAACTTATAACCCAGACAGGAATACCTTCCTTTGTTAGATTGCAGACTAACTATAAACTACCACAAGCAGCGCTTCCCAAATACCTCCATCTTAAACGACTTCTCCAGCCACAAGAACATGCCCTAATTGAAGTAGCGGAAGCACCTTCAGCTTTTGCTACCCTGGTGGTTTCCTGTCTTAAAGATATCATGCTAACTGACCCAGTGGCACTGAGGGCTGAGGTGCTGGCACCTTACCTTGCGCTACACTGGTGACCCATGTTCGGGAACCAGCATGGGCCACTGGGGACTGGCAGGGATAGAGATGGATCGAGCGTCTGATGGACTGCCCTCCATCTCCGGGGTGGGGGGAGATCAGCAGATGGTTCATGCCTGACCCCAGGCGGATGCTGGGGCTCGGCACCACAGAGCTGCTACAGTGTGGGTGTGGAGCGTGAAGATGCCTGACGTGGGTGTGCATGGGAGTGTGAGCATCCCCATCGCTGGCGTCATTGCAGGCAGTGCAGTTGTGGGTAGAAAATACTGGAAAAAGCTCCCATTGGATGACGGGGGAGCTCGCAGGCCCCACACCTGGCCAGCCACGGTGCAAACACTTGATCCGGTCTCAGTGAGGGAGGGTCTCCTTCACCGATCCCAACAGGGGAGGGATAAGCCCTGGAGCACTAACGCTGGATGGTAGATGCCAGGGTGATGGGGCTGGGGCTCCCCCAGAATAAGAGGGCCATTGGAACATGAGGAGCATAAATAATCTCAAAAATAAAAAAAAAGATATCATTCCAGACCATCTCATAAGCAGGTTATATAACACATTACAATAATTTTCCTCAGATAATATAGAGCACATAAAATTGAGATGGTCCAGAGAGCTTGAAGAGAAATTAGACTTAGAATTATGGGAAAATATACCCTACCACTCCAGAAAATATCACCCTCCATATATTGGAGGGACTATGCCTGGAAATCAAGAGTATGGTTCTTTCGAACCCCAGCTATTACGGCCAAGTTCCCATGCCCTAATGAGGTCATTTTCTGGAGAGGGCGTGGCAACTCACAGGTGGACATTATGCATATCACATGGTCCTGTCCACTGCTCCAGTGGTTTTGGCCAGATGTGATAGTGGAAATAAATGATAGCTTTGAATTCCCTGAACACCCAACAATGATCTACATCTTTTTTTTTTTTCTATTTATATTTTCTGCCCCAGCCGCTGGTAGCCCGGTACCATCTGCCGGTCATGCTTCCACCCCCTCACATCAGCCTCACGCCCTTCCGATACGCCGTGGCTTACCCCCCACGGTGGGGCTGCGGCACTGGGGACACATGCCGCAGGCGTCAAACTTGGTCGGAGGGCTGGCCTGAGGGGGCTAATTGAAGCTGTGACTGGCTTCATCAAGGGCCCCGGCGGCATACTCCCATTTTCCTTTTTCCGGGAGGCGGGGACGTGCAATGGCGTCTTGGAGGCGTCCTACCCCGCCTCGGCCTTTACACTATTGAGGTCGGTAGTCGCGCTTCACCTGGTCTCCACCAGGGTGGCGCCCGACCCGAGCACCCCATCCCTCCCGGAGAAGGGAGTGCTGCAGTCCGATGGGCGCTCCTATCCTTCTCCCCGACCCGACCCTCCAGCGACCCGAGGTCCGTTCCGAACCGCGGTCGCCGGGCGTCGAGCGAAATCCACCGCGCGCCGGCGGGCCGACAATGATCTACATCTTTACAGCCACCACACCAAGGGGCATCAAGATCTTGAAAACCCTTTTCAAGCAAACAATCTTGCTTCTACTTGCTGCAAAAAAGACTTACTAAACTCTGGTACATGAAGAGTATACCTACAAAAGAAAATTGGTGAAAGATTACTCATGAGATGTATCACCTGAAGCTTCTTACAGCCAAACTGAACTCTCAGGTTAGGAAATTTGGTAACACCTGGTGGCTTGGGTCACCTATCAATTGGAGCACTACTCTGACTTCGTACCATGAAAGCCATTGTAATTGAAAACACTATGATTAACAGGTCCCCCTTTTCTCTCTCACTATTTTCCTGTAATCCTCAACTCATAACTGTCACCCTGTATGAGAAGGGAAATCCATTGCAATATAAAAATTAAAGTAAACAAATTCACTTTAAAGAAGTACACAGACCATACAAATACTTGCAGCAAAACACTTATTTTCCTGTATCCAGGGATCCTACTGGGCCAAGTGGACAGGTAGCTATACATCTTTAACATGGCTTTTTCAGACCTTAGTGCTGTCCTACCCCATGACCTTTTCGAAAACAGGGCCTACTCCCCAAATACCTCAGCCCCACTGTCTAACCATCCCCTCTTCTACTTCAGGGAGGTAAGGCTGAATGAAGCTCGCTGCTATATTACTGCATCTATCTCTAAATCTAGATCTAGTAGTGACACCCTGGACCTTAAGCTTCTGTTGCTCACCCTTGATGAGGTAATTCATCCATTAACAAAAATCCTAGACCTCTCTCTCTCTCTCAGCTGTGGGAAATTCCCGGACTTATGGAAAACAGCCACCGTGACACCTGTCCATAAAACTGGGGATAAGACAAATCACTCAAATTATCGCCCTATCTTCATACTGCCCCCACTCTCTAAGGCACTTGAGCACATTGTGGCTGATCAACTTACCGACCACTAGGATAAATACAATATACCTTGTTCACAACAACACGGTTTCCGGAAAGGTCACAGCACCACCACAGTCCTTCTTGAGTTCACTGGAGCTTTGCACAAATCCCTTTGACAATGGCTTTCCGACAGGGGCCGTTTTCATCGACCTCTCCAAGGCCTTCGATACAGTACACCATGGACTACTAATTGACCAACTACTGAATGCCAGACTATCACATGACTCTTCTCTCTGGTTTAAAAGCTACTTAGAAAACTGGTCGCAGAGAGTAAAAATTGCTGACGCTCTTTCTGACACACGTGCCTGTTAAGCATGTGTCCACGAGGATCCATACTGGGCCCCCTCCTTTTCAGCCTTTTCTTAAACTCCCTCCCTTACCACTGCTCTGAACAGATTATACTATATGCCGATGATGCTGTTGTATTCTCCACTCACAAAGATCCTGCAACTCTTCAACACAACCTTCTACTTGGTTTCAGTTCTGTAGAGACATGGTTTCTTAATCATAAACTGGTCCTCAATGACAAGAAAACCAACTCTATGCTCTTCTGTAGCTCTCATAACCCACTCAAGCTACACCATTTGGCTATCTCCACCACCCAAGGGAACACTCTAGATCAGCTGGAGTCCTTCAAATACTTAGGGATACAACTTGAGCCTAATCTCTCCTATGGACCTCACGTAGATAATGTAGCTAGAGCTGCTAATACACAGCTTGGTCTACTGTACAAACACAGACAACACCTCACGCCAGAATCTTTGAAGGTTGCAGTCCTGAGCTCTGTGATCTCTGTAATAGACTATGGTCTTACCATTTATGGCTCGACCACAACCACAACCCTTAGACGCCTCTCAACTGCCTTAAATAAGGCATGTCGGCTCATCACTGGTGCTCACCATCTCACCGACACATGTGACCTGTACACCCAGACCGGCTGGCTCCAAGTATCAAACCGCATAAAATTTCTCACCTTCTCCATGGTGAAAAAATCTACCTTGGCCTTGCACCTTCTGGGGTCTCAACTCTGTTACAACACTGAACCAACAAACGGTGCCTTTGGAGATCCATGCTACAGCTACTGAAAGTCCCCCACTGTCACACTTCACAGGGACAACGCCCTTTTGCTTATCGAGTGCCACTCTGGTTCAATGGCCTCAGCCCCACCATCTCCTCTGCCCCGACAATTGGTATGTTTAAAACTAGGCTCTGGGACTATCTCACTACTGACAGCTCCTGTGACTGCCCAACTTAACCTTGTTTCTCCACTTCCCTGCCTGCTCTAGTGGTCCCCCCCTCCCATCCTCACTGGATTCTACCCTCACATCTTGATATACCCAATGCTGCACTTTTCACCCTCTCCCTACCCTACCTACACTCCTCCCCCTTCCTCTCCCTATGACTCTGGCACTTCTTATCTCTTGTCTGTTTTCTCTGACAAATGCCGCCATTGCCTTGCTTACAATGTTACCCTTGAATTGTATTAATCTGTAATCTGTTTGCAACGCCCCATTGTTGTAATGTCTGTCTTGATGTTCCCATAATTTGTATTTCTCTGACGTGGAACCTTTGTAAAAGAGCCTTGGATAAAAGGTATTTGTAATCCTAGACTTGATAAATAAATAAAATAAAATAAACTATAGGACCGGCCACCTCCCCTAATTCTCTTCAGGCGGTGCTCTGCAATGCCAGATCGATTAGGAACAAGACTGCTATTTTTGTGGACTTGATTTCCTTTGTTGATCTGGCTTGCATTACAGAAACTTGGCTGGGTGACAATGCTGGCCCAGTTCTAGTGGCCGCCGTCCCCACCAGGTACTCCTTGGTGCACTGCCCGAGGAAGAATCACAGGGGCGGGGGTGTGGCCATCATTTTTAGAACCAAACTGGGCTTCACAGTGCATTCAGTTGGTAACACCAGGTCTTTTGAGTGTGTCACTGTTCATAGGGGTCTGGGTGCAACTGCAGGATTCTCCTCATTTACTGCCTGCCTGGGCTGGGGGGGGAGAATTCCTGCAGGAGGCAGTGGACTTCGTTGTTGACCAGGTGTTGGAGTACCCCAGGTGTTTAATCCTGGGGGACTTCAATGCCTGGGTCAATGATGAATCCTCATGTTTTGGTTACGACCTCCTCCAGCTAATGTCTTCACTGGGCCTGACACAAGCGGTTGTCTCTGTGACCCACCAGCACAGTCACACACTCAATCTGGTGTTCCAGCTGGGTCTTGGGGTTGATAACCTCAGGAATGATCTGGTCTTTTAGTCCAATCACTGCACTGTGGAGTTCATGTTTGGCCCCCGATAGTCCTGTCCCTGTGGAGATGGTTAGCTATCACCCTTTAAGGGGGCTAGACCCAGAAGGACTTTTGAGGTTGCTGACCTATCTAGGGTTGAAGTGGCTTGTGCGATTGGCACTGGTGAGACAGTGGCCACCTATAATAAGGTGGTGTCTGAAGCTCTGGATGCCATAGCACCAGTTTGTATATGACCCAGATCCTCTCACTTGAGATCCCCATGGTTTGACAGGGATCTTAAGGTGATGAAGATCAAGGGTCACAAGTTGGAGCGTTGCTGGCGGAAGTCCCAGCTAGATGCTGACAAACTGGTTTTGCTCACCCACTATCATAAGTACCAGGAGGCAATCTTCCATAAGAAAGCAGAATTCCTTTCCAGAGAGATTGCAGCAGGGAGGAACAGACCTGTTCAGCTTTTTTGGACTGTGGACAGGCTTCTTCATCTGGCCTGTCTTCAGCTTTTCATCAACCTTGTGTGAGGAGTTTGCTCTGTTCTTCTCTGACAGGGTGTTGGCTATCCAGTCAGGGATTCCGTCAGGTAGGCTTTTGCCTCGCAGTTGCCAGTCTGCTTGGAGCAGAGGAACTCTGCCTGCCTGGGAAGAGTTTAGGCCAGTGGAGGTGTCTTGAGGTAATGCAGGTGATCTTAGAGCTGACACATACATCTTGTGAACTGGACCCAGCCCCAACGTGTTTCTTGATGGGATGCACTGAGGCTGTTGGCCCAGTGTTTGCTGGGATAGCCAGGTGTTCAATGGTGGAGAGGGTGTTCCAGGTTCCTCGGAAAGAGCCGCTGGTGAGACCCCTCCTAAAGAAACCTTCCTTCGACCCAGACATCCTAGTGAATTACTGTCCTATCTCCAACCTGCCTTTTTTGAGCAAGGTTGTTGAGAAACTGGTAGCACAGCAGCTCAAAGATTGGCTTGTGTCCTTCGACATCTACAAGCCATTTCAGTCGGGTTTTCAGGCTAGACATAGCATAGAAACCACACTAGCCAGGGTGCATAATGACTTACTCAGAGCTAGAGATAGAGGAGACAGGTCAGTTCTTGTGTTCCTTGATCTCTCTTCAGCTTTCGACACCGTGGACCACATTCTGCTTCTCGATCGGCTCTGTGAATTCTGTGGACTTGCTGGTGTTGCCATCAAATAGTTTGAGTCCTATTTCTTAGACAGGGTGCAGCAGGTAGTGATGGGGGATTTCTCTTCCTCTCCAGTGCCTCTGTCCTGTGAAGTTCCATGGGGCTCGATCTTGTCACTGATGCTGTTCGCAGTGTATATGCTGCCCCTGGGTGAGATCATTCAACAGTAGTGTGGAGTTTCACTGCTATGCAGATGACACCCATCTGTATTTGTCATTTGTCCCCAGGACATCTGGTGCGGTTGATGTGCTTAACACCTGTCTGGCTAAAATCAATGACTGGATGGCTTCCAGATGGCTGCAACTCAACCCGGACAAGACAGGGGTGTTAGTGGTTGAGCCGGGTCGCGGGCGTGATGGGTTGCTACCTGGAGCGGAACTGGTGTTTTCTTAGGATCTGCTCCATTGGTCACTTCCCTGAAGGTGCAAAATCTAGGTGGGATCCTGGACAGCAGTCTGACCTTTGAAGATCAGGTGTCATCTGTTGTGAAGAATGTTTTTTACCACTTATGAAACATCACCAGGATCAAGCCCCTCATTCTGCCTGAAGATCTGCCAACCCTAGTACATGTCTTTGTGACCTCCAGACTCAACTACTGTAATGCTCTTTACTTCAGGGTCATGGGAGGGACTCTCTGCAGGCTGCAGCTGGTGCAGAACATGGTGGCCCGGTTACTGAAGGGACTATCTTGGTCGTGCCATGTGACTCCAGTTCTGCGTGTCCTGTACTGGCTGCTGGTCAGGTGTAGGGTCCTTTTCAAGGTGGGCTTGCTCACCAATAAGGCCCTATACGGGCTGGGTCCTGGCTACCTGTCTGAGCTCCTGTCGCCTGTGACCTCTGCCCGCTCCCTCCGCTCCATTTGAGGGGCCTCCTGGATGTTCCCAGGGTTCGTCTCAAAATCTCTGGTGATCGAGCATTTAGTGTCTCTGGGCCAACCCTGTGAAACACGCTTCCAGCTGCAGTCTGGGAGGCCCCCTCGATTGGTGTCTTTAAACAGAGGCTTAAGGACCATCTCTTCTGCCAGGCTTTTGGGGACTAAGCTATCTCCCCCCTACCTTATCCTCAGCTATTTTATATTTTATATTTTATATTTATGCTTTTAAGAATGTTGTTTTAAAGATTTCTCTACTGCTATTGCACAAATGTTATTTCTGAATTTTGTATTCAGTTTTTATTGTATTTATTTTATTTTAGGAGTGTTCGAGGAGGAGACAGTGGCACGTGCGAGCAGTGTAAGCAACAGCAGAGAACCATCGCAAAGGAGAGAAAACTTCTGGACTTTGTGAACTTTTAAAAGCAAATTCGGGCTTCTCCTGACTTCTGACCAGTAAGGCAGTGATTGCAGTCCATGCAGTGCCAAGCCATGGGCTGGATAGCCGATCAACCCGAAAATCCCTCAAAAATCGGCAGCAGGCTGTCAACCATCCTCGGAGGGAACCAGCTACATTCTGCAATAAGTAAATGACTGTAAATAAACAAACTGTATGCAATGCAATAGCTCTGAGGCTAAGAGACAGCAAAGACTGAGCAAAGCAAAATGTTGTGGGCTAAATGAACTGAGTCGTAGTAGCTGTAGCCGGTAGCAAGCAAAACAAGCTAAAAGCCTAACCATGGACAGTGCTACACAAAGTCTTAGAAAGTGGCAAAGAGTACAGGACTGTACTGAATTTGTGCTGAATGTGAAATTGCAAGGTTGTACAGGAAAAACAGCAAAATGCAAGGTCAGAAAGCAATTGCCAGTTAAAGCAATTATTATATGTGTGATGCAGAAACGTTGTCAGTGGCCATGTTGGGGTGTAGTCTGCAAGAAAGTAAACAAAACACCAGGGGCCATGATGAGCAAAGCGTGCAGTAGCAGAAAGCAACAGAAAATGTGTATAAATGTGTGAAACCAATTGCAAAGTCAGGCAACAGTTTCAGAAAATGTGTGCAAATGTGTGAAACCAAATGCAAGTCAGGCCACAGTTTCAGCAAAGATGTGAAGAAAAGGAAGTGTGTGTTTTAAAAACAGAGTTTAAAGTCAGTCAGCATGTTTCATCAGTGAGAGAGCAAATAAACTTTTGCAGTGTACCCAGTCAGAACCAGTACTAAATGCAAAGCGTAGAGCAGTAATTGAGACGTGTGTGTTTGTTTTTCAGAAAATGGTAGGTCACAAAACAGGTTACCCCCACATGCTAGAATGTGGGTCACCCAACAGGAAAGTCAGCTCGCTGAATATGAGCGAATGTATAATTGTGAAGGAGCCCCAGCTGATGTAGCTCTCCCAAACTTCCCAGTGAATGTCTGTGTGGTTTGCCTGAGGCCAGGAAGGGATGTCCTATTGATACCACACTGCAAGGACTGCAGAAGCAGTATGGTATGTGCAAGGAAGGTGGTGTTGTGCAAGCTAAAGCAAAGGCAATTTGTTTAACCCCAGCATGGACATTGGTAGAGGGTCCGATCTGTACAGTGCAGCAAAACGCTGATAGTAATCTGGAACCTGAAGAACTAGTTAAAGAGTTTTTCAAGGGTGCGGTTCAGAGTAACTTGCAAGGGCAGGAGGAAGTGATCTTTTCCACACCAGAAAAGGTGGAAAGAGACACCTCAGAGACTGAGTCTGTCAATCTGTGGGTAGAAGGCCCAAGTCTGCCCCTCACTGGAGAGGATGAGTTGGAAGATGCTCTGCAGTGAGAGGCAACCATCTCAGAAGGCAGTGAGCAATGGACAGTGTCTTGGACTGAACCAGCTATGAGTTCCTGGGCAGAGCTGTAGAGCAAGCAGAATTAGAGCAAGTTGGTAAGGTGACTGGCAGCTAGACAGGTCTGTCAGTGGCCCCAATTGCAAGTGAGCCACATGAGACTGTTCGGGGCTCAGAAGTTGTAGAAATGACAGGGATGGACTGCTTTTTCCCCTCTCCTGACCATCACTAGCTGGCTTGACCAGGTCTGGCTGTCCCCCAGCCAGGCCACCAGGTTAAACCTGCCAAAAAGCAGCAAGGAGGAATGTCTAGTTAGATGCAGGGCTGAGGTCGAATATGAACAGACCTATCCATTTTTTCCAAGGCAAATATGGGAGGCAATAGAAGCAAAAAGAGAGACATAGCTATGGGAAGAAGCAAGTGCTAATGTCACCCCCAGAGTGAAAAAGTTTTTATAAATCAAATTGTGTCATGAAAGGTTGCAGTTTTGGAATCTTGAAAGAACTCTCTATATAGACTCTGTCAGAGTAGTAAATAAGACTGGTCAATAAACAATGCATAACCAGAGAATAATTTGGCCAGATGGGGAAATTGTCTATGCACCCCATCCTGAGTGGTACTATCCCAGAGTGCCACTCCTCCAGCATGTGTGCCAAGTAGCTACAGTAAAGAGGAAGCAGCGGATGGTGCATGTCTCCTGGCTTCCGAAGTGGCAGAGACCCATGCGAGTGCAACTTTACTGGAAGATCCAGGTCATGTCTAGCAGCATCCAGGTCATGTCCAGCAGTATACAGGTCTAGCAGGTGGTATGGAAGAGCTGATGTGAAGATTTTCTCCAGCCTAGATCCAGAGAGGTGATCCAGATTGTCTACCTGTGCCTAGAGTCTGGTAAGGCGTGCATTTTACTCTTTGACTTTTTAAGTTTATTGAATGTGCTACCCAAGTGAAGGTGTTCATGGAACTGTTGGTCCTAAACAGACACTCCTGGTATCTGGACTGCAGTGTCAGCAGGCCTTGAGCCTGTCCAAGAACAGTTTTCACAGGCTTCGGCTTATAGAGACTCTTCTTGCATGGAGTGCCTTGTGCACTCAGGACATTCTTCTCCTAGAGTACAGACTTTGTAGGGACCCCCTTCCCCCCAAATGTTATTGTAAATGTGTTTATTTTATAATTGTTATACTGCCTTTTGTAGAAAACCCTTCGGGATTGGACAGTATCTGATGGTGGGAGGTTCTGGTCGCTGTGTTTTTCTTGCAGGATGTGTTTTGAAATGTTTTCATTTGCAGGTGTTCCCGAAAGAAGAAAAGAAGACAAGAAGAGGATGTTTAGGGCTCACCGGAGTCCTCTTTTTAGTGTAATTTTGTGCATTGGTAATGTTTAGCTAGAAAATGTTTACCATTTTTCTGCTTTTCAGGTTTAGAGTTTATAGTTCTGAGGTTCTGGGAACTGTATAGCAATGTCATATGTACTGTATGTTTCTAAGGCAGGCAGCATAGCGCAGTGGTTTAAGGCTCTGAGCTACAAACCTGGAGACCTGGGTTTGAATCCCACAGCCCCCACTTGCATACTGTGTGACCCTGAGCAAGTCACTCAACTTTTTTGAGCTCCCAGGCCACACCTGTAAACAAGCTTTCAGCTTAGTGTGGCTCTCCTGGTTAAAATATATATATGGTTAAACAACTAAATAAAAAAAAAAATATATATATATCAATTTATTTTAGAACTGTGAAAAGTATAGGGGATAGGTTTCCCCGGTAGGTAGCATGGGTCAGATAGTTTTTTCCTAGAGTGCTAGGCGGATAGACAGACTGGAGGTCTTAACTCGAGTATGGGCCTTCAGTGCAGTTCTGTCAGGGCATGCATCTGGCAGTCTCTTGGAGCCACTGGAAGTCCTGAGATAATTGTTAGGTGAAGCTGAAGATGCTTCAGTGGACCTCTGTTCTCTGGTGCAAGCTGCCTAGGTTTTGGCCTAGGTAGGGGTGAGCCTGCTCAACTATCCCCGTATGGCACCCAGAGGTTTGGAGGGCCTGCATTGCAAACCATAGCACTTGCTGCAGGCAGCAAGCTTCGTTTGTTGGCAGTGAGTGTAATCACCCAGTCCCATGGGGTTACTAGAATCCCATCAAGTTAGCCCTGTGAAGGTAGTGGGCATCTGGTAAGGGACTCATTAGGAGCTCTTTACATATGACATCATTGTTTTCTCAGCTAGGCTAGGCAAAAAATTGATTATGTCGTTTAGAATTCTCGCAGCAGCATAAACCACTTTGGAATCAGCTGCTCTGGGGAGGTTTAGAATGTTGAGACAGTAGTGCAGTCAGTCAATCAGTGGAGAGTAGTCTGTAGTCAGCAGCAGTGTGAAGTGGCGCTTTTGAACATCAGCAGTCCTCAGAGTGTGGAGGTGCCTGCCAGTCTCCTGTTTGACTGGGTGAAGGATCCCCAGCAGTTTCTCACCCTTGTGTGTGAGACCAGCAAGAACCAGACGAAGTAGTGGAGACCATTCATCTGCAGGACCCCTGTGAGTCATTTCCACAGAAAATTGCGGTTTGGACTGTGTTTCAGTGGGATTCAAGGGGCAATCTCCTGAAGATTCTGAAGAGTTTCAGCTGCCCTGAAAGAAGGGTGCCTGTGTTAAAGCTGTGACAAAGCTACCTGTGAAGGGAAGAGGATGTTTTCCTTCACGTTTTCCATGTCTGTATCAAAGGGACAAACAAAGCCATGAGTACAGATTCATGGGACTGTTCTTAGGGGTTGGTCTGAGGTGTATGTGCCCAGAGATAAGGCTAGCGTGCACCTGTCAGGACCCCTCTTTCACCACAAATAAGTGCTGAATAATTCAGGTTTAAGGTTCGGGAGTCCTTTAGCATTTCAAGGGAAAATGGAGGATTCATGTTGGTGTAACCCAGAAGGAATGGCAGAGACTGGGCGTGGGGTAGGGTTGGGCATAGCCCCAGTTCGATTCCTCAGTCAGGGCTAACTGGTTCACATAAGGGCACCAGGTTTAACTGGGTATGTTAACAGAGGTCATCACTCCAGAGGAAATGTTATACAATTATACAAGATTTAGGATGCTGTCCTACATGCTGGACCATTGGAGATCTAAGGGCTCAGCTCCAGGCAGCATTGGCAAAGATTGAGTGCCTCAGATCACATATTCAGGAGGAAATATATTACAAGAACCACCTGCCATTTCCCCAACATCCAACTGAAGCATCTCGACCACAGAGGGTAGTTGGTCTGGGAGGTTGGCAGGAGGTTAGAAGGGGCAAATAAGGTGCTCTATCACTCAGTGCTCTCCAACGTATCACCTCCACAAACCATATAAAAACTACAAACAGGTGTCTGCCTCTGTCTCCAAAATCAAACAAAGGGGCAGAGGACCCTACAGAGCAGGACACTGCAGCACAGGAGCTACACAACAAAACTTGCCCAAAACAGGGACCAAAACAAAAAAAGCAAAAAGGAAATCCAAAACACTTCTGATCATAGGAGACTCCATGATTCGGGGAGTTGATACCTAACTCCAGCCATGGGTAATGGTCAGAGATCTCCCAGGTACATCAGCATGGAGAGACACTGACTGCATTGCTAAAATCAAGCAGGAAGCAGGAGAAAACATCGATGTCCTGGTACACATAGAGACTAACGATCTCACCAGCTGGTCAATTGTGGAGACCAAGGAACACCTGACCAGGCTGGGAGACAAACTGTCATTCATTTCGTCCGGCATCTCCTTCTCTGAGATCCTGCCGGTCTAGGAGAGGGGGGTAGATGGACAGAAGGTCAGAGAAGGGGAGATGGGGAGCTAAACATGTGGCTCAAGGGCTGGTGCCAGGAAAAAGGATATGAATTTGTAGGTAACCGGCATCAGTTTGGGGAGTGAAAGTTCTTTAAATTTGATGGACTGCATCTGACTAAGGAGGGAGTCAGTGCACTGGGGCAGAGGTTGATGTTTTTGTAGAATATTTAAACCAGCAAATGGAGAGAAGGGTGCAGCACCCGATACATCGAACAGGAAGAACACCCCTTCCCTCTCAGCTAGTGATCAAACAGGAGTTCAGCATGTTTGTAGTTCATTTGCATCACCAGGTAAGGAAAATGGTCCGGCTCTCCCTACGACGCGCAGGGGAAACGTCGGACTTTGCTCAACAACTAACGCACTGAAATCTGGCCAATGGAAAATCATGTACACAAATGCCCACAGTCTGGGAAACAAAATCCCAGACCTGCAGGTCATAATGACAGAGGCTAAACTGGACATAGTAGCCATCAGCGAGACATGGTTCACCAGTAACCACACTTGGGAGACTTCAGTACCCGGCTATGTACTGTTCAGAAGAGACCAAGGTACAAAAATGGGGGGAGGGGAGTGGCCCTGTATGTCAATGAAAATATCAAAGTTACAGAAATTCAGAATACACATAAGGAGCCAGAAGTGTGGGTCACTCTGGAAATAGGAAGTGGGACAGCCATACGAACTGGGGCTGTCTACAGGCCTCCAGATCAGAGGGAGAACAAAGACACATTGCTGTTAGAAGATATACAAAACATGACAGCTAAAGGGGAGGTTCTGATAATGGGAGACTTCAACATGCCAGCTACAGATTGATCAATACCAGCAGGAACATCCACCAGGACTAGACACATAGTGGATTTCCTGCAGGGGGAGGACCTCAAGCAACTGGTACAACAACCTACAAGAGACAGGGCTATCCCAGATCTAGTACTAACAGGGACATGATCACAGATCTCCAGGTAGAAGGTCACCTGGGGGCCAGTTACCATCACATGGTATGGTTCAGTTTGGCCACTAGAACTAAATCACCCCATTCCAAGGCAAAAATATGGGACTTCAGAGGAGCTGACTTTGATAAGATGGCCAACAGAGTTAATCTAGCCCTGGCAAGAAGAAATACAGGTGAGGGGGTACAGGCAAAGTTGGCAAGCATTAAGAATGCAGTGCTTGAAGCAACATCCCATTATGTAGGGAGAAAGGCAAGAGCAAAAGAAGGAGGAAACCACTTTGGTTCTCAAGAACAGTAGCAGAAAAGGTCAGAGCCAAAAGGCTGGCCTTCAGGAAATATAAGGAAATGCAGCGGGACGAAGATCAGGTGGCATACCAAACTTCCCTAAGGGAAGCAGGGAAGGCAGTAAGGCAGACAAAGTCCCAAACCGAGAAAACACTAGCACAAACAGTAAAAGAAGGGGACACGACTTTCTATAGATACATTAGTGAAAGGAGAAAGTCCAGAGGGGGTATTGCTAAGATCAAAGGGGATAAGGGGGAGTGTGTGGAGGAGGACCAAGGAAAAGCATCTATCCTAAATAGATACTTCTACTCAGTATTTACTGAGGAGACGGTAGGGCAGGGCACACAGCTCAGCACCATGGACACGGGGGGAAGGAGGTGTGCACAAGTCCCTTCACAAAAGAAAGGGTCCTACAAGAACTCGCTAAGCTCAGGGTGGACAAGGCAATAGGACCTGATGGCATATATCCCAGGGTACTAAAGGAGTTAAGGGTGGAACTAGCAGAGCCATTATCAGAACTGATTAGTGAGTCTCTGTGCACAGGAGAGGTCCCAGAAGACGAGAGAAGGGCTCATGTAATCCCGCTCCACAGAGTGGTAGAAGGGAAGAGGCAGAGAACTACAGACCAGTCAGTCTTACCTCTGTAGTGGGCAAGATTATGGAGGCACTCCTTAAGGAAAGGATAGTGCAACACCTGGAATCAATAGGAGCACAGGATCCAAGACGGCATGGGTTTACAACAGGAATGTCCTGTCAGACTAATCTCATAAATTTCTTTGACTGGGTAACCAAAGTGGTGGACCAAGGGGGTGCAGTTGATGTTGCCTACCTTGACTTCAGCAAAGCTTTTGATACTGTTCCACATAGAAGATTGATTAATGTCAGGTGTCAGCGTGGCTCAGTTGATAGCACATCCGCCTCTGGACCAGAAGGTCGTGGGTTCTTGTCCCACACTGGGATTGGACTTGCACCTAAAAATTGCTGGCATCCGAGTGCAGTATTGGGGGTGCTGTACTGCTGGGGTGTGTCGTTCTTCAGATGAGACGTTAAACCGGGGTCCCTTCTGCCCATCCTGGTGTTGTCCTGGTGGGTGTCCAGGTGGAAGTAAAAGAACCCAGAGCACTCCTCACAAAGAGCAGGGGAACATTCCTGGTGTCCTGGCCAACATTTCCCTTCCCATAAACCGGTTCATGCAATTATCCAGGCTGTGTGTGGGTGATGATGTGCGATATGGCCTCCACCACACATTCAGTCACTTCACTACCAGTCTAGCATTGCTTGTAAAGCGCTTTGGGATACTGTGTATGAAAAGCGCTATATAAATGCTGATTCTTCTTCTTCTTCTTCTAATAAGCTGGGTTGGATTGGGGTGGGTCAGAAGTTGGTCAACTGAGTGTCAAACTGGTTGGCAGGCAGAAAACAGAGTGGTGGTAAACGGTATACAGTCAGAAGACATGCAAGTCACAAGTGGGGTACCTCAGGGATCAGTCCTGGGGCCAGTCCTCGTCAATATCTTCATCAGTGACATTGCAGTTGGACTGGAGGGTAAGGTTTGTCTGTTTACAGATGACATCAAGATCTGCAACCCGAGTAAATGATCCAGATGGGATGGGCAGAATGAGAAGAGATCTGGATAAACTGGCAAAATGGTCAGAAGTGTGGCAACTGGGGTTTAATGCAAAGAAGTGCAATATCATGTACATAGGGAAGAGAAACCCTAAAGCCACCTATAGGTTGGAAGGGGAGTGGCTAACAATCACAAGGGAAGAAAGAGACTTGGGCAACATCATCACAGATGACCTGAAATCATCCAAGCAGACTACTAAAGCAGTAGGTAAGGCTAGAGGGATGTTGGGGTGTATTAGTAGAGGTATCACAAGTTGTAACAGGGAGGTAATAATCCCACTTTACAAGACACTGGTTAGGCCTCATCTGGAGTACTGCATGCAGTACTGGAGGCCGCACCTGCACAAGGACATTAACAAAATGGAGGCAGTCCAGAGAAGGGCAACCAAAATGGTGCAGGGACTGCATCAGAAAACATATGAGGACAGATTAACGGAGCTCAATATGTATACCCCAGAGCAAAGGAGGGAGAGAGGTGATATGATCGAAACATTCAAACATCTTAAGGGCATTAACAAGGTGAAAGAGTCTAACATGTTTCAATATAAGAAAAATAGCAGGACAAGAGGACACAGCATGAGATTAGAGGGAGGTCGATTAAAGGGTAATGTGAGGAAGTTCTTGTTCACAGAAAGGGTGGTGGATGCATGGAATGGCCTACCTCAGGAAGTGGTGGATATGAATACAGTGCAGGGAATCAAACAGGCATGGGATAGGCACAAGGGAGCAATACAGATGAGTATGAATAGATAGGCCACTGACAGAGTAAAGGCCTATGGCACAAACATAAGGTAGAAAAAGGAATGGGCAGACTGGATGAGCTTTGTGGTCCTTATCTGCCATCAGATTCTATGTTTCTATGTAATGTGTTTAAGTGTGTGGCAACAACCACAGAATACACTTGTTTTGGAAAAGTAATGTCCAGAGATTCCTAGTACAGAGGGATGGACAGTTCAAAATGTGAGAGAGGAAAAGTTTGTTCTAAAGTTCCCAAACAGTTGTTCTGGACAGTAAACCATTGCTCCTGTGTAGACAGTACAAAACCTGGGGGGACCACCCTGTTCTGCATTTGTTACCAACTTGTGTGAATAAAGCCATACCGTACAATCCCAATTGTCAGTCCTGTTCAAGAATGTATGGGACAGGCATAAGGCAATTCTAGTGGGGGGCAGGAGGAAGTAAGCTGTTGATTAACTGGAATCTGCAACTTATCCATCAGGTAGGGAAATGGGCAGACTGGGTGGGCCAAGCGGTCCTTATCTGCCGTCAAATTCTATGTTTCTATGCTTCTGTACATTGGCTTAATGTTTCTTGAATGCGAAGTGTTATGGGGCCACTACAGAAGTTAGACCTAGCATAGCCCTGGCACCTCTCTCCCAGAACCTGGAGTAAATATAAATGTTGTTTTGTATGCTAAATCCCTGACCCCTTTAGACTACCGAGCCGAGTAATCACCTCAGAGCTAAGGGTGATGCCTTTTTGTTTTGCTAACTTGTGGCCTGTTGCCTTGTCTGTCATACAAGTTGGGGGGGGGTACTGGTCTGCACTTGGCTGGGGCATGGGTTGCACATACCTTCCCTTCCAGCTCTTCTGCAATGTCTCCTATAAGAAAGTACCAGAGTGCACCTCTGTGAGGCCAGGTAATGAATGCGTAATCATCATGCCGAGGGTGTGCATGGCAAGGTTGGGCTCAGCCAGTTCTCTTAGGTTTTGGCCTGGTCTCAACTGCTTGAGTCATGTCAAGAATGCCATGAGTATCCTATGGCACCGGTGTGAGGCCCCATGCAAGGGCTGGATTGACTATTCTCTTTATCGTGAGACAGCCACGCTATCCTTCATGTGCTGAGAAAGCGTCAACAGCTGACACCCATTTATGCACTGGCATAGGTGCCCAGGGTAGTGTCTTTCCCTGCCTATGGCAGGGGTCAGCTGTGCACACTCCATGGACATCGTGTCCAAGGGGCACTACCATGCAAAGTTCCTAGTGGCAGTTAATAAATAGCAGTCCTGAATGGATGCAGTCCTGATAAAGAAAGTCCCCCCGGGACATATCTAGAAATGAGCTATTTTAGGTTAGTATGTCTTTCATGGTAAATCACTGGAAATTAATGAATGAGTGAATGAATGAATGAATCAATCAATCAATCAATAACGTGAGACTCGTTGAACACCTGGAGATAAAAGGGCTGCAGGACCACTGGCAGCATGGATTCACAGGGGGAGGTCATGTCAAACTAATCTCATAGATTTCTTTGAGTGGGTTGCCAGGGAGGTGGATCAAGACAGAGCAGTGGACGAGGTCTAGCTGGACTTCAGTAAGGCTTTTGACACTGTGCGCACAGAAGGCTAGTTAATAACTGGGTCTAATAGCCGCCATATGGCATCGGAACCATCCATTGCTGAACCTGACCCAAAATGGCCACCAAAAAGTATGCTTACAAAAAAGAGTAATTGAAACAAAAGAGTTTATATCTGCTGTCCGGTGAGCTGGATGCTTTTAGGAAAAAAGTCTTTTATGTACATTTAGGAATATATTCGTAACAAATGCTGTGGGAAAGAGAGGTTGGTTGTTTACAGATGAAAGTAAGTGCTGTTGAAAGCAACACCGGGGTGTGTGTGTACATGTCATGACAACGTGTTTTCTATGTACATAAATGTTACATAACATAGCTACTATGTACATAAATCCTGATGACACAGCTACTGTGTACATAAAACATATACACACAGTAGCTCAAATACCAAGATTTATGCAGTGGATTTTGGGTCCACGCCTGTTGCATAAATATATAGGGAGTGTCTCATGCTGTAGCTCCAGATATGCATGTCATGTGGTTTGCAATGCTGTTGTTACTGCACACTTTGCATAAGTGGCACAGCCACGAGTGCACAGTGGCAATAACAACAACATTTCAAACCAGATAGCATGCATATCTGGAACTACTTCACGGGGCAATGTATGCCATGGGAGTCCACAACGTTTTTGTTTTCTCTCTGTCTTCTTCAGGGCAAAAAAAATGAAGTGTAGAAAAAATAGACATTCCACTAATGTGTACGTGTGCATCTCCAGCTGGTAAAAAAACATGCTGTGTTATGTAAATGGATTATCTTTTTACAGATTTTTTCTTTTTGACTTTACTAATGATGCAAAGCCTGTCGAGACTTTTACTTTTATGGTCAAAGGGACAGCTCCACTGTTTGATGTGCTGCTCACATGGAGCCGCTTTATGAGAAAACATAGAAACATAGAAACATAGACTTTAATAGCAGATAAGGACTACTTGGCCCACCCAGTCTGCCCATTTCCCTTCCTATTGGATAAGCTGCAGATTCTAGTTAACCAACAGCCTACTTCCTGCAACCCCCCACTACAATTGCCTTATGTCTGTCCCATGCATGTTTGAATTCCCCCACTGTTTTAGACCCAACAACCTCCCCGGGAAGGCGGTTCCATGCATCCACCACTCTCTCCGTGAAAACAAAATTGCCTCACATTGCCCCTGAGCCATCCCCCCTCTATCTTTAAATTGTGCCCCCTTGTTCTTACACATCTCTTTTTCTGAAAGATGCTACCCTCCTGTACTTTGTTGATTCCCTTGAGGTACTTGAAAGTTTCTATCATGTCCCCCCTGTCCCTCCTTTCATCAAGAGTATACATATTAAGCTCTCTCAGTCTCTCTTCATATGGTTTCTGATGCAGACCCTGCACCATTTTAGTTGCCCTCCTCTGGACTGCTTCCATCCTGTCTATGTCTTGCGTGGATGGGGTCTCCAAAACTGCACACAGTATTCCAGATAGGGTCTCACCAACTGTCTGTACAGAGGGATAACCACTTCCCTTTTTCTACTTGTGATGCCCCTTCCTATGCATCCCAGTATCCCCCTGGCTCTCCTTACTGACTTCTCACATTGCTTACCTACCTTTAAGTCATCTGATATGACTACCCCAAGTCCCTTTCCATTTTTGTTGTTGTTAGTACCTCCTCTGCTATTGTGTACTCTTCTCCTGGGTTTTTGTTTCCCAGGTGCATTACTTTGCACTTCTTTGCATTGAATCTAAGTTGCCATATGTCTGACCATTCCTCCAACCTTGCCAAGTCCCTTCTCATCCTTTCTACCCCCTTGTGTATCAACTCTGTTACAGATCTTTGTGTCATCTTCAAAGAGGCATACCTTTCCCTCCAGACCCTCTCCAATGTCACCTATAAAGATGCTAAAGAGGACTGGACCCAGTACTGAGCCCTGAGGTACTCCACTAGTAACCCCCCCTTTCTTTGGAATGTGTTCCATTCAATATTACCTTCTGTGTCCTGTTGTGCAGCCAGTTTGCTACCCAGGCTACCACCCTGGAACCCACTCCCAGGCTGGCTAACTTGATTATTAGTCTTTTGTATGGGACTGTGTCAAATGCCTTGCTAAAGTCTAGGTAGGCCATATCCACAGCCCCTCCCTGGTCTATTACTTTGGTCGCCCAGTCAAAGAAATCAATTAGATTCATCTGACATGACCTTCCTGCTGTAAATCCATGCTGCTTTGGGTCCTGTGCCCCGCTGGCCTCTAGGTACTCAACAATTCTTTCTTTCAGAAGTGATTCCATCATTTTCCCTACCACTGAGGTCAAACTTACAGGTCTGTAGTTTCCTGCTTCTGCCTTGCTCCCACTTTTGTGAAGGGGAATCACATCTGCCCTCCTCCAGTCCTCAGGTACCACCCCATCCTCCGATGATTTGTTAAAAAGTGTGGTCAGTAGTGTCACTAGGTCCTCCCTTAGTTCTTATAGGATTCTGGGGGTGAATCCCATCAGGCCCCATTGCTTTGTCCACCTTGAGTTTTAGGAGTTCTTTCAGGACTCTTTCTTCTGTAAATGGACTGGTGTCAACCCCCTAGCCAGAGTGCTTCTATTGTCTGGTTTAGGTAACTCCTCCTCATCTTCTTTTGTGAATACTGAGCAAAAGTATTCATACAGTATTTCTGCCTTTCCACTATCTCCCTCTGCCCACCCCCCCTATCCTTCACTAGTCTTCACTATTCCTCCTTTAACCTTTCTATGCTCCCTAATGTACCTATAAAAGGTTTTATCTCCCTTCTTAACTGAGTTGGCTATTTTTTCCTCAGTTTGGGCCTTTGCTATTCTGACTGCCTTCCCCACTTCTTTCTGCTTTAATTGATACAGTTCCCTGTCATGCTCCTTCTGTGATTCCTTATACTTTTTGAATGCAGCCTTTTTCTCCTTAACCTTCCCTGCCACCTCTTTTGAGAACCATAGTGGCTTTTTACTACACTTTGTTTTCTTTATTTGTTTCACACAAAGGCTTGTTGCCTCTATAATAGCAGTTTTGATTTTTCTCCATTGTTCTTCCACCCCTCCTTTTTGGCCATTTGCTAGTGCATTCCTCAAGTATTCACCCATTTTGCCAAAGTCGGCCCTTCTAAAGTCTAGTATCCTTGTTTTTGCATGGCTTGTCTCCATGGTTGTGCTTATTGTGAAGCACACTGTGCAGTGGTCACTTGTTCCCAGATGTCTACTGACTTCTAAATTTGTGATCCTCTCTCCATTTGAGAGTACCAGGTCTAGTATTGCTTCCTCCCGAGTGGGTTCCAACACTAGCTGTCTAAGGCCTTCCCCCTACAGGGCATCAAGAATGACCCTGCTCTTGGATGTGGCTGCAGTACGTGTCATCCAGTTAACATCTGGCATATTCAGTCCCCCATCAACAGCATCTCCCCTTTTTCAGCCATTTTGAGAATTTCCTCTATCATTTTCTTGTCCGTTTCCTTCCCTTGAGACGAGGGTCTGTCTACAACCCCTGTGCAGACTGTGATGCCATTCCCTGTCTCCAAGGTGATCCAGAGTGCCTCTTGTCCTCCCCCTTTACTTTTTAGTTCTGCAGCTTTGATCCCTTCCCTTATGTATAGAGCTACTCCACCTCATCTTTTACCCTCCCTGTCCCTTCTGTAGACTGTGTACCCCGGTATGTTGACATCCCAGTCATGGTTCTTCATGTACCATGTTTCTGTGACTGCTACAATATCCAATTTTTCATCTTCCATCAGGGCTGCTAGCTCAGGAAGCTTGTTTCCCAGACTACGGGCATTGGTACTCATTGACCTCCATTTAATGTTGACTTTATCCTTTTTTCCCCCATCCCTACTCTTATTGCCCTTGTCTATTTTTCCATTTACCCCTGTCCTGCCCTCTGTTGGGCTCTGTACCTAAGTGTTTACCTTACTACCTCCCATGTTTTGTGGGGGGAGGCTTGAAATTTCCTGCCTCTTATCAGCACCTCCCCCCTTGGCTAGTTTAAAAGCTTGCCAAGGAAGCATTTAAACCTGTCACTTAGGAGCTTGGTTCCCTTCGTGGACAGATGCAGACCATCGTGCCAGTATAGACCTTCATCTCTCCAGGTGTACCCCAGTCCCCAATGAAGCCAAAGCCCTGTGCTCTGCACCAGTTTTGCAACCATTCATTAAACTGCATGGTATGCAGTACCTAGCCTCACCCTTGCCATGGACTGGCAGCACCTCTGAGAAGGTAACCGTGCTTGCTACCAGTCTGAGGCCCCTCCCCAACTCCACAAATTCATCCTGCACTGCACTGATTCCATGCCTAGCTAGGTCATTTGTCCCAAGGTGGACAATGATATCTAGTTTCCTCTCCTGTGATGCTGCTTCTGCAATCGTGAGGATTCGCTTCTTGTCCCTCCAAGCCATGGCACCAGGGAGGCACCTTACTTCCCTCTCCTCTTCCTTCCTCAGTCCTACCCCCTAACAATTGAGTCTCCTATCAGAAGCTGTTTCCTTCCCCTGTGGTGTCCCTTGCCACCCTTTTGTGGATCTCCCTTGTGGATGTCCTTAGCATTTTTCTTGGTCTCCACTGAGGGTGCCATCATAGATGAACCTTGCTCTGCCAGACTGGCGTATGATTTGTGTAGAGGTAGAACTAGGGGGCTTCACCTCTGTTCCACCACCCGCACCATCCCAGAACCCACTGTGGTCCAACTGCTCTTCATACTTGGCAACCTCTGAGGCAGTGGTTGTGGCAGTGGTGCTCTTTGGGTGGGGGAGGCCTCCTTAGTCCTTGCCAGTTCAGCCTGGAGGTGGGCAATCTCCTCCCTCAGAGCTGACAGTTGCCTGCAAATAGGGACAGCAATGCAGTTTCCAGAATGTCTCCCGGAAAACTGCTGCCCCACAGCCAATGCATTGCACCACTCCCCACATGTCCCTCTCCCTTATAATATACAATATGTAATATATATAATTATTATTATTTTTTTTTTTTTTGGTGGTGTGTACTTACGCTTTATGCACTGTGATGGATTATTAAGAATATGACAGTTCTGCCTAAGACCTGTTGAGGAAGTGATGTCAGAACTTTGGCTATAAAGGAAATGCCACACCTGGGGGGAGTTGGGTGTGGGGAAGAGGGGTGGGTAGTCCACAACCATAGGTGACTGTTAGAAACAATCAAATACACCACTGCTCCACCACCCTGGCGAGTACTGCCCTTTATAGTAATTCAACTAACCTCCAGTAACTTATTTAAAAAATAGTTTAACTATCACAAAATCCTACGCACCAATAAATTATTTAAAAATAGTTACTGTCCCAAAATCCTAGTAGTCAATCCAGCTATCCCCAAGGAACAACCAAAATGCAGTATTCAAACCCTTGTGAAGTTACTTCCAAGATAAGCAGAGTTTGCAAACTCCTTATTCAACTCCTCAGCCACCTGTAAATTATTTAAAAATAGTTTAACTGTCAGAAAATCCTAGTAGACAATCTAGCTACCTCCAAGGGTCTACCCAAATGCAGTATTTAAATCCTTCTGAAGTTACTCACAAGATAAGCAGAGTTTGCAAGCCCCTTCTTGCTTAAACACTAAATAAATATGTAAATAAAAAGTAATTACCAAGGGTAGTTAGTTTCACCTCCCACAGAATTGAACAAAAGTGCACGTTGTTGCAGATATCAAGTGCAATATAGAATTTCCCACACAGATCACAGCTGAATAGAGAAGTAGTGTCCTTCCAGGTCAAAAGCAAGGGTTGCGGCAACTATGCAAATAACATAGCTACTGTGCAAATAGCATATTATTTGCATAATAGCAATATTTCCAGGGAGAATAACAGCTTTTATCTTCCAAATGTATTTGCACTCCCAAAGGTCTATATTCTTTCCAAAAACTGTGTTAATGCACCAGTTAGGATTCAGATCAAAGTGCCAAAAGTAGGGAAATGTGGCATTAGGGTTTCTGACCCCAGCTCCTTCATCCCCATCCCCCAAGCTGCAAAAGGAAAAGACATTACGGGTTTTCACTGTTCTGACTGTTGGCAAATCAGGGATGGGGTCTTCCTTGGGGTTCTCAAACCTAACACTCACAACACTGTTATATGTAACCCCCCTACCAGTAGGGGTTCCTAAAAAACCTTCCCAGGGCTTGCCTAGTGGCTCCTGGTTTACCTAGTGTTCGGCGAAATGCCTCTGATTGTGAGTGCTTTTAAAAGTCTCTGGTGCTGTTCTTTTAGAAGTTGCCTGCTCGCAGGCTCCTGTGGGTTGCATGGGGGGGGACGTGTTTCCCTGCTCGAATCCCGCCAGAGCTGCGGTGGATGCGCTCCCATTTGTAGTCGCTATGCGTGGCAAAGGGAGCTGGTTCAATAGATGTGGCTGCTGGCTATAATTGTTTAAAGTATTAGTAAATTTTCAGTTTGTCTAACCTGTTTGCTTTGCAGCTGGGACTTTGTGTACTTGGCCCCTCCATTTTGGACCTGGGTGGCTGAACTGGGCCAATGGAGCGAGAAGGAACATTAAAATGGCATATCTAATGACCAGCCAGAATCAGGACTCAAGCTGGAGCCAGCTGGTCAATGGGGATACAGCTAGTGAGTCTGGGAAGTGGAGTTCTGGACCATAGCGCCTTTTTGCACCAATGGGGAGCGAACTTAGTTGCTGGCATCAGCAGCCCACCAATGGGATCGGATGGTGCCCGAATGGAGAGGCTTGCCTCCTACTGCCAGGAGGCAGAGACGTTGTGGCTGTGAGCGAACAAGGACTCGGGGCTTCTGCGCTGGTTGAGCGTTCGTGCTGGAAGCGCATGTAAGGCCAGTCTGGGTGCTTGAAACGCCTGTGGATCCGGACTAAATCTGCAGGTTAGCAGTCAGAGGAGGCTGTGCAGGAGCGTGGCTACCTACCAGGCTCACCCTGTAGAAGACTGGAGAATCTGCTTGAATCGCGCTCGGTCTGTCAGGAACAGTGAAGCTGCGTCGGTTTGGCCTGGTGACTGGTGTGCAGGTGATTGAGAAGGACAGCAGCTGCCTGGTATGGTACCCCTCTGCCTTGCATATAAATGTGTGGAGAAGTGCTGGGAGTCCAGGCTCGGTCCTGTGAGTGGTGTGAGAGCGCTCTGGCTACTGGAGTTGTGAGTACTAAATCAGGGTAGCTCCCTGGCAAATGGTCCTAGTGAGGGCAGGACTTTCTGGATTCTGTATTGGTGACACTACCTGAGCCTCTTGACTCTACTTAATCTTCGTAGGAATCAAATGCTCGATTGTGTCAGGGCCCCAACCAGCTGCATCGAGGGACTAGCCTTTAGGGCTTGGGTACCCATAGACAGTGACTTATAGGTTAGGCCTGTGCACAGCGCCTTAGATAGATACTTATATGTTATAGTGGTAAGCTAATTAACCTGATCACCCCCAAGTCCTTCTTCACTTCCCCTTAAATAAATCAGATTGATCGTTTGCAAAGGTACACTGGCTAGTTTGTGCGTTAATGGTAAATTACTGTACAGTGATTATTGTGTAATTGCAACTTACTTTTCAGGGGGTCCCCGGACCCAGCTGATTGGCTCCAGCTGAGGGGTAAGTGTATATGGTACGAACACTGGAATTGATTTGTGTGGACCACTAGTGGGGAGAGAGGGGGGTTGCAGCAACCCAGAGGGCTGTGACTAAGTCATACTCGACTGTCCTAACCCCGACCTCTGGGTGGAGACGCCTGCCAACGGATCTAGGCCCCTCACCCTGTTACAGTCGGAGCAGGCAGGGGTAGTAGCCCTTGGGATAGTGCCCCCTGGGGGTTACATATACAGTCTTCAAATGTACAAAACTGTGTCTCTTCACATGCTGCCAGCAACCTGTAGACCCTGCCTAAAGAAACCATATCACATATCACCTATTTGGTCATGGAAAGGGGAGAGTGTGAAAGAATTAGGAAGGAAGGAGTTAAGAAACTAAGCTGTATGGAGTGTGGGAGAAAGGGACAAGCTGGGTATCAAACTTGTTTAGGGATGGGAGGCAAAGGGTGGTTGTAAGTGGTAGTCACTCAGGCGATAGGACAATGACTAGTGGGGTGCCACAGGGTTTGGTGCTGGGACTGGTCCACTTCAATGTCTTCATAAGCGACACTGCAGAGGAGTTTGAGGATAAAGTGTTTCTCTTTGTGGATGATACAAAAATCTGCAACAGGGTTGACACTCAGGAAGGGGTGGACAGAATGCAAAGGGATCTGAGGAAACTAGAGGAATGGTCTAGGCCCTAGGGGGTAGCAGCTGAGTTTAGGTGCCAAAAAGTGCAAGGTTATGCACTTAGGGTTATGGAACCCAGGGACTGTGTATAAGATAAGCAGAGTGGAGCTTATAGTCAAAAAGCAAGAAAGAGATCTAGGGGTCATCAAATCTGATGACCTCAGGGTAACTGGGAAGTGTGACAAAGCAGTGAGACAGGCTAGCAGGATGATGCGGTGCACTAGGAGAGGGATTTCTAGCAGGAGGAGGGAGGTGGTGCTGCCATTGTATCGTTCATTGGTGAGGCTCTACCTCTAGTACTGTGTCTAGATCTGGAGACTGCACTTCCTCATGGACACTGAAAGGGTAGAGGTGGTACAGAGGATGGCAACTAAAATGGTGAGGGATTTGTAGGAGGAAAGGCTGCAGTAATTAAACATGTACTCCCTGGAAGAGAGGAGAGTGAGAGGGGGCATGACTGAAACCTACAAGTACCTCACAGGAGTGAACAAGGTGCAAGTGGAGGGTCTGTTTCAGAGAAAGGAAGGCTCTAGAACAAGGAGACATGCAATAAAGCTTAAAGGGGTAGTTTAGGACAGATGTGAGAAACACGTCTTCATGGAAAGTCCAATGGATGACTGGAACAGTCTGCCACAGGAGGCAGCAGGGGCAAAGACTGTCGGAAGCCTCAAACGTAGATGGGATAGGCACAGGGGCATAGCAGATAGAGGAATGGAAGGAGAGAGTGACTCCTATGACTAGCTAGGGTCAGTGATGATGGAATAGGCAGGGCCAAGGGGCAGACTGGATTTGGCTAAAGGTCCTTTTCTGCCAACAGAATCTATGTCTCTATGTAATAATAAAGTGCCAACACCCCCCTTATGAACTTATGCGACTGTGAAGGAGGAAGGTGGATTGGGAGGTAAAGGAGTATCCCCTGGGAAACATAATGTGGAAATCTAAAAGTAAACAGCCCTACCTGCTTGATTTCATTTTCATGTGTGGACATTCTGTTTGGTGTTGGCTCTCCGATAATGGTATCCTGAGGTCACCTAGTTCCTGGTTCCTTTCACCCAGGCCTGTTCTGGCAAGACATGGTACAGACTAAGTGCCCCCCCCCCAACCTGGACAAGAGTTCCACAGTGCACCAAGACGCAGAGCAGGGATAACACTACATTCTTTATTTTTAAAATACACAGTATCTCTTGTGTGGCTCCAGCCATAGGCGTAGGCAGGCATATTCACTGTACACATTTGTGTATTACTTTATTTTTTAAGAACCTGTCCCACATCATATGCCTTTTTCTAACATCATCATCATTCTAATTGGGAGTGAATTAGACTATGTAACTGCGATATTTCCAATTATGCAATTGTCAACAAAATGCTGATTCCTGATTGGCTGACTGGCACGATTTACAATGTTTAAATTGTGCCATCACCCCATGGCAGAAGTGCTAGCTAATCTGGGTTCCAGACTTCAAAGTCACCGACCGCCATATTGTTTTTTTGTTGCTAACCGGGAACCCACGAAAATCAAAATAAAAAATGAAAATGTCCCTCGTGTTTATTCCTACATTGTATAATAACAATATGCCATGATATGGTGTGGGTAATAGCAAGATTTACCCACTTCTGGTATGGTTTCCTCACTCGTGAGCATACTGCACCACCTGTGGGTAAATCCTGCCATCACTCACACTATGTCATGGTATATTGCTTCAAACAACATGAAGTCTTGCTGTATTCTGACAATTGCAGTTAGGTCCTGCCTTTCAACTGCCCTGGAGAACATAGGGTTAACTTTTCTATGCATGGCATAGAATGTTCATCTCGAACTCGGTTGAAGCCTCTGCCTGTTGTTATTCGAACTGCAACCGTCAGATTCTTTACTCCGCCTCACTGAACAGTCGCTCCAGAGATTTCTCCTGCTGCTTGGTTCAAAGTCGGTTGAAGTGTCGGTTTTCGGTTGGTTTCCTACCGAATTGTTGTTTCCGCATAGTCGGTTCAAGTCTCTGTCTGTGGTACCGTGAGTACTAGATAGGTTTTTGTTCTGTTTTCTGTGTGTAACTTGTAAACTGAGGATCGGTTTGGCTGAACCGATCATTTTGAGGTAAAATTTGTACTTTACTTTATTGTGTGGTTACCGGTCCATATCGGTTCTAAAAAAACCTGGTTTTAGTACGTTTTTTTCCAAGACCCGTGACACGGTCAGGAACCGATAGGGGAGTCTTGCCTGGCGGATTGCTGAAAAAAGGGTAGGTTTGGTTAGGTTGGCCATGTCTGAGAAACCCAAGAAAAAAACGGGCCCACTGGGTTTCAACACTGCAGTGTGTGTGGGGAGGTCTTTGCTAAGGCTGATCCCCACACCACCTGTGTTTATTGTCTGGGGTTTGACCACCTCGATTCAGACTGCCAAATTTGCAAATATTTTCCAAAATCTACCCTGGAAAAGAGATTAGGTAGACTGAGCGAAAGGGAGGCCTAGAAGTCCGCTGACCCGGATGGCCAGCCCGGTTCGGTTCCGACCAAACCAGAAGGAGTGCCTTCTGACCAGGGCGATACTTCTTCGGGCAAAAGGAGAGCTGATTCTGAGGAATCGGTTCCGACAAAAAGGGAAAGAAAAGACAAGTCGACCGGTTTGGATCCAGACTCTCATACTCCGACCGCCGATGAAATAGCCAAAGCGATTAGGATTATGGAATCGCTTCGATCGGTTCCGACTGAACCGGCACCATTTGGCAGGGGCTCGGTTTGGTCGGTACCAACGGTTCTGGGTTATACCCTAGAAGAATTTTATGAACCGGAGTTTGAGGAGGAGGGAGAGTATGAGGATGATTATGGTGATGGTGAAAGTCTGGATGTGCCTATTGACCCGGACATCGCCCCAGACAGACCTTCAGGTGTTTCTCCTCCTAGGCTTTCTGAGTCCCCTTCTCACTACATATTTTACAGAAAGGTGGCTGATACCTCCAGCTTTCTGTGGAGGGGGGAGTAGAGGATCAGGAAGAGCCTGACTACATAGAGATGATAGAGTCCAGGAGACTGTCTGTTCCCCTCCACAAATCTTTTGGGAAACAGACACAAAAAATTCTTAAGTCTCCCAATTCTATACCTCCTGTGGACAGAAGAATGGACAAGAGGTAAACTCTTTCAGGCTCAGATATGGAGTTCCTTTTTCAGCAATGTAGCCATGTTGGGGTTGTACAGGCTGCTGCCTGTGATAAGGCAAACATTCCCTTGGCATCACACCCCCCAGACAAGGACTCCAGGAAGGTTGATGCCATGGCAAAGAAGCAGTACATGGCAGCATCTTTGGGACTCAGGCAGGCTAATTATATGGCCTATGCAGCCAGGTACCAGAAGTCCAGGTGGGACACTGTACTGGCACTGGCTAAACAGGCCCCTACCCAGCTTGCCAAGGAGCTGGAGCAGGTGGCTGCAGATGGGAATGAGGCATCGAAAGTTCAGTTTCATGCTGCTGTAGACTCCAATGATGTATCATCAAGAGTCATGGCTACATCTGTGGCTCTTCGGAGAATGGCTTGGCTCAGATGTTCTAGCCTCTCACAGGATACCCAGTCTAAGGCCATGGATTTTCCTGTAGTGGGTAATTCTCTGTTTGGGGAGCAGACAGAGAATTACATGAAGAAAATGGACGAGTACAGGACCACTTACAGGAGTGCTCAGGCCAAAGAAAGGCAAGCAACTCCTCAAAGGCAGCAGTCCAGGGGCAGGGGCAGGCCTTTCCAAATGCTTTTTTACCAAGCACAGGCCTCTTCTTCTTCTTTTTCGCAGAGGGGGTTCTTTAGAGGGAGAGGCAGAAGGGGGATGAGCAGACCTGCATCCACCCCTCAGCCTAAAGCCCCTGCCAAGCAGACACCCTGATGGGTCTGCCCGGGTCGATTCTCCTATACCAGTAGGGGGCAGGCTGGCTTACTTTGTACAGGACTGGATGTCTCTTACATCAGACAAGTGGGTCCTGGAAGTAGTAAGCTCAGGGTCTGGTTCTCAGCTTCAAAATTTCCCAAGCTGAGAGCCAGATCTTTTCCACCTGCAAATCTCTCGGAGACCCTGCCCTAGGGCATAGGTTTCTTCTCTCCTAGCTCTCAGAGCTATAGAGAGAGTTCCTATCCTACACAGGGGCAAAGGATTGTACTCCAGGTACTTCCTAACCCCCCAAAAGACAGGAGAGTGGCGACCCATCCTGGACCTAAGATATCTGAACAAACATCTTTTAAAGCCAAAATTCAAAATGGTAACTCTGGGAATTATCCTTCCCTCTCTAAGGCCAGGGGACTGGCTAGCCTCCCTGGACCTCAAAGATGCCTACTTTCACATTCCCATCAAGTGCTCCCACAGAAAGTGCCTCAGGTTCAAGTTGCCCTCAGGCCAATATCAGTTCAGAGCAATGCCCTTTGGCCTAACATCAGCCCCAAGGGTCTTCACAAAGTGCCTGGCAGTAGTTGTTGCTTTCCTAAGAAGACAAAAGATTTCCATTTTCCCATACTTAGATGACTGGCTCATAGTAGGTCAGTCTCCAGACCAAGTCAAGTCACACCTGCAAGTGCCCGCAAGTGCTCACTTCTTTAGGATTCCTTCTAATCTACCAAAGTCAGTTCTCGAACCAGTGCAGCTCCTCACCTTCATAGGTGCAGAACTGGATATGATAAAAGCAAGAGCCTTCCTTCCCCTGGAAAGGGCAAGGACCCTCATGAAACTGGCCTCTTCATTCAGCCTTCAGGTGTCTCGACCAGCAAGGCATTTCCTTTCGCTACTGGGCCACATGGCAGTTTCCAGGGCAGTGGTCCAGGGAGCAAGATTCCAAATGAGGGACATTCAGTTCCACTTAAGAACTTTTAGGTCCCAAAGAAAGGATTCCCTTACCAAACTAATTCCAGTGACTTGAACTCTGACCCAAGCCCTGCAATAGTGGCAGGATCAGGACAATTTAAAGCAAGGGGTTCCTTTTGTCACTCAGTCTCATTCAGTGGTCCTCACCACAGATGCTTCTCTGCTGGGCTGGGGAGCCTATTTGGGGGAACTTACTACCCGGGACTGTGGTCGCCTCAGGAATCTCTGCTTCACATCAATCTCTTGGAACTCAGAGCAGTGTTTCTGGCACTGCAAGCTTTTTCCAAATCTGTACAGAACAAGGTGGTTCAGGTCAGGACAGACAACACCACCACCATGTGGTACATCAACAAGCAAGGAGGCACTCGGTCACGGCCTTGTGCACAGAAGCAATGAAGTTGTGATCCTGGCCTATTCCCTGCAAACCTCTCTGATAGCAGTTCACCTCCCAGGAAGGACAATGTCCTAGCAGATGCACTGAGCAGAATATCCCAGGGCCATCACGAATGGGCCCTAGATCCCTGATGTTGAAAGTGATTTTCAAGATGGGCACTCCAGAGATAGATCTTTTGCAGCCCCAGACAATCACCAACTTCCTCTTTGTTGCAGACCCCGTCTTGGGCTCAGTCCCCTGGATGCTCTGATTCTGAACTGGGAAGGAAATTTTGTATGCTTTCCCCCCCTCCCTCTCCTGTTCAGAGTGTTAGTCAAGATAAGGTCACAACCATGCAAAGTGATTCTGATTGCTCCAGACTGGGCCAGGCAGCCATGGTATCCCTTGTTGATGTCCCTAACAGTCCATCTGCCCCTGTCTGTTCCCAGGAATTACAACCTGTTAACATCCTCTCGGGGGAGGATTTGGTACCTGAATCTTCAGTCTCTCAATCTCAAGGCTTGGCTCTTGAAGAGTTAGAGTTTGCAGATCTGCATCTTTCCCAAGGGGTTCTAGATATCCTTAAGGTTTCTTGAAAGCCTGCCACCAGAAAGACTTACAACTCCAAATGGAAAAGATTCAGCATTTGGTGTTCTAAGAAGAATATTACTCCAGACTCTGCTGAATTGCCTACGGTTCTGGATTATATGGTCCATCTTAATGGCTTTGAGGTCTCAGACCAGCTACTCTCAAGGTACACTTTGGCGCTGTGTCTGCTTTCCTGTCTGTAGGCAAGTCTTCCTCTCTGTCATCCCACCCTGTATTCTGTAATGCTAAGGATTGCTTCACCACCAATCCCCCTTTAGGATCCTGCTCCTGCTTGGGATCTTAATGTTTGCATTGCTCAACTTATGCAACCCCTTTTTGAGCCTTTGTCCTCAGCAGAGCTTAAGTACTTGACTTGGAAAACTGTGTTTTTGGTAGCCATTACTTCTGCCAGATGTATGAGTGAATTGCAAGCCCTGTCAGTGGAATCTGATTTCATCTCTTTTCACAGAGATAAAGTGGTTCTTAGAACTAACAGAAAGTTCTTGCCTAAAGTGGTTTCAGATTTCCACCTCAACCAGTCTATATCTCTCCCTGTTTTCTTCACTGATCATTCTTCCTCGGGAGAGAGGAGGTTACACAGTTTGGATGTTAAAAGAGCCCTTAGCTACAACATGGAGCATACCAAGGGTCACAGGTTTGAATCCCTCCAGTTGTTCCTCACTTATGGAGAAGTTGGGAAGGGCAAACCTGCCACTAAGAGATCTTTTGCCAGGTGGATTGTCTCTTGTATTCAAGTCTGCTATGAAAAACTGGGTAGAACTCCACCCTCAGGCCTGAGGGCTCATTCCACAAGAGGTACAGCTGCTTCCCTGGCTGCTGCCAGGGATATCCCTCTCTTAGAAATTTGTCAAGCAGCCACCTGGAAAACTGTCCATACTTTCACCAAGCATTACTCTTTGGATATCCAGGCTAGCAGTGATGCTCGGTTTGGCACAGCAGTACTGCAGAGCTTGTTTCCAAAGTAGGTTCTGTCCCTCCTCCATGGAGGTACTGCTTGGTAGTCTGCAATTGTCAGAATACAGCAAGACTTCATGTTGTTTGAAGTAAAAATTACTCACCTTAGTAATTATATTTCTTCTAGTGGAATCTTGTTGTATTCTGACCTCCCCCCACCTCCCCGCTCAGAACCTGGTTTTTGGGATGTGGGTGGGCAGGAGCAGTGTTGGCACCCTAGGGGTGCCCCTTTTACACCCTCTTTTTTCTTTGGGTGGAAAGTTGTTTCATTTGATGGGTTTTTGGTTTTGGGTTTCCTGACTTGAGTCTTCCTTTGAGAACCAAAAACATAACTTTGCCAGTTGGCTAGTAAAAATTTTACAGTTTTCATACAGAACACCTAATGAGTTTTTGCTCGAAAAGATCTGACGGTTGCAGTTCGAATAACAACAGGCAGAGGCTTCAGCCGAGCTCGAGATGAACATTCTATGCCATGCATAGAAAAGTTAACCCTATGTTCTCCGGGGCAGTTGAAAGGCAGGACCTAACTGCAATTGTCAGAATACAGCAAGACTCCACTAGAAGAAACATAATTACTAAGGTGAGTAATTTTTTCTTATGTGACACACTGACACGTGGATGTGACACTTTAAGCTGCAGTGCTAATATTTAGAATATCACCTACATTTTGCATACACGGGATAACATGTTTTGAGATTAGCTGAGGCTTTTTCTTCATTTTCAGTTAGTTCAGAAAAATGGAAAAATAGTCTTCTGTTAGTCTTTTTTTTTTATAAAGATAATTTTTATTCAGTTTTGTAAAACATAGACATACATGTACAAACATTGTTCATAACACAACAGTTACAACTAATAAAAGGTGTATTTTCCTGTCAGTCTGATTCATTTTAAGCTTCAGACTGGCAGTATAGCCTGGAGGCCTAGAGGCAGGCTTTGCCCTGGATGCCCCCCTCGCACCCATCACTGTGATCTTTGTCATGCCTTATCCTTCCCCTCTCTTACAAATAGGCAACTCTCCCACTGTGTTAAATTCACCTCCAAGCACTGGTTGGGTGAGCCCCCTTCCTACCTCACCTCCTCCTTTATAACCCCCCCCACCCTCCGGTTCCCTTAGATCAACCAACTCCCGTACCCTGGTTGTCCCCTGCAGATCCACCCAAATCAGTCAATCCAGTTACTCTCACTGCCTCCCAAAAATGTGGAATCCCCCCTGCCCCCAAATCCGGTACTCATTCTTTGTCTACTCCATCAGCTCTGCCCTCAATAATTCTCTTGCACCTAGCTGCTCCTGCCATATCCCTCCCTAATTCCCTCTTCTAAGCCCTGGACAACGCTACCCCCCCACCACCCTCACCTTCATTTTACCCTGTGCACACCCACCCCAAATATCTAGCCCTTCTCCCCTTCCCCCTAATTGCTCCCCCTTACTGGCCTCCCTTGAACTCTCACAGAATTTAAAGGACCCTGAATGCTCTCCATGGGTCCCTCTCCTGCCCCCCAAGGGGCTTGTATAGCTCATCTACTCCCTTCCCCCACCATCTTAAAGAGGTCTCTCCAGGGCACTGCCTTACCCCTTCTTTCTGGTGCCCCAGTCCCCTTGCAGGGTTCTTTGCATCCTTAAGGGGTCTCCAGGGGCACAACTCTTCCCCCCTTCCCCACCTCACCCCTCCCCTTTACCCCTTGTCTTTCATGTAAGCACTTGTTTACTTGTTAACCCAGCACTTATTATTGTCCGCTCTTTCTACATGTTATGCCCAACACTGTTTTAACACTGTTTGCATCACCTGCCTTACAAATGTATGTCAATGTTGATCTTGTAACTTGAATGTTTAATGTCTCATTCCAGTTGTACCTCTTCCCCTGGTCACATATACCGGGAGACGAGCAACTTATCACTCAGCGTGCCTTCCTGGTGAAACATTTCAATAAATAAATAAACAAGTAATAAGCTGTGAATGAGTTTGGTACATCCAGCAGCCCTGGGTTTGATTTTCACAATCTTCACTTGCTTATTGTGGGACTCTGAGCAAGTCACGTATCCTCCCCCAGTGCTCCTGTGCTGCCCTTGAAAACAGGCATATGTGCCTAGTGGGCCTTACCGTGTTACCAAAGAATAACAAAAAATGTTTAAACCCATTTCTTATAGTATTATAATGCCCTCCTTCTACCTTCAGTAGTGTAGTGGTAAAGGAGCTGTGGAACAAAACTTAGGAGTTCAAGCTCCACAGTTGGCAGAATTTCTGAGACACCCCGGGGGTACGAGCAATCCTAGTACTGTATGGTTTAACATAATGCCTGAGGACCAGCGTCGCACGACCAAGATGCTAGTGGCTGACATCAGGAGGGTGGATTTGGGGAGGATGGAAGGACTACTGGAGGTCAGGCTCAAGGGTGTAGGGCAATTGAATGGGGTGGAAGCAAAATGATAGGACATTACAAGTGCAGTATTGGAGGTTTCCAAATTCGTCATGATGACAGTAGAAAGGCAAAAAATGTCGAAATCTGTGGTTTTCTTCAAACAAAAAGTTCTAAAAGGCACACATTGTGCTGAGATGGTTCACTGTAAACAGGAGACTATCCTGTAAAACTGTTGAGAGACAGGTTTGAAACAAGCATTTGTCAATGGCAAATATTTGCTTGCAGGTATGTGCTGTACAGGTGTTTATCTAGCATTGAGTATCTTCGTACTGAAAGCTTATCACATTGCAGCCCCCTCCCAATGGCTGTTATGTTCTTGCCTTAATAAACTTTAGCTGTCCCAGTATCAAATCCTTCTGTTGTCAGTTCTGCCCACTAGCAACCACTAAGTTCCATTTACTTCCCAAACATTTGCTGTAGAGTTAGAGGAGTAGGAGGGGACTTGTAGAGATATTTCTATATATTTTTGTCAGTCAATATTCACTGGTTTTTCCTTGCTATAGTTTGATTTTAAATAAAAATCATTGGTTTTAATCAACTTAGAGCCTACCTTCTACGGTAAAAAAATCTTTAGTTTGTTTCCAGCTGATGAACACTGCCCCTCTGCACAGTCCCTCCTTCCCTTTCTCTTTGTTCATTCATTTGAAATGTAGGGCCCTTCTTGCCCCCATCTCAGCCCTGTAGCCTCTTCCCTGTGCTTTTGTTATGTGAGGTCTGCCTATAATAACTTCCTATTTCTGGAGACCACACACACACACACACACACACACACACACACACACACATATTCACACTTTCATCAGCCTTCAGTCTGAGAAATCTGGTACGTATGCACAAAGGACTTGTGTCTGATAAAAACAACAAAGAAAAAAAAACAGAAGATGAAAATTAGAACTTTTATCTAATTGTCTGGTAAAGAAAATTTTGCAAGACTGTCCGCACTCTTACCATCAAATGATTTTCGTAGGGCTAGGCACACTATATGGGCCATTGGGCCTTTTTCTGCTGTCTGTTTGGTTTTAAAGCCATGCATTTTAAAACAGAATGTTCTGCTGTCTGCCCTAGGGTGCCTGTGTCTCTTTTAGACTAGGTGATCTTACTGTCAGTACCTCTCAACCTTTAAGCTTTAAAATGTGTAGCACTGGCAGTGGCAGAAATGGGAAGAGTGCAAGTGAATTCAGTTCCAAGAATAAAATTTAAAGTCTGACTCAGTTCCACAGGCAAAATGGGAAAAGACTACTCCGGTATGAAGTGTAAAAATGCAATATATGAGGAAACGTGTCCCCAAACCCCTGTGGGTATTTATTTATTTCACATTTCTGATTAATACGTTTGAACCAAGAGGCTCTTCTACAAAGGTTCCAAGTCAAAGCACGAACAATACATTGGGTACAGAAGGCGACAAACAAATACAGAAGTTACATACAATGTGATCATGAGGAAATTGAGTAACCAAAGTACTATAGTAGGATAAAACCATATACATAAAGATAGGAGCATGGTTACACAGTTAGAGCATAATTCACATATAGCATTGAGGTTACCAAAATATAGATCAATTGGAAAGAAACCTAACAGCAGCCACACAGAGGAGGCTTTGTCCTAGTTCTAAGGGGGGAAACAAGGGAGAGGTAGGTGAGGTAGAGGGGATGGCAGATTAGGGGGCAGGGGGAAGAGGAGGGAAGTGAGGAGATGGAGAAAAACTAGTTGCAGCCAACAGGGTAGGCTTTGTCAAGAACTGAAGGGGGGGCGAGGTGAGGGGGAAAGCATCAGGGACAGGGAGTAGGGGCAGAGAGGAAGGGAGAGAGAAGAGTGAGATAATAGTGAGTTTGTAATAGTGTGTTTGAAAGGCCACGTAGACTAAAGGTAAATTTGATCATACCTCAAAGGTGCCCACCCCCGTTGAATTTTTTATTCTTTCAGTACTGAGCACGTGGCTTTAAAATGTGGAGAAAAAGGCCAGAATACATCACACAGTTTTAGTTTAAAGAATAAATTGTTTAAGAATAGGGGTCATCATGTTTGGGGTGTTCCTATGAAGTTAGTTTATTTTTTTATGCTTCTCTTTATTAAAATATCAGAAAGAGTACAAAACTTTAAGTTCATCAACTTTAGAAGAGGACTACAAGTCACATTTCAACCTCTTCCAGAGTACATATCTCAAAAGACTTGGTAATGTTCTATAGACAACCATTTTAACATTAAAGTAAATTTAATGCATTGAATTCACAACAGTAATATTAAACCAGTGCTGTGGGCCCCCCCCAACATCCCCCCATCCAGCTTACCTACATTTATAAAAAGGAAGAAATAAGACTAGAGACCCTTATTAGGTTGTTACTAGCTAGCCAGCCAAATATAAAGAGGTTAGACATTTCTATTTTCTAAATACGCAGTTCCTCTAGAATTACTTGTATCATCTAAGAAATAAATATCACATAGAGGCTAGTTAAGTCTCTAGCTCTAATCCCTCGTTCTGAGGCCTACCATGTTATGCGCTAACCTAAAGGTATTACATCTTGGTACATATTGTTTACATTTATCCAGATATTGTTGGAATGAACAGTTCCCATCTAGTCCATCTATTGATGTACTGTGGCTGTCTTCTTTGTTGGGAATAAGTGGTATCCACCGCTGACAGCGACACTTTTACAGCGACCGTCGAAACAGCGACTATAGCTTCAGCAATGTCAGTCGTGGTGATCAATTGTTGTTTAGAGACTGGGTGGACAATTCTATTGATTGTAGCATTAGCTCTCTGCTGACGTAGTCTGCTGGCCAGCAAGCAGAGGGCCCGTGGGCCACCTTCATAGTATTGCAGTTTCATGTAAAGCATGTTCTGCTCTATCTTGTAGTCTAATATAGTATTAAGTTCCTTCCTGAGCTTTTGTAAGGTTTTCTCTCGCTGGGCCTCATAGCGGTTTGTCTGTGGTGTTTCTATTTCTTTAATATGAGTTTGTAATGAACTCTTACAGGCCTCCCTGTCTTTTTTTGTGTGTGCTAAAAAAGCTTTAAGTTTGCCCCTGACTATCACCTTAATTGTATCCTATAGGATAAAGGGGGAAATTTAGGGAATGTCATTTAGTTCCAGGGCTTCCTTGATCATTTCCTTAATTGAATTTTGCACTGCCTCCTCCTGTACAAGTGATAAATTGAGATGCCACAAATAATGTTTCTTTACCTGTCCCAGATTAAACTGCAGGAGGAGTGGGGCATGGTCTGATAGAATTGTATCCCCAATATCCACCCCTCTTACTTGTGCAACCTGTTCTTTGGGAATAAAAAAGTAGTCTGTCCATGTATAGAGCTTATGAACTGCTGAATAAAATGTATAATCCTTCTCTTAACCATGTAACCTCCTCCAAGCATCAGTATACCCTAATTCCCCTATTAATTTACTTACTTTAGTGGCCACCCTGCAGTCCACCCGGGCACCCCCGAGGTTGAGTCCAAATGCTCATGTAAGACCAAGTTCAAGTCGCCCCCAATAATCAAGACACCTTCTGTCCAATCAGTTATTTTCATTATGAGATTTCTATAGAAGCCATAATCCGAACCCCAGGGGGGGCATATATGGAGACCATGGTAACCAATTGCCCTTGATATACTCCTTTTAGGAGTGCATACCATCCCTCTGGGTCAATCAGGAATACTCTCATATCAAAGGGAACCTGCTTTGGGACCAATATTACTCTGCCTTGTTGGCAGCCGCCCCTATAGGTCAAGGCAATAACATGAGAGAATCCAAATTTCCCTAATTTCTCATATTCTATTTTGGACAGATGGGTCTCTTGGAGTGAACAAAAATCTGCACCTGTTTTCTTAATAAAGGATAAGATTTTGCTCTGTTTAATGGGATTAGTGAGACCATTTACATTAAGTGAAAGGAATGAAGTGCGAATACTAGCCATGGCAATTATAGTGCCATGCAACCTTCCCCCCTTCCCCCCTTCCCCCCTCGGAGAGCAATGGCAGGGTGACCTTTGTGGGTAGAAGCTGGCTAGGGGACCTGCAGCAAACAACTCAAAAATAAAAGGAGTGTGGTAAATCTGTATGCCAGGATAGAAGAGGTCTGCTTGCCTCACCTAGTGAGGCCCTCTTCCTGAGTCCTCACTCAATTTGTGAGGCTCGCACAAAAAGGGGTAATCACACCTCTGGGTCAAGGTCCTGTAACCAAGTGTTAAATAATGAGAGGAAAGAGTAACCCTTCTCTTGGGCTGCCCTGTGTCAAGAGTATGAAGAGGGAATGGAAGAAAACCTCCTCTCCCCCGTCCATCACATAAACTAAGTAGGAAGAACTCCAGGTTCAGGTCACCCTCTCACCCTTATGGGCTAGGGTGGGAGACCCTTGGTACCCCACCAACTATAGTATTATGCTAAGTTTCAGCAGAATCTCGTAGATTTGTTAATCTTGGTGCAGTGTGATGCCTTCAGAAGGCAGAGTACCCTGTGCCACAACCACCCCCTCTCTTGCCCCCTTCCCGACATCATTCTTATACTTAGGTCTTCTAATTATTTACTTAACTAGTCGAAATCTATAGCATGACTTCAAAATCAAAAACGAAAAGAGAAACATTTATGTCCAACACCCATTTGGTAAACGCCCCCCCTCCTCCTAAAGCATACCGCTTATGCTATTTGGGGATTGTTTTCTTGCATTTTGGTAATTGTCTTATTACTTGAATGTTCCACAGTCCCACAATTTATAAAACAAAAATAAAAAAATTACTCACCTTAGTAATTTTATTTCTTCTAATGGAGTCTTGCTGTATTCTGACAGTTGCAGTGATTCCCAACCTTTGAACTGCCCCAGAGAACAAAGAGTTAACTTTCTATGCAGTGCATAGAATGCTGAGCTCGAGCTTGGTTGAAGTCTCTGTCTGGAGTGTTTTGAACTTAAACCATCAGATTCTTACGAGCCCAACTAAACTAAATATTCTATGTGGAAATTGTAAAAATTCTACTAGCCAACTGGCTGAAAAAAGTTTTAGATTCCCAAGTAAGACTCAAGTCAGGAGACCCAAAAACAAAACCCAATGTACTAAAAATAACTATAATAAATAAGCACCCAAACAAAAAGGAGGAGGGTGCAAGCAAAAAACACCCCTTGGGTGCAACACTGCACATGCCCACCCACTTCCCAAAACAGGTTCTGAGAGGAGGCAGGAGGGATGTCAGAATACAGCAAGACTCCATTAGAAGAAATATAATTACTAAGGTGAGTAATTTTTTCTTCAAACAACATGAAGTTTTGCTGTATTCTGACAATTGCAGACTATCAAGCAGTACCTCCAAGGAGGAGGGACAGACCCTACTTTGGGAATAGGCTCTGAAGTACTGCTGTGCCAAACCGAGCATCACTCCTAGCCTAGATATCCAGAGAGTAATGCTTGGTAAAGGTATGGACTGTTTTCCAGGTGGCTGCTTGACAGATTTCTAAGAGAGGGATATCCCTGGCAGCAGCCAGGGAAGCAGCTGTACCTCTTGTGGAATGAGCCCTCAGGCCTGAGGGTGGAGTTTTTCCCAGTTTTTCATAGCAGAATTGTATACAAGACACAATCCACCTGGCAATAGATCTTTCCTACTTCTCCATAAGTGAGGAACTACTGGAGGGAGTCAAACCTGTGACCCTTGGTATGCTCTATGTAGTAACTAAGGGCTCTTTTGACATCTAAACTGTGTAGCCTCCTCTCTCCTGAGGAAGAATAATCAGTGAAGAAAACAGGGCGAGACATAGACTGGTTTAAATGGAAGTCTGAAGCCACTTTGGGCAAGAACTTTCTGTTGGTTCTAAGGACCACTTTATCCCTGTGAAATGAGATAAAATCAGGTTCCACTGACAGGGCTTGCAATTCACTGATACGCCTGGCAGAGGTAATAGCTACCAGGAACACAGTTTTCCAAGTCAGGCACTTGAGCTCTGCTGAATACATAGGTCAAAGGGGGTTGCATAAATTGAGCAATGCAAACATTCAAATCCCAGGCAGGGGCAGGGTCTCTAAAAGGAGGATTGGTGTGAAGCAATCCTTTAAAAAATTTACAGAACTCAGGATGGGACGATAGTGAGGAAGGCTTCCCCACAGACAAAAACGCAGAAACAGATGACAAGTGTACCTTGAGAGTAGCTGGTCTGAGGCCTAGGCCATTAAGATGGACCATATAATCCAGAACCATAGGCAATTCAGCAGTGTCTGGAGAAATATGCTTCTTAGAACACCAAATGCTGAATCTTTTCCATTTGGAGTTGTAAGTCTTTCTGACGGAGGGCTTTTGAGAAGCCTTGAGGATATCCAGAACCCCTTGGAAAAGATGCAGATCTGCAGACTCTAACTCTTCAAGAGCCATGCTTTGAGATTGAGAGACTGAAGATTGAGGTACCAAATCCTTCCCTGAGAGGATGTTAACAGGTTGTAATTCCTGGGAAGAGACAGGGGAAGATGGGCTGCTGGGGACAGCAACAGGGGGTATCAGGGCTGTCTGGCCCAATCTGGAGCAAACAGAATCACCTTGCATGGTTCAGACCTTATTTTTACCAAAACTTTGAACAGGACTGGGAAGGGGGAAAAGCATACAGAAACTTCCCCTCCCAATTCAGAATCAGGGCGTCCAGAGGGAGTGAGCCCAGGACTGGAGGTCTGCAACAAAAGAGAGGGAGTTGGTGATTGTCTGGGGCTGCAAAGAGATCTATCTCTGGAGTGCCCCACCTTGAAAAAAATCACTTCCAAAACCTGAGGGTCCAGGGACCATTCGTGATGGCCCTGAGAAATCCTGCTCAGTGCATCTGCTAGCACATTGTCCTTGCCTGGAAGGTGAACTGCGCAGAGAGGTTTGCAGGTATAAGCCAGGATTCATTCTCATGGCTTCTGTGCACAAGGCCGTGGACCGAGTGCCTCCCTGTTGATGTACCACATGGTGGTGGTGTTGTCTGTTCTGACTTGAACCAGCTTGTTCTGTACTGACTGTGAGAATGCTTTTAGAGCCAGAAAACTGTCCCATGCTCTAGAAGATTGATGTGAAGAAGGGATTCTTGGGGGGACCACAGCCCCTGGGCAGTAAGAGACCCCAGGTGGGCTCCCCTGTCCAGGAGAGAAGCATCCATGGTAAGGACAACTGAACAAGGCTGAGCAATAAAAGGAACACCTTGCCTTAAATTGTCCTGATCCTGCCACCACTGGAGGGCTTGGATCAAGGTCAGAGTCACTGGGATCAGTTTGGTAAGTGAGTCCTTTCTGTCAGACCAGAAAGTTCTCAGGTGGAACTGAATATCCCTCATCTGGAATCTTGCCCCTTGGACCACTGCTGTTGAAGCTGCCATGTGGCCCAAGAGCTGGAGGAAATGCCTTGCTGGTCGAGATACCCGAAGGCTGAAGGAAGAAGCTAGTTCCATAAGAACCCTTGCCCTTTCTAGAGGAAGAAAGACTCTTGCTCTGAGTGTGTCCAGTTCTTCCCCATAAAGGTAAGAAGCTGGACTGGTTCAAGAACCGACTTGGGAAGGTTAAGAAGAAATCCTAGAGAAGTGAGCACTTGCTGGGTCACTTGCAGGTGAGACTTGACTTGGTTTGGAGACTGACCCACTATTAGCCAATTGTCCAGATATGGAAAAATGGACATCTTTTGCCTTTTTAGAAAGGCAACTACTACTGCCAGGCACTTTGTGAAAACCCTTGGGGCTGAGGTTAGGCCAAAGGGCATTGCTCTAAACTGATAATGGCCTGAGGGCAACTCAAACCTGAGGTACTTTCTGTGGGAGCACCTGATGGGAATGTGAAAGTAGGCATCTTTGAGGTCCAGGGAGGCTAGCCAGTCCCCTGGCCTTAGAGAGGGAAGGATTATTCCCAGAGTTATCATCTTGAACTTTGGTTTTAAAAAATGTTTGTTTAGATATCTTAGGTCTAGGATGGGTCGCCACTCCCCTGTTTTTTGGGGTCAGGAAGTACCTGGAGAACAGTCCTTTGCCCCAGTGTAGGGTAGGTACTCTCTCTATAGCTCTTAAAGCTAGGAGAGAAGAAACCTCTGCCTCTAGGGCAAGGGTTTCTGAGAGATTTGCAGGTGGAAAAGATCTGGCTCTCATCTTTGGAAATTTTTTGAAGCTGAGAACCAGTCCCTGGCTTACTACTTCCAGGACCTACTTGTCTGATGTAATAGTCCTCCAGTCCTGGACAAAGTAAGCCAGCCTACCCCCTACTGGAATAGCAGAGTCGACCCGGGCATGCCTATCAGGGTGTCGGCTTGGCTGGGGATTTAGGCTGAGGAGTGGATGCAGCCCTACTCATCCCCCTTCTGCTTCTCCCTCTGAAGAACTCCCTCTGAGAAAAGGAAGAAGAGGCCTGTGCTTGGTAAAAAGGCCTTTGAAAAGGCCTGCCCCTGTCCCTAGACTGCTGCCTTTGAGGAGTTGCCTGCCTTTCCTTGGCCTGAGCACTCCTGTAAGTGGTCCTGTACTCATCCATTTTCTTCATGTAATTCTCTGTCTGCTCCCCAAACAGAGAGTTACCCACTGCAGGAAACTCCATGGCCTTAGCTTGGGTGTCCTACGAGAGGCTAGTACATCTGAGCCAAGCCATCCTCCGAAGAGCCACAGATGTAGCCATGACTCTTGATGACACATCATTAGAGCTCACAGCAGCATGAAACTGAACCTTAGATGCCTCAATCCCATCTGCAGCCACCGCCTCCAGCTCCTTGGCTAGCTGGGGGGAGGCCTGTTTAGTCAGTGCCAGTACAATGTCCCACCTGGACTTCTGGTACCTGGCTGTATAGGCCATGTAATTCACCTGCCTGAGTCCCAAAGAAGATGCCATGTACTGCTTCTTTGCCACGGCATCAATCTTCCTGGAGTCCTTGTCAGGGGAGTGTGAAGCCAAGGGAATATTTGCCTTGTCACAGGCAGCAGTCTGCACTACCCCAACATGGCTGCATTGTTGATATAAGAACTCCATGTATTAGCCTGAAAGTGTATACCTCTTGTCCATTCTTCTATCCACAGGAGGTATAGTGTTAGGAGACTTTAAGATTTTTAGTGTCTGTTTCCCAAAAGATTTATGGAGGGGAATAGACAGTCTCCTGGACTCTGGGATATCCATCATCTCTACATAATCAGGCTCCTCTTGATCTTCCACAGCCTCCTCCATAGGAAGCTGGAGGGTTTCAGACACCTTTCTGTAAAACATAAAGTGAGAAGGGGACTCAGAAAGCCTAGGAGGGGAAACACCTGAAGGTCTGTCTGGGGAGATGTCCGGTTCCACAGGCACATCCAGACCTTCACTTACATAATCATCCTCAAATTCCCCCTCCTCTTCAAATTCCAGTTCATAAAAATCTTCAAGGGTATACTCTTGAATGGGGGGAACCAACCGAACTGAACCCCTGCCAGAAGGAGCCGGATCGGTCGGAACCGGACGGAGCGATTCCACAATCTGAATCGCCCTGGCTATCGCTTCAGTGGTGGGAACATGAACCTCTGGATCTGAACCGGTCGACTGATCTTTGCGCTTTCTTTTTGTTGGAACCGATCCTTTGGAATCGGCTCTCCTTTTGCCCGAAGGAGTATCACCCTGGTCAGAGGGCACTCCTTATGGTTCGGTCGAAACCGAACTGGGCTGGCCATCTGGGTCAGTGGACTTCTTGGCCTCCTTTTCCCTCAGTCTACCTAATCTCTTCTCAAGGATAGATTTGGGAAAGTTTTTACATATTTGGCAGTCTGAATCAAGGTGGTCAAACCCCAGACAGTAAACACAGGTGGTGTGGGGATCGGCCTTAGCAAAGACCTCCCCACACTCACTGCAGTGTTGAAACCCAGTGGGCCTTTTTTTTTTTCTTGGGTTTCTCAGACATGGCTAACCTAACCAAATCTACCCTTTTTTCAGCAACCGCCAGGCAAGACTCCCTTATCGGTTCCTAACTGTGTTACGGGTATCGGAAAAAACGGTTAAAACATGTTTTTTTTAGAACCGATATGAACCGGTAATCACACTCTAAGTAAACAAACAAAATTCACAATCAAATGGCTGGTTCAGCCGAACTGACCGCACTTTTACAAGTTCCACACAGAAAAACAGAACAATTCCTATCTAGTACTCACGGCACCACAGACAGAGACTGAACCGACTGTGTGGATACTTTTTTTGGTTTAAAAACAGACGAAAACTGAAAACTTTAACCGACTTTCGAACCGAGCTAAAGGAGAAATCTCCAGAGTAACCGTTCAGTGAGGCAGAGTAAAGAATCTGATGGTTTAAGTTCAAAACACTCCAGACAGAGACTTCAACCGAGCTCGAGCTCAGCATTCTATGCCCTGCATAGAAAGTTAACTCTTTGTTATCCGGGGCAGTTCAAAGGTTGGGAATCACTGCAATTGTCAGAATACAGCAAGACTTCACGTTGTTTGGAGAAACCCCAGTCCGATATAAAGTGGGGGGAGATACAGTCTCTCCTTAAATCAAACAGGAGGAAATAACTACATGGAGCTCATGCCAGAAAAGTTCAACCCCTCAGCACCTTCAGACATTGTAAGGGGGTTGGGGACTAATATGAAATGAAATCAAATGATGTAATACAGTTACCAGGTGTTGGCATATAAAGCCTAGTAAATGTTGTGTTCATGGCTGGGGGGAGTGAGAGCCAACCGGGCAGATCGGATCACAGACGACAAAAGCCCTCTAGAGTCATAGGCTGCAACCCCAACCCAGGACACTGGCTGTTAGGAAAAAGGTTGGGAGTCTATGGCCTCAGGCAGAAACTTCAGCCTTCTGCAGATAAGAGATCCTTCTTGATAACTCCCGGTAGTTTTTAATAAGATCCTGAAGAAGCTACACTGTCTCGGAGGATGTCTGTCCAGAGAGAGCTCTAGTTTTATGAGGCAACACCATCTGCCATTCCAGTGTAGATTTCTTTCTCTTCTGGGAGGTAGCCCCATGGGTACCCCATCAAGTGAGCGCTACCAGAATAGTGCCGCACTATATAGTGCTAGTTTGGTAAGCACTCACACGTACAGCAAGTATGGTTTTATAATAATAATAATAATAAAACTTTATTTGTTAAGCGCCTTTCAAGCACCAAGGCGCTCTACAGAATGAACAATAAAAACAGAGAAAACATATATAAAATCAGATTAACAACGACCTCAAGTCATAAAAGCTTGATTCCACAGATAGATCTTAAGTTCACGCTTGAAAATCACCATGGTCATGCACTCCCGAAGCTGGCGAGGCAGAGAATTCCAGAGGGTTGGGGCTGCAAACATAAAAGCCCAAGCCCCAGAGGATTTTAAAATAACCCTTGGAACCTCCAGCAACCCCTTGTCAGCTGAACGGAGCTGTCATACAATGCTGTAGGGAATCAGAAGCTCTTTCAAGTAGTCGGGGCCAAGTCCGTGCAGGGCTCTGAAGGTCAAAAGACCTACTTTAAAGGTGATCCGCCACAGTGTAGGCAGCCAGTGCAGATCACGCAGAACAGGGGTAATATGTGTCCTTCTTGATACCCCTGTCAACAACCTAGCAGCAGCTAGCTGAAAGTGCTCCACTGGTCGCTGTCTGTGGTCCTGTAAAAGGACAAGGGCTGCAACAAATGGGAGGCTGTCTGAGCTGCTCCCATGGTGTGAAGGGCTGGGGCATGGAGTAGTTCAGCCAGTGGCAATGGAGATCAGGGCCTAATCCTGGTCTCCCAACTTTTGCCAGCATTGGGACTTTGTTTTTTTTTTTACAAGGGGCCATGGAAATGGTATTCCATGGCCCCAGAAATTTAACATGCCCCATGATCCGCTCTTCCTGGAGTGGGAATCCTTAAGTTTGAGGGGTGCGAAGGGCAGAGCCCCCCGCAGAAGAAAAAAAGGTGCCATTATTGCAGTGTGATTCTAGCCAATGCTATTCTTGTCAGTACTCTTTGGACTCAGTGCCAGGCCCATGGGGAAGAGGGTTGGCACATCTATCCTGTGCTTCTGTAATGCTTCTTGGGCTGCCTGCAGGGAGTTGAATGTCTCTGGAACCTCCTTCCAAAACACCCTTAGCTGCGCTGGGTACGGGGTCTGTATTAAAAGTTGTTTTTCACAAAGCAGTTTAACCAGGTCACTATATTGCAGGCACTGCTTCTGAATATCGGGGGATAATCCTGGTCAAAGAATAACTGAGAATTCAGGTACTTCACTTCCCCTTTCTGCCAGGCCTGGCGCAGAATATCTTCTTCAGTCTGGTAGCTGTTGAATTTAATTATAATGGAAAGAGGTCAGGCTGTGCTGTCTTTAGGTTTGGTGTTAAGGGTCCTATGGGCTCGTTCTATACACAGCTCTTATCCTGGGGGAAGCTCAAGCACATCTTGGAGGAGATCTGCAATAAAGTCCACCATTTGACCTGTCTTGGCCCCCTCTTTCAGCCCATAGATACGTAGATTATCCCTCCTTGAGCAGCTCTCTAAATCTAGGCATTTATGTTCAAGATCGATCACATGATGACATAATACTTGCACTGTGTGGTCTAAATGTAGCACTCAACCCCTCCATTGTTGAGAGCCTGCTCTCTACCTCTTGCACACACCGCTCCACCTGGGGTCAATTTCTGATTTAATTGCCTGAACTTCAGCTTATTTTCTACCCATATCTCCCGGAGTTCTTTTAGAAGGAGATCGAATCTCTGCCTAGACAAGTATTCTGTTTCTTCGTCTGTGTCGTATGTGGCAGTGGTTTCTGCCACACGGAGATGCCCGGCCATGCAGGTTGGGGAGTTATGCTTGGATCTTCTGTCATCCTTCTCAGTTCTGGTTTGGTGGGACCGACTCCTGGAACCTTGTTCCTTCTGGGACCCCCCCCTTCGGACATGGTAAGCTTTTTGGGACAGGGTTTTGTTTCTGTAGGGCAGAGTCAGAGCATCTCCCTTTGCTGCTTAGTTGATCTGTGGTGGAACCAGAAGTCCCTATGAAGTTAGTTTAAAATATTAAGAATTTGTACATCCAGAAATAGCGCTAATATTATGAGGAGCATCAGTAATCTTTGTGAATGAGGACACTGGACAGTTTGTTCAAATGCAGGATACTGTGTATTGTACTTTAACATATGGATTCTAAAATTAATAACACCGTAAAGCATATAAAAATTTTTTGGTAATACCATCTGTGCCGGACTGATAATAGCACCATTCGTGATTGATGATACTATCGTTCAGGTCCCATAATAGTATCGTTCGAAACCTGAATGATTGTATTATCACTGAAACTCAACAGCACAACCGCAAGTCTGCCATGCCACTTCTTCCAAAGCATGCCTTCTGACTGGCCACTTTTTCTTTGTGGGCGGGCAGAACAAATTTTAAAACATTGCAGCCATCTCTCATTTAGCGAGAGTGAATCGTGTCCTGTGCTTGGCATTCTCTCTATTTTTTTGTTTCGACAACAAAATTGGAATTATGTAGTTGATCCTACCTCCAAAAAGAAACAAAAAGGTAGGACCACCTACCAAAGTAAACACATTTTACTTGTATAGCCATGAGATGGGGTTGAGAGACTGAAGGAGATGAGAGATTGACAATCAAGACACTACTGTGGCGGTCAACCAGGACCAAGAGACATCTTCAGTGCAGCGGCCAACTGCCCCTTACAAAAGGACCAAAAATAAAATCAAATTGGATCCATATATTAAGAAAAATAATGTAAATGTTCCGGTGCTTACCGGCGAGTGATACTGTCTCGAGGTTCTGGATATGGGAACCTCTCAAGCTTTGTTCTTGAGGTTCCTACTTGTCCATAACCTCTCAATGGTATTACTCATCAGTAATGCACTGGAACCTATACATTATTCTATTTTTAATCCAGGATTTTAATTGTATTAACTATTTAATTAAAATCATGGATTAAAATACAATACAATGTATCCTATATTTGAACAAACTGTCCAGTGTCCTGATGGCAAAATAGGAACAGTTCTTAAATGCAAGTCTAGAGTCACTCTTCTCCCCTGACTGAACTTAATTGTTTCAGTGTGGCTGCTGGTGGAGTGGGGGGGAAGGAGAGAGAGAGATATCACATGGTGATCGACTGCTGCTGCTGATAGAGCGGGGAGATATATATATATTAGAGAGAGAGCAATCACATTGTCTTGGCAAGTAGCAGGTCAGGACTGTTTTTCCTCTTTCATCTACATGTTCTGACCCTGGCTCAACTTACTGACTTGCCAATCGTTTCCATTACTGAGCTGGATAAAAAAAAGGATCAGCAAAGCACATTGGGTGGGATATTCAAAAGGGTTGCACATTGCACAACACTGACTGCGCCATATGCAACCCACTATCTTGACACGATATTGAAAAGGGAAAGTCGTGGCACAAATCCCAATGCTGGGGTTGCATCAGTAATTGCGCGCAAGCAGAGGGGCACCCATGCACACGCCCCCTACATTCCGATATTCAGCCTGGGCAGCTGAGCCCATGCAGGCACAACCCCTACTCGCGACGCACACAGTTGAGTGAGAATAAAAAGGAGCAACAGCTGGCCACCCACAGGTGAGCTGCCATATTGCAGGGTGCAACAAGCAGCTGCCAGCTATGGGTGGCTACCCGAGCTCTGGTGGCATGGTCCGTCGTGGTAGCACCCCCCCATGCCCAATCGCAGGCATAGGTATTACATTAGACAGTCCAGTATCCCTGGTGGTCCAGTGGACCGCTTCCAGCCCGATCGCGGGCATAAGTATTAAAATAGAACTTCCCAAAGCATCCCTGCTGGTCCAGTGGACCAAATCCTGCCCGATCGCGGGCATAAGTACAATAAAAGAAATCTCCAGCTCCCTGGTGGTGAGTGGTACCCCCCTCACCCACCCGCTGAGCCCTACCACCGCTCCCCAGTCAGTGGCGGCGGCAGCTCCCCACCCACAAGCTGCCCAGCCGCCCCACCCACTGACTGCATACAGTAGGGCTGTCGCCCATTGGTCTCAGCGTGGGCCAATAGCATGCAATTCATACTGTACTACACAAGTCCAGATATGTGAATGGATCCATTCACATATCTGACTGACAATAATGTATCAATCTGCACACCCATTGGCCCACACTGTGGACCAATGGGAGTACAGACCAATCAGTTGGTGGGCGGCTGGATGACTTGCGGATGGGGAGCTGCTGCCTGCACCGCTGACCGGGGAGCAGGGTGGGCGGGCTCAGCGGGTGGGTGGGAGGGGGTACCGCTCGACCACGGGGATCTGGTGATTTCTTTTATTATATTTATGCCGTGATGGCTGGGAACAAACTCGCAGACCACCAAAGAATGATTTGAAAGTATTTTAATACTTATGCCGGGTGTTGAATGATCACTGGACCACCAGAATGCTGGAGAGTGTTATTGTAATACTTATGCCCGCGATCAGGCTGGAAGCAGTCCACTGGACCACCATGGATATTGGACTGTTTTAATACTTATGCCTGTGGTTGGGCATTGGGGCATGTTGCCGTGCTGTGCAGGGGGCGTCGGTCCCCGACGGCTGCAGCCTGGCAGGGTGCCAGGTAAAAGTCACTGGGGATTGGCGCACCTGCATGCAAATGGGGTCATAATGACATGCAAATGGTCCCATTTGTGCCTTGCATGCATTATGGCCCCATTTGCATGTGCACTGTTGAATATCGCGGTTGATGCACCTAGCTCAATGGCACTTGTGCTAGTGCATTCCCCTGCTCCTCTCTGGCCACTTGCGCTGGTGCAGTGCCACTACGCCATGCGCTATGTGAGTGGCCACAGAGTGATATTCAACAGTGCTGTGCCAGGATGCAGCACCATTGAATATCACCCTGTCAGCGCCCTGGCACATCCCAGTTGCGCTGCACCCAGGCTTGCGCCATAGCCTGGCGCAGTCTGAATATCCCACCCATTGTGTACTGGCAGATATGCAAAAGCTGCAGATTGTGTTAGTTTCTACTCCTCTTGCACACCAGTTTTCAGCTGCACCTCTGACTTGGACTCAAAGATTCAGTGATGCCTTGCTGACAACACCAGTCTGCTATACTGCAAAGAGCTGATAGTGATTTTCTCCTGGGAGCCACAATTCCTATTCGTTATACCTGGGTTTTTGCTACAGTGGGGCATGTTATAGTGAGGGAGCACTGAAACCCCTGTAAAAGAATCAAAACAGCAGGAAGACTGGATTAATTTAACAAAAAATAGATACTGGAAATTTTTATCTGTAAGGATGCAGCCGATGTATTAATTAACCCTGAAGCTCAAATTTTCTGCTATTGTTAATTGAAAGTCGATCAGCTGCTTACTGACTGCCTTGATGCAAATGAGAAGACTGAAGGCCTCTCTGATTAGAGCAGCTTTGGTCCTTTCAGTTACACAAAGTTTCTGCCCAGCAAGCAGCAAGTGGTGTCATGACCACAGTGCATTGTCATCGGTCTTGACTGCCGAGTCCCTTCCAGTTTGAACTGCAATGGGCTCGGAAGTTACACCCCCTTAAAATCCCCCTTTCTTGCACATGTGCATAAGCAAACATAAAAAGTACAGACACTCAGGGGTAGGAGCACAACTGAACTTCTTAAGAAGTTGAAATGATAGGCACCATACTAAGCCCAACAGCAAGAAACAGAAGCATCACCTACCTTCCTTCCTTCCTTCCTTCCTTCCTTCCTTCCTCCCTCCTCCCTCTCTCTCTCTCTTTCTTTCTTTCTGACGGTTCGTAGTACTACACATTATTTAAGTAGTAATTGTGTAGTTTACAACTTATATTCATTCATCTTATGACCTTAATCGCACTGTGAGCATTTCAGTCTCCCCACTAGCAGTACGTATTCTTCCTCGCTTTTACACCTCACCTGTGTGACAGGGTTGAATAAGACCCTGTCCCATTTGTTATGTAAAAAGATTTGCTATGAAGGCACTTCCAGTGATGTCACGCACTGAGATGGCTACCTGAAACAGAGCTCTGTGAACTCGGTTGCAATTTCTACGTAATCGGTCGCCATCCGTGGTCTAGCACCTCATAAATCTACAAATCCTATCTACCTCTATCAGTGGAGATGTGGGCAAAACTAAAAAAACAACTTATTCTACACTCAATGATGTCCCAGTGCTCCGATAGATCTACGTTCTACCAGTCCGACTCCATCCAGGTCCTCAGTGCTCACCGCATCAGTGGAGAAAGAGGATGATTCTGGATCGGATATCACAACCAATTTCACTAAAGCAGAGGGCATCGCATGTTAAAAATATTACACAAAATCGATTCCAAAATCACTTGGCTGCAAAATATTTTAAAAAATTGGAGGCTTGCACCACCACAGTGGAATCCCAGATAGAAGTAGTGCAAAATGAACACATGGCATTTGGCAGTCTCTGGCCTACCTGCACAAGAGAGAATGGGATCTGACTCTGCGTGCAGAAGACACTGAAGCCCGGACCTGCTGGGAGAACATTACAGCATTCGGAATACTGGAGGGTGTGGAGCAGGACAATATAGAGGATTACATGGATTAAGGAGCTAGCCCTTGAGGAGGACTTTGCACTCGAAATTGAGAGGGCTCATTGGGTAGGTTGCCCCTAAGCCAAAGCATGGAGCCCCCCCCCCAGGATAAATCCTTATTAAATTTCTATGCTATCCAACCAAAGAAAAAAATCTTGTGGCTGGCATGGGGTAAGAAGGATCTCAGTCTGGACGGACAGAGGGTATATGTAGACCAGGATTACCCTCCCCTTATGCTGGCAAAAAGGAAGAAAATCCTCCTAGTGGTCAAATCACTCAGGAAAAGGGTCTTAAAGCATATCTAAGTTATCCTGCCAGGCTATGGGTTCAAGATAAGGAAGGCATCAAAAATTTCCAATCGCTCTTAGCCGCTACCCCATACCTGGAATCCCTGGGTGTTCCTGTCCGTGACACTAAAGAAGATCAGGTGGAGCAAGATATAGAAAACTTACTGTGGTCAATTGTCCCAGGAGGTAGAAGAATGGTGAGAAAACGCTCAGATTCCTTGCTACCGCTGCATGCTGATTTGGCCAGATGGATTCAACCGAAACCAGTGACTTGAGAGCAATGGGGTGTTTCTTTCAGGACTGACAACGCTGCTCTTTGCTTCTGTTCGGGGCCCCAGCCTTTCCCGTGGTCTCTGGATTACCAAGGCTCTCGAGGCTTGAAATTTGAACTTGCCTGGAATATGGCTTTTTTTCTGCAGGGGCTCAGTTTATCTCCTCTCTAGGCACATCGGAGGGTGAACAGAACTCTTCATAGGGGCGGGTTTGATCGCATTTCCTTTGAGTTGGGACTGTATTCGGTACGTAAGGCACTTCCTCCCCCTCCCTACCCCTTTTGGTGGCTTTTCCTCCAAAATGTTATTTAGGCAAACTTCAAGAGGGTCTCCCCACTCCATATAATCCAGTGGACTTCCTAGACGAACAGTGCAAGTACTGTTTCCTAATTTACTATGAAGGGGCTACGGATGGTTTCTTTTATTTTATTAGAGTTACTCATGCCTGCAATACAGTACTGACTTGAACTACCATTGAGATTACTGCAGAACTGCGTTTTCATTTAAATGCCCCAAACTTTCTTAATACTGGACATATATACCTCATATATAGGGAGATTAGATTCATTTAGCAGAGCACTAAGACAAGTTATCGATATTTAAAAATGTTGTTTATTGGATGGGTCAGGGCCTGGTCTCTAAAACTCAGAGGCATAGTCTTAATGATAGGGGCAAAATGAAGTTTTGAAAATTGCTGATGTGCATTTTGCCCAGCCTACCCTTTATGTGACCGATTATTAGGACAGACTGCTAAGAGAGATAGTTTCTCCTTTTTTTCTTTGTTTCCTGAAGGTGATTGAAGTAAGTCACACCTGGGGGTCTTCCTCCTCCATAGTAAATTAACCAAATGACGATTGAGATTTTTTTACATGAGGCCGCAGGACAGTCTGCTAACTGCCTCATCTTTGGTGGTTTATTCCATGGGTGCTTTTTTGGGACACAATTATCATTACAGCTTTCCCTAATTGCTTGTTTTTCCCCCTTGTTTATGTTTTCCCTTTTCATTTCTTTTCTTTGTATGTGGACTGCCTGATCAAAGTTTGTTGCACCTGGGGCTCTCTGTTCAGGCTCCCAGGAATTCCAGAGTGCTCTAGTGAGGGGGGAAGGTCTGATATTTCTGGCATAGGCTGGGACTCTCAGTCTTGCACACAGTGGTGTGCTTTTTTCCCTTGTGCATACTCTCACCACTAACTAGTCCTTTGAAGCCCACTTTCTGTTTGGGCTTCCCCAGCAGAGGAAGGTTTCATTCTAACTGCTGCTATATTGAGGGCATAGTGGGACTTCCACTAACACCCTCTGTTTTCAGGTTATGTCTTGTTGCTTGAACTTTTATGCCTTTTTAGTTTTTGTTTGTTGAATGCATCCTGGGGTTCTGGTATAGGAGGAGGAAGGAGGAGGGAGGAGGGAGGGTGGGGGAGGTTAGAAGAGGATGAAACTAAATACTTTTAATGGTGGCATCTCTTAAGATCTGCTCAGTTAACATGAAAGGTATTAATAATGTAGTTAAATGAGCCAGAATTTTAAAAAGAATTTAGTAGAGTACATTGTGATATAGCATGTATCCAAGAAACCAGACTTTCGACCATGGAGCAAAGTAAGTTAAGAAGGTATTGGGTGGGGAAAGTTTTTTCAGATTCACACCTTCAGTCCACAAAATCAGGGGTAGCAATACTGATAAAAAAGGGGCTTCCCTTCTGCATTAGTAAAGTACAGGTAGAGGGTTCGGGATGTTTGGTCCTTCTGTCTGGGGAATTCAGAGGACGTCCTTTACATATAGCATCAGTCTGTGCTCCCACCTCCCCACAGAGGAATTCTTTAGATATTTATTTAACACCATTTCAACACTTCCTGAGGGCCAAATTATTATCACAGAGGACTGGAACTGTGTGGAGAACCACGTCCTGGATAAGAACCCAGCTAGACGTAAAGGGGAGATGACGAGTTCAAGACTATTGAAAATACTCTTCTCAGAGTCTGGCCTAGTAGACCCCTAGTGCCTGCAAAACCTGGAGGGAATGAGACTTCACATGTTATTCCCCGACATCTAATTCTTATTCTAGAATTGACAGATTTTACACCCAGAAGGTGTGGGTCCATTCTTTTTGGGAGGTGCTTATCCAACCAGTAACGTTTTCTGACCATGCTATAGTCTCTGCCAAGGTCAGATGGGAATCTATGAGTGGGAGGGGGAGTTGGAGGTTTGACTTAGGCCTTCCACATGACAAAGCTTTTGTAGATTCCCTGAAGGAGGTGATTAAACACTATCTGACTGAGAATCATGAGAATCATGAGCTTGAATCTTCTCTCAAATTCATATGGGACAGCTTCAAGTCGGTCTTATGCGGTCACATCATTGCCAATATATCCTTTAAAAATAAACAACATCACCTTAAAGTCTGTAAAATTTTAGAGGGGATTGGGGATCTAGAGCAGGAGCATAAATGGACAACAAAGGTCATGGCTCTGCTCCCTAAATTGAAGAAAGCATGAGCAGTATATAATACTCTGATGCAGCGTCAAACATAGAATGCTTTAAGGTTCACTGAACAAAAATATTATGAATAGGGAGAGAGAGCGGGTAGATTGCTTGCCCTTCACCTGTGGAAACAGGAGGCTGACAGATATATCCACAAAATCCATAGTTGGGCTGACCCCGGGAAGATGGTTACACACCCTGCTCAAATTGCAAATGAGTTCTTAGAATTCTGTGCCCAGCTGTACAGTAAAGAGAGGGGTCTGGATCATATCCAAGGGGTCATCGATTTTTTGGACAGAGTGGAACTACCCTCACTCTCCCTGGAACAAAAGGATTTATTGGAGGTACCAGTCACATAAGGAGAGGTCAGGGCAGTTATTAAATCCCTCAGTATGGGGATCGCCCCCGGACAGGACGGATTCATAGCCACATTTTTTAAACATTTTGCAGTGGACCTGACCCCTCTGCTGACCAAAGCATGTAACGAGGCCCACAAAGAGGGAGCCATGTCTGACACCTGGGGAGCAGCTATTATTACAGTATTGCCCAAGTCAGGTAAGGACCCCCTTGAGTGCTCAAGTTACCACCCAATCTCTCTTTTGAATCAAGATGCAAAAATGTTTGCAAATATTTTAAGTTTGTGCCTCCAACTGTTAATCTCATCTTTGGTACACACTGACCAGATGGGATTTATTCCTGGGCATCACATCCAGGACAGTATTCATCTCTTTTTGAATGCTCTGTCAGCTTCCAGATCCCCCCTATACATTACATGCAGTGATATTGTTGGACATGGAGAAGGCGTTCAACTGCTTGGAATGGGTTTTCCTGGACCAGGCCCTTGGAAAATTCAATTCTAGGGACAAATTTAGAAGTTGGAACGGGAACGTATATAGAGAACCATGGGCCCAGGTAAAGGTGGATGGGGTCCTCTCGGACAAATTTAAAATAGAAAAGGGTACTAGGCAGGGTTGTCCGCTCTCTCCCCTCTTATTTTCTCTTAGCATGGAACCTCTGGCCGCATTTATTCGGCAGTCGAACACTTATAAGGGTATTGTGTGGGAGGGGCAGAGCTTTGCATATCAATGTATGCAGACGACATTTTACTGTTTGTAATGGACCCGGTGCATTCGGCCCTGTACATTGAATCTATACTAAAGGATTTTGGTCAGGTAGTGGGATTCAAGATTAAGGAATCAAAAATTGAAATGCTCCCAATGAGACCGGCCTCGGCGGGGACCCTGCCGGCGGTAGGTCAGTTTAAATGGGTGAGGGAAGGGTTTAAATATTTAGGTTCTTGGATTCCCTGAGATTTGAGTAAATTATACCACACCAATCATTTCAAACTGTTACAAGCTGTCCAGGCAGATTGCACATGCTGGAACGAACTCCCTTTATCTTTATCTGGTCGGATAGATTGTATCAGAATGAATGTGCTATCATGTTTTCTGTTCCTGTTCCTTTCCCTTTCCCTGCCACTAAAACCTCCAGGCTAATTTTAGAGAGCCCTCAAAACAACAATCTCTAAATTCATTTGGGCTGGAAAGTCACCTAGGGTTCATTGGCAGACATTGTTGAGGACCAAACCTCGGGGGGGCTTAAATTACCTGATCTGTGTAAATAGTTTTGGGCAGCCCAGCTACAAACTATAATGCCACTTATGGCAAGAGATGAGACCCCACTGTGGGTTGAATTGGAGAAGCCTTCCTCTTCTATTGTCATAATTGGGGATCTAATTTTTATGAATAAGGCTGGCCTCTAGCATCTGGTTCTGGGTAGCCCTTGGTTAGTTGTCCTGAAAGATGTCTGGCAGGAAATATGCTGGAAATATGAAACTGAAATGAAAATACAATAAGGGCCTGTTTAGACTTCACCCATTATAAGATGGACACAGGGTTTAAGAGATGGGCCAAGCAGGGACTCTGTAGTGTGGGGCAATTCTATATAGGAAACACATTTAAATCATACCAACAGCTGGCTCTGGAATTTAGGTTGCCCCCACATGACTTGTTCAGATTTTCTTCAAATCAGGCATTTCTTACTTGAAAAAGATAAAATATTTCATTTAATTAAGGAAGTAATCCCCTCCTGGAGTTTCTTTTGCCTATGGTAACTCAGCGGGAACAGAAGGGAATAGTCTATAAAATCATGGCTTTTCTTTCAAGTCTGGACCCTGACCCTTTGGACTATCTCAGACAGATCTGGCACACAGAAGCTGGATTCCAACTGGGAGATGGGGAATGGCTTCAGGTCTTGCAGGGTATCCACTCCACCATGGCCTCAAGTTTTTGGATAGAATTTAGATGGTGAGTGGTGTTGTGCTATTTCTACACTCCATTTATTACTAAACATTATGGACAGCACCCCTCAGATCTGTGCTGAGGGGGTGTGCAGAGAAAGACATACACACTCACATATTCTGGGCCTGTCCCAAATTGAAGGGATACTGGGGTCTGATAAGTGTGATGGTGGCAAACATACTGGACCTCCCACCCCCAACTAATTCACAGTATTGGCTATTGGGATTGCCACCTCCAGGTATTAAAACCAAGGCCCAACAATATCTCTCTAATATTATGGTAGCAGCCGCCCTTAAGGCCATCACTCAAAAATGGCTAAGCCAAGAACTACCTTTGCTGGAGACTTGGTGTACACTGTGTCTTTGAGTATTGGAGAAGCTCATGGCCAAATTAAGATTACTCAAAGATAAATTCATAGCCCAGTGGCTACCTTTCTTCCATTTCCAAGCTGAGAAAGAAAACAGAGTTATTCTGTAAATACTGGCAGAACAAGGTTAGGGCAAGGTAATGGAACTACCACATCAGACTGGTGATTTTCTGGAGGTTGTGCTGTCGATTTCATGGGGAGGATGGAGGGGATAGACTTTTGGGCTGGGCGGAGAAAAATTATTCCTAGCCCCTCTCACCTGGGCTCTCCATTTGATCCCCCTAATTCCCCTCCTATCCATCCTATGACTTGGGATAACTAAATTTATAGATCTGACACACCCTCTTGCCTCCACTCTGGGATGTAGTTAAAAACTAAAATTAAATTTTTTAGTTTTTTTTTTCTTTATGTGTTTCTTGTACTTTTCTTTTTAATAATGTATAAACTGAAATTTGCCTCATGAATACATGTTAACAGGGATAATAGAGAAGAGATGCCCTGGTCGCCACACCTCGTTTGGAGGGGTTGATAAGTTTATACTTTATGGTTATTAATCACAATCAACTACCTCCCTTGTACTTATTGGCACACTTTATCTGTATATTCAGTTCATGTGAGGCAACTTGGATTATATATGCGGATGTATGTTGTATGTGTATTTAACAAAAGTTTTAAAATAAAAATTGTAATTTCAAAAAAAGATTTGCTATGAAGAAAGATAGTTAAATGCAAGGATCTGTTCTATCATTTTCTGTCTCTTGTCTGTCTGACTGTGCAGTCAAATTTTCTTGTGAGACCTAGGAACTGACCACTCCGACATTCTTGCTATCCCCCCCTCGCTATCTCTCTGCCTTCACTTTAGACCCCGGAGTCATTGTCTGCCATCAGAATCATCAGCTGCAATTCAATGCAGTTGCAATTGCATTGAATTGCAGTCATATTATGGTGGAGTCACAATTTGGTGAAGTCGGCGATTCCATAATAAAAGAGACATGCTGCACAAGTTCAGCTGCGGCTGTGAATGTGTTTTTTTTTTCTCTGGGGGATAGGGGGTTCCCTTGTACTGTTTGGCACTGAGATGATGAGGATAGCAACAATGTTTTTTTTCAGTCAATCCCCAACTGCTGTCCACGTCCGTCTGCCGCGCACCATCCAAAATGGGCCAATAATGCTCCTTCTAGCTCCTGTGGCACCAAGTATGCACCAATGATGACTGAAGAGGAGGAGTCAGGATCTGCTTGTGGTAACTGGGATGCACGAGTTGGCGGGGAAAATGTGCTTAACAGTCCGTCGCTGAGGAGGCAAGGAAGTAGTGCAGCACAGAGGTCGTCGATCATCGGTCATCGCTCATTGGTGTCCCTATATTGAACCGGCCACATTCTAAAAAGAATTGTTTTATTATCAGACACAATCTGTTTGTGTAGTGTGTCATCCAGTCTCGTGCAGGAGTGACCCCGTGCTGTGTCATCATCCGTGTAGCAAGCAAGCAGTGGCCCCGGCCCCTGGGCATTCTCTGAAGCCACAGAGGGTGATTCTTCATTTGCTGCTGCCTGTCGGCAGGTTGCGACTCGCGCTGGGTCCAATCCAATTTAATTTTGGATGGCCTGTTATCTCCGGACTGAGTTCCAGATGAGTGCAGTAGTATTTAATAAATGTATCGGAGAACCACTGCTAGCCTGCTCATGTTCTTCTGGTGGTGGAGTCAACGGTCAACCAAGTGCGAGTGAGCACTGCGTTACATGGTGGAAAAGGAGGCCAAGGTAAGCAAACTGGACCGACCGACACAGTGTGGACTGGAGCCACTGGAGCTGAGCCACCCGAGGGGGTACTGGGATGGGTGGGAATAGCAGGAAGATCGAGTGGTGTGGTGGAGACAAAAACATAGCTGAGGCCTAGCCTGCCTAGCTAGGAGCCACGAGGTGCCTGTGAGTGGAGGACCAACCTGCCATCACAGCAGTCAGTCTGGGTCAGAGTCCTGAGTGAGTGACTGAGAGGTGGGTGCTGCAAATTTAAAAGCTTTAACCCGGTCCCCTGGGACTGGGTGGGTGGGTGCCCTTGCCTTGCTGTGGTTTGGGCGTTGGGCTGGGGGGGAGAAGTGGGGAGTGAAGCAAAGGATGGAGGTGACTGATGGTGGTGTAGAGCATTGTAAAGTAAAATACACAGTAATTAATGATAAATGTGGATGTAAGGATGACAAGGAGTGACACATTTAATCAGGCAAAAGCAAAAGTGCAAGACAAGGATCAAGGGGTTCTTCTTATCTGCCTGGTTATTTCAATGGATCCCAGTTGCATTCATGTGCATACCTCAGTCTCAACTGTCCCTGATTTTGCCTCAAAATTTTCCTCTCCCTCGTAAAATTTGTGGCTTTGTGACAGAACAGTGGGGGTTAAAAACACAAAATAATGTCAAACATTAAAGTTACATACTTGTTTTTCTTCAGAAAAAGCATCTTAACACAAATCCTTTCATTCTATCAACTTTCTGAGTGAATAGTACCAAAGATGTGTCCCTCGGGGTCTAGTTTGTCCCTGATTTTTTTTAAGCTTCAATACCCCAGTCTCTAGTGTAGGCACAGTCTTCATTTAAAGGAAACCCGCCCCACACATCATTACATTTATTGGGTATTTAACTTTGTACTCCTTTCGATCTCCCAATACTGTGTGTCTGTCACCTTGGCACTACTGGCATTTGCTATTGCCGGGCGGAGTCACACTGCTCTTGCATCGAAAAGCTGCCGAGTGGTGGGGTGCCACACTGCAATAGCAAATGCTGGTGCCTGGATCACACCATATTGGGAGATTGACATGAGTACAAAGTAAAAAAAAAAATGTGACTATGCAACTATGAATAAAATGGAGGTATTATATTATACTGTAATGTCTGTGACAGGCAGTGCCACAGTTCACTGCCAACTCCTCAAAGTCTGCCCCTCCCCCGGTTGTGTGATGACCTTTTTGGGGGGTCTGGATCGGACTTGGCAGTACAGTATAATAGAATTTAGAAATAGCTCCATTTTATTCATAGTTCTTCTGATTAGAAGAATAAATATGCCCAGGCCAGGCCAACAACTAAGAAAATGGAGAAGGCGGATGGCCTGCGTAAATAAATGGGGACGGTGGCTGCTGTAAGCTGTTAACTGCTTGCTGCAGTGCTTAGTGTGTGGTGCTTTACAATTTATAGAACTAAAGAACTCTGGGAACTAAATAAATTCAGGCATTGGGCATTTCGCTGGTGTGTGTGTGTGTGTGTGTGTATGTGTGTGTGTGTGTGTGTACTTTTTTTTTTTTTGGCTATATCTTTTTCCTCCTTGAGGCCACCTGTCTGCTCCCTTTCTGCCTGGCAACTCCACCGGAATATACAGCTGCCATCCCATCCACTCTCCTGCACTCCATATTAGGGTCTGCTTTGTCCCCTGTGGCTTACCCCCCTCCGCAGCGGGGAGGGTGGTTGGGAGCCCCCAACTCACCCACCTGAACGGATCCAGAGTAGCTGCACCCCCTTGAGCCAGAGATCTTCGAATGGTCATCAAGCCACTCGACAATGGTGCCATCTATTTCCTCTTTCTTTCCCCCTGATGCCAGCGGAGGGGAGCATGCATGCTTCTGCACACGCTCCCTCCTGGCATCTGCCCCAACTCTCCATGGAGTATAGCATGCATCCTGTCCCTCAGCCTCCACCAGAGGGCAATCATGCACCGACTCATGAGCCTCCCACCCTGGAGAGGGGGAGCAGTCCATCGGATGCTGGATCCTTCTCCTCCCCTGGCGACCCATGTGTGGTGCGAGGTGTAGGTGACCAGTGCCTCATCCCTCAGCACCACCGGGTCAGCTAATGTGTATGTATGTTTTAATGGGTAAAGTATTTACTTTTTGAAATGCTGTCCTAATTTAGGGTGAGCTGTTTAATATAATAGTTCTTCCACCAACAGCTGTTTAAAAAAATCAGAATGCATCATTCCAGTCATTCAGCAGTGCTTAGATGGAATACTGACCTGAAGAATCTATGGGCCCCATTCCAAGACATATGGTGCAAGTCACCAGAACGTGCGTGCAATTTGCGCCATATGCCGATATGCTAGGGACCCTGCACCCATTTGCAAACCAGGCAGGGTCCCTGGTGGCTACGTCCTGTGACTTGCGGTACACCAAAGGGATGCTGCACCTATACAGGGTGTTACAAGTCACAGTACTGCCCTTCGACAGGGCACAAGTCTCCCTATCCTGCATCCCTGAATTGCAAGCCCCCCCAAATCCCCGCACCACAGAGCTATACTAATGCCCCACAGGGCTATTTAAGCACCCCTGCTTCCCCCACACCACTCCCGATAGTACCCACATTCCCTGGTAGTCTAGTGGCCCCACCCTGCGTAGTGCCAGTCCACCCCCCCACCCTTAATGACTGAGCATGTACTGTATACAGCAGTATGTGCTCGGAGGGAACTCAGTCGGTGGCTTCCTGTGGAGGTGAGAGGTGGGTTTTGCTAGTTGTCACTGGAGCCGGGTTGGGGAAGGGTGGACTGGCACTGTCAAGTGCCGTGGGGGCTGTAGATTACCAGGGATTGTGGGAGGTTACTGTACATGACTGTAACAGGGATTAATGTAAGGCTGGTGGTTGGAATCCGATTCCTAGCATCCAGTTGTCACTAAAAAAGGGGCTTTTGTGTAGTCATAGTGGTGTTCAGTGTTGGAGTACTGCAGTAAGTAATGTACACTCCTTGGGCAGGATTTTCAAATCCTGGTGCAGTGCTCACATCCAGCCTGTGCCACGGGCAGTGACAGCACTGGGGGGTTTAAAACAATGGTCGAATTGGATCCAATGGTGTAAAAAATATAGGTTTAAAGAAAAACTTACTGGGTCAAAACATAATCAGTGGTAGTTTTTTAACAGTTCACATTCCCTTCCTTTACATATTGTCATAGAGTAGGTGCATCAATTTGGACCCACTGGCAAAGGAAAGAGGGGTCAGTTTTGGAAAGAATGCAACTTTTGCCCTTTTGGTGCATGTTAGCGCTGTCACTGGCCATGGGACTTTAACATTTGTAGTGCGCCATCCCCCTTTGCTACAACTGCACCTGAATTTCTCTTCTCGGGTGCAGTTTCGATAGTTTCTGTGACTTACGGCTGCTTGCACCAATGTTCTGGTGCAAGCACCATAACTTTGTCCTGGAGTGATGGCACAAGCAAAACCACACTTTTGTGGTCTAAGGACCTATGCCAGGAGCAAGGGATGGAAATTCCCAAATGTCACTTGGCGCATGCTGCAAGCCCTCCCCTGTGTACTGTATGTTTGGCACACCAAAGGTTTGTGGCATGCCTTCTTGGATGAAAATCCAGCCCCTGTTTACATACAAACATATGAAGAAGCCAGCAGAAGAAGGCCATTTAGTCTATCAAGTCTGCTTGTACTGCAGGGTCCACAGCTTAAGTCAATGTCCCTGCCCTCTGTCCCCACTCCTCCCAACCCATGATCCTTACCTTCCCCCTATGCCTATCCCAGCCCTCTTAAAGCTGCCCACTGCCTACAACGAGATGACCTCTTCCAGAAATGCATTCCAAGTATCCACTACTCTCTCTGTGAACAAGTGCTTCTAAGCCTTCCACCCTCGAGCTTAAGACTGTGCCCCCTCATGTTATGGTTGCCACTCAGCTTAAAGAGACTCTCCTTATCAACCTTATTTATCCCTTTCAAGTACTTGGAGGTCCCAATCATGTGTTCCCCCCCTCCTGTCTTCCAGGGAGTACATGTTCAGTGCTGTCAACCTCTTCTCATATGCCTTGCCCTGCTGACTGGCTATCATCTTTGTAACCCTCCTCTAGACTGTCTCCAGCAAGTTAATGTCTTTTTTAGGTGTGGGCACCAGTACTGAACTCCATACTCTAGATGTGGCTTTACCGGTGACCTGTACAAGGGCAGTATAACCTCCTTTCTCCTTCTACTGATCCCCCTAGCTATGCATTCCAGCATCTTGTTTGCCTTTGCTACTGCGGTACTACTACTACAACACCACTCTGTATATAAAAGTACCTTTTTTATTGATGACCCAGCTGGTGTGGAGGTGGGGATGATGAACGTTTGATACCAATTAAAATGGAAACAGACTCAGCTATGTGGGTTCATCAGTGGTGGCACAATTTCTTTTCTGACAGGTCAGGAAGAAGAAGTTATCGATGCGGATGGGCGATCGCAGAGATCTGGTCTACCGTCTTGGATTGGAGCCAAATGCTGATGATGTATCACAAGGCTGTCCAGTGCAGTGGCCACATGGAGTTTTGAGTTACAGGTAAGACGGGGGGGACTTGGGATTATGCCAGCACAAGTAAAGTGGTTCAGCTGGGGGAGTATAGGCCAGTAGTATTTCTGATTTTGGGGAAACTTTGTTGCATGTGCACACCTCTGTGGGAGAAACACACCAATAGTAAAAGTGATATTTTTATTTAATATTATATTTAGGCCAGCAGTTGCAGTACTGTCATTGATGGAGAGTCCCGAAGGCAAGGAAGATCCCCAAAGAGAAGAATGAGAGTCGTGACTACAGTGTAGTGGGAGTTGTTCTCAGTCATCAGACGTGTCATTCAGAGCTGGATACAGGAGACTTGACAGCAGCTGCCTCTTTGAGACCTGTTTTGGATATCAGTGTAGTCATCAAGGGGTAAGTAAATGCCTCTCCATCATTCCTGGCTCAGTATCTGTCTCACCTCGGGGGAAAGCAGTCAATAGACAACGGCAACGCACACTACAAAAGAAAGTAAGACTGTAATAAAATGAATACAGTTGATTTCTATGCACGTGACGGTAATATGCAGTAGTATTTTGGCAGCAGCTGCAATGCAGAGTTAGGCTATACTAGCCTTGCCTTATAAGAATAATATTGTGTGGGGGAGTGGGGCCCATATTACTATTGAGCAGTAAGCAGCCAGAGAGTGACTCCTTCCAACCTTGTTATGTCATTGATATGACATCACTCTGTTGTTATCCCTTCTTAAGTATGTCATATCAGTGGTATAACAAAATGGAATGCTCACAATAGTCAATGTTCAGCTTCAAGAAAAATGTTGAAAATGTTGTTGGTATTCAATTAACTGATTTGCACCAGACAAGGCTGTAGTGATGAAAAGTGTTGTGACGAAGTGAGTTGAAACCTTGGTAGATGAGATGAATCAGTTTTCCTATTGGATATAAAATGCTTAAAAAGGTACTGACCCCTTTGGAGAAAACTTTGAAAAACATAATAATTATGCACACTTCAGCTTGCATTCTATATATGTTTTCTAGATATTTTTCTTCCCCATTACTCTTCACTGAGTACATTTGCATGAATACGCAAATTCCTTAAGTTTTATTACTGTTTATCTGCCTCTGTAGCTTACTTCCTACTTAAACTCACAATCCTCTATTGTGATTTTGCATATCACAGTCTTGCCGTGGGAGTAACAATGATGTCATGAGCAGAGCATTTTGACCTTCGGTCGGGATAATGGGAATATGAACACTTCAGGAGCAAAGATCCTGTTGTCATGGCAATGACCTCAGTAATAAATAATGGAGAGGAGGGTAGGGTTATACCATTCATGTGAAATACTAGCTGAACTGTGTCTAAATATTGTGTTTTGTTAAACTTCTTTTGAAGGTGTCAGCTCAGCTGCTGTTTAAGATAAAAAGAAGTTCAACTCAATAAATGTTGTTGAATCAATTTTCCTGTTTGATTTTAGACTGCTTAAACGAAAGCTGTCCAAATTAGGTGCTTCAGCCTCCAGGCACCGCAAGGCTTATCCCCGGTTTAGCTGTTATAGTAAAAACTTGTTTTTCTCGTGACACAGCTCACTGTATTTTAATTTTGAAAAGTCTGTGCTTTGACCCAGAAGTATGGGGTGTTCCATTTACTGTAAAGATGCGATGCTGCATTGCTCACTTCCATTCATTTGTATTAAAGCGAACAGTGCATGCCACACCTTTACAGTCAAGGAGCGCCTACCCCCCCATCCACCATACTTCCGGATCACTGACTTTTTCCAAATTAAAATACAGTAAGTTGTGGCACAAGAACAATGCTGTTTTCACTATAAAAAGTGAAACCGGGGTAAACCTTTTGTGGGTTGGAACCTCCAATTTGGTCAATTTTCTTTTAAGAAGACCAGCTCAATAAACATGGTGATGAATCAATCTTCCTGTTTGATGATGGAATGCATAAGAAGAGCATCAAGTCAGTATACATTATTGTTGAATCAATCTTCCTGTTTGATTTCAGACTGCTTAAAAGAAAGCTGTTGAAATTAGGTGAGGGTGCTCCAGGCTCCGGGCCCTGCAAGGCTTACCCCCCTCGGTTTAGCTGAATATTAAAAACTGTGTTTTTATCATGCCACAACTTACTGTATTTTAGTTTCGAAAAGTCTGTGACCCAGAAGTATGGCAGACGGGGGGTGCTCCATTTACTGTAAAGGTGCGATGCCACACTGTTCGCTTCCATTCATTTGTATTGAAGCGAACAGTGCGTGCCACACCTTTACAGTCAAGCTGCGCCTGCCCCCCATCTGTCATACTTCCAGGTTGCAGACTTTTCCAAATTAAAATACAGTTAAGTTGTGGCACAAGAACAACACCGTTTTCACTATGAAAAGCTAAACCGGGGTAAGCCTTTTATGGGTGGGAACCCCCCAATTTGGTCAGCTTTTCTTTAAGAAGACCAGCTCAGTAAACATGGTGATGAATCAATCTTCCTGTTTGATGATGGAATGCTTAACAAGACCAGCTCAATAAGCACTGTTACATAAATTAAGAATCAATCTTCCCATTTGCTTTAAGAATGGTAATTTAAGAATCAATCATGAAAGTAATTCAGTCTGCGATGACTTTTTCTCGGCAGCCTATATCCACTATGACATACTGTGTCGTCTTTGGACATTGTGATCGACACGCTGAAAAGTCTTGAGCCGCTGCTTGCCATGACATGTAAACCTCTGGAGCTACATTTTCGATGTTTACCACGATGTAATGGCAACCTCTTGAAGTGTTTACAGCATGGTTAAGACCATACATTATCCTCATGTATTTTATTTCATATGTCTTCTTGGCTCTAGTCTCACCATTTGTCAGTTCTGTATTTTTGTTTCAGACTGAAGCAGCAGTAGCGATGGTCAAGGTTCGGTGATGTGCGATTCACACTGCAGTGTTTATGAGATCATGTTTTAACGGTACATACTACTTAAGGGATGAACATTACAGCAATGATGCCACGCAGTCTTACTGTCTGTCTTCTCACTCAGTGTTCCATAGTAGATGGGTGCAGTCCAGAATTATGGTACATAAGCAGTTGCACTGCTGGCTTATTCCTTTTTCCATACCTTGGTGATGTGACACAGTTCTAATATCACAGGTATAGGCGACGTTTTAATGCAATTACACACTTGTTTTTAGCTATGAAATTGGCTGCTGCAAGAATATTGCAACATATACTACCTATACCTGGGCCTTACAAGAACTTTTTGTATTGTAGGATGAGGTAGATTACCTGAAATGTAAGTTGGAGGAAGCAATGAAGGCTCACCTTCTTGATCGGACTGACACTTTGTATTGCGGAAGTGAGGTGGCAAAGACAGGCCTGGAGTCTGCAACATTAATTCAGCAAGAAATAGACATTTTCTGAATGAATCACATCCAGTAAGACTTGGTGGTGCAGACCCAGCTGGGCACAACCCCTCCCCTTACTGGGGTGTATGTTCTACTTTGCCAGGGTGGGGCGGGACAGGCACTGTAGGGGACTTGCAGCATTTATGCAGGTAACCATGAACACATTGGTAGTCACGGCATGAGTCACATCTGGGTAGTAACCTTCACTTTCACAGTGCTGATGTGTTGTGCGCTACTGGTACTGCACTGCAGCATCATTCTGTTAAAGTTCTGTGTATGCACTATGCCACGCCTTGTCATGGTACTGTCTACTGTGTTATTTTGATTGAAATGTGCATTAACTTCCTGGCTGAATAACAGTTTCTTGTCTATGCTGAACATCACATCCTGTTCTTGTTTTTTCAAGTGTTGACTTGGTGGTATTTTACTGTATACATATATCCACTACTTATACCGTGTGCATTATCCCATATCGTAATACTATGGTTTTGTTAAGAATTCATTTATTTCTACCAGTTTGTTACAGAAAAGCCAGTACTGAGTAGTAGTAGTGTAGTAGCTGTCAAAGTCAAATACGGCTGGTGCATCACCTCATCATAAAACTAACAAGTATGTAAGTACATCACTACTGTCGCGAAGTGAGAAATCTGAAATATGCAACCTGTTTGTTGCTCCAAAATTGAGGTCTCACAGCAATAGTAGGTCCCTTGTTTGGAAGTACTTTGGCTCAGTGTATGTTAAAACACAGGTCCCAGGTACATCTTCAGGTGACTCAGGTTCAGTTTCTCCGCTCTTGCTTGATGACAGTAGATATTTCTGTTCCCTTCACTTAGATGGACAGCAAGCAATGTACGCAAAAGGTCAGTCTACTGCGCACATTAGCAAAGTTAAAAGTTATGCCCTGCAGACAGCTACTACATCCTAAATGGAACATTTAATCCACATTTATAACGTAGATGTACATGAGGGTAACAAACTACAGAAACTGAAGCAAACAATTATTAATTTGAGTCTTGGTGGTGGCACTGGTAGTGTGCGGCCAGCTTCCTATAATTTTGAACTGGTTCATGATGTCTTGGTACGGTTTTCTTTAGATATGATGCCTTTTGAGTCAGTCAACAAAGAGGGATTCCAACTTTTCTTCTCCCAAAATTTCCCAAGTATGAAAATACCTAATGAGAGAAGCTTATGTGGTAAAGTGCTACATAATGTATACAGCTTATTAAAAACCAAAGTAAAGGATGACCTCTGTACAGTGCGTTCCATATGTATCATGTTTGATGGATGGACCGACAAGTACAAATGTCACCCTTATCTTGGTATCTGCCTAGCCTATATTAATGTGGGTTGGGACTTTCGCATTGTTACATTGTCTTGTAAAGTGTTGCCTAACCACACCGGGAAAGCCATGGCACAGCATGTCCGCACAGAACTTGAGGATTTTGCGATCGACAGAACAGTGAAACTTTTCTCAACACATGATGGAGCAGAGAACATGAAGAAGGCTAGTCGCATGCTATGGGTGGAATAGTGTAATCACTGTGTTGCGCATGCATTGCATCTGTTGCTGATGACTGATTCCATGAATCGTGTCAATGATGTACAAGTCTTGACTGAGAAATGCAAATCCATAGTGACCACATTACATTTCAAAGGGTATCTCATTGAGGAGGAAGTAGCCAACAGTAATGACCGGTAAGTGATGGACAGCCTCCTGGAGAAGATTGCAAATGCACAAAACATTCTATCATTGGATTCCGAGTACCCCGTTGAAGACAGTGGAAGTGGAACAGGTGATAAGGATATGCATTCAGATTTTGGACTCTATCTCAATGATGATGATGATGATGATGCGGCACTGGAACCCATTCTCGGTTACATCAGAGGCAGTGGCGCACAGGAAAGACACAATCGCGAGAGTGACCCGGTTAAAGGAGCAACATCCTCCAGAGTTGTGCAACACAAAAAAAGGCATCACATAACTTTAAAACAACAGGTCATGACTAGGTGGAATTCAGTACTTGTTATATTTGAAAGCATTGTAGAGCTTCACCGGGAGGCTGAGAAAGCTTTGAAATGTACTGGACACAGTGAGCTGTGCCTCACAACTGAAGAGTTTGATATTGTTGAAGAACTCAGATATTTTCTTCTCCCATTTAAGGAGCTGACTGATCTGGTCAGTAGTAATCAACCACACCTGGCACTAATACCACTCTTAAAAAATGAGATAGTGGAAAAATCACAGATAAGTAAAAAAGATCATCCCACTGTGCAGCAGGTGAAATGGCTAGTGCCGAAAAATGTCGAGATGCGCTTTCCAGAAAGTGATACTGTCAAACTGGTATACTTACTGAATCCAGCCACCAAAGATGCTTTGCAGCTGTCTAGGGAGGAGCAAATAGCAGTACTGAAACATGCAGTGGAAGAAATGAAGGAACTTGAAACTATGACAACAGATTTTTTAACAAGTACTCCAAGTAGACATTCCAGAGCCAGCAGCACACCATCAGTGATAATACCACTTTCAAGTGTCTCCTTCAGTGATGAAGAGGCAGAAGATGAAGATCCAAACTTTCATGCTGATGAGGATAAATGCATTCCTATGAGTAAGAAGAGGAAAATGCTTCAGAAGCTCAAAGTAAGCTTGCATCTCAGTGAAGATAGTTCAGCTGTGGAAGACGAAATAAACAGATATTTGACGGTGAAACCTACAAGTGGGGAGGAAGATTTCCCACTGACATTTTGGAAGAATAATGAACATAGATGCCCTACTCTGGCTCAGCTTGCAAAAACTTACCTTGGCGTTATGGCATCCAGTGTGCCAGTGGAATGCATGTTCTCAGTTCTCAGGTTATTGTTGAATGGTAAATGGTTGAGCATTGCCCCATATCGTCTGAACTATATGTCATTTATTCATGATAACTATCCACTCTTTTTTCCCATTACCAAATAAAAAAAAATAAGCCCAACCCCAACAAGCTTGTGGGTGTGCGGGTGTGTGTCTGTCTGTGTGTGTGTGTGTCTGTGGGGGGATATAAGACATCTGGTGCAGTACAACTCTACAAAAGTTCTTGTGGCTGCAGGCTGCTGCCAATACTGTCTCCCATCAACTAACTACTTGTCTTGCAGTTGCTCACAATAGACACCACCCATACACCCACCATTCCACAACATGTTGAACCACTATACCTGTTACTGTTCGTGTGCTGCAAGGTAATATATATGACAACAACATAAATATTGGCCATGTAAATATGACAACAGCAACTTGAGTCTTTCCTTTGTCTACCCTGAGTTCATGTTACCACTTGACTTAAAGATCACCTTTCATGACTGGCCACAATGTTTTACATCACATGTGTTGGGCTACTTTCTCAACAATTGGATGCATCACCCTAGGGCACAGTATTGAGTAACAATGTTCAGCATACTGCACTCTGTGTCACAGCTGTTTTGTAAGGGGAAATTACCAGTAGTCAATGAACTCTGTGTTCCCCTTCCCCAACACACCCACCTGCTGCTCTGTCAGCTGTGCACTGTGCCTGCCAAATCATCCACATGTCTTGTCACTCAGTTTACTTGTAAAGCTTTCCATTGCTTCTGCATGGCTGTGAATATAATTTACCCTAATAATTTAAAAGCAATAATGCCTCCTTCGTACCCATGCCATAGCAGAGCCTTACTTGTCTCTCTGTTGTAAATTGTGACAGTCACCACAATGGAATGTGGATGTGAGGCACTAGTAAAATGGCATGATTCAGGAGGCATTATTGCTTTTGAGTTATCAACGTACAGACAGTAATCACAGCAATGGATAAACTGACAGCTGGATAGACTGATATTGACAGCAACAGCATGAATTATCATCTTCAGTGGGATCTCAGATATCAGGTACTACCACTGCTGTTATTCTCTGCAGCGCTGCCATGGAGGCTTGGGTTGCAACTGCATCTGCATGGACCGACGCCAGCCCAGTATCAGGCGTTCTGTTTTAAGTTTATGAAAGTCATCGAGGGCACAGAAGGTTGTTATACATCATCATCTCCTGTCTTAAGTTTATAGAATCACGCCTACAGCCTCCCCACTTATTTGTTGATGAGTGCTTGGGACTCATTCCTACATGGTACCTGAAGTCTAACATCCCCTCAAGGATCTACTTTTTTTTCCTCACCCAACTATTTTTATGTTCCTTCAGTCTTCTGAGGCATCTCTCAGAGGAGCCTGCTTGAGTCAGATCTGCTACTCCCCACTGAGACTCCACCCCTAAGTGACCCCCTCCAGCAGACATATCGGCCCACCAGATCACCCCCCCGGCAGGGCCTGCCTCTCCTACCTTTAGTGGCATCTATCTGAAATTAGAGGGTTCATCTCTGCAGGTGGTGCCTGTGGATCACTGGTGCAGCAGTCCAGCGTTGGGGATGTGTGGCCTGGTCCCTGAGGCCCTCGTCTCCTCCTCAGTCCTTCGGGGATTTTTCCTTGTGAGTTGTCCACGGGAGCGTGGATCTGCAATGACGTCCAGTGCAATGTGGGCAAGCTCCCTAACCCGCTTGCTGGACATCCACCATTGCTCCCATATCACCAATGTGTGCTCTGCATCTTGCTACAGTCTACCAGCTTCCACCAGGAGCCACAAGAGCAGCGAAGAGCACCAACAACCCACCCCAGGACAGGAGAGCAGTCTTACAGATGCTCAGTCCTCTCCTCCACCTGCTAACCTCTGGTGCTCAAGTCCGTTCCTGAACCTGGGTCAATGGCACAGCATAAGGCAAGGTGTTTGGCACGAAGATCTACTGTTAAAGGTAACTTGCTGTGTAACTGTTCCTCCTAGAAATGTGGATATGTTGTTCTTATCCACTCTTGATGGCATGTCCCTTTCCCTTTAAATCTTGCCAGAAGGTCTAAAAGCTGGCTTCTCCCACCCACCCGGGTGGTACAGGGCAGCCTCGACCACTTTCTGCTCCACTGCATGAACCACCACCTCCTTGGCATTTACTGCTGGTTTGGGCAAAACTCATGGACAAACCATTCGAATCGATGTACAGGTGTGAGAAGTTACTTCTGTCATAGAAGACCACCTTCTTGGTGGTTATCACATCAGCCAGAAGGACTGAGGAACTACAGGTGCTCTCTGAGTCTCCCTATCTGGTCTTCCACAGGGACAAGGTTGTCCTGTGCCTCCACCCAAAACTCCTTCCAAAGGTGGTGTCAGAGTCCCACATGAACTAGGTGCTGACTTTGCTGCTGTACTACCACAATTGTATCTCAAAGGCAGAGTACAGGCTCCATACTTTGGACCTGAGACGAGTGCTCTCTTAATATAAGGAGTGAACGGCTGAAGTTCGAGGAGAGGTTCACCAGCTGTTTGTCCTATATGCTGAAGCTGCACCTAGGGCAGACCCGCAGCAAAAGTAAATGATTGGCAGATGGATAACATCCTGCATTGATCTCTCGCTACTGGATGGCAGCAGGAGCCTCCCATAGGGATAAAGAGCTCATTTACCTGACATACTGTTGCGTCGGTGGCTGCTATTAGGGGCGTCCCACCCTATCCAGGATATTTGCAGGGCTGCTACCTGGAAGTCAGCAAACACCTTCATTACTCATTTCCACAACAACCTAGAGTCACATCAGGATGCTGGTTTTGGGGCCTCAGTTCTACAATCTCTGTTCCACTCGAACTCCACAGCTTCAATGCACAACCTCTGCTTCCAGCAGCAAGATCTGCCATCATGGGGCAAAGCAGAGGCCTACACAACCCAGGTGGGTGGGTAGGAGGAGCCAGCTTTTGGCCCTTCAGGCAAAATTTAGAGATTCACCAAGATAAAGCATTGCACCACATGGTGTGGTGCCTTACCTGAGTGGCACCCCATCTAGCTATATTTAGCCCAAAATATAATCCATATTAAACAGTGGAAGGGATCATAAATTTGTGAACTGCTCATCACTTCAACTTCCTGGTGCTGGAAACTGATTAAAGACATGCTCCTGCGCTCAGGCACATAGTGACGTGTGCCCAGTGAGGCGTGGGAATACTCCCGATATTCTTTATGAGGGGCTAAGTTTTTTAAAACATTTTTGATACATTTAAGGTCATTTTGTCTTTAATCATGGCCCACGACTCATCAAGGTCCCTTGTTAGGTCACCCAGTGCTCATGGTTAATGACAGTGAATATCTTGGAAAATGTTTTAAAAGTCAGCCCCCATAAATAATAATGTAGCATACCCCCATGCTCTCCCTGGGCACACATCATTACGTGCCTGAGCTTGGGGGGGGGGTGGTGGGTCTTTAGTCAGCTCCCAGCACCAGGAACTTGAAGGGATCATCTGCACACAAATTTACAACCTTTTCTACTCTTTAATATGATTATGTTTTGGAGTTAAATATAGCCAGATGTGGGTGCTGCTCGAGGTAAGGCACCATACCATGTGGTGCACATGATATTCCACGGCCCGGACCCACTACCTTTGGGCAGACACAGTCTCTGACATCCTCCCCCACTCACTCCTCCCTCGAGCCCCCCCTTAATTCATATTTGTAGAATGACCCCAGGGTAGCCCTTCCGGGGCGCAGTAGGCTGGCTGCTGTCATCCAGTCAGTCCTGAGCAGTTTGCCATTTTCTTGGCATGTCCCTCTGTTGCGATCCTCATGCAGTGCTCCCGGTCTCCAATGGGGGCTGTTGCAGAGTGATGTGATCCCGCTCCTACCCTAGGAGAGGAGAGCAGTGCAATGGACTGCTTGGACGCTCAATCCTCTGCTCCCTTGCCGACCCCCAGCACCCTGAGTCACTTTGGACCTTTAATGTGCACTCCCATTTAAAAATCAGGATGGATCAGATCCGAGCCACTGTCTGTTACTGTTTTTTGGCCCGGCACGCTACATTGCACAATATGCCAGCCTGAGGGACTGGGAAAATAAATGGGTGGAAGGGATGTGCAACAGTTAACTCACTGTTGACTTTAAACAGGGGCCATAGGACCTCTCAACCATGTTGATCCCCACTGGTGAGACAGTGGGGAGAGTGGTGCTTGGGGTGAGGCATCAACACCCAAAGGCTGGCTAGACTCTTCCCATACCACTATCAAGTCAAGCCAGGAGTCAAGTAATATACTGCAGCTACCCCGAATTCAACAAAACACATGTAATCTGGCCTCATTTCTGAAGACTTATGCCAAAATATTTCATTATCATAAAAGAAAACAATGTTTTAACTGAAAACACTCTGACATGGAACAGTTGCCCTTGATTGTGCTTCCTGTATCTTTCGGTGACTCTTGATGGAATGGATCACTCAAGAGTTGTCAATATTTTTTGCCTGCTCCATTGCACAATATGCCAGCCTGAGGGACTGGGAACATAAATGGGTGGAAGGGATGTGCACCAGTCAGCTCACTGTTGATGGTGAACAGATGCCATAGGACCTCTCACCATGTTAATCCCCACTGGTGACACAGTGGGGGGGAGTGGTGCTTGGGTTAGCGGCATCAATGCCGGAGGCTGGACCCCTCCCCAACTACCATCTTTCAGAACATCAGAAGTTAAGGAGCCTCTAGACTCAGTGATATACAGCATCTGCCCCAAATTCACCACTGTCATAGACATATTTTGGTATAAATCTTCGTAGGACACAGATTCAACAATTCAGTAAATGCTGTTTTACCTTTATTCCACTGAACCAAATCAACATGAAACAGGTTTAACTAGATTGTGCTTCTTGTGTTTCTTTTTGACCAAGTCATACTGGTTCACAGCTGTCAGCATTTCTAGACCTGGCATGTTCTGTTGCACATATGACAGTTTGAGGGACTGGGCAAATAAATGGGTGGAAGGAATGTGCACCAGTCAACTCAGCTGATGGTGAACAGGTGTCATAGGACCTCTCACCATGATGATCCCCACTGGTGCCACAGTGGGGGAAGTGGTGCTTGGAGTTAAGGCATCAGGGTACCCAAAGGCTGGACATGGTGATGACAGGACTGTCAGGCATAAGTTGTTCATACCCAACAGATATATGCTAAACTGTTACAATCATTGTCCAGAGAGGCAGACAGTTGTGATCAAACACGATTTTGTTAAAACAAAACATACGATGCAATCATAAACAAAAAACTGTTCAAAAAGAAAATTTATAATGCTAAAACATTATCGCTTGACAGACATAGTTTTTCAAAAATAGGTAGTGCAGATCGGTTTCCCTGATTCATGAATGGGAGCTGCTCATCATCATCATCATCAGGATTTGTGCGGACACGGTGCATGTCCTTTCCAGCTTGGCGTCCAGCAGAACACAGTAGAAATCAAGAGATGAGTTATTTCTTGCCATGAAAAAGGCTCAATTAAGTTCAAACAGAATTAGGACCTAGTGGCTTAACTTATTACAATACAACTCTTCTACATTACATAAAGCCTCCTTGAATGGCAGGTATGCTCCCTCCCTCCCTCACTCAAATCTTTACTTAGTGTTACCAAAAGTTCACATCAGTCTCTGCAACCTTGCCAGAATCATTAACTGTGTCTGGCCAATGGCATTTTTTTGTCTTTTGTTGCTCTCTGGACTTGACGAACACTCTCCGGACATGCTGTGCCACTGTTGCCTCAACATAACAAATAAATTAGGACAGTTCACCAATCCATAGCATTCTGTGTCCATCCATGTTCTCACTGTTCTCTATGATCATAATTAATGTACTGTCACTGTAAATTTCTACACAACTTGTTACTGTAAGGAGTAATGACAATGTGAACTTGGATGCGATGTCCAGCATAGACAAGAACAGCCAAAGAAACCAGAATTTTTTTGGGGGTACTAGGACTATGCACACTTGTGTTATGTAGTGACATGTGTAGGTAATATTAATCTGGTTTATATTATGGTAATGTGGTTTATATTATAGAAGATGTTGTTGTATCCTCATTTAATAAACCAAGATAAGTAGACCTGTACAGTCATGGAGTTAGATTGATAATGGAACATATAATTAGTCTGCTTACTTACACTCTAATCGCTGGCATATATTAAAATAACAGTAAAGTCCAATATCCCTGGTGGTCCAGTGGACCGCTTGCAGCCCAATCGTGGGCATCAGTAAACCATTAATGCCACAGAAACCCAACCCTGGTGGTCTAGCGGTACTCCCTCACCCACCCACTGACCCCCACGCCCGCTCCCCGGTCAGTGGCAGGTGGCAGCTCCCCCCACCTTGCTGCCCCACTGCACAGACTGACTCCATACAGTAGGGCTGTCGCCCATTAGGTCCCTAGCGTGAGCCAATGGGTATACAGCCCGTACCATCTACAGTCCAGATATGTGAATGGATCCATTCACATATCTGGACTATATTCTATAAACTGCATGCCCATTGGCTCATGCTGTGGACCAATGGGACAGTCCTACTGTACAGAGTCAGTCGGCGGCCAGCAGGCGTGCAAGGGTGGGAGCTGCCACCCACTGCTGACCGGGGAGCGGGTGGTGGGGCCCAGTGGTGGTGGGGGGGGGTACCACCAGACCACCAGGGTTGGTTTCTGTGGCATTAATGGTTTACTGACACCCGCGATCGGGCTGCAAGTGGTCCACTGAACCACCAGGGATATTGGACTTTACATTTATTTTAACATATGCCGGCGATCGGGCTGTGAGCGGTCCACTGGACCACCAGGGATACTGGACTTTACATTTATTTTAACATATGCCTGCGATCGGGCTGTGAGCGGTCCACTGGACCACCAGGGATACTGGACGGTATTATTTTACTTAAGCCAATGATCGGGCGTGATGCGGTTCACTGGACCACTAGGGATATTGGACGGTTAATAATTCTACATATCCCCGCGATCGGGCAGTGGGGCACATTTCTGCGATGTGCAGGGGGGCGTTGGTCCCCGACGGCTGCAGCCTGGCAGGGCGCCAGGTGCAAGTCACCAGAGATCAGCGCACCTGCATGCAAATGGGGCCATAATGACATGCAAATGGCCTCATTTGCACCTTGCATGCATTATGGCCCATTTGCATGTGCACCTTTGAATATCACGGTTGTTGCACCTAGCGCAATGGGTCCTGCGCTTACGCATCCCCTGCTCCACTCTGCCACTTGCGCTGGCGCAGTGCCACTGCACCATGAGCACTGCGGGTGGCCAGGGTGCAATATTCAGCGATGCTGTGCCATGGCGCAGCTCCATTGAATATCACCCTGTCAATGCCTCTGGGCAGCCAAGTTGCGCTGCTCCCAGGCTTGCGCCACAGCCTGGCACAGTCTGACTATCTGGGCCCTGGTATACTTCTTGTTGCACCAATGGGAAAGGAAAATGGCTTCTTGTAAGCTACCTGGATCTGATTATGCAGCACATAATTACAGTAAAACTGTTTAAAACTGTGGGGTGGAGGTGGGGTGGGGACAGAAGACATCTGCCTATGCTAATCTTTTATTAATATTTTTCTTAAATACTTTCTGGTTCTGGATAAGTTTCTGGTTGTATCTGGTTCTGGATACCTTTCTGGTTACATGTTGATGAATATTATCGTTCCAACTTAAATGATACACAGCTGGCATTATACAAGTCAAGAAGATTGGACTTTTCTTTATTGGCCTGGTGGAACATGTGAAACTACTCTACCTTAATGCAAGCAGGATAGATTAAAGGGGAGCATTCAGCAAAGCCTCATACCCAAGTGTGAGGCTGATCCCATTTTTCACTTGGTGTACAAAAATATTTCATTTTAATTACTGTTACTGCACAACAGAATGCACTAGACTAATTTAACTGACACTGATTTGTAAGATGCAATTTCATGTAACCATAAAGCCTAGAATCCATGATGCTCCCATCAGAGGAGAACTGCTCAGATGGGATATGCATTCTTCAGTAGCCTGCACCCTGTAGTATACATGTTCATTATCTTGTAAGCTAAAATCATATTTTGCTGTCCTCATGGTGCTTTGTACAGTCCTCTGACTTCACTGTACCTAGCCCGAGCCACCCCACACAAACAGCTGTCCAACAAATTGAAGATTAAAGCTTACAAAACACTCTGACATTCACTGCAGGCTGGCTATTAAAGGCAATTGAATCTACCAGCTCTGCAGTTCTCTGAAGTTAGCATTATGGCATTCTGGAATGTCTGGTTACATGAAAGTACATCGAACAAGTTAATAACATTACTTAGCCTGATTCATGTATTACACTGCAGGAATCAGTAAGTAAAACGGTGTCCCTGCACACAAATGCTTAATTACGATTAGCCTCACACTTGAGTGTTGTCACAGACTGTCAAATTATTTGGATAGTTACTTACCCATGCATAATCTTTAAAGAATGCAATCCTATTTTCTTGCATGTTTATTATCTTATATCATCGTATGTATGTCCTGTTGCTCATCTGGTGGGAGTGGACTTCACTGTATTCTTCACGGGACACTGGGTTTGGCTAGAACCTCTGATTAGTACATCTGTCTGTACTGTATGTATTTTTCTGAATTGCTGGTGAGGGTGATTCTGTCTATATTGCAAATCTGAAAAGCCGCCTCCTATGTCAATTATACCTATGTATTATAACATATATGGCATATGCCAAATAAGTGTAATTGTATTCATTTAACAAAGAGAAGATATGAAGTTAAAGTATACAAACATAAAACATAATAAAATTCAACGATGGTGAAAACTGAAAAAATTGGTTGCATTTTCTTTACTTAGTTAAAGTCAGAAATTTCAAACTAGTTGGAAAAATCAGTCATAATTAAGCAATAAGGCACAACAGGGTGTGGGTTATTTAAGCAATAAGGCACGACAGGGTGTGGTATAACATGGGATATCGTCGCGCCTCGGCTGGTTGGGCACGAGGCCGCAGGCCGAGTGCACCCTATCGTCCGAGAAGTGACGATATCCCATGATATACCACACCCTGGAGTGCTTATTGCTATTATGAACTAGCTTAAAGTTTCAGTTCATTTATTTAAAAAAAAACTGTGTTAAAATACTATTTTTTTATTGTTTTTGTGAAGTGGAAGTATACCTTTTAATTAAAAAGTGCGCAGTTTCTGCTTTCTCCAGCAGATGGTGCTGTTGCTACATGGTGACAGCTCTGTTTGTGAAGGTGCTATTCTGCCACGTTATGTCCAGTCTCTGTGTGCCGTCCATGGTCCCAGTCTCCCCATAAATGCGGTACTGAGCGATGGACTCAGAAAAGGTGAGGTTTAGTAAGAGAAAAAATTCAGCTGTTGATCGGTAATGGAGGATTTGGAAGCAACGGGACTGAGGATCGAGTTAAAGTAAGCGTAGCAAGCGCTGCCACTGCCATTTTGAAACGAGCGCGTGCTTCAGCGGGTGAGAAACATGTTCGCTGGGCACTTGTAAAGAATTGAACTCGGGTTCAGATAAGGCTTACTTTTAAAATAGCTGGACATTTTGTGAGGCTTTCGAGCAATTACTTACCTGCTCCCGCGTAAACCGGAAGTTCACCATTGCTAACTCATTTGAAAAAAATCTACGGGCGAGCAATGTGGCGAGGGTTTAGGTCGGAGGAGTTTGTTAATATGGATCAGTAAGGAGGCTAGTGGCACCGGAGCCTTTTTGAAGCCGTGATGATGTAGCTCGATATCATCACAGCTTCAAAGAGCTCTCAGCCAATCAGATTTGTGTATTTACGATCGGTAGTTCATAATGTGTGATAAGTGAGTCACAATTTGTTTTTCAACTGACTCCGGGGTCTACTTCACTTACTGTTTCTATCTTTTCTTCCCTCTTGTGTATCTGAAGTTATAAAATATGTGTGAATCTTTATGTGAAACTGGGATCCCTTGGTTTGAAAATGTATATGGTTATATGGTTTAAATGATTGCAAACACTATTTGGAACTTAGGAGGTTAACCTGGAATGCAACACTATCTCTTTTGCTGAGCTGTTTACTAGGGCTGCACGAACCTCTAAAAGTTCTACCTCGTTAACTTTCTGAGTAGAACCCAAAAAGGTTCTACCTGGTTCTACCAGGTAGAACCCAGTAGAATTGGGTTCTACCAGGAAGAACAGGGTTCTACCATTTATAACCAAGTTCTACTAAGTAAAATCAGGTTCTACCAAGTAGAACCAGGTTCTACAAATAAAACTAGGTTCTACTAAGTAAAAAACAAGTTTTACTAAGTAAAACCATGTTCTATATCGTTATAACAAGGTTCTATAATATATAACATAAAAAAGTTTTACCTGATTCTACTTAATTAAGAAATCCACAGAAGTATTGTTTTTTTTTTTGGAAAAATACATGTAGTACCAAGAATGGTATGTACAAATAAGTATTGCAAAGCTTTGGTGCATAGGATTCTGTCTCAATGCTCAAAAGCTTGCAAAACTTATCATCCTTAAAGTTAGAATCTTAGTATTACATGTATATTCCCAAACATGCAAAATAAAATATGTGGATTTTTTATAGTTAAGTAGAACCTGGTAGAACGTGTTTATATATTGTAGAACCGCTTGGTTACCCAGTAGATGCTGTAAAATAGTGCTGAAACAGATTTAGCAAGTGAATAAGATCAGGGATGATATATGACTCATATATCATCCCTGACAACTTTAGCTTTTAAATCTGGTTGCAGCCCAAAGGGTTAACCCCGAGCTACACCTATTCAATAATTTAAATCTTTCCCCACTGTTAGACCCAGGTACTAATAGGCCCAGTTCAAAATGACTGGCACTCCTGGTACCTATGGCCTCAGCTGCTATAGTGCCAAAATATAATTTACCTTGACATTTAAAGGCTACTGCCTCCTTCGTACCCATGCCATAGAGAGCCTTACTTGTCTCTGGAATTGTGACAGTCACCACAATGGAATGTGGATGAGGCACTAGCAAATGGCATGATTCAGGTGTATATTGCTTTGAGTTATCAACGTACAGACAGTAATTCAGTACGATAACTGACAGCTGATAGACTGATATTACAGCAACCTTGATGAATATCATCTCAGTGGGATTCAGATATCGTACCACTGTTGTTATTCTGCTGCTGCTACATGGAGGGTTTGGGTTGCACTGCATCTGTATGGACCCCGTCTGTGGTATCAAGGCGTTTGTTTTGTTTATGAAAGCCATCGTGTATGGAAGGTTGTTATACATCATCACACTCTGTCTTAAGTTTATAGAGATCACTCACAGCCCCCACTTATTTGTTGTTCGCTTGGGACCATTCCTACATGGTACCTGAAGTCTAACATCCTCAAGGATCTACTTTTTTCTCACCCAACTATTTTATGTTCCTTCCGTTCTGAGGCATTCGAGGAGCTGTTGAGTCAGATCTGCTACTCGCACTGAGACCCACCCTAAGTGACCTCCAGTGATATATGCCCACCAGATCACCCACGGGGGCCTGCCTCACCTAGTGGCATTATCTGTTCGAGGTTCATCTCGCAGGTGCTGTGATCACTGCAGCAGTCCAGCGCTAGATGTGTGGCCTGGTCCCTGAGGCCTCGCCTCCCTCAGTCCTTCGGGATTTTTCCTCAGGAGTTGTCCACGGAGCGTGATCTGCAATGACGTCCAGTGCAATGTGGGCAAGCCCTAACCCGCTTGGTTGGACATCCACCATTGTTCTCTTATCACCATGTGTGCTCTGCATCTTGCTACAGTCTACCAGCTTCCACCAGGAGCCACAAGAGCAGCGAAGAGCACCAATAACTCCACCCCAGGACAGGAGAGTGTCTTACAGATGCTCGTTCTCTCTCTCCACCTGCTAACTCTGTGCTCAAGTCCGCTCCTGAACCTGGTCACTGGTACAGTAAGGCAAGGTGTTTGTCACGGATCTACTGTTAAAGGTAACTTGCTGTGTAATTGTTCTTCCTAGAAATGTGTATATGTTGTTCTATCCACCTTGATGGCATGTCCTTTCCCTAAATCTTGCCAGAAGGTCTAAAAGCTTTCTCCTACTCCACGGGTGGTACAGGGCAGCCTCGACCACTTTCTGCCCACTGTATGAACCACCACCCTTGGTATTTACTGCTGGTTTGGGCAAAACTCATGGACAAACCATTCGAATCGATGTATAGGTGTGAGAAGTTACTTGTCATATAGACCACCTTCTTGGTGGTTATACATCAGCCAGAAGGACTGAGTTACTGGTGCTCTTGAGTTCCTATCTGGTCTTCCCCAGGACAAGGTTGTCCTGTGCCCACCCAAAACTCTCCAAAGGTGGTGTCAGAGTCCCCATTAACTAGGTGCTGACTTGCTGCTGTACTACCACAATTGTATCTCAAAGGCAGAGCAGGCCCATTTGGACCTGACTTAGTGCTCTTAATATAAGGAGAACGGCCAGTTCGGGAGAGGTTCACGGTTGTTTGTCCTATGCTGAAGCTGCACCTGGCAGACCCGCAGCAAAGTAAATGATTGGCAGATGGATAACATCCTGCATTGATCTCTGCTACTGGTTGGCGGCATGAGCCCAGGGATAAGAGCTCATTTACCTGACATACTGTCATGCCGGTATTGCTATTACGCCCCACCTATCCAGGATATTTGCAGGGCTGCCATTGGAAGCGCAAACACCTCATACTATTTCACAACAACCTAGAGTCACATCAGGATGCTGGTTTTGGGGCCCCAGTTCTCACATCCTGTTCCACTCAACTCACAGCTCACTGCACAACCTCTGCTTCCAGCAGCAAGATCTGCCATCGCAAGGCAGAGGCTCCCACAACCCAGGTGGTGGGTAGGAGGAGCCAGCTTTGGCCCTCAGGCAAAATTTAGAGATTCACCAAGATAGTATTGCATCACATGGTGGTGCTCCTGAGTGGCACCCATCTAGCCATATATTTAGCCCAAAATATAATCCATTAAAGAGTGAAGGGATCATAAATTTGTGAACTGCTCAATACTTCAACTTCCTGTGCTGGAATTGATTAAAGGCAGCTTGCGCCAGGCACATGATGTAGCCCAGGTGAGCGCTGGTGGTCACTCATTGTTTTTGGGGCTAAGTTTTAAAACATTTTGACACATTTGCGGTCATTTTGTCTTGATCATGGCACCGGCCACTAACAAGGTCCTTAGTCACCCAGTGCTCATGGTTAATGACAGTGAATATCTTGAAACTGTTTTAAAAGTCACCTTTCAATAATATGTAGCATAATTTCGTTCTCCTGGCATACATCATTACGTGCCTGAGCTTGGGGGTGGTGGGTCTTAGTCAGCTCCAGCACCAGGAACTTGGGGATCACTGCACACAAATTTACAACCTTTCACCTTTAATATGGATTATGTTTTGGTTAAATAGCCAGATGGGTGTTGCTCAGGTAAGGCACCATACCATGTGGTAATATGTTTCACGTGCTAGGACCCACCTTTGGCAGACAGTCTCTACATCCTTCCTACTACTCCCCTGAGCTTCCTAATTCATATTTGTAGAATGATCTGAGGGTAGGTCTTCGGGCGCTTAGCTGGTTGCTGTCATCCAGTCAGTCCTGAGTAGTTTGCCATTTCTTGGTATGTCCTCTGTTGCATCCTCATGCAGTGCTCCGTCTCCAATGGGGGTTGTTGTAGAGTGATGTGATCCCGCCTCCTACCTTTGGAGAGGAGAGCAGTGCAATGACTGCTTGACGCCAATCCTCTGCTCCTTGCCGACCCGCAGCACCTTGGAGTCACTTTTGGACTTTTGGTGCACCCCATTTAAAATCAGGGATGGATCAGATCCGGTCACTGTCTGTTACTGTTTTTTGTCCGCACGCTACATTGACAATATGCCAGCCTGAGGGACTGGGAAATAAATGGTAAGGGATGTGCACAGTTAACTCACTGTTGACTTTAAAATGGGCTATAGGACCTAACATGTTGATCCCACTGGTGAGACAGTGAGAGTGGTGCTGTGTGAGGCATCATCACTTTATTGGCTGGGACTTTTCCATACCACTATCAAGTCAAGCCAGGAGTCATATACTGCAGCCACCCCAACTAACAAAACACATGTAATCTGGCTCATTTGAAGACTTATGCCAAAATATTTCATTATCATAAAAGAAAACAATGTTTTAACTGAAAACACTCTGACATGGAAACAGTTGCCTTTGATTGTGCTTCCTGTATCTTTCGTGACTCTTGATGGAATGGATCACCTCAAGAGTTGTCAATATTTTTGCCTTGCTCCATTGCACAATATGCGCCCTGAGGGACTGGGAACATAAATGGGTGGAAGGATGCTACCAGTCAGCTCTCTGTTGATGGTGAACAGATGCCATAGGACCTCCTCACTATGTTAATCCCCACTGGTGACACAGTGGGGAGGGTGTTTAAGAGCGGCATCAATGCCAAGGCTGGACCCCTCCCCAACTACCATCTTTCAGAACATCAGAAGTTAATGAGCTCTAGACCAGTGATATACAGCATCTGCCCCAAATTCACCACTGTCATAGACATATTTTGTATAAATTTTAGAGGACACAGATTCAACAATTCAGTAAATGCTGTTTTACCTTTTATTCCACTGAACAAATTGAACATGGAAACAGGTTTAACTTGATTGTGCTTCTTGTGTTTCTTTTTGACCAAGTCATACTGGTCTAGCAGCTGTCAGCATTTCTAGACCTGGCACGTTCTGTTGCACATATGACAGTTTGAGGGACTGGGCAACAAATGGGTGGAAGGAATGTGCACCAGTCAACTCAGCTGATGGTGAACAGGGTGGTGTCATAGGACCTCTCACTATGATGATCCTCACTGCCACAGTGGGGGGAAGTGAGTGTTGAGTTAAGGCATCAGGTACGCAAAGGCTGGACATGGTGATGACAGGACTGTTAGGATATGTTGTTCATACCCAACAGATATATGCTAAACTGTTACAATCATTGTCCAGAGAGGCAGATAGTCAGATCAAACACGATTTTGTTAAAACAAAACATACGATGCAATCATAAACAAAAAACTGTTCAAAAAGAAAATTTATAATGCTAAAACATTATCGCTTGACAGACATAGTTTTTCAAAAATAGGTAGTGCAGATCGGTTTCCCTGATTCATGAATGGGAGCTGCTCATCATCATCATCATCAGGATTTGTGCGGACACGGTGCATGTCCTTTCCAGCTTGGCGTCCAGCAGAACACAGTAGAAATCAAGAGATGAGTTATTTCTTGCCATGAAAAAGGCTCAATTAAGTTCAAACAGAATTAGGACCTAGTGTCTTAACTTATTACAATACAACTCTTCTACATTACATAAAGCCTCCTTGAATGGCAGGTATGCTCCCTCCCTCCCTCACTCAAATCTTTACTTAGTGTTACCAAAAGTTCACATCAGTCTCTGCAACCTTGCCAGAATCATTAACTGTGTCTGGCCAATGGCATTTTTTTGTCTTTTGTTGCTCTCTGGACTTGGATTTAACACTCTCCGGACATGTTGTGCCACTGTTGCCCTCAACATAACAAATAAATTAGACAGTTCACCAATCCATAGCATTCTGTGTCCATCCATGTTCTCACTGTTCTCTATGATCATAATTAATGTACTGTCACTGTAAATTTCTACACAACTTGTTACTGTAAGGAGTAATGACAATGTGAACTTGGATGCGATGTCCAGCATAGACAAGAACAGCCAAAGAAACCAGAATTTTTTTGGGGGTACTAGGACTATGCACACTTGTGTTATGTAGTGACATGTGTAGGTAATATTAATCTGGTTTATATTATGGTAATGTGGTTTATATTATAGAAGATGTTGTTGTATCTCTCATTTAATAAAACCAAGATAAGTAGACCTGTACAGTCATGGAGTTAGATTGATAATGGAACATATAATTAGTCTGCTTTTTACACTTAATCGCTGGCACATATATTGTATCAATAGTAAAGTTCATTATTCTGGTAGGGTCCAGTGATCGCTTGCAGCCCATCATCAGTATTGCAAACATATGCCACAATTAATTCTTCGGTGGTCTAGCGGTAGCCTTCTCCTCACTCACCATTGACCTCATCACCAAGCCCTCGTCAGTGGCAGTAGCCTCACCACTTCGCTGCCCCACTGCTCACAGACTGATTTACAGTAGGGGTGCTTATTGTCCACAGCGGAGCCACGGGTATGCAGCTCATAGCCAGAGCATACAAGTTCAGATATGAATGGATCCATTCATATCTGGACTGTGTACTGTATACTGCATGCCCATCACCATGCCAGGGACCACCGGGCGACAGTCTACTGTACAGAGTCAGTCGGCGGCCAGCAGGCGTGCGGGTGGGAGCTGCCACCCACTGCTGACCGGGGAGCGGGTGGTGGGGCTCAGTGGGGTGGTGGGGGGGTACCACCAGACCACCAGGGTTGGGTTTCTGTGGCATTAATGGTTTACTGACACCCGCGATCGGGCTGCAAGTGGTCCACTGAACCACCAGGGATATTGGACTTTACATTTATTTTAACATATGCCGGCGATCGGGCTGTGAGCGGTCCACTGGACCACCAGGGATACTGGACTTTACATTTATTTTAACATATGCCTGCGATCGGGCTGTGAGCGGTCCACTGGACCACCAGGGATACTGGACGGTATTATTTTACTTAAGCCAATGATCGGGCGTGATGCGGTTCACTGGACCACTAGGGATATTGGACGGTTAATAATTCTACATATGCCCGCGATCGGGCAGTGGGGCACATTTCTGCGATGTGCAGGGGGGCGTTGGTCCCCGACGGCTGCAGCCTGGCAGGGCGCCAGGTGCAAGTCACCAGAGATCAGCGCACCTGCATGCAAATGGGGCCATAATGACATGCAAATGGCCTCATTTGCACCTTGCATGCATTATGGCCCCATTTGCATGTGCACCTTTGAATATCACGGTTGTTGCACCTAGCGCAATGGAACTTGCGCTAGCGCATCCCCCTGCTCCACTCTGGCCACTTGCGCTGGCGCAGTGCCACTGCACCATGAGCACTGCGGGTGGCCAGGGTGCAATATTCAGCGATGCTGTGCCATGGCGCAGCTCCATTGAATATCACCCTGTCAATGCCTCTGGGCAGCCAAGTTGCTCTGCTCCCAGGCTTGCGCCACAGCCTGGCACAGTCTGACTATCTGGGCCCTGGTATACTTCTTGTTGCACCAATGGGAAAGGAAAATGGCTTCTTGTAAGCTACCTGGATCTGATTATGCAGCACATAATTACAGTAAAACTGTTTAAAACTGTGGGGTGGAGGTGGGTGGGGACAGAAGACATCTGCCTATGCTAATCTTTTATTAATATTTTCTTAAATACTTTCTGGTTCTGGATAAGTTTCTGGTTGTATCTGGTTCTGGATACCTTTCTGGTTACATGTTGATGAATATTATCGTTCCAACTTAAATGATACACAGCTGGCATTATACAAGTCAAGAAGATTGGACTTTTCTTTATTGGCCTGGTGGAACATGTGAAACTACTCTACCTTAATGCAAGCAGGATAGATTAAAGGGGAGCATTCAGCAAAGCCTCATACCCAAGTGTGAGGCTGATCCCATTTTTCACTTGGTGTACAAAAATATTTCATTTTAATTACTGTTACTGCACAACAGAATGCACTAGACTAATTTAACTGACACTGATTTGTAAGATGCAATTTCATGTAACCATAAAGCCTAGAATCATGATGCTCCCATCAGAGGAGAACTGCTCAGATGGGATATGCATTCTTCAGTAGCCTGCACCCTGTAGTATACATGTTCATTATCTTGTAAGCTAAAATCATATTTTGCTGTCCTCATGGTGCTTTGTACAGTCCTCTGACTTCACTGTACCTAGCCTGAGCCACCCCACACAAACAGCTGTCCAACAAATTGAAGATTAAAGCTATAAAACACTTCGACATTCACTGCAGGCTGGCTATTAAAGGCAATTGAATCTACCAGCTCTGCAGTTCTCTGAAGTTAGCATTATGGCATTCTGGAATGTCTGGTTACATGAAAGTACATCGAACAAGTTAATAACATTACTTAGCCTGATTCATGTATTACACTGCAGGAATCAGTAAGTAAACGGTGTCCCTGCACACAAATGCTTAATTACGATTAGCCTCACACTTGAGTGTTGTCACAGACTGTCAAATTATTTGGATAGTTACTTACCCATGCATAATCTTTAAAGAATGCAATCCTATTTTCTTGCATGTTTATTATCTTATATCATCGTATGTATGTCCTGTTGCTCATCTGGTGGGAGTGGACTTCACTGTATTCTTCACGGGACACTGGGTTTGGCTAGAACCTCTGATTAGTACATCTGTCTGTACTGTATGTATTTTTTCTGAATTGCTGGTGAGGGTGATTGCTGTCTATATTGCAAATCTGAAAAGCCCGCCTCCTATGTCAATTATACCTATGTATTATAACATATATGGCATATGCCAAATAAGTGTAATTGTATTCATTTAACAAAGAGAAGATATGAAGTTAAAGTATACAAACATAAAACATAATAAAATTCAACGATGGTGAAAACTGAAAAAATTGGTTGCATTTTCTTTACTTAGTTAAAGTCAGAAATTTCAAACTAGTTGGAAAAATCAGTCATAATTAAGCAATAAGGCACAACAGGGTGTGGGTTATTTAAGCAATAAGGCACGACAGGGTGTGGTATAACATGGGATATCGTCACGCCTCGGCTGGTTGGGCACGAGGCCGCAGGCCGAGTGCACCCTATCGTCCGAGAAGTGACGATATCCCATGATATACCACACCCTGGAGTGCTTATTGCTATTATGAACTAGCTTAAAGTTTCAGTTCATTTATTTAAAAAAAAACTGTGTTAAAATACTATTTTTTTATTGTTTTTGTGAAGTGGAAGTATACCTTTTAATTAAAAAGTGCGCAGTTTCTGCTTTCTCCAGCAGATGGTGCTGTTGCTACATGGTGACAGCTCTGTTTGTGAAGGTGCTATTCTGCCACGTTATGTCCAGTCTCTGTGTGCCGTCCATGGTCCCAGTCTCCCCATAAATGCGGTACTGAGCGATGGACTCAGAAAAGGTGAGGTTTAGTAAGAGAAAAAATTCAGCTGTTGATCGGTAATGGAGGATTTGGAAGCAACGGGACTGAGGATGAGTTAAAGTAAGCGTAGCAAGCGCTGCCACTGCCATTTTGAAACGAGCGCGTGCTTCAGCGGGTGAGAAACATGTTCGCTGGGCACTTGTAAAGAATTGAACTCGGGTTCAGATAAGGCTTACTTTAAAATAGCTGGACATTTTGTGAGGCTTTCTTGAGTACATTACCTGCTCCCGCGTAACCGGAAGTTCACCATTGCTAACTCATTTGAAAAAATCTACGGCGAGCAATGTGGCGAGGGTTTAGGTCGGAGGAGTTAATATGGATCAGTAAGGAGGTTAGTGGCATCGAGCTTTTTAGCCGTGATGATGTAGCTCGATATCATCACAGCTTCAAAGAGCCTCAGCCAATCAGATTTGTGTATTTACGATCGGTAGTTCATAATGTGTGATAAGTGAGTCACAATTTGTTTTTCAACTGACTCCGGGGTCTACTTCACTTACTGTTTCTATCTTTTCTTCCCTCTTGTGTATCTGAAGTTATAAAATATGTGTGAATCTTTATGTGAAACTGGGATCCCTTGGTTTGAAAATGTATGTGGTTATATGGTTTAAATGATTGCAAACACTATTTGGAACTTAGGAGGTTAACCTGGAATGCAACACTATCTCTTTTGCTGAGCTGTTTACTAGGGCTATGAACCTCTAAAAAGTTCTCTACCTCTAACCTTCTGAGTAGAACCTGCTAAAAGGTCTCTACCTGGTTCTACTAGGTAGAACCCAGTAGAATTGGTTCTACCAGGAAGAACAGGGTTCTACCATTTATAACCAAGTTCTACTAAGTAAAATCAGGTTCTACCAAGTAGAACCAGGTTCTACCAAATAAAACTAGGTTCTACTAAGTAAAAAAACAAGTTTTACTAAGTAAAACCATGTTCTATATCGTATAACAAGGTTCTATAATATATAACATAAAAAAAAAAAAGTTTTACCTGATTCTACTTAATTAAGAAATCCACAGAAGTATTGTTTTTTTTTTTTTTGGAAAAATACATGTAGTACCAAGAATGGTATGTACAAATAAGTATTGCAAAGCTTTGGTGCATAGGATTCTGTCTCAATGCTCAAAAGCTTTGCAAAACTTATCATCCTTAAAGTTAGAATCTTAGTATTACATGTATATTCCCAAACATGCAAAATAAAATATGTGGATTTTTTTTATAGTTAAGTAGAACCTGGTAGAACGTGTTTATATATTGTAGAACCGCTTGGTTACCCAGTAGATGCTGTAAAATAGTGCTGAAACAGATTTAGCAAGTGACAAAGATCAGGGATGATATATGACTCATATATCATCCCTGACAGCTTTAGCTTTTTAAATCTGGTTGCAGCCCAAAGGGTTAACCCCCGAGCTACACCCTATTCAATAATTTTAAATCTTCCCCCCACTGTTAGACCCAGGTACTAATAGAGCCCAGTTCAAAATGACTGGCACTCCTGGTACCTATAGCCTCAGCTGCTATAGTGCCAAATAAGTACATGGACAAAAGTTTAAAGTAGAAAATTAATTTAATCCACACAATGTGGTAAAGCAAAATGCCACCGTGCCCCAGCACTTCTGCACCTTACTTTCCTCAGTGCCCCCCCTTGAGGAAGGCAATGTGCCGAAGTGCTGGGGCAGGGTGGCATTTTGTTTTACCACATTGTGTGGATTAAATAATTTTTCTACTTTAAACTTTTGTCTGTGCAGTTATTATTTAGTACTATAGCAGCTGACGCTATAGATACCAGGAGCGCCAGTCATGTTGAACTTTTCAGAATCCGAGAGTGGTCTGACTGAATGGCTCCTGCTTGAAGTTTGGCACAAGTAGTACTCTCCTACTTAACTACTAATAGAGCCCAATGGCTAAGGCCATGGGCCATAAAGAAATGCAGGGGTGTTAGGCATCTAGTATCAGTTTGGGGTGTTCTGTTATTCTGAGTAATGGTCAATATTAGTAATATATTACCCACCCTCATTTTCTCCTTTCCCTCTAGTACACTCTCCTGACCTGATCCCTATACCTTCCATAGGTAACTATGTCAACATCACTTTATTTGTTCCACCCTCCCAAACACCTGCCCCTTCCTCATCTTTACTCAGAATAATTGAAAAACCTATAACAGTATGTCATCTGCAAATTGTCTTTATGATGCCAGGTGTGTGGTTTGGGGTCTAACAATGGCGGGTGAATCATATTTGTAAGACGGAGTATTCCAGGGCGGTTGGACTTGGAGCTGGGGAGTGGGGCTAGAGTAAGATCAGGAATTTTTTTATTGTCATGATGGTCAATGAGTGCAGCATGTGGAAACAGCATTTTTTTAAATCTATTATTTTATTTTCATTTTACAGGTTAAACTTATGATGAAAACAGTTTCTATCTGGTGGTTGGTTCCTTCAGATCAAAACATTGGATGTGTCATTGGTTGCAGCATTGAAATTGGGAATGTATTGTAAGGTTGACATTTTACAGCAAAAAAAAATTATTAAAATTAAATCCCCATCTGGAGTCAAACCAGAAGAACAGTTATTGATTATTTATTTATTTTATTAATGTTTTTGTTTGTTAACAGCCTAATAAGTATTCATTGAGTGTGTATTTTGTTATAAAAATCCAATAAAAACAAATGGATGAAGAGGTATGTGACAATGTGTAGTCATTTCTGGTTGTTTTAGCTGAACCACAGTATGTAGTGATCCTTCAATTTCTGGTGCTAGCCAGATTGGGCCTCAGTGGCACATGATAACTAGCAGTGGATGTTTGTTTCTGAAATTAATGGAAGTCAAGGAACAGAATGAGGACAAGACATGAGGACCCACCAGTGGAGGACAGACAGGTGGAAAGGTTAGTTTCGACTAGTGGCAACAGAATCCCTCATCATCATCATCATCATCAGTGTGGCATGCCATCTGGCTGCTGTCAGCCTGCATAAATTTTGGACAGTATATGTTTTTGAACTGTGGCACATTCATTTTAAGAAAAGTGAGCCTTTCTACATTATTTGTGGAAAGACATGTTCTTTTGTCATTCACTATTGCTCCAGCAGCATTGAAAATTCTCTTGGAATACCTGTATGTGCTTGCAGGTGGGTAAATGTAGTATTCAATCGCAATCTCAGTTAAAGAAGGCCACATCTATTTTTTCTGTTGCCAATACAGCAATGGTTTAGATGTGCAGTCTCCTCCATATAATCTTTCACCATTTTTGCAGCAGGGACTTCTGGTACCACACTAGCCAGCTGAGCCTTTCCAGCTGTCTTCATCAGATCAAAGTCTGACAGCATGTCCCATAGTGGTTTGTCCTCTTGTGGTGTAGCAGCAGTTCAGGTTGGTGTTTGTCGACAGAAAACATCAGTAGTGGTGGTACTACCAGAAGCAGCAGCAACAGCAATGGCAGATTGTGCTCCTTCCCTCTCCACTAGATCTTGTTCAGAATTTGAATGCTACCACAAGTGCACTGATGATGTACTACTTTTCTCAACTAAATGTGCTGACACCTTCTCAATTAACAGTTCGCGATAATATTTCAGGTCTTTAAAGTCATGTGGTTTGAAGAATGTCTCAATTGTAAAAATGTAATGTTCTGCTTTGCACATATTTACAATGCGCTCATCAGCCAGGAAGGTTTTCAACATTTTTCCCACAAGGGATGCAGCACTTACAGTATGACAACCACCTGCAGGGCCACCCTTTATGCTGACGACCTGGTGATTCTGGCTCACGCCCAGGATGTCGCTACTCTAAACCAGCACATGTCCGAAGACTTTAACAATGTCCTGACCTGGGTTACTAACAATAAACTGGTCCTGAACCTGAAAAAAATACAGGCCATGCTCTTCGGCTCAACAGCCAAAATCAAAGCCTCGTCAGCATTGCTAAATATTACCAGTCCTGACAGATCTCCCCTCCCTGTGCTGAACTCTGTCAAATACCTAGGGGTCACCCTTGACCCCCAACTTGACATGGGGAGTCACATCCAAAACATCTGCAGGGCAGTGAACTGCAAGATGGGCCTGGCCTACAGGGCCAAGTACAACCTTACACCAGCGGCTAGACTAGCCCTTGCGAGAGGTGTACTTCTTCCCTCTCTCAGCTATGGGCTGCACCTATTCGCTCGCTCTTCCAAGACTCATCTCACTCGGTGGCACATGACATATAATAACATCTGTCGCTTTGCCCTGGCTGTCACCCTTCTCACCCATTGCTGTGAGCTATACGATAAACTTTGGTAGCTCTCCCCAGCAAGGTACCTGGACTTCTGGGTGGGCTGTCTCACGGGCAAAGTGATCAGAACCGGCACCTCCCCGGAGCTGGCCCTGCTTCTGCAGCAAATTGACACCACTACCTACCACCTTAGGTCCCAGGCCCCAGGGATGCTCAAAGTCCCCTCCACCTGTACCCTCATGGGCGACCGGGACTTTGCCGTATGTGCGCCCAGACTCTGGAACTCCCTTCCTGTGTATATTCATTCGGCCTCCTCCCATCAGTGCTTTCACAATTCCCTCTGGGGGATCCTGAAACAAGCCTCAGCGTGTGACTGCCCTAAGCCTCCCTAGTGTAATTATCAACGGTTGTCTTTCCAGTCCTAAGTTGCCTCCCATAGATGCTGCCTGAAACTCCTGCTGTTTTCCATGATTCTACCAATTACCTGGGTACCTGACCTAGGGCAAACTGTCTATGCCAAGGTTCCCTGGTCATGCCTTACTTAATTGTCTCCAATGTGTTTATGGCTTGTTGGAATTTGTAGGTGACCTACTCACCCTGGGGGTGCATTAACCTTGAAGTTATAAGTTATATTATGACCTTCCATACCCCTGGACAATGTTACTATTCCTATATGTTGTCATGATGTACTTACATTCTTCTGTAAAAATGTCTGTATCCCTGTGTTGTACTCTCCCGGGTTGTTCCTGAAAATAGGCATAATACTTGTCTAGTGTACTTACCCGGTCAACAAAAGCTAAAATAAAAAAATAAATATATCATCAGTGTCAAGGAACAGTGACTCGAGACACACCAGTCTCATTCTGATGAGTGAGATTAAGGTTAATATCCGGCTTCGCCCAGCACCATCGGAGCTCACCACTTGTGTAGCCTCCTCAAAGGATTTAAGAATACAAGTAAGATTCTCCATCAGATGCCATTGATTGGGGCTGATATTCACATCTCCTTTTCCAATGTCATGTTAGGTTGCATATTGATGGATGACTTTCTGTTGCTGAAGCATTCTCTGTATCATATAGTAGGTGGAATTCCACTTGGTTGGAACTTCCTGGATCATCTGGTGGAGATGGAGGCTGTTTTCTATTTGAATCTGCCGCAACAACTTTCTGGCTTTAACAGAATGGCTAAATCGGGTGCACACAGTGCGGGCAGCTGCAATCAAGTTCTGAACATTTCGGTCCTCACTGATAAAGTCTTTCACCGCCAAGTTAACAGTGTGTGCAAAGCATGGTACATGTGTAAAATTACCAAGCCTTACAACTTTCACAATATTAGAAGCATTTTCAGACACTATAAATCCTGGTTGCAAGGACTTTGGAGTTGACCACTCAGTAAACTTTTCTTCAAGGCCCTCCAGAAGATGTTCTGCCTTGTGACCTTTTTCAGAACCATAAATACATAATGCTGCCTGCCTTCGAACAGAGAAAGACATTTGCATTTTGCTGCTGCTGCTGCTGCTGCTGCTACTGCCACCAGTGCCACTACATGATGATGAGGAGGAGGGAGGAGAGTTTACCCAGTGACCAGTCAGAGTCATATACTGTAGTCAGTTGTCTGGCCACTGGTCCACATATCTTTTGTGACATGGGCCTTTTTGCCCACTGAACCTTAAAGAGCCTCAGACATGATGTTACGAACAGTGTCATACAAGTCTGGGATGGCAACAGTTGAGAAATAAGTCTGGCTGGGGATTTGCTATTTGGGCAAGGCAATTTCCATTAGTGCTTTAAAGCCTGGGTTAGATACAAAGGAGAATGGTAGCAAGTCGGTGGCTGTCATCTCTTCAATTGCCTTTGTTAATCGCCTTGCCTCGTGAAATTGAAGATGTTGTGCTTTGACTGAAAGACAGACTTTCATCATCCTCCAACTCTGCATCAATGACATCATCACCGTGACCTTGGTAAACATCCATATCATCATCCTTCTCCTCAACAGAGTGCAACACTGCAACAACTTGTGTGTGCTCCTTTTGTGATTTTTGATACTGATAAATGTGAGACTTGTTCATATGTCTTATCATTGTTGATGTTCCCATCCTGGTACCCACTTTACCGTGACTTAATTTTGTTTTGCATAATTTGCAAACCACATGGCTGCAGTATGATTTATCTTGTGTAAAAAAATCCCACACTACAGATTTCACAGATTTTATTGCACTGCTGCTTATGGGGAGGATATGTTCGCCACTGCCCCTGCCACCACCACAGCCACTACTGCTGCCAATATCTCTTTGAGGTCTTTCCATCTCCATGACAATCAATAAATGTTGATGCACAGCAACTCTTCCTGCCTCAACTGCTTCTGTTTCTACTCCTCTAGAACCCTATTCATCTTCTAGTCTCTGTTTCTCCGCAGGAGGTGTGGTTGTCTCATTATGCCCCATTATTCTTTTCTTAGCACCACCATCCTCTCTAGAACTCTTTTTTGCTCTTTTTCTGGTCCTGCAGTCCTCCTCACAAGTACTTTAAGTAGCAAAACACAGGAATATTTGTTCCCTAATGGGTAACTACAGCACTGCTGATTGCATCGAGTGTAGTACTTTAAGTAGTAAAACACAGGGATATTTACTCCCAACTAGGTAAATATAGCACTGCTGGCTGCGGCGAGTCAAGTACTTTAAGTAGCAAAACACAAGGATATTTGTTCCCTAACAGGTAAATACAGCACTGCTGGCTGTGTTGAGTCAAGTACTTTGAAATAGTAACACACAGGGATATTTGTTCCCTAACAGGTAAATACAGCACTGCTGGCTGCGTCGAGTCAAGTACTTTAAGTAGTAAAAGACAGGGATATTTGTTCCCTAACAGGTAAATACAGCACTGCTGGCTGCATCGAGAAGTTCAGCTATGAGACAGACAAATTAAATTATCCCAAACAGGTCAGTAAAGCACTACTTGGTCTTGGTGCAATGTGTACTTGGGAACACTGACATTTGTTTCCCCTAACTGGGAGAATCTGAGATTTATTCTCTATCAAGACTGGAGGACTCAGCACTGCTGGCTGCATGGAGTGAGTGAGTGAGTGAGTCAGAGAGCAGTGCACTCTTCTCATTTAGCAGCACTGCAGTAGGCTCTCTGTCTCTCCTGTCTTGTTTGCTGAGCCTGTACTTTCAAAAATCAAATGCAGTCCCTCCAAATATTCTTATATAAAGGCCTTCCTCCTTTGTTTGAATCAGTAAGTAAATTATTTCATAGAATGAGGATGTTGAAAAAATTTTTTTTACCCTGACTTGTTTAAATAAAATAAAAAAAAGATCCAGACTACCTACTCTAATTTTACTCTACTAACTAAAGTTAGAAGAATCAGAAGTTAGAACAGAATTATTAAAGAACAGTGACAGTTCAGATGGATTTCAGAACTGTAGGACATGCTCCTCGAGGTTGAGGTATCTTTGACGTCCTCAGTCACCGACCATCGGTATATTTAACTAACTGTCTCTCTCAAAAGTGTTTTTGTAAAGGAGAGAGACGGAGTAAGGACAAGGAGGATATACAGTATATATGCGTTTTTTATCAATTCAAGAAGAATGGGTTCATTACATGGATTTCAGTTGAGAAAGAAGAAAAAAGGCTGCACTCTGCAGCAAGTGTCCTGCTCTCACCACCGCACTCAACACTCTGACACAGGAAAAATGTGGAACAGGTACAAGGCATTGTTCAACCATGTTGTTTTATGACCTGCTCCACCAATGACTGCTCAAGTTGCTTTCCTGTGTACAGAGTAGGCGGCAGAGACATCCTCCTTCCTCCAATTGAAGCATTCCTTACCGGAGGAAGGCTGGATGACAGGCAGCCTGCAACCTGGTCTCATGACTCTCCTCTGCTGTACCATGAGACATGATGATGACCAGCTATGATGTGGGAGGAGCCGGGCCGTGTTGCTGCCAGCAAGGAGGAGAAGCTGGCTTTGAATGGGGTGAACCATGAACCTGCCAGCAAGGAAGAGCTGCAAGGTAGGGCAAGTAGAAAAAATAGGGCTTTTTGAAATTGGATGAACATGAACCAAAGTTTGCATTTTAAATAAAAAATAGTTTGAGGCCTGCGGACAACTGTGAAGTTGGGGAGTTTGCCTATTTCAAGGGGCATGATGAACCAAACTTGCAACCCTACTGTTTACAGGAGGTCAGTTCTGGGACACCATGTACTGTTTTGTTGCACCTGCAAGGAAGGAAACTGACAAGAACATTTTATGAAAAACAGGATGTCTTCTTAACGAGTTCCCAGACAAAGACTTATAAAAAGAGCAGTAATGCTTTTGCTAGAGAGAGCAAGACTAAAACTTGAAATCAGAGATAGCCTCAGATGAAGGAATTTCTTTTTTGTGTTTGTACTGCCTTTGTAAATAGTTATACTGAAAAATTGTATTTTTTATTTTACTGTGATTGGAAAAAATAAAACCTGCTTGAGAATGTTATATGTGCTTCTGGTCTTCCTATGCTTCCTGACCTGTGCCTTGATCAAGATGGTGTGAGAAGTGGGATTTATGCCATGCATACTCTAACCTAGGAGGTTTAGGGAGGCAGTATAGCACAGTGGTTTAAGGCTCTAAGCTGCAAATCTGGTGACATCCAGCAGACCAGACCTGGGTTTGAATCCCACAGCTTCCACTTGCATACTGTGTGACCCTGGGCAAGTCACTTAACTTCCCTGTGCTCCCAGGTTGCTCCTGTAAAAAAGCTTTCAGCTTAGTGTGCTACTCCTGGTTAAACAACTAAATAATAATAATATATATAAATAATAATTGTGCATGGGTACTAGACCTGGTACCAGGGAAGCATAGCAGAAAGGTATGGATTTTGCAGCAGTAAGCCCTGGAGTCATTACCAGAAAGATGGTAGCCAAACTAGCAAAGAGAGAAGTCCAAGCAGAAACTGTACTGTCAGTACCAGTCATGAAAAAAAAGAAAACAGGCAGTGACGAAACCTGAAAGCCTGTCTGCCTTCTTCAAATGGTGGGCTATACAACAAAGAGAGACAAAGAAGCAGAGAAAAGAAGAGATGCAGTGACAGGAGCAGCAGAGAAATAAGAGATGCAGTGACAGGAGCAGCAGAGAAGAGAAGAGAAGAGAAGAGAAGAGAAGAGAAGAGATGCAGTGAGTGGAGCAGCAATAAAAGGATGCCTTGCAAGCTATCAAAGCTGGAGGATATGGCACAGGTCTGGCAGAGCAAAAATACACCAACAACTTAAAAGACCATAAACTTACAAAGCTGTGTCCCACGGATGATATCGAAGCATACCTAACAATTTTTGAAAGGGTTGCATCAGCCTGTCAGTGGCAAAAGCAGCAATAGGCAATCAGGCTGGTACCTTACCTGATAGGTAATGCCCAACTTTTCTGCAGCAATATGGACTCTGCACAGTCAGAAAACTATGACATTGTGAAAAGAGAAATCCTGAAAAGATGCGACATCTCAGGAGCGATCTACAGGCAAAGATTCCAGTCCCTGAAGTACAACCCAGTTGACAATCCTTGAGAAACTTCACCCAACTCAGAGAACTCCTTAGTAAATGGCTCCAACCAGAGGGCAAAACAGTCCCACAGATGACTGACACATTTACAATGGAACAATTCATTAACTTCTGTCCTACAGACATACAGCTTTGGGTAAAAGAACACCAACCAGAAAGTGGGGAAAAGGCCGTTTCTTTGGCCGAGAACTATCAGATGGCCAGACAGACCATGTAGCAGTGAAGTAACAGCCAAAAACCCATAAGATCCACTTTTCCCCAATCTAACTCCAAATCAAATAGAAACTGTGGTGGGGGTACTGAATCTGCATCCAAAGACTTTATTTGCTATAACTATAACAGGCCTGGCCATATAGCAAGAAACTGCCATAAAAATAAGGAGGGTAAAACTGCAGCAAATTTGGCCTAAGAAAATTGGGGCAAGTATTTAACAGATGTCAAGGTGGGAGACAAAACTGCAAAGGGACTTATTGATTCAGGAAGCAGACAGACCCTAGTGCATGTTGAAGTGCTGGGAAAACACTGTGTAAAAGGACCAGGCACTGGTGTCATCTGCATCCATGGAGACATGCTGTACTATCCCACCACACAAGTGACACTGAATATTAACAGGGTGTTGCACCAAATGAAAGTGGAGGTTAGTACCCAAGTTACCTGTACCTGTGATTATTGGAAATGACTGTCCAGGATTTACTGAGGTACTCTCAGAGGAACTGCAACCTACAGTTTCAGCAGCAGTGGCAACAAGAGCACAGGCAAAGAAAATCTCAGATGGTGGAGACACTTTTTCATTCAGTGACTTGTTTTTTTAATGTTCTATTTATGCTTCCCCCTTCTCCTGCCCCTGCACTCCACCTCATCAGAAAATGCCTGGCATCTGTTCCTGTTCCTTCCTGCCAGGAGCCCATGGTAGTCCCCCCATGTAGCCTTGGTTTCACCCCCAGGTGGGGATGAGGTGGGGCCTGTACACCCTGAACACTTGAATTTTGTTGGGGCTACCAGTCAGGGCAGGCAGGGGACATTGGGGATCTGTACTGGTACTCCATCTTCAGGGAGCCATTATTCCATTTTTCTCTCTGGGCATGATGGGCGCCATGATGTCAAGGTGGAATCTGCTGACGTCTGTCACGCTCCCACCTCTCTATGGCCGGGCGCTTGCTGTACCTTGGGCCTCTGCCTGAGATCAGTTAAGCACCGAGCCTCATTCCCCCTCCCTCCCTGGAGAAGGCGAGTGGTCCACAGATGCTCGAGCATTCTCCCCCTGGCCGGTCCTCCGATTCCTTGGGCTTGCTCCTGAACCTGGGTCTCTGACGTTGTGAGTGGTAGTGCTACCATTGGGCTGGCCTCCTTTCAATTACTTTGATGCAGACTTGTTTGAGCCCAACTCCAAGTTTCAGAAGTCCAGAAAAGAAAGAAGATGCTTGAAAGAACAGTGGCAACAAAAGAATGATGGCCATAAGGGGATAAAATATGAAAATGCTGAAACTAGACTGAAAACTAATTCTGATTTTGTTTCAGAGCAAACTAATGATGCTTCTCTCCAAGGTTATTTTAAGCAGCTGAGGGTGAAACAGAAACAGGGTGAACCAATGTTTAAAAAATGTAATGGGTTACTGTACCGAGTTTATGTTAAATCTCAGACACAGAAACAGATAGAACAATTGGTTATACCACAAAAATATAGAACTGAGTTGTTGCAGATCGCACATGATAGTCCTATGGCTGGTCACTCAGGGAAGGATCACACCCTTGCCAGATTGCTGTACAGATTTTACTGGCCTGGAATTTGAGAAGATGTTGTAACCTATTGCAGCTCTTGTGCTGAATGTCAGAAAGTAGCCCCAGTAACTAAAAAAGACAAGATGCCCCTGGTGCCCCCACCCTTGATAGATGTGCCTTTTAAGAGAATTGCAATGGATGTGGTTGGCCCCTTTCACAAAAGTAAAAAGGTTAATCAATTCATTTTGGTAGTATGTGACTATGCTACTCGATACCCACAGCCCCAAAAGTGGCAGCAGAGCTTGCCAAAATTTCAGCAGGGTGGGCATACCAAAAGAGATTATTACTGAGCAGGGTAGTAATTTTGGTGCTGCACTACTGAAGGAGCTGTACCGACTATTAGGTATCACTGCCATAAGAACCTCCCCTTTTCACCCTCAGACAGACTGTCTTGTTGAGTGTTTTAATCAAACCCTAAAATGCATGATAAAAAGGTTTGTAAAAGGGGAAGGGAAAGACCGAGACCAATATTTACCTTACCTGCTTTTTGCTTGCAGAGAAGTGCCACAAGCCTCAACAGGTTTTGTACCATTTGAAATGTTGTATGGTAGACAACCTAGAGGGACACTAGATGTAATAAAAGAAACATGGGAAGATCACCCCACTCAGAAATAATCTATTTAATCTTATATGTGTGTCCTGAGAATGAAACTGGCAAATTATGTTGAAATTGCCCATAGTAATCAGGAAGATGCCCAAAACCAGCAGAAGGTATATTATGACCATGGGGTAAAAGAAAATTTTTTTGAGCCAGGTAAAAAGTCTTGCTACTGTTGCCCACTACAGAAAATAAACTGTTAATGAAGTGGCAAGGGCCTTATAAAGTGCTTAAATGTACTGGCACAGTTAACTATGAGACTGAGACCCCTGATAGGAAAAATCCTATCAAGATATACTATGCTAACCCTCCTAAAGAAGTGGGTTGAAAAAACACCAAAGGCTACTTTGTTAGTTTTGCCAAAAACTGATAAAGAAGATATTGATGTAGCATATGACAGACTGGAACTATGTTTAGTCTATAGTTCTATACCCCATCTGGAATACTGAATGCAGTTCTGGAGACCCAGTCTCCACAAGGACACAGACAGAATGGAGGCAGTCCAGTGGAGAGCAACTAAAATTGTGCAGAGTCTGCACCAGAAGCCGTATAAAGTGAGACTAAAGGAGCTTAATATGTATACCCTCATGGAAAGGAGGGAGAGGGGGGACATGATAGAAACATTTAAGTACCTCAAGGAAATCAACAACATCAAAGAGGGTAGCATCTTTCAGAAAAAGAGATGTGCAAGAACAAGGGGGCACAATTTGAAGATAGAGGAAGGATGGCTCAGGGGCAATGTGATGAAGTATTTTTTAAGGGATAGGGTTGTGGATGCATGGAATGGCCATCTTGAGGAGGTTGTATGGTCAAAAACAGTGGGGGAATTCCAGAATGCATGGGACAGACATAAAGCAATTCTAGTGGGGGGTAGGAGGAAAGGGAAAGGGAACATTGTTTAATCAGGAGTAGCACACTAAGCTGAAGCTTGTTTCCAGATGTGACCTGGGAGCACGAGGAAGTTGAGTTACTTGCTCAGAATCACACAGTGTGCACCTAGGCAGCTGTGGGATTCAAACCCAGGTCTCCAGATCTGCAGCTCAGAGCCTTAACCCACTGCGCTATACTGCCTAGGCTGTTGGTTAACTAGGAACTGCAGCTTATCCAATAAGTAGGGAAGAAAAAATTACTCACCCTAGTAATGTTGTTTCTTCTAATGGAGTCTTGCTGTATTATGACATATGCAGTTAGGTCCTGCCTTTCAACTGTCCCGGAGAACAAAGAGTTAACTTTGATATGCCTTGCATAGAATGTTCATCATGAGCTCGGTTGAAGCCCCTGTTTGCTGTTGTTTAAACTGCAACCGTCAGATCTTTACAAGCAAAGACTCACTAGGTGTTCTGTGTGGAAACTGTAAAATTCTTACTAGCCAACTGGCAAATATATAAAATGTTTTTTGGTTTCAAAGGAAGACTCAAGTCAGGAAACCCAAAAACGAAAACAAATTCAAAACACAACATTCCACCCAAACAAAAAAGAGGGTGTAAAAAGAACACCCCTAGGGTGCCAACACTGCTCCTGCCCACCCACATCCCAAAAACTAGGTTCTGAGAGGGGAGGCAGGGGAGAGGTCAGAATACAGCAAGACTCCATTAGAACAAACAACATTACTAAGGTGAGTAATTTTTTCTTCAAACAACATGAAGTCTTGCTGTATTCTGACATATGCAGACTACCAAGCAGTACCCCCATGGAGGAGGGACAGAACCTACTTTGGGAACAGGCTCTGAAGTACTACTGTGCCAAACCGAGCATCACTCCTAGCCTGGATATCCAAAGAGTAATGCTTGGTGAAAGTATGGACTGTTTTCCAGGTGGCTGCTTGACAAATTTCCAAGAGAGGAATATCCCTGACAGCAGCCAGGGAAGCAGCTGTACCTCTTGTGGAATGAGCCCACGGGCCTGAGGATGGAGTTTTACCCAGTTTTTCATAGCAGAATTGTATACAAGAAACAATCCACCTGGCAACAGATCTCTTAGTGGCAGGTTTGCCTTTGCCAACTTCTCCGTAAGTAAGGAACAACTGGAGGGATTCAAACCTGTGACCCTTGGTACGCTCTATGTAGTAGCTAAGGGCTCTTTTAACATCCAAACTGTGTAGCCTCCTCTCTCCCGAGGAGGAATGGTCAGTGAAGAAAACAGGGAGAGATATAGACTGGATGAGGTGGAAATCTGAAACCACTTTAGGTAAGAACTTTCTGTTAGTTCTAAGGACCACTTTATCTCTGTGAAAAGAGATGAAATCACATTCCACTGACAGGGCTTGCAATTCACTGATGGCAGAAGTAATGGCTACCAAAAATACAGTTTTCCAAGTCAAGTACTTAAGCTCTGCTGAGGACAAATGCTCAAAGGGAGGTTGCATAAGCTGAGCAATGCAAACATTAAGGTCCAAAGCAGGAGCAGGATTCGTAAAGAGGAGATTGGTGTGAAGCAATCCCTTGAAAAACTTACAGAATACAGGATGGGATGACAGAGAGGAAGACTTGCCTACTGACGGGAAAGCAGAAACAGCTGCCAAGTGTACTTTGAGGGTAGCTGGTCTGAGGCCTAGGTTATTAAGATGGACCATATAATCCTGAACTGTGGGCAATTCAGCAGAGTCTGGATAAATATTCTTCTTAGAACACCAAATGCTGAATCTTTTCCATTTGGAGTTGTAAGTCTTCCTGGTGGAAGGCTTTCAAGAAGCCTTAAGGATATCCAGAACCCCTTGGGAAAGATGCAGACCTGCAAACTCTAACTCTTCAAGAGCCAAGCCTTGAGATTGAGAGACTGAAGATTCGGGTACCAAATCCTCCCCTGAGAGGATGTTAACAGGTTGTAATTCCTGGAAAGAGACAGGGGAAGGTGGACTGTTGGGGACAGCAACAAGGGATACCATGGCTGTCTGGCTCAGTCTCGAGCAATCAGAATCACCTTGCATGGTTGTGACCTTATCTTGACTAGCACCCTGAACAGTAGAGGGAAGGGAGGAAAGAGCATACAGAAATTTCCCTTCCCAGTTCAGAATCAGAGCATCCAGGGGGACTGAGCCCAAGACTGGGGGTCTGCAACAAAAGAGAGGAAGTTGATGATTGTCTGGGGCTGCAAAAAGATCTATCTCTGGAGTGCCCCATCTCGAGAAAATCACTTTCAAACCAGAGGATCCAGGGCCCATTCGTGATGGCCCTGGGATATTCTGCTCAGTGCATCTGCTAGGACATTGTCCTTTCCTGGGAGGGAACTGCTATTAGAGAGGTTTGCAGGGAATAGGCCAGGAACCACAACTTCATTGCTTCTGTGCACAAGGCCATAGACCGAGTGCCTCCTTGCTTGTTGATGTACCACATGGTGGTGGTGTTGTCTGTTCTGACCTGAACCATCTTGTTCTTTATAGATTTTGAAAAAGCTTGCAGTGCCAGATACACTGCTCTGAATTCCAAGAGACTGATGTGAAGCAGAGATTCCTGAGGTGACCACAGTCCTTGGGTGGTAAGATCCCCTAAATGGGCTCCCCAGCTCAGCAGGGAAGCATCTGTGGTGAGTATCACTGAATGAGACTGAGTGACAAATGGAACCCCTTGTCTCAAATTGTCCTGATCCTGCCACCATTGCAAGGCTTAGATCAGGGTTCGAGTCACTGGGATTAGTTTGGCAAGGGAATCCTTTCTTTGGGACCAAAAGGCTCTTCAGTGGAACTGAATGTCCCTCATTTGGAATCTTGCTCACTGGACCACTGCTGTGAAGCTGCCATGTGGCCCAGTAGCTGGAGGAAATGCCTTGCTGGTCGAGACACCTGAAGGGTGAACAAGAGGCCAGTTCCATATGGGTCCTTGCCCTTTCCAGGGGAAGGAAGGCTCTGGCCTTTACTGTATCCAGCTCTGCACCTATGAAGGTGAGGAGCTGCACTGGTTCGAGAACTGACTTTGGTAGGTTGAGAAGGAATCCTAAGGAAGTGAGCACTTGCTGGGTCACTTGCAGATGTGACTTGACTTAGTCTGGAGGCTGACTAACTATGAGCCAGTTGTCTAAGTATGGGAAGATGGAGATCTTTTGTCTTCTTAGGAAGGCAACAACTACTGCCAGGTACTTTGTGAAAACTCTTGGGGCTGATGTTAGGCCAAAGGGTATTGCTTTGAATTGATAGTGGCCTGAGGGCAACTCGAACCTGAGGTACTTTCTGTGGGAGCACTTGATGGGAATGTGAAAGTAGGCATCTTTGAGGTCCAGGGAGGCTAGCCAATCCCCTGGCCTTAGAGAGGGAAGGATAATTCCTAGAGTTACCATTTGAACTTTGGCTTTAAAAGATGTTTGTTCAGATATCTTAGGTCCAGGATGGGTCACCACTCTCCTGTCTTTTGGGGTTAGGCACCTGGAGTACAACTTTGCCCCTGTGTAGGTGGGATCTCTCTCTAGCTCTGAGAGCTAGGAGAGAAGAAACCTCTGCCTCTAGGGCAAGGGTCTCTGAGAGATTTGCAGGTGGAAAAGATCTGGCTCTTATCTTGGGAAATTTTTTGAAGCTGAGAACCAGTCCCTGGCTTACTACTTCCAGGACTCACTTGTCTGATGTGAGAGACATCCAGTCCTAGACAAAGTAAGCCAGCCTGCCCTGTACTGGTATAGGAGAATAGAACCGGGCAGACCCATCAGCGTGTCTGCTTGGCAGGGGCTTTAGGCTGAGGGGTGGATGCAGGCCTGCTCATCCCCCTTCTGCCTCTCCCTCTAAAGAACCCCCTCTGCAAAAAGAAAGAAGAGGAGGCCTGAGCTTGGTAGAAAGGCCTCCGGAAAGGCCTGCCCCTGCCCCTGGACTGCTGCTTTTGAGGAGTAGCTTGGCCTGAGCACTCCTGTAAGTGGTTCTGTACTCATCCATCTTTTTCACGTAATTGTCTGTCTGCTCCCCAAACAAAGAATTACCAGTTACAGGAAAATCCATGGCCTTAGCCTGGGCATCCTGTGAGAGGCTAGTACATCTGAGCCAAGCCATCCTCCGAAGAGCCACAGATGTAGCCATGACTCTTGTCGTTACATCATTGGAGTCTACAGCAGCATGAAACTGTACTTTTGATGCCTCAATCCTATCTGCAGCCACCTGCTCCAACTCCTTGGTAAGCTGGTCGGGAGCCTGTTTAGCCAGAGCCAGTATAGTGTCCCACCTGGACTTCTGGTACCTGGCTGTATAGGCCATATAGTTAGCCTGCCTGAGTCCCAAAGATGCTGCCATGTATTGTTTCCTTGCCATGGCATCAATCTTCCTGGAGTCCTTGTCTGGGGTGTGTGATGGCAAGGGAATGTTTGCCTTACCACAGGCAGCAGCCTGCACAACCCCAACATGGCTGCATTGCTGAAAAAGGAACTCCATGTCTGAGCTTGAGAGAGTGTACCTCTTGTCCATTCATCTGTCCACAGAAGGTATAGAATTAGGAGACTTAAGAATTTTTTGTGTCTGTTTCCCAAAGGATTTGTGGAGGGCAATAGACAGTCTCCTGGACTCTGGGATGTCCATCATCTCAACATAATCAGGCTCTTCCTGATCCTCTACTGCTTCCTCCACAGGAAGCTGGAGGGTATCAGCCACTTTTTTGTAGAACATGTAGTGTGAAGGGGACTCAGAAAGCCTAGGAGGAGAAACACTTGAAGGTCTGTCTCTGGAGACGTCTGGGTCAATGGGCACATCCAGACTTTCACCATCACCATAATCATCCTCATACTCTCCCTCCTCCTCCTCCAGTTCATAAAATTCTTCCAAAGTATAATCCGGAACCGGGGGAACCGACCGAACTGAACCCCTGCCAGATGGTGCCGGTTCGGTCAGAACCGAACTAAGCGATTGCACAATCCTAATCGCCTTGGCTATCTCATTGGTGGTTGGAGTATGAAATTCTGGGTCCGAACCGGTCGATTTGTCTTTTATTTTTATTTTTGTCGGAACCGATTCCTCAGAATCGTCTCTCCTTTTGCCCGAAGAAGTACTGCCCTGGTCAGAGGCACTCCTTCTGGTTCGGTTGGAACTGTACCAGGCTGGCCATCTGGGTCAGCGGACGTCTTGGCCTCCCTTTCCCTCAGTCTACCTAATCTCTTTTCCAGGGTAGATTTGGGAAAATTCTTGCAAATTTGGCAGACTGAATCGAGGTGGTCAAACTCAGACAATAAACACAGGTGGTGGGGATCAACCTTGGCAAAGACCTCCCACACACACTGCAGTGTGTGAAACCCAGTGGGCCTGTTTTTGGGGGCTGCTCAGATATGGCCAATCTTAACCAAAAACGTACTATTTTTGGCAATCCACCAGGGTGGCATTCCAGACGGTTCCTGACCGTGTCACGGTCTTGGAAAAATTAATTAAATCTGTTTTTTTAGAACCGACACGACCGTAACTACACTCTAAAGTAAAGCAAGTCTTTTGATTTCAATTGATCGGTTCAGTCTAACCGATCCACAGTTTACAAGTCCCACAGAAAAACAGAACAAAAACCTATCTAGTACTCACGGTACCACAGACAGAGACTTGAACCAACTATGCGGAAACAGCAATTCGGTAGAAACCGATTGAAAACCGACACTTCAACCAACTTTTTGAACCGAGCAGTAGGAGAAATCTCCGGAGCGACTGTTCAGTGAGGTGGAGTAAAGAATCTGACGGTTGCAGTTTAAACAACAGCAGACAGGGACTTCAACCGAGCTCATGATGAACATTCTATGCAAGGCATAGAAAAGTTAACTCGTCGTTCTCCAGGGCAGTTGAAAGGCAGGACCTAACTGCATGTGTCAGAATGCAGCAAGACTTCATGTTGTTTAAAATGGGCAGGCTGGGTGGGCCAAGTGGTCCTTATATGCCATCAAAGTCTGTGGGTCTATGTTTCTAACAAACTGTAACTGCTGATGCTGTAAAGGTGAATGTTTCCTTAACCTCCAAACAAACTGCAGAAATTAATAACTTACTAAAGGCATTTAACTCATTCAGGCCTTGATATGCCTGTAGGTGGCATCTGAAAGCATAACCACTCAGGCCAGTAACAACTGTAGACATACTCAGCTGACATTTAATCAGGCCTGGAAATGTCTGAGGTAGTCAGCAGTTTTTATCTAAATATCAAACAACTGAATTGCTTAGAATTAATTGCATAGCACTTTTAGAAAGGTAATTTTGTGCTGAACAACTTTGCCACTGATACTTTCTGTTTATCATGTATACTTTTGGAGTTATTCGCATTTGTTTAAGGTATGGTGTGCATGGCTGACATTTGTCTCTGAAGCCTCACCTAAGTACCTTGAATAAAAAAAAAAAAAATTTTCTGGTATTTCAGCTGGTATAAACCAAAAATCAAATTGATTACAATTGATTGCATAGCACCATTAGAAAGGTAATGTTGTGCTGAACAGCTTTGCCACTGATACTTTGTGTGTATCATGTATACTTTAGGAGTTATCCACATTTGTTTATGGTATGGTGTGCATGGCTGGCATTTGTCTCTCAAGCCTCACCTAAGCACCTTAAATAAATCCAAAACCCCCCACAGTTGTTTGGTATTTCAGCCAGTATAAAATAAAAACCAAATTGATTAAAATTGATTGCATAGCACCATTGAAAAGGTAATGTTGTGCTGAACAACTTTGCCACTCATACTTTGTGTGTAGCACTTACGGTTCAAGAGGTATTTGCATTTGTTTGTGGCATGCTGATTATGGCTTGATTTTGCTTAGAAAGGCCCAGGATGCAGTGCTAAGAGTATACAGGACACAAGTGGTGGAACTCTTGTGGTGAGAATGAGTTAACAGTACTTTTACCACAGTGCCAGGCTGAGCAAACGGGGTCGAGCATGGAATAATGACAGGGAATGTTCGCCCTATTAAACAAAAGACATACAGATTACCAGAATGGTTACTAGCAGACGTGGTTAAGGAAATACAAAACATGAAAGAGTTAGTTCAAGTTCAAGTTTATTGCACGAAAGACTCCATTGAGCAAGCTCATTCACAAGGAGGTCCTGAGTCATAAGCATATACAATACATAATTACATAGTTAGGAGATATACAGTGAAGGACAAAAGGTACCATAGAAGAGTCAAGAAGTGCTTGGTCATCACCATTGGTGATTGTAAATAAAAAAGGGTGGTAGGATTGTAACAATCTACCTTGGTTTTAGGAAACTTAATCAAGTATCTGAATTTGACAGTAATCCTATGCCAAGGATAGATAATTTGATGGACAAATTGGGAAGTGTCAAGTACATCAGTACCCTCGATCTCACCAAGGGTTACTGGCAGATTCCCCTAGCTAAAGAATCCTGAGACAAAACTGCATTTGCCACTCCTGTTGGATTCTATCAGTCCACCACCATGCTGTTTGGTTCACATGGTGCACCCGCTACATTCCAATGGTACATGGATGTAATTTAAGCTACTCACACTGGTTATTGTGCTGCTTACCTGGATGATGTTGTGGTGTACAGTACAGACTGGAAAAGCCACCCGGAACACCTCCGAGAAGTTATTTAAGCTGTCAAAAATGGAGGTTTGACCATTAATCCTGACAAATGTGCATTGGGTATGCAAGAAACCAGATATTTGGGATATGTTTTGGGAAATGGAGAAGTAAAGCCAGAGTTTCTAAAATAGAAGCTGCAGCTAACAGACCTATCGCTAAAACAAAGAAACATGTCAGGTCATTTTTAGGGCTGGCTGGTTATTATCAGAGATTTGTTGCTAACTTTGCCCAGTTAGCTACTCCTCTAACTGAACTCATGAAGAAACAGTTCCAAATAATGTGAAGTGGGCTCCAGAGTGTTATGAAGCTTTTTGAGCCATCAAAGCTGCATCATGTTCAGCCCCTGTTTTACAAAGCCCAGACTGTGAGAAAAAGGTTTGGTTACAGATAGATGCATCAGAGGTTGGCCTAGGTGCAGTCTTGAGTCAAAATATAGATAGGAAGGAACATCCCATTCTATATATCAGTAAGAAGTTGCATAACAGAGAAAAAAGGTACTCCATCATTGAAAAGAAATGCCTTGCAGCAAAGTGGGCCAAGGAGTCCCTTAGGTTTTATTTGGCAGGAGCTGACTTTGTACTTCTAACCAATCATAATCCTCTCTGTTGGCTTAACCAAATGAAGTCTAACAAGCATTTGTCAGTGCTGAATGTTGGCTTGTTGGCATTGGCATTGGTGGTGTAGGAGTTAGAAATACAAAATAGGAATGGCAGTAAAGTAATGAAGTAACGCCAACACCCCCCCCCACAGAGACTGAAAGATGTTGGGAGTGTGGCTTTGGATTGGCCATAACACTGATGCTATTTCACCTCACTCCACCCCTTGCAGAGAGCAACAGGTGGGGTGTGCATTGCTGTCTTCGACCTTTATGCTCACCCCATTGCAGAGGGAAATAAGCTGAGATGGGTGCAATATAGGAGAATGGGGTGAACATTAGGGTGATGGAACCCAAGGCACACTTCAATGCCTGTCAGTGGCTGTAGTAGGGGTGGGAGTAGAATTCTGTGGACATTATGGCTGACAAACCCAAGTTACATCCCCGAGATCCATCAGTCTCTACAGGATGGGTGTATGGTTGAAAACCTTATTGCTCCTGGTGTTTGTTGGTATTTTCACTCCAGATTTTCAACAGTGGCTTTTTGGAACCTCACCTCATTAACAGTGGTGCTATCATTTCATTACTCAATCCTGAAAGATGATTTGGCACAGCAACTGCGCCATTGGCAGCCACAGGTGCAGAAACACATTTCGGGCAGGATGCAAAAAATGACAGCTGTATTGTTTGTGAGGAAGAGTAAAAAAATGACAATGTTAAACATCTGGAGAGAAAATATGAACAATTTGCAAACTTACACGGGTGCATAGATACTGCGCAACGCACACCTGTAATGCAGTCAGTTTTGGGATTTTTTAAACCAAATTTTCAACATGGGCATTTTGGAACCTCTCCTCATGAACAGTGGTACTGTGATTTTGTTACTCTGTTCTGAAAGTTGATTTCGTACAGCAACCGCGCCCATTGTGCGCCACTGGTGCAAAAACATGTTTTGAGGAGGATGTGAAAAATGACAGCTGTACTGTTCATAAGGAGGTGTGCACAAATGGCAGTGCTGAAAATCTGGAGTGAAAATATTAAAAATTCTCAAAGTTACAAGTGTGTGTGGAAACTGCGCAACTCACATTCATGACATAGTCATTTTTTGGATTTTTTTCACGAAATTTTCAATATAGGTATTCTGGGACCTCTGCTCATGAACAGTGTCACTGTGATTCTCTTAGTTTGTCCTGAACATTGATTTCCAACAGCGATTCCGCCATTGTGCACCACATGTGCAAAAACACATTTCAGGTAGGATGTGAAAAATGACAGCTATACCATCCATAGGGAGGTGTGAAAAAATGGCAATGTTGAAAATCTGGAGTGAAAATATTAAAAATTCTCAAAGTTATGAGCATGCATGGAAACTGCGCTACGCACGCTCGTAACAGCCATTTTTTGGAATGTTGTCACTAAATTTGCAACATAGGCTTTTTGGGAGCCCACCTCATGAACAGTGGCACTTTTGTTTCATTACTTGGTCCCAAAAGGTGATTCCGCGCAGTGACCGCAAAATCACTTTGTGGGACCGAATAATAAAATGGCAGTGACTGATTTCATGGGGTGGGGTTCCACAAACTCCATGTTGAAAATTTGGAGCCAAAAGTCAAAAAAATGGCCGAGATATCCACCTAAGTTGAACCCCCCCATTTATGTCATTATACAGCTTACCAGCATTTCTTCAGGTCGCGGTTGGCTTTGAAGAGTGCAGGCGTGTTCCCTCCACGAAAATCACCGTTAGACCCTCTGGAGGTAGGTATGGGGTAGGGTGTGTTAAGGTGGGGTGCACAGAGGTGGGTGTGGGTTGGGGGAAGGTGCCATGAAAACGAGGGACCATTTTCTTGTTTTGCAGGGAAAAAAAAAACTTTGGGGGAAGGTTTTTGTTTTACAGGTGACACTAAAACATTTGAACACACTGTGGTCAGCTCCCAGTATGCCACCTGTTTTTTTTTATTTGGAGGAGGGACTGGGGACCGATGGGGTTTGGGCACCCCCCTCAGTAGACAAATAAAACAGGGGGACATTATGCCAATGGGGATTGTGCACCCCCATCGGCAAACAAACTGAACAGGGAAGGGGGCATGCCAATGGGGGGGCACCCCGAAGTCAGCTTTCTAGGGATTGTAAGAGGTGGACAGCGGGAGATGCCATATTTATTGAAATGTTCACCAGGAATGGCACATAATAGAGGCATGTCAGATCTGCCGCTGCAATAACGAGCCTGTCTCTCATCACAGTGATGGATTTCTTTCAAGTTGGTGGCATCTCTGAAACTGCTGCCATCGGCAGCATGCTCACTGGTTGGCAGCTGAGGGACACACTGGCTAAAGCATTCCCTGGATTCACCACAACACTGACACACCTTTGAAAGTGCTAGTACAGTGCTACTACTGCAAAATGTTGCTTGCGCATGCGCGCAAGGCAACATAAAAATTCCAGAATCACAAGGTGGAACCTGGTACTATAGCCATTTAAATTCATGCACATTTCTGGGAAAGAGAATGTCAATGCTGATTTTCTGTCAAGTTATGGATCAGTAACTGAGAATTCTGAAGGTTGAAAAAATATGAGTTTATACTTCACTGTTTGCTGTACTGGTTGTTATGGAGAAAAGGGATACTACATATGCTGAGAACTGTAAAGATTATAAGCTAATATTAAAGGAGAACTTAATGAAAGTTTTGGAAACCTGTATGTGGGGCTAGTGCTAGGTTTCTACTGATATTGATCTATTGTTGTTAATCTAGTCTGTTAGCTCCAGACTTAAAGTACCCATTGAGTACATGTCTTAATTGGAATATTTTAAATGCCCAGTTTTTGGAGAGACTAAATTTTGTTAAAATTTCAGGAGTGGATAACCAGATTAAGTTGGAGTTACAAAAATCCCGAGCCATACATGTTTGGCAGAGTGGGATCCAGTGCATGGGAATCATTTTCCTTCCTATTTTAAGGTTTGGGTTTTGGAATATAGGTTGAGATAGTTCTTGGGTTATATCATATCCCAAAGTGGAACATAGCTATATGTGGGTACGAACCGAATACCCTACTGAGTTATGTTGTAAATCAGAGGGTAGGTTTTTATACTTCAGGAAAAGTGGTATAGCGGGATGTAACCCAGATTGAGTTATCAGGTGTTTTTCTATGATAAGCCACCATGCTGATATTTGAGGAGTCCCAATAGAGGTATTTACTCAGCTGACTAGCCCAGTGATATAATTGGAGGTTTGGTAGTTTAAGGCTCCCTAATAATTTGGGTGCAGCTAGTTTATTATACGCTCGGGGGGGTTGTTTTTCCAGATGAAATTGGAAACATTGTGGTGTATGGTTTTGAACCAAGCTTTGGGGAGCCAAATATTGAGTAGATTGAGCAGGTAGAAGATTCGTGGAAAGAGATTCATTTTAATAATGTTTATTCTGCCCCACAGAGTCAAGGGAAGATCCTTCCATCTTTTGAGATCTTGTTGGACTACTTTATTTAAGTCGTCCAGATTTAATTTCCGTAACTGAGTTATGTTGGTAGAAAGGTGTATTCCAAGATATTTAATGGTTTTGGGGGCCCATTTAAAGCCAAGTTCCAAGACTTCCTGTTTATAGACCTTAGAATTAAGTGGAAAGATTAGAGATTTTTCAGTGTTTAATTTATAGTTGGAATGGGAACTGAATTCTTGTATTAATTCCAAGAGTGTTTGGGTGGAGGGTTTTATTTGGGTGAGATGAAGCAAAATATAATCTGCATAGACCGTTATTTTAAAATTGGGCCTAATTGTATCCCATGTATCTCTGGGGTATTTTGAATAGAAACTATTGGGGGTTCTAAGTATAGGTTGAACAGTAGAGGTGATAAAGGGCATCCCTGTCTGGTACCAGATTCAAGAGAAATTTTAGAGGAGAGGACACCATTACTAAAGACCTGGGCTGTAGGGGTAGAATACAATATTTGAATCGAGGAAATACATTTTTCAGAGAAATGGAATCTATGAAGAGTTCTGAACAAGAATTGCCAATCTACTTTGTTGAACGCTTTCTCTGCATCCAGGGAGACCAATGCCATACCTTGGGGAGAATCCCTAGATACAGAGAATACATGAAACAAACATCGAATATGGTCTACGGAGGACCTTCTGGTCATGAAACCTACTTGGTCTGCACTAATTAGTGGGGGACGGACTTGTTCTACTCAAAGTGCCAATAGCTTAGCGAACATTTTGAGGTCCGTATTGAGTAGGGATATTGGGTGGTAATTTGAGATTTGTGTTAAGTCCATGTCTGGTCTAGGGAGGAAAACTATTGTGGCTTCCAGCATAGAATGGTCGATGTCAGGGTCATTGAGCATCTTTGTAAACACCGTCTTAAGCAAGGGGGCTAATTGCGGAACAAATTTTTTATAAAAGTTGAAAGTGTATCCGTCTGGACCAGGTGCTTTATCTGATGGAGGATTATTGATTACCTGGATTATGTCAGCTTCCGTGAAGGGTAAAATTAGTTGTTCACTTTGGGTGGATGACAGGGAGAGGGAGACCTTCTAAGTAAGTACCTACTTTAATTTGTGATTGTCGGGGATTCATTCTGGAATACAAACGTTTGTAGTATTGCTCAAACTCCTTGTTAATATCTATCGCCCTTGTTAAGGGAGGATTTTGAGAATCTTTGTGTATTGCTACAATACATTTGGTTGCTTCTATCTTTTTAAGTCGAAGGGTTTATAATTTCCTGGCTCTTTCTCCCTGTTCAGTATAAGTTGCCTTTGTTTTTCAGTATCATCCATTCCACCTTTTCCCTAGGGAGTTCTGAATAGGAGTTATGTAACTTAATCAGAGCTTCCCTCTCAAATTCCGTGGTATGTTGTGATAAATTTTTCTCTTTGGTTCTAATTTGTTGTAGAAGATGTTTAGCATCCTGAGCTTCCTTCCTTTTCTTGACTACTGCCCATTTTATGAATTTGCCTCTCAGAAAGCATTTCAAAGCCCCCCCCCCATCCATTAGATATTGACCGGGTAGAGCCCTAATTGGCATCCTTATACATTTCTATTGCAGATGTGATATTGTCAGTAACATTTTTATCCTTTAATAGCTGATTGTTAAGCCTCCATTGAAAGCTAGTCCCCCAGTTGAAAGACAAAGAGAGAAGACAGGTAACCATGGTGTGATTGGATCCTACCCCTGGTTCCATTCTGCTGTCCAAAAGGCCATGAATAAGTGATTTACTCATCCAGAAATAGTCTATATGTGAATCAGAGCCATGAACAGGAGAGTGGAAAGTGTACCCTCGTGCATTCAGGTGGAGAGTCTGCCAGGGATCACATAAACCTAAATTATCAATTAGATCTCTACAGGCTCTTTGAGCTGGTGAGAGGCCCTGTGATCTCACTCCCGATGACTTATCCATTAAAGGATCAAAAGATAAGTTCCAGTCTCCCCCAATCACCATGGGTATATGTAAAAAGGGTGATAAAGTTGAAATAAGGTCTATAAAAAAAGATGGGGAATCAACAGTGGGCCCATATATGCTGCCCAAGAGTATATTATATGAGTAGAGTTTGCCTATGAGGAAGACGTACCTTCCCTCTTTGTCTCTTATGCAGTTTTCACATGTAAAAGGAAAAGATCTATTGATAAGGATAGCTACCCCTTTACTTGAGTGGGCGTTCCCTGAGGCAAACATCTGGCCCACTTGTTGCCTTCTCAAAAGTAGCTCCTTGGCTTGAAAGAGATGGGTTCAACCATGTGTGTTCTAATGAAGTGGAATGTGATCCATGAAACATCAGTGTAATCTTTGGGTGGACATCAATAAATTGATAAAAATACTTTGAACAGAAGTTGATCCATTTGTCTTCAGTTTGTGACTGGTATCTGTGAAGGACCCTCTGCTTCTAAAAGACTCCCAATATGGTATTACAGGAGCATCCTGGACAGCTCTTTTGGCAGTACATAGCCACGTTGTCTTGCCTATTAAACTTCACAAACAGACTTTACACTTAACACATGATGGACCGCCAAGGTATATATTTTTTTTATTCTTCTTTGTAACTGGTTAAGGCCAACTGGGACCAAGGCCTGTTTTCAGGGGTGACCTGGGAGTACTGAGGAGGTTAATTGACTTGTTCAGGGTCACACAGTATTCAAGTGGAGGTTGTAGGAATCAAACCCAGATCTGTTCCAAACTGATTCACAGCTCATTACTCTAAGCTCTAGGGAGGGATAGTGAGGCTTAATAAAGGGGAGGGAATGTGGACAGAGGGTGACATTGAAAAAGCAGGGATACTGAACAAATAGTTCTGCTCAGTATTCACAAAAGAAGAGGAGGTAGAGGTATCTAAACCAAATAATAGAAACACTCTGGATAGGTGTGTCAATACCAGTCCAGTCCCAGAAGAAAGGGTTCTGGAAGAACTCTTAAAATTGAAGGTGCACAAAGCAATACGGCCTTACGGGATTCACCCCAGAATTCTAAAAGAACTAAGAGTAGAACTAGTGACACCATTGACTACCCTCTTTAACAAATCATGGGAGGATGGGGTGGTACCTGAGGACTGGAGGAGGGTGGATGTGATTCCACTTCACAATAGTGGGAGTAGGGAAGAGGCAGGAAAAAAAAATTACTCAACTTAGTAATTGTGTTTCTTCTAATGGAGTCTTGCTGTATTCTGACATATGCCATTAGCCCCATCATTTGAACTGTTCTGGAGAAGAAAGAGTTGCATTGCAACTCTTTGAACATCTGTAGCCTCCTGAAAAACCTGGACTCTCTACACTGCTGGGTGACGCTTCATAAACCTGATGTTGTTGCCCTGGTTGAAACCTGGCTGTCTCCCTCCACTCCTAACTCTCATGTCTCTCTCCCCGGCTACACTCTCCACTGGTTGGACTGTGTCGGCAGGAGAGGTGGGGGCTGTGTCTTCTATTTGAAGGATTCTCTCATGGGGCTACCACTCCCCCCGCCTGACCTCGACCATGAGGCCCAGGCACATACTCTAAAGCTGTCCCCTGACCCAGCTAGAGGCCCATTATTCCTAACCATAGCCTACATACCCCCCAAGAGCCAATCCCAGGCCCTGGGCCCACTAATTGACTACCTCACCTCCCTACCCAACTCGTCGGACCAAATCTTGGTGGGCGACTTGAATATAAACTGGCTCTGCCCCTCTTCCTCCTCCTCCTCCCACCGTGAGGCTTTCGATTCAATTGACCTAACTCAACTGGTCACACAGCCTACTAGAAAAAACCCTAGGGGGGGGACAAGCACCCTCCTGGATGTGGTCCTCACCAACAGGCCAATCCGCATCCACAACATCCAAATCCTCCCTGACTGCCTCAGTGACCACTCCCCTGTGCTTTTCAACTGGGAAACCCTCGGCCCTCATCCCGGTCAAACCACCTCTCAAGGCGGCTTAGGCCTGGGGACTCATAAGCCTTAAGCGCCTCCTTGCCCACACTGATTGGTCCCTCCTGAGAGGGCAACCAACATTGACTTGCCCTGGCCTTCTTTGTAAGCACTTTCAACTTTGCCTGTGATATCTTTGCTCTCATAACTGCTAGGAGGTCCAAAGTGAAACATGCCCCTTGGATCACCCCTGCCCTACTGTGGCAACTTAAGCAACGCGACAATCTTTGGCACCTTGCTGTTGCTACTGGCCGTTCAGCTGACAGGCAGTCCTATGCTGCCGCCCGCAACCAGTGCACCTGGGCCATCCGCAAAGCAATGGCAGAATACTACCAAGCCTCTCTTACCTCCTCCTGGGGGAACCCCAGGTGCTTCTGGGACAACATCAAGCAACTGAATGGTCACTCCCAGTCCCCCTCTCCTTCTCTTCTCAACATCAATGGTACCGTCTCCTCTGACCCTGCCCTCATTGCCACCCACCTCAATAACTCCTTTACCGACCTTAGCTCAGTACTTCCTGGTAATTTTTTCAGTCCACCTCCTCCATCTGTACCACCACCCATTGCCGCCCCTCTTTCCACCTGCGTCATGTCACCATGCAAGAAGCTAGGCCTTACTTGCTAAAAGCCCTAAAAGGTAACACCATCGGTAATGACTCACTTGATCCCTGCCTTTTACGTCAGGTCCTGGATCAGGTCCTCTTACCTATTACGTGCATTTTCAACAAATCATTCTGTCTCGGACAATTCCCCTCTGCCTGGAAGATTGCCACAGTTGCCCCTGTCCATAAAGGTGGTGACAGGACTCTTCCGGGTAATAACCGACCCATCTCAATCCTCTCCTCCCCCTCTCTAAGGCGTTAGAGAAAATTGTGGCGTCCCAAGTCTCTGACTACCTCTGTAAGTACAATGTTCTCTGCCCTGAACAACACGGGTTCAGAGCAGGTCATAGTACCAATACAGCACTCCTGGAATTTTCCAACTTCCTCCATGCCTCCTTGGACTCTGGTGCCCTGGCTGGTGCTATATTCATTGACCTGTCTAAAGCATTCAATACGTTTGGCATCCTCTTTTGCTCTCCACCCTCGACCTAATAGGCTTTGCCTCAGGACCTGTTTCCTGGTGCACCAGCTATCTCTCCGCCCGCTCCCAATGTGTGAAAGTCAGCGGTACTCTCTCTGAAACATGCCCCCATTAAGCTCTGGGGTGCCGCAGGGCTCAATTCTTGGACCCCTACTATTCTCACTCTTCTTAACTCCTACCCAGCAGTTGTACGGGTAAGATGCTTCTCTATGCTGATGATGCTGTTCTCGATTGCCTCCCACAATGACCCCATGCTGCTACAGAACTCCCTCCAACTAGTCTTTGACTCTGCAGCTACCTGGTTCACTGAGCACCGACTTGTTATCAACCTTAAGAAAACAAAAGCGATGCTTCTCTCCACCCCAGAATAAGTACAGCAAGTTTCCCTTAGCTGTCCACTCCACACCAATCTGTCATTGACCAGGTGCAGTCCTATAAATATCTTGGTATAACCTTTGACCCTGCACTTTCATTCCATGGACATATATCTGCCCTAAATTCTGTCGCCAACTCACGGCTAGGCATTCTTCCGGCACAAGAAATGCCTCCCTCCTGATGCCCTCTGCCTGGCTGTCACCTCCTCTGTCATGTCTCTCATTGACTATGGCCTTCCGGTCTATGGCTCAGCAGATCAGACTGCCCTCAACAAGGTTCGCCTCACAGTTAATAAGTCCTGCAGACTTATCACTGGTGCTCCCAGACTCACTCACACATGTGAGCTGTACATCCTGGCTACCCTACTCAACCTGGAAGAACGACTCATGTATCAGACATGCCAGCTCACCTTTAAAGCCCTGTGTGGCCTATCCCCCATAGGCCTATCCAACTCCATTCGCCGTACTGCACCGACCCTGATCACGCGCAGCTTGTCAGAGCTACCCTACTTATTCCGAGAGCCAGGACCTCTCAAGGTCAGAGGGCATTCCCCTACCGTGCACCCACTGGTATAACTCCCTCCCTGCCAGTGTCTCAAACTCACTAACCTTAGCTTGCTTTAAGCCCAGGCTAAGAAACTTCCTGCTTAGCTCTCGCAAATGCAACTGCCGCTAGCCTAGTGTAAAAAAAATATATATATATACTCTGTTTGACAATGCTCACTGAGCGGCTCCCCCCCCCTTCCTTTCCCTACTAATTCCTCCTCCCCTATCTCTCTCCCTTCTACTCCCACCAGCTCTCCCCCGACCATGTTTTGCACCTTTTGTTATCTTTTGCTTCGTTGGAGATTGTATTCTATTGAAACAAAATTGTAATTGAACTGTAACTTTTTTGTTTGTAAGTACTGTGTCCCTTGTACTACTGTTCTGAAGTCCTCTTTGTGACGAGGTACCTTTGTAAATGAGCCTCTGGCTCAAAGGTTTCTAAACTGATGTTTAACTAAATAAATAAATAAATAAATAAAGTCTACGCAGGGCATAGAATGTTGAGCTCGAGCTCAGTTCAGACCTCTGTCTGCTGCACTTTGAAGTGTAACCATCAGATTCTTATGAGCTAAAACTAACACCACTATGTGGAAATTGTAAAGTTTTACTAGCCAAATGGCAACCAAATATTGTGGATCCCCAAAAAGACTCAAGTCAAGAAATCCAAAACAAAAACTAGGTAGTGAAAAACTTAAAGGGGCACTGTCAGCTTTGCCCCTTCGTTTTTGAGAAAATCTAATCAGTGTGCCTGTTGGCACACACCGATCATATCTAAACTGTAGAAAGCCCCCATCGGTATAAAAAGAAGTAGTTGTACCTGTTTTTATGATTTTTAGTAAAATCCCTTATTTAGTCGGGTGTATCCACCACCGTGAGCGTCTCCATCTTCAGAACGCACCTTTTACAAGAGCGCAGTCGCGAGGTGTAGGTTTTTCCCATGCTGACTGAAAAAAGATGATCAGTGGATAAAAACTGTAATCCTAAAGCCTTTCATGGTGCTAATTAAGAGCCAGTACTGAGGGGCCGCAGTGTATATTTTTAATTGGGGCGAAATCCGGTATCATGGCGCTCTCGCGCAAGGCGGGATTTCGGCTCTGATTAAAATATGCGTGCAACCTCGTATTACAGTCTAACGAGCCATGAAACTCAGAGATACAGTTTTTTATTCACGATCATCTTTATCGGCATCGAAAAACGATACATCCAAGACTAACGATACGTTCTGAAGACAAAGGATGGTGGGTTACAACCCGACTGAATAAGAGTTTTAATAAAATCACAAAAACAGGTACAAATACTTCTTTTTATACTGATGGGGGCATTCTACAGTGCATATATGATTGGTGTTTGCCAACAGGAACACTGATTAGATTTTCTCAAAAACGAAGGGGCAAAGCTGACAGTGTCCCTTTAAGACTATCAAAACAAAGGAAAAAACCCACTCCCCCTCTCTAAAAAGAGGGAGTTTCCATAATGCACCCCTGGGGTGCAATACTGCACCTGCCAACCCACTTCCCAAAAAGCCAGGTTCTGAGACGGGAGGCAGGGAGGGAGGTCAGAATACAGCAAGACTCCATTAGAAGAAACACAATTACTAAGGTGAGTAATTTTTTCTTCAAACAACATGAAGTCTTGCTGTATTCTGACATATGCAGACTACCAAGCAGTACCTCCATGGAGGAGGGAATCAAACATATTTTGGGAATAGGCTCTGCAGTACTGCTGTACCAAACCTAGCATCACTCCTAGCCTGGATATCCAGAGAGTAATGCTTGGTAAATGTATGGACAGTTTTCCAGGTGGCTGCTTTGCATATCTCTAGTAAGGGAATATCCATGGCAGCAGGCAGGAAAGCAGCTGTACCTCTAGTCGAATGAGCCCGCAGGCCTGAGGGTGGTATTTTGCCTAGCTTCTCGTAGCAGAATTGTATACAAGACATGATCTGCCTGGCAATAGTTCTCTTAGTGGCAGGCCTGCCCTTTCCCACTTCCCCATAAGTGAGGAACAGCTGGAGGGAGTCAAACCTGAGTGCCTTAGTATGTGCAGTGTAGTAGCTAAGGGCCCTTTTAACATCTAAACTGTGTAATCTTCTCTCTGCTGAAGAAGAATGATCAGTGAAGAAAACAGGGAGAGACATGGATTGGTTCAAATGAAAATCTGAAACCACTTTAGGTAAGACTCTCCTATTGGTTCTAAGGACCACCTTATCTCTATGGAATGAGATAAAATCAGACTTCATTGACAGAGCTTGCAATTCACTGATACATCTAGCAGAGGTAATAGCTACCAGGAACACAGTTTTCCAAGTCAAGTACTTAAGCTCTGCTGAAGGCTGAGGCTCAAAAGGGGATTACATAAGCTGAGCAATGCAAATATTAAGGTCTCAAGAAGGAGTAGGATCCATAAAAGGGGATTGATGTGAAGCAATCCCTTGAAAAACTTACAAAAAACATGATGAGATGCCAGTGAGGAGGGCTTTCCCACAGACAGAAAAACAGAAACAGCTGACAAGAGTACCTTGAGGGTAGCTGTTCTGAGGCCTAAGCCATTAACATAATAATAATAATAATAAACTTTATTTATATTGTGCCTTTCCAAAACCAAGGCACATTCCAAAAAGATTAAATACAAACAACAAACAGACAGTAATATAAAAACTGTTAAGAACAAATACCAAACATTAATCAAGGCCATATGCCTTATTCAATAAGAACAATTTAAGCGCCTGTTTAAAGCTCCCCACGGTCGAACACTCCATTATCCGATGTGGTAGAGAATTCCAAAGGGTTGGTGCCAAAAACATAAAAGCCTTGGCACCAGCTGATTTCAGTGTGACCCTAGGGATCTCTAGCAACCCCTCATCAGCTGAGTGGAGTGATCTCACCGGGAGGTAAGGAATCAGGAAATCTTTCAGGTAATCAGGGCCCAGATCATGTAGGGCTTTAAAAGTCAGTAATCCAACTCTGAAGGTGATCCGTCACTGGACTGGTAGCCAGTGCAGATCCCGTAGCACCGGAGTAATATGTGATGTTGTAGGAGTACTTGTAAGTACTCAAGCTGCGGAACTCTGCACCAGCTGAAGGTGGCGGATACCAACCCCTGGAAGCCCAAGGTAGAGCGAGTTGCAGTAGTCCAGGCGTGAGGTCACAAAGACATGGATCAAAGTTGGCAGATCACTGGATGGAACGAGGTGCTTGATTCTGGCGATGTTCCTCAGATGATAAAACAAAGATTTTACCACTGCTGACACTTGAGATCTTAAGGTCAGCCCATCATCTAAGATCACCCCCAGATCTCGCACCCGTTCAGAGACCAGTAACTCAACATCCCCACAAAACACCCCAGAGGGGGAGCCGGCCACAGGACTCACTATCTGGTGATCCAGATCCAAAACCAACACCTCAGTCTTCCCAGAATTCAACTTCAACCAGCTCGACCTCATCCAATCCTGGATTTCCTCCAGACAGCTATTAAATACCGAGACAGCTCCTTCCTGGTCGGGTGTGAAGGACAGGTACAGTTGGGTATCATCTGAATAACAGTGAAAACCCAACCCGTACCATCTCACAATGTCTCCAAGGGGAAGCTTGTACACTGCAAACAACATGGGGGACAATATAGAGCCCTGAAGGACCCCACAAAAAAGCGAGAAGGGATCAGAGGAAAAAAATCCTGACACCACCCTCTGAGATCTTCCAGTGAGGTATGATGTGAACCATCTAAGCACAACCCCAGAGAGTTTACAAATACATCTCAGGTGCTCCAAAAGAACCCCATGGTCGACGGTGTCAAATGCTGAAGATAGATCCAATAACACCAGGATAGACAGTTTTCTCTGGTCTCTCGCCATCAGTAGATCACTGAGCACCCGAACCAGCGCAGTCTCGGTACTATGCCTCTTATAGAAACCTGATTGGAGAGGTTCATAGATGCTATGGATGGTCAAGTGGTTCTCCAATTGAGCTGCTACCACCTTCTCAATCACCTTCCCTGCAAAGGGGAGGTTCAAGATAGGTCTGTAGTTAGCCAGACACTCTGGGTCCAAAGATGGTTTCTTCAACAAGGGTGTCACCACTGCCTCTTTCAAGGACAGGGGATATATACCTGAGTCAAGAGAGGAAAACACTCTACAGAGCTGTAGACAGGTTGGGTTGCACAATCTGTCCACAGTTCTAAAAAGCTGAGCAGGTCAGTTCTGTGTGGCAGAAATTTCCCCAGACAGGAACTCTGCCTTCTTACGGGAGATTTCTGACTGATAGAATTGATAATGTTCTAGCAGTCTAAGGCAGTTGGCATCCAGGCCAGACCTCCACCAGCAACGTTCTAACCTGCGTCCAATCGCTGCAACTCCCTCAGAACCCCATCAAACCATGGGGTTCGAGGTCGGAGGGAGAGAGGACACACACAAACTGGAGCAATAGAATCCAGGGCAGAGGTAATGGCAGTATTATAAACCACAACCAATGCCTCTAGATCATTGCTATACACAGGAAAGCTCTGATAGGTCCAAGAACACTTCATAGGAGCCATTAGAGGAAACATTCCGCTAAGGCTGAACTTGACCATCTCCGCCAGGGGCCCAATTCCACAAGTACAAAAATTGAATCTCAATGTAGTGATCTGACCAACTGACTGGTTCCACCCCCAAATCAGAAGCCTCAATCCCCAGGAGGAAGACCAAGTCAAGAGAATGGCCAGCTTTATGAATAGCAGTGGTAACTACATGTGTTAGGCCCAGTGAATCCATTAACTGGAGGAAGTGTTGTCCAAATTGCAAGAGTTCATCGTTGATCCATGCATTAAAGTCACCCAGGACCATCAGTCTGGGGGACTCAAATGTCAGGTTGACAATGAAGTCTGCTACTTCCTTAAGGAATTGCTTCTCAACTCCTGGTGGACGGTAGATGAGAGCAATTCGATAGCCCACACCTGCTACAATGGCACATTCAAAAGAAGAGGTCTCCTCAACTGATAAACCATGTAGTCCAGAACTGTAGACAAGTCAGCAGTATCTGGGGTTATATGCTTCTTGGAACACCAAATGCTTAATCCTTTCCATTTGGAATTATAGGTTTTTCTGGTGGAGGGCTTTCTAGAGGCTTTGAGAATGTCCAGAACCCCTTGAGAGAGATGCAAACCTGCATATTCTAACTCTTCAAGAGCCATACCTTGAGATTGAGAGACCACAGGTTGGGATACCAGAATCTCCCCTGAGAGGAGGTTAACAGGTTGTGATTCCTGGGAAGAGATAGGGGAAGATGGACTGCTAGGGATGGCAACAGGGGATACCAAGGCTGCCTGGCCCAATCTGGAGCAATCAGGATCACTTTGCAAGACTGTGATCTTATCTTGACCAGAACCTTGAACAGAAGAGGAAAAGGAGGGAAGGCATATGGAAATTTCCCTTCCCAATTCAGAATCAGAGCATCCAGAGGGACTGAGCCTGAGACTGGGGGTCTGCAACAGAAGATAGGAAGTTGGTGATTGTCTGGGGCTGCAAAGAGATCCATCTCTGGAGTGCCCCACCTTGAAAAATTCACTTTTAACACTAGGGGATCCAGGGACCATTCATGATGGCCCTGGGAGATCCTGCTTAATGTATCTGCTAGCACATTATCCTTTTCTGGGAGGCAGACTGCTACCAGAGAGGTTTGTAGAGAATAAGCCAGGGACCATAATTTCATGGCTTTCGTACACAAGGCCATAGACCGAGTGCCTCCCTGCTTGTTGATATACCACATGGTGGTGGTGTTATCTGTCCTGACCTGAACCACCTTGCTCTGTACTGATTGTGAGAAGGCTTGCAGGGCCAGGCGAACTGCCCTGAGATCCAAAAGATTGATGTGGAGGAGAGACTCCTGAGTGAACCACACTCCCTGGGCTGTGAGAGTCCCCAGGTGAGCTGCCTACCCCAGGAGAGAAGCATCTGTGGTTAAAACCACAGAGTGAGACTGAGTGATGAATGGGACCCCTTGCCTGAGATTGTCCTGATCCTGCCACCATTGAAGAGCCCGGATCAGGGTCTGAGTCACTGGAATAAGTTTGGTTAGAGGATCTTTTCTCTGAGACCAAAAGACCCTCAGGTGAAACTGAATGTCCCTAATCTGAAATCTGGCCCCTTGGACCACTGCAGTGGATGCTGCATTTGACCTGTAAAAGATGAATAAGAGAGTAGACAAAGAAGAGTGCTAGAAGAAAAGAGAAAAAAATAAAAAAAAAGGTAAGAGAAGAAAAAAGAAATAAGGATATATGTGCCCTAGGTTATTGTTGTCCCTAATCTAATGTAGATATGATGAGGGGAACAAAGGGGTTGAATGTTTATAAATTAGGGCATATATATGTTAGTAGTATTAATATACTTGAAATAGTCCTGCCAGCATCTATCAAATATACTGGGTCTGTTAAGGGTGCTGTGAGATAACCGGTCTAGGGATGCATACTGAGATAGTTTTTGAAGAACATCTGAAAAGCTTGGTACATGAGTAAATCTCCAGTTCATAAAGATCAGGCGTTTAACTATGAAGAACAATATATTTAGCCATCTAAAATGTGCATGCGAGAGAGCAGAGTTGTTTGGAATGCATACACTTAACAAAAAAAGTTTCAGGTCTAGGGGGATTTTCTGTCTGATTACTTTAGAGGCAAATGTGTGAACTTTATGCCAAAGCTTATTAATAGGAATGCAAGCCCATAGAATATGAAGGATATCACCATTGGGTAGGTTGCATCATCAGCAGTTATTGTTGTTCAAGAGTCCCATATGATGTAATACCGAAGGGGTTCTAGACCAAGAATGTAGGATTTTAATTTGAATTAAAGAACTGCATGCGTCTTTGAATGTATTATGAGATATACTCCAACATTTACTCCATTGTGTATTCGTGATATTATAATTAAGGAGGGTACTCCATTTGTTTTTAGCTGATTGGGTAAGTCTGGTTGGGTAAGACATCCATAATATCTCTATAAATGGAGCTATTCCATTTTGCTGTTAATTTAATCCAGCGTGAAATGTATTGGTCATGTAAATTACAGTTATGGATATAATGAGAAAGAGAGTTATAAGCAGCACAGATCTGTAAATACTTCCAAAAGTCTTGTTTTGGCAAGTTCCATATTTTCTGTAAATCTAAAAAAGTTTTGAGAGTGAGAGAGTTCTGATCTAAGATATTGCCTAAGAAAAAATATCCTTATTTATCCAAGAGCAGCAGGAGCTAGATTGATTCTCTAAAGCAATTAATGGGTTACCCCAAAGGGGGGTATAAAACCAGGGGGTTGGGTTAGATTTTAAAAATGTGTGGGTTAGCTTACAGTAAAGAACAGAGGTTGAGATAGTGGGATGAGATTTTAATTTGGAAGGGAGAGGACTAAAGATGAAGGCTGTAGGGACTCCCCCAGGGGAAGATGCAGATTCCATGTGTGTTAAGTGAAGGCTTATTTGCTAGAACCATTTGCTAGTTTGAGAGTTCCAGAAGGCCCAAAAATAAGCTTTGAACCAGGGAAGTCCAAACCTGCCCCTTTTCCAATGTGTACGAAGTTTGTTACGACTAAATCTTGCTAATTTACAGTCCCATATAAAGTTACTGAGTAATTTGTCAATTTTAGAGAGAAAGGCAGATGGTAAACTTAGGGGGATATTATTGAATAAGTAAAGAATTTTTGGTGTGATGGTCATCTTGATGGCGGCTATTTTCCCCATGAAAGATAGGCTGAGGAGCTTCCATCTACCTAGGGTGGTCTTGATGTTATCTAATAAGGGGCTAAAGTTTATATCCCAGTTTTTTTCTAGATTTCGGGATATTTTGATTCCTAGGTAAGTAAAACCTTGAGGAGACCAGTGGAATCCAAGAGGTAGATTCGTAAAAGGTTAGCAGTGGTCATTAAGAGGTAATATTTCAGATTTTCCATAATTAAGAGCAAGGCCGGAGATATAGGTAAATTGATTAATTAGGTTAATCAGCAGGGGTCCAGCCTCTTTTAAATTCTCAAGTAGAATTAGAAGATCATCTGCATAGGAAAGAGAGGTGTATCTGGAATTGCCAATGGGTATGCCTTTAATATCGGGGGACTGTTGTAGACTGGCAGATAAGGGTTTCATGCCAGTTGAAAAGAAGAAGAAAGAGTGGAATTAGTAAGAATTTTTGCAGTTGGTGAAGTATATAATAATCTAATCCAGGAACAGAAGGTATGAGAGAAACCAAAGTAAGATAGAACTTGGTAAAGATAGTTCCATTTTAAGGAATCAAAAGCTTTTTCAAAATCAATAACTATAGCCACTGCAGGGATTTTAAGAGATTTAGCTTTATGAATTAAATTGAATAAAGAACGTAGGTGGTCTGAACCTGATCTGTGTTTAATAAACCTAGTTTGTGAACAATGCGATAGTTTAGGGATCAGAGGTTCTAGACGTGAGGGTAGACATTTGGCAAATATCTTACCATCCGTATTTAATAATGAGGTGGGTCTAGAACTAGCTGGGAATAGAGGATCTTTGTCTTTCTTGGGAATCAGTGTTATAATTGCCTCAGTACATGTTGGAGGAAGACTGCCTTTATGGGTAGCTTCTTGGAAAACATTAAAAAGGATCGGGCATAAAGTATCAGAAAGTGACTTGTAAAAGTCCACTGGAAATCCATCCCCTTCTGGGGATTTACCAGATTTCAAAGAGGACAAGGCTTGCTGAATCTCTTGGAGGGAGAAAGGTTCGCCTAGAGAGTTTGCTTCAGAGGTAGAGAGATGAGGCAAGTGTAAACTGCCTAAAAATTGCTGTATATGTAAGGTAGGTGAGGAATTTGGGTTAGAGTATAGATTCTGATAAAACAATTTCATAATATGATTCATGGAAGGGTTATCAGTGCGAATAATACCATGAGAGTTCTTGAGGCCTGAAATATAACATTCAGTTTGTTGTATTCTAAGCTGGTAAGAGAGGAGCTTTCCATTTTTGTCCCCTTGTACTCAATATCTATGTTTGAGCTTAAATAAAGCTAATTCAGTTTTATGGGAGATTAATTCATTTATTTTGTTCCTTAGATGGAGAATTTCAAGATGGAGTTGGGAGTTAGGGCTTTGTTTGTTAGAATTAAAATACAAATTCTCATTAGTTTTAAGGGATTTTTCAAGATCAGCCAATTGCTGCTCTCTTAATTTTTTTTGGTAGGCAGCGTAGCTAATTATTTCCCCCCACATTGTGGCTTTTAGGGCTTCCCATACAGTACACATGGAAACATCCACAGGATTGTTATGAGAGAGGAATTCTTTGATCTGTGATTTAATCATGGGCAGGAAATCGGGGTCTTTGAGAAGAAGGGGCTCGAGACACCAGAAAGAGAATTTTAGCTGTGAAAAAAACAGAGAATTATTAACTACAGGGAAATCCATAGCCTTAGCCTGGGTATCCTGAGATAGGCTAGTACACCTGAGCCAAGCTAGTCTCTGAAGAGCCACAGATGTAGCCATGATTCTAGATGATACATCATTGGAGTATACAGCAGCATGAAATTGGATCTTCGATGCCTCAATTCCATCAGCAGCCACATCCTCCAGCTCCTTGGCAAGCTGGGGGGGAGACCTGCTTAGCCAGTTCCAGTACAGTGTCCCACCTGGACTTCTGGTACCTGGCTGTATAGGCCATGTAATTAGCCTGCCTGAGTCCTAAAGAAGATGCCATGTACTGCTTCTTTGTCATGGCATCCAACTTCCTGGAGTCCTTATCTGGGGGATGTGAAGCCAAGGGAATGTTAGCTTTATCATAGATTGCAGCCTGCACGACCCCAACATGGCTGCACTGCTAGTACAAGTACGTCAAACTTGAGCCTGACAGCATGTACCTCTTGTGCATCCATCTGTCCACAGGAGGTAATGAATTTGGAGTTTTTAACAACTTTTCTGTCTGTTTCCCAAAAGACTTATGAAGGGGAATAGACAACCTTTGGGACTCTGGGATGTCCATCATCTCCACATAGTCAGGCTCCTCTTGTTCCTCAAAATCTTCTTTCATAGGGAGCTGGAGGGTTTCTGCCACTTTCCTGTAGAACATAAAGTGGGAAGGGGACTCAGAAAGTCTAGGAGGGGAAACACCAGAAGGCCTATCTGGGGAGATGTCCAGTTCTATGGGCTCATTCAGACCTTCTATTCCATCATCACCATCACCTTCATCATCATCATAATCATCATCCCCCTCCAGGTCCAGTTCATAAAAATTTTAAGGGGCATAATCTTGAACCAGAGGAACCGACCGAACCGAACGCCTGCCAGGAGGCGCCGGATCAGTCAGAACCGAACTGAGTGATTCAACTATGCAAATCACTTGGTCGATTTCCTCGGTGGTTGGATGATGTGGTTCTGGATCCGAACCAGCCAGTTTTTATTTTCTTTTCCTCTTTGATGGACCTGATCCCTCAGAATCGGCTCTCCTTTGGCCCGAAGGAATCTCAGCCTGGTCAGAGGGCACTCCTTCTGGTTCAGACGAAACCAAACCGGGCTGGCCATCCGGGTCAGCAGACTTCTAGGCCTCTTTTTCCCTAAGACTGCCCAATCTTTTATCCAGGGTGGCTTTAGAAAAATTCTTGCAAATTTGGCAGTCTGAATTGAGGTGGTGAAACCCCAGACAATAAACACAAGTGGTGTGGGGATCAGCCTTAGCAAAGGCCTCCCCACACACATTGCAGTGTTGAAACCCAGTGGGCCCTATTTTTCTTTTGGGTTTCTCAGATGTAGCCATCCTTAATCAGAAAACGTACCCTTTACTCGGCTTCAGCCAGGCCAGACTCCCTTATCGGTTTCTAACCGTGTCATGGGTATTTGAAAAAACTGTAAAAAAATGTTTTTTTTTAATAGCAATATGGACCGGTACCACACACTAAATTCAAGGAAAAAAACAATAACACAAGTTCTACACAGCAACTGGTTCAGCCAAACTGGTTGAAATATCAGTTTACAATTTCCTCAAGTTTTTCCAAATCAAGTCCACCACCTATGTACTTACTGTACCACAGACAGGGATCTGAACTGAAAAAACAAAGAATTTATCAGTAAAACCGATGACTTTAACCGACAGAGAACTATGAGCAGAGGAGAAATCTACGGAGTGACTGTTCAGTTAGTCGGAGCAACGAATCTGACGGATACACTTCAAAGTGCAGCAGACAGAGGTTTGAACCGAGCTCGAGATCAACGTTCTATGTCCTTCACAGAATTTAACTCTTTCCTGTCCGGAGCAATTCAAGTGCTGGGGCTAACTGCATATGTCAGAATACAGCAAGACGTCATGTTGTTTGAAACCACAGATCTATTAGTTTAACCTCAGTGGAAGGGAAAATGATGGAATCACTTCTGAAGGAATGAACTGTTGAGTTCCTAGAGGCCAGAGGGGCACAGGACCCAAGGCAGCATGGGTTCACAATGGGAAGGTCATGTCAGGCAAATCTAATAGATTTCTTTTACTGGGTGACCAAAGCAGTAGACCAGGGAGGGGCTGTGGACATGGCCTACCTAGACTTTAGCAATGCATCTGGCATAGTCCCACACAAAAGATCAATACAAGTTAGCCAGCCTTGGAGTGGGTCCCAAGGTGGTAGCCTGGGTAAAATATTGGTTGGACAACAGGATGCAGAGGGTAACAGTAAATGGAGTCCACTCTGCAGAAAAGGGGGTTACTAGCGGGGTAGCGCAGGATTCAGTACTGGGACTGGTCCTCTTTAATGTCTTTATAAGTGACATTGCAGAGGGACTGGAAGGAAAAGTATGTCTCTTTGTAGCTGACACAAAGATCTGTAACAGGGTTGATACACAAGGTGGGTGGAAAGGATGAGAAGGGACTTGGCAAGATTGGAGGAATGGTCAAATGTATGGCAGCTTAGATTCAACACAAAGAAGTGCAAAGTAATGCACTTGGGAAACAAAAACCCAGGGAAGGGTACACAATGGGGAGTGAGATACTAACAACAATAAAATTGGAAAGAGACCTGGGGTAGTCATATCAGATGACCTAAAGGTGGGCAAGCAATGTAAGAAGGCAGTAAGGAGGGCTAGGGGATACTGGGATGCATGGGGAGAGGCATCACCAGTAGAAAACTGGAAGTTGTTATTCCTCTGTACAGACAGCTGGTAAGACCCCATCTGGAGTAGTGCTTGCAGTTCTGGAGATCTCATCTCCACAAGGACATAGACAGGATGGAGGCTGTCCAGAGGAGGGCAACTAAAATGGTGCAGGGTCTGCACCAGAAGACATACAAAGGGAAACTAAAGGAGCTTAATATCTATACCCTCAAGGAAAGGAGGGAGAGTGGGGGACATGATAGAAACTTTCAAGTGCGGCAAGGCAATCAGCAAAGTCCAAGAGGGTAGCATCTTTCAGAAAAAGAGATGTGCAAGAACAAGAAGGCACAATTTGAAGATTGAGTGGGGATGGCTCATAGGTAATATGAAGAAGTGTTATTTCATGGAGAGGATTGTGGATGCATGGAACGGCCTTCCTGAGGATGTCGTGGCATCCAGAACAGTGGGGGAATTCAAGAATGCATGGGACAGACATATAGCAATTCTAGTGGGGTGTAGGAGGAAGTAGGCTGTTGGTTAACTAGGATCTGCAGCTTATCTATTAGGTAGGGAAATGGGCAGACTAGATGGGCAAAGTGGTCCCTATCTGACGTCAAATTCTATGTTTCTGTACTTTCACCCACAAGCAAAACAATTGCTTAGAGAAAAAAGGGTCCAGTTCATAAGTTATTTAATTATTTTGGACAGTTTCATGCCATTTATTGGACCAACATACTGTATGTCTTAGAAACATAGAAACATAGAATTTATCAGCAGATAAGGACTGCCTGGCTCACCCAGTCTATTTATCTTTTGGTCTTGTACAAAGAAAGCAAACTAGACAGGCTTTCAGGGCCCACACAGGTCCCTTCATACGTCATCAGTCATTCAGTTCATTTTGTTTTATTGACTGACAAATTTGCCATCACATCAGTTACATAAAATACAATACGGACAATTCAGAAATATAAAAATACAGAGGAGGGAATCATAAAGTGCAAGGTTTTAAACATTCAGCAACATATTGCAATGTGAGTTAAATACAAAAGCCTTGATTACATGTTTTTTTTTTTTGAAGATGACTCTTTCACATGAATATACGAAGAAGCCAGCAGAAGAACACCATTTGGTCTATCAAGTCTGCTCATATTGCAGGGTCCACAGCTTGAGCTAATGTCCCTGCCCTCCCTCCCCACTCACTTTCCATGAATATAGGAATTTCTTAATAACATCAGCAGGACCACTGGCAGCATGGATTCACAGGGGAAGGTCATGTCAAATTCATCTCATAGATTTCTTTGACTGAGTTACCAGGGAGGTGGATCAAGAGAGAGCAGCGGAAGAGGTCTAGCTGGACTTCAGAAAGGCTTTGACACTGTGCCGCATGGAAGGCTAGTTAATAATTGAGTTCAGTAGCCACTGGAACCATCCATTGCTGAACCTGACCCAAAATGGCCACCCGGACTCAATAAAAAAAGTATGCTGAAAAAAAAATAACTGAAACAAAAGAGTTTATTTCTGCTGTTCAGTGAGCTGGGTGCTTTTAGGAAAAAAGTGTTTTATGTACGTGTAGGAATGTATTTGTAACAAATGCTGTGGGAAGGAGAGGTTGGTTGTTTACAAATGAAAGTAAGTGCTGTTGAAAGGAGCACCGGGGTGTGTGTGTGTACATGTCATGAAGACATGTTTTCTATGTACATAAATGTTACATAACATAGCTACTATATACATAAGTCCTGATGACACAACTACTGTGTACATAAAACATATGTACACAGTAGCTCAAATATCAAGATTTATGCAATGGATTTTGGGTCCACACCTGTTTCATAAATATATAGGGACTGTCTCATGAGGTAGCTCCAGATATGCATGTCATGTGGTTTGCAATGCTGTTGGTACTGCACACTTGCATAAGTAGCACAGCCACGAGTGCACAGTGGCAATAATAACATTCATGGGGCAATGTATGCCATGGGAGTCCGCAACATTATTGATCTGTCTCTGTCTTTTTCAGGGCAACAAAAGTGAAATGTAGAAAGAAATAAATATTCCTCTTATGTGTGCGTATGCATCTCCTGCATGTAAATGGATTATCTTTTTACAGATTTTTTCTTTTTGACTTTACTAATAGTTCAAGTTCAAATTTTTTGTTGTTCGACAAAGTCATTACAAAATTAGTTAACATTTTTAGGACACGCAAGCATAAATATCACTCTTTAAATATATTCTGTAAATATAACAGTTTAAAGTAATACATATCACATGGATTTAAATACATTCTTGGAATGGCATATACATATTCTCATAAATAAGTAGCCTGGAAGAAGCCAACTACTTTCTCTAATATACATAGATTTTCGTTGTTCATTAGATATTTCACCATTTCATTGGAGGGAGGTCAAGTTTCATCATGATGTCACCAAGCCATTTCATGCGTAATCCCTTATATAATGGGCATAGAAGTAATACATGTTTTAGGTCATCTTCAGATGACCTATCACACTTACAATATGAAATAGGAATATTTTCCCTATTTTGGTTATAGAATACATAATTGGCATTGTATATTTCAAGCATAAATTTACTTACTGTTCTCCTCTCTTTCGGGTTAGTTAACTTGATTAAATAGGGTTCCAGGCCATATGTTGTTTTAATCTGTTTGAACCATCAATATAGCTTAAATTGTTTAATTTTTGCCAACTCCTTAGTTTTCTCTTGGTCTCTTAACCTGTTCTTCACCTTTTCGACTATCGTTTGCCATTGATGTACAAAAATACTCCATAAAATATCTGCTAGCCCATTTGGGAAGACAAGATGCTTAAAAATTAAGAGAGTTGGGAAAATTTTCCTCGACAGAGTATATTTGATTTCTTCCTCCAGGCATTGTCTAGGTAATCTAATTTTGTCTAATAAAAATAATTTTAGTGAAGAAAGGATTAATCTCTCATTCACTAATGTAAGAATGGAAAATTGTCCCAATTCTGAATTCACTATGCCAGCTGGTATTGATTGTGGTACCATCAGGATATACCTTTTCATTTTATTAAATAATATTTCTAGATTTTTCAGATCATCTGTTCCCCAAATTTCAGCTATATACAGAATACTAGAATTTATTTTAGCCTCGAATACCCTTAAAACTCCTTTGACTGATGTTTGTCCCATCTTTGTATTAAATATCCTAAAGGTGTTAAATGTTTTCTTTGTTTTCCCTAGAATCTGGGCTATGTGATCTTTCCATCTTAAGGTTTGACTAAATCTAACACCCTAGTAGTCATAATAATTAACTCTTTCTATTTTTTCTGAATTTATCCACAATGGTTTAGTATATTTCTTATTATTCCCAAATGTCAGTATTTTTGTTTTAGTCATATTAATTTTAATTTATGATCATCACACAATTTAGGAAAAATAGTTAAGTTTCCTCTGTAAACCCAAAATTGGGGTTGAAATTAATACCAAATCATCGGCGTATGCCTGACAGTCTACCCGAGTGTTTCCTATTTTGGGAGCGTGGAATAATGAATTTTCCAATTTCTTCAAAATGTCATTTATATATATATATTGAACAAAAAAGGTGCCAATAGGCATCCTTACCTGACCCCTCGTATCATTTTAAATGGCCTAGAGATATTCTCATATTGATCATATCGTATTGCACCCCATGTATTTGAGTGCAATCTTATTAGAATGTTAAGAAGCTCTTGGTATAGCTCTAATTTCTTTAACTTGCTCCATAGTATAGCTCTGCTAATGCTCTCAAATGCAGATGTGAAGTCCACAAAACAGCAATAGAGCAGGGTCTTCTTAATTTTTGTGTATGTCCAAATTAAATGTTTAAGTATGTAGCAAAATGTTGGATTGTAGATCTGTTTCTCTGAAATCCATTTTGGGTTTTGTGTAAAATATGATTACCTTCAGCCCATTCTTCTAATCTCTTTATAATAATTTTAGTAAATATTTTTTGTGAGATATCTATCAGGCTTATCGGACGGTACATTTTGGGGTCACTTGGGTCGCCTTTTTAGAAAATCTGGAATATAATACTCCCCTTCCAACTAGTAGGGTATTCATGACCTTGTACAATAGTATTATATAATTTCTCCATGACTGGAGCCCACCAGTCGACATAAAATTTGTACACATCTCCTATAATTTTATCCTGACCTGGGGCTTTATTAAATTTTAATTGAACGATCGCTGTTTGTATTTCTTCTAGATTTATTATGATTGGGATTGGGTATATAACATGTGAATCTTTTGGATTTTCTATTTCTCGTAATATAAGCTCATCTTGTTGTGAATAATAGAGTTCTGTGAAAAAAAGTACCCAGGTATCAGGATGAATATAAGCATCTATTGTCCTGGCATATTTGTCAAAACCTTGACTGACCATTATCCAGAATTTTTTGCTGTCTTTTTCTTTCACTGTCGTTCTCAATTTTTCCCATAATATTCTAGAATGTTTTTATTTTTCTGCTTCTAATATTTGTTTATACATTTTCCTTTCTTTATTAATATTCATATTGTCTTTATTACTCTTTTTTGTTATAGCTTTTTTTATATTTTCTGATAAATGTACTCAATTCTTTTTTAGCTTCACTGCAATTTCTATTAAACCAGACCCTATCATGTCTGGTTGCTATTTGAATTCCAGTCCTGTTGGTAGTACAATAAGGGTGAACCAGACTGGTTAGGTTGGCCCAGTGTTTTAGTACTGAGTAATAATTTGCATTTTCAACTATTGTTGTTCTTAAATTATTTGTTGGTCCTTTGAATAAATTATCAAATTGTTTTATTGTATTCGAGTTCCACCTGATCCTTTTTTGGTTAACTATTTCCAAACCTTTGGTAGTACTTAGTTTGTTCTTACCATTATCTACATTTGTATTTATATTTTGTTTAATTTCAATGATAAATTCAATTGGATTATGTGTAGACTCCGACCTGTCGACAATAGTCATTTCTTTAATCATTTTTACTCCCTCTAGGTTACTCCAAACAAAATATATAATTGAGGAGCCTCTAGGGCCGATGTAGGTCAGTTCTCCTTCCCTATCACCCAGTACTCTTCCATTAATTAAGAGCATGTTTTTACCAATTAGGTAGGAGTTAATGATTCTCCCTCTCATATTATCCCATCTATCTTTTGAGGCTCTCGTCCAAGTTACTTTGGGATTCAGTTCTGTTATTATTTCTTGAAATCCTGGACCCTCAAAGTCTTTTCCAATTCTTGCATTGAAGTCCCCTATTATATAGACAGGGGTATTCAGCTCTTCATCCATCAATTGATCAAATATTTCTTTGATTCTATTCTGCATTTTAGTTTTATCTTTAATCATGGGAGATCGATATATATTTATAACTATAATTTTAATTTTCCCATCACCTTTGCCATCTTCTTCTTCAGTTTTTACAATTAACATATCTTTTGGGGTAGAATATTGTCTAGTGATTTTGTAATTATTTTTAGTTGTCAAATATATAGCAACTCCCCCTTTATACCTCCTGAATTTATTACTTTTAATTGCAGACTTAGAAATATTTACATATCCTGGTATTTTGGGGGCATTCTCTGTTCTACACCAAGTTTCTTGAAGACATATCAAGTCAAAATTTGCAATAAACCAATCGATTTCTGGATCTCCGATTTTCAAATAAGTGCTTTCAATATTCCAAGATAAGATTTTAATGTTTACCTTATTATTATCTTGTATTTTCTCCTGATTATTCTTTTGTATTTTTTGTCAATCTTCTTTTTCTTTCATTTTTTTCCATAACCTGGTATCTATTAGGTCCCCTATATTGATTCCAACCATCATTCTTCTCCTTCAGTCCTTTATCAGTTTCTGTCTTGTCATCTCCCACCCCTTTTGTACTTTCTACTTTTGACCACTCATCTCTTGAGACCAAATAGAGTGCCAGTTTCCTGAGTAAGTGATCTTTCTTTAATAACTGTTGGACTATGTCTGCTTTCTTAAATGTGACATCTATTTGTGATGTTAATTCTTTACTTTTGTGTAACGTAATATATTCTATAAGATTTTTTGTTATTTTCTCCTTAATAACTCTTGAAAGGAAAGTTGCCATTTCTCATTTTATTTGTCCTATAGTGTCACCTTTAGTTCTTTTCCAACCAGATATGGTCAGTGTCTTATTTTCCCATTTCTCTTCCTGCTTCCATTTGAATTCCTTGATGGTTTTTAGGATTCTGACGTAGTTTTCCCTTTTTAATTCCCTAAGCTCCTCAGTTCTTTCTATCTGAGCTTCTGTGACTTCTTCTGTCACTTTCCTAATTTCTAAATTATTTTTAAGCTCCATAGATGGCACGATTTGTGTTGGCATGATATGTAATCCCAAACATTTAAATACCTTTTCTTGGCTCCAGATATCCTCCAGTGTGTATCCTTTTTTAGCATAAAGCAATACACAATCTTGGAAGAAACTATTGGGTTATCTCATCACATATAATTCATCCTTTACAGAGGAACTGAGATGGGACTTTACTAATAACGCAAAGCTGGTCAATACCTTTACTTTTATGGTCAAAGGAATAGCTCCACTGTTTGATGTGCTGCTCACATGGAGCCACTTTATGAGAAAAGCAAGGGTTGCAGCTACTATGCAAACAACATAGCTACTTTGCAAGTAGCATATTATTTGCATAGTAGCTATGTCTCCAGGAAGAATAACAGCTTTTATCTTTCAAATGTATTTGCACTCCCAGAGATTTATATTCTTTGCAAAATCTGTGTTAATGCACCAGTTAGGGTTCAGATCAAAGTGACAAAAAAAGGGAAATGTGGTATTAAGGTTTCTGACCCCAACTCCTCCACCCCCATCCCCCAAGCAGCAAAAGGAAAAAACATTATGGTTTTTACTGTCCTGACTGTTGGCAAATCAGGGATGGGGTCCTCCTTGGGGTTCTCAACCCTAACACTCATCCCACTGTTATACAATCTTCAGATATACAAAACTGTGTTTCCTCACATGCTGCCAGCAACCTGTAGGCCCTGTCTAAATGAATCATATCAGATATGACCTATTTGGTCATAGAAAGGGGAGAGTGTGACAGAAATAGGAAGGAAGGAGTTAAACTAAGCAGTATGGAGTGGAGGAGAAAGTGGAGGAGAAAGTGACAACTTGGGTATCAAACTGGTTTAGGGATGGGAGGCAAAGGGTGGTTGTAAGTGGTAGCCACTCAGGCGATAGTACAGTGACTAGTGGGGGTGCCAGACATTTCGGTGCTGGTATCGGTTCAATTCAATGTCTTCATAAGTGACACTGCAGAGGAGTTTGTGGATAAAATGTGTCTCTTTGTGGATAATACAAAAATCTGCAACAAGGCTGACACTCAGGAAGGGAGAGACAGAATGCAAAGGAATCTGAGGAAACTAGAGGAATGATCTAGGCCCTAACGGGTAGCAGCTGAGTTTCAGTGCCAAAGAGTGCAAGGTTATGCACTTAAGGTTATGAAATCCAGGGACTGTGTATAAGATGGGGGAGTGGAGCTTACAGTCACCAAGCAAGAAAGAGATCTAGGGGTCATCATATCTGATGACCTCAAAGAAACTGGGCAGTGTGACATAGCAGTGAAAAGAGCTAGCAGGATGTTGGGGTGCATTGAGAGAGGAATTTCTAGCAGGAGGAGGGAGGTGGTGCTGCCATTGTATTGCTCACTGGTGAGACTCCACCTGGAGTACTGTGTCCAGATCTGGAGGCTGCACTTCCTCATGAACACTGAAAGGGTAGAGGTGGTACAGAGGATGGCAACTAAAATGGTGGTGGTGGGGGGAGGTTACGAGACACCGTATGAAGAAAGGCTGCAGGAATTTAATATGTACTCCCAGGAAAAGAGGATAGCAAGAGGGGACATGATTAAAATCTACAAGTACCTCACAGGAGTGAACAAGTTGCAAGTTGTGGGTCTATTTCAGAGAAAGGAAGGCACTAGAACAAGGGGGCATGCAATGAAGCTAAAAGGGGGAAGTTTAGGGCAGACATGTGGAAACACTTCTTCATTGAAAGGCCAGTGGATGACTGAAACAGCCTGCCACAGGAGGTAGCAGGGGCAAAGACTGCTGGGAGCCTCAAGCATAGATGGGATAGGCACAGGGGCATATTGGGTAGAGGACCGGAGGGAGGGAGTGACACCTATGACCAGCTAGGATCAGTGGTGATGGACTAGGCAGGGACAAGGGGCACACTAGATTGGCCTAAAGGTCCTTTTCTGCCAACAAAATTTATGTTTCTATATAATGAGAAGGTGCCAATCCCCTCTTATGAACTTATGTGACTGTGAAGGAGGAAGGTGGCTTGGGAGGTAAAGGACTAACCCCTGGGAAACATATTGTGGAAATCCAAAATTAAACAACCCTACCTGCTTGATTTCATTTTCATGTGTGGACATTCTGTTTGGTGTTGGCTCTCTGATAATAGTATCCTGAGGTTTCTGAGTTTCTGGTTCCTTCCATCCAGGCCTGTTCTGGCAAGGCATGGTGCAGACTAAGTGCCCCACTCCCCAACCTGGAAAAGAGTCCCACAATGCACCAAGATACAGAGCAGGGATGACACTACATTCTTTATTTTTAAAATACACACTATCTCTTGTGTGGCTCCAGCCATGGGTGTAGGCAGGCATATTCACTGTGCACATTGTGTATTGCTTTGTTTTTTAAGAACCTGTCCCATATCAAATGCCTTTCTCTAACATCATCATTCTAATCGGGAGCAAATTCGACTATGTAACTGTGATATTTCCAAGTGACACACTGACATGTAGATGAGACACTTTAAGTTGCAGTGCTGCTATTTAGGATATCACCTACATTTTGCATATATGGGATAACCTGTTTTGAGATTAGATGAGACTTTTTCTTCATTTTTAGTTAGTTCAGAAAAATGGGGAAATAGTTTTCTGTTAGTCTTTTTTTTATTTTTTTTTTATAAAGATAATTTTTATTCAATTTTGTAAAACATGGACATACATGTACAAACATTGTCAGTCTGATTCATTTTGAGCTTCAGGCTGGCAGTAGAGCCTAGCAGTTAGAGTAATGAGCTGTCAGTGAGTTTGGTACATCTAGCAGCCCTTGGTTGGAGTTCCACAACCTCCACTTGCATATTGTGGAACTGTAAGCAAGTCACTTAACCTCCCCAGTGCTCCCGGCTGCCCTTGAAAATAGGCACATGTGCCTGGTGGGCCTTACCGGGTTACCAACGAATAATAAAAAAATGTTTAAACCCATTTCTTTTAGTATTATAATGCCCTCCTTCTACCTTCAGTAGTGTAGTGGTAAAGGAGCTGTGGAACAAAACTTAGGAGTTCAAGTTCCACAGTTGGCAGAATTTCTGAGACACTCCGGGGGTACGAGCAATCGTAGTACTGTATGGTTTAACATAATGCCTGAGGACCAGCGTCGCATGACCAAGATGCTAGTGGCTGACATCAGGAGGGTGGATTTGGGGAGGATGGAAGGACTACTGGAGGTCAGGCTCAAGGGTGTAGGGCAATTGAATGGGGTGGAAGCAAAATGATAGGACATTACAAGTGCAGTATTGGAGGTTTCCAAATTCGTCATGATGACAGCAGAAAGACAAAAAATGTCAAAACCTATGGTTATCTTCAAACAAAAAGTTCTAAAAGGCACACGTTGTGCTGAGATGGTTCACTGTAAACAGAAGACTATCCTGTCTGTTCAGAGACAGGTGTGAAACAAACATTTGTCAATGGCAAATATTTGCTTGCAGGTATGTGTTGTGCAGATGTTTATCTAGCATTGAGTTTCTTCATACTGAAAGTCTAAGACATTGCAGCCCCCTCCCAACGGCTGTTATTTTCCTGCTTTAATAAACTTTAGCTGTCCCAGTATCAAATCCTTCTGTTGTCAGTTCTGCCCACTAGCAACCACTAAGTTCTATTTACTTCCCAAACATTTGCTGTAGAGTTAGAGAAGGAGGAGGAGGAGGAAGAGGGGTCTTGTAGAGATATTTCTATATATTTTTGTCAGTCGATATTCACTGTTTTTTCCTTGCTATAGTTCGATTTTAAATAAAAATAATTGATTCGAATCAACTGAGAGCCTACCTTCTACGATAAAAAAATATTTTGTTTGTTTCCAGCTGATGAACACTGCCCCTCTGCACAGTCCCTCCTTTCCTTTCCTTTCTCTTTGTTCATTCATTTGGGATGTAGGGCCCCTTCTTGCCCCGATCTCAGCCCTGTAGCCTCTTCCTTGTGCTTTTGTTATGTGAGGTCTGCCTATAATAACCTCCTATTTCTGGAGGCCACACACACACACACACACACAGACACACACAGACAGACACACACACACACACACACACACACACACAGATTCTTACTTTCACCAGCCATCTGCCTTCAGTTTCAGAAATCTGGTAAGTATGTACAAAAGACTTGTTTCTGATTTAAAAAAAAAAAGAAAATGAAAATTAGAACTTTTATCTAATTGTCTGGTAAAACAAATTTTGCAAGGACTGTCCAGTACTCTTATCATCAGATGATTTTGGTAGGGCTAGGCGAACTGTATTGGAAGTTGGACCTTTTTTCTGCTGTCTGTTTTGGTTTTAAAGCCCTGCATTCTAAAAATAGTACATTCTGCTATCTTCCCTGGGGTATCTTTCAGACCAGGCGGTCTCACTTCCAGTATCTCTCAACCTTTAGGCTTTCAAATGTGTAGTGCTAGCAGTGGCAGAAATGGGAGGAATCCAGGGGAATTCAGTTCCGGGAATTAAAGTTAAAGTCTGACTCAGTTCCAGAGGCAAAATGGGAAAAGACTGCTGTGGTATAAAATTAACTTCAAAGATGTAACTATAACTCAAGGGTAAAAATGCATTATATGAGGAAACATGTCCCCAGACCTCTGTGGGATAAATTTGATCCTACCTCAAAGGTGCTGGGTGCCCACACCCATTGAATTTTTTATTCTTCCATTACTGAGGTCGACTTTAAAATGTGGAGAAAAAGGCTAGAATACATCACACAGTTTCAGTTTAAAGAATACGTTGTTTAAGAATAGGGGGCATCATGTTTGGGGTGTTTCTATGAAGTTCTTTTAAAATATTAAGAGTTTGTACATCCCGAAATAGCACTTATATAATGAGGAGCATCAGTAAATCTTTGTGAATCAGGACACCGGAGAGTTTGTCCAAATGCAGGACACTGTGTGTTGTATTTTAACATATGGATTCTAAAATGAATAGCACTGTAACGCATATACTGTAAAAAATTTCCGGTAATACCATTGATGCCGGACTAATAATAACACCATTCACGACTGATAATACTATCGTTCAGGTCCCATAATAGTATTGTTCAGGACCTGAATGATAGTATTATCACCGAAACTCAATAGCGCAACCTCAAGTCTGCCATACCACTTCTTCCAAAGTGTGCCTTCTGATTGCCCATTTTTCCTTTGTGGGTAGGCAGAACAAATTTTAAAACATTGCGGCCATCTCACACTTAGCGAGAGTGAATCGCGTCTGGTGCTTGGCATTCTCTCAATTTTTTTTTTTGTTTCACCAACAAAATTGGAATTATGTAGTTCCTACCTTCAAAATGAAACAAAAAGTTAGGACCACCTACCAAAGTAAACACATTTTACTTGTATAGCTGTGGAGCAGGGGTGAGAGACCGACAACTAAGACACTACTGTGGCGGTTGATGCTGACCAGGACCAAGAGACATCTTTGGTGCAGCAGCTGATCGCCCCTTACTAAAGGACCAAAAATAAAAACAAATTGGATCCATATATTGAAAGAAATTTAATGCATTATCGGTGATTGATACCATCTCGAGGTTCTAGACTCGGGAACCTCTCAAGCTTCGTTCTCAAGGTTCCTACCTGTCCAGAACCTCTTGATGGTATCACTCGCCGATAATGCACCAGAACCTATACATTATTCTATTTTTAATCCAGGATTTTAATTATATTAACTGTGTTTAATTAAAATATTGGATTAAAATACAATACACAGTATCCTGCATTTAAACAAACTGTCCAGTGTCCTGATGGCACCATAGGAACAGTTCTTAAATACAAGCCTAGAGTCACTCTTCTCCCCGACTGAACTTAATTGTTTCAGTGCAGCTGCTGGTGGAGCGGGGGGAGAGAGAGAGAGCGGTATCAGATGGTAATCGTCTGCTGCTGCTGCTGATAAGCTCTTCACCTGTCCCTGACCAGGTGCTCAGCGGCAGCTAGTGGCTGCGTGGCTTCCTCTTCTTGCTGCAGCCACTGCTCCATCTTTCCGGCACCTGAAGCTCCATCCCTGTTCCCAGGCTCTTCATCCACCCCTGACCGGGCACTCAGTGGCAGCTAGTGACGGCATGGCTTTCACATCTTGCCATGGCCACTGCTTCTTCTTCCCGGCACTCGAAGCTCAATCCCTTCACCCAGGCTCTTCACCTACCTCCAACCAGGTGCTCAGCAGCAGTTAGTGGTGGCGTGGCTTCCACTTCTCCCCACGGCTGCGACTCCTTCTTCCAGGCACCAGAAGCTCCATCTCTGTTCCCAGGTAAAGGCAGAAGCTGAATCTTTCCTGCCTTCTCCGACCAGCTCCTCTGAAGTGGTGGCGCATCTGCCAATTGGCCGATTTTCAGTACTGGTAAATCACAGTTGCTCTGCCCGGCTTTGACATTTCTGAGCACTTTTTCTTCTATTTACACCACAGACTGTAGTACTGAATAGCTATTTCTTGGGGAGATTTTTTAGGAGTTACTGTCTCTTCATTGTTATAGGCTTTTAAGTTACAATTGTTAATTTTGATCCGTATTTCCAGATGAGTTTTTTTATTCATTGGAATGTTTTAATATTAACATTAATGTTTTAAGCCGGACCGGTGGCACTGAGGGTTGAGGTGCTGGATGCCACACCTTGCGCCACGCTGGCGAACAGGGTTCGGGAACAAGCCAGGGCCGCCGGGGGTCAGCAGGGGAGGGATAGAGATTGAATGTCCGCTGATGGCTCTCTCTTCCTGGGGGGGGTATGGGAAGTGCTCGCTCAAGAGTGACCTCTGGCGGTGGCTGGAGGATCGCCAGTGAAGCAACGCAGCATAATGCCTGGGGGCGGAGCCATGGCACTACGTTGCCTTGCTGACTGGACTCTGCGGGGGAGGGGGTACAAACAAGCAGAAATATCTTCTGCTCATCAGTGAGATGATGATGGCCCAGGGGGACTTCGCTGTGAGTATAGACTCATGAGACTGTTCTTAGGAGTTGGTCTTAGTTGTATGTGCCCAGAGATAGGGCTAGAGTGCACCTGTCAGGGCCCCTGTTTCACAAATAAGTTCTGAATGGTTCAAGTTTAAAGTTTTAGAGTCCTTTAGCATTTCAAGGGGAAATGGATGATCCATGTTGGTGTAACCCAGCAGGAATGGCAGACAGTGGGCATGGGGTAAGGTTGGACATAACCCCGGTTTGATTCCTTAGTCAGGGCAAACTGGTTCACGTATGGGCACCAGGTTTAACTGGGCATGTTAACGGATGTTATCACTCTAGGGGAAATGTGTTTAAGTGTGTGGTAACGACCACAGTATATACTTGTTTTGGAAAAGTAAAGTCCAGAGATTCCTAGTACAGAGGGATGGACAGTTCAAAATGTGAGTGAGGAAAAGTTTGTTCTAAAGTTCCCAAACAGTTGTTGTTCTGGAAAGAAAAGACTTGCTCCTGTGTAGACAGTACAAAACCTGGGGGACCACCCTGTTCTGTATTTGTTACCAACTTGTGTGAATAAAGCCATACTGTACAATCCCAATTTTCAGTAGTGGTCATTGCCTTAATGCTTCCTGACTGTGAATTGTTATGGGGCCCCCACAGAAGTTAGACCTAGCGTAGCTCTGGCACCTCTCTCCCAGAGCTGCAGTAAATATAAATGTTATTTTGTACCCTACCCCACTGACCCTTTAGACTGCTGAGCCAGGTATTCACCTCAGAGCTAGGGGTGATGCCTTTTTGTTTTGCCAACTTGTGGCCTGTTGCCTTGTCTGTGGTACAAGTTAGGGGGTCCCAGTTTGCTCTTGGCAGGGGCATGGGGTGCAAAATTGGGGGTCCTTCCAAAGATCTTGGGGGAGAGGATAATGATGAGGGTATGTCTAGGTTCTTTCTGTCTGTTGACGGTGCCCCCATGACATAAATCATTGCCAAGGATAAGTAAATTTGTGCCCAGTAAATTGCCATCCAAGGGAATTTTTCTGCCTGTATTTTGTGAGGAAAAATATGCTGAATGTGTGCTAGAAAAGCTACTCTGCAAAGTGCTTAAAGACTGCTGAACTTAGCAATGTGTGCCCCTACCATACAAAGTGCTTAAAACTGTTAAAAACTAAATATCTCAAGTTTAAAAGTTGTTGTGGACTTTAAGAATGTTATTGCCTAAGTGTCCTGAAAGTTTCCAGTGTTTGGGATGTAAACTGGAGGAGTTGCTAGAGGAAATGTACAAAGAACTGTGCTGAATTGCCTAAAAAGTGATCTTGCCATTGATTTTCAAGCCATGGGAAAATTTACAGTTTGCAATTTAAATTTGCCTGCTCGATGATCGTCGTGAAGTAGAGCGAGCAAGAGCGAAAGAGAGAGAGGAAGCATTCATTTACATGGTGTCATGTGATTGTTTAAACACAACCAAGTCCTGCCCATTGCCTGAGTCTTAGAGGCAGCGGGGTGTTCAAGGAGGAGAGCATGTAGCGTGCGAGCAGTGTGAGCAACAGCAGAGAACCATTGCGAAGGAGAGAAAACTTTTGGACTTTGTTAGTGAACTTTTAAAAGCAAATTCGGGCTTCTCCCGACTTCCAACCACTAAGTCAGCGACTACATTGTGTGCAGTACCGAGCCATGGGCTGGACAGCCCGACCGACCCAAAAATCCCTAAAAAATCGGCAGGAGGCCATCAACCATCCTCGGAGGGAATAAACTATGTTCTACAGTAAGTAAACAACTGTAAATAAACAAACTATGCAATGCAATAGATCTGAAGCTAAAAGACAGCAATGACTGAGCAAAGCAAAATGTTGGGGGCTAAATGGACTGAGTCATAGTAGCTGTAGCCGGTAGCAAGCAAAACATGCTAAAAGTCTAAAAATGGGTAGTGCTACACAAAGTCTTAAAAAGTGGCAAAGAGTACAGGACTGTGCTGAATTTGTGCTGAATGTGAAATTGCAAGGTTGTGCAGGAAAAACAGCAAAATGCAAGGTTAGAAAGTAATTGCCAGTTAAAGCAATGTGTGTGTGATGCAGAAAAGTTGTTGGCGACCATGTTGGGGCGTAGTCTGGAAGAAAGTAAACAAAACACCAGGCGCCATGCTGAGCAAAAATTGCAGTAGTAGAAAGCAACAGAAAATGCGTGCACATGTGTGAAACCAACGCAAGCCAGGCTACAGTTTCAGCAAAGATGCAAAGGAAAGGAAGTGTGTGTTTTGAAACAGAGTGCAAAGTCAGTCAGCATATTTCAGCAGTGAGAGAGCAAATGAACTTTTGCAGTGTACCAAGTCAGAACCAGTACTAAATGCAAAGTGCAGAGCAATAATTGAGACTTGTGTGTTGGTATTTCAGAAAATGGCAGATCACAAAACAGGTTACCCCCTCAATGCTAGAATGTGGGTCACCCAACAAGAAAGTCAGCTTGTTAAATATGTGCAAGTGTATAATTGTGAAGGAGCCCCAGCTGATGTAGCTCTCCCAAACTTCCCAGTGAATGTCTGTGTGGTTTGCCTGAGGCCAGGAAGGGACGTCCTGTTGATACCACACTGCAAGGACTGCAGAAGGCAGTATGGTATGTGCAAAGAAGGTGGTGTCGTTCAAGCTAAAGCAAAGGCAATTTGTTTAACCCCTACATGGACACTGGTAGAGGGTCCGATCTGTACAGTGCAGCAAAAGACGGATAGTAAACTGGAACCTAAATAACTAGTTAAAGAGTTTTTCGAGGGTGCTGTTCAGAATAACTTGCAAAGGCAGGAAGAAGTGATCTTTTCCACACCAGAAAAGGTGGAAAGAGATACTTCAGAGACTGAGTCTGTCAATCCATGGGTAGAAGGCCCAAGTCTGAGCCTCACTGGAGAGGATGAGTTGGAAGATGCTCTGCAGTGGGAGACAACCACCTCAGGAGGCAGTCAGCAATGTACAGTGTCTGGGACTAAACCAGCTATTAGTTCCTGGGCAGAAGCTGTAGAGCAAGCAGAACTGGAACAAGTTGGTAAGGTGACTGGCAGCTAGACAGGTCTGTCAGTGGCCCCAGTTGCAAGTGAGCCATATGAGACTGTTCAGGGCTCAGAAGTTGTAGAAATGACAGGGATGGACTGCCTTTTTTTTATCACATCTATGTTTTTCCTCCTGCTGCCACTGACCTGCTGTGAATCCAGCCACCGCTCCACTTCCCCCGATGACCCCGGAAGTACATTCCCACACCAGCTAGCATATGCAGCTGTACCTACAAAAGGGACCCTCCCCTCGGTCCCTGCACCAGGCCAGGAACTAATACTGGCATGTGGCTGCACACAACGAGCCCCACCGGGCTCAGGAAGCTGCGGCTATCAAGCTGCCTTGGTCAATGTTGCCATTTTCCTCCCTGTAGCTGGTTGCCCGGAGTGCAGATATGCAATGACGTCAGTGCACCAATGTGCTGACGTCCGCTGCACTCCCTCCTCACTTGCACTGACTCAAGCAGTGCCCCAGTCATCACCAGGGGCCGCTATAGAGTGGTGGCAACCCACATCCCTCCCCAGGATAGGAGAGCAGTCTTCCGAATGCCTAATCCTATCCCTCCCCTGCCAACCCCTGACAACCCGGGCTAGTGTCCGAACCCGGGTTGCCAGCATAGCGTGAGGTGTGGCATCCAGTGCTTCAACCCTCAGTGCCACCAGACCAGCCCAATTGACTACTTTTTCCTTGTTCTGACCAACGCTAGCTGGCTTGACCAGGTCTGGCTGACTCCCAGCTGGGCCACTGGGTTAAACCTGCCAAAAAGCAGCAAGGTGAAACATTTAGTTAGATGCAGAGCTGAGGCCGAATATGGACAGACCTATTCATTTTTTACAAGGTGAATATGGGAGGCAATAGAAGTAGAGAGACATGGCTATGGGAAGAAGCAAGTGCTAATGTCACCCCCAGAGTGAACAAGTTTGTAAAAATCAAATTGTGTCGTGAATGGTTGCAGTTTTGGAAGCTTGAAAGAACTCTCTATATAGACTCTGTCAGAGTAGTAAATAAGATTGGTCAATAAACAGTGCATAACCAGAGAATAATTCGGCCAGATGGGGACATTTTCCATGCCCCCATCCTGAGTGGTACTATCCCTGAGTGCCACTCCTCTAGCATGTGTGCCAAGTAGCTACATTAAAGAGGAAGCAGCAGATGGTGCATGTCTCCGGCCTTCTAAAGTGGCAGAGACCCACATGGGTGCAACTTTACTGGAAGAACCAGGTCGTATCTAGCAGCATCCAGGTGATGTCCAGCAGTATCCAGGTCCAGCAGGTGTTGTGGAGGAGCTGATCTAAAGATTTTCTCCAGCCCAGATCCAGAGAGGTGATCCAGATTGTCTACCTGCACCTAGAGTCTGGTAAGGGATGCATTTTCCTCTTTGACTTTTTAAGTTTATTGAATGTGCTACCAAGTGAAGATGTTCATGGAATTGTTGGCCCTATAGAGACACTCTGGGTATTTGGACTGCAGTGTCAGCAGACCTCAAGTTTGTCCAAGAACAGTTTTCACAGGTTTCGGCCTATAGAGACTCTTCTTGCATAGAGTGCCTTGTGCACTCAGGACATTATTCCCTTAGAGTGCAGACTTTGTAGGGACCACCTTCCCCCCAAATGGTATTGTAAATGTGTTTATTTTATAATTTTTCTACTGCCTTTTGTAGAAAACCCTTTAGAATCTTTTTGGGATTGGATAGTATCTGCTGGTGAAAGGTTTTAGTCACTGTGTTTTTTAAGCAGGATGTGTTTTGGAATGTTTTCTTTTGCAGGTGTTCCTGAAAGAAGAAAATAAGACAAGAAGTGGATGTTTAGGGCTCATCGGAGTCCTCTTTGTATTGTAATTTTGGGCATTGGGAATGTTTAGCTAGGAAATGTTAACCATTTTTCTGCTTTTCAGGTTTAGAGTACGTAATTCTGGGGTTTTGAGAAATTCATAGCAATGTCCTACATATGTTTCCAAAGCAGTCTACATTTTAGAATTGTGAAAAGTGTAGGGGGGATATGTTTCCCTCGTAGGTAGCATAGCTCAGATAGCTTTTCCCTAGAGGGCTAGGGGGATAGACAGACTGGAGGTCTTAACTCAAGTATGGGCCTTCAGTGCTGTTCTGTCTGGCATGCTTCAAATCAGTCTGTTGGAGTCAATGGCAGTTCCAACTATCTTGGAACTTCCATAGTTGTTAGGTGAAGCTGAAGATGCTTCAGCTGACCTCTGTTCTCTGGTGCAACCTGCCTAGGTTTCAGCCCAGGTAGGGTTGAGCCTAGCCAATTCTCCCCATAGGGCGCCCAGAGGTTTGGAGGGCCTGCGTTGCAGACCATAGCATTTGCTGTGGACAGCAAGCTTCATCTGTTGGTAGTAAGTGTAACCACTCAGTACCTTGAGGTTACTGGAATTCCATCAAGTTAGCCCTAGAAAGCTAGTGGGCAGCTGGTAAGAGACTCATTAGGAGTTCTTTACATATGACAGCATTGTTTTCTCAGCTAGGCTGGGCAGAGATTGATTATGTCATTTAGAATTATCGTTGCAGCATAAGCCAATTTGGAATCAGCTGCTTAGGGGGGTTTAGAATGTTGAGACAATAGTGCAGTCAGTCAGTGGAGAGTAGTCCGTATTCAGCAGCAGTCTGAAGTGTAACTCTGAGCAGCAGCAGTGCTCAGAGTGTGGGAGTGCCTGCCAATCCCCTGTATGACTAGGTGAAGGACCCCCAGCAATTTCTCACCATAGTGTGTGAGATCAGCAAGAACCAGAAGAAGTGGTGGAGACTGTTCATCTGCAGAACCCCTGTGTGTCATTTCCACAGCAAATTGTGGTTTGGATGGTGTTTCAGTGGGATCTGATGGGCAATCAACGAAGATCCTGAAGAGTTTCAGCTGCCCAGAGGGAAAGGTGTCTGTATTGAAGCTGTGACAAAGCTACCTGTGAAGGGAAGAGGATGTTTTCCATCACATTTTCCATGTCTGTATTAAAGGAAGAAACAAAGCCGTGAGTACAATTTCATAGCACTGTTCTTAGGGGTTGATCTGAGGTGTCCCGATCTGCTCTTGGCCGGGGCATGGGTTGCACATACCTCCCCTTCCAGCTTTTCTGCAATGTCACCTATCAGAAAGACTCAGAGTGCACCTCTGTGAGGTCAGGTAATGAATGGATAATCATCATGCCGAGAGTGTGCATGGCAAGGTTGGACTCAGCCAGTTCTCTTACATTTTGGCCTGGTCACAACTGCCTGAGTCATGTCACGAATGCCATGAGTATCATATGGCACTGGTGTGATGCCCCATGCAAGGGCTGGACTGACTGTGCTCTTTATCCTGAGAGAGCCACACTCTCCTTCATGTGCTGAGAAAGTGTCAACAGCTGACACCCATTTAAACACTGGCATAGGTGCACAGGGTAGTGTCTTGCCCTGCCTATGGTAGGGGTCAACTGCGCACACTCCACAGACATCCTGTCCAAGGGGCACTTCCATGCAAAGTTCCTAGTGCCAGTTAATAAATAGCAGTCCTGAATGAATGCAGTCCTGATAAAGAAAGTCCCCTAGGGACATATCTGGGAATGAGATATTTTAGGTTAGTATGTATTTCATGGTAAATCATTGGAAAGGAATGAATGAAGAAATGAATCAATAACGTGAGGCTCATTGAACACCTGGAGATAAAAGGGCTGCAGGACCACTGGCAGCATGGATTCACAGGGGAAGGTCATGTCAAATTCATCTGATAGATTTTTTTGACTGGGTTACCAGGGAGGTGGATCAAGAGAGAGAGCAGCGGAAGAGGTCTAGCTGGACTTCAGAAAGGCTTTTACACTGTGCCGCATGGAAGGCTAGTTAATAATTGAGTCCAGTAGCCGCCGGAACCATCCATTGTTGAACCTGACCCAAAATGGCCACCCAGACTCAATAAAAAGTATGCTTAAAAAAAAAAAAACTGAAACAAAAGAGTTTATATCTGCTGTTCAGTGAGCTGGGTGCTTTTAGGAAAAAAAGTGTTTTATGTACATGTAGGAATGTGTTTGTAACAAATGCTGTGGGAAGGAGACGTTGGTTCTTTACAAATGAAAGTAAGTGCTGTTGAAAGCAGCGCTGGCCGAGGGGGAGGGGGGGCATGTCATGACGACATGTTTTCTATCTACATAAATGCTACATAACATAGCTACTATGTACATAAATCCTGATGACACAACTACTGTGTACATAAAACATATGTACACAGTAGCTCAAATATCAAGATTTATGCAATGGATTTTGGGTCCACGCCTGTTGCATAAAGATATTGGGACTGTTTCATGAGTTAGCTCCAGATATGCATGTCATGTGGTTTGCAATGCTGTTGTTACTGCACACTTGCATAAGTGGCACAGCCATGAGAGCACAGTGGCACAATAACATTCATGGGGCAATGTATGACATGGGAGTCCTAACATTATTGGTCTGTCTGTCTTCTTCAGGGCAACAAAAGTGAATGTAGAAAGAAATAGATATTCCTCTTATGTGTGTGCATCTCCTGCATATAAATGGATTATCTTTTTACAGATTTTTCCTTTTTGACTTTACTAATAGTTCAAGTTCAAATTTTTTGTTGTTCGACAAAGTCATTACAAAAATAGTTAACATTTTTTGGACATACAAGCATAAATATTGCTCTTTAGATATATTCTGTAAACATCACAGTTTGAAGTAATACCTATCACGTGGATTTAAATACATTCATGGAATGGCATATAAATATTCTCATAAATAAGTAGCCTGGAAGAAGCCAACTACTTTCTCTAATATACATAGATTTTCGTTGTTCATTAGACATTTCACCATTTCATTAGGGGGGAGGTCAAGTTTCATCATGATGTCACCAAGCCATTTCATGTGTAATCCCTTATAGAAGTATACATGTTTTAGGTCATCTTCAGATGACCTATCGCATTTACAATATGAAATAGGAGTATTTTCCCTATTTTGTTTATAGAATACATAATTGGCATTCTATATTTCAAGCATAAATTTAGTAATTGTTCTCCTCTCCTTTGGGTTAGTTAATTTGATTAAATAGGTTTCCAGGCCATATGTTGTTTTAATCTGTTTGAACCATCAATATAGCTTAAATTGTTTCATTTTTGCCAACTCCTTAGTTTTCTTTTGGTCCCTTAACCTGTTCTTCACCTTTTTGACTATCGTATATCATGGATGTACGAACATACTCCATAAAATATCTCCTAGCCCATTTGGGAAGACAAGATGCTTAAAAATTTCGAGAGTTGGGAACATTTTCCCCGACAGAGTATATTTGATTTCTTCCTCTAGGCATTGCCTAGGTAATATAATTTTGTATAATAAAAATAACTTTACTGAAGAAAGGATTAATCTTTTTTTCACTAATGTAAGAATGGAAAATTGTCCCAATTCTGAACTCACTATGCCAGCTGGTATTGATTGTGGTACCATCAGGATATACCTTTTCATTTTATTACATAATATTTCTAGATTTTTCAGATCATATGTTCCCCAAATTTCAGCTGCGTACAGAATACTAGAATTTATTTTAGCCTCGAATTCCCTTAAAACTCCTTTGACCGATGTTTGTCCCATCTTTGTATTAAATGTCCTAAAGGTGTTAGATGTTTTCCTTGTTTTCCCTAGAATCTGGGCTATGTGATCTTTCCATCTTAAGGTTTGACTAAATCTAACACCCTAGTAGTCATAATAATTAACTCTTTCTATTTTTTCTGAATTTGTCCACAATGGTTTAGTATATTTCTTATTATTCCCAAATGGCAATATTTTTGTTTTAGTCATATTAATTTTTAATTTATGATCATCACACAATTTAGAAAAACAGTTAAGTTTCCTCTGTAAACCCAAAATTGAAGTTGAAATTAATACCAAATCGTCGGCGTATGCCAGACAGTCTACCCAAGTGTTTCCTATTTTGGGAGCGTGGAATAATGAATTTTCCAATTTCTTCAAAATGTCTTTTATATATATATATATTGAACAAAAAAACTTGCCAATAGGCATCCTTGTCTGACCCCTCGTATCATTTTAAATGGCCTAGAAATATTCTCATATTGATCATATCATATTGCATCCCATGTATCTGAGTGCAATCTTATTAGAATGTTAAGAAGCTCTGGGTATAGCTCTAATTTCTTTAACTTGTTCCATAGTATAACTCTGCTAATACTCTCAAATGCAGATGTGAAGTCCACAAAACAGCAATAGAGAAGGGTCTTCTTAATTTTTGTGTATTTCCAAATTAAATGTTTAAGTGTGTAGCAATGTTGGATTGTAGATCTGTTTCTCTGAAATCCATTTTGGGTTTTGTGTAAAATATTATTACCTTCAGCCCATTCTACTAATCTCTTTAAAATAATTTTAGTAAATATTTTTTGTGAGATATCTATCAGGCTTATCAGGCGGTACATTTTGGGGTCACTTGGGTCGCCTTTTTTGAAAATCAGGAATATAATACTCCCCTTCCAACTAGTAGGGTATTCATGACCTTGTGCAATAGTATTATATAATTTCTCCATGACTGGAGCCCACCAGTTGACATAAAATTTGTACACATCTCCTATTATTTTATCCTGACCGGGGGCTTTATTAAATTTTAATTGAATGATTGCTGTTTGTATTTCTTCTAGATTTATTATGATTGGGATTGGGTATATAACATGTGAATCTTTTGAATTTTCTATTTCTCGTAACATAACCTCATCTTGTTGTGAATAATAGGGTTCTGTGAAAAAAAAGTACCCATGTATCAGGATGAATATAAGCATCTATTGTCCTGGCATATTTGTTAAAACCTTGACTGACCATTATCCAGAATTTTTTGCTATCTTTTTCTTTCACTGTCCTCCTCAATTTTTCCCATAATATTCTGAAATGTTTATATTTTTCTGCTTCTAATATTTGTTTATACATTTTTCTTTCTTTATTAATATTAATATTGTCTTTATTACTCTTTTTGTTATAGTTTTTTATATTTTCTGATAACTTTACTCAATTCTTTTTAGCTTCTTTGCATTTCTATTAAAACAGACTCTATCATGTCTGGCGCTATTTGAATTCCAGTCCTGTTGGTAGTACAGTAAGGGTGAACCAGACTGGTTAGGTTGGCCCAGTGTTTTAGTACCGAGTAATAATTTGTATTTTCAACTATCATTGTTCTTAAATTGTTTGTTGGTCCTTTGAATAAATTATCAAATTGTTTTATTGCATTCGAGTTCCACCTGATTCTTTTTTGATTAACTATTTCCAAACCTTTGGTAGTATTTAGTTTGTTCTTTCCATTATCTACATTTGTATTTATATTTTGCTTAATTTCAATTATAAATTCAATTGGATTATGTGTAGACTCCGACCTGTCGACAATAGTCATTTCTTTAATCATTTTTACTCCCTCTAGGTTACTCCAAACAAAATGTGTAATTGATGAGCCTCTAGGGCTGATATAGGTCAGTTCTCCTTCCCTATCACCCAGTACTCTTCCATTAATTAAGAGCATGTTTTTACCAATTAGGTAGGAGTTAATGATTCTCCCTCTCATATTATCCCATCTATCTTTTGAGACTCTCATCTAAGTTACTTTGGGATTCACTTCTGTTATTATTTCCTGAACTCCTGGACCCTCAAAGTCTTTTCCAATTCTTGCACTGAAGTCCCCTATTATATAGACAGGGGTATTCAGCTCTTCATCCATCAATTGATCAAATCTTACTTTGATTCTATTCAGTATTTTAACTTTATCTTTAATCATGGGAGATCGATATACATTTACAACTATAATTTTAATTTTCCCATCACCTTTGCCATCTTCTTCTTCAGTTTTTACCATTAGCATATCTTCCAGGGTAGAATATTGTCTAGTGATTTTGTAATTATTTTTAGTTGTCAAATATATAGCAACTCCCCCTTTATACCTCCAAAATTTATTACTTTTAATTGCAGACTTGGAAATATTTACATATCCCGGTATTTTGGGGGCATTCTCTGTTCTACACAAAGTTTCTTGAAGACGTATCAAGTCAAAATTTGCAATAAACCGATTTCTGGATCTGCGATTTTCATGTAAGTGCCTTCAATATTCCAAGGTAAGATTTTAATGTTTACCTTAGTATTATCTTGTATTTTCTCCTGATTATTCTTTTGTATTTTTTGTCAATCTTCCTTTTCTTTCATTTTGTCCATAACCTGGTATCTATTAGGTCCCCTATATTGATTCCAACCATCATTCTTCTCCTTCAGTCCTTTTTCAGTTTCTGTCTTGTCATCTCCCACCCCTTTTGTACTTTCTACTTTTGACCACTCATCTCTTGAGACCAAATAGAGTCCCAGTTTCCTGAATAAGTGATCTTTCTTTAATAACTGTTGGACTACGTCTGCTTTCTTAAATGTGACATCTATTTGTGATGTTAAATCTTTTTTATGTTCTCCTTAATAACTCTTGAAAGGAAAGTTGCCATTTCTCATTTTATTTGTCCTATAGTGTCACTTTTAGTTCTTTTCCAACCAAATATGGTCAATGTCTTATTTTCCCATTTCTCTTCCTGCTTCCATTTGAATTCTTTGATGGTTTTTAGGATTCTGACATGGTTTTCCTTTTTTAATTCCCTAATCTCCTCAGTTCTTTCTATCTGAGCTTCTGTGACTTCTTCTGTCACTTTCCTAATTTCTAAATTATTTTTAAGCTCCATAGATGGCACGATTTGTGTTGGCATGATATGTAATCCCAAACATTTAAATAATTTTTCTTGGCTCCAGATATCCTCCAGTGTATATCCTTTTTTAGCATAAAGCAATACATAATCTTGAAAGAAACTATTGGGTGACCTTATCACATATAATTCATCCTTTATAGAGGAATCGAAATGGGACTTTACTAATAACATAAAGCTGGCCAATACTTTTACTGGTCAAAGGGACAGCTCCACTGTTTGATGTGCTGCTCACATGGAGTCACTTTATGAGAAAAGCAAGGGTTGCAGCTACTATGCAAATAACATAGCTACTGTGCAAATAGCATATTATTTGCATAGTAGTTATGTCTCCAGGGAGAATAACAATTTTTATCTTCCAAATGTATTTGCACTCCCAGAGATCTATATGCTTTGCAAAATCTGTGTTAATGCACCAGTTAGGGTTCAGATCAAAGTGACAAAAGTAGGGAAATTTAGCATTAGGATTTCTGACTGCAACCCCTCCACCCCCATCCCCCAAGCAGCAAAAGGAAAAAACAATATGGTTTTTACTGTCCTGACTGTTGGCAAATCAGGGATGGGATCTTCCTTGGGGTTCTCGACTCTAACACTCACCTCACTGTTATACAATCTTCAGATGTACAAAACTGTGTTTCCTCACATGCTGCCAGCAACCTGTAGGCTCTGTCTAAATAAATCATATCAGATATAACCTATTTTGTCATGGAAAGGGGAAAGTGTGACAGAAATAGGAAGGAAAGAGTTAAACTAAGCAGCATGGAGTGGAGGAGAAAGTGGGGGAAAAAGTGACAAGTTGGGTATCAAACTGGTTTAGGGATGGGAGGCAAAGGGTGGTTGTAAGTGGTAGCCACTCAGGCGATAGTACAGTGACTAGTGGGGGTGCCAGACATTTCGGTGCTGGTACCAGTTCAATTCAATGTCTTCATAAGCGACACTGCAGAGGAGTTTGTGGATAAAATATGTCTCTTTGTGGATAATACACAAATCTGCAACAAGGTTGACACTCAGAAAGGAATGGACAGAATGCAAAGGAATCTGAGGAAACTAGTGGAATGATCTAGGTGCTAACGGGTAGCAGCTGAGTTTCAGTGCCAAAAAATGCAAGGTTATGCACTTAGGGTTATGGAATCCAGGGACTGTGTATAAGATGGGGAGAGTGGAGCTTACAGTCACCAAGCAAGAAAGAGATCTAGGGGTCATCATATCTGATGACCTCAAAGAAACTGGACAGTGTGACATAGCAGTGAGAAGAGCTAGCAGGATGTTGGGGTGCATTGAGAGAGGGATTTCTAGCAGGAGGAGGGAGGTGGTGCTGCCTTTGTATTGCTCACTGGTGAGGCTCCACCTGGAGTACTGTGTCCAGATCTGGAGGTTGCACTTCCTTATGGACACTGAAAGGGCAGAGGTGGTACAGAGGATGGCAACTAAAATGGTGGTGGTGGGGGGAGGTTACAAGACGCCGTTTGAGGAAAGGCTGCAGAAATTTAACATGTACTCCCAGGAAAAGAGGAAAGCAAGAGGGGACATGATTAAAACCTACAAGTACCTCACAGGAGTGAACAAGGTGCAAGTGGTGGGTCTATTTCAGAGAAAGGAAGGCACTAGAACAAGGGGGCATACAATGAAGCTAAAAGGGGGAAGTTTAGGGTAGACATGCGGAAACACTTCTTCATGGAAAGTCCAGTGGATGACTGGAACAGGCTGCCACAGGAGGTAGCAGGAGCAAAGACTGTTGGGAGCCTCAAGCATAGATAGGATAGGCACAGGGGCATATTGGGACACCAATGACCTGCTAGGGTCAGTGGTGATGGAACAGGCAGGTACAAGGGGCAGACTAGATTGCTGCCAACAAAATTTATGTTTCTATATAATGAGAAAGTGCCAACCCCCCCTTATAAATTTATGCGACCCTGAAGGAGGAAGATGGCTTGGGAGGTAAAGGCCTAACCCCTGGAAAACATAATGTGGAAATCCAAAATTAAACCACCCTACCTGCTTGATTTCATTTTCATGTGTGGACATTCTGTTTGGTGTTGGCTCTCCAATAATGGTATCCTGAGGTTACCTAGTTCCTGGTTCCTTTCACCCAGGCCTGTTCTGGCAAGACATGGTACAGACTAAGTGCCCCACTCCCCAACCTGGATATGAGTCCCACAGTGCACCAAGACACAGAACAGGGATGACACTACATTCTTTATTTTTAAAATACACACTATCTCTTGTGTGGCTCCAACCATGGGTGTAGGCAGGCATATTCACTGTGCACATTGTGTATTGCTTTATTTTTTAAGAACCTGTCCCATATCAAATGCCTTTTTCTAACATCATCATTCTAATTGGGAGCAAATTTGACTATGTAACTGATATTTCCAAGTGACACGCTGACACGTAGATGTGACAATTTAAGTTGCAGTTCTGCTATTTAGGATATCATGTACATTTTGCATATACAGGATAACCTGTTTTGAGATTAGATGAGACTTTTTTTTCATTTTTAATTAGTTCAGAAAAATGGGGAAATAGTTTTCTGCTAGTCTTTTTTTTTTTTTTTATAAAGATCATTTTTATTCAGTTTTGTAAAACATGGACATACATGTGCAAACATTGTCAGTCTGATTCATTTTAAGCTTCAGGCTGGCAGTAGAGCCTAGCAGTTAGAGTAATGAGCTGTCAGTGAGTTTTGTACATCTAGCAGCCCTTGGTTGGAGTTCCACAACCTCCACTTGCATATTGTGGAACTGTGAGCAAGTCACTTAACCTCCCCAGTGCTCCCGGGCTGCCCTTGAAAACAGGCACATGTGCCTGGTGGGCCTTACCGGGTTACCAAAGAATAATAAAAACATGTTTAAACCTATTTATTATAGTATTATAATGCCCTCCTTCTACCTTCAGTAGTGTAGTGTAGTGGTAAAGCTGTGGAACAAAACTTAGGAGTTCAAGTTCCACAGTTGGCAGAATTTCTGAGACACCCCTGGGGTATGAGCAATTCTAGTACTGTATGGTTTAACATAGTGCCTGAGGCCCAACGTCGCATGACCAAGATGCTAGTGGCTGACATCAGGAGGGTGGATTTGGGGAGGATAGAAGGACTACTGGAGGTCAGGCTCAAGGGTGTAGGGCAATTGAATGGGGTGGAAGCAAAATGATAGGACATTACAAGTGCAGTATTGGAGGTTTCCAAATTCTTCATGATGACAGTAGAAAGGCAAAAAATGTCAAAACCTATGGTTATCTTCAAACAAAAAGTTCTAAAAGGCACACATTGTGCTGAGATGGTTCACAGTAAACAGAAGACTATCCCGTCAAAACTGTGTTCAGAGACAGGCTTGAAACAAACATTTGTCAATGGCAAATATTTGCTTGCAGGTATGTGTTGTGCAGGTGTTTATCTAGCATTGATTTGTCTTCGTACTGAAAGTCTAAGACATTGCAGCCCCCTCCCGATGGCTGTTATTTTCCTGCTTTAATAAACTTTAGCTGTCCCAGTATCAAATCCTTCTGTTGTCAGTTCTGCCCACTAGCAACCACTAAGTTCCATTTACTTCCCAAACATTTGCTGTAGAGTTAGAGAAGGAGGAGGAGGAGGAGGAAGAGGGTGCTTGTAGAGATATTTCTATATATTTTTGTCAGTCGATATTCACTGTTTTTTTCCTTGCTATAGTTCGATTTTAAATAAAAATAATTGATTTGAATCAACTTAGAGTCTACCTTCAACGATAAAAAATATTTTGTTTGTTTCCAGCTGATGAACACAGCTCCTCTGCACAGTCCCTCCTTTCCTTTCTCTTTGTTCATTCATTTGGGATGTAAGGCCCCTTCTTGCCCCCATCTCAGCCCTGTAGCCTCTTCCCTGTGCTTTTGTTATGTGAGGTCTGCCTATAATAACCTCCTATTTCTGGAGGCCAGACACACACACACACACACACACACACACACACACAGACACACACACACACACACACACACACACACACACACACACACATATTCTTACCTTCACCAGCCATCTGCCTTCAGTTTCAGAAATCTGGTAAGTATGTACAAAAGACTTGTTTCTGATTTAAAAAAAAAAGAAAATGAAAATTAGAACTTTTATCTAATTGTCTGGTAAAACAAGTTTTGCAAGGACTGTCCAGTACTCTTATCATCAGATGATTTTGGTAGGGCTAGGCACACTGTATTGGCAGTTGGACCTTTTCTCTGCTGTCTGTTTTGGTTTTAAAGCCATGCATTCTAAAAATAGTACATTCTGCTATCTTCCCTGGGGTATCTTTCAGACCAGGTGGTCTCACTTCCAGTACCTCTCAACCTTTAGGCTTTCAAATGTGTAGCACTTCCAGTGGCAGAAATGGGAGGAATCCAGGGGAATTCAGTTCCGGGAATTAAATTTAAAGTCTGACTCAGTTCCAGATGCAAAATGGGAAAAGACTGCTCTGGTATGAAATTAACCTCAAAGACGTAACTATAACTCAAGGGTAAAAATGCATTATATGAGGAAACATGTCCCCAAACCCCTGTGGGGTAAATTTGATCCTACCTCAAAGGTGCTGGGTGCCCACACCCATTGAATTTTTTATTCTTCCATTACTGAGCTTGACTTTAAAATGTGGAGAAAAAGGCTAGAATACATCACACAGTTTTAGTTTAAAGAATACATTGTTTAAGAATAGGGGACATCATGTTTGGGGTGTTTCTATGAAGTTCTTTTAAAATATTAAGAGTTTGTACATCCAGAAATAGCACTTATATAATGAGGAGCATCAGTAAATCTTTGTGAATCAGGACACCGGAGAGTTTGTCCAAATGCAGGACACTATGTGTTGTATTTAACATATGGATTCTAAAATGAATAGCACTGTAACGCATATAAAAAATTTCCGGTAATACCATTGATGCCGGACTAATAATAACACCATTCACTACTGATAATACTATCGTTCAGGTCCCGTAATAGTATTGTTCAGGACCTGAATGATAGTATTATCACCGAAACTCAACAGCGCAACCTCAAGTCTGCCATACCACTTCTTCCAAAGTGTGCCTTCCGATTGCCCATTTTTCCTTTGTGGGTAGGCAGAACAAATTTTAAAACATTGCGGCCATCTCACACTTAGCGAGAGTGAATCGCGTCTGGTGCTTGGCATTCTCTCAATTTTTTTTTTGTTTCACTAAGAAAATTGGAATTATGTAGTTCCTACCTTCAAAATGAAACAAAAAGGTAGGACCACCTACCAAAGAAAACACATTTTACTTGTATAGCCATGGGCCGGGGGTGAGAGACCGACAACCAAGACACTACTGTGGCGGTTGATGCTGACCAGGACCAAGAGACATTTTTGGTGCAGCAGTTGATCACCCCTTACTAAAGGACCGAAAATAAAAACAAATTGGATCCATATATTAAAAAAATTTAATGCATTATTGGCGATTGATACCATCTCGAGGTTCAAGACTTGGGAACCTCTCAAGCTTCGTTCTCAAGGTTCCTACCTGTCCAGAACCTCTTGATGGTATTACTCACCGATAATGCACCAGAACCTATACATTATTCCATTTTTAATCCAGGATTTTAATTGTATTAACTGTGTTTAATTAAAATATTGGATTAAAATACAATACACAGTATCCTGCATTTAAACAAACTGTCCAGTGTCCTGATGGCACCATAGGAACAGTTCTTAAATACAAGCCTAGAGTCACTCTTCTCCCCGACTGAACTTCATTGTTTCAGTGCGGCTGCTGGTGGAGGGGGGGGAGAGAGAGAGAGAGAGAGAGGAGCGGTATCAGATGGTAATCGACTGCTGCTGCTGCTGCTGATAAGCTCTTCACCTGTCCCTGACAAGGTGCTCAGTGGCAGCTAGTGGCTGCGTGGCTTCCTCTTCTTGCTGCAGCCACTGCTCCATCTTTCTGGCACCTGAAGCTCCATCCCTGTTCCCAGGCTCTTCATCCACCCCTGACCGGGCACTCAGTGGCAGCTAGTGATGGCATGGCTTTCACATCTTGCCATGGCCACTGCTTCTTCTTCCCAGCACTCGAAGCTCCATCCCTTCACCCAGGCTCTTCACCTACCTCCAACCAGGTGCTCAGCAGCAGTTAGTGGCAGCGTGGCTTCCACTTCTCCCTACGGCTGTGACTCCTTTATGGCACCAGAAGCTCCATCCCTGTTCCAAGGTAAAAGTTGAAGCTGAATCTTTCCTGCCTTCCCCGACCAGCTCCTCTGAAGTGGTGGCGCATTTGCCAATTGGCCGATTTTCAGTACTGGCCAATTACAGTTGCTCTGCCCGGCTTTGACATTTCTGAGCACTTTTCCAGATGAGTTTTTTTATTCATTGGAATGTTTTAATACTAACATTAAGGTTTTAAGCTGGCCCAGTGGTGCTGAGGGTTGAGGCGCTGGATGCCACACCTTGCGCCACGCTGGTGAACAGGGTTCGGGAACAAGCCAGGGCGCCGGGGGTCAGTAGGGGAGGGATAAAGATTGAATGTCTGCCGACAACTCTCTCTTACTGGCGGGGGGTATGGGAAGTGCTCGCTCAAGGGTGACCTCAGGCGGTGGCTGGAGGATCACCAGTGAAGCAACGTGGCGTAATGCCTGGGGGCGGAGCCATGGCACTACGTTGCCTTGCTGACTGGACTCCATGGGGGGGTACAAACAAGCAGAAATATCTTCCACTCATCAGTGAGATGATTATGGCCCTGGGGGACTTCGCCGTGAGTATAGACTCATGAGACTGTTCTTAGGAGTTGGTCTTAGTTGTATGTGCCCAGGGATAGGGCTAGAGAGCACCTGTCAGGGCCCCTGTTTCACAAATAAGTTCTGAATGGTTCAAGTTTAAAATTTTAGAGTCCTTTAGTGTTCAAGGGGAAATGGAGGATCCATGTTGGTGTAACCCACCAGGAATGGCAGACAGTGGGCATGGGGTAGGGTTGGACATAACCCCGGTTTGATTCCTTAGTCAGGGCAAACTGGTTCATGTATGGGCACCAGGTTTAACTGGGCATGTTAACGGATGTCATCACTCTAGGGGAAATGTGTTTAAGTGTGTGATTACGACCACAGTATACACTTGTTTTGGAAAAGTAAAGTCCAGAGATTCCTAGTACAGAGGGATGGACAGTTCAAAATGTGAGTGAGGAAAAGTTTGTTCTAAAGTTCCCAAACAGTAGTTGTTCTGGAAAGAAAAGAATTGCTCCTGTGTAGACAGTACAAAACCTGGGCGACCACCCTGTTCTGTATTTGTTACCAACTTGTGTGAATAAAGCCATACTGTACAATCCCAATTTTCAGTAGTGGTCATTGCCTCAATGCTTCCTGACTGTGAATTGTTATGGGGCCCCCACAGAAGTTAGACCTAGCGTAGCTCTGGCACCTCTCTCTCAGAGCTGGAGTAAATATAAATGTTATTTTGTACCCTAACCTCCTGACCCCTTTAGACTGCTGAGCCAGGTATTACCTCAGAGCTAGGGGTGATGCCTTTTTGTTTTGCCAACTTGTGGCCTGTTGCCTTGTCTGTGGTACAAGTTAGGGGGTCCCAGTTTGCTCTTGGCAGGGGCATGGGGTGCAAAATTGAGGGTCCTTCCAAAGATCTTGGGGTAGAGGATAATGATGAGGGTACATCTAGGTTCTTTCTGTCGTCTGTTGGCGGTGCCCCCATGACATAAATCATTGCCAAGGATAAGTAAATTTGTGCCCAGTAAATTGCCATCCAAGGGAATTTTGCTGCCTGTGTTTTCTGAGGAAAAATATGCTGAATGTGTGCTAGAAAAGCTACTCTGCAAAGTGCTTAAAGACTGCTGAACTTAGCAATGCAGGTGCCCCTACCATACAAAGTGCTTAAAACTGTTAAAAACTAAATATCTCAAGTTTAAAAGTTGTGGACTTTAAGAATGTTATTGCCTAAGTGCCCTGAAAGTTTCCAGTGTCTGGGATGTAAACTGTAGGAGCTGCTAGAGGAAATGTACAAAGAACTGTGCTGAATTGCCCAAAAAGAGATCTTGCCATTGATTTTTAAGCCGTGGGAAAAAAAATTACAGTTTGCAGTTTAAATTTGCCTGCTCGATGATCGTCGTGAAGTAGAGCGAGCAAGAGCGAAAGAGAGAGAGGGAGCACTCATTTGCATGGTGCCATGTGATTGTTTAAACACAACCAAGTCCTGCCCCTTGCCTGAGTCTTAGAGGTAGCGGAGTGTTCGAGGAGGAGAGCATGTAGCATGCGAGCAGTGTGAGCAACAGCAGAGAACCATTGCGAAGGAGAGAAAACTTTTGGACTTTGTTAGTGAACTTTTAAAAGCAAATTCAGGCTTCTCCCGACTTCCAACCACTAAGGCAGCGACTACATTGTGTGCAGTACCAAGCCGTGGGCTGGACAGCCCGACCGACCCAAAAATCCCTAAAAAATCGGCAGGAGGCCATCAACCATCCTCGGAGGGAATAAACTATGTTATACAGTAAGTAAACAACTGCAAATAAACAAACTGTATGCAATGCAATAGATCTGAAGCTAAAAGACAGCAATGACTGAGCAAAGCAAAATGTTGGGGGCTAAATGGACTGAGTCATAGTAGCTGTAGCCGGTAGCAAGCAAAACAAGCTAAAAGTCTAAAAATGGGTAGTGCTACACAAAGTCTTAAAAAGTGGCAAAGAGTACAGGACTGTGCTGAATTTGTGCTGAATGTGAAATTGCAAGGTTGTGCAGGAAAAACAGCAAAATGCAAGGTTAGAAAGTAATTGCCAGTTAAAGCAATGTGTGTGTGATGCAGAAAAGTTGTTGGCGACCATGTTGGGGCATAGTCTGGAAGAAAGTAAACAAAACACCAGGCACCATGCTGAGCAAAAAGTGCAGTAGTAGAAAGCAACGGAAAATGTGTGCACATGTGTGAAACCAACGCAAGCCAGGCTACAGTTTCAGCAAAGATGCAAAGAAAAGGAAGTGTGTGTTTTGAAACAGAGTGCAAAGTCAGTCAGCATATTTCAGCAGTGAGAGAGCAAATGAACATTTGCAGTGTACCAAGTCAGAACCAGTACTAATTGCAAAGTGCAGAGCAATAATTGAGACTTGTGTGTTGGTATTTCAGAAAATGGCAGATCACAAAACAGGTTACCCCCTCAATGCTAGAATGTGGGTCACCCAACAAGAAAGTCAGCTTGCTGAATATGTGCAAGTGTATAATTGTGAAGGAGCCTCAGCTGATGTAGCTCTCCCAAACTTCCCAGTGAATGTCTGTGTGGTTTGCCTGAGGCCAGGAAGGGACGTCCTGTTGATACCACACTGCAAGGACTGCAGAAGGCAGTATGGTATGTGCAAAGAAGGTGGTGTCGTTCAAGCTAAAGCAAAGGCAATTTGTTTAACCCCTACATGGACACTGGTAGAGGGTCCGATCTGTACAGTGCAGCAAAAGACTGATAGTAAACTGGAACCTGAAGAACTAGTTAATGAGTTTTTCGAGGGTGCTGTTCAGAATAACTTGCAAAGGCAGGAAGAAGTGATCTTTTCCACACCAGAAAAGGTGGAAAGAGATACCTCAGAGACTGAGTCTGTCAATCCATGGGTAGAAGGCCCAAGTCTGAGCCTCACTGTAGAGGATGAGTTGGAAGATGCTCTGCAGTGAGAGGCAAACACCTCAGAAGGCAGTGAGCAATGGACAGTGTCTGGGACTAAACCAGCTATTAGTTCCTGGGCAGAAGCTGTAGAGCAAGCAGAACTGGAACAAGTTGGTAAGGTGACTGGCAGCTAGACAGGTCTGTCACTGGCCCCAATTGCAAGTGAGCCATATGAGACTGTTCAGGGCTCAGAAGCTGTAGAAATGATAGGGATGGACTGCCTTTTTTTTATCACATCTATGTTTTTCCTCCTGCAGCCACTGACCTGCTGTGAATCTAGCCACCACTCCACTTCCCTCCATGGCCCAGGAAATACATCCCCACACCAGCTAGCATATGCAGCTGTGCCTACAAAAGGGACCCTCCCCTCGGTCCCTGCACCAGGGCAGGAACTAATACTGGCATGTGGCTGCACACAACGAGCCCCACCGGGCTCAGGAAGCTGCGGCTATCAAGCTGCCTCGGTCAATGTTGCCATTTTCCTCCCTGTAGCTGGTTCCCCAGAGTGCAGACATGCAATGACGTCAGTGCACCAATGTGCTGACATCCACTGTACTCCCTCCTCACTTGCACTGACTCAAGCAGTGCCCCCAGTCATCACCAGGGGCCGCTATAGAGTGGTGGCAACCCACATCCCTCCCTAGGATAGGAGAGCAGTCCTCTGAATGCCTAATCTTATTCCTCCCCTGCCCACCCCTGCCAACCCGGGCTACTGTCCGAACCCGGGTTGCCAGCGTAGCGTGAGGTGTGGCATCCAGTGCTTCAGCCCTCAGTGCCACCGGGCAAGCCCAATGGACTACTTTTTCCTTGTTCTGACCATCACTAGCTGGCTTGACCAGGTGTGGCTGACCCCCAGTTGGGCCACTGGGTTAAACCTGCCAAAAAGTAGCAAGGTGAAACATTTAGTTAGAGGCAGAGCTGAGGCCGAATATGGACAGACCTATCCATTTTTTACAAGGTGAATATGGGAGGCAATAGAAGTAGAGAGACATGGCTATGGGAAGAAGCAAGTGCTAATGTCACCCCAAGTGAACAAGTTTGTAAAAATCAAATTGAGTCGTGAATGGTTGCAGTTTTGGAAGCTTGAAAGAACTCTCTATAGACTCTGTCAGAGTAGTAAATAAGATTGGTCAATAAACAGTGCATAACCAGAGAAGAATTCGGCCAGATGGGGACATTTTCCATGCCCCCCCATCCTGAGTGGTACTATCCCTGAGTGCCACTCCTCTAGCATGTGTGCCAAGTAGCTACATTAAAGAGGAAGCAGCAGATGGTGCATGTCTCCGGCCTTCTAAAGTGGCAGAGACCCACATGGGTGCAACTTTACTGGAAGATCCAGGTCATGTCTAGCAGCATCCAGGTGATGTCCAGCAGTATCCAGGTCCAGCAGGTGTTGTGGAAGAGCTGATCTAAAGATTTTCTCCAGCCCAGTTCCAGAGAGGTGATCCAGATTGTCTACCTGCGCCTAGAGTCTGGTAAGGGATGCATTTTCCTCTTTGACTTTTTAAGTTTATTGAATGTGCTACCCAAATGAAGATGTTCATGGAATTGTTGGCCCTATAGAGACACTCTGGGTATTTGGACTGCAGTGTCAGCAGACCTCAAGTTTGTCCAAGAACAGTTTTCACAGGTTTCGGCCTATAGAGACTCTTTTTGCATAGAGTGCCTTGTGTACTCAGGACATTATTCCCTTAGAATGCAGACTTTGTAGGGACCACCTTCCCCCCAAATGGTATTGTAAATGTGTTTATTTTATAATTTTTTCACTGCCTTTTGTAGAAAACCCTTTAGAATCTTTTTGGGATTGGATAGTATCTGCTGGTGGAAGGTTTTAGTCACTGTGTTTTTTAAGCAGGATGTATTTCGCAATGTTTTCTTTTGCAGGTGTTCCTGAAAAAAGAAAATAAGACAGGAAGAGGATGTTTTGGGCTCATCGGAGTCCTCTTTGTATTGTAATTTTGGGCATTGGGAATGTTTAGCTAGGAAATGTTAACCATTTTTCTGCTTTTCAGGTTTAGAGTACGTAATTCTGAGGTTTTGGGAAATGCATAGCAATGTCCTACGTATGTTTCCAAAGCAGTCTACATTTTAGAATTGTGAAAAGTGTAGGGGGGTTATGTTTCCCTGGTAGGTAGCATAGCTCAGATAGCTTTTCCCTAGAGGTTTAGGGGGATAGACAGACTGGAGGTCTTAACTCAAGTATGGGCCTTCAGTGCTGTTCTGTCTGGCATGCTTTAAATCAGTCTCTTGGAGTCAATGGAAGTTCCAACTATCTTGGAACTTCCATAGTTGTTAGGTGAAGCTGAACATGCTTCAGCCAACCTCTGTTCTCTGGTGCAATCTGCCTAGGTTTCAGCCCAGGTAGGGTTGAGCCTAGCCAACTCTCCCCATAGGGCGCCCAGAGGTTTGGAGGGCCTGCGTTGCAGACCATAGCATTTGCTGTGCACAGCAAGCTTCATCTGTTGGTAGTGAGTGTAACCACTCAGTACCTTGAGGTTACTAGAATTCCATTAAGTTAGCCCTAGGAAGCTAGTGGGCAGCTGGTAAGAGACTCATTAGGAGTTCTTTACATATGACAGCATTGTTTTCTCAGCTAGGCTGGGCAGAGATGGATTATGTCATTTAGAATTATCGTTGCAGCATAAGCCAATTTGGAATCAGCTGCTTAGGGGGGTTTAGAATGTTGAGACAATAGTGTAGTCAGTCAGTGGAGAGTAGTCCTTATTCAGCAGCAGTCTGAAGTGTAACTCTGAGTAGCAGCAGTGCTCAGAGTGTGGGAGTGCCTGCCAATCCCCTGTATGACTAGCTGAAGGACCCCCAGCAATTTCTCACCATAGTGTGTGAGATCAGCAAGAACCAGAAGAAGTGGTGGAGACTGTTCATCTGCAGGACCCCTGTGTGTCATTTCCACAGCAAATTGTGGTTTGGATGGTGTTTCAGTGCGATCCAAGGGGCAATCAACCGAAGATCCTGAAGAGTTTCAGCTGCCCAGAGGGAAGGGTGTCTGTACTGAAGCTGTGACAAAGCTACCTGTGAAGGGAAGAGGATGTTTTCCATCACATTTTCCATGTCTGTATTAAAGGGAGAAACAAAGCCGTGAGTACAATTTCATAGCACTGTTCTTAGGGGTTGGTCTGAGGTGTCCCGATCTACTCTTGGTCAGGGCATGGGTTGCACATACCTCCCCTTCCAGCTTTTCTGCAATGTCACCTATCAGAAAGACTCAGAATGCACCTCTGTGAGGTCAGGTAATGAATGGATAATCATCATGCCGAGAGTGTGCATAGCAAGGTTGGGCTCAGCCAGTTCTCTTACATTTGGGCCTGGTCACAAATGCCTGAGTCATGTCACGAATGCCATGAGTATTATATGGCACCGGTGTGATGCCCCATGCAAGGGCTGGACTGACTGTGCTCTTTATCCTGAGAGGGCCACACTATCCTTCATATGCTGAGAAAGTGTCAACAGCTGACACCCATTTAAGCACTGGCATAGGTGCCCAGGGTAGTGTCTTGCCCTGCCTATGGTAGGGGTCAACTGCGCACACTCCACAGACATCCTGTCAAAGGGGCACTTCCATGCAAAGTTCCTAGTGCCAGTTAATAAGTAGCAGTCCTGAATGAATGCAGTCCTGATAAAGAAAGTCCCCTGGGGACATATCTGGAAATGAGATATTTTAGGTTAGTATGCCTCTCATGGTAAATAATTGGAAAGGAATGAATGAATAAATGAATCAATAACGTGAGGCTCATTGAACACCTGGAGATAAAAGGGCTGCAGGACCACTGGCAGCATGGATTCACAGGGGAAGGTCATGTCAAATTCATCTCATAGATTTTTTTGACTGGGTTACCAGGGAGGTGGATCAAGAGAGAGAGCAGCGGAAGAGGTCTAGCTGGACTTCAGAAAGGCTTTGACACTGTGCCGCATGGAAGGCTAGTTAAGAATTGAGTCCAGTAGACGCCGGAACTATCCATTGTTGAACCTGACCCAAAATGGCCACCCGGACTCAATAAAAAAAGTATGCTAAAAAAAAAAAAAAACTGAAACAAAAGAGTTTATATCTGCTGTTCAGTGAGCTGGGTGCTTTTAGGAAAAAAAGTGTTTTATGTACGTGTAGGAATGTGTTTGTAACAAATGCTGTGGGAAGGAGAGGTTGGTTGTTTACAAATGAAAGTAAGTGCTGTTGAAAGCAGCGCTGGCCGGGGGGGGGCATGTCATGACGACATGTTTTCTATGTACATAAATGCTACATAACATTGCTACTATGTACATAAATCCTGATGACACAACTACTGTGTACATAAAACATATGTACACAGTAGCTCAAATATCAAGATTTATGCAATGGATTTTGGATCCACGCCTGTTGCATAAAGATATTGGGACTGTTTCATGAGTTAGCTCCAGATATGCATGTCATGTGGTTTGCAATGCTGTTGTTACTGCACACTTGCATAAGTGGCACAGCCACAAGAGCACAGTGGCAATAACAACATTCATGGGGCAATGTATGACATGGGAGTCCGCAACATTATTGGTCTGTCTCTGTCTTCTTCAGGGCAACAAAAGTGAAATGTAGAAAGAGAAATAGATATTCCTCTTATGTGTGCGTGTGCATCTCCTGCATATAAATGGATTATCTTTTTACAGATTTTTTCTTTTTGACTTTACTAATAGTTCAAGTTCAAATTTTTTTGTTGTTCAACAAAGTCATTACAAAAATAGTTAACATTTTTAGGACATACAAGCATAAATATTCCTCTTTAGATATATTCTGTAAACATCACAGTTTGAAGTAATACATATCACATGGATTTAAATACATTCATGGAATGGCATATAAATATTCTCATAAATAAGTAGCCTGGAAGAAGCCAACTACTTTCTCTAATATACATAGATTTTCGTTGTTCATTAGACATTTCACCATTTCATTGGGGGAGGTCAAGTTTCATCATGATGTCACCAAGCCATTTCATGTGTAATCCCTTATATAATGGGCATAGAAGTAATACATGTTTTAGGTCATCTTCAGATGACCTATCGCATTTACAATATGAAATAGGAGTATTTTCCCTATTTTGTTTATAAAATACATAATTGGCATTGTATATTTCAAACATAAATTTAGTAATTGTTCTCCTCTCCTTCGGGTTAGTTAACTTGATTAAATAGGTTTCCAGGCCATATGTTGTTTTAATCTTTTTGAACCATCAATATAGCTTAAATTGTTTAATTTTTGCCAACTCCTTAGTTTTCTTTTGGTCCCTTAACCTGTTCTTCACCTTTTTGACTATCATATGCCATGGAAGTATGAACATACTCCATAAAATATCTCCTAGCCCATTTGGGAAGACAAGATGCTTAAAAATTTCGAGAGTTGGGAAAATTTTCCCCGACAGAGTATATTTGATTTCTTCCTCTAGGCATTGCCTAGGTAATCTAATTTTGTCTAATAAAAATAACTTCACTGAAGAAAAGATTAATCTTTCATTCACTAATGTAAGAATGGAAAATTGTCCCAATTCTGAATTCACTATGCCAGCTGGTATTGATTGTGGTACCATCAGTATATACCTTTTCATTTTATTACATAATATTTCTAGATTTTTCAGATCATATGTTCCCCAAATTTCAGCTACGTACAGAATACTAGAATTTATTTTAGCCTCGAATTCCCTTAAAACTCCTTTGACCGATGTTTGTCCCATCTTTGTATTAAATGTCCTAAAGGTGTTAAATGTTTTCCTTGTTTCCCTAGAATCTGGGCTATGTGATCTTTCCATCTTAAGGTTTGACTAAATCTAACACCCTAGTAGTCATAATAATTAACTCTTTCTATTTTTTCTGAATTTATCCACAATGGTTTAGTATATTTCTTATTATTCCCAAATTGCAGTATTTTTGTTTTAGTCATATTAATTTTTAATTTATGATCATCACACAATTTAGAAAAACAGTTAAGTTTCCTCTGTAAACCCAAAATTGGGGTTGAAATTAATACCAAATCGTCGGCGTATGCCAGACAGTCTACCATGTTTCCTATTTGGGGAGCGTAGAATAACGAATTTTCCAATTTCTTCAAAATGCCATTTATATATATATATTGAACAAAAAGGTGTCAATAGGCATCCTTGTCTGACCCCTCGTGTCATTTTAAATGGCCTAGAAATATTCTCATATTGATCATATCGTATTGCATCCCATGTATCTGAGTGCAATCTTATTAGAATGTTAAGAAGCTCTGGGTATAGCTCTAATTTCTTTAACTTGTTCCATAGTATAACTCTGCTAATACTCTCAAATGCAGATGTGAAGTCCACAAAACAGCAATAGAGCAGGGTCTTCTTAATTTTTGTGTATTTCCAAATTAAATGTTTAAGTGTGTAGCAATGTTGGATTGTAGATCTGTTCTCTGAAATCCATTTTGGGTTTTGTGTAAAATATTACTACCTTCAGCCCATTCTTCTAATCTCTTTAAAATAATTTTAGTAAATATTTTTTGTGCAATATCTATCAGGTTTATCGGGCGGTACATTTTGGGGTCACTTGGGTCGCCTTTTTTGAAAATCAGGAATATAATACTCCCCTTCCAACTAGTAGGGTATTCATGACCTTGTGCAATAGTATTATATAATTTCTCCATGACTGGACACCACCGGTTGACATAAAATTTGTACACATCTCCTATTATTTTATCCTGACCGGGGGCTTTATTAAATTTTAATTGAATGATTGCTGTTTGTATTTCTTCTAGATTTATTACGATTGGGATTGGGTATATAACATGTGAATCTTTTGAATTTTCCATTTCTCGTAACATAACCTCATCTTGTTGTGAATAATAGAGTTCTGTAAAAAAAAAAGTACCCATGTATCAGGATGAATATAAACATCTATTGTCCTGGCATATTTGTTAAAACCTTGACTGACCATTATTCAGAATTTTTTGCTATCTTTTTCTTTCACTGTCCTTCTCAATTTTTCCCATAATATTCTGAAATGTTTATATTTTTCCGCTTCTAATATTTGTTTATACATTTTCCTTTCTTTATTAATATTAATATTGTCTTTATTACTCTTTTTTGTTATAGTTTTTTTTATATTTTCTGATAATTTTACTCAATTCTTTTTTAGCTTCTTTGCATTTTCTATTAAAACAGACTCTACCATGTCTGGTCGCTATTTGAATTCCAGTCCTGTTGGTAGTACAGTAAGGGTGAACCAGACTGGTTAGGTTGGCCCAATGTTTTAGTACCGAGTAATAATTTTTATTTTCAACTATCATTGTTCTTAAATTGTTTGCTGGTCCTTTGAATAAATTATCAAATTGTTTTATTGCATTCGAGTTCCACCTGATCCTTTTTTGATTAACTATTTCCAAACCTTTGGTAGTATTTAGTTTGTTCTTACCATTATCTACATTTGTATTTATATTTTGCTTAATTTCAATTATAAATTCAATTGGATTATGTGTAGACTCCGACCTGTCGACAATAGTCATTTCTTTAATCATTTTTACTCCCTCTAGGTTACTCAGAACAAAATGTATAATTGAGGAGCCTCTAGGGCCGATATAGGTCAGTTCTCCTTCCCTATCATCCAGTACTCTTCCATTAATTAAGAGCATGTTTTTACCAGTTAGAGAGGAGTTAATGATTCTCCCTCTCATATTATCCCATCTATCTTTTGAGACTCTCGTCTAAGTTACTTTGGGATTCAGTTCTGTTATTATTTCCTGAACTCCTGGACCCTCAAAGTCTTTTCCAATTCTTGCATTGAAGTCCCCTATTATATAGACAGGGGTATTCAGCTCTTCATCCATCAATTGATCAAATATTACTTTGCTTCTATTCAGTATTTTAGCTTTATCTTTAATTATGGGAGATCGATATACATTTACAACTATAATTTTAATTTTCCCATCACCTTTTCCATCTTCTTCTTCTGTTTTTACCATTAGCATATCTTCCAGGGTAGACTATTGTCTAGTGATTTTGTAATTATTTTTAGTTGTCAAATATATAGCAACTCCCCCTTTATACCTCCCAAATTTATTACTTTTAATTGTAGACTTGGAAATATTTACATATCCTGGTATTTTGTGGGCATTCTCTGTGCTACACAAAGTTTCTTGAAGACGTATCAAGTCAAAATTTGCAAGAAACCGATCGATTTCTGGATCTGTGATTTTCAAGTAAGTGCCTTCAATATTCCAAGATAAGATTTTAATGTTTACCTTAGTATTATCTTGTATTTTCTCCTGATTATTCTTTTGTATTTTTGTCAATCTTCCTTTTCTTTCATTTTGTCCATAACCTGGTATCTATTAGGTCCCTTTTGATTCCAACCATCATTCTTCTCCTTCAGTCCTTTTCAGTTTCTGTCTTGTCATCTCCCACCCTTTTGTACTTTCTACTTTTGACCACTCATCTCTTGAGACCAAATAGAGTCCCAGTTTCCTGAATAAGTGATCTTTCTTTAATAACTGTTGGACTACGTCTGCTTTCTTAAATGTGACATCTATTTGTGATGTTAATTCTTTTTTATGTTCTCCTTAATAACTCTTGAAAGGAAAGTTGCCATTTCTCATTTTATTTGTCCTATAGTGTCACTTTTAGTTCTTTTCCAACCAAATATGGTCAGTGTCTTATTTTCCCATTTCTCTTCCTGCTTCCATTTGAATTCTTGATGGTTTTTAGGATTCTGACATGGTTTTCCTTTTTTAATTCCCTAATCTCCTCAGTTCTTTCTATCTGAGCTTCTGTGACTTCTTCTGTCACTTTCCTAATTTCTAAATTATTTTTAAGCTCCATAGATGGCACGATTTGTGTTGGCACGATATGTAATCCCAAACATTTAAATAATTTTTCTTGGCTCCAGATATCCTCCAGTGTGTATCCTTTTTTAGCATAAAGCAATACATAATCTTGAAAGAAACTATTGGGTGACCTCATCACATATAATTCATCCTTTATAAAGGAATCGAGATGGGACTTTACTAATAACATAAAGCTGGCCAATACTTTTACGTTTATGGTTAAAGGAACAGCTCCACTGTTTGATGTGCTGCTCACATGGAGTCACTTTATGAGAAAAGCAAGGGTTGCAGCTACTATGCAAGTAACATAGCTACTGTGCATATAGCATATTATTTGCATAGTAGCTCTGTCTCCAGGGAGAATAACAGCTTTTATCTTCCAAATGTATTTGCACTCCCAGAGATCTATATTCTTTGCAAAATCTGTGTTAATGCACCAGTTAGGGTTCAGATCAAAGCGACAAAAGTAGGGAAATGTGGCATTAGGGTTTCTGACTCCAACTCCTCCACCCCCATCCCCCAAGCTGCAAAAGGAAAAAACAATATGGTTTTTACTGTCCTGACTGTTGGCAAATCAGGGATGGGATCTTCCTTGGGGTTCTCGACTCTAACACTTACCTCGCTGTTATACAATTCAGATGTACAAAACTGTGTTTCCTCACATGCTGCCAGCAACCTGTAGGCTCTGTCTAAATAAATCATATCAGATATAACCTATTTGGTCATAGAAAGGGGAAAGTGTGACAGAAATAGGAAGGAAGGAGTTAAACTAAGCAGCATGGAGTGGAGGAGAAAGTGGGGGAAAAGTGACAAGTTGGGTATCAAACTGGTTTAGGGATGGGAGGCATAGGGTGGTTGTAAGTGGTAGCCACTCAGGCGATAGTACAGTGACTAGTAGGGGTGCCATACATTTCGGTGCTGGTACCAGTTTAATTCAATGTCTTCATAAGTGACACTGCAGAGGAGTTTGTGGATAAAATATGTCTCTTTGTGGATAATACACAAATCTGCAACAAGGTTGACACTCAGGAAGGAATGGACAGAATGCAAAGGAATCTGAGGAAACTAGAGGTATGATTTAGGCCCTAACGGGTAGCAGCTGAGTTTCAGTGCCAAAAAGTGCAAGGTTATGCTCTTAGGGTTAGGGAATCTGGGGACTGTGTATAAGATGGGGGGAGTGGAGCTTACAGTCACCAAGCAAGAAAGAAATCTAGGGGTCATCATATCTGATGACCTCAAAGAAACTGGGCAGTGCGACATAGCAGTGAGAAGAGCTAGCAGGATGTTGGGGTGCATTGAGAGAGGGATTTCTAGCAGGAGGAGGGAGGTGGTGCTGCCATTGTATTGCTCACTGGTGAGGCTCCACCTGGAGTACTGCGTCCAGATCTGGAGGCTGCACTTCCTTATGGACACTGAAAGGGTAGAGGTGGTACAGAGGACGGCAACTAAAATGGTGGTGGTGGGGGGAGGTTACGAGACGCTGTATGAGGAAAGGCTGCAGGAATTTAACATGTACTCCCAGGAAAAGAGGAAAGCAAGAGGGGACATGATTAAAACCTACAAATACCTCACAGGAGTGAACAAGGTGCAAGTGGTGGGTCTATTTCAGAGAAAGGAAGGCACTAGAACAAGGGGGCATACAATGAAGCTAAAAGGGGGAAGTTTAGGGCAGACATGCGGAAACACTTCTTCATGGAAAGTCCAGTGGATGACTGGAACAGCCTGCCACAGGAGGTAGCAGGGGCAAAGACTGTTGGGAGCCTCAAGCATAGATGGGATAGGCACAGGGGCATATTGGGTAGAGGACGGGAGGGAGGGAGAGAGTGACACCTATGACCAGCTAGGGTCAGTGGTGATGGAACAGGCAGGGACAAGGGGCAGACTAGATTGCTGCCAACAAAATTTATGTTTCTATATAATGAGAAAGTGCCACCCCCCCATATAAAATTATGCTTCTGTGCAGGAGGAAGGTGGCTTGGGAGGTAAAGGACTAACCCTGGAAAACATAATGTGGAAATCCAAAATTAAACCACCCTACCTGCTTGATTTCATTTTCATGTGTGGACATTCTGTTTGGTGTTGGCTCTCAGATAATGGTATCTTGAGGTTTCTGAGTTCCTGGTTCCTTCCACTCAGGCCTGTTTTGGCATGACATGGTACAGACTAAGTGCCCCACTCCCCAACCTGGACAAGAGTCCCACAGTGCACCAAGACACAGAACAGGGATGACACTACATTCTTTATTTTTTAAATACACACTATCTCTTGTGTGGCTCCAGCCATGGGTGTAGGCAGGCATATTCACTGTGCACATTGTGTATTGCTTTATTTTTTAAGAACCTGTCCCATATCAAATGCCTTTTTCTAACATCATCATTCTAATCGGGAGCAAATTTGACTATGTAACTGATATTTCCAAGTGACACACTGACACGTAGATGTGACACTTTAAGTTGCAGTTCTGCTATTTAGGATATCACGTACTTTTTGCATATATGGGATAACCTGTTTTGAGATTAGATGAGACTTTTTCTTCATTTTTAATTAGTTCAGAAAAATGGGGAAATAGTTTTCTGCTAGTCTTTTTTTTTTTTTATAAAGATAATTTTTATTCAGTTTTGTAAAACATGGACATACATGTACAAACATTGTCAGTCTGATTCATTTTAAGCTTCAGGCTGGCAGTAGAGCCTAGAGGTTAGAGTAATGAGCTGTCAGTGAGTTTTGTACATCTAGCAGCCCTTGGTTGAGTTCCACAACCTCCACTTGCATATTGTGGAACTGTGAGCAAGCCATTTAACCTCCCCAGTGCTCCCGGGCTGCCCTTGAAAACAGGCACATGTGCCTAGTGGGCCTTAGTGGGTTACCAAAGAACAAAAAATGTTTAAACCCATTTCTTATAGTATTATAATGCCCTCCTTCCACCTTGAGTAGTGTAGTGGTAAAGGAGCTGTGGAACAAAGCTTAGGAGTTCAAGTTCCACAGTTGGCAGAATTTCTGAGACACCCCTGGGGTATGAGCAATCCTAGTACTGTATGGTTTAACATAGTGCCTGAGGCCCAGCGTCGCACGACCAAGATGCTAGTGGCTGACATCAGGAGGGTGGATTTGGGGAGGATGGAAGGGCTACTGGAGGTCAGGCTCAAGGGTGTAGGGCAATTGAATGGGGTGGAATCAAAATGATAGGACATTACAAGTGCAGTATTGGAGGTTTCCAAATTCTTCATGATGACAGTAGAAAGGCAAAAAATATCGAAACCTATGGTTATCTTCAAACAAAAAGTTCTAAAAGGCACACATTGTGCTGAGATGGTTCGCTATAAACAGAAGACTATCCCGTCAAAACTGTTTTCAGAGACAGGTTTGAAACAAACATTTGTCAATGGCACATATTTGCTTGCAGATACAGTATGTGTTGTACAGGTGTTTATCTAGCACTGAGTTTCTTCGTACTGAAAGTCTAAGACATTGCAGCCCCCTCCCAACGGCTGTTATTTTCCTGATTTAATAAACTTTGGCTGTCCCAGTATCAAATCCTTCTGTTGTCAGTTCTGCCCACTAGCAACCACTAAGTTCCATTTACTTCCCAAACATTTGATGTAGAGTTAGAGGAGGAGGAGGAGGAGGAGGAGGAGGAGGTGGGGGCTTGTAGAGATATTTCTATATATTTTTGTCAGTCGATATTCACTGTTTTTTCCTTGCTATAGTTTGATTTTAAATAAAAATAATTGATTTGAATCAACTTAGAGCCTACCTTCTATGATAAAAAAAGGTTTTTGTTTGTTTCCAGCTGATGAACACTGTCCCTCTGCACAGTCCCTCCTTTCTTTTCTCTTTGTTCATTCATTTGGGATGTAGGGCCCCTTCTTGCCCCCATCTCAGCCGTGTAGCCTCTTCCCTGTGCTTTTGTTATGTGAGGTCTGCCTATAATAACCTCCTATTTCTGGAGAACACACACACACACAGACACACACAGACACACACACACACACACACACAGATTCTTACCTTCACCAGCCACCTGCCTTCAGTTTCAGAAATCTGGTAAGTATGTACAAAAGACTTGTTTCTGATTTAAAAAAAAAAAAAGAAAATGAAATTAAAATTAGAACTTTTATCTAATTGTCTGGTAAAACAAATTTTGCAAGAACTGTCCAGCTCTCTTATCATCAGATTAGTTTGGTAGGGCCAGCGCACTGTATGGGCAGTTGGGCCTTTTTCTGCTGTCTTTTTTGGTTTTAAAGCCATGTATTCTAAAAATAGTACATTCTGCTATCTTCCCTGGGGTATCTTTCAGACCAGGCGGTCTCACTTCCAGTACCTCTCAATCTTTAGGCTTTCAAATGAGTAGCGCTGGCAGTGGCAGAAACAGGAGGAATTCAGGGGAATTGAGTTCCGGGAATTAAATTTAAAGTCTGACTCAGTTCCAGAGGCAAAATGGGAAAAGACTGCTCTGGTATAAAATTAACCTCAAAGACGTAACTATAACTCAAGGGTAAAAATGCATTATATGAGGAAACATGTCCCCAAACCCCTGTGGGGTAAATCTGATCCTACCTCAAAGGTGCTGGGTGCCCACACCCATTGAATTTTTTATTCTTCCATTACTGAGCTCGACTTTAAAATGTGGAGAAAAAGGCTAGAATACATCGTACAGTTTTAGTTTAAAGAATATGTTGTTTAAGAATAGGGGGCATCATGTTTGGGGTGTTTCTATGAAGTTCTTTTAAAATATTAAGAGTTTGTACATCCAGAAATAGCGCTTATATAATGAGGAGCATCAGTAAATCTTTGTGAATCAGGACACCGGAGAGTTTGTCCAAATGCAGGACACTGTGTGTTGTATTTAACATATGGATTCTAAAACGAATAGCACTGTAACGCATATAAAAAATTTCCGGTAATACCATTGATGCCGGACTAATAATAACACCATTCACGACTGATAATACTATCGTTCAGGTCCCGTAATAGTATTGTTCAGGACCTGAATGATAGTATTATCACCAAAACTCAACGGCGCAACCTCAAGTCTGCCATACCACTTCTTCCAAAGTGTGCCTTCTGATTGCCCATTTTTTCTCTGTGGGTAGGCAGAACAAATTTTAAAACATTGCAGCCATCTCATACTTAACGAGAGTGAATTGTGTCTGGTGCTTGGCATTCTCTAAATTTTTTTTTTGTTTCACCAACAAAATTGGAATTATGTAGTTCCTACCTTCAAAATGAAACAAAATGGTAGGACCACCTACCAAAGTAAACACATTTTACTTGCATAGCCGTGGGGCAGAGGTGAGAGACCGACAACCAAGACACTACTGTGGTGGTTGATGCTGACCAGGACCAAGCGACATCTTCAATGCAGCAGCTGATTGTCCCTTACTAAAGGACCAAAAATAAAAACAAATTGGATCCATATATTAAAAGAAATAATGTAAACGCTCTGGTGCATTATCGTCGAGTGATACCATCTTGAGGTTCTAGACTCGGGAACCTCTCAAGCCTCGTTCTAAAGGTTCCTACGTGTCCAGAACCTCTTGATGCTATTACTCGCCGATAATGCACCAGAACCTATACATTATTCTATTTAAAATCCAGGATTTTAACTGTGTTAACAGTGTTTAATTAAAATACTGGATTAAAATACAATACACAGTGTCCTCCATTTAAACAAACTGTCCAGTGTCCTGATGGCACCATAGGAACAGTTATTAAATACAAGCCTAGAGTCACTCTTCTCCCCGACTGAACTTAATTGTTTCAGTGTGGCTGCTGGTGGAGCGGGTGGGAGAGAGAGACAGAGAGAGAGAGAGAGAGAGAGAGCGGTATCACATGGTAATCAACTGCTGCTGCTGCTGCCGATAAGCTCTTCACCTGTCCCTGACCAGGTGCTCAGCAGCAGCAGCTTGTGGCTGTGTGGCTTCCTCTACTCGCTGCAGCCACTGCTCCATCTTCCTGACACCTGAAGCTCCATCCCTGTTCCCAGGATCTTCACCCACCCCTGACCAGGCACTCAGTGGCAGCTAGTGGCTGCATGGCTTTCACATCTTGCCATGGCCACTGCTGCTTCTTCCCGGCACTCGAAGTTCCATCCCTTCACCCAGGCTCTTCACCAACCCCCAACCAGGTGCTCAGCAGCAGTTAGTGGTGGCGTGGCTTCCACTTCTCCCCACGGCTGTGACTCCTTCTTCCTGGCACCCGAAGCTCCATCTCTGTCCCCAGGTAAAGGCTGAAGCTGAATCTTTCCTGCCTTCCCCGACCAGCTCCTCTGAAGTGGTGGCGCATCTGCCAATTGGCCAATTTTCAGTACTGGCTAATCACAGTTGCTCTGCCTGGCTTTGACATTTCTGAGCACTTTTTCTTCTATTTACACCACAGACTGTAGTACTGAATAGCTATTTCTTGGGGAGGTTTTTTAGGAGTTACTGTCTCTCCATTGTTATAGGCTTTTAAGCTACAATTGTTAATTTTGAACCATATTTCCAGATGAGTTTTTTTATTCATTGGAATGTTTTAATTTTAACATTAAGGTTTTAAACTGGCCCGGGGGCGCTGAGGGTTGAGGCGCTGGATGCCACACCTTGCACCATGCCGGCGAACAGGGTTCGGGAACAAGCCAGGGCCACCGGGGGTTAGCAGGTGAGGGATAGAGATTGAATGTCCGTCGACAGCTCTCTCTTCCGGGGGGGGCATGGGAAGTGCTTGCTCTAGGACGACCTCTGGCGGTGGCTAGAGGATCACCAGTGGAGCAACGCAGCGTAATGTCTAGGGGAGGAGCCACGGCACTACGTTGCCTTGCTGACCAGACTCCGCGGGGGGCGTACAAACAAGCAGAAATACCTTCCGCTCATCAGTGAGATGACGGTGGCCCTGGGGGACTTCCCCCACATCCCATCTGCCGGACCAACGTGCCCCAGATCTTCCTCCAAGATGACCTGATGACACCAAGATAAGCACTTCATACTTAGGAGGCTACCACCTTGGGAGGGTGGAATCAGCCCCAGAGATGGTACCGGAGGTTGAGTCTGCCTGGGGTCTTTCAGGGTAAGGAGATCGAGGGGGAGATGTGAGGATTCAGGCTGGAGGTAGGTCGGACTCCGTGTGGGCACTCCTGAAGGATGCCCGGGGAGTGGATGCAGAAATAAAAGTTAAAAAAACCCAAAAAAAAATTAAGGTTTTAAACCAGACTGCATTTTTTACATATTAATGTTATGCTGTACTGCTTTTTACTAATCTCCAAACTACTCTGCCTACGCCTCCCTTTCAGTTGCTAAATTCCCTCCCCAACTCTTTTCTTTCTTTTATCACCCATGACCTACAGCCTTTCTGTGTCTCTCCCTCCTGCTGTTTTTGTCCTCCCTGCCCCCTGCCTTTTGTCTGTTTTAACCTGCTGCCTGGTTCTGTCTCTCCTCTAGGTTCTTCACCCATCCCCGACTGGGTGCTCAGCGACAGCTAATGGCGGTGTGGCTTCCACTTCTCCCTGCAGCCGCAGCGCTAACTTCCCGGCACCTGAAGCTCCATCCCTGCTCCCAAGTAAAGGCTGAAGTTGAATCCTTCCTGCTTTCCCCGACCGGCTCCTCTGAAGCGCTGGCACATCTGCTAATTGTCCAGTTTTCAGTATTGGCCAATTGCAGTTGCTTTGCCCAGCTTTGACATTTCTGGGTGCCGTTTCTTCTATTTACACCACAGACTGTAGTCCTGAATAGCTATTTCTTGGGGTGATTTTTCTACCGCCCACCCTCCCCCCGCCTCCAGCACTCTTTAAATTCTGTTTCTTACCATGCCAATGCCAGGATCTCATATGACTACCTCCTCTTAAAGTGATCCTCTCATCTAGTATCCAATTTAATATAGTTGTTTTCTCTGTACTGAATCTCCCTCTGCTCATTCTCCCCTAATCACCCCTTCTATCATCCTTGTCATAATGAATGCTCTCCTGCTCCTGCTGGTCATGTCTTCCTTGGCTGGTTTGCTGTGGGCCGCTGACATCTGTGCATCAGCCCTGGCTGTTGAACAGGTATGCCTTCACTATGGTACCTCAACTCACCCACCTCCTCAACCTGATACTACACCCATCGAGATTAGACATGAGCTAACCCCTTGGGCTCAGCAGCACTAGCATTTGTATCAAACTTTGAGCATTGATTACTCAGTTGTTTTTGTTCAGTCCATTTCTGTACAATCACCATGCTGACTTCTTCCCATCTGCCCTCTTCTGTCCCTCTTTCTCCTAGCTCTCCTTGCTGGGGACGTTGAAACTAACCCAGGCCCCATGAACACACAAATCGACCATACAAATGCCACATGGGCTGGACACAATGGCATCAAAGTCGCTCACCGAAATGTGTGCAGCCTCCCATCTAAATTCCCTGGGACAGATGCCTGGGCATCCTTATACATGCCTCATGTGCTGGATCTCTCTGAGATATGGCTAAAATCTTCGCATAGTGATGCCTCATACCAATTCCAAGGGTACTCCCTTATCTGACTGGACAGACCAGGTAGAAAGAGGGGATGGGGCATTGCACTATATGTCCAGGACCACTTTTCCATCACTACTGTTAGCTGCTCAACCCCCATCTCCACAAGTGAGTGGATCATCACTGAATAAACCATCAGTGCATCAAAAAAATTCTACATTGACTGCTGCTATAACCCCCCACCAGGTAGCATCCAGGGCCTGTCTAGCTTTCTCTCTGGCCTAGCATATGCCACTCCAGCAAGAGACGTTATCATATTAGGGGATTTCAACCTCAACTGAGCAGTTACTCCCAAATATGCCATCTTGTTAAAGTCCTACAACCTGGATCAAGTCATCTTCTCCCCTGCCAGATACAACCCCATACCTCAAACCACTCAACCCTTGATTGGATTATCACAAATTGAGTCAACCTAGTCCTTCAAGCAGACCCTTTGACTGACTCAGTCACCATACCCCCACTTATATCGTCATGAACACCAAATCAGCCGCCCCCCAACCAAACACCTGTCCTTCAGGAATTTCACTAGCCAGGACCATGACTCTGTCAAAGGCAATGCTAAGTCCATAAATTGGTCTTCTCTCTACATACCAAATAATGTCTCCTTTGCTGTTACTTTCTTTACTGATCCCCTTTGTAAACTACAAGACAAGCACTTTCCCATCACTATCAGAAGGATTGGGGTGGCTGCACACATTGGCTGTCCAAAGAGCTGCTGGTGCACATGAAAGATAGGGAGTCCAAATGGAGAACTTTCAAAGCATCCCTTTGCCCCAGCTATGGAACACCTACAGGCAACTGTGCAACTCTTGTAAGTAGGCTACAAAAACACTAAAGTGCAAATACTTTACCAACCTTCAAAAAAACACCCTTGGAAACCCTAGCTGTTTCTGGGCCTCTATCAGGTCCATACTAAATCCCAAGTCCTCTAAACAAATAATACAAATCACAACCCCTTCAGGCCCTATCGATGACATATCTGGGATCACAGACATTTTCAACGCAATGTTCACCGACCTAACCCCTTACCTCAGTAAGCTTCCTTCTCACCCAGACCAGAACAAAAATGCTTGCTGCTCCCTTTCACCTCCTGAGGCCGCCTTCCCTCTCTTATTTTACTTTAGGGCCATTGATCCAATGGTCATAGTAAAACTCCTGAAGACACTTCCAACCTGAGGATGTCCTGGAAGTGACAGACTCTACCCCACTTTTCTGAAGATAGCATCATCTGCCTTTGTTAGACCACTAAACTACATTTTCAATCTTGCGCTATCATAATCCACAGTACCTGACACCCAGAAGCACGCTAATGTGGTTCCTATTTTTAAGGCAGGTGATCCACTCTCCCCAGAGAGCTATAAATCATTTTCCCTGCTCCTACATCTAAGTAAATTACTGGAATAAATCGTACATTTCCAGCTTTCAGAACATCTAGAGGAATACAACCTTCTGTGTCACGTTCAGCATGGTTTCCGCAACACCATAGCACCTCCTCTGCTCTAGCACAATTCTCAAACCACGTCCTTAGAAATATGAACATGGGTAAGGCTACAGGTGCAGTTTTTGTCGATCTGTCAAAGGTCTTTGACCTTGTTGATCATCACCTTCTACACACCACCCTGCTGCATTTTGGCTGCTCCCCTGGACCTGCTGCCTGGTTCTGTAGTTACCTCACAAATAGGTCCCAATCTGTGCTCATAGGTAAAGTCACCTCTGCCACCCTTCCTATACACACTGGAGTTCCCCAGGGATCAATCTTGGGCCCTCTTCTCTTTTCCATCTTCATCAATGTACTCCCTGCCAACAGTCTAAATTGCAATGCCCTACTTTATGTGGACAACCTGGTCCTATACCATAGTGACAAATCCTTAAAATCCATCTCCTCCACCCTCGCCCTCAACTATGGTGCTGCGCAAAACTGGTTCTTCACCAGCAAACTACTTGTCAATGAAAAAAAGGCAAAGGCCATGCTCTTTGGTTCAAAGCCTTTCCTCACCAAGGTCAACAAAACAAACTCTTCCCTCTCTGTATTTACACCTGCAGGTCCCCCTCTTTAGGCGGTCCCCTCCTTCAAATACCTTGGCATTACCCTGGACCCTTCCCTTACCTACAATGAACATATAACCCTCACAGTACAAAAAGTTCACCAAATGCTAGGTTCTGCATACCCTATGAACAAGTTTCTATTGCCTGAAGCTTGCTTAGCCATTGTGCAAGGTAACCTTCTGCCCCTTCTGGACTACTGCTCTCCCATCTACTCTAATGGATCCACTACCCTGCGCTCCTGCCTTAACACTACATATAATGCTATCTACTGTTTCATTCTTCATCCCCCTATTATATCCACCACTGCACACTCTATCAATCCCTAGGATGGCTCCCTCTTTGGGCCCGTTTTGACTACGCTATGGGATGTTTAGTAGACAGCTCCCTTAGGAGCTATCAGATGTCTGCTTTTGTTTCCCTACTTACTATTAGGGTGATCACCAGAACCCTTAAGGTCTCCTCCTACTGTCCCTCTCATTCACTCCGATCCGCCGACGAGGGATTGCTAGAGATTCCCAGGGTTCGTTTAAAAACATCTGGGGCACGTGCATTTTCTTACGCGGCCCCCACCCTGTGGAATTCTCTACCTCGTCGGATACGAAGCTGCCTGACCGCCGAGAGCTTTTAAGTCTGAGTTAAAACGATCTATTTTTGAAGCGTATGGAGAGTGATTTTTACTGTGATTTTACTGTGATTTTATTGTTATTATTATTGTTATTGTTATATTCTGTAATTAAATGTTTGTCCATCTGTACAGCGCTTTGGTTTCTAAAAAGCGCTTAAAAATAAATTTTACTTACTTACTTACTTACTCCGTCCCTCCCCTGGAGGTTCCTCATGTCACCACAGCTATGGGCAGCAAGGCCTTCTCTGTCTCCACCCCCTCCCTTTGGAATGGACTCCTGTTGTCCATTCATTTATCTCAACCCATGTGTCTTTCAGATCAAACCTGAAAACCCGGCTTCTGGCAGAGTATACCTGTAACTGTTCCCTAGACAATACAGGGGCCCATAAACCACCATAATTTATTTTTCCTAGGATGTAATACAGTGTTCTATCTACCACCCCCCATCCCCTCTGACCTCCCCATCTCCAACCCCCTCTAGCTTGTATGCACCCAAGCATGTGTTCTGATTCTTACGAAACATGCAACTTGCATTTGTGACCATGGAGTTACTGCTCCCACTGCCTTTTTCCTCCATGGTAAGTCAGGCCTCAGCATGCCTCGGCATGAAATCCTGAAATGTGTATGGACATGAATCCATGATGTTATAGTCCGTTTTTCTCTTTTCTCTGTTTTTTCCTTTTTGAATTGCTCTGCAACATTGTGTAATACAGCCCTACCTAGGCTACCTGCTTTATGTTCCCAACGCACTAACATGTGCTTCATCTCACTCACATGTACACATGCATCATATTTTCTTTTACTGATACCTGTATCCAGAATGCATTGTATTTTGATGTTAATGCTTGTACTATGTATACTATGTACTTCTGATGTTTGTTTTTTTGTTCTGCCACTGTGTGGCCCGGGTCGTGACTGAAAATGGTCCACTGGATCTGTGCACTTACCTGGTTACCAAAGACATAAATAAAGAAATAAATATATAAATAAATAAGTAAATCAGGGATATATATATATATATATATATGGAGAAAGAGTGATCACATTATCATGGTGAGTAACAGGTCAGGACTAGTGTTGCTCGGATAGTGCAGCCGTGGATCTGCCTGTGATCCGGTGGATGGTGGCACTATTCTAGTAGAATCCAGCTGGGATCCAACTGAATATGGAGGTCAGATCTCTGGTTGGATCCTGTGTTATCTGGTTCTAGATCCAGGGATCTGACGCCGGATCCCTGGAGCCGGCATCGGATCCCAGTGCCAGATCTAGGGATCCAGTGTTGGATCCCTGGATCCAGCATTGGATCCCTGGAGCTGGCATTGCATAACATAGGATCTGACCAGGAATCCTACAGCTGGATCCACGGGCAGCTAGGGGTGGGATCTGGTGGATCCACTATCCTGTCCCAAAGGGCAGGTATTTGGTGGATCTGGATTGGTGTGGATCCATCTAAGCATCACTAGACAGGACTGTATTTCCTCTTTTATCTACATGTTCTCACCCTTACTCAACTTACCAACTTGCCAATCATTTCCATGACTGAGCCAGATAAAAAAAAAAGGATCAGCAAAGCACAATGTGTACTGGCAGATAAGCAAAAGCTGTAGACTGTGTTAGTTTCAGCTGCTCTCACATACCAATTTTCAGCAGCACCTCTGACTTGGATTCAAAGATTCAGTGATGTCTTGCTTCGGTCCTTTCAGCTACACAAAGTTTCTGCCCAGCAAGCAGCAACTGGTGCCATGACCACAGTGCATCATCATTGGTCTGGACTGCCGAGTCCCTTCCAGTTTGAACTGCAATGGACTCAGAAGTTACCCCTCCCCCCCGAAATCCCCATTTCTTGTCCATCCGCATAAGCAAACATAAAAAGTACAGCCACTCAGGGGTAGGAGCACAACTGAACTTTTTAAGGAGCTGAAATGATAGGCACTGTATTAAGCCCAACAGCAAGAAACAGAAGTGTCACCTTTCTTTCTTTCTTTCTTTCTTTCTTTTTTCCTTCCTTCCTTTCCCTTTTCTGACGTTTGGTAGTACTACACATTATTTAAGTAGCAATTGTGTAGTTTAAAACTTATATTCATTCATCTTATGACCTTAATCGCACTGTGAGCATTTCAGTCTCCCCTCTAGCAGTACGTATTCATTCCTCACTTTTACACTTCACCTGTGTGACAGGGTTGACTAAGACTCTGTTCCATTCATTATGTAAAAAGATTTGTCATGTAGAAATAATTAAACTCAAGGATCTGTTTTATCCTTTTCTGTTCTGTCTCTTGTCTGCCTGTGCAGTGAAATTTTCTTGTCAGATCTAGAACTGGCCATGCTGACATTCTAGCTATCCCCCACCCACCACTATCTCTCTCTCTCTCTGCCTTCACATGTTGTTTCTATCTTTTCTTCCCTCTTGTGTATCTGAAGTTAGTTAAAAAATACGTGTGAATCTTTATGTGAAACTGGGATCCCTTGGTTTGAAAATGTATATGGTTATATTGTTGAAAATATTGCAAACACTGTTTGGAACTTAGGAGGTTAACCTGGAATGCAGCACTAGCTTTTTTGCAGAACTGTTAACAGGAGGTCAGTTTTGGGACATCATGTACTGTTCTGTTGCACCTGCAAGGAAGGAAGGGAACTGACAAGAACATTTTCTGAAAAACAGGGGCCCAGATATTCAAAAGGGCTGCGCCATGCGCAACAGGGATGTGCCAGTGCAAGTCTGAAAATGCACCATTCTGCGATATTCAGTGGGAGGCAGATGCACCCCCAAATCACAATGCGCAAGAGTGCAATGATACTGAATGCATGCGCAACTGAAGGGGGAGGAACCATGCATAAATGGCGCAGTGCGATATTCAACAACATGCGCCATGCGCAACAGGGGAGCAAGCGGAAGTTGCATGATAGCGGAAATGAGCCAAAATAAAAAGGAACAAGAGAGAGGCGCAAGAATGCTACAGGGAAGGCACATATTGCTGAACCGCAGACAGGCACACAGGCACCAAACGCTGGGAGCAGAACATGGCAGGATAGAGACAGAGCACCTGGAACCCCCAGGAACAGGGAAGGTGTGGGGAGCCTCTGCCACAGTGCAGGCCAAAAGGGGGAAGTGCCACACAGTACTGAGGCCAGCACAGGAAGGTGTTCCTGGTACAGGGGGTGTAGCAACAAGGACAGCGGAGGGAACACAGAAACAGCTGCCGGGGGGTTAACACAAGCCAGGGACATGGCCAGTGCCACCATCCAGATGGAGGCAGTTATGAGGGGGGTGAGAAGGCAGGCAGCAGGGTGGCGTGGCCGTGGAAGGGCCTGTCAGCAGTATGCCCCCAACAGGCAGTACCGAGCCTGCACCAGCTTTGAGCTGTACACTGATACTGAGATCATGGGCTGGTACCGCCTGAACCGGGTGATTCTGAGGCAGCTTTGTGAGCTGTGCAGTAATGTGATGCAGGCACCCACACGACGGAGCCATACTCTGTCAGTGGAGACCAAAGTGACAGCTTGCATGTGCCTGCTTGCTACGGGTACCTTCCAGAGACCAACAGGGGACATGACTGGCATAACCCAGTCGGCCGCATCATGCCTCCCAACCCAATTCCTCAGCGCACTGCTGCCACATGCTGTGGAATACATCCATTTCCATAGCACACCAGCGGAGCGCACAGCAAAAATACAGGAGTTCCACAGGGTAGCACATATGCCTGGCGTGCTCGGAGCAATAGACTGCACCCATGTGCCATCCGCACACCACCTGGCCCCGAAGGGGCCACATACATGAATCGGAAGGGGTATGCAAGCATCAACTGCCAGGTGGTATGTGATGCCAGGGGGCGCATAATCAATGTCTGTGCCACGCACCCTGGGGGAGCACATGATATCTTCATCTGGCACCAGTCCACACTGTGCTACAGATTCGAGAGTGGGGATATCCCCACTGGCCACCTAGTGGGTGAGTATGCAAAGCACGCAGAATGACATGGAGCTTGGGAGGGGCATAGTCAGAGGTGACATGGGTATTGGCCTAGATGGCCCAAGGCAGAGCGACGCTGATCACCAAACTAACGTCCACCCTCTACACACAGGTGACAGTGGATACCCACTCTGTCCCTGGCAGCTCACACCATACCAGCGGCCCATGACCCCATCGCAGCAATGCTACAGTGAGGCACATGCCACCACACGCAATGTCATCGAGCGGGTGTTCGGGATGCTGAAGGCACGTTTCCATTGTCTGGACATGTCTGGCGGTGCCCTACAGTACAGCTCTTCAAAGGTCTGCGGGCTATTCCTGGCCTGTTGCATCCTGCACAACATGGCCAATAACTGTGGGATAGCTGTACAGGTTGAAGAGGGGGACAGCGATGGGGACAATGACGCTGGTGAAGATGGTGATGGGCAGCCCCCCGGTCAAAGGGACCCCCGACTGATCCGGATGGCACAGCTGCACTGGGACACCATCACAGAGGAGCACTTCAACCAACCCAGGTAAGTCATGGGGCCATGTGCAACCACCAGTGGCAAAGGCACAACCCACAAACACAGATGGACAAACCACAGGGGTGCATGTCGTTAAGGGAACTGGCCAAGCATGGAACTGCACATGCCATCAGGGATGGGCAAGGTTTAACACGGCATGCAGTCACACACACACACACACACACCTCACAAGACATGCACAAAGGGTAGGAGGCACGCCGACGCCAACCGCCACTCCTAGCCACACACACGTCCACAGACCACCACTCCCAGTGCCTGTCATTGTGTGTGTCAGACGCTGGGCACCATTGCACAGTGGCGGACAGCGCAACGCAGGCATCATCATCATGCAGACGCCACAGTGGACAGCAGCCGGGAGGGTGTGCAGATGGAACGTGTGTGTGCGTGCAGTGCTGGGTATCCCACCTGTGCATTGCACGTTGAACAACACAATGCACACAGGGCAGCGTCAGACAGTAGCCATGCTGGGAGACAGGTCAGTCATGCGCCACAGTGCCACGGGCACTACAGATGCATGGGTGGCCCCACCAAGACCCGCCAGCAGTGACAGGCTGATCAATGGCCTCATGGGGTGGCACCAACAGTCCCCAAGGGGTTCCACTGCATGAACATGACCGTGCTCGCACAGGGGTCTGCAGCACACCGAACATGCCTGCGCTAGGAGTGCTCAGGATGCCCACAGCTGAACCCGGTGTCGACAAGGAGGGTGTCGAATGACGCCGGGAATGGAGGGTGGACATTGCACTGTGTGGTGTCTGAGATGCATGGGCAAATAACTGTGTGCCCATTGCGGCCATGACAGCTATGATTGCCTGTGTCTGCCTGTCAATGGCAGCGGTCACATTCTCCCGCATCTGGTCCATCCCTACCAGGAGCAGAGCAGTGTCTCTGCTGCAGCACTCCTCTGCCTGGCGCAGAGCTGCACTGAGTGCATCCACCGCCATCACAAGCTGCACCTGCTGATCGACTGATGCTTGGAGTATGTGGGTGTGCTCATCTAAGAGGTCATCTGCCTGATCGGCATGCTGTCCCTCACGGTGTTCACAGCCTTGATGGTCAGCACCCCTTGAGGGTGGGCACTGCACACCAGGGACAGGCCTGGGCATGTCCACAGGTGGTGCACTGATGCCGCCCCTGACACTGTACCCCCATGGCCATTGGCCGACTGCTGACACTGCCCCTCCAGCTGCTGCTCTCCTGGGCTGAACGGTGCTGTCGCAGTGGCCGCAACAGCCCCACTGTCCTGGACACACACCAGTGCTGCCCCACTGGTGCAGACAGGCACAGGCTGGGACTGTGATGTCACGCAGGCCTCCACGGCAGCACCACCCACGGCCATGCCTGTGATGTCATCTGCTGTGTGGCCATCCTGCGGCCCACACGTATCACTGTCCATGATGTGAGCTCCATCATCATCAGTGACAGATCCGGCACCAGCCTGAGTCTCAGCATGCTGGCATCCATGGACGCTGGCATGCTGGGACATGGGCAGGGCCTCCTCCGCACCTGCTCCACCAACATCAGTCCGGACGTCCAGGCAGGCCCACTGTCACCCTGACCCTCATATGCCTGTGGAGGTGGACGGACCCTCCTCTATCTCCATGCTACCACCCTCAGTGGACAAGCCCACCACCGCTGACCCATGTAGACACTCAGGAGCTGTAAGTGAACACAGTAGCATTATTGTATCTGCCCTACCCTGTCCGGGACAGACCAGGACCTACCACGCAGTGACGGGCTACCACCCATCTGGAATCCACCACCCGGAACACCCTCAATGGCACAATGCTGCATGCTGCCAGCAACCCGCTCTTCTTGTGGGGTCAGGCGTTGCACGTCCGGCTGTCCCCCACCAGTCGCAGACTGTGCTGCCCTGATAGCAGCCACCTTCTCCTTAATCCTCCGCCTGTCCATGCCCATCTTCTTTTTGCACTCCTGCATGGACTGCTGGTGGCTACCATGCAGGTTGACGGCACGCGCCACCTCTTCCCATGCAGCAGCACGGGCCTGTGGTGTTCCCCAGTGTCCGCCAAGCAGTGGCTCTGGTCGAGGTAGGCCTCAAACAGGGCATCTGTTTCTGTCTTGGTGAAGTTAGGCCTCCTGTTCCTCCCACGTCTCTGTTCCTCTTCCTCCACCTCATGATTGATCGCTCATTATTCATCCTGTGAGAATGACAGGTGTTACCTGTGACTGTGCAGTCCCATGCATGTCCCACACACCATAGTTCACACTCCCAAACAGCATGCAACTCACCACAGTAGACTGCAGTAACTGACCATGGCCAGTGCAGCCTAATGTCAAATTTTTATAGCGCAATGCATGCAAATGAGGCGAGGCGCATTTTTAATTGAATGGCTGATTAGCTGATTTGCATATGCCGGCTGAATATCGCACTGTTGCGCTTTGCGCAATTGTGTTGAATGTGCTCAGGCAAGGGTGCATTTCTGTGACATGCGCAATACACACCGAACTGCGCATGCCCGGGGTGATGATGCAGACACCTGCTGCACTGCTGATGTGCTGTGCACGGGAGGCAATGCAGGGCATGGCCACCATTGTGCCAGTGGCACTACTGCGCTGTTCACATATATGGTGCTGTGGCACTGGGGCACTGTAGGCGTACTAGGGCCACAGCGCGGTAGGCCACTACAGGAGGTGGCACACAGGCACCCAATTGCGCTACTGGCATTGCGTTCCAATTGCGCTGTGGCTGTCTGTGTACGAGAGACCCTTGACCCTGTGCCAGACCTTTGCCCCCTAGGCGCCATGCATCCGCATGGGTGCACCACTATTGCGCTGTTCGGTGACAGCACGATAGGGAATGGCAGTGCTGTACCGCACAGCATCTGCATGTGGCGGACCGCGCTGTTGAGCGCTATTTTGACTCCAACTAGCTGTAGAGATGGCATGGAGGAGGGCTGCTGTGTGGAACCAGGTTGAGTTGGCCAATTTGGTGGCCATTGTAGAGCCCCATGCTGGGGCACTGTATGGTGATGCACCCCTGGACAGGGCCAGGAGTGCAGTATGGGCTGAGGTGGCGGTGGCGCTGGAGGAGGCCACAGGAATTGGGCGCATGGCCAAGCAGTGTCACCACCGGTGCAGGGACCTCCGGCGCAGGGACCCGGAAAGGCTTGCCCGCCTGTGGGGATGTGCCAGGAGGGGTATGGTGCCACGGCCAGGTAGGTGCCACATCCATACACTGTTAACGTCTATACGGGTATCATGGTTGCATGTGTCTGGCATATGGGGGGGCCATCTAGTGTTGGTCGTGGTGGTGGTATTGAGGTGGGGGGTGGATGGGTATGGCTGTGTGGGATTGCACACATATGGAGGCGGGGGGACTTTGCTACTGGCTTGTACTGATGTTCCTCTCTCCATGTTTGCACCTTAGGCCCAGAGGAGCGCTGGCAGGCAAGAGAAAAGAGGCACCGCCAGGAGGACCAGCAGGCTGGGAGGGATGCAGGACCACAGAGGTGCAGGGACCAGCCTGATGGTGGTGAGTGCCTTACGTCCATGATTACTATTGCATGCTGTGTAACAGGGCGGGCAGCGGGGCATGGCTACCATCCATTGACACCACTGCCATGCACGCAACTTGTTACAGTCAGCACTGTCCAGTGGCATGGCATGTCTGGGGAGTGCGTCAATGGTGGTCCATGCGTGCACCGGGTACATGGCTGTGCCACTGCCTTCACACCGCATAGCTGTGTCACTGTACGGCCACGGTGGTGCTGTGTGGGACATGGGTGGTGGGTGTGTGCAGTGGTCCACATGGCTGTGGGTGCCTGGGTAGGCAGGTCTTGTGGACGCGGTCACTGTGGGTGGTCGCACACCATCACAGGGATGTGGCACATGGCTGTATGCCATGCACAATGGGTGGGCTGCAGGGGACTGGACAGTCACACGTATTGACTCTGCTCCCTTGTCCTAGGTGGACAATGCTGGATGGCACTGGAATGGGGTATACAAGAGCTTCTGCAGCTGGCATGGGCATCCCTGGCAGTGTTGGAGTGCATGGAGCAGCACGCGGGGTCCGGAGGAGAAGAACCCGGAGGCGCCACAGGAGTGGAGAATGGGGCACAGAATAGGCCCTCCATGGCCCCCTGACACCCATATCCCCCTGGACCCACCCCTTCTTCCCTCTTTCATTTGTACACCCCTGCCCCATGCCCGCCCCCACCTGGTTTGTGGCCACCCCCACCCTTGTATATATTTGTACATATGTTTGAGAGTTGTTATTTTGTAATACATACATTTTGTTATAACAACTGTGGTGGTCTCTGATTTGCAGCGGGCTACAGGTGCTCAGCTGCAGTGGTGTGCATGGCGTCTGGGGTAGTGCAAGCATGGGGGTGTGTGTGTGTGTCCGGAAGGGAACCGCCTATGGTGTGGGCAGGGGGGATTAGTCACTGTCTGTGGTTTGTGTGTTGTTCTCTGTGCACTGGATGCCTGTGTGCAGTGGTCCATGGTGCATGCACTGTATGCATGGCACCCCTGTCAGACCGTCCATGGCCTGTGCAGCTGACATGCTTGCATGTCTGTGATATGCACAGTCTGCTGGCATGTCAGTGGTGGCTGTCCATGCTGGACAACCACTTTACCCGGCACAATGCCAGGTTGCCTTCCATCACTGGTATGGTGCACGTCTGCCTCTGGTGGCACTGTGGCCTCCGCTGTTGTTGTCCCCTCTCCATGCTGTCGCTTGTGTCTGTTGCAGGGGATGTGCTCCAGTGTCTGTTACTTGTGCTCCGGCCGCATGCTGGTGGCATACAGCTTCATGGTGCCTGCGCAGGGTGGCTGGCACACCTGTGCCATGTAGGGGTGCTGGCCGTGTGTACATAGCTGCCATGGCCACACGCCAGTGGCTTGGTTGACCTGCTACTGTGTCCCTGTGTTGGTGTGCCCTTGGGTATGGGTGGGTGTTTGTCCATGCACTGTGTTGCATCCTGTGTGGTGCATGCCTCCATGCTACACTGTGCGTGTCTGTGCTGGCTGTTGTGGCCAGTGCTGGGACGGGATGTGTCCTTGGGAGGGTATGCAGGGTGCTGAACCACTGGTAGTGGGGTCCAGGGCATGCTCTGTCGCATGTGGGGTACCTCGTGTGCCGACGCATGGTCGGTCTCTCACCTGTACCTCAGGGGGGATGTGCAGGGCGGCACTGTGTATGCAGTTGTTGCATCACTGTCTACTGCCACCCACTGCAGGGTGCACATGGTGGGGCTGCCTTGCATGGCTCCATGGTGCACAGGGTTGCATTGTCACAGTGGGGGTGGTGGCATGCATGGGGTGTCCTGCACTGTTGGGCGCTACTCCTGGGAAGGGTGTATGGGGATCGTGGTGCAGGGTGTGCTCTGCATTGGTGGGATGGTGTGGCATGGGGTGGTCGGCCCTCCTTGTGTGCCGGTCACAGCTTGCCAGGGAGTGTGCTTGGGCACCATGCCCTGGCTGTGGGTTGGTTGCTGGTATCCATGGGCTGGTGGCTATTCCAGCTCTCTACCGGTTGTGCAGTACATGGGGTGTGGGGGTGATGTCTGTTCTGCTGTGTGCTCCTCTGCCCATCTGTGGCATGGGTGGTGGGCCCCTGCATCCTGTCCCTGCGCATCCCTGGTTGTGCTGTTGCATTGCTTCCCTGCTCCACGGGGTGTCCCTGATTGTGCTATGGTGCATCTGGACTGCTCCACTGAGCATCCCTGGTTGCGCTATGGCACATCTGAAATGCGCAACTGCACACCCCTGGTTGCGCTATGGCGCAGGTGGTGCAATATTCAGTCATGTGCCACAAGTGCATCTTGACCTGCGCAGTGTTTGAATATTGCACTTCTTGCGCATGGGCACAGTGGACTTACGCTTGCTCCTGCTGTTGCGCACTTTTTGGGCACAGTTTGAATATCTGGGCCAGGATGTCTTCTTAATGAGTTCTCAGACAAAGACTTATAAAAAGAGCAGTATTGCTTTTGCTAAAGAGAGCAAGACCAAAATTTGAAATTAGAGATATCCTCAGATGAAGGACTTTGTTTTACGTGTTTGTACTGCCTTTGTAAATAGTTATATTGAAACATGTTATTTTTTATTTTACTGTTATTGGAAAAAATAAAATGATACTTGCAAATTTTATACCTGCTCCTGGTCTTCCCATGCTTCCTGACCTGTGCCCTGATGACAAGCTGCAAAACATCAGAAGATAATAAATAAACTCACAGTAGTGAGCAAGATAAGTATTGCGAGGAAATTCAAAAGAAATTGACAGAGGTTAAGTAATCTCACATTTTATTAACAGCAACTAAGAAATATTGAAGCCTGACAGTAGCAGTGAAGCAGGTTTGAAAAAAGAACCAGTAACTACCATGTGTGTTCTGACGAAGTGGAATGTGATCCATGAAACATCAATGTACTCTTTGGGTGGACATCAATAAACTGATAAAAATACTTTACACAAGCTGATCCATTTTTCTTCAGTTTGTGACTTGTATCTGTGAAGGACTCTCTGCACCTAAAAGACCCCCTAATATGGTATTAGAAGGTGATCCTGGACAGCTCTTTTGGTAGTGCATAGCCACATTGTCTTGCCTATTAAACTTTGCAAACAGACTTTGCACTTAACACATGATGGACAGCCAAGGTATTGTTTTTTTTTGGTTAATTCTTTGTAACTGGCTAAGGCTCACTGGGGCCAAGGCCTGTTTTCAGTGATGACCTGGGAGCACTGAGGAGGTTAACTGACTTGCTCAGGGTCACACAGTGTGCAAGTGGAGGTTGTAGGAATCAAACCCAGATCTGTACCAAGCTGATTCACAGATCATTACTCTAACCTCTAGGCTATAACTGCCAGCCACAAGCAAAACAATTGCTTAGAGACAAAGTCTGGTGGCCAGTTCATAAGTTATTTAATTATTTTGGACAGTTTCATACCATTTATTGGACCAACATACTGTATGTCTTAGAAACATAGAAACATAGAATTTATCAGCAGATAAGGACTGCCTGGCTCACCCAGTCTGTCTATCTTTTGGTCTTATACAAAGATGGCAAACTACACAGGCTTTTTGGGTCTACACAGGTCTCTTCATAAGTCAGTCAGTCAGTCCGTTTTGTTTTATTGATTGACAAATTTGCCATTACATCAGTTACATAACAAAATACAATACAGACAATTCAGAAATGTAAAAATACAGAGGAGGGAATCAAAAAGTGCAAGATTTTAAACATTCAACAACATATTGTAATGTGAGTTAAATACAAAAGCCTTGAGATTGAGAAGCGACCTGCAGAAACTTGAAGAATGGTCAAGGGTTTGGCAGTTGAAATTCAACACAAAGAAGTGCAAGATAATGCATATGGGGCACAAAAACCCCTGGCACAATATATCAGTTGGGGGGTGAGGATATAGCATGCACCAAGCAGGAAAGGGATCTTGGGGTTGTCATCTCTGATGACCTCAAGGTAGGGAAATAGTGTGACAAGGCAGCAGGTAAAGCAAATAGGATGCTGGGATGTATAGGCAGGGCATCACCAGCAGGAAAGCGAGGTCATAATTCCGCTATACAAGACACTAGTGAGGCCCCACCTGGAGTACAGTGTACAGTTCTGGAGACCATACCTACGTAAGGACATAGACAGGGTAGAGAAGGTTCAGAGGAGGGCAACAAAGATGGTGCATGGATTGCATCACAAGTCCTATGAAGACAGGTTGAAGGAACTGAACATGTACTCCTGGAGGAGAGGAGGGAGAGGGATATGATAGAGACATACAAGTATCTTACAGGGAGGAACAGGGTGCAGGAAAAACACTATTTTTAAGCGAAAAAGATGTTCCAGGACTAGAGGCATGGGATGAAGTTGGAGGGAGGACAATTCAGAGGAAACATGAGAAAGAATTCTTCACAGAACGGGTGGTGGACAAGTGGAACACCCTGCCAGAGGAAGTGGTGGGGGCTGAAACAATCACAGGATTTAAGAATGCATGGGATAGACATTAAGGAGTTCTGGAGGTCAGGGTTAAGGGGCAACAGACTTCTAGGAAAACAAACTGAACTTACAAGCTCAAATGGGCAGACTGGGTGGGCCATAGGCCCTTATCTGCCAACACTGTCTATGTATCTATGCCTTAATTACATCTTTTTTTGATGATGACTCTTTCCATGAATATAGGAATTTCTTAATAACATCATAGTCTTTTCAGTTATGTAAAATATTAAGAACATTTGTGTTCATTGATAGTCGGTACAGAACAATATCACCCAAAATCTTCCCTAGAAATTTCTTTCTCTGATTCTGTCAGTTAGGGCACATCAATAAAATACTGTTTGATCAGTGTCCTCTTTCCCCTTTTTCACAAGTAGGTTCAGTATGTCTTTCCTCATGAAACTTTTGAACGAATGAACTAACTAACTAGCTGAGTTATTAACATTGGCCAAAAGGAGGTTCAAAGGGTTAGACTGGAAACTAATATTTGTGAAAGCTTTTCTTTGATTATTGTCTGTTACGAGTAGAACCTCCAAATATGTTTCAAGTGAGTGAGTTGCTTTTGCTTATGCATACGAACTACTAATTTTAGACACCTTAACTTGAAGAAGGTCTTTTTCAGCAGACAGAGAAGCTACAGTAGTTACGCATTATTATTTTTTTATAACAATCATTCAAGATTACTTTTTTGGAAACCATGTCCCAAATAAGTTTTTGATTTGTAATATACAAACCAAGCCTTAGAGTCAAATACATCCTGAAGAGAATCCCAGACTTTTCAATTTAACATGCTCCATAAAAGACTGTGAACTAAGTGTTGGAGTCATATTTTGTGATTTGTAACCACAAGTTAAAGAGCTGGTGCAACGTACAGGTGAACTTTAACAAAACCTAATGTTTAGACACATTCCAGCTTGTATTTCCCATTAGTTCTGTATTTCTTGTAACCCCCCACCGGCCCCTTATTTAACTAGTAGCTACACTTTCAATACTTTTTCTGTCTAGGGGAAAAGAGAGGGGTGCGGGTACAAAGCAGTTGCAACAGAAACACAAAGTGTGTACAAACCAGAAACAGACAGCCGGCCCACCAGCACAGTGGCAGCGCTGCCGCTCATGACACCAGTGATCTGGGTTTGGGAACAAGCCTGAGCAGCTGCAGGGCCAGCTGGGGAGGGAGGGCTTGAGCATCCCAGGGACTGCTCGCCTTCTCTGGGAGGGAAGGAGGACCTAGTCCTGACACTTGGCTGACCCCAGGTGGAGACCCGAGTTACGACAATCCCAGCCAGTAGCAAGAGGGGCCATGTGGTGGACTTTGGCACTCTGTGCCTTGACGTCAGGGCGCATATCACAAGGCAAGAAAATGGGAAAATGGCCAGCGGCACCTCCGGTACATGGAGCGCCAGCCCTGATCTCCAACGCCTCCTACCTGCCTCCAAACCGGCATCCCAATGAAACAAAGAAGTACGGAGTGTAAGGGCCCCACCTCAACCCCACCTGGGGGGTATAACCAAGGCTGTGTGGGAGATGGACTGCTCGGAAGGTCAGGTAGGAGAGTGGGAACATAAGAGGCATAGCCACTCCTGAAGAGTGGAGTACCGCAGGCTGGGGGAGTAAAAAAGAGAAAGTAAAAAAAAAAGACACCAACCGACCTATGCCAAAACCCAGGTCCTGAGGTGAGAACGTCTGCTGAGGGCTATGCTAGGTTTGCACTTCTGGACAGGGATACCCAGTAAATCCACATAGGAAGCAGTAACTAGGTTGTCCATACTAGGCTGGGATTCTAGAGTGTGGCTTTATTCCGAAACAAAGTCGTAACACAAAAGCAAAGATGGACCCCCAAGGGTTTACACTTCATGGCACAAAGCAATGCAGAACACATCTGTAGAAAACAAACATTTAAACTTCCCATATAACAGAGGATTAGACATCTGGAAATGTGGAACTAGCCATGATGAAACACACAAATTCTCCTGGAAGTGGCACTAGGCCATAACTTAGAACAGTTCCCATATGACATAGGCTTGAACATCTGGAAATGTGGTACTAGCCATGATGAAAACACACACACAATTCTCATGGAAGTGGCACTAGGCTATGACTTTAGAACAGTTCCCATATGGCATAAGAATAGCAGACAGGACTGTGGCACATGGCAATGAAGATGATACTGCGTTTAATTTTTTTAACTGTTTCTGCAAACCGATCGGTGATAGAATGAATATAATGAGATCATCTGCCTAGGCAATAAACTTTAGTGAGTTAATGGATGGAGAATCTAAGAGATTCATATTATTAGATATTATAACTTTATTTATGTAAATATTGAAAAGCAGTGGTGGTAAAAGGCACTCCTGTTTTAATCCTTTATTTGCATCAAATGGGTTAGCAATATAGCATACAGGTTAGAGCAACAAGCTGTGAATGAACTTGGTACATCCAACAGACCTGGGTTTGATTCCCTCAGCCTCCACTAGCATACTATATGACACTGAGCAAGTCACTTAACCTCCCAAGTGCTCCCGGGTTGCCCCTATAAGTGGGACTTATGCCCAGTGGGTCTCATCTGGTTACCAAAGAATTAAAAAATAAATGGGGGCTGTCAACTGTCCATCTCCAGAGTATTGGACAGTTCTGTTATTTGAATAAAGGGGACTGATAATTGATAAAATGGAGTCTTGTAATCCTTTTTCTTTCAGAATATCCCATAACTTTACTCTGGACAAAGCTGACCAGTAGTCTATAAATGCTGTGTATAAGCACTTCTTCTGTACTTTTGTAAATGTGTAAATTAAATGATAAAGTGTAAAACAACTGTCTACCATTGAAGAGTTTTTGTAGAAACCCAGTTGGCAGTTTGGGAGAACTTTATTAAAGTTAAACCGATTTAACAATTTATCAATATGATCCGTGAGAATATTTATCTATAAGGCTAATAGGCAGATAGTTCATTGGATCAAGCTAAGAGCCTTTTTTATGAAGAGGAATAAATACATTTGTCAACAAGCTAGTTGGAAATTGTAAGGTGGAAATATATGAACTAAACAGAGTATGAGGAATGTCGAGCTGAGATCTGCACCTGGTGAATGGATGTATGTGGCCCTGAAAGGTTGGGTAGTTTACCATATTCGTACAAGACATATACTGGCCTAATAAAAGGTATCAAACTATTCAGCCACTCCTGTTTTCCAAGGACCAGTATGCCAACAATCTCTTTTTACTATCTGTTCATTTGTTTATGTATTTATGTATTTAATAGAGTTGGTAGGGAAGGCATCTATCTATCTATCTATCTATCTATCTATCTATCTATCTATCTATCTATCTATCTATCTATCTATCTATCTGTCTTTATGAACTGTGTAAGCTGTTAATTTTCTTTGCTGATCCTCAAAACTGTGTAAGCTGCTTGCTCCCGCTCTGTAAATGCTGCAGTCTACCGTTGTGATGATATGATTAGAATCTGCCGAAAGGTGCAGCCAGGGTGTTCCAAATTAATCCTGGAACGCATCTGCCTTTAAATTAGTGATTTTCTGTCTTTTAGAATCTGTTAAAAAGTGCAGCCAGGACATTCCAAAGTAAATCCTGGAGCACAGCTGCCCTTCAAATTAGTGATTTTCTGTATTTTTCTAATTAGCCACGGCCTGCAAATTTTATTAATGTAACTAGAGCGGCCTGGCGTTTTTTACTCTTTCTCTAAAGTATTGTGTGCACGCCCCAGTTTCTACTTCTTATTAATTGCCTGTAATACTGCTGAATTTTAACCTTGCTCTTGTCCTGTCTCCTTTCTAAGCTGCTAATTTTGGCTCCTTTTCACCTTGCCCTTTTCTGCTCCCTCCCCCCTCATGGCCTACAGCTGCTGCCCGATTAAGCTTGGCACCAAGAGGTTAACTGCCATCTGTGTCTCCCAAATCTTTCTGCTGCCTCTCTGATTATCTCTCTAGCTACCTCCCCTCTTCTGGCTTTGTCTCTACTGTCCCCACTCCTCCTGTCTCTGTGAAACTCCTCCCCTATGGTGGTATTTAAACTAATCTTCCCTTTTCCTCTTCCCCTTGGCTGCCTGCTGTTTTGGAGACTGTAATGAGTACATTCAGATGATCATCAAGGTGGCTAGGGCTTTAGGAGCCACCCAATCATCCCCAGTAGACAATAATGATGCACTCTTATTGATTTATTTGGGGCCATACACTATAATATATCTGTGCAAGCTACTGCCCCACTCTCTGCAGGGCATATCCCCAATTGACTGGCATTTGTGAAGAACCTCTGGCACTCCCTGAGTCCTATGGACCAGAGGAAAACAAAGATGGCTGTGGCTGTAGGCTTCTGAGCAAATATCTTGTGATCAGCCAATCACTTCCCTTGTTCAAGGTGAGCTACTAGTGGGCTGCCTAAGGTTAATGTCTCCCCTTTGAGTTGTCTCCTGCTTGGCCCAGCTGGAGACTGAGTGTCTGCATGTTTTGCCCCTGTGTTTCGTGGCCTGCCATGTGAGCCTGGGCACTAATATTCACCTTTATTCCTTTCCAATACAGAGAGGAGGCTAGCTGAGCCTGGAGAGTAATCTCTCTTTGTTTGATGCCATTTGTTTCCCTAGACACTGATCAATCTGAGGGAGCCAGGACTAGAGGGAATCACCACTTCTCTTCACTTCTCTGGGGTGAGGAAGGGCCTTCTACATGCTGGAGGGAGCCCACAGTATCTCTAGTCTGACAAGGGTGGACCAGCTGAAGATCCCACACAAGAAAAGCCCACCCACCCAAGAAGAATCTAGGAAATGCACCACTTGGGAGTAGTGAGGATCCCCTCTCACAGTAAGCCAGTGGAACCCTTGCAGGTATACTCCGAGCTCCGCAGGAATGAAGAATGCGAGCAGGAGTTCACCTCCATGGAATCACATAGACGCATAAATAAGGAAACATAGAAACAGAATTTGTTAGCAAAAAAAACCCAAACAGAACTGCTTGGTCCACCTAGTCTGTCCAGATGTTCCCTGCCTATTCTGTCTTTGCAAAACCTATCTGGTCTCCATCAAACCTCCCACCTCCCTGCCTCTTATCTAATATACCTCTATGTCTATCCCACACAAGCTTGAAGCCTCCTACTGTTCTAGCCTCCACCACTTCTGCTGGCAGTCTATTCCAAGCATCTACTACCCTTTCAGTGAAGAAATATTTCCTCAAATTCTGACTATCTGGGCAGACTGGATGGGCCAAGTGATCTTTTTCTGCCAACAAATTATTTGTTTCTGTATTTCGCATCACTCTTGAATTCCCTCTTCCCTCCTGCTTCAGTGCATGCCCCTGGACCTGGTGCATGTTCTTATGTTAACATATGACCATATGAAGAAGCCAGCAGAAGAAGGACATTTAGTCTATCTAGTCTGCTCATATTGCAGGGTCCACAGCTTTAGCTACTGTTCCAGCCCTCCCTCCCCACTCCTCTCATCCTCTCTACCCATGATTCTTACCTTCCCCCATGCCTATCTGAGCCTCTCTTAAAGCTGCACACTGTCTTCAATGAGGTCACCTCTTCCGGCAGAGCATTCCAAGTGTCCGCCACCCTCTCTGTGAAGAAGTGCTTCCTGACCTCCCTCCTAAACCTCCCACCCTCCAGCTTAAGACTGTGCCCCCTCATGTTATGGTTGTCACTTAGCTTAAAGAGACTCTCCTTACCCACTTTATTTATCCCTTTCAAGTACTTAAAGGTCCCAATCATGTCCCCTCTCTCCTGTCTTCTAGGTGGTACATGCTCAGTGCCCTCAACCTCTCCTCATTTGCCATACCCTGCTGGCCTGCTATCACCTTCTCCTGCAGGTTAATGTCCTTTTTGAGGTGTGGGTACCAGTACTGAACTCCACACTCTAGAAGAGGCCTTACCAGGGATGTTACATGGGTGCATGAGCAGTGTAACCTCCTCTCTCCTACTACTGATCCCCCTAGATATGCATCCCAGAATCTTGTTTGCCTTTGCTGTTGCATTCTTGCACTGTGTGGAGTGCTTCAGGTCACTAGTCATCATCACTCCTCCTCCTCTGATACAGATATTCGGACTCCACCAAGGTAGTACTCTGTCCTGGGATTCTTGGCTCCAATATGCATAACTCTACATTTCTTGGCATTGAAACCAAGCTGTCAGATCCTGGGCCACCCCCAGCTTTTTGAGATCACCCTGTAGGTCCTGTATCCCCTCAGCTGTGTCCACTCTCCATCAGAGCTTGGTGTCATCTGTGAATAGGCACATTTTGACCTTAATGCCACCCCCAGTGTCATTAATGAAGATGATGAATAACACTGGCCCCAGCACTGAGCCCTGTGGTATCCACTGGTTACCTTTCTGGTGCCAGATAAATCTCCCCCCACAACCACCCTCTGAGTTCTGTCCCTTAGCCAGTTTTCCACCAATCTGGCCATCTTTTCCTCAGCTTCCAGATCCACCAATGTCCTGATCAACCTTTTATGGGATACAGAGTCAAAGGCCTTGCTGAAATCATGATGCAGGATGTGTACTGCTTGGCCCCTGTCTACTACCTTAGTGACACAGTCAAAGAAGTCAATCAGATTCATTTGACACGATTTCCCCTCCATGAACCCATGCTGTCTAGCATCCTTGAGACCATGCTCATCTAGATATTTCACCAACTTTTTCTTTAGTATGGTTTCCATGAGCTTTCCCACAATGGAGGACAGACTGACTGGTCTCTAATTTGAAAGAGACTCCCCACCTGTACCATGCCCACCCCTCTGAGGTAGTTGTAGTTCTCTATCATGTTACCTCTCTCTTTCTCCTCTGCTCCAGATTGTACATGTTGATGTCCCCCAATCTGTCCTCATATGGCTTGTGCAAATGCCATGTCAGTTACCCTCCATTGGACTGCCTCTACCCTGTCTATGTCCTCTCTGAAATTTGGTCTCCAAAACTGAACACAGTTCTCCAGGTGTGACCTCACCAAAGAGCAGTATAATGGTACCACCACCTCCCTCATCCTACTGGAGATACCCCTACCTATTCAGCCCAGCATCCCACTAGCCCACCCTATGCCTTGTTACACTGCCCTGCCACCTTGAGGTCCTTAGAGATGATAATACTGAGGCCCATTTCCTATCCAGTTACTGTTAGCACCTCCCCCCCCCCGTCTTCTACTCTGTGTTGTGGTTTCTATGACCTAGGTGCATTATTTTGCACTTTTTGGCATTAAACCCCAACTGCCATGTTTTGGACCACTCCTTGAGTTTCCCAAGATCCCTTCAAATTTTTTCCACTCCTTCCTAAGTGCCTATTCTATTGCAGATTTTGGTGTCATCTGCAAAAAGGCATATGTAACCACCCAGTCCACTAAGGTTAATAGAATGCCATCAGGTTAGCCCTAGAAAGGTAGTGGGCAGCTGGTAAGGGACTCATTAGAAGCTCTTTACATATGACATCATTGTTTTCTCAGCTAGGCTGGGCAGAGAATGGATTATGTCATTTAGAATTCTCGCAGCAGCATAAGCCACTTTAGAATCAGCTGCTCTGGGGAGGTTTAGAATTTTGAGACGGTAGTACAGTCAGTCAGTGGAGAGTATTCTGTACTCAGCAACAGTGTGAAGTGCTGCTCTGTGCAGCAGCAGTGCTCAGAGTGTGGGGGTGCCTGCCAGTCTCCTGTTTGACTGGGTGAAGGACCCCCAACAGTTTCTCACTCTAGTGTGTGGGACCAGCAAGAACCAAAAGAAGTGGTGGAGACCATTTGTCTGCAGGACCCCTGTGGGTCATTTCCACAGAAAATTGTGGTTTTGACTGTGTTTTAGTGGAATCCAAGGGGCAATCCCCTGAAGATTCTGAAGAGTTTCAGCTGCCCAGAAGGAAGGGTGCTTGTGTTGAAGCTGTGACAATGCTACCTGTGAAGGGAAGAGGATGTTTTCCTTCAAGTTTTCCATGTCTGTATCAAAGGGACAAACAAAGCCGAGTACAGTTTCATGGGATTGTTCTTAGGGGTTGGTCTGAGGTGTATGTGCCCAAAGATAAGGTTAGAGTGCACCTGTCAGGGTCACTGTTTCACCACAAATAAGTGCTGAATGATTCAAGTTTAAAGTTTGGGAGTCCTTTAGCATTTCAGGGGGAAATGGAGGATCCATGTTGGTGTAACCCAGAAGGAATGGCACAGACTGGGCATGGGGTAGGGTTGTGCATAACTCCGGTTCTATTCCTCAGTCAGGGTTAACTGGTTCATATATGGGCACCAGGTTTAACTGGGCATGTTAACAGATGTAATCGCTCCAGGGAAAATGTGTTTGAGTGTGTGGTAACTACCACAGTATACACTTATTTTGGAAAAGTGAAGTCTAGAGATTCCTAGTACAGAGGGATTGATGGTTCACAATGTGTGTGAGGAAAAGTTTGTTCTAAAGTGGCCAAACAGTTATTCTGGAATGAAAAGCCTTGCTCCTGTGTAGGCAATACAAACCTGGGGGACCAACCTGTTTTGCCTTTGTTACCAACTTGTGTGGATAAAGCCATACTGTACAATCCCAATTTTCAGTCATAAACATTGCCTTAATTGTCATGGGGCCCCACAGATGTTAGACCTAGCATAGCCCTGGCACATCTCTATTTAAAAGGAGCCAATAAGGCAATGCACTCCATATTCAAGAAGTAGCCACTGCAGGCATTTTAAAGTTGGGAAGCTAGAGTAGGGACCAAACCGTGGGTCCCACCTTGATGATTTGGTGGTTTGGCTTGCTCACATTGAAATTCCAGTCTGAAAACTAAGAGGACTCCTCCTTTCATGGAGTTTAAAGTAAGTACAGCCAATTTTGGCAGTTGAAAGTTTAATTTCTAATATATGCTGTGTGTGCATGAAGGTATGTGTGTGCACTGGATCTTGTTGTTTTTTTGCTGTCTTTAAGTTTGGGGATAAGGGCCCTATGGGCTCATTCTATACGCAACTCATGTCCTGGGGAAGCTCAGGCACATCTTGGAGGAGATCTGAAATAAAGTCCACCATTTGACCTGTCTCGCCCCCATTCAGGCCATAGTTGCATAGGATTATCCCTTTGTGAGCAACTCTCTAAATCTAGGAATTTATGTTCAAGATCGAGCGCATGCTGGTATAACACTTGCTCTGTATGGCCTAAATGTAACACTCCATCCTCCGTTGTCAAGAGCCTGTCCTCCCCCTCTTACACACGCCGCTCCATCTGTGTCAATTTCTGATTTAATTGCCTGAACTCCAGCTTATTTTCTGCCTGCACCTCCTGGAGTTCTTTTATAAGGAGATCAAATCTCCACCTAGACAAGTATTCCATTTCTTTGTCCATGTCGTATGCAGCAGTGGTTTCTGCCGTACGGAGATGCCCGGTCACATAGGTTGGGGAGTTATGTTTGGATCTGCCATCATCCTTCTCACTTCTGACATGGTGGGACCGACTCCTGTAACCTCGTTCCTTCTGGGAACCCCCTCTGGACATGGTAAGCTTTTTGGGATGTTGTTTTTAAGAAAAATCAGGGGGGGTTCCACAGGGCAGAGTCAGAGCTTCTCCTTTAGCTGTTTAGTTGATCTGTGGTGAAACTGGAAGTCCCTATGAAGTTAGTTTAAAATGTTAAGAGTTTGTACATTCAGAAATAGTGCTAATATTATGAGACATATCAGTAAATCTTTGTGAATCAGGACACTGGATGGTTTGTTCAAATGCAGGGTACTGTGTATTGTATTTTAACATATGGATTCTAAAATTAATAGCACCGTAAAGTGTATAAAAATCTTCTGGTAATACCATTGGTGCCGGACTGATAATAGAAACATAGACTTTGACAGCAGATAAGGACCGCTTGGCTCATCTAGTCTGCCCATTTCCTTTCCTACAGGAGAAGCTGCAGATCCTAGTTAACCAACAGCCTATTTCTTCCTACCCCCTACAAGAATTGTCTTATGTCTGTCCTATGCATTCTTGAATTCTCCCACAGTTTTAGGCCCCACAACCTCCTCAGGAAGGCTGTTCCACGCACCCACCACCCTCTCTGTGAAAAAATACTTCCTCACATTGCCCCCGAGCCGTCCCGCCTCTATCCCCTCTATCTTCAAATTGTGTCTCCTTGTTCTTGCACATCTCTTTTTCTGAAAGATGCTAACCCCTTGGACTTTGTTGATTCCACTGAGGTACTTAAAAGTTTCTATCATGTCCCCCCTCCCTCTCCTTTCCTCTAGGGTATACATATTAAGCCCCTTTAGTCTCGCCTCATATGGCTTCTCTTGCAGACCCTGCACCATTTTAGTTGCCCTCCTCTGGACTGTCTCCATCCTGTCTACGTCTTTGCAGAGATGGGGTCTCCAGAACTAGACACAGTACTCCAGATGGGGTCTCACCAACTATCTGTACAGAGGGTAACAACTTCCTGTTTTCTGCTTGTGTTGCCTCTCCCTATACATCCCAGTATCCTCCCAGCCCTCCCTACTGCCTTCTCATGTTGCTTGTCAACCTTAAGGTCATCTGATATGATTACCCTCAAGTCCCGTTCCATTTTTGTTGTTACTACCTCCTCCCCCCCATTGTGTAAACTTCCCCTGGGTTTTTGTTTCCCAGGTGCATTATTTTATACTTCTTTTTATTGAATCCAAGCTGCTATATTTCTGACCTTTCCTCCAACCTTGCCAAGTCCCTTCTCATCCTTTCCACGCCTCCTTGTGTATCAACCCTGTTGCAGATCTTTGTGTCATCTGCAAAGGGGCATACTTTTCTTTCCAGTCCCTCTGCAATGTCACTTGTAAAGATATTAAAAAGGACTGGACCAAGTACTGAACCCTGCGGTACCCCACTAGTAACTCCCCCTTTCTTCAGAGTGGACTCCATTTACAATTACCTTCTGTGTCCTGTTGTCCAGCCAATGTTTTACCCAGGCTACCACCCTGGGACCCACTCCCAGGCTGGCTAATTTGTTTATTAATATTTTATGTGGAACTGTGTCAAATGCCTTGCTAAAGTCTAGGTAAGCTATGTCCACAGCCCCTCCCTGGTCTACTACTTTGGTCACCCAGTCAAAGAAATCAATTAGATTCATCTGACATGACCTTCCCACTGTGAACCCATGCTACCTTGGGTACTGTGCCCCACTGGCCTCTAGGTACTCAACAATTCTTTCCTTCAGAAGTGATTCCATCACTTTCCCTACCACAGAGGTCAAACTGACAGATCTTTAGTTTCCTGCCTCTGTCCTGCTCCCACTTTTGTGAAGGGGAATCACATCCACCTTCCTCCAGTCCTCAGGTACCACTCCATCCTCCCATGATTTGTTAATAGCACCATTCATGACTGATAATACTACCGTTCAGGTCCCATAATAGTATTGTTCGAGATCCATACGATAGTATTATCACTGAAACTCAATCACAAGTCTGCTATGCAACTTCTTCCAAAGCATGTCTTCTGACTGGCCACTTTTCATTTGTGGGCAAGCAGAACAAACTTTAAAACACAGTGGCCATCTCTCGCTTTGCCAGAGTGAATTGCGTCCGGTGCTTGGAATTCTCTCTATTTTTTTTTTTGTTTTACCAACCAAATTGGAATTACGTAGTTGATCCTACCTTCAAAAAGAAACAAAAAAGTAGGCCTACCTGCCACAGTATACAAATTTTACTTGTTTATTTGTTTGTTTAGATCTAGGATTACAATTACCTTTGAGCCAAGGCTCTTTTACAAAGATTCCATGTCAGGAGAGTGCATACATGTTAAACATGTTAAACAAGGGCATGCAACATTAAAGAGAGCATACAACCACATTCATCAGTTCAGGTATGGCATCTCGGTAAATAGGATACATGAATAACACATACAAGGAATCATTTCAGAAACCTAGAAGAAATCAGGGAGGAAGGGTGAGAGGATGGGGGGTGGCAGCCGAAAAAGAGACTAGAGCAGCTCACGGCATTGTCAAAGAACATCAGAGGGGGGTGGTTGACCTCAATGGGGAAGGGGAAGTTAGGGGTGGCAGTCACATGAACTGGAGGCCATGAGATGATGATGGAGGCTAGATTTGAATATGCCCAGTGAGGAGGTGGAGGTGATGTGAGTGCTAGTGTATAGCCATGAGGCGGGGGTGAGAGACTGAGGGAGGTGAGAGACTGGCAACTAAGACACTACTGTGGCAGTTGACCAGGACCAAGGGATGTCTTCAGTGCAGCAGCCGACCGCCCCTTACAAAAGGACCAAAATTAAAAACAGATTGGATCCACATATTAAAAAAAAAATGTAAAATTTCTGGTGCATTACTGGCGAGTGATACTATCTCGAGGTTCTGGACACGGGAACATCTCGAGCGTCACTCTCGAGGTTACTACATGTTCAGAATCTCTCGATGGTATTACTCACCGGTAATACACCGGAACCCATACATTATTCTATTTTTCATCCAGGCTTTTAATTGTATTTAAGGGGTTCTGTAATCAACAGGGTTTCTTAATGTCTGACAGTCCATAAACAGCTAATTTGAGAGAGCCATTGTATTTAAGTGTGAGTCTTTGCAGTCCACAGTTATTCATATGTAAATCAGCCTGTAATTAAGGGTTGGGGGCAGCCATGTGTTTTAGGCTCCTGACAGGAAATTATGTCGCCGAGGAACTTGGTCCTCCATTTACTGTAGTTTAAATAGGAAATCATCTGTTTTATTAGTTTGAGTGTCTTCCATGAATCCTTTGTTACAGAGTCTATCTCAACTCACAGCCTCCTTAGGGGGTTCCTAGCATATTTTTTTTTAGTCTACCTCACCAATAGGGGGTACCCAGCACTTATTAGTGCATCTACACTTCTCCCGGTCCTCACCATTCTACCCTCTCTCCCTCCTCACATACTCTCCCCTCTTCCCCTTTGCATCTTTCTGTCATGATTTATAACTGATGCTACCTATGTTAGTTCTGTATGTATAGGCCTATATTATCCTTCACATGTACAGTGCCTTGTTTTTGTTCTTTATCTGTGACTGTATATATTTATTGTTGTCCAGGACCACTTTGAAAATGAGCTTGCTCAATGGTGTTTATGCTTGGTTACATAGAGTTTAATTGATTGATTAAGTGTTTTTGCAACACTTTCTACATTTATAATTGTTTTGTATGTGCATTGAAACTAGTGAGTTATCACCTTTACATTTCAAACTGTTAGTAAAAATAATCCATCTTTAGGATTGTTTTAACCTGTAGGCTATACTGCCAGCTGATCATTAAAAACTACACATCTCAAGGCTGACTCTGTGGTGTCAATAGGTATGGGCCCCACATCAGGATTTCTAAACTCTGGCTGTGTTCATGTCAGTACAGATTTCTGGGGCTGCCATAGCACTGACTTCTGTCTTATTCCATTCCCTCTCTTACAGCCTTTTCTCTTACAATTTTGGGTGTAAACTCAGGTCTACAAGATGCAAATGTTGCTACTTACCTACTGGCCTGGCATCATGGGGCCAGCCTTGAAATGTGTAGTTTTTGATTTACAGCTGGCAGTACAGCCTAGAGGTTAAAACCAAGAGCTCTGAACTGCTATACCCCCCAAAAGAGTCCCCATTTCTTGTGCATGCTCATAAGCAAACATAAAAAGTACAAACACTCTGGGGTAGCAGCACAACTGAACCCTTTAACAACAAGAAACAGAAGCATCACATACGAACATACAAAATTTACCAGCAGATAAAGTGGTCTATCGAGTCTGCTTGAATGTGCAGCTAGCACCCCTTATTCTGCAGTTGCCCTTCCCTTCCACCCTTCCCCTTCATTAACCCTCCCCCTTGTCCTGTCCCATCCTCGTTTGAAGCAGTCCACTGTTATACTGCATACCACTTCAGCAGGTAACGCATTCCATTTCATCTTTCTTTCTTTCTTTCTTTCTTTCACTTTTCTGATGTTTAGTAGTACTACACATTATTTAAGTAGTAATTGTGTGGTTTACAACTTAATTTTATTCATCTTATGACCTTAATCGCACTGTGAACATTTCAGTCTCCCCTCTAGCAGTACGTATTCTTCCTCGCGTTTACAAATCACCTATGTGACAGGGTTGACAGGGTTGAATAAGACCCTGTCCCATTTGTTATGTAAAAAGATTTATGTAGAAAGAGTTAAATGCAAGGATCTATTTTATCCTTTTTTGCTCTGTCTCCAGTCTGTCTGACTGTGCAGAAGCAGTCAAATATTCTTGTGAGACCTAGTAACTGGCCACTCTGACGTTCTCGCTAACCCCCCCCCCCGCTATCTCTCTGCCTTCACTGCTGTTTCTATCTTTTCTTCTCTCTTGGGTATCTGAAGTTATAAAATATGCGTGAATCTTTATGTGAAACTGGGATCCCTTGGTTTGAAAATGTATATGGTTTAAATGATTGCAAATACTATTTGGAACTTAGGAGGTTAACTTGGAATACAAAACTAGCTCTTTTGCAGAACTGTTAACAGGAGGTCAGTTCTGGGACATCATGTACCATTTTGTTGCACCTGCAAGGAAGGGAACTGACAGGAACATTTTCTGAAAAACAGGATGTCTTCTTTATGAGTTCCCAGACAAAGACTTATAAAAAGAGCAGTAATACTTTTGCTAGTTTGAACAAGACTTACACTTGAAATTAGAGATATCCTCAGATGAAGGACTTTTTGTGTGTTTGTACTGCCTTTGTAAATAGTTATACTGAAAAATTTTATTTTTTATTTTACTGTTATTGGAAAAAATAAAATGCTACTTGTGAATTTTATACTTGCTTCTGGTCTTCCTATGCTTCCTGACCTGTGCCTCGATGACAGATGGTGTTAGCAATGGGATTTACACGTGCATGCTCTGAGCCAAGAGTTTTGTGCATGGGTACTAGACCTGGTACCAGGGAAGCATAGCAGAAAGGTATGGATTTTGCAGCAGTAAGCTCTGGAGTCATTACCAGAAAGACGGCAGCAAAACTAGCAAAGACAGAAGTCTAAGCTGAAACTGTATTGCCAGTACCAGCCATAGAAAAAAAGAACAGGCAGTGACAAAATCTAAAAGCCTCTCTGCCTTCTTCAAATGGTGGGCTATACAACAAAGAGAGACAGAGAAGCAAAGAAAATAAGAGATGCAGCGACAGGAGCAGCAGAGAAAAGAAGAGGAGCAGTGGAGAAAAGAAGAGATGCAGCGACAGGAGCAGGAGAGAAAAGAAGAGATGCAGCAACAGGAGCAGCAGAGAAAAGAAGAGATGCAGTGACAGGAGCAGCAGAGAAAAGAAGAGGAGCAGTGGAGAAAAGAAGAGATGCAGTGACAGGAGTAGCAGAGAAAAGAAGAGGAGTAGTGGAGAAAAGAAGAGATGCAGTGACAGGAGCAGCAGAGAAAAGAAGAGATGCAGCAACAGGAGCAGCAGAGAAAAGAAGAGATGCAGCGACAGGAGCAGCAGAAAAAATAAGAGCTGCAGCAACAGGAGCAGCAGAAAATAATAAGAGCTGCAGTGACAAAACCAGCAGAGAAGAGAAATGATGCAGCAACCTGAGTAGTGATGAAAGGATGCCTTGCAAGTCATCAAAGCTGGAGGATCTGGCACAGGTCCGGCAGAGCAACAAAACACCAACAACTTAAAAGACCTTAAACTTACAAAGCTGTGTCCCTCAGATGATATCAAAGCATACCTGTCAACTTTTTAAAGGGTTGCATCAGCTTGTCAATGGCCAAAGCAGCAATGGGCAATCAGGCTGGTACCTTGCCTGACAGGTAACGCCAACTTGCCTGCAACAATATGGACACAGCACAGTCAGAAAACTACGATCTTGTGAAAAGAGAAATCCTGAAAAGATATGACATCTCAGGAGAGACCTACAGGCAAAGAGTGTGGTCCCTGAAGTACAACTCATATGAACATATGAAGAAGCCAGCAGAAGAAGGCCATTTGTCTAGCAAGTCTGTTTGTATTGCAGGGTCCACAGCTTGAGCTAATGTCCCTGTCCTCCTTCCCCACTCCTCCCATCCTCTCTACCCATGATCCTTACTTTCCCCCATGCCTATCCCAGCCTCTCTTAAAGCTGCAAATTGTCTTCAAAGAGATCACCTCTTCCAGCAGCGCATTCCAAGTGTCCGCCACCCTATCAGTGAAGAAGTGCTTCCTGACATCCCTGTTAAACCTCCCACCCTCCAGCTTAAGACTGTTCCCCCTCATGTTATAGTTGCCACTCAGCTTAAGGAGATTCTCCTTATCAACCTTATTTATTCCTGTCAAGTACTTGAAGGTCCCAATCATGTCCCCTCTCTCTCTCTCTCCTGTCTTCCAGGGAGTACATACTTAGTGCCCTCAAGCTGTCCTCGTATGCCTTACCCTGCTGACCTGTTGTCATCTTTGTAGCCCTCCTCTGGACCTTCTCCAGCAGGTTAATGTCCTTTTTGAGGTGTGGGCACCAGTACTGAACTCTATACTCTACATGCGGCCTTACCAGTGACCTGGACAAGGGCAGTATAACCTCCTTTCTCCTACTACTGATCCCTTTAGATATGCATCCCAGCATCTTGTTTGCCTTTGCTGCTGCTGCTTTCTTGCACTGTGTGGAGTGCTTCAGATCACTAGTGATCATCACTCCCAGGTCCTTCTCCTCCTCTGATGAAGATACTCGGACTCCACCCAGGTAGTACTCTGTCCTGGGATTCTTGGCTACAATATGCATAACTTTTGATTTCTTGGCATTGAAGCCAAGCTGCCAGATCCTGAATCACTTCCCTAGCTTTTCCAGATCTTTCTGTATGTCCTGTACCCCTTCAGCTGTGTCCACTCTTCTACAGAGCTTGGTGTCTTCCATGAATAGGCACATTTTGCCCCTAATGCCATCTCCAATGTCATTGATGCAGACATTGAACAACACCAGCCCCAGCACCGAGCCCTGTAGGACCCCACTGGTTACCTCTCTAGTGCCAGATAGCTCTCCCACCACAACCACCCTCTGGGTTCTGTCCCTCAGCCAGTTTTCCACCCCACTGGCCATCTTTTCCCCAGCCCCAGATCCACCAACTTCCTGATCAACCTTTTATGGGGCACAGAGTCAAAGACCTTGCTGAAATCAAGATAGAGGATGTCTACCACTTGGCCCCTGTCTACTGTCTTAGTGACACGGTCAAAGAAGTAAATTAGATTTGTTTGACACAATCTCCCCCAATGAGCCCATGCTGCCTCACATCCTGAAGACCATGCTTCTCTAGATATTCCACCAACCTTTCCTTTAGTATGGTCTCCATGAGCTTGCCCACAATGGAGGTCAGACTGACCAGTCTGTAATTCCCTGGATCATCCTTGGGACCTCTTTTGTGGAGGGGCACTACATGTGCTGTTCTCCAGTCCTGCAGTACCACTTCTGACTCTAGTAAACTATTAAATAGGTCTGCCAGTGGCCCTGCCAGCTCCTCAGCCAGTTCCTTCAGCACCCTTGAATGTACTCTGTCTGGGCCTGGTGATTTGTCCACCTTCAATGCCAGCAGTCCCTCCCTAACTCTATCCTCCTCTATCACTACATCTGTGTTCCCTTCCCCATTCCTCTTTTCCCTCCTGAAGGCACTGGTCGATCCTTCTCCCTCGTGAATACGGAACAGAACTATTCATTTAGCATCTTTGCTTTTCCCCCATTATCCTCCACCCACTCCACCCCTTTCTTACGCCTAACAATCCCTTCCTTCTCATCCTTTTTCTCACTTATATATCGAAAGAAAGTCTTATCCCCTTTCTTAATTTCTTCAGCTATCTGCAGCTCCTTCTGTGCCTTTGCTCTCTGGACTTCCTTACTTGACTCACTAGCCAGCCTTAGGTAATTTTCCCTATACACCTCTCTCTCTTGGTCTTCCTGAATTTTCTATAGGCTAACCTCTTTTTCCTTACTGCCTGGGCAACCCCAGAACTGAACGAGCTGGGTGTTTTGGCCCTTGTGTTCTTCCCTCTGAGGCTAATGCGCTCATCTGTGGCAACCAGTATTCCTTCCTCAATGATGGACCACCTTTGGTCTACCCCCATATCTGCTCTGATGTCTGCCAGATGGCTCCTTAGCACTTTGCCCATTTTCCTGAAGTCTGCCTCCTGAAATCCAAGATTTTGGTCTTAGTCAGAACTCAGTTGACACTCCTCAAGAGGCCTTCACCTGACTCAGAGAACTCCTTAGTAAAATGGCTCCAACCAGAGGGCAAAACAGTCCCACAGATCACTTACACATTTGCAATAGAACAATTAATCAATATCCACCCTACAGACATACAACTTTGGGTAAAAGAACACCAACCAGAAAGTGGGGAAAAGGCTGTTTCTTTGGCCAAGGACTATCAGATGGCCAAACAGATCATGCAGCAGCAAAGTAACAGCCAAAGTAACCGGTAAGATCCACTTTTCCCCAATCTAACTCCAAATCAGATAAAAACTGTGGTGGGGGTAATGAGTCTGCACCCAAAGACTTTATTTGCTGTAACTGTAACAAGCCAGGCCACATCACAAGAAACTGCCATAAAAATAAGAAGGGTACCACTACAGTAAATTTGGTCTTAGTAAATTGAGGCAAGAATTTAACAGATGTCAAAGTGGGAGATAAGACTGTAAAGGAACTTATTGATTCGGGAAGCAGGCAGACGATAGTGTATGTTGAATCACTGGGAAAACACAATGTAAAAGGACCAGGTACTGGTGTCATCTGCATCCACGGGGACACACAATACTATCGCACCACACAAGTGACATTGAATATTAATGGGGTGTTGCACCAAATGAAAGTGAGGGTAGTAGTACCCAAGTGTCAGTGGCTGAGCAGGTAGCACACTCACCTCTGAGGCCAGGAGATGAGAAGGCTGTGGGTTCTATCACCATACCAGGCACTTAGGTTGAATCCCGATACTGACACTGTAGTACAGCATGAGGGGGATGCTGCATTCCTGAGGTGCCGTCTTTTGGTTGAGATGTTAAACCAAGGTCCCATCTGCTGGTTCTGGTGGTAGTTCAGGTGGATGTTAAAGATCCCATGGCACTTCTCGAAAAGAGTAGGGGATTTTTTATTATAGGAAGCAAAACAAAATACAAAAGAAAAATATTGTTCAAATAATTAATATGTACAGATCAATGTTATATCTGAAAATATATAATTTGTCAAAACAAATCATCTGGACATGTAGAGGCTTAAAGGCATCATCATAACAGTTCTACCTTAAACAATCTAGATATTATTCTTGAGTTTAATTCACTTATATTTAATGAAAAAAGTTAGGCCTTTACACCACTTTTTCACATCAGTACTTGGTGCTTTATAAAAATCTGCATTATAAACTTCCAAAAATGCTTTTTCACACAACACTTTAAAAATTGCGAATGTCATTCGTTGTTGGTGTAGCACCCATTGGACCCTTGCTTACCAGAAGTAAAACTTTAAGACTGCAAAGAACACAGTCAAAGTGCCTCTGTGAAACTTTGATAATCGGTTTCTATAGCTGCCATGCATAATATTTTCATAAGTTATATTCATTAAACATCCTAATTTCCAGGTAGATGCAAGGAAAGGCCATACATTTTTGGAAAATGAGCAGTCCAGTATAAAATGCTCTATTGTTTCTACTTCATCTCTATATTCAAGGTATGGGCATGTCCTCTCTTCTAGTGCTTTGTGCTCACTGTTGCCATGTACATTCAGCCTACCATATGCACATAACCATATAATTTCCCACATTTTTGTGGGAATTCTTTTTTAATTTAACATATTTATTGTGACATCACAATAAATAGGTGTGCAATTTTTAAACTCAGATTCACTAGGGCCTAGTTTTTCCTAGAACAAGGTAATATAACTGTTTTCTGTTGGAGGTGTTAACTGTTTGTCTAGCTAGATCCCATTTATGGAGTTTTTGAATTAATGACCTAAGGAATTCTGGTGCTTTGAGATATTTGGAGAATTTGGGGGGCTTGTTTATCCAGCTGTCTAAAAAGGTTTGCCAATTGTTGTATACCCAGGAAGTCATTTTGATATCTAATGATGTAGCTAGGGGTTTAATAGATAAAGATATAAAAAGCGTATGAAAGAATACCACTGGGTCCATCATGCCCAGGCCTCCCTCATTTCTTAGTAGATATGTAAAACCTCTCTTAACTGGATTAAGGTGACTGCCCCACAGCATGCAAAAAAATATGCTATACATTCTCGTTTCTAAAGTGAGTGGTAAAGGAAATAGAGACCCCACGTATAGAAGGAGTGGAATTAGAAATTGTTTAATAATGTGTATACATTTGAGTTTAGCCAGTTTCCATTTTTTCCAGATGTTTACTTTAATCTCACATTCAGACAATGCTGAATCCTAATTAGAATACACTGGGTCGGGAGAACCAAACATTAAGCCTAAAATGTTAACTGGTTGTGCAACAACATGAATGTCTACAATTTGAGAGGTGATGTTATCGCAGGGTCCAATAGGGAGTGCTTTACATTTCCCAATATTCAATTGGGCATTAGATACTGTCAATAAGGTATCCATTATTTGTTTTGCATGAATTATGCTTTCTTCATTTTTGACTATAAGGCAGGTGTCATCTGCATACACTAGTACTTTAATTAGGTCAGTTTGACTTGTACCTGTGATATCTTTTATCAATGGGTTTTGATTGATCTTTTCTAAAACTGGATTAAGAGAGAAAATATATAGTAACGTACTTAGGGGACACCCTTGATGTACACCAGGGTTTTATTTAACTCTAAAAATTGATTAGCATTTTGCTCATAAAAGTGTTAAAACTTTGTGAAAATGCATACCACTTGCTTCATTGTGTTTAACAAACACAGCACTTCTAGAAAATCTATATAAATACTTTCTGTACAGTTAGTATCATCCCAAGAAAAAAACTGCTAATCAATTATTTAAAACCCTGTACACCAGTTGTTATTTTCACTTCTGGCTGTTCTTCCCTTGAATAACAGTACTAAAATATGCATCGCTGTGTAAAGACTGTATCCAAGCAACAAAGTGCAATGGAATGCCATGATGTAAAAATGTGATAAATAAAAATCAATGGTTTACCCTATCATATGCTTTGGATTGATCCAAGGAAATAACCCACCCTTTGGTTTGAGATTTATGAAGGTATTCCCATAGTTCTTGTAGGATTATTAAAGGCTGATGTATAGCTCTGTCTGGTAATCTATAATATTGTGATAGGTTGATGATGTGGGCGGCTACCCTATGCAGACAAAGGTGTAAGGTCTGTGTAAAAATTTTGAAGTCTGCATTCAATAAGCTGATTGGTCTCCAGTTGTGTATTTCCATTTTGTCACCAGATCTGAATAAGAAAATTATCAGACTTTTTGAAAAGTAGGCAGGCACAGCTTTGTTTGTAAGAAAGAAATGAAACACTTTTTCCAGGCAAATTGCGGACTCTTCAGAAAAAAGTTTGATAGAATTCATATGAAAGGTCATCAGGGCCAGGGGAAGTACAAGTTTTCCTTGTTTTTATTACATCTAGAATTTCCTGTTTTGTAATAGGGCGTACCATGAGCTCTAGTTTGGCTTGAGGGATGTTGCGAGAAGGCAGATCTGAAAAAATACTTTCCAAGTCTTGAGTAAATATGTTGCTAGAAATATCAGGTGATTGTAAATGCCATAAGATTATTTTAGTCAACGCAGCTGGAGATCAGGTGATTAACCATTCATCATCTATTAGGGACATGATTGCAGAATTATGTCTCCGAGACTTACAAGCCACACATGGGTCGGTATAAGGGGTCTTTTGGGTTCCATATGTTACTTCTGCTCTGATAGTGTTTGTTCTGTCATAATGTACCCTCTTCATTTTGGATTTGATGGTATTAATTTGGGCCAAAAAGATTAGTATCTCTAGAGGGAGGTAAAGCTAAGAGATATCGTAGTTGGGAACGTAAGTGCACATATGAAAATAAATCCTGTTTAGATTTCTGTGTCCCAGTAGTTTGGAAAAACTTCTGTATGTCTGATTTTGTGTCTTGCCACCATTCCCCACAGTCATCATATAAGTAAAAAACTGATGCTCTAGTGCTAAACAGTTGTTTGATATAATGTTTTATATTGTTATCAGATAATACAGACAGATTTAATTTTCAATGGGAAGTGGGTTGATTTTATTGAGGGTCACATTCAAGGTAAAACAGAACCATAAGGTGATCAGAAAACTCCATTGGAGTAAGATTGGTGGAGTATATAGTTAAGTGTTTTGAGAGGAAGATGTAATCTGTTAGAGAGGTAAATTGTGTTCTTTTATAAGAGTAAGATGGACCTTTTTTTTAAAAATCGATAGAATTTGTTAATTTGGCTAGAGTTATACATTTTTTAAGTGCCATTGAATCACAATAGATTTTTTTAGTTTTGTTGGCCTCTAGGTATTTTGATAGTGCAGTTAAAGTCTCCCCCATGATCAGGATTTTGACTGTAGCTAAATACGGCTGTAAGCTTTACTCTATTGGTCTTACCCTGTGGGTCATAGATATTAATCTACCTACAAGGTTCCTTATCCCAATACCCATCCAATATTAAAGCTCTACCAGGAACTAAATCTATGAGACAAAAAATAGAGAATCTTTCACCAGTAAACAAAATGCCAAGCCCATCAGCCGTATCCTCCCTGAAGCACCACAAGGAAGACCCCCAGAGCCATTCAGATCTAAAAAGGGATAGTTGTGCAGGTGATCCCATCCATCTCTTGCAAAAAATATATATCTAAAGACATATCATGTGCTAGTTGAAAGACTGATGTGTGTTTTTGAGCATTCAACAAACTATGGCAGTTTACTGATGCTGTTTTTGTCCCATGCATTTAGACACTGCAGAAAAAAGAGGTCTTAATGTGTTTTCCTTTAATTTTTGTTTTTTCCACCATAGATTTTTTCAGCCATCTGAGAAGTATCAGCTGTAATGTTTGCTGTGTCAGTGGTGTCCTCCACAATTTCCATTTCAGATTCCCCCCAGGTTGACCCAGCCAGAGTCTCAAAGAGGTTTTCTGATTCAATGCCTTCTGGTATAAGTTCTTATTTTGAAGATCTTGTAGTCCTATTTTGGGAGGGGGGATGCATTATCTGGTTGTTAGGCCTCCAAAGATTGTTGTGCAGTTAGGGGTCACATTCGGAATCACTGGTGTAACATACTGGATCCAGAAGTGCCTGTGTTTGGAGATTTTGGAGCAAGGTCATCTGGATGTTCTGGAATGATTATGGTATTCTCTTGTTGGTCTTGTTTTGCTTCTGCTTTGGTGCTATTAGCATTGGAAGAGGGATTTGACATGTCTGCTTGTGCTTTATTAGTAAGATCTTCTGGGTTGATATCATGTTGTTTATTGGCATGTGCCATGGACAGTTCTTGTACACATGCCCACGCTCTTTGCAGAGACTGCATTTTGCGTGATTCATACATTGGGAGCTCATATGTCCAACCTCGTTACGTATTTAAACCACAAAGAATAAAAGCAGGGAGTTCACGGCATTCTTCTGTGTCAATGAAACACTTGACAAGTGTATAAAAGTTCCACTTCTTTATTGAAATATCAGCCCCTATGTTTCACTCCTTAGAGCTTGTTCACGGGGTATTTTGAAATCTGTTTAAACAGAAGAATCATTTTAGTTTTAATTTTTAAATCAAGTTCATTATAATCAAGTTTGAATTAATTCTCAAAAACAGATTTTACCTTCCCCACTTTCAAAAGCCAATATTAAATCATTTTAAGCAACTTGAATTTAAATAATTTATTCAACGATTGAAAACTTAATGTTTGTAAGCCGTAATGGCGTTTCCCAAATGCTCTGAAGATTCCCAAGGAGTGTAAAAAAAAGAATACTGGAACATAAAAATTATATTAGAAATAAGGATGAACAATCACTTGTAGCCTTACATTTCAATCAGGCAGGAAGGACATACGGGCGCCTCTTTGAGGTTCTGGGGAGTAGAAGTTGTCAAACCACCATTAAGGGGTGGCAATTATACAAAACAACTGGAGAAGACAGAGATGAAATAGATATTTTTTATTAAAAACATTAGAACCCACCATAGGTACGAATTTGGAATGCAATTGGCAGGCATGTTTCTAAATAAGAATGGGGAGACGAGTAAATACCCTTCAGTAGGGGACATGGGGTGCCGTGAAGTTGTGATAAATAAACATAATAATATTTCAACATGGTCACATCATGTGTAATACAATTGTATATATTTTCATTGGAATTATATCCCTGTTAAACTGTGAATATTCAAGTGATGTTTAAATATATGCACGCTAGTAAAACTAAATGTTGTCAGGGGAACTCTGACCCCTTTGAAATGGCTTTGAAACACTAATTGTTAACCATGTTTAAAAACACTGACTATAGAATTGATTTTGCTAATCAGAGCCACTTGGACTACCGTGTCTACCCATATGATGGGGAATGAATGTATAGTTGCTTAGCAACACTTTTGCAACACGAGAGTAACATGGAGTGATACGTCACTCCGGCGGGAAATCCAAGCGAGCTCAAGAGGAAGAAGTACTCCTTGGGAATCTTCAGAGCATTCGGGAAGTGCCATTATGGCTTACAAACATTAAGTCTTCAATCGTTGAATAAATGATTTAAATTTTAGTTGCTTAAAAGGATTTAATATTGGCTTTTGAAAGTGAAGAAGGTAAAATCTTTGGAATTATTTCAAAAACATATACAGAATTGGTAAATAGCCTCTCTAGTAAATGAATATTTTTATTTTGTAGGATCAGGTTGCCGTTTGGTCCTAACTACTTGATACGCCACAAGGCTGTGATTTAGAGGCAAAAGAAAAATTACAAAATACATTTCCCAAGGTATGCATACAGTTATGGGGGGGGTTCAAGTTTAAATGCTTGTATCAAAAGCAGCAATATCATCTAGGTCAGCATTTTTCTGTGCACTGAAGGTTATACTCATATCTTTTATTTATCTTTATTATGATAGAAAGTCTGTTGACTACTGAATCATTTGCACAGTAACATGAAGTAATCTGGTAGACAGAAAAGTTCCTGGTAATTATTAAATATACCGGCCTGGCTATTCAGACTGTGCCACAAAGAAGTGCAATAGCAGGAGCAAGCGTAAGTGCAGTGTGCCCCTGCACAACATGCGCAATATTCAAACACAGTGTAGGCCAAGGTGCGCTTGCACAACACAGCTGAATATTGTGTCAACTGCACCATGGCGCAACCAGGGATGTGCAATGGAGCAGAGCTGATGTGCAGTAGCACAACCAGGGATGCGCGGTGGAGCAGGGTAGAAGCGCAGTAGCACAACCAGGGATGCACAGGGACAGGGACAGCATGCAGGGGTGCTCCACCCATGGAAACCATGGGCAGAGGAACATGCAGCAGGCCAGACAGTGCCCCCCCACTTCCCAAGAACTGCACAACCTGTGGTGAGCTGGATGGACCACCAGCCCATGAACACCAGCACCGAATCCATAACCAAGGCACGGTGCCCCAGCACACCCCCCTGGCAAGCAGTGACCACAACACAAGGAGGGCTGGCCACCCAGTGCCACCCCATCCCACCAATGCAGAGCACACCCCGTACAGTGATCCCTAATCACCCGGGCCAGGAGCAACACCCAACAGTGCATGGCACCGAATATATGCCACCACCCCCTCCATGACAATGCAACCCTGTGCTCCATGGAGCAATGCATGGCAGCCCCACAGTGAGCACCCCACAGTGGGTGGCACCAGCCACTGATGCAACAACTGCAGTGCCGCTCTGCATGGCCCCCCCGTGGCACAGCAGAGAGGTTGACCTTGCGTCAGTACCCGAGGGACCCTGCATGTGACATGGCCCACCCTGGACCCCACCACCAGCAGGACAGCACCCGGCACACCCACCCATGTGCACACCCTGTCCCAGCACTGGCCCCAACAGCCAGCACAGTTGCCCACTGTGGTGCATGGAGGCATGCGCCACACAGGATGTGACACAGGGCATGGACAAACACCCACCCTGACCCAAGGGCACCCTGACACAGAGCCAAAATAGCGGGGCAACAAATGCCACTGGCATGCATCCACTGATGCTGTGTACCCACAGCCTGCACTCCACCATGGCACAGGTGTTCCAGCCATCCTGCGCATGCACCATGAAGCCGTCTGCCACCAGCATGCAGCCGGAGCACAAGTGACAAACATCAGAACACAGACACCACAACAGACACCAGCGACAGCATGGAGAGGGGACAACAACAGCATAGCCCACAGTGTCGCCCGAGGCAGATGTGCAACACACCGGTGACCGGAGGCAAGCCGCCATTGCACCATGGCCAGAGGGTGGCCAGCATGGACAGCCACCAATGACATGCCAGCAGACCATGCATACCACAGACATGCAAGGGGGCCAGCTGCATGGGCCATGGACATACTGACAGGTGCACTAGGGACACAGTGCATGCACCAGGGACCACTGCATGCAGGCATCCAGTGCACATGGAACAACACACATACCACAGACAGGGACCAAGCCCCCCACCCACACCATAAGCGGGTCCCTGCCGGACACACACATGCCCAGGCCTGCACCACTCCCCACACCATGCACACCACTGCAGCCAAGCACCAAATGCCCGCTGCAAATCAGAGACCACCACGGTTGTGATAACAAATATGTCTATAATAGTGCTGTGAACCATACAAGTAAAACATCCAACAAAACTATTTACAATGTGAGGGGAGGGCCACATACCAGGTGGGGGTGGGCATGGGGCAAGGGTGTACAACAGGGAGTGGTATGAAAGGGTGTGAGGGAAAGTCCGGGGGAGAAATGGTGAACAGGTGCATAGTGGGCCTATTGGTGACTCCACTCCCCACTTCTGTCTCGGTGGCATCTCCTGTGCCTTCTTCTGTCACCCCTGTCCAAATGCTGGAGCAGCTCTAGGGTGGCCCTCAACAGATGCAGCACCTCCTGCACATTACATTCCAGTGCAGTCAAGCGTTGTCCACCTAGGACAAGGGAGCTGAGTCATTACGCATGACTGGCCAGACCCCTGCAGCCCACCCAATGTGCACGGCATACAGTCATGGGTTATGCCCCTGTGATGGCATACGACCACCCACAGTGTCCTTACCCACATGACCTGCCTACCCAGGCACCCATAGCCATGCAGAATACTGCACACACCCACCGCCCATGTCCCGCATGGCACCACCGTGTCCATACAGTGACATGGCTGTGCGGTGCAACAGCAGTGGCACAGCCATGGATCCAGTGCATGCACAGCCTACCTGAGACACCCACCCACACATGCAGTGCCACAGGACAGTGCTGAGTGCACCGTGTGGCATGCACCGCAGTGGGGCCAAGTGCGGGTGGCCATGCCCCGCCACCACCCCTGCAACTCAGCATGCACAGAAGTAACGGGAAACATGACACTCACCTGCATCCTGGCCAGTAGGGCGCTGCTGGCCCATGGCCCCTCCAACATGTCCTGGCTGCAGCTGGACTGCACCCGCTCTGTCCCTCTCCCCCTGTTCACGGGCCAGTCGTGCCCTACAGCGCTCTTCCGGGCTTAGGGTGCAAACATGGAGAGGGAAACGTCAGTACAGGACAGTAACAGAGCACCCCCCCGGTGTTTGTGTGCACCCTCACCACCACCACCCCCACTAGATGGCCCCCACCCCACTGCGGCGTGGCCTTATGCACACCGCGATACCCGGACAGATGGACACTACCGATGTTTGGATGGAGCACCTACCTGGTCGTGGCATGGCACCTCGCCGGGCACGTGCCTGCAGATGCCCTAGTTGGTCAGGGTCCCGACGCTGTAGGTCACCATACCAGTGGTGACACTGCTCTGCTCTGCTGTCCGGCTGATCCCAGTTACCTCATCCAGGCTGTCAGACATCTCCTGTCGCACAGCAGTCTGTGGCCTGTTGAGGGGATCCTGCCCAAATAGGGCACCAGCATGTGACTCTACTAGGGCCACCAAGTTGGCCAACTCAATTGTGCTCCAGACCGGTGCTCTCCTACGAGGCATCTTACTGTTGGTACTGCAAGCAAAATGGTGCTCTGTAGCACACTTGCCCCATGTGTGGAGGCAGCGCGGTACTGTGCTGCCAGTCCCTATCGTGCTGTCACTGAACTGTGCGATAGGGGTGCACCCATGCAGATGCATGGTGCCTAGGGGGCAAAGGTTGACTGCAGGGTCAAAGGTCTGTCTGCGCATGGAGCGCCATAGCGCTATTGGGATGCCCTGCTTTTAGTGCAGTAGGGTGCTTGTGTGTAACACCCTGCAGTGGCCTATCATGCTGTGGCTCCACGGCACCTACGGCGCACCAAGGCACGAGCACCATATGGGTGAACAGCTCACTAGCGCCACAGGCACAGTGGTGGCCATGCCCTGCACTGCCTTCCACACACAGCACATCAACAGCGCAGCACGCGTCAGCGTCAGCACCCCGGGCATGTGCCATGTGGTGCCAATTGTGCACGTCACAGTGCTGCGCCATAGCCTGAGCACACTCACCAACATTGCACAAGGCGCAACAGCGTGATATTCAGCCAGCATATGTAAATCAGCTCATTAGCCATTCCACGGCACAACCACTGCATTAGCATCCACTTACAGTTGCGCCTCGCTTCATTTGCATGCGTTGCACTATATAAATGCGACATGGGGCTGCAGAGGACATGGTTAGGTATTGCAGTCCATTGTGGTGGGTTGCATGCTGTTGGGATGTGGGGACTGTGATTTGTGAGGGCTGAATGGGACTGCACAGCCCAAGGTAACACCTGTCATTACCACAGGATCAAGCATGACCAAACATGAGGAAGAGGAGGAACAGGGACGGGGGAGAAGGAGGAGGCCCGACTTCACCAGGGCTGAATCAGATGCCCTGTTTGAGGCATATCTTGACAGGGAACCACTGCTCAGCAGACAGCGGGGAACACCACAGGCCCATGCTGTGGCGTGGGGTGAGGTGGCGCGTGCCGTGAACCAGCATGGCAGCCACCAGCAGTCCATGCAGGAGTGCAAGAAGAAGGTTGGCATGGACAGGAGGCAGATCAAAGACAAGTTGGCTGCCATTTGGGCTGCACATGCTGCCACCGTTGGGGGCCAGCCGGATGTATCATGCCTGATGCCACAGGAGGAGTGGGTGGCAAGCAGCATGTGGCGTTGTGTCATCGAGGGCGTTCCTGGTGGTGGCTTCCAGATGGGTGGCAGCCCATCACTGTATGGTAGGTCTTGTGCTGCCAGTGTGTGGGTGGTGGAGGGAATGCCACAGGGCAGGGGAGAGCCACTAACGCTAATGTGTTCCCTTACAGCTCCTGAGCATCTACATGGGTCAGCGGTGGTAGGTGTGTCCACCAAGGGGGATGCCCTGGACACAGAGGAACGCCCATCCACCTCCACAGGTGTCCAAGGGACCGGACCAGTGCATACCTGCATGTCTGTCTGAACTGATGAGGGTAGTGCGGGTGCAGACAAGGCCCTGCCTGTGTCTCAGCATGACAGCGCCCATGGTTTCCAGCATGCTGGGACACAGATTGGTGCCGGATCCAGCACCGATGATGACAGACCACACGTCCCGGACAGTGATACATGTGGGACACAGGATGGTCCCACAGCAGGCAACCGCATGGGCGTTGCTGTGGGTGATGCCGCTGTGGTAGCCTGCATAACAACACAGTCCCAGCCTGTGCCTGTATGCCCCAGTGGGGCAGCACTGGTGTGCATCCAGGGCGGTGGGACTGTTGCGGCCGCTGCAGCAGCGCCGGTGAGCCCTGGCGATCGGCAGCCAGAGGGGCAGCACCAGCAGTCGGCCAATGGCGCCGGAGGACAGTGTCGGGCGGTGGCAGCATCTGTGTGTGACATGCCCGGCATGGTTTCTGGTGTGCAGCGCCCATCGCATGGGCGGTGCGACAGCAGGGCCAGAACACCACGAGGGACAGCATGCTGGACTGGCGGATGACCTCTTTGACGAGCACAGCCATCTACTCCAGGCTTCAGTAGATCAGCAGATGTGGCTCGTGACAGCAGTGGATGCACTCAGTGCAGTACTGTGCCAGGCAGAAGAGCGGCGCAGCAGGGACCACGGTCTGCTCCTGGCAGAGATGGCCCAGCAGTGGGCTGATATGACCGCTGCCATTGACAGGCAGACCAATGCATTGATGACTGTCATGGCCACATTGGGCACCCAGTTCAGTGCCCAGCTGCCACAGACACTGCACAGTGCCATGTCCACCCCCCATTCCCGGCACCGTGCGACACCTGCTATGTCGACACCAGGTTTGGCTGTGGGCATACTGAGCACGCCTGGCGCGGGCATGTTCGGTGGGCTTGAGACCCCTGCACGAACACAGTCACATTCATGCAGCATCACCCCTGGGTGACCGTCGGTGCCACCCCTTGAGTCCAATGGTCAGTCTGGCATGGTTGGCAGGTCTCGGCAGGGCCACCCATGCATCTGTGGTGGCCATGGTACTGTGCTGTGTGACTGATCTGTCTCCCACCATGGCCACTGTCAGCCACTGCCCTATGTGCAGTGTGGTGTGCATTGTGTGATGCATAGGTGGGGTACCCGGCCCTGCACAAACACGGTCCCTGTGCACACCCTCCTGGCTGCTGGTCACTGTGGCGTGTGCATGATGATGCTTGTGTTGTGCTGTCCACCAATGTGCAATGGTGCTCAACGTCTGAGGCACTCACAGTGATGGCTACTGAGCATGGTTGTGTGTGGACCTGTGTGGGGGTGGGGTGGCTGTTGGGGTTGGCATGCCATTTACCCATTGTGCATGTCTTGTGGTGTGTGTGAGTGTGTGTGCATGTGTCGTGTTTGACCCTGCCCATCCCTGATGCCGTGTGCAGTGCCAGTCTCAGACCCATTCCCCTACCGCCGTCCACCCCTGGTGTCCTGCCCTGTCTGTGGGCTGTGCCTTTGCCCTTGGTGGTTGCGCATGGCCTTGTGACCTACCTCTGTTGTCCAAAGTGCTCTTCTGTAATGGTGTCCCGGTGCAGCTGTGACATCCGGATCAGGCGGGGGTCTCTTCACCCAGGGGGTGGCTGCCCATCACCAGCTGGACCAGCATCCTCATCATCCCCACCACTGTCCCCCTCTTTGACCTCTACAGATATCCCACAGTCGGTGGTCATGTCGTGCAAGATACAGCAGGCCAGGAATAGCCTGCAGGCCTTCAAGGGGCTGTACTGTAGGGCACTGCCAGAATGTGTCCAGGCACTGGAACCTTGCCTTCAGCATCCCGAACACCCGCTCGATGACATTCCGTGTTGTGTCGTGTGCCTCATTGTACCGTAGCTGCGCTGGGGTTGTGAGGTAGTGGTATAGTGTGAGCAGCCAGGGATGTAGTGGGCAACCACTGTCACCTGTGTGTAGAGGGTGGACATTAGAATGGTGGTCTGCGTCGCTATGCCATGGGCCAACATGGCCAGTACCCATGGCACCTCTGACTATGCACCCCCCCATGTCTGCACAAGTCGTCCTGTGTGATATGCATACTCACCTACTAGATGGCCAGTGGGGATGTCCCCACTCTCAAACCTGTGGCACAGTGCAGACTGGTGCCAGATGAAGGCATCGTGTACTCCCCTAGGGTGCATGGCACAGACATTGGTAATGCGCCCCCTGGCATCACACACCACCTGGCAGTTTAACCTTGGGTAACCTTTGTGGTTGATGTATGCTGCACCCTCCGGGCCAGGTAAATAAAATAAATAAAATAAGTTACCTGTCCATGTAATTATTGGAAATGACTGTTCAGGATTTACTGAGTTAATCTCAGAGGAACTGAAACCTGCAGATTCAGCAGCAGTGGCAACAAGAGCACAGGCAAAGAAAACCTCAGATGGTGGAGACACTTTTTCTTTCAGTGAGTTTTTTTAACTTTCTATTGATGTTCCCTTCCCCCTGCCCCTGTGCTTCACTTCATCAGGAGATGCCTTGCATCTGTTCCTGTTTCTTCCTGCCAGGAGCCAGCAGTAGTCCCACATGTAGCCTTGGTTTCCGTCCAGGTGGGGACAAGGTGTGGCCTGTACACCCCGAACACAAATTTCATCGGGGATACTGGTCGGAGCAGGCAGGGGACATTAGGGATCTGTGCTGGTGCTCTGTCTTCTCAGAGTGCAGGAAGCCATTTTTGCATTTGTCTCTCTGGGTGTGACATGCGCCATGATGTCAAGGTGGGACTTATCGATGTCCGTCATGCTCCCCCCTCTCTATGGCCCTATGGCAATAAAAAAACAGGTGTCTCCAATTACAGTTCCCTGCTGCTAGCTTTTGGCAGACAGCAATCTTGCTTTCAGAGCAAGGAGCAGTTGACTAAAGAGCTAGAACTTTTCTTGCTAATTTCCCTCCTTCCCTCTCCTCCACCCTCCCACCCTTAGCCAGTTCCACTTTTATAGGCACTGGATTTGACTGACAACAGGGACTTCCTGTTTGGCAGTAGGAAGGAAAGGATCACTGAGACACATATGTTTCACCATCCTAGAAGCAAAATAGTAGCTCTCCCTCCTCACCTAGCTGCTGGAGGTCTAACTCTGAGCAAGGGATAAGGAGACTACTGAAGAATTCAGGAAGTTCCTGTCCCAGAACAGGAAGGGTGAGAGCTGTAAGGGCACATAGGCAGTATGAAAGTAGATGAAAAAATAAATAGAGGGAGGAGAAAGTAAGTATACAAACCAACAGGAAAGAGGCCACAAAATAAGACATGATGGGAGTGGTGCAGTGCAGTACAATGGCTGTGGGGCAGCAATCTTTTGGGAGACATTCTGAGGCTGTGATGCTGCCCTATCTGCAGGCACCTCTCTGGTCTGAGGGAGGAGGTTGACTGTCTCTAGGCTGACCTGGCTAGGATTCATGAAACCTCCTCCCCTGCCCAGTGGCCACCAGCACCACCGCCACTACCTCAGAGGTTGCCAAGAAAGAGGAGCAGTCAGACCAAGGTGGGCTCAGGAAGGGTAAGGGTGGTGGAACAGAGGCACTGTGGGTCACCCTGAAGAAATGAAATGGCAACACATTCTGTACGGGGGTTGTATACAGACTCCTATCTTACGGGGAGAGAGTGGACAAGGAAATTATAGAAGGCATTCTTAGAATGGCAGAAAAAGGGGGAGATATTGTTGATGGGGGATCTGAATATGCCAGATGTTAACTGGGACACCTTTGCTGCAGCTACATCCAAGAGCAGGGTCATTCTCAATGCTCGACAGGGGGCATGCCTCAGACAGCTAGTGTTGGAACCCACTCAGAAGGAAGCAGTCTTAGACCTGGTACTTTCATATGGGGATGGAAAGAGGATCTCGGATTTAGAAGTGGGTAGTCATCTGAGAAGAAATTACCACCAGACAATGTGGTTCAAGATAAGCACAGCTGTAGAGTCAAGCCATACAAAAGCAAAGGTATTGGACTTTAGGAGGGCTGACTTTGGGAAAATGGGAAAGTACCTCATAAAAGCACTAGCATAGTGGGCCCAGTGGCGTAGAAGGTTGAGGCACTGGACCTCTTATCTTATGCTATGCTAGCAACCCAGGTTCGGGAATGACTTCAGGTCATTGGGGTGCTGGCATGAGGGGGAGGGCGGAGCAGGATTGAGCATGCCAGTGGGCAGCTCTCCTCTCCTCTTCTGAGGGTGATGGGGTTGTGTTGCCCCCCCATAGTTCAGCTCTCACTGGGTGGAGGTCCAGTGGGTAACGCAGGCAGTGAGGAAGTGGAAAAAGTAACAGGAGGTGGAAGGGGCTGAACTGGTGTTACGGGGTGTGAAGCATGCCTCCACATGTGTGCCGCGGCCTCGGGGGGGTCAAGGGAGAAAATCTACAAAAATGCATATGTGTCCCCATCACCAGTTGGCATGAGGAGGTGACAGGGACCAAGAAAAGCACTAGCAAATGGGCAAGAAGGAGGGGTGGAGGAACAATGAAGAAAAATCAAAACAGCCATGAGAGAGGCAACAAGCCTTTGTGTGAAGCAAATCAACAAAACAAAACAAAGGAAAAAAACACTATGGTTCTCAAAAGAGGTAGCAGGGAAGGTTAGGGAGAAAAAGGTAGCATTCAAGAAGTATAAGGAAACACAGAAGGAGCAGGATAGAGAACTGCATCAGTTAAAGCAGAAGAAACTGGGGAAGGCAGTCAGAATAGCAAAGGCCGAAGCTGAGGAAAAGACAGCCAACTCAGTTAAGAAGGGGGATAAAACCTTTTATAGGTTCATTAGGGAGTGAAGAAAGACCAAGGGAGGGATACTGAGGCTTAAAAAAGGGAAGGGGGTGGGCAGAGGGTGGCAGTGAAAAGCAGGGATACTGAACGAATACTTCTGTTCAGTATTCACAAAAGAAGAGGAGGGGGAACTACCTAAACCAAAACAATAGAAGCACTCTGGATAGGGGATTGATACCAGTCCCTTCACAGAAGAAAGGGTTCTGAAAGAACTCCTAAAACTGAAGGTGGACAAAGCAATGTGGCCTGACAGGATTCACCCCAGAATTCTAAAAGAACTAAGGGTAGAACTAGTGACACCACTGACTAGCCTTTTTAACAAATTATGGGAGGATGGTGTGGTACCTGAGGACAGGAGGAGGGCAGATGTGATTCCCCTTCATAAAAGTGGGAACAAAACAGAGGCAGGAAACTACACACCTGTTAGTTTGACCTCAGTGGCAGGGAAAATGATGGAATCACTTCTGAAGGAAAGAACTGTTGAGTACCTAGAGGCCAGTGGGGCACAGGACCCAAGGCAGCATGGATTCAGAGCTGGAAGGTCATGCCAAACAAATCTAATAAATTTCTTTGACTGGGTAACCAAAGTAGTAGACCAGGGAGGGACTGTGGACGTAGACTTTAGCAAGATTTTTGACACAGTCCCACACAAAAAATTGATAAACAAGTTACCCAGCCTGGGAGTAGGTCCCAGGGTTGTAGCCTGGGTAAAACAATGGCTGGACAATAGGACACCGAAGGTTATAGTAAATGAAGTCCACTCTGATGAAAGGGGGGGTGGTTACGAGTGGGGTACCACAGTGTTCAGTACTGGACCGGTCCTCTTTAATGTCTTTATAGGTGACATTGTAGAGGGACTGGAAGGGAAAGTATGCCTCTTTGCAGATGACACAAAGATCTGCAACAGAGTTAATACACAAGGTGGAGTGGAAGGGATAAGAAGGGACCTGGCAATGTTGGAGGAATGGTCAAAAATATGGCAGCTTAGATTCAATGCAATGAAGTGCAAAGTAATGCACCTGGGAGACAAAAACCCAGGGGAAGAGTATACAATATGGGGGAGGTACTAACAACAACAAAAATGGAAAGGGACCTGGGGGAAGTCATGTCAGATCACCTTAAGGTGGGCAAGCAATGTGAGAAGGCAGTAAGGAGGGCTGGGGGATACTGGGATGCATAGGGAGAGGCATCAGCAGTAGAAAACAGGAAGTTGTTAACCCTCTGTACAGACAGTTGGTGAGACCCCATCTGAAATACAGCATGCAGTTCTGGAGACCCCATCTCTACAAGAACATAGACAGGATAGAGGCAGTCCAGAGGAGGGCAACTAAAATGGTGCAGGGTCTGCACCAGAAGCCATTTGAAGAGAGACTAAAGGAGCTTAATATGTATACCCTCGAGGAAAGGAGGGGGAAGAGGAACATGATAGAAACATTTAAGTATTCAAGGGAATCAGCAAAGTCCAAGAGGGTAGCATCTTTCAGAAAAGAGATGTGCAAGAACAAGGGGGCACAATTTGAAGATAGAGGGGGACAGCTCAGGGGCAACGTAAGGAAGTATTTTTTCCTGGAGAGGATGGTGGATTCATGGAACAGCCTTCCTGAGGAGCTTGTGGGGTCAAAACCAGTGGGGGAATTCAAGAATGCATGGGACAGACATAAAGCAATTCTTGTGGAGGGCAGGAGGAAGCAGGCTGTTGGTTAACTAAGAACTACAGCTTATTCAATAGGTAGGGAAATGGGCAGACTGGGTGGGCCCAACCATAGTACAGTCACTGCTCTAGCCAAAGTTACCAATGAATGGATCACAGCCATGGACTACAAGAAAGTTACTGGTGCAGTATTTCTAGACCTCAGCAACACGTTTGACACTGTCAACCACAATCTATTAGTGTCAAGCCTAATAAAAGTAGGCGCCACCCCCTTGCTACCCAGTGGTTTAACAGCTACCTATCTGGAAGGACCCAGAAAGTAAAAGCTGGTGGCCTCTTTTCTGTATCCCTCCCAGTTGTTAGGAGAGTCCCATCCTCTTCTCCCTGTACATCAATAACCTTGACGCACATATATCCCAGTCCCATCTGCATTTCTCTGCTGATGATACTGTACTGTATACATCAGGCCCTACACTGGCTGAAGTGAGGAATGTACTCCAAGCCAACTTTGCACAACTAGAAATCAACCTAATCAATGCCAAACTACTCCTCAATGCCAAGAAAACTAAGGCCATGATCTCTGCCCCAAACACCACCTCCACTTCCCTTGCAAACACACACAAAGAATTCATCACTACCTCCCTAGGTGAACCCCTTGAAATCACCTCCAAATTCAAATATCTTGGTATGTGGCTAGGCAACAAGCTTTCCTTTCACGACCATCTTGACGATCTGGCAAAGAGGCTAAAAATTAGGCTAGGTTTCTTCTTCTGTAACAAGTCCCTCTTTCCATTAGACACCAGAACTAGGCTGGTCCAGGCCACTTTCTTGGCGCTACTTGACTATGGAGATCTAATTTATTCCTCTGCAGCAGCCTCAGGACTCAGAAAACTAGACGTCCTCTACCATCGCGCCATATGGTTCATGACAAACCTATCCTACCGAACCCACCATTATGATTTGTACCTAGTCACTAGCTGGACATCACTCTCAACTAGACATACGCTTCATGCTGGTATCTGAACTCTTAAGCTACTCCTGAACAAGCTCCCGAACTACCTCACAACCCTTTTCCTTATTTCCCATAGTGCCTACTCTCTTAGGAAAAATGACCTCCTCCTCCTCCTCGATGTACCAAGAACTTGCACCTCACTCGGCAAGTGGGCCATATCGAACGTACTCCCAACTATCTGGAACCAGGTTCAAGGCGTACTGAAGCTTCCCAGTATTGTCCCTCTCAGCCTATTTAAAAGGTTGGTTGCAGTAAAAGTAAAAGATATGTGCAGCTGCTTCTAAATCCTAGTTCACTGTTCTAACCCTAGCGCACTGCTTCCACTTACTTACCTAGAAATTAGCTGCCTTGTTACTCCGAAACAAGCACTTAATACATTTTTTCTATACTTGTATTTTTCTATGTCTTTGCATTTTTATGTGACATGTTAATGCTTGCCCATAATTCTGTACTTGGATTTGTACTGTTTTTTTGATTATACAATCTGTAACTACCTGTCTATGTCAAAGGACCTCCATGTGAATGAGCTTGCTCAACGGAGTTTTCCTACAATAAACTTGAACTTGAACTTGAACATCTCCCTGAACCGGAAGCAGGCATTTGATTCTGTAAATCATGAGTTTTTATGGCATACACAAGCTAAATACCATGTTCCAGATATTACTATTAATTGGATAAAAAAATGTACACTACAGCTACAGCAGTCCCAATGACAAATGGGTGGAAGAAACCAATGGTCAGTATTAAAAGAGGAGAAAGACAGGGGTGCCCACTAAGCCCAATTTTGTATGTATTTTTTCTAGATCCACTGTTAAGGCATATAAAGACATCTCAGAATATACATCCCCTCATGACCTTGGTAAACATCACACTGTATAATATATTGGCATATGCGGATGACATGAGTCTAATAGCGGGCAATGAATCTTCAGTAAGAGAAGCGGTTAGTAAGTGTAATGAGTTTGGTAGCATCTCAGGATCATCTCTTAATCTATCAAACTGCATAGGAAGGCAGCTAGTAAATTACTCTCACACAGTCTCATAGATTGCAGAAATAGATATTAGTACAGAGCCAATCACAATCCTAGGTACACGGTTTGGAGAGGGGCAATTAGATATACTAAACTGGAGCCCAAAAATTCAACTAGGCCAAAAGAAAGTAACACAATGGAACAAATGGAAGTTGGGAAGGAAAAAGAGAGTATACTTGATAAAAAACATGCCTAATCCCTATTTTTTTATATCTCAGCTACATCTCTCCTCTTCCAAAAGTATTTGAAACCAGGATTTTTAGTATTTTTTTCCAGGCGTTGTGGGGGACCCCATAAGACGAGATATTACATACTTACCCATCTCTAAAGGTGGTTTAAATATGGTGCATCGTTTTTTTTTTTTTTAATACTATCTTTTTTGTAACAAACTTAAGACCACTACTCATTAGTACAGGTAAAGGGTGGGAACCCTGTTTTTTTAAACCTGTAAATCATGGTTTAGACAATGGGAACTGAATACCCTCAGAGTAGTAAATAATGTACCACTTATTCCAAATTATATAAGGGAAACATTTGTGAGATGTAAACAATGGCATATCACTAGCAATATGCTTATAACTTTTCATAGGAAAAACATTTGTACACAACTTATAGAAAAAATTTATAAAGTACCAGCGATTTTTGATAAATGCCCAAGTGAACATAGAAATGTTTTATTAAAACTAGTACAAAATCCTAGAATACCCCCCCCCCCACATGTGGGATTTACACTGGATTAGGTGCCATGAAAAAATAATACTAAATCAAACCAGAAACATAAACAGATGTTAGCGAGGCAATGCAGTAGGCTGGAATGTATTCAACAACCAGAAACTATTGAACTCTTATTTTTTGTATGTACATATATACATGGCTTCTGGACTTTTGTTGCAGACAATTGGAATGAACCACTATTTTCTACAGTGTCTTGCATGAATTTAATGTATGGATTTTTTTCAGATATGTGGAAAAAATGGCACACAGATAACATGAATGTTATATTTACTGTGTTTTAATGGCACATTTGGACAACAAGATATTTATTTACTCTACAACAAAAGTATATGTCTCACCAAATACTCCTAGGGAGAACTGAATATGATATAAAAGGCATTTATTTTTCAGAAGCAAAATCTGTGCAAAGACAACTGTTAATAGAGAACTGGCAAGGCCTTCCTTGGATAACAGACTCAGATTTCTCTATTACTTAAACTTTTTTCTACATTGTGTGGTCTTGAAATTGTATTTGTATATAGATGTATATTCTTGTGATTGTATGTATAGTCTTCTTTGAATAAAAGTTTCTCCATCTCTGCCAGCAGGGGGCTTGACGTCCTGTAGGCAGGATGGAGGAGCCCAGTTTGATGGCGGACATTCACTCAAAGGAGGACATGGAGGACAGGTTTCACTTAGCTGAGGACACTGAAATGAATTTGGCAATGGATGTAACCCTGCAGACCGACAGAAAAAAAGCTGAAGACTTGGATCACTCAAGGGATGCGCCGCAGGGGAGTGATCCTGTACCTGAGATTACTGCTATGGCTAGTTCAGAGAGCAGCTTATATTTTCAATGGAGGTCTGAGGATTCTACCTTGATGCAGGTTGCAACAGATAGTGCTGCATCAGAAGGTTTAATAAATGGGACTGCTGCCTTGGGAAATGCTGTGAAGAGGCAGGACATAGCAGCTAATGAATTGTTTGAGGCTATAGTTGTGGCAGGTTCGCAAATGGCAAGCTGTGCTGCTGCGTCTCATTTACAGAATTGTCTCTCTGGCCAGGATGTGTCCCAACTGCAGGAACAAGATCGACCTATTGATTTCTTGAGCTGTTCACTCGAGAGGGCTCTCACTAATGCTGGCTGGAGACAGACAGCGGAGGGTCACTGGCTACCTGACTCCCAATGGGAGTTTTTTGATGACACTCTGTTGAAGGGGCCTGATGGAAAAAAAAAACAAAGCCTGGTATGCATAGTGCTGCTGCTGAATGTACTTCAGGACTAGACACAATGCAGGAGAATGATGCTAGGGGCATGGAGTCCCTTCCTTCTACCAACAGGCATTCCAATATGGGAGAGCAGTCTCTAACATCTGAGAGGCAGGATACTGAGGGGAGTTCAGGGAAAGGGAAATGGGGCCAGATGGGTCCTTTCTAATACCTCTCAGCAGGTTCCTAGGGACAATCTGGAACAGGATGACAGGGCAGCAGGGCCTTCAGGTACTGATTTGCATAGGCCAATCCCCTTGTCAATTGAAGGCTTGGATGAAGAGTCTTTACCCCCCCCGGGACCAGGGTGACCCTTCTTCTAGAAGGGGCCCAACATTCTTGGATCCCTTCAGGAATAAATGTACACAGGCTCCTAGGTGAAATGCAGTCTGTTAACTTACGGGGAGGGGGGGCTGCCTGAGCATCCTGACAGGGTGTTCATAGCCCACAAACTCCTGAAGGAGTCCATGCTTTTGCAGCCCATAGAAATCTATGCCCTCATACATATTTCAGGTGAAGATGTCTATGATATTAGTTTCTGGCAACACTCTGGTTTGGACAGGTTTTGGACTAAATACAATATGTTCAGATCATCTTGCTGTGGGCCAACTTTATGACCATCCCACTAACCAAACCCCTCATTAAAACTGTCACTGTCATGTTCTGTAATGAGGGGGTGAACATGAATGACATTCTTTTCTGGCTTCAGAAACTATGTTTGGTCCTGGGGAAACCAGAACCGATCATAGACGCTGAAGGGATATGGAATGGGGGGGGGGGTGGCGATTCTGAGTAAAGCGTTTCCAAATGAATGATACTGTTCAACATATTCCTAACAGTTTTTTTTAGGCTGAGACAGGGACATATGTTTTTATGCAGGCCAACCTAAGACCTGCTATAAGTGTGGCTCCCATACCCATCTGAGCAGCTCCTGTGATAGGTTGCCTTGTGCCCTGTGTCTGGAATTTGGCCATGTCAGCATGGCATGCAGTAATATTTATAAGTGCAACCTCTGTGATCAGCTAGGTCACGCATACCACCAGTGTCCTTGGACTGGGCAGAATAGAACAGATGGCCTAAACCAAGAAAATTTGGTGCATACTGCCCAGGATGGTGCCAGGCCACCCCAAGCTGAAGAACAGGGAACAGATACACAGGATGGAAATCCCCCCTCCCCCCCAAAACTACACCTACTACCACACAACCTGAACAGGGGAACACAAACCTAGCAAATCTCACACCTATCATTACACATGAGGTGCCACAGGATGAAAGTGATATAGGAGACACTCCCAGGGAACCCTCACAACAGGTAGTGAGTCCTTCAAGCTCAGCTGACATGCCTTCATCTCCAGAATTTCAGCTTCCCAAAACTAGAAGAGTCACCAGGGCTTCATTGAAAAACCCTCCTAAATCTGAGTGTCCCCCTTCACAAGCCATATCAGATCTCGCAAAGCAACAAAGAAGGGGACTCTGATCTTGAATCAGATGTTTCTTCAAGATCAGGAGCCTTCTCCGAGATGGAAGAAGATCAGCTGGCCCTTCCTCTACTCACAAAAAAAAAAAAGAAAGGAAAAAAAAAGAAAAACCCTTGACAAGGGTGATGATCCTGGGTGACCCAGTTGTTCTTTTTTCTTTTCTATTTTATGGCAGCTTTATGGCTTGCATTTGTTAACGTATGTAGTGTAAAAAACTACAAGAAAAAGTTGACTACACTTTCCTATTTTCATCACTGCATCTATGACATCATCGTTCTCCAAAAAAACAAGGCTCAGTTCTCTATTTTTTACAGAACAGGCCCATAAAGGATGGACAAGTGGCCCACCCTTTTGGTCTTTTGGTACTAATTCAGTGTATGGGGTGGGTATACTGTTCAGAAGTTCACAATTCACACTACATAGATTAGTGGACATCAGCCTGGGAAGAGCGTTACTACTGGATTGTGCTTACCAACATTATTCCCTACGCTTGATAAACACATACGCCCCACAAACTAAGCTGGTCCGAAATGAATTATTTGAAGCTGTTAGACCCTTCCTATATATGGCTAGATAAGTTATTTGGGCAGGTGACATGAACTGTGGGCTTGATGTCAAAGGTTGAGATACAGAACAAAAAAAAACTCTACTGTGACTCTCATTCTTTGCAGAACATTGTTAGGATGGCTAACTTAACAGATGTATATAGGAAACTGCATAAAACCCCAGGCTACACATATCATAGGAGTCAATATGCTACTCAGATTGATTTTATTTTTAGTTCTAAGATATTAATTAATTCCTCAGGAAAGTTTTCTAGTGCCATGTGAGTTTTCAGACCATATGATACTGTGCTGCATTTTTAAGTCATGCCCCCCCCATTTTTTTACAGCTCCTAAAAGATGGAGGATGAATGTTTCTATACTTGAACAGGTTATCATTGTTGCTGAACTTAAACATCTATTCTTTCTTAGACATTCTGTGAAATATATGTATGACAATCTTTGGGAGTGGAGGTTGGACACGGAAATGGACATCAGGAACTTAGTTAATCACATTGGCAAGTGTAAATCCAACTCTGATTATTTAACATGCTTAGAACATAGGAACAGGCTATATAAATATATGTCTTTACCAAATACCTCTAGATACCAGCTCCAGACTCAAATACTGCATTTGAAAAAAAATTTGAATTTCAGTGTAGCAGGGCAACATCTCTAAAGGCAGAAATGAAGTACGGCACAGCAGCTCAGCCGAGTGCTGACTCCTTTGCTGCACGCAAGCAAAGACTTGATGTTACCATTATGACAGAGATGCAGGATGAGGACGGGTCATTAAAAGGCGCAGATATGGACATACTTAGAGTATTTCAGAACCATCTTAAAAAAAACCTTTGGAACTGATACACATACGCCCACCCCTCGTTTCAAGATTTTTTGAAACACCCTCCTCCCAAATTATCTACTGAAGAATTAGAGGCTCTTAATGCCCCCATCCACCAGATAGCGGTGGATGTAGCTATTAAGTCTCTAAAACATGGTGTGTTGCCTGGGCTGGATGGGTTACCCAGTGCATTCTAAAAATTATTTTCTTCCGAACTACTGGAATCATTGCAGAAAATATTTAATGAAATAGTACACAATGTATCAAAGCATCATAATAAATTTGGGGAGGCCATTTTGAAATTTTTATATAAATCAGGACAGAGGACCCAGATACATAATCAGAGACCTAGCAGTCTTCTTAATACAGATTATAAGATTTTGTCAAAAATACTATGCTCCAAATTACAGCAAGTCTATTCCATATTGATACACCTTGCACAAACTTGCTCAGTCCCAGAAAGAAATATTACATCCAACTTAACTTTACTGAGGGATGTCTTTGAATATGGAAAGCCACATAGACTACAAGGATATTTAATGTCTGTGGACCAAGCTAAGGCATTTGACAAAGTGTCCCACAACTATTTGTTTAAGATATTGGAAGCCTAAGGGGTACCGAACAATATGCTGAGATGGCTTACCACTTTGTATAGTGCAGCAACCCTCACGCCCTATATTAATGGCATCTTAGGAGAACAGGTAGAAATGAAGGTAGGTATTAGGCAGGGATGTCCAGTGAGTCCATTGCTCTACACTTTTGCTCTGGATCCATTAATTCACAATATAATAAATAATCATTCGATAAAAGGATTTACGCCTTCTAATTTGGAGGCACAAAAAGTTGCTGCTTATGCAGATGACCTCTGTTTTTTTTCTTAATTCCCCTGAAGCGGGACAAGATTTACATAATGAGCTGGGCCTATAGTCTCAGGTCTCTGGTGCATTAATTAACAAAGATAAAAGTAAAGTTATTTATATGGGACCTACTACTGAACACAATAGAATACCTGATATCATGGGTATCCCGATAGTTACACCTACTATTCAGATCTTAGGGATACACTTTGGTGAAGGGAACTTACAAATTTTAAACTGGAAACATAAATTGAAGTTGTGTGAAGCCGAAGAACAAATTTGGAAACAACGGAAATTTTCAAAGAAAAAGTGAATTTTAACCATTAAAAATTCCTATTAACCATATTTACATATCTTAGTTTTATTCCCCCCCACCAGAATTTTTCAAAACCAGATCATTTAGCTGTTTTTTTTTTCAGATGCTCTGGGGGAACAGGTTAAACCCCATTAAAAGGAAGTCTACATATTTACCAGTAAAATCCAGGGGGTTGGGTATGGTGAATCCTTTAATCTTTTTTCACACTTTTTTTTGTATATCAACATTAAAACTGGGATGGGGTAGTAACCTCTCTACCTGGCAATTATGGACACAATATCTATTACAGGATTATTTTCCCAAATGGGACACATATGCTCCAAATATATTAACTATTGTAGGATCCTATCTGCTGACTCTGCTTTTAGGAAAATGAAACAATGGAAAGTATCCAAACTATCCATTATTACTTATACTAGAAAGCAGGTATATTATATATATATATATATATATATATATATATATATATATTACGTCCATGCAGGGCCCAAGTCAGGCTAATTTCCCTAAATGTATACCTACCAAACAGGGCAGAACACTGACTTTATTGAATGATAGAGTACCTGTAAAAACATGGGATATAGTGTGGATGAGTTGTTTTGGCAAGCTGGGGGTCAGAGGAAATCTGAAGCATAAATCCATAGACAAAAGATATTGTCCCAGATCTGAGTATTTCCAAATCGAGGAATCTCAAACCCATTTTTTCTTGGAATGTTCAATTACAAAAGCTCTGCTGGCAAGCTTAGCTACTAGATGGCATTGGCCGTATTTGAATCAACTTTCATATGACAGTTTAATATTGGGGGACTATACTGGATATTTAAAAATCTTTCATCCAAGCACTCTCAATGTGTTATTTGCTTGTATCAAATTTTATCTCTGGCAAGCAAGGTGCCAATATCTGACCCAACAACTAAACACCTTTCCAGGTACCTTTGCAGGCATGATTGAAACTTTACTCAAACAGACAAAAACACAGGATTATAGGTTGCTACCTTAAGAGTAGGGCCGACGTTCTATGGCATAGGATTGCATGGATTGACTGAGTATATTTGCTAAGAGATCAGTTCTTGGTATTGGACTTTAACATGTACAGTACTTACTTAGAAGAGATATCCTCAGTGAAAACAAATGCATGCTATTATACAGATATGTGTTTCTAGGTTATGCAGCTCATTACTAAAGTTCCTTTTTGTTTATATTAATTAGGATTTACTGCAAATGAACAGTTTTTTTGTTGATTTTCTATATTTGTAATTGATCCTGGGGAGTATGCTTTTTATTTCTTTTATGTGGAGTGAGCAGAATTATGTGGAGTTTATTTTTATTTTGGTTCTGATATTTCTTTTTGTAGTCTTTTGTATGACAAAAACTATGTTTTTTCCCATTTTATGTTTTCCTTGTATGATGTGTTTTTGTACAATAAAATTCTCCTATTCTTTTCAAGAAGTGCCATGGGATCTTTAACATCCACCTGAACAGGCAGATGGGACCTCGGTTTAACGTCTCATCCAAAAGATGGCACCTCAGGAGTGCAGCACCCCCCTCATGCTGCACTACAGTGTCAGTATGGGATTTAACCCAAGTGCCTGGTGTGGGGATAGAACCCACAGCCTTCTGGTTTCCCAGCCTCAGAGGCAAGTGTGCTACCTGCTGAGCCACTGACACTGATGCTTCAGGGCAAGTGCCTTATGAAGTGCTTAGACATACTGGCACAGTTAACTATGAGACTGAGACCCCTAATAGGAAAAATCCTACCAAGACATACCATGCTAACCTGCTAAAGAAGTGGGTTGAAAAAACACCAAAGGCTACTTTGTTGGTTTTGCCAAAAACTGATAAAGAAGATATTGATATAGCTTATGACATACTGGAACAAACTTTAACTGCTGATGCTGTCAGGGGAATGTTTCCTTAACCTCCAAACAAACTGCATAAATTTGTAACTTACTAAAGGCATTTAAAAGTACTTTTACCACAGTGCCAGGCCGAGAAAAAGGGGTTGAGCATGTAATGGTAACAAGGAATGCTCACCCTATTAGACAAAAGACATTCTGTACAGATTATCAGAGTGGTTACTAGCAGACATGGTATGGGAAATACAAAACATGAAAAAATTTTTTATCATAGAAGAGTCGAGAAGTGCTTGGTCAACTCATCACCAACAGTAATTATAAAAAAAAAAAAAGTGGGGGTATAAGAATCTGCCTTGATTTTAGGAAACTTAATCAAGTATCCAAATTTGACAGTTATCCTATGCCAAGGATAGATGATTTGGTAGACAAATTGGGAAGTGCTAAGTACATCAGTACCCTCAATCTCACCAAGGGTTACTGTCAGAGTCCCCTAGCTAAAGAATCCAGAGACAAAACTGCATTTGACACTTCTGTTGGATTCTATCAGTTCACCACCATACCGTTCAGTTTACATGGTGCACCTGCTACATTCCAGTGGTACATGGGTGTAATTTTAGCTGCTCACACTGGTCATTGTTGCTGCTTACCTGGATGATATTGTGCTGTACAGTACAGACTGGAAAAGCCACCTGGAACACCTACGAGCAGCTATCCAAGCAATCAAATATGCAGGTCTGACCAGCCCATTGGTGCTGAGGATTGAGGTGCTGGACACCACACCTCGTGCCATGCTAGCAACCTGGGTTTGGGAATGAGCCCGGGTCATCAGGGGTTGGCAGGGGAGGACTAGGATTGAGCATCCGCAGACTGCTCTCCTAGTCTTGGGGTGGGCTGGGGGACATCCACCATGCTATAGCAACCTCTGGGGATGCCCAGAGGTACTACTAACATTGGTGCAAACATGGGGAATGCGGCAGATGCTGGCACACTGTGCCTGGATGTCATTGCACATCCACGTTCCACGGGGACTAAAAAGAGGAAAATCGGCTGGGTGTGACCATGCATGCGCTCTGTGCTGCCCAGAGGACTTGTGAGGAGTCCCGTCTGGGAGGGTCCCAGGGCTGTCCTGGCTGAGAGAGACATGGGGGGCCCTCCAGCAGGATGGCAAGATGGCTGTCCCAGACCCTCCTGGGTGTGATTAGAGCCACCCAGCTCTCCGGGCAGGCAGAGACGATGGCTGGATGCCCCACACTGGAAGCGCCACAGCAGGTGGAAAACACAGTGGATATATATAGAAAAAAAGCAGGTCTGACCATTAACCCTACCAAATATGCATTGGACATGCAGGAAACCAGATACTTGGGATATGTTTTGGGAGCTGGAGAAGTAAAGCCAGAGATTTCTAAAACAGAAGCTGGAGATAACAGTCCTATCCCTAAAACAATGAAACATGTCAGGTCATCTGTAGGGCTGGCAAATTATTTTTGGAGATTTATTGCTAACTTTGCCCAGCTATTAAGTATGCTAACACAGAACAACTGTGGGTTAGGATTCACACTGGGAAAAAGACTATTACATTGGGTTTGTGTTACAGGTTCCCCAGTCTAAATGTGGCTGAGAATGAATTAGTTTTAGATCTTATAGAGTATATGGCACCAGTAGACAATTGTATCCTGATGGGCAACTTTAACTTCCCAGTATAAACTGGTGAAGACCACTTGAAAGTACTGCCTGATGTAGTTCTCGAAGGTCCTCCCACCTGTGAATATTTACCTTTGACAATTTTTTTAGGTAAGCAAAAAATGCTGTCCGTGGTGGTTATTTATGCCCCACCCAGTTCCCAGGGGGATGGACTTCGATTACTAGAGAATATATGAGAGTCTTTGCCTAGAAATAGAGAGCTTATTATTATGGGTGACATGAATATTAATCAGCTGGGGAAGGATAAGATAAAATTTAGAGATACAGTTATTAATCAAGGATTAGCACAGATAATTGATGTTTCAACAAGGATTAATTATAAATCTGGAATGTCATCATTGATAGACTGAGTATTAGTCTCTGACACCAATAAAATTGTACAACATGGGGTCCTCCCTGATGGTTTCAGTGACCATAGCCCAGTCTACTGTAGTTGGTCTGCAAAGAGGAAATCTGTCCCTCCTGTTTTTGTGTTTTCACGTAATATAAAGACACTTGATCTTGTTGGATTTAGGCAGGCTGTTGCTAACATAGATTGGTCTAGGGTTACTCAGAGCCTGAATGTGGATATAGCATTAGGTAATTTTATTGATTTATTTAACTTAGTTTGCGACAAATTTTCACCCTTAAAGAAGCTTAGGATCAGAGGTAATAAACAGGCCTGGGTCTCATCAGAATTAATAGATCAAATTAGAATCTGAGATAGACTTTGGAAGGCTTATAGGAGGACTCCTAGTCCAACTAGTCTAGTTTTGTATAAACAGGCTAGAAATAAATGTAAAGCCATGGTTAGATGATTAAAAACGAATTACTTTCTTGAAAGGCAGAAGTACTTTTGGGGGAGGAATGTTACTGAAACCTGGAAGTCAATATATGAACTTACTGGGAAAAAGCATACTTCTGCTATCCAATGCCTACAAACTAAGAACGGTACTATTACTGATCCCTCTGAAATAGCCCAGGAATTTAATGATCACTTCTCTGATTATTCCAAATATTCACTTGGAAATTCAATGCCACAAGACAGGGTGTCTCAGGAGGATTTGGCTTTGAATATTCCAATGTTTTACTTTCAATCTTTGTTACCAGATGATGTTTCGAAATACCTCCTATCGATGGATCCTCGTCCATCTGTGGGTAAGGATGGTGTAGAATTTCGACTAGTGAGGACCACTGCTGATCTTCTTTGCTTTCCTCTCTCTGCTATTTTTAATTTATCTTTATGTGGGTCTAGCTTTCCTAAGATTTGGAAAGAGTCTACTATCGTTCCTATTTTTAAAGCGGGTGATATTTCTGATAAATCTAACTATCGTCCTATTTCTTTATTGGCCCCACTTTCAGAAGTTCTGGAGAGGGTTATTTTTGACAAGATTATGGAGTACTTGTCTAAATATAATGTCTTAACATCTTTACAGCATGGCTTTAGTCCAGGACATAGTACTATAACTGCTTTGGTGGTATTCACGAGCACGGTACATGAAGCCCTTGATAAGGGCCACTTTACAGGGACCGTGTTCGTGGACCTCACCAAGGCATTTGATCTGGTTGATCATCCCCTTCTGTTGTCTTCTTTAGTTAACTTGGGAATATCTAAGGATGTTAGGGTTTGGCTAGGAAACTACCTGGTCAATCGTACACAGGTCACGAGGGTAAGTGGCCAATTTTCTTCTCCTGCTAAGTTTTCACTGGGTGTTCCCCAAGGTTCTATTTTGGGTCCCCTTTTGTTTAGTCTTTTTCTTAATACTCTTCCTTCTGTTTGCACTAGATCTCAATTTTTTTTATATGCTGATGATGCAGTGGTCCTCACAAGTGGCACTCTTTGAAAATGTTCAGAAAGATTTAGCTGATGATTTTTTGGAGGTACAGAATTGGTTCAGAGTTCATGGATTGGTTTTAAATGAGAAAAAAATGAAATCTATGGTCTTTGCAAACACTAAAAAAAGATTGAATTTGGATCCTTTATTGTCATTATATACTGTCTCTGGTACTTTGATTAAACAAGTTAAACAATTTAAGTACCTGGGTCTATTGATGGATGAGGGTCTTTCTTATGAACCTCATATACTTCATATGGTGAAGGTGACTCACCAGCGTCTAGGGGCCTTATATAGCTTATCTCCTTCACTCACTGATTCTACACACCTTCTGTCGGCTCAAAGTTTCTTACTGCCGTTAATTGATTTTGGAGTTTTGTTTTATTATACTGTAAGGGAGGGGCTGTTATCTAAGGTAAAAGTGTTACTTAATTCAGTTGCTAGATTTGTAGTAAAATCTCCACAAAGGGTCCATCACTGTAATCTCCTAGAGCAAGTGGGCTGACTTCCTTTAGTCAGAAGATAGAACTACAGTTGGGTATCTTGGCAAATAAGTTGTAACTTAACAGAGTCCCAGACTGCTTCTCTTTAATCTTTAAAGAACAGAACTCTAGTGTTAATACACGGTCAACAGATAATTTTTCTCTTTGCATTCCAAGAATGTGTGCTTCCCTAGGACAAAAGGCATTATCCTACATGTTACCTACTTTTTTTTAATACAGTACAGTCTGTTTTTGACTACATGAACCTTTCCCTTTGGTCCTTTAGGAATAGGTTGAAAGAGTATCTTTATACAGAGTGTAAGTATAAATGTTTTTGAATGATAATGTTGAGACATATTTATATTTATTTGTATGTGTATATTTCTATTTTTGTTATTTGTATTTTCTTTTTAAGATGTATGTATTTTATATTGTACTTAACTGTTACTTGTACACTGATCGCCCATGAAAATGGGTCATTTTAGGCCCATGGTCCTATCAGTATAAATAAATAAAGCAAACAAACAAACTGGAATACCCTCAAGGGTGGTAACAGTGGGTAAAATAAATTCCTGTAATATGCTTAAACTGTTGTATGGAACAATATGTGAAAGAAAACATGAGAGAAAATCATGTATTAGATCTAATATTGAGTAACATGGAAGGTTCACTGAGGAATATTAAGGTAATTCAACCACTGGGAACGAGTGACCATAATATTGGCACATATTTGGTGATGGAGGACACTATTAAGATATCTGATAAGACTAAAATAAAGTATTATGCAAACGCTGATTATACAAAAACAAAACAGGTCCTGTGCCACTGGAACTGGAAAATGGAACTTTCAAATCTGGGTACAGCGGAAGTGTGGGATAAAATATACAGTAAATTACAGGGCTGTATAAAGGAATTTGTGCCTGAGATTGAAAAATATGACAAAAAGTGCAGGGTCCCCAAAAGGTTTAACAACAAAATACATAAACTAATAAATAAAAAAGAAAGAGCATTTAAAAATTATAGGGCTAATCCAACTGAAGAAAGGAGGCATAAGCATAAGATGATAGTAAAAAAATATAACAAGCATTTGTCAATGCCGAACGTTTGCTTGCAGGTATTTGCAGTGGTGTTTGGCATGTATGGTGCTTTACCCTAATGCCCTGTGCGATAGCTGGTATTTGCACAATAAATTGTCAGCATGACCTTGTTGTTACCCCCATTGTGGGCTACATAGGTGGAAACACGTTTTGGGGAGGATGTGAAAAATGACAGCTGTACTGCTCATAAGGAAGTGTGGTAAAATGGCAATGTTGAAAATCTGGGTGAAAATATTGAAAATTTGCAAGCTTCTGATAGTAGGGTACCTAGCATGAGAGTCATAAAACAGTCATTTTAGATTTTTTTCACCAATTTTCAAGCACAGCCTATTTTAAGACCTCTGCTCATGATCAGTGTCACTGTGATTTTTTAATGTGTCCCATATGATTGAGTTCAAGACACTGACTGCGCCATTGTGCGCTACATGGGAAGAAACACATTTTGGGGAGGATGTGAAAATGACAGCTGTACTGCTCATGAGGAGGTGTGGTAAAATGGCAATGTTGAAAATCTGGAGTGCAAATATTGAAAATTCACAAACGCTCTGAAGTGCGTGAGAGGAACTGCCAAGCACGCCTAGAAAACAGTCATTTCTAGGAATTTTTTCACCAAATTTTCAACATAGCCATTTTAAGACCTCTGCTCATGAACAGTGTCACTGTGATTTTCTTAATGTGTTCCATACATTGATTTCGCACACCGACTGCACCATTGTGCGCTACATGGTCGGAAACACGTTTTGGGTGAGATGTGAAAAATGACAGCTGTACAACTCATAAGAAGGTGTGATAAAATGGCAATGTTGAAAATCTGGAGTGAAAATATTGAAAATTCGCGAACTTACGAGCCTGCATAGAACTGCGTAACGCCCGCGCTCGCCAAAACAGTCATTTTTGGTTGCACCAAATTTTTCAACATGAGTTTTGGGGCCTTCTCATGAACGATGTCACTGTCATGGCATTATTTGAGGCTGAAGGGTGATTTCACGCGAGTGACTGCGCAGTGCCTGCGAAATCCCCTTCGGGCCCGAATAGCGCCATGACAGTGACATCATTCATGAGAAGGGGTCCCAAAAACCCATGTTGAAAATGTGGGCAAAAATTCCAAAAATGACTGAGATATGCAATAAAGTTGAAACCCCCTATGTAGCCCATTATACAGCTTACCGGCATTTCCTCAGTTCGCGGTCGGCTTTGAAGAGTGCAGACGTGTTCTGGTCCACTGAAGATCGTCGCGCCAGAGTCCGGAGGTAGAAGTATGGGGTGAGGGGGTGGGAGGCTAGTGCGCGTAGGGTGGGTGCGGGTTGTGGGAGGGGGCTGGGAGACGCAGCCGCTGGGACCGCTTTTTGTTTTCCATGTTAAAAAAAAGACGACGTGGGACCTTTGCCATGCTGGGTGGGCTCCCAGCATGGCAGAAGATGGCTGGGGGCTGAGGAGCCAGCGAAGTTGGGCACCCCGTCGGCAAAGTCACACTGGGAAGCGAGCCGATGGGGGATTGGGCACCCCAGCTGGCAAACAATATTTGCTACGTTGGGGTGGGCTCCCAGCGTGGCACCAAAGCTTTGAGGGCGCGGACGGGCGCAGGGGGTAGCTGCGGATGCGAAGGCGCCAGTATGGCAGCGTGCTTTCCTTGAAGCAGAGGAACACCGCTGACATATTGAGCTCCTGCACCATTGGTGCAGGACCGCCACGCCTGCTCAAGGGAGCAGTGCATTGGGTGGGAGAGGCACACCTGCAAGTGTGCTACTCTCCCAAAATGTTCCTTGCACATGCGCGCAAGCGAACGTAAAAAGGAGATACATACGGCCAGAGCTAGAGCAGAATTTGAATTGGCAAATAGTAAAAATGATAATTGTAAAAAATTCTATAGTTATGTGGGCAGTTTAAGAAATGGGTCCAAACAAATTGTCAACATGAAAGAAGGAGACAGAATTATTGACAAAGAGGAAGATATAGCTAATGCATTTAATAAATAGTTTTTGAGTGTCTTTCATGACTCAGATGGATTATGTAGCACATTAGGGGAAAATAGCAATAGTAAAGGTTGGTCTATAGAAATTACTGAAGCAAAAATTGTGGAGAAACTGAAAAAACTAAATAGATATAAATCTCTGGGTCCAGACGGCTTTCATCCAATGTTCTTTAACAGTATTGCACAAGAGATTGCAGGGCCTCTGGCAATACTATTCAATAAGTCTTTGAGTGAGGGTAAGGTCCCTAGTGTATAGAGGATGGCTTTCATTACTCCAATACATAAAGCAGGTGACAAAACCATAGTAGAAAACTACAGACGGATTAGCATCCTTTCTGTCATAGGTAAGGTTATGGAGGCATGTATTAAAAACTTTTTGGAGGAAGATTTAAGAAGGTTACAAATGGTGGTGGATGTAACTCAGCATGGATTTGCTGCAGGTAGGTGCTGCGCAAGTAACTTGCTTCATTTTTTTGAGCCAGTGAGACAGGCACTGGATCAAGGCCTACCAGTTGATGTGGCATATTCTGATTACGCTAAGGCCTTTGATTCAGTGTCTCATGGGGTATTGATTAACTCCTTGCAAGAACTTGGAGTAAATGAATGTCTTAGAAACTGGACTGGCTCATGGCTCACAGATAGACATCAAAGGGTACATATAAGAGGATTCCTGTCCGAGTGGGAAGAGGTGACCAGTGGGGTCCTCCAGGGATCAATTGTGGGGCCTCTGCTGTTTAATGTGTTTGTACAGACTATGCAAGTAGCTGAAGGGGTGTGGTTCTGCAAGTATGCAGATGACACAAAGGTAAGAGCGATTGTGAATTATGTTGCATCAATACAAAACTTACAGGATCAGTTGTATAAGTTGGAGGACTGGGCAAGGAGACACAAAATGAAGTTTAATCAGCTAAAGTGCAGGGTAATGCACTTTGGATTTAATAATGTTAAAGCGCAGTATCAAATAAATAGTAACATTATAACAAGTACAGAAGATGAAAAAGACTTGGGGGTTATCATCTCGAATACTCTAACATTTGATAAGCATAATACAGAGATGACAAAACGTGTGAACAAAATAACAGGTAACATCCTGAGGAACATAAAAAGCCTTGTTTAAAATTCAAACATGCTAAATTGACTCTGTTGTATACAGCTGATAAGTATGGACTGCAATTCTGTAGGAAATAAGTTTAGCTCTTAAAGTTAAATTGCCTGCTTTGTTAAAGTTTTTTACTGTCCCTGTATATTTGCACAGCCTTATCAATTTAATTTTTTTCTCTGGCCCGACTCTATTCTCTCCCCTGTACTCTAATCTTAATTTCTTTCTCTCTACTTGTACATTTGCCTCCTAGCCTTCTAAATTTAAATTCATTCCCACAGCATGAATAATTTGTTTCAGCTTTACTTTTAAATCCTTGTCTGAATGCTCCTTCAGTGGCTGGGTCTTCACCCCTGTTAAACTGTAGCACTCAAATTTGGCCCCGTAGCCATCTCTTCTCTGCCCCAGCCAGACTAATCCCCTGGCTACCTACTGAATCCCATTCAGCCCCTCCCCAGTCTTTTGTCTCCTTGTATTCACTGAATGCCCAACCCTTTGTCTCCTACTTAACTGCTCTCTGTCTCCACTTTCTCCCCAGGGGATACCAAGCCGAACGTGCTGTCCTTCCTCTGCCAAACTGCCAATGTGGTTCGAATACCCTTCAGGGATGAAGCCTCCAGAAGCGGCACTGCTGCCCGCCAGTACCCCCATGACTTCAGGGACAGAGGAGAAGGTGGTGCAACAGTTTGAAATGGTGCCTAATTCAAGCCTGAGCTGCTCCCAGAGGCTCTCATTATTGCTATACTCTAGAGCTCTGAGCTGCTCTCCTTGGGTTTTCAGCCCACCACCACCATCCCCTCCCAGGCCTCCTTTAAATACATGTTAGCTTGTCCCATCTTTGAGGAAAATCCTGTCAATTGGACAGACAGCTGGCACACTCATTTGCTTTATTTTACTTAAAAGGGCACACCTCCCTTCTCAAGCTGCATATTGTTCCTTCATGTACAAACTCACCTCTTCCCTCAAGCTGCGTGCTGTGTTACCTCTAAGCCTTCTCTTTCTTTTGCACCTTATCATATCACTTTTTACCCTTCTACTGCGTGCCTGTAAAACCTCCACTCACTTAAGCAATGTAATTGTGCAACCTTCAAGACACATGTTGCTTATCGCACCTAAAATTATACCTCTCCAGCTCAAGCTGAGGGCCTGATATTATGCAAAGGATATTCTTTTACATGCTGCAGAAACACGGACAGTTCCTGCCTCCTGACAATAGCCTGTATTTTCCACCACAACCAACGTTGAGTGCCAGCTTAATTATGAAGGCCAGATGCTTGCTGCTTTGTCTTCTTCTACCATGCTTTCTTGAAATCATTAATGTCCAACTGCAGCATCCCATGAGGAGAGATGAACCTATTACCACAGCGGACTGTTTGGGTACAATGGGAACCCTAAGATTCTGTGCTTGGGTACTTCGGTTACCCAAATTGGAACCTTTAGTGCAGATACTATGGCGGATTGGAACCTTATCAGGGATACCTCTTGAACGCACACCTCCGCTGTCTTTGTCAGTTCTCCAGCTCTCCTTGCCCCTCTTGGCTAGGGTTCTTGCCTATTCGACATTATGTGCCCTTGGTTTCCACCCCAGTGACCCTCCCAACCTACATGAATACCCGTGCAAGCGACAACGAATTAGAGCACATAGACCAGTCCTAGGGGTCATTAAGAAACTCTTCCTACTTCTGTTATTGTGTTCTGGAAATGTAGAGCTAAACCCTGGTCCCCCAGTGGCTATCGCATCCCCTGTGGACTTGACCAATATTAGATGAGTGAGCTTCATGCACATCAATGCGTGCAGCCTGCTAAAGAAATTTACTTCTATACAGGCCTGGATTTTTCATACTAAGCCTAATATTATGGTGGTCTCTGAATCCTGGCTTAGACCTACAGTAGTACCCCAGATTCTGAGGTGAACATACCATCCTACACCATATTCAGGACAGATAGACAATCAAGAGGTGGAGGAGTTGCCATCTATGTCCATGACAAGTTGTCAGCCTCTGTCATTAACTCAACTTGTATTCCTAAAGAATATGAAAGCCTGTCCCTTAAAGTCGACCTCTCCCCATCTGTCTCCTTCTGTGCCATGGGATGCTACAGGCCCCCATCGGTTGGAATGCTACTCATACACCATCTAAATAGCATTCTAGGGTTTATGTCCTCAGAAGTAATTATATTAGGTGACCTTTACCTGGACTGGAGTTTTAGCATCTTCATACCCCTCAAAAACCTTTCTGACTCTTTTGGACTATCCCAACGTATAACCGAAGTAACGTGCCCTAATAGGAAGAACCCAAATAATAGCACACTGTTGGATCTTATTCTAGTAAGTAAACCACACCTGTTTTCTCATACTGGTGTGTTTTTTTCTGACATCAGTGACCACTGTTTCATGGCCTGTGTGAGGTCTGCCACTAAAGTAGCCTCTACATCTAGATTTACTGTCAAGAGGAATCACCATAACTTCGACCCCTATGCGTTTCTCTCTGATCTGCAGGACTTCTTGCATTAGCAGGATTTCTATCTTGCAAAAACTGTAACCATGGCTTATGATATTTTTCAAGAAATTGTGCTTGGCCCTCTTGACAAGCATGCACCCAGGGTAAAAAACCGCACCAAGAAAAAATCATGCCTGTGGTTTACGGTAGAACTAAAGGCAGCCCTACTCAGTAGAGATCTGCTTTGGAAAAAAGCTTGGAGAACCAAGCTGCCAGAGGACTGGACCTTGTTTAGGGGGGCTAGGAACCATTGTACTAAGATGGTCAGAGAATCCAAGGCAAGCTACTTTAGGGCACAAATTGATGCCTCTTCCAAGTGTTTGGCTAATTTCTGGAAAACCCTCAAGGATATTGAGGGTCATGCATCTTCTAACTCTTTACCCACAAAAGTCACCAAGGGTGGTAGCACAGTCACAGATAAACAGTCAATCCTTGACTATCTTAATAATCCTTTTGCTACTGCTGGACTGGCCTTCGACACTTTCCCAGCCAATAATCTCCGTTCACAATTAGGTATACAGGACTTAGTGGCTCCGATTAGTAATGCAGCATTTTCCTTGTAGCCTGCATCCCTGAAGAAAGTTGAAGAGTTACTTTTACACCTGGATGCCAGGAAGAGTGCCGGAGCCAACCTTATAGACCCCTGTTTTCTAAAAATTTCTATCCACATCCTGGCTGTCCCAATTACTCATCTCTTCTTCCTATTTCTCTTGCATGGAGACATTCCACCCATTTGGAAAACTGCCCATGTGATCCCCTTATTCAAAGCCAGAGATCCTTGCTATCTCAACAACTATAGACCAATTTCATTACTTCCTATTCTATCCAAAATGTTAGAGAAGATAGTGAATGCACAGCTCAGGAACTATTTAGTATCCACAGATCTGCTAAACCCTCTACAATCAGGATTTAAGCAATGCCATAGCACAATCTCAGCCCTTGTGAAGATCACTAATGATTGGCAGGGGGCCCTGGACTCAAAGAACTTCATGTGCACTGTTTTTTTGGACCTAAGCAAGGGGTTTGACACTGTTGACCATAACTTGCTATTGGTATCCCTCCACAACATTGGCGTGGACTCTACATCCCTGAGATGGTTCTCAAACTATCTCTCAAGACGCCAATGGCAGGTGAAAGTCGAAGGGGAGTTCTCACCGCTGAAACCCCTGCTGAGAGGAGTACCACAAGGCTCCATTCTGGGTCTGTTGCTCTTTGGAATTTGTATAAATGATACTGACTTAGGAATCAAGTCTGCCAACATTAATCTCTTTGCTGATGATACGGTACTATGCATCGGCAGACCTACTCCTGAAGCAGCATATACGGATCTACAAAAGGATTTTAATCAATTGCAATTACAATTATAGAATCAGAAACTCCTATTGAATGCAAAAAAACAAAGGCTATGCTTTTTTCACCCTTTATTAATGTTAACAATCCTACAACACTAGGAACCATGCCCCAGATTACTACACTTTTAGGCGGACCATTAGAATTCATACCCAAATTCAAATACCTGGGGTTGTGGATCAATCAGAAATTTTCCTTCCTTGATCATATTGAAGAGCTGATAAAAAAAACTCAGGCAGAGGCTTGGCTTCTTTTACAGAATCAAACATCTGCTCACTCAGGAGCCCAAAAAGAGGTTGGTGCAAACTACATTTTTATCCCTGCTGGATCATGCTGACTTCTTGTACTGCCAAGGCCCTGCCTCTGCACTATCCAAACTTGATACACTCTACCACAGGACCATAAGGTTCATCACTGGGGCATCGTACTTCACTCATCACTGCTCCTTATATTCTGCAGTAGGGTGGACTTCCCTCAAGTACAGAAGGCAGAGAAACGCTGTGTTCTGGACTTACAGAGCTATCAGTGAAAAATTACCCCAATACATTTCAGACTGTCTTCCACCAAGTGTGGTAGGTAAATATGCCCTGAAAAGTGCCTCCTATATTTCCCTTACTGTTCCCAGGGTCAAATTGTGCTTTGGTAGGTCCTCTATAAGTTGTGTGCTACCTAAACTGTGGAATGACTTGCAAAGTACCTTGAAGTTGGTCCTCACTATCACTTTCTCAGCTTTCAAAACGTTTTATGCTTGTTCCGTCAAGAAATCTTGTAGTTGTTTCCCCAAGTAGCGACTTGTTTCTGAACACAAAGTAACAGCATCATCCTGTCACCAGCTACCTATCAGACCCCAAGTAGAGACTTATCTCCTAACACAAAGTAACAGAATCATCCTGACACCCACTACCTATCAGACCCTCTCCCCTCTCCCCCACCACTTGTTCCCATAATGTTACAAGGGTGTTCAGTCATGGAGCCCCGTGACTATATCCCACTGATTGTTGCCACTTGTCCCTCGCATTCCTAGTCTTACCGTACTGGTCCTCTTCTTCTTCAAGCTCTTCACTCTTGCCCACCCCTTCCCACTTGGTACTGTTTCAGGCCTGCTTTACACAATATCCCTCCCCATTCTCACCTTAGTTCTTATCATCCGTGTCTATCATTCAATCCTTTGTATACTCTGCACATATTACTTACCAGGTATCTGCCTTCTTCATTCCACCTGTATTTTGCATATTCTCCATGGTCATCCCCTTGGACTTTGCTTCAGTGTAAATTGTCTCAAGCATATTCTACACTGGTATTAGAAAATATTACTGTATGTACAACTTACTCCATGTGCTGAACATGTGTACTGTTTGCATTATCTACTCTGTGACTGAACATACGTACTGGCTGTATAATTTATTCTGCATATTGAACATGTATACTGGTATACATCTTACTTTGTTTGTGCACTGTCTATATTTATTTATTTATTATTTATTTATTATGATTTCTGAGACACCTTTGAGCCAAGGCTCTTTTTTAAAGGTTCCATGTCAACAACAAGAGAGCAAGATACAGTCAGATAGCAAATAAGGAATAAAACACAAAAAGAGCAGCCAGAAGCATTGTCAGGTGCAATAATTTAGCAAGTACACATCGAGTCTTATGTCCTATAAAATTGCATGAGAGTCACAGGCTTGTAGTGGGGGTGGGGAATAAGCAAAGGAGAACAGTAGACAAAAGTAACAGGGTTGAGGTGGAGGGTACAGGGGGAGAGCAGCACATATAGCTTTGTCAGATGTTGGGGAGGGACAAGGGAAAAGAAGGGAAGAAACAGGGGGGACATTAAGGGAGATGGAGGAGGGGAAGGGTGTACTTGTCTAGTTATGAGATGCAGTCACAGGAGGCCATGGAGACAAGGTATTGACATAAGCTGCATTTAAAAGCACCCAAGGTGTTGTTGTTGATAACTTCTTGGGGGAGTGAATTGTACCAGGAAGAGGCTCTGGATTTGAAAGAGCATTGACCTTGGGAGTTTCAGCAATGAGGGACAGAGAAGGTAAGACTTTCTGAGCTCCTGGTTAGGCAGGGACCACAATGAGGGGACAGCAGGGTCTGGACTCCTGGTGGTAGGAGATCCAAGATAATCATTTTGGCCAGGATGCAGGTCTGGTATATAATTCTGCCAGATAGTTGGAGCCAGCTTACCTGTTCGTAGATGTTGCAGGTGTGTGAAAGTTGGGGGGTTGAAGTCAGGAGGCAGCAGGCCTTATTTAGGACTATGGCAATATGTCAAAGAGCAGTGTCCATGGCAGACCCACAGATCACTAGCCCATAATCAATAATTGAGATAACGGAGCTCTGTATAGCAATACTGAGAGCTTTGTCCATGAGGCAGCCCCCTGTGTCTATAGAGCAGTCCCATGCGGGTATTTGTGATTTCAGTCATTTTATTGATGTATTCAGAGTAAGCTAGCATGCTGTCGAGGGTCACTCCCAGATATCTGAACAGATTAACCTGATCGAGTATTGTCCTGTTACTGTTTAAGATAAAGAGACCTTGGTTTTTGAATTTGCTGTGTGAGCCATGAAACAACATTGATTTTGTTTTTTTGTAGTTAAGAATGAGTCTATGAGTTTTAAACCACAATTCCACTTCCAAAAAACTTGATTGTAGCTGTGACTGAAGAATGGTTGGCTCTGGATGGGAGGTAAAGATGACAGTATCATCTGTGTGAAGTAGGATTTTATCAGTGCAGGAGGAAGCGAGACTATTTAGAAAAATACTAAAGAGCATAGGACCCAAGATGGAACCTTGGAGGACTCCAGAGTGGACTGGGAGGGAGGTTGAGAGGGAGCCATCAATTCTAACCTGTTGGGTTCGACCACTAAGGTAGCTGTGGAACCAACGAGTTGTGTCAATTGAGAGTCCTAGGCGAGATAGTTTTTCAATCAGTAAGAAGTGATTGATGGTATCGAACGCCTTTGTCAAATCAATGAAGGTGGCACCAACAAGTTGTCCTTGGTCCAGGGCATTGTAGATATATAAGGTGAAAATTAGGAGAGCTGTGGTGGTGCTGTGCCCCTTTCGAAAACCATGCTGTTCTGGACATAGCAGGTTGTAGATTCAAAGGTATTCGGCAGGCTGGTCTGCAATTATTCTCTCCAGGGCTTTGGGGGGGATGGAAATGGGTCTGTAGTTGCTAGTAATGGTCTCATTGCCACTTTCGTGGATTGTTGTCACCACAACGGATTTCCATTATTGGGGGAACTGTGAGAGCATGAGAGACCAGTTGAGGATTTTGGTGAGTGGGGTAAGGACTTCATCAATGGTGAGGGAAAGGAGTTTCAGATCTAGGGAATCAACACTAGATCTAGACATCCCGAACACTTTAAGAAGATGCTTTTTGGTTTAGGTCTTGGTGATGGTTTTGAAGGAGAACTGTGGGTTCCCCTGTGCAGAGTTAGCTTTGTCAACTTTTAGTGTGTCAAAGAAGGTTGGGGGTACCACATGACTAAAGTCGGTAAAGGCTGCATTAAAAGCATTTGCTGTGGTGACTTGATCCGAGGTGATGTTGCCATTTAGGTTGATCATAGAGGGTGGTACTTTGGGGTCTTTCCCTGTAAGTTCACTAAGGTTGGACCAGAACTCTTTTCTTCCTTCCACGTGTTGGATAGAGTGTTCCTGTAGTACCTGGTCTTCTTGCTGCAAATTGCTCTTGTACAGGCATTTCTTGCTGCTTTGAAGGCTTGGATATCAGCCTGGGTTCCAGTCAATTTAGTATGATGCCAGAGATGGTCCCGGGACTTCATTTGCTCAAGAAAATCTTGTTGATCCATGGATTGTTAACACCCTTAATCTTAACGTTTCCTGAAAGGAGCATGTGCATTACAAGAAGAGTTAAAACTATAGATAAAGTAATCTAGAACAGTGTCTAGATATGTTGTTGTGCATTTTGCCCCATGTACTGAATATGACTTTTGTCCAGGTCCATCCTGAAAATGAGCTACTGCTCAATGATGTCTCTGCCTAGTTAAATAAAGATGTTGATTGAGTGACTGATAAAAAGTAGGAGTGGGAGCGTTTTGGTGCCCCTGTAATGATCCCTGGTGAGGCCTGTTCTGGAGTACAGTATGCCCCTCAGTGCTCCACAGAATATAAGAGGTTTCAGACTTACAGAGAGAGTCCAAAGAAGACTAACCAAGAGAGTAACAACAGCACAACATAAACATTATGCTGAGAGACTGATGGATTTAGGGTTATACTCAATGGCATATTGTTGAACTAGAGGTGATCTCTGCTATGTTTATAATGCATTTAGAAATGAGATAGTGTGGGAGTCAGCAGGTTTATGTAAGAAAAAACTGTTAGGTAGGGCAATTAGGGATGATTCATTTCAGTTATCAGGGGAGATATACAGAACTATGAAAAGAGGCTGATGGTTCAATCAGAGAATAGTTATGGCGTGGAATGCACTTCCAAGTGCTGTGGTTGAGGCTGGTAGTATATTGGCCTTTAAGTTCTTACTGGATCAACATATGGAAGACAACAAATGACTGAGGAGGCAGTATAGCAGAGTGGTCTAAAGCTCTGAGCTGCAAATCTGGTGACATCCAGCAGACCAGACCTGGGTTTGAATCCCACAGCTTCCACTTACATACTGTGTGACCCTGAGCAAGTCACTTAACCTCCTTGTGCTCCCAGGTCGCTCCTGTAAAAAAGCTTTCAGCTTAGTGTGCTATACCTGGTTAAACAACTAAATAAAAAAAACAAATGGGATTTTGTCCACTAACAAGTGGCAAGTCTGTTTATGGCTCTTGTAGCTGATTGGACTTGTAACTAAATATATGAATCTGTGAATCTATGACTCTAGCTACTCCCCTGACTGAACTCAAGAAGAAACAGTTCCCAAATAACATGAAGTGGACCCCAGAGTGTGATGAAGCTTTTTGAGCCATCGAGGCTGCATTATGTTCAGCCCGTTTTACGAAGCATAGACTTTGAGAAACAGACAGATGCATCAAAGGTAGGCCTAGAGCCTTGAGTCAAAATATAGATGGGAAGGAACATCCCGTTTTATATATCTGTAGGAAGTTGCACAACAGAGAAAAAAGGTACTCCACTATTGAAAAGGGATGCCTTGCAGCAAAGTGAGTCTTTGAGTCCCTTAGGTCTCATTTGATAGGAGCTGACTTTGTATTTCTAGCAAATCATAATCCTCTCTGTTGGCTTAACCAAATGAAGGATAAAATTTCCAGAATCACAAGGTGGTACCTCGCACTACCGTCATTTAAATTCAAAAGTGTTGCACAAATCTAGAAAAGAGACTGTCAATGCTGATTTTCACAGAATTGAGAATTCTGTGAAAAAAAATTTGAGTTTAAACTTCACTGTTTGCAATACTGGTTGTTATGGAGAAACAGGATACTGTATATGCTGAGAACTGTAAAGATTATATGCTAATGAGAAAGAAAAATTTAAAGGTAGTTTTGGAAACTTGTTTTTTTTTTAAACTGGTTCCCTCTTGGGGGGGGGGGTTACGTGAATAAGACCCTGGGCCCAATTCTTAAAGGGATAAACCAGGCATAGCTTGACTTCCACCAATAAAAATGGTGCAAGTAGAAAGTTACGTCAGGAGATGTGACATCCAGTATTCTGCAAAGCAGCCTGCGACATGTCACAGGCTGCTTGCGCCAAAGTGGATGTACGCCACCAGTTACACCCTAAACCCCCTGCATCAATGAAAAGTTACACCAGTATATAGCTGGTGTAACTTGCATCCACCGGGGGGGGTGTTGACAGCCCCGAACCACCAGTATGTGCCAACCCCCCAGCCCCATCCCTGCACCTCTAGACAGCCCCACAGGGCTAGATGAACCTCTTAACCTACTGTAAGTGCCACCCCATGCCCCCAGTTCCCCAATAATGTGTAAAGTAAAGCCCTGCAAGGCTATCGACCCCCCACCCCCAGTTCACCAGTTGTACATTAATGCCCCACAGGGCTATGGACCCCAGGCCCCGATCCCCTAATACTGAATACAAGTGCCCTGCAGGGCTGTTCCTCCCGAGCCCCAATTCCTGATCCCAGGTCCGTTTGGTACTTTACATTGTAAAGTGGAAAGTGAAATCCCCATTGTCGCTGGTGGTCTAGTGGCCCCCCAACCCTCCACCCAGCAGTGCCAGCACATCCCGCTCCCCCCCACCAGTCCCCAGCTGGCAACTGGCACAGCCCACCTCTCACCACCAGGGCCAGCTGCTGACTGAGCTCCGCATGAGTGCATACTACTATAAAAGGTATGCGCTCAATGAATAACAGTTGATTCATTAAGCACATACTATTTACAGTAGTACACGCTCATATAGGGCTCAGTCAATGGCTAGTCATGGTGGTGAGAGGTGGGCGGTGCCAGCTGCCAGCTGGGGACGGGTGAGGGGAGAGCAGGGTGTGCTGGCACTGCTGATTGAAGGGGGGTGGGCCACTAGACCACCAGGTATAATGGGGATTTCACTTTCTATTTTACATTGTAAAGTACCGCATGGACCTGGGTTCAGGGATCGGCTTGGGGCCAAGACCCAATCCTGCGGGCACTTGTATTCAGTATTGGGGATCGGGGGCTGGGGGGTCCTATAGTTCCTGCAGGGCATTAATGTACAATTGGTAAACTGGGGGTGGTCGATCAACCCTGTGGGCTTTCCAGGGCTCATGCCGCAGGTGGGGGTACTTGTGATGAGTAAGACTTGTAGATGTGGTCAGACATGCCGCTGAGGTACACCCTCTTTTGGTGTACCTTTGGGTATGTTGCAAGTCGCAGGACTTTGCCACGGGGACCCTGCCCCTTGCAGAGTTGGGTGCAGGGTATGTGTGAATCTTTATGTGAAACTGGGATCCCTTGGTTTGAAAATATATCTGGTTAATTTGTTGAAATTATTTTTATTTATTTATTTTTTTAACTTTATTTGTCTCCACTTGCCTGGAGAACTCCTTCCAGTGACCTCGGGGGCTCTCAGCCTCTACCTCCCTCCATGACCATTACACCCCTCCTCTCGTGTGCCCCAGTACCACCTCTGGGTCTGAACCCTCCAGAAGTAGGGCCGCCCTATCCGCCCAGGGTGCTCTATCTAAGGGCAAAGTGCGGGGCACACAAGCGGACCCATGGAGAGGAGGTTGGTCCAGGATTGGGAGTGTGTGCTGAGTAGGCCAAGGTGCCTTCATCCATCCCCAGGAGTGTTTTTTTTTGCCTGGAGAGTAGCAGGCTCACACGCATGATGGGGGACTGGTGTGGCCACACCCCAACCCGCCAGAGGGCCTCCCCATGCCTCCTTGACCTGGGCTGGGACCGGACCCCCCCGCACAATTCCACAACAGTCATCTGGGCATTGTGAAGCACAGCCATCAGGCTGCATGGTTGAGCCCAGCCATTTCCCTTCTTGATTTCCCCCTGGAGTGTGGACTTGCAATGACTTTGAGGAAATGTGTGCCGACGTCTGCTGCTTTCCACCCTCAAGTGCACTCTTGCAGTGTACCCAATCTCCATTGTGGGCCACTGCAGAGCAGTGACAACCCCTGTCCCTCCCTGGGGATAGGAGAGGAGAGCAGCCTCCAGATGCACAATCCTATACCTCCCCTGCCAACCCCTGATGGCCCAGGAGTGCTTCCGAAACTGGGTTGCCAGCATGGCGCGAGGTGTGGCGTCCAGCACCTCAACCCTCGGTGCCAGCGGGCAGGCTAAACTGGATGTCTTCTTAATGAGTTCCCAGACAAAGACTTATAAAAAGAGCAGTAATGCTTTTGCTAGAGAGAGAGCAAGACTGAAACTTGAAATTAGAGATATCCTCAGATGAAGGACTTTATTTCCTGTGTTTGTACTGCCTTTTAAAATAGTTATACTGAAAGATTTTATTTTTTATTTTACTGTTATTGGAAAAAATACAATGCTATGTGCAAATTTTATACCTGTTCCTGGTCTTGCTATGCTTCCTGACCTGTGCCTTGATGATAACCTGCAAAATCATCAGAAGATAATAAATAAACTTGCAGTATTGGGGTCAAAAACAGTGGAGGAATTCAAGAATACATGGGACAGACATAAACAATTCTAATGGGGGTAGGTAGGAGGACGTAGGCTGTTGGTTAATTAGGATTGGCAGCTTATCCAATAGGTAGGGAAATAGGCAGACTGGGTGGGCCAACTGGTCCTTATCTGCCATCAAAGTTTACGGGCCCAATTCTCAAAGCAATATGCCAGGCATAACTTGACTTGTACTAATAAAAATGGTGCAAGTAGCAAGTTAAGCCAGGAGATGCGACATTCGGTATTCTGCAAAGCAGCCTGCAACATGTTGCAGGCTGCTTGCGCCAAAGTGGACATATGCCACCACTTATGCCCTAAACCCCCTGCGACATGGCACTAGGGGGTCTAAAGCAGCTGTTGTGCCCTATTCTGGCAGGGCAGCAACAAAGTCCCCAATGTCGCTATTCCAGAATCAATGAAAATTACACCAGCATATGGCTGGTATAACTTGCGTCCACTAAGGGTGTGTGCTGACAGCCCCAAACCAACAGCATGTGCCACCCCCCAGCCCCATCTCTGCACCTCTAGATAGTCCTGCAGGGCTAGAAGAACCCACCCAATCTACTGTAAGTGCCACCCCAACCCCCAGTTCCCCAATAATGTGTACAGTAAAGCCCCGCAGGGCTATCAACCCCCCCTCCCCAGTTCACCAATTGTACATTAATGCCCCACAGGGCTATGGGACCCTCAGCCCCCAATACTGAATACAAGTGCCCCACAGGGCTGATCTTGCCCCCCCAACCCCGAGTCTCGACCCCCAAACCCAGGTCAGTGTGGTACTTTACACTGTAAAATGGAAAGTGAAATCTCCATTATCCCTGGTAGTCTAGTGGCCCACCACCCCTCCACCTAGCAACCCTGCTCCCCTACTCATCCCCAGCCGATGACTGGCACAGCCCACCTCTCACCACCATGGCCAGCCACTGACTGAGCTCCACATGAGCACGTACTACTGTAAATAGTACGCATGCAATGAATGACAGTTTATTCATTGAGCGTGTACTGTTTACAGTAGTACACACTCATACGGAGCTCAGTCGGCAGCTGGCCACGGTGGTGAGTAGTGGGCTGTACCAGTTGCTGGCTGGGGATGGGTGGAGGGGAGTGGGATGTGCTGGCACTGTCAGTGGAGGGGTGAGGAGGCCATTAGACTACCAGGGATAACAGGGATTTCACTTTCCATTTTACATTGTAAAGTACCACAAGGACCTGGGTTTGGGGATCGGGGCTTGGGCAGAGGTGAGATCAGCCATGTGGGGTACCTGTATTCAGTATTGGGGGATCGTGTTCTGGGGGTCCCATAGCACTGTGGGGCATTAATGTACAACTGGTGAACTGGGGGGTGTCGATAGTGCTGTGGGGCTTTCCAGGCTTGTGCGTTGGTGGTGGGGGGGGGTACTTGCACTGAGCAGGACTTGTGGATGCGGTATTTGACATGACCCTGAGGTACGCCCTTCTTTTGGTGTACCTTTGGGTATGTCACAAGTTGCAGGACTAAGATGTGGGGACCCTGCCCCTTGTAGAATCAGGCACAGGGTCTTTGCTGCAACTGTGTTTTGCCCAAGTCACCTTTGGCAGCGACTTGTGCCATTCTTCTAGAATTGGCCCTTATGTTTCTATGTTAGTGAGCCAAAAAAGTATTGTGAGGAAATTCAAAAGAAACTGGCAGAGACTGAGTAATCTCATACTTTATTAACAGCAACTAAGAAATATTGGAGCCTGACAGTAGCTGTGAGGCAGGTTTGAAAAAAGAACCAGTAACTACCATGTGTATTCTGATGAAGTGGAATGTGATTCATGAAACATCAGTGTAATCTCTGGGTAAACATCAATAAATTGATAAAAATACTTTACACAGAAGCTGATCCATTTTTCTTCGGTTTGTGACTGGTATCTGTGAAGGGCCCTCTGTACTTAAAAGACACCCAATATGGTCTTACAAGGGCATTCTGGACAGCTCTTTTGGCAGTACGTAGCCGTGTTGTCTTGCCTATTAAACTTCACAGCCTTTACACTTAACACATGATGGACCGCCAAGGTATTGTTTTTTTTTTTAATTCTTCTTTGTAACTAGTTAAGGCCCACTGGGACCAAGGCCTGTTTTCATGGGCGACCTGGGAGCACTGAGGAGGTTAATTGACTAGTTCATGGTCACACAATATGCAAGTGGAGGTTGTAGGAATCAAACCCAGATCTGTACCAAGCTGATTCACAGCTCGTTACTCTAACCTCTACGCTATACTGCCAGCCACAAGCAAAACAACTGCTTAGAGACAAAGTATGGGGGCCAGTTCATAAGTTATTTAATTATTTTGGACCATTTCATACCATTTATTGGACCAACATACTGTATGTCTTAGAAACATAGAAACATAGAATTTATCAGCAGCTAAGGACCACCTGGTTCACCCAGTCTGTCTATCTTTTGGTATTGTACAAAGATGGCAAACTACACAGGCTTTCAGGGCCCACACAGGTCCCTTCATAAGTCAGTCAGTTACTCAGTCCGTTTTGTTTTATTGATTGACAAATTTGCCATTACATCAGTTACATAACAAAATACAATACAGACAATTCAGAAATGTAAAAATATAGAGGAGGGAATCATAAAGTGCAAGATTTTAAACATTCAACAACATATTGCAATGTGAGTTAAATACAAAAGCCTTGATTATATCTTTTTTTTGAAGATGTCTCTTTCACATGAATATACAAAGAAGTCAGGAGAAGAACACCATTTGGTCTATCAAGTCTGCTCATATTGCAGGGTCCACAGCTTGAGCTAATGTCCCTGCCCTCCTTCCCCACTCACTTTACATGAATATAGGAATTTCTTAATAACATCATAGTCTTTTCAGTTATGTAAAATACTAAGAATATTTGTGCTCATTGATAGTCAGAACATAATATCACCCAAAAGTCTTCCCTAGAAATTTATTTATCTGATTCTCTCAGTTAGGGCACATCAATAAAATATGATCAGTGTCCTCTTTCCCCTTTTTTACAATTACAAGTAGGTTCAGTATGTCTTTCCTCATGAAACATTTGAACTAACTAACTAACTAGCTGAGTTATTAACATGGGCCAAAAGGAGATTCAAAGGGTTAGACTGGAAACTAATATTTGTGAAAGCATTTCTTTGATTATTGTCTGTTACGAGTAGAACCTCAAAATATGTTTGAAGTGAGTGAGTTTCTTTTGCTTGTGCATACGAACTACTAATTTTAGACACCTTACCTTGAAGAAGGTCTTTTTCAGCAGAAAGAGAAGCTACAGTAGTTATTCATTTTAATTTTTTAGAACAATCATTCAAGACTACTTTTTTGGAAACCAAGTCTCAAATAAGTTTTTGATTTGTAATATCCAGACCAAGCCTTAAAGTCTTTATACATCCTGAAAAGAATCCCAGACTTTTCAATTTAACATGCTCCAAAAAAGACTGTGAACTAAGTGTTGGAGTCATATTTTGTGATTTGTAACCACAAGTTAAAGAGCTGGTGCAATGTTCAGGTGAACTTTAGCAAAACCTAATATTTAGACACAGTCCAGCTTGTATTTCTCATTAGTTCTGTATTTCTCCTCCTCATTATTTATTACTGAGGTCATTTGTATGAAAACAGGATTTCTGCTCCTGAAGAGTTCATCTGTTCCTGCCACTTTCTTCCTAACTTAAGTCATAGAGCACTGCTTGTGACCTCACAGTTACTCCCATGGCAACAGACTGTGATGTCACAACCGAGGATTATGACTTGGAATAGGGAGAAGGCTATAGAGGCAGATGGACACTAAAGGAACTCTAAGGGGCAAGAATCATATATTCATATACATTTCCTTAGTAATAAATTATGGGGAGGAGAAATATATAAAATATAAATGGAATATAAGCAGAATTGTAACTAATTAGTATGTATTTTAAAGTTTTATTTTTTGAGGCATCAGTAGCTCTTTAAATGTTTGTGAATATGATAAAAACTGAAGAATACATTGACTAAGCTCAGATCGAAGCAATGCATGAGGGACAACTTTAGGGATGCCCAGGATGGCCCAATATTAATTTATTTATTTCAATTTCCAATTTTTAAATGATGGAGCCTCCGAAGTTTGGCCTTAAAAGCCATTGAAGATGCCTTAATAGAATAACCTCCATAGAACTTATTAAACTTGATCCAACAGAGATTGTAAAAAGGTTTGCTCGGAAATAACAGAATGGCTAGACCAAGATAGAGTTTTGTTAAAAGTCAAACCCAGATATGTGAAATTGTCTACCACAGCGATTTTTTTTCCTTATCAATATCCCAACTAAATTGAGAGCTTCCTTAACCAAACTCCTTTATCGCAGTTCTTTTATACTAATATTCAAATTTAAAGATGATACTATATGTAATTTATTTAACTGTTTCTGAAAACTGATTGGTGATAGAATGAATATAATGAGATCATCTGCCTATACAATAAACTTTAGTGAGTTAATGGATAGAAAATCTGAGGGATTCATATTATTAGATATTAGAACTTTGTTTATGTAAATATTGGAAAGCAGTGGTGCTAAGAGGCACCCCTGTTTTAATCCTTTATTGCCATCAAATGGGTTGGCATTATAGCATACAGGTTAGAGCAACAAGCTGTGAATGAGCTTGATACATCCAACAGACCTGGGTTTGATTCCCACAGCCTCCACTTGCATACTATATGACACTGAGCAAGTCACTTAACCTCCCATGTGCTCCCGGGTTGCCCCTATAAACAGGACATATGCCCAATGGGTCTCACCTGGTTACCAAAGAATTAAAAAAATATGGGGGCTGTCAACTGTCTGTCTCTAGAGTATTGGACAATTCTGTTATTTGAATAAAGGGGACTGATAATTGATAAAATGGAGCCTCGTAATCCTTTTTCTTTCAGAATACCCCATAACCTTACTCTGGACAAAGCTGACCAGTACTCTATAAATGCTGTGTATAAGCACTTCTTCCGTACTTTTGTAAATGTGTAAATTACATGATAAAGTGTAAAACAACTGTCTACCATTGAAGAGCTTTTGTAGAAAATCCAGTTGGCAGTTTGGGAGAACTTTATTAAAATTAAACCAATTTAACAATTTATCAATATGATTCATGAGAATATTTATGTATAAGGCTAATAGGCCGATAGTTTATTGGATCAAGCTAAGAGCCTTTTTTATGAAGAGGAATAAATACATTTGTCAACAAGCTAGTTGGAAATTGTAAGGTGGAAATACATGAATTAAACAGAGTATGATAAATGTCGAGCTGAGATCTGCACCTGGTGAAAGGATTTGTATGGCCCTGAAAGCTTGAGTAGTATACCATATTTTAAAAGACATATATTTGCCCAATAAAAGGTATCAAACTCTCCAGCGACTCCTGTTTTCCAAGGACCAGTATGCCAACAATCTATTTTGACTGTTTATTTGTTTATGTATTTATTTATTTAACAGAGTTGACAAGAAAGGCACGTATCTATCTATCTATCTATCTATCTATCTATCTATCTATCTATCTATCTATCTATCTATCTTGATGAGTTGGCCAAAAAGGCACACTGAGCTGCAACAGCTTATTTCCAGGTATGTCATGGAGTAGCAGGAGTGGAAAGAAAAACAAAATACTGGAAATGTGAAATACAAAACACAATGCAATACTGCAGATACGGAATTATATAAACATTATAAATGGAGAGTCATGTGACATCTACTAATAATAGTACTACAGATATTTTGATGAGTGTCTCTCACAGTACCATGACAATGTACTTTTCACCAGTGTATTTGTGCTGAAGAAACAGGTCCATTTTTTATTTCAAAATGCTATCCTTTATGTAAACATAAACTTGATCTATCATGTGTTGCTACTGTGCATCATCAGGAGCAACTCTAAGAGTAGTCATGCGCTTGGGGTAACAGAAAAGCTTGGTTTTACTGTTCTCTCACCTGAAGAATGTGTGTGATACTACTCCAACACTGATAAGACTACAATAGATCCTGATGACATATAAACACAGGAAATATACAATACATACTAATGGCTAACGAACATGGATCAAATAGCAGATAACCAGCAGTAACAGCAGCAGGTAGGTACTTGTAACTTAAAGACGGGGCTGAAAAGGTGAGGAGGATGAGGCAGGAGGGGCACGGTGTAACAACTGTGTTAATACATTTCTTTGAGCACCAGATGATTTAAGGGTGAACCATCAGCCTCACTACTCATTTACGTGGGTTGCTTCTTTATTTAAAACTCTCCTGACCAGGGCAGTTCAAGCTTAGTGCAAACACACATAGAGGATTTCATGCAGGTAAGAGGGGGAACAATTTACCCACCGGGATGGCCAATATCATAAACACAATGACACAAAACAAGCATAAGTAGGTGAACTCAAGGGCACAAAAAAAATGGCTGCAGCAATAATTTTGGCTGGGTTACCAGGGAGGTGGATAAGGGAGGAGTGGTGATGTGGCATACCTGGATTTCAATAAGGCTTCGACACCATGCCACACAAAAGATTGGCAAACAAGCTGAGCAGCCTGGGTGGGAGTACAAAGGTAGTAACATGGGTATGAAGCTAGCTAAGTAACAGGTCTCAGAGGGTGGTGGTAGATGGGGTTCTCTTGGAAGAAGGCACGGTCACCAGTGGGGTGCCACAGGGGTCAGTACTGGGACCAGTCCTCTTAAATGTCTTTATTAGTGACACTGCAAAGGAGCTGGAAGGGAAAGTATGCCTGTTCGCGGATGACACAAAAATCTGCAAAAGAGTGGACACACCAGGAGGGGTGAAAAAGATGAAGGAAAATCTGAAAAAGCTGGAAGACTGGTCAAGGGTTTGGCAACTATGCTTCAACACCAAAAAGTGCAAATTTATGCACATGGAACACAGAAATCCAAGGGCAATGTATCATTTAGGGCGGAGGTGGTAACAACCACAAAACAGGAAAGGGACCTGGGTCATCTTATCTGATGACTTTAAGATAGCAAAGCAGTGTGATAAGGCAGTGGGAAAGGTTAGTAGAATGCTGGGGTGCATAGGGAATGGTATCACTAGCAGAAAGAGGGAGGTAGTGTTATTCTTGTACAGATTGATGGTGAGGCCCTACCTGGAGTATTGTGTACAGTACTGGAGGCCCCATCTCTGAAAAGACATAGATTGGGTGGAGGCGGCACAGTGTTCAGGCCTCTGGTTTTGGCTGGAAAAACAGTTGTCCCCCCAGATCCAGTCAGGCCTCTCCTGGCTTCGGCATGTAGCATACAATCTTCTTCTTTCATACAGGAACAGCTTCAGCCTGTTATGTCAAAACCATGTCAGACGGGTCCTTAAGTGTATAACGGCCAAGTGGCTGTTACCTGACCCCCCTACAGTGAACTAGTGGCTTTCTCATGTAGCAGAGTTAGAGCGCATGGAAAGAATAACATATACCTTACGGTTAGAACTCGAGACATTTTTGGTTATGTGGTGCCCGTGGCATGAAAGGGTGGTGGGGCAACGAATGGTGGCCATTGCATAAGCCAGATACACTGCAAGGGAGGTCTGCAGAAGATGCTGAGCCCTAGACAAGTTCAGTTCATGGGATCCCATGATGGAGGCCCATGTGCTCAATTCAGCACACGTTGGAGGTGGGGGCGAGCATGCCATGCTGTTTGTTTGTTTAGGTTTTGTTACTTCTTTTTCTGTCTGGATTTCAGGTTTAGCTTAAATAGATAGTTGAATTTACCTATGTAATGGTTATTGTTGTATAGACTATAGTATGTTTCTCTTCATCATTTTCTTTGTCTTTATTATGGAATTTAGTGATTCTATTCAGCAATTCACAAGGGCAGACAGAGTGATTCATAAAGCGTTTTTTTTATCATGAAAGGACTAAAACACCTTTTGCTCTCAGTCTGAGTTGCTTACTGGGTCTCTTATGGACTGAGATATGGAAATTACGTACTTACCGTAATTATTGATCTTCTTGGACAGTCTCCATCACTCATTCACACTAGTGGGATAGCGCCAGAGGCGCTAGGACCAAGCGGGAGCCAAAAATTTTCAGAAGGGCCGGCGCTGAGGTAGGACCACGCACACGCAGCACCGCGAGACTGACTCGTGCCTGTATAGGCTATCTTGGCGTCGACCCTCCAACCGCCTCAGTACCTTTTCGACCAAGGAGGTGCGTGAGCGTAACGAATGAGAATAACTCATTCTGAGTGTCTGGGCCTGAGAGGGCCCAGATGGCCTTTGTAAGAAAGGTCAAAGAACAATGCCTTCACAGTCCGAACCATAGGCCATGAAGACCAGGAAAGAAAAACGAGTGAACCCAGGGATGGTAGGAGATAGAATGAGTGATGGAGACTGTCCAAGAAGATCAATAATTACGGTAATAGTATCTCATATCTTCCTGGACTAAGTCTCCATCACTCATTCACACTAGTGGGAGAGTACCAAGCTAAAATCAACAACCCTGAGTAGGGTGGTAGGAGATAGGGTTCACTCGGAAAGGACAGCCAAGGACTGTCCTGTTAATAAAAAGAGCTGTCTTGTAAGAGCATCTATAACATAGTGTCTACAAGATAAATGCTTGAGTTGTAACTTGTCACCTTGCCGACAACTACAATGGCCAAAAAATGAAAGTCTGCCAGGCAGCCGCAACTATTCTAGGAGAGCGGCAAGAACCTGGCCTCACAATTTGATCTAGGACCAAAATTAATAGTGTCAAAGACATGCACTAATCTAATGTAAAAGACCTCAGGAGCTGCAAGAGCCGGAGGTAAAGTGTACAGGTTCAGGGTAGTATGACTGTATGTGAATATTTGCGAAGCTACCTTAGAAAGAACCTACTTGACCAAGGGTCAAGAAAGAAGCATGTCATCTGTTAAGCTGGAGCAAACATGGAAGTAGGAATCTAAGTTCCGACTTGCTGAAGAGTCACTTCTGTTGCTGCAAGGCTCTGATCAGGAGAAGAAAGCCTGATTAAAAAACAAAAAGGGGACTAACAGACTGGTTAGATGCCTAGGTTTTGGAAATATCTCAGAATAAGAGAAATTCTCTTAGAGAAAAGAGGTGAGCTATACCACCGCTGGATCGGACTGCCCCCTAGGGGTAGAAGAAAACAGGTACCCTTTACTGAGGTTTAGAGACCGCACTCAGGGTTGAGGCGAACCTGATCAGATCCAAGCGTGGTATCAGGAAATTCCAACTAGGCCCTGTGCTGTGATAATTCTGACCCCCTTTTTTTTTTAAATATCATTAGTCCGAGCCTGACAAGGTTGCTGGCTGCTATTTGGCAAGTGTTGCCTGATACAGAAATGACAAGGATGTCATCCCTCTGAGGAGCAGGAGGAGCCTGAAGATCCATAACTGAACCCCTGACTGGACTAATAATAGCTAGACAGATGTTAACTACCTGTGGCGAAGCAGCCACCAGAGGGGCAGCATCAAAAATGGGCTGTATACCCCTATCAAAGGAGCGGGACAGTCTGTGCAGCTTCCGACCATAGAATTAAAATGTTCCAAAGAGTGTAATTGTCTTGACCACTGAAAAGTCTAGACGCAGAGGTATATAGTCCACAGATCCAGTCTGAACACTATGGTGGACCCTATAAATGAGGAACTACTAAAAGAGCTTGCATCACAGACTCTGATGATAGAGAGGGCGTTCAGTATATAAAATTAGTCATCCGCTGTATCACTGACCAGAAGGAGGGAAAGACTCATCCAGATGCCTTTCTACCACAGAAGGACCCCAAAAGAGGTCTCGGTTAGAGCCACTAGAGACTCGCCACCAGGAAGGGTGTCGAGGAGCTTGGCACCACGTGGGGGCTGAGAAAGTGCTGATGGAATGAGCGATTCCGCTGACAGAAACAGAACAGAAGAGTCCCATCAGCGGAAAATCGCTGGATGAGGAGATCCGATGCAGACCGCCACCCACTAAAATGTGTGGAAATAATCCGCAGAATAGGAATTCATTCCATGGAACATCCCAACACAAGTCCTGCGGAAGAGAGGTCTGCAAACATAGATCTTTCCCTAGTTCTGTCAGACAGCACCAACTGGCACCCCTGCGGCACTAGCATCACTCCTGGCACAGGAAGGCACCAAGCAGTAACCATGCCAACCTGAGAGACACCAGAGGGCACCCACGGCAGAACCCACAGGTATCTTCGGTACCAACGGCAGCAATGGCACGCAAGGGCACCCCCCGACGCCAATGGCACCCATGGTACCATGGCACCCATGGTACCCATGGCACCCGCGGGTGCCAGGTGCCACCCGTGGGTGCTAGGTGTCACCCGCAGCACCCGCGGGTGCCCGGCGCTGCCTGCGGGTGCCTGGCACCACCCGTGGGTGCTTTGCATCACCCGCGGCACCCGAGGGTGCCAGGCACCACCCGCGGGTGCACGGCGTTGCCCGTGGGTGCCAGACACCACCCACAGGTGTCCGGCATCACCAGTGGCATCCGCAGGTGCCAGGCACCACCCGCGGGTGCACGGTGTTGCCCGCGGCACCACCCGTGGGTGCACAGCATCGCCTGCGGCACCCGCGGGTTCACGGCACCGCCTGCGGCACCCACGGGTGCTCAGCACCATCCACGGTGCCACCCGCGGGTGCATGGCGTCGCCCGCGGCACTCGTGGGTGCACGGCACCGTGCAGCACCCACGAGTGCCCGCGGGCATCAGTGGCACCGTGAGACACCCACAGCACTGCTAGCGGCGCCGACAAAGAAGCACCCATGGCGCCAAGCACGGTGCCGAGCACAGCGTGAGCCACAGAGCTGACCCACGGCACCGAGCACGGCGCCGACTGCAGCACAGAGCACGGCGCCGAAACAAGGAGCTGAGCATGGCACCGAGCAAGCCACGGCGCCGACTGCAGCACAGAGCACGGTGCCGACCATGGCACTGAGCACAGCACCGAGCCATGGAGCCGAGCACAACACCGAGCCACGCGCTGACTGCATCCAGTACAGTGCCAAGCACGGCACCGAGCCACGGCGCCGAGTCCTGGCGCCGACCCAAACACCAGCGGTGCCGCCTATGGCACCCATGCCAAACCAGGGGCACGGCACCAGACCTGTGGTGCCAAGATGTTGGGCACAACACCAGGAAAAACACCATGGAAAAGAAGAGAAAGGTGGTGCCCGTGCCGGCCCCTGCATGGAAAGGAAGAGGGGGTAGGCATGAGGGGCTGACAAGATGGCGAAGGCACCAAGAGGGCACCGCGCTCATTCAGATCCAATTGACCCGGCTCCGGTCCAACGGCTCCGAGGCCCGGAGGCCCAGAAACCAGGAACACAACCAGGAAAAAAGGAGTCAAACCCCCTGCTCCACAGGAGCGGCCCAGAGGTGGAACTGCTCACTGGAACTCCAACGAGGACAGAGATGGAGTCCGGAGTCGAGAAAAGCAGCCGTTAGGAGCGGGGCCAAGGGGGAACTCACGAAAGTCGGTTCAGGCCTATTGCCCCTACCAATGAACAATCCTCGTGCAGACATACCAACGGGCAACCTCGAGTGGCACCGATTCTTCTTCCCCAAATGAAGAAGAAGAGCTCAAGGCTAAGCAGAGCCGGATCCCCGGCACCGCCAGATCGTTGCTTCGTGGACTGTCCTCCCTGCCGAGCACAGACTGTCCGTAGTCAGACCCCCGTTATTTAAGGGTGGCGGACCGGCACAGCCCTCTGCCATAACAACTTTCAAACGAAGTCTTCCTACCATCACCGCTACCGCCTAAGGACGACATCTGCGGATGGCAGGAAAGAATTTTCATAATCTTCTTATTCAGAAAATAAAAAATTACTACTAAATAGTTAAATTAAAACTTTTAAATTAAACACTAAAAGCTGCTGTCGATAGACTAAAACTTTGATCTCGCAGACGAGCGACGCCGACATCCAAGCGCACTCGACGGGCGGGAGAAAAGGAACTGAGGCGCTGGAGGGTCGACGAGATAGTCTATACAGGTGCGAGTCAGCTCACGGTGCCGCGGGCGTGGTCCTACCTCGGCGCCGGCCCTTCTGAAAATTTTTGGCTCCCGCTTGGTCCTAGCGCCCCCGGCGCTATCCCACTAGTGTGAATGAGTGATGGAGACTTAGTCCAGGAAGATATTTCATTTAATGTTTTGATAACCGGACATGTGACTTTATGTAATTACTACCAAAGCTGTAACTGGTGACTTGGTTATCATGTCAGTTTTACTCAATAAAAGTGTCTTGGAATTCCAAAAAAAAAAAAAACCCATGTCAGACCAGTACATCACATCCTGGCATCCAGTCTCCAGTGAGCTGTGATCAGCAGCTTGGGGCAATGATACTTGTTGGACAGCTTCCCAAACACAGTGCGACTTGCACACACAAGCAGTTTTGGGCTACAGCACATCAAAGTCTCTCAGTTTCTTAGCTTTAGCTCATAACCTTACAGTGACAGGAAATCTGTCTCCCTCTGGTGGGTGAGTGTTCAGTCTCCTTCACACTCCAGGTTATGACTGTATGTCTCTCTCAGCAGACCTGCACCTTTTCATACTTTCATGTAGACTTAATGAGTTCTGGAACAGCCCCTGTTGTTCACTGGGAAAGCACAACTCTTGATTGGCTGCTAGAGCTGTCATTCAGTTACAGCAGGTCTGGATGTCCATCACTTTATGAGTAGTAAGTCACTCGCAAGGTGACTGAATTAATGAGGTCCATCACAATTCCATCAACTCTTGGTAGCTCTCTCTCCATAGGCTCTCAAACTAGATTGCCTGAACTGTCATCCTCTGACCCCTTTTCAGTGCTGATTTGGGACAGAGGGGACAAAGATTGCTACTGAATTTGTAATCCCTAGGCAGTCTTCCCAAAATGTCTTTATTCACACTAAGATCTGCTTGCAAACAGTGTTCTGTGCCCAAAACAAGTCATGTGCAGGTGCGCTTCAGTGTCTGGTTTTGTTTGGCCACAAATGGCAGAGTCCCAATTCAGACTGGAGTGCTGATGCACATATTCCATCAGCGGTGCACCCTTCATGTGCAAATTCAAGAAGCATTCGCCCTCATGGGAATGGCTGCAGGGGTTACACAAAGAGAAATTTATAAGTCAAAAATCCACAACTGAATTACAAGTAAAGACAGTGTTAGCTACTGTATCTCTTAACAGTATCATTATTACAATGGCACGATTTTCCCTAGGTACCTCTGACCTGTGGTCCTCTTGATTGGTATTGTGGTATTTTTATATTGAGGGTCTTGTAATCATGTATTTGTGCCAAGAACTTTTTCGGTTAGTCTAGAACTTCTGCCTGATCTGTACTGTGGCTAGCTTGTTTTTTATGATTTTAATTTTGTATCAGTCACACTTTGAATATGGTATGCTAAATATTATACCTGGTACTTTTCATATCCACATACATCAGGTTTCCTGTTAAGATCTCTCTTTGGCCCCTGTTTCAAGATTTTGGCTCCTGTCCACATCTTAGGGGTGGTTCCCCCCCTTTCATTATAGTAACCACAGGAACATCTGTGATGTCACAGCCTTAGGTAGCCTTAAATAGAGGTAACCTTTTTGCCCAAACCCAATTCCCTGTGGAAGTGCTTGCTGAGCGAAATGCCAGGCATTTGGGCTCAGCTGTAGTGTGCACTTGAAATTCGTTAGTGGATTTTGACTTGAGAATTTGTTTCTGCTTTCACTAGGAAAGGTACTGGCATAGCCATACTTTTTGAAGTAGTCTTTTCATTGCCCTCAAGTGCAAGCACTTATGCTTTTTATAGTTTCAGTTTCAGACTTTTTTTTAAATTAATTTTGATCTAATTCTGAGCTAAAAGGGGACAACATTACTGTGACAAGCTGGCCTATGGTAGATGGAGAGGCAACACACTGGGTTTAAAGCTCACAGAAGAAAATGTACTTTTATTGCTCCAAATGTAAGTTATTGCCCCAGAGAAGCATAAGCAGTCAGTTCAACTTCTCCAGCCTAGTCAGGTAACATAAAGGTTAACACAAAACAATTCTTTCAGGCTGACTTGACAAAAGGAATCTTGAACCACATATGTGGGCCAGCAGTTTTTCAATATACAGTCTCAAACAAAAGATAAATGGTTTGTGGGCCAGCAGTTTTGAATGCACAGTCTCAAATAAAACACAGTTTTCCCTTTTAGCCTTATCTGCAGGCTGTTATTAGCAGTACATTCCACTCTCTGTTTTGGCCCAGCTGGCTAGGCTGATCTTTTACCTCAGGATTCTCTGCTCTTGAAATGGTCTCTTTCTCAGCAGCAGGTTTCAACTTCTCCCCAAAGGTACTCTCCAAAAAATTAACTTTTCTCCTTAGCTTTCTGCTCTGGTTCCTGTCTTACATGCCACCCTCCATCTTGCATGGTTCTCTGCCTAGGAGTATCTCCTCCCTGCAGCAGTTTCCAGCTTCCAACTGACTCCTTGCTGGATTCTCCCTGTCTTTCAACAATCCCTGTAATCAGCAACACCTGAAAAGGCACCCCCACTTGCCTGTTCATGTTGCATTCCCTGCATTTCCTCCTCCTCAGCCAAGGTGTTAACCTCTTGTTTCCCAGGGTAGTGTTTACACTGTTACATACCTCCCCTCTTTGTGTGAAGGCACAGTTTGGTCGGCCCCTGACCATTCCCCTCCTGGGACAGGAAGTCAGCGTTTCCATTCTAGGTCCTGGCCCGGTAGTGCACCATAAAGGAAAATGGCTGGAGGGCCAAGTACCACCTGGTGATGTGGGGGTTGTAATCCTTTATCACCTGTAGCCACCTCAGAGGGGCATGATCTGTGACCTGGATAAACTGCCAGCCATGCAGGTAGTAGTGGAGGGTGTCCACAGCCCACCTGACTGCGAGACACTCTTTCTCTATAACCGCATAGTTTTTCTCCCAGGGAAAGAGTTTTAGACTGAGGTAGAGGATAGGATGTTTCTCCTCCCAAACTCCTGGGAGAGCATGGCTCCTAACCCAACTTCAGAGGCATCCATCTGCAGGATAAAGGTCCTGTTGAAGTCAGGACTGCACAACACTGGCTCTCTGCACAGTGTCGCTTTGAGTTGTGTGAAGGCCTGGTCACACTCCTCTGACCATTGGACTTTACTGGGGGCAGATTTCTGGGTGAGGTCTGTAAGGGGGCTGGCAAGGGTGGAGAAGTGCGGTATGAACCTGTGGTAATACACTGCCAATCCTAAGAAGGCCCTCACCTGGGTTTTTGTGGTGGGTATTGGGCACTTGGCTATGGCTTGGACCTTACTGACCAAGGGTCTCACTTGTCCATTGCCTATACAGAACCCTAAGTACTTCATTTCAGCTTTGGCCAAAGCACACTTTGCTGGATTGGCCATCAGCCCTGCTTTTCATAAGGACTGTAGTATGGCTGCCACCTAGGATACATGGCACCCCCAATCAGTTCTGTGGATCACCATGTCATCTAGGTAAGCAGCTACATAGTGGGCTTGGGGTCACAGCAAGCGATTCTTGAGCCTTTGAAAGGTTGCAGGTGCCCCATGTAAGCCAAAAGACATGGTACGGAACTGGTATAGCCCAAAGGGGGGTAGCAAATGCTGTCTTTTCCCGAGACTCTGGGGTCAAAGGGATTTGCTGGTACCCTTTCGTTAGGTCCAAAGTTGTGATGTACTTGACTTCCCCAAGTCTATCCAACAGTTCATCTACCCGGGGCATGGGGTAGGCATCAAACTTTGAGATGGCACTGACCCTGCGAAAATCAATAAAGAAGCAGGTAGCCCTATCTTCTTTTGGTACTAACACTATGGGGCTATACCAATCACAGCTGGAGTCCTCAAACACCCCCAACTCTAGCATGTCCTGTAACTCCTTCTTAACAGTGTCTCATATAGAAACATAGAAACATAGAAGTTGACGGCAGATAAGGACCGCAAGGCCCATCCAGTCTGCCCATTTCTTTTTCTACCTTATAAATGTGCCATCGGCCTTTGCTCTGTCAGTGACCTATCTATTTGTAGTCATTTGTATTGCTCCCTTATGCCTATCCCATGCCTGTTTGAAGCCCTGCACTGTATTCATAGCCACCACTTCTTGTGGTAAGCCATTCCATGCATCTACCACCCTTTCTGTGAAAAAGAATTTCACATTCCCCTTAATCGGCCTCCTCTAATCTTCATGCTGTGTCCTCTTGTCCTGCTATTTTCTTATATTTAAACATGTTAGACTCTTTCACCTTGTTTATGCCCTTAAGGTGTTTAAATGTCTCGATCATATCACCTCTCCCTCCTTTGCTTAAGGGTATACATATTGAGCCCGTTAATCTGTCCTCATATGTCTTCTGATTCAGTCCCTGCACCATTTTGGTTGCCCTTCTCTGGACTGCCTCAATTTGGTTAATGTCCTTGTGAAGGTGTGGCCTCCAATACTGCGCATAGTACTCCAGATGGGCCTAACCAATGTCTTGTACAGAGGGATTATTACCTCCCTCTTACGACTTGTGATACCCCCTACTAATACACCCTAACACCCCTAGCCTTACCTACTGCTTTAGAGGTCTGCTTGGATGATTTTAGGTCATCGGTGATGATGATGCCCAAGTCTCTTTCTTCCTTTGTGACTGCTAGCAACTCCCTCCCAGCCTATAAGTGGCTTCAGGGTTTCTCTTCCCTATGTGCATGATTTTGCACTTCTCTGCATTAAATCCCAGTTGCCACTCTCTGACCATTCTGCTAGTTTATCCAGATCTCTTCTCATTCTGCCCACCCCATCTGGATCATCTACTCTGTTGCAGATCTTGGTGTCATCTGCAAACAGACAAGCCTTACCCTCTAGTCCATCTGCGAGGTCACTAATGAAGATGTTGAATAGGACTGGCCCCAGGACTGATCCTGAGGTACCCCACTTGTGACTTGCATCTCTTCTGACTGTATACCATTTACCACCACTCTGTTTTCTGCCAGTCAACCAGTTTGCCACCCAGTTGACCAACTTCTGACCCACCCGAGCCTACCTAGCTTATTTATCAATCTTCTATGTGGAACAGTGTCAAAAGCTTTGCTGAAGTCAAGGTAGGCGACATCAACTGCTCCCCTTGGTCCACCACTCTGGTTACCCAGTCAAAGAAATCTATGAGATTAGTTTGACAGGACCTTCCTTTGTAAACCCGGCTGTCTTGGATCCTGCGCCCTATGGATTCCAGGTGTTGCACTATCCTTTCCTTAAGGAGTGCCTCCATAATCTTGCCCACTACTGAGGTAAGACTGACCGGTCTGTAGTTCCCCGCCTCCTCCCTGCTACCACTCTTGTGGAGTGGGATCACATGAGCCTTCTCCAGTCTTCTGGGACCTCTCCTGTGCTCAGAGACTCACTAAACAATTCTGCTAATGGCTCTGCTAGTTCCTCCTTTAGCTCCTTAAGTACCCTGGGATGTATGCCATCAGGTCCCATTGCCTTATCCACCCTGAGCTTAGCAAGCTCTTGTAGGACCCTTTCTTTTGTGAAGGGAGTAGTGCTCACCTCCCTCCTGTGTCCATGATGCTGAGCTGTGGGCCCTGCCCTACCTTCTCTTCAGTAAATACTGAGCAAAAGTATCTATTTAGGATAGATGCCTTTACAGGGTCCTCCTCCTCACATGCTCCCTTTTCTCCATTAAGCTTAGCAATACCCCCTCTGGACTTTCTCCTTTCACTAATGTATCTATAGAAAGTCTTGTCACCTTCTTTACTGTTCGTGCTAGTGTTTCCTCAGTTTGGGACTTTGCCTGCCTTACTGCCTTACCTGCTTCCTTAGGCAGTTTGGTATGCCTCCCTATCTTCATCCCGCTGTGTTCTTTATATTTTCTGAAGGCCAGCCTTTTGGCTCTGACCTTTTCTGCTACTGTATTTGAGAACCAAAGTGGTTTCCTTCTTCTTTGCACTTCCTTTTCTGTCTAACACAATGGGATGTTGCTTCAAGTATTGCATCATAATGCTTGCCCACTTTGCCTGTACCCCCTCACCTGTGTTTCTTTTGCCAGGGCTAGCTTAACTCTGTTGGCCATCTTATCAAAGTCAGCTCCTCTGAAGTCCCATATTTTGCCTTGGAATGGGATGATTTAGATGTAGTAGCCAAATTGAACCATACCATGTGATGGTCACTGGCCTCAGGTGACCTTCTACCTGGAGATCTGTGATCCCTTCTTTGTTAGTCAGTACTAGATCTAGGATAGCCCTGTCTCTTGTGGGTTGCTGTACCAGTTGTTTGAGGCCCTCCCTGCAGGGAATCCACTATGTGTCTAGTTCTGGCCGATGTTCCTGCTGGTATTGACCAATCTGTATCTGGCATGTTGAAGTCTCCATTATCAGAACCTCCCTTTAGCTGTCATGTTTTGTATATCTTCTAACAGTAATGTGTCTATGTCCTCCTCTGGTCTGGGGCCTGTAGACAACCCCAGTTCTTATGGCTGTCCCATTTCCTGTTTCAGGGTGACCCACAGTTCTTCTGGCTCCTTATGTGTATTCTGAATTTCTGTAGCTTTGATATTTTCATTAACATACAGGGCCACTCCTCCCCCTTTTGCACCTCGGTCTCTTCTGAACAATACATAGCCAGGTACTGAAGTCTCCCAAGTGTGGTTACTGGTAAACCACGTCTCACTAATTGCTACTATGTCCAGTTTAGCCTCTGACATTATTGCCTGCAGGTCTGGGATCTTATTTCCCAGGCTGTGAGCATTTGTGTACATGATTTTCCATTGGCCAGATTTTGGTGTGTTAGTTGTTGGGTGAAGTTTGGCATTACCCTGTGCATCGTATGGGAGACAAACCTTTTTCTTACCTGGTGATGCAAATGAGCGGCAAACACGCTGAATTCCTGTTTGACCACTAGCTGAGGGGAGGGTGTTCTTCCCATTCGACGATGGGGTGCTGCACTCTCTCCTATTTGCTAGTTTAAATATTCTGCAAAGACGTCAAACTTCTGCCCCAATGCACTGACTCCCTCTTTAGTCAGATGCAGTCCATCAAATTTAAAGAACTTTCGCTCCCAGAACTGTTGCCAGTTCCCTACAAATCTGTGTCCTTTTTCCTGGCACCAGTCCTTGAGCCACGTGTTTAGCTCCCCTATCTCCCCTTCTCTGACCTTCCATCCATCTGCTCCCTTCTCCCAGACTGGCAGGATCTCAGAGAAGGAGATGCCGGATGAAATAGATGATAGTTTGTCACCCAGCCTAGTCAGGTGTTCCTTGGTCTCCACAACTGACCGGCTGGCGAGATCATTAGTCCCTATGTGTACTAGGACATCAATGTTTTCTCCTGCTTTGAGAATATTTAGTAATTCGGTCAGTGTCTCTCATGCTGATGTACCTGGGAGACATCTGACCATCACCCTGGCTGGAGATGGGTATCAACTCCCGAATCATGGAGTCTCCTATGATCAGAAGTTTTTGGATTTCCTTTGTGCTTGTTTAGTTTTGGTTCCTGATTTGGGTGAGTATTGTTGTGCCAGCTCCTGTGCCGCAGTGTCCTGCTCTGCAGTGTCTTCTGCCTCTTTATTTGATTTCAGAGATAGAGGCAGATACCTGTTTGTAGTGTTTATATGGTTTTTGGAGGTAATGTGTTGGAGAGCAGAGAGTGATGGGGCACCTGATTTGCTCCTCCTAACCACCTGCCAACCTCCTGGACCAACTACCCTCTGCGGTCGAGGTTTTTCTGTTGGATGCTGGGGAAATGGCGGTGGTTCTTATAATGTATTTCCTCTTCAATATGAAATTTGAGGCGTGCAATCTCTGCCCATGCTGCCCGGAGCTGAGACCAAGATCTCCAAAGGCCCAGCATGTAGGACGAGTCCTAAATCCTGTAAGACTGTCCTTCTGAAAATTGTTCCACAGTACCTGCAGTTAATGAAATCCATTACAAATAAGTTGCTGGGTTTGTAACCTAGTCAGAGTAATTAGAAGGAAAAAAAATGCAAGTAATGGTTTAATTGTGCTTTGTTTAACTTGTTATAACAAGTTAAATTACTAGTGCCCTGTAAATGAGATCACCTTGTGGAGGCCCCACTGATCCGCCACTTCCTGCTCTGTCACAGGAAATGTCACAACTGTGGTACCCTATAAAAGGAGTGTAGCGTGGGGTGGTTGGGGATGGGGTGGGTGGCTGGGCCTTCCTGCCTAAAAAGAAGAACCACGGACGAAAGAACAAGGAGGTAAGAGCAGAAACAATCAGTCAACAACAAATGCAGTAACCCTGAAAGCTTATCCTAATGTTAGATAAAACTGTAAAACCTGTAAAGCACCACCTGTAATAATTTCAGAAGATATACCCTGTAAGAAACACTTTGCTGCAGAGAAAAATAAAGCAGTAACAGAAGATATACCTTGCAAAAGTCAATTTGAATCAGAAGATTATAGCAGTAATCTGTTAGCACACACCTGTAGGCACACCTTGTAATAATGCAGAAGAAGGTATACCAGCAACAACAATTTGAATCAGAGAAAAAATAAAGCAATGAAATGTTAACAACAAACAGTAGCAATCCCTGTGAGTAAAAAATAAAAACACCACCACACAGTAAATCTGCTTAGCCAAACTAAGTCTTAATCCTTCTCCCTTGCTCTGGTAAGTTTCTCTACTCTGCCTTTCAAGCAGTCTTAGAAGGAAAGAGCTCAGGTGAAGCTAGGTGCCTTGGCCAGCAAACCAAGTCTTCTATGACTTCTGGCAAGCGATACGGTCACTGCTGCACCTTCTCCCCTGGCTCTGTTTCTATATGATGAGCTATCATATGGGTTGTCCCTGGGAGGAAGGAGAAAATATCCAAAAACTGGCTTACCAACTCTCCTAGTTGCTGTTTCTGTTTGTGAGACAGCTGTTCTCCCATTGGGACTTGTATCCCCGGATTCTCATCCGGCACTTGGGGTCCCAGATCCACTATGTTGGGTTCAGAGGAAATCAACAGGCTATCCCTCTGGTTCCAGAATTTCAGCAAATTGACATGGTAGATCTGGGTCTTTTTTCACCTCTCTGGCTGGCAAACTTCATAGTCAACTGGGTCCACCCTCCGGGTAACTTCTTAAGGCCCCTTCCATTTGGCTAGAAGCTTATTCTGGCTGCTTGGCAACAAAACTAGTACCTGATCCCCTGGTTTATATTCCCTCAACTGGGCTCCCTGATTATAATAGTACTCTTGTCTTTGTTGAGCCTTCACCAGATTCTCTCGGGTAAATTTCCCAACCCGATCTAATCTTTCCCTCAATTGCAGGACATATTGTACCACATTTTCAGTCTTGGGGTCGGGTTTCTCCCACATCTCCTTTACTACATCAAGAACACTCGTGGGCGGCACCCATAGAGAAGTTCAAAAGTAGAAAACCCTGTAGAAGCTTGAGGGACTTCCCACATTGTGAACATTAGTAAAGGAAGTAACTTGTCCCAGTCCCTGACCTCAGTTGTTATGAACTTTGGAAGCATCATTTTAAAGGTTTTGTTGAATCGCTCCACAAGGCCATCCATCTGGGGATGGTAGATAGAGGTTCTTATGGAGCTGATTCTCAATAAAGTACAAACTTCCTAAGTCAGGTGGAACATGAAGTTAGTTCCCTGGTCAGTCAACATTTCCTTCGGTATTCCCAAATGACTAAAGACCTTTAATAGTTCCCCGGCTACAATTTTGGCCAAAATGGTTCATAACGGGATGGCCTTGGGGTACCGGGTAGCATAATCTACAATCACTAGAATGTATTGGTACCCCCTGCACTTTTTTCAAGGGGTCCCTCTATATCAACCCCAATCTGGTCAAATGGTGCCTCCATAACAGGTAAGGGCACTAACGGGGTCCTTGGACTGTTCTTTGGAGCTACTAACTTGCACTGGGGACAAGATGCACAATAATCTTTAACATGTTGATAGATGCCCAGCCAAAAGAAATGGAGTAACAGTCGGGCTAGTGTATTCTCTACCCCACAGTGCCCCATCACAGGACTAGAGTGGGAGAGGCGTAGTAATTCCCCCTGAAAGACTCAAGGGAATAGCAACTGATGCCAGGTATCCCCCATCTGGGCCTCCGTACTAACTTGATACAGTATACCTCCTTGTAACTCAAAATGAGGATAGCATGCTGCCTGACTCTCATCTACCACTTCCCCTTCCCTGACAGCCAACTGGGTGTACACCCAACTGACGATACCATTGGCCCATTGTTCTTTGGCAACGTCCGGGCAGTGCTTTAACACATCTTGCCCTGATAAGGATGGCCCTCTGGGACTTTGGCTAGGTGGGTCAGTGTTAGGATCAGACTGTGGGTCTGGACCCACTTTTGCCTTTGCTTCACCTCCCTCCTGTGCACCTGCCCCTTCGGGACCCCTTTCCTTTGCTGCCCTATGTTCTCACTTAGATTTGCAGGTTCTCATCTGGGAGTTAAAAATCCCTGGGTCCGGAAAGGTAAAAACGTCCCCCAGCTGCAGGTGACTGGCCCCCCTCCCTTCACGACCCTGACACTGGGTAATTACCAAAGATAAATCTGCTTTCTATAAGTTGTCAAACCATTTCCAATCTCTCCCCAGTAACACCAGATAGGGTAACCCTGGGACAATCCCCACCTTTATAGTCTCTGTTCGGCCCCCCCCAGAGTAAGTATAACCATAGTACCAGGGTAAGCCTTTACATCCCCATGCACACATTGGATAGGGACGGGGTTCTGGTCCTGCCAGTGTCGGGATTTCACAAGGACCGCCCTGACTAGGATCTGGCGGCTACCTGAATCCACCAGAGCCTCCATCTCTATCCCTTCTACCTCAACAGGGACCACAAAATCTAGGGATTCAGAGCCCCAACCCCCACTGTACAGTGAATACATATCTGTAAACGTGCAGTCTATGAAGGTACAGTCCACGTGGGGGCAGTTCTTCACAAAGTGACCCTTCTGTCCACATGAGAAACATGCCCCTGTGTCTCTGCTATGGGGTGAGCCTCCGGGTTTAGGCAGCGGGCCCTCAGGAAATGTCTCCCTGGGCTGCTGGATTGCCGTCTTACCCAGGGTCTGACCCTTATTTGGCCCATAACCCCCCTCCCTACATGCCCAAGTTCCCTTCACAGTTCCAGACAATATTCCTTCAGTCTGGCTCCCAGGACCATTCCCCATCTTCCCAGGTGGCCTTGTAAGCTGGGTCACAGGGCGGAAGGAGAGTTCAGCATCCAACACTTGTTCTGAGATCTGCATGGCCTCTGCTAACGTGGTGATCTTCTGTTTGCAGACCCAGCTCTGAATTCCTGGGGGAAGGATATTCAGAAATTGTTCCAAGATGATTAACTCGGCCACCTAGGGGCCACTGTGTCCTTCAAGTTTTAACCAGTGCCAACACAGGTCCTGCAATTGTTGTCCCACTGCTCTATGTCATGCACCTGCTGCAAATTTGAAGCTCCGGAACCTCCGTCGGTAACTTTCTGAGTCGATGCCTAGGCGGTCCAGGACTGCCACTTTCACCTCTGTGTACTCCCCGGCTGTGGTACCATCCATAGCTCGATAGGCCCCTTGGGCTTCCCCGGTCAGACGGGGCAAGGCGGACAGCCCACTGGGGTCTAGGCCATCCAGCAGCTTCCACCACCCACTCAAACGTTACCAGGAAGACCTCGGGATCCTCAGATGTCATTTTGGTCAGCATGGTATTCATCCTGGGAACCCCTGGCCTCACGATAGCTGGACCAGCTTCCCCAGTAGGATCTTGTTGCGGCTGTTGCACAAGGGACTGCAGGAGCTGCTGTTGTTGTTGCCCCAGCTGTATAAGAAACTGCTGTTGTGCCTCCTATTGGGCTTGCTGTGCTTGTTGGGCCCGTGTTATGCCTCCAGCTGCTGCTGAATCAGCTGGGTGAGAACCTGCTGTTGCTGAGCCTGTTGTGCTTGTTGCGCCTGCTGTTGCGCCTCCTGCTGCTGTGCCAGCTGCCTGAATGCCTGTTATTGTTGTTCAGTGAGGAACTTCAGCAATTTCTCCATATCCATTTTTCCAGAATGTAACTAGTCCTGCTCACTCCAGCAGGGGTTCTTATCCCACTTCTCACATGACATGTGACAAGCTGGCCTATGGTAGATGGAGAGACAATACGCTGGGTTTAAAATCCACAGATGAAAATGTACTTTTATTGCTCCAAATGTAAGTTATTGCTCCAGAAAAGCATAATCAGTCAGTTCAACTTCTCCAACCTGGTTAGGTAACATAAAGGTTAACACAAAACAGTTCTTTCAGGCTGACTTGACAAAAGGAATCTTGAACCACCTATGTGGGCCAGCAGTTTTTCAATATACAGTCTCAAACAAAAGATAAATGGTTTGTGGGCCAGCAGTTTTGAATGCACAGTCTCAAATAAAACACAGTTTTCCCTTTTAGCCTTATCTGCAGGCTGTTATTAGCAGTACATTCCACTCTCTGTTTTGGCCCAGCTGGCTAGGCTGATCCTTTACCTCAGGATTCTCTGCTCTTGAAATGGTCTCTTTCTCAGCAGCAGGTTTCAACTTCTCCCCAAAGGCATGCTCCAGAAATTAACCTTTCCCCTTGGCTTTCTGCTCTGGTTCCTGTCTTACATTTCACCCTCAAGCTTGCAGAGTTCTCTGCCTAGAAGTATCTGTTCCCTGCAGCAGCTTCCAGCTTCCAACTGACTCCTTGCTGGATTCTCCCTGCCTTTCAATAAGTCCTCTAATCGGCAACACCTGGGAAGGCACCCCCCTTGCCTGTTCATGTTGCATTCCCTGCATTTCCTCCTCCTCAGCCAAGGTGTTAACCTCGTGTTTCCCAGGGTAGTGTTTACACTGTCACAGTTATGCATTCCTCCTTTGCATAAAATGAATTTCTGGATTGCAGGTGGGAGACACAAAGAAAATGCCAAAACACAAATTAGAATCAAGCAATCATGTAGCAGTAGTAAAAGTTTTCTTTTTTTGACAGGATAAAACTTTAGGGCTACCATGATCCTATTTTAAAAGTTGCCCTGTGTTGAGGTATAGTGCATCACTTACAGTAGTGACAGTTTCAATATAAGCTGGCAAGATGCGTTACATTGGTTACATCAGTTAAATTAACAGTATAAGCATACAGTGTACATTAGTTAAAGCAGTTTACAATGGCAATATAAACAGCATTTACAGTTAGTCTTTCAGGCAGGTACTGATGCTATCAGTCTGGGGGGGGGGGTATTGCCCCGAGGGGATAATGCAACATCAGTTAAGTAACAGTCACAGACCTCTGTGTGTTCTGACTGTATAGTTGTTTTAAATTCAGTCATGGATTTCATCCCTCTGGATTTTGGAGACAGGGAATTTCAGGTCTTGGGAATGAGATAATCTAGGCTTATTTTCCCATACTTGGTTCAAACCCTAGCTACATGGATGCCTCTGTTTTTAATGTCTCACATGTTGTGTTATTTGGGAAACTGTTTGCTAGTCCCTAATACCTGGTAATCATGTCCTTTATGATTTTATAGACTGTGAGTGCCCTGAACGTCTCTCTTCTTAGTTTGAGGAATCCCAGTTTAGTGTTTTGAGCATTGTGCAGTGGTGGGTACCACATGAGTATCTAAGGACAAATCTTGCCATTTTGTGGTATGTTGTGTCCAATTTCTAAAGTAGCCAGTTGCTTGCTTGCTTGCTGGCAGGCTATGCTTCCATATTCTAAAATGGGCAGCAGCAGCTGGGTGGCTAGGGTCAATCTTGCTTTTTTTGGTATGGTATAGGCACATCAGTGAGGGATCCCAGTCTGGCATTCACCTTTTTGATAGTGGATTTAATAGGTTTCTTGAAACATACAGTAAGTCTTGGCTTAAGGATCATGGGAGTGGGACAGTTGTTCTTATGTGCTCATAGTGAGTGGACAGAAATTAGACCTGCCCCTTCATACTGCCTCTAACCAGGGAGGGTTTTTCTCCCCAGGTAAAGTCCCACCCACCACCCTCTCTTATGTGCACATGCATGCAATTGTTCTTGAAGATGAGGCATCTGGCAACTTGTGGCCACCCACATCACCAAAGGCACCTCAGCATACCTCCAACAGGTGTCACTCCCCATGTGGTGCAGCACAGCCACTCACCCCTGCAGGACAGCATCCAAGACGGATGCTCAGAATGCTCCCTGCTGCTCTCCATGCTTGATGTCCTAGGCTTGTGGCATGAACCTAGTTCATCAGGGTGCCAACGTGGTATCCTACCACTCAGCCCCATGGAGAGGGCAAAAATATACTGTTCTTTACTTGTTTAGATTAACTGGTTAGGTGACTATTGTTGGACTGTCTGGTTCGTCTCTAGCCAGACTATTGCTAGTACTGACCTGATGCTATTAAAGTGAGTTTCTTACAACAGGCTTCTAAAATGAACTGATTCTGATTCCCAGAAAAGACACACTGCAGCATCATGGGGGTCTCCCATACAGGTTTTTAACATCTTTTTTAGCTCTGTTGACCATCATTGCTGTCACTCTTTTATATCTTTTCACCTCCACTTCTTATACCCAGCTTCTGGATCTGGAGACTGCCTCTTTCAGAATACAGCTCCTTTCTACAGTTTATTTCAGTCCATCTTCCCAGTCTTTCCTTCCATGTAAATTAAGCAGCTCTCAGGGTTGTAATTCCAACTCTTTCTCTCTCCCTCTTCTTTTGTTCTTCTTTCATTCACAAACTCAAGATGTTTATGTGAAAAAAGTATGCCTGGTCTGCCACATCAGACCCACCCCAACATCCTTTGGTAAATAAGCTCTGTATCTAGGCAGATTCGTTATTACACTGTAAGAGACTCAGTGACCCACCTAATAGGAACACAACAATTATCTTTTGAGTTTCTCTGTAGCCCAACAGAGCTTTCTTGCTATGGTACAGAGTTCAAAAAGAAACCTAGTAGTTAGAGCTTCTTCTTTGTCTGGGAAGCAATCTCTTCTATAAATTTAGCCCACTAGTATAGCCTTAGCAGTGTTAAGGTGGACTTTCTTTTAGAGGATCTCCATATCATCAGGCATGTCCCTCACTGCCTCAGACACTATAAGACTGTTCTTGTCTGTACACAGTGTATCCTTATCTATGGATGGGATTCTGAACTTAAGCCAAGTTTTTGACAATGCAATGATGTTTGGTTTGTGGACAATGACTCAGGCTCTCATCTCATCCAGTTTAGGTACCAGAATCTTGATGTTATTATTACCCTCATGCCTTTGCATGAAGAAGGGATTATAGGGCCAAATGGGGAAAACCTAGAGTGGGTTTGAGAGGGTAGAGGGTAGATAAGGGTCAGGGTTCCTCTCAATTTTGCTATACTGTAGGAGAAGACAAACCAAGTTTAATATTAGCAATCTCATATGGAACAAATGTTTGCAACGTTTGTTTATCATCCTCCATCCAGCATAAATACTGTATATGAGACTGACTGAAACTCTAAACCCAATGTCACCAGATTGTCATAACTTTTATCCTCCTGGATAACATCAGTGAACATCGGCATACCTTCTGTGTGAGAAAAATACACAGACCATATATGGATTCATTCACATATCTGGACTGTGTAGTATGGTACGGTCTGCACGCCCATTGGCCCACACTGTGGACTAATGGGCGTACAGCTGTACTGTATGCAGTCAGTCGGTGGGCAGCTTTCGGGTGGGGAGCTGCCACCCACCACTGACCGGGGGGAGCGGGGTGGCGGGGCTCAGTAGAAGGGTGGGAAGGGGGTACCACTGAACCACCAGGGATGGGATTTAATCGTTCTTTAGACTTCTGCCCACGATCAGGCTGCAAGCGGTCCACTGGACCATCATGGATATAGGACTTTCTATTATTATTCATATGCCCGCGATTGGACTGCGAGTGGTCCACTGGACCACCAGGGATATAGGACATTTAATTATTATACATATGCCTGCGATCAGGCATGGGGGGGCGCTACCCGATGGAGGGTGCCGCAGGAGCTCAGGTGGCCACTCACAGCAGGCAGCTGCCATGTTGCGCCCTGCACTACGGCAGCTCACCTGTGGGTGGCCGGCTGTTGCTCCTTTATTTTTTGGAACAACTGTATGCGGCGCATGTAGGGGTTGTGCCTGCATGGGCTCCGCACATCCCGGGCTGAATATCTGGATGTGCTGGGGCATGCATGGGCACCCCCCCTACTTGCACCGCATACATTACTGATGTGCCCCGGTGCATCGGGATTTGTGCCATGCACTTTCCCCTTTTGAATATCGCGCCGGAGCGCATCAGTGGGTTACACATGGCGCAACTGTGTTGCGCCATGCGCAACCCTTCTGAATATCCCACCCACTAAGGTTCAGTTACAGAAACAACTTTGCTATCCACAAGAAAGTTATTTGAATCCAATGTTGCTATGGACTGTGCAGATTGAAGCTGCATTCTACAAATCCAAGAACTGACTTTTGGTAAAGTGACTTTCAGCAAAAAAGTTTAACTTGCAGAGTTAGTCCATGCCAAGAAGTTCCAGGGTCAAGAAAATTAGCTAACAAAGAGACTTCTCATCAGGAGCCAGACTCAACTAAGAGTTCTAAGTTGAGAGAAGAAAAAGCACTTCTACAACCAGAAATATAAGTACAATTTTATTACTTTCATTAATTAATTTCAGTTAATAGTCTTAGTAATTTCAATTTTCTCACCTGGGAAAGTAACAAGAAAATGTACTCTTAACTATAGAATCTGGGTATATAGCTTAAAAGCTTTGAACTAAGAAATATTTTGCATGATCTGAAAAGTTAAAACTGTTTTACAAAAGTGTAGTACAAAACACTAATGTAATGAGTTGTTGCCATTTCTCATAGAAAATACATTTTACATGCTATAAAGTCCTGAAACAAGTTTTATGCAGAAATAATCTGAGATATTGATCTTATAAGTATATGTTCTTATGCATGAAGGTAATGTTAAATACTAAATATGATAAAAGTTTAGTATAACTATTACCATTTATCATAATGAATATTGCTTATTCATTTGCATTGTATATTTGCTAAAATTTGTCTTATTAGTTTGCTGGATTTTCTGAAACAATTTTGTTGAAGTTTACAGTTATTAGGCTTGATATTTATGCTAATGAGGACTATTTAGAACTATTGTATATTGTGTAAATAAAATATATATATTTCATATGATCATAAGTGTGAAAAGCAGTGTCATTTGCCATTATATTTGAATCTGGAGAGCACAGGATAATATCATATGAATTTTTATTTTTGGTAATTTATGAAAAAAATGTTTTGAGTAAGGCCCGAGGTGAATCCAAGTGCATTATTATAAAAAGTGACATTATAAGCCTTTGTTCTGACACACCCCAGGGTCATCCTCTCCCACCTCCTCTGAAATTTGAACATACACTCCTTTCTGGCTGACTTTTTTCACTACAGACTGGTTCCACATAAACACTTCTCAAAATGCTGATGAGACATTGGATTACTTTCATAGAAACATTTTTAGGGTACAGGATAAAAAGGCTTCCCACTAGAGTGAAGGGCTACTGCCGTCTCTCGGTCTTGGCTGACTCTAATAGAAACACACACAGAGGAGGTTAACTCATTGAAAAGTCGGTGATGCAGCTTGGACTTCTCACAAGACCTCCAGCTCTACTACAGAGCTTTTAAACTGCAGGCAACTCCACACTGCTTGCCTTATATTTATTTATTTATTTCAAATGTTTCACCAGGAAATACATACTGAACTGGTAAGAGCTCATTTCCAGTTGCTTCCTGGGGTGGGGAGGAGTAGAGGAGGGTCCTCGGCCCCATCCTCTTTTCTGTATTTATAAACAAGCTCCCCACTGTAAGCTCACAGACTGACATCCACTTCTACACAGGTGACACCATCCTGTACATCTCGGGCCCAACCACTGACTCAGTCCAGCTACCGCTCCAATCTGATTTTAACCATATACTATTCTGGTTCCCAGACAACAGTCTGAAAGTTAATGCTAGTAAAACTGTCTCCATGATCTTCACCACCCCCCAAAACTGGCTTCACTCACCCCCTCGTTTCACCACCATGGATAGCTCCACCCTTGATTTCGTCAATTCCTATAAGTATGTTGGCCTCTGGTTGGACCAACATCTCAACTTCGCAGCCCACATTGACTCCCTTTGTTTGAAACTGCGCCCAAAACTAGGAGCACTCTTTCACAATAAACAAGCCATCCCCCTTCACATTTGATGTGACCTGATTTACAAGACCATCGTCCCCATTTTCGACTATGGGGACATCATCTACACCTCAGTCACTGCCTCTTCCCTCTCCAAACTCGACACCCTCCTCAACTGATTCTGCAGATTCACCACAAACTCCCCTCCTCACACACATCACTGCACACTTCTCTCCTCTCTAAACTTCTCATCCCTCTCTCACAGATGTTATATTCACTCTCTGACACTTACTGCAAAATACTGTTTCAACCTCCTCCCTTCTTACCTCTCCTCTATCCTCTCCACAGCAGTCAACCCCTCATACTCTCTTAGATCCTGACATCCCCACTCTTTCTTCATTCCCCACCGGAGATCAGCAGTTTGAGTCTCCGCCTTCTCATTTCACTTACCTCTTCATTCCACTTACCTCTTCTCTGGAATCAACTGCCATTTGCCCTACGTGACTCCACATCCCTCCCTGACTTAAAACACAAAATTAAGCTCATCAGCCCACCCCGTGCACCTGCCCCCTCCCCGGTTCCCTTGCCCCCCACTCTTTTCCTACCCCTCAGCCTACTTCCCATCCTGCTGTATCCACCCTTTAATGCCTACTCTCTACTCGTACCACATTCAACATCCCCTCCTCTGATAAAGTTTTTAACATAGATGTCTAACTATAGGTAACACTTTTACCTATTCTACTTGCCTTGCACTCTGTAATAATTTGCAATGTCACCTACTTCACTCTATGAAGTTTGTCACCAGCTAGAACTTTGTTATTGCCAAAACTGTCTTGCACTTGTAAACTGCCATAAACACTTGTTCCTGAATGCATCTGACTCCCTGTATGTATTTGTCTACCCTTATCCCTGGGTTGCACCTGGAAATGAGCCTCGTCTCAGTGTGCTTTTCCTAGTTACCAAATTTTAAATAAATAAATAAAAATAAATAATGAATAAAAATTTGAAAGGTATTTACATAGCAGGTAAAAAACATAACTAATCATCATATAACAAGCAGCACTGAAATGCATTTAAGCAAAATATGTACATTGGCATGAATATAGCAGGATGCATCCTGAGGACAACAGGGTGCAAATTAAAGTGCAAGGTGCAGATAATACAGGCGGGTGGTAGTGATGCAAACTAGAAGATATTCAAGAAAAGTCTATCTGAAGGGTGGAAACAGGGGTTAGCAGTAGGAGCTAGGGTGAGGAGCTAGAGTAAGAGGGGGAAGGAGACGAGGTGTGGCAGAGGTGTAGGGAGTGGAATGAGGGGAAGGGAGGTACAGAAGGGAGTCAGGTGCAGTTGCAGGAAAGAGAAAGAAACTTGAGGAGAAGAGAGCAGAGAGACAGAGTGTAGGAAAGAGGCAGAGCAGATGGAGAGGGGAAGATAATTCCATAGGTTGGGGAAGTGGTAGGAGAAGGCAGCCTGGCCAGCTGAGGATGACCTAGTAGAGAGTGCTAGGGAGCAGAAGTCAGAGTTATGAAGGGTATAGTGGGAAGGGGGAAGAGGAGAGCAGTGAGGTAAGGGGGAGAGAGCCTAGCCAGACTTTAGTGATAAAGGAGGTACAATGAGTGAGGTGCCTAGCTTTAAGGGAGGGAAGGGAGAGGGAGGTATATAGGGAGTAATGGTGGGTGTGGGGCAGGCAGTCCAAAACTAAGCGACAGAAGGAGTGGAAGAGGGAATCCAGACTGGTCAGGGTGGACTTAGGAGCAGCACCACAGACAATGTCTCCATAGTCAAAAATGGGGACAATCATTTGCTGGAGAATGGCTCTGCAAGCTGGCAGGGGATGTAACCATGGTTCCTATATAATGCACCTAGTTTAGGGTGTATTTTTTTTGTAGATTGCATCCAAATGCCCAGAAAAGTCGAGGTGTCGACTGAGCCAGATCCCGAGGTACTTAAAGGTGGTAACATTATCAATAGTGGTCCCATCTATGGTGTAGAAGGCAGGGAGATCACTAAGCCTAGAAAGCTTCTGACTAGTGCCAAAGGATATGGAGACAGTTGTTTTGGTATTGAAGGAGAACTGATTTGATCGGAACCAGTGTCGGACACTGTTGAAGTCCAGCTGGAGCTTGGCCATCAGATCAGCAGGAAGGGGGAGAGGAACCAGAAGCATAAAAACTATATCATCCATGCACATATGGCTGGATGCAGAGATGTAGGCAGTGGGGAGGTCATTCAGAAAAACTGAAGAGAATTGGGCCAAGGACAGAACCTTGGGGGACACCAGTGGTGAAAAGGAGTGGAGGGGATAAGGACTCTCCAATTCTACCACCAAGGTCGGACTGGAAGCAGTTAGTAGCAGATGTGGAAAGCCCCACTGCTGTAAGTTTGTCAAGGAGAAGAGAGTTGGCTACAGTGTTGAAGGCTTTGGCCAAATTGACAAAGATGGCAGAGGTGATAAGGCCAAGATCCATGCCTGAGAGAATGGAGTCAGTAAGTCAGAGGAGGGAAGAGGAAGTGGAGTGGGATTTGTGGAAATCAGACTGAAAAGGGGTGAAGAAGGAGGATGAATCAAGAAAGGGGAAGAGCTGAGAAAGTACTAGGTGCTCTTGAAGTTTAGCAAGGGTGGGAAGCATGGAGGTAGGGTGGTAACTGCCAAGACTGGAGGGCTCACCTCCTTTGGGAAGGGGTGTGACACTAGTATGTTTCATTGCATTAGGGACAAGGGAGAAAGAGAGGCTTAGAAGGGAGAAGAGTGGAAGAGCAACAGCTGGAGCAGAGAGATGGAGGAGTTTAAGGTTGAGCCCATCAGGGCTCCTGCCCTTGAGAGGGTTTAGGGCTTGGAGGAACTTGAGAGTGCCAGCAGGAGATATAGGAGAGAAGGAGAAAGGGGGAGACAGGGAGGGTAGGTGGGGGAGGGATGGAGGAGAGAAGGGAGGAGACACAGGAAGTGAAGAAAGCATTGAACTTGGAGGCAACAGAGAGTGGGTCAGAAATGGTGACATCCCTTAGCTTCAGGAGTGGGCTAGAGGATTGGGTTGGTGGGGGAGAAGAGCACCTGCTCCCTGTGAGAATCTGCATGCAGCCAAGACAAAACAATTTCAGACCAACTTCTGAACCAATATCATTAACACATTTAAATTCTGGAAGGTTGTTCACAACCTTTTCAAACTTCCCAGTCTACCAACCCATTCTGCGAGTTGCTAGCAACCCCTGCTCTGCGATTCTGAAATTACTGAAACTTTTAGCAAATACTTCTTTAGTGTGGTCAAGTCCTTCCCATTGTTCTCTCCACAGTGTAGCTCCCCACCCTCCTCCCCCACTTTTCCTCAGTTACCTTTTGTTTTCTCTCCAATAATGTAATATCCTCCAACACCCTCAATGCTTCCTTGACCTCAGCTCTAAAAATGGAAGCCTTGGGGGGGGGTCACGTGACATGGCCAGACTAGAAGCAGCCTAGCTTTTGCAGCCCCATCCTTAGGTCACCAAATCCATTGCAATCCTCCCAACTGTGTCAGCATAGTGTTTCACACCAGTCATGATCTGATGAAGAAAAGCACTGAGAAACTAGATAAGGGGGTCACCTGGGACATCCTAGCATCAGAAAAAGCAGAAATAAAATGGAGGATCTCCACAAGCTGCACATCAGCTTGGATCCAAGATGGCACTGGTGGAAATCTTGGAAGAGGGACAGAAAATTTGTAATGAACTGAAAGAAATAAATAATTTTCTGGCATCCATAAACAGTAATCTCACCTGGTTTGGGGAAGACATGGAGGAGGTCAAAGAAGCGATGGTGAGCCTCGCCAGTTGGCTGGATGAGGCAGAAGGCAGGGTGCACAGGCTGGAGAGTCAGAGGTGATGGCCATCAGGTTGGAGGTGGCAGAGTGACAGGTCCAGTAAATCTGGTCTAAGACAGATGACCTGGAATTGGAAGCTGCCATAATAACCTACATCTTTTTGGACTACCAGAGGGTGCAGAGTGGGAGAATGATATAGAACTTCTGGATGGTTCACCAGGCACTTAGCTGTTGCTGGACCTCTCCAGAAGCAATCAATAGGGCATGAAAAATACTGGGGCATATGTGGCCTTGCCAGAACCAAGGCCTGCCACCCCTACTGATTTTCAGACTCCTGAGCTATCAAGATTGGGAATCATTATAACAGAAAGCAAGGACGCATCATGGAGTACAGTGGCAGGGCCAGAAGTTGTTGCTGCAGCCAGACTTTCCAAAATGGGTCACAGACCAATGCAAGGCCTTTACTTTGGTCCAAGACTTGGTCTGGGATCGGGGTTTACAGCGCTCCTTGGGACTGCCAGTGGTGCTCTGAATTTTTAGCTGTGGAGATATGTATGTGTTCATGTGCCTGAGAAATGTGAGAGAATTTTTGCTGCCCTGACCAGCACTGGCTTCCTCAGAGACAGTCCAGTGGATTGAGTGGAGCAAGAATCAACAGGATGGGGGAGAGTGGGATCTCTGTTCCCAGGGACCAGCATGGAAGGTGAGTGGGATTGATGGAGAAAGTGCAGCAGCAGAGTGAGATGGTAGATTTTTTAGAATAGCACCCCCGGACACCAAACTTGTCAGAGCATGAGGAGATGGAGCAGTATGGCTTAACGAGATGAAGGGACTGTGGGACCTTTGTTTCTTACCTCCCTAAAAGTCCAGGACTACAATATCTTAATTTCTACTTTTGCAGAAGGGGATTAGTGGACTATAGGAGCAGCAGTGTAAGTACATACACATCCATTCTGATGGTTACCAGGACTGGGCTGGGGGAGTCTGGTCTTTACTGCTCATTAGTTTTTCCAGTTCAGTTGCTCCACTGGGTTGGGCATGCACAAATTCAGTTAAAAGTGCCTTGCTTTTTATCTGATGGGGATTTCGGGGATGGTGCAGAAGTAAGGGGCCCACACCATGGTGACCTGATGGTGAAGGATCAGCCTTCAGGTGCTGGATGTACCATCATGCTGCCTAGGCAGCTGGTAACCAGCTGAGGAAAAAACAGGGAGGCAACGGAAGGAGAACCACGGTGTCTGTTATACACAGCAAAGAACAGTTCTTCATGCCCTATTCAAGAACTGCAGTTCAATATGTTCAGCCCTGTAGGCTGTGTTTGTTAAAAGTAGAACAGGGATCTTAGCCACTGGAGGAGGTGGAGAGGGATTGTGCAAGCGGGTGGTATGGTGCTTAGAATAGTACACTGGCATGTGCAGGACCAGATGAGGGCCCTTATCTCCAAAACAAAGTTGGGGGCACTGACTGTATTTCTATAGGAACACAGTTGTCGGAGCAGAGGTGGAGAAACTGGTGAAAGCCTGGGGGTGCAGGTGGTTGGTAGCCCTAACAGTTATAAACAACGAAGTGGCAATCCTCTGCAAAAAGATGGTCAACTGGGTAGCAGAGGAGGTTAAACAACTACTGATGCCTCAAATAAAACTTTGAAAAACATTCAATGTTTGGGGACTAGCGATGGGGTATTTAGTGCTTGTGTAACTTGTAGTACTTTCTGTAGCTTTACTCTATTCCCACCCTTGAGTAGTAGGTATGTAGGTAGGAATTTGTAGGGAATAGAAGGCCCAAAAAGATACCTCCTCCAAGTCACGGACAGTATGACCACTGGCACTCAGGAGAGGAAAAAACACCAGGTGGAGGAAACTTTTGAGGACCCATGGCAATTGGTCTGCCCATCCTCTGGGCATACTAAGGGGAGAAGGATCTAGGTTCTAGTAACAAGAGCTAATTTGAGGAAGGTGAGCTTCTTGGAGGGATGAAGGTCCATCCTCGATCCATGGATGATGTAGTTTGGATGACAATCCTGAGGTTGAAGAAGCAGGTCTTTCCTGAAGAAGTGGTAGAATCCTCAGTGTGAAGCAGATCCAGTCAGAGAAGGGTGAATGAAGTCCGGATTTCCAAGGTAATGAAGGATGTTTGTCCAAAGGGATTACAGGGACGAATGAGCAAGGAGAGCATGATTTGATCGATATGCTACCAGACAGTGAACAGTGGGAAATGCAATGATTTGTGAAGTCATAGGTGAATGATCCAAATTGTGTAAGGTTTGACATTCACAGTAAAGTCTAGAGGTAAGGAATTCAGTAGTGAGCGATAAGAGCTAAATAAGCAACCATGAAGCAGGAAGAAGGAGTCGAGTAGAGTCTTTAAGTGGCTGATAGAAGAAATGCCATAAGTGATTTGTAAATGAATAGAGGAAGATCTGCAGATGCAGTTCAGATGGGAACAAAATATATATAGAGAGAATGATTGGAAGTTCAGTATGAGGAACTGGATAGCTTATTTGGGCATGATATTATAACTATACTTGTGTATGCTCTGCTGGTCCGCTGGCTGAAGTAGATACAGGGAGTTCTGTGGCATAGTTGTCCATGAGATGCACTGAGATGGCTATAGCTGGTTAGGTTTACAGGTAATCTGATGCCAAAATACTTGAGAGCAGCTTGGAGGTGGATATATGGAAGAGTCTGTACGCTGGGTTGGTAGTGACGTTGAGTAGCGTGGAATGCCAGAGGATCCTAGTGCCATGGTTGATTAAGACCTCTTGGGAGGCAAGACTGGGATAGTGAATTTGCCTTAATGGTTGGGGATTTTCGAACTGAGAATTGAAGGAGCCTATTCTAGGTGAAAGTCTTCACCGAAGAGTGTAATGGAGACAATTCGTGATGGATAGACTAGAAGCACTACTGGATGGGCGGCTAACTTGACTGATGGTAATAAGATGAAGAAATGCAAATGATTGTATGAGGTATGGTGATGCTCAGGAGCTAGAAAACAGTAGTTTGGATAGCATGACATTAGTAAGCAGCCAGGCACTGGAGATCCAATGATGAAAGTTCTGGGAAGGCAGCTGAGAAGGTCTTAGGACAAGCAACATCTGTTGAGAAAGCAAGAGTTGAGTAACATGGTCAACAGAAGTGGTGTTGGTAGGAGGGCTGCAGAAGGTAAAATGGATGATGGCCGTAGTGGCATGAGGTATCTTGCGATTCCCAGTACCCATAGCAACAATAATGGTTATGGAGTCAGAGCATAACTGAAGGAGATAAGACCATTCAGTGTATGAGGCTAGCCTGTGAGAGATAGTAGCTAGGGAGTCCACAGTGTTTGAAGAGACAAGATTCATAGGGCGTATCCATTAGAGAGAGAGATGGGATGTTTCTATTGTCCAGTCAAATGGGATTTCAGGAATGATGGTGAGGAGCTGATTGGGCAGTACAGAAAACTCTCTGCTGATGTAAGAGTCTATGAGGCATGTTATCCAAGGGATGTTTGCTAAAGTGGTTTCCTCAAATGAAATGAACAAGTGATCCATTGATTATTGGATGGGAGCCGTTAGAATGGCCAGAGTAGGAATATGAGATGGATAAACGGGAGGAGGAGTTGACTGAGTAGGAATACTGGCCAGAAATATGGTAGTATGCCCAAGAGAGCTACAGCAAACAGGACAAAGCCCTGAGCCTGCAAGGCGGAGATGAAAGGCACCTTTCCAAAGATAGAAGGAAAGTTCGGAGTGAATTCTGATGGACTGAAGGATTGATCTGGGAAGGTGATGGGCTAGGCGAAGCCGAAGGACATATGGTGCAGGAAGGAACAGGACAGGGTCATCTCTTCAGCGAACAGCAGCGGAATGCAGGAAGGCTGTAGCAAGGTACCATATGATGATCCACAGAAGGCCAAGGAGTGAAGTCAAGCACCGAGAACAGCTGAGTTGAGATACGTAAGTCCCACATCTGACAAAGGCTTCAAACGATGAGTGGTAAGGGTGGAAGGTGCTGGAGCGAAGAAGGACGAGGTTCCCACGTCTGAAGGAAAACATTAACTCATACAGCAGCTGGAAGGGGCGATCTGCAGGACAGATATTCATGAGGCATTCAAACTGGATTGAGACAGAATCTGAACGAGCTGGCAAGATCCAAATCCTGTAGGAAAGGAGGCCAAAAGTGGGTTGAGTATGACGGTCCATGGAATGATGCAGGATGGTAAGGAAGGATGCAAGGCAATCGGAGCAGAGGGGTCCCGTTCCAGGAAGGAAATGGTAATTGGGTAGGAGGCTCAAAATGCAAAAGGATGAACAGGCAGGTCAGGGTTAGAAATTTGTTTTAAAAAGTGGTGTACCGCACGGATTACCAGTTACCCAGATTTTGTATTCCGTCCCAGAAGGTGGTATGCCACTCTCTTTTTTTGTATACCTGCTAGAAAATGCCACCAACCATCAGTACATTCTTGTTTGACTAAATAAAAGGTAATAAAAGGTAAAAAACGAGTACTAAAAATTCTCCATTTATTTTTCTGTATTTTTTTCTTTTCTCTTTACCTTGTAGGTAAGGTGTTGAACTTCCACTTTATTCTGTGTGTGTACAGAAAGAGTGATGCACAGAATGAAAAATATAGCACAGCCAGGCATTACATACAGTTTTTCAAAGTGCTTTTGCAGCAGTGACTGACAGCAAATCTCATCACAGTAATTTCACAAGCAGCAAAAAAACTGAAAGTCTGTCTGAAATCCATGGCAGACTACAGTAGACACTCACACTGTAATTTAACCTAAAAATGCAGCACAAAACACTGGACAGTCATTTTGCTTTCAGTGATGACAGTGAGCTTATGCACAGTGAAATGTTCAAGCAGCAACTGACATTCATTGATGATTATCTTTTTGTCTTCTTTTTTGTCTACCCCATCAAGACAAGTTGCTATGAAAAAATGAATCTGGCCAGTGTAAACAGAAGCTTTTGATTCAGTTAATCCGACATGATTTGTTACAGCACTGTGACAGTACATGATAGTTTTATTACCATGACATGACCAGTTGGCCAGATTTTACAAATTTAACACACCTCACTCCTAGATTCATGATAGATTTTTTTTTATTTTTACTTGAAATCCAATTTGGTCAGAATGTCACTGTACCGTTCCTGTTATATGATATTTTGCTGTGCTAAAGTGGTGCATAAGCCGCATCTCATGTTGGTACGATGGACTCCATGATTATTTTATTGTAGGGAGTTAGGGCTACTAAGAAGAGAAGGAAAATTATGAAGACTGAAAGATACTTTGTTCACATACCCAAATCTGGAATACTTGGTACTCAGTTGCCTTCCTCAGATAAATTCCAGGCACATTTAATTGTAAGAAAAAACAGTACCTGATTGGTGCATTATTTTCAGCTGCTGCCTCACCGACTTGTACTTGACTGATGGACTGTGCTAGGACTGGCTATCTGCTGCTGCTCGACAAGTTAGCATTAGTCTACTACGCAGCCATGTCTGTTATAACAAAACTAAAATTAGTAGAACAAGGACTGAGAGAGCTCACAAAATGAGATTTGACAAATTATATTGTACTGATTAACCTACCCGTGACTTGTAAATCTGGCACTGTGACAAGGCAAAATTATTTTTGCCACCAAAAACCTGGAGTGACACTAGTGGAATGCAAATTTAGCAATATTAACTGTTTTGTAGGAAAAATGAAGACAGTCCAAGCAGGACTCAACAGTTGGGTGGCAAAGAAAGGCCAAACCTTAAATGTGGAGGACATGATCACAACAGATTCATGTCATCATCACAAGAGTACTCAGTGATGCAAGAATCCCCTCTCTCCCCACAGTTAACAGTTTCCTGCGGACTAGTAGTACTAGGGCACAACATTTACATGGGAGTACATTCAAGTTCTTCATCAGATATAACATGAGAATTATCATCAGACAAAAGTTTTTCAGAATAAGTTTTAGAGATGAAAGATTCATCTAAATCTACTTCGGAGTCTGAGCTGTCTGCCTCTTCTTCCTCCTGCTCATTGCTTTGTTTTTTGTTCCGTGGACCATATGGCTGCAAAGAAGGCATTTTTTTTCTGTCTACTACTTTTTAACCAGTACTCAATGACTGGAAGTGGATCAAATTCCTGCTCACATGGTGTATGTAATGAGATCCTTATTAAGTCTATGAGACTGTCCTTTCCTAATGAACTTCGCCAATTGGAGTTTATTCTTTTCATTACGCTAAACACACATTCACAAACTGCTGTACTTGCTGGCAGAGTTCGAATTAAGGTTACTAGTCCCAAAATGTTGTGGCATTTGTCTTGGCAAGCCTGATGAATATCTGGTCACTTTGCTTCTACAGCATTGGCATACCTTGGGGGAGGGGGGAGAAACAAACATGTAATACCCTGACCTGATCTGTAGCCTGACAGTATTGAGAATTTGCTGATTGTTAGTGGTAGAAGAAGAAATTCACCTTCTTTTTAGGTAATTTTTTTAGTTTGGTCCACTCTGCTACACACGTCTGGATCTATGTTCTGTTCTGTGAGGACTGGTCTGAACTCCTCTACGACACCACCTACTGCATTCTCCGCATAATCTGAAACAAATTGGAAAAAACTGTCTCACCTCCACCTTGCTAAGCTAAAGATGATTCTCCCAGTGCCACCAATTCAGAGTTATTTTCCCACCCTAACACACCTGTCAAGTCCACATGGCTTGTTGGCCACTGTTTAAAGTTCACAATGTGGTTCATGGCCACCATAATGGAGTCTGGCTGGTGCATGTCTTTAAACCTGTTTGTGACATTTAGGATCATGGCTGTCAGTAGTGTCTCTCTGTCAACAGAAAACTGGCCCACTTCATCAACAGATAGGGTGTGTCCATGGAACTCAGGTCCCTCCAAGGCATCCAGATTTCGCAAGTGCTTTCCAGGTCTAGAAAACAAAAACAAAAGGAAAAACACAGACTTATCCCCCTGGCCTGACCTAACTTGTCCTGACAGAGATAAAGTTTTTTTTTCTGGCTGGGGTGGAGGGAAAATACTATAGTCTAGCTAAAAACCAAGCTGGAAAACAAAAATTACCTTGTTTTCAGCTTTACAAGGCAGTCCTTCAGGTCCTGAAGTGATTCAAACACCTCTCCCACTGAAGTATCATATGCTTGAAGAAGCAGGCTGACTTTTGTGAACTCTTCCAGGATGTCTGCCATCAGGTGAATGTAGTGTACACATCTGCAGGTCTGCATGGTTTAGGTAGCCCTTGGCCTTCGCTGCATGGTCCCCTCGGGATCCGCCAAGTTGCATCTGAGAAGACAAAAAATGGCACAAGTTGTTGCTTTAGTAGTTTCAATTTTAAAACAAATCTAGACTGTGCTTAAAATGGAGTCTGGGACAGTACATACCTGTTGGAAGTGCAGTAGGATCCCGGGGTAGTCTGTGATGAGCACTTTCAGTGCTGTTAATGTGTATTGTGCCCATCTGGTTCCTCCCACTCTGGTTGGAATAAGGCATCTTACTCCCATTGCCTGACAGGACTCTCTCAGATTTTTACAGTTTAGAGGTGAAAAATATCAACAGATAGATCCCCAGCAGTAATAGGTCTATTTTTTTATGACACATGATGTTTTTTAAGACATCCTTCAGGGCTAACTCCAGCCTATGTGCATTGTAGTGGATTGTGACTAGATGAGGACGATCCTTTTTCAGTAGTGCAGCCACTCCCCCTCTTCTACTGGTCATCATTGCTGCCCCATCGGTGGTAAGCCCTACCAATTTGTTTTTCCACTCTGCTGACTCTGTCTGTGACAGCATGGCCTGATCGATGCATGCCATGATTGATGCTGCATCAACTTTGTGTGGATTTTCCAGGAACACAAAAAAAAACACCTGGCACCTCCTTGTTTACTGTTCTTATGTAAATTATTTATTGTTCTTTTATACTGGAATCTGTAGCACCATCTATCATTACGGACATAAAGTCCACATTCTTCACCACATCCACCAGCTTCTTTCGTTCCACCTCAGCGATATTACTAATGAACATGCGGCATGATTTGTCATTGTGATAGGTTTCCCCAATATCAACCCCTTTACATTTGTCAAGGTCACACATCCACTGGAATGGCCCGGTGGCGCTGAGGGTTGAGGCGCTGGATGCCACACCCCACGCTATGCCTGCGACCCGGGTTTGGGAATGGACTGGGGTTGCTGGGGGGTGGTGGGAGGAGGGAGGATTGAGAATCCTCCCTCTGGGGTGGGATACCAGGGGTGCTCCTAGCACCCGACGCCCCTGAAGCCTGTGGATGCACGGGCTTTCTGGGCACCTGTGGCTCTATCACTAGAGTTGGGGGGTGCTGTTATGCGCATGGCTGTTGGTGTGCGTCAGCATGTCCGCAAGCCTGGACGTATGTCCTAAGCGCAGGCGCCTAAGGGGAATGGGAGAAAACACGGGAAAAATGTAACACCCCTGGCCCTATGAGCAGATGAAACTATGGATGGGATGCCGTGGGGATTGCCCTGGTGGACGGAGTAGGAGGAGGTACGAGGCCTCCTCTGAAAGCCGTGGGAGCCAGGCAACTAACAAAAAAACCCAAAAAAACACATCCACTGGAACTCTGTATATGGCCTAGTGTGTTTGGCCAAAGCATGTGCATTTCGAATTAAGATCTGCACACGACGTGCCACATTGGAATTGAGCATTTCAATTGCTCTGTCAGCAGCAGATGCCTGCTGGGATTCGGCTACAAATCTGGCATCAGCGAGGGAGTGCTTCTTAGACTTGACATGTTTTTGTAAAGACTGCTCAGTGAAATTACTGCAGCCCCCTTCATAATATGCTGATGTTGTGTCTGCAATGTCTGGGAATTTCCTACATGCTTTACAAAACATTAATTTTTTCTCAGGGTCGAGCTCAACCCAAGTGTATTTTGTTACCCAGTGTTCTTGAAAAGTTTGCACTTGTTTACTTTTGTCATAAGCAGCGTCTCTCTCCTTTTTTCTAAGAGCCTCCTTCTCTACTGCTATGGTCTTAGGGTTCTTTACTCCATTCCAAAAATGCCACATCTTGGCAGTTCTGGCAATTTCTTATAATTTGCCAGCAAAGAAGCACGCTCTGAGCAAACAGACAAGGGCCATTGGATGCAGAACTAACTGGGATAAATCCACCCCATACCACCCCAGAGAGAATGGGTCCCCACAGCAATCGAGATAATTTTCTATGCAAGGTGAATGTCAAGCAGACTTATGATCACAATTTATTTTTAGCCTTGGGGGGGCCTCGCTAAAATGTTTTTGCTGTGTTGCAGAGTCAACCGCAGAGGGGAGTAAGTGTCGAGGTTTTGCTATTCGTCCTCAATTCTAGGTATGAACATTTATTCTTGGCCAATTGCAAATTTGTTAACTGCCCAAAATCTAATTTTTTCTTCCCCCACAGTGTGAAGTCTGCCCAGAAAAGAAAATAAGCTGCATAAAATAAAGCTGCTTCAATGAAATGTTACTGCCTAATGTGTTTTTTTCAATAAAATATTTAAAAGAAATGTCTGGTGTCTTATTTTGGGGTACCAAAACAAGGGAAAACATCAGCCTTTTTTGCCTCACCAAATTATGGAGATTAGGGCTTGATTACCTGTTATTTTGTGGCACAGTGCCCTTCCCTGAGTGAAACTGGGCAATTAATCTATCTCTGGGCTGGAACGTATGCCCCGAGTACTGTAAGGCAAAGTTGGTTTTCCCTTGTTCTGTGCCAGGGAATCTGTGCCCAAAAAGGCTAAATTTTGTTTTTTTCAGGCTTGTTGTTGCCTTTGTTTTTTCTGGAAGTGTCTGCAAAACACAGCAAATGGCATATTTGCCCTCCGTTATTTCAGACCCTCCCCGACGGTTTCCTAAGCTCACTGATGCTCATTCAGTCGCTGAAATTTGAGTCTCCAACATATCCACCCTCCCTCCTCCCTCCCAATATCCTGACTGTACTGTTCATTCCCTGCACCCTCCCATTTCAGTCAGCCCCCCACATTTACCAGACCATTCGAGCAGCACTGATGTCCAGAGAGAGGAGCCTGGAGCAAGAGAGAGTCCTGTCGGCGTGGTTGCCGCCCCAGGAGTGAGGGAAAGCAAGTGCGCAATGGCTCAGCCCAAGATCGAAATCTCACCAGTGAATGTGAGATTTCGATCGGTCTTGGGCTGGGCAGACAAAATGTGGCATTCCGGATGGCAGGAGCATCTTAGAAGGCGCCAAACAGTCTCCAGAGCCGAAATGGAAGCAAGAAAAAAAACACACACACATGCAGGCAAAGCAGTCGCAAATCAAAATGGCGACTGGTTCGAACCTCGCTACTTAAAGCGGTATACACCGCAGTTTACCAGGGAGCAGAATCTGGTGTTCCATGCTAGTTTTTTGGTGTGCATGGAACACCATTTCAATGGGAATTTTGAGCCCTGCAGGTGCAGACACAGGCCCTTAACCAAGGTAGTTGAGGTGAGATGACCTGGACTTGACACACAATAAAATATGATGGTGGAGGCAAAATCCGAAAAAAGTTCAGGTCCAGATGGAAGCAGCATGTGTTGGTTCAGTAGAGAGTGCATAAGGTGGAAACGGTCAGTTACAGTTATGAGCTACCAGTCCAGGAAACTGAGGAGGGATGACCAGAATCTGATACCACCAGGCAGAGGTAGAAGGATGGAGGTGAGTGAGTGGATGAGGACTTGCTCGAGACAGGAGTGGTATCTAGGTATGAGACAGACGGTACTGAGCAAGTGGAGTCATATAAACAGGCATCTAAACCAGAAAAGTCAGTGCAAAATGGCCCGCAGATGAAGTCAGAAGGAGTTAGGAGGTGAAAGGCAATGAGGTATAGAGATTCTGTTCCTGAAAGGAAGCAGCAATCTGGATATGAATAGGATGCATGAGGTGGAATCAGTCAAATGCAGAGTCAGGCTCCCAACCAAGAAAGTCAGAGTGATGGAATGGTAATCGAGGCTGCAGACCAGGCAGAATGGACGCGGCAAGTAGGACAAGGTCTTGTTCCTGCATGGAAGCGGCATCCAGGTAACATGATGAGAATGCAGAAGGTTGAAACAGTTGAACCAAGACTCAGGCATCCATGGGTGACTGCTGAGATGGGATGATCCTGACTGGAGACAGCTAGGTATAGGAAGGATGATGAGGGCACATGGGGTGAAGAAGTTCCATTCCCAAAGGGAATCGGCAACTGTTATGAGGTAGAGAAGGCATGGTATGACACAGTACAATGTAGACATGGCTCCCATCCCAGTAGTCAGGGCGAGCTAACCTGCACTCGATGCTGCCAAGCAGAGTTAGGGACCAGGATGCCAGCTGGTAAGTAGTAGGAGGTAACAACTGTAATGGAATCTCATCCCCAGTAGACAGGGGAAGTCTACCTTCGCTCAGCACCTCAGAAGGTGCAAGTTAAGGACGGAGTCCGGAGTACTGCTTGTATGGGCTGGCAGAGGCACAGAAAGCTGCTGTAGAAAGAGTGTAGATTGGTCAACTGAAATGAGACAGGCATGATGAACAGTACACAGGTATGGTGAGACATACGTAGATGAGAGTAATGGTAGGCACATAAACAGACATGGCAGAGGATAAGGAAGGTCTGGCCGTGAAAGCAGGAACAATGAATGGGTTGGAAGACCACTCCGTAAACGGAAGCAGAAACAAGGGGATAGAAATATGAGGGTAAACGTGACTGAGGCTGTAGGCAGTAGGGGGTTTAAGCTGGAACAGCTAGATACAGAAGACTGGGAGCACCCCACCTGCACTCCCCAGCACCCCCCGCACCCCAGCCCCCCACTCCCAGACATCCTGAGGCATGTAGAGCGAATGAGACTAGCAAGGGACGGTGCTGACGAGCATCTGGTCAAGAAATTAGGGAAATCGGTATAATATACAGGGAGCAGGCAGGAGATAAGCACTGCCCCTCAAGAGAAGTCTACCCATATTGCAATCCAGGTTTGAGAGGACTGCCTGACATATGACGCTCCCCCCCCCCACTCAAGCAGAGTAGTGGAAGCATATGCTTTTCATCAACTGCTGCTGATTCTAACCCTAAGCGGGGACACAATGAATGCGGACGACGTCAGTAGAGTGTATTGGCATACATAACTGTTGTTGGGGGAGTGATGGTAAGCACATTGAACATGGGGCCAGGAAGGAGGCAGTGAGCGTCGTGGAGGTAATTCGAATTACACGAGTCACTAAAGCAGTGGACAGGTACAGGATACTGTAGTGCATTAGGTTAGGTGTAGAAAAACAAAAGTTAATGAGCAATGTGCAAATGTCCATCAAGGGACTGCAGTAGAGGCCAGGATCATTGTCAGGGAGCCATGTAAATATCCACCCTGTAGACGTAGCACTCACTCAGCACACATTGGTAGTACAGTGCAGTACTTTACTCTGATGCTGTTGCAGTAGTAGACCTGACTAATGTCATGTACAGCCTGGGTAAATGGGTCCTGGAGTCACAGGGAGTAAGAGAAATATGGTTCAGTGTTTGAGGGCTAACATGTAAGACCAAGTCAGAAGGATTGGTGCAGGGAGACAACAATTACTCGGCATAAACATACAACAGAGACATTCAGAAGCAGTATAACATGTTAAGGAGTGCGGAGGTTAGGTAGGGACTCGGAAAGGAGGCAGCTGACACGCTGAAAGTAACATACAGAAACAGTTCAGTGAGCACAAAGTGCATAAGAAAGGCAACTAGGGTAACTAGAAGTCCGCTCTGAAAACTGGACCCCACACAAAACAGGGATGCAGACATGGTCAAGTGACAAGCGCTGGAATGAAAAGACAGTGGTACTTACTGGAAGAGTGAAATCCGAGGAGAGCGTCAAGTGACGGCAAGCTGCAGAGTCAGTAAGCAAAGAGGAGACTGGGGACACCTGCAGGACAGGCGTGCATCAGAAGGGGGGGCTAGAGGAAGCCTTGTACAATGGGGAAGGAGCCGGGGACACCCATAAGCGTCGGTGGTTGAGGGGAGTTGACACGGTGGGAAGCCCAAAAAGACACAAAGGGAGAGAACCGAGAGTAGAGAGATGGAAACGAAAATAGCCAGGGAGCGGGGAGGCAGAACAAGCCACCGGGAGAGGGGAAACCAGCTGGGACACAGGACAACAGAGAAGGAAGACGAACAAAATGGCAGAAAGTAAACCACAGGAGAGAAGGGGAGACACACTGGGGAAGGTAAACAAATGAAAAGGAGGAGCAGCAGCAGGCACAGGAGAAACTCAGCCACATGAGCCATGCAGGGAGCCCAGGGAACAAAAAACACTCCCTAAGCAAGGGAAGTGCACTAGTGAAGGGTCTAAGTAGAGGCTGTAGGAGGAGCTATTCCATGCATTGAACCTCATGCTTAAGCCCTCCCATAATTAGGTACAATTCTGCTTGCATTCCATTTATATTTTATATATTTCTCCTTCCCATAATTTATCACTAAAGAAATGTGTATGAATATAAGATTGTTGTCCCTTACAGTTAATTTTGAGTTCATTGGCCTCTATAGCTTACTTCCTACTTCAAGTTATAATCCTCTGTTGTGACATCATAGTCTGTTGCCATGGGAGTAACTGTGAGGTCACAAGCAGCGCTCTATGACTTCAGGTAGGGAGAAAGCAGCAGGAATAGATGAACTCTTCAGGAGCAAAGATCCTGTTTTCATGCAAATTACTTCACTACTAAACAACAGGGAGAAGGACTACAGAACTAATGGGAAATACAAGTTGGACGGTGCCTAAATATTATGTTTTGTTGAACTTCTCCTGAACGTGTCACCAGCTCTTTAAGTGGGACTGAGAAGTGTGGTGGGTTCTGGTGTGGGACAGTCTGGAGGGAGTCTTGATGATTCTAAGTAGTATGTACGGCCACAGTGTGATCTCGCCAGTGTTTTTGGATCGGTTGGCACACACTCTGGCTTATTTTGGGGTATGGGAGATGTTGTTTCGGGGGAAACATTAATAAAGTCGCAGACTCCTTGACTGCAGTGTCTTAAAAGAACTGAGGGATACAAAAGGGGGTGGGGGGTGTGAGGGTGATGACAGAAGAGCTGGACCTAGGGGACATGTGGCAGTTGGGCACCCCATTGGGCATTATTATACACATTACTACCCTGTACATGACATGTACAGTCAGCTGGATTTATTATTAGGGATGGCTGCAGTGGCCAAAAGGACACTGCAGGTAGACATAACAAACGGTAATTGCAGATCATGCCCCAGTGACATTTTCTTTTCAGGAGGAGGGAAGAAGAAGGGCCAAAAAATGGTTGCTGTTTAACACCTTGTTGTTGAAGGATAAGGACTTTCAGGCATGTCTATGAGAAGAGATGTCCCAATAATTTGCTGTGAATGCATTTATAGCATGTCTTACCTTAGGGGGTGTATTATTGCATATGCCACAGCCAAGATGAAAAAGGGGCCAGAGGAATTCACAGGCACACTGGGGGAGTTCCAGGAGCTGGAGGACTGCCATAATAAGGGACAATGGGTTAAGGCTTTAGAATGGGAAATCAGAAGAGTTGGGCACGCAATTAACATCCATACTGCGCAGGCAGTGGATTTTCCCTGCAGCACACCAGGCAGGCATACTGAGACAGAGGGGAGAAAGCGGTCAGTCTGCTGACATACTCTCTCCATAGGATGGAGATGAATGCTCAAATACCACGAGTAAGGGAGCGTGCCCAAATCTGCTTGGACCCTGGGAAGCTTAATAGCCTGTGCAAGGAATTTTATCAGTTACTGTATGCTTTGAAGTGATCATAGTAAGTGGATCAGGAAGGCTTTTTCTCCCAGGTGCAACTCTAATGGTTGAAAGATGAGAAAATGGGGAGGCATTGGGAGTCATACCAATGGAGAAATCTTCAGGCCCAGAGGAAAAGTCAGGAGAGCTACAGTATGTAATGTGGTTCAGGAGCAGGCCTTCTCACACCTTTTGGCAACACTGCAGGAGACAAGATCTGGGGATGGGGTGGCTCCCTTCACCAATGAATGAAATGATCATGGTCTTAGGTAAAAAATAAAAGAATCTATTTCAGTGCATTAGCTACCACCCCCTTTCTTCTTCAATGTAGATAATAACATTTTAACAAAGGTGTTGGCAGCAGGCTGCATGGGTACTCCCACTCTTGATCCACTGATCAGGTAGGATTCATTGGGGAACGAGATGGGGCAGATCACCTGAGGACACTGGTGAATCTGGCGTATGCAGCACAGGCAAGCCCAGAACTAGACATAGAGAAAGCATTTGATTCTGTGGAATAGCCATAACTAATGGGAGTTCTACAAAAGTTTGGGTTTGGGGAACAATTTGTGGGGTGGGTACTGGCAACATATAGAACCCTGAAGACTAAGGTAGTGACAAATGGGAGGCTATCAGAGAGCTTACTACCGAGAAGGGGAACCCCCGCAGGGTGTCCACTTTCACATGGCTTTTTTGTCTTAGTTACTGAACCAGTAGTGCAGTTCTTGAGTGATAAGGGGGAACTGCCTACTTTAGAGATTTAGAGGTGGGAGGGACATCTTTGAGCCAATGCTGTTTGTGGATAATATCTTACTTACACTTTGGAATCCAAAAAAGTCCTTATCTTAGCTTGTGTCACTCCTCATGGAGTTGTCATGGATACAGACAGAGGTGATGACCCTCAATGCTCGATGTACCAGGGAGCAGGTGGCGGCCTCAGAGCTGACCTGAGCAGCAGGCCGTCTTAAATACCTGGACATATGGGTCTATGATAAACTGGCAGACTGGGTGTCCCGGAATGTAGTGAAGTGTTTGGCCACTCTACGGGAGGAGGCAAGATGATAGAAAAGATTGGGTCAAATACTATGGGGAAATGTCAGACACTCAGACACTACCCAAGATTGTGTATCTGTGGAACTACATCTCATTGAATGTGCCATTGCCAGCCCGTCAGTGCAGCAGTAGTGCTACCACTTGTGATACTGACGACCTGGGTTCAGGAACGAGCCTGCGTCATCGGGCGTCAGTCAGGGGAAGAAGAACTGAGCATCCCAGAGGGCGCTCTTATCTATTGGGGAGGGTGGGTCGCTGTCCTTACTGCAATACTGCCACCTGGTGGATCAGAGGTAGCAATGCAGTTGAGGGTGCCATGGGAGGGATGGATGCAGGCTGGGGATTCAGTGTAGCAGCACGCTTGACGTGCACATACATCTTGAACCTCCCTAGCGTTGCCTGTGTCCATGGGATGGGAGAAACAGGAAATTGTCCCCACTGCCTGAAAGACAATGGATGCTGGTGGACCAAAGTAGAGTAGTCCTGGCCCCTCAGCAGAAGTCGCCTGACAAAGACTAAGCAGTCTGAGGGGTATATGCCATCTACCCCACCCGAGGGGAGGGTACAACCGTGGCAGGACAGAGGTAGGCAGCTGACTGGGGACAGAGTCCTGCAGAGCTAGGCAACTTGGGGACTCCAGAGGGAATTCATGGCAAGTGAAGAGATTAGGGGGCATAAACACAGAATAAAAAAAAAATGCTTATCAAATCGCCAGGGTGATCAACGGCTTCCTCTGTGGGGGGATGTCCCCAGTTTTCAGTGTTAAAACTGATATCTACGGAAGAAGGGCAGCACTTTGATGCCCTGGATAAAGGGTTATTATGGGGCTGTGGGTGTCAGAGATATTTTGAAGTGCTTGAATGCTCAGGACATTTGGTACAGGTCCGTTGGTGGGACTGGAATATTCTGTACTAGATAATTTTCCCCCTGGAGCTGGGGATCTTGAGAAAGATGGAGGGGTTCTCCACACACCCCACCCAAGAATATATGAGGGAATTATGGAAGAGCATGAAGAAACTGTGGGGTCGGGAAGAAAGTTGGCTGGACTGCTTAAACTCTGGATCCTGTGGGACAACCCCTTGCTGCAAATAGGTGTTAGCCCTCTGAGATGGTGCCTTGGAGGCAGGAAAAGCTCCACAGTGTGGCACACCTGTCTGATGAACAATTGGGGGGAGATGCACTCCTATACAAACCTGGAGAAAACGGGACATGGTTGTCTGCCACAGTTCCAAAAGTAGAGGTATTTCCAAATTTGTAATTTAATAGAAGTGAAGGTGGGACCCTGCTTGCTATTATAGGGCAGAAGGGACTGGTAGGATGTAGTGTGGAAAGTGGGTTAAAGGTAATGTGGGTGGGAGGCTTCCCTAGGTGGGACGGCTATACAGTATGGGAATTTTTTTGACAAACATATACTCTATTAAAATGCAGCAGAGATAGACACAGGTTGTGGGAAGGGTTCTCACTGAGGATGAATGGGCCACCTGTTGGCGAAAAGGTTATGAGGCCTGTTTAGTGGCAAGCTCATGCAGGTGAAGATCCCGCATCTGTGGTATTAGATGCCAGAAGGGCTCCAATGCACAGTATGAACCTGATGCAGGACGACAGGTGCTGGAGGTGTGGGGAGCATGGGGTGGGGGGTATTTGCTGGACATACTGTGGTCCTGCACAAAGTTGACTTATTGGTGGGATCAGATCCTTTGTGTGTGTGTGTGTGTATGTATAATTCTTTGCAAAAATCTTTGTTAATACACTACTTAGGGTTAAAGTGACAAAAGTAAAGAAATATGGTATTAGGGTTTCCAACCTTAACACCCAACCCCCCGCCCTGCAGGCAGCAACAGGAAAAACCTTTATGGTTTTATCTCTCTTGCCTCTTCACAAATCAGGCGAAGGGTGTGCCTTGGTGTTGTCAACCCTAACTCTCACCCCATTTCATCATTAAATAAGCTGAAATGGGTATAGTATATGAGAATAGGTGAGCATTAGGTTTTATAACCCCAAGGCATACTACATGCCGATTTTCGAAGCGGCAAGAGAGGTGAAACCATAATGGTTTTTCCTGTTGCTGCCTGCAGGGTGGGGGTGGGCTGTTAGAGTTGGAAAGCCTAATGCCATATTTCCCTACTTTTGTTGCTTCAGCCCTAATGTGTGCATTAACAACATTTTTTCCAAAAAATTTCCTTACTTTTTGAGATAATATAATTGTATTCTCATTTGTCTGTGGGAGAGGGCCCTGTGCTTCCATGTGTAGTAAAACAGGAATGAAATTATCAGCATAGCCTTCTTATTATCCCACCTCATGAACCCTGTAACGAACATTTTGAAATCCCTGCCAAAATGTGATTTCGTGCCACCACAATGTCACTGCACACCACAGGTGCAAAAATACATTTTGGCCAGGGTTTGAAAAATGTCATGTTGATGAGGTCTTGTAAAAAGATGTTTGTGTTGAAAATTTGGGGTCAAAATATTTAAAATTGCCAAAGCTATAAGTGAGCATAGCAAAATTTCAATGTAAAAGCATAATGTTGACATTTTTGCACATTTTGACTCCAAATTTTCAACATAACCTTCTCATGACCCCACCTCATGAATAAGGGTGGGAACATTTTTCAAATCCCGCCAGAAAGGTGAATTCGCCAAATGACCGCACAATCACCTTTTGGGCAGGTGATGCAAAATGTCAGTGATATTGGTCATGAGGTGAGGTCCCCAAAGGCCATCTTAAAAATTTGGTGTCACAATGTCAAAACATGGCTGATTTATGCATCATAGTTGAAAACTCCATTGAAATACATTGAACTGCATTTACCTTAGTTTCTCATATTGCAGTTAGCGTTTCCAGCAGCAAGACGTCTCTTTGATCGGAGAGTGGATCTTGAACCTGGGACCTGTTCAAGAGAGTGAGGGTGTGTGGGGGTGTACTTGGGAGTGTGGGGTGGTGGGTGATGAGTGGGAGGTTGGGGGGGGTCTGATCAGTGATGAACCGTTTTCTTTTTGCAGGTTTTGGGAAAAAAAAAAACACATTGAGTGACTGTTTTCTCTATTTCAGCCACAGCCACAGATGGAGTGGGGGGCGTCACTAGAAAAAAGGGATATATGTTATAATGGGATGACGATCGGAGAATGGGGGAGGGAGCACTGGACTATCAGGGAGTCTGTTATTTTATACGGGGATGGCGACTGGAGAACGGGGGAGGGATCACTGGATTAACAGGGAATCTATTGTTTTATATGGGGATGGTGCTCAGAGAATGGGGGAGGGACCACTGGAGTACCAGGGAATATATTGTTTTATACGTGGATGGCGATCGGAGATTGGGGAAGGGACCACTGGACCACCAGGGAATCTACTGTTTTATACGGGGATGGTGACTGGAGAATGGGGGAGGGACCAATGGACTACCAGGGAATGTGCTGTTTCATATGGGGATGGCAATCGGAGAATGGGGAGGGGGGGACCACTGGACTACCAGGGACATATTATTTTTTTCAGGGTATGGAAATCGGCAGGTAGAGGGTGCTACTAGACACCAGGGAACTATGACAGTTTGAAATGTCATGGACCTTTACTGTTTGCAGTCTTTTCAGTTCAAACAGTAAAGTTCAAACTGTAAAGAACTGCAAATGGTTCTTTTCCAATCAAATGATCCTTACCTAAGCGAGTGATGGGCAAAATTATTCTTGCCACATAAACAGATATTTGTCATGTCCGTTTTTAAACAGCAATAAAAGAGTCGAACAAAGTCTGTGAAAGAAACCTAATTACAGGTCTTGTTCATTAGTTACCTGGCAGTACTTTGTAGAAAAACATTCTTAAAATTGGAAAAAAATAAGATGGCTGACATCACTAACAGTATTTTCTCGCGTAGGAACAGTGAAACCGTAACTATTTACAGTTCAAATCATTTTCATTTACCTGACAGTCTAGCAGCTACCACAGGGCATTAAAATTCAAAAATGGTGAGATACCTTTTCACCAAACTATCCAAAGGCACACCCTTGGCACAGATCCCATCATCCCTGAAAATTTCAGGAAAAAATTTAATTCTGGACTTAGATGAGGCCAAAAAATCCCATGTTAAGTACAGGAAAATAACTGTTTTTTTCTGTCTTTTACCACTCCATATCTCAAAATGCTGTCATGAAACTGTTAATGTTTTTAGGCCCTGGCAGAATGACCGCACTTGCCAAACTTTGGGCTATTTCATCTAAAAGAATGGCAAAGTTATTAAGGCGCAGAATTTTGGATTTAACATAGAAGTGCTGGTACAACCCTAACTAAAGGGTGCTAAGGTATATGTAATAAATAAATCACTCTGAGGTGTGCGGTCACTCTCTGATATACGCATGCTTTGGTGTGCGTTGATGCGCTACAAGGCCACAGGCCAGGATAAGTCAGCCACCCAAAAGGCATGCGTTATGTGAGCATGACCGCACACTCAGAGTGGTTTATCTATCTTATAAAATGTTAAATTGTTTGTGAGGGGGTAAAAGTGCAGGTGCGGTCGCGCTCTGATATATGCACGGTCATGTGATGTGTTTTATACAATCAGAACACTGGCTTTAGATTTGGCCGAGGTCTCCATTTTATATATAAATATATCTATATATATATATATACACACATATATATATATATATATATCCTGTGGCCTGGATATTCAGACTGTGCCACACAGTGGCGCAAGCCTGGGAGCAGTGCAACAGGGCTGCACCAGGGCAAAGACCAGGCAATATTCAATGGTGCGCACCATGGCCCAGCACCGTTGAATATGTCACGGAGGGCGCACACACTGCACATGGCGCAGTGGCACTGCGCCAGGGCAAGACACAGAAATGGAGCAGGGGAATGTGCCAGCGCAAGTGCAGTTGTGCTAGGTGCATCATGCACGATATTCAGCCTAGGCCATGCAAATGAGGCCATAATGCATGCAAGGTGCAAATGGAGCCATTTGCATGTCATTATGGCCCCATTTGCATGCAATGCACCAATCCCCAGAGAATTGCACCTGGCGCCCTGCCAAGTTGCAGCCGTCGGGGATCTACACCCTGTTGTGCAATTGCTGCCCCCCCACTCCTATACACCCAATCGCGGGCATCTGTACTTGTAACAGCACTCCCTGGTGGCCTAGCGGTCCCCCCCATGCCCGATCGCGGGCATCTGCAATAGACATACCACTCCTTGGTGGTCTAGCGGTCCCCCACATTCCCAATCGCAGGCATCTGTAATAGACATACCACTCCCTGGTGGTCTAGCGGTAACCCCCATGCCCGATCGGGGCCGATGTAAAGGGAACTGACATCCCTGGCGGTCTAGCGGTAACCCCCCCAGTACACCCATTTGCGGGCTGGTGATGACAAACCGAATTACCTGGTGGTCAGGTGGTCCCCCTCCACCCACCCACAGGTCTACCGCTTCCCAGCACCCCCTTTCGCCGGTGGACAGCAGCATCCAGCCCGCATACCACCTGGCCACCCGCCCGAATGACAGCATACAATTACGATCTGTACGCCTATTGGTCCACTGCATGGACCAATGGGCGTGCAGACTCTATACTGTCGTACACAGGCCCGATATGTGAATGAATGTGTTCATTCATGTATGGGCCTGTGTGTACAATAGGTGTACAGATCGTACTGTGCGCCGTCATTCGGTGGGCAGCCAGGCAGCATGGGCGGGTGCTGCCGCCTGCCGACGATGGGGTGCTGGGTGGTGGGGACCCTGTGGGTGGGGAGGGAGGGGTACCACTGGACCACCAGGTAATTTGGTTTGTCATCACCAGCCCGCGAATGGGCGTACTGGGAGGTTACCGCTAGACCACCAGGGAGTGGTATGTCTATTACAGATGCCCGTGATTGGGCATGGGGGGGCCGCTAGACCACCAGGGTGTGCTAAGTGTATGGATGCCCACGATCGGGTGTGAAGGGCGGGGGTCCACTAGACTACCAGGGGGTCTGAGTGCCTGTGGCTGGTGTACCTGCTGGGCTCGTGGCCACCCAAGGCTGGCGGCTGTTGTGTTGCACCTTGCACTACAGTCGCCCGCCTGTGGGTGGCCAGCATTTGAGCTTGTGATTTTCGGCTCAACTGTGCGGCGCATGTAGGGGTTGCGCCAGCATATGTGCCGCACATCCCGGGCTGAATATCTGGATGTGCTGCATATGCATAGGCACGCACCCTGCATCTGTACCGCATACTTTGCCAAAGCGCCCCGGTGCATCAGGGGTTGCGCTGCGCACCTCACCCCTTTGAATATCGCATCAGGGTGTTTTGGGGGGTTGCGCATGGCGCACTCTGTTGTGCCAGGTGCAACCCCTTTGAATATCCCACCCTGTATATATATACTATAGTTTAGAGTTGAGCAGGCACTTTAATGTTAAACCTCAAATTTTGCACTTTAATAACTTTGCAACCGTTGAACGGATTTGCATGATCTTTTGCATGTGTAGTCTGGTGTAGATCTCTTGACGTACCAAGTTCTGTTCTGGTCAGATAAGTGGATTCTGAGATCTAGATAGTGAAAATAAAACAGAAAATTCACCAGCTTTTGCAGTTTTTTTCTCATCACGCTGCGCACAGACGGTGTTGAATTTTGGTTTGAAATGTTTATGGTAGAAAGAGCTAGGGTCACAGAATAGCATTTATTTGGTGAAAAAATATTAATCCATTCCAAAGTTATAGCATTTTTAAGGTCCCATTATTTTCAATGGGATTTTTATTTTCAGGGTAGATTCCTGGAATGAAAAAGGATTTTGCTCTGACAAACAAGGATCCTTTTTCTTTTTTTTTTAACTACGTTTATACTCTGGAATGAGGAACTCTCTCCAGCTACCTCCCAGAGCCCTTGACTCTACCTCCTAGTCTGAAGCTCTCTTCTCTACCAGGCTGACCCAGCCCGGTGGATTCCCCGGCTCTGAGCCCCCTGGGTTGGGACTGCCTACACCCTAGTGCTCTGTCTAGAGACAAATGCGCCAGGTTGGAATTGAGGGGAGGCCCTGGAGAGATACAGCCTGACAACTGGAGTGTGGTCGGGACCTAGGAGGTGCTTTTACCTATCCCCAGACGGAGATTTTTACCTTTATGCAGTTTCCCCCTAGGGTGCAGTCGTGCACTGACGTCAGCATGGCTACCATAGATGTTCTCCATGCTCCTCCCCTAGTATTTGCTCCTATGCTAGTAGTACCTCAGGTTTCCACTGGGCATCTCTACTTGCACCGGAGAAGCCCGAGCTCCCTCCCAGGGAGAAGAGAGCAGTCCTACGGACACTCGATCCTCTCCCTCCCCTGCCGACTCCCGGTGCCCAGGCTCGCTTCCGAGCCCGGGTTGCTGGCATGGTGCTATGTATGGCGTCCAGCGTCTCAACCCTCAGCACCACTGGGTCAACCAAGGATTCTTTTTCTTGAGGGGCCAATCCTTATTCACCAGGAAAAAAATCCTTTATCATGAGCCACTGTCTTGTTTTTTATTTCCCCCCAAAAAAAACTGTCATAACTGTGCCCAGTGATGTCTGTTACAGACATTAAAGTATGTATGTTGCTCATCAGGAGTTGATGAGCTGTGCTTTGTAGTTTTTCGACATTCGTATGCCCCTTGAAACTTTTTTTTACCAATTTAAATTCTTTTTCGTCACTCGCTAAATTCCTTTTTCGTCGTGACAAAAAAGGAAATTGACTGGAAAACAAAGATTATCCCTTTTCATGACCAGATGGTCAGACCGGGAATCCTTGTTCGCTAGCCGATTTCCTTTTTCACCATGAAAAAGGATGGTGTAAAAGGAATTGCTGTGGTGTAAAAGGATTCCTGGTCTGGTCATCTGGTCATGAAAAGAGGCAATACTTGTTCGCCATCTGATTTCCTTTTTCACCATGACGAAAAAGGATGGTGAAAAAGGAAATTGGCTGGCAAACTAGGATTGTTTCCTCAGTCATCTCATCTAGAAAAATTGTTATGGGACCATCTGGTTGTCGCCCTCTAAATGGCCCTGGTGTCTAGTGGAACCCCACCCCCCACCCTCAATCCCCATATTTTGGAACACAACCACCACTCTCCAAATTTTTTTTTGTGTACTCAGTGGTGGTCAGTGGCATTCCTCCACCCTCCCAGATCTCTTTTGACCTGCAAAGCAGAAAACTGTCCCTCGTTGTCTTTTTTTTTTTCCGTTAAAAAACAAAAACAGTCCATCGCCGATCACCCTCACACCCCCCACCTGACCACTCATTTTGCACCCACCTCCCCACACCACCCTTGACACCCCCACAGACCGTCACTCACCTACGGAGATCCCAAGTTCTAGATCCGCTCTCCTGATCAAAGACACATCTTGCTGCTGCAACTGGTAACTGCAATATGAGAAACTAAAGTAAATGCGCTTCAATGAATTTAAGTGGGGGTTTTCAACTTTTAACCATAACTCAGCTGTTTTTCATGATTTTAGCCCCAAATTTTCAACATGGACTTTTGGGGACCCTGCCTCATGAACAATATGACTGTCGTTAGGCAACTCTCACTAGAAAGGTGATGTTGAGGTTGGTTGGCGAAATCACCTTTCTGGTGGGATTTGTGTAATGACTGTCATATTTTTCATCAGGTGGATCATAAGAAGGCTATGTTGAAAATTTGGGGTCACTATTTCAAAAAATGGCTGCGTTATGACCATTTGCTGCAATCTCGCTATGCATGCTTGTAACTTTGGAAATTTTCAATATTTTCAACCCATATTTTGAACATAGTCCTCCTACTACTATCCCACCTCATGTATGTTACAGTTGTCATTTTTCAAATCCTGGCCAAAATGTGTTTTTGCACCTGCAGCACAGAATGTCATTGCAGTTGCCTAGAATTACATTTTGGCAGGGATCTGAAAATTTTCTGTACTGGGTACATGTGATGATGTCATAAGAAGGCTATGCTGAAAATGTGGGGTCAAAGTTAGTTAAGATGACACAGTTGTTGTGACTATTTGTTGCAATTTTGCTACGCATGCTCCTAACTGAGTGAATTTTAAGTATTTTGAGCCCAAATTTTCAACATAGCATTCTTATTACACCACCTCATGTATGTCACAGCTGTCATTTTTCAAATCCTGTCCAAAATGTGTTTTTTCACCTGTGCTGTGGATTGGCATTGTGCTTGGGTGGAGTTACGTTTTGGTGGGGATGAAAAAATGTTCTGCACCAGGTATGAGGTGGGGTAATAGCATGGCTATGATGACAATTTGGTGACTGTTGTCCTATAAGAACAAATTACCACAGTAATCTTCTTTCTTCCAAGGGGTCCTTTAGCATCAGTACTTTTTTGCACTTAGCTGGCTAGGTGCAACTGCCCTGGAGGTGTGCCTTTAAGAGATATTTAAATGAGCTGAGGGCCAAGCCAATCAGAAGACAGGAAGGGGGTGAGCTGAGTGAGAGCTGTTGAAGGCTTCAGAATTTTTTCGAGGAAAAATGAGGGCAACTGCCCTGAAAAAGAATCAACGTGATTCAAAAAACATGCAAATGTCCACAAAAAGTGGAAATAGAAACAACAGCAAAACGAGCTAAAAACTCATCAATAAGAAACTCCAAATTTGGTGAAAGGTGACATAAAGAGCCCTTCTCTGACAGGTGAACCAGGGAGGAAGGGTGAGAGGTTACTGATGATAAAGGACCCCTAGGAAGAAAGAAGATTATTGTGGTGAGTAATTTTTTCTTCTTACCTCAGGAGTCCTTCAGCATCAGTAACTTTTTTGCAGACTACTGAGCAGTACCAAGAGGGAGGTGGGCAGAGAACCTACTTAGGAAAGAAGCTCTGCAAAACTGCCCTGCCAAATTTGGCATCAGATCTGGTCTGCACATCCAAACTACAGTGTTTCACAAAGGTGTGCACAGATTTCCAGGTAGCTGCTTTGCAGACATCCAGTAGGGGAATGTCCCTTGCTGCTGCAAATGAGGCTGCAGTGCCCCTGGTGGAGTGGACCCTGAGCCCCACTGCAGGTTGGCGACCAGCTTTTTCATAGCAGAATCTTATGCAAGAGACCAACCAACGAGAAATAGTTCTCTTAGTAGCTGGTCTTCCTCTGCCTACATCCCCGTAGGTGAGGAACAACTGAGTGGAAAAGCCTCTGGACTGTCTAGTATGCTCTAGGTAGTGAAAGATGGCTCTTTTGACATTCAAGCTGTGAAGCTTTTGCTCGCCAGGAGTGGATTGCTCAGTAAAGAAGACAGGCAGAGTAATGGTTCAAGTGAAACTCAGAAACCACCTCTGGCAGAAATTTCCGATCTGTCCTGAGCTCAACTTTATCGTTGTGAGGGATGATGTAATTCGGCTTGATGCACAGGGCCTGTAGCTCTGAATCCTCCTGGCAGAGGTAATGGCTACCAGGAAGACTGTCTTCCAAGTTACAAACTTGATGGTGGGCCATGGACATAGGCTCGAAGGGTGGATTCATGAGTCCGTCTATGCAAAGGTTCAGGCTCCAAGGAGGAACGGGCTCCCTGATTGGAGGCTGGAGGTGCAAGAGGCCTTTGAAAAACTGTTTTTAACAATGGCATGGGAAAAAAATGATTTTTTCTTTCCCATTGAAAGGTAGGCCAAAATTGCAGCTAGGTGTAGCTTGAGGGAAAATGGTTTCAAGCCTGACACTTGTAAGTGTACCAGGTAGTCTAGCAGCTGAGGGTCTGAAGCTGATAGGGGTTCAACCTTTTTGCTCTTGCACCAGAGGGAAAACCTTTTCCATTTGGCTGCATAAGTCTTCTTAGTGTTCGTTTTTTTTAGTCATCCTCAGTATCTTAAGGATCTGTTCAGAGTACTGTGAGGATGGAAACTCTGACTCATCAAGAACCAGGCCTTGAGGTGAAGAGAGTGTATGTCTAGGTACTGCACTCCCGTCTGAGGAGGGGTCAGCAGGGAGTGAGTTGGAGGCAGGTAAATGGGCCTATTTCAGGACATTGAGAGAAGGAGAGGGTACCAGGCTTGCCACTAAGATCATTGATGCAGGCTGCTGAGTTTCAACAAAATCCTGAATATCAGGGAAAGGGAGGAAATGCATTTAAGAACCTCCCTGACCAATCCAGGATCAGGGCATCCAGACGAAGTGTTCCAAGGACTGGGGGACTGCAACAGTACTGAGGAAGGTGAAAATTGAGGGGAGAGGCAAACAGATCCACGTCGGGTGTGCCCCACCACCTGAACACTATGGCTAGTACGTGCTTGTTCAGCGTCCATTCGCTCTGGCCTTGACTGATGCGGCTTAGAGCATCCGCCAGAGTATTGAGTTTGGCTGGGAGGTGAATAGCTGAGAGGCTGACTCCCAGGGAGAATACTAGAGACCAGAGCTTCAGAGCTTCCGAACAGAGTATTCCTGATCTGGTACCACCCTGCTTGTTTATGTAAAGCATTGCAGTGGTGTCATCCATTCGCATTTGAACTGCCTGCCCTTCTATGCTGGGAGTGAAAGCTTTGAAAGCTAGGAAGACTGCTCTGAGTTCCAAAAGACTTATGTGCAACTGTGACTCTTCGAGAGTCCAGTTACCGCTTACTGAGGCACTGTTCAGAAGCGCTCCCCAGCCCAAAAGGGAGGGATCTGTGGTGATCACCTTTGTGGGAAGAAGAGCTTGAAAGGGAACCCCTGCCTGCAGATTTGCATGGTTCTTCCACCACAGCAGGTTTTGGAGGAACTGCTCTGACATACCAGCAAGTTCTGAGGTAGGCTTGCAGGAGTCGCATTCTGTACCTGACCCCTGGGACGACTGCAGTCATAGAGGCCATATGTCCCAGATGTTTGAGGAAATGTCTGGCTGGTCTTGGCTGTCCCCAGACAAAAGAATCTGCCACTGAAAGGAAACTCTGAATTCTTTACTGTGGGAGGAAAGCATATCTCTTCTGAGTGTCCAGCTGGGCCCCTATGAAGGTGAGCAACTGGGTAGATTCCAGGTGAGATTTCTTTAGATTTACCAGGAAACCCAGACACTCCAGAGTGCGTTCTGTGAGGGAAAGAGATTCCTTGACTTGGCAAGAAGACTTTGCTACTATGAGCCACTCATCCAGATGGGGTAGACAGCAACACCTAGACTCCTAAGATGTGCTGCTACCACTGCGAGACACTTGATAAAGACTCTTGGGGCCAAGGACAGACCGAAGAGCACTGCGGCAAACTGATAGTGACCTGAAGGATGATTGAACCTGAGAAACTTCCTGTGAGATCTCCCTATAGGTATGTGGAAGTAGGCGTCCTTTAAGTCTAGGGAGGCTAGCCAGTCTCCCTGATGTAAAGACTGTATGACTAGTGACAGAGTGACCATTTTGAATTTGGGTTTTTTCAGATAGTTGTTTAAATATCTGAGATCTAAAATAGGTTGACACTCCCCAGTTTTCTTTTGTGTCAGAAAATACCTGGAGGTAGAGGCCCTTGCCTTTCTCGTGGGCGGGGACCCCCTCCACTGCTCATAGAGCCAGAAGGTTTTGTACCTCCAAGTCCAACAGTGGGATCTGTGTTGGGGGCAAAGGTCTTGACAACTGGGTATGCTTGAGGTCTGGCATCTGCTTGAACTGTAGCGGCAGACCCTTCTTCACTATCTCCAACACCCATTTGTCCAACGTGACGAGGGACCAGTGCTAAAGATAGTGGGAGAGTCTACCTCCCACTAGAAGGGGGGAGGCGACCTGGACACTCGCATCAGGACTTAGACTGAGAGGCAGATGGCTGGGTAGAGGTGGTTCTTCTTTGGCCTCTTCTGCCCCTGCCTCTGAAAGACTCCCTGTACTGACCAAGGTCAGATTGGGGATAGGGATTGTAAGGCCTGGGAACAAGACTTCTGCCCCTACTGCCCCTGGAACAGGATCTCTGAGGGGTGGTGGGCTTAGGTTTGGACGAGTGTCGCTGCCAGGAAGCCTTGTACTCATCAACTTTTTTCACATAGTCAGTGGTTCTGTAATCAAACAACATATTTTGATCACAGATAAAATCCATGGCCTAGTTCTGAGTGTCTGTGGTTAGACTGGTTGTTCTAAGCTAGGCAAAGCGTCTCAGAGAGATGGAATGGGCCATCGCCCTAGAGGCTGCATCATTGTTGTCATCTACCATGTGGAATTGGTACATAGTAGCTTCTAGGGCAGTTTTTTACGTATCCACCAGCTCCTGCACCACAGAATCTGATCCGTTGCAGGCAATAGCCAGGACAGATTTCCAAAGGGCTTCCTGATATTTGGCTGTGAATGCCATGTACGAAGAAAGTTTGAGAAGCAGGGAAGCTGTGGCACACATTTTCTTTGCTATAAAGTGAATTGTCTTGGAATCCTTGTCCGGGGAGATTGGGACAAGGAGACTCCAGCTTTCTCACAAGCTGCCTGCTGCACTATACTCTCATGGCTAGGATGTGCAGAGAGGAACTCGGTACCATTTTTAAACAATTTATATTTTCTCTCAAGCCGCTTATCAACCCCTGATACTGAAGTGGGGTGTTGAAGCAGCTTCATGATATTTTTTTCTAAATGCATTATAGATAGGGACAACCTGCAGGGTCTTTGGGGTTGAAAGACCTCTCATCTCCTTATAATCTTCATCTTCATCGACATCCTGGTTGGACTCCTGTGTAGGAACATCCAGGGTGTCCAGCATATTTTGTATAAAAGTAAACATAGAGGAGGGATCCTCCTGGTCACCTGGGGGATCCCCGAGATGAGGGTCCGGTCACTCCTGGGGCTCAAGGCCCTCAAAATCCATGTCAGGGGCATCATAAAATTGTTCTCTATCATCTCTGTCACCCTCACAGTCTACAGAAGACAGAATGGTGGAAGAGTGCTTGCTAGCCCCAGTAAAAAGAGGACCCATCTTTTGAAGGGTCTGAAACAGTTGACATGCTTTTTACATGTCTTGCACTGATGGAAGAACCTGCACAGACTTGGTTTGTGTTTTGTTTTTTTCTGTATGCTTCAAGCTACCTGTTGTCTTACTATTGGTTTTCCCAAGAGCAACAGGAGCATTTTTGTCTTGACAGAGTTTCTTATTAGCCACTTCATCAGAGGCTTGATCAAGCTTCCTTTTTTTTGTCGTTTCTATTATTTTTTAATTTGTGAGGAACTTCAACTTTGGAAGCTTTATTTTTTGGCTGGGATCTGGAGGGTTCCTCAGCAACTCTGCTTTTATTATTAGTACTTTTGGATGGCCCCTCGTCGGAAGGCTTTGATTTGTCCTCAGTCATAATAATCAAAGTTTTGTCTGCTATGTTTTGCCAGTTTAAGCAAAGCAAACCAGTCCTGGACCTACGAACTGAGTGCAGGGTTCTGTGAAAACGCCACCGGCCAGTCCTGCACCAGTTAATGAACTCTGCCTATTACTAGTGCCTTTTTTTTTTGGTTGTAGAACTGGGATGTATACCAGTGCCAATCTTAAAAGAAACCCAGTAGGACTGGTCAACTGCACACAGGTGGCTGCTGGACCCTTACAGACAGTCCTGTGACAGATGATACCAAGGTCCAATAATATAATATAAAAGGTTCCCTGTAACTGCCAATCTAGAGAGAAACCCCCAGGCACTATTTAGATTTGAAATCCACTGCAGGTGCAGAGGTCTGAGGTAAAAAACAAGGCAACTGTCCCTAATTTGACGGTTCCCACAAGAATTTGCCCCAAAATGAAGGGAACCATTGAAAATAAGCACCCAGGATAAAATTAGGGTTTAAAATGAATAGTCACAGTAAAAATAAAGTCAAAATAGCACAGTCGTACTAAAAATAAAAATTTAGCGTGGCGCTAATAAAAAAGTAAGACTTTCATGCAGCACACTATCAGAAACAAAATACGAGGAAAACTTTACCCAGATAAGCACTAGAGACACCTGAGGGGCAATGTTGCTCAGTCCAGCAGAGAAAAAATTCTGAAGCCTTCAACAGCCCTCACTCAGCTCACCCCTCTTCCTGTCTTCTGATTGGCTTGGCCCTAAGCTCATTTAAATATCTCTTAAAGGCACACCTCCAGAGCAGTTGCACCTAGCCAGCTAAGTGCAAAAAAATTACTGATGCTAAAGGATTCCGGGGTAAGAACTGGAAGCAGAGGGGCTGAAGGTCCCTGTGCTTCCACAGGTCGATACATATACGCATCTATGGAGGAATGGGAGTGCAGGGTCCAAAGTACCCTGCACTCCCACAGTAAAATACGGATACTATTATACTATCTCAAAAAGTAAGGAAATAAATTGCAAAAGACTTCATTAATTCATCAGTTAGGGTTGAAGCGACAAAAGTAGGGAAATGTGGCATTAGGGTTTCCAACCTAAGACCCCATTCCCTACCCTGCACAGACCCACAAGTGGAGGGGGCTGTCTTGGGGCCATCAACCCTAACGCTCACCCCATTCTCCTATGCTGTACCCATGTCACCTTATTTTCTAATGTAACAGGGTGAGCATTAGGGTTGACAGCCCCCTCCCCACCTGTGGGTTCAGGCAGGGTAGGGAATGGTGTTAGCTTGGAAACCCAATACCACATTTCCCTACTTTTGTCGCTTTAACCCTACCTGATGCATTAACGAAGTTTTTTGCAAATTATATATGTGTATATATATATATATATATATATATATATATACACACATATATATGTAATAAGTGTGGTCATACCTACTAGGGTTACACAGAGTGCTTGCCAGTTCTGGACAGGAACCTAAGCAGATGGCTGATGGAGGCTCTAGTGGACGCCAAGAGACTCCTATTATGGAGCTGGAGAATGCAAGCATACCAACTGTTGGGAAATGGATACAGGAGCTGTATAAATCAGCATTCCAGGAGTGCATGAGTTATATGGTGCAACAGAAGCAACAGTTGTTTTAGGCAATTTGGCAGCTTTTCCTTCTAGATGGGGTTTGCATGTGGAGGGGGGGGGGCTCACAGAGGGATCTGCTCCATACTCTGACCCTACCACTGCTACACCAGTTTGGGTAACTGCTCTCCTTTCCCAAATGGTGGCTGCAGTGGGACTCAGGTCTGCATTATATTATACTTTGTCAGTTATTTCCTTACTTGTTAATGGCGTGGCTATGGTTGGTTGAGTACTTGTGGGAGGTTATACTGTGTTACCCTTCTGGGTCTGAGGACATCCTGTGAATCAAGTCTATATCGCCAAGGGGACCCCACGGGACAACCAGGCTAAAAATCTGAATGAATGCTCAGTTTATATCTGTTAATACTGACACTCCAATAAACTATTAATTGCAAAAAAAAAGGGGGGGGAGCCCATGAAGTCCTTAATAAGGCACTTTTATACTTTACCATTCTGGCCACAGCTGCATAGCTGCATCCATCTCTTCCAACTAAAGCTCTCTTTCCTCTTCCTGATAGTGGTCCTGGCATGGAATATAGTGACAGTCATCCCACTGCGTGAGAGTGGTTACCCCTCGAACCCATGTGAAAACTGGTGTACTTCTTTTCAGTCTGGTTTCTGGACTAGTCACGCCATAACACTTCCCTTTTAGGCTCACTGTCTCCATTCTTTTCTGTGCTGGACTAGCAACTCCTCACATTGATGGCCATGCTCATTGATATCTCCAAAATTTTCCACACAGTCTCCCACACCCTTCACATATGCCAGCTAGCCAGAGCTGCATTGCCAGAGTGGCTAATATTATGGTTCAGTGTCTACCAACCATGTTCAGTCTGTATCATGTAGGGGATCTGTCTCACCCCCACGCCTGATATATACTGCAGTCCCCTAATGCTCAGTCCTTGGTTTTGTATTATGTTTCATTTTTCTAATGGCTCTGCCCTCTGACTGTGCTCCTCACACATCCATATGTAATGGCAGGGGAGTAGCCAGGTCACAGCCTGAAAGCATAGGCCTTCATGTGGATTCAACAATTTTGATCAAATATGCCTTTACTTAGCTGGCCATGGACAGTGGCAATTCTAGCATCTGAAAAGATTAGGGCTTGAGCCCCACCCTCCCACCCAATGAAAAACAAACAAAGAAGTTGGGGCTCAGTTTAAGGAATTCATTAGCTTTTATTACAGGCTAAGAAATAAAGATTCCAGGCTTCAGCCCCTAAAGCCCACCCCTAGTGATGCTCCTGGCAACCTGCTTCACACAGCATGTACCCATGCTTGGGCCTTCAGTTTTTGAAATCCTGGCTACTCTCCTGTATGGATGTCTATAATGCTCTATGCCTGTGGCCCAGATTGATTCAGGGCAAACCATATTAAAGTAAGTCTTCTTCAACACCATTCATCAGTAGTTTGTTCATTCCTTCCTTCCTTACTTAACATAACACCAGTAAATAGTTACAACCAAGTAGCGAACGTAGAAGTGATCATCATGTAAGATATTTAGATACCGTTTCCCATGAATTGACATAAAAATGTGGCTTGTTAACTATCCTGAATGGACCCGGGCACTTTGGCCATTAACAATGTAACAGTTTAGCAACACTTTTTAGCATGGGACACCCCTCTTTGTTCAAGTACTGTACTTTTATGAAAGATTAAATGCAAATATATTTTAAAATTTTTTAATTTTTTTCCTAAAACAAGGACAACCAGACCTTATGTATTACAAATCAAATGTAGGAATTGCAATTTCTTTTGAATAACTGCCATTTTATTGCTTCACTTATTTAATGGTTTCACAAAAAGGCCCTCGTACTTTTTTCAGACTAGCTGGCAAAATCTTGGGTCAGTAGTGATGTAATTTAAGCCAGAATGACATCATTTTCCTCAAGGTCCTGGCAGTTTAGTGCTGTATATACACAGTACATCAGATTAGGAAATGGCAAAAAGCAGTTGTCACTTCAAGCAGTATTAAATATACTATAAGATGTGAATTAATAACTTTCACAGGCTAATCAGTAAAACTCTGGGGACAATATTAAACAACTGAAAGGGTGTCTAAGCATCATCAGGTCATGTAAATTATGTTCCCATTTTCCTGACTGACAGACTAAGTGACTTACAGTACCTAACTCCAGTTCTACTTTTATTCACCAGTTTGCTGAGGGCCAACCACACTCTCAATATGTATGTATTTTTTCTGTGATGGATTCTTCTCCTCTCAGAATATGTACCACTGCCCTTGCAACCCTTCCAAAACATTTATGTCCTGCAACTCTTCCTAATTTTTTATTTTACCCTGTACTCTGCTAATGTTAGACCTCATCTTTCCCAAAATGGGCACCTCTTTTACTGCACTTTCACAATATGTTTACCTTTACTCATTCTCTCTCAAAATTTGCTCTTTTACTCCAGCACCCATCCAAATAAGAAATCCATTTTCTAGTGTTGCTCAGATGGATCCGGCCAAATCTGGATTCACAGATATCTGCCCTTTTGCGGCAGGATAGTGGATCTGCCAGATACTTCCACTATCTGCCTGTGGATCTGGACATCAGATCCCTGGTCGGATCCTGTGTTATCTGACAACTGGATCCAGGAATCTGACACCTGATCCCTGGATCCAGCACCGGGATCTGATGCCAGATCCAGGGATCTGGCATTGTATCCCTGGATCTGGCCCCGGATCCCTGGATCCAGTGCCGGATAATGTGGGATCTGATCTGAGATCCGACCTTCATATTTGGCTGAATCCTGGGACAGATAGAACTCAAATACTACCGCCATCTGCCGGATCACTGGTGGATCCACAGTGGCACTATCCAAGCAACACTGCCATCTTCTGTACCCCTCTTGCAAAACTGGTACTTTAGCCCACACCACCAAATATGTGTGCATTTGCCCCGCTCTCCTCTAAAATGTACACCACTTGCACCTGTATGAAATTTGAACTTACACCCCTCCTAAAATTTGAACTTGCACCCCTGCAAACCTTCTGAAATTTGAACTTGCACCAACCAATATTTGCACCTGTACCCATGCACGTCTTGAAATTTGTACTTATACCACTGCATATCTCTCAAAAATTGTACTTGCACCACTCCAAAAACTTGTACTTGCACCCCTCCCAAAATGTGTACTTGTACCCCTCCACCTCTACCAAAATCATACTTGTATCCCTGCACCCCTCCCAAAATTTGTACCTGCACCCTTGCAGGTCTCTCAAAATTTGGACTTCCACCCCTACATCTCTCCAAACTGTATCCCTGTACCCCTCCAAAGTTTGTATTTGTACCCTTGCACCCCTCCCAAAATTTGTACTTGCACCCTGTGCTCCTCTCAGAATTTGTACTTGCACCCCTTCCAAAATGTGCATCCCTGCCCCATACAAAAAATTGTGTGCTTTGGAAAGTTCAAATTCAGTTTTATTTGCAGGAAAAAACACCCTTGAGCAAGCTCATTCACAAGGAGGTCCTGATAGACAATGATACAACAAGCAATACAAACAACAATACAAACAGCATATTATCCAAGCAGTGTTGAAGGTTATGATTAATGTACATCATGGTAAATTGGAAAACAAGCAGAGGACAAACATTTGGAGCATATCAAACTAAGCAACCTTTATACAGAATGAAGAAGTTTGAAGAAGGGGGCACGGGGAGCAAGGGGGAAGATAGGCAAGAGAAGGGGGTGCGGGGTAAAGGAGAGAAGGGAGGTACAGAGGCAAGTGGAAAACTAAGTGCTTACGTGCATGACTGGTAGTTGGCAGGGGTAGTGCTAGCTATTGTGGCAGTGGCAAATATCCTTAAAGATTTTGTTAGACAGGGGTTTGAAGAAGTTTTAAAGAGACAAGTTCAGGAAGTCTGAGTACAGTCTGGGATTTTATTCCAGACAGATGGGATAACAAAGTTAATAGCCCCTCTACCATGGGAGGTATGCACTCTGGGCATGTCCAGTAGAATGAAGGTGGATTTCCTTAATGAGTAATTGCTGCATGTCCTATGAATGAGGGAAGAGATATACTGTGGCAATTTGTTCCACTAGATTTTGAGAGTCCAGGTGCCAATGTGGAGCGTCCGTCTTGTGGTAAGAGATGTCCAGCCTACTGCCTGATAGATGTCACAATGATGCATCCTATAGGAAAGGGAGTGAGGTAGGAGGTATGGATTTTGTGTCGGGAGGGGGACGGGGACAAACTTGTGGATAGGTGCAGGTTTGGGGGGACTGTGCAGGTGAGGTATAAACTTCAGGAGTCATGGGGTAGTGGGTGCAAATGGTTGGAGAAGTATGGATGGTACAAACGTGGGGAGATGCACAGATGGGCACATATCTTGGGTGTGTGGGGATGGGGTACAAATGTTGTTGGGGTAGGGTAGGAATGCAATTAGGTATGATGGGTGAGTATGGGTGAGTATGCAAATATTATGAGGGATGCAGCATAGGAGTACAAATATCGGTGATAGTAGAGATTATCGGACCAGCGCTACTTGTGCAGCATAAAGCTTTCGTGAATACAACGCAGTATCGCCTCGAGCTGGCGGCTATGTTCTTTACGCTATGTAAGCCACGAAGTCCATGTTCAGTTAGATTTTCTCACGTCACATTAGTTGGGTAGCTCTGCCCCCACACCCCCTTTGTCTTTTTAATATCGGGGGGTATGAGGGCGAAGTCCACCAAAGTAAAATAGCGAAAAATGAAAGTACAAAATTAAAAAATGAAAGTACATGAGTCTGGTCTGACTAAATGAAATTTTGTAACTACTTTTGCTTTGCCCCAACCAATTTCCCAAAAGACAAAGGGGGGGGTTGTGGGGCAGAGCCCCCAACTAATGCAATATAAGTAAATATAACTGAACAGGGACCTTGCATTGCGACTTACATAGCTGTGTGCATCATAGCGGTGCACCATGACATTATGACAAATGGACAGTGTTATGCTACGCTGGTAGTAGAGCCATAACCCTGGTCCGATAATCTCCACTATTCCCCAGATATCAAGGGTGAGGGGGCAAATTTAGGAAGGTATGCAACATTTTTTGAGAGACATAGAAGTACATATTTTAGGAGGGGTGTAGTTGCGAGTACTCATTTCAGGAGGTGTATGGCAGATAAGTATAGGTTGTAAGGGTGGTGCAAGATAGACTCTAAGTTGGAACAGGTGTGTGGGCATGTTTTGGAATAATTACAAAGGAGGGGCACAGTAGAGGTGCACATTTCTGTGGGATTATAAGTTATATATTTGGGGAGAGGTACTGGGGTAGTAGTACACTTTTTTTGTGAATGCTGTGGAACCTCAGCAAAGGGAATGAATCTAATGTGAATAAATAAGTAGGAACTGCTGTGACTGCATTCAAAGATGGTAAAGGCGTGATAGTGGAGAACGTCAGACCATCGCAACTAGCGTACATGCTAGGTCAAATCACCAATCTTTTGAGCACCTTATCAACTCCACCACCACTAAAAAAAAAACCTCTCATACTCTTAAAATGTCAATTTCAGTTTCCAGTATTCCTTGCTAGATATTACAATTTTGTTCTACTGGTATAAGCCTATTAACAAAAAGTTTCCATCAGAAAATTGGTAGCAAAGTCTGATTTCTGTCATTTCACAATTTAGTGTACTGTGTGCTTTAAGCTGATAGGACGGTCCCATGCCTCTCAACTGTCCCAGTTTACCTCAAATTTTTCCTCTGTCCCTCATAAAATGTGTGTTCTTGTGACAGAACAGTGGGGATTAAAAGCACAACATGATGTTAAACATTAAATAACAGACTTGTTATTCTTCAAACAATGCATCTTTTTTTTTTTTTATTTACTCCCCCTCTCCCCTGCGGTCCCCCTCTCTTCGGGAGCCACTTTTACGGCCTTTTTCAGCCCTCGCTCACCTGCCTGTAGACCAGAGCAGTCCATCCCCACGGAGCCTTGGTTTACCCCAGGCGAGAGAATGCAGGTGGGGCCTACACCCAGACTACTAAATTGTCATCGGGATGCTGTCTCTGGGCAGGCAGGGGCATTGAGGGTCGGGCCTAGTGCTCCGTCTACCGGGAGACCGCAGGTGCTTTTTCAGTGTTCTTTCTCGCGGCGTGCATGTCCCTGGTGGGCGCTGGCGCGTCTGTACGTCGCCTCCCTCTTTCTCTGCCACGGCCTTGCTGCCTCGGGTCTCCACCCGAGGTCAGTCAAGAGCCGGGCTCTGGTTCCCCCCTCCCCCAGAGGACGAGCAGTCCCTAGGACACTCAAGCCCTCTCCCCCGGCTGGCCCTCCAGCTTCCCGGGCTCGTTCCCGAACCCGGGTCGCTGGCGTCGCAAGCGGAAATCCAACCGCTGTGCCAGCGGGCCGGCAAACAATGCATCTTAACACAAATCCCTTTATTCTATCAGCTTTCTGAGTGAATAATTAAGCATTATACAATGGGCAGAAAAAAATAGACAGAATCCTGCATTTTGATTGGCTGGCTGGCACTTTTTCAGCATTGTAAATCCTCCAGTGTACCCACTGGTAAAGGTGCCAGCCAACCTCTTTACCAAGATCGGTACAACCCCCCAAAATCAAAACATATACCTGCCATCTTGATTTCCCGCTAAAGCGCTCCACAACTCCGGCCCTCAAGTACACAAAGTACATTGTTCTCCCAAAATAACTGACAAAAAAAAACCTACTCGACTGAAAAAAAGGAAAAAAAAACAGCACCATGTACTTGGGCTACAATCAGTTCCTGGCTGGGCCAGTCATCCTCGCCGCCTGCATTGCCAACTCCCCACACACATTTCTCCCCGTAGCCTCAGTCCCTTCCAATTACCCCAGACACGAGACACCACGTTCCCTACAGCTGACAAACTGCAGCTCTGTACTAAACCGTCCATAACTGAAGCCTCGCTCCATCTCTCGTCCGATACTGCTCACCACATATCTCTACACTTTTCCTTTGTTTTCTGCTCCGGCTCCAGTGCCACTTACTACCCGACTCTCCGAGTGTCTTCCCGCTCTCCCTCTCGTGTGGGTATAATGGAGGATTTACCACGGCTGGTGTGGTTTGGTCATGAGGCTCAGCCGAGTTACTTAACCACACCCGTCATGGTAAGCCCTCCAGTATACCCATACCCTGGAGGGATAAATTGCTATTATACAATGTCCCCATTCCGTTTCTGAAAGAAAAAGAAAAATAGTTTTTTTTCCTTTTTAAATCCTTTTTCGTAATATTTTTGTAACCCCTCACCCCTACCTTTTTGCAAAACAACAGGTGGCATGCTGTTGAAGCTGACAGCAGTACCTGGTGGGGACTGGGTTCGGGAAGGATGAGGTTACTCGGCACAGGGAACCTAGGTTTGGCTACTCTGCACAGGGACACCCAAGTAAATCCGAACACAGAAAGCAATAGCTGTAATGTCCAGAACCAGGAATGGGATTCTACAGTGTGGCTTTTATTCACATCCAAGCTGAACAAACAAAGCACAGATGGATCCCCATGGGGCTACATTCCTGGTAATGCAGATGAGAGACAACAGAACACTTCTTCACTATTTCTAGCCCTCAGGCTCTGAACCCACCAGGCACACAGCCCGGACTTGCACGCAGCTTTGGGTACACAGCCCGACTTGTACACTACTTGGGTTTTCCCCACTGGCCCAGCTCCCCCGTCGGCCACTTGATCCGCGGTCCATTTTGGGAAATGAACCAGACTTCCTGTTGTGGCTCCCTAAACCACCTCAGAACCTTCAACTTCTAGAGGGAATTTTCCTTCCAATCCCATGTCTGGGTACGTCCCTCATCACTGGCCAAGTGCATGAGGCAAAGTAGAAATCCATAGATCAACTCCGTAGAGGTGGACCTTGTCACTAAAGATGGGGGGTCTCCCACCTCCAGCTCCCACAATCCATACCCGGCCATTTCTCTGGAAACTAAACAACTCTTTTCTGAAAGCTTGGCAATGTAGATTACTGGGTAGACATATGTCACATCTCCTCTACATGTCTTGACTTCCACTATGTGCTGGACTTGAACATACTTTTACTTTTGGCTAAGCCTATTACTCTAGGCCTCCCACTACTTCAGTAGTCCAATCCCCACTATCACACAAGTCCCAGGGTGAAAACATGGGCCCTTTAGAAAGAGCAGAAACTCACCCTTGTGGTGCTCTGTTGAAGGTGAGAGCGCGCTCTACTCTAAGGTGGTGAAAAGAGATGAGTGAGGCACCAAGGTCTGAATGATGTGGATAGGATAACTGTTATCCAAACAAGGAGAGGCAGGAGTCAACTTAGTATTTCGATGCCCGCAGGGCGTTTATTTGGTACCAGGGGTAGACAGACACAGTCACAAGAAGGAGGAGGGGTTGCCCGAGAACAATAGGGCAATGGAACAGGGAAATACTGAAATACTTTTTATCTACCACTTTTACGGTTATTACTACAAAAATAAACTCTAGGCCTACTGCCACTCTTATTCTGCTACTAGTCTATACTGTACTCCTAACTCTAAATGAGAATCCAGTTACATAGGCTACTCAGCACTGCATTAGGGTGATCAGCATCACACATCTCCAACAGAGTCCACATATTACAAGAGTCCAGAGATCCGGCATCTTCGTGCACACCGTCGTTCTTCGTTGGTAGCTACAAGGGAAATAAAACAGAACTGTAGAACCCTAATCTCAATTTCCAGCAAGGATCTAGATGAGGCCACTGGGGTGGTGAGAGGTTTGGTAAACAGACCATATATCTTCGGCAAAAGCCCACTCTCTCCAAGGCTGCCGGAATGCAAAACCAAAGCAACTGGTTCCTGAAATAACACACTGAAGCAAGAGGTTCCTCAGCCAAAACCCACTTCCAGGGTTGCCAAGGATGAAGAAAGATCAAGATCTGCGTGGCGATGAATCCAATGGAGGACTACCACGACCTGACTGATGCTGCGGCACTCCAAGGGCCAGCTGGACTCAGAAGAAACTCTGACAGGACCAGGAACCATAAGAATCTGAAGAGATGATGGTTGACTCTGCAATCCTAGGATCAGGAACTAACACAAAACAAAGAAACGTGGACACGTCCCGGACTGGGCTTCAACGGACTCGACTTTCGGTGAACGACCAGGTGGGGGCACAGAACAGGTTCTCCAGGATGAGCTCTCTCTTCTGTAGAGGGCGACCAACTTCAGGACATCTGGAACAGGAACCATATGGAACGACACTGGCACGGCTGTTGTGATGCATTTCGGCGGACGTACTTTCAAGATGTGAAAACAAGAAAACGGCGGGTATGACTTGTACGACTGACGATGGACTCGACTTCGGTGGACGACACAAACAGACGGGATGAGCTGATGGATGATCTCCCAGGAGTGAAGAATGCTGGAAGGATATCTTTTTCTGAGTAGAGACTGATTCTGAGCAAGTGGTGTTACAGACCACACTAAGAGACTGCAGTGTGGTAGAAGATTGAGATGGTCTTTGTACAGTAGTAAACATATAATTGAAGAATGCCCAAAGAACTGTGGAATGATACAATAATTTGCCGGAGGAGGGCAAATTATAACTTCAGGGGTAATTGTTACTGATAAGGGCCAATGTCCAGGTGCTTAGAGCAATAGTTCAGGTACTTAGACCAATAGTTCAGGTACTTAGGGCAATAGTTCAGGTACTTCGGACAATAGTTCAGGTACTTAGGGCAATAGTTCAGGTACTTAGGGCAATAGTTCGGGTACTTAGGGCAATAGTTCAGCATAAGCAGTACAGTAATTACAGTAGTTTCACAGTATAGGCAAATTGAACACTCTCAAATGAACCCCCGTTTCTATAGGTAGAATTATTCTGGAACAGAGATCCCTTACTATGCAGTGTAGCTGGGGAATCCTTTAGTACCACTAGGCTGGTTTGCCCTATTCCGCTAGGCCAGGGCCTCCCTTTAGTACCACTAGGCTGGCTTGCCCTATTCCGCTAGGCCGGGGCCTCCCTATAGTACCACTAGGCTGGCTTGCCCTATTCCGCTAGGCTGGGGCCTCCCTATAGTACCACTAGGCTGGCTTGCCCTATTCCGCTAGGCCGAGCCTCCCTATAGTACCACTAGGCTGGCTTGCCCTATTTCGCTAGGCCGGGGCCTCCCTATAGTACAACTAGGTTGGCTTGCCCTATTCCGCTGGGCCGGGGCCTCCCTATAGTACCACTAGGCTGGCTTGCCCTATTCCGCTAGGCCGGGGCCTCCCTTTTACCATTAGGCTGGCTTGCCTTATTCCGCTAAGCCGGGGCCTACCTATAATACCACTAGGCTGGCTTGCCCTATTCCGCTAGGCCGGGGCCTCCCTATAGTACCACTAGGCTGGCTTGCCCTATTCGGCTAGGCCGGGGCCTCCCTATAGTACCAGGCTTTACCTCGGGCCTAATGCCCTATCTTTACCTCGGGCCTGATGCCCTACGTTAGCTTGGGCCTGGTGCCCCACCTTAGATTGGGCCTGGTGCCCCACTTCACAATGGGCCTGGTGCCCCTCGTTGCATTGGGTCTGGTGCCCCACTTTGTACTGGGCCTGGTGCCCCACGTTGCTTTGGGCCTGGTGCCCCACCAAATACTGGGCCTGGTGCCCCACTTTATAATGGGCCTAATGCCCCTCTAAGCTTTGGGCCTGATGCCCCACTTTATACTGGGCCTAATGCCCTACTTTATATCTGGGCCTGAATTGCCCTTTTAAATTCTGTTACCCTTTTAAATTTCCAGCTCACTGAGAGCTGCTGTCATTTATCTCGCGAAACCTCGCCTCAGTTCCGCCCCCTGTTAAATATTCATAAGGCCGCTATGCTGGCCTTGCTTTTCAGCCCCTCCATGTGGGCGTCGCTAGCCCCGCCTCCCTAATTAATATTAAAACATTGTGGGTCCTAATAACCCAATGCCCCTGCGGCGCCCGGCCACCTTCTGAGAGTGCCTAATGCACTTTTTAAAATAAAGACAGTCCCCTTTTAAACACAGGCGGCCAGCACAGCGTGTGCTGCCGCTGACTCACCGCTCTGCGGTCTCCGGGGTTCGTTGCTGCAACTGGGAGGCGGGAGGTGAGCTGGCAGTGGGATGGAAATGATCAGGCAGCGAGAGGGACGGCTCATGGGGACCTCTGACGGCCAAAGATGATGCGGCTTGCTTGCTGCCGACGTGGGACTGGTGAAAATTTGTTAAATGACTCGGGAGGCTAAAATAATAAAATGGAGGGCTGTTAAGCCCTTACAACATGGCGGAAACGGTGTTGGCTCTTTGTGGTGCCCCGATGGCACCACCGACCTCAGCACTAACAGCAGCAGGCTTCTTCAGGCAGTGGAGGCAGAGCAGGCACACAGCTAAGTCCTCAGGGATGGCTTCAACCCCCAGGTAAGCCCTTTCCTTATCCCCTTTGACTTACTGTGTCCTCTCTCCTCAACAGCTGCCCAGGAACTGACCAACTGACTTGTTATAGAATTATATTTAAAAGTTAAACCTGCCTGGGTTCTAGAATGGCTGGATTGGAATGCTGTGCATGAGCCACTCAGCACAACATTCCATCCAGACCATTATGACGTAATGTTTTACAATCTGTCTTTTTACCAGCTATAAGTACACAGGGGCACTTTTCTATTATTTACAGTATTTTCTGTGTATAGGGAGGTTGACTCTTCATGTCTAGGGGCCCCTTAGTACAGTACCCTGCTGCTTACCCCTGCAGCAGGTACCCTGAGCACCTGTGTATTCTGCGTTTATTTATTTTTATTTTAACTTTCTGGAATGACCACCTTTGGGGCATTACAGATTCTGGCCCGCCTAAAAATACATGTCCCCATGTATTCCCCTTAACATTTTATAAAATCTATCATCTCATCAACCTCTAAAATCTTACTTAACACTCTATGAAGTCTTTCGTTAATAAAACACTCTTAAAATCTCTAAAATATTCTTAAAACATCTACAGTACTGTAAATTTTTGTTTTAAAGATTTACCCTAAAGTGACTGTGTCTGGGAAATTACTTGAATTAGATCTACCTGTTGTACCAAGGTATGAGTTGAGAAGCTTCTGTGATATACCTTCTAGGAGGGATACCTGCGTTCGATCTTTGAGATCTGCGGGGTTGGAAATCAACAGGTTCTGGAACAATACATTCTCCTTCCAGGAAATCCAGTATTTCTGGAGCTATTACTGGTACACAGTTTGAACGGTCAAGAGAATGCATATATGAAGTACGGGTCTAAGGTTCTGTACACCAATTGGTTGGTGATTCTGGTTTCCACATTTTGTCTTTGGTGGACTCCTGCCTCTCTTTCGTCGTAGGACTGTCCTGTTCTTTAACGATCACAGTGTCTCTGAAAGTGCAGGCTTTTAGTAGGTTACGATGGACAATTTTGGTGCCATGTCCAAATTCTTGTTGGATCTTGTAGACTGGCAGTTCAGGGTAAAGTATCTCGATAATGTAATGAGGTTCTGATTCCCACTTTGAAGACAGTTTACTGCATTTCTGGGTCTTCTTCAACATTACCCTTTCTCCAATAAGTAAAGGTGTAGCTTTGGCCTTGATATCGTAGTTTGTTTTCTGCTTCTGCCGTGCTTGTTCCATCTGTCTACCAACGATTTTTCCAGCTTCTTGCAACCGTTCATTATGTTCTTGGACCCAATTTGTCACTGGCTTCTTTCCTTTAGTCTCTTCTGGTGGCACTTCCAGCACTAAGTCCATTGGAAGTCTTCCGTGTCGTCCAAACATTAAATAATGCGGGGTATAACCCGTGGAGCAATGAATCATATTATTATACAGATACGTGAGTTCAGGAAGTAAAGCTGGCCAGAAGGGGACGTTTATATTCTGGTAGAGCTCGCAACATTTCTAGGATAATCTGGTTTGTTCTTTTGCAAAGTCCATTTCCTTGGGGATGGTAATCAGTGGTTTTTAACTTATGAGTTCCATACAGAGCACACAGTTCATGAAAGAGTTGAGATTCGAACGACGTTCCTTGATCTGTTAGAATTTTTGTGGGGTATCCATAAGGCCGTACAAAACATCTAATAAAGGTTTCGGCAGTAGTACGAGCAGATAGGTCTTTCACTGCACTTGCAACCACGAACTTGGAAAAGTGATCCACCATAGTGAGGATATAAACGTGTCCATTTGAGCTAGGGTCCAATTTCAAATGATCAAGAGCAACTAGTTCCAATGGTGCGTTACTGACTATTGGATGGAGAGGAGCTCTCTGATTCACCTTTTCCTTGCGCTTTAAGTTACATGCTGGACATTCCTCACACCATTTTGCTATATCATTTCGCATTCCTACCCAATAAAATCGCCTTCTGATGATAGCTTCCGTTTTCTTGTGACCGAAATGTCCTGAGTTGTCATGGTATGCTTCCAACACTACTGAAGCACTGGTCTTTGGAACAACGATTTGAGTTATCTCTGTGTGGGTGGTGGAATCTCTACTCTTCTTAACCATATGATAATCTTCTATGGCCAAGTGAGTTCTGTGCCTCCAAAGTTTCATCATTTCTGTGGTCAACTTCCTTCTTTCTTTTCTGTTCATGCGCTTCTGTTGAGCCACTAGATCTTTCACTTGGCGCACTATAGGGTCTTGGCTTTGTAGTTTCACCCATAGATTCTTTTGATTTGCAATCATGTCATCCACTTCCGGTTGATCTTCCACTTTAAACTCGGGAACAAGTTGACAGCATGCCTGTACAATCTCAGCTGGTACCTGCAGAAAAGGTGGCATTTCTATATTTTCCAGCGGGGTGTCATCTATTTCTTATTCTCCGTGTTCAGGCATCCGGGACAAGGCATCAGCATTTGCATTAGATTTACCAGAGTGATACCTGATGGAAAATTGGTAATTCGTGAGTCGAGAGGCCCACCTTTGCTCGAGGGCTTCTAGCTTTGCAGTATTCAGGTGTGCTAAAGGATTATTGTCCGTGAAGACCGTGAAAGGGGTGGCAGCTAAATATTGTCGAAATTTCTCAGTGATGGCCCAGACTAGCACTAAAAATTCCAATTTAAAAGAGCTATAGTGGGCGCCGTTCCGCTTGGAGCCTCTTAATCCTCTGCTTGCGTAGGCTATTACCCTTTCCACACCATTCTGTTCTTGTGAGAGTACCGTGCCCAATCCTTTGTTGCTGGCATCCGTATACAACAGAAATGATTTTGCATAGTCTGGATACGCCAATATGGGAGCTTCAGTATGTATTGTTTTTAGTTGATCGAAGGCCTCTTGTTGCTCAGTACCCCATGTAACCAGGCGATTCTTTGGGACTCTACCCTCTGCTGACCCTCTCAAGAGTTTGTGTAAAGGCACAACAATCTTTGAGAAATTCTTAATAAATCTACGGTAGTATCCAACAAATCCCAAGAATTTCCTGATCTCTCTGATGGTGGTACGAACAGGCCATTTCTTTACTGCTTCGATCTTCTCTGGGTCTGGCGTCACTCCATCTGCAGAGACTATATCTCCCAGATAACTTACTTTGGTCTGCAACAGGTGACATTTGGATAGTTTAATTTTCAGCCCGTACTGGATCAACTTTTGGAATACTTCATCCAGGTGACGCAGATGATCTTCGTGCGTTTTGGAATATACGATAATATCGTCTAAGTACAACAAGAGGGTGTCGAAATTTCGGCTCCCAAGACAATGCTCCACTAGCCTTTGGAAAGTTCCAGGTGCATTACACAAACCAAAAGGCATCCTGGTGAATTCAAATAAACCCATGGGGGTAATGAAAGCTGTTTTCTCCTGGTCCTGGGGCACCATAGGAACCTGCCAGTATCCGCTGGTCAAATCTAGAGTGGAGAATACGGCTGCTGATTGAAGAGCTGTGAGGGAATCCTCTATCCTAGGCAAAGGGTATGCGTCTTTATGAGTGATGGCATTTAGTTTGCGGTAATCCACACAGAATCGGATCTTACCATCCTTCTTCTTGACCAGAACAATTGGCGCTGCCCAAGGGCTGTGACTTTCTCTTATCACATTCACCTCTTTCATCTCCTTAATCATTTCTTTGACCTGCTGGTACATAGCTGGTAGAATCGGCCTAAATCTCTCTCTGATAGGTGGATGTCCATGGGTACTGATGTGATGTTGTACCCCACGAGCTAACCCAAAATCCAAGGGGTGTTGGCTGAAAGCTTCTTTTCGGTGTAAAACCACCTTCAAAACATCGGCTCTTTGCTTCATGCTGGTCTTTGTATCACCAACTATAATCTCCTTGGTCCATTCTGGTCTCTGGTCGCTTTCCATCCCATCTTCAGACACTTTCTCCATTTCTTCCCCAGCTTCGACAATGTCCTGTAAACATACCGTGTGGATCTGCGCAACCGGATGGTTCCGGTACAGCTGTATGTCATGAGTCCCGTAATTTAGCACTCGGACTGGTATCCTACCTCGAATCACAGTAGCTACACTTCTAGCCACTATTATTGGCTCTCCCTTATTCATTGGGTAGGGTTCTACTAGGGCATCATAGTCTTGACCCCTCAGGCCCACCTTTGCTTTGCACCACAAAGTGGTTTCAGTGCCTGGCTTCAAGGTTACTGATCTAGCATCCGTCACCCTTACTTTACCGATTTCACCCTCGGCATTGGCGAATCATTGGTGGCACTGCAAGTTGTAGATGGTCTGTTGCAGGGCATGCTTCTCCACTCAAGGCACGTGTTTGGCTTGCTGCTGGAGGATGCTTACTAATTCGCCGAAACAATTCTGTAGAATGTTCATCCTGAGAATGAGTGGTGGCAGCTGATCACTCTCAATGTAGCTCACAATGATGCCTGTGTTACGTTGAATGTTCGTTCCTAGCTGTACATCGGCTTCCAGGTAGCCTAAATATGGGACTTCATCACCGTTGCTTGTGATCAACTTTACCCAAGATCTAGGAGGTGGCTTCAGATCATTGGGCGTCCAGTACCTTCGGAGCTCTCTTCCTTGCAGGGTGGTGACTTGCGATCCGGTGTCCAACAGCGCCATAAGCTCGATGCCATCAACCTTAATTGGAATCATGGGGCTGTTACCAACAAAACACGACTGCTCTAGCGGGACTGCTGGACTTGATCAGCTGCTCTTCGGGGGTCGGTCCTCATCCCCGAAGAATTCCTGTTTAAACTTAAGGTGTTATTGACTGGCTGACCACATCTCCTTTCGATATGACCACCCACACTGCACCAGCGACATATGGGCCTTCCTTGGCCATCAAATCGATCTGTGGAGCGTCTCCCTTTACTCCTTCTCGAATGGTTCATTTGGTCATGCTTTCTCTCTTTCTCTAATGGACCGAAAATTTTCTCGTTCTTCCACCCACCTTTCCAACTCTGCATCTCTTTATACATTTCTGCCATCTGGTTGGTCAGCGTAGCAATCTGCTCCGTCAGCTCCGAATGTTGTTGAGCGCCCGTCTGTACAGAACATATCAGTGTCTGTAACCTTGGGTCAGGTATCTGCTCATGTTCTGAACGCTGGCTTGGGTATGCAACAGCTTCTCTTCCCAGTTCTCGTCTTCGTAAGGACACTTCCTCTGGTTGGAGTCCTAATTGCCAAGAATGGTCTTCTTTCCAACCCTTGGTAGTGTAGGTCGGCCACTGAGTTCCCATAGAGATTTGGGGATATGCTGGAGCTTCCTCTCTAGAATGTCCTGAACCAAATATTCAGATGGCTTTCTCTTTAAAATCCAGAAAGTCAACTTCAGGGTTCTGTAAATGCAGCATACGTAGTTCTCTTTTCAAGGCCTCACTTTGTACTCCTTCTACAAATTTCTCGATTAGTACTCTATCTGCATCCTGGACCTCTGCTGCATCTACTCTCTCTATTGCTCGTAACAGCTCTTGTAGACTCAGTGCAAACTCTCTCAGGGTCTCTTGAGACTTCTGGGTATGCGAAAAGAACTTCATTTTGAGGTCAGACACGGTCCTAGCATCAAAAATCTGCTGCAACCTCTGGAGTATCTGGTCTGCTGTGGCTTTTGCTCCACTCGGCCATGATTGGACTTCACGGTGGGCAGCTCCCTTCAATTGCCAGATTAAAATTTCAACTTTTTGTTGCTCAGGGATTTGATACAACCAGAACATGGCTTGCATCTTCGAACGGAATTCTCCCAGGTTGCTGGTTCCATCCCCATCTTTCTCTCCAGAAAACTGTGGAAGCCATGGCGCTCCAAAGTAGTATGGCATGGTTAGTGGAGATGGTGGGATATTCCCTCTAAGTCCATCTCGGTCTCCTCCGGACAATTCACTACTACACCCTGGCTCCATTTGTGCTTCCTACTAAGCCACTCCAAGTTTGGACTCCTCAGATAAATTATCTCTATCCTGCCGACTACACCAAAAATGTTAAGAGTTATGTGGTGCTCTGTTGAAGGTGAGAGTGTGCTCTACTCTAAGGTGGTGAAAAGAGATGAGCGAGGCACCAAGGTCCGAATGATGTGGATAGGATAACTGCTATCCAAACAAGGAGAGGCAGGAGTCAACTTAGCATTTCGATGCCCGCAGGATGTTTATTTGGTACCAGGGCCACAGTCATAAGAAGGAGGAGGGGTTGCCCAAGAACAATAGGGCAATGGAACAGGGAAATACTGAAATACTTTTTATCTACCACTTTTACGGTTATTGCTACAAAAATAAACTCTAGGCCTACTGCCACTCTTATTCTGCTACTAGTTTATACTGTACTTCTATACTCTAAATGAGAATCCAGTTACATAGGCTACTCAGCACTGCATTAGGGTGATCAGCATCACACATCTCCAACAGAGTCCAGATATTACAAGAGTCTAGAGATCCGGCGTCTTCGTGTACACCGCTGTTCTTCGTTGGTAGCTACAAGGGAAATAAAACAGAACTGTAGAACCCTAATCTCAATTCCCAGCAAGGACCTAGATGAGGCCACTGGAGTGGTGAGAGGTTTGGTAAATAGATCATATATCTTCGCCAAAAGCCCACTCTCTCCAAGGCTACCAGAATGTAGAACCAAAGCAATTGGTTCCTGAAATAACACACTGAAGCAAGAGGTTCCTCGGCCAAAACCCACTTCCAGGGTTGCCAAGGATGAAGAAAGATCAAGATCTGCGTGGCGATGAATTCAATGGAGGACTACCACATCCTGACTGATGCTGCGGCATTCCAAGGGCCAGCTGGACTCGGAAGAAACTCTGACAGGACCAGGAACCATAAGAATCTGAAGAGATGATGGTTGACTCTGCAATCCTAGGATCAGGAACTAACACAAAACAAAGAAACGGCGGACACGTCCCGGACTGGGCTTCGACAGACTCGACTTTCGGCGAACGACCAGGTGGGGTGCAGAACAGGTTCTCCAGGATGAGCTCTCTCTCTTCTGTAGAGGACGACCAACTTCAGGACATCTGGAACAGGAACCATACGGAACGACACTGGCACAGCTGTCATGATGCGTTTTGGCAGACGTACTTTCAAGCTGTGAAAACAAGAAAACGGCGGGTATGACTTGTACGACTGACGACGGACTCGACTTCGGCAGACAACACAAACGGACGGGATGAGCTGATGGATGATCTCTCAGGAGTGAAGAATGCTGGAAGGACGTCTTCTGAGTAGAGACTGATTCTGAGCACATGGTGTTACAGACCACACTAGGAGAGTGCAGTGTGGTAGAAGACTGAGTATGTCTTTGTACAGTAGTAAACATATAACTGAAGAATGCCCAAAGAACTGTGGAATGATACAATAATTTGCCGGAGGAGGGCAAATTATAACTTCAGGGGTAATTGTTACTGATAAGGGCCAATGTCCAGGTGCTTAGAGCAATAGTTCAGTTACTTAGACCAATAGTTCAGGTACTTAGACCAATAGTTCAGGTACTTAGGGCAATAGTTCAGGTACTTCGGACAATAGTTCAGGTACTTAGGACAATAGTTCAGGTACTTAGGGCAGTAGTTCAGGTACTTAGGGCAATAGTTCAGCATAAGCAGTACAGTAATTACAGTAGTTTCACAGTATAGGCAAATTGAACACTCTCAAATGAACCCCTGTTTCTATAGGTAGGTATTCTGGAATAGGATCCCTTACTGTACGTTGTGGCTAGGGAATCCTTTAGTACCACTAGGCTGGCTTGCCCTATTCTGCTAGGCCGGGGCCTCCCTTTAGTACCACTAGGCTGGCTTGCCCTATTCCGCTAGGCCGGGGCCTCCCTATAATACCACTAGGCTGGTTTGCCCTATTCCGCTAGGCCGGGGCCTTCCTATAGTACCACTAGGCTGGCTTGCCCTATTCTGCTAGGCCGGGGCCTCCCTTTAGCACCACTAGGCTGGCTTGCCCTATTCTGCTAAGCCGGGGACTCCCTATAATACCACTAGGCTGGTTTGCCCTATTCCGCTAGGCCGGGGCCTCCCTATAGTATCACTAGGCTGGCTTGCCCTATTCCGCTAGGCCAGGGCCTCCCTATAGTACCAAGCTTTACCTCGGGCCTAATGCCCTACCTTTACCTCGGGCCTGATGCCCTACGTTAGCTTGGGCCTGGTGCCCCATCTTAGATTGGGCCTGGTGCCCCACTTCACAATGGGCCTGGTGCACCTTGTTGCATTGGGTCTGGTGCCCCACTTTGTACTGGGCCTGGTGCCCCACATTGCTTTGGGCCTGGTGCCCCACCAAATACTGGGCCTGGTGCCCCACTTTATAATGGGCCTAATGCCCCTCTAAGCTTTGGGCCTGATGCCCCACTTTATACTGGGCCTAATGCCCTACTTTATATCTGGGCCTGAATTGCCCTTTTAAATTCTGTTGCCCTTTTAAATTTCCAGCTCACTGAGAGCTGCTGTCATTTATCTCGCGAAACCCTGCCTCAGTTCCGCCCCCTGTTAAATATTCATAAGGCCGCTATGCTGGCCTTGCTTTTCAGCCCCTCCCATGGGCGTCGCTTAGCCCCCACCTCCCTAATTAATATTAAAATATCGAGGGTCCTAATGACCCGATGCCCCTACGGCGCTCGGCTGCCTTCTGAGAGCGCCTAATGCACTTTTTAAAATAAAGACAGTCCCCTTTTAAACACAGGCGGCCAGCACAGCGTGTGCTGCCGCCGACTCAGCGCTTTGCGGTCTCCGGGGTTCGTTGCTGCAACTGGGAGGCGGGAGGTGAGCTGGCAGTGGGAGAGAAATGATCAGGCAGCGAGAGGGACGGCTCAGGGGGGCCTCTGACGGCCAAAGATGATGCGGCTTGCTTCCTGCCGACGTGGGACCGATGAAAATTTGTTAAATGACTCGGGGCTAAAATAATAAACAGAGGGCTGTTAAGCCCTTACAACGTATGAAACGCGTTATTTCGCGGTGCCCTCGATGGCACCACCAACCTCAGCACTAACAGCAGCAGGCTTCTTCAGGCAGTGGAGACAGAGCAGGCACACAGCTAAGTCCTCAGGGATGGCTTCAACCCCGAGGTAAGCCCTTTCCTTATCCCTTTGACTTACTGTGTCCTCTCTCCTGAACAGCTGCCCAGGAACTGACCAACTGACTTGTTATAGAATTATATTTAAAAGTTAAACCTGCCTGGGTTCTAGAATGGCTGGATTGGAATGCTATGCATGAGCCACTCAGCACAATATTCCATCCAGACCATTATGACATGTAATGTTTTACAATCTGTCTTTTTACCAGCTATAAGTGCACAGGGGCACTTTTCTATTATTTACAGTATTTTCTGTGTATAGGGAGGTTGACTCTTCATGTCTAGGGGCCCCTTAGTTCAGTACCCTGCTGCCTACTCCTGCAGCAGGTACCCTGAGCACCTGTGTATTCTGCGTTTATTTATTTTTATTTTAACTTTCTGGAATGACCACCTTTGGGGCATTACACCCTCTGGTTGCTGGTGCCCCACAGGCGATTCCCGAAATCTTCTTGTTTCCCAAAACTCTTGAACAAATAAGGCAGCTTCTCCACTAGCAGAAAAAACAGGGGGTTGCCCCTGGAATATGCAAGAAACCCTTCCTGACCCATCCCCTGAGGGATGGGGCACTGAGACCCGATCCAGCGGTCTCCATCACTTTAACAACTATCTTTTGTGTATCTCTTTTGGTGGAAACACACACCTTTTTTCTGAATGTAGCCCTATGTCAGGCTGAGGCTCCCAGAGCCTAATCAGAGCTGCTGTGCTCCTCTCTTAGCAAGCTCCAAACCCCAACTGACCTACAGACTACTGTTCAAACCTCCCAACATTCTATTCCAACTCCCTGCTGCAGATTCCATTGTGGCTCATGCAGCTGCGACAGTTCTATGTTGATGTCATCCCTCAGTCTCAGCTGAGACTGAGAACAGAGTGAGACAATGTGAAATCCATTTAACCGGAATTTCGCAAGCTGCCTTCCCTGCCTACCACTAGGTCTTACTGGGATTCTAGTAACCCCAGGTAACAAGGGGTTTACATTTTTATTGTTGTACAGGTGGAGGAAATAGTCCCCTGATGTGGGCAATCGTGAGAGGGAGAGTGGGAAGACAGTTGGAGAGTCGGGTAGTAAGTGGCATTGGAGCCGGAGCAGAAAACAAAGGAAAAGTATAGAGATATGTGGTGAGCAGTATCAGATGAGAGATGGAGCGAGGCTTCAGTTATGGACGGTTTAGTACAGAGCTGCGGTTTATCAGCTGTAGGGAACGTGTTGTCTCGTGTCTGGGGTAATGGGAAGGGACTGAGGCTACAGGGAGAAATGTGTGTGGGGAGTCTGCAATACAGGCGGCGAGGATGACTGTCCCGGCCAGGAACTGATTTTAGCCCAAGTACAAGGTGCCTTTTTTCCTTTTTTTCAGTTGCATAGGTTTTTTTTTTCGTCAGTTATTTTGGGAGAACAGTGTACTTTATGTACATGAGGGTCGGAGTTGTGGAGCACTTTAGCAGGGAATCAAGATGGCGGGTAGATGCTTTGATTTTTGGGGGTCATACCGATCTTGGTAAAAAGGTTGGCTGGCACCTTTTCCAGTGGGTACACTGGAAGATTTACAACGCTAAAAAAGTGCCAGCCAGCCAATCAAAATGCAGAATTCTGTCAATTTTTTTTCTGCCCATTGTATAATACCAGATTTTAAGATGTGTCCCTGCTTTGGGGTCTTTGTCCTTAATTTTTTTAAGCCTTGTCCCTGATTCATGAGGCAAGAGGTATAACAGGACCTGGTGGAAAATTATGTCATTAGTGCTTGAAAGACATCAGCACACGCCAGAGATTCCACTGGCTGTTGTGAAAAAGTATGAGGGATTTTTTTGTTATTGTAAAAACCGTCAGATAAGATAGGCAAACAAAATCGCATACGTGAGTAATTGCATGAGGCCTAGTTGTCCTCCTGGTGGGCAAACTGCATTCGATCTTGTATTGCATCCTTCTGAACACAGATTTTCATTTTTGTAGCTACCTGGGGTTACGGTTTCCATTTAAAGAACGTGTTAGCATTTATGAAGCCACCGTCCTACTCTGGGACAACCGAAAGGGAAATATGGATTTAACAGAGTTATAAGAATGAGGTACTGTCAGCGACTGCAAAACATATAGTACAGTTACTCCCTAGCGATTGGCTCTAATGCTTCGCCATCGTGTGGGACTGTGTCGTACTATTGGTTCCCACTTGTGTCAATAAGTAGTGGCGTCGGTTGCCATGGAGGCGGGGCCTATGGTAACAGGCGGACGCCGAATCTCAGTTGTTGAATCGGCGGGTGAAACTGTACTTCGGGCCCCGACCAGAACAGCTCGTCGGTCCTACAGAGACTATCAGCGGACTGGTCTCAATCGAGCGCCCCACTGTCTGTGACCTAGTAAAGAAGCCCAGGTCACAATCTGCCGCATCCGGGGGTCGCCAGCCACCTGCGTCTGCCAAGAGAAAAGGGGAGACAGAGCTCTTAAACGTGGGTAGCGAGGAGACGCTGCTGTTGAGAGGGAGGTAGGGAGCATCGCTAGGGAGGTACGAGAGCTCTATTGGCGACTTCGACGGGGAGAGACGGAAAGAGTATAGGTTACTATATTTAGATCTGTGAGAGAGCAAGAGAGGCGGGGATCGGAGAAAAGACAGGGTTCCCGAGGGAGGAAGCAAAGGGGACTGTAAAGTCTTGTAAACCTACCTGTCAGAGCCAGTGTAAACAGTGCTACAAAGGCAGGGTGCTACAAACCTTTCAGAGAAATAGGGAGAGAGGAAAGGAGGGAGAGTGAGCTGAAACAGATTCAGCCCTGTGCTAGAGAAAAAGGGGCCGTAAACCTGTGTGAGAGGGAGCTCAAACGGGGCTGTAAACGTCTCGGAGGGACTGAGGGATGGGGAGCAAACAGGGATGTACACTTCTAGAGAGTAAGGGAGAAAAAATGTGGGCTGCAAACATTTAGAGACCAGAGGCTCACAGGCTGCTGCTATAAACCGACCATAGAGATTGATGGAGAGAGACCGAGAGTGGTCAGCAAAGCTATCATAGAGACTGAGGGAGAGCAAACTTGGGCTGCAAACCTACCGTAGAGATTAAAGAAGAGCAAATAGAGAGAGTTAACCTATGATAGAAACTGAGGGAGAGCAAGAGTGGGTGGAAAACATAGAGACTGAGGAAGAGCAAATGTCGCCTGTAAACCTACTATAGTAGAGACTGAGAAAGTGTGGGGGGCAGATCTACCATAGAGATTGAAGGAGGGAAAACGTGGGTAGTAAACCTTCCATAGAGATTGATGAAGAACAAGTGTGGGCTGCAAACTTACCATAGAGACTGAAGGAGCACAACTGTGGGCAGTAACTCTACTATAGAGACCAAAGGAGAACAAATATGGGCTGTAAATCTACCATATAGACCAAAGGAGATAAAATGTGAACTGAAAACCCACCACAAAGACTGAGGGAGAGCAGACCTGGACAGCAAGCATACCGTAAAGACAGAAGAGACTAAATGTGGTCTGTAAATGGACTGTTAAGACTGAGGGAGAGCGAATGTTAGCTGTAAACATCTAGTATAGACTGAGAAAGAACTTTCGGCTGCAAAACATCACATAGAGATCAAGGGAGAGCAAACGTGAGCTGTTACATTCCCATAGGGACTGACAGATGCTAAGAGGGGGAACTGGCATGTAGCAACAATGGCTGTGTATGTGGTCTATTCCCACCCTGCCCTGATTAGGTACAGGACTAGCATCTGCACCCGAGCAACCCTTTTCTTGTTGATAGTGTTAGCGCTAACATATATTTCTCCACTGCTGATTGCCTACAGGAGTCAAGGTATGCTGTGCTGCATTTTTTCAGATATGTATTTCTCAGCTTTTTCAGTTAAAAAACCCTCCATGTAAAAGAGTCTGGTCTAATGTCTGTCTTGAAGGCCATTTGCAGTGAAGACAGTTTACGAAAGCCCAACATTACATCCATGGTGCATTGCATTCAAGCGATATCTGGAGTTCTGTGCATTTAAAAAAATGTTTTTCCACAAAGCTTTTTTCTACCAGGTTGCAGGTGACTTTTCAGCCCCTGCATTCCTCATTGCCATCTACCACCTGCCTCCTTGAGACTCATCTGCCCTAGAATCTCCCCTGGATTACCCCTCCATGGTGAAGTTGGGGAGAGAGGGCCATCTTCCCTATTCTGGAGAGACATATCTGGATGATAAGTGGAGGTCCCGAGTGGGGAAGCAGGCAGGAGTGGGCGAGCAGGGCATCATATATCTGCTCCCTATTTTCCATTTTTCAGGTTCCTCCCCCAACTGGCAGTGTGCAGTGATTCTAGGCATGTGTACATGTGGAGGCACTCATGCACTACGGTGTCTACTGCCTACTGTCCCCTTGTGAGTCACTCCTGCTGCACTGCTACCACGCTTTTATGTGGTGGCAGTGTAGGAGTGGTGTGGCTGGTCCCATCATCTGGGAGAGGAGAGTAGTCAAACTGATGCCCAGTCTTCTCCCTTGCTCATTTGTCTCCCTCTCTGGCTGATGTCCAGTGACCAAAGTGTGGTCCTGAACCTGGGGAATCAACTTGGTGGGAGGTGTGGCGTCCAGCACCTTAACCCTCTGTGCCACTGGGCCACCTACATTTACAGGATGAAACTAACTTACCTTTCTTTTCTTTTCTTTTCTTTTCTTTTCTTTTCTTTCCTTTTCTTTTTCTTTCTCTCTCTCTCACACTCACACGCACCCAAGAACTCTCTGCAGGGGTGATGGCAAAATTGGAAAAGGTCACAAGTACAGTAAATAAAACACAAGGTAAACTAGTTCAAATACATACCAAGAGTACAGATAGTAGGCACTTTAGGGAACATGCAATAGAAATACAGTGATGCAGGTAAAAATAACAACATCTACAAGGTTCAACTAGGTGCTTTTTTAAGACTGTTTTATAAAGGACCAGAGAATTTTAGTTTCTCTTAAATTATGTGGTTGTGAGTTCCAAAACTTTTGGGTTACATAAAAAGAGTGTTGTCCTATCTGGGTTCTGCTGAAGGGGACTAGTTCATTGATTATTTGTAGAGCATTTAAGATTCTGAGGACAGTCATGTAGCTTTAGCAAAGCGGTTAAGGAGTCTGGAGAACCTGTAGCCAGGATTTCAAAGATGGAGCTACACAGCAGAAATTGAAATCTGGCATCTAACAAGAGTCAGTTTAGGTCTTTATACATTTTACAGTGCTGGACCCCTCTGTCATTGTTTAAGGCAAATTATACAATGGGTTCTAAAATATAAGGTTTGTGAGTAGTTGGTTAACAGTTTATGCTGTGGGGTAATTTATGAATCACCACCGCTTAACGTGCCAGCCGACTGCATGTTAGTAAAATCATTCCATACAGAACTTCCAGTACAACTCGCAAGACCACCATTTTTTTCTCCTGCTAACTGCTCAGTTTCGCAAAACCAAAAGCCGTCAGTAAACACAATATAAAATATCTGATCTAACCTGCAGTTTTAAGTGGGAGACAACTGGGAGTTAACAGCGATATTTTCAGTTTAAAATCACTGTCTTATGACGCTCAACTCACCTTGCTACCAGCTGGCTTCAGGAGCATGAGAACGCTTCTGCCCAATTATCAACTAACTATTTTGCATAGGGGGAAGGACATACTATTAAAATCGGCATATAAACAATAAAAAAAAGATTTTCCTTCACTTTTTTGTTTTACTCTTAATATTTTTGAATTGTGTAATTGGAATAATCACAAGTCGGGTGTGGTTTGGTCCGAGAGTTACCCACGGCTGGCATGGTTGGTCACTCCAGTCATGGGTAAATCCTGGCCCAACCCACACCCAATTGGTGATTATTCCTTAACTGCCCAATGTGATTGTAAAGTATTCTTAGTCTAGAGAGTTCTTTCTTCACAAGTGAGTCAAAGAGTACTGCACCATAGTTCACCATTCTGTTGGTAGTAGTACTTGTTCTTTTTATTGTTTGACAAGTTAGGTAATTACAATAACAATAAATAACATTTATACAAATAAAGGTAAATTCATTATTCTCTTAAACCAGTCATATATAAACTTCCTATGCAAATTCTAAAAATAAATACAAGAGATTAAGGAAAACCCCCTTCCATGCCCTGTAGCCCAGTATTTAAACTAATGTAACTATTTTAACTTTTGATGCTATTAGTTGGATATCCTTGTGTACCCACATTCAGTATTCTGTATTCAGAAATATAAAATATAAAACTGAGCATAAAAATGCTTAACCTGTTTGAAACAGGGATACCTAAGGTTACTCAGGAGTAAAATGACCCACTTCCTCGTCATCCCTACCCCAATATAGGTGTTCCTCGTGGTCTTGAACATAATGATTTGAGGCAGTCCCAGTTCTGCCTCAGTCTGGTGCCAAGTAAGGACTCCACCAGCACCACTGGCAACTTTGGATCTGTTAATGCTTCAGAAATGTCTCCCAGCATCTACCTAGTAAAACCAGACTGGAATAGATCCCCATAGGCTAATTGGGGTCTGCAGCCTCCTAAACACTTAATGTGAAAGGGATATTGGTTCATATCTGCCGTCCTAACATCAGTAAGTGTTTGGTCTTGTTGCCACTTTAGTATTGACTTGCCATGTCTGTGATCCCTTCCAGTTTGGCATACTGTGTTATCTTTGCCTGAGGCTTCAAAGAATATTCAGAGGACACTTCTTTACTTCAGGCTAATTACCAAAAAGCTAGACTACATACTAAACACACTAAAAAGGAAAAAAAAATTAGAGGCCTAGTGTATCATCCATTCCCAAGGGCCCAGTCAATCTGTTGGTAAAAAAAGGCCCGGCGGCCCATTGTGGTTGTCCATTCCTACCTAAATAATGTTGAATTTGAGAGCCCTAGAGGCTGTTCACTCTCTCCTTCCCCTTTCCTTAATTTCAGTCTTGTATCTGTCCTACACTTGTTTGAATCCCCCACTGATTTTGAACAGGCCATTTCTTCTGGCTGCCTATCCATCTCTCCACCGTACTGTCTATGAAAAGTACTTCCTGTTATCCGTCCTAAACTTGCCGCCCCAGCACCTTCTTGGAGTTGCCTGGAGTGTTTGTGTTCCCATGCAATCTGAACACTAGGCAAGGTAACTTTTATTTATAGGGCGCTTAACAAAACATATCAGAAATAAAACACATAATGAAACATAATAAAAATTATCAAAATAAAATTTTCCATAGTATCAAAATAACAGGTTAAAATTAGCTTCAGGTTACTCAGAAGGTATGGCTGGAATCGTCAGTCCATAAAAGCCAGGCTAAAGAGGTGGGCCTTCAGCCTCAGCTTGAAAACCCCAATTGAGGGAAATGGCACCACAGTCTGCACGGAGGTTGTATACAGACCTCCATCTCAGGGGGAAGAAACAGACAAGTAAATGATAGAAGGCATCTGTAGGATGGCAGAAAAAGGGGAGATATTGTTGATGGGGGGCCTGAATATGCCAGATGTTAACTGGAGCACCTTTGCTGCAGCCACATCTAAGAGTAGGGTCATTCTTGATGTCCAACAGAGGGCATACTTCAGACAGCTAGTGTTGGAACCTACTCTGGAGGGAGCAGTCTTCGACCTGGTACTCTCAAATGGGGACAGAGAGAAGATTTCAGATTTAGAAGTGGGTAGCCATCTGGGAACAAATGACCACCAAACAGTGTGGTTCACAATAAACTTAGCCATAGAGTCAAGTCATACAAAAGTGAGGGCACTGGACTTTAGAAGGGCTGACTTTGGCAAAATGGGAGAGTGCCTCAGAAAAGCACTAGCAAACGGGCAAGAAGGAGGGGTGGAAGAACAATGGGGACACATCTAAACTGCCATCACAGAGGCAAAAAGCCTTTGTGTGAAGCAAATAAATCAAAACGAAGGAAAAAAAACACTATGGTTCTTAAAAGAGTTGGTGGGGAAGGTTAGGTTGAAAACAAAATAGCATTCAGGAAGTATAAGGAAACACAGAAGGAGCAGGACAGAGAACTGTGCCAGTTATAGCAGAAGGAAGCGGGGAAGGCAGTCAGAACAGCAAAGGCCCAAACCGAGGAAAAGATAGCCAACTCAGTTAACGGGGGATTAAACTTTTTATAGGTACATTAGGGAGCGAAGAAAGACCAAGGGAGGTATAGTGAGGCTTAATAAAGGGAGGAGGGTGGGAGGGTGGGCAGAGGGTGATGGTGAAAAGTGGGGATACTGAACGAATACTTCTCAGTATTCACAAAAGAAGAGGAGGGAGAGGTACCTAATCCAATCAATAGAAACACTCTGGATAGTGGGGTCCATTCGCAGAAGAAAGGGTTTTGAAAGAACTCTTAAAACTAAAGGTGGACAAAGCAACGGGACCTAAAAGGATTCACACCAGAATTCTAAAAGAACTTAAGGGAGAACTAGTAACACCACTGACTACCATTTTTAACAAATCATGGGAGGATGGTGTGGTACCTGAGGACTGGAGGAGGGTGGATGTGATTCTCCTTCACAAAAGTGGGAGAAAAACAGAGGAAGGAAACTACAGACCTGTTAGTTTGACCTCAGTGGTAGGGAAAATGATGGAATCACTTCTGAAAGAAAGAATTGTTCAGTACCTAGAGGCCAGCGGGGCACAGGACCCAAGGCAGCATGGATTCACAGTGGGAAAGTCATGTCAGATGAATCTAATAGATTTCTTTGACTGAGTGACCAAAGTACTAGACCAGGGAGGGGCTGTGGACATGGCCTACCTAGACTTTAGCAAGGCATTTGACACAGTCCCACACAAAAGATTAATAAACAAGTTAGCCAACCTTGGAGTGGGTCTCAGGGTGGTAGGCTGGGTAAAACATTGGCTGGACAACAGGACACAGAGGGTAATATTAAACGGAGTCCACTCTGAAGAAAGGAGGGTTACTAGCGGAGTACCGCAGGGTTCAGTACTGGGACCAGTCCTTTTTAATGTCTTTATAAGTGACATTACAGAGGGACTGGAAGGAAAAGCATGCCTCTTTGCAGACAACGCAAAGATTTGCAACAGGGTTGATACACAAGGGGGGTGGAAAGGATGAGAAGGGACTTGGCAAGGTTGAAGGAGTGGTCAAAAGTATGGCAGCTTAGATTCAGTGCAAAGAAGTGCAAAGTAATGCATGTGGGAAGCAAAAACCCAGGGGAAGAGTATACAATGGGGGGAGGAGGGTACTAACAACAACAAAAATGGAAAGAGACATGGGAGTAGTCATATCAGATGACCTAAAGGTAAGCAAGCAATGTGAGAAGGCAGCAAGGAGGGCTGGGGAGATACTGGGATGTATAGGGAGAGGCATCCCCAGTAGAAAACAGGAATTTGTTATTCCTCTGTACAGACAGTTGGTGAGACCCCATCTGGAGTACTGCATGCAGTTCTGGAGACCCCATCTATGCAAGGACATAGGATGGAGGCAGTCCAGAGGAGGGCAACTAAAATGGTGCAGGGTCTGCACCAGAAGACAGGCAAAGAGACTAAAGGAGCTTAATACGTATACCCTGGAGGAAAGGAGGAAGGGGGGAACATGATAGAAACTTTCAAGTACCTCAAAGGAATCAACAAAGTTCAAGAGGGTAGCATATTTGAGAAAAAGAGATGTGCAAGAACAAAGGGCCACTATTTGAAGATAGAGGGGAGACGGCTTAAGGGCAATGTGAGGAAGTATTTTTTCACAGAGAGGGTGGTGGACACATGGAACAGCCTTCCTGAGGAGGCTGTGGGGTCAGAAAGAGTGGGGAAATTCAAGAATGCACGGGACAGACATAAAGCAATTCTGGTGGGGGTTAGAGAGAAGTAGGCTGTTGGTTAACTAGGTTCTGCAGTTTATCCAATAAGTAAGTCATTTATTTATAAAAAGGCACCTTTCTTCACCCAAGGCGCCTGTACATACCATGATTAATACAAACACACAACATAATTACTGATTTAAATAAAACCTTATATATACATCCATTAAAAGTTAATACTCACTAAAATCACCATATGCAAACTCAAACAAATACAATAAGTAGAGAAATGGGCAGACTGGGTGGGCCAAGTGGTCCTTATCTGCCATCAAAGTTTATGTTTCTGTGAGGGAGCCTCCCAGACTGCAGATGGAAGTGAGTTCCACAGGGACGGCCCAGAGGCACTAAAAGCATGGTCACGTGATGCTTTGAGCTGAACCCTAGGGTTGTCCAGGAGGCCCCTCGACGAGGAGCAGAGGGAGTGAGCAGAGGTTAGAGGTGTCAGGAGCGCTGACAGGTAGCCAGGACCTAGTCCGTATAGGGCCTTATAGGTGAATAAACCCACCTTGAAAAGAACCCTCCACCTGACAGGCAGCCAGTGCAGAGTGCGCAGTACCAGGGTCACGTAACTGGACCTAGAAAGGCCCTTCAGTAACTGGGCTGCCGCATTCTGCATCAGCTGCAGTCTGCGAAGGGTCCCTCCCATGACCCCGAAGTATAGAGAGTTGCAGTAGTTGAGTCTAGAGGTAACAAAAGTGTGCACCAGCATCAGGAGATCCTCAGGCAGAACGTGGGGCTTGATCCTGGCAATGTTCCGATAGTGGTAGAAACCACTTTTGACTACAGACGACACCTGATCTTCAAAGATCAGCCTGCTGTCCAGTATCATGCCCAGATTTCGCACCTTCGGGGAAGCCACCAGTGGAATGGACCTCAGGAAAAGACCTGTGTTAGCACCAGGTGGTAACCCATCACGCCCGCGACCAGTTCAAGTTCAAGTTTATTGCAGGAAAGACTCCGTTGAACAAGCTCATTCACAAGGAGGTCCTGAGGCACATACATATACACATACAGTTCACAATTACATAGACAGGAAATATAAAATGTAGAACAACAACAAAAAAATATATATAATACAAGAGGTATACACAATAAAAGTCCTTATGCTATATATGCAGTACATTACAGCTTTAACCTTGCCCTAAATTATGCAACACATTTCAGCTTAATAAGTAGAGGGCCAGTTGGTACCTAGGAAGTTGATTTGGCGTTGGAGGCCTAGTATCACCTACATATGTCTTTTAATTTAGAGATAGCTAGTGTTTTGAAGGAGTTAATTGATACGATGCTGGTTAGCTTCAGTATGGCTTGTAGTTGATTCCAAATGTTTGGGAGGGCGTATGAGACAGCTCTTTGGCCAGCTGTGGTACGTGTCCTGGGAACATCTAGTAGGATAAGGTCGGATTGATCACGAGTACCTTCATCTTGTCCTGGTTTAGCCTCAGCCAGCTGGAAGCCATCCAGTCATTGATTTTAGCCAGGCAGTTGTTAAGCACATCAACAGCACCAGATGTTTTGGGTGCAAATGACAAATACAGCTCGGTGTCCTGTGCATAGCAGTGAAACTTCACACTGTACTGTTGAATGATCTCGCCCAGGGGCAGCATGTACACAGCGAACAGGATCGGTGACGAGATCGAGCCCTGTGGTACTTCACATGACAGGGGCATTGGGGAGGAGGAAAAATTCCCCATCGCCACCCGCTGCACCCTATCCAATAGATAGGACTGGAACCATTTGATGACACCATTGGCAAATCCACAAAACTCTCAGAACTGATCAAGAAGCACAACGTGGTTCACAGTGTCAAATGCTGAAGAGAGATCGAGGAGCACAAGAACTGACCTGTCTCCTCTGTCTCTAGCCCTGAGTAGATCATTACATAGGGAATAATGTATGGGGAACCATACACAACAAGGCTTTGTTTCCATCGAGGGGTTGAAATGACAGCATATGAACCTCGAGAGCGAAGCTCGAGAGGTTCATGCTGTCATCTCCACCCTGAGATGGAAACACATGCCGAGCTGTGTGTGGTTGACCATAAATAGTATATGGCTTTTTACACTAGTGACAGACCCCCACTGAAATGAAAACAAAAAATGTTGCCATTTCTTTGTTCTACTCATATCAAAATCAGATTTCCAGACTTTTGAAAGGTAAAAGGTATGTCTTTGGGCACTGGGTTGTTAGTAAGTAGCCAAGTGTAGAATAAATGAGAAATTTAAAATTGTATGACCTTTGAACTGTGCATAACAACTGTTCGGAATGTGCATAACAACACTTTAGAATGCGCATAATGGTTTAGAATGTGCTTAACAAGGATTTTGAGCAGGCTGATTTTTATACATAACAAAGGGTAACGATATGCTATATCGCTATCCACTTAATTTATCTCATGACTATATTTGTGCATTTCAGTCATGTCCCCTTTTTCTTTCTCACCTCAAGTGTGTACATGTTCAGATATATCAACTTCTTCTTGTACGTCCTATGCTACTGTCCCTGGAGCATCTTGGTTACCCTCCTCTGCACTGCCTCCACTCTGTGATCTCTTCCTTTAGATGCTGTCTCCAGAACCGCACACAGTACTTCTGATGAGGATGAACCAGTCCCCTATACTGTAGTAACTGCACCTCCTCCTGCTGACGATCCCCTTCCTATTCACCCCCAATTTCCTATTTGTCCTGCCCACTGACCTATTGCATTGTGCTGATAATTTCAGACAGTCTGAAATTAGTACTACCATGTCCTTTTCCTCTGTAGTGCTTTCCACTAATGGCCTCCTTGGCCAGTCCATATTCTGAAGCCCAGGGAGCGCTCCGCAAACCCGGCAGTGCCAAAGTGGTAAAATATTCCTTCACCTATGCAGATGAAAGGGCCCTTCATGCATACCGGTGCAGGGGTATATTCAGAGGTTAGCGGCAACTGTAAACAGCCCCCCAAGTGGTGATGTTTACTGCTGCTGCAAACTACCTCTTAACTGGGCGCTAAGCCCACGTCCCCCTCCCACTGAAAGCAGGACAGCTGTACTGCAGCCACCCACCCCCAAACTCCTGTTCTGACGACTTCAAGGCCGCCCTGGTGGTGCCCGTTGGTTCTCCCATCGCCACAAGCACCCATTTACACAAATATATTCATTCCTTGGTGTTCAGTGGCTCCCACCAATCATCCATTTGAACTGTATGAATGCATCCTGGTGTCAAGTGACTCCCTCTACCCCCTGATCACTGCTCTGAGTGGTGTTATGTATGTTAACGGTGTCTGTAATCCTCTCTGGTCCAGTGGTTCCCCGAACCCCAATGCCATTTTCTAGGTACAGTAGCACACTTCAGGCTGCTGTGTTCATAGGGAGATACAGGCTATCCGGTGTATGCTGAGGAGCTCTCAGCCTGCAGCTTCATGCCTCCGCATATACTAGAGAAGTGCCTTTATCTCCCAAAGGAAGCATGTTTTGTTGTGTACTATTGCCCACATGTTTTCTAAAACCTCTTATAACCCAGGTCTGTAGCATATACCGATGCTTTTCCTGTGGACTTGTAAATACATAGTAGTATACTTAGTAAGTAATAAGCCACGACAGGGTGTGCATTAAAGGATTTTAATGCACGCCCCAGGAGTGTGCTAAGGCACAAGGCCAAAGGCCGAGTTTCCTTACGCCCCTGGGAAGTGCATTAAATATAGAATAATATATGGGGTGGTGTGTGTAATGAGAAGTTTACACACACCCGAGGGGTTAGATGCTCATAAACCCGAGAGCGAAGCTCAAGGGGTTTATGTTAGCATCTAACCCTGAGGGTGTGTGTGTAAACTCTGAGTTTAAACACACTACCCCATATTTTATTTTATATAATTGCTGGGTTTCGCTCTCGGGGTTTATGAGCATCTAACCCCTCGGGTAAGTGTAAACTTCTCATTACACACACCACCCCATATATTATTCTATATGTAATACATGGACAGGACCTTCTACTATATAGAAGTGGTTAACAGTTATTTCCCTGTATATCTTTCTCTTGTATATTAAGTTGGGGGGGGGGGGAGTGGGGCGTGAGGCTCAGTGGGCGGGGGGGGGGACACCACTGGACCCCCAGGGATATAGGACGTGGATTTTATTCAACTTATGCCCAGGATCGGGCGTGAAGCGGTCCACTGGACCACCAGGGATATTGGACGGTTTAATATTAATACTTAAGCCCATGATCGGGTGTGTAGCGGTCCACTGGACCACCAGGGATATAGGACGGTTTATTTTTAATACTTAAGCCCATGATCGGGCTGTGAGCGGTCCACTGGACCACCAGGGATATTGGACAGTTTACTTTGTATACTTAAGCCCTTGATCGGGCGTGTAGCGGTCTACTGGACCACCAGGGATATTGGATGTTTATTTCTACTACAGATGCCCGCGATCGGGGATGGGGGGGCGCCGCCACGAAGGTGCAGCCGGAGCTCGGGTGGCCACCCACAGGTGGCAGCTGCCATGTTGCGCCCTGCAGTATGGCAGCTCACCTGTTGGTGGCCAGCCGTTCCTTTTTTTTTTTTTTTGGCTCACCTGTGTGCAGCACAAGTAGGGGTTGTGCATGCATGGGCTCAGCACATCCCAGGCTGAATATCGGGACGTGCGGGTGTGTAGGCGCCCCCCCACCTGCACACATACATTACTGATGCGCTCTGGCGCATCAGGATTTGTACCAGGCATAATCCCCATTTGAATATCGCGCCGGGGTGCATCAGTGGGTTGCACATGGTGAACCCTTCTGGATATCCGGGCCATAGTCTATAGTGTTGCCCCTAAGTCCACCCTTACCAGACTGGACACTTTCTTTAACTCCTGTCGCTTTGCTCTTGCCTGTCCACCACGTACACAGCACTGTGGCCTCTACACTGTTATCTTCTCCCCCCCCCCGGGGCTAGATGTCTTGCCCAGAGTGTCTCTTTAGTTGGGAAGTTCTAGCTTAGCTTCCTTCCACCCTACCACCTCAGCGCACTCCTCTCCACCCCTCCCACCCCTTCTACTCCCTCCGCAAGTCTCCCTTTAGGACACTTGCCCTTCCAGCCTGAACTTCCACTTCAGGGAGAGCTGCCTTCTCTTATCACTTTCCAGATATTTGGAACTCCCTCCTATTGGATATCTGCTCTGCCCCGTCTGCTCGCTCCTTGTCCTATCTTCTTTGACACTACATTTCTCCACCCTGCAAATGCTCCTGACCCACTTACATTTCTCCATCCTGCAAATGCTTTTGACCCATTTCTCCCTCACTACCTTTCTTTTCACCCACTACTGTCCTGTTTTTCCAGTTCCAGCCTCCCCCAGTTTCCTTCCTTGGCATGCTGAATGCATATGCACTGACTGGGTTTGTATGGAGCAGAGTTCATACCCTTGGGTACCGCTCCTGATGAGGGTTATGGCTTGCCTCCCCCACACACCATCTCTCCTCTTCAATTTCCTAACTCCATCAAGTGTGCCAGTGCTAGTTATTCTGTCCCCTAACTACCTCCCAACGTTCCTCATCTATTCTTTGTAAATCCCTTTGCGGTGTTTGCATCCCAGAGGGGTAAAGGTGTAAAGGTTTGCCTTACTCTCACCATCTCCCCAGGCTGGGAAAGCTGTCACTTAATACTCATTAGCTAACTCTGGAAATTTTATCTGCATTAATATTTTGCATGTATGTATATGATTTATGTCTATTAGCATGTTTATATTTATTTATTGAAATGTTTCACCAGGAAAGGCACACTGAACAACAGGCTGCTCCTCTCACGATGCATCTGGGGTGGGTGGGTGTGTGTGTGTGTGAGGGAAATAGTTCAGTACAATCAACAATTGAACATATAAACAGAGTAATATGACAGACAGTAGTTCTGATGGGTTACAACAGAATACATATGAATGCAAGATATATACACATAATTAGATAAAAATGCAAAAATATATAGACATAATAGATAAAAATATACCTATTACACTTATGTTATAAGGCAGCATTAGAGTCAGTAAACCATGAGAGTCAGGGAATGATAAATGTTAAATACTTGCGGGCACAGTCCTGGAGTGGGATAGTGCCTCTGTAATATGGGGGGGGCGGAGTTTGAAGACCTGGGGGAGGGGAGTAGAATGAGGATATGGCGATGGGTTAAGTACAGTTACAATTTACAGTGAGGAAGTTATGTAACGCCAAGGAGATGGAGTAGGGAGATGAGAAGTGGCAAATCTGGTGTAGGAGACATCATTCCATAATTTAGGGAGGTAGTGAGAAAAGGCTGCCTGGCCAACCATGGAAGACCGACGGGGGACAGCCATTAATCGAGAGTCATAAGATCGGAGGGAGTGGGCAGGTGGGGGGGAGGAGGATATTGAGGAGGCAAGGTAAGGTGGAGTGTTCCGAGCCATAATTTGGATGTGAATTTGGCACAGTGAAGGTTGCATTGGTTATCTAGTGAAGGAAAAGAGAGGGAGGGATGGAGGTTACAGTGATGAGTGAAAGGGGGGCGTCTAAGGTGAAGCGACAGAAGGAGTTAAAGAGACTGTCTAGTTTGGTTAGGAAAGACTTGGGAGCGGCACTGTAAACTACATCACAGTAGTTGAAGATGGGTAGAATCATCTTCTGGACCAGTTCGCGTCTTGCCAGCAGCAGAAGGCAGCTACGGTTCCTGTATAGTGCACCAAGCTTGAGGCACAATTTTTTCAGGATGGCGTCGATGTAGCCAGAGAAGTTGAGGTGTTGGTCAAGCCACACCCCAAGGGGATTGTCCCGTCAAGAGTGTGGAAGGAGGGTAGTGAAGGGAGCCTAGAGAGTCTCAACCTTGTGCCAAAGGTCATTGAGACTGTCTTCTTGGCATTCAGGGATAATTGATGGGAGCTAAACTAGAGCTGAACCTGGTTGAAGTCATGCTGTAGTCTGGTAACCACATCATCAGGGGATTGACCGGAGGTGAAGAGGACCGTGTCATCCGCATACATATGGATTGAGGTGGATAAGCAGGCAGAGGGGAGGTCATTGAGGGATATGGAGACGAGGATAGGACCCAGCACAAAGTCCTGTGGGACTCCTGTGTTAATGGGGAGGGTTGGGGATATGGAGTTACCAGTTCTGTCGGACTGAGTCCTGCCTATCAGATAGGCTCTAAACCAGTTGGTGGCAGAGTTGGATAGGCCTGCCTTGGAGAGGGTGTTTATAAGTAGGGTGTGGGAGATGGTGTTGAGAGCCTTGGCAAGGTCGACAAAAATGGCGGACGTGATTTGACCACTATCCATCCCTGAGAGGACAGAGTTAGTAAGTCTAATCAGGTAGGTGGTAGTGGAGTGATTCTTCTGGAACCCAGACTAGAACAGAGTGAGAAAGTTAATGTCGGAGAGAAAGGATGAGACTTGTGTAAGAACCAGATGTTCCTGAAGCTTAGCAAGGGTAGGAGGAGTGATATAGGACGGTAGTTAGCAGGGGCAGTAGGGTCATCACCTTTAGGAATGGGGAGAACAACAGCATATTTCCAGATCGATGGGATGGTAGCGGTTGCAAAGGAGAGATTGAGGAGTTCAGTTAGAGGGAGGGGGAGAGAGATACCAGGAGCAGCTAGATAAAGCAGTTTTAGGTCCAAACTGTCGGATAAGCTGCCTTTTAGAGGGGTTAAGAGCATACAAGGCCGACAGTGTGTTGGAGGAGGTAATTCTAGAGAAGGAGAAGGAGGTGGGTGGAGAGGGTAGGCATAGAGAGTGGGGAGGGGCCATATTTGGGGGAGAGGGTAGTGAGAATAGGACAGCAGAAGCGCAGGAGATAAAATGGGAGTTGAATTCGGTAGCCACAGCTAAGTGATCAGTAAGGACAGTGTTGTTAACATTAAGGAGAGGGATGGGTGGTGAGGATGGAGGGGAAAAGGGGAGTGAAGAACTTTCCAGAATTTGGAAGGTTTATTAATGTTAGCCTGAAAGGTAGAGCAGAAATTGTCTTTTGCAAGCCGAGTAGCTTTTCTGCATTGGTAACACAAAAAGCAGTATGTGTCATAGTCTCTAGGGAGTTTAGAAGCTTTATATGCTTTCCACGCTTGGTCTCTGGCTTTTTGACATGTCAAGAGTTCTGGAGTGATCCATGGAAGGTGATTTCCTCTTACCTTAGAGTGACATAGAGGGGTGTGTTTGTTCCAGACTTCAAGGAATTTGTCATGAAAGTAGTTGTAAGCCTTGTCAGGTGGAATTGGACGATGAAACAGGATCCCAGTTAGTAGAGTCAGGTCTTGAAGGAGCAGTGTGAGGTTCAAGGATTTGTATGAATGAGTTAGCAGTATTTTTTGGGGGGGGGGGGGGCTTTTTGCCTATGGATTCTACATACCAAGAAGGTCGCATGGTGGTCACTTAAGGCATCTGGAAGGTTGCCAGCTTTAACAACCCTGTGGGGATGGAACATAAGGGCCCAGTCGATAAGTGAGTGATTACCTGTTTCATGGTTTAAGCAGGTAGGTTCGAGAATAAGTTGTGATAGGTTGAGTGCGGAAACATCGTTGTATACTTTACTTAAACAGGAAGATAACCAATTTAGGTTGAAGTCGCCCATTATATATACTTCACCTGAGGTAGTAAGGGAAACTATGGAGTTGATAAGTTCAGTGGTAATAGAGGGGAGAAGGCCCGGATGACAGTAAACACCAGCGATATAAATGGGGATTGAGAATGGAAGGGATAATTTTAGGATGAGAGCCTCATAGGCTCTAGGGACTGAAGTAGAAAGTATGGTGGTAAATTGTAAGGTAGTTGAAACATAAATTGCTATTCTGCCACCCCTACTGGCTCATTCCTGCCTGGTAATAGTGTAGCCAGGGATGGAGATGGATGGGTCACTTATATTTTTACTAAGCCATGATTCGGAAAGAATGGTAACGTCGGGGGCTAGTGAGATGGCAAGAGCCTGCAGTAGATCAAATCTGGGGAGAAGACTACATATATTCAGGTATAGGATTTTTAGGCCCCGGGGGAGGGCAAGAGGTCTATACTGGGAAGGAGCAGTCGTGGTTGAACCATCTCCTGTGGGGGTTACAGGGCACGGCCCAGGGTTCGGATTTATGTCACCAGAGAATAGGTGCAATAAAGTGATGATAACGAAATGCATTTTTGCACATTTATACCAGGGTAGCGAGCTTGTAGGGTGGATAGTAACTGAGAAGTGTTGGTAGGGAGAGGGTAGGAATTTAGGTATACATATCAGGGTACAGTAGATAGATAGGGGTAGGAGTGATGTATTCGTGAGGATAGGGTAGTGTGACCAGTTAGCTGCAGTGGGTGACGGGATAGCCGCAGAATAGTGGACCATAGCAAGGATCTTAGGAAGGGTAGAGGAGACAGGTAAGAATGGAGAAGAATTTGAATTAGAGGTAAAGTGGGGAAAGTAGACTAACAGGAAGATGGCGAATAGTAGCATTGTGGGGTAGGGGACAAAACATACTGTAAGAACCGCACAAGGAAGAGACAAGGGACATATCATGGGGTAGGACTGTGGAGAGAAAGGGCATTTTGATGTGAAGGGGGCAGAATATCCTTGGAACAGACTGTTCAACTGAATAATAGAGCTAGAAACTAATAAACAGCTGACAACGCCACATGGGAGAACTGGAGATTGCCACTGTTGAGACGAGTGTAATTCAGTGACAAATAGCTAGACTGGAGCTGTGGAAGGGTAGACCAGGGATAAGAAGTTTAGACTAAGAAGTGAGAGAATGAGGTGAACAACAGTTGGCTAAGATCGGCTGCAGGGTGGAGCCAATGTGAGGGAAGCAGATTTAAAGAATGCCAGGCGAGGGTGGGTGGGAGAAAATTAGAGCAAGGCAAACAATCAAAAAGATAATTAGTTAAGCCCCGTATGGCTCCAATGGCCGAGACCAGGCTGGGGAAACCAGGCAGTGTCCCTGTAGCAGAGTAGCCAGTCGAGAGGAGTCAGTGATATCTGGCCAGTCAGCAGGAGTTTGTCAGCGCCAAGCGTGAACTCTGATGCAAGCGAGTCCACCTTGGCAGGAGGAGAGTTGGGCGACAGGTCTCTGTGGGGGCAGGTGGCAGCAATGATTAGAGTGCCGCACCATCAAGGAGTGGTGCCCGGTCAGGGGCTCGGCGATCTGCAGGAGGGAGAAAAGATTAGAGGATTTATTTAAAGGAATCTAAAATGGTACTGGGGTTGGGGGGAAGACTAGCAGTAGACAGGGGACAGCAGGGGGCCTGAGGCAGCAAAGGGATTAACTTAAGTGGGAACAGGTAGCAGTGCACAACAGAAGGTAGAGGATAGGGCGGGTCAGTGCCAAGCTCAGGGAGGGGGGCATTAGCAGAATCAGAGAGGCGCAGGGCGAGGTTCGCTTGCTATCAAACAGAACAGAGGAGAGGAGGAGGAGGAGGGGGGTTAGCAGGGTGGAGAGAGAGAGAGAGAGAGAGAAACAAGGGGCACTGGCAGCAGATACAACAGCAGTTAAATAATTTCAAGTAATCGGCAGTGCTAGCAGGGTAGCTTAAATTAAGCAACTTGAAGTATTTAGAATTTAAGTGGTGGCAGTTTGGTACAGTAAAACAGAATACAGGCTAGCAAGCTAACATATTTTAGCAAGGTAAAAAAAGCTAAATTAACTAGATAGAGGCAGAACATGCAAAGCAAATTAGGGCAAGGCAAACAAACAAAAAGAGAATTTTAAGCCCCGTATGGCTCCAATGGCAGAGACCCAGCTGGGGAGCACAGGCAGTGTCCCTGTAGCAGAGTAGTCAATCGAAAGGAGGTAGTTGGTGAATCTGACCAGTCAGCAGCACGGAGTTTGTCAGCACCAAAACTTGAACTCTGGTGCAAGCAGAGGTCTGTACCTGGGTAGCAGGAGAGTCTGCCGAGGAGTCTCTGTGGGGGCGGATGGCGGCAATCATCAGAATGCCACACCGCCAAGGAGAGGTGCCTGGTCAGGGGCTCGTCGATCTGGGTAGAAGGAGAGTTGGCTGAGGAGTCTCTGTGGGGGCGGGCGGCGGCAATGATCAGAATGCCGCACCACCAAGGAGAGGCACCCGGTCAGGGACTCTGTGATCTGGGTAGCAGGAGAGTCGGCCTAGAAGTTTCTGTGAGGGCGGGTGGTGGCAATGATCAGAATGCTGCACTGCCAGGGAGAGGTGCCCATTCAGGGGCTCAGCGATCTGCGGGTGTGTAAGTATGGGGGGATGTATATAATTATATGTGTGGGTGTATATGTATGATGCTTTTGTGGCCCCTACCCTGTGGAACTCTACCTTGTCGGATTAGAGAGTGCATGACCACCAAGAGCTTTAAGATGTCGTTGAAGACCCATTTAATTGAATTTGCTTTCCCTGCGCTAATGTGAGCCAGTGCTCTGCATATGATTTTGAATATTTTAACTTTATGATAACTTGTTTTATTTTACGATTGCTTTAAGTGTCTTATTGTATTCTATGTATTATTGTGTTTGGATTTTATTGCTCTTTGTACAGCGCTGTGATCCTAGGAACAGCGCTTAAAAATAATGATGATTGATTGATTGGTTGATGTACTTAGTCTATAACTGGATGCCAAGTGCTGCCTACCTATACCTCAAATATGTTTGACAAAGTTTTAAATGTATTAGTTTGTATGCACAGGCTTTAATCTATGTATAGTTTACTTTGATCTCTTATTGATGTGTATCCCTTTTCTCCTCTCCCCTAGGACACACCTGGAAATGAACTATTGTAGCTCAGTGTGCCTTTCCTGGTGAAACTTTTCAAATAAACAAATAACTACTTTAATGAGTGCAAGACCCATAACTATGGAACAGTGAAGCCATGAGTTTATTATAAATGTCTTACCATGCATTTGCAGAGATAAATGTGTTATTCTGTTACAGCCCATTATATATTTGATATACGTCACAGCATTTGTAATGCTTTTATTAGTGTTTTACCTTTAAACAATCTCTCTTTCCATTGTAAACTTTCTGTCTGATCCATTGTTCATATTCTAAGTGGAAATAACATGTTTGAAGTGTAATAATCAGTGTTCTAAGTGACAAATTGTGTTCTATGTGAAAACATATGAGTATCCCCAAATACCATGGTTCATATAGCCAGTTTATGCACCACTGGTGGTATATATTGTTTGTAACTGAAGGCTCTGCCAGTTAATGATTCTCAGTGTTAAAATGCTGCCTTCTCAACCAAATTACTTTCTAACGCTGTAGTGCCAGAGTTGGTTCACTTCTGAAGTTCGGCTGAAGAGCAAGTGCAGTTCCTGCTGTGTGACCAAACAACTGAATGGCACTTCAGTCAGACCCGCCACTTGCCTTTTGATGGTGGCAAACCCTTAGCTGTTTATCAGGAAGACTATACATTGCCACTAAAGCAGACAACCAGTTTAGGAAAAGAATGCCAGAAGCAAAAGTCTCTGCTGTACTGTGGCTGTCAGGCTCAACTCAACAGCCAGAGCAAGCAGTCATACAGTGGTGAAAGCACAGTGTCACAGAGCAGGCAACCAAACTTGATCATGGCTCATAACCACAAGAAGCCAAGACAAATTCCAATAATAATGTAGCCACACTGAGATGCTGATAATAAAACAGCAGGGCAACAAGACCAGTCATGGAACTATAAGAACCAAAAGCTTTCTTGCAAATTGTGTTTTACATTTTTAGGATTTTGGTTGAAACGGAGCACCTATGAAGAGCAGCCTAGTATCCGTTTTCAGTACCAAGTGATTCTGATTGCTGCCAGCGATACTACTGGGAACTATGTGGCATGGAGCACATTTCCACATTTTAACAGTTTGCAAGGTGACAGTCTGCGAATCCCGCTACTGTTGGTAAGTAACCTAAATATAAAGGTGAGTTTCAAGGACCTGAGGGAGTGACACTGTTGACCTTCTATGGCAACTGCAAGGCTAGAAGTGCTTTGGGACCCCTCAGAGCCTGAGTTGGTCTTGGATGTGCCAGTTATATACCAGGATAGAGGTGCTTTTGGACCCTGAGACTGAGTTTGTGTTAGATTTTCCAGTTGTAGACAAGGATTTGGGGGGGGGGGGGGAGCCTGAAAGCCTGAGCTGGTGTTGAGTGGTACAGTCATATACAAGGATGGAGGTGGCTTGGGTCCCTGAGTGCCCTGTTTGTGTTGGTGTCAGAGTTGTATACAAGGATGGGGCTGCTTTGGGATCCACATGAGCCCTGTTGGTGGTGTTGTCTCAGCTGTATACAAGGATAAAGATGCTTCTAACATTCTAGATCGAGGGAGTGCTCCTGACCAACCAGAGTACTTCTTTTCTCTTAGAGTAAAGCACTCTTATTCTGTGATCTTGATCAATAATATATGAATATTGCTGCCGAGACCACTCTTATGGTTGTAAGAGTGGTCTCACATAAATCCTTAGGGTACTGGAACTGCTCGCCTTCGGTTGGCAGCTCTCTTACCCTAAGAATGCATCTGAGACCACTCTTACAACTGTAAAAGTGGTCTTGGTTATGGTATTAACATATGACAGGAGTCCAGTAATGCTGTTATACAAGTTGGCATGATCTCTCACTGTAGATGTTGCCCCGGAGATTAGAACTTAGAACTGGAATTAGAATTCAGTTCAAACTCTGCACTTTGGGCACGCTCATACAAGGATGGAGTTGCTTTGAGCCACTGAGAGGTTGTTTTAGTGTTGGATTCACAGTTTTATGCAGGGCTGGAGTTGTTCTGGGCCCTGGAGAGCCCTGTTTTTCTTGGTGTCTCTCTTATGTGCAAGGATGGCGCTAACACCAATTTTGCATTGTGTGATCGTTCAGATCCCAAGGAACACAACTCCACAGATTCGCCAAGACTTAGGGGACTTTTTATCCTAACATTGCATTTTTCTTCTTTTGACACTTTGTGCTTAAACCCTAACTGTTGCATTAACAAAGATTTTTATAGAGAATTTGTAAATAAATAAAGCAGTGACGAGCAAGCTTGTGCTTTAAATCCCAGATATGTTCCTGTCGCACTCTGTGAACCCAAATAGGTCACCTGGCCTTCTTGTGTTTCAGGCCTCTTAGCTGCAAGATTGGTTATACTGGGGAAATCAATATAATGTCTAACATTGCGAAAGAGAATTACATGGATTAGAAAACAGATGTCAGTATGGAGTGAGGGCTTTCTTTACAAATCTTTGCAGGTGTCTTTCTGGTGATGTATGGGTTCAAGTGTTACTGGAAATGCATTCTTGTTTCCATGCAAACTGGTTATTTGATGGTGGGAAATGACCATGTTCATGATGAACCTCCTGTGTCTCTGTGTCTACACAAGTGTGACTGTTTTCCGTGAGTCTTTAGTTACCAGGCACCATACTGTGTTGTGAAAACAGTAGGGAGACTGGCAGTCAGTCACTGTGGCAGGCCGGGTGGTGACATGTTGCACCATTAACTCTGTTTCCAGTCCCTTGTATCCAGTAAGTTCTACTGTAGTTAGGGCAGGATTATAGCAGATTCTGAAGCGTTAACTGTAGTTGTGCAGTGCCCTTGTGGTTGGAATACTGTCACATCCTAATTAAGTAGAGAATAATTAACACCTAAGTGTTGAGAACAAACTGCTTCACACTCCTTGTTACTGTGTCATCACTGACAAATTAGGTTTTGAATCCCAGATATGAGTCAGTACCGCAATGGAGGCAAGGGTTCTTGACTTACATAATTGACTCGAAAAAACGTCCTGGTGTGCAGCCAATTATCTACTGTTTGCTGTAATCCTTTTTTTCTTTTATTGAGTAAAAAAAAAACTAAAAGTCTAATACAGACTGCCAACAGCAAGATAAATCAAAAGTTTTGATAAGCCAGGATTGATAACATTGAAAAGAAGCGCAATCTCTTGAATATGTTATAAAGCATTAGAGAGCTCTTTTATCAGCAGTTGAAGGGGCCTAAGCCATATAACTGAAATCATATACAGATGAAGGGTCTGCACAGCCAGGTCAGGAAACATTTTGGCCCTGCTCACGCTACACCATGGTAACAGAAAACGTTTTTTAAAACTGATTAATTACCGGGCTGTAGTATCCGTGTTTTAGCATCCGCACTGCTGCCAGCATGTTGTAAACTGTTATTAAAAATGGTTTACAGCATCCACACTACTGCCTCTAGATTGAATTAATGATCAACCGGTTTACATGCAGGGACATCCAGTTTCATGGAGGGGAACCATGCCTGACTGTCCGAACTGCAAGTAACTTCTGAAGTGTTTTTAAAACTGTGTTTAAGTCTAGGTCTTATCAGGGTTTAAACACAGCTTTAAAAACCTGATTTCAAAGCATGTTAAGTGCTGTTCAGTGCGAATGCAAACCGTGCTAGGGCACTTTAAAACGGTTTAAGCTCCTTAAACCGTTTCAAACACCCTAGTGTGAACAGGGACTTAGGCCCTGTTCACACTGGGGACCGTTTATAAAACGTTACTAAAAACGTTTTATAAATCGGTCCGTAGCATGGTTATCGGAATGTTCACATTCGATTCAGACAACCGTGCCAGGTGGAAGAGGTTCCCAGGCATGACTGTGGCACCAGCTCAAAGCATTATGGGTTCCGGTTGGTGCCGCAGTGCATGACGGGATACCCGTGAAAGCAGACCAAAACTGATCGGGCCAAAAAATATATGGGCAGCATCGGGGATTCTTCCTCTGCATAGCGGTGCCTGTAATGTATCATTTTCTTTATTCTGTGGCTGACAAAATGGATTTTCTCGCCGGACGGGTTGCCTTAACCCGTGTTACAACCACCGGTTTCTTGTCTGCTGCTGGCTGCAGTTAAGGCAACCATGTTAATAAAACCGTGCTAAAGACCACCTCTTAGCAGGGTTTTAGCACAGTTTTAAAACACTGTTGTAACACGGTTGTAACCGTGTTACAGTGTGAATGCAAACCGTGTTCCGGGAGCTTAAAACGGTTTAAGGTTCATAGGTAGAGTATGTGATCGAGGGACAAGCCCATTTTGATCACGCCACCTACACTAGGTGGAATTCATATTTTAGTTCATCCATGTACAAATCAAGCTTCAATTTAAATTGTGTTAAATTATCACTACGCACAACTTCACGTGGGAGGGAGTTCCATATTGGGATTATTCTCTGCGTAAAGAAGTTATTTCTTTTTGAGGTCCTATTTGTAAGGTAATTAAACCGTTTTAAGCTTCCTAGTATGAACAGGGCCCTAATGTCAAAGCAGTGTTCATGAATGGATCCCATATAGCATGGAAGATTTCTATTCGGGCTTTTACGAAATAATGAATTTGTTCTAAACAATATCCACCATCCAGTTAAACCAGGTTCTTAAAGTAGGCAGACTAGTGTCTTTCCAGACCATCAAGATGCATTTCTTGACAAGTAAAAATGCTAATAAAATGAGTTTGTGTTGAGGATCCAAAGCACTGTGGTGTTTGAGCTTATAGCCTAGAAGAATTATAGAAGGATCCTTTTTTAATTACCAGTGGCATGCTCTAAAACCTCAAAGATAGAGTCCTTTGCTGTAATTCTTAATTGGGAGTAAAGTATAAATAGGTAATACATGATCTTCCCTTGTCAGTCTTCACCATTGATTACTTCCTGGGTGTAAGCTGGAGGCGCGCACTTGTCACGGGAGCTTTTTTTTAAAAGCTTGCAAGCGCCGCCCTCGGAGTGGCGTCATCTCGTCAGCGGGCGGCCGTTAGTAGCGACCGACTCTTCCTCCAACTCAGTTCTGTTTCTCCCGCTGTCGAGGAGCACCTGCTCCCGGGCGTTTGTATTTTCGACTGCGTCAGCGACTCCTCTTTCCACACACTCGGCGCCAACCGGTAAGACTGTTCCTTTTCTTTCTAAGCGGTGCGGGTGTGTTTTCCTACTGTTTTCTCATTAGTTTTGCGTTATGTCGGTTCGAGCTAAGCGTTTTCTAAGGCAGACGCTTATGCGTCGGTGCTCCTGTAGCCGGCATTTCTCCGTCTCGGACCGGCATGACGTTTGTCTTCGTTGCCTGGGACCCAACCATGACATGGATTCGTGCGACGCCTGTTTCTCTATGGACCGCCGTGTCCTCGAAGTCCGCGCGTTCAAGCTCGGCAAGACCCTGCCGACCTTCGGGGGACGACGTCGCTCAAGAGATTCTCAGGTAAGGTCTCTAGGCCCTTCCCCCGGGTCCCCTCCTGGGCCTATGCGGTCCGAGGAGGAGGGGGTCTCCTCGTCTTTTCTTGCCGAGGAGGAGGCCCCTTCTGCGGTGTCGGGGGAGCGTCGTAGTCCCTCCCGGGGCCGCGACGCCGACACCGCCTCGGCAGTCACCTCTTCGGAGGTGCAGGCTCCCCCCGTGTCGAGGCCCTCGACTTTTGGGCCTGGCTCGGGTGGACCCTCGACGCCGCCTTTTGGCGCCGTTTGGATCCGGTGCGTTCGCGGTGCCGGTGATCATGGTAGCGTTGGTGATGCCGGCTTTTGAACTTCGGCGCCCGTTAATGACGCCGATGGTCATGGCGGCGCCTTCAGCAGCGCCGCCTTCGCCTCCGGCGCCGTTAAGCGATGCCGTGGGCCTGGTCTTGCCTCCTCGCTGCGCGGGTCGGTTTCCGGCACGGGGGCAGTGCCGTTTATCCTGCCCGGCACCGTGGGGTTGAGAGTCAGGCCTGGCTGCTGCCCGGCGTTAGAGGCGGCGGCACACCGTTGGTACCGGTGCCGTTCGGCGGCGCCGTGGCCTCTGGGACCCTGGGTGGCCAGCATTGAGGTCCAGCTGGTCTCGTCCTCCTCGGAGGGCGATGACTCAACGATGGACCCATCCTGGCACCCCCACTCTTCGAGGTCTGGGTCCCCTGTGGCTAGAGGTACCAGGTGGCGCAGCGGGCCCCTCCCTCTGTCCCCCCTTCCGTCGTCTCCTGAGGGCTCCCCGGCTGGGGGTGGCCGGGGGTCCCAAGGGGCAGGTGTGGGGGTGACGGAGGGGGAGGCTCCCCTCTCCGGAGGGCCGGTGACAGCTACCCCCCCGGGTGCTGTTGCCCCCTCTGGAGACAGGGGGACGCTGCTGTCGAGGAGGAGGGCCCTCTCAGAGTCCGAGGGGTTGAGGGGCAGAGGGTCTGGTGCTCGGTCTTCTTTGGCCACCTCGGGGGTGGCCAGGAGCCGTAGTGCCGAACCCCGCCCCTCCCCTGAGCTCTAGGGTGCCCGCAGGCGTTCTTCGGGCTGCCCTTCTGGATCCATGCAGTCGGCGTCGTCACAGGGAGGTTCTTCCCTGGGCTCTTCCAGGCTCCGCTTCCCCAGAGTTCCATTCTGCGGCCTGGTCTGTTGTCCGGGACCCCTCCAGCTAGGGCTCCGTTCCCCGGATTCCAGAGCCCTGGCAGAGAGCTGTTGCCTCCTCGGAGGTGCCCCTCTCCCATCTCTCTGCCTCCACCACCCCCGCTCCCAGGCCATGTCGGTCCTACGGGTCCGTTATCCTGGGAGCAGTTCAGGGGTTCTGCGGCGGCCTTCCCCTCATATGTTAGATGCATGCATGAGCGGGTCTTTCGACTCTCCCACCGCCGCAGAGCCCTCTGGACATTCCAGCTCCCCATCATCCTCGTCTCCCTCCTCCTGAGGGAGAGGAACCCTGCTCATCTCTCCTCCGATGCTGATTTCACGGAATATCAGCGTTTCCTTCGAGGATGGTGAGGATCTTGATTTCCTATGTTGGAGAGACAATACCGAGCAGGAGCCAGCGAAATTCCTCGGTGAATTCAGTGCCCAGCATTTGGTGGTACCATCCTGGCCTATACCCTTCCAGGAGGCGTCTGTCCGGTCCTGGCAGTCCCCAGCCGCTTCTTCTCCAGCCCCGGCTAACTGTCAGCGTAGGTATTGTGCACCCTCAGAGTCTCTAGGTACCGTTCCCAACCCCCCCTCTGGTTTGGTCTACCTGGACACTCCTTCCGGGTGCCGCTGCCTGGCGCACGACCGCCCACCGGATCCGGACTCTCTCCAGTTCGACCGTTGGGGTCGAAGAGTGTTCTCTTCTTCTCGTGCGGTTGCCTGTATTGCATCTCATCAGGCTCACCACGCTGCCTACAACCGGCATTTGTGGTCGATGATGTCCCAGCTGTTGGCATCAATGCCTGATACGGAGCAAACCAGACAAGCCGTTGCCCTCTCCGCGGTAGGCCTGGAGCTGGCAAGACACCAAGCAAGGGCATCTTACGACGCCAATGAGGTGGCTTCCAGGCTTGCGGGGACAGCGATCTGCATCAGGCAGACGGCATGGCTTCGTCTCTGTAGGTTGTCACCCCTGGCCTGGCGTAGGGTGATTCGCTCCGCCTTCCGGGGGACCCGTCTCTTCTCCTCTAGAGCTAGGAGACTTTTGCAGGGGCTCTCTCCGTCTCCTCATCCTCGGGAGGCACCTCCTAGCTCTTCTCCCACTTAGGCTTTTCTGAATAAGCCAGGGTCTTCTCCTTCTGTTTCTCACCAACAGGAGGCTGGGGGTCTTGTTCCCTCAGGGTATTTTACCTCTTCCCCCCCGAGAGGAGCTTGGTACTCACCCAGGAAGTAATGAATGGTGAAGATTGACAAGGGAAGATATGAAGCGCGTGCCTACCGTAATTCTTGATCTTCTCTTGTATCTTCACCATTCATTACTACCCACCACCATCCCTCAGTGGCCTCCTCTGTGGCTTCTCCCCTCCCGTCTCCTTCCTCTCGCTGCAAAAAAAAAAAAAATATACACAAAAAAAAGAGGAAAAATTACTCCAATTTTTCCAAAAAAAAAAAAAAAAGAAAAAGAAATATATATATTTTTTTTTTTTGGGGGGGGGCCTTATTTCTATCCAGAAAAATTATTTACTCTAAGATTCTTGGGCGGTTTTTCCTAGAATTGCGGTGTGGTGATCAGGCTGCACAACTATCTCTTGCCATACCTTCTGGCGAGATACTTCTTGGGGTTTTTGCCTGACTCTGTCTATACAGTTTTAATCCCGCAATTCCCTGCTACCAGCTGTTAAGCCCTAGAATCACAAACCCCCCCCTTTATTCTTGCCTTGCAGAACAGAGAGCAGATACGATTATTTTCCTTCAAAAAAAAAAGGAAAAAACTACGGGAACTCTCTCTGACTGCTGTAAGGCAATCTCTGGCTTTTAGGGTCATGCTCCTAAGCCTGCAAGTTATGCTCTATCAAAAAAAAAAAAACACAGGCAAAGAAAATTCTTTCTTATAATAATATTGATGATTGTTTTTCCTTCAAGTGTCCTTCTGGACAGTTTTGCAGAGAAGCAGTGCTGACCATGACCAATCTTAGCCAGCCCAAGCCTCTCTGGCCCTGCCTTGGCAAGTCCGACTGAGTTCCATTTCAATACCTATAAACCGCCTGAAAGGCCTAGATTTTCCATTTCTAAACCCTTGAGCAGCTCTTACATGCTGCCTGGGATTTATCCTTTCCTACTCGGGTGTCCTCCAGTTAAAGGCCTTTTCTCGGCCAGGAGCCCGAAGTGGGAATCGAGGACCATGGCATGTTGAGGACGAGGACTATGCCCTCCTGAGTCTGTCTAGCGGGTTCGGTGAACCTTTTCTTCAGCTCTATCACCGGGGATTCTTGCTTCCCTGCTAATCAAGCCTTAAGCTTTCAGCTAACTATGCTCGTTGGGCATTCTGGTCCCTTCAACATCCCATCTTTCTTTTCTTCTTCTTCTTCTTTCTTCCTCATTACCTTCCTTCTCTCTCCTCGTAGAGTCGCCCAGGTAAGGAGGCCCTGCGATCCCTAGGTTAGGAATGCTCTTATCTCCTCTGTCCTTTCTCCATCGGCTTATTCCTTTTTCAGTTCATTCTTCCTTACTTTGCTATCCCTTGGCTGTCTTGCCTCGCTATCTCTCTTTCTATGCTTTCGCTTTTTGCCTCTCCGGCTCACAGAACTGAGTTGGAGGAGGAGTCGGTCGCTACTAACGGCTGCCCCTCGCGCATGACGCATGACGTCACTCTCGAGGCGGGCGCCCGTTAGTCTTTAAAAAAAAAAAAAAAAAAAAAGCTCCCGTGATGTGCGCGCCTCGCTTACACCCAGGAAGTAATGAATGGTGAAGATACAAGAGAAGATCAAGAATTACGGTAGGTACGTAATTTTCATTTTTTGTTCCCGGGTAATACATGTTTCTGTTTGCTACTTAGGTGAGAGAAGAAGATAACAATCAGGATGGGAAGATGGACCAGTTAAATTTCAAACTGGAGCTTCCATTACTGTCTTCTGAACAGGTGTACAGTGCGCAGCTGCTTCTGATCTTTTCATATCAGCTTTTTGTAAGTATTTAGCACTAATGTTCTGCCTCTAAAGAAAACCACTTCCTCTGTTAACCGCCCCCCCCCCCCAATGTCTCTTGGTAACATTTCTCTCTTAAAGAGTCTGGGACTCCCAAAATAAATCAACCTACCAGAAGTACTGAAAGGCACTGAACTGTTGTGTTTCGAACCCCAGGAATCCATCACTAGTTGATTAACAACTGTATCAGTTCGCTGGATTGTGCTTGCCCTGGAGCTAAAAATTTTATGCAGATTAATGAACATTCATATGAAATTCAGAACTCTGCTGTGCACACTCACCTCTGCCCTATAATGGCAGATTTATTTCTCCGCCTGAGACGCGGCATTGCCCTGAAGTTGCTCCACTTAAGAGATGTGATTTTTCTTTACTTTTATTCTGTGTTGTGTTGGTTTTTGTCAGTAGTGAAGCGATACACTCTGTTAGTTCAGGTTTTTGTTTTTCTTAGCTGGGTTAAGTGTGTGTGTTTCTGGTTCCCTTTTCGGCTCCAGGGAACTGAAGAGAGCCTTAAGAGTCACGGTTTTCCCATTCAGGATCCATTTTTAATGTGAAAAAAATTTTTTTTTTTAAAGATCCCCCCCCCCAACAGTCCTGGCTTCTAGTTCCAGTTCCATTTTGGCTCAGGAACTGGGATGGTATCCCTTGGAGCCTGTAGGTAAACTTCTGTTTCAATTACAATTAAAATTCTAGCAGTTCCTACGATTATTGGAGCCAAGCCTCTTCTGGAGTTTTTCTCAGAACTGTTCCTAGTTTAGAGGACCTGCATAATAAACAAACCTGCAAACAAACAAACAAACAGACACATAGTTTATACTTTTTGTTCTTTTTTTCTGGCAAAGCCATATTGCCACTATTTGTGTATCAGGCTACGTTTAACCAGTTGTGTCCTTGTTTCGAGTTTTCCCCAAGCTATTTAAAGAGGGGTTATAAGTTAAGGGAATTATGGCCTCGCATTATGACTCCTTGTCACATCAAGGCTCGGGTGAGATTCCACAAGGTAAGTAGAACAGATCTTCTAAGGATGGCACAGATACCAGGATGTCCGAAAGGGGGAGCTCTGATACCACAAATGTTAGTAGAGCCACTGAGCAGGCATTGGAAGTGGTGCCTACTAAGGGAAAAAACAAAACATAAGTAAAATCATGTGATTGCCCCACCTGCTGAAAGGACAAAGCTGACTCCAGTGGATAGTTGGCAGACATTGGAGACTGTGCCGACCAAAGAAAACACAAAAAGAGAGGCATGTCTCTGCCTCTTCTGTTGAAAAGGCAAAGGAGACACCAGTGAACAGTAAGTGGGCATCAGAGACCATGCCTACTAAGAGAATACAAAATGAAAAGCATGCCATTGCCCCTCCTGCTAGAAAGGCAAATGAGACGCCAGTGAGCAAAGTTCATTCAAACAACTTGAAGTCTTGCTGTATTCTGACTATTGCAGTTAGGTCCTGCCTTTCAACTGCCCCGGAGAACAAAGGGTTAACTTTTCTATGCCTTGCATAGAACGTTCATCACGAGCTCAGTTGAAGCCCCTGTCTATTGTTGTTCAAACTGCAACTGCCAGATTCTTTACTCCGCCTCACTGAACAGTCGCTCCAGAGATTTCTCCTGCTGCTCGGTTCAAAAGTCGGTTAAAGTGTTGGTTTTCGGTCGGTTTCTACTGAATTGTTGTTTCTGCATAGTCGGTTCAAGTCTCTGTCTGTTGTACCGTGAGTACTAGATAGGTTTTTGTTCTGTTTCTGTGTGGAACTTGTAAACTGTGAACCGATCAATTTGAGAGTAAAAACTTGTGCTTTGCTTTAGAATGTGGTGACCGGTCCATATCGATTCTAAAAAACGGATTTTAATTACGTTTTTTTTCCAAGACCCGTGACATGGCCAGGAACCGATAGGGGAGTCTTGCCTGGCGGATTGCCGGAAAAAGGGTACGTTTTTGGTTAGGTTGACCATGTCTGAGAGAGGTCTTTGCTAAGGCTGATCCCCACACCACCTGTGTTTATTGTCTGGGGTTTGGCCACCTCGATTCAGACTGCCAAATTTGCAAGAATTTTCCCAAATCTACCCTGGAAAAGAGATTAGGTAGACTAAGGAAAAGGGAGGCTGAGAAGTCCGCTGACCGGATGGCCAGCCCAGTTCGGTTCGACCGAACCAGGAGGAGTAACCTCTGACCAGAGGCTATACTTCGGGCAAAGACGATTCAAGAATTGGTTCAACAAAAGAAAAAGAAAAAGACAAATCGATCGGTTCGGACCCAGAATCTCATATTCTGACCGCGGCGAGATAGCTAAGGCGATTAAGGATTGTGCAGTCGCTACTTTTGTTCCAACCAACCGGCACCATCTGGCAGGGGCTCAGTTCGGTCGGTTCCCCTGGTTCTGGGTTATGCTTTGGAAGAATTTTATGAACCGGAGTTTGAGGAGGAGGGAGAGTATGAGGATGACTATGGTGATGGTGAAAGTCTGGATGTGCCTATTGACCCAGACATCTCCCCAGACAGACCTTTCAGGTGTCTCTCCTCCTAGGCTTTCTGAGTCCCCTTCACACTACATGTTCTACAGAAAGGTGGCTGATACCCTCCAGCTTCCTGTGGAGGAAGCAGTTGAGGATCAGGAAGAGCCTGATTTTGTTGAGATGATGGACATCCCAGAGTCCAGGAGACTGTCTATTCCCCTCCACAAATCTTTTGGGAAACAGACACAAAAAATTCTTAAGTCTCCAAATTCTATACCTCATGTGGACAGACGAATGGACAAGAGGTACACTCTCTCAGGCTCAGACATGGAGTTCTTTTTTCAGCAATGCAGCCATGTTGGGGTTGTGCAGGCTGCTGCCTGTGATAAGGCAAACATTCCCTTGGCATCACCTCCCCCAGACAAGGACTCCAGGAAGATTGATGCCATGGCAAAAGAAACAATACATGGCATCATATTTGGGACTCAGGCAGGCTAATTATATGGCCTATGCAGCCAGGTACCAGAAGTCCAGATGGGACACTGTACTGGCACTGGCTAAACAGGCTCCTCCCCAGCTTGCCAAGGAGCTGGAGCAGGTGGCTGCAGATGGGATCGAGGCATCGAAAGTACAATTTCATGCTGCTGTAGACTCCAGTGATGTATCATCAAGAGTCATGGCTACATCTGTGGCTCTTCAGAGAATGGCTTGGCTCAGATGTACTAGCCTCTCAGAGGATACCCAGGCTAAAGCCATGGATTTCCTGTAGTTGGTAATTCTCTGTTTGGGGAGCAGACAGAGAATTACATGAAGAATTATCAAATATCAGCATATCAAGACTGCAAAATTTATTTATTGTCTCTGATTACAGCCTGTGAGCTACAAGCTGATTTGCAAAGGTTCCACATCAGAGTGAGAACATAATAGGTACAGTAAATATAGTGAATGGTTACAGCTCACCTTGGCAGTATCTTGTAGTAAATTTCATTAAGCACCTTAGAGAAAAACAACATCTTCAGTCTCCATACGTGTCATGTACAGATGCACTTATTAAGGTGCAGTAGCCTCAATGAGGTCTGAAATAGCAGCAAAAAGGCATCTCTGGGCGGCCTGATTGAGGTAGTGGGGTTCAGAAGACGCCCTGGGGTTAAATGGAGCACTGAACGAGGTCCTTCTTGTTAGTGTCCATACCCAAGGGTTCCACGATTAGTGGGCAGGTATCTTGAACTGCTCCGGTTTCTCACCCAACCTGCACGGTGTTGTGCAATGCCAGATCTATTAAAAACAAATCAGCCATTATGGCTGGTCTTGTTGGGTTATCTAATCTGGCTTACATCACTGAGACCTGGCTGGATAAAAATGCTAGTCCCATTCTTGAGTCAACGATTCCAGCCGGTTTCTCGGTGATGCACTGGGTTAGATTGGGTCGCGACGGGGGGTAGCAATTTGTTTTAAATCGGAATTGGGCCTTTTTGATGTGCCAGTTGAGGATACCAGATCCTTTGAGTGTACCGTGGCCAAAGGTGCAAAATTATTTTTGTCTACTCTCCACCCGGAGGCGAAAATCAATTTTTGCAGGAAGTCGCGGACTTCATTGTTGACATGGTGTTGGAGTCCTCCAGGTTGCTGGTACTGGGGGACTTCAACACCTGGGTCGATGATGAACTCTCACAGTTTGGACAAGACTTCCTCCAACTTATGAGCTTCATACAGGTAGTTACCTCTGCGACACAAGCACGGTCACTCCCTGGACCTGGTTTTCCTCCTGGGGTTGGAGACCTCCAACTTGGTGGTGGAACCAGTTGGATGGTCTGACCACCACATTATAAGGTTCAATTTCATGACTTCCCCCTGTAGGCCTGCCCCCGTGGAGATGGTCCGATACTGCCCTTTGCGGGATGTGACCCCTGAAGGCCTCCTGGCAGTACTGGACATATTGGGAATGCTGGATGCAAGCGAGGGTTTGGAGAACCTATTTCAGGCTTATAATCAAGCAGTGGCGGGGGCTCTGGATACCCTTGCTCCTTTCCGTGTTTGCCCACTCACTCTCCGCCCTCGGGCCCCTTGGTTCAATGGGCCCTTGAGGGAGTTGAAGCGAGTGGGTTGAAGGTTAGAGCATACCTGGTGTAAATCTCGCCTGGATGCCAACAAACTTAGACTGATGGAGCATTATAGGGACTATCAGTCAACAATCTCCCGTAAGAAGGCAGGGTTCTTGTCCCCGGAGATTGCTGCAGCGCAGAACCGATCAGCTCAGCTGTTCTGAATGGTAGACAGACTGTGCAATCCAGCCTGTCTCTGAGTCCGAAGCTTTTCCAAATTGGTCTTGGCGAGTTTGTTTGCTTCTTCACTGATAAGATTGCCGACATCAGGTTGGAGATTTGCCTGTCGCGCCCTATGGGGGCTACTGGTGGTCAGAGCGGAGTCACGACTCCTCTGCTTTGTTGGGTTGAGTTTGACCAGCCGGAGATCACAGATATCATGTGGCTTCTCCGGAGTATGCGACCAACTAGCTGTAGTTTAGATCTGGGCCCCACTTGCCTTTTAAGGGTGTGTGTGGATGTGATTGGTCCGGTTCTGGCAGAGCTAATCTGGTGTTCATTAGAGTCAGAGGAGTTTCCCATCTCCTTGAAGGAGGCTGTGGTAACCCCCATTCTCAAGAAACCATCCCTTGACCCAGATTTCCCTGCAAACTACCATCCCTTGACCCAGATTTCCCTGCAAACTACAGACAAATCTCTAACCTCCCCTTTATAGAGAAGATTATTGAGAAAGTTGTTGCGCTACAGCTGGAGAACCATCTTACCATCCATGCTATCTATAATCCTCTCCAGTCTGATTTCCATAAGAGACATAGTACTGAGACTGCTCTGGTTCGAGTACTCCGTGATCTACTGATGGCTAGAGACCAGAAGAGTCATTCCATCTTAGTTCTTCTGGATCTCTCTTCAGCTTTTGACACTGTGAACCATGGGGTGCTGCTTGTTTGCCTGCGGTATATCTGCAGTCTGCCTGGTATAGTCCTCAGATGGTTCCATTCTTTCCTCTTTGGCAGGTCACAGAGAGTAGTTTGGGGAATTTATTCCTCTTGACTCTTTCTCCCTGCCGTGTGGGGTCCCGCAGGGTTCAGTGCTGTCCCCCATGTTGTTTGCAGTATACATGCTTACATGCTACCATTAGGAGACATTGTGAGATGGTATGGGCTGAGTTTTCACTGCTATGCAGCTGATACTCAGCTGTACCTGACCAGGATAGTGCGCTCTCAGTATTTTCCAACTGTCTTGTAGAAATCCAAGACTGGATGAACTGCAGCTGGTTAAAGCTAAACTCTGTCAAGACGGCGGTGTTAGTGGTGGAGCCGGGTCACCGGATGGAGGGGTCTGCTGCTGGATGGCCTGCTGGGCTGTGGCTTGGGGGCTTGCAGCTGCTGACCTCCGAACGGGTGCGGAATCATCTGGGGGTGGTTTTTGATGATGGGCTGACACTTCGTTCTCAGGTGTCAGCCATTGTCAAATCCTCATTTTACCACCTGAGGAACATCACCTGGATTAAGCACCTTGTTCCTTCTGGCGATCTTCAAACCTTGGTCCACGCTTTTGTGACTTCGCGGCTTGACTACTGTAACTCCCTGTACCTCAGGCTTCCTGGGGTAGATATCCGCTGCCTGCAGCTGGTGCAGAATGCTGCGGCCAGGTTATTGTCTGGATTATCTCAATCCAGCCATATTTCCCTTGTGCTGTGCACTCTACACTGGCTGCCTGTTCAGTGGTGGATCACCTTTAAAGTCGGTTTACTGATTTATAAAGCCCTATATGGTTTGGGTCTGAGTTACTTGCACGAGCTTCTGCATCCCTACTGCTCCTCCTACCACTCCGCTCAGCCGATGAGGGATTGCTAGAGATTCCCAGGGTGCGCCTGAAGACTTTTGGGGCATGGGCTTTTGTCTTTGCTGCCACTACCCTGTGGAATTCTCTACATTGTCGGACACGAGAGTGCCAGACAGTGGAGAGCTTTAAAACTGCTCTTAAAACACATCTGTTCCAGCTGGTCTTCCCTGACTTCTGATTTGGTATTTCTGATATGGTATTTGGATGTGTACATTTATTGATATTTGTCAATAAGTCTGAGTGTTTTAAAATGTTTTAAAGTTTTAAGATTGTACAGCGCTTTGGTATTTTTGAACTGTGCTTGATAAAGTTTATTTTATTATTATTATTATTATTAGTGGCTCCTCAGAGCTGAACAGTGCAAACAAAGTACAGAAAATAGGGTATGAAAAAGTGCTGATCAGTGCAAACTAACAAGGTTGATGTCCTACAAAAAGTACCTCTCGCCTAACTGCCAGACTGCCCTGCCCTAGCGCTTCACTCCTTGAACTTCAGCTGGGGACGTAGACAGACACGTGGCCCCACCAGTTGTTCCTTTAGCTTCACTACGATCCTGGGGTGTATCCTGCCCACCCCTTGGGATGTAACTAGCTTGATTTTTGTCTAGGTAGTTAGCTATAAATGTATATGTGGTGTCTGAAAGCTGCACCATGGATATTCCTTATACCATGGATCCTCCCTCTCCTGAGGTCCCTTGCTGAAGTATCCGTTCAGCATCTCAGTAAGTCATTGCATGTGACTCTCTCATAGGTTTCTACTCCCGTTCCCCTGTTTTCAGAGACCCAGTCTCCTCTTCACCTTCCTCCTTTCATTTATGTACTGCAGTAAGGTTCTGGTGTTGTCTGTAGCTGCTACTGATATCATGGCGTCCCTCTTTGGCTTTCTTAAGTCTAGCCTTGCACCCACTTAGTATCGCTCTGTACTTTCTTGTCTCTGCTGGAAGCAACCCATGCCTTCCCAGTAGTAACAAACTTTCTTTTTTTTTTTTGCAGTCTGTTACCTTTGGTTCTGTTGCAACAGGGGATGCTTCTTGCCTGTATTCCCTTGATGCTTACAGGGATGTAGACTTCTGTAAATGCTTTGAGAATCCTCTTCCACAAGTCTCACCTTATTTGCATTATCAAGCTTCTGCAGCTGCTCCAGACCCTTGAGTACTAGTTCCTTCATCTTGGCTATGTCCACCCTTTCTGAAATTCTGGGTCCTGGTGGCTAAGGCCCAACTAGCCTTTCTTACCACCATGGAGAATTTTACCCTGTTGTAGTCACTGTTTTCACAGATTCTTTGATATTTATACTGAAGATAACATACCCACTGCTGCGCACAAGGCCAAGGGTGGACTCAAACCTTGTCCCCTATTAGGTCTAGGAAGCAGTCTTTGATGGTGGGAAAATACTCAGTCTCAGCCCTGACATTAGCCCTTTTGACACCCTAGTCTATGCCCAGGACATGGCCACCATTACCTCAACTGGATCTCCACTGTATCCGATTTGACTGTTCTTTTTAATTTTACCGACTAGCTGGGAATCATACTCACTGAGTTGTTTGGGGGCCTTTAGCACACCCCATGGGGAATTTGATACCCCTGTCTATTTCCATAGCTCAAACCAGATAGACTTCATTCTAAAAGTGTTTGCTTCCCGATGTCCTCTTGTCCTTCTCTATGATTCAATCACCAGAACTTTGAGTGCCACTAAGTCCTAGCCCTCAAAGTGTTTTAAATCTTCAGTCTCACCTATTTTGCTGGTTGCATTCCTCATAGTGGCCTGCATGCAAGTGAAGATAGTTGCCCCTCTATGCTTCCTTTGCCCATGGGGTTCTCCTGTTTCGGCACTCCCCTGTTCTTCTGCCCTTCTAACTCTCTCCGTGTGCCTCCTGCCCTTGGTGGTCCCCCATGTCAGCCCCTCCCCCATCCTTTAATTTATATCCCCCATAATTGCCTGGTCCATTCTCCTCACAGCCAGTATACGCCTTCAGTGCAGAATAGCCCATCCTGGGTGTATAGTCATCCTGTTCCCCAAAGGTCCTTCACTGGAAAGAAAAACAAAACCCTCCCTTTTGTACTGAACCCTTAGCCAAGCTTTAGGCTGCCTTGCACTCTGCTACTGTTCCTCACTAGTCTCAAAGACTAAGGGGATTTCAGAAAAGACCACCCTGGATAACTTTCCCTTCTGGAACATTTCCAAGTTATGTGAATGACTCCCTTATGTTCCTGGACTTATGCTTCTTATGTTGTTTGTGCCAACATGGACAATAATGGGTCTGTTCCTTCCAGGGGTTCAGATAATTTATTTTCAGTGGAAGTCTAAAACTTCCAGAAGTCAAAATGTGGGAAGTCATTCCAGTGTTTTGGAAGTCAGAATAATTCCAGAATCCTACCTCTGGAAGTCAATACTCTAGGAAGGAGAAATTTATGGATGTTAATATATTAGTGGTGAAATAGATTATTTTAGGAAAATCCATAATTTCTGACTTCTAAGCCTGCAATTTTGGAAGTCATCTAATTTTTGGTTTTACATTTGGAAGTCAGTGACTTCCTCCATCTTTATTTTGGAAGTTTTTGCCTTATTTTGGAAGTCAAATACTTCCAAAATGGAGTTAACTGAAACCCTGGTTCCTCCCCAGATGCATTTCTTGGCCCTAGTTAACAGTTGTTGAGTACCTAGAGGCCAGCAGGGCACAGGACCCAAGGTATCATGGATTCACAGCAGGAAGGTTGTGTCAGACGAATCTAGTAGATTTCTTTGACTGGGTGACCAAAGTAGAAGACCAGAGAGGGGCTGTGGACATTGCCTACCTAGACTTTAGCAAGGCATTTGACACAGTCCCACACAAAAGATTAATATACAAGTTAGCCAGCCTTGGAGTGGGTCCCAAGGTGGTAGCCTAGATAAAAAAATTGGCTGGACAACAGGACACAGAGGGTAATAGTAAACAGAGTCCACTCTGAAGAAAGGGGGGTTACTAGCGGAGTACCACAGGGTTCAGTACTGGGACCGGTCCTCTTTAATGTTTTTATAAGTGACAATGTGGAGGGACTGGAAGGAAAAATATGTCTCTTTGCAGATGACACAAAGATCTGCAACAGAGTTGATACAGAAGGTGGGGTTGAAAGGATGAGAAGGGACTTGGCAAGGTTGGATGAATGGTCAGATATATGGCAGCTTAAATTAAACGCAAAGAAGTGCAAAGTAATGCACCTGGGAAACAAAAACCCAGGGGAAGAGTGCACAATGGGGGGTGAGATACTAACAATAACAAAAATGGAAAGGGACCTGGGGGTAGCCATATCAGATGACCTAAGACAGGGCAAGCAATGTGAGAAACATAGAAACATAGACTTTGACGGCAGATAAGGACCGCTTGGCCCACCTAGTCTGCCCATTTCCCTACCTACAGGATAGGCTGCGGATCCTAGTTAACCAGCAGCCTATTTCTTCCTACCCCCCACAAGAATTGCCTTATGTCTGTCCCATGCATTCCTGAATTCTCCCACAGTTTTAGACCCCACAACCTCCTCAGGAAGGCTGTTCCATGCATCCACTACCCTCTCTGTGAAAAAATACTTTCTCACATTGCCCCTGAACTGCCCCCCATCTTTAAATTGTGTCCCCTTGTTCTTGCACGTCTCTTTTTCTGAAATATGCTACCTTCTTGGACTTTGTTGAATCCACTGAGGTACTTAAAAGTTTCTATCATGTCCCCCTCTCCCTTCTTTCCTCAAGGGTATACATATTAAGCTCCTTAGTCTCTCCAGCACGTGCTTCTCTTTTGCAGACCCTGCACCATTTAAGTTGCCCTCCTCTGGACTGCCTCTATCCTGTCTATGTCCTTGCAGAGATGGGGTCTCCAGAACTGGATGCAGTACTCAGATGGGGTCTCACCAACTGTCTGTACAGAGGGATAACAACTTCCTGTTTTCTGCTGGTGATGCCTCTCCCTATGCATCCCAGTATACCCCCAGCCCTCCCTACTGCCTTCTCACATTGCTTGCTAACCTTAAGGTAATCTGATATGATTACCCCCAGGTCCGTTTCCTTTTTTGTTGTTGTTACTACCTCCCCCATTGTGTAATCTTCCCCTGGGTTCTTGTTTCCCAGGTGCATTATGTTGCACTTCTTTGCATTGAATCCTAGCTGCCATACTTCTGACCATTCCTCCAACCTTGCCAAGTCCCTTCTCATCCTTCTGAGAAGGTAGTATGGAGGGCTGGCAGGATACTGGGATGCATTGGGAGAGGCATCACCAGTAGAAAACAGGAAGTTGTTATCCCTTTGTACAGTCAGTTGGTGAGACCTCATCTGGAGTACTGCATGCAGTTCTGGAGACCCCATCTCCGCAAGGACATAGACAGGATGGAGTCTGTCCAGAGGAGGGCAACTAAAATGATGCAGGGACTGCACCAGAAGAAATACAAAGGGAGATTAAAGGAGCTTAATATATATGCCCCTCGAGGAAAGGAGGGACATTATGGAAGCTTGCAAGTACCTTAAGGGAATAAACAAAGTCCAAGAAGGTAGCATCTTTCAGAAAAAGAGATGTGCAAGAACAAGGGGGCACAATTTGAAGATAGAGGGAGGGACGGCTCAGAGGTAATGTGAGGAAACATTTTTTCATTGAGAGGGTTGTGGATACATGGAACGGCCTTCCTGAGGAGATAGTGGGGTCAAAAACAGTGTGGGAATTCAAGAAATGCATGGGGCAGACATAAGGCAATTCTGGTGGGGGGTAGGAGGAAGTAGGCTGTTGGTTAACTAGGGTCTGCAGCTTATCCATTAGGTAGGGAAATGGGCAGACTAGATGGGCCACGTGGTCCTTTATCTGCCATCAAATTCTGTGTTTCTGTGTTTCCCATTGTCCATGCAGACAAACCACCTCACCTGGGCTACCATACTATTCCAGCAGTATTTCACCCACCTCACCCACTGCCCTAACTAGGGAGTCAAACATAGAAACATGGAAAATATTGGCAGAAAAAGGCCATCTGTTCATCCAGTCTGCTCCATTTTAACCTGTCCTACTGCAAGACCCAATGTCTAGTGAGGGTTTTGCCTTCAACTCCCCTCCTTGCCACCTGCCCTGCTGTTTTTCCCTGCATAACTATTAACCCTTTTACTCAGTAAAAAGTCCCCAGTGACTACCATACTGCCCCTCTTCCCAGTCTTTTCCTTAGTATTCCTCAGAAAGGCAGGTATCCTGGTAGATGGATGGCCCCTCCTGCCACCTGTTGACTGCCCCCAACCTGGCCAGCCAGATGCTGCTCTCTGTTACTGGTGTCTGTTGGTGATGGTGCTCCCTTATTATGATGCCTGCTAACAGTCTTCTTCACTTGGATTCTTTCTCCATCAGTAGCACTGGAGATCACAGATGCTGCCACCGTCCTCCCTACCCTGCATGTCCCCGAGAACTACCTCAGTCCAAGTCCCTAGCTTCATCTCCTCCATCCTCTGTAGCTGCCTGCTCATATCTCTGTACCTTTGTGGTTCCTTCAGCTACCGCTCTAGTAGTGTACTACCAGAGAGTGTTAAATACCCCACAGTGGCTGTTGATGTATTCCCCTGCCCTACTGTGCAGGATAGTGTACATCACACTGTCCAGGCAGTGTACTCAACACTCATATGCTGCACCATTTAGTTTATTCAGGTGTTCATCAGTGATACTGACTGCTTTGCCTCTGCCCTTCCTGGGGTGAGAACGACAGTCCTAACAGTATCACTAGAACAAACTGAATTTTGCACCTGGGGAGAACTGCCCAAGTTATCCTGGGATTGAATGATTGCCCCCACTCCTTGAAGTAATAAATCTGAGGTCAAGAGGAAGGTGTCCTGCAAAGTTATTTGGGGTCTGGGGTTGACTAGAAAGGGGGGATTCTGTCAGTACCAGGATCTGCTAAGTTAATAATTTTTTGAGTATGTGTAGTATGAGGGGAGTGGAGACAACTGTTAACCTTGTTTTATTAACTGATTGCCCTCTCTGCCCCAAACTGTGCGTCAGAAGTGTGTGTGTGTGTGTGTGTGTGTGTGTGTGTGTGTGTGTGTGTGTGTAGGGAGGAACTCTTTAATGAGGGTACAGGGTGGCCTAGGGAGGGGTGGTGGTTTAAATGACACTGTCTTCTCCATGCACAATGCCAGAAGCTGGCAAATGTATGGTTTTAATTTGTGTTTGGGGTGGTGAGTGTGTGTGTGTGTGTGTGTGTGTGTGTGTGTGTGTGTAACAAAATGACTGGGGAAGGGGTGGCCAAGGGACAAATGCTGGTCATTTGGGGAAGGTTGGGAGGGTTTATAAATTTTGTTGTTTGTCCTACAGTCTTCTCATGCACACTGAACTTATTCGAACTGTGGTGAACTTTGCCTAGTTCAAGGTCTCATGATCAAATTTTGGGAGGGTCACACAGCTCTGATTATTAAATCTATGTATGCTCGTTCCTTCAAGAGCTAAAGCAGTGTGACTGAGTGTGTGGTATTGGTGCACATAATGACTGCTAGATGTATACTGCATACAGTTCCCTGCACTACTAGCATCAAACTCATTACTTTGTAAAGCACCTTGGAATACAGTATGTATAAAAGATATTACGTACTCCAAATTCTGTTCTATCCCTGCAATTGCTTGTTGTGTTTCCTTGGTAATTTGCAGTAAAGACCAAGAACAAATTTATTTCTTTATATTTACTTATTGGATTTTGTTGACCGGGTTGGCTCATTAAGACTTATGTCCCCTTTTTCAGGGGCAATCCGTGGTAAGTTACATACAGAATATGTCCTGTACTCACATGGTACAGGATCATGTACAAATTAAACAACATAGAGGGAATAGTGACAGTGGTAGTTGCAATATTTATTTATTTCAAAAGTTTTACCAGGAAAGTCCTAATGAGCTGGTATCAGAGGAGAAGAAAACAGATAGAAAGTACAGTATATAAAATAATTTTACAAAATGGAAATAAGTAAAGCAAAATATACAGATTCAAGAACGCATAAAGAATAAATTGCCAATCAGTAAATTACAATACAGTAAAATTGCACAATGTGCAAAAAAATTAAACAGTAAATAACACAACAAAATAATGACCAAGGAGAAGTGACTGATACTAGGGGAGCAGGGCAGTGTGTTGTGTCAGTGTTGGGTGTGCTGCAAGTGAATAGGAGTCAACCGCAAGCAACTGCAGCAGTGAATAGAGAACTCACAGTGGAGAGATTAAAGAGCAGGAAAGGAAAGAGCAGAGCAAATGGAATGGGGAAGGGAGCCCCAAAGTTCAGTATATCTCTAAGACAGATGACATTTCGTTAATGTCATATAGACTAGGCAGAGGGCTGGGTGGTAGAGGTGCTGTTTGAAAGGGGGCCAGTGGAATGAGTCAAGGACATTGCAGTGGTGTCCACAGTTTCCTGTGCCATGTACGAACTTGTTGATTTTGTAGTACATAGCTTTAAGCCTAGCAAGCTCTGCGTCTTTCAGAGGGGAGAGGACTGGGGTTCCGTACAGTAGCTTAGGGAGGAGGACACTGTTAGCTACCAGCAGGTGGGCTTCATTAGTTAGGTAGGATTTGAGCCTGTAGAGCAGCCCCAGATTTTGCGAAAGAAGCTTAGTAGTAGGCTCAGCATGAATCTTGAAGGTCACTCCTGGTCAAGTCATACCTCAAGATATTTTATTGTGTCTACCACATCCATTTGGGCATCAGTGGAGGTGGAAATCTGGAGGAGCTTGCTATGGTCAGGGCCCAATTTCCTGGAGCCAAACAGTATGGCTTTAGCTATTTTTTTTTTTTTCACTGAGTACTAGTAGATATGAGACTGACCATGCTTCAGGTTTATTGAAGTCATTATTCAGTCCAGCTGTGATAACATTCTGGTCAGGGCTGGTTTTATACAGGATTACATTTATTTATTTAAAAGTTTGGTAACTGAGAGAGGCACACTGAACTGAGGCTCGTTTCCAGGTGCGACCCAGGGGAGGGAACAAGGGAGGTATGGTTACAATAACACAGTTTAGGCTGGTTATAAATAGCCTTTACAAAATACACAAACATAGAGAATAATGGATGGATGGCCATCGGTAACAGGCCCGTTAGATCATCGAGCGGTTCCCAAGGCGACCGCCCTAACCTCGAGAGTGCAGCTCGAGAGGTTAGGTCGTCTTGAGAACCGTGAGATGAGCTATTAGGCCTGTTACCACTGGCTGTTCATCCATTGTTTTTTATAGTGTATTTTGGAAACAGTAGAAACGACGAGTCACACAGAGAAAAAAAATTTAGCAAATTAACTTTTATTTCAAACAACATGAAGTCTTGCTATATTATAGACATTACCAGTTTGATCCAGCTCTAGAACTGCCCCGGAGTGAAATGGTTAAAACCATTCCAAAATAGAATTTTGGCACGAGAGCAGCTCTATCTGTGTCATTTCAAACTTGAACTGTCAGATTCTTTACTCCGCCTCAGTGAACAGTCGCTCCGGAGATTTCTCCTTCTGCTCGGTTCATTTCTCGGTTTAAAAAGTGTTTTCTCGGTTGGATTTAACTGAGAATAGTTTTATTTTAACTGCAAAACCGTTCGGTTCAAGCTCTATCTGTGGTAACCGTAAGTAAATGAAGGTTTTGTCTGTGTGGAACTTGTAAGTTATCGGTTCGGTTTTGAACCGATCAGTGGATTTAAAACTCATTTAAAACTAAAAGTTACTATTTTAGAGTGCGGTTCCCGGTTCTTATCGGTTCTAAAAAAAACAGATTTATTACGTTTTTTTCCAATACCCGTGACACTGTTAGGAACCAATAAGGGTGTCTTGCCTGGCACTGCCGTTAAAAGGGCAAGTTTTTGGTTAGGCTGGCATTATGTCTGAGAAACCCAAAAGAAAAACCGGGCCCACTGGGTTTCAGCACTGTGATGTTGTGGGGAAGTCTTTGCCAAGGCTGACCCACACACCATGTGTTTATTGTCTGGGTTTGACCACCTCCAGTCAGACTGCCAGGTATGAGAATTTCCCTGCAGCCACCCTGGAAAAAGATTGGCAGGCTCAGGGAACAAGAGGCCAAAAGTCCGCTGACCGGATGCCAGCCTGGTCTCGTGCCAACCGACCAGAGGGAGTGCCTCTGACCAGGGCCAGACTTCCTCGCAAAGAAAAGCTGGTTCTGAGGAACCAATCCAGTAAAAAACAAGAAAATCAGCAGGTCTGGAGTCCAAAATTCCTTCTCCAACTGCTGCAGAGATGGCAAAAGCCATACAAATTGTCCAGTCACTGTCTCAGGGTCCGTCCGAACCACCACTATCTGGTAAAGGTCGGTTCGTCCGGTCCCAGTGGTTCAGGATTATGATATTGAGAATTTTATGAACCAGAGGAGGGGAGGAGATTATGAACAGTATGAATGTGGCTGGGAAGGTCTGGGTGTGCCCATTGAACCGGACATCTCCCCAGACAGACCTTTAGAATCTCCCCTATGCTGTCTGAGTCCCCATCTCATTTTATGTTTTATAAAAAGTTGCTGAAACCCTCCAGCTTCCTTTAGAAGAGGCTGTGGATGAGCAAAGGAGCCTGATTTGTAGAAATGATGGATATTCCAGAGTCTAGGAGATTGTCTATTCCTTTACATAAGTCTTTTAGGAAACAAACAATTAAAATTTTAAAAGCTCCTAATTCTGTGCCTCCTGTAGATAAAAGATGGACAGAAGGTATACATTGTCAGGCCTGATACAGAATTCCTTTCTCAACAATGCAGTCATGTTGAGGTAGTTCAGAGGCTGCTGCCTGTGATAAAGCGAATATTCCCTTGGCTTCACATCCTCCTGACAAGGATTCCAGGAAGATTGATGCCATGGCAAAAAAAACAGTATATGGCAGCCTCTCTGGGACTCAGGCAAGCAAATTATATGGCTTATGTAGCTAGGTATCAGAAATCTAGATGGGATACTGTTATGCAATTGGACTAAGCAGGCCCCATGGCCAGCTGGCTAGTGAACTAGAACAGGTGGCTGCTTATGGCATTGAAGCCTCTAAGGTTCAGTTTCATGCTGCTGTGGATGTTAATGATGTTTCCTCTAGGGTCATGGCCACATCTGTAGCTTTTCGTAGGTTGGCCTGGCTCAGGTGTACTAGTTTGTCACAGGATACCCAAACTAAGGCTATGGATTTTCCTGTGGTGGGAAATTCTCTGTTTGGAGAGCAGACAGAGAATTACATGAAGAAGATGGATGAATATAGGACTACTTACAAGAGTGCCCAGGCTAAGGAGCGGCAAGCCACTCCTCAAAGGCATGCCCCCAGGGGTAGGGGTGGCCTTTTCACAGGCCTTTCTACCAGACTCAGGCCTCCTCTGCCGATGCTCAGTGGGGCTTCTTCAGAGGCAGGGGCAGGCGAGGGTGGGCAGACCTGCTCCCACTCCCAGCCTAAAGCTCCTGCGAAACAGGCACCCTGATGGGGTGCCCAGGGCGATCTCCTGTACCAGTGGGGGCAGGCTGGCTTACTTCAGTCAGGGTGGAAGCTGCTAACCTCAGACAAGTGGGTTCTGAAGTAGTAAGCCAGGGTCTGGTTCTCAGCTTCAAAAGTTTCCCAAGTTGAGAAGCAGACTTTTCTACCTGCAAGTGCTTCAGAGACCCTCGGCTCTGGAAACAGAGGTCTCATCCCTGTTAGCTCTCAGAGCAGTAGAAAGGGTTCCTCCCCTGCATCAGGGCAGGGGTCTGTATTCAGAGATTTCCTTACCCCAAAAGACAGGAGAGTGCGGCCCATTTTAGATCTCAGATATCTGAACAAGCATCTTTTGAAACCAAAGTTCAAAATGGTAACTCTGGCAATGATTTTACCTTCCCTAAGGCCAGGGGACTGGCTAGCCTCCCTGGACCTCAAGGATGCCTATTTCCATGTCCTAATCAGAAGATCCCATCAGAAAGTACCTCAGATTCGAACTGCCCTCAGGTCATTACCAGTTCAGAGCAATGCCCTTCAGCCTTACCTCTGCTCCAAGGGTATTCACAAAGTGTCTAGCAGTGGCAGTGGCCCACTTAAGGAGGCAGAGGATTGCTGTTTTCTCCCTATCTAGACGACTGGCTCATTGTAGGCCAAGTCCCAGAACAAGTAAAATCTCACCTGCAGGTCACCCAGCAGCTTCTCACCTCCCTGGGTTTTCTGCTAAACCTACCAAAGTCGGTTCTGGAACCAGTCCAGGTACTCACCTTTATAGGGGCAGAATTGGACAAAGCTAGCCAGAGCCTTTCTTCCCAGAAAGGGTAAGGAATTTAGTGGCTCTGGCCTCTTCCTTCACTCTGCAGGTCTCTCGACCAGCAAGACACTTTCTGCAGCTCCTGGGGCACATGGCTGCATCCACAGCTGTTGTGCAGGGAGCCAGATTTCAGATGAGAGACATTCAGTTTCACTTGAGAACCTTTTGGTCTCAGAGAAGAGACCTCCTTTCCAAGTTGGTCCCAGTGACTCAAACCTTGATCCTAGCTCTCCAGTGGTGGCAGGATCAGAGCAATTTAAGAGCGGGGGTCCCCTTCATTTCCCCTTCTCACGACTTGACTCTCACTACAGATGCTTCCCTTCTGGGTTGGGAGCCACATGGGCGACCTTTCCACTCAGGGAGTTTGGTCCCCCAGGAATCTCTGCTCCACATCAATTTGCTGGAACTCAGAGCTGTCTTTTAGCTCTTCAAGCTTTTTCTGCATCTGTCCACGACAAGGTGATACAAGTCAGAACAGACAACACCACAACAATGTGGTACATCAACAAACAGGGGGGCACTCGGTCTTCGGCCTTGTGCACTGAGGCAATGAAGTTGTGGTCTCTGGCCTATTCCCTGAACACTTCCCTCATAGCAGTTCATCTTCCAGGGAAGGACAATGTTCTAGCGGATGCCCTCAGCAGGATTTCCCAGGGCCATCACGAATGGTCCCTGGATCCTCAAGTGCTGTGGATAGTTTTGCCAGGTGGGGCATCCTCAGATAGATCTTTTGCAGCCCCAGACAATCACAAACTTCCTCTGTTCTGTTGCAGACCTCCAGTGCTGGGCTCAGTTCCCTGGATGCCCTTCTTCTGGATTGGGAGGAAGTTCCTCTATGCTTTCCCCCTTTCCTCTCCTATTCAAAGTACTAGTCAAAATCAGATCTCAGCCTTGCGGTGATTCTGATTGCCCGGATTAGGCCAGGAAGCCCTGGTACCCACTCCTTCTGTCTCTGACAGTCCATCTTCCCCTGTGCCTCCCCAGGAATCACAATCTGTTGACTTGTGCCCAGGGAAGGGTTTGGTATCCGGACCTCAAATCCCTCAACCTCAAGGCCTGGCTCTTGAGGAGTTAGAGTTTGCTGATTTACACCTCTCTCTCAGGGTGTTCTTGAGATCCTAAAGGCTTCCAGAAAGCCTTCCACTAGGGCTACTTATAGTTCTAAATGGAAAAGGTTTTCCATTTGGTGTGCTGGGAAAAATATTTCCCCAGAATCTGCTGAATTGCCCATTTTTTAGATTACATGGTACATCTTAATTCCTTGGGTCTCAGACCAGCTACCCTGAGAGTTCATTTGGCAGCTGTGTCTGCTTTTGTGTCAGCAGAAAAGTCATCCCCTCTTTCCTCTCATCCTGTGTTTTCCAAGTTTTTTAAGGGATTACTCCATACTAATCCTCCCTTTCGGGAACCGGCCCCTGCTTGGGACCTTAATGTTTGCATTGCCCAGTTATTAACCCCCTTTGAACCTCTGTCTTCTGCAGAGCTTAAGACCTAACTTGGAAAACTGTTTTTCTAGTGGCTATCACTTCTGCCAGACGCATAAGTGAATTGCAAGCCTTGTCAGTGGAGACTGACTTTATTTCTTTCCACAGGGATAAGGTAGTCCTTAGGACTAATAGGAAGTTTTTGCCTAAGGTGGTTTCAAATTTCCATCTTAATCAATCTATCTCCCTTCCAGTATTTTTCACTGATCACTCCTGTTCGGGTGAGAGGAGGTTGCACAGCCTGGATGTTAAGAGAGCTCTTAGTTATTATATAGAGTACCAAAGGTCACAGGTTCGAATCCCTCCAACTTTTCCTTACCTATGGTGAAGTTGGGAAAGGCAAACCTGCCACTAAGAGATCAATAGCCAGGTGGATTGTCTCTTGTATCCAATTTTGTTATCAGAAAGTGGGCAGAGCCCCCGTTTGAGGGCTCATTCTACCAGGGGTACAGCTGCGTCTCTAGCTGCTGCCAGAGATATCCCTTTATTAGAGATTTGCCAGGCTGCTACTTGGAAAACGGTACACACTTTTACCAAGCATTACTCCCTGGATGTCCAGGCCAGGAGAGATGCTCAGTTTGGCACAGCTGTTCTTCAGAGCCTATTCCCTAAGTAGGTTCTGCCCCTCCTCCATGGAGGTACTGCTGTGTATTCTGCTAATGTCTATAATATTGCAAGACTTCATGTTGTTTGAAGAAAAAATTACTCACCTTAGTAATGTTGTTTCTTCTAATGGAGTCTTGCTATATTATAGACCTCCCCAACCTGCCCCTCTCAGAACCTCTACTTGGTGGGGTGCGGGCAACTTAGTGTGGGCACTACTTATGTCCTGTTAGCATTTTGTCCCTTTGGGACTTTGGGGTGTGTATGTATGTGTGTTTTATTATACTTATGTTCCATTTTCATATTATTAGAATGGTGTTAGTATTTCTGGTCCCCTGACTTGAGTTTGGTGTTGGGACCATCAATGGTTGTTCTTATTTAGGTAGCCATTTGGCTAGTGTAGTTACAGCTTCCACACAGACCTTAGTGAGTTTGGCTCGTAAAGATCTGACAGTTCAAGTTTGAAATGACACAGATAGAGCTGCTCTCGTGCCAACATTCTATTTTGGAATGGTTTTAACCATTTCACTCCGGGGCAGTTCTAGAGCTGGATCAAACTGCTAATGTCTATAATATAGCAAGACTCCATTAGAAGAAACAACATTACTAAGGTGAGTAATTTTTTTCTTACTGTACTTTGTTGAATACATTTTATAGCCATGACTTTCATTAAGTAGAGGCGATGTAATAGATTAGGTGGACAGAAAAAAAAAAAAACTTTAATTACAATAAAACAAAAGTCGAAAGTCCAACAATAGAAATACTGTCCGTTGTTAAGAAAACGGAGCTCTGTTTCTTGGAAATAAGTCTGCGTGTGGTCAGGATGTCCTCACATTTTGACCTCTCTGCATGGCTTATGGGGATACAAAAAAAAAATATGTGGCATCAAAGGTTAAAAACGAGCACATTTACGGGACACAGGAGAAAATTTGGGTACTAAAGCTTAGTCTATCGTAGCATTTTCTGGGATACCAAGTTCACGGTTAGTAGGAATGTGATTAAATATCTGTATGGTAAATCCTTGTTGGAAAACACAATTCACAACTGTCACTGCTGTGTGAGTCACAGTCATGCGAGGTGACAGGGCGTGAGCATTTTCATTCTATACTGTTATGCTTCAGTGAATACATAGCTACTGCAGCATAACAGTATGCGGGACGATGTTAGTGAAGCATAACAAGGTTTTGGGGACTGCCAATTTTTATCAGTAATAGCGTTCTAAAATACACTATGACATAGTAATTGTCAGGCTGGTTTCAAATAGCCTTTACAAAATACACAAACAACACATTAATTGTCAGGCTGGATTACAGATGGCCTGGATAAGGTACAAGTACAGCAGTGTATGCATAAGTTATGATTGCAAACAGTTGTCTTTAAACTTATGTACATACAGTATATAACATGGATTTCATACTCTTAATTTAGGTTGGGCTAGGTTAGCTAAAGGATTGAGTTGGTAATTTCATTTGACACATGGGGTAGATAGAAGGGTACTAACCTGGTTGGTAGCAAGAACATGGGGGTGATATAGAGTGGGTAAGGGCATGTTTAAAGAGATTTAGTGAGGGTAACATGCGGAGTGTAGCTGGAAGGGAGTTCCAGTTGTGAGGGAAGCGGTAGGAGAAAGCAGCCTTCATGGAGTTAAAGTGGGGACGGGGGATGGAAAATGTTCGAGGGTCTCTGGATCGCAGATGATAGGATGTGTGGGAGGTAGGGGGAAAAGAGGGAGGTGAGGTAAGGGGTAAGTGTATCAAACCAGTATTTGGCTGTGAAGATGGATGTTTGGTGGTGGCGGCATGTGGAGGGGGGTGCAGTGATAGAGAGGAATATAGGTAACAAAGAGTGGGTCCTGGGAGGAGCATTTAATGTGAAGCGACAAAAGACATTGTAAAGAGAGTCCAACCTAGAGAGGGTGGATGTGGAGGCAGAGCCATAAACGATGTTGGCATAGTCAAAGAGGGGAAGGATTGTTTGTGAGAACAGAGTACGGCAGACTGCGATGGGGAGAGCATATTTGTTTCTGTAGAGAGCACCAAGCTTAGGACGGTAGTGTAGTCTAGGTGACAGTCTAGCCAGATGCCTAGATACTTGTAGGAGGGGACAGTGCCCAGGACCTTTGAGAGTATAGTAAGAAGTGGATGTGGGAAGGTTGGAAAGATTTTGTGGAGTGCCAAAGGTCATGGTTACTGTTTATGTGGTATTGACTTTTAATTGGTTGACTTGGAACCATTTAAGGATGTTGTTAAAGTAATTTTGCAGCTGTGTAGTCACTGTGGAGGCAGAGGATCTGGAGGCATAAAGAATGGTATAATTTGCATAAAGGTGTATGTGTGATGATGAGCATACAAGGGGGAGATCGTTTAGAAAAAAAAAAAAGAGGATAGAACCTAGGATGGAGCCTTGGGGTACGCCTGCTAGGATTGGAAGGGGGGGGTGAGAGGACGTCATCTGCCTGGACAGGGGTGCAACCAGACAGGTAGGACTTGAACCACTGAACTGTAGGAGGGCAAGGCCAGCAAGATCTTCCTGGACATAAAGTCTCCACCACTCATTCACACTGATGGGATGTACGCCGGAGGCGCTAGGACCCACAGGAGCAAACTTTTTGCAAGAGGGCCAGCACCAGAGATGGAGCTGCGAGGAGCGGCGCTGCGATAAGCCTTGGCTCGTGTGGCAATGACTAGCTCGGCGTCAACCCTCCAACTGCCTCAGTTCCTTTTTTCCCGCTGTCGAGTGTGCTTCAGTGACGACATTGCTCGCCTGCTGGGAGTCAAACTTCAAACTAGCAGCATAGTTTTCAGTTTATTGTTTTTAAGTCTATCTCGAAATAAGTACAGCTTACTTTTAAATTACTTATTTAGAAAAGAAGTCTTCAGCCCTCCATTGACGGAGTCGAACATGAGCAGGTCAAGTGACGGTAGGGAGACTTCGTATGAAAGCTGTTCAGTCAGATGGGCTGGGTTTGGTCCGCTGCCCTCTCCGGAGGGAGGGTCTGACAACAGATGGTCCGATGCTCGGGGGGGGGGATGGGCGGTCCCCCCAGAAGCATAAAAGAAAACCGTTGCACTCTCGGCACTGTTCGGCCTCTAGCTCTTCAAACAACATGAAGTCTTGCTGTATTCTGACATATTGCAGTGATGTCCAACTTTTGAACTGCCCCGGAGATGAAAGAGTTAACTTTCCATGCTAGGCATGGAACGCTGAGCTCGAGCTCTGTTGAGACTCTGTCTGTTGCTGTTTGAAGTCAAACTGTCAGATTTTATACTCCGCCTCACTGAACAGTCGCTCCGGAGATTTCTCCTTTGCTCGGTTCAAGTTTGTCGGTTAAAGTACCGCTTTTCTCGGTTTTCGACCGAATTTAATCCGTAACCTGTCGGTTCAGTCTCTGTCTGTGGTATCGTGAGTACTAGATAGGTTTATTTTCTTGTTCTTCTGTGTGGAACTTGTAAACGTGGGATCGGTTCGGTTTGAACCGATCAGGTTGTTCAAAAAAAGTTTATTCTACTTTTAGAGTGTGGTAACCGGTCCTTATCAGTTCTAAAAAAAAAAGGATTTCATTATGTTTTTTTCCACGACCCGTAACACAGTCAGGAACCGATAAGGGTGTCTTGCCTGGCGGATTGCCCAAAAAAGGGTAAGTTTTTGTTAGGACTGGCCATGTCTGAGAAACCCGAAGGAAAAACCGGGCCCACTGGGTTTCAACACTGTAGTGTGTGTGGGGAATCCTTTGCTAAGGCTGATCCCCACACCACCTGTGTTTATTGTCTGGGGTTTGACCACCTCAATTCAGACTGCCAGATTTGCAAGAATTTTCCTGTAGCTACCCTGGAAAAGAGAGTTGGTAGGCTCAGGGAAAGGGAGCTGAAGAAGTCCGCTGACCGGATGGCCAGCCGGTTCGGTTCCAACTGAACCAGAAGGTGTCCTCTGACCGGGGGCGAAACTTCTCGGGCAAAAGAACCGACTCCGAGTCGGTTCGGTTAAAAGAAAAAGAAAGAAGGATAAATCAGCAGTGCGGATCCACAAATTCTTTTCCGACCGCTGATGAAATAGCCAGCGAGGCGGATTGTTCTGTCGCTAACCCCGGTTCCAACCGAACCGGCACCATCAGGAAGGGGCTCGGTTCGGTCGGTTCCCCCGGTTCCAGATTATAATTTAGAAGATTTTTATGAACCGGAGGAGAAGGAAGGAGAGTATGAAGATAGTGATGGTGATTACGAAAGTCTGGATGTGCCTATTGACCCGGACATCTCCCCAGACAGACCTTCAGGGGTTTCTCCTCCTAGGCTTTCTGAGTCCCCTTCCCATTTTGTGTTCTACAAAAAAGTGGCTGAAACTCTTCAGCTTCCTATGGAAGAAGCTGTGGACAACCAGGAGGAGCCTTGACTATGTTGAAATGATGGATATCCCAGAGTCCAGGAGGCTGTCTATTCCCCTTCATAAGTCCTTTGGGAAACAGACAATAAAAATTTTAAAGACTCCTAATTCTGTACCTCCTGTGGACAAGAGAATGGACAAGAGGTATACTCTCTCAGGCTCAGATATGGAGTTCCTTACCCAGCAATGCAGCCATGTTGGGGTAGTGCAGGCTGCAGCCTGTGATAAGGCAAATATATCCTTGGCTTCACACACCCCAGATAAGGACTCCAGGAGGATTGATGCCATGGCAAAGAAACAGTACATGGCAGCATCCTTGGGACTCAGGCAGGCTAATAATATGGTCTACACAGCTAGATATCAAAAATCTAGATGGGACACTGTAATGGCTTTAGCTAAACAGGTCCCTGGCCAGCTTGCCAAGGAGCTGGAGCAGGTGGCTGCGGATGGTATTGAGGCATCCAGGTGCAATTCCATGCTGCAGTGGACTCCAATGATGTTTCATCTAGAGTCATGGCTACATCTGTGGCCCTCGTGAGGATGGCTTGGCTCAGATGTACTAGCCTGTCTCAGGATACCCAGACTAAGGCCATGGATTTTCCTGTTATGGGTAATTCTCTGTTTGGGGAGCAAACAGAGAACTACATGAAGAAGATGGATGAATACAGGACCACCTATAGGAGTGCTCAGGCCAAGGAAAGGAAAGCCACTCCCCAGAGCAGCATTCCAGGGGCAGGGGCAGGCCTTTTCATAGGCCTTTCTACCAAGCCCAGGCCTCCTCTTCTGCTTATGCTCATAGGGGGTTCTTCAGAGGGAGAGGCAGACGGGGTACAAGCAGGCCTGCTTCCACCCCTCAGCCTAAAGCCCCTGCCAAGCAGGCACCCTGATGGGTTTGCCAGGGCCGATTCTCCACCACCGGTAGGGGGCAGGCTGGCTTACTTTGTCCAGGACTGGATGTCTTAACATCTGACAAATGGGTCCTGGAAGTAGTAAGCCAGGGACTAGTTCTCAGCTTCAAAAAGTTTCCAAAGATGAGAACCAGATCCTTTCCACCTGCAAATCCTTCAGAGGCACTTTGCCTTGAGGCAGAGGTCTCTTCCCTCTTGGCTCTCAGAGCCATAGAGAGGGTCCCACCCCTACACAAAGGGAAAGGATTGTACTCCAGGTACTTCCTAACCCCCAAAAAGACAGGAGAATGGCGGCCCATCCTGGATCTCAGATATTTAAACAAGCACCTTTTAAAGCCAAAGTTCAAAATGGTGACTCTGGGAATAATTCTACCCTCTCTAAGACCAGGGGACTGGCTAGTCTCCCTGGACCTCAAGGATGCCTATTTCCATATTCTTATCAGAAGCTCCCACCGAAAGTACCTCAGGTTCGAGCTGCCCTCAGGCCATTACCAGTTCAGAGCAATGCCCTTCGGCCTAACTTCTGCTCCAAGGGTGTTCACAAAATGCCTGGCAGTAGTAGTTGCCTTCCTAAGGAGAAAAAGGATCTCCATCTTTCCATACCTGGACGACTGGCTCATAGTAGGCCAGTCTCCAGACCAAGTCAAGTTACACCTACAGATAACTCAGCAACTGCTCACTTCTCCAGGTTTCCTTCTGAATCTTTCAAAGTCAGTTCTAGAGCCTGTGCAGCTCCTCAGCTTCATAGGGGCAGAGCTGGATACAGTAAAGGCAAGAGCCTTCCTTCCCCTGGACAGGGCAAAGACCCTTATCTCACTGGCCTCTTCATTCACCCTCCAGGTGTCTCGACCAGCAAGGCATTTTCTGCAGCTCCTGGGACACATGGCTGCCTCTACAGCAGTGGTGCAGGGAGCAAGATTTCAAATGAGGGATATTTAGTTCCACTTGAGAGCCTTCTGGTCTCAGAAAAGGGACCCTCTGACCAAACTAATTCCAGTGACTCGAACCCTGATCCAGGCATTACAGTGGTGGCTGGATCAAGACAATCTAAGGCAGGGAGTTCCTTTTGTCACTCAGTCTCATTCTCTAATCCTTACTACAGATACCTCCCTCTAGGGGTGGGGAGCCCACTTGGGAGACCTGACCACCCAAGGGTCATGGTCTCCTCAGGAATCTCTGCTTCACATCAATCTGTTAGAACTCAGAGCAGTGTTTCTAGCACTTCAAGTTTTTTCCAAGTCTGTTCAGAACAAAGTAGTTCAGATCAGGACAGACAATACCACCACAATGTGGTATATCAACAAGCAAGGGGGCACTCGGTCTACGGCCTTGCGCACAGAGGCAATGAAGTTATGGTCTCTGGCCTATTCCCTGACCACTTCTGTTACAGCAGTACACCTCCCAGGCAAGGACAATGTACTGGCAGATGCTGTCAGCAGGATATCTCAGGGCCATCACGAATGGTCCCTGGATCCCCTGGTTTTGAAGGTGATCTTCTCCAGATGGGACACCCCACAGATAGATCTTTTTGCAGCCCCAGACAATCACCAACTTCCTCTCTTTTGCTGCAGGCCCCCAGTGTTGGGCTCAGTCCCCCTGGATGCCCTAGTTCTCAATTGGGAAGGGAAGTTCCTGTATGCTTTTCCCCCCTTCCCTCTCCTGTTCAAGGTGTTAGTCAAAATCAAGTCTCAACCCTGCACGGTGATTCTGATTGCTCCAGACTGGGCCAGACAGCCCAGGTACCCTCTCCTGTTGTCCTTAGCAGTCCACCTTCCCCTGTCTCTTCCCAGGAATTACAACCTGTTAACATGTGCTCAGGGGAGGGTTTGGTATCCGAATCTCAAATCTCTCAATCTCAAGGCCTGGCTCTTGAAGAGTTAGAGTTTGCTGATTTGCACCTCTCTCAAGGTGTTATGGATATCCTAAAGGCTTCTCGGAAGCCTTCCACCAGAAACACTTACAACTCCAAGTGGAAAAGATTCTCTATATGGTGCTCTGGGAAGCATATTTCTCCAGAGTCTGCTGGCCTGCCCACAGTCCTTGACTATATGGTTCATCTTAATAGCTTGGGGACTCAGACCAGCTACACTAAGAGTGCATCTCGCAGCTGTCTCTGCCTTCCTTTCAGCAGGCAAGCACTCTTCCCTTTTAGCTCATCCTGTTTTCTCTAAATTTTTCAAGGGATTGCTTCATACCAATCCTCCATTCAGGGTCCCTGCCCCTGCTTGGGACCTTAATGTTTGCATTGCTCAACTTATGCAACCCCATTTTGAGCCTTTGTCCTCAGCAGAGCTTAAGTACTTGACTTGGAAAACTGTTTTCTTGGTGGCCATCACTTCTGCCAGATGCATAAGTGAGTTACAAGCCCTGTCAGTGGAGCCTGATTTTATCTCTTTCCATAGAGATAAGGTGGTCCTCAGGACTAATAGGAAGTTTTTGCCTAAGGTGGTTTCAGATTTCCACCTTAATCAGTCTATGTCTCTTCCTATTTTCTTCACTGACCATTCCTCCTCTGGGGAGAGGAGGCTGCACAGTTTGGATGTGAAAAGGGCCCTTTGCTACTACATAGAGCGCACCAAGTGTCATAGGTTTGACTCCCTCCAGCTGTTCCTCACTTATGGTGAGGTTGGCAAGGAAAACCTGCCACTAAGAGATCTGTTGCCAGGTGGATTGTCTCTTGCATTCAATTTTGCTATGAAAAACTAGGTAGGACTTCACCCTCAGGCCTGAGGGCTCACTCTACCAGAGGTACAGCTGCTTCCCTGGCTGCTGCCAGGGATATTCCTATCTTAGAGATTTGTCAAGCAGCTACCTGGAAAACAGTACACACTTTTACCAAGCATTACTGTCTGGATATCAGGCTAGGGTGATGCTCGGTTTGCACAGCAGTGCTTCAGAGCCTATTTCTAAGTAGGTTCTGTCCCTCCTCCATGGAGGTACTGCTTGGTAGTCTGATATGTCAGAATACAGCAAGACTTCATGTTGTTTGAAGAAAAAATTACTCATCTTAGTAATGTTGTTTCTTCTAATGGAGTCTTGCTGTATTCTGACCTCCCCCCTCCCTCTCAGAACCTTTGTTTTGGGATGTGGGTGGGCAGTAGTAGTGTTGGCACTCAGGAGGTGCCCCACCCTTATTTCTCTCCTTTGGTTTAGGTGTGTGGGTGTTATGTTTTGTTTTATTTTTGGGTTTCCTGACTTGAGTCTTTGTTTTGGGACCAAAAAATCTGTTTATTATATTTAGTAGCCAGTTGGCTAGTGTAAATTTACAGTTTCCACACAAGACACCCAGTGAGTATAGCTCGTAAAGATCTGACGGTTTGACTTCAAACAGCAACAGACAGAGTCTCAACCGAGCTCGAGCTCAGCGTTCCATGACTGGCATGGAAAGTTAATTCTTTCATCCCCGGGGCAGTTCAAAGGTTGGACATCACTGCAATATGTCAGAATACAGCAAGACTCCATTAGAAGAAACAACATTACTAAGGTGAGTAATTTTTTCTTCTTGACTAGGTCAAAAAGAAGGCATCACTTCGAGTGCCTTCTGTGGTATGTCTCTTGTGTCGTGATCGGTTGTTGGGGTCAGGTGCCAGTCTCCTCCTCCGGAGTTGCCGGTTTCTGTCTCTGGTGACCGACCTCTTCGTCATCGGAGCCCTTCCCTGCCTCTTGAAAGGGCTTCCGATGAGCAGTTTCATCAGTGGGCTGCTGTTATGGAGCAGTGGGCTTGGAGGTTGGTCTAGTTGCTGGGCCCGGTCTCTCCAAGGCCCTCGGGCTTTTTGAGGGAGTGGGTAGAGCAGTTGGACCTTCCTAGTTATGCGGTACCCTCTTCGGTGCCGTCGACTCCGTGCTTAGGTGTTTTCCCCCTCACATGGCTGCAGCACAGGGGGCCACACCGATGCCTTTATCTCTTGGTATTCTTCCTTCTTTTTCTTCAAATCGAAGTCTTCGAGGCCCTGGATTGCTTTCAGCACTGTAGGGGATGCTCTCGGCGTTGATGGGTCTGTCAGCACCGTTCTTGGCGCCGGCGCGCCTGTTGGCACTGTCCTCAGCGTCGCTGGAGTTGTCGGCTCTGTGGTCTCTGTCAGCGCCGTGTGCTGGGTTGTTTTCGCTGCCGCCGTCTCCCTTGCCCTCGGCGCCGTGTTCTTCTTCGGTGCGAAGGCTTGGTGCGGTGCTGTCCAGCCTTCAGTGGTTCTCGACTCCAAATACTTTCTCTTCTTCGTTTCCTACTGATTTTCACTCCTTTCCTGTCCATACAGTCCCTCCTGGACTGTCAGGAGATGATATTGAACCTGACCCAGATCTTCAACTGGGTGATGTTGAAGGAGCAGGGATCCATCCTGCTGCAGAGCCTGTGGTTGAAGACCTGTCATTTAAGTCTCCGCTGAAAAATTTTGATTCTACTCTTTCTCTCCAGGCTATAGTTATCGATCCTGGGAAGCTCTTAAGACTCCAGTACCTTCACGTCCTGGAGATCCCTATGGATTTAACCCCCCCCCCGGTACTGCCATCCTTTGAGACGCTCTCTCTCAGATGGTATGGAATAATCCCACTCTCATTCCTTCTGTGACGAAGTCCATAGACAGGAAGTATGCTGCTCCCAAGGATCAACCCATTTTTGCCTCCCAGGCCTTTGCGGACCCTATTGTAGTCCTGGCAGAGAATGATAAGGCCGTTCTTCCTCAGGCATCTACAGCCCGGCCTATAAATAAAGAATCTTGCAAGATAGACACCTTAGGTAAGAGCGTCTTTGCTGCCTCTACCCTGGATATGCGTATTGCCAGCTACCAGGGCTATTTTTCTCAATATGAGTATGTTCTTTGGCATTCGCTCAAACAGATGGTGGAAAGTCTGCCAGAGTCGGACACTAGTTCAGAACTACTTCAGACCATAACAAGGGGCATCGAGTCCAACAACCAGCAGGTTAAAGCAGCTATGGACACTTTCGATACTGCTTCCCGAGTGGCGGCGGCGTGCATTTGTACCCATCATCAGTCCTGGCTATGCACTTCGGGCTTCACGAATGATGCCCAACAGCAGGTCATGGTGTTACCCTTTGACGGTACGTATCTGTTCGGACCTCAAGTAGAGCAAGCTCTGGAGGCCACACAGAAGACTAATTCGGCCATTAAAACGGCTCGACCTGCTCCCACCCCTTCTCGGGGGGGAGGTGTTAACAGGCGTCAATTTGACAACCGTCAGTCCTTTCGGGGCAAGGGCAGGGGAGGTTTTAACAAAAACCAAGCCCCCCAGCCTCAGAAGAAAATGTAACAGAAGGCACAAGGGCCCAAAGCGCCCAGTGCCACCTTCTGAGTTTCTGGCCCTGGGTACACCTCAACTGCCCAAGGGGGACTCTTCCTCAGCGATGGGAGGACGTCTGACTCAGTTCTACAACCAGTGGAAGTCCATAACATCAGACAAATGGGTCCTCCGGATAATCCGCAAGGGGTACTCCTTCAACCTTTCAGAAGTCCCTCCGGATCATCCCCCCCAAACGACAGCCCAGGCTGTCAACAATACAGTCAGACCTTCTTGCCTCCGAGATACAAGGCCTTCTGAACAACAGGGCAATAGAAATAGTTCCGCTGGATCAACAAAACACAGGTTTCTACTCCCATTACTTCCTGGTCCCAAAAAAGACCGGTGGCATGCGCCCCATCCTGGACCTCAGAAAGTTAAACAAGTTTCTTCCCAAGGAAAAGTTCAAGATGATATCGCTAGGGATCCTGTTACCCTTGCTTCATCAACACTATTGGCTAGCCTCCCTGGACATGCAGGATGCTTACCAACATATTTCTATACACCCAAATCACCACAAATACCTATGGTTTGTAGCACTGGGCCAACATTATCAGTTCAGAGTCCTGCCCTTTGGGCTATCCTCGGCGCCACAAGTTTTTACAAAGTGTTGTGCAATTCTCGCAGCGCATCTCAGAAAAATCAGAATACAATTGTTCCCATATCTGGACGACTGGCTTCTAGCAAGTCCTTCCAGCAAGGAACTCTCGACACCGTAGCCACGGCCTCAGACTTTCTCACGTCCATGGGAGTCCTGCTGAATCTCAAGAAATCGCAGTTGCAGCCCTCCCAGAAGCTCCTTTTTATAGGAACTCTTCTAGACACCTCCTGTGCGAAAGCTTTCCTTCCAGAGGACAGAAGGAGCGCTATCCTACAGATGGCCCGATAAATCAGAGAGAACAACTCAGTTCGAGCTATCTCGATGCAACAGATGCTGGGTCTCATGGCATCCTCAGTGTTCACTGTACCCCTAGCATGTCTTCACATGAGAACCTCTCAATGGATGCTCAATACTCAGTGGTCCCCAACCACTCACCCTCAGTCCTTTCTCATCAAGGTGACAGAACCTCTGAAGAGGTCACTCACCTGGTAGTCGCACGAGGACAACCTTCTGGAATGGTATCCCTTTGCTGCCCTGGATCATCAGATTTCCATTACCATGGATGCATCCCTGACCCTGGGGTGGGGAGATCACTGTCAGAATCTCCACAGCCAAGGTACATGGACTCAGGATGAGTCCCAGCTTCACATAAATGTCCTAGAAATGAGAGCCGCCCTTTATGCAGTCCTGGCTTTGAAGGACATTCTCTGTCACAAGAACATTCTCATTCAAACGGACAACAGAGCAGTGATGTATTACATCAACAAGCAGGGCGGTGCACACTCTTACCCTTTATGCAGGGAAGCGATGAGAGTGTGGGAATGGTGCCTAGAGCACAAGGCTCTAATTCAGGTGGTCTGCCTGCCGGGAGTGCAGAACGAACTGGCAGACTGTCTCAGCAGAACAGAGACAGATCCTCATAGAAACATAGAAACATAGAATTTGACGGCAGATAAGGACCGCTTGGCCCACCTAGTCTGCCCATTTCCCTACCTAATGGATAAGCTGCAGATCCTAGTTAACCAACAGCCTACTTCCTACTACCACCCACTAGAATTGCCTTATGTCCCATACATTCTTGAATTCCCCCACTGTTTTTGACTCTACGACCTCCTCAGGAAGGCTGTTCCATGTATCCACAACCCTCTCTGTGAAGAAATACTTCCTCACATTACCTCTGAGCCGTCCCCCTTCTGTCTTCAAATTGTACCCCCTTGTTTTTGCACATCTCTTTTTCTGAAAGATGCTACCCTCTTGGACTTTGTTGATTCCCTTGAGATATTTGGAAGTTTCTATCATGTCCCCCCTCTCCCTCCTTTCCTCGAGGCTATACATCTTTATTTCCTTTAGTCTTTCTTCATATGTCTTCTGATGCAAACCCTGCATCATTTTGGTTGCCCTCCTCTGGACAGCCTCCACCCTGTCTATGTCTTTGCGGAGATGGGATCTCCAGAACTGTACACAGTACTCCAGATGTGGTCTTACCAACTGTCTGTACAGAGGGCCAACAACTTCCTGTTTTCTACTGGTGATGCCTCTTTCTGTGCATCCCAGTATCCCCCCAGCCCTCCTTACTGTCTTCTCACATTGCTGGCCCACCTTTAGGTCATCTAATATGACTACTCCCAGGTCCCTTTCCATTTTTGTTGTTGTCATTATCTCACCCCCCATTGTGTATTCTTACCCTGGGTTTTTGTTTCCCAGGTGCATTACTTTGCACTTCTTTGCATTGAATCTAAGATGCCATACATTTGACCATTCCTCCAACCTTGCCAAGTCCCTTTTCATCCTTTCCACCCCACCTTGTGTGTCAACCCTGTTGCAGATCTTTGTGTCATCTGCATGAGTCTCATGAGTGGTCTCTCGACTCAACCGTAGTTCAGTCACTATTCGCAGAGTGGGGAACTCCAGACCTGGACCTTTTTTGCATCCCCACTCAACACAAAACTGCCTCTCTTCTGCTCTAGAAATCCAGGGCCTGGCATATTCTGTAAGGATGCATTCAGGCTGCAGTGGACAAAATGCTTTCTATATGCCTTTCCTCCTCTTCCACTAATTCAGAGGGTACTTCTCAAATTCGCGTCCCAGGGGGACAAAATGATCCTCGTTTCTCTCTTCTGGCCTCGACAGATATGGTTTCCGTTACTCAACAGTATGTCGGAAACCCCTCCGAAGGCGCTTCCCCTTCAGACGAACCTCCTGACCTAGGGGCCCGTGGTCCATCCCAATCTGAGGTCGCTTCACCTTCACGCTTGGCTCCTGAAGAGATAGAAGTGAACAGGCTCAATGTCTTTCGGAGGGTTTCAGATATTCTTTTGGCGGCGCGTAAGCCAGCCACCAGAAAAACTTACACAGCCAAATGGAAGCGTTTTTCTCTCTGGTGTGCAAAATCCTCTTTGAATCCTTTTTCCTGCCCACCAAATAAAGTTCTAGAGTACCTTTTAGACCTCTCAAATTCAGGTCTACAATACTCTACAGTTAAAGTTCACCTTTGTACCAGTTCAGCTTATCATTAGCCAGTACTTTCCTTGTCACTGGCTCAGTTACCTGTAGTTAAGAGGTTTCTTAAGGGTATTCTGCATACCAGACCTCCTATCAGACATCCAGTCGCAGCTTGGGGCAGTAATATTGTGCTAGACATGCTCACTCAAAAGCCCTTTGAGCCTCTACCTATCTGTGAGCTGAAATTTCTCACTTGGAAAACGGCCTTCCTGGTGGCCATCGCCTCGGCCCGATGGGTTTCTGAAATACATGCCTTGGTCACAGACCCTCCGTATACTGTATTTCATAAGGACAAAGTAGTTCTTAGGATCCATCCTAAGTTTCTCCCTAAGGTTGTTTCAGAATTCCATCTGAACCAACCTTTGGTCCTACCTACTTGCTTTGCGAACTTCCAAAATGAAGGAGAGCGTACCCTTCTTTAGATGTCAAAAGAGCTCTGCGTTTCTATTTGGTTAGAACAAAAGAAATTCGCAAAGCTCAACAACTGTTTGTTTCCTTCAGCGAGACCCGGCTGGGTCAACCTGTCGCTATCAGGTGCATTTCAGCATGGCTGGTGGCATGCCTTCGACTGTTATTCCATGGCACAAGTTAAGCTGGAGGGCAGAGTGTACGCTCACTCTACTAGAGCAGTCGCAGCATCCCTGGCGGAAATCCACAACGTGCCCATTGCAGACATTTGCAGTGCAGCTACCTGGAGCTCAGTGCATACTTTCGTCAAGCACTATGCCCTGGATGTCCATGTCAGGCGACATCTTTCGTTTGGCAGGACTATCCTTAACGGACTTCTGTCCTAAATTTGTGAACTCTTGGTTTCTCCAGCCACCCTCTCAGGGGATTATTAGCTCGGTACTCTCCCATCAGTGTGAATGAGTGGTGGATACTTTATGTCCAGGAAGATATGGAAATTATGTACCTACCGTAATTCTTGATCTTCTTAGATGAAGTCTCTACCACTTATTCACACGCCCACCCACCATCCCCCCAAGCTCACCTCTGTTGTTGGTCTTCACTCCCTCAATGTTTAGGCTGTGAAGACGTCTTTGTTGACCCTTCTTACACGGGTCATTCGGACTATCTTATGTCCGGTTTTTGTTAGGCTATCCTTCTAGGTTAGTTACTCTGCACCTCCTCGGAAAAAAAGGTACTGAGGTGGTTGGAGGGTCGACACCGAGATGGTCATTGCCACATGAGCCGAGGCTCGCGGTGCCGCTCCTCATGGCTCCATCTCTGGTGCCGGCTCTCTTTTAAAAAGTTTGCTCTCGCTGAGTCCTAGCGCCTCCGGTGTATATCCCATCAGTGTGAATGAGTGGTGGAGACTTCGTCCAAGAAGATCAAGAATTACGGTAGGTACGTAATTTCCATTTCTAGTTTAGTGAGGAGTAGGGGATGGGAGACGGGAGTCAAATGCCTTTGCTAGGTCAATGAATATGGCAGAGGTAAGGTGTCCTTGGTCCATGCCTTTAAAAATGGCATCTGTGACTCAGAGAAGGGAGGAGACAGTAGAGTGATTTTTTTTTTTTTTGAAAACTGGACTGGTAAGGAGAGAGGAAATTTGTGTAGGAGAGGAAGTGGGAGAGCCTGCCTAGGACTAGAAACTCCTGGAGTTTGGCTAATATGGGGGAAGGGGATGAGCCGGAAATTTCCAGGTGAGGAGTGATTGCCTCCTTTGTACAGAGGGATCACTTTAACTGTTTTCCAGGCTTGTGGGACAGTGCTGTGTGAAAAGGAGAGGTTTAGCAGGTGGGATAGGGGATGGGCTATGGCTGTGGCTGAGATTTGAAGGCGTCGTAGGTCAAGCCCATCAAGGCTAGATTTACGGGATTTAGTGTTTGGAGGGCATGAAGGACTTCTTGTGCTGTGATGGGGAGAAATGAAGGTTGTCTGTTGATGTGGTGGTGTGTAGGGGAGAGGGAGTGTCAGCAGGGGTGGAGGGGAAGGCACAGGTTGTGAAGAAATGGTTTAGGATGGAAGCAACTATGAGAGTGTCGGAGACCTGCTTGCCATCAGTGAGGAGGGAGGGGTGGAGGATTTGGGGGGTGTTAAACAGGGAAGAGAGTGTTTGCCAGAATTTGTGGGGAGATGTGAGGTTTTCTTGTAGGGTGTTTCTGAAGTAATTGGCTTTGGTTCATGAGTTTCTTAGTGAGCGGTAGGTTGTATGATCAATTTGGGAGAGTGAAGCTTTGTAGTCTGCCCATGCGTGGTCATGGGAAGTGCAGAGTTTAATTATGTCTGCAGATATCCATGGGTGGTGATGGTGTCTTACTCTGCGTCGTCATGATGAGGGGTGGGTATTCCATGCTTTGTGTAGTATGTTGTAGAAGAGAGATAGTGCAGTGTTGACATCAGTTGAGGTATAGAAAAGGGACCAGTCTGATGAGGCAAGGTCATGTAGTAGTGCAGTGGTGTTTAGGGAACGTAAGGATCAAACTCATCGGTAAGTGTGGTAGTTGTAGTTTGCGTGTGCAGTATGTTATGGGGTGGTCACTGAATATACGTCAGGGAGTGTACCTGAGGAGGTGATTTGGTGGGGGGGGGTGAGGCTAGGATTCAGTCTAGTACGGTGTGGTTGTTTGAGTGGGAATTGGGTCTGGTGGGTTCACTTATGAGTTGGTAGAGTTTTACCTCATCTGCATATAATAGCACTTTGGCTTCACCACAGCTGGAGGGGATCTTGTTGATGAAAAGCAAGAACAGTATTGGCCCCAAGATAGAGTCTTGGGAGACTCTATCAGAGAACACGCACTGGGAGGAACAGCATGACCCCCACTTGACTGCCTGCTTATGCCCTACAAGATAGCTTCTGAACTACTGACGAGAGCTGGTCAAGACCCAGGTTCTTCAGTTTGAACAGTAGAAGACTGTTGCTCACAAAGTCGAAGGCCTCTGTCAGGTTGGCAAATATAGCCTCCGTGTGATTACCATGGTCAGAGGCAAGGAGGATGTCAGTGGTGAAGTGTACATGTACCAGGGCGGAGTCAGTGCCGTGATGTTTGCGGAAGCCGTGCTAGAAGTCTGTGAATAGGGAGTGGGTTTCTATATAGATCAGCAATTGATTGTACATGAGCCTCTCTTGTACTTTAGCCAATGTGCTTAGAATTGAGGTGGGGCAGTAATTACCAATTGGTTTCTTGGCTCCACCCTTGTGCAGAGGAACCACATGTGCTACCTCTCACTTTTGAGGGACTGTGCCATGAAATAGTAACAAGTTAAAGAGGGTAGCCAGTGAAGGAACTAGGATAGCGGCTGCTAATGTTAGGAGTTGAGGCTCAAAATGAGCATTTTAGGAGCTAGTACAGGATCTCCTTGTTAGTGACCAGACTGAAGTGAAAGTGGGGGCGACTATCCATGATGGGTGAGCTGGGAGGGTGGGACGGCGGTAGGGTCTTTATAAGTGTCGAGGTAAGTGAAAAGTATGTTGAATGCCTCAGCTGTCAGCTTAGGATCACTGATCAAATTTGTGTTGTGGAGAATTTCTCAGTGCTGTGCACTGGTCTGTCCCTTGAGGAGGCTATTTGCTTGTGTCCAAAAGTGTCTTGGGTCATGCAGATTGCTGGTCTGTAGGTTGCTTAGGTAGGTGGCTTTGGCCATTTTTTCAGGAGGGCATACATGTTTTTCTGAGTTGTCTATAGGCAGTCCAGTCTTGCTGGCAGCCCGTGGTCTTAAAAGCATGCTAGACTCAATCCCTCTGCTTCAGCAGGTTGCGAAAGGACTGGGTAAGCCATTTGGAACAGGCACCTTTAACCCTTCTCTGTACAAAGGGGGCATGCCTGTTTACAACATTGGTGAAGTTGTTAGTTAAAGTATAGGGCTAGATTGACATCTTCTGAATAACAGATGCTCTCCCAGTTCACCATAGCTAGGTCTATGAGAAAGGTATTACAGTTCAGAGCAGAGTAATCTCTGACAGTAATTGTTCTGGGAAACGTCTTTGGGAGACAATTTTTCCATATGCACTATGTCAGGGAGTGGTCACTCAAGGAGTCAGAGAAGGTTCCAGACGCTTGTATACGGTCTACTCTGTGGACCAAGACTCAGTCTATTAAGGGGTGATTCCCCAGTTTGAAGTTTAGCTGAGGTGGTTTACTGATGGTTTGGTGTAGGTTAGCGTCAATGACAGAAGTCTTGAAGGTGCAGGGGCCCTTGTCAAACCAGGTAAGGTTAAAGTCCCCAAGCAGGATTGTTTTGCTATGGAGCAGTTCCAGAACAGGTTTAGCAAGGGGAGAGGGGGGGCTGTAACTGCATCCCACATACAGAGGCTTAGTTTTGCCAAGCAGTGCTTTGATAAGTACCACCTCACCTGGTGGAGAGGCTGGGGGGGGGGCAGCTCAATGACTTGGAAGGAGGATTTGGCGTATAAGATCACTCCTCCACCTTTCTTTGTACCAGGATGATCTCTCCTAAAGATACTGTAGTCAGGGATGCCAGCCTCAGTGGTTTGAGCCAGGTTTCAGTCACAGCAAGTATATCAGGAGAATACAAATTCACGCAGGCTTCTAGCTCATAAGCTTTGGGTATTAAGCTATTAGCATTCATGTGGGCTAATTTAAGCCCCTTACAGTTTGCCTAGGTATAGTCAGAGGGGGAGGTGATCCTGCTATTGGGAGGGCGGGGCCAGAGTAACTCTGTTGCCAGCAGATAGTAGGAAGAATAACAGGGAGGGGTTGGGTGGCATCTTGAGAAAAGTTGTTGCGCGCTTGCTAATTATCAGTACCACATGCCTTGATATAAGGTAATCAGCACCCTTCTGTTTCCTCTATGTAGGCTCACATGATGGGGGAATAGGTTTGATGGGTCTCCACAGTGGTGGAGGGCATGGGGTGACTGGTACGCAGCCCCAGGTTTTGAGCAGGTTGTTTAGCTACCAGAGTGTCTGCCATCACCAGTAGACCTACAGTAGGTTGAATAGAACTAGGGCTAGGCTTAGGCCTGCTGAGGGCATGGTTGGCCAGTTTGGACTGTGAGTGGGGGCGTCACTGAAATTGATAAGCACCGTCATCCAGATAGGGTGTAGCTGAGAGAGGGGTGGGACTCTCATGTATTGGCTTGTCTATAGCGCAGGAAGTGCAAACTAGACAGGCCCTGGATGCACCCACAAGGGAGGGAGGGGGGCCTCCCTGAAGATGAAAAGCACAGTCCACCCAGTTGGGGTGTAGCTTAGAGAGGGAGTGAGACCCTCTAGTGTAGGCTGGTTTAAAGCTCAGGGAGGGTGATCGAGGTAGGCCCTGGATGCTCCCAAGAGGGTGCAGGAGAGTAGCCCAAATTACAACTAAAGCTTAACATGAATGCTTGGGTTTGGTTAACTCCAAAGTTTAACGAATTGTTGTACAGTAATAAAGCTATATCAAACTTAATCAGTTTAGCAGCTCACACAGAAGACTAGAGCAAGTTGTGAGCAGACAGTTGTGAGTGCTAAGCAATAATGCAGTCAGTAGGCATTAAGAGACATGAGAGGTACTTGGTGTCCACTTGTGGCAAATATTAAATATCAGAGACAAGTTAAGGAGGGCATAGTTTCAACCGTCAGGAACCTCCCAGTATGACTAGACATATGCAGTCAGCTGAGAAGGCTGACTGCTCTAGTGAAGTAATGTGGAATGTATGCAAATCATGGAACTAGAATGCTACATTCAAACTGCTGCCTCTAGGTGGACTGTGTTCCATATAACAGTCAGATTCATTTTCTCTGTTGAGACAACTAGACGCCCCAACGAGCTTTCAGCAACTTCGCTGCAAGTTTGTTTATTTCGTGTCAGAAAAGTGGTATTTCACTATTTTGCTATCATCTCTGCCTCTAGTAGTTTTATATTAAAGTTTTCGCTGTTTTGGGTTGTTTTCTCAGTTCCCAGCAGTTCCATTGCGGTTCCCAGGAACTGAAACATTTTCAGTTTAAACACTGTTTTAGCAGTTTCAACCGCTACTTTATTTGACTAATTTTCATTTAAAATAGTCTTATTTTTACTCCTGTTGGGAGCGATTTACATTATCTGTGTTCGGTTCCCTTTTTTCTGTCAGGAACCGATCACGTTTGTTTAAAAATAATCTCTGTTTAATTGGGGGGGTTCCTTTTCCTTTCAGGGAACTGACTGCGATTTATATATTTTTCCCTTTCTGGGAGGTTTCTTTTTTGTCTACTGACATTTGGCATGTCAGACAGACCTAAAAGGAGGACAGGACCTACAGGTTTTAAAAACTGAGTAAAGTGTTTGCAAATATTTGCTAAGGCTGATATCCACGATTTATGTTTGGAGTGCCTGGGTCACAGCCATATTTTTTTTTCTAACTGTGAAGTGTGCAATACCTTTTGTTCTTAAACTATTAAAAAAAGGGCCAAAAGGTTAGAGGAGATGGCTTCTGCTCCCACCTCAGTGTCACCTAAGCACCCTGAAGAGTCCTCTTCTTCTTCTCACCCTGAAACAAAGGAGTGACCCTCAAAAGATTCTTCAGACCACAACATTTCTGAGACGGGGTCTGAACCCAGTAAACATAGAAGACCTGAGCAGATTCCAGAGTCTGTGCTAGCTAAAAAGAACAATAAAGAAAAGCATGTTGCTGCGTCTCCCGCTGAAGAAGCAAGGGAGCTCCCAGCAGACAAAAATAAAATGCCCTCTGCTGAGGACACTGCTAAAGCCCTGCAGGTTCTATTCTGGGTTCACTGGTTCAAATCCCAACACCAGTTCCCACAGACCAAGGTCAAGAAATTTACTTTGAGGAGGATCCAGATTTGGGGGAACCCATTGAGCTGGAGGTATCCCCAGAACAAGAGTTTGGTACCCCTCTTCGTGGCCATGATTTTTTTTCATCTCACTTTTCATTTATCAGAAAGATGGCTGACACCTTGGGCCTCCTCTCACAGGAGTCTATAGAAGATGAGAAGAAGGCAGAATTTTTTAGATATGAATGGTTTGGTTCCCACTAAAAGACTGTCCTGTCCTATCCATAGTTCTCTTAAAAAAGCCACTTTAAAAATCCTACAGACACCTTCCTCTATCCCTGAGGTGGACAAGAAGGTGGAGGAAAAAATATCAGGTGGATAGGTCTTCTGCTGATTATTTATATACCCATCCAGATCATGAGGGTGTGATACAGGTGACTGCCTGTGATAAGGCTAAATTCCCTCTAACATCTCATCCTCCAGATACAGACTCATGGAAAATTGACACAATGGGGAAGAAGGGTTATTTAACCTCTTCCCTTCTCCTCAGACAGGTAGCTTATATGACATATGCTGCACAATATCAGATGGCCCTTTGGAACACTGTACTGGCATTATCTGACTGAGTGCCAGGCGATGTGGCAAATTAGCTGTCTGACACTGCCAGGACAGCATTGGATGCCTCAAAATATAAATTTCACAAGGCTGTGGATGGAGATGTCACGGCATCCAGGCTGTTGGCCCTTATCAGTGTCTCTGAGGAGGTTCGCGTGGCTCAGAGCTACCAGTGTTACCCCAGACACTCAGTTAAAGGCCATGGATTTTTTGGATTTTCCTTGTGAAAGACTAAGGCATACATGAAAAAAGTGGAGGAGTACAAAACCACTAATAGGAGTAGCTCCACGAGAGAGAGAGAGAGAGAGAGAGAGAGAGAGTCCACTTCTTTTAGATCCACAGGAAGGGACTATTACCCCAGAGCTTATGCCTGTAGCGTATACTCAGGTCAGTGGCTACTGTAGGGGTAGGAGGCCTTCTAGGCAGGGTGGTTCAACTCCAGCTCCTAGACATCAACCCGAATATAATCCCTGACTGCACAAAACAGGCTGCCACCCCTCGTCCAGTAGGTTGCAGGCTGGCTGACTACTTTCATAACCGGGAAAACATCACCACAGACAAGTGGGTTCTAAAGGTAGTGTGTCAGGGTCTCTGTCTACAGTTCAAGCCGTTTCCAACACTCCAGGACCACAGAATTTTTCAGCCTTCAAACCCCTGCAGAGGCAATTCTGCTGGAACTGGAGGTAAAAAAAAAAAAAACAACTTCTGCTAGCCAGAGCAATAGAGCCAATTCCTCTTACCCTAAGGGGGCAGGGCATGTACTCCAGATACTTTCTGACCAAAAAGAATGGGGATTGGCAGTCAATCCTGGACCTCTGATTCCTGAACAAACACTTGGCAAAGCCCAAGTTCAAAATGGTAACACTTACCATAGTTATTCCTGCCTTAAAGAAAGGAAACTGGCTGGCATCTCCGGATCTGAAAGATGCTTACTTTCACATTCCAGTCAGGCCTTGCCACAGAAAATGCTTAAGGTTCACTTTGCACTCAGGGGACTACCAGTTCTCAGTACTCCCCTTTGGGCTCACCTCTACCCCAGGGGTATTCACAAAGTGTCTGTCAGTGGTGGCAGCTTATCTCAGCAGGCAGGGGATCATTGTATTCCCTTACCTGGACGACTGGCTAGTCATAGGGGAGTCATACCAAATGACTCAATCAAGGTTACCCAAAGCACTCTGGAGTCCCTGGGTTTCCTTATCAATGCTCAGAAATCTCAGATGGAACCAGTTCAGTCACTGGAATTCATTGGAGCAGAACTGGATACTGTCCAGGGCAAGGCATTTCTCTCCAGGAGAGGGTGTCTAATTTACTAACCCTAGCACACTCCTTTATCTTAGGGCAGCCCAGGACTGCAAGACAGTTCCTAGCATTACTAGGACACATGGCCTCAACTACCGCAGTAGTCTCAGGCTTCAGGTTTCAGATGAGAGATATTCAGTATCACCCGAGATCCCATCGGTCCCAAAGACAGGATCTAATTTCAAAGCTTGTGCCAGTTACAAGGACTCTGCTATTGGCTCTGCAGTGATGGAAAGAAAGGAACAACCTCAGACAGGGCATCCCCTTTCAGCAACAGCACCACACTGTGGTTCTAACAATAGATGCCTCCCTCTTAAGGTGGGGGGCTCACACAAGCGATCTCTCAATCAGTGGGACTTGGTCCCCTCTGGAATCCAAGTTGCATATCAACCTGTTAGAGTTAAGAGTGGTCCTTCTTGCCCTAAATGCCTTCGCTCCTCAGTTGAAGGAGGTCAGTCAGTCCAGGTCGGGGCAGACAACATAGCTACCATGTAGTACATTAACATGCAAGGGGGGGTACAAAATCATCATGGCTGTGCACAGAGGCCATGAAAATTTGTTCCCTAGCATATTCCCTGGAAGTGCATCTGTCAGCCTTTCATCTCCAAGGGAAGGGCAATACACTGGCAGATTCACTCAGCAGAATCAGCCAGAATCATCACAAATGGGCTTTAAACATGCAAGTGTTGGATACAGTTTTCAGATGTTGGGGCATTCCAGAAATAGATCTGTTTGCCTCAAAAGAAAATCATTAGTTTCCTCTTAATTGCTGCAGGCCTCCCTCTGTGGGCGCAGTGCCCATGGAGGCATTGGCACTGGACAGAACAGGAAAATTCCTGTATGTTTTTCCTCCATTTCCACTACTGTTGAGAGTTCATTTCAAACTCAGGAGTCAGTCTGTAACCACCATTCTGGTTGCTCCAGACTGGGCCAGGCAACTATGGTACCCTCTATTACTCACCCTGTCTGCTAAGCACCCCATTCATCTTCCTCAGAGATACAATTTCCTGACAGCTGTTCGGGGTCAGATATTATTTCTGAACCTCAAGACCCTTCACCTGAAGGCCTGGTTCTTGAGGAGTTAGCATTTTCTGAATTTAAATTGTCAGAAGAGATCCTTCCTTAAGGTTCTTAAAGTTTCCAGAAAAACTTCTACCAGAAAGGCTTGTACGTCAAAGTGGAAAAGATTTTCCATCTGGTGCAAGCCTAAGCAAGTCAATCCCCTTAAAGAGGGACTATGGTTACAAATTACTGGCATCAACAGATTCAAAATATGGATCAACATAGCCCCAATCACCCTCATGCCAAAACTGAGATACCGAAGTTACTTTGCTTAAAAGTTACAAATCATTTTACAACCCTAAATTCTTTTCCTGTTCAGAAAAGCCAGTTTCAGTGAAAAGGAGCTAATGATGTCATCTCCTGAACTCACAGTCTAGCCCTCCCTGTCAGCAAGCTTACAGGACCTTCTTCTCCAAAGTTTAAAAACTATGTGCAAATGGTTTCTCCAGTAAAACAGGCAGCACCATTCAATAAACATTGCTTTAAACCTATGTGTATTTCAGGTTTTGTAACAAAGTTGACAAATTCATATTTTTGTTTTTGCTGCTTTGTTGTTGTGGTCCTTTTCTCCTGGGTTGTTGGATGCTAAGTCACAGCACACTAATGTGAGATTTGCGGACTGGATATCTCTGATGTGGTGAAAGGCTGTAATCATTCACACCTATCATTCAATTGAGGTGATTTCTCAGGATGGCACTTTAAATCAATTATTCCATCACCCTGTAAATGGAGGTGGGAGAGGTAGTGCTGTTTTGAAACCTTACTAAGAGTTTCTATGCAGTAGCCAGCTCAATGTTTAATTAATCAATATTTTATTCCTCATCAAAGTATGAATGAATGGGATACTCAGTTGAGCAGAGCTCATTTTCTGTTTTCTCATTGACACGCTGTTACTTGAGCTATATTCATGCTCATCTGCGTTGTACTCCACATTACAATGATTGTTTTACCAGGGCTAACACTTCCACCCCTAGTAGGAATTAACACATATAAGGCCCCTATTAAAGCTTATTGTAAAGCAGACACTGACAAACAGCAATGCAGTTACCAACATTGCAACACTTGTAGCAATACAGCTTCCAAACAGGCACTGCAGAGTATCACTTCACATGGTATCAGCAGCTTGGAAGCATGCTGACTCGGCATCCTTCAACTCTGGAGAAATGAAGCACACCAAAAATGTATTAAAATACAAATTTGTCAACTTTGTTACAAAACCTGAAACACACAGATTCTATAGCACTGTTTTTAGAATGGTGCTGTCTGTTTTACTTGTGAAAACCATTGCAGAATGATCTTTTAACTTTGGAGAAACAGGTCCTGTAAGCTTGCTGACAGGGAGGGCTAGGCAGTAAGTTCAGGAGATGACATCATCAGCACCTCTTCACTGAAACTGGCTGTTTTGAACAGGTAGTGTGATCAGGATTACAAAATAGCCCATAACGTTAAAATGAAGTGTAACCCCCCTGCAAATGGGGGTTCCCAAAAGACTTCCAGGAGCTTGCTTGAATGCTCCAAGCCTGAATGGTGTTTGGCGTTTAAGCCATTTATCAGTGAGTGTTTTTAGAGCCTCTGGTACTGTCTCTTTAAGAGCTGTCTGCTTGCAGACATAATTAGTTTGTATGGGGGACTGTGTGCTTCTCTGTTTGAGTACCACTCGAGCTGCTGCCAATTCACTCCATTTTGCAGTCACTAGGGTGCAAAGGGAACCTATCTGAAAGATGTAACTGTTTGCCAGAAATCATTTACAGTAATAATGAAATTACAGTTTGTCTAACCTGCTTTCTTTGCAGTCAGAACTGTGTCTGCCTAGTTCCCATTCTGGTTTTGAACTGCTGAACTGGACCAATCAATGTGGGGTAAGCTAGCTCTAAAATGGTGCCTTGGACGAATCAGAACTTGGACTCATAATCTGAGCCAGCCACAAGAGGATTGTATGGGCAGTGACTCTGGGAGATGTAGTTTAGACTTCGCGCCTTTTTGGACCAACAGCAGCAGTCTATTGTGAGGACAGCCAATCCAGTCAAGAACTGGTAGGAACTCAAAGGAAGTGCCGGTTTTGTCTGTTGGAGTTTCAGTTTAGATCTGGCAGTGAAGGAAAAGAAACCCTGTGCTCCTTCAGTGCACAGTTTCAGTCAAAAACGTGTGTAAGGCCCAGAGTTCCGGTCTGCAGCTTGTGTAACTGCTTGTTAGGACTGAATCTGGCCCTGTGAAAAGAATCAAGGATCTCTGAAGAGTAGAAACCAGGCTCACCCTGTAGAAGACTGGAGAAATTGTTGAATTGCACTCGGTCTGTCAGGAACTGAATCTGCTGTGTGTTCTCCCAGGTATTGTGCAGTAATTGCGATCGGGATAGAGAAGCAGCCTGCCTGGTATAGTACTTTCTTTTTTTACGATATAAATGTGTGAAGAGTCTCGTGGAGCTCAAGAGTAGCCCTGCTGACGTTGAAGGACCCTATCTTGTTTGGAGGTCGTGAGTACTAATTCAGGGTCGCTCCCTGTTGAATTGCCACATTCAATCCAAATGGAATCACTGTACTGCTGACTGTTTAAACTAATTTTTCTTTTCACTGTATGAAAGGGCCCCTACCAGCTGCCACGGTTTGGACTAGCCACTAGGGCTTGGGTACCCAAGGACAGTAACTGGTAGGGATAGGCCTGTGCACAGAGCCATAGGTAGATAGTAAAGTGATAAGCTAATTAACCTGATTTCCCCCTGTCCTTGTTATATCCCCCTAAATAAATCAGAGCTGCTTGTTTCAGCAAAGTTATACTTCCTGAGGTATTTGTCTATGTTAAAGTACTGTACTGTGATTGTTGCACTGTATCTTATTTCACAGGAGGTCCCAGTGCGGAACTAGTCCTGGGGGTAAGTGTATACTGTGAAGGTAATTCTGATATATTGTGTGGGCCACTAGTGGGAAGAAAGGGGGGTTGCAGTGTCCCAGAGGGCTGTGACCAAGTAAGTTTAACTATTGCAAACCCTGACCTCTGGGTGGAGGCACCCGCCATTGGATCCAGGCCCCTCAACCTGTTAGTGGCAAATCAGGCAGGGGTAGTAGCCCCTAGGATAGCGCCATCTAGGGGTTACAGAAGTAACACAGAAACCTAATGTTTGGTATGAGATTTATTGGGGGTATGCTTATTTTAATTCTGCAATAAAGCACTTTTGGCCAGAGTCCCTCTTTAAGGCAAGCTTACCTACACTGCTTGACTATTTGGTGCACCTGCAGACTTTAGGCCTGATGCCTGTAACCCTCAGGGTTCACTTAGCAGCAGTATCTGCTTATTTGTCTGCAGGTGCTCAGAGAACAATAGCTTCACACCCTAATTTTAAGAAATGTTTTAAGGGCTTGGCACACCTGTTTCGTCCTGTTAGGGTACTAGTCCCTCCTTGGGATCTGAATTTGTGCGTAGCCAGACACAATGAACCTCCTTTTGAGCCAATGGCTAAGGCAGGTTTGAAATATGTCACTTGGACAACCTTTTTCTTGATGGCAATTACTTCAGCAAGAGGAGTGTGTGAGCTCCAAGCTCTCTGCACTGATCCTAATTACATTATCTTCCATAGGGACAAGGTGGTCCTTAGGACTGACAGAAAATTCCTTCCTAAGGTGGTATCTGAGTTTCATTTGAACCAGTTCATGACCCTTCCTGTATTTTTCATAGTCAAATCCAGTTCAGGGGAATTGAAGCTTTATAGTTTGGATGTAAAGAAGGTCTCTCAGCTACTACATCAGTCGTACTAAGTATCTCGGGGATTCTCACTCACAACAGTTTATCACCTATGGTGAAGTGGGAAAAGGCAGGCCTGCCTCAGAGAGGTCAGTTGCATGCTGGATAGTATCCTGCATCCAGTTCTGTTACAGTAAGACTGAGAAACAGCCACCACAGGGCCTCGAGGCACATTCCACTCATGGAACTGCTGCCTCTGTGGCAGCTGCAAGAGACATTCCTTTGCTGGAAATCTGTAAAGCAGCTACTTGGAGTACAGTCCACACCTTCACAAAGCACGATTTCCTGGATGTCCAGTCCAGGAGTAATGCAAGGTTTGGCACTGCAGTATTGCAGAACCTTTTTTATAAATAGGTTCTGTACCCACCTCTCAAGGCACTGCTTGGTAGTTTGCATATGTCTAATCCTACTGGGAGATTCCTGGGGTTTGAAGAAAAAATTACTTACCATAGTAATATTTTTCTTCCAAGGGATCTCCCAGTAGGATTAGACCCCCACCCTACCTCCCCTTATATAGCCTGAATCCAGTTCAGCAATACTTTCATATGGGTTCTTAATGTTGCCATTAATCATTGGTTTAACTTAATGTTTTGATGCACTCAGGTATGACTAGAGATCTAGTTTTTCTTTTGTGTTCTTTTAATCCTGTTTGGAACCCGTCGTCTTTACCAGGGTGAGGGTATTCTTGTTATTGTTGGTTTAGGTTACAATTACTTGTTTTAAATAGTTTAGTATTTTTTCATCTACAAAAATGAATCTGACTGTTAGATGGAATATAGTCTACCTAGAGGCAGCAGTTTGAATGCAGCATTCTAGTTCCATGAGTTGCATACATTCCACATTACATCACTAGCTCCAGGGGAGTTGGAGATTCTGAACGGACTATATATGTCTAATCCTACTGGGAGATCCTTTGGAAGAAACAATATTACTATGGTAAGTATTTTTTCTTCTAGCCGCTGGTTGCCTTCCTGACTGACTCCTGGCAGACTCTAGTCAATATCCTAGGCACTTGTCCTTAGTATGAGTGCTGCAAGCAGGAGGGCTGCTTGAACCAGATGACCTTTCAGGAGTGACGATGATTGGCCGTGTGATTCAATTGGCTGGGCCCCGAGAGCAGGACTTATCATCCGGTGGCTGGGAAGATGGTTCCTGGCCTTCTACAGTGAACGACGAGCATTAGGTTGGAGAGTCTAATTAGGCAAAGGTCCAGACTCACGTGACCCCTTGGTGGTCCATAGACAAAGTCATATAGAAAAGTAGTGTGTCCCAGTCAGTAGAATGCTGAGATTTTAAACAATGGCTCAATTCATTTGAAATCATGCACCTGTTCTGGCCATGTGATTTGACTGGATGGACTCCCGGGAATGGGGCTTACCATCCTGTGGCTGACAAGATGGTTCCCGGGCTTCTATAGGGAATAGCGAACATGGTGGTGGGGGGTAGAGTTTAAATAGGCAAAGGTTCTGACTCCCTCAGCTCCTTGGTAGTCCACAGGCAGGGCGGGTAGCAGAGCCCCAGTCAGCAGAAAGCTGAGATTTTAAACAGTGGTCTCAGTTCAGTTGGAATCGCATGCCTCTTCTTCTGGATGCACCATTTCATTGGCTGGACTCTGGGGGCAGGGCTTAGTGTCTAGTGGTTGGCAAGATATGGCGAGAGGTCTGGAGAGAGAGAGAGAGAGAGAGAGAGAGGACATGACTGGGACATTCAAGTACCTGAAAGGGATAAATAAGGTCGATAAGAAGAGTCTCTTTAAGCTGAGTGGCAACCATAACACTAGGGGGCACAGTCTTAAGCTGGAGGGTGGGAGGTTTAGGAGGGAGGTCAGGAAGCACTTCTTCACAGAGAGCGTGGTGGACACTTTGCACTGCTGGAAGAGGTCATCTTGTTGAAGACAGTGGGCAGCTTTAAGAGAGGCTGGGATAGGCATACAAGTAAGGATCATGGGTTTGGAGGATGGGAGGAATGGGGAGGGAGGGCAGGGACATTAGCTCAAATTGTGGACCCTGCAATACAGGCAGACTTGGCAGACCAAGTGGCCTTTTTCTCCTGGCTTGTTCATATGGTCATATGTTCCCGGGCTTCTACAGTGACGGTGAGGTAAGCATTGGAGGGGAGAGCCTGTCATATTATTATCTTTACAACCCCCCTTCCATCACATCTGCCCAACACCCATCTGCTGAATTGAAGTTCTCCAATTTTGAAACAAGTAAATTGATGTGTGCTAATTCTTATTTTTTGTGATGATCATACAGTCACTTAGTACACATCAGCATACTGATCTACATGTTAAAAGAGAAAGTTTGTGAACCTATGAGGGATGCAAGAGATGTTCATCCTAACAGATCTACTATAATAAAACATAATGAGATCTAGTACCTCCCTTTTCAATCTCCTATCAACTGTATGTGCCTGCCTTTACTTTTGCTTGATACTGACCCTCCTCCCCAAACATCAACAAAAAAAGCAAAGTGTAATACACCAGGTTATTGTTCTTTGAATGTCTTTCTCTAGGCCAGCAGGTAATTAACCAATAATGACCAAACTGGCACTCGTTTCCTGGGGATTAACAACTGGGTGGGGGTGTTGGGTGGCTCGAGGCAGAGGAAACTATTGCCACTGAAGTTGTTATTGCTATTCAAACGACATGAAGTCTTGCTGTATTTTGACTATTGCAGTTAGCCCCAGCCTTTAAACTGCCCTGGAGAACTAAGGGTTAACTTTCTATAAAGAGCATAGAATGCTGAGCTCGGGCTCGGTTGAGATCTCTCTCTGCAGCCCTTTGAAATCCAACTGTCAGATTCTTTACTCCGCCTCACTGAACAGTCGCTCCAGAGATTTCTCCTTCAGCTCGGTTCGAAAAGTCGGTTAAAGTGTCGGTTTTAAGCCGAATTTGTTCCGCTTGGTCGATTCAGCCTCTGTCTGCGGTACTGTGAGTACTAGATAGGTTTTACCTATTTTCTGTGTGGAAATTGTAAACATGTTTAATCGGTTCGGCTGAACCGATCACTTTTACTGAATTTCTGTCTTTTACTTTAGAGTGTGGTTACCGGTCCTTATCGGTTCTAAAAAAAAAAAAAACAAAGCATGTTTTGAATGTTTTTTTCCAACACCCGTGACACGGTTAGGAACTGATAAGGGAGTCTTGCCTGGCGGTTGCCATAAAAAGGGTAAGTTTGGTTAGGTTGGCCATGTCTGAGAAACCCAAGAAAAAAACCGGGCCCACTGGGTTTCAACACTGCAGTAAGTGTGGGGAGGTCTTTGCTAAGGCCGATCCCCACACCACCTGTGTTTACTGTCTGGGGTTTAAACACCTCGATACAGACTGCCAAATTTTTAAAAAGTTTCCTAAATCTACCCTTGAAAAGAGATTAGGTAGACTGAGGGAAAAGGAGGCTGAGAAGTCCGGTGACCCGGATGGCCAGCCCGGTTCGGTTCCGACCGAACCAGAAGGAGTGCCCTCTGACCAGGGCGATACTTCTTTGGGCAAGAGGAGAGCCGATTCTGAGGAGTCGGTTCCTACTAAAAGGAAATGCAAAGAGAAATCGACCGGTTCGGATCCAGAGGTTCATGTTCCGACTGCCGAAGAAATAGCCAGAGCGATTCGGGTTGTGGAATCGGTTTGATCATTTCCCCCGGTTCAGGATTATACCCCTGAACATTTTTATGATCCAGAGTTTGAGGAGGAGGGGGAGTTCGAGGATGATGGTGATGATGGTGAAAGTCTGGATGTGCCTGTGGAACCGGACATCTCCCCAAACAGACCTTCTGGTGTTTCCCCTCCTAGGCTTTCTGAGTCCCCTCCCAACTTTCTGTTTTACAGAAAGGTGGCTGAAACCCTCTAGCTTCCTATGGAGGAGGCCATGGAGGATCAAGAGGAGCCTGATTATGTAGAAATGATGGACATCCCAGAGTCCAGGAGACTGTCTATTCCCCTCCACAAATCCTTTTAAAGTCTCTCAATACTGTACCTCCTGTTGACAGAAGGATGGACAAGAGGTACACTCTATCAGGCTCAGATACGGAGTTTTTATACCAACAATGCAGTCATGTTGGGGTAGTGCAGGCTGCTGCCCGTGACAAGGCAAATATTCCCTTGGCTTTACACCCCCCAGACAAAGACTCCAGAAAGATTGATGCCATGGCAAAAAAGAAGTACATGGCATCTTCCTTGGGACTCAGGCAGGCAAACTATATGGTCTATACAGCCAGGTACCAGAAGTCCAGGTGGGACATTGTACTGGCACTGGCAAAACAGGCCTCCCCCCAGCTAGCCAAGGAGCTGGAGGAGGTGGCTGCTGATGGGATTGAGGCATCAAAAGTACAGTTTCATACTGCTGTGGACTCCAGTGATGTGTCATCAAGAGGCATGGCTACATCTGTGGCTCTTCGGAGAATGGCTTGTCTCAGATATACTAGCCTCTCACAGGACACCCAGGCTAAGGCCATGGATTTTCCTGTAGTGGGTAATTCTCTGTTTGGGGAGCAGACAGAGAATTACATGAAAAAAATGGACGAATACAGGACCACTTATAGGAGTGCTCAGGCCAAGGAGAGACAGGCAACTCCTCAAAGGCAGCAGTCTAGGGGCAGGGGCAGGCCTTTTCATAGGCCTTTCTACCAAGCACAGGCCTTTTCTCCCTTTTCATAGAGGGGGTTCTTCAGAGGGAGAGACAGAAGGGGGGATGAGTAGGGCTGCATCCACTCCTCTGCCTAAGGCCTCTGCCAAGCAGACACCCTGATTGGTCTTCCCGGGTCAACTCTCCTATTCCAGTAGGGGGCAGACTGGCTTACTTTGTCCAGGACTGGATGTCTATCACATCAGACAAGTGGGTCCTGGAAGTAGTAAGCCAGGACTGGTTCTCCGCTCCAAAAAATTTCCGAAGATGAGAGCCAGATCTTTTCCACTTGCAGGTCTCTCCGAAACCCTTGCCCTAGACGCAGAGGTTTCATCTCTTCTGGCCTTAGGAGCCATGGAGAGAGTTCCTACCCTACACTGGGGCAAAGGTCTGTACTCCAGGTACTTCCTTACCCCTAAAAAGACAGGGGAGTGGTGACCCATCCTAGACCCAAGATACCTGAACAAACATCTTTTAAAGCCAAAGTTCAAGATGGTAACTCTTGGAATAATTCTTCCCTCTCTAAGGCCAGGGGACTGGCTAGCCTCCCTGGACCTCAAAGATGCCTATTTTCACGTTCCCATCAGGTGCTCCCACAGAAAGTACCTCAGGTTCGAGTTGCCCTCAGGCCACTATCAGTTCAAAGCAATGCCCTTTGGCCTAACATCAGCCCCAAGGGTTTCCACAAAGTGCCTGGCAGTAGTCGCTGCCTTTCTAAGAAGGCAAAATATTTCCATTTTTCCATATCTGGACGACTGGCTCATAGTGGGCCAGTCTCCAGACCAAGTCAAGTCAGACCTACAAGTGACCCAGCAAGTGCTCACTTCTCTAGGATTTCTTCTCAACCTTCCCAAGTCGGTTCTCAAGCCAGTGCAGCGCCTTACCTTTATAGGGACAGAGCTGGATACTGTCACAGCAAGAGCCTTTCTTCCCCTGGAAAGGGCACGAGTTCTTACAGAACTGGCTTCTCCTTCAGCCTTCAGGTGTCCCGACCAGCAAGGCATTTCCTTTAGCTCTTGGGCCACATGGCAGCTTCAACAGCAGTGGTCCAAGGGGCAAGATTCCAGATGAGGGATATTCAGTTCCATCTGAGGGCCTTTTGGTCCCAGAGGAAGGATCCCCTTACCAAACTGATTCCAGTGACTCAGACCCTGATCCAAGCCCTTCAATGATGGCAAGATCAGGACAATTTAAGGCAAGGGGTCCCGTTTGTCACTCAGTCTCACTCAGTGGTCCTTATCACGGTTGCTTCCCTTCTGGGCTGGGGAGCCCATCTGGGGGCCCTCACTGCCCAGAGACTGTGGTCCCCTCAGGAATCCCTTCTCCATATCGATCTCCTAGAACTCAGGGCAGTTTTTCTGGCCCTGCAAGCTTTCTGTCAGTCAGTGCAGAACAAGGTGGTTCAAGTCAGAACAGACAAGACTACCACCATGTGGTACATCAACAAGCAGGGAGGCACTCGGTCTGTGGCCTTGTGCACAGAAGCCATGAAGTTGTGGTCCCTGGCTTATTCCCTGCAGACCTCTCTGATAGCAGTCCACCTTCCAGGGAAGGACAATGTGCTAGCAGATGCACTGAGCAGGATCTCACAGGGCCACCACGAATGGTCCCTGGACCCTCTGGTGTTGAAGGTGATTTTTTCAAGGTGGGGCACTCCAGAGATAGATCTCTTTGCAGCCCCAGACAATCACCAACTTCCTCTCTTTTGTTGCAGACCCTCAGTCTTGGGCTCAGTCCCTCTGGATGCTCTGATTCTGAACTGGGAAGGAAAATTTCTGTATGCCGTCATTCCCTTTCCTCTACTGTACAAAGTTTTAGCCAAGATAAGGTCACAACCTTGCAAAGTGATTCTGATTGCTCCAGACTGGGCCAGACAGCCTTGGTACGTACCCCCTGTTGCTGTCCCTAGCAGTCCATCTTCCCCTGTCTCTTCCCAGGAATTACAACCTGTTAACTTCCTCTCGGGGGAGGATTTGGTACCCCAATCTTCAGTCTCTCAGTCTCAAGGCATGGCTCTTGAAGAGTTAGAGTATGCAGATTTGCATCTGTTTCAGGGGGTTCTGGATATTCTCAAAGCCTCTCGAAAGCCTGCCACTAGAAAGACCTATAACTCCAGATGGAAGAGATTCAGCATTTGGTGTTCCAAGAAACATATTTCCACAGACACTGCTGAATTGCCTACAGTTCTAGATTATATGGTCCATTTGAATGGCTTAGGCCTCAGACCAGCTACTCTCAAGGTGCACTTGTCAGCTGTTTCTGCTTTTCAAACAACATGCAGTCTTGCTATATTATAGACATTAGCAGTTTGATCCAGCTCTAGAACTGCCCCGGAGTGAAATGGTTAAAACCATTCCAAAATAGAATTTTGGCACGAGAGCAGCTCTATCTGTGTCATTTCAAACTTGAACTGTCAGATTCTTTACTCCGCCTCAGTGAACAGTCGCTCTGGAGATTTCTCCTTCTACCGGTTCATTTCTCAGTTTAAAAGTGTTTTCTCGGTTGATTTAACCGAGAATAGTTTTATTTTAACTGCAAACCGTTCGGTTCAAGCTCTATCTGTGGTAACCGTAAGTAAATGAAGGTTTTGTCTGTGGAACTTGTGAGTTATCGGTTCGGTTTTGAACCGATCAGTGGATTTAAACTCATTTAAAACTAAAAGTTACTATTTTAGAGTGCGGTTACGGTTCTTATCGGTTCTAAAAAAACCGGATTTATTACGTTTTTTTCCAATACCCGTGACACAGTTAGGAACCAATAAGGGTGTCTTGCCTGGCACTGCCGTTAAAAGGGCAAGTTTTTGGTTAGGCTGGCATTTTGTCTGAGAAGCCCAAAAGAAAAACCGGGCCCACTGGGTTTCAACACTGTGATGTTTGTGGGGAAGTCTTTGCCAAGGCTGACCCACACACCACATGTGTTTATTGTCTGGGGTTTGACCACCTCCAGTCAGACTGCCAGGTATGTAAGAATTTCCCTGCAGCCACCCTGGAAAAAAGATTGGGCAGGCTCAGGGAACGAGAGGCCAAAAAGTCCGCTGACCCGGATGGCCAGCCCGGTTCGGTGCCAGCTGAACCAGAGGGAGTGCCCTCTGACCAGGGCCAGACTTCCTCGGGCAAAGGAAAAGCTGGTTCTGAGGAACCAATTCCAGTAAAGAAAACAAGAAAATCAGCAGGTCTGGAGTCCAAAATTCCTTCTCCAACTGCTGCAGAGATAGCAAAAGCCATACAAATTGTCCAGTCACTGTCTCAGGGTCCGTCCGAACCACCACTATCTGGTAAAGGTCGGTTCGTCCGGTCCCAGTGGTTCAGGATTATGATATTGAGGAATTTTATGAACCAGAGGAGGGGAGGAGGATTATGAACAGTATGAATGTGGCTGGAAGGTCTGGGTGTGCACATTGAACCGACATCTCCCAGACAGACCTTTAGAATCTTCCCCTATGCTGTCTGAGTCCCCATCTCATTTTATGTTTTATAAAAAGCTTGAAACCTCCAGCTTCCTTTAGAAGAGGCTGTGGATGAGCAAGAGGAGCCTGATTTTGTAGAAATGATGGATATTCCAGAGTCTAGGAGATTGTCTATTCCTTTACATAAGTCTTTTAGGAAACAAACAATTAAAATTTTAAAAGCTCCTAATTCTGTGCCTCCTGTAGATAAAAAGATGGACAGAAGGTATACATTGTCAGGCCCTGATACAGAATTCCTTTCTCAGCAATGCAGTCATGTTGAGTAGTTCAGGCTGCTGCCTGTGATAAAGCTAATATTCCCTTGGCTTACATCCTCCTGACAAGGATTCCAGGAAGATTGATGCCATGGCAAAAACAGTATATGGCAGCCTCTCTGGGACTCAGGCAAGCAAATTATATGGCTTATGTAGCTAGGTATCAGAAATCTAGATGGGATACTGTTATGCAATTGGCCAAGCAGGCCCATGGCCAGCTGGCTAGTGAACTAGAACAGGTGGCTGCTTATGGCATTGAAGCCTCTAAGGTTCAGTTTCATGCTGCTGTGGATGTTAATGATGTTTCCTCTAGGGTCATGGCCACATCTGTAGCTTTTCGTAGGTTGGCCTGGCTCAGGTGTACTAGTTTGTCACAGGATACCCAGACTAAGGCTATGGATTTTCCTGTGGTGGGAAATTCTCTGTTTGGAGAGCAGACAGAGCATTACATGAAGAAGATGGATGAATATAGGACTACTTACAAGAGTGCCCAGGCTAAGGAGCGGCAAGCCACTCCTCAGAGGCATGCCCCAAGGGGTAGGGGTAGGCCTTTTCACAGGCCTTTCTACCAGACTCAGGCCTCCTCTGCCTATGCTCAGAGGGCTTCTTCAGAGGCAGGGCAGACGAGGGTGGGCAGACCTGCTCCCACCCCAGCCTAAAGCTCCATGCAACAGGCACCCTGATGGGGTGCCCAGGGCCGATTCTCCTGTACCAGTGGGGGGCAGGCTGGCTTACTTCAGTCAGAATTGGGCTTCTTTAACCTCAGACAAGTGGGTTCTGGAAGTAGTAAGCCAGGGTCTGGTTCTCAGCTTCAAAAAGTTTCCCAAGTTGAGAAGCAGACTTTTTCTACCTGCAAGTGCTTCAGAGACCCTCGCTCTGGAAACGGAGGTCTCATCCCTGTTAGCTCTCAGAGCAGTAGAGGGTTCCTCCTGCATCAGGGCAGGGTCTGTATTCCAGATATTTCCTTACCCCAAAAAAGACAGGAGAGTGGCGGCCCATTTTAGATCTCAGATATCTGAACAAGCATCTTTTGAAACCAAAGTTCAAAATGGTAACTCTGGCAATGATTTTACCTTCCCTAGGGCCAGGGGACTGGCTAGCCTCCCTGGACCTCAAGGATGCCTATTTCCATGTCCTAATCAGAAGATCCCATCGAAAGTACCTCAGATTCGAACTGCCCTCAGGTCATTACCAGTTCAGAGCAATGCCCTTCGGCCTTACCTCTGCTCCAAGGGTATTCACAAAGTGTCTAGCAGTGGCCCACTTAAGGAGGCAGAGGATTGCTGTTTTTCCCTATCTAGATGACTGGCTCATTGTAGACCAGTCCCCAGAACAGGTAAAATCTCACCTGCAGGTCACCCAGCAGCTTCTCACCTCCCTGGGTTTTCTGCTAAACCTACCAAAGTCGGTTCTGGAACCAGTCCAGGTACTCACCTTTACAGGGGCAGAATTGGACACAAAGCTAGCAAGAGCCTTTCTTCCCCCAGAAAGGGTAAGGAATTTAGTGGCTCTGGCCTCTTCCTTCACTCTGCAGGTCTCTCGACCAGCAAGACACTTTCTGCAGCTCCTGGGGCACATGGCTGCATCCACAGCTGTTGTGCAGGGAGCCAGATTTCAGATGAGAGACATTCAGTTTCACTTGAGAACCTTTTGGTCTCAGAGAAGAGACCTCCTTTCCAAGTTGGTCCCAGTGACTCGAACCTTGATCCTAGCTCTCCAGTGGTGGCAGGATCAGAGCAATTTAAGAGCGGGGGTCCCCTTCATTTCCCCTTCTCAGTATTTGACTCTCACTACAGATGCTTCCCTTCTGGGTTGGGGAGCCCACATGGGTGACCTTTCCACTCAGGGAGTTTGGTCCCCAGGAATCTCTGCTCCACATCAATTTGCTGGAACTCAGAGCTGTCTTTTAGCTCTTCAGCTTTTCTGCATCTGTCCACGCACAAGGTGATACAAGTCAGAACAGACAACACCACAACAATGTGGTACATCAACAAACAGGGGCACTCGGTCTTGGCCTTGTGCACTGAGGCAATGAAGTTGTGGTCTCTGGCCTATTCCCTGAACACTTCCTCATAGCAGTTCATCTTCCAGGGAAGGACAATGTCCTAGTGGATACCCTCAGCAGGATTTCCAGGGCCATCACGAATGGTCCTGGATCCTCAAGTGCTTGGGATAGTTTTTGCCAGGTGGGGTATCCTCAGATAGATATTTTGCAGCCCCAGACAATCACAAACTTCCTCTGTTCTGTTGCAGGCCTCCAGTGCTGGGCTCAGTTCCCTGGATGCCCTTCTTCTGGATTGGGAGGAAGTTCCTCTATGCTTTCCCCACTTTCCTTTCCTATTCAAAGTACTAGTCAAAATCAGATCTCAGCCTTGCAGGGTGATTCTGATTGCCCCGGATTGGGTCAGGCAGCCCTGGTACCCACTCCTTCTGTCTCTGACAGTCCATCTTCCCCTGTGCCTCCCCAGGAATCACAATCTGTTGACTTGTGCCCAGGGAAGGGTTTGGTATCCGGACCTCAAATCCCTCAACCTCAAGGCCTGGCTCTTGAGGAGTTAGAGCTTGCTGATTTACACCTCTCTCAGGGTGTTCTTGAGATCCTAAAGGCTTCCAGAAAGCCTTCCACTAGGGCTACTTATAGTTCTAAATGGAAAAGGTTTTCCATTTGGTGTGCTGGGAAAAATATTTCCCCAGAATCTGCTGAATTGCCCATTTTGTTAGATTATATGGTACATCTTAATTCCTTGGGTCTCAGACCAGCTACCCTGAGAGTTCATTTGGCAGCTGTGTCTGCTTTTGTGTCAGCAGGAAAGTCATCCCCTCTTTCCTCTCATCCTGTGTTTTCCAAGTTTTTTAAGGGATTACTCCATACTAATCCTCCCTTTCGGGAACCGTCCCCTGCTTGGGACCTTAATGTTTGCATTGTCCAGTTAATGCAACCCCCTCTTGAACCTCTGTCTTCTGCAGAGCTTAAGTACCTAACTTGGAAAACTGTTTTTCTAGTGGCTATCACTTCTGCCAGACGCATAAGTGAATTGCAAGCCTTGTCAGTGGAGACTGACTTTATTTCTTTCCACAGGGATAAGGTAGTCCTTAGGACTAATAGGAAGTTTTGCCTAAGGTGGTTTCAGATTTTCATCTTAATCAATCTATCTCCTTCCAGTATTTTTCACTGATCACCCTCTTCGGGTGAGAGGAGGTTGCACAACCTGGATGTTAAGAGAGCTCTTAGTTATTATATAGAGCGTGACAAAGGTCACAGGTTGAATCCCTCCAACTTTTCCTTACCTATGGTGAAGTTGGGAAAGGCAAACCTGCCACTAAGAGATCAATAGCCAGGTGGATTGTCTCTTGTATCCAATTTTGTTATCAGAAAGATGGGCAGAGCCCCAGTTTGAGGGCTCATTCTACCAGGGTGCACAGCTGCGTCTCTAGCTGCTGCCAGAGATATCCCTTTATTAGAGATTTGCCAGGCTGCTACTTGGAAAGCGGTACACACTTTTACCAAGCATTACTCCTGGATGTCAGGCCAGGAGATGCTATGGTTTAGCACAGCTGTTCTTCAGAGCCTATTCCTAAGTAGGTTCTGCCCCTCCTCCATGGAGGTACTGCTGTGTATTCTGCTAATGTCTATAATATAGCAAGACTTCATGTTGTTTGAAGAAAAATTACTCACCTTAGTAATGTTGTTTCTTCTAATGGAGTCTTGCTATATTATAAACCTCCCCAACCTGCCCCTCTCAGAACCTCTACTTGGTGGGGTGCAGGCAACTTAGTGTGGGCACTACTTATGTCCTGTTAGCATTTTGTCCCTTTGGGACTTTGGTGTGTGTGTGTACGGCGTGTGTGTGTTTTATTATACTTACGTTCCATTTTCATATCATTAGAATGGTGTTAGTATTTCTGGTCCCCTGACTTGAGTCTTGGGTGTTGGGACCATCAATGGTTGTTATTATTTAGGTAGCCATTTGGCTAGTGTAGGTTACAGCTTCCAGACAGACCTTAGTGAGTTTGGCTCTTAAAGATCTGACAGTTCAAGTTTGAAATGACACAGATAGAGCTGCTCTCGTGCCAAAATTCTATTTTGGAATGGTTTTAACCATTTCACTCCGGGGCAGTTCTAGAGCTGGATCAAACTGCTAATGTCTATAATATAGCAAGACTCCATTAGAAGAAACAACATTACTAAGGTGAGTAATTTTTTCTTCTGTCACTGGGGAAGTCTTCCTCACTATCATCTCATCCTGTGTTCTGTCAATTTTTTTAAGGGATTGCTTCATACCAATCCTCCCTTTAGAGACCCTGCCCCTGCCTGGGACTTAAATGTTTGCATTGCTCAACTTATGCAACCTCCCTTCGAACCTATGTCCTCAGCAGAGCTTAAGTACTTGACTTGGAAAACTGTGTTTTTAGTAGCCATTACCTCTGCCAGACGTATCAGTGAATTGCAAGCCCTGTCAGTGGAACCTGATTTTATCTCCTTTCATAGGGATAAAGTCGTCCTTAGAACCAATAGGAGATTCTTGCCCAAAGTGGTTTCAGATTTCCACTTGAATCAGTCTATGTCTCTTCCTGTCTTCTTCACTGATCATTCTTCTTCAGGAGAGAGGAGGCTACTCAGTTTAGATGTTAAAAGGGCCCTTAGCTACTACATAGAGCGTACCAAGGGTCGCAGGTTTGATTCCTTCCGGTTGTTCCTCACTTATGGAGAAGTGGGAAAGGGCAAACCTGCCACCAAGAGAACTGTTGTCAGGTGGATTGTGTCTCGTGTACAATTCTGCTATGAGAATCTAGGAAAGATTCCACCCTCAGGCCTGAGGGCTGACTCCACCAGAGGTACAGCTGCTTCCCTGGCTGCTGCCTGGGATATTCCTCTCTTAGAAATTTGTCAAGCAGCCACCTGGAAAACAGTCCATACCTTTACCAAGCATTACTCTCTGGATATCCAGGCTAGGTGATGCTCGGTTTTAACACAACAGTACTTAGAGCCTATTCCCAAAGTAGGTTCTGTCCCTCCTCCATGGAGGTACTGCTTGGTAGTCTGCAATAGAATACAGCAAGACTTCATGTTGTTTGAAGAAAAAATTACTCACCTTAGTAATTAGGTTTCTTCTAATGTAGTCTTGCTGTATTCTGACCTCCCTCCCTCCCTGCCTCCCCTCTCAGAACCTGTTTTTGGAAAGTGGGTGGGCAGGTACAGTGTTGCACCTCAGTGGGGCTTCTTTTACACCCTCCTCTTTTTGTTTGGGTGTTTGTTTTATTATTATTCTTATTTGGATTGGTTTTTGGTTTTGGGTTTCCTGACTTGAGTCTTCCTTGGGAATTCAAAACTCTTGTTGCCAGTTGGCTAGTAAAAATTTTACAGTTTCCACATAGGATAGTTAGTGAGTTTTTTGCTCGTAAGAATCTGACGGTTGGATTTCAAAGGGCTGCAGACAGAGATCTCAACCGAGCTCGAGCTCAGCATCTTATGATCTGCATAGAAAGTTAACCCTTAGTTCTCCAGGGCAGTTTAAAGGCTGGGGCTAACTGCAATCGTCAGACTACAGCAAGACTCCATTAGAAGAAACATAATTACTAAGGTGAGTAATTTTTTTCTTATAAGGATAGTAAGGCTAATTTTGTTGAAGCTATTGCAGACGTTTGTTTAAAATACTCATATTTTTGTTCCATTTCTGTTGGGAGTGGTTATGTGACTTTGACATGTATAATGTGTGTCTGCGTGTTGCGGTATGTGTGTTCTGGTGCATCATGGTGACAAGATAGTGCCACTGCTTGGTTTTGAAAGGACTGTGAGCATATTTGGAACCGTTTTTGAATTACTTTTTTCTTTTTTTTTTTTTTTAAACTAAAACTTTTTGAGGGTGACTGGTTCCAATTATGTGAAGCGATTTTCACTTTCCTTGGTTTAGCACTGGTGTCTCTCAGTGGGCTGACAGTGTGTGTGTGGTCCTGGTATGCTGTAAATCATCCATGATGGTGGGGAAGTCTGTCAGCTGTGTTTGACAGCTTTATCAGTCATTCACTGACCATTAATGATCAGTCTACTAGCCAATCACAGAGTGAAAGAGCCTAATCTCCTGGAAACCTAGAACCTGGAAATGAGCCCTGGTTCAGTGTGCCTTTCCCGGTTACCAATTTTTAAATAAATACATTTCTCAGAATAATTTGTTGATGGCCAGTACTGGTATTCAACCCTTGTTTTTTTTTTTAATCTCCTTCTCTGCGGCTGGGTGGTGTTACCAATGGTTCCCCAGTCCGGCCCGACCTTCAGCCCCTGCTCTGCCCCCCATCCCCAAGCTCTACCCCTTGCCTCCAACCTGCACAGCGATCTGCCATGGTGGGCAAGCAACCACCGCCACGGGATCCGGTGGGGGGGGCGTTCGGATGAGGGGGAGCATCCAGAGTAGAAGCTGGCGGTGCTGCTTGTCCGGCCATCAAGTAGCACGCAAGGTTTTTCCCTTTCCTTCCCCCATACGTCTGAGGTGTGCAATGACACCAAGGGACCAGAGCGTGCACGCTACCGCACGCGCCCCATCCCAGCGTCTGCCACAGCACGTCCCTCCTGGTTCTGCCCATGACCTGCCAAGCCCCCAGCCACCGCTAGAAGCCGCCAGGCCACCGAGGCATCTCACCCCCTCTCCATGGAGAAGGAGAGCAGTCTTACAGATGCTTGATCCTTCTCCTCCCCTGCCGACCCCCGACGACCCAGGCTCGTTCCCGAACCCGGGTTGCCGGCGTAGCGTGAGGTGTGGCGTCCAGCGCCTCAGCCTTCAGCGCCACTGGGCCGGGGTATTCAACCCTTGTTAGTTTTCCCTAATCTACAATCATCTCCTATTTTAGTAACACATCTAGTACATGTCTTCATAAAGCACTTTTTTTAATTTGTGCAATTCGCTAAACCGTTACATGTATTTATCAGACTCCTTCCCAGCAGACATGTTCCCAGACTATTGAATTCAGCACCTTAAGACAACAGTACACACATTGATAACCATACCGTACAGTACTGTTGCCTAAAGACAACTTCCTAGAAACATAGAATGTGATGGCAAATAAGGACTGCTTGGCCCACCCAGTCTGCCCATTTTTTTCTACCTACATTACTACTGTAGACTGTACTTGATATACAGCTCTTTCTCCCTCCTTACCTCTATGATTCCCCTGTGCCTATCCCATGCATTCTTGAACTCCACCACCGTTTTCACCCCACCACCTCCACTAGAAGGCTGTCCCAGGAATCTACCACTCTTTGTGTGAAGAAGTACATCCTCACATCTCTCCTGACTTTACTCCCCTCCAGCATCACAGCATGTCCCTTTGTTCTTAACTGTCTTGCTAACTACAGACCGATCTCTAACCTGCCCTTTTTGGGCAAGGTTATTGAGAAAGTAGTCGCGTTGCAGCTAGAGGACTTTCTTACCACCCATGAAGTCTATGATCCTCTCCAGTCTGGTATCAGGAAGAGGCATAGTACCGAGATGGCATTGGTTCGGGTACTTGATGATATCCTAATAGTGAGAGATCGGAGGAGCCATTCGATCTTGGTTCTCCTTGATCTCTCTGCAGCATTTGACACCGTGGATCATGGGATGTTGCTAGGACGCCTGCGGCTGCTCTATGGACTGTCGGGCACAGTCCTCAGATGGTTCCATTCTTTAGTCATGGGCAGAACCCAGAGGGTAGTATCAGGAATTTTTTCCTCTGCTCCCTTTGCTCTGCCCTGTGGGGTGCCACAGGGTTCTGTGCTTTCCCCCATGTTGTTCACAGTGTACATGATGCCGTTGGGAGACATTATAAGGCATTATGGGCTGAGTTTTCACTGCTATGCAGATGATACTCAGCTCTATATGTCCTTTGTACCCGAACAGAATGACGCATTATCAGTCTTTAACAACTGCCTCACTGAGATTTAGGACTAGATGAGTGCTAACTGGTTAAGACTGAATCTGGACAAGACTGAGGTGTTGGTAGTGGACCAGGGTCACCGTGCAGAGAAGTTGACTCCTGGGTTTTCCTCTGGCCTTATGTTAGGGGGTAACCAGTTGAGACCTTCTAAACAGGTACGGAATCTGGGCGTCATTCTTGACAGCGAGCTGACCCTGAAGACACAGGTGTCAGCCGTTGTCAAGTCTTCCTTTTATCATCTGAGAAATATAGCCCGGATAAAACACCTTGTTTCACACGATGACCTTCCCATATTGCTTCATGCCTTTGTTTCTTCGCGTCTTGACTACTGTAATGCTCTATATCTATGGTTGCTGGGTGTGGATCTCTGTCGCCTGCAGCTGGTGCAGAACGCTGTGGCCAGGTTGTTGACGGGGTTGAGAAGAACTTGCCATATCACACCTGTGGTGCGCGAACTGCACTGGCTGCCAGTGCAAAGGAGAATCACCTTCAAGGTGGTGTTGGTGACCTATAAGACCCTACACGGTCAGGGACCAGGCTACTTGCAAGATCTCCTTCGACCCTACCGCCCTCTTCACCCACTTCTCTCCGCCGACGAGGGATTGCTAGAGATTCCCAGGGTTCGTCTTCAGTCATCCACGGCCAGAGCATTTTCCTTTGTGGCCCCAACCCTGTGGAATTCTCTACCTCGTCGGATTCGACCGTACCTGTCCACAGAGTCATTCAAGGCATTTCTGAAGAGTTATTTATTTGAACAAGCCTTTGAATAGGTAACCCTGTTGTCTTTTAATTGTTTTTATATTTATACTTATTGTGTTGGCTGTTATTTTGTGATGTATCTGCGCTTTGATAATTTGAAAAGCGCATTATAAATTACATTTGATTTGATTTGATTCTTGTGCCCCTTTTTGTCTGAAAAATACTTCCGTCCTGTACCTTATTTTCCCGTGTGAGATATTTAAAGGTCTCTATCTTACCCCCCCACCCAGGGCGTACATATTGAGGTCCTGTAGTCTCTCTTTGTAGAGCTTTTGATGTAGACCCTACACTATTTTAGTTGCCCTGCTGTGGACCACCTACACACTGTCTATATCCTTCCAGAGATGTGGTCTCCAGAACTGGACACAGTACTCTAGGTGGGGTCTTACCAGGGATATATACAGAGGCAACACCACCTCCCTCTTTCTGCTGGTGATAACCCTTCCAACGCACCCCAGCATCCCACTAACCCTCCTGACTGGCTTGTTGAACTGCCTGGCCAGCTTTAGGTCATCAGATGTGATTACCCTCAGGTTTCTTTCCTGCTTGGTAGTCATCAATATCACTTCACCCGTTTTGTACTCCACCCCTGAATTTTTGTGCCCCAAGTGTATTAGTTTGCACTTTTTTGTATTGAAACCCAGCTGCTCTACCCTTGATCACTCCTCAGGTCTCTGCCCATCCTTTCCACTCCATTGGAGTGTCCACCCTATTGCAGGTTTTGGTGACATCAACAAAGAGGAGGACCTTCCCTTCCAGCTGCTCTGTAATGTCACTTAAAGACATTAAAGAGGGCTGGTCCCAGCAGTGATTTCTGAGGCACCCCATTGGTCACCGTTCCTTCCTCAGAGTGAACTCTGTTTACCACCACCCTCTTGTCACCTATCCACTAATCACTAACCAATTTCCTATCCAGTTTACCACCTTTGGACCCACTCCTAAGCTACCCAGCTTGCTTACTGGTGGTCTGTGTGCAACAATGTTGAAAGCCCTACTGAAACCTAGGTAAGTCACGTCCACCTGTCCACCCTGATCCAATTCCTTTGTCACCCAGTCAAAGAAATCTATCAGATTCATTTGACATGACCTCTCTGGTTCCCCCTGTGAATCCATGCTGCCCCAGATCTTGTAACCCACTGGATTCAAGATATTCCACAATGTTTTCCTTCAGCAGTGATTCCATTAACTTTCCCACCACCGATGTCAAGATGACTGGCCTGTAATTGCCAGCCTCCTACCTGCTACTACTTTTGTGTAGTGGGACTACATCTGCTTTCCTCCAGTTGTCCAGAACCACTCCTGTTTCCAACGAGCTGTTAAATAGGACTGTCAGAGGTGTAGCCAGCACCTCCCTGAGCTCCCTCAGTACTTTTGGATGTACTCCATCTGGCCCCATTGCTTTGTCTACCTATATATTAGTGTGTCCCTTTGGGACTTTCTTCTCTGAAAATGAACTAGTGTCTACCTCTCTCCCTCCGAAGCTTCTGTTACTTGTGTCCCCTCCCTCCCTTTCTCCTTCCTTTGTGAACACTAAACAGAAGTGCTTGTTCTGAGCCTCTGTTGTGTTTGAGAACACCTAGCAAGCTAATACCTGACATCATTTTATTTTGTTTTGATCCTCTGATCATACATCAGACCAATGGTGTCTGCAGGCATCATTCTCTGTGTTTCTGTCACTGATTGCACCAGTTGTGCTCGTCTGCTTTCCAGTACAAATTGGCAATAAATTAGTATATGTTACTGATTTGAACAAAGATCTTCTTTTGTCTTTTTTCAGTTACAAATCAAGTGTTCAAATGCCTTTACCCAGACCTTAGTCTTTCTCAACCTTTTTTGCAAGCTACATCAATAATTTCTTGTAATTACCTGCATTACATCTGACTATGTAGTCACTTACATTGGCCTTGTGGGGCTGCCAGGAAGAAGTGAAGTCATCAGGCAAACTGCTGTCTGTAGGGTAAACAGCTGAAACATGTTGAAAAACGTGTTTAGGCGAGGAGGGAAAATAATTGCTGCTAAGAAAGAAACTATTTAAATCAGCCAGGCGACTTTGAACTTAAAGAGCTGCTGACACGATTATGGCAGGCAACCCATAACAAGAGTTGCCTGCCCTAGGAGCAATCCTACATATAAAGTTACTTCTTTTGTGCAGTATTTAAAAAGCTATTAACTTTGTAGCACCCAGCTCGTAACTTCCGTATATGAGCCGAGCAGCTGTAGAGTGCTGCAGCCCCACCCCTAAAAATAGCAGAATTATGATGTGAAGTAGGAAACAAGGCTACAGGCGCTCTATGGACAGTGTAATGTAATTGGGGAAGGGGATTGCCTAAATATACCTAGATTATCTTTGCTGGCAGGTATACGTGTACGGGGCTATAATATATGCTATAGATTAGCCCCAGATGTATCTCTGCAGCAAAGATAATCTAGGTATATTTAGGCATCCCCCCTCCCCCGATTATATTACACTGTCCAGAGTGCCTGTAGCCCTGTTCCTCTATCACTCATATAATCTTGCCTGCCTAGGTGGGCTGCAGCGCTTGGTTTGTATATGGAAGTTACAAACCAGGTGTTACAAAGGGAATATCTTTTTTAATACTGATTTTAAAAAAAAAAAAAAAAAGTACAAATATATCTAGGATAGCTCCTAGGGCAAGCAACTCCATTGTGTGGGTTGCCTGCCATGATAGAAAACTGATGTCAGCTGCTAGTTAAAAATAACAGATAAAAGCGAGTGTACTTGTTTTCTTTTTAAAAATGTTTATCAAAAATACCTTTCTACCCTTCTATGAAACCCACAAAGATATATATTTTTTTTATTTTATGTTTTTATTTTAAATTTTGTTACCATTTTTAGCCGTGGAAGGCACACTAATTCAAGGCTTGCTTCCTGGTGTGTCCTGGGAGCACAGGGAAGTTAAGTGACCTGCAGATGGTCACACCGTATGCAAATGGTGGCTGTTGGATTCAAATGCAGTTTTTCTAGGTTTGCAACTTAGAGGTCTTAACCACTACGCCATACTACCTCCCTGCTGTATTGTAGTGTTACTGTATTGCACTCATTTTACTGCTGACTACCTCATGGCTGTGAGCCACAGCCAGAACTAATCTGTGGCAAAACCCTCCGCTTAAATAAGGAAAGGCAGCTGTATCATTAATAAGGCAAATTGCTTGTTGAAGATTGCCTTGTAACTTTTTATCCAGAAAATAGTCTTGGCCATGTCAAAAGCCTTCAAACTGTCTTTGGTGCCTAACATTTGGGGGTCCCAGACCAAATTCTGGATATCCAGTGTTGTTCCTTTGAGCTGCTGTGACATGTCCCACTACAGTGTTAGGTGGGCACCAGGTAGCAGTTTGTGTTTCCTCGGAAGAAAACATTGTGCCCCAGGGGACCTTCTCTCTGATGGACACATGTTCTGATTGGCTACCGGCACATCAAGGATACGGGGCCCATGTTCCAGATTGCCCTGTCCTGTGTGATGTCTCCCCACACTAGTCCCCTACATTACATCTATTGCTAATCGCTCATTTTTTATCTGGCACTTTTAATGACTCACTTAAAACTGCTATTATCTTGCCCCTCATAAAAACCTCCCCTTTACCCTAACTCTCCAACTGCTGCCCTTTCTCTAACCTTCTGTTTTTGAGTAAGGTACCTGAGCAAGTGACTTCTGTTCATCTTTTCAGTAACCTTGCTGCTAACACCTTGATGGACTCCTTCCTGTTTACTTTCCCCCCAGGCTCCCTGAGCCCCAGGGATAGGGTGCCTGATAAATAAAATTTCCTCGCCTAGGAACAGTACTGAGATGATCTTCCTCAGTCATTGTTGACATTCTGCTGTCCTCAGGTAAGGGTCCTTCTCTGTCCTCACCCTCTTTGATCCAAGTGCTATGCATGGCACTGTTGATCAGCCCATCTCACTCCACCTTTTTGAACACTTTGTGGGTGTTACTGGTCCCCTCCTCTCTTGGGTACACTCCTACATCTTCAGTGCCTCCTTCTTCATCTCTGGTGGTCATTTTTCCTTGGCCCTGCACCCCATCCCCTGCTCTGTGGTGAATCCCAGGGTTCTGTGCTTGGTGGTCTTCTCTTTCCAGTCTGTTGTCTTCTGTCTGAATGCATCCTCTCACACTATTCTGGGCTATCATTTCTATGCTTGTGATAACCAGCTGTACATCTCTTTTAACTCCTATAAGAATTATGCACTCTCTACCCTCTTCTCCTTTCTTGTGCACATTAAAGCTTGTCTCAGTACCAGTTTCATTCAGCTAAATGTATTTAAGACTAAAGTGCTCCTTTTGGGAAAGAGAAGCTCCCTCAGTAACCTCCTAAACCTTTATCTCCGTTACTGACTTAGACCTCGCCTTTGCCTCTTCAGTTCACAACCTTCATGTACAACTTGACCACAAACTTTTTTTTCTCCTACATCTCCCTAGTGTTTTCTGGACTCCTCCTCATCAGAAATCCTTATTAGTGCTTTCATCTTCGCTCATGTAGACTGTTGTAACTCCCTACTCTGTGGGCTTCATAAGTGCCTGCTTTCAAGACTCCAAGTCCAAAATGCTGCTGCTGCTGTCCGCCTCCTTACCCACACCTTGCATGTACTCGCATTATCCCCATTTTCCACTGACTCCCTGTACCCTTCCAGATTCAGTTTAAAATTGCCTTCCTTATTTTCAGTATTCTTAATGGACTTGCTCCTAGCTATGTCACTGGTCTGGATTCCTCATACAAACCTCTCCATTTCGCTAATATTGGCCTCCTGTCTTTTCCCATCTCCCAACCTTTACTTTTTTGTGGTAGAGCCTTCTCTTCTGCTGCTTCTGCTATGTGAAACTGCTTACCTATATCTCTCATCCTAATTACCTCAATCTTCCTCTGTAAAGTATCATCTAAAAAGCCTACCTTTCCCCCTTGCTTGTAATTCCTTCTTTTACTCTCTCACCATTTCCGTTTCTTTTTTTGCGTACCTTTAGCTTCTTGACTGCTACAGTAGGTACTTCAGCTGGCCAGCAGCCTGCAGTTGCTGCTACCCTAGCCTTATACAAAGTGCCTAATGCTGTAACTACTGTAAGAAAATCTCCCTGCGGTACATGTTGTAATATATTGTATTTGTTATACTGCACCTACTTGGGATATCTCCTGACTCTCGGGGGGGGGGGCATCAGACTGCAGCGGGTCCCCTCCCCTTCCCGGACAACCCCAGAAATCTTCTTGGGATCGAGGTGCTGGCAAACAGCCAGGCAGACCTCTCCCAAACCCTGCATCACCGGGAGTGTAACTTCTTTGGACTTGAAATCTGGGGCTACTTTTTTCGCAAACCGGGAGCCTTTGTCTGTGCTTGGGGAAAGCGCCAAATTTGAAAAAGGCACCAGCATTCATTGGCCCAGCTGCCAGTGACGCTCGGATGGCAGGGACTTAAAGCTGTCTCCGAGCCACACTAGCCTCAGCACCTACTTGGGATCTCTCCTGACTCTCGGGGGGGACTCCCGACTGCTGCAGGTCCCTTCCCCCTTCCTGGACAGCACCAAAAGTCTTCTCCTCGGGGTCTAAGCGCTGGCAAACGGCCAGGTGGACCTCTCCCGAACCCTGCATCACCGGGAGCGTAACTTCTTTGGACTTGAAATCTGGGGCTACTTTTTTCGCAGACTGGGAGTCTTTGTCTGTGCTTGGGGAAAGCGCCAAATTTGAAAAAGGCGCCTGCATTCATTGGTCCAGCTGCCAGTGACGCTCGGACGGCAGGGACTTAAAGCTGTCTCCGAGTCACACTAGCCTCAGCACCTACTTGGGATCACTCCTGACTCTTGGGGCCTTGAGGGGGCATCCAACTGCTGTAGGTCCCTTCCCCCTTCCCAGACAGCACCAGAAGTCTTCTCCTCGGGGTCGAGGCACTGGTAAACAGCCAGGCGAACCTCTTCCGAACCCTGCATCACCGGGAGCATAACTTCTTTGGACTTGAAATCTGGGGCTACTTTTTTTGCAAAGTGGGAGCCTTTGTCTGTGCTTGGGGAAAGCGCCAAATTTGAAAAAGGAGTCTGCATTCATTTGCCCAGCTGCCAGTGACGCTCGGATGGCAGGGACTTAAAGCTGTCTCCGAGCCACACTAGCCTCAGCACCTACTTGGGATCTCTTCTGACTCTCGGGGGCATCCAACTGCCGTGGGTCCCCTCCCCCTTCCCGGACAGCACCAGAAGTCTTCTCCTCACGGTCGAGGCGCTGGCAAACAGCCAGGCGGACCTCTCCCGAACTCTGCATCACCGAGAGCGTAACTTTTTGGGACTTGAAATCTGGGGCAACTTTTTTCGCAAACTGGGAGCCTTTGTCTATGTTTGGGGAAAGCGACAAATTTGAAAAAGGCGCCTGCATTCATTGACCCAGCTGCCAGTGACGCTCGGACAGCAGGGACTTAAAGCAGTCTCTGAGCCACACTAGCCTAAGCACCTACTTCAGATCTCTCCTGACTCTCGGGGGCATCCGACTGCCACGGGTCCTCTCACCCTTCCTGGACAGCACCAGAAGTCTTCTCCTCTGTGTTGAGGCGCTGACAAATGGCCAAGCGGACCTCTCGAATCCTGCATCACCGGAGTGCAACTTCTTTGGACTTGAAATCTGGGGCTACTTTTCTTCGCCCACCCACCCCATTCCCTCCTCCCCACCCATTCCCTCCTCCCTTAAATGCTTCTAAATTCCTCCCACCAGTATGGATTTACCTATCCCATTGTTGTCCGCCATCTGGGATAACTGTTTACTGTGTCTACTCTTACTGGTGTTTGAATAGACGGCTGTATAAGATATGCTGTAGATCTATACGCCTACACTACTGTTTGCCCGAGGGTAAGCTGTACTACGCTATACTACAACTCCTGTTTTACTAATGGCTTGGGGATTGAATCTGTGCCTGAATTGCTCCTGCCATCCACAATGCTAGATAACTGAACCAACTAAAGCAATTGGCTCATGCCTGTTATATTGATGTTGTTCTTCTGTCTCTTCAAAGTTATATAACCTAGCTGAAAGTACCCTATTTCTCGGACCCAAAAATTAGACAGGACTTGTGTTCAATCCTGTTGCCTATCCTGGCCCCTAATTAAACCTAGAATTTCTATCACTTATTATTATCCTATGGTATAGTGTTACCCCTCAGCGGACTGATTTTTCCCTGCTCTGTTGCTACTGTTACTACCAAGCGATTTTAACCTAAATTGGCCCATGCTGGAGGCCTCTGACAGTAAGAACCCCATTCTCAACACCAAACTGACCAAAGTTATCAACCTGCCCACAAGGCACAACGCTAGGGCTGGAAACCACTCCTTACTTGACTGGGCCTTAGTATTAAGCCCGGACCACATATGTTCCACCAGAGTCATGGCAGACTCATTGAGTGATCACTCATGCAATTTTCTGCATCTGGTCCAACAGGCTTCCTAAACTGCCTGCCAAGGTAATTGAAGCCAGAAATTTCAGCAGACTCTCTCCGGAAGCTTTTTGCTCTGACCTATGTACTGTGAACTGGGATCCCCTAATCTCTCTCCCTACCCTGGATGAGGCACTTGACTTTTTATCAACACTTTTCGTCTGTAGCCAATGTACATGCCCCCACGTAAGAAACTGAGAGTGCAGGGTAAATGCCATAAATGGCTCAACCCTAGCCTTAAACATAGCATGCTGCTCGTGACCGGGCCTGGGGACATTTCAAATCCACTGGCCAAAAACCCGACAGGAGAGAGTATAGAGTTGAGGAATCAATTAAGAAAGCCTCCAAAATGGCTAAATCTAAATACCTGCATGATCTCCAGTCTAGGCACCTACGGGATCCAAAGAGATTCTGGGGCCAAATAAATCTGCTGCTAAAGGGTGCCACTAGTGCCCAAGAGGGAGCGCTCCTGGTTGGCGACACCCTAACCAATGATCCCTCTCTAGTTGCTGAAGCGTTCAGTGCCATCTTCTCCAATTCCTGTGGATTCAACCCCCCATGTCCTCTGGTGTCCCCAGAAATAAAGATTCTGCTTGGGATCACTCCAGACCCCAGTTTCACCTGAAACTGGTCAAACCCTCTGGGGTACTTCCCCTTCTGCTAAAAATCAACCCTGACTCCTCTCCGGGACATGACCTGCTTGAACCTAGACTTCTGCGGGCCACTTCCCCAGCTATCGCCTGCCCTGTCAGCACTCTCAACAGGTCCCTCCTTGAAGGAAGGGTCCCTAATAAATGGAAGGTTGCAGCCATTGTCCCCATTCACAAAAAAGGGCCCCGGGACAATGTGGGGAACTACAGGTCCACCTCTATTCTCTGCCCTCTTGCAAAGGTGCAGGAAAGATTGATCTACAGTCAACTACAGGACTACCTCGAGAGGCACCTACTCCTAGCTGACATACAACACGGCTTTAGGAGAGGCCATGGCACCAACACTGCCCTAATCCAGCTCACATCGGACATCCTCGATGCAAGGGGACCAGGGCTCCCTGATGGGGGCGCTATTCATAGACCTAACCAAGGCATTTGACTTGGTCAGCCATGATTCACTCCTCTCCAGACTTCACCTATTAGGACTGGACGGGCTCTCTCCTTCTTGGTTCGAGAACTACTTGCTCAACTGAACTCAAAAGGTACTATGGAGGCGAACCCAGTCTAGTGCCAAACCTGTAATCTCCGGGGTACCCCAGGGTTCTATCCTGGGTCCCCTGTTATTTACCCTCTTTGTCAATGATATAGAGGAAGTTTGCGGGCTGAATAACCTCATCCTCTTAGCGGATGACACTGTTGTCTACTGCAGCGATCCGCTTCCCAGCATAATCAATGCAAACCTCCAGACCAGTCTAGCTGCTCTTGAGGCCTGGTTCTCCTCAAACTCACTTGTGCTGAATGAAGAAAAACCAAGGGCAGTCATGTTTGGGTCTAGATGCTTTGGAACACAGAGACATGGCATGCTTCAGCTCCACACAGCCCAAGGGAATAGAGTGGAGGTCACAGACAAGATCAAGTACCTCGGGAACCTGCTTGATCAGGAGATGTCCTACCAACCTCACATCGACTCTGTTATTAAGTCCACCCACCAGAAGTTAGGACTTCTCTACAGGCTGGGAACCTCTCTTTCTCCCGAGGCACGATATGTCATAGCCAACTGCACCCTACTCCCCTCCCTTCTCTACGGAGCTCCCCTGCTGCAGTTCCTTAGGGAGGTCGAACTAAGAAAACTTACTATACTCTATCATAGGGTTGTTCAATTCGCTACCTATTCCCGTCCGAGAAGGCATCACTGTGAGGTCCTAGCTGATCTCCACTGTCCTACGATGCGACATAAACTGGCCTACTCCTCTCTGTGCTTAACCTTTAAATTCACCATCTCTGGCCCTCCTCCTTCTCACCTATGTGGGCTGCTCAACCCCAAAGTTCATGGCTGGGTACTGAGATCCTCCTCAGGCCATCCCCTTGATGTCCCTCAAGTCTGAACAGATTATGGCAAGTGGTCTTTACGATATGCCATTCCGCAGTTATGGAACCCTCTCCATGTGGACCCGGCAAACTGTTGCACTCTTCAGTGTTTTAAGTCTGGTTTGAAAGTGTACCTGCTGGAGCTTAGCCTCTGTGGCTGTAATCATTAGCTACTACTTTCTTAACCTTTGGTGTGACTATACTATCTTGTTTAACCTGCTTACTGTTGCTTTTACCTCTCCCTGTAAGCATATTTATATCAACTTGTCACATGTATGATGTAACGCTACTGTAAATCTGTGTAAGTAACTAATACGCTCCACAAAGTATTCTATTGCCTTATCCAATGAATGATTAATCAAATGTTTACTCCTACCAATGTATGTTAGTTATAGCTGTAACTAATCCGGGTCGCTCCTGAAAAGGGACCTTCGGTCTCAGTGAGCTTAAAAATATTGGTGGTATACCTTGTGTTTCTTGTTCAGATGGCACTATGAGCTCCTTGAAGTGCATTAAGTAGAATCATTGTGATGGCCTGTGCAGCTGTAGGTGGGGGAGTCTGTATGGGGATCACTTTTTTTAAAGAAAAGGTTATTTGGAAAGAATGTTTTTCAAGGCACACAGTTACAAGGCTCAGCCAGTCGTGTGTTGTTCAACCATGATGGTACATGTTCCATTGAGGATAATAGTATTTTTGACACAGTAGTGCTCTGCCTGGCTGTCAGAGCTTCTGTGAAATTTTCCTCCACAGTTAGTTTGGGGCAAAAGCCTCAATTAAGAGCTGATAATCACAACCATATAGTGTTCACTATATAATTCCTGATAGGTGGCTGAATGGGTGGCAGAAGACCAAGCAAGGCATGTAGATTTTTGTTACATAATCCCCAGATATTACCAGTTAGCGCACACTTGTGCATTGATGTGACCGCCTTTGTCTGTGAGTTTCAGCAACTGCAGCACTCGTTGAGCCATGCGTTAATATTATTGCACTCTAGCTAACTCTTGCTCAGTTCAATACAGGCATTACTTGGTAGGTTGGAAGTTGATATTATCGCCACTGCTTAAACTTTTGTTCTTTTCATTTGAAATTTGTAGTATTGTGCTGGCTATGTCTTTCAGAGGATGTCTACATTTGAGATGCAAAGCATGGCGTACATCCACTATTCTTCTCCAGTTCCTGGGTCTCAGCTTTATATAGATGGTGACCTTCGATTGCAGCAGAGACAACCACTGAGCCACCGTGGACTGGACATCCGATACAACGTAAGGAAGCTATCTTTTTTACTTTCAGTAAAGGTTCAGAAACAGCTGAATGCAAGATTTCAGGAGCACAAAATAAACGTGAACGCATTCAAAGTGCATGAAGCTTTTCTGGAAATAACTAGAAATGTTACATCACAATACATTCTGCTCTGGGGCAGATTCAGATGGCTCTGCAGGCTCTGCTTGCCCAGTCATCATTCTTGTTTTATTATAGTTAGGCACAGCCTGTCTCTGTATGACATCACAATGTTCTATAAAGTGATGGCAGCGTAGTATCAGTATTGAACTGGCTTAGTCATGAATGTCTCTAAATTCATGTCTGCTGCAGGTAAGCCCAGTACCTAATTTAAACAAAGCCTTTTATGGACTTTCAAGCTATGCGGTCCATTGGAAATAAATGCTCCCCTTTAGAGCCATCTACAGAAACTTGTTCAGCTTCTCAATAGAAATGGTCCATTAGATTAAGAGAAAATGGGCCACATATTCAAAACTTTGCCCCGGGGCTAAATTAACACTACCTGGCGGGCAAACTTAGCCCGAAGCACAAAGCAAGCTATATTCAAAAGGAATAGCCTGGGGTAAACAGCTTCTGAATATAGCATGGGAATGAGGCTGGGCAAACTGGTCTGGGAGTGCAGGGCAAAGTTAGCCCTGGAATAAGACAGCTCTGAATATAGCAACCAGGAAGTGTAAACCACAACAGCAACACAGTGCACAACGATGTGAAGATAGGTAGAGGTGAACTATGTGGCCAATGCGTGTGCCAGCAAATGTGTGGATCCAGTACAGCTGCAGGCAGCAGCGCATGTGAAAGTACAGTGTTCAAAACTGTATAATAATCCCCGAACTGTTTGTGCGGGTTTAGCGCAGTACAAACACGTTTGCCCGGCGCTAAACTTTGCCATATTCAAAAGTGACGTGCAAATGAGCCTACTTAGGTAGTCTCTGGGCAAACATCCAGATTAGCATCTCATTATGCCCTGATTTGCATGCAGTTTGCCCAGCGTTACTGCAGGGTCCCACAGCTCCATCTGTAGGTCAGTCTGGAAGTACAGGGCCTGGCCAGGTCCGACCACAGCTCCACCTGTAGGTCAGTCTGGCAGTGCATGATGATAGCTGTAGGCTACATGTAAACAGTACAGCACAGCATAGAATATTGTACCCCAAGGGACAACACAGCATAGGCACAGATGGTGGTGGTAGTGGTGCTGCATGCAACTGTCACACTGTAGGTCATGCTACAGTACACACTACAGTAGCAAGGGGGCCAGTACTGTGTGGACACAGCACTGCCTATGGTGTGTAGGGCATTGATGATGACTACACTATACACGGTGACAGGCCCAACATGCAGGTGTTTACTGACAGTGGACATTACTGTTACGCTGTTTTGTGACCCACAGATGCTGCACCTCTGGCATGGGATGCTCACAGTGACATACACATGTCCGGCTTTGTGTGCTGTGGCAGTTGTATAGCTGTGCGTTATATGACCGGGGGGGCATATATTATCAGACAGGCATACTGGTGTTGGGGTATTCCCAATACTGGCCCATGTGCACTGCGTGATGTGTCCCAGCCTTGTGGCCACACCTGGTCTGTGGCACAGCCTGGCCTCCTGTACACTCTCCCCTCAACATCCTCCATGCCCACAGTGCTGCATGTGTCTGCTGGTATCTGTTGTTGTCCACAGAAGAGTGGTCCGCAGGTGTGTGCTGTATGGCCACACTGCCATGCTGTGCACTGACGGCAGGGTCACCACTTACTGCCTGGCATGGCTGGGAATGGTGGCAGATGATGGCATCATTGTGATGCCATCAGTGAGCAGCATGTTTCCTCTATGTCTGGCTTTGTCTGTGTGTCATATTTATTTGTTAGGGTCATGCAAAGCCACGCAAAGCCAAAATGTCGCACAAAGCTGATTGCCCAGGGTTAAGACTACCTTTTCCTGGGCGGTAATGTGCAACACACTAAGTGTCGTGCTAAGTCACACAAAACCACTTTGCTCGGCGCTAGTCGCTGAATATAGCATTGCGCCTGTATTCATGTACACACACCCTCAGTTTGCCCCTTGCATACATTATGATTTTGCCTGGCGCTAATGCAGTTTGCGCTTGCTATTTGGCCTTTTGAATATAGCAAACCTGCACTAAACCTGCGCAAACGGTTTTTGCAAAGTTTTGAATATCTGGCCCAATATATGCTGATGCTTGGGCTGTGCTGCTGTTTAGTTTTATTTATATTTTGTCTTGACTTCAACTTCCCATATAGACATGCGGTAAGCCCTGGGTCTGGGTTTATCCGCTATCATAGTGCCTTTGTATTGTCTATATCTAATTTCCGATCATTAAGTGCTGACAGCTATTTGAAAGATGACTATATTATTATTATTTATTATTTATTTTTTTCTGTTTCTGTTTCTCCCCAGCTGGTGCAGTCTGTTCTTTTTCACTGCCCCCCCGCCCCTTCACTTGGCGTCTCAGGCTTACCTCGATCGGTGCTGGCCATGGCTTCCCCATTGCGGGGGTCAGCGGATCTTGCCTTTTAATGAAATGGATCCTCAAAATAGATCCTTTTCTTGGAGGAGGCCCTGTAGCCTGGGTGCGGAGCCTGCGAGGAGTTGGTGTTATCCTGCCCTGCACATGCCATTTTTCTCCGCTTTGTCTTCCCTGGAGGAATGGAAGTGCAGTGCCGTTCCGACGCACCCACGCATGCGGCCGTCGCCAGCTGCTGATCCTCTCATCTTCACATTAAGGAACCCAGGCTGCCTGAACCTCCTGCCAGTGCAAGAGGTCAGACGAACACCAGGACTTGCGTCCCTCCCTGCTCCCCAGAGGAGGAGAGCAATCCATCGGACACTCGATCCTCCTCTCCCCAGCCAACCCTCAGTGACCCGAGCCTGCTCCCGATCCTGGGTTGCTGGCGTGACGGCCGCAGAGGTACAATGCCTCATCTCTCCATGCAACCAAGCTGGCTGCAAAGATTACTATATTCATTACAAAATCTTTCTCTCACTTCAGGTTGAATAGGGAAGTAAACTAAAAACATTTTGCTCACTGCTTGAGAACTATGAGTTGCAGTATTTTTATTTGTCATGGCCTTACACTTCACTCGCTCTTGATCTCCAAACGTCCCACTAGAATCCTATGTTCACAGAACATGGGCTGCTGACTGTCCCTCCCTCCAAACGTAAAGAGCTAGTATACTGCCTAAAACTAATATTTAGTATTTAAAAGCAGTCCACTATTACTTTTTATACCTGGGTACTTTGTCCTTTTCCCACTGGTTAAATAGACGATCTTTTTTACCTGATGTTAGTAGTTGTGATGTGTGGAACAGCACTCTGCGTGGCAGCTGACATAGCTAGGTCTGCTCCTCCCATTACATCATCAGCATTGTGACTTCACTGCTGGAAGCAAAACAGCAGCTACCTCATTGCCAGGCATCTCAGAAATGCCCTGCTGCATTGATTTCTGTCTGTAATCTTCATCAAGTGGTGCAGTTACAGTATAGCATCATGTAATGTGGCTGGTGTTGGTGTGTTCCCAGCACCTGCCACATTACATATAGTTATATGGTAACTGTACTTTTAAAAATGACTTTGTCTGTAGTTATTTAAGGGTTGGTTTTCACCTCGATGATCCCGCTCCCTGACAAAAGGCTGCCTTGAGAAAGCGTGAGAGTGAGCGCAAAAACGTTTGGCTGTTTGGAGAGGGACATGATGCATATGTGTGCTGGCGTGTTTTAGGTGCAAAATAAATATTTTTTGCTTATAGCCTGCTTGGAATCGTTCTTTGAATCCCACGTGGTGATGTGTAGCCGTGCTGCTGTTTGCCATATGTAAATTTAATCTTTTAGTGTGCTGAGTGGATTTTTACCGTGTTTTTTTTTAGCGGTTTTACTGTTCTGCGCTATTGTGGAGTTTCTAGCGTCATTTTCTGTGTATTTTTACCACAGCTGCATTAATTTTGCTATTTTTTTTACCACAACTGCATTATTTCAATGGTTTCTTTCACTATTTTGACGCAGCTTGAGGGAACCATTGAGTTTTAATGTTTTTCGGCAATTTATACCTCAGTAATCGCTAGAATTTTCCATCTTTTGACAGTTATTGCTGGGTTCTCTTAGGACTGGCAAGTCAGAGAATCCCAGAATTAAAAATAAATTTGGACCTACAGGATTTTTAAAACTGCGCACATGCTGTTGGCCTACAGATTTCAACAACCTGTGCCTCAAGGGGTTAGGTCCAGATTTTAATCATTCTCTTTGCCAAATTGGGTGAGAAGAAGCAAAGAGAATGAAAAAAAAAAGTATTACTATGACTGAGGAAATATCAAAGGCTACCGATGGGGGTCCATCTAAATTTAGTCTCAATAAAAATGCAAGCAGGGGTGCTGATGAAGCCTCCAAGTTCCAGCCAAAAAATAAAGCTTCCAAAGGAGCTGATGAAGTTCCTCCCAAATTTAAAAATAATAAGGGCGCTCATGAAGTGTTTGTACAGAAAAGGAAGCATGATTAAGCTGCCCGGCTGAGCAGGAGTTTATCCAAAACATGTTAGACACCCTGGACCTCCCTACCTAGGAGTCCATCCTGGATGAAGATGAGGATAAAGATTATAGGGCGATGAAAGGTCTCCCACCCCCTAAGAGTTTAGTCATGCCTATTTATAATGCTTTCAGGAAAAATACCATGAAACTGCTTCAAAACTCCACTTCTGTTGCAGGGGCTGACAAGCAAGCTGAAAGAAAATACGAACTGTCTAAAAACAACACTGAGTTCCTGTCTGTACACCCCAATCATGAGAGCATAGTACAGCAGGCAGCTTGTGAGAAAGCTGGGACCCCCTTGTCCTCCTTACCCCTGGACAAGGACTCCAAAAAAATAGACTTCATAGCAAAGAAAATGTACACCACAGCTTCCCTACTTGCCAAACTTTCTTCCTACATGGCTTTCACTGCCAAATATCAAAAAGCACTGTGGACCTCTGTCCTGGCCATTGCACACAGTGGTCAGATACAATGCCCTGGAAGCTACGAAGTACCAATTCCATATGGCAGACGACAACAGTGATGCCACCACCAGAGCCATGGCTCATGCCATCTCTCTGAGGCGCTTTGCTTGGCTTAGAACTACCAATCTAACCCCAGACACTCAGTCTAAGGCCATAGACTTTCCCTGTGATCAAAATATGTTGTTTGATTCCAGAACGACTGACTACATGAAAAAAGGTTGAAGAGTACAAGGCCTCTTGGCAGAGTCATTCCTCTAAACCTAAGCCTGCTGCCCCACAGAAATCCCAGCCCAGGAGCAGTAGGGGCAGACATTTTTTCCCTAGGCCTTACACTCCCTATCTCCAGTTTGACTTCTCTCAGTACAGAGGGCTTTCAGAGGGAGGGGCAGAAGGGGCCAAAGAAGGGCCGCCTCTACGCAGCCAGCAGCCTTGCAGTCTAAGCCCTGATGTGAGTGTACAGGTCGCCTCCCATCTACCAGTAGGAGGCAGATTCTCCCACTATCTTCAGAACTGATCCCTCATTACCTCAGACAGGTGGGTTCTGGAGATAGTGGAAAAGGGTCTGCTACTACAGTTCAAGCAGGTGCCAGACCTCAAGTGTACCCGGGTGTCAAAGCCTCTAACCCCAACACAGGTGTTACTGTTGGAGTTGGAGGTAAAAAACCTTATAGCTCTGTGAGCGGTGGAAAGGGTCCAAGCCCACGAAAAGGGCAAGGGACTCTACTCCAGGACCTCCACCAATTCCTTTAGTACCTGGGGATGTGTGCTGTCTGGTCCTGGCAGCTTATGTGCCCTCAGTGCCCTTAACCCTTCTAGTACCCTGTCCTCTATGATTACCCCATCTGTCACCCCCTCCCCCTGTGCCTACACTTCTTAACCCCAGGAGCAGTGACCCATCCTTCTCCTTAGTAAATACAGAGCAGAAGCATTCATTCAAGGCTTCCGCCTGCTCAGCTCTTTTTTCTGCCCACCCCTCATCCATCCTGATCCTTACTATCTGATCTTTGCAGATCCTTCTCTCCCTTATGTACCTGAAGAAGTCCTTCACTCCATCCTTGATGCCGTGTGCCAACCTGAGTTCTCTGGAAGCCTTGGCTGCCCTGACTGCTCTGGTCACCTCCCTTGATTTCTTCAGGTACTCCTCTCTATCCTTCTCCTCCTCCTTTCTGGTTCTCTTGAATCTCCTGAAGGCTGCCCTTTTTTTCTCTCACCTTATTCAACACCTCACTGCTTAACCAGCTTGGTTTACTGGCCCTAGCCTTTTTGCTTTGTGACTTGGTACAGGATCGAGTGGCTTCTGTGAGCCCTTGCTTGATAACGTCTCATTTCTGGTTAGCATCCATGTGTGAGTGGATTTTGGTTAGGTGCCCGGCCACTAATTCCCTCATCTTCCCAAAGTCAGCCCGCCTAAAGCCCAACACCCTGGTCCCCTGTTCCCACAGCCTCCTTACCCATTGTGAGCAAGAACCACACTGCATGGTGGTCGCTCCCAGCCAGCAGATCCTCCACCCCCAGCTCTCTGACAAACTCCCCATTAGACAGCACTAGGTCCAGGGTGTTGTCTAACCTGGTTGGCTCTTTTTCCATCTGTACCAAGAAACTGTCCTGGAAGGCCACAAGGAGGACTTGCTCACTTGAACTACAGGTGGCTGGGGTTCCCCAGTCCACTCCTGGCAGATTGAATTCCCCCACGATCATGGTGTTTCCCTTCCCACTGACCCTTCTTATCTGCTCTGCCAGTTCCCTGGCCAGTTCCGCTGCCTGAGATGGTGGCTTGTACCCAACCCCCATCCTAAGTGACCTGTTTCTCGAGTCACGGAATTGTATCCATAATGCCTCTGTTCTGCCCTCCTCCCCCTCCTACCCCTCCTCCCTGGTACACCTTATCCCTCCTTCACATATAATGACACCCCTTCCATTTTCCCTTTACTCTATCCCTACTGTATATCCTGTACCCTGGGATCACCATATATCCCAGGGTACAGGACATACGTAATAAAGGATGATTCATAATAAAGAGGCTGTAAGTGGATCTCCGCTTGTATAAAGAATCACCTGCGACTGTGTGTTTTAAAGCAATCCTCTATAAGTTTATGGGTCTGGTTGGAGGGCCCCTTTTGGATATAAGAGGGCCGCCTCATATGCTCTTAGGACAAGAGAACTGCAAACTAAAGGTGAGCAGTTTTGGCATCCAAAGAATGCAAGCGGCAAGACTCGTATCCTTAGGAGGTCTCCCACCAACCTTATAAACGTATTACAGATAACAGTACATTTTTTAAAAATTACCTTTTTACTTCGAAATGTTGATAGCGTGACTGGCCAGCGAAGTCTGCTACTGCAAAACAGTGCATCCAGCACTGTTATGGAAGTTAAGAGTGTCTCGTACTCAACTGAAAGAGGCATTGTGATTGGTCAGGTACGCCACATGCCAAAGTTATAAGTTGTCTTTTTTTTTATTCAAACAACATGAAGTCTTGCTGTATTCGGACAAATTGCAGTGAGGTCCAACCTTCCGAACTGCCCCGGAGATGAAAGAGTTAACTTTCCATGCCAGGCATGGAACGCTGAGCTCGAGCTCGGTTGAGACTCTGTCTGTTGCTGTTTGAACTCAAACCATCAGATTCAAATCAAATCAAATCAAAAATCTTTATTTATTCAGGCGAACATCATTGAGCATAGCTCATTTACAAGATGGACCTGATTGGTCAGAAACAACATAAGGGTATAAATTCACAAATATACAAATACAGATTGAGTACAATAACAAAGACTTTAAAAATGAACAGATACAATAATATACACATATATACAAGTTGGTTAACCAGTGATATTGGGCACCAAAGCAAAAGGAGAAAAGAAGGTAAGGTATTGGGGTTTAGCAGAAAAATTGTAATGATGTTAGTGGATGAATGCCTAAACAGATAAGGGAGGGGGAATCTAATGGGGGCAGGGGTGAAAAGGGGTCTGAAGGGACTAGGACTTGTGGAAGCAGTTGCATATCTCTGGGAAAAGACTTAGGTACAGCTTTTTGAAGGAGGCTATAGGAATGAAAGTGTTCAGCTTCAGGGTCTTTTGCAGAGAATTCCAGATGAGTGCTAGATAGTAGTTGATTGCAGCCCTTCCATGCCGGGTACTGGCCTTTGGTAACTTCACGGTGACAAAGCTATTGCTTCTTAGGGCATACGGCCTTGGTGTAACAAGAGAGAAGCAATCTGAGATGTAGGATGGTAGTTTGTTTGTCAGAGCTTTGTAGATCCATAGAGCAGCATTTTTGTTCCTTCTGTGATGTAGGGCTGTCCAGCCAACTGCAGCATAGAGAGAACAGTGGTGGGTGCTGAAAGGAAGGTCAATGATGAATCTTAGAGCTCTATGGTACAAGGTATCCAGTTTATTTAAGTAGGACGGGGAGCAGTGGCCATATAGGAAGTCTGCATAGTCGAGGAGGGATAGAAATGAGGCCTGGATTAGTCTCTGCTTGGATTCTCTGTTTAGAAAATGTTTGATCCTGAAGAATAGGCCAAGTCTTTGTCTGAGTTTTTTCAGGAGCTCTTCAATGTGCTGGGTGAAATCAAGCCTGTTATCAATCCAAACCCCCAGATATTTGAATTTATCTACATACTCAAGGCTCTCTCCAAGGATGGTAGAAAGTTGGGAAGAATGTTCGTGAGGGAGTGGTAGAATAAGTATTGGTGGAGAGGAACATAGCTTTGTCTTCTTGGCATTTAATAGAAGCTTCTTTTCAAGTAATTTGTGTTGCAGCAGGGAGAATTCAGATTGTAGTAGATCATAGGCCTTTATTGGTGATGGATTGCTTACATAAAGGACAGTATCATCTGCAAAAAGGTGAACATTAGATTTTGTGAGGCTTGAATCAATGTTGTTGATGTAGATGGCAAAGAGGATAGGGCCCAGGATGGAACCTTGAGGAACTCCTCTTAGGAGTGGTTTTGAGGAAGAAAGGTTGCCTTCACTTTTTACCTGCTGTGTTCTACCAGAGGTAGCATCTGAACCATTTAAGAGATTGGGTCAAGGCCTAGGGAATGCAGTGAGGAGATTAGTAGATCATGATCCACAGTATCAGAGGCTTTACTTAAGTCCCGAAATACAGCACAGATATTATTTTTTATCTAATTCAGACTGCCAGTCATTTGTAACTTTGCTAAGGCAGAAATGGTGCTGTGCATGGCTCTAAACCCAGATTGAGCAGGATTAAGGAGGCTGTTAGCATTGAGGTAGTCATTTAGTTGGGTGCTTACCAGTTTTTCTAACATTTTGGACAGCACTGGTAAGATGGAAATAGGCCTATAGTTGTTGGGATCCATGGGGTCCCCTGCTTTAAGGAGGGGAAACACTTGTGCTGTCTTCCACAATGAAGGAATAGAACCAGTAGATAAGGACAAGTTGAAGAGGTGAGTTAGAGGGGCTGCAATGGCATAAAGTGCAATTTGTAGAAAGAAGGGGTCCAGAGAGTCTGCACCAGCACTTTTAGTGGTATCCAGATGGAGCAATAGGTCTTCTACTTGTTTTAATAATATTGGCTTGAAAGAGAATGTAGAGGCAGCCTTCTGAACTTCAGTAGAAAGGAGAGTAAGTTGTGAGCGCATTAGATTTGCTGGAGAGGAGTCAAAAGCTAGGCCTGCTGTAGTAAAGTGATTGTTGAAAGCATCTAAAATCTCATACTTGTCAGTGATAACCACATTATTGAGGTTCACTTGGGATGGTAAAGAGGTGCTAGAGTCTTGCCCTAGGATTCCCTTGATAGTGCCCCAGAATCTGGCTGGGTTATGGTAGGGCATCCAGCTCTGCTGTATAAGAAGGCAGCCTTGGCATCGCTCACTTTTTTGGTGCAGCTATTTCTGGCTTTTCTGAATTGTACCCAGTCATTTGGATCCTTGGTCTTCCTTGCCCTTTTCCAGAGCTTATCTGTAGCAAGCAGTGCAAATTTAAGGTCAGCAGAGAACCAGGGACAAGATTTGCGTTTTATTCTGACACTGGTGACTGGTGCATGTGTATTGAGGGCCCCTAAAATTATATCATTTAGCACTTGCAGTGCTAATTGCACAGAAGCTGTGAGGTAGAATTCTTGCCAGCGTATAGAGTGACACAGATCTTGGAGATATTCTACAATATTAAGGTTCTTTTTTGACCTTCTTGGGAGGAATTTTGCAGGGTTAGATGGCTTGATTGAAGATCTTATACCAGCTATGAGGCAGTGATCACTTAAATCACTGAATAGCACTCCAGCGTGTGAATACAGATGGGGCTTATTAACCAACATAACATCAAGTAAGGTGCTATTACTTTTGTTTTTTGGATTAATCCTTGTCGGTTCATTTATTAGTTGAGTGAAACCATGTGAGTCACAGAAAGATACTAGGGGTGCAGAAACATTGGATAGCCAGTTAAAGTTCAGATCGCCTAGAATAATGGTATCCTCAGGACCCAGTTTAGTTATATTCCCCAGATGGGTAAGGAGTTTAAGGCCGGCAGAGGGGGGCCTGTAGCAGCCAACCAGTTGAAAAGCTGTCATGTTGGGAAGGGATATTTTAAGGGATAGGCATTCGAATTCTTTAGGCTGAGATGAAATATTAAGGCAAGAAGCAGTGATATTTGACTTAACATAAATGGCCACCCACCACCCCTGGATGGACGGTCTGATCTGAAAAGCTGGTAATTAGGTAGATTTAATTCCCTGTCATTTGTTGCTGGTTTAAGCCATGTCTCGGAGATTACTAGAAAGTCTGGCAGGGTGTGGGCAACCCAGGCCTGTATTAGTGAGAACTTTTTTAGAAGGCTGCATACATTGATGTGGAGAAAACTTAGGCCTTTCATGGAGACTAGATCTGTTGGTGAGGTAGATTCTTTACTCCGCCTCACTGAACAGTCGCTCCAGAGATTTTCTCTTTTGCTTGGTTCAATTTTTTGGTTAAAGTACCGTTTTTCTCGGTTTTCGACCGAATTTAAACCTCAACCTATCGGTTCAGTCTCTGTCTGTGGTATTCGTGAGTACTAGATAGGTTTATTTTTGTTATTATTCTGTGTGGAACTTGTAAACGTGGGATCGGTTCGGTTTGAACCGATCAGGTTGTTTAAAAATCTTTATTTCTACTTTTAGAGTGTGGTTACCGGTTCTTATCGGTTCTGAAAAAAATGGATTTTATTACGTTTTTTTTCCACGACCCGTAACACGGTCAGGAACCGATAAGGGTGTCTTGCCTGGTGGATTGCGGAAAAAAGGGTAAGTTTTTGGTTAGAACTGGCCATGTCTGAGAAACCCAAAGGAAAAACCGGGCCCACTGGGTTTCAATACTGTAGTGTGTGTGGGGAAGTCTTTGCTAAGGCTGATCCCCACACCACCTGTGTTTATTGTCTGGGGTTTGACCACCTCGATTCAGACTGCCAGATTTGTAAAAATTTTCCTGCCAGCTACCCTGGAAAGAGAGTTGGTAGGCTCAGGAAAGGAGGCCAAAAGTCCGCTGCCCAGATGGCCAGCCGGTTCGGTTCAACCGAACCAGAAGGAGTGCCCTCTGACCAGGCGGAAACTTCTCGGGCAAAAGGAGAACTGATTCCGAGTCTGTTCCGTTAAGAGATCAAGAAGGGATAAATCAGTCGCGGATCCAAAGTTCTTTCTCCGACCGCTGATGAAATAGCCAAAGCGATAAAATTATTCAGTCGCTATCTCGGTTCCAACCGAACCGGCACCATTAGGAAGACTCGGTTCGGTCAGTTCCACGGTTCGGATTATGATTTGAGGAATTTATGAACGGAGGAGGAAGAAGGAGAGTATGAGGAAAGTGAGTGTGATTATGAAAGTCTGGATGTGCCCATTGACCCAGACATCTCCCCAGACAGACCTTCAGGAGTGTCCCCTCCTAGGCTTTCTGAGTCCCCACTCCCATTTCATGTTTTACAAGAAAGTGGCTGAAACTCTTCAGCTTCCTGTGGAAGAAGCTGTGGATGACCAGGAGGAGCCTGACTATGTTGAAATGATGGATATCCCAGAGTCCAGGAGGCTGTCTATTCCCCTTCATAAGTCTTTTGGGAAACAGACAATAAATATTTTAAAGACTTCTAATTCTATACCTCCTGTGGATAAGAGAATGGACAAGAGGTATACTCTTTCAGGCTCAGATACAGAGTTCCTTACCCAGCAATGCAGCCATGTTGGGGTAGTGCAGGCTGCAGCCTGTGATAAGGCTAATATACCCTTGGCTTCACACCCCCCAGATAAGGACTCTAGGAGGATTGATGCCATGGCAAAGAAACAGTACATGACAGCATCCTTGGGACTCAGGCAGGCCAATTATATGGCCTATACAGCTGAATATCAGAAATCTAGATGGGACACTGTAATGGCTTTAGCTAAACAGGTCCCTGGCCAGCTTGCCAGAGGAGCTGGAGCAGGTGGCTGCGGATGGTATTGAGGCATCCAAGGTGCAATTCCATGCTGCAGTGGACTCCAATGATGTTTCATCTAGAGTCATGGCTACATCTGTGGCCATTCGTAGGATGGCTTGGCTCAGATGTACTAGCCTGTCTCAGGATACCCAGACTAAGGCCATGGATTTTTCTGTTGTGGGTAATTCTCTGTTTGGGGAGCAAACAGAGAACTACATGAAGAAAATGGATGAGTACAGGACCACCTATGGGAGTGCTCAGGCCAAGGAAAGGCAAGCCACTCCTCAGAGGCAGCAACCCAGGGGCAGGGACAGGCTTTTTCATAGGCCTCTCTACCAAGCCCAGGCCTCCTCTTCTGCTTATGCTCATAGGGGGTTCTTTAGAGGGAGAGGCAGATGGGGTACAAGCAGGCCTGCTTCCACCCCTCAGCCTAAAGCCCCTGCCAAACAGGCACCCTGATGGGTTTGCCAGGGCCGATTCTCCACTACCTGTAGGGGGCAGGCTGGCTTACTTTGTCCAGGACTGGATGTCTTTAACGTCAGACAAATGGGTCCTGGAAGTAGTAAGCCAGGGACTGGTTCTCAGCTTCAAAAAATTTCCAAAGATGAGAACCAGATCATTTCCACCTGCAAATCCTTCAGAGGCACTTGCCCTAGAGGCAGAGGTCTCTTTCCTATTGGCTCTCAGAGCTATAGAAAGGGTTCCACCCCTACACTAAGGGAAAGGATTGTACTCCAGGTACTTCCTCACCCCCCAAAAGACAGGAGAATGGCGGCCCATCCTGGATCTCGGATATTTAAACAAACACCTTTTAAAGACAAAGTTCAAAATGGTGACTCTGGGAATAATTCTACCCTCTCTAAGGCCAGGGGACTGGCTAGTCTCCCTGGACCTCAAGGATGCCTATTTCCATATTCTCATCAGATGCTCCCATCGAAAATACCTCGAGTTCGAGCTGCCCTCAGGCCACTACCAATTCAAACGGTACGCCAGTGACTAACCTCTGCTCCAAGGGTGTTCACAAAATGCCTGGCAGTAGTAGTTGCCTTCCTAAGAAGGAAAAGGATTTCCATCTTCCCATACCTGGACGACTGGCTCATAGTAGGCCAGTCCCCAGACCAAGTCAAGTTACACCTACAGATAACTCATCAACTGCTTACTTCTCTAGGTTTCCTTCTGAATCTTTCAAAGTCAGTTCTAGAGCCTGTACAGCTCCTCACCTTCATAGGTGCAGAGCTAGATACAGTAAAGGCAAAAGCCTTCCTTCCCCTGGACAGGGCAAGGACCCTTATTTCACTGGCCTCTTCATTCACCCTCCAGGTGTCTTGACCAGCAAGGCATTTTCTACAGCTCCTTGGGCAAATGGCTGCTTCTTCAGCAGTGGTGCAGGGAGCAAGATTTCAGATGAGGGACATTCAGTTCCATTTGAGAGCCTTTTGGTCTCAGAAAAAGGATCCTCTGACCAAACTGATTCCAGTGACTCGAACCCTGATCCAGGCATTGCAGTGGTGGCAGGATCAGGACAATCTAAGACAGGGAGTTCCTTTTGTCACTCACTCTCACTCTCTAATCCTTACTACAGATGCCTCCCTCTTGGGGTGGGGAGCCCACTTGGGAGACCTTACCACCCAAGGGTTGTGGTCTCCTCAGGAATCTCTGCTTCACATCAATCTATTAGAACTCAGAGCAGTGTTTCTAGCACTTCAGGCTTTTTCTAAGTCTGTTCAGAACAACGTAGTTCAGATCAGGACAGACGATACCACCACAATGTGGTATATCAACAAGCAAGGGGGCACTCGGTCTACAGCCTTGTGCACAGAAGCAATGAAGTTATGGTCTCTGGCCTATTCCCTGAACACCTCTCTTACAGCAGTACACCTCCCAGGCAAGGACAATGTCCTGGCAGATGCTCTCAGCAGGATATCTCAGGGCCATCACGAATGGTCACTGGATCCCCTGGTTTTGAAGGTGAGCTTCTCCAGATGGGGCACCCCACAGATAGATCTTTTTGCAGCCCCAGACAATCACCAACTTCCCCTCTTTTGCTGCATGCCCCCAGTGTTGGGCTCAGTCCCCCTGGATGCCCTAGTTCTCAATTGGGAAGGGAAGTTCCTGTATGCTTTTCCCCCCTTCCCTCTCCTGTTCAAGGTGTTAGTCAAAATTAGGTCTCAACCCTGCAAGGTGATTCTGATTGCTCCAGACTGGGCCAGACAGCCCTGGTACCCTCTCCTGTTGTCCTTAGCAGTCCACCTTCCCCTGGTTCTTCTCAGGAATTACAACCTGTTAACCTGTGCTCAGGGGAGGGTTTGATATCCGAATCTCAAATCTCTCAATCTCAAGGCCTGGCTCTTAATGAGTTAGAGTTTGCTGATTTACACCTCTCTCAGGGTGTTATGGATATCCTAAAGGCTTCTCGGAAGCCTTCCACCAGAAGCACTTACAACTCCAAATGGAAAAGATTCTCCATATGGTGCTCTGGGAAGCATATTTCTCCAGAGTCTGCTGGCCTGCCCACAGTCCTGGACTATGTGGTTCATCTTAATAGCTTGGGACTCAGACCAGCTACACTAAGAGTGCATCTGGCAGCTGTCTCTGCTTTTCTTTCAGCAGGTAAGCCTTCTTCCCTTTCAGCTCATCCTGTATTCTCTAAGTTTTTCAAGGGATTGCTTCATACCAATCCGCCATTCAGGGACCCTGCCCTTGTTTGGGACTTTAATGTTTGCATAGCTCAGCTTATGCAACCCTCTTTTTGAGCCTTTGTCCTCAGCAGAGCTGTTTTCTTGGTGGCCAGCACTTCTGCCAGGTGCATAAGCGAGTTACAAGCCCTGTCAGTGGAGCCTGATTTTATATCTTTCCATAGAGATAAGGTGGTCCTCAGGACTAATAGGAAGTTTTTACCTAAGGTGGTTTCAGACTTCCACCTTAACCAGTCTGTGTCTCTTCCTGTTTTCTTCACTGACCATTCCTCCTCTGGTGAGAGGAGGCTGCACAGTTTGGATGTGAAAAGGGCCCTTAGCTACTACATAGAGTGTACCAAGGGTCACAGGTTTGACTCCCTCCAACTGTTCCTCACTTATGGTGAGGTTGGTAAGGGGAAAACCTGCCACTAAGAGATCCATTGCCAGGTGGATTGTCTCTTGCATTCAATTTTGCTATGAAAAACTAGGCAGGATTCCACCCTCAGGCCTGAGGGCTCACTCTACCAGAGGTACAGCTGCTTCCCTGGCTGCTGCCAGGGATATTCCTATCTTAGAGATATGTCAAGCAGCTACCTGGAAAACAGTTCACACTTTTACCAAGCATTACTGTCTGGATATCCACGCTAGGAGTGATGCTCGGTTTTGCACAGCAGTGCTTCAGAGCCTATTTCCTGGGTAGGTTCTGTCCCTCCTCCATGGAGGTACTGCTTGGTAGTCTGCAGTTTGTCAGAATACAGCAAGACTTCATGTTGTTTGAAGAAAAAATTACTCACCTTAGTAATGTTGTTTCTTCTAATGGAGTCTTGCTGTATTCTGACCTCCCCTTCCCCTCTCAGAACCTTTGTTTTGGGATGTGGGTGGGCAGTAGCAGTGTTGGCACTCAAGAGGTGCCCCACCTTTATTTATCACCCTTTACTTTGGGTGAGTGGGTGTTGTGTTTGTTTCATTTTGGGTTTCCTGACTTGAGTCTTTGTTTTGGGACCAAAAAATCTGTTTATTATATTTAGTAGCCAGTTGGCTAGTGTAGGTTTACAGCTTCCACACAGGACACTCAGTGAGTTTAGCTCTTAAAGATCTGACGGTTTGAGTTCAAACAGCAACAGACAGAGTCTCAACCGAGCTTGAGCTCAGCGTTCCATGCCTGGCATGGAAAGTTAACTCTTTCATCTCTGGGGCAGTTCGAAGGTTGGACCTCACTGCAATTTGTCAGAATACAGCAAGACTCCATTAGAAGAAACAACATTACTAAGATGAGTAATTTTTTCTTTTGTTGCATTCTTCTCCCTCATGGTATTGAAGTGGTCCTCCTAAGTACCACTAGCCTAAGTTAGTGCTCCTGCACAAGAGGCAAAGCAAGGCAAATTTTTTTTATAACTCGCCCTTTCCAAAGGGTCCAGGGCACTGTACAATCAATAAAATAAAACGGAGTATAAACAACAATAAAAAAATGCATAAAGTAATAGTACATAAAATATAAATTACTTTTAAAAACTTTCCTCGAATGCCAACATAAACAGATTAATTTACAAAGAGGATTTAAAGACTTCCACAATGAAGAGTGCACACTCTACACTGGATAAGAGGTAGAGTAAGCTTTACATACTGATTAGCCAAAATCTTGTCAGTGATAGCTTTTTGCCTTGTGCTTCTACCCAGTTACCATAAATTTGAATAAAATAAATCATAGAGGATTGTGAATGAACAGTCATACACAACAAGGATATTCTTGTATCGAGAGGTTCCCTTGGTAACAGATGACCTCGAGAGTGCAACACGAGAGGTGCTCTGTTACCAAGGGAACCTCGAGATACAAGAATATCCTTGTTTGTGTATGACTGCTCATACACAATCTTTTAAAGTGTATGGGCAGTCACAGCATAGAAAATTACACAAAACCAGCTAGAGAAGAGAACGGAGAATAGAAATTTTAACATTTTCTTTTTTTAACTGACTCAGATGTTTCTGCAAGTTCAAGTTTGAAAAAAAACAAACAACTTCCAGCTTAACTGGATAGAGGAAAGCAACTACGTGGCAACATTCCAAGTTGTTTTGCTGCAGTAGTGGCATCACTTCTGCAGCAGAACAACATAATGATGTCACTACTGCAGCAGAACAAGCATATTCCAGGCATGGAATTCCATGCATAACAGCATTCTACCATACACTATATATAGGATAGTGCATGAGTACCAATTAACAACAGGGCTATTCTTTCACCGAGTTGATACTATGACGACAGATTACCTCGAGAGCGCAGCTTGAGAGGTAATCAGTCGTCATATTACCAATGAGGTGAAAGAACAGCTCTGCCGTTAAATGGTACGCATGCACTGTTCTGTATAGTGTATAGCGGAACGTCGTTGCCTTAAAAAAAAATACTACATCTTTCTTTTTAAATAAAACTAACTGTCAGATTGCTGCTCGAGGACACCATGTGTGATGTCCACACTGCAGCAGAACGAAAAGTTGTTCTGCTGTCCTGCGGACATCATTTTTTGGTTCTGCTGCACTACGGACGTCACTAGTGCAGCAGAACAACATTTTGAGAGCACTAGATTTCATTTCAGTGAACAACGACGTTCCACTGTACACTATATTATTATTATGGGGAACTTTTTGCCCATTACTCATCATGGAACCTGTTTTGTACAGAACTCTGAGCACTGTTCAGATAGGTCAACAGCTCATGCTTAGTATTCTGTACACAGACCATTACATAGTGAAAACTCCAAATCACTGGTTCCATGACCAGAACTGTATAGAAAGTTGTCCATAAAAAAAAAAAGTTTTTTCTCACTATTGTTTATTCACGTGCAATTAAATATGGACTCTTAAAGGTATGTATTTTATTTTTGTAAATAGGAAACATTAAGAACAGCTGGCAAATAGAAGTAATTCCCTGCCCCTTTTAAAGTACTCCTGCTGATGCAGGGTTGTGCACAGGCTATGGAATGGGTGAGATGGCTGCCTCTCACACAGGTCTGCTGCTGCTGCTGAGGCATTCATATCCCTGTCCTGCAGGCACTGGTTTTCTATAGCCATCATTCTGAAACAAACTCCCTGTCAGCCAGCTGTGATTCAAAGGGTCTGTGAGCACACAGCTTATGCTTTGCACGACTTTAGCAGCAAATTCCTGACTTTGCATTTTCTGTAAAGCTGTGATACAAATGGCATTTTCAGAGGGGTTGTGCTGTGTGCTATTTACTTTCAAAACAAAATCCCTAGCATTAGGAACAATATTGCCACTGCTGACATCTGCAAACCTGAGAGTTGAATCCAGGGCATTCTGTAATATATGCAGCCCTCACCTTTCATCAAATGACTTGGTTTTCCCCAGAACCCCAAACCCATAGTTGCAAGAAGATTTTTGGTCACCCTGACCTCATCACCAGTGGAGCTGGTTTCCATCTTTCCATTAACCCTAACCCATTGTGAGAGGGGATAACTTCGGTCTATCCTTAAGGACATCAGCATTGTTGAAGTGGCTGATTTCTGTGTGTCCTTTAACAACAACCCCTTTTCTCAGGTGGGCTGACTTCTGTCTGTCCTATAACCCTGACTGCCTTATCAGGTGGGCTGACTTCTGTCTGTGTGTCCCTTCCTCTCTTCATTCTTTTTCTTCTTTTTCCTTCTCTCCTATTACTCCACCTGTTTCACGTTAGGCTGTGCTCGCCCTTAATCCTCTTTAGGAAGGTAGCCCATATGGCCTTGACCCTAAGCTTCTCCTTCTCTCAGCTCCTGCCATTGCTCTGCCCATTACTCTTTTCCTTAATCTTTCCTTTCCTTTGCTACTGTTCCTGATATTTGGAAACCGGCTACTGTCATACTTGTCCACAAGGTTGATGATCCCACCTCACCTGGTAACTTCCGTCCAATATCTCTCCTCTCCGCTTTGGCAAAGTTACAGGAACACATTGTTCTCTCTCAGCTCTCTTCCTTGGCAACTCCTTTTTCACACCTTTCCAGTCTGGTTTCAGGAAATCCTACTCCACTTCCACCTCCCTACTTCGGCTCACTGACACCATACTCTCAGGTGTGGATCAAGGACTGATTACTCCTGCCATTTTTGCTGATCTTGCTAAAGTTTTTGACAGTGTGGCACATTCCTTCCTTCTGAGCAAACTTAAAGCAGCAGGCCTCTCTGACTCTTCAGTTAGCTGATTTCATTCATACATTGAAGGAAGGTCTCAAACTGTTTGGATCGGCAAATCCATTTAATTTCCACTTCCAATTAGCTCAGTTGTTCCCTCAAGGGTCTGTCCTGGATCCTGTTCTCTTTTCCATTTTCTTAAATACCTCTTAATTGTCTGTTCCTCTGCGTCCATTCACATGTACACTGATTACACAGTTCTTTTTGCTTCTGGTTCCTCTATCCACGACAGTTCCTCTCAGCTGCTGTTGGATTTTGACAGCATTCAGCACTGGTTCAAGTCTAACCAACGGTCCGTCAATGCGAAAAAAAAAAATAAAACAGTCTCCATGACTTTTGGCACCCATCAGAGGCCAGCCAGACTTAATTCTCTCCCACTGTTTAATACCCTTGATGATGTTCCCTCATTTAAGTACCTTGGGGTCTGCCTTGACCGGCATCTTTCTTTCTCAGTGCACGTTGATGCTATCCACCATAAGCTGCACCCTAAGCTTGGAGCACTGTACAGGAATAAAGCGCGTATCTTGCTTCCTGCTCGCAGAGAAATTGTATTAAAAATGATTCTCCCTATCTTTGACTACAGTGATTTAGTCTACAATGGAGCCCCTAAATCCTCTGTTGCCAGAATGGGACCCCCTGTTTCATTCTTTTTGTGCTAGACTGCCCACCTTGTACTCACCACTGCTCTCTTTACTCAGCCCTTTCTCTTCCTTCCCTTGATGCTAGGTGCCTTTCCCATTGTATCTCTTTTATATCACAGATATGGTTCAGCACCCTTCCCTCTTATCTCAATTCCCTTCTATCCTTTCCTCCTTCTTCCTCCTACCTTCTCTGAAATATTTCCCATTCAAACAACATGAAGTCTTGCTATATTATGACAATTGCAGTGAGTCCCCATCTTCGAACTGCCCCGGAGGTGAAATAGTTAACTTTCCATGCAAGCATGGAACTCTGAGAGTGAGCTCGGTTAGAAAGCTCTGTCTGCTGATCTTCAAACATAAACTGTCAGATTCTTTTCTCCGCCTCACTGAACAGTCGCTCCGGAGATTTCTCCTTCTGCTCGGTTCATTTTGTCGGTTTAAAAGTATTATTTTATCGGTTTTCGACCGAAATTATACTGCAACCGGTCGGTTCAAGCTCGGTCTGTGGTAATGTAAGTAATAGATAGGTTTTACATTTGTTTTTCTCTGTGTGGAACTTGTAAACATTTATCGGTTCGGTTGAACTGATCAGTTTGTGCTTTAAATTTGCTAGTCCTTTTTTAGAGTGCGGTTCCCGGTTCTTATCGGTTCTAAAAACAACGGATTTCATTACGTTTTTCCACGACCCGTGACACGGTTTGGAACCGATAAGAGAGAGTCTTGTTTGGTGATTGCCATAAACGGGCAGTTTGGTTAGGCTGGCATTATGTCTGAGAAACCTCCAAAAACGGGCCCACTGGGTTTCAACACTGTAGTGTCTGTGGGGAAGCCTTTGCTAAGGCTGACCCTCACACCACCTGTGTCTATTGTCTGGGGTTTGACCACCTCAATTCAGACTGCCAGATTTGTAAGAATTTCCCTGCTGCCACCATAGAAAAGAGAGTTGGTAGGCTCAGGGAAAGAGAGGCCAAAAAGTCCGCTCACCTGGATGGCCGGTCCGGTTCGGTTCCAACCGAACCAGAGAGAGTGCACTCTAACCAGGGCGATACTTCCTCGGGCAAACGAAGAGCTGGCTCTGAGGAGCTGGTTCCTGCAAAAAGGACTAGAAAGTCAGCTGGTGTGGAGCCAAAAGTTCTCTCTCCAACCGCTGAAGAAATAGCTAAAGCAATCCAAATTGTCCAGTCTCTTTCCCTGGTTCCGACTGAACCGGCACCATCAGGGAGGCGCTCGGTTCGGCTGGTTCCACCGGTTCAAGATTATGATTTTGAGGAATTTTATGAACCGTGGGAGGGGGAAGAGGGGTATGAGGAGAGTGAATATGGTTTTGAAGACCTGGATGTGCCCATTGAACCGGACACCTCTCCAGACAGACCTTTAGGAGTTTCTCCTCCAAGGCTCTCCGAGTCCCCTTCTCATTTTATGTTTTATAAAAAGGTTGCTGAAACTCTCCAGCTCCCTGTTGAGGAAACTGTTGATGACCAAGAGGAGCCTGATTATGTAGAAATGATGGATATTCCAGAGTCTAAGAGACTGTCTATTCCTCTGCATAAATCTTTTCGAAGCAGACAGTAAAAGTTTTAAAACTCTCACACTATACCTCCTGTAGATAAAAGGATGGACAAGAGGTATACTTTATCAGGCTCTGATTTGGAGTTCCTCACACAGCAATGCAGCCATGTGGAGTAGTGCAGGCTGCAGCTCAGACAAGGCAAATATTCCCTAGCTTCACACCCTCCTGAGAAGGACTCCAGGAAGATTGATGCTATGGCAAAGAAACAGTACATGGCAGCATCCTTGGGACTCAGACAGGCAAATTATATGGCTTATGCGGCTAGATACCAGAAATCCAGATGGGATACTGTGCTGGCTCTAGCAAAGCAAGTCCCTGACCAGCTGGCCAGGGAGCTGGAACAGGTGGCTAGAGATGGTATTGAGGCATCTAAGGTGCAATTTCATGCTGCAGTAGACTCTAATGATGTGTCATCAAGAGTCATGGCTACATCTGTGGCACTTCGCAGAATGGCTTGGCTCAGATGTACTACCCTGTCTCAGGATACCCAGTCTAAGGCATGGATTTTTCCTGTTGTGGGCAACTCTCTGTTTGGAGAGCAAACAGAGAATTACATGAAGAAAATGGATGAATACAGGACCACCTATAGGAGTGCACAGGCCAAGGAAGGCAGGCCACTCCTCAGAAAGCAACTTCCCAGGGGCAGGGGCAGGCCTTTCATAGGCCTTTTTACCAAGCCCAAGCCTCTTCCTCCGCTTATGCCTAGAGGGGGTTCTTTAGAGGGAGAGGCAGACGGGGTTCAAGCAGGCCTGCTTCCACCCCTCAACCCAAAGCCCCTGCCAAGCAGGCACCCTGATGGAGTAGCCAGGGCCGATTCTTCTGTACCTGTAGGGGGCAGGCTGGCTTACTTTGTCCAGGACTGGAAGTCTCTAACGTCAGACAAGTGGGTCCTGGAAGTAGTAAGCCAGGGACTGGTTCTCAGCTTCAAAAAATTTCCAAAGATGAGAACCAGCTCTTTTCCACCTGCATCTCCATCAGAGGCACTTGCCCTAGTGGCAGAGGTCTTTACCCTCCTTGCTCTCAGAGCCGTGGAAAGGGTTCCACCCCTACACCAGGGCAAAGGTTTGTACTCCAGGTACTTCCTTACCCCAAAAAAGACAGGAGAATGGCGGCCCATCCTGGAACTCAGATACTTAAACAAGCACCTTTCGAAACCAAAATTCAAAATGGTGACTCTGGGAATTATTTTACCCTCTCTAAGGCCAGGGGACTGGCTAGCGTCCCTGGACCTCAAGGATGCCTACTTCCATATTCTCATCAGAAGCTCCCATCGAAAGTACCTCAGGTTCGAGCTGCCCTCAGGCCATTACCAGTTCAGAGCAATGCCCTTTGGCCTCATCTCTGCTCCAAGGGTATTCACCAAATGCCTGGCAGTACAGTTGCCTGCCTATGAAGGCAAAAAATTGCCATCTTTCCTTACCTGGACGATTGGCTCATAGTAGGCCAGTCCCCAGGACAGGTCAGCTTATACCTTCAGGTAACTCAGCAACTGCTTACCTCCCTAGGTTTCCTTCTGAATCTCTCAAAGTCAGTTTGTCCAGCTCCTAACCTTCATAGGCGCAGAACTGAACACACAGGAAGCCAGGGCCTTCCTCCCTCTGGACAGGGCAAAAACCCTAGTCTCCCTGGCCTCCTCATTCACCCTGCAGGTCTCTCGACCAGCAAGGCATTTTCTGCAGCTCCTGGGACACATGGCTGCTTCCATAGCAGTAGTGCAAGGAGCAAGATTTCAGATGAGGGACATTCAGTTCCATTTGAAAGCTTTTTGGTCTCAAAGAAAGGATCCTCTTACCAAGTTGATCCCAGTAACTCGAACCCTGATCCAAGCCCTACAGTGGTGGCAGGATCAGAGCAACCTGAGACAAGGAGTTCCTTTTGTCACTCAGTCTCACTCCTTAATCCTTACTGTGGATGCATCCCTCTTGGGGTGGGGGGCTCACATGGGCGACCTCACTACCCAGGGACTGTGGTCCCCCCAGGAATCTCTGCTAGACATCAACTTGTTGGAGCTCAGAGCAGTTTTTCTAGCACTTCAAGCTTTCTCCAAATCTGTTCAGAACAAAATTGTACAGGTCAGAACAGACAACACACCACCAATGTGGTACATCAACAAGCAAGGGGGCACTCGGTCCACGGCCTTGTGCACCGAAGCCATGAGTTGTGGTCTCTGGCTTACCCCTGAACACCTCCTCTACGGCAGTTCACCTCCCAGGCAAGGACAATGTCCTGGCAGATGCTCTCAGCAGAATTTCTCAGGGCCATCACGGTGGTCCCTGGATCCCCTAGTTCTGGGAGTGGTATTTGCCAGATGGGGCACCCCGCAGATAGATCTTTTTGCAGCCCCAGACAATCACCAACTTCCTCTCTTTTGCTGCAGGCCCCCAGTCTTGGGCTCAGTCCCTCTGGATGCCTTAGCCCTCAGTTGGGAAGGGAAGTTTCTCTATGCCTTCCCTCCCTTCCCTCTCCTGTTCAAAGTGCTAGTAAAATCAGATCCCAATCCTGCACGGTCATTCTGATTGCCCTGGATTGGGCCAGACAACCCGTATCACTCCTACTGTCCTTAGCAGTCCATCCTCCCTAGTGCCTTCAGGAATCACAATCTGTTAACCTGTGCCCAGGGAAGGGTTTGGTACCAGATGTCAAATCTCTCAATCTCAAGGCCTGGTTCTTGAAGAGTTAGGAGTTGCTGACCTACCACCTCTCACAAGGCGTAATGGATATATTGAAGGCTTCTAGGAAGCCTTCCACCAAAACTACCCACAACTCCAAATGGAAAAGGTTTTTCCATATGGTGCTCAGAAAAGCATATTTGCCAAGACTCTGCTGATTTACCCACAGTCCTGGATTGTTTGGTCCATCTGAAAACTTTCGGGCTGAGACCAGCTACCCTGAAGGTGCATTTGGCAGCTATGTCTGCTTTTATTTCAGCAGGTAAATCCTCTCCTCTTTCAGCTCACCCTGTATTTTCCAAGTTTTTTAAGGGATTGCTTCACACCAACCCTCCATTCAGGGATCCTGCCCCTGCCTGGGATCTTAATGTTTGCATTGCTTAGCTTATGCAGCCTCCCTTTGAGCCCTTGTCTTCAGCTGAGCTTAAGTACTTGACTTGGAAGACTGTGTTTCTGGTAGCCATCACCTCTGCCAGGCAGCATAGAAGTGATACTAAGCGTTGTCAGTGGAGCGGATTTTATCTCCTTTCACAGAGATAAGGTAGTCCTCCGGACTAATAGAAAGTTCCTGCCTAAGGTGGTTTCAGATTTCCATCTTAATCAATCTATATCTCTTCCAGTGTACTTCACTGCAATTTCCTCCTCTGGTGAGAGGAGGCTGCACAACCTAGATGTGAAGAAGCCCTTAAGTTACTTCATAGAGCGTACCAAGGGTCACAGGTTGACTCCCTCAACTGTTCCTCACTTATGGTGAGGTTGGTAAGAACCCGCCACTAAAAGATCCATTGTCAGGTGGATTGTCTCTTGTATCCAATTCTGTTATGAAAAACTGGGTAAGGTTCCTCCCTCAGGCCTGAGGCCTCACTCTACCAGAGGTATAGCTGCTTCTCTGGCTGCTGCCAGAGACATCCCTATTCTAGAGATATGTCAAGCAGCTACCTGGAAAACAGTTCACACTTTTACCAAGCATTACTCCCTGGACATCCAGGCTCGGAGTGATGCTCGGTTTAACACACAGCTGTCCTTCAGAGCCTATTCCTAAGTAGGTTCTGTCCCTCCTCCATAGAGGTACTGCTGTGTAGTCTGCAATTGTCATAATATAGCAAGACTTCATGTTGTTTGAAGAAAAATTACTCACCTAGTAATGTTGTTTCTTCTAATGGAGTCTTCTATATTATGACATCCTCCTCCTGCCCCTCTCAGAACCTCTGTTTTGGGATGTGGGTGGGCATTTACAGTGTTGGCACTTTATTTATGCCCACCTTGTTGTTTTTCACCCTTCTTTTGGGGTGAATTGGTGTTGTGTTTTTCATTTTTTGGGTCTCCTGACTTGAGTTTTTGTTTGAGACCAAGAAGTGTGTGTTTATGTTAGTAGCCAGTTGGCTAGTGTAGGTTTACAGCTTCCACACAGAGCCTTAGTGAGTTTTAGCTCATAAAGATCTGACAGTTTATGTTTGAAGATCAGCAGACAGAGCTTTCTAACCGAGCTCGTGCTCAGAGTTCCATGCTTGCATGGAAAGTTAACTATTTCACCTCCGGGGCAGTTCGAAGATGGGTACTCACTGCAATTATCATAATATAGCAAGACTCCGTTAGAAGAAACAACATTACTAAGGTGAGTAATTTTTTCTTCTGTCTTGATTCGTTCTAGAAAATGTGTTGGTCAGTTTGCATTTTCTTACTGCTCCCTTCCTCTTCCAATTTGATCTGCCTCTTCCCAATCCTCCCTAAAGTCTCTTCTTTTTTACTTTTCTTTTCATTCTCCCCTTCATTAATTTTACCCAGTTTATGCTTTGCTACTGTTTTTCCATTCTTTACATATAAAAATGTGCTCTTACTCTTATTCATTTTCTGTCGGCAACTATTTTAATGGTTTTGTCTCTCGTATTACTACATTATTGTATTTTACTTCTTAGTAGTTTTATTGTTTAGTTATCTCCCTCTCCCCCAGAACACATCTGAAAATGAGCTTTTTCAGCTCAGTATGTCTTTCCTGGTTAAATTTTAAATAAATAAATAAACAAACCCTGACCCTTAGGTGGGATGACTGCCATCTCTCTCTCATAACCCAGACTCCTTTTTCAGGTGAGCTGACTTCCATTTGTCCCATAACCTCAACCCCTTCATCAGGTGGTCTTACTTTAATCTGTCCCATAACCCTAACCCCTTTATCAGGTGGATGACTTCCATCTGTCCCATAACCCCGAACGCTTCATCAGGTGGGCTGACTTCCATGTATCCCATAACTCTGACCCCTTTGTCAGGTGGGCTAACTTCCACGTGTCCCATAACCCCGGACCCTTTACCAGGTGGGCTGACTTCTATCTGTTCAATTACCCCGACCTCTTCATCAGGTTGGCTGGCTTCCATCTGTACAAAGGTTAGTTAATGGATCTACCTTCCAATTCTGAAATTAGAAATAATACTTAGGAGGCATATGAATCAAGACAAGGGGCAGTATAATACATGTGAATGATCTTGGCCAAATTATACACTGCTCACCAGATGAAAATTCAGCAGTATTTGTATTTCACAGCTCTTGTGGCTCATCAGCAAATAATGTCACCATTTCACTACTAAAAAGATGGTGCTTCTTCAGGACTTTCGCTGATCGGTAATATCACAGAATGTATATTTAATAAACATAACCCATTATTTAGCTTTTTATTTTAAAAAAGTTATACAAAAATTGTAATTTAATTCTGAATATTATTTACAATAAATAGCAATTAACCTTGTGAACTGAGCTGAAACTATACAGATCTCTTTGCAGTTGTTTCAGAATCGAATGTATTTACTTGGCTGGCCACTGCAAAGAATCAATGTAAAATTATCATCTCTTTATTTGAACAAAATTAGATAGCTAAGTGCTGCATATGTTGAAAACTCATTACCTTACATCACTTTAAGTTCACGTTCCAGAATCTGTTATTCATTTACTCATTAAATAGCTCTTTATCACGAGACCTAAAAATAAACTCACTCGATTTTGACTCAGTGCTGCATTGTTCCTGGTTCATACAGCCCACTTCAAGTAAGTATTGATTGTATTAAAGCCGCAGTGCAATAATGTTTGTCAAAAAATGTGACTAGCATTTTTCACTATGAAAGATTTGAGGCAACTTCTAGTTTCATTTGGCAGTAACATTTTCTAGTTCTGCTAAAATCTGAGCATTTTATGATGTTTAATTTAGTTTTTTTTTTCTCAAGAAAAAAGATGGACACCACATTCGGCTTAGAAATAGCACTGTAAACCTGGCAAGGGTTAGGAGCGAGAAAATAATAAAAAAAAGCCTGGTGTGCAACATAGGAGATGCTTACAAAAGTAGATTTGGTAGCTTTTTGAAAAATGTATTTTGTTGCACTGCTGCTTTAAATATAATACACCTTTTACTTTAAATATTTTTGGAGGCAGTATAGCGCAGTGGTCTAAGGCTCTGAGCTGCAAATCTGGTGATATCCAGCAGACCAGACCTGGGTTTGAATCCCACAGCTTCCACTTGCATACTGTGTGACTCTGAGCAAGTCACTTAACCTCCTTGTGCTCCCAGGTCGCTCCTGTAAAAAAGCTTAGTGTGCTATACCTGGTTAAACAACTAAATAAAAAAAAACATATTTATTTATTTATGGAGCTCACCCCACAAATTCAGTGCTGTTTTATTACCCATATTACCCATTACCCCAACACCTTTCTCAGGTGGCCTGACGGCCGTCTGTCCAAAAACCTGGACCCCTTTTTCAGGTGAGTTGACTTTAATTTTTTTTCAGAACCCATGGTCATGGATTCTCTTATTAATTATTAGGCTAGATTTGTTTCCATTTTGTTTGCTTGGGAAGTAAAATTCTGGCTCCAAAGTTACTTTTTTAAGCCAAATAATTCAGATTAACTAGATCTGTGTAATGTCGGTCCTTGTCTCCATTGTCTGCGACAGGTGTCTGTAATTAATGGGAGCAGCCCCTTTGCCAGTGCTTATGATCTCACCAATATCATCGGAAGCTATCAGGAGAGGAATGGTAAGGGAGTACATTTCTGCAGCTTATAAACTTACTGCTGTCCAGCTGTTAAAACATTTGAATGGGATTTGAAGAAGAAGATATGCTGCATGGGTGTGTGTATGTGTTGGAATGTGTTTGTGCATGTGAGAGGTCGGGGACATGCTTCTGTTTGTAAATTTGCCTGCGTATGTGGTTGTTGGAATTATGTACTTCGGGATGTGACTCCGTGTGCCTGTATGGGCACAACTTGGTGTGCAACAATCTGTTAAATCAGCATGGATTCATCTATAGCCCCACGCTATGCTTGGTAGAGCTCCTGGAAAATTCATTTCTAAAGAATGTCCCTTGGCCAGTCCCATTCACCTTGTGTCCTATAGCTGTCAGTTTCTTTTCTTCTGCTGAAGAAGGATGCTCCATGGTGATAGTTCTTTGCCAAGCCATTCACCAGTTACTATTTCTTTTCATGTTAGTTTGATACATCGATGCAGTCCTTCAATACCATTTACCAAACTTTGTGGTTCTATTTTAAAGGTTACTGTTCTTAACTTTTTTTTACTTATGTTATGTAGTCTTTAGAGAAAGTCAAGGTGCAGTGTCGGTGGCTCAGCAGGTTGCACTCTCGCCTCTGAGGCCGGGAGATCAGAAGGTTGCGGGTTCTATCCCCACACCAGGCACTTGGGTTAAATCCCAATACTGACACTGTAGTGCAGCATGAGGGAGGTGCTGCACTCCTGAGGTGCCATCTTTCGGATGAGACATTAAACCGAGGTCCCGTCTGCCTGTTCTGGTGGTTGTTCAGGTGGACCTTAAAGATCCCATGGCACTTCTTGAAAAGAGTAGGGAATTTTTTTATTACAATAAAGAATTTGAGCATGTCACTTTATACACTCATATTATAAAGAAAACAAATTACTGACAGATGCATAATGACATATAAGAAAAACAAAGAAACTACAATGAAAGTAATAATACGAGAAAAAAATATGTTTCATACCCTGAAAAAAATCTCTTTGACCAGATGTACAAAATCCTAAATGAAATCAATATATATATATATATATAATACAGCCTCAAACATTTAGGAAATGTATAATACAATTCCCAAAATAAGAACAAAATTACCAACCATCAGGCTTGTTACAAAAGGAAAGAAACCTAAACTTCTAGGTACGGCACGTAATCATCCAAAATCCAGTCACAAAAAGCCTAATATTTATGATGCTGCATCCTAGACATACTTTTCTGTTCAGAGAAATATATAGATCGTAAATCAAGTATAATCTGATTTATCACGTGCACCCCCTGTGTATGTTTTTTGCTGCAGTAGCTTGGCACATCGTGCTTGCCACAAGAAGTATCTGCTTAAAGCAAATATAGGTCTTGGTGTGCTGACATGGTATCGCTCCATGGTTGCAAAAAAAATGCCATAAACTAATGTTTCATAAGAAATATGAGTAAATTGTTTGTCCTTCCTTTTATTAAGAAACATGGTCCAGAATTCCACACTATATGGGCACTCTAAGAGAAAGTGCCTCAGTATTTCCCTCTGAGCAATACAAGTGTCCCTGAAGCACATTCTTTCCTCTATGGACTTATGTTTACGGTTATCCCGTACGCCCAGCCTCCCATGGCATGATAACCAAATAACATCCCAGAGTTTTTTTTTAAAAGCCTAATATCTGTTAGCTGTTCAAATGCTATGGTGTTATCCACTACTGCGCCTTGGGAATCTAATAAAACTGGGGTTTCTAGATAAGTTATTTAAAACATAAGAATAAAACTGTTTTCGAGACAAATTCCGTATCCTTTCCCCATCCAAATTCCATTGTTTTATTTTAAGTAAAACAGGAACTAGAAATTTTGGAGGCTTATACTTCCTAAAATTCCTTAGTATGTCATCTGGGGATCTGATCCATTCTGTACAGACAGGGGTGATTAAAACCATTAGCAGAGAGGTCGGGAGGGGAAGGGGGATTGAAATAGAAATGGAATTAAATATTTAAGAAATAAGCAATGGAAGAAAACTATGGGGTGAATCATTTGAACACCTCTAAACCAACAGTCTAGATTAAAGTATAGCTATGCTTTATGGGGTTCAGCCTGCTTCCCCAAAAGCCCTGAAAAAATACATTGTTAGTTCTTGTTTCTAAGCCACATGGCAGTGGGTACACTGAAGCCAAGTGCAGAAATTTAGGCAACACTAAAGTTTTTAATAACAGAACCCGCTTTTGTTTTGCAATGGTTAGTCTTTTGCAGGATGCCACAGCCCTGTCCGCTTTATCTAACACAGAGGACCAATTAATTGTAGCGTCATCTGGGCTACCATAAAGTAGTCCTAAAATATTAATTGGGTCAAGCGTAACTGGAATATTAGCTATGTGATGCACACCTGGGGGGTAAAAGAGTTTGGAAAATACCCGGTAATACTTTTGTGGTAGTTCAACTTTGAACCAGAAATTCCCCTGAAATCCGATATTACAGTTGTGACATCAGTGGGATTCAATAGAGGGGTAGAGCAAATGCATAAATCGTCCGCGTAAGCTGAAATAATAGGGGCAGTAAACCCTTTTAATACTAATCTTGGTATATCAGGATGTGATGAAAATTTCTCAACAGAGGGTCAGTTTGGAATGCATAAAGCAGGGGCCTGGGGGGCAACCCTGCGTAACCCCTTTCCGCCCCCAAAAAGCTTCCCCGGGAGAATTATTGATATAAGGAGTGATCCAAGCTGTGCTGTACAGTAATTCTAGCCATGACATAAATTGTTTCGGAATATGATAGCACTGTATCACCTGAAATAAATAAGTATGTGACACCCGGTCAAATGTTTTCTCTTGGTCTAGAGAAAGAAAGAGAGCTGGAGTATCTATAGAATAGCAGCCTGTTATATCCCTGAACAGTGACAAATTATGCATCATGGATCTATTAGGGATAGCACAAGTTTGTTCTTTAGAATTAACTACCGAAGCAATAGGCAGAAGTCTGTTTAAAAGAATTACGGCAAATATCTTGTAATCCACATTGAGTAAACGAAGTGGTCTTAAATTTTTAACATCCACCCTGTCTTCCTTCTTAAACAATAATATCATAATAGCATGACCTATCCGTAAATTTACTGGGGATAGAGTGAGTATCTATTATGCTGTTAAACACTCAAGTTAAAACTGGGCTGAAAATAGAAACAAAGGTTTGGTATAATTCAGCCATCAGAATGTCTTCTCCAGAAGATGTGCCTTTCTTTTGTTTCTGGATTGCCTGGGCTGTTTCTGCAATGGCTATAGTGGCAGTTAAGGCCTATAATTGCTCTGCAGGAACTATGGGAACATATAATCCTGTTAAATATGATGTGGCATCCAGATTTTCAGCCATCGAGCTAAACACGCCCACTAAATATGATTGAAATGCATGTTTTATCTGGTCAAGAGAAGAATAGATTACATTAGTAACCGGGTCATTTATGTGTTCTATGAAAGTAGCAGAAACTCTATTGAAGCAATTTTTATAAATGTTTAAGGAGGATTTAGTTATTTGGATTCCATGTTGAGCCTCTAACTTTAAGGAGAAGGTCCTGTTGTATTGAAAGGATGCCATCTCAGATTTTTTTTTTTATAATAAAATTTTTACTAGGCACGAGGACATTTGTACATTATACAAGACATTTTACATAGATATATTCGTTCACTTTATATAATTATACATTGGACTTTAAAAAAAAAAACTGTCACCCAGCATCAGGACTAATTAATCACATGAACTAGACAAGTCTCGTTTTAACATTTCTCCAGTATTGATTTGATTAGCTTCGGGGAACAGAGTCTGAATAAGTGCTTAACTGATACATAATCCATTTTCTCCATTTTGTGTCAAATACCTCCACTCTATCCCGTACTCTGGCCGCCATCCTATCCATCCTATATATCTCTCTTGTCAAGTTTAGCCACTCTTCCTTAGTTGGCAGCCTATTTGTTCCCCATAGTCTGGTTATTACCTTTTTTGCTGCCAATATTAGCAATGTAGTTTTCAGGTATACATTCTTCTCTACTTTTAGACCAAATGGGGTAGTAGCTGTCCATATATACCCAGACATAAAAAGACCTGGGTTTTCATATATTGCCACCAGCTCCTGCACTACCTGTCCCCAATAAGGACCTAGCATGCTGCAATTCCAAAATATATGAGTCTGGTCTGCATGTACTGCTCCACATCCCCTCCAGCACTTTCCTTCAGGACCACCTGTAAAACTAGCTACCACAGCAGGAGTGTGGAAAAATCTATATCGTAATTTCCATGCAAACTCTTTCCAATATGGGGATCCCGAGGCCTTAACCATAAGTGGGGAGGCCATCTTCCAGTTAGTAACCGGTAGATCAGTCCCCAATTCTAAGGTCCAACGGGCTGTAATCGACTCAGTAGAGTCTTCTGGTTTCTCTCCCAAAGCAAGGTAGGCCAGACAGATACCATGGTCTAGAGTGGCACCTTGTCTCTGTGATAGAAGTAATTATATTATTAGTGGGGGGTTTTCAGCCACTGCTGCCAGTGCTTCCTCCATTGGCCGCAAATATGATTTTAGCTGTAAATACTTATGAAAGAAGCCCTGGGATATTTTATATTGAGCCTGGAGCTGGACAAATGAATAAAGGCCCTGTGGGCCTAATAATTGAAAAATATGTTTGATATTATATTTATACCACCGGGTTAAGGATCTATCCGAAGAATTGGGTGGAAAGGCACTGTTCACTGCAAGGGATCTCAGAAAAAGTGCCTCATTGGGCAATAATCTTTTATTGAGTACAATCAGCCACTGCTTAAACACTTCTGCAGTATATTTTGGGAATCTAGAGAGAGGTATGCAACCAGGAGGATGTCCAAAGAGACAGTCCATCAGGTCTTCTATGCCATTCCAAGTCATCTCAAACTGCTTCCAAGGCATAATATAATAGGGGTTCATCCAGGCGTGTAAGATCTTTAATTTAGAAGCTCGGGCATAATTCAGGAGATTTGGTAAATTTAACCCACCTCTGTCTTTTGATAACTGTAATAGAGAGTACCGAATCCTGGGAGGTTTCCCCTGCCATATAAAGTGAGAGATCAACCTATTCCAAGCTTGAAAATAAGTCTGTGTTGGAGATAATGGGAGTATCTGCAGGTAGAACAAAATCCCTGGAAATATGTTTTGTTTAATAGTTTCTATTCGAGCTAGGAAACTCAAAGGTATCTGTGACCATCGTGTAAGGTCCTCAGTTATGTTTTGGGTTAGGGGTTCAAAATTTGCAATATCTGCATGTATCTAATTTTTAGTAAGATGGATCCCAAGGTACTGCATCGATTGTTTATACCACTTAAGGGGAAATGCATGTTTTAAAGCAGGGGAAGGGATGTAGTTACACAGTAGTACCTCTGTTTTTTGTTGGTTAATTTTATATCCTGAGAGTTTACTGTACATCTCCAGTTGTTCCCAGACCCTTGGGATTGATATATCCGGGGAGGACAAAGTGAGAAGGATGTCGTCTGCAAATAGTGAAAGTTTATGGTTTGTGCCTCCCATAGGTATGCCCTCAATCTCCGGGTGAGCTCTAATGGCTTGGGCTAATGGCTCGAGATACAGAGCAAATAACAGGGGTGAGAGGGGGTATCCCTGACGAGTTCCCCTCTGTAGAGGAGAAGGGTCAGAGATAGAGCCATCTAATTTTAAGTAAGCCCGAGGGTGTTTATACATATTTTGCAATTGTTGTATGATTTCCAGGGGAAAGCCAAAACTAGACAAGGTAGCCCACAGAAATGGCCAGGCCACCCTGTCAAATGTTTTCTCGGCATCCAATCCAATGAGTGCCAGGGGAATTGAACGTGTTGCTGCGTGCTCTTTAAGTAGATGTGTTTGCCGTACTGCATCGTGAACCTGTCATCCCTTAATAAAGCCCACCTGATCATGATTGATCAATAGAGGCATGATGTTTTCAAGTCTATGTGCTAGCACAGACATATAAATTTTGTAATCAAAATTTAACATGAAATTGGCCTGTATGATGAGGATAGGGTAGGGTTTTTGTTTTAAGTATGGCAGATATCACTGCGTATTGCCAAGAGGGGGGAGGAATACCTTCTTTCTGTACTCCATGGATAGCCTGGAGTAATGGTGGTAGTATTTCTTCTTTATGAGTTTTATAGAACTCCAACGGATATCCATCTGGTCCTGGAGCTCTGTAGGTCTTAGCTCTCTGCAACACTCCCTGTATCTCAATCAAGGTAGTATGGGCTCTCGAAATATCTTTCTGGGAGGCAGTCAATTTTGGAAGCTTTAAGTTGTTAAGGTATGCCTCTATCTGTTGACTACGGTCTTCAGACTCTGCCCTATATAAATCCGGATAATATTTAGCCGTGACTTGTCTAATGATCTTAGGGTGATGTTCTAGCTTCCGTGTAGTAGGGTCTTGCATGGCCATAACACAGGCTCTAGCCTTATGCATTCTAAGTTTACGGGCCAGATTCCTGGCTCCTTTAGGGCCCCCCTCATGTGCTGCGAGTCTGAGATAAAAGAGCTGTTGCTCTACTTTCTGATCTAGGTATTTTTGGATTTTTTGTTTTATTGTTAGTAGTTGTACCTGTACAGTTCCATTCCCCTGGGCATATAAAGACTGCAGTACTTTCAACTCCCCTTGGAGCTTAATGAGCTGTGCCTCTTTCTCTTTATTTTTCCTCGATGAATAAGCAATAATATCCCCACGCAACACTGTCTTAAGGGTATCCCACTGAATCGCTGCCGAAACATCTGGGTCACCATTCTCCCCCTGGATCTGTAGGATCCTGTCTTTAACCATTTGATTAAACTCTGAAGCTCTCAAGTGCATCAAGTTGAAGCGCCAGAAGTTCGTTTCATGTCCCCCGCTCAAGTCAAATTTGGCATATACTGGGGAATGATCTGATAATATGGTTGTCCCATGCCACACGTTGTTTAATGTTTCTAGATGTTCTGCTGTTGTAAACATATAATGTAGTTGAGATGCCACCCCTGGTCCTGGTGCTGTATGGGTATATCCTCTCTGTGTGGGGTAACAGATGTCTACCAGCCCCAAAGAAAGCAATTGTACCCCTCAAGTACTTCTGAAGCGGGTTAACCCTGTGAGGAAGATGGACTGAGACATCCCTTGCAGGGTTCAGAGTAGTATTCAGTTCACCACCCATGAGAAGTTGCCCCTGGAGGATCTCCAAAAGCCGTGCAAAAAAAAGTCTGAGCCAATATCTCTGAGGTTCCTGGGGGAAAATAAATGGATGCCAGAGTAACTGGGTAAGCATGATGCATGCCCGTTACAATAGCGAATCGTCCCTCTGGGTCTATTACCTTCTGATAGAGGTCGAATGGTACCCCACGTCTGATCAGGAGGGCCGTTCCCTGTCTCCTACCCGAGCTGTGAGATGAAGCTATCACCGTGGGAAGCCCCCATTTGGTGAATTTTTCATGCTCAGGAGGGAACAGGTGAGTCTCCTACAAAAATATGATTTTAGGATTGTCTCTTTTAATAAATTGTATCAAACGGGATCTCTTAACTAGGCTGTGGATCCCATTAATATTAAGGGACAATATCAGTGATGATTTCCCCATTTTGTATCATTAACAAGTATTTTATGTTGCATAAGCCCAGTTTCCTACTGTTCTCCTTGTCACCCAATATAGTAAACATCTCCTCTCCATATATTCTCAGCCCAAATTGCTGGTAAGCAGTTTCAGTCCAAAGCAAACACACCAAAATAGCCTCTTGTATGTTCGAGTCCTCATTGCCTAATTTTAACAATATGTACAAAATAATATACACATAAGATAGGGTACAAATGTTCAAAACATATTTGTATACCTTACAAAAGATCAGTAATAGCTGACCGTATTTATTCTCCTCTAGTGGTGATTTGGTGGTACTCCCAACCATGTATTGTTTCCAGCTAGGTTTAACACATATCTTAATTTGTGTTAGCCTGCAGGAGTAACAAAAGTAAAAGAATATTGGTTGGGGGAGAATTTGTAACTTTCATGCCTAGGTTTCTCATCATAACAGTGTAACATTAACTTATTTACATAGATTACAGAACAAGTCTGTAATGACTCCCTAGGTAGGAAGGGATCTGTACTCCCTCCTGTGCAGGGATGAATGTTATTTCCCTGTAGGGGAAGCTCACGAGGCCAACGTGGACCCCCAGCACCATGTACAAAAATTAGTAACATGGAGCAGGCAAACAACACGCGCAGCTCTGGGCTGCACCAAATAAATTGATGCTGCCTGATATCCGCTGCACGTGACTGTCACCATGTTGCCGTCTAGCTGAATGCATCTCCATTAGCTCGCCGCATGGGACCCAACAGTATTATTTAAAAAATTAGTTTTAATAGGGGAGCTCATCAACAAATGAGGAATGATAGCCGAGGTAGATATAAATGGGGGAAGGGGGGGTAAGATAAAGTTTTCAGTTGTTTCACCACAATTGTCCCAGATTCTTTTTTTACATTAAACAATAAAAAGAAACCAGATTACTATGCATAGATCGCTTGAGTCTGTACTTCAGCCCACATTTCCCTTGATTAATATCTCAGACTAGCATTCTAAATTACAAAGATTCAGCCCTTATAACATCACACCACCTCGGCTAGTTTTTTAGATGGCTCAAACAGCTGCTCTAAAAGTAAGTGCATGCCCAGACTCTCGTCGTGGGCTGGAAAGATTACCAGAGCCCCTTCCTCAGACAGTCAATCCGGGGCAGTCCTCTGGAACTTGAGTAAAGGTTTTTTAACATCTTGTAATGTGGAGTAGCCTTGTCTCTTTCTGGTTTGCATGTTCTGCGCCTTCTCCCACACGATTCCTGACTTGAGTGCCGCTAGGTCCTGAGTTTCCGATGTTATCCACTGGGGTACCACGATGTTCTTGGCCTGGAGAGCTTTGCTGGCTTCCTCTGGAGTTTCAAATGTTTATGGGCCTTCAGGAAACATTATTATAAGCTTTGCAGGATACGGTGTAACAAACTTCAACTGCTGCTGTTTCAGGGTGCGAAGTATCGGGGCATAGGCCCTTCTCCTTGCTGCTATTTGTGGGGAGTATTCATTATTGAAATAAAGACGTCTGCTCTTGTATTGAATGTCCCCCATGCGCCATGCTCTTGACAACAACTGCTGTTTTACTGTGTAGTTTAATAGCTTGAGCACTATGGAGCACGGCCTCTGATCAGTATGTTGAGGTTTTGGGGTGAGGGCTCTGATCTCATTCAAACAACATGAAGTCTTGCTATATTATGACTTCTTGCAGTTACCACAACACTTGAACTGCCCGAGAGGAAAGAGTTAACTCCATAATGAATGGAGTTCTCAGCGCGAACGCTTTACTGAAAGCTCTATCTGGCTAGTTTCAAACTGAAACTGTCAGATTCTTTACTCCGCCTCACTGAACAGTCGCTCCGGAGATCTCTCCTTCAGCTCGGTTCATTTCTCAGTTAAAACAAGTAATTCTCGGTTTAAATAAACTGGGAAAAGTATTTATTTTACCGCGTTTCGGTTCAAAGCTCTATCTGGTAAACCGTAAGTACAGGTCTTTTAGTCTGTGTGGAAAATATATTTATCGGTTCGGTTTTGAACCGATTGGTTTGGTTAAAAAGACGTTTTAAAGTATTGTATGGACATTTAGAGTGCGGTTCCCGGTTCTTATCGGTTCTAAAAACCAAACTTTTAATTTGGTTTTCAAATACCCGTGAAAGTTAGGAACCGATAAGGGTGTCTTGCCTGCACTGCCATTAAAGGGCAAGTTTTGGTTAGGCTGGCATTATGTCTGAGAAACCCAAAAGAAAAAACTGCCCACTGGTTTCAACACTGTGATGCTTGTGGGAGCCTTTGCCAAGGCTGACCCACACACCACATGTGTTTATTGTCTGGGGTTTGACCACCTCCAGTCAGACTGCCAGATTTGCAAGAATTTTCCTGCAGCCACCCTGGAAAAAAGATTGGGCAGGCTCCGGGAATGAGAGGCCAAAAAGTCCGCTGACCCAGATGGCCAGCCCGGTCCAGTGCCCACTGGACCAGAGGGAGTGCCCTCTGACCAGGGCGAGACTTCCTCGGGCAAAAGAAAAGCTGGTTCTGAGGAACCAGCCCCAGTAAAAAAGTCTAAAAAATCAGCAGGTCTGGAGTACAAAATTGCCTCTCCAACTGCTGCAGAGAAAGCAAAAGCCATACAAATTGTCCAGTCACTGTCTCAGGGACCGTCTGAACCACCACTAGCTGGTAAAAGGTTGGTTCGTCCGGTCCCAGTGGTTCAGGAGTATGATGTTGAAGAATTTTATGAACCACAGGAGGGGGAGGAGGATTATGAGCAGTATGTATGTGGCTGGGAGGGTCTGGATGTGCCCATTGAACGGACATCTCTCCAGACAGACCATTGGAATCTCCCCTATGCTGTCTGAGTCCCCATCTCATTTTATTTTTATAAGAAAGTTGCTGAAACCCTCCAGCTTCCCTTAGAAGAGGCTGTGGATGAGCAAGAGGAGCCTGATTATGTTGAGATGATGGATATTCCAGAGTCTAGGAAATTGTCTATTCCTTTGCATAAGTCATTTAGGAAGCAAACAATGAAGATTTTAAAAAATCCAAATTCTCTGCCTCCTGTTGATAAAAAGATGGACAGGAGGTATGCTTTATCAGGCCCTGATACAGACTTCCTTTCTGAGCAGTGTAGTCATGTAGGAGTGGTACAGGCTGCAGCCTGTGACAAGGCTAACATTCCCCTGGCTTCACATCCTCCTGATAAAGATTCTAGGAAGATTGATGCCATGGCAAAAAAGCAGTATATGGCAGCCTCTTTGGGACTCAGGCAGGCAAATTATATGGCTTATGTAGCTAGATATCAGAAATCTAGATGGGATATAGTTATGCAGTTAGCCAAGCAGGCCCATGGCCAGCTGGCTAGTGAATTGGAACAGGTGGCTGCTGATGGCATTGAAGCCTCTAAAGTTCAATTTCATGCTGCTGTTGATGTTAATGATGTTTCCTCTAGGGTCATGGCCACTTCTGTAGCTTTCCGTGGGTTGGCATGGCTCAGATGCACTAATCTGTCACAGGACACTCAGTCAAAAGCTATGGATTTTCCTGTGGTAGGAAATTCTCTGTTTGGGGAGCAGACAGAGAACTATATAAAAGATGGATGAATACAGAACTACCTACAAAAGTGCCCAGGCCAGGGCGGCATGCCACTCCACAGAGGCACAGCAGAGGTAGGGCAGGCCTTTCCACAGGCCTTTTATCAATCCCAAGCTTCCTCTGCTTATGCTCAGAGGGTTTTCAGAGGCAGAGGCAGGCAGGCGCAGGCAAGCCGTCCCCCACCCCTCAGCCTAAGGCATCTGCCAAGCAGGCACCCTGATGGGGTGCCAGGGCCATATCTCCTGTACCAGTAGGGGGCAGATTGGCTTGCTTCAGTCAGAACTGGGTGTCCGTGAACCTCGGACAAATGGGTTCTGGAAGTGGTAAGCCAGGGTCTGGTTCTCAGCTTCAAACATTTTCCAAAGATGAGGGCCAGACACTTTCCACCTGCAGCCCCTAGAGGCCCTTGCCCTGGAGGCAGAGGTCTCTGCCTGTTAAAGTGCAAAGCAGTGGAAAGGGTTCCTCCTTTCACCAGGGCAAGGGTCTGTACTCCAGATACTTCCTTACACCAAAAAGACAGGAGAATCGGCCCATCCTAGACTTAAGGTATTTGAACAAACACCTTTTGAAACCAAAGTTCAAATGTTAACTTTGGCAATGATTTTGCCCTCACTGAGGCCAGGGGACTGGCTAGCCTCCTGGACCTCAAGGATGCTTATTTTCATGTCTTAATCAGGCCTTCTCACGGAAGTACTCGGGTTCGAACTGCCCTCAGGCCACTACCAGTTCAGGGCAATGCCCTTCGGTCTTACCTCTGCTCCAAGGGTATTCACAAAATGTCTAGCCATGGCAGTGGCTCATTTAAGAAGGCAAGGGTTGCTGTTTTCCCTACCTGGACGACTGGCTCATTGCTGGACAGTCTCCAGAACAGGTGAAATCCCACTTGCAAGTCACCCAGCAGCTTCTCACCTCCTGGGATTCTCCTAAACCTACCAAAGTCAGTTCTAGAACCAGTTCAGGTACTTACTTTCATAGGTCTTGAGAATTGAACACAAAGCTGGCCAGGGCCTTCCTCCCCTTGGAAAGGGTAGAAGGTTGATCGCCTGGCCTCCTCTTTCACCCTGCAGGTCTCTCGACCAGCAAGACACTTTTGCAGCTTCTAGGGCACATGGCTGCCTCACAGCTGTAGTGCAAGGAGCAAGATTCCAGATGAGAGACATTCAGTTTCATTTGAGGGCCTATTGGTCCCAAAGGAGGACCCTTGCCAAACTGGTTCCTGTGACCCGAACTCTGATCCTAGCTCTTCAGTGGTGGCAGGATCAGAGCAATTTAAGACAGGGGTCCCCTTAATTCCTATTTCCCTCCCTCACCCTCACCACGGATGCCTCCCTCCTGGGGTGGGAGCACACTGAGCAACCTCTCCACACAGGGAGTGTGGTCCCTCAGGAATCTCTGCTCCACATCAACTTGCTGGAACTCAGAGCTGTCCTTTTAGCTCTTCAAGCTTTTCTGCATCTGTCCAGAACAAAGTAGTCCAGGTCAGAACAGACAATACCACAACAATGTGGTACATCAACAAGCAAGGGGGCACTTCGGTCGTCGCCCTGTGCACCGAGGCAATGAAGTTGTGGTCTCTGGCCTACTCCCTGAACACTTCTCTAATAGCAGTTCATCTGCCAGGGAAGGACAATGTCCTAGCGGATGCCCTCAGCAGGATTTCTCAGGGCCATCACGAATGGTCCCTGAATCCCCGAGTGCTGAGAACAGTCTTTGCCAGATGGGGCACCCCTCAGATAGATCTTTTTGCAGCCCCAGACAACCACCAACTTCCACTGTTCTGCTGCAGGCCCCCAGTGATGGGCTCAGTCCCCCTGGATGCCCTTCTGTTGGATTGGGAAGGGAAGTTCCTGTATGCCTTCCCCCCCCTTCCCTCTTCTTTTCAAGGTGTTAGTAAAAATCAGATCCTAACCTTGCAAAGTGATTCTGATTGCACCAGACTGGGCCAGGCAACCCTGGTACCCACTCCTGCTATCACTGACAGTCCACCTTCCCCTGTGCCTTCCCAGGATTCACAATCTGCTGACCTGTGCCCAGGGGAGAGTATGGTATCCGAACCTCAAATCCCTCAACCTCAAGGCTTGGCTCTTGAAGAGTTAGAATTTGCTGATTTACACCTTTCTCAAGGTGTCCTTGATATTTTAAAGGCCTCTAGGAAGCCTTCCACTAGAGCCACTTATAATTCCAAGTGGAAAGGTTTTCCATCTGGTGTTCTGATAAGCATATTGTCCCAGAATCTGCTGATTTGCCCACTTTGCTGGACTACATGGTCCATCTGCTTCTTTTGGGCCTCAGGCCAGCTACTTTGAGTCCACTTGGCAGCTGTCTCTGCTTTTATCTCAGCAGGAAAGCCTTCCTCCCTTTCTTCTCACCCTGTGTTTTCCAAGTTTTAAGGGGTTGCTTCATACTAACCCTCCTTTTGAGGACCCAGCCCTGCCTGGGACCTTAATGTTTGCATTGCTCAGTTAATGCAACCTCCTTTGAACCTCTGTCTTCGGCATACCTTACATTCTTAACTAGGAAAACTGTATTTTTAGTGGCCATTACTTCTGCTAGACGCATAAGTGAGTTACAAGCCTTTTCAGTAGAAAATGATTTTATTTCTTTTCACAGGGATAAGGTAGTCCTCAGGACTAACAGAAAGTTTTTACCTAAAGTGGTTTCGGATTTCCATCTTAACCAATCCATCTCCCTTCCAGTATTTTTCACTGAGCACTCTTCCTCTGGTGAAAGGAGATTGCACAGTTTGGATGTTAAGAGGGCATTGAGTTATTATCTGGAACGCACCAAGGGTCACAGGTTCGAATCCCACCAACTCTTTCTCACCTATGGTGAGGTCGGCCAAGAAAACCTGCCACTAAGAGGACAATTGCCAGATGGATTGTCTCTTGTATCCAATTTTGCTACCAAAAACTGGGTAGAGAACCCCCCTCAGGATTGAGGGCCCATTCTACCAGGGGTACAGCTGCATCTCTAGCGGCTGCTAGAGATATTCCTATTTTGGAAATCTGTCAAGTTGCAACCTGGAAAACAGTTCACACTTTCACCAAGCATTACTCCCTGGATATCCAGGCCAGGAGAGATGCTCGGTTTGGCACAGCCGTGCTTCAGAGCCTATTCCCTAAGTAGGTTCTGGCCCTCCTCCATGGAGGTACTGCTGTGTAATCTGCAAGAAATCATAATATAGCAAGACTTCATGTTGTTTGAAGAAAAAATTACTCACCTTAGTAATTGTTTTTCTTCTAATGAGTCTTGCTATGTCTCAAACCACCAAACTGCCCCTCTCAGAACTTCTACTTGGGTAGGTGTGGGCAAATTAGTGCAAGCACTGTGTCATGCCATTATAGGTGTTTTCCCCTCTTTTCTTTTAGGATTGGGGAAATTAGGTACTACTGTTATTGATTTGTGTGTTGGCCCCCCTCCTGGACTTGAGTCTTTGGGGAAGGGGGGTCTAGTAGTGCTTGTCAGGGGTGATATTTGTTGTTGTTGTTGTTGTAGTTGTTGTAGTTGTTGTTACTAGTAGGGTACTTTCCACACAGACTTTTAGTGAGTGTTGGCTCCGTAAAGATCTGACAGTTTCAGTTTGAAACTAGCCAGATAGAGCTTTCAGTAAAGCGCTCGCGCTGAGAACTCCATTCATTATGGAGTTAACTCTTTCCTCTCCGGGGCAGTTCAAGTGCTGTGGCTAACTGCAAGAAGTCATAATATAGCAAGACTCCATTAGAAGAAAAACAATTACTAAGGTGAGTAGTTTTTTCTTCTATGTCTAGTTTGGTGGCTGGATCAAATTGTAGTACCTCCCGTAATAAATTATCCACAAATTTAAGCATATCATGTCCTTCTTCCTCCTCTGGTACTCTGTGAATGCGTAGATTATTTCTCCTTGTTCTATTCTCAAGCTCTTCACATTTGTCTGTTAATAACTTTTGTTCATTTATTAAATGCACCACAACTCTCTCCAGGCTATCAGTTTTTGTATCAATTTCTGTGTGAGCCGACTCCAATTCAGATACCTTCTGATTTATTTTAGCCAGTTCTATGGATAGTTCAGTGTAAATGGAGCAAACTTCATCTCTGAATCCTTTGAGTTCTGCCAGGATTTGAGCATTGCTGGGTTGTCCATTAGGAGATAGTGGGGGCTTTGCCATGGCTGGTAAGCCGGAATCACCAGTCTGAGAGTCTTTCACTTGTCTGGTCTGCTGTGCAGCTAAAGCAGTTGATTTTTTTCTTTTTTCGGGCTCCCATTCAGTTCTGTAACTCCTCTAGCCTCTTGTATAAAAAGGTTTTTCTGGTTTTGATTTGTTTTGTACTGATTCTGGGAGTTTTTTTGTTGGGTCCCTGGAGATTGATCTTTCAGTGCTGCATTCCAGCCGACAGGTCAACCGGAAGTCTCCGCCATCTCAGATTTTAATTTATCTATTTGTTGAGTGTAGTTTATCCTTGTTTCATGCATCAGTGATATTAAGTTTAACAGCTGCTGATGTAAAAGAGTGTATTCAAAATACGCTGATAGTGATCTACGTTTACCCATCCATAAGAAAAATCCTTGGAGGTCACATTTAGTGTCCTCCCACCAAGCTATGGGGGAGTGATATGCATCTATGATAGAGACTTTGGCCCGTAAAAAGTGTACACATTCCTTAGAAATTATTGGATCTGAGAGCAAAGAATTGTTTAACTTCCACCTAGATACTGGGACACATTCAGTATGCAGCATCGTAGCTGTAAGGGGTTAGACATCCTGTGGTGATAAAAGGAATGGAGGGAAACCGACTGTACTAATTCCTAGTGAGGAAATTGCCTACCATAGCTAGCCATTTGGATATTGGGGTTCTTGGGGCTGACTCATAACCTGATCTCCTTTGCTAGATTCAGATGAAAGGTCAATTTTTGAAGAAGAACCCGCCAAGGAGTCTGAATCGGTGTCTTCTCCTTCCGTGTCCCCCCCATTGCCTTCTCTTAGCCAAAGGTTGAAATTTATTCCTGGTTAGTTTAGTTTTAGTGGGGGTACGGGGACCCTTTATCTTCCCTTTCCCTCGTTTGGGTGTTGGAACCGGTATGAAGGGATTCTCGACCCTAGTTGGGGGGGAGGGCATTCTGTTCTGCTTCTCAATCGTTGGAACGCAGGGAGCTACCTCTTGAACCTCAGGATTACTTGAGCAGCTTGCCAACTCTGGGGGAGCTTTATCTGCTGAAGAGTGGGATGCTGAGTCTCAAGGGGAACTGTGTTTAGTGTGTCAGGTACAACAATATTAGGACCGGGTGGTGCTGAGCCAAGGGAAGCTTCCTCTAATCTTGCAAGGGCCTGAGCCTGTGTTTCAATGATGATCTTAGTATGGCCCTGGGGAACATGATCCACTCTATTGTGTTTTGTCCAGGGACATTGGGGATAAGTATGGCCATGTTCATCACACAGGTTGCACACCTGCAGATTAGTACAGCCTAAACTAACGTGCCCGTAGTTAAGACAGAGTATACATCTAGCTTGGTCGCAGGTATAGCTTAGGTGGGAGTGAGAGCCGCACTTATGGCATGTCTGGGGTAAAAACATATGCCGCTGTCCCGTCCTATGTAGAAACTACCCGGCAGGTGTAAAATACCTTGCTCATTCTGTTGCAACTGAATTTTAATTTTCCACCCTCCCATCCAGCCTAGGTCTTCATCCAGTATAGGGCGTGGAGCATCTAGCAACTCGCACCTTTGCTTCAGCCAGTAATGGATATCATTAATATTAACTCCCTCACTTCTAAACAGCAAAGTGATAAACTTAACAAAAGGCTTAATGAGAAGAATCAATAAAAATGAGCTCCACAATGGAGAAGACTTGACTAGTTCATATTGTACCCAAAACCTTTCCAGAGTGCTAATGTTCTTAAAACTTATGTCATACACTGATTCACCTTTAACATGTATGAAAGCGAAAAGCTCCATAGGGCTAATCCCCAGGGAGTCTTTCAGCGTGATGTGTAGAACTGTTCTACGAGAAGGGGCTGCAGCCAGATCTCCCAAAAATTTAAGTCTAACGGCATTATGCTGCTGAGCTGGTTCACCTACAGATTTAAACAAATCGCTCATCTTGAAATTAGGGTTATTTCTGCCCTGAGCATCAATGTTTGATGCAGTATTCTCTGCAGAGGTCGACTCGTTTGGGCCCGTAGGTTGATCGGAGTTTCCAGGTAGCCGGCCAGTATCCAAGTCTATGATTGGTTGTTGAATAGAAACAGACAAGGGTTCTGTAGTTGTAGTAACATCTTGGGGTAGAGTCTGAGAACAAGAAGAAAAAGTAGCTTTAGTGGCCGAAATGATGTCTGCCGCTGTGACCGGTCCAGGAGAAATCCACTCAGAGCCATTCAGGGATTGCTGCCATCCAGCAGGACCAAGAACCATCAGGTTCTGTGGAGGATCTAGAACTCGGTCGCAAATGCCGCTGGGACATTGGTAAAGGTCTGGAAGCATTATTACTTTCATTAACAGACTGTTTTCCATTACTAGTTGCAGAATAATCAGCTTCTGGGATTAAGTCCTGTGAGTTTGCATCGTCTTCCATAAGTTTTAGCAGAAAATTCTTGTGCAACTGAATACCTGTTTAAGTTGAAGTTCTGACAGATTGTTCTGAGCAGCACACACCTGAGGTTCCATTGTAGTTTGGGAGCCAGGTAGCAAACCATTTTCAGCAGGTAAACCCTTTTCAATATTATGTTATGAAAAGCCTTCTACAGTCCTTGAAGAGCCATTACAATGTGTAATAGAGAGTCCAGCATCAGCCTCAGTAGAAACTCCAGAACAGGTAGCAGGAGAAGCACCTCCACCATATTGGGAGTCTTTCCTTGCAAGCAGGATGGCCCAGGGTTCTGTTTGTAGGTCAGTAGGGGAATTTCCCAGGTGTCCTGGCCAAATTTCCCCCATTCACTAAAATTACCACCAACAGCTTAATCTGGTTCAATTTCAGTTGTTTACCATCTATATCTCTTCCCCGTTGCTCCTGAAAAGGGACTTCTAGTCTCTGTGGGACTACCGAGTCAACAAAAGTCAATAAATAAATAATAAATAAGGTCAGGGGCTTCAAAGCTGTGCCACCTGTAAATCTCATAGCAGTGGAAGACACCCGTGCCTCCTGTTTAGTTTTTCCAACAACAGGAATCAAACCGTTACATCATACAAAACTTCATCATCTCTATTCAGAGGTGTTACTGCAGAGATAGAATTAGAATGGAATACAGAAGTCTTTTTAAAACTCTGCAGTGTTGTCATGCTCCCCCTGCTGGTCTAACATCAGATATGTTTCTCTGCTGAAACAGCAGTCATCTGGAGTTCTGTTCCAGTGCCACAGGCCAGGTTTGTTATTTTAATTTAGTTTGGGCCCTAAATCAATAGTTGTTTTTGGCACTCCTGCATTAGTTTTATCATATTTATGTTTGCTTGCATGCATGTGCAAGAAACATAGTGCCATCATACGAGAATTCGTAGGTATGCCTCCCCCCTTCCAATGCCCTCCTGTCTTTTGCAGGCGCGGCCGCACCCCGCCAATGAATGTCAGAGCTGTCTGTGACAGCCCTTCAGATGCAGTGGCGTACAGTTGAGGGCAAAAAAACGCTACAATCAGTGGTGGTAACGTGAAGACAATTTGCATACTGCCGCGTGGGCAGTATGCAAAGTGCCTTCACGTCGGCAGTGCACTGAATCAGCTGTCATAGACAGCTCCATCCCCCCATAACAAGTAGCACGCTGGGAGCCCACCCCAGTGTGCTCATGCACTTCCACACACACACTGTATGGCCAACGGGGTGCCTAATCCCCACGACTCTGCTCGCCCCCAACAGAGTTCCAGGTGCCACTCTGGGAGCCCACCCCAGCATGGTAACAGTTTCGTAAGATCAATGGAGGTGCCCAATCCCCGTTGGCTCTACTGTATCTCCCCAACAGACTTCCAGGTGCCGCAGCTGGGAGGCCACCCCGGTGTGGCAGCAGTCCGAGCTGTAATGACGAGGGTGCCCAATCCCCATCGGCTCCACTGCCCCCCCAAACAGCCTTCCAGCTGCCACGCTGGGAGCCCACCCCAGCGTGGCAAAAGTCCTGCATTGTCTTTAAAAAAAAAAAAACATGCCCTGTAAGAAAAAACAGTTCCTCACTGACTGTCTTGACCCCCATCCACACCCACCCTCTGCGCACCCTGCCTCCCCACACCCCCATACTTACCTCCGGAGGCTGGCGCGACAACCTTCAGTGGACCGGGAACACATCTGCACTCTTCAAAGCCGATCGCGAGCTGAGGAAATGCCGGTAAGCTGTATAATGGAATAAATAGGGTTTTTTTCAACTTTGATGCATATCTCAGGCTTTTTTGGGAATTTATTCACCAAATTTTCAACATGGGGTTCTTGGGACACCACCTCATGAATTCGGGCACTGTCATTTTGTTATTCGTTCCCAAAAGGTGATTTCTTGGTCACTGTGCAGAACCACCTTTTGGGACCGATTTATGAAACAACAGTGTCACAGTTCATGAGGTAGGCACCCAAAAACCCTATGTTGAAAATTTGTTGAAAAAATTCCCAAAAATTACTGTTTTACGAGCGTGCATTGCGCAGTTCCTACGCACGCTCGTAAGTTCACGAATTTTTAATATTTTCACTCCAGATTTTCAACATTACCATTTTACCACATCTCCTTATGAGCAGTACAGCTGTCATTTTTCACATCTTGCCCAAAATGTGTTTCCGCGCATGTAGCGGACAATGATGCAGTCTGTTTGCGAAATCAATGTTCGGGACAGATTAAGAAAATCACAAAGGCGCTGTTTATGAGCAGAGGTCTTAAAATGGCTATGTTAAAAATTTGGTGACAAAAGTCCATAAAATGACTGTGTTATGAGCGAGCATTGTGCAGTTTCCACGCACCCTCGTAAGTTCATGAATTTGTAATATTTTCAGTCCAGATTTTCACCACTGGCATTTTTCCACACTTCCTTATGAACAGTACAGCTGTCATTTTTCACTCCATGGCCGAAATGTGTTTTCGCACTTCCAGCACAGAAATGCGTGGTGCCTGTGGGAAATCCATGTTCGGGACAGATTAAGAAAATCACAGTGACACTGTTCATGAGCGGAGGTCCCAAAATGCCTGTGTGGACAATCGGCTGTAAAAAAATCCCCAAACTAATTACATTACGTGTGTGCGTTGCACAGTTTCTACGCACACTTGTGACTTCACCAGTTTTTTAAATATTTTCACTGCAGATTTTCAGCATTGCCATTTTTTACACCTCCCCATGAACAGTACAGCTGTCATTTTCACATCCTGTTGAATGTGTTTTCGCCTGTGATGCCAAATGGCGTGATCAGCTGTGCAAAATCAGCTTTCGTCTAACAAACTGATATTGCCACTGTTCATAAGGTGGGGGTCACAAAAAACCCATGTTAAAAATTTGGAGTGAAAATACCAACGAACGCCTGAGGCGTTAGGGTTTCCAACCACAACGCCCCACCCTGTAGAGACTGAGAAGCATCAGGGGTGTGACTTGGGATTGTCACCTGTAATGCTCATACCTTTCCACCCCCACCCACACCCTGCAACCAGTGAGAGGCATTGAGGTGTGCCTTTGACTCTTTGGCCCCAAAGTTCACCTCATTCTCCTATACTGCACCCATCTCACTGTATTTCCTGATGGAATGGGCTGAACATAAAAGCCAAAGACCCCAAGGCACACCGTGACACTTGTCAGTGTCTGCAGGGTATGGTGTGGTGAAATGGCGTGGCCGTTATGCCTGATGACCCAAAGGCACACCCCGATGCCTGTCAGTATCTGCAGGGTGGTGGGGGGGTTGGCTTCAGTTCAATACTTCACTGCCATTCCTATTATGTAGTTCTGTAACTCCTACACTACCAAAGCCAATGCCAGCAAGCAAACATTCAGCATTGACAAATGCTTGTTTTAAATAGTGGTTTGCTTTGCTTCCCTCTTGGTTCCAGGAACCAGAGAAACTGCAGTTTAGCACAGTTCCTGTTTAGCATGGGAACCAATCGAAAATCAAAAACCTAGTAAATTACACTGTTTTATTAGCAGTTTTTAAACCGCAAATATTTGGAACCAACTTAAACTTTGTTCAGGCGTTTTCAGTTGATTGGCATGACTAAGAGGCCTAAAGAGAAAACTGGGCTTACAGGATTTAAAAACTGTAAATCCAGTCACCAGCTCCTGGAGAAAGCTGACTGTCACAGACAGTGTTTTATATGGCTGTGCCCTGACCACGACTTTGAAAATTGTGATTTACGCAAATGGTTTTGCAGTAAAACACAAAGGGCTGCCAACAGCGGAGCTTTCACCACAAAACTCTCCTGTGAAATTTAAAGATGGAGATGGTGGAATGCACACATGAGAAGGTTCATCACCTCAGTAGTGGCCATTGACTTCCATATCAGTTGCTGAAAAAAGCTGTCAGCAGCAATCTCAGCCCAAAGTCATCCTCAGTTCCCAGTAAAGAGCACAGTGCATCTGATAGGGGAACCCTGATGCTAATGATGGCAAAAAGATAAAAAGAGCTTCAGACCATCATTGCTGGTTTCAGTTTTTAGAAGGTGAGTCACCTGTTTGCCTTTTGGGAGAACAACTGGCTCCCAAAGTTTTGTTGCAAGCCCCCAATCAGGGGCACAGTCTCAGAAGACACCCTTGGCCTGACTTGGATAAGGAGGTTTTGGTAGGTCTTCTCGCTATTTCCCCTCATACAGAGGGTCCTCATGAAGCTCAGGCGAGAACCAGCAACAGTGATTCTGGCAGTTATAGACTGGGCCTGTCAGGCACGGTACTCAGTGCTACTGACCCAGTCCTTCAGATCCCTAAATTATCCTGCCAGTGAGACACAACCTACTGACTCTATCTCAGGGCAGGATAACCTTTCCATACCTGAGAACATTATGACTAAGGGCATGAGTCTTGAGGAGTCAAAGTTTCTGGTTTGAATCTGTCACTAGAGGTGCTAAATGTCTTGAAGGTTTTCAAGAAACCAGCTACAAGAAATACATACTTCTCAGAGTGAGATTCTCATAATGGTATGCCCCCAGAAAAATGGATACAGAGAAATGTTGGGGGACACTGATTATGATCCCTTCAACGACACATTTGAATTGAACCAGTCCTGTAGAGATTCACACGGCCGCTGTGTTATCCTACAATGCTGGCCATTTCAAACAGATGTCACTCTTGTCAATGTGAACTTTCTTCACAATACAGCCACTCCAGCATCAGAAGCCTTCCTAAGCAAACTATTAGACCTTCATCAAGGCCAGTTGATCTGGGTGCGACCTAAACCTCGTAATGTTGACAGAGCAAGATACTTCTAATCCGGATAAACATAGGGCATCCCTAGCCCAACACTGTCTCCACTTAAGCCTTGCATACACAGGGATAATTGACATTTGGCATCAACTCTTCTCCTCAGAGAGGACATTGACATGTTTCTCCCCCAGATACTAAACTTATTCCCATATCGATTATTTTTTCACAACTTGGGAGCATTTCTCTAATATCCAAGATGGATTACTGTTGTTGTCAGATCATCATTCACTGTGTCTTAAACTTGAGCTAGGGAAGGAATGGAAAAGGACCTTCTGGCATCTTAATATTACCTTGCTCAAAGATGATCAGTTTCGAATCTTTATCATAGACCGCTTTCCACAAATCCTGACAGACAAATTGCAGATGGTGATGGTCCCGATCCTGTGGCATATTCTGAAGGCTGTCCTATGGGGAGATATCATATCTTATGCTTCCCAAAAGAAATAGCCCAAAATGAAATGTATACTCACCTTACAGAACAATTACATACCTACCAGCTTCTCTATTTTCAAGGAGATAGGGTAATAGCAGGCAAAATTAAGGCTCTAAAAAGTGAACTTCAGTCCTTTACGGACCTGTGGGTTCAGCAAGCCTTGTTCTTTTTAAAGCAATCGTACTATGAGGGGAGAGCAAGGGGCTCTTGTCTTCTGGCTTAGAGGCTCTGCTTCAGGCACTGGACAGCCTGTATAGTCTGGGACCTGCATACTGGTGACATGACTCATGACTCTACATGGATCCGGTCTGTTTTTCAGGAATTTTATCAACAATTGTACATTGAACCTTCCCCTCCAGGGTTGTTGAGTATCTCATGAAATTAAGCTTGCCACACCTAATGGAATCCCAGAAAAAAGCCCTCTCTGTTCCAGTTCTTCAAGAGGAACTGTAGTTACAGATTGAAGTGGTGAAAACACAAAAATGCCTGGGCTGGATGGGCTCCCCATTGACTGGTATAAAACTTTTTTGGATCAGCTTCTCTGTCAAACAACATGAAGTCTTGTATTCTGACAAGTGCAGTTAACCCCAGCCTTTAAACTGCCCCGGAGAACAATGGATTAACTGTCCTATGCAAGGCATAGAATGTTCATTTCGAGTTCGGTTGATGTCTCTGCCTGTTGTAATTCGAACTGCAAGTGTCAGATTCTTTACTCCGCCTCACTGAACAGTCGCTCCGGAGATTTCTTCTGCAGCTCAGTTCGAGGTCAAAGTGTCGGTTTTCGGTCCATTTTTCATGCTACTGTGGACTCCAATGATGTATCATCAAGAGTCATGGCTACATCTGTGGCTCTTTGGAGAATGAGCAGGGGCAGACCTTTTCAAAGGCCTTTTTACCAAGCACATGCCTCTTCTTCCTTTTCGCAGAGGGGGTTCTTCAGAGGGAGAGGCAGAAGGGGAATGAGCAGGCATGCATCCACCCCTCAGCCTAAAGCCCCTGCCAAGCAGACACCCTGATGGGTCTGCCTGGGTCGATTCTCCTATCCCAGTAGGGGGTAGGCTGGCTTACTTTGTCCAGGACTGGATGTCTGTTACATCAGACAAGTGGGTCCTGGAAGTAGTAAGCCAGGGACTGGTTCTCAGCTTCAAAAAATGTCCAAAGATGAGAGCCAGATCTTTTCCACCTGCAAATCTCTCAGAGACCCTTGCTCTGGAGGCAGAGGTTTCTTCTCTCCTAGCTCTAAGAGCTATAGAGAGAGTAAATTACCCTACACTGGGGCAAAGGACTGTACTCCAGGTACTTCCTAACCCCCAAATAGACAGGAGAGTAGCGACCCATCCTGGACTTAAGATACCTGAACAAACATCTTTTAAAGCCAAAGTTCAAGATGATAACTCTAGGAATAATCCTTCCCTCTCTAAGCCCAGGGGACTGGCTAGCCTCCCTGGACCTCAAAGATGCCTACTTTCACATTGCCATCAGGTGCTCCCACAGAAAGTACCTCAGGTTTGAGTTGCCCTCAGGCCACTATCAGTTCAGAGCAATGCCCTTTGGCCTAACCTCAGCCTCAAGGGTCTTCACAAAGTGCCTGGCAGTAGTTGTTGCCTTCCTAAGAAGACAAAAGATTTCCATTTTTCCATATTTGGATGACTGGTTCATAGTGGGCCAGTCCCCAGACCAAGTCAAGTCACACCTGCAAGTAACCCAGCAAGTGCTCACTTCTTTAGGATTTCTTCTCAACCTACCAAAGTCAGTTCTCGAACCAGTGCAGCTCCTTACCTTCATAGGGGTAGAGCTGGATACGGTAAAGGCAAGAGCCTTCCTTCCACTGGAAAGAGCAAGAGCTGTCATGGAGCTGGCCTCTTCATTCAGACCTCAGGTTTCTCGACCAGCAAGGCATTTCCTTCAGCTCTTGGGCCACATGGCAGCTTCTACAGCAGTGGCCCAAGGTGCAAGATTCCAGATGAGGGACATTCAGTTCCATTAAAGAGCTTTCTGGTCCCAAAGAAAGGATTCCCTTACCAAACTAATCCCAGTGACTCGAACTCTGATCCAAGCCCTGCAATGGTGGCAGGATCAGGACAATTTGAGGCAAGGGGTTCCATTTGCCACTCAGTCTCCTTCAGTGGTCCTTACCACAGATGCTTCTCTGCTGGGCTGGGGAGCCCATTTGGGGGACCTCACCACCCAGGGACTGTGGTCGCCTCAGGAATCTCTTCTACACATCAATCTCTTGGAACTCAGGGCAGTGTTTCTGGCACTGCAAGCTTTTTCCAAATCTGTACAGAACAAGGTGGTTCAGGTCAGAACAGACAACACCACCACCATGTGGTACATCAGCAAGCAAGGAGGCACTCGGTCTACGGCCTTGTGCTCAGAAGCAATGAAGTTGTGGTCCCTGGCTTATTCCCTGCAAACCTCTCTGATAGCAGTTCACCTTCTAGGGAAGGACAATGTCCTAGCAGATGCACTGAGCAGGATATCTCAGGGCTATCACGAATGGGCCCTGGATCCTCTGGTGTTGAAGGTGATTTTCTCAAGATGGGGCACCCCAGAGATGGAACTTTTTGCAGCCCCAGACAATCACCAACTTCCTCTCTTTTGTTGCAGACCCCCAGTCTTGGGCTCAGTCCCCCTGGATGCTCTGATTCTGAACTGGGAAGGGAAATTTCTGTATGCTTTTCCCCGCTTCCCTCTGCTGTCCAAAGTGTTAGTCAAGATAAGGTCACAACCTTGCAAAGTGATTTTGATTGCTCCAGACTGGGCCAGGCTGACATGGTATCCCTTGTTGCTGTCCTTAGCAGTCCATCTTCCCCTGTCTCTTCCCAGGAATTACAACCTGTTAACATCCTCTCAGGGGAGGATTTGGTACCCCAATCTTCAGTCTCTCAATCTCAAAGCTTGGCTCTTGAAGAGTTAGAGTTTGCAGATCTGCATCTTTCCCAAGGGGTTCTGGATATCCTCAAGGCTTCTCGAAAGCCCTCCACCTAGAAAGACTTACAACTCCAAATGGAAAAGATTCAGCATTTGGTGTTCTAAGAAGAGTATTTCTCCAGACACTGCTGAACTGCCTACGGTTCTGGATTATATGGTCCATCTCAATGGCCTAAGCCTGAGACCAGCTACTCTCAAGGTACACTTGTCAGGTGTTTCTGCTTTCCTGTCAGTAGGCAAGTCTTCCTCACTGTCATCCCACCCTGTATTCTGTAAGTTTTTCAAGGTATTGCTTCACACCAATCCCCTTTTAGGGATCCGGCTCCTGCTTGGGATCTTAATGTTTGCATTGCTCAGCTTATGCAACCCCTTTTTGAACCTTTGTCCTCAGTAGAGCTTAAGTACCTGACTTGGAAAACTGTGTTTCTGGTAGCCATTACTTGTGCTAGACGTATCAGTGAATTGCAAGCCCTGTCAGTGGAACCTGATTTCATCTCCTTTCACAGAGATAAAGTGGTCCTTAGAACTAGCAGAAAGTTCTTGCTTAAAGTGGTTTCAGATTTCCACCTGAATCAGTCTATATCTCTCCCTGTTTTCTTCACTGATCATTCTTCCTCTGGAGAGAGGAGGCTACACAGTTTGGATGTTAAAAGAGCCCTTAGCTACTACACAGAGCGTACCAAGGGTCACAGGTTTGACTCCCTCCAGTTGTTCCTCACTTACGGAGAAGTTGGGAAGGACAAGCCTGCCACCAAGAGATCTATTGCCAGGTGGTTTGTGTCTTGTATACAATTCTGCTATGAAAAACTGGGAAAAACTCCACCCTCAGGCCTGAGGGCTCATTCAACAAGAGGCACAGCTGCTTCCCTGGCTGCTGCCAGGGATATCCCTCTTTTTAGAAATTTGTCAAGCAGCCACCTGGAAAACAGTCCATACTTTTACCAAGCATTACTCTCTGGATATCCAGGCTAGGAGTGATGCTCGGTTTGGCACAGCAGTACTTCAGAGCCTATTCCCAAAGTAGGTTCTGTCCCTCCTCCATGGAGGTACTGCTTGGTAGTCTGCACTTGTCAGAATACAGCAAGACTTCATGTTGTTTGAAGAAAAAATTACTCACCTGAGTAATTATGTTTCTTCTAGTGGAGTCTTGCTGTATTCTGACCTTCCCCCTGCCTCCCCTCTCAGCACCTGTATTTTTTGGGATGTGGGTGGCAGGCGCAGTGTTGACACCCTAGAGGTGTCCCTTTGTACCCTCTGTTACTCATGGGGTAATTTGTTGTTTCAGTTTTATTGGGTTTTGTTTTTTTGGGTTTCCTGACTTGAGTCTTCCTTTGGGAACCCAAAAGATTATTTTTCTGCCAGTTGGCTAGTAAAAATTTTACAGTTTCCACACAGAACACCTTGTGAGTATTTGCTCGTAAAGATCTGACAGTTGCAGTTCGAATTACAACAGGCAGAGACCTCAACCGAGCTCAAGATGAACATTCTATGCCTTGCATAGAAAAGTTAACCCATTGTTCTCCGGGGCAGTTTAAAGGCTGGGGCTAACTGCACTTGTCAGAATACAGCAAGACTCCACTAGAAGAAACATAATTACTAAGGGGAGTAATTATTTCTTCTTGTCCATCGAAATCTCAGACGGTGGCTGCTTGCGACCGCCCTCTATCCTCTTAGTTTTATGCTACTTTAGCAGCTATACCCAAACCTGGAAAAGACCTATCTGCCCCTTCCTGATATCAACCCATATCTATTTTAAATATAGATTACAAATTAAACATGGCAATCTGGGTCCACAGCCTGGATCAGATTCTCTCTACTCTGAGACACCCAGACCAGGTGGACTTTAATAGACACTGTCAAATGACAGATAATATTAATTGTACCCTCCCCCGGTCGACCATATACAAAGTAGGAAAATCCTCTCTGCCCTGCTTAGTTTAGATGCTGAAAAGCTTTTGGTAGGATGGCCTGGAATTTACTCTGGGGCACTCTGTCTGCCCCTGGCTTCCCTGAGACTTTTCTAGCTTGGCTTCAATTGATATTTCTTTCTCCCCAGGCTTGTATCAGGGTGAATGGCTGTCTTAGTACCCCCATTCAACTAAAGGGAGGAACCAGCCAAGGGTTTACCCTGTCCCTCCTTCTCTATGCTTTATACATTGAACCCCTAGCCCATGCTCGTAGGGCAAATCTGAAAGTGGAGGATGTCCCATTGGGTTGTTTGTTATATAAGACTAAAAGGAAAAGACGAAGACAAAGAAAACCGAGGAGGGGAAAGGGAAGCATTGGCAATTATCATATCACCAGGAGGAATCGGCAGAGAAAGTGATTGCACTACCTGTTTTAAATATTTCATCTTAGACAATCTCTGAAATTCAAGAAGTTTTGGCTAAGGGACTGTCCTTTGTGCCATCACAGGCCATTGACAAATGTATTTTACAGGCTGATATTTTCAAACTCCTAAAGAAATTGTATTTAATTTTTTTTTATAAGCAAGGACAAGTAAAACAGCTTAATCTGGTTCAAGGTCAGTTGGCATTCATCTGTATTCCCCCTCCCCCGGGTCGTGCCTGAAAATAGGCAGGATTTGTCTAGTGCACTTACCCGGTCAACAACAACAACAAAAAAAAAAATAAATAAATCAATCAGTCAGTCAAAATCTTTATTTAACCAAGCGATCTCACCATTGAGCAAAACTCATTTTCAAGATGGACCTGGGTAGGCATCAAGATCAGTGTACAATACATTTACACATAAGGGTTCATTCACAGTGTTTACTTAATTCAGGGTGAATATGTAAAAAGAAACCGTAACATAGGAAAAAATGCAAGGCCAGTACAAGACAGTTATACAATGAATACAGAATACAGTATACACACAAGAATCAGCACAAGAGGCAAAGTATAAATTCAAACATATTTCAGTGGATATCCACAATATAACTCCAACAGGCAATAATAAGATAGTAGCATGGGGGGGGGGGACCAGTAGGGCCCAAGTAATGTGGAAAACGGGGGAGGACGAAGTACTGGATGAGGGCAGCAAGGTTGAGTAGCATTTGGGGGGAGAAGGGGCATAGGGTACAGATGCAAGAATACATAGTTCAACAACTCCTAGAAAGCTACTGTTGCCTAAAGTCGGAGGTTAGGCAAACAAACATGACAATGGGGTCAAGAATGTGCGAATATCTTGCGCAGTAACCAGGAAAAGAAGTATGGAGAAGGAGAGGAGTGAGGAGGGAATTAAAAACAAATGGACTAGGGTGGCTCCAGAAATGCCAGGCAGGATATAGTAGTACACTGCCTAAGAACAAGGAGATTAGGGACGATGAAAGCAATAAAGTGTTTTGAAGACAGCCAGGTTTGTGGGGATTATGAGTTTCAAAGTTTTGCAGTTTGTTCCACAAAACGGGCAACACATAACCTATGGCAACCCTACCAAATCGTAGTTTCACCTTGGTCACTTTCAGAGAGATATAGGAGGTACTTCTCAATGCATATTTTCCTACCAGACTTAACGGAAGGCAATCGGAAGTGTGCTGGGGTAGTTTTTTGGTAATAGCTCTTTAAGTCCAGAGTGCAGCATTTCTATGGCATCTATACAGAAGGGATGACCATCCCACAGCCGCAGATAAGGAACAGTGATGTGTGGAGAAGGGGAGACCAGTAATGAACCTCAGGGCTCCATGGTAAAGTGTGTCAAGCTTGGCTAACATCGCAGCAGGGCCCTGGCTATAAAGGAAGCCTGTATAATCCAGCAGGGAAAGGAATGTAGTTTGAACCAACCTCTGCTTGGCTTTTTCAGTGAGAAGGTGGTTGAGCCTGAAAAATGGACCAAGTCTCTGTCTTAGTTTTTTGGTTAGTTCCTCAATATGATCAGTGAAAGATAGTCTATTGTCAATCCATACTCCCAAATATTTGAATTTCGTTACATATGTATTTATTTAGTTTTTGTTGACCGGGTAAGTGCACTAGACAAATTCTGCCTATTTTCAGGCACGATCCAGGGAAGGGGGATACAGATGAATGCCAACTGACTTTGAACCAGATTATGCTGTTGGTAGTATTTTAGTGAATGTTAGTGCATTTTAGTGAATATTCTAACGGTTCTCCTAGTATTGTATTAATCCGTGGAATAGATCCAGAGGTAGCTGGGTTTTTCGCATGGGTAAAAGGTGGAAATAACATTGCTTTCATTTTTTTAGCATTTAAGAGCAGCTTTTGGTTTAGAAGCTGAAACTGCAGCTGGTTGAAATCAGATTGAAGGTTGCAGTATGCAGCTTCAGGTGTCGGTATGCTTATGTATAGCACTGTGTCATCTGCGAATAAGTGTATTGGCCTGTTTTACGCACATATCAATATCGTTGATATAAATTGCAAACAACAATGGACCCAGGATGGAGCCCTGTGGTACTCCTCTCAGCAGAGGTTTTAGAGGTGAAAGTTCACCTTCTGCCTATACCTGTTGTAGCCAGCCTGTCAGATAGTCAGCGAACCATCTCAGGGAAAGTTGGTCCAGGCCAGTGCTCCGAAGGGATGAGAGGAGAGAAGACTGTGGTCCACCGTATCAAAAGCCTTGCTGAGGTCCAAGAATACTGCACAAAGTTTCTATAATCCAAGTCACGCTGCTAATCATTGGTCACCTTGGCCAGGGCTGAAATTGTGCTGTGTTGGTCTCTGAAACCTGATTGTAATGGGTTTAGCAGGCCCTTGGACCCTATTTGATTCCTGAGTTGAGTGCTCACAATTTTCTCCAGTAACTTGGATAGCATTAGAGGAGAGAAATTGGCCTGTAATTGTTTAAGTCGCAGGGATCACCAGATTTGAACAGGGGTATAACACGGGCTGTTTTCCAAATGGGTGGGAGGGTGCTGAGGGATAGGTTAGAGATGTGTGATTGGTACAGCTAAAACTTGGTATCCAATCTTTATGAAATATGGGTCAAGGTAATCCGCTCTAGTGCTTTTTTTAGTATCAAACTGTAGTATGAGGTCTTCAGCCTCTTTCAGGGTTGCCAGCTGGAGGGTGAAGGAGATGCTTGGGGCTTGGGACAAGGATTTCATGATCTTGTGCACCAAGTTGGAGTGTAAGGAACAAGCAGGAGAGTTGTCAGAAGCGAGCCCTGCTGTCACAAAGTGGTCGTTGAGAGCATCAAGGATAGCTGGTATATCAGAGATAGTGGAATTTCCAGAGATAAGTTTTGTAGATACGGAGTTTCCGGAGGTGTGACCTGACAGATCCTTGATTGCCTTCCAAAATTTATTGGGTTCTTAGAAGCAGTGTCAAGTTCAGAGTGGTAACAACCAGCCTTAGCCTCTCTAATCATCTTAGTGCAGGTGTTCTGTGCTCTCCTGAAGAGACACCAGTCTTTTTCAAGCTTGGATTTGCATGCTGTTTGTCAGTGAATCCCTTTTCAGCATAGCAGCCTTCAGCTCAAGTGTGAACTGCAGGATTTATTCCTCACACGAGCTTTTACCAGTGGTGCATGCTTATTTAGTACCTTTGTCACTGTTTTCATGAAAGATGTCATATGCCCCGGTCACTTTCTTTGCTAAGTAAAAGTCCTGCCAAATAGTACTAATTTACCCCAAGGTTTGGCTTCCAGTAATATTTCCATAATGGGCTATAACACACTTGAGGAGCCCAATCAATAACGAATGAACCCGGAACTGAACTTGGATATGGCTGTGAACTTAATGCCCATTCATCAACTAAGTGGTAACCCGGTTACACCTAACACTGAAAGTGACTCTTACGCCTGATATTAATCTTTAATTGTCTTTGCAGGGGAAGAATGAGAATATTGTGTTTAAACAAGAGACTGGGGAGGGGGATATGAGATGTTAGGATGTAACAAGAAAGTAAATAGGAGTGGTTTAAAACCTAAGAGCACCTTTTGTCCCAATCAACCCAGACGTCACACAGTCAGGGTGTTTGAAACTATGATTAAAGCAGATATAGACAAAATATTAGAACAAGAAAGGGAAAATAGATATAGAAATATGTCTGCTGAAGAATGAGCAGCTGTAAGAGAGTTGAGAATGATGCCAGAAATTACCATCTGTAATGCAGACAAAGGAGGTAGCTACACAAGATAAAGAAAAATATGGTCAGGAAATGAAGGACAACTTGCAGATGGGGGATGTTATATATGTTTAACCTTCAATCCAACCATGCCATGTAAAGTGAAGTTGGATAAGATGAAGGAAAAAGTAAGGGCCGGGGGATTTATATCCATGCAAGAAACAATGTTCCTGAAAACAGAACATCTGGGGCCCGATATTTGAAGTAGCGTAAAGCAGAGTGCAAAACTTTGTGCTGCGCCTTGCGTTTGCCTGGGTGTCCGAGGATGCTATATTCAGTCGAATAGTGCACTGGTGCTATTTGACTGACTATAAGGCCATGTCAGCATAGTGTTAAGTCAAGTAGCACTGCCCCAACATGGATCCAGAAGTATGCCACCAGAATGGATAGCACCAGAGCGCTATCTGCAGTATTCGAAGGGACCAATGCAAATGAGTCCATTGGGCCATTTGCATGCACATTATGGGCTAATTTGCATGGGTAGTGAGGCAGGTTAGGGCAGCACCGCAATTGTCCGAGCCCAGACATGTATAGATATATCTGTTGTTAGTGGTTCCCCACCCCGATCACCGGCCCATAGTATAAGTAAGGAATTCCCGGTGTTAGTGTCACTCTCCTCCCTCCATTCGCTGACCCGTACTGTGAATGGAAGAATCCCAGGTCCTAGTGTTCCCCTCCCTGATTGCCAGCCCGTAGTGTAGGTAAAGAATCCCTGGTGCTAATGGTCCCCCCCCTTCCGATCACCAGCCCCCTCCACCTTATCAGTGCCGTTGGTGCCGTGTGTGTGCATATGGTGACCGGCGCAGTTCTCTTCACACCTCCTCAGCCGGCTGCTGTATGTCTAGGCAGGGAGCACTCTTTTTTTTTTTTTTTAATAAGCAAGGTGACCCGACATGCCTATTCTAGGGAAAAAAGTACGCTCCTGCCTGGGCGTCTGGCGACCAGCGGGGAGTGTGAAGCGGCTTTGCCGGTCGCTGTATGTGCAACCCATGGCACCAAGGGTACTAGTAAGTGACGGGGGCGTGTGCTATGGGGGCGCTGTTAGATGCCGGGATTCAAACAACATGAAGTCTTGCTATATTATGACTAATGCAGTTTGTCCCACCATTAGAACTGCTCTGGAGGTGAAAGAGTTAACTTCCATGCAGGGCATGGAACTTGGAGCGCGAGCTCGGTTAGAGAAGCTCTGTCAGGGATATTTCAAACCGAAACTGTCAGATTCTTTACTCCGCCTCACTGAACAGTCGCTCCGGAAATTCCTCCTGCTGCTTGGTTCATTTTCTCGGTTTAAAGAGTTTTTTCTCGGTTAAATTCAACCGCGATTATCATTATTTTAACCGCAAACCGATCGGTTCAAGCTCTGTCAATGGTATTGTAAGTAATAGATAGGTTTTCTGTGTGGAACTTGTAAATGTTTATCGGTTCGGTTTGAACCGATCAGATTGTATTTAAACTTCATTCTGAAGCGTTTTAAGGCTTGTTAGAGTGCGGTTCTCGGTTCTTATAGGGTTCTAAAAAAAAATGATTTCATTACGTTTTTTCCACGACCCGTGACACGGTTGGGAACCGGAGAAGGTGTCCTTGCCTGGCACTGCCGAAAAAAGGGCAAGTTTTGGTTAGGCTGGCATTATGTCTGAGAAACCCAAAAGAAAAACTGGGCCCACTGGGTTTCAACACTGTAGTGTCTGTGGGGAAGCCTTTGCCAAGGCTGACCCACACACCATGTGTTTATTGTCTGGGTTTGACCACCTCAATGCAGACTGCCAGATTTGCAAGAATTTCCTGCAGCTACCTAGATAAGAGAGTTGGTAGGCTCAGGGGCGAGGAGGCCAAAAAGTCCGCTGACCCAGATGGCCAGCCGGTTCGGTGCCAACCGAACTGGAGGGAGTGCCCTCTGACCAGGGCCAGACTTCCTGGCAAACGTAAAGCTGACTCTGAGGAGCCAGTTCCAGCAAAGAGAACTAGAAAGTCAGCAGGTGTGGAGTCAAAAATCCCTTCTTCAACTGCTGCAGAGATAGCCAGGGCAATACAAATTGTCCAGTCACTTTCTCAGCTTCGTCCGAACCGCCACTATCTGGCAAAAGGTCGGTTCGGTTTCGTTCCACCGTTCAAGAATATGATATAGAGGAGTTTATGAACCAGAGGAGGGGAGGATGATTATGAACAGTGTGAATGTGACTTTGAAAGTCTGGATGTGCCCATTGAACCGACATCTCCCCAGACAGACCTTTAGGAGAATCTCCTTAGGCTTGCTGAGTCCCTTCTCATTTCTGTTTTATAAAAGTTGCTGAAACCCTCCAGCTTCCTTTAGAGGAGGCTGTGGATGAGCAAGAGGAGCCTGACTTTGTAGAGATGATGGATATCCCAGAGTCCAGAAGATTGTCTATTCCTTTACATAAATCTTTTAGGAAACAAACAATAAAAATTTTAAAGCTCCTAATTCTGTGCCTCCTGTGGATAAAAGATGGACAGGAGGTACACTTTGTCAGGTCCTGATACAGAATTTCTTTCACAGCAATGCAGCCATGTTGGGGTAGTTCAGGCTGCAGCCTGTGATAAAGCTAATATTCCCCTGGCTTCACATCCTCCTGACAAGGACTCCAGGAAGATTGATGCCATGGCTAAAAAACAATGCATGACAGCGTCTTTGGGACTCAGGCAAGCAAACTATATGGCTTATGTTGCGAGATACCAAAAATCTAGATGGGATACTGTCATGGCTTTAGCCAAACAGGCCCCTGGCCAGCTTGCCAAGGAGCTGGAACAGGTGGCTGCTGATGGTATTGAGGCATCTAAGGTGCAATTTCATGCTGCAGTGGATTCTAATGATGTATCCTCTAAAGTCATGGCTACATCTGTGGCTTTTCGTAGATTGGCTTGGCTCAGGTGTACTACTTTGTCACAGGATACCCAGTCTAAGGCTATGGATTTTCCTGTGGTGGGAAATTCTCTGTTTGGGGAGCAGACAGAGAATTATATGAAGAAAATGGATGAATATAGAACCACTTCAAACAACATGAAGTCTTGCTATATTATAGACATTAGCAGTTTGATCCAGCTCTAGAACTGCCCCGGAGTGAAATGGTTGAAACCATTCCAAAATAGAATTTTGGCACGAGAGCAGCTCTATCTGTGTCATTTCAAACTTGAACTGTCAGATTCTTTACTCCGCCTCAGTGAACAGTCGCTCCAGAGATTTCTCCTTCTGCTCGGTTCATTTCTCGGTTTAAAAAGTGTTTTCTCGGTTGGATTTAACCGAGAATAGTTTTATTTTAACGCAAAACCGTTCGGTTCAAGCTCTATCTGTGGTAACCGTAAGTAAATGAAGGTTTTGTCTGTGTGGAACTTGCAAGTTATCGGTTTGGTTTTGAACCGATCAGTGGGTTTAAAACTCATTTAAAACTAAAAGTTACTATTTTAGAGTGCGGTTCCCGGTTCTTATCGGTTCTAAAAAAAACGGATTTATTACGTTTTTTTCCAATACCCGTGACACGGTTAGGAACGATAAGTGTCTTACTCTTGCACTGCCGTTAAAAGGGCAAGTTTTTGGTTAGGCTGGCATTATGTCTGAGAAACCCAAAGAAAACCGGGCCCACTGGTTTCAACACTGTGATGTTTGTGGGGAAGTCTTGCAGGCTGACCCACACCCATGTGTTTATTGTCTGGGGTTTGACCACCTCCAGTCAGACTGCCAGGTATGTAAGAATTTCCCTGCAGCCACCCTGGAAAAAAGATTGGGCAGGCTCAGGGAACGAGAGGCCAAAAAGTCCGCTGACCCAGATGGCCAGCCCAGTTCGGTGCCAACCGAACCAGAGGGAGTGCCCTCTGACCAGGGCCAGACTTCCTCGGGCAAAAGAAAAGCTGGTTCTGAGGAACCAATTCCAGTAAAGAAAACAAGCAAATCAGCAGGTCTGGAGTCCAAACTTCCTTCTCCAACTGCTGCAGAGATAGCAAAAGCCATACAAATTGTCCAGTCATTGTCTCAGGGTCCGTCCGAACCACCACTATCTGGTAAAAGGTCGGTTCGTCCGGTCCCAGTGGTTCAGGATTATGATATTGAGGAATTTTATGAACTAGAGGAGGGGGAGGAGGATTATGAACAGTATGAATGTGGCTGGGAAGGTCTGGGTGCGCCCATTGAACATGACATCTCCCCAGACAGACCTTTAGAATCTCCCCCTATGCTGTCTGAGTCCCCATCTCATTTTATGTTTTATAAAAAAGTTGCTGAAACCCTCCAGCTTCCTTTAGAAGAGGCTGTGGATGAGCAAGAGGAGCCTGATTTTGTAGAAATGATGGATATTCCAAAGTCTAGGAGATGGTCTATTCCTTTACATAAGTCTTTTAGGAAACAAACAATTAAAATTTTAAAAGCTCCTAATTCTGTGCCTCCTGTAGATAAAAAGATGGACAGAAGGTATACATTGTCAGGCCCTGATACAGAATTCCTTTCTCAGCAATGCAGTCATGTTGGGTAGTTCAGGCTGCTGCCTGTGATAAAGCTAATATTCCTTGGCTTCACATCCTCCTGACAAGGATTCCAGGAAGATTGATGCCATGGCAAAAACAGTATATGGCAGCCTCTCTGGGACTCAGGCAAGCAAATTATATGGCTTATGTAGCTAGGTATCAGAAATCTAGATGGGATACTGTTATGCAATTGGCCAAGCAGGCCCATGGCCAGCTGGCTAGTGAACTAGAACAGGTGGCTGCTGATGGCATTGAAGCCTCTAAGGTTCAGTTTCATGCTGCTGTGGATGTTAATGATGTTTCCTCTAGGGTCATGGCCACATCTGTAGCTTTTAGTAGGTTGGCCTGGCTCAGGTGTACTAGTTTGTCACAGGATACCCAGACTAAGGCTATGGATTTTCCTGTGGTGGAAATTCTCTATTTGGAGAGCAGACAGAATTACATGAAGAAGATGGATGAATATAGGACTACTTACAAGTGTGCCCAGGCTAAGGAGCGGCAAGCCACTCCTCAAAGGCATGCCCCCAGGGGTAGGGGTAGGCGTTTTCACAGGCCTTTCTACCAGACTCAGGCCTCCTCTGCCTATGCTCAGAGGGGCTTCTTCAGAGGCAGGGGCAGACGAGGGGTGGGCAGACCTGCTCCCACCCCCCAGCCTAAAGCTCCTGCGAAACAGGCACCCTGATGGGGTGCCCAGGGCCATTCTCCTGTACCAGTGGGGGCAGGCTGGCTTACTTCAGTCAGAATTGGGCCTTTAACCTCAGACAAGTGGGTTCTGGAAGTAGTAAGCCAGGGTCTGGTTCTCAGCTTCAAAAGTTTCCCAAGTTGAGAAGCAGACTTTCTACTACCAAGTGCTTCAGAGACCTCAGCTCTGGAAACAGAGGTCTCATCCTGTTAGCTCTCAGAGCAGTAGGGTTCCTCCCTGCATCAGGGCAGGGGTCTGTATTCAGATACTTCCTTACCCCAAAAAGACAGGAGAATGGCAGACCATTTTAGATCTCAGATATCTGAACAAGCATCTTTTGAAACCAAAGTTCAAAATGGTAACTCTGGCAATGATTTTACCTTCCCTAAGGCCAGGGACTGGCTAGCCTCCTGGACATCAAGGATGCCTATTTCCATGTCCTAATCAGAAGATCCCATTGAAAGTACCTCAGATTCGAACTGCCCTCAGGTCATTACCAGTTCAGAGCAATGCCCTGGCCTTGCCTCTGCTCCAAGGGATTCACAAAGTGTCTAGCAGTGGCAGTGGCCCACTTAAGGAGGCAGAGGATTGCTGTTTTCCCTATCTAGATGACTGGCTCATTGTAGGCCAGTCCCAGAACAGGTAAAATCTCACCTGCAGGTCACCCAGCAGCTTCTCACCTCCCTGGGTTTCTGCTAAACCTACCAAAGTTGGTTCTGGAACCAGTCCAGGTACTCACCTTTATAGGGCAGAATTGGACACAAAGCTAGCCAGAGCCTTTCTTCCCCAGAAAGGGTAAGGAATTTAGTGGCTCTGGCCTCTTCCTTCACTCTGCAGGTCTCTCAACCAGCAAGACACTTTCTGCAGCTCCTGGGGCACATGGCTGCATCCACAGCTGTTGTGCAGGAGCCAGATTTCAGATGAGAGACATTCAGTTTCACTTGAGAACCTTTTGGTCTCAGAGAAGAGACCTCCTTTCCAAGTTGGTCCCAGTGACTCGAACCTTGATCCTAGCTCTCCAGTGGTGGCAGGATCAGAGCAATTAAGGCGGGGTCCCTTCATTTCCCTTCTCACGACTTGACTCTCACTACACATGCTTCCCTTCTGCATTGGGGAGCCCACATGGCGACCTTTCCACTCAGGAGTTTGGTCCCCAGGAATCTCTGCTCCACATCAATTTGCTGGAACTCAGAGCTGTCTTTTAGCTCTTCAAGCTTTTCTGCATCTGTCCACGACAAGGTGATACAAGTCAGAACAGACCACACCACAACAATGTGGTACATCAACAAACAGGGGGCACTGGTCTCGGCCTTGTGCACCGAGGCAATGAAGTTGTGGTCTCTGGCCTATTCCTGAACACTTCCCTCATAGCAATTCATCTTCCAGGGAAGGACAATGTCCTAGCGGATGCCCTCAGCAGGATTTCCCAGGGCCATCACGATTGTCCCTGGATCCTCAAGTGCTGGGGATAGTTTTGCCAGATGGGGCATCCTCAGATAGATCTTTTGCAGCCCCAGACAATCACAAACTTCCTCTGTTCTGTTGCAGGCCTCCAGTGCTGGGCTCAGTTCCCTGGATGCCCTTCTTCTGGATTGGGAGGGGAAGTTCCTCTATGCTTCCCCCTTTCCTCTCCTATTCAAAGTACTAGTCAAAATCTGATCTCAGCCTTGCAGGGTGATTCTGATTGCCCCGGATTGGGCCAGGCAGCCCTGGTACCCACTCCTTCTGTCTCTGACAGTCCACCTTCCCCTGTGCCTCCCAGGAATCACAATCTGTTGACTTGTGCCCAGGGAAGGGTTTGGTATCCGGACCTCAAATCCCTCAACCTCAAGGCCTGGCTCTGGAGGAGTTAGAGTTTGCTGATTTACACCTCTCTCAGGGTGTTCTTGAGATCCTAAAGGCTTCCAGAAAGCCTTCCACTAGGCTACTTATAGTTCTAAATGGAAAAGGTTTTCCATTTGGTGTGCTGGGAAAAATATTTCCCAGAATCTGCTGATTGCCCATTTGTTAGATTACATGGTACATCTTAATTCCTTGGTCTCAGACCAGCTACCCTGAGAGTTCATTTGGCAGCTGTGTCTGCTTCTGTGTCAGCAGGAAAGTCATCCCCTCTTTCCTCTCATCCTGTGTTTCCCAAGTTTTTTTAAGGGATTACTCCATACTAATCCTCCCTTTCGGGAACCGGCCCCTGCTTGGGACCTTAATGTTTGCATTGCTCAGTTAATGCAACCCCCTTTTGAACCTCTGTCTTCTGCAGCGCTTAAGTACCTAACTTGGAAAACTGTTTTTCTAGTGGCTATCACTTCTGCCAGACGCATAAGTGAATTGCAAGTTTTGTCAGTGGAGACTGACTTTATTTCTTTCCACAGGGATAAGGTAGTCCTTAGGACTAATAGGAAGTTTTTGCCTAAGGTGGTTTCAGATTTCCATCTTAATCAATCTATCTCCCTTCAGTATTTTTCACTGATCACCCTCTTGGGTGAGAGGAGGTTGCACAGCCTGGATGTTAAGAGAGCTCCTAGTTATTATAGAGCGCATCCAAAGGTCACAGGTTCGAATCCTCCAACTTTTCCTTACCTATGGTGAAGTTGGGAAAGGCAAACCTGCCACTAAGAGATCAATAGCCAGGTGGATTGTCTCTTGTATCCAATTTGTTATCAGAAAGTGGGCAGAGCCCCCGGTTTGAGGGCTCATTCTACCAGGGTACAGCTCGTCTCTAGCTGCTGCAGAGATATCCCTTTTTAGAGATTTTCCAGGCTGCTACTTGGAAAGCGAACACTTTTACCAAGCATTACTCCCTGGATGTCCAGGCCAGGAGAGATGCTCGGTTTACAGCTGTTCTTCAGAGCCTATTCCCTAAGTAGGTTCTGCCCTCCTCCATGGAGGTACTGCTGTGTATTCTGTTAATGTTATAATATAGCAAGACTTCATGTTGTTTGAAGAAAAATTACTCACCTTAGTAATGTTGTTTCTTCTATTGGAGTCTTGCTATATTATAGACCTCCCCAACCTGCCCCTCAGAACCTCTACTTGGTGGGAGTGCAGGCAACTTAGTGTGGGCACTACTTATGTCCTGTTAGCATTTTGTCCCTTTGGGACTTTGGAGTGTGTATGTGTGCAGCGTGTGTGTGTTTTATTATATTTGTGTTCCATTTTCATATTATTAGAATGGTGTTAGTATTTCTGGTCCCCTGACTTGAGTCTTGGGTGCTGGGACCATCAATGGTTGTTATTATTTAGGTAGCCATTTGGCTAGTGTAGGTTACAGCTTCCACACAGACCTTAGTGAGTTTGGCTCGTAAAGATCTGACAGTTCAAGTCTGAAATGACACAGATAGAGCTGCTCTCGTGCCAAAATTCTATTTTGGAATGGTTTTAACCATTTCACTCCGGGGCAGTTCTAGAGCTGGATTAAACTGCTAATGTCTATAATATAGCAAGACTCCATTAGAAGAAACAACATTACTAAGGTGAGTAATTTTTTCTTATAGGAGTGCACAAGCCAAGGAATGGCAAGCCACTCCTCAGAGGCAGCCCCCCAGGGGTAGAGGCAGGCCTTTTCACAGGCCTTTTACCAGACCCAGGCCTCCTCTTCAGCTTATGTTCAGAGGGGGTTCTTCAGAGGGAGAGGCAGACGGGGTACAAGCAGGCCTGCTCCCACCCCTTAGCCTAAAGCCCCTGCCAAACAGGCACCCTGATGGGATGCCCAGGGCTGGTTTTCCATTACCTGTAGGGGGCAGGCTGGCTTACTTCGTCCAGGACTGGGAGTCTTTAACATCAGACAAGTGGGTCCTGGAAGTAGTAAGCCAGGGTCTGGTTCTCAGCTTCAAAAAATTTCCAAAGATGAGAATCAGATCTTTTCCACCTGCAAACCCTCTAGAGACTCTTGCCTTGGAAACAGAAGTCTCAACCCTCCTGGCTCTCAGAGCTGTAGAAAGGGTTTCTCCCCTACACCAGGGCAAGGGTCTGTACTCCAGGTACTTCCTTACCCCAAAAAAGACAGGAGAGTGGCGGCCCATCCTGGACTTAAGATATCTGAACAAGCACCTTTTAAAACCAAAATTCAAAATGGTGACTCTGGGAATGATTTTACCCTCCCTAAGGCCAGGGGACTGGCTAGCTTCCCTGGACCTCAAGGATGCCTGCTTCCATGTTCTTATCAGAAGCTCCCACCGAAAGTACCTCAGATTCGTACTGCCCTCAGGCCATTATCAGTTCAGAGCAATGCCCTTCGGCCTTACCTCTGCCCCAAGGGTATTCACAAAATGTCTGGCAGTAGCAGTTGCTCATTTAAGAAGGCAAAAGATGCCATCTTTCCCTACCTGGACGACTGGCTCATTGTGGGTCAGTCTCCAGACCAGGTCAAATCACACCTGCAAGTTACCCAGCAGCTGCTTACCTCTCTGGACTTTCTTCTCAATCTTCCAAAGTCAGTTCTGGAACCTGTCCAGGTACTCACCTTTATAGGTGCAGAACTGGACACAAAGCAGGCCAGAGCCTTCCTTCCCCTAGAAAGGGTAAGGACCCTGGTGGCCCTGGCCTCGTCCTTCACTCTGCAGGTCTCTCGGCCAGCAAGGCTTTTCCTGCAGCTCCTAGGACACATGGCTGCTTCCACAGCTGTAGTGCAGGGAGCAAGATTTCAGATGAGAGACATTCAGTTCCATTTGAGAGCCTTCTGGTCTCAAAGAAGAGATTCCCTATCCAAGTTAATCCCAGTGACTCGAACCCTGATCCAGGCCCTTCAGTGGTGGCAGGATCAGAGCAATCTGAGACAAGGGGTGCCCTTCATCCCTCTATCTCACTCCTTGACCCTTACTACAGATACGTCCCTCTTGGGATGGGGGGCTCACATGGGCGACCTCTCCACCCAGGGGTTGTGGTCCCCTCAGGAATCTCTGCTCCACATAATCTGTTGGAACTCAGAGCTGTTTTTCTAGCACTTCAGGTGTTTTCTGCATCTGTTCAGAACAAGGTGGTACAGGTCAGAACAGACAACACCACTACAATGTGGTACATCAACAAACAAGGGGGCACTCGGTCTTCGGCCTTGTGCACGGCGATGAAGTTGTGGTCTCTGGCTTATTCCCTGAACACTTCCCTCATAACAGTTCACCTCCCAGGCAAGGACAATGTCCTGGCAGATGCTCTCAGCAGGATTTCCCAGGGCCATCACGAATGGTCACTGGATCCCCTAGTACTGGGGATAGTTTTTGCCAGATGGGGCACCCCTCAGATAGATCTTTTTGCAGCCCCAGACAGTCATCAACTTCCACTTTTTTGTTGCAGGCCCCCAGTGTTGGGCTCAGTCCCCGGATGCCTTTCTCCTCGATTGGGAATGGAAGTTTCTCTATGCCTCCCCCCCTTCCCTCTCCTGTTCAAGGTGCTAGTCAAAATCAGATCTGAGCCCTGCAAGATGATCCTGATTGCTCCAGACTGGGCCAGGCAGCCCTGGTACCCACTCCTTCTGTCCTTAGCAGTCCATCTTCCCCTGTGTCTCCCCAGGAACCACAATCTGTTAACCTGTGCCCAGGGAGAGTCTGGTATCGAATCTCAATCCCTCAACCTCAAGGCCTGGCTCTTGAGGGAGTTAGAGTTGCTGATCTACAATTTTCTCAGGGTGTTCTGAAATCTTGAAAGCTTCTAGGAAGCCTTCCACCAGGCTACCTATAACTCCAAGTGGAAAAGGTTTTCCATATGGTGTTCTGGGAAGCATATTTCCCCGAATCTGCTGATTTGCCCACTGTTTTGGACTATATGGTCCATCTTAATTCTTTGGGACTGAGACCAGCTACCCTGAAAGTGCATTTGGCAGCTGTCTCTGCTTTTATTTCAGCAGGGAAGCCCTCTTCTCTTTCTGCTCACCCTGTATTTTCCAAGTTTTTTAGGATTGCTTCATACCAATCCACCATTCAGGGACCCTGCCCCTGCCTGGAATCTTAATGTTTGCATTGCTCAGCTGATGCAACCCCCTTTGAACCTCTGTCTTCGGCAGAGCTTAAGTATTTGACTTGGAAAACTGTATTTCTAGTAGCCATCATTTCTGCCAGGCGCATAAGTGAGTTACAGGCTTTATCAGTGGAGACTGACTTTATTTCCTTTCACAGGGATAAGGTAGTCCTTAGGACTAACAGGAAGTTTTGCCTAAGGTGGTTTCAGATTTCCACCTTAACCAATCTATTTCACTTCCAGTGTTCTTCACTGACCATTCCTCCTCTGGTGAGAGGAGGCTGCACAACTAGATGTTAAGAGGCCCTAAGTTACTACGTAGAGTGTACCAAGGGTCACAGGTTTGACTCCTCCAACTATTTCTCACTTATGGTGAGGTTGGGAAAGGGAAACCTGCCACTAAGAGATCCATTGCCAGGTGGATTGTCTCTTGTATCCAATTTTGCTATCAAAAACTGGGTAAGGTTCCCCTTTCAGGCCTGAGGGCTCACTCTACCAGAGGTACAGCTGCGTCTCTAGCTGCCAGAGACATCCTATCTTAGAGATATGTCAAGCAGCTACTTGGAAAACAGTCACACTTTCACCAAGCATTACTCCCTGGATAATCCAGGCCAGGAGGGATGCTCGGTTTAGCACACCGTGCTTCAGAGCCTATTCCTAAGTAGGTTCTGTCCCTCCTCCATGGAGGTACTGCTGTGTAGTCTGCATTAGTCATAATATAGCAAGACTTCATGTTGTTTGAAGAAAATTACTCACCTTAGTAATGTTGTTTCTTCTAATGGAGTCTTGCTATGTGAGACTCCCAACCTGCCCTCTCAGAACTTCTACTTTGGGTATGGGGTGGGCAGTCCACTGTTGGCACTTATTGATGCCCCCTATTATGTTTTTCACCCCTTCTTGTTGGGGTGTTGTGTTTAATTTTATCTTAATTTTTCTGGTCCCCTGACTTGAGTCTTGGTCTTGGGACCAGAAAAATGTGTTAATATTTTAGTAGCCAGTTGGCTAGTGTAGGTTACAGCTTCCACACAGAGCCTTAGTGAGTTTTGCTCGTAAAGATCTGACAGTTTCGGTTTGAAATATCCCTGACAGAGCTTCTCTAACCGTGCTCGCGCTCTAAGTTTCATGCCCTGCATGGAAGTTAACTCTTTCACCTCCGGAGCAGTTCTAATGGTGGGACAAACTGCATTAGTCATAATATAGCAAGACTCCATTAGAAGAAACAACATTACTAAGGTGAGTAATTTTTTCTTATAGTATTTCCAGCAGCGGCACCATGGATCAGTGCGCATGAGGGGGGGACCACTGGACATCAGGAAGGGTTTGTTTTGTAAGTAGGAGTTGGTGATCAGGGATGGGGAAGGACCACTAGCACCAGTGATTTTTCTATTTACACCACAGGCTGGTGATCGGAGGAAGGGGGACCACTAGCACCAAGGACTCTTCTATTCACATTACAGGCTGGCAGTTGTAGGGAGGGGAGCAATTAGCACCCGGGATTTTTCTATTTACACTATTGGCTGGCAATTGGAGGTTGGGGGGGGGAACACTAGCACCAGGAATTCTTTTATTGACACTACGGGCTGGCAGTCGGTGGGGGGGCATGGACCACAGTGGATGGGTGTGCTCCTCAGTGGCCAACTGGCTAGGTGGCTGCATTTCCTCTGGCAGCTGCTACGGGATTGCCTGGAGTAAGTTGGGGTTTTGTTTGTGCAGCACAAAGCCACCGACTATGGGGTGGCATGGCTATTTATAGCCACGCCCTTTCCCTTGCCCACCTGCATAGTATTATATTTTGTTTGTGTGGGCACTAACCCTTTTTTCCCATGCAACAGTCCCTTTTGAATCCAGGAAAAATCCTGGTTTGCATGGGCAAAGACACGTTAGCGCCAGTGGAAACCTTTAAATATCGGGTCCCAGGTGACCCCTACTCTCTATACTGTGCCTAAGGTCCACAAGTCTGTGAGGGACCCTCCTGGGTGATCAGTTATTTCTGGAGTGGGGTCACTTAGTAAGGGTCTCTGCAGATTTATGGACCAATATCTCAAACAGACTGTGGTGAAAGTCCCTAGTTACATAAGGGACTCGATGGATATAACCAATAAATAGAGAAGTAGAATTTGATAGCAGATAAGGACCACTTGGCCCATCTAGTCTGCCCATTTCTCCCTACCTATACTATTACCACGGACTGTGCCCACTCTACAGCTCTTTCACCCCCCCCCTTCCTTTCCACTATAATTCTCTTGTGCTTGTCCCATGCAGTCTTGAACTCCACGATTGTTTGTGCCCCAGTCACCTCCGCTGGAAGGCTGTTCCAGGAATCCTCCACTCTTTCTGTGAAGAAGTACTTCCTCACATCTCTCCTGAGTCTACCCCCTCCAGCTTCATTGCATGTCCCTTGTCTTTGAATATCTTTTCTTCTGAAAAATACTTCCCTCTTATACCTTATTTACCCTCAAGAGGCATTTAAAAGTCTCTATCATATCCTCCCTCCCTCCCTCCTCTGTTCCAGGGTGTACATATGGAGGTCCTTTAGTCTCTTTTTATAGGGCTTTTGATGCAGACCCTGCACCATTTTAGCTGTCCTCTGTACCGCCTCCACTCTGTGTACGTCCTTCCATAGATGTGGTCTCCAAAACGGGGCGCAGTACTCTAGATGGGGTCTTACCTACTGCTTTATCACACTGCCTGGCCAAATTTAGGTCATCTGATATGATTACCCCCAGGTCTGTATCCTGCTTGGTGGTCGTGAATACCACTCCACCCATTTTGTACTTCACCCCTGGGTTTCTGTGCCGTAAGTGCATTATTTGCACTTTTTGCCATTGAAACCCAGCTGTCATACCCTTGACCACTCTAGTTTTCTCAGGTCTCTGTTTATCTCCCCCCCCCCCCAGAGTGTCCACCCTATTGCCGATTTTGGTGTCATCCACAAAGAGGCAGACCTTCCCTTCCAGCTCCTCGGCAATGTCACTTATAAAGACATTAAAGATGACCGGTCCCAGCACTGATCCCTGAGGCACCCCACTGGTCACCCTTCCTTCGAGCGAACTCCATTTACAAACACCCTATATTGCCTATCCCCTATCAATTTAAATTAGAGGGATTTGATTGGCAGGAACAGTATTGCTGGGTCACCATTGTTATATACTGTTAATACACATACATAATACATGACCATGGTGTTAGGGCATGTAAAGATTTCATGGCAGCAGATAGTACCCTGAAGGATGCACCACAGAGATTTATTTTGAACTTATTAAAATGAGTATTAACACACAACTATTTTTTGTTTGACAGTAAAGTTTACCTACGGTTGAGAAAGATGGCTATGGTGGCGGCATTGGCCACCTCATATGCCAACATCCTTATGGCCTGGTGGCAGGAGATCAGATAGTTTTTGTTGAGGCCAACCCCCACCTCAGACACATCATTAAGTAGTATAGTTTTATTGATGACATAGTATGTGTCTGGGTTGGGGGGGTACTGTGCTAGATTTTTTTGAGTGGTTGAATTTGGAATTCTATAAATATCACTTGTACCCACAAGAAAAATTGCAGGGAGATAGAATTTTTCGATATAAAACTGGGGTGGTCAACAAAGTGATTTGTGAACCATTCAGAAAACCAGTCTCAGGTAACAGCTTATTGAGGATAGAAAGTGCACACCCAAGATGCCTAGTCATCAGCATTCCTAATTGGCAATTTTTTTTTTTTTTTAATACTTGTTGGCAATCTTTGCGTATTAAATGCAGTTGTACTTTGGAAGAGACCTATAAGAAGGAGGCCTAGATGCTGTTCAGTCAGAATGGTGCATAAAACTGAGAAGAACGTGGAACAGGTGCCTAGGAACTCTCTTATTGGTACCTAAAAAGAGAGGGGGAGGTGCCAAGACAAAGGATAATTTTGACCTTCCAAGAATCGATCTTTACCATTCATCACTTCATAGATCTGTGCTGGAGGCGCTAGGACTCCACGGGAGCATATAGCTTTAAAAATTCAGAGCTAAAGGACCGACGTTGGGGACAGCGCCACCCACGAGGCAGATGCATGATGTGGCGCTTGTGGAATGGCCTGTAACCGACGCCGGCCCCCTGCGTATCTCAGTTCTGTTCTTCCCACCATCGAAGCTGCATTTCATGGCAGCGTTCGCCATTTTGTTGCTGTGCCATCTGTTCGTTGCCGCCACTTCGACCCCATAACTCTTCTTTTTTTGCCTTTCCGGCACCGCTTTCTATCCTGTCTACTTTTTAACAGTGCTGGGCTCTATTTTTGCTGTTTTTTTTATTATTTTCCGAGTCTAGTCATATCTGATTCTCAGGGCCCTAAACAGCAGAAGTCAAAGAAGAAGCCAATAACCCCAATGCATTGATGCCTCTGTGGGAGAAATAAGTTCATCCAGGACCGGTATGACTGTTGTTGGATCTGCCTTGGAGCTCAACATGACATGGACCATTGTAATGCCTGCTTTTCAATGGATTTCCACACTCTCGAGATTTGCATGATGAAGTGGGGTTGCGTTCCCCCTAGTTTTGGAGATGCTGTCGATGCTGAGGTCAGAGCTATATGCTGGGCCTGCACCGGTGATCTCCTTGGGCTTGTGGTCTGGCAACGTTTTGGCTCCTGGCACTAAGGCTGGTGGTGGTGAGCAAGGTGGTGTTGCCCATGTGTCCAGGTCCCTGCTTGATGTCACTTGTGGCACTGGGACAGGGAAGGCCCCGGAGTTAATGGCCTGATGGAAAATCTTCTGGATCCCGTCCCCTGAGCAGTTGGATGACCTAGGGGATGAGGACCGGGAAGGTCCTGACAGGTTTCCGGGTGCTAATGATGAAAGGGGCCTTTCTGGGCCTAGTTCTAGGCCTGCCTTGACTTCAGTGTCATCATCTCTAGCTGTTTGTCAGTCTGTTGCCGGTCACGGCACCATCCCCCTTTTGTCTTCAGTGCCAGGGATGGTCTCGGTGCTGATTCTGGTGCTAGGAAGGGGGTCGGTGCCAAATATTTATTTAATTTATTTATTTAAATGTTGTTTACTGGGAAAGGCTGTCCTTCAGCTCCGACTCTCGATGCTGAGTCTGTTGCTATGCTTAGCCCAAGGGGCAGAGCCCATTCTGGTGAGGTTGGGGCTGGTAGATTCAAGTCAGCACCTCATTCTGGCTGAGAGCTTGTGGCAGCTCTAGCAGAAGTCATAGTGCTGACTCGAATCCTCTGGCCTCACAGAAACCATTTGGGCCTGTCATAGGTGGGGATAGGAGCCATCCTGTGAGACCTCTATGGCTTCAGTCTCCCTGCCTGGGGGTTTCCCTCCAGGGGTACCACCTGGATCATTCCTCCACAGTTGAGTGTTCTCAGGTGGACATGTTTGTCAGTCCCTCCTCTTGGGCGAGAAACATGGAAACATAAAATTTGACGGCAGATAAGGACCACTTGGCCCACCTAGTCTGCCCATTTTCCTACCTGATGGATAAGCTGCAGATCCTAGTTAACCAACAGCCTACTTCCTCCTACCTCTCACTAGAACTGCCTTATGTCTGTCACATGCATTCTTGAATTCCCCCACTGTTCTCGACTCCACGACCTCCTCAGGAAGGCTGTTCCATGCATCCACAACCCTCTCCATGGAAAAATACTTCCTCACATGACCTCTGAGCCGTCCCCCCATTATCTTCAGATTGTGCCCCCTTGTTCTTACACATCTTTTTTTCTGAAAGATACTACTCTCTTGGACTTTGCGATTCCCTTGAGGTACTTGAAAGTTTCTATCATGTCCACCCCTTCTTTCCTGTAGGTTATACATATTAAGCTCCTTTTGTCTGTCTTCATATGTCTTCTGGTGCAGACCCTGCACCATTTTGGTTGCCCTCCTCTGGATAGCCTCCGCTCTGCCTTTGTCTTTGCGGAGATGGGGTCCCCAGGACTGCATACAGTACTCCAGATGGGGTCTCACCAACTGTCTGTACGAAAGGATAACAACATCCTGTTTTCTACTGTTGATGCCTCTCCCTGTGCATCCCAGTATCCCCCCAGCCCTCCTTACTGCCTTCTCACATTGCTTGCCTACCTTTAGGTCATCTGATATAATTACCCCCAGGTCCCTTTCCATTTTTGTTGTTGTCAGTATCTCACCCCCTTGTTTACTCTTCCCCTGGGTTTTTGTTTCCCAGGTGCATTACCTTGCACTTCTTTGCGTTAAATCTAAGCTGCCATACATTTGACCATTCCTCCAACCTTGCCAAGTCCCTTCTCATCCTTTCCACTCTATCTTGTGTATCAACCCTGTTGCAGATCTTCGTGTCGTCTGCAGAGAGACATACTTTTCCTTCCAGTTCCTCTGCAATGTCACTTATAAAGACATTAAAGAGGACCGGCCCCAGTACTGAACCCTGCAGTACCCCACTAGTTAACCCTCCTTTCTTCACTGTGGACTCCGTTTACTATTACCCTTTGCGTCCTGTTGTCCAGACAATTTTTTATCCAGGCTACCACCTTGGGACCCACTCCCAGGCTGGCTAACTTGTATATTAATATTTTGTGGGGGACCGTATCAAATGCTTTGCTAAAATCTAGGTAGGCCATGTCCACAGCCCTTCCCTGATCTACTACTTTGGTTACCCAGTCAAAGAAATCTGTTAGATTCATCTGACACGACTTTCACACTGTGAATCCATGCTGCCTTGGGTCCTGTGCCCCACTGGCCTCTAGGTATTCAGCAGTTCTTTCCTTCAGAAGTGTCCATCATTTTCGCAACCACTGAGGTCAAACTAACTGGTCTGTAGTTTCCTGCCTCTGCCCTGCTCCCACTTTTGTGAAGAGGAATCACATCCACCCTCCTTCAGTCCTCAGGTACCACCCCATCCTCCCATGATTTGTTAAAGAGAGTAGTCAGTGGTGTCACTAGTTCTACCCTTAGTTCTTTTAGAATTCTTGGGTGAATCCCATCAGGCCTCATTGCTTTGTCCACCTTCAGTTTTTCTAGTTCTTTCAGAACTCTTTCTTCTGTGAATGGACTGGTATCGACCCCCCTATCCAGAGTGTTTCTTTTTGTTTGATTTAGGTACCTCCCCCTCCTCTTCCTTTGTGAATAGTGAGCAGAAATATCCATTCAGTATCCCTGCTTTTTCACTGTCACCCTCTGCCCACATTCCCACCGCTTTATTAAGCCTCAGTATCCCTCCTTTGGTCTTTCTTTGCTCCCTAATGTACCTATAAAATGTTTTATCACTCTTCTTAACAGAGTTGGCTGTCCTTTCCTGGGTTTGGGCCTTTGCTATTCTGACTGCCTTCCCTGCCTATTTCTGCTTTAACTGATAAAGTTTTCTTGGTTCCCTGCATGCTCTTGTAGCCCTGGCAGAGGACCCAGCTTAGTCCACCATGACCCTCCTCCTCCTCCTCCTCCCTTCCCCTCTTCCCCTTCTGCTGTCCCGGGCATTTCCAGTCCTACAGGGCCCTTGACTTGGGACCAGTTCAGAGTGTCAGCGAGTGCCTTTTCCACCAACCTCAGGGCACTAGATCAGGCTGTTTGCCAGCTTGAGACCCCCCAGCACCATCACCCCCTGAATCCAACTCCTCGTCTTCCTACTCTGAGGAATGGGACTTTTCCCTTCATTTCTCTTCAGATGCTGAGTACCTTCATTACCAGCAATTCCTTGTGGAGATGATGAGGGAGCTGCAAATTGACCATTTTTCAGGCCACAGTCCTGCTCGTTTGACTTAGTCCTTCCTTGGGGAGTACAGTCATGACTGTACAGTCTATCTCCATGGCCTAGGCCTTTTGTCGAGGCATCTAGAGACATCTGTCTCCATCCCTATGCCTCCTTTCCAGCCCCAAGGGACACCTGGCTCAGGTACTGCACACCCATGGGGTCTCCAGGAGCCATGCCACACCTCACTTCTGGGCTCCAGCTCCTGGACACCCCTTCTGGGCATAGGCGCTCAATGCATGACTGTCCCCCAGAGTCGAACTCTGTGCAGTTTGATGCCTGCGGTCAAAGAGTCTTCTCAGCAGCATGCAATAAGTTATATTATGATCAATCCAGTCCTTGATCTGTGCTCCACTCCTATGTATGATGACCTGTATATATCTGTCAGTTGAACTAGCTAGTCTAGAATGTATAATCTGAAATGTGCTTACTACTGTATGTTTCCCCTAGCGTCAAATGATGCATTTCCCACATGTTTGTTTACCGTGACAAAAAAACTGTACTCTCTTTGCCATGTCTCCTTGACTGTTGTTCCTCATGTTGTACTCTCCTGAGTCGCTCCTGAAAATAGGCATAATACTTGTCTAGTGTACTTACCCGGTAAACAAAAGCTAAATAAATAAATAAATGCACTGTTTTGTGCATCTTGGCACATCAAACACACCAGCCGTCCTATGGCAGGCACCAGTGGAGCAATGCTGGGACAACTCTTGGTGTCCATGCCAGACAGTGAGGTATCCAGACAGGTTATGCACCTTTCTGCCCAGAGCCTGGAGCTCGCGAGACAACAGGCAAGGGCATCCTACGATGCCAGTGAGGTAGCCTCCAGGTTAGTAGGAACTACAGTCTGCATTAGGTGAACAACGTGGCTTCGCCTCTTCTGGTTATCTGAATTGGCCCAGCATAGGGTAATTGCCTCATGATTCCAGGAGGCCCACTTCTTCTTCCACAGGGCCAGGCACGAGCTTGTGGGGTGCCTTCCTGCTCGTAGGCCAAGGGATCTTCCATCTGCTCCTGACATGACCAACCTTGGGCCTTGCCAGGCTTATAACTGACCCTGCCTCTTTGTGTTTTTTCCCCACAGGAGGCTGAGTGAATAACTATTTCCCTTAGGGTGAGCCAACACCGCCCTTTGGTAGTAAGCTTGGCACTCAGACCCATGAAGTAATGAACGGTGAAGACGGTTTCTTTGCAGATATAGAAATTACATACTCACCGTAATTCTTGATCTTCCAGAATATCTTCACTATTCATTACTACAACCCGCCCACCATCCTCGTCGATGACCAGGCACCTGGACAGGTCACCTGTCTCTCTCTCTCTCTCTCTCTCTCTCTCTCTCTGTATCTTTCTTCTGCTAGGCACAGTTGTTAAAAAACAAGCAAAAAAAAAAGAAGAAAAAAAAGAGAAATGGCAATAGAATGCATTCATTTTTCTTAGTTGGGCTCTTTCCTTCCTTTCTAGCAGGTATCCTCTAGTCCCAGTTTATTTTCCCACCTCAGGATTGCTTTGTGTTAGCTTTCAAAGTCTTAGGTGTCTCCTCTTTGGTTGGAGAACCTTTGCTGGTAATACAGTTCCAAGACTCATCCGGTTGCTGTGCACATCTTCCCTGGCCCTTCTGCTTAACTGGTGACTGGGAAAACACTGATTTCCTTGTCAGGCGCATGGCCAGTGATAATAAGGAGCATAGCTCCTTTAAGCCCCCATGTAGCTTTATTCGCTCTGTGCACACGGCCACCATGGCCGTGCCTGGTTTGTTTGTCCCCCCCAGTGGCCCTCTTACTAAAGGATAACCGGGCTGTTCTGTCCCCCGTGGTGGCAGTGCGGGGCACATTCTCCTTCCGGACCCTTCCGCATTGCAGGGCAGGGTCCCAATAAACACTGCCACAGTTGCAGCACCGACGGCTTCGGGGCTTGAGTCCCACCACAACTCCCAGGACCGAGGAGACATTGGAGCTGCATGAACTCCACAACAAGGTAAACCCTTTTGTTTAAGTGGCATGCTGGGATCCCACCCCAGCATGAAAGTAGTCCTGTGGCGTCCTTTTGTTTAAAACGCCTGTAAAAATAAAGGAAACGTCCGTCGTTGAGTCTGGTGTCCCCTCCTGCAACCCACGCCCACCCTCTACGTACTCTACCTCCCCAACCCCCCACCCCATACTTACCTCCGGAGCCCAGCGCGACGATCTTCTGAGGACCAGGAACATGTCTGCACTCTTCAAAGCCGACTGCGAATTGAAGAAGTGCCGGTAAGCTGTATAATGGCATAAATAGGGTTTCTTCAACTTAAGTGGCTATCTCTGCTCTTTTAAGGAATTTTTCACCAGATTTTTCAACATGGGGTTCTTGGGACCCCATCACATGAACTCAGTCAATGTCATTTTGTTATTCGGTCCCAAAAGGGTGATTTCATGGTCACTGCGTGGGACCACCTTTCGGGACCGATTAACGAAATGACAGTGTCACAGTTCATGCGGTAGGCCCCAAAAACCGTATGTTGAAAATATGGCGAAAAATTTCCAAAAACTGACTGTTTTATGAGCGTGCAATTCGCAGTTCCTACGCACGCTTGTAACTTTTTAATATTTTCACTCCATATTTTCAACATTGCTATTTTACCTCACCTCCTTATGAACAGTACAGCTATCATTTTTCACGTCACCTGAAATGTGTTTTCGCACATGTAGCGCACAATGGCGTGGTCGGTGTGCGAAATCAATGTTAGGGACAGATTAAGAAAATCACAGTGACACCGTTCATGAGCAAAGGTCTTAAAATGCCTATGTTGAAAATTTGCTGACAACGGTCCATATAATGACAGTGTTACAAATGTGCATTGAGCAGTTTCCACGCACACACGTAACTTTAAAAATGTGTAATATTTCAAGTCAAAATTTTCAACATTGTCCATTTTGTACACCTCCTTATGAACAGTACAGCTGTCATTTTTCACATCCTGCCTGAAATGTGTTTTTGCACATCTGGCACACAATAGTGCGGTAGCTGTGGGAAATCAATGTTCGGGGCAGATTAAGAAAATTATAGTGACAGTGTTCATGAGCAGAGGTCACTGAATGCCTGTGTTGAAAATTTGGTGAAATAATTCCACTAAATGACTGTGTTATGAGTGTGCATTGCGCAGTTTCCACGTACGCTCGGAAGTTCAAGCATTTTTAATATTTTCACTCCAGATTTTCAGCATTGCCATCTCTTCACATCTCCCTATGAATGGTACAGCTGTCATTCTTCACATCCTGCCCGATCTGTGTTTTCGCACATCTGGCACAGAAGGGCACAGTCCCTGTGGGAAATCAAAGTTCGGGACACATTAACAAAATCACAGTGCCACTGTTCATCAGCAGAGGTCCCAAATGCTTTCATGAGGTGGGGGTCAGAAAAAGGCCATGTTGAAAATTTGTAGTACAAATACCAACAAACGCCTAGGGCATTAGGGTTTCTAACCATAACGTCCCGCCCTGTACAGACTGACAGGCATCAGGGGTGTGCCTTTGGATTGCCGGCTGTAATGCTCACACCATTCCACCCACACCCCTCCCCATTCTGAAGTCAGTGACCGGTATCGAGGTGTGCTTTGGACTTTTCGGCCCCAGACTTCACCCCATTCTCCTATACTGCACCCATTTCAGTTTATGTTCTTATGAAATGGGGTCCAAAGGCATGCCTCAACACTTGGTGTCTGCAAAACAGGGTGAGATGAAATGCCAAGAGCGTTATGGGCAACGTCCCAAAGGCACACCGCCGATGCCTGCCCATCTCTGGAGGGTGGAGGTGGGGTTGGCGTGAGTTCAGTACTTCGCTGTCATTCCATCTGTATTACTCTAGCACATCCAGTGCTAATATCAGCAGGCAAATATTCGGCATTGACAAATGCTTGTTTTCTTACACAATAGCTGTGTTTACACCACCGCAGTGCTCTGGAATTTGCAGCACTCCACTCCTGCTGCGATCGCTGCAGTGGCTCAATTTCAGGTTTACACAGACCACCCTGTAGGTTGCTTCAAAGGGGCTGTACATTCTGGGGGCAAGGTGGTTTCCCCCTCCCGACGCCGCAGTAATGAGTGGTGACATGCAAGTGGCGCTGAAGCGCCAGAAGGCTCATGCCCTGCTCTTCACATCCGAGTTCAGCAAACAGCATTTTTCATAGAAACATAGAAGTTGATAGCTGTTAAGGACTGCAAGGCCCATCCAGTTTGCCCATTCCTTTCTAGAAGGTATCCTGTAGTCCCAGTTTATTTTCCCACCTCAGGAGTGCTTTCTGTTTTTTTTTTTTTTTCTGGGGAAACTTGGGGAAAGTGCATGAAAATATAAAATGAGGGCTAGAAGTTTTACAAATTAGGGTTGTAATCTGGGACTGCAGTACTGGACATGTGCAAATGCGTATGCATATCCCTGGGGACAGAGGGAATATGCATATGCATTAGTGCATGCCCAGTATCGCTCTCCAGGTCACGGACCATCTCAGTAAACATAACCTGATATCCCCTGCTCAACATGGTTTCAGGCAAGCCCACAGTACTTCCACTGCCTTGGTCCAGTTCACTAATGATGTGTAAACTGCAATGGATAAGGGCACATTACCTGGAGGGCGATGAGTTTTACCAGTAATTTGCTACGGGTGTGCAAGATTGTGATTGGTCAGTAGTTCTCGACACTTATAGAATCCCCTTTTTTAAATACTGGGATTTTCTTAGCCACTTTCCAGTCACTAGGAACATTGGTGGTGGTAAGAGACAGGTTGAATATTCTGATGATATGGGGACACAAGGTGGGGGGGCAGCCAACCTAAGTATTCTTGGCTCAAGACATCGAGGCTGATGCTGCCACAAGTTGGGATAGATTTCAGAAGTAACAGAACCTCACTGCGTGAAGGTACAGTGGCGAGATGGAAAGGCAAGTTGGGGTTGGAGGGGACTCAGTAGAGCATGCCATGTGGGACTCAAATCTGGCTAGGTTGGAGAAGTGGGAGTTAAAAGCATGTGTAACAGTGTTTGGGTTGTTACAGTTTGAGTTTTTGATAGTCATGTCAGGTGGGGTTGGGCGTGTACTGTTCCCCATGAGCCCCTTGATGTAGGTCTGGAAATTCTTGGCCTCTCTGGCAGAAGCATGCAGGAGCTCCCTGTGGTATTTGCTTTTCACTGTCCACGTTTCTTTTTTGCAGGCATTCCTCAGAACCCAATAAGCTAATCAATCCAATTGAAGTGATGTGGATTTAAGTTTTGCCCAAACGAACTAACAAAGACATTGGGGCACTATTTATTTATTTTATCTATTCACAATTCGGATTTACAACCTTTGAGTCAAAGACTCATTTACAAAGGCACTCTGTCACAGGGAGGGTAGACAACAGTTGGTGGAGTACAACAATAGAGAACATTACAGGTGAGATGGAATAAAAAGAACATACAAAGCAAAAGGACATACAGAGCACTTCCAGTGATACCGTGGTGTACGCAGCTTCAATTCGTGGTGTACAGAGGCTTCACTTAAACTAACCTAGTTAAACTAATGTACATATAATACTATGGTATCCCTAGAGGTACTGGGTAGCGATACCTGGGGGTGGAGGCTGGGAGAGTGGCAGACTGGGAGGACTTTGTCTGTAGATTGGGACAGGCACAGTTCGAGGTATGGCCCAGTCATGGGCATGTACAGCTCTGAGTGTCAGTGAGGTGCTTTGGTAGAGCAATTTTGAAGGGGCCGATTTTGGGGATGTTTGTGATGTGAGCGGGGAGGGAGTTATACCAGAAGGGGGCTCTGGAGTGGAAAGATCTTTAGGCAAGCGAGGTCCTGGCTCTTGGCATCTGGAAGGTGTCTTTGGTTGCATTTCTGGACGTGACCGAGTGGGAGGCCTGTTTTAGGGATGTAGTAACCCCTTGGGGGGAGAGCCCAAGCAGTGTTTTTTTGGCCAGTATACAGGTGTGGTAGCGCAGGCGCTCTTCAAAGGTGAGTAGGTTTGAGGTGGAGTAAAGCTGGCATGTTAGGGGAATATGTTCGTCCTGGAGGGATAGTAGGGCGGAGGTAAAATGATCAAGGGCTTTATCCACATCCCAGATATAGTAAAGCGGACAGCAGTCTATGGGCCTCCAAACAATCCAGGACTGTACCGTACCCCCACCGCTGTTTGTCCACAACCACACATCTGCCCCTTAGCCCCTGTTAATTTCAATGAGTCTTCTCTGGGTTTAGGGTCTCCACAATATTTTGGCTTTCTTCTGTAAGTGGTCAGATCTGATGGTTGGAAGTTAGAGGACACGAGGCGAACAAGGGTGACAGAGAGATGACCATTTAAACTGAATTTTCTAGAAGATCTTGGTGCAGGTACTAGTACCAAGTATAGTGTAATGCTATGGATGAACACAATTCTGTTAGAAGAACGACAATTACTGGTAAGTAACTGCTTCATAGATGGATCAGATTGTTTATGCGTAGTTCTAGGCTTTGTGTGTATGGATCTATTAGAGTGCGTGAGATGTGTGTATGGATCTGTTAGAGGGCTGGATCCTGGTATGTATGTATCTGATAGAGGGCATGAGTCAGTGTGTATGGATCTGTTTAAGGGCTCGTGTCAGTGTGTTTGGATCTCTTAAAGGGCTCCAGCCTATGTGTATAGATCTGTTATGGGGCTAGATCTGTGTGTATGTATCTGTTAGAGGGCTCAGGACAGTGTATATGTATTTGTTAGAGGGCTCGGTCTGCGTGTATGTATTTGTTAGAAGGCTTAGGCCTGTGTGTATGTATCTGTCAGAGGGCTCGGGTCTGTATGTACTGTTATGTATGTATCTGCTAGAGGGTGCAATTGTGTATGTATCTGTTAGAGGGCTTATATTTGTGCGTATGTACCTATTAGAGGGCTTGGTCTGTGTGTATGGATCTGTCAGAGGGCTCGGGTCAGTGTGTATGGATCTGTTAGAGGGCTCGGGTCAGTGTGTATGGATCTGTCAGAGGGCCTGGGTCAGTGTGTATGGATCTGTCAGAGGGCCTGGGTCAGTGTGTATGGATCTTTCAGAGGGCTCAGGTCAGTGTGTATGGATCTGTTAGAGGGCTCAGGTGAGTGTGTATGGATCTGTTAGAGGGCTCGGGTCAGTGTGTATGGATCTGTCAGAAGGCTCGAGTCAGTGTGTATGAATCTGTCAGAGGGCTCAGGTCAGTGTGTACGAATCTGTCAGAGGGCTCGGATCTGTATATATATATATGTATGTATGTCTGTGTGTATGTATGTATCTGCTAGAGGGTGTGGTCTCTGTGTATGTATCTGTTAGAGGACATATGCCTTTATGTATCTGCTAGAGGTGCAGTCTCTGTGTATGTATCTGTTAGGGGGCTTATGCCTGTGTGTATGTATCTGTTAAAGGGTTTGGTCTGTGTGCATGGATGTGTCAGAGGGCTCAGGTCAGTGTGTATGTATCTGTTAGAGGGCTCGAGTCAGTGTGTATGGATGTGTCAGAGGGCTTAGGTTAATGTGTATGGATTTGTTAGAGGGCTCGGGTCAGTGTGTATGGATCTGTTAGAGGGCTCAGGTCAGTGTGTATGGATCTGTTAGAGGGCTCAGGTCAGTGTGTATGGATCTGTTAGAGGGCTCAGGTCAGTGTGTATGGATCTGTTAGAGGGCTCAGGTCAGTGTGTATGGATCTTTCAGAGGGCTTAGGTCAGTGTGTATGGATCTGTTAGAGGGCTCAGGTCAGTGTGTATGGGTCTTTCAGAGGGCTCAGGTCAGTGTATGGATCTGTTAGAGGGCTCGGGTCAGTGTGTATGGATCTGTCAGAGGGCCTGGGTCAGTGTGTATGGATCTGTTAGAGGGCTCAGGTCAGTGTGTACAGATCTGTTAGAGGGCTCGGGTCAGTGTGTATGGATCTGTCAGAGGGCCTGGGTCAGTGTGTATGGATCTTTCAGAGGGCTTAGGTCAGTGTGTATGGATCTTTCAGAGGGCTCAGGTCAGTGTGTATGGATCTGTCAGAGGGCCTGGGTCAGTGTGTATGGATCTTTCAGAGGGCTCAGGTCAGTGTGTATGGATCTGTTAGAGGGCTCAGGTCAGTGTGTATGGATCTGTTAGAGGGCTTGGGTCATTGTGTACGGATCTGTCAGAGGGCTCGGATCTGTATATATGTATGTCTGTGTGTATGTATGTGTCTGCTAGAGGGTGTGGTCTCTGTGTATGTATCTGTTAGAGGACATATGCCTTTATGTATCTGCTAGAGGTGCAGTCTCTGTGTATGTATCTGTTAGGGGGCTTATGCCTGTGCGTATGTATCTGTTAAAGGGTTTGGTCTGTGTGCATGGATGTGTCAGAGGGCTCAGGTCAGTGTGTATGTATCTGTTAGAGGGCTCAGGTCAGTGTGTATGGATGTGTCAGAGGGCTTAGGTCAATGTGTATGGATCTGTTAAGAGGGCTCGGGTCAATGTGTATGGATCTGTCAGAGGGCTTGGATCAGTGTGTATGGATTTGTCAGAGGGCTCAGGTCAATGTGTATGAATCTGTTAGAGGGCTCGGGTCAGTGTGTATGGATGTGTCAGAGGTCTCAGGTCAATGTGTATGAATCTGTTAGAGGGCTCAGGTCAAGTCAAGTCAAATTTATTTAAAAAGACGCCCAATCCCTAAGGCTCTGGGCGCCACACAAAAACTTTACAGTATTTCATACCATATAAATTAAAATTACTACATACATATAATCAAACATTGATCCCCAAAAGCCTGCAAAAATAGGAAGGTCTTCAGGCGAACCTTAAAGGCAATTATGGTGGGGGCCTCCGTAACTACAGAAGGCAGGAATTCAAAAGCGGGAGCAGCAGAACTCAAAGGCTCGGTCCCCCGCAGACTTTAGGTCCCGCTTCTTCGACAGTTAGGAGGCCACCACTAGAGGAGCCGGAGATCACGGATAGAGGTGGAAAGTACCAGGAGATCAGACAGGTTACCAGGGCCCTGCCATGTAGGGCCTTATAGGTGAGAAAACCCACCTTGAAGAGTAATCTCCATCTGACAGGCAGCCAGTGCAATTCGCACAGTATAGAGGCAATATGGCAAAATTTGTTTGCCCGACAGCTCGGCAGCAGCGCTTTTGCACTAGCTGCAGTCTATGAAGAGAACCTCCAGAGACCCAAAGATAGAGGGCATTACAGTAGTCAAGCCTAGAAATGACTAAGGCATGTATCAAGGTAGGGAGGTCCAGAGCCGGAACAAGGGGCTTAATCCTGGCAATGTTTCTAAGATGGAAAAAACAGGACCGGACTACGGAGGATATATGAACCTCCATAGACAAGTTCCTGTCAAAAATCACACCAAGATTTCGCACCCAAGGGGAGGCCATCAATGACACAGCTCCTAGCACAAGGCCAGTCCCAGAGTCAGAGACCATCCCATCATGAACTCTGTTTGACTCCACTACCAGTACCTCAGTCTTGTCGGGGTTCAGTCGTGACCAGCTGGAGGCCATCCAGTCGTTAATCTCAGCCAGACAGATGTTTAGCACATCCACTGCGTTTGATGTTCCTGGGGCAAAGGATAAGTATAGCTGAGTATCATCGGCATAGCAATGAAAACTCAGACCATACTTCCTAATGATACCCCCCAGGGGCAGCATATATACTGCGAACAACATTGGGGCCAATATCGAACCCTGAGGGACTCTACACGAAAGAAGGCAGGGTATAGATGAGAAATTTCCCATCACAACCCATTGCCTCCTATTGGTGAGAAAGGACTCAAACCATTTGATGACAATACCGGTGAGTCCACATAACTCCCTCAGGCGGAGAAGCAACACACAATGGTCCACAGTATCAAATGCTGAAGAGAGAGATCGAGGAGAACAAGAATTGACCTATCCCCCCGATCTCTAGCTCTGAGGAGGTCATTTTGCACCCGAACTAACGCAGTTTCAGTGCTATGTCTGGCCCGAAAAGCCGACTGGAAGGGATCATACAACTCGTGGGTCGTGAGTTGCTCTTCCAACTGAAGCAATACCACTTTCTCAACAATCTTCCCCAAAAATGGAAGATTGGAGATAGGACAGTAATTTGCCCTAATCTCCGGGTCCAGAGAAGATTTCTTTAAAAGGGGTCTCACCAGAGCCTCCTTCAAGGCATCTAGAAAGACACCCTGACTCAAGGAACACCGGACAATCAGGGCAAACACCGGGGCCAACAGAGTCAATGCATCTCATTAAGAAACGCGTGGCACTGGGTCCAGTTCACAAAAGGTATGCTTCAAGTTGGCCACCTCAATAACCTCACAATCCTCCGCTGGCCTAAACTCTCCCCAACCAGGCGGAGTGCTCTTAGAACACAACTGACGACCACTGACAGCAATAGTATTGCTGGCTGAAGAAACCTCCTGCCGGATCAAAGACACCCTGTCCGAGAAATACCGAGCAAAATCCTCACAATCCTCATTTGAGGAAACTCTTCCAGGCTGAAGACAGAGAGGATGGAGAAGTCTGTCAACAGTCCGGAAGAGTGAGGCTGGTCGGTTTCTCCCGGCAGCAATCTTCCGAGACAAAAATACTGTCTTCTTTTGTTTGATTGCCTCCTGATATGCGCGATAATGCGCACACAGGACCAGTTTGTCTGTCTCCAGACGGGACTTCCTCCAGCGGCACTCTAATCTCCGACCCAGCTTCTTCATTTCCCTGAGATCTCCATCATACCAAGGAGACCTCAGGTACGAAGCTCTGGGTCATACACGGATAGGTGCGAGGGAGTTGATGGTGCCAGACAACACCTTATTATAGGTGTCTACCCCGACATCAACAGCTCCGACGCATGCGTCACCCATACTGGATAAATCAACTGCCGCCATAAAACCCTCAGGGGTAAGATCACGTAAAGGGCGGCAGCGAATCATCTCAGCAGGGGAGGAACTTAGAATGGGAGCCCTAAGCGTGAACTTCACTGTGCAATGATCAGACCAAAATTCCTGATCAATTGCAAGATCTGCAATCTCAAGACCCAGTGAGAACACCAGGTCCAATGTATGGCCATCACGATGAGTAGGTGCGCCAACGAACTGCAACAGCCCCAAAAGGGACATACTCTGCAGAAATTCGCTGGTGCACCTTTGAGCTTTATCCTCGGCTCAAACATTGAAATCCCCCAGAAAAATACATCTTGGGGAATCCAATGTTTCGCCGGCAACAAATCCGGCAAATTCCTGCAGGAAGCCCCCCATTGGGCCAGGAGGGCGATAGATGAGGAGGATCCTGCAGCCAATGCCAAGTCCTCCACGAATGGCCACGCATTCAAATGAACCTGGGGTTCCCACCGGGTGCACGGTGAAGGTCAGGCTCGATCTAAAGCAATTGGCTACACCGCCACCCCTGCGATTTTCTCTGGGGCAGTGCACCACGGTATATCCTGGGGGGACTGCAGCCTCAAAAATAGGGCCAACATCATCTCCCACCCAGGTCTCCGTAATGCAAGCCAGGTTGACCGATGAAATCAAGGCAGCAATAATTGCCGTCTTGTTTCTGATCGACCTGGCATGTGTATGGATGTGTCAGAGGGCTCAGGTCAGTGTGTATGGATCTGTTAGAGGACTCGGGTCAATGTGTATGAATCTGTTAGAGGGCTTAGGTCAATGTGTATGGATCTGTCAGAGGGCTCGGGTCAATGTGTATGGATCTGTCAGAGGGCTTGGATCAATGTGTATGGATCTGTTAGAGGGCTCGGGTCAGTGTGTATGGATCTTTCAGAGGGCTCAGGTCAATGTGTATGGATCTGTTAGAGGGCTCGGGTCAATGTGTATGTATCTGTTAGAGGGCTCGGGTCAGTGTGTATGGATCTGTTAGAGGGCTCGGGTCAATGTGTATGAATCTGTTAGAGGGCTCGGGTCAATGTGTATGGATCTGTCAGAGGGCTTGGATCAATGTGTATGGATGTGTCAGAGGTCTCAGGTCAATGTGTATGAATCTGTTAGCGGGCTCAGGACAGTGTGTATGGATGTGTCAGAGGGCTCAGGTCAATGTGTATGGGTCTGTTAGAGGGCTCGGGTCAGCATGTATGGATTTGTGAGAGGACACTGTCTGTGTGCATGTATCTGTTAGAGGGCTTATGCCTGTGCGTATGTATCTGTTGGTGGGCTCAGGTCTGTGTATGTGAATCTGTTAGAGGGCTTGGTCAGTGTGTGTGGATCTGTCAGAAGGCTCGAGTCATTGTGTATGGATCTGTTAGAGTGCTCAGGCCTGTGTGTATGGATTTGTTAAAAGGCTTAGTCTGTGTGTATTTATCTGTTAGAATGCTTAGACTATTTGTCAGAGGGCTCGGGTCTGTATGTGTATATATATGTATGTATCTGCTAGAGGCTGCGGTCTCCGTGTGTGTATCTGTTAGAGGGCTTATGCCTGTGCGTAAGTATCTGCTAGAGGGCTTGGTCTGTGTGTATGGATCTGTCACAGGGCTTGGGTCATTGTGTTCGGATCTGTTAGAGGGCTCAGGTCAGTGTGTATGGATGTGTCAAAGAGTTTGGGTCTGTATGTATGTATGTATCTGCTAGAGGGTGCAGTCTCTGTGTATGTATCTGTTACAGGGCTTAATTGTGTATGGATCTGTTAGAGGGCTTGGTCTGTGTGTATGGATGTGTTAGAGGGCTCGGGCCAGTGTGTATGGATCAGTCAGAGGGCTCAGGTCAGTGTGTATGAATCTGTCAGAGGACTCGGGTCAATGTGTATGTATGTATCTGTTAGAAGGCTTAGGCCTGTGTGTATGTATCTGTCAGAGGGCTTGGCTCTGTATGTATGTATCTGCTAGAGGGTGCAGTCTCTGTGCATGTATCTGTTGGAGGGCTTGGTCTGTGTGTATGGATCTGTCAGAGGGCTTGGATCTGCATGCATGTACATAATGTATTTTCTAGAGGTTGCGATCTGCGTGTATGTAACTGTTAGAGGGCTTATGCCTCAGTGTGTACGGATCTGTTAGAGGGCTTGGTCTGTGTGTGTGTATTTGTTAGCGGGCTTAGTCTGTGTGTGTGTGTATATATGTATCTGTTAGAGGGCTCAGCCTGTGTGTGTGTATATATCTGTTAGAAGGCTCGGTCTGTGTGTAAATATCTGTCATAGGACTCTGGTGTCTGTTTATGGATATGTCAGTGTTTGGGTCTGGGTGTATAGATCTGCTAGAGGGCCAGTTCCAGTCTATGGATGAGTTAGAGGACTCAGGTCTGTTCAAGTCGGATCTGTTAGAGGGCTCAGAACTGTGTTCACATTGAGTTCTAATGGTGTCCTGTACATTACACACGTAACTTGTGATGTTTATTACTGCCTTTTGGAAGGTTTGAAGTTTAAATATTCTAAATGGATGTCACTGATTCTAAATGCATCTCAGAGACTGACACACATTTTGTTCTGTAATTGCAGTGACAACCATCCTGTCCTGTCCCAGCCCTGTGTGGTTGGTGGGAAGAGCCGCCAGTTCTCCTTTTGTGATTAATGCTGTTATACGATACCCCGTGGAGGTGATAACATATCCTTTATTGTATACCAGAATACATGGATGCAAACAACTGTCTGAGCTACTGTAATCATAGGTAGTTATTACATGATATGAATTGTGCCTTTTTCTTTGTCCTGTTATCAGCGTAATTTCTTTTACACTTTTTATTCCACACTATTATCTACAGTGACTCCTGCTAGAAGAGGCCAGGACTTGAGCAACTATAAACACTCTGCAGCCAGCTCTCCTGCTCTTGCCTACAATGATTGCTGCTGGGAGAGACTGGGACTGGAGTAGTTGTGAGCTTCCTTCTCAGTCAGTGGTCCTGCATCATTGCCAACAGTGTCTGTTGCTGGGAAAGGCTGAGACTAGAGTAGCTGTGCACTCCCTCTCCCAGTCAGTACTCCTACATAACTGCCAACATTGTCTTTTGTTGGGAGACACTGGGACAGGGTAGTTGTGAGCTCTGTCCCCAGTCAGTGCTCCTACATCATTGCCTGCTGTGACTGTTGCTGGGAGAGACTGAGATAGGAGTAGCTGCGTGCCCCCCCCCCCAAATCAGTACTCCTGCATAAATGCCAACAATGTTTTTTGTTGGGAGACACTGGGACAGGGGTAGTTGTGAGCTCTGTCCCCAGTCAGTGCTCCTATACCATTGCCTACTGTGACTGTTGCTGAAAGAGACTGAGACAAGAGTAGCTGTGAGCCCCCACCCAAGTCAGTGCTCCTCCATCACTGTTAACAGTGTCTTTTGTTGGGATAGACTGAGACAGGACCAGCTGTGAGCCCCCACTCTAGTCAGTGCTCCTACATCATTGCCTATTGTGACTGTTGCTGGGAGAGATTGAGACAGGAGTAGCTGTGATCTCCATACAGACAGTGCTCCTACACCACTGTCAACAGTGACTGTTGCTGGAAAACACTGGGACTGGAGTAGATGTGATCTTCCTACAGTCAGTGCTCCTACACCAGTGCCAACAGTGACTGTTACTAGGAGAGACTGGGACTAGAATAGCTGTGAGCCCCCCCCCGTCAGTGCTCCTACATCATTGCCTATAGTGACTCCTGCTGGGGGCTGTTAGCTCCCCACAGTCGGTGCCTCTACATCATTGCATACAATGACTCCTACAGGGAGTGACTGGGACTGGAGTTGATGTGAGCTGCTCACTCGCAGTGCTCCTACATCTTTAGTGACTTCTACAGGAAGAGGCTGGGACTGGAGTTGATGTGAAATCCCCATAGTCAGTGTTCCAGCATCATTGTTTACAGTGACTCCTGCTGGGAGACTGGGAGAGACTGGGACTGGTGTAGATGTGAACTCTACCACAGTATGTGCTCCTGCATCATTGCCTGGGGACAGGACTAGAGTAGGGGTGAGCTCACCAATAGTCTATTCTCCTACACCAGAACTTACAGTACTCCTGCTTTGAGATGCTCAGTGTAGATGGTGTAGCTGTTAGCACACACAAGCCAGCTACTACACCATTGTCTACAGTGATTCTTTCTGGGAGAAGCTGGGACTGGAGAAGGTGTGGGCTCCCCCGCAGCCAGTGTACCTGCTGGGAGAGGCTGGGACTGGAGTAGCTGAGCTACCCCAACAGTTAGTCCACAGTGACTCCTGCTGGGAGATGCTGAGATTGGAGTAACTGTGAGGTTCCCTACCCCTACTGTGAGTGCTCCTCTGTCACCTGCCTATTCTCTAACCAACCCCTTATGCCTATCCCACCTCCCCCATCGAAGCTCTCCACAGTTTGTGTATTAACTAGTGCCTCCTGGAGCTTATTCCACCCTTTGACTATCCTTTCTGTAAAATAGTACTTCCTGATATTTCTTCTGAATCAACCCCTGTCCCCGTTCGTGGTCTTTTTCTCACTGGTCTTGAACAGTTCAGTTGAATCAACCTTATTTATGCTTTTCACATATCTGAATGTCTCAGTCATGTCCACCCCCCCACCCCCGTCTCCAGCAATCACTTATTTAGACTGTCTCGTCTCTGCTCATATGTCTTCCCCTGCTAACACTCTCTCTTGGACTCTGTTCTCTGTACTGACTCCAACCTGTTGACGTCCTTTTCAAACAACATGAAGTCTTGCTGTATTATGACAATTGCAGTGAGTCCCCATCTTCGAACTGCCCCGGAGGTGAAATAGTTAACTTTCCATGCAAGCATGGAACTCTGAGCGTGAGCTCGGTTAGAAGGCTCTGTCTGCTGATCTTCAAACATAAAATGTCAGATTCTTTACTCCGCCTCACTGAACAGTTGCTCCAGAGATTTCTCCTTCTGGTCAGTTCATTTTGTCGGTTTAAAAGTATTTTTTTATCGGTTTTCAACCGAAATTATACCTCAACCGGTCGGTTCAAGCTCTGTCTGTGGTAATGTAAGTAATAGGTTTTACATTTGTTTTTCTCTGTGTGGAACTTGTAAACATTTATCGGTTTGGTTGAACCGATCAGATTATGCTTTAAAATTGCTAGTCCTTTTTTAGAGTGCAGTTCCCGGTTCTTATCGGTTCTAAAAAAACGGATTTCATTACGGTTTTTTCCACGACCCGTGACACGGTTGGGAACCGATAAGAGAGTTTTGCTTGGCGGATTGACATAAACGGGCAAGTTTGGTTAGGCTGGCATTATGTCTGAGAAACCCAAAAGAAAAACCGGGCCCACTGGGTTTCAACACTGCAGTGTCTGTGGGGAAGCCTTTGCTAAGGCTGACCCTCACACCACCTGTGCCTATTGTCTGGGGTTTGACCACCTCAATGCAGACTGCCAGATTTGTAAGAATTTCCCTGCTGCCACCATAGAAAAGAGAGTTGGTAGGCTCAGGGAAAGGGAGGCCAAAAAGTCCGCTGAACCGGATGGCGGCCGGTTCGGTTCAACCGAACCAGAGGGATGCCCTCTGACCAGGGCGATACTCCTCGGCAACGAAGAGCTGGCTCTGAGGAGCCGTTCCTGCAAAAGGACTAGAAAGTCAGCTGGTGTGGAGCCAAAGTTCTCTCTCCAACGCTGAAGAAATAGCTAAAGCAATCCAAATTGTCAGTCTCTTTTCCCCAGTTCCGACTGAACCGGCACCATCAGGGAGGCGCTCGGTTCAGCCGGCTCCACCGGTTCAAGATTATGATTTTGAGGAATTTTATGAACCGTGGGAGGGGGAAGAGGAGTATGAGGAGAGTGAATATGGTTTTGAAGACCTGGATGTGCCCATTGAACCGGACACCTCTCCAGACAGACCTTTAGGGGTTTCTCCTCCAAGGCTCTCTGAGTCCCCTTCTCATTTTATGTTTTATAAAAAGGTTGCTGATACTCTCCAGCTCCCTGTTGAGGAAGCTGTTGATGACCAGGAGGAGCCTGATTATGTAGAAATGATGGGTATTCCAGAGTCTAAGAGACTGTCTATTCCTCTGCATAAATCTTTTCGGAAGCAGACAGTAAAGGTTTCAAAAACTCCTCAAACTATACATCCTGTAGATAAAAGGATGGACAAGAGGTATACTTTATCAGGCTCTGATACGGAGTTCCTCACACAGCAATGTAGCCATGTGGGAGTAGTGCAGGCTGCAGCCTGTGACAAGGCAAATATTCCCCTAGCTTCACACCCTCCTGAGAAGGACTCCAGGAAGATTGATGCTATGGTAAAGAAGCAGTACATGGCAGCATCCTTGGGACTCAGATAGGCAAATTATATGGCTTATGCTGCTAGATACCAGAAATCCAGATGGGATACTGTGCTGGCTCTAGCAAAACAAGTTCCTGACCAGCTGGCCAGGGAGCTGGAACAGGTGGCTAGAGATGGTATTGAGGCATCTAAGGTGCAATTTCATGCTGCAGTAGACTCTAATGATGTGTCATCAAGAGTCATGGCTACATCTGTGGCACTCCGTAGAATGGCTTGGCTCAGATGTACTACCCTGTCACAGGATACCCAGTCTAAGGCCATGGATTTTCCTGTTGGGCAACTCTCTGTTTGGGGAGCAAACAGAGAATTACATGAAGAAAATGGATGAATACAGGACCACCTATAGGAGTGCACAGGCCAAGGAAAGGCAGGCCACTCCTCAGAAGCAACTTCCCAAGGGCAGGGCAGGCCTTTTCATAGGCCTTTTACCAAACCCAAGCCTCCTCTTCCGCTTATGCCCAGAGGGGGTTCTTTAGAGGGAGAGGCAGACGGGGTTCAAGCAGGCCTGCTTCCACCCCTCAGCCTAAAGCCCCTGCCAAGCAGGCACCCTGATGGGGTAGCCAGGGCCGATTCTTCTCTACCTGTAGGGGGCAGGCTGGCTTACTTTGTCCAGGACTGGAAGTCTCTAACGTCAGACAAGTGGGTCCTGGAAGTAGTAAGCCAGGGACTGGTTCTCAGCTTCAAAAAATTTCCAAAGATGAGAACCAGATCTTTTCCACCTACATCTCCATCAGAGGCACTTGCCCTAGAGGCAGAGGTCTCTACCCTCCTCGCTCTCAGAGCCATGGAAAGGGTTCCACCCTACACCAGGGCAAGGTTTGTACTCCAGGTACTTCCTTACCCCAAAAGACAGGAGAATGGCGGCCCATCCTGGATCTCAGATACTTAAACAAGCACCTTTTAAAACCAAAGTTCAAAATGGTGACTCTGGGAATTATCTTACCCTCTCTAAGTCCAGGGGACTGGCTAGCGTCCCTGGACCTCAAGGATCCTACTTCCATATTCTCATCAGAGCTCCCATGAAAGTACCTCAGGTTCGAGCTGCCCTCAGGCCATTACCAGTTCAGAGCAATGCCCTTTGGCCTCTCCTCTGCTCCAAGGGTATTCACCAAATGCCTGGCAGTAGCAGTTGCATGCCTAAGAAAGCAAAAAATTGCCATCTTTCCTTACCTGGACGATTGGCTCATAGTAGGCCAGTCCCCAGACCAGGTCAGCTTACACCTTCAGGTAACTCAGCAACTGCTTACCTCTCTAGGTTTCCTTCTGAATCTCTCAAGGTCAGTTCTAGAGCCTGTCCAGCTCCTAACCTTCATAGGCGCAGAACTGAACACACAGGAAGCCAGGGCCTTCCTCCCACTGGACAGGGCAAAGACCCTAGTCTCCCTGGCCTCCTCATTCACCCTGCAGGTCTCTCGACCAGGAAGGCATTTCCTGCAGCTCCTAGGACACATGGCTGCTTCCACAGCAGTAGTGCAAGGAACAAGATTTCAGATGAGGGACATTCAGTTCCATTTGAGAGCTTTTTGGTCTCAAAGAAGGGATCCTCTTACCAAGTTGATCCCAGTAACTCGAACCCTGATCCAAGCCCTACAGTGGTGGCAGGATCAGAGCAGCCTGAGACAAGGAGTTCCTTTTGTCACTCAGTCTCACTCCTTAATCCTTACTACGGATGCATCCCTCTTGGGGTGGGGGGGCTCACATGGGCGACCTCACTGCCCAGGGACTGTGGTCCCCCCAGGAATCTCTGCTCCACATCAACCTGTTGGAGCTCAGAGCAGTTTTTCTAGCACTTCAAGCTTTTTCCAAATCTGTTCAGAACAAAATTGTACAGGTCAGAACAGACAACATCACTACAATGTGGTACATCAACAAGCAAGGGGGTACTCGGTCTACGGCCTTGTGCACCGAAGCCATGAAGTTGTGGTCTCTGGCTTACTCCCTGAACACCTCCCTTACGGCAGTTCACCTCCCAGGCAAGGACAATGTCCTGGCAGATGCTCTCAGCAGAATTTCTCAGGGCCATCACGAGTGGTCCCTGGATCCCCTGGTTCTGGGAGTGGTATTTGCCAGATGGGGCACCCGGCAGATAGATCTTTTTGCAGCCCCAGACAATCACCAACTTCCCCTCTTTTGCTGCAGGCCCCCAGTCTTGGGCTCAGTCCCTCTGGATGCCTTAGTCCTCAGTTGGAAAGGGAAGTTTCTCTATGCCTTCCCTCCCTTTCCTCTCCTGTTCAAAGTGCTAGTCAAAATCAGATCCCAATCCTGCACGGTCATTCTGATTGCCCCGGATTGGGCCAGACAACCCTGGTATCCACTCCAACTGTCCTTAGCAGTCCATCCTCCCCTGTGCCTTCCCAGGAATCACAGTCTGTTAACCTGTGCCCAGGGAAGGGTTTGGTACCTGAATCTCAGATCTCTCAATCTCAAGGCCTGGTTCTTGAAGAGTTAGAGTTTGCTGACCTACACCTCTCACAAGGCGTAATGGATATATTGAAAGGCTTCTAGGAAGCCTTCCACCAGGGCTACTTACAACTCCAAATGGAAAAGGTTTTCCATATGGTGCTAAGAAAAGCATATTTCCCCAGACTCTGCTGATTTACCCACAGTCCTGGATTATTTGGTCCATCTGAACACTTAGGGGCTGAGACCAGCTACCCTGAAAGTGCATTTGGCAGCTGTGTGTGCTTTTATTTCAGCAGGTAAATCCTCTTCTCTTTCAACTCACCCTGTATTTTCCAAGTTTTTTAAGGGATTGCTTCACACCAACCCTCCATTCAGGGATCCTGCCCCCGGCCTGGGATCTTAATGTTTGCATTGCTCAGCTTATGCAACCCCACTTTGAGCCTTTGTCTTCAGCTGAGCTTAAGTACTTGACTTGGAAAACTGTGTTTCTGGTAGCCATCACCTCTGCCAGACGCATAAGTGAATTACAAGCGTTGTCAGTGGAGCCGGATTTTATCTCCTTTCACAGAGATAAGGTAGTCCTCCGGACTAATAGAAAGTTCCTGCCTATGGTGGTTTCAGATTTCCACCTTAATCAATCTATATCTCTTCCAGTGTACTTCACTGACCATTCTTCCTCTGGTGAGAGGAGGCTGCACAGCCTAGATGTGAAGAGAGCCCTTAGTTACTTCATAGAGCGTACCAAGGGTCACAGGTTTGACTCCCTTCAACTGTTCCTCACTTATGGTGAGGTTGGTAAAGGGAAGCCTGCCACTAAAAGATCCATTGCCAGGTGGATTGTCTCTTGTATCCAATTCTGTTATGAAAAACTGGGTAAGGTTCCTCCTCAGGCCTGAGGGCTCACTCTACCAGAGGTACAGCTGCTTCTCTGGCTGCTGCCAGAGACATCCCTATTCTAGAGATATGTCAAGCAGCTACCTGGAAAACAGTTCACACTTTTACCAAGCATTACTCCCTGGACATCCAGGCTCGGGTGATGCTCGGTTTGAACAGCTGTCCTTCAGAGCCTATTCCCTAAGTAGGTTCTGTCCCTCCTCCATGGGGTACTGCTGTGTAGTTCTGCAATTGTCATAATATAGCAAAACTTCATGTTGTTTGAAGAAAAAATTACTCACCTTAGTAATGTTGTTTCTTCTAATGGAGTCTTGCTATATTATGACCTCCCTCCCTGCCTGCCCCTCTCAGAACCTCTATTTTGGCATGTGGGTGGGCATTACAGTGTTGGCACTTTATTTATGCCGCCTTGTTGTTTTCACCCTTCTTTTGGGGTGAATTGGTGTTGTGTTTTTCATTTCTTTTGGGTCTCATGACTTGAGTCTTTGTTTGAGACCAAGAAGTGTGTGTTTATGTTAGTAGCCAGTCGGCTAGTGTAGGTTTACAGCTTCCACACAGAGCCTTAGTGAGTTTTAGCTCGTAAAGATCTGACAGTTTATGTTTGAAGATCAGCAGACAGAGCCTTCCAACCGAGCTCGCGCTCAGAGTTCCATGCTTGCATGGAAAGTTGACTATTTCACCTCCGGGGCAGTTCGAAGATGGGGACTCACTGCAATTGTCATAATATAGCAAGACTCCATTAGAAGAAACAACATTACTAAGGTGAGTAATTTTTTCATTCAGGTGAAGGCTCCCAAACTGCACTTGGTATTCCAGGTGTGGCCTTACCAGGGCTGTCTGTGTGTAGGGGAAGGATAACCTCCTCCTTCCGTCTGCTACTGAACCCCCTACCTATGCCAACCAGAAGTTTGTTCAATTAACCGATTGCTTTATTGCATTGTACAAATGTTTTAAGGTTCCTTGAAATTACTACCCTCAGATCCCTTTCCTCTTCCTCTTCCTCTGTGTGTCAGCTCCGATATCACCAATGAAGGTGCTAAAGTGCCAGACTGAGTACCGAACCAATCCCTGCGGGAGCCCACTAGTGACACCTGAGTACTCCCCATTAACCATGACCTTTTGTGTTCTCCCTCCTAGACAGTTGCTAACCCGTTTGGTCAGTTTGTTCCCCACCGAAGAGATCCTTTGATTAATCCCATGTGAGGGACAGAGTCAAAGGCATTGCTAAAGTCCAGATACAATAATTCTGCTGCTTAGCCTTTATCCATGGCCCTTGTAACCCAGTCAAAATAATCATTTAAATTTGACATGACTTCCCTCCACTAAACCTTACTGCTTGTTGTTCTGCAGCCCTAGGAATTCTTCCAGCCTTTCCTTTAGAATGATTTCCAGGCTGACCCACTGGCACAGTGGTAGTGCTACTACACATGACACTGGTGACCCGAGTTCGGGAATGGGCTTGGGCCGTCAGAGGGCTGACTGGCGGGAGGTGAATAAAGCAACCCCTCTCCACCTCTGGGAGGGAGGGAGGGTGTATGGCTGCCATTGCTCTGCCACCCCCTGGGTGACCACAGGGGAGGTGCAGTAGGCCCCGTCGGATCAGGGAGGGGGGACATCGGCTTTGGCTGGCACGTGTGCACGCCTCCACGTGTGCATGCACAAAGTCCTGTGGGTAGGGAGAACACGGAAAAACACTGGAACACACAGGATGCTGTTCCCCTTGCTCCATTCCTGCTGTGCAGCTGAACCAAGGCCCTCCCCCGGATGCCAAGCTAAAGGATCGACTGGGAATAGGGGGACCTGTATAGGCTGTCCTGGGGGGGTAAGCCAGGGAGGAACACTGGGTAGAGGGTGTCCCAGAAAAGGTGATTGATGATGGTGATGTTCCAGAGGAGAAGGGAAGAAGTACAGTAAATTAAAAAAAAAATATTTCCATCAGCTTGCCAGTTATCGATCTCAAACTGACTGGCCTGTAGTTCCCTGGTTCTTCCCTGGCCCTACTCTTATGTAGGGGTACCACCTCTGCTGTACTCCAATCCCTGTGTAATTCCCTCAGACTCTAGGGAGCTGTTGTAAAAGCTCATCCAAGGGCTTATCGAGTACCTGTGTGATTTACCTCAACATCCTAGCATGTACCCCATCTGGCCCTAGAGATTTATTTACTTTCAGGGCTAAGGGCTGTTGTCATACCCCGGTCCATGGCACTGAATTCTGCACACAACTTTGTGCCCTCCCTTTTAGGCACGTGACAGCTCTCCCTTGTGGTAGTGCCCCCCCCCCATCCTTGGCAAATACTAAACAGAAGTATTTGTTCAGTATTTCTGCTATTCCCTTGCCATCTTCCTCCCACCCCGTCCATGCTTCAGCTTGGCAGTGCCTTCCTGTGTGTGCCTCTTCTCCCTGATAAATTAAAAAAGGCCTAGTCCCTTTCTTTGACACCTTCAGCTAGCCTTAACTCTGCGTCTGCCTTGGTCCTCGTCACCTCTCAGTTGGCCACGTTTCTAGCAACACGAATCCAACAATAATGGCATACAAAACTGCCTCCCCCTCCATCCAGAGGTGTTGCCTTGTTGATAGAACTGGGTGCTAATACAATGTGGAATTCTGTTCAAACCCTGCACTGCGATCACTCTCCCTATGCTGTTCTAACACTAGATTTGTTTCTCCACTGAAGAGAGCATTTGCCTGCAGTCCGGGTCAAATGAATGTATTTTATGACGGTTAAACAGTTTATATATTTTTAAGTATTGTTATTTTAGTTTTATATACTCTGCATTAGTTTAGGATAGTGTTTTTATTATTTTTTTTTTTTGTGTATGATTAGTGGTTTTCTCCAGTTCCCTTTCAGTTCTAGGATCTGAGAAATCGCAATTCAGTTTAGTTCTCACCTAGTGAGGAACAGTCTTTTCTAGTTAAAAAAAAAAATGCAAAAGAATGTTGAAATTATGAATTTTGTTAGCTGTTTTAATTTATTATACTTCTGGAACTAAATACATTATTTGGTTTTCAGTCATTTGGCATGTCTGAGAAACCAAAAAGAGAACAGAGTCTGCAAAATTGAAAAAATGAGCCGGCCCGGTGGCGCTGGAGGTTGAGGCGCTGGCCGCTACACCTCGCACCACGCCGGAGACCCGAGTTCAGGAATGAGCACAGGTCGGCGGGGGAGAGAGGCTCAAGCATCCGGAGGACTCCTGTCCTCTCTCAAGGGGAGGTAGACTAGTCATCTCGCTCGTTGACTGCCCTCTGGCGGTGGCTGGAGGGCAGTACGAGCCGTGAGCCTTGATCCAATGTCCTCACATTGGAGGGGAGTGGGGACAGGCAAAAATGGAGGAAAATAAACCTGGAAGGCTTGATGATGCTCCGCCACTCCTGGGACCCCGGATTCTGGATTGGGTCTCAGGGAGGGGGGAGAAGCCAGATAACCTTCTCCTGGCCCCACCATGGGGGGCAATCCGTGGGGGAACTACTGGGGACCACAAAGTATGGGAGCAGCGGGACTGGAGAGAGAGTCCCTCCGTCAGGAGGTCTGAAGCCACCTGCCAGGGCTCCGGAGGATAAAGAAATAATAGAAAAATATTTTTTTTTAATTGTAAGTCTTTTCACCAGCTGCTGGCAAAAGCAGACTGCCACATGCTGTGTTTTAACTATTTGGGTCATAACCATGATTTTAGAAATTGTGATTTGTGCAAACAGTTTTGTCCCTGAAATACAAAAGAAAAAGGTTTCCAAAAGAGAAGCTTTTCAGCTCCCCAGTCAGCTATATTGTCACTAAAGAGCTCTCCAGTAAAAAGCTAAAAAAATGGAGGTGGTTCTAGGGGGCGTGGATATAGTTCACGTTCCACACTCTGTCGGTTCCACCAGAATTGGTGGTGTGTTGGACGTCTTGAAGCTAAGCTCCTCCCACCCCTGACTCTGCTTTGTGGTGTTAGATCATTCTTTCCACTGGAAGAACAGGTCACCTCCTTCGTGGCTTTCACTTAGGTTTAGTGTGCGATAGGCAAACTTTACTTTTGAAGTTTTTCAGCTTAAGCAAATTCCTTCCTTGATTCCCTCAACTCCTCTCTATGTTACGATGACAGAGCAACAGAAGCCGGGGTTCAAGTTCTACATTTGGTGCCCGGAAAAGATGTCGGTCACCGAACTGCATGAGATGTGCCTGTAGTGGCTGTATGATGTGCCTGGGTGTGGTCTCTGCATGTTGATGTTACTGGAATCTTGAGAAGACAAAAAACATCGCATCAATCTTGGGTGACCTTTGGAGAGGGATCCTAATGACTGTCCCAAGGGCTGCAAGAACGTCAGCTTAGCAGCTTGCAGCCCTCAAATGGGAAGCAGTGGCCTCTGCAGTAGGCACCTCCTCAGTCTCGGTGCTGATCTTCCTGGACTAAAAGTCTGCACCGCTCAGTCACACTAATGGGACTACGCCAGAGGCGCGAGGATGCCACGGGAGCCAAAAATCTTCAGGAGGGCCGGTGCCGGGATAGGACCACGCATGCACGGCACCACAAGACTAGCTCGCGCCAGTATAGGCTATCTTGGCGTCAACCCTTCAACTACCTCAGGTCCTTTTCTCCCGCCATTGAGTGCCCTTCGGTGACGACATCATTCGCCTGCCGGGAGTCAAGTCTTCATCTATACGACAGCAGCCTTAGCCGTTCAGTATTCGTTTAACTTACCATTTTTAGTGTTCTTTTCTTATTTAACAAAAAAAGAAAAAAAAAGAAGATGATTAAGAAGAAGAAATTCTCAGCATGCCATCAACGGAGTCAACCTTAGGTGGTAGCGGTGACGGTAGGGAGACTTCGGTTGAAAGCTGTGATGGCAGTGGGGCTGTGTCCGGTCCGCTGCGCTTCTACGAGGGGCTGACCATGGGCAGGTCAGTGCCCAGGGGGAGGGACAGTCTGCGAAGCATAAAAGTGGTGGTTCCGGGACCCGGCTCCACTTGACCTTGAGCTCTTCTTCTTCCTGTCGGTGGAAGAATCAGCACCACTCAAGATCGCCCTCTGGTACGTCTGTGCGGGGATTGTCGGGGGTGGAGAGTGATAGGCCTGAACTGACTCAGGAAGGTTCCTCTGGCGCTCTACTCTTAACGGCCGCGATTTTCGATACCGGCTCCCATCTCTGTCCTCGATAGGGTTCCAGTGAGCAGTTTCACCTCTTTGCTGCTGTTTTAGAGCAGGGGTTGTGGCATCAGCCTAGTTGTCCTGGCCAGTGGACCCGGTTCCGGGGCCTTCGGGCATTGGAGCCACTGGGCCATGGCAGAATCGGTTGGGCCAGGATGTGCGCAGTGCCCTCTCTGCTGCCAACACAATCGACGCCAACTCCTTGTGCCTACCCCCTCTCCTTTTGCCCTGTAGGGGCTTGCACGGGTACCTCTTTCCTTCTTCCTCTTTCTTCAGGTCTAGCAGTGGTTCTGATGCTGTGCATGGTGCTGTCGCCATGTTTGGTGCCAGTGCCGTGTATGGTGCCGGTGCCATCTGTGGTGTTGACACTGTGTGTGGTGCCAGCATCGTGGATGGTGCCGGCACCATGAGTGGTGCTGGGTCCGGCACCACGGATGGCGCTGAACACTTTGCCAAGCCAGGTGGTGGTATCTTCCATGTTCCTGGTCTAGATCTGCCTTTTGGAGATTATTCTGGGTAGAAGTGGATCTGGATGAGTCTTTCCCTGTTTTGCTTTGTCGGAGATGCAGCGTATGACTCATTTTATGGAATGAAATGCGAGCCTTCTGTATCAGTGGGATGTAAGATCGTTCCAGTTCTTTTTCCTCAGGGATATGGGGTCTACCATAACATTTCAGTCTTAATTTGTGGACCAAAGCAGATTTCTACGTCTTGAGTTCCTACATTCCTCAGTACGAGTACACCCTGTGGAACACACTCGGTACAATAGTTGAGTCTACCGGAATGTAACCCTCCATTGCTAGGGGCATATAGCCCAATAATCATCTGAAAGTTTTTATGAATGCCTACAACTCTGCCTCTAATGCAGCTGCTGCTGGCAGCAAGTGATTAATGTCTCCTTGACAGTGCTTATCTGTTCGGCCCTCAGGTTGAGTTCTCAGAACAATCACTCAGCCACTCAGAGCAATATGACTGCCATTTAAACAACAGGCGGCGCCTGCTGCCTCTCAGAGCTACAAGACCTTCGACATTCTCGTACAGGCAGTCCTTTCAAGGTAAAGGCCCAGATGCCTTTATCAGGAACCAACCCAGTTAAGGGCAAGGGGCCCCAAAGTGCCCTGTACCAACCTCTGTGGATCCAGCCCAGGTCCCACCTCGGATGTCTGAGAGTGATGCCTCTCGTCGGTAGGAGGTGCATCTTATTCGGTTTTACAGCCAGTGGAAGTCCATTACAGTGGACATATGGGTCATCAGGATTGTCCGAGAGGTATACGCTGCCAGTTTCGCAGATTTCCCCAGACCTTCCATCCAGATGGCAGCCCTATCTGTCTGCCTCTCGGTCACATTCTGGCTTCTGAGATACGGAGTCTCTGCAGAAACTGGGCAGTAGAAGTTGTTCTACAGAGGAACAGAGTACAGCTCCCTATTTCCATTGCTTCTGGTTCCAAGATAACAGGTGGCATGCACCATTTGTCAGCCTTGAAAGGTGAAACTAGTACCTGTTCAGGGAGGAGTTCACGAAAACCTCTGCGTTCAAGTTTTCACTTCCTGGACATTTGGCTCTAGCTAGTCTATCTGGGCAAGAGACACAGGAGGCAGCCGCCACAGCCTCTCTGTTGATCTCTTATGGGGGGTTTCTGATTCAAGGAAGGTACCTGTTTCATCTTTCCAGCAGCTCTTCTACTTAGGAGCCCTCCTGGATACCTCCAGGGTGTCATTTTTTGTCCCATAGGACGGACGAAATGACATCTGTAGATGGCTCATTACATCATAGAAAACGACTGACCCTTTTCAGTCGAGCGGATGCTGGGACTCGGGGTGTCCATCCGCAGCAAGCAGTGGTCTGTGACCACGTATCCGCAATCCTCCATTAAAAAAGACAGAGCCTCGGATGAAATCTGTTGTGGGGAGCTCTGTCAAGACCTCCACACTCAGGTGTAGAGCCAGAAGGAACTTCACCTTTTCATAAATTTCTTAGCGATGAGAGCTATCTTATAAACAAAGTCCTGAAGGATGCCCTCTGCCACGAAGTGATCCTGCTTGAGACAGACAACAGAGCTGTAATGTATTACATCAGTAAGCAGGGTGGGATGCCCTCCTACCTTCTCTGCAGGAAGGCCGTGAGGTTATGACAGTGGTACCTCGAGTACATTGCGTCAGTTCAGTTTTCATGCAGTCGCTTTCGGATGTATTCTCTGCAGTGGACAAGACTCCCCCTATATGTTTTTCTCCTCTTCCCTTAAGTCAGAGGGTGCTGCACAAGTTGTGGGCACGAGGGGCAAGATGATTCTCATCATCCTAAACTGACCTGGGCAGATATGATAGCATTGTTCAACAGTCTGTCAGAAGTCCCCCTGAGGCGACTTTCTTTACGATTGGACCTCTGACACAGGGACTTTAGTCTATCCTAACCTGCATTCCCTTCATCTCCATGTCGGGCTCCTCAGGAAATGGAAGTGGGTAAGTTTTAGGTTCACCAAACCATCGCATACATCTTCTAAGCCATGCATAGGCCTTCCAACAGGAGGGCTTGCTCGGCTAGGTGGAAACCCCTTCTCCTTCTGGAGTGCAAGTCCTGTCTGGACCCTACGGTTGCCCACCAAGTAAGATGTTAGGGTACCTCTTGGATCTGTCGAATGCAGGTCTGCATTACTCGGCAGTGAAGATACACCTCTGCGCATTTTTGGTCTATCTTGAGCCAGTAGACAGCATGTCACTAGCTCAGTTACAATTAGTCAAACTTTATTTTTTCCTACTTACCTCATTAACCTCAGAGTGAAGGAGAGCGCTCCCTTCATTCTCTGGATGTTGAGGGTTCTGCAATTCTACATCGACAGAACGAATAGACACTCATCCAAGCATCTATTGTATCTTTCAGCATGTCTCAACTGGATCAGCCTGTTGCCACGAGATGTATCTCAGCTTGATTAGTTGCATGTCTTCGACACTACTAATCCGTGGCACAGGTCAAGTTGGAAAGCCTGGTCTACACCACTCTACCAGAGTGGTTGCACCTTTCCTAGCGAAGATTCATAATGTACTTGTTGCAGACTTCTGCAAGATGGCGAGTTGGAGCTCCATGCATACATTTGTAAGAGCACTATGTTCTGGATGTCCGTGCCAGACAGTTCACTTTCTTCGGCAGCACAGTCCTAAAGGACTTCTGTCCTGAGTGGACTCTGTCTCCCTCCGCCCTACTTGGGGGTTTGATTTTCAGCTCGGCACTCTCCCATTAGTGTGAATGAGTGGTGGTGACTTTTGGTCCAGGAAGATATGGAAATTACGTACTTACCGTAATTCTTGATCTTCTTGGACGAAGTCTCCACCACTCATTCACATGCCCACCCACCATCCCCTGAACTCACTCATTCTGTTTTGGTCTTCACTTCCTGTTTTTTTTCAAGCTGTGAAGACATTGTTGAATTGACCCTTCTTACATGGGTCATCCGGGCCTTCATATGCCCGGAAGTTAGGGTTAGGTTTTCTTTAATTAGTTGCTGCACCTCCTCAGGTCGAGAAAGGTACTGAGGCGGTTGGAGGTCAATGGAATGGCCTGCAGGTATGAGATTGTGTCTTGCAGCTGCTCGCATCGGTCCTATACCGCACCGGCCTCGTGAAGATTTTTGGCTCCTTGAGGTCCTAGCGCCCCCGGCGTAGTCCCATTAGTGTGAATGAGTGGTGGAGACTTCGTCCAAGAAGATCAAGAATTACAGTAAGTTCGTAATTTCCATTTCCTAGCCAGGGCCAGCATCAGGGAGGGGGTCATTCACAGGGGAATTCTTTGGCATGTATTTGGCCCTCCAGACCTTGTGGGGAAAGCCCTCTCAACAAGAACAGGAAGCACAAACACCGCCAACTTAGGTCATGGGTCCAGGAGAGCTCGAGGTCCTCCCACTGCCTCGACTCCCCTGACTGCTTGACTCTGATTGTTGTTGAGGGGAAGGACAAAAGTTCCTTGGTACCTCTGTCAGGCTTGTCAACAGCAACTATGGTCGAGAAAGCCTCGGAAATTTTCCTTGAGTCTCTTGACCAGCTGTCTGATGAGATCAAGGAGGTGATTTCAGACTCCTGTGTTCCTAGTCCTTACCCAGAAGGATGTGGATCATTTTGTTTCCCCAACCAGATCCCTTCAGGGGCAGCTTCTGCCGGCGAATGAGCCCTCCAAGCCTGTCCTTGTTAACATGGCCAGGTATATGTCTACCATAACCAGCCAGGTCCTCGAGTCAATGGTCAAGGTCGAGATCTTGACTGAGGCACTTGTGCTCTCAATCTTTCTTGACCGGGAGGTGTCTGTGCTCCTCATACTTCTCAGGAGAGAAGAGGCACTACCGCCGGATGCATTGGTGCTATGAGGAGCTCCTTTGGCAACAGTGGGCCATTGCAGGGTGGAATAGGGCTCTACAGATGGGACCTCCAGTCACCTGGCAACCACCAGTGGTGCCCTCACTGGTCCATGCCACGCAGATGCTCCCTGCAGCTGCTTCTACTCCTCTTCGGGTGGAAGAACCACCACCACCGCCGCAGCTGAAGATGGGTTCTCCGACCAAGGAGGCCCATTCAGCCACTAGCTTGCTAGGCTGGTTGTTGGTGCAGATCATCCCAGGAGAGGATATTCTGGTGGTCCATGGCATTAAAAAGGGTCAAGGCCATTTGTGAGGCATCCTTGGATGTTTCAGATCTCGAGTCCATGGCCTCCTCTGGGATGCCTCTCCTCGACCAAGGCTTGTTCGAGGACCTTTCCACTCGGTTGAGGACCTTTCCACCAAACATGGCCTGGTGTCTTTCCTGAGAGTTTCTTTGCTTAATCTTGTGGGTCCCATGTCTGTCTCACTTGAGCAGTCCAGAAAAGGGACAGGTATCCGTTTATGGACATTTTGGACAGGGACAAATCCTTGGGGTTGCCTTTCCCATGGCTAAGACCATTTTGGGACTGGCTGTGGAGCTTTGGCAGTATTCAGCATCTTGCCTAGCACCCTCCACCCCTATGGTCCCAAGTATACAGTCCCTACCAGATCTCTTTCTGGGTTCTCAGATCACTCTTCGACCAAAGGGCTTGTGTCTGATTTGGCCTTCCGCAAATCTCAGGGCCAGAGGGACGTGGACAAGCCTCTGGAAATGGAATCCAGAAAGACTGACCATGCTGCAAAAAAGGTTTATACTGCACCGTCCCTGGGTCTCCGTCAGGTGAATTACGCTGTGATAATGGCTACTTTAGTCACTCCCTGATGGGAATCTTCGACACAATCCTCCTGTCATCCAGGCACGGGTCAGGATTCATAGGAAAAACCAGGATCAATTGTAGAATTCACAAAAAGTGTTTATTAGTACTAGCAGTAACATAAAAAAATAAACTTGGTTCAATATAACTATTTACAAAGGCAGAATAAACAGAAAAGATCCATCTGAGTTTTCCTTCAATCTTTGTGTGTGTCAAAAAAAAAACCTTGCAAGAAATTGCAGCTTTGTTTTTATAAGTCCTTGCATTCTCCATGGATCGTCATGTGTTGGAATTGCACGCATTGAAAGTCGGACAAGTGCCATCGACTTTCAGGGGACAGGCGCATACCTGGGTCGCCAAGAGTAGGATTCTTTACCCTTCCTCCAGGTCCCCTCCTGGTCCTGAATGGCTCACGGAGGAGGGGGTTTCTGCCTGTTCTAACCTTACCTCTGTAGGAATCCCTTCCATGGTGCAGGAGGTCCACCCTGGCCCCCTTGGGGGTCAGGCGGGAGGCACCGTCCAGGCAGTCACTTCCTTTGAGGCGAAGGCTCCCCCGGCGTCATGGTCTGAGGCCTTCGGGCCCAGGCTGGCGGCGTCCTCTGTGCTGGTGCTGCTTCTGATTCAGGATCGGGGTGGCACCGCGGGGCCAGCCTCTGGCGCTGTGTCTGACTCTGGTGCCGTTCACAGTGCCGGGAATGGGGGCGGCGCAGTGGGCAGTGCAGGGCCAGTTTGTGGTGCCGTTCGTGGTACCACGGCTGAGAGGGATTGGGGAGTGGTCTGGGTTCGAGCCTCCTCTGGGGAGGAAGATTCTGGGGCTGACCCAGACTGGCTCTTGGGTTCTCCAGAATCCACCGATTCTTCCTCCTTCTGTGCCTCGGCTCCGGTTCAGCCTTCTTCCAAGGAGCAGATGGCTTCTGCCGATTCTGGGGTCGGTGGCACCGACCAGTCCTCGAGTGCCCCGGGGGGCACCACAGGACAGCCTGGATTCGGTGGTCTATCTGCCACCTTGGGAGGCATACCCTCTTCTGTGGTGGTTCTTGCTAGCCCTACTTCTGGGCTGGAGCACCTCAGGTAGTGGAGGGTGCTCCACCTCCGGCTGTCTCTCAGGAGTCAGCTATGGGGTGTCGGTTGCCTCAGCTGATAGTGAGGAAGAGGGCTCTCTCAGAGTCTGAAGGGTTGAGGGGGTTGGATTTAGGGCGGCGCCCTTTCCTGATAATCTGCAGGGATTTAGGAAGGAGTTGCAGCGTTGGTCCGACCTTCTCCCCCAAGGTCTCTTCGGGAGGGACCTCATCTACAGAGGTTAAGGGCCATCCTTCTCTGCTCATGCGGTCCCAGCCACCTCGCGGGGGGAGTTCTCTTGTTGTGCTCAGCTCTGACCACTCCACTTTGGTTGAGTGACCTTCATCTGCCAGAACCACCAGATCTCTTCCTCCTTTGAGGTCTCCTGGCGGGTCCCCTAACCCGGGCAGAGGCCGTGCCCTTCATAGTAGGTGTCTGGCCCCTTTGCCTCTGCCAACCCCTCCCTCCCAGGTCACTCCGGTCCTACGGGACCCCTCACCTGGGAGCAGTTTAGGTCCATGGCTGCACTGTTCCCGTCTTACTACCAGTCCATGGACCAGATGGTTTTTCACCACTCCCGGTGCAGACGGAACCTGACTTTCCAGGCTCGTCCGCTCCCTCGTCTTCCTCCTTTGAGGGAGAGGAGTCTTCTTTCCACCTTTCCCCAGCTGCTGATCTGTCCAGCTATCAGTGCTTCCTGTCAAGGTTGCTCGATGAGCTCCATGTTTCCGTCCTAGGTGACCACAGTCCTGACTGGTCGGCGTGCGCCGACTTAGGCGAGTTCAGTGCGACCAACCTGATGGTTGCCGCCTGGCCAAATCCCTTTAGGAGGCATCATACTGGGCCTGGTGACATCCCTGAACCCCAGCAACAGCCCTGAGGGACCTCCACCAGAGGTTTTGTGTACCCCTTGGGTCTCCAGGAGCCTTGCCACATCCCCTTTCGGGCGTGACACTCCTGAACACACCCTCCAGGCATAGACGTCCAGGGCGTGACCGACCCCCAGATTCTGACTCTGCTGAGTTTTATTTTTGGGGAGCAGAGCCTTCTCGTCAGCACACCTTCTTCTGTGTATTTTAGCTCATCAGGCCCACCATGCTGTCTACAACAGGCACTTGTGGTCTGTTCTATTTATTGTACTTTATGTGCTGCACCAGCCATTGGCACCTCTGCCGTGGTCACAGTGCCCCTGTGGCTTCCACCTCCTAGATTGCCGGAGGCTCTCCCAGTGACCCCTGGCTTGCCCCCCAGAGGGTGGGGTCCCGGCACTGTGGCCCCCAAGAACCAGTGCCGCAAAACTGGCACTAGTTGGGAGTGCCTGGCTAGGAGGCTAATCAAAGCCCTGGGGCAGGGCTTCACAAAGACAGACAGGCAGCATGTTTTTCCCCTGTAGGCTGGGGCAGGGATGTGCAATGATGACCAGCGTCCGCCATGCCCAAGAAGTGAAACTGGCGCTGGTACCATGCGACAGACCCAGCCTCTGCCAGGTGTCGCTCTTGCACCAGCCGCACGCCACCCTCCCCTCTGGAGAAGAAGAGCAGTCCTGAGGACGCTCGATCCTTCTCCCCCAGCCGGCTGGGTCCATTCCCGAACCCGGGTCGCCGGCGTCGCAAGCAGAAATCCAACCACTGTGCCGGCAGGCCAGTGGCACTAGTGGTCTGTGCTAGGTCAGATCCTAGCTTCTTTGCCTGACTCAAAGGCAACCAGATGGGCCATTGCCTTCTCCGTATGCGGCCTGGAGCTTGCGAGGCACCAAGCAAGGGCATCTTAAAATGCCAATGAGGTGGTTTCCAGGTTGGTGGGGACAATGATCAGGTGGACAGCGTGGCTTCATCTCTCCTGGTTGTCACCCCTAGCCCAGCGTAGGGTGACTGCCCTCTCTTTCTAGGGAACCCATCTCTTTTCCCGTAGTGTGAGGCAAGCGCTTCGGGGTGCCTTCCCTCTCCTGCTAGGAGAACCTCGCCTCACCCAGACCAACCTCAGGCTTAGCCAGGCCTCTTAGGGTTCCCTCCCCTAGTGTCTTCCCCACTGGAGGCTAAGGGACTTTGTCCTTTGACGAGGTTCTGGGCCCTCTTTTGGGGGGCTTGGTAATTACCAGGCAGTGAAGAATGATAAAGATTGACACAGATAAGATACAAAAATTATGTACCTACCATAATTCCTGATCTTTCTGTGTATCTTCACCATTCATCACTGAATCCTGCCCACCTTCCCCTCTCAGTCCTCAGTCTCTAGGAGATTCTCCTCCCCCCTGTTTGTTTCCCAGTTTGGACTTTGGTCCATTTCCAGCATCTCCTTCCCTTCCCCCTTGGGGTCGGGTTTCTTTTCCCCCCTGGGTTGACAGGCAGGGAGGGCCCCCTCTGTCGGGAGTCACCAGAGCCCCTTCTCAGCCCAGGTAGTTCTTGGGTTTACTTGCTCCCTCTGGTTGTCTCTCGAGGAAGTACAGAGAGGGGGCGTTGGTGACTCCCTCAGTAGTTTTTTCCCTCCAACCAAATTGTGTCTTCCCATATGTAGTTCACTTCCTCTCCTCATTTTAGGGGAGTATGTATCCCTCTTTAGTTCCTCCTCTGGAGGTTACTACCTCCCTACAACAACTAAAATTAGTCCCTTGGGGTTTCTCTCCAGGGATGTTATAGGTGGTTTTTCCACTTCAGATTCTCCAGGCAGGAAGGGGAGACACCGACCTGCCTTTAACCCTCTGGGTGACTCTTCTGCATCCTCTGGATTTGTGCCTTTCTGCTGCTCCAGCCTTGGATCCCTCTTGAGCTAATTGGTCCAGACTTGGGGGTTTAGCTCCCTTGAGTAGTCCAGGGTCGTACCTTCAGGCGTGGTGTCTCCTCTTCCTCCCTCCTTTCTCTCTACCCCTCACCCTTTCACCCCTCCCTTACTCGCCAAGAGATTGGGGCCCTCCTGCCCCAATCCCTTAGGCTCCTTCTTTTCTGTCCTCTCTATGGCTTATTCCTCCTTTAATTTTACATCTTTTCCTTTTGCCGTCTCTCAGCTCCCTTGCCCCCCCCCCCCCCATTCTCTGTGTCTCTCTCCGGCATGCCGAATTGGGGCTGAGGAGGGGTCGGCGACATTACTGGCCAACTCTCGAGCACCACGTAATATGTTGGCCTTGTGGGTGGCGCCATCCCGACATTCACTCCTCCTCTTGCAAACAAAAAAAGCACCTATAGGGTCCTGATCTTATGGCTCACTACCCAAAAGTGATGAATGGTGAAGATACACAGAAAGATCAGGAATTACTGTAGGTACGTAATTTTCATTTTTGTCCCATCTATATTTTTATGCAGGACTGCACCTAGGCCTACCTCTGATGCATCTGTAACAAAAATGGTTTCTCAAAGTCTGAGCTTCTTAAAACGAGCCGTAATGGTTTGAAAAGCTTCATCACACTCTGGGGTCCATTATTTGGGTACTGTTTTTTCATGAGTTCAGTGAGGGGAGTAGCTAACGTAGCAAAGTTGGGAACAAATCTCTGATAATAACTAGCCAGCCCTAAAAATGACCTGACATGTTTCTTGTTTTAGGGACAGGGCTGTTAGCTACAGCTTCTATTTTAGACATTTCTGGCTTAACTTCTCTATTTCTCAACACATATCCCAAATATCTGGTTTCCTGCATGCCCAGTGCACATTTGGTAGGATTAATAGTCAGACCCGCATTTTTGATAGCTTGGATAACTGTTCGTAGGTATTCCAGGTGAAGCAAATAAACAAATCAAAATGAAGGAAAAAACCACTATGGTTCTCAAAAGAGGTGGCTGGGAAAGTCAGGGAGAAAAAGATAGCATTCAGGAAGTATAAGGAAACACAGAAGGAGCAGGACAGAGAGCTGTACCAGTTAAGGCAGAAGGAAGCAGGGAGGTAAGTCAGAATAGCAAAGGCACAAACTGAGGAAAAGATAGCCAACTCGGTTAAGAAGGGGGATAAAACCTTTTATAGGTACATCAGAGAGCGTAGAAAGACAAAGGGAGGGATAGTGGGGCTGAATAGAATGAATGGTGGGTGGGCAGAGGGGGACAGTGAAAAAGCAGGGATGCTGAACGAATATTTCTGCTCAGTATTCACAAAAGGGGAGGGGGGAGTGCCTAATCCAATTAACAGAAGCACTGTTGATATGGGGGTCGATCCCAGCCCTTTCACAGAAGAAAGGGTTCTGCAAAAACTCCTAAAACTGAAGGTGGACAAAGCAATGGGGCCTGATGGAATTCACCCCAGAATTCTAAAAGAATTAAGGGGGGAACTAGTGAAACCACTGAATACTCTTTTTAATAAATCATGGGAGGATGGTGTGGTACCCGAGGACTGCAGGAAGGCAGATGTGATTCCTCTTCACAAAAGTGGGACCAAGACAGAGGCAGGAAACTACAGACCTGTCAGTTTGACCTCTGTGGTACGGAAAGTGATGGAGTCACTTCTGAAGGAAAGAATAGTTGAGTACCTAGAGGCCAGTGGGGCACAGGACCCAAGGCAGCGTGGGTTCACAGCAGGAAGGTCATGTCAGACGAATCTAATAGATTTCTTTGACCGGGTGACCAAAGTAGTAGACAGGGAGGGGCTATGGACATGGTCTACCTAGACTTTAGCAAGGCATTTGACACAGTCCCACACAAAAGATTAATAGTCAAATTAACCAGACTGGGGAGTGAGTCCCAGGGTGGTAGCCTGGGAAAAACATTGGCTGGACAACAGGACACAGAAGGTAATTGTAAATGGAGTCCACTCTGAAGAAGAGGGGTTAGTAGTGGGGTACGCAGGAGGTTCAGTACTGGGTCCAGTCCTTTTTAATGTCTTTATAAGTGACATTGCAGAGGGACTGGAAGGAAAAGTATGCCTCTTTGCAGATGACACAAAGATCTGCAACAGGGTTGATACACAAGGAGGCGTGGAAAGGATGAGAAGGGACTTGGCAAGGTTGGAGGAATGGTCAGAAGTATGGCAGCTAGGATTCAATGCAAAGAAGTGCAAAACAATGCACCTGGGAAACAAGAACCCAGGGGAAGATTACACAATGGGGGAAGGAGGTAGTAACAACAACAAAAAAGGAAAGAGACCTGGGGGTAATCATATCAGATGACCTTAAGAGTAGCAAGCAATGTGAGAAGGCAGTAGGGAGGGCTGGGGGTATGCTGGGATGCACAGGGAGAGGCATCACCAGCAGAAAACAGGAAGTTGTTATCCCTCTGTACAAACAGTTGGTGAGACCCCATCTAGAGTACTGCGTCCAGTTCTGGAGACCCCATCTCCACAAGGACATAGGATAGAGGCAGTCCAGAGGAGGGCAACTAAAATGGTGCAGGGTCTGCAAGAGAAGCTGTACGAGTAGAGACTAAAGGAGCTTAATATGTATACCTTTGAGGAAAGAAGGGAGAGGGGGGACATGATAGAAACTTTTAAGTACCTCAGTAGAATCAACAAAGTCCAAGAGGGTAGCATCTTTCAGAAAAAGAGACGTGCAAGAACAAGGGGCCACAATTTAAAGATGGGGCGGTTCAGGGGCAATGTGAGGAAGTATTTTTTCACAGAGAGGGTAGTGGATGCATGGAACAACCTCCCTCAGGAGGTTGTGAGGTCTAAAACTGTGGGAGAATTCAAGAATGCATGGGACAGACATAAGGCAATTCTTGTGGGGGGGGTAGGAAGAAATAGGCTGTTGGTTAACTAGGATCTGCGTCTTATCCTGTAGGTAGGGAAATGGGCAGACTAGGTGGGCCAAGCGGTCCTTATCTGCCATCAAAGTCTATGTTTTGTTTCTAGTCTGGACTGTACATCACAACATCATCCAGGTATGCAGCACAATAACCAGTGTGAGGTGATAAAATTACATCCATGTACCGCTGGAATGTAGGCGCACCATGTAAACCAAATGGCATGATGGTGAACTGATAGAATCCAACAGGAGTGGCAAATGCAGTTTTGTCTCTGGATTCTCTAGCTAGGGGGATTTGCCAGTAACCCTTGGTGAGATCAAGGGTATTGATATACTTGGCACTCCCTAGTCTGTCCACCAAATCATCTATTCAAACAACACGAAGTCTTGCTGTATTCTGACATATGCAGTTAGCTCCTGCCTTTCAACTGCCCTGGAGAACAAAGAGTTAAACTTTCTATGACTAGCATAGAATGTTCATCACAAGCTCGGTTGATGCCCCTGTCTGCTGTTGTTTAAACTGCAACCGTCAGATTCTTTACTTCGCCTCACTGAACAGTCGCTCCGGAGATTTCTCCTGCTGCTCGGTTCAAAAAGTCAGTTGAAGTGTCGGTTTTCAGTTGGTTTTTACGGAATTGCTGTTTCCGCTTAGTCGGTTCAAGTCTCTGTCTGTGGTACGTGAGTACTAGATAGGTTTTTTGTTCTGTTTCTGTGTGGAACTTGTAAATTGTGGATTGGTTCGGCTGAACCGATCAGTTTGAGTTAAAAAAAACTTGTGCTTACTTTAGAGTGTGGTAACCGGTCCGTATTGGTTCTAAAAAAACTGATTTTAATTATGTTTTTTTCCAAGACCCGTGACACGGTCAGAAACTGATAAGGGAGTCTTGCCTGGCGGATTGACGGAAAAAGGGTAAGTTTTTGGTTAGGATTGGCCATGTCTGAGAAACCCAAGAAAATAACTGGGCCCACTGGGTTTCAACACTGCAGTGTGTGTGGGGAAGTCTTTGCCGAAGCTGATCCCCACACCACCTGTGTTTATTGTCTCAGGTTTGACCACCTCGATTCAGACTGCCAAATCTGCAAGAATTTTCCTAAATCTACCCTGGAAAAGAGATTAGGTAGACTGAGGGAAAGGGAGGCTGAGAAGTCCGCTGACCCGGATGGCCAGCCTGGTTCAGTTCCGTCCGAACCAGAAGGAGTGCCCTCTGACCAGGGCGATACTTCTTTGGGCAAAAGGAGAGCCGATTCCGAGGAATTGGTTCCAGTAAAAAGAAAAAGAAAAGACAAATTGACTGGTTCGGACCCAGAATTTCGTACTCCGACCGCTGATGAGATAGCCAAGGCGATAAGGATTGTGCAGTCACTAACTTCGGTTCCCACCGAACTGGCATTATCTGGCAGGGGCTCGGTTCGGTCGGTACCCCCAGTTGCGGATTATACTTTGGAAGAATTTTATGAACCAGAGGAGGAGGAGGGAGAGTATGAGGATGATTATGGTGATGGTGAAAGTCTGGATGTGCCTATTGACCCGGACATCTCCCCAGACAGACCTTCAGGAGTTTTTCCTCCTAAGCTTTCTGAGTCCCCTTCACACTACTGTACATGTTTTACAGAAAAGTGGCTGATACCCTCCAGCTTCCTGTGGAGGAAGCAGTAGAGGATCAGAAAGAGCCTGATTATGTCGAGATGATGGACATCCCAGAGTCCAGGAGACTGTCTATTCCCCAACACAAATCCTTTGGGAAACAGACACAAAAAATTCTTGTCTCCTAATTCTATACCTCCTGTGGACAGACGAATGGACAAGAGGTACACTCTCTCAGGCTCAGACACGGAGTTCCTTTTTCAGCAATGCAGCCATGTTGGGGTTGTGCAGGCTGCTGCCTGTGATAAGGCAAACATTCCCTTGGCATCACCCCCAGACAAGGACTCCAGGAAGATTGATGCCATGGCAAAGAAACAATACATGGCAGCATCTTTGGGACTCAGGCAGGCTAACTATATGGCCTATACAGCCAGGTACCAGAAGTCCAAGTGGGACACTGTGCTGGCTCTGGCTAAATAGGCCCCTGACCAGCTTGCCAAGGAGCTGGAGCAGGTGGCTGCAGATGGGATTGAGGCATCGAAAGTACAGTTTCATGCTGCTGTAGACTCCAGTGATGTATCATCAAGAGTCATGGCTACATCTGTGGCTCTTCGGAGGATGGCTTGGCTCAGATGTACCAGCCTCTCACAGGATACCCAGGCTAAGGCCATGGATTTCCCTGTAATTGGTAATTCAGACAACATGAAGTCTTGCTATATTATGACATATGCAGTGAGTCCCAACCTTCGAACTGCTCCGGAGGTGAAAGAGTTAACTTTCCATGCCAGGCATGGAACCTTGAGCTCGAGCTCGGTTGAAAACTCTGTCTGTTCTTCTTCAAACTCACACTGTCAGATTCTTTACTCCACCTCACTGAACAGTCGCTCCGGAGATTTCTCCTTCTGCTCAGTTCGTTTGTCGGTTAAAAAGTTTTATTTTTCGGTTTCTTGACCGAAATTAAACCGCAACCGGTCGGTTCAAGCTCTGTCTGTGGTATCGTAAGTAATAGATAGGCTTACATTTATTTTCTTCTGTGTGGAACTTGTAAACGTGTTTTCGGTTCAGTTTGAACCGATCAGGTTGTTTTTCATAGACTTTCTAGTCCTTTAGAGTGCAGTTCCCGGTTCTTATCGGTTCTAAAAAATAAGGATTTCATTACGTTTTTTTTTTTTTTTTTTTCCTATTTATTCTTTCTGCCCCTGCAGCCGGTAGCCCGGAACCATCTGCTGGTCACGCTTCCACCCCCCCACATCGGCCTCGCACCCTTCCGATACCCCGTGGCTTACCCCCCACGGTGGGGCTGCGGCACTGGGGACACATGCCGCAGGCGTCGGACTAGGTCGGAGGGCTGGCCTGAGGGGCTAATTTGAAGCTTGACCGGCTTCATCTAGGGCCCCGGCATTCTCCTTTCCTTTCCGGGAGGCGGGGCGTGCAATGACGCTGAGCGCCCTGCCCCGCCTCCGGCGCACACTGTTGAGGTCGGTGATCGCGCCACACCTGGTCTCCACCAGGAGTCGCGCAGACCGAGCACTATCCTCCCGGAGGAGAAGGAGAGCAGTCCATGGGACGCTCTATCCTTCTCCCGGCCAGCCCTCCAGCGACCGAGTCCGCTCCCGAACCGGGTCGCCCGGCGTCATAGGCGGAAATCCACGCTGCGCGGCGGGCGGTTCATTACGTTTTCCACGGCCTGTGACACGGCTGGGAACCGATAAGGGAGTCTTGCTTGGCGGATTGCCACTAACGGGCAAGTTTGGTTAGGCTGGCACTATGTCTGAGAAACCCAAAAGAAAAACCGGGCCCACTGGGTTTCAACACTGTGGTCTCTGTGGGGAAGCCTTTGCTAAGGCTGACTCACACACCACCTGTGTATATTGTCTGGGGTTTGACCACCTCAATGCAGACTGCCAGATTTGTAAGAATTTTCCTGCTGCCACCGTGGAAAAGAGAGTTGGTAGGCTCAGGGAAAGGGAGGCCAAAAAGTCCGCTGACCCGGATGGCCAGCCCGGTTCGGTTTCAACCGAACCGGAGGGAGTGCCCTCTGACCAGGGCGATGCTTCCTCGGGCAAACGAAGAGCCAGCTCTGAGGAGCCGGTTCCAACTAAAAGAGCTAGAAAGTCAGCTAGTCCAAAAGTACTTTCTCCAACCGCTGAGGAACTAGCTAAAGCAATTGTCCAGTCACTTTCCCCGGTTCCGTCCGAACCGGCACCATCAGGGAAGCGGTCGGTTCGGCCGGTTCCACCGGTTCAAGATTTTGATTTTGAGGATTTTTATGAACCGGAGGAAGGGGAGGAGGAATATGGGGAGAGTGAATGTGATTTTGAAGGTCTGGATGTGTCCTTGAACCGGACATCTCTCCAGACAGGCCGTCAGGGTCTTCCCCAGGCTATCTGAGTCCCTTCTCATTTTATGTTCTATAAGAAGTTGCTGAAACTCTCAACTCCCTGTTGAGGAAGCTGTTGATGACCAAGAGGAGCCTGATTATGTAGAAATGATGGATATTCCGGAGTCTAGGAGACTGTCTATTCCCTTGCATAAATCTTTTAGGAAACAGACAGTAAAAATTCTAAAAACTCCTCACTCCATCTTCCCTGTTGATAAAAGGATGGACAAGAGGTATACTTTATCAGACTCTGATACGGAGTTCCTCTCTCAGCAGTATAGCCATGTGGGGGTAGTGCAGGCTGCAGCTTGTGACAAAGCAAATATTCCTCTAGCCTTGCACCCTCCTGAAAAGGACTCTAGGAAGATGGATGCCATGGCAAAGAAACAATACATGGCAGCATCTTTAGGACTCAGACAGGCAAATTATATGGCTTATGCTGCTAGGTACCAGAAGTCCAGATGGGATACTGTGCTGGCCCTAGCAAAACAAGTCCCTGATCAGCTTGCCAGGGAGCTGGAGCAGGTGGCTGCGGATGGTATTGAGGCATCCAAGGTGCAATTTCATGCTGCAGTAGACTCTAATGATGTGTCATCAAGGGTCATGGCTACATCTGTGGCACTTCGCAGTATGGCTTGGCTCAGATGTACTACCCTGTCACAGGATACCCAGTCTAAGGCTATGGATTTTCCTGTTGTGGGTAATTCTCTGTTTGGGGAGCAGACAGAGAATTATATGAAGAAAGTGGATGAATATAGGACCACCTATAGGAGTGCACAGGCCAAAGAAAGGCAAGCCACTCCTCAAAGGCAGCATCTCAGGGGCAGGGACAGGCCTTTTCATAGGCCTTTTTACCAAGCCCAGGCCTCCTCTTCTGCTTATACCCAGAGGGGGTTCTTTAGAGGGAGAGGCAGATGGGGTACAAGTAAGCCCACTTCTACCCCTCAGCCCAAAGCCCCTGCCAAGCAGGCTTCATGATGGGGTGGCCAGGGCCGATTCTCCACTACCGGTAGGGGGCAGACTGGCTTACTTTGTCCAGGACTGGAGGTCTTTAACATCAGACAAGTGGGTCCTGGAAGTAGTAAGCCAGGGACTGGTTCTCAGCTTCAAAAAGTTTCCAAAGATGAGAATCAGGTCCTTTCCACCTGCAAATCCATCAGAGGCTCTTGCCCTAGAAACAGAAGTTTCTACCCTCCTGGCTCTCAGAGCTGTGGAGAGGTTCCACCCTACACCAGGGCAAGGGTTGTACTCCAGGTACTTCCTTACCCCAAAAGACAGGAGAATGGCGGCCCATCCTAGATCTCAGATACCTAAACAAGCACCTTTTAAAACCAAAATTCAAAATGGTGACTCTGGGAATTATTTTACCCTCTCTAAGGCCAGGGGACTGGCTAGCCTCCCTGGACCTCAAGGATGCCTACTTCCATGTTCTTATCAGAAGCTCCCATCAAAGTACCTCAGATTGAACTGCCCTCAGGCCATTATCAGTTCAGGGCAATGCCCTTGGCCTCACCTCAGCCCCGAGGGTATTCACAAAATGCCTGGCAGTAGCAGTTGCCCACTTAAGAAGGCAAAAGATTGCCATCTTTCCTTATCTGGACGACTGGCTCATAGTAGGCCAGTCTCCAGACCAGGTCAAACTACACCTTCAGGTAACTCAGCAACTGCTCACATCTCTAGGTTTCCTTCTCAATCTCCCAAAGTCAGTCCTAGACCCCGTCCAGCTTCTCACCTTCATAGGTGCAGAACTGAACACAGAAGAGGCCAGAGCCTTCCTTCCTCTGGAAAGAGCAAGGACCCTGATATCTCTGTCCTCCTCTTTCACCCTTCAGGTCTCTCGACCAGCAAGGCACTTTCTTCAGCTCCTATGGCACATGGCTGCTTCTACAGCAGTAGTGCAGGGAGCAAGATTTCAGATGAGGGACGTCCAGTTCCATTTGAGAGCCTTTTGGTCTCAAAGGAGAGACCCTCTAACCAAATTGATCCCAGTGACTCGGACTCTGATCCAGGCCTTTCAGTGGTGGCAGGACCAGAGCAATCTGAGACAGGGGGTCCCTTTCACCCCCCAGTCTCACTCCTTAATCCTTACTACAGATGCATCCCTCTTGGGGTGGGTAGCTCACATGGGCGACCTCACTACCCAGGGATTGTGGTCCCCACAGGAATCTCTGCTCCACATCAATCTGTTGGAACTCAGAGCAGTTTTTCTAGCACTTCAAGTTTTTTCCACATCTGTTCAGAACAAAGTGGTACAGGTCAGAACAGACAACACCACTACAATGTGGTACATCAACAAGCAAGGGGGCACTCGGTCTACGGCCTTGTGCAGCGAAGCGATGAAGTTGTGGTCTCTGGCTTATTCCCTAAACACCTCCCTTATGGCAGTTCACCTACCAGGCAAGGACAATGTCCTGGCAGATGCTCTCAGCAGGATTTCCCAGGGCCATCACGAATGGGCCCTGGATCTCCTAGTACTGGAGGTAGTATTTGCCAGATGGGGCACCCCGCAGATAGATCTTTTTTCAGCCCCAGACAATCACCAACTTCCCCTTTTTTGTTGCAGGCCCCCAGTGTTGGGCTCAGTCCCTCTGGACGCCTTCCTTCTCAGTTGGGAAGGGAAGTTTCTCTATGCTTTTCCCCCCTTCCCTCTCCTGTTCAAGGTGCTAGTCAAAATCAGATGTCAACCCTGCAAGGTGATCCTGATTGCTCCAGATTGGGCCAGACAGCCCTGGTACCCTCTCCTTTTGTCCTTAGCAGTCCACCTTCCCCTGTGCCTTCCCAGGAATCACAACCTGTTATCCTGTGCCCAGGGGAGAGTTTGGTATCCGAACCTCAAATCTCTCAATCTCAAGGCTTGGCTCTTGAAGAGTTAGAGTTGCTGACTTACACCTTTCCCAAGGTGTATTGGATATTTTGAAGGCCTCTAGAAAGCCTTCCACCAGGGCTACTTATAATTCCAAATGGAAGAGGTTTTCCATATGGTGCTCTGGCAAGCACATTTCCCCAGAATCTGCTGACTTGCACACAATCCTAGATTATTTGGTGCATTTGAATTCGTTGGGGCTTAGACCAGCTACCCTAAAAGTGCACCTGGCAGCCACGTCTGATTTCTTATCAGCAGGTAAACCCTCTTCCTTTTCAGCTCATCCTGTATTCTCCAAGTTTTTCAAGGGGTTGCTTCACACCAACCCTCCATTCAGGGACCCTGCCCCTGCTTGGGATCTTAATATTTGCATTGCCCAGCTTATGCAACCCCCTTTTGAGCCATTGTCTTCAGCAGAGTTTAAGTACTTGACTTGGAAAACTGTGTTTTGGTAGCCATCACTTCTGCCAGGCGCATAAGTGAATTGCAAGCTTTGTCAGTGGAGCCTGATTTTATCTCCTTTCACAGAGATAAGGTGGTCCTCAGGACTAACAGGAAGTTTTGCCTAAGGTGGTTTCAGACTTCCACCTTAACCAATCCATGTCTCTTCCTGTGTATTTCACTGACCATTCCTCCTCTGGCGAGAGGAGACTGCACAGTTTGGATGTCAAAAGAGCCCTTAGTTACTGCATAGAACGTACCAAGGGTCACAGGTTTGACTCCCTCCAACTGTTCCTCACTTATGGTGAGGTTGGTAAAGGGAAACCTGCCTCTAAAAGATCCATTGCCAGGTGGATTGTCTCTTGAATCCAATTTTGCTATGAAAAACTGGGTAAGGTTCCTCCCTCAGGCCTGAGGGCTCACTCTACCAGAGGTACAGCTCGTCTCTGGCTGCTGCCAGGGACATCCTATCCTAGAGATATGTCAAGCGCTACCTGGAAAACAGTTCACACTTTGCTAAGCATTACTCCCTGGACATCCAGGCTAGGAGTGATGCTCGGTTTAACCAGCTGTCCTTCAGAGCCTATTTCCAAAGTAGGTTCTGTCCCTCCTCCATGGAGGTACTGCTGTGTAGTCTGCATAGGTCATAATATAGCAAGACTTCATGTTGTTTGAAGAAAAAATTACTCACCTTAGTAATGTTGTTTCTTCTAATGGAGTCTTGCTATATTATGACCTCCCCCCTGCCTGCCCCTCTCAGAACCTCTACTTTTGGGATGTGGGCGGGCAGTGTAATCATGGCACTTAGTAGATGCCCACCTTATTCTCACCCCTTCTTTTGGGGTGTTTGGGTGTTATGTTTTTAATTTTCTTTCTTGGATCCTCTGACTTGAGTCTTTGTTTTGGGACCAGGAAAATGTGTTCTTGTATTTAGTAGCCAGTGGGCTAGTGTAGGTTTACGGCTTCCACACAGAACCTTAGTGAGTTTTGCTCGTAAAGATCTGACAGTTTGAGTTTGAAGAACAACAGACAGAGTTTTCAACCGAGCTCGCGTTCAAGGTTCCATGCCTGGCATGGAAAGTTAACTCTTTCACCTCCGGAGCAGTTCGCAGGTTGGGACTCACTGCATATGTCATAATATAGCAAGACTCCATTAGAAGAAACAACATTACTAAGGTGAGTAATTTTTTCTTCTCTGTTTGGGGAGCAGACAGAGAATTACATGAATAAGATGGATGAGTACAGGACCACTTACTGGAGTGCTCAGGCCAAAGAAAGGCAAGCAACTCCTCAAAGGCAGCAGTCCAGGGGCAGGCCTTTCCAAAGGCCTTTTTACCAAGATCAGGCCTTTTCTTCTTCCTTTTCACAGAGGGGGTTCTTTAGAGGGAGAGGCAGAAGGGGGATGAGCAGGCCTGCATCCACCCCTCAGCCTAAAGCCCCTGCCAAGCAGACACCCTGATGGGTCTGCCCGGGTCGATTCTCCCATACCAGTAGGGGGCAGGCTGGCTTACTTTGTCCAGGACCGGAAGTCTCTTACATCAGACAAGTGGGTCCTGAGTAGTAAAGCCAGGGACTGGTTCTCAGCTTCAAAAATTTCCCAAGATGAGAGCCAGATCTTTTCCACCTGCAAATCTCTCTAGAGACCCTTGCCTAGAGGCAGAAGTTTCTTCTCTCCTAGCTCTCAGAGCTAGAGAGAGAGTTCACACCCTACACAGGGGCAAAGGATTGTACTCCAGGTACTTCCTAACCCCCAAAAAGACAGGAGGAGGGTGGCCCATCCTGGACCTAAGATATCTGAACAAACATCTTTTGAAGCCAAAGTTCAAAATGGTAACTCTGGGAATTATCCTTCCCTCTCTAAGGCAAAGGGACTGGCTAGCCTCCCTGGACCTCAAAGATGCCTACTTTCACATTCCATCAGGTGCTCCCACAGAAAGTACCTCAGGTTGAGGTTGCCCTCAGGCCACTATCAGTTCAAACAATGCCCTTTGGCTAACATCAGCCCAAGGTTTTCACAAAAAGTGCCTGGCGGTAGTGGTTGCCTTCCTAAGAAGACAAAAAATCTCTATCTTCCCATACTTGGACGACTGGCTCATAGTAGGTCAGTCTCCAGACCAAGTCAAGACACATCTGCAAGTGACCCAGCAAGTGCACACTTCCTTAGGATTCCTTCTCAACCTACCAAAGTCAGTTCTCGAACCAGTACAGCTCCTCACCTTCATAGGTGCAGAACTGGATACAGTAAAGGCAAGAGCCTTCCTTCCTCTGGAAAGGGCAAGGACCCTTATGGAACTGGCCTCTTCATTCACCCTTCAGGTGTCTCGACCAGCAAGGCATTTCCTTCAGCTACTGGGCCACATGGCAGCTTCCACAGCATTGGTCCAAGGGGCAAGATTCCAGATGAGGGGCATTCAGTTCCACTTAAGAGCCTTTTGGTCCCAAAGAAAGGATTCCCTTACCAAACTAATCCCAGTGACTCAAACCCTGATCCAAGCCTTGCAGTGGTGGTAGGATCAGGACAATTTGAGACAAGGGGTTTTCATTTGTCACTCAGTCTCATTCAGTGATACTCACCACAGATGCTTCCCTGCTGGGCTGGGGAGCCCATTTGGGGGATCTTACCACCCAAGGACTGTGGTCACCTCAGGAATCTCTGCTTCACATCAATCTCTTGGAACTTCGAGCAGTGTTTCTGGCACTGCAAGCTTTTTCCAAATCTGTAGAGAACAAGGTGGTTCAGGTCAGAACAGACACCACCACCACCATGTGGTACATCAACAAGCAAGGAGGCACTCGGTCTACGGCCTTGTGCACAGAAGCAATGAAGTTGTGGTCCCTGGCCTATTCTCTGCAAACCTCTCTGATAGCAGTTCACCTCCCAGGGAAGGACAATGTCCTAGCAGATGCACTGAGCAGAATATCCCAGGGCCATCACGAATGGGCCCTGGATCCTCTAGTTTTGAAAGTGATTTTCTCGCGATGGGGCATTCCAGAGATGGATCTTTTTGCAGCCCCAGACAATCACCAACTTCCTCTCTTTTGTTGCAGACCCCCAGTCTTGGGCTCAGTCCCCCTGGATGCTCTGATTCTGAACTGGGAAGGGAAATTTCTGTATGCTTTTCCCCCCTTCCCTCTCCTGTTCAATGTGCTAGTCAAGATAAGGTCACAACCATGCAAGATGATTCTGATTGCTCCGGACTGGGCCAGATAGCCATGGTATCCCCTGTTGCTGTCCTTAACAGTTCACCTTCCCCTGTCTCTTCCCAGGAATTACAACCTGTTAACATCCTCTTGGGGAGGATTTGGTACCTGAATCTTCAGTCTCTCAATCTCAAGGCTTGGCTCTTGAAGAGGTAGAGTTTGCAGATCTGCATCTTTCCCAAGGGGTTCTGGATGTCCTTAAGGCTTCTCAAAAGCCTTCCACTAGAAAGACTTACAACTCCAAATGGAAAAGATCCAGCATTTGGTGTTCTAAGAAGAATATTTCTCCAGACTCTGCTGAATTGCCTACAGTTCTGGATTATATGGTCCATCTTAATGGCCTAGGCCTCAGACCAGCTACCCTTAAAGTACACTTGGCAGCTGTTTCTGCTTTTCTGTCATGTAGGCAAGTCTTCCTCTCTGTCATCCCATCCTGTATTCTGTAAGTTTTTCAAGGGATTGCTTCACACCAATCCCCCCTTTAGGGATCCTGCTCCTGCTTGGGACCTTAATGTTTGCATTGCTCAGCTTATGCAACCCCCTTTTGAGCCTTTGTCCTCAGCAGAGCTTAAGTACTTGACTTGGAAAACTGTGTTTTTGGTAGCCATTACTTCTGCCAGACGTATCAGTGAATTGCAAGCCCTGTCAGTGGAATCTGATTTCATCTCTTTTCACAGAGATAAAGTGGTCCTTAGAACTAACAGAAAGTTCTTACCTAAAGTGGTTTCAGATTTCCACCTCAACCAGTCTATTTCTCTCCCTGTTTTCTTCACTGACCATTCCTCCTCGGGGGAGAGGAGGCTGCACAGCTTGGATATTAAAAGAGCCCTTAGCTAGTACATAGAGCGTACCAAGGGTCATAGGTTTGAATCCCTCCAGTTGTTGCTTACTTATGGAGAAGTTGGTAAAGGTGAACCTGCTACTAAGAGATCTATTGCCAGGTGGATTGTTTCTTGTATACAATTCTGCTATGAAAAACTGGGTAGAGCTCCATCCTCAGGCCTGAGGACTCATTCCACTAGAGCAGTGGTTCTCAAATGGTGAGGCCAGCATCTCAAGAGAGGCCCCATACTGTTCAAGGGGAGGCCCAGTCAAGTCTGATAATGTACAACATTTAAATTTTAAGTTTTGGATGTTTTGTGTGAAGGGATGAAGCAAACTAAATATGGATAATGGCAGGTGAATTTCTTTACTTATGTACAAATTGGTGACCAGGAAAGGCCCTGAGCCAAAGCTTATTTATACTGTAGGTGTATATTTACATATAAATTGATTACTAAGAAGGCACACTGAGTCAAGGCTTAATTCTATAGTAGGTGTTTATATACAAATTAGTGACTGGGAAGGGCACACTGAGTCAAGGCTTGTTTCTACAGTAGGTATTTATTTATATGTAAATTGGTATCTGGGAAAGGCACACAGCCAATGCATGTTTCAGGTGTGACCTCGGTAAGGGAACAAGAAGTTGCTTAACAGGGTAAGAAGGGGAGAGATGATGTGGCTATGTTAGTTATTCCAGATAGAGAGGAAGTAGAGTAATAAGGGTCCAAGAGTCAGAATAGTGGAGTGACAAGGATAACCTGGGGTGTGGGGTTGGGGTTTGAGAACAGTAAGTCGAATAAAAAGAGAATATACTCCATCAACATTATTAGTCCCACTTGATTCCTGGTGTTCTGTGCAAAAGTATAATTTTAATTTTCTATGGGGAGGCCCAAGATTTTTTCCGAATTTGAGGGAGGATCGGAATCTGTTCCATGACTTGGGGGAGGCTCACTATCACAAAGAGAGAGAACTAATGCACTAGAGGTACAGCTGCTTCCCTGGCTGCTGCCAGGGATATTCCTCTCTTAGAAATTTGTCAAGCAGCCACCTGGAAAACAGTCCATACTTTAACCAAGCATTACTCTCTGGATATCCAGGCTAGGAGTGATGCTCGGTTTGGCACAGCAGTACTTCAGAGCTTGTTCCCAAAGTAGGTTCTGTCCCTCTTCCATGAAGGTACTGCTTGGTAGTCTGCATATGTCAGAATACAACAAGACTTCATGTTGTTTGAAGAAAAAATTACTCACCTTAATAATGTTGTTTCTTCTAATGGAGTCTTGCTGTATTCTGACCCCCCCCCCCGCCTCCCTCTCAGAACCTAGATTCAAACAACATGAAGTCTTGCTATATTATGACAATTGCAGTTTGTCCCACCATTAGAACTGCTCCAGAGGTGAAAGAGTTAACTCCCATTCTAAGAATGGAACTTGGGCCTTGAGCTCTCGTTAAAGCTCTGTCTGGGTTATTTCAAACCTAAACTGTCAGATTCTTTACTCCGCCTCACTGAACAGTCGCTCGAGATTTCTCCTACTGCTCGGTTCATTTCGGTTTAAACAGTGTTTTTCGGTTCAAATCAACCGAGAATATTATTATTTTAACCGCAAAACCGTTCGGTTCAAGCTCTGTCTGTGGTATCGTAAGTAATTTAAGTTATTTTCTGTGTGGAACTTGTAAATGTTATCGGTTCGGTTTTGAACTGATCAGCTTGTTTTAAAACTTGAATTGAAGGGTTTTAGAGTGCAGTTCCCGGTTCTTATCGGTTCTAATAAAACCGGATTTCATTACGTTTTTTTCCAAGACCCGTGACACGGTTAGGAACCGATAAGGGTGTCTTGCCTGGCACTGCCGTTTAAAAGGGCAAGTTTTTGGTTGAGGCTGGCATTATGTCTGAAACCAAAGAAAAACCGGGCCCACTGGGTTTCAACACTGTGATGCCTGTGGGAAGTCTTTGCCAAGGCTGACCCACACACCACATGTGTATATTGTCTGGGGTTTGACCACCTCAATTCAGACTGCCAGATTTGTAAAATTTCCTGCAGCCACCCTGGATAAGAGAGTTGGCAGGCTCAGGAGCGAGAGGCCAAGAAGTCCGGCTGACCCGGATGGCCAGCCAGTTCCGGTGCCAACCGGGCGGAGGAATCTCCTCTGACCAGGGCGAGACTTCCTCAGGCAGCGTAAAGCTGGCTCTGAGGGCCAGTTCCAGTAAAGAAAACAAGAAAATCAGCAGGTGTGGAGCCCAAAATTCCTTCTCCAACTGCAGAGATAACAAGAGCTATTCAGATTGTCCAGTCACTTTCTCGGTTCCGTCGAACCGCCACTGTCTAGTAAAAGGTCGGTTGTCGGTTCCAGTTCAAGAATATGTTGTTGAAGAATTTTATGAAACAGAGGAGGAGGATGATTATGAACAGTATGAATGTGACTTTGAGGGTCTGGGTGTGCCCACTGAACCAGACATCTCCCCAGACAGACCTTTAGAATCTCCCCTTTGCTTTCTGAGTCCCCTCTCACTTTATGTTTTACAAAAAAGTTGCTGAAACCCTCCAGCTTCCATTGGAGGAAGCTGTGGATGAAAAAGAGGAACCTGATTTTGTAGAAATGATGGATATTCCAGAGTCTAGGAGATTGTCTATTCCTTGCATAAATCATTTAGGAAACAGACAATAAAGATTTTAAAAACTCCTAATTCTGTGCCTCCTGTGGACAAAAAGATGGACAGGAGGTACACTCTGTCAGGTCCTGATACAGAATTCCTTTCACAGCAATGCAGCCACGATGGTGTGGTTCAGGCTGCAGCCTGTGATAAAGCTAATATTCCTTTGGCTTCACATCCTCCTGACAAGGATTCCAGGATGATTGATGCCATGGCTAAAAAACAATACATGGCAGCGTCCTTGGGACTCAGGCAAGCAAATTACATGGCTTATGTAGCAAGGTATCAGAAATCTAGATGGGACACTGTCATAGCCTTGGCCAAACAGGCCTCTGGCCAGCTTGCTAGTGAGCTGGAACAGGTGGCTGCTGATGGCATGAGTCATCTAAGGTGCAGTTTCATGCTGCTGTGGATTTTAATGATGTATCCTCTAGAGTCATGGCTACGTCCTGCTTTTAGCAGAGTTGGCCTGGCTCAGGTGTACTAGCTTGTCACAGGATACCCAGACTAAGGCTATGGATTTTCCTGTGGTTGGAAATTCTCTGTGTGGGGAGCAGACAGAGAATTATATGAAGAAAATGGATGAATATAGGACTACCTATAAGAGTGCTCAGGCTAAGGAGCGGCAAGCCACTCCTCAGAGGCAGACCCCCAGGGGTAGAGGTAGGCCTTTTCACAGGCCTTTTTACCAAACCCAGGCCTCCTCTGCTTATGCTCAGAAGGGGTTCTTCAGAGGGAGAGGCAGACGTGGCGTGGGCAGGCCTGCTCCCACCCCTCAGCCTAAAGCACCTGCCAAACAGACACCCTGATGGGGTGCCCAGGGCCGATTCTCCTTTACCTGTAGGGGCAGGTTGGCTTACTTCATTCAGAACTGGGTGTCTCTAACTTCAGACAAGTGGGTCCTGGAAGTAGTAAGCCAGGGTCTGGTTCTCAGCTTCAAAAGTTCCCAAAGATGAGAATCAGGTCTTTCCACTGCAAACTCTTTAGAGACCTTTACTTTAGAAACAGAGATCTCAACCCTCCTGGCTCTCAGAGCTGTAGAAAGGGTTCCTCCCCTACACCAGGGCAAGGGTCTGTACTCCAGATATTTCCTTACCCCAAAAAAGACAGGAGAATGGTGGCCCATTTTAGACCCGAGATATCTGAACAAACACCTTTTGAAACCAAAGTTCAAAATGGTAACTCTGGCAATGATTTTACCCTCTCTAAGGCCAGGGGACTGGCTAGCCTCCCTGGACCTCAAGGATGCCTATTTTCACGTCCTAATCAGAAGCTCCCACGAAGTACCTCAGATTGGTGCCCTCAGGTCACTACCAGTTCAGAGCAATGCCCTTGAGCCTCACCTCTGCCCCAAGGGTATTCACAAAATGTCTGGCAGTAGCAGTGGCTCATTTAAGAAGGCAAAGGATTGCTGTCTTTCCCTATCTGACGACTGGCTCATTGTAGGCCAGTCCCAGAACAGGTAAGATCTCACCTGCAAGTTACCCAGCAGCTGCTCTCCTCCCTGGGCTTCTTGCTCAATCTTCCAAAATCAGTTCTGGAACCAGTTCAGGTGCTCACCTTCATAGGTGCAGAATTGGACACAAAACAGGCCAGAGCCTTCCTACCCTTAGAGAGGGTAAGGAACTTGGTGGCTCTGGCCTCCTCCTTCACTCTGCAGGTCTCTCGACCAGCAAGACACTTTTTGCAGCTCCTGGGGCACATGGCTGCATCCACAGCCGTGGTGCAAGGAGCAAGATTTCAGATGAGGGACATCCAGTTTCACTTGAGAGCCTTTTGGTCTCAGAGAAGAGACCCCCTTTCCAAGTTGGTCCCAGTGACCCGACCTGATCCAGGCCCTCCAGTGGTGGCAGGATCAGAGCAATTTAAGACTGGGGTTCCCCTTCATTCCTCTGTCTCACTCCTTGACCCTCACTACAGATGCTTCCCTCCTGGGGTGGGGAGCCCACATGGGCGACCTCTCCACTCAGGGAGTGTGGCCCCTCAGGAATCTCTGCTCCACATCAATTTGCTGGAACTCAGAGCTGTCTTTTTAGCACTTCAAGTGTTTTCTGTGTCTGTTCAGAACAAAGTGGTGCAAGTCAGAACAGACAACACCACAACAATGTGGTACATCAACATGCAGGGGGGCACTCGGTCTTCGGCCTTGTGCACCGAGGCAATGAAGTTGTGGTCTCTGGCCTATTCCCTGAACACTTCCCTCATAGCAGTTCACCTTCCAGGAAAGGACAATGTCCTACAAGATGCTCTGAGCAGGATTTCCCAGGGCCATCACGAATGGTCTCTGGATCCTCAAGTACTGGGGATAGTTTTTGCCAGATGGGGCACCCCTCAGATAGATCTTTTTTCAGCCCCAGACAATCACCAACTTCCACTGTTCTGTTGCAGGCCCCCAGTGTTGGGCTCAGTCCCCCTGGATGCCTTTCTCCTCGATTGGGAAGGGAAGTTTCTTTTATGCCTTCCCCTTCCCTCTCCTATTCAAGGTGCTAGTCAAAATCAGATCCCAGCCTTGCAGGATGATTCTGATTGCCCCAGATTGGGCCAGGCAGCCCTGGTACCCACTACTTCTGTCACTAGCAGTCCATCTTCCCCTGTGTCTCCCCAGGAATCACAACCTGTTAACCTGTGCACAGGGGAGAGTTTGGTATCTGAACCTCAAATCCCTCAATCTCAAGGCCTAGCTCTTGAGGAGTTAAAATTTGCTGACCTGCACCTTTCTCAGGGTGTTCTTGAAATCCTAAAGGCTTCTAGAAACCTTCCACTAGGGCTACTTACAATTCTAAGTGGAAAAGGTTTTCCATTTGGTGTTCTGGGAAACATATTTCCCCGGAATCTGCTGATTTGCCCATTGTTTTGGACTATATGGTCCACCTTAATTCCTTGGGACTGAGACCAGCTACCCTGAAAGTGCATTTGGCAGCTGTCTCTGCTTTTGTTTCAGCAGGAAAGCCCTCCTCTCTTTCCGCTCACCCTGTATTTTCCAAGTTTTTTAAAGGATTACTTCATTCTAATCCACCTTTTAGGGATCCGGCCCCTGCCTGGGACCTTAATGTTTGCATTGCCCAGTTAATGCAACCTCCTTTTGAACCTCTGTCTTCTGCAGAGCTTAAGTACTTAACTTGGAAAACTGTTTTCCTAGTGGCTATCACTCTGCCAGGCGCATAAGTGGTTGCAAGCCCTGTCAGTAGAAACTGACTTTATTTCTTTCCACAGGGACAAGGTAGTCCTCAGGACTAACAGGAAGTTTTTGCCTAAGGTGGTTTCAGATTTCCATCTTAATCAATCTATCTCCTTCCAGTGTTTTCACTGACCATTCTTCCTCTGGTGAGAGGAGATTGCACAGTTTAGATGTTAAGAGGGCCCTAAGTTACTATATAGAGCGTACCAAGGGTCACAGGTTCGAATCCCTCCAACTTTTTCTCACTTATGGTAAGGTGGGAAAAGGGAAACCTGCCACTAAGAGATCCATTGCCAGGTGGATTGTCTCTTGTATCCAGTTTTGTTATCAAAAACTGTGGAAAGTTCCCCCTTCAGGCCTAAGGGCTCATTCTACCAGAGGTACAGCTGCGTCTCTAGCTGCTGCCAGAGACATCTCTATCTTAAAGCTATGTCAAGCAGCTACCTGGAAAATGGTACATACTTTCACCAAGCATTACTCCCTGGATGTCCAGGCCAGGAGGGATGCTCGGTTTGGCACAGCCGTGCTTCAGAGCCTATTCCCTAAGTAGGTTCTGTCCCTCCTCCATGGAGGTACTGCTGTGTATTCTGCAATTGTCATAATATAGCAAGACTTCATGTTGTTTGAAGAAAAAATTACTCACCTTAGTAATGTTGTTTCTTCTAATGGAGTCTTGCTATATTATGACCTCCCCCCCAGCCTGCCCCTCTCAGAACTTCTACTTGGGTATGGGGTGGGCAGCTAGTGTGGGCGCTAGTTATGCCCATTATATGTTTTTCTACCCCTTCTTGGGGTTTTGGGGTGTGATGTTTTTATTTTATGTCATATTATTACTTATACTATTACTTCTGGTCCCCTGACTTGAGTCTTTGTGTTGGGACCAGGAGTATGTCTTAATAGTCAGGTAGCCAGTTGGCTAGTGTAGGTTACAGCTTCCACACAGACCTTAGTGAGTTTTGCTCGTAAAGATCTGACAGTTTAGGTTTGAAATAACCCAGACAGAGCTTCTCTAACCGAGCTCACGCTCCAAGTTCCATTCTTAGAATGGGAATTAACTCTTTCACCTCCGGAGCAGTTCTAATGGTGGGACAAACTGCAATTGTCATAATATAGCAAGACTCCATTAGAAGAAACAACATTACTAAGGTGAGTAATTTTTTTCTTTTGGGATGTGGTTGGGCAGGAGCAGTGTTGACACCCTAGGGGTGTCCTTTATACACCCTCTTTTTGGTTTGGGTGAGAAGTTGTGTTTTGGATGTGTTTTTGTTTTTGGGTTTCCTGACTTGAGTCTTTCTTTAAAACCAAAGAACTTTTTATATATTTGCCAGTTGGCTAGTAAGAATTTTACAGTTTCCACACAGAACACATAGTGAGTCTTTGCTCATAAAGATCTGACGGTTGCAGTTTAAACAACAGCAGACAGGGGCTTCAACCGAGCTCGTGATGAACATTCTATGCTAGTCATAGAAAGTTTAACTCTTTGTTCTCTGGGGCAGTTGAAAGGCAGGACCTAACTGCATATGTCAGAATACAGCAAGACTCCATTAGAAGAAACAACATTACTAAAGTGAGTATTTTTTTCTTCTGGGCATAGGATAACTGTCTAATTCTGACACTTAAGTTTCCTAAAATCAAGGCAGATTCTAACACCCCCTTCTTTTTTGTTTACAGTTACCATTGGAGATGACCAAGCACTCCTCTTCTCTTCTATGATACCCAGTTCTTTCATTTTCTGTATTTCCTTAACCACATCAGCTCTTAACGCTTCTGGTAGCCTGTATGTCTTTTGCCTAATAGGGCGAGCATTCCTTGGCACTATTACGTGCTCGACCCCTTTTGCTTGGTCTGGTACTGTGGTAAAAGTATTACTAAATAGAGAATAATGCATATGTAGGGAGCTGATATGGGGTTTTTTTACGCACCCAAGTTGTGTGATAATATGTAAACCTCGAGAGCGAAGCTCGAGAGGTTTTACTACTATCACACAAGAGTGTGTAAAAAAAAAACAAAAAAAAAACTCCATATCTACCCCCTACATATGTTTTATTTTGTATGATAACTGGTACTAAAAAAATTTTCTCAGAATTACCACTACGAGGAAACGCGAGGCCAAAACGCTTGTACTTCGTTACTAGTAGGCATGCCCCCACGCTATTCAAGGACTGACATCACATGACGTGCTAGCATGAGGGTGTGCCTACTAGTAAGGAAGTACGAGAGTTTTGGTCGCGGGTCTCCATGCTGGTTCTACGAGTGATCCTAAAATATCTGAAATAAATAAATGCTGCACAAATACAGATCTTTAAACTGGAGGGTAAGCTACAGAATCGGGGAAGGGGGAGGGATGTGTTTTAAGTGAAAACCTGCTCTGTAAGCTTGTGAGTTTCTGTTTACGTTGGAGAACGGTCTCGTGCTGTGTCATACAGTTTATTTGTTGGTGCTTGTGTATGCTTCTCAGCGCGAGGATGTAAAAGTCGTATCAACCCGCTGGTTGATACGAGTTTTTTGATATGATTTTTCAAAGTTGCTAAAAACGTGTTGATATTGGGCTTCACCAGTTATTATATGTCTTTAGCGCACATTACAAGTTTCTGCAGTTTGTTCTGAGGTTAAGGAAACATTCACCTTTATAGCATCAGCAGTTACAGTTTGTTCCAGTCTATCATAAGCTACATCAATATCTTTATCAGTTTCTGGTAAAACTAGCAAAGCAGCTTTTGGTGTTTTTTTCAACCCATTTCTTGAGGAGGTTAGCAAAGTATATCTTAGGATTTTTCCTGTCAGGGGTCTCAATCTCATAGTTAACGGTGCCAGTACCTCTAAGCACTTTATAAGGCCCTTGCCACTTCATTAACAGTTTATTTTCTGTTGTGGGTAACAGTAGCAAAACCTTTTCACCTGGCTCAAAAACTTTTTCTTTTACCCCATGGTCGCAGTATACCTTCTGCTGGTTTTGGGCCTCTTCCTGATTGCTATGGGCAATTTCAACATATTTTGCCAGCTTCTTTCTTAGGGCACACCTATAAGACATTATAGATTGTTTCTGATTGGGGTTATCTTCCCCCGTTTCTTTTATCACATCTAGTGGCCCTCTTGGCTGCTACCATACAGCATTTCAAATGGTAAAACCCTGTTAATGCCTGTGGCACTCCTCTGTAAGCAAAAAGTAGGTAAGGCAAGTATTTGCCCCAATCTTTCCCTTCCCCTTTTACAAACCTTTTTAACATGCGTTTTAGGGTTTGGTTAAAATGCTCAACAAGATCGTCTGTCTGAGGGTGATAGGAGGAGGTTCTTATGGTAGTGCTACTTAGTAAGTCTGTACAGCTCCTTAAGTAATGCAGCACCAAAATTACTAACCTAATCAGTAATAATTTCTTTAGGTATGCCCACTCTGTTGAAAATTTTTGCAAGGTCTGCTGTCACTTTTGAAGCTGTGACAGTACGCACTGGAACTGCTTCTGGGTATTGAGTAGCATAGTCGCATACTACCAGGATGAATCTATTACCCTTTTTACTTTTGTCTGAAGGGCCAATCACATCCATTAAAATTCTCACAAAAGGCACATCTATCAAGAGTAGGGGCACCTTATATTTTCTAGTGACTGAGACTACTTTCTGATACTCGGCACAGGAATTACAGTAGGTAGTAACATCTTCATGAATTCCAGGCCAGTAAAATCTATATAGCAGTCTGGCAAGGGTGCGATCCCTCCCTGAGTAACCAGCCATAGGACTATCATGTGCTATCTGTAGCAACTCTGTTCTATACTTCTGTGGTATAACCAATTGTTCTTTCTGTTCCTGTGTCTGAGGTTCAAACCAAACTCTGTACAGTAACCCATTACATTTTTTAAACATTAGTCTACCCTGTTTTGGTTTCACCCCCAGCTGCTTAAAATAATCCTGGAGAGAAACATTATTGGCTTGCTCCAAAACAAAATTACAATCCGTTATCGGTTTAGCTTCAGCATTTTCATATTTTAACCCTTTATGTCCATCAGTCATTTGTTGCCATAGTTTCTTCAGGCATCGTTTTTCTTTTCTGGATTTCCGGATCTTGGAGCTGTGCTCAAACAAGTCAGAATCAAAATCAGTGAAAGGAAAAGAGTCCCCACCATCTGAAATTTTCTTTGCCTGAGCGCTTGTCACCACAGCTGCTGTAACATCAGGATTTACTCTGTCTTTGATTAACTCAGTAACTCCTGGAAAGTCATTTCCAGCATTCACGGGTATAGGTAACTTGGATACTACCCTCACTTTCATTTGGTGCTCACACCCTTAATGGTCAGAGTCAGTTGGGTGGTGGGATAGTATCGAGTGTCCCCGTGGATGCAAGTGACACCAGTACCTGGTCCTTTTGCACAGTGTGTTCCCAACACCTCAACATGCACAAGCGTGTGTCTGCATCCTGAGTCAGTGAGTCCCTTTACAGTCTTATCTCCCACCTTCACATCTGTTAAGTACTTGCCCCAATTTGCTAAGGACAAATCTGCTCCAGTGTCACTCTTCTTACGGTAATTTCTTGCAATATGACCTGGGTTATTACAGTTATAGCAAAGAACGTCTTTGGGCACAGATTTGTTACCCCCACTAGAGTTCTTATCAGGCTTGGAGCTTAAGTGGGGAAAAAAAATATCTTACCAGTGCTTGGTTGTTACCTTGCTGCCATGGCATCTGTCTAGCCATTTGGTAGTCCTTGGCCAAAGAAATAGCCTTTCCCCCACTTTCTGGTCGGTGTTCCTTTACCCAAAGCTGCACATTCGTAGGCAGGATGTTAATGAATTGCTCCATTAAAAATGTGTCGATCTGTGGGACTGTTTTGCTGTCTGGTTGGAGCCATTTTATCAGGAGTTCTCTGAGTCGGGTGAAGGCTTCTCGAGGATTGTCAACTGAGTTGTACTTCAGAGAACGAAATCTCTGCCTGGTATGCCTCGATATCATCTGAGGGACACAACTTTGTAAGTTTCATGGTTTTTAAGTTGCTTGTGTTTTGTTGCTCATCTGGATCTGTGCCAGATCCTCTGCCTTTGATAGCTTGCAAGGCATCCAGCCATCGCTGCTCCTGTCATTGCATCTCTTCTCTCCTCTGCTGCTCCTGTCGCTGCATCTCTGCTCTCCTCTGCTGCTGCTTTAGCTGCATCTCCTCTCTCCTCTGTGCTTCTAAACATTGAATCTCTTTTTCTCTCTGCTTCTCCGTCTCTTTCTTGTGTAGCCCACCATTTGGAAAAGTCTATCAGACTTTCAGGTTCTGTAACTGCTTGTTCTTTTTCTATAACTTGTGCTGGCTGTGCAGTCTCAGCTTGGACTTCTGTCTCTGCTAGTTTGGCTGCCATTCTCCTGGTAACCACTCCTGGACTTGCTGCTGCAGAATCCATACCTTTCTCTATGCTTCACTGGCACTAGGTTCAGTATCCACGCACAAACTCCTGGCTTAGAGTATGCACGGTGTGATCCCACTTAGGCTGACGCTATCTGTCATCAAGGCACAGATCAGAAAGCATAGGAAAAACCAGGAGCAGTTGTAGAATCCGCAAAAACTGTTTATTAGTACTAGCAGTAACATAAAAAAATAAACTTGTTCAGTATAACTATTTGCAAAGGTAAAATAAGCAGAGAAGATCCATCTGAGTTTTCCTTCAATCTGTGTGTGTCTCAAAAAAAAAACTTGCAAGAAATCGCAGTTTTTGTTTTTACAAGTCCTTGCAACCCCCCCTTCTTAACAAGCATCCTGTTGTTTTCTAAAATGTTCTTGTATATATCAGGCAGATGCAGCTAGAACACAATGTTCCAGAACTGAGGCCCCTTTTCCACAGCTTCTGCAAAAGGCTTAAAAATTGCATTTCAGGTTAACCTCTTGAGTTCCAAATAGCTTTGCAATCATCTCAAACTATAATTATATACATTTCAACAGCAACATTATGTAATTTCTAAACAAAGGGATCCCAATATCAGCCACATGTCCATATAATGATTTGCATATATTTTTATACCAGCAGATATGCAAGAGAGGAAAAGACAGAACAGCAAGGGAGGATAAGACAGAACAGCAAGGGAAGGTAGAGAGATAGTGAGAGGCAAACAGTTGCAAGACCGTTGGGGTGATCAAATCCTAGGTCTCGCAGGAAAATTTGGTTGTGCAACCAGACAGAGACGAGACAAGAAAGGAAAGAACAGATCATTGCATTTAAACATTTTCTCCATAACAACTGGAACAGGGTCCTATTCAACCCTGTCACACCTCCCTCACCTCCCTACTGACCAGCAATCAGTGGTGAAGGTCATCCAAGACTAGGGTCAATCGCTGGCTAATAAACAGCTCTAAATGGCCTTGGACATGGGTGACTTCTGTGTCCATGCTGTAGCAAGGCATGGCAGCATCTGTCCACCTTCACAGCAGACACCGAGCATAAGCTGTCTGATTTCCCTTTTCAGGGCACTGACCTCTTTGGCTCTGGGCTGGAAGGACATCTCCCCACATAAAGAAGTCCAGTGCCACCCTTGGCTCTGTAACATAATCCCAGAAGGATCAAAAGGAAAAGCCTAAGCAGCAGACCTTTTAATACTGGCCCTGCCAGTCACAGGCTCCCTGGAGCAGCCCCAGTAGGGGCACTACCAGGCCTGGCACCCCAAGCCCAAGTTTGGGGGCCAGGGCTCTAAACAAGATGGGGCAGGGGTGGTGGTGCCTCTCTGGCCACATTGGCTGGTGCTCCTGCAAAAGCTCTGCACAGTGACAGGTTGGGAGGTGTCATCCCTCCACCCATTCTGTCCCTGCCTGCGCTCCTGGTCTGGGGTCATCTTTGTCACTATTTGCCACGTTAGTCCACTATCACTTTAGACAAGTGGATGCTAGAAATGGTAGGCAGAGGGCTGCCTCTCGACTACGAGGCTCTCCCGCCTTACCGACTCCATGTGCCTCTGGAGTCCAGGGTATCACACAACATGCTGTCTGCCTTTCAGGAGGACTTTACTGAGGTCCTCACAAAAGGAATCATAGCTTGTGTCCCAGACACCCTCGCCAGTCAAGGTACTTCCAGGTTCTGAAACAGATGGGGGTCTGGTGCCACATACTGGATCTGCATGATCTGAACCAGTTCATATGGAAGCACACATTCTGGATGGTCACCCTGAATCATATCATTCTGTCTCTGGAGTAGAATATGTGGTTTTGCTCCCTGGATCTCCAGGATACAGTCTTTCACATACCATTCTGTTGTTCCATCGTCGGTACCTCTGGTTCTATGTGGAGGGGGGCCTGTAACAGTTCCAGGCCGTGCCCATGGTCTTTACCAAGTACATGGCAGTGGTGACGGCCTTCCTGCAGCACCAAGCTGTATCCCTGTTTGAACAACTGGCTTCTGGCCAGTCTGCCTAAAGAGGCCATCGAGAGGTTCAGAGATCTGGCTCTTCAAACCTGCCACGAAACTTGGCCCACTTGTCTAACCAGACAAGCCCAAACTGGTACCCTCACATGTGATCAAGTTCATCAGGGCAGAACTAGACTCCCTGCAGGCCAAGGCCTGCCTCCCTACTGACTGGGCACTGGATCATATCTCCTTTGCTCAATCATTTCAGGTTAGGCTCTTGCGCCATCCCTGGGATTTTCTGTGGCTGCTGGGGTACATGGTGTCCTGCACCAGCATGGTCCATAGGGCCCGTGGGCAGATGTGCCACCTGCAGTGGAGTCGGGCCATCAGTGATCCAAGCACCTAGGCCACTTGGACCAGCCAATCACAGTGATCAAGCCAATGTGGAGTGCCATCCAATGGTGGCTAATCCCAGAACATCTGGAGGAAGGAATCCCATTTGTCTGCCCAGAACCGACCATCATGCTAATGACGGATGTATCTCTGATGGGGTGGGGAGCACACATGGGGGAACCACAGAGTCCAAAGGTTCTGGTTCCCCAGGAAGTTCTGTCACCACATGAACCTACTGGAGCGTCATGCACTGCAGCTTACTCTGATGGAATTTGCTCCTGTAGTCAGGGGTCAGGTTGTGTAGGTCCAGACTGACAACTTCACAACCATGTTCTAACTGAGCAGACAGGATGGAACACAGTCCCTTCCCTTGGTTGGGAGGCCCTCCTCACCTGGACCCTCATATGCAGCCAGGGTGCAGATCTCCTGGTGATCTGTGTCACAGGAGTTCACAGTCAGATGTCAAATTCTCTCAGCTGGGTAGGAAAGAAGTTGCATGAGTGGTCCCTTAATCAGAAGGTGGTAAACCACCTGTTCTCCCTGTGAGGCCAACCTCTGGGTCTGTTTGACTTCTGGGAGAATGCCAGACTGAGGCTGTTTTGTGCCCCCCCCCCATGGTCTGGGACACTGTTGGGGATGCCTTTGCAATGCTTTGGACCTTAGGTCTTGTGTATATTTTCCCTCCCTTACCTTCCTTCTCCTTGATCCACAGGGTGGTGGTCAAGGCTCAGAAGGACAAGGCACAGATGATCCTGATAGCTTTGGAAATACTCAGGCAGTTCTGGTGCCCAGTCTCCTCAGCCTCAGCAGCAGACCTCTGTGGCAGTTACCCCTTCGTCTATATCTGCTGACCAGACATCAGGGGATGGTCCTGCACCCGAACCTACGAGTCCTACACCTGTCGTCCTTGTTCCTGAGCAAGTAGAGTTCCAGGCCTTGGGTCTCCTGGAAAATGTGTTTCACATTGTGGAGGCCTCCCAGAAAGAGTTGACTCACAGATGCTATGCATTCAAATGGAAGAGGTTTTCTGTATGGTGCCAGGGCATGGAGCTTGATCCACTTGCCTGCCCTGTGGTGAACATCCTGGAATATCTCTTGTTCCTCTCTCAGTTGGTACTGTGAACCACAACCCTCAAGGTGCACCTGGCAGACGGCTCTGCTTATTGGATACAGGTTGGTAAGCCAACAGTGGCCCAGAAGAAGGTGGTTGAAAAGGCCTGGATCACCTGTCCCCTCCATTATGTGAACCACCACTACCACCATGGGACTTACTACTGATACTGGCTGTGCTTGTGGGCAAGCCATTCGAGCCTCTGCACAGGTCTGAAATGTCACATCTGTCATGGAAGACGGCCTTTCTGGAGGCGTTATGTCAGCCACAGGGATCAGTGAGATCCAGGTGCTTTTGGTGAATTCTCCCTACCCGGTCTTCCACAGAAACAAAGTCGTCCTTTGCCCAATCCGAAATTCCTCTCAAAGGTAATATTGGAGTTTCACCTTAACCAGGTAATTAACTTACCGGTATATTTCACCGACCCTTCCACGGAGGCCGACCGCAGGCTCATTACTCTAGACCTGTGGACTGTGCTCTCCTGTTACAGGGAGTGCACGGTTAGAGTTTGTGATGAGGCTTGCCAGTTGTTTGTAACACATGCTGAAGCCACACCTGGCAGAGTGGCAGCAAGAAGGACGATTGGCAGGCAGATCATCCTGCATTGACCTCTGTTATAGTTTGGCTAGTAGGGAGTCTCCTGTAGGGCTTAGAGCTCATTCCACCAGACATACTGCTGCTTCCAGGGATGTCCTTGTCCAGGAAATCTGAATGGCTGCTACCTGGAAGTCGGCACACACCTCCATTTCCCACTACAGCATTGACCTAGAGTCACATCAGTATGTTTCTTTTGGTACTTCGGTTCTCCATTCTCTGTCACCAAGTGGGGTGTGTGCCTTCCCCTGTCCGCTTGGAGAACTGCTAGGAGTCTGCCAGTGTGGATAATAAACTGTATCCAGGCCCCTAGAAAAATAGGTTACTCATCTGTACCTATAGATCTTACTTCGAGAGGGCTCTTGCAGTAGGTAATTACATATAGGACTGACATCGGCAGGCGGCAGGACCCCACGGAAAAATTTCTAGCTAGCAGTCCCTGGCGAGGGACCGCCCCCACGTCAGGTGACCAGCGTCAGACGATGTCGGTATAAAGGGGTGGTCCCGGACGCCCACCTTCCAGTTCTTTCCCGCCGTCAGCTTGTGCAGCGCCTCGCGGTAAAGTTCGTGCTCAGCCCTGTTCTTTCGTCGGTTTTAACCGAAAATTATTAGTACTTTATTTCTATATCGTCAGGTGACGTTGGTTTATGTCGTCCCTTCCAAGAATAAGTGCGGTAACTGCCTCACAAGGGCCGGTCCACTCTCTGCCTTTTTTGTCTGAGGCCCGACCACGCGGTGCGACAAGTTGCCCGCATTGCCTGCATTTCCACGCTGACCACCGCGAGCGACACCAGCAGTCTTTGAAGCCCATCTCCTTAAAAGAAGATGTCTGCAATGGAGAAGGAGTTGAAGAAGCTTAGGCAGGCGTCGACCTCTCAGAAGGACACAAGCGGAGGACAAGGAAAGGCACAGGAGATGGCCTCCTCGATCGCGACTCCAGCGGGTCGCGGTTCAAGCTATTTTATCCGTCTGAGGTCGCCCGACGACAGCCTCCAAGGTTTTGGAGGAGGCGTCGGCCCGCCCGTTGAGCTCGCGTTCAGGTCCTGCGGGCGCCTCCGGGCTAAAGGAGGTCTCTGCCCCCAGTACTGCCGCAGGCTTGCGGCCTACTGGTGCGGGCACCTCCCATAAGCCAGACGTCTGCTCCTCCGCCGCCCGCCGGGAGAAGACCGCTAAGACGCCTGACCCTTCGGGGCAGCGCACGGTCGCGTCCCCCTCGGACCGGGCCGCTTCCCACCCTCGGCCCGCCTCTGACGAGGGACCCCTTAAGTCGGACGCCGGCTCCTCTGGCGTCCGCCGGGATTCTGCCCCTAAGTCGCACGTCGGCTCCTCCGACGTGCGCCGGGCGTAGGAGCCTACGACAGATCCTCCATAGTCTGTTGTTCCAGGTTCCCCGCAGCCTTTGCTGCCATCTGGGGAGCCTGAGTCGCCCCTGCCTGATCCCAGGGACTTTTCCCCTCCGTCCCCGGGTGATGCACGGGATGCTTTTCCACCGTCAGACCCTCCTCCTACTGAACCGGATCTGACACCGGCCCCCTGGATGCCGGCCTCGACGCCGGTCCTGCTGATGCCAGCCCCAACACTGGCCCCTCCGACGCCAGTTCCGACACCGGCCCCACCGATGCCGGCGGGGGATATCCCTCCTCTGTCGGGCCCGACCCCCCACGGGCCTATCACTGTTGATCTGCCCGTGGGGCTCCCTACTGGGCCGTCTGCTCCGGCAGCTCCTCCGGTACCTGGGTATCCGCCGTCTTATCCGATGCCGGCTTATCCGGGTCCGCAGTATCCAGCGCCGCAGTACCCGACGCCGGCTCCTCCGACACCGCAGTACCCGAGCCCGCAATACCCGGCACCGGTGTTCCCGCAGCCGGGTTATGGATACTCGCCTTACGGGTATAATCCATATAATTATCCCCCTCCTCCTCCACCGCCCCCCAGGCTGCCGGTGGATTTTCAGTAGACTCTGGCTTCCTGGTGGGCTGAGGCCAGGGCTCAGCTCACCAAGAAATCGAACCGCCTGGCGATGGCGCCACCTCCGGCCCCGTATGCCGGGCAGCACCTCCCTCTCCGCCTCTGGATTCCGAGCTCTTCCCTCTGGATCCAGAGGGGCAGGACAACGTCCAGGGATTCCCCCAAGGAACCCATTCCTCCCCCTAGACGAGTCAGGGAGTCTTACTCTGCTTCTAATTCTTCTTCTTCTTCACTCTCAGATTCCTCGGATTCCTCCGATGGATGCTCCGAGAGAGGAGACGACGAGCCTCGCTCTCCATCCAAGCCCCGGCCGAGGACTCCTCCGAAGTCTCCGGAGGATCCTTCCTTCACAGAGTTGCTCAGGAAGATGCAGGAAGTACATTAGTGGCGTTCTTTGGAACCAGATCCTCAGCGGGTTAAACTCACCGAACATCTGGACCTGCCCCTTACGGCCCCTATTCTAGTGCCACCCTGGATCGAGCCTCACGCCCACCTTGTTTCCACTATTTGGAAACAACCTTCGGCTTTAGCCCCGCTTCCTCGGAAGTCCAACAGGCTATACCAAGCTCCGGAGGGTGTAGATTTTTGGGATTCTCACCCCCGTGCAGACTCTGTCGTGATTAGCGTCGCTTACGGCCGGTCAGCACACCCCAAATATTTAAGCTCGTCTCCACCGGATAAGGAATCTCGCCTTCTGGATCAGTATGGAAGAAAAATATACGCTTCTTCCACACTGGGAATTAGGGCCCTGAGTTATGTAGCACATATGGGGGATTACCAGAAGGCTATCCTTACCCAGGTGGAATCTAAGATTGACTCCTTACCTGACTCCCAAGTCAAGCAGGAGTTAGCTGACCTAGTCCATTCTGCTCGTCCAGCCAGTCGTCACATCCTGAGGATGACCTACGACGCAGTGGACACTGCAGGGCGGAGCTCCACGTTTGCCGTAAGTCTTCGGTGTCACGCCTGGCTCCGCGTGTCAGGTTTGGTCCCGGAGGTGCAGTCAGCAATCCAGGAAGCACCTTTCAGGGGTTCAGTGCTTTTCGGCGGTGATGTCAAGGACATCATCACCGATTTGCAGGAGGAGGGGACGGCTCTGAAATCTGTGGATTCCATGTACCATCCCCATCCCCCGTAGCGCCATCCTTTTCACAGACACAGCCGGCCTCAAGCGAAACCCCAAGGAAGGCGGGCCACCAAACGCCGGGCCCCCGCAGCTGCCAGGCCCCCGCCACCCAAAAAAGCAGTGGGTGCCCCAGCTGCTGCGCTGTCCCACACCACCTGACTCCTTCCCTCTCCCACCGCCTCCGGACTCCCCGGAGGAACCGGTAGGAGGGAGATTCTCCCTCCACCTTCCGGGTTGGGAGAGGATAACATCGGACTCATGGGTGCTTCAGATTATCGCGGAGGGGCACTCCATAGAGTTTCTACAGAAACCTCCACACCACCCCCCTCTGAAGTCCTCTTACTCAAGGGGCCATCTTCCTTTGGTCAGGGAAGAAATATCTGCCCTTCTAGCGAAGCAGGCCCTAGAACCCATTCCTCCTCACCTCACGGGACGGGTTACTATTCCCATTTCTTCCTAGTACCAAAGAAGACGGGAGATCTCAGACCCATTCTCGATCTCAGCTCCCTGAACTTCTTCGTAGAATACAAAAAGTTCGGGATGCTCTCCCTTCAAACCCTTCTACCCCTTCTTTGTCCGGGTCAATGGCTTTGTGCGCTGGGTATGCAGGATGCATATCTGCACATCCCCATTCGTCCTTCGCATTGCAAGTACCTCCGGTTTGCTTTTCAGGGGGACCATTACCAATTCCAGGCACTCCCATTTGCTCTTTCCTCGGCTCGCCGAGTTTTTACAGAATGCCTGGTGGTGGTATCGGCCCACCTGCGTACTTTGGGAGTTCAGGTGTTTCCCTACCTGGACGACTGGCTCCTGGCGGCCTCATCCAGGGAGGAGCTCCTGCATTTTCTCTCCCTCACCCAGCAGGTTTTCACTTGCCTGGGTATCACCATCAACCATCCCAAGTCTCATCTGGACCCCTCCCAGAGACTTCAGTTCATCGGGGCAGTCCTTGATACGACAGTGTGCAGGGCCTTCCTTCCTCCGGACAGGGTGGCCTCTCTCCAGTCACAGTTTTCCCTGCTATCAGAACGCAGGATGGTTCCGGCGAGGTCGGTGCTCTGTCTTTTGGGGCTTATGGCGGCCGCCATCCCGACGGTTCCGTGCGCACGACTCCACATGAGGATCTCTCAGTGGACTCTCTGCTCTCAGTGGGATCAACTCGTAGACAACCTAGATCATCTGGTGCTGATCTCCTCGCCGATGACAAGAGACTTGCAATGGTGGATGGTTCGAGAGAACCTGTTTCGGGGGGAGTCCCCTTCTGTCATCCTCCCCCCTCCCAGACTCTGACCACGGACACATCAGGCGAAGGTTGGGGAGCTCATCTGGGTCCTCACCGAACCCAGGGTTTATGGTCCAGATTGAAGTTAGCTCTCCACATCAATATGCTAGAGCTACGAGCAGTACTATATGCACTCCAAGCCCTTCTCCCATACATCCTTCCAGGTCACCTAGCTGTCCAGATGGACAATATGTGCATGGTGTGGTACATCAACAAGCAGGGAGGGACTCGATCCTACCCCCTGTGCAGGGAAGCGATGAGGGTTTGGGACTGGGCAACGCTGCACAACCTTCACCTCACGGCAGTCCATGTTCCAGGAGTCGACAATACTCTGGCAGACAAGTTAAGTCGCTCCTCGGCTCTGCCACATGAGTGGGAACTGGACCAAAAAGTTCTAGACGACATCTTTCAGCTTTGGGGGACTCCACAGGTAGACCTGTTCGCCTCTTCCCAAGACGCAAAACTTCCCAACCTTTGCTCGCTCGTTCCAGAGCGAGGTGCTTTCTGGAGCGACGCTCTGTCTCTAAACCGGAAGGGCAGATTCGTCTATGCTTTCCCCCAGTTCCTCTGGTCCCTCGTGTACTGCAGAAACTGGCAATGGAAGGAGCGAGAATGATTCTGATCGCTCCTTTCTGGCCCAGGCAAATCTGGTTCTGTCTTCTACAACAATACTCAGAGGTTCCTCCTCTTCCTCTTCCTTTATCTCAAGGATTGCTGACCCAGGATCAGGGGACTCTGGTCCATCCGGGACTCAAGTCCCTTCAACTTCATGCATGGCTCCTGCAGACCTAGCCCAATCTTGATTTGGCGTCTCTCCAAAGGTGGCCAAGATTCTGGTGGAGGCTAGAAAACCCTCCACTAGGTCCACCTACACCATGAAGTGGAAGAGATTTTCTATTTGGGCTGCCTCCAGGAATGTGGAGTCTTTCTCCTGTCCTCTGGCCATTCTGCTTGATTATTTACGTCATCTCTTCGACCTGGGTCTCAGTCATTCCTCTTTGAAAGTTCACATGGCTGCTATTTCAGCCTACCATGTTCCTTTCGCTGGTAAAGCCTTTGCCCAATTAGAGGTATCCAAGACTTTTCTCAGAGGGGTCCTTCATCTCAGGCCCCCTGTCCGGACTCCGGCTCCCCCTTGGGATTTGAACTTTGTTCTCGAGAAACTTACCCTTCCTCCTTTCGAGCCTGCGGCCTCCGCAGATCTGAAGTTTCTGTCGTGGAAGACGCTCTTCCTGGTGGCCATTACTTCTGCCAAAATTTCCGAGCTCCAGGCCCTTATGTGTAAAATCCCCTATCTGATTTTTCACAAGGAATGAGTAGCTCTTCACACGAACCCTAAGTTTCTCCCGAAAGTGGTAGCCGAGTCTACCCTAAATCAGTCTATTGAGTTACCTGCCTTTTTCACGCAGTACTCCAATCAGGGAGAATATTTGCTCCATACCATGGATGTTCACAGGATTCTGAGATACTATACTGACAGAACAAAGGATCTCAGAAAGACTGATCAGTTGTTCGTCTCTTTTGCTCACAAAAGGGAAGGCAATGCTGCTTCCAAGCAATGCCTGTCAAAGTGGTTGGCTCATTGCATCACTTTCTGTTATGACAAATACAACAAGACCCTTCTGGGTCAAGTCAGAGTCCTCCACTCATGGAGTAGCTGCCTCTCTTGGCTTGTTTCAAACGTATCTCGGCAGACATCTGTGCTGCCGCCACCTGGACTTCTGTCCATACCTTTACGAAACATTACAGTTTGGACATTGCCTCTCGCCGTAGAGCAGGCTTTGGGTTAGCGGTCTTGCAAGGCCTCCTGTCTTGAGGCCTGCAAGGTTTTTTGCTACTTCTTGGAGTAGTTACTCCTCCCGGTGCCTTTCATTTGTTCCAGACTGCTTGGGATTCTGTCCTGTATGTAATTACCTACTGCAAGAGCCCTCTCGAAGTAAGATAGTACAGTTACGTAAGAACTTACCGTAACAGTAGATCTTAGAGAGAGGCTCTACAGTAAATATCTCCATCCCTCCATCCCCTAGGTTTTTCAGCTCCTTTTCCATTGAGGAAATATCTGCTTCTCTCTCAGTCCGGGCCTTCCGGGCCTGTGGCGGGAAAAAGAACTGGAAGCGGGCATCGGGACCGCCCCTTTATACAGCGTTGTCTGACACGGTCACCTGACGTGGGGGCGGTCACTTGCCAGGGACTGCTAGCTAGAAATTTTTCCATGGGGTCCTGCCGCCTGCCGACGTCAGTCCTATATGTAATTACCTACTGCAAGAGCCTCTCTCGAAGATCTACTGTTACGGTAAGTTCTTACGTAACTGTACTTTCTAGGAGCGGTGTATATAGTTCACATCCACACAGCCCACCTGGCCTTCCCTGACAAGTGGCACATATATCCCTGCCTTCAGTGTGCAAAGATCTGATGTCACAGGGTAGAGTCGGTGGATATAGTGCCTGGGTGATAGGAAGAGCTTAGCTTCAAGAGGTCCAACATATCCGCAATTCCAGTGGAACTGCCAGAGTATGGATGGGAACTATATACTATTCCTAGAACTGTGATTGCAGGTGAATAAGCTGCTATTACCAGTGATGGTGCAAAGCACACATTAGAAGGTTCTTCACGTCTGCAGCAACCCTTGACCTCCATATCATATCATTAGCTGAAAAATGCTACCAGCAGCAGTCTCTTCCCAAAAGGAGTGATAAAGCTGCTAAGCAATCTTCAAAACCCAGTAAAAAGCACAGGGCATCTGACTGGGAGAGCCCTGATGCAAATGATGGCAAAAGTATCAAGAGCTTCTGACCATTCGATGCCTGCAGTGACTGGCAAGAAAAGAAAAAAAGAACACACTTCTGTCACTTCATCTGCAAGGGAGAAAGAGCAGGCAGTTGAAATGAGAACTGTGCCCTCTGTGGAGTACATAAAATGTTGCAGTTATTTTAGGCATTCCAAGCTATGGGTAACCTTGTCAGCCATGCTTGCATCCTCCCCACCCCCAGCCCCACCCAGCTTAGGTAACAGACTCACAAGCTGTCCTGGAGGAAGTGTATGCGGAAGATAAGAAGGAACGGATTGAGCCGGAGGTTACCCCTTAAAAGGTCTTCAGTTCCCAACCTAAAGTAAATGAGGATTCTGCATCATAGTGCTCTCTTGTCAGACAAATGATTGACACTCTTGATATCCCCTTAGAGGAACCAGAGGAGGATATTAAAGAGGCTGATTTTATGAGTATGTTATGTCTGGCATCTGCTAAGACTGTCAAAAAAGTCTGCTGCTAAGATCATATGGATCAGCACTGAGGTCTAAAAACTCCTAGCCGTTGTGGCCGAAATACACCATATTAGCCATAAGTGAACTGGATTGGCCACTATATCAGGTGAATTGACTAGTAAATATGCATAATGCCCAAATGCCTTAGCCAAAGTCGTGACTGGGAACATAGAAAAATGAGCTAAATTCAGTTTTCTGTAGCTACTGGTGATGGTGGCAATTCTTAGCACTCATCTAGATCATGTCAACACCACACTCTGCTGCTGCCATAGATAAAACAATTGAAAGAAATGTACCAAGAGGACAAACAGAGGGTGGAGTAACTGTATGCCTACCCAGATCATGAGGGAGTGGTTCAGGCTGCAGCTTGTGAAAAAAGCCAAACTCCTCCTAGCAATATATCTCCTGAAAAAGTTTCAAAGAATTTGGGTAATATGGCCAGTGAGGTTTACACAACAGCCACCCTGCAGCTGAGGCAGGCAGCCTGTATGGCTTAACACTGCTCAGTACCACGAGGCATTGCGGAATACAGTAACAGAAAGTGATGTGGGTGAACAGGGTAAAACACCTGATTTCATGTATAAATTTACTCCAGGCGGCTTAATTCCAGGAGTCTGGGAAATAAAATTAGCTAGCTCCAGGCAGTGGTGGCAGACACTGCAATTGACCTCGTAGTCATAACAGAAACTTGAGCCACAGAGAATAATGACTGGGACCTGACTGTCCCAAGCAACACCATCTTTAGATGAGATGAAAGAAAAGGTAAAAGTAGAGGCATAGCTGTATGTGTCAGGGAAGATGCTGAAGCAGTGGAGAATGGAAACAACAGGGGAGGTAATGGAGAGACAGAATTGCTGTGGGTTCTGCTTATGGCATCCTCAGGCAAGAAACTATAGATGGGGGTGATCTATGAACCTACAGGACAGTGGGAAGAGAGAGATAAGGATTTAGGGGCATAACTAGAAAAGAGAGGGTGTCAGAGGGGAGAAGTGGTGGTGGTAATGGGATATGTAAACCTGATAGATATTGATTGGGTCATTCCAGAAGCCAGGAGCTCCAGAAGTCAAGCCCTCCTGGATACGTTGCAGGACTGCCTGCTGCTGCAGTTGATTAACTCATTGTGTCCTAGCTGCCGCTTGGAGTTGGCAGTTCACTTTCCCCCATGTGTCCGAGGATGGATACAGACGTCAGCTGTAGAGTCCCAGTGTGCCCCTGCTACGTGTGGAGTCGTCAGTACCTTTTTCTGCCATTCGTAGCCAGCCAATAGAACTATTGTGTTTTGAAACTCTTGTCGTGATACCTCACACTGGTAGCCTCCTCTAATTGGCTGGTAAGTGTGGGGTCCAATTGAAAAAGATTATAAAAGCATGGGTTGTAGCTATGCGTCCTCATTCCCGATTTTCGTGGAGCTCGATTACAGCAAGTCCCAGGTTTGCCGCTTGTTGCACCCGCTGAAGCTACCCGATAGCATTCCCTGACAAACTGCACACTTACAGGTATTTAATTTGCCAACTTTGATTTAATTTCTGTTTCAATTTGACTGTTTTCAGGGTCTGTCTTTGAGTCGTTTTCAGCCAGAATCCCTACTTCCTGTTTCTGACTCCAATGAAAGCCCCTGAAAACACTCAAATCGTTACAGAAGTGGCTATTTAGTTTTATTGTATTTTTTGGGCATCCCTTTTGTTTTTATTGTGTCTGCTGCTATACGGCAAGGGGATTTCGGCGTTTTGGCGTTTGGCTGCGGGGGGAGGCTGCGGAATGTTTACTCTGTGCTCCTGCTTGCCATTTCGGCTTCTATCGCCTTTATTTTTATTGTGTCTGCTGTTAGCTAGCAAGTAGTTCCTTCAGCCAGGCATATAGGAAAGGTGATGGTTTTAAACCTTCCAGTTCCTCCGGTGGCCCTAGGAGACAAAAGTGAGTAGATCTAGTGGCATTCTAGCAGCATTTTCCAAATTTTCTAGCCGCCTACGGAGCAGGCTGTTTTCTTTTGAAAGTCCTGCCGTCCCCAAGAGAGCTTTGTCCGCTTTTTGAGTTGCCCTTTGTTTTTCTTGTGTCTTTGGGCATCTGCTAAGCGGCAAGGGATTTTGGCATTTTAGCGTTTGGCCCTTAGGACCCATGGAGGCGGGCTGGCGTGGGTGGGGAGTTTTGATGTGAGGCTGTGGAATGATTTTGCAGCTGTATGCTCCAGTCATGTGGTTAGGGGACAAGAGTGTGGGGTGGAGTGGACAGGTCGCCCTGGTTTCCTCGGTGCTCCAGTTTGGCTTCCGCATTGTTTCCCGTGTGTTCCAAGGGGTATGCGGTTGGTGGATGGCGTTTGGGGTGGAGGGGGTAGGTCGCGGTGTTTCTCCGTGTTTTGCCATCTGTTCCATGCCATTATGCGTCTGCGGGCTGGCGTTTGGAGTGTATGGGTGTCCTCTTCTGTGCTCCGGTTTAGTCAGGTAAGATACTTCTTCAAATGTAATGTATGGTGTATTTTGTTTTGTGCATTGCCCACAAGCATGCATTTACTAGGCTGTGGTTGGGGGAGGGCGTTGTGGGTGGGTAATGGCCAGGTAACGGTACCTTTTACCCCAATTCAGTGGGGTGGCCACTGAGGGATTATATTTGGTTCTGCAATGTGCTGGGTGGGACGCACAGAGGGTGATGGGCCAGGGAATCCATGTTGTGGGATGATGGCGTGCCATTTTGTGTTGTTGCCTGCTTTGTGGGGAGTGGGGGAGGGACCACTGAACACCGTGGGGAATGCGGTCATGTTTTTTGTTGGATACCGTGGGGTGTGGAGAACACTGGCCACCAGGGAATCCATGTTGCGGGAGTGGTGGCGTCGTTTGCGGTGGGGGCAGGACTGCAACAGCGTGGCAACCATTTGTGTGAGCTGGCGGCAGGTCTGGGAAGAGGTGGGGCACCCAGGCAATGAGGCGTGTGTTTGTGGAGCAGGCGGGCGGCGCAGGCCCCAGGCGTCCAACAAAGAGCAGCACCTACTGCCTGGGTGCTCCCTCTCCCGCCGAGACCCTGCGCCTGCTCACAAAATGGTGGCCACGCTGTCGGGGTCTTCCACCCCACTTACAAACACACGACACCATCCAACAAAATGGAGTCCCAAGAGGTCCAGTAGCCTCTCACCTGCGGCTAGATGGTTACAAGACAGATGTGATATACAGAGAATGCCATTTTGTGCTGTTGCCTGCTTTGTGGGGGGTGGGGTGCTGGGTTGCTGAGGTTTGCCATCCTTCTGGTGAGACGTTAAACCGGGGTCCTTTCTACTCATCCTGGTGGGTGTCCAGGTGGAAGTAAAAGAACACAGGGCAGTCTTCGCAAAGAGTAGGGAACATTACCGATGTCAGCGCCAACATTCCCCTTCCCATAAAAGTGGTTCATGCGATTGTGCCGGATGTGGTAGGGTAATGTGCGATATGGCCATCACTACACATTCAAGTCACTTCACTACCAGTGAAACACTGCGCCTGCTCACAAAATGGTGGTCACACTGTCGGGGTCTTCCACCCCACCTACAAACACATGACATCATCCAACAAAATGGAGTCCCAAGAGGTCCGATTGCCTCTCACCTGCGGCTAGATGGTTACAAGACAGATGTAATATACAGAGAATGCCATTTTGTGTTGTTGCCTGCTTTGTGGGGGTGGGGGAGGGACCACTGAACACCGTGGGGAATGCGGTCATGTTTTTTGTTGGATAACGTGGGGTGTGGAGAACACTGGCCACCAGGGAGTCCATGTTGTGGGGTGGTGGCGTGCGTTTGCCAGTGGGGGGCAGGACTGCGACAGTGTGGCAACCATTTTGTGTGAGCTGGCGGCAGGTCTGGGAAGGAGGTGGGGCACCCAGGCAACAGGCGTGGCTGTTTGTGGAACGGCGGTGGGCGACGCAAGGCCCCACAGCATCCAACAAAGAGCAGCACCTACTGCCTGGGTGCTCCCTCTCCCTCCGAGACCCTGCCCCTGCTCACAAAATGGTGGCCACGCTGTCGGGGTCTTCCACCCCACCTACAAACACACGACACCATCCAACAAAATGGAGTCCCAAGAGGTCCGGTTCCCTCTCACCTGCGGCTAGATGGTTACAAGACAGATGTGATATACAGAGAATGCCATTTTGTGTTGTTGCCTGCTTTGTGGGGGGTGGGGAAGGGACCACTGAACACCGTGGGGAATGCGGTCATGTTTTTTGTTGGATACCGTGGGGTGTGGAGAACACTGGCCACCAGGGAATCCATGTTGTGGGGTGGTGGCGTGCGTTTGCTGGTGGGGGGCAGGACTGCGACAGTGTGGCAACCATTTTGTGTGAGCTGGTGGCAGGTCTGGGAAGGAGGTGGGGCACCCAGGCAACAGGCGTGGCTGTTTGTGGAACGACGGTGGGCGGCGCAAGGCCCACAGTGTCCAACAAAGAGCAGCACCTACTGCCTGGTTGCTCTCTCCCTCGAGACCCTGTGCCTGCTCACCAAAATGGTGACCACGCTGTCGGGTCTTCCACCCCACCAAAACACATGACACCATCCAACAAAATGGAGTCCCAGAGGTCAGTTGCCTCTCACCTGCGGCTAGATGGTTACAAGACAGATGTGATATACAGAGAATGCCATTTTGTGTTGTTGTCTGCTTTGTGGGGGGTGGGGGAGGGACCACTGAACACCGTGGGGAATGCGGTCATGTTTTTTGTTGGATACCGTGGGGTGTGGAGAACACTGGCCACCAGGGAATCCATGTTGTGGAGTGGTGGCATGCGTTTGCCGGTGGGGGGCAGGACTGTGACAGTGTGGCAACCATTTTGTGTGAGCTGGCGGCAGGTCTGGGAAGGAGGTGGGGCACCCAGGCAACAGGCGTGGCTGTTTGTGGAACGGCGGCGGGCGACGCAAGGCCCCACAGCGTCCAACAAAGAGCAGCACCTACTGCCTGGGTGCTCCCTCTCCCGCCGAGACCCCGCGCCTGCTCACAAAATGGTGGCCACGCTGTTGGGGTCTTCCACCCCACCTACAAACACACGACACCATCCAACAAAATGGAGTCCCAAGAGGTCCAGTTGCCTCTCACCTGCGGCTAGATGGTTACAAGACAGATGTGATATACAGAGAATGCCATTTTGTGTTGTTGCGTGGCAACCATTTTGTGTGAGCTGGCGCCAGGTCTGGGAAGGAGGTGGGGCACCCAGGCAACAGGCGTGGCTGTTTATGGAACGGCGGCGGGCGACGCAAGGCCCCATAGCGTCCAACAAAGAGCAGCACCTACTGCCTGGGTGCTCCCTCTCCCGCCGAGACCCTGCGCCTGCTCACAAAATGGTGGCCACGCTGTTGGGGTCTTCCACCCCACCTACAAACACACGACACCATCCAATAAAATGGAGTCCCAAGAGGTCCAGTTGCCTCTCACCTGCGGCTAGATGGTTACAAGACAGATGTGATATACAGAGAATGCCATTTTGTGTTGTTGCGTGGCAACCATTTTGTGTGAGCTGGCGCCAGGTCCATGGCTTGTGGAGCCATCGGCCGGCCAAACTGTTATACACGGTTTGTCTTTTATGGTACTGGGTAACGGAGCATTGTAGGCAGAATGTGTTGGATTCAGCAAGTTTGTGTGGCTCGCAGTGCAAAGATATGGCTTTATTTTTCTGTTGTAGAGACTGTGCGTGAACATTCCAGAGGTCGGTAGAACTGCCAGAGATCATTACAACCGCCGGATATCGTTAGAACCTCGAGATCATTATAACCTCCAGAGAGACCTTGCCAAGGCAGTCCAAGTACGTTGTGAAGAGCGCAGAGCAATCAAACTGAAGAATATGGAGAATGTCTACAAAAGCGACCTGCTGTGCTTGTTCGATGAGCGTTAGTGACAACGAGGCAGAGGACTTTCGCGTTTTGGCAGTTCTGATGATTCCGACATCCAAGTGGACTTGATCGCATGATGCCTTTGAGTACACCAGATAGTGAATTCAGTGAAGAAGATGATCTGCCCTGTCACGTTGCGCAGGAAGAGGCACTCCTCAGACAGCGAAGAGGATGATGTTCCACTAGCCAAGCTACGGCGGAAGAGAAACTACACGGACAGTGAAGATGATGTCCCTTTGGCTAGACTGCAGCGTGCATGTAGTCCTGTTGAAGTGGATGCTGCAGAACAACATAAGCAACTTTCAACACATCTGGATGAGGTTCGCAATGATGGTTGGACACGTCTGCTACAGCCAGTGCATGTTGAAGACTTCAAGGAGCCTGTGGGTCCGGCCACAGTGTTGGGTGCCGAGAAGACTGCAATGGATTTCATGAACCTCACATTTCCACCGATCCTCTACGAACTGATAGCTGATGAGACAAACCAGTACAGTGCCCGTAAGCAGGCAGAAGCAAACAAAGTGGACTCCCGATGGACTCCGGTGACAGCTTGCGACATAAAATGTTTTTTTGGACTACGGCTGTACATGTCTATTATGAAGGCACCACTCTACTGTATGTACTGGGGTAAGCACCGTCTCTATGGACGTTGTCCGATTTCAAAGGTAATGACCCGTGAGCGTTATGAGAAGATTACGCAGTATCTACATGCTAATGATAGCACGCTAAATCCACCCAGAGGATCGGAAAATCACGACAAACTTCATCATGTGCGTCCCATCCTGGAGCATGTTCGGATGGCCTGCAAGACTGAATACCACCTACACCGAGAAGTGTCAATCGATGAGGCCATGGTAGGATTCAGAGGATGGCTCTCATTCAAGCAGTACATGCGAAGCAAGCTACAACGGTATGGAATAAAGGTGTGGGTTCTTGCAGATCCTCACAATGGTTGTGTGTCAGACTTCCAAGTCTACACAGGAAAGGTTGCTGGCACTGTGGAAGTGGGCCTTGGAGAGAGGGTGGTGACAGACCTGACTAAAGATCTGCGTGGCAAAAGACACCATGTGTATTATGATAATTATTTCACATCAGTTCACCTGACAAAAGAACTTTTGAATGTTGGGTTGTATGCGTGTGGCACAATGCGTACCAACAGGGTTGGGTGGCCTGCAGAACTTAACAAGGTAGCAATGAAGAAGAAAGACCGTGGTCATTGTGAACAGCTACAGGATGGATCACTCGTCACAGCTTGGAAAGACAACAATCCTGTTTTCTTTCTCTCAACTCATCATGATCTGACCTTACCAGTGACATCTGTGACCAGGCGACAAAGAAATGGCACTGAAGTATCTGTTCCCTGTCCTGAAGTGCTGAAGCAGTACAACATGCACATGAATGGCATGGATGTTGCTGACCAGCTTCAGGGACAGTACCACAGTAGCAGAAAATCTAAGAAGTGGTGGATATATCTTTTCTGGTTTTTGTGGGACCTGGCATTAGCAAATGCTTTCACTTTGTTTCGAGAGAGTGTGCATCATGTTCAACGATCCAAGACCGGGAGGGTGAACAAGCATAGGCAGCTGAATTTTTGCATTGTCCTCTCGGAGCATCTGCTGGAAGGGTTCGCCAATAGGAGACAAAGTGCCCCAGTTGCTGTAATTGAGCAGGATCCTACTTCAGCTGGACTACTATCCGGTGAAAGGAAGAAGGGAGGTGCAGAAATTGTGCACTGAAAAAGAAGCGCTGAACCATCATATACATGCCATGCGTGCAATGTACACCTCTGTGTTGATTGCTTTCCAGAGTATCACAACTACAGATAGCGAGGCTCACACTAGCGACACAAAGACTTGCCCACAATAGTCCCTCTGCAGCTTCTCTGAGTGTACATGATGAGGAGCTGCAAGGGCAGAACCATGGTAAGGAAGAGTTTGAGAGAGAGACCGGTGGCGACAGTGAGAGTACAGAACCTGAGAGTTTGAGAGAGATCGGCGAGCGAGAGTACAGAACCTGAGAGTTTGAGAGAGATCGGCGAGCGAGAGTACAGAGCCTGAGAGTTTGAGAGAGACCAGCGAGCGAGAGAGTTTGCCAGAGACCGGTGAGCGAGAGTACAGAGCCTGAGACTTTGAGACAGATCGGCGTGCAAGAGAGAAAGGCGAGCAAGAGTACAGAGCCTGAGAGTTTGTGAGAAAACATAGAATTTCATGAGTTGTGTAACAATGAATGTCAGATATTCAGTGTCATAGGCATTAAATGGATTGCCGGCGGATCTTGACGAAAGTAGTTTAGGCCCGTTGGTGGAAGCGAGAAAGTTGATAAGCTGGTTTTGTAGGAATGGAGGTGGGGGCTGTGAAAGCGCAGCATGTGTAATCTAAAGTCACTGATGTAGGTATTGTTACTGATTTGTGTAATACACTGTGTGCAAAGCGCCACAAAAAGTCACAGAGATGCAGTTTCCATAGACAGGCAACGTATCTGCGTGTGTTGTTGGTTACAGTAGGTTAGGTCCGTTGGTGTTTCAGATGCAGTGCAGCATCATGCCAGTCGTTGAATGGGCTGCGCCAAATTAAAATGCAAAATACTGAGCTAAAAGAGGTCTGGTGAGTAAAAGTAAAGGGTAAAAGTGACAGAAACGGTACTGCCAAGTTGCCGGTAGGTGAGAGACAAGTGGGAGTGTTCAGAAAGAATAGCGAGTGTGGCTGCACAGTGCGGATGACAGTGTTAGGCTGATTTCACTCACCAGACCAAGGGGCCAACTGGAAGGGCTAATGGAGGGATGAAACTTGCATTATTTTGGGAGTTAGCCGTCTCCTTGTTCTAACTGAAGTAGTTTCTTTTCCTTTGGGTCAGCCCGAACTGCTGTCACCACCCATAATGTGTGATGAGCATAGCAGCTCTGCCTGACTGCGGACATATCGAATGGCACCCACCACAGCATCTCGTGAGTGTACTGACAAGTGTTTTCATTGACGATGGCAATGATGATGTGGTGGTGTGGTGCCATAGGGTTGATGTGTCTCCGGCAGACTGAGGATTGATATGACTCAAAGGATCAAAAGGAATACAGAACAACACTTCAGAAATAAGAGTGATGAGTGAGTGTGCCAGTGTGCCCGTTTCTCTCCAGTACCTCTTTCAGTAAAATTTATGTGGAGTGGAGGTTTTAGCTCAGTATTTTGTATTTTAATTTGGCTGATACATTGCCTGTTCTGTGTGTCGCGCTGTCCATTGTGATGCCAGGAGGTGTCAGTGTGGCTCAGTTGGTAGCACATACACCTGTGGACCAGAAGGTCACAGGTTCTCGTCCAACACGGGATTGGACTTGCACCAAACAACAATCATTCTTGGCGTGCAGGGTGGGGGTGGGGTGCTGGGCTGCTGAGTTTGCCATCCTTCTGGTGAGGCGTTACACGGGGTCCCTTCTACTCATCCTGGTGGGTGTCCAGGTGAGTAAAAAGAACACAAGGCAGTCTTCGCAAGAGCAGGGAACAGTACCGATGTCAACGCCAACATTCCCTTCCATAAAAAGTGGTTCATGCGATTGTGCGGATGTGGTAGGGTAATGTGCGATATGGCCACCACCACATTCAGTCACTTCACTACCAGTGAAACACTGCTTGTAAAGTGCTTTTGGATACACTGTGTATGAAAAGCGCTATATAAATGCGGATTCTTCCGGCTTTGTGTGTGGCGCAGAATATTTGGTTGAAGCAGAGTCGTGCCGGGGGCAGACGAACACTGGAAGACACCAAATGGACTGCGTTCCCAGTCACCAACAGCTATAGCAGCTGCAGTGGATGGAGTGTAGATGCACACAGAGGTGGTGGTAGGTGCATAGTGGAGCAGGATATGAAACCGGCGGAGGAGATAGAGCACTTGACTGGATGGAGGCCGTGGTGGAAGCGAGAAAGTTGATAAGCTGGTTTTGTAGGAATGGAGGTGGGATGCTGTGAAAACGCAGCATGTGTAATCTAAAAGTCGCTGATGTAGGTATTGTTACTGATTTGTGTAATACACTTTGTGCAAAGCGCCACAAAAAGTCACAGAGATGCAGTTTCCATAGGCGGGCAATGTATCTACGTGCGTTGTTGGTTAAAGTAGGTTAGGTCCGTTGGTGTTTCAGACGCAGTGCAGCGTCATGCCAGTCGTTGAATGGGCTGTGCCAAATTAAAATGCAAAATACTGAGCTAAAAGAGGTCTGGTGAGTGAAAGTAAAGGGTAAAAGTGACAGAAACGGTACTGCCAAGTTGCCGGTAGGTGAGAGACAAGTGAGAGTGTTCAGAAAGAATAGCGAGTGTGGCTGCACAGTGCGGATGACAGTGTTAGGCTGATTTCACTCACCAGACCAAGGGGGTCAACTGGAAGGGCTAATGGAGGGATGAAACTTGCATTATTTTGGGAGTCAGCCGTCTCCTTGTTCTAACTGAAGTAGTTTCTTTTCCTTTGGGTCAGCCCGGAACTGCTGTCACCACCCATAATTGATGAGCATAGCATCTCTCTGCCTGACTGCGGACATATCGGTAATGGCCACCCACCACAGCATCTCGTAGTGTACTGACAAGTGTTTTCATTGAGCGATGGCAATGATGATGTGGTGGTGTGGTGCCATAGGGTTGATGTGTCATCCGGCAGACTGAGGATTGATATGACTCAAAGGATCAAAAGGAATACAGAACAAAACTTCAGAAATAAGAGTGAGAGTGAGTGCCAGTGTGCCCGTTCTCTCCAGTACCTCTTTCAGTAAAATTTATGTGGAGTGGAGGTTTTAGCTCAGTATTTTGTATTTTAATTTGGCTGCCACATTGCCTGTTCTGTGTGTCGCGCTGTCCATTGTGATGCCAGGAGGTGTCAGTGTGGCTCAGTTGGTAGCACATACACCTGTGGACCAGAAGGTCATGGGTTCTCGTCCAACACCGGGATTGGACTTGCACCAAACAACAATCATTCTTCGCGTGCAGAATTGGGGGGTGGGGTGCTGGGCTGCTGAGGTTTGCCATCCTTCTGGTGAGACGTTAAACCGGGGTCCTTTCTACTCATCCTGGTGGGTGTCCAGGTGGAAGTAAAAGAACACAGGGCAGTCTTCAAAGAGTAGGGAACATTACGATGTCAGCGCCAACATTCCCTTCCCATAAAAGTGGTTCATGCGATTGTGCGGTTGTGGTAGGGTAATGTGCGATATGGCCACCACTACACATTCAGTCACTTCACTACCAGTGAAACACTGCTTGTAAAGCGCTTTTGGATACACTGTGTATGAAAAGCGCTATATAAATGCGGATTCTTCTGGCTTTGTGTGTGGCGCAGAATATTTGGTTGAAGCAGAGTCATGCCAGGGGCGGACGAACACCGGAAGACACCAAATGGACCGCGTTCCCAGTCACCAACAGCTACAGCAGCTGCAATGGATGGAGTGCAGATGCACACAGAGGTGGTGGTAGGTGCATAGTGGAGCAGGATATGAAAACGGCGGAGGAGATAGAGCACTTGACTGGATGGAGGCCGTGGTGGAAGCGAGAAAGTTGATAAGCTGGTTTTGTAGGAATGGAGGTGGGACGCTGTGAAAACGCAGCATGTATAATCTAAAAGTCGCTGATGTAGGTATTGTTACTGATTCTTCCGGTAGTGCATGGTGTGGAGAGACATACAGAGGTGGTGGTCCTGCATTTATGTGACTGGAACAGAACGAGTGAACAGCAGAGGACCACAGAAGACGACAAATTTGCCACAGAGGACTAAAGGAGCACAGCTAGAGGAGTTTGGAAAGGCAAATATCTGACACAGACTACAGAAAATCGGTTGGAACTAATTTTTTATTTGTTCATCACAGGACACCAAAGACAGCAGGGTAGAGGTAGGACCTTTTCTTTTCTTTTTCATGTTAGAAAAATGACCCAGACAACAGTGGAGAGGATGGAAATACTTTATTTACAGAAGGATGACACAGACGAGAGGATAGAATTACTTTATTTACAGAAAGATGACAGTCAACAGAGGAGAGGTTGGAACGACACCAGGTAAGGATGTTGAGCTCGCTTCAGTGCAGTGACATCATCATGGGACGCCATCTGAAAAGGTAAGAAAAATGTAATTGTGATTGTAATAATTTTGTGGACATCTATGACATTTGTTGCCATTCTGTTTTCGGTGTTGCGACTTGTATGGCATTGTACCAAATACCATGGGTGCCGCCCGTGCACATGGTTGTATGTGTTTTGATGTCATGAATGCTCATTCTTACATGTGGGTGTATGCAAGAGTGGGCAGCGTGCACTCGGATATTTGGGACTACCCTGTGTTGAATGTCATTGCACATGTTGGTGCGATAGAAAGACATGAAAAATTGGTGTTTTGTACCAAAGGACTAAAGGGGTACATGATGGCTAGGGGTGTGATGCAGAATATATCTGAATGATTGGCAAGTGAGATGGTGGAATATCATGAAAGAATGATGGAGTGTAGCGATGACACCAGTGATGGTTCCGTTAGTTGACTGAGTTCACTTGCGACAAGTTCAGATGTAGTCTGTATCATACACTTGGCCATTCCAGTGCTTTTATTCAAGAGGACTGTTTTGTGCTGGGTTTTGGTTGTTTGCAGTAAGCAGTAATAAATGGAGAATTAGTGTGATATGTGGAGATATGTGGAGACATTGTGACATCTGGAGTTTTCATAATGCAGTGAGAATACTTGTTCTGCTCACTCCTATTGTATAATAACTGCTTTTAGTCTCAGGAAACTGAATTTGTTTTTCAGGTAGTACAAAAAAATACTGATTATAACTGAATGCTTGGACCCGTTAGGAACGTTATTTGTGCTGACGAAGTTATCTGCTGATATTTGTCTTTCGCATATAAAATAAAAATTATGCACATTTGTTTGCGGTGGTGTGTGTGTGTCTGACAGTTGTCTGTCAAGACTTACCCAAGCAGCTTGAACAAAATGCACTTTTTTGACACTTGAGCGGGTATAAAAAAAAAAACGTATAGATGGCAATTGAATGCATAGCACCATTGGAAAGGCAATGTTGTGCTAAACAAGTTTCATGCTGATACTTTGTGTGTGTTATGTATACTTTAGGAGCTGTTTACATTTGTTTATGGCACGGTGTGAATGGCTGACACGTTTCCCATCAAGACTCGCCTAAGCAGCTTGAATAAAATGCATCTTTTTGACACTTCAGCAGGTATAAGAAAAATACCGTAATGAGTACAGTTGATCGCATAGCATCGTTGGAAAGACAATTTTGTACTGATCATCTTTCATGCTGATACTTTGTGTGTGTTATGTATAGTTTAGGAGCTGTTTACATTTGTTTATGGCACGGTGTGAATGGCTGACATGTTTCCCATCAAGACTCACCTAAGCAGCTTGAATAAAATGCAACTTTTTGACACTTCAGCAGGTATAAGAAAAATACCGTAATGAGTACAGTTGATCACATAGCATCGTTGGAAAGGCAATTTTGTGCTGATCATCTTTCATGCTGATACGTTGTGTGTATCATGTATACTTTTGGAGTTATATGCATTTGTTTATGATATGGTGTGTGTGGTTGAGATTCATCCCTGAAATCTCACCAAAGCAACTTGACTAAAATAAGGAAAAAATATGTTTCACAGTAAAAAGAAATCTTTTTTTTAACAAACATAATAGTAAAACACCATCTAATGTCTGCATGCTAAATTTGGAGTTGATATTTGAAGTAATTTGCAATAAAAAATGGCTTATCTTGCCTTTTATTTGTGAAAGAAATATTTTTTTCCGGTTTCGACCAGCATAGAAAAAAAATTAAATTACTTATCATTACATGCATACCACCATTGGAAAGGAAATTTTGTGCTGAATAACTCTGCCACTCATACTTTGTGTCTAGCATGTACGGTTATTGAGCTATTAGCATTTGTTTGAGACATGCTGACTATGGCTTGATTTGCTTAGAAAGGCCCAGGATTCACTGTTAAAAGTATACAGGACATTCAGGACACAAGTGGTGTAATCTCAGAGTGAGCCTGTGGAAGCAAAGAGTTAAGGAACCCACTAAGCAGACTGCCATTCTCGATGTAGTGCTCATCAGCTAGGAAGTGTTAGGAGGAATGAGGGTAGGGGAGCAAATAGGGTCCAACAAGCAAACCTTTATATGGTTCAGCCTGGCCCTTAGGACAAGTAAGCCCTCATCAAAGGTTGAAGTCCTAGATTTCAGAAGGGAAGACTTCAACTGGATGAGGGAGCTGGCTCGGGGCAGGTTCAAGTGGGCTACATCAGTGATGTGGAGAAAGATGGGGTATAATCGGGAACCATTCTCAAGGCAACAAAGTCTTGCATGAGAATCAAAAGAAAAGAAATAGGTACAAGAGACCAATATGGTTCTCTGGAAAGGTCAGGGAAACAGTGAGAGCCAAAAAGAAGGACTTCTCGAGGTGCAAGGAAGAACGGGGACAATACCAAATGAGAACAAGGGAAACCAAGAGAGTGGTTAGAGAAGCAAAGGCAGGCACACAGTGCAGAGGGGTCAAGGGCGGAAGAAGACCATTTTTTTAGTTATATTGGGGAAAAAGAAGGAAGTGAGGCAGAACTGGTAGACTAATGGGGGTTAAGGTAATTGAGGAGTATGGGCAGAAAGTAGCCATTCATAATGACTACTTCTGCTCTGTAATCACATGGGAAGACAGGGCCTTCTGCCAGAGAGTAACATTAAAGCGGCTGTAAGGGGGATCCCTGAGATGAGGCCAGATGGAAAGCATCTGAGGGTGTGCAAGAAATTGGCAGCGGAACTAACTGAACCCATTATAGGGCTATTACAGTAGCTAAGATCAGATAGGGGTAGTTCCAAAAGACTGGCGAGTAGCTGACATAGTCCCACTGGGGCCAAGGAGCAACTTTAGAACTACAGACTTGAAAGTCTTACCTCTGTTGTGGGTAAACTGATGGACACATGGGGACAGTGTGGACTGCCTGGAGAGCAGTGGACTCCAAGATAATAAATCTTCAGCATCTTACAGCCAACAATTCCTGTGACTGTTTTAACTGACATGGCACTACCTCAGCAGTACTGACACGTCCTTGTGTACCTGCTTCTCCCCCTTTCTCTGCGAATGACCATTTTCACCCTAACCGCTCTGCCCTGTTTCCTTCCCTGATCTTTCTTATACCTCACCCCTCTCACCCTCCACCTTCTTTCTATGGTTTATCTTCACTTAACTGAACTTTTGTTCACCCAAATCTACCTATTCCTATTTGACAAAGCACCTTCTGTCTCCTTTTATTAGGTTATTTTAGATTTCCTACCGATTCATAGTTTTAATTTTAGTTGCAATGTTAATGTCATTTTAAATACTTTCTTGTCAAAATTTTATGTAATACCATCTGTTGTATGTCTGTCATCCTTCCCACTGTCATGGAGCCATGTAAAAGAGCTGTAATGTGCTCAAAGGTATTATAATCCAAGAATAAATGAATAAATAAAATATAGCATGGGTTCGTAGCAGGGAGGTCTTGTCAGAACAACCTGATGATAGTCTTTGACTGGGTAACGAGGGTAGTGGATAAGGGCTGCACTATGGATTTACTCTACTGGGGTTCTTGCTTCGTGTGTGTATCATTCCAGTAAGTCACCTGCCCAATTAGCTAAATGAGGTGGTTTTAAAAAATTTTTTAATGATGTTAAATACTGAAATTTTATCTCGGTGTACCCAGCTCATAACATCTGAGTACAAGCCATGTGACCACCTGAGCACTGCAGCCCCACACGGAAAACAACACTTGCTTTGATAGCGTAGGTAGGGGACAGGGCTGCAGGTACTCTATGTAGTAATTAATAGGAAGGGAATAGGATCGGGGGCTCTCCAAATGTACTAATATTATCTTTGCTGGCAGTTCTACATGTGTGGGGCTATGATATATGCATCATGGTCCCATGCGTGTAAAACTGCCAGCAAATATAATGTCAGTACATTTAGAGAACCCTCCCTTTACTATTCCTGTTCCCATCCTGTTAGTTACTACATAGAGTGCCTGCAGCCCTGTCCCCTACCTTACATCATCAAAGTGCTGTTTTTTCAGGGCAGGATTGCAGTGCTTGGACAGCCACTCATCTCGTAGTCGGAAGTTACGAGCTGGCACACTAAGGTAAAATTTAAGTATTTAACATTGTTAAAATAAAATGTTAAAACCACCTCATTTAGCTAATCAGGCAGGCAACTTACTGGAATGAGTTGCCTGCTCGACATGTACAAACATGTCAGCAGCTCTTTAAATATCACCATCCATCTGCTGTCGGGCTAGTGGTGTGAGCCTCTGGTTCCATAACCAATTACCCATTTGTGCCACCTAGTGTGCCCTTTAACACTGTCCAAAGGTTGGTAATCAGGTTTGATTTTATTGTTTATTTTTCATGTAGTCTTTCCCCATCCCTTTGAGCTGTGAATTTCTTTGTCCTCTCTTATGTTTCCCTATTTTGTGTCTCTCCTGGCAAACAGAACTAAGGTAAGGGGGCCAGGAACAGTTCTAGGGGCATGGATATGTTGTTCTATCCACACTGTCTGGCAGGTACCTTGCTGCTTTAAGGTTGGTCGGAAAGTCTTCAAGCTGGCTCCTCCCACCCACCAGGGTGATGAAACTCTCAGCTCTGCCCCATGACGCCAGATCTTTCTTACCGCTTGGAAGCATCAGGTTCTCTCCTTGGCGCTCTCGCGTGTTTTGCATTCTCTGGCTCTAAAATCTTCGAAATTTGTTTCCTAAACTTACTTTGAAACACGTTCGAGTTCAGTCTTCACTCTCTTCCCTTGCGGCTGTGATGGAAGACAAGACCGTCCCCGGGTTCTGCTGGTGCCCATGCAGGCAGAAGATGTCGCGCACTGACCCCCACACCTCGTGCGTTTATTGCCACGGGCATGACCATGATCCGCAGGCTTGCGAGATGTGTCTGTCCTTTTCTTTGTCGGTGCTCGAAGACTGCACTGCTCGACTCCAGCTGGGACGACTGGAGAAACGGTACCCATCTGTCAAATTGAAGGAGGCCTGTTGGGTGGTGTCTGCGGTGGTGGGCTCTGCAGAATAACTGGATCAGCTTGAACAGCTCACGGCCCTTGAGGAGGAGGAGGCCCAGGCCGCGGTGAGCTCCTCTTCATCTTCAGCCTTTATTCTGCTCCAACTGGACCCTTCGTATGCAGCTTCCTTTTGGGAGCAGTGCCAGTCCCTCTCGACTAATGGGGAGGGTCCTTCTGGGCCTCACACCCCTCGGTCCCGGAAGAAGGATCCGAAAAAAGGTAAGACCCACCATTGACACTTTTGGGAGTGGGAGAGATCTCGTTCTCTGGACCGTCTGCTCTCAACTTTGGTCGATGTTGTAGCCCGGGTCGCTGGTTTCACGGTATCACCATCAGACCAGCCGGTCGAGACGCCTGTAGACGTGGCCGAAATATTTCTTGAGCCCACCAACAAGTTGTCAACCGAGAAGGCCAACAACTCTCTCTCTCAGACACCGGTGCTTCCAGTGCCTTCCGAGGACTTGCCTCTGACCATAGAGCTGAAGTCCCTGGCTCAGGATCCTGAACCGGAGGGGCAGCTGGTTTCCCCTACTCCTTCCTCGGCCTGCCGCCGGCACTGCCGATGGTCTCAGTCCTCCTCTGCTTTGGGGAAATCCCACCGACGTTAGCGGTCTTGGTCCTAACATCATGGAAAGTGACACCACCACTCTTTTTCCTCCTCCTCTTCAGTTGAGGAGAGGCTCCGGTGCAAGTTGCATCGGCACTATGAGGATCTAATCTGGTAATAGCTGCTTTTGGCCGGCAGCAAGCCGACACTGGCTTCCACTCTGGCAATTAAGTGGCTGTTGCACGAATGGCCGAAGCCGACTCCCGCCGCCGATTCCCCGGTCGAGGACCCAGTCCCAGTGCCGATGGCTCAGCCAAAACTGGCTGCCCTGCCCATTGTGGTGAAACCACCACCTCCCCAGCCGAAAAATGGGGTGCCGACCAAGGATTCTCAATCTGCCCCATCGGTTGTCCGTCACTCTCACCCCCCGATCGCCCTCTGCAAGTGGAGAGTAGCTCAGGCGGTCACCAACTGTCACGTGGACTCTTGGTCAAAGACTCTCATTGCATTCCGTCCAGTCGAGCCTGGAATCCTCGGGGGTTCTGTGAGCGGCAGCCCCACCTCATTCCTCGGTATCCTTTGGCTCATCTCGGAGTCCACCAGGATGCCGCTCGAACCCGTGCAGAAACGGGCCAGAATTCCCCTTACAGAGATTCTGGACAAGGGGGACTCCCCCACGGAGGTCTTCCCCGTAGCTGAGGCCATTGTGGGCTCAGCATTAGAACTCTGGCAGCGCCCAGCCTCCTGCCCAGCGCCATCGGCCAGTATGGCCCACAAGTATGCAGTCCCTACTGGCTCTCTCTCTGGCTTCTCGGAGCACCCCTCAGCCGAGGGGTTGGCAACAGATTCTGTCTTCAAGTGCTTGGGCAACACGAAGGACGTGGACAAGCCCCCAGATAAGGAGTACAAGAAATTGGACTACTCGGGAAGAAAGGTGTATGCTGCCGCCTCTTTGGGCCTTCGCCGGGCCAGCTTGGCTGTTACGATGGCACACTTCTCTCACGCCCTGTTGGGCTCCCTGAATGAGGTGCTCCCTCAACTCCCGGCCGATCTCCAGACCACGGTCAAGCAGGTCTGGGATCAGGGAAGGGTAGTGGCAAAGCAGCAGCTCCAGACAGCTCTGGACATTAGAGACTCTTGTGCTCGTTCCGTAGCTGTCACAGTGGCCATGCGCTGCAGGGCTTGGTTGTGGATCTCGACCTTCATGGCAGACACCCAACACAGGCTTATAGAAACATAGAATTTGACGGCAGATAAGGACCGCTTGGCTCACCCAGTCTGCCCATTTCCCTACCTAATGGATAAGTTGCAGATACTAGTTAAGCAACAGTCTACTTCCTCCTACCCCCACCCCCTAGAATTGCCTTATGACTGTCCCATGCATGCTTGAATTCCATCACTGTTTTTGACTCCACAGCCTCCTAAGGAAGGCCATTCCATGTATCCACAACCCTCACATTACCTCTGAGCCATCACCCCTCTGTCTTCAAATTGAGACCCCTTGTTCTTGCACACCTCTTTTTCTGAAAGATATTACCCTCTTGGACTTTGTTGATTCCCTTGAGGTACTTGAAAGTTTCTATCATGTCCCCCCCTCTCCCTCCTTTCCTCGAGGGTATACATATTAAGCTCCTTAAGTCTCTCTTCATATGTCTTCTGGTGCAGACCCTTCACCATTTTAGTTGCCCTTCTCTGGACTGCTGCCATCCTTTCAATGTCTTTGCAGAGACTGGGTCTCCAGAACGGCACGCACTACTCCAGATGGGGTCTCACCGTCTGTCTGTACAGAGGGATAACAACTTCCCGTTTTCTACTGGTGATGCCTCTCCCTATGCATCCCAGTATCCCCCCAGCCCTCCTTACTGCCCTCTCACATTGCTTGCCCACCTTTAGGTAATCTGATATGACTACCCCCGGGTCCCTTTCCATTTTCGTTGTTGTTAGTGTCTCACCCCCTATTGTGTACTCATCCCCTGGGTTTTTGTTTCTCAGGTTCATTACTTTGCGCTTGTTAGCATTGAACCTAAGCTGCTATACATTTGACCATTCTTCCAACCTTGCCAAGTCCCTTCTCATCCTTTCCACCCCACCTTGTGTATCAACCCTGTTGCAGATCTTTGTGTCGTCTGCGAAGAGACATACTTTTCCTTCCAGTCCCTCTGCAATGTCACTTATAAAGACATTGAAGAGGACTGGTCCTAGTACTGAACCCTGCGGTACCCCACTAGTAACCCCCCTTTCTTCAGAGTGGACTCTGTTTACTGTTACCCTCTGCGTCCTGTTCTCCAGCCAATTCTTTACCTAGTCTACCATCTTGGGACCCACCCCAAGGCTGGATAACTTGTATATTAATCTTTTGTGTGGGACTGTGTCAAATGCCTTGCTAAAGTCCAGGTAGGCCATGTCCACAGCCCCTCCCTGATCTACTACTTTGGTCACCCAGTCAAAGAAATCTATTAGATTCGTCTGATTTGACCTTTCCTAAGCTCACAGATGTTTCCTCTCTGGGCACCGACCTGCTCAGGCCTGGTGTGGAGGGCAACCTCCAGCACATTGAAAAATCCAGTGCCACCCCAGATTCGGTCACATCTGCACAGAAGGACAAAGGCCGCTATCAGCAGCATAAGCCCTTTTGTTCCTCCACTCCTGCGGCAAGACCTGCCCAGCAGCACCAGCAGCAGGGCCAGCAGGCTCAAACTTGGCACCCTAGAGCCAAGTCCATCACTTCTTCGGTCAGGAAACCTGGGGGAAGGGCCCCGGCGGCTCCTCTGCTGGTCCCTCCTCCAAGCCTGCCCAGTGACTGGTTGCAGGGTGCCGTCCCCAACCTCATCTCACCTTCCCTGGGTCCCCCTGTGGGGGGCCGGCTCAGCCACTTCCTTTCTGCCTGGTCTGCTGTCACCATGAACCACTGGGTGCTGGAACTGGTCAGCCGGGGCCTGCCTCTGGAGTTCAAGCAGGTCCCTCCCTTTCGAGCCAGCATCCTGTGGGGGGCTACCAGGTCTGCAGCCTCCCAGTCGACTCTCCGAGACGACATCGATCAGCTCCTCTGCAAGTGGGTAGTTAGCAAGGTTGCGGATCCTCCTCCGTGCATAGGATTTGTTTCCAGGTACTTCCTGGTTCCAAAACGGATGGGGGGCTAGTGCCCCATTCTCAATCTGCATGACCTGAACAAGTTCCTAAGGCCACGCACCTTTTGGATGGTAACCCTGGCTCAGAGAATACCATCCCTGGAGCAGGGCATGTGGTTCTGCTCCTTGGATCTCCAGGATGCGTTCTTTCACATCCCAATATGTCCGTCTCATCAGCGGTTCCTCTGTTTTTGGCCTCTACAAGTTCCGGGCCATGCCCTTTGGCCTTTTATCAGCTCCCAGGGTCTTCACAAAATGCATCGCAGTGGTGGCAGCATTCCTGCGGTGCCGAGAGGTCTGGGTCTACCCTTACCTGGACAACTGGCTGATAGCAGGTCCCTCCAGGTGGGAGGTGGAGTGATCCAGAGATCTGGCCCTCCAGGCTTGCTCTCAGCCTGGCCTCATCAATGGGGCCACGGAACTCGTGCCCTCGCAGGTGATTCAGTTCATCGGGGAGGAGCTCAACACTCTCTGAGCCAGAGCCCGCCTCCCGGCGTACAGGGCTGAGGTCCTTTCCTCTTTTGCCCAATCATTTCTGGTTGGGCAGTTGTGCCCTGCCCGGGACTTGCTGCGCCTTCTGGGTCTCATGGCGGCTTGCACCAGCAGGGTCCGTTGGGCTCGCTGGTATATGCGCCCCCTGCAGTGGAGGCCTGCCTGCCATAGGTCTCAGCGCTCAGGTCATCTAGACCAGCCAGTCTGTGTGACCCAGGAGATGTGGGATGGCCTGCAGTGGTGGCTAGTCCCAGCTCATCTGTGGGAGGGAATCCCATTCATCCTCTCCGACCTGACGGTCATCCTGACGACCAACGCCTCTCTGATGGGTTGAGGTGCCCATCTGAGGGAGCACAGAGCCCACGGACTCTGGTCCCCTCAGGAGTCCTGATGCCACATCAACCTGCTGGAGCTCTAAGCAGTCCAGCTAGCCCTGACTGCCTTCGCTCCATTTGTTCGGGGTCAAGTGGTCCAGGTCCAGATGGACAATACCACAACCATGTGCTATCTCAACAGACAGGGCAGGACGCACTCCTTGCCTCTGTGCAAGGAACCTCTTCGCATTTGGTCTCTCATGCTCAGCCTGGAGGCAGATCTCCTAGCCATTCTTGTGGCAGGAGCCTCGAACAGTCTGGCCGATGCCCTCAGCCGGATAGGCGATGCATCTCACGAGTTGTCTCTCCTGTCGGAGATAGTACAAGACCTGTTCTCCCACCGGGGCACACCTCAGGTGGACCTGTTCGCCTCCAGGGAGAGCACCAAGCTGAGGCTGTACCATGCCCGCCCCCCTCAGCAGAGCTCGCTGCTGGGGGATGCCTTCTCCAGGCCATGGACCCCGGGCCTCTTCTACGCCTTCCCTCCTCTGCCCTTGATCTACAAGGTGCTCCTCAAGATCAGGAGGGACAAGGCGTAGGTGATCCTGGTAGCCCCAGACTGGCCTCGCCAGTTATGGTGTCCAGATCTCCTCAGCCTCAGCTCCAGGCTCCTGAGACGGCTTCCAGCCAACCCAGACCTGCTCTCCATCAACGAGGGGAAGGTACTCCATAAGGACCTTCAATCCTTGCACCCGACGGCCTGGTTCCTGAGCAGCTAGAGTTCCAGGCCTTGGGTCTTTCCGACGTGGTCCTCAGCATCGTTGAGGTATCCCGCAAGGAGTAGACCATAAAATGCTATACTTTCAAATGGAAGAGATTCTCCATTTGGTGACAGGGCAAGGGGGTTAGACCCCTCGTCCTGTCCGCTTGCTAACATTCTGGACTACATGTGGTCCCTTTCCCAGCAGCGGCTTCGGTTGATGACACTCAAGGTGCACCTGGCAGCTATCTCTGCTTACCGGGTGCGGGCCAGCAAGCAATCGGTGGCAGGAGAAGGTGGTCTGGTGCTTTTTCAAGGGCCTAGATCACATATCCCCCTCCGGTGCGTGATCTACCACCTCCATGGGTTTTACTGCTGGTGTTGGCCAAGCTCATAGGCAAGCCATTCGAACCGATGCACAGGTGTGACATCTCTCACCTGTCATGGAAAACTGCCTTCTTGGTGGCTATCACGTCAGCCAGAAGGATTGGGGAGCTCCAGGCACTTTTCATCGAAGCTCCCTACCTGGTCTTCCATAGGGACATGATTGTCCTGCGCCCTCACCTGAGATTTCTCCAGAAGGTGGTGTTGGAGTTTCACCTGAACCAGGTGCTGACTCTGCCGGTGTTCTACCCCAGTCACACCTCAGAGGAAGAGTACAGGCTCCATACTTTGGACCTGAGAAGAGCACTCACTTACTACAAAGAGCGTACGGCAGAAGTTCGGGGAGAGGTTTGCCAGCTGTTTGTCACCTTCGCTGAAGCCACACGTGGCAGTCCTGCAGCAAAGCAGATGATTGGCAGGTGGATTACTTCCTGCATGGATCTCTGCTATAGGTTGGCGGGTAGGGAGCCTCCCGTAGGGCTTAGGGCTCATTCCACCTGTCATACCGCTGCATCGGTGGTTGCTTCTAGGGACATCCCTATCCAGGAAATCTGCAGGGCTACTACCTGGAAGTCAGCACACACATTCATTTCCCATCACCACATTGACCTTGAGTCACCCCAGGATGCTGGTTTTTTGAAACTCAGTTCTCCAGTCCCTGTTCCCTAAGTAGGGGTGTGCACCTTGCCTCCCTCCTCCTGGAGAACTGCTAGCAGTCTGCCAGACAGTGTGGATAGAACAACACATCCACGCCCCTAGAAATACAGGTTACTCACCTGTAACAGGAGTTCTAGGAGTGGTATATGTTGTTCATCTACACGGACCCATCTGACCTCCCCTGCTTCGGTGCACAACCTGGCTTCCAGCAAGCTAGGTCTGGCGTCATGGGGCGGAGCCGAGAGTTTCATTACCTGGGTGGGTGGGAGGAGCCAGCTTGAAGACATTCCGGCCCATTTTAAAGCGGCAAGGTACCTGCCAGACAGTGTGCATGAACAACATATACCACTCCTAGAACTCCTGTTACAGGTGAGTAACCTGTATTTATTGACTAGTGGGCAGCTCCATGTGGGGGTGCGCAGATGCAGTGTCCAGCCAAAAGCTTTGCTCCTGTAGGGTTTTAGTGTCTCCAGTCCATACCCATAAGTGGTAATCAGTGGTGAAGATGTTCTGGAAGGTTAACAGTTAACAGTAACTAAGTTACCGTTATTTATGTAGTGATGATGTTTCTTCCAAGGGATGCAACAAGAAGTCATTCAGTCCCTGGCCCTGCCTCTGAAAAAGGGTTCTCACAAGAATCGGTTTGTTTATTTCTTTTGTGCTTGAGCCTTTATTGTTTAAACTCCTTGGTCTTTTACAGAGTTTGAAAAATTGATGGTTAATTCATTATTAAAAATTGACTGCTTGTTTTTAATTGAATTTATTTTATTTCATTTTTTGGTAGAGTAGTTATTGGTGGCCACTGCTCCGCTTGCTTTCCAGAAGCAAATCTAATGTTAGAACAGCATCGGGAGAGTGACCACAATGCAGAGTTTGAATAGAATTCTGAATTCTGTTAGCATCCAGTTCTGTCTTTAGGGCAATACCTCTGAATGGAGGTGATGCAGTCTTGTATGACTTATTGTTGTATCTCTTAGAAGAAACATTATTACTACGGTGAATAAGTATTTCTTAGTTTACCAAGGTAGGCCTCCCTGTCCTCCTCCTTTTGGTTCTCCCTGAATTTGTTGAAGACCTTTTTTCTTTAACTGTCCTTTCTACCTCCCCTGTGAACCATATCGATTTCTTGTGTCTTCTCCACTTCCACACCTGTCTCAGACAGGAGCTGGTGACATCCTGGATGTTGTTCTGGATAATGGCCCATTTCTAGGGACATGGATATGTTGTTCATCCACACTCATTGGCAGGTATCCTTGCCGCTTTAAATCTTGCCGGAAGGTCTTCAAGCTTGCTCCTCCCACCCACCCGGGTGGTATAACTCTCGGCTCCGCCCCATGACGCCAGATCTTCCTTACCGCTTGGAAGCTCAGGTTCCCTCCTTAACGCTCTGCGTTTGAGACTGGTTCCTATTTCTCCGTTTGCGGATTTAAAAAATAAATTTTGCGAAAAAGACTTCAGTCTTCTATCCCTCGCGGCTGCGATGGACAAATCGACTCCCGGATTTCGGAGATGCCCATGCGGGCAGAAGATGTCTCGGACGGATCCACACTCCACATGTGTCTACTGCTTAGGCCTTGAGCACGACCCGCGAGCTTGCGACCTGTGCTCATCTTTCCTGACCTCGTCCCTCGAAGACCCGTGCTGCCCGGTGCAACTGGGCCGTCCCGAGCGTTTCCCTCCGGTGAGGTCAAGAAGGCCCGGTTGGCGGTGTCGCGGCGGGCTCGGCGGATCAGCTCGAGCGGATGGTCGCCCTCGAAGAGGAGGCGGCGCGGGCCGTATCTTCCTCGGCCGCGGCATTTATCCCGCTCTCTCTGGGCTCTTCTTACACGGCTTCTTTTAAGGAGCTTTGTCTGTTCCTCTCCACTAAAGGAGAAGGGCCTACGTTGGCGGGACCTTATTCTCGGTCCAAAAAGAGGGACAAGGGTAAGTCCCTCCGTTGACGCTCTTGGGAGCGGGAAAGGTCCCTCTCCCCGGGCCGTCGACCGTCGGTTTCGGTCGACCGCTCGGCCGCCACTGGCCTCACGGTGTCCCCGTCAGGTCAGTTGACCGAGACTCCCACCGATGAAGTCGAGATTTTTCTCGACCCATTGGACGGGCTGTCGCCTTTAGCAGCCGAGATTCCCCTCTCCCCGGTTCCCCCGGGAGGAGTTGAGGATCCGTGGGCTCATCTGTGCCTCGGTTCCGAGCCCTGATGCACCATCCGAGCGAAGGAGTGCGGTTCCAGCCGACACCTCCCGCACCGACCTCGGAAATTCGGGGACTCGGTCCGGTCTCTGACCTCTTCGGCGGTCCAGCCGATCCCACCGTCATAGGCGGTCTCGGTCTCGGCACATGTAATGGCGTCTTGCTCGCTCGACCCTCCTCCTCGGATGAGGGAGGCTTCGGCGTAAATTGCGCCGACGGGCAGAGGACCTTATGTCTCAACAGCTCCCTGGCCGGGAGTAAGTCGACCCCTGCCTCCCCCGCCATTAAGTGGCTGTCACCGAGCGGCCGACACAACCCTCGACTTATCCGAGGAGCCTATACCCAGGCCGGTTGTTCGGCCAAAACCAGCTGCTCCACCGATTCGGTGGAACCTCCGCCTCCACAGCCACCAATTGGGGCTCCGACCAAGGATTCTCGGTCGGCTAAAGGTCTACCCCATCGCTGTCAGTTACCCTCATCCCGACCGACCTCGGCAGGTGAAGGGTGGCTCAGGCCAGAGGCAGCTCTTCGAGGACTCTTCCGAGTCCGAAGATGATTCCTCCTTTTTCTCCAAGCGACTGGACTTGGAGTCTTCAGGAGGTCAGTCAATGGACGATAGCCCGTCGTCCTTCCTAGGACTACTGGCTCATCTCGGAGTCCACCGGATGGAGCTCAACCCGCTTCCAAGCGGGCCAGGTATCCCCTCACGGAGATTCTGGACCAAGGGATTCTCGACGGAGGCCTTTCCGTGGCCGAGGCCATAGTGGGTCCGGCACTGGAGCTTTGGCAGCGCCTGCTTCCTGCCCTGCGCCTTGGCCAGGATGGCCAGGAAGTATGTGGTCCCTACTGGTTCCTTGTCCGGTTTTTGAACACCCACTGCTGAGGGTTGGTTAGCCGACAGCGTTTTCGGCGCCCGGCGAGCCAGGGATGTGGACAAACCTCCTGACAAGGTCAGGGATGGACTATGTCGGTGAAAAGTCTACGCTGCCCTCTCTCGGCCTTCGTCAGGCCAGTTCGGCCGTCCTCATGGCACATTTTCTCATGCCCTGTTGGGCTTCCTGGATGAGGTCATCCTCATCTTCCCGCGATCTGCAGACTACGGTTAAGCAGGTGCGGGACCAGGGCAGAGCAGTGGCCAAACAGCAGCTCCAGACTGCTTTGGATATAGGGGACTCATGTGCCAGATCGGTGGCGGCCGCGGTGGCTATGCGTCCAGCGGGCTTGGCTGAGGATATCCACCTTTACTCGGATACCAGCACAAGTTGGCGGATGTTCCCTTTTTGGGACTGACCTCTTGACCCTGGGGTGGAAGGTCACCTGCAGAGGATCGAAGTCCAATGCTACCTTGGACTCGGTCTCTTCCCGCTCAGAAGGACAAGGCCGCAAACCACAGCCTAAGCCCTTTCGTCCTTCTGTGCCTCGGCGCGCGCCTGCCCAGCAACGTCAGGGCCAGCAGGCTCGGCCTTGTATCCCAAACCCAAGCCGCCGGCTTCCTCTAACAGGAGGCAGGGAGGAAAGGCCCAGGAGGTCCTCGGCGGTCCCTCCTCCAAGCCTGCCCAGTGGCGGGCTGAGGGGTGTGCCCATTCCGTCACCTTATCCTGGGTCCCCGTGGAGAGGCTGCTCAGCACTTCCGTTCCGCCTGGTCCGCTGTTTCCACGGACAGGTGGGTCTTGGAGGTGGTGGGAAGAGGCCTGCCTCTGGAATTCGAGCAGGCACCACCCTTCAGAGCCGCCTCGGGGGCTTCGGATCCCCAGCCTCACTGGCGGCTCGTCGAGCTGACGTCGCCTCCTCCTCCAGAAGGAGGTGATAAGAGAGGTGAGGACCCTCCTTCAGACCCAGGGTTTGTGTCCAGGTACTTCCTGGTTCCGGCGGCGGACGGGGGCGCCCCATTTCACCCACACGACCTAAACAAGTTCCTAAGGTCTCGAACCTTCAGGATGGTCACTCTGGCTCAGATAATACCATCCTTGAACGCCGGCGTGTGGTTCTGCTCTGGACTTGCAGGACGCTTTTTCACGTCCCCTATCCGTCCGTCTCACCAGAGATTCCTTCGCTTCCGGCGGAAGGATCCCTCTTCGAAGTTCCAAGCCATGCCCTTGCTTGTCTCCAGCTCCCAGGGTCTTCACCAAATGCATGGCAGTGGTGACAGCATTCCTCAGGGCCGAGGGTCCGGGTACCCTTACCTGGACGACTGGCTGATAGCAGCTCCCTCCAGGAAGGAGGCAGAGTGGTCCAGAGATCTGGCCCTCCAGGTTCTGCTCTCAACTGGGCCTCCTTATCAACGAGGCCAAGTCGGAACTCGAGGCGAGCAGGTGATTCTATTCATCGGCGCAGCTCGACTCTCTTGAGCCAGGCGCTGCCCCGGACAGGGCCGAGGTTCTTTCCTCCTTGCCCGATCATTTCTGGTTGAGGCACGCGCCTGCCCGGACTTCCTCGCCTCCTGGGTCTCATGGCGGCCTGCACCAGCGTGGTCCGTTGGGCCGCTGGAACATCGTCCTTCAGTGGGGACTGGCCAGCCAGTGGTCCTGGCGCTGCGATCCTTTGGACCAGCTTGTAGCCGGTGACACAGGGATGGAAGCGCTCTCCAGTGGTGGACCGTTCCAGATCATTTGCAGGAGGGCATCCTGTTCGTCCGCCCGAGCCGACGGTCCTCTATCGACCGATGCCTCTCTGATGGGTTGGGGTGCCCATCTGGGGAACACCGGGCTCATGGCCTCTGGTCCCCACGGGAGCGATGCCACATCAACCTGCTGGAGCTCGGCGGTCCGCCTAGCTCTCACGCCTTTGCTCCCGTTTCCTCCCGGGTCAAGTGGTCCGAGTCAGGCGGACAATACCACGACCATGTACTATCTAAACCGCCAGGCGGGACGCCGCCTCCATGCTTCTATGCAAGAAGCTCTCCATTTGGTCACTCGTGCGCAGCCTGGAGGCGGATCTCCAGCCATTCACGTGGCAGGAGCCTCCAACACCCTGGCCCGATGCCCTGAGCCGGATAGGGCTGCATCCCACGAGTGGTCTCTCCTGCGAGGTAGTACAGCATCTGTTCTCCCATTGGGGCACACCTCAGGTGGACCTGTTTGCCTCCAGGGAGAACGCGGGCTGAGTCTGTTCCATGCCCGCCCCTCAGCAGGGCTCGCTGCAGGGGATGCCTTCTCAGGCAGTGGACCCGGGCCTCTTTACGCTTTCCCCATTTCCCTTGATCCACAAGGTGCTTCTCAAGGCGAGGAGGGACAAGGCGCAGGTGATTCTGATAGCCCCAGACTGGCCTCGCCAGTTCTGGTACCCAGATCTCCTCAGTCTCAGCTCCAGGACTCCCGGGCAGCTTCCAGCTCGTCCGGACCTGCTCTCAGTCAATCAGGGGAAGGTGTTCCATCCGGACCTTCAATCCCTGCACCTGACGGCCTGGTTCCTGAGCGGCTAGAGTTCCAGGCCTTGGGTCTTTCCGACGAGGTCCTCAATGTAGTTGAGGCGTCCCGTAAGGAGTCGACCAGAAAATGCTATGCCTTCAAATGGAAGGTTTTCCATTTGGTGTCAGGGCAAGGGCTTGGACCCTTCCTCCTGTTCCTTGGCAAGCATCTTGGACTATTTATGGTCCCTTTCTAGTCAAGGGCTTGGGTCGGCGACCCCTAGGGTGCACCTGGCAGCCATCTCTGCTTACCGGGCGGGCCGGGAAGCAGTCGTGGCGCGGGAGAAGGTGGTCTGGCTTTCAAAGGCCTTGATCACATTTCCCTCCAGGGAAACTCCCACCTCCGTGGGATCTACTGCTGGTACTGGCAAAGCCCATGGGCAAGCCATTCTAACCTATGCACAGGTGTGCTCTCTCTCACCTGTCGTGGAAGACCCCTTCTTGGTGGCTATCACGTCAGCCAGAAGGATGGGAGAGCTCCAGGCGCTTTCCATCGAGTCTCCTTACCTGGTCTTCCACAGGGACAAGGTTGTCCTGCGCCCCACCCAAATTCCTTCCAAGGTGGTGTCGGAGTTTCACCTTAACCAGGTGTTGACTCTGCCGGTGTTCTACCCCAATCACACCGGAGGTCGAATATAGGCTCCATACTCTGACCTAGAAGGCGCTGCTTATTATAAGGAGCGCGCGGCTGAAATTCGGGAGAGGTTCGCCAGCTGTTTGTCACCTACGCTGAAGCCGCATCTGGCAGACCTGCAGCCAAGTGGGACGATAAGCAGGTGGGTAACCTCCTGCATAGATCTCTGCTATAAGGTTGGCGGGCATGGAGCCTCCCAGAGGGATAAGAGCTCATTCTACCCGCCATACTGCTGCAACGGTGGCTGCTTCCAGGGACGTCCCTATCCAGGAAATCTGCAGGGCTGCTACCTGGAAGTCAGCAAACACCTTCATTACCCATTACCACATCGACCTTGAGTCACGCCGGGATGCTGGTTTTGGGGCCTCGGTTCTCCAGTCTCTTTTCCAAGTAAGTATTGGGGTGTGCGTCTTGCCTCCTCCTCCCGGAGAACTGCTGAGTCTGCCAATGAGTGGGATGAACAACATATCCATGTCCTAGAAATACAGGTTACTCACCTGTAACAGGAGTTCTAGGAATGGTATATGTTGTTCATCCACACGACCCACCCGACCTCCCCGGCTTCGTCGCACAACCTGAGCTTCCAGCGGGCCAGATCTGGCGTCATGGGGCGGAGCCGAGAGTTATACCACCCGGGTGGGTGGGAGGAGCAAGCTTGAAGACCTTCCGGCAAGATTTAAAGCGGCAAGGATACCTGCCAATGAGTGTGGATGAACAACATATACCATTCCTAGAACTCCTGTTACAGGTGAGTAACCTGTATTTTCTTTCCACCTCTGCATGTTGTTTCCTATCTACTGTGTTTTGAGTTTCTCCCTCATATTGTTCAAGTTTTCCCTCCATAAGCCAAGGACATGCGTTTTGGAATTTGTATGTTCTCTGCCTAGTTCTGTCAAAAAACACACTAATAGATGGTTGCCATTCCCTGAAGCTTCAGTTATGCTGAAGTCCCTGACATAACTGCTGTTTGTCAGCACCTGGTCTAGGGATTCAGACATGGATCTTCTATTCTGGTACACAGTTGAGCCTTGCTACTTCTGTCATACATAACTCTGAAAGAGCTGACATCACCCCCTAGCTTATTATAGCTTTATAATAACTGGTCAGCAGTTTTTTCTATGTGCCGAACCAGTTATAATTTGCCATTATAACCCGCGGGTTATAATGGCGAGCACACGCCCAGTCAGTCAAGAACAGCCGCTCCCTTATTGGCTGCCCACCTCCTGGGCGGCTAATCGCATTCAGAATCATGATGCTTTTTTCCCACGAAGCAGCGAGGATCCGCCAGACCACGTATTTGTCCTGATGTGTTCTGTTTCTTTCTTTTCCAAAAATAAACCGTTAGTTCCTCCAGTTGAAAGTAAAAAAAAATTATCTGGTTGATCCTGACCACTGCAGCGGACAAGAACTTCCTCGGGGAATGGCTCCAATCTCGATGACTGGTGAGCAGTGATCGCAAGTGCGATCTAAACTGTAAACTATTGTAAAACAAACTACAAGTTAAAATAAAAGAAATATAAAAGCAGCTATACCAAAAAAATTCTAAAGCAGGGAGAAAAGAAGACTGTCAGAGAGAGAGAGTGGTGTGTGTGTGTGTGTGTGTGTGTGTAAACCTTCTAAATAATGCTGGAAAAAATTGCTGACCAGCAATTATAAATAATAAAAGATGGGGAAAGTGTGCTTAAAATTGAAATTAATGGTTGCCCTCGGTGTGGGATGCTAATAAACCCCGGGCTTCACCCTCTGGGTTTATGTAGCATCCCACACCTTAAAATCCACACTTTCATTGCTTAATTTCCATCTGTTATTGCATATATAATACATGGATGGCACTTTTACCCCATAGGATTCATTAACATTTATTTCCATGTATGCCCTTTCCCTGTATGCGCAATTATGATAAAAATTAACAGTAACCATCAAAATGTATTATATAAAATAAACAGACTGCTAAGCCTATGGGTAGCACTCCCATTGTGGGGTCTGTTTTGTAGCCCAGGTAATGTGCACTTTGAGGCGAGTGTCAGAGATGGGCCTGGGGTAGGGCCATGCCCTGTAACGTGGACATCCAAGACTGACTTTCTGTTGGCATCATCATTTTTTTCCCTTCCTTTTGGTCCCACTCACCTCCCCAGGGAATCGTGCTTCAGCTGTCTACACGTGCCAACCTATGGGGGTTGGGGGAGAGCATATGCCTTAGGTTCTTATAAGACTAAAGTGTGCTCTACAGTCTGCAGAAGTAAAGACATAAAAGTACAGACACTACGTTAACTCCTCCATCCCAAATACTGCCCCAACATCTAAATTTAATTTCCTCAAATTGGGTGCTCCAGCAAGATTACTGGCAGATTTGGTTGGCTTGGCTAGTGGACAGAAATGTGAGTATACCTCACTGACCTCATCTGAATCCTAAATGCTTATGCGTCACTGTAGGTTGTCCAATGGTAAGTCATATAAAATTGCTTCTTGGTCACCGTCATTTCTGTTGGCCTGTTATAAGACTGGTTGTGTTATTCTTGAATCTGTACCTTTACCCAGTAGAAGAGGCTAGTAAGAAGGCTTAACAAGGTTCCTTAACTCCATTGCACCTACCAGCCTGGATTCTGGGAGATGATTAAGGGTGCCTGGATCCAGTATGTTAGCATTCTTCTCATCTTCCTTTGGGTCTTCGAGAGAATCAAGATCTTCGTGTTTCAGAACCAGATTCTGACGACAGTACAAGTACCTTTGCACAAACAGCACCAATCCTAGCCAGCATCGGGGAAGGATTTTCTGTTCTACCAGAGATTAAGGCGGGTCAAATGGTGAAAAGGAAACATGCTTTGCTTTAAAGATGCATAATAATATTTTTTTTTTATAAACTGCATTTTTTTTGTAGAAATATGTTTCCAGGATCCTCTGCTCTCTGCCTTCTGAAAAAAATACCTGATTCTTTGTGCCTACTGGCAGGAGGCCTTATCATTGGTTGTTGTATTTTCCTGAGATTACAAAACTACTCCATCATGTTATCCTAGTTTGTTTTTCAAGATTCTGTCTGTATTTTAATACCAGTGTTTTAGTTCTTTGTTCAATCCATGTAGAGAAGTATGTGTGCAGCTTTAGAAATGTTAGTTCGGATTTTCATGAGATTATTTTGCATGCCTTAAAGAACACCAATTGTGCTCATTTCACATACCATCCAGAAGCCCACCACCGATAGCTTACCTGCACCGGGATCATAAGAGCCAGTTTGCAGCATTTTGCTGTTTATAGATTTTGATAGGATCGTAAATCCTTGCTTGCAGGAGCTGGCAGCTTGATCACTTCCCCTTCCTGGTCCCTACCAAGTAAAGCTCTGCTCCAAGCTCCTACATCTTATCAGATCCACTATTTAAATAACATGGTTCATCTTAGTTGATCAGTGACTCTGATATTACCCCAGTGGCCCACTAAAATATAAAAACATATATCTTAAACTGTGCTCCGATTCACAGTAATGGAACTCACCCTTGTGCTCTACAGACTTCTACGTCACAAAATGTCAAATCATTTGGTGGGGGGGGGGGGGCATGGGCAGAGCTTTTCTCAGTCTGGCCCAGGAAGGGGGAAGGATCAGGCTGCTAGCTCCTCCGAGTGAGGATTTACTGTCCTTCCTTCAAAATATACAAACAGCAAAATTCTGCAAACTGGCTCTTACAGCTCCAGTGTGGGTAAGCTACCAGTGGAGGGCTTCAGGAAGGCACCAACAATTCTTTAAGAGATTGCACCCCTTTGGTCAGTACCCTTTGGACCCTGTATTCAAACAAAACATTTCACATGCCCGCTTGCAGTGTGAGGGCACATCCATTGTGATTTTTCCTTTAGTAGGCACCATGCTTATTAAATGTCAAGAAGTTTCCTTTCCAGGGTGCATTTTTATAAATCAACCATGCATGTTCTGATGAAATTTTTGACTTGCACCTTTATTTTCAATTTTACATTTCCCTTGGTATTCAGTCTTGTAAAATTTCCCCTCCCCCCCATTCTGAGTCTGCTGTAGCATTTTTTTTCTTGAAATTAAGATGAACTAGGTTGCAAAAGACAAAGCTTCCTGACCCCATAGGACAATAAGTGTTAAAAACAACAGAATAATACCCCAACACCTGAGGATAGCCATATTAAAAGGACTGACTCTTTTATTATTTTAAACGAGTCAGTGGCTTAGTAAGGATACTCACCCTTGGGGTTGGAAGATTGGCAGCTCATGGGTTCTAGCCCCACACCAAGTACTAATACCCATAATTGACACTGTAGTGCAGTGCGAGGGATGTGCTTAAATGCTTAGGTACCATCCTTTGGATGGAATGTTAAACCAAGGTCCTTTCTGCCCAACTTTGATCACAGTCCAGGTGAAAGTTTAAGATCTGGTGGCACTTACTGAAGAAAAGCAGGGAGGTTTCCTTGGGTCATGGCCAACATTTCCCCCATGTATGTCCACATAACACATTCACCAGGATGCACCTGGAAACAAGCGATCACAGCTTAGTGTGCCTTTCCTGGTCAAAAATTACAAATAAATATAAAACAAAGGACTAAAGCAGACTCAAACAGAAAAAGTGGCAGCTTTCAAGACTGCAGAACAAGTGCACTTTAAAACTGAATAAAAAGGTGTAGGCCAGAATTTTCACTGTACCTTGCTTGCCTTTTTTAAGTCGATTAGTTAAAGTGTTTGCACTAAAGTAAGTTTTTTATTTGTTTGCTTTTGATGACCGGGTAAGTACACTAGGCAATAGACCTGCCCATTTTCAGGCACAGCACGTTTTTGATGTGTAAATACAGTAAATGCCAATTTCAAAGTTAAACTTGGCTCCATTTTTTTTCAGTGGGTCTTCTTTGACCCAGGGTAGCCCACTAATGATGCTTGCCTACACAGCATGACGTCGGTGCCTGTTAACAGTGGTTGCCTATTTTGTGCCAGTATTTGCGCCTATTTGCAGTACTTGCCTGTTTGGCCTCAGATAGGGACCTGTTAGCAGTGCATGGCTATTGCCCCAGTGTAAAGCATGTTTGGTCAAATACCCTTACATTTTTGTTGAATTTCATCCCTTTATTTTTCTCAGTGTTCTCAGTCAAGGACCATATTTAATCTGTTTCTTGATCAGAAGCAACAGAAGGTTACATAGATTTATTGCAGTGCTGTGAAATTTGAATTGGGTTATTTTTTTTTTATATCTGATAACTTTTCTCTTAAAGCAGTTTCTCTGTATTCTGTCTTGAAAAGATATTGCATTGTGTATAAGCCATATTTTCTAGGTAATGTATGTCACAAAATTCTGCTCAGGTTAGAAGGGTTGTTTGTCATGCAAGGTCTTTGAACCTCCCTCTCCTGCTGCTGCTGTGATCAGGAGCTGTACACACAAGACATGAAATGAAGAGTTTTGCTGAGGCTCCTGTCTGCCTTGGAGTCTGACACAGCCTCATGGAGCAAGTACTCTGAGCTAATGGCTACCTGAGAAATGCCTTTCTGTTTGTGTTTATCTGTTGCTTGTGGGAGGATATAGTTAATGTTTCCAAATGACCATTTGAGGCATTTCTCATGGAGGTCCAAGTACTATCAGCCAGCCAGGGAAGGTGTTCACTATACAGAACTAATATGTTTTATAGATCGTATGTTTTACAGATTGGATCATTTGCTTTTTTTTTTACAAATAAATTAGACATTAGCACCACAGATTTTTATATTTTGTAACCTTAACCTTGTTTAGATTCTTCTAAAAAAATCTGCTTATTTTTGTATACTGTACATATGTGGCTTGGGAAATAAAATATTAGAAAAAGTTGTGTTTTTTTTATATGAATGTTGGAAAATAATGTGCACGGTATATTAATTTAACAATGAGCATGCCTTCTGAGGCATGGCATGTTAGCATGAAACAAAGCTCTATTGTGAGACCCTCCTGAAAATATCAATCAGAAGGTACACAGACTGAACTAGATATATATACACATTCTACAATAGCTGAGAACAGCTAGTCCAACTCTTGCACCATACTGTATGCACCTGTGGAACGGGGCCCCCGGCACTTAGAATTATTTATTTTTTTAATTTTTTAGAAAAACTCTTTGTGTTGGTCTTGTGCTGACAGCCTTTCTGTACTAGATCTTTAGTTTCCACTGAAGAGAGTGGTCACCCTGGACTATACTCCCCCTATTCGATGGATACATTTGAGTTAATTGTATTTAATAGCAGTTATTTCTCTCTCATTTCTGTGTTTTAGTGGTATTTTTATTATTAAAATCACAATTTTCTTGGTTCCTGGAACCTGAGAACATAAACCGGTTTTTACGCTGTTCACCTTGACAGTGCCAGAGTTTAGTGGTAAAATATAGTCAAAACATTCAGGTTCACATTTTTTGTTCCTGGTTTTATAACATTTTTATTTTTTCCCTGTTTTGAGGCCTTTTTCATTTTGAGGCTTTGTGTGGGAACTGTTACTGGCTCACAATGACTGCGGTCGGTTTCTTAGTGCTCTACCAACATTTAAAGCACTCAGATTTCACAGTTGAAGTAAAATTTACAAGTCTGCTCACAATGACTGTGGTCAACATTTAAACTGGCTCTCAAACAGAGGTTGGACTTTTACAGTGGTGCCCTTCTTGGTCTCTGTTCTGAGTCAGGAAAGCCCAAGAAAAAGACTGGGCCCACTTATTTTTAAAGGTCTGCACAGTGTGGCATCCGTTTGCCTAAGGCAGACAGGCATACAGAGTGTTACAGGTATTTGGGCACTGCTGATGATTGGAAAAACTGTGAGTTTAGCAAGTGTTTTGCCCTAAAACACAAGCGAGAAGAGAGGCAAAAAGAATTTCAAGACACAGGAATTTCCTAGTAGTATTAGAAAATATTGCAGTCAATCTATATCTGCTGACTGCCCCTGGAACTTTGAGTTTGGAATGTATGCAGATTAGAAGAATTTGGAATGCTACATTCAAAATTGCTGCCTGTTACTCCCTAACTGCCAGATTCAATTTTTCTGTTTAGACATCAGGACTTCAAGACCGCACTAGCAACCTCGTTGCAAGATTGTTCAACTTGTTGAAAAGTGGTATTTTTTCAATAATCTTATTCATACTTTGCCTCTTATAGTTGTTTACAAAATTTAGTGTATTTGGGTATTTTGACTTATTTAAACGGTTTCATTGCGGTTCCCAGGAACCAGTTTATTTAGTTTAAAGTATTGTAACTTGCATTTCTGACCTCTAGCTAGTTAGTTCTTTACTTTATTGTATTTACTTATTTAAAAGTACTTTATCTGAATCGCAGTTGGTTCCCGTTTGCTCCTAGGAACCAGTCACATTTTTGAAAGTGATCACAATTGAAAACCTATTTACTGGGTAGCGATCGGTTCCTTTTTCATTTTAAGACCTGATCACTTTTTGAATAAAAACAAATACCCCTTTTTTAAATTACAGTTCCTTTTAAACAGAAGAAACCAACCACGATTACTCTAAATTTAGTTCTGGTACATTTTTCCTCAGTCTTCTGACAGTTTGGCATGTCACAGACCAAACAAGCATTTGTCAAAATGCAGGCATTGGCATTGGTAGTACAGGAGTTATAGATGCATAACAGTAGTGGTAGTGAAGTATTGAACTAATGCCAGCACCCCCTGCACAGACTGAAAGGCATTTGGAGTGTGGCTTTGGGTTGTCGGCAGTAACGGTTATGCCATTCCACCTCATCCCACCCTGCAGACACCGACAGGTGTCGCAGTATGCTTTGGGGTCTTTGGCCCTTATGCTCACCCCATTCCATAAGGAAATAAGCTGAGATGGGTGCAATATAGGAGAATGGGGTGAATATTAGGGTGACAGAACCCAAGGCTCACCTCAATGCCTGTCACTGGCTGTAGGGTGGAGGGGTAGAATACCGTGAACATTACGGCCAACTAACCCAATTTATGTCCCCAACGCCTGTCAGTCTCTACTGGATGGGTGTATGATTGGAAACCTTAACGCCCCGGGTGTTAGTTGGTATTCAAACAACATGAAGTCTTGCTGTATTCTGACTATATGCAGTTAGCCCTAGCACTTGAACTGCCCCAGAGAGTAAAGAGTTAACTCTATGCAGAAGCATAGAACATTGAGCTCGAGCTTGGTTTTCAAACCTCTGTCTCCAGCACTCTGAAGTGCAACCGTCAGATTTTTTACTCCGCCTAACTGTGAGGTCGCTCCGGAGATCCCTCCTGCACGTTGGTTCAGTATAGTTTAAATCGATCAGTATTGTCTAAACCGCTTCTTTATTTTCGGTCTTCTTACCTCTGTCTTGATAACAGTAAGTGGTAGTAGTAGGTAGTTTGTTGTAATTCTTGTGGAAATTGTTTTGCCTTCGGTTCTTCTCCGGTCGGTTCGGTTTAGAACCGAAACCCATTATATCTGAGTTATGTTCAAAGAAACTTGCTGTGGTTTCCGGTACTCATCGGTTCCTAAAAAAATCAGATTTTCTGAATTTTTTTTTTAACCAACCCGTGACATGGTTGGAACCAATCAGTTTTTAGTTGCCTGGCATAAAAGCTGGTAAGGGTAACTGTTTTAGTTTTTCGGCATGTCTAACAAACCCAAAAAGAAAACCGGTCCCACTGGGTTTCAGCACTGTACCACGTGTAAGGAGGCCTTTGCTAAGGCCGACCCTTACCTCGTCTGTGTTTACTGTCTGGGGTTTGACCACCTCAAAGAGGACTGCCATATTTGTAAAAACTTTCCCAAAGCCACTCTGGAAAAATGTTTGAGTAGGCTGAGGGAGAGGGAGGCAGAGAAGTCTGCTGACCCCGATGGCCAGACCGGTTCAGTTGCGACCGAACCTGAGGAGGTGCCCACTGATCTGGGCGATACCTCCTCGGGCAAAAGGACAGCCGATTCTGCGGAATCGGTTCCTAGTAAAAGAAAACGTAAATCAGCCGGTTTGGATCTGACTTCCCATGGTCCGACTGCTGAGGAGATTGCAAAAGCGATCACTATTGTACAGTCGCTTTGCCAGTTCCGACCGAACCGGCAGTGGTTCACAGAGGTTCGGTTCGGTCGGGTTTAGTCATTTCTAACATTGATCCAGAAGCTTTCTATGAGGTCGATTGGGATGGAGAAGAAGAGTATGATGAAGAGGAAGATGAAGGCCTAGATGAGCCAGTAGAGCCTGACATCTCCCCAGACAGGTCTTCCAGTGTGTCTCCTCCCAGACTTTCTGAGTCCCCCTCCCATTTCTTGTTTTACAAGAAAGTGGCTGATACTCTTCAACTCCCTGTTGAGGAAGCTGAACAGGATCAGGAGGAACTTGATTTCATGAAAATGATGGATGTCCCAGAGTCAAAGAGAGTGTCTATCCCTCTGCATAAATCCTTGGGGAAACAGACACAAAAAATCTTGCAGTTTCCAACTTCTGTACCTCCTGTGGATAAAAAGATGGACAGGAGATATACATTGTCAGGTCCTGGGACACAATTCCTTGCTACTCATTACAGCCATGTTGGGGTAGTGCAGGCTACAGGCTGTGACAAGGCTAATATTCCCCTGGCATCACCCTTCCCCGATAAGGATTCTAGGAAAGTGGATGGCATGGCCAAGAAGCAGTACTTGGCATCCTCTTTGGGACTCAGACAGGCTAATTATATGGCATATACGGCCAGGTACCAGAAATCGAGGTGGGATACGGTTCTGGAGCTGGCTGAGTGCCCTTCCCCAGCTAACCAAGGAGCTGGAGAAGGTGGCTGCAGATGGGATTGAGGCATCCAAAGTCCAATTTCACACTGCTGTTGACTCAAATGATGTACATTCCAGGGTCACAGCTACATCTGTCTCCATGAGGAGATTAACCTGGCTCAAATGTACCAATTTGTCACAGGCTACCCAGTCTAAGGCTACGGATTTTCCTGTTGCTAGTAACTCTGTATTTGGTGAACAGACAGAGGCTTACATGAAGAAGATGGATGAGTACAGAACCACCTACAGGAGTGCTGCAGCAAAAGAGAAGCAGGCCACTCCTCAGAAGCAGCAATTTAGGGCTGGCAGGGGCAGGTCTTTTCACCAAGCCCAAGCTTCCTTTTCATTCCAGCAGAGGGGGTTCTTCAGGGGAAGAGGCAGACGAGGGATAACCGGGACCCCAGCATCCACTCAGTCCAAGCCCCCTGCCAAACAGACACCCTGAGGTGTCAGGGTCACTTCCCCAATCCCTGTAGGGGGCAGGCTGGCTCACTACTCCCAGGCCTGGGAGTCTATTACTTCAGATAAATGGGTCCTGGAAGTAGTGAGCCTGGGATTTGTTCTCAGTTTCAAAAGGTTCCCAAAAATGAGAGCAAGAGCTTTCAGCCCCCTTTCTTCTTTGGAGACAAAGGCCTTAGAGGCAGAAGTCTCCTCTCTTCTGCTCATGTGAGTAGTAGAGAAGGTACCTCTTTGCCACAGGGGAAAATGACTATATTCCAGGTACTTTCTACCCCCCAAAAAAGACAGGGGAGTGGCGACCCATCCTAGATTTAAGGTACCTCAACAAACACTTAACAAAACCAAAGTTCAAAATGGTGACTCTGGGAGTAATTCTTCCGTCTCTGAGACCAGGAGACTGGTTAGCCTCTCTGGATCTCAAGGATGCCTATTTCCACATACCCATCAGACATTCCCACAGAAAGTACCTCAGGTTCGAGTTGCCCTCAGGCCACTGTCGGTTCAGAACCATGCCTTTGGGTCTAACATCTGCTGCAAGGGTGTTCACCAAGTGCCTGGCAGTAGTGGTGGCATTCATCAGGAGACAAGGTATCCTTCTGTTCCCATATCTGGACGACTGACTTCTAGTAGGTCAGTCCTCAGATCAAGTCATCAGCCTTAGAGGTCACCCAAAGGCTCCTGGAGTCCTTGAGTTTCATTCTAAACGTAGAAAAATCAGTTCTGGAACCAACTCAGCTGTTCACTTTCATAGGGTTGGACATAGACACTACCCAGGCAAGAGCATTCCTTCCTCTTTCAAGAGTCCAATCTCTAGTCACTCTGGCTTCCTCTTTTCATCCTCTAGTTTCTTATCCAGCCAGACTTTTTCTATAGTTAATGGGACACATGACAACCTCTATAGCTGTGGTCCAGGGAGCAAGGTTTCAGATGAGAAATATTCAATTTCATCTTGGATCTTACTGGTCTCTGAAAAAGGACCCTCTCTCCAAATTGGTTCCAGTGTCTCAAACTCTAGTTCAGGCACTCCAGTGATGGCTGGAGGTGGGCAATCTTCGGCAAGGCGTTCTTTTCATCAGTCAAGCTCCTTCAGTGATTCTCACCACAGACTCCTCTCTCCTAAACTGGGGTGCTCACTTGGATCAGCTTACAGCTCAGGGAACCTGGTCTAACCAGAAGTCGCTCCTTCACATACATCTTCTAGAATTGAGAACTGTCTTTCTAGCACTGCAGACATTCTCAACTGTGGTTCAGGGGAAAGTAGTGCAAATCAGGACAGACAATACCACAACCATGTGGTACATCAACAAGCAGGGAGGCACTTGGTCCTCGGCCTTGTGCACAGAGGCCATGAAGATATGGTCACTGGCTTATTCCCTTCAGACTTCCTTGGTGGCTGTGCACCTCCCAGGGAAGGACAACATTTTAGCAGATACTCTCAGCAGAATTTCTTAGGGTCATCACGAATGGACTCTGAATCCTCAGTCCTTCAGGTCATCTTCAAGAGGTGGGGCACTCCAGAGATAGATCACTTTGCAGCCCCGGACAATCATCAACTCCCTCTCTCTTGTTGCAGACCTCCTCTCCTAGGCTCTGTTCATCAGGATGCTCTACTATTGGATTGGACAAGCAGGTTCCTGTATGCATTTCCTCCTTTCCCATTGATATTCAGGGTCCTGATCAAAATCAGATCTCAGCCTTGCAGGGTGATTCTAGTGGCACCAGACTGGGCCAGACAGCCTTGATATCTTCTACTTCTGTCACTGTCAGTGACAATGCCTCTATGTCTTACCAGACAGTTCAGTCTTCTGACATCCTCCCGGGGGAGGATCCTCTACCCCAATCTTCAGGCTCAAGGCCTGGCTCTTGAAGAGTTAGAATATGCAAATTTAAACCTTTCTCAATCAGTCTTGGATATTCTAAAGGTTAACAGGAAACCTGCTACCAGAAAGATTTATAATTCCAAATGGAAAAGATTTGGTTTTTGGTGTTCCCAGAAACCTGTTCAGTCAGAGTTGGCTGACATTGCTACTGTATTGGACTATCTGGTGCATCTTAATGACTTAGGCCTCCAGCCTTCTACTCTCAAGGTACATTTGGCAGCTGTGTTTCAAATAACATGAAGTCTTGCTATATTATGACATATGCAGTATGACCGCAGGTTAGAACTGCTCCGGAGGTGAAAGAGTTAACTTTCCATGCAGGGCATGGAATCGTGAGCGCGAGCTCGGTTGAACACTCTGTCTGTTGTAGCTCAAACTTAAACTGTCAGATTCTTTACTCCGCCTCACTGAACAGTCGCTCCGGAGATTCCTCCTGCTGCTCAGTTCGTTTGTCGGTTTTAAAGTGTAATTCTCAGTTTATTTTACCGAAATTTAACTGCAATCGTCGGTTCAAGCTCTGTCTGTGGTATTGTAAGTAATAGATAGGCTTTTGTTTATTTTCTTCTGTGTGGAACTTGTAAACGTCTTTTCGGTTCGGTTTGAACTAATCAGATTGGGTTTAAAATTACTTTCTAGTCCTTTAGAGTGCGGTTCCTGGTTCTTATCGGTTCTAAAAAAAACGGATTTTATTACGGTTTTTTCCATGACCCGTGACACGGTTGGGAACCGATAAGAGAGTCTTGCTTGGTGGATTGCCATTAACGGGCAAGTTTTGGTTAGGCTGGCACTATGTCTGAGAAACCCAAAGAAAACTGGACCCACTGGGTTTCAGCATCTGGCCTCTGTGGGAAGCCTTTGCTAAGGCTGACCCACACACACTACTGTATATTGTCTGGGTTTGACCACCTCAATGCAGACTGCCAGATTTGTAAGAATTTTCCTGCTGCCACCATGGAAAAGAGAGTTGGTAGGCTCAGGGAAGAGGCCAAAAAGTCCGCTGACCCGGATGGCCAGCCGGTTCGGTTCAACTGAACCTGAGGAAGCCCTCTGACCAGGCGATACTTCCTCGGGCAAGCGAAGAGCCAGCTCTAACTAAAGGACTAGAAAGTCCAGCTAGTTTGAGGCCAAAAGTTCTTTCCAACATGAGAGGAAATAGCCAAAGCTATTCAAATTGTCAGTCTCTTTCCCCAGTTCCATCCAGAACCGACACCATTAGGGAAGCGCTCGGTCGGACGGTTCCTGGTTCAAGATTATGATTTTGAGGATTTTTATGAACCGGAGGAAGGGAGGAGGGTATGAGGAGAGTGAGTGTGATTTTGAAAGTCTGGATGTGCCCATTGAACCGGACATCTCTCCAGACAGACCTCAGGAATGTCCTCCCAGGCTATCTGAGTCCCCTCTCATTTTTGTTTTACAAGAAAGTTGTTGAGACTCTGCAACTCCCTGTTGAGGAAGCTGTTGATGATCAAGAAGAGCCTGATTTTGTGGAAATGATGGATATTCTAGAGTCTAGGAGACTGTCTATTCCCTTGCACAAATCTTTTAGGAAACAGACAGTAAAAATTCTAAAAACTCCTCATTCTATCCTCCCTGTTGATCAAAGGATGGACAAGAGGTATGCTTTATCAGGCTCTGATACGGAGTTCCTCTCCCAGCAGTGCAGCCATGTGGGGGTAGTGCAGGCTGCAGCCTGTGACAAGGTTAATATTCCTCTAGCTTCTCACCCTCCTGAAAAGGATTCCAGGAGGATGGATGCCATGGCAAAGAAACAGTACATGGCAGCATCTTTGGGACTCAGACAGGCAAATTATATGGCTTATGCAGCTAGGTACCAGACATCCAGGTGGGATACTGTCCTGGCCCTAGCAAAACAGGCCCCTGACCAGCTTGCCAGGGAGCTGGAGCAGGTGGCTGCGGATGGTATTGAGGCATCCAAGGTGCAATTTCATGCTGCAGTAGACTCTAATGACGTTTCATCAAGAGTCATGGCTACATCTGTGTGTCTTCGCAGAATGGCCTGGCTCAGATGTACTGCCCTGTCACAGGATACTCAGTCTAAGGCTATGGATTTTCCTGTTGAGGCAATTCTCTGTTTGGGAGCAGACAGAGAATTATATGAAGAAATGGATGAGTATAGGACCACCTATAGGGAGTGCACAGGCCAAAGAAAGGCAAGTCACCTCAAAGGCAGCATGTCAGGTGCAGGGGCAGGCCTTTTCATAGGCCTTTTACCAAGCCCAGGCCTCCTCTTCTGCTTATGCCCAGAGGGGTTCTTTAGAGGAAGGGCAGAAGGGTTCTAGTAAGCCTGCTTCACCCCTCAACCCAAAGCCCTGCAAAACAGGCTCCTGATGGGGTGGCCAGGCGCTCCACACCGTAGGGTGGCTGGCTTACTTTGTCCAGGACTGGAAGTCTTTAACATCAGACAAGTGGGTCCTGGAAGTAGTAAGCCAGGGACTGGTTCGCAGCTTCAAAAAATTTCCAAAGATGAGAGCCAGGTCTTTTCCACCTGCAAACCCATCAGAGGCACTTGCCCTGGAAGCAGAAGTTTCTTCCCTCCTGGCTCTCAGAGCCGTGGAAAGGGTTCCACCCATACACCAGGGAAAAGGGTTGTACTCCAGGTACTTCCTTACCCCAAAAAAGACAGGAGAATGGTGGCCCATCCATCCTATATCTCAGGTATCTAAACAAGCACCTTTTAAAACCAAAGTTCAAAATGGTGACCCTGGGGATTATTTTACCCTCTCTAAGGCCAGGGGACTGGCTAGCCTCCCTGGACCTCAAGGATGCCTACTTCCATGTTCTCATCAGAAGCTCCCATCGAAAGTACCTCAGATTCGAACTGCCCTCAGGCCATTACCAGTTCAGAGCAATGCCCTTCGGCCTCACCTCGGCCCCGAGGGTGTTCACAAAATGCCTGGCAGTAGTGTTGCTCATTTAAGAAGGCAAAAGATTGCCATCTTTCCTTATCTGACGACTGGCTTCATTGTAGGCCAGTCTCCAGAACAGGTCAAACTCACACTTACAAGTAACCCAGCAACTCGCTTACATCTCTAGGTTTCGTCTCAGTCTTCCAAAGTCAGTTCTGAGCCTGTCCAGCTTCTCACCTTCATAGGCGCAGAACTGAACACAAAGAAGCCAGAGCCTTCCTTCCTCTGGAAAGAGCAAGGACCCTGGTGTCTCTGGCCTCTTCTTTCACCCTGCAGGTCTCTCGACCAGCAAGGCATTTTCACAGCTCCTGGGGCACATGGTTTCTACAGCAGTAGTGCAGGGAGCGAGATTTCAGATGAGGGACATACAGTTCCATTTGAGAGCCTTTTGGTCTCAAAGGACAGATCGTCTAACCAAATTGATTCCAGTGACTGAACCCGATCCAGGCCCTTCAGTGGTGGCAGGATCGGAACAATCTGAGACGGGTTCCTTCACTCCCCAGTCTCATTCCTTGACCCTTACTACAGATGCATCCCTCTTGGGTGGGCGTCACATGGGCGACCTTTCCACCCAGGGGCTGTGGTCCCTCAGGAATCTCTCGCTCACATCAATTTGCTGGAACTCAGAGCAGTTTTCTAGCACTCCAGGTTTTTCCACATCTGTTCAGAACAAGGTTGTTCAGGTCAGAACAGACAATACCACTACAATGTGGTACATCAGCAAGCAAGGGGCACTCGGTCCACGGCCTTGTGCACTGAAGCAATGAAGTTGTGGTCTCTGGCTTATTCTCTGAATGCCTCCCTTATGGCAGTTCACCTCCCAGGCAAGGACAATGTCCTAGCAGATGCTGTCAGCAGATTTCCCAGGCCATCACGGATGGGCACTGGACCCTAGTACTGGAGGTAGATTTACCAGATGGGGCACCCCGCAAATAGATCTCTTTGCAGCCCCAGACAATCACCAACTTCCTTTTTGCTGCAGGCCCCCAGTGTTGGGCTCAGTCCTCTGGATGCCTCCTCAGTTGGGAAGGGAAGTTTTCTATGCTTTCCCCTTCCCTTCTTTTCAAAGTGCTAGTCAGAATCAGATCTCAATCCTGCAAGATGATCCTGATTGCTCGGATTGGGCCAGGTAGCCCTGGTACCCACTCCTCATGTCCTTAGTAGTCCATCTTCCCTGTGTCTTCCCAGGAATCACAACCGTTAACCTGTGCCCAGGGAGAGTTTCTATCTGAACCTCAAATCTCTCAATCTCAAGGCATGGCTTTGAAGAGTTAGAGTTTGTTGACTTACACCTTTCCAAGGTGTATTGATATATTGAGGGCCTCTAGGAAGCCTTCCACCAGGGCTACCTATAATTCAAAATGGAAGAGATTTTCCATATGGTGTGCTGGTAAATGATATTTCCCCAGAATCTGCTGGGCGTGCCCACTGATCCTGGATTATTTGGGCATTTGAATTCCTTGTGGCTGAGACCAGCCACCTAAAAGTGCACTTGGCAGCTGTGTTCTGCCTTTCATCAGCAGGCAAGCCCTCTTCTTTTCAGCTCACCCTGTGTTCTCCAAGTAAAGGGTTGCTTCACACCAACCCCTGCTCATGGACCCTGCCCCTGCTTGGGATCTTAGTATTTGCATCGCTCAGCTTATGCAACCCCCTTTTAAGCCATTGTCTTCAGCAGAGCTTAAGTACTTGACTTGGAAAACTGTGTTTCTAGGGACATGGATATGTTGTTCATCCACACTCATTGGCAGGTATCCTTGCCGCTTTAAATCTTGCCGGAAGGTCTTCAAGCTTGCTCCTCCCACCCACCCGGGTGGTATAACCTCGGTCCGCCTACGACGCCAGATCTTCCTCACGCTTGGAAGCTCAGGTTCTCTCCCTAACGCTCATGCGTTTGAGACTGGTTCCTATTTCTCCGCTTATGGATTTAAAAATAAAATTTTGCAAAAGACTTCAGTCTTCGATCCTCGCCGCGCTGGGACAAATCCGACTCCGATTTCGGAGATGCCCATGCGGCAGAAGATGTCTGTCTCGATCCACACCACGCAGGTTCACTGCTTAGGCCTTGAGCACGACCCGCAGGCTTTATGACCTGTGCTCATCTTTTCCGCCCACGCCCTCAAGACCGTGCTGCCTGACTATAACTGGGCCGCCCCGAGAAGCGTTTCTCCGTGAAGTCCATGGAGGCTCTGTTGGCGGTGTCCGCGGGCGCGGGTCGGCGGATCAGCTCGAGCGGATGGTCGCCTCAAGAGGAGGCGGCTGGCCAGATCCTCGGCCGCTGCATTTATCCCGCCTCTGGGCTCTTCTTACACGCTTCTTTTATGAGCTTTGGTCGTCCTTCCACTAAAGGAGAAGGGGCCTACTATGGACCTTATTCTCGGTCCAAAAGAGGACAAGGTGTCCTCCGTCTGACGCTCTTGGGAGCGGGAGGTCCTTTCCTCGGGTCGCCGACCGCCGGCTTCGGGTCGATCGCCTCGGCTTCGGGCCACTGGTCTCACGGTGTCCCCGCCAGGTCAGTTGACCGAGATCCCACCGATGAAGTCGAGATTTTCTCGTGCTGGACGGGCTGCTTGCAGCCGAGATTCTCTCTCCCGGTTCCCCGGGAGGAGTTGAGGATCCTGTACTGCTTGAGCCTGTTCCTGAACCTCGATGCACCATCCGCCGCCGGCGGGAGTGCCGTCTGCCGACACCTCCCCGCAGACCGACCTGAAATTCCGGGACTCTCGGTCTCGGTTCGACTTCTTCAAGGGGTCCAGCCGATCCCACTCCGCCATAGGCGTCTCGTCTCGCATAAGCGGCGTCGCCGCTCCTCGCCTCCTCTCGGATGAGGGGAGTTTCGGGCGTGAATTACGCCGACGGGTATTTATCTTATGTTGCAACAGCTCCTCCTGGCTGGGAATAAACCGACCTCTGCCGCCGCTTTCCCTGCCATTAAGTGGCTGTCACCGATCAAGCCGACACAACCTCGACTTATCCGAGGAGTTCATACCCAGGCCGGTTGTTCGCCACAACCAGCTGCTCCACCGATTCCGTGGAACCTCCGCCCACAGCCACCGATCTGGGCTCCACCATACTTCGGTCGGCTATGGGTCTATCCCATCGGTTGTCAGTTACCTCACCTCTCATGACCTGGCAGGTGAAGGTGGTGGCTAGGCCAAAGGCAGTTTCTTTCGAGACTCTTTCCGAGTCCGGACGATGATTTCTCCTTTTCTCCAAGAGACTGGACTTGGAGTCTTCAGGAGGTCAGTCAATGGACGATAGTTCGCCTTCCTTCCTTTAGGACTACTGCTCATCTCGAGTCCACGGATGGAGCTCGAACTGCTTCCAAACGGCCAGGTATCTCACGGAGATTCTGACCGAGGGATTCTCCGACGAGTCTTGGGTGGCCGAGGCCATAGTGGTCCGCACTGAGCTTTAGCGCCTGTTTCTGCTCCTGCGCCGCCAGGATGGCCAGGAAGCATGCTTCCCTACTGGTCCTTGTCCGTTGAACACCCTCTGCTGAGGGGTTGAGTTACTGACAGCGCCGCACCCGGGCAACGCCAGGATGTGGACAAACTCCTGACAAGGAGAGTCCAAGAAATTGACTATGTCGGGCGGTAAAGCCCACGCCATGCCCTCTCTCGGCTCTCTCGCCAGGCCAGTTCGGCCGCCCTCATGGCATATTTTTCTTGCCCTGTTGGGCTCCCCTGGATGAGGCTGGTCTCATCTTCCCGCCCGATCTGCAGACTACGGTTACAGGTGCGGGACCAGGGCAGGGCAGGGCCAAACAGCAGCTCCAGACTGCTTTGGATTTAGGGACTCATGTGCCAGATCGGGGGCGGTCGTAGGCTATGTTGTCATGGAGTTGTTGAGGATATCCATCTTACTTGATACCCAGCATGGTTGGCGGATGTCTGTTTGGGACTGACCTCTTCGGCCCTGGGTGGAAGGTCACCTGCAGAGGATCGAAGTCCATGCTACTTGACCCGGGTTCTTCTGGTACCCATCTCAGTCTCAGCCCAGGACTCATGGAGTTTCCAGTCGTTCGACTTGCTCAGTCAATCAGGGAAGGTGTTCCATCCGGACTCAATCCCTGCACTGACGGCCTGGTTCCTGAGCTTGCCAGAGTTCCAGGCTTTGGGTCTTCCGACGAGGTCCTCTGTGGTTGAGGTGCCCCTGTTGTCGCCAGAAATGCTATGCCTCAAATGGAAAGGTTTATTTGGTGTCAGGCAAGGGCTGACCTTCTCCTGTTCCTTGGCAAGCATCTTGGACTATTTATGGTCCTTTCAGTCAAGGCTTAGGTCGATTTAATTTGGCGGGCACCTGGAAGCTACTTGCTACTGGCGCTGCTGGAAGCAGTCGTGGCGAGGAGAAGGTGGTTGGTGCTTCAAAGGGCCTGATCACATTTCTCCAGTGCGGGAACCCCACCTCCGTGATCTACTGCGGTACTGGCAAAGCCTGCGGGGCGTTTTCATTCGAACCTATGCACAGGTGTGCTCTTCTCACCTGTCGTGGAAGACCCGCCTTTCTGGTGGCTATCACGCTGTCAGAAGGGGATGGAGAGCTCCATGCTCACTCAGTCCCTTACCTGGTCTCCACAGGACATGGTTGTCCTGCGCTCACCCAAATTCCTTCCGGGTGGAGCTTGAGTTTCACCTAACTAGGTGTTACTTGCCGTTCTACCTCAATCACCGATGTTTCATTGGTTCCATACCTGATCCTAGAAGGGCCGCTTATTATAAGGAGCGCACGGTGAAATTGGGAGGTCGCCAGCTGTTTGCCCACGCTAGGCCGCATCTGGCAGACCTGCAGCCATGGATTTATGGGCAGGTGGGTAACCTCCTGCAGATCTCTCATATGTTGGCGGGCATGGAGCCTCCCAGAGGGATAAGAGCTCATTCTATTCGCTATTGTTGCAACGGTGGCTGCTTCCAGACGCCCCATCCAGGAATCTGCAGGGTGCTACTGAAGTCAGCAACCTTCATTACCCACTACCACATCGACCTTGAGTCACGCCGGATGGGTTTTGGGGCTCGGGTCTCAGTCTCTTTCCTGGTAGTATATGGGGGTGTGCGTTTGCCTCCTCCCGGAGAACTTAGGAGTCTGCCAATGAGTGTGATGAACAACATATCCATAAAACTTCCTTAGAACAGAAGGCTTGACTGTAACAGGAGTTCTAGGAATGGTATATGTTGTTCATCCACACGACCCAATTCGACTTCCTGCCTGGACAAGACAACCTGAGCTTCCAGCTGGCCAGATCTGGCGCCATGGGGGGGAGCTTGTTATACCACCGGGTGGGTGGGAGGAGCAAGCTTAACTTTCCTTCGAGTTTTAAGCAGCAAGGATACTGCCAGTAGGTGTGGATGAACAACATATGTGTTCCTAGAACTCCTGTTGGGTGAGTAACCTGTGTTTGATTTCACCTGTAACAGGAGTTCAGGAATGGTATGTTGTTCATCCGATACGACCCACCCGACCTCCCCGGCTTCGACGCACAACCTGAGCTTCCAGCGGGCAGATCATGGCCATGGGCGGAGCCGAGTTATACCACCCGGCGGGTGGGAGGAGTACGTTTAAGACCTTCCGCAAGATTTAAAGCGGCAAGGATACCTGCCAATGAGTGTGGATGAACAACATATACCATTCCTAGAACTCCTGTTACAGGTGAGTAACCTGTATTTCTGGTAGCCATCACCTCTGCCAGGCGCATAAGTGAGCTACAAGCATTGTCAGTGGAGCCTGATTTTATCTCCTTCATAGGGATAAGGTGGTCCTCAGGACTAACAGGAAGTTTTTGCCTAAGGTGGTTTCAGACTTTCACCTTAATCCATGTCTCTTCCTGTGTACTTCACTGACTATTCCTCCTCTGGTGAGAGGAGATTGCACAGTTTAGATGTCAAAAGAGCCCTTCAAACAACATGAAGTCTTGCTATATTATAGACATTAGCAGTTTGATCCAGCTCTAGAACTGCCCCGGAGTGAAATGGTTAAAACCATTCCAAACAATAATTTTTGGCACGAGGCAGCTCTATCTGTGCTGGCTTCAAACTTGAACTGTCGATTCTTTATTCATCAGGTGAACAGTCGCCTCCGAGATTTCTCCTTCTGCTCGGTTCATTTCTCGGTTTAAAAGCGTTTTCTATTGATTTAACCGAGAATAGTTTATTTAACCTCAAAACCGCTCGGTTTCAAGCTCTATCTGTGTTACCATAAGTAAATGAAGATTTTGTCTGTGGAACTTGTAAGTTGCTCCGGTTCGGTTTGAACCGATCAGTGGGTTAAACTCATTTAAACTAAAGTTACTATTTTGATGCGGTTCCGGTTATCGGTTCTAAAACCGGATTTGTGCGGTTTTTCAATACCATTGAACACGGTTAGGAACAAATAAAGGGTGTCTTGCCTGGCACTGCCGTTAAAGAGAGTTAGGATTTTTTTGCCAGGCTGGCATTGTGTCGAGAAAGCCCAAAGAAAACCAGGCCCACTGGTTTCAACACTGTGATGTTTGTGGGGAGTCTTTGCCAAGGCTGACCCACACACCATGTGTTTATTGTCTGGGGTTTGACCACCCAGTGAGGCTACCAGATTATGTAAGAATTTCCTGCAGCCACCCTGGAAAAAGATTGGGCAGGCTCAGGAACGAGAGGCTAAAAGTCCGCTGACCCGATGGTTGCCGCCCGGTTCGTGCCAACCGAACCAGAGGGAGTGCCTTCTGACCAGGGCCAGACTTCCTGGGCAAAGAAAAGCTGGTTCTGAGGAACCAATTCCATTAAAGAAAACAAGAAAATCAGCAGGTCTGAGTCCAAAATTCCTTCTCCAACTGCTGCAGAGATAGCAAAAGCCATACAAATTGTCCAGTCATTCTCAGGGTCCGTCCGAACCACCACTATCTGGTAAAGGTCGGTCGTCCGGTCCCAGTGGTTCAGGATTATGATATTGAGGAATTTCATGAACCAGAGGAGGGGAGGAGGATTATGAACAGTATGAATGTGGTTGGAGGTCTGGTGTGCTCATTGAACTGGACATCTCCCGTGGACAGACCTTTAGAATCTCCCCTATGCTGTTCTGAGTCCCCATCTCATTTTATGTTTTATAAAAGTTGCTAAACCTTCCAGCTTCCTTTAGAAGAGGCTGTGGATGAGCAAGAGGAGCCTGATTTTGTAGAAATGATGGATATTCCAGAGTCTAGAGATTGTCTATTCCTTTTACATAAGTCTTTTGGTAAACAAACAATTAAAATTTTAAAGCTCCCATCCTGTTGCCTCCTGTAGATAAAAAGATGTTGACAGGTATACATTGTCAGGCCCTGATACAGAATTCCTTTCTCAGCAATGCAGTCATGTTGGGGTAGTTCAGGCTGCTGCCTGTGATAGCTAATTTCTAGGGACATGGATGTGTTGTTCATCCACTTATTGGCAGTATCTTGCCGCTTTAAATCTTGCCGGAAGGTCTCAAGCTTGCTCCTCCCACTCACCCGGTGGTATAACTCCTCGCTCCGCCGATGACGCAGATCTTCCTTACCGCTTTGAAGCTCAGGTTCCTCCTTACGCCTTTACGTTTAGAGACTGGTTCCTATTTCTCCGGTTGGCGGATTTAAAAATAAATTTTGCGATAAAGACTTCTATCTTCTGTCCCTACATGACTGCGATGGACAAATCGATCCCAGATTTCGGAGATGCCCAGCGGGCAGAAGATGTCTCGGACGGATCCACACTCCACGTGTGTCTACTGCTTAGGCCTTGAGCACGACCCGCAGGCTTGCGACCTGTGCTCATCTTTCTCTGCCTACGTCCTCGAAGACCGTGCTGCCCGATTGCAACTGGGCCGGGCCCCAGAAGCGCTTTCTCCGTGAAGTCCAAGGGGTCCGGTTGGCGGTGTCTGAGGCGGCGGGTTTCGGCGGATCAGCTCGAGCGATGGTCGCCTCAAGAGGAGGCGCGCGGGTCAGATCTTCCTCGGCCGCGCATTTATCCCGCCTTCTGGGTTTCCTACACGGCTTCTTTTAAGGAGCTTGTCTCTCCCTCCACTAAGGGAGAAGGGCCTGGTGCTTCTGGACCTGCCCTTGGTCCAAAAAGAGGGATAGGGGTAAGTCCCTCCCATCGACGCCTTGGGAGCGTGAGTTGTCCCTCTCCCCGGCCGCCGATCACGGGCTTCGGTCGATCACTGCTTCGGGCCACTGGCCCCACGGTGTCCCCTGGCCAGGTCAGTTGACCGAGACCCCACCGATGAAGTTGAGATTTTCTGGAGGCCATTGGACGGGCTGTGGCTTTAGCGGCCGAGATTCCCCTCTCGATTCCCCGGGAGGATTGAGGATCCCTGTGGCTCGCCTGTGCCCGTTCGAGCCCCTCGGATGGACCATCCGGCGCCAAGGAGTGCCGCTTCGGGCCGACACTTCGTGACCGGCCTCGGAAATTCCGGGACTCTCGGTCTGGGTCTCGATTCGGACCTCTTGGCGGTCCAGCCCGATCCCACCGTCATAAGCGGTCTCGGTCTCGGCACCGCGGTAAGCAGCGTCGCCTTCGTCCTCGTCCTCCTCCTCCGGATGAGGGGAAGCGGCGTAAATTCGTCGATGGTGCGAGGACCTTATGTTGCTAACAGCTCCTCCTGGCGGGAGTAAGTCGAATTCCCCGTCATTTCCCCGCCATTATGGTTGTCACCGAGCGGGCCACACAACCCTCGACTATCCGGAGAGCCTACACCCAGGCCGTAAGCACCTGGCCAAACCAGCTGCTCCACTTATTCGTGTGGAACCTCCGCCTCCACAGCCACCATGGGGCTCCGACCAAGGATCTCGGTCGGTCTAAGGTTCTCCCCATCGGCTGTCAGTTACCCTCACTCCCGACCGACCTCGGCAGGTGAAGGGTGCTCAGGCCAGAGGCAGTTTTTCGAGGACTCTTCCGAAGTCCGAAGATGATTCCTCCTTTTTCTCCAGCTTACTGGACTTGGAGTCTTCAGGAGGTCAGTCAATGGATCATAGCCCACTGCCCTTCCTAGGACTGCTCGCTCATCTCGGAATCCACCGGGATGGAGCCTCAACCTGCTTCAAATGGCCAGGTATCCTCACGGAGATTCTGGACGAGGGTTCTCGGAGGCCTTTCCCGGTGTGAGGCCATAGATGGAGTCGGCACTGGAGCTTTGGCGCGCCCTGCTTCTGCCCTCGCCGCCCGGCCAGGATGGCCAGAAGTATCACGGTCCCCTACGGTTCCTTGTCGGTTTTTGAGAACACCCTCTCTTGGAGGGTTTGTTGCAATGGCGTTTTCGGCCCGCCCGGCGTAACGCTTGGGATGTGACAAACCTCCTGACAAGGAATCAAGAAATTGACTAAGGTCGGGCTTAAATGTCTACGCTAGGCTGCTCTCTCGGTTTCGCAGGCCAACCGCCCTCATGGCACATTTTTCATGCCCTGTTGGGCTCCCCTGGATGAGGTCATCCTCATCTTCCCGCCCGATCTGGCAGACTACGGGTTAAGCAGGTGCGGGACCAGTAGGCAGGCAGGCCAAAACAGCAGCTCCAGACTGCTTTGGATATAGAGGGACTCGGGCCAGATCGGGTGGCGGCCGCGGTGGCTGTCGCGTCGTGGTTTGTTGAGGATATCCACCTTACTTGGATACCCAGCACAAGTTGGCGGATTGTTCCTTTGGGACTGACCTTCTTCGCCCTGGGGTGAAGGTCACCTGCAGGGATCGAGAAGTCCAATGCTACCTTGGACTCTGTCTTCCGCCAGAAGGACAAAGGTCGCAAACCACAGCCTAAGCTCCTTTGTCCTTCTTTGCTCCCTCGGCGCGCCTGCCCAGCAACGCCAGGGCCAGCAGGATCGCCTTATCTCAAACCCAAGCCGCGGCTTCCTCTAACAGGAGGCAGGGAGGAAAAGGCCAGGAGGTCCTCGGCCGGTCCCTCCTCCAAAGCCTGCCCAGTGGCGGGCTGAGGGGTGTCGCCCCATTCCGTCACCTTTCCTAGGTTCCCCGTGGAAGGGCGGCTCCCGGCTTTTCCGTTCGCCTGGTCCGCTGTTTCCACGGACAGGTGGGTCTTAGAGGTGGTGGGAAGAGACCTGCCTCTGTAGAGATTCGAGGCAGGCACCACCCTTCCAGAGCCGTGCCTCGGGGGCAGGATCCCCAGCCTCACTGTGCTCATCAGCCAGACATCGCTTCTCTCCAGAAGGAGGTGATAAGAGGTGGTGGACCTCCTTCAGTCCCAGGGTTTGTGTCCAGGTACTCTGGTTCCAAGCGGACGGGGCTGGCTTCCATTCTCAACCTACACGACCTAAACAAGTTTCTGAGGTCTCGAACCTTCAGGATGGTCACTCTGGCTCAGATAATACCATCCTTGGAGCCTTGTCGGTGGTTCTGCTCTCTGGACTTGCAGGACGCGTTTTTCACGTCCCTATCCGTCTGCTCTCACCAGAGATTCCTTCGCTTCCGGCGGAAGGATCCTCTTGAGAGTTCCAAGCCATGCCCTTCGGCTTGTCTCCAGCTCCCAGGGTCTTCACCAAATGCATGGCAGTGGTGACGTCCCTCTGCGGCGCCGAGGTCGGGTGTACTTTACCTGGGCGACTGGCTGATAGCAGCTCCCTCCAGGAAGGAGGCGGAGTGGTCCAGAAATCTGGCCTCCAGGTTCAAGCTTCAACTGGGCCTCCTATCAATGAGGCCAGTCGGAACTCGAGCCAAGCAGGTGATTCTATTCATCGGGCGCAGCTCGACTCTCTTCGAGCCAGAGCTGCTCCCGGCGGACAGGGCCGAGGTTCTTTCCTCCTTTGCCCGATCATTTCTGGCTTGGCACGTTGCGCCCTGCCCGGGACTTCCTCGCGTCCTGGGTCTCATGGCGGCGGCCTGCACCAGCGTGGTCCGTTAGGGCCCGCTGGAACATGCGTCCCCTTCAGTGGGACTGGCCAGCCAGTGGTCACAGCGCTGCGATCCTTTGGACCAGCTTGTGTCGGTGACACAGGGATGTGGAGCGCTCTCCAGTGGTGGACCGTTCCAGATCATTTGCAGGAGGGCATCGTTCGTCACGCCCCGAGCCCGGCCAGTACCTCTCGACCCGATGCCTCTCGTGGGTTGGGGTGCCCATCTGGGGAACCACCGGGCTCATGGCCTCTGGTCCCCGCGGGAGTCCCGATGCCACATCAACCTGCTGGAGCTCCGAGCGGTCCGCCTAGCTCTCACCGCCTTTGCTCCGTTCCTCCGGGGTCAAGTGGTCCGAGTCCAGACGGACAATACCAGCGACCATGTATTATCTAAACCGCCAGGGCGGGACGCGCCTCCATGCTTCATGCAAGGAAGCTCTCCGCATTTGGTCACCTTGGCGCAGCCTGGAGGCGGACCTCCAGCTATTCACATGGCAGGAGCCTCCAACACCCCGGCCGATGCCCTGAGCGGATAGGGCTGCATCCCACGAGTGGTCTCTCCTGCCGGAGGTAGTACAGCATCTGTTCTCCCATTGGGGCACACCTCAGGTGGACCTGTTTGCCCTCCAGGAGAACGCTGGGCTGAGTCTGTTCCATGCCCGCCTCAGCAGGGCTCGCTGCAGGGGATAGCCTTCTCGAGGCAGTGGACCCCGGTTTTTACGCCTTTTCCCCATTTCCCTTGATCCACAAGGTGCTTCTCAAGGCGAGGAGGGACAAGGCGCAGGTGATTCTGATAGCCCCGGACTGACCTCGCCAGTTCTGGTACCCAGATCTCTCCCTGTCTCAGCTCCAGGACTCAGCGTGACAGCTTCCAGCCTCGCCGGACCTGCTCTCAGTCAATCAGGGAAGGTGTTCATCCAGACCTTCAATCCCTGCACCCTGACGGCCTGGTTCCTGGAGCTGCTAGAGTTCCAGGCTGCCTTGGGTCTTCCGGACGAGGTCCTCAATGTAGTTGAGGCGTCCCGTGATGAGTTTTACCAGAAAAATGTTATGCCTTCAAATGGAAAAAGGTTTTCCATTTGTGTCAGGGCAGGGCTTGGACCCTTCCTCCTGTTCCTTGGCAAGCATCTTGGACTATTTATGGTCCCTTTCTGAGTCAGGGGCTTGGGTCGAATGACCTAAGGGTGCACCTGGCAGCCATCTCTGCTTACCGGGCGCGGGCCGGGAAGCAGTCGGTGGCGCAGGAGAAGGTGGTCTGGCGCTTTTTCAAAGGCCTTGATCACATTTCCCCTCCAGTGCGGGAACCCCCACCTCCGTGGGATCTACTGCTGGTACTGGCAAAGCTCATGGGCAAGCCATTCGAACCTATGCACAGGTGTGCTCTCTCTCACCTGTCGTGGAAGACCGCCTTCTTGGTGGCTATCACGTCAGCCAGAAGGATGGGAGAGCTCCAGGCGCTCCGCCAGTCTCCTTACCTGGTCTTCCACAGGGACAAGGCTGTCCTTCGCCCCCACCCGAAATTCCTTCCGAAGGTGGTGCCGGGAGTTTCACCCTAACCAGGTGTTGACTCTGCCGTGTTTCTACCCCAATCACACCTCGGAGGCCGAATATAGGCTCCATACTCTGGACCTAGAGGCGCTCGCTTATTATAAGGGCGCAGCTGAAGTGAGGGAGAGGTTGCCAGCTGTTTGTCACCTCGCTGAAGCAGCATCTGGCAGACCTGCAGCCAAGCGGACGATAAGCAGGTGGGTAACCTCCTGCATAGATCTCTGCTATAAGTTGGTGGGCATGGAGCCTCCAGAGGATAAGGCTCATTCTACCCGCCATACTGCTGCAGCAGGTGTAGCTGCTTCCAGGGGCGTCCCTATGCAGGAAATCTGCAGAGCTACCTGGAAGTCAGCAAACACCTTCATTACCCATTACCACATCGACCTTGAGTCACGCGGGATGCTGGTTTTGGGGCCTCGGTTCTCAGTCTCTTTCCCAAGTAAGTATTGGGGGTGTGCGTCTTGCCTCCCTCCTCCCGGAGAACTGCTGGAGTCTGCCAATAAGTGTGGATGAACAACATATCCATGTCCCTAGAAATACAGGTTACTCACCTGTAACAGGAGTTCTAGGAATGGTATATTGTTCATCCACATTCCCACCCGACTACTCCCGGCCGACGCCAACCTGAGCTTCCAGCGGCCAGATCTGGCGTCATGGGGCGAGCCGAGAGTTATACCACCCGGTGGGTGGGAGGAGCAAGCTTGAAGACCTTCTGGCAAGATTTAAGCGGCAAGGATACCTGCCAATAGTGGGATGAACAACATATACCATTCCTAGAACTCCTGTTACAGGTGAGTAACCTGTATATTCCCATGCTTCACATCCTCCTGACAAGGATTCCAGGAAGATTGATGCCATGGCAAAAAAACAGTATATGGCAGCCTCTTCTGGGACTCAGGCAAGCAAATTATATAAACATGTAGCTAGGTACCAGAAATCTAGATGGGATACTATTATGCAATTGGCCAAGCAGGCCCATGGCCATCTTGGCTAGTGAACTAGAACAGGTGGCTGCTGATGGCGTGAAGCCTCTAAGGTTCAGTTTCATGCTGCTGTGGATGTTAATGTTTCCTCTAGGTCATGGCCACATCTGTAGCTTTTTGTAGGTTGGCCTGGCTCAGGTGTACTAGTTTGTCACAGGATACCCAGACTAAGGCTATGGATTTTCCTGTGGTGGGAATTCTCTGTTTGGAGAGCAGACAGAAGTACATGAAGAAGATGGATGAATATAGGACTACTTACAAGAGTGCCCAGGCTAAGGGCGGCAAGCCACTCCTCAAAGGCACATCCCAGGGGTAGCGGTAGGCCTTTCACAGGCCTTCTACCAGACTCAGGCCTCCTCTGCCTATGCTCAGTGGGGCTTCTTCAGAGCAGGGGCAGGCGAGGGGTGGGCAGACCTGCTCCCACCCCCAGCCTAAAAGCTTCATGAAACAGGCACCCTGATGGGGTGTCCAGGGCGATTCTCCTGTACCAGTGGGGGGCAGGCTGGCTTACTTCAGTCAGGATGGGGCTTCTTTAACCTCAGACAAGTGGGTTCTGGAAGTAGTAAGCCAGGGTCTGGTTCTCAGCTTCGAAAAGTTTCCCAAGTTGAGAAGCAGACTTTTCTACCTGCAAGTGCTTCTAGAGACCCTCGCTCTGAAACAGAGGTCTCATCCTGTTAGCTCTAGAGCAGTAAAGGGTTCCTCCCTGCATCAGGGCAGGGGTCTGTATTCAGATACTTCCTTACCCCAAAAGACAGGAGAATGGCGGCCCATTTTAGATCTCAGATATCTGAACAAGCATCTTTTGAAACCAAAGTTCAAAATGGTAACTCTGGCAATGATTTTACCTTCCCTAAGGCCAGGGACTGGCTAGCCTCCCTGGACCTCAAGGATGCCTATTTCCATGTCCTAATCAGAAGATCCCATCGAAAGTACCTCAGATTGAACTGCCTCAGGTCATTACCAGTTCAGAGCAATGCCCTTGACCTTACCTCTGCTCAAGGGTATTCACAAAGTGTCTAGCAGTGGCAGTGGCCCACTTAAGGAGGCAGAGGATTGCTGTTTTTCCCTATCTAAACGACTGGCTCATTGTAGGCCAGTCCCCAGAACAGTAAAATCTCATCTGCAGGTTACCCAGCAGCTCTCACCTCCCTGGGTTTTCTGCTAAACCTACCAAAGTCGGTTCTGGAACCAGTCCAGGTACTCACCTTTATAGGGGCAGAATTGGACACAAAGCTAGCCAGGGCCTTTCTTCCCCAGAAAGGGTAAGGAATTTAGTGGCTCTGGCCTCTTCCTTCACTCTGCAGGTCTCTCGACCAGCAAGACACTTTCTGCAGCTCCTGGGCACATGGCTGCATCCACAGCTGTTGTGCAGGGAGCCAGATTTCAGATGAGAGACATTCAGTTTCACTTGAGAACCTTTTGGTCTCAGAAGAGACCCCTTTCCAAGTTGGTCCCAGTGACTCGAACCTTGATCCTAGCTCTCCAGTGGTGGCAGGATCAGAGCAATTTAAGAGCGGGGTCCCCTTCATTTCCCCTTCTCACGACTTGACTCTCACTACAGATGCTTCCCTTCTGGGTTGGGGAGCCCACATGGGCGACCTTTCCACTCAGGGAGTTTGGTCCCCCCAGGAATCTCTGCTCCACATCAATTTGCTGGAACTCAGAGCTGTCTTTTTAGCTCTTCAAGCTTTTTCTGCATCTGTCCACGACAAGGTGATACAAGTCAGAACAGACAACACCACAACAATGTGGTACATCAACAAACAGGGGGGCACTCGGTCTTCGGCCTTGTGCACCGAGGCAATGAAGTTGTGGTCTCTGGCCTATTCCCTGAACACTTCCCTCATAGCAGTTCATCTTCCAGGGAAGGACAATGTCCTAGCGGATGCCCTCAGCAAGATTTCCCAGGGCCATCACGAATGGTCCCTGGATCCTCAAGTGCTGGGGATAGTTTTTGCCAGGTGGGGCATCCCTCAGATAGATCTTTTTGCAGCCCCAGACAATCACAAACTTCCTCTGTTCTGTTGCAGGCCTCCAGTGCTGGGCTCAGTTCCCTGGATGCCCTTCTTCTGGATTGGGAGGGAAGTTCCTCTATCCTTCCTTTCCTCTCCTATTCAAAGTACTAGTCAAAATCAGATCTCAGCCTTGCAGGGTGATTCTGATTGCCCGGATTGGGCCAGACAGCCCTGGTACCCCTCCTTCTGTCTCTGACAGTCCATCTTCCCTGTGCCTCCCCAGGAATCACAATCTGTTGACTTGTGCCCAGGAAGGTTTGGTATCCGGACCTCAATCCCTCAACCTCAAGGCCTGGCTCTTGAGGTTAGAGTTGCTGATTTACACCACTCTCAGGGTGTTCTTGAGATCCTAAAGGCTTCCAGAGAAGCCTTCCACTAGGCTACTTATAGTTCTAAATGGAAAAGGTTTTCCATTTGGTGTGCTGGGAAAATATTTCCCAGAATCTGCTGAATTGCCTATTTTGTTAGATTACATGGTACATCTTAATTCTTGGGTCTCAGACCAGCTACCCTGAGAGTTCATTTGGCAGCTGTGTCTGCTTTTGTAGTCAGCAGGAAAGTCATCCACTCTTTCCTTTCATCCTGTGTTTTCCAAGTTTTAAGGGATTACCTCATACTAATCCTCCCTTTCGGAACCGGCCCTGCTTGGGACCTTAATGTTTGCATTGCCCAGTTAATGCAACCCTTTTGAACCTCTGTCTTCTGCAGAGCTTAAGTACCTAACTTGGAAAACTGTTTTCTAGTGGCTATCACTTCTGCCAGACGCATAAGTGAATTGCAAGCCTTGTCAGTGGAGACTGACTTTATTTCTTTCCACAGGGATAAGGTAGTCCTTAGGACTAATAGGAAGTTTTTGCCTAAGGTGGTTTCAGATTTCCATCTTAATCAATCTATCTCCCTTCCAGTATTTTTCACTGACCACTCCTCTTCGGGTGAGAGGAGATTGCACAGCCTGGATGCTAAGAGAGCTCTTAGTTATTATATAGAGCGTACCAAAGGTCACAGGTTCGAATCCCTCCAACTTTTCCTTACCTATGGTGAAGTTGGGAAAGGCAAACCTGCCACTAAGAGATCAATAGCCAGGTGGATTGTCTCTTGTATCCAATTTTGTTATCAGAAAGTGGGCAGAGCCCCCCTGGTTTGAGGGCTCATTCTACCAGGGGTACAGCTGCGTCTCTAGCTGCTGCCAGAGATATCCCTTTATTAGAGATTTGCCAGGCTGCTACTTGGAAAACGGTACACACTTTTACCAAGCATTACTCCCTGGATGTCCAGGCCAGGAGAGATGCTCGGTTTGGCACAGCTGTTCTTCAGAGCCTATTCCTAAGTAGGTTCTGCCCCTCCTCCATGGAGGTACTGCTGTGTATTCTGCTAATGTCTATAATATAGCAAGACTTCATGTTGTTTGAAGAAAAAATTACTCACCTTAGTAATGTTGTTTCTTCTAATGGAGTCTTGCTATATTATAGACCCCCCCAACCTGCCCCTCTCAGAACCTCTACTTGGTGGGGTGCGGGCAACTTAGTGTGGGCACTACTTATGTCCTGTTAGCATTTTGTCCCTTTGGGACTTTGGGGGTGTGTATGTGTCTGCGTGTGTGTGTTTTATTATACTTGTGTTCCATTTTCATATTATTAGAATGGTGTTAGTATTTCTGGTCCCCTGACTTGAGTCTTGGGTGTTGGGACCATCAATGGTTGTTATTATTTAGGTAGCCATTTGGCTAGTGTAGGTTACAGCTTCCACACAGACCTTAGTGAGTTTGGCTCGTAAAGATCTGACAGTTCAAGTTTGAAATGACACAGATAAAGCTGCTCTATGGCAAAATTCTATTTTGGAATGGTTTTAACCATTTCACTCCGGGGCAGTTCTAGAGCTGGATCAAACTGCTAATGTCTATAATATAGCAAGACTCCATTAGAAGAAACAACATTACTAAGGTGAGTAATTTTTTCTTAGTTACTATATAGAACGTACCAAGGGTCACAGGTTCGAATCCCTCCAATTGTTCCTCACTTATGGTGAGGTTGGTAAAGGGAAACCTGCCACTAAAAGATCCATTGCCAGGTGGATTGTCTCTTGTATCCAATTCTGCTATGAAAAACTGGGTAAGGTTCCTCCCTCAGGCCTGAGGGCTCACTCTACCAGAGGTACAGCTGCGTCTCTGGCTGCTGCCAAGGATATCCCTATCCTAGAGATATGTCAAGCAGCTACCTGGAAAACAGTTCACACTTTTACTAAGCATTACTCCCTGGATATCCAGGCTAGGAGTGATGCTCGATTTGGCACAGCTGTGCTTCAGAGCCTATTTCCCAAGTAGGTTCTGTCCCTCCTCCATGGAGGTACTGCTGTTAGTCTGCATATGTCATAATATAGCAAGACTTCATGTTGTTTGAAGAAAAATTACTCACCTTAGTAATGTTGTTTTTCTAATGGAGTCTTGCTATATTATGACCTCCCCCCCAGCCTGCCCCTCTCAGAACCTCTATTTTTGGGATGTGGGTGGGCAGTGCAATGTTGGCACTTCATTGATGCCCACTTTATTTTCACCCTTTCTAGGGTGCTTAGGTGTTGCTTATTTTTTCTTTCTTGAATCCCCTGACTTGAGTCTTTGTTTTGGGATCAAGATCAAAAATGTGTTTTTGTAGTTAGTAACCAGTGGCTAGTGTAGGTTTACGGCTTCCACACAGAACCTTAGTGAGTTTTTGCTCGTAAAGATCTGACAGTTTAAGTTTGAGCTACAACAGACAGAGTGTTCAACCGAGCTCGCGCTCAAGATTCCATGCCCTGCATGGAAAGTTAACTCTTTCACCTCTGGAGCAGTTCTAACCTGCAGTTCTAACCTGCGGTCATACTGCATATGTCATAATATAGCAAGACTCCATTAGAAGAAACAACATTACTAAGGTGAGTAATTTTTTCTTGCCTTCCTTTCTGCTGGTAAAGGCTATTCCCTAGCCTCTCATCCAGCCTTCAAGAAGTTTTTCAAAGGTTTGCTACATGTTAATCCTCCCTTTCGGGATCCTACCCCTTCTTGGGATATGAACATCTGTATAGCACAGCTTGTTCAGCCCCCTTTTGAGCCTCTATATTCAGCAGAGCTGAAATACTTGACATGGAAAACTGTATTCCTGGTAGCCATTACCTCTGCCAGGAGAATCAGTGAGTTACAGGCTTTATCAGTGGAACCTGATTTCATTTCATTTCACAGGGATAAGGTGGTCCTTTTAACTAACAGAAAGTTTCTTCTCAAAGTAGTGTCAGACTTTCATCTGAACCAAACTGTCATTGCCTGTATTTTTCACTTACTATTCTTCCTCTGGGAAGAGAAGATTACAGTCTTGATATAAAGAGGGCTCTTAGTTATATTGAGCATACTAGGCCTATAGGAATGGCTGTTCTCAGTTATTTCTCACTTATGGAGAGGTAGGAAAAGGCAAACCAGCCGCCAAGAGAACTATTGCCAGGTGGATTGTCTCCTGTATCCAGTTCTGCTATTCAAAGCGCTGGACATTCAGTCTAGAAGTGATGCTAGGTTTGGCACAGCTGTGCTGCAGAGTCTGTTCCCAAAATAGGTTCTGTGACTCCCTTCCCCTTGGGGGTAATGCTTGGTAGTCTGCATATAGTCAGAATACGGCAAGACTTCATGTTGTTTGAAGAAAAAAATTACTCACCTTAGTAATGTTTCTTCTAATGGAGTCTTGCTGTATTCTGACCTCCCTCCCTGCCTCCCCTCCTGGAACATAGTAGTTTTGGGATGTGGGTGGGCAGGCACAGTGCTGCACCCCAGAGGTGTACTTGGCATGCCCTATCTAAGGGTTTATTAATGTTTTAATTTCACTACCTACTTGGTTTTTGTCTTATCTTAGCTTTCTTTTTGGTGTTCTCGACTTGAGTCTTTTGACCCTAAAAAAATTTGTGGTGGCCATTTGGCTTACAAAAGTTTGAAACAATTTCTACCTGTTAAATTGATCAGTTAGTGCTCGTAAAAATCTAATGGTTGCACCTCAGAGTGCTGGAGACAGGTTTGAAAACCAAGCTCGAGCTTAATGTTCTATGCTTCTGCATAGAGTTAACTCTTTACTCTCCGGGGCAGTTCAAGTGCTGGGGCTAACTGCATATAGTCAGAATACAGCAAGACTCCATTAGAAGAAACAACATTACTAAGGTGAATAATTTTTTCTTTTCACTCCAGATTTTCAACATTGGCTTTTTGGGACCCCACCTCCTGAACAGTGGCATTGTCATTTCGTTACTCAATCCTGAAAGGTGAGTTCGCACAGCAACTGCGCCATTGGGAGCCAAAAGTGCAGAAACACATTTTGGACTGGATGTGAAAAATGACAGCTGTAATGTTCATGAAGAGGTGTGAAAAAAATGGCACTGTTGAAAATCTGGAGAGAAAATATGAAAAATTTGCGAACTTACGAGCCTGCGTAGATACTGCACAATGCACGCCTGTAATGTGGTCATTTTGGAGAATTTTTTCACCAAATTTCCAACATGGGTATTTTGGAGGCCTGTCCTCATGGACAGTGGCATTGTGATTTTGTTAATCTATCCCAAAAATTGATTTTGCACAGCGACCACGCCCAATATGCGCCACAGGTGCAAAAACATGTTTCGGGCAGGATGTGAAAAATGGCAGCTGTACTGTTCATAATGAGGCATGAAAAAATGGCAATGCTGAAAATCTGGAGTGAGAATATTAAAAGTTGGTGAAGTTATGAGCTTGCGTAGAAACTGCGCAACACACACTGGTAACGCAGTCATTTTTTGGAATGTTTTCACCAAATTTGCATCATGGGCTTTTTGGGACATCCTCTCATGAACAGTGATACTGTTGTTTCATTAATCTGTCCCGAAAGGTGATTCCGCGCAGCATTGGCAAAATCAAATTTGGGGACTGAGAAATAAAATGACAGTTACATGCTCATGAGTTGGGATCCCAAGAACCCCTTGTTGAAAATTTGGGGCCAAAATTCCTATAAATGGCTGAGATATCAACCTAAGTTGAACCCCCCCATTATAAAGCTTATCGTCATTTCTTCGGTTCACAGTTTGGCTTTAAAGAGTGCAGACGTGTCCTGCTTCAGAGAAGATCGTGGCTCCTGACCTCCAGAGGGTAAGTATGGGTGGGGGGTGCGGGAGGTGGGTGCACAGAGGGAGGGTGGGGATGGGAGAAGGGATGAGGGAGACATTGGTGGACCATTTTCTGCTTTGCAGGGAAAAGAACAGACCGCAAGGGAGGTTTTCATTATTTACAGGTTCGGACTGCTTGGCACTTACATAAACAAAAAACATTGGCACACTGGGGTGGGCTCCCAGTGTGCCACAATTCGGGGAAGGGGGAAGGATGCTGACACGGGGATTGGGCACCCCGATGTCGGCAAGCCGAATAGACGGGTTGGGGAACCCCGCATCCGACACTGTGAGTGGGCATCCCAGTGGCAGAAAAGGGAAGCTGTTTAACCAGAAAAGACACACTAAGAGGGGGGATGCCAATATGGGGATTTGGCACCCCAATGTCAGGATTGTGTAGTGGACAGCAGAAGCCACCATATGTATTTAAATGTTTCACCAGGAAAAGCACGTAATGGAGGAGTATCAGATCTGCCACTGCAATGATGAGCCTGTCTTTGATTGCAGCAGCAGATTCGTTTCAAGTTGGTGGTACTATCTGAAACTGCTGTCATCGGTAGCATGCTCACTGGTTGGCTGAGGGACACACTGACAAAAGCATCCCCTGGGTTTGCCACAACACTGACACATACCTGTAAGTGCTACTACCCCAATATGTTGTTTACGCGTGCAGGCAAGCCAACATAAAAAGAGGACTGGACCCATAGGTTTTAAAAATTATAAAAAGTGCTTTCAAACCTTTGCCAAGGCTGATCACCACAATTTATACATAGTGTTTGGGTCCCAGCCATTTTTTCTCTAAATTGTGAAGTCTATAGTGCTTTTTGTAGATAACTTAAAAAAGCCAAAATATTGGAGCAGATGGCTTCTGTTCCCACCTCAGTGTCACCAAAGCAAAGTGAAGAGGGTCCTTCTTCATCCCACTCCAAGACAAAGGAGAGACCCTCTAAGGACACATCAAATGCCAAAATTACTGAAAAGGGGGCTGAGCATTCTAAGTAGAAAAGAACAAGCGAGCAGACACCTGAGTCTGTGCCTGCCTAAAAGAAATATAAAGAGAAAAATGTTGCACCTCCTGAAAAAGCAGAGGAGCTCCCAACAGACAAAATGAAATTCCCTCTGTGGAGGAAATTACTAGAGCCCAGCAATTCATCCAGGCTCCACAGAATGCAGGTTCCATTCTGGGTTCACCGGTTCCCAGGGACCAAGGGCTTTAAGTTTACATTGAGGAGGAGGAGGAGGAGGAGGAACTGGATCTAGGGGAACCCACTGAAAAAGAGGTATCCCCAGACCAAAAGTTCAAATCTCCCCCCCCACGTGGGCATGGTGATTTTTCATCCCACTTCTCTTTTGTCAGGCAAATGGCTGATACCCTGGACCTCACCTCACAAGAATCCATGGATGATGAGGAAGAAGCAGATTGTTAGATATGATGGGTATCGCTCACACAAAAAAGGTGGTCCTTCCTAACCATAATTCCCCAAGGAAGGCTACTTTTAAAATACTGCAGAGACCTTCCTCTGTCCCCAGAGTGGATGAGAAGCTGGGAAAGAAATATGAACTGGATAGGGCTTCTGCTGATTATGTGTTTACCCACCCAGATCATGAGGGTGTTATACAGGCTACAGCCTGTGATAAAGCAAAAGTCCCTCTGGCATCTCAACCACCAGACACAGATTCCAGAAAAATTGACACAATAGGGAAGAAAGGTTATTTGGGATCTTCCCTTCTCAGACAAGCAGCTTACATGACTTATGCTGCACAGTACCAGAAAGCCCTATAGAGTTCCATGATTCTTTAATTAAGGTTTCAGGAGGTGTGGCACATGATGTGGTAGATATTGCCAGGATGGCTTCAGATGCCACAAATGACCAATTTCACATGGTAGTGAATGCAAACGATACTGCATCCAGAATGTTGGCCTTGTCAGTTTCATTAAGAGGATTTCCTTGGTTCAGAGCAACCAGTCTTCCATCAGACACCCAACTAAAGGCTATGGATTTTCCATGCAAAAATAATTCCCTTTTTGGTGACAAAACTGAGGCATACATGAAAAAGATGGAGTACAAAACCACCTATAGGAGTAACTCCTTGAGAGAGAGGGTGTCTCTACTTCTTATAGATCCACAGGAAGTGGAGGCAGGGGTAGAGGTTACTACCCCAGATCTTTTTCCCCATACCCTATGCCTGTAGAATATACACAGGTTAGAGGGTATTACAGGGGCAAGAGGTCTGCTAGGCGTGCCAGCCCAGCTCCAGCTCCCAGACCACAATCCGGACAGAATCCCTGACTGCACAGATAAAGCTGGCCTCCCTCTGCCAGTTGGGAGCAGGTTATCTTACTATTTCAAATATAGGGAAAACATTAGCACAGAGAACCCGGTACTGGAAGTAGTGAGTCAGGGTCTTTGCCTGCAGTTCAAACAATTTCCAAAACTCCAGGGCCACAGAGTTTTCTGGCCTTCTACTCCAACAGAGACCATTCTGCTGGAGTTGGAAGTAAAAAAGCTCCTGTGAGCCAGGGCAATAGAGCCAGGGCATGTTGTCATAATGTCACAAGACATTATGCCGCATGCAAAAATTGTGCTGCCAATACAGTGTGATTCCTTACATGCAGCATAAGTCTTTTTTTTTTTTTGCAGTGGGCTCTGCCCCACGACCCCCCCAAATAAAGATTCTCAACTCTGGGAGGGGGTGTTAACTCTGAAATTGCACAAAAGTGCGAAAAATAAAAAAAATTCCCTTATGTCTGAGACCGGGAATCAAACCCGGTCCCAAACGCAGTGCTTGGGTTCCCTGCTGCCAGTGGCTTGCTCCATGGCAACTGCTTGGTGGAACCCCATCCCAGCAGAGGTCTTCTCCTCTGCCTGGGATAGTGAGAGGGTGCAATACCACGTACAGCAGTATTCGCAGTATTGCACCTCTCGCTCATTTGTACAGCGCTGTTCTAGGTTAGCGCTGATGTACGCTATTAAGCGTACGACATATTGACCCGGTAGGAGAGCCAGTCCCCCATGCCCAAAGGGAAAGGGACTTGTACTCAAGATACTTTCTGACCAAAAAGAAAAATGGAGCTTGGCATCCAATCTTGGATCTCAGGTACCTAAACAGATATCTGACAAAGCCCAGGTTCAGAATGGTAACACTGGCAGGAGTTATCCCTGCTCTAAGCACAGGAAATTGGCTGCTATCTCTGGATCTGAAAGATGCCTCCTTTCACATTCCAATCAGACCTTGCCACAGAAAGTACCTAAGCTTCTCTCTCCCCCTCAGGTCATTACCAGTTCTTAGCACTTCCCTTCGGGCTCGCTTCTGCCCCATGAGTATTCACAAAGTGTCTCTCAGTGGTGGTAGCTTACCTCAGAATACAGGGAATCAGTGTATTTCTTTACCTGGACAACTGGCTAGTCATAGGGAAGTCATACCAGCAGGTAAAAGATTCCATCAAGGTGGCATCAGGGCAACAGAAGGGCAGGAGGAGGAAGGGGAGATACAGCTCCTGGGAGTCACACTAGATAAATGGACTGGAGAATCACTGAGGCGGGGGGTGGTATGCAGACCTTTAATGCAGCGAGAGGAAGGGGATAGATAGCTGATGCAGGCAGTTACATTGATGGCTGTCAAGGGGGAGCTTCTGCTAGTGGAGGACCTAAACCTCCTTAATGTGGACTGCAAGATCCCGACTGCAGTATCAGTTAGGAGCAGGGGGATCCTAGAGACACTACAGGGTGTGTTCACATAACAGCTAGTTAGGGAGCCCACTAGGGGAGATGACCTGCTGGATGTGGTCCTCACAAATGGTGTGGAAGAGGTGGTAGTGGGTGATGGTCTAGGTACAAGTGATCACAGGCCTGTAAGGTTCAGGGTAAGGATGGGGAGGAAGTCAAATCGGACCAGCACGAGGGTTATGGACTTCAGGAGGACAGATTTTAACAGAACAAGGAGGATATTTAGGGAAGAAATGGCAGGAAAGGGAAATATAAGGGATGTAAAGGAGTTATGGGAAACTATCAAAGGGGAGTACTGAAAGCCACTGAAATCTGCATGAAGAAGGTGAGGAAGAACAAAAAAGGAGGAGACCACTCTGGTTTACAAGGGAGGTGGTAGGGGCCATCAGGGAAAGAAAGAGAGCATTCAGAACATATAAGAGGACAGGGAGGCTTATAGAGTGAAGCGGGGATAGCAGGGCAGAAGATAAGGGCTAAAGCTGACTCTAAGGAGAAAATAGCTAGGCAGGCCAATGGGGAATAATACTTTTTTTTAGGTAGGTGGAGAAAAGAAGGAAGGCAAGGCAGGGGATAGTACAGTTGAGGGGTGAGGGAGGAATACAACTGGAAGGGGACTTTGAGAAAGCAGAGGTGCTGAATAGCTACTTTTGCTTGGTCACCACAGAGGAGGGCGTGGGTAGGGGAGCTGAGGGGGAGGGGTAGGAAAGACAAAAAAGTGGATCCTAGCCTGTTCAGCATAGACAGGATTAGGGAGGAACTAGGCAGGTTAAAAGTGGACAAAGCAATGGGTCTGGACGGCTTGCACCCGAGGGTACTCCAGGAACTGAGGGAACAGCTGGCTGCCCCACTGACGAGACTGTTTAACTTGTCCCTGGATACAGGGTGGATGCCAAGGGACTGGAGGAGGGCAGATGTGGTGCCACTGCACAAGGGGGGCAGTAAGGAGATGGCGGAGAATTATCGCCTGGTCAGCCTCACCTTGGTGGTGGGTAAGGTGATGGAGTCACTAATAAAGGAAAGGGTGGTGGACTACCTGGAGGATAGCAGCCTGCAGGACGATAAGCAGCATGGTTTCACGAATGGAAGGTCATGCCAGATGAACCTGATAGAGTTCTTGAGTTGGGTGACGCAGGTGGTTGGCGAGGGTGGGGTAGTGGACGTAGCCTATCTGGACTTCAGTAAGGCCTTCAACACCGTACCTCACAGAAGGCTAATAAATAAGCTGGAAAGCTTAGGGGTGGGATGGAAAATAGCTAGGTGGTGGAAAACTGGTTGGCAGGCAGAAGCTAGAGAGTGGTGATAAATGGGGTGTACTCCAGAGTAAGGGGGTAACAAGTGGGGTGCCCTAGGGGTCAGTACTGGGACCCCTCCTTTTTAATACCTACATCAGTGATATAGCAGACGGGCTGGAGGGAAGGATGTGCCTGTTTGCAGATGATACAAAAATCTGCAATAGGGTGGACACCCCAGCAGGGTGGTGGCCATGAGGCAGGATCTGAAGATTCTGGAGGGGTGGTCGGAAACTTGGCAACTGAAATTCAATGCCAAAAAGTGTGCTGTGATGCACTTGGGCCGTAAAAACCAGTGAGCAGCTTACACTCGGGGGGGGTCAAAAAAATAGAGCAGGAGACAGATCTGAGGATTATAATATCAAGCAGCCTTAGGGTAGGTAGCCAATGCAGCAAAGCGGTGGGGAAAGCAAATGGAATGTTAGCATGTATTGGGAGGGGCACAACTAATAGAAGGAGGGAGATACTGATGCCTCATTACAAAGCCATGATGAAGTCACACCTGGAGTATGGGGTCCAGTTCTGGAGACCGTACCTAGCAAAGACATAGAAACATAGACTTTGCCGGCAGATAAGGACTGCTAGGCCCATCTAGTCTGCCCATTTCCCTACCTACAGGATAGGCCGCAGATCCTAGTTAACCAACAGCCTATTTCTTCCTACCCCCCACAAGAATTGCCTTATGTCTGTCCCATGCATTCTTGAATTCTCCTACAGTTTTAGACCCCACAACCTCCTCAGGAAGGCTGTTCCATGCATCCACTACCTCTCTGTGAAATAATACTTCCTCACATTGCCCTGAACTGCCCTCCTTCTATCTTTAAATTGTGTCCCTTGTTCTTGCAATCTTTTCTGAAAGATGCTACCCTCTTGGACTTTGTTGATTCCACTGAGGTACTTAAAAGTTTCTATCATGTCCCCCTCTCCTTCTTTCCTCAAGGGTATACATATTAAGCTCCTTTAGTCTCTCCTCATATGGCTTCTCTTGCAGACCCTGCACCATTTTAGTTGCCCTCCTCTGGACTGCCTCTATCCTGTCTATGTCCTTGCGGAGATGGGGTCTCCAGAACTGGACACAGTACTCCAGATGGGGTCTCACCAACTGTCTGTACAGAGGGATAACAACTTCCTGTTTTCTGCTGATGATGCCTCTCCCTATACATCCCAGTATACCCCCAGCCCTCCCTACTGCCTTCTCACATTGCTTGCTAACCTTAAGGTCATCTGATATGATTACCCCCAGGTCCCTTTCCTTTTTTGTTGTTACTACCTCCCCACCCATTGTGTATTCTTCCCCTGGGTTCTTTTTTTCCCAGGTGCATTATTTTGCACTTCTTTGCATTGAATCCTAGCTGCCATACCTCTGACCATTCCTCCAACCTTGCCAAGTCCCTTTTCATCCTTTCCGCCTCCTTGTGTATCAACCCTGTTGCAGATCTTTGTGTCATCTGCAAAAGGCATACTTTTCCTTCAGTCCCTCTGCAATGTCACTGATGAAGACATTAAAAGGACTGGAGCCAATACTGAACCCTCTGGTACCCACTAGTAACCCCTTTCTTCAAGTGGACTCATTTACAATTACCTTCTGTGTCCTGTTGTCCAGCCAATGTTTTACCCAGGCTACCACCTGGGTCCCACTCCCAGGCTGGTTAATTTGACTATTAATCTTTTGGTGGGACTGTGTCAAATGCCTTGCTAAAAGTCTAGGTAGCCATGTCACAGCCCTCCCTGGTCTACTACTTTGGTCACCCAGTCAAAGAAATCTATTGATTGTCTGACACTGACCTTCCGCTGTGAACCCATGCTGCCTTGGGTCCTGTGCTCCACTGGCCTCTAGGTACTCAACTATTCTTTCCTTCAGAAGTGACTCCATCACTTTCCCTACCACAGAGGTCAGACTGACAGGTCTGTAGTTTCCTGCCTCTGTCTTGGTCCCACTTTTGTGAAGAGGAATCACATCCGCCTTCCTCCAGTCCTCGGGTACCACACCATCCTCCCATGATTTATTAAAAAGAGTAGCCAGTGGTTTCACTAGTTCCTCCCTTAATTCTTTTAGAATTCTGGAGTGAATTCCATCAGGACCCATTGCTTTGTCCACCTTCAGTTTTAGGAGTTCTTGCAGAACCCTTTCTTCTGTGAAAGGACTGGGATCGACCCCCCTATCAAGAGTGCTTCTGTTAATTGGTTTAGGCACTTCCCTCTCCTCTTTTGTGAATACTGAGCAGAAATGTTTGTTCAGTATTCCTGCTTTTTCACTGTCCCCCTCTGTCCACCCACCGTTCATTCTATTCAGCCTCACTATCCCTCCCTTTGTCTTTTACGCTCGCTGATGTACCTATAAAAGGTTTTATCCCCCTTCTTAACTGAGTTTGCTATCTTTTCCTCAGTTTGGGCCTTTGCTATTCTGACTTCCCTCCCTACTTCCTTCTGCCTTAACTGGTACAGCTCTCTGTCCTGCTCCTTCTGTTTCCTTATACTTCCAGAATGCTATCTTTTCTTCCACAGCTTTCACAGCCACCTCTTTTGAGAACCATGAGTGGCTTTTTCTTTCGATTTGATTTGTTTATTTGCTTCACACAAAGGCTTGTTACCTCTGTGATGGCAGTTTTGATAATTCCCCATTGTTGCTCCACACCTCCTTCTAGCCTGTTTGCTAGTGCTTTTCTGAGGCACTCTCCCATCTTGCCAAAGTCCAGCCCTCCTAAAGTCAGTACCTCACTTTTGTATGGCTTGACTCTGTATAGCTAGGTTTAACGTGAACCACACTGTTTGATGGTCACTTGTCCCATATGGCAACCCACTTCTAGATCTGAGATCCTCTCACTACCCCCGTTTGAGAGTACGAGGTCTAAGATTGCTCCCTCACGAGTGGGTTCCGAAACTAGCTGTCTAATGCCTGCCACCTTTAGGGCATCAAGAATGGCTCCAGTTAACATCTGGCATATTCAGGTCTCCCATCAACAGTATCTCCCCTTTCTCTGCCATTCTAAGAATGCCTTCTATCATATCCTTGTCCATTCCTTCCCCCTGACATGGGGGTCTGTACACAACCCCTGTGCGGATTGTGGTGCCCTTTCCAGTCTCCAAGGTGACCCACAGTGCCTCCTCTCCTCCCTGTTTACTCTTTTTGTTCAGTTGCTTTTATCCCTTCCTTTACATGACTTCTCCTCCCCTCTTCTCCTCCCCTGTCTCTCCTGTAGGTTATGTACCCTGGTATGTTAACATCCCAGTCATGGTTCTCTGTGTACCATGTTTCTGTGACTGCTATGATATCCAGGCATCCCCTCTTCCATTAAGGCCATCAGCTCAGGGCTTGTTGCCCAGACTACAGGCATTGGTACTCATTACCCTCCATTTCCTGATGGCCTTACTCCCTTTTGCCCCATCCTGTCCTTCTTGCCTTTGTCACTTTCTCCATTTACCCCTGCCCTTCTCCTAATCCACACCTCTATGTTGGTGTTGCGCACTTACTACCATGATTATTTGGGGGCTAGGATTTTCCTGCTCCTTTCAGTGCCTCCCATGGCTAGTTTAAAGCTTGCCAATGAAGCATTTAAACCTATCACCCTGGGATCCTGGTTCCCCTCTCCGGACAGATGCAGCCCATCATGCCAGTACAGGCTTGCATCACTCAGGTGGACCCCAGTCCCCAATGAAGCCAAATCCTGGGCTCCACACAGTTTTCAACCACTGATTGAATCCATGGTGCCGGAACACCCCTAGCCTCTCCCCATGCCATAGATGGGCAGCACCTCCCGAAGAAGGTTACGTGCATGTTACTTGACTAAGGCCCCTCCCCAATTCCACAAACTCTTCCTGCACTTCTCTAATCCCTTTCTTAGCCAGGTCATTTGTCCCTAGGTGGACAATGACATCCAGCTCCCTCTCCTGTGCAGCTGCTCGGCAATCCTGATTAAGCTCCCTGTCCCTCAAGCCATGGTGCCAGGCAGGCACCGCCACCTCCCCTCTCCCTTCCTCCCCAGTTCTACCTTCCTAACAATGAGTCCCCACCAGGATTTGTTTCCTTCCCCTGCAGGGTTCCTGCCACCCTCCTGTGGGTCTCCTTTGTGGAGGTTCCCAACATCCTCCTTGGTCTCCACTGTGGGTGCCTCCATGGAGGAACCACACTTTGCCAGAATAGCATAGGGTGTGGAGAGGTACAACTGGAGGATCGCCTCTCTCCACCACCCTCACCCTCCCTGAGCCCACTGTGGTCCAACCTCTGAGGCAGCAGGCAGTGGCACTGGTGGTCCCTGGATGGAGAGGAGGTCCCACAAATCCTGGCCAACTCAGCCTGGAGATGAGCAACCTCCTCCTCCCTCAGCCCAGAGAGGTGCCTGCAGATGGGACAACACCGCATCCTCCAGAACATCTCCCGGAGCTGCTGCTCCACAGCCACTGCACTGCACACTCAATCATGTCTTATTTCCTGGCCCCTTAACTGTTTGCAATCCTTACTCTTTCCTCTGTTTTTCTCTCTCTCCTTACTTTCTGCCTGTGTGCCCTTTAAGCTCCTGATTGTCCTGTTCTGGAGACAAGAATATCCTGTATTTCTCAGTAGACCATTTACTTGCTCAGAGGCAGACCTCCAGCAACTAGAGGGTCCGGAGGCTACTCTTGCCCTTCTAGGATGGTGGGTCCTTGGTGGTTCTGTGATCACTCACTTCCTGCCCCTAAACAGGAAGTTTCTGTTGTCAGTCAAATCCTGTGCCTATAAAAATAGAACTAGCTTTGGTGGGGGGGGTGGAGGCAGGGAAGGAGGGCAATATAGTCCCAGCAGAAGTTCAGTCACACAGCAGTCCTTTCTCCTGGTGTCTTCTGCCAAGCTATTAGCAGAATCTTTCTAAAGCAGTCTTTAAATGTAGCTTCCTTCTAGCTAAGCCACTCCCCTACTTACCAGATATTTCTCAAGTAATTTAAACCTCACAGCAGTTAAGTCCTTTCAGTCACCTGAGATTACACCTAGATAACTCTTCAGATACCTATTCAGTTCAGTTAACCCAAACACACATTTTTTTTTTTGTATGTTAGTTTTTTTACCCTAAATTAAAGGTCCAAGTACAAAAGTTCTTGTACTTTAGTCCCAGCCGAGAAGTTCAGTCACACAGCAGTCCTTTCTCCTGGTGTCTTCGGCCAAGTCATAGATGGGATAGAGAGGGTTCAGAGAAGGGCAGCCAAGATGGTATGCAGGGAAAGCCATATGAGCAGAGGTGTAGGGAATTGGATCTGTACCTATTGGAGATCAGAAGGGAGATATGATTGAAACTTTTAAGTACGTGAAGGGGATCAATAAGGTGAAGGAGGGAAACATTTAAAAGGAAGGAGGGGGCTAAAACTAGAGGGCATAGTCTAAGATTGGAGGATGGAAGACATAGAGGCAATGTAAGGGAGTGATTCTTCATGGAGTGGGCGGTTGAGGCCTGGAACAAACTACCAGAGGAGGTTGGTGGGAGCTGAAATGGTGGAGGGATTCAAGAGGCATGGGACAGACGTATGGGGTTGGTAAGTGGAGGGAAAGGGAGGGCCTGTGGAAAAGGAGATGAGTAAGGGGGGAGGGGCAGACTCGATGGGCTGTTGGGGTCCTTTTCTGCCATCGGATATCTGTGATTCTGTGACCCAAAGTTCCCTGGAGTCACTAGGTTTCCTTATCAATGCTCAGAAATAACAGATGGAGCCAGTTCAGTCACTGGAATTCATTGGAGCAGAACTGGAAACTATCCAAGGAAAAGCTTTTCTTCCACCAGAACGTGTCAAATCTACTGATCCTAGCAAACTCTTGCTTTAGGTCAGCCCAGAACAGCAAGACAGTTCCTAGCATTGCTAGGATACATGGCCTCAACTACAGCAGTAGTGTCAGGTGCCAATTTTCAAATGAGGGATATCCAGTATCACCTCACATCACACTGGTCACGAAAAAGGGACACCATTTCAAAGTTGATGCAAGTTACAAGAACTCTGTTACTGGCTCTGCAGTGGTGGAAAGAAAGGGAGAACCTTTGGTAGTGCGTCCCTTTTCAGCAACAGCACCACACAGTGGTCTTAACAGATACTTCCCTCCTAGGGTGGGGGGTGCACACAGGCAACCTCAAAATCAGTGGAATTTGGTCACCTCAGGAGTCCAAACTGCACATCAGCCTTTTGGAGTTGAGAGCAGTCTTCCTTGCTCTGAAGGCCTTTGCCACTAAACTGAGGGGTCATTCATTCCAAATCAGGACAGACAACACAAACCACCTTGTGGTACATCAACAAGCAGAGGGGTACAAGATCTTCAAAACTGTGTACAAAGGCCATGAAGATTTGGTCCCTAGCTTGTTCCCTGGAGGTGCATCTGTTTGCCATTCACCTTCCAGGGAAGGACAATACATTGGCAGATTCACTCAGCAGAATTGGTCAGTATCACCATAAATGGGCTTTGAACAGATTACTATTCGCAAAAAGGTTTCGGGCACATACAACTGATAAGAGAAACGCATGAAAGTTAAAAACGTTTATTTCACAAACAAGTATCCTGACATGTTTTGGACTGATCCCCCAGTTCTTTATCAAAGGTAATGAAAGACAAAAACCAGAGAACACAGTATATATCTCATAGTGAATAATTAATCCAGGTGAATCCCATCGGAACAATTAATCACTTAACATACAAATCAAACTTATTCCTCATTGAAGTCCTACCAAGGATTTTTCATTAGTTTATATTTTGTAAATTTCACATCTCATACCAACAACAGTAATAATAAATGCATAATAAATAGCATAGTATCACCATTTGACTAATTCAACCTTTTCTGTATAAAAATACACTAAACTCATTATATACAATTAAAACTTGAAATAACAAAGGAAGGGAAGAAACATCAAACCAAACAACTTACACTGATTTGATGACATCTTAATTTAGCTCGAGTCTTTTAGATATGGATATAATTCTAAGGGGCCATTAAGCCCCGGACTTTTATTGGCTTTCAAGGTTAAAATCCAATAGTTTTCTCTTTTTAATACTAAATTATTATAATCTCCACCTCTTGGGTTTTTATTCACCTTATCAATTGCCATAAACTTAAAGTTGTGTCGTTCAGGTTCTTTTGTCAAAGCAACACATGCTGCCGTAGCATAGGTAACATCTCCTCTCTGAATAGCTAGTAAATGTTCTCCAACCCTAATTTTGAAGCTTCTAATCATTTTCCCTACATAGAATGCATCACAATTACATTTCACCAGATATATAACTCCTGATGTATCACAATTCATAAACTGTCTAATTTCAAAATTTCTATTGCTATTTAAGCTAGAAAAACAATTTCCCTGTAACATATGGCTACAATAAATACATCGTTTACACTTAAAATTCCCTTTCTTATTCTCTAACCATGTTCCTTTTTGTTTGTTTTCTCAATGGCTCCTCGTTAATAAGTCTCCTACAGTAGGAATCTTTTTGAAACACAGTCTCGCCGGCTTTCTGGCTACTTCTTGCAAACCTGGTTCAGCTCCCAGTACATGCCAGTGCCTGCCAATTATATTTTCAAGTTCTTTCGCTTTGCTGAAAACTCTGTGACAAAATTAAAGCGATAATCATCATTCTGTACTTTAACTTTATTTTTTAGGAGGTCATCCCTATTAACATCTCTAGCTTTACTGTAGGCTTCCTTAATATTATTTTTTCCATAACCCCTCTGTACCAATCTATTTGTCAGTTATTCTGCCCCCTTCTCAAAATCTTTCACATCTGTACAGTTTTGTTTGGTTCTTAAAAACTAACCAATCGGTATATTCTTTATAATATGCATAGGATGACAACTATTAGCCCGAAGTATAGTATTACCATCAACTTCTTTACGATACAGGACAGTTTTAATTTCCATATTTTCTTTATTTCCAATCATTAAATCCAAAAATGTAATTTGTTCCTTTGAGTGGGTAACTGTAAACTTCAAAAAAGGGTTAGTTCTGTGTAAAAAATCTACAAACAATTTCAGGATATTCTCATCCCCCTTCCATAAAATAAAAATGTCATCAATAAAACGCTTCCAACATATCATAAATTTATGAAAAACATTCACATCATTATTAAAAATAAAATCCTCTTCCCACTTTCCCACAAATAAATTAGCGATCGATGGTGCACAGGTGGCTCCCATAGCTGTTCCCCTTATCTGTAAAAAAAAAAAAAGTTTTCCATCAAACATAAACACACTACACTTTAAAATACATTCCAAAAACTTCAATAGAATATCAGAATCACTAATCTTTGCTTTATTTAAAAAGGAAGCTATTGTATCTAGTGCTTCCTCATGTGGAATGTTAGTGTAGAGTGATTCAATGTCCATTGTGACTAAAAGTCCATCCTCTGGTAATGTCACATCTTTCAAAAAATTTAAAATTTCTTTTGTATCCTTAATATATGAAGGTAAATTCCACACTAAAGGTTTCAAAAATGAATCCACATATCTCGATAGTGGTTCTGTTAGGGAGCCTATACCACTAACTATAGGATGACCAGGCAGGTTCTCCAAAGTTTTATGGACTTTTGGAAGGATGTAGAAAATGGCCCTGGTGGGATTAGAAACTGTGAGATAGTCTTTCACATCTTGATTAATAATTCCCTTAGAAGAAGCACCTTCAATAATCTCATCAATTCCATATTTAAAATCGTATGTTGGATCATCTTTGAGTCTAATATAATATTGAGTGTTGTAAAATTTGTCTCTGCACTTCCAAAACATAATTTTCTTTGTCCATTAGGCCACTGCTCCACCTTTGTCCGCTTGTTTTATCACTATTTCAGTATCCTTTTTTAAAGTATGGATAGCTTCTCTTTCACTTCTACTTAAATTCTGATGGGAAAAATTATTCAGTGGGATACATAAAGCTTCAATGTCTTTTTCAACCAGTTCTTTAAAAATAGTTACCGCTGCACATGGGGGGGGGGCACCAAACTGATGGATTCTTAAAGACAGTTAATTCCTTCGTAGTGTGCCCCATTTCTTTCAGGCCCAACATTTCTCTCTGAGAGTAAAATGCCTTAATATTAAGTTTGCGACAATTAAGATTCAAATCTATTAAAGTCTGTACCTGATTTAAAGGGGTTGTGGGTGCAAAACTCAGGCCTTTTTAAGTAAATTCCTCTCTCCACTTGTTAAATCATGTTTCAATAAATTGATAATTTGAGTTATAGAGGTGTCAGAAAAATCATTTCTTACCTCCTCTGTTGGTTTATGGAAGGGGGATGAGAATAGCCTGAAATTGTTTGTAGATTTTTTACACAGAACTAACCCTTTTTTAAAGTTTACAGTTACCCACTCAAAGGAACAAATTACATTTTTGGATTTAATGATTGGACATAAAGAAAATATGGAAATTAAAACTGTCCTGTATCGTAAAGAAGTTGATGGTAATACTATACTTCGGGCTAATAGTTGTCATCCTATGCATATTATAAAGAATATACCGATTGGTTAGTTTTTAAGAACCAAACAAAACTGTACAGATGTGAAAGATTTTGAGAAGGGGGCAGAAGAACTGACAAATAGATTGGTACAGAGGGGTTATGGAAAAAATAATATTAAGGAAGCCTACAGTAAAGCTAGAGATGTTGATAGGGATGACCTCCTAAAAAATAAAGTTAAAGTACAGAATGATGATTATCGCTTTAATTTTGTCACAGAGTTTTCAGCAAAAGCGAAAGAACTTGAGAATATAATTGGCAGGCACTGGCATGTACTGGGAGCTGAACCAGGTTTGCAAGGAGTAGCCAGAAAGCCGGCGAGACTGTGTTTCAAAAAGGTTCCTACTGTAGGAGACTTATTAATGAGGAGCCATTATGAAAACAAACAAATAAGAACATGGTTAGAGAATAAGAAAGGGAATTTTAAGTGTAAACGATGTATTTATTGTAGCCATATGTTACAGGAAAATTGTTTTTCTAGCTTAAATAGCAATAGAAATTTTGAAATTAGACAGTTTATGAGCTGTGATACATCAGGAGTTATATATCTGGCGAAATGTAATTGTGATGCATTTTATGTAGGGAAAATGATTAGAAGCTTCAAAATTAGGGTTGGAGAACATTTACGAGCTATTCAGAGAGGAGATGTTACCAATGCTACAGCAGCACATGTTGCTTTGACAAAAGAACCTGAATGACACAACTTTAAGTATATGGCAATTGATAAGGTGGATAAAAACCCAAGAGGTGGAGATTATAATAATTTAGTATTAAAAAGAGAAAACTGTTGGATTTTAACCTTGAAAGCCAATAAAAGTCGAGGGCTTAATGGCCCCTTAGAATTATATCCATATCTAAAAGACCGCAGCTAAATTAAGATGTGCATCAAATCAGTGTAAGTTGTTTGGTTTGATGTCCCCCCCTTCCTTTTGTTATTTCAAGTTTTAATTGTATATAATGAGTTTAGCGTATTTTTATACAGAAAAGCTTCGGGTTAGTCAAAATGGTGATACTATGCTATTTATTATGTATTTATTATTACTGTTGTTGGTATGAAGATGTGAAATTTACAAAATATAAACTAATGAAAAATCCCTTGGTAGGACTTCAATGAGGAATAAGTTTGATTTGTATGTTAAGTGATTAATTGTTCCGATGGAATTCACCTGGATTAATTATTCACTATGAGATATATACTGTGTTCTCTGGTTTTTGTCTTTCATTACCTTTAATTAAGGACTGGGGGATCAGTCCGAAACATGTCAGGATACTTGTTTGTGAAATAAACGTTTTTAACTTTCACGCGTTTCTCTTATGAGTTGTATGTGCCTGAAACCTTTTAGCGAATAGTAATCTGTTGGTTTTTGGAGCACTACGTCCCAGTGAGCACTCATTTGGAATGGAGGGCTTTGAACAGACAAGTGTTGGAGACAATTTTCAGGCGGTGGGCACCACAGAAATAGAACTGTTTGCCTCAAAAAACAATCATCAGCTTCCATTGTATTGCTGCAGGCCACCATCCTGGGCACTGTGCCCATGCATGCGCTAACCCTGGATTGGATGGGGAGGTTCTTCTGTGCCTTTCCTCTGATTCCACTGGTGTCAAGAACTCTTCTCAGTCTGAGGAGTCAGTTTGCAACCATGATACTGGTTGCTCCAGATTGGGCCAGAAAGCCTTGGTACCCTTTGTTGCTCAGTCTCTCCACCAAGCAACCCATTCGTCTGCTTCACAGATTCAATCTCCCAACAGCTCTCAAGGGGTAGATATTTTTTTTCTGAACCTTGAGAGCCTTCACCCGAAGGCTTGGTTCTTGAAGAATTTGAATTTTCTGAGTTTAACTTGTCAGAAGAGGTACTTAAAGTGCTGAAAGTGTCTCAGAAAATCTCTGCAAGAAAGACATATGCCTCAAAATGGAAAATATTTAACATTTGGTGCAAGCCTAAGAAAATCAACCCCCTCAAGGCAGGTTTTCCCTCAGTGCTTGATTACCAGGTGCACTTGCAGTCTCTAGGCCTCATGCCTGTAACCCTTAAGGTTCACCTAGCAGCAGTATCTGCTTATTTGTCTGCAGGTGATCAGAGAACAATAGCTTCACACCCTATTTTTAAAATGTTTTTCAAAGGGTTAGCACATATGTTCTCTCCTGTTAGGGAACCAGTCCCTCCTTGGGATGTGAATTTGTGCATAGCCAGATTCATTGAACCCGGTTTTGAGCCAATGGCTGCAGCTCACCTAAAATATGTCACGTGGAAAACTATTTTTCTAGTGGCAATTACATCAGCAAGAAGATGTGTGAGCTCCAAGCTCTTTGCACTAAGCCAATTACATTATCTTCCACAGGGGCAAGGTAGTCCATAGAACTAACAGGAAGTTCCTTCCAGAGGTGGTAACTGAGTTCCACTTGAACCAGTCCATCACACTGCCAGTATTTTTCACAGCCAAATTCAGTTCAGGTGAACAAAAGCTTCATAGCTTAGATGTAAAAAGGTCCCTCAGCTATTACATTACACATACTAAGGACCACAGGGATTTCTACTCACAACCGTTTATTACCTATGGTGAAGTGGGAAAAAACAGGCCTGCCTCAGTGGTCAGTTGCACATTGAACAGTATCTTGCATCCAGTTCTGCTACAATAAGGCTGATAAACAGCTGTCTCAGGGCACATTCCACTTGTGGAACTGCTGCCTCTGTGGCAGCTGCAAGGGACACTGTAAAGCAGCTACCTGGAGTACAGTCCATATCTTCACAAAGCACTACTGCCTAGATGTTCATTCCAGGACTGATGCTAAATTTGGCACTGCAGTATTGCAGAACATTTTTCCTAAAGAGGTTCTATATTCTCCTCCAAAGGCACAGCTTGGTAGTGTGCAGTATTGTCTAATACTAACAGGAGATTCCTGGGTCTTAAAGAAAAAATTGCTTAACCATAGTAATATTGTTTCTTACAAGGGCTCTCCTAGCAGTATTAGCCCTCCCATCCCTACCTCCCCTTATATCATCTAAATAGGTTCAGCAATACTTTCATGGGAGTTTCTAACATTGCCATTAATCATGGGCCTAACATTTTATAAATAGTTAATACACGCAAGAATTCTAGGATCACTAGCTCTCTTTTTTTATGATTTTATTGGCCTGTTTGGATTCCATCCTCTCTACCAAGTGGAGGACATTAGCGTTAAGAGTGTTTAATTGTAACTAGTTATTCGCCTACTGTTTCATCTACAAAATTGAATCTGGCACTTAGGGGAGTAAAAGGCAGCAGATCTTCTTCGAGGTACACCTCTTGCAGCAGGTTACACCATTAGGACTGAAGCCGGCAGGCGTCAGGACCCCACAGAAATTTTCTAGCTAGCAGTCTTCAGCGGGAACTGCCTCCGACGTCGGTCCTGCCCCGACATCAGGCGTAGTACATAAGGAGGCGGTCCTGCCAGAATCCCCAGTTCTTTTCCCGCCATCGACTTGCATGTCTCGACCTCTTCGGTTTAGTCTAGCGCGCGACGACCAGGAAATCTTTTCAGAAATCCAAATTTCGTAAGAAATCCTTCTTCAAGCAGCCTTTGTTCTTCTGATGTCCTCCCCAACTTCAGTGGAGGGCCATTCTTCGAAGTGTGCCTGTGGGAAGCAGATTCCGTTCAAAGACCCTCATTCGGCCTGCGTTCGGTGCCTGGGCCCAGACCACAACACCCAGGCTTGCGCCTTCTGCCAGGGCTTTAACAGCCGAACCAGAGTCCGCTGACAGAAGGCTCTCCAGGCTTTCCTCCTTGAAGAAAAGCTCAAGGCCATGGAACCTTCCTCCAGGGAGGAATCTTCGGGCAAGTCGCACAGGCACCATGAGAAGCATCGGGAGAAGGTGAGACCTAGATCCCCTTCCAGGGCCTCGGACTCCTGCAGCTCCAGCTCCAGGTCAGACCGCTCCCTGTCTAGAGCCCACTCTCAGCCCCCCCCCCGGTCGTGGTCAAATCAGCCAGTGGTTCTTCGACCCTGCAGCCTGCCAAGACCTCCAGGCCCACTTCTTCAGCTAAGGCCTCATCCAGGTCAGGGGAGCATCACAAGTCCTCGTCCCAGCACTCGGCCTCCGACGTCCAGTCAGTCTCCCTGTCACCACCACCCCAACGCAAGACCAAGGAGCTGACCTCCCTTGAGCGGACGTCGGACCCGACGTCAGCCCATCCAACGTCGGCCAAGGTTCACAAACACTCCCGTGAACCGGCGGCAGTTCATCACCCGTCGCCAGTCAGGCATTCACCCCCCAGGACGCCGGCAGGAGGACCGGCGTCAGATACTGCAGCCAGAAGAACCACACCGCCGCTTACCGACGTCGGTCAGGAGGCATTGTCAGAGGAGGAGTCCACTCAGCCCGAAGACCAGGCGGGCGATTCCGGACCCATCGATCTCCCACAGGAACCCTCTCAGAACCAGAGACCCCCGGGGAGCCGACGCCTGGCCCCGACAGGCCACTGGCGCCCAGTCTGTTGTTGGGCCTCAACTTGGCAGAAGTGAACGAGCTCTTCACTTTCTGGTGAGACACCATCAAAAAGGATGTGGTCACCACGCACCCTCCTCCCACACCCGCGGCACCACCGATGCCTGCGCCCCCTCCTTCGCCAAAAGGGTCAGCAGGCCGAGCACCTTCCCCCCAGGAGCCAGCAGCACCTCCTAGGGGCAGATCTACAGAGAAGAGAAGGCCTCTGTCTAGATCCTCTTCAGGGTCACCCAGTCCCAAGAGACCCAGAAGATGTCGGTACTCACCTTCTACGGAGGACTCCAGATCTGACATCTCGGAATGCTCCAGATCTCCTTCACCGATCAGCATACCTTCTCCGGACCCACGTGACCTCCCTAGGTCTCCTCCGGATGACCCCTCGTTCTCCGAGATTATGAGACACATCCAAGAGAACATGGGATGGGATGCGGGGGAACTCGACCCCGAACGACTACGCTTTGCCCGCTACCTTCGGCAAAAGGATCCCAAGCCTGTGGTAGTGCTACCCTTGGTGGACACCTTAGTGGACGTCACCAAGGCAGCATGGAAGCTTCCACATTCGACCCCGGCAATGCTGAAGAAGGCTGACCGCCTGTGCAAGGCCCCAAGGGAGGACCAGTACCTGGCTAACCATCCTCTGGCCAACTCCCTGGTCATTACAGCCTCTCATGACCGGTCTCAGAGACCGCAACATCTGAGTATGCAGCCACCGGACCTGGAGTCTAAGCAACTGGACGTGCTGGGTAGGCGTACTTACGCGGCCACGACTTGCGCCATTAGATCGTTGAATTACCTGACCCACATGGTTCAGTTCCAGAATGCGCTGTGGGAACAGGGACAGGAACTTGCAGAGAAATTGCCAGACGGTGGCCAAAAGGAGGAACTCCTCCAGCTCCTCCGCACGGGTTCAGACGTGGGGACCCAAGTGTTCCGAGCCGCGTACGACTCCGCGGACTCTTTGGCCAGAGCAGCAGCCTCAGGCATTTGTCTCCGGAGACACTCATGGCTCCGTGTCTCCGGGTTTACCCCCGACATCCAGAAAAACATTATGGCCACCCCCTTTCATGGTGAAGTTTTGTTTGGTGAAGCCTCGGAACAGGTCATCACCAAATTACAGGAAGCTGGGAAGGCTGTTAGATCTGTCCAGGCCATGTACAGATCTAGACTCAGTTCCTTTCATAGGAACGAGAGTCATTTTTGCAGCCAGACTCAGAGGCAACAACCTCATTCCGGTCAGCAACAGAGGGGCTCCTTCTCCCGGAAAGCCCAGGTCAAGACGTCCTCAGGTAAGGGCCAACGTGCTACCAAGTCGGCCCAACCTACAGGACCCTCTGCTGCCACAGCATGACTCCTTCCTGGCCCCCACCCCTCAGGATCAACGGGAAACAAAGGTCAGGGGTCGCATCGCAGACCACCTGCCAGAGTGGCGCTCGATCACCACCGACAGGTGGGTGCTACAGTTGGTGGAAAAAGGCCACTATATAGAATTCCTAGACAAGCCCCCCCAAGGCCTCCTCTGCTCTCTTGTTACTCGAGTCAGCATGCTCTGCTCATAAAGCAGGAAGTGCTTACACTTCTACAGAAAGAAGCTGTGGAGCACGTTTCAGGGAACCACACAGGAGCAGGTTATTATTCACACTTCTTCCTGGTTCCAAAGAAAACAGGGGACCTCCGTCCAATCTTGGACCTCAGCGACCTCAATATGTCGGTTGTTTACAAGCGCTTCCGCATGGTGACCCTCCCGGGACTAATCCCCATGCTGAAGAAGGATGCTTTCTTAGCGTCCCTAGACATGCAGGACGCCTACCTGCACATCCCCATCGCTCAAACGCACAGGAAGTTTCTGTGCTTTGAGTTTCTCGGTTGCCACTACCAGTTTCGAGCACTTCCTTTCGGGCTGTCATCAGCACCAAGGGTATTCACCAAGTGCATGGCAGTCATGGCAGCGTCTCTGAGGAGACAGGGCCCCTACGTGTTCCCATACCTGGATGACTGGTTTCTTATGGCCTCCTCCAAGGAGGCATTGCTGCTCGCCATTCAGCATACCCAGGCTCTCTTTCAGTCTCTGGGCATCTTAATCAACTATGAGAAGTCTCTCCTGGTACCATCCCAGAAACTGCAGTTCATAGGGGCAGTCCTGGACACCGTCAAGGGGAAAGTCTTTCTTCCCGAAGACAGAGTGGAACGCAAACGATCCCTCATAAGGAACATGTCGGCGAAGAAGACCGTCCCGGCCAGATTGATCCTTCGCCTGCTTGGACACATGTCTGCGGCCATTCCAACGGTCCTGATGGCAAGACTCCACATGCGGGTAACCCAGTGGATGTTAAGGGTGCAGTGGGACCAAAGGCAAGACCATCTGCAGCAGCCAGTCAGAATCACGAAGACCGTGGTTCGGGACTGGCAATGGTGGCTAGATCTGGGAACCCTCTCAGTGGGGGTTCCCTTCACAGCGCCGTCCCCGGTGATAACACTCTCCACAGATGCCTCAGGGCTGGGGTGGGGAGTGCACTTGAACGGGGTGAGGTCTCAGGGAACATGGACTACCCAGGAATCTCATCTCCATATCAACATGTTGGAGATGAGGGCTGTTCTTTATGCCCTGCAAGCCTTCCAGTCAGAGATTCCACCAAGTACCCTCCTGTTACAAACAGACAATACTGTGGTGATGTATTACCTCAACAAACAAGGAGGCACACACTCCTACCCCCTTTGCAGAGAGGCCATGAGGGTGTGGGAATGGGTAATGTGACACGGCGCAAACCTCATTGCAGTTCACATTCCCGGGGTGGACAACACTGTCGCAGACAGCCTGAGTCGTTCCCAGGCCAGAGTCCATGAGTGGGAACTTCTACAGGAGGTGGCAGAGGATCTGTTCCGCAGATGGGGTACTCCAGAATTAGATCTATTCGCCTCCCCATCCAACACAATACTGCCCAATTTTTGCTCGCTAGATCCAGGGCCTGGTGTTTTCTGGCGAGATGCGTTGTCCCTCTCCTGGGCGGGCAGATTCCTCTACGTCTTCCCTCCTTTCCTGATGATCCAGAGCGTCCTTCTCAAACTTTGCAGGGATCACGCAACACTTATTTTGATAGCGCCTTTTTGGCCCAGGCAAATTTGGTTCCCGCTTCTGAATCAGCTGTCCCGGTAACCTCCGCTTCCTTTGCCAATCGGCTCCCACCTGTTGTCTCAGGAGGAGGATTCTCTAGTCCACCCGGACTTACATTCACTGAACCTGCATACTTGGCTCCTAGAGACATAGCCACATTGCGACAGGGGTCTCGCAAAGAGTGGCGGAGTACTTCTGCCGCCTGAAAACCGGTGACACCGCAACATAAGCCGTAGTGGCGCAGGTTTGTCTGTGGTCTCAGGCACGTGGTTTCTCACCCTTAGACTGCCCCAAGAAGCTGGTTCTGGAGTACCTGCTTTCTCTCTTTCAATCCAGGTTAGCTTACTCCTCGATCAAAGTGCACCTCTGTGCAATATCAGCTTATCATGCCCCCATAGGCTGGGATTTACCTTTCGTCCTGGAGCAGCTTACACTGCCACCGTTTGAACCTGCTGTGGATTGCGAGCTACGTTTTCTGTCGTGGAAAACGTTGTTTTTGGTTGCCGTTACTTCATCGAGAAGAATCTCTGAATTACATGCTCTCATGTGCAAGGAGCCTTATTTAATTTTTCATCAGGATAGGGTGTCCCTGAGGACGAATCCTAAGTTCCTGCCTAAGGTGGTTTCAGCCCTTACTCTTAACCAAGACATTGATTTACCAGTGTACTTTCCTAAGTACGCCAACCGAGGAGAAGCACTGCTCCACACCCTGGATGTTCACAGGTGTCTCAGATATTATTTGACCAGAACCAAACAGCACCAGAAAGCGGAGCAGCTGTTAATTTCATTTGCTGAGAGGATGAAAGGGGCCCCAGTTTCAAAACAGACCCTTTCACGCTGGCTCATTCCGTGTATCTCATTTTGCTATGACAAGCGCAAGAAACCCTTACCAGGGGTGGTGAAGGGCCATTCAACAAGTGGAGTGGCTACCTCCTTTGCAGCACTGAAGAACGTATCTACGTCGGCCATATGTGCCGCAGCCACCTGGAGTTCGGTGCACACTTTTATCAGGCATTATAGCCTGGATATCGCCTCAAGGCAAAGAGCGGGTTTCGGCCTTGCTGTTCTTCAGGGCCTCCTGTCTTAGGCTCAGGATGGGTCTGAATCTCTGTATTACCTCCTCCCGATGGCCTCTGAAGGCCCATTGCTTGGGAATCAGTCCTAATGGTGTAACCTGCTGCAAGAGCTGTACCTCGAAGAAGATAGTACAGTTATGTAAGAAATTACCGTAACAGTAGATCTTCGAGAACAGCTCTTGCAGCAGTCCTTCCTGCCCACCATTCCCCCTTGGAGGAAGTAGGTTCCAGCCTACGCTATCCTTAGGATTGGAAAGGTTGGTTCTTAGTCTTGGCCATCTGATGGCGAGTCCTCGGTCTCCTCTTCTGATGTCATCCAGCGACCGGAAGTCTCCGGCAGGAGAACTGGGGATTCTGGCGGGACCGCCTCCTTATGTACTACGCCTGACGTCGGGGGTGGGACCGACGTCAGAGGCGTTCCCCGCTGAAGACTGCTAGCTAGAAAATTTCCATGGGGTCCTGACGCCTACCGGCTTCAGTCCTAATGGTGTAACCTGCTGCAAGAGCTGTTCTCGAAGATCTACTGTTATGGTAAGTTCTTACGTAACTGTACTTTTTGAATGTAGAATTTCAAATTCTTCTAATGTGCATACATTCCAAACTCAAAGTTCAGGGGCAGATCTAGACTGACTACAATATTGTCTACTCCTACTAGGAGAGCCCTTGTAAAGAACAATATTACTATGGTGTCATTTTTCTTCTCTGTCAGTTCCTGTTTCTCTATCCAGCTCCAAAGAGGGTTCCCTTGTAAGGTTGCAAACCCTTCAAATAAAATGTCAGCTGAGTCCACTTCCCCTAAGGATATAGCCTGTAAGGCAGAATTGTCAAGGAAGCCAGGAAACATTCAAAGTCCACATCTGACGCTCATTCAGATAAGGATAGGAAAGACTAACAGTGGCATGCAGATATTCCAGCATCATCTACCATCCTAAAGAAGGTAAGAAAGGAGAAGCACACTGAATCTGAACCAGAGGAAACAGTGGTGCCTCCTGTTCAGACCACGGTGCCTTCTATGGAAGAATTCAGACAAATACTGGCATTTTTCCGAAGTGTGAAGCAGCTAGCAGACAGACTACCTCTCTCAGTTCCTCCTAGCCTGAGAAAATACACTCCAGAGGAGGAGGAGGATGAATAACCCATATCTCCCGATGTAACCAGGCATGAGGACATTGGTTCCCCATCCAGAGCTCTGAACGATTTCACATCCCCACTGAAGAAACTCAGGAGGAGGAGGATGGTGAGGCAGCATTGCTCAGTAACCTGGGTGTAACCGCTACAAAGAGGATTAATGTGACCATGCATATAATCATCGCTCATATATAATATCATTATAATAATGCATATAACCTTGCCTGTTTTAAAGAAAAATTCATTACAACCTGGAACACATTCGCCTCTTTCAAATGAACCACAGTACAAGGTAACCACCTTCCCTGGATTACCCCCGAGCTGCTCTCCTGCCACAGGACGTGGGACAAATCATGGAAGAAACAAAAAGCATCACAGCTCCCTTCTGATTATGCTTTGTATCGAATGCTTTATAGCTTGTGCACAAAAGCAACAAGATTAGCCAAGTCTGAATATTTTAAATCAGCTTTCCTTACAAATATTAACGCTCCCTCCAAATTTTGGAAAATGGGCCATGCCCTCTTCTCCCCTCCCTCCCATGCTTCATTCCCTGTGCTCAAAATAAATCACTCCCTTGTGTCTGACCCATGCATAGTGGCCGATAAATTCAACTCCTACTACTCCTCGTGTGTTACAACCCTCAAACTCCCTCCCCACTTCCCTCCCCACTTGTTCATCCTCCTCCACTGGCAACTTTCCCCCTCTTGTACTCCCATCCTTCTTCTTAATGATCGCCCCCGATGACACCCTTAACGCTCTACTTTCTCTCAACCCATCAAAAGGTTCCTCGCCCGATGACCTCGATCCTAAGCTCCTTTTCCTCTCAGCCCGTGCTATTGCTCACCCTCTCTCCATAATTCTAAACCTCTCTTTTACATCTGTATCTGTCCCCTTGTCTTGAAAACATGCAGTGGTTCTCCGTTTTCCCAAGGGTGGTGATCCTACAGCACTTGAAAACAATTGTCCCATCTCCCTCCTTCTTACCCTTGCTTAACTTCAAGAACACCTGGTTTGCTCCCAACTTACGCCCTTTCTTTCATACTTCTCCTTTTTCACCCCATTCCAATCTGGTTTTGGAAAAATCATTCCACCATGACCTCCTTACTCAGGCTCACTGACTCCATCCTTACTGGGATGGATAATGGCCTGATCACCTCAGCCATCTTTGTCGACCTCGCAAAGGCTTTCAACACCATCTCCCACATTCTTCTTTTTGACTTCCTTTCTGCAGCCGTTCTGCCTATGCCAGCCACAAATTGGTTCAGGACCTACCTCACTAGCAGGACCCAATCTGTCAGAGTCTCTGATTCCATCTGCCCTCCCCACCCTATCAGCACAGGAGTCCCACAGGACTCAGTACTTGGTCCCTTGCTTTTCTCCATCTTCCTTAATGACCTTCCATCACTCTGCTCCCCATCTTCCTCCACATATATGCCGATGATAGTGTCTTGTACACCTCCGGCAAATGTCCCTCTGATGTAGCAAGCAGCTTACAGCATGATTTTGACCAGGTTCATCTCTGGTTTGCCTCCTATCAGCTCTTCCTAAATGCCAAGAAGACAGTCTCCATGACTTTTGGCCCCAGGCAGAGACTCTCTTGGCTTCCAGACCTACCCTCTTTCCACACTCTGGATGGGACAACCCTCGAGGACACCTCCTCATTCGGATGCCTTGGGGTTTGGCTAGACCCACATCTCAACTTCTCTGGATACATTGACACCATCTTGAAAAAACTGCACCCCAAGGTTGGTGCCTTGTACAGGAATTGTAGTTGCATTCCTCCTATGGCTAGGAGTGAACTTGTCCAAAAGATGATACTCCCCATTTTTGACTACTGTGATGTAGTCTATGGTGCCACTCCCAATTCCTCCCTGACCAGATTAGACACTCTCTTTAACTCCTTCTGTCATTTTGCTCTTGACGCTCCCTCTTGTACTCACCACTGCAATCTCTATCATGCTCTGTCCTTTCCCCCACTGGCAAATAGGTGCCTCTCCCACAGTGCAAAACTGTCCTCTAAATATTGGCTTGGTGAATTCCCTACTTATGCCACCTCATCCCTCTCTACCGCTCCCCCGCCTTCCCACTCCCTCAGATCTCACGACAGGCACACTCTAGTGGTCCCCCGCCACTCTACCCTCATCGTTCAGTCTGGATTTGCTTACCACTTCCCTAAAATCTGGAACTCCCTCCCCCCCTCAAATATATCACTTCTCCTCCTCTTACTCTCTTAGTACTGCATCACACAACTATCTCTCCTCTAGCTGTTCCTGTTATTATCCTCCTTAACTTCCTTCTTCTTCCCTGTTCCTGTAAATTCCCCACCATATCTTCAACCACTCCCTTACCGTTGCTACCCTATCCACCTCTCTTCTCCTTATTTACTGTCCCACCTCCTAAGAATGCCTCCTGCCTCATACCTTCTATCTGTCACCCTCACTTCCTCCCTCATCTCAAACTTGTCAGCTCCCAGTCCCCTAGCAGGGTTCATATCATCCAAAGGGAAATAGGTTTTGGACCACCCCCCTCTCTCCTCTAACTTGCCAGCTCTCAGTCTCCTTGCAGGGTTCTCATCATTCTGAAGGAGAATAGGTTTTGGCGGTTCTCTCCCCTCAACTCCTCCTCCATCTTAATACATCACAATATAGCACGTAGTTTCTCCCTGCTCATCTTCCACCCTTTCCTTGCTCTTAACTAAGTGCCTCAGAGCCTATTAGCATTTGGAACTATATTGTTCTCTTTTGCACTGTTGCATTATTGTTCTGTCTGTTCCTCTTGCCTTCCAGTTCTGTTTAGTCTTAGCCACTGCATCTTATTTTATTAACTGTAATGTCTGTTATCCATGCCCCCTAGTTTCCGTTTCCCACTTGCACTTCAAATGTATAACTATGCTGTCCACCTGCTTACTATCTCTATGCCTATTGTATCCAATGTTTACTGTAAAATTGTATAAATATCTGTTCTAGGGACATGGATATGTTGTTCAATCCACACTTACTGGCAGGTTCCTTGCCGGTTTAAATCTTGCTGGAAGGTCTTCAAGCTGGCTCCTCCCACCCACTCACCCATGTGGTAAAACTCTCAGCTCCACCCCATGACACCAGATCTTCCTTACTGCTTGGAAGCTCAGGTTCCCTCCTTAGCGCTCTGCATTTAGACTGGTTCCAAACTCTTCGGTTAACCTGAAACTAATTTTAAAGTTTACAGGACTTCGGTCTGTTTCTTCTTTCGCGGCTGCGATGGATAAATCGACTCCCGGTTTTCGGCGGTGCCCATGCGGGCTGAAGATGTCTCCGACCGATCCGCACTCCACATGCGTCTATTGCCTTGGGCTTGACCACGATCCGCAGGCCTGCGATTTGTGAAAATCCTTCTCAGTAATGTCCTCGAGACCGTGCTGCAGACTCAACTTGGGCACCCCAAGGCGTATTCGACGGTGAAGTCAAAGGAGGCCCGTTGGGCGAGTGTCCGCAGGGGCGGGCTCGGCTGAGCAACTTGAGCAGATGATCGCCCTCGAAGAGGAGGCGGACCAGGCTGCATCTTCTTCCTCCTCGGTCACAGCATTTATCCTGCTCTCCTTGGGCTCCTCCTACATGGCTTCTTTTAAGGAGCTTTGTCAATCCCGCTGTACGAAAGGTGAGGGTCCATCAGGACACTCCTCTTGGTCCAAGAAGAAAGACTCGAAGGGTAAGTCCCACTGTCGGCGTTCATGGGAGCGGGAGAGGTCCCCTTCCCTGGATAGTCAACACTCGACTTTGGTCAAGGTTGTGGCTAAGGCTGCTGGCTTCACGATGTACCTGTCAGGTCAGCCGGCCAAGACACCCGTCAACGAGGTCAAGATTTTTCCTGACCTGTCGGACGGGCTGTCGACTGGAGAAGCCAACAACCCTTCTTCACCGATTCCCCTGGTGGAAACTGAGGACTTGCCTGCACCTCCTGTGCGGAAGTCCCCGGTTAAGGTTCCTGAGCCGAGGGAGGAACGGGTTTCCCCCGCTCCATCCCAGACCCACCCTCAGAAACACTGATGGTCTCGGTCTCAGACCTCTTCTCAGTCCAGCTGATCCCGCCGACACCAGCGGTTTGGCCACAGAGGAAAGTGGCGGCACCGCTCGTCCTCGTCTTCTTCCTCCTCGGAGAAAAGGCTTCCACGCAAGTTGCGTCAATGCTACGAGGACTTAATGTGGCAGCAGCTCCTTTTGACTGGGAACAAGCCAACCCCGTCGCCTTCCCCGGCCATTAAGTGGCTGTCACCTGAACGGCCGAAACAACCCCTTGTGGTTGTTGAGCCCAAACCGGCACAGGTTGTTCGACTGAAACCAGCTGCGCCACCTATTGTGGTGGAACCCCCACCTCTACAACCTAAATCTAGGGCTCTGACCAAGGATTCTCAGTCAGGTCAGGGGTTGCCCCATCAGTTCTCAGTCACCCTCACTCACAACCGTCCTCGGCAGGTGGAGGGTGGCTCAGGCCCTAGGCAGCTGTTCGCAGACTCCTCGGAGTTTGATGATGACTCTTCCCTGTTCTCCGGGCCCCTTGACCTGGAGTCCACTGGGGGACAGTCGGTGGATGAGAGCCCATCCTTGTTCATGGGTCTGCTTCGGCTCATCTCAGAGTCTACTGGGATGCAGCTCGAACCTGTGTCCAAGCGTGCCAAGTATCCCCTCATGGAGATACTGGACCGAGGGGATTCTCCCACGGAGGCCTTTCCGGTGGCTGAAGTCATTGTTGGCCCAGCCTTGGAGTTATGGCAGCGGCCAGCTTTTTGTCCTGCTTCTTCAGCCAGGATGGCCAGGAAGTACGCGGTCCCCACCGGTTCACTGTCTGTTTTTTCTGAGCACTCCTCTGCGGAGGGGCTTGTGACTGATAGTGTTTTCCGGCATTCCGGGAACACCAGGGATGTGGACAAGCCTCCCGACAAACAGTCCAAAAAGCTGGACTACGCTGGGCATAAGGTGTATGCTGTGTCCTCCCTAGGCCTCTGTCAGGCCAGTTTGGCCGTACTGATGGCGCACTTCTCCCACGCCCTTATGGGCTCCCTGGATGAGGTGATCCCTCATCTCCCGGCTGACCTCCAGACTACAGTCAAGCAGGTGCGGGATCAGGGAAGGGCGGTGGCGAAGCAGTAGCTCCAAACTGCTCTGGATATTGGAGACTCTTGTGCCTGGTTAGTAGCGGCTGCAGTGGTCATGCACTGCAGAGCTTGGCTGCAGATCTCCACCTTCATGGTGGATACCCAGCACAAGCTGGCATATGTCCCCTTCCTGGGTACCGACTTGTTCGGGCCCGGGGTGGAAGGTCATCTCCAGAGGATCAAGAAGTCCAGTGCCACCTTGGACTCGGTCACGTCTGCCCAGAAGAACAAAGGCAGCCAGCAGCAGCATAAGCCCTTTCGCCCTTCTGCCCCTGTGGCACGTCCGGCCCAGCAACACCAGCATCAGGGCCAGCAGGCTCGCACTTGGCACCCCAAAGCCAAGCCTGCAGCTTCCTCCAGCAGGAACTGGGAGGAAAAGCCCAGAGGCCCTCGGCGGTCCTTCTCCAAGCCTGCCCAGTGACAGGTTGAGGGTGTTGCCCCTAGCCCTCGTCGCTCCCCTGGGTTCCCCAGTGGAGATGGCTCCACCACTTTCTTTCTGCCTGGTCCGCTATCACCACAGACCGCTGGGTGTTGGAAGTGGTAGGAAAGGGTCTGCCTCTGGATTTCAAGCAGGCCCGTCCTTCCGAGTGTCGCCCCACAGGGGGCTACGGGGTCCGCGGCCTCTCTGTCGGCCCGTGGAGCTGACATTGCCCTGCTCCTCCAGAAGGAGGTGATCAGGGAGATGGCGGATCCTCCACCAAACCCAGGGTTTGTGTCCAGGTATTTCCTGGTTCCGAAACGGATGGGGGGCTGGTGCCCCTTTCTAAACCTCGACGACCTGAACAGGTTCCTAAGGTCTCAAACCTTCAGGATGGTCACTCTGGCTCAGATCATTCCATCCTTGGAATGAGGCATGTGGTTCTGTTATCTGGACGTCCAGGACACGTTCTGTCACGTCCCAATCGGTCCGTCCCACCAGCGATTCCTCCACTTCAGAGCAGAGTGGTCCCTTTACGCGTTCCGGGGCTATGCCCTTCAGCCTCTTTCCAGCTCCCAGGGTCTTCACCAAATGCATGGCAGAGGTGACAGCATTCCTGAGGCACCAAAGGTTCCGGGTGTACCCTTACCTGGACAACTGGCTGATTGCGGCCTCCTCCATACCAGAGGTGGAGCGCCAGGTTTGCTCTCAGGTTGGCCTCCTCATCAATGAGGCCAAGTCAGAACTCGTGACAAAGCAGGTGATTCAATTCATTGGGGCAGAGCTCGACTCTCTTCGAGCCAGAGCATGGCTCCCGGTGGACAGGGCCGAGGTTCTTTCATCCTTTGCCCAATCATTTCAAGTTGGGCAATTGCGCCCTGCCCAGGACTTCCTGCGCCTCCTGGGCCTCAGGGTGGCCTACACCAACGTGGTCCGTTGGGCCCATTGGCACATTCGTCCCCTACAATGGGGACTGGCCAGCCAATGGTCACAGTGCTCCAGTCCTTTGGACCAGCCAGTGGCAGTGACCCAGGAGATGTGGAACACTCTCCAATGGTGGATCGTCCCAGCTCATCTGCAGGAGGACATCCCATTTGTCCGCCCCAAGCTGACGGTCTCTCTATCGACCGACGCCTCTCTGATGGGTTGGGGTGCCCATCTGGGGGAGCACAGAGTGCATGACCTCTGGTCCCCTCGGGAGTCCCGATGCCACATCAACCTGCTGGAGCTTCGAGCGGTTCATCTAGTCCTCACTGCCTTCGCTCCGTTTGTACGGGGTCAAGTGGTCCAGGTCCAGACCAACAATACCACGACCATGTACTACCTAAACTGCCAGGGGGCGGGACGCGCTCCATGCCCCTGTGCAAGGAAGCTCTCTGCACTTGGTCCCTCATGCGCAGCCTGGAGGCGGATCTTCTAGCCATCCATGTGGCAGGAGCCTCCAACACTCTGGCCGATGCCCTAAGCCGGATAGGGGCTGCATCTCATGAGTGGTCTCTCCTGCCGGAGGTAGTACAAGATCTGTTCTCCCACTGGGGCATGCCTCAGGTGGAGCTGTTTGCCTCCAGGGAGAATGCGAAGCTGAGGCTGTTTCGTGCCTGCCCCCCTCAGCAGGACTCACTGCAGAGGGATGCCTTCTCGAGGCCGTGGACCCAGGGCCTCTTCTACACATTTCCCCCATTTCCCTTGATCCACAAGGTGCTTCTCAAGGTGAGGAGGGACAAGGCGCAGGTGATTCTGGTAGCCCCAGACTGGCCCCGCCAGTTCTGGTATCCAGATCTCCTCAGCCTCAGCTCCAGGCTCCCGAGGTAGCTCCCAGCCCACCCGGACCTGATCTCAGTCAACCAGGGGAAGGTTCTCCACCTGGACCTTCAATCCCTGCACCTGACGGCCTGGTTCCTGAGTGGCTAGAGTTCCAGGCCTTGGGTCTTTCCGATGAGGTCCTCAACATTGTTGAGGCATCCCGTAAGGAGTTGACCAGGACATGCTATGCCTTCAAATGGAAGAGCTTCTCCATTTGGTGTTAGGGCAAGGGGGTTGGAAACTTCCTCCTGTTCCTTGGCAAGCATTCTGGACTACCTGTGGTCCCTTTCTCAGCTAGGGCTTCAGTCAACGACCCTTAAGGTGCACCTGGCAGCCATCTCTACTTACCGGGCATGGGCTGGGAAGCAGTCGGTGGTGCAGGAGAAGGTGGTCGAGCACTTTTTCAAAGGCCTTGATCACATATCCCCCTCCAGTGTGAGAACCTCCACCTCCATGGGATCTACTGCTGGTATTGGCTAAGCTCATGGGCAAGCCATTCAAACCGATGCACAGGTGTGACATCTCTCACCTGTCGTGGAAGACCGCCTTCTTGGTGGCTATCACATGAGCCAGAAGGATGGGAGAGCTCCAGGCACTTTCCATCGAGTCTCCTTATCTGGTCTTCCACAGGAACAAGGTTGTCCTGTGCCCCCACCCGAAATTCCTTCAGAAGGTGGCATCGGAGTTTCACCTTAACTAGGTGTTGACACTGCCGGTGTTCTACCCCAATCACACCTCGGAGGCCGAATATAGGCTCCGTACTTTGGATCCTAGAAGAGCGCTCTCTTATTATAAGGAGTGAATGGCTGGAGTTCAGGGGAGAGGTTCGCCAGCTGTTTGTCACCTACGCTGAAGCCGCACCTGGCAGACCTGCAGCCAAGCAGACGAGAGGCAGGTGGGTCACCTGCTGCATAGTTCTCTGCTACAGTTTGGTGGGTATGGAGCCTCCCAAAGGGATAAAAGCTCATTATACCCACCATACCACTGCTTCTATGGCTGCTTCCAGGGACGTCCCTATCCAGGAAATCTGCAGAGCTGCTACCTGGAAGTCAGCACACACCTTTATTACCCATTACCACATCGACCTTGAGTCATGCTTAGATGCTAGTTTTGGGACCTCGGTTCTCCAGTCCTTGTTTCCTAAGTAGGGGGTATGCGCCTTGACTCCCTCCTCCCGGAGAACTGCTAGGAGTCTGCCAGTAAGTGTGGATTGAACAACATATCCATGTTCCTAGAAGTACAGGTTACTCACCTGTAACAGGGTTCTAGGAATGGTATATATTGTTCATCCTATTACCAACCTTCCAACTGACGCACAACCTGGCTGGCCAGGCTAGATTCTGGCGTCATGGGGTGGAGCCAGAGTTTACCACCGGGTTGGTGGGAGGAGCCAGCTTGAAGACCTTCCGGCAAGATTTAAAGTGGCAAGGAACCTGCCAGTAAGTGTGGATGACCAACATATACCATTCCTAAAACTCCTGTTACAGGTAAGCAACCTGTATTTTTTACATTTTCATTGTACCCCCCCTCCCCCAGGTTGCACCAGGAGACGAGTAAATTGTTGTTCAGTGTGCCTGCCTGGTTAAACATTTCAGTAAATAAATATAACATTCAACAAAATCAGTACAGAAATTTGGAAATGCAATCCTGTGGCATGGCTGTTGACAACAAGCATTTGTCAATGCCGAATGTTGGCTTGCTGGCATTGATAGTGTAGGAGTTACAGAGCTGCATAATAGGAATGGCAATGAAGTATTGAACTGAAGTTAATCCCACCACCACCCTGCAGATACTGACAGGCATTGGGGTGTGCTTTTGGGTCGTCAGGCATAACGGCCACACCATTTCACCACGCCATACCCTGCAGACACTGACAAGTGTCATGGTGTGCCTTGAGGTCTTTGGCCCTTATGTTCACCCCATTCCATCAGGAAATATGGTGAGATGGGTGTAATATAGGAGAATGGGGTGAACTTTGGGGCCAAAGAGTCCAAATCACACCTCGATGCCTCTCACTGGCTGAAGGGTGTGAATGGGGGTGGAATGGTATGAGCATTACAGGCGGCAATCCCAAGACACACCCCTGATGCCTGTCAGTCTCTACAGGGTGGGACGTTATGGTCGGAAACCCTAATGCCTCAGGCATTCGTTGGTATCATCACTTCAGACTTTCAACATGGGTTTTTTGTGACCCCCATCTTATGAACAGTGGCAATGTAAGTGTGTTAGCTGAAAGCTGATTTTGCACAGTGACTACGCCATTTGGCATCACAGGTGCGAAAACACATTTTGAACAAGATGTGAAAAATGACAGCTGTACTGTTCATGGGGAGGTGTAAAAAATGGCAATGTTGAAAATCTACAGTGAAAATATTTAAAAAACTGGTGAAGTCACGAGCATGTGTAGAAACTGCGCAATGCACACCCGTAATGTAATTAGTTTGGGGATTTTTTCACAGCTGACTGTCAACACAGGCATTTTGGGAACTCTGCTCATGAACAGTGTCACTGTGATTTTCTTACTCTGTCCCGAACAGTGATTTCCCACAGCGACCACGCATTTCTGCGCTGGAAGTGCGAAAACACATTTTGGCCATGGTGTGAAAAATGACAGCTGTACTGTTCATAAGGAAGTGTGGAAAAATGCCAGTGGTGAAAATCTGGACTGAAAATATTACAAATTCATGAACTTACGAGGGTGCATGGAAACTGCTCAATGCTCGCTCGTAATATAGTCATTTTATGGACTTTTGTCACCAAATTTTTAACATATCAAGTGTCACTGTGATTTTCTTAATCTGTCCTGAACATTGATTTCACACACCGACTGCACCATTGTGTGCTACATGTGCAGAAACAGATTTAGGGCAAGATGTGAAAAATGACGGCTGTACTGCTCATAAGGAGATGTGGTAAAATGGCAATGTTGAAAATCTGGAGTGAAAATATTAAAAATTCATGAATTTATAAGCGTGTGTAGGAACTACGCAATGCACACTTGTAAAACAGTCATTTTGGGGAATTTGTTCACCAGATTTTCAACATAGGGTTTTTGGAGGCTTACCTCATGAACTGTGACACTGTCATTTCATAAATCAGTCCCGAAAGGTGGTTCCGCACAGTGACAGCTAAATCACCTTTCGGGACTGAATAACAAAATGACAGTGCCAGAATTCATTAGGTGGGGTCCCAAGAACCCCATGTTGAAAATTTGGTGAAAAAATTTCCAACAATACCTGAGATATGCATCAAAGGTAAAAAACCCTATTTATTCCATTGTACAGCTTACCGGCATTTCCTCAGTTCGCGGTCGGCTTTGAAAAGTGCAGATGTGTTCCTAAGTCCACCGAAGATCGTCACGCCAGACTCCGGGAGTAAGTATGGGGTGGTGGGAGGTAATAGGAGGCAGGGTCCGCAGAGGGTGGCGCGGGTGGGGTCAAGACAGTCAGTGAGGACTGTTTTTCTTACAGGGCATGTTTTTAAAGGCGGCGTGGGAAGGCTGTTTGGGAGAGCAGTGGAGCCGGCGAGATTGGACACCCGTTGGCCATATGGACTGTTGCCACACTGGGGTGGACTCCCAGCGTGGCACCTGGAACTCTGTTGGGGGGGAGCACAGTGGAGCCGATGGGGGATTGGGCACCCCTGTTGACCATACAGTGTGTGGGGGGGGGGGAGCGCATGAGCACGCTGGGTGGACTCCCAGCGTGCTACTTGTTTCGAGAGATGGAGCTGTCTATGACAGCTGATTCAGTGCAGTGCCAACATGTAGGCACTTTGCATACTGTCGACGCAGCAGTATGCAAATTGCCTATATGTTACCACAGTGGATTGCCGCGTTTTTTTGCCTTCAGCTGTACGCCACTGCATCTGAAGGGCTGTCATAGACAGCTCCAACATTCATTGGCGGGGTGCAGCCATACCTGCAAAAGGCAGCAGAGCATTGGAAGTGGGGGAGGCACACCTATGAATTCTCGTATGGTGGCACTATGTTTCTTGCACACACGCGCATGCAAATGTAAAAATGTGGAAAAAAGATATCATGTTACCAAAACTGTTTATGATTGTCTTTTATAAACACCCAAGCTCTGTGGGCTTATCCAAACTGCTGCATGTGAAAAGGCAAACAAATACCCTTTAAACAGCACTCCCTGACAGAGATTCCAGAAAAAAATTGATTCATTAGGAAAACATTCCTATTCCTCATCATCCCTGCTTACAAGAAAGGCTGCCTTTCTGAGCTACAGTATACTGCTCATTACCAGGAAGCCTTGTGGTAGAAAATGCTGACATTCTGGGATAGCCTGCCCTCTGAAGACAGGTCACAGGCACTGTAGGTAGTAAAAAGTGGCTTGGATGCTGCCAAGCACCAACTACAAATGTCAGTGGACAAGGGGTTTAGCTAATGCAGTGGCCACCAGGAGGTATGCCTGACTTGGAGCCACTGATCTTTTCCTTAATCGGCAAAACAAAGCAGTTGATTTCCATTTGAAGGAAAATCACTCTTTGGGGATCAGGCAGAGTTACGTGAACAAAGAGGAGAAAAATAAGAACTTTTAGAAACATAATGGAAAAGGAAAAGAAAAACGGATCATAACAGACTATGGAAGGGGATGTATGGGAAGGAGTCTTTACCAGAGACAATGCATCTTTCAGCCATACCAGGTTCAAAGAGGTTCAGACAGAGCAAGATGCTGCAGAGGGAAGAGGCAAGTCACTGCCACCAGTTCTTCTGAGCCAAAAATGAATCCCAGGTGAGTTAAAGGTCTCCAGTCTTCAGGAACTTGTGTAGGCATAAGACTTCTTTCCTACCACCTCCCACCACTGGCAGTCCATAACAACAGACCAATGAGTGCTGCGGGAAAGAGTCTCTGTTTAGCCTTGCTAAAACAGCCAAGACAGAAAAAGTAGAAACATTTCAAACAAAAATTTATTTAATTTTTTATTTTATTGAAATGTTTTGCCAGGAAGGCACACTAAACAACAAGTTGCTCGTCTCCTGGTGCAACCTGGGGGGACAGGGCATACAAATGATACTACAGCACATTTAAGTGGAACATTAGTGCAGTAGCGGATACAGACAATCAATCAATCAATCAATCAATCAAGTCTTTATTTAACCAGGCGTTCATCGTTGAGCAGAAGCTCATTTGCAAGATGGACCTGGGTGGAGCATGAACAATTGTATATACAGGTCAACACAGGTATTTACAAGGCAATACAGATAATACTCTTTACAGAGAGGAAGAAAAAGTTCATATGTACATAGAATTATACAGATATTGTACAGATTACACGGTATTTACATACATAGAAGTGTCTATAGGAAGATAAAGCAGGTTATCTAAGGTTGCAGGAGGAAGTAACGAAGAAAAAATAAAAATAAAAATATACACCAGGTAGAGGTGAAGGTAGGGGGAAGAGAGGGAGGAAGTAGGGGAGAAAGGCTAGGAGGGCACGGTACAGAAAGGAGTTGGTAAAGCTGGATGTAGAAGGTGGATGGAGAAAAGGAGTATGTGTGAGCCCCAGGATTGAATGCTATAAAGTACGGGGCATGGTAGGATGTCACAACCCAGGGTAGTGAGCTCCTATCCGAGGTTGGGAAAGGAAGAATAAGGGGATGGACAGGCCTAGTGTTGATAAGACAGGGGGATAAGAGAGAGAACAATTAGGCTGGTGAGGAGCAAGCTGGGGGGCTCAGTAATTAAAATTGGGTCTAGGCGTGGCTATTTACCAGTGCAGACACCGGTACTGGGTCTGAGTGGGTGAAGCAGTTACATACTTCTCTGATTGTACGGAAATAAAGCATCTTGAAAGCATTTATACCAGTTAGAGTGCATAATTTGAGGGTTTTTTGTAGATCGTTCCATAAGGTAGGTAGCACGAAGCTTATGGCTGCCCTGCCGAAGCGGGATTTTGCTTTGGGTACTTTGAGTGTAATAGCTGAGTAACTTCTTAACGCGTATTTCCCAATTATACCCAGGGGAAGACAGCAGGAGATATAGTAAGGCAGCTTATTAGAGATGGCTCTATAGGTCCAGAGAGCGGCGTTTCTGTGGCACCTGAACTTTAGTGATGTCCATCCCACTGCCGCATATAAGGTGCAGTGATGTGTGTAGAAGGGGAGTCCCGTTATAAACCTCAGTGCTCGATGGTAGAGTGTGTCCAGTTTAGCCATGTAAGAGTTGGGGCATTGGCTGTAGAGGAAGTCAGCGTAATCAACCAATGATAGGAAAATGGATTGGACCAGTTGTTTCTTGGCATCTCTGGTGAGAAATTGGCTGATTCTAAAAACAGTCCAAGCCTTTGCAAGTCGTTTAGCAAGTCCTCGATATGTTCAATGAAGGAGAGTCTTTGGTCTATCCAAACTCCCAGATACTTGAATTTTGTAACAAATTCTAGTTTTCACCTAGAACTGTGGTAATTTGAGGAACTGTCCCACTGGACACAGGGTTAGCTGTACGGTTAAAAGGAGAGACCATCGCTTTAGTTTTTGGCATTAAGGAGTAGCTTTTTGGAGGAGTTGGCTTTGCAAAGGTTGAATTCTGACTGCAGGTCATTGCAGGCAGCTTCAGGTGTTGGCGACTCACGTAGAGAACTGTATCATCTGCAAACAGATGGATGTTGGCTTCTTTTATACAGTAGTCGATGTTATTAATGTAGATTGCAAAAAGTAAGGGCCCTAATATAGAACCTTGAGGTACCCTCTTTGCAGAGTTTTAAAGGGGGACAGGCCTCCTTCGGCTTTAACTTGTTGAAGGCGCCTGTAAGACAGTCAGTAAACCAACGCAGAGAGGAGGGGTCCACACCTATGGTTTGAAGGGCGGAGAGGAGCAGACTATGGTCGACGGTGTCGAAAGCCTTGCTTAGATCAAGGAAAACAGCACAAATAAAGTTTTGCTCTCAAGATTCCGCTGCCAGTCATTAGTAACTTTGGCGAGGCTGAGATAGTGCTATGTTTAGCTCTGAATCCGGACTGCATAAGATTAGCAGTTCCCTAGACTCAAGGTGAGTCCTCAGCTATGCATTTACAATTTTCTCTAGGAGCTTGGACAGGACCAGAAGGAGGGAATTGGCTGTAGTTATTGAGATCGCCACGGTCACCTGATTTGAACAGTGGTATGACATGTGCTGTCTTCCATATAGGTGGTAAGGTGCCCTGAGACAGGGATAAGTTAAAAAGGTGGGTGACGGGTATTGCTAGTACGTGGTAGGCAATTTTTAGGAAGTAAGGGTCAAGGGAGTCGGCCCCAGCACTTTGTCTAGTATCCAACTGAAGCAAGAGGTCCTCTACCTCTTTCAGTGTGGCAGGTTGAAGTGAGAAAGGCGGCGAAGCTATCGGAGTTTCAGGCAGTTGGCTGGCAGTCTGGGAGCGAAGTATGTTTGCAGGAGTTATCAAATGCCATGCCTGCAGTAGCAAAGTGGTTATTGAATCGTCAAGTATATCCATCTTTTCGGTTATAGTCAAGTTGCCAGAGGTAATCTTGGTGAGTAATTTCCTGGGAGTGGCCTAGCAGATCACTGATTGTGTTCCAGAGCTTGATTGGGCTCTTTGTGGCAGAGTCAAGTTCGGATTTGAAGAAGGTGGCCTTGATTCTCTGATTGTTTTGGTACATAAATTTGTAGTCTCTTGAACTGGTTCCAGTCCTCTGCAGTGTTCAGTCTGCGTGCTTTTTTCCAGAGCTTATCTCTTTCTAGAAGCAAGGACTTGATCTGAGGGTGAACCATTTACAGGTTTTGGTCCTAGTTCGAACTTTAATAAAGGGAGCATACTTATTAAGGGCCCTTGATAGAATGTTGTGGAAGATATTGTAAGCTAGCGTAATCGTTTTGGCCAGGTAGAAATCTTGCTACTCAGGGGAGTACTTAAAGCTCGTTTGGTAGGCATGTTCATTAAAGTTGCGCCTGGATCTCTTCATAGAGAACTTGCTGATGGGTGCTGGGTTGTTGGTGGATCTTACTCCGCAATAAAACAATAGTCGCTGGCGTCTGAGAAGAAGACATCAGCGTGGGAGAAGAGATGAGGTTTGCTCACCATTAGCACATCCAAAAGTGTACTTTACTGGGGTTCTTCACGTTTGGCGTGTTGGTTCAGTAATAAGTTGCGTCAGCCATATTCATCACAGAAGGATGCAAGGGGCAGCTGTGTTAGAGAGCCAGTCAAAGTTGAGGTCTCTAAAATAATAGTTTCTGGCAGCCCTGTCCCAACTTGTCACTTAGATATGACACAAGCTGTAGGCCAGCAGGCGGTGGTCTGTAGCATCCTAATACGCAGAGTGCAGTAGTCTGTGTAATTTCCACTTTGAGAATTAGGCATTTGAATTAGCTGGCGACAGATGCCGAGGATAAGCAGGAGGCAGAAAATCTGTCTTTAACGTGAATAGCTACCCTCCTCCTCTGGCATGCCTATCAGCTATGAACAAGGCATAGTTGGGTATGTTTACTTCTCTATCAGTGGTGCTGGGTCTAAGCCAAGTTTGGAAATCACAAGTATGTCAGGAAAGGTATGATTTACCCAGGTTTGTATTAAGGTTATCTTTTTAAGGAGGCTACATACGTTAATATGCAGAAGCTTATTCCTTTTAAATTTGCTAGTTCTGCTGGCAAAGCAATAGCTTCTTGAGCCAGGGTTGAGTTCACGTTGCCTGAACAAAGCAGGAGGATAAGTAGGATTTTCTAAGGCGCTAATTATAAGCTTGTAATTCCTGCCTTTCTCCTGTCTAGTAGATCTGATGTTTTTAGGGACTGGAAAGTAGCCACCATAGAAGAGCTGATCTGTTGTAGCAAGAGCTAGTACCCTACCACAATAGTGAGGAGGAGATAGAAGTCTGCGTGGTGGGAGGTGGGCCTTGTGTGGTGGGAGTGTTATAAGTACTACTGGTATGTGTGGTCCAAGAGCAGGGTTAAGGTACTGGTACTTGGAATCACGGAGGCAATTAAATGATAAGTTGCCATGTGGTATACAGCACAAGGTGCGTTGTAGACCAAACATGATGGTAGTTCAGGTGTCCAATGCTGGGTAGCTGGTATCAGCAGAAGAAGGGGCAGTAAAAGGAGCCATATAGGGCCCGACATGATGGTACCTCAAAAAGGAGCCACTCAGTTAGCCCAGGGGCCAGTGGGGTTGCTGGATTAATGCTTCTTATCAGTAGCTTTCGATCCAGGTCGACCCAAATTTGATAGCATTAAAGATATTTAGTGGTGAAGGCACAGCCAAGGAGAGCCTATCTTTGTTTAGTAAGGCGAGGCCCTGAGAGTTGGATCCTGTAGGCTGGATAGAAGAGGGGATCCTGAGCTAAGTCTCTATTGGTGGGGCACTGCGCTGGGCGTGGACTAATATTTTGGCAGGAGCTACTGTATTTAATAATCAGCGGAGGTGGGGGAGGGGGGGCGGTCGAAAAAGTTGCGGCAGTTGCCGTACCTTGTAGGGCCTTGGGTCCGTGTCTGCGGTCTCGAGCATCGGCTAGAGGGGCGCCGACCACACGGTAGCCGGGAATCCCGCTGCTTAGGAGCTGGGAGCCTGGGCGACAGTTTCTCGGCTGAGGGAGAGAAGGAGAGTGAGAGACAGTAACTATACAGTAGCAATACATGGGATAACTATACAGTAGCAGGATAAAATTGAGATAGTCCAGCAATATACAAAAAATATTTTCGAAAAATACAAAATTGAAAACAGTTGAAGTGCCATTATAACTGGAGGAGTTACAAGGGGTAGTTGCAGATAAAGATGCAACAGGAGGAGGAGAAAGTGCTATAACAGGAGTAGCAACTAATATAAGTGGTAGTAGTCCTAGCTAGAGGAGGATGGGGATATGGGGGGGAGGGGTTGTTAGTGCAACCCCAGTCCGGTATGCCATTTGTATCTGACAGCAATACCAGGTGGGTTGGGTTCGGGGAGGAATAGGTCACTGGCACAAGGGCTAGGGTTTTACATTTGCAATAGGCACCTAAGTAATTCCAACACAGGAAACAGTAACTTGTAATGTCCAATACCAGAAGTAGGATTCTAAAATGTGGCTTTTATTCACATCCAAACAGAATAAACAAAGCATAGATGGACTCCCACAGGGCTACACTCCTGGTAATGCAGATTAAAATAGACCAGAACACATCCTCATCACTTTAGCCCTCAGGCTCTGCCACACACTGGGCACACAGCCCAGACTTGTACGCTGCTTTGGGTTACACAGCCCGAACTTGTACACTGCTTTGGGTTACACAGCCCGAACTTGTACACTGCTTTGGGTTTTCCCTGGCTCAGCTTCCTTGCCAGCCATTTGGACTCCTTCCATACTTCATGGAAACATTTTCTGGTGGCTCCCTTAACCACCTAAGAGCACCTCGGCTCCATCAGAGAATCTTTCTTTCAATCCCACGTATGGGGTACTTTCCTCAGGCACTGGCCAAGTACCTGAGAGAAAGCAAAAAAGGTGTCTTAGAGCAAATCTGAATGCCGCTTTCTGAACCTATAGAGCCATCTCTAATAAGTTCCTTACTATATCTCCTGCTGTCTTCCCCTGAGTATAATTGGGAAATACGCGTTAGGAAGTTACTCAGCTATTACACTTAAAGTACCCAAAGCAAAATCCCGCTTTGGCAGGGCAGCCATAAGCTTCGTACTACCTACCTTATGGAACGATCTACAAAAAACCCTCAAATTAAGCACTCTAATTGGTATAAATGCCTTCAAGACGCTTTTATTTCTTTACAATCAGAGAAGTATGTAACTGTTTTACCCACTCAGACCTAGTACCGTGTCTGCAATGGTATATAACCACGCCTAGACCCAATTTTAAGTACTAACCCCAGCTTGCTCCTCAAAGCCTAATTGTTCTCTCTCTTATCCTATCTTAAACTAGGCCTGTCCATCCCTTTATCCTTCCTTTCCCAACCTCGGATAGGAGCTCACTACCCCTGGGTTGTGATATCCTACCATGCCCCGTACTTTATAGCATTCAATCCTGGGGCTCACACATACTCCTTTTCTCCATCCACCTTCTCTACATCCCATTTTACCAACTCCTCTCTGTGCACTGTGCCCTCCTACTATTTCTCCCCTACCTCCCTCCCTTCCCCCCACCTTCGCCTCTACCTGGTGCATATTTTAATTTTTTTTCTTCCGTTACTTCCTCCTGCAACCTTAGATAACCTGCTTTATCTTCCTATAGACACTTCTATGTATGTAAATACCCTGTAATCTGTACAATACCTGTATAATTCTATGTACGTGAACTTCTTTTTCTTCCTCTCTGTAAACAGTATTATCTGTATTGCCTTGTAAATACCTGTGTTGACCTGTATATACAATTGTTCATGCTCCACCCAGGTCCATCTTGCAAATGAGCTTCTGCTCAATGATGAACGCCTAGTTAAATAAAGACTTGATTGATTGATTAAAATCCATAGAGGTGAATTTAGTTACTACTGATGGGGGTCTCCCACCTCTCGCTCCCACAATTCATACCCAGCCATTTCTCTGTACAGTAAACACCTTATGCTTTAAAACTGTGCAGTGTAGATTCTTGCTAAAGGTATTTCACATTCCATCTACTTGCATTGCTTCCCATTTGTGCTGGACTTGAACATACTTAAATCAAGGGGCATTGTCCATTACTCTAGACCCCCCCACAAAGTTAAGCAGTCCAATCCCCACTTTCTTTTTTCCCTTTGTGCTGGACTTGAACATACTTATAAGTGGTATTGTCCATTACTCTAGACCCCCACTGAGTTAAGCAGTCCAATCCCCACATCTTCCAACTATACTTGGCTGTCTTTTCGTGACCCCACAGTAACAGTCCCTTTAGTTTTCTTCTGTTCAGGTGAAAACACTTGGCCCTTTCTCAGAGCAAACGCGCCCTTTGGTTGCAGGTGTCCCACAGGCATTTCCTCCCCAAGGAATCTCCCTCTTAGAGCTTTTGGTGCCTCAGCACAACTTGAATAGGCAGCTTCTTTCCCTTAGCCAGACCCGGTGGGGGAGGGGTTGCCCCTGGAAAACAGGCAAACACCTTCCCCCATCCCCTCAGGGATGGGGTTATTGAACCATTGAAAGCGGTCTCCACCACTTCAATTACCAGTTCCTGTGTTCCTCTTCAGATGGAAACACACACCTTACACAAAAGTAGCTCTGAAACAGAGCTTAAAGCTCTGAGAGCCTGCACACACTCTGCTGCACTACAGTCTCTCTCTCAGACTGAACACAGACTGGCTTCAAAATCCCCAACATTCTACTCTAACCTCCAACTGCAACATTCCAGTGTGGCTTATGCAGCTGCGGCAGTTCTAAAGTGATGTCATCCCTCAGTCTCAGTTGAGACTGAGAACAGAGTGAGACAGTGTGAAATCCATTTAAGTGGAGTTTCACAAGCTGCCTTCCCTGCGTGCCACTAGGTCTTACTGGGATTCTAGTAACCCCGGGTAACAGGGGGGTTACACTCACCCTGGGCCAGGAAAATGAATGTCTGCAGTAATTAATCACCCTGCTTAGGCCATCTCACCCCATGTGTTGACTACAGGGAGGTAGTGCTACCTTCTCCCCTACTATGTGCCAGCACAGACAGACAACACTAAGGGCCTAGAGGCCTTTGGCTGATGCATCAGCCTCTACTCTGCCCACAGACTATGGGTACCTAGTGGCTCCAGTAGAATTGCCCAGAGCATAGCCCTAATAGATCAGTACTACAACCCCTACTGCAGGTCAGGGCCACAGCCTGTCTATCCCCCTTGCCCTCTAGGGAAAATCTGTCTACCTCTAACTCAAATCCCAAAACAAACAGGGGACCTCCCCGACCCTGGACACCATGCAACCACACACCAGGAGCTAATACCATACCATATGCATTACTCCCACATTCCCCCACAACCATACCTGTGGAAGAAAAAAGTTACACACAGTAACAACAACAACAGGACTTTAAATACTACACTCTAAAGTACTAGTGAGGGACTCCGATGAGTCCCTCCTCCTCCTCTTCTTGTCTTCTCTTCAAACTTCTTCAGGAACACCTGCAAGAAAAAGAAAGACAACACACACTCCTAATCTGCATACACAGTCTATCTAAACCCCTACCATCAAAACACTGGAGAATCCCAAAAATATTTTTTTAGAAAAGTAGAAAAACAGTATAAACATTAGAAAACAGTAGAAAACAATGACATTATTTACAATACACATTTGGGGGATGGAGTGCCCTAAAAGTCCCATCTAGTGACCACAGTGCCCGAAGGCAAGTCCATTAAAGAGTCTTTCCTGGGCTGGATCCTGGTGAAGCACAGTTCTAGCAGGCCAAAGTCACGAAGGAGAGAGTCTTTGAGGACAGTTCAAACATCTGGAGTCTGCTAGTGTAGGGTGTGTACTGCAATGTCATAAGAATAGAAAAGTCTGGACTTACCAGTCCCTTATAGAATGACAACGGCACCAACCTGGTCCTCAGCCAAAGACTCTCCCTGGCAGCATTCCTCCGATACAGCTGGGCAGACATCTTCTGGGAATAACAGGAGGGCACATCTGGAAATGGCTGGGATGATGTCATCTCTGGAGATGGAACCCCAAAATATCAGGGTACTAAGTGAGGCAGACACCAACATAGAGATGTCAATAGGGAGAAGTGCAGGGGTAAATGGAGAAAGTGACAAATGCAATAAGGACAGGGATGGGGCAAAAAGGGGTAAGACCATCAAGAAATGGAGGGTAATGAGTACCAATGCCCGTAGTTTGGGCAATGAGTTCCCTGAACTGGTGGCCTCGATGGAAGAGGGATGCCTGGATATTGTAGCAGTCACAGAAACATGGTACACAGAGAACCATGACTGGGATGTTAACATACCAGGGTACACAACCTACAGGAGAGACAGGGAGGGCAGAAGGGGGAGAAGTAGCTCTCTATATAAGGGAAGGGATACAAGCAACTGAATGAAAGAGTAAACAGGGAGGAGAGGAGGCACTGTGGGTTACCTTAGAGACTGGAAATAGCACCACAATCCGCACAGGGGTTGTATATAGACCCCCATGTCAGGGGGAGGGAATGGACAAGGATATGATAGAAGGCATACTTAGGATGGCAGAGAAAGGGGAGATACTGTTGATGGGGGACCTTAACATGCCAGATGTTAACTGAAGCACCTTTGCGACAGCCACATCCAAAAGCAAGGCCATTCTTGCTACCCTTCAGGTGGCATGCCTCAAACAGCTAGTTTTTGATCCCACTCATGAGGGAGCAATCTTAGACCTCGTACTCTCAAATGGGGACAGTGAGAGGATCTCAGATCTAGAAGTGGGTAGCCATTTGGGAACAAGTGACCACCAAACAGTGTGGTTCACGATAAACCCTGCTACAGAGTCAAGCCATACAAAAGTGAGGGTTCTGGACTTCAGGAGGGCTGACTTTGGCAAGATGGGAGAGTGCCTTAGAAAAGCACTAGCAAACAGGCTAGAAGGAGGGGTGGAGCAACAATGGGCAAATATCAAAACTGTCATCACAGAGGCAACAAGCCTTTGTGTGAAGCAAATAAACAAATCAAAACAAAAGAAAAAGCCACTATGGTTCTCAAAAGAGGTGGCGGTGAAGGTTAGGGAGAAAAAGATAGCATTTAGGAAGTATAAGGAAACACAGAAGGAGCAGGACAGAGAACTGTACCAGTTAAGGCAGAAGAAAGCAGGGAGGGTAGTCAGAATAGCAAAGGCACAAACTGAGGAAAAGATAGCTAACTCGGTTAAGAAGGGGGATAAAACATTTTATAGGTTTATCAGGGGGCGCAGAAAGACAAAGGGAGGGATAGTGAGGCTGAATAGAATGGATGGTGGGTGGGCAGAGAGTGACAGTTATAAAGCAGGGGTACTGAATATATACATCTTCCCTTGTCAATCTTCACCATTCATTACTTCCTGGGTGTAAGCCAGAGGCACGCACCAATCACGGGAGCTTTTTTTTTTTTAAATTGCCCCTAACCCGCCCTTGAAATGACGTCATCGTCATGCGTGGCGGCCGTTAATGTGACCGACTCCTCCTCCAACTCCAGTTCTGTTTCTCCGCCGTCGAGGCAGCACCTGCTTTCACTGGAGCATTTTCAACTCGTAGTTTACGGCGACTCCTCCATTTGTATCGCTTTTCGATGCCATACCGGTAAGACTGTTCCTTTTTCTATTTGTGCGGCGTGGTGTGTTTTCCTACTGTGTTTTCCTAATAGTTTGGCGTTATGTCCGGTTCTGGGCGAGCGTTTGAGCGGGCGGGCCCTATCGTCGGTGCTCCTGTGGCGGCATTTCTCCATCTCGGACCGGCATGGCGTGTGTCTTCGTTGCCTGGGACTCAACCATGATATGGATTAGATGCGGCGCTTGTTTCTCGATGGACCGTCGGCGTCCTCAAGTTCAGCGTACAAGCTCGGCAAGAACCCGCCGACTTTGAGGGACAGCGTCGCTTCATGAGGAATCTCGGGCCGAGATCATAGGCCTTTCCCCGGTCCCTCCCGGGCCTACTACGATCCGAGGAGGAGGGTCTCTCTCCCTTCTTGCCGAGGAGGAGGCCCTTCCGCGGTGTTGGGGGCGTCGTAGCCCTCCGGGGCATGCGCTGACACCGCCTCGGCATCACCTCTGGAGGTGCAGGCTCCCCGTGTCGAGGCCCTTGGCTGGCCCGGCTCGGGTGAGACCCTCGGCGTCACCTCGGGCGCGTTTCGGATCGGCGCGTTCGCGGTGCCGGTGATCAGCGGCGCCGTTCCTGGTGCCGTTTCGATCCGACACGCTTGCGTGCGGTGATCGAGCGGCGCCGTTCTTGGCGCCGCTTTGAATCAGCGCCGTTCGCGGCGCCAGTGATCAGGCGGCACCGTTAGCGGTCCGTTTTTAGCCTCGGCTCCGTTCGTGGTGCCCGATGTGCCTGGCGGCGCGCCCGGCGGTGCCGCTTGCCTCCCAACGCCGCCCGGCGTTGGCGCCTTCCCCTCCTCTGGGCGGTGCGGGTCTGCCAGAGCCGCTGGGGGTGTGGTGGGCCTTCATGCTGCCGGCGTGGTGGGGAAGCGGGGCGCGCACTCGGTGCCGGGGCCGTTGGGCCCGTGGCCTCGAGGACCCTGGGGTGGCCAGCATCGAGGTCCTGCTGGTCTCGTCCTCCTCGGAGGGCGATGGCTCAGATGTGGACCCATCCTGGCACCCCATTCTTCAGAATCTGGGTCCTCGGTGGCTAGAGGTACCAAGCGCGCAGTGAGCCCCTCCCTCTGTCCCCGTCGTCTCCTGAGGGTTCCTCGGCTGGGGTGGCCGAGAATCGGGGCAGACATGGGGGTGACGGAGGGCCCCCTCTGAGGCCGGTGACAGCTACCCCGGGTGCTGTTACCTCCTCTAGGGTTGAGGAGCGTTGCAGTCGGGAGGAGGCCTCTCGGAATCCGAGGGTTGAGGACAGGCGTCCTGCTGCTCGGTCTTCTTTGGCCACCTCAGGGGTGGCCAGAGCCGTAAGCAGAGCCCGCCCCTCCCCAGGGTTCTAGGGTGTCCTCTGGCGGCGTTTGTGCGGACTGCCCTTCTGGATCCATGCAGTCGGCATCGTCAGGGAGTTTCTCCCCAGGGCTCTTCCAGGTTCCGCTTCCCAGAGTTCCGTTCTGCGGCCTGGTTTGATATCGGATCCCTCCTACTAGGGCTCCCTTCCCGGATTCAGAGCCCTGCATGAAACAGTTGCCTCCTTGGGTGCCCTCTCCCATCTCTCTGCTTCACCACCCCGCTCCCCAGGCCATGTCGGTCCTCGGGTCCGTTATCCTGGGAGCAGTTCAGGAGTTCTCGTGCCTTCCCTCATATGTTAGTTACATGCATGAGCGGGTCTTTCGACTCTCCCACCGCCATGAGAATCCTCTGGACATTCCAGTTCCCCATCATCCTCGTCTCCCTCCTCTGAGGAAGGAACCCCTACTCATCTGTCCTCCGATGCTGATTTCACAGAATATCAGCGTTTCCTCTCGAGGATGGTGAGGATCTTGGTTCCTACGTTCGGGAGACAATACCGAGCGGGTGACGCGTGAATTCCTTGGTGAATTCAGTGCCCAGCATCTGGTGGTACCTTCCTGGCTATCCCCTTCCAGGAGGCGTCTATCCGGTCCTGGCAGTTCCCTGCCGTTTCTTCCCCAGCCCCGGCGGACTGCCAGCGTAGGTATTGTGCCCCCTCTGAGTCTCTAGGTTCCCTTCCCAACCCATCCTCAGGTTTGGTATACCTGGATACTCCTTCTGGGTGCCGTTGCCTGGCGCACGACCACCCACGGGATTCGGACTCTCTCCAGTTCGACCATTGGGGGCGAAGAGTGTTCTCTTCTTCTAGTGCGAGTGCATGTATTGCATCACATCAGGCTCACCACGCTGCCTACAACCGGCATCTGTGGTCGATGATGTCCCAGCTGCTGGCATCTATGCCTGACACGGAGCAAACCATACAAGCCGTTGCCCTCTCCGCGGTAGGCCTGGAGCTGGCAAGACACCAAGCAAGGGCATCTTATGACACCAATGAGGTGGCTTCCAGGCTTGCGGGGACAGCGATCTGCATCAGGCGGACGGCATGGCTTCGTCTTTCCAGGTTGTCACCCCTGGCCCGGCGTAGGGTGATGCGCTCCGCCTTCCGGGGGACCCGTCTTTTCTCATCCAGAGCTAGGAGACTTTACAGGGCTCCATCCGTCTCCTCGTCCTCGGGAGGCACCTCCTAGCTCTTCTCCACTTAGCTTTCTGAATAAGCCAGGGTCTTCTCCTTCTGTTTCTCACCAGCAGAAGGCTGGGGTCTTGTTCCCTCAGGGTATGGCCTCTTCCCCTCCTGGGAAGAGGAGCTTAATACTCACCAGGAGTAATGAATGGTGAAGATTGACAAGGGAAGATAGGAAAATTACGTACCTACCGTAATTCTTGATCTTCTCTTGTATCTTCACCATTCATTACTTACACCCACCCACCATCCCCTCAGTGGCCTCTTCCTGTGGCTTCTCCACCTCCCGTCTCCTTCCTCTCTCTGCATTTTCTCTTTGTTTATAAAATATAGGGGAAAATTCCTTAATTTTTCAAAAAAAAAAATAAAATAAAATAAAATAAAAAAAAAAAAAAGTTCTTTCTTAAGGGGGAGGGTTCTACACCAGAAAAATTACTTACTCTAAGATTCATGGGCCATCTAAGTGGATTGCATTGGCGATCAGACTGCACTACTATCTCTTGCTATTCTTCTGGCAAGATACCTCTGAGGTTTTGGTCTGGCTCAGGCTGTTCAGTTTTGATCCTGCAATCCCGTGTTCAGATAGTTGCCCTGAAATCTTCCCCCTCTATTCTTGCCTTGCAGAGCAGAGGAATGAAATACGTCTGTTCCTTTCTTCTTTTAACAAAAAAAGAAAAAAATGCTGAGGGAACTCTCTCGACTGCTATAGGCATCTTGGTATCTGGGTCATGCATCTAGTCAAAAGGAGAAATCAAACAAGAAGGCAAATGAGAAGGTAGGCTTTCCTTCTGCTGTTTTGCTATTGGTTTCTCCCTTAAGTATCCTCCTGGACAATTTTACAATAGAGCTTTGCTGACCATATCCAATCCTAACCAGCCTAAGCCTTGGCCTGCCTTAGCCAGTCAGTCTGAGTCCCATTTCTGTCTTGAAACGCCTGAAAGCTTGCATTTCCATTTCTAAACCCTGAGCAGCACTCTCATGCTGCTGGGGTTTTATTCTTCCCTCCTCGGGTGTCCTCCCAGTTAAAGGCCTCCGGCCAGGAGCCGAGGCGGGTGTCATGAACAATGGCATGTTGAAGATAAGGACTATGCCCTCCTGAGTCTGTCTAAGCGGGTTCAGTGAACCTTCTCTTCAGCTCTATCTACGAGGATTCTTGCTTCCCCTTTAGTGAGCCTTCAGCTACAAGCTAACTATGCTCGTTGGGCATTCTGGTCCTTCAACATCCCATCTCTCTCTTCTCTTTCTTCTTCTTCTATTTTCTCATTTCCTTACTCATCTCTCCTCCTAGAGTCTTGCAGGTAGAGGCCCTGCAGTCCCTAGATTAGGGATGTTCTTATCTCCTCTGTCCTTCCTCCATCGGCTTATTCCTTTTCAGTTCATTCTTCCTTGCTTTGCTATCCCTCGGCTATCTTGCCTGCTATCTATATTTTCTGCTTTCTCTTTTGCCTCTCCGACTCACAGAACTGAGTTGGAGGAGGGTACGTATTAGCAGGCCCCTCGTTATGGCTGGCGTTGCTCTCGGTAGGGCCATTAGGCAATTTTTAAAAAGCTCCTGTGACGGTGTACCTCCTGCACCCAGGAAGTAATGAATGGTGAAGATACAGAGAAGATCAAGAATTACGTAGGTACGTAATTTTCCTTTCTGTTCAGTATTCACAAAGAGGAAGTGGGAAGGTGCCTAATCCAATTAACAGAAGCACTCTGGAGAGGGGAGTTGATCCCAGTCCTTTCACAGAAGAAAGGGTTCTGAAAGAACTCCTAAAACTGAAGGTGGACAAAGCAATGGGGCCAGATGGAATTCACCCCAGAATTCTAAAGAATTAAGCAGAGAACTAGTATGGCGCCACTGACTACGCTTTTAACAAATCATGGGAGGATGGTGTGGTACCTGAGGACTGGAAGAAGGCAGATGTGATTCCCCTTCACAAAGTGGGACCAAGGCGAGGCATGAAACTACAGACCTGTCAGTTTGACCTCTGTGGTAGGGAAAGTGATGGAATCACTTCTGAAGGAAAGAATTGTTGAGTACCTAGAGGCCAGTGGGGCTGGGACCCAAGGCAGCATGGATTCACAGCGGGAAGGTCATGTCAGACAAATCTAATTGATTTCTTTGACTGGGTGACCAAAGAAGTAGACCAGGGAGGGGCTGTGGACATGGCCTACCTAGACTTTAGCAAGGCATTTGACACAGTCCCACACAAAAGATTAGTAGTCAAATTAACCAGCCTGGGAGTGGGTCCCAGGGTGGTAGCCTGGGCAAAACATTGGTGGAACAACAGGACACAGAAGGTAATTGTAAATGGAGTCCACTCTGAAGAAACAGGGGTTACTAGTGGGGTACCGCCGGGTTCAGTACTGGGTCCAGTCCTTTTTAATGTCTTTATAAGTGACATTGCAGAGGGACCAGAAGGAAAAGTATGCCTCTTTGCAGATGACACAAAGATCTGCAACAGGGTTGATACACAAGGAGACATGGAAAGGATGAGAAGGGACATGGCAAGGTTGGAGGAATGGTCAGAAGTATGGCAGCTAAGTTCAATGCAAAGAAGCGCAAAGTAATGCACCTGGAAACAAAAACCCAGGGGAAGATTACACAGTGGGGGAGGAGGTAGTAACAACAACAAAAATGGAAAGAGACCTAGGGGTAATCATATCAGATGACCTTAAGGTTGGCAAGCAATGCAAGAAGGCGGTAGGGAGGGCTGGGGGGATACTGGGATGTATAGGGAGAGGTATCACCAGCAGAAAACAGGAAGTTGTTATCCCCCTGTACAGACAGTTGGTGAGACCCCATCTGGAGTACTGCATCCAGTTCTGGAGACCCCATCTTCACAAGGACATAGACAGGATGGAGGCAGTTCAGAGGAGGGCAACTAAAATGGTGCAGGGTCTGCAAGAGAAGCCATACGAGGAGAGACTAAAGGAGCTTAATATGTATACTCTTGAGGAAAGGAGGGAGAGGGGGGACATGATAGAAACTTTTAAGTACCTCAGTAAATCAACAAAGTCCAAGAGGTAGCATCTTTCAGAAAAAGAGATGTGCAAGAACAAGGGGACACAATTTGAAGATGGGGGGGACTCAGGGGCAATGTGAGGAAGTATTTTTTCACAGAGAGGGTGGTGGACGCATGGAACAGCCTTCCTGAGGAGGTTGTGGGGTTTAAAACTGTGGGAGAATTCAAGAATGCATGGGACAGACATAAGGCAATTTTTGTGGGGGGTAGGAAGAAATAGGCTGTTGGTTAAATAGGATCTGCAGCTTATCCTCTAGGTAGGGAAATGGCAGACTAGATGGGCCAAGCGGTCCTTATCTGCCATCAAAGTCTATGTTTCTATGTTTCATTTTTTGAATGCCAAATTGTAATTGCTGCTGTTCTGCCTCTGATTTCCTTCCTCTGCCTGCTGCCAGCAATTCTGAGATAACTGCCCCGTTTGGGCTTCTGCTCCGTCTGCAGCTGCGTCTAACTCTGGGAGCTGCCTGCAACACTGAATCTGCCTGCTACCAGCAATTTTGAGGTATGGACCCACTTCTAACCCAATAACTGCCCCTGATTGGTCTCCCGCTCTGTTAGCGGCTTGCTCTGGGAGCTGTGTGCTGCACCGAATCTGCCCATTGCCAGAAATTTTGTGATAACTGCCCCTGATCGGGCTCCCGCTCCATCGGCGGCTTGCCCTGGGAGCCGCCTGCAACACCCAGTCTGCCCACTGCCAGCAATTTTGAACTACACTCTCTGACAGCCACCTTGGTGGTTACCAAGTGTACATGGCCCCCCCCCATCGGGCTCGCGCTTGGGCCCGCCGGGAGCCTCTGGAGAAAAGGAGGCCTCCATTCCCATTACAGCCACTTCTAGTACTGGGTCTAATGGTGCGAGTGGGTTCGATGAGTTGGGTACCGGCTCTGCCATCGCCTGCCTGGACAAGGCTGCTAAGCTGGTTGTTGGCTCCTCCGATGATCACACAGCCTGCAACCCCGCGTCAGGCACTGATGCCACGCCTGATGCCTGGGAGTCACCACAACGGAAGTCTGTTCCATTGCCGTCTGAGGATCCTATTTTCCCGCAGACTCCCCCTGCAGACTATGCCCCCTCTTCACCTGCCGGAATCAAGGATACTGGGATGCTGCCATCGGGGTGCCTCCCCCTTCACCAGAACCTCTGACACCGGACTTGACATCAGTAAACCCGCCATCACCCTTCGGCATACCGGTGCCTGATGACCGAACCCCTCTGCCGTCAGAGCCTGCAGGGCCCATTTTTCTGGACCCTCCCATGGGACCTCCCACTCCGGCCCCTACACCTTCAGGACCGATGCCAGACCCGTCCAGTCCTCCGGCTGGGCCAACACCAGGTCCTTCAGCTCCTTCAGAGCCCCTGGCACTAGGATACCCAATGCCGCAATATCTGATGCTGCAGTATCCAACACCTCAGTACCTGATGCTGCACTATCCGGCGCCACAGCATCCAACGCCTCATTACCCGACGCCAGGCCATCCACCGTCAGGTTACGGGTACCCCTTTTACGGGTTTCCCAGTTACCCATATCCAAGTCCCCCCTCCTCCTCCTCCACAGCCTCAAGTGGACCTTAAGGAGGTTTTAGCTTCCTGGTGGGCTGAGGCCAAGTCCCAGCTTGCTAAAGAGGCAGAAAATTGTCAGCCGATGCCAGACCCTATGCCAGATTCCACTCGCTGGAGAAAAGTGACTCCTATGCCTCTACCATACACCAGAGCAGAACCTTCTGGCTCTCATCCTAGGGAGGACACGCACCCTTGGGGTAACCCCAGAACGGCCGATCCTCCACTGATTCAGAAGGACTCTTCTTCTTCTTTTTCCTTTTCAGAGCCTTCAGACACTGATTCAGACCCTGAACCCTCCAACTCAGGAGACAAGGCCCACACTTCAGAGACCCCTAAGCCAAAGGACTCTCCCAAGTCTCCTCCAGGGGATCCTTCATTTCTGGAATTGCTGAAACAAATCCAGGCAGCTTATGAATGACAATCAGTGGAACCAGATCCTCAATGGAAGAAACTGGCCGTTCACCTGGATCTTCCCAAAACTTCCCTTACACTGATTCCTCCCTGGATTGAGCCTCATGAAGATCTTGTTTCCATGATTTGGAAGCAACCTGCCTCATTAGCCCCTCTTCCTTGCAAGGCAGATAAGCTTTACCAGGTTCCCGAGGGCAAAGACTTTCTTAGTCTCAACCCTAAGGCAGATTCGGCTGTCATTAGTGCTTCCCATGATAGAACTGCCAACCCTAAGCACCTTAGCTCATCCCCCCCCGTCATGGAATCCAGACTTCTGGATCAATATGGCAAGAAGATTTTTGCATCTTCTACACTGGGTTTGAGAGCCCTTAACTATGTGGGGCATATGGGGGACTACCAGAAGTCTATATTGAGTTAGGTGGAATCAAAATTGGACTCTCTCCCAGATTCTCAGACGAAGCAGGAACTGGGAGATCTGATCCGTTTCACTCGTTTGGCCTGTAGGCACATGCTCCGTGCTACTTACGATACGGTGGACACTGCAGGCAGGAGCTCAGCTATCTACGTAACTTTACATCATCATGCCTGGCTCTTGTGTCAGGTTTGGCCCCTGAAGTACAGATGGCCATACACGATGCCCCTTTTAGGGGATCAGTTTTGTTCAGTTGTGATGTCAAGGATATCATCACCGAGTTGCAAGAGAAGGATTTAGGATTGAAGTCAGTCCAGACCATGTATAAATCCTCTCAGAGGTGTACTTTTCAGCACCAAAATCACCAAAGACAGAAACAGATGCAGGCTAAGCATCCCAATAGATGAGCCACATCAGTGGCCAAAAGTTCCCCGAGTAAGTAGGTTCCGTGTGGCAATATCATGGCGAATAACATTGGAGCACAAAACACTGTGGGCAAAACAATGCAGAACAAATGAAAGTGAGGGAATAAGAGTGCTGGACATAACTGTGCAGACCACCGCCATGTACATGCTGAAGTCCATGGTGGCAGTGTGGGGCACTCTGTTGTCCAGCAGCACTAATGTTTGGGACAGCGCCATACCCTTGTGTCCCACACCAGCTGCATTATTTGCGCCTGTGGCATTGCACTGACTATGGGACCCATGCTTGAATGGGGCTACAATGTTAGCATTCTGGGCACTGTGCTGCATCTCGCAGGCAACAGGATGGCAGGATCACGAAGGACTGCATTCTCTATGGCAGGGGTGGGCAGGCACTCTGTTGGGCAGGTTTGGCGGCTGTGGGTGAGCTATTGTTCCTGGGGCTCACGGGGCAGAGGCTATGGAGGTGGGTCCATCTGCAGGGGGTGGGCATGGGAACCATTGCTACAGTGTCCCCTGTAGTGTCCCCACTGTGCCCTCCTCCTGCATGGCTCCCATGTTCCTGGCTGTATTGTTCATCGGCTGCTGTTCGTGCAGCATATTGCAGCTGTGTTCTGACAGTCTGTGTGGCACTCTCTTCACTTCTCATCACTCCCAGTGCCATTCCGACTGGGTGCCACACCATGTCTGCTGCCATTGCTGTCCATCTGGCCTTAGTTGAGGTCTGGCAGTGCACCACAGGCTTGTGGCATGCAGTGTTGTGCGCCACGATATTTTCTATTTGCATTGTTTCTGACCTCGATGTAATGTCTGCGATGACTTGCCCCAGGGACAGCGCTAACATGCACCAAACGGGCAAAAGTTGCATCCTGCCCAGAAATGACCCCTCTTTCCACTGCCATTGGGTCCAAACTGATGCACCTGGTCAAAAACAATATCTAACAGAAGGGAATGTGAACTATTCAAAAACTGCTAGTTTTTATGTTTTGACCCAGCAGGTTCCTCTTTAGACCCACATTTTTTACATCAGTGGATCCAATTTGACCCATGTTTTAAACCCCCAAGCGCTGTCACTGACTTGCCCCACTTTATTTTGCGGACGATATTTACACACAGAACCAGTAAGTCTTGCAAGACTCCCGGAGACGTGGTTGCCGCTCTTCCCTCGGCCTCCTGATTTTCTGCCTCTCCCTTTTCCTCTGACACCTCCAGAGGAACCGGTAGGGGGAAGATTTTCCTCTCACCTGCCGGGTTGGGAGAGAATAACTACCGGTGCATGGGTTCTTTAGTTAATTTCAGCAGGACACTCAATAGAGTTCCTCGAGAATCCACCCCACAGACCACCCCCTCTGTTGTCATCGTACTCCCCTCTTCACATACCTTCTTCAAAAGGCAGTAATAGAACCCATCCCCTACCCCTTTAAGGGACAGGCTACTATTCTCATTTCTTCCTAGTACTAAAGAAAACAGGAGTCCTGAGACCCATTCTGGATCTCAGCACTCTAAACCATTATGTGGAGTACAAAAAAATTCAGAATGGTCTTTCTGCAGAGTCTTCTTCCCCTGCTTCAGTCGGGACTGTGGCTAAGCGCCCTGGATATGCAGGATGCTTACCTACATGTCACCATATGCCCTTCCCACTGCAAGGACCTCCGTTTTTGTTTCCAGGGGGCACACTACCAGTTCAGGGCCCTCCCATTTGGCCTTTCCTCAGCCCACCGAGTGTTCACCAAATGCCTGGCAGTAGTGGCAGCCTTCCTGTGTACCCAGGGAGTACAAGTTTTTCCTTAACTGGACGACTGGCTGCTGACAGCACCATCCAGGGGAGACCTTCAATGCTCACTTTCCCTCACCCTGGAGTTTTTTTTCCAACCTGGGTATCATGGTCAACCTAGCCAAGTCCCACTTGGCCCCTTGCCAGCAGCTGCAGTTCATTGGGGCAGTGCTGGACATGACCCTAGGCAGGGCTTTTCTGCCCCAGGACAGAATTGAAACACTCCAAAACCAGGCTCACCTTCTGTCCTGCCTCAGACGGGTTGGAGGTTGGAAGGTCCTTCGACTTCTCGGGCTTATGGTGGCACCATCCCCACTGTCCCTCTGGCACGACTCCATATGAGAGTCTCCCAGTGGACCGTTCAGTCTCAATGGGACCAATCCTAGGACGACTTGGATCATGAGATCTTAGTGTTGGATCCAATGGTCTGGGACATACAGTGGTGGACGGTTCAGGAGAACCTCAGTCAGAGGGTTCCTTTCTGCATCGATCATCCCACCAAGACTCTGACCATGGACGCATCAGGGGCAGGCTGGGGTGCCCACCTAGGGTCTCACAAGACCCAGGGCAACTGGTCTCACTTCGAGAAGAGATTACACATCAACGTTCTCGAACAGAGAGCGGTTCTGTATGCCCTTCAGGCTCTTCTTCCCTTCATTCTTCCCGGTCACCTCCTAATCTAATCAGACAACATGTTTGTTGTCTGGTACCTCAACAAACAGGGAGGAACTCGCTCCTATCCCCTATGCCGGGAAGCAGCGAGAGTCTGGTATTGGGCATCTCAGCACAACCTGCATCTGACAGCAGTTCACATACCAGGAGTGGAAAACACCCTGGCAGACACCCTCAGTTATTTGTCACTCAAGCCTCACGAGTGGGAACTTAAACAAGAAGTCATAAATGACATCTTCAAGCAGTGGGGGACTCCTCAGGTGGACCTATTCACCTCCCCCGACAACACCAAACTTCCTGCCTTCTGCTCGTCTGCTCCAGGGCAAGGCGTTTTTGGAGGGATGCACAGTCTCTGTGCTGGAAGGACAGATTCATCTACGCCTCCCCCCCATTCCTTTGATTCTGAGGGTACTAAACAAACTTTGGGCAGAGGAGGCGCACATGATTCTCATCGCTCCCTTCTGGCCGAGGCAAGTTTGGTTCTCTCTTCTGCAACAGTTTTCGGAGGAACCTCTGCTTCCTCTACCTCTGTCGCAGGAATTGCTGACCCAGGATCAGGGGACCCTGGTCCATTCAGGACTCAAATCACTCCACCTTCATGCGTGGCTTCCTACAGATGTAGCCACTGCTCGTTTTGGCGTTTCGCCTCTAGTGGCTGACATTTTGGTAGAGGCCAGAAAGCCTTCCTCCTGGTCTACCTGCGCAATGAAGTGGAAGAAATTTTCCATTTGGGACAGCTCCAAGGACCTGGAACCCTTTTCTTGCCTGACAACTAAAGTCCTGGATTACCTGAGGCACCTCTTTGATCTGGGCCTTAGTTACTCTTCTTTGAAGATACATATGGCAGCCATTCCGGCCTACCACATCCACTTTGGGGACAGGACAGTTGCTCAACTGGAAGTCTCCAAGAGTTTCCTAAAAGGTTTTTTTCACTTAAGACCCCTGATCCGCAATCCTGCCCCTCCACGGGATCTGAATTTTAGTTTAGAGAAGTTCACACTACGTCCTTTTGAACTGGCAGCAGAGGTGGACCTAATGTTCCTCTCCTGGAAGACACTTTTTCTTGTGGCTATCACCTCAGCTTGGAGGATTTCTGAACTTCAAGCCCTGATGTGTAAGATTCCTTACTTGATTTTCCACAGGGAACAGGTGGCTATGCATACCAACCCTAAGTTTCTTCCAAAGGTGGTGGTTGAATCCACGCTGAATCAATCCATTGAACTCCCGGTCTTTTTCCCAGAACACTCAAATCATGGAGAATACCTTTTGCATATGCTGGATGTACATAGAATTCTGAGATACTATACTAACAGAACAAAGGATCTAAGAAAAACAATCAACTTTTTGTCTCCTTTGCTCACAAAAGAGAAGGCAATGCTACTTCCAAGCAGTGCCTCTCCAAGTGGTTAGTCAATTGCATCATTTTCTGTTATGACAAGTACAACAAGACTATTCTGGGTCAAGTCAGAGGTCACTCCACAATAGGGGTTGCTGCCTCTGCTGCTTGTTTCTGGAATGTATCAGTGGCAGAAATCTGTGGAGCCGCTACTTGGACTTCTGTCCATACCTTCATGAAACATTACAGTTTGGATGTTGCCTCGTGCTGCAGAGCAGGCTTCGGATTGGCTGTCTTGCAGGGACTTCTGTCATGAATCCCTATTCAGCCTTTTCAGACATACTGTGGATGATGACTCCTCCTCCTCCCTTTCCTACATTGTTCCAGACCGCTTGGGACTCAGTCCTATTTGTGAATACCTACTGCAAGAGCTGTCTTAAAGTAAGATAGAACAGTTACGTAAGAACTTACCATAACAGTAGATCTTCGAGAGAGGCTCTTGCAGTAGATATAGCCTTCCCTCCCACCATCCCCCTGAGTTTTATCTTTTCTTATGTTGGGGGCATTTCCTCTTCTTTCTTGTCATGCCTTTTTGGCGCCTGGTGGGAAAGAACTGGGAAGCGGGCGTGGGGGACTGCTCCTTTATACTGATGTAAGCTGACGCTGGTCAGCTAATGTGGGGGTGGTCCACCTCCAGAGACTGCTAGCTAGAAGTTTTTCCATTGGGTTCTGACACCTGGCTGCTTAGTCCTATTTGTGAATACCTACTGCAAGAGCCTCTCTCGAAGATCTACTGTTACGGTAAGTTCTTACGTAGCTGTTCTATCCCATGGAGGGACAGGGTCTTTAGTGGGCGGTTTGAGGTGCAGCTTGCCTCACATGAAGGTGTGGGATAGGTCCAATTGAGCAAGCGCCTTGCAATTCACAGGTGTGTAATAGGCTGAAACTGCTGAAAGATGCACCTTGATGGATGAGTAGCGGAGCCCAGAAAGAGAGAGTTGGTATTCAAGGACAGAGTTCACTGGGCAGGTGAAAGGGTCTAAAGCAGGGGAGGAAGCCCACAGGCAGAACTGTTTTCACTTCATAGCATATGTTGCTCTGGTGGAAGGTTTCCTCGCCGCAACCAGAACCTCTGCAACCCTAGGGTAAACCCTAAAGTTGGCCATGGCTAAGTCTGCAGGAGCCAAGCATGCAGATGCAGTGATCTGAGGTCCAGATGGACCAGAGTGCCTTGCTGCTGAGAGACCAAGTGCGAGGTCAGAGGCTGGGGGACCAAATCTGCCAAGGCCAAAGGGGAGCAATCAAGATCATGTCTGCCCCTTCTGACTGTAGCTTGAGTAGGACTCTTTGGAGGCGAGGAAAGGGAGCAAAGGTGTAAAGAAACCTCCTTGTCCAGCAGAGGGACAACACGTCTCACCAGAAAACACCAGGTACTAGATCTAGAGAGCAGAAACTGGGTAGTTTGGTGTTGGACAGAGATGCAAAGAGGTCCAGTTCTGGATGCTCCGACCTTTCAAAGAGATCCTCTGCTATGGATTGCAGGAGGTCCCACTCATGGGCCTTGGATCGAGACCAGCTTAAGCAGTTGGTCAAGGTATTTTGGACCCATGGAACATGAACAATGGTAAGAATTAGACCATGTTCTATGGCCCAGACCCACACTCGCATGACCTCCTTGCTGAGGGGGATATGAGTGAGTTCCCCCTTGTTTGTTGCTGTACAAGACTATGGACATATTGTTCATCTGGATTAACAGGGGACCTGGAAGAAGATCTGGCTGGAATGCCCATAGAGCATAGAGGATCACCCTTATCTCTAAGACATTGATATGGAGGGTCTGCTCTAAGGGAGACCATGTTCCTTGCATTTGATGATCCTGAAAATGGGCTCCCCATCCCTGAACTGAGACATCTCTTGGCAGGATCTGTCGAGGGGTATCCCTCCAGAAAGGAACCCCGAGTTCCAAGTTGGAAGGAGTCAGCCACCATGTCAGGGTTTGTGACACCACCCTGGAGATCTGCACTGGATGTTCAAGATCGTCTGAGCGTTGGTCCCATTGTACTCTGAGAGTCCACTGGGGAACTCTCATATAAAGGTGCACCAGAAGAACCACCACTATGGCAGCCACCATGTGGCCAAAGAGTTGGAGGAATGTCCGTGCTGAGACCTGGTGAAAAGAGGAGATCCCCCGAGCCAGAGCCTGAAGACAATTTGCCCTTTTGGGAATGAGAAAGGCCTTCCCTTGGGAGGTGTCCAAGATTGCCCCAATATATTACAGTCTTTGACTGGGTCAAAGGGGCAACTTGGGAGATTCAGCATAATCCCCAGTTCTCGAAACATCATGAAGGTGTCTGCTAGGATTGACAGCAGCCGATCTGTCTTGTAGGCTGCCACGGGGCCAGTCATCTAGGTAAGGACAGACATAATGTCTCTGTCTCCTGTGGACCACGGCCACCATGGCTAGGCACTTGGTGAAGACATGAGAGGACAGACCGAAGAGCAAGGCCAGGAATTGGTAATGTTTCCCCTGGAAGGTGAAATGGAGGAACCTTCTGTAGGCTGGAAATACCATGATGTTGAGTTTCACTTACTGTATGTTGAGCGTACAGAGCCAGTCCCCTTGATGGAGTATGGGGAGAAGGCCTGGCAGGGTCACCGTTCTGAACCTCTTGTACTTGACGTAGGTGTTAAGGTGGTTGAGGTCCAGTATGGGGCGAAGATCTCCTGTCTTCTTGGGGACCTAGAAGAAATTGAAGTAGAACCCCTTCCCTCATTGGTTTGGAGGACAGGCTCTGTGGCCTGTTTGGACAGGAGGTCCTGAACTGCTGCATGGCTAAGGGTGGCATGCAATGGGGAGTAATGGGAAGGGACTGGAGGATTGTCTGGAAGCATTTGGAGAAACTCCAGAGCATGTTCTCTCTCTATCAACTGGAGTACCCAGGTGTCTGATGTAATTTTGGCCCATCCCTTGAGATAGAGGGAGAACCCACCCCCACTGCGTCCCCCAGGAGCTCCGCTAGAGGACGGGGGGTTCGGGCAAGGAGTCAGACTGAGGTGCCGGGAGAGGGCAAGGAGATCTGGGAGGTCTTGGCATTTCTAGGTCCTGAGTTTCCTGAGGTCTGAGAGGAGGCCTTAGGTTTGAAGGCCCCCCTCTTGGCTGTTGACCTTTAGATTGCAGACCCTTGGGGCAACGAAAAGGCTTGTATCTGGAAGGGGTCGGTTCTGACTTCTACATTTTGTAGACCAACTGAACTGCTTTGCCAGAGTCCTGAAGACCTGTAATAATCTTCTGTGTCTTCCCTGGAAAGAACAGACCATTGGAAGGGGGCATCCAGGATGGCTTCCTGGAGATCCTGCTGGAAACCTGAAACCCTGTGCCAGGAGTACCTCCTGAGGCAAACTTCTGTAGTGGCCACCCAGCTGGCAGTATCTGCTGAGCCATAGAAACAGTGAAGAACATGCTTTCCTATGTCCAGGCCTGACTGGAGGATGTTTAAAATCTCTGACTTCTGGGAGGAATCTGGTTGTGCCTGGGCCAATTCCAGAACCTTCTTCCATAAAGACTTCTGGTATTGAACCATATGTGCCAAAAAGTTTAGCGACGTAATGGTACTGGTGACCGAAGAGTAGACCTTGCAGTCAAACTGATCCAGCCTCTTGGACTCCTTGTCCAGAGGCTGTGACTGTTAGCTCAAGTGTCTGGCTTGTTTTGTTCTGCCATGGGCCACAGTCAACACTATTAAATCGACTCTGGGCTGTTCTCCCAAGAATGTCTCATTCTTAGGGATTTTGTAGAGCCTGTCCACTTTCTTGAGGACTGCAGAAGCCGAGGAAGAGTGCAGCCAGGTGAGCCTGGTGATGTCCTGGAAGGGGGACACAAATGGGGGTGGGGCACAACCAGTGGCTTAGGATCACTCATGTCTAGGAATTGGGCTAGATGACACCTTTCCGTGTCCATGTCCTCAGTGTCCCACTGATTGAGGAAATGGATCTGATGCATCACATCCATGAATGTGGGATTATCCAGAGGAGATCTAGGGGAATTCTTGTGGGTGTCCAGCTGAGGAGGAGGGGAGGTAAACCCCTCAGAAGACCTGGAGGAGAAAGATGAGCTCCTGCCAGGAGAGTCCGAAGAAGGGGAGTGGGTGTAAGAACGCCAGGACCGGCATCCTCTGGAGCGGTGCCAGTGTCTGAAGGAAGACTGGGACAAAGAATGGCACCTTCATCTGTGTTGTCTTGAGGATCCTTCATCCAAGCAGTCAGGAAGAGGGGGGACCCTTTTTGGTGGAGGCAAGGGTTTTCTGGGTGGTGGTGGAGTTGGCTGTTTAGGAGGGGCCTGGGGAACCCCCAAGGTAGTCGGATCCATAGGGGTAGGGGGTCCCTTGGGCAAAAGGTTCCCTTTGATGGTGTACTAGCATGAGTTGAACAGGGCCCCTACATCTAAAAAGAGACAAGAGGGGCACCTGGAGGATCCAGTGCCAGGTGGGGAACATTAGAAGGACCCGTCACCAGCCCTGCCGGAGCGGCAACCCTGTCGTCAGGTCAGGGGATGTGGGCATATCCAGCTGTGGTCCCATGGGATGTAGGGTATCTGGCGGCGCGGTTGTCTGGCACCAGGTTATCCAGCATCAAGTTGGGGGCACTGGGTTTGCTAATGATGGGTCCTCAGGCATTGGCTTGGGAGAGGCTGGAAGGTCTGGCAATGGCCAAAGTTTGGGCAATGCCAGAGGGGGTGTCACCTGTTTCGACCCCAGAGAAGCGGAAGTCGAGGAGGTAGGAGTCTGACGTCAGCTGTCTGGAGTACCGGTCAACGTTGGTTGCTTAGGGGAGTAAACTCCAGCTTGGAGCTCCTGCTCCTGGCATCTCTTCTTGTCGCCGGACCCGGACACCTGGTCCGATGATGTGGACACTCCAGCCGGGCGGATGCTGACTTAATTCCGGATGGATGCTGAAAGGGCCTAAGACTGTGAGGAGAAAGGGCCAATGAGGGCCCTTGCTCTGAAGACCCCTGCTGGACATCAGGACTAAGGTGGGAGGCTTCATCGACGGAAGCCCAGAGGAAGTGAGGGCTGCCAGAGGGGCAGAGTCCGTTCTCCCGTGGGAGTAGGGACTCAAAGAAGCTGATAATTTATGCAGGGACCTGGAGTGGGAGTCTGATCTGGGTCTTTCTTTATCCTTGCGGTGGTGTTTCCCACTGGTCTTCTTATTTTTATGGGAAGAAGAAGGGGAAGTCCCCGGAACAGAGGAAGAAGAGGAGCCATGGGTAGATAGGGTCCTCTGCATGGCGACTATTTGTTGCTCTAACAGGTGGCTCTTCTAGGCCTTCAGGCAACGGATCCTGGTCCGTGGTTGAAACTCCAGCAAGGCTGGCAGGCCTTGGGTCATGGTTGGGGCCAAAGCAAATCAAGTAGGCTGAATTGCCATCTTTCGGTGGGATTTGCTTCCCGCAGGCACACTTGGATTTCTGCTGCTCAGACAAAGATGACGGAGAAGACATGCAGTGAAAAAAAAATCACTATTTTTGGCAAAAATAACAAAACACAAGTAAACGTGATGATGGTGGTTGACTGGAAGCAGGAGCCATCCATGGAGCCGATGTGCATGGGTCGATGGTGGGAAAAGAACTGAGGTGGGGCTGGGGATTGCCCCTTTTATACCTTTGGCCAACTTCGGGATGGGCCGACGTCAGAGGGTGGTCCCCACTGTATACTGCTAGCTAGAAGTTTTCCATGGGGTCCTAGCACCTGGCTATTTAGTCCTAATGATGTAGCCTGCTGCAAGAGCTCCCACTCCAAGTAAGATCTTCAGTTCCTCCTTCAGGGTCCCAGCACACCCACTCCCCGTTCTCCTCCCAGTTCCAGTACAGGGCAAAACCCTGTGGTCTTATATCTGCCCCAGGAGTGTTCCCAAAGTGTATTGCTGTAGTGGCAGCAGCACTAAGAAAATCTGGCATCACAGTCTGTTTATACTTCGATGACTGGTTAGCATGTGGAAAAACAAGAAGGGAAGCAGAAGCATCACTCAGGTTAGTAATGTACATGATGCTCAATGTAGGATTCCTTCTGAACCTGGAAAAGTCTTCACTAGAACCAGTACTAGAACCAGTACAAATGCTAAAGTTTATAGGTGCAGAACTGGACACAGTGCAGACCAAAGCATTTCTGCCCTGGGAAAGGTCTGCACAGGAATTCCTCTGACTCTTAGGTTACATGTCAGCAATCACAGCAGTAATCCCATGGGCAAGACAGCACATGAAGGACAGTTAGCGGTACTTAGAAAAGTACTGGTCTCACCTGAGACAGCCTCTGATCACCATGATCCCAGTAAAAGAAGACTTGTCACAGTCACTGCAATGGAAGAAAAATGAGGACCCTCTGAGAAAGGGAGTAGCCTTCCAGCAAAAGTCTCTACACAATGGTGCTGATGACAGATGCCTCCCTCAATGGATGGGGAGGACACATATCAAATCTGACAGTACTGGGTATCTGGAACAGATCAGAATCACAGGAACACAAAAGCCTGTTTGAAATAGGAGCAGTGTTCCTTTCTGTAGAACAACATAAAACTCTTTGAGACTTCATTTTTATGTTGGCTTGTTCGCAGGCGCAAGCAACATAATGGCACCATATGAGTTTTAGAGGTGTGCCAATGTCCCACTCCATTTTGCAGGCGGGACCACACAGCACCAATAAATGGCTGAACTGTCTATGACAGCACTTCAAATGCAGTGGTGTGCAGTTGAAAGGAAACCACTGCAATTTGAATATGGCCCACTCGTCAGCTAGCCTCTCCATCCTCATGAAAGCCAATGAGAATGCCCAATCCCCCTATCGGCATGCCCCCTCCCCAGTTCCTTTGCCGACAGGGTAGCCCAATCCCTGTCGGCATGATGCGCCCCCCCCATCTGTTGTGTGCCCCCCCACACTGTATGGCTGATGGGGTGCCCAATCCCATCGGATCCACTCCCTTCCCACAAACATCCAGGTAACATTCTGGGAGCCCACCCCAACATGTCAAAAGTCCTGCGTCTCTTTTTTTTTTTTTATAAACCCTGTGGAAAAAAAAAAAGAAAACAGTCCCTTGTGGCCTCTCTTGCCCCTTCCCCCAACCCACGGCCACCCTCTGTGCACCCACCTCCCTGCACCCCCCCATACCCCATACTTACCTCCAGAGCCTGGCTCGACGATCTTCGGTGGACCAGGAACACGTCTGCACTCTTCAAAGCCAACCCCGAACTGAAGAAATGACAGTAAGCTGTATTATGGCATAAATGTTTTTTTTTCCACTTTGGTGCATATCTCGGCCATTTTGGGGAATTCTGGCACCAAATTTTCAACATGGTGTTCTTGAGACCCCAACTCATGAATTCAGTCACTGCCATCTCATTATTCAGTCCCGAAATGTGATTTCATGGTCACTGCGCAGAATCACCTTTTGGGACCGATTAACAAAATGACAATGTCACTGTTCAAGAGATGGGCTCTCAAACAGCCTATGTTGCAAATTTGGTGAAAAAATTCCCAAAAATTACTATGTTGCAAGCGTGCATTACGCAGTTTCCACGCACACTCGTAACTTCGCAAATTTGTAATATTTTCACTCCAGATTTTCAACATTGGTATTTTTTCACACTTCCTTATGAACAGTACAGCTGTCATTTTTCATATCCTGGCCAAAATGTGTTTCGCACTTATGGCGCAGAATAGCTTGTCGCTGTGAAATCACTGCTCGGAACAGATTAAGAAAATCACAGTGCCACTGTTTATGAGGAAAGTTCAAAAATACCCATGTTGAAAATCTAGTGGTAAATCAAAAATGATTGTGTTACAGGCGCGCGTTGCGCAGTTTCTACACATGTTCGTACCTTTGCCAAATGTTTCATATTTTTACTCCAGATTTTCAACATTGCCATTTTCTCACACCACCTCATGAACAGTATAGCTGCCGTTTTTCACATCCTGCCAGAAATGTGTTTTCACACCTTTGGCACCAAATGGCACAGTCATTGTGCAAAACCACCTTTCTGGATTGAGTAACAAAATGATAGTGCCGCTGTTCATGACGTGGGGTCACAAAAATCCCATTTTGCAAATCTGGAGTGAAAATAACAACAAACGCCCAGGGTGTTACGGTTTCCAACCATAACAGACTGACACCCAATGGATGTAACTTGGGGTCATCGCCCATAATACACACGCCATTCCTCCCCGACCCTGCAGCCACTGACAGACATCAGTTTGTGCCTTGCGGTCATCGGGCCCAGCGTCACCCCATTCTCCTGTACCTCACCCACTTCAGCATATCTCCTTATGAAATGGGATGAGTATAAGGCCCGAAGACCCCAAAGCACACCACAACACCTGTCAGTGTCTGCAGGGTAGTATGAGATGAAATGGCATGAGCGTTATGCCCGATGATCCAAAGGCACATCAGTCTCTGCAGGGTGGGGGTGGGGTTGGCGTCACTTCAGTACTTAAGTACCATTCCTATTCTGTATCCCTCTAATTCCTGCACTACCAATGCCAGTGCCAGCAAGCCAACATTTGACATTGACAAATGCTTGTTACTTCTCGGTATAATTTATGGTTTGAGTGCAGAACTTCCTTGTGGTTGTTGTTCTAATGGGTTGGTATCCTATATTCTGCACCCGGTGGTGGCACTTTCACTAAGGAGTGGTACTCCTCCTCATCTGTCAAATCAAGGAAAAGGGTATGTTTAAAATTAGCAGCAATATGGGATAAATAGATGAAAAACAAGGAATGGGGTACTTATTTTCAAAAAGTGCAGATGAATATGGGTACCACTTTATATTTTGAGTGCCTCCACCGGGGCTCTGCACCAGGAATTATTCCTGAGCTCACGTAAAATGTTATCATAAATTCCTTTCTGTAGAGCATTTTCAGGAAATCTTAAGGGTCAGGTTCTGCAGATCAGGACAGACAACACAACAATAACACTACATAAACTAACAGGGAGGAGTCAGAGCATCAGAGCTGTGCAAGGAAGCACTAAACATTTGGGATTTGGCTTACAGTCTGCAGACACGTATCTGCAGTCCATGTTGCAGAAAAGGACAATGTCTAGGCAGATTCAGTCAGCAAGAATGGGGATTGTGTCCTGTGAATAGTTACTGAAGCAGTCAGGGCTCCAGGCAGAGTTCAAGTACTAGGGACTCCCGGAAGTGGATTAGTTTGCCTGATGGCAGAACAAAACACTGCCACTGTTTTGCTGCAGGGCCCCATCTCGGGGTACATTTGGGAGGCAGTATAGAGTAGTGGTTAAGAGGGCTGAGCTGCAAACCTGGAGAACTGGGTTTAAATCCCACAACCACAACCTGCATACTCTGTGACCGTGAGCAAGTCATTATACTTCCCTGTGCTCCCAGGACACACCTGGAAAGAAGCTTCAGCTTACTGTGTCTTTCTTGGCCAAAACTATTAAAAAAATACTCACAGAATTCCCGAGCTTCCACTGGGGAAGCAAGTTTCTGCATATTTTCCTCCCCATACCTCTGCTTGCTACAGGGACTGCTCTTAAAGGCAAGGGCAAACAAAGCAACAATGATCATAATAGCACCAGATTGGCCAAGACAACCCTGTACTCCCTCATTCTGCACATGTCCAGAAAAACTACACTTTGCCACTTTGCAGGGTCTGCTAACACAATCCAATGGTCAAGTGGTACATCAGAATCTGGCATCTCTTCATTTGAGAGCCTGGTACCTGAAACCTTAGAATATAGAGTGAAACCTGTCAACAAAGGTGCTAGATGTTGTTAAGGTAGCCAAAAAGCCTTCCACAAGGAAAACATACACAGCAAAGTGGAAAAGGTTTTCACTTTGGTGCACAAATAAGCAGGAGAATGCCTCACAGGTAGACATACCACTAATACTGGGCTATTTAATGCTCTTGAAATCACTTGGCTTAAAGCCAGCATCCTTAAAAGTGCTCATGTCTGGAATTGCAGCATATCAGTCCAAAACAAGCAAAAACCTTTTTGTCACACACAGTGTTCAAAAGGTTCTTTAAAGGGTTAAACCACATAGACCCACCAGCCCCTGCATGGAATCTAACCTTTGTGACTTCAAGGCTGATTTTTCCACCCTTTGAACTCATGGCCACAGCAGATTTAAAGTTTGTCACTTGGAAATCAATATTCCTAGTAGCCATAACCTCTGCAAGAAGAATCACAGAACTTCAGGAACTAAGCATAGGTCCAGAATTTTTAGTGTGTCACAAGGAAAAGAGAACACTAAGGGAAAACAATCCTTTTCTCCCCAAAGTGGTGTCAGAATGTCATTTAAATTAGTCTTTTCACTTTATTTCGAAAAGCTACACACAAGTGAAGGTGAAAGGGCATTATGTTCTCTGGATGCTAAAAGGGGCTTAAGTTTCTGTAAGAGTAGGACTGAGGCAATCAGGGGGACAAGTAATTGTCACATATGGAAAGTGCCACAGGGTCACCCTGCCAGCAAACAGACATTGCTAAGATGGATGGTTTCCACTATCCAATACTATTACGTGACTGCAAAGAAAGTGCCACCTGAAGGAATTGGCACATTCTACAAGGGAACAGCAGCCTCTGCTGCTGACTGGAGGAACATACCCCTGAATGAAATCCATAGGGCTGGGCTGCAACCTGGGCTTCTGTCCACACATTTGTTACAAGCAATGCACAAGCGTGTGCAAGCTCATGGAGACTATAACTAGGGAAAGGTTAGTAGAATATCTAGAGGAGCATGGTTTCCAGGATGCAAGTCAGCATGGGTTCATGGGGGAGGGGGGATCATGTCAAATGAATGAATCTGATTGACCTCTTTGACTGGGTCACTAAGACAGTAGACAAGGGGCCAAGTAGTAGATGTCCTCTGTCTGGATTTTAGCAAGGCCTTTGACTCTGTGCCCCACAAAAGGTTGATCAGGAAGTTGGCAGATCTCAGAGTTGGGGAAAAGATGACCAGATGGGTGGAAAACTGGATGAGGGACAGAACCCAGAGGGTGGTTGTGGGGGAGTTATCTAGCACCAGAGAGGTAACCAGTGGGGTCCTGCAGGTTTCAGTGATGGGGCTGGTGTTGTCCAGTGTCTTCCTCAATGACACTGAGGATGGCATTACGGGCAAAATGTGCCTGTTCGCAGATGACACCAAGCTCTGTGGGAGAGTGGACACAGCTGAAGGAATACAGGGTCTACAGGATGATCTGGAAAAGTTGGGGAGGTGATCTGGGATCTGGCAGCTTGGCTTCAATGCCAAGAAATGCAAAGTTATGCACATTGGAGCCAAAAATCCCAGGACGGAGTACTACCTGGGTGGAGTCCAGGTATCTACATCAGGGGAGTAGAAGGACCTGGGAGTGATGATCACTAGTAACCTGAAGCACTCCACACAGTGCAAGAAAGCAGCAGCAAGGGAAAACAAGATGCTGGGATGCACAGCTAGGGGGATCAGTAGTAGGAAAGAGAAGGTTATACTGTCTTTGTACAGGTCACTAGTGAGGCCACATCTAGGGTATGTAGTTCAGTACTGGTATCTACACCTCAAAAAGGACATTAACTTGCTGGAGAAGGTCCAGAGGAGGGCTACAAAGATGATAGTGGGTCAGCAGGGTAAGGCATATGAGGAGAGATGGAGGGCACTGAACATGTACTCCCTGGAGGACAAGAGAGAGAGGGGAGCATGATTGAGATCTTCAAGTACTTAAAAGGGATAAAGTGGATAAGGAGGGTCTCTTTAAATTAAGTACCAACCATAACATGAAGGGTTCAGTTTAAGCTGGGGGGGGGGTTGGGAGAGAGGTCAGGAAGCACTTCTTCATGGAAAGTGTGGTGGACACTTGGAATGCACTGCTGAAAGATGTGGTCTTGTTGAAGATGGTGGGCAGCTACAACAGAGGCTAGGATAGGCATAGGGGAAGGTAAGTATTATGGGTAGGGAGGATAGAAAGGTTGGGAGGAGTAGGGGGCAGGGCAGTAGCTTAAGCTGTGGACCCTGCAGCACAAGCAGACTAGATAGACCAAATGGCCTTCTGCTGGCTTCTTCATATGTTTGTATGTATGTGTTACTCACTACAGATTGGATATTCAAGCCAGAGGATGCCAGGCTTCGTACCTTAGTGATGCATAATCTATTTCCCAAGTAATCCTAAGACCCTAAAACTTTCCAGCCCGGGGTTCTGCTTGGAGTCTGCAAGAGTTGGACTAGCTGTTCTAATTATTGTAGAAGGAAAGGATACTCACCATGGTAACTGCCTTTCTTCTAAATCATAAAAAAAGTTATTGCAATTCATCCTTCCCTATTTCCCCTTTCAAACAACATGAAGTCTTGCTGTATTCTAACAATATGCAGTTAGCCTTTCCAGTTCAACTGCTCTGGAGATAAAAGAGTTAACTCTATGCCATAGCATAGAACGTTGAGCCCAACCTTGGTTTTCAAACCCCTGTCTCTGGTACATTCTATGTAACCATCAGATTCTTTACTCTGCCTGCCTGTGAAGTTGCTCTGGAGATTTCTCCTCACTTGCTTTGGTTCAGAGTGGTGTGTTTTCGTCGGTTATTTCAACCGCTTTTTGTTTTTGGTTCTTCAAGCCTCTGTCTACGGTACAGGTTAGACTAGATTAGATTAAATTTTCATTTGGTAAGACTCTAGTCCTTTTTCGGTTCATGTAACCGAGTGAGGACTGATTTGATTACTTCTTGAGATAAATTCTTAGAGTTTAAGTATTTATTTGGATCCGGCTGTTTTCAGTTAAAAAAAAAAATAAGAGGTTTTATCATTTTTTTTCATCGACCATTGAACCAGTCATTAACCGAAAACTAAGTTAGTTACTCTGTCCTGCTTACGTCTGAGAAACCCAAGAAAAAGACTGGACCCACTGGGTTCCAGCACAGCACGGAGTGTGGGGAGGTGTTTGCCAAGGCAGATACCCACCTCATGTGTGTTCATTGTCTGGGGTTTGATCACTTGAAAACAGACATCCAAATTTGTGAAAACTTTCCTAAGGCCACGCTGGATAAGCGTTTAGCTAGGCTGAAGGAAAGAATGGTTGAAAAAATCCTCTGACCCAGATGGCTTGTCCAGTTCGGCTCCTGGGGGTGCAGAAGAACTTGAGCAAGTGCCTTCTGACCAGGGCAAAACCTCCTCGACCAAAAGAAAAGCAGATACCGAGGCTTCGGTACCAGCAAAAAAAAAAAACGTAAGTCTGCCGGGTTGAAGCCTAAGTTTCCAGCTCCAACCACGGATGAAATAGCTAAAGCAATTAGGATCATACAGTCTTTACAATCAGAACTAGGTGAACTGACACCAAGTACTAACACATGCCCCTCAGTTTGGTTGTCTACCTGTTCTTTTCCCACCAGATCATATGATTTGAAAACTTACTATGAACTCAAATGGGAAGAAGAGGAAGGCTTGGGGGAACCCATTGAGCCTGATATTTCCCTGAATAGGCCAGACTCTGTCTCCCCTCCCAGACAGCCTGGGGAATCCTACTCTCAGTATTCTTTTTATAAAAAAGGTTGCCAAAACCTTACAGCTCCATACTTTGGAGGCAGCTGAGGAGGAGGAGGAGGAAGAGCCTGATTTCATTGAGATGATGGAAGTCCCTGACTCCAAAAGACTGTCAATACCTCTCCATAAGTCCTTGAAAAAGCAGACTAAGATTTTACAGATGCCTACTTCTAGTCCCCCATTGATAAAAGGATGGATAGGAGGTACATGCTCTCAGGCAGTGGCATGGAGTTCCTCTATAACCACTGTAGTCATGTAGGAGTGGTCCAGGCTACTGCCTGTAATAAGGCTGGCATTCCTGTAGCTTCTCATCCTCCTGAGAAGGGCTCTTGGAGGATTGACACCATGGCCAAGAAGCACTATTTGACTTCTTTTCTGGGTATTCAACAAGCTTCCTACATGGCATATGTAGCCAGATACCAAAAGTCCAGATGGGAATCTGTCCTGGACTAGGCCAAGATTGCTCCACCACAACTGGCCAATGATCTGGAACAGATAGTTAAGGATGGCATTGAGGCATCCAAAGTGAAATTTCATGCTGCAGTGGACTCTAATGATGTGTCCTCTAGAGCCATGGCTACTTCAATTTCCCTGAGGAGATTTTCCTGGCTCAGGCATACCAACCATTCTCAGGATACCCAGTCAAAGGTCATAGATGTTCCTGTTGTCCAGAATTCTCTGTTTGGGGAGCAGAGTCATACATGGAGAAAATGGATGAGTATAGGACCACCTACAAAAGTACAGCTGCAAAAGAAAAGGCTGCAACCCCACAAAAGCAGCAATCTAGGCTGGGCAGAGGCAGGCCTTATCAAAGGCCTTTCTACTAGGCACAGGCATTCCCTGCTTACCAGCAGCAGAGATTTTTTTTCAGGGGCAGAAGTAGGAGAGGTGTGAGCAGAACTGCATCCGCCTCCCAGCCCAAGACTCCTGCCAAACAGACACCCTGATGTGTCAGTCAGGGCCGCCTCCCCTCTGCCAGTAGGGGGCAGGCTAGCTCACTACTTCCTGGCCTGGAAATCCATTCCCAGGGGCGGATCCAGCAGCCCTATAGATGGGGGAGCTCAAGTCAGATAAAAAATAAAAATAATAGGCCAGGGATCTGGTGGGCCACCTAGGCCCCCAGAAATCTGTTTAGTGTCAGTGGCTCAGTAGGTAGCACTCTCGCCTCTGAGGACAGGAGATCAGAGGGAGTGGGGTTCAATTCCCACATCTGGCACTTGGGTTAATATCCCAGTACTGACACTGTAGTGCAGCATGAGAGGGGTGCTGCACTTCTGAGGTGCCGTCTTTCGGATGAGATGTTAAACCAAGGTTCCATCTGCCTGGATTTGTGGTAGTTCAGGTGGATGTTAAAGATCCCATAGTACTTATCGAAAAGAGTCGGGGAATTTCCCCTGGTGTCCTGGCCAAAATTTCCCTCATTCACTAAAAATACCACCAAGGAGCTTAATCTGGTTCAAGGTCAGTTGGCATTCATCTGTATCTCCTTCCCCTGGGTTGTGCCTGAAAATAGGCTTGGATACGTCTAGTGCACTTACCCGGTCAACAAAAAATAAATAAAATAAAATAAAATAAATAAAATCTTTTAACATTTAGATGCATTCTGGTGCATTCTGGAGGGTATTTCTAATGCAATTTCTACCCATTTCCTCCCTCCCCACGCTTTGTGAGTTGCACCTAGCACCATCCCCAGAGTCCCCACAGTCCACATGACAGTATGTTGCCCAAAATATCCTCCCACCTCAAAAATAAAACAAAATACCAAAAGACTGCAGCTAAACAGCAGCACATCTGAAACATAAAAATGAGACAAGTTAAAAGAGACTTGGTGATAATTAAATTAAATGACAATCCAAGTAAACAAGTTCACAAATGTCACTCACTCAAGCACGTTATGACATTACCATAAATCCAACCCATCCTATCCCAGTTTGTTCTGCAGTACAGATTAACCTATCCCCCCAACCTTACCTCATAAATAAATGCAATAACTATAGAAATATGGGAACAAAGTCACTTTGCTATCTAGTTTCTGAAAATATAATTTCAAGTTTGCTTGCTATTTTTGCAAAACATATTTTATTCTATAGAGCAACTTATTCCAAAGAAAATACATTTTTAAATAAAATATTTTTAATTGTTTTAAAATTTCCTTTACTGGGATAACCCCATGGTATGAGGCATCTCATTGATATGATAGGCCCACGAAGTCAGTAAGCAGACAGTAGAACACAGTTTTTTAAACAAATATAACAAGCATTTGTCAATGCCGAATGTTGCTTGCTTCTATGTGCTGTTTAGGTATTTGGAAGTCATTGGAGTGCAAATATTGAAAATTTGCGAACTTACGAGCGTGCGTAGGAACTGCGCAACGCACGCTCGTAAAACAGTCATTCTTAGGAAATTTTCACCAAATTTTCAATATAGCCATTTAAGACCTCTGCTCATGAACAGTGTCACTGTGATTTTGTTAATGTCCCATACATTGAGTTTGCACACCAACTGCGCCATTATGCGCTACATGAAGCGGAACATGTTTTGGGCAGGATGTGAAAAATGACAGCTGTACTGCTCATAAGGAGGTGTGGTAAAATAGCAATGTTGAAAATCTGGAGTGAAAATATTGAAAATTTGCAAACCTGACGAGTTATGGAACTGTGCAACGACACTGAAACAGTCATTCTTAGGAATTTTTTCACCAAATTTTCAACATAGCCATTTTAAGACCTCTGCTCATGAACAGTGTCACTGTGATTTTGTTAATGTGTCCCATACATTGAGTTTGCACACCGACTGCGCCATTGTGCGCTACATGGGCGGAAACATGTTTTGGGCAGGATGTGAAAAATGACAGCTGTACTGCTCATAAGCAGGTGTGGTAAAATGGCAATATTGAAAATCTGGAGTGGAAATATTGAAAATTCGCAAACCTACGAGCGTGCGTGGGAACTGTGCAACGCACACTCGTAAAACAGTCATTTTTAGGAATTCTTTCACCATGTTTTCAACATTGCCATTTTAAGATCTCTGCTCATGAACAATGACACTGTGATTTTCTTACTGTGTCCCATACATTGAGTTCGCACACCGACTGCTCCATTGTGCACTACATGGGCGGAAACATGTTTTGGGCAGGATGTGAAAAATGACAGCTGTACTGCTCATGAGGAGGTGTGGTTAATGGCAATGTTGAAAATCTGGAGTGAAAATATTGAAAATTTGTGAACTTACGAGCCTGCGTAGGAACTGCGCAATGCACGCTCGTAAAACAGTCATTTTTAGGAATTTTTTCACCAAATTTTCAACATAGCCATTTTAAGACCTCTGCTCATGAACAGTGTCACTGTGATTTTCTTAATTTGTCCCGTACATTGATTTCGCACACCGACTGCGCCATTGTGCTCTACATGGGCGGAAACACATTTTGGGTGAGATGTGAAAAATGACAGCTGTACTACTCATAAGAAGGTGTGGTAAAATGGCAATGTTGAAAATCTGGAGTGAAAATATTGAAATTTCGCGAACTTACGAGCCTGCGTAGGAACTGCACAACGCACGCTCGTAAAACAGTCATTTTTGGAATTTTTGCACCAAATTTTCAACATGGGGTTTTTGGGACCCCTTCTCATGAAGGATGTCACTGTCATGGTGGTATTCAGGCCTGAAGGGTGATTTCGCAGTCACTGCACAGTCACTGCGCGAAATCACCCCTCGGGCCTGAATAACGCCATGACAATGACATCATTCATGAGAAGGGTCCTAAAACCCCATGTTGAAAATTTGGTGCTAAAATTCCCAAAATGCCTGAGACATGCAACAAGTTGAAACCCCTATCTAGCCCATTATGCAGCTTACCGCATTTCCTCAGTTCGCGGTCGGCTTTGAAGGTGCAGGCGTGTTCCGGTCCACGAAGATGCGTCCGCCGGAGTCGAGGTAAGTATGGGGTGAGGGGTGTGGGGGAGGCTGGGTGCGCAGTGGGTGGGTGCGGGTTGTGGGGGGTCGAGACACGCCCTGGACTGTTTTTGTTTTACAGGTTTTAAAAAAAAAAGATGTCGTGGGATGTTTGCCACGCGGTGGGCTCCCAGCGTGGCACCAACCTACTGGGGAGACGGCGCGGCTCAGCCGGCGGGGATTGGGCACCCGTCGGCTATACAGTGCGTCGCGAGCGCGCCCGCCTGCATGTGGGGGAGCTACGCTTTATCGCTGCTCACTGAAGCGTATCTCTTTCAATCAGATGCCACTGCATTTTGGAGCGTGGTCACAGACAGCTCCAAAATGCATTGCTACAGGCCGCGCCTGCCAGCTCACTGACTGAATTGGAGGAGGAGGTGACACACCTCCGAAATCTCCGATGATGGCACTATGTTTCTTGCACATGCGTGCAAGCAACATAAAAATGCACTTTTTATGTTGGCTTGCGTGCTTGCGCAAGCAACATCTTGAGGTAGTGCAGGTTTGGGGGGCATGGCCGCTGTTGGGCGAACGCAGGACACCCATCAGTAGGTGCGTCCCTCATTCCCCAATCAGCCTGCATGCCAGTGCCACACCATGCATACATAATGGGGCGAGCACATCTAAGCAAAGGTCAGCTGCAATCCGAACAAAGCTTGTCATATGCAGCGGTCATTTGCTTGTCATGTTCGTCACCATTGTGAGCATGGTCGGGGAGCGGGCAGCCGCCTCACATCTGCCGACACTGGGGATGCCCAATCCCTCTGTCGGTAACCCCCCCATTGTCTTTTGGTGCCGACGGGGCCCACTCCCCATCGGCATACCCTCCAATGTTGAATGCCGAGGTGCCAATCCCCTCGGCTCGCAGTCCCCCGCTGTCTTTGTGTGCCGATGGGATCCCACCCCGTCGGCATACCCCCAAATGTTGAATGCCAAGGGGTGCCCAATCCCTCAGCTAGCGCCCCTCCGCTTTCTTTGTTTGCGATGAGGGTGCCCAATCCCTCATTGGCTACTGACACCCCAAAAACAGGTGACACGCTGGGGCCTACCCAGCGTGCCAAATACCCTACAAGAAAGCTGTCCGCTATGGTTTTCTTTTTTTACCCTGTAAAATGAAAACCGTCCCTTGTAGTCTCGATGCCAGCTCCCCACCCGCGCCCACCCACTCGCTCCCTGCCTCCTTCACCCCCCCATACCCCATACTTACCTCTGGAGTCTGGCGCGATGGTCTTCCGTGGACCGGGAACACGTCTGCACTCTTCAAAGCCGACCACGAACTGAGGAAATGCTGGTAAGCTGTATAATGGAATGAATAGGATTTTTTCAACTTTGCTGCATATCTCAGGCATTTCTTGGAATTTTGGCACCGAATTTTCAACATGGGGTTTTTGGGGCCCCTCCTCATGAATTCTATCACTGTCGTGGCATTAATCGGCCTCGAAAGATGATTTTGCAGTCACTGCGCGAAATCACCTTTCGGGACCCATTACTGAAATGACAGTGCCAGTGTTCATGAGGTGGCCTCTCAAAAAGCCTATGTTCCAAATCTGGTGGAAAAAATCCAACAAATGTCTGTTTTACGAGCGTGCATTGCGCAGTTGCTACACAGGCTCATAACCTCGCGCATTCGCAATATTTTAATGCCGGATTTTCAGCATTGGCATTTTTGTATACCTCCTTGTGAACAGTACAGCTGTCATTTTCACATCCTGCCGAAATGTGTTTCCGCACTTCCGGCTGCTGTCGCGCCAGTTGCTGTGGAAATCAGTGTTTTGGGCCAGATTATGAAAATGGCAGTGACACAGTTCATGAGCAGAGGTCCTAAAATGCCTATGTTGAAAATTTGGTGCTGATACTCCATAAAATGGCGTGTTCTGAGCGTGTGTTGGCAGATTGCCGCACGCTCGTACTGCGTTGTATTTGTGATATTTTCACTCTGGATTTTCACCATTGCCATTTCCACACCTCTTGATTAACAGTACAGCTGTCATTTCACATATCCTACCCAAAATGTGTTTTGCACTTCCGGCGCAGAATAGCATGGTGGCTGTGGGAAATCACTTCTTGGGACACTTTGAGGAAATAACAGTGACACTGTACATGAGCAGAGGTGCTAAAATGCCTATGTTGAAAATTTGGTGCAGAACGCCCATAAAAGGGCAGTGTTGCAAGCGTGCGTTGCATATTTCCCACTCACCCTTGTAACTCCGCAAATTTCGTATATTTGTATGCCACATTTTCAACACTGGCATTTTTTTACACCTCCTTATGAACTATGCAGCTGTCATTTTTCACATCCTGCCCAGCATGTTTTCCCGCACTGCACTACCAAACACCCAAAGGGACACCCTAATGCCTGTCACTCTCTGCAGGGTGGGGGTGGGTTGGCTTGACTGCCATTCCTATGCTGCATCTCTCTAACTCCTGCACTGCCAATGGCAGCAAGCCAACATTTGGCATTGACAAATGCTTGTTTATATTAGCAACAGCACTTGCTTGGGTACATCACAGCTTGCACCCACTCCCCATTCAACACATATAACTACATAAACCAAATATTTTATTCTATCACTTTTTTCTCCGGTTTTGTAACTGCCTGTGTCAATGTGTCAAACAAGGTCTTGTGACTTCTGTTGCTAATTTTGCTCTCCAAGCATGCAGAAACTCCTGCATATACCATAATATACAGCAGAACATCTTCAAAACCCCTATGTCTTTTAATTCCCTCTATGATTATTCACACTGTACAACCATGATTGAAAAGACCACACAGGTTAGACATACAGTACATGCTGAGTTTTTACCTCAGTTCAAAGATCTCGTGTATCAGTTTCTGCCTCTCCTGGTCCATTCTGTTGCTGAGACCAGACCTGCCCCAGCATTAGTTTTGTATCATTCCTAGCATGCTACAGGAGGGCACTACCCTCCAACTCCCTCTCCTGAGAATCCACAACAAAATCAATTTGTCATATAGGAAAAAACAGCAGTGACCTTAAACTATTTTAATGTCATGAATTTAAGCTCCCCATACTAAAAATTAATAATACTAACACTACATTTATTACACACCCAGTTTGATGGAACACTAATGTCCTGTCCCATCCCAGCAGCCACCTCCCACGCACCATAGTTTGAGACTGTGAAAGTCTTTTTTTTAAAACAAGAAGTACCTGATTAAATGAAGACTTGATCCATTTTCAGCAAGCTGAAGTCTATGTACCCCTAGTTGAGTACTGGCTCTGTCACCTGGCTGCCAAACTCTTTCTCTCTAGACAGCACACACTGACTCCATGACTCCTAATGAGCAGAGCTCTCAGCTACAGCTTGCTTCAGCTACTGTAAGATGACCTGAACCTCACTCCAACTTCTTGTGTTGATTTACCAAGGCACTGACCCTGTGTTACTGGACTGCTGCCATCTGAAACCCCGGGCACTGCTCTTCACTTGTGGGCTCCACTCTCTCTCTCTCTCTCTGTCTGCTCCTCAGTAGTACGCTCGCTCCTCTCTTCCTCCAATGTTAATCTTCTGAGTGAGTGAATTACAACTCACTCTTTTTGCGGCAGCCCAGACATTCAAAGAAGGCACCCCTTGCTAGCCACATCCACTGCTGGACACAACAGCAAATCTGGAGCAGTGAGCACAAGGTGACCTGGTTGAGATCTGTATTGTTAAGGTCCACACTGCTTTGCTGCAGCTGTACCCCCCCCATGCATGAACCCCCGCTGTGCACGAACAAAGGAGCTGTACCAAGCCTGCAAAAGAAGAGAACGAATGCTCAGGCTTACCAAGGCAAGACTAGCTGTTGCCACAGTGCTGGGACCTGACCACATGGCACAGGATGAAAGTTAGTACGAAATTCATGCTGGAGACCAGCTTATCTGGCGGGGGGATCAACTATGTAATGCAGGTGGGGATGGTTGTTAATTGCACTACCAGGACACTGGAGGACAGATGAGACCCATGTGGCTCAGGCGGCTTTCATGGAGGCATTAGTGCATACCGATTAAGAATGCAGCATAGTGTGTTACTAATATAGGAGCTCCATGATGGGGGAGCTATAGCACACTTAGCCCCCCCCCCCAAATCCGCCTATGGGGCACAGACAAGTGGGTCCTGGAAGTAGTGAGCCAGGGACTTGCTCTGAATTTCAAATGGTTCCCAAGAGCAAGAGTAAAGACTTTCAAACCTGCCAGCAGTTCAGAGGCAACTCTGTTGGAGGCAGAGGTTTCCACACTTTTAGAACAAAAAAACAGTGGAACCTGTCCCTGTCCTTCACAAAGGAAAAGGGTTGTACTCAAGATACTTCCTTACCCTAGAGTGGTGACCCATCCTAGATTTGAGGTATCTCAACAAGCACCTGACAGAACCCAAATATAAGATGGTGACTTTAACCAAAATCCTTCCTACTCTCAGACAAGAAGTTTGGTTAGCCTCCTTGGACCTCAAGGATGCTTCTTTCCACATACCTATCAGACACTCCCACAGAAAATATCTACGGTTCAAGTTACCCTCAGGCCACTATCAGTTCAGGGCAATGCCCTTTTGCCTGACTTCTGCCCCTAGAACATTCACAAAGTGCCTGGCAGTGGTGGTGGCCTACCTGAGGAGGCAGAGAGTGTCTGTGTTTCCCTACCTGGATGACTGGTTGGTCATGGGACAGTCCCCTCAGCAGGTGAGAGAAGCCCTTGCTCTGGTGCAGGATACCCTTGGATCCTTAGGATTTCTGGTAAACTTAAGAAAATCAGTACTGGAGCCTGCCCAGAACCTAGTGTTCATAAGAGCAGAACTGGACACAGTTCAGGCAAAGGCTGTCCTGCCAAGAGAAAGGGTGGACAACCTCATCCATCTGGCAAGTTCCTTTCTCTTGCAGATGTCTCAGCCAGCAAGACATTTTCTTCAGGTTTTGAGACATATGGAGGCCTCTACAGCAGTGGTCCCAGGAGCCAGGTTTCAGATGAGGGACATTCAGTTTCACCTCAGATCCTTCTGGTCCCAGAAAAGAGATCCCCTGTCCAAGCTGATTCCAGTAACATCCACATTGGTACAGGCGATACAGTGGTGGCTGGACAAGGACAATCTCAGGGAGGGGGTTCCTTTCCTCCAACAGTCTCCTACAGTAGTTTTGACCATGGATACCTCACTCCTGGGATGGGGGGCTCACCTAGGGGACCACACTGCTCATGGGACGTGGTCTAATCAGGAGTCATCGCTTCACATCAACCTGTTAGAACTCATGGCAGTGCTTCTGTCTCTTCGGTCATTCTCAGAGATGGTACAAGGCAAGATGATTCAGGTAAGAACAGACAATGCCGCCATCATGTACTACATCAACAAGCATGGAGGGAGAAGGTCCTCTGCCCTGCGCACGCAAGCAATGAAGACCTGGAGTCTGGCATACTCCCTTCAGACTTCCCTTTCAGCTGTGCACTTGCCAGGCAATGACAATGTTGTGGCAGATGCCCTCCGCAGAATGGATCAGAATCACCATGAGTGGTCTCTGAACAAGGGAATACTGCATGCAGTGTTCAAGAGATGGGGCAAGTGCTGGTCAAACTAAGGAATCAGGCATCAGCAATGATTCTGATTGCTCCGGATTGGGCCAGACAGCCATGGCACCCAATGCTGCTGTCTTTGACAGTGACCAGTCCAATTTGCCTGCCCCAGAGGCACCACCTTCTGACCTTCTCTCAGGGGAGGATTCTGTACCCCAGCCTCAAGTCCCTCAGGCTCAAGGCCTGGCTCTTGAGGACTGAGAGTATGTAGGCCTGTATCTTTCTTAGGGGGTCATGGATATTCTAAAGGTTTCCAGAAAACCAGCCTCCAGAAAGACTTATAATTCCAAGTAGAAGAGATTTTCCATCTGGTGTGCATAGAAAGAAATAGATCCACAAGCAGCAGGACTGGCAACCATGTTGGACTATTTGGTCCATCTACATTTCTTAGGTCTTTGGTCCTCTACCTAAAGGTGCATCTGGCAGCTGTTTCTGCTTACCTCTCTGCAGGGAAGGGACCTTCCCTTGCATCCCATTCAGTCTTTAAGAAGTTTTTTAAAGGGTTGATCCACTTCCATCCCCCTCACAGGGAGCCTACCCCATCTTGGGACCTGAATATCTGCATAGCTCAGCTAATGCAGCCCCCTTTTGAACCCATGTCTTTGGCTGAGCTTAAGTATTTGACTTGGAAAACTGTCTTTTTGGTAGCTATAACCTCTGCCAGGAGGATTAGTGAGCTACAGGCCTTGTCAGTGGAACCTGACTACATAGTATTCCATAGGGACAAGGCCACTCTTAGGACAAACAGGAAACTTTTCCTAAAAGTGGTCAGATTTCCATTTGAATCAGTCTATGATATTACATGTCTTCTTTACTGAGCACTCTTGCTCAAGGGAACAAAGACTGCATAGCCTGGATATAAAAAGGGCCATTAGCTACTACATAGATCAAACAAAGGCCCATAGGAACAACAGTACCCAGTTGTTCCTCACTTGTGTAGAAGTGGGCAAAAGTAAGCTAGCCACCAAGAGGACCATTGCTAAGTGGATTGTGTCTTGCATCCAGTTTTGCTATGGCAAACTGGGGAAAGAGCCACCTGTGGATCTCAGGGCCCATTCTACCAGGGGAACAGCTGCCTCCATTGCAGCTGCTAGAGACATTCCCCTGTTTGACACTTGCAAAGCAGCTACCTGGAAAACTGTTCACACATTTACCAAGCACTACTGCCTGGACACTCAGGCCAGGAGTGATGCCAGGTTTGTCACAGCAGTACTGCAGAGCCCATTTCCTAAGTAGGTTCTATGCCCACTTCCATGGGGCACTGCTTGGTAGTCTGCATAATGTCAGACTACAGCAAGACTTCATGTTGTTTGAAGAAAAAATGACTTACCACAGTAATCGTGTTTCTTCTAATAGTCTTACTGTATTCTGACCTCCCTCCCTGCCTCCCCTGACAGAACCTAAAAGGGGCAGAGCCTGCTTGTCAGCAGGAATTTAAGTAATGTACCTCTTTGGTGCCATGTTTTTCTTGGGCATTTCTTGACACGAGTCTTCTTGTTGCCCTTTGTTTGGTTATTAGCCATGTTGGGTCATTTATCACTATTATTAAAAGATAGGCTTAGTAGTAACTTTGTAGTGCTCGTAAGAATCTGAGGGCTACATAGAATGTACCAGGGACAGGGGTTTGAAAACCGAGCTCGAGCTCAATATCCTATGCTTTTATCTCCGGGGCAGTTGAACTGGAAGGGCTAACTGCATATTGTCAGAATACAGTAAGACTCCATTAGAAAAAACAAGATTACTGTGGTATTTTTTTTCTTTTAGGATTATTATAGATAGGTTAGGGTAAGTGTTACACGGTCTCTCCAGTGTGAGCTTTACAGTGAACATTTGCCTTTTTCTACTTATATGTTTGAAAGTTTTAGTCAATATTTGTTTAAACATCATAATATTGTACGATTTTATTTTATTCTATTTGATAAGTTTTTTTGCTATTGCCTTTGTTTTTTAAATACATCTCGACTACAGCTGGGCTCTTCAGCAACATATCTATTGGGGAAGGGTTGTCAGTGCTAAACCAACACAGAGAGTTTTCATTTAAAAAATACTTTATTTTCTGGGGTGCCACTCCACAAGTGGCGATGATGCAAGAGGTATACTAGCTGTTCTAAAGATTTAGAAGAAAGGCAGATACTACGGTGAATATCCTTTCCTTCCTGAATATCTTCTCCATAAAGTATCACACCCACTTACCATCCCCCAATACACTCCAGTATTGTGTTATTATCTTCAACCCTTTTCCATTGGTTTGGGTTGTATAGACTGAGTATTACTGGAATTCAAACCCCTGGAATCCCTCACTTATGCTTAGCAAATGCGATCATTCCTCTGGAATATGCTGCCATGGAGCTTTAAGAATTTTTATGCTAATTATGGGATTTAGAATGAAATTCAAGCTCTGCTTTGGTCACGCTCACCCCTGCAGTCTAACATCAGATTTATTTCTTTACCTGAAGAAAGCAGTTACCCCAAAGCCCACTTCTGGATGGTTTATTGATTTATTTTTTTTATTATTATTTTATAGAGTTAAACTGTTTTTAGTTAGATTTTTGATACTCCGCATTAGTTAGTGGATTATTTTTTGTTTCTTTTGTATGTTAACATTTTTCTCTGGTTTCTGATCAGTTTCCAGGATCCAGAGAAGGCCTTTTTCGGTATGGTCCCACTTTCAGGGAACTGGTATTTTTCACTATAAAATTAATAAAAATTACTTAAACTGTTTTGTAGTTTTACTTTAGATTATTCTCGGTTCCTCATTTTTTGGAAATCGAGACGAGAATTTGCTAATTTTATTAAGAAACTCTTTTGGGGCATATTTAACTTGCTGTTTTAATTTTTGAGGAACCAAACCACATTTGTCTTCTTTAAAGTCCTCTTTAAGGTTAGTTGGCCTTTTTTTTAGTTACAACTTTTCTACTGGGAACTGCAAATGTCTTCTTAGGGTTATCAGTGTTTGGCATGACTAACAGACCTAAAAAGAAGACAGCACCCACAGATTTTAAAAATTGTAACGCTTTTTTCAACTCCTGGTAAAGGCAGACTGTCACAAGTAGTGTTGAAAGTGCCTGGGACCATACCACGATTTTGCTCCTGTATTAAGTTTTGCCCTAAAATGCAAAAGGGAAAAACAATTACAAGATATTATGACTTCTCAGTCTGCCTCCATGTCACATAAAGGCTCAGAGGAGGTTCCAGACCCTCAAAGTATGCAGCAGTCCCTGTCAAAGGGGGGCCGAAAAGAAAGATAAAGCTGCAAAAGATAGTTCAGAACTCAGGGTATCCAAAAGGGGGGAACCCTGAATCCAGCAAAATAAAAGCCTCAGAGCAGACATCAGAGAAGGGGCCTGCAAAGAAAAAACAAATAGAAAAACGTGTCACTGTTCCTACTCCTGAAGAAGGAAAGGAGAGCGCCAGTAGACACAAATAAAATACCCTCACAAGAGGACATGACAGAGGCATGGCAATTCCTTCAGGCATTCCAGACAATGGAAATTTCATGAATATTCCTGTCCCCCTCCCCAGGCTCTGGTTCCATTTCCAATGCCTACGGAGGAGGAGGCAAAAATGTATTGTGAAGATGAGGAGGAAGGAGAATCCATAGAACCAACTGGTTCTCCTGTGCAAGAATTTGGTTGTCCTCCAAGGCCTTCAGATGATTATGCTGCTCACTATATCTTTCTAAGGCATATGCTAAATACCCTTAATATCTCTTTTCAGGAAGCTGAGGAGGATGAGGATGAGGTAGAATTCATGGATATGATGGGCGTAGCCCCGAGAAAGAGGCTAATGCTGCCCAATCATACATCCCTCAGGAAAGCCACTTTTTAAAATCATGTCTGCACCCACCTCAGCTGCTGGCATAGACAAAAAAATGAGAAAAACTATCAGGTGGACAAACAGGCCTCTGAGTACCTATATTTGCACCCTGATCAGGAGGGACTGGTTCAGACTGCCGTCTGTGACAAGGCCAAAGTACCCCTTTCCTCCCAGCCTTGCCTCCTGGGAAAGATTCTAGGAAACTGGATAGCATGGGCAAAAAAAGTTAATACATTGACTTCCCTGCTCCTAAGGCAGGCAGCTTACCTGGCCTACATAGCACAGTACCAGAAAACACTGAGAAAGAAGAGGTCTGCACTTCATACAGGCCTTATGTAAGTGGAGGCAGATGTAGGGGATACTTCCCCTGTGCTTATGTCTCCTATGAATATCCTCCACAAAGGAGATACTATAGAGGCAGGGGTAGAAGGGGTACCAGCTGTGCAGCTGCAATACCTGCTCCCAAAGCCCAGCAAATCAGAGCCCCTAACAAGTCTGCACAAGTCACCCATCCATTGCCAGTGGAAGGAAGGCTGACTCACTGTTTCCAGGAAGGGACAGAAATTACCACAGACAAGTGGGTCCTGGAAGTAGTGAGTCAAGGTTTGTCCCTGCAGTTCAGAAAACTCCCAAAGCTACAGAATCAAAAGGTTTTCCACCCTCAAGCTCCAACAGAAAGACTCCTGCTGGAAATGGAGGGAAGAAATTGTTGCAGCAAATGCAGTGGAGAAAAGTGCCTCCTTCACAGTTGGAACAAGGGACTTTATTCCAGGTACTTCCTGACTCCCAAGAAAAGTCGGGAGTGGCAACCCATTATATATGAACAAACACTTAAAGAAAGAAAAATTGAAGATGGTAACACTGGTTTCATTGACTCTATCTCTGCAAAAAGGAGACTGGCCAGGGTCACTGGATCTGCAGGTTGCCTACTTTCATATACCAGTCAAGCCCAGCTACAGAAAGTACCTCAGGCTCTTAGAAACATAGAAACATAGAATTTGATGGCAGATAAGGACTGCTTGGCCCACCTAGTCTGCCCATTTCCCTACCCAATGGATAAGGTGCAAATCCTTGTTAACCAAAAGCCTATTTCCTCTTACCCCCCCCACTAGATTTGCCTTATGTCTGTCCCATGTATTCTTGAATTCTGTCAAAGTTTTTGACTCCACTACCTCCTCAGGAGGGCTGTTCCATGTATCCACAGCCCTCTCCATGAAAAAATACTTCCTCACATTACTTCTGGGCCGTCACTGTCCCCCTCTACCTTCAAATTGTACCCTCTTGTTCTTGCACATCTCTTTTTCTGAAAGATGCTACTTTCTTGGACTTTGTTGATTCCCTTGAGGTGCTTGAAAGTTTCCATCATGTTCCCTCTCTCCCTCTTCTCCTCGAGGATATACATATTAAGGTCCTTTAATCTCTCTTTATATGTCTTCTGCTGTTGACACTGCACCATTTTAGTTGCCCTCCTCTGGACAACCTCCATCCTGTCTATGTCCTTGCAGAAATGGCATCTGCAGAGCTGCACGTGTTACTCTAGATGGGGTCTCACCAACTGTCTGTACAAAGGGATAACAACTTCCTGTTTTGTACTGGTGATGCCTCTCCCTATGCTTCCCAGTATCCCGCTAGCCCTCCTTACTGCCTTCTCACATTGTTTGCCTACCTTAAGGTCATCTGATATGAATATCCCCAGGTCCCTTTCCATTTTTGTAGTTGTTAGTATCGCACCACCCCCAATTGTGTACTCTTCCCTTGGGTTTTTGTTTCCCAGGTGCATTACTTTGCACTTCTTTGCATTGAATCTAAGCTGCCATACCTTTGACCATTCCTCCAACCTTGCCAAATCCCTTTGCATCCTTTCCACCCCACCTTCTGTATCGACCCTGTTGCAGATCTTTGTGTCGTCTGCAAAGAGACATACTTTTCCTTCCAGTCCATCTGCAATGTCACTTATAAAGACATTAAAGAGGACTGGTCCTAGTACTGAACCCTGTGGTATCTTGCTAATAACCCCCCTTTCTTCAGAGTGGACTCCATTTATTATTAATTTCTGCATCCTGTTGTCCAGCCAATCTTTTATCCAGGCTACCACCTTGGGACCCACTCCAAGGTTGGCTAACTTGTTTATTAATCTTTTGCGTGGGACTGTGTCAAATGTCTTGCTAAAGTCTAGGTAGACCATGTCTACAGCGCCTCCTTGGTCTACTACTTTGGTCATCCAGTCAAAGAAATCTATTAGATTCATCTGACATGACCTTCCTGCTGTGAATCCATGCCTCCGTGGGTCCTATACCCCACTGACCTCTAGGAACTCAACAATTCTTTCCCTCAGAAGTGATTCCATCATTTTCCCTACCACTGAGGTCAAACTAACAGGTCTGTAGTTTCCAGCCTCTGTCTTGCTCCCACTTTTGTGAAGGGGAATCACATCTGTCCTCCTCCAGTCCTCAGGTACCACACCATCCTCCCATGATTTGTTAAAGAGGGCTCAAGATAAGGAACTTCCAGTACCAGTTTACTGCCCCTCCTTTTGGTCTCACCTCAGCTCCAAGGGTGTTTACAAAGTGCCTACTCATGGTAGCAGCATATTTGAGGAAGCAAGGAGTGGTAGATTTTCCCTACCTGTATGACTGACTGGTATCAGGAAAATCAAAGCGGGAAGCAAAGTCCTCCCTTTTGCTAACACAAAGCACATTGGAGGACCTGGGCTTCCTTGTAAAACTTCAAAAGTCACAAACAGAACCAGTTCAGGTTCTGGACTTTACAGGCACAGAGCTGGATATCCTGCAAAGAAGGCATTCCTTCCTCAAGCAAATATCTGCTTTCACTGCAGAATCCTTCAAAGCAGGTCAGCCAAGACCTGCAAGGGATATTCTGTGTTTACTGGGGCACATGGCCTCATCCACTGCAATGGTACCAGGGCCCAGGTTCTAAATGAGAGATGTTCAGCATCACCTAGGGTACCATTGGTCTCAGAAGTGGCCTCCACTGTTCACATTAGTGCCTGTCACAATGACTTTGCCAAGGGCATTGGAATGGTGAAAGGAAGAATGCAACCTCAGAGAGGGAATTCCTTTCCTTTAGTAATAACCTATGGCTGTACTCAAAACAGATGCCTCTCTTCTTGGTTGGGGCACCCACCTGGAGGACCTCACTGTAAGTGGTACTTGGAGTACAGAGGAGACTCATGAGCACATAAACCTCATGGAATTCAGGACAGTATATCTGGCAATGCAGGCTTTCTCCTCCCAGATCAGGGATCAGTCTGCCCAGATCAGAACAGACAACACCACAACTATGTATTACATAAAAAAGCAGGGAGGAACAATATCTTCAAAGCTGTGCACAGAAGCAATGAGGATCTGGAACTTAGCATACTGCCCGAAAGTTCAGTTTTCAGCAGTACTCTTGCCAGGGAAGGAAAGTGTGCTGGCAGATTCCCGGAGCAGAATCAGCCAGGGAAACCACAAGAGGACACTGAACCAGCAGGTGCTGACAGTAGTGTTCAGATGGTGGGATTACACCAGAAATAGACTTATTTGCTTTCTGAGTGAATAGCTAGCTCCCACTGTTTTGTTGCAGATCGCCATTGGTGGGTACAGTCCCAGAGGATGCTGTAATCCTCAACCGGTCAGGGAAGTTTCCTATATGCTTTCCCACTTTTGCTGAGAGTACTGATCAGCCGGAGGAAGGAGTCAGCAACAATGATTCTCATACTGTATCTCCAGACTAGGCCAGGCAGATCTGGCACTCCATCCTTCTGTCCCTCTCCAGCAGGCCTCCTATCAACTAGCCCCTGAGGTACAATCTGCTGATACTGTCGCAGAGCAGAATAACTTTCTCAGATCTGAGAACTCTGCACCTCAGAACATGGTTTGTGAAAAGCTAGAGATCCTTGGACTAAATGTCTCTGAGAAGCTGATGGAAGTGCTGAAGGTCTCCCCCGGACACCAGCAACTAGGAGACTTATGCTTCAAAATGGAAAATATTTTCCTATTGTTGTTCTCCTAGGCAGCTCACCCCACTCTGGGCAAGTCTATCTCTAGTCCTTGGGCCTCAGGACCTCAACCCTGAAGATTCATTTGGCAGTAGTGTCAGCTTATGCATCAGCTGTCAAACACAGGTCAGTGGCCTTACAACCCATTTTCAAAAGATTTTTCAAAGGCCTTAATCACCTGTATTCTCCGATAAGGGACCCGAGTATGTGCACTACTGTGCTGATGGAGGATCCTTTTGAGCCTATGGCAACTGCTGCACGGAAGTACAGTATGTCACTTGGAAAGTAGTTTTCCTGGTGACAGTGACATCTGCCAGAAGATGAGTGAGCTGCAAGCCCTCTGTACAGATCCTAACTAGATAACCTTTCACATGGTGGTGTCTGAGTTCAATCCGAAAAAAAATATTACACTTCCAGCTTTCTTTACAGCAAAATCCAGCTCAGGAGAACAGAAGCTCCACAGTCTGGATGTGAAGAGAGCACTGAGCTACTACTTGGACCACACAAAGGATATCAAGTCTACTAACACCGTTATTTGTCACCTATGATGACGTGGGGAAAGGTAAACCAGCGCCCAAGAGAACCATTTCTCATTGGAGTTTCCTGCATCCGGTTGTGTTATGACAAAGCTGGCAAACTGCTGCTTAAAGGCCTTAGGGCACACTCCACAAGGAGAACCTCTGCCTGCGTGTTAGCATTAAGGGTGTATTTCCCTACAGGAAATCTGTAAAACAGCTACCTGGAAAACAGTACACACTTTCACAAAGCACAACTGTCTGGACGTACAGACCCAAAGGGATGCCATCGTTGGCACTGTTGACTTACAGAACCTTTTCCCTAAGTAGAATCTGTACTTAGCCACTCAGGGTACTGCTAAAGAGTCTGCATTTGTTAAGCATAAGTAAAGGAATTCCTGTGGTTTGAAGAAACAGATTTCTTATTGTAGTGATACTGTTTCTTCCAAAGGGATCCCTTGCTATGCTTAACAATCTCTAATCCCTAGCTACCATTCCAGAACCAGGGAGGCAGTATAGCACAGTGGTCTAAGGCTCTGAGTTGTAAATCTGGAGACCTGAGTTTGAATCCCACAGCTCCCACGTGTGTACTGTTGACCCTGAGCAAGTCACTTAACTTCCCTGTGCTCCCAGGTCATACCTGTAAACAAGCTATCAGCTTAGTGTGCCATTCCTGGTAAAACAATTGCTAAACCTGGTAAAAGGTTCACACAAGAATCAGTTCTTTCTATTTATCTAGTTATCTATTATTTCATAACAACTAAGTTTGTTCTGCTTTGTTTAAACTATATCATCTTAGTATTTTTGGTAATCATTTAGCTAATTTCAGTGGTCACTGCTTACCCTACCTTTAGAAATAAATCTGACATTAAAGTGCAGGGATGAGTGTGACTACACAGCAAAGTTTGAATTTCATTGTACATTCCACAATTAGTACAACATTCTTAAAGCTCTGAGGTGGCTCATCCAGGGCGATGATTGCATTTGCTAAGCATAGTGAGGGATCACTATGGAAGGCATAATATTACTACAGTGAGTAATTTTTTCTTGTTGGCCATTCTTATGTGGGCCACCAGGGCTATATTATGCCACTAGTGCATAGGGTACTCATTAGGTTTCATGCTACTGCCTTCTTGGTAAAAAAGGTACTGTAGTGGTTGGGGGATGGTGCCATTGTATACCAGTGGGCTCATGCCAGTCTGTGTGCCAGAGGGCTACATGTACCCCCAGCCCCCACCACTGGGAGGCTTAAGGGTTGATGTTGGGAAATGATTTTCCATTTCTAGGAGACTGGGGCACAGCTGGTGGGAATGCAAGCTGTTTAAGGGGGATGACCATGACCTACACCCCAGTGGGGCAGGTGTGAGGGTACAGGAAGTAGGTTTGCATAGCAGCTAAAAAGGCCATTAAACTAGGAGAAAAGGAAGGCAGCACAACCAAGAACAGACAAATAAACTTTTTTTCATGTTTCAAAAAGTTTTATTAATTTTTCAAGTAGCAGATAGGAACAGACAGGTATACAAACATCATCCAATACAACAGTTAGTACTTAGATGGAGCTTGACAAGAAAGAGAATTGAAATGTTGGCAGTCTGAAATAATTACTGCAAGACTGCAAATACACAGAACTGCATGGTCCTTCTAGTTCTTTATGTAAACTGACAAAGAAAAACCGGAACAATGTCAAACAAAGTGTGATCAGAAACAGTTCAGTGCTGGTGTTCATAAACTTGTGTGTAAGTCCAAATATCAGGGAACAAATGATGGATCAGTGGTCATAAAATGTAATATCCATGGCTGCCAGATGTCCAAAACTTGCTGTAAACAATTTCTAAAGGAATAAGTCAGTTGACACATGCGATGCAGCCTGGAAGGGTGGGAATGGTCTTCTGAAGCCAAAGTCTAGTTATCAGTTTACAAGATGTAACCAACAACATACATAGTAGTTTTCCGGAATTACTTCCAAGAAGCATTCCCCTAGGGGTATATTCAGCAGTGCTAAGCTTGGTGTAAGAAAAGGTATGTACATAAATAGTTGTTGCAGGTGGATTCTATTTCTGTTCAGTAAGGGAGAAGCCTAGGGCAAGACCATAAAATGTGTACATGATCCACACTAGTCAATCCAGAGTTCCTCCTACCAGAACCCCAACCTGCCCCCATGTAGGAAGCTTGTACTACTGGGGTACAGAAATACTGAGAATGGCATTTCCAAGAGAATTCTCTCTAGAATGGTAAGGATCTGACCTTAACACTTGAGAGAGCCCATTTAGGTTAGGAGTGGCTTACCCTTGGAAAGGTCACAGTTCCATCTATCTAAAATTAATATGGAATCTCTGTTTACTAATGCGTGCAAGCCCTTGTAAATGTGACCTATCAAGTGACCCCAGCTTTCACCCTGTAGGGTAGACATTAGTATACTGGACACTAAATTGATGGCGTTAGGAATTTTAACCCTATCCCTACCTTGTTTTAATTCTTAAGATCATATCTAAAAACAAGTAAATATTCTCTGTTAGTAGGCCCACATATAGTTTGAAGAGCATCAAAGGAGAGAACCACAGCTTAATCAAAGAATTGAAAAATGTGTCCCAGGTCCACCTGCCTTCATTGACAAAAAGTGTGGTCAGTGTTTGTGGGTGTGAAATTAGTATCAAAGGCTAAATGTCAGCATGGAGAATGCGGGATTTGAAATCTTGAAGACCCTTCAAACCTCTTCCAAACTTTAAGGGTGCATGCCGTAGCTGCAAGAAAGTCCCAAAGTGGTGGGAGGGTCAGCGGGGAAGAAAAACAATACCTGGAAATATCATGAAAGTCATTTAAATGGAATTCAATGTGTTTCCATAAGGGGATATAAGAGGAAGACAGCCAATAATATATAATATTTATGTGCGAGGTATCTACATAGGGCTGGCTATTCAGAAATGCGCTGAAGTCTGGTGCGAGTCCAGCACAGGGCAAATGCGATGTGCCATGGCACAACTGGAGCCATACTCAGAGGCGGAGCAGGCCAAACAGCGCCAGTGCAATGCGGCTGAATATGGCAGAGTTGTGCCATGGCGCAAACAGAGATGCTTCAGTGCAACCATGGCTGCAGAGCAGCACAGCAACAGAGGGGGGCAGGGCACAGAGAACAGACCAGGAACAGAGCCATGGAAGCACAGTGACAGGCCACAGGAGGCCTCCACCAGCAGTGCACAGCAGGGCAGACACAGGCACCCAGACACTGGACCCCAGAACTCAACAGTGGCATGGATAGCAGGTGACAGAAGGTGCCAATGGAGTGTCACCAAGGGAGCCCTTCTCTGGCAGGCTGCTGGCTATGCCCCCTGAGATCATAGCAGGCCACACCCAGGACCATGCAGCCAAGCACACACACACGCCACACAGGTAGCCCACACAGTGGGCACCAAACAGGCCGGGTTGCAGGCAACATGGCTGACCACATGGGACAGGCCTCACAATGCCAAGCAGAAGACCCCAACACAGTGTGTGGACAGTACAAGACCAATGATCATGGCCGTGTGCCACCATGATGCACACACCTGCCACACACCCCTGACTGCCAACCCAATGGGCACCCCAATGCACAGCCACCAACCCAGGGGATGGACACCACCACAGTGGGATGGTGTGTCCCAGCACACAGCAGGGAACCATGGAAGCCCAACATGCACCCCCTCTCATGCACACAACATGGACAGACACTGGGCCACTGCAGCATGGCTCCTCACATCACCTGCAAAGCAGACACAGACACAGGCAGCTATGTCAGAAAATATTTATATGTAAAACAACTATTTACAAAAACAGCAGAGGCTGGGGAAGGGTAGGGACAGCGAGGGAAAGGGAAAGGGAAGAGGGACTGTACAGTGGGAGAGGGGGGACTGTAGGGGATGATGCAACAAGGGAAATGGGAAACCAGGTGCAACTCTAGCGATGGCCTTGTCTGGCTACCCTGGCAAGCCTTCGCTCCCTCCTCTCCACTGCCGTCATTCTCCACATGGCCACCACCACCTCAAGAATCTTCAAGACCACGAGCAAGGTCTGCCACATGAGCTGGCTCAGCAACTGGCACTGCAGTCTCTGCACTGGATGCTGGACACCTATAGTAAGTGACAGGAAAGGTGATCAGTGCAGTGGCCCAGGGAACCATGCCCACCCACAGTGCACAATGGGCAGCTGGACCACACACCCCTGGAGGGCCCGGAATGGCCACCCACAGGGGGGTCAGCCAATGCCGGCCAGCAGCAGGGTGCACCACAACATTGCACAGAGGTGGTCCTTGCCACACAATGGCCACACAACTGCACAGTGACAGTCACATGGCACAGTGCACCGGCAGCACCACAGCAACAACGGAGACAGCTGGGTGCACTCCCACCCCACCAACAGCCAGCACACATGTCCAGTGGATGCACCACAGTGGCATGCACCACGCACAGTGCAACACACACAGCTGCCATGGCACATGGCACAGGTGGCCAAGCCCACACCCACTCCCCCCTGCCACCCCCCATGTACAGTGCAAAGGACCATGACAGTGCTTACCTGCCCCCTGTGGTGCTGCTGGTGCTGGTTCTCCGCCATCTGGGTGCACAGCTTGGTTACATGCTGCTGCAGCCCTGGCCCACCTGCCGTCCTCCAGCCCTGGGAATGGAAAGAAGACAGGTGCACATCAGTAACTGACCACAGCATCCACCCCAGCCCTCTGTACACAGGCTGTGCCCCTGCCTGACACATCCTGCATGCCACCACAGCTGCATCACAACACAAGAAGCAGCTGGCAATGCCACTCTGTGATGTGCACGATGACAGTGTACCCCACTGCAGGGCATTCCAGGCAGCAAAGCCATCACCACAGTACAGCACCAGGGCAGACATGCAACAAGGGATGACTTACCTGGCTGGGGCACTGCACCATGCCTGGCACATGCCTGAAGCCTCCATAGGTGGTCAGGGTCCCAACACATTAGGTCACCGTACCGGTGCCTACATTGTTCCCTGATCCTAGGCACCCCAGCCCTCCGCTCCAGACTGGGAGAGATAGTCTGCCTCACACTGCTACTAGCCTGCTGCAGGGGCACCTGGCCAAAGAGCTGTGGGCTGTGGGGCTCCACACAGGCCACCAGGTTGGCAAGCTCCTCATCTGACCAGTTATGGGCATGGCATCCCCTACCCTGCGCCATTGCACTTGCTCTGGTTTGGCAGTGAAAATGGCAGGAGTAGGCACGTGTCTGCCACAGGTGCCAGATGAATGATGTGTGGGAGACTGCACAGTGCTGGAAATGCACAGTGGGCATTACTAGGAGGGGTCACGGGGTCATGGAAAGGACCCAGGGGTCAGCAGTTGGCACACAGTGTGCATGTGCAAGATGGGGAACATGCCATCATGCAAGAAGTGCGCTTTACCAGCCATGTGCAGCTTGCACAGTGCCAATATATCATGCTGTTCACGCATCTTGCACGATTGACACCATGACAGTGCAGTGCGCATGTGCACTGCAGTTCCGAGCACCACGCATGTGCTGCTATTGCGTTGCAGCTTGCTCTGGCGCAGTCCCATTGTGCACGGTGCAAATTTTCAATATTCAGATCCCACATGCAAATGAGCTCATCAGCCAATGCGTGGCACATTGGGGTGCATTAGCATGTCATTACTGTTGTGCACAACCTCATTTGTATGCGTTGCGCCTCATAAGCACCACGGAACAGCACAGGCCATGGACTGGTATTGAAACCTTGATAGGTAAGTGGTGGATGCCGTTGCAGCACACTGGGAACAGACAGCACTACAGGGTGGGACAGACTAGGGAGATGCTGCCACTGATACACTATGCTGTCCATGTCCACAGGGGGCAACATGTCAGCACAAGAGGAGGGCGAGAAGCGGTTCCGTCCATGCCCAACTTCACTAAGTGTGAGACAGATGCCCTGTTTGAGGCCTACCTTGACAGGGAGGCCCTGTTGAGCAGTGCCACGGGCACACCACAGGCCAGAGCTGGTGCATGGGAGGAGGTGGCGACCTATGTGAACCAGCAAGGCAGCCACCAGTGGTCAGTGCAGGAGTGCTGCAAGAAGATCGGGACTGACAAGCAGTGGATAAAGGAGACGGTGGCAGCCATCAGAGCATCTTGAAATGCCACTGGAGGAGGGCCAGCAGATGCATCCATACTGACACCGACAGAGGAGTTGGTGGCAGCCACCATGCGCCGCACCACGGAGGAAGGTGTGCCTGGAGGAGGCTTCCAGATGGGTGGCAGCCCATCACTGCATGGTATGTATGTCAAACATGCACAGCTGGTGGCCCAGAGGGTGTATACACAGGCATGCTGGTGTGCATGCAGCCGTCATGCATGTCATGTGCACGCCATGCTTCAGGACACATGCAGCGGCTGTGTACGGGGGGGCACATGTGGGCATTGCATCACTGACATGCCATCCTTCTCTTGCAGCACCAGCAAGCCTCCATGCAGAGGATGGGGTGCTGGCAGCAGCAGTGGCACCCAAGGATGCTGGTACATCCCCAGAGGATGAACCTTCCACATCCACTGGCATCCAGGGGCCCGACAGGCTACACCTCAGAACAACGGTGCCTGTGGATGTCCTAGAACTAGGGTCAGATGAGGCCCTGGATGTGATCCTGCAGGATGCCAGTCCTGGTGTCCTGTGTGCAGAGACACAGACTGTGGTGGATTCTGACTCTGATGTTGACTACTCACAGCTCCTGGACAGCATGGGCAACATTGTGGGCATGTCACCCCTACTTGGCATCACAGTCAGATACCGCGCCCAGTGCTATGCCAGTGGTGGAACATCAGCCTGCCACCACTGCAGGTGCGCTGCTGTGCGTTGCCACAGATGTGTTCTGTTGGGGTGGTCATATAATATAATAAACACAGAAGGAGCAGGACAGAGAACTTTATCAGTTAAAGTGGAAGGAGGCAGAGAAGGCAGTCAGAATAGCAAAGGCACAAACTGAGGAAAAGATAACCAACTCTGTTAAGAAGGGGGATAAAACCTTTTATAGGTACATTAGGGAGGGAAGAAAGACCAAGGGAGGGATACAGAGACTTAATAAAGGGAAGGGAATGTGGGCAGAGAGTGACAGCGAAAAAGCAGGGATACTGAACAAATATTTCTGCTCAGTATTCACAATGGAAGAGGAGGGGGAGGTACCTAAACCAAACAAGAGAAACACTCTAAATAGGGGGGTTGACATCAGTCCATTCACAGAAGAAAGGGTTTTGAAATAACTCTTGAAACTGAAGGTGGACAAAGCAATAGGGCCTGATGGGATTCACCCAAGAATTCTAAAAGAACTAAGGGTAGAACTAGTAACACCACTAACTACTCGCTTTAACAAATCATGGGAGGATGGGATGGGGTGGGGTGGTACCCGAGGATTGGAGAAGGGCAAATGTGATTCCACTTCACAGAAGTGGGAGCAGGGCAGAGGCAGGAAACTACAGACCAGTTAGTTTGACCTCAGTGGTAGGGAAAATAATGGAATCACTTCTGAAGGAAAGAATTGTTGGGTACCTAGAGGCCAGTGGGGCACAGGACCCAAGGCAGCATGGGTTCACAGCAGGAAGGTCATGTCAGGTGAACCTAATAGATTTCTTTGACTGGGTAACCAAAGTAGTAGACCGGGGGGGCTGTGGATATGGCCCAAGTCTCACACTAAAGATTAATATACAAATTAGTCAGCCTTGAAGTGGGTCCCAAGGTGGTAGCCTGGATAAAAAACTGGCTGGACAACAGGGCTCAAAGGGTAATAGTAAACAGAGTCCACAGTGAAAAATGGAGGGTAACTAGTGGGGTACTGCAGGGTTCGGTACTGGGACTGGTCCTCTTTAATGTCTTTATAAGTGACATTGGAGAGCATCTGGAGGAAAAGTATGTCTCTTTGCAGATGACACAAAGATCTGCAACAGGGTTGATACACAAGTTGGGGTGGAAAGGATGAAAAGGGACTTGGCAAGGTTGGAGGAATGGTCAAATATATGGCAGCTCAGATTCAATGCAAAGAAGTGCAACGTAATGCATCTGGGAAACAAAAACCCAGGTGAAGAGTACACAATGGGGGTGGGTAAATAACTACAACAAAAATTGAAAGAGACCTAGGAGTAATTACATCAGATGACCTAAAGGTGAGCAAGCAATGTGAGAAGGCAGTAAGGAGGGCTGGGGGGATCCCGGGATTCATAGGGAGAAGCAGTAATGGTAGAAAACAGGAAGTTGTTATCTCTCTGTACAGACAGTTGGTGAGACCCCATCTGGAGTACTGTGTGCAATTCTGGAGACCCCATTTCTGCAAAGACACAGACAGAGTGGAGGCTGTTCAGAGGAGAGCAACCAAAATGGTGCAGGGTCTGCACCAGAAGACATACGAGGAGAGACTAAAGCAGCTTAATATGTATTCCCTTGAGGAAAGTAGGGAGAGGGGGACGTGACAGAAACTTTCAAATATCTCAAGAGAATTAACAAAGTACATGAGGGTAGCATTTTTCAGAAGAAGAGATGTGCAAGAACAAGGGTGCACAATTTGAAGATAGAGGGGGGATAGCTCAGATTTAATGCTAGAAAGTATTTTTTCACAGAGAGAGTTGTGGATGCATGGAATAGCCTTCCTGAGGAGGTTGTGGAGTCAGGAACAGTGGGAGAATTCAAGCAGGCATGGGACAGACATAAGGCAATTCTTGTGGGGGGTAGGAGGAAGTAACCTGTTGATTAACTAGAATCTGCAGCTTATCCATCAGGTAGGAAAATGAGCAGACTAGGTGGGCCAAGCAGTCCTTATCTGCTGTCAAATTCTATGTTTCTATGTGGCCACACAGGTGCAGGGTGGCATACAGAGGCTGGATGGGCAATGGCAGCAGGCTGCGGGTGCCACCGGGCAGCCGGCCACAGGTTCCGCTGCTGGTGCACCTGCTGTGCCCATTCCCCCTGCAGAACCCACTGTGCAGTGTCCACTGGAGAGTGGGGCTGTGCAATGTGGCAGGTCACCACCAGAGGAACGGCGTCCCGCCCGGGAGCCCCAGGATGCCGACTGTCTGGCTGAGCACACCCGGCTGCTGCGGGCGTCTGTTCAGCAACAGGTACTGCTCACCACAGGGGTGCATGCACTGTGTGCAGAGGTGCACCAGTTAGTCAAGCAGCAGTAAAGGGGCACTGCGCAGATCCTGGAGGGGATGCAATGCATGCAGGAGGCCACGACTGTATCCTTGGATCGCATTGCCAGTGTGATTGCGGATGGCTTTGCATTGCTGGCTGCCACAGAGTGTGGCCATGCCCAGGAGACCCCCTGCTGTGCTGTCCACCCCACGGATCCAACGTCGGGCGACCCCAACACAGTTGATGACGGGCTCTAATGTAGGCATCCCTGGGGCTGGCCTGTTTGGGCGCCTGCACCCCCCCTGCAAGGACAAGGTCATGGTCCCATTCTTCCACTCCTGGGGGGCTGTTGCACACCCCCCCTTGCTGATGCACAGCCTGTGGCTGCAGATCGGCCCCAGCGCAGCTGCCCCCATGACCGTGGTGGCCATGGTACCATGCAGCAGCCCTGATCTGCGGGCTGCCCTGACTGTGGTCTGCAGCTGCTGCCCTGTGCACACATGGGTGGTGTGTGTGTGCCTTATCACTGGTGGCACACCTGTGTGTCATGCCACACGCTGCCTGTGTGTCTGCATGCCTGGCCTCTGGACCATGTGACGTGGGCGTGATGAGGGCAGTCTTGCACTGGTTGCTCCTGTGCCCCGGTGCAATACGTTTGATCCATGCCACATTCCAATGCCTGGGTGGGTGAGTGAGTGCATGCGTGAGTGTGTGCGTGTGTTGCTGTGTGTGGTTGTGTGCCACTGACACCCCTACCCCTCTATCACACCTCTGTGTGTGTGTGCCCCTTGCAATGCACATCCCTGCATGTGTGCTGTACCTGTCTGTGTGGCCCATGCATGTGTACCACACCACCTACTTGTGTTCACCACAGTGTTCCTGTGCGACAGTGTCGTGGTGGTATCATTCCTGCTGCAGCAGTCGGGGATCCCTCCACCCAGGGGTGGCTGTCCACCAACCTCCGGCCCATTGTCTTCATCATCCCCACTACTGTTGCCCTCATCAGCCTCGACAGCTATCCCACAGTCAATGGCCATGTTGTGCAGTATGCAGCAGGTCAGGAATAGGCCACAACCTTTCAAGGGGCTGTACTGTAGGGCACCACCTGACCTGTCTAGGCAACAGAAACGTGCCTTCAGCATGCCAAAGATGCACTCGATGATGTTGTGCATGTTGGCGTGTGCCTCGTGGTACCGTTCCTCTTCTGAGGATGACTGGTGCTAGTAGGGGATCAGCAGCTAGGGCCTCAATGGGTATACACTGTCACCTGTGTGGAGAATGACATGATTAGCCCTCTGATATGCTGTGCTGTGCCCCTTGCCTGTCCCTAGCACCTCTGCCACCATGCACACCCTGCCCACTCCCCATCCCCAGGTCTGTTCTGTCCATCGCACCTTGCCCATGCCATACTCACCCACTAGGTGGCCTATGGGGATGTCCCCACTTTCAAATCTATGGCACAATGCAGAGCTGTGCCAGATGAATGCGTAATGTGCACTCACAGGGTGTGTGGTGCAGACACTGGTGATGCACCCCGTGGCATTGCACACCACCTGGCAGTTGATGCTCAGACTCTCCTTCCTATATACGACAGTCCCTCAGGGCCAGGTGGCATGCAGATGCCCACATGGGTGCAGTCAATGGCCCCAATCACGCCAGACATGCGTGCCACCCTGTGGAAGTCCTGCATAGTTGCTGTACACTCTGCCTGTGTGCTGGGAAGATGGATGAATTCCGAAACATGTGACAGCAGAGCATTGCGGAACTGTGTGAGAAGGTGGGATGTGGCTGACTGGGTGATGCCTATGGTGTCCCCTGTTGGTCACTGGAAGGTGCCCGTGGTGAGCAGGTACATAATAGCGGTCACCTTCATCTCCATGGACATGGCATCGCTCCGTCTGGGGGGTGCCTGCATCTCCTCACTGCAGAGCTCACAGAACTGCCTCAGAATGACCCTGTTCAGGTGGTACCAGCCCACAATCTCAGTGTCACTATATTTCTCAAAGGTGATGCGGGCACTGTACCACCTGTGTCAGGCATACCACTGACGGGACCTTCGTTGGCCACGTAGCTGTTCCTCCTGCCTCCTCACACCCCTCTTTACTGCCTCCATCAAGAAGGGCACACTCTCCATCTCTCCTGCTGTCCACTATCCCCCTGGGCAGTTGGCTGCTGGCTGTGTGCCACCCTGGAACACTGATATTGTGTGTGTGTGTGTGTCTCTCTCTCTCCCTCGGCCCCTCTCTCCCTCTCCCACACCACCTCTCTGTCCCTCTACCTCTGTGTCTGGTCTTGTGTCTGTCTGTCTCTATCTCTCCCTCTCACTCTCACTCTTGGTGCAACTGCTTTCTGTGTGTTTGTGCCCTGTTTTTATAGGAACAAGTCTGGTCAGCGCAGCTTCAAGTTGTGACTTGTGCCATTGTTTCACAGTTGAATATGCCATTGTGCTGGATATTCATGGGAATGCCTCCTGCACTTGTGCCGCATACACTATAGTTGCACATTGGTGCAATGGATTTTGTACTGCGCAATGACTCCCACTAAATATGACTCCTCAGAACAATTTTGTACTGCGCTGGGACAACTCAGTTGGCGCTCATGAACTGCTCTAAATATCCAGCCATAAAGCTAAATCTCGGAAGCTGAGGCCATCCCTGTCCCTTGGAAGTTGCAGAATATTGAATTTGATGGGGGGGGGGGTTCCCATTCCAGAGAAATCTGGAAATTAATTTATCCAAGGACTGGAAATAGAATGAGGCAGCCATTATTGGTAAGGTCTGCCGAAAATATAGCAGATGGTGCAAAATCATCATACAAACTGTATCTACTCACACAAATAAACCTAGGGACGAATAAATACAACTGAAGGGAGACAGGAGGGTCTTCCCTCAGATCTAGTGCAAGCAGGCAGAGCAAGACCAGAGGGGCAGGAGAGAGGGAGCAAATAGATCAGCAGATAGGGTAAGGATGGGCTTGCAATCCTCAAGGCAAGTAAGGCACCAGGACCAGATGGCTTACACCTGAGGGTGTTTATGGAGCCAGGTTTAGAGTCCATGGCTGAGCTATTCAGATGCTCATTGAAAACTGGTATGGTGCTGGAGGATTGGAAGTCTGCAAACATGGTTCCGTTCCATGAGGGTGGGACAGGGAAGACCCAGGAAAATACAGATGGTCAGTCTTACCTCCACTGTAGGTAAGCTGATAGAGTCCCTCATTAAAGAAAGCCTCATGGCCTATCTATGGGAAAATGGGTTACCAGACAGCAAGCAGCATTGATTTTTGGTGGAGAGATCATGTCAGAAAAACCCAGTGGTATTTTCTGACTGGGTCACAGGGGGTCGATAGAAGGCAGGTTGTAGATTTACTCTACCTCAATTTCAGCAAAGCGTACGACTCGGTGCCACACCGGAGGCTGCTGACAAAGCTGGAAGACATAGGAGTGGAGAAGGAATTGAATAGATAGGAGGAACTGGTTGGAGAGATAAAGCAAAGGTTGGTATTGAAGAGGGTCAAGTCAGCGGACAAGGAGTTCATGAGTGGGGTGCTGTTGGGATTAGTGCTGGGACCAGTTCTATTCAATATGTTAATCGGTGACATAGAGGAGGGTGTACTGGGCAAGATATGTGTCTCTGAGAACAACACAAAACTATGTGGCAGGGCAGACAGTGAGATGGTGGATGAGGGAGCTAAGGAGGCATCAGGGTAGGCTAGAGAGATGGTCCAAAATAGAGAAAGTTGAAATTCAAGGTCAAAAAGGGCAAAGTGCTGCACATAAAGAAGAGGAACCCATGTACAGCGTACTAGATTGGGGAGATAGTAAGGTTGGCCACAACATCAGAGGAAATTGATCTGGGAGTCATCATTAGTGACTCTGCAATCAAGCATAAAGCAAGGATGCTAGGGTGCATTGGGAGGGGATTTAACAGTAGACAGAAGAAGGTGATGTTGCTCCTATACTGGTCATTGGTGAGGCCTCGCCTGGAGTACTGGTCCTAGGTCTTGAGTCCATGCTGAAAAAAGGACAGGGAATAAGCTAGAGTCTGTGCAGCATTGGGTCATCAAGGTGATCCATGGCCAACAAGGGAAATCCTATGTGGAATGACTTAAGGCCCTTTCACTGAGTGGTCACTCCCCAGTTTATTAAATGTGGCAAAATAATCTCCCTAAGGCCCCCCAGAATTATTACTGTCAGAGACTATTCAGGTTTCAATAACAAAGCCTTCCTAGAAGACCTAGCATTGGTGGACTGGGAAAGTATTAGCTACTTCGAGGATGTTAACTGCACCCTTCGCCTTCCTAATAAATAAATTAGCTAATGTAGTAAATAAGCATGCCACCTTTGTTCAAATAAGGATCAAAGGCACCTGCTCCAAGTGGTCAGCTTCCTCCCTCTGCAAGCTTATGAAGCAGAAGGATGGAGCCTGGCAGGTATTTAAGAAGGCAGATTGCCAGCAAGACTGACTAGCATGTAGGTGTCATAGAAATTGATGTAAACTACTATAAAGATGGCCAAGATAACCTACCTAAAGAGTCTTCAAACCAACAACCTGAATAATCTCAAACAGTTTTGGATACAGATACATTTCCTTCTCAGTGGATGGACTAGTGCACCAAACTGAGAAATCCTCTGCAATGGGAAAATTATTAATGACTCTAAACAAATTGCCAAAGTGTTCAACATTTTCTTCACTGACCTGGATGCATACAAGGGCCCTTCTGGGCCCTACTGTAGATCTCCTGCATTATCTGCCCTGCCCAACAGACTACCCTAATTTCCACTTTCGACTGGTCTCCAAAAAGGAGGTCCTTAACCTCCTCCTAAAAATTAAAATAGACAAATCAGTGGGCAATGATAATCTTAACCCTTGGCTCCTAAAAGTGGTACCCTAGTCCTTGCACTTCCTTGGCTGCTCTGTATAACCTGTCCATGGTCAAAGGCTCAGTTCCCATAAAATGGAGGGTAGTACTTGTGATCCCAGTGTGCAAAGGAGGAGCCAGGGAACCGATTGCAAATTATTGCCCTATCTCCATACTCAGCACTCTAGCAAAGTTCCAGGATAGACTGGTGTACAACCAATTATTAGCATACATTGAAACCAACTCATTACTCATGGACATTCAGCATGGGTTCTGTAAGCACCATGGCACTGACTCAGCCCTGGTATGCTTCACCACTGATGTCCCACATGCCTTAGACCAAGGTAACCCAATGGGGGCTATAGTCAGTGACTTGACAAAGGCCTTCAATTTAGTAAACCACAGGCTGCTGCTATTTAAGTTAATGAGACTAGACCTAGACCAACTCTCTTGTCAATGGTTTAGAAGTTACCTCCTAGGGCATATGCAGTCAGTTAAGTGGGGGATATGCCTCTCCTCACAGTGACAGATCACAGATGGAGTACCCCAAGGCTCCATCCTGGGGACTGTACTATTCTCACTGTTTGTCAATGAGCTCCCCCTGAACTGTGATGATGCAAAAGTTCTGCGTGCAGACAATGGGGTCCTATACTGACCAGGTCATGACCTGAACGCTGTAAATATTGGATTAAACTGCAGCTTCTATGAACTGGAATCTTCAATTCCTAAGGACAATGTCATGAAAAAACAACTTTAAAACCTCTATGATATATCCTGCAAGGTTTACGAGTAGTACTTAATGGTCAAACACTGATATTTTCCATACCAGAAGAAGCCGAGAAATAATTATTTATACATCCACCACAGATGTTTTTTTTACAAACGGCTAATTGGATCTGTAAAAAAACCACTGTAATTATTAATTTTTTTGTTAGCCTCATTTTTGCAAATGACATCTTTAAAAATGATGTTTTTACATTTTACTTGAACTTAATTCAAAATGTATCCTCAGTGTTTGTTATTTGCCTTAATACTTAGTGACAAGGTTATGCAGTTAGGTGTATGGTGTCTTTTGTGTATCAGCTACAAATTATTACTTGCATTTATTCTTAGTTGAACTTAACTTTAGAGCTGCCCAATACTTTTTTAAATCAACCTTAATATTTAGTGTTAAAGAGCTGCTGATGCCTCAAAGAAAACTGTAAAAACATAATATTTAGGTATGATTCAGCTTGTGGTCCATGTATATTTTATAAATGTTTCCTCTACATTATTTGCAATTGAGGAAATTTGCATGCATACATGATCTTCAACCCTTTGAGTTCAACTGCCTCTATAACTTACTCCCTACTTGAAGTCACAAACCTCTGTTGTGACATCACAATCTACTGCCACAAGAGCAACTATGATGTCACAAATAGTGCATTATGACTTCAGGAAGGGAGAAAGCAGTAGGAACAGATGAACTCCTCAGGAGCAAAGATACTGATTTCATGCAAATGACTGTAGTAATAAATAATGGGGAGGATAAATACAGGACTAATGTGAAACACAAGCTGAACTGTGTCTGAATATTACGTTTTGTTAAAGTTCTCCTGAAAGAGTCAGCTGCTCTTTGAAGGTTCAGCAATTATGTACATATTATTGTTGGTGTATCAGGAAAGGAAGGGTTCCCTGAAGAGTGAAAAGTATCAGACAGGCAGTAACAGGCAACCTAAAGAGGAAGCTAGTAGTTTAAACCATCCTGAATTAATGGATGCAGGGAAGCAAACTGTTAAGAAATTTTAGTTTTTTAAGGTTACAGTGCAGTCAAAATGCAAAAATTATTAGAATTTTGGGTATGTGCATGGGAATTATGTGTTTTTCTATTTTTTTTATAAAATTACAACATTATGCAGAGTAACAAAATAACAATAACTTGCACTGCATGGAATGTCAGTGATATACATTCTCCAATTACAGTAGATTCCACTTAGTCAGGATATGGTTAAAAGGATAGATGCTTTATTGGGACGATTGCCAGGACACTGATTTTACAGTGGTGTTATTGCCTGTTAACTGGGATGCCCCGCTGCTTAATTGGGACAGTTGTGATCCATTAACACTCATTAATACCCTCACATTCCTGTACTAAATTGTGACTGTATTAAATCACAGTGAACAGCGAGGGAGCAGTCGGGAAAGGCGCAGCCAATCGCCTGCTTCCTTCAGCCCACAGCAACCAGCTGAGCACCGGGGCTTCACTCTGCCAGCGGGCAGTCGGCAGCACCTAGCCAAACTTGGGAACCACAAGGCCGGGAGGAACAGCGAGGGAGCAGTCGGGAAAGGCGCAGCCAATCGGTAAGCGAGCGCTCCACCAGGCACAGCAGCCGATTGGCTCTCCTGCCCCATTGACTTACACTGGCTCAGTTTGCATTGCTGAAATCTGTGTGGGACTTTGAAGAAAAAAATTGTTTTTCTTTTTGTCTTTTACTCTTCCCCTGGTGTTCTACTGCAAGTTTCCCAGAAGAGCTGCTTCCACTCTGGTGAGACATCTATAGAGGGCAACTGCTGTTGATTCTGTTGAATTCTGCTGGACTCTGTTAGCAGCAGTGGGCCAGACACTGAGGCACCACTCTCCTTCTAGTTTTATATACAGTGGCGTGAAAAAGTATTTGCCCCCTTCCTGATTTTCTCTGTTATTGCATATTTGGCATACTGGATGTTTTCAGGTCTTTAGACAAAATGTTATATTAGATAAAGGGAACCTGAGTGAACAAATAACACTTGTTTTTTTTTACTTATTTCATTTATTTAATGAAAAAAGTTAACCAACATCAACTGGCACTGTGTGAAAAGTAATTGCTTCTACACTTAATAACTGGTTACGCCACCTTTAGCTGCAATGACTGCAAACCAAACGCTTCCTATAATTCAATATCAGTCTTTCACATCACTGTGGAGGAATTGTAGTCCACTCTTCCTCGCAGAACTGCTTTAATTCAGTAACATTGGTAAGTTTTTGAGCATGAACTGCTTGTTTCAGGTCCTGCCACAGCATCTCTATTGGGTTTAGGTCTGGACTTTGACTAGGCCACTCCAAAACTTTAATTTTACTTCTTTTCAGCCATTCTGATGTGGACTTGCTTTTGTGTTTTGGATCATTGTCTTGCTGCATGACCCAACTATGCTTCAGCTTCAGCTGACGGACGGATGACTGGACATTCTCCTTAAGAATTTTCTGGTACAGAGCAGAATTCATGGTTCCTACAATTATGGCAAGTCGTCCAGGTCCTGAGGCAGCAAAGCATCCCCACACCATCACACTACCACCACCATGTTTGACTGTTGGTATGATGTTCTTACTGTGGAATGCTGTGTATGCTTTATGCCAGACATTATGGGATCCATATGTCCAAAAGTTCCACTTTGGACTCATCTGTCCATAGAACATTTTCCCAAAAGGCTTGTGGATCATCCAGGTGCTTCTTGGCAAATGAGAGATGAGCATTTATGTTCTTCTTGGTTAGCAGTGGTTTCCACCTTGCTACTTTCCCATGAAGCCCATTTTGCCAAGTCTCTTTTTGATTGTGGAGTCATGAACACTGACCTTAGCTGAGGCAAGAGAAGCCTGCAGTTCTTTGGATGTTGTTTTAGGATCCTTTGAGACTTCCTGGATGATTTTACGCTGCACCCTTGGAGTAATTTTGGCACGCCCACTTCCTGGGAAGATTCACTACTGTTCAAATGTTCTCTATTTGGGATTATTTCTCTCACTGTGGTTCGATGGAGTCCCAGAGCCTTAGAAATAGCTTTGTAACCCTTTCCAGACTGATAGATAGCAACAACTTTTTTCTGATCTTTTCAGGAACTTCCTTTGATCGGCACAATGTGCTTGTTGAATCTTTGTGCTGGCAGCGTGACTCTGATGGTAAGGGTCAAAATAAGTGAGGTTTATATTGAGCAGGGCTGGCTGTAATCAAGCCTGGCTGTGTTCAATCAACTGACTCTAATTATCCCTTTAATTTGGTTGATTTATTTAGGGGGCAATTACTTTTCACACAGTGCCAGTTGGTGTTGGTTAACTTTTTTCATTAAATAAATGAAATAAGTAAAAAAAAACAAGTGTTATTTGTTCACTCAGGTTCCCTTTATCTAATATTACATTTTGTCTAAAGACCTGAAAACATCCAGTGTGACAAATATGCAATAATAGGGAAAATCAGGAAGGGGGCAAATACTTTTTCACGCCACTGTATGTAAATCATCAAAAAAAGTGCTGTTATTCACTATTGTATTGTAAGGGGAAACTACTGTTTTACTGCTCTTTAAAGTAATTGCAGCTCCTTGTCTGACTATGTAAGGTGGGCCAGACGCTGAGGCGCCACAGAACCCCCCCCACAGTCCTTTGTAGTGCAAATTTGGTCAGTGACACTCAGAAAAGGCTTCATACTGCCTTTATTAATTGCTGCACCCTCCTCTGTCTCTCTCAGCCTGCTTCTTCAGCCCACAGCAACCAGCTGGCGCGGGCTTGCTCCGCCAGCCCAGGCGGTCAGAGTAGCACCTAGCCCGAACTTAGGAACCACAAGGCCAGGAGGAACAGCGAGGAGCAGTCGGAAAAGGCGCAAAATTTTTGCCCACCCACCCTTCCCCCTTCCTGTATGTAAATTTATAGGCATCTTCCCACCGAAATCTCTTCCCCGCCCACAGCACTTTTCTCTAAACCAACAGACAGTCACACCAGCTTGCTGATCCAACCAATCAGCAACTTCACTACTCCCTATTGCCAACTATCAATATCCCCCTCAGAATGGGGAGCTTGCTACTGATACTCCTGTCACTAACAGCCATAGGGTTCCACAATGAAGATGACCCTATTATACAATCTAAAGTGGTCAACCCGCGTAGTTTCTCTGGGACATCCCCGTGGCTGACACCCATACCCTCATATATGTCTTGCCATTGCTGCATCGACTACAGTGGTACAATCACCATAAAGTTACACATATCACCACATATATGTCTCAGCCAAAACCCCACTACTGGGTATATAGATCCCCACTAAGCCTAGTCGTCAAACTGCTAATCGGTATCCCGACACACTACCTTAAATCCACAGGGAGCACCCAAAACAAAGAGTGGCAACGAAATAAAAAAAGGAGGACCAAAGACAGCCCCTCCCTATCACTGGCAGCCCTTATGGAAATTACTGATCTTCCTATTGCTCTGTATTGGTAATGTGAAATCAACCCTGGACCTCTTGAAAGCATCACCTCTCCATCAGACCTATCCTCAATTAAAGGCCTCAGTTTCCTGCATATTAATGTATGTAGTCTGTTGAAAAAATGTACATTGCTACAATCCTGGGTTGCCCATACCTTGCCAGACTTTCTTGTGATAACTGAGACATGGCTCAAGACCACCACAATGGACAGAGAAGTTAACCTACCTAACTATCAGCTATTCAGAGCTGATCGCCAAACAAGGGGAGGCAGAGTAGCCATATATGTAAAAGCTGGTTTAGTTGTATCCTGTACTGCTGCAACATCTATGCCCAAGGAATTTGAGTGTCTATCTCTAAAAGTCTCTCTCCCCAATACAGCAGCTTTCCATTTAATTGGATGCTACAGACCCCCCTCTGCTGAACACAAGCTCTTATCCCACCTGGGAAACCTGGTCAAGTCCTGTACTGAAGAAGTCATTATCATAGGGGACATGAATTTCAACTGGCTCACCCAGGCAGCTACACCTCTGGTATCATTCTGTGACACCTATGGGCTCACACAGTTAATTAATGAACCAACAAGACTAAATGCAAGGAATAGTAGTAACAGTACTCTACTTGACATCATGCTAGTGAGTAAACCACATCTATTCACACATGCTGGAGTGCTCCTATGCGACATAAGTGACCACTGCCCCATCGCAGGGGTAAGATCCAACAGCATTAAAACAGATCTTGCAAAATTCCTCATGAGGTGATCCAAGAAAAACATCAATATTGAAGGATATCTGCATGATCTAGCCTACTCTCCACACTGGCAAGAGTTTTATCTTGCACATTCTGTAGAAAACGCTCAGCAGGTGCTAAATAACATTATTATAAATGCCCTTAACACCCATGCCCCAATCTCTAGTATCCGAATAAAAAACAAATCCTGTCGTTGGTTTTCAGCTGACCTCAAAGCTGCACTGCTGGAGAGAGATAAACTTTGGAAAGTAGCAAGAAAAACTAAGAATATCATGGACTGGATGATCTTTAGGAAAGCCAAGAATAAATGCACTAGGAAAGTTAGGGATGCAAAGGCTGCCTAATACCTGGCCCAGCTTGACTCCTCCTACCATAATACTGCTAGATTTTGGGGCACCATCAAGGGTATGATGGGTCAGAATGTTAACAACCCCCTTCCAACCCATTTACATAGTAACTATGGCCCCATTACTGGCACATTGGAAATCCTGGATGCATTCAACAACCACTTCACAACAGCTGGCCTTGCCTTTGACTCCTCCCCAGCTAACCTATAAGGGATCATTTAAGCTCCCACTATACTGGTGAACAAAGAGTTGACTCCTCCTTAGCTTCAAACCTATACTGTTGAAACAAGTTGAGGATCTATTATGACATCTAGATACCAAAAAAGTGCAGGAGCAGATCTTCTGGACCCATTCTTTCTAAAGATTGCGTGTCATCTGCTTGCAGTCCCCCTAACTCACCTCTTTAACCTTTCCCTAAACTCTGGCTCTATTCCCACGCTGTGGAAGACAGCACAAGTGGTCCCCCTTCTAAAATCAGGGGACCCTATGGATCTTAATAACTACAGGCCCATTTCCATCCTACCTGTGTTATCCAAGATGTTGGAGAAATTAGTGAGTATTCAGTTAAGGGAATATCTGGACAATGCTAATCTATTAAATCCAGCTCAATCTGGATTCAGGGCCAGAAAAAGAACAATGTCTGTGCAGTATTCCTGGACCTGAGCAAAGCATTCGACACTGTGGACCATGAACTGCTACTCTCATCCCTACACTCCATTGGCCTAGATCCATCCTCCCTTAAGTGGTTCAGATGCTACCTCTCCGGTAGATCACAGCAGGTAAAAGCTGAAGGTGACCTCTCCTCATTAAGACCACTGTCAAGAGGAGTCCCCCAAGGCTCTATTCTGGGTCCTATCCTTTTTGCCATTTATATAAATAAAATTGATTCAACCCTTACCAAGTCCTCAGTACATCTCTTTGCTGATGACACTGTACTGTATGTCAGCAACCCTTCACCTAAAGTTGCTCATGAAATCCTACAAGCAGAATTCTCCCTGTTACAACTTCAGCTACTCGAGAAAAAGCTTCTGCTAAATGCAAAGAAAACCAAAGCAATGATGTTCACAACCCAAAACTCCACCAACACATCCTCTTCAATCAGTCTCCCCAGATATGCACTATACTTGGAGAAAATCTGGAGTATTTGAACATTTCAAATACCTAGGTGTGTGGATTGACAACAGACTTGACTTTACTCAGCATCTAGAACAACTGCTGAAAAGCTTAGCTAAGGCTTGGCCTCCTCTACAGATTAAAACCCTTCCTTAATAGAGATTCAAAGATGAGATTAGTGCAGGCCATCTTTCTATCAGTCATTGACTACGCAGACTTCCTCTATAGTCACTGCCCCACTCCCTACCTTCAAAAGTTGGATACCTTATACCATAGAGCAATAAGGTTCATTACAGACCTGCCATATAATACTCACCATTGTTCTCTTTATGATGCAGTTGGATGGGTTTCCCTTCATGTCAGGAGGAGCAGAAATGCAGCTCTATGGATCTACAGAGCTTTATCAAAAAAACTCCAAAGATATATCCTGGACTGCTTCAACCTGACCACTCCAGCTCCTGTGCCTAAGAAGCAACAATATCATCCTGCTCAAATTGCCCAAAGTCAACACCAAAATAGGGAGGGCAGCAATCAGCTATTCTCTAGCCATAGCATGGAACACCCTACAAAAATCCCTAAAACTGTCCATTATCATTCCATTTACATCCTTCAAGCAGCACTGTACAGCCTTCTTCACAGAGAAATGCAGTTGCTACCACTAGAGATAGAATAGTCATCCCACAAAACCATATTCCAATAACATATAGGCATATTCCTTCATCGAGACACATCGAGAATATGGCCAATATTCCTTACCATCCTTGTACTCATTATGTGAGTGACTGTCATGGCCCTCATTGTGATATATATGTACTGTACATATTGTAGATGTTAGTTTAACTTTCTCTTGCCAAGCTTTAACATGGGAATTCTCTGTATATTATTGTGTTATAAATAACATTTTCTTTTTTCTGTATGTATAACAGTCTCATAAGTATGTGATGTAATTGCTGTGCACCTACTTGAACCTTGACCTTATCAGGTCCATCTTGTAAATGAGCCTTGCTCAATGATGATCGCCTGAATAAATAAAGATTTGATTGATTGATTGAAATAGCAGCCATTAGCGGGTGCTCAGCACTCAGCATTAGTGTGACTGCAACAATGGCTGCTGGCAAGAGAACTTGTACCACTCTCTCAGAAGCTTAAAGTAATCAAGGCTCTGCAAGAGCCTAATGCTTCTATGTCCTCCATTACCAAAACCTTCAGCATATCAATAAGTCAGATGGGCTGAATCAATCTCAACAGAGACAAGATTTTAGCAGGCTTACAGGTGAATTCTAAGCAAAACCAAAAGAGGAATGGGAAGGAAAGGACACAAAAGTGGAAGACGCCTTGCACATGTGGTTCAGTCATGCAGTGAATAAGGGTGCCAGCTTGTCAGGTCCTGTGTTAAAGAAAAAAGCCAACGAACTTGCTGCTCATTTACAGCATGATTCTTTTGAAGCCACTGACGGGTGGCTTTCACGATGGAAGAGCAGGCATAACATTGTCAGCAAGAAGGAACACAGAGAGAGTTCTGATGTGGATTCGAAGCCTGCATCAGAATGGCTGCAAACTGTTTTTCCCTCACTCATGTCTGAGTACCCCCGGTAAACATCTTCAGTGCTGACGAGACAGGGTAGTTCTACCTGGGGTACACAGACAGAAATCTTGTACACAAGGATGTGGATTTAATTGGAGACAGCAAATCTAAAGACAGCATGTCTGTTTTGTGTTGTACCAACCTTATAGGCACGGAGAAGTTGCCACTTCTGGTGATCAGTAGGAGCAAGAGACCATGGTGCCTTCCGAAGGATTTGTCACAACTGCCTGTGACATATGTGAGCTGCTGTAATGCTTGGATGACTGGGGCCCTGTTTTCAGAATGGCTTTCTAACTGGAATGTGAAATTGAAGAGACGATGAAGAAAAGTACTGCTCTTCATATATAACTGCAGTGCTCACCCTCCCCCCATTGGTTGGCAAGTTTTCAAACATTAAAATGATGTTCTTACCACCAAACACAATGGGGGTTATAAAAAATTTCAAGGGCCACTACAAAGCGCAGCTGATAGCACACATTGTCAGCACCACTGACAGTGGTTCTGATGCTTTGACATCTGAAATTGCAAGGACTGTCAATCTTTTGGATGCCATCTTTATGATGCAGAAAGCTTGGACCACTGTCAAGGAGCTGACAACTGCAAACTGTTTTAAAAAAGCAGGATTTGTAGGTGACCCACTTACAGGAGAGCCTCTGGGAGAGCCTGTAATCAGTGATGTTTTGGCAGATGTGGAAAAAAACACAGAACGGAGTTCGAGGCTTTTGTGAACTGTGACATATCTATGGAAACAGAGGGAGAACTGTCATAGGAAGATATTTGTGCCTCTGTAAGAAATGCAGACTGTGACACAGATGTGCAAGAGGGAGTGGATGCTGACAAAAAAACTCTGGTTCCAGTCATAAACTCAGAGGTGCATTTATATGTCACTGCACTATGTGACTGGTGCCTGCATAATGAAATAATCGTTGAGTGGGAGCAGCTATTTAACATCAAGGGTCTGATTTTAAACAGTAGGAGCAGATGCAAGCAGAAACAAATCATAGACTACTTCAAGACACTGTGACACTAAAGAAGTGCTTGCTGAAGAAGCAGCTAAGTTTTATACCTTGCCTTTTTAACTTAAAACCGAATAAAGTATTTTAATGTAGCCAGCAACAAATAACAAACTCATGAAAGAGTTGTAATCACTATCATACTGGTAAGAGCACACACACATTAACTAACGTTTACCTTTCAGAATGAAGTTTCTGGTAACTGTGGCTAAGGTAATGTATTTCTGTTGTTGAATTTGCATATTCTGTTTTTTGGGACAGCTGCTTAAACGGGACAGAAAGCTGTCCATGGGGGTGTCCCATTTAAGCAGATTTTACTGTAAAAGGAAAAAGTTGTTAGCATAGGCTGATAAAAACACACACAGAAATTATTTTCCTATGTAAAGTTCATTTGGTAGGAAAGGAAATTAGGAAGTTACACATCGCATAGGTTGGTCAAATTTGTTGTTCATTGGGAAGGAACTGCAAAAAAAAGAGGGTGTGCAATACTGATAAGAAAACATCTAAATTTGGAATACCTAGATAGCTATTAAGATGAAAAAGGTAGAATAATAATGGTTAAAACTCAGATACTTAGACAGGAATATATAATTGCATCTCTATATGGTCCATTTGTTGATTACCAGGGTTTTTTAAATAATGTAATATAAGGAATTATATTATTGGGACATGCCCCTTTAATGCTCATGGGTGACTTTAACATTTTCTTAAACCCAGAAAAAGACAAAGCATCTACCCCTTCCAAAGAGGATAGGAGGAAGACAAATCTTCTAGCAAAGCTTCTAAAAAATAATAACCTGATTGACATATGGAGGACAAGGAATAATAATTTAAAACAGTTTACATATTTTTCTAAACCAACAAAGGTTTCATCCAGATTGGATTATATATTTTGTTCTACATCTGTATATCAGGATTTTTTAGAAATTGCTATTGCCCCCATAATAATATCAGTCCACGCTATGGTAACTGCAACCTTAATACCAACCCAGGAGAAAATCCAAACTAGACAGTGCTCTTTTGATAATTCCCTTCTTCAAATACCTGACTTTATAGAATATATAATAGATCAAATACAGCAGTTCTGGTATTGGATTATAACAGGGCTCAAGAAATTATACATTTATGGGACACCTTTAAGGTGGTAATTAGAGAGGCAATTATCTCATTTGAAATAAGTCATAGATGAAAGGAAATATCAGAAATTCAGCAGTTAGAAAATTCAATAAGTTAGACAGCTACCTTATGACAACAACATATGGAACATGTAGAGGAACTAAAAGCAAGTAAGGAAGAATACAATAATAAAATATAGGATATTTTGAAACAACAAATAAAAAAGATTTAAGATTAGACTTCCAGTTCCTGCATGAACTAGAAAGCAGCTTCAGCGCTAACCCTCCCACAGCTCTGGACAATATTTACTTTAAAAAAAACAATCCCCACTATAAAAATATTAAAACAAGCGAGTTCTACCTCGTGCTCTCATAGAACGCTGGGTTACCTGAAAACTAAGCTGCAGAATGGCAAAACAACAAAGGAATCGCTTTCATCTACTTACGGACCCTGAAGACCACAAGGAATGGGGTGCGTCAGACATCAAACAGGCCCTCAAGCAATCCAAAGACCACGGCCCCGGAAAATCCACACCCTCGATCAAATCAGGGAAAAAGGACAAGATTCCCAAATAGGAGACACCATTCTATAGGCCATATCTGATTTTTGGAGTGAAATGCGTGACTCCATAGGGGAACTGAGGGTGGACATAGTCACTCTTCAGTCATGCATAGCAGAGGCAGATCATCAAACCTCTGCAGATGCCTCCCAACTGGAACTAATAGAAGACTCCTTGCAATCCCTCATGACTGAGCAAATACATATGGCAGCGAGAGAGGAGAATGCAGAAAACAGGAGTTGCTGCAAAATCATCTGCATATATGGCTTGCCAGAGGGAGAGAAGGGGTCTGATGCAGTGGCTATTTAGACTACCTCCTCTGCTTGATATTAAATTTAGATCCTGACTTTGCCCTGGATATTGAGAGAGCGCACCGAGCCTTGGGTGCAAAACCTGTTCACACGGCTACCAGACCTCGTTCCTTTGTAATCAAGATGCAGAGCTACCACATTAAAGAACAATTATTGAAAAAAGCCTGGCAGATGGGCTGCACTATGCTGGGTTCACACCACCTTATCTTAGACAATAATTACACTCTGTATACCCAAAAAATGAGGAGAGAGTATGCTCCTCTATTTCCCCTGCTGCGTTCACAGAATATTACATTTCTTACGCCCTACCCATCGAGACTATCGGTGCTGCTCCCTTTGGGTACAATCTCATACACCACGGCCCATGAGGCAATTTCCGACTTAATTACCAGGGGTATCCTTAAAGTCACACCTGCAGCATTTATGAGAAAGAAGGCGACCCTGAAAACACAGAAGGAACCTGTAGACCAACTACGCAATATGCCACTTGCTGACCTACTTGAGACACTTCGTCAATATCGGAATCCCACTCTGTCGACCTGAGGGATGATGGTAGGCCTATGCTGAGCTTTTTCTTATTTCCTTCCTTTCTGGGCTTATTTACCTTCCAGCCAGGACCTGCTAGTTCTGGGGATATTCATTCGGGGGTGGAGGGTGATCATATAGTCGTATTTTGAGGCTCCTGATTAAAGTATCAATTCCCAGGCAGCTGATATTAGGAAAATAAAAATAATTTCAACAGCATGAACTGCACCCTGGGAATTACCACCATTTGATGGCAGGGGATCACCCAGGCTGAATGGCTAGGAAAATAAAACTCTTCACTTTATAACACAGGCTGTCTTGGGGATGGGACAGACTCCCCTCCTAGGGCTTAGATTTTGGCCCTTCCTCTTATCCCCTGAACTGAGGCCCCTCCAGATTTTGCTGTGTGATGGGGGCTAGCAGGACCTTGGGCGAGGCGGTGGTCTGGATGCAGGGTTTTAAATAATTGATTAAGAGTTTTTTTCTTGGGGCAATACTAACTGTACAGAAAGCTTTTATATAGGTTTTCTGGAAGTGTTATGTTTGTTAAACACAGTGAGGCAAGTGCTATGCATTTTCACAATGTTTTAGAACTTTTATGAGCAAAACGCTAATCAATTTTTAGAGTTAAATAAAACCCTGGGATGGATGGAGGAGATGGCTCGGTTGTGACCCTGTCTCCCTCGGGCTAGAGGTGGCTCCAATCCATTTTATCTTAAAAGCGGCTGGTTCTGGGGCTCATGTGGTGTCTTGAGATCCAAGGAACTGAGTCTTTGATTTATTTTGGTTGCTTAAAGGGAGGTGGCCACGAAGATATTCAAACTAAAAACTTTATGTGGGGAATTTCACCGTCAGAATGCCATGGGTGTAGAAGGTTCTAACTTTCAATACAAGGTTGACTTTTTGAAAACCCATAACTGATTCTGAAGGGGGATGAAATGTCATGATGCTTAATACCCAGAGAAGCTTTCCTAATCTTGAAACTCCCCTTCAATATCGTGTTGTCTTTTAAGCTCTTAATGGTGACATATACCACAGCCTTTTTCATGATGTCAGGGATGGGCTGAGGGTCTATTCCTCTCGATATTACCCCTCCCTATGGCACTTTCTGACATTGACTAGGGAAGGGAAGTAATTTTCACACCTGCGGGAGGGCAGGCCAGGGGAACATTATACCTCAGGTTATGCTGGTCCACACCAGGATGGGTTTCCTTTTGGGAATCCTTCTTTTTTGGGTGTGCTTCAGACTCCTTGTGTAGCTTATTGTCCACCAGGGGACCGAAGGGTACCCAAACCTCACAATGTTTCCATGTTCAGAATGGTATGAGGCCTTTAGGGAGTGCCTTTGGATAGTCACTCCACAGATTGGAGTCAGTATGTTTATAGGTCATACATCCAAGCTAACATATTTTTTTATGTGTTTGTCCCAATATAGGGATCTGTTATTATGTCTATTTTTAGGCCCAACAGTTATAGGGCCCTGTTATATTTCATTGTAAAGTTTATAAATAGTGTTTTATTACAGGGGTATTTGAAGGGGGGGGGGGAACTGGGATTAATCTTGCTGATTTGTAAGAAGATTATGGAAGATACAATTAGAAATTTAGTTGGGGAGGGATATAGGTTGGGTAAGGAAAAAACACACATGCTCAATTGATGTTTATAACATGCAATGTTTATTCTGTCAGGAACAGGCTAGGATTCCATCCATGGTTTGAAACTGTCTTGTCTTGGTCCTCTTGGGGGCGGTGGTCTGGTTGGCTGGAATGCTCCTTCCCCTGGAGACACAAACAACAACAAACCTTATTTACAGGAACATGACTACTTTTCTGATAAAAAATATTTTCCCAGAACATAAATGGTTTGCATAATCCGATAAAGCGTTCTCGCTTTATCCAATATATTAAAAAACAAAATGCTGACTATTATATGATCCAAGAAACTCATCTTTCAGATGATGAACACAAAAAACTGGCTTGGGGGGGTAGGTATAAGGTCTATGCATCCCAACACCCTAGTGGTCGCTGCCGGGGGGGCAGCCATCCTGGTTCCTACCTCCATTCCATTGGAAGTAACCCAGTCCCGTATAGGTAACCAAGGCTGGTTTGTAATTTTATAGGGGAAACTTTACTCCCAGGAGATAACCCTGGTGAGTACCTACCTTCCTTCAATGTCCAAACCTTTAGTAGTTCAGCACTTGATAGATAGGGTTATGGACCTCCTTCTGGGGCAACTGATTTTAGGTAGAGATTTAAATATAACAATGTCAACCCATTTAGATACTTCCAACAATTCTCAAAGATGCCAGTCAGAAACATCTAAATATCTAAAAAAACATTCTGGAACACTTAGGAATAGTTGATGTTTGGCGCCATCTATTTCCCATGAATCCAGGCTTTACATTCCTTTTGAATAGACATCACACTTATTCGAGACTGGACTACTTTTGGGTAACCTGCAAACACCTAGGTATGGTCCAGGACATCTCTATCGACCCTATGATTCTCTCTGACCAGCACCCCCTCATCCTTAAATTAGACCTGGGTAGGCCTAGAAAGTGATCTTTATGGCGTCAACGCAATCTTATTAAAAGATAAACATTATGCAGAAAATATTAAAAAAGTATCCCACTTTTTCAGAAAATACTTCCTCTGTTATATCAAAGGCCCTGGTTTGGGATGCTTTTAAAGCCACCCTCCGGGGGGGACTATAGAATATGCCTCCACATGAAAACGGGAATTGAACTCCAAATACAATACACTGTTGGAACACTTGGGTACATGCCAACTACTTTACACAAAAGGGGACCATGAGGCCCAACAAAAATATGAGATACAAAAGCAGAATTACAGAAATGGATGGATCTTAAGATCCAGCAAACCCTTCTATATCTAAAACAAACCAGATGTGAGGGGGAGGATCTAGGGGCTCTGGCAGACTTGCTCATTGCATTCGGGAACAGAAAGGCACCTCTACGATCTTAAAGATTAGGGATCCCATTTCTGGGAAACTATCCCATAAAGAGGTGGATATTTCCTGTTTCTTTGTCAAATTTTATCAACACCTTTACCAGGGTGATGACACATCCACTCCAGAAGAAAGACAGATATTCTTTAGGAACCTCCATTTTCCCCATCTCACTGATGTTCAAAGGGCTCAACTGGAATCCACCATTACTTTGGAAGAAATATCACACTGTATTACATCACTTTCATCTCACTGTTGCCCAGGACCTGATGGGTTTCCAGCGGAATGGTATAAGACATTTAAAAATGAAATTTCCACCAGGTTACTCTCTACATTTAGAGAGGTGGCAGAAGGTTCCCCCCTCCCCCTTCCTGGTCTTATGCCACTTTAGCCACCCTTTTAAAACAAAACACTGATCCCACCAGCCCCTCTTCCTATCGCCCAATCTCAATTCTCAACATGGACTACAAGCTGTTCACAGTCATCTGGCCTTCCAGACTAGAAAAGATGTTACCCTGCTTAATTCACAAAGATCAGTCCGGTTTTATTAAAAACAGAAACACTTTGGATAACATCCGTAGAACCTTAATTACTCACTGAATACATCTGGGAGTGACAGATTCCGGCGGTGGTCATTAGTTTAGACACGGAGAAGGCCTTTGACAGGGTGTCCTGGCTTTTCTTATGGGATGCTCTGTCAAGGTTTCATTTTCCAGACTCATTTTTGAGGTGGTTGGGGAATCTATATGACTCTCCCAAGGCATATGGGAGGGTTAATGGAGGGATTTCTCCCCCTTTTGTATTGTCTTGGGGCACTAGACAGGGCTGTCCCCTTTCTCCCCTTTTATTTGCCATATACATGGAACCACTGGCACTGGTCCTAAGGGCCTCTACTGAGGTAGAGGGTATTCCACTTGGCCAACAACAATACAAAGTGGCGATGTTTGCCAATGATGTTCTTGTAACCCTTTTCTCCCCAGATAAATCCATTCCCATGGTTTGGTAGATTCTTAGGCAATACGAGAACACTACAGGTTTTAAGTTGAACATTGCAAAATCAGAAGCCCTCCTCTTTAATTTTTCACTAACAAATGTTCTCCGCCACCTTCTTCCCTTGAAGTGGAGATCTTTGAAAATTAAATATTTGGGGATCTATATCCCGTTGGATTTGGGGGTGGTAGAGATGGTCAATTACGAACCACTCACCAACACTATCTAAAAGGAATTGGAAAGGTGGTCATCTCTCCCACTAGCTTTTTTCCAGTGGATTGAAACCATCCGTATGAATGTCTTACCTCGACTTTTATACCTCTTTTAGAATATCCCTTATTTCTCCTCTCCTTTTTATTTTAAGTCCTGGGATAAACTAATTTTGAAATTTATATGGGGTAAGCAGCGTCCTAGAGTCCGTCTTTCAATTCTTACATTGCCAATTACTCACGGTGGAGCAAATCTACCTCATCTTAAACTTTACGCCCACTGATTCTCTCACTGACTGATACTCATTCAACACCTTGGAAGTCTCTGGAATTCATTTTAAATGACATGTATGATATTTCTGCTCTTCTTTTCTCTTCCCCAAATAATACACTGTCTCTGAAACACTTTACACAAATAACATCTTGTACCCTCCAAATCTGGTATAAATTAAGGCTCAAGCCAGAACTCAGACCAATATATGATTATTGTAAAATAATTGCGAGAGATGACCTTTTCCAGCCTGCCCATATGGATTTTGCCTTCTCTTATTGGCGTAAATTGGGTCTATCATTTCTGTTCCAGTTTCTAGATGAAAAGGGGATTCTCTCCTTTGACAAGCTTAAAGATCAATATGACCTTCGATCAACAGATTTTTTTCTGTTACCTCCAGGTGAGGAACTATATTCTCCGCCACCGAACAATACTTGCCAAACTTCCTACTCCTCGCCTTCCCTTGCTAAAAATTCTTATTGATTCCCTGGAGGGGAACCATGGTGGTCACCTTGTAGGGAACATCTACAAGGCATTGAGAGATCTACTGGGTGACTCTACTCAGTCCATTCTGGATAAATGGAATAAAGATTTAACCTCTGAGGTACAGTTCTCTGAATGGATTTCTGTGGCCAAGCCGGCAATCAAGGTTACTTCTTCCCCCTTTTGGTGGGAGTACTCTTGGAAAATCCATACTAGATATTTTCAAGCCCCAGTAATATTAACTAAATATCTCCCAGACACGTATGGACATTGCTGGAGGAAATGTGGATGTACTATGGCTGAACTGGGTCATATCATATGGCATTGCCCCCTTTTAACACCCTTTTGGTGTGGTTTTCAACTGGAATTATCCAAATGTTTAGGGGAAACTGCAGAACTAACAGGGGACATCATATTGCTTTCAATTTATCCAGACCGCTCTCCCCAATGGACCAAAATGTTACTTCCGATATTTTTTATAGCAGCCAAAAAGGCCATTACCAGAAAATGGATGTCTCTGCAGATTCCTACTGTCCTAGAATGGAGATCTATTATGCAAGAAATTTATCAGATGGAAAGATTTACAGCAAGTATCCAGGACCGCTAGCAGAAATTCAGACTCAAATGGCAAGGATGGATTATATATAGCTCTGGGATAGATCCAGATGTTGTCCCCTAATAGGAAAGTAGCATTTCCAGAGAGCATTTAGTATAGTTGTTCTGGGCGAGATAGCGAGAATGGTTGGGATGGTATAGCTGTTTGTGGAAAAACTTATTATCTACTGTCAGTCTGTGCCAACAGTTTATATTGTATTATGTTTTTTGGATGCATGTATGTCTGAAAAGACCCAATAAACATAAATTTTAAAAAAAAGAAAACATTTAAGATTATTAAGAACACAGTTTTTACTATAATGGAGACAAAAGTGGACTACTACTGGCATATACTCTGAAGAAGCATAAAGAAAGGAATTTAATTGTAGAGATTGAAAACTCAGAAGGTACAATAGTGTGACATGATACCTTTATATGGGAAGCCTTTACAGAATATTACAATACAATATATAGGAACCCCTTAAATTTGGATTTGGGTCAACTTGAAGAATATATTAAACAATCTAATATACCTAAATTACAAAATATAGATGTTAATTTTACGAAACAAGATATAATCGAAGTCATTCAGTTGTTTCCTAAAGACAAAGCTCCTGGTCCAGACTGTTTGACTTTATAATTTTACTCTGCTTTTTCGTGATATTTGATACCCTGGCTAGAGCTGTTGACTCAGGAGATGAGCTCTGCAAAAGATATTCCACCATCAATGTTAGAAGCATACATTATTTGAATATATAAAGAGAGGAAAAGCAAAATTGATATGGAGAATTATTGACCTATTGCTTTATTAAATGTTGACTATAAAATTATAGCTAAATTAATTGTTAGGAAAATAGAGACCTCACTCCCAGATGTCATTGGCCCCAGCCAGGCAGGATTTGTTAAAGGTAGAAACATGCATGAGGGATTAAGAAAAACACAAATTTCACTTGAACAAAAATATACACCCAGAAGCCATTTTGATAGCCTTGGATGCAGCCAAAGCTTTTGATCACCTACATTAGCTTTTCATGTTTAAAAGCTTAGAATATATTGGTTCATCCCAACCATTTATGAACATCATACATTTATTTTGTAGTTTACCCAAAGCAACCTTTAAGGTTAACAATTATAAAACACATGTTGCGGATAAGCAGAATGGTATTAGACAGGGTTGCCTCCTTTTCTCTATTTTATTTTGTATTTCTCTAGAAATGTTTCTTTTACATATACGATAGGATCAAAAGATTGGAGGTTTGAAACTGAATAAAGAAATCATTAAAATAAATGCATTTATAGATGGCCGCATAATTTTCTAAAATAATCCAGATAAATCATATCCAGAATTAAGAAAACAGAAACATTTTCATTAGTCTCTGGCTATACTGTATATTAAATAAATCTAAATCAGTAATATTACCAATAACTCTTTTAGAGAAGAAACTAAACACCTTTTTCAAGAAATGACAATTCAAACAACTATTAAGTATAGAAACATAGACTTTGACGGCAGATGAGGACCGCTCGGCCCACCTAGTCTGCCCATTTCCCTACCTACATGATAAGCTGCAGATCCTAGTTAACCAACAGCCTATTTCTTCTTACCCCCAACAAGAATTGCCTTATGTCTATCCTATGTATTCTTGAATTCTCCACAGTTTTAGACCCCACAACCTCCTCAGGAAGGCTGTTCCATGTGTTCACCATCCTCTCTGTGAAAAAATACTTCCTCACATTGCCCCTGAACTGCCCCCCCATCTTTAAATTATGCCCCCTTGTTCTTGCACATCTCTTTTTCTGAAAGTTGCTATCCTTTTGGACTTTGTTGATTCCACTGAGGTACATAAAAGTTTCTATCATGTACCCTGTCTCCCTCAAGGGTATACATATTAAGCTCCTTTAGTCTCTCCTCGTATGGCTTCTCTTGCAGACCCTGCACCATTTTAGTTGCCCTCCTCTGGACTGCTTCTATCCTGTCTATGTCTTTGCGGAGATGGGATCTCCAGAACTGGACGCAGTACTCCAGATGGTGTCTCACCAACTGTCTGTACAAAGGGATAACAACTTATTTTATTTTTATTTTAGTTGTTTAACCAGGAGTAGCACACTAAGCTGAAAACTTTTTTACAGGTGTGTCGTGGGAGCACAGGGAAGTAAAGTGACTTGCTCAGGGTTACATAGTATGCAAGTGAAAGCTGTGGGATTCAAACCCATGTCTGGTCTGCTGGATGTCACCAGATTTGAAGCTCAGAGCCTTAAACCACTGCGCTATACTGTCTCCCCTACTTCAACTTCCTGCTGTCTGATGGTGATGCCTCTCCCTATACATCCCAGTATACCCCCATCCCTCCCTACTGCCTTCTCACATTGCTTGCTAACCTTAAGGTCATCTGGTATGATTACTCCCAGCTCCTGTTCCATTTTTGTTGTTGTTACTACCTCCTTCCCCATTGTGTAATCTTCTCCTGGGTTTTTGTTTCCCAGGTGCATTATTTTGCACTTCTTTGTATTGAATCCAAACTGCCATACTTCTGACCATTCCTCCAACCTTGCTAAGTTCCTTCTCATCCTTTCCACGCCTCCTTGTAATGTGTAGCAACCCTGTTGCAGATCTTTGTGTCATCTGCAAAGAGACATACTTTTCCTTCCAGTCCCTCTGCAATGTCACTTATAAAGACATTAAAAAGGACTAGACCCAGTACTGAATGCTGCGGTACCCCACTAGTAACCCCTCTTTCTTTAGAGTGGACTCCATTTACAATTACCTTCTGTGTCCTGTTGTCCAGCCAATGTTTTATCCAGGCTACCACCCTGGGACCCACTCCCAGGCTGGTTAATTTGACTATTAATCTTTTGTGTGGGACTGTGTCAAATGTCTTGCTAGGTAGGCCATGTCCACAGCCCCTCCCTGGTCTACTACTTTGGTCACCCAGGCAAAGAAATCAATTAGATTTGTCTGACATGACCTTCCTGCTGTGAACCCATGCTGCCTTGGGTCCTGTGCCCCACTGGCTTCTAGGTACTTAACATTTCTTTCCTTCAGAAGTGATTCCATCACTTTCCCTACCACAGAGGTCAAATTGACAGGTCTGTAGTTTCCTGCCTCTGTCTTGGTCCCACTTTTGTGAAGGGAAATCGTATCCACCTTCCTCCAGTCCTCAGGTACCACACCATCCTCCCATGATTTGTTAAAAAGGGTAGTCAGTGGTTTCAATAGTTCTCCCCTTAACTCTTTCAGAATTCTGGGGTGAATTCTGTCAGGCCCCATTGCTTTGTCCACCTTCAGTTTTAGAAGTTCTTTCAGAACCCTTTCTTCTGTGAAAGGACTGGGATCGACCCCCCTATCAAGAGTGCTTCTGTTAATTGGATTAGGCACCTCTTCCTCCTCCTCTTTTGTGAATACTGAGCAGAAATATTTGTTCAGTAGCCCTGCTTTTTCACTGTCCCTCTCTGTCCACCCACCGTCCATTTTATTCAGCCTCACTATCCCTCCCTTTGTCTTTCTATGCTCCCTGATGTACCTATAAAAGATTTTATCCCCTTCTTAACCGAGTTGGCTATCTTTTCCTCAGTTTGGGCCTTTGCTAGTCTGACTTCCCTCCCTGCTTGTTTCTGCCTTAACTGGTACAGCACTCTGTCCTGCTCCTTCTGTGTTTCCTTATACTTCCTGAATGCCATCCTTTTCTCCCTGACTTTCCCCACCACCTCTTTTGAGAACCATAGTGGCTTTTTCTTTCATTTTGATTTATTTGCTTGACACAAAGACTTGTTGCCCCTGTGATGGCAGTTTTGATGTTTCCCAATTTTTGCTCCTCCTCCCCTCCTTCTAGCCTGTTTGCTAGTGCTTTTCTAAGGCACTCTCCCATCTTGCCAAAGTCAGCCCTTCTGAAGTCCAATGCCCTCCCTTTTGTATGGCTTGATTCTGTAGCTGAGTTGATCGTGAACCACACTGTTTGATGGTTACTTGTTCCCAGATGTCAACCCACTTTTAGATCTGAGATCCTCTCACTGTCCCCATTTGAGAGTATGAGGTCTAAGATTGCTCCCTCATGAGTGGGTTCTGAAACTAGCTGTCTGAGGCATGCCACCTGTAGGGCATTGAGAATGGCCCTGCTCTTGGATGTGGCTGCAGAAAATGTGCTCCAGTTAACATCTGGCATATTCAGGTCTCCCATCAACAGTATCCCCCTTTCTCTGCCATCCTAAGAATGCCTTCTATCATATCCTTGTCCATTCCCTCCCCCTGACATGGGGGTCTGTATACAACCCCTGTGCAGCTTGTGGTGCTATTTCTAGTCTCTAAGGTGACCCACAGTGCCTCCTCTCTTCCCTGTTTACTCTTTTGTTCAGTTGCTTTTATATCTTCCTTTACATAGAGAGCTGCTTCTCCCCCTCTTCTCCCCTCCCTTCCCCTCCCTGTCTCTCTTGTAGGTTATGTACCCTGGTATGTTACCCCAGTCATGGTTCTCTGTGTATCATGTTTCTGTGACTGCTACGATATCCCAGCATCCCTCTTCCATCAAGGCCACCAGTTCAGGGAGCTTGTTGCCCAGACTATGGGCATTGGTACTCATTACCCTCCATTTCCTGATGGCCTTACTCCTTTTTGCCCCATCCCTGTCCTTATTGCTTTTGTCATTTTCTCCATTTACCCCTGTCCTTCTCCCTATCGACATCTCTATCTTGGTGTTTACCTCACTTACTACCCTGACTTTTTTTGAGGGGACTAGGATTTACCTGCTCCTTTCCAGTGCCTCCCCCCTTGGCTAGTTTAAATGCTTGCCAATGAAGCATTTAAACCCATCACCTAGGATCCTGGTTCCCTTCCTAGACAGGTGCAGCTCATCATGCCAGTATAGGCCTGCACCACTCCAGGTGGACCCCCAGTCCCCAATAATGCCAAATCCCTGAGCTCTGCACCAGTATTTCAACCACTGATTGAATCTCATGGTGTGGAGCACCCTAGCCTCACCTATGCCATAGACAGGCAGCACCTCCAAAAAAGTTACTATGCATGCTACTTGTCTAAGGCCTCTCCCCAACTCCACAAACTCTTCCTGCACTGCTCTGATCCCTTTCTTAGCCAGGTCATTTGTCCCTAGGTGGACAATGACATCCAGCTCCCTCCCTTGTGCAGCTGCTCCAGTGATTCTGAGGATTCACTCCCTGTCCCTCCAAGCCATGGCACCAGGCAGGCACCTTACCTCCCTCTCCCCTTCCTCTCCCAGTTCTACCCCTCTAACAATGAAGCCCCCACCAGGAGTTGTTTCCTTCCCCTGTGGATTCCCATGCCAAACTCTTGTGGGGCTCCCTTGTGGAGGTTCCCTGCATCCTCCTTGGTCTCCACTGTGGGTGCCTCCATAGAGGAACCACACTTTGTCAGAATGGCATAGGAATTGTGAAGAGGTACAACTGGAGGGATGTGCCTCTGTTCCACCACCCTCACCCTCCCTGAGCCCACTGTGGTCCAACCGCTCCTCTTTCTTGGCAACCTCTGAGGCAACGGCAGTGGCCCTGGTGGTCCCTGGATGGAAGAGGAGGTCCCACAAATCCTGGCCAACTCAGTATATAGGTATATAATTAACTGTTGATATACAGCAAACAACACATTTAAATGTGAATATTATTGGTACAGAAAATAAAACATTTTTCGGATGGAATCCCTATTGTTGGGGCAGAATTGATACTTTAAAAATGATGCTATTACCACATTAGATATATTGTTTTCAAGCAACTTTAGGTAAGGTAGAACAATCATCTCTAGTTAATTTAAGGAATATTTTAAACACATTTTCATGGAGGGGAAGTTGTCCTAGAATACCATGGACAACTTTAATAATACATAGAGAGCAAAGTGGCATGGGATACCCAGACCCACAATTGTACTTATATGCTGTTTAAAGCCTCTTTGGTGTGGCAATGGCACTCATGCCAAAACATTATGAGCATCCTGCTAATGCAGTGTTACAAAGGTTGGGAAAAGAATATACATTATCCAGTGTTCTGTTTCACCCTTCCACAGTTCAACATAGTAATGAATCTATTTTTACAGAATTGATCAAAGCTATAAAATATATATATTCAGACTCTCAGAAGGATTTGCCTTATTTACTAATGGAAATAGGAACAGAAACTAAAGGTTCCTTGGACCATTTAACTGTTCAATTAATAAATAAATTATGCAGTATTGAATATTACTAGATGATATCAGATCAGCTCTACTGGCTTACTCCCACATGCGGAGGTAAATAAAATACACACTCAAGTTAGTTTTACATGGTGGGAGTATAAAATCTTGTACACATTGTTCAATACATTTAAGAATCTTACTACACACCATAATATATCAAACTGGGATATAAAAGTAGCAGATCAAAGAAAATGGATTACTTATTATTCTAAGACAATTATAAGGAAAATTTACAAATAAATTACTTGTAAATCTAAAAAAGACTCATAATATACTGAAATGTTTGAGCAGAAAATGGTCCAAGGAAGCAAAAGAAAATTTTGCTAAATGTAATTGGAAACACATATGGTAAATGGCTTGTAAAATGAACCAATTTGCAAAAATTAAACAATACAGCACAAAATAATAACAAGAGCATATATTACCCTGACCAGATTATACAAAATGGGTTATAAAACATATGGGAACTGTTGCCACAATTGTAATTAAAGAGAGGATTTGTAGCACTTATTATGGGGATAGCCATATGTCAAGGAGTGGTCGAATGAAACATGACTAGGCACTCAAAAAAACGTACACACTGATATCCCATTGGAGTTTACCATATTTGTTCTAAATGACCTTACAAATATTGGATTAAATAAACAATTACAAAAAAATATTGGCTGTTATAAATATATGTGCCAAAAGACTAATATTAGAACACTGGACTACACCTATATTTCCCATATTTAAACATCAACAGTGGCAAGCTAATTTATGGAAAATATTGTCTATTGAGAAGTTATTAATTTCCAACAACCTACAGACCAAATAGATTTCACATGGAAACACGTAAGTAATATCACCTCCTTTAAGAATTTGGTATTTCATTTTGCTTATTTAGGAAGTCAAGTCTGTGATACTAAAGAACATTCCTTATTACGTAGCATTCAACTTATTTGGCTGAGGACACTTGACTGCAAGATGGCGGCCATGCTGGGCTGACCGTCAGTGAGCAGCAGTGTGTACGGTATTTTATTTTGTTTGTTTTATTTTATTTATATTTTCATTTCTCAGGTAGTGGTAGATTATTGAATATTTAGGCTCGTAGTAGTTTGGGAACTCACAGCGAGGTAGTCAGTGTGTTTGTGACTGCAATTTTTGGGTCAGTAAGGAGGACACCAGCTACAAGTTTTAGATCAGGGTGTTTTGAGAGAATGCCAACTTTACCGTTATTATTGCTGTGACAGTATTGGCTGTATCACTGTTGGACCACTGCACTGGTAGTGCAGATTTTCCAGTGCGAAACTTTGTTTTAAGCTCGGTCCTAATCTTACCTGCTTATTGTGGATTGCCCTGCTTTGAATCCAGAGTGTGTCTGCTGAGGTTGGAAGGAGCCGAGGAAGATCTGAAGAGTCTCCACTGGAAGTTGCTACAGGAATTTGGAAAGTTGGATGAAGTGGTGTGGTTTGGAAGCTCCACTTTGCCTGCCAATCATGAAATTGGGATCTGCTGACTGAAGGCTTATATGGACCTTTGCTGTGGCATACTAGGGCCTGTCCACCTGCACATTTGGTGGCTGCCCAGTTCCGGTCACTAAATGTGGCATTTGGAGGTGTCAGCCAGAGGGTTGATACCCCTGAACTCCTTGTGGTTATCCAGGGGTGAGCGCTGGAGAATGAGCGCTGTCTCGGTGCTGCGGTTTGGGGTTTTCCAGGATTTGGGTAGCTGCCTCTGGGGTGGGTGTCTTGGGACATGGTCTATCTCTGGCCTGTGGCCTGCATGGTCCTGTGATGACTGTTACAGGGGTGATGGCTGCTGGAGAGAACCATGCAGGACAGCGGGTGTCATTCAGTGGAACTCCAAGGAAAGATCTTACAAAAGAAATTGGTAGGAGAGAAGTCCAGTTACCTTTCCTGTTAACATCGAGAAGGACATTAACAGACTTCAGCTTCTGCAGATTTGGAGTGGACTGAGCTGATCTTTTTACAGGGCCGTGAGAGTGCCTAGTTTTCTCACCATTTTTAAAGTCTGCTTTAAGTTCTAGATTTTGTGGGCGTGAAAGACTCGCACATTTGGCGTATTCTATTGACAATTTGGGCTAGAGGAGGTGAGAGCTCCAATATCCCTTATAGTCTACACCCTGTGAGATCTAGCGTATCTCATAAACTGTGGACAAGATACATATTTCTGAAACAGAACTGTGAAAGGACTGCTCTAAAACCTAATACTACATGTGATTTTATGCTTTATTTTTTGTGTTTTGTTTGGGGAAGGGTTCTGTTAGAATTAATTGTAGAATTGGGGAGGGGGTTATAATTTGTTAACTGACTGTGTGTGTGAGAGGGTGTGTGTATGAAGCTGTGTGTATTTTTTCATTGGGGATTGTTTTGGCAGAGAAGTATCTGTAGGAAAGTGATTGTATAAATCAGTTGTGGGTATGGTGGGATAGAGTGAGCAGGGTTTGTGAGTAGGTTGGTGGGATAGTATTTTAACTTTCTGTGTTTATTTGGTGTGGCTGTTGGGTGTGTGGCGATGTGTGTGGTGAGTGCTTCCTTTTGTCATTGCACTCTAGTACTGTCATCTAGTGCTCTCTCGGGACTGGTCTTGCCAAATAGGAGATGTGTTGGTGCCGTGGTCTTTCACGTATCACCTATGCTGCCTCTCAGCTTCATGACCTTCACCCTTTTACTGACCTCCCAGTTTCTGGTATCGTAGCGAGGCACAGCAGGGAGGTCAGTACTACTAGGAGGTGTTTGGTTCATCAAGTGCGAAGGGTAGCTGAGGAGGGGGTTTTGAGCAGCATTGGGGTTGTCTGGTGCAGGAGATGCCCCGGGTGTAAACAGATCCTAGGGAGAGGCCCAACATATTTGGTCTCCATACCCAGGGTTCCCACTCCCCTGAGTGGGCAGGTAGCTAGAGGACTGGCTGCATCTCCTAATCCTCTTTGGGCAGTGCTTTGCAATGCCAGGTTGATGAGGAACAAGACCGCCATTTTTGGCGGACAATTTCTTCTGTTGACCTGGCTTGCATCAGGGAGACCTGGTTGGGTGACGATGCGGGCCCTATTTTTGAGGCTGCTGTCCCTGCTGGGTATGCAGTGGTGCACTGTCTGAGGAAGGATTGCAGGGGTGGGGGAATGGCCATCATTTTTTGATTCAGTCTGAGCTTCTTGGTGCACCCAGTTGGTAGCATCTGATATTTTAAGTGTGTTGCCATGCATGGGGTGCAGGTACAGGCTGCAGGATTCTTCTTATTTACTGGCCTCCTGAGGTGGGAGGGGAATTCTGGCAGGAGGCAGTGGACTTCTTTGTCGACCAGGTGTTGGAGTCCCCCAGGTGTTTGATCCTGGGGGACTTCAATGCCTGGGTCGATGACGAATCCTCATGTTTCGGTTATGACCTTCTCCAGTTGATTTAATCACTGGGCCTGTCATGAGCAGTTGTTGCTGCTACCCATCAACACGGCCACACACTCAATTTGGTGTTCCAGCTGGGTCTTGAGATTGAGAACTTCAAGATTGATCAGATCATTTGGTCTGATCACTGCACCATGGCATTCAGCTTTGGGGCTCCCCCCGAAAGTCCCTCTCCTGTGGAGATGGTCAGTTATCGCCCCTTAAGGGGTGTTGACCCAGAGGGACTATTGGCTTTAGCTGACCTATCTAGGGTTGATGCAGCATGTGCGATTGGCACTGGAGAGACAGTGGCCACCTATAATAGGGTGGTAGCTGAAGCTCTAGATGCCATTGCACCAGTCCATATATGACCCAGATCCTCTCACTTGAGATCCCCTTGGTTTGATGGGGATCTCAAGATAGAAACATAGAAATATAGAATTTGACGGCAGATAAGGACTGCTTGGCCCACCCAGTCTGCCCATTTCCCTACCTGATGGATAAGCTGCAGGTCCTAGTTAACCAGCAGCCTACTTCTTCCTACCCCCACCCCCTAGAATTGCCTTATGACTGTCCCATGCATGCTTGAATTCCAACACTGTTTTTGACTCCACAACCTCCTCTGGAAGGCCGTTCCATACATCCACAACCCTCTCTGTGAAAAAATACTTCCTTAAATTTTCTCTGAGCCGCCCCCCTTCTATCTTCAAATTGTGCCCCCTTGTTCTTGCACACCTCTTTTTTTGAAAGATGCTACCCTCTTGGACTTTGTTGATTCCCTTGGGGTACTTGAAAGTTTCTATCATGTCTCCCCTCTCCCTCCTTTCCTCGAGGCTATACATATTAAGCTCCTTAAGTCTCTCTTCATATGTCTTCCGGTACAGAGCCTGCACCATTTTAGTTGCCCTCCTCTGGACAGCTTCCATCCTGTCTATGTCTTTGCGGAGATTGGGTTTCCAGAACTGCACGCAGTACTCCAGATGGGGTCTCACTAGCTGTCTGTACAGAGGGATAATAACTTCCTGTTTTCTACTGGTGATGCCTCTTCCTATGCATCCCAGTATCCCCCCAGCCCTCCTTGTTGCCCTCTCACATTGCTTGCCCACCTTTAGGTCATCTGATATGACTACCCCAGGTCCCTTTCCATTTTTGTTGTTGTTAGTAGCTCACCCCCCATTGTGTACTCTTCCCCTGGGTTTTTGTTTCCCAGGTGCATTACCTTGCACTTCTTAGCATTGAATCTAAGCTGCCATACATTTGACCATTACTCTAACCTTGCCAAGTCCCTTCTCATCCTTTCCACTCCACCTTGTGCATCAACTCTGTTGCAGATCTTTGTGTCAACTGCAAAGAGACATACTTTTCCTTCCAGTCCCTCTGCAATGTCGCTTCTAAAGACATTGAAGAGGACCAGTCCTAATACTGAACCCTGCGGTACCCCACTACTAACCCCCTTTTTCAGAGTGGACTCCATTTACTATTACTCTCTGTGTCCTATTCTCCAGCCAATTCTTTACCCAGGCTGTCATCTTGGGACCCACTCCCAGGCTGGCTAACTTGTATATTAATCTTTTGTGTGGGACTGTGTCAAATGCCTTGCTAAAGTCTAGGTAGGCCATGTCCACAGCCCCTCCCTGATCAACTACTTTGGTCACCCAGTCAAAGAAATCTGTCAGATTTGTCTGGCATGACCTTCCCGCTGTGAATCCATGCTGCCTTGAGTCCTGTGCCCTCTGGCCTCTAGATACTCAACAATTCTTTCCTTCAGAAGTGATTCCATCATTTTCCCTACCACTGAGGTTAAACTAACAGGTCTGTAGTTTCCTGCTTCTGCCTTGCTCCCACTTTTGTGAAGGGGAATCACATCTGCCCTCCTCCAGTCCTCGGGTACCACCCCATCCTCCCACGATTTGTTAAAGAGGGTAGTCAGTGGTGTCACTAGTTCTATCCTTAGTTCTTTTAGAATTCTGGGATGAAGATCAGGGGTCAGAAGTCGGAGCATTGCTGGTGGAAGACCTGGCTGGAGGCCAACAGGCTGGCCCTGCATTCTCACTACGCTGAGTACCAGGGGGTAATTTCTGTAAGAAGTCAGAATTTCTGTCCAGGGAAATTGTTGTGGGGAAAAACAGACCATCTCAGCTGTTTTGGACCATGGACAGGCTTTTACACCCTGCCTGTCTCCATCTGAAAAAAGCTTTTTCAGCCACTTTATGTGAAGATTTTGCTCTGTTTTTCTCCGACAGAGTGTTGGCCATCCAGTCAGGGATTCCGCCAGGGAAGCTTTCACCCCACAGTGATTGAATTGGGAGTTTCAGAAGCACTCAGTCTGCCTGGGAGGAGTTTAGGCCAGTGGAGATGTCTGAAGTGACTAAGATGATCTTGGAGCTGAAGCACACCTTTTGTAAACTGGTCCTGGCACCAACGCATTTCTTAATGGGATGTGTCAATGTCGTTGGCCTGGTGTTCACCAGGATTGCCAGGTGCTCGATGTTGGAGGGGGTCTTCCCAGTTGCTTTGAAAGAAGCACTGGTGAAGCCCCTCCTAAAGAAATCTTCCCTCAACCCAGACATCCTGGTAAATTACCATTTGATCTCCAGCCTGCTATTTTTGAGTAAGGTTGTTGAGAAATTGGTGGCCCATCAGCTTGAGGATTATCTGGTGTTCTTGGATATCTAGGAGCCTTTCCAGTCAGGTTTTTGGGCCAGACATAGCACGGAAACTGCTCTAGCGAGAGTGTATAATGATCTGCTCAGGGCTAGAGACAGAGGAGACAGGTCCGTTCTTGTGCTCCTTGATCTCTCCTCAGCTTTTGACATCGTGGATCACGTCGTGCTTCTTGATCAGCTCTGTGAGTTTTGTGGACTCACTGATATGGTCATCAAATGGTTTGAGTCCTATCTCTTGGACAGAGTGCAGTGGGTGGTGATGGGGAATTTCTCCTCCTCTCCAATGCCTCCATCATGCGGAGTACCTCAGGGCTTGATCATGTTGCTGATGTTGTTCATGGTGTACATGCTGCCCCTGGGCAAGGTCATTCGACACTACAGTGTGGAGTTTCACTGCTATGCAGATGATACCCAACTGTATTTGTATTTTGCACCCGGAACATCAGGAGCGGTTGATGTGCTTAACAACTGTCTGGCTAAAATCAACAACTGGATGGCTTCCAGCTGGCTGAGACTCAACCTAGCTAAGACTGAGGTGCTGGTGATTGAGCATGATGGGTTGCTACCGGGGGCTAACTCTGGACTTGTTCTGGGGATTGTTCCATTGGTGGCTTCTCCAAGGGTGTGACATCTGTGCGTGATCCTTGATTGCAGATTGACCTTTGAAGATCGGGTGTCAGCTGTAGTCAGCAGAGGTTTTTACCACTTGCGGAACATTGCCCAGATTAAGCCACCCATTCTGCCTGAGGACCTGCCGACTCTAGTCCATGCCTTTGTGACTTCTAGGCTTGACTACTTCAATGCTCTGTACTTTGGGGTCACAGGAGGGACCCTCTGCAGACTGCAGCTAGTGCAGAATGCAGCGGCTCGGTTGCTAACGGGCCTCTCGCGGTCCAGTCTTGTGACTCCGGTCCTGCATGCTCTGCACTGGCCGTCTGTCAGGTGGAGGGTCCTTTTCAAGGTGGGCCTTCTCACATTTAAAGCCCTATATGGGCTGGATCCTGGTTACCTGTCTGAGCTTCTGACACCAGTGTCCTCTGCTCACTCCCTCTGCTCCTCCTTGAGGGGCCTCCTGGATGTTCCCAAGGTTTAGCTCAAGACCTTGGGAGATTGTGCTTTTAGTGTCTCTGGGCTGACCCTGTGGAACTCGCTTCCACCTGGAGTGTTGGAGGCTCCCTTCATTGAGGTGTTTAAGGGGAGGCTGAAGGCCCACCTCTTCAGCCTGGCCTTTGACTGCTGATGCCATCTTTAGCTTTGGCCAGTCCCCTGAAGATTGACTTCTGAAAACTTTTATCTTGCTGAATTTTAATTTTGTTATGGTTTTCTATGAGGGTTTTATTATGTTTTAATTCACCACTTATTTATGTGAATTCTTATTTATGTTCGGTGCCCACAGCCTCAGAGATTGGGCACCTTATAAATAAAGTTGCCTTACCTTACCTATTTCTTTTTGTTTTATTTTTTGTTGGCTTAAGTACTTAGTAACTTATTTAGTTCGCTACTTTATCTAATATAATAAATTATTAATTGTATTTGACTGTACATTTTGTAAATTTATTTATTAATAAAGAATGTTTATAAAATTTAATTCTACAAACTTAAATCCTGGTTTATTTTTAACCAGTTAGTCCTCAATAGTAAAAACAAATCAAGGTCATGTTGTTTAGGTCCAGAAAATTGGGTCCAACCAGTGAAAACTCCTACAGATTGTCTCATCCTCAGGTACACAGCTGGAGGTACTAGACATTAAAGAATATCTTGGCTTTTGGCTTCATCAGGAGCTCTCCTTTAAGGCCCACACTGAACATGTCTCTAAGCTCCTTACTCAAAAGCTCGGGCTGCTTTACAGGCTCAAGCCCTACCTAACTAATGAAGTCTGTCAGTCTGTAGCCAGCAGCAGTTTTCTCCCTATGATACTGCATGGGGCCCCAGTCCTATCCTAAAAACCATTTACCACAGAATTGGCAGGTTAATGATGGGAGCAGAGAACAGAAAGCATCACTGTGATGTACTTATCTTCCTTAACTGGGCCTACTCAAAGAGTGCCTCCACTACCTGACCCTTTGTCTGGCCTACAAGATGTTAAAGAGCTGCCTTCCTAGTCTCAGAGACATACTATCCTAGAAGCCCATGAGACAATTACTATTCCAAGTGGTGACGTTATTGAGCAGGTTCAATCATTCAAATATCTGGGGCCTTTTGTTAGACCTCTTGTTGTCTTTTACATGCCATGTTGACTATGTTGTAAAGAATATTATTAAATGGATTGGTCTCCTTTATTGAAATAAGGATAATTTTACTGGTGAAGTTAAAAAGTTACTGGTGAATAGCTTGATTCTTTCAGTTGTTGATTATGGATTAGTTGTCTATTCGGCAGCTTGTAATACTGTCTTGGAGAAAATTAATGTTGCTGTAAATAATGCCTATAGATTTGTTTTGAATTGTAAAAGGGATAGTGATAGGTGTCATTTATACACTGTTTTAAATTGGCTACCACTTCATTTTTGAATTGATTACAATCTTGTTAGTATGTGTAAAAAGTCTCTTCTTTGTCATACCCCAGTTGGGGTTCAATCACTCTTTAATCAAGTATTGAATAAATTCCTTACAAGGAACATGGTATGTCAAAGACTTCAAGTTCCATACAGGAAAACCAACTTAGGATCAAGGTCTTTTTCTATTAGAGCAGCAAAGATCTGGAATTTGCTTCCATTTGAGATGTGTAGTTTAAATACTTTTAATGCTTTTAAAATCATGTACTAAATTTGTTTTCAAGTAACTTGGTTTGTAATTGTAAATTAAATGTTTCATTGTGTGGTTTTGGACTGTTTGTACTGGTTGTCTGTAGATGACATGGACACCTTTGAAAAAAAGGCTAGTTGAACTCAAAGATTTTCTGACTATAATAAACTAGACTAAACTAAACTAAATTGTTATTCTTCTTCAGAGTGAAAACTGTTGTACACACTGTAACTACCATTGTTGTTCATGCTATATGCACTGTTCTCCTGTACCTGATGTCATATCATGTTAATTCTATTTACTGTATGTAACTTATTCTGGGTTGCTCCTGAAAAAGGGACACAAGTCTTGGTGAGCTCAGTTGGTTACTAAAATCAAATAAATAAATAAACACATACTCAGTGGAGGTCAGAAGGGAGAGGGGGAACATGATAGAGATATACAGGTTACTAAGGGAAATTAATAGCGTGAACTGTGAAGACCTATTCAGCATAAACAGTAGTACAGTCATGATAGGACATGAATGGAGGCTAGGCAGTGGAAACTTCAGGAGTGACATGAGGAAGATATACTTCACTGTGATGGTGGTAGAGCCGTGGAACAGCATACTAGCAGAAATGGCGGTGGCAGGGACTATAACTGGGTTCAAGCATGTTTGGGATGGGTTTAAATGACTGATAATTCCATGATTTGCACTAGGGAGTTTGGGGAGGGGGCTGGGGGAGAGGGAGGATTTTGGGTTAGAAAACCCTTTGAGACATTAGGTTAGCAGAATAGGTAGGAAATGTTTTGGACAGACAGGATGGATTGTTGGTCTTAATCTGCCAGCAACATCTATGTAGGAGCCTGATGGGGCAGTGGAGCACAGCAGGGGTAGGAGTGTGCAAGGAAACAGAATTATAGGGCACTTTTTTGGGAGAAGCCAGGCATCAGATGGCAAAACAGGCATAGAAAGTGATGTGTACTAATGTCAGGAGCCTGGTGACCTCCAGGCAGCAATGGCTGAGAAATATTTGGATGTGGAGATGTGGGCAACTCAGCAGCGTGAGTGGAAACTGTGGTACCAGAGTACATATTCAGGAGAGATGGAACAAGAGAGAGGAGGTGGAGTGCTGTTATCCATACAGGATAATATCCTTGCCTCAGAAATCTAGGAAGCAGGAAGGGCTAAAGAGACTGAAGCTAAGACAGTATAGGTACAGGTGATGGTGGGAAGGGGGAAGTAATTAAGATCAGAATGGTGTACAGGACACCATCATAGAGAAAAGAGACAGACATTGAGTTGGGAGATTAGATAAATGGGGTGGCAGAAATTTGTGAGGTATTAAAAGTGGGGGATTTTAATCTGCCAGATACAGACTGAAGTGGCCCAATAGCAGAGAGCACAAGCAGCCAAGCCCTGGTGGAAAGGATGCAGGAGGTATTCCTGAGCCAGACTGTTATGGATCCACCTAGGGAAGGTCCCATATTAGATCTAGTCCTGACAAACAATGTAGAGGAGGTAATGGTAAGGGAATCCCTCGGTTCAGTTAGGCTTAAAGCAGAGAGGGTTACTCAAGGACTAAGGTCCTGGACTTTAGAAGGGCACATTTTGGGAGGATGAAGGAGGTGTTGGGGAATAAGCTATGGAGACTGGAAGAGACAGTAAGAATAGTCAGAAAATTGAATTTGATTAAAATGGGAGTACTGAGGCCATTGATCTTTGTGCAAAAATGGTGGGGAAGGGTAGGATGTAAAAAAGACCACGTTAGTTCTCAAATAATGCTGTGGGGGCAGTAAGGAGGAAAAAGGAAGACATTTATTAGGTATGAAAAGAATCAAACTGAGGATGACAGTGGTCATACCAGGAAAACAATGGGGGTGGCAAATGGAGCAACTAGACAGCCAAAGGTGAAGTCAGAATTAAGGCTAGTGGAGGTGGATAGGGAGGATGTGACAAAAATGCAAAGCCAATGGCAGTAAGCATAAGCCCATGTAGAGAGGAGAGTCTTGAAGGGACTTGAAAACCTGAAAGTGGACAAGGCCACAGGACTGGACAGGATACATCCAAGGGTACTAAGGGAACTCAGGGAGGAACTTGCTGCACCACTGGCATCCTTATTTAACATATCGCTGGAAACTGGAAAAGTTCCAGGGGACTGGAGGAGAGCTGATATAGTTCTGCTCCATAAAAGGGGCAACAGGGAGGAGGCTAGCAATTATAGACCAGTAAGTCTCACATCAGTGGTGGGAAAATTAATGTAAACCCGGGTAAAGCCTTCTAGTACATGCCTTGGTCATGTCTAGGCTGGATTACTGCAATGCTGTGTATCTTGGGTTATCCACAAGGCTGGTGCACCTCCTGCAGCTATCAGAATGCAGTGGCATGACTTATAGCTGGGATCTCATGGTTCAAGCACATCATGTCACTTCTCCGTGATTTCCACTGGCTGCCAGTTCAATGGCCTATTTGTTTCAAGGTTTGCTTGATGACTTTCAAGGCTCTACATGGTCTTGATTCAGGCTACCTGAAGGACCTCCTGGTCTCATGCACTCCTGCTTGTGCCCTACACTCAGCAGAGACAGATCTCCTGTCTGTCTCTCAATCACAGCTGAAATCCTTGGGTGACGGCATTTGGTGTGGCAGCTCCTATTCTTTGGAACACCCTTCCCTGAGAAGTGAGAGGTGCTCCTTTACTGACCACTTTTAAATGTTCTCTAAAAACATATTTCCTTCATCTAAGTTTTGGCATGGATTCAAATTTTTAATATCTTAGTATTCCTATTTAATTTTTTTTATCTTTATTGTGAGGCACCCAGAGCCTCTGGGAATGGGTACCATATAAATAAAATTGCCTTGCCTTGCCTTAAAAGAAAGGATGATGGTAAATCTTGAATCCAGGGGGTTGTAAGACCAAAGACAGCATGGATTCACTAGTGGAGGTGCCCAGCATTAGCATATGCTGACAATATTATCCTTTTAGCAAAATTAGGTTTCTTGGATCTAAAAGTAAAAGAACTAAAACTAAATCCTGTAAAAAATCAGGTTATAATCTTTGGAAGTAAAGAAAAGTCAGGGCGCTGGAGAATAGGTCAGCATAAACTAGAAATTACAGATTTTTACATTTATTTATTTATTTATTAGCTTTTGGTAACTGGGTAAGTGCACTAGGCAGCAATCCTGCCTATTTTCAGGCACGACCCGGGAGAGTACAAAATTGAGAATACAGATATGAACAGCTGAACAATATTCACAAAAGAGATAACAAATACAAATACAAGGTAAAATCATAATAGTAAAAGTTGAGGTACATCAGGTGGTTGTTAATGCAGACAAGTCATACACACGCAAAAATGTGTAAAGCAAAAGAAGTATATTGGCAGTGGGAGGAGCATGGTCTTAAGCCAAGCTTAACGAAGCACACAAATTATATTCCATGAGGAGTGATTCTACTTACAAGCAGTTACAGTTACCTAGGGCATAGAGGTGAGAGAACAGAGAACACTTAAAAAAGAGGTGGGAGGTGGCGTTTTTAACCTGAGGGGGGAGTGAATTCCAGAGTGTAGGAGCAAAATGTGAGAATGCCTGTTCACCCATTTTGGTCACACAGGGCCATACTGAGAACATTGGGATGGAAGAGGACCTAAGGGTGTGGGAGTGGGAGACCAGGGTAATCAAGTCAGCCAAAGAGGCTGGACAAGGTGGCCTAGTAAGGGAGTCTACAAGACATCCAAGGGTATAAGTCCGGAGATCTTTGGGAGACAATCAGTTTAGTCTAGAGTAGAGCAGGCAGTGGTGAGTAAGGTACGGGGCTGATAAGGTGAACCTATAGATATTATTGTAGGAGGTGTCCCACTTGCAGAGCACACTGGCATTGGTGGGATAGAGAACCAGGAGGGCATAAAGGACTTGAAGGAGTAGTACTCCTCTAGCTACTGATAGCCTTGCTGTCGGTGTGAGTGAGTGGTGCAGACGATAGGCAGCTCCTATTTTAGCTCTGACAGTACGACAAACCTCATTGACATGTGCCAAAAAATAGCAGGGTCAAGCGTGATCCCTAGGTATCTGAAGGTAGAGGTGTTTGTGACTGTAGTGCCATCACTGCAGTGGACAAGGAGCTTAGACACCTCAGAGGGCACCTTTTTAGGGGATCCAAAGAGCATAGCCTGGGTTTTACCTATGTTTAGGATTTGATGGTTATCTGAGAGCCAAGATTGAAGGGATTGAAAGTCATGTGAGAGTTTATGGTTTATGTCATCCATAGATTTGGATGAATAATAGAGCACAAGGTCATCAGCATACATGAGAATGTTACCGTGATGAGAAGTACTGGGAATTCCATTAAGGAACAGGGAAAAGAGTAGTGGACTGAGTATGGAACCCTGTGGTACACCGCGGATGATAGGGATGGGGGATGAGAGAGCCTTATGGAAAGCTACAGCCTGAGTGTGGTTATTAAGGTAACTACCAAACCAGGATTGGGTAGAGGCAGAGGCTCCTAAGGCTTGCAGCTTAGTCAGCATAAGTTGGTGGTGGACCATGTCGAACGCTTTAGAAAGGTCAATGAACACTGCTTCTGTAAGTTGGCCCTTGTCCATATTACCTTTGATATCACTGGTAAGTTGGGTCAGTGCAGTGGTAGTGCTGTGCCCAGTCCTAAAGCCATGTTGACAAGGAGATTGAAGATTATACTTAAGAAGGTGCTCAGAGACCTGTCAATGGACTAGTTTCTCAAGAAGCTTGCTAAGCTTTGGGAACAGTGAGATGGGGTGGTAGTTGGACAATTGTTTATCATCTCCCTTCTTAAAAATGGGAATAGTTCTGGCCATTTTCCAGACTGAGGGGACAGTGGCAGTCAGAAAGGTTGAAAAACCTGGTAATGGGCTCTGCTAGCCAGGCACCAAACTGCTTTAGTATCCCAGGATGAATACCATCTGGGCCTGGGCTACCACTAGCCGGAATAGTATTCAGTAGCTTTAGAACTTCATGGTATGTGACTGGAGCCAGCTCAAGGGTAGGGTAAATGAGGCAGCACTCTATATTTGTGAGCAGCCACTGCAGGCATTTCAGAGCTGAGAAGCTAGTGTAGGGACTATACTGAAAGGGTCCCACCATGATGAGGTGGTATAGCTTGCTCACTTTGGAATTTCAATCTGAAAACTAAGAGGACCCACTTCTTTACATGAAGTTTAAAGTAAGTAGAGCCAATGGCCATGAAATTATTTAAATATTAAAATGTTCCATGTTTGTGGGGGGGAGGTTGTGCACTGGTATCTTGTTTTTAACTAGGGTGAATGTGGGCACTGGTGGAGGCTACAGGCCTGGCTTTATGGCACCAGGAGGGGGTAGGATTAGGTAGAGAGGAGACAAGGGAGTTGAAAGCATTAGTGATGGTGAGAGGTGGTTACAGTGGGCATCATTTAGATACATATCTGGGGGTGTCTGCGGCTTGTTATTCCCAAGTATTTCCTTGATTTGGGACCAGTACCTTTTGGGGTTAGAGGCAGAGGAAATTAGGAGATTCTTGTAATAAGAACTTTTTGTTAGGTGAATCTCCTTTTTGCATGTGTTCCATAAAGCTCTGTAGGCTTCAAAGTCAGTACATAGATGGGAGGCCTTCCATGCAGACCAGAGTTTACCTCTGAGTTTCAGAAGATGGAGCAGGGGGTGCTTGAGCATTTGGTAACCTTCCCTTGTACCCTCCTTGTGGTGACCGGGATGTGTCTATTTTGCAGTGCGAGTAGGGTAGAGTTGAAGTGAGCTGTAGCAATGTTCATGTCTTCAGTATGTTAGAGGGGAGACCAGTCAACTTGGTCAAGATCGTGAGTGAAGGCCTCCATATTTAGGTAGGAGAGATTGGAGGAAGTTAGCACTTTTGATGGGAAGGAGGGGATGGACATATCCAAAATACAGTAGATAGGAGAGTGCTCACTTATGGTGTCAGGGAGAATGCCAGCCAAGGTAATAAACTCCTTCCTATTTATCCAGATCCAGTCTAATAGAGTGGCACAGGTGCCACCATGGGAGATCCTAGTGGGTTCCTGTATTAGTTGAGCTAGATTGGCCTTGCTTATCATGGAGGATAGAAGAGAGGAGCTAGGTCCTGCCCAGTCTAGGTTAGGAATATCCTTTTCATTTAATGGGCTATGGACAAAGCACATCAATAAAATTATAACATCAGCAAAAAAATCAGTTATTGCCCTGGGAAACTTTTAATTGTTTTTATGGTGGCCTCTCAGTAAGGCCACTTACTGAAGCAATTAGAGCAAAGTACTTACCACAGATGCTTGATGGGGCAGAAATATGGGATAAGAATATGATAAACTGATGATACCAACATTCAAACTTCTCAGGAAAGTTATGGCTGTCGGGCACTCATGCCCGACCTCTCACTTCAGATCTAAACTGGGCTTGGAAAATATTAATTCAGTAGTAGATTCCAAAAAGATAAATTATTGGCTTCAAGTAACAAGACTTACACCAAAGTAATTACCAAATAGACGACTAGAAGAAAAAGAAGTGGACAGTGCTAGGGTGTATTTAGTCACCATGGTACAAAAAAAATTAGCGCTCTTAAAGAAATATGATCTTCAAATTTTGGACTGTTATGTAAAGAGAAATATTACACTTAGCATTCAATACAAAAACTACATTAAAATTAAAATAAAAAGTTATTGGATAAAAAATGACTTGCAGATTATTGAAACTTCCAGATAGTCACCTTGGTTTGCGAATAATAACTCCTCTTTTGGTTGTAAGTACTACTTAAATGTTCTAACTGACCCACCACTTAGGAAAATAAATTTCAAATATAAGCTAGATGCTCTTCTTGTTAAATATAAAAAAATGTTCTCCCAACAGACAAAATTGCTACTGTTCTCGTGGTGGCATGGAAGACTTGATTCATGTCTTATGGTACTACACATGGTATAAAAATAAACGTTATGTACTGGTTTGCTCCATATTTAGAGAATTGGAGAGATTTGGAGAAACAGCTCCTAACAAAAATACTGTTTTATGAAGAAGAGGAATATACCATCAAAAGATTAGCTAATTACTTTTTAATAATATCAAAATATTTTCTTACTTTTTGATATTATTAAAAAGTAAGTAGCTAATCTTTTGCTGGTATATTCCTCTTCTGTATAAAACAATATTTTTGTTAGGAGTGGTTTCTCCAAATCTCTCCAACTAAGCCATAGAAATAAAAAAAAACAAAAAACACCTCGCATTGACAAGCCACAGTCCCCGAGATAATTATTCATGAAAGAAATGAAGCACCAATAGAAGCACACACTGGGTGCTTCTGAGGTGTCTTGATGTTCTGGCATCCATAGCAATACGTTGCAAACAGCTCCACTTAAAGACACCAGTATATACACTTCACCAACCTAGGAGATTTGCACCACATTTCAGGAGAACACTGAAATTTATTGGACCCATATATTACAAAATATAAAAGATAGGGAACTGTGGCTTGCAAAGCTATAATACCATCTCAAGGTTCTTGGGACATGGGATCCTCTTGATAGTATTATAACCTTGTAATCCACAGTCCCCTATCTAGTATTGTATTTGTATTAAAACCCCAAACTATAGACTTAAACATACAGTATATGCATACTCTGGTGCTGAATTTAAAGATGCATTATAACAATATAACTACAACAATATAACCGTTTACTTTCAGATGACAGTATTAACTTACTGGTACCTATCTTAAAGTCACGCTGGGAAGAGTTAAACTGTTCTATGCACATTGCTACTTTTAGAAATCTTTTTTATATTTGGCTAATTTTATATAGATCTGGTATTTTGTAAATTATACACAGTCTGATTTTATATTTGTAAACATGTGAAGGATGGAAGACTTAACTTGATGTATTCAATGGTAGTTCAATTGTATTCCAATGACACGACTATATGAATGTTGTGTAATATCATTATATGTCAATGTGTATTGTTCTGTTGTATTGATTTGTAATGACTATAATAGTCAAACTAATAAAATCTACCACTACACCGGGGCGGTTATGTCAGACAAATTTGACAGATTTCGTTGGGTGATCAGGGAAAAGCAGTAGATATGGCCTATTTGGACTTCAACAAAGCCTTCAACACTGTAACACATAAAAGACAGATAAAGAATAGGCTAGGGTGGGAGTCAAAGTTGTAAATTGGGTAAATAAAACTGGATAATGGATAGACAGCAGATGATGATGTTGAATGGAACTCACTCTAATAAGGGGAGCATGACCAGTGGGGTGCCATAGGGTTCAGTACTGGGGCTGGTCCTGTTCAACAACATCTTCATAAGTGACATCACAAAAGAGCTTGAAGAGAAGGATATCATTTTGCAGATGGCACAAAGATCTGCACCATCCAGGGTGGATACTAGGGAGGGGGTGGAGAAAATGAGAAGGGAACTTAAAAACTTGAGGAGTGGTCAAGTGTATGGCAGCTGGTGTCCAATACCAAGAAGTGTAAAATCATGCACCTGAGGCATAGAAATCCATGAGATGAGTATAAAATGTGTGTGCATTGGGGGGTTCTGTTGGTTACTAAGAAAGAAAGGGACCTAGGGGTTATAGCGATATATTATATACAAACAACATGAAGTCTTGCTGTATTCTGACTATATGAAGTTAGCCTCAGTACTCGAATTGCTCCAGAGAGTAAAGGGTTAACTCTATGCCAAAGCATAGAATGTTGAGCTCGAGCTTGGTTTTCAAACCTCTGTCTGTGGTACTCTGAAGTCTAACTGTCAGATTTCTTACTCCGCCTAACTGTGAAGTCACTCTGGAGATCCCTCCTGCACTTCGGTTCAGTAAAGTTCGAATCGGTCAGTTATCCTAAATTATCCTAAGGCATCTATCCTAAATAGATACTTTTGCTCAGTATTTACTGAAGGAAGGTAGGGCAGGGCCCACAGCTCAGCATCATGGACACAGGGGGGAGGGAGGTGAGCACTACTCCCTTCACAAAAGAAAGGGTCCTACAAGAGCTTGCTAAGCTCAGGGTGGATAAGGCAATGGGACCTGATGGCATACATCCCAGGGTACTTAAGGAGCTAAAGGTGGAACTAGCAGAGCCATTAGCAGAACTATTTAGTGAGTCTCTGAGCACAGGAGAGGTCCCAGAAGACTGGAGAAGGGCTCACAAGAGTGGTAGCAGGGAGGAGGCAGGGGACTACAGACCAGTCAGTCTTACCTCAGTAGTGGGCAAGATTATGGAGGCACCCTTAAGGAAAGGATAGTGCAACACCTGGAATCCATAGGGGCACAGGATCCAAGACAGCATGGGTTTACAAAGGAAGGTCCTGTCAAACTAATCTCATAGATTTCTTTGACTGGGTAACCAGAGTGGTGGACCAAGGGGAGCAGTTGATGTTGCCTACCTTGACTTCAGCAAAGCTTTGACACTGTTCCACATAGAAGATTGATAAATAAGCTGGGTAGGCTCGGGTGGTCAGAAGTTGGTCAACTGGGTGGCAAACTGGTTGACGGGCAGAAAACAGAGAGTGGTGGTAAATGGTATTCAGTCAGAAGAGATGCAAGTCACAAGTGGGGTACTCTAGGATCAGTCCTGGGGCCAGTCCTGTTCAACATCTTCATTATTGACCTTGCAGATGGACTAGAGGGTAAGGCTTGTCTGTTTGCAGATGACACCAAGATCTGCAACAGAGTAGATGATCCAAATGGGGTGGGCAGAATGAGAAGAGATCTGGATAAACTAGCAAAATGGTCAGAAGAGTGGCAACTGGGATTTAATGCAAAGAAGTGCAAAATCATGCACATAGGGAAGAGAAACCCAGAAGCCACCATAGGCTGGGAGGGAGTTGCTAGCAGTCACAAAGGAAGAAAGAGACTTGGGCATCATCATCACTGATGACCTGAAATCATCCAAGCAGACCTCTAAAGCAGTAAGTAAGGCTAGGGGGTGTTAGTGTATTAGTAGGGTATCACAAGTCGTAAGAGGGAGGTAATAATCCTCTTTACAAGACACTGGTTAGGCCCCATCTGAGTACTGCGTGGAGTATTGAGGCCACACCTTCACAAGGACATTAACCAAATTGAGGCAGTCCAGAGAAGGGCAACCAAATGGTACAGGGACTGCATCAGAAGACATATGAGGACAGATTAACAGAGCTCAATATGTATACCCTTGAGCAAAGGAGAGGAGAGAGGTGATATGATGGAGGCATTCAAACACCTTAAGGGCATTAACAAGGTGAAAAGTCTAACATGTTTAAATATAAGAAAAATAGCAGGACAAGAGGACAGCATGAGATTAGAGGGGGCGATTAAGGGGAATGTGAGGAAATTCTTTTCACAGAAAGGGTGGTGGATGCATGGAATGGCTTACCACAAGAAGTGGTGGCTATGAATACAGTGCAGGGCTTCAAACAGGCATGGGATAGGCATAAGGGAGCAATACAAATGACTATGAATAGATAGGCCACTAACAGAGCAAAGGCCGATGGCACATTTATAAGGTAGAAAAAGAAATGGGCAGACTGGATGGGCCTTGAGGTCCTTATCTGCCGTCGACTTCTATGTTTCTATGTTTCTATTTCAACCGTAGTTCATTTATTATTTGGTATTTTTACCTCTGTCCCGGTACAGTAAGTGATAGTAGTGGGTAGTGTTGTTTTTACTGTTAGAAATAGTTTTTCTCTTCAGTTCTTCTCCGGTCAGTCTGGTTTAGAACCAAAACTTATTGTTTTTTTCTGATTATTAACAAAAATTGTGGTTTTACCAGTACTTACTGGTTCCTAAAAAAATCCAACTTTTCTGGGACTTTTTTAACCGACCCGTGACACGGTTGGAACCGATATGTTTCAGTTACCTGGCTTAAAAGCTGCAAAGGGTGACTTTTTTATTTTCACCTCGTCTGAGATACCCAAGAAGAAAACTGGTCCCACTGGGTTTCAGTACTGTTCTAAGTGTGGGGAGGCCTTTGCTAAGGCCAATCCCCACCTGGTATGTGTGTATTGTCTGGGGTTTGACCACTTCAAGGAAGACTGCCAAATTTGTAAAAACTTTCTAAAAGCCACCCTGGATAAACGTTTGGGTAGGCTGAAGGAAAGGGAGGCCGAGAAGTCCTCTGACCCGGATGGCCAGCCCAGTTTGGTTGCAGCTGAATCTGAAGTGGTGCCCACTGACCTGGGCTATACTTCTTCGGGCAAAAGGAAAGCTGACTCTGCAGAGCCAGTTCTGTCAAAGAGAAAGTGAAAATCAGCTGGTTCGTATCCTACATCCCATGTTCCAACCGTTGAAGAAATAGCGAAAGCGATCACAATAGTTGAATTGCTTTGCCTGGTTCTGACCGAACCGGCATCAGTTCAGAGCAGATCGGTTCGGTCGGAAGTAGCTGCTTCTGATATAGATCCTGAAGCATACTATGAGGGCGATTGGGAGGAGGAGGAGGAGGAGGAAGATTGTGAAGAAGAGCAATGTGAAGGCCTAGATGAGCCAATAGAGCCTGACATCTCCCCAGACAGGCCTTCCCATGTTTCTCCTCCCAGGCTTTCTGAGTCCCCTACCTATTTCTTGTTTTACAAGAAAGTGGCTGAGACTTTTCAGCTTCCTATGGAAGAGGCTGAACAGGATCAGGAGGAATCTGACTATGTGGAAACGATGGATGTCCCAGAGTCAAAAAGAGTGTCTATCCCTTTACATAAATCCTTGGGGAAGCAGACACAAAAAGTTTTCCAGTTTCCCACATCCATTCCTCCTGTGGAAAAAAGAATGGATAGGAGGTATGCTTTGTCAGGTCCTGGGATGGAATTCCTTTCAAATCATTGCAGCCATGTTGGGGTAGTGCAAGCTGCAGCCTGTGACAAGGCTAACATTCCCCTGGCATCTCACCCCCAGATAAGGATTCCAGGAAATTGGATGACATGGCAAAAAAAAAAAGCAGTACTTGGCATCCTCTTTGGGACTCAGGCAATTGAGTTATATGGCATATATAGCCAGGTACCAGACATCTATGTGGGATACGGTTCTGGAGCTGGCTGGGAATGCCCCTCCCCAGCTGGCCAAGGAGCTGGACCAGGAGGCTACGAATGGTACTGAGGCATCCAAGGTACAATTCCATGCTGCTGCAAACTCAAATGATGTTCATTCCAGGGTCATGGCTACATCTATCTCCATGAGGAGATTTGCTTGGCTTAGGTGTACCAACCTCTCACAGGATACCCAAGCTAAGGCCATGGATTTTCCTGTAACTGGTAATTCTCTCTTTGGGGACCAAACAGAAAATTACATGAAGAAGATGGATGAATACAGTAGCACCTATAGGAGTGCTGCAGCCAAAGTAAAGCAGACCACTCCTCAGAGGCAGCAGTTTAGGGGCAGGGGAAGGCCTTTTCACAGGCCTTTTTACCAAGCTCAAGCCTCCTCCTCCTCCTCCTCTTCTTTCCAGAAGAGGGGGTTTCTTTAGGGGAAGAGGCAGATGTGGGATGACCAGGACCCCATCATCCACTCAGTCTAAGCCCCCTGCCAAGCAGAGACACCCTGAGGTGTCGGTCAGGGTCGCCTCCCCAGTTCCAGTAGGAGGCAGGCTGGCTCACTACTTACAGGCCTGGAAGTCTATTACTTCAGACAAATTGGGTCCTGGAAGTAGTGAGCCAGGGACTTGCTCTCAGTTTCAAAAGGTTCCCAAAAATGAGAAAAAGGTCTGTCAGTCCCCCTTCCCCCTTGGAGACAAAGGCCTTAAAGGCAGAAGTCTCCTCTCTTCTGCTTCTGCAAGCAGTAGAGAAGGCACCTCATTGTCACAGGGGAAAAGGACTATACTCCAGATATTTCCTTACCCAAAAAAAACAGGAGAGTGGCGACCCATTCTAGATTTAAGGTACCTGAACAAACACTTAATAAAACCAAAATTCAAAATGGTGACTCTGGGAGTAATTCTTCCCTCTCTGAGACCAGGAGACTGGCTAGCCTCTCTGGATCTCAAGGATGCCTACTTCCACACACCTATCAGGCAGTCCCACAGAAAGTACCTCAGGTTTGTGTTGCCCTCAGACCATTATTAATTCAGGGCCATGCCTTTCAGCCTAACATCTGTGCCAAGGGTGTTCAACAAGTGTTTCGCAGTGGTGGTGGCATTCCTCAGAAGGCAGGGCATCATTATATTCCCATACCTGGATGACTGGCTAGTAGTAGGCCAGTCTTCAGACCAAGTCAAGTCAGCTCTAGAGGTCACTTGAAAGCTTCTAGCTTCCCTGGGGTTTATCCTGAACCTAGAAAAGTCTGTCCTGGAACAGCTCAGACCCACACATTCAAAGGGGTGGAACTGAACATGATTCAGGCAAGAGCATTTCTCCCTCTCTCAAGGGTTCAGTCCCTTGTCACTCTGACTTCCTCTTTTCATCCTCTAGTTTCTCATCCAGCCAGGCACTTTCTACAGTTGCAGAGTCACATGGCAGCTTCCACAGCAGTGGTCCAGGGAGCAAGATTTCAGATGAGAGATATTCAGTCTCATCTCAGATCCGATTGGTCTCAGAAAAAAGACCCTCTCTCCAAATTGGTTCCTGTGTCTCAGACCCTAGTTCAGGCTCTCCAGTGGTGTCTGGAGGAGGACAATCTTTGACAAGGTGTCCCCTTTATCAGTCAGGCTCCTTCAGTGATTCTCACCACAAATGCCTCTTTACTAGGGTGGTGGGCTCACCTAGATCAGCTTACAGCACAGGGAACTTGGTCTCATCAGGAGTCCCTTCTTCACATGAACCTTCTCAAATTAAGTGCTGTCTTTCTGGCACTTCAGACATTCTCAACTGCTGTTCAGGTGAAAGTGGTGCAGATCAGGACAGACAATACCACAACCATGTGGTATATCAGTAAGCAGGGAGGCACTCGGTCCCTGGCCTTGTGCACAGAGGCCATGAAAGTATGATCTCTAGCTTATTCCCTTCAGACTTCCCTGATGGCTATGCATCTCCCAGGGAAGGACAACATTCTAGCAGATGCTCGCAGCAGGATTTCCCAGGGCCACCACGAATGGACTTTGAACCCTCTAGTTCTTCAGGTCATTTTCAAGAGATGGGGTATTCCAGAGATAGATCACTTTGCTGCCATGGACAATCATCAATTTCCTCATTATTGTTGCAGACCACCTCTTCTGGGCCGTATCCCTCAGGATGCTCTTTTACTGAACTGGACAAATGCGTTTCTGTATGCATTTCCTACCTTTCCTCTGATATTCGGGGTCCCGATCAAGATCAGGTCTCAACCTTGCAAGGTGATTCTGGTGGCTCCAGATTGGACCAGACAGCCTTGGTATCCTCTACTGTTGTCACTGTCAGTAACAATGCCTTTGTGTCTTCCCAGACAGTACAATTTCCTCACCTCCTCCCAGGGGAGGATTCTGTATCCCAACCTTAAAACTCTCAGGCTCAAAGCCTGGCTCTTGAGGAGATAGAATATGCAGACTTGTATCTTTCTCAATTAGTCTTGGATATTTTAAAGGTTAGCAGGTAACCTGCTATTAGAAAGACTTACAACTCCAAATGGAAAAGGTTTGGGTTTTGGTGTGCCCAAAAGCAGGTCAAGCCAGAGATGGCTGATATTGCCACTGTATTGGACTATTTGGTGCATCTTAACAGTTTAGTCCTCTGGCCTACCACTCTCAAGGTACATTTGTCAGCTGTGTCTGCTTTCCTTTCTGCTGGCAAGGGCTCTTCCCAAGCATCTTATCTAGTTTTCAAGAAAATTTTCAAGCATTTATTACATGTTAACCCTCCCTTTCAGAAGCCTACTCCTTTTTGGGACATAAATATCTCTATTGCACAGCTTATGCAGCCCCCCTTTTGAACCTCTATCCTCAGCTGAATTAAAGTACTTGACTTGAAAAACTGTATTCTTGGTAGCCATTACCTCTGCCAGGAGAATCAGTGAATTACAGGCCTTATTAGTGGAATCTGACTTTATTTCATTTCACAGGGATAAGGTGGTCCTTTGAACTAACAGAAAGTTTCTTCCCAAGGTGGTATCAGACTTTCATTTAAATCAGTCTATGTCATTGCCTGTAGTTTTCACTGATCATTCTTCCTCTGGGGAGAGAAGATTACAGAGTCTTGATATAAAAAGGGCTCTTAGTTACTATGTAGAGTATACTAAGGCCCATAGGAATGGCTGTTCTCAGTTGTTTCTCACCTGTGGAGAAGTGGGAAAGGGCAAACCTGCCACCAAGAAAACTATTGCCAGGTGGATTGTCTCCTGTATCCAGTTCTGCTATTCAAAGTTGAGGACACTCCACCAGAGGTACAGCTGCTTCAGTCTCAGCAGCTAGGGACATACCATTAGTGGAAATCTGTAAGGCAGCCACCTGGAAAACTGTTCACATGTTTACCAAACATTAGTCTTTTGACATTCAGTCAAGAAGTGATGCTAGGTTTGGCACAGCTGTGCTGCAGAGTCTGTTCCCAAAATTGGTTCGGTGACTCTCCTCCAAGGGGGTACTGCTTGGTAGTTCATGATAGTCAGAATACAGCAAGACTTCATGTTGTTTGAAGAAAAAATTACTCACCTTAGTAATGTTGTTTCTTCTAATGGAGTCTTGCTGTATTCTGACCTCCCTCCCTGCCTTCCCTCCTGGAACCTAGTGTTTTGGGATGTGGCATGGCAGGCACAGTGCTGCACCGCAGAGGTGTAATTGGCATGCCTTATCTTTTAAGGGTTTCTCTTTAATATTTTGGTTGTTCACTACTTACTTATTTTTCTCTTTGGGGTTCTCGACTTGCATCTTTTGACCCTAAAAGTCTGTTTATGCCCTTTGGCAAACAAATTTAGAAACAATTTCTAACTATAGAATTAGTTAGTTTAGTGCTCGTAAGAATCTGACAATTAGACTTCAGAGTACCACAGACAGAGGTTAGAAAACTGAGCTTGAGTTCAATGTTCTATGCTTTAGCATAGAGTTAACCCTTTACTCTCCGGAGCAGTTCAAGTGCTGGGGCTAACTGCATATAGTCAGAATACAGCAAGACTCCATTAGAAGAAACAACATTACTAAGGTGAGTACGTTTTTCATATCTGATACCTCAAAGTCACAAGGCAGTGTGACTAGGCAGTGGACAGGGCTAATGAAATGCTGGGGTGCATAGGGAGAGGTGTCACAAGCAGAAGGACGGAGGTATTACCACTGTATAGATCACTGGTGAGATCATACCTGGAATACTGTGTACAGTTCTGGAGGCTGCATCTCAGAAAAGACAGGGACACGATAGAGGCAGTCCAGAGGAGGGCAACTAAAATGGTGCATAAGTTGCATGAGAAACCATACGATGAGAGACTAAGAGACCTACAAGTACCTCATGGGAGTGAACAGGGTACAGGTGAGCAGACTGTTTCAAATGAAAAAATGCAACAAAACAAGACGGCATGCAACAAAGCTAAAAGGGGGATTTTAAGAGGGATACAATGAAATACTACTTCATTGAAAGGGTGGTGGATGCCTGGAAGAGCCTGACACAAGAGGCTGTAGATGCAAAAACTCTGGGGGTTGTAAACATGCATGGGATAGACATAGGGGAATGCTAGTCAATAAAAAGGGTGGGGGAGAGTTGTCAAAGACCAATTAGAATATTCTGGGACAGGCTAGGCAGGGAAAAACACTGGGCAGACTGAGGGGACCATATGGTCATTTTCAGCCAACAAATTCTATGTTTCTATGAGTGATCAGACTAAAGGAGGAGGAGGAATGGTTAGAGGATGAGAATGGTAAGGTGAATCTACTGAACAATTATTTCTATTAAACTCTCACAGAAGTGGATGAGGACCCTCTGCCAGACTGCAGTATGGGAGCCAACAGGGGATCACTAGTGGGTGTCAACAAGGAATCCATAACAGAGGAGAGAGTAGTAAAGGGAGTTCAAGCACTGAATATGAATAAATCAGTGGGCCCAGATGAGTATTACAGGAGATCAGGCAGGTTCTGATAGTTCTACTAATGGATCTTTTTAATTGCTCTTTGGAGACAGGAAGTATGCTGAAGGACATACAGAAACTCTGATCTACCTACATAGAAGTGGGAGTTTTGATGAGGCAGGCAGTGATAGACCTGTTGGCCTGATGTCTGTAGTGGGGAAACTACCGGAGTGTATAATTATGGAAAGGATAATGGAGTTTTTGGAGTCCAATAGCTTGCAGGATTTCAGACAGCATAAATTTACCAATGGGAGATCATGCCAACTGAACCTGATAGAATTCTTTTGATTGGGTGACAGAAATCATGGATGGGGTTCAAGCAGTTGATATCTTGTACCTAGAAATCAGGAAAGCCTCTGACTCAGTCCCACATGGGAGACTGATAAATAAGTTTGGTGACCTGGGGGTGGGAGACAAGATTAGGGGGTGGGTGAAAAATTGGTTGAGTGGGATAACCCAGAGGGTGATCCTAAATAAGGAATCCTCATGAGAAAGGGAAGTTACCAGCTAGGTTTCCCAGGGATCAGTTCAAGGATTGGATCTCTTTGAAGAGCACATGTTTATGTCTAATAAATAGACAGCTGACTATTGTATTTATTGTATTTTGGATAGCTAGTAATTACTTTCTAATTTAATAACATATTTGTGCAGTGAAAAGTGGGGTTTCATCTTTGCTTTTTAAACTGCAAATAAAAAAGAATTTAATAAAATTCTGGTTATTGTGATGTCCGAAACTGCCAACTAATTAAGAGCCCAATGTATTTCAATGTGAAACTAAATATATTTTTCTGTATGTTTCAAAAGAAATAGATACTTCTTTCAGCAACAAACTTTGCCTTCTATGTTTGCAGTGTGGTGGCACATCTGAATGATTTTACAATTTTTTAAACAGTAATTGGTCCTCTTTTCACCTTCCCTATTAACATCTGATTATGAAAAAAATGTTACCAGCTAAATTATAAAAACAAGTTCACAACTTATCAAAAATCACATATTTCTATTAAATATATAATATTTTGTTGGTAGAAGGGGTTACTTCTCTATGAAAGTCTGAATACAGGATGGCAGTTTCCCACTGAAATGCACTGCCAACGTTGCCAGTAAAACGTTTCTGACATCATAATACAAGAGTTCCATTGGATTCTATTTTTATTAGAAGTTGGCAAAATACAACTAAAATGATAAGGTAATAATAAAGAAAAACAGAATGATTACAGAGGCATCTAAAGGTCTCATATCTTCATTATTTAAGATACACATCCTAACTAAGCACTTGCTCTTTAAAGCACCAGTATTTTGTTAGTCGGCCAAACATGTCATCATATAGTTTTCTTTTAGCAAAAATGTATTTTCGATGACCTAAGATTCCTGCTCAGCATATTTTTTTAGTTTTCTCTGAAATTGCTGAAAAAGCTTTTATAGTTACTTTTGTAATTAATAACTCACATAATTAAAGATGGTCACCACTCGTAATTTTTTTAAATCTCTTCCTCTGAGGTTACCTGTTGAATGTACATGCTAGATTCATACTGAAGATGTATTAGCATTGTGCTACTACATATTTCTGATGGTAAACAGCACAATAATTGTGCCAAGATAGTTATTTTTTTATGGTGGGCATGACACGAGAATAGAAGCTTTCAAAAACTTCAAAATCCTATATCTTGGTTCAGGAACGAAAGAAAACAAAAAGGAAAATGTTTATTTTGATATTTTTGCCAAACATTATTGTTGAAAAAAACTATGTGATTACTAGCAAACACCGCTGCTTAACATATTTATTTATGATATAGGGTTGGGGGTTCAGGGAAAGATATGCCTTGTTGCATACAACACCAAGTTCTCTAGAAGAGTTGATATAGTAGAGGGAATAAGGGCCATAAGAAAAAAAAAATTCTCACCAAAGTAATAATGTTTCTTTTAAGGGGTCTAATACTGAGTCATACATGTTGTATCATCTCAAACCTGAAATGCTGCCTCAGAGACTTTAAAATATATAACTGTAACAGAATCTAGTTGAGACTATGCCGTGTGGAACACTCCTTTAGTTTAAACTATGCTGTGGAATACTCCTCTACTGGTCAGATTTGTACTGATGAACAAAGGAAGCAGTGACCACCCACAGTACCTAGGCACCCTAGCACTAGTACTCATAAAATAATAGCAGACTTAAAAATTGTACAACAAAAAATATTAACACACATAACCATTTCTATTTGAAATTTGAGAAAATAAAAACATTCTGGAACAACAAATACTCAAGCAGTTAAAAACAAACAATAAATGGGTTTTAGCAGAGCCCTTTTTACTTATGTTTGAGAATGGGGTGGGGTATATCACGGACAGTAAGACTCACTATTGGACCACTTAGAAGAAACATAAGTACTACAGTGAGTATTTTTTTTTTCTAGCAACAGGGGTCTAATGGTGATGGCATTCAAGTTGCAAATTTCATAGCAGTACCTTGGGAAGCTAGGACATCTTGAACGTATTTAGAAAAAGGTTCTGTAAGACTGCAATTCCAAAGCTGGCATCCCTTCTAGAGTGGCTGTCCAGACAACAATGCCTTGTAAAGGCGTGAACAGTAGACCAGGTAGCTGCTTTACAGACGCAGATATCTTGGAGGGAAATGCCTCTTGAAGCTGCCACTGATGCTGAAGTACCCCATGTGGAGTATGATCTTAGGCCTCTAGGAGACTGTTTGCCAGCCTTCTCATAACAAAACTGGATACAAGAGAGTATCCAACATGAGATAGTCTTTTTGGTTGCTGGTTTACCTGATCCAATATCTTTAAAAAATGGCACACAAATGTATACTATCAGTTCTGGTGTCCTTGATTCTGTTGAGGTAGTAGCTAAATGCCCTTTTCACTTCAAGGCATAGAAACATAGACTTTGATGGCAGATAAGGACCGCTTGTCCCATCTAGTCTGCCCATTTCCCTACCTACAGGATAGGCCGCAGATCTTAGTTAACCAACAGCCCATTTCTTCCTAGCCCCCACAAGAATTGCCTTATGTCTGTCCCATGCATTCTTGCAGTCTCCCACAGTTTTAGACCCCACAACCTCCTCAGGAAGACTGTTCTATGCATCCACTACCCTCTCTGTGAAATAATACTTCCTCACATTGCCCCTGAACCACCCCCCAAACTTTAAATTGTGTCCCCTTGTTCTTGCACTTCTCTTTTTCTGAAAGATGCTACTCTCTTAGACTTTGTTGATTCCACTGAGGTACTTGAAAGTTTCTATCATGTCTCTCCTCTCCCTTCTTTCCTCAAGGGTATACATATTAAGCTTCTTTAGACTCTCCTCATACGGTTTCTCTTGCAGACCTTGCACCATTTTAGTTGCCCTCCTCTGGACTGCCTCTATTCTGTCTATGTCCTTGTGGAGATGGGGTCTCCAGAACTGGATGCAGTACTCCAGATGGGGTCTCACCAACTGTCTGTACAGGGGGATAACAACTTCCTGTTTTCTGCTGCTGATGCCTCTCCCTATGCATCCCAGTACAAACCTCACCCTCCCTACTGCCTTCTCACATTGCTTGCTAACCTTAAGGTCATCTGATATGATTACCCCCAGGTCCCTTTCCATTTTTGTTGTTGTTACTACCTCCCCTCCATTGTGTATTCTTCCCCTGGGTTCCTGTTTCCCAGGTGCATTATTTTGCACTTTTTTGCATTGATTCCTTGTTGCCATACTTTGACCATTCCTCCAACCTTGCCAAGTCCTTCTCATCCTTTCCACGCCTCCTTGTGTATCAACCCTGTTGCAGATCTTTGTGTCATCTGCAAAGAGGGATACTTTTTCTTCCAGTCCCTCTACAATGTCACTTATGAAGACATTAAAAAGGACTGGACCCAATACTGAACCCTATGGCACCCCACTAGTAACCCCTCTTTCTTCAGAGTGGATTCCATTTACAATTACCCACTGTGTCCTGTTGTCCAGCCAATGTTTTACCCAGGCTACCACCCTGGGACCCACTCCCAGGCTGGTTAATTTGACTATTAATCTTTTGTGTGGGACTGTGTCAAATGCCTTACTAAAGTCTAGGTAGGCCATGTCCACAGCTCCTCCCTGGTCTACTACTTTGGTCACCCAGTCAAAGAAATCTATTAGATTTGTCTGACATGACCTTCCCACTGTGAACCCATGCTGCCTTGGGTCCTGTGCCCCACTGGCCTCTAGGTACTCAACTGTTCTTGCCTTCAGAAGTGACTCCATCACGTTCCCTACCACAGAGGTCAAACTGACAGGTCTGTAGTTTCCTGCCTCTGTCTTGGTCCCACTTTTCTGAAGGGGAATCACATACACCTTCCTCCAGTCCTCGGGTACCACACCATCCTCCCATGATTTATTAAAAAGAGTAGCCAGTGGTTTCACTAGTTTCCCCTTAATTCTTTTAGAATTCTGGGGTGAATTCCATTTGGCCCCATTGCTTTGTCCACCTTCAGTTTTAGGAGTTCTTGCAGAGCCCTTTCTTCTGTGAAAGGACTGGGATTGACCCCCCTATCAAAAGTGCTTCTATTAATTGGATTAGGCACTTCCCCCTCCTCTTTTGTGAATACTGAGCAGAAATATTTGTTCAGTATCTCTGCTTTTTCACTGTCCCCCTCTGCCCACCCACCGTTCATTCTATTCAGCCTCACTATCCCTCCCTTTGTCTTTCTACACTCGCTGATGTACTTATAAAAGGTTTTATCCCCCTTCTTAACTGAGTTGGCTATCTTTTCCTTAGTTTGGGCCTTTGCTGTTCTGACTTCCTTCCCTTCTTCCTTCTGCCTTAACTGGTACAGCTCTCTGTCCTGCTCCTTCTGTGTTTCCTTATACAGAAAGTACAGGAACAGAGACAGATTGATTCAAGTGGAATTCTGACTTCACTTTAGGGAAGAATTTCCTTTGTGTGTCCTAAGCACAACTTTGTCCCTATGTGTGATAATGTAGTCAGATCTGTACATAGAACTTGCAATTCACTGACCCTCCTTGCAGAAATCATTGCTAGGAGGAAGACCATTTTTCATGTAACATACCTGAGATCTGTTGAGGGCATTGGCTTGAAAGAATGCTCCACCAGCTGTGCCAGGCAAATGTTCAAATCCCATGGTGGGCCTCATTCACTCACTGGGGGTTGTTGGTGAATCAGACCTTTAAAACATATTTTAAACACTGATTATAATGCCAGAGATTTTTCTTTAACAGCTGCTGTGCAGACTGATATAGGAGGGCTTGAGACTAAGAGACTAAGTGCATCATGTAGTCCAGATCCATAGGCAAGCCTACCTATAAATGTAAGACATGTTTATCAGTATACCAAATGGAGAATATCCTCCATTTTGAGGAGTACATTTCCCTAGTTGCTGGTTTTCTGGATACCTTTAGAACCTCTAGTACCTTGAATCAGAGGTTCATTCCAGAGTACTCTAGCTCGTCAAACTCTTTGATTGGCATGACTGGCAGGCCTAAAAAAGAGTGCAGAGCATACAAGATTCAAAAAATGTGAATCATGACACAAGCTCCTAGCAAAAGCAGATGGTCATGAGCAGTGTTTAACTTGTTTAGGCCCCAACCATGATTTTAAAAACTGTGAATTGTGCAAAGGTTTTTGCTAAAACACCCCAAAAAGTGGTTGGCAAAACAGATTTTTCAAATGCTCAGTCTGCTTCAGTGTCACCAAAAAACTCTCCAGTAAAAAGCTCAAAAGTTGAGACATTATCAGTGATGGTAGAAAGCATGCATCAGAAGGTTCCTTACCTCATCTGCGTTTCTCGGCACTTATATTGTTGGTTGAAAAATGCTGCCAGCAGCAGTCCCTGCCCTGGGAGACAGATACATCAGATAAAGCTGCTAAGCCATCTTCAAAGCACAATAAAGAGCACACGGAATCTGAATGGGGGGGACCCTGAAGCAAATAATTGCAAAAGTCTGAAAAGATCAGGATCTTCTGACCAGCTGTTGCCCACAATGACTAGCAAGAAAAACAAAAAGAAAAGCATATTACTTTCACTCCCTCTGTAGGGGACGAGGAGCAGGCAGAGGAACCAAGAGCTAAGCCCTCTTCAGAGGACATCACTAATATGTTGCAGTTCTTCCAGGCTTTTCAAACCATAGGGAATCTGCTCACTGTTGCTGCCATGCCTTCCCAGGCTCAGGTCATACAATAAGAACCTGACCTGAAGGAGGTGTATGATAATGAAGATAAAAGGGAACAGATAGAGCCTGAGGTCCATCCTGAACAGGACTTTGCTTCCCCAGCCAGGGTAAATTAGACATTTTCATCACACTCCTCATTTGTGAGGCAGATGGTTGATACACTCGATATCCTATTGCAAGAAATTGAGGAGCATATTGAGGAAGCCGAGTTTATGTGCAAATTGGGCATGTCCTTGGCTAAAAGGTTGTCATTGCCAATCCATACATTCTTCAGAAAGGCTAGGAATAAGATTATGTCAACACCACACTCTGCTGCTGGCATAGACAGGAAAACAGAAAAAAATACCAGGTTGACAAATGGGGAAGAGTACCTGTGTGCCTATCCTGACCATGAGGGGGTGGTGCAAGCAGTTGCTTGTGAGTGGGGAAAGTTCTACTAGTCACATAAGCCTAGAGAAAGATTCCAGGAGAGTTGACAGTATGGCCAGAAAAGTGTACATAACTGCCACTTTACAGCTGAGACAGGCAGTTTATATGACTTACACTGCTCAGTACCAGAAAGCATTGCTAAACATAGTAGTGACTCTGAGTGAAAAAGTAGAGGGTGATGTAGGTGATGATTTGGCTACAACAACCACATCAGCACTGTAGGCTAGCAAATACCAGTTTTACATGGTAGTAGATGCCAGTGATACTGCTTCCAGAATCCTGGCACACACTTTGGCATTAAGAGATTGTTCTAGCCGAGGACAACCATCCTATCATAGGACACTCAGAGCATGGCCATTAATTTCTCTTTCGAAGGCTCATCCCCTTTTGGTGACAAAACTGAAACTTACATGAAAAAAATGGAAGAACAAAAGTCCAATTATAAAATATTGAGAGAGAGAAAGTGAGAGAGAGAGAGAGAGAGAGAGAGAGAGAGAGACGGCCTCCACTTCCTACAGGCTATATAGAAAGGGAGGCAGGGGTAGGGGTTACTACCATAGGCCCTTGAGTAACCAGTCCATAAGTGTACTAGATGGGGTAGAGACAGAAAGTGTTTCAGGTGTGCACCAGCCCCAGTGGCCAAACTGCAACCAAAACAGCAACCCTGGTAATTTTGTCCAGGTCACCAGTCACTCATTGCTGGTAGCAGGTGGATGCTGACCACATTTTCAGCAGTGGAAAAAGATACAAGTGACAAATTGGTCCTGGAAGTAGTGGGTCAGGCTCCGACCCTACTGTTTCAAAAAATTCCCAAGCTGCAGAGGTCAAGAAGTTTTCTAGTTCACACCTCAGTGGAGAAACTCCTGCAGTTGGAAGTCAGAACACTTCGCAAGTAAAAGGAGTGGAAAAGGTCCCTGTCTCCCAATGGGGGAAGGGCCCTTTCTCCAGATATTTCCTAACCCACAAGAGTCATCCTATCCTTACTAGCATAGGACTGGCTAGGGTCTCTGGACCTGAAAGACACATGTTTTCATGCGCCACTAAGACCCAGCCACAAAAAATACCTGAGATTCAAACTGGGAAGCAGCCAGTATCAGTTCTCAGCCTTACCCTTCAGGCTAACCTCAGCACCAAGGATGTTCACAAGGTGCTTAGCAGTAGTAGCAGCACATTTGAGAAGGCAAGGGATAGTGTTTTTCCCTACCCGAATGACTGACTCATATCAGGAAAAACAAAAGCGGAATTAATGCACTTCATTCTATTAGTAAGAAGCACACTAGAATGGCTGTGATTCATTTTAAACCTGCAAAATTCAAAACTAGAACCCAGTTAGATTTTGGGGTTCATTGGTATAGAATTGGACACCCTGCGGGGATGGAATTTCCATCCATTAAACAGGGTGGACAACTTTATGACGTGTGCAGATTTCTTTCAAGTGGGAAACAAAACACGTGCCAGAGTCTTCTTGCAGCTGCTAGGCCACATGACATTAGTAACAGCTGCAGTGCCTTAGGCTCGTTCCCAGATGTGAGATGTTCACCACCACCTAGGGAGGTACTGGTGTCAAAGGTAAGACCTGCCCCAAACATCCAGTCCCAGTCACAAAAACATTCCTCATAGCACTGTACTGGTGGGATGACAAAAGAAAACTCAGAAAGTGGGCATTTTCTTCCTTCAGTTTTCTCCTATGCAGGTGCTCACAACAGATGCCTCACTACTAGGTTGGGAAAGACACCAGGGAAACAAAACTGTAAGTGGTGCCTGTAGTATACAGGAGCACATGAAATACATAAACCTGCTAGAGTTCAAGGCAGTGTTCTTCTTAATGCAGTCCTTCTCCTCACTGCTGCTAGGCCAACAATTCAATTAAGGAGAGACAATGCTACTACAATGTATTATATAACCAATCAATCAATCAATCAATCAGTCAATCTTTATTTTACCAGACAGAAACATCATTGAGCAACGTTCATTTACAAGATGGTCCTGGACAGTAGTACAATAAAACATTAACGTTCAAAAACAGTCATATAAGGATTTACAATATAAAAGATGCACGAAGGTATGTGTAATAAGAGCCATAGGCAGTTGTACAATTTCCTACATGAACAGAGTACTGCGCGAGCATTCAATGTATAAAAATACATATAGATACAAGGAGAAAAGAAGCATACAATATTTTTAGAGGTGTACACATTTTGAAGCAACAATGATAATGAAGTCAACAATAAATATCAGACATTAGAGATGTGTAGGGTGCTTAAAGGACTAATCCCTCAGGTTAGATTTGGCTGACAAAGCTAGATACTGAGTGGAGGCAGAAAACAGGAAACAAAAGTGTAGGTGCAACTGCAAATCACAAGAGGCTATGTGAAAGCATAGTGCAGGGAGTAGAAACTAGGTCCAACCTCAAAGCTCTATGGGCAGGCAGGGCTGCGCAAGAGATGGCCACGGTAGAGGAATCGACCAGATTGAGGGGAGTAGAGTCTAGTAAATAGGGAGGTACCAGCTCCTTAAAACTAATGTATGCACAGGGGTAGTGAGGATTTGTACCTGGCATACTGAATGGATTTTCAAATAACTGCAGTACATTTGCCTGGCAAAGGCAATGCCCTGGCAGACTGTCTGAGCAGAGTGAGTCAAAGCAACTGCAAGTGATCACTAAATCAGCAGGCAGTAAACACAGTCTTCAGGAAGTGGGGGAGTTCCAGTGATAGATTTGTTCACTTCAAAGGAGAGCAAATAGTTCCAAAATTCTGTTGCAGGCCTCCGTCCATGGGGACTGTGTCAGAGAATGCATTGTCCCTCTTTTGGGAAGGAAACTTCCTGTAGTCCTCCCCCCCCCCCTTCCCTTTCATATAGATAGTGCTGGTAAGGCTGAGGAGGGAGTCAGCAATAATAATACTAGGCCAGACAGGCCTGGTACTAACTGCTAGTGTTGACCTTGTCATGTTAAGAGCCCCATCTTACTGGCCACGAGACCCAACCTGTTGACACTGCCACAGGGCAGGGTGACCTACCTGGATATCGGAACACTGTGCCTGAATGCTTGGTTCTTGAAGAGCTGGAGTATTCTGGACTGAACTTCTCAGGCAAGATTCTAGAAAGCATACAGAAAACCAGCCAGGAGAAAAATATTTTGTTTTTGGTGTGTCTCTGACAGGAAACCTCACCTTCGCAGGCAGGAGTCAAGCTACCCACAGTATTGGAGTATACAGTACACTTCTCAGCCTCTTGGCCTCAGGCCATCTACTTTAAACCATAGAGGTCAGCTGGGAAAGAAACATTCATTGTTTCACAGCCTATTTTCAAAAGGTTCTCCAAAGATTTGAGTCACTTGACTTGGAACCACTCCCTCTGAGACTTGAATAAATGCCTTGTCCAGCTAGTGGCATCTCCTGTTGAGCCAATAGCCACAGCAGATACCAAGTATGTCACTTGAAAAACAGTTTTCCTCATTGCTAAGACATCTGCCAGAAGAGTTAGCAAGCTGCAAACTATCTGCGCAGATACTAATTGTCATTTTTCATACGGACAAGGTAGTCCTGAGAACAAATAGGGAATTCCTTCCTAAGGTGGTGTCAGAATTTAATTTAATTAAAATTTAATTTAAATTAGTCTGTTACCCTACCTATACTTTTCCTAACCACTCCAGCACAGGTGAGCAGAAGTGACATTAACCTTGATGTTAAAAGGGCCATGAGCTACTTTTCTGGACAGAACAAAATGTACCAAAACTGACAGCCCACAATCAAACTCCGACTTGTCTCTGACTCCTCCTGTGACTGCACCCACTAACTGCTCACACCAGCTTGCCCCAGGTCACCTTGGCACAGCCTCTGTGACTTATGTCTACTATCCCATGCAGTTAAGCAACCTGAAGAGGCCCCTGGACTGACTTACTTTCTCCCCTGCACCAGATCATCTATCGCTACCACCACTGCTCTCTCTGTCATTACCCAATATTCTCACTCTCTGTAATTGCTCTTAGTTAATGGATGTACTTTTTACAATGCCCTTAAGTCATCGTACATTTTCACTGTATGTAATGTCTCTTGCTCTTATGTAAATTTGTAGTAGTGTAATTGTGTCATTCTAACTCGCTGTACTGTCAATCTGTTGTTTTCATTCCTTTGTTTGTGTTCTTGTTATTGTCTTGATTGTTGACGTGGAACCTATGTAAAAAGTTTTTGCTCAAAGGTATTATCCGAATAAAGAATAAATAAATAAATGAAATAAATTTGTCACTTATGGTTAGGTTGGCAAGGGTAAAGCAGCAGCCAGAAAGACTGTTTCTTGCTGGGCAGTCTCCTGCATTCAATTTTGTTACAAGAAAGTTGGTAAAAAGACTCCAAGAGGCCTAAGCGTGCACTCTACTATAACTACTTCTGCCTCTGTGGTAGTAACACGAGGCATACCCCTTCTAGAGATCTGTAAAGCAACTACCTGGAAGGTAGTCTACACCTTTACAAAGCATGGTTGTCTCGATATACAATCCAGGACTAATGCCAGGTTTGGGATTGCTGTCTTGCAGAACCTTTTTCCTAAATAGGTTCTAGACCCAGCCTCCCAAAGTACTGGTGGTGAGTCTGCAGTTTTTGTATGACATAATTGCTGAATACGTGTTGTTAGAATGAATAATTCTAGGGACGTGGATATGGTCCACTTATCCACACTACTGGCAGTTTCCCTTTAAGAGGCTGATTTGCCAGACCGTCTTTAAGAGAAGTTCCTCCAACCACCAGGGTGGTATACTCCTTGGCTCCATCCCATGACATCAGATCTTTCCACTGGTCTCCTCCTTCACAGCCCTGTGTACAGTGTAGGCCCAAAACTCTTAGTGTGTCATTTGGCAAACTTTCTTGTGTGCTCCTTTACAAACTTATCCTCTGGATGTATTCTTAATTTCTGCTCTCATCTATTGATGCATACATAGAATGCAGGGATTCCAAGCCAGTTCCCAGCTTCAAGCAGTGAGTCCAGTGCAACCAGATGTCTCGGATGGATCTGTATGTGTCGTGCATTTACTGCTTGGGTGAAACAACCAAGGTCATGCCTGCAGCCTATGTCAAATGATGCTTTCTGCTTCCCTTGGCCGGCCGGCTGAATAGGATCATCTGATGAAATCTAAAGAAGCTTACAACTCTTGGTCTCACTCGACTGGTAGACATGGCTGTTCATCTTCTTCCCCTTTCTTAGATGATGAGAAGCTCTGTCTGCATATGCGGTGGTACTATAAAGAGTTCCTTTGGCAGCAGTGGGTCTTGGCTGGGTAGGGTAGAGCTCTACCCTCGACTCCCGTGTTCACCTTGTCATCACCAATCCTACCTATGCCGATCCTGCTGAGACAGCTGTCCCAGACATTAGCCTCACCACTGTTTCATGTGGAACTGCCTCCATGGCAGCCCTTGCAGCCCCTTCTAAAGACTCCTGTCTGGCTACTGGCTTGCCAAGTTGGCTGTCTGTGAAAATCACACACTTGGACAAGTCCCAAGTGGTGCATGGCAGCAAAAGGCCAAGGGCTGTTTTCAAGGAGTCCTCAAATGACTCTGATGAGTCCTCAATGCAGTCCTTGAGGACTCATGCATTTGACCATAATTTGTCCAAAGAACTGACTACCGACCATGAGCTGGTGTCTTTCGGGGTCCTCCTCAGGCTTATGTCTGAGCCCATGGAGGTTTCCTTGAAGCCAGTCCAGAAAAGGGCTAAATACCCTTTCCCTGAGATTCTGGCTAGGGGCGAATTCCCAGGGGTTGCCTTCCCAGTAGCCGAGGCCATCCTGGGACCATCACTGGAACTTTAACAGCAACCAGCTTCCTGCCCAGCAAACTCTGCCTGTATGGTCTGCAAGTACACTGTCCCTACCAGCACTTTGTCTGGATTTTCGGACCATCCTTCAGTCAAGGATCTGTTTGTTGACTTGGTATTTCACAAGTCTGGCAATACTGATGAAGGGGACAAGCACCTTGAAAAGGAGTCTAAGAAGCTTGACCACACAGCGAAGAAGGTCTAGACTGCATCCTCCCTAGGTCTCCATCAGGCAAGCTTTGCAGTGATGATGGCCTACTTCAGTCACTTCCTGGTGGAAGTGCTGGATCATGCCCTCCCATACCTTCCTGCTGAAAAACAGCAGCAGTAAAAGTGGTCCAAGACCATGATCAAGCACTGGCCTAACACCAGCTTCAGATGGCCTTAGATATTGGCATTTCTCGACTTTGTGCCATGACAGTGGCCATAGTGATGCATTGCAGGGCCTGGCTTTATGGCAAACACCCAGCACAGGCTGGACAATGTCCCTTTCTTGGGCACTGACGTCTTTGGCCCAGGGGTGGAAGGACAACTCACTAGGATCGAGAAGTCCAATGCCACCCCTGATTCTGTGACTTCTTCTCAGAAGGACCAGAAAGCACAGAAACAGAATAAGAAAACTTTTCAGTTTTGGCCCTTTCCACTACAGCAGCCTAGGCAGCAGCAGCCCTAGCAGAGGCAGTCTCAGGCTTGGCACCCTAAGACCAGATTCCCCAGTCAGGGCCCCAAAAAGGGCAGGGGTAAGGGTAGTTAGTGATGCCCCTCAATCAGCAGATTCCAGTGCCCCCTCCAGAGCTGCCTAGTGAGAGGTCAGGGGTGTCTACCTCCTGCCTGTCTAGTGTCTCCCTCAGCTTCTCCTGGGAAGTTGGCTTTGACACTTCTGGCACAATTGGTCCATAATTACTTTGAACAAATGGATCCTAGAAGTGGTGGACGGAGAGTTGCCTCTCAGCTTTGAGGATCTCCTGCCTTACTGACCCCATGTGACAAGGGAGTTCTTGGCGTCAGAGGACATGCTATCCACCCTCAGGGAAGACATTGCTCAGCTCCTCGAGAAAGAAGCCATAGCCCATGTCCTAGACTCTATGGTAGGCCAGTGCTTTGTGTCCATGTACTTCTTGTCCTGAAACAGGTGGGGGACTGGTGCCCAATAATGGATCCTCATGATCTGAACCAGTTTCTCAGGAAGCACAAGTTCAGAATGGTCACACTGAGCCAGATAATACCATCTCTGCAGCAGGGCAAGTGTTTCTGCTCCCTGGACCGCCAGGATGCATTCTTCCATGTTCCAGTCCATCCGTCCCAATGGCGGTACCTCCAGTTCCACACAGAAGGGGCTCTTTACCAGTTCCAGGTCATGCCATTCAGGCTGTCATTGGTGCCAGGGTCTTCACCAAGTGCATGGCAGTGATGTCAGCCTTCCTGCAGCACCAAGGGGTCAGGGTATACTCTTACCTGGATGATTGGCTAATCACTGGGCTGTCCAAGAAGGCTGTGGAGCAGTCCAAGGATGTGACCATCTAGACCTCCAGAGATTTGGGCCTTCTGGTCTAGCCAGCCAAGTCTGAACTGAACCTCTTGCTTAGGGTTCACTTAAATGGGGCAGAAGTATGACTCTGTTCGGGCCAAGACCAGACTCTCTGTGGACCAGGTATCTGATCTTACCTTCTTCTTTTTTAATTTTTTTTATTTTGTTGTTTAACCAGGTATAGCACACTAAGCTGAAAGCTTTTTTACAGGAGCGACCTGGGAGCACATGGAGGTTAAGTGACTTACTCAGGGTCACACAGTATGCAAGTGGAAGCTGTGGGATTCAAACCCAGGTCTGGTCTGCTGGATGTCACCAGATTTGCAGCTCAGAGCCTTAGACCACTGTGCTCTTTGGCCGATCATTTCATCAATAGTGTGGAAAGAGATGGTATACATGCAGTGTAAGGTACAGAGAGTATTACTGTATGTATTGTAATAGAGTCTGTAGCGTGGGGAGAGATGGTATACATGCAGTGTGCGGTACAGACGGTATAACTGTATGTATTGTAACAAAGTCTGGAGTGTGGGGAGAGATGATATACATATAGTGTAGGGTACAGAGAATATAACTGTATGTATTGTACATACTGCCCCATACTACCGACTTGGTGTTACAATACATACAGTAATATTCTTTGTACCCTATACTGTGTGCATGCCATCTCTCCCCACACTACTAACTCTGTGTTACAATACATACAGTAATATACTCTGTACCCTACACTGCATATAAACCATCTCTCCCCACACTACAGACTCTGTGTTTGCCACCTTTTTTTGTCCCTTCTGTTGTCTTCATCTATGTCTGGGGCTTTGGCCTGCCATATCATCCTGTTCACCTCCTTCCTTATTTCTTTGTATGAGTCCAATCATCTTCCTTCTTAGTATCCTGTATTTTTGTGGGCTATTTCTTCCCCTTACTATAGTCACTACTTCCTTGGAGAACCAGAGAGGATGTCTCTTCCTTTTTGCCTTGCTAACCCTTCTTGTGCATTGATCCATGGACATTTTAATTGCTCTCTTACATTCCTTCACATGTCCTCCACCCCTCCATCACCTACATCTTTTAGGTTCTCTTTCAGACTGGTTCTCATTTTCTAGAAGTTGGCCTTTCTAAAATCTAGTACTTTGATTTTGGAGTGACTGATGGCCTCCATTGTGCTGACCTGGAAACAGATCATATGATGGGTCACTGTTTCCTAGATTACACTTCCCATCAATCTCCTTTATTCCTCTCACTGTTTGTGAGAACTATAGTCTAAGGCAGCATTACCTCTTGTTTGGGGCTTTGATGAGCTGATGCAGTCCTGCACCCTGCATGGCCAACAAGATGTCCGTTCTTCTTGTTGTTGCATCCGTTAGTGAGCTCCAATTTACATTGAGAAGATTAAAGTTGCCTACTGATATTACTTTGCCTTTGTCTGTCATTTTGTGTATTGTCTCTATTAATTGCTGAGATTCAATGCCAAAAAGTGCAGGGTCATGCACCTAGGAAGTGGTAACCCCAAGAAGGAATATTACCTGGGAGTGGAAAGACTAGCTGCCAAGAACCAGGAGGGCAATCTAGGCATCATAAAATCAGACAATTTGAAGGTGGGGCACAGTGTGAGAAGGCAGCACTAAAGACCATTGGAATGCTGGGATGCACTGGGAGAGGAATCACGAGCAAGAACAGGGAGGTGGTTCTACCACTGTACACAGCACTGGTCAGGCCGCACCTGGAATATTGTGTCCAGTTTTAGAGGCCTCACCTCAGGAAGGATATGGACCAGATTGAGACAGTGCAGAGAAAGGCGACTAAAATGATACGGGGATTGCATCAGATGTCATGAGAATAGACCGAGGGAACTGAACATGTACTGTCTGGAACAGAGGAGGAAGGGGGAACATGATCAAAACATTCAAGTACATAAAAGGCATAAATAAAGTGCATGCACAGGAACTCTTCCACCTCAAGAAAGGAAGTAGAACAAGGGAGCATGAACTGAGGCAGAGAGGAGGAAGCTTTACGATCAATGTGTGGAAGTTCTTCTACACGGAGAGGGTTGTGGATGCATGGAATAGCCTACCACCATGGGTCGTGGGGACAGAGATGGTGGTTGGGTTCCAAAGGGAATAGGATAGGCACAAAGGTACCATTGTACCAAAGGACAAATAAGCTAGGGGGTTAGAAAAAGAAATAATCCTGGGCAGACTAGATAGACCTAGCAGTCTCTTTCTGCTATCATGTTCTATGTGTCCATGTTTCTATGTAACACAGAGCCTGTACTGTGGGGAGAGATGGTATATATGCAGTGTAGGGTACAGAGAATATTACTGTATGTATTGTAACACAGAGTCTGTAGTGTGGTGAGAGATGGCATACACACAGTACAGGGTATAGAGTATTACTGCATGTATTGTAACACAGCCTGTAGTGTTGACAGAGATGGTATATACGCAATATAGATTACAGAGAATTTTACTGTGTGTACTGTAACACTGAGTCTGTAGTGTGGGGAGAGATTGTATACATGTAATGTAGGGTATAGAGAGTATTTATTTATTTAGTTTTTGTTTAGTGGGTATGGTGCACTAGGCATACATTTGCCTATTTTCTGGCATGACCCAGGAGAGTACAGCCAATCTACCTTATACAGTGCTGACAGGAAGAACACAAAGACCTTTCACATTGCAGACCGGGCTAACACAAGCATTAACATAATGTTCAAGGGAGTACATTTGTAGGTGCGATATAGAAACATAATAAGGAAAAATTCACTGGAGAACAATAGCTACTGTGCAGTTCCATATAAAACTAAGATGATGACTATACCTTACAACTGGAGAGTAAGAAGTAAGGAAGATGTAGCAAGGAACAAATCTAAGTTGAGGAAGCATAGAATGAGTAAATTGACAAGTACATAAGAGAGCAGACAACATTAAGTAAGTGCCATTAGCTGAGAACTGTGTACAGGAAGAGTACTGGGGTAAAGGACAGGGACAAGAACAGACTGAGCTTTAGAGCAGGTATGATTGGTATTGGCACCAGAAAATGTGGGCAACTGTGTCTTTACATATATAGGCTGGTATACTATTCCATAGTTTCAGAGCAGTATAAGCAAAGGCCATCTCGCCATGCTTCATTCTAGTCCTAGGGATGGATAATGGATCAAGGTCAGAGGAAATCTGGGTGTGAGGTATTTGTAACAGGCATCAGGAGGGAGGCTAGGGATTGGAGCGCTTGGTTCAGCAGTGTACTATGGATAACACTACCAAGTGAGAGGTCCTGAAAAGCAGAAGGGGTGGGCCAGCCAAGTCTGGAGTAAAGGGTACAATGATGAGTAAATTAGTAACATGCAAGGGCAAAACGACATATGTTATTGTATGCCATGTCCCACTTATGTAGAAAGGAGACAGAAGCATTAGCAAAGGCTGGTAGGTCATATGATAATTTGGAGAGTGGACGTCCACACGGTACAGCAATTCATGCTGAGGAAGAAAGATTTGGGCTGGCTTGTTATGCTAGTCCAAGACTGATGTTAGCAGCCTTGCTAATGGATGTCAAATGTAATGAGAAGTCAAGGGAGAAATCAAGAGTTACACCAAGGTACTTAAAGGAGCTTACAGAGTCTGGGGGATCCATTATCACAAACTGCACTTTGCAGAGTGCGATTGCTTTTTAATCGGTGGGCAGTTCCAAAAAGCATAGTTAGAGATTTATTAGGGTTCCTCAGTAGCCTATTTTCCTTAAACTAATTTTCAACAGCCTGTAGATCCGCAGTAAGGGTGCTATTTGTTTTGAAAATTTTATTTTTTATTGAAAATTTTTCAGAAGTCAGTTACATTTTTACATTTTTAGAAAACTTAACTTAGAAAATACATCATGTGATGATTGGTGCTTTACAATTGGTCAATATTAATAGCAAGCAAAGCAGACACTTACCATACCTTATTGAGGCGGGGACTGGTAGAGCTAAAAAAATACTACTGAAAGTCATGACTGTAACATCAGTGTCCACTCAGCCTATCTTTTAGTTTGTGCTCTGTAGTCAGTGGACCCCATTTGGGGGAGGAGGAACCAGGATGCAGGCAGAGGAGACTGTGGCCAGGATGGGATCAGTCCAGGACCTAATCAGGATCCTAAAGGGTAGGTGGCTCCCTCATTAGGCACATGCATAGAGCACTCAGTTACTCCTGCTATTCAGGACCCAGTCTAAGGTACCAGTAGATATGACCCACCCGAGCTCTCCAGGTGTAAGGCAAGGTCCACCAGGCCACAAACCCATCCAGACTCATTCTGCATATTATCTAGTGGGGGCAGTTGTTCAGAGGACAAAGGTAGAGTCCTTAAGCATCACATAGAGCAGTTATACTGTCCACCTAGAGTCAGTTCTTTCTTTACTATCATTCAAAGCATGTTATATTTTCCATGTAATACATCTGAGACACTATTGCTCTCCATTCTATTATTGTAGGGCTTATATTTGTTAGCCAGTGTTTTGTCATTGCATTCTTTGCCGCTAATATTAGTATGTTCAGAAGATACTTGGAGTTCCGATCCCTAAACTCACAGGGGAATATGTAGAAAAGGAATACCTCCTCAGTCAGCCTAATCGGTTTACCGAACAGCTCTTCAAGCTCGGCCTGTAAATTGTGGAGGAACAGGTTTAGTTTCGGGCATGCCCAGAAGATATGAGTATGGTGGGCATTTAGGATGCCACACTTTATCGAGCAGGAGGATTCCCCCGCTGGGTGGTAGTGTGAGGTAACTGCTGGCATCTGAAAATACCTAATTTGGGTCTTCCAGGTGAATCCCTGCTATTGGTGTGAGGAAGATATTCTAGGGTAAACCAGCAGGAAATATTCCATTGTTTCTAGTTAGATTCTGATTGAGTTCCTCATTTCACCTTATTAAGACAAATTCAAAGAAGTCTTCTATAGATTCAGATAAAGTTTTGTACAGAAAGGATATTGGTGGCAGAGACAGCAGAATGCAGAATAGGGATGATAGTGTTAGTATAGGAAGGTGTAAGTCTGGGCAATGGATGCCTAGGGAAGAGAACTAATATAGTGTCTGAGCTGTAGTATCTTTTAAGAGTCATTATGTCTGAGACCAAATTCCTGCTGGAGCTCTGTAAAGGCCTTAATAGTTGTGCCACTAAAAGTTGGAAAGCATAGCATAAAAATGTCCGTTCCCATCTACTAAAGGGCACAGTTGCAGCCTGTGCCGGGGAAGAATTCAAAGTGCTATTGGAGTTAGGAGAGCTAGAAAGTGGGTAAGATGCACTGTTTTGTGGATTATTGCCCATGTTGATAATTGGTACTGGAACCAGAGGTTAAGAGAAAGAGTTCAGATAGGTCATCCCTCTAAATAAAATAGTGGTTTAATTAGATCTCTGGTAGGGAAGATATATTCCTCAATCTCTGCCCACCTTGGCCCTGTGGGAGACACTGATCTTCGGAGAATAAAACCCAGATGGGAAGCCAAGAAATAGAGCTGCAGGTTGGGGAGTGCAAGACCTCCTTTTGACTTTGGCAGATACAGTGCAGTAAGTTTTATCTGGGGGCGCCACCCTGCCCAAATAAATTTAGATCCAGAAGCAAATGATTTGATACCTTTTATTGGACCAACATAGATGTAACAACAAGAACAAAGTGCTCCAATAAAAGGTATCAATCATTTGCTTCTGGATCTGTTCTTACAAGGACCATTACGCAAAGACTAAATCTGTATGTCAAATAAATTTAGAAATTGCTTTAGTCCAGGTTTTGAAAATTTTGAGAGTTAGTGCAATAGGAATATTTTGAAATAAATATAAGACTCGAGGGAAGGTGACCATTCATACTGCATCAATACATAGCATGAGTGAGAGAGGCAGCAGGTTCCAGCTATCAAAATCTTGTCGCATATGGGCAGAGAAGGGAGTATAATTATTCCTATACAATTCTGAGGGGTTATGAGAGAGAAAGATGCCAAGATATTTTAATTTATCTAACTGCCAGCGGAAAGGGAATCTGGCCCGAATCTTGGGGGGGAGTTGGTGCTGAAAGGTTGAAACCTCAGTTTTGGTCTGATTCAGTTTGTATCCTGAGACCTCGACAAATCTGTCTAGTATTCAAAAAACTGTGGGACAGTATCCATAGGGTTATTAACATATAGCAGGACGTCATCTGCATACAGGGCAATTCGATATTCCACGGCATGCATCTGGATGCCTTCAATTGCTGGACATTCCCTTATTGCCTGTGCTAATGGCTCAATATACATGGAAAAGAGGAGGTGGAAGAGTGGGCATCCCTGCCTTGTATTTCTATACAGGGGGAAATGTTTAGAATGATGTCCTGATGGCTTTATGCATGCCTGAGGGGGAAGAGTGTATGTTTTTAAGTGTGCTAATTAATGATATTGAGAAGCCTATTTTAAAAAGGGTAGCATATAAGAAGGGCCATGAGACACTGTCATATGCCTTCTCAGCATCAAGGCAGAGAAGAGCAGAGGGTGGCTCTGTGACTGTAGGACACTAATCAGATGTTGCAGGTGTTGTCCATAGTGGACCTTTCTTGGACAAACCCTGCCTGATCAGCTGTTGATCAGGGTGAGGAGTAGTTGGTCTATGAGATGGGCTAATATGGACATAAAGTATTTATAATCCACTTTGAGGACAGAGGTTGGGGTGGTAGGATGTACAGTAGAGTGGATTTTTTCTGGTTTAGGATTATTGATATCGACGGATATGACCAACTTGGGGAAGGGGGTTCACCCTCTAACACTCCATTAAATGTTCATAGCATTAGGGGGGGAAGAATATGTTGTTTCATAGTTCTATAAAATTCCAAGCCAAAGTCTTCTGGAGCTGGTGCTTTTAAGGACTTTGATCTTGCTATTGCTGATAAGAGCTCAATGGTTCCGATCAGCTCCTGTAGACCACTTTGTTGTTCCACAGTTAAGGAGGATGAGTGACAAAGGACAGGAAGTTATTTATCTCTAATGGGGCAGCCATTTTTTCAGGGGTGTATAAGGACTGGTAATATGTGGAGAAGGCCTGGGTGATCTTCTGTAGTTTGGTTTGGCATATGTCCAATGTGGGATGGATCACCAAAGTGATTGTTGAGGAGAGGTGCTGTTTACGCAAGCGGTGTGCTAAAAGGTGGGTCATAGGGACCTCTTCTCATAAATAGTCTCTGTCGTGGAACATTAGCATGATTTTGGTCTGTTGGAGACTGACTGCATCTAGATCATTTTGACTTGTTAGCTGCTGGTAACTGATAAATCACCTTATTGATGCATGCTGTGCAAAAAATGTAATGTGTCCTTGAGATTTTTCTGTCTTTCCTCCCTCAACTTTTTCTGAGTGGAAGTGTATTTAATTATTTTACCAGGCAAAAACGCTATTATGGTGTCCCAAACTATAGCTGTAGGGGTGTCTGGTAGGTAATTGTCCAATATTATTTCTTCAAAAAAGTCTGCCAAACACTCTTTAAATGGCTCCTTGGGGAGATAATTCGGGTTAAGCCTCCAGCAGGTGGAGGCGGGGCTACTAACTAAATTCCCACAGACTAATCACTGGGGCATGGTTGGTGAGGTCAATGTCCCCAATGTAGCAATCCACTAAGTAATTTGAACTCTCTTTTTGTGTCAGACAGTGGTCAATGTGGGGTATGTTCCGTGTACTGCAGAGTAATGTGTGCACTCATGCATACGCAGGTGCAGGAATCTCCAGCTGTCTATCCAACCTAACTCTTGAACATACTTCTTAAATAATTTGTTGGGGGCAGGTTGCATTCTCTGTGTAGTGTTAGAGGAGTTTAAACTGGGATGTGGAGCAATATTGAGATTCCCTGCCATTAGTAGTAGTCCATTAGTGAATGTCAGGATTTTATCGATCAGTGCTTTTATGGCAGTAGTGTTAGTTCCTGGTGGGAAGTATACATTGGCTAGGGTGACCTCAACATTGTAAAGGGTGCCTTTAAGGTTAGGTGATCCTCAGGGTCTGACCCACCTATCTGTCATCTGAAATGGCGTGTACTGAGGGATCAGTATAGCTACCCTCTTTTCCTTCCCTCTCCGCATGAGACATATGACATCATGAAGAATCCTTGTCTGTTTAATTTTTCATGCTCTGTGTCACTCAGGTGGTCTCTTGTAAATAAATCAGATCTGAGCCTGTCTTTTTAGCTGAGTAAGATTTCTAGATTGTTTAATCGGGTTGGTAAGGCCAATAACATTTAAAGAATATAATGTCATATGCCTGGCTACCATTACATTAAATAACAGTATGGGTGGCAGGACTCAGCGGTCCCTGCCCCTTCCCCCTACCACCACCCCTACCCCCAACCACAGAGTCCTTGAATATTTCCCATCACATTTCCGTGGAGATGGCTGACTTCTATAACTCCAAATGTGCAAAACATTACATACTAACTTTAATGAACCAATTATTATATTAACTTGCATACTGAGAGCAAAATACTGCCGTGGTTGGCCCTGGAGGACAAAACATGTTCTCCTTGAGTAACCTTCTAACTTGTGACTTCCAGAGTGGCAGTTTCAAAGTACCTGCAGGTCTGGCTTCTAGTCTGGCCATGGTGGGTCTTCCATAGCCCTTGACGTATACAATGTCAAGATGTGGGAAAAGTATGGAGGGTGAGAAGACCATCCATGGCTCCTCCAGGGTGTACAGTCGAAGTTCTGGAAAAAGCTGGTAAACAACATAGAGTTTCTGAACAACTGGTAAACAACATAGAGTTTCTGAATTCGGAAGACCTAAGGGAGCATACCAAAGGACAATTGTTGACCGGGCCTCCAGGGTCATACCAATGGGAGGATGGGCCTGCCGGTACCCTGTTACATGTCAGTTAACTAAATTAGGGTCTCCAAGTTCCCAAGTTAGAGGGAGGAACCCCTCCCCACCCCTCAGGGCTACTCTGTCTCCCCCCTGGGCATCAATACTGTCCAGCTGGTGTTACATGGGAATAAAAGGGAGCTGGGGTGCAGAGCACACCATAGAAGGAAGGTGAAATGTAGGGGAAGGTCAGGTACATTTAGTCCCTCATAGGACTATGGAGTATCTCAAAGGACCCTAGCCTTGGCTCCGGCCCATCCCCCCAATTCAAAGTTTACTCAATGTAATGTGGAGGGGGGGAGAAGGCAGGAGGTTCATCCCCATTTCCCCTGGGCTGGGTTGTGTGGGCTAAGCATGTGGACATTCCCAAGGACCAGCTCTATAACCACAACTGCTTTGTGCCAGAAGTGACCCATCAACTCCTGTGGCAGCGGGAGAGAGAGGCAAGGGGAAGCAGGAGCCATTCCCACAGGAGACTCATTTGTACATTGAATTAAATTCAGAAGGATGTTCCACTTCAGCTTGAAGGGTGCCCTTCCTAGGTGGCTCATGAACTTGGTTCTCTGCCTTTGCATTCATCATCTACAGAAAATAACCCTTAACTTCACTGCACTCCAGACCATGACATCCTACCCTGGCTATGGGGAGGGAGGAGTGTGCAGGACCACCCACTGAAACAAGGCTCAGACCCTGGCCCCTATGGCCCCCCTCAAAAGAAAGTAGAGTAGAGTTACGAGGACACCTCGCCAGGCAACACCAAAATGGTACCCCCCAGCCAAGCCCCCACGCCCATATGGGAATCACATTATACCCAAGGGGGGTCCGCTCAGCATGTCCCTCCAAAATCCTCTCCCCTCAACCCCAATAGTAATGGCTAATGAGCAACATCTATAGTACTATGGGAGGAGGAAGAGACAAGGCATTGGTCCAACAACACTCAACACGCCACATCGTTCCCCCCTGCATTTTATTTCATTTCCATTATGCTAAGCCTTGTCTATCTATGGCATCTCTCTCATAGCATTTAGTGAAGTATACATTGTTGTTCTGGTACCCCACCTCCATCATCTCCAGGGGCCAGTAAGGATCAGTTCTACTTAATTAAATGCGGGTGGGATAAGGAAGGGAGGAGCGGGGGAAGGAGCCAAACCATTCATGCTACTCCATCAGCGCACAGAGACTTTAAATCTAGCATTAGTATGCAGCTCACCTCCCACCCCCAGCACGGAGGGACACACTGCCCAACTGAGACTGCTTCCCCAACCCCCCCCATAGAAGTAGTACAAAGAGTGTTCCCTTACCAAGCCAGTCAGTGATGCAAAGCACTGCCCCAAGTATGGTATGGCATGAGGTATTCAAAAGGAGGGGGCAAGGAAGGGATTCAAAGATTATATCGGGCTGCTGTGACTCATCTCCCCCACGTGGTGAGAAGATCCCTACGAGCACAAGAGTGTCGTTGCTCTGATTCAATACCTTGGCATCCTAATATGTTAAATTCACTATTTACCCTGCAAGAGAGGATGCTCACTGACTATAAGGGGCTCTCCTGAATCTAGCAGCGCAGGGGGTGGTAAACACATTACTCTAAGAGGATGCCCATTGACAGACCCAGCTAATTTACTGAGGGGAAGACTGAGAACTATTTGACAAGGCATCATGTAAAGCAGAATGCTGAGGACTTACCATGAAATATATACAGTAGAGTGGTCACTCAGTTTCATTTTTCTTTGGCTTGCTGCCTCAGTTGATGGGGCACTGGTCTGCACCCTGTTCTGTAAGTCCATGACAATCTGATGCAGCGTAGCTTCTCCATCTCTCCTCTGCTGTTTCCTTGGTGCTACATGCTGCCAGAGTTTTTGAGAAAGTTTTGAGGCAATGGTCTGCTGCAGTGCAGAGCAGCTGGACATAACAGGGAGCGTGACATTTCTTCTCTTAAGTCCTGCTACCGCTTCTTCCACCAATGAGTAGGTCTCCAGGGCCCTCATGTAGTACACCACCAGCTTGGTGAGGTATGGCATCCAGAACTTTAGGCCCTCCTCCTTTAATCTCCTCGGATCATGGAGTATGCTCTGTGACACGCTATGATGGATGGAGGATAATCATTATCAAAGTAAAGCCTGCTCATCTGGTAGGTTACAGTCCCCTTTGCCATGCTTTGTGTAGGACCAGCTCCTTCTCCTGTTATCGAAGGAAACGCAGTACCATTGTTCGTAGCTGGGAATTTGGTGTGGCAGAGTGGCTGCAGGGCCCTATGGGTACAATCAAGTTCTAGTGTACACACTTCTGGAAGGCTGAGTGCCTGTTTAAATAGAGCATGCAGGAACGTAATCGGGTCTGATCCCTCTGCCTCCTCTGGTGTACCCGAGATTCTAATATTGTTCCTGTGATTCCTGGCCTTGGCATCTTCCGCCTGTGACTGCAGTATGGTAATGGCCTTGTGTAGCTATACGATGGCCTGCTCCACAGTATCAAGCATGGCATCCACCATTGTAAAAAGGCTTTCCGTTTTCTCAAGACGCTGTTCTATTTTGCTGAGGTCTGTGCAGAGAGCTGCTTTAGTGAAGCAGCTGTACTTACAGAAGTCTCTGAGCTCCAAGAGCATCAAGATCATCTGTTTTTGCAGTGTTTGTATTGATGAGGCTGTGGCCCTGCCATGGCCATGATGGGAGGATCGCTGGGAGCTATCTGAGTTGGAGGCACCTCCATTGCCATCCATCGATTCTGCTGGTGATGGTACCCTTCTGGTCTTTCCTCTAGGCATCATGAATCTCCCCTGAGGCTCCAAGCTGATTATTTGTAAAAATAGTGCTGTTTTAGAATAATTGTCAACCCAGAGTTGTAGCAGTCATGTTCTTATGCTGCAGCCATGTTGGTGACATCACTAGAAGTCCAGTAAGGGTGCTATTGATTTTGCCGACATTCTTCACACTAGTGAAGAAGACCAGATCATTGACATAGAGAAGACGGTACTGTTTACAAAGCAGTGGTGAATTGTGTGGTTATGGAGGAAGAAAAGTAAGGGCCCAAGTATGGAGCCCTGTGGGACACCAATGGAAGTGGGTAGGTTGTCTGGAAGATTAGCACTGTCCCTGACACACTGTTGCCTATTACTATGGTAGTTACTGAACCAAGGTAGTGCATGTTCAGATATCCCCAGGGCACTCAGCTTACTGCAAAGGAGACAGTGGTTCACCATGTCAAAGGCCTTCATGAGTTCAATGAAAACTGCACCTATATACTTGCCTGACCAAGGAAGGAGGAGATGCCATTAGTAAGAGTGAAGAGCACAGTGATAGTGCTATGGTTCTGGTGAATGCCATGCTGAGCAGGGCAAAGAGGTATGAGGTGAGTTGGGCCATACCAGGTTAGAATATCGAAGCGACAATAGTGCCATTCAAAAGCACGTGGTCAGAATCATGAATGACAGAACAACTACAGGGATAGAATAGCGCAGGTAGGATTAGCACTATCCCTGTAGCTGTTGCTATGCAAAGGAAGAGGATACATGGTCTGTTGTGTGGCCTGCTGCCAAGCAGCTGCTGTGGTGCAGAGGGTAATGCTACAGATTGGTGCTGGACTGGGGTTTGATTCCTGGTCCCGGAATTTATGGTTGTGTGTGTTTTTTCCTTTTTATTTTATTTTTTTTTATTTTTACCAGTACGGTTTGTGTTTTGGTGTCTCCCCTTCCCGACCTGTGTGGCTACGATGTCTGCTCCCAGTTGTCCTGCCTGGTTCCCCTCCCCTCCACAACCATCCTGAGTTCCACCCCCTGTTGAGTTGGTTATATATACATCATGGGGTGTGGGGAGTGTTACGGTACACATGCACTAATATTCACGTTGGGGAGAGCCCCCTGCTAAAACAAATGTTTCCTTATGTGCCCTCGCCATGGTAGTGGTCCTCCATGTGTTTTTGGGCTGCTACCATTGGCTCTATTGTTCTGTGAAGCATTTATCCTGGGTGTTGTTTATGATGGTGCTGTTTTTACTATGCGGCGCTTGACCACGCTGTTTTGGATGGCGTTCTGACTTAGTGCCGAGTTGGGCAGCAACGATTTTCCAAAGTACCTTGGCCAGGGCAGGAAGAATGACAATATGTCTATATATTAGTGATTATCTTCCAGTTCCCTTTGTTGAATATTGGCACTATGTTAGCCATTTTCCAGACCGTCAGCACAGAGTTGGAGGTAAGGGAAAGACTGAAGATTCTGGTAAGGGGAGATGCAAGTTCATATTTTCTGTACTCTACACTGCATATATATATATATATGTATCATCTCTCCCCACATTATTGACTCTGTGTTACGATACACATACACTAATATTCTCTGTACCCTACACTGCATGTGTACCATCTCTCTCCACACTGCAGAGTCTGTGCCACAATACATGCAGTAATACTCTCTGTACCCTATACTGTGTGTATACCATCTCTCTCTCTCCATACTGCAGACTCTGTGCTACAATACATGCAGTAATACTCGCTGTACCCTACACTGCATATATACCATCTCTCCCACATTATTGACTCTGTGTTACGATACATGCACTAATATTCTCTGTACCCTACACTGCATGTGTACCATCTCTCTCACACTGCAGAGTCTGTGCTACAATACATGCAGTAATACTCTCTGTACCCTATACTGTGTGTATACTATCTCTCTCCATACTGCAGACTCTGTGCTACAATACATACAGTAATACTCTCTGTACCCTACACTGCATATATACCATCTTTCCCCACATTACTGACTCTGTGTTACGGTACACATGCACTAATATTCTCTGTACCCTACACTGCATGTGTACCATCTCTCTCCACACTGCAGACTCTGTGCTACAATACATGCAGTAATACTCTCTGTACCCTATACTGTGTGTATACCATCTCTCCCCACACTACAGACTCTGTGTTACAATACATGCAGTTACACTCTCTGTACCCTACACTGCATGTAATATAGAAACATAGAAACATAGACTTTGATGGCAGATAAGGACTGCTTGGCCCACCTAGTTTCCCCATTTCCCTACCTATTGGATAAGCTGCAGATCCCAGTTAACCAATAGCCTACTTCTTCCTAACCCCAACCAGAGTTGCCTTATGTTTTTCCTATGCATTCTTCAATTCCCCCACTGTTTTTAACCCCACAACCACCTCAGGAAGGCCATTCCATGCGTCCACCACCCTCTGTGAAAAAATACTTCCTGTCATTGCCCCGAGTCATCCCCCCTCTATCTTCAGATTGCGTCCCCTTGTTCTTGCACATCTCTTTTCCTGAAAGATGCTACCCTCTTTGACTTTGTTGATTCCTTTGAGGTACTTGAAAGTTTCTATCATGTACCCCCTCTCCCTCCTTTCCTCAAGGGTACACATATTAAGCTCCTTTAGTCTCTCTTCAGATGGCATCTGGTGCAGACCCTGCAACAGTTTAGTTGCCTCAATCTTGTCTATGTCCTTGCAGAGAAGGAGTCTCCAGACCTGCATGCGGTACTTCAGATGGGATCTCACCAACTATCTGTACAGAGGGATTACAACTTCCTGCTTTCTACTGGTGATGCCTCTCCCTATACATCACAGTATCCCACAGCCATCCTTACTGCCTTCTCACATTGCTTATCTTTAGGTCATCTGATATGACTACCCCTAGGTCCCTTTCCATTTTTTTTGTTGTTAATACCCCCCATTGTGTACTCTTCCCCTGGGTTTTTTTCCCCAGGTGCATTACTTTGCACTTCTTTGCATTCAGGCTAAGCTGCCATACTTTTGACCATTCCTCCAACCTTGCCAAGTCTCTTTTTATCCTTTCCACCCCACCTTGTGTATCAACCCTGTTGCAGATCTTTGTGTCGTCTGCAAAGAGGCATACGTTTCCTTCCAGTCCCTCTGCAATGTCACTTTTCTTTTCTTGAACTTTATCACCTTCGTCCACTAACCTCTCTCTGGCGTAGTCACATGGCTATTGGCTCTACCCACCCACCTGAAGCTTCGGTCATTCTTCTCTGATTGGGGAGGCACTCACCATCCACGCAGTACTGCCCTAACCCCTCGACTCTAATTCCTCCGAGGAAGGACCACCACTCCTGCCAGCACTCTGTCTACATTGCTGGCTGGCACAACTGCACTGGGGAGGAACCGGAGTGAACTTCCTGGATACCTGGCACTGGGAGTGGGGCCGCAGCCACTGGGCCCACCGTCACCTATCAGCAGAGAGGGTTTTTTTCTACTTTAAGCCCCCAAGGAGCACGGACGTGAAATGACTTCCAGCGCAACATGGGCACACTTCTGTACCCGCTTGCAGGACGTCTACCACCTCTCCATACCCTGTTCCTATGCTCCATTTATTTATTTATTTATTGAAAATGTTTCACCAAGAAAGGCACACTGAGCAAAAAGATGCTTGTCTCACGGTGCGATCGGGGGGGGGGACATGGGAGGATGGTATACATACAGCAGTCAATAGGTTGAGCATGGAATGGAGCAATACAACAATTGTTACATAATTGAGTGAGATTACATATGAGCTTGTTACCTGAGGAGGACAGTACAGAACATGAGCCTCTAGGTAAGTGTAATACATAATTGAATACACATCTAGGATTATATGTGAATATATATGCCAGTAACAGAGATTTAACTGAAGCAAGAACTTCAAGTTGGCAGCAGGGATGGAAGTAGAGATTTGGGGTAGAGGAGAGGTGGCAGGGGCTGTAAAGTAAACACTAGGGTATTTAGGGAGGAGGGAGGTTTGGGGAAGGAGAGGGGAATGAGACAGTAAGCATTGGTTGTTGGAGCAGTGTATAAGCCAGACAATTAGGGTGAAGACTGAGCCGCTTATCAGGCGTGTAAGGAGGAGGGACTGGGGGTGAAAAGAATCCATCATGGGGAGGGAGGTCAGGGAAGGAGTACAATTTGGTGCAAAGAAGTTAATGAGGGCAGAGGATAGCAGTGCTTGGAAGACTTAATGGTGGATTTGGGCGGCAGGCCATTCCAGAGATTAGAAAGAGGTAAGAGAAAGCCGATTGGCTCTGGAGGTTCTTTCTGTGAGGGATTGCTTATAGCCTGGAGTCAGTAGACCTGAGGGCAAAAGGCGGGGTGGGGGAAGATAGGGAGGATACGAGGTAGGGAGGAAGGGAACCGAGCCAGAAGTTAGAAACAAATTTAGCACAGTGAAGTAGGTGCTGGTTACTCAGGGAAGGAAGGGCCAGTGAATGGAAGAGCTCGCAGTGATGGGTGCGAGGGGGGCATCGAGGGCAAAGTGGTAGAAAGCATTAAAGAGGGGGTCCAGTCTGGTTAAGGTGGACTTAGAGGCAGAATTGTAAACAACATCGCAGTAATCGAAGGATGGTAGAATAATTTTCTGGACTATTTGCCTCACAGGAGCGGAGACTTGACCGGTTTCTGTAGAGGGCACCAAGCTTTGGGCGCAGTTTTGATAGGATGGCGCCCACGTGTAGAGAGAAGGAGAGGTGGCGATCAAGCCAAACCCCAGGTACCTAAAGGAGGGCACGCTCTTCAAGGATGGAGTTATTTAGGTATGGAAGATCGGGGATGTAAGTCTGAAAGTCTCTGTCTAGTGCCAAACGACATAGATACAGTTTTCTTGGCATTTAAGGAGAGTTGGTTGGAGTTAAACCAGTTTTGTACTTTGTTGAAGTCGGTTTGAAGATTAGAGGTGAGTTCTTCGAGGTATGCGGCCGGAAGTGAAGAGACCATATCATCAGCGATATGTGTATTACGGTAGTGGAGCAAGAGTTAGGCAGATCATTTAGTAGGATGGAGAATAGGATGGGCCTAGACTGAGCCCCTGGGGAATGCCGTGTGGTATAGGGAGTGGGGAGGTGTAGTCAGCTATTTTAGTGGATTGAGTTCTGTTTTGAAGGTAGGCTCTGAACTAGTTTGTGGCGGACGCTGCTAGCCCAGCCCCTGATAGGCAGGATAGTAGGAGGGAGTGGGATACCGTATCAAATGCTTTGGCTAGGTCGATGAAAATAGTGGCAGTGATTTGTCCTTTGTCCATCCCGGAGAGAATGGAGTCAGTGAGTCTTAGTAAGGAGGTGGTGGTAGAGTGTTTTTTTTTCTAAAACTGGACTGGAATGGAGTGAAGAAGTTAGTTTCTGAGAGAAAGCTGGAGAGTTGAGATAGTACTAGGTGTTCCTGGAGTTTGGCGAGAGTGGGGAGGAGGGAGATGGGATGGTAGTTAGTTGCGGAGGTATGGTCACCTCCTTTAGGTAGGGGTAGGACGGTGGCATGCTTCCACTCAGTGGGGAGGGACTCGGTGATGAAAGAAAGATTTAGCAGCACCGTGAGGGGAGTAGCGATGGCATGGGCAGATAGGAAGAGGCCATCGGGGGATTTACCTTTAGAGGGATTCAGGGCGCGGAGGGCAACTAGGATTTCCATGGGGGAGATGTGTCTGAAGGAAAAGGGGTTCTGACCAGGTGGTAGGGGGGTAGCTGTCTGAGGAGTGGGTATGGTTACAGGAGGAAGGGAATCTAGGAGGGCCATAGCACAGGTGTTGAAGTAGAAATTAAACTCAGAGGCTACTTTAAGGGGTCGGAGAGTAGGGTCCCTTGGGCATGGAGGAGAGGAGGAGGATTTGAAGTTTGGGGGGAGAAAAAGGAATGGATGACTTTCCAGAATTTAGAAGGCCTCCCGAGATTTGCGTTTAGGGTGTTGTTAAAATATTCGGCCTTAGCTAAGCGGATGGCCTTTGTGCACTTGTTGCGGAGCATGCGGTAGGTGAGATTGTCACCTGGGAGGAGCGTGGATTTGTAAGTGCACCAGGCCTTGTCCTGAGCTTGTTGGCAAGCTATCAGCTCAGACTATATCCAGGGAAGGTGAGACCCCCAGACTCTAGCTCAGTGCAGGGGGGCGAATTTGTCCCAGGCGGTAAGGAAGGTGTTCCGGAAGTGTGTAAGGGCAGCGTCCATATTAGAGCAGCTTAACATTGGGTCCCAGTTTGAGAGGGCTAGTTCTTCCAGGAGAGGGAGAGGTTTAGGGATTTGTATGACCATTGGAATATAAATTTGGGAGGGGATTTGACTCTGTCGATTTTGGGACCAAGTAGATTAGATGGTGGTCACTAAGTGAGTCAGGAAGGATGCCAGAGCTGATGACGCGATGTGAATGGGAGGAAAGTGACAAGTCAAGAAGGAAGTGGTTTCCTTTCTTATGATTTGACCATGTGGGTTCCGTAATGATTCAGGTAAGGTTGAGGGCAGATATCTCGGTTCAGGTTTTGTTGAAAGTGGGGGCTAACCAGTTGTGGTTAAAGTCACCCATTACATATAGTTCACCCGATTGGGCAAGAGACGGGAGTTGGCAAAGAAGGTCGGTGACTGTTGTAGCTGGAGTGCCGGGGTAGCAATAAATACCAGCCATAAAGATGGGTGAAGAGGAAGGAGGGGTCAGTTTAACCATAAGCAGCTCATAAGCTTTGGGTTCAGCTTTTGAAAGAGACACCGAAAAGTGAAGGGCTGAGCTGGTGTAGATAGCCACTCCTCCTCCTCTGGTGGGCCGGTCTTGCCAAGTGATGGTGAACCCTGGAATAGCGATGGTATGGTCTGGGAGGTTTGGGTTTAGCCAGGTTTCAGATAGGATGATTATGTCAGGGGCATGGTGGACGGCTAGAACCTGGAGCAGATCGAGTTTGGGGGCTAGGCTATGAATGTTTAGGTGGAGTAGGCGTAAACCTCAGCGAAGGTAGCCAGAGTGAGAGTCAGAGGTGGCCATGGTTGAGGGGTTTGGCAGGGGGTAGCTGGGGCCATGTCGAGCTGCAGTCTCCCAACCTCCACTAAGCCATGATTAGCATCTTACCACCAACCCCAGGACAGGAGAGCAGTCCTCCGGATGCTCAATCCTCTCCTTCCCTGGCCGACCCTTGACACCCAAGTCCGTTCCCAAACCCTGGTCACCAGTGTGGCATGAGGTGTGGCATCCAGCACCTCAAACCTCAGCACCACTGGGCTGGCTGGCAATGTCATTTATAAAGATATTAAAAGGACAGGACCCAGTACTGAACACTGTGTTACCCTGCTAGTAACCCCCCTTTCTTCGGAGTGGACTCTGTTTACAATTACCCTCTGTGTCCTGTTGTCCGGCCAATTTTTTTTCCCAGGCTACCACCCTGGGACCCACTCCCAGGCTGGCTAATTTGTTTATTAATCTTTTGTGTGGGACTGTGTCAAATACCTTGCTGAAGTCTAGGTAGCCCATGTCCCCAGCCCCTCCCTGGTCTACTACTTTGGTCACTCCATCAAAGAAATCTATTAGAGTCTGACATGACCTTGCCACTGTGAATCCATGCTGCCTTGGCTCCTGTACTCTTCTGGCCTCTAGGTACTCAACAATTCTTTCTTTCAGAAGTGATTCCATCCTTTTCCCTACCACTGAGGTCAAGCTAACAGGTCTGTAGTTTCCTGCCTCTGCTTTGCTCCTACGTTTGTGAAGGGGATGACATCCATCCTCCTCCTCCAGTCCTTGGGTGCCACACCATCCTCCCATGATTTGTTAAAAAGGGTAGTTGGTGGTGTCACTAGTTCTCTACATAGTTCTTTTAGAATTCTGACTGGGGTGAATCCCATCAAGCCCATTTGCTTTGCCCACTTTCAGTTTTAGGAGTTCTTTCAGAACCCTTTCTTCTGTGAAAGGACTGATATTGACCAGAGTGCTTCTATTGATTGCATTAGGTACCTCTCCCACCTCTTATTTTGTGAATACTGAGCAGAAGTATTTGTTCAGCATCCCTGCCTTTTCACTGTCCTTCTCTGCCCACTCACTCTCCCTTTATTAAGCCTTGCTATCCCTCCTTGGTCTTTCTTTGCTCTGATGTACTCATAAAAGGTTTTATCCCCTTCTTAACTAAGTTGGCTATCTTTCCTCGGTTTGGGCCCTTGCTATTCTGACTGTCTTCCTGCTTTCTTCTGCTTTAACTGGTAAAGTTCTCTGTCCTGCTCCTTCTGTGTTTCCTTATACTTTCTGAATGCTAGCTTTTTCTCCCTAACCTTCCCCACCACCTCTTTTGAGAACCATATTGTTTTTTCTTTCATTTTGATTTATTTATTTGCTTACACAAAGGCTTGTTGCCTCTGTGATTTTATTTATTTATTTATTTGTTTTGTTAACCTGGTAAGGCACACTAGACAGCCAAGTGCCTATTTTCATGTGCGACCTGGGAGGGTTACATAGGTAGAAGCATACAAGAACAGTGAAGGAGTCAATTACATACAGTGGGATAAAAGGCTTAACAGGAATTGGATAGGCAGCTGACAGTATAAGTCAAATTTAACATACAAGAAAATAACAGACATAACCTGGAATGAACAGGTAGCAAAACAGCGTTAGAGGTGATTAGCACATAATACATACAATTGTGGAACATACAGGGTGAGCACGGCAGTGAGCAGCAAAATACATAACAGATATGGTTAGTGCAAACAGAAGTAAGTGCCAGCGGGGGGCAGAGACAAAGGGGGTAGCACTGGGGTGGGGGACTAGATGGACGGGTGAACCCTTAGGGAGGGAGGTGGGAGAGAGTATAGTGAGAGGATGTCTAGTACTGGATTCACTACCAATACTGGAGGGTAAGTGCAGTGGATGCTAAGACACCTCAGCATACCAGTCGGTAGCGAACTACGAGGTACAAGGACATGTGGAGGATGATTTCAGGAGTTCCAAAGGGAGACTTTGAAGTGGGGATGGGAGGGTGAGGACCGGGTGAGGGCTGGAAGCGAGTTCCAAATTTTTGGGGCATAGATGGTGAAGCCCGATCCCGATGAGGCGGGTTCTAGGAACCAGGCGATCCAGTGCTGCCCTCGACCTGAAATGATAGGATGGGGTGCCAGGGTTGAGGAGAAGGGCGAGTGCAGAAGGTGGCCGATCTGACGATGTTGTCGATGAAATTCCTGGCAAGGCAGGTGCTTCTCTGGAGGAGCCACTCCAGTCATGTGTGTGAGATCATGCGGTGCATGAGGGTAGGGAGGAGAGCGCGAACTGGCAATTGTTATTGTAGGCAGTGTCCCATTTCAGGAGGCTAGATTTAGGTACAGGGGCATAGGTTACCAGTACATAGCAGAGTGCAGGGAGGAGGACCCCTCTGGCTAGGGCCATACGAGCTGCTGGGGTTAAGCAGTTTTTGGCTCTGTAAGCGAGGCTGAGCTTACCATTAGTAGCCTTGCAGACGTTCCGAATGTGTAGGGTAAGATCAAGTTGCGGGTCAAGAATGACGCCCAGGTACTTGACTGCAGCCACTGTCTGCAGGGGGGAGATGTCAGCCCCAAGAATTTTGAAGGGGAGTAATGCAGGATTTAGTCTTGTTCTGTGAACCAAAAAGCATGGCTTGGGTTTTCTTAAGATTGATGGTAAGTCTATGTTCCACCAGCCAGGACTGAATGCGCTTGAAGTCAACATTTAGTTGGGAGTTATTGGTATGCATGTCCCGGCACTGGCCAAGATGATAAGGTCTTCCGTGATACAGGGTGGTATGCCCATGGACAGTGATGGATGGTAGTTCATTAATGAAGAGGGAGAAGAGGGTAGGGCCAATGACAGAACCCTGAGGTACCCTGCAGTGGAGAGAGAGAGGTTGGAGAGGTCTGATTAAAGTTGGTGTACTGCTGCCTGACAGAGAGGTAGTTGAGGAACCACGCATGGGCAGGAGGGAAGAGACCAAGGGATAGAAGAGTGGAGCTGAGGAGTGAGTGATCAACCCTATCAGGCTTTGGAGACATCCACAAAGATGGATCCAGTAAGGTTGCCCTGGTTGGCAGCAGTTCTGATAGACGAGGTGACTACAGCGAGTGGTGGACATGCTATGCCCTTTCCTAAACCCATGTTGTACCAGAGAGAGAGGTTGTAGTTCTGTATATACTGGGATAGCTGGGAGGTCACAACTTTCTCAAGAATCTTGGAGGTAGCAGACAGAATGGCAATGGGTCGATAGTTCAGGGGATCCTGGGGTTTCCTTGTTTTAGGACAGGGACAACCTTGGCCACTTTCCAAATATCTGGGATGATCCTGGAGTTAAGGGAGGTATTGAAGATGTGCATGACGGGCCTGGCAAGGAGGTGGGCCCTTAATCTGAGCAGTTTCGGCTCAAGGCTGTCATGCCCCACCCTGCTGTGAGGGGAGAGGCTGGTGAGAAGCTTCTGGGTCTCATTGACAGACACTTGTTGTAGGTAGAAAGGAGGTCGGGAGTTGGGTCCAGGAGGTGGGGAGTCAGGGGACTTGGGGGCAGTGGACAGAGAAGGTGGGGAAGACAGTTCTGAGAACATGCAGTTAAAGGCATTTGAGATAGTATGGGGGTTATTACAGCTGACCCTGCCAATGAGTAAGTCAGTGACTTGCACTCTGGCAGACCCACCAACCGTGCTTCTGATATTCTGCCAGAAACTCCTCGGGATGCTGGCTGAGGACAGCAGGACGGATTGGCAGAACTCACTTTTTGCTGAGCGGATGACTTTTTTGCAGGAGTTTCTGAGGGTCCTGTAGGCAAGAAGATCAGTGTTGCTTTGGGAGGCCTTGTGGGTCTCCCAGCATTTGTCCCTGAGTTTCATAAGGGAGAATAGGCCCCCATGAAGTCATTTGGTAATGGCACCCCTCACTCGCCTCCTAGTGAGGTGGACATGTTTGTTCTGCACTGGGATAAATTTAGTTAGGAATTCATCCAGGGCTCGTGCTGGGTCATTTAGGGCAGTGACCCCTGACCAGTCAACTAGTAGGAGGTCTGAGAGGAAGTCATGTATGTTAAACTTTGAGTAGTCCCTCATCTGGATCACTTTACTGGGGATTTTAGTCTGTGAGATGCCCCATGTGCAGAAGATAGGTGAGTGGTCAGAGATGGCGTCAGGGAGGATACCTGAGGATGTGATCCTATCAGGTCTGTTGGTCAGATCCAGTCAATTAGTGACCTTTGTCCCCCTGGGAGGAGGGCTTGTAGGTTCAGTGATAATTTGGCTTAGGCAAGACCCAAGAGCAGTGGCTCATATAATTTGCAGTTGGATCCCATCCAGTCTAAGTTGAAATCACCTATGACGAGGATTTCATTGGGACCCACTTTGTCACTAGTACTGTGAAGAAGTGAGGAGAGTCCTGGCAGTCCACCCTTAGGTGGGTTGTAGGTGCATATCAGGTGTAATTTCTTTGTGTGCCCAAGCAAGTGATGGGCGTGCAGGAACTCACTTGAGGGGGAGGTGTTTGGTGGGTGATCGATGGTGGACACATTAAGGTGCACTTTGTAATAGCGTAGCACCTGCCATCCCATTTGTTCCCCACACGATCACGTCTGATGTGGCTGTACCTTAGGAGGGTGCACATGGTATCAGGAATATGAGGCTTCAGCCAAGTTTCCAAGATACCCAAGATATCCAGATTGTATTGGGTGACCCAAGCAGTAAGTTCTGCCAGATTGGCTAAAAGGCTACATACATTTAGGTGGGCAATTTTTAGCCCTTTTGAGGAAAGCCAAGCAGGGGGTGATTTGGGAGAAGGCAGGGAGACAGGCTGGCTTGTAAGGGTGTCCGTGCCCCCGGAGGGTCCAGGGGGGAGGGGAGGGGAACAGTCATGATGAGAGTTGGTAAAAAAGAACTGCCTGATAGGGCAGGGGGCAAGGGGCTATCAAAAAAGGATTGCCAAGGGGTGAGAGCTAAGCAACAGCAGGGAGCAATGTAGAGGCAGGTAAATAGCACTAATAGGGATGCCTAGAGTGAGAGAAAAACAGAGCAGGGTGTTGTAGATAAGTCACAGCATCAGAAAGAAAAAAAGACATGAGATAAGATGTTGTAGATAAGTCACAGGGTGGCAGCAGTGTCAGAAAGAAAAAAAGACATGAGATAAGATGGGACACTGCAGAGTAGCAAGCAAGAGAGGCAACTGGGGGGAGTGGAATATGCTTGGCTGGAAGGGCAGCCACTAGTGTTGGGAAAAGATAACCTGCAGATGGGAAACTGGGCTGATAGGTTATTTTCAGCCCCGTGACGCTCCACCAGGCTATATAAGGAGAGATGACCAAGGGTGGTGGTGGGGTGGTGGGGAGCCGAATGCATAGCGCTCGGTGAGGCCAGACTGCCTACTTGATGGAGAACCACAGCTGCAGCTCAAGATTACAGACACCAGCTGGGTTAGGCAGGTAGGAGGCTTACTATTGGAGTCCTGTAGTTGAACTGTGCCATGGAATTGTCTTTTAAAATGTTGAAAAAGGCGTAAGCGCAAGGAACAGTTCAGCACTCTTTCAAAACCACTGGCGCGCAGGGCTGGGCTTCTACCTGGGCAGATCGGTGGGGAATCCTTCGGTTGCTTGGTGGTGGAGGGCTGTGGAGTGCCCTCCTGACCTCCGCTCCTCGGGGTCTGACTCTGTGGAAGGACAAAGGGAGAGTTTGAGTTTAAGAAGGCAGGGGGGTGGGGGGAGAGGGGACAGAACAAAGGAACAGGGGTACCCCGGCAATGATAGGGCAGCTGAGAACGCTGAGCACTGTGCAAGGCAATGATTCAGAGCAGTTTAAGGGACATCATAATATCTCTTTCACAGGAAATCCCAGTAATTAAAAACCAGGGTACCCACTTGTAGATCTGAGATCCTCTCCGACCCTGTTTGAGAGTACCAGGTCTAAGATTGCTCCTTCCCAAGTGGGGTTCCAACAATAGCTGTCTGAGGCATGCCCACTGTAGGACATTGAGAATGCATACCATCTCTCACCAAACTAGACTCTATGTTACAATACATGTAATAATATTCTCTGTACCCTACACTGCATATATACCATCTCTCCATACACTACAGACTCTGTGTTACAATGCATACAGTAATACTCTCTGTACCCTATACTGCATGTATACTATCTCTCCCTACACTACAGACTCTGTGTTACAATACACGCAGTAATATTATCTGTACCCTACACTGCATGTATACCATCTCTCCCTACACTACAAACTCTGCATTACAAATGTGAGGAAAGATGATATACAGTACATGCAGTGACGGGTACAGAGAATATTAGTGTATGTGTTGCAACACAGTCTGTAGTGTGGTGACAGATGGTATACCTGCAGTGAGTGCACTTGAAGTGTTTGAGAATTAGAACACTTTTCCTCCTGTCTTTAGTCACAGCCACGTCTGAAAGCACCTCATTGTGCTGCTTGCTGGGTTGGGATGTCTGCCCTCCTCCTTCTCCTTCCCTCCCTCTACGTGCACTCCTCTCTTGCTCCCTCCCTTGCCTGCACTCTCCTTGTCTATTTGCCTTCGTCTTGGCTTTCCTCCTCCCCCTCCCTCCTTCCCTCCTCCTGTCTGCCTCCCATGTTCTGATTTCCAGCCAACCCTCAGTCTGCCCCTCTCCTTTCTCTGGCTTCACTCCCTGATGAGTAAAGACAAGACTAGAACTAAAAGTAACAGGATTATGATAAAGGGATACCAGCCAATACAAGTAAGGCATATCTGTTTTATTATGTATTTTGTAAGACAAGGTTTTGTGCAGGCAGAGCATGTTGAATTGTATTGCTCGTCTTGTTTTGAGTTCTCCACAAAGTGTAAGAGTCTGCTTTGAGTTTCTTAATATCAGCTCCTTGGTTTAGAAATATTGAAAACTGCTAGCATTTGAAAAGTGATCTTCAAGGCACCTGAAAAGAAAGCCCATAAGGCACATAACTAGATTTATACCTGTGAGTTGATTTCTTTGATAACGGATGCAGATATTAAAACTTAAGTATACCAATGGAAAACACCTAGCTGAAAATCAGTGACAGCCTGCCTGTTGCAGTTTTATGATTTTATTTATTTATTTCAAAAGTTTCACCTGTAAAGATATACTGAGCTGATAGTTTGTTTCCAGATGTGTGCTGGGGACGGGGGTAAAGTATAACTTTGACAATAAGGTGCAAATAAATAAATTGGTAACAGTTGTACAAAGAGGCAGTATAGAGAAACACACATACAGTTGCTGTAAGAGGAGGCAGTATCAGTACAAGAGCAAACATGTAGTAACTATGACCAAAAATACACTACATTGATTAACAGGTAGAATTAAAATGGTGTGCAAACACCAGGGATAAAACTGAGGTCAAAGGAGGATGATATGGGGGAGGGGGGCTGGATGCCAGGGGGTGCTAAATACTCAAGGGCAAGTACAGAGATAAGGGACCCAAAATTGTTTGGCATTGGGGTGTCAGTCTGGTATTTAGTCAATTGACTGAAAGGCCAGCATCAGGTGTTTGTTGGGGTTCAGACCTCTTTTGTAGGGTGCCCCTAACCTCAATGTGAAAACATTTCTGATATTGTAACAGCAATATTACAGTTTGGTCTGGGAGGGTCTGTACAACTCAGAGCCTGCATTCTGCTGTCAAACGATATTTATTACTAACCAGCGTATAGTTCAGGGTCAGGGAATCAGTAACTAGCTTAGAAGCAATAACTTTTATTAGCCCTAAACTATACTGCAATACTGGGAAGTCAGCAACTTGTCTTGAACTGCCCAGTACAGTAATACAGGTGGTTAAAGAAAAAACAAATCACATCTAATAATCATAATGCCCACACAAGGTGAAACTAACTCCATGATATAGCTGACTTGTATAAATGAGATATATATTGATGTAATGTATGGATAAGTTTTGTAATACCATCTTAACCCATCATAAAATTTTCTTGTAATACACGCCTGACAATGCCACAATACTGTCGCTCAGCACTGATAATACATGGTTTCAGACTGATAATACATGGGATATACAAGAACATTTTCCAAAGGCCAAGATGGTATTAGTAGGGCTTATCCATATATTACAAAATAATAAATAGATAAGTGTGTTACAAGGCAGTAATCCCACCTCAAGGTTTTGGGGACTTTGGGAACCTCTCGAACTTCGCTCTCAAGGTTCCAAATCCCTGAAACATTTCGATGGTATTACTGCCTTATAATACACATTTATCTATCATTTATTTTATTTGTTACTGTTACTGTTGTCACAATGGATATTTTTAAGATCACTGTCACCAGAGTGGAATACTGAACAAATCAGAGAGCAGCTTTCACAATGCTGATAACATCTCAATGCCTATTGTAGCACTGAAGCCAGCTGTTAAAATCAAAGAAAATGGCGATCTTCAAACAAACTGCAGATTTAAAAGTTTATGATCACTTTACACATGTATAGACAGCAGACCATCTTGTGAAGGGAATTTTATGACAGACTTGATGGACTGTTCAGGTCTTTTTCTGTCCGTCAGCTCTTCTGTGTTTCTCTGTTTCTGTGTTTAATCTAGGATGATTGAGGAGGGATCTACACTATAGAGGATTATGTATTAGCAGTCATACATAACAAGGAAATTCTTGTATTGGAGAGGTTTCCTTGGTAACAGATGACCTCGAGAGCGCAGCTTGAGAGGTACACTGTTACCAAGGGAACCTCAAGATACAAGAATTTCCTTGTTTGTGTATGACTGTTCATACACAATCTTTTATAGTGTATGGGCAGTCACAGCATAGAAAATCACACAAAACCAGCTGGAGAAGACAATAGAGAATAGAAATGTTAACATTTTCTTTTTTTCAACTGACAGTGTGTTGCAGATGTTTCTGCAAGTTCAAGTTTAAAACAGCAACTTCCAGTTTAACTGGCTTGAGGAAAGCAACTATTGCATGTGGCAGCATTCCAAGTTGTTATGCTGCATTATACAATGGCAAGAAAGAATCCTGGCTCCTGACTGGTCAGTTGGCCATCACAGCAGGATGGTATCCGCCATATCATCCTGCTGATCAACTAGATGATGGCATTGATAGACTTGCCAGGCTTGATGATGGTTTGCATCTTTTCTTAAAAATATTTTTTAACACTAAAAAAAAATCTTTACAATTATTTTTTTTCTGTATAAAACAATGAGCCATTGTATAATAGGAATAATGCCCTCCAGGGTGGGTGTTATGCTGGGATAACATCCCTTCTCGGGTGTTGGACACCCTTGGCTGGTGGCCTCGGGCCCTACCACCCGAGGTGGGATGTTATTGCAGCATAACACCCACCCTGTCAGGCATTATTCCTTTATTAGTGACATAGCTAGTGCAGCATAACAGCTGTGATGAGATAGCTACTGCAGCATAACAGCTCCATTCTAGTTATGGATTTCTATCCATAACAACACTCTACCATACGCTATAATCAATTTAAAAGCATGTTTTATTATTCCAGGAAAACTGGGCTGAGGAAAAGTAAATCTTGGAATGAATTTGTTTCTTTTTATGGCAGGGTAGTTCGTTAATCCAGATATTCAATGAGGTTTCATTTGCTTGCAGTGGTGAAAATATGGCACACACAAAAAATATCTGGGATTAGAAAAGTTAGTTATTTATTAATTCCAAGTTTGCAACCAGCAGGCTCACCAGGGCAAGGGTGTAGACAGGCATGCTCACTGTGTACATCCATGCACAGGCTTTTCAAGCATCTGTTCAAAGCTAGATGTATTCTAACTTTTATCATTCTAATTTAAAATTGTTAAGTACTGATTCAGGAGAATATAACAGTGCTGGATTTGAAAGGGGCCACTTGTTAGTGGCTGTGGCTGTGTTAGTTAAATTTTGTTAATTAGGGCATGGATGTTAAGTACCCAACCCTGTTTTCGGATTAGAAGATACACGTTTTTTTCATTTCAAAATGATATGCCACCATGCATATCAAGTGGGGTGGAGGGTTGGGCAGCAGCAGTCAGAAACAATATCCTTGACATGTGGTATCTGATTTTCATGGGCTCTTAACTCTGTCAGGCAGCTCATGATTACAATTTCAGGTTGACACATAGCATTTTTACAGTTTATACAGCTGAAGATAAAAATACATACAGTACAGTTGTGTGGTTTATATATGTAAGCGCTTTGGGATACTGTGTATGAAAAGCGCTACATAAATGCTGATTCTTCTTCTTCTTCTTCTAAGTCTAGCAATGAGTTTACCTGTGATGTCATACTGTCTGCAATCAGCTAACCCCTGAGTTGTTGCCCCAGAGACGAAACTTAGAATGTTTAAGGAATTAGTGGGGGATATACGCTAGCAACTTTGTGTGCTCCTTAGTTCAAACCTAAGTAAACCATATAGGCCCTCTCTAGTAAACATTGTCAGCAGGGGTCTCATAACACACAAAAAAAAAAGAGAGACAAAATGATTACCTTGGATGGAGAGTTGGGAATAAAGTGTGCAAACTCTAAATGTACAAGTTGATGGAGGTACTAATAGAACTATTTTTGGTTGTGTAAATGTATAAATAATAGTGTCCTGGTAGAGGACATTAAAACTTTTTATGCTAAACTAGTTGTGTTAAATGAACCAATCAGAAATGGCTTCAAAGTAGGGCATTTAACTCTAGAGACTCAAAGTGACAGAGAATATAACACCCACCACACGCATTTGTGGTAAAAACACAGAGTAAAGTGGACGGCCCCATTCAAAACAACACTGAGAAGTGTTAACACAATAAAAAAGAGACAGAGCTGATGATGAAAATGATAATGATGATACAGATGGGTGGGAAACTGTTGAGCACAAGAGAAAAGTTAAGAAAGGCAGAAAAGCAATGTGTTTTACCTTACCAGCTAGAAACAGTTTTGACCCTTAAATAATGCTGGCGGATGATAGCACTTCCCCTGTTAACCAACTACCAACACCTCATACTGAGGTGTCTCAGTGCAAACTTGCCACAGCACATTGTAGTGTCAGTGATAAGCCTACACAAGATAATACGGATAACCCTAATGTCTCTCTCACCTCAGAGAATACTACTACTAATAGAGAATCACCTCCTCCTAGAGACATTTTTGTACTGGGAGATTCCATTGTTCAGTTTGCTGATAAATATATCTGTAATGCTGATAAGCTGTACCAGACCTGTAGCAGTTATAGGGGAACAAAAGTTTCAGACTTAACAAACATGCCTAATGGTATATTTAAACTTCTGGTGACAACTCCCTGGTCATTGTTCATGCAGGACTAACAATATCAATTCCTCTATTGACAAAATACAAAATTAATTTACCAGACTCAGTGAGGCTCTCAAGAACAAAGGTTGCAGATTTGGTTCTTGAAAATTTTACCAGTACCGAGGGTTAGACATACTCAAGACTAACAAGTATCAAAGCAATCAACAAGTGGTTGTGCAAATGGTACCTCACAAATAACTTCCATAGCATAACACATTGGGAACAATTTGAGGTCAATCCTATATATTACACTGTAGCTGGGATGGTCTTCATTTAAGCTGCAGAGGTAGTTCGGTATTAGGTAAAAAGTTTGAGGCATATATTACATCAGCTTTAAACTAAGTTCTGAGGGGGCTCGGGGTAAATCCATTAATTCCATGTCTGGCAATAAAACAAAAATATGTAACATCCTACTGGTAAATGCCAGAAGTCTGAATTTACTTAAGCTATCTGAACTGGAAATTATATTACATTGTGATATCACTGATATTGCTGCTATCACAGAAATGTGGTGGGACCCAACATGCACCTGGTCTACAGAAATCTCTGTTTATAAGCTGTTTTATAAGAACAGGGACCAGAAAAGGAGTGGGGGAGTGTGTATTTATGCTAAATCTGATATTGAATGCTCTCAATTTGATGTTACTTAGACATCTAGTGAAAATTTAAATCAATCAGTCAATCACAATTTTTTCTTTAGTGCTGTTCCAGAAGATCAAAGTGCTTTACATCCTGACACAAATTAAAATACACAATACAATCATGAATAAATATAAAATATCAGTATAGTAAACTTAAACTTAAATAAATATAAAATCTCAGTATAGTAAACTTAAACTTAAATAATATAAAATCTCAGTACAGTAAACTTGAACTTAAACTTCCTCACGGAATACCTGACTCAATAAAAATATTTTTAATTCAGCTTTAAACTGTCAGTGGTCCAGCATTCCTAATCCGGTGAGAGTACCACAGGGTTGGGGCCGTGAAAGCAAAGTGCAGGACTCAGATGTCTTTAAGTGGACCCTGGGAATCTCCAGCTAACCCTCATCAGTGGAGCAGAGTGGATGGAGGGGTGGTAAGGAGCAGAAGGTCCTGCCAGTAGCTAGGTCCCTGTCCCTTCAGCATTGTAGGTCAGCAAACTGAACCTTGAAAGTGATCCGCTAATTTACTGTCAGCTAGTGCAGACAGCAGAACACAGGCATAATGTGGCAAGATCTTGATAAGCCAGTCAACATCCTGGCCACTGTATTCTGCACTAGTTGCAATCGGTGGAGATCAGCCCCCGATAGCCCTAGGTATAGGATGTTGCAGTAATCAAAGCATGAGGTTACAAAGGCATGAACCAGATTGGCATATTGCCAGGCAGAATCAGATGCTTGATCTGGGTGATGTTCCTCAGATAATCAAATGAGGTCTTGACAATGGCCAACACCTGTGATTTCCATGTCAGGCTGCTATCAAGCACAATACCCAAATTTCACACCTGATTTGAAGTGAGCAGCTGGGCATCTCTGAGCCAAAGTCCAAAGATCTGTCCGGCTTGTCCTTTTTTGCCTTGGAGACCTGGCTTTAATACCAACACTTTGGTTTTCTCTGGGCTCAACCTTGACCAGTTGGCATTCATCCAGCCTCGGATCTCAGCAAGGCAGTTGTTAAAGACTGAGACCATCCCTCTCTGTTTGGGAACAAGGACATGTAGAGCTGAGTATCACAGCAGTGAAAAAACCAGCCCATACCACCTAATAATGTCCTTAAATCCAAAGTATGTACACTGCAAACAACATGGGGACAGATTGAACTGTGTGGACCCTGCATGACAGGGGCAGAGATGCCGAGGAATAATCCCCAACTCTTCTCTCTGCATCCTGCCAGGAGAAAGATATAAACCAACTGAGGACTGTACCAGCCAATCCACAGCAGACCTGCAGGTGTTCCATCAACGCCCCATGATCCACAGTGTCAAATGCTGCTGAGAGATCAAGAAGAACTAAGATGGAACAATTCCCCTGATCCCTCACTGTCAGGAGATCATTCAGTACTCAAACAAGGGCGATCTCATTGCTGTGTGTCTTCCTGAAACCAGACTGGAGAGGATTGTAGACATCATGCATTGTTAAATGGTAATCCAGTTGTGCGGCCACCATCTTCTCAATAACCTTGCCCACAAAGGGCAGGTTAGAGACTGGTCTCTAGTTTGCCAGGCAGTCCAGATTTAGAGAAGATTTTGTCAGGAATTTGAAAGTATATGGATCCAAATGATCTTTAAAAACAGACCTAATATCATTTTGGGTACATACTATAGACCACCAGCCAGTAGCAGAGACCATAACATTGCCCTTATAAATGAAATTAAACTATGTCCACAATGGGTGACATAATAGTGACTGGTGATTTTAATCATCCAGGGTTTGTTGGGAATCACTCTTGTATAAACTGCACTGGAAAATGATTTTATATCTAATCTTAGAATCTGGGCTTGAACAAAAGATTTCAGAACCCACCAGAGAGAAAACATACTAGATTTGATTCTTACTATTATTGGAAGTGATTTAACAGCTGTCATAGTGTGTGGCCCACTGAATAATAGTGACCATAACATGGTATACTGTCAGCGATCAAACTGTAAATGTCAACGTAGCCACTGTGACCATTAAAGACTATAATAGGGCCAACTATAATGAAATAAATACTTTTTTCACTCATTAAATTGGAATAATATCATGTTTCTACTATCTACCAAAGATTGTTGGTTATTTTTAAAGAATGTATTAATATATGTGGAAAATTAGTATGTACCACTTAAGAAAAGACACAGTAAAGAAGGGGAAAATAACTCCTTGGTATTCCAGAAATATTAAATAACTAGTTAACAAAAAAGCCAAAATATTTGCTAGATATAAAATAAGCCTTCGCCAGCAAACAGAAGGAAATATAAATGTAACCAGCCAGAGGTCGGATTGATGTTATTTTTTGTTTCATTAGCATGGTGTGGTGCCTCCATTTTGTAACCCACTACCTGGCTGCCTGGATTTAGGGAGAAAACTGTTGCTTGGCATTTTGGCTAGGTTTGAAACCTCTGCACAGGGGCACCCAAGTAATCTGGACACAGGAAGCAATAACTGAAATCCAAACCAGGAGTGGGATTCTAGAGTGTGGCTTTTATTCACAACAACAACAGAATAATAAAGCATAGATAGAACCCCACGGAGCTACACCCTGGTAATGCAGATTAACGGAGACTAGAACACATATTCTTCACAACACTGTAACCCTCAGGTTCTGAACACACTGGGCCCTCAGCCCAAACTGGTATTATTCTCTTGATTCTGGCGAGCACTCTGGCCAGCACTGGAACATTTTTCCATGTGGCATGGATATTTATTTGTGCCCCTACCCACCCATGAGCACTTCCTAGCTCCATAAGGGAAAACATCATCCTCAATCTCATGTCTGGGTACTTTCTGTGAACACTGGTCAAGTGCCTGGAAGAAAGCTATAGGTCCGCAAAGTGAACCCGTGGAGGTAAATCTGGTTACTCCAGATGGGGGGGCCTCCCACCTCTTGCTCCCAAATCCATACCCGGCCATTCCTTTGGAATCAACACCTTTCTTGTGAACCTTTCTTGTTGTAGAATGCTATCTAGAAACGTATATCACATTTAACACTCTACTCTACTCTTCATGAGCTGGTGCCCTGACTTATAATGTTCTTTAAGTGGCTATGTCCATCCCTGTAGAACCCCACTGTTTAGATGCATTTTAATTCATACACAAACTTCAAGTACTGTACTTGGCTGTCCTTCTCTGACCCCACAGTAGGAGATACTTTACACACTGTGTCAGTTAACACATGGGCTCTATAGCAGAGCTGACTCACCAACTGGTTTGCAGGTGCCCCAGGGCTTCCAGCAAAGAAAAAACACATCTTGGTACCTCAGTACGTGCTCTACAAATCATCAGGCAGCTTTCCCTCCTTCAGCAGAGCCAGGGGATTGCCCCTGAAATTGCTGATCTCTTCCCCCCATTCCTCCTGGGATGGGGCACTGGAACAAGCCAGGGAGCTGTCTCTACCACTATGTCAGGTTTCTTCTGTGTCTCTAACTAGGGTGAGAACACACATCCTCTACCTCTGGGTAGCCCTATAGCAGAGCTAAGCTCTGAGGGGCTGCCACCTGCAGCACACCTCCTTACTCTCTCAGCCTGGCTGAAGACCGATTCAAAAACTCCCAACGTTCTAAGCTAACCCCTTGCTGCAGCATTCCAATGTAGCTTATGCTGCTGCTAGAATTCTATATGATGTCATCCCTTCAGCTCAGCTGAGACTGAGGACAGAGTGAGACAGTGTGAACCCCATTTAACTGGTGTCTCACAAGCTGCCTTTCCCTGCCTGCCACTAGATCTAAATGGGATTCTTGTAACCCCAGGTGACAGGGGGGTTACATAAACATATCCTCAGATTAGTAAAGACTACCATAAGAACAGAGAAAAAAATTGAATTTAGAATCTCACAAGCGAAGGGTAATTATAAATCATTCTATGCATATATTAACAGTGACAAAAATAATTCTAAGTCTTTAAATTCATTAACTGAGTATGGTACTATCACTCAAGATAAACAGCAGTTAGTTAACATATTTAATAAGTAATTCATTGTGGTCTTCAGTGAAAAAGGAGGAAACTATGAGCCACATCTTACACTAAATAATGGGTCCAGAGAGTTTGAAGAAGAGGTCTTGGCTATTCTGAACTCAATCAATGGTAACTCTTCACCAGGACCATATGGGATCCACCCGAAACTGCTTAAGTTAATTAAGGGGTGTGGGGCAAGACCCCTACAAAAACACTTTACAGTGACAGCACAATGTCAGTTGCTGGCATTGTGCCGTTGTTGTATTGAAGGTCAGCAAATTTCCTTTGCTGCGGTGACATGGAACCTATAAAAGGAGACATAAGATTATTGAGGGTGCAGAGGAGAACCACCAAAATGATCCCTCAACTTAAGACTATGTCATAAGAGGCACTATTGGAAGCCTTGGACCTGGTCTCATTAGAGGATAGGAGACCACGTGGTGATATACTGCTTCTATTGAAAATATTACAGGACCCAGAACTAATGCAACATTGTGACCTATTCTTTAGTGATAGGCAGTTTAATTTGAGGTCACATGACAAACAACTTAAGTCCTTATAGTAACACTAAGAAATATGCTAACTGTTATGCTGTAAGGGCTCTAAAGCTTGTAATGTACTCCCACAGAAATTGGTGGGCATTTTATCATTTAAGAAATTTAAGTATGAACTCGATAATCATCTAAGGCAATAGTCATTCTGACAATTACCCACAGAAGTGGGGGATGGACTTGATGGGCCCTTTTTGTCTTTTCTGACTAAGTAACTAAGTGATGTCATGACTGACCTGGCAACCTCTGAATGACTGTTTATAAGTAGCAGTGATGATGTCACAGTCAATGAGGTCACAGTGCTGATGATGTAGTAGGGAACACTAGAGCTAGGTATGTCAGCTGCCAGGCAGATAGTTGTTTCACACATCACAGCTACAATTTTCTAAATAAACAAAGGGAAAAGAAAAAGCACCTCAGATATAAAAGACAATGGTTGACTGCTTTAAAAAACTAATATTAGTTTTAGGCACTACACTAGCTCTTTAAGCTCAAACTCTGCTCTGTGGTCACGTCACCCCCCTGCCCCATTTTCCAATGGCAGATTTATTTCTCCACAGAAGAGTTTAGATGCCTCCAAGTCCTGTCCCAGTCCTTGCTGCTAAGTTTTATTTCAAAAGACAAACTATTTATTATTTTGTAATTTTATTAAGTAAGTTTAATATTCTGCATTAGTTTAGTTAATTTTCATTGTTTTCTAAGTAAAATAGCATTTGTTTTTGGTTTCATGTCAGTTCCTTGAACCAAAGAAACCTCTTAATGTCCAGTGGTACTAAATCTAATGCACTTTATCCTAACTAAAACAATATAAACACATTCAAATCTCAAAACACAGCACATCATGTCTTCAGCTGTACTGATGGCATTTGATTATTAATTTAAGCATTTCATTTCTAGCATGAATTGTAGAAATGTTCCCCACAATAAGTGGCCGTAGTTTTCTAGGCTTCCCGTAATCCTTTCACTCAACTGTGGGCTGGAAGGCTCCCTTATTCTGAATGCACAATCTTTCTTAAAGGAACCAGTAAGGGTTAATGTTTTATTTCATTATCATGTTTGCCTGGGAAAAGCACACTGCACTGTGATGACTTGTTTCCTGGTGACCCTGCGGTGGAGTACATGGGCCTTTTTCATTTTGGGGGAATGCCGTCATGACACTGGAGAAACTCCCATACTCATCATTGAATGAATATCATCGAGTATCATGATTAATTTTGTTTATTCTGCACCATAAAAATTCCTACTCTTCATCTGTAAGTGCCATGGGATCTTTTACTTCCACTTGGCAGGTGACAGTAACCAGAGATGGGCAGAAGGGATCTCAGTTTAATGTCTCACCCAAGGACAACACCTCAACTGAGCAGTAACCCTCCCCTTTACTGGACTACAGTGTCAGTTGTGGGTATAACCACTAGTACTTGGTGTCAGGCTAGAACCCATGACTTTCTGATCTTCCAGCCCCAGAGGCTGGAAACGTGCTACCTACTGAGCTAGCGGCACTGATAAACTTAGTTAACTGATAAAAATGTTAGCAAGCTACCACTCAAAAAACACTGACCTTTCCTGGCCATGTATAGTAGCGGAATTTAAAACTATGTCTTGTAGTTAATTTTTGCAACGCTTCAGCAAATGCAGAAATAAAGACCCCATGGATCCCGATCAAGCAGCACAGTGCAGTATGGGTAAAACGCTGAAATAGTGATGTAGATGCCAGCACTACTACGTAACTAAGACAGCAATGTGTGGACATTGTTTTATCATTTTTATGGCTTTGGCAAGGATATAAAATCTTAAAATTATACTTACAGCACCTTTTGGATCAAGGTTGCTGTAAGCATAATTATAACGATTCAAATCGCGAAGCCATTAAAATGATAAATTATTGTCTGCCTACTGCTGTCCTAGAAGCACAGCAGTAGTGGCATCTGTGTGATTATTTAGGTATTTTACCCACAGTGCACTGTGCTGCTTAATTGGGATCTGATCCATGCGGGGGGCATCTTCACTTCTACATTTTCTGAAACTCTGCAGAAATAAATTACAAGAAGAGAAAACAGAGTTTTTAATTATGTTGCCACAAATTTTGGAGACCTGGCCAGGCACAGTAAGTGTTTTTTAAGGTGTCGCCTGCTAACATTAAGCCTTGCCAGTCACCTTTACGAGAGTTGCCTTTGGAGCAAAAAATCCAAATAATGCAATCTTCAGATTCTATTCTATTTTTGTTAGACAGGATTATCTCCCCTGAACCTCTTGGAAATGTAACATTAAGTATCCTGCTGGATATCACAACTCTGCTATGGAATTCAGGAATGTTATGCTGTTTTAAGCTGTTAACATTTTACAATGTGACCAGTAAAATGTACACTGAGCTGAACTGCTGATTCCCAGGAGTGTCCTGGGCAAGGGGGAACAGGAGGCAAAACAGAAAATGTCATTAACAATCAGCAGTAAGTAAACAGAAACAGACAGTATCACTAACAATCAGCAGTAAGTAAACAGAAACTGACAGTATCACTAACAATCAGCAGTAAGTAAACAGAAACAGACAGTATCAATAACAATCAGCAGTAAGTAAACAGAAACAGACAGTATCACGAACAATCAGCAGTAAGTTAACAGAAACAGACAGTATCACTAACAATCAGCAGTAAAAGTAAACAGAAACAGAAGTAAATAGATATGCAGAATATACTGTGCAGATAAGAAATATACAAGTAAAAAGGATGCCAAAAGCAGCAGCATGAGTCGTTGCTAGGTGCATCTGGAAGGTGGATGGGGTTACAGGGAACAGTACGCTGCAAGCAGAGAATCAATAAATAAGACAGCAAAGCAATAAAAACATTGGGCAACATACGTCCAAGAACAAGGATATGCAAAACAGCATGCAATAAAAAAGTAGATATTCTGACTGAGAAGCCAAACTTTCTGTGGGATTGCTAAGACTACATAAGAGAAAGCTATTCAGCCTTCAGTTCATACATACAGTTGGCTACACTGCTGGCTGTCCTGTTCAAGTATGTTGGTGCCCACTCCACCCCTATGTGCAACCCCTCTCGATGAGAGTATACAACCCTTACCTCTGTAAACCTGTACATTTTCTTTTATTCCACTTGTTTCTTAGATAGGGCGCTGCCTCAGTTAGTCTGTAAATAATTTATAATGCATTTGTTAGTAAAGCCTGCTGATGTAAGTGTGCCTATGGGACTTTCCTGAAAACTAGGCTTGTAACCTACAGTAAATGTGGATATCCCAGTGTGAAACTGTAACTAAATTAAATACATAAATACATTAATAACTAAAATACCTAAAGATAAAAATTCTGGTGGCTGTGAATATTTCAGCAGAACTGCTGCGATACAAAGTTCCCCTTTAAGTATGTTACACTGATGTCAAAGGCTGGGTCCGGAGCAGCAGTAAAGAAACTTGCAATGTACCGTACTAAAGTACATTTACTCAAAATGTATAAAAGGATGCAAAATGCAGTCATGAAACATGAAATCTACAAATGTGACTCTAATGTACGAAGGGGGACCTGAAATGCAATCATGAAACATGAAATGTGCTGAAGGGAAAATGAACCTCCATTACAACTAAGAAATGCAAAGGCCAAATAAACAAACATGAACCGTAGTTGGAAAACCCAAGATGCTGTAAATAAACTTGAAATGCATCAAAGAAACAGTCACATTTGAACTCCAGTGCAGTGGTGGTTATGTTCTGTGACTGTCACATCTCCATTGGGGGGGGAGTAAACATGTTTTACTGAAATGTGGATTTAAAAAATGGCATACAATAACTACCTGTTAAACACAAACTAGTGTGATGTAGTAACACATTAATTTATGGTCAGAATGGATTCTAGATCCATCATGTCACCCCCACCTTCACAAACAGGGATGTTCCCCCATTATCACAACTCCAACTCTGTCTTTCTGTCAGGTGTCTGCAACCCGAACCTTCCAGTACCATAGCTCCAACAACGTCCCCTGTGTCAGCCATCCCTGACTCCAGTATCATGAGCCCAACCCCCCCTTCCAGTTGTTAAAATCAAACCTGACCCAACTTTCTTATACTGTGTGGGAGTTCCGCCTCCTACTGTAGATGTCAGTTCCCCTATAAATCTAGAAATGGGAGTTCCCTATTCTTTAATTTACTATTTTAGATGGAGTACTGACAACCATTACTAACTGTACCAGTGCTCCTCACTGTATCATTCCCATTTAGATTACCAGCTGTATAACTCTGCCCTGCCAGCTATACTTTGCCTCATTACCAGCAGTGTTACTGCCCATCACGCACATGCACACACCTCATTGTGTCACTAGCTTCCTGCTCTCATCTGTCTACACAGAACCCCACTGCTCTGCACTCAACCTCCTGTGGGCTGTGTGTGTCTTCTTCTGTAGCTTGGCACCAGCATCATCCTCTCCTATGTCTCCTCCAGCTGCCACCTAGCTCTGCTCCTGCCCACATCCTGCCATCCCTGTTGGGGTGCTTCCTGTTGCTGTGCCACCCCAACCTTTGTGCCCATACTGTTGACTGGAACCACTACCCCAATACTCCCTGACTGTCACACACATGCACATACACACCAGACTTCTAGTACATCAGTGTACTGGACAGGCACTTGTGCCTCCCGCTGCACCAGCTGTTTCAGCACTCCCATTACCAGCTGTGTTGCTGCCCCCACTGCCAGCAGTATCAGTGGCCCCTCATTGCCAGTGCTGTCACCATCCCCTTATTTCTAGCTATGTGACAGCCCCTCATTGAAAGTTGTGTCACTACCCCTCATTGTCAGCTGTATCACTTTCTCCCATTACCAGCCGTGTCACGCCACCTTGTTGCCTATGGTCACTGGTCCCTCTAGTTACCTACTATGTCACTGTCCTCCCACTCATTTCTAGCTGTCACTGCCTCCATTAACAGCTGGCGCATGCCCCAAAGTTACCAGCTCTGTATTGACCCCTGATTAGCAGCTGTCACAGTCCTATGTTGCCAGCTGTGTCACAGTCCCATGTTGCCAGCTGTGTCACAGTCCCATGTTGCCAGCTGAGTCACTGTCCCATGTTGCCAGCTGTGTCACAGTCCCATGTTGCCAGCTGAGTCACTGTCCCATGTTGCCAGCTGTGTCACTGTGTCATGTTGCCAGCTGAGTCACTGTCCATGTTGCCAGCTGTGTCATTGTCCCATGTTGTCAGCTGTGTCACTGTCCCATGTTGCCAGCTGAGTCACTGTCCCATGTTGCCAGCTGTGTCACTGTCCCTGATTGTCAGTTGTGTCACTTTCTCTCATTATCAGCTGTATCACTGCTTCCCAGTTAACAGCTGTCTCAGTGTCCCATTTGCCAGCTGTATAAATGCCTTCAGTACCAGCTGTGGTTACTGTCTTCCTTACAGCTATGTCACTGCCCCTATTACCAGCTGAGTCACTGACCCTTTCTTTACCAGTTGCACTACTATCTCCATATGCACCCATTCACACCATATCACTGGCTCCTGCCCTCACCTGTTCACTCTGAGCCCTCACAGGGGGCACCACTGCTCCATTCTCCAACTCCTGTGGGTGGTCCGTATCTGTTTCAGCAGCTCAATGCCAGCATCATCCCTCCTCCTCCTCCTCCTCCAGCTACTACATGGTTTCTGCTCTGCTTGCCTGCAAGCCGATACCATCATGACACTTCCTAACTTTGCTATGCTGTTCCAACCTTTGAGCTTCCATCACTGACTGAAACCATTTGCCATGGTCCCACTTCATGCTAGCTGCTGAACACATGCATGCGCATACACACCAGGGCCTAGGCAACTGGAGGTACCAGATGGGTGCTTTCACCTTCCCCCATATCTCCACTCCTTTCCTGATGACTTATCAGTGGGGTCATGTGTTTATAATGATTGTTGGATCTGGACCACTCATCAGTGTTCAAAGTAGACAAACAGCACAGGTGTATGGAGGGGGAGGGAAGGAGAAAACAGGAAGCACAGTTTGATGTTACGGCCACCTTGCAAGTCATGGGCAGGATGGGTGTGCAGCAAGGGACAGAGGCACATCATGTGAGGGGTTGAGAGCATTTAAACAGCACCATAAAAGAAGAAGACCAAGGGTGGGATTGTAAGGTTAAAAAGGGAAAGGGGGAACTGTGTAGAGGAGGAGCAGGAAAAGGCAGACATCCTGAACAAATACTTTTGTTCAGCATTCACAGGGGAAGAAGGGAGGGGCCACAAAAAGCAACAGAAGCTTTGGAGGGAGGAAGCGGACAGTAGTCATTTTTCAGGAGGAGAGAGTTCTGAAGGGACTCGCTAATTTAAAGGTGACAAATCCATGGGGCCAGATAGGGTACATCAATGGGTATTGAGGGAGCTCAGGAGATACTGGCTGCACTCTGACAGTCCTACTTAACAACTCACTGGAAACAGGAGTGATTCCAGAGGACTGGAGGAGGGTGGATATAGTCCCACTTCACAAAAGTGGTAGCAGAGGAAGGCTGGTAATTATAGACCACTCAGCCTGACATCAGTGGTTGGAAAGTTAACAGAATCACTGCTGAAGGAAAATATTGTGGAATATTTTGAATTTAGTGGTTACATGATGGCTGCAGCATGGATTCACAGTGAAGAGGTCACATCAAATGAATCGATAGATTTCTTTGACTTGGTGACAAGGATTTTGATTAGAGTGGGCACTGAATGTGGCCTATCTAGATTTCAGTATGTTTTTTGACACTGTTCTGCACAGATGACTAGTAAGCAAGCTGGGAGTTTAGGAGTGGGTCCAGGGGTGGTAAACTGGGTAAGAAATTGGTTAGGGGATAGATGACAGAGGATGGTGATAAACAGTTTACTCTGAGGAATTTATTTATTTATTTGAAGAGTTTTACCAGGAAAGGCAAACTGTGCTGAAATAGCTCATTTCCAGATGCTTTCTGGGGGATCTATATTACCCCCCCTCTCTCTCCTGGGATGGGATGGTGACCAGCGGGAGGCCTCAAGCATCAGTGCTGGGACTGGTCCTCTTTAATGGCTTTATAAGTGACATTGCAGAAGAGCTGGATGGGAAGGTCTGCCTCTTTATGGATGCCACCAAAATCTGCAATAGGGTAGACACTCTGTGGGGTGGAGAGAATGAGCAGAGACTTAAAAAAACTAGAGGAGGGGTCAAGGGTGTGGCAGCTGGGCTTCAATGGAAAAAAATGAAAAATAGTGCATTTAGGAAACAGAAACCCACAGGGTGAGTACAAAATGCGTGGAGTGATATTGATGAGAACCAAGCAGGAAACAGACCTTGGGGTAATCACATCGGATGACCGAAAGGTGGCCAGGCAGTGTGACAAGGCAATCGGGAGGACTAGTGGGATTCTAGAATGCATGGGGAGGTGTATCACCAACAGAAAGTGGGAGGTGGTGTTTTGCTTCTATATTGACTGCTGGTAAGACTGCGCCTAGAGGACTGTGTCCAGTACTGGAGAACACATCTCTGGAAGGACGTAGACAGAGCAGAGGCAGTCCAGAAGAGGACAACTAAAATGGTGCATGGTCTGTATCAGAAGCCCTATGAGGAGAGACTAAAGGATCTCAGTATGTACACATTGGAAGAGAGGAGAGCGAGGGGCCGGGATATGATAGAGACCTTTAAATACCTCAGTTTCTGTAAATACTACTTTCACAATATGAAACAGGTAGAGAAAATGGGCAGACTAGGTGGGCCAAGTGGTTCTTATCTGTCGTCAAATGTTATGTTTCTGTTTTTCACAGGGGTAAATAAGGTATAGTAGGGAAGTATTTTTCGGAAGAAAAGGTGCTCAAGAACAAGGGGACATGGTGTGATGCTGAAGGGGGGTAGATTCAGGAGAGATGTGAGGAAGTACTTCTTCACAGAAAGAGTGATAGATTTCTGGAACAGTCTTCCAGCTGGGCTGAAGGGGCAAAAACAGTGGCGGGGTTCAAGAATGCTTGGAATAGGCACAAGGGAATCATAGTGAAAGGGGAGAAGAGTTCAGATCAAGTATGGTATATGGTATTATAGTAGGTAGGAAATGGGCAGACTGGTGGGCCAAGTGGTTGTTATCCGCCATCAAATTCTATATTTCTTTGTTTCTGTGTTTCACCCTTGCTGGTTGGGTGTCAGGGCAAAACAACTACATATAACACACATGCTTACAACAAATAGTTTTTGATGTAGTACACTGTTTACTGGTTTCAAACAATAAAATATTCATATACTGTATGACACCATTTACAAAGGATTTATACATGACATTGTTTACAGCTTTCAAACAGTAAATATTTAAGTGACTTTTTGATGTCAGTGTGGACAATCACTTGGAATTACCTGATAGTTTTATGATGTAGTAGGGTCACACTTCGGGAATGGAAACTCCATAGTTGAGGAGGTTCCTATGGGAAATGTCAAACAAGTGTGTCATTTTAACAGATCATTGAGCCACTCCATTATTTTCACAGGGAGGTTCTGATCCTGATTATGGCTGCATAGTGGGAGCTATGCAGCATATTGCTAACAAGAGAAGATGGAACAGAGCAGGCACGAACAGAAACCGATGCATATTACCTTCTACTTCTCTTCCACAGTGGAATCTCATCACTTCATTAGGATGCATGAGATGCCTGCTCTTCTGCATCTGTCTGTGCCCTATCACCCTCCTCTTCCCCCTCTCAAATTTACTTAGTTCATGAATCTATAATTATGGTATTTTTTTCTGTTTTCTGGGCCGCCTCTGCAGCTGGAAGAATGCTGTTGGGAAAGGACAAACATCAGTGACTAAAGAACAATTCTAGCATCAACTAATGTAGCTCTGACATAGCAGAAGTATTTTTTAAAATCCATAGTATGTACTGAGAGGACAGACACATGGGAGAGAGAATGAGATAGACAGATGCAGGCACTATGCTGATAATGGCTCCAATTTACATAGATTCACAGAGAGTGGCAATAAAAACTAAAGCCTGAGACCTGGTTTGGACTATTTCACTGTTGCCTTTAGCATTGTCCCTAATGGCAAACAAATGCATTGCCTAGTTCAGCTGGCAAAAACTACTCACCGAGGAACTTTATCACTTTACAACTAAGGCAGGTCAATTAGAACAGTGAGTGTAGCATGTCAGATCCCTATCATTAAGGAACTGTACCAATTCAAGACCATAATACAAAAAATAACAATGCTTTTTAGCAGAATAATGAAAACAACAACACGTTACAGGTGGGTGATACCTTTTTGTTGGGAAAGTGCACTTCAGCACCTGTTTCTTAACAGAAGCAGACTAAAGGCCAGTTAAACCTGTTGCAAAACACAGACTAAACCCTGCTATCTTGTGAACTTTGCCTTTTCACTTAGATCAACTGCAGCTTGCTCAGAATAACAGTGAGTCCGTGGTGCTGGTGGGATTTGAATCTGAACTTGCTGGTTCCCAGGCCTGTGATCTAACTCTACTACCATCCCTCTGACACATTTGTAAGGCTGCTTAGCGAAGCTGAAAGTAGGCAGTAGTGGACATGGGAGGGGATCTGGAGAAACTTGAAGTGAAATTAAAAGTCTGACTCAGACTGCAGGAGAAAAATGAGGAGTGACTGCCTCTGTGTAAAATGCATACCCATAGAGGCATAAAACTGAGTAAAGTGTAAACGTGGAACAGACAATGAAGAATTGTATCCCTAGAACCCTGTCAGATAGTTGCTACTAAATCACAGGTGATGGGTTCTCTCAGTGAATTCTTCTCATTTCCAACACTGAAATCAGACTTCTGGTTAGCTGTTCACTGGGCATGGCTAAAAACCAGAAAAGGTGAACTTTGCTATTTTAACCCTTTGAGGGAAAAGGTCAGTGGAATGCCCACAACAGCACAGCTGTAATGCGGTACTATAGATTGTGTAGGAACCTATACCACTGCATGCCAGCTGCTTGCCTCCCCCCTCAAGTAGTTCCCAGAGGACAGCTGAATCCACGCCTCATAAACTTTTCCCATTGTTCAACAAACGTGAGATTTTTACATCACAATAGTGCAGCAAATTATAACTAAGCCACACATTATTGTATATTTGTTATCAGGTTAATGCATTAGCAGCCATATTGGCTCTGACCAGATTTTGTTTTGAGTATAGCTGGGGTTTTTAATGGGACGTTTCAACAATGATATCAGAAGAAGCATCAGTTTCAGGAATGTTATAGCTTGCACTAACCATATGCTACTAGGCTCAGCATCTGGTGCCTGACACAGTGGTACATGGGCAGAACTTACTGGATGTCCACAGTACCAACAGCAAGTAATTTACCTAACTGGATCCTCCTCCAGCAGTATTGGGCAAAGCAGCATGATCAACTTAGAAACATAGAAGTTGACAGCAGATATGACAGCAAGGATCTTCTAATTGGCATATGGGTAAAACAAATGTTCACTGAAAACAATTTCCTGCCATACTGGCTGCCCCTGGAGCAGACCAGTGCACAGGATGTACCTAATACAAGGGTATGTACCAACATGCCCCCAACCCCCGAATGAAGAACCTCTGAGGGTGAAGCACTAGAGATTAGGGAGGCAGTCAATGGATGAGGTAGGCTGTTTGTATTTTGCACTTGCTGTCTCTATTTGAGGGCATTGGGACCTGTGAAACTTTTTTTATGTGCCCAACTGTAAAAAACTTCAATAATAATCATTTAGAATTTTATGTGCTTCTACACTTAACTAGTTTTTTTCACATTCAGCCTCCACTCCCAACATTGTAAAGTGCATCCCTCTTTTGGAACACTTGTTCTTTAAGATGTTTGATGTCCCTGGAGTGCACTGTGTCCCTGTACCATTTTGTGCCACCTACATGTTGGGAAATTGTACCTAATACAACTCTTGCAGCCATTTTTCTCTTGAAAGGGGTTGGGGGGGGGACACATTCTGGACATGCAGTGGCAGTAACTGGATTACAACCACATCTCCTGTGATATCTATCACATGATTCAAGAAGTGTCCGAAAGGCAGTAGTGCTCTGAAGCAGTCATATTAAGTAAAGGGAACCACATGGTCCCCTTAATAGCACAGGCATGCCTGCAACAAGGGGAACGCCTGCGGTAACATGGCATTGCTACATGCTGTACATGTACTGGCAGCACTTGAGGAGGCTGGGCAGGTTGTAGAACATATTCCACACAGAGTAATGCATCCAAGGGCAGTCAGGGAACACATAAACTTCTTGAATTTGGATGGCCATGAGATGAAAGCCAGGTTCTGACCCAAAAAGGAGATCACACTGAGCCTTGGCAGTATATGGAGAACGTCCTGCAGTGACAGTTTACCTATAGTGCTTCAACAGCGCTAGCGCCGACATCCCCAACAATGATAGCTGCAATGCTGACTGTTGGCATTGTAGCTACAGGGATGTCGACGCACACAATCGGGGGTCTGCACCCCTGAACCCCCTGGTCTTTAGGATTCTAACTCCGAGTCGAAGTTGGACCGAAGGGGCACACACCCAGCTTGGCAGTCCCTATTGGCACACAGACCACCACAGCGATGGGTAGATTTTGCTCAATTCCTGTCACTGTGATAGTCTTCGCTGTGCTGGAGTCGCTGCGGCAACAGTATACCGCAGTGACCCATCCATGCCGCTGCCCACTGTTCCCTATAGACAGCTTCTGGACAGCTGACCTTATAGTACCTGCCTGTCATAGATGACAGAATGGGTCTGAAAAGTGGTAGAGCCAAGGATGCAAGCAGTAAATTCTCCCTCCCCATGAGGTGGGGTTTACCCACACTCTTATTTTGTTCTCACTCAAATTTGTAATACTGTATCTAGTGTATGGAGCCCTCTTGTACATACAGAAATCCATCAGTGTCAAAATGTTGTTACGCCACAGTAGAAAATTCTAAGAATGCAATTACACCACACTGTGGTATAACAACATTTTGCCTGGTTTTCAGAGTGCACGAGACAGCACTTTGCTGAATGGGAACACTGCTGCAAGCATATCTGATAGTATTCAAACAGTCTGTGACAGGATGGCGGTGTTTTTTTACTGTTTTGTTTACATATTTATAAATGAGCTCAATACTTTATCCTGTCTCTACCCCTTATTTCAGGTATTTTGCTGTACTTTTTGAAGGGATCTCCATACACTATATAAAATACTAGCTGGGCAGCTGTGCCCAACCAGCCTATGCTGCCACCTCGGGGTTCTGATTCCACGAGATCTCTCAAGCTTCACTCTCGAAGTCTAACAGAATCAGAACCCCTCGGTGGCAGCAGAGGCTGGTGGAGTAACACCATCCCCATTGCCAACTGATAGCATCACCCTGTGTCTAATTCCTTGACACACCATTGCCTCCCCGGCCTGGCCCTTCATTTTTAAAGTTTGACCACTGTACCTTAACTCAGTAGACCATGAACCCAGCCCCCCACTTCCCTCTAACACTATTAAGGCCTTAAAAGGCCTTCAAAATTCTGTTGACACCTATGCAAGGTTATGAAGAAAATGATAATGCAGCACTGTTTACTGCACACATTGAATTTTAAAGGCACAGTAATACATTATCATGATTTCAAAAACTGATAGGGCCAGACCTACAACTTACGAAAGTGGTAGGACCACGGCCGTAGTGGACATCCATTCTGGCACCTATGCTGACTGTTCACCATACCTAGAATATTTGCTGAAGTCACCAAGGCAGTCTTGAAAAGTGCAGAGGTTTGACTAGCATGCTAATTGGCGTTATACCATAGTTTTAAATGTAGTGCCAAATGCATCTTTTTGGACTTTGACTCTGATCTTTCTCACCTCCCTATTAGTCAAAAGAGGCGGCTACATATGGTGTGTGTCACAGTTAAAAATGTGTTACTAAAGCAGTGGAAACAAACCAATCCACCCCTGTTTTGGAATGGTTTAAGGACTTAGCTACTAGGGCCACTTGTGAGAAATCCACTCATAAAAAAAAGACAGAGTGGATAATTTATTTAGATAAGGAATCTTTTCCGTAACTCACCTCTGTTTAAGACCCTGGAAAGAACGATAGGTCATAGCCATGAAAGTAAATCTCAGCTGTCATGTACGAACATACAAAGAAGCCAGTAAAAAGGCCATTTGGTCTATAAAGTCTCAAGCAGCTTGAGCTAATGTCCCTGCCCTCCCTCCACACTCCTCTCATCCTCTCTAACCATGATCCCTACCTTCCCCCTATGCCTATCACAGCCTCTCTTAAAGCTGCTCACTGTCTTCAATGAGATGACCTCTTCTGGCAGCACATTCCAAGTGTCCACCACCCTCTCTGTGAAGAAGTGCTTTCTGACCTCTCTCTTAAACCTCCCACCCTCCAGCTTAAGACTGTGCCCCTCATGTTATGGTTGCCACTAGCTTAAATAGACCTCCTTATCAACCTTATGTATTCCTTTCAAGTACTTGAACGTCCCAATCATGTCCCCCCTCTCTCTCTCTCCTGTCTTCCAGGGAGTATTGTTCAGTGCCTCAACCTCTCCTCTTATGCCTTACCCTGCTGACCAGCTATCATCTTTGTAGCCCTCCTCTGACCTTCTCCAGCAGGTTATTGTCCTTTGAGGTGTGAGCACCAGTACTGAACTCCATATTCTAGATGCGGCCTTATCAGTGATCTGTACAAGGGCAGTATAACCTCTTCTCTCCTACTACTGATCCCCCATATATGCATCCCAGCATCTTGTTTGCCTTTGCTGCAGCTTTCACTGCGTGGAGTGCTTCAGGTCACTAGTGATCATCACTCCCAGGTCCTTCTCCTCCTCCTCCTCCTCCTCCTCCTCCTCCTCCTCCTTTGATGCAGATACTCATACTCCACCCAGGTAGTACTCTGTCCTGGAATTCCTGGCTCCAATATGCATAACTTTGCATTTCTTGGCATTGAATCCAAGCTGCCAGATCCTGAATCACTTCCCCAGCTTTTCCAGATCTTTCTGTAGGTCCTGTATCCCTTTAGCTGTGTCCACACTTCCACAGAGCTTGGTGTCATCTGTGAAAAGTCACATTTTGCCCTTAGTGCCATCTCCAATGTCATTGAAGAAGACATTGAACAACACCGGCCCACGCACCAAGCCCTGCGGGACCCCACTGGTTACCTCCCTAGTGCCAGAAAACTCTCCCCGCACAACCACCCTCTGGGTTCTGTCCTCAGCCAGTTTTCAACCCATCTGGCCATCTTTTCCCAACCCCAAGATCCACCAACTTCCTGATCAACCTTTTGTGGAGAACAGAGTCAAAGGCCTTGCTGAAATCAAGGCAGAGGATGTCTACCACTTGGCCCCTGTCTACTGTCTTAGCGGCACAGTCAAAGAAGTCAATCAGATTTGTTTGATACAATCTCTCCCCCATGAACCCCTGCTGCCTTGCATCCTGACGACCATGCTCCTCTAGATATTCCACCAACTTTTCCTTTAGTATGGTCTTCATGAGCTTGCCCACAATGGAGGTCAGACTGACAGGTCTGTAATTCTCTGGGTCATCCTTGGGACTGCTTTTGTGGAGGGGCACTACCTTTGCTGTTCTTCAGTCCTATGGTAACACTCCGGACTCTAGTGAACTATTAAATAGGTCTGCCAGTGACCCTGCCAGCTCCTTAGCCAATTCCTTTAGCACCCTTGGATGTACTCTGTCCGGGTCTGGTGATTTGTCCACCTTCAATGCCAGAAGCTCCTCCCTCACTCTATCCTCCTCCATCACTACATCTGTGTTCCCCCTCCCCCGCTCCTCTTTTCCTTCCTGAAGGCACTGATCCGTCCTTCTTCCTGGTGAAGACTGAACAGAAGTATTCATTTAGTATCTCTGCTTTTCCCCCATTATCCTCCACCCACTCCACCCATTTCTTAAGCCTGACAATCCCTTCCTTCTTGTCCCTTTTCTCACTTATATATCGAAAGAAAGCCTTCTCCACCTTCTTAATTCATTCAGCTATCTGCAGCTCCTTCTGTGCCTTTGCTCTCCAGACTTCCATACTTGATTCACTAGCCAACCTTAGGTAATTTTCTCTATCCACCCCACTCTTGGTCTTCCTGAATTTTCTATAGGCCAACCTCTTTTTCCTTGCTGCCTGGGCAACCCCAGAACTGAACTAGATGGGCGCTTTGGCCTTTGTGTTCTTCCCCTTGACTCTAATGCACTCATCTGTGGCAACCAGTATTCTTCCTTAATGAGGGACCACCTTTGTTCCACCCCCATATCTGCTCTGATGCCCGCCAGATGGCTCCTATTATGACATATTCCACTTTAATAACAATGGGACCCTTATTATAGATCGAGGGAGCACTCCCAACCAATCGGAGCACTCCTTTCCCTTGCTTGTGAGCCACTCTTATTCTGTGAAGAGTGTCTCACGTGCAGATGCCCTGGAAGCGGGCACGTTCTGGGAAGTGTTTTTTATTTTAAATATATTATTGATCACTCGATCAATATATTATTATAGCCCTGAGCACTTGTTGCTGAAAACGGTGAGCCATTTGCCTTCAGCTTGAACCTGAACAGTTCAGCCGGCTTCGCTGTTCTTGCTCAGCTGAAGGTGCGTGAACCATTTGTTTTCGCAAAGAGTGACCTAGGGACATATTAACACATAATACATTACTATGCTTTGCAGTTTTTCCTGTGGTTAGTTCTTTCATGTGTCACAGTTGTCATGATATAGATGTTCGATTTACATGTATATAGCTTTGTCTTATATGCATGTATGTATTTATTTAATTCTTGATTGTAATACCTTTGAGCTGAAAGCTCATTTACAAAGGTTCTAGATACATAGATATATAGATACATAGACAGTGTTGGCAGATAAGGGCCTCACGACCCACCCATTCTACCCATTTGAGCTTGTAAACTTTATGTTTTCCTAGCCTGTTGCCCCTTAACCCTGACCTCCAGAATTCCTTTATGTTTATCCCATGCATTCTTAAATGCTGTGACTGTTTCAGCTCCCACCACTTCCTCTGGCAGGGTGTTCCACTTGTCCACCACCCGTTCTGTGAAGAAATTCTTCATCACATGTCCTCTGAATCATCCTCCCTGCAACTTCATCCCATGCCCTCTAGTCCTGGAACATCTTTTTCGCTTAAAAATATTGTCTTCCTGCACCCTGTTCCTCCCTGTAAGATACTTGTATGTCTCTATTATATCCTCTCTCTCCCTCCTCTCCTCCAGAGAGTACATATTCAATTCCTTCAACCTGTCCTCATAGGACTTGTGATGCAATCCATGTACCATCTTTGTTGCCCTCCTCTGAACCTTCTCTACCCTGTCTATGTCCTTACATAAGTAAGGTCTCCAGAACTGTACACTGTACTCAGGTGGGGGCCTCACTAGTGTCTTGTATGGTGGAATTATGACCTCCTTTTCCTGCTGGTGATGCCCTGACTATGCATCCCAGCATCCTATTTGTTTACCTGCTGCCTTTTCACACTGTTTCCCTACCTTGAAGTCATTGGAGATTATAACCCCAAGATCCCTTTCCTGCTTGGTGCATGCTATATCCTCACCCCCCAACTGATATATTGTGCCCGGGTTTTTGTGCCCAATATGCATTATCTTGCACTTCTTTGCATTGAATTTCAACTGCCAAACCCCTGGCCATTCTTCAAGTTTATGCAGGTCCCTTCTCATTCTGTCTACACCCTCTGGTGTGTCTACTCTGTTACAGAGCTTTGTGTCATCAGCAAACAGAGAAATTCTGCCTTCTAGGTCCTGTGCAATGTCACTGATGAAGGTGTTGAATAGGACTGGTCCCAGCACTGATCCCTGTGGTACCCCACTGGTCACTCTTCCCTCTGTGGAGTGACAGCCATTTACCACCACCCTCTGTGTCCTGCCACCCAGCCAGTTACCTACCCATAGCACTACTGTCCTGCCCACACTATTCCCCAGTTTGTGTAATAGTCTTCTATATGGCACGGTGTCAAAGGCCTTGCTAAAGTCCAGATAGGCCATGTCCACTGCCCTCCCCTGATCCACCTCCCTAGTCAGTCAGTCAAAAAATTCAACGAGGTTGGTCTGACATGACCTCCTCCTGGTGAAACCGTGCTGTCTTGGGTCCTGTAGTCCATTGATAACCAGATGTTCCACCAATCTCTCCTTCAGTAGTGCTTCCATGATCTTCCCCACTACTGAGGTGAGGCTGACTGGTCTGTAGTTCCCTTCCTCTTTGTTCCCACTTTTGTATAAGGGGACTACATCTGCTGTCCTCCAGTCTTTGGGTACCTCCCCTGTTTCCAGTGATCAGCTAAACAGGATTGCCAGAGGTTCAGCCACCACCTCTCTTAGTTCTTTAAGGACCCTGGGGTGCACCCCATCTGGCCCCATTGCTTTATCAACTCTTATTGCTTCCAATTCCTTCAGGACCCTTTCCCGTGTAAAGGGACTTGTGTCCATTTCTGTACCATTCCCACCCCTTGTACTCCCTTCAGACCCATTACCCTCCTCTTCCTCAGTAAAGACTGAGCAGAAATGCCTGTTCAATATGTCAGCTTTACTGTAGTCATCCTCCATGAGGCCCCCATCCTCCCCCTTCAGTCTCACTATCCCTCCCTTTGCTTTTCTTTTTTCACTTATGTATCTATAAAAGGTTTTGTCCCCTCTACCCACTGAGTTTGCAATGTACTCTTCTGTCTGAGCTTTGGCTTCCCTTACTGACCTCCCTGCCTCCCTTTGCTTCTCCTGCTACTTCTCCCTATCCCCTACTGCCTGTGTGTTTTTGTATTGCCTGAATGCAATCTTTTTGGCTTTTACTTTCTCCGCTACCTCTTTGGAAAGCCATAATGGCCTCTTCTTCCTTTTCCCCTTGCTAACCTGCTTAATGCATAATTCTGTTCTTGTAATCCCCATTTTAAATACTGCCCACTGTTCCTCAACCTCTGATTCCTGTCCCATTCCCCTTAATGCCTATTTCAAGCATCTCCCCATTTTCCCAAAGTCTGTCCCCTTAAAATCCAGGATATGTGTTTTTGTGTGGTTTGGTTCTGCTCCTTCTGTGATTTCAAACCACAATGACTGGTGTACACTGTTCCCCAGGTGCTCCCTCACTGTTACCCCCATCACACTGTCCCTGCTTGTGAGAATAAGGTCCAGTATTGCCTTCTGCTGAGTTGGTTCCATGACCAGTTGCTTGAGGAAGGCACCCTGAAGGGAGTCCAGGATAAATCTGCTCCTAGTTGATGCTGCTGCTGCTGGAATGCTCTAGTCCACATCTGGAATATTGAGGTCTCCAACCAGCACTACCTCACCCTTGTCTGCCATCCTTTGGAAGGCTAGCATCAGCTCCCTATCTGTTTCTTCCTCCTGGGCTGGTGGTCTATAGACCACACCTGTGCGGATGACTGGCCCCATTTTCCTTTCCAGCTTAACCCACACTATTTCTCCCCCATTTTGTTCCTCCTGGACCTCTGTACCCCTTATGTCATTTTTCACATACAGTGCCACTCCTCCTCCCTTCCTACCTGCCCTGTCTCTTCTGAATATGTTGTACACAGGTATGGCCAACTTCCAGTCATGGTTATCATTACACCGGGTTTCTGTGATGGCCACAATGTCCAGATCTGACTGCACCATGACAGCCTCCAGATCCTCCATCTTGTTGCTAAGGCTCCTGGCATTGGCACACATGGCTTTCCATGATTTGACCTCCCTAGACTGCTTAGCTGGTCTACTCCAGCCCCTTCCCTGGTTGTCCTTTATCCCTGGTTCTCCTTGCTATCTGCCCTTCTGTTGAATTTTTCCCATTTTCTGCCTATGCACCTCTTGGGCACTTATCTCCATCTTTTGCACACTGCTTTGTAGAGATATCCACTCCTCTGGTTCACTGGTTCCACTGCTAGCTGTGAGGGGTGGGCAATTAGGTACCCTCCTTGCTGGCCTGCTACCCCCTTGGCTAGTTTAAATGCTTGTCAATGTAGCATTTAAACTTATCATTGAGTGCTTGGGTTCCCCTTCAGGATGGATGGATGCAGGCCATCAGGCTTGAACAAGCCTCCATCCCTCCAGATGGGTTCCCAGTCACCAGTGAATCCAAACCCTTCCTCACAGCACCAGTACTTCAACCATGAGTTAAAGTTCCTGGTGCATGCACCCCTATGCTCTCTCATGCTTCTCGCAGGTAGTACTTCCAAGAAGGTGACAGAAGTAGCTACTTGCTTGAGTCCCCTCCCCAATTTCCTAAACTCTTCCTGAACTTCCTTTGGCTCCTCATTTGCCAGGTCATTAGTACCTAGGTGGATAATGACATCCAGGTCACCCTCCCATCTTACCTTCCCAGCGATCCCTAGGATCTTCCTTCCATCCCTCCATGCCGTGGCACCTGGTAGGCACCTCACCTCCCTGTCATCCCCCTCCTGTGTTCCTAGCTGGATCCCTCTTATGATGGAGTCCCCCACCAGGATTCACTTCCTCCTCCTCCTCTGGGGTCCACTGCTCTCCCACTGAGGTCACCTCCTTGGCTGACCTCACATCCTTCCTTCCACTTCTGGGTAACTCTATTTGGTTGTCCCCATTTGCCAGTGTGGCATATGAGTTCTTGAGTGGAATAGGATCTGGGATGTGCCTCTGCCTGACCACCCTAACCCTCCCTGAGCCCACTGTCATCCAAGTGCTCCTCGTTCTCGGCATCCTTTGCAGCAGCGGTGTTGGACTGGGTGGTCTCTGGACAGGGGTGATGGTACTCCTGACCCAGTTTACTTCTACTCTGAGTCTGGCTACCTCATCCTGCAGTCCAGAGAGATGCATATAGATAGGGCAGCACCTCAGCGTCCAGAAGATCTACCTGAATATGGCTGCCCTGCAGCCACTACATTGCACCACTCCCCACATTATTCTACACTTATACTGCTATTCCAGTACTTGTCTGTTACTGAAGCTGTCCTAGTTCCCTTTTTATTAGTTTACTGTCCTACAAATCCTGCCACTGCTCCTCAGATACTTTTCTTTAAAAAAAAAATGAGTCAAAATACTTGTCGTGCTGTGGGCGGGCTTCTTCCCCCTTATGCCCCTCCTACTCCACAACCCCTACTATATCCTGTGCTTAGCTCCTGTCAATAAGATTTAACAGGGCATATAATTAAGAGTTGGGGGCGGAGGGGGGATTTGCAGCAATTAAAGACAGTAAAGAAATACACCACCACTACAAGCACAACAAACTAGATTTTAAATTTTCAACAGCCCAAAAACAATTCTAAGTAAAGACAGCAAAGAAATTACAGTGTCACTAAAAGCCCACAATCTAAGTTTAAAACAAAAATAGCAATTTACAATTACTGTAAAGCACTGAAATTCATCTGTTTCCTTCCCCTTCTGGCTTCTTCTGAGAAAACAAAATCACTTGCTACTGCAACTCTGACTAAGCCCCACCTCCAATTATCATGTAGCTGAGGTCAAGGCCAGACAATTAGCACCTCTCGCCCAAACTACAGGGCAAGTCAGACAAGCCAAGACAAATTTGCAGCAATTAAAGACAGCAAAGATATACACCACCACTACAAGCACAACAAACTAGGTTTTACATTTCAGCAGCCCAAAACAATTTTAAGTAAAGACAGCAAAGAAATTGCAGTGTCACTGAAAGCCTACAATCTATGTTTAAAACAAAATAGCAATACACAATTACTGTAAAGCACTGAAATGAATCTGTTTCCTTCCCTTCTGGCTTCTAGCTTCTTCATCATAACTACAACAATCAGACAATCAATACAAATAAGAGAATCAAAAATTTGTCATACACAGGAATAGGCATATTTTGCTGACTATGACAGGCAGAAGTAAATCAGTCTGAGTTGGCCTTGTCTGGTTTCAAAAATGCAATAGAACATCAGATAAACCAGTGCACAGAGAGTCAAACAAAGTCAGCAGCATTTGCACATTATTACAACATTGTTTCAAGAGAAAACCAGTCAGAGTTGACCTAGTCTGGTTAAGGGGTAGGTGACAGGGGAAGAAGGTAAGACATGGAGACAGGGGAGGGTAGTGAAGGGTGGAGGGGTAGTGGTGATGAGGGGTGACAGAAGGGTGTGGGAATGAGATGGCGGTAGGAGGTGATGGGGAGGTGAAGAGGGGTGGAGGCAGTGGCACGAGGGTAGGGGTAGGTGGGACGATGATGCAGGAGGAGGTGGGGTAATGCTAATTAGGATTGGCAGTCACAGCTGCAAAGTGCAGTTAGGTGTTGGTGAAGTTTTCTCTTAAGGGTCCTAGTTTAGGTTCAAATGTTATGTCATGGGGAGATATTTTAGCAGACACAGTGCCTGGTAAGCAAAGGACCACTGGGCTTGTGAGGTTCAGCAGAAGGGGACTTGGAGAGGCTGTCTGGTCATACCTCACATCCAATGAGGATTGTTCACTAGAGTGAAGAGTTGCTGGATTGCTGGAGGGGTTAGGCCTAGGCAGGTTTTCTTCCCTAGGAGATATACTTGGTATTTCATCTTGCCTTACAGGTGCAGCCAATTGGTCTGAGAATATAATTCACAGGTATGTGTAAGCCTCTGGGCTCCGGTTATTAGCCTATAGTTGTAGTTATGGTTCTATCAGATATCCTGTTAAAAGTTTTATTTTTTGGCTGCAGGAATTGTTTTTGTTTTCTTGAAAAGTTAATAAAATACTTCATTATAAAACAAAATGAAACAGCAGATGTACAGCACTGGATATGAACTCAGTGGAGCAGATCACATACATGGGGCACATGTCACTCTTGGTTAGATCTTTTGGAATAGCAGATAACTCCCAGTGTACTACACTGTTCAAACAACATGAAGTCTTGCTATATTATGACATATGCAGTATAACCCCAGGTTAGAACTGCTCCGGAGGTGAAAGAGTTAACTTTCCATGCAAGGCATGGAACCTTGAGCGCGAGCTCGGTTGAACACTCTGTCTGTTGATGCTCAAACTCAAACTGTCAGATTCTTTACTCCGCCTCACTGAACAGTCGCTCCGGAGATTTCTCCTTCTGCTTGGTTCGTTTGTCGGTTAAAAGTTTTATTTTTTCGGTTTCTTAACCGAAATTAAACTGCAACTGGTCGGTTCAAGCTCTGTCTGTGGTATCGTAAGTAATAGATAGGCTTACATTTATTTTCTTCTGTGTGGAACTTGTAGACGTGTTTTCGGTTCAGTTTGAACCGATCAGGTTGTTTTTTATAGAGTTTCTAGTCCTTTAAGTCGCGGTTCCCGGTCCTTATCGGTTCTAAAAGAAACGGATTTCATTACGGTTTTTTCCATGGCCCGTGACACGTCTGGGAACCGATAAGGGAGTCTTGCTTAGCGGATTGCCATTAACGGGCAAGTTTGGTTAGACTGGCACTATGTCTGAGAAACCCAAAAGAAAAACCTGGCCCACTGGGTTTCAACACTGTGGTCTCTGTGGGGAAGCCTGTGCTAAGGCTGACCCACACACCACTTGTGTATATTGTCTGGGGTTTGACCACCTCAATGCAGACTGCCAGATTTGTAAGAATTTTCCTGCTGCCACCATAGAAAAGAAAGTTGGTAGGCTCAGGGAAAGGGAGGCCAAAAAGTCTGCTGACCCGGATGGCCAGCCGGTTGGGGTTCAACCGAACCGGAGGGAGTGCCCTCTGACCAGGGCGATGCTTCCTCGGGCAAACGAAGAGCCAGCTCTGGGGGGCCGGTTCCAACTAAAAGGGCTAGAAAGTCAGCTAGTTTGGAGCCAAAAGTTCTTTCTCCAACCGCTGAAGAAATAGCTAAAGCAATTCAAATTGTCCAGGCACTTTCCCCGGTTCCGTCTGAACCGGCACCATCAGGAAAGCGGTCGGTTCGGTCGGTTCCACTGGTTCAAGATTTTGATTTTGAGGATTTTTATGAACCGGAGGAAGGGGAGGAGGAATATGGGGAGAGTGAATGTGATTTTGAAGGTCTGGATGTGTCCTTGAACCGGACATCTCTCCAGACAGGCCGTCTGGGATCTCCCCCCCAGGCTATCTGAGTCCCCTTCTCATTTTAAGAGGAGCCTGATTATGTAGAAATGATGGATATTCCAGAGTCTAGGAGACTGTCTATTCCCTTGCATAAATCTTTTAGGAAACAGACAGTAAACATTCTAAAAACTCCTCACTCCATCCTCCCTGTTGATAAAAGGATGGACAAGAGGTATACTTTATCAGGCTCTGATACTGAGTTCCTCTCTCAGCAGTGCAGCCATGTGGGGGTAGTGCAGGCTGCAGCTTGTGACAAAGCAAATATTCCCCTAGCCTCGCACCTCCTGAAAAGGACTCTAGGAAGATGGATGCCATGGCAAAGAAACAATACATGGCAGCATCTTTAGACTCAGACAGGCAAATGATATGGCTTATGCTGCTAGGTACCAGAAGTCCAGATGGGATACTGTGCTGCGCCCTAGCGAAACAAGTCCCTGACCAGCTTGCCAGGAGCTGGAGCAGGTGGCTCGGATGGTATTGAGGCATCCAAGGTGCAATTTCATGCTGCAGTAGACTCTAAATGACGTGTCATCAAGGGTCATGGCTACATCTGTGGCACTTCGAGAATGGCTTGGCTCAGATGTACTACCCTGTCACAGGATACCCAGTCTAAGGCTATGGATTTTCCTGTTGTGGGTAATTCTCTGTTGGGGAGCAGACAGAGAATTATATGAAGAAAATGGATGAATATAGGACCACCTATAGGAGTGCACAGGCCAAAGAAAGGCAAGCCACTCCTCAAAGGCAGCATCTCAGGGGCAGGGGCAGGCCCTTTCATAGGCCTTTTTACCAAGCCCAGGCCTCCTCTTCTGCTTATGCCCAGAGGGGGTTCTTCAGAGGGAGAGGCAGATGGGGTACAAGTAAGCCCACTTCTACCCCTCAGCCCAAAGCCCCTGCCAAGCAGGCTCCCTGATGGGGTGGCCAGGGCCGACTCTCCCTCTACCGGTAGGGGGCAGGCTGGCTTACTTTGTCCAGGACTGGAGGTCTTAACAGCAACAAGTGGGTCCTGGAAGTAGTAGGCCAGGGACTGGTTCTCAGCTTCAAAAGTTTCCAAAGATGAGAATCAGATCCTTTCCACCTGCAAATCCATCAGAGGCTCTTGCCCTAGAAACAGAAGTTTCTACCCTCCTGGTTCTCAGAACTGTGGAGAGGGTTCCACCCCCTACACCAGGGCAAAGGGTTGTACCCAGGTACTCTCACCCCCAAAAAGACAGGAGAATGGCGCCATCCTAGATCTCAGATACTTAAACAAGCACCTTTTAAAACCAAAGTTCAAAATGGTGACTCTGGGAATTATTTTACCCTTCTAAGGCCAGGGGACTGGCTAGCCTCCCTGGACCTCAAGGATGCCTACTTCCATGTTCTTATCAGAGCTCCCATGAAGTACCTCAGATTCGAACGCCCTCAGGCCATTATCAGTTCAGAGCAATGCCCTTCGGCCTCACCTCGGCCCGAGGGTATTCACAAAATGCCTGGCAGTAGCAGTTGCCCACTTAAGAAGGCAAAGGATTGCCATCTTTCCTTATCTGGACGACTGGCTCATAGTAGGCCAGTCTCCAGATCAGGTCAGACTACACCTTCAGGTAACTCAGCAACTGCTCACATCTCTAGGTTTCCTTCTCAATCTCCCAAAGTCAGTCCTAGAGCCTGTCCAGCTTCTCACCTTCATAGGTGCAGAACTGAATACAAAAGAGGCCAGAGCCTTCCTTCCTCTGGAAAGAGCAAGGACCCTGATCTCTCTGGCCTCTTCTTTCACCCTTCAGGTCTCTCGACCAGCAAGGCACGTTCTTCAGCTCCTAGGGCACATGGCTGCCTCTACAGCAGTAGTGCAGGGAGCAAGGTTTCAGATGAGGGATGTCCAGTTCCATTTGAGAGCCTTTTGGTCTCAAAGAGGGACCCTCTAACCAAATTGATCCCAGTGACTCGACTCTGATTCAGGCCCTTCAGTGGTGGCAGGACCACAGCAATCTGAGACAGGGGTCCCTTTCACCCCCAGTCTCACTCCTTGGTCACTTGACAGATCGTCCCTCTTGGGGTGGGGAGCTCACATGGGCGACCTCACTACCCAGGGATTGTGGTCCCCTCAGGAATCTCTGCTCCACATCAATCTGTTGGAACTCAGAGCAGTTTTCTAGCACTTCAAGTTTTTCCACATCTGTTCAGAACAAAGTGGTTCAGGTCAGAACAGACAACACCACTACGATGTGGTACATCAACAAGCAAGGGCACTCGGTCACGGCCTTGTGCACTAAGCAATGAAGTTGTGGTCTGGCTTATTCCTGAACACCTCCCTTACAGCAGTTCACCTACCAGGCAAGGACAATGTCCTGGCAGATGCTCTCAGCAGGATTTCCCAGGGCCATCACGAATGGGCCTTGGATCCCTAGTATTGAGGTAGTATTTGCCAGATGGGGCACCCATAGATAGATCTTTTGCAGCCCCAGACAATCACCAACTTCCCTTTTTGTTGCAGGCCCCAGTGTTGGGCTTAGTCCCTCTGGATGCTTCCTTCTCAGTTGGGAAGGAAGTTTTCTATGCTTCCCCTTCCTCTCCTGTTCACAGTGCTAGTCAAAATCAGATCTCAACCCTGCAAGGTGATCCTGATTGCCCCAGATTGGGCCAGGCAGCCCTGGTACTCTCTCCTTTTGTCCTTAGCAGTCCACCTTCCCCTGTGCCTTCCCAGGAATCACAACCTGTTATCCTGTGCCCAGGGGAGGGTTTGGTATCCGAACCTCAAATCTCTCAATCTCAAGGCTTGGCTCTTGAGGAGTTAGAGTTTGCTGACCTACACCTTTCCCAAGGTGTATTGGATATTTTGAAGGCCTCTAGAAAGCCTTCCACCAGGGCCACTTATAATTCCAAATGGAAGAGGTTTTCCATATGGTGCTCTGGCAAGCACATTTCCCAGAATCTGCCGACTTGCCCACAATCTTAGATTATTTGGTGCATTTGAGTTCGTTGGGCTTAGACCAGCTACCCTAAAAGTGCACCTGGCAGCCGTGTCTGCTTTCTTACCAGCAGGTAAACCTCTTCCTTTTCAGCTCATCCTGTATTCACCAAGTTTTCAAGGGGTTGCTGCACCAATCCCCATTCAGGGACCCTGCCCCTGCTTGGGATCTTAATATTTGCATTGCCCAGCTTATGCAACCCCCTTTTGAGCCATTGTCTTCAGCAGAGCTTAAGTACTTGACTTGGAAAACTGTGTTTTTGGTAGCCATCACTTCTGCCAGGTGCATAAGTGAATTGCAAGCATTGTCAGTGGAGCCTGATTTTATCTCCTTTCACAGAGATAAGGTGGTCCTCAGGACTAACAGAAAGTTTTTGCCTGAGGTGGTTTCAGACTTCCACCTTAATCAATCCATGTCTCTTCCTGTGTACTTCACTGACCATTCCTCCTCTGGCGAGAGGAGATTGCACAGTTTAGATGTCAAACGAGCACTTAGTTACTATATAGAATGTACCAAGGGTCACAGGTTTGACTCCTTCCAATTGTTCCTCACTTATGGTGAGGTTGGAAAAGGAAAACCTGCCACTAAAAGATCCATTGCTAGGTGGATTGTCTCTTGTATCCAATTTGGTTATGAAAAACTGGGTAAGGTTCCCCCCTCAGGCCTGAGGGCTCACTCTACCAGAGGTACAGCTGCGTCTCTGGCTGCTGCCAGGGACATCCCTATCCTAGAGATATGTCAAGCAGCTACCTGGAAAACAGTTCACACTTTTACTAAGCATTACTCCCTGGACATCCAGGCTAGGAGTGATGCTCGATTCGGCACAGCTGTGCTTCAGAGCCTATTTCTAAGTAGGTTCTGTCCCTCCTCCTTGGAGGTACTGCTGTATAATCTGCACATGTCATAATATAGCAAGACTTCATGTTGTTTGAAGAAAAATTACTCACCTTAGTAATGTTGTTTCTTCTAATGGAGTCTTGCCATTATGACCTCCCCAGCCTGCCCCTCTCAGAACCTTTACTTTTGGGATGTGGGTGGGCAGGGCAATCTTGGCATTTCATAGATGCCCACTTTATTTTCACCCTTCTTAGGGTGCTTAGGTGTCTTTATATATTTTTTCTTTCTTGAATCCCTTGACTTGAGTCTCTGTTTTGGGATCAAGAACAAAAATGTGTTTTTGTAGTTAAGTAGCCAGTGGGCTAGTGTAGGTTTACGGCTTCCACACAGAACCTTAGTGAGTTTTGCTCATAAAGATCTGACAGTTTGAGTTTGAGCATCAACAGGCAGAGTGCTCAACCGAGCTCGCGCTCAAGGTTCCATGCCTTGCATGGAAAGTTAACTCTTTCACCTCCGGAGCAGTTCTAACCTGGGGTTATACTGCATATGTCATAATATAGCAAGACCCTATTAGAAGAAACAACATTACTAAGGTGAGTAATTTTTTCTTTCTGTGTGCTAGTCTACTATGAGAGATGTGGGTTGTGTGACATGGTAGCAGTGTCCAGCAAAGGGTTAATTCATGGGTGTTCTGTCTGCAGGGAGTCCACGTGCATGTGAACCCTTCAAGGTTCCATGGTGAGCCTGCAGCACTGTAGCTATGGTACTAAGAGTTGCCACAGTGGCATTAAATGAACCCACTACTAGTGCCAGTCTAGGTGACATATTTGTCGACTGTTACACTGTTTTGTCAAAGTATTATTGTTGGCCATTGTAGGTCCAGCACAGTCTTCATCTTCTGGTACAAGTCCCTGCTGTTCACTGACCTTGGGTTCCTCACATCTGATTTTATGGGCTGCGGACAGGTGTCTGTCATGTCAGTGGGGGTAGGCTCAGCAGTGTCCTCAGGCATGCAGTCACTATTGGGACATGACTGTGACACTTCATTATCACTGCCCTCTGCAATACCTGTGGGTAAACACAAAGCTACTGTTAGTCCCACCGTACACAGCACTGAGCCAGCCACACAAATACTCATATGATTATGCACAACATGCATCCTTCATGCCAGCCAAGGCTCTCATGTGTAAAATCCAGGGTTAGTGCTCCTGCACAGAGTATCCGGATGAGTAACTGGGACATTGTCCACATGTCAAACTCTGTGGAATAGGAACAATAGCAACATTGTTATGTGATAGTGGCTGAACCAGTAGTTCTCAACCCCTTACATGGTAGCCAGCATTGCCCCCCCCCCGTAGTAGACCCCCATTGGTAGACTTCCCACCCTCATATGTGGTGGCCAGCCCCCCGCACATAAATATCTGTAAATGCTGTTATTTGTGCTACAAGCATAAAAAACACAATTGTGAGGTGCTTGTTTACAAGGAGGTCCTTGATAGCACACCCATATTAAAACATGAATTACAATACAAACAGCCTATGTGCATTTATGCAGTGCTGCCTGAAAGGTATGACAGTAACTATAACAGTAACTCAATTTTTGTTTGTATAGCCATTCTATATTTAAACTGATTGTTGTAATTACTGTTTTCAGACAGTAGCAATAATGCCCCTGAAAAAAATAAACAAGGTATTAATGTGTTTCCTCCATTTGCATGGTAGATTTTATAATTTAAGGTATTAAAACAGTATGGCAAAAATCATAATCATGAGAGAAATTAATACAATGTTTTGAGCTGAAAGACAGCATAAGGAGAGACAAAAGGTAATAGGCTTACATAGGGAAATTTCAAAGAGAGAGAGAGCACAAAAAGATGAAAACAAAAAACGTGACATGAAATGAGTAAGTAATAAGCCATGACAGTGTGTGCATTATAGAATTTTAATGCACACCCCCAGGGAGTAGTAAGGAATGAGGATAAAGGCAGATTGTACTTACACCACTGGGAAGTGCGTTAAAATCCTATGATTCACACCCTAGAGGGGCTTATGACACTTATAAAATGGCTCTAAGTAGTTTTGTTTGGGGGGAGGGGGGGAGAGAATGAAATTTTGCACCTGACTGTGTGTTTCTGGAGAGTTATTGCACAGTCAATTGACACTCTCAGCCAATTAAATTTCTAGATTTTTTCTTATCATTCCGTAATCGGTTTTTAAAAACAGCTGAGTATACCGATGAAAACCTTAGGGATATTGCAATAAAAGGGAATGCCCATTGGTAACAGAAAAATAATACAACAGGTTCCCTTGGCAGTTATAACATTTAACTGTAAGGGATTTACAACAGAGGCTAGCAGTAATAAAACACAGCTTGAACCTCCCATAAGACCAGCCATGGCAGTGTAAAATGGGTTGGAAGTTTCTTAATTTTGGATTGGCTAAATAAGTTTTCAGAACCATCTGTTAATTCTCTGGAAATTCACAGGTTGGAACATGTTCAGGCACTAGATTTGGAAATTGAGCAAATCACATACATAATTCGTGAAACATGTCTCTCATTCCTGACTGCCATCACAAACATGGCTACCAGCTTTACTCACTGAAAACCTTCAACAAGGACATAAAAGTAAAATTCCCTTCACTGTTTAAAAATATATGTATAATTAAACATTCTTTCTGCTGATGAGCCCCCTCTTACACACATGAAAACATCTAAGAAATGAAGTACTATTCACTCTATTAATTCCACGTCTCTTTGGTGACCATAAACATTCCATGTCATATCAGTATCAGTATGCTAGAGAAATCTCGGCTGCTTAGCTGGACACAGAAAAAATTGTGTCCGTGGATCCACATACAGTCTTCTGGTGTGTGTGTGGGTGTGGACATTCTGCCAAAGAAAGTTTTGCAGAAGTTTAAATTCCTGTATTCCATGATAAACAAACACTCCATTTATTGAATGTGTGAAACAGCAAATGATTGACACATGGGGAATGATTACTTTTTACTAGCTACTTCTTTTTTTTAGTTAAAAAAATTAACATTTGGCTTTTTTGTCTTGTAAATTGTTTCTAGGTGCACAAGCACGAGGACTCATTGACCAGTCAAAATAAACACATAGACACTGTATAAGTGTCAGTCCATTTTAATAAATAGTGGCATAAAACAAATAAGGCTAGAGCAAAACAGCCGGAGCCATGCAGACTGAAAATTACTGTCTGAATGGCTCCGGCTGTTTTGCTCTGGCCTTATTTGTTTTATGCCACTATTTATTAAAATGGACTAACACTTATACAGTGTCTATGTGTTTATTTTGTCCTGCTCTCGTTTCCTACATTATAGCACCATCGTTTATCTTCCCGGTGCTTCTCCTTTTTGTTTCTCTTAATTGTCCATTTTATAATTACAATAAGGCACAGCAGATTGATTCAATTTCTGTTCCATACTCATTTTCCCCTTTCTCTTTTGCTTGATAGACAGGCTGGAATTATCCGTTTGATATTTTGAATATGTGTTATCATTTAAGCCATTACAGTTTATTTTGGTCCGATACTTGCAAGTTGCTTGTCACAACATAATTATATATGGACCTCTGTGCGATGTAGTATACGCTTGCTCTATTAGATTGTGGCCACCTGTCATGTAAATCTATAAATGAATGTAATGGATTCAGTCATGGTCTGGTATGCACTCAGTACCTAATTTTCTATGCATTAATCTTTCTGTAAGTAATTGTAGATTTCGTTGGTGCAATTTTTTTCATTTTTTACAGTATCCTTCACTGGTGCTATTTTGTATTAACAACTGAACACTTAACATGTCACTGTGTGGGCTGTAAAGGAAGTGTCAGTTGTGGCTGACTCCACCCACTGATGAAGCCTCCTGAGAGAGGAGATATGTAGGGGTGTCAGCCCAGTTTTATCACACTAAACAGCTTCATTAACTACATTGGACTGGTTTTGGTGTGTGTACAGCTTCATCTTGTTATTTTCAGTTTGTTCTCGGTGCTGGAGCACCTTTCTTGGCAGTGGTGTATGCTCCTTCATTGTTGCTCCTGTTCTTTTGTAGTGTCGCTGAGGACTGTGGAGGGTCACTGTGAACTGACCAATAGCTTGTTGATGTAGTAGGATCACAGTTCAAGAAAGTGAAACTCCATAGGGAAGGAGCTTTCTATTGCAAAAACCATCACACGTCGTTTTAAAAGATCATTCAGCCACTCCATTAATCTCAGTGGCAACTTCTGGAACTTTTTTAAACCCAGACTTTAGAATATAATTGTGGACCAACTATAATAAAAATCCTTGGCACTATGTGAGGCCTTCACTGTATATAGATAGACCAAAATGGACTTCTTATGCTGGCTTTTTGTATGTTCAGATGTGTGAGCGTAAGAACAATCTATTAGTAGAACTGAAGAAAGATTTTAATTCTTGTATTCCATAGTAAGCATTGCATCTATTGAATGTAGCAAATATAAAGGCAAACAAACAGAAAAGAAACATTTACTGTTGCCACATGGAATGTGAGCAGAACGAACTCTCAGGTCCAAAGATATAACGTACTGATGCATGTAGAGAAATGGAAATTTGGTGTACCTTTGGTATAGGAAACTCATCTCAGGCCAAATGACTATGAATCTTCTTAAAAGAGAGTAGGCTGGTCAGATTCATGGCTCAAGCTGCAATTCACAATCATCTGGAGTTTACAGTCTTGATAAATAGAGGATTAAACTTCAGCATTAATACAACATTAGCAGATCCGGCAGGCAGTTTAATACTTGTTTCTGGTAATATGCTAATAGAACAATAACTTTGGTTAGCCTATGTGATCCCAATAAATCTAACTGTTTTTATCTCACAAATCTATTATTAATATTAACCACATAATAGAATTTCTGAAGTCATGATAGGGGGTGTTTGGAAAATGGTGTTAACAATGGCTTAGACAAAGCTGAAAAACCACCTGCGAAAAACTGAATAACTGAATGGACAGTAAGAGATCTAATGGACATTTTAGGCTTAACCAGTCCTTTTGGTGCCCTTAACCTTTCTGTAAAAAACTGTTTTCTTTTCCAACTGCCAAAATACTAGATAAAAAATAAATGTTTTTATTTCCGTCCTAGCTCAATCAGTGCATTGAGTGAACTCAGTAAAATGCAATGATAATAAAAGCAAAAGTAATTTCTGGTCAAACCCCAGTTCCCCTATCCTTTGCTCCACACAAGTGTGATGAGATACATCAAACATGGTGCTTACAGCAGCAGTGCAATGAAAAATGTTTTTCCAAAAAGCTAGTTTCAGCTACAGTCACTAAGACTATTCACACATATGTCAAATCTACTTTCTAAGTACCTCCTATGCTGCACATGATACTTTTATAATCTTCTCCATCCTATCCCTTGACAGGTCTACAAAGCCATTTCTAAATGAAATGTTGCTGCCTTATTTTTTTCTTGAGAAAAATATAAAACATTTATACAATATTCAAACATTTGTGGAACTAGAAATTTTTACCACCAAATAAAAGTGGAAGATACCTGGAATATATTTTAATAAAAACAGGTAGGGTCAAATGTTTTGTCCAGTTTCATTGCACTGCTGCTTTAAACTACCAACTGCTTAAAAGACAAGGGCCCCCAGCTAGCAGCTAACAAAGACCCTATCATCCTTGCAAAGTGGCACATTGCCCTAATGGAGGAGCCTGCAAGGTATTGCAGCAGGCGGGGCTTTGTCTGGGGGCAGGGCCTGAGACACCTGAATAGTAGGGAGCCAGGTAGGACCGCCCTCAGAAAGGGCTGGGGATAGTTCTCAGGAGGGAGGGAGCTTCAGGCCAGGACAGGAGGAGCCAGGCCCCTTATGAGGGGCTGCATAGGAGGAATTCTTCCTCATTCCTCCCTGTCCCAGGTCTAGGACTATGTGTTGTAGTTTTTAGTCAGGATCAGCAAGCTAGAGGTAAGGGTGGGGGAGGGCCTGCAGCCACATGGCCAGGGAAGGGGAGACCAGGCTTTGTCCTAGGTTTGAGATATCTTGTAGGCCCCTCCAGCAGCTCAGCTGGAAGAAAGGGCAATACTGAAGGATTAAGGCCAGATCGCATCACTGTGCAGCTTTCGGAGACAACTCGGTAATGTGTCTCTTGAAACTGCGCGAGCGAGTGATACCAGCTGGTGAGAGAGTGAAACTGCATGCGCTTTCTACACAATGAAAGCAGGCATGACATTAAAGTGAAAGGATTTTTTATTTCAGAACCAATATTGTGTTAATCATAAATCAGCATAGCGCAGAATAACCACTGAGGACCCGGGGGATGTGGGGGGGGGTGGAGCGCCCCCACAGAAGAAAGCTGCATAGCTGAAAATATTACAGAGCGCAGAATAACCACTGAGGACCTGGGGGCATGGGGAGCAAAGCACCCCCACAGAACATGCCTGCTTTTTTCATGCTGTTTTATGATCGTATTTTCAGCTATGCAGCTTTCTTTTGTGGGGGCGCTCTGCCCCCCACACCGCCCAGTTCTGCAGTGGTTATTCTGCACTCAGTACTTATTACTGTAGTGAATCCTTAGCTTAACTGAATAGTTAATCCTTCAGTATTGCTGGTTTTTTTTGTTATTATATTTGTTTGTTTGTTCTGTGGGGGCTCTCCACCCCCCCACACCCCCCAGGTCCTTTCAGAAATTTTTTAAAAATGTTCACATTGCAGAAACTGAATTATTTATTTATCACTGATTTACTCACTGTTCTACAATTTGCCATTGAATCGCGTGACTGAGTGGCGTCGCGTTAGACGCCAGCCTCTTACAGTAATCCTTTCTGGTTTTCATGCGCAACTGGCCTTAATCCTTCAGTATCGCCGAAGAAAGAAGCAAATGGTTGTTGTGAGGTATTTGAAAGTCAAAAAAATTTAACATTTACATACAGCACTAATGTCTGTGATCATTACACATACCTTTACTGAAAGCTACAGAAGGTAAAAAAAAAAAAGCCTCCACCTAGGTTAAAATTGTGATTTTCTGTTAAAAGTTATGGACACAGTTAACTCTGGCTGATGAAGAAGGTCAGTACTAGTATCAAATGCTTTCTGTTGGTTTGATGCATATAACAAAAAGAACTCCCAGTGGGAAAGTAGAAGAGACTAGACTCTCATCAGGGAAATTTGCTACTGAGGATATTAATCAATCACTTTGTGGTCCTGGTTGCCACAAGAAACACAGATGCTTTACAGGACTGGCTAATGTTGCTGATTATTTAATTACAGAAAAGAATGGGATGGGGCAGCCTGGAGGCCGGATATCCAGACAGTTTATCTAAATAATCAGAATTAGGACTGTGTTGTAGTTTTAGCTGTTTCTAGTGTTTCTTAGCAATGTAAAGTAATTTAGTTAAGGTAATTTATTGTCATAGCACCAACAGCAAACAAGAGGTGAGGGCTTGGATTGGGCCTGTAGACCGCATGGCTAGTGGGGATCAGGCCTAGGGCCTAGGTCTGGGATACCTTGCATGCCCCACCAGCTGACCAACTGTAAGAAGGAAGCAAGTGGTTTATTGGGAGATATTTAGGTAAAAGTTCACTGGCTACCACTTTGAGAATCAAGCAATTCATGTGCTAGCTGCAGCCTGGAGGTGGGGTAATTGGCATTATGGTAGTTACTGTACCCATACCCGGCACAGACGTAGGGGTTTTTCAGAGTTTAATGGTGGAGCTCCATAGCCTTGGGATATCAGTTACTCAGCAAGACTGAAAGCAGTTCCTGAATGCCAGCAGGGTATAAACATCCCACCCTAGCAAATAAAGCAAGGGGTTGCAATGAGTCGGAATTTACAACCTGTAAGTGCTTATTACACCTAATAGATTGCTCAGTAAGTTTAGTGTGTTTAGAAACATTATGTTATGGGTTTATATTAAGCATTGTGAGTCTGATGGTTTGCTAAGATAAAAATTATTTGAGGGTTTTTCAAAGGCCTTCTGGCATAAAGCGTGGGCCTGACTAACTTCATTATGGGGCTCCTAGGTTGCCAGGAGCAAGTACTAGCTATTATCCGGGCAGGTAATGTCAAAAAAAAGGGGTTAGTATGTCCCATCGCCAATGACCCATGTTGGATAAATAGCATCAGCTTAAGCACTACAAGGAGAGTAATGTGATTTGTTTGTTTAGTAGCTGCCCTGCACGAGGCAAGGGTAATGTATGGTGGGAGGTGCTGATTGGGGAGCAGGGCAAGATGGAGGAGCAGGACCTTCGGGCCGCTGCCCCACCAGAACCCAGAACCCAGAGGAGGCCAACCGGGAAGCAGCCAGAGAACCTGGCACCACTGACCCTGCCTGCTGAACCTGTGTCTCGGCGGGGTGCCTGGCATGTCCAGGCAAGAGCCAGAGAAGCTGAAGCCCAGTCCAGATGAGACACTGGTGCACCCCACTCCTCCTCCTCCTCCTCAGAAAAAAGCACGAAGCAAGAGGGCTGATCAAGGAGCAGCAGCAGCGGACCAAATAGTGGGTATGCCAGAGCTGGATCAGCTGTCAGCTCAGGAGTTGAGGGCTCTACTTAAGAGTGGTGACACCCCCAACAGGAACAGGGGGCACCAGCCGAAATGGGGCAGAGAGTGGGAGGCCATGGAAAAGGTGCTGATAGGGCACAGGAGGAAACAGAGCATCGGCACCCATAAGCCTGGATCTGCCAGGGGAGCCTTCCAGCGGGCCAGCCAGCACCGCCGCAGGCGAGCTTTCGGACTCATGAGCAATTGTGGCAGGGTCTCCTGCCACAAGCAAAGTCCTCAGCTGGGAGTACCGGGCCATGGGTCCCACAGCAGCCAGTCCTCGGGGGTTGGGTCAGCCAACCAGTGGGAGGGCTCGGGGGTGTGGCCACGCCGATACCCCAAGAGTGGGGGGAGCCTAACATGTAGCCTCTGGTGGGAAACCCGGGTCAATCAGGTGTGGAGCAGAAGCTTGACAGGTTGCTGGAATTACTGGCGGACCTGAAAAGGGCGCCAGGAGAGGTCCAGGCGGCTCTGGCCGTAGTAGGGATTGGGAAATGCGAGCAGGAGTGGCATCTGCACCACTGCCAAGGCCAGAGCAAGGGTCAGTGAGCTTTCTATCCCTGGTGGAGCCCATTGGGTCGCACTTGATGGACAAGGTGAGGCCAGAGATAATCAACAGGAATACAAGCATATCTTTGTTCTCTTCTGAACTGGCCAAAAGAGCCAGCAAAAGAAAAAAAAGACAAGGAGGGGGATGATGGTGACGAACAGTAAAAGAAAGGAACTGTGTGGTGGACATGGGAGAACTGGGCTGCAGGGTTTACAATTTACGCAGGGATCCTTATCCAGGGCAGCCCGGGGAAAGCTGACGGATTGTGGGTATACTTTAATAAAATAATGACCATGCACGCTAGTGAGCCAGGCAGGGGGTGGTTAGAATATGATGAGGAGTATCAGAGGAGAAAAAAAATGCACATGGCACGATCGTGGGCGGTCTTGGACCTCCCGCTGCTGTAGACGATCGATATGGGGGGGGTTCAACACACTGACAGTGGTTTCCCGATGAGGTGCCCTGCATCACCAAAAAAAGGTTATCAATCGGGTAATGGGGAAAAAGGGGCAGGAAAGGCGTTATTTCAGCTACAACCAGGGATCAATGCAAGACCGAGTGTTGTCTATACAAGCTTGAGTGTATGGTAAGCGGGAAACCACACTTGTTTCAACAGTGTGGGAAGGTGATAGGGGCAGGGAAGGCAGACAATTTTCGTCCCTTTCAGAAGGGAGGGAAAAAGGCTGGCAACACCGGTCAAAGCCGAAATTATTGAAGAGTGGTTGGTCAATTACCCAGACAGGGTGGCCGCTCGCTCTTTGGCAGATGGTTTCAGGAAGGGGTTCCATATACCTTACCAAGGCCCAAGGAGGGCATACGAGGCTGACAACCTACGTTCTGCCAAGGAGCGACCAGAGGTCATGCAGGGCAAACTACAGAAAGAGCTGACCGCGGGTTGGATCAGCAACCCCTTCTGCTCCCTCCCCTTACGCGCGGTTCAGGGTGTCACCCATTGACCTATTTCCCAAGAAGGTGCCAGGTGAATTCAGAATGATAAACCACCTGTCATACCTGGAAGGGGAGTCAGTCAATGACTACATCAAACCAGTCGACACTGCAGTGTATTATATGTCGCTCGACAGGGCAGTGGCGGTAGGCCAGTTGGGCCAGGGACATTGCTGGGGAAGGCTGATATAGAATCAGCATTCCAGCTGTTGCTGGTATTCCCGGCAGATAGGGAGCTACTGGGCATGAAATTTGATGGGTACTACTATGTGGACAACTGCATGCCCATGGGGTGTGTGGTGGCATGTGCAGTTTTTGAGCAATTCGGCACATTCCTACACTGGACCATGGCACAGAAAGCCAAAGTCAACCACATGGTTCATTATTTGGACGACTTTCTGTTTGTGGGGAGAGCCGGCTCGGGGCAATGCATGCATATCATGGCGGCATTCCATGAGGTGTGCACCGAGCTGGGTGTACCATTAGCCCAGAACAAGACAGAAGGGCCATGCACAAGGCTTTCCTTCCTGGGGATCAAGATTGACACGAGGGAGCAAGTGTTCCGGCTCCCTTAAGACAAGCTGGCGGCCTTGCGCTCCCGGCTGGACACGGTGATGAGGGCGCAGAAAGTCACATTACGGGAGCTCCAGCAACTAGTGGGCCACCTCAGTTTCACCTGCCGGGTAATGCTCATGGGCAGGACATTCATGAGGCGCCTGGCGGGCTTTGGGGCAGGATGCACAAAACCGCTCCATAGAATCTGTCTGGGCAATGCAGGCAGACCTCGGCATTTGGCAGACATTTCTGCAATAGCTTCAATGGGGTGTCGGCGTGGCTGGTCTGGTGTCCAGTGAAGAATTAGAACTCTTCACAGATGCCTCGGGCACTTGGGCTTTGGGGCTTACCTGCAAGGAAAGTGGTGCACAGGACAGTGGCCTCCAGAGTGGATCAGACAAGGCATCACGAGGCAGATAATGGTGATGGAATTCTTCCCCATTGTCATGGCATTGGTGATCTGGGGGGGATGTGCTGCGGGACAAGCACATCACATTCTGGTCTGACAACACTGGAGTGGTGTATGCCATCAACAAACAGTTGGGGAGCAAGGACCTGATGGGCAACCTCATGCAGGTGTTTGTCCTCAAGTGTCTGATGTTGAATATTACCTTTAGGGCAGTGCATGTACCAGGTATTGAAAATGGAATTGCTGATGCTCTTTCTCATTTACAGTGGCAGAGGTTCTGAGAATTGGCACCAGGCCAGACCAACAGCCCAGGAAGTCCCGCCATTTCTATGGAGTTGATAACCCAGAGGCCTGGGAGTTGATTGAGAAGGTTCTTATACCCAGGATGCATATATACCAGAGGAGTCAACTGTTTTTGGAGGTCCAACACGCCAAGGGTGGCAACGACATGGCCAATCCCAGTGCACAGCTGTGTGAATATGTACTGATCAAAAAATACGGGGGTCACCCAGGCAACAGTCGAACAGCACATTGCTGGCATTGCCTGGTTCCAGAAAGTCAAGGGCCTCCTGACTCTACAAGGGCATTTGCCCATAGGAAGATCCTGGGAGGTTAGGCACGGGCAACCCCGAGGGGTACAGACAACAGATGACCTACAGCCCTGCCATGTTCAAGCAGATCTGGGACAAGTTGCCTAAGGTATGCTCATCCCTGATGAGACAAGGCTGTTCCAGACAGTGTACTTGGTAGCATTTTGTGGGCATTCCAGATATCGGAGCTGTGCAGTTTAGCAAGGCTACTGGGAGACCAGCGCTTGGCAGAGGTGGACATGCGGTCACAATGTCTGGAGTCTTGTCCGCATCCGTAAAAGCAAGACCGATCAGCTTGCCCACGGGCAGTGGTGCTGGCTAGGGGCACCCCATGGGCTCCAGTGGGATGTGGGAGCATGGGTACAGGATTATATAACTCAACTCCCAGCAATGGGGGGTGGTCTTCTTCCGTCATGGAGAGGGTGGCCCCCTAACAGTGTACCAGTTAAGGCACATGTTGCAAAAGACCTTGCAACAGCTGGGCATCCTGGTAGAACACTACAACACACACTCCTTTAGGATTGGAGCAGAATCACATGCCAGCATGGAGGGCTTAGCAGATGGGGCAATACAAGTGTTGCAGGCTTTTGAAAGGTACATAAGGCCACACATGTTATAACTCTCATTTGCTTTGTTTGGACAGGTGTTGCGGCCTGAGCAGAGCAGTTCTGGATTTGTGGCCACTCATACATCCATTGGGTGGCCCACAGGGAGAGGCAGTATCCTGAGGAAAGAACCTGTTCCTGGCACACAAGAGGACAGAGGTGCATTGGTTGGGGCAGCATGGGATGCGATGAAATGAGTTGATTGCAACACTGTAAGCAAAAGCCCAAGAGCGGGGGCAGCCAGATGTTTTAGTCCTTCACTTGGGGGGAAATGATCTGGGGGTTGTGTGTATGTGAGGGAGCTTAAGGAGATGGTTAGGTGGGACCTGGCAAGGTGAAGCAATGGTGGCCCTAGGTGCATATAATTTGGTCAGACATGGTGCAGCGGAAGCAGTGGCGGCATGCCCGGAACATTAGGGCAATAGAGAAGGTGCGCCGGCTGCAGAACGCGGCCATGAGACCAATTATGGATTCCATGGGGGGGGGGTCCATAGTAGCGCACCTAGGAGTGTCTGTGAAAGAGCCTGATCTGTATAGCAGAGATGGTGTACATCTATTAGAGAAAGGATTAGACTTGTTTTTGAATGACATACAACGGGCAGTTGTAAGAGTGTTGGCGTGAGGTGCTTGTGGGGGTGAGTGGAGAACTCACCTTATGGCAGCTTTGTAGTCTTGGAATGCTGTGGAGGGGGTAACAGGGATCACGTGTCTTGACCAGCCAGATCTCCTGAGGCTGACAGGAGGGGGGGCCTGATGGATGGCGCCTGGAGGGCACCCTCTTGGGCAGGGTCCCGTGGCATGGCGGATCCTCTGACAGGGAGGAGCTAGCCACAGCCAGTCACAGAGCCATCCCTTATGCCCCAGAGGCTGTTGTCCTCACGGGTCCGGGTTGATGGTAGAGCAGCCCTCCTGGGAGGGAGGAGGGTCGACCATCAGCAATCTAGTGCTCCATGGGGAACCAGATTCCTTCCAGCTACCTAGCTGTGCACAGCATGCTAGCAATTGTATATATGGACAATTGGTTGTATCAATAAATACATGGCTCTGGCCATTTCTCCAAAGCCTGTTGCAGGGGCGTCATTTAGGGGTCACCAGGGGTGCATTTGCGACCTATAAATCAATGACCCCTATGACAGGAACTTGTGACCCTGTCCCCTACCATTGCTTAATGGATGCTTCCTTGGCTGCCGCTGGCTGACGAATAAAAAAAAATAATAATTTTTCCTCCCAGCGTTAAGTTCCCATGTAAGCTTGTCTGTAGCCTGTGTAGAGGAGGTTTCAGGAGTCTGTGCTAGCATGGGGTTGCCTGGAAGGCACGTTGCGCTGCTCTCTCAGCCTGGTCAAGAGGATAAGACGAGCAAGCAATTTTCAAAAAGGCAGGGGGAAGTTATACATGGCATCTAGGAGAAGACAGATCTGGTAAGATAAACTATTTTTGAGAAAAATGGACCACAACTGGCAAAGTGTGTTTTAGATGCAGAATTTAAACAGATGGCATAGTAGCTTATAGCAGCCTTGTTGTTGTACGAGTTGTTTTAAAAAACAAACAGTGAATTTACTAATACAACAACTTTGTATTCTGGGAACATGCTTTAAGAAGCGGAGTTCAAATGAATGCATAACGCTGCAGTGGTCTTTCTTCTACTTGAGTCATCGAAAAAATAGTTAACAAGTTAAACCTAAAGAGATGGTGTTTTAAGCTCAGTGATTTCATTTTGTTTTGGGGATAAGTGTCCTCATAAAAGCACAAGATTAAATAAGAAGCATATAGTGCACTCCTTTCCGTCTGACCTCCATTAACCTTTCGAGCGGGCTGCTCATTTGGGTGCACCGGTTAACGAGGTTGATTCGCGGCTTTTCCTTTTTGAAATTCTTCTATAGAACTGCAGTCACTAGATAGGAAGCCCAGTGCTCACCTGTCAAGGCTTCATCAGGGACAGGGAAACAAAGACAAGTTGCTGTTTAAATCATCTCATAAAAGTGACACCAGATGATTGACAGGTTACACTTTGTGTCAGTGAAATTATTTACAATTATCAAAACAAATTAATACAAAGACAAAATACAAAAACCTTTACATCTTATAGAAAATGCTGTCCACACTGCCAAATAGGTTCCACTTCATAACAGCGAAAAGGGTATTAAAGATAAAAATGTTTTTGTAATTTCAGTACCAGCTAATGGAACAAGCATTTATGAATGTTTTCCTGGCAGGTTGGTCTATGATACAACCCTTAAGGGGAGCAGAAAATCACAAATAAAACATGGAACTCGACGTGGCTTTCAGTGTGATATAAAAGTAAAATGGAATATAGTTTATGAGATTTCTTTTTAGTAAAAACCTTAAAGGCTTTTTTATAAACACTTTGAGAACATGATATTAGAAAGCCTTGGGTGAAAATAGCATATTTTGTTCCTTTAAAAAAAAAGGTAGAATTGAGTATTTAACAGTACTTGGGTTTAAACAAAGCACAGATTGATGAGTACAGTATGTAGGCAAGTTGCACTCGGTGGTTTGACTATTAGGTTAATGAAACATGAGAGGAAGCTGGGCTGCCATTTGAATATTAGAATATAATAGAATGCATTTTGATGATCTACATCTCTTTATGAAATATATTTACTTGTATTAAAGGGAGAAGAAACGAGTATTAAAAATTTATTTCCATAAAAATGAGATACAGAAAATACTGCATCAAGTGAGTACCATGGCTGTTAAAAGAACAGTTGTTTTAGATATTTATTTTTTGACTGAATTTTGGTGTGGACAGTATATTCATACATGTACTTATGTGTATTAGGTGTAAAAGGCATCTCCTGATGAAGCCTACTTTGTAGGTGAAACATTGAGGTTGTGGGCCAAACTCAAAATAAAGGAACTTTTTGTACAACTTGAAAAATACTGTCTGCAGTGTGAATATTGCACCCCACACCCCCATTCTGATACAGAAAACTGGTCTTTGTTTACAGATGACACCAAGATCTGTAACAGGGTGGATACTTCAGAAGGGGTGGAGAAAATGAGGAAGGACTTGGGGAAGCTTGAGAAATGGTCTGAGTAGTGGCAACTGAGGTTTAATTCAAAGAAGTACAAAAGCATGCATTTGGGGCATAGAAACCCTGAAGAGAGATACAGGATGGGGGGGGGGGGAGTTGCTGACAGTCACCAAGGAAGAAAGGGACCTGGGATTTATTATTTCAGATGGCCTGAAAATGTCAAAGCAGAATACAGAAGCAGCAAGGACAGCCAGTGGCATCCTGGGATGCATAGGAGGGGGTTTCACCAGTAGAAGGTGGAAGGTAGTGAGGCTGTTATATAAAACCCTGGTCAGGCCTCACATGGAGTACTGTGTGCAGTTCTGGAGGCCGCACCTTCGAAAGGACATTAATAGGCTAGATACGGTCCAGAGAAGGGTGACTAAGAAGGTACAGGGCTTGCATCACAAAGCTTACGAGGTGAGATTTAGGGACCTCAATATATACTCACTGGAGGACAGAAAGGAGAGAGAGGACATGATAGAAACATTCAAGTACCTTAAAGGCATAAACAAGGTGCAGGGGGAGACATCTTCCAATACAGGAGGAGTACAAGAACAAGGGGGCATGTGATGAAATTGAAAGGTGGCAGGTTAAGAGGAATGTGAGGAAGCTTTCTTCACTGAGAGGGTGGTAGATGCATGGAATGGTCTGCCACAGGAGGTGGTAGGAAGCGAGCACTGTGGATGGATTTAAACATGCATTGGATAGGCATAGAACCATAGAAGTAAAGTGTGTGGGGGGGGGGTAGAAACCATAATCAAGTACAGGGCTTACAGGCAGACTGGATGGGCCTAGCAGTCCTTATCTGCCGACAATTTCTGTGTTTCATTGATAAATTAAATCAAGGTACTGGCCATTTCATGAAATCTTGAAATAGAAAGTGATAGAAATGTAGAAAAGTGATGGCAGAAGACCAAGGGTCCATCTAGTCTGTCCATGAGCTCCTGAGATCTTTTCAGACCTCAGAACCTAACCCCACTACTGTTTAATGCTTCCTAGTGCTCCCACTGATTTTATTCAAGCTTTTTCTCTATCCCACCCTAGCTTGAATGATGTCACTGTCTTTGTTTCCACCACCTGCAGCAGCCTCTGTTCCACTACCTTTCTATAAAATGGCAGGCAGTATAGCACAGTGGTTTAAGGCTCTGAGCTGCAAATCTGGAAACCTTGGTTTGAATCCCACAGCCCCCACTTGCATACTGTGTGACCCTGAGCAAGTTACTTAACTTTCTTGTGCTCCCAGGTTGCATCTGTAAACAAGGTTTCAGCTTAGTGTGTCTCTCCTGGTAAAGAAAACAAAATAGTGTTTCCTGAGCTCCCTCCTGAAGCTCCCCCCTCAACTTCCACTCATGTCTCTGGTACTGGAGTTGTAAACCCTGATGAACAGATCCGAGGAGGGCGCCTTGTTTATTCCTCTCAGAAACGTGTATGTCTCTTTAATTACCCCTCTCTCCCTCCTAGTCTCCAGTGATGTTACTGAGGGACAAACTGTAGGTCCAATGCATGAAGCCTAAAGTGGCGTGCACAAGGGTGGGCAACACACACACGAAGGGCATATGTGTGAGTGGGTACATTAGCACACCTAGGAGGCATGCAAGAACCATGCTGACACATGTAGGCAATCCACGACTGTGTGTCTGAGGGCCATGTAGCATCATGTGTAGTACTCCCGAATGTGCATTCATGAAGCCAGGTATGACAGCCAGGCACATGACGTGGGAGCATATACTTGCAGCAGGTAGAGGGCTTCCGTAAGCAACTTAACACCATGGTACGTAGTAGTTCCTGGACAGATCAGGATGCTGTGGAAGTAGAAGGATGATGCAAACTGTCTGTCCCACCATGGGCACACACGGGACACAAACAATAACCAGCACCATGATGGGGGAACACCTGGCAGTGCACAGTCACATAGGTATAGGACTGATATGGATGGTACAGCTCTCTGCCCAGGTGAGCAGCACCTGGGCAGTTCTGAACTGCCATCAACAGAGGCACCAACATAGAAGCAACACCCACCCCACACAGGCCACACAGGCAGGACCCCAATATAATTGTACTCCCAGTGCACAACACACACACACCGCCCACTCCACATGGAGTCCCCCACGAATACCCCAAGTCCCTCCCATGAAGCCCCCCCGAATGCCCCAAGGCCCTCCCAAATGTGCCACACCCAACCACAGCTGTGAGCAAACCACTGTCCTGGAGACAATAACGACACAGGGATAGGAAAATAAAAACTTTAATGAACAACATAGCACTAAAACAACATGATGAAGGTGGGCAACATCTGCCCAGGTACAGAACTTGGTAACCAGCTCTATGTCACATTGACAAATGCCACCCCTCTGGCCCCGCCCACACTGTGGCCCCACCCAAATAATGCCGCCCCCACCTTGCTACCACTATGATTTTGCTGAAATGATGCCCCTGGCCGGTTGTAGTATCAGTTTGTTCAGGTGAAGAAGGCATATGCCCTCAAAAGACAACTGAGGAGCCTGCAAGGTATTGCAGCAGATGGGGCTTTGTCTGGGGGGCAGGGCCTGAGACACCTGAACAGTAGAGACCCAGGTAGAACTGCTCAGAAGGGGCTGGGGAGTAGGTCTCTAGGGGAGAGGGAGGGAGCTTGTGGCCAGGGACAGGGAGGAGCCAGGCCCCTTAAGAGGGGCTGCACAGGAGGAATTCTTCCTCATTCCTCCTTGTCCAAGGTCACATCCCACCCAAACCTCACCCTCGAAAAGCAGGGGGAACGGGGGGGGTACAGGGAACTTGCTTTCCCACTAAGGGGATCATCTTAGGGCTCTAGAAGGAATTTTCCGTATTTTTCCCACTGGGTTTTCTGTTTTTGCCTTCTCCAGCAAGGGGAAGTTATTCTAGTTACAGTAGGCTAGGGAGCAGATAGGTAGGTGTCACAGTCATGAACACTGTAAGTGTGGTGGCTTGGTAGTCTTGGAATGCTGTGCAGGGGTAACAGGGATCACGTGTCTTGACCAGCCAGATCTCCCTGAGGCTGACAGGAGGGCAGACCTGACGGATGGTGTCCGGAGGGCACCCTCTTCGGCAGGGTCCCACGGCATGGCGGATCCTCTGATGGGAGGAGCTAGCCGCAGCCGGTCACAGAGCCATCCCTTATGCCCCAGAGACTGTTGTCCTCACGGGGTCTGGGTTAATGGTAAGGTGGCCTCTCCTGGGAGGAGGGTTGACCATCAATGATCTAGTGCTCCATGGGGGCTAGATTCCTTCCAGTACCTAGCTGCGCACAGCACGCTAGCATTTGTATATATGGACAATTGGTTTTATCAATAAATACATGGCTGTGGCCATTTCTCCAAAGCCTGTTGTTGTGTCAGTTTGTTCAGATGAAGAAGGCATATACCCTCAAAAGACAAAGTTGTCACATCCATACATGTTTGCAGCAAACTGCGAGTGCCCTAAACATGTTTGAATATAGTCTCAGGAGCCAAGTCCACACAAAGGCACTAAATGGATGATCACTGTGCTCATCACAAAGCATAGCCCCCTGCTGGCAACAGAGAGGTATAGTCTCATACTGAAGAAAGGGCTTCCAGGGAGCAGACTTAATCAAGCATACAGCATCACAGGGTGTGCTGTATAAGATCATCCCAAAATACTTAAAGAGCTAGTGTACTGCCTAAAACTAAACTTAGTTTTTAAAAGCAGTCAACCATTACCTTATATATCTGAGGTACTTTTTCTTTCCTCTTTCTTTAATAAGAAGATTGTTTGCCTGATGTCAGTAGTATTTATTTATTTATTTAGTTTTTGTTGACCGGGTAAGTGAACTAGACCAATTCTGCCTATTTTCAGGCACGACCCGGGGGAGGGGGGATACAGATGAATGCCAACTGACCTTGAGCCAGATTAAGCTGTTGGTGGTATTTTTTAGTGACTGATTTTAGGTATGGTAGTGGGACAGCACTCTGCCTGGCAGCTGACATATCTGTCTCTGTTGTCTCCCAATACATCATTAGCATTGTGAACTCACTGACTAGAACATCACGGCTGCTTAGGAATAGCCACTCAGCGACTGCCAGGTCAGTCACCTGTGATGTCACTGTCAGTGAGATCATAATGCTGATGATGTGTGGTGGGGGGGGCTTGGATAGAGACAGACATGTCAGCTGCCAGGCTAAGAGCTTTTCCACACATTCATCATAATATTATCACATAGTTGAATTTCTAATGAGCCAAAGGAAAATTAAAAATATTTCGGAAATAAAAAGTTACAACTGACTACTTCTTAAAAATTGTATTACTTTCCTGTCTGCCTGTTTTGGCTCCACTAGCTCTTTAAATTCAATAGCAGACTCAGTAAGTTCACCATTTTAAGCCCTGATCTCTGGGAGCAGGGAGTCAGTAAAGTTCTCCTGGGAACAGAAAATAGCATACAATAGTTTTCTTAAAGGTGACGAGAAACAATTTTACACCTCAAATGCTCTCCTACTTTCCTTTAAGTGCCTGTTCAACATTCTGCTATATTTTAAACTTTTTTTAAAATTAATAATCTAATTATTTTGCATTTGCAGCTACCCTGAATCCCTCTCTCCTTAACAATTGCTGCTGTCTCTTATCATAGTGCCGGAACATTTCAATGATGTGAGTGACACCATTCCAGGCCGCTCAGATGAATGGCATGGAATTTTGTAACTGACATCAAGGAATGTCTTAGAAGTATGAAAAGAAAGAGCAGGAGCTGCTGGGGTACTCTGTAAACCTGAGGAAATGTTGTAGAAATGTAGAATTCACTAGTGGAATTAGTAAGGAATGACCATTCCACTGGTGGAATTTCCACAGGAATTTCATTTGTTCAACTCAGTGTATTCTGCCTACTGTGATCCATGGAATAATATTCAGCAGAACAGACATTTTTCTATGGAAAATTATTCGCAACAATTTCCACAGAAAATATTGAGATCCATGGGATAATATTCTTCGGAACGGTGATTTTTTTTTTTTTGTGGAAAATCATTCCACAACTATTTTATGCTGCAGAATTCTTCCATTCTGTTTCCAGCAGAATTCGGGAATTTTGGCAGAATTTTACTATTCAGTGGAATTTAGTTCTGCTGGAATGTGAAAATTCCACACAGCACTAACCTAAGGGCAAAGCTAGACTATTTATCAAAATTGGTCAAAGCATACCAGAATACATAACTGACATGGAAAGGAAAATGGAAGGCAGTTAATTAGATATGTAAAAATCCTTTGCTGTGACCATTAATGCCATGCAGCAGCTGACTGCCAGTAAACCAAGAACACGGACATAGTAAAAGACAAACTGAATTTCAATCTGAATAACTAACTGGTTTCGGCCCCTGGAGAACAAGACAGTGTTGTCAACATAAACAACTGCTGCAATACTGTGCAAACCATCAGCCAAGTCACTTAAAGATATACTGCATAATAACAGACCTAAAATGGACTCTTGGGGTACTCCAATATTCATATTATTAGACGATGGAACAGGGTTACCAATGTTTGTACACCGACTCCTGTTCCAAAGTTAGTCTGTAAACCAGTCAGCAACATTTTTTGAAAGCAAAGTGCCATGAGACTGGATAGCAAGCTAATGCCCGGATGTGAGCCCTGATACCAGCTGATGACCTGGCCACCCTAGTGCGTGCCTTCATCACATCTAGGCTGGATTACTGCAGTGCTCTGTACCTTGAGCTATCTGGAGGCAACATCTGCCATTTGCAGCTGGTGCAGAACACGGCAGCAAGGCTGTTAACAGGCACATCGAGATGTGATCACATTATGCCTATTCTCCACGGACTTCACTGGCTGCTTATAAGCCGTAGATTCCCTTTAAGAAACATAGAAACATAGACTTTGATGGCACATAAGGACTGCTTGGCCCACCCAGTCTGCCCATTTCCCTACCTATTGGATAAGCTGCAGATCCTAGTTTTATTTAATTAATTTACTTATTTATTTAAGCGTTTTACCAGGAAAGGCATACTGAGCTTATTACTGCTTGATTCCAGATGCATCCTGCGGATAATACAAAATACATTGTAAGCATACAATATAATATGGTGAGATAGTGGGTACAGGCAAGTTAACAGCAGGTTACAATACAATACATGGTAAAACATGGTGCAGGAATACAAAATAACATTGTGAAGCATATAATATAGCAAAGTGATATAATAGGTACAGGAAGTTAACAGCAGGTTATGACTCAATAACATGGTATACCATGGTGCAGGAATACAAGTGCATTTAACATATCAGGCATCCTCTCATAGCCATTTGGCTAACAGCACCTCAGTTGGGGGTCTACATGCCTCCACGGTGAGAAGAGCCTGCTGCCACACTTCCTGAGCCCTTGCTAGCAGGTGTCCTCTCACAGCCCTTTGGGCTAACAGTGCCTCAGATGGGCGTCTATACGCTTCCATGGCAAGAACAGCCTGCTGCCATGCTCCCCGAGCCCTTGCTAGCAGGCATCCTCTAATAGTCCTTTGGGTTATCAGCTCCTCAGATGGGGGTCTACATGCTTCCATGGCAAGAAGAGCCTGCTGCCACACTCCCTGAACCTTGCTAGCAGGTGTCCTCCCATAGCCCTTTGGGCCAACAGTGCCTCAGATGGGGTCTACCCACCTCCATGGTGAGAAAAGCCGCTGCCACACTCCCCGAGCCCTGGCTAACAGGTGTCTTTCACAGCCCTTGGGCCATTACATCTCAGATGGGGCTCCATGCCCTTCCACGGCAGGAAGAGCCTGCTGCCACACTCCCCTAAGCCCTTGCTAGCAGGTATGGCCTAGACAGCTGCCCGGAACTCAAGATCATGGCTGTCACTGTAAATTTTCTAAGGACAATTGCCTTTATCTTGGGACAGATCTTATTGGCTGTCCGTGGAACACAAGCTCTTGTTTGGTTCCTCATCCTGCCAGGCATTTCCAAATTCCTCCTGACTGGACTATGTCACTACCATTGGCCAGTTTATTTAACCTTTATTCCCCCTAATCAAGTATTGCCTCTGATATCTGGTCTGTTTTAATACTCAGTGCTGAATTTCTTCAGTTTAAAGTGTATTTTAACTGTACATGTATGTGTTTGAACTTGGAAGTTTAGAGGGCTAGACTATGTTCCTAATTATGTGCTGAGTCTTTGTTACCACATTGGGTATTTCTGTGAAAAGTCACTTTCAGTTAATTTCTCCACCTACATCCCACCCCACAGCCAATCCCCTGCTTGTAAAGCTCTCTCTGACTACCTAGCCAGCCACCCCCACAAAATGGAACAAGTCCTAGTTGGGGATCTCAACATAAACTGGCTGGTGAGCTCATCAGCACATGCCAAACATACTTTAGCTGCATTAGATATGACCCAACTGGTATCCCAGCCTACCAGCGCCAACCCCACTAATGGAACCCACACCCTACTAGATATCCTGCTCACTAATCGTCCCCACCATATTACTGACCTGGGTGTCCTACCCAATGCCTTCAGTGACCACTCCCCAATCATCTTCAGCTGGTCCTGTCAGCTACCCAAACCACCACCAAGTATCGCCTTTCATCATCGATACACTCAGGAGGCATAGCCAAACCAAACAATATCTAATTAACTGGGACTGGTCCCTCATTTCCCAAGCCCAGCACATAGATGATGCATTGCACTACTTCTCCACCACTTTTAATACCGCCTATGATGCTTTTGCACCAACCATCAAAGTGACCACTAAGAAATGTAGTGCCCCCTGGATCACCCCAGAACTCCTACAACAGTTCAAAATGCATGATAACGTCTGGCATTGTGCCACTGCCTCTGGTTTGCTAAGCGATAGGCAGGCCTATAATGCTGCCCGCAATAAGTGTACCTGGGCAATCCGCAAGGCCAAGCGGAGCACTACAGAACGGCCCTAGCCACCTCCTGGGGTAGCACAAGAAAGTTCTGGAATAACATCAAGGAACTTAATGGTAAATCCTGCTCTCTCCCCCCCCCCCACAACTTAGTGTTAATGGTACTACCAACCACAGACACACTTCACATAGCTAACTGCCTTAACTCCACCTTCTCAGACCTCAGCTCAGTCCTCCCTAGCAACTTTTTCATCTAATTCAGTCTACCCCACCGCCTCAGCTCCTCCACCCCCCTTCAAACTCAGAGTCATTACCCCTACAGAAGCGAAAGCCTACCTGTCCAAAGCCCCCCAGAGCTCCAATTATTGCAAAGATGCCTTCGATAAGCGTATCTATACCTTGCGCTAGACTCAGTTATCTCCCCACTCACGGATCTTCTAAGTCTGCCCCTGCACCCGGGCCAGTTCCCAACCTCATGGAAAATGGCAGTGATAGCAACAATATTGAAATGTGGTGACAGCTCCCTCCCAAATAACTACCGGCCCATCTCAATTCTCCCTCCACTCTCTAAAGCCCTTGAAAAGATCATGGCCAATGAGCTCACTGACTACCTCCTCGCACACAACCTCTCATGTAGGGAGCAGCATGGTTTCAGAGCTGGTCATAGTACTATGACTGCCCTCACAGAATTTGCTAACTCTCTGCACTCCACACTTTACAAGGGGCACCTCGTAGGGGCCATGTTTATAGACCTCTCAAAGGCCTTTGACATGGTTTCTCACTCCCTCCTTCTTAACACATTACAACAAATTGGGGTCTCTCATTGTCCTCTCTCATGGTTCTCCAGCTATCTTTCATCTAGAACCCGATGTGTTAAAATTAATAATACCACATCTACTATGCTGCCTGTGTGCTCAGGAGTTCCCCAGGGATCTATCCTGGGTCCCTTGATATTCAGCATCTACCTCAATGCCCTGCCTAAATCCTGCCCAGGCAACCTTTTCCTCTATGTGAACGAAGCTGTTCCTTATGCCGCACATCCTGATCCTCTCTCTCTCTCTCTCTCTCTCTCCAGCATCTCACAAACCTTCTTCTCTCAGATTGAACACTGGTTTGCTGAACACAGATTGGTGGTCAACATTAAAAACCATGACGATGCTCTGTGCCCACCGCCAAAACAGATCAAAGGATTTCCTCAGAAATACTCTCTGCCTCTGTCATCCCACTGGAACAGATCCAAAGTACAAATATCTAGGTATTACATTTGACTCTTCCTCTCATTCCAAGAACATAAAAAAAATACTCACCTCCACCTCCAACACCCGCATTGGTCTCCTTTACAGACATAAAGACTGCCTGCCACCCGAAGCACTTCACCTAGCCATTACCTCCTCAGTCTTATCGCTGATGAACGATGGCCTCACAATTTATGCTACCGCTGACCCTACAACGCTTCATCAAATACAAGTAGTCATCAATAAGGCCTGCTGGCTCCTCTCTGGTGCTGACAGAAATACACATACCTGCACCCTATACGTGCTCACCAATATCCTCTCCTTTGAGGAAAGACTATTATACCGCACCTGTCTCTTCACCAAAAAAAATCTACCTGGGTTTAACCCCAATAGGTGTCATGGCTTCTCTTCAGGCAGCCACCATCTCAGTGTCCACACAGGCCACCCAAAACTATCTGGAAGGTGCCTAATGTCAGGACCACCCTGGCCCAGCGATCCTTTCCTTAGAGCTCCATGCTTGTACAATGCCCTCCCACTGGCTGTTACATAAATCACCAATCTAGGTCCTTTAACAGCTCCCTTAAGGGCCCATATCCTCTCCTCATGTCAATGCCAGTGTAACTGGTAACCTGTGGATCCTGCACCACGCCGCTAGGGCCACGCACCTGCCCTTGGCCAGGCAGTGGAGAGCCTCACTATTTCTAACCTACAGGTTCCTCACCTCCCTCAGTTACATATAGTTGCACTGGACTATGAATGCATTGTATTATGTATAAGACAAGGCCTCCTGAGGTGGCTTACTACCAATTCATATCATGCATTGCTTTAGCTACCAATTGTATAGGTCTTAACTCATTAGGTAAATATGTTGATAGCTCTGCCCTGTTTTAGCTACCAAATGTACAGGCATTAACCCTTGCTCATTGTACTTATACTCTGTATGACTGCTTACCCACATTTATTCTATGTATGTACTGTATGAATGTCTATGTTTTATTCTGACGTGGAGCCTTTGGAAACGAGTCCATGACTCAAAGGGTTGTAATTCTGCTTTCCTAGCTAAATAAATGTAAGTAAGACAGTTTAAGGGCAGAGACAGGTAAAATGATGAAGCGGGGTTTAGTAGTGCAATCGTACAGCCATATCTGAGGTTCCAGACATGGAAAGGGGGCCTTGGGATTATAAAACTGAGTAAGGAAGATTCAGCAGTTGTTCAGAGGAGACTGGAGGGGAGGGGGTAGTTGTTTGCTAGGTGCATGAGCAGATGGAGGTGAAATGTGCAGATAATAGACCATTTAGGTGCAGGAGGGTGAGGAGTGTCAAAATGTACCAACAGCCTACTTCCTTCTACCTCCCACTGGAATTGTCTTATGTCTGTCCAATGCACTCTTAAATTCCCCCACTGTTTCAACCCCACAACCTCCTCAGGAAGGCGATTCCATGTGTCCACTACCTTCTCCATGAAAAAATGCTTCCTCACATTGCCCCTGAGTTGTCCCCCCTCTATCTTCAAATTGTGCCCCCTTGTTCTTGCACATCTCTTTTTATGAAAGATGCTACCCCCTTGGACTTTATTGATTCCCTTGAGGTACTTGAAAGTTTCTATCATGCCCCTCTTCTCCTTCCTTTCCTCAAGGGTACACATATTAAGCTCTTTTAGTCTGTCTTCATATGGCTTCTGGTACAGACCCTGCACCATTTCAGTTGCCCTCCTCTGAATTGCCTCCATCCTGTCTATGTCCTTGCAGAGATGGTGTCTCCAGAACTGCACGCAGTACTCCAGATGGGGTCTCACCAACTGTCTGTACAAAGGGATAGCAGCTTCCTGATTTCTACTAGTGATGCCTCTCTCTATGCATCCCAGTATACCCCAGCCCTCCTTACTGCCTTCTCACATTGCTTGCCTACCTTTAGGTCATCTGATATGACTGCCCCAGGTCCCTTTCCATTTTGTAATACCCCCCCATTGTGTACTCTTCCCTTGGGTCAAGGTCAGATTACTGACCTGTAAAGCCCTGCATGGCCGGGGACCAGACTACCTGCAAGACATCCTGGTTCCTCATTGCCTGGCTCATTCTCTCCATTCCTCCAAGGGATGCCTACTGGTGGTCTCCAGGGCTAGGCTGTGGCAGTCAGGAGATTGTGCTTTTTCTGTCGCCACACCAGCCCTGTGGAATTGACTGACAGGCTACTTGAGGGTGGCACCCTCATTGGAAACCTTCAAGAAAGGGCTGAAGACATTTTTATTTTGTCAAGCTTATGATATTCTAAAACTAGAAAGCTGTACAGCCAACTGACTGTCTTGTTTTTAGGTGGTAGGTAGGTAGATAGACATTGGCCCAGATATTCAAAGATTGCTCATGGCGCCAACAGTGTTACCATCGCCAGCCCACTGATGCGCCCTGGTGCGATATTCAAAGGGAAAAGTGCGCTGCAAATCCTGATGCGCTGGAGTGCATCAGTAATGTATGTGGGCACAGGTGGGGGGGGGCATGCCCATGCATAACCTGCACAGCCTGATATTCAGCCCGGGATGTGCAGAGCCATGCATGCTCAACCCCTACTTGTGCCTGCACAAAGTTAAGCCCCCCCAAAAAAGGGCAAATGATGTACACCCACAGGTGAGCTGCCGCATTGCAGGGCACAACACGGCAGCTGCCACCTGTGGGTGGCCACCGAGTTCTTGGCTGGCTGGTGGCACCCCCATGCCCAATCGTGGGCATTAACGAGAACAAAACCCCATCCTATATCCCTGGTGGTCCAGTGGACCACAATGTGCCGATCGCGGGCATCTGTATTCTTAATAAAGACCCCGTCCTACATCCCTGGTGGTCAGTGGGCAGTTCCCATGATCGCGGGCATCTGTGTTAAGAGAGAACCCCCAGGCAAACATCCCTAGTGGTCCAGTGGACCGCACTCTGCCTGATCGCGGGCATCAGTACAGGCGAACCTATTACCCTGGTGGTCTAGGTGCCCCCTCCCCCCCCACCCGCCCACTGAGCCCCCGGTCAACCGGCGGGTGACAGCATCCACCTGCCTGCCGCCCGCCGCCACTGACTGACACCTTGGTAGGGCTGCGCCCATTGGTTCACAGCATGAGCCAATGGGTGTGCAACCATCTCTACCACATTCAGATATGTGAATGATTTGGAATGTGTAGTATGGTATGGTTGTGCGCCATTGGCTCAGGTTGTGAACCACGGGCGACAGCCCTCACCGAGGTGTCAGTCGGTAGGCGCGCGGTGGCAGGCGTGGTGGTGTGCTGGCTGACCGGGGGAGAGCAGGGCGGTGGGGCCCAGTGGGCGGGTAGGGAGGGGGTACCCTAGACCACCAGGGTAATAGGACGCTTTCCATTGTACTGATGCCCGCAATCGGCAGAGTGCGTCCACTGGACCAGCAGGGATGTTGGCCGGGGGGGGGTTCTCTTTCTTAAAACAGATGCCCGCGAGTGGGTGGAAATCAGTCCACTGGACCACCAGGGATATGAGGGGGGTTCTCTTTCTTAAAACAGATGCCCACAATTGGGCAGAAACCGGTCCACTGGACCACCAGGGATATAGGACGGGGGTCTTTTATTAAGAATACAGATGCCCGCGATCGGGCACATAGTGGTCCACTGGACCACCAGGGTTATAGGACATTTTTTATCTTTACAGATGCCCGCAATCGGGCTGCAGAAGTGTTGGTCCCGGCGGCTGCTGCCTGGCAAGGCGCCAGGCGCAAGTCTTGAGGATCGGCGGTGTACCTGCATGCAAATGGGATACAAATGGGGCCATATGACATGCAAATTGCCCCATGTGTGCCTTAGCATAAATTATGGCCCCATTTGCATGTCACCTTTTGAATAGCGCAGGTGCTGTGAATGGCGCAATGGCACTTGCGCTAGCGCATTTCCATGCTCCACTCTGGTCACTTGCGCTGGCACAGTGCCACTGTGCCAGGCACAGTGCCACTGTGCCATGCACAGTGGGGGTGGCCAGGGTGCAATATTCAAAGCTGCTGAGCCATAGCACAGCTCCGTTGAATATCGCCCAGGCCACACCCCTGTGCAGCCTAGTTGAGCTGCACCCAGGCTTGCACCACAGCCTCGCGCAGTTTAAATATCTGGGCCATTATGTTTAATCTGTTTTATTCACTCTGCAATGTGACTGTTGGAAGTGTCTTTGATGATGTTCATTTAAGAATTGTACAGCATTCCAAGCCTCTGGGAAGGGGTGCTTTATAAATAAAGTATCGATGTATCTGTCTCTCTGTCTATCCATCTGTCTAGTGCGGTTCATAAAATCAATGTCCTTTGTTAGTTCAAGGAATATTTTCAAGGCTAAATCTCCTGAATCCAATGTTCTGTGTAATTAATTAATCAAATATAACAGAGCAGTCTGGGTCTCAAAATGCTGTAAAGCCATGTTGCTTTGATGTCAGTAAATTATGAAAACCTAGATAAGATGTAAGCTGATCAAAGACTATTGTTTCAAGAGCCATACATAGAGAGGCAATATAGATATTGCATAATAATTACTCAGTTGCGGTCCAGAAACCAGATCTAAAAGCAGGCTCCACTATCGCCCCTTTCCAAGCTCCTGGCACCTGTTTAGTACATAAATATAGATTAAAATGGAATTCTAATGAGATAAGCCAACTCATCAAGAACAATGTGAAACAAGAACATATCACTGCCATCAATACCTCATTTATAGAAACCTTCATATTCTTTAAATATTTTAAATCAAAATGAAAGAAAAAGCTACTATGGTTTTCAAAAGAGGTGTCGGGGAAAGACAGGGAGAAAAAGATAGCATTCAGGAAGTATAAGGAAACACATAAGGAGCAGGACCGAGAGCTGTACCAGTTAAGGCAGAAGGAAGCAGGGAGGGAAGTCAGAATAGCAAAGGCCCAAACTGAGGAAAAGATAGCCAACTCAGCTAAGAAGGGGGATAAAACCTTTTATAGGTACATCAGGGAGCGTAGAAAGACAAAGAGAGGGATAGTGAGGCTGAACAGAATGGATGGTGGGTGGGCAGAGAGGGACAGTGAAAAAGCAGGACACTGACCGAATATTTCTGCTCAGTATTCACAAAGAGGAGGAGGAGGTGCCTAATCCAATTAACAGAAGCACTCTTGATGGGGGGCGATCCAGTGTTTACAGAAGAAAGGGTTCTGAAAGAACTCCTAAAACTGAAGGTGGACAAAGCAATGGGGCCTGATGGAATTCATCCCAGAATTCTAAAATAATTAAGAGGAGAACTAGTGAAACCACTGACTACCCTTTTAACAAATCATGGGAGGATGGTGTGGTACCTGAGGACTGGAGGAAGGATGTGATTCCCTTCACAAAAGTGGGACTAAGACAGAGGCAGAAACTAAGACCTGTCAGTTTGACCTCTGTGGTAGGGAAAGTGATGAAATCACTTCCAAGGAAAGAATTGTTGAGTACCTAGAGGCCAGTGGGGCATAGGACCCAAGGCAGCATGGGTTCACAGCGGGAAGGTCATGTCAGACAAATCTAATTGAGTTCTTTGACTGGGTGACCAAAGTAGACCAGGGAGGGGCTGTGGACGTGGCCTACCTAGATTTTAGCAAGGCATTTTACACAGTCCCACACAAAAGATTAATAGACAAATTAACCAGCCTGGGAGAGGGTCCCAGGGTGGTAGCCTGGGTAAAACGTTGGCTGGACAACAGGACACAGGAGGTAATTGTAAATGGAGTCCACTCTGAAGAAAGAGTGGCTACAGTATCTCCCCTTTCTCTGCCATCCCAAGGATGCCTTCTATCATATCCTTGTCCATTTCCTCCCCCTGACATGGGGGTCTGTATACAACCAGATTGTGGCGCCATTTCCAGTCTCTAAGGTGACCCACAGTGCCTCCTCTCCTCCCTGTTTACTCTTTTGTTCAATTGCTTTTATCCCTTCCCTTAGATAGGAGCTACTCCTCCCCCTCTTCTCCCCTCCATGTCTCTCCTGTAGGTTGTGTACCCTGGTATGTTAACATTCCAGTCATGGTTCTCTGTGTACCATGTTTCTGTGACTGCTACAATATCCAGGCATCCCTCTTCCATCAAGGCCACCAGTTCAGGGAGCTTGTTGCCCAGACTATGGGCATTGGTACTCATTACCCTCCATTTCTTGATGACCTTACCCCTTTTTGCCCCATCCCTGTCCTCATTGCCTTTGTCATTTTCTCCATTTACCCTGCCCTTCTCCTATCGACATCTCTGTCTTGGTGTTTACCTCACTTACTACTCCTATTTTTGGGGCTAGGATGTCCCTGCTCCTTTCCAGTGCATCCCCTTGGCTAGTTTAAATGTTTGCCAGTGAAGCATTTAAACCTATCACCTAGGATCCTAGTTCACCTCCTGGACAGATGCAGGCCATCATGCCAGTATATGCCTGTATCACTCCAGGTGGACCCCAGTCCCCAATGAAGCCAAATCCCTGAGCTCTGCACCAGTTTTCCAACCACTGATTGAATCCCATGGTGGAGCACCTAGCCTATATATTTATATTTATATTTAATTGTGTTGACCTGGAAAGCCCACTGGCACTAGAAGTCCCTTTTTTCAGAGAGGCGACCAGGGAGGGATACAGATGATAAGCAACTGAAATCGAATCAGATTAAGCTGTTGGTGGTATTTTTAGCAAATGGGGAAGCTGGCCTGGGCACCGGAGAAAATCCTCTACTCTTTTCAATAAGTGCCATGAGATCTTTAACATCCACCTGAACTACCACCAATCAAGGCAGATAGGACCTTGGTTTAACATCTCATTCGAAAGACAGCACCTCAGAAGTGCAGCAGCCCCTCTTGCTGCACTACAGTGTCAGTATTGGGATATTAACCCAAGTGTCAGATGTGGGAACTGAACCCACAGCCCTCTGATCTCATGGCCTCAGAGGCAACTGGGCTACCTACTGAGCCACTGACACTGACAATGCCTCACCCATGCCATAGACAGGCAGCACCTCCGAGAAGGTTACCACATGTGCTACTTGTCTAAGTCCCCTCCCCATCTCCACAAACTCTTCCTGCACTGCTCTGATCCTTTTCTCAGCCAGGTCATTTGTCCCTAGGTGGACAATTACATCCAGCTCCCTCCACCGTGCAGCTGCTCCAGCAGTCCTGAGGATTCACTTCCTGTCCCTCAAGCCATGGCACCAGGCAGGCACCTACCTCCTCTCCCTTCCTCCCCAGTTCTACCTCTCATGTCTTATTTCTGGCCCCTTAACTGTTGTTTGGAATATTTACTCTTTCCTCTGTTTATTTATTTTTTCTCTACTTACTTACTGCCTCTGTGCCCTTTTATCTTCTGATCATCCTGTTCTGAGACAAGAAGTTCCTATATTTCTCAGTAGTCTCTTACTTGCTCAGAGTCAGACCTCCAGCACCTGGGGGGGACGGAGAGCTACTCTTTTCCTTCTAGGATGGTGAGTCCTTTCTGGCTCTGTGATCACTCACTTCCTGCTCCCAAACAAGCAGTTCCTGTTGTCAGTCAAATCCTGTGCCTATAAAAGTAGAACTGGCTTACGGGGGAGTGGAGGGAAGGGAAGGAGGGCAATATAGTCTCAATAGAGAAGTGTAGTTCTAACAGCAGCTCCTTCCTCTTGATGTATCTTGGGTAGTATAAGGCACTTGATGATACCTTTTGCCTCATAACACACCTGAGGAATGCCATTACAGTATCACAATGCACACCTTGTCATGTCTTATTGCTTAAATATAAAAATGGTGTTTGGAATTGGAATTGGAGCTTTCCAACTGGCTGACAGTATTCTAAAAGAGTTATACTAATTAAGCATGAAAGTATGATTTGGGGTTTGGTTATTGTCTTTTCATTTAACCTCAGAGGAGGGTAATTTGACATGAGGCATACCTGAGTGTTTTATGCTCCTTGGGGTAGATTAACAAAGGTAAGCTACGCCCTGGAGTACCTTATTGGTATTATTAGACAAAAATGTTTTTTTAATTTTTTTTAATGATGATTTTAAAAGATAAGATTCTAACTGTTCTTTTGTACATAAGTTTCCAACCATTAATGTAACCATGTAACCTTTTTTAGAATGCTGCCAGCCAATCAGAATGTCCCATTTCCAATCCTTGTTTTATACCACAGTAGCTGGAAACCTTCATCCAAAAAAATAATAATGATAAAAACATTTATTATAAAAAGCATGAAAACTTGTTAGCTTAATAATAGCTGGGAACTCCAAGGACTGGATTATTAAGCATTAAAGGAGTACTACACCAAAGTTACATTAAAAAAAGCATGCTATTGAGAGTGCTTTCTTCCCTCAGATTGCTGCTGCCATTTTTCTATGTTCACTCTGCGCAGGTGTGAGTAAACATATTATTATGAAAGTGCATGGGACAGATATAAAGCAGTTCTAGTGGGGGGCGTAGGAGGAAGTTGTCTGTTAGTTAACTAGGACCTGCAGCTTATACAATAGATTGGGAATGGGCAGACTGGGAGGGCCAAGTGGTCCTTATCTGCTGTCAAAGTCTATGTTCCTGTTTCTACATATTTTTAGAGGTGTGTCACTGATGTCCAGTGCAGGACAGTCTGCAAGGGGCTCATCTGTGTCACACCAATCATTAGCCAGGCTGATCATGACACTATTCTGGTTTGCTGGGCAGAAACATTGTGTAGTTCAAAGGAAAGAGCTAGCTCAATGATAGGGTGGCTCTTTACTTTGATCTACATAATGCCGCCAAGCAAGCACAGCTGATCTGTTATGAGCAGCCTGTTGTGATTCCCCCCACCACTGTAATCCCTGCTGCTGGCTACAGCTGCCCACCCTGCCCATTTTCATTGAGCAACACTGGTGAGCCCACCCCCAGTGCTGCCAAATCTGAAGAAAACCCTCCTTCAATCTCTCCCACCCTTTCTATGTTAACATTCCGCATGCGGGTGCCTAATCCCCTTGCCTGCTCCCATCCCCAGCCTGCCCATTTGATTGTGCAACACCAGGAGCACACCCCTGAGCTGCCAAACATAACACCGACACTGGGCTGCCCAGTCCTCAGTGTCAGTGTCTCGAAATAAAGAAAACCATTCCTCATAGTTCTTTTTGTAAAATACACTCTCTGAAAAAGAAAACTGTCCTCTGAGGTCTGTTGCCACTGTCACTGTTACTGTCCCCCCAAAACCCTCCCACTCAGCACCCACCACCACACCCCCCAAGCCCTTACTTACCTACCTACTGGGCATCTAACTGTGTAATCCTCTCTGGATTGGAGACACATCTTTACTCTTCAACATCAGACTGTGAACTGAGGAAATCATGTTCAATGTATTTCAGTGGGTTTTGAAATTGTGATAACTTGGTCATTTTTGAATATTTTTGCCAAAATCTTTCAACATGCCTTTTTTGGGACTCTACCTCTTGAACAATGACAGTGAAATTCTGCAACCCTCCCAAAAGGTGATTTTGTGGTTGCTGCAGAAAATAACCTTTGAGGCAGAATTTGAAATTGTTCTCTACCTGTGTTCATGAGGTGGATTCATAAGAAGGCTATGGTGAAAATTTGGGGTTAGAATATTAAAAAACAACAAAATTTTGAGTGCACATTGGAATTTATGAATGCAGGCTCATAAATTTGGTAATTTTCAATATTTTGACCCCAAATTTCCATCATAGCCATTTCTTCACAGATAGAACACCAGGAGGAAGGAGCTACTGGTATAACTAAAACTTCTCTACTGGGACTAAGAACTAGAAATCTTGTACTGGTACCTTCAATTTAGGGTAAAAACAAAAAGAGTTAGTGTGTTTGTCAGACGTAGTTGAAGTAAATTGTTATCTGTCATCTGTGTACTTATCTAGGTGCTTGTCACAGGTGTCAGAAGGGAATTGTTATCTGTGAAATTAACTAAGTGTAGAAAGATTTGCAAAGTAGGGGGAGTGGCTTAACTAGAAGGAGCCAGGTTAAAACCAGATTTAAGCACTGCCCTAGGTAGCTTCTGTGAGAGAACAGACAGAACACCATGAGGAAGTAGCTACTGGTATAACTAAATCTTCTCTACTGGGACTATATTGCCCTCCTTCCCTCCCCTCCATCCCCGCACCCTAAACCAGTTCTACTTTTATAGGCACAGGATTAACTGACAACGGGAACTTCCTGTTTGGGAGCAGGAAATGAGTGATCACAGAGCCACCAAAGACTCACCATCCTAGAAGGGCAAGAGTCCCCCCCAGCTGCTGGAGGTCTGACTCTGAGCAAGTAAGGAGACTACTGAGAAATATAGGAACTTCTTGTCTTAGAACAGGAAGAGCAGGAGCTAAAAGGGCACAGAGGCAGTAAGTAGTAGGGAAGAAAAAAAGAAAATAAACAAACAGAGGAAAGAGTAAGTATTCCAAACAACAGTTAGGGGCCAGAAAAAAGACATGATGGGAGTGGTGGCAGTGCAGTGGCTGTGGAGCAACAGTCTTCCGGGAGACGTTCTAGAGGATGCAGTGTTGTCCCATCTGCAGGCACCTCTCTGGGCTCAGGGAGGAGGTTGCTCATCTCCAGGCTGAGTTGGCCAGGATTTGTGGGACCACCTCTCCCACCCAGGGACCACCAGGGTCACTGCCATTGCCTCAGAGGTTGCCAAGAAAGAGGAGCGCTTGGACCACAGTGGGCTCAGGGAGGGTGAGAGTGGTGGAACAGAGGCACATCCCTCCAGTTGTACCTCTCCACAATTTCTATGCCATTCTTAACAAGTGTGGTTCCTCTATGGAGGCATCCACAGTGGAGACCAAGGAGGATGCTGGGAACCTCCACAAAGGAGACCCACAGGAGGGTGGCATGGACCCCACAGGGGAAGGAAACAACTCCTGGTGGGGGACTCCATTGTTAGGAAGGTAGAACTGGGGGAGGAAGGGGAGAGGGAGGTAAGGTGTCTGCCTGGCGCCATGGCTTGGAGGGACAGGGAGCAAATCCTCAGGATCACAGGAGCAGCTGCACAGGGGAGGGAGCTGGATGTCATTGTCCTCCTAGGGACAAATAACCTGGCAAAGAAAGGGATCAGGGCAGTGCAAGAAGCATTTGCAGAAATGGGGAGGGGCCTTAGACAAATAGCACACATAGTAACCTTCTCGGAGGTGCTGCATGTCTATGGCACTGATGAGGCTATGGTGCTCCACACCATGGGATTCAATCAGTGGTTGAAAACTGGTGCAGAGCTCAGGCTTCATTAGGGACTGGGGTCCACTTGGATGGATGCAGACCTATACTGGCGTGATGGTCTGCATCTGTCCAGGAGGGAACCAGAACTTAGGGTGATAGGTTTAAATACTTCACTGGCAAGCATTTAACCAGCCAAGGGGAAGACATTGGAAAGGAGCAGGTCAATCCTAGTCCCCCCAAAAATCAGGGTACTAAGTGAGGTAGACACCAAATATAGAGATGTCAATAGGGAGAATGCAGGTAAATGGAGAAAGTGACAAATGCAATAGGACAGAGATGGGGCAAAGAGGGTAAGGTCATCAAGAAATGGAGGCTAATGAGTACCAACACCCATAGTCTGGGCAACAAGCTCCCTGAACTGGTGGCCTTGATGGAAGAGGGATGCCTGGATATCGAGCAGTCACAGAAACATGGTACACAGAGAACCATGACTGGAATGTTAACATACCAGGGCACACAACCTACAGAGAGACAGGGAGGCAGAAGGGGAGTAGCTCTCATGTAAGGAAGGGATAAAAGCAACTGAACAAAAGAGTAAACAGAGGACAGGAGGCACTGTGGGTCACCTTAGAAACTGGAAATGGCACCACAATCCGCACAGGGGTTGTATACAGACCCCCATGTCAGGGGAAGGAATGGACAAGGATATGATAGAAGGCATACTTAGGATGGCAGAGAAAGGGGAGATACTGTTGATGGGGGACCTTAATATGCCAGATGTTAACTGGAGCACCTTTGCTGCAGCCACAACCAAAAGCAGGACCATTCTTGATGCCCTTCAGGTGGCATGCCTCAGACAGCTAGTTTTGGAACCTACTGCGTGAGGGAGCAATCTTAGACCTCGTACTCTGAAATGGGGACAGTGAGAGGATCTCAGATCTAGAAGTGGGCAGCCATTTGGGAACAAGTCACCACCAAACAGTGTGGTTCACGATAAACTCAGCTACAGAGTCAAGCCTTACAAAGTGAGGGTTCTTGACTTCAGGAGTGCTGACTTTGGCAAGATGGGTGAGTGCCTTAGAAAAGCACTAGCAAACAGGCTAGAAGGATGGGTGGAGCAACAATGGGGAAACATCAAAACTGCCATCACAGAGGCAACAAGCCTTTGTGTGAAGCAAATAAACAAATCAAAATGAAAGAAAAAGCCACTATGGTTCTCAAAAGAAGTGGCAGTGAAGGTTAGGGAGAAAAAGATAGCATTTAGGAAGTATAAGGAAACACAGAAGGAGCAGGACAGAGAACTGTACCAATTAAGGTAGAAGGAAGCAGGGAGGGTAGTCAGAATAGCAAAGGCGCAAACTGAGGAAAAGATAGCTAACTCAGTTAAGAAGGGGGATAAAACCTTTTATAGGTACATCAGGGAGTGTAGAAAGACAAAGGGAGGGATAGTGAGGCTGAATAGAATGGATGGTGGGTGGGCAGAGAGTGACAGTGAAAAAGCAGGGATACTGAATGATTACTTCTGTTCAGTATTCACAAAAGAGGAAGTGGGGGAGGTGCCTAATCCAATTAACAGAAGCACTCTGGAGAGGGGGGTCGATCCCAGACCTTTCACAGAAGAAAGGGTTCTGAAAGAACTCCTAAAACTGAAGGTGGACAAAGCAATGGGGCCAGATGGAATTCACCCCAGAATTCTAAAAGAATTAAGCAGAGAACTAGTGACACCACTGACTACCCCTTTATAACAAATCATGGGAGGATGGTGTGGTACCTGAGGACTGGAAGAAGGCTGATGTGATTCCCCTTCACAAAAGTGGGAGCAAGACAGAGGCAGGAAACTACAGACCTGTCAGTTTGACCTCTGTGGTAGGGAAAGTGATGGAATCACTTCTGAAGGAAAGAATTGTTGAGTACCTAGAGGTCAGTGGGCACAGGACCCAAGGCAGCATGGGTTCACAGCCGGAAGGTCATGTCAGACTGAATCTAATTGATTTCTTTGAGGTGACCAAAGTAGTAGACCAGGGAGGGGCTGTGGACATGGCCTACCTAGACTTTAGCAAGGCATTTGACACAGTCCCACACAAAAGATTAGTAATCAAATTAATCAGCCTTGGAGTGGGTCCCAGGGTGGTAGCCTCGGTAAAACATTGGCTGAACAACAGGACACAGAAGGTAATTGTAAATGGAGTCCACTCTGAAGAAAGAGGGGTTACTAGTGGGGTACCGCGGGGTTCAGTACTGTGTCCAGTCCTTTTTAATGTATTTATAAGTGACATTGCAGAGGGACTGGAAGGAAAAGTATGCATCTTTGCAGATGACACAAAGATCTGCAACAGGGTTGATACACAAGGAGGCATGGAAAGGATGAGAAGGGACTTGGCAAGGTTGGAGGAATGGTCAGAAGTATGGCAGCTTGGATTCACTGCAAAGAAGTGCAAAATAATGCACCTGGGAAACAATAACACAAGGGAAGATTACACAATGTGGGGGAGGTAGTAACAACAACAAAAATGGAACGGGAACTGGGGGTAATCATATCAAATGACCTTAAGGTTGGCAAGCAATGTGAGAAGGTGGTAGAGAGGGCTGGGGAGATACTGGGATGTATAGGGAGAGGCATCACCAGCAGAAAACAGGAAGTTGTTATCCCTCTGTACAGACAGTTGGCGAGACCCCATCTGGAGTACTGCATCCAGTTCTGGAGACCCCATCTCCCGAGGGACATAGACAGGATGGAGGCAGTTCAGAGGAGGGCAACTAAAATGGTACAGGGTCTGCAAGATAAGCCATATGAGGAGAGGCTAAAGGAGCTTAATATATACACCTTGAGGAAAGGAGGGAGAGGGGGGACATGATAGAAACGTTTAAGTACCTCAGTGGAATCAACAAAGTCCAAGAGGGTAGCATCTTTCAGAAAAAGAGATGTGCAAGAATAAGGGGACACAATTTCAAGATAGAGGGGGACGACTCAGGGGCAATGTGAGGAAGTATTTTTTCATAGAGAGGGTGGTGGATGCATGGAACAGCCTTCCTGAGGAGGTTGTGGGGTCTAAAACTGTGGGAGAATTCAAGAATGCATGGGACAGACATAAGGCAATTTTTGTGGGGGTAGGAAGAAATAGGCTGTTGGTTAAATAGGATCTGCAGCTTATCCTCTAGGTGGGGAAATGGGCAGACTAGGTGGGCCAAGTGGTCCTTATCTGCTGTCAAAGTCTATGTTTCTATGTTACCTCATAAAATGTGACAGCTGTCATTTTTTTAAATCTCGGCCAAAGTGTGTTTTCACACCTGTGGCAGGAAATCACCTTTTGAGCAGGATTTGAACATTTTCTGTGCCCTTGTTCATGATGTGGGGTCATGTGAAGGCTGCTATATGTGGGGTCATAAGAACACTATGTGGAAATTTAGGATAAAAATATGAGAAAACAACAAAGCTATGAGCCCACATTGAAATTTTTTAGCACACACTTGTAATTTTCAATATTTTGACCCCAACTTTTCAACATAGCCATTTTTTCAAACCACCTCATGAATGTGACAGCTGTCATTTATATTTTGGCCATTGTTTTATAAGTGACAGCTGTAATGCTCAGAAAGAGTGGTCATAAAAAGATTATGTTGAAAATGTGGGTTAAAAATGTGAAAAAAACAACTCAGTTATGACGAAACAGTGAATTGTTCCAACATTTACTCATAACTTTATTTTTGCAGATTTTGGCCACTAATGTTCAACATGTCCATTGTGTTACCCCAGCTCCTGAACATGGCAGGTGTTCTTTTTCAATCCCCTCCAAAACTTGTTTCCAAAGTAGCAAAGTGAAATCCCTTTTCAGATGTGATTTAAAAAATTCCACCTGTTGTGATCATAATGTCAGGTCATAAAAAGACTGTTGGACGTTTTGGGTCAAAATGTGGGAACCCACTTAAAAGTACATATTGCCTCTCAGCTGCCCTGTCCTGGGTAATTATTAACTAACAATGTGTAAAAGCAGGACACCACTGAAAATGAGACACTGCATCTCATCTGCTCCATCCTAGATAAATATATAGCAAAAATGTGTTCGGGCAAGACCTGGTACAGCAGCAATACCAGCACCAGACATTCAGCATTGACAAATGCTTGTCCTTTTCAGCTTTTGTCTAAACCTACCTCCCCCAAAAAAATTTCTCAGTTTTATGGCCCTTGGGGAGTTGACTTGCAGGTTTCTTTTATGGCCCTTGTGCTTCTAAAGTTTTCCCATAATGCATCTGGTGATGACATCCTGATGACCCGTCTGCAGGTAGGTAGTCTTTGTTTTAGCACAGCATTAGTAAGTACTACAGAAACATGCACACACTGAGGATTGAGGCACTGGATGCCACACCTCATGCTACGCCGGTGACCCAGGTTCGGGAATGACCTTGGGCTGCCAGGGTGCCGGCATGGGGGGATGAGTTAGGAGCAGGATCGAGCATTGGCTCTCCTCTCCCAGGTAAGGGCCGGGGCCACTGCTCATAGTCCCGCCATCACCGGATGGAGGTTTGGTGCCAGTGCAGGTGGTCAACGTGTGACTGGAAGGAGGGCATTCTGAATGGCGCGGCACGCACGGGGGTTCCACACGCAAGACCACACCGGGATGCGTGGGAGGCTAGAGAAAATCACAAAACCCGGAAATTACATATGACAAAAAAAATATACGCACACACACACACACACACACACACACTGTTCTGGCAAATAAGTTTCATAAGTTTGGTTACAAGTCTATAGCTTCCACCAAGTAGACTCGCATTTTTCAATGGAAATTGTTTCATCTAAATGCATGTCTAATTTCTTTTTGAAATAGTAACTGTATCACTACTTAGTATGTCATCAGAAGTCCATTCCATGGGGTCACCACTTTTATTTATCCAGAACCCTCACTTATTCATTCTGTAGTTTATCCCTTTTAATCAGTGGTTCTCAAATGGTAAGGCCAGCCTCCCAAGGGAGGCCCCAAACTGCTCCATGGGAGGCCAGGTCAAGTCTCAGAGCGTGCAGTATTTAACATTTTAAGTTGTGGATATTTTGTGTGATGGGATAAAGCAAGCTAAATATGAATAATGGCAGCTGAATTTCTTTACTTATGTACAAACAGGTGACCAGGAAAGGCCCAATGAGCCTAAGCTTATTTATAGGTGTGTATTTATATGTAAATTGGTGACTAGAAGGCACACTGCGTCAAGGTATGCTAGTTAATGTAATTGTATTGTCTGCCAGTTTTGAGTATTGTTTATTGTTATCACCTTGTCCTAACAGGACCTCCTTGTAAATGAGCATGCTCAATGGAGTTTTCCTGCCTACAAACTTGAACATGAACATGAACAAAAAGAATGGCAAAACATGAATAAAAACGTTAAGTTTGAAACTTATATTTTATATATAGCGTGATTCAAACAAAGTGGATCCTGGCAGGAGATGCGCAGATACACAGGTGCTCTCGGTTGAGAGTACAGTTGGTCAATTAGAAGCTACAGGGTACAAACTATACAAAACAAATTAACAGCATGCATGGTTTCGTGAACAGTTCCATACAAACGGAGCACTTGGGGATTTGGAGCCCAGGAGCATATCTTCAACTTTCTGCCTCAGAAATTAGGGACAAGGCTTAAAAATCAGGGAAAGGACCAAAATCAGGGACACATCTTCAAAAATGGAGATATCAATGCAGGAAGCTGGTAAAATAAGGACTTGGTGTAAAATGCATTTTCTAAGGAAAACAAGTCTGTAACTTTAATGTTTGATATTATTTTGTGCTTACAACCCCCCATTGTTTGTTCACTGAAACACAATTTTTAGGAGGGACAGAGTAAAATTTTGAGGCAAGATCAGGGACGTCCCTGAAAATCAGGGACAGTTGAGAGGTATGCCCAGGAGCTGTCATGTTGAACAGCTGTTTGCATCTGGATTTGTCTCTCCAAGACAAAAAAAGAGAAAGCATGTTAAATTAAAGCTGCACTGTCAGCGTTTCACCACCATTTTGGTTTGGTCAGTTTGTCTATTAATTTGTGTAAGTTTCTAGAGATGTTGCCCATCCTTAACTTACTCTGTATCTTTTTTTTTGTGATGTTTTCATTTTTCTTTTTTTTGCCCATTTTGGAGTTATCTCGGCCGCTAATAAACCTCCTTTGCTGTTGTTCCAGCCCACCCAGTTGCAAGCATGCTGTCATGCTGGGACAGCCAGAGCCGCACACATAAATTCTGTTCTCACCTGTGCAAAAGCATTACCATCTCCTTAAGTGTGCCTGATGTTGAAGCAGTTACTAGTCTCCTTTGGTTCCTGCCGTACTCTCTGGAAGGTGAGGTCCTATGACTGAATCCACTTGATTGCTAACAGATTGCTTGCTGCTGTTTTTACTGTTACAGGCATTGGAATATGTTATGTGGCAGGGGTTTGGACATAGCACTTAATGACGGCGACACTTGATGGCACTTACTATGTGGTTGTTGGCACACTGCATCGGTTGCAGCTAGACAGCATCTCAGTGAATGCTACTGTATATATTTAACTTATAGTGGTGTTTACTGTATCATCTCGATTGCCATTTGCTTTCAGACAGCAGTGCTATATTGAAATTATGTTATAGTGAAGTAACGGCAATTGCAACATTTAGGTCATGAAACACCAGTTGGTGTGAGTCGCTGATGCGTTACTTCACTGTGACTATAGTTCAATGTAACTTAACTATCCAGATCTAGGAAATGAAGTTTCAAAGTTTAGGACCATGGGCATTTCACTAAACAGTGACAAAACAGGGTGATAGTGAGACACAGACAAAGATGGCACAGATGGCATAGCAGGTAGGTAACAGACGAGTAAGAGAGAGAGATATAAAAATCCACACCTGTAAGTAATGGAAGACAGACACAGGTTTAGGGATTAAAAGGTTTACTGACATACACACTGTAAACTTTGTAGGAACTGGTTTTTAGGGCATCAGTGGGGGATTTAATGGGGTGAAATAAACTTAAGGGCAAAATGGGGAAGGGTAAAATGGTGGGATCAGTTGGTGGGAGGCCGGTGAGGGACAGGGGCAGCATCAGTGCACAGCACTGAGAGCTGCACACTCGAAGCAGAATTGCTAGGCTGTTGGGCCTTTATCTGGCTTCATCATATGTTCATATATTCGTATGTATAACTAGTAAGGTTATGGAATAATACATTAAGGACTACCTAGATAAACATATATAAACTGAGGGCTACGTGGATGCATCACAGCATGGTTTAACACCCAAGAGGTCATGTCAGATGAACCTAGTTCTTTTTTAATAAGCTAGAAGGGCATTGGAGATTGGGCTGCCAGTCAATGTGATTTAAACTTCTCAAAGGCATTTGATTTGGTTCCCCATATGGAATTAATGAACAGCTAGGTAGACTTGAAAGTAGAAACGTCTGTAATTAAATGGACTGAAGCAGAGATAAACAACAGAAAACGTGTCAGAGTCAGGGGATTTGTGTCAGAGTAGGGGGATAAAACCAGACGGGTACTCCAGGGCTCTGTCTTGGGCTCTACTTTATTTATTTATTTGTGTCATCTCTTCAAATGTCCAATAATTCATGGATTAGCAAGTTCACCGATGACAGTAAAGTTGGAGCAATTGTGAGCAGTATGCAAGATATCATACATCTCCAAAAAGATCTGGATATGATTGGCAAATGGGCAGCAGAGCACAAGATAATTTTCAACACTGATAAATGAAGTGTTATGCATTTTGGAAGAAATAACATGCTTGCAAACTATAAATTAAATGGAGTTGAACTCAAGAGCACTGAAAGAGAAAAGGATCTAAGGATATTAGTGACAAATGATTTAACATTCAAGCTGCATACTACAGAGGTTGTTAAAAAGCAAACAACATAATGAACTATATATGAAGAAATATAAAAAGAAGGGACAGCTCAGTATTGATATCACTCTATACAGTAGTTCACTGGTTAGGCTGCTGGTAGAGTACTGCACCCAGTTCAGGAGCCCCTATCATAGGAGAGATGTGGGACACCTTGAGAGGGTGCAGAGGAGGGCAACAAAACATTAGCAGGCTTAAAAACCTTACCTATGATGAATGTGTAACCCCCCTGAAAATGGGGGTTCCTAAAAGACTTCCAGGAGCTTGCTTGAATGCTCCAAGCCTGAATGGTGTTTGGCGTTTAAGCCACTTATCAGTGAGTGTTTTTAGAGCCTCTGGTACTGTCTCTTTAAGAGCTGTCTGCTTGCAGACATAATTAGTTTATATGGGGGGACCGTGTGCTTCTCTGTTTGAGTACCACTCGAGCTGCTGCCAATTCACTCCATTTTTGCAGTCACTAGGAGTGCAAAGGAACCTATCTGAAAGATGTAACTGTTTGCCAGAAATCAGTTACAGTAATAATGAAATTACAGTTTGTCTAACCTGCTTTCTTTGCAGTCAGAAATCTGTCTGCCTAGTTCCCCATTCTGGTTTTGAACCGCTGAACTGGACCAATCAGTGTGGGTGCTTAGCCTCTAAAATGGTGCCTTGGACGTAACAGAACTTGACTCATAATCTGAGCCAGCCACAAGAGGATTGTATGGGCAGTGACTCTGGGAGATGTAGTTTAGATTTCAGCGCCTTTTGGACCAACAGCAGCAGTCTATTGTGAGTGACAGCTAATCCAGTCAAGAACTGGGAGGAACTCAAAGGAAGTGCCCAGTTTTGTCAGTTGGAGTTTCCAGTTGAGCTTTGGCAGTGAAGAAGGAAGGAGCCCTGTGCTTTTCAGTGCACAGTTTCAGTCAAAAACGTGTGTAAGGCCCAGAGTTCCGGTCTGCAGCTTGTGTAACTGCTTGTTAGGACTGAATCCATCCTGTGAAAGAATCAAAGGATCTCTGAAGAGTAGAAACCAGGCTCACCCGTAGAAGACTGGAGAAATTGTTGAATTGCACTTCGGTCTGTCAGAACTGAATCTGCTGTGTTCTCCCGGTATTGTGCAGTAATTGTGATCGGTATAGAGAAGCAGCCTGCCTGGTATAGTACTTTCTTTTTACCATATAAATGTGTGAGGAGACTCGTGGAGCTCAAGAGTAGCTCCTGCTGATATTGAAGGACCCTATCTTATTTGGAGGTCGGAGTACTAATTCAGGGTCACTTCTGTTGAATTGCCACATTAAATCCAAATGGAATTACTGTACTGCTGACTGTTTAATTTCCTTTCTCTGTGAAAGGGCCCCTCACCAGCTGCCACGGCTTGGACTAGCCACTAGGGCTTGGGGACCTAGGACAGTAACTGATAGGTAGGTCTGTGCACAGAGCCATAGGTAGATGATTAGAGTGATAAGCTAATTAACCTGATTTCCCCTGTCCTTGTTATATCCCCCCTAAATAAATCAGAGCTGCTTGTTTCAGCAAAGTTATACTGCCTGAGTGTATTTGGTTTTATGTTAAAGTACTGTACTGTGATTGTTGCATTGTATCTTATTTCAGGAGGTCCCAGTGCCGGAACAAGTCCTGGGGGTAAGTGTATACTGTGAAGGTAATTCTGATATATTGTGTGGGCCACTAGTGGGAAGAAAGGGGGCTGCAGTGTCCCAGAGGGCTGTGACCAAGTTAGTTTAACTATTGCAAACCCTGACCTCTGGGTGGAGGCACCCGCCATTGGATCCAGGCCCCTCAACCTGTTAGTGGCAAATCAGGCAGGGGTAGTAGCCCCTGGGATAGTGCCATCTAGGGGTTACAAATGAATCACAGAACTTGGATTATATACTTTAGAATATCGCAGACTTAGGGGAGACCTCTGTCTGGCTGCACTCAGAAATGAGGTTCTGTGAGAATGTATGGGTTTAGAAAAGAGGTCACAACAATAACCACTAGAGCTCATGGCTATCAACTTAAATAGTTCTCACACTTTTTGATACTGAGCCTCCTCCAAGCCATGGAAAAGATGTCGAGCCTCCCTCAGACTTGGGAAAAAAACCTGGCCTCCCTATAGAAAACAAATATATCATTTTGCACAGTACACCAGGAATAAAGTGAGACTTATAACGTTGACTGAGTACATTCTCTTTTATTCAACTTATTGTTCTCACTCCAAACCCACCCCAGGTTATCCTTATTACCCAATTTTCTGACTCTTGGGTCCTTGTTACTCTATTCCTCTATCTGGAACAACTAACTCAGCTCATTATCGCACCTTCTTACCTTTGTTAAGCAGCTTCATGTACCCTTCCCTTAGAGAACACCTGAAACAAACACTGGCTCTGTGTGCCTTTCCCTGTCACTTATTTGCATATAAACACCTACTGTGGAAATAAGCCTTGACTCAGTGTGCCTTTCCCAGTCACTCATCTGCATATAAACACCTACTGTAGAAACAAGCGTCGGGTCTGTATGCCTTTCCCAGTCACTCATTTGTATATAAACACCTACTGTACATTTGCAATAGAGAGACAGTCATAAATGACATACAATACAGTTATATTGCAGAGACAATAAGACAGTCAATACAGGCGAGCAGTATAATAATATGACTATACTTACTGATGTTCTAACAGATATAGTAGGATAGGGTGAAGTTCTAACAGTAGCTAACAGTAGAAATAGGAGGATGGTTCATTGTGGATAAGTGCATATAAAACTAGCTTTATCAGAGCTGGATGTGTTAGTTAAGGTGGCGATGGCAAGTATTTGTAAGTGCCTTGTTAAACAACGATTTAAAGAACTTCAAGGAAACTAGTTCTGATGACTTGACTGAGGCCGGTACTGTATTCCAGGTGGTCGGGATGGCATGACTAATTGCAGCTTTGCCATAGAGGGTACGGAATTTGGGGATGTCTAGGAGGATGCATACGCTTTTTCTGAGGGCATAGTGGCTGCAAGTTTGATGATAAAGGGAAGTAATGCGAGGTGGGAGCTTGTTAAGTAGGGCTTTGAGGGCCCAGGTACCAGTGTGGAGCAACCTCCTTGTGGTGAGGGATGACCAGCCCACAACTGAATAAAGGATGAAGTGATGTTTTCTAAATGGTGCCTTGGTTATGAAGCATATGGCACAGTGATACAGGATATCTAGTTTGTGTAGATTAGATGCTGAGCTACAATTGTAGATAATGTCCGCATAATCCAGCAGGGGGAGGAAAGTGGCTTGCACAAGCCTTTTCCTAAAGTCTGTGGGGAATAAGGATTTATTCCTATAGAAGAATCCCAATCTTATTTTCAACTTCTTAATGAAGGATTCAATGTGTGCAGCGAATGACAGTTTACTGTCCAGCGATATTCCTAAATAATTTTTCTACCGTCTCAAGTGAATCTCCAAGAAGTGTTATAAATGGTGCCAGTGAGGCTTGCTGATGTAAGGATGTTGAGGGCTGTGAAGTACATTACTTTGGTCTTCATAGAGTTTAGCAGTAATTTGAAGCTTAGGAGGTTGCATTGTAATATGTTAAAGTCAGCCTGCAGTTCAAAGCTGACATCAGACAGGGTGGGTTTACAAGTACACAGCACAGCATCATCCATGAAAAAGTGTAGTTTAGAATTTATAATGTTGTTGTTGAGTGGGTTTATGTATATAATGAATAGTAATGGCCTTAAAATGGAGCCTTGGGGGGGCCCTCTTATGAGTGGAAGTGGGGAGGCTAGGAGCTCATCAGTTTTGATGTGTTGCAATCTGTCAGATAGCTAGCAAACCGACCCACAGAGGGGCTATCCAATCCAAGTTCTTTAAGTCTGGTTACAGTAGACTATGATCAACCATGTCAAAAGCTTTACTTAGATCTAAAAAGACAGCTCCTGTAGCAAGTTTATTATTGAGCGCAGTAAATCAGTAATTTGTTACTAGAGCTAAAGCAGAAACTGTGCTGTGGTTTGGTCTGAAGCCTGTCTGTAATGAGTTAAAGAGGTTTAAATTTTCTAGGTGATCCTGTAATTGATTGTTAATTCATTTTTCTAGAAGCTTTGATAGGACCTGGTAGAACTGAGATTGGCTGTAGTTACTCAAGTCACATAGGTTGCCAGATTTAAATAGGGGCAGTATGTGTGCTGTTTTCCACAGGTGGGCTCTGTGCCAGATGAGATTAAAAGATTGAATAAGTGTGTTATGGGGGTGGTGAGACACTGAAACCCTAATTTTAGGAAAGTAGGTTTGATTCTGTCAGCTCCTGTGTCCTTTCTTGTATCCATTTTTTCAGTAGATCTTCAACCTGTTTGTATGTAACGGGGAGAGGCAGAAGGAGTCCTGGATTGGAGGATCCATGTGGACATCCTTAGTTGCAAGTGACAATAATACGCAATGGAACAAACCAATCCTACCTTATTCGCTGGTTCTCACCTCCCAACCACCCCCCTATCTCTCAGGGACACAAAATATGGGTGACAGTAATTCTATCAGCAGTCCCTGTTTGCATCTTTGATCGGAGCAGAAGTTAAGGTCTTTGATCGCCCATTTTTGTTGCTTGTGCCTGGACTCCACGAAGTCGGGTACAATGCCGATACCCCCAGAATCAATGTCTGCCCTAGCTGTGCCGAATCGTGGCTCCACAGCCTGCCCACTCAGAGGCATGCCTTTGATTCTGACCCACTGGTGGACCAATTCATTTCCCACAAATGTGACTTCTTAAAAATGAATTAATAATCAATATATCAAGTCAAAAATGCCATAGCAGAGGTCATGGTTGAACTAACTCTACGTCCCAGCACATAAAGTGATAATAGCAGATGATTGGTGATTAGTGCTGTATAAGAAGTTACAGTGAGGAGAATATAAGCCTACAACCAGGCATTTACTGCTACAGTGATGTATGTGCCAATATCCCCAAACCACCATTACTAGCCCCCACCTCTTACTGATCCCACCATTGCACCCAACATGTGGTATGTTTTATTCTTGCATTGACGTCGTGTCTCTTACTACTAACTTGGAATGCCCATTCGGAGAGTAAAACAGTAGCTCAACTTGAGCCTCCCCCATACCCCATCAATCTCAGAATTGATGGTCCCCTGTTTGGAGCATCTTGCTCTTCTCAGTTGTGTGGTGTGTGTAAGAATGCTCATTGCAACCACTTCCAAACCACCTGTTAACTCCTGCCTCCCATTCCCTGATTCATTAGCAGATTCCTTAGGACTGAGAAGGTTGTTTAAAGTTAAAACTCAGTTTTTGTACCATAATAACTTTGGCATTATTTGGCAAAATAGTCCAAAATTTGGCACGTGTGGTCAGGCTGTCAGAGTCGCAAGACATGAAAAGTTTTGTGATGGCATCTTGCTCACTTTTCAAGACACAGAGTGCCAAATAATGGACAAAAATAGCCTGTATTTCAGATCGCATATTTTTTGCTCTCACCTACAGACTAGAGGGTGTGGAATTTTTCATGATATTTTCAGGGTTGAAGGGGTCTGTGCCAAAGGTGTGCCTTTGGAAAGTTTTCTGAAAAAAAAAATATTATATGGTTTTAGAGTTATAAGGATTCTTGAGTTAACCGAAAAATGCGAATGGGAAAAAAAAATCTGTCACGATATGTCATTTACGACATGTATTTTTATGTAGAAACATAGACTTTGACGGCAGATAAGGACCACTTGGCCCACCCAGTCTGCCCATTTCCCTACCTACTGGATAAGCTGCAGATTCTAGTTAACCAACAGCCTACTTCCTGCAACCCCACTATAATTGTCTTGTGTCTGTCCCGTGCATGTTTGAATTCCCCCACTGTTTTAGACCCAACGACCTCCTCAGGAAGGCTGTTCCATGTATCCACCACTCTCTCCATGAAAAACATTTCCTCACATTACCCCTGAGCCGTCCCCCTCTATCTTTAAATTGTGCCTCCTTGTTCTTACACATCTCTTTTTCTGAAAGATGCTACCCTCCTGGACTTTGTTGATTCCCTTGAGGTACTTGAACGTTTCTATCATGTCCCCTGTCCCTCCTTTCATCAAGAGTATACATATTAAGCTCTCTCAGTCTCTTCATATGGTTTCTGCTGCAGACCTGCACCATTTTAGTTGCCCTCCTCTGGACTGCTTCCATCCTGTCTATGTCCTTGCATAGATGAGGTCTCCAAACTGCACACAGTACTCCAGATGGGGTCTCACCAACTGTCTGTACAGAGGGATAACCACTTCCCTTTTTCTACTTGTGATGCCCCTTCCTATGCATCCCAGTATCCCCCTGGCTCTCCTTACCAACTTTTCACATTGCTTACCCACCTTTAGGTCATCTGATATGACTACCCTCAGGTTCCTTTCCATTTTGTTGTTGTTAGTACCTCCTTATTGTGTACTCTTCTCCTGGGTTTTGTTTCCAGGTGCATTACTTTGCACTTCTTTGTATTGAATCTAAGTTGCCATATGTCTGACCATTCCTCCAACCTTGCCAAGTCCCTTCTCATCTTTTCTATCCCCTTGTGTATCAACTCTGTTACAGATCTTTGTGTCATCTGCAAAGAGGCATACCTTTCCCTCCAGACCCTCTGCAATGTCACCTATAAAGATGTTAAAGAGGACTGGACCCAGTACTGAGCCCTGAGATACTCCACTAGTAACCCCCCTTTCTTTGGAATGTGTTCCATTCACTATTACCTTCTGTGTCCTGTTGTGCAGCCAGTTTGCTACCCAGTCTACCACCCTGGGACTCACTCCCAGGCTGGCTAGCTCGATTATTAATCTTTTGTGCGGGACTGTGTAAAATGCCTTGCTAAAGTCTAGGTAGGCCACATCCACAGCCCCTCCCTGGTCTATTACTTTGGTCACCCAGTCAAAGAAATAAATTAGATTCATCTGACATGACCTTCCTGCTGTAAATCCATGCTGCTTTGAGTCCTGTGCCCCGCTGGCCTCTAGGTACTCAACAATTCTTTCTTTCAGAAGTGATTCCATCATTTTCCCTACTACTGAGGTCAAACTTACAGGTCTGTAGTTTCCTGCTTCTGCCTTGCTCCCACTTTTGTGAAGGGGAATCACATCTGTCCTCCTCCAGTCCTCAGGTACCACCCCATCCTGCCATGATCTGTTAAAAAGCGTGGTCAGTGGTGTAACTAGGTCCTCCCTTAGTTATTTTAGGATTCTGGGGTGAATCCTGTCAGGCCCCATTGCTTTGTCCACCTTGAGTTTTAGGAGTTCTTTCAGGACTCTTTCTTCTGTAAATGGACTGGTGTCAACCCCCCTACCCAGAGTGCTTCTATTGTCTGGTTTAGGTAACTCCTCCTCATCTTCTTTTGTGAATACTGAGCAAAAGTATTCATTCAGTATCTCTGCCTTTTCACTGTCTCCCTCTGCCCACCTCCCCTCTCCTTTATTAATCTTCACTATCCCTCCCTTAACATTTCTATGCTCCCTAATGTACCTATAAAAGGTTTTATCCCCCTTCTTAACTGAGTTGGCTATTTTTTCCTCGGTTTGGGCCTTTGCCAGTCTGACTGCCTTCCCCACTTCTTTCTGCTTTAATTGATTCAGTTCCCTGTCATGCTCCTTCTGTGATTCCTTATACTTTTTGAATGCAGCCTTTTTCTCCTTAACCTTCCCTGTCACCTCTTTTGAGAACCATAGAGTTTTTTTACTCTGCTTTGTTTTCTTTATTTGTTTCACACAAAGGCTTGTTGCCTCTATGATAGCAGTTTTGATTTTTCTCCATTGTTCTTCCACCCCTCGTTTCTGGTCATTTGCTAGTGCGTTTTTCAGGTATTCACCCATTTTGCCAAAGTCAGCTCTTCTAAAGTCCAGTATCCTTGTTTTTGTATGGCTTATCTCCATGCTTGTGCTCATTGTGAAGCACACTGTGCAGTGGTCGCTTGTTCCCAGATGTCTACTGACTTCTAAATTTGTGATCCTCTCTCCATTTGAGAGTACCAGGACTAAAGTAAGTGCAGTTCAATGTATTTCAGAGGAGTTTTGAACTTTGATTCATAACTGTGTCATTTTTGCATATTTTACCCCCAAATGTTCAACATGGCCTTTTGGGACCCCACCTCATGACCAATGGTGGCGAAATTATGAAAATCAGGCCCAAAAGGTGATTGCACAGTTGCTTGGGGAAAGCACCTTTCAGGCAGGATTTGAAAATGTTCACTATCCTCATTCATGAGGACGGGTCATAAGAAGGCTATGCTGAAAATTTGGGATCAAAGTATGTAAAAATGACAAAGTTATGAGCATATGTTTAAATTTTTGTATGCTCGCTCATAACTTCTGTAATTTTAACTTGCATTCCCTGGCTGGTGAGGTGGGGTGGGTGAGTGGGAGAAGTGCCAGGCCCTGTACTTCTGTAGGAGGATGGAGTCTTCCCATGGTGTAGGGCTTAAAGGGCTCTGACTCAAAAAGAAAGAAAATTCTTTGCAAGAAACTTTGCAAATGCACCAGTTAGGGCAATTTAATGCCACAAAAGTAGGGAAAAGCGGTATTAGGGTTTTCAACCCTAACTCCCCACCTCCACCCCCAGGCAACAAAAAAAACAAACAAACATTAGGATTTGGCTCTCCTGAGTCTTTGCAAATTAATGGTAGGGTCTTCCATGGGGTTGTAAACCCTAATGCCCAGCCCATTCCCTCAGCAAGCATCACACATGATCTCCTGTGGGCCCTGCATGAGGAAAGCTACAATAAATTGTGTTGGCAGCATGTGGCGAGACGTACCTCTCTGCCTCTGGAGAGTGTATCACTGGAGGCTATGGGATGCAGGAAGGGGTGAGCTTGAGGGTTGACAACCCCAAGGAAGACCACACCAGTGATTCACAAAAACTCTGGAGACCCAAAACCCTAATGTTTTTATCCTTTTGCTGCTTGGGGGATGGGGGTAGGCAGTTAGGGTTAGAAACCCTAACCCCACATTTCTTTACTTTTGTGGCATTTAGTTACTATACCTGGTGAATTAACAAGTTTTTGTAAAGAATATATATAACCTTCATGAGGACTGTGGGATGGAGAGGAAGAAGGTCAGGTGCTACAGTGGCACTTCATGGAAATGGAACAATTTGTTGGCAGTTAACTAGTTTGGCTGTGGAATTATAATTTTAAATTTTTGCATTGCAGTTATTATGATAAACACGATGGTTTGTTACCCCTACCTACCATTCAAACTCCTAAAGACATTTTATTAATAAATAATGTTTTATTTAAACAGGGTTTTTAAACCACAGCAAGAAAATATAAAATGGAAAAATAGAGCCTGTTTTCCAAACTAATGTGTAGCTGATGTGAGTATGTCACCCCCAGCCCCCCACTCCCAATTCCTTGCATCCCAGTCAGAACCCTGGCTAAGGCAACATAACTCATTCCACTTTTGTCACAGACAGATTTCAAAGCCATATGAATTTGTTGGGTGAAAGGATAGCATCTTACTCACTGTAGGTAACCTTTCTGCTATACAGTACGGAAAGTTGACGTTTTTCATTCCTGGAATGAGTTTTCACAAATTCAGCAATCCCTCTGGACAACTGCAGTTGTTTTAAAAATTATTACAAGAGCCATATTTTACTTGAAACTAGTTGGCAGTACAGTGTAGAAATGTATGGTCATTCAAAAAAACATACTCTACACATAGACTGGGTCAGATGTTCAGAATATGTGCATGTGAAAATCAGTTGCTCCTGCACATTTTGAAACGCATGTCAGTTATTAAAAAAAAAGAACTGAGCTCATTCTCAACACCAGAATGAATAATGAATGCACATTTTGGTGATGGTGTTCTACATATGTTTTGAATATCTGACCCTGTGCCTCTCTAATATTTATTGATTATATTACACTTGTTAAACACCAAGTACAATGCTTTATTTCAACTGGGTCTTGGGGAAGCTAGTGAAATAAAGTTAAAGATCCAATTACATTATACAATTGTTATAGTTATAGCTCATTTCATACTATCTAATAAACGTTTTAAATAAATAAAGATAATAAATTGAAGCAGGCAAGTCTGTTGTAACAAGCCTGGGTAGGGTCTCTGTTTTTCTTGGAGCAAACAAGTTTGCCTTGACCATTGGAGCTTTTTCAAACTGTTTAACTTTTTACAAAATTGTTTCATTATTTAAACCGGCTGATATTTTTCAGTATTTTGCCTTATGCCATTTAAGATGGTGCATGTGTCTGAGTGCGGTGGCATGGGGAGACCACCAGAAAGCGATCATGTGTTATTGCTTGCTGTTCAAAGACTCCCCACATCCCCCCACCACACATTGGTAACAAGCTTCTGCTAGCCCCACCTTCAACTGCCCCATACCCCCAGTTGGACCCTGATAATAGACAAAATGACTGTACCATGGAGGAGCATCTTGCCCTCATCTGCATTCCAGTATGTGTATGGATGGAAATCTCATTGCATGCACAGGACTTGAATTAAGTGCAAATTGGCTTTTCCATCATACAACAAGGGGTTATAACTATATACAGCTGTTAATCTCACTCATACATGTACCAGCATGGAGACAAGGGCAAGATGCTCTGCCTTGGGACCCTGACTTCCTCTGTTACTAGGGTGCCACGGTGGTGTGGGGCACTGGTAGGTGGCAGTTAATGTGGGTTTTGTGGTGGTAGCATTGAATAGGGTGAGTGTGTCTTGTCCAGGTGTTGGCATCCCAATCATAAGATCAGTTTAGTAGCAGTGGTCTCATACACATACACATACAGATACACATGCTCATACACATACACATACACATACACGTACACATACACATACACGTACACCTGCTTCTCTGTCTTCAAATGTCTGTTCATTTTAACAGAGCGCTTCCACTTTACCTTAAACTGATAGTGCCATCCACATTCTGAAAAAACACCCCTAGCCTGTTTAGTCATCAGCATCTGCTAAGCAAATCAGACAGATTCTCATATACAACAAAGGGAATGGGAAAAAGCATTAAAAAATATTGAAACTTAAGACTGACTCAGGAAAATGTGTAGTGCCGCATTGCTTATGGTTGACAGGCACAGATTTTGCATCAGTTTGACTCTCTTGCAGAAACCTACCTTACTCATTTTAGTGTAATGCCAAAGTGCACTCCCATGGAAAATCTCTCCTGGAGGAGTCGCTCCTGGATGAAAATAATGGCCTGAACGTGGGTTCAGGGAGATGCAAATAAACAATACTGGTCGATGCATGTCTATTTACAAATTCAGTGGGCTGTTGGGAATAAATTGGAACCAATGTCTGATCTGCCAAGAGCAGTGAGTCAGTTAGCAGGGGACTTGCCACAGCAAATGAAGGGTCTGCTTTTTGCACCCACTTACAAAGCTTGCCGCATTGCCAAGGTGACGCTAAAGAAAAAAACTTTCACTACCGTGCTGCAATTGGATGACACTGATGGTCGCCTGCATTTCATTTTCACGCTAGGAAACATGCATAAGCTGAAAGTCTTACACTGCAGGTGAAGATGGTGATCTCCCACACAGGGTGTGGGCCTACAAAATTGTCTCCAGGCTAAGGTGGGATGAGCACTCACAAAAGCAGGGGAAACTGAAGTTGTGGGGTGATTTTCTTTGCATTCAGTGAGACATTAGGGAGGCATAAGACAGCACAATAAGGTGTAGTAATCCTTTAAGTTAAGAACAGGAGTTCAGTTACCATCTACCAATCTAACACTAGGGGGTCTTGAGGCACGAGGCATAGCTGAGTGCATTATGCCACAAGGTTATATTAACTAAGGTAACTCACCAGCTCCTCCACACAGCAGTAGGACTATCCCTTGCAATGTCAGAAACATGAGTTTAAAGATGAGCTTGGGCCATCAGGAGCTCACTGGGGCAAGGTAAATTGAGCATTCCAGAAGATACTCTCTTCTTCTGGGGAGGGAGGATAGATGCTGCTGCTACAACACTTGCCACCTGGCTGACCACAGGTGGCAGTACAGTAGTGACACAGTGGGGAGAGGGAATGTCGACTGGGCTCTGTTCAGGCATGCTCTGCATGTGTGAGCATGGAGCCCCTGAAGAGCTGACCTCCCAGAGGGGCGGGGACTGTCAAGTCAGGAAAAAGCCTGACCTGAGCTGGATGATCCTTGTGGCATTCGGGCTCTGACCTAGGCCACTGGTCATGTGTTACTGCACCCATAGGACTTTTTTCCATGTCAAATGAGTGAAGTTTAAACAGCGAATTTAAGATGAGTGAGTCTTATACTGCTATTATAAATAATGCGATTACAACTGCAGCATGTTCAAGTATAGCGAATGACAATGATAACTAACGTCATTTGGGTGAATGTATAACTGTGCTAATGACAATTTCACTAACGGCATGGCCCCACATTCTCTTCATGTAGATGTTGTAGGCAATATCACGTAAATAATCCAAAAGACTCCATTCTCCGTACTCATGAACGACCTGTACGACCCGCTCGATTAGATCATGGTAACGCCTCCTACTGGTACTATCTGATGTACACAGTACAATCACTGCTCTCCTGGAGTTCTCCCAATACCTGCACTCTGCTCTCGACTCCAGCAACCTGGCCGGTGCAGTGTTCATTGATTTCTCCAAGGCCTTTGACACTCTGTCACCCCCTCGTACTCGACTCTCTCCACCAACTTGGTTTCTCTGCTGGTCCCCTTGCCTGGTTTTCCAGCTACCTCTCTGCTAGATTCCAGCATGTAGAGATCAACGGCTCCCTCTCCAACACTCAACCCATTAGTTCTGGGGTCCCACATGGCTCAATCCTGGGTCCCATTCTCTTCAGTCTCTACCTCAGCACTCTTCCCAGCTCCTGCAATAGCAAGCTGCTCCTCTATGCAGATGATGCGGTTCTCTTTGCCTCACACCCAGATCCCTCCACTCTCCAATAATCTCTTCAACTTGCCTACAACCAAACAGAAAGGTGGTTTCTTGATCACAGACTAGTCATAAACCTTATGAAAACCAAATCAGTGCTCTTCTTTCACCACCAAAATGAAGCTAGAAGTGCCCCCCTCCTGATTACTCCCAACTCTCAGCTCCCATTAGAGCAAGTGCCCACATACAAATACCTGGGTATCACTTTCGATGCTTCCCTCACCTTCCACACCCACATCAATGCTCTTTCCTCTGCCATAAACTCTCGGATTGGCCTGCTTTACCGCCATAGGGATTGCCTGCCCCTTGCTGCCCTCCGGCTGGCCATCACCTCCTCTGTCCTGTCCCTAGTGGACTATGGCTTGCCCATCTGTGCTGCAGCTGATAACACCGCCCTCTTTAAAATCCAGCTCTCCATCAATAAGGCCTGTAGGCTCTTGACTGGAGCCTCTAGCCACACCCACACCTGCCTGCTCTATTCCTCCACAACCTGCTCAACTTTGAGGAATGTCTGCAGTATCAGACATGCCTTCTTGCTAAGAAATCCCTGCTCAGACTCTCCCCCCTGGAGTCTCTGCCTCCCCACCATGGTCATCCTCATCCATTTCACCTTCAAAGTGCCCAGAACCAAGACCTCCCTCTCCCAGAGGTTCTTCTTTTATTGAGCCCCCACCTGGTTCAACTCCCTCCCTACCTGCATCACCAACGCTGCCAAAATTGGTCCCTTCAAAACCACTCTCCGGAACCATCTCTTTAATGTCCACTGCTGTAGGTGCAACTAACCTTGCCCCCCCCAATCCTACTGCAGGTCCTTTCCCTGCCTGGCCCCCTAATCTCCACAATGTCCCCTGTACTGCCAATCCATCTTTTCCCCTACCCCTTTTTACCTACCCCCTTAGGTTTATACAAGGATGTATTCCATTGCAACTCCAGAGAAATTGTACATCTTTAATTGTAAACCTGTATTTTATACCGACATATAACTAAGTGTATTCTGTGTTCAATGTCTCCACCTGTAACGTTGTCCAATGTTGTATCTGCACAATATTCTATTGTCTTGCCCTCCCTGCGATGAGGTGTCTTTGTAGATGAGTCCCTGACTCAAAGGTTGTAAATCTGACTTGTAAAAATAAAAATAAATAAATAAATAATCAGGGTTTAGTTCATTCCCATTAAAATATTTCAGGCCATGTAGTGTGCACATCTGTCCTTTGTCCCTGTTTGGAATGTTAATCAATTTAGATGAGTTTGAAAAATACAAGTTATGCACTCTGAATGTCTCGAGCTCGGTCGAGGGGGGGGTCTGTTCTTTTAAGGATTGTTGTCCTTTGTTGACAGAGACAATTATCAGTAAACTGTCATTTGGATTCCTAAGGGAGAAGTCAGCGTTCCCAGCACTGAGATCACAAATTGCATTTCTCTGCGTGCTGAGCTGCCACAGAGCTGCTCCTGGCACTGAGATCTGGTTACAGCTTCCATCCAAATCCTGGTGGATACGTGTGCGTTGTAAAACCACACTGATGTTTTTCAGACATTCCGTATTCTTGTAGTGTTTGTTACAATGTAACACCTTTTGTTCCTTTTCCATTACCACCCTGCTCTGTAATGATTAAGTGATAATTTGCCAGTAGGGTCAATGTATAAGACAATAATTTGATTGTCGAGTGAATAAAGTATGAGGCTGAAGGCTGAGTACTTTATCTTCATGAGACAATCACATTATTTCTGAGGACTGTGACCCAACTAGCCCATTACAACTATTATGATTCAAGTGGGGGCTTCTGGGACAAGAGGCACTTGGGGAGCAGTGCCCTTGGGCAGAAGTTTGATATCTACCTTGGAAAGTTTAAATTTCTGCAGGGGATGAAGGCTAGTGGAACCACTGAAAAGGGAGAACCAGTGAGGAACCTAGCTAGGGCTCCCCCTGAATAAGGGACTAGTGGCAGCAAGGTGGGTAAGTATAACGTTGAAGTTTAATTTAAGTTAGGGGACAAGGCCAATGAGGGAGAGCTGACAAAGCCTAGGAAAAATAAAAAAGTAGGGAGCATATGGAAGATTAAGTGAGAAGGAGTAGGAAAAAGAAAGGGGGATCAGGAGAAAGATGCAAAGGGGTCTGCCTTAATGTCAGTAGATGAGGAAATAAAATTAGTGAGCTAAGGCAATGGTGGCAAACACTGCAATGGACCTAGTGGCCATCACAGAAGCTTGGGCCACAGAGAATAATGATTGGGACTTGGCAGTCCTAGGCTACATCATGTTTACATGTGATAGCAAAAAAGGTAAAGAAGGAGGCGTAGCCCTCTATGTCAGTGAAGGCACAGAGACAGTGAAGGATGGAAACATCAGGGGAGGTAATGGGGAAACAGAATCACTGTGGATTCAGATCCAACATCCTCAGGCAAGAAGCTAAGGATGGGGTGATCTTAGACTTCTAAGATGGGGGGAAGAGAAAGAGATAAGTAGTTAAGGGCAGAACTGAAAAGGGGTGTGGCAAAGGGGAAGGTGGTGGTGATGGGAGATCTAAGCTTGCCAGATATTAACTGAGTTATTCCAGTGGCCAGGGGCTCCAGAAGTCAGGCCCTGCTGGATACACTGCAGGATGGTCTGCTGGTACAGATGGCTCAGGAAACCACTAGGCAGGCTGCCATGCTTGATGTGATGCTCACCAACTTGGAAGTGGTAGGAAGAGCAAGGGTAGGGGAGCCACTAGAGTCCAGCGACCATTACTGTATATAGCTGGACCTGGCCCTTGGGACAAGTAAGCCCTCATCAAAGGCTGAAGTGTTAAGTTTCAGAAAGGCAGACTTCAACTGGATGAGAAAGCTGGTCCAGGAGAAGTTAGTCCAAGTAGACAGCATCAGGGATGTGAAGAAAGTATGGGGGAATCAAGAGGGCCATTCTTGAGGCAATGAAATCTTACATGAAAATGGTAATCAAAAGAAACAGGCAACAGCAATGAATATGGTTCGCTGGAAAGGACAGGGAAGCACTGAGAGCCAAAAAAGGACTTCACAAGGTATAAGGAAAAACAAGAGAAGGGAGAATGGCAAGAGTACAAAATGAGAACAAATGAAACCAGGAGGGTGGTCAGGGAAGCAAAGGCAGACACAGAGCTGCATATTGAGGAGGAGGTCAGGGGGAGCAGTTTTTTAGATGTATTAGAAAAAAAGAAAGAAGGGAAGAGGAATTGTTAGCTAGCAAAGGGAGGTAGGGTATTTGAGGAGAACAGACAGAAAGCAACCATTCTTGATGACTACTTCTGCTCTGTATTCACATGAGAAGACAGAGGGCATCTGCCAGAGTGTAGCATTAAAGCAGCTATAAGGGGGTCCCTGAGATGAGGCAGCAAGTATTTACCAGAGAAAGGATTTAGAAAGGGCTAGCAGTCCTAAAGATAGATAAGACGCCGGGGCCAGATGGGATGCATCCACGGGAGCTCAAGGAATTGGCAATTGCACAAACTGAACCCTGGTAGGACTACTTAATAGCCTAGTTCAGGCAGGGTAGTTCCAAAAGACTGAGAGTAGTGGATGTAATCCCACTCCATGGGGCAAGGAGTAACCAGGTAACTACGGACTTGTCCGTCTTACCTCTCTTATGGGTAAACTGATGGAAACACTACACACAGAAGACCTTGTGGACTGCCTGGAGAGCAATGGACTCCAGGATAGTAAACAGCATGGGTTCATGGCAGGAATTCTTGTCAGAGAAATGTGATAGTACTGTTTGACTGGGTAATGAGGGTAGTGGGTAGTGGATAATGGCCACGTTGTGGATTTACTGTTCTTCAGTTTCAGCAAGGCTTTTGGCTCAATGCCTCACAGGTTGCTGAAGAAGCTAGATGATCTGGGTGCAGCAAAGGACACAGTTAGATGAGTGAGTAACTGGTTGTAAGGGAGCCAGCAGAGGAGTGTGGTTGAAAATCAGATGAGAGGGAGGTCACCAGTGGGGTGTTACAAGTATCGGTCCTGTGTCTAGTCCTTTTCAGTATGTTCACCAATGACATAGGAGAAGGAATCCAAGGCAAGATGTGTCTTTTGGTAGATGACACTAAGATATATGGCAGGGCAGACAGTGAGGAGGGAGTTAGGGAGATGCAGAGAGACTTGCAAAGGCTAGAGAGGTGGTCAAAGGGTTGACTGTTGGAATTCAATGCCAGAAAGTGCAAGGACAGAGTACTGGATGGGGGATAAAGCTGGGCATGACCTCTGAGGAAAGAGACATAGAGATCATCATCTGTGACTCCCTAAAACAATCAAGCCAGTGTAACAAGGCTTACAGTAATGCAAACAGGATGCTGGGGTGTATAGGAAGGGGTATTGACAGTAGAAGGAAGGAGGTATTACTATCTCTCTGTAGATCACTGGTGAGACCCCAACTTTAGTACTGTACCCAGTTCTGGAGTCCTCACCTACGGAAAAAAAAGGACAAGCCAGAGACAGTGTAGCGTATGGTGACCAGAATTATTCAGGGCCAGCAGGGCATATCTCATGAGGAGTGGCTTAAGACACTGAACACATACTCGCTAAGGGCCAGACAACTGAGAGGAGATATCATAGAAATCTTTAAATTTCTGAAACTTAAACTGCGACGAACTATTTAGCATAAGTACCAGATCAAGAACACAGGAGCACGAGTGGTAACTGATTGGGGGAGGGGGGTTCCAGAGGGAAGTGAGAAAGTTTTGTTTTACAGAAAGGTTGGTAGAGCTGTAGGGTGCCAAAACTATCAATTGTTTCAAGTGTGACTAGAACAGAATGAAGGGCTTAATGGTTGCTTGGGATGATAGTGGTAGGGTGGAGAGCATGGGGTGGCTAGTGTGGGTTAGAACCTTGTATGGGCAATAGGTCCTGTTTTTTTGGGGGGGTTAATCAGCAGACTGGATGGACGAATGTTCTTTTCTACCATCCTTGTCTATGTCTCAATGTGTCTATGTATCTGTTGCTTACAGTATAGACCAATTAGGCTCCCAGAAATAAGATGATGTCACTGCTGTCATGATATTGATTTTATTGACAATAAAATGACCGTTCTGAGCACTGAGCAGTCATTCTATTGACAATAAAATGTCTGTTGTGAGTTTGCTAAGGAATAAAATGTGTGCAACCCTGGTTTCTGATTGGAAATGTGTACAATGGACATTCTGTACTGCAACCAGTATGCCAGGTTGAACAAGTTATTGTGCACAGTTTTAACTATTTTTATAGTGATAATAGTGTAGTGGTTGGGGTTTATGACATGATAACTTCATCTGAAAGTTCATAAACTCAAAGGCCATAGGCTGAGGTATTTATGATCACACAGATAAAGTTAATACTGAGTAAAAGCAAAATCCATCACTGTAGCTATTATATCGAAAAGGCAAACAGAAAACTTGAAACATTGTACTCATGTAACATGGATTGTTAAAACAACAAAACTTACTGATATGCAGTTAACCCTTGGGGCTACCAATTTTTGAAAACATTAAAAATAATTGTATAGCCTGAAAAATTGAGTCTGCTAACACATAAGTAGTTTTAAAGTTAAAATATAAACTTGAGATGGGGGTATAGCATAACTGGAAGTAGGTAGTACATATAGTGTTATCAATCATGACATCATTTTTAACCAATCAGGATTGTTTATTTGTAAACATTCCAGTACTGTTGTAGCCATAAGAAGATATCTCTTGCTAATAGTTCTAAAATTCTAGGACCTTACACACAGTCACAGTGGTGGGTGGCAGGTAGTCATTAGCTCTGAATAAAAGATTCCCATGGCATAAAACCGACCCTTGGTCTACATGTTTTTGTATTTAAAGGAAGGAGTGAGGGCTTAAGTCCCAAGTCTTTTCCGACACTAGAAACACCCTGGTGGGTGGTGGTACTTAGTGGTGATATTTGTGGGGTGCACAGAGACCCAATGCCACCATGAATCAAATCTGCACAGCATAACAGTGTGTGTGCTGTCTGCGGGCGGGGGGTCTCTATTGCACCAGTGGTGCTGCATAGACAAACACAAATTGCCTTTCTAGATGTTACTGGTCACATGTGGGTTATCTGATCACTGACACACTGGATTTGTGGCAGCCACAAGGGTCAGCACATGGCATAGCACCAAACACACAGAGGCATGCCGTGCTCTTGTCTCAGGCACACAGTGCTACCAACACAGACATCCCAGACCCTGTATCTTTTTGGTCTCTTGACAGCCTCGCACAGATATTATTTATTTCATCTCTCTCTCTGGTCTTCCCTGATGGGCCAGTAGCCCTGCACATGCCAGGCATGCGGACCTGCTTCCCTGCATCCAGTAGATTCCCCCATTGCCCTGTTTCCTTACCCTATTGTTTTTGGCAATGCTGTGTGCTGCTTATCTCTTTCCCTGGCAGAATGAATGTTCTGGCTTGAAAGGCAGCAACTCCATCTGTCTTCAGTGGTCCTTCTGCTCCTGGGGCTGCTGCACCTTGTGATCAGGGGTTAAAGAGTCAGGGAAAGTGCTGTACACAGCACAGTGCCTAAGGCCCTATTGGCATCCTCATTAACTCTACCTTTTCCACCCCTTTTCCCTGTGCTGGAGTGCTGACCTGTGTGACAGCACAGGGAAACACTTGCACCCCTTTGTGTATAGCACAAAGGGGTGCAAGTGACATATGTGCCACAAATTGATCCTTGCCACCACTTTACGGTACATATTTGGGACTGCGTATGGGTCTACTGAAGTTTTAAAATCAGTTGGCAATATCCGTTTCCCACACGGGGTTTACTACCCATTCATCTAGAGTACACAGTATGTCACTTATAGTTGTTTAGTACAGCACAATCTCATCATCTGCTGTACCACCTACATTTCGGGGCATAGAGGCCCCTTCCTCAGGGTGGACAGGTGTGTCTCAACTATGTACTGCTTTTGTAGCAATCTTGCTTGCACAGTCCTAGTGCATGTGTAGTCTGGGTGTTTTTGTTTGTTTTTCTCTTATGTGAGGCACGTCTAAATTATTCACTGGTGTGCCCCTCTGACCATCCTCCCAAGCAGACCTTCACTAGGGAGTGCTTTAAACTCCACAATGTTGTGAGTTTTGTTAACCAAGAACAGAATACAAGAACCCATGGAATATCACTCAATAGAAACAAAGATCCAGCTATTCATTTGGTATTTATTAAAGAAATATAGCCTTGAAAATATGTTTACATGGGCAATTAGCAAGTAATTAAACAGAAGTCTCCTTTAAGTACTGCAAATGGGTACCAATATTCTCAAGTAAGAAGCCCATTACATTAGTGACAGTATTTTGGGGTTACTGGAAAGGCAGATTTTTTTTTTAGCAGTCCCTATTATGCTGGTACCCTCATTACAATAGTCCTGATTTCAACTTGGCATATATCCAGTATACGAACATACGAAAATGCCAGCAGAAACAGGCCTAATGGTCTATCAAGTCTGCTCGATTGTGCAGCTCGCCCCTCAACTTGCAGCCTCCCAAGACTCCCTCCTGCTCTTCTTAATTACTCCTCCCCTCACATTGTCCCACCCCCTCTTAAAACCCCCCACTGTACTACAGGCTACCACCTCCTCAGGTAGGGCATTCCACTTATCCACCACTCGTTCAGTGAAAAAGTGTCTCCCAATTTCCCTCCCAAATCTTCCCCTCACCAATCTCAATTTATGCCCTCTCGTGTCCCTCCCACTTCTAATCTGGAGGATCTTCTCTGTGTCAGTTTTGTTTATCCCCTTTAAGTATTTCAAAGTTTCAATCATATCCCTCCTATCCCTTCTCTTCTCCAGTGAATACATATTCAGCTTGCCCAGCCTATCCTCATAGGACACACCCTCCGGACCCTGGATAATCTTTGTCACCCTGCACTGTACCATGTTAGGTATTTTGCTGCATTCTTTTGGACACCCTCTGACTTCATTTTTATGATCTAACAAACTTTTAGTTACCTGCAGGGAAACGTAGCCCTTTGGGGAATGTCAGGAGATTACTACACCATAACAAAACATACAATACCTCTCTTACAGGTTCTAGGACTGAGAAAGGCTAATAATGAGAATCAGAAACAATCATAAAAGCAACATAAGGTTCGTTTATTAAAATCCCACTTAGTCAGCTTATAGGACGGTCATTATGCATTATACACTAGTTATGTAACACACATACCAGGGAGTCTGTTTCTCTCGAACACTGCAGTGTTATGCAGGGTCTGCCTGCAATTTCCTCAGAGAGTGGGCATGGGAAAAGGGGTTGTATACCTGATTAGATCTTAGTCTGGTGATAGTTAACCAGTTTATGTGCATGTGATGATTGTACTTACTATCAGTTCTATTGGTCAATTTGGGGGGCGGCAGAGTATTCCCTTCCCTTCCTCTCCTTGCTTCTCCTCCTCCTCCTCCTATTCTCCCCCCCCCCACACAATGTCCCTAAATCCTTCCCTGCTGGCTTGGAAGGTAAGCTCATTTGGCTCCTTTCTTCGGGATCCCTGCCTACCAGCTGTCTACTTGCCACCCCCACCTAGTTTAAATCCACCTTTTTCACTATATACTTCTCTGACTTCTGCTTTAATACCCCCTTCTCCTCCCCACTGAAGTGCAGTCTATCCCTTGCATATAAATTGTTGTAGTATATGTGGGGCAGTTTGCACAGTTTGATGCACAATTATGGGCACACATGTTAGTCTTTTGATTAACTCTCTCCCCAACCCCCCACCTCATGGATAAGATCTCATGCCCAGTCCTCTTTTCACTTGTCAAAGATAAGATATTAATTAAGGACTGTTGTTTGGCAATGGCTTTAGGCCATTTATTAACAGTTGTTTTCAGTCGGTTCATTTGAGAGGTTGATGCAAGCTGGCATTCTTTTTCTCTTGACCTGATCTGATCTGGTGGTACATGTTTGGAGCTGGTTGAAATTGCTCCTGGCTTCTGGCATCATGATTTTGAGGCATGGAGATAGCATGTTGACTGCTTCTGTCTTACAGTCTCATAGCTTTGAGCTGGCTGCACTTGCTGCTTGCAGGTCACGTGATAACATCCTTAGATGGTGAAAGATACTATGCCTCTGGTGACTAGTTCTTGGTGATCAGGTACCATTGTGATGGCATCCTTGTATATTGAAATATACTACACACACCACTTTGATGATGGTATCACTGCATGTTAAAAGATACCACACATACTTTTCTTGAGAAGTGGTTGTATTTAATATACAGTAATTGTTTTCAGAACAAAAACTTTCACTCCTACTTCATTAGACTGAAAAACGTTGATGGTGAATTGATAAAATAATGTAAGTGTATGGCATGATTCTTCCACACTCTCAATTACCAGGCACTTTGCAGTATAAACCTCAACTTTGTGTTGGAGGGTGTGTGGGCATATTGTATCACACCATCACATATTTTGGTCCTGTCCAGTGATTACCCACTTTAGGTCCAAGGTAAAGGATGAGCTCACCAGAATATGGGAAGTTTCAACACCACTAGATTTTGAGCACCTTAATCCTAGGAATGGAGGTCACAGTGATTGGCAATTCCAGGCAGCAAGGGCTATTCCGGACATTACGCTTAGCAGCTCAAAAGGAAATAACAGCAAACTGGCTCAAGGCAACCCCTCCCTCATATGAGTCTTGGGTCAGCAAGATAAATAACATTCTGTGGATGGAGGAATTGACAGCCAAGTTCAGACTGACCTTGGATAAACACATCGAGCTATGGGCAAATTGGTTCTCTTGGCATACAGTTGGATGGGAGGAGGAATGGGCAGGGGAATGAAACCCACAAAACGGTGGACCTCAGTTCACAGATTCATAGGAAAGGCACCCTTACTTAGGCCTCTCAAAGAGTGTTGGATTCTGCCCTCAGCTAACATGAATTATGCTTTAATACACACTGTGCTGAGTTCTATGTTACGTTTGTTTTTCTCTGCTTATATAGCTGGAGTTGACTGGTTCAAACGATTAACTGAAATTAAGTATGTGAAAACAGAAGTACAGCAAACAAGTTCATGGTACTTAGGTTTTCTTATTGTGCAATTTCTTTTTATGATTCATTGAAAATGTTGACTGATCTTATCTACCTGTTTAATGTCATCATCAGTTTAACAACTATTGTGTGCTTGATCTAACTGTAATTGCTCAACACAGGATTTTCACAGAAATGTATGCCTGTACTGTCAATGCCTTTCATCATAAAATTGAATTTAAAAAAAAATAAACAAAATTATATTTACAAGCAAGTGAACATCACTTGTTAAACTAATTTTCTTAAGCAATATTGAGATGACTCTGCATCTGAACACAGATTATAAGAAAACAAGCAATTTAGCAAAATGCATACCTTAGCATAGATAAGAAGCTTAAATAACAAGAACAACATGAACAAGCATTTGCCAGTGCCGAATGTTCACTACTTGGCTTGCATTGCTGTTGTACTTGGTCTTGCTTGTACACATTTTTACTATACTTTTACCCAGGATAGACCAGAAGCAATGCAATATGTCATTTTCATTGGTGTCCTACTTTTACACATATTTGGATTGTATTTACCCAGGATAGGTGAGTTGAGAGGGAATATCTGATCTTCAGTGGGCTCCCGCATTTTGATCTCAAATGTCCAACACTCTTTTTATGACCTGACGTTATGATCAGCACAAGTGGAATTTTTAAAATCCCATCCATAAGATGATTTTGCAGAGCGACTGTGAAAGCAAGTTTCAGAGGGGATTTGAAAAAAGACACCTGTCATGTTCAGGAGGTGGGGTAACACAAGGGATATGTTGAACATTAGGAATCAACATTTGCAAGAATAAAGTTATGACTCCAGATTTGAACAATTCAGTGTTTCTTCACAGCTTAGTTGTTTTTTCACATTTTTCACCCAAAATTTTCAACATATTTTTTATGACCACTCCTGAACATGACCGGTGTCATTTGTAAAATAGTGGCCAAAATGTCATTTCATGTCATAAGTGTGAAAACACATTTTGGCCAGGATTTGAAAAATGACAGCTGTCACATTCATGAAGTGGTGTGAAAAATAGTTATGTTAAAGATTTGGGGTTAACATATTGAAAATTACCAAAGTAATGAGCATGTGTTGAAAAATCTCACTGTATGCTTTCTTATGTCCTTGCCTAATGAACAAGGGTAGAGAACATTTTCAAATCCTGCCCGAAAGGTGATTTCACACAGCGACAGCAAAATCACCTTTCAGGATGGACTTGCATAATTTCGCCACCCTTGTTCATGAAGTGGGGTCCCAAAAAGTCCATGTTGAAACTTTGTGGAAAAAATGTTTAAAAAATGACCAGGTTATGAGGACAAGCTCAAAACCCATTGAAATATACTGTACTTCATACCTGATTTCCTCAGTTCCTGGTCCAGCATTGAAGACTGAAGACATGTCTCTGGTCCAGAGACAATTATGGTGTTGGACCCCGATAGGTAAGTAAGGGGTGTGTGGGTGTGGGGTGGTGGGTGTTGAGTGGAACGGTCAGGTGGGGGAAGGTTAACGGTGGTGGTGGGCCAGCAGAGGCAACAGACCTCGATGGACGGTTTTCTTTTTTTATAGGGCGTATAAAAACAATAATGAAAAAAAAAGACTACAAGGCATGGTTTTCCTTATTTCAGCTACTAACACTGGGGATTGGGCACCCCAGTGCCAGTGTTATCTTTGGTGGCACTGGGGGTAGGCTCCCCAGTGTCACACAGTTAAAACAGGCAGGGTGGGGGGTACCTGCCAGCACTGGGATTGGGCACCATGGTGTCAGAAAATTGGGAAGGAAGGGGTGGGAGGATTGTTTTTATGTTGGGAAGGAGGAAGACCACAGGAGGACCACAGCAGGCTGATCATGACGCAGATCAGCTTTGCTTGCTGGGTGGCACTATGCAGAACAAAGGAAACAGCCACCCTATAATTCTACTCTTTTTCTGATCTGTATGAAATTTCCACCCAGGAAGACCGGAACAGTGTCATGATCAGTTTGGCTGATGGTTGGTCTGATATTGTCGAGTCCCTTGCAGACTACCGTGCATTGGCCCAAATGTGATACACCTCTGAAAATCCACCATCATACTAATATGTTCACTTTGTGCAAGTGCAAGGGTGAACAGAAAAAGGCAGTCAGGAAAAAAGTAAATGAATTTTGAATTGCAGGCCTGCTGTTAAAAAATTCAGGTTTCAAATCTGACAAGCAAATTGTGACACTATAGGGCCCACAACAGCCATCTGCAGAAGATCCCAGCTTGAAGAAGCCTAATGCAATGGACAGGGAACCACCCTCTCAAATACTCCTTGCCACTATGCAATCAATGGACCAGAAGATAGAGGCAATCCTTGAATGGGTGGGTACCTAGGATGTGATGATAGATAACGTGATGAGGACAGTAAAGGTGGTGGACAAACATATCTTAAGGGACCTCCTAAACATAAGTACAAAACTGTCGAAGAAAAAAACATTTCAGTATATGTTAGATGCCCTAGATAATGGGGTGTGAATTCCCAATATTTGACTTGCCAGCCTGCCAGAAAGCATGGAAAGAGACAATTTGCTGCTCTTCTTGTTCAACTAGTTGCCTGTCACCAAGCAATTAATTAATGGAGGAAGAAGCAATAGTTCTGAAAAAAAAAAACCTGGTGTAATGGGTCAACTCAAGAACAGCTACCAGGAGCAGTATGGTCCGGCATAGGACTGTCCTCCTGGTTGGTACTACATGATGGTACTACAGGTGATGCAGTGGTCTCAGTGCTGTTATGGTACTAAAAGTTCAGTTTTGCTCATATTTGGCCTTCACTATGACCAGAACCTTTGTTTTCCTAAAGGCACTTCAGCCCCAAGTTGTAGCTTCAGGGCAAATAAAAAGAGAAAAAGAGCAAGAGATTGTGTAAAACTAATATTTGTAAAAGAGAATCACCACAAATTGGGATTCTGTGGTATTTATTTATTTATTTATTTGAACATCAGTTTAACAACCTTTGAGCCAGGGGCTCGTTTACAAAGGTACCTCATCACATAAAGGACATAGACAGTGGCACAGAAGACAACAGATAATACAGGTTCAAGGTAAGTGTCATACAAGGCACAGTTGGTTCCAATGCATATGAAGAATAAATAGATAAGATTAGAGTTAGTAGGGAGAGATGTAAAGGAGATTGGGGTAAGAGGAAGTGGGGACTAGGAAGCAGAAGGAGGGAGGCCAGGGTGGAAGAGTGGGTAAAAAAGTGGGGAGAGTGACTAGAGTAGGCGTTGTCGGAGGGAGTTTTTTTTTTTTTTTATGTCATTTAGTGGCAGCGCATCTGCGTGAGATGAGCAGGTGATTTCTAGGCTACACGCTTAAAGCAAGCAACAAGGGAGATTCAGAGATAATGGCAGGGAGGAGTTAAACCAAGAGGGCGCCTGTAAGGAACGTTTTTGGCCTTTGAGGTCCTGGCTCTTGGAATGATCAGTGTCATTTTGGATGTGCTGCAGGTGTTCACAGTAGGATTAGACTGGAGTATTGAGTCAGATAAGCCGGGGATAGGCCATGGAGGGCTTTATAGGTGAGTTGGCATGTTTGAAACATGAGCCGCTCATCCAGGCTTAGTAGGGTAGCCAAGGGTACAGCAGACAGGTGTGGGTTAGTCTAGGGGCACCGGTTATAAGTCTGCAGGCTTTGTTAAGTATAAGACGAACCTTGCACAGGGCCGTCTGATCAGCAGCCCCATAGACCGAAAGGCCATAGTCGATAAGAGATATGACAGAGGAGTGACAACTAGCGAGGCATCAGAGGGGAGGCATTTTTTGTGCCGGTAGAGAATGCCCAGCCGTGTATTGGCGGTAGAGTTCAAGGTGGAGATGTGGCCATGGAAGGAGAGGGCTGGGTCAAAGATTAAACCAAGATATTTATAGGACTGCACACGTTCAATGGGGATATTGAGGGTGGAGTGAATAGCAAGGGGAAAATTGCTGGACTTATTTTTCCCACCACCTAAGTTCTGCAGCGACACCCAAGCTCTGTGGCCAGTTCTGCAACATCAGAACTGCAGAATTCTGAGGGTCTTGACCATGGCAGGACTCTCAGATTTACTGGGATTCCTGATTGTACAGGAAAAGGAGCAGTCAACAGGGTAATTGTTACTGACTTGCACAGCTTTTACAGTGAAAACAAAGCAGTTCAGGTTCCATACCAGGATGTCGGGGTATACTGGAAGAGGTTTTGATAGCAGAAGGAAAGACATAATCTCTATCTCTCTCTCTCTATAGATCACTGGTGGGACCCCACTGGGAATACTGTGCACAGTTCTGCTGTTCCCACCTGAGGAAAGACAGACAGAGACAGTACAGCATAGAGCAACCAAAATGATTCAGGGTTATCAGGGCAGATCCTATGAGGATCCGCCTAGGGCACTGAACATGCACGCTTGGAGACCAGAAGGAAGAGGGGCAACATGATCGAGACTTTCAAGTTCCAGAAAGAAATAAACAAGGAAAGTTGTATGAAACTATTCAACAGGAACTGCGAGTGAAAACAAGGGTTATGACTGGAAGCTGGTGGGGAGATTCAGGAGGGAAGCGAAAGTTATACTTTATGGAGAGTGGCTGAGCTATGGAACAGCCTATCGGCAGGGGTGATGGATGTAAAACCCATTAATGAGTTAAGTGATGGATAAGATGTAGTAAACAGCTTAATAGTTACTCAGGAGATAGCAGTAAGGCAAAGAGCAAGGCAGGTGGATGCAAAGGTAAAAAGTATGTCTAGGTACTAAGGCACAGGGTAGGGTTGGGTAAAACTGGGAACAGTGGATGGACCAATGGTCTTTTTCTGCCAACATTATCTATGTTTCCATAGGATATATATGAGCTATACAATAGGCTGACTCAAAATACTGTATGTAGTTTTTAGAAATATAGAAACATAGAATTTGTTTGCAGAAAAGGACTGCTTGGCTCTTCCAGTCTGCCTAGATGCTCCCTGCCTTCTGCTACCCCACTAACACCTAAGTATTGTACCAGCAAAAAGCAATTTGTATTCTGAAATATCTAATTTATTGATTGTACTGATACATTTTGTATATGTTTTGTAAGGCGCCCAGAGCCTGCAGGATTGGGCACCTAAGAAATAAAAATACTACTACTATTCTGCCTCTGCAGACCCTACCTGGTCTTTGGCGATACTTCCACCTCCTTTTATCTTCAAGTGTGAGGGAGCAGAACCGTAACTTATGAGTGACAGAGCCACAAGTGAGTTATGAAAGTCCTGACCACTCACAAGTGATAATGAACTGCTTATTCTAAGTCAGGCTATTGTATATTTGATGTATACAACTGTAGTGTACAGGTTATTGCTTTTAAATTCAGTTTGTTTCAAGATTTTCTGTTTTTCTTTCATTTTAATAGGATTCAAAGTTCATGAGTCTGTAAGAGCTAATGAAAATGACTCGCTATTTATCAATGGATTTGAGTGATTATTTTATTACCCAGGTACTCATCTAATGCTGCTTTAAAGGTGTCCAAAGATGTACTGCTCACTACAGCCTCGAGCACACTTTTCCAAAGGGTTACCACCCTTTGAATAATCCAAGCAACTCTTTTGTTGGTTTTACATAATTCACCTTTTAGTTAGTATTTATGGATTCTTGTTTCCCTTTCAGTTGTCTTTCTTTCAAGCCCCATGCACTCCCATAGGTCATTCTCCCTGAATGCCCTATATACCAAGCATAGGTCTCCCCTGAAATGTCTATACTCAAATGAGTACAAATTGAGCTCTCCTAGTTTCTCTTTATATGATAGGTGAGACAGAGATGTCATTATTTTTGTTGCTCTCCTCTGGACCCTGTCCAAGAGTTCAGTACGGCTTTTGGTATGGGGCACCCAGAACTGCACACAGTACTCCGAATGCAGCCTGATCAGCGCACTATAACCTTCCTATCCCTATTCCTTTTCTAGACGTACATCCCAACATTTTATTGCCCTTTTTTCACCACCTCCTTACAGTGCTTATCAATGACAACTTATTTGTAATGATAACGCCCAAATCCCATTCCCTATCCATAATCTGCAGTTCAATTCCATTTAGTGTGCATTTAGCCAGTTGTTTCTGATACCAAAATGCATAATTTTGCATTGATCAACATTAAATAATAATTTATGCCCCTTAGCCCATTTTTCAATATTATGTAAGTCTCTTTGAAACTGATTGATTGCAGCATCACTGTCTACTATTGCACCTAGTTTTCTGTCATCTGCAAACTTAGAAATCCAGGAATTTGAAGATGTTTGCATGGATGATGCGTAAATATTAAATAGGGATGGTCCCAACATTGATTCCTGTGGGACACCACTGGTCACTTCTCCCCAGTCTGAATAATATCCCTGATACATACCCTTTGCTTTCTATCATCTAGCCATGCTTTAACCCAACTAATTATATTTGAATCGAATTTTAATGCAATGAGCCTCTCAGATAACTCTTTGTTGGATACAAGATGAAAAGCCCTGGAATAATCCAGATACACCACATCTACAGGAAATCCATTATCTAAGTGTTTACCTATGGGTTCAAAAATTGAAGTAGATTGATTTGGCATGATCTTTTTGCCCTGAATCCATGTTGTGTAATGTCCACTAAACCTCCTTACTTCATATGTTTATCTATTTCACCCCTTATAAACTCCTTCATTACTTTACCCAGAGCAGATGTCAGGCTTATACAGTAGGGGCTGGATATTCAAACCATGCGGGCAGGCGCAAGCCCTGGTGCAGTGCAACTGGACTGTGCCAGGGCATGGACCAGAGCAATATTCAAGCAGTGCTGCGCCTTGGCACACCCGTTGAATATGGCACTGATAACTTGTATGCACTGTGCCGCGGCGCGGTGGCTCTGCACCAGTGCAAGTGGCAGAATGGGAGCAGGAGGATGCACCAGTGCAAGTGCAGTTGTGCTGGGCGCATCAACCATGATATTCAGCACTGGGCATGCAAATGAGGCCATTATGCATACAGAGTGCAAATGGGGCCATATACATGTCATTATGGCCCCATTTGCATGCCACTCATCCCAGCGACTTGCACCTGGTGCCCTGCTAGGCTGCAGCCATCGGGGACTGACGCCCTGCAGTCCCATGGCAGTTCTCCCGCTGCTGTATGCCCGATCGCGGGCAGAGGTATTGATAAAACCCTGGTGTTCCAGTGGAACCCCCCCAACACCCGATCACAGGCATATATAATAATAAATCACCTGGTGGTCCAGTGGTGCCCCCACCCACCCACTGAGGTCCCCCACCACCCAGCACCCCCTGTCATCAGCAGGTGGCAGCACCCTGCCCACAAGATGCCCTGCCACCCGCCAAATGACAGTGTACAGTACAGTCTGTATGCCTATTGGACCACTGCATGGACTAATGGGCATGCAGACCATACTATACTGCACAGGCCCGATATGTGAATGAATGTGTTGACGGTGGGTGCTGGGTGGTGGGGACCTCAGTGAAGTGGGAGAAGAAACACCACTGGACCACCAGGTGATTTTATTATTACATATGCTCTGACGATTGGGTGGTGGTGGGGTTCCACTGGACCACCAGGGAGTTTTCATTCTACTGCCCACGATCGGGAGATGGAAGGGTATCCACTGGACCACCAGGGGTTCTTTAGTTCTTATGCTCGTGATCAGGCGGTGGGGGGGGGTATCCACTGGACCACCAGGAATTCTTCAGTTCTTATGCCTGCGATCGGGCGACAGGGGGGTATCCACTGGTCCACCAGGGATTCTTCAGTTCTTATGCCCATGATCAGGTGATGAGGGGGTATCCACTGAACCACCAGGGATTCTTCAGTTCTTATGCCCACGATAGGGTGATGGAGGGTATCCACTGGACCACCAGGAATATGATGTTACAGGTGCCCGATAGGGTGACGGGCAGGGGCACAATGCTCCCAGGGCAGGGCGCTGTGGTCAGAGTTCTGGGTGGGTGGGGGTACCCATGGCTGGCGGCTGCTGTATTGCACCCTGCAATATGGCAGCTTATCTGTGGTGGCCTGGACTTGTTCCTGGTTTCCCAGGCACATCATTTGTGCCCCTGGAGTCAGATTACAAGGTGAGTTGTGCCCAGCACATCGCGGCACATCCCGGGCTGAATATTGGGATGTGATACATGGCATGGGCACACCCCCACTTATGTTCCATACATTACCGATCAGCCTCAGCGTCATTGGGGAGTTGCGATCGTAACTTCTCCCTTTAAATATCATGCCGGGAGCATTAGTGGGATGGGCATAGCACCATGCGCAACCCTTTTGAATATTCAGGCCTAGGTCAGTAGTTTTTGTGATCCTCTCTTGATCCCTTTTTGTGTATGGGAGTTACATTGACTTCCCTCCATTCAGATAGAACTTTACTCTCTAATAATGGGCATGTGAACAATATTGCTATTGGCCCAGCCATTTCTGTTGCCAGTTCCTTCTGGATTCTGCAATGGATACCATCAGGCCCAGGGGATTTGCTAGGATTCAATTTTCCTAGTTTAATCCTTACATCATCTTGCTTCAAGATTGATCAGGCCCCTTGGTCTGATCACTACACGGTGAAGTTTATGATTGGGGCCCATCTGAAAGTCCCTCCCCTGCTGAGATGGTCAGCTACCACCTTTTAAGGGGTCCGTCCCCCAGAGGGGCTGTTGGCATTAGCTAACCTGTCTAGGATGGATGATGCATGTGTGACTGGCGCCAGTGAGGCAGTGGCCACCTATAGTAGGGTGGTATCTGAAGCACTGGACATCATTGTTCCAGTCTATGTTGACCAGATCCTCTCATTTGAGATCACCCTGGTTCGATGGGGATCTCAAGGTGATGAAGACCAAGGGTCGAGTTGGAGAGTTGCTGGTGGAAGACCCGTCAGAGGATGACAAACTGGTCATCTGAGCTCACTGTGGAGAGTACCAGGGGCAATTTCCCATTAGAAGGCAGACTTTCTGTCCAGGAAATTGAGCAGTGAAAGAACAGACATTAGCTTTTTGAGCTGTGGATAGGCTACTCCATCCTGCCTGTCTATAGCCGAGAAAGACTTTTTCATTCTCTTTATGTGAAGAGTTTCCTCTGTTTTTCTCTGACAGAGTGTTCTCAGTTTGATTGGGGATTCTGTCAGTGAGATAATTGTTGCTTTGCAGTGATTGGACTAGGAGGAAGAGAGTCACTCCGCCGATCTGGGAGGAGTTTAAACCAGTGGAGGTGGTGGAGGTCATTGAGGTGATCTCAGAGCTGAAGCTCACATATTGTGAGCAGGACCTAGCCCTGACGCATTTCTTAATGAGATGTGCTGGGACTGTTGGCCTGGTATTTGCCAGGATTGCAAGGTGCTCGTCGGTGAAGGGGGTTTTCCCGGTGGCCTTGAAAAAGGTGCTGGTGAGACACCCCCCCAAAGAAACACTCTCTCGACCCAGACGTCCTAGCAAATTACCGTCCTATCTCCAACCTGCCATTTTTGAGCAAGGTTGTTGAGAAACTTGTGGCACAACAGCTTGAGGATCACCTTGTGTTCTTTGATATCTATGAGCCATTCCAGTCAGGTTTTAGGATCAGACAGCACGGAACCAGGATTATTAGGGTGCATAATGATCTGCTCAGGGATAGAGACAGAGGGATGTCAGTTCTTGTTCTCCTCGATCTCTCTTCAGCTTTTGACACTGTGGATCACTTAGGTGCTTCTTGATCAGCTCTGTGAATATTGTAGACTCAACAGTGTTATCATCAAATGGTTTGAGTCCTATCTCTCTGATAAGGTGCAGCAGGTAGTGATGGGAATGTCTCCTCCTCCCCAATGCCCCTGTCATGGAGTGCCCCAGGGCTCAGTCGTGTCGCTGATGCTGTTCGCATTGTACATACTGCCTTGGGTGAGATCATCCTGGCATTCCAGTGGAGTTTCACTGCCATGCAGATGACACCCAGCTGTATCTGTCATTTGTTCCCAGAACATCCAGTGCTGTGGATGTGCTTAACATCTGTCTGGCAAAATCAATGACTGGATGTCCTCAGCTGGTTATGGCTCAGCTTGGATAAGACAGAGGTGCTGGTGATTGAGCTGGGTCATGGGCATGATGGGATGGCACCTGGAGCCGACACAGACCTTTTCTGGGGTCTGCTCCATTGATCACCTCCTCGAGGGTTCGCGATCTTGTTGTGATCTTGGACAGCAGACTGACACTCAAAGATCAGGTGTCTTCTGTTGTCAAAAGTGTTTTTCACCATTTGAGGAACATTGCCAGGATCAAGCCCCGTGTTCTGCCCAAAGATCTGCTGACACTAGTACATGCCTTTGTTACCTCTAGGCTCAGCTACTGTAACTCTCTTTACTTCGGGGTCTTGGGAGGGACCCTCCACAGATTGCAGCTGGTGCATAATGCAGCGGCTCACTTACTGACTGGGCCTATCCAGGTCCAGTCATGTGACCCCAGTCCTGCCTGCACTGCACTGGCTGCCTATCAGGTGGAGGATCCTTTTCAAGGTGGGCTTGCTCACCTTTAAGGCCCTATACAAACTGGGCCCTGGCTACCTGTTGGAGCTCCTGACATCAGCAACCTCTGTCCGCTCCCTCCACTCCTCATCGAGGGGCCTCCTGAAAGTTCCCAGGGTTTGGCTCAAGACGTCGAGTGACCATGCCTTTAGTGTCGCCAGGCCGACACTGTGGAACCTGCTACCACCGGCAGTCCGGGAGGCCCCTTTGACTGAGGTGTTCAAACAGAGGCTAAGAGCCCACCTCTTCCACCTGGCCTATTTGGAATAATTTTTCCTGCCTGACTGTCAAAGAAATTATTCACATTTATGATAAAGCTGTGATTATGAATTTTAGTATTTTTTATTTATTAGAATGCTTTGTATTTTTACTATCTGTGTTCTTTTATTGTTAGCACCCAGAGCCTCCAGGAATGGGCGCCATAGAAATAACATTTGCCTTGCCTTGCCTTAATTTCTAGATTTAAATTTTTGGTTTCACTGTTTTTTATTTGTGTGTTCTTTGTAAGTGTTCTTTGGCTGATAAATATTCAAAAATGTGTGTTAAAGATATTTGCCATTGCTTGGCTATCAGTGGTCTGGCATCTCCTATTTTAGTAGCCCACCTTTTGTTGTCCCCGTTGAGACTGCTTATATAGTTAAATAATGTATTTTGTTATCTTTAGCTTTTGAAGCTAGTTTCACTTCTTCTTCCCATTTAGTAGTTTTAATTAATTTTGTTACACTCTTTTGCCCTATCTTTATATATTTTCCATTTTCTGGAGATGGATTGCATTCAAATTTATTGTATGCTCCTTTTTCCTCTTTATTGATCATTTGATTTTTTTTGTTAAATCAATTTGGAATTTTACTCTTGTTATTATACTTTATTCTTTCAGGGACGTACGTATTAGTACAATATTCAAGTTTACTTTGAATCTTGCTCAACATTTGACCTAGTGAGTGCTCATGCAGTTCTGTTTTCCAATCCCACTCTTTCAGGTATTTTTTCATTTCTGCATGTCTTGCCCTGTTATAGCATTTTACCTTGTTTTTTCCTAACTGTGGCTTCCAGTTGCCACCGATAGTAAACCACAACATATTATGATCACTGTCTCCCAAGGGTTCTCTGACTATACATAAGCATTAAACCACAACAGAGCATGGTTGGACAGAGCATGGTTCTACTGTGGAATTAATCCATGGTTGGGCTGGTTGCCACACGAGCCCGATGGCTGAGTGCTTCCGCTCTGCCAACCGCTGGATCAACTACAAGTAGAACCATGCTCGTCTGTCTTAAAGCTATGTATGGCAATGATTGTATGACTAATATTCACTATATAAATGATAACAGACAGATTGATGTAGGTTTGGAATGCTTTATGCTGAGCTGTTAAATATGGTTTACACACAGTACAAAACAATTGGAACATACCTATTGGAAATATTGTGGCTGCTATTTAACTAAGCAAAAATAGCTTTCATTACAAGTTTTAACCTTCCTAACATCAAAACATATTTTAAAACTTTTCAAAAACTTGCAGTTAACTCTCTACGCTAGGTTCTTCGATTATCATGTGTCTCTGTTACAAGATATGGGTTGCACTGCATGATGGGACCATGCTAAGGTAAGGCTTCATGTTTTGTTCCTGCAGTTATCTTGGCAGGCCAACAAATGGCTGTGAAACAATGCTAGCAGCACAGCACTGTTTTACAGCCCAGGATTTTTAGATCAATTTCCAAATGTACTGAATTGAGCCAATGTGAAAAAACTTTCATAGACCAAGTACTATTTTTGTGAGTATTAACTTCACCTTTTTCCTCTCTAAATGATCTAGCTCAGCAGGAGATAGAACAACATGACGTTTACTGCTCTCACCTTTCAAATACTTGTTTTGACTAGTATTGTTACTCTCTTTCTTTAATTTCCTTTTGTTTTTCTCACTTTCTTTATTTTTCTTTTCATTCATAGAAGCAGCCTCATTATTTTGATCTTGCTTTATCTCACTGTCTGTTTTGCTTTCTATTACAGAGGGTGCAAGGCTCATCTTTACCATAGTGTGTATTTAACAAGGCAGTGATGCCTACTACCATACACACACACAAAAGTTGACATTAAAATTATGTATTGCTCTTCTTCTTCTGTTCTTCATTTATGAATGGTGAGCCACTGGGGTGGTGGGAAAATCAAGGAATTCTGCTGTTTTACGATGGCTGTGAAACGATGCTAGCATCACAGCACTGTTTGACAGCCATCTGTTGGGCTGCCATGGGAACTGCACTTGAGCAAAGACTTGCTGGAGCAAGCATGAATTAGAGAACTGTCTTATGTATTTTATTGTGGTTCATACTGGTATTACACAAACAGCCACAGTTCTACTGTGGAATAAAGCCATGGTTGCTTAATGGTCACCTGTTGCTGTTTTTCCAATCAGTGTTAGTTATTTTAGTCTCTTGTTTAGAGCCATGTTACAAAGTTAGATATTTCATCCTCCATATTACTAAGAACTAGGACAGGTAAATTTGAACCTCTAGTGCTATTATTTAGGTACACTTTCAAATTATAGATTGCAGTAATACCACTCAATTTCTAGTCTAGTGCTGTTACTCCAGGAAGGGTTTCCAGTCAGCACTAGGTAGGTTGAAATCACCCAGTATTACTGTCCTGCTCCCTAGCTCTATTCCTTCAATGGCCTCCATAAATCTTTTATTTTTCTCATTGTTAAGGTTTGGTGACCTATAACATACACCTAAAATAATTTTTCTGTTGTCCTTTTGTGACACCCAAACCCAAATCTGTCCTACATCTCCCCTATTGCTTTTGTTATTTCAGTGTCATTGTCTTCGATAGTGCTCTTTATGTATGTTAATAGCTGGCTTCAGTGCTGCACTAGACATTGTGATGTCATCAGCATTATGAAAGTTGCTCTCTGATTGGTTCAGTATCCTACTGTGATGACAATATCCTTAAAAATATTTCATGTGAGAACAGTGACAAAGCGAAGCTCAAGAGGTCCATGCTGTCACCTCAACCCCTCGACAGAAACACATGCTGAGCTGTGTGTGGTTTCACATGTCTAATTTTATATAGTGTATTGTTTTTTAACACAGGAGTCACAAAACTGGTACACTTTGTCCCCCTAAGAAATTCAGAGGTGTTCTGGGGAAAGCTCAAGGCCCTTGTTAGTTGAGCAGTGACCTTCATTAATTTCCAACTGGTCATTAGTATGTATAAAAATGCCATGGAAATGGAGCCCCACTGACTTCAATAGGGTGTGCCCCTATGCTCTCCCTGGTCACATGTTATTCCATGCCTGAGTGCAGGGACATGACAGAGCTATTGGGAAGTAGAAGGGATCAGCTGGCTACCTCATCGGTGCCAAACTACCATCCCTTCCACTGAAACACTGACTGACAAAAAATTATAAAACTATCTGAGTAACCATCACTGGCGTTAACTATTAAAATATGAGAGTAGTGCCCAGATCCTTGCAATTCATTTTAAATGTACAGACTTTTGCAAGATAAAGGTATAACTTTGAGAAATTGGTTTTAGCAGCTTGTGTGAAGCGAATGAAGAATTTAAAATGTTATGACATTTGAACTGTGCAGAACAACTACTTGGAGTCCACAAACATAATTAATAATGTACTGTATGGGGACCATACAAAAACCTGTGTTTCCATCGAGGGCTTGAGATAACACCATATGGATCTTGAGAGCTGAGCTGAGATGGAAACACAAGGGAAATTGTTTTGAATCACCCATATTTTATTTTTTTATATCTTATGATTCTGCAAAGGGAACTAGCAAGTGGCACTAAGTGCCAGTATGGAGAGAGAAAAAGAGAGAGAGAGACAGACAGACAGAGTGAGCTGAGGAGCATCTCTGCTCAGTAAGCACTTCATATACCGTATATCAAAAATATGTTAAATCTTGTACAGAGGTGAATGAGTAGAGGAGTGTCTCTGCCTAGCAAGTGCTCACACTCAGAGGGAATCCTCATACACCTTGAGGGCAGTCACGAAACCTTGAGCATGTGTGGTCACGGCCGCAGTCCATTAAGGATGTCAGCAAGTAAGTGCCAGGTAAAAGCTAACATGAGCAGGTACACAGTTGCACTGGTGATAGAACATCCACAACAACTTTTAGAATGTGCAGAACTCTTGAGAAGGTGCACATCAGCTTTTGAGTAGCCACTAATTTCCACACGCAGTAAGTCCTAGCCATATACTGTAATACTTTGGAATGCAAACACAGGTTTATAATGTACACACCAAGGATTTTAAGCAGGTATATTCTTATACAGAACAAATTAACCATATATTACAACATACTTTTGATGTGTTGCTAACTGATGTCACTAGCCAAGATATCTTTATCTCATAATATTTAACACCACTCTTGTTGTGTACAACATAATTTACAAGAGAACATGAGGAAGTCACCCTTTGAGTTACAGGAAAAGTGTCAGATTGATCTTGGCCAGTTCAGAGCAGACTAGATAGAGGTTTGTCCTTTTCTGCTGCCCCTGTCTGTGTTTTATGTTGGCACTCTGCCATGAGGAACCACTGCAAGAAATTTGAAGGAGTGAGGCAGCATTGTCATCGCTCAGGGTTTTGCACTCTGTGCTTTCTCCAGTACACCACTGAATTTTTAAAGTTACAAAGTGTACCCAAAGGAATCAGGTTGCTGGGCCACAAAGAAATCTGATGTATGCTTTCCTGGACTTGATGTAGATTCTGATGGCTGAGAGGACTAAATTGCGGTGACAGTTATGTCTGTCTTACATTTTACTGACACTGCTTCAGCTCTCGGTCTGTCTGGCTCTGTGTTAAGATGTTTATTTGAATAGGGGTTTATCCCAAGGTATCTGTCATTGTAGTTGTATACAGTAGTTAACTGTTGAGGAAGCAACTGATACTGCTGTGGATGCTTTTGAGTGGCATGTTGCCTTTGTGTTGTTGCCTAAACACTGCACAGGACTTGGAGGCTTCGAGCATCCTGTGCACAAAATGGAGATGGACCTGTGGCAAGACCACTCATTGTATTTGGCACTGATCTTCCACTATAAGAATCTATCTTACTATCCCAGGATTAATCAGCAATTTGGAATATAGAGTAGACAGCTCATCTCTCCATAGGACAATGTGCATGTCTGCCACTAGATGGAGTTGCAGATGAACAAACTGAGTAAAATGTTTTGTTTCATGGTGCCTGCCATACTGTATCTTAGATGAGAAAGGCACTGTTTATTCATACTTTATCTTAGATGAGAAACGCACTGTTTATTCATACTTTATCTTAGATGAGAAAGGCACTGTTTATTCTCATCTAAATAGAGCTGGATTTCCGTGGGGCTTTTGTAATTGAGATCATTGTATTTTGCCTGTTACTTTGATGGAAGAATGAGTAGCTGCATGATCAAAGCTGGATCACATTAAGGTTACTCCAACAGTCTGACAAGCAGACTGAAATGATGGGCCCATTCACAAAACCAAATTGTTTTCTATATATACATATATATATATATTTTTTTTATTTTTTAATTTTTTTTCCTAGTAACATCCAGACATGAACCCAGAAATTCCTATATTTATGAGATAAATTTCCCCTTAATCGGGGAGTCTGGTAGTACTCTTTAAATATATAAAAGGGTTTTTTTGTTCAAAATATTCTCTGTCCAATACAAGTGATTGTTATTCCACTCAAAGGAATTTATATTTAAAGATCTGCACTTACATATATTTTTTTAAGAAGTTTTCTGTGTTAACTTTTTTCTATATGTACAGCTGCCATAATAATTTTTAATATATTTCCTGTATACATGAAAAGTCAATTTACAAGACAATCTGACATGAAGATAGTAATTATAACAAAATTATAATATTCAAAAATTATCAAAAAAGATACAGAAAACCACACCTGATTTGTCCAACCACATAAATATGTCTCTGTTCTGTATCACTTTATGTTTCTATAAAAGACACATCAATTGTTACTAAATAAACACATATGTAGATATTCATTGATACCACCTTCAATCATACCCCTTAAATACATGATTTTTTTACTTCATATACTTATTTATATTTATATAAGGATTCGTAAGTTCCTTATGTTGTTGCATTTCAAAGCTGCATGATCAAAGGCAGATCCCATTATGATTTATCCAGCACCTCTGAAGAAAATGACCTATCCATAACCATTTTTCTCGTGTGCACTACATTTCAGATTTTATTTATTTATTGAAAATGTTGTTGACTGAATGAAGTACACTAAGCTAGAGCTCATTTTCATATGCAACCTGGAGGTGGGGGGTATACAAGGTGGTAAGAAAATCAATAACAAACTGACAAATGCAAAGTACAGTGGCAAGGAAAAGTGGCAAGGGCAATGTACAATTAAGCAATAAGGCATGACAGGGGGTGTGTTATGGTGGGATAATGGCCCACCTCGGGGTAGGTTAAAGCACAAGGTGTAGCCAAGGGCTTCCACCACCCAAGAAGGGCTGTTAGCCCACCATAACACACTCCCTGGAGTGCCTTATTGTGATTATGAAATGGGTCATTTTTAGAAAATTTCATGCATTTTTAAACATAATACTTTCAGCTGGGCCGTTGTGCTGGGATAATGGCCCAGCTGAAAGCAGTGCTCGGCCAATCAGAATTCAGCATTCTTTCTACCCATTTCTTAACGCAGAATATCATATGGTGCAAGATACAACATTTACACACCTGCAATAACTTACAATGGCAAAAAAGTGACAACTGCAAAGTACAGCTAAGAATATCAGATGGCACAAGGTAAAACGTTTTTGCAAATGTAAAAAAATGTTGCAATGCCAATGGTAATATGTCATTGAGTTACTACGGAACAGGCAGCATTAAGGTAGTGGTACAAATATGAGAACAATGAATATATTTGCCTCAAGCAAAATAAGATAAAAGGAACAACTTTAATAGCTTGTGCTCATGTATTTGAATCACGTTTCACGTAGTCTGATGATGATAATGATCATGCTCCAAAACAACATTAATAATCCCTCCAATTTTTGGAAGCTTATCCATTCCCTTTTATCCCCTCAGACCCAGATTCTCCCTCCCACTCTAAAGATTGGTGACTCCTTATCTCTGATCCTTCTGCTGTTGCTAAGTCTTTTAACTCCTACTTCACTACATGTGCCCTTTCACTTATCCCTTCCTCCACAACCCCCTTTCCCTTTCCCTGCCTTCTTTTCCTCCGTCATTTTCATTGTCTCCTATCACTTCAGCTGTTTCCCTAAAGGCTCTGCTTTCCCTTAATCCACTAAAGGGAGATAATCTTGGTGGTCTCGACTCTAAAGTTCTCCTTCACTCAGCATCTGCCATTGCTCTTACCATTACCCTACTTCTAAATCTTTCCTTCTCCTCTGCTACTGTTCAAGATGTCTGGAAACAAGCTATTGCCATACCTATTCGAAAAAGTGGTGATCCCACTTCTCCTGGTAACTTCCATCCAATTTCTTTCCTTTCTACCTTGGCTAAGTTACAGGAATGCATTGTTCTATCTCAGCTTACTTCCTTTCTTGACAACTCCTCCTTTTTCACTCCCCTCCAGTCTGGTTTTAGCAAACCCCATGCCATTTCTACCTCCCTCCTTTGGCTCACTGACTTCATACTTACAGGTATGGATAAGGACTGATGACTTCTGCTATTTTTGTTGATCTTTCTAAAGCTTCCAACACTGTGGCGCATCCCCCCTCCCCACACTGGACAAACTTAAAACTGTGGGCCTTTCTGACTCTTCTGGTTTTGTTCCTACATTAAAGGTAGGTCTCAAGCTGTCTGGATAGGAAAATCCATTTCACCTTTACTTCTCAGTACCTCAGGTGTCTCTCAAGGGTCTGTCCTGGGTCCTATCCTCTTTTCGATATTCCTGAATGACCTACCCTCTGTCTGTTCCTCTGCTTCCATCCATATGTATACTGATGATACAGTTCTTTTTGCTTCTGGCTCCTCTCCTGGTGACCTTATCTCCCATCTACAATTGGATTTTGACAATATTCAGTGCTGGTTCAAGGATAACTGGCTGTTTCTTAATGCTAAAAAAACAGTCTCAATGGCTTTTGGTACCTGTCAGAGTTTGCCAAACTTACGTCTCCCCCATTATTTAATACCCTTGATAGTGCTAAAATTGAAGGTATTTCCTCCTTTAAGTACCTGGGGGTCTGCCTGGACTGGCATCTTGATTTCTCTGTGCACATGGATACAATTCACCATAAGCGTCACCCTAAGCTTGGTGCTTTGTACAGGAATAAAGTGTGTATACTGCTTCCCTGCCCGCCGAAAAATTGTACTAAAAATGAGCCTTCCAATCTTTGGCTATGGTGACTTAGTCTATAGTAACACTCCTAAATCCTCCCTTGCCAGACTGGACCCACTTTTTCATTCTTTCTGATGCTTTGCTTAAGGTTGCCCCTCCCCCCCGTACTCACCACTGCTCTCTTTGCTCAGCCATTTCTCCCCCCTCTCTTGATGCTAGGCACCTTTCCCATTGTATCTCTTTTTCATCCAAATTCTGGTTTGACACCCTTCCCTCTTATCTCAAATCCCTTCTTTCCCCTCCTCCTTCTTCTTCTTACTTTCTCTGCAACAATTTTCCATTCTCTCACTATTCCTTCTAGAAAATCTATTGTTGGCCAGTCTGCTTTTTCTTACTGTTTTTCTGAACTTTGGTCCTCCCTTCCCCTTTCTATTTATTCTGACTCTTCTTCCTCTGTAAAGTCTCTTCATTTTGACTTTTGTCATCCTACTTACAACTGCCTATGACTCTTCCTCTTTTTCTCCATTTTCTAGTCTTGCTCCTTTCTTGCTGTTCTGCTATTTTTCCTGTGTACATATTAGAGTGTGTTTTATTTTCTAGTTGCCTTCATTTACTATATTGCCTTTAATATTTATGCTGTAATTACTAAATTATTGTATTTTTATTACTTTATTTTTTTTCTGTATTGCTTTTTGCTTCCCCATTGCCACCTTGCCTTACTTTGGCAGTGGGGGAGAAATTAATTTGTATTTTCACACTCTAATTCCCAGGACCCAGATTGCAGCTGCCCATGCACGTGGAGGTGTGCATGGGCACCACAAATCTGGTGATGGCCCCTTCCACCCTCTAGGCCTAATGCCAGGTCCCCTCCCCATGGCTTGGCACTGCCACATTGTCACATAGCCTCCACTGGGTGGCAGCCAAGAGCCAGGGAAACCCCACACCCCTCCCTGGAGAGGAGAGCTACCTTGCGGCTACTTAGTCTGACTCCTTGCCCTCCCCAGCCGACTCCCAGTGGCCTGAACTTGCTCTCAAACCCAGGTCACCAGCATGACGCGAGGTGTGGCATCCAGCGCCTCAACCCTCAGCGCCATTGGGCTGGCCTTATTACTTTATTTTTTAAAGAATATATATATATATATATATATATATATATATATATATATATATATATAAATGTGATTACCTGTAGATTCTATACATACTATATTGTGATTACCTAGTCCCCAAAAAACACACAAAAATACTTTTTCTGAAACTTGGACTTACCTGCAAATCATTTACATTGTACAACTTCCCTCCCATCTAATACTTATTCCCATATCTATTACTTGCTTTTTCCTTTTCCATCTATGTCCCTAGTATTTACCTCTTTACTATTTCACTTCCATGCTCAGTCTTCCTATTCCTTTTAGAATTGAAGATGACCTATGAACATTATGCAAGTGTTCAGATAACTAATACATATGTAATTTTTCTAAATATAGTGAGAAATTAGTTTAAAATCATAACTTGCAGCTGTTTACAGAAGCAGAAATTTTAATAGTAGGAAAACCATTTTTGGATAAATCCTTTTGATGAATTTGTATGCAGAACTTTATTTGATATTGTTTAGTTTATGTTTGCTTGCATGCATGTGCAAGAAACATAGTGCCACCATATGAGTTTTTGTGGGTGTACCACCCCCACTTCCAATGCCTTGCTCCTTTTTGCAGGCGCAGCCACACCGCACCACTGAATGTCCAAGCTGTCTATGACAGCCGTTCAGATGCAGTGCCGTACAGTTCTGAGTAAACCACCACTACAATCAGCAGTAGAAACGTGTAGGCAATTTACATACTGCCGTCTGCAAGCAATCTGCATACTGCCATTGGCAGTTTGCAAATTGCCTACACATCAGCACTGCATCTGAACTGTCATAGACAGTTTGTTTCTGATCCCCGTTGGATCCAGTCCCCCCCCATGAACACCTAGGTAGCACGCTGGGAGCCCACCCCAGTGTGCTCATGCACTTCTCTCCACCCCCACACACTGTATGACTGACGGGGGTGCCCATTGCCCCGTCCGCTCCACTGCCCCCCCAAAAGCAAACTTCCAGGTGCCACACTGGAAGCCCACCCCAGCATGGCAAAAGTCTGTGGCCCACGGGGGTGCCCAATCCCCCGTCAGCTTCACTGACCCCTGAACAAACTTCCAGGTGCCATGGTGGGAGCCCACCCCAGCAAGGCAAAAGTCCCATGTCATCTTTAAAAAAAAAAAAAAACACCTAGAACAAAAGAAAATGGTCACTCATTGACTCTCTTGCCCGCTCCCCAACCCGTTCCCACCCTCTGTGTACCCCACCTCCCCACACACACCCCTCACCCCATACTTACCTCTGGAGGCTGGCCCGATGATCTTCAGTGGACCGGGAACACGTCTTCAGTATTCAAAGCTGACCATGGACTGAAGAAATGCCGGTAAGCTGTATAATGACATAAATGTTTTTTTTTTTTTCAACTTTGGTGCATATCTCATCTATTTTTTGGGAACTTTTTCACCAAATTTTCAACATGGGGTTCTTGGGACCCAACCTCATGAACTCAGCCACTATCATTTTGTTATTCAGTCCTGAAAGGGGATTTCGCTGTCACTGCATGGAACCACCTTTCAGGACTGAGTAACAAAATGACAGTGTCACAGTTCATGAGGTAGGCCCCCCAAAACCCTATGTTGAAAATTTGGTGAAAAAATTCCCCAAAAGTACTGTTTTACAAGCGTGCATTGCACAGTTCCTATGCATGCTCGTAACTTTGAGAATTTTTACTATTTTCATTCCAGATTTTCAACATTGCCATTTTACCACACCTCCTTATGAGCAGTTCTGCTTTCATTTTTCACATCTTACCCAAAATGTGTTTTCACGCATGTAGGGCACAATGGCGCGGTCAGTGAGCGAAATCAATGTTTGGGACAGATTAAGAAAATCACAGTGACACTATTCATAAGTAGAGGTCTTAAAATGGCTATGTTAAAAATCTGGTGACAAAAGTCCATAAAATGACTGTGTTATGAGCTTGCATTGCGCAGTTTCCATGCACCCTTGTAAGTTCATGAATTTGTAATATTTTCAGTCCAGATTTTCAACACTGGCATTTTTCCACACCTCCTTGTGAACAGTACAGCTGTCATTTTTCACATCCTGGCCTAAATGTGTTTTCGCACTTCTGGCGCAGAAATGTGCAGTCACTGTAGGAAATCAGTGTTCAGGACAGATTAAGAAAATCACAGTGACACTGTTCATGAGTGGAGGTCCCAAAATGCCTGTGTTGACAATCTGCTGTAAAAAATCCCCAAACTAATTACATTACGGGTGTGCATTGCGCAGTTTCTATGCACACTCATGACTTCAATTTTTTGATATTTTCCTCCGGATTTTCAACATTGCCATTTTACACCTCCCCATGAGCAGTACAGCTGTCATTTTCACATCCTGTTTGAAATGTGTTTTCACAATTAGTGAAAGCACGATGAGTCACTGTGCAAAATCAGCTTTCGCTTACAAACTGATATTGCCACTGTTCATGAGGTGGGTCACAGAAAAAAACATGTTAACAATTTGGAGTGAAAATACCAATGAACGCCTGGGGCATTAGGGTTTCCAACCATAACATCCCACCCTGTAGAGACTGACAGGCATCAGGGGTGTGACTTGAGATTGTCACCTGTAAAGCTCATGCCATTCCACCCTCACCCACACACTGCAGCCAGTGACAGGCATCGAGGTGTGCCTTAGATACTTCATCCCCAAAGTTCACCCCGTTCTCCTATACTGCACCCATATCATCGTATTTCCTTATGGAATGGGGTGAACGTAAGGCCCAAAGACCCCAAGGCACACCATGACACTTGTCGGTGTCTGCAGGGTAGGGTGTGGTGAAATGGCATGGGCTTTATGGCTGATGACCCAAAGGCACACCCCAATGCCTGTCAGTCTCGGAAGGGTGGTGGGGTTGGCTTTAGTTCAATACTTCACTGCCATTTCTATTATGCATCTCTCTAACTCCTACACTACTAATGCCAATGTCAGCAAGCAAACATTCGGCATTGACAAATGCTTGTTCTTTTTGGATGTGTGTCACTTTAAATTGACTGTTTAAATTTGTTGTACATCTGTTACTCCTTATATCTGCCCCCTGATGAAGACCCTGTGTTGGCTTGAGTGCTGGGGCTGTAGGGTGTGTTTTGGGTGCTTCTTGTCATAATAAACTACTTTTTGCACATGCAATTGAGAGACTTTGGTTTCCTCTGTCCAAGATTGGTTTTATGTCAGGTTGGTAGTCCTTTCTCAGCATTGTCTAGCCTTTCCTGATCAGTGCACCTTTTTCCTTTGATTATATCTTTATATCTACCTGAAGTCAGAAGCTATTTTGACATGTTTTGGGGGCCAAAAAGATTTCAGTGCAGATTGCTATGTGATTCTGGTAAAGGACAGGAGTCAGTCAAAGTGAAAGAAGTCACTGAACAGGTTCCCTATGTGACGTACTGTATAGGAGGCCAGAGCTCCTCCCCATCCAGCTGTCAGAAGAGGGCTGAGGATAGAGGCACCTCTATGTGACAGAAAGGCTGTGTGAGAGAGGGTACATCAGGGCTTGATCCTGCCTGCCAGTCACACACCTGCTCCCACTATTATTTGCCAGAAAACAAAGACAACTATGCCAGGTAATCTTTACTGCCAACTGTCTCACTGATCTGCTGCCCACCTCTCTTTCTGCTCTACTGAGAGAAGAAAGAAAGGCCAAGCATAGAAAGGGGGCAGGTGATATACCATGTTGCTCCCTGTCGCTTGAGGCCACCCATCCAAGGGAACAAAGCACAGACAGTAGGGGCTGGCAAACTTAATTTACTTCATCCCTGAGTGGGAAGGGAAGAGAGGGGCAGACGAGATATCTAGTGTCTGTTCTAACCTTAAATTACTATGTTAAACATAGTCTATAGTTAGCCCTTGAAACTCATTATGGAGGCACTTACCCTATAAAATGTGGCTAATTTGCTCTGAAAAGCAGGACAAGCAGGGGACACGGTATTTTACATTTAATATCATAATGGATTAAAAAAAACACTGGAGCCAAATTCTAGTCATTTAAAAATGTTTATTTGTTTTACACATTCCGTGTGTGTATATGTGTGAGTGTGTGTATATGTGTGTGTGTGTGTGTGTGTGTGTGTGTGTGTGTGTGTGTGTGTGTGTGTGTGTGTGTTTACAAAAATGATAACTGCTGGGAAACCATCAGTAAAAAGTTGTTATTATTCTACTGAGAGCTTATGGTGATTTTGTAAACAGGAAAGAAAAACTCGACTGGGTATGAGGTTTCTGGTATCCGAACATGGAATTTCTGGCCATGTTACTGTTTCTGTAGAATATGGAGCTCTTGAACATTCCATCTTATACTAGCATCCATCTCTTGTCAGAATGATGGCACTATACTGTACATTTCTGAAGACACATTAGCAGTATTACAGGAATGGGATTTGAATGCAGCTCTTCCCCTCTGTGGGGAAAAGTGGTTATCCAGATACTATACTGGAAAAGATCCACCTTAGCCAATCAGAATGCAGAGTTACAGTATGGTTATTCTGCGATAACCAGACGGTAGTCTGAATAATGGGGCAGTGTCTCTGCATTCTTCTGATTGGTGAGGCACAATAATGGGACAGCTGCACTTGTACTGCAACTTCTTGCATATTTTGTGTTAGAAGGAGACAAGTGGGTGGGCCTTTATTATTCTCTTAAATAACCACCTCGTGCATGGTGATACCTAATATAGCTCAAAGTGGGGATGCAGGAGACATACATTGTGAACTAGTGTGCCTGGATGTTGCAAAGCAGGATACCTTTTGCCTGCCTGATTTCCAATAATTGTATTCTCGCTCTCCCATTCCCCATGACTCTTATATGGTGTCCCATAGTGGTATCAATCCTACTTCACAGGTCATCCTGTGCAGGGGGCCCAGCCTATGGTTGGATTTCCCCCTCTCAACACCCTTAACACCCTAGGGTTGTTGAACAGGAGAGGTGGTTCATACCACGTTCCCACAAATGGAGGTCATAATAAACTCTTGATCAAAGGACATTCCTACTGTTCACTATTTTCTCAGGTTCTGGTCCTGTTGGCTGCAGTTTTCATTCTGTATTTGTTCTCTGTTTTTCTAGATGTCACTACAATGCTAGTTAGGAGTTGGTTGGAATTCTGGGTCCTAGGAACCCTTTAGGGACCAGGGTGGAATCATGCAGGGGTTTTGCATCTTCAAAATTGTTCATGGAAGTCCCCACTAAGATTTTGTAATATGATGTAAATGGTGCACATGATCCCATTAAGCATTATAGGCAGCTGCAAATGTTTAAATGCAACTGTCTGGAGGTTCTGTTGTAGCAAGAAACTCATCTGTCTCATAATGAGTGTGCAAAGTTTTAAAAATGTAGGTTTGAAGTAGTGGAGGCCTTCTCCCACAGTAGTGGTAGGCACTGGTGTATGGCTATTCTTCTTCCTCAGGGCATGCCCTTTGTGCTGCAAATTAAATATATTGATAAAGAGGACCAATTTGTCATCCTTGTAAGCCACTTAATATGAGGACTTAGTTACCTTGGTAAGTGTTTATCTGCCCCCAGACTCTGACAAATCAGTCATAACATTTTTTGATAAATTATTGGGGGTCTGAATTTGGTTTTGAATCTGGCCTTGGATGTTGCTGTCCTGGAGGCACACAGAGTTTCCCTGGCCCAATATGAATCAATTGGACTACATGGATGTCTGGAGACAGTTTTTTCCTATGGACCAGGTATATACCCACCATTCCATTAGACACCATCTGGAGGCTAAACTGGATTATTTTTTTGTAATAGTAGAACATTTTGAAAAGGTGCCAAGTTATTAGTGTGGGACAGAGGTTTCTGTCTGCTGAATCTCCCCTTTATCTCAAGGTGCAGTTGGGAAGCATCAGAAACCAACTGTGTGGAGGTTTAACTTCTGCTTTCTCAAGGACCGCGCCCTAATTGATCTGGTCAAGGAAAGGGTGCCTTTGATTTAGGCAGAGATTGATTGGGGAGATGTCTCCCTGGCAATACTGTGGGATACCTAAATGTAAGTCCTACTGGGGGCTCTTATCGAATAATCCTCTAGGCAGAGAACAAAAATATCTGGAACTGCAGGAAACAACTACCACTTATCAACTTTTATGTATGCCAGGGGACAAGGGGAGTTCCTACCATACAGCCTAGATTAAAAGGGAATTACAGTTACTTACTGATCAAAAAGTAGAACAAGCCCTTTTTCATTTGAGGCATCATTACAAAAAGGGGGGAGGGGGGCCACAGGGAACCCGTAGATTGGCTTGGCAACTTCAGGCACAGAAAAAGCAGGGATGCATACTCCAGCTAAGGGACCTGGCCACTGGACTGCTCACAAGGAATCATGCTAATATCTGACAAATTCTTGCCAAATTTTATAGTAAGTTGTACTTCCTGGACACTTGTACTGATGAGTCAACCATGAAACAATTTTTGATTAAATGGAATCTCCCTACGCTGCCCCTGAGTTGCAGGCACATGTCCTAATGCCTCTCTTTGGGTGAGGTTATGGAAGGGGCTAAAACCCTGAAAACTGGGAAGTGCCCCTGCCAGGATGGTCTACTGGCTGAATTTTATAAAAAAAATGTAATGAATTACTTATTCCCCTATTACACCATACGTTTTCCCATGTTTATGGGGGGGGGTCCGTTCCCCTACCTTGGAGATATGCCACCATATTGGATTTATTGAAGCCAGGGAAGGATCCCTGCAAGCCCTTCTTCTTACAGGCCCATATCATTCATAAACATTGATTATAAGTTATTTATATGGCTGTGGGCCAGGAGGCTTGATGCAGTTTTACCCAACCTATTGGATAAGGACCAAGCAAGGTTTCTGCATAAGTGATAGACGCATGACAATGTGTATGCTGTATGCTCTTTTTGATAGACTATGCAGTGTAGCTTTCCATCCCCATGGTGGTGAAAGTTTGAATGCCAAAAAAGGCATCTGACAGGGTACCCTTGGGCCCGCCTTGTGCCCCTCAATGATAATATAGGAGTGGACACAGCCTCGTTAACCCTTCTGTTTGCCTGTGGATTAGTGTAGAGGGTCTGCAACAACTGGATGAATTCCTTGGCGAAGGCCATTGCTGACTGAGTGGCCCAAATGCCCCAGAAAAAAAAGAAGAGAAAAAAAGTTGTTTATACTTTATATTGAGACATTGGAGGTAGCAATTTGGAAGGCAAATGGGGAAGAGGGGATCCTCCTAGGAGGTCACTCTTTCACATTTCCTTTATTTGTAGATGATGTCTTCCTAACATTGACCTCAACGGAGACTTCTTTACTGCAAACCTGGTCTATTATAGAAGATTTGTTAGCTAATCAAGTTTTAAACGGACTATGCTAAAAAGAGATCTTTTAGCATTTAACTTTAGCCCTCATCAATTTTGAAGGTGCAATTCACTATTTACTGGAATAGAAGGGCATTAAATATCTGGAGTTATCATCGCTAAAAATATTTCCTACTTGGAGCTGTTGAACTATGAAACCACAACACAACAGATTAAGGAAGTTTTACAACAATGGACACCGATCCTGCTTCCCTTTCTGGTGAGAATGGAAATGGTTAGACAGAATATTTTGACCAGTTTACTTTCTTTCTCACAAATCCTTACCATAGTCCCAGACAGGAGTTACTTTCAATACTGGAATACTATTATTTCGGACAAAAGAGAATTCTGGAATGCTATTATTTCAAGATGTGTGTACAGTGTGTGTGTGTGTGTGTGTGTGTGTGTGCGCGCATGCGCGTGTGTGACCATGTGCATGTGTGAGTGTATGGAGGGGGGTGCATATTAAGTAATCGGTGCTCCAGCTCCCAAAAGAGCATGGTGGCCTTAATCTACCTCATTTACATAATTATGCTTTGGAAGCCCAACTGCATACTATTTGTTGTTGGAGTAATCTATATTATCAAGCACATTGGAAGACTACTGATTTGTTCTTGAATGATCTTGAGAATATGAATAAATATCTGTTCTCAAATCCTTTGGTGACAATTCCCCTACAAAGTTGTTACAACTATACAGCCTTTCATCTGATGTACTGGAGGCTATGCTGCAGGCAGTGTCTGCCTGCTGAGGAAGTGGTGTAGTTTTGGGCAATGGCCCATGACACATTATTCCCAATGCCTTAGAAGGGGGAACTGACACAGTAGGGGTGAAAGGCTTGAAGTATATATATATATATATATATATATATATATATATATATATATGTGTGTATATACCAATTATGTATTACCCAAGGAATACACACTTTCCAGGAGCTACAGCAGAAGTTTTCTCTTCTGAGGGCGATTCACTTCTGTTAATTGCAACTAAAAACATGTTTCCGGGGGGTGGACCCAAAATTGAAATACCTTCCTGAGAAACATTCCATTTTATATACTATAGTTAGGGACTCCCAAGGGGGGGGGGATAAATTGGTCCCATACAATAAGTTCCCTATACAGAGGATTTGTACCATTGGTCCCACAACATTCAGCTTCAATTTTAGACAAATGGAATGTTGAATTACAGTTCTCCAATGAGTTATGTTTATAGCTGAAATACTTGGCCCCTATTTACAGAGTTACAGGCTCAACACACTGGCGGGACATCACTTAGAAATGCAGGGAGCGTTACTTTCATACTCCTGCCATACAAGCATCATACATTAGTTTACAAGCAGGAGCTTGCTGGAGAGGGTGTGGGGAGGTAACAATAGATCATACACATGTGTTCTTGTCTTGCCTCTTATTTGGGGGTGATTGAAACAATATTAATTAGGGTCTTAACAACATTTTGGTTAGGCAGAACATGTTGTCTCCTTCCTTTGTACATCTGGGTATCCCGGGGAGGGCATATGGGGTAACACCCTCTTATTATTGTTAATATTTTAATTTTGCAGCCAAAATGATTATTACATGTTAGTGACTCACTGTTAGGATACCAACAAAGGAAGACTAGTATTAAACAGTTTGTACAATTAAAGGGTGCTATGCATGTTTCGGGTGGTGGCACGTGAAAAAGTCGCATACCCTGACTGTGTAGCTGTGCACCTGTGGACATGTGTGCATATGATGATATTCACAACTGGTGACAACCTGTCCATGGCTTCTCCCCCCAGCACGTAGGAGTCCACAGGGTAGGCGGGGGCAGAGTCACAGTCCAGAGTGGGCATACAATGAGATGCCCATCCTGGGACCAACAGTGGATCCCTCACACAGCAAGGCACAGGTCTGGGGCAGTGCATACCTACTGCGAGCACCCAGACTCGTGTGGTATGTCCCTATGGCCAGTCTGCACACTGGCCCAGCCCTTGGCTCCTGGCAGCCCCCTGGCACACTCACAGCCCCATTCGTGTGGACCCCGCTGGCCTGTAACCCTGCAACAGCAGCTGTGCCCCACCCCACTGTGGCCATACCCCTGAGCACCTGTAAGTGGGCTGTGTCATAGTCCCACCTCCCCCACCCTCAGCAGCTCCCCACCTGGCAACATAATGGCCCGGTGCCACCACTCTGGTGCTGTGTCAGGCACTAACCCATCCTTCTGCCCCTGCCCTCTTCATCTGCCTAGTGAGCAGGGGCAGCATGGAGGGCCCTGCCCTGGTCCACCCACATTTGGCATAGCCTGTACCCTACTCTTCGTGTATTGCGCTTAGTGCTTGCATGACCCCGGCACGCCCCCCCCCACCCTTGGCACATTGCTGTCCACGCAGCCAGAGGATCAGGTGCATAACTGCTGCACTCCTCCTTCATGAATGCTGCTCAGGTACTCCTCCACAGCATTCACATGTATGATGCCTATACACCCGGTTTCTGTGGGCGCATTGGCATAGTGCATAGCACCCCAAATTAGTGTTTTTTATGCTAAATAAAAAATGCTATCTGTCACAGAGAAGACCAACCTGCTAGATGAATCATCTCCACAGCAGAGTATGCCACAAAATGTATCTGGCTAGTTGGGTATACCACAACAAGCATTAACAGCCGCACACTCCTGCCAGCAGGAGGTACATCTTTCAATCACCTGATCACTGTAGCTTGGAGACATGTTAATCACGGTCTCATGCAGCATTCTAAAAATAAATGGACTACAAAGACAGTAAACTTTTATGTTTTATTCAAAAGTCACTAGGAAAAAACACTAATGTATATTGTATAAAATGCACATGTGACAGGCGTTAATGAGATACGGTATTTATCTTCATTTGTGGTCAGTGACCTCTTTTGACCTCATGCCTGGCTTCTCCACTCATAAGGGTCAAGAGGCCCCTGACCACTCATGAAGATAAATACCATACCTCATATCCCCTATAATACCATTTACCAAATGAAGAGATTTACTGCAAGGGGGAGGAGTTCTGACATATATTTTTTTTTCAGTCAGAAGCTAATGTAGACCTTATTCCCTGATCATATCTGTTTTGTTGTACTACTGCTGTTATGCCATTTAACTGCAGTCTATACAGCTTTGTTATCTTAATTATGGCTTTATGTTACCATTGTCTGTAATACTACTCAACCTGGATATGAAGATTAACTTAACTGTACACTAACATCTCTGTTTCGTGTATTTGAAAATTCTCTTAATAAAAATTAATTTAAAAAAAGAACAATAATGGGACAGTGGCTCAGCATTCTGATTGGCTGCTGCACATGTACTTAGTCAGTCAGAAAGCAAGCCTAGTTTGGCTTCCCACTTCAGCACGCAGTAGCCAGTCAGAAACATCTAGTGATGCTACAGCGCTTCTGTGAGAAACAGTTCTTGCCGTCTCACAAATGCACTGTAGCACTACAAACAGATACATTTTTTTTTCATTTTTCCAGTATAATAGCACTAATGCCAATAGTGGTCTTGGTTTCCTCGGTAATAACTAGACCAGGGTGTCAATAGGCCCCTTGGCCTTCAGCCTTGGTGTTTATTACCCCATGGTCCAGTTATTACCTCATGAAGCTAGACCACTATGGTATTATCACTATAATAGACCCACAGAAACATAGCAACCTGTCCCTCTACCATAGACCAAGCCCTGGATGAGTAACAGCCTAAAGTACCTGTCCGTTGTCACTCCATACCTATCTGAAGAGCTGCTGCTATCGCTACTGGCACTGCTGATGCTTTGCTTGTGCAGCTAAGCAGTGTGGAGGCAGCTGTTGTTATTTCCTTAAACAACTGGACCATCTCCTTTAGGATCTGCATGAGTAGCGGCATGCTGAAAAAAAATTCAGTAGAGATTTGGAGCCTTTTCTGGCACCGGCACCTCAGTATGAAAACACAACATCTGGGATGACCTATTTCCAAGTTGCTGACAGAAGAGATGACAGACTGACTGTCACCACTGCAGTTGCGGAGTCCTAGACCGGCTGCTCACATCCATGTGCACCCTCACCTGTCATTGTCTGTGCTTGGTGGGTACAGCCTGTGACATCAAAACTGAGGCAGCAGACAGCACTGTTTCCTACCTCATGCAGAACAAATTCAGTGGAGGGTTGTGTGATGCTCTGCTATCTGCTTATGGTTATATATATGATATTTGTACTATAAATATATGGTATTTGATTGTCTGCCTAGGACACAAGTCAGCCAGTGAGTGAGAGACTTGACCTTTGACCCCAAAATGTTTCAGTGGTGCTGAAACAGCAGATATGTTAAATTGACCAGTGAAGAGAAACCCTTATTAAAAGTTTCCTGTTCTGTCTTAATTAAAGCCTTCTGGCCATCTGCCAGGAGATAGGACCTCATAAAATGACAGGATTCCTACAGGAAGAGGCAATTTGATAACAGAACTGTGTCATATCAGTCGTAAACCTGAGATCACGCTAGCAAAACAGGAAACCAGCAGGGAAGCATCAAAGGGGATGTTTTGATCAAAGACTGTCATGTTTGGGAAATGGCTAGTTGTTGATTTTTCACAGTAATAACATACATCCTTGTGGATAATTACGTCAAGAATAGATCTATGGGAGGATCTAACTGTGACCTCACCAAAAGGGGTGGGGAGATGGATTCTGAAATAGGCATGCATCAGAGGGAAACATTGCATATTATTCTGGAGTCAGAGAGAGACTTAATTCTCTGGACTTTAGAAGGCACTTAATGGTAACATCTAGAAAGGCAAGAACTTTTGAGTATTTTGGGTAGACCTATTTGTGTTCTGTAACTTCCCATTTATTTAATGTGACTGTAAGTTAGTGATATCATTGTTCTGTGTTTGATTTTACCCATTTTACAATTTTTAGTAAACAATATTTTCTTTAAAATACTGCCTGTGCTTTCTCAGTTCTTTTACATGTGACTGCTGAACCTGTGTTTAAATCTGTCAGCTGTTAATGGCTTGAATGTGTTACTAAGCTTGCTAAAGGTAAGAATATACCTAGGTCTCATATTGAGTCATAAGGGTACAGTTTGGAAACCACGCTGGGTGCCCCTGGGCTAAAGATTATATTGCATTTCCTTGAAGAAAATATATATCTGAGCCTGTTAACTGGGTACGCTAGCAGTAGGTTCACATTGGACCCCTCAGGACTCAAGGCTAGTAGGTGAATCAGACTTAAAACAGACAGGAGGGTTACCCTGTCTATCCCCTGTTCACACTATTGTGCTTTGAGGTTGGCACTGTAACAGCAGAGGACCTGAGCTGTGGAGTGCATTTGTGACAGGTTGTACTCTTTTCTAGCACTAGCATGTCTTACTGGCATGCCCATGGTGCCAGTTCCATCTTTGCTCACTGATTGGTTGAGCTGAAGCAGCTCTGCTTTTCCTTACAGCAGCATTACAGACCTGTAATAGTGGCTTCAGCCACTGTTGGTTGCCATGGCACATGGGGGGCACAACAGGTGGCAGCCAGGTCACCAATCTAAAGTGCTCATATTGGGCCCTATGTACTACAGGGCAGAATGGCTACACATAGCATAGCTGGGGTATGTAGCTACTTCACACTCTGCATGGTCCCATGTGGAATGCACAAATAGGGGGGTGCACAGCACTTACACCTGATCTCCAGGAGCATGGAGAGCAATGTGCCGGGGTGGGCATTCAGCGGCACTATGCTCAATGCACCAAAGCACATATTGCTGGCCATGGGGATGCACAGAGGGCACAGGGTATGCCAGGGAGCACCCTGCCATGAGCCCCCTACATGCCCCTTGAACAAATCGGGAGTTGCCTGACAACAGAGCGAGTAGCCCACCCACCCTCTGGGGCCATTGCATATGACTGTCCGGTGCCTCCAACCCCAGCACACATCGGCCCCCCCCAGCACAACCCCCCATGCAGGGGCACAGGTCATGGATGCTGCCTCACCCCCTCAAACAGCACCGCCTGCTCACCCCCCGCTAACGGCAGGTACAGTGCCTCCCCCTGCACCACCAACAGCCATCCCCCACCCCATCCCTGTGCACTTCTCTGGTGCTGTTGGAAGGCTGGTGGCATTGTCCTCCTCACACCACCATAGCTGCTGGCCCTCAGACATCCACGGGGTGTGCTGCCAACGCACGCCCCGCTGCGTATGGGATCCACTGTGGGTCCCGGTCCAGGCATCCGATTGGATGCTTGGCTGGGTCTGTGACTCTATCCCTGGCCACCCTGTGAAGTCCTGTGCACTGGGGGAGGGCAGGGCCATGGACAGATGGCAGCCAGTGGTGAATACTGCCGGTATGCACCTGTCCTCAGGTGCGGATCTCCTCAGGTGGGTTATACGTCTTCAGCATGTATTACCTGATTCATAGTGAATAGGGCCCATTGTTCCTATGGGGGTAGCTCTGCACCATATGGAGCAACAACCGGGGCAGAGCATTTTAATACCACAGCACATATGCTGGTGTGCCCTGGTGTAAAGCTGCTGCTGTATACCTGTTTACAAATTTCTTGCCTTATTTTGCATTCAGTTCATAGAACAGCTATGCTGTATATAAGTAAATACTATTATGAAATCAAATTTGCACTATAACACACTATGTGTATTTGCCTGCTTGTTAATGACAGTAAGTTTCAATTGCCTGGGCTTTCAGGTGTAACTCAGAGCCCTATGTTCAAATGAATTTTTCATGGAGCATAAAGTTGAACATCTGCAGTGTACTTTCTCTTCTCCATGTAGGTTTCATTTTTGTACTGATGGAGCTAAGCTGCGAAGCATAGCTCAATCAGCACACACTTTGGAGACATTTCATGCATGCATAGTTACTGAAAAAAAACATCCTAAATAATTAAAGATCATGTGCAAGTGCAACACAGCACAACCACTTTTCAATTGTGCATGTGTAATAGCACAACACAACCCCCTTCCACAGACCTGGCCCTGGAGGCGTGACAACTGAAAGTGCCCCCGACCTCTATCTTGCGATACCTATCTGAAGAACTGCTGATGGTGTATTGCTAGTAGGGTTGGGTGTTGGGGAACAGCTGTTGTTATTTCCTTAAATAACCGACCATCTTCTTCGGGTTTTGTGAGAGTGCACCAAGTGTGTGAAGAACCACCACAGCTTACAGTTTAGGGTGCTCTGTTGCTGCTGCTACAGCCGCCTCCCTGGCTTCTTTCATAGCTAAAATCATGCCTGGGGAGAAGCAACTGTGTTGTATGTGGAGCCGCTGGGGACTAGCGATCAGGAGGTTAAGCTGTGTGTGAGTCCTGGCTCCTTCCATTCCTGCCCTGGGTGTGGAGGAAGGGAAGGATTGTATGTAGAGCCTGCAGGGACTGGCAAGCAGAATGTTTAGCACTGGGCAAGTTGCATGTGGAGTTGGCAGGGGCTTTCAGTTGGGGAGTTTAGCAGCATATGGGCTGTATGTAGAGCCAGTGGGGACTGCTGACCAGGAGGTATCCTTGGCAGTGATGGAAGGGGAGATGGTTCAGAAAAAGAGTGAGTAAGCATGGAGGAGCCAGGTGGGGGGTGGAGGAGAGAAAGAGAGGCAGCAATGGGAGGGGCAGAGAAAAAGACCTGAGCATGATTGGGTGGGGTGGGGTAGGGAGAGAGAGAAAATGGAACAGGGAACAGAAGGTTGGTGGCTGGATGAGCTGCCAAGAGAGACAGAGAGGATGCACAGGGATCTCATGTATATCAATGATGTAGTGAAACTCCACTGTGAATACACAAGGTGACTGGTGTCAGATCCAGTGACATACTTTCAGATACTGCTAGCTCTCCTCCTCTGTTGTCAATTTGTCAGCATATTTCTTGCTGTGCAGCTTTAAAAAAACACCCTCTGCCAAACATGCCAATTGTTTCCTCTGCAGACTCCACATAGGAAAAAAACATAAGGATCCTTGGGAGCAAGCAGCATTGGCTGTAAGTATTTGAAAGGGAATTGACAAGGAGTGTCAAACATTATCCCCAAGCCACAGTTAGAGGAAAGGGAAGTATCCTGCTGTCCTCTGTTTTTGGCATATGAAAACATCCGGGTGCTTGGTAGGCTTTGAGTTTCCTCATGTAACATCAGGAAACTCAGTCTCATTACCTGCTGTTCCTCGACAGCTGTGTGCCTGTTGTGTGCTTGGAGAGTAATGGGTGTTTACTCACCTGGTAAAGGTGATTGTGTTGGTTGGCATCCATGGCACTCCAGACATTACCTCATGGGCTACAGCCCACCTGATAGGCTAATGATGCACATGACCCAGATCAGATTTCCAGTATATCCAGGTCCCAGGAACCCCTGCTCTCCAGTTTGAATCTTCCATAGCTGAAAGGAAGCTAGTTAGTACAAGAGACAACAAAAACAAACAGTGTATAGTAGGTGACGCACAAGGAAAAAGGTCCACCACGACATGTTACAAAGGAAAGGCCAGAAGCCTGCGTTTATTTCCTATTATATACATTCTAACTCGAACCAGTGGTTCGACTTAACTAATCGGTATTGGCAGATCCCCGAGGCCGAGAGTAGGGACCTCCCGATTGCCCTAGAGGCAGACGCTCCGAACGCTCCCGAGGGAGGGCCTTGGAGTGCCATGGATGCCAACCAACACAATCACCTTTACCAGGTGAGTAAACACCCATTGTGATTGGTTGGCATCCATGGCACTCCAGACATTACCTCATGGGAGATAAGAAGCAGTTAGCACTCTGGGTGGGAGACGGGTGAGTCGGAGTGTCCGGATGAAGGAGCTGCTGATAGGACCTGGGTAGCGAAGGTAGCCCTGAAGTCCCGTAGCTGTTCCAGCCTGTAGTGCCTGGCGAAGGTGTGCAAGGAGCTCCATGTGGCCACTCTGCAGATATCTTCGGAAGATACCGAGGCTCTCTCCGCCCAAGGCGTGGCGACACGCCCTGGTGGAGTGAGCCCTGATCCCCTGCGGTGGGGTCAACTGATTCGCCGTGTAGGCATGCTGGACAACCTGTCGGAGCCAACCTGCGATTGTGGTCTTGGAGGCCGCAAGCCCCCTCCTCCGGCCCTTTGAGACGATGAACAGCCTCTCCGTTTTACGGATGGGGCTAAGGTAGGCAGGTCGATGGGTTGCTCCCTGTGGAACTTGGTCGAGACCTTAGGTTGGAATGCCGGCACTGTTCTCAGCCTGACCCACTGTGGGGTGAAGGTGGTGTATGGTTCTGCGCACGACAGGGCGCCGAGCTCCCCGATTCTTCTGGCCGAACATATGGCCACTGAGGAAGGCGGTCTTTAGGCCGACCCAGAAGAGATCTGCCTCCAGGAGCGGCTCATAGGGGGATGCTTTTAGAGAACCCAGCACCAGAGGTAGGTCCCATGGAGCGATGATCGGTCTGGTCCTGGGATGCAGGAGCTCTACCGCTCTCAAGAAACGTATGGCGTCCGGGTGAGCTCCCGGTGGGTGCCCTTCGACGAGCCCTCTGGCCGCCCCAATGGCCGCCAGCTGCACCCTTTGGGAGGATGGGGCTAGCCCCTTGTCCACTCCTTGTTGCAAGAACAGGAGGATGGTAGGCAGGTCAGCCTGTTCTGGTACCGACCCCCTCAAACGGCACCACTGCGAGAAGATGGCCCATTGCCTCTCGTACGTGGACGTGGTGGATATCCATCTGGACTGGAGCAGCATACTGATGACCGACTCGTGATACCCGTCACGGTCAATCGTTCCTCTCAGGAGCCAAGCTGTGAGCTTTAGGGTCCGAGGGGACGGGTGGAGCACCGGCCCCTGCGATAGCATGTCCGGTCGGATGGGAATCCAGAAGCTGGCTAGCGACATCTCTCTGATCGCTGCAAGCCAAGATCTGCGTGGCCAGTAGGGTGCCACCAGAATGATGGTGACCCGTGATTCGCGGATCTTGGTCAGAACTTGTGGGAGTAGGGGTAGTGGCAGGGCACACGTACGCGTACTCCCGTGTCCAGGCTTGTGACAGGGCGTCCGTGCCCTGTGAATGGGCGTCTCTGAACCGGGAGTAGTACGTGTCAACTTGGGCGTTGTCCCATGATGCCATTAGGTCTTGGGACATGGGTCCCCATGCTGCCTGGATTGTCTGAAACAGAGCCGGGTGCAATTGCCATTCGCCCAGGTGGATCAGTTGCCTGCTGAGCCAATCCGCCCTGACGTTTAGTTTTCCTGCTAAGTGCACCGCTCCCAGGTGTGATAGGTGAGTCTGCGCCCAGCTCATCACCCTTGTGGTTTCCCTTGACATAGCCCTGCTCCTGGTTCCCCTGTTTCATGATGTAAGCCACCGTCCACGATTGTCGGACCTGATTAGGACCGAACGTCCCCGGATGAGATGACTGAACGCCTGCAGGGCGTGGAATACTGCTCTCATCTCCAGGACGTTGATGGAGAGTTGAGTCTCTGCTGGGGACCACGCTCCCTGTGCTGACGTGTCCCCTAAGCAGGCCCCCCAGCCGGAGAGACTTGCGTCCGTCTCTATAGGGATCAGGCGAGGAGCCTCCAGGGGAACTCCCCTGGTCAGATTCTCCAGTGCTGTCCACCAGCCCAGGGACGATCTTACCGCTACAGGCAATGGTACCGCGCACTGGAGGTTGTTCTCGTTCGGTGCCCCGTGAGATAGGACGTAGTTCTATAGTGGGTGCAAGTGCCACCTGGCCCAGGGCACGAGGTCGATGCAGGAGGCCATGCAGCCCAGGAGCTGCGCCACCTTCCCCACCGTGGTGTGGGAGCGTGACTTTAGCTCGCGCGCCAGGTTCCGTAAGTTCTGGACTCGGGCCGTGATGGTTTTGCCCATCCTTTGGCTGAGTTGATAATGGCCCCGAGATGCTCTATCTGTTGGGTGGGGCGGAGGTGGCTCTTTTCCCAATTCACCACCCAGCCGTGACACTCGAGGGCCTGTAAGGCGAGTTCCATGTGCGCTCGCGCCTGGTCCTCGGAATGGGCGCGGATGAGCCAATCGTCCAAATAAGGGATGATGTCCAGCCCCTGCTCCCTGAGTCTGGCCACCAGGGTTATGGGGACCTTGGTGAACACCATGGGTGCTGACGACAGGCCAAGGGGAGCCTTGTACTAGAAATGGTGTCCTAGAATGTGGAAGCGGAGGAACTGCCTGTGTCTTCTGATGATGGGGATGTGGAGGTAGGCGTCCTTCAGATCGATGGACGTCATGAAGTCGCCCACCCTGATGCCCTGTAAGGTGGACCGGATGGTCTCCATCTTGAACCGATGGGGGACCACGTGTCGGTTCAGTAGTTTTAGGTCCAGGATGGGCCTTAGTTCCCCTGATTTTTTGGGGACCAGGAAGTACATGCCCATTCCTTCTTCCTGGCTTGGGATGGGCTGAATGGCCCTGTTCTTGATTAGCTCTGGATTAGCTCTGCTAGAATTTGCTGAACCTGGTGAGGGGAAGCTCTCCTTCTGGAGAGTGGGGACGAGACAAATACGGTGCGGTACCGGAGAATGGGATAATTCGATGGCGTATCCCTTGGACACTACGTCCCGAACCCACTTGTCCGATGTGGTGACCAACCAGCAGTGGGCGAACAGGGCTAGTCTCTGTCCTACCGGTGGGTACGGTACCTGATCACAGTAGGCGGGTGGTTGAGAGTCACCGCTTTCCTCTGAAACCTCTACCTCGACCTCTGGATTTTTGTCCCCGGGGTCTGAAGGAGGTGGACTGGTAACTCTGAAAGGAGTGGCCACGGGAGCTGGAGGGGAAACCCCTACCCCAAAAGGAATGGCTCTGCAGAAAGGATTCTTTCGGTTTTTGGCCCTTGATCCCGGGCCGAAAGCTCCGTCTTGTGGAGGGCAGATAGGGAGATTTTGACCTATTTTTGAGGAGGTCCCTACCTTCCTCCCTCTGTTTTAGATAGTTCTGGAGTCCCTCCCCAAAGACATGGTTCCCTTTCAGTGGTAAATTCTGTAGTAATGTCTTTGATTCTGAATCGGCATCCCAGAGCTTTAACCACAAGGCTCTGCGTGCCCGATTGATGATGGCGGTGGCCCTGGCCTGGAGGTGTAAGGAGTCCACTGCCATGTCAGCTAGGTATTTGGCTGCATCTTGGGTGCACTCTAGTAGTTCTGCCTCCCTAGACTTAGGAATAGTCTGCTCCTGGAGCTCCTCAAGCCAGCGAATCTGAGCCCGGGAGGTGTAGATGGCAGTGGTCATCGCCTTGGCCGTGGTTCCCTCGATCTCGAAGGTCCTTTTGAGCATGTCCTCAACTCTCTTGTCTGTTGGGTCCTTGAGGGCTATGGTGCCACATGGTAGCACAGTCTTTTTGCTCAGGGCCGCTGCTTGAGGATCAATGGTAGGTGCCTTGCACCAAATATCGGCCTTGTCGCCCTGTCCCGGGTACATTCTGCTTAAGTTCCTGCGGTTTGGCATTCTGCCCGGATCGGGGGACTGCCATTCTGTGTTAACAACCTCTTCAATGGCCGGGCATACTGGGAATGTCTCTACGGTCGTGGGTCTTAGCTGGATCAAGGGATCGAGCTCCGACTCCGGTTGCCCCTCTTCTGGCTCCTCAGTGGACAGTCCCATGGTGGCCTTGATGATTTTCATGAGTCCGGGAATGGTGTTGAAGGAGCACAGTTTGGAAGTCAAGGACGGGGTTGCTTGCAGGTCCATGTCCTCCGTGTCCGAGTCCAATCCGGTCTCCTCCTCCTTCTTCATCTGTGTCGTCCTTCTCCCCTTCCTCTGGTGAGCCGTCTGGTGGTGCGACGGGACGGGAGTCCTCAGGAATGGGCGGCTCCTCTGGTGCACCCCTCGTCCGGTGGTGTTCCGGGCTGGTTGGTCTCGTTCTGTGTTGTGTGAGCACCTCCAGTTTTTCCATGATCTTGAGCATGAAGTTTTGCTGGCTCTCCATCATGGCCACTGCCGCCTGCTGGTTCTGGATCAACAAGGAGCCTGGGTCCACCCATGTTGAACTGCTGGGACCGGGGTTGGAAGGTGCTGGAGGTGGGGTCCTCTCCATTGAGGAAAGATCATCGTCCAAAAAGGCAGGCCGCGCACAGGGGCCCCATCGATAATCCATTTTTTTTTTCTCTCTCTGCCCATGTAACAAACATCAGCTCTGCCGATTGCCCCCCTCGGGGCCGAGTGGCAGGAGGCAGGAGGGAACTGAGGGGGTGCCTGAGAATAGGGGTGCTATGGGAGGACCCCTATCACAGGAGTTGGGGGGGAGGCCATGTTTCTTTCTTTGGAGGAGCCGAGGCCCGCTGTAGGAGGGGGCCGGGGTCCACCATGTGGAGAGAGGCACTCCATGAGACTCTACAGGGGTCACTATGTGAGGTACCCGAGTAGGCTAGGGTAATATGCTTCCCCCTTCCTTCTGTTCTTTCGTATTCTCCCCCCCCTTTTTTTTTTTAAAGCAAGAGAAATATACTCAGGGTCGGGGGAAGGGGGAGGCCTGGATTGCTGGCCCACTGGAAAACACCAGAATGCAGCTAGGGCCCTAATGCAGTGTTATATGATGTGGGGCTGAGGATACCAAACTCAGATTTCCATTTGTAGCTGAGGGCCCTTAACCACTGTGCTAGACTGCCCCTTCGTAGTCCCCAAGGCCCCCCGTAGGATCCAGAGTGGACTCCCACCAGCAAGGCTCCTGGAAGGCTGCTGCCATCCATTGGCTGCAATCCAGAGCAGGCCCCCCGAGAATTGTGGCCGCTTTGTTCCTTTTCCCCTTTTTATTTATTTATTTATTTATTTTTTGCAGGCCCTGCCCCCGCGTTTAAGTGCTGCCAGAAGATATCGCATGGACCACGGAGGAGGCCCGAGCTGAAGGCGCGAGGGCCCTGTCTTCTGAAACATCCCGGAGCCAGAGGAACACGCTGACTGTGAGAGCTGCAGCCCGCCTCCCGAGACCAAGGGCCGGGAGGTGGCGGCGGAGTGCGAGGAGATCGGGAAGGCTCTGGCCTTCCTTGGGAAGATCGCCCAGGAGGGAGCCTCTGTTGTCCCCGCCGCTTTCCTCCTTGGTTGGGACCGCGAGGAGGTAGGCTGCGGCCTACCAGCGCAAGGCCTGGGCAAATGCCGGAGGGCATAGACGTCGGCAGGACGCTGAGCAGCAGAGGAGGGAGGGAGGTAGCATACCGCACTGTGCAGGGACCGAGGGGAGCTCGGCCTGCGACGGGCGCGATGGCGTGGGAGGGGAGGTCCAGGTGAACAGAGGCACCGCATGGCCCAGCAGGCCAGAACAGCCAAGGGACGTGCCGATAAGCACGGAGGGAGGGGCGGTGACCCCAAGGACAAGACCAGGCCGCACACGTGGCCGGGAGGCTGCGCGGCAGGGACAAATGGCCGGGAGGCCAAAAACAGCCACTCAGCACAGTTTTTAAGCAAATTGAGCCCTTTTAAGAGTGATTAATAAGGGTTTCTGGTCAGGACTAAACAATTTAAAAGGGGCCGGACCATCTGCCACAGAAAACCCCTTGCAGACAACAAAACGCAGCATTTTCTTTTTAGGCAGCAGAAATAACCAAACTTAACAGATTTTCGCTATCCAGATTCTCTAGCCAGGCTAATCGAGTACCTTATTAACTGTAGTGATGATAGGTTTGCTGGCAAGGCTAACAAACACCTTAGCCTTTTAGGATTCTCAGCAATATAACTGGCTCAGAGAGCTCAAGACCAACAGGTTCTTTCCTATAAACTAGTAGCAGCATACAGCAACAGATTGCACAATAAAAGTTAGAATTCTGGTTCCTACCTTGAAAAAGAGCAGACAGGGGTCCCTGGTATGCTTCTTGCCTGTTCAGATGCACGATTCAAAACTGGAGAGCAGGGGTTCCTGGGACCTGGATATACTGGAAATCTGATCTGGGTCATGTGCATCATTAGCCTATCAGGTGGGCTGTAACCCATGAGGTAATGTCTGGAGTGCCATGGATGCCAACCAATCACAAACCCATTTGCCTCCCACAAAGCTGTATTTCCTCACTGAACTTGTCGAATTCTGTCCTCAAGGAACTGTCTGATGTAAACCAATGGTGTTGGTGTAACAGTGGGAGGGCAGGGGTTGAACATGAAAGTCACACTGCAGATTTAGATGTAAACTGGTGGTGCCTGTGTCAGAGTGGGTGGGTGAGCGAAGGTTTATTTTATTTATTTATTAGTTTTTTGGTAACTGGGTAGGTACACTAGACAGTTAAATACCAATTTTCAGGAATGACCTGAGAATGTACTGAACAAAAGTAACAAATTTCAAATTGAACAAACAAAACACAAAGACAAATTCAGAAGGCCCACAATATAGGCATAGTCCAGGAAGGAACTGCATCAAGACTTTAGATATAAATTGGCGGTGTGATGTGAGAGCAGGTGGGTGGGGGTTGAAATCGAAAGCAGCACTGTGGCTTTAGATGTAAACTGTTGGTGCTGGGGCGAGAGTGGGTTGGTGGGGAGGGATGGAATGTAAAAGCTGCACAGCAGCTTTAGATGTAAACTGACTGTGCCAGTGTGAGGATGGGTGGGCAGGGGTTGGAACTGAGGCCGCACCATGGCTTTTTTTTTTTGATCAAGTAAGCTTTAAAAAGAAAATTTAAACTACGGAACAGCAAATGGGAAATTAACAATAAAATAGACAGTATAAGTAATCTTAGTACTAATGTAACCAGCAAACACCAAACTCCAAACTCATACATAAAAAAATACATCCCCCATAAGAAATTCCCTCTCGTACCTTCCCATCTCCTCCAGCGCCTTTCCCTTGAGTCAATGAATTTCACCCAATGAGCCATAGTAAGTCAGAAAAAACAGTGACAAAAAAAGGAAAATATTAGATTTAAAGTATTCAAGGGGAGATCTGCCGTGAAAGAGAAACTAAGGTATATAAATGTTCCCAAATAGTGTGGCAACAGTGTAGGCAGCACCTCATAGATGTTATATGTTTTTCTACCATTAAGGCTAGAAGAATTTCTTGATGCCATTCATTATAGTGAGGTGCCATGGTATCCCTCCAGTGATGGAGTATAAGTTTGGCTACTGTAGACGCACTGTGGATTTTGATGTAAACTGGCAGTGTTGGTGTGAGAGTTGGCAGGCAGTGGTTGAACATGAAAGTCACACTGTGGCTTTAGATGTAAATCTGCGATGCTGGTGTGAGAGTGGGGGTGGAGTTTAAAAGTAAAAAGTGCACCGCAGCTTTAGATATCTGCTCGCAGTGCCGTGTAAGAGTGGGTGGGCAGGGGTCTGAAAGTGAACGCCACACTTCAGCTTTAGATGTAAACCGGCAGTGCTAGTGTGAGAATGGGTGGGTGGCGGGTGAAAGTGAAAGCTGCATGGTGGCTTTAGATGTCTCAGCTTTGTTGCTGGAGGAGGTGTGGGAAGGAGTGCTGTTAAGCACTGCTTGAAATTGATAAAATAGTGATCTTTATAATAAATGTAGGGGCAGAGAGACACAGAGATGGAAACTGAGAGGAGTGCAGTGATCACATGCATACCAATGATGTAATAAACTCCACTGCACAGAAGAAAAATGTATAATTTTACAGCAGTCCTTTCTCCTCTGTTGACACTATGGTAAAAACTTCAGAAACAAATGGGACTTTGCCCTCAATTTTTCTGTGAATAGTTTTAATCTAACAGAAACTGTGTTATGTCATGAAACAAGAACTGAGTTCTCTGAAAGCCCTGTTAAAGCTACAGATTAATTCATGATTGAAAACAGCTGAATAGCTACTTCTTACTGTACCATGGTTTCAGGGACAGAAAATGGCAATAAGCCCAATGATTAATAGATCCTCATCCCTCACTTTACTGTACATTAGGAGTACGTTTCCTCCCAGTTGCCTCCTCTCGAGACTAAAAAAAACATGTTTTTATTATGTTATTCAAAGGAGAAAGTTGCAGTAGGGTAAACTAATTTTGTAGCTTTTATCTGCTCTTGTTCCAATTTATGTATTTAGTTTCTATTATGGAGGACCAGCACAGACAGCAGTAATCAAGATGTGGTTTGATGTAGGATTTGTACAGTGGGGTAATGACTGCACTTCATCTGTTGATAAGTGCTCCTCTAAAACTTCCTAGGATCCTTTTGATCCCAGTACTACAGTAGATGTGTCACACTATGAGTGAGTTTTGAGGTCCTGGTTTGCTGTGATACCTACTGTAGGTCTGTGTCCTTGCTACGACTTAAGTACTGGCAAAGCTGGTGAGATGGGTAGGAAACTGGCTTCAGGGAAGGCAACAGAGGGTGGTGGTGGGTGTGGAGCTCTCATCCCCAAGGGTAGAGATGAGTGGTGTTCCGCAGGGCTCGGTGTTGGGACCAGTGTTGTTTAGGATAATTATTGCAGATATATCATTGGGCATCAAGAGCAAGACCAGTCTGTTTGCTGATGACACCAAGGTGGCAGCAGTGGTGGATGACCTTGGGGATGGCAGGGGTTGCAGGATGATCTGATAAAGATGGAAACTTGGTCAGACACCTGGCAACTGAGGTTCAATGCCAAAAAGTGCAAGGTGCTGCATTTTGGAACAAAAAACCAAAACAAGGAGGAGTTACCAGCTGGGGGGAGTACAGCTAGCCGAGACAGAGGAGGAGAATGATCTGGGGGTGCTCATTACAGGGTCAATGAACAACTCAGCACAATGTAGGAAGGCAGCTGCAAAGGCCAACAAAATGCTGGGTTGCATTGCAAGGGGTATAGCCTCAAGGAGGGGGGAGGTTATTCTGCCACTGTATACTGTAGGTCATTAGTTAGACTGCACCTGGAGTACTGCATGCAGTACTGGCACCTGTATCTGAAGAGGGACATTAAGTTACTGGAGGGTGTAGTGCAGGGTGACAAAGATGATCCAGGGGTTGGGGGACTTTCCATATGAGAGGAGGCTGAGGGAGTTGAACTCACTGGAGGAGAGGAGGGATGGGGGATATGACTGAAACCATCAAATACATGAAAGGAATAAACAAGACAGGTATAGAGGGGCTGTTCAAAATAAGAGAGGGGAAGGACACCCAGGGCCATGATATGAGACTGGAGGGAGGAAGATTCAGGAGGGAGATGAGGAGACACTTTTTTACAGAGAGGGTGGTAGCTGGGTGTAATGCATTACCAGTGGAAATGGTATCCAGTAGAACAGTGGGCAGCTTCAAAGGGGCTGGGACAGGGCAATGGGGGGTCAAGGAGGGGAAGGGAGGAGGGGGGCAGCTGCAGAATAAGGGGTGCTAGCTGCACATTCAAGCAGACTTGATTGACCACTAGGCCTTTATCTACTGGCAACTTTTATATGTTCATATGTTCATAAGCACAGACAATTTAAAAACACACAAAGTACATTTAGTAAACACAAATGCAGCCATAATTGCATAAATGTAAGTTAGCGCTACCTCACTATCACCACATTCAATATAATGGCAAAAGTGCTAATAGTGCTACTTAGCGCACATTTACTTTCATGTTAATTAGTGCCTCAGTGAAAATAGCAAAAATGATTTGACAGTGAAAATGTCAAGTTTTACAATAATTTGTTCTGTCATTCCTCTTTCCACACATTAATCCAGGTTCAGATACATTCCATTAGTGTCTGCCCCTTTACCTAGCTTGTTTAGATCATTTTCTGCAGTGCCTCTACAGTACTTCTTTACTGCGGTCAGCCCATCCACTCATCTCTGTATAGGTCATTAGACCCAATGACTGCCACAGAAATAGCTGTGGCTGGTTCTGAAATTGTTTAGTACCCTCAGCTCACCTTTTCGAAGGGAATCCACACCCTGCTATGTAGATGTTAATGCAAGGCAGCAGACAGGACTGGGAAAAGCTCAGCAGTGTAGCATGAGCAAAGGAAGACATCTGAAACCAGCAGTACAATGAGAAATGTTTTTCAAAAAAGGCTAATTTCAGCCACAATCAATTAAAATATTAGCATAGCTGTCAAATCTACTTTTTTAGGTACCTCCTATGCTGTGCACTATAAGTTTTTTTTTTATCCTAACCCTCACCAGATTTACAGTGCTGTTTCTAAGCCAAATCTGGCATCCCACCTTTTATTCTTGAGGATAAAATGCTCAAATTTTGGTGGAACTAGAAAATGTTACCCCATGTAAAACTGGAAGATGCCTGGAATCTTTTATAGTGAAAACAAGTAGGGTAAATGTTTTGCCCAGTTTCATTGCACTGCTGCTTTAAAGTGTGGAGAGACTTCTTGAGACTGTTTGAAGTACTATGAACATTCTTAGTTTAGTTGTCACAGTACATTTCTTTCCTCTCATAAGGAAACTAGGACATCTCCTGCCCCATGATAAAACGATTGTGAGCCACTTGCAATGCAACACTTAATATTCAGACTTAAGTGCTAAAGCTATTTCATAGTAGAAACCTAGAACCTAGAATTTGATGGCAGATAAGGGCCGTTTGTCTGCCATCAAATATTGCTATGTGTTATTTAATTTATTTTTTTTATTATTCTTTGGTAACTGGGTAACGCCCACTGGGCACAAGACCTGTTTACAGGGGAGACCTGGGAGCACTAGGGTGGTTAATTGACTTGCTCTGGGTCTCACAGTATGCAAGTGCAGGCTGAGAATCACATCTAGGTCTGCTGAATGTACCAAGCTGGTTCAAAGCTTGCTGCTCTAACCTCTTGGTTATACTTATAAACTCCATAATGTTGTATGGATTTGGATAAAAGGGATAACTGTTTCAGTTTAAAACTGTTTACTAACTGTTTCAGTTTAAAACTGTTTACTGACTGCATCATTCATTCTGAAAGAGGCATTGTCCTGCCTGGGAAGTTAGCTTGCTGCTCTAACCTCTTGGTTATACTTACAAACTCCGTAATTTTGTATGGATTTTGATAAAAGGGATAACTGTTTCAGTTTAAAACTGTTTACCGACTGCATCATTCAGTCTGAAAGAGGCATTGTCCTGCCTGGGAAGTTAGCAACAGAGGTGGAGTCAGTGCAGGCTACACAGACAGGGAGATAGAGACTGCAAGGGTCTGGGAAACTGACTGAGCTAAGAATCTTCTGATCTCCCCATTTGATTCTACTAGAACAGCATGTAAGCAAAAGAGTTGCAGCTGAAAATAGTCTAGCCTCTTGGAAACAGTAAGTGCTGCCATTTTTGATACAAATGGTTTGAACTGGATCTAAATGGTTTACTTGACGATCTCTGGTGAAAGAAGCTATTACTTAGTAAAAGAAATGTCGATTCTACTTTCGGTGTAAGACTGCATGACTTCATAAGTTAACCGTTTGACCCACCACTTTACATTAGTATCATCTGCAGTTTTTTTTTTATTTGTTACAAAAGCCTTAGTAAGAACAATGAATTATAAGGCTGTTTTGTGTACTTTTTAAACCCTATTCTGTTGTCTGTGAACTTGATTTAATAATGAGGCCAATAACAATGTTAAAGAAACATTGAATGTTTTCTTGATTATCTCATTAAAGGGAGTACATATTCTGTTAATGTTCTCTTTCTTATTCCTTTAATACTGTATTCTTTCAAGTCTCAGAATGTCTACCATGAAGTTTATCAATATTTGGAAAGGAGAGGTAGGGGGAGGGTCTTTGTCCTTCCATTTTTAAAGGATGCATTTTTTTTACAAAAATTATACCCACAGTAATAAGATTTTATGACTATATTTGCTCTTAGTAGTAGTATCTATAATTTTCAAAAGAGTTAAGGTTGATGTACAGATCATCTGATGTGAAGTTGCCTTAGTTAGGGTGTAGGAAGTTAGCCACAAAGAGGCAGGACTGTAATAGGTGAATCAAGGTTCTTGGAAGTGTCTGGGCAAAGGAAAGAGGGTATGATTTATTTTGTGTAATCTTGTTGCCCTGAGTCAGTTCTATTAAAAGTATTGAACTGAATGTGTTGTATCTTGAAGTCCTTCACCTTAACTATGAAGATTTGCATCATTTTGTTCCAGATAGAATTTGAGATTTGGTAGCCCAGATCAGCTTCCCATTTTGTTCATAAGTAGAGGAGTTTTTTTAGTACATTTTTATGTTTGCTTGTGCGCATGCGCAAGAAACATATTGCGTCAGCTTGCTTGTAGTATTGAGTTGTGGAGGAGTGGCGGTGTTATAGCCAGTGCTAGCAGTGCATTGTGGAGCTGATCTCTGTGGCACCAATAGAGGAACAGGCTGTCCATGACAGCAGTAGTGTAGCATGCCACCAACTTGAAAGAAACTCACCGCTGCAATTGGAGAGCGCCCTGTCATTAACAATCACCTGTTTTTGCTGCTGGAGTGGTCCCTGATTGCAGCAGTGAAATTACAGCTTGCCTTGTCTGGTGTCCCCTTTCAATAGACATGGCGGACACTTCGCCGTCCGCCTCTCACAGTCCCCACAGAAGCTGGCAGACAGCTGCTGCCTCTCACAGTCCCCATGAAAGTCAACGGGGGTGCCCAATCCCCCAGTTGGCATGCCCCCTCCCCAGTTTATTTGCCAATGGGGTAGCTCAATACCTATCAGCATGATGTCCCTGCATTTGTTTTTAATTTCACTTGGCAGCAGCTATCACCGTCCACCTCTCACAGTCCCCATAAAAGCTGACGGGGGGTGCCCAATCTCCCTGTTGGCATGCCCTTCCTAAATTCATTTGCCAATGGAGGAGCCCAATCCCCATTGGCATAATGCCCTCCCCATTTGTTGTGTGCCAAAGTGGTGCCCAATCCCCCTCAGGTCGTGTGCCCCCCAACATTCTGTATGTGCTGAAGGGAGTGCCTAATCCCTGTCAGCTACAGTCCCCCTCCAAGAAACACTCAGGTGGCATGCTGGGAGCCCATCCCAGTGTACCAAACCACCTGTAAATAAAGAAAATCTTCCTGCATTTTTTTTAACCTATAAAGTAAAAAAAAAGCCCCTAGTTGAGTCTGGTGCCCCTTCCCTCAACCCACAGCCACCCTCTGCACACCCTACCTCCCCACACCCCCTCACCCCATACTTATCTCCAAAGCCTGGCATGACGATCTTCGGTGGACCGGGAACATGTCTGCACTCTTCAAAGCTGACCGCGAACTAAAGAAATGCCGGTCAGCTATATAATGGCATAAATGGGGGAGTTCAACTTATGTGGTTATCTCAGCCATTTTCAAGAATTTTGGCACCAAATTTTCAACATGAGGTTCTTGGGACCCCATCTCATGAATTCAGTGACTGTAATCTGGTTATTTGGTCCCAAAAGGTGATTTTGTGGTCACTGCGTGGAATCACCTTTTGGGGCCGAGTAACGAAATAACAGTGTCACTGTTCATGAGGTGGGCTCCCAAAAAGCCAATGTTGCAAATTTGGTGAACAAATTCCAAACAATGACTGTGTTACGTATGTGCATTGCACAGTTTCCATGCAGAATCGTAACTTCGTGAATCTGTAATATTTTCACTCCAGATTTTCAACATTGACATTTTTTCACACCTCCTTATGAACAGTATAGCTGTCATTTTTCACATAATGGCCAAAATGTGTTTTTGCACTTCCGGGCAGAATAGCGCAGTCATGGTGGGAAATCAGTGTTTGGGACAGATTAAGAAAATCACAGTGACACTGTTCATGAGCAGAGGTCTTAAAATGCCTATGTTAAAATTTGGTGACAAATGGCCAGAAAATGATCATGTTACAAGCGTGGATTGCGAAGTTTCCATGCATACTCGTAACTTTGAGAATTTGTAATATTTTCACTCAAAATTGTCAATGTTGTCAATTTTGCACACCTCCTGATGAACAGTAAAGCTGTCATTTTTCATGTGCTGCCCGATCTGTGTTTTCGCACATCTGGCTCAGAATGCGGCGGTCGCTATGGGAAATCAATGTTCGATGAGATTAACAAAATCACAGTGCCACTGTTCATGAGCAGAGTACTTTCATGAGGTGGGGGTGTGAAAAAGGCCATGCTTGAAAATATGTAGTGCAAATACCAACAAATGCCTGGGGCGTTAGGGTTTCTAACCATAATGTCCCACCCTGTACAGACTGAGAGGCTTCAGGGGTGTGCCTTTGGATTGCCAGCTGTAATGCTCATGTCATTCCACTCCTTCCCCCCACCCTGAAGCCAGTGACAGGCATCGAGGTGTGCCTTGGACTCTTCGGCCCCAGAGTTCATCCCATTCTCCTATACTGCACCCATTTCAGCATACATCCTTATGAAATGGGGTGACTCTAAGGCCGAACACCCCACGGCACACCTCAACACTTGTCAGTGTTTGCAGGGTAGGGTGAGGTGAAATGGCATGAGTGTTATGGGCGACGACCCAAAGGCACACTCCAATGCCTGTCCATCTCTGCATGATGGAGGTGGCTTGGCATGAGTTAATACTTCACTGCCATTTCCTATTCTGCATCTGTCTAACTCCTGCATGTCCAATGCTAATATCAGCAAGCAAACATTCAGCATTGACAAATGCTTGTTAGATATTCTTCTGTAAATTCAAGAAATTAATTTAAGTTTCTTACATGTGATTCTTTTTTTTTTTTTGTTAATCTTTTTCTGGCCCCCGTCTGAACACCCCCCTTCTGCTGGTCACCTCAGCCCTTTCATCTCCAGGTCTTACCTTCCACATCTTCCCCCAGGGCTTACTCCGTCCAGGTAGGGTCAGCAGGCTCTCCCAACCCCCACTGTCAAACAAGATCCAGTGCATTGGATAGGGCCTGGATAGCTGGATGTGGGGCTTGCAGGTGACTGGTGTCATCCTGCTGTTCGGGAGATGTTTCAGCTATATCACCTGGAGGTGCTGATGTGTGCAGTGCCATCAGGATACATGTGTGCATCCACACAATGTACGTCGATGGCTGCTGTGCCTCTGTGCACTTCTAGTGGCCCTGGAATACCTTCTCCCTAGCTTCAGCTAGTGATCAGGCACATACCGGCCTCTGCATCCCCCCACCCCTGTAGGAGGAGAGCAGACCTATGGAGTCTAGATCTTCCTCCCTCGCCCAGCTGACTCTCTGATGCCCTAAGATTGCTTCTGAACCTGAGTCGCCCGCAAGTGGTAACGCTACTGCTGCGCTGGCAGGTGGGCCTTCCATGTAATTCTATTAGAGCATCTATGGTTGTTTTGTGGGCAATGTTGGTAAACTACTAGATTTACATATGTAGTTCCTAAATTCAAGATATTGGAAGAAATGTGACTGAGGAATTACATAACTGTTATGCAAATCCTCAAATGTTGTCAAACTATTGTCAATAAAGCTTTGGCCAATTTCTTTTAATCCACAAGTTTGCCCAATTTAAAAAGTGTGGTTTGTAACTGAGAATGGAAAAAAGCACTTTTTGTTGTTCCGGTGGAAGCGGGATATTATTTTATTAAGAATGTTGCTAAAACTCATTTGGATTTCTTTTTTTTTTTAATAATAATATAATAATAATAATATTTTTTATTTGTTTTGCGCCTTTCAAATATCAAGGTGCATTCCAATAAGATAAATAAGATAAAAATACAAGAATACAGAAATCAATATTATAAAAAACAGACAAAAACAAATCAATGAACAGTAAAACCATAGGCCTTTTCCCACAGGAAGGATTTCAAAGCCTGTTTAAAATTCCCCACAGTCGTGCACTCCCTGGTCCGATGGGGTAGAGAATTCCAAAGGGAAGGAGCCACAAACGTAAAAGCACAGGCCCCAGCAGATTTTAACATCACCCTTGGAATCTCTAGCAACCCCTCGTCAGCTGAGCGGAGTGATCTCACAGGTTGATAAGGAATCAAGAGTTCTTTCAGGTAATCAGGGCCCAGATTGTGCAGGGCTTTAAAAGTCAGTAATCCAACTTTGAAGGTGATCCGCCACTGAACTGGCAGCCAGTGCAGTTCCCACAGCACCGGGTGTAATATGGGAAGATCTAGGGGTACCCATCAACACCCAAGCTGTGGAATTCTGCACCAGCTACAAGTGGCGGATATCAACTTCCGGAAGCCCAAAGTAAAGCGAGTTGCAGTAGTCTAGGCGCGAGGTCACAAAGGCATGGATCAGAGTTGGCAGATCACTGGACGGAACAAGGTGCTTCATCCTAATGATGCTTCTTAGATGGTAGAAGGATGACTTAACCACTGCTGACACCTGGGACCGAAGAGTCAGCCCCGCATCTAATATCACCCCCACGTCTCGCACCCGTTCAGAGACCTGTAGCTCGACATCCCCAAAAAACAATCCAGATGGGGTGCCTGCCCCAGGTCCCCCTATCCGGCAATCCGGATGCAATACCAACACCTTCGTCTTTCCGGAGTTCAGCTTCAGCCAGCTGGACCTCATCCAGTCCTGGATTTCATTTAGGCAGCTGTTACATACAGAGATAGCTCCTTCCTAGTTGGGTGCAAAGGACAGGTATAACTGGGTATCATCCGCATAACAATGAAACCTCAGCCCATACCATCTCACAATGTCTCTGAGGGGAAGCATGTACACCGCAAACAACATGAGGGACAATATAGAGCCCTGAGGAACCCTACAAAGTAGAGAGGGAGAGATGGGATCAGAAGAAAAAACTCTGACACCACCCTCTGGGTTCTTCCAGTGAGATATGAAGTGAACCATCTGAGAACAATCCCAGAGAGCCCACAAATACATCTCAGGCACACAAGTAGGACCCCATGGTCAACGGTGTCAAATGTTGATGACAGATCTAATAGTACCAAAATGGACCATTTTCTCTGGTCTCTCGTCATTCAGAGATCATTGAGCACCCGAACCAGTGCAGTCTCGGTACTGTGCCTCTTTTGAAAACCTAATTGGAGAGATTCATAGATGCTATGGATGGTCAAATGGTTCTTCAACTTGGCTGCCACTACTTTCCTGATCACCTTCCCCACAAAGGGAAAGTTCAAGATAGGACTGTAGTTGGCAAGACAGTCTGGGTCCAAAGATGCTTTCTTCAATAAGGGTGTCACCACTGCCTCTTTCAAGGAACAGGGATATTCACCCGAATCAAGGGAACACCAGACTATCTGTGCTAGAACCAGGAAAATGGACTCCCCACATCCCAAAATTAGGGAAGTAGGGCCTGGATCTAAACTACAGCAGGTAGGGCGCAACCTTGGACAATCCGCATAACATCTACGATTTCCGGGCGGGTGAAGGTACTCCAGGAAAACAAAGGGGTGGTGACCAGGTCCTGACCAATAGCAACCCACATAGAATGTGTTAAATGGATCTCTGACCTAATGTCAGCCACCTTATCAGCAAAGAACCGAGCAAGCTCATCACACTGTAATTATGAAAATGCTCTATGGAGCTGTAGATAGGTTGGGTTGCACAATCTGTCCACAGTTCTGAACAGCTGAGCTGGTTGGTTCTGAGCAGCAGAAATTTCCCCGGACAGGAACTCTGCCTTCTTGCTGTAGATTTCTGACTGATAGAATAGATAATGTTCTAACAGTCTAAGGTAGTCGGCATCCAGGCCAGATTTCCGCCAACAATGTTCTAACCTGCGTCCAAGTCACTGCCACTCCCTCAAGGCCCCATCAAACCATGGAGCCCGAGGTCGAAGAGAGAGAGGATGCACATGAACTGGAGCAATAGAATCCAGGGCAGAGGTGATGGCATTATTATAGGCCACAGCCAGCGCCTCTGGATCACTGCAATGCACAGGGAATTGTGATAGGTCAAGAACCACAGCAAGGCCATTAGAAGAAATATTCCACAAAGGGTGGTACTTGACCATCTCCACAGGGGTCGGTCTACAAGGTGAGGCACCAAAATTGAGTCTCACAGTGTAGTGATCTGACCAACCAACTGGTTCCACCCCCACATCAGAAGCCTTGATCCCCAGGAGGAAGACCAAATCAAGAGAATGGCCACCTTTGTGTGTAGCAGTGGTAACCACCTGTGTTAGGCCCAGTGAATCCATTAACTGGAGGATGTGTTGTCCAAATTGCAAGAGTTCATCATTGATCCATGCATTAAAGGCGCTTTTTGTTACATTAAAAGTTTATTGAGACTTGAGAATCATACAATGTAGCAATCAGCAAGGTATCCACACAGGTACAGAAGTCTGCATGCAAGCGATACAATCGTACAGTGGTTATACAGCAAAGAAATAGATCAAGTCTGAAGCTACATAGTGCAGTTCCCAGGCCTGCATATTGTAAAGGATATCAGTTACAAAAGTTAATTCCATATGTAAATGGAGTAGTTGTGTCATCCCCTAATCATAAACCGGTCAACATGAAAAATCTGTTACCCTGAGATCTTCAAAGGACAAAGGAACTGCCAATCACCATATAATACTGGATCCAGGCTAGCCACTTAGAAGGGAATGACTCCTGGCAGCCACATATAGCAGCACTGAGGCACTCCATATAGTAAAGTTCCAAAATAATAGAACTCTGGGTCTCCACAATGGGAGGCACTGTTTGGTGCCACAGTCATGTTATTGTGCACAAAAAAGCCAGCGGGCACCTGCTAAGGTGGCTACCTGGGGGTGGGATCAACAGCAGGACCACTGTGGGAGAAACGAGAGCCTATGAGAGGGAAAGATCTAGGAACTGTAGAGCAATATCCTGCTGAAACCTCAGTAAGACCAGGCAGGATCAAAAAATATGGGTGTGCGTGGCTTTGTTATGGCCTCAGTTGTGCCAGCAGGTACCATATTCAAGCAGTAAATAATGTGTTAACACCGCAGGAGTCTGAAAAAAGTGAGATTGGAATTTCCATGTGAATTTCCACAAGGTTTTAGAAGAAGTTATTTTCAAAGCTGGAAGAGCATGGCATAGCCAAACCTCATAGGAGACTGCCATGTCCAGCTCCATGTTCCATTTATCCAGGACCAATCTAATACAGACTTCCAGGAAGTCCTGAAGTGCCCTATAAAAATGACCAATTAAATGTCCCCAATCCATACCATCGATTGCCCTAGTCAGCATAGTTAGGTGCGAAGGAACCAGATCCAGAAGTTTTGTTCAGTCAGCTGTTTTATGATGGAGGTACTTTTGGTCCTGGAGGTACCTAAAATATTCCCAGCCCATAAGACTGTGTTTGGATTGTAAAAATTCAAAAGAAATGATGCTGTGGGTGTCCAAGAATTGAAAGATGTATGACAGGCCAAGCTGACACCACCATAAGTCATGTGAAGTTGGGAGGGAAGAAACTCTGTGTCAGCTGACAGCAAACAACAAAAATAAAAGACAAGTGACAACCTCAGAAGACATTGCATCCGGAACCAGATCACTAGCAAATCTACTGTAAATGTAGTAAAATCGGCCAAATGGAGTTAATGCTCTGAGGAGAAGAACAAGATTCCTCCAATATCATGCAAGTCATTAAGAACCAATTAAACTGCCTTCCAAGGAGGGTTGACCCGCAGACATATTCAGGAAAAAATGGTACTGAGGTGACGGGCCTGGGCATAATTCAGAACATTTGGAAGATTAACTCGCTCTATGTGAGGTTGGTAGTTGTAATAAAGAGAACCTAATTCTGGGGTATTCATCTCCCAAATAAATTGAGAAATCAGTTTATTCCAAGTGGTAAAGTATTAAGAAGCGAGGACGAATGGGAGAGTCTGCAAAAAATATAAGATTCTAGGTAAGACATTCATAAAAAACGTTTCTGTCCTAGAGAAAAAGGAAAGCGGCAGAAGACTCCACTGTGAAAGGTCATCTGTCAAAGTAACTGTTAGAGGTTTGTACTTTAGTATCTTCAAGTTACTGTATTCAGATTTTTCAGAATTTGGATTCCCAGGTATTTAAATTTCATACCTCTGCATTTGAGTGGGAGGACACTTCTCAGTGAGTAGTTCAACAAAAGGACTTCAGTTTTGCAGTTGTTTGGTAAGAAACTGCCTATGGAGCCAAAGTACTCAAGAATGGACCAAGCAGCGGGGACAAAAGAGTCTGGGTTAGGCAGAGAGAGAAGGACATTATCCAGGTATAAAGTGAGCTTATATTCATACTCCCCCAGAGGAATACCCTCGATCTCAGTATGGCTGCATAGGGCTTTGGAAAGGGACTCAATAAACAGTGCAAATAGGAGCGGGGACAATGGACACTCTGCCTACTGCATGGGGATAAACATATGGGGGTATGGGGGAGCATAGGAGCCATTATCCCGGACATATGCCTGGGGTCAGTATAAAGGTTTTGAAGCCAGTTTAAAAATTCAGAGGGGAATCCAAAAGTTGACAATGTGCACCAAAGAAAACCCCACAACACCCTGTCAAAAGCCTTTCCTGCATGAAGGATACTAAAAGTCGCTGGGATAGATCTCTAGGAGACATGCTCCTTCAAAAGCAAAAATGTCCAGATATTATCCATTGTTTCATGTTGTCAGACGGAACCTGCTTGGTCAGGATGTAAAGAGAGGGAAGGCTATGATCAAGCCGATTAGCCCAGATTGTCATGTATAATTTATAATTGACTCTTAGGTGGAGCTGGGTCGATAACAAGATGGGCAGGAAAGATCTTTGTCCCATTTAGGGATAGCTGAAAGAGTGGTGTAAGACCAAGGGGTGGGCGTCTTTCCAGCAGCCACTGCCAAGAATGGCTGGTAAAGGTGTGGAAGGAGATGGTTCAAAAAGGTCTTGTGCCATTCTACAGGATAACCATCTGGGCCATGACATTTCAAAGTCATCGCCGCAGACAAAGTGCTATGGAGCTGATTCTGTGCGGTGGAGACTAAGAGAGTGGCTAGTTGGGCATCTGTAAGTTTGGGAAGTGGTACCAAGGATAAAAATTCAGTAATGACCACCAGGTTGGGGCATGTTCTGTATACAGGGTCTGGTAATAGTCACATAAATTAGACCTAATTTATAGAGAATCATGAGTACAGTGTGTTGTGGCAGGGTCCCTAAGACTAGGTACACAAGCTGCTCATTGGTGGGCTCGTAAACAATGCGCAAAAGGTACATACTGTGAGCACAACCCTTGTGTCGAGATTGCTTAAGATGGTACAAAGGACGTGTTCATCCAAGATAGCGTGTATCTTTTGCCTCACTTTTTTGATGTGGTCAGCCACTTCCTTAGTTACTTGAGAACACAAAAGCGCAGTTGATCCTGGAGAGAGTTGTATTTCTCTTCCTGCTTTCATTTTTTAGCAAAGGCCTACACAGGGCCATCTTTAAAGTTCCTCTCAAAAATTGTTGCAAATACTGAAGCTGCAGTATTTTCTGTAATTATTTGTGGGGAGCCATTCCTGAACGATAGGAAGGAATGAAGCGTCTTTGAGGAGGGAAGTGTTGAACATCCAAAAAGAAGATTTTGTTTCCTTCCCCAGGTCTAATTTAAGAAGTAATGAGTAGTGATCTGAAAGAATCTGGGGAGCACAGGAAAGGTCCCAAACAGTAGAAAAGTGCTCACAGGATGTAAACAAATAATCTATGTGGGCGTAGCTCTTATGCCGATGGGAGAAGTGAGTAGATGCTCTGCCCGTGGGGAACAATCTGCACCAAACATCAGTTAAGCCAAGTTGAGCAGTGTTAGTCCTAAGATACTGCTGTGCTGCCAGTGCACTGTATTTAGTCAGGTTACAGATATCAAGGTTAGTAGACATTGTGAGGTTAAAATCAGTGCCTAAAATAAGTTGGCTGGATAAAAGATTCAGAGGTTTCCCAAGAAGTTGCCAAAAGACCCATGTATCAGAATGGGGAGGGCAGTAAACATTCATCAGGGTAACCTCTGTTTTATAGAAGAACCCTTAAGAATGACAAAACAGCCATGAGGGTCAACTAATTACATCTTCATCACAAAGGGGGTAGAAGCTGGGATGAAGATGGCAGTACCTCTACGTTTTCCCTTCTGATAGGAGGAGAAGACAGGTATTTGCCCCATTGCAGTTTTTTATGATCTTCTTGGACTTGAAATCTTCAACTTTTAGCCATACTTCTGGGTTACAAGCTGGAGCTGCTGGGACCCTGCAGGAGCCAAAAATCTTCAGGAGAGCCAGCGTTGAGGTAGGGCAGTGCATGCGTGGTACCACAAGGCTGGTTCGTGCCTGTGTAGGCTAGCTCAGCGTTGACCCTCCAACTGCCTCAGTTCCTTTTTTCCCGCCATCAAGTGTGCTTCAGTGACAACATTGCTCACCCACCGGGAGTCAAATCTTCATGTCTATATGACAACAGCATTCAGATTTACTTTGTTTATTATTTTGTTTAGAAAAAAAAAAAGAAAGAAGAAGAGAATTGTTCTTATTTTCCTCTCAGCTTTGTCTGTTGAGGGAGTTGACCATGGATGGTGATAGTGATGGTAGGGGCTCTCTGTTGAAAGGCTGCTCTAGTAGGTGGGCTGTGTCCAGTCTGCCACCATCTCTGAAGGGGGGGTCTGACCATGGGCAGTCTGGTATTCGGGAGGGAGGACAGTCTTCCCATAAACAGAAAAAGAAGCAGACCCATGCCCAAGCCAAGTTGGAGACCCAGCACCGCTCAGCCTTAAGCTCTTCCTCTTCCCATTGGAAGGGGAAGAAAAGGTACCACTAGAGGTCACCCTCTGGTACTTCTGCCAAGAGATCTTTGGTGGTTGGGAGTGGTAAATCGTCCCCGGTTTCCCCATGGCCTCCACTCTCAGTTGCTCAGACTCTCAACACTGGAGCCCTTCTTTGTCTTCTTGTGGGGTTTCTGGTGAGCAGTTTCATTATTGGGCTGCTCTTATATAGCAGTGGGTACAGCATCTGTCTGATTTGCCCCTCCTGATGGATCCAGTTCCAGGGCCCTTGGACCTAGGGGCTTCCGAGCTATAGTTGGGACATTCAGGTCAGGTTGAGCGTCTGGAGCGGGCAACAGATTTTCTTCCCTTGCCAGCGTCCACACCACCAATGCCTGTGCCACCAATGCCAGTTCCACATGCCTTCTCCCTCATTCTGTTTCCTCACAGGGGCTGGCACAGGTACCATCTTTCTCCCCTTCCCTTTCTTCCCTTCTAGGTTTACTCTGGATCATCAGGTGGTGCTGTCTGGTTCAGCGTTGACTTTGGTGCTGTGTTTGTTGTCATCTTTGGTGCCACGTGTGACACCGTCTTCGGTGTCACATGCAGTGCTGGCCTCAGTGTTGTGTCTGGCACCACTTCCTGGTGGGGAGGAATCAGGTGTGGTGCTGGGGTTGGCAGTGCCAGGTTCAGCATCGGGGCCCACAGCACTGGGTCCGGTGCCGGTTTTGATGTCTTCTGTTTATCTTTTGCCCAGGCCATGCAATGGCTTATTTGGAGCAGCTCCCACCCCTTCTGAAGGTGACTTGGAGCAGGATGAGTCTGATCCCAACCTTATAATTTCTGAAGAAGGTGATGAAGACTCATTCTATAGTTTGGATGGTAAGCCTTCACTTTCAACTGAAAACCCAGTAGAGGACATTTCTGAGGGCAACCCTGGCTCTACAGATCTCTTCTGTGGACCCGGGTAGGCTTTTGTGCCTAAAGTGGCTTCATGTTCCTAACATTCCACTGAACCTTACATCACGAGTCCCCCCACCCTTTGAGACTTTGTCTGAGGCAGCGTGCGCAAAGCCAGCTCTTATTCCTTCTGCCTGCAAATCCATAGACAGGAAGTATGTTCCTCCCAAAGAGAAACCCATTTTAGCCTCACAACCCATCATGGATGCACTGGTTGTCCTAGCTGAGAATGACAAAGCTGTTCTTCCACATGAAATATCAGCACATCCTATCAATAAAGAGCCTCGTAAGATAGATACCTTGGCAAGGGCTCTACTCCCAATATGAATATGCCCCTTGGTACTTCCCATAAGTTCTTAATGGAAGGTCTCCCAGAGTCTAACTCCTAAATGAAATGCTACAGACTGTTACCTGAGGGACAGACTGTAATAGCCATCAACTTAAAGCTTCCATGGATGCTTACGACACAGCTTCTAGAGTGGCTGCTGCTGGAACCTGCATCGGAAGACATTCTTAGCTTTAGACATCGGGGTTTTCCTCTGATGCTCAACATTAAGTGATGAATATCCTCTTTGATGATACTTACCTATTTGGCTAACAGGTAGAACAAGCCCTGAGGCTTCTCAGAAAACCAGGACTGCCATTAAAACAGTCAGGCCAGTTCTTTTAGCTCCTCAGAGAGGCAGAAACTGTCAGTTTTTTCATAACAGGCAGCCCTTTAGAGGAAGAGGCTGAGGTGCCCCTAACAGGAACCAGCCTCTTTAGCCGCAAAAGAAAATACAGGATAAGGCACAGGGCCTGAAAGTGCCCAGTGCTACCCTCTGAAAGTTCGGTCCTGATCTCACCTCAGCTTCCTGAGGTGGACTTTTCCACAGCAGTGGGAGGTTATCTGACTCAGTTTTTTAACCAGTGGAAGTCTATCACCTCAGACAAATGGGTCCTCAGGATTGTTCGAGAGGGGTACTCTCTCAGCTTTGCAGAGATTCCTCCGGACCTTCCCCCCAAGTGACAGCACAACCTGTCAACCATTCAGTCAGAACTTCTCACTTCCAAGATACAGGGCCTTCTTAGAAACAGGGCAGTAGAAGTAGTTCCCTGGGCAGAGAGCAACACAAGTTTCTATTCCCATTACTTTCTGGTCCCAAAGAAGACGGGCAGCATGTGCACCATTCTTGACCTCAGAAAGTTAAACAAGTTCCTGTTTAGGGAGAAGTTCAAGATGATCTTCCTAGGGACACTACTACCTCTTCTCCAGCAGAACGACTGGCTGGCATCCTTGGACATGCAAGATGCCTACCAACACATTCTAGTACACCCAAGTCACCACAAGTACTTTCACTTTGTGGCCTTGGGCCAACATTACCAATTCAGAGTACTGCCCTTTGGGATCTCCTCTGTGCCTTGAGTCTTTTCCAAGTGTTTTGCAGTCCTTGCTGCACACCTCCAAAAGCTCGTTGTTCAGGTTTTCCCCTACGTAGATGACTGGATTTTGGCAAGCCCATCAAGGCAGGAGACACAGAAGGTGGTTTCCACATCCTCTCAGCTCCTCACCACCATGGGAGTTCTGCTAAGCTTGGAGAAGTCACAACTTCAACCCTTTGCAGCTCCTCTTCATAGGAGCCCACTTGGATACTACAAAATTGAGGGCTTTCCTCCCGGAGGACAGAAGGAACTATATTCTCCAGATGGCTCACTTTGTCAGGGAAAACAACCATGTATGAGCTCACTCCATGCAGCAGATGATAGGCCTCATAGCTTCATCCGTCTTCATGGTGCCTCAAGCTCATCTGCACATGAGGACCACTCAGTGGATGCTCAACATGTAATGGTTCCCAACTATGCATCCTCGGTCTTACCCCATCAAAGTGACAGAGTCCCTGTGTCAGTCAATTGCATGATGGATACAGGAGGACAACCTTCTACAAGGTCTGCCCTTTGCCCCAACAGAATCTCAGATCACCATCATCACAGATGCATCTTTGCTCAGCTGGGGGGGGGGCACTGCCAGAACCTTCACACTCAGGGAGCATGGACCAGAAGGAGTCTCATCTTCACATCAGTGCTTTGGAGATGAATGTAGTCCTCTACACCCTACGAGTCCTAGAAGAAGTAATCAGTCACAAGATAATTCTTCTTCAGACTGACAACAAATCTTTAATGTACTACATCAACAAACAAGGCGGAGCACACTCCTACCCTCTATGCCAAGAAGCCATGACAGTATGGGAGTGGTGCCTCGATCATGATGTCCTGATTCATGCAGTTTACATGCCAGGAGTCCAGAATGATCTGGCAGATCACCTCAGCAGGATGGCAGCAGATCCTCATGAATGATAGCTTGCACCAGACGTAGTGCTGTCACTCTTCAATGAGTGGGGCAGTCCAGGCCTGGACCTTTTTTGAGTCATGCAAAACTGCCTCTATTCTTCTCCAGAATTCCAGAACCTGGTGTTTTCTGTCAGGATGCATTCAGGCTGCAGCGGACAAGACATTTTCTGTACACATTTCCTCCTCTTGCTCTAATTCAGAGGGTGCTGCTCAGACTGGAGGCACTTGGGGACAAAATGATTCTAACTGCACAGTATTGGTCTTGATAGTTCTGGTTTCTCTTTATCAACATGTTGTCAGAGGTCCCACCAAGTCATTGCCTCTTCGAACGGCCCTCCTGACACAAGGACCCCTGGTCCACCCCAACTTGCACTCCCTTCATTTCCATACCTGGCTCCTGAGGAGATAGTAGTCAGCAGATTTCAAGTGTCTCGAATCTTGTAGATCCTCCTGGAAGCTTGTAAGCCTTCCACCAGGAATACTTACATGGCTAAATGGAAGTGTTTCTCAGAATGGTGTGCTAAGATCTCACTAGACCCATTTTAGTGCCCTCCAGAGAAAGTACTGGAGTACCTACTAGACCTTTCAAGTGCAAGATTGCAATACTCATCTGTGAAGGTTCACCTTTGTGCACTTTATGCCTCTCATGAGTCAGTACAAAACGTGACCCTGGTCCAGTTGCCACTGTCCAAAAGATTCCTTAAAGGTATCCTTCATATGAAGCCCCCGGTTAGAAAGCCAGTTGCTCCCTGGGACATTAACCTCATGTGAGACATGCTCACTCGCAAATCCTTTCAACCTCTAGCTACATGTGATATGAAGCTTCTGACCTGGGAAACTGCCTTTCTGGTGGCCATCATGTCTGCCCATAGGGTCTCTGAAATACACGCATTGGTCACACAACCTCTCTATACAGTCTTTCATAAAGACAGGGTGGTTCTCCATACACACCCCAAGTTCCTTTCCAAAGTGATTTCTGATTTCCACCTAAACCACTCTCTGGTTCTGCCTACTAATTTTGCTAACTTCCAAAATGGAGGGGAGTGCACCCTTAATTCCCTGGACGTTAAAAGAGCCCTACAGTTCTATATTGATAGAAATAGAGATACCCATCAGGCTAAACAGCTCTTTGTGTCCTTCAATGTGGCCTGGCTGGGTCAGCCAGTATTCATCAGATACATCTCTGCTTAGATAGTGGCATGCCTTCGCCATTGTTATTCCATGGTGCAGGTCAAGCTGGAGGGACAAGTGCATGCCCACTCTACCAGAGCAGTTTCTGCATCATTAGTGGAGATCCACTCCATTCCTATTGATGACATTTGCAAAGCTGCTACTTGGAGCTCAGTGCACACTTTTGTGAAGCACTACACTCTGGATGTCCATACCAGACAGCATGCTTCCTTTGGCAGGACAATCCTTAATGGACTTCTGTCCTGAGTGAGCTCTGTTTCCTGCTGCCCTGCTCAGGGGATTTGGTTTTAGCTTGGTACTCTAACCCAGAAGTATGAATAAATGGTGAAGACTTTAAGTTCGAGAAGATATGAAAATTACATACTCATAGTAATTCTTGAACTTCTTGGACAAGCCTTCATCATTTATTCATACGCTGACCCACCATCCCCACAAGCTCACTCAGTCCATTCTTGGTCTTCACTCCCTCATTTGATTGGGCTGTGAAAACATTGTTTAAATTGACCCTTCTTATACGAGTGAATCAGGCTATCTTATGCCCTTGTTAAGTTAGATGTTTCTTCGTTTGTTTTATGCTGCACCTCCTCAGTAAAAAAGGTACAGAGGTGGTTGGAGGGTCAACGCCGAAATAATCTACACAGACCCGAGCCAGCTTCATGGTGCCACGCATGCATGACTCTATCTCAGCGCTGGCCCTTCTGAATATTTTTGGCTCCCACAGGGTCCCTGCACATCTGGCTCATAACCCAGAAGTATGAATAAATGGTGAAGACTTGTCCAAGAAGATCGAGAATTACGGTGAGTACATAATTTTAATTTCTATTGCGGTAAAGTGTGTTTCCTGCAAAAAAATCAAATCCACTTGGTGCTTTTGAAGGGAGTGGAAATATTTGGCCCTTTTAACTGGATTATTTAAACCATTTATGTTTTGGGACAAGACGATGCCTGGAGTCAAGAATGTTGAAATACCACTTAGGAGCTAAGCTCTAAAGATGAGATAGGCAAACAAGGGACTGGATGTGGGGTTTTCCACCACAACAAGAGCTCCACCCGTGACACTCGTCCTGAAGGACCTAGTGCAGTAGGGTGCTACCAATGGGTGGGGTCCGCAACATTAGCACAGGCACCAAATCCAAAATGCAAAACCAGTTGTACCACAGATCCTGTAAGATGCTGGCTGTAAACAGTGCATTGTCTCAGAATTTTTAACTTTTTAAACACAATATAAACTCTTCCACATTAAAATGAAGAACAAACCTCAAAATGAAGTAACCAGATGTGGGAACCCTTTCACAAAGATGTTGGATGCTGCAACATAAAGTCTGCCGAAGTCCTGGGGGAATACTACACCAGGAGACTGAGGCAAGCTTGCAACCATATACACATGTGCTTCCAAGGAAGGGGTGGGGCAAAATACCTACCTTTGTTGTAGTGACAGAAAAAATGCTGATGGATCAGCATCTCTCACAGAAGAGGACTAGTCAGGAAAAAAGAGGTCCCATGCCTCCAAGAGGATTGGAAAATCCCCAAGTAAAGGGTACAAATTGGACCTTGCTAACAGTCCAATGCTGGGGAGGAATGGGGCCAGAAAACTACCAGTCATGAGTGAGAAGGAAAACAATGACAAAACCTCCACCCCAGCCATAGTAGAAGCACCGCAAACCAAAACGCAGTGCCGGTCCAGTTAATAGAGGTTGAGGAGGCAACCAGACTAGAAGGCAAGGAATAAGGTAACAGAGTGGGGAGAGGGAAGAAGGACAGTGAGGGACATTACCGGGAGGTGCTAAGAATGTGTCAGGAATAAAAGAGGGCGGTAAGAGCCGCAAGGATCCCTGACAAATAATCACAAGAAACCAGTGACCAGACTCCAGGGACAGAAATTCCACGAAGCCAAGCCAGCTAGCTGGGATGCAAAAAAAAAAAAAAATCTGGATTTCTACTGGTCTGTTGGGTGTTGTGCCAGGGCTTTGCAAAACAGCAACAGAAATTAAGACCCAGTTTACCGTTAGGTAACTGCCAATGGGGGGGGGATTAAACTGTCAGGGGATAGCAAAACAGGGAGACCCCATACAGAGGGTACTGGCATTGGAACTTCTTGTAGCAGGGCCCTGCAGAGCCAGAACTGCAAAGAAGGGACCAAAAGGTAATATTAATCCTTGTCAAAGGAGGAGAGAGTAAGACCACAGCCCAGTCCCACTGTTTGCAATGAGAGTATACCTCACCCCGAAACTGCCATGGAGTTCAGGAGGCAGAAATAATAGCAGCTGCGCCAGTTAGAGTGTTGAAGGTCCAGAGTATGGGTTTCACCTGCCACTGATGTCCCTGGCACACAGCTGAAAACTACACCTGGAGAAAGCTTTGAGGATGAGCCCTAAGTAAGATGATACTCCCTGTATTGTAGCTGCTAATAAAAGCCCCGGTTATGGGGTTGAGCCACACATCCTGGCATCCCACACCATAGTAGCCTGCGGAAGTCAGGTCCCCCGACTCATTCTCCACTGCAGTTCACCTACAAGTAGTTTAGACAAAAAAATACGAATCCGGGTCACAAGTTGAGGTAGACAGTTGTGCTTGATGGAGTTTCTTTAGATGCTGCAGAATTTCCAGCATCGTGGATTCTAGCTCCGTCTCCATCTCCTTTGCTTTGCTTTGCTGCACGGGCCGTCTGCCAATGTGGCAGCTGTGGAGATGCTCATGGTGTTTGACTGGGAACCCTGTCCAGTGGTAGGATGCTCCTGGAAAGAAGGTTCTTTCAAGCTACTGATCCGATGCAGAGTGACCCTCTGGGAATTGAATCACCAGCCTGGCAGGGTAGGGTGTCTGAAACTTTACGTGCTGCTTGCAGAGGATCAGAAAAAGAGGGAGGTAATCAGGGTGGCCTTCATAGTAACCAGTGCACAGTTGTTATTTAAATACATTTTTGTTTGCCATAGAATACTGCCTTCAACCCCTGTAAAGCTTGAATGACCTTCAGGGCTTGAGCAATTTCCTCCAGTGAAGGCATTAACACAGACTCAGTTGAAGTCTCCTTAGACCAACTGGCAGGGAGTTCAATATGTTTTGTCTTTTTTTATTTTTTCGAATGAACCAGGGAGTTAGCCGGTTCTGCAGGTCTTCTGCCTGGTGCACCCTTATCAGGGGTGATAAGAACAGTATCTGCAGTTCCACCTGCTTGTTTTGAGGGTGTAGGCTGGTCAGAGCCTGGGGAACCCTTTTGCAACTTTTTCTGCAACCTCTCCAAATGTTTTTCCACTGTTTTAGGTGGAAAGGTTTTACAAATGTCACATTCTGCAGAAACATGATCCTGGCCAAGGCAGACAACACAGCTTTGGCAAAACCTCTACACTGGGTGCAATATTTGAAGCCAGGTTCACCGGTTCTCTTCTTTGGTTTATTTGACATAATGTAAACTGGTAGAAAAAAAGAAACTGCAATAAGATTTTTACATTTTAAAGTATTTTTTGAGGTCAGTTCTGGAACTGATGAAAGTTCTGATAAGAACTGAGAACTGGTACCAAATGAATCGAAGTTATCGGTTGCTTTTTTACAACTTATTGGTAAATTTTAAAATAATATATATAAACTAAACAACTAACTAACCAGAGTTTTAGATTCCAAAAACATTGCAAATAGAGACTAAAGCTTGGTTCCCCCGCAATTATTCTGAACCAGGAGAAACCAAGAAAATAATACAAAAAAACTAAAACTATAACTTAGTGGTTGACAAATTAACAAAAGATAAAGGCAGCAAATGAAAAAATATGTAAAAGATACTTAAGTTCTTTGAATTCAGCATGACAGGAACAGCTGATGAGGAGAGCACTCCGAGGCATCTGTGCTTGTCAGGTGGAGAATGAAATCTGAAGCAGTAGAACACTAGCAGTTGATAAGGGCAGCATTTGAAAATTAGCATGAGCCAATGACGATTCCATCATTAGCATACATTCTGTCTCCAGGCAGCTCTACTTAAAGGGATAACTGCTTGAGTCCTGAATACTGGAAAATATCCTGGAAGAAACAAGATTACTATGGTAAGTAATTTTTTCTTCCTTTGCCATGCCTTCAGAAGAATTGTCTGTTTCACAGCATACTTCCAGAAGAAGAAAATGATAGAGCATGGGTGGGCATCTGGAGAGGCAGGTTTTGGAACAAGGGCACAGCCAGTATGCTTTATATCTAATTTAAAATCAAGGGGTAGTTCCAGGATGATTTGCAAAAACCCCTCTAGGCTGTCCACCAAGTTCAAGCCTTCAGAGTTTTTGTGCAGTCCGTAGAGCCAGATGTTCTTTCTCCAAGCTCTGTTTTCAGAGTCCTCTTGTCTTGCTATATAAATGCTTGGTGCTCAAGTAAATCTTTGACTTGTGCCTCGAAAGCATCCACTCTGACATCTGTTATGGGCAGTTGCTGCTCAGCCGAGTCCGTGTAGTGTTCCAGTGAAGCAACATCTTTTTTAACATCAGGGTGTCTTTGAATTCTGCCCGAAAGTCCTGAATGGGCCTTGTAATTGTGTCCAGCTTCAATTTTTTTGTGTAGAGCCCCCTTTCGAGCATGCTGGGGAGCCCTCATAGGCCTGTGCCATGACAGAGGCCTGGGAGAGCCCTGAATCCAGAAACTCTGGGCGAGATCTGACTGCATCTTCAAACTGCTCCATTGAGTTCAACCAGGAAGGCTTCATCATGCTACACGACCCCTCCTTACAGTTATTTTCAGGGCAAGTTGTAAAAAATACAACAGTGTTTAAACAGGGTTTATACCGAGTAGGGATGGAGAGCTGTAATACTACGTAGCCATCTTGCTTATAACGTCATCTGGAAGTAACTCAGTGGGATTTCTATGCAATGTTTGAAAGAGAAATAATAATTTTCGGAGAATATTCATTTCAGTAACATTTACTTATGCTATTAAGGTTAAAGGAAGAGAAATGCATTGCTTAGGTTGATTTATGTTTGTGACAGGAATGCTGTAAAACTGATCTGTAATTGATTTTCTAGTTTAGTTATTTTAGTGCTGAAATAATTTATTGCTGTGGAATATTTACATGGGTAGTTAGTCCTGACCTATATTGTTTGTGCCAGACTCAAGTAGTTCTGTTTTTGTCCAGCTGATTTTGTATATTGAAGTTGCACCAAGTTTTATAGATAATTGGATGAGTTCTTTGAAGGAAAACAATGTTTATTGGCAGGCCATGAATAATAATGAGGCATCCACATATGTTTTAATTTTGTGAATAGTGTGTACGTTTGCTAATCCAATTTCAAGTACTGTTATCTAGCTCCTGAATAAAGATGCCAGAGGGTTGGTTCCAAAACCAACCCTTGTGTCACTCCACTAGTGACATATGCCACATCAGACATCACTCTGTTTATTCTAGTTTATCTTGTGGGTCACCTCATGAGCCAGTTTTATACCCAGTTGACCGTATTCCTGTTTATATTTAGTTGAACTTTTTTCATTAAAGAAGTCTGGAAATTATTTCTTAACAGCAGCTGTTTATTAAGACTTGTGGTCAATGTAAAATAGACAAAGACTATGCTCTTTGCCCATTGACAGATTAAGGCCAAGAATGCGCCACTAATAATCCTCTCCCACTCTCTCCTTCCTCTAGAACAGGTCCATACATATAAATACTTGGGCCTTACATTTGATTCCAGACTCTCCTTCCATTCACACATTGACACTCTATCATCAGCCATAAATGTCCATATAGGCCTATTGTATCAGCACAAGGATTGCCTACCTCCAGAAGCCCTTAATCTGGCTGTCACCTCCTCAGTCCTCTCCCTAGTCGATTATGGGCTCACTGTCTACTTGGCTGCTGACCACACAGCCCTTAACAAAATCCACCTTGCCATAAACAAAGCATGCGGACTCCTCACCAGGGCAGACAAGCGTACCCATACCTGTACTATATGCCCTGACAAATCTCTTTACTCTAGATGAAAGGCTATTTTATCAAACATGCCTTCTCACAAAGAAAATACACCTGGGGCTTACCCCTTGGGGGTTTCTGCCTCTCTCCTATCCTTCCATGCCTCGGTGAACACCCGCACTGCCAACCAACAGGTGTGGTCCATCTTGAGGGTTAGAACCTCCTTAGCCCAAAGGTCATTCCCACACAGGAATCCAGCCTGGTACAATGAACTCCCCTCTGACATCTCCTCCATCTCCAAATTAGGACCTTTCAAGTCAGCCCTCAAAGAGCACATTCTCATTTCACAGCACTGCCAATGTACCAGCTAGTGCTGGGTCATCTGTCTATCATCTTACGGGACCACCCCACCACTGAGCTCCTACTGATAGGTCTACCAAACATTACCTATTAACAATGCATCCTTTGGCTGCACTTACAAGGTATCTGTCTAATACTCTACTTTGTTGTAAATATCAAACCTGTTACTCCTCCCTCTATCAGCAAACTTATTGTTCTCTTGAAAACTGTAAAATACAGCTCTCAGTAACAAGTTCAATGCAATGTATAGCTGATCTTGATTCTGCAATACTGTATAACTAAAATCTTGATTTAGTAGTTGCCGTATTGGTCCTTGCAAGAATAGATCCAGAAGCAAATGATTTGATACCTTTTAATGGACCAACATAGATGTAACAACAAGAACAAAGTGCTCTAGCTTTCGGACCAACCAGTCCTTCTTCAGAAGCTCATGGCAGTTGTTTAGAAAATACAATACTTATAACAGCTAGATAATGCAGAGAAAAACAGAAAAAAAATCCTCATTGGTTTAAAATACTCATTTAAAAAAAAAAAACAGAAGATGATGTCAGAGAAGTTAAACAGTACAATACTGCCCTCAGTCCGAATGAACCTTGGGTTAAGATGTGCTTGGTGCAACAAACATAAAGAATCCTACTACACATAAATTTAATTGACATAAGAAGCAGATAACTCCCAAATCAAGCCATGAGTGTCACAGTCAGTATAAGGATGTGATGGTGGGCTGCTTCCAGTAAAGACAAACTAAGATAGTTATAGGGCTCATGAAATTACAATGTATGCATTAAAGACAAGAATACCAGTAAAGTTGTCTAAAAACATCAGTGCACACTGTGTGATGTTAAAACCTAGCTAGACATGTCACCCAGCTGTATTCTCAAGCTAAATAAAAGGCCCAAGAAATTACAAAACCTCAGGACTATATAAATGATAATATAAATATAAATTGATAATATTAGTGTTAAACAAAAAACTCTAGTAGAGGAACCTCAAAGAATTCAGACCATGCATCCTGATATGTACTGATGTCAATATATACTGAGAATGTAGCAACTACATGTACCACAAGTGTCTAGGGAATCTGAAAAGAGATAAAAAGTAATTTATCTCCTCCTGCTCATACAAACAGTACAACCTAACCACCCACATCACAATAATGTGGGTGGGGAGCATAGCTTAAATGATGTTGTTTCTCTCTCCTCCCTCCTTTTCTCTCTCTCTTCTCTCTCTGTCCCCACAGACACACACACACACACACACACACACTCTCAATCTCTCTCCTAGTGAACCTATATTAACTTCAGTCACTGTAATTGTTCCCAAAGGAATACAACTTGTAATGAAATTCTGAGTAAATTACTACAATATTAGCCTAATGTAAAAGATATGTAGGACCCCAAGCAAATGAGATCACACATCCCAATATGTACAGAGTTACAAAATTATATATAACAGTATAAGATAACACTCCTGTATGTACACTAGCAGGCTGGGTAAACTGAATATGGTGCAATGGAATCAATCCCCACACACAGGCAAAGATAAAGTAAGGAGAAATTTGTTGTGTGTAAAATGAAAATAGTAACACATTATACCTCCATATAGCTAAATAGAGACTTACCTCAATGTGACAGCAAGCCCACATCTATTATATCACATACCACAGCACATACCCACACACATACATACACACGCATCCACATCTCACACATGCTGAAGTCCTATAATATGTCAGCTTGAAGAAGAAAAGGTCTGTGGATGTTAATTTCAGTGTCCCATAAAGCCAATATCCAAGTTCATCCCATCTGCTACCATATTGAGATGTAAAATAAGTTTAATCTCAAAAGCTCGCTCTGTTGTGTGTTTTTGAGATTTCCTTTAAGACCATTACTGACATATCTGAGACTGAGTGGTCAAGCTGGGAGAAGTGATGCCCCACTGGTTTTTCAGTCTTCCTTGCTGTAATAGTATGCCTGTGTGAGTTCATCCTAGTGCGGAGCTGTTGGCGTGTTCTCCTACATAACCTGTTTGTGGACATCTCTTGCACTGAATGAAATAAACAACATATCGCGACATGCATGTATAACCCCATGCACCTGAATTGTCTGTTTTGTGATGTAACCCACAGTCTGAGGTAGAAATTAGCCCACAAGTCTTGCAGGGCGTTGATTGCAGGGTCGTGTGCCATTGTGTGACATGGTATTCTGTTCCGTGAAAGTTTGCTCCTAATAATTAGGCTGGATAAATTTGTGGTTGTTTAAAAGATAGTAGTGGAGTTCTTAAAAATACAATTATGTGTCATCCTCACTAAATATTGGGTGGAGATCTTTAATAATCTTACGTAGACGCTTAAGGTCTGGATGATATGTGACTACCAAGGGTATTCTTTCTGTAGCTGTCTTTTCTTTATATTGAAGTAGTTGTTGTCTTGGTACTCGATGCTGCCGTTCTGTTATCCTGTCAATTTCCCTGGAAGAGTGTCCCTGCTCCATAAAGGTGTTTTTCAACATAGCCAAATGTATCTCTGTCATCCCTCATTTGAACAAATACGTTGACAACTAAGTGCTTGACTGTATATGACTAGATTTTTTTGTATGATTAGGTGGTTACTTTTCCTGTGCAGGTATCTCTGTCTGTCTGTTGGCTTCCTGTAAATACATGTATGTAAGGTTCCATCCTTAATGATGACTGTGGTGTCCAGAAAGTTAACCTTGGTGGTAGAGTACTCCAAGGTAAGCTTTATAGTAGGGTGGAGATTGTTAAGTTTGTGATGAAAATCTTTGAGTGCATCTGTGCCTTCCGTCCAGATGATAAACAAATCATCAATGTAACGGAAATAAGCCAGTGGTTTGTGGGGATACTGCCTTAAAAAATCCTCCTCCAAGTCAGCCATAAGTCAGCCATTTTTACACACAACAAATTTCTCCTTACTTTTTATCTTTGCCTGTGTGGGGGGATTGATTCCATTGCACCATATTCAGTTTACCCAGCCTGCTAGTGTACATACAGGAGTGTTATCTTATACTGTTATATATAATTTTTGTAACTCTATACATATTGGGATGTGTGATCTCATTTGCTTGGGGGTCCTGCACATATCTTTTTACATTAGGCTAATATTGTAGTAATTTACTCAGAATTTCATTACAAGTTGTATTCCTTTGGGAACAATTACAGTGACTGAAGTTAATAGGTTCACTAGGAGAGAGATTGAGAGTGTGTGTGTGTGTGTGTGTGTGTCTGTGGGGGACAGAGAGAGAGAGATAGAGAAAGGAGGGGGAGGGAGAGAGAGACAACATCTCGTTTAAGTTATGATTCCCACCCACATTATTGTGATGTGGGGTGGGTTAGGTTGTACTGTTTGTATGGAGCAGGAGGAGATAAATTACTTTTTATCTCTTTCAGATTCCCTAGACACTTGTGGTACATGTAGTTGCTACATTCTCAGTATATATTGACATCAGTACATATCAGGATGCATGGTCTGAATTTTTGAGGTTCCTCTACTAGAGTTTTTGTTTAACACTAATATTATCAATTTATATTTATATTATCATTTATATAGTCCTGAGGTTTTTGTAATTTCTTGGGCCTTTTATTTAGCTTGAGAATACAGCTGGGTGACATGTCTAGCTAGGTTTTACACATCACACAGTGTGCACTGATGTTTTTAGACAACTTTACTGGTATTCTTGTCTTTAATGCATACATTGTAATTTCATGAGCCCTATAACTATCTTAGTTTGTCTTTACTGAAAGGCAACCCCACCCAGCTTAATCACATCCTTATACTGACTGTGACACTCATGGCTTGATTTGGGAGTTATCTGCTTCTTATGTCAATTAAATTTATGTGCAGTAGGATTCTTTATGTTTGTTGCACCAAGCACATCTTAACCCAAGGTTCATTCAGACTGAGGGCAGTATTGTACTGTTTAACTCTCTGACATCATCTTCTGTTTTTTTTTTTTTTTAAATGAGTATTTAAACCAATGAGGATTTTTTCTGTTTTTCTCTGCATTATCTAGCTGTTATAAGTATTGTATTTTCTAAACAACTGCCATGAGCTTCTGAAGAAGGACTGGTTGGTCCGAAAGCTAGAGCACTTTGTTCTTGTTGTTACATCTATGTTGGTCCATTAAAAGGTATCAAATCATTTGCTTCTGGATGTATAACTAAAAGAACTGTAACCTTTAGCTGCCATTCTATGTCTATATGTATTAAGTGTTTATGTTTATTTTTCTGACATGGAGCCTTTGTAAATGAGTCCCTGACTCAAAGGTTGTAATCCTAAAGTCTGTTAAATAAATAAATTATGTTCCCATTTACAGAAATGATATCCATAAACCTAAATGAACCATATGTTACTGTACCTGAATATAGAAGATAATGTATGAGCAGCCATACACAGCAAGCCTGTGTCTGCATCAAGAGTTTTTTAAGGCAACCAGGAACCTTGAGAATGAAGCTCGAGAGGTTCACTGGATGCCATACAAATCTTGACATGAAGACATAGGCTTGTCTGTATATGGATACCCATACATTATCTTTTATGGTATATGGGCATCCATACTCATTTCAGATGCTTAGCTCCTGTCAGTGAATGGGGGTTTGGGGGGAGAGGCACTTGAGGGTTGATGGCAAGCTCAACTTGCTGATTAAGTGTGTTACAGATTGTTCTGTAAATTCAGGTTAAAAAAAAAACAGCTTCCAGCTTGATATGATAGAGGAAAGCAATTGTGTGGCATAATTCTAAGTTAAAAGACAAAGAACCTTAGTGTGAAAGCACTTGTGCTGCAGTAGTGACATCACTACTGCAGCATGACAACATCATGATGTCACTACTGCAGCACAACAAGCATATCCAGTCATGGAATTCCATGCATAACAGGGTTCCACCGTATATTATAAAAAATAATCATATAAACTGTTATTTGCATTGTTTTATTTTTATGGGCAGCATTCTGTTACAGTTCTCCTCATGAAACCAAGAGTTTTAACTATTTCATGGTTTGTGCACAGAACACTGATCTTGGTTCTGATAGGTCAACATTCAGTGCTCAAACCACGACATAGTAAAAATTCCAGAATACTGGTTCCATGAAGAGAACGGTGCAGAATGTTGTCCATAACATGGACAACATTCAAGTCAAGTAGTTAGGCTAATGGGAGTCAAGTACGGGGCTAACAGGCAGACTAGATGGGCTTTGTGGTCCTTATCTGCCGACAGTTTTTATGTTTCTATGTTTCATAAAGAGGAAACAATTGAAAAACACAGTTTTTCACATCACTGTTTACTCAGGTACACTACACTACAACAGTTAAATATGGCTCAGTTGGAGGTAAGTCTTTCATTTCTGTTACTAGTAACTCTACTAACTGCTGCTAATTAGCATAGATTTCCTGTCCCCTTTAAGTTTTCTGTAAGTGGAATAAGACATTCCAGAGTTCGGTTATTATACAGTAATAACATATCTTGTTAAGGCTGAAACTTGAAGTGATCTCAGCACTCAGTATGTCATTGCAATACCCACACTGTCGTGTCTTATTCCTTACATAACTCTTTCCATAGATGGTGGCAGGATGTGGTTGAAGTGTACCAGTAGACTGGGTTTTGATTGAAGGGTAGGGCTGCTCTGTGCTTTGGATGAAGTGTGGTGTGCTTTTGGCATTGCTGCAATAGTAAGCAGAATGAGTTTGGATTAACTACAGCACAGTTTCCCTTGTCCTAAGAGAAGGCAAATGGAGTACTTTGGCATGAAGAAAAGGAACGGCATCACTGCAAGTTTGTAACTTGTTGCATTTTTTCATTTCAGCTCAGCTTATCCTTATTTAATCAACCAGCTAAAAATGTTGACACATACAACTTCGAAAATAAAAATAGAACATATATGAACACTTATGACACAGTGCAATATGCATAAAGTGTAAACATAGCAATTCATGTATAAATTACCATACGTGCAAACAATTCATTGACAGTTCAGAATAAGCACATATTTGTTTTTTTTTCAGAAATTGCAATACAATATAGGAACACATCTTTAGCAACATATTCTTAGTCAGAAATTATATCAGTCCAATGCTTTATTGTGCTGTTAAATACATTTATAGTTAATAGTCATAAACATTTTTATTGCAATAATAAATAAAGTTCATATCACCATGAAATGGAGGTATAAAGTATTCCACATAATCTATTTTTTTGTTGAGAAACTATTCTTTTTGCAAAGGGCTGTGGTGGAAATGATTAGTGAATTATGACTAGAATGTCATCATGGCATAGCCAGGACTTAGGAATGGAACGGGAGGGGGATCTACCAAAGAAATCCAGTTATTTAGTCCTGCTGTACAACAAACTTTTTTATGAAAACATAATGAAAGCAAGACAGGAGGGGGATCTGCACACCCTGTGCCCCCCCCGACTATGCCTATGCTTCAGAATGCTGGGATCAGGAAATGCACAGTAATAAAAACAAAACATTGGCTCAGCACAGTAGTAAATCTAATCATTTTTTGCACCCACAAGGGCCCTCAGTACTCCACTCCTTCAGGTCCCAAATCACCCCTGCTGCCAATGGGACTCGCCTCCTGATGTTGGCTTCCACTTCCATGCTCCCCAAGCTGCCTGTCCTACTTTCAGTTTTGGCATCCCCCTGCCGGGCTGAGTATGGTGCCCCAAAAACACAGGGGAGGAAGGATGTGCACTAATGTTTTTTTGTGGGAGGATGGGGATGGCCAGGTGGGTATGGAGCAGAATGGACCCTGTGTGCTGAGAAGCTAGGTGGCAAGGGAAGTAGCCAAAGGGAACATTATCAAATGGACTTGCCAGGGTCATTTTTCCCATATTTCCACCCTTGCCACCCATCTCCCTGTGTACACACACACACACACACACACACACACACACACACACACACACACACACACACACACACACACACACTGTCTGCTGGGTGGTGCACTGTAACATAAATGTATAACTTGTCGATAGAAAATAACTGCTTGGCCCACCCATTCTGTTCAAGTATTCCCTGCCTATTTTGTCTCCAAAGACCATATATGGTCTCTGGCAATATTCCATATTCCCTGCCTCTTTTCTAAAATACCCCTATGTTTATCTCATGAATGTTTGAAGTCCCCCACTGTTCCAGCCTTCAACTCTTTTGCTGGCTGTCTGTTCCAGGTGCCTACCACCCTTTCAGTGAAGAAATCACCAGTAGCAGTGAGGAGGGGGGATGTGGGGTTCTCAGAAAAAGAAGCCCCAAGAAGAGGGGAAGAAGAGGCCCCCAGCATAGTAGGAAGCAGCTGCTGGTGGGGGGCTCTATCCTTAGGGGGGTAGACTTGGGAGCAGGCCTGGAAGGGAGAGGGAGGTGAAATGCCTCACTGGTGCTTCTGCCTGGAGGGATGAGAGTGGATCCAGAGGATTGTTAGGGTGGTAGAAGATGGGTGGGAGCTAGCTGTCATTGTCCACCTGGGAACACATCACTTGGTAAGGGACAGGGTAGGGGTAGTGCAGGGTAATTTTAGGGAGCAGGAGAGTGGCCTTAAGCAGGTAGCAAACATGATGGTGTTTGCTGAGGTGTTGCTTGTGTACAGCTGGGGAGAGGAAAGGGAACTCTTTACCATGGAGTTGGGAGCCTTACAAGAGTTAGAACCCATATCTGCTCCTGTCACGCTACACACACTCAAAGATCACCAGCCTGGGCCTAAACACCCACACTCAGTGTGGCCTACAGCTCCCTGACTTCACCTACCTCTGAGCTGCTTACAGTGAACTGATTTCCTTTAGAACTTGTCATTTTGAAGGAAGCACTGCTGGACATTTTCTCTGAGGTCCATACCTTTCGTCCGGTGCTAGAAGAGTTGTCCCAATAGATGGGGGATGCCAAAAGCCGTATTGTGTCCGTAGAGCACCGTCAAGACAAAATGGAACCAGAGCTCATCACCTTGAACCATAAAATGAGTAAATTCAAGTACCACTTGGAAGACTTGAAGGGGTGCAACAGATGCAACAGTTTAGTTATAGCGGATATCCCCAAAAATTCAGAAGGCTCCAATATGATTCTGTTTACTCAGCAAATGATCCAGCAAACTGCCGGCCCTTCCCCCACATGGGCCTTAGTATATTATTGAATGTGCTCACCATTCTTTATGACCCAGGCCTTTAAGGGTGAGAAATTGTGCCCCATTATCTTCTGCTTATTAAATTACTTGGAAAAACAACATATTCTTCAAAAGGCGAGATCTCTGTGAGAACTTTATTGGGACAGACATCAGATTTTCATCTTTGAAGATATTTTCCCCACTATAAGAGTCGAAAGGTTGAATACAGAGAATTGTTTCTGAAATTACAGACTGCTCAAATCCTGTATTGTCTTCTATATCTTGCCCGACTCTTGGTTGCGCTGCCAGATGGCCGGAAGATGTTTAATATGGCAGACCAGACTAAAACAGAGCTTCAAAAATTACTGCCCTACTTGTTTAATGCTGGTCGGAAAAGTGGCACTGGACAGGCCTTGAACATGAATACCAGCAGTGCCCCAGCATAACCATGTTCCAGTTTGCACCACGGGTATGGCTCCTTTACTGACTTACCTCAGCGATGCTCTGGACCTGGGGAGTTGTTTTTTTTTATTTTGTTCACATTGTTGCTTACTGTATCTAATTTCTCTTCATGGCTTACTGTTGGCCGTTTTCATAGTTTGTTAATATTTAATATCTAGGTTGTTATTACTAGTACTGTATTAGGGATTATTAGTTGGCATTTTATTGTGTTGTGGAATAGAATGTTGGGAGGTGCGAGGGAACACACTGTTGGCAGTTTTTATTGCATGGTATTTTCTCCAGTCAACTCTTTTTTATCACCTGGGGATTTTGCTCATTCCATTTGACAGTCTGAATTACTGGGTTACATACAGTATTTCTGCTATCCCTGTTGGTTTTGTTCCTGCTTATTTGCCCCCTCATCCTTTAAGGTTTGTTGCAGGAAGCTGAACTCTTTACAGGTGTTTTTTATGTGTTGGCACTTACCAATCCAGATTTTGTAACACTGCTTTTTCTTCCCTTTTTTGGAATTAGCATTGCCTTACTTTGGTATTACTTTGAACTTAGTCTCTGCTTGTTACTCTATTTGGGATATTTCTTTGGGCTCCTTCCCTCTACTGACTTCAAGTTTATGTCATTGCACTATGTTGCTGTTTATAGAGGAGCTTAGGAAGAGCTACATTACCACTTCAGGCTTTTAAAATCATCAGTAATTGGGGACCCTTTTGCTTAGCATAGGATTTTTGCACTAGGCATGCTAGAGGGGGATTTCTAGATTCCCCCCCTCCATTTTTGGTGCACTGCCTGCTATCCAACTTCTTCTTTGTATTCCTAATTGTTGTTTTTTTTTGCCATTGGTCACTTTTTCTAAAATTGTTATTTACCTCTGTTTCTACTCTTTTTTCCTTTTATATCTTAGGGCTTAACTATGCCCCCATTTATTGTTAATGGGATGGTTGTGACTGTACGTGGCTGGGCTAGTTGGACACCTGCGCACCCTGCCACAACCTCATCACAGATTGTTTGGGCAGGCGTTCGGTCTCTTGGACCAGTGTACTATGGTAAGATTTATGGGATCATTATCCAGAGACTTTTATTTCTTGAGTGTTACCTGTATTATCTTTTATTTTGTTTCAGGGGACTTCTCTTGGGTCTGTATGGGAGATGGGGGAGGGTTTGTTGACCTACGGTTTAATGTTGAGTGGTAACCCCATTTTTGTTAATTATATAGTCTTTTGTCTTGGGATCTTTGTCTCTCTGAGATGACTACTGTACTCAAGACAGTATCTTGGAATATTAAAGGGGGTTAAGCAAGGGAAAAGTGACGTATTTTGAAGAACCAGCACTTTATTGGTCGTACAATTCATGCCTGCAGGAGACCCACCTTTCACTTGACCAAGTGCAGCTGTTTAGACATGAATGGGTGGGCCAGGCATTTGGTTTGGGCAATAGCCTCCAGCAGAGGGGTGTTGCTGTTTTCATAGCTCATCAAATTCCCTTTATGTTGATTCAAGAAATTAATGATCCAGAAGGTCGGTATCTTTTTCTTCGGGGAAAATTATTTCAAGCTGAAGTAGTGCTGGGGGAAGTTTACAGCCCCAACAGTTGCCTTCCTTACTTTTTTTATGTCTCTTGCTATGGTCCTAGCCCCCTCTGTTCCTCTTCCTTTTCTTATTGGAGGCAACTGGAATTTGTTCCAGACTCCAGACCTTGCTAGATTGGAACACTGCAGACAGGATTCTTCCTGGGCCAAAGAGCCCTGATGGACTTGATGGATATGCTGGGTTTCTTGGACCCGTGGAGAACCTTGTATCCACATGATATGACTTATATTTTTATTCTTGTCCTCATCAAACTTTTTCTCATATTAATGATTTTTTGATTAGTACTGAACTTTTGGTTAATGTTCAGACCTGTGAGATTAAGATGGTCCTCTTGGACCATCAACCAGTTTAACTCCAAGTAGATCTTGTGCTCAGAGATTCTAAGGATAAAACATGGAAGCTCAACACAGGGCTGTTGTCTGATCCCTTCATAGTGAAAACACTTAAAATTTTGAGTCATCAATTTTTTGAGACTACTGTGGAATCTGTTTTGTGAGCAGATATGCTGTGGTGTGCTGTTAAAAGTGCATGGAGAGGTGAGCTGATTCGGCTGGCCTCTACACAGAAAAAGCAAAAGGAAACCAAAGTGCAAACTCTTCTGGCCAAAATTGGGATCACTGGAAGCCTCGCTTTTCCGATTTACACCCGAAGCCATGTGGTGCCATCTTAATTCACTGCATTCCCAATATGGGACCTCAATACAGGACAAGGCAGAGTTAGCTATCCTGTGATCACAGACTACTTATATTGAACAAGAAGATAAGGCAGGAAAGCTCTTGGCCCTTTGGCTTAGACATCGAGAAGTCCAGTGCATTATTAGAGGTATTTGGTGCCCCCCTGACCAATCCTTGAAAATCTCGGCTAGAGATATGGTAGAGATCTTTCAAGGATTTTATCAGCAGTATATATGGCAGTATCTGGGCCCATAGATCTTGAGGAGGCCATTGGCACTTCCTTAGATACTATTAACCTGCCTCATCTGACCCCTGAGCAATCTTCCCAACTGGAAAGTCCAATTTAACATGAAGAAGTCTTACCTGCTATCAGAGTCTGCAACTCGATAAAGCTCCATGACCAGATGGGTTTCCATCTAATTTTTATAAGGCATTCTCAACTGAACTGGCCCCGCATCTAACTCATATTTAGCCTTTTTTTTTTGTTGAATTGATTCTGGAATCTTCTCTTTTGGATGCTAGGATTACTTTAATTCCAAAACTAGGCCATGATGATATCTGCCCCAAAAAATTACCATCCCATTTCTGTCATGATTGTGGACCTTAAGATCCTTGTGAAGATTTTAGCCCATCAGCTAGAAGGAGTCTGGCAGTTTATTATTGGTCCTGAACAAGTGGGCTTTATGGCCGGTGCCTGTTGAGCAATCATCTTCGCAAGGTGCTTCATCTGGTCTCCTGCTCTGGGGGGACTGGCCCAACTGTGGCCTTGGTCTCCCTAGATGCAAAGAAAGCTTTTGATCATTTAGCCTGGAGTTATCCTTTTTCAATTATGCAACAGTTTGGTTTACTAGAGGTCTTCATCAAATGGGTTCCATTACTATACCATTCTCCCTCAGCCCATATAGTTTGTAATGGAGTACTTTCTGCTCTTGTTCTATTGGGGAAAGGCACCCATCAGGGCTGTCCTCTTTCCACTTTGTTATTAACTTATACTTATAACTCCTTATCCTAAAATTAAAATCTGTTGAGGTGGTTACAAGCGTAGCTGTTGGTTCCCAATGTTATTCGGTTTCTGCATATACAGACGATATTTTATTACACCTTACAAATCCTCATATTTCAGCCCCTAAAGCCCTTCTTTTATTGAGAAATTTAGTAGTTTTTCTTCTTATAAAATGAATGTTCATTAAACCTCTGTACTCCCCATTAATACTCGAGTGGATAAGCAAGCTCTGACTCAATTGGGTTTTAAGTGGAAATCTAAGTTTTTTAATTACTTAGGTATCAAAATTCCCAGGAAAAGTTTGGAACTGGTTTCATTAAACCTCAACCCCCTATTTAAATTAATAGAGTAGGATCTTGCACGTTGGGTAACTCTTCCCCTATCTCTCTCTCCCTGTCTCTCTCTCTCTTAGGTCATATCAATATAATTAAAATAAATGTCTTGCCCCGGGTGTTATACCCACTAAATATGATTAATCCAGTCCTACCCTTACAAAAGTTTACCAAATTACATACCTTGATTTCACATTTTTTATAGCATGGTAAGAGGGCTAGATGTTCTTATAAACGACTGGCTGCTCCTACATTTTTGGGGGTCTGCGTCTTCCTAAATTCTCATTTTCTTATTTGGCTTCCCATGGAAGTAAATATCTTCATTTGTAGTAAGATCAAGAAGCATGGGAAACCAATATGGTTGAACGGACAAATGAGGCATGCAGTCTGGGACATAAAGAGAGTAGTGTTGCTGGGATAGTATCATACCAGGTCACATACCATCAGATACCATCATTTTGGTTGGATATCAGATAGCCTTGGATGGCATAAATAGCTGACCAAGAATCTGAACTCCTAGGATCCACTGTAAGTATATGAGGTATCCAATGGATCTGACCTGGATCTGATATGGATCTGACTAGAGGATCCAACTATCTAAGGCTGGAGATGATGGAGCTCACCATCAGATCCAACTATCCAAAGTTGGATCCAATGGATCTGACCTCGGATCCACTGGCCAGATCCTTGGTTGGATGCCAGCACTATCCAACAGAGGATAGTCAGATCCACAAAAGCACTATCTGAGCAACTCTAAAAGAGAGCTTTTAGATACCACAACAAGGAGCAAAATGAGGGTAACAGGGAGGTACATGAGGAAAAGCTAGAGAAAAGCAAGCAGCTCATTGGGAGGGTGAAATCAAACACAATGATAAGGATAGCAGAGGGGGATCAAGGTGTAACAGCCCCTTTGGGACTCACCTCGGCTGTTTCTGGGGCCCTTGGGTCTTCCCTGGATGCACCTCAAGGGAGCCAGCCTAGGTTCTTTGATAGACAAGTGGTACTGGAACAACAGGTGTGTGTGGTGCCTCCACCTGGGGTTGTGACCGAGTATACCTGTAGATAAATTGCAGGTTAACACCCCAGGAAAATATAGTAACTGCCCTCACTGTACCTTCCCAGACAATAATTCCCACTTTTTACAATGAGTCGCAGTACCAGACTAACATTAACAATTAACAAATTTTATTTTGGGGAAGGGGGAAAAGGGAGAAATAGCATAACAACTTTAACAACTGTAGCAACACTTTTACCCCACACAGTCCCCACTTTCCACCTACGGGTGCACCCGGCTTCCCAGTGGCAGCCACCCAAATATCTGTAAAGTCCCTTGGGAGGATACCACATCAATGTGAAGAAGTCACTGGGGATCTTTCATTGGGGCCCAATAACTTTAAACAGATGCAAAACTTTAACCTTTTGCCTGGGCACAGCTTTAATCTTGGCACAGTCCTGCCCAGGACTTAACCCCCTTAATTCTCTAACTAACTAGTTAGCTAAGTAAAGACTTCCCCAAAGCCACAGCCTGGGGTACTTACAGTTCAGCAGTTCAAAGAGGGTAGCAGAAACTTCTTTCATGGTACCATGCTGGTATCAAGAACTGTTGGTGCACAAATCAGCAATTGCTTGAAGAAATGAAGAGCACCGGTCTTCACCTGCCACGTCCTTCCAGTCTTCACCCCCGGGGCCTTTGTATGTGGTGTTCACCTGGTAGGTCTCTTGATGTCTTCCTCTCCAGTGGTCTCCTCTTCGGTCTGGGTACAGAGCAGACTGGTGGTTTCCCAGACTGACGTTTGATACATTCTTTTATCTACTGCAGATACTGTGGGATTAGGCTGTGATCTTTACAGTTTCTGCTTTTCATTGCCAACCTACACTGGCTGTTTCTGCACTGCAGGGCAATCAGTTCTCACTCTCTCTCTCTGGCAGCAGATCTCTACAGTCTCTCACACTAGCTGTGGAGTTTAACTTTCTGGCATGCATGCAGCCACAGGTTCAAATGTAAGCAGCAGCTTTCTACTCTCAGCAACAAATTCACTCAGCCATAGGTTCAAATCTCACCCTGGGAACTTCTTACCCAGTACAGTTTCTTTCCCAGGGCCTATGCTCTTTTCCAGGCGTTCTGCAGCTTGTTCAGTACTGTGGCCAGACAAGCCCTTTGGCAAATAGGCAGGCCTTCAGGTCTTGCAAGCCCATAGCAGTCTCTCTCCTACTCATTCTCAGGCTGCACACTCAGGAATCCCTCTTTGGTGGGCCAAACAGTCCCTTAAATCTTTTCTCCAGTCCCTTCTTCTGATTGGCTGCAGCCATTGTCAAAATGAACAAATGAATATTCATATATCTTACTTGACACCCCACTGGTCTTCTGACTGGGTACCAAGAAAAGTCCCTGTGTTAACTCCACAGTCCCCTGTGCAGTCCCAAGAGCCCTCTGAACAATCCTGACTCTCTGATTGGCTGTGTCAGGGTGAAGGGTAAACAACATGGCAGCAATACATACAGTCCATGGTAAAGTCCCTACTTTATAGTGCAGTATAACGCAGTGGTTTAGGGCTCTGAGCTGCAAACTTGGTGACTTGGGTTTGAATCCCACAGCTCTCACTTGCATACTGTGTGACCCTGAGCAAGTCACTTAACTTCCTTGTGCTCTCAAGTTGCACCTGGAAACAAGCTTCTGCTTAGTGTGCCTTTCCTGGTTAAACAATTTCCCCTTTCCCTTTATAAGTCCCTTGCAATCAATCAATTGCTCTTTTCATAAATCCCCCCTCAATTCGGTAGCTAGCAGCCTTTTTGGACTGTCCCCTGGCTGCACAGCATAACATTTCTATTCAATTCCCTGCCTGTTGCTGCTGCCATTTTGACTGTCCCCCAGTGCAGCAGGACACGCTCATTAATATTCAGTTTTGTCCTCATTAATATTCATAAAGCCAGGACCTAGTGCTATTGGCACTCTTAAACTAAATGCATTTTCCATGTCACAGGTGCCTGCTCCATGCCTCTGGATTCCCTTTTGCCCACCTTGGGTGTCAGGAGCACCGGAGAGGCTTTTAACTTGCCGCAACAGTGGCAAGAAAACCATAATGAGCTACTGCACATGTGCGGACCACCGCCTCGCACAATTATGAGGAACCCTTATGGCAGTTCCAGACTCTTTCTAAAGGGAAAGCAGTATAGGGGCTGGATGGAGATCCATTGGCCACTCTGGACTTGGGGAAGCATGGCGGTCAGGATGCAGAGGGAACCGGGAGCCACCACCAAGGTAAGCCCAACAGAATTTGGGGGACTTACAAAGGGTAATGCTAAGATCTTCTTCAGCTACATTAAGGAAAAAAGACAAATGACACAGCACAGAATGGGTGAATAAAGATGGAAAAAGTGTGGACAAGGATGACAGCAAAGTGCACACACTAAATAATTATTTTAAGTCTGTGTTTATGGCTGAAGCTACAAGACCAGTGCTGAACAGAAGGATAACATATGAGGGTACAGCCAGTCAAATATTAGAGATGGGACACATATCTGAAGAGAGAGTGTACTGAAGGGCTTGTGGTACCTAAAGGTGGACATGTTCCCAGGGCCAAACAGTATGCACCAAAGGGTGTCATAAAAGACAAGACAGACCCTGGTGGCACCCTTCACAGACTTATTTAAATGAGTTACTAGCAACAGGCAAAGTACCGAAGGATTGAAGAGTGGTGAACATGTTCCCTCTGCACAACAGAGTAGACAGGGAGAACCCAGGAAATGACAGTCCAGTAAGCCTAATGTCTGTAGTAGACAAGCTACTAGAGCCAACTATAAAATAATGCATAGTTTAATTCTTGAAGGAATGCAGGCTCATAGATAAAAATCAACATGGTTGGTGGGAGAAGCAGGTTGTGTCAAACACACTTGACTGATTTGTTTTAATTCAGTGAAACAAATGGTTGAATGAGGCCAGGCAGCTGAAATCTTGTGTCTGGACTTCAGCAAGGCCTTTCATTCAGTACTGCATAGGAGGCTAGTGAAGATGATAGACAACCTATCTATATGGACTGAAAATTAGGTGCTGGATAGGACTCCAAGACAGATTTGGAATGGAAATTTCTTGAATGTCAGGCAAGTAACTAGTAGGGAGCCCGAGGTGTCAGTTCTGGGGCTGCTACTCGTTAAACATGTATGTAAGTGATCTCAGGGTGGGAATACAGGAGAAAGTGAGTCTGTCTGTCTGCAGATGACTCAAAACTATGGGAGAGGTGATAGTGAGAATGGAATTACAGCATGAGAAATGATAAAGTGAGGCTGGAGAAGAGATTTAGTGTTGGGCAAGTGAAATTTGATGCTGAAACATAAAGTATTGCACATTGGTAGCAAGAGTCCACAGATGGATAATGGCATCATTGAAGTCGAGGGAGCACTCAAAGGAAGAAGGAACCAGAGATGATAAGCAATAGTGTCAAAACCTCTTCCCAATCCTGTAAAGCATATGAGAAGGTAAACCAGATCCTAGAAAGCATCAGGGATGCACATTGGGTTGGTCTCAGGTTCGAGGCATGCTTTTTATCAAAGAATTAAAGGGGAAGTAAACATTAAAAGCAGGGGTCATTAAAACTGTGAAAATCCATAGTAAACTCTTTCAAATGAGTTAGTGATCTTACCTAAAGGTGTCAGGAGTCCTGAAATATCAATAGCGTAGTGTGTGGGAATCCATCTGTTATGGTGCTGTAATGCCATTGAGGGGCTCTATGGCATCATCCACTTCGAGAGGTGGCATTCATGGAGGAACTCAAGCTGGAGGTAGGTCCCAAGGGAGACAGTGACCTGCTCAGGGGAATGGGGATAGGGCTGAACAGCCACTCCTGGACCAGAAGGATAAATAACCTTTATGGCAAGAGTGGTTTGAGAGAGTGCAGGGAGGAAGATAGAGGGATGGGGAGGGAGGCTGTTCCACATGCATGGTAAGACCTTCATAACTAAGTTGTGGCTCTGTCAGTCAAATTTTAAATCACAATACCGGCCCAGTGGCACTGAGAGTTGAAGCGCTGGATGCCACACCTCATGCCACGCTGATGATCCGGGTTCAGGAATAGACTGGGGTCATTCAGGGGTCGGCCGGGAGGATAGGATTGAGCGTCCAGAGGACTGCTCTCCTTCCTTGGGAAAGGGGGGGGGTCACGCAGTGCACTGTCGAGTGTAGATGCATGCGCAAAAAAGGGTTGACCCATGCCCAGGATGACTGGCTGCCTCCGCGGAGGTGAGGGCAGACACCTTGCCCTTTGCATGGGCATAGGGCGCGGGCAGAAAAAACAGAGGAAAACTGGGACCCTGGCAGAACCCATGATGGCCCTGATCACTCCTGTGCGGCTGCCCCAATTCTGGATTACTGTGTTCTGGGGAGCTCACGCACTCCTTGTCCTGGCCCTGCTGTGGGGGAATTTTGGGGGGGGGGAGTAGGCAGGAGCAGTTGGTGGAGCTGGAGGATGTACCTCTCCAAGGGAGAGGTCATAGCCCCTGTCAGGTCCGTGGAGGAGGAGAAACATACTATATAAAACATAAATAAATAAATAAATCACAAGAGTATGATGTGCATATTTATGGTACCCACATAAACAAAAGAAAGAAAGTAATAAGTGCCTTGGCTGGGTGTGCCAGTCATCAGTTATGGGTCTTACCACTGTCTATTAGAGATAAATGTGTTATTCCACTGAAATCCATTATGCATTTCATGATATGTTTTCACGTGTCTGTGTCACTGTGTGTGTGTGTGTGCATGTGTGTGTGCACATGCGTGCATGTGCACGTGTAGCTATATATGCGTATGTTTTGTATGTACAGCACTGTGTATGTCTGGATGTCAAGTGCCAACTGCAGCGTCAGCAATACTCTGAAGTATAAGTTTTTATTCATTTGTTCTATTATTGTGACGTAAGTGTGGAATTACTAGTACATCACAATAATACAAGTAAATTACAATCTAAGCCACATATTAATTCTACAGCCTGTATCAGGTTACTGCATTAGCAGCCATTTGGGATCTGACCAGATGCTTTTTTCCTTTGGCTCAACCACTCTGGTCTATTCTCCCTACCCCTGCATCCATGCTTCTTCCTCCTGCATTGCCCTTGAAAGCACACCTACTACACCTCTCATGTATTTTCTTGCACCAGACCCCATTCACACAACTCTCTCTCCCCCACTCTGTGCCCCAGTTTCCTTCACCCATATCTCTTCCTATTGATGTAATTTACTGCTGCTCCTATATGATTTATGCTACCCCCACCTTTTTAATTTTTATTCCTGGCCTGCTACCTCCATAAGCCCCATCAGCGATTCATTGCACACAGTCCTACATTGACTATTGGCTCCTATAGGACCATATAAATAAGTAAATGTTGCACAGAATGCTGATTCATCCTTCTGTATGAGGCGGGCATGGGGCAGACCTGATGGACCCAGAGTCCTTTCTGATCTTAAATAACTGTTACTATGTTGCAATAACAGGGGTCTGTTTTTTTCCATAGAAAAAGCTGGCTATAATTCATTGTTATAATCCACAGGTTATAATGGTGAACACATGCCAGCTTCTCCTATGGTGTGCTTGCGCTTACTCACCCTACTACGAAGCTCATTTGCATATTGCCATGGTATGCCATGGAAAGAAATGTCTGCCTCTTTGCAGATGACACCAAACTTTGCAATAGGGTAGATACTCAGGAGGGTGTGGCGAGAATGAATAGAGACCTGAGGAAACTCGAGGAGTGGTCTAAAGTATGGCAGCTGGGTTTCAATGTGCAAAAGTGCAAAATCATGAACCTAGGGCACAGAAACCCACAGACTGGGTGTAAAATGTGGGGGGGCAGTTATTGATGATCACTAAATTGGAAAGGGACCTTGTGGAAATCATATTTGATTACCTCAAGGTGGCGAGGCAATGTGATAAGGCAGTAGATAGGGCCGGTGGGATGCTGGGGTGCATAGGGAAGGGTATCACTAGATGGAGGGGTGTGGTGTTACCACTGCATAGATTGTTGGTGAGATCCCACCTGGGGTACTGTGTCCAGTTCTGTAGATCACATCTCAAGAAGGAAACATACAGGGTAGAGGCTGTCCAGAACAATCTAACTAAAATAATGCATGGGCTGCATCCAAGGCCCTATGAGGAGAGACCGAAGGATCTCAGCATGTACACCCTGGAAAGGAAGAGGAAAATAACATGATAGACATCTATAAACAGAGTTCGACCTTAACATTGTTTTACTAGCCCTGAACCTAGTGCAAATTGGCCAGGGCTAGTGCAGCTAACCCTCTACTTGTCCGTCTTGACTAGTGCAGGTTTTTCATGGCTGTTAATGAAGTTGTAAAGTCCCTACTTTAGCAGGCTGTAGTCCTTTTGCTAATCTCCCTCAGTGTTCCAGGTGGCCTGGTGTGATTAACAGCTCATTAAGAGCTGCAATTATCTGGCAGTTTAAGGGGGGATCCAACAAAAAAGACTCACTGTGAGTCATTATCACCAATTGTTAGGACATTCAGCTAGTGTGCATGCTGTGATCAAGGGCAGAGTGCTGTTAAGTAACTAGCTTCCAGTTTGCTGAACTTGTCTTTGATTTGTCCCACAATATTAAAAACAGTGTGCCTCATTTCCCAACCTTTTCAGTGCCTGTATCCAACACTGCAGTGACAGAATGCTATTATGTATACAAGGTCTGCCCAGCCAGGTGGTCTGTCCACGCTATACTTTCTCTGGACACCACTGCAGACTAGGCTCTGAAGTGGCCATCCATAGACCCATAGCTGCCATTACACAGCACCTCTTAATGGATCACACCAGTCAGTGCCATCAATGCAGTACCACCCAGCATGTCTTTTTATCCTAAAAACAATGTTTTGGAGCATGTATGGTACAAAGCAAAACCTTAATAAAATATATAATTTGAAGGTTAAAATAGGTATTCCTGGTGTGCACAGATCATCCTATATGGAAAGAGATGTAGTACAGCATCATGCCTGTATACTGCTCTGCTTTGACTGATAAAAGGACACTGTTATGAAAAATCAGTTTTTGTTGGGGCAGAGCATGTTAAATCAATATTTTTGTGCCTGGTGTATAAATATAAACAGATATGTCAAAGTTTCTTACATCCCAGACCCCTGTGTTTGTTTAACTCTCTCCAAAGAAATCCTAGAACTGTCCCAGGCTCACTTCGCAGTGTAAGAAAACTACCAGAAGTGCAGTTCTGGTTAATCACAGGGTGGAGGATGAGAGTGTCTTTCTCTGCCTGATTCTGTACATTGCCCTGCAGGTCAGGGTGGGACTGTGGTGATGTACATGATGATGTTGGCTATTGTGTGTGCAGAGCTAGAACTGCCTGATTGAACATTTGCTATTATGGTATTCTCTGGTTTGGCGGGAGGGTGAAGAAAGAGGAAGGGGCATATGGTAAAAAAAACAGGGGCACACACTGTGTGATTGGACTGCAGTCTTTTTTTTTTTTGCTGGGGCAGGAAGCAATGTGGGAGCAGGATAAATATGCAGTAATCAGAGTATTTCTTGGCTTGTATTTTTCCTGTATAACCGATCAAAATTGACCATTTATTATTGTGGGCTAGTGCAACCCTCTGCGGGCTAGTGCAATTTTTAATCAACTTGTCCGGCTGGCTAGTGCAAAAAAAAGTTAAGGTTGACCCCTGTATAAATACCTCACAGGTCTAAATAGTTAAAGATGGGTAGTATTTTTCAGAAGAAAAGGTGCATCAGAATAAGGTGGCATGCAATGAAGCTGGGAGTGGAGAATTTAGGAGCAGGGCCGGCCTTAGCTAGGTGCAAACTGTGCCCCTGCACCTTGGGGGTCCATACTTTTTTCTTGAGGAAGCAAAAATAATTTAAAACATTTAAAAATGCCAACATTTTGTTATAGGTGAAAATGTTTACCAGCAAATACTTAGACTCCAGAAGCCTATTAAACCTGGTTCAGTCTGGATTCAGAGCAAAGCACAGCTCCATAATAACCCTAGCTAAGGTGACCAATGATTGGCTCCTAGACCTTGACAACAAGAAGTATGTCTGTGCCACTTTCTTGGATCTTAGTAAGGCATTCAACACAGTCGATCACAGCCTGCTTATTTCCTCCCTAAGCACCTTAGGCCTGGACCATAAATCTAAGTGCTGGTTTACAGATTACCTCGGAGGACGGAAACAGCAGGTTAAAGTTGAAGATGATCTTTCTCCATTAAAACCTATGCTGAGGTGTGCCCCAGGGCTCTATCCTTAGTCCCCTCCTCTTTGCAGTCTACATTAACAACATCAATGACCCCATCAAAAAAGCCAACATCCACTTATTCGCGGATGACACTGTACTATACTTGAGTCGTCCCACGCAGGAAGCAGCCTGTGAAGACCTCCAAGCTGAATTTAACCTTCTACAATACCAGCTCATAAATAAAAAGCTTTTGCTCAATGCAAAAAAGACAAAAGCCATGCTCTTCTCCCCCTCCTTGCATGCGGCAGTTCCTGCTGGGGGGGAGCTATCCCACAAATTACCACTGTTCTTGGAGAAACACTAGAGTATGTAACTAAATTCAAATGTCTTGGAGTTTGGCTCAATCATAAACTTTCCTTTGCCGACCATCTCGAAGAACTACAGAAGAAACTAAGGCAAAGATTAAGACTATTCTACAGAATTAACCACCTGCTCACAAAGGAGGCCGAAATTCAACTGGTTCAAGCTACCTTCCTATCTTTAATAGATTACGCAGACCTGCTGTACAGCCACTGCACTGCCTCTGCACTGGCTAAGTTGGACACCCTCTACCACAGAGCTATCAGATTCATTACTGGCCTTCCACTTTCCACACACCACTGCTCCCTGTATTCATCATTAAGCTGGACTTCCCTTCACTATAGAAGGAATAGAAATGCCACCCTATGGACCTTCAGAGCGGTGACCAACAAGCTCCCCTCATATGTGTCAGATTGTATTCCCTGGAGTGTGTTATGCACCTACGCTCTAAAGAGCTATTCCCTAATTGCCCTCCAAGTTCCAAGGGTCAACACTTGTTTCAGCAAAGCTGCTCTAAGCTTCTCTTTACCCACATTGTGGAACAGTTTACAAAGTAACTTGAAGTTTAGCTGCCCTGTTAGCCTGAATATCTTCAAGGAGCTCTACGATCGCTACATGAAAGCACCTTGCAAATGTTTGCCTCACTGCTAGCCCACTAATTCCTCAACTCCCCCTTTCCATCCTGACACTCATCATGTTTCTACCCCTGGCTCTCACTCTTTCCCTATTAACTCTTCCTGCTGCATCCACCCTTCCCTGTCCGCTCCAGCCTGACTAAAGTCCCACCCCATCCATAGTAGTGTCCTAATTATCTACCCCTCCTCTGTCATTATCATAATAAACAAGTACATGACAGCCATCATCACTTTCTGTGGTCTTAGCCCAATTCCTCCCCACAGTTGTCAGTAATATATCCCTCCTCTTCTTTACCTGTCTAGTCTGCCACCCCATACATGACCTCTTTCCCTTATATGTGTAGTTGCCGGTTGTCTCACTCAAAAGATCTCTGCTTATAACCCCTGTATGCCTATGGTTGATTGTACATCTGCTGACTTCTTCAATTGTAAAATAATGCTTTTATTTATTTATTTATTTATTTATGTATTTATTTATTTCAACCTTGTACTGTACTGTATACACTGTATATACTTTTTCTTCCTTGTATATTATTACTTTTTGTATACCTGCTTCTGTACTGTACTTTGATGTATTCATGGCCATGTCCACCTTGCAAATGAGCCTTGCTCAATGGTGCCTGCCTGGATAAATCAAGATTTTGATTGACTGATTGATTGAAATCAAAGTGGAAGACAACTAGCTCTGCTACTGTCACAAAAGGTGGGGGCAGCTTAGCTGCAGTGGAATGAACAGGTTAAACAAGTGTTAATGGTGTTAATTGCCATACTTTACACCTCCCGGGCAGACTGCTTTCACAAACAAAGGGCTATATTGACAAGAGAACTTGTCTGTAACCTGGACATGTACCTGAAACAATGAAAGATATGACAAAATCTGTTTCAAAAGCATGTCAGCACTCAAAATCAGGTGTCGATCTTAACATTGTTTTACTAGCCCAAACACTAGTGCAAATTGTACAGGGCTAATGTAGCTAAATCTCTACTTGTCCGTCTTGACTAGTGCAGGTTGTCATGGCCGTTAATGAAGTTAAAAATGTCTACTTTAGCAGGCTTTAGTCCTCATGCTAATCTCACTCAATGTTCCAGATGGCTTGGTGTGGTTACCAGCTCATTAAGAGCTGCAATTATCTGGCAGTTCAAGAGGTGGATCCCACAAAAGACTCAATGTGAGTCATTATCACTCCACTGTTAGGACTTTCAGCTAGTGTCCAGGGTGTGATCAAGGGCAGAGTGCTGTAAAGTCACTAGCATGCAGTTTTCTGAATGTATCTCTGTCTAAAAATTTGTCCCATATTATTAAGACCAGTGTCCCTCATTTCCCTACATTTTGAGTTACTGTATCCAATATTTCAGTGACAAAATGTGAAGAGGTATACAGAGTCGGCCCTGCAGGTGGTGGATTTTATCGCAGCCTCGTCATAACTTCTCTCTCCCTTCCAAATCTCTTAACTCTGTTCTTTCCCTGGACACCACTGCAGACCAGACTCTGAAATGACCATCCACAGATCCATAGCTGCCATTACCGGCAAGTATGGGGGGGCGTCCCCAATCTTCTAAATGGACCATGCTAGCCATCACTATCCATACAATCCCACCCTTATCCCACCCACCATGTCCTTTCATCCTAAAAACAAAACTTTGGATCATGTATGGTACAAAAATACACTTTAATAAAATACATAATTTGAAACTTAAAATAGGCATTCCTGGGGTACATAGATCATCCTATATAGCATTAGTTCTCACACTTTCTGATAGTGAGCCTCCCCCAAGCCATGAAAAAGATTTCGAGCCTCCCCCAAATTTGGAAAAAAATCTTGGGCCTACCCACAGAAAAAAATAACTTCTACTTTGCACAGTACACCAGGAATAAAGTGAAACTAATAAGTTGACAGAGTATATTCTCTTTTTATTCAACTTATTGCTCTCCACCCCTGACCTGGCACCCCAGGTATTATTTGTCACTCCTTTTTTCTGACTCTTGGGCCCTTATTACTCTGTTTCTGCTCTATCTGGAACAGCCAAACCTAGCCACTTCACCTCTCCCTCTCTTACTCTGTTGTTAAGCAACTTACTGTACCCTTACCTCAAGTCACATCTAAAAACATGCATTGGATCTCTGTGCCTTTCCCAGTCACTAATTTATATATAAGTACCTACTATAGAAATGAGCCTTGACTCAGTGTGCCTTTCCAAGTTACTAATTTGCATTTAAATACCTATTGTAGAAATGAGCCTTGGCTCCTCAGCCATGCCACTCAGCATGCCTTCCCCAGGTATTAATTTACTTATGCATACCTATAAACAAGTTTTGACTCAATGGGGACTTCCTGGTTAAATATTTTATTTATTTAGTTTTTGTTGACCAGGTAAGTGCACTAGACAAATCCTGCCTATTTTCAGGCACGACACGGGGAAGGGGGATACAGATGAATGCCAACTGACCTTGAACCAGGTTAAGCTGTTGGTGGTATTTTTAGTAAATGAGGGAAATTTGGCCAGGACACCGGGGAAATTCCCCTACTTCCTGCTTCCTGTGAGCGGGGGGACCTATTTTCCTATGGGACCAAGATGGCGGAGGAGGATGACAGTGGAGGAGGACATGCTGTGGCTGGTGAGTTAGCAATGCTCAGCAGGGAACAAGGTACTGCTGGAATGCACCCTCAGGGAGGCCAGCATATCGTACCTCAGCCCCCGCTGCTTGCTGTGATACTAACGGGTGGAGGATCCACTGAAAATGGAGTTTTGCTACACTCCTCTACGATGGTGACACTAGGTATTACAGGAAGTTCTGGAGCAGGCCCCATACCTGTGGATGGCGATGAAGATAAAGACTCAGTGGTCCGTGTGAAACAGGACCTCTTATTACAGGCTGAGGCTGATTACAGAGCAGCTAAACTGCATGCTGAAGAAAAAAAAAGGAAACGCTCGATTCAAGGTTCACCGTCGCCTTCTACGGCATCTACAGCAAATGTTTTTGCAGCAGGCCCTCTAATAGTGGATACTACATCAGGGAAAGACACAGGATTGGAAAATCACTGACAGCATGATTCGGCATGGTCTCCGGAATGGGCACTGGATCGAGCTGGTTGGATCCAAACAGAAACAGGTCAGTGGGTTGCGGATCCCAATATGCCGCTTCCGGGTTTGGGGAGTGTCACGGGGGTACTGGGGGGAACTGTGGATGGCCTCCTACACAATATACACAGGCCTGATACAGTCCTGTTTACTAAACTATATGTGCTAGCCTTAGACCCTGTTTCAGGGCACACTTTATCTGCTAATATAGATGCAGAGATGGTTATGATGGACTTGCCCATTTCAGAAGCGGATTCCATTTCCTTCTCCCTATACAGTCTCCAGCACAGCAGGGCCTATGGAAAACATTACTGTGGCTAGTGATTCCCCAGTCGGAAGACGCTGGGATCTACTGTATTCCTATAGTACCCCCTGACAATGAGTCAGTAACCCCAGCCCTGACAGCTCCCACTTTCGCTAGTTTATTTCAAAAACCTGTTTCTTTAGCTAAACACAGGAATGCAGTTTGGCTGTGGTTTTTAGGATGAGCGGATATGATGCCAGACTGCTTTTATGTGGGGAAAGTTCTATTGAAGCAGATGCTGGGGTTTTCTCCCTCGAAGTGTATGCTTTGATTCATACTCTGGGAGAATCTACATATGACATAAGTTTTTGTTCCTCTGACATCCTGAATCATTTCTGGATGAAGTATGCCCTGTTTAAAACACACCCAGCTTGGACTCACTTTCAAGCTATACCTTTAACAAAACAAACTTTTAAAGTGATCACTGTCTTATTCAGGAATGAAGGGGCGAATATTATGGACATTTCATACTGGCTGGAGAAACGTTGTCAAATACAAGGGAATCCGGAACCAGTTTTAGATTCTGAAGGTTTTTGGAATGGAGGGTAGAGGTATAAGGTGACTTTACCACAAACGGAGGATGGACTTCAACATCTACCAAGTTGTTTTTACCTGGGTCGTGACAAGGGTTTTATTTTTTATCCTGGACAGCCACACCATTGTTATAAATGTGGTTGCAGTAGGCATTTGAGTCAAACCTGTGATACAACGAAATGTGCTCAATGTGGGGGAAGTGGGGCATATTGTGACTGACTGTCATCATCCTCCCAAGTGTAGTCTTTGTGAGGAACAGCATTCCTTTATGGATTGTCCTTGGGCAGACCATACTACTGCGGACAAGGATTATACCACTCAGGATTTTTATTTGAACATTGCATTAAAATTGGCTTTGAAACAATATGGCCCCCCTCCCCTACCTAAGAGGGTACCTCCTGAAAGGCCTATTAATCCCCCCTTTGGAGGCCTTATCCACTTCTGTTTTGGTTTCTTACATGCCTCCATCTGAGGCAGAACCTTTAGTACTAGAGGTATCTGGTGATGTATGTTCTATGCCTCCCCCCCCTCCTTCCACCAGAAGGTGCCTTCACTGTAGTTAATAATCGAAGAAGGAGTTTACGGAAGAATCTGTTTCAGAAGTCTTCCATCTCCCAGTGCAAAACACCTTTTCCACCTTGCAGGTTGAAGAACCTGATGTAGGTACAGAATCAGACGCGGTTTCGGTTCACTCCTGTCAAGCGGATGGAGGATCAGACACTGAGTGTTCTGCAGAAGATTTGACTATCCCTCCAAAAAATAAATCTAGGATGGGTTACCATAAATGGGTCAGGAAGAAATCCTAATGTTTTTCAATTTTTTTTCAGGATTAATTAGTTCTCTTTTAGTTAACACTTAATTTTTTTTTTAATACGCAATGGATACGTTATTTAGTATTACTGGGGCCTCTTTAAATACTAACAGTATTCAGTCAGATAGAAAGCAACTTTTGGTATATGCTTTATTTGATTCCTTTTTTTATGATGTGGTATTCTTTCAAGACACTCGATTACATAGCAGACAAGAGATGGATAGAGCCTCTGTGGGATGGAAATGGGGAGTGACTTATTGGTCTATTGGAGAGGATCTTTGTTGTGGGGTTGGAATTTGTTTAAATTCCCCTTTGGCACAATCTGTACAGGTAGTGGACATAGCCCCGGGCCGTGCTTTGTTATTATATGTCATGTTAAATAAATTGCACTGTTGGTTTATTAATGTATATGCCCCACAAACAAAGACAGCTAGAACTGAGCTTTTTAACATTATACAGCCTTATTTGTTTACATCTTGTTATGTTTTCTTGGGAGGAGATTTCAATTGTGGGTTGTATTTAAAGGATAGGGGTCCTCAAACCCAAAAATTATATTGTGATACCAATTGCCTGGCTGCTTTGATTTCACAAACTGGTTTGGTTGATGCTTGTGTTTTTTTTGGCCGGTCAGATAAGACCTATTTCAGAGGTAACCTAGCTACTAGGATCAATTTCTAGTTTATATCTCCTGCCCTGGAGATTAAAAATACCAGGACCTGTCCTGTTGCTCCATCTGACCACGCCATCATAGAACTGACTGTCTCAAATTTAATGGTATGCAACAAGGGCCTGGGTATTGGAGGTTGAACTTGCAACTGTTGTCTCTTCCAACTGTTAAGGATGGTTTTATTTCCTTATTAGAAGCATGTAAATTGGTTAAAATGTTATATGATACTTCACAGGAATGGTAGGAGGATACAAAGCTAGATATTAAAAGATACTTTCAACACATAGGTAGATTAAATGGGAAATTTAAGAGGGACCAATATTGTATTTACAAAACACAGTTTCAGAATTTAGTGTTTCAAACTTCCCAAGAAGGTAAAATGATTCTTGCAGAATTAGCAGAAACCAGGCGAGAAATGAATGATCTACAATATAATAGACTTAGATCTTTAGAACAGGAATGGAAATTTGGAACCCAGGGTTCACAGGATGTTATGAATCAATTTCAATTCTCTGCTCAACAACAATATCAAAAGTGGATGTCTTTAGTTCAGGATGCTACAGGGTGTCTTTGTTCCAAAAGGTATGAAATTATGACAGCCATGGAGGAGCATGTGCAGTCTTTATTTAGTCATCAGGAATCCTCCCAGGATGGTCATGAGGTTTGGTTGGAAAAATGTATTTTACCACAAGTTTTGTCATCCGATCAATGGGTACTGGTGTCACCACTTACTCAATCTGAAATAATGACCACTTTTGCAATGGTTAAAAAGAATTCTGCACCTGGAACAGATGGAATGCCATATGAATTGTACAGTGTGATTCTGCAAGTTTTGTTACCTGAAATCCTGGAGTTATTTCAGGATATGATGGTTTCAGGGAATTTGCCTGATTCAATGGGTAATGGGTTGGTGTTTTTTATGTATAAATCTGGGGACCGGACTGACCTTTCAAATTGGCACCCCATCACATTATTAAATACTGTTATTATACCAAATTGTTGAATAACAGGTTGTTGCTTTGTGCATCTATTCTGATACATTCTTCTCAGACTTGTACTATTCCTGACCAGAGTATAACGGATGGGTTAATTTTATTAAGAGAAATTTTGTCCCGGGGGAGACTGGAGAATTAACTGTTTTCATTCTTAGTTTAGATCAGGAAAAGGCCTTCGACAGGGTAAACCATGAATATCTTTGGGATTGTTTGGCTAGTTACGGGATTCCGGGTACTTTCATTTTTTGGATAAAATCTTGTTATTCTAATGTAAAGCTTTAGCATACTGTAATGGATGGATGGGGAGGGCATGCATGGTTACCCGGGGAGTTAGGGATGTCCCCTGAGTCCCCTTCTCTATCTTTTTACACTGGACCCTTTAATTCGCAGCATTAATGATAATATTGCTATTCAGGGGGTTTCTTTTTCTAGCACCTCAGAAGAAATTAAAAGTATTGCATATGCAGATGACATCTGCTTTCTTGTGGGGGATTTACCTTCGACCAGTTTAGTGGGACAAATACTTTGGGAATTTTCTGAATTCACGGGAGCCAGAGTTAACTATAGGAAAAGTGAATGCCTTCCCTTTGGATGAGAACGTTTTTTAGAATCTACAGTAATTGGGATCCCTGTTGTGACAGGGACCTGTACAATTCTTGGACTTCTTTATGGTACCAGTGATTTGGCCTTCTTAAATTGGTCCTCCAAACTGGACATTGCATATAGGAAAATTTTACTGTGGAATAAGTGGAGATTGTCCAAATTAAAAAGGGTATATATGATTAAGACCTTCTTACTCCCAATTTTTTTGTATTTAGCTGCAGTTTTTAGTCTACCCTCTAAGCTGGAGACCTGGATGTATGGTTGTTGTTTTTTTCAGGCATTTGGGGTAGTAGACTGAATCCAATTAAATGGTGTTTACTGTTTAGAGAGAAAAAATTGGGGGTATTAAAATGATTAATCCCATTGTTTTCTTTTTACAATTTTTCTAATGTAAACTTGAGACCATTATTATTGAAATCTGAGGGTATTTGGATCCCATGGGTTTTGGATTCCTTGGCAGGGATACTCCCCTTCTGGCTTCCTCATTCATGCATCCCAAAACAGCGTTCTTTGTATAATATTTCAGAAACTTTAAGGGTATGTTTTGGGAAAATAAAACTCTGGTGTTTAGTACCGGAACATTTTTCACAACAGGACTGGAAAACACTATATGCACATCTTCTATCTTTTTTTATGATACAGCCTGTTTTGACTTTAAACCTATGCAGAAAGAGAAGAGGAAGAGAGGAGGTCGTGGTACAAAACAATGGGGGGCTCACTGTGTGTGATGGCATTACAGTCTTTTTTTCTGCTGGGGAGCCGGAAGCAATGTAGTAGCATTATAAATGTGTAATCAGAGTATTTCTTGGCTTCGCTTGCATTGTTTCCTGTATAAGTGATCAAAATTTACCATTATAATTGAGGTCTAGTGCAAGCATCTGCAGGCTAGTGCAATTTTGAATCAACTTGCCTTGCTGGCGACTGCAAAAAAAAATAAGGTTGACCCCTGCTCACAATGGCTCAAAAACCCTGACCAGCACAGAGCAAAATTGGATTTTCTGATAGGGACCCTGAAAACCTGATCACTAGGTAAAAAACCTGACAGGTGGAAACCTTACAGTTGTCCCGTGATTTTATTTTTTTTTTTTACCAGGAGAGACACACTAAGCTGAAAGCTTGTTTACAGGTGCAATTTGGGAAGCACAAGGAAGTTAAGTGACTTGCTCAGGGTCACATGGTATGCAAGTGGGAGCTGTGGGATTCAAACTGAGGTCTCCAGGTTTGCAGCTCAGAACCTTAAACCACTGTGCTATACTGCCTCCTATGATAATCCTCTCTATTCTGTCTCACACCTCCAGAAAAGTTAAATTGTTTAACTTGTTTGCATATCAGAGTATCTGAGGTGTGAGTGCCCAGTGATAATGTCCCTGTCCTTACGTACTTACTTAAGTTCTTGCTCCAGGCTCAGTCAGATTCATTTCCAATGGTGAAGTCAAATAATTCAATGCAGTCAATGGCACTAATTAAAAGATGCTGGTTAAACTAGTAGACCTGCTGCTGCTTTATTAATACAGGACAGGAGGGTTAGTTAGGTGTAAATGTTGGATGTGTGTGGGGGGTAAAGGGAATGGAGTTGGGGAACCCCGGTAGGAGGCTGCACAGGGGCCCAGAGTGATTAAGGTTGGCCCTTTTAGGAGGAATGTGAGGAAGTACTTCTTCACTTAAAGAGAGGTGGATGCCTGAACAGTCTTCCAGCAGAGGTGGTAGGGACAACAACAGTGTCGGGCTTCAAGAATGCATAGGATAGGCTCAAAGAAGTCTTGATAGGAAAGCTAGGGTGGGGGTAGCCAGAGATCAGGTAGGGTCTGAGGTAACAGTACAGGCAGAGAAAAATGGGCAGACTAGGTGGACCATGTGGCCCTTATCTGCCAACAAATTCTACATTTCTATGACAACCTGCCTTGACGGCCCGATTCAGACCTACACAGATCTTGCCGAAACTACAGAACCTGATGTTTTAAGGATCTTTAAACACAAACAAAATATAGTACTAAAGTTTATAAATAATATTGTTCTATGTTTTAACTTAATTGAAACATGTCTGTTTCCAGTGCTAAATGCAATTCTAGCAGTATGACTGCATTTTTCTTGACAAACTTTTCTGATGTTCAGGTCAGTACCACTTTAAGTGTTTTTATGCATGCGTGGATCTCTTTTCATGAAGATAAAAAAGATGTCTCACTGACCATGTGTGAGATATCATTTATATCTTCACAGCTGGGTATGTCACAATGGATATCTTGGCCAGTTGGGTATGTCACAAAAGGTTCAGAACTCATTTAGAATGTTCGGCCTCAGTAGCAGTACTAACCATATTCAACTGCAAATAACTTAAAAACAAAAAATGATAACATTGTACTATGAACACAAAAGTTGTTCAGCACTAAAAGATATAGAAAATGAATGGGGCTTCATTTATAGCTACCTTTTAGTTTTTTTATAATTAACAAAAAAAAACAACATAAAATTTATTTTCTTTTCACTTTCTCAACAAACAAATGTGAATAAAATGAAAAATGATAGAATGGTACTGTGAGCACAAAAGTTGTTCAGCATAAAAAGATCTACAAAATGAGTCATGTTTCGTTTAAATAGTCCTTTTAGTCTTTTATAATTGGCAAAAAAACAGCACAAGCCCATTTTTTTCACTTTTTGCAACAAATATAAATTATTTTGAAACTGAAAAAAGAGAGACCCACAATTGTTGCATAAATCGAATATGACATGGGTGGCAGTGAGATAGCAGAAATATCTCCAGTTGCTGTTATTGAACTCTAGGTATCCCACTCGTGGCTTCACCACTTGTGGAATATCAAGAGTTCAATGGCAGCTCATGGACATAGTTCTGTTATCTCACGCTTACCCATGTCATATCCTATATGTGTGATTACAGTTCATCTTTGCTCAATGATGCCTGTTAGTTATTTGAAACTTGCCTGTCAAAGGAAACAAAAATAAAAACATGGACACACAGTTTTAGACTCCTTATTATTCTTAGTCTAACACAGTAGCAGGGCAAAAAAAAAAAGTCCCCAGCAATGACCTAAAATAGTACATGGGGAGGAGTACAAAAAATGAATTTTATGCACACCCTCAGTGTGGGATAGAGATACAGTGAAATTTAATTTCACCAGTGAGATTCTGGTGAAACTGCAAATTTCCCAGCACTAAATATATTGCAAAATTCGTGCATTCAGCAAACTATTTTGTGGGTTCAAAAATGCAGAATTTTGCTGGCGAATGGTGGAATTTCACCCATGAGTGGTGAAATTCCACATTTCACTGGTGGAATTTTGCACCCTCAAAATATTTTGTGAAATGCATGAATTTCGCAAAATATTTCAAGTCATGAAATTTGCGGATTTCGCCTATCTCTAGAGTGGAATGGTTTAATAAATACATTGAGCACCACCCTCTGGATTTATGTAGCATCCCACACCTCAGGTGTTCAATAAGATTTACATTTTGTACTCCTCCCTATGCATTATTCTACATGTTATCATGTACTATGATTTTTGTACTGCGTATATACTGTATTGTGATTTCCACTCAGCTTCTTTCCTCTTCTACCGCAAATCCCTCCTTTGTGATGTCTCTACTCCCTCCTTTAACTGTCCTTGGCTACATTGTGATCTGGCACCCTTGTCCCCTGCAATTTCCTATCTAGACAACATCTCATCTGGGTCCTTGCACATAGTCTGTACTCAATCTATTATTCGATGATCCAGTCCATTTAGTCATAGCTTATGTATGTTTATTCTGTTTTCATATTTAACTTGTCTACCAACTGTATCTTGCTATTTTACATAATTATTATATTTATTTATTGCATATTGTTGTCCAGTTCTACTGTGCTCCAATTTCTGCCCCCGCGGACGCATCTGGAAATGAGCTGGTATCAGTTTATTATGTCTTTCCTGGTAAAATATTTGAAATAAGCAAACTAATAAAATATATAAACAAAATGCATGAGCAGTCATACACAACAAGGCCTTTGAGGTGCTGTGACAACATCAGAAGAACCTTGAGAGCAAAGCTTGAGAGATCTGTGCTATCCTCAGAACCCAAAGATGGAAACACTGCCATGGTGTGCATGGTTGCCCATGTGTTATTTGCATAGTATATGTTTTAAAATTAAATAAAAAATGCAGCTTTTTTTTCTTCCCATGAAATCTCTGGTTTAATTTTTTTATTTGTGTAAAAAAAAAAAAAAACAGAAACATCCTCAGCCAGTTGTAGGAAACCTACCAGGTGAGGGGTAGGTTTCCATCTTTAAAATGATGGAAACAACAAAAGATTTTGTGTGAGCGAGCGTCGAGTTTCTGTGTATGAGGGGGGAATGAAGATAAAATTGCAAGCAGCCTGAGTTTCCACAGAAGGGTACAACATCATTCTATGACCTTTGAACTGTGTGTACAACAGCTTTTCACATTTGATGGAAATCCAGGCACAACAAGGCTTTACCATAAACTATGGAACAATTAACAGGCATCTTTTCAAAATGGTACTGTTAGGACATCAAAGGGGTTTCATGACATAACAGAACCACAAGTGTGACGTTCTAGTGCTCACGTAATGTTACAGAAGCCCCAAGGTGCATTATCGGTGCTTTTCTAAAATACTGTTTTTTCCTTTTCCATACTAGATTGTCAACTTGTCTGACAACACATTTAATCTAACATTTCTAAGTTGAGAGGTACAGGAAGTTTTTGTTTAATGTGAGTGGTTTTCAAGTTGTTATTTTTATGTTTGCTTGTGCGCATGCACAAGGAACATTTTGGGACAGTAGCACACTTTGGAGGTGTGCCTCTCCCATTCAATCCAGTGCTCTGTTGAGCAGGCGTGGCAGTCCTGCACCAATGGGTGCAGGAGCTCTGTATGACAGCGGTGGTCTTCTGCTTCAAAGAAAACCACCGCTGTCATGCTGAGCACCGCATCACGCCGCCCACGCCGCCTCCCCGCCACGCCTCCAAAGCTTTGCATACGCTGGGAGCCCACCCAGCATGGCAATGTTGTTTGCCGACGGGGTGCACAATCCCCAGTCGGCTCCACGGCCCCCAAGTTATCCTGCTGCCACGCTGGGAACCCACCCAGCGTGACAAACCTCCGTTTGTTTTGCCGACGGGGTGCCCAATCCTCCGTCCGGCTCGGACCCCCAGCCATCTTCTGCCATGCTGGGAGCCCACCCCAGCGTGGCAAGCGTCCCACGTAGTCCTTTTTAAAACCTGTAAGAAAACGGTCCCACGTAGTCTCCCAGTCCCCTCCCACAACCCACACCCACCCACTGCGCACTCAGCCTCCCCACACCCCTCACCCCATACTTACCTCCGGAGCTCAGTGCGACGACATCATCGTGGACCAGGAAAACGCCTGCACTCTTCAAAGCCGACCGCGAACTGAGGGAATGCCGGTAAGCTGTATAATGGGCTAGATAGGGGTTTCAACTTTAATGCATATCTCAGTAATTTTGGGAATTTTTGCGCAAATTTTCCACAGGGTTTTGGGACCCCTTCTCATGAATGATGTCACTGTCATGGCGTTATCGGGCCCGAAGGGTGATTTCGCAGTCATTGCGCAGTCACTGCGTGAAATCACCCTTCAGGCCTGAATAACACCATGACAGTGACATCATTCATGAGAAGGGGTCCCAAAAACCCCATGTTGAAAAGTTGGTGCAAAAATTCCAAAATGACTGTTTTATTTAACGGCTATGCAGTTCTTACGCAGGCTCGTACTTTCCACGAATTTCAATATTTTCACTCCAGATTTTCAACATTGCCATTTTACCACACCTTCTTATGAGCAGTACAGCTGTCATTTTCCACATCCAGCTCAAAACGTGTTCCCCATGTAGCGCATAGCGCAGTCGGTGTGCAAAATCAATGTATGGGACACATTAAGAAAATCACGTGACACTGTTCATTAGCAGAGGTCTTAAAATGGCTATGTTGAAAATTTGGTGAAAAAAATTCCTAAAAATGACTGTTTTGAGCATGCGTTAGCGCATTTCACTGCACGCCGTAAGTTTGCGAATTTCAATATTTTCACCCAGATTTCAACATTGCCATTTTACCACACCTCCTTATGAGCAGTACAGCTGTCATTTTTCACATCCTGCCCAAAATGTGTTTCGGCCCATGTAGCACACAATGGCGCAGTCGGTGTGCAAAATCAACTTATGGGACACATTAAGAAAATCACAATGACACTGTTCATGAGCAGAAGTCTTAAAATGGCTGTGTTGGAAATTTGGTGACAAAATTCCTAAAAATGACTGTTTTATGAGTGTTCATTGCGCAGTTCCTACGCACTCTCATAAGTTTGCGAATTTTCAATATTTTCACTCCACATTTTCTACATTGCCATTTTACCACACCTCCTTATGAGCAGTGCAGCTGTCATTTCTTCACATCTTGCCCAAAACGGTGTTTCTGCCCATGTAGCAAGACAATGGCCAGTCGCTGTGTGAACTATGTGTGGGACATTAAGAAAATCACAGCCACTGTTCATGAGCAGAGATCTTAAATGGCTATGTTGAAAATTTGGTGAACAAATTCTTAAAAATAACTGTTTTACGAGCGTGCGTTGTTCAGTTCCAACGCACGCTGGTAAGTTTGCGAATTTTCAATATTTTCACACCAGATTTTCAACATTGCCATTTTAGCACACATCCTTATGAGCAGTACAGCTGTCATTTTTTATATCCTGCCCAAAACGTGTTTCCGCCCATGTAGTACACAATGGCGCAGCCGGTGTGCAAAATCAATGTATGGCACACAGTAAGACAATCACAGTGACACTGTTCATTAGCAGAGGTTTTAAAATGCCAATGTTGACAATTTCATGAAAAAATTCCTGACAATGACTGTTTTACGAGCCTGCACAGCACAGTTCCCACGCGACGTCAGAGGGTTTTGCGAATTTTCAATATTTCCACCCAGATTTTCAACATTGCCATTTTACCACACTTCCTTATGAGCAGCACAGCTGTCATTTTCACATCCTGCCCAAACGTGTTTCCGCCTATGTAGTGCACAATGGGGGTAACAAAAAGGTCATGCTGAAAATTTATTGTGCAAATACCAGCAATCGCACAGGGCATTAGGGTAAAGCACCATACATGCCAAACACCACTGCAAATACCTGCAAGCGAACGTTCGGCATTGACAAATGCTTGTTTTAAATGGCTTCAGCTGAAGTTCACAGCCCAATGAGACTCAGTGGGGTGTAGGACTGATTATTAACCTTGTTTTTTCTCCTTCTTCGGATTCTAAGTAGTTTTCCATGGTTTGCTGTAAGGAATGGCTGGTGAGATATGCAGCCAGAAAAAGCTGAATATTTATTATGAGTGGGGGTATCCATTTTTCATGGAAATCATGGAAGTTATACATACTATGATTTTTCCCTGCTTTATGAAAACATCATGGTTTTTGACATTTTCCATGACAGCCTCATGAAGTCTGGCATTTTCCATAACAACACATAGTTTCTTGCTCCTCAGAACTCCCCTGATGTTCACTTCCCTCCCAACCTCTACCTTGCCCATGTACCTGTCCCAACCCCTCTTCATCCTCCCACTGATTCCATTGTCATCAGCTCCTCTGGTAACATGTTTCAAGGTGCCACCACCCTCTCTGTGAAGCAGTGTCTCCTTACCTCTCCTATGTAATCCCCCACTAGATTTAGGCTATGACCCCTCGTGGTCCCTTCCCCCTTCAATGTGGGCAGACCCTCTGTGTTTACCCAATTTATCCCCTTCCCATATTTAAAGGTCTCTGTCATGTCTCCCCTGTCCCTTCTGTCTTCCAGGGAGTACATGCTCAGCTCCCTAAGTCTCTCTTTGTAGGACTTTTCCCCATACCATGGATCATCTTTGATGCTCTTCTCTGGATCCTGTCCAGTAGAGTAACATCCCTCTTTAAGTGAGGGCATCAGGACTACACACAGTACTCCAGGTGTGGCCTCACCAAGAAATTGTACAGGGGCAGTATAACCTCCCTTCTCCTCAATGTCATCCTCTTCTCAATATACCCAAGCATTCTATTTGCCTTTGCTGCCACTCTCCTGTACTGCTAGGAGTTGTTTATTTTGGCATTTATTACTACTCCTAGATCTTTCTCCTCCTTGGAGACCACCAGCAGTCCCCCCTGAAATGATAGTCATACCCAGGATTCCTAACACCAAAATGTAGTATACTACACTTCCAAGCATTAAACCTCAGCTACTAAGAGTGTGACCACCTTTCAAGCCTCACGAAATCCTCCTGGAGTATCCTCCTCCCCTCTTCACTGTCCACTACTGCCCCCAGTTTGGAATCATCAGCAAACAGGCTCATTTTGCTCCTAACTCCCTCCCTGATGTCCACTATGAAGCCACTGAACAGGAATGGTCCCAACACTGATTTCTGATGGACCTCACTGATGACCCTTCTGGGAGTCGTGGCTTCTCCCTATACTACCACTCTCTGCTGCCCGTTGCTTATCCAATTTGCAATCCACCCTACCATTTTTCCCCCACCCTTAAGTTCCTCAGCTTACTTATCAGTCACCCATCTAGTACTGAGTCAAAAGCTTTGCTAATGTCCAGGTACAGGCCATTATCCGGTCTTCCATCATCTAGGGATCTTGTCACCCAGTTGAAAAATTCGACAAGGTTGGTTTGACATAATCTTCCTTGGACAAGCCCATGTTGGTGTTCATCTTGAAAGCAATTTGCCTCCAGAAACTCCACCATCCTTTCCTTCAAGATGGCCTCCATCAGTTTCCCCACTATGGGCGTCAGGCTGAACAGTCTGTAATTGCCCCGTTCATCCCGAGGTCCACTCTTGTGAATCAGTACTATGTGTGCCATCCTCCAGTCCAGAGAAACACATCCTGGTTTGGAGGGAGGAACTGAACAGGTCCGTCACTGGAGCAGTCAGGACATCTGCCAGTTCCGTTAGAACCCTATGGTGGATTTCATCTGGGCCTGGGGACTTGTCAGTCCTCAAGAACTTAAGAGCCTCCCCTCAACCTCACCATCTGTGAGTGCTGCCCCTTCACCTTCTCCAGCCCCCATCCTGCCTCCCCCACTGTGGGATTGGCCCATCCCTTTCCCTTGCAAAGACTGAGCAGAAGTACTCATTCAGTACTTCAGCTTGCTCTACCACCTCCTCTGCCCACCCACCTTCCTTTTTTAACCTGCTTATGCGACCCCCACCCTTTCTTCTCTCCTGGATATACCAAAAAAATTCCTTCTCTCCCTCTCTGATCCCTTGCACAAACCTCAGCTCCTTGACTGCCTTGGTCACTCTTATCACCCTACTCACCTCTTTGTAGATCTTATGGTACTCCTCCCTGTCTATCTCTCTGTGAGAGCACTTGTACCTTTGAAAGTCCATCCTTTTTCCCCCCTTACCCTCCTCCTGCACCACTGTAGTCCACCAACTAGGTTTCCTAGCCCTAGCCTTCTTGTGGTGGGCTTTTGTACAGGATTTTGTGGCCTCTAGAAGGCCCAACTTCAGTACCTCCCACCGACACTCTGTGCACATTCCCGGACTGATTTTCTCTAAATGTTCCTTGAGGATGGCAGCCATCTCCCAAAAGTCTGCCTTCCTAAAGTCCACTACTCCACTCCTTCCCCAGGTTAAGGGTGAACCATAATGTGGAGTGGTCCCTCCCCACCAGTGGGCCTCCACTACCAAGTTCTTAACTTGGTCTTTATCTGATAGTACCAAATCAGGATACTTCCTTCCCTGGTTGGTTCTCCCACTAGCTGAGTCAGAAATTCATCCTGGAAGGTGTCCAGTAACCTTTGCTCTTTAGCAGATGCAGACGCCATAGTAATCCAATCTTCCCCCGGCATATTAAAATCCCCCACTACCAAAGTCCTGCCCCTATCCCTGCTACAGTGCTTGCTGAGGTTGCCCACCAGTTCAATGTGTTGGTAATCCATTTGTGTTGGTGGCCTGTAGACAACTCCCAGATTGAACCTCCTTCCCTTAATATCTTGTAAGGTGGCCCATGTCACTTCCACATTCCCATCCCTATCCTCCTCCTCCTCTCTGTTGCACTCTATCCCCTCCCTAATAAACAGTGCCACCCCCCCTTGCCAAATTTCCTGTTTCTCCTATAAGTTTTGTACCCTGGGAAATTCAGGTCTCATTTGTGATTCATGTGGCCCACATCTCTGTGACTGCTGCCACATCCACCCCCGAGACCCGGCTTACCCACCTCATGTCGGGGCCACAGGAGTGGGACTCCCTCCGCGGACTCTGGTGGCCAAAGGGGATGCAGCAGAGCCAGCATTATCCACTGGGGCTGGCATTTGTTTTGTACTGTGCATTTACAGGAGTGGGGACATGCAATGACATCCTGTGTCTGCCCCCCCATATGTTATGGCACCGGTCACTGTGGAGCCCCTGGCCTCCACCGGGGGTCCGTGATGTGCTGGACACTCAGCCCCCTCCCCCTGAAGAAGGATAGCAGTCCTCCAGATGCTCAGTCCTTCTCCCCTGGCCAGCCCCCGGTTTATTCTTGTTTACTTTGTGCATTTTATCACTGAATAGGTTCCCTTTCCTCACAGGATGTTACATTTTTTACACCACTCCTGCTGTATATGTGTGTGTGTGTATATATATATATATATATATATATATATATTTTGCACAGGTTGTTCTTTTTTTGCACCTTTTGCACCTTATCTTAATTTATGCCCCCATTCCCCCAGAATGCATCTGGAAAAGAGTGCCTGCAGCTCAGTATACTCTTCTGGTGACAATATTTAAAGTAATTTTATTTGTAGGCAAAATATTTCATCATATGTTGTTTTTTTAGCAAAAATGCCTTTCTGACATCCTTAGATTTACCCTTGCTATAGTTCTTGTTTTCTCAGATATTTTTAAAACTCCTATTATAGCTAATTTTGTAATTAATGGCTCATATCATTAAAGATGGCCAGCACTTACAATTTTTAAAAATCTCTTCCGTTGGGGTTTCCTGTTGAATGTCCATACTAGAATTATACTGTAACGGTGTTAGGATGCTGTTACCACATTCAGTTTTTATGGTAAACAGCACAGCAGTGTACTGAGATTTTAAATTTTTTCATGGCAGGCTTGTCATGGGAATGGGAATTTTTAAAAACTTCAAAATCCTGAATCTTAATTTTTGGAATGAACGAAAATGAAAAGCAAAATGAGTATCTTGATGTTTTTGCCAGCTAAACAGTATTCCTGAAAATAATCTATACTGTATGGTGACTACCAATTACTTCTGCTTTTATAAAGATGTAAACTAAGCAGGATCTCATCTTTTTCATTCATTAGGGAGTGCTAAGGTAGAGGTAGACTTAGAAAATACAATATTGTTAGCCAGTGTACAGAAACATACCTGGTGAGGTCACCTTCTTCTAACCACCTAGGAAGCTGAGAGCTAATGAGACTGCAGCTGATACAACCAAAGATCAAGAGCTAGTGGATCCAGTAGGTCATCTGATTATTTAGTGCACATTTTTCCCCCAGTCCAAAACACATACAGCAGGCTGGACAACATACTCCATTCAGGATAAACAGGCAACAGACTCGGAAACAGTCACTTAGATAATATTCTGGTTTCTGACCCTGCCCAAATGTAGGCATTCTTCTGAAGGCACGTTGAGCTTTGACCCCAACCCCCCCAAGTGGAGTATCAACCATCGCTGTGGCAACAGTCAGAGTTTAAAACCTGACCTGTGACAGAAACCGAAGAATAGTTTAAGGTAACCATAATACGCCAGTTCTGTCTAAAGCCACAATTTGGGATGCTTCATGATCTTTGTTAGAGGACTAACCATCAATCAACAGAATTCTGTACTCCTCAGTGAACTTGCAGAGCCAGCTAGGTTGCAAAATAACACCTGCTACCCCCATAGGCCAGCAAGCAATTGGCTGTTTCAGCTTCATCACTGTTTTAAAAGGAAACATTTTCTGTTCTTTTCTGTGATAAACCCTACCCACCTTGGCAAAATTGCAACTCCTTATGAAAAACTTTGAAGCCACAGTAAAGAAAAGCAGTAATGGGCTTCAAGAATGCATGAGATAGGCATAAGGGAACCTGAGAAGTAGGGAAAGGGGGAGATCAAGTAGGGTCTGCAGTGTTTCCAAAAGTGGGAAAAATGGGCCGAGTGGTCCTTATCTGCCATCAATATCTATGTTTCCTCAATGAGTTGCACAACTGTTGCAAAATCTGCTAACAGTTGCCATTCAGTTTTTACATGGCATTGTGACAGAACTGCAGATGCAGTCCAAACACAGTTGCAAACACATTTTATAAACATGGCACTGGATCCTAAGCTGGCTATGTGTAGCAAACAACACGATGTGAGTTGCCAATTTTCAAAAACAGTGCAAAACTAAGTAATTGGAATAGGAGTTTTTATGTGAACTGTACTGTAGGGTAGTAGATACTGCTGTCGGTGAAGAAGTCTTTCAGCTGAGATTCATCAGAATTGTCAGCAGGTTTTAAATATTTTTGTTATTGCTAGGGGCTGTATAATAATGCACTGATGATTATTGTTAACTACTGTAATAGCTCATGAAGCAATATATCCTTTGTCTTTTCACCTGAAGTCACTACTCATACCTTAACTACTTTTCTATGTTCTTTCATCTCTAGATTCTGTTGGATGAATGGCTGCGAGGGACAGTGTTCCTTGAGGCATTGAAGGTATGATTCTGTATCTGTAATTAACTATATTTTTTTTCAAGAATTAAGGCAGAACCAGGGGTTGGTGCCATCATTTAGTCTAATCCTTGGAAAGGGTGAGTCATTAGGCATGATATAAAGCCAGTGTGTTATGCCCCTAGGATTGGAATTGAGAAAGTGAACCCAACCCCTAAAGTGTCTGCGCTGCTGCTTACTCCTCCTGCTGCTCCTGTTGGCAGTGATCACTGCCTTTGCCCTGCTCTTGCCCCTCCATGCATGTGCACAATTTCACCCACCACCTCAAGCAAGCCCTCTGAGACAGAGATAGGTGGAGCAGGATGTTCGCTGTCTCTGGGCATCTGGAAACTGCCTGTGTGTGCCACCGTCACTGCCTTTCCTGCTGTGGGTAAATGTGCTGGCACCCCCACCCCGAAGTGGCTGTCCTGCAGCATGACCTCCGTGGTTGGTGTCATGACCCAGTCCCCATCCTCCTAGTTGTGCACAGTTGTGGCTATGTGCCAGTGGTCTCTGTCTCTTTGTACTCGCGATCAGTGTGTGCAGACAGACACCAGGACAGAGGTTCCTTACAAGAGTCAGCACAATTGCTGGCACAGACTTGGTGACAGTCTGCATGAGTGCTCCTAGACGACCTGATGATCTCTCTTGTCCGTCCTTCACTCAGTGCACAATGGAGATAGACTGAGAGAGAGAGAGAGAGAGACAGAGAGACAGAGAGCCAGAGAGAGACACACACACTGGAATGTGTCCTGTTATACCAGTGAGACTGTTAATGGTCCCCCCCAGCCCTGTCCCGCCTGCTGTGCACAGTATCCCCGCTCCCCACACTGTCAGCAGCTGCTGCAGATGGGACAGGTGACCACGCTTCCTTCCTGTCTCTCAGCGGAGACCTGCTGGTGTGTGACTCCCACCCTGGATCGCATCTGCAGTCCAGCACTGTGTCTGTCTGTTGACTGCAGTCCCAAAATGTCAGCTGATATTTGGAGCAACAGCAGCAGCCGAGCAAGACACTGGGAGCACCGTGAATTCTTGACCGGGAGCCACTGGTACATCAGAGACAGCAGATGAGCTATGTGTTCAGAGGATGGTGTCTTTTTTGGGGGGGAGGCACAATTGTGGCAGTGTCTGTCTGTCTGTCTGTCAGTGTTGTTCTGTGAGCATGCTCTCCACTCTGACAGGGAAAAAAACACTCTTGCTCTGTCAGCTCTGTTCCTGCTCCTGATCTGAAATGGCAATTTCCCCCACCCTGCTTGGCACTTTCTCCCATTCACAGTCTGAGCTGACTTTTATCAGAACACTGCTTGAAGAAACAATGCAAACAACTAAAAATCTTCAACACACCGTCTTCATTCTTATGACAAGAGAAAACATGTCTGTTGCAATACCAAATGGCGAACTTTGGCACTGACAAATGCTTGTTTCCATACCAACTGCTGTGGAAGAGGAAATAATGAAACTGAGGAAGAGGATGAACCCCTGGAACCAGGCAGTTTACCAGAGCAAGAATCTGGCTCTCCTTCCAGGCCTTCTGAGGATTACACATCCCGCTATTCCTTTTTTAGGCAAATGGTAAACACCCTTAACATTCCCTCCCATGAAGCTGAGGATGATGAAATGGAGGGTACATTTATAGATGTGAAGCTGGCCCAGTTGCACTGAGAGTTGAGGCACTGGTTGCCACACCTTGCACCACGCTGGCGACCTGGGGTCAGGAGTGACTTCAGGTTGCAGTGGGTCAGCAGTTGAGGGAGAGGATCGAGCATCTGACGGACTGCTTTCCTCTCCCAGGGAGGGAAGGGTTGTGGTCCTACTCCTTTGCTGCCCCCTAGTGGAGACCTGAGGGCCACGCTAGAGGTTGGGAGACACAGAAGCGCAGAAACATGACGTGCGCATGCCTATACACACGTACATTCATGCCACAAGGGAGAGGGGGTTGTGTGTGGGAAGAAAAACAGAAAAAGACAAGGGGAAAAGCAATATGGAAAAAAAAGAGAAAAAAAAAGAAAAACAATTATGGACATGATAGGTCTGGCTGCCATAAAGACTATGCTACTTCTTATTTACAAAGCTCTCCAAAAAAGCCACTGCCAAGATCTTGTCAGCACCCACTACAGCTTCTGGCATTAATATGACGACTGAAAAGAACTATCAGGTGGAGAGACAGGGGGTTGAATACTTGTGTGCCCACCCTGATCATGAGGGAGTGGTGCAGGCTGCTGCATGTGAGAAGACTAAGGTGCCTTTCTCTGCACAGCCTCCAGAGAAGGGTTCCAGAAAACTGGATACCATACCATGGTAAAATAAGTGTACACTTCAGCTTCCTTGCTCCTCAGATGGGCAGCTTACTTGGCATACACAGCTCAGTACCAGAAGGCACCATGGAATTTAGTCCTGGCACTGAATGAGAAGGTAAACAGTGACGTGGTACAGGCCTTGCCTGGCACAACCAGATCAACACTAGATGCACTAAATACCAATTTCACATGGCTGTGGACACCATCAACTCTGCTTCAAGGGTCCTGGCACATGCAGTCTCTCTAAGGAGGATTGCCTGGCTTAGGGATACAGTCCTATCCCAGGACGCACAAACTAAGGCCATGGATTTATTTTAAGGAAACTCCATGATCGGTGACAAGAAAGAGGTCTATATGAAAAAAGTGGATGAATACAAAACCACTTATAGAAATAACACAGAAAAGGAAAAGGCTCCCACTTCCTGTAGGCCTTACAGAAAGGGAGGCAGGGGTAGGGGTTACTTTGTGTCCCCTATGAGTATCAGCCCCGAAGAGGTTACTATAAAGGCAGGGAAAGGAGAGTCATTAGGCATGCACCTGCAACACCAGCCCCTAAGCCACAGCCAAAAAAAACCCTGACAATTCTGCCGAGGTTGCCCAATCACTTCCAGTGGGGGGAAGACTAGCTCACCTCTTCCAGGAATGGACAAAAATCACCACTGACTAGTGGGTCCTGGAAATAGTGAGTCAAGGTTTGTCCCTGCAGTTCAAAAAATTCCCAAAACTGCAGAAATCAAAATTGTTCCCATTTCACTCTCCAAGAGGGAAAATCTTGCTGGATTTAGAGTTAAAGAAACTGCTGCTAGCAAGAGCAGTGGAGAAGGTCCCTGCCTCACAATGGGACATGGGACTGTTTTCCAAATACTTCCTAATCCACAAGAAAAATGGGGAATGGCGACCCATGTTAGACCTGAGATATCTGAACAAACACATAAAAAAAAATGGAAAGATTCAAGATGGTCACACTGGGCTCAGTGATACCATCCCTGCAAGCAGGAGACTGGTTGGGGTCTCTGAAGGATGCCTACTTTCATATTCCAGTGAGACGTACCCACAGAAAACACCTCAGGTTCTGACTAGGGAACTGCCAATACCAGTTCAAAGTCCTTCCCTTTGGCCTTACCTCAGCACCAAGGGTTTTTACAAAGTGCCTAGCTGTGGTGGCAGTACGTTTGAGAAGGCAAGTTGTGGTCGTTTTTCCCTACCTAGATAACTGGCTGGTGTCAGAAAAAACAGAGCGGGAGGCAAAGTGATCCATACAGGTGGTAAAAAGCACCTGACAGGGCATGAACTTCCTGATAAACCTACAGAAGTTACAAACAGAACCAGCTCAAGTATTAGACTTCATCAGTGCAGAGCTGGATACCTTGCAGAGGAAAGTTTTTCTTCCTCAGACGATGTTATCAAGTCTGATTACCACTGCAAAATCCTTCACAATGGGCCAGCCAAGGTGTGCAAGGGATTTTCTGCAGCTACTGGGACACATGGCCTCTTCCACTGCAATAGTACCAGGGCCAGGTTCCAGATGACGGAGATGCAGTACCACCGAAGGGGCCACTGGTCCCAATGGTGGGACCCTCTGTTCAAATTAGTGCCGGTCACAACAACTTTGATAAAGGCACTAGAGTCATGGGACAGAAAGGACAACATCAGAGAAGGAATTCCCTTCCATGACCAATCACCAAGTATCCATACAACAGATGCCTCACCACCTGGAAGATCCCACTATGAGTGGCACTTGAAGCACACAGGAGACTCAGGAACATATCAGTCTCCTGGAGCGCAGGGTAATGCTTCTATCAATGCAAGCTTTTTCCTCTCAGTTACAGGGTCAGTCTGTTCATATTTGAACAAACACAACCACAACAATGTATTATATAGAAAACACAAATTGCACATACCCCAGTAATGTAAAGCATCATAGGATGCATATGCAAATGTCCATGCATTAATTTGAACAGGCTCAACTTTAAGCAGAATTGCATGGTGCCAGAAGGCCTCACAGTACAATCAGCAAAGGCTGAGTACAGCAGACAGACACGTGTTTCATTCTCATTTGGACTCACCAGTGTGCCATATCTGTACCTCAGTCCAGGGAGAGACAGCCACCCTATAGGGTATCTTATTGATTTGGGTAATGGGCAGCCCAAAGTAGAGAGAGAGAGAAGAGAACAACAAAAGAACCCCAGAACAGAGGCACTGGGGCAAGGGTTATCCCAGAGGATATTGGCCATACAACAAAATTTTAAAGAAACACAAATTGTACATACCCCATGAAGCATATGCAAATGCCCATGAATTATTAATTTGAAATGGCTCAATTTTAAGCAGAATTGCATGGCACCAGAAGGGTTCTTTTGTTGTTTCTTTCAATGTTGTATAAACAAGCAGGGAGAAACAAGATCTTCAAGGCTGTGTGCAGAATCCATTAAGATCTGGAACCTAGCCTATTCCCTCAATGTAGAGCTATCTGTAGTACACCTACCAGGAGGAGACAATGTCATGGCAGATTCAGTAAACAGAATCAGCCAAGGAAACCATGTGTGGACCCTGAACCAACAAGTGCTGGTACCAGTGTTCAAAAGGTGAGGTACACCTGAAACAGCATGCTTGTTTCCAGGGAGAACAACCAGCTCCCACCATTCTGTTCCAAGATCCTAGCAATATTCCCAGTGGATGCTCTGATCCTGAACTGGAGATGATAGTTCCTGTATGCCTTCCTGCCATTCCCACTCTTTCACAGGGTACTCAGAAAACTCAGGAGGCAGCCAGCAAGAATGATTTTTTTTTTTTTGTGTTATCTTTTTCCCCCCTCAACGTGCTCTGGGCACAGTCACTTCTTCAGGCTGCCAAGGACTCTCACACCCCTCTGATTGCCCCCTGAGCCTCCTTACCTCACATCACATTGTAGCCATTCAGGGTAACCCAGCATATCCCTTCACTGGACAGGTCCCTCTCTTCTGAGGGGGAAGGCACCAGGAGGGCAGCCGGCACACTCACAATTGGCCCCATGCTGCTGAGGTGGACATGGCTCTGTGAGAGGTTGGGAGGAGGTGTGGACAGGCCAGCAGCCATCATCTAGCTGAGCCCAGAGCAGTTTTCTGGTCCCGCAGTTATTACAATCCTCTTGCAGTGCTTCTGGTCTCCACCGAGGGCCGCTGCAGAGCGATGTCCTCCCAGTACCCACCCCAGGAGAGGAAAGCAGTCCTATGGATGCTCAATCCTCAACCTCCTCTGCCAACGCACAGCAACCTGAGTCCATTCACAAACGCAGGTCACCGGTGTGGTGTGAGGTGTGGCAACCAGTGCCTCAACCCTCTGCACCACTGGGATGGCACAAGAATGATTTAGATAGCATCAGACTGTGCAAGACAGCTCTGGTAGTCCATGCTCCTGAGTCTGTCCAGCATGGCTCCATCAACCTGCCACTGAGGAACAACTGGCTGATCCTGTCCCAGTGTAGGATAACATTTCTAGACCTAAAATCCCTACGCCCGAGGGCATGGTTCTTCAGGAGCTAGAATTCTCTAGCTTAAATTTGGCAGAGGAGGTGAAGACAGTTTTGAAGGTTTCTAGAAAATCAGCAACAAGGAAAGTATATGATTCAAAATGGAAGAAATTTTCATTCTGGTATGCTCCCAGAAAGATAATCCTTATGTAAGAAGGCCTGCTTGTACCCTTGGATTACCTAGTGCACCTATTGTCCCTAAATCTGAAGCCTTCATCCCTGAATGTGCATGTGGCAACAGCTTCAGCCTACACATCAGCTGGCAAAAATAAGTCTCTGGCTTCACGACACGTTTTTAAAAAGTTCTTTAAAGAGCCCCTGATGCCGTTGTGATAACTTCGAAAAAAAGTAATCGTTAGATACAGTTTAGTTTATGGTATATTTAATCATTTTTTTCTGTAATTCTCAATCTTACTTCTTTATTACTGAGTACATTTGTATCTGTTCTGGCACTACACCTGACATCACAGTTCTGTTTATGACATCACAGTCTGTTGCTGTGGAGATAATTATGATGCCATAAACCGGGGATTATGAAGTCAGAAGTAGGCAAGCCTTGAAGCAGCCAGAGCAGATAAAGTCAAAGGGACATTAATATGCTTTCATACAACTGTCCTCAGTATTAAAGAAAAAAAGGGAAAGAATTATGGAAATATATGAAATATAAACTGAATTGTGTCTAAACCTCTCATTTTTTTTGAGTTCTTCTAATGATGGGGCTTTTTAAAGGCCACTGTCATTTATACCCTCCTGTGAGGGACCCCCTTTCTCCACAGTCTCTAAATGTGCACATTGCACAGCTGATGGAAGCACCTTTTGAGCCTATGGCTACTGCTGACCTAAAATATGTTACATAGAAAATATTATACCTAGTTGCTATTACATTTGCTAGGAGTGTGAGTAAGCTGCAAGTCCTCTGCCCAGATCCAAACTACATAACCTTTCATAGGGATAAGGTAGTCCTCAGGACTAATAGGAAATTCCTCCCTAAGGGGATATTAGAATTCCACCTGAACCAGTCAAATTCCCTGTGCTTTTCACAAAGCATTTCGGTAAAGGGGAACAAAATATTCTCCACCTGGATGTAAAATGGGCACTAAGTTACTAACTGGACTGCACAAAAAATGTCAGGTCCAAAAGCACTCAGTTTTGCATCACCTATGGTAAAGTGGAGGAAGGGAAACCAGCAACTAGGTGAACTATCTCACTTTGGAGAGTCTCCTGCATATGGTTCTGTTACAGAAAAGCTGCCAGAATACCCCCTCAGAGGTCTATGGGCACACTCCACAATGGGCACCTCTACTTCTCTGGCAGCAGCAAGTGGCATCCTCTTTCAAGAAATCTGTAAAGCAGCTACCTGGAAGACATTACACACCTTCACAAAACACTACTGTTTGAACACAGAGTCCAGAAGAGACGCCAGTGGGAGTTTTGGCACTGCTGTCCTTGCAGACCCAGACTCTCAAGGTGCTGCTATGGAATCTGCTTTGTAAAGCTATTTTATATTGCATTTTTTCACCCACTCCTGGCCAGGGGCTTGGTGGCGGCTATGTCGACCATCCAGTACACCACTCACCCCACCCCCGGGATCATGCTGTGTGAGAGCAGGGGCTTGCTATTTGCATTACTTTGTGCTGCCTGCCTGGTCCCTGGAAATCCTGCCCCCTGAGAATACTGGTGTAAGGACCGAGGTCCAGACTACAAATGCATGTCCCAGTCAAGCGCCTAACGGCATCCTCACCTTCCCACACCAGAGGTCTCGTGCCTCCTGGTGCATCAACTCCCCCCCCCACAATGGAGGAGGCGATCGTCTGAGGTGACTCTCAGATCTCCTCCTCCTGGCCGGTCCCCGACAACTGAGGCTTGTTCCCGAACCTGGGTAGCGGGCATCAGAGGTGGTAGCTTCACTGACATGCCGACAGGCAGGCTGTAAAGGTATACTGATGGATTTCTGAGGTAAGAAGAAAAAAATGCTCATTCCCTTACCCTGCCTCCCCTTCCAAAACCTAAAAATAGGTTTATACAAGAATGAATTATTTTTTCAATCTGCTTGAGGATTACTTGTTGCACTTCCTTCACAATTGCTGATAGATGGTCAGTTAACAGTCCATACAGGCAGCCACACCAGGAACAGGTTTGGTGCTTGATTAAATAGCTAAAGCAGCCAGAGTAAAAATAAACAAGGAGCACCCAAACTAAGAACTGTTAACAATATATTTTATTGTAACAAAAGTATTCTAGTACATCACATCGCTGTAAAATCACATGTAGTGACAAGCAACGATGAAAAGACTTACGTTTCGCCTGGGCCACTGCTGTGCCTCATCAGAGATGAAATGTTGCTTGTTACTGTACGTGACTTTACAGCCATGTGATGTACTAGAGCACTTTTGTTATAATAAAATATATTTTTAGCATTTTAAGTCCTTCGTTTTGGCGCTATTATTTTTATTCTGATTGATGGTAAGTTACATAAAGTTTTCTACAAAAAATGTTGTCGTCCGCTTTAAGTGGGTTAATGTTTTTGAAAATGTAAACATTTTTTATACTGTATCAACTGCAAGATGCTCCTGTAATTTGATGTACTCAGCTGCTGCTTGTGTCATCAGGCATGCTGTGTACTGCTCTGTTATGACTTGCCTGTGTAACTGTGTGTTCACCCCATTTCAGTTTTACTGTTATTTAAATACTTGTGTCTAAGGATGTAAGTTTGTCATGGCAGTCATACACATTATTGATTCCATGACGTTTGATCTTTATTCAGGACTTCCATGACTTTCACTAGCATCAACAGAATGTAGCAATGATGACAGTGCCACAACATTTACTACTGTTTACTAATGATTTCATGAGCAAACAATGAGTCCTTAAATCCTCATCCATGACAAACTTGCATCCCTACTCGTGTCCTGTGTGCCATCTAAATGTCCTGGATTGTGCCTGAAAATGGTCCCTTGGACTAGAGTACTTGCCCGGTTATCAAATACATAAATAATAAAATAAAAATAGTGTTTTGGTAGCCATTGTGCTTGTTTTAGTGGTGACAGCTCCCTCTAGCTTTAGAAACAAATCTGACTGTTGGTGGGAGTGTGACCACAGTGCAGAGTTGAACTTAGTTCTAGTTCTAAGATTCCAAAATTAGCATTAAGTTTTCCCAGGCAGTTCAATCCAGTGGACTGATTGCTACTGTAAAGCTTACCGATGGATCCCTTCAGAAGAAACAACATTACTAATTGCAATTGTAAATGGAGTCCATTCTGAAGAAAGGGGGGTTACTAGTGGGGTACCGCAGGGTTCAGTATTGGGTCCAGTCCTTTTTAATGTCTTCACCAGTGACATTACAGAGGGACTGGAAGGAAAAGTATGCCTTTTTGCAGATGACACAAAAATCTGCAACAAGGTTGATACACAAGGAGGCGTGGAAAGGATGAAAAGGGACTTGGCAAGGCTAGAGGAATGGTCAGAAGTATGACAGCTAGGATTCAATGCAAAGAAGTGCAAAATAATGCACCTGAAACAAGAACCCAGGGAAGAATACACAATGGGTGGGGAGGTAGTAACAACAACAAAAGGAAAGAGACCTGGGGTAATCATATCAGATGACCTTAAGGTTAGCAAGCAACGTGAGAAGGCAGTAGGGAGGGCTGGGAGTATATGCGATGTATAGGGAGGCATCAGCAGCAGAAAACAGGAAGTTGTTATCCCTCTGTACAGATAGTTGGTGAGACCCCATCTGGAGTACTGTGTCCAGTTCTGGAGACCCCATCTCCAGTAAGGACATAGACAGGATAGAGGCAGTCAGAGGAGGGCAACTAAAATGGTGCAGGGTCTGCAAGAGAAGCCGTATGAGGAGAGACTAAAGGAGCTTAATATGTATACCCTTGAAGAAAGAAGGGAGAGGGACATGATAGAAACTTTTAAGTACCTCAGTGGAATCAACAAAGTCCAAGAGGTAGCATTTTTCAGAAAAAGAGACTTGCAAGAACAAGGGACACAATTTAAAGATAGAAGGAGAGGCGGTTCAGGGGCAATGTGAGGAAGTATTATTTCACAGAGAGGGTAGTGGATGCATGGAACAGCCTTCCTGAGGAGGTTGTGGGGTCTAAAACTGTGGGAGAATTCAAGAATGCATGGGACAGACATAAGGCAATTCTTGTGGGGGGTAGGAAGAAATAGGCTGTTGGGTAACTAGGATCTGCGGCCTATCCTGTAGGTAGGGAAATGGGCAGGCTAGATGGGCCTAGCAGTCCTTATCTGCCGTCAAAGTCTATGTTTCTATGTTACTACAGTGAATGTTTTTACTGTAGTATTGCACTCCTCACATATTTAACCCTCATTCTCTATTCTTAAAGTGCGTTTCTGATGTTACCACCAACTGACAAGTATGCTTTACGCAGGATTTGTTCGTAACAATTTCCTCCGTTTAAGAGATAGATTTGACATATGGATGTGGATTCTTTAGACCCTGAGAAACACAGTGAGCCAGATACACAAGCTGATGCAGTCAGAAGAGTGGGACCTCTCAATGGGACCCTGGGAAACCTGGGAGAGGGAACTGGGGGATGTCCATTTTAGATGGAATGGGACAGAGTCTTGCTCCAGGCATATACAACAAGAAAAAAATGCTCACCACAGTAATCTTCTTTTTTCCAAGGGGTCCTTTAGCATCAGTAACTTTTTTGCACTTAGCTGGCTAGGTTAGCTGCCCCAGAGGTGTGCCTTTAAGAGAGATTTAAATGAGCTTAGGGCCAAGCCAATCAAAAGACGGGGGGGGGGGTGAGCTGAGTGAGAACTGTTGAAGGTTTCAGAATTTATTTAAGGGAAAACAAGAGCAAATGCAAAAAGAATCAACAGGATTAAAAAAAAAAACATGCAAATATTCACAAAAGTGGAAATAGAAACAACAGCAACATGAGCTAAGAGGTTATCAATAAGAAACTCCAAATTTGGTAAAAGGTGACATAAAGCACCCTTCTCAGACACGTGAACTGGTGAGGAAGGGTGGGAGCTTACTGATGCTAAAGGACCCCTTGGAAGAAAGAAGATTACTGCGGTGAGCAATTTTTTCTTCTTACCCCAGGAGTACTTTAGCATCGTAACTTTTTTGCAAACTACCATGTAGTACTGAGTGGGAGGTGGGCAGAGAACCTACTTAGGAAAGAGGCTCTGCAGAACTGCCCTGCAAAATTTGGCATCACATCTGGTCTATACATCCAAACTGTAGTGTTTCACATAGGTGTGCACATATTTCCAGATAGCTGTTTTGCAGACGTCCAGTAGGGGAATGTCCCTTGCTGCAGTGCCCCTGGTGGAGTGGGCCCTGAGACCCACTGGAGGTAGTTGACCAGCATTCTCATAGTAGAATCTAATACAAGAGACCAACCAATGAGAAATAGTTCTCTTGGTAGCTGGTTTTCCTCTGCCTACATCCCCATAGGTGAGGAACAAATGTGTGGAAGAGCCTCTGGACTGTCTAGTATGCTCTAGGCAGTGAAAGATGACTCTTTTGACATCCAAGTGTGGAGCTTTAGCTCACCAGGAGTGGATGGCTCAGTAAAGAAGACAGGCAGAGTAATGGACTGGTTCAAGTGAAACTCTGAAACCACCTCTGGCAGAAATTTCCTATTTGTCCTGAGCTCAACTTTATTGTTGTGAGGAATGATGTAATTTGGCTCAGTGCACAGGGCTTGTAGCTCTGAAATCCTCCTGGCAGATGTAATGGCTACCAGGAAGATGGTCTTTCAATTTACAAACTTGATGTGGGCCATGGACATAGGCTCGAAGGGTGGATTCATGAGCCCATCTATGCAAAGGTTCAGGCTCAAAGGAGGAACGGGCTCCCTGGTTGGAGGCTGGAGGTGCAAGAGGCCTTTGAAAAACTGTTTAAAAATGTTGTGGGAAAAAAATGTTTTTTCTTTCCCACCAAAAGGTAGACCAAAATTGCTGCCAGGTGTAGCTTGAGTGAAGATGGTTTTAAGCCTGACGCCTGTAGGTGTACCAGGTAGTCTAGCAGCTGAGGGTCTGAAGCTGATTAGGGTTTGACCTTTTCTCTCTTGCACCAGAAGGAAAACCTTTTCCATTTGGCTGCATAAGTCTTCTTAGTGTTCATCTTTTTAACCCATCCTCAGAATCTTAAGGACCTGTTCAGAGTACTGTGAGGATGGAAACTCAAACTCCTCAAGAACCAGGCCTTGAAGTGAATAGTGTGTATGTCTGGGTACTGCACTCCCTTCTGAGGAAGGGTCAGCAGGAAGTGAGTTGGAGGTAGATGAATGGGCCTGTTGCAGGACATTGAGAGAAGGAGAGGGTACCAGGCTCGCCTGGGCCAGTCTGGAGCCACTAGGATCATCGATGCAGTCTGCTGTCTGGATTTCAGCAAAACCCTGAATAACAGGGTAAAGAGAAGAAATGCATATAGGAACCTCCCTGACCAGTCCAAGATTAGGGTATCCAGAGGAAGTGTTCCCAGAACTGAGGGCCTGCAACAGTAATGAGGAAGCTAAAAATTGAGAGGAGAGGAGAGGCAAACAGATCCACGTCTGTGTGCCCCACCGCCTGAACACTGTGGCTAGTACTTGCTTGTTCAGTGTCCATTCACTCTGGCCTTGACTGATGCAGCTTAGAGCATCTGCCAGAGTACTGAGTTTGTTTGGAAGGTTAATAGCTGAGAGGCTGACTCCCAGGGAGAATGCTACAGACCAGAGCTTCAGACCTTCCAAACAGAGTATTCCTGATCTGATGCCACCCTGCTTGTTTATGTAGAACATTGCAGTGGTGTTGTCCATTCGAATTTGAACCACCTGCCCTTCTATGCTGGGAGTGAAAGCTTTGAAAGCTAGTAAAACTGCTCTGAGTTCCAAAAGATTTATGTGCAACTTTGACTCTTCGGGAGTCCAATTGCCGCCTACCGAGGCACTGTCCAAATGAGCTCACAGCCCAAAAGGGAGGCATCTGTGGTGATCACCTTTGTGGTAAGAGGAGTTTGAAAGGGAACCCCTGCTGCAAATTTGCAGGGTTCTTCCACCACAGCAAGTTTTGGAGGAACTGCTCTGACACAGGTATCAACTTTGCAATTTGGTTGCTTCTCTGAGACCAGCAAGCTCTGAGGTAGGCTTGCAGGAGTCTCATCCTGTACCTGACCCTTGGGACTACTGCGGTCATAAAGACCGTATGTCCCAGAAGTTAGAGGAAATGTCTGGCTGGTCTTGGCTGTACCTGGGTGAAAGAATCTGCCACTGAAAGAAACTGAATTCTTTCCTGAGGGAGGAAAGCATATCCTTTCTGAGTGTCCTCTGGTCCCCGGTGAAGGTGAACAGCTGGGTGGGCTCTAGGTGAGATTTCTTTAGATTTACCAGAAACTCAGACACTCCAGTGTGCATTCTGTGAGGGAAAGAGATTCCTTGACATGGCAAGGAGACTGCTACTATGAGCCAGTCATCCAGATAGGGGTAGAAAGCAACACCTAGTCTCCTGAAATGTGCTGCTACCACTGTGAGACACTTGGTGAAGACTCTTGGGGTTGAGGACAGAACAAAGGGCATTGCGGTGAACTGATAGTGACCCGAAGGAAGTTTGAACCTGAGAAACTTCCTGTGAGATCTCCTTGTGGGTATGTGGAAGTAGGCATCCTTTAAGTCTAGGGAGGCTAGCCAGTCTCCCTGCTGTAAAGACTGTATAACCAGTGACATTGTGACCATTTTACATTTGGGTTTGTTCAGGTAGTTGTTTAAATATCTGAGATCTAAGATAGGTTGCTACTCCTCAGTTTTCCTTTGTGTCAGAAAATATCTGGAGTAGAGGCTTTTGCCATTCTCGTGGGTGGGGACCCTCTCCACTGCTCTTAAATCTAGGAGGTTTTGTACCTCCATATTCAACAGCGGTGTTTGTGTTGGGGATAGAGGTCTTGACACCTGGGTATGCTTGAGGTCTGGCAGCTGCTTGAACTTTAATGACAGACCCTTCTCCACTATCTCCAGCACCCACTTGTCCAATATGATGAGGGACCAGTGCTGAAGAGAGTGGGAGAGTCTGCCTCCAACCGGAAATGGGAAGACGACCTGGACACTCACATCAGGACACAGACTGAGAGGCAGATGACTGGGTAGAGGTGGCTCTTCTTTGGCCCCTTCTGCCCCTGCCTCTGAAAGGCCCTCTGTACTGGCCGAAGTCAGATTGGGGATAGGGATTGTAAAGCCTGGAAACAAAACTTCTGCCCCTACTGCCCCAGGACAGGATCTCTGAGGGGTGGAAGGCTTAGGCTTGGATCAGTGGCTCTGCCAGGAGGCCTTGTACTCATCGACTTTTTTCATGTAGTCAGTGGTTCTGTAATCAGACAACATATTTTGATCACAGGGAAAATCCATGGCCTTGTTCTGAGTGTCCGTGGCCAGACTGGTTGTTCAAAGCCAGGCGAAGCATCTTAGAGAGATGGCATGGGCCATCGCCCTAGAGGCTGCATCATTTTTGTTGTCTGCCATGTGGAATTGGTACATAGTAGCTTCCAGGGCAGTTTTTGACATATCCACCAGCTCCTGCACTATAGAATCTGATCCATTACGGGCGATAGCCTGGACAGATTCAAAGGACTTTCTGATATTTGGCTAAGAATGCCATGTAAGAAGAAAGTCTGAGAAGCAGGGAAGCTGTGGCATACATTTTCTTTGATATAAAGTTAATTTTCTTGGAATCCTTGTCAGGGGGAGAGGGGGACAAGAAGACCCCAGCTTTCTCACAAGCTGCTTGCTGCACTATACTCTTGTGGCTACGGTGTGCAGACAGGAGCGTGCTACAATTTGTAGACAATTTATGTTTTCTCTCAAGCAGCTTATCAACTCCTGATACTGAAGTGGGGTGTTGAAGCACCTTCTTGGTATTTTTTCTAAAGGCGTTATAGATAGGGACGACCAGGGTCTTTAAGGAGGAAAGACCCTTGATCTCCCTATAATCTTCATCTTCATCAACATCCTGGTTGGGCTCCTGCATAGGGAGGTCCAGGGTTTCCAGCATATTTTGTATAAATGTAAACATAGAGGAAGGATCCTCGTGGTCACCCAGGGGATCCCTAAGATGAGGGTCTGGGGACTCCTGGGACTCAAGGCCCTCAAAATCCATGTCAGGCGCATCATAAAATTGATCATCATCTGCGTCACATTCACAGTCTACAGAACAGAGAACTGTGGAAGAGTGCTTGCCAGCCCCAGTAAATCGAGGACCCATCTTTTGAAGGGTCTGAAACAGTTGCCATGCTTTTTCCATATCTTGCACTGATGGAAGAACCTGCACAGTTTGTGTTTTGTTTTTTTCTGTATGCTTTAAACTGCCTGTGTTCTCGCTATTGGCTTTTCCAGGAGCAACAGGACCATATCTGTCTTGACAGAGTTTCTTTTTAGACATTTCATCAGAGGCTTGATCAAGCCTCCTTTTTTCATCACTCTTGTTAATTTTCAATTTGTGAGGAACTTCATCTTTGGAAGCTTTATTTTTTGGCTGGGATCTGGAGGGTTCCTCAGCACCTCTGCTTTAGGTATTAGTACTTTTGAATGGCCCTTCGTCAGAAGCCTTTGATTTACTCTCAGCCATAATAATCAAGGTTTGTCTGCTATGTTTGCCAATTTAAGCAAAGCAAATCAGTCCTGGACCTACGAACTGAGTGCAGGTTTCTGTGAAAATGCCACCGGCCAGTCCTGCCCCATTTAATAAACTCTGTCTATTACTAGTGCTTTTTTTTTGGTTGTAGAACTGGTATCTATACCAGTGGTGGTCTTAATAGAAATCCAGTAATACTCAACTGTGCACAGGTGGCTGCTTGACCCTTATGGACAGTCCTGACACAGATGATGCCAAGTTCCAGTAATATAACAAAAAAGGTTCCCTTGTATTTGCCAATCTACAGAGAAAACCCACAGGCACTGTTTAAATCTGAAATCCACTGCAGGTGCCTCGTGATAAACCCTTCAAGATCTGAGGTAAAAACAAGGTAACTGTCCCTGATTCAATGGTTCCCACAAGAATTTGGACAAAAATGAAGAAAACCGTCAAAATTAAGCTCCCGTGATAAAATTGGGCTTTAAACTGAATAGTTGCGGTAAAAATAAAGTCAAAATAGCGCAGTCGCGCTAAAAATAAAAAATTTGCATGCCATTGATGAAAAAGTAAAACTTTCACTCAGCACACTAAAGGAAATAATTTATGAGGTAAACTTTACTCAGATAAGCACTAGGAGGCTGTCAACAAGGAAAGTTGGGAGACACCTCAGAGGCAATAATGCTCAGTCTGGTGAAGAAAAAATTCTGAAGCCTTCAGCAGCTGTAACTCAGCTCAGACACCCTACTGTCTTTTGATTGGCTTGGCCCTAAGCTCATTTAAATATCCCTTAAAGGCACACCTCCAGGGCAGTTGCACCTAGCCAGCTAAGTGCAAAAAAGTTACTGATGATAAAGGATTCCTGGGGTAAGAAATTGAGAAATATAGGCTAATATATTGCAGTTCAGGATTTTCGACAGGGTTCACAAAGGACCTCAGGCCCTGTACCACATTGACAAACAAAAGCTGAACTGCACTCACTGGACATGAGATGATGAAAATAAAAAAGAGCAGATTCCAGATGTACTGTTGCCCCAAAAGTAAATTTATTGGAAGATCCAAAGGCAACAGTTAGTAGGTGCTTATGAGACACAGAATTACACCACTGCACCAGGTGCCCCTGTACCACATTACCTTACTGCATCAGTGATTGTTGGCAGTGTTCCTCACCTTAAGTCTCTTTGCCCACATTTTATGGTTATGGCCTTCCATTGGCTCATCCTGAGAGCGGATATAGACCTGCTGCGGGAAGCTACATCCCATTCTAACAGTTCGAGACCTGAAGTTTGCATTATTGCGCTTGGTGCTACAGGATCCACCACCACAACATCCTAGATCACAAGGAGCAATGGGTCCCTAACAGCAGTCAACAGGTGCTGCTCAGCTAATGGTGACACCCAGAGGCACCTGCCATGAAGGAATGGGCAAATCTTGTTTGTCTACTCTGCCAGATGCAAAATACTAGGCTAGTCAGCAACAGGATGTCTGTCATTGTATGACAAAGTCTGGGGCCCATATGTATGCTCCCAAGATCATCCATCACCAGTACCACCTCCCCAGAGGTGAAGCACATATCCCCAGCCTGGCTGTCAGACAAAGCCTCAGCTGGCATTCTAGGCCCATCTTTGCCATAGTACCATTGCAAAGCAGCTTAGGTGTATCCCCCTTCTCTGGCACACAAACTTACCGTCATTACCCCTCTAGAGGGAAAGGCCCCTCTATATGCATGTATATCATATTTGCAAAACCACACCAATGCCTTACCTCTCATCTGCCATGTTATTCCTTAACCTAGAGTTTACTCCCTGGTTGTTACATTAGGCTTCTTAGTTTTATTAATGTATAAAGTGAGCAGTAACATACGATAGCTCATGCAGTTATTGGGTAATTATTGCACCCCCCACTCTGTGGGTTTGAGGCAGGAGATGTTAGCTGAGTGCCCTTCAACCACAGGCTGGGAGGGGGGTGATAATTACCCAATGACCGCAAGCTGTGAAGTGTGTTATTGCGTTCATAAAATGGCACCAAAATAATAAAAAAAACACAGGTCTAAATCTTTAAATTAAGAATAAATAAATTGTAATCATTGGTAAATTGGTTCTCACACCAAACAGCTAGGTTTGCCTCATCAAAGAGTTCAGAGTGTCTGGAAGGTAATTTACCCTTGTTGTTCGCTGAACCTTTTTTTGCTTTTTTCCCCACAAATGTCAGAGTTAGAGAGAATTCTAAAGCAGTGTAATTCCAAGACTTGCAAGACAATTTCCAGACCCATGTAGTTATTGGACAGTTATTGACCAATCAGTTCACTGGATTTTTCTTGCCCATTTTATAATTAAGCAATAAGCCACAAGGGGGTGTGGGTTATTGGGGGATTTACTACGGCTGGAGTGGTTTGCCCACGAGGCGCAGCTGAGTGGGTAAATCCTCGCCAGCTGTGGTAAATACCCCGATAACCCACATTTTCCCCGAGTGGCTTATTGTGATTATACCATGGACCTGTTTTTTACAGAATTTAAGATTAAAGTGATTTTACTTGAAAATGGTTTTTTTTTTGTTGATTTTTCCTGTAATATTCTTCCACTGTGTGTTAAATAGTTCCATGTTGCTAGGTAGAATATTTTAAGTAGATGGCAGTCCCCCCCCCCTTTTCCCGAGCTCTGGGCAAAAGTAAAAAAAGAGAAAGTCTTTACCATGCACGTTATTGCGCTATTGTGGGTAGCTGTGTCTCTCTCGGAGGTCCTGGTTTGATTCGGGAAGCAGCATGGTAATAAAGACGTAGGGAAATCTTCGCTGCTCTGTCTCGGTACGGAGGATTATGGTAGTCTATAGTTTTATTTTGAGCAGTCTACGGGGTTATTATTTTTATTTTTTAATAAGAAAAACAAAGACAATGGTCTCCATTCTGTTTTAGTGGTGGCAGAGTGGCATGCGGTGCGAGTGTTCACAGGCTGTGGTCCATCTGTATGTTTACTTTCAGGTGCAGTTTTGTGGTGTGCGAGGACAGTACAGTAGTTTGAATTGGCGGCGTTTTGTATTTTTTAATTATGTTTTGGGACTAAGTTGAATGGGGTTTGCTGCTCTTTTCTTCGGTTCTGGAACACTGGAGAGGATCCGAGGACAGAGGATGATGAGCGGCAAATGGCGGGAGATTTAAAAGTACGGGGCAGTGATGTTTGTGCCCTCCTGGTGCCCCACCTTAGGCAGTCCTGGGACAGGAGGGTGGCGATTATGGGAAAGGAGATGAGGAATGAAGTAGGGGTAATTCTGGTGTGTGGGGAGGCGCAACATTTGTTCTGGCTGCCTCTTTTTAAAAAATTCTGCTTCTGCGTCTCATTTAGCGGGGTTTCAAGATGGCGATTTTCTGCTGCCAACTCCGGGGTTCAGAGGGATTTTACAGATGGGGCTGGCTGAGCACCTTTGCCGTGGGTACATCATAGGAGTTACCACAGCAGAAAGGTGCCAGCCAGCCAATTGGAGTACAGGATTTTGTGTTTATATTTATGTTCATGGTATAAACTACTATGGTAAAGATGATTGCATGTGCACCTCTTTTCAGCATCCCTGCCTCTTACAAACCAGGTGATGCTCACCTGATAGGCTAGAGATGCACATGTGACTTTAGATCTTTGTAACCTAATCTTACCTTAGTTGCCAGCATTTCCTTTGGATCTTTAATTTCTTTTTTTTCTATACTACTTTTTTCCTTTCCCACGCAGCTGACTTCCTTTCTCCCTGGTCACTCACCCCTGTTTTTCCCTTCCTCCACAGGTGCACTCCTTCCTCCCTTGTCACCCAGTCCCATCAGCAATCATATTGGAGACTTAGCCAGGGGGAGGTACACCACAGATATGCCCCCTGTGGCAGGGTCAGATGTGGGATGGCCATTCCTCTCCACACCCATAGCACAATCCATATATCCCCCAGGGCCCTGTAGGTGGTGCAGGGGCTGTGATAACAGAGAAATCATCCTACGGCTTGCTGGGTTATTTTTGTGTTCTGACCTCGCCCTCCTCCCTGATGTCACGCCATACCCCAAGGTAGCCTTGCACACTGTAGTGTGTGCCTGTGCAAAATGCAGGTTCCCTGACCCACCGCAGGGGTCACTAGAATAGCCAAATCCAATGCCATCCCTCCCCAGCTGGGAGCACTGCCACTTGGCAGCACCTACCCAGCCCTTGTGGTTGCCTGACTGGCTTCCTGGGCTCACTTCAGATCCCAGGTCACTGACATGGGAGTGCACAGTGCTACCCATTGGATACTCCGGTGGCACTTTGGACTTCAGTTCTTACATGTGCATCACTGAGCTGCAGGAATAGTTACCTGACTCCCAGTTCCACTTTACAGTCAGGTAAGATTTCCCCTATTTTGTTTTTAATACCATGCTATCTTTTCTTATGCTGTCATGGCCTCCAAGCCTGTATTATAATTTTATTTATTTCTTTTTACAATTGGACTTACAACCTTTGAGCCACAGACTCATTTACAAAGGCCCCTCATCACAGAGAGGACAAATCAGTGATACATGGTTATGGAGTGCTGACAGACAGTTACATATTTTTGTATAATTTTATTTAATGTGAATTTGACTGTGTGGTAGGTCAGAAAGGGCTCCAAAATCTAGTCTCTTTTCTCAGAGCTTCTCTGAATTTTTATCCCGCCTCCTCTGGGGGGGTGCTGCCCAACTAACAAAGTTCACTCACAGCCTCCTTGTTTGTTTTTTTCTGAACTGTAGTTATTGGCTGATGTCTTTATGTACATTGCTACCATATCAGGTAAGCATAACCTTGTTTGTAAATGGCAGGGATGCTGTAAAGAGATGCAATATTCAACTGTGATGGTGCAGTGTAGGACCAAATATGTTATGGACAGCTGCCGACTGAACTGTCAGTGAATGCGTACTGTACAGGGTACATGCTCATTGGTTCAGCCAATAAGCGCATACTCTGTACAGTAGGCATTCATTGACAATTCAGTCGATGACTGCATGGCGATAATGTGTAGAGTGAGCCAGTCACTGGCTCTGGTTGGGATGGGGAGCTGGGTTGGGGGTCTGGTCCTGGTGGGGTGGGGGGACATTATGATTGTGATCATGGAATGGGAATGGATGGGGGTACCTCTTCACTGTGGTACTGGGATCAGGGCATTATTCTAATGTGCTCGGGGATCAGGCATGGGAGTGGGGAACCTGCACTATGGAAAAGGGGTCAGGGATAATTCTATTTCAATTGGGGACTGGGCATGGGGTGTGTGTGTGTATCTGTTTCTAACAGGGATCAGGGCAGGGTGGGGCATGCTTGTGCTACTGATGGGGAGCGGGGATGAGAGGGGGGTACCACTGGACTATCAGGGCTAGCAGGGGGACTGGCTTTGCCTGTGATGGTCAGGCCTGGAAGGGGGCTGACCCAGTGCATTCAGGCAGGTGCAGCCATGCTAATGAGCCCATAATGGGCATGCATGAGGCCTGTTTGTGCCATGCATGCCCAATGAGCTCATTCACATATACTGGCTGAATATCGCCTTTGAGGGAATGGCGCATCCAGGTACTTGCCACACATTCCTCCATTGGCGGTGTTCAGCCCCGGCCCTGGATGCACTGCACCCACCATGGCAGCTGCCTGCTTTGTGCCGCATATCCAGGGTCCCATATTCAAACAGATACGCGATCTGTGCCGTCTACGCATGCTGTATGAATACAGCTACAGTGCCATCCAGTGTATCTATTTTGCATGACACACTGTTATTCATGTGCAACCAGCTGGCATTATATATGTCCCCCCAATGTTAAAGTATATAAAAGATCAGAAATGTACAATACAAGGCCGACCCAGTGGCGTGGAGGTCTGAGGTGCCTAGTGCCTTACATCCTGCCACACTGGTGACCCAGGTTCAGGAAAGGATGCGGATCACTTGGGGGTTGGCAAGGCAAGGGAGGATTGAACATCCTGAGGACAGTTCTCCTTCCTCAGGGAGAGGGGGTTACATGACCTGCTGTCGGCTGTCACCTGGAGTCATCCAGGTGACAGCATAGGTCTGGGTTTGTCACACGGTGGACCAACCCAGATGTTTGAAGATGTCTCTGTGGAAGCAGAGCTCATTGCTTTACCATTGCATGGAGAAGGTCCAGGGGGAAAACCAAATATGGGTGAAAAAAAACCCTCTAGCTGCAGGATGACGTCCAGTGCCTCGCAGGCTGCGCACAGATGACTGGGCTCCAGCCACAGTCCAGGTAGCCAGGATGTCAGCGAGAAGATTCAAACACCTTAAGGGCATTAACAAAGTAAAAGAGTCTAATATGTTTCAATATAAGAAAAATAGCAGGACAAGAGGACACATCATGAGATTAGAGGGAGGCAGATTAAGGGGTAATGTGAGGAAGTTCTTTTTCACAGAAAGGGTGTTGGAAGTATGGAACGGCCTACCTCAGGAAGTGGTGGATATGAATACAGTGCAGGGCTTCAAACAGGCATGGGATGGGCATAAGGGAGCAATACATATGAGTATGAATAGATAGGCCACTTATGGAGCAAAAGTCGATGGCACATTCATAAGGCAGAAAATAAATGGGCAGACTGGATGGGCCTTGCAGTCCTTATCTGCCATCAACTTCTATGTTTCTATGTTTCTAAGATAAGTCTGGGGGAAGCTAGGTGATTGGGTTTGGGGGCTTGGGTAAAAGGGTGTGTGCCAGGGGTGACTGGAACTAAAAATCTCTGTGGATCATATGAATATAAGAATGAGCCAGCAGATAAAGGCCTTGTGGTCTGTCTTGTCTGCTCAAGTTTGCACTTCCCCCCAAGTATCAACTGATGGATCTGCCCCCCCTCCCATTATCCAATCCTCCCTTCCCTTCTAATCCATTCCGCCCTTCCCTTCTATGTCCTTCCTCTCCACCATGCTCCCCCCATGCAACTTTCCCTTTTACTCCATCCCAACCTCTTTGGAAGCTGTCCACAGTCTTCAGGGATACAACTTCCTCCGGCAACTCACTTCATTTTGCCATCACTCTTTCAGTGAAAAAGTGTCTCCCCATTTCCCTCTTGAATCGTCCCCCCACCAATTTGAGGCAGTGCCCCCGTAGTGGTCCTGTTCTTACTAAAGATGAAGACAGCTTTAGAGTGCACTTTGTTGAATGCTGTGGAAAAGATATTCTCAGCCAAACACCCTCAATCCACACTTTACTTTTTCATTCCTGTAGCCTATTTTCTTTTAAGCAGTATTCACTAAATTTCTCACGGGCTGATAAAGTGTAAAATATTTAGTCAGAGTTTTCCTTTTTGACCCCACCCGCCACTTGTCTTACACTAAAACTCCAAGAGTTTCCCAAGTCAATTTTTCTTGGACATTTAAGCAGCAGAAAAACTGAGAATCCAGCAATGTCTATGCTCTGAAAAAAAAAAATCGTAACTTTTCTAAGAGTTGTAACTTCAGACAGAGCTAAGAAATTCTCAGGGTCATCATCCTATCAAGTTCTAACCTTTTTAAGAAAAGCTGGGTATAACATTCTGCATGGATTGGTTCCAGTGCATACAGTAATCCATAATTTAACAGGATGTACCATATTGTATGGGATTCCTAAGGCTTGAAGTTGGCTTCCCACCCCATCAAATTTCTCTTTTCTCCATCAGACAGAGAAACTCAGATTAGGAAAAATATGTATTGGATCATTCTATGTGAAATTTACACACTCTGACGGAATGGAATTCTGTGGAATTTCTGAACCTTCTGCCTAATTCTGCGGAAATCAGTCGGTGGCAGAATTTTGACATTTTGAAAGGGAAATGGTTTTCATGGACTTTCAATCTAAACATTTGCAAAAACTGCAAATTGCTTTTCTGCAATCTACAGAAAAGTATTTTGTAGTTTACATGCTCAGTGGAAAATTATTCTGCAGTTTACATAGAAATGGCTGTTTGGGAATTCTGCAGAAATTAAAAATAAATTCTGAAGAGCATTTCAGAAGTGGAATTGCCATTCTGCATGGATTTCGCCAGTGGGATGCCCCATGCCACATGTTCTAATATTGGGGAACCATCATGTCAATTACTTTTTGATGCTAGCCAACACTGAAGCTCTGTCTCCATGACTCCCATCCCGACACCACAAGTCCACACGCATATCTTTTATTCCTCTCAACTCCTTAAAGAGCATTTCCAATGACTCTGCATTTTCTGTTGGTGCCACTGGTGCCAGCTGTGCAAGGTCAGCCTTGCTCTGTTTAGGGCCTTGCTAACGTGATGGTAGTATCAGCTACAGTCCTGAATTTGAGACTAACAATTCTGTTCAGCTGCTTTCCCCTTCCATTTTCAACAATTGGACAGGCCTTCAGCATATTTTCTACATTTAGGGTACATTTTGAAGCACAAAAGACAGTTTATTCGTATCTTAAAAGCATTTTTAGTTAGCCAAGACTGGAGCTTGAGTGCCATGCTGCTATCAGCCTCAGTGCATCATGTGACTCCTTTACATAATGATTTAATGAAGGCTAATTGCTTTGTATACAGCTTCCAAGTTGATATTAGTGTAATATTTATTATAGATATAGTCACTCAGAGCTCTGCAAAAGCATTGCTTGCTATCTGGTTGGTCATGTCCCCAGGAGACACAACTTGTACAACTACAACATCAAGTAAATAATAAAACACAGAAGGTTGTGTAATTATAGGCTAATAAATTGCACGCCTTAGTGCATTGTCAGCAATAGGTGTATCCAATTGCCTTTAAACGCACCAGAGAAATGTACTTATTGCACATAATCACTTGTCTTTAGAGCGTCTCAGTGTACTAATAGAATAGTTTTTTTTAAACTTTAATTTTTATTATTTTTAAGATAAAATCCAATTACAATGCATGTGAGACATAGAGTAGTTAATGTACATGTCAGTGTAACATCCAAATTACAGCTACAGCACAGGTTCAATATTAGGTCCTGATTAGGACTATTGCTTTGTCTTAATAATACCTAATTATTATCAGGGTTCCTTGGCATGTTCAATTAAAAAAATAAAGGAACACATTTTATCCCATAGAGAGGAGACAAGAAAATTGTTATTAAGAAAGCAGTTAATTTGTTATTTCCATGCATTCCCTAATCAGTTTGTATATTTAAAGGCGCCATTAGGGTCCAAATTCAGGGTCCTGCTGAGAAATATATATTACCCATTTGCGCCATTTTAATTCAAAAGTCCCCTCTCTGCTCCCCCCTCTGGCTATCAGTCTTTCCATTATATAAAGTTCCTCCATGACCTTATGCCATTCCTGAACTGATGGGAGGGATTTTCTACCCCAGAGGCGAGTGATTGCCTTTTTAGCAGCCAATAGGTAAGTAACAAGAAGGGAACCTCTGGGAATATGTACCCCTTCAGGAGGAACTGGAAGAAGTAGCATTTCAGGTGTTAGTACTGCTTATTCTCCTACCAGTTCAACCAGTGTCTCCCTACCTCTCTCCAATAATGTCTTAATTGGCTGCGTGACCACATTATGTGGATGTGGTCAGCCATAAGCACCCCGCAGTCCCTCGAGCATCTACCCTGGGTCGGATGTAGAAACTTCGCCAGCCTAGCTGGAGTGATAAAAAATCTTTTTCTCACCTTCCAGATGAACTCCCTCCAGTACAGGTATGTAGAGACTCCCATTGATAGTCTGATAAATTTCAGCCAGTCTTCCACAGAGACTGGTGCTTCTAATTCTTTGTTCCATGCCTCAAGAATCCCCCTAGTGGATTCCCCTGACACCTCCTGTAAACCCTTATATAATAAGCCTATAATGTGAAGCCATACCTGCCCTCTGATAGTGGTTATAAAACTATTCAGTAACAACGGAGGCGTATTAGGGAGGGTCTGTCTTACAGGGGTTCGTTGTCGTAATAGTTCTTGGATCTGTGCATAGACAGCATAGTCCCCTTGTTGGAGAGCATATTTTTCCTGCGAAGCAGAGAATGGAATGATTCTTTGAGCATCCATCAATTGGAAGATGAATGATAAGCCTCTAGTGTGTCAATTATTTATAGTCTGTACCAGGTGTGGCGGATGGTCAGACAGTTCTGTCTCTAATATTCTTAGATAATAGCTAATCTGTGACATATTGGGAGATGCTCTAAGCCTATCCCAAATTGACAAACTGGATTTAGCCACCATGTATAGGTTGCTTCTTCTCATGGCCTGAAGGTCTGACAAGTAGCTTACTTTAAGTATATCTTGTATGTTATTAAGGGATTGTTCCAGGGCCTTCCACGGTATAGAGTAATTTGGGTTACTCCAATGTAAGATTCTGGTTAAAACAGTTGCCTGAGCATATCTCTGAAGGTCTGGAAGGGCTAGCCCTCCTCTGTTTTTAGGAAGCTGTAGAATAGTCCATCCAACTCTGGGCCTCCCCCCCCCCCCCCCAAATGAATCTGCCCAATGTACAGTTCCAAGAATTAAAATACATGGAAGGTGGGAAAATTGGGATGGTCTGGAACAAATAAAGTAGTCTCAGCAAAATATTTGTTTTCACTAATTCTACTCTCAAATAAAAAGGGAGGTGGAGTTGAAACCATTCATGTAGATCTGCTTCGAGTCTAAGGGTAAGGGGTTCATAATTTATCAAATTTTTATTTTCAATGTTTTGGGGAAGAAATATCCCCAAATATTTTATTTTGGTACTATGCCATTTTAATGGTAACTTTCTTTTCAGTTCTGGGGATGCAGCAAAATTAACTATAAGAACCCCCCATCTTCATAGAGTTTATTTTGTACCCAGATGCCTGGGCAAATCTCTCTAGCAGATCCCAGTGAGTTGGGAGGGACTTTTCAGGGTTCTCAAGGGAAAAATAGACATCATCCATGTAAAGTGATAACTTCTTCCCACCCATATGCCCTGTACTCTCTGGAGTCCCCATGTAGCAGTGGGCAATGGCTCAAAATACAAAGCGAAGAGTGGGGGGATAGGGGGCACTCCTGACGTGTCCCCCTCTCTAACGGTATGCAGGATGTAATATTTCCATTCACCCTTATAAATACTTTGGGAGAGGTGTATACCTGAGACACCCATTTAATAAAATCTCTTGGGAAGCCGAATAGGTCCAAAACCCCTCCACAGGAATCTCCAGGAGACCCTGTCAAAGGCCTTGCATGTGTCCAGGCTTATTAAAAGCGATGAGTTGGACTGTTTAACCATGTAATCCATTAAATGAATTGTCCTCTGAATGTTGTCTGCTGTTTGTTGCATTCTGAGAAAGCCTGCCTGATCTGAATGGATAATATTGGGTAGGATGTTTTCCAGTCTTCTGGCCCATATACCCATGTATATTTTGTAATTACAGTTTAAGATTGAAATAGGTCTGTAGGATTCTGTGAGTGCTGCGTCCTTTCCCAGCTTAGGGATAGCTGAGATAACAACATAGTCCCACGAGGGTGGAGGAGGAATAACCCCCTGGATCTCTAAAAAAGCTTGATGCATCGGGGTAGCAACACTGAGGTAAAAGACTTGTACCGCTCTGCCAGGAGCCCATCCGGCCCCAGACACTTAAATGTTTTGGACTGGCCAATGGCCATTTAAATTTCAGTATTGGAAATAGGGCTGGATAACATAGCCTACTGTGTGTATGTGAGTTTAGGGAATTGGAGAGAGGCCACAAAGGATTGGATTTCCTCTTCCGATGGGGGGTTGTCTACGTTTCTATGAGAGGCATCACCAGCAGAAAACAAGAAGTTGATATCCCTCTCTACAGACAGTTGTTGAGACCCCATCTGGAGTACTGTGTCCAGTTCTGGAGACACCATCTCCACAAGGACATAGACAGGATGGAGGCAGTTCAGAGGAGGGCAACTAAAATGGTGCAGGGTCTGCAACTGAAGCCATATGAGGAGAGACTAAAGGAGTTTAATATGTATACCCTTGAGGAAAGGAGGGAGAGGAGGGACATGATATAAACTTTTAAGTACCTCTTTGGAATCAACAAAGTCCAAGAGGGTAGCATCTTTCAGAAAAAGAGATGTGCAAGAACAAGGGGACACAATTTGAAGATAGAGGTGGAACGGCTATGGGGCAATGTGAGGAAGTATTTTTTCACAGAGAGGGTGGTGGAAGCATGGAACAGCCTTCCTGAGGAGGTTGTGGGGTCTAAAACTGTGGAAAAATTCAAGAATGCATGGGACAGACATAAGGCAATTCTTGTGATGGGTAGGAAGAAATAGGCTGTTGGTTAACTAGGATCTGCAGCTTATCCTGTAGGTAGGGAAATGGGCAGACTAGGTAGACCAAGTGGTCCTTATCTGCCGTCAAAGTCTATGTTTCTATGTTTCAGCATAAAGTGTTTTGTGAAAAAGCTGGAATGCCTGCATAATGTCTAAGTTTTTCTTGAGGAATACCAATGATGTAGGATCTTTTATCTTAGTAATCGTAGCTGAGTGTCTGGAAGCTCGATCTCTTCTGGCTAAATTCCTGGCCCCTTTTGGGCCACCCTCATATAAATATTTTTTAGGATACAGGAACTTTGCCTGCACCTTGGAGTCTAATACTTTTTGTATCTCTGAGTGTACCTCACGGATCTCCGCTGACAAGGTTCTCCCTTCCCCTCAGTCTGCAGCTCTTGGAGTCTGGTTTGCAGATATTTATATCTAGCTTCCTGTTTTTTATTCAGGGTTGTTGAGTGTGCAATAGTCTTCCCTTGTATTACTGCCTTGATTGTATCCCATAACAGAACAGAGGAAACTTCGGGTGAGGAGTTCTCCCGCAAATTTGGGGGATACGCTCTGCTATTTTAGTCTGAAACTCCTTGTCCTTTAGCATTGATAGGTTTAGCCCCACAGGGCAGTTCTCTTAGGTTTGCCTAAGGCAACCTTCAATATGAGGGGTGCATGGTCAGAAATAACTCATGCTTCTGCTGCTATATCTGTTATAATATCTAAATGTTCAGACGAAATAAAAAAATAAACAATTCTAGGAAATGTATGGAATCTTGGAGAAAGAAAAGTGTATCCTCCCCTGGAAGGATAAAGATGGTGCCAGATATCTGTTAGCCCCAACCATGGCAATTGTAGCTTAAGCAATTTCTGTGTAGGGGAGTGTCTGTGGGGCTGTGGATGTGAGGCGTCCTTTTGGGGATTGAGAGTCACATTAAAATCCCCCCCTATCAGCAAGACCCCTTTTTGTAAGTCTAATAACTTATTAAAGAATCATCTCAGGAGATTCAGAATAGCATCAGGTGGGAGATAAACACTGGCTAGAGTAACCTCAGTTTCAAATAATCTACCGTGTACAATTATAAAATGGCCATCAGGGGTCGGACCATTCCTGCTCTTTTACAAATGCTGTGCTTGAAGGTATCAAAATCACCACCCCTCGGCGTTTTCCTGATTTTCTAGACGAAGAGAACATAGAATATCTACCTCCTGCTGAGAGCTTTGTGTGCTCGAGTGGAGATAGATGCGTCTCTTGTAAATATATTAACTCCACCGCCTGTCTACGAAGGTATTGCTGCAATCTCACTCTTTTAATAAGGCTGTTGATTCTGTTAATATTCAATGAGAGAATTTTAATAATTTCCCCCGCCATAGTTGCTTAAAGAGTGATATACCACCAGGTCATAATCTATACTCCAGTTTTTTTAATAAATTAGTTGAACCCCATATTGCATTAACTATAAGCCCTTGATTGCATCGAGAAGGTATGTCTCTCCCATGGTTCCACTGACATAGGCTTAGAAATCCAATATGCCCTCTTATATTTTCATTGCCTACCCTTTCACCCTGGGACCCTTGCTTGCCATTGCTTTGAGATTCTAAAATTAAAGGTTGCTGTAATTTAACCTGCACTTTCCATGTCTCACTTTAAATTAAATAACAGTGCCAAACCAACATCAGCCCCAACTTGGAGCCAACTGAAACATTAACATTTATATAACTATATACAAACACAATATATATTGTTGTCATTGTAAACCTAAAGATTTCCCTCCATAGGGAGAGAACATTATTCCACACTGTGTCCTCCAGGTAAACCACTTCTCCCATTTTCCCTGGAGGTAGAGGTAGTCCCTGTCTGCTCCAAGCAGGGACCTATGGGAACAAACCCTTTCATTCCCTACATAAAAGGGTAAACTCAAGAGGGGGAGAAAAGAAAAAGACAAGGGTAGCAATAACTCATCTTACCCAATGGCAGCTCATCTATCTCTCCCCCCTCCCCGACTTTCAGTAAAATCCACAAAATCATTGGCTGCCATCTTTCTCAAGGAAAGTAGTTAGGAACCAGTACTTTACTTTGAGTCTAACATGAAATATAGTCCATGTAAAAGTCAGTTTAAAAAAGGGGGAATAACTGAAAAGAATCCAACTGGTTAGGTTGAGACCACTTGGCTAAACCAAAAAAATAACAATATGCAGTTCTCCATGAGCAGGGTTGGGTGACTGAGGATCCAAGTTTACCCCGCAAATAAAATAGTGGGGGAGGAAGGGGCACTGGAAAACCAACCCAGACACAGCTGGCTATCCGACCAGAGTTAGCCCAGCAATAGAGGGTCTACCCCGAGTCTGGAGCCGATCTAGGAAAGAGCAGGGCCAGAGAGCCCAAATTGGAAAAACCCCCAAGATCCACTCACCATCCGATGAAGCTGTAATCTTCTGGTCAGAGCAGTCAGGTTGCAGTCATTGCTGAATCTCTTCGGTAGACCTCCAAAGCTTTTTTCGCTACTCCCAGGGCACTCTGTGGCCCTCGTTGCTTGTTAGGGATGGTCTGCCATCTCTCTGGGTGCTGTGTCATTGCTCTGCCCTCTAGTGGACTTTCTGGAAATTGTAACCCATGTGTACTAAGATCAGCTAGAGCTTCTTGAGCAGTATTGTATTCTCTTTTCCCTGAAGGTAGCTGGACCACCAGCCGAGCAGGGTATGGAGTAGTGAATTTGTAGCCTGCCTTTTTAATTACTGGTAGCTGAAGTAGAAAAGTTTGCCTCAGCCTCTTTGTCTTGGGGCATAATCGTGGTCTAAATATATACAGGTTTGGAGTGGATCATTTTGTGCAGTTGGCTTTGGGGTTAACACTCGATGCACCCGTTCCAGGTGTAGGTCCAGATCTGGGGGCAGTCCTAAAGCCGTATGCATCAGTGCATCAATGAATTCTTTTATATTATTTCCCTCAGACACTTCTGGAATGCAGTAGATCCTTACATTTTTTCTCCTGGCATGATTTTCAGAATCTTCTTGTCGGGCCTCCATTTGCTCTAATTCTTTTAACTTCTGTATTTCAGTTTCTAAATCATCTGTTCGGTTTTCCATTACTGTACCCTGACATTTCTGATTGTCCATCCTTTGTTCAAGCTGCATAACGTCCCGCCTGAGCTCTCCATACATTTCTTTGATTTCTACATGAATCAAATCTTTTGGTAAATAGCATCAAGTTTGGCTTTTTTTAGCTTTTGTTTTAGCCGTTTTTAACCTGCAGTTTCATGGTGGTGCGTCTAGCTTCTTGGGAGGTTGAGGTCTGTAGTGTATTATTGTCCGAGGCCTCCTAGTCTGATCTATCCTCCATCTCCTCCATCTGTAGCCATATGATATTGCTTACAGCCAAGTTTTATATATCAAACTCCAAATTATAGATACATAGACAGTGTTGGCAGATAAAGGCATATGGCCCACCCAGTCTGCCCATTTGAGTTTGTAAGTTCAGTTTATGTTTTCCAAGAAGTCTGTTGCCCCTTACCCCTGACCTCCAGAATTCCTTTATGTCTATCCCATGCATTCTTAAATCCCGTGATTGTTTCAGCCCCCACCACTTCCTCTGGCAGGGTGTTCCACTTGTCCACCACCCGTTCTGTGAAGAAATTCTTCCTCACGTTTCCTCTGAATCGTCCTCCTCCAACTTCATCCCATGCCCTCTAGTCCTGGAACATCTTTTCACTTAAAATAGTGCATTCCTGCACCCTGTTCCTCCCTGTAAGATACTTCATGTCTCTATCATATCCCCTCTCTCCCTCCTCTCCTCCAGGGAGTACATGTTCAGTGCCTTTAACCTGTCCTCATAGGACTTGTGATGCAATCAATGCACCATCTTTGTTGCCCTCCTCTGAACCTTCTCTACCCTGTCTATGTCCTTACGTAGGTAAGGTCTCCAGAACTGCACAGTGTACTCCAGGTGCGGCCTCACTAGTGTCTTGTATAGTGGAATTATGACCTCCTTTTCCTGATGGTGATGCCCCTGCCTATGCATCCCAGCATCCTATTGCTTTACCTGCTGCCTTGTCACACTGTTCCCTGCCTTGAGGTCATCAGAGATGATAACCCCAAGATCCTTTCCTGCTTGGTGCATGCTATATCCTCACCCCCAACTGATATATTGTGCCAGGTTTTTGTGCCCATATGCATTATCTTGCACTTCCTTGCATTGAATTTCAACTGCCAAACCCCTGACCATTCTTCAAGTTTCTGCAGGTCCCTTCTCATTCTGTCTACACCCTCTGGTATGTCTACTCTGTTACAGAGCTTTGTGTCATCAGCGAACAGTGAAATTCTGCCTTCTAGGTCCTGCTAATGTCACTGATGAAGATATTGAATAGTATCGGTCCCAGCACTGATCCTGTGGTACCCCACTGGTCCTCTTCCCTCTGTGGGTGACGAGCCATTTACCACCACCCTCTGTGTCCTGCTACCCAGCCAGTTACCTACCACCACACTACTGTCCTGCCCACCCATATTCCCCAGTTTGTGCAATAGTCTTCTATTGGCACAGTGTCAAAGGCCTTGCTGAAGTCCAGATAGGCCATGTCCACTGCTCTCCCCTGATCCACCTCCTAGTCACCCAGTCAAAAATTCAATGAGGTTGGTCTGCCATGACCTTCCCTGGTGAAACCATGCTGCCTTGGGTCCTGTAGTCCATTGACAACAGATGTTTCCACCAATCTCTCCTTCAGTAGTGCTTCCATGATCTTCCCACTACCGAGGTGAGGCTGACTGGTCTGTAGTTCCCGCTTCCTCTTTGTTCCCACTTTTGTATAAGGGGACTACATCTGCTATCCTCCAGTCTTTGGGTACCTCCCTGTTTCTAGTGATTGGCTAAACAGGATAGCAAGAGGTTCAGCCACCACCTCTCTTAGTTCTTTAAGGACCTGGGGTGCACCATCTGGCCCCATTGCTTTATCAACTCTTATTATTACTTCCAGTTCCTTCAGGACCCTTTCTCGTGTAAAGGGACTTGTAGTGTCATTTCTGCACCATTCTCCCTTGTACTCCCGTTCAGACCCATTACCCTCCTCTTCCTCAGTAAAGACTGAGCAAATACCTGTTCAATATGTCAGCTTTACTGTTGTCATCCTCCACAGCCCTCATCCTCCCCTTCAGTCTCACTATCCCTCCCTTTGCCTTTCTTTTTTCACTTATGTACCTGTAAAAGGTTTTGTCCCCTCCTCCCACTGATTTTGCAATGTGTTCTTCTGTCTGAGCTTTGGCTTAGCTTACTGACCTCCCTGCCTCCCTTTGCTTCTCCTGGTACTTCTCCCTGTCCCCTTCTGCCTGTGTCTTTTTGTATTGCCTGAATGCAATCTTTTTGGCTTTCACTTTCTTTGCTACCTCTTCGGAAAACCATAATGGTCTCATCTTCCTTTTCCTCTTGCTAACCTGCTTAATAATTCTGTTGCTCTTGTAATCCCATTTTAAATACTTCCCACTGTTCCTCAACCCCTGATTCCTGCCTCATTCCCTTAATGCCTCTTTCAAGTATCTCCCCATTTTCTCAAGGTTGCCCCTAAAATCCAGGATCGTGTTTTTGTGAGGTTTGGTTCTGCTCTTTCTGTGATTTCAAACCACAGTGACTGGTGGTCACTCTTCCCAGGTGCTCCCCACTCTTACCCCATCACACTGTCCCTGTTTGTGAGCACAAGGTCCAGTATTGCCTTCTGCCGAGTTGGTTCCATGACCAGTTGCTTGAGGAAGGCACCCTGAAGAGTCCAGGATAAATCTGCTCCTAGCTGATGCTGCTGCTGGGATGCTCCAGTCCACGTCTGGAATATTGAAGTCTCCAACCAGTACTACCTCACCCTTGTCTGCCATCCTCTGGATGGCTAGCATCAACTCCTATCTGTTTCTTCCTCCTGGGCTGGTGGTCTATAGACCACACCTGCTGCGGATGGCTGGCCCCATTTTCTTTCCAGCTTAACCCACAGTATCTCTCCCCCATTTTGTTCCTCCTGGATCTCTGTGGCCCTTATGTCATTTTTCACATACAGTGCCATTCCTCCTCCCTTCCTGTCTGCCCTGTCTCTTCTGAATATGTTGTAGCTAGGTATGGCCAACTCCCAGTCGTGGTTATCATTACGCCAGGTTTCAGTGATGGCCACAATGTCCAGGTCTGACTGCACCATGACAGCCTCCAGATCTTCCATCTTGTTGCTAAGGCTCCTGGCATTTGCACACATGGCTTTCCATGATTTGACCTCCCTAGACTGTTTCGCTGTTCTACTCCAGCCCCTTCCTTGGTTGTCCTTTATCCCTATTAAATTAATAGATAGCAGCCAAATGTCCCGTTTTAATGGTATTTAAGCTTTGTTTGGAGCATGTTTTTAGTCGGGGTGGGATCGAGTTGTTCTCCTAAGCTGCCATTGAGTTCAGGCCAGAACTGGAAGTTAATAGAATAGTTTAAAAAAAAATAAGAGATGAGAAATACAGTAGAAAAGTGTGCTTTGGGTTCTGACACATGGATGGAATTTTGTTTGCAACTGCAGAAGTGAAATCTGATTTGATGGATCAAAAATGTTCAAAAGTGCAAAATCAAGTTGCAAAGTAGTCAGAGAAACAGCAAACTCTCGACCATTATACTAAACCACCAGAAGCTGCCCAATGGCATGGTTGGGAGCAAGAGCCAGATACCAAATGATCTGACTTGGATGTGTCTGAGACTAGCAGGGCCGTGGCAGTGTGTACAAAGGATGCCTTTAAGAAATCAGTTAAAGGCATTATAGATTGAGGGAGAGCTCCCAATCAATTGGAGCGTTCCCTTCCTCTGTGTGTGAGACACTCTTAATCTCTGAAAAGTGTCTCACGTGCAGCTGCCCTGGAAACAGACATGTTTGGTTAAGGTTTTCTAAAAGTGTAATATTATATTGAATGATGTCGAACAACAATAGTATTGTTGTATTGTTTAGATGGTGTGCAACTACATTCAGTGAACAAGGAGAGGGACCTAGGAATCATAGTCAAGTAATGAACTATAATCTTTTAACTACTGTACCCAAGTATGAAAAACTACAAGTAGGTAATAAGTTCCATTAAGTGAACATTTGTCTCTAGGAATACACAGTGCATAATGCAATTGTATAAAACCTATATATTACCACATCTAGATTTTGGATCCCCATTCTGAAGTCCCTATTTAAAAAGGGATATTGCCTTAGTCGAGAGGACTCAGAGAAGAGCAACTAAACTAATCTGCAGGATGGAGACCTTGAGCTATGGGGAGAGACTGGCATCATTGGGCCTGTTTAGCTTGGAGGAAAGAAAAAAGCAAGAGGATCTTCTGCTATTGTTCAACATATTGAAAAACCCTGAACTCATGACAAAATGTGGCCTGGAGTTTAATAATAGATCTGTTTCCCTAAGGTCCCATAGTAAACAATTGTCGATCCCCAGGGAAAACTCCAGTAACAGAAATAATTATTTTACAATGAGATCAGTCCGTTTGTAGAACAAACTTTCAAATGATCTGGTATGCAGAACCTCATTCAGTAGCTTTAAACACGAGCTCGATGAATACATTCTGACATCAAGAATTACAGAATACACCCAGTAGAAGTGGGAGACACATCTTATGGGCTTTTGGCCTTCTTTGTCTTACTAAACCAAGTAACCAGTAACCAAGTAATATATTAACACCAGTGTTGAGACCACTCTTAAAGTTGTAAGAGTTGTCTCACTTACATTCTTAGGGTATCAGAACTGTTCACTTTCAGTTTATGGTTTTCATACTCTAAGAATGTGTGTCAGATCACTCTTACAACCATAACAGTGGTCTTTGTGGCGCTATTAACATACACAGCTGGATCAAGAGATACTTTTGAGGCACTACTTAAAACTGTGTAGGATCTTTAGTCCTCTCGGGAAAAGGACACGGAGAAGGTAAAATGCTCAGTTTGAGGCACACTGTTGTCTAGTGTACCTACCTGGTTACCAAAAACCAAATAAATAAAATAAAATAAGAAACAGACTGTTCCTGGATCTGTAAGCAAACTGGCAAATATTCAGGACATACTTGGTAAAACTGAAACAGATACCTAACAGTTAAAGGCCAATGTAGGAACTGCAAGGGCTATATCCTGGATGAGTATAAGGGATTTCGCATACATGGCCAGCCATAATCAAAAATCTTTCAAATGCTACCTGGGAAAGAAATTCAAGATTTATGGGTGCTCCTGCTGTTGCATTAGGTGGGTCAAGAGAGGAGAAGTGGCTACAATGAACAAGAAGTAACTGGTGCAACAGGTGAGAGCAGGTACTTTCATGGAACTGGACAGCCGTACTCATGGAATCCAAAAGGCCACAAAGAGCCACAATTAGGTTGCAGGATAAAATAATCATGAGAAAGTAATTGCTTTGTCCATGAAACTTTGGTAGACTTGGGGAGTGGTTATTGCACTGGTGCTGAAGATTTGCAATAAACTTTGGTTATTTTATCTTGTAACCCAACTGTCATTCTTTGTGGCCTTTTGGAAACCATAAGCTCAGTTCCCCAGGGCCACTTTAGGTGGGTTGCAATTACTGTTCATTGCTGATTTACTTAGAAATGTGTCAGAATTGATACTTACTGCTGAACCAGTCAGAATCTTTTTTTTTATTTAAAAGGTCTCCCTCCAGTCATACCACTCAACACCCACCAAACGCTGAGCTAATAATGACCAGAAAAATCAACAAAACCTGTCAGCCATTGTAATATTCATTACCAGCTCTGCTGATAGAAACAGGGTTTGTTTCTCTGCAAAGAAATAAAATGTTTTTATTTTGAGTACAGTGATATTCAACGTATACCTGACCTTTTTCGGGAGATAGAGTAAAAACAAATATGGTTTCTCTCACCTAAAGTAGGCTTTGCTGAAATTAGTCTTGAAGAAGTAGAATTATGTGTCTGACCAATGTAGGGCCCAGTCAAACAGCTACGGTGGACAACCTCATGCATAGAACTGAAACAAAGAACAAAAACAACAAATTGTTGATGCATTTTCAGTCACTAACACAATTGCAGGCAAATCAATGCAAGATCTAAAATATTGTGTAGAACTGTTGTTTGTAGTATCGCCTGGAAGTTACAGTAATGAGCTGTGAATGAGCTTGGTACACCCAGCAGACCTGGGTTTGATTCCCAAAATCTCCATTTGCATACTGTGTGACCCTAAGCAAGTCACTTAACCTCCCTAGTGCTCCCAGGTCATCCCTGATAACAGGCATTGTGCCTACTAGGCCTTACCCAGTTACCAAAGAATAAAATATATATGTATTTTTTTTTAATGGCACTTAAATGTCACTCAGTGCTGCAATAATTCTTACAAACATTGTCCAAAATGTACATTAATTAATTGGGAGCTTGTGCCAAAAAGTGCAACAGTGCAGGTGATAAAACAACAATTTGAACATACCTTAACCCGATGCAGTCTACAAAAGGATGGCTTGGTGTGCTTAGTACCTTTAGGTGTGCGGTTGCCCCAGCACTTTGCTCTTACTCAGTGCTTCACCAGGGGGCTAAAAGTTAAGGTTACTAGCTCCGTAATATGGGTTGCATAACTGAAGGAGGCCTAGGGAGAATAGCCATACAGTTTTACAGACTATGATCCTGCAAAAAAGTCTTAAATCCAGAATCAGTGTGGATACTTTCAGTTCTACTAATGTTAATCCAGGAATCTGTTTTGGCATTGAGTCAAACCCATTTTAGGCGGACCAGACTTGTTCGAATCGCTCTGTGGGCCTTGTGAATGCACTTGCCACATCCAGACCTTGAACATTACTGTGCCTTTAAAGAATCCACTGCTTCTGTTTTACATGCTAATGATTTCCTCTCGCTTTTCCCCTGCTATTTAGGAAAAATTTAATGTTAGGTTTTTCTCTTTTCCTTTTCCTTATCTATGCACTTATAAATAACTGAATGCTGATACCTTAATTAATTCTCTGTATTTAGCTGATCTACTTTTATATGAGATAATTATTTTCTTGAGCAATTGCACTCCATATTTTCTTTGGCCAATTTGGTATGTTATTATTTTTGCACATTCTATTAGCAGACTGAAATGTTTGTTTAATGTGTTTTTTCTTTTACCCCTTTTTCAGTGTATGGACACAGAAGTTATCTCACTATGTCAATATTTATTTTCCTTGATACTGTACAATCACTGTTTTCATTACTGAAAATAAGACTGGTGCTGAATGAACTGCTCGCAGATACAGTTTATTGTTTGGGTTTGCAATGCATGTACTTAAAATAAATAAAACATTTAACTACTGAAATAAGAAATGTTCTACAAACACTACAGCTGGAGTATTACGGCATCCCAAAATGCTGAAGTCCGAAAATGATATACCGACAGTCGGTATCCCGACAGTCAGGAATTGCCTGCGGCAGAGTTGGCAATCAAAAATAAGGGGGGAGAGGCAGGCAAGGCCCCCCAAAACATAGAAAAAATCTCTACCACGGGCAATTCCCAACTGTCTGGATATAGACTTTCAGGATATAATGTTTGGGTTCTTGGGCATATGCCATAGTATATCCTTACAAATAATCTAACAGCAGTACAACTACATGGTTACAGACATACCAGCAGTACAACTTCATGGTTACAGATGCCCTGACAGCAGTACAGATGCATGGTTATGGATGTCTTACCACCAGTACTGCTGCTTGGTTATAGATGTCCTACCACCAGTACAGTTACATGGCTATGGATGTCCTACCACCAGTATAGGTTCATAGTTATGGATAACCTACAACCAGTAAAGGTACATGGTTATGGATGTCCTAACATCAGTACAGGTTCATGGTTATGGATGTCCTACTACCAGTACAGGTGCATGGTTACGGATGTCCTACCAGCAGCACAGGTGCATGGTTATAGATGTCCTACCACCAGTATAGTTGCTTGGTTATAGATGTCCTATCACCAGTACAGTTGCTTGGTTATAGATGTCCTACCACCAATAAAGTTGCTTGGTTATGGATGTCCTACCACCAGTACAGGTGCATGGTTTTGGATGTCCTCCCACCAGTACAGTTGCTTGGTTATGGATGTCCTACCACTTATAGGTGTCAGCATGGCTCAGTTGATAGCACATCTGCCTCTGGACCAGAAGGTCGTGGGTTCTTGTCCCACACCGGGCTTGGACTTGCACCTAAAAATCAGTGGCATCCAAGTGCAGTATTAGGGGGGTACTGTACTGCTGGGGTGCACCGTCCTTCTGATGAGACGTTAAACCGAGGTCCCTTCTACCCATCCTGGTGTTGTCCTGGTGGGTGTCCAGGTGGAAGTAAAAGAACCCAGGGCACTCTTTGCAAAGAGTAGGGGACATTCCCGGTGCCCTGGCCAACATTCTCCTTCCCATAAACCGGTTCATGCAATTATCCAGGCGGTGTGTGGGTGATCAGTGGGGGATGCTGCAACAGAAGGTAAAGCCATCAAAAAATGGAGAGCAATGAGTACCAATGCCCGTAGTCTAGGTAACAAGCTTCCTGAATTAGTGGCCTTGATGGAGGAGGAACATCTGGATATCGTGGCAGTCACAGAAACATGGTACACACAAAACCATGACTGGAACGTAAACATACCAGGATACACTATCTACAGGAGGGACAGGAGGGTAAAAGAGGAGGAGGAGGTTCTTTACATAAAGGAAGGAATAAAAGCAACAGAACAAAAGGGTAAACAGGGAGGAGAAAGAAGCACTGTGGGTAAATTTGGAGACAGGCAATAGCACCACAATCCGCACAGGGTTATAACAGACCCCTTCTCAGGGAGGAAATGGACAAGAAATGATAGAAAGTATACTTAGAATGGCAGAAAAGGGAGATACTGCTGATGGGTGATCTGAATATGCCAGATGTTAACTGGAGTGCAGTTGCAGCTGCCACTGAAGAGTGCAGTTATTCTAGATGCCCTACAGGGGCATGCCTTAGACAACTAGTACTGGAGCCCACTCGAGAGGGAGCAATATTAGACTTGATACTCTCAAATGGAGATGGAGAGAGGATCACAGATGTAGAAGTGGGTAACCATCTGGGAACTAGCGACCATCGAACAGTATGGTTCACAATAAACACAGTAATAGAGTCAAGCCATACAAAGACAAAAGTACTGGACTTAAGGAGGGCTGACTTTGCTATAATGGGTTAGTGCCTAAGGAATGCACTAGCAAATGGGCAGGAAGGAGGGGGTGGAAGAACAATGGGGAATAATAAAAACTGCCATCACAGAGGTAACAAGCCTTTATGTGAAAGCAAATAAACAAAACAAGACGATGTAAGAAACCACTATGGTTCTCAAAGAAAGTGGCAGTGAAGGTTCAAGAGAAAAAGAAAGCATTCAGGAAGTACAAGGAATCGCAGCAGGAGCAGGACAGAGAACTGTATCAGTTAAAGCAAAAGGAGGCTGGGAAGGCAGTCAGAACAGCAAAGGCCCAAACCGAGGAAAAGATAGCCAACTCAGTTAAGAAGGGGGATAAAACCTTTTATAGGTACATCAGGGAGTGAAGAAAGACCAAGGGAGGGATAGTGAGGCTTAATAAAGGGAGGAGGGTGGGCAGAGGGAGACTGTGAAAAGGCAGAGATACTAAACAAATATTTTTGCTCAGTATTTACAAATGAAGAGGGGGAGGTACATAAAACAAACAGTAGAAACACTCTGGATACAGAAGTTGATACCAGCCCATTTACAGAAGAAAGGGTTCTGAAAGAACTCTTAAAACTGAAGGTGGACAAAGCAATGGGGCCTGATGGGATTCATCCCAGAATTCAAAAAGAACTAAGGGTAGAACTAGTGACACCACTGACTACCCTCTTTAACAAATCATGGGAGGATGGGGTGGTACCCGAGGACTGGAGGAGGGGCAGATGTGATTCCCCTTCACAAAAGTGGGAGCAAGGCAGAAGCAGGAAACTATAGACCTGTTAGTTTAACCTCAGTGATAGGGAAAATGATGGAATCACTTCTAAAGGAAAGAATTGTCGAGTATCTAGAAGGACAGGACCCTAGGCAGCATGGATTCACAGCGGAAAGGTCATGCCAGACGAATCTGATAGATTTCTTTGACTGGGTGACCAAAGTAGTAGATCAGGGAGGGGCTGTGGACATGGCCTACCTAGACTTTAGCAAGGCATTTGACACAGTCCCACACAAAAGATTAATATACAAGTTAGCCAGCCTGGGAGTGGGTCCCAAGATGACAGCCTGGGTAAAGAATTGGCTGGAGAATAGGACACAGAGTTATAGTAAATGGAGTCCCTCCAGAAGAAAGGAGGGTTACTAGTGGGGTACCGCAGGGTTCAGTATTAGGACCAGTCCTCTTCAATGTCTTTATAAGCGACATTGCAGAAGGACTGGAAGGAAAAGTATGTCTCTTTGCAGATGACACTAAGATCTGCAACAGAGTTGATGCACAGGGTGGGGTGGAAAGGATGAGAAGGGACTTGGCAAGGTCAGAGGAATGGTCAAATGTATGCAGCTTAGATTCAATGCTAAGAAGTGCAGGTAATGCACCTGGGAAACAAACCCAGGGAAGAGTACACAATGGGGGGTGAGATACTAACAACAACAAGAATGGAAAGGGACCTGGGGTAGTCATATCAGATGACCTAAAGGTGGGCAAGCAATGTGAGAGGGCAGCAAGGAGGGCTGGGGGGATACTGGGATGCATAGGGAGAGGCATCACCAGTAGAAAACAGGAAGTTATTATCCCTCTGTACAGACAGCTGGTGAGACCCCATCTGGAGTACTGTGTGCAGTTCTGGAGACTCAATCTCCGCAAAGACATAGACAGGATGGAAGCTGTCCAGAGGAGGGCAACTAAAATGGTGCAGGGTCTGCACGGAAGTCATATGAAGAGAGACTTAGGAGCTTAATATGTATAGCCTCGAGGAAAGGAGGAGAGGGGGACATGATAGAAACTTTCAAGTACCTCAAGGAATCAACAAAGTCCAAGAGGGTAGCATCTTTCAAAAGAGGTGTGCAAGAACAAGAGGGCTAATTTGAAGATAGAGGGGGCTCAGAGGGTAATTTGAGGAAGTATTTCACAGAGAGGGTTGTGGATGCATGGAACGGCCTTCCGGAAGAGGTTGTGGAGTCAAAATCAGTGGGGGAATTCAAGCATGCATGGGATAGTCATAAGGCAATTCTGGGGTTGGGGGTAGGAAGAAGTAGGCTGCTGGTTAACTAGGATCTGCAGCTTATCCAGTAGGTAGGGAAATGGGCTGACTGGGTGGGCCAAGCGGTCCTTATCTGCCATCAAATTCTATGTTTCTATGATGTGTGATGTGGCCGCCACTAAACATTCAGTCACTTCACTACCAGTCTAGCATTGCCTGTAAAGCGCTTTGGGATACACTGTGTATGAAAAGCGCTATATAAATGCTGATTCTTCTTCTTCTTTACAGTTGCTGGGTTATGGATGTCCTACCACCAGTACAGTTCCTTGGTTATGGATGTCCTAGCACCAGTACAGTTCCTTGGTTATGGATATCCTACCACCAGTAGAATTGCTTGGTTATGGATGTCCTACCACCAGTATAGTTGCTTGGTTATGGATGTCCTACCACCAGTACAGTTGCTTGGTTATGGATGTCCTATCACCAGTACAGTTGTTTGGTTATGGATGTCCTACCACCAGTACAGGAGCATGGTTATGGATGTCCTGCTGCCAGTAAAGTTGCTTGGTTATGGATGTCCTACCACCAGTACAGTTGCGTGGTTATGGATGTCTTACCACCAGTACAGATGCATGGTTATGGATGTCCTACCACCAGTACAGGTGCATGGTTATGGATGTTCTACCACCAGTACAGTTGCATGTTTATGGATGTCCTACCATCAGTACAGTTGCTTGATTATGGCTGTCCTACCACTAGTATAAGTGCATGATTATGGATGTCCTACCACTGGTACAGGTACATGATTATGGATATCCTACTACCAATTCAGGTACTTGGTTATGGATGTCCTACCACTAGTACAGGTGCATGATTATGGATGTCCTACCACCAGTACAAACATGTGGTAATGGATATCCTATGACCAGTACAGGTGCATGGTTATGGATGTCCTACCACTAGTTCAGGTACATGGTTATGGATGTCCTACTGTACCACCAGTACAGGTGCATGATTATAGATGTCCTACTGTACCACCAGTACAGGTGCATGATTATGGATGTCCTACCGCCAGTACAGGTATGTGGTTATGGATATCCTATGACCAATACAGGTGCATGGTTATGGATGTCCTACTGTACCACCAGTACAGGTGCATGATTATGGATGTCCTACCACCAGTACAGACATGTGGTTATGGATATCCTATGATCAGTACAGGTGCATGGTTATGGATGTCCTACCACTAGTTCAGGTACATGGTTATGGATGTCCTACTGTACCACCAGTACAGGTGCATGGTTATGGATGTCCTACTGTACCACCAGTACTGGTTTAGTTCAGTTTATCTCAGTTTATTTGAAGAGATAACATCCACTGAGTAAGCTCATTTGCAAGGCGGTCTCTTTTACATGACCACAGCATAACAATTACAGTACAAAATGTTACAGGTTACAAGGTTAGAGTACACAGCACAATTACAGTAGGTATTTTGATAAAAGACAATGAGTTTAACAACAGCAGGATAGTGCTGGACAGAGCCGGAACATACAAAAATGCATACTTGGATAAGTGCATAGTGCCATTTTTATGTTTGCTTGCATGCATGTACAAGAAACACACTGTGTCGGCACGACTTTTTGGAGGTGTGTGACCCTGCTGTCCAATGCAGTGCTCCGTTTAGCAGGCACGACCATACCATACCAATGGATGCACGAGCTGTTCGTGACAGCAGCTCGGCTGCAGTGGTCTTCAGTTCAAAGAAAACCACCGCTGCAATCAGCAGTGGTAATGTGTGTATTTAGCATATTGACGTCATGCAATTTCTCCAGCCCTCCTGCACGTCACTGCCAATGAAATCCCTTCCACTTTCTCCCTCTGCTGCTGTTCTCCCCACTCCCTCATTCCCGGGTCACTCTCCAGCTACAAAAGAAATCCCTCCCACTTGTTCCCTCTGTTGTTGTTTTTCCCACTCCCTGGTTCCTTGGCTTACCCTCAGGCTGATCAAGTTTTCTTTTTTGCCGAAGGGGTGCCCAATCCACATTGGCTGCAGACCTCCCCAAAAAAAGCACCCAGGTGGCATGCTGGGAGACCACCCCAGAGTGCCAAATATCCCTGTAATTAAGAAAACCTTTCTGCGACGTGTTTTTTATATTTTTTTACCTGTAAAAGAAAAAAATGGTCCCTCGTTGTCTGCGGTAGCCCCTCCCCCAACCCACATCCACCCTTTGTGCACCCCACCTCCCCACACCCCCCTCACCCCATACTTATCTCTGGAGCCCAGCGTGACTATCTTCTGTGGAGCGGGAACACGTCTGCACTCTTCAAACCCGAATGCGAACTGAAGAAATGTCGGTAAGCTGTATAATGGTATAAATGGATTTTTTTCAACTTAAGTGGATATCTTGGTCATTGTCGTGACTTTTGGCACTAAATTTTCAGCATGGGGGTCTTGGGACCCCATCTCATGAATTCAGTCACTGTCATGTCGTCATTTGGTCCCAAAAGGTGATTTCGCGGTCACTATGCAGAATCACCTTTCGGGACTGATTAATGAAATGACAGTGTCACTGTTCATGAAGTGGGCTCCCAAAAAGCCTATGTTGCAAATTTGGTGGAAAAATTCCAAAAAAAAGACTGTGCTACGAGCATGTATTGCACAGTTTCCACGAACGCTCGTAACTTTGAGAATTTGTAATATTTTCACTCCAGATTTTCAACATTGCCATTTTTTCACACCTTCTTATGAATAGTACAGCTATCATTTTTCACATCTTGCCCAAAATGTGTTTTCGCACATCTGGTGCACAATGGTGCGGTCGCTGTGGGAAATCAATGTTTGGGACAGATTAAGAAAATCACAGTGATACTGTTCATGAGTGGAGGTCCCAAAATGCCTATGTTGAAAATTTGGTTGCAAAATTCCACAAAATTACTATGTTAATGAGCGTGCATTGCGCAGTTTCCACGCACACCCGCACCTTTGAGAATTTTTAACATTTTCAGTCCAGAGTTTCAACATTGCCATTTTTGCACACCTCCTTATGAACAGTACAGATGACATTTTTCATATCCTGACTGAAATGTGGTTTTGCACATCTCAATGTTCGAGACTGATTAAGAAAATCACTGTGCCACTGTTCATGAGCAGAGGTCCCAAAATGCCTATGTTGAAAATCTGGTGTAAAAAATCCTCAAAATAATTGCACTATGTGTGTGTGTGTGTTGTGCAGTTTCTACGTATGCTTGTGACTTCACTCATTTTTTTATATTTTCACTCCAGATTTTCAACATTACTATTTTTTTACACCTTCCTCGTGAACAATACAGCTGTTGTTTTTACATCCTGTTCGAAATGTGTTTTCACACCTGTGGCGCCAAAAGGCACAGTCGCTGTGCAAAATCACCTTTTGGTTAACAAACTGATAGTGTCACTGTACATGCAGTGGGGTCACAAAAAGCCCATGTTGAAAATTTGGAGTGAAAATACCAAGAAATGCCCTGGGCATTAGGGTTTCCAACCTTAAAGCCCTGCCCTGTAGGGACTGACTCACATCAGGGGTGTGACTTGGGAATGTCAACAGTAATGCTCATACCATTCCACCCCCACCCCACCCCCACTCTGCAGCCAGTGACAGGCATCGAGGTGTGCCTTGGACTCTTCAGCCCCAAAGTTCACCTCATTCTCCTATACTGCACCCATTTAAGTGTATTTACTTATGGAATGGGGTGACTGCAAAGCCAAACACCCCAAGGCACACCTCGGCACTTGTCGGTGTCTGCAGGGTGGGGTGAGGTGAAATGGCATGAGCGATATGGGCGACAACCCAAAGGCACACCCCAATGCCTGTCCATCTCTGCAGGGTGGGGGTGGGGTTGGCATCACTTCACCACTTTACTGCCATTCCTATTCTGCATCTGTCTAACTCCTGCACTTCCAATGCTAATACCAGCAAGCAAACATTCTGCATTGACAAATGCTTGTTTATTTTAAACCCATAGCCTGTCGGATGCAAAGAAGATTAAAATAAAGGGATAAGGAGACTAGTATAGGGATAAGAAGAGAGGGTTAGTAACACTGGCAGGTGTTGGCAGCCATTTTATGAATGATTGATCTGAACGCATTCATGGGGATCAAGTTGTGTAATTTTAGCATAGATTGGAGTTTATTCCAGGCTGCTGGGAGAACATATTTCATGGCTGACTTACCAAAATGAGTGCAAAATTTGGGTACCTCCAGAGAGATGTATGCATATTTCCTTAGTGCATGGGATCTATAGGAGTGGTGGAGGAGGGAAGTGATGTAGGGGGGCAACTTGCTTAGCAGTGTTTTATAAACCCATATGTATGTGTGAATACTGTAAGTCTCCTGGATGCCAAGGAGTTCCAGCTCACCTCCTTATACAGGGCGCAATGATGGGTTCTGGCTGGGGCATTGGTAATGAAACAAATAACATGATGATAAAGAATGTCCAGCTTGTGAAGATTGATTAGTGCACAGTTGTTATAGATAATATCTGCATAGTCCAGTAGGGGCATGAAGATGGCCTGCACAAGTCTGATTCTGGAATCTTGAGAGAAAAGGGATTTGTTTCTGAAAAAGAACCCAAATCTCTGCTTCAGTTTTTTGGACAATTCCTCAATGTGCGAATCAAATGATAAATGAGAGTTGGGTAAGAACCTTAGGTATTTGAAGTTATCCACTACCTCAAGCTTATCACCTATGAGCATGGTAATGGAAGCTGTAATGCTATGGTTAGGATTAGCAGTAGGTGGCTTGGGTGGATGGAAGAACATTACCTTGTGTAGCCATATAGTGTACCAATGTCGTCATCCTAACTAGCCTGCCTATTTGTGCATGTGCATAATATATGTATACGTGACATATCTCATGTCTAACCCGTATAGTGGCTCATGTGGCCTGCCAGGAAACCCAGGCATTGTATAGTAATAACTGCAAAAACAAGACCATATATGGTGTTGCCCTTATATGGATCTAGCAGGAACCAATGTTAGATACAAAATCCCAAACATGCCCAGACATGTCCAGACATGTTTTGCCTAGTTATACGTATTATGACAAGATGATCCTATTGGTGCATATGTGATTTTGTGCTGTTGGGGAGGGGAGTGTATATATATGCTTGTTTACTCTACTAAGGTGAAGAGAATGTAACACCAACTGCTGCCTAACATCACGTAGAAATAAACGTTTCTTTTTTGCTCTTCCAACTGCGCCCGTGTCATCTGTACTGTAATAGTCAACCAGGTCCCGGGGTAACAAGTAGTCTGGAGGGTCCGCAACTAAAATTCCTCCACTACACCTTGGTTTTATTAGCATTCAACAATAGTTTCAAAAAAATTAGATTATGCTAATACTCATTAAAATCCACCTGAAGTGCCAAGCAGACTTGTGTAAAAGAGGGTCTTGAGATATATAGAACACAGGTTCATGGTTATGGATGTCCTACCACCAGTACAGGAGCATGGTTACGAATGTCCTACCACAAGTACAGGTGCATGGGTAAAGATGTTCTACCAGCAGTACAGTTGTATGGTTGTGGTTGTCCTACTACCAGTACAGGTGCATGATTATAGAAACAGAAACATAGAATTTGACGGAAGATAAGGACCGCTTGGCCCACCCAGTCTGCCCATTTCCCTACCAAATGGATAAGCTGCAGATCCTAGTTAACCAACAGCCTACTTCCTCCTACCCCCACCCCCTAGAATTGCTTTATGTTTGTCCCATGCATTCTTAAATTCCTCCACTGTTTTTGACTCTACAACCTCCTCAGGAAGGCCGTTCCATGCATCCACAGTCCTCTCTATGAAAAAATATTTCCTCACATTACCTCTGAGCCATCCCCCCTCTATCTTCAAATTGTGCCCCCTTGTTCTTGCACACCTGTTTTTCTGAAAGATGCTACCCTCTTGGACTTTGTTGATTCCCTTGAGGTACTTGAAAGTTTCTATCATGTCCCCCCTCTCCCTCCTTACCTTGATGGTACACATATTAAGCTCCTTTAGTCTTTCTTCTTATGTCTTCTGGTGCAGACCCTGCACCATTTTAGTTGCCCTCCTCTGGACAGCCTCCATCCTGCCTATGTTCTTGCGGAGATGAGGTCTCCAGAACTGCATGCAGTACTCCAGATGGGGTCTCACCAACTGTCTGTACAGAGGGATAGCAGCTTTCTATTTTCTACTGGTGATGCCTCTCCCTATGCATCCCAGTATCCCCCCCCCCCACAGCCCTCCTTACTGCCTTCTCACATTGCTTGCCCACCTTTAGGCCATCTGATATGACTACCCCCAGGTCCCTTTCCATTTTTGTTGTTGTTAGACTCTCATCCCCCATTGTGTACTCTTCCCCTGGGTTTTTGTTTCCCAGGTGCATTACTTTGCACTTCTTTGCGTTGAATCTAAGCTGCCATACATTTGACCATTCATCCAGCCTTGGCAAGTCCCTTCTCATCCTTTCCACCCCACCTTGTGTATCAACACTGTTGCAAATCTTTGTGTCGTCTGCAAAGAGACATACTTTTCCTTCCAGTCCCTCTGCAATGTCACTTATAAAGACATTGAAGAGGACCAGTTCCAGTACTGAACTGGGTAACCCCTCTTTCTTCAGAGTGGACTCCGTTTACTATCACCCTCTGTGTCCTGTTGTCCAGCTAATTTTTCACCCAGGCTACCATCTTGGAACCCACTCCAAGGTTGGCTAACTTGTATATTAATCTTTCATGTGGGACTGTGTCAACTTCCTTGCTAACGTCTAGGTAGGCCATGTCCACAGCCCCTCTCTGATCTACTACTTTGGTCACCCAGTCAAATAAATGTATTAGATTTGTCTGACATGATCTTCCCACTGTGAATCCATGCTGCCTTGGGTCCTGTGCCCTGCTGGCCTGTAGGTACTCAACAATTCTTTCCTTCAGAAGTGATTCCATCATTTACCCTATCACTGAGGTCAAACTAACAGGTCTGTAGTTTTCTGCCTCTGCTCTGCTCCCACTTTTGTGAAATGGAATAACACCCACCCTCCTCCTCCAGTCCTCAGGAACCACCCCATCCTCCCATGATTTGTTAAAAAGGATAGTCAGTAGTGTCACTATTTCTACCCTTAGTTCTTTTAGAATTCTGGGATAAATCCCATCAGGCCCCATTGCTTTGTCCACATTTCAGTTTTAAGAGTTTTTTCAGAATTCTTTCTTCTGTGAACGGACTGGTATCGACTCCCCTATCCAGAGTGTTTCTATTGTTTGGTTTAGGTACCTCCTCCTCTTCATTTGTGAATACTGAGCAAAAATATTTGTTTAGTATCTCTGCCTTTTCACAGTCACCCTCTGCCCACCCAACCTGCCTCCCCTTTATTAAGCCTCACTATCCCTCCCTTGGTCTTCCTTCGCTCCCTGATGTACCTATAAAAGGTTTCATCCCCCTTCTTAACTGAGTTGGCCATCTTTTCCTTGGTTTGGGCCTTTGCTGTTCTGACTGCTTTCCCTGCTTCCTTCTGCTTTAACTGATACAGTTCTCTGCCCTGCTCCTTCTGTGATCCCTTGTACTTCCTGAATGCTATATTTTTCTCCCTAACCTTCCCTGCCACCTGCTTTGAGAACCATAGTGTTTTTTTATGTCATTTTGTTTTGTTTATTTGCTTCACACAAAGGCTTGTTGCCTTTGTGATGGCAGTTTTGATTATTCCCCATTGTTCTTTCACCCATCCTTCCAACCCATTTGCTAGTGCATTCCTTAGGCACTCACCCATTTTGGCAAAGTCAGCCCTCCTAAAGTCCAGGACCTTTACCTTTGTATGGCTTGACTACTGCTGTGTTTATCGTGAAACATACTGTTTGATGGTTGCTAGTTCCCAGATGGCTTCCCACTCACTTCTAAATCTGTGATCCTCTCTCTGTCTCCATTTGAGAGTACCAGGTCTAAGATTGCTCCTTCCCAAGTGGGTTCCAGTGCTCGCTGTCTAAGGCATGCCCCCTGCAGGGCATCTAGAATGACCCCGCTGCTGTGTGGCTGCTGCAAATGCACTCCAGTTAACATCTGGCATACTGAAAGCTTGTTTACAGGTGCAACCTGGGAGCACAGGGAAGTTAAGTGACTTGCTCATGGTCACAATATGCAAGCAGGGCTGTGGGATTCAAACCTAGGTCTCCAGATTTGCAGCTCAGAGCCTTAAACCACTGCACTATACTGCATTACAGATGTTCTAGCAGCAGTTCAGCTGTATGGTTACAGATGCACAAGCTCACAGCTGCATAGTTACAGCTGTCCTTGCAGCAGCGCAGCTGCAAGGTTACAGAAGCTCTGCTGGCAGTACAGCAGCAGGGTAACAGATGTTCTAGCAGCACTGCAGTGTCATAATTACAACATCTCAAACACATTGTCTGAACACTCAGGCAGGAGGTGGTGCTATCCCAAAACAGCAAATAAATGTAGAAAGCACAAAAAGACTGCACACACAAACCGTGATGCCAAAGTATCAAAATTTACTGTGCACGGGACATACAGACTATTCCAATGTTTTGCCTCTTTATCAGGGTAGGATAGGAAACATGCAGTCATTTGAATATATGTATGATTTATGTGGCTTCAGCTAGAAGCTTGGACAGCCTAGTCTCCCTACAGGGGCGCTCCTCGGGCAATTAGTCAGTGAGCCCATGCGCGATGGGTCAATATTGGACCTTGTACTCACTAAGAGGGACAGTGTTGCAGATGTCAAGGTAGGACGCCATCTGGGGAATGCTTTTCACTGTACAGTGTGGTTCAAAATAAGGATGGCTGCAGAATCGAACCACACAAGGGCAATGGTCCTGGACTTCAGGAGGACAGATTTTATAAAAATGGGTGAATGCCTCAGGGGTGACCTGATGTGGGGATGACCTGTGTGTGTGGAGGAACAGTGGGCAAAGCTAAAAGAGAGCATAGTGAAGGCAACAAACCTCTGCATCAAGCAAGTGAGCGAAATCAAGAGGAAAAAGAGAATGCTATGTTTCTCAAAACAGGTGTTTATAAGTAAAGGCTAAAAGGGGAGCATTCAGAAGGTATAAGGAGATGCAGCGTGTGGACGCTATTACTATGAAATGTATAATATTTTACTACGGACAGTAAATTATCACTGAACTAATGAACTAAATTTCCAGTACAGCATATCATGATATCTTCTCATGTGGTCTGTCCACATTAACAAATTTATAACTTCAGTGGTCTGTAAATTATTACTTTATACCTTGTTAGAATGGAAACTCAATAATTCAGCTGTACTTTTAAATCAAAGACATTTATTGAAAGAAAAGGCAATTTAAGTCTTGGTTAGAGAGATAATAAAAACAGGTATACATTTTGCTTGTATCGGTTTATGAAATTCCTGATGTGGCAAGCTGGGCTTGTTCTTGGAATATCTTGCTCACCTCAGCTGTGTGGTGAGTGGCCAGTTCTTTGCACAAAGTCAATTCAGAGCACAGTTCTTTTTTTGTGTACTTTATTAAAAAAATCAGCAGATCAACATAGATCAGACAACATCAATCACATCGGTCATGACTTAGAAGAGAGAATTCAGCAGTATACATGCAAATACACTCTTTAGCATGGATTACAGAGAAACAGGACAGTCAGGTCACTTTCCTTTGACTATAACTGAAACCTGGCTCTACATTAACAATATCCCAGATCTCAGGGCTGAAAATTTATCAGAAGATAATAATGCTTGTATAACCCGTCACTCTAAGCCCTAACGTGTATCAATTAGATTTGCATTACTTTAGAACTGGAACATTGTCATTAACCTACATAAGTACAGATATGAGAGTTAGGATAAAGTATGTTAGCATGACCATTTATTCTGTTGAAGTGGGTTTATCCCCATATCAGTATTCCTGGCCAAACTATAGAAAGTCAATGGAGCAGCCAACGAGGGTCACATCAGAAGGTAGGGAACCAAGGGAGGTGAAGGACCTCCTCCAATGGCACCATCACTGAAGACCCAACTCGCATAGCGGATTTCCTTAATACTACCTTCTTTGACCTAAGCTCTGCACTCCCAAACAACTTTTTTGACCCAATCCCTGCCTCTATTCCCCCTGCCTTGGATTGCCCTCCTTTCTACCTGCACACTATATCCCCCCATGTGGCCAGGCTGCATCTGTTAAAATCCCTTGGTAGCAACAACCCCAGCTGTGACCCCCTAGACTCCAGAATCCTCCGCCTGGTCTTGGATGTCATCCTAGTCCCTCTTACAGACCTACTAAACTGGTCTCTATGCCTCAGTCAGTTTTCCAGTGCTTGGAAATCAGCTGAAATCACCCCTATACATAAGAGTGGAGATCTGTCCGCACCTAACACCTACCGGCCAATCTCTATCCTCCCCCTGCTCTCTAACGCCTCAGAAAAAATAGTGTCTATTTAACTCTCTGAGTACCTGGCCAGATATGACATAATGTGTCCAGAACAATATGGTTTCCGCCCAGGACACAGTACCACTACTGCTCTCCTGGAGTTCTCTCAATACCTGCACTCTGCTCTTGACTCTGGCAACCTTGCTGGTGCAGTGTTCATAGATCTCTCCGAGGCATTTGACACTGTTTGTCACCCCCTCCTGCTCAACTACCTCCACCAGATCGGCTTTTCTGCTGGTCCCCTTGCCTGGTTCTCCAGCTACCTCTCTGCTAGATCCCAGCATGTGAAGATAAACCTGCTCCCTGTCCAATACCCAGCCTGTTCATTCCAGGGTAACCCAGGGCTCCATTCTAGGCCCTATACTTTTCAGCCTCTACCTTAACACTCTCCCCAACTCCTACACAGGAAAAATGCTCCTCTATGCCGACGATGCGGTTCTCTTTGCCTCCAACCCCGATCCCTCTTCTCTCCAGATATCCTTCTAGCACACCTACAGCCAAGCTGAAATGTGGTTCCTTGACCACCGACTTGTCATTAACCTAAAGAAGACTAAGTCAATGTCTTCTCCCATCACCAAAACAAGGCCAAGAATGCCCCCCTTTTCATTCTCCCCAGCACTCTGCACTTGCTGGAGCAAGTGACCACTTACAAATATCTAGGTATCGCTTTCGACTCAGCTCTCACCTTCCATACCCACATCAATGCCCTATCCTCTGCCATAAATTCTCAGATAAGCTTACTATACCAACACAGAGATTGCCTCCCCCAAGTTGCCCACTTCTTCCGTCCTGTCGCAAGTGGACTATGGCTTGCCCATGTTGCGGTGGACAATACTGCCTTGACTAAAATCCAGCTCTCAATCAATAAGGCTGCAGACTCCTGACCAGAGCCCCTAGCTGCACTCACACTTGCCTGCTCTACTCTACCACCAACCTGCTCACCTTTGAGGAGCGTCTGCACTACCAGACCTGCTTACTCACTAAAAAAATCTCTTCTAGGGCTCTTCCCCCTGGTTGTCTCTGCTTTCCTATGGCATGCGTCCTCGTCTATTGCCACCTACAGCTCTGTCAATGCCACCTTTCTGGTGCCCAGAACCAAGACCTCACTAGCCCAGAGGTCCTTCCATTACTGAGCCCCTGCTTGGCTCAGCTCCCTCTCACCCTGCATCACAGACATTGCCAAAATTGGTCCCTTGAAAATTGCCCTCGGGAACCATCTCTTTGACACTCGTTGCTGTAGATGCACCCAATTAATCCCACTGTGGGATCCTCCTGTCAGGCCTTTCTGACTTGACAATGTCCTCGGACAGCTTATCCTCTCCCCTCCCCACTCCCCATCCCTACCTCACCCTCTCCAGGTATTGTCTAGGTATGTCCAGGTCTATACCCCCAATGTAACCCTTGGGTACCTTGTATATGACTGTAATGTATTATAAGTAACATTATTATGTAGCCTATGTGTACTATATGTTTAATGCTCTGCACCTGTATTGTTCTCACTGTTGTAACCACACTATGTAACTCTGTCTACCCGCCCATGACGAGGTGCCTTTGTAAATGAGTCCATGACTCAAAGGTTGTAAATCTGACTTTTCTAGTAAATAAATAAATAAACAAAGGGCCCCAAATCCTCTGGTAGCTATTCACTTGATTGGTGGCTTTATACTGCGGTGCTCTAGTTTCATGCATTGAAGAAGGAGCTTGGTCCGCTGAGCCACCATTAGGACCGAGTCCAACCACCATTGTTGAATGAGAGCTTGTTTCACCACAACTATGCGCAACTACCAAAGGGTGTGCCCCGCTCCCTCTTGAACTTGACCCCTCACCCTTCAGCAGCCCCAGAAGTACATCTGCTGCACTAATCACATGGGTACTATTTAGTACCCTCAGTAGTAAAGATATAGCTTTTTGCCAGTAGAGGAAAACCCTTGGACAAGCCCAGATCATATAGAAGAAGGTTCCTGTTTGAATTTTACATTTGGGACATACATTCGATGAATTGGGGCCAATGTTGTTAGCTAAGGATGGTGTACAGTAGGTTCTGTGTAGAACATTATAATGAATTGCTCGAAGTCTATTATTGCTGGAGCAGGTCATTCCCCCTTTTAAAGCTGTTGTCCAGTCCCCCTACAAAAGAGAGTCAGGTCTCATATCTTATTCCCTTCCTGCCCAGAGGTTGGTGAATGGATCTGGTAGATCCCCCAGAAGGGTTTTATAATTCTTTGTCAATGGTTTAGAGTTCAACCCTATCCAGCGACCCATCTACACCTCCTCCAAGGGAGAATGACTAGGAACAAGAGGGATAACCTCTTCACCACTCCCACTGAATATCTTAGTCCATACTTGAAGATAAGCAAAGAAGTGGAATAGGGGAAAAGAGCACAGTTCTTGTTGGAGGATACTCAGACACTCCCAATTGCCAGCGGCTTAGCTAATGTTACTTCTGACCCTTTCCAGCAATCCAGATAACTTGCATGACTGTTGGTTTGTCTCACTCTCAGATGAAGTCCATCTTTGCCAGGGTCACCACCAAAGGACTGGTTATCTTGAAATTTCTAGATTAACCTCCAAATGGCTTGTAGATTCCTTGATGCTGTTTCCAGGATGTGCAGATAGTCAAACTGAAAATTTTTCATAGACAGTTCTCTTGTAACAATTAACAATACCAAAGAATAAAAATAAAACTCAGTTTGCTATTTCTTTAAAGAAATTTGAACTACGTAGACTACTTCCTCTTTTCATACAGCAAGCAAGCTCTATGTAAGTCTGACAGTAAATAACTCAAAAAAGACTGTGTTCATCTTATATAGTTAGCAATGAATTATCATATCATTATTCACACCCTTAATGACTGGTTTTGTGCTTGAATATTACCATATTTGGATGTACACTTCAGCCTCATCTAATTTCTTTAGAATTGATAAAAAATTGTTTCTGCATTTTGGTCATAGACCCAGGGTTATTAAAAAGTGGAATGCCTAGCTCTTATTCTAATTTTATCCTAAATTTGTCACCATTGAGGGTCCTGTGTCTCTACCTGCTTTTGCTGCAGCAGTTGCTAAATATCATTTTCTTGACATAAGAAAAACATGGCTTATCATCAACAGACAGGCCTGTTTAGCTTCATTTGTGATATTGAAGGCTAGGCCACCATGTAATACCCCCATTTTGGAACAAGGATTTGCTGAAGTCAGAGTCACAATCCAAACAACAACCTAAGCTGTGTTCATATAATATCACAGTGAATCATCAAAGGTTTTCCAAACTGCTGTTTAAATAAAATAAAATAAATAAATAAATAAATCATCCGTTATATTAAGCGGGACATTGATGACTCTGTGGCCACGGGGTAGAATTACTAACTGTGCATCTTCTTTCAAACATAGTAACTGGCTATTGCATTGCACAGTATCAATTATACAAAAGGTAAAATACACATCCACATGCTCAGAAAAGTCAAAGGTGTTGATTGAGCCACACCCTAGGTATTTAAAGGTATAAACATCATTGATCGTGGTCCCATCAAGGGTGTGGAAGAAGGGGCAGTCAATAAGCCTAGAGAGCTTCTGCCTAGTGCCAAAGGTCATGGGGACCATTGTTTTTGGCATTGAGGGACAGTTGATTTGATTGGAACCAGTGCTGGATGTTGTCAAAGTCCAGCTGGAGCTCTGCCATCCAGATCAAGAGGGGAGGAACCAGAGGTGTAAAAAACTATCATCTGCATACATATGGATGGACGCAGAGATGCAGGCAGTGGGGAGGTCATTCAGGAAAATGGAAAAGAGAACTGGGCCAAGAAGGGAACCTTGGGGGACACCAGTGGTGATCAGGAGTGCAGGGGGATAAGGAATCTCCAATTCTAATTGACTGAACCCTACTGCCAAGGTAGGAGCGGAACCAGCTAGTCACAGATGTTGAAAGCCCCACTGCTGTAAGTTTGTCAAAGAGAAGGGGGTGGGCTACAGTATCGAAGGTTTTGGCCAAGTCAACAAAGATGGCAGAGGTGGTAAGGCCCAGATCCATGCCTGAGAAAATGGAGTCAGTAAGCTGAAGGAGAGAGGAAGCCAGACTTGAAAAGGGTGAAGGAGGATTGCATTTTTGCATACACAAGCACATCAAGAGAAGAAATAAGGAGGTCCTGCTCCCCCTCTATACCTCACTAGTGTGCCCCCACGTGGAGTATTGTGCCCAGTTTTGGGCCCTTGGGGCAAAGGTGATATCAAAGCCTTGGAGAGGGTTCAGAAGAGGGCAACACTCAGAATAAGGGAATTCCAGGGCCAAGACTATGAACATCGATTACAAAACTTAGGATTGTACTGACTGGAATTCCATAGACTGTGGGGAGACATGTGCTGATCTACAGGGCCCTTACTGATGTACAACTGTGGGAACAGCTGGGCTTGGTATTAAGGGATCAGGTATATAGTACCAGAACCCACCCATTACAGCTAAGTGCAGAGAGATTCAACACACACAACAGAAAGCTATGGTTTACTGTGAGGGTAATTAAGATTTGGAACAGGCTTCCTATTGAAGTGGTGGCCAGTAAAACCATGAATGAATTCAAAAATAAACTTGACATTGACCTCATTAGTAAGAACATTTCTGGGTATTCCTAAAACAAATGGTGAACTATAATGGACTTCAGTCTTTAAAAAGCTCTGTCTCAACCTTTGAAACCTATGAGGATGAATCAAGGGAGGGGGAGAGCTGAGAAAGTACTAGGTGCTCTTGATGTTTAGCAAAGGTGGGGAGCAGGGAGATAGGGCAGTAATTGCCAGGACTGGAGGGGTCACCTCCTTTGTGAAGGGGTACGACAGTAGCATGCTTTCATGCATCAGGGACAGAGGCAAGGGAGAAGAGTTTTAGAAGGGAGGAGAGTGGTAGAGCAATAGCTGGGGCAGAGAGAAGGAGGAGTTTAGGGTCGTGCCCATCAGAGCTCCTGCTCTTGAGAGGGTTTAGGGCTAGGAGGTACTTGAGAGTGTCAGCAGGAGATATAGGAGTGGAGGAGAATGGGGGACATGGGGAGGGTAGGCTGGGGGAGGTGAAGGGCTGGGAGGGATGGAGGGGAGAAGGGAGGAGATACAGGTGGTGAAGAAAGTGTTGGAACTTGGAGGCAACAGAGGGAGTCAGAAATGGTGACATTGTTACTTTTGAGGAGCGGGGTAGAGGACTGGGTTGGGAGGGAGAGGAGGGCATGGATAACTTTCCAGAACTTGGAGAGGTGGTTAATGTTGATCTGGAAGGTAAAGGCAAAGTACTCTGTCTTGGCAAGACTAGTGGCTTTGGTACAGGCGTTGTGAAGGGTATGGTACTTGAGTAAATTAGCAGGGGAGCCAGAGGACTGGAGAGCCTTCCAGGCAAGATCCCGAGCATGCACACAGGCCAGGAATTTGGCAGAGATCCAAGGGAGGTGGGAACTATGGACCCTGGTTTTTCTGAGAGAAGTGTGCAGGTCCCAGACAGACTGAAATTTGGACTTAAAATAAGTGAGGACAGAATCAATGGAGCTGGCAGAGGAGATTGGTGACCAGTCAGTAGCTGCCAAGTCTGTGTGGAGGGAGGATAAGTCTAGTTATCAGAAGGACTGGATCTGGAGGAGCTTGGGTAGGGCCTTTGGGTGGTGTCATTTGTGGACATAGTAGATTAGATGGTGGTCACTGAGGGTGTCTACAAGGGTGCCAACATCAATAATCTGGTGGGGGTGGGAGGCAAAAACTCAGTCCAGTAGGGTGTGATTGAGGGACTTATGGTTGTGGCAGGTAAAGTCAGAGATCAGTTGAGAAAGATTAAGGGACTTAATGTTTTGGTGGAATTTTGAATGAGAAGGGGGAGAGTCAATTTAAATTGAAGTTCCCAAGGATGAGTAATTCACTTTTTGAGGCATGGGTAGAGATAGTAGTGATAACAGAAGGTCAGTGACAGAAGAGGGAGAGATGTCTGGGCAGCAATAGACACCAACCACCTCACATAAGGAATAAAACAGTCAACCCCAGACAGCCAATGCTATTGCACATAATTAGGTGCCAGCCCATCTCTTCTCTGCCAGCTTGATACAGGCAATGCTGCTTAAATAATGCTTTCTAGCAAGCATGTAATCCAAGGAAGAATAAAGACAATGAACCTCAGTGCACAAGCAATGAGGCAAGGGTTAACCCAAAGGGCATTGGCCATAAAGCCAAGTTTCAAAGAAATACGAAATCACACATACCCCATAATGCAATCATGGGATGTATATGCAAATCACCATGACATTTTAGGCTGATTCAGCTTTAAGCAGGAATGCATGGTGCCAAAGGGACTCTCACACAATCTGCAAAGGATGCAAACAGAAAACACAGACACATGTTTTGTCCTACCCAGGATTCATCAGTGTGCTTCATCTGTATGACACTGCAGGGGGGAATAAACCAGCCCTAAGCTGGTCTTACAGGTTTGGGTCATGGTGACCCCCCAAAAAACAAAAAATCAAGCTAAAAGACAAAGAAGGAAGAATAAACCTTCATAATCCCCAATCCTAATGAACAATGGTCAGTGTGGACAAATAAATGACAGTACCACCAGTGGGCACAGGACTCCAAGTATCAGCACCCACTCGTAGTAGTGCATTAGCTAACACTGAATATCAGCATGTAATCTGGACCCAAGTCCAGAAATCCCAAGAAGATATATTGATATCTTATCTGACGGCCATAAGTCAATATCACCTAGATTTAACTTGCCAAGAAATGTGAAGCAACACAACTTCAGCATGGCAGAGAACAATCCCACATATGGTAGGTTTCAGTTAAAACATATTTTTATAGCATTGGGAGCATCAGTGAGAAGTATATCGTCACTTTTCTCTAATCCTGGACGCGGACAAAAAAATGTAGCCAAGGATTCTAAGAGCTGAGCATCTTGTGAGTTAAATATTTGATCTATTACATATTTAGTAGGAAATTAATTTTGCAAAAACTTCCTAAAATGCTTTTCCCTGATATTATCATACCAAGGACAGATAATAACAATGTGAAATAAATTTTCAATATATCCTGGATTACAGTTGCAAAACTCTGAAATAGAGGTTACTTGTTTATCAGAATACCTCTTTTCTAAAATTTTACTAGGTTGTAACTCAAAATTACATCTTGTATCAATTCTCCTTTCAGCTAGGACCTTCATCAAATTCAAATATGGTTTTAAAAAAAAATGTTTTGTGCTATTAGCTAAGCAGTCAGAACATTTCAGTTTGCTAATTTTTCAATATCAAACTGGCAGGCAATTTCTGAATTTATTTAATAACCTTCAAATATGTATAGCTAATAAAGTATCCATTAATAGCAAGCTCAGTTTTAATCCAGTTAAGCCATAGAGAAACACAACTTTTACCATAAACACATTTTTTTTCTCATTCAAGGCTATATAAGGTTACCTCTTGGCAGAGAGATCCTTGAGCCTGATCCAGTAAGCAAGTCTAGCTGACTTGATAAAAAAAATCTAATGAGCAGGACTCCTAGTTCTGCCCTAACTAAACAAGAAGGTGCAAGGTGCAGCCATTGGGAGACGTGATAGCCTTTTATAGATACTATTTATAACACTGTCTATTCTATCTATGTTCCCATCACCCCATATCACACTTGTATACAGAATTTTGCTGCTAAATTTTCCCTAGTGCCTTAAGCATTGGGGATGAAGTCATGCCATCGTACTTAGAATTAAAGCTAAAAAGTCCATCAACTAATTGCTTGCTATCCTGTATCAAGAACTTAATATGCAAGTTCCATGAAAAAGTATTCATGAACGTGACTCCTAAATAGCAACGACACTTGACAGTGTCAAGCAGTTTCCCTTTAATAGACCATTTCATGCTGGTGGTATTACTCCCAATAATTAATACTTTTCGATTTATCTAAGTTTATTATAAGTTCAGAGTGGTCACATAGTTTCACTAATTTGTCCAATTGTTTTTGCATTTCACCTTGAGAGAGTGAAAAGGGAACACGAGTGTCTAAATAGGCCAAAACTGGGATAGCAACCTGTGAAATCTTAGGAGAATTGAAGTTTTCATGAGATAACTGTATTAGAATATCATTTACTAGTTAGTCGATGATAGTCCCATGCTCATCAAGGGGAACATTCCTAATAAGTCATGTGTGTCCTTCAAGCATGGAGACTGTCTTCACCACATAAATCAAAGAAATTAGCAATCCCATAAGGGTTGCCAGGGACAATCCTATGGCCATGTATGGCACATGGTCTACCTGATGGTCTTTGGCAACAAAGTTGTGGTCAGCTTCAGCCTCGGGAACTGAAGGTCATCTATATAGTGTGTGTCATTTCAGGGGAAGGCTTCGGTTGCATCTGGCCAGTGATGATTAGGGACCAAACTGCAACCAGCAGGTACATCTAAAGGAGACGTGCACACAGCTGTTCTTAATTAGCAGCAAGCCACATAGTCCTATTTACAATTATTTATCCACATGATATTCAGGTCTGTCTCTGAACATGGTTACTGCCAAAACAAACCTATTCCCCTCTATTCTCCAGTGATCTATCCAATTCAAATGGGTGGAAGGGTTGTAACTGATTGACAAGTACCCATTTATGAGGGGGGTCTTGTCACCCTCTTGGAAATTCATTTTCATAGGCCACAGGTGAGTTTTTTTCAGTAATCTTAAAAAGCTAGTGGATCCAATACTGCATTTCTTCTCGCTGGAATATCTAAACCTTCATATATAACATAATTTCTAATGCTGTAATCCATTTCAGCATGAGAGGAATACATTTTTTTTTTAAATTAAGCCCTCTACAGAAATGTGCAGTGCCATCCCTTGGCATCTTGACTGGACGTGACATAGTGTGTGTGTGTGTGTGTATATGGGGGGGGGGCATGGTCATTTGGAAGCATTCAGCTCCCATACAGATAACACTGTAGCCCATTTCAGGAAAGAAACAATAATACAAGGATGTTGCAATAAACTCAGTTAAATAAAATAAATGAAATGTCTCAGACTCTCTTGGTGGGGAAGTGAGGGAAACAGCCACGTTGGACAGCACTGCGTGGATCTGCATTGGAAAATTGAAGTAGGAGACACATCGGCAGATAGTGTGGTACCATATGTATATGTAGAAATATAAATACAGGTACTTCTTTGCTTTTTGACTAAAACTGTATTTTTTTGCACAGCACTAGGGCACTTGATTTTCATTGGCAGTACCACTGTACTTTGCAGTCCCACTTTTTGGCCCCGTCTGCTTCTCAAGCTGTTTTCTCTGCCCTCATGTTTCTTTTTCCAAGTGCTCATTTTACAGAAACAGTGGAGTGCTCCATCACTGTCTAGTGGTCCCACTGTTGCCCCCAGCCTGTGTTGTCGATCTCAGACTGAAAATCAAATCAGCATTGTCCCTCACCTCTCTCTCTCCCTTCACCTCATGTGGTAGGCACCAGAAAAGACTGCTACTACAGAGAGGGGAGGGAGGTAGGAGAGCACTCGGGATTTTGGATGGATGTTTTTGTGTGTGTGTGGCTGTGTACTGTAAAATAGATCATAAGTTCTTTTGATAATGAGGACTGGGAATGCTAACATGAGTTTATTGCAACATCATTGTATTATTATTTCTTTCCTGAGATGGGCTACAGTGTTATCTGTATGGGAGCTGAATGCTTCCAAATGATCATGCTTCCCCCCACTATGCCACTTCCGGTGGCACAAATACATCTAGCTGCAGTCCACTTGCTGAATTCAGAGCCAACAGGTACAGCTTCAAAATGGATTGTACAGTTGCCTCTATGTACCTGTAATAAACATTTTGACTGTATCACTGTGTAACATCCACGTCTTAAGAGTGCCCCGGTAATAAACAAGCTGAAAAAAGAGTGGGAACCTCTAGCTCTTTAAAGGGGTCTTGGTGTATTTCTGCTGTAGCTGACATAGTTTCTTGTGGAATCAGGTACAGTAGGTGCATGGGTAGCACCATTTGCCTGCCTATCATCAATTCGAATGGTGTAAAACCTGTGGATCGACTGGGAGTTGAATGAATGGTCAATAATACTGTTGGAAGCTTGATATCCCAGTCTCTGCCATTCTGTTTGCAGTACTTTTCACCATGGACTGATTCCTGTGTTCTAGCTGACCAGATGGTTAGGGGTGATAGGCTGCATGAAGCTTCCTTTGTATGCCTAGCATGGTACACAGGTTGGTAATCACCTGTGAGGTAAAACGGGATCCTCTATCTAAATCTATCCTAGGGAGTAGGCCCCACTGACTGAAAACATGATTGACCAATGGTGGTCATTTTGGAGGTGTCAATTGTGTCTGTAATACATTCAACCCATTTAGTGAATGAACAGGTTACTGTGAGTAGATAATTATTACCTTGGGTAGAATGGGGGACTGGGCCCATCCTGTCTACCTGCATGTATGACCCAGGGAAGGTAATTACCTTGGTTTGCAAAGACTTTGAAGGCTGAAAGCTTCTGCAAGTAAGACATACTGGGGTGTAGTCAGCTGCATCTTGACACACTCCAGGCCAGTATGCCATTTGTTTCAAGGACTCATAGGTAGCTTTTTCCCCAGAATGACTTCTACATATCTTATCATGAGTGCTGTGTAACATCATTCCCCTGTAGTTGGTAGGCACCACCCATCTAGGAAGGCCCTGTTTTTCCTTGGCATAATTCAGCAGACTTTTTATAGATGCTGAACTGTTGCTTTTGCCAATACATAATTCTCAGATCTGCGTCACAGGCAAAATCTCCACGTGCGATGGGATTTTTGGACTGTGTCTGAGTCTGGGTCTTCTTTAACTAGAGCTATGATCCCCTTCTTGTGCACTTCAGTTACATCTGTGGGAATGGAGTCAGCAACTGATTTCCCTTGTTTAGCTTGCTGCCAAGTTATTGCAGTAATGTTGGCATCAGCTTCTGTTTGAAAAACCCAAGGAGTGCCATTTAAGGCTCCTTCCTTGGCCAGTTTGTCAGCCATATCAAACAATCAATCAGTCAATCAATCAGAATCTTTTTTTATCCAGGCGGGTACCATTGAGCAAGGCTCATTTGCAAGGTGGACCTGGTCATGAATACATCAAAGTACAGTACAGAAGCAGGTATACAAAAAGTAATAATATACAAGGAAGAAAAAGTATAACACAGTGTATACAGTACAGTACAAGGTTGAAATATATATAAAAAAAACAGCATTATTTTACAATTGAAGAAGTCAGCAGATGTACAATCAACTTTAGGCATACAGGGGTTATAAGCAGAGATCTTTGGAGTAAGGCAGCCAGCAATTACACATATAGGGGAAAGAAGCCGTGTATGGGGTGGCAGGTTAGAGAGGTAAAGAAGAGGAGGGATATATTACCGACGACTGGGGAGAAAAAATTGAGCTAAAACCACAGAAAGTGACGATGGCTGTCATGTACTTGTTTAGCATGATAATGATGGAGGAGGGGGTAGATAATTGGGACACTACTATGGATGGGGTGGGACTTTAGTCAGGCTGGAACGGACAGGGAAGGGTGGGTGCAGCAGGAAGAGTTAATAGGGAAAGAGTGACAGCCAGGGGTAGAAACATGGCGAGCATCAGGATGGAAAGGGAGAGTTGTGGAATTAGTGGGCTAGTGGTGAGGAAAACATTTGCAAGGTGCTTTCATGTAGCGACCGTACAGCACCTTGAAGATATTCAGGCTAACAGGGCAGCTCAGCTTCAAGTTCCTTTGTAAACGTTCCACAATGTGGGTAAGCAGAAGCTTAGAGCAGCTTTGCCAAAATGAGTTTTGACCCTTGGAACTTGGAGGGCAATTAGGGAATAGTTCCTTAGAGCGCAGGTGCCTAACACACTCCAGGGGAATACAGTCTGAGACATATGAGGGGAGCTTGTTGGTCACTGCTCTGAAAGCCCATAGGGCAGCATTTCTATTTCTTCTATAGTGAAGGGAAGTTCAGCCTAATGATGAGTACAGGGAGCAGTAGTGTGTGGAAAGTGGAAGGCCAGTAATGAACCTGATAGCTCTGTGGTAGAGGGTGTCCAACTTAGCCAGTGCAGAGGCAGTGCAGTGGCTGAACAGCAGGTCCGTATAATCTATTAAAGATAGGAAGGTAGCTTGAACCAGTTGAATCTTGGCCTCCTTTGTGAGCAGGTGGTTAATTCTGTAGAATAGTCCTAACCTTTGCCTTAGTTTCTTCTGTAGTTCTTCAAGATGGTCGGTGAAGGAAAATTTATGATCAAGCAAAACTCCTAGATATTTGAATTTAGCTACATACTCTAGTGTTTCTCCAAGAACAGTGGTAATTTGAGTTATAGCTCCCCCTCCTGCGGGAATTGCCACATGCAAGGAGGGGGATAAGAGCATGGCTTTTGTCTTTCTCACATTGAGCAAAAGCTTTTTGTTTATGAGTTGGTATTGTAGAAAGTTAAATTCAGCTTGGAGGTCTTCACAGGCTGTTTCCGGCGTGGGACGACTCAAGTATAGTACAGTGTCGTCCGTGAATAAGTGGAAATTGGCTTTTTTGATGGGGTCATTGATATTGTTAATGTAGACTGCAAAGAGGAGGGGACCAAGGATAGAGCCCTGGGGCACGCCCTCAGCATAGGTTTTAATGGAGAAAGAGTACCTCCAGCTTTAACCTGCTGTTTCCGTTCTCTGAGGTAGTCTGCAAACCAGCACATAGATTTATGGTCCAGGCCTAAGGTGCTTAGGGAGGAAAGAAGCAGGCTGTGATTGACTGTGTCGAATGCCTTACTAAGATCCAAGAAAACGGCACAGACATACTTCTTGTTGTCAAGGTCTAGGAGCCAATCATTGGTCACCTTAGCTAGGGCTGTTACGGAGCGGTGCTTTGCTCTAAATCCAGACTGAACTGGGTTTAATAGGCTTCTGGATTCTAAGTATACCCTAGCTGGCCACACACTATTTCTTCTAGTAATTTAGACAGGATGGGGAGGAGGGAGATTGGTCTGCAATTATTTAGATCACAGGGGTCATCTGCTTTTAATAGAGGGATGACATGGGCTATTTTCCATTGAAGGGGGAGGCCACCCTGGGAGAGTGACATGTTGAATAGGTGGGTGATTGGTACCGCAAGCACAAGGTAGGCACATTTCGGATAGTATGGCTCTATGAAGTCGGAGCCTGCTCCCTTCCGGGTGTCCAGTTGCAGCAGTTGGTCTTCTACCTCTTTTACAGAGACAGGCAGGAGGGAGAAGGCCTCCTCAGTAGAGGTGGACTTGTGGGTTGGTGGGCCCTGAGCTGTACGAAGGTCATTGGCAGGAGAAGTTGTCATAGGTAGTATCCCATGTATGGAGGGAGGTCTTAGTTGCACCTAGGCAGGTGAAATGCTAGCTCTGCCATTGCAAAATGGTTATTGAGGGCTTCCAATATCTCCGATCAGTTAGAGATAACGCTGCCACCGGACTTAATTTTTGCTGGAATGGAATTACCAGGTACATGTACAGACATGTCTTTTAATGTTTTCCAGATCTTTGAAGGATTTCTTGAAGCATATCATTTTCATTTTTATCAGGACCAACAGTATGGGAATAACCCTTTATTTTCTTACAGTAAATGGTCATGCCGTTTTACCAACTTGTCAATAGTAACAACCAAATCTTTGTGTCATATCCTTACCCTTGTATGATTTAAACCCCCCTTCCTCCAGCAAGGAAGATGTGAGAGGAAACAACACTTTACATAACTGGAATCTGTTCACACCACTAGCTCAGTGATGTGAGATTCAAGGGCATTCTGAATGGTCAACAATATACCTGTCATGTCAGCATATTAGCTTGATTTGGGGCCTAGCTGGAATTTCTTTGGAGATTCAAACTGTTCTTCTTCCTGATATAATCCTAAATTTGCACATAGTTCCCCTTCTATATATGAATCCCCCTAATGTCTAGGGGTATAATGATGGTAAATGTCCATGGGAAAGGACAGCCACAGCAGAAACTGCACCAGATAACCTACTGCACATTTTCCAGGTCCTTCAAATGGTGAGATGTGGCTGGCCTCCAGGTGCTGGGCTAGAAGAAAACTGTTGGTTAGTGGCAGGAAAGGTCATTGCAAAGGACTGAAATGACACTGCAGGTGCAAGGGAAACAGTGGGATCCCATTTAATGACATGTAAAAGCCAACTCCATGGAACAGTAAGTTAATCACAGTTCGGGGGAAACATATCACACTTGACTAACATGGTCACATAAGTGCAAGAGTCTCTAATGTTCCAGTTGCACAGCGTCCATTTTGCTGGGCATGATCTGGATGAACCCGTTAAATTAGGCAGCTCAGTTTATCCAAAAACAGCAATAATGATCTTGCAGGGCTGCATCTTCTCACGGTCCCACAAGACCCGCACTCTCCCTTGCAGTTTGGAACAGGCTAGCCTCTCACCTTGGGGACACTATTCCCATCTCCCAACAGCTAACATAACCTTTGGAGGAAGGAATGTGTCACTCTCTCACCTCAGGGATGCTATTCCCTCCGCCCAATGGCTCCAGATTCACGGAATCCCTCCTGGGCTACTGTCCCCATGAAAATCCAGGCGGCACATCCCCAATGGATGTCCCAGCCAAGCCACTCACTCTCAAATGCTACTTTCATATCTTTGGCATTCCCCTTCACTCTGCCTTGAGCCTTGGCTTCAGTGCTTCTTCCTGCCACTCGGCCTCTCACTTTTTCCAAGGGGTGATGGTCTCTGTCCCTACCCACAGCTGGAGGAACCCTTCCAATGGCCACTGCCATGTTCAGAGCAGGGTTGATTTTTAGTTTTCCTCGACTCTCCCCAAGAAAACTACCAAACAGCACCTCAAGTAGAGATGCAATGAAGTTTTAATTTGCCAGCAAATTTCCAGCAAAGTCACAAAATCTACCTCCAGGGATCATTTTGTGAACTTTCCCTGTTTGATAGGAAATTCGCCACTTGCAACTTTGCCTTGCTCTTGGGTTTTTAAAAGTGCAAAGTGCACTTAAACCCCAAAAGCAAGGCAAAGTTAAAAATGGTGACCCGCCCTCCACCGATCACAGGTCCGATCTTTCCCTGGTGTCTAGTTGTCTCCCTCTGCCCACTATTAGCTGGCCCAACATAAAATAAAATTCCCTGGTGTCTAGTGGCCCCCCTTGCTGATTGCCGGCTCTGTGTAAAATTAAATTCCCTGGTGTCTAGTGGTCCTGCCACCCCTGCTGATCACCAGCCCAATGTAAAATTGATTTCCCTGGTGTCTAATGGCCCCTCCGATGATCATTGGCCCAGTTGTCCCTCCCCCACCCACTTCATGCTAGATCTATGCATTCATTCACATTTTGGGCCTGTGTAGTACAGTATGGTTTGCTAAGCCTATTGTTCCACGCAGTGAAACCAATAGGCATACAGACTGTACTGCACGCTGTCAAATGGGGGGCGGCATGTGGGCGTGGTGCTGCCGCCTGCCGATGATGAGGGGGTGCTGGGTGGTGGGGGACCTCAGCGGGTGGGTGGGGAGCGGGGTACCACTGGATCACCAGGGTATCATGGGATGGTTCCACCCATGATCGGGCAATTGGGGACATTCCACTGGACCACCAGGGCTTTTGTTTACTTATGCCCATGATCGGGTGAAGGAGGGGTCCACAGGTCAACCAGGGACCTTTTTCATTCATATACTCGTGATTGGATGAAGGGGGAGATCCACAGGTCCACCAGGAACCATTGTCATTCATATGCTCACGATCGAGTGAACGGGAGCGGAGACCACCAAAGGTCAGCAGGGCATCGGTCCCTGACGACTGCAGCCTGGCAGGGTGCCAGGCGCAAGTCATTGGGGATCGGCACATCACATGCAAATGGGGCCATAATGACATGCAAATGGCCCCATTTGTAACTTGCATGCATAATGGCCTCATTTTCATGCCCAGTGCTGAATATCGTGGTTGATGCACCCAGCGAAACTGCACTTGTGCTGGCACATCCCCCTGCTCCCTTCTGCCACTTGCACTGGCACAGTGCCACTGCACCATGCGCAGTGCGTGAGCCCTCAGTGCCATATTCAATGGTGCTGAGCCATGGTGCAGCACCATTGAATATTGCCAGGTCCCTGTCCCAGTTGCGCTGTACCCAGGCTTGCACCCCTGCCCGGCGCAGTCTGAATATCCAGACCATTGTCTTCCTCCTTGACAAAATTAGGAATACTGTTACTGCAAATCCAGAGACTGCCTTTACCATCCTGGAAGAAGATGGACAAGCTATGAATGTGTTGGAAGGGATGAACCCTGAAGAACTGGAAAATGTAATTCATCTTGCTGATATTGATGTCGGCACTGTCATGGGAGATGGACTGAGTACTGGCAATCACACCACATGAAGTGATGGGAATACAGCAGCAGAAAGAAAACTATTTTTTTAAATCTGGTTCCACCTTTTGCCCAGTGGTGACCAATCCTGTGATAACCACATACAAGAAGGTGGTAGTTAAGCAGGTAAAAGAACTTATGGACAAAGTTTCATTTTCAAAATATAAACATTTGACAAATGGGGAATTTAAAACTTTATCTGACCTTTTGAGTTATGATGATATTATTGTCAAACCTTCTGATAAAGGGGGTAGTACAGTGATACTGGACAAGAATCACGATAAGGACATTGCTCTTATGTTATTAAGAAATGGTGAACACTATAAAGAACTGTTGTATAACCCCCTGAGCAAATTTAAAATAGAATTACACAAACCTTTGCAGGAGGCTGAAAGGAGATAAAGAATACAAATACTTGTGGAATGAATATCCTGTCATTTTTAAGTTGTTATATACTCTCTGAAGTCCACAAGAATATGGTGGACCCCCTCAGGATGCCCCATAGTATCAGAGAGGAATTCAGTCGCTGAGAAACTTGGGAAATTTGTGGATTTCTTTCTACAAAGTTGTGTCATTAATTTGAAATCATATATTGAGAAAACCACTGATGTTCTTAAAAAGACTGCTGACTTTTAATGGGAAGAAAACATGGTTTGGCTGAGCACAGATGTTGAATCATTGTATACCAGCATAAAACATAGCGATGGCATAAAAGCGTGTGAATATTTTTTGGAAAAACATCCAGACAGAGATAATATTCCCATCAAGTTCATTTTGGCTAGCTGGCCCGTCGGCGCAGCAGTAGCTCTACCACTTGCGATGCCAGTGAACTGGGTTCGGTTGTGAGCCTGGGTTGCTGGAGGGCCGGCTGGGGGAGAAGGATTGAGCACCCTCAGGGCTGCTGTCCTTCTCTGGGGAGGGTGGGTTGCAGTCCTCACTGCTATACCATCACTTGGGTGACCACAGGTGGAGGTGCAGTCGAGGATGCAGCAGCACAATGGAGGAGCAGGCATCAGCCAAGAGTCTGAAGCAAAGGCACGTCTCTGCGTGCCTTCATCTCATTGGATCTCCTTGCGTGCCGGCGCTTGCAGGGGGTGAGGCCAAGAAAACAGGAAAATGCCCCAAGTCTGCCCCAGGAGATGGGCCTTGGCACCAGTGACCATGGGGGATCTGCAGAGCTGCTCCAGGTGTCAGCCTCCCACTGAGGTTCGGAGGGGATTGAGGAGGCACCCTCTGCCCTGCCTGAGGGGTCATCTGGGAGCTCTAGAAGGATTCTAGGAAGTGAAGCACTCCATGGGGGCTTAGCATCTGCGGTCCTCCTGGCACAGCCTGTGACAGTGCAATTGAGGACCCCGAGGAAAGGGACAGATGTACAGAGTAAAAAGGTGTAAAAATAGTAAGTAAAAAAAGTTCATTTTGGCCTCCCTTCATTTTATTCTAAAGCATAATAGCTTCAAATTTGTGAGGACACACTTTCTGCAACTACGTGGCATGGCTATGGGGGCATCTATGGCACCATCTTTGGCCAAGCTGTTTCTGGGCAAGTGGGAAGAGATGGTGATATTTAATCCAGAAATGAACTGATTCCTTCCCAGAAACAGGTTCTGGCACTGTTTTATTGATGACATTATTTGTGTGGCAGGGACACCCAGGAGAGATTGAGGACTTCACGAACTGGATTAACATTAATTACATTAACTTGAGGTTTAACCACACAGCAAATAAAGATACGATTGACTTTTTAGATGTCACCTTGGTTAGTTCCATAGATATCGGAGAACAGGCCAGGTCTAAATGTTTTAGAAAGGCCACAGCTACCAATGCCTTGCTCAGGGTAGACAGTGCTCCCCCTAACAGACTGAAAGATTCTGTACCCTATGGACGGTACCTACGATTGAAAAGAAATTGCTCAGATGAGAGTACATACTGGGAACAAGCTAAGGAATAAGAACTGATATTTTTGGGGAAGGGTTACAAAAAGGAGTTGCTAGCAGAAGCCATGGCTAAAACTCTTTCAATACCACGAGAATATTTACTCAAAGATAGGGACAATAGAAAAAGCAAGGAAACCATAGGGGACCCTATCACATTTGTTACTGAGAACAATAACTGGATGGGACAAATTGGCAATATTGTATACAAAAATTGACAACTACTGCTGGGAGACTGACAGGTGTTAGCAGCAGTGGTTAACAACCCTAGGGTCACTTTCAGTTGAGCAATGAACATAAAGGACAGGCATGCACAGTCGATTACCTGCAGATAGAGCTGCACAACACCCAGACTGGTTACCAGGGAAACCTGCAGGGTGTTTAAACGCCACAGATGCAATGTTTGTTGCCATTGCCACACAAGGAAGCAATCTGTACATCCAGGAAATGTCGACATTCAGTTTGAAGTTAAGGAATTCATAACTTCTTCCACCCCATTTGTAGTGTACAGTTTATGGTGTCCATATAACATGTTGTATATTGGGAGAATTGCAACACCCCCTTAAAACAAGAATACAAGAGCATATTAGGAGTATTTTGAATGCCAAAATTGATACACCTGTGGGCTGACATTTTGCATAGAAACACATTTCTGCACCACATAGCTTACAATTTATTGGCTTTGAATCGGTACCCCCCAGTACCGTAGGAAGGGTGGGGTTGGTGGTGCTCCCGCCCCAGGCGCAAGCCTCCGAGGGGCACATTTTTCCACTGAAGCTCATGTTCTAATTCACTTGCGCTGCTGCTTTAAATCTTTTTTTTATTTTGGTATTGTAATTACAAATGCCTGTCAGCAGGGGTGCATCTACGGACCAAGGACCAGCAAGTGTGGGGGTCACATGGTTGCACAGTCTAATGCAGGAAATAATCATGTGGTGCGGTGCAATGGTGGTGCTGAGAAAGAAGAACTGTGAGTGGGCCAGCATGCCACCCATTAGTATAAAAGGTACGGGCAGAGCGTTTGGCACTGAGTGAGAGGCGGTTTATGTTGGAGACAGAGAGAGTGTGGAGCAAGTTGTTGAGCGTACTAGCGCAGAGTAGTAGACAGTCACAGAGACTAAAAAAAATGAGACAGCAAGAGTGAGAGGAGAGATGAGTCACGAGAGACAGAGAAGACAGAAGAGATCCTTTTCTCACATTTTTTTCGTCACTTGTGTAATGTAAGCATAAGTAGAATGCACACCACACTAAGTACTCTGTGTTGTCTATGCAGACAAGACTAGTAGTTGTCACTCGTCAGTGACAGAGTGTCTGTAGTAAAAAGTGATGGCACTGCAGACAAACAGAGGAGCAGACCCGGCGAAGCAATGAATAATTCCAAATTAATTTTCGAATCCAAATTATGAGATGATGAGATGGGATCTATGTAGTGAGGTGCAGTGGGGGGGGCAGGGATTAATATTCTCACTCAGGAAGTCGGGAGACAAAGATCTGCTTTCCTTGCCGTTGAATTATTGCACTTGGCCAGGCCTGTCTCGGTGTTGGCTCTGCTGGTGGGCGGGCAGCGACTGTGTAGTTCACTTGAACTTCATGCACTGGACTGGAGACTGGGATGGGAGTGAAGATTTTGAAGCAATTACCTCAGCCTTGGCCTGACTGCCATTGCACGGGCCACAGTACACCATCCCTCCTGTCCACCACATCGTTACATTTTCTTTTCTTTCCTCTTGACCCACGTCCCTCCTGCACTCCCATTCCATTGTCTTTTTGTTTTTTCGTGTCCTCTCCTGATTTTTCTTAGCCAAGTCCGTGTTCCGTTCTCACCCGACCACCCACACCATTCTTAGAAAATGAAGCCTTGACTGCCAGTGCCTTGCCTAGTTGTCTTGGATGCCATGTGAGGGAATCTGTACAGTTTGGATCATAACATATTAACAGTTACATGTATCTGCATTGGCTTGGGCTGTGGAGGGGAACTGATGAGAATCAGGGGAAGGAGGGGATTTGGAGTAGGGCTCCTTCTGTCTCCAGGGATGCTGACTGGGGCAGTTGGGCTGGCTCAGCTGTACTGGGGAGGTGCTGTGCTGGATGTAGGGGTTGTTTACTGGGCAGAGGAGCTGCACTGCTAAGGCGTGACTGAAGCATATAGGCTAGGCAGAATGTTTTTCCTAATGACACTTCTCATTTGCACCATGGGGCCCCTACACTGTCTCTACCTGGGCTAACTAAATAGGCCCTTGGGGGGTCCTCAAGCTCAAGCATACTATCATGCCTTGTTGAACCTTTTTTTTTTTAAACAGGGCCCCACCTAGACACTGCTGCAGGACACTGCCATAATCTATCCCACCCATCCCAGGTGGGACCCCCACCAGACAAGCTACCCCCTGCAGTTGCCAGCATCCACAAGTCAGGAGGGCCAGGAAGCAGAATATCCACAGCAGAGAACTGCTGCTACAGTGCTATCCAGGGTCCCACAGTAAAACCTCTGGCAGAAAAGGAAAGCTCCCTTCCCCTCCCTTTATCTGTGTCCCCGACTCACTAGGTCTGCTTTGCTTGCATCCATGAACATGACAGTTTTATTAATAATTTAAAATACTGTGTAGGCAGCATTTCACCTAAACGTTGGATGTCAGTTGGCCGCTTCTGGATCTTGACATCTGCCAGTTTCTGTAGCACTTATAAATTACATAAAACAATACCTGCCATGTTGATGGTTGCCAACAGAGTATATGAGTCCAAACTGGGGAAAGAGAAAGGGAGGGAGTGGACCAGAGGAGCTGTGCTTTTTATGTATGCCTGAAGTTATACTGTGGGACCCTGGACAGCTCCGTAGCTGCAGTTCCAAGATGTGAATCTTCCGCTCCTTGGCCCTCTCCCAACTGGGGGGTAGAGGCAGATGCAGGGGGGTGCTTTTCTATGGGGGGTTCCTGCGGTGGAGAGGATGGGATACAGTCAGAATGTTATTTGGTGGGGGGGATTCCACTACAGACAGAGTGGCCCTTTGGAGGGATGCTAGACTTGGGGCTGCATACCTCTCAAACTCTTGCCTCACGAATCAGGGACAAGACTTAAAATAATCAGGGTCAAAGACCTAAAATCTTGGACACATGTTATAAATTGGCACTATTCACTCAGAAAGCTGATAGAAAAAGGGGATTTGTGTTAATCTGCATTTTCTGAAGAAGAATAAGTCTGTAACTTTAATGTTTGACATTATTTCATGATTTTAACCCCCCCACTGTTCTCTACCATAAAAACACAAATGTTACGATGGACAAATGCAAATTTTTATGGAAAATAAGGGACAGTTTAGAGGTATGTGGGGTTGGTCAAGTTGCAGGGATTGCTCGGGTGCATAAGGGCTGGTCTTGGTGTAGGATGGTGGTTCAGCTATAGGGAAGGTAGGTAGCTAAGGTGAGAAGTGTGGTGTTGTGGAGGTGTTCAAGCCAGGTTTAGGATGGTTGGGGGTCGGAGTCTGGTTATGGTCTAGAAGGGTGGTCAAGCAGCATTGAGTGTTGGAGCTGGTCTAGCTGAAGGGAAAATGGTTGGAGGTGGAGGCTTTTCCTTCTGTTAGGTGGTGGAAATTCCACTACAGGGGTAGTGGAGCCTGCCATCAGGGCTGAGTGAGTGGGCTCAGGGGGCTACATCCCCCTATGTGAGGATGGGTGGTTGCAGGCAGGGCATCTCAGAGGTATGTGTGTCCAGCATTTGAGGACTGTATCTATGACACTGAGGTGCCTGTATATGTCCCCATGAGCCACTCTCGATGGAACTGCTGGTCAGACAGTTGTCCATAACAATTGCAGCTGCACTGCACACTCTGATGACAGCCAGCCAGCATCTTCGACTCCCACACCTCAGATTCTATGAGGGAAAAATTTTCCCTAAAATCAGGGTTAGGGAACGTATAACAAAAGTATTTCTTTCCTTCAAGAAAAGCCCCAAAACTCACCAAAGAGCATGTAAACAACCCAGAGGTTCGGAGTGGGCGCAAAATTAGTCTGTGGCCCAGGGCACCAAAATGCCTTCCTACGGCTCTGGTACCCCCTATGAAATATGGAAGAGATAGAGTAAATCTTTTACTTAGAAAAGAAAGTGAATGGATTTTTAAGTTAAATAGTGTGAACTCTGATAGCATGAATGATCAGCGGGATTTGAAATCCTTTCTCAAAAGCAGATGGGACACATTTTATTTTGTTGTGGCTAAGCTACTTTATACCGTAACTTTGCGTTTCTGTTCCTTCTTTTCCCGAAGGAGGATACTTCTACCTGTCACTTCCTTACCTCTCACCAGAAGCTCTGTGGATCCCCAGCATATTAAAAATGTACTGCAATGCTCTATATCTAGGGTTGCCTGAGGTGGATCTCTGTCGCCTGCAGCTGGTGCAGAATGTTGGCCAAGAACTTGTCATATCACATCTGCGCTGCACAAACTGCACTGGCTACCAGTGTGATGGAGAATCACCTTCAAGGTCGCATTGCTGACGTATAAGACGCTACATGGTCAGGGACCGGACTACTTGCAAGATCTCCTACGGCCCTACCGCCCTCTTCGCTTACTCCGCTCTGCCGACGAGGGATTGTTAGAGGTTCCCAAGGTTTGTCTTCAGTCATATGTGGCTAGAACTTTTTCTTTTATGGCCCCAACCCTGTGGAATTCTCTATCTTGTTGGACGCGAGAGTGCCAGTCCACAGAGCAATTTAAGGCATCTTTAAAAAGCTATTTATTTGAGAAAGCCTTTGATTAGGCCACTCCATTGTCTTTTAATTGTTTTTAAATGTATATTTATTTGTTGGTTGTTTATTTGTATTGTATTTGCACTTTGACAATTTTGAAAAGTGCATTATAAATAACATTTTATTGATTTGATTTGAAAATGCCTAGACTGCAATTTGAAACGGGGTGATCACATGACTCTTTGCTTCTGCAGTTCCCTAGCCTTCTCTTTTCTGCTGAATTTCTGTCTCTTTTTTGGCAGTTGAATTTTAAGTTTGATAGAAAGGTAACAATTTATCGTGTACAAAAACTTAAAAAGTTAAAAGTTAATAAAAGTTAATAGAAGTATAGAAGCAATAATTAACTGCTGAAATTGAGCATGTGTGAATACATTTTTAATATATTAATTTCTTTTTCTATTTTTGGATTCTGTTAATTTGATATAGCAGTACTGATGTAATCAATGTAATACTATTTTGGATGTATTATTTACACCTGAGGCTAGATATTCAAAGGGGTTGCACCTGGCATAACCGAGTTGCACCAGCACAACCCCTGCAATGTGCCCTGGTGCGATATTCAAAAGGGGGACTTGCACAGCACAAGTCCTGATGCACTGGGGCGCATTGGTAATGTATGCAGTGCATCTGAAGGGGGCTTGCCCATGCATATGTAGCACATCCCGATATTCAGCCCGGGATGTGTGGCACATCTGCTGGCACAACCCCTAGATGTGCCACATACCGGGGCACAAAGTTGAGCCAGAAAAAAAAGGCTCAAATGCCGGCAACCCACAGGTGGGCTGCTGTATTGCAGGGTGTAACAAAGCAGCTGCAAGCCATGGGTGGCCAGCCGCCAACTCAGAACACCGTCCACAAACACCCATATGGTACCTGGTAGTCTAGTGGTACCCCCTCCTTCCCTCCCTCCCATAACACTGATCATGGGTAAAATGCAGTAGAAATTCTCCCTGGTAGTCCAGTACTACCCTCCTCCCTCCAGGAACCCTGATCGCCGGTACTCTGCATAAACATAATCTCTGGTGATCTAGTGGTACTCTCCCTCCCTTCCCGTAGCCCAATCATGGATAAAATGCAGTAACGATAAACCCTGGTAGTCCAGTGGCCCCCCCCTCCCTCTCCGTAGTCTGATCGCGGGCAATGGTAAAACATGGACAAGCCCTAGTTATCCAGTGGTACCCCCACCACTCCCAATGCTCCGATCAGCCATAGAAAAAAAATAATTCTCCTTCCCTGGTGGTCTAGTGCACCCCCCACCCCACCTGATGCACCGATTACCAGTGCTCCATCATTCACAGATTTTTGACTGTCTCGTACAGTATGTCCTGCAAGCCCATTGGTCCACAGTGTGGACCAATGGGCGTACAGCGCATATAGTAAACTGTCATTCAGTGGGTGGCCAGGTGGTATGCAGCGGGTTGAAACTGCCTGCCGATGGGGTGGGCTGGTGGGCAGGGGGTCCTGTGTGGGTGGGGGTGCCACTGGACCACCAGGGATACATTTCAAGATGGAGCACTGGTGATCTGTGCATTGGGTGGAGTGGGGGGTCCACTAGACTACCAGGGAAGGGGAATTATTTTATTCTACAGCTGATTGGTGCATCGGGAGGGGTGGGGATACCACTGGATCACCAGGGCTTGTCTATGTTTTACTAATACCCATGACTGGGTTACGGGGAGGGAGTGGGAAACCACTGGACTACCAGGGATTGTTGTTACTGCATTTTACCTGTGATCGAGCTATGGGGGGGATACCACTAGATCACCAGGGATTATGTTTACTGCATAGTACCAGCGATCACAGCTAGACGCAGGGAGGAAGGTACCATTAGATCACCAGGGATTATGTTTACTGCATTGTACCAGTGATCATGGCTATGAGCAGGGAGGAGGGAACCACTGGACTACCAGGGATTGTTTTTACTGCATTCTACCCATGATTGGGGTTACAGGAGGAAGGGGGAAACCACTGGACTACCAGGGATAGTTTTTACATCTCTTCCTATCATGATCACAGCTATTTATTTATTTTATTTATTTGCTTTTGTTAACTGGGTAAGTACACTAGGCATAGGAATGCCTATTTTCAGGTACGACTCGGGAGGATACAAGTCAGATACAAAACAACCGACATCAATGTGACGCAGCACATATAGGTCATACAATGCAAAGTTAGTCAGGAGAGAAAAACATCACAAACACTTGTAAGACTATATAATAGATGGTCAGGCAAAGTAGGTAATAAAACAAAGATATCAAGATCATTCAGAGGAATGAGATAAGTGCAACACAGGTTCAGAGATTAGTACCAGTCATTGTTATGAACAGTGAGCAGTAAGTGTCAATTTGCAAGTCAGATAAGCATAGTAGAGAAAAAAGAAAAAGAGGGAGGAGGAGGAGGGGAGGGGTAGAGGAGAAGAGGGTAGGTTAGAGTGTGGCAAAGGTGGTAGGGGCAAGCAGAGCAGGGGATGGGTTTACAGTGGATGGAAACAGGAACAAGGACTTACTGCAAGTAGGTGTTCACGGTGGAGCTTCTTAAAGCCACTATGTGTAGGGGCTAGACGAATAGCTTGAGGGATAGTATTCCAATATTTAGGGGCAGCATGGGAGAAGGCTTGTGCACCCATTGTGGTCCTACATCTAGGGATATAAAGAGGGGTCTGATCAACTGAATGGAGACCATAGGAAGGGGTTTGAGGGTGTAGTAACGAGGCGAGAGATTGGGGGAGGCCTGCTCTTATGGTGCCATCTATTATAGCACCATAGGATAGGAGGCGATGGGCAGCAGAACTAGGACAATTTAGATCAGCATAGAGCTGACAGTGATGTTTATGCCGAGGAGAGGCAGAAGCATAATGGCAGATGTTATTATAGGTAGTGTCCCATGTATGGAGGGAGGTCTTGGTTGCACCTAGGTAGGTGACCAAACCATAGGCCAAAGATGGGAGCAGAAAACTTAGAGACACGGCAAGCCTAGCAGATGGGGTGAGAGCATAGCTAGTGCAGTAGGCTCCTCTAATTTTTGCATTGACAGATTTGCAGGTAGCAGTGATATGGAGATCAAAGTCCAAGGATTCATCAAGAAGAATATCCAGGTATTTAAAGGATCTGATGTTGACTAACAGGGAATTGTCAGCACAGGATATTTTGAGGGAGTTCCGATTTACTTTTAGTTTTTCTGGAGAGCCGAAGAGCATAGACTGAGTTTTACTGCCATTAAGGACAAGGTGATTTGCAGTTAGCCAGGATTGAATGTTTAGGAAATCTAAAGATAGTGAGTTATTTATGTCTGATACATTACTGGCACTATGGTAGAGTACAAGGTCATCTACATAGAGCAAGGTAGAGCAAGTAGGTGCCCGGGATGGAAGGTCATTTATGAAAATTGAGAAAAGTAGGGGGCCAAGTATGGATCCCTGTGGGACACCAACATGTATGGATGATAGGTCAGACAGGGCTGAGTTAAAAGCTACAGCCTGCTGTCGATTGGATAGATAGCTGTGGAACCAGTTCATCGATTAGGCTGAAAAACCAAGGGAGGTAACTTTTGTAAGGAGAAGGGTGTGATTAACCAGGTCAAATGCCTTGGTGAGATCAATGAAAATGGCACCTGTCAAGAGACCAGAGTCCATGGCAGTGTAAATGTCATTAGTAAGTTTGAGAAGGGCAGTAGAAGTACTATGGCCTTTTCGAAAGCCATGCTGGGAGCCAGAGAGGAGGTTGTGTTTCTGCAGATACTCTATAATTTGCCTTGCCACTAATTTTTCGAGGATTTTACTGAGCACAGAGAGGATAGCAATGGGCCGATAATTGGCCATCTCTTTAGGATCACCTTTCTTAAGGATAGGGGTTATCCTAGCTATCTTTCAAACATTAGGAACAACACCATGACATAGCGACAGGTTAAGGATTTTAGTTAGGGGGGAGGCTATGAGCGGAGAAGTGGCTTTCAGAAGCCTAGGTTCAAGACTGTGGTGGGGGTTGCCACAGGACCCCCTCTCTCTGTACCACATGCTGCGCAGGGCGCCAGGTGCATTTCGCCGGACTGCCCTGCTCAACTCATGCAAATGGGGCCATATGACATGCAATGGCCCAATTTGCCCTTGTACTGATGGCCCCATTTGCGTGTCCAAGTCTGAATATCTGTTACTTTGCATGCAGTGCAACTGCAGCTGCACTGAGCATTCCCAGTCCTCCTGTCTGGGGAATGTGCCAGCGCATTGTATATGTGCCTTGCCCATTCTGTGCTATATTCAAAGGTGATGTACCATGGCACATCACCTTTGAATATCCCCCTGTCTGGCCCCCGGTGCATCTCAGTTGTGCTGCACCTCCACTTGCACCATTGCCTGGTGCAGTCTGAATATCTAGCCCCTGGTGTTTTGACATCACACTTATAGGGTTATTTAAATGCTTGTGTAACTCTCCCTACCATGCCGCCCTGACAAAGGCTCTGTAGCTGAAGTGCTGGAGAAAGGATGAGCAGCTTGGGATACTTATGAAATAAATTGCATTTGCACTGAGACTTTTGTGGACTTCCTTTACTGCTACAAGTGCTGTTCATTCATTTAGTTTTTGTTGACAAGGAAAGGTGGACTAGACAATTCTATCATTTTTAGCCTCATCCTAAGGCAGAGGGATACAGATGAGTGCCAACTGACTTTGAACCAGATTAAGCTGTTGGTGGTATTTTTAGTGAATGGGGGAAATTTGGTCAGGATACCGGGGAAATTCCCCTATTTCCTGCTTCCTGTGAGCGGGGGGGGACCCATTTTCTGGTGGGACCAAGATGGCGGAGGAGGAGGACAGTGGAGGAGCTGCACATGGGGCTGTGTTGGCCCAGAGCATGTCTGAGTTTGAGAAGCCTATTGCCATTGAAACTGCTGAATTGGTGGCTGGGATGCACCATGAGTGGCCGTATACCACCGTGTGCGTCCTTTGATTTTGGATGGAACTTGCCTTAGTCTTGAGGAGAAACAGCACTGTCTGGAGGAGGAACTATTGAGAGTGAGCAACCTGCTGATACAGGAACGTTGGAACTTAGTAGTTGAGGAAGACAGGAAATGGAAGAGATCGGCCGGTTCACCGAGTGCTTTGGAGGCTGCAGGACCCAGTAAACTTTATTCGGCCACTGAGAGGCCTAAAGGGAAAGTGAATGTGACTTCCTAGGATTGGGGGGACTTGGTTGAAGAATCTTGGCCACTGGAGCAAGCACTGCGTGGGGCAGGCTGGATTCCGATTTCAGGCGATGCATGGAAACCGGAGAGTGATGCACAGGCTCCTAGGGAGGCTATTCAGATAAGTACTGTGGATATTGCAAACTCTTCAGGTGTTGACTTGGGGGCTAAAACTGCTATTTCCCCTACACCTCAGTCTATTATTGCCTTTGATTTGTCTTTGGGGACTCAAGTAGAGGTGGGAGCAGGGGATGTGGCTACTCCCGCTGTCATCCAAGAGCCTACTCTGGAGCCTGTGGACAAACCTTCCTATGCTAGTCATTTTAGGCAACCTCTTGAGTTGGCCAAATGGTGAAATGCCGTATGTTTGCATTATGTGGGTCCTAGGGATAATCTCCCTGACAGGTTTTTTGTTGGGAAGACGTTGTTAAAACAAAGTATGGGCTTTTTTCCTTCTGAAGTCTATGCCTTAATACATGTTCCGGGGGAGTTTACATTTGATATCAGTTTTCGTACCCCTGCTCTGATGGAGCTGTTTTGGAATCGTTATGTAAACTTAAAAACAAATCCCTTATGGTCTGACTTTATTGTGTTACCTTTGTCGAAGCAGGCCTATAGAGTCATTACAATATTGTTTAGGCATGAAGGGGTTAATATTGTGGATATCATAAAATGGTTATCTAAATCATGTGACATTCAGGGGAATCCAGTCCCTACCCTGAATGCGGAAGGGTTTTGGAATGAGGGTTGGAAATTTAGGGTTAAACTCCATTCCACCGATTCTGAGTTGTTACATCTGTCCAATTGTTTCTTTCTGGGGAGGGATAAGGGGGTTCTTTTTTACCCTGGGCAGCCTAGAGTTTGCTTTAAATGTGGGTCTCGAACTCACATAAGCACCTCATGTAATGTGCTTAAATGCTCTTATTGTAGGGAGACTGGCCATCCAAGTGCCCATTGTTTTCAGACCTCAAAATGTAATCTCTGTGATGTGGTGAGTCACATGTTTGAAAATTGCCCCTCAGCTGCTAAAACACTGCTGAAGCTGATTACGGGGTACAGGATCATTATATACGTGAGGCGGTTAGACTTGGTCATCCTACTAGGGGAGGGAGGGAACCCGGTGCTGTTGGGGATGCTCCCCCTTTGGCTAAACCGAGTTTGTCTGAGGACTCTGATTTGATTTTGGGTAGCACAGCTGCACCTGGAGTTGGGGTAGAAGGGATATCTGGGATAGGACAGGGGGAGGTCGTGGGCCTTGCTCCCTTATTAAATGATTTAGAACCTGCAGAAGATGGGTTTGTGGTGGTTAATAGTAAAAAAGGGAAATCTGCTAAAGAGAAGGGGAAGTTGGGGAAGAAATCAGCCATACCTGCTCCTGCCGCTTCCATTGCTGACCCGAATATATTTTCAGTTTTGGTGGAGAGTCCAATGGAAGTCCCAGATGGGGCTGGGCCTCCTGCACCCTTGTCAGGGTTAGAGTCTACTGCACCTGCTGCAGACCTGGTAGGCCCTAGGCCACCAGATGGTAAATGTGGTAGGATTACGAGGGCATCCAGTAAGGTAAAGTGAATTTAGCTCCTCTTTGCTTCATGGTTCCCTTTTACTTTCGGGTGGCAACCTTAAATGCAAATAGTATTAAAACTCCTGCAAAATGTCGGAATACTTATTCACATTTTCTATATGAAAATCTGGATTATGTTTTTCTGCAGGATGTACGATTGCATTCTCTTGAGGAGATAGAGGATGCCACTGCTGGTTGGATATGGGGGGATTGTTTTTGGTCCTTACAGAATGACTTGTGTAGTGGGGTTGGGATTTGTTTTCATTTTCACATTACTGTGATACACCAGATAGAAATTCTAGCTGGTAGGCCTTAGTTTTGGATATCAAATGGGTTCACTACTTTTGCGATTGATAAATGTGTGCCCTCAATCTAAGTTTGAAAGGGTGTCCTCTTTAACTCATTATATACCTTTTATGACCACTTATTACATAATTCTTGGGGGACTTTAATTGTTCTTTGCCTTCAAAGTGACTTCTGGGAAAGGGAAAAGGTGTATAGCAATGGAGCTAGTTTATTGAAACTTTACAGATACTGGTTTAGTGGATGCTTTTGGGCCCTCCACTAGAGGGTTTGGGGACACTTATTTTGCGTGGACCCAGAGCTTCCAGAATTGATTATTTTTTTCTCACACCTGAGGTTGTTGTGCAATCTCAATCCCTGCAGGAAGTAGCTTCATCAGATCACAGATTACTGAGACTGGCCTTAAGCAATGTTCTTAAAGCTCGGAGAGGGCCAGGTATTTGGAAATTGAACTCTGCCTTATTAGATATTCCCTGTGTGGTAGGTGGGTTACACTCTCTTTTTTTTTGGCAAGGCAGTCAGTCTCATTTTTATATGATAATTTAAATCTCTGGTGGGAGGACACTAAAAGTGAAGTTCAGATCTATTTCAAGGTTGTGGGTTGTTTAAATGGGCGGTTATCGCATGCTGGGTTGAGGCATCTTAGGGATAGACTTCATTTTTTGTCCACTCATAGACAGTTTCTTGGATCAGACTGTTTAGAACAAATTAAAGGGTTAAAATTGGAATTGGCTAAGGCACAGTCTCAGGTACTGCATGATATTGAAGTGAAGCATAAATTTAAGATTTGTGGCAGGAAGAAAGACACTTTACCCTTTGAGTATTTGAAATTTATTAAACATTCACTGGGTATGATGTATTTAAACACTCCAGGGGGAGGGCGGGTTACTACAAATGTTGATATTTTAGACACTATTCATGAACATATTTCTGCCTCATTTCAGAGCAGAGCACTCTCTGCTGATTCTATTTGTGATTGGTTTGGTAGTAGGTCAGTCCCAGCCTTGTCTTTGGCTGACCGGATTAATTGATCCGGCCCATTACAGTGGAGGAACTAAAGACTGCGGTCTGGTCTTTAAGATCAGGCATTACTCCCGGATCTGATGGGCTGCCTCATGAGATTTATAAGGTCCTATGGGAGATTTTAGGTGCTGATCTATGCCAGGTTTTGAATGATGGGTTGCAGTCTGGGGTTCTCCCTCATAGTATGTTGCAGGGTGTGTTGCTTCTCTTGTATAAAGACAAAGGAGATCGTGGGGATTTAAGTAATTGGAGGCCTTTGTCGCTTTTAAACACGGATTACAAAATTCTGATGAAAATCTTATGTATGCGGTTGAGGGGGGTTATGGGCTCCCTGTTACATCCAACACAGTTCAGTGGTGTATCTCATAGAAGGGTTCAGGATGCACTGATTCTACTTAGGGAACTGGTCTCTAAGGGAAAGTCTGGGGAAATGTTTGGGCATCTAGTTTGCCTAGACCAGTCCAAGGCATTTGATCAGGTTGAATATGTTTATCTTTGGGAGAGTCTAAAGAGGTATGGATTTCCTTCACAATTCATAGGATGGTTGCAAACATGTTATGGGGTATTACTCTGATTCCCAGTGTAAATGGTTGGATGGGTAGGGAGATTGGGGTACATAAGGGAGTGCGGCAAGGGTGTCAATTAAGTCCCCAGCTCTATGTGCTTTCCTTGGATCCCCTTTTACGTGCCTTAAATGGTTCAGATGACATTGTTGGTTTATCAGTTGGGTGCATGGACCCTCAGACAGTGACTTTGGCATATGCGGATGATTTAATTTTAGTGTTGTCAGATAAGGATTCTGCTATTGCGGCAAGGGCGTTATTGAACGCATTTTCTGTTATATCTGGGTCCTCTATAAATTGACTCAAGAGTGGGATACTGCCTTTGGGGTATGATATGGCTGATGTGTCATTAATTTGGGATATGCCTATAGAATCTGAATATAGGAAGATACTAAGTGTTTACTTTGGAGGTCTGGATGATCAACGGTATAATTGGGAAAAGCAATTATTGGAAGCTCACAACAGGGTACAGCTTTGGAATAAGGGACGCATGTCTAAAGCTAAACATATTTATTTGATTAAAACCTTTCTGTTACCATATTTTTTGTTTATTGCTGCGGTTTTCCCCCTCCCATTTCTCTGGAGACATCTCTTTATGGTGTATTTTTTTTTTTGTTATGGGGCAGCAGATTAAACCCATTAAAGAGGGGTGTTATATATTTACCTATTAGTGAAGGAGGTTTGGGGATGGTGAATCCGGTAGTGTTTTTACATAGTATTTTTATTTTTTATAATTTAGTACCCTTACTGAAAGGGATGGATAAGATTTGGTCCCCATGGGTGGCAGATGGCATTGATCCACTTCTAACGCAATGGGACCAGGAGACCTTTCTGGCTCGTCAGGTTCGGATAGGTGTCTTAGCTAGTCAATTTTGTACAATGTTTCAAAAGTTGAAAGCATGGCGTGTTGTTAAAAAATCTGTTCTTTTACAGACGCGTCAACAATTCTATTATGCCATATTGCAAGATTTCTTTTTTGTCGATCCCTGGTTCCATGATAGGCCTCATTCTGAACAGCATGCAAAGTTATGATTATTGATGAGTAAGAGGGTGCCTAAATATATGTGGGATTTTTTATGGCTTTGCCTTCATAAAAAATTAGGGGTGAAAGGTAATATGAGGCATAAGGAAATATCAGAAAGATTTTGTCCTAGGGAAGAGACCTGTATTGGGGTGGTTGAAACGATGGAACACTTTTTTGTGGAGTGTCCTTTTGTTGTATCATTTTGGTCACATTTTCATGATGAATGGCCTTTAAATCCTTTTAGGGTTCTTACAACAGCAATTTGGGTGGAGGGGGTTCTACCGAGCTCCTGGATTATTTACGATGCGATTACACTGCGCCTATTAATAGGTCATGTTGGTTTTCAGTTATGGCAAGCTAGATGCAATCTCACACTTAGGCAGAAATTGCTCTCTGAATCTCAGATTGTTCACAACATTCGCAAACATGTCTTTAGTTGGAGATTGCAGGAACAAGAAAAGGTGCATCCTGAACTGTTTAGATTGTGGTGGAGGAAAATGACCTGGCTTGATACAGGGTAGAGTCTTCGTGTATGCCTTGGTCCTAATCTTGGGTAAAAGGGTTTCCCTTATAGGGAGGACAAGATCTCCTTTGTGTACACTTGTATACACATCACTATTTTTATGTGCATATGAATGTTCCACTGTTGATATATACTGTCAGTATTGACTCTGATTATTTCCTGTATGTCTATTGCTTTTATGTTCAATACAGATTAAGGTGGTTTTGTGTTTCTTTACTGGAGTGTTATATTTTTATCTAAGAGGGAAAGGTGGCATTTGGGGGTCGTTGTATTTCTTTACTTTTGGTTCTTGTTTATTCATTTGTGTTCTGTATCTATTTGATTATGTTTTCTTCTTCGCTATGCATTGTTGGTGGTTTTTGTATTTCTTTATGTTTGTACGATTTGATTTCCAGTCATAATAATGAATTCCCCTACTCTTTTGGTAGGGAGGGGGAGGGGGTTTGTTTTTCCTTTCAGTTGAGGGGTTCTGGTATGTTGTACTGATCATGTATGTTTTTTCTTTTCATTTATTATGATTTGTATGATGTAATACAATTGTGTTTGATTGTCCTTTTGAGTTTTGAATAAAAATTCCCTTACTCGTCAGAAGGGGAACCTCTGTCCAAGATGGCGGATGCACCCTTGCCTTCTGAGGAGGGAGCTATGGAGGTGGGAGATTTGGTCTCTGCTCCTACCTCTGACCGAATGGAGACCATGATGCCAACAACTGATGTTTTGCCTGTTGACGTTCCTTCTACAACTTTAAGTTCTGATGCTCATACTAAGGCTGCTATACCTAGCCCTCTGCTTGCTTCTTATGGAACTGACTTGCTGACTTGTGTGCCTACAATCAACTTGCCGGAGGATTTTACTTCATCTGATTCTGAAAATCACTGTTTGACAGCACAAGAGATCCGGGAGCGTTTTGCAATGGCGGAGCGCCGTTTTGCTAGTGCAAAACTGAAAATGCATAGAGATATGCACCGCCTGAGAACCGACAGCACAGATACATCTTCCACTCGGGTGGAAGCTCTTGAAGATTTACCTGACTTGTCTCCTTTCCTGCCTGTTGCTGTTACAGACTCTGACCCGACCACTGCGTCAGTAGCTGAAGCCGTACTGCCTGCTCCCCTGCCACCTGCAGTACAAACGGATTTGGTTTCCTTCTCAGAACCTCCTTATTTTACGTCGCAGAGTTCCCTACATGGACAAGACTTCTCTACAGTAAATGCTCCCCTGCCAGCTGCAGTTCAAATGGATTCAGTTTCCTTTTCACAACCTGCTTCCATTAAATCGCAGAGCTCCCTACATGTACAAGAATCATCTACTGTCAATATTAATAAAGTGCCTACCTGGACTGTTGAATCAGCGCTGAAAGGTGCTGGCTGGGTTCAGGGTACTGTCCCAGGAAGTTGGAAGTCAGGTCCGTCTCTAATATGGTCCCCCCCGCCCTGAAGATTTTCCGGAGCTACAAAGCACTTTATGTAATTCAAAAGTCACTACTGACCCCTTGTGTCTCCCTCATGAACTGGAGCTTACACAGAACCCTGTGTTGGATTATCTGAAGGGTTCTCCACCCTAGGCTCCTTTTTCTACTATTTCTATAGAGGCTCTGTCTCCCCTACCACCGCAGCCCCCCCCAAAAAAAATATCAGGACCAAGCGTTCATATTCTTCATTTTAAATTTCCAATCCAGGCTGCTAAGAGACACTGGCAGTTACGCTTGGCATACCTGGGGGGTTACCTGAAACCACCTGATCGGGTCTATGTGTGCGTATGCTTCTAAAGGATTCTTTAAAATTTTTTTCCCATGAAATATATGTGTTAGTTCATATCTCTGGTGAAACCACGTTTGACATTAGTTTCCAAACATCTAGGGGCTTGGAGCGTTTTTGGTCAAAGTATAATTCTCTGCGGACTACTGCATTATGGACCCCATTTCAGGCTATTCCTCTTTCTAAACCTACTTTTAAGATGATCACTATTCTGTATCGAAATGAGGGAGCTGAGGTGGAGGATGTTGTGTATTGGATGAAACACCATTGTGACGTCCAGGGACAGCCTGAAGCCATTTTGGATACTGAGAACATTTGGACTGGGGGCTGGAAGTTTAAAGTCTTGTTATGATCTAATGATTCTGGGGTTGTACATCTGCCTAACTCTTTTTTTCATAGGCTGAGATAGGGGGCTCTTGTTCTACCCAGGTCAGCCGAAGGCTTGATATCGGTGTGGTGACCCTGCACATCTTAGTAATGTATGTGATAAAATGAAATGCAATGTCTGTGGGGAATTGGGCCACGTAGGGGCACACTGTTTGAATGAATGTAGATGTAACCTATGTGACGAACAGGGGCACACCTTTCAGAATTGTAAATGGGCTGTACATAACCAGGAATTTCATGACGGTGGAGTGGACTAGCACTTTATTATTACACAGGCGCAGAAGGCCCATCTCCGGACCACCTCGGCTGTACCTCCCCCCTAAGGCAGCCCAGCCCTTACTGCAGGCTTCAGTGCCTGTTGTATCCTCTGAGGTCGTACCTCAGATAGTTTCCTTCATTGATGATCCCTTGCTTGAGATTTCTCCTGTCCCTGATCCTGCCCAGTCTAATTTTCCTGTTCAGGACCCGGTCCCAGGTCCAAGTACTATGCCCCCCCCGAGTGCTTACAAGTGTCATACGTAGAAGGTCACTAAGAAATAACCCTCGGGTTGCACCATCTCCTGTGAGTGGTCTGGAACCCCCGTGCCCTTATCTAATTCTTTTGAACTTCTCCAACCCCTTTCTGATGACGCTGGAGGTGAGTCAGACTCTTCCTCCATAGCTTCTTCTCTCCCTGACGGTACCACTGACTCTGAGTTGCAACTTGGTACTGGCCTTTCTCAGAAGTGAAAAGCCACAGTAAAACTTAAAGGGAAGAAGGTGGTTGGGAAAAGGAAATTGTAAAATGTATTTTATGTCTGTTTTCCTTTTTTTTGGTGCTATGTTTCACTTTGTTTTCCATACTATTAATGTGAATAGTATGAAGCGTATGGCTAAAAGGAGGTTGATTTTTTCCTTTCTACAGCTTTTGCCTTTGGGTTTAATTTTATTACAGGATACAAGACTTCATACTAGACACGAGATCCGACAAGCACAACAGGACTAGTTACTGGGTCCTTCCTTTTGGTCAATTGGTCAGGACTGTTGTTCGGGACTGGGAATTTTAATTAATATCCCAGACTTCCGTTTGCTAAAATTGTTTGATGTAGCCCCTGGTAGGGTGCTTATTATAGATTTTGTTTTTGGGTCTTGTCCCTACCGGGTGATAAACTTTTATGCCCCTCAAATCAAAACTGAACACATAGCTTTACTTACTTTGCTTCGTCCTTATTTGCACACTTCCTTTCAGGTATTGTTTGCTGGTGACTTTAATTGTGGCTTGAGTCTTCAAGATAAGAGCTCCTTTGCTGCTACAAAGAAACTGTTTTGTGATTCCCACAAACTGGGTAAATTGGTTCGAGTCGCCCACTTAACGGACTCCTATCTCTCCTTTACTACACAACACACCCCTACCTTTCAAAAGCGTAAACTAGCCACACGTATTGATTATGTGCTTTCCTCTCCTACAGTACCAATTATTTCTGCCAAAGTTCAAGTGGTTGAGTTTTCTGATCATAAGCTGCTTTCTGTTGGTTTTGGTTCTGTTGCCTCTTCCCGTAAAGGTACAGGTATTTGGAAATTCAACACATCTTTGTTGCAGATTCCGATGTTTATGCAGTCCCTTCTGTCCTTCATACAAGCCCGTAAATCTGTTTTTATTTGTTATGAAGATCCTGTTCAGTGGTGGTTAGACACGAAGCATGATCTGGTCACTTTTTTAAAAACTTACAGTCATTTAAAATGTAGGAGGGATTACCTAGACTATTTGCAGAAGAGGGTACATTTTCAGTCATTATTAACCATAGCGTACACGACGGGGCAAGACCTTATGCAACAAATAAAAGTCCTACAGAATGACATGTTGACTTTTCAATTCGGCAATCACAACAACTTTTACCAAAATAAATTCTGTACTGTTGTAACACGCGATGTTATTTTTCCTTTTGAATCTAATTCCCGTCAGACCGCCGGAAAAAATATGACGTGTCTTCTAAATTCAGATGGGACCTTATGCTTCTCACAAACTGAGATTTGTCATATTGTAACAAAGTATACTACAGCCCTTTTTTCTCCCCTCCCTGCTGTGGCTGATAACAGTGCGACTTTGTATAGTGGCCTTGATATCCCAGCTTCCTCACAGCTATGTCAGGACTAGGCTTGTTCTCCTATCACAGAGCAGGATTTGACATTGGCTATTTCTTCATTACCTGTACAGAGAACTCCTGGTTCGGATGGTCTCCCTGCTGGCTTATATAAGGTGCTGGGTGAAAGTTTGGCCCCAGAACTTACATCTGTGTTTAATTCTCTGTTAACATGTGAATCTCTCCCTTTGGAATTTACTAAGGGTACTTTGATTTACATTTATAAACAGAAAGGTGATATTCATTCGCTAGGGAATTGGCGACCTTTATGTATGTTGAACACTGACTTTAAGCTCTTAACGAAAATTATTGTGAAGCGTTGGTGAGGATAGCGGAGGTGGTTTTGCATCCCACCCAATCCTGTTCTGTGCCTCAAAGGAGAATTTCTGATCATTTGATCCTCTTACGAGAATTATTTTCTCATAGCTATGCAGGTCTGGCTTCGGGACTTATTGTCTCCGTAGATCAGAAGGCTGCTTTTGATTCGGTTAGGCATGATTTTTTATGGGAAGCACTTAGTTTTCTGCATGTACCTGATGTTATGGTACGCTGAATTCGTACTTTCTATAGAACAACTACTGTTGTGCCTGTAGTGAATGGTTGGATAGGACCCATGATCCCCATAAAAAGGGGGGTTCATCAGGGCTGTACTTTAAGCCCGTTGTTATATGTATTTTTTCTTGATGTTTTTCTCCGTCAGTTGAATACTAATTCTCAAATTCAGGCTATTTCTAGTTATGCCTTATGCTTGCCTTATAAGGCGATTGCATATGCAGATGATGTTTGTTTTCTTGTAGCTGATGCAGCCTCAGTGGTTCATTCTCTCCATGAGTGCTCTATTTTTGGAAACTTCTCTGGTGCTGTTTTAAATTACACTAAAGTCTGGTTATTCAGGTCGGTTCAGTAACCTCCTCCTTGGACTGTATTGGCCCGTTACATTTAGTTGAGGGCCCTATTCGCATTTGGAGAATTTTTTTGGGGACACAGGACTCAGATTTTTTTAACTGGAATGTTAAACTGCAACAAGGTAAACTTCAGGTGGCCTCCTGGAACCAGGGGCAGATAGGGAAAAAGAAATGTGTTTTCTTAATTAAAAACTATTTTAGCTCTACTTTCCTTTTTCTGAGTTATGTATTCCCTATTCCATGACAGCTAGAAACTGCTGTATTTAGCCTGTTTTTTTCAGGCTCTTTGGGGAAGTAGGTTAAACCCGATAAAACAGAACATCACTTATTTACTTATCCCTGAGGGTGGCCTTTGTATGGTTAACCCTTTGTTATTTTTTTCTTGTATTTTTTTTCACTGCAAACCTTAGACCTTTGTTGATTCATGCCCAAAGGGGGTGGGAGCCTTGGTTTTATGACTCTTGCAGGGTTTGGTTTCATCAATGGGAAACTAATTCCTTAACTGTGTTAAGACAAACTGTTGGTATACCAACTTACATAAAACATATATTTTTACATCTCAAACAATGGCAGGTATATGTTCAGACGTTATTAAACCATTCACATAAAGTTTTATATAAGAAATTACTCCTGACGGTTTGTGCTGTATCAGTACCAATTGATAAGTGTCCTGGTCAACACCTCCCTTCCCTTTTGTTATTGTGGAGATGTAAGAGAGTTCCAGCCAAAATGTGGGATTTTCATTGGCTCTCATGCCATGAAAAGATTATTGTAAAATCAAATCATAAACATAAGCAGTCCCAAGATAGAATGTGTTCTCGCTTATTATGTATTACAGAACCTGAAACTATCCCTCATTTATTTTTTTACTGTTCCTTTATCAAAAATTGGTGGTCCTTTTTGGCACAGGCATGGGATACCCCCTTGCTTCAGTCGGTTACTTATTTGAATCTTGTATACGGGTTTTTTTTCTCCCCAGTGGTCAAAATGGCACCAGGACACTTTGAACATTGTTTTTGTCTGCATTAAATTGAATATTTGGATGGTGCGTTGCATGTTTTCTTTACAGCAAAAGGACTGCTCCTATTTGGAGCTCGAAAAAAGATTGTACAAGTTTTAAAAGAAATTTATGAGCATGAACGTACTCTATACTCAGATATGACACTTTTGGAACTTTGGAAAGCTCTTCCTTGGATCACTGACTCTGATTTTGCAGTTACCTAAATGATTGTATAATACTTATCCTGTTTTTCCTTTTTTTTTTAAATATGCTTTATGTACTATTGTACGATTTTTGTCTCAATAAAACTTTCCCCATCTATGGGCACTAGGGTTCTTCGAATGGTGGACCGGGCAGCAGATCAAGTTGGACTGTAACAGACTGGGGAGTGGTCCTCCAACCCAGCCAGAGAAGCGAAGGGGGATGGGCCATTGCTCAGCCTGGTGATTGAGGAGAACCAAGATATTGCTTTTGCCCAGGATATGGACACTATGGAACCGAATGGGAAACTTGATTTGGACATCAGAGATGTAGTTCAGGTAGAGGATGTTTTAGACAGGGAAATGGCAGAAAAAAAGAAATTGCTGCTGCAGATGCTTGCTGCAGATGAAGAAACCTACATAAAAAGAAAGGCAGAATTACAGAGCAGACGAGCGACCCTGATGTTATCCAACAGGCACTTACCAGAAATAAACACCGGCTCCAGTGATGACTCTGCAGATGAAGGTATGGCCCAACAAGTTGGCAGGCAGGATTTAATGAAGGTGCTGCCTATGTCAGCGGCAGTGCAAGTGGCTTTTGGACTACCGCAAAAACAGAAACCTATGGAGGAAGGAAATAGCTGGTCCCCTGAGAAAGCTCTGAAAGGGGCCAGCTGGTGGAGAACTGAGACCGGGTGGGCTCCGGACCTGGACTGGGACCTGAGTACAGACTCACTGTCACAAATGCTTCCAGAGTGGTGCCCCCAGACTGCTGCTTCTATGCAGGTAAATCCTTTAATTGTGATTGCCTCTACTTGTCCCCCTTGTTCTGTGGATGATACTAAGGCCATCCCTCAAGTTCCACATTGTGTAAAGGCACAACAGGTCGAGTTATAGGCCAAACCCATTGCCATGGCAACCACTGACAATGAGGAAGTAAAAACCTCAGATTCTGGTGCTAGTTCCCTGTTGGAAGATCTGAATACTCCCAAGCTTTCAGTGGGTCCGACTCGGAATGTTCCTAGCCTTCCTTCTACTACCTATATTTATTTATTTATTTATTTTTATTTATTCAAATTTCAGATTAAAGTACCTTTGAGTCAAAGACTCTTTTACAAAGGTCCCGCGTCAGAGTAAAGATAATACAACAAAGAACTAAATACAAGACAAGTGGAATACAAAATACATGGAGTTGGGTACAATCATTCATAAAAGTTACAGACAGGTAAAGAGGAAACAATTCAGGTTACAGCAAGAGTTACAATCTGGTTAAACTTTAGCATTTAAGTTTCAGTAAGAAGTGCAGTAGGTTTCGAAACTTAAGGAGGTACACAGGGGAAAGGGTGGAGAGGAATGCTGTCAGAGTCTGACATTGTCATAGTCAATATCACTATGGAGTTACTTCAAGGGGTCCCTCCCTCCCTCCCACCACTATCCCCACTTAAGCAGAACCTCCTATTTTCAGATCTATTCCACAGAACTGAAGCTGTACCCAGATGGAATGCAGCTTGTTCATGTTATAAAGGTGATCTCAACCCTAGACCAGACGGGCAGTATGTGGGCAAACAATTATTGAAAGATTCTGTGCATTTCTCCCCTGCTGATGTTTTTGCATTCTTACATGTCTCTGGGGAGGATAACTTTGACATAAGTTTTCATACTCCACAGGCTCTGGAAAGATTTTGATTGATACAATCAGCTTAAGTTTTCTCCCCTATGGATTCCCTTTTTAGCCATTCCTCTAACCAAACCCCTGATTAAGTTTGTGACTGTCATGTTTCAGAATGAAGGTGTTCATGTGGGTGACATCACCCATTGGCTGCAACAACGCTGTGAGCTGTGAGGTGTAAAGTGCCCCTGAGGCTATACTTGATACTAAGCAATTCTGGACAGGGGGCTGGCAATTAAAAGTCAAACTTAGTCTGAAAAGGGGATTGGTCATCTTCTCAACAGCTTTTTTTTGGGTTAGGACCATGGAGTATGCTTTCATGCGGGCCAGCCGAAAGCATGCTACAAGTGTGGGGCCAGGACCCACCTTTCAAATGTTTGCAATAAACCATGATGTGGAGTCTGTAATGAAGTGGAGCATATCAGTATGCAATGCGCAAATCAAGCAAAGTGCAACTTTGTGATGTGACTGGCCACTTGTTCCAAGAATGTCCATGGGTGTCCCAATATAAACCAGACCCCATAAACCCGGATGATCTCATCTGGAAAGCCCAGCTTGAAGCTGTTCCTCAGGAAGATGATCCACCTTCATGAGTACCCCAGACAAATCTGGTTCCACCTGAGCAGCCGAACATGGAGGCTCACCCACAACAGGCAAAGGACCAGGCTGATGCCCAACAAACTCAAGTTTCAGCATTAATTGACCCAAGTCTGCTCACTCCTGTATGTTACTCTGATAAAGATGATCCCCTGGAAGGCACCTCTGATATGCCTCCTCCAAAAACCAGGGTTTTACCCCAGACAAGAAGATACTCAACCAGGAAGAATAAATTTCTTCCTGAGCAACACAAACTTGAAACTGAGAACCATTTTGCTGTACTGGCCAACTCCAATTGCAGAGATTTAGAAACAGAGAATGGGGGATCTGATAATTCCTCCAGTTTGCCTGATCATACTGAAACAGATGACTACAAATATGATGGGAAAAAGAAGTGGAGGAAAAAAACCTTGACTTTGTTTTACACCTGATGTCTAAACCACACTGCTTAGCATCTGTAAATGTCTGTAGTTTATTACTACAGAAGAAAAGGCAGGCAGTACTTCAGTTAGCCCATGATCAGGGTTTTGATTGCATGTTTCTACAAGAAATTTGGGTGTGTTCGATAGCACAATTGTGTTTATTTAAATCTGAATGGTAATGGGGCCCGTCTTACTGGTTCTTTGGACCTGATAAAGCTGATGGGGTGAGTATATTGTTTAAGGGGGATACATTTACACTTTCTAAAGTCATTGACCTTATTCCAGGTAGAGTGCATATTATCAATAGGTTCTGGGGAAATGATCCTAGGAGATTTATAAATGTCTATGGGCCCCAAAAGAAAGCTGACAGGGTACAACTGTTTGAAGCTATTTTACCTTTTTTGATGCTGGCAAAACCAGTTTATCTAGTAGGGGATGGGGGATTTTAATTGTAGCATCAAGAAATTGGACCAGAGAATAGCAGGGAAAAAAATCTACTGCAATTCTTTTGCCCTTTCTAAATGCATAAAGGTTGCTGACATGATGAATTACGCAGATTATCAATCTGTAGGGCCAAAATTTACCTGTAGGAGAGATAAATTCATTAAAGTGATAGATTACTTATTTACATCTAAAAATATACAGGTAAATAGTATGGAGGTCCTCCCCACAGAATTTGTGGACCATTTGTTGTGGAGGACAATTATTATAAGAGACCCGAACATTCCAGCCAAACAGAATAGATAGAAAATGAATACCCCCATTCTGTCTGATGTTTCTGCTAAGTCAGAAATCCTTTCTCTCCTACAGTCCAGGGCATCAGTATTTGACCTTTATGAGAATATTGGGGTTTGGTGGGAGGACACTAAAAAGGATGTGAAAATGTGGTGTTAAAGATATGGAGCTTCAAGAGCACGGAATAGTTTTTTTCATTACCTAAAGGTCCACGGCCAGCTGCAACATGTATTATCTTTAGTACCTACCTCTAGGGCAGATCGATCCCCCAAAAGTGAGACTTTAAAAAAGAAATGAAAGCTTGGCACTATGACAGAGTGAGTTCTGTACAAGCTGAGTTGAAATATGGGACTTAAAAGTCTCCTTATGGGGATTCCTTCAAGGCATGTAAGGCTAGGGTGGATGCTTCCTCATTTACTACCTTAAAAAATGACCAAGGGATAGCAACATCTTTTTGGATCAACTAAATGATATAGTTGCCACTTATATAAGATATTTCTAGGTAGAAAACCCACCATTGGAATCTGATATTTTGGACTATTTGTGTGACATCCCAAAACAGCATCTACAACAAGATTACATAAATTGAGTGCACCCAGTATTGGCTGATGAAATTATGCAGGTTATAGACACTAAAATTGGGGGCTGCGCCAGGGTGTGGTTGCATACCCTATGAATTTTATAAAATATTTAACCAGGAGCTGGGATTATGTTTAGAAAAGGGTTTTGCATATTTTTTTTTACCATTAACCTGATACCTAAATCCTTTACCAAAGGCTGGCTTATATTTTTGTATAAATCAGGGGACAGACAGATCATTCAGAACTGGGGCCCTATTAGCTTGTTGAACTCAGATTTTAAGATACTGTCTCATATTTTAAATCTACGTTTAAAGGTTTCTGATATCTCAATAATCTGTCCATCTCAGTTATGTGGATTACCTGATAGGAAGATCAAGCATATCCTTATAGTAATTAGAGAAATAATAGAGTACATAATAAGCATTAAAGTCCTGGATTCACTGTATCACTAGATCACAGTAAATCCTTTGATCGAGTGAATCATCTTTTTCTTTTTTCTACTTTAAGAGATTATGGAATTCCTGAAAGATTTCTTACATGGCTAAAGTTATTATACTCCTCAGCTACCTTTAATCGTATTGTAGCTGGATGTATAAGGCCTGAATAAGAAATATTCGAAGAGGTCAGACAAGGGTGTCCTCTGAGACCACTTTTATACATTTTTTCATTGGAACCACTTATTAGGAGGCTGGTACACAGTCAGATCATACAAGGATTATCGGGCCTTCAGCAAAATGATGAGGTCTGTGTATTAGCCTACGTGGATTATATGTTTGTTTGTTAAAAACAAGGAAAGTATCCAAGCAGTATTTGCTGAACTACAGACCTATAATATAGTATCAAATGCCAGGTTAAATCTTGATAAAGTAAAAGTATGCAAATTGGAGTAATAAATCATGATGTATTAAGTTTGACAGGCCTACCCATTACTAAAGACCTATGAAAATTTTAGGATTTACCTTTGGGAACCAGGACCTAGCAGAATTGAACTGGACCCCACCTTAAATATGTGTGATAACAAGGTTCAAAGATGGAAAGGGTGGAAACTCTCAAAACTAAAGAGGGTACAGATTATTAAAAGGTTTTTGTTTCAATGTTTATTATACGTTGGTATGATTTTTCCACTTTCCTTTTCTTTAGAGACACGCCTTTACAGTATAATGTTCCAAATATTTTGGGGGAGCAGGCTCAAGCCCATTAAGCATGCATTTACTTATTTACTGGTGAAACAAAGTGGAGTAGGAATGATAGATCCCGTAGTTTTTGTCCAGACACTTTTTTATCCCAGTCCATAATATTAGGCTTGATAGTTTCGGTATCATTACCATATAAATGGATTAGAAATAATTTGACTACATTTTTTCTAGAATGGGACACCTCCCCCACAAATTAATTAAACGTCTGCAAATCCCAGACTGTATGAAACCCGCTCTTTAAAAATTGCATAAATCATAGAATCATAGAAACCTGCTGGCAGAAAAGGAACATTTTGCCCATCGAGTCTGCCCTAAAGAGATAGCCCCCCCCGCCCTTTTACTTTCCTCTCCACTGCCCTCTCTCTCCTTCCCTGCTGCGTCCCATGCAGTTATCCCACATGCTTTTGAATTTCTCCACTGTATCCACCTCCACTACTCATCCTGGCAACCTATTCCATGGCCCTACAACCCTTTTTGAGAAGTAACTCTCTCTTACATCCCGTCAAAATCTGCCCCCCTCCAGCTTGAGTGCATGACCTCTGGTGGTTTGGTTTTCTCTCAGTCTGAAGATGCTAGCCCCTTTAACCTTATTTATTCCCTTCATGTACTTGAAGGCTTCCACCATATCCCCCCTTTCCCTTCTCATCTCCAGTGTATATAGTCCAAGCTCCTCCAGCCACTCCCCATATGGCCTCTTTTCATCCCCTGGATCATCTTGGTCACCCTTCTCTGGACCCTTTCCAGCCTATCCTTGTCACCTTGCAAATGTGGCCTCCAGAACCGAACTCCATACTCCAGCTGTGGTCTGACCAGTGTTTTGTATAGTGGCATGATCACCTCCCTCCTTCTACTTGTGAAGCCCTTCCCAATGCATGCCAACATTCTTGCTGCCTTACCAGCTGCTCGTTCACACTGGTTCCTAACCTTTAAAGGGTCAGTGATCCAAAGTCCCAGGTCCTTTTCTTGCTCCATGACCTGCAGTGTCTCCCCCGCAGGCAGTAATTAGTTCTTGGATTATTTTGTCCTATGTGCATTATTTAGCACTTTTTCGCATTGAATTGCAGTTGCCACTTTTCTGCCCACTCCTCCAGCCTGGCTAGATCCTGCCTGATTTTCTCCACCCCACCAGGAGCGTCCACCCTGTTACAGACTTTCACATCATCCGCAAACAGACACGCCTTTCCATTTAGACCCTCTGCTAAATCTCCCATGTACACATTGAACAATACGAGGCCAAACACCGATCCCTGTGGTACCCCACCCATCACCCCTAGTTCCCTGAAGTGCTTCCCATTGACCATCATTCTCTGAGTCCTTCCTCCCAGCCAATCCTCCACCCACTTTGTAAGCTTAGCTCCCACAACCAAGCTGCCTAACTTGTTTACCAGCCTTCTATGGGGGACGGAGTCAAATTCCTTCCTGAAATCTAGGTAGACCACATCCACCGCCCCCCCCCGATCTTACACCTCCATTACACCCTCAAAGAATTCTATCAGGCTGGTCTCACAAGACCTACCACCTGCAAACCCATGTTGGTTATCATCAATTAGGCCTTCCTCCCCAGGTGTCTTACCAGTCTCTACTTTATGAGGGTTTCCATTAACTTGCCTACCACGGAGGTGAGACTGACTGGGCGGTAGTTGCCAGGGTCATTCTTCCTCTCCCCCTTGTAAAGCGGTACCACCTCCACCCTCTTCCAGTCACCCAGGACCCTCCCCAGTTCAAAGAATAGATTAAACAGCTTGGCAAGAGGCCCCACCAGTTCCTCCTTCAACTCCCTGAGTACCTTTGGATGTACCTGATCCGATCCCATAGCAATGTCAGTTTTTATTTTTCTTAGCTCCTCCATCACCTCTGTGAATGGACCTGTGTCTGCCTTCTTGTCCATGGTACCCTTTCTGCCCAATACCGGACCACTACCTTCCTTCTCGGCCATAAATACTGATGTGAAGTATTCATTGAGTAGGGTCACCTTTTCCTCATCCCCTTCAACTGTTTTACCCCCTCCCCTTTAAGTCTTGAAATCCCTTGCCTGCTTTTCCTCCTGTCACTCACACACCTATAGAATTTTTTGTCTCCCCTTTTCATCTCACTAGCTATTTGTTCTTCCATGCATGTTTTTGCTTTCTTAATTGTTTTTCTCACTTCCCTAAGCTTTTCCTTATAGTCCGCCCTTTCCTCTAACCCATGTGACCTTTTGTAGGCTTTGAATGCCTTTTTTCCTCCCTGATGGCCTCCCTAACCCCTGCCATGAACCACAGGGGTTTTCTCCCCCTTTTTACATTTGATAATTTTCTGGATGCATTGCTCAATGGCCTTCAGAATTCCTCTCTTTATTGCCCCCCACAACTGCTCTATTTCCTCTAGGTGGTAAATCCCTCAAGTTCCCTCCTTAAGATGTCTTTCATCCTCCCAACATTTGCCCTCCTGAAGTGGAGCACCTTGATGGTTGGCATGCCTGATTCTGACCCTGTCCGGATGAAGAACCTGATCATTCGGTGGTCACTGCCTCCCAAGTTTTCCCGACCTCTACCTCCCCCACACTGTCAGTACTACATCAAGTGTTGCCTCCCCTAGTAGGTTCAATGACCAGCTGGTTTAGGAACACATCCTGCATGGATTCTAGCAAGTCCCTGTTTTTTTCTGATGTGGCTGATGGGATTTGCCAATCCACATCGGGCAGGTTCAGATCCCCAACCACTAGGATCTCTCCCTTTCTAGCCTTCTCTTGTATGGCCTTAGCCATTCCCCTATCCACCTCTTCACTCTGATGTGGTGGTCTGTAGACCACCCCTATATTTATTGCCCTACTCCCCTTTCTGCCCAAGGTAACCCAAAGGATCTCGGCAGATCCCTTCTCCTCTGTACCCTCCACCACCATTATCCCATTCTTTATGTACAGGGCTACCCCCACCCTTTTTTCCCTGCCTATCCCTCCTAAAAAGACTGTACCCTTGTAACTCCACCGCCCAGCTATGGAAATTTGTCCACCACGTTTCTGTTATTGCAATCAAGTCCGAGTCATCAACTCCCACCACCGCCTCTAAGTCTGCCACTTTATTTCCTAGGCTGCTGGCACTGGCTAGTATACCCTTCCAACCCACCCAGTCCCTATGATCCTCTTCCCTCCTGTTCTCCTTTGTTTCTCGCCTTTGGAAGAGTGTAAGCCGGGTTATTTTCACTAGGCCAAGAATCTCCATTCCCCCCCAGTGCCACACTCTCCCCTGCTTAGTTACTTCACTCCCTAGCCTCTCATCAATGTACCCCTGCAGCTTTGCTCTTAGTAGACTACCTCCTGCATCACTTGTGTGTAACTTGTCCCTTGTGTACAGGTGGTCATCCACCCACGTATCCCCCCAATCACCTAGACATGTGAAGCCTTCATCCCTACACCACTGCCTTAGCCAGAGGTTTAATTCTTTTACCATGAGTTGCCTGGCCGTGCAAGTACAATGCACTGGCAGGACTTCTGAGAAGGCCAGGGAACTGACCAGTCCTCTACATCTTTCTGCCAGCCCCCTGAACCTCCTTTAAACTACCTCCACCTCTTCCTCTGCTAAGTCATTCATACCTAGATGCAATACTAGGTATGACTTACTCCTCACCATATTGATGCAGTCCCTTATCCTGGGGAGTGCCCTTCTAGCCTCCATGCCTGGGTCACAAAAAACTGACCTCCCCTTAAAAGTGACTTTCCTCCTTTGCCAATGAATCCCCTTGATGATTAAATCCCTGTACACTACAACAGCCCCTGCATTTTCTGTCCTTGAAAATGCTGGGGCTGTTGTAAGGTCCTGCATCACAGAAGGAGCTGTAGCACTGGGGGGGCTTCATCGGCAGCTAGGAGGGACTGCTAGGATGGACTTTACAAAAGCCCAGATATCTCAAAATATGAGTCCTAATCTGTACAGAGTAGTAATGGACAAAATTAGTCCATCTGAACCAGAATTTAAAAATTGCACTTTGAATAAGAGATGTAAGGTATTAGAATTGTTAAATAATAAAAGGATCCCTCACCATATGTGGGAAGTGCTTTGGTTAAGCTTCAATGGGAGGCTAAACATAAGGGAAAATGGTAAACATAAGGCTGTGGAGGAGCAGTCCTGTCTGTACACAGATTGTGCAGCCTCTATAGAAACAATGGAACATTTTTTGTGTGACTGTTTTTATGTAAAACCTCTGTGGGCATATTTAGCAAAAGTCTGGAAATTACCCTAGCTTACTGGTTTATCCTACAAGATTGTGATTCTGGGTGACTACCCTGCCTTTCTAAAGAAGTACCATGAAAGTACTTTAGCTGTTTTTTTTTTCCTGTATCAAATTTTCTTTGTGGCATGCCAGATGCCATTGGGTTTTAAAACAGCATCGCATATCAAATATTATAACCTTTAGCAGGCTATGTGAAAATGCATTGATGTCAATTTATTAAACTGACTCTTCTTACCATCCCTTATCAAAGGTCAAACTGTGGTGAGAAGGTTTGTCTTTCTTTACTAAGTTTAAATAGGAGGTCGGGGGTTGGCAATTGAAGGCTATGTTTAAAAAAATGAATTGCAGTATCCAGGGATAGGTTTTTCTTTGGTTCAATATTTTTTTCTTCTGCAGGTATATTGGTTCTTTTAGTTTATATGGTTTTGATTTATCTATTGTGTCATTTTTGGTTGTATGTAATGTGTCATGTATGTGTTTTTCAATAAAACTCCCCTACTCTTATGGTAGGGGGTACTGCTTTCTGCTTCCCATGATGGCGGCTCCGCAGGAGCATTTTCTTTTTGGTTGTTCTTATACCTCCCAACTATGGCCCTTCCTAGCAGGGAAATGAAAACTTCCATGCCTTACACATCTTACTTTGATAATATCGTCTGCTTGTCTTAAATATTATTTGTGGCAAAGTACGTGTCAATTTATTTTGCAACAGCAGAGAATGTCATATATTACTTTTAGTAAACTGTGTGAGGCAGCTTTACAAGAAATTTATACTAGAGAGGTAAAGTTGCATCCTAAATCTAAGGTTTTGATTTGGTGGAAAGGGTTTACTTTTTATCAGAAATATGTGTAAGCTACAGGGGGAGGGCGGGTTTTTGATTTAAAGTTTTGAACTGCCGTATAAAGTGATATGTGTTTCTTGTCTTTATTTTTCCTTTGTATTGTTTTGTTGATTGTACCAGTTTTAATTGTTATTTTCTTCAGTGATACTCCCCTACACTTCCTGAGGGGGGTGCCACCTGACCAAGATGGCGGACAAAGAGGAATTGGAAGTGGATGGAACAGCAGCTTGTGGGTCAGAGGTTCTATCCTCTACAAACATTAGTATGGATAGGGACATGGAAAGTAGAAAAAAATGCAGTAATCATGAATTGTTACAAATGTTTCTGAACAGGCATTTAAAGGAATACAGACAACAGAGAGTGCCCGTTCATTGGCATTTTGGACCATGGAAAATCAACCGAGCACCTCGAATGAGGTGGCTATGCATAAAAGGCAAAGATTAGTGCTACTGGCACTATTCAAAGCTGAAGAAGAAAAACTGGCTAAGGCAAAGGCTAAGCATTACTTAGTAACATCGAGACACTTACCTTTAGCCCTCACAACGTCCCACACAGCTCCGGCTCCAGTTTTGCCACCGGAGATTGGAAAAATGGGGAAAAAACTCTTGGTCTCAATAAACCAGCACAATCCAAACAACAAGGCATAAATAATGAAAGTAATAGTACCTGGTCACTGGAAAGAACCCTTTCGGCTGCAGGATGGATCTGAACTTTGGAAGGAGGCTGGGTCCCAGATGACATGAACCCATCCCTGCTGCACTATTGACAGTTGGCTGTGAATGTACTAGAGGTCAACAGCAGTTTGCATGAGCCAATGGATGCGCAGAAATCTACCAATAAAGACACTTTGAACTCACAACCTGCACTGAGAGACGCAACCAGGGCAACTGTTACAGGTGAGCCTGTATTAAATAACATCAGTTCTGAGAATACTGAAGACAATGAAAATGTAAAGGGTACCAGTAAAGAATGTCCGTCACAGCCACAACAGAAACATAATGGGGCTACAACTCAAAGGATGGGAGAACTTGATCCACCAGTAGCATCTGCCCAGTACAAGCCCCTGATGCCAGTAATTAACAGAAGGCAACTAATCATGCTCAAGATGGGCATAATTCAGCCTCAGAGAATTCCAAACAGGCAACAAACAGTCCCCCCCTAGACCCAGAGCATATTCAGATTATTTTTAGAGCCACTGGGGAACCAGTACACAGGAGGAGTGCAGTCTGGGTTATATATAAAGGAGGACTGGAGACTCCTCCTGATAGGGTGTATATAGCCCGTTCACTCTTGAAAAACTCAATGGAATTCTTTGCTTCCAAAATATATGCCTTGATTCATACAGGGGAATATAACTATGGTGTCATCTTCAAGTAGGTACAAAATTTGGATAGATTTTGGAAGCAATACAATAAGTTGAAGAATACCACTGTATGGCTTCCTTTTTGGTGATTCCACTAACTAAACCCTCTTTACAGACTGTTACAGTTATGTTGGTAATGAAAGCATACACATTGCTGACATTTTGTACTGGCTTAGGCAATGATGTGAGGTGTTGGATAGACCAGAACCAATTATTGATTCTGAGCAACTGTGGACTGGAGGTTGGAAAATTCAAGTGAAAATGTTACAAACTAATCAGGGGTTTATGCATCTACCCAGCAGTTTTTTGCTAGGAAGAGAAAAGGGAATGCTTTTTTTTACACAGGGCAGCTAAAGTCATGTTTTAAATGTGGGCCACCTGTACATTTACGTAATGCATGTGACAGTACAAAGTGTGCCCACTGTATGGGGGATGGGCATGTTACAACAAATTGTATGAATGCATTCAAATGCAACTTGCGTGACAGATGAGACCGTCCCTTTTCCAAATGTCCCTGGGCCTCTCATAATCATGATACAGGAATGTCCCAGAAATATATAATTACCAGAGCACAACAGCAGGGTGCGGCTCAGGCATCTGAGTGCCATATGAAGGAACTGAATGTACAGCAGCAGTCAGTCTAATGGTCAGCCCCCCACCCCGCCCCAAGGTACCCCTTCCCAGGACCCTCAGAGCAGAATGTCCTTTCCCCCCTAGTGGTAGAGCTGGTAAATCAAGATGGTATAGACCCCCTGGCAACTGAGGTAAGAGAGCTCCACTGTTGATCAACTACCTCTCTTCTCAGCCCCACATTTTGACTAGTGGTAATTCAGAAATGCCCCCCCCCAAGATGATTTTGAGGTGGTAGTTCCTAAGGGAAGGAGGAAGAAGCCTATATCAGGAACTACACCTACATTCAGTGGGAAAAAAGTGAGTTAACACTACATAACAAGTTTGGAGTACTAGGGCAAGGGGAGGAGTGGAGAGACAATTATGAAGAGGAAGAATTTTCATAAACTTCCTTGGTTTTCTCCTCTCAACTAGATGCTCTTTCAGATCTAGAGGCTCAAGGGTGAGAATCCTCAGCCCCCAGGACTACTAGAATTACAAGATCAGTAGCGAAATAGGGTCAAGTTATATGATAAGGCCTCTTCATAGTATGACCCATGGATACATTAACTGTTCCCACCCTAAATATAAACAGTATAAAAAGTCATAGAGAAAGAGTAGCTACTTTCACTACACTATTGGACAGCAAGGTACAACAGGACACCAGACTCCACAAGGATGTGGACTAATGGCCCGGCCTTCTACTCTGTTGGACTAGAGAGATGCAGTGAGGTAGGAGTCTTTTAGCTGGCACAGAGTTTAATGTTTCAAAATTAATTGATATTGTCCCTGGTAGGGCCATGATTTTGGACATGACCTACAGGTCCACCGGGTTTTGAGTAATTGTGGTTTACACCCCTCAAACTAAAGTGGCATGAGTGGACTTGTTCCAGGACATTCAGTCATATCTCCACACATCCAGGATAGTTCTGTGGGGTGGGGACTTTAATTGTGATATTGAAAAAACTGATCAAGGTTTAAGGACAGACAAGATGTTCTACAGTTCTAACTGCTTAATGACTATGGTTCATGAGGTCTCACTACTGGATGCATGCTGTATCATGCACACTACAGAGGGTATTGTTTAGTTAAGGTTCTTTAAAAACAAGGATATGTTTTTTACTTGTTTCTTGCTTCAGGCTGTTTCAATAATGACGGAAATGTCAAATCATAATATTTTGACAATCACTGTACAATGGGGACAACTTTCTTCTCCAGGGAAAGGGACCTAGAGATTAAACAACCAAATATTGACAGAACCAGAATTACGACAGAGATGGGATTTACACAGGGAAGCCAAATTATACAGTAGGTTCATTGTTTTTATGATGATATTTTACAATGATGGGAGGATAGTAATGATAGCACAAGGGAATTTTTTCAAATATATTCAGGTAATAAGGCTGCAACACAGTATCTTAAGTACTTACACTTGAGGAACATATTACAGAAAGCAGTGTCACAAGCTGAATTATATCATCAGGATAATAAATCCCTGATAGCAAATTTGACACAAGAAATGAGGACCCTACAATACAATCATGGCAAATCTTTACAGCAGGAAATGCAATTTGGGACACAAACTACAAAACAGACTTTTGACCCCCCCCCACCTTAAAGACTGTCAAAAACATGTGGATTGCAGGAGAACAGAGGGATTACAGACTTTGCATGGGCACCAGGTTTCCTCTAAACAGGATATCTTACAGGAAGTAAATACTTATGTCCAAAACACATTTGAAGTTGCAGGAGGGGTGGAGCAAGCCAAGATCCATCCTATTTTGCCAGGTTAGGTATTCCAACCTTTCCAAAGGTGGTTAAAAACAATTTGTAGAGGCCCATCACAATATAAGAAGTAGAGATTAGTATTGATGCATTACATAGGAATACAACCCCAGGCCAAGATGGATTAAGCACTGAATTCTACCACACCTTTAAGGACAACTTGGTAGCCCCTTTGGCAGGGGTGTATAACCATTGCCTTTTAGCTGGTACTTTGGCTAGCACAATGTCACAGGGAACTTTGATCTTCATTTATAAAAAGGGAGACAAAACAGACTTACGAAATTGGAGACCACTACCTTTGCTTAACACTGAATATAAAATTTTGACCAAACTTTTAACTCAAAGGTTAATAGAGGAAGCAGAAGTGCTTATTAGCCTTATGCAAATTTGTGCATTATGCACAAGGAAGATACAAGATAACTTGATATTATTAAGAGAATGTTTCACGAGACGTAATCAGATGCAGGTGCATGGCTTTCTCCTTAGTATTGATCAGGAGAAAGTGTTTGATAAATTATCCCATGTTTATTCATTTTCAGTATTAAGAGCATATGGCATTCCAGGCACTTTTGTGAACCTGATTGAAACTTTGTATGGAACAACAAATATCACCCCTTTGATTAATGGATGGTTGGGATATTTCAGTAGACTTTGGAGAGGGGTACGACATGGATGTCTTCTGAGCCCCCTGATGTACATCTTCAGATTAGACCCCTTGTTGAGAAGTATTCAAGAGAATCCTGTACTAATGGGTATCCCAATACCGCTAGGTAGCCCTTCGGTAAAGATTATGGCTTACGCTCATGATCTAGTGATTCTTTTAAATAATGAGAATTCTGGGAGAGAGAGAGATGAAGAGATCACTAGACAAATATACTTTGAATTCAGCTTTCAGTGTTAATTATGGGAAAACTGTTGGATACCCCATGGGCTATCTATCACATCATCCTCCCTGTGAAATGGCATCTGTAAAAGTGGACACATCTAATGCCAAAATACTGTGGATCACTTTTGGTCAACAGAATATGACAGATGGCAGAAGGGTGGTGGGTAAAAAGGTGGGGGGGTGGGCTATCTCTTTTGGGCAGACTGGATGGGCCAAATGGTCCTTTTCTGCCAGCAGGATACTATGATAGTATGATTGTATGATTAATTGGAACCCATGTATAGAGAGAGAGCAGAATCTAAGGTGAATTTATGGAAAGGGAAAAAGATTTCAAAATTAAAGTGAGTATTACTGATAAAAACTTTATTGCTACCAATATTTATTTATGTGAATTACATTGCCCCCCCCCGAGCTTAGAAACAAAACTTAATAGTGTCATCTTTCAGGCATTGTGGGGAAGCCGATTGAATCTGATAAAGAGACAAACTACGTATAAATTAAAGAAAAAGAGATGGCTGGAAATGATAAATCAGGTGGACTTTTTTTTTTAATTTACATTTTTAGTGCTTTTTCCCCTGGTTTTTCACCCTGTCCCATATCAGGTGCGGACGTGTGGAGGCACACGCATGCTGCATTCTGAGATGCCCTCTTGGCTTGCTGTCTCCTCCCACCTATACCACCACTAGACCTCCACCCGGTGGCAGCGGAACTACGGGGGGGGGTGACAACCATCCCTGGAGAGGAGAACTGCCATTGGGGGCTCGATCCTGCTCTGTCTCCCCCTTGCCAGCACCCCGTTGACCTGAGGTCATTTCCAAACCTGGGTTGTCGGTGTAGTGTGAGGTAAGACATAGCACCTCAGCTCTCAGTGCCACCGGGCTGGCTTCGTGACCTTTTCTTATAGTCTTTTTTTGCTCATCAATATTGGGCCTCTGTAAAAACTTGATGAGTGGATAGGTACAAGCTCTCTCAGGATGGACAATACCTTTTATGATGGACTGGGAAAATAACAGGCTCAGAAACATAAAGAAGCATTTCTTTTTACCATATTATATAATTAATACAGTACATTCACAAAAATTAAGCAAGGGAAAAAATGGATATGTCTTTTTCCAAACATGTACTAGAAAACACTTAATACCAAGAGATTCTGAGTACAAATTTTGATAACTCACTAGACCTCCCCTCTTGCCCATTGAGGAACAAGTAAAGGTAGTGAGACTGTTCAATTATACTTGAACCCCTGAATATGTGTGGGAAGTGCTATGGCTGGGTGTGCACGGCAGATTAGGGGTTAGGAATGGCGCATAAGCACAAGCAACTGGGTGAAAAATACTGTATATGTCAGGATTGTGAAACTCTCTTAGAGACTCAGGATCATTTATTTCTTCTGTGCCTGTATATTGTTAATTTTTGGGAAAATGTCTCAAGATATTGGTCAGATCCTAATTTTCATAGTATTACTTATCCTGAACTGGTGTTAGGACTATATACAACTAAATGGCATAAGTATCACTGAGGGAGACTGCAATTAATAGAAATACTAATAATGTACTACTTATAGCAAGCACAATCGGCATGATTTTTACAGCAAAAACATGTCTTCTATCAGGAAATCCTGCAAAACATTGGGAGGGCATTGTTGCAAGTTTATCATCAAGATTGTAAAAGGTATGACAGACATAAAGTACACATCTTGTGGAAAATTTGTCAACCTCTTTTTATTTAAGAATAGTTCAGGTTTATTAATATCAGAGGGATGTCACTGGTTGGTATTTTGTGGAGAGGTATATTAATGTTGTTTTGGATACACAGGGGAACGTTTTTGTTGTGACAGGAGTGTGGGGTTTCTGTGGTAATGTATACTGTCTTGCTTTCTGTTTTGATTTGTATGTTTTCTTCTTCCAATAAAAATTCCCCTACTCTTTTCGAGAAGTGCCATGGGGTCTTTAAGATTCACCTGAACTACCACCAGAACAGGCAGATGGGACCTCAGTTTGACATCTCTTCTGAAAGATGGCACCTAAGAAGTGCAGCACCTCCCTCATGCTGCACTGAAGTGTCAGTTTCTGTGGATTTTGGTTGTTTTGGGCTGGCCGCCCTCTCAACAGCACCGACCCTGCACTGCATGATTCGCAGCAGCTCCTTCTTGTTGTGGTTTGGGACCACTAGACACCAGGAAAATTAATTTTACATCAGGCTGGCAATCAGCGGGGGCACTAGACACTGTAGAAATTAATTTTACATCAGTTTGGCAATCAACGGGTGGGGGGACCACTAGACACCAGGAAATTAATTTTACGTCAGGCTGCAATCAGTAGTGGGGGACCACTAGACATCAGGAAATTCATTTTACATCAGGCTGGCAATCAGCGGGGGGGAGGGGGACCACTAGACACCAGCGAAATTAATTTTACATCAGACTGGCAATTAGCAGGGGGGGACCACTAGACACCAGGGAAATTTATTTCACATCAGGCTGGCAATCAGCGGTGGGGACCACTAGACACCAGGGAAATTAATTTTACATCAGGCTGGCAATCAGCGGGAAGGGGGGACCACTAGACACCAGTGAAATTAATTTTCCATCAGGCTGGCAATCAGCAGGAAGGGGAGGACCACTAGACACCAGGGAAATTAATTTTACATCAGGCTGGTGATCAGCGGGGAGGGGGGGCCACTAGACACTGGGGAAATTAATTTTACATTAGGCTGACAATCAGTGGGGAGGGACCACTAGACACCAGGGAAATTAATTTTACATCAGGCTGGCAATCAATGGGGGCACTAGACACTGGTGAAATAATTTTACATCAGGCTGGCAATCAGTGGGAGGGGACCACTATACACCAGGAAATTAATTTTACATCAGGTCAGCAATCAGCGGGTGGGGACCACTAGATACCAGGAAATTAATTTAACAATGGGCTGGCGATCAGTGAGGGGTGGGGGACCATTTAACTCCAGGAATTTTATTCTCGTGGGGTGGTGTTCAACTGGGGAGTGGGGGTGGGGGAGGCACTGGTGAACCACTGACACTAGAAAAATAAAATCCACAAAATGTGGAGTTTGAACTCTGCCAGCAGAGTTCAAACTCCACATTTTGCAGAGTTTTTTGGGGGGTGAAGTTGGGACTTTGCATCACAGATTAACTTTGCTAACTGAGGGAAATCTGTGAACTGATTTGCGGAGCTGAGTTTTCCAACTTCGTACATCTCTAGTCTTGAGCAGGCAGTCAGTCGCATTCACCCCATGCCAACAATCCTTCCTGTCTTTGTGCGCTCCCTTAAAAAGCCAGGCCTGCCCCCAGGGTACTCTGGTGCTGCCAGCAGTTCCCCTGGGGTGGCGAAAATATTAACCACTTAGGGCCTTGGTTGAAATAACCAAAAACAATTGTCCCAAAATATGCATGTCCTAATGCTTTATAAATGAAGCCCCAATCCCAGGGGGAGGGTACATATGGAAGGCACAACCACCCACATAGGTGTTTGGGAGCTCTGTATACACACAATGGCATCATAAGGCAGGTGCCTCTTGTCTTCTGGAGGAGTAGGTGCATGGCCTTGTTCAGAAACTAGGGGCTCTAAATCTACTGTGGTACACTGGTGAACACCAGTTAGGCTTTGGACCAGTTGGCTGTTCTTAATTTCGGCATACCATACCATATATCCAGATCATACCCTTCCCCTCGAGGGACAATGTCCAGGATGTTAGCCTGCTACCAGACACATTTCCATCTCTAATTTTAGCACTTTTCAGATAAGCTACAGACTGATGGCAGGTCTCTGTGATTATTTTCTCTCCACAAATAATATGGGTAAGATGCTACAAAGCCCACATAGTGGCAAGCAAGGCCTTTTCACCATTCAGAATACTTTTTCTCTACTGCACTGAGGTCCTTGCTGGCATAGGTAATAACTCAATTGTCATATTTGTGATACAGGACTGTGCTAATGCTCTGATCAGTGTGCCCTGTTTCCAAATAAAACTCGTTATCTCTCTGGGGAAATGCTAAATAGGGTGCTTGGTTACAGGAAGCCTTCTCTGCAACTCCTTCATGGCTGCATCCTGTTCTGGGCCCCAGTCGCATGCCTGATTTTTCTTATGCAGTTTAGTCAGTGGTAGGGACAACTGAGCATAATCTTCAGTGAACTGTTGTAAATAATTGCACACACCTGGAAAAATGCACAATTTTGTCAGGTTACTTGGGATTTTCAGATTCAAAAGAGCCTGGACTCATTCTGCATGGGGCCTGAGGCCTTGTAGCCCTATCTCTAAACCTAAGTAGTTTACTTTGTTCTTTACACCACTGTTCTTTCATTAAGGAGAGCTTCATACCCGCTTCCTGCAAACGTGATAGCACATACCTTAGCTGGGCTCTATGTTCTGTCCAGGTATCGCTTGCAAACAAAATATCATTCACATAAATCATAATTCCTCTAGCTTCTGCATTAGGCAGGGCCTTATGCAAAAACCCATTGAATTCTGCTGGTGAATTCACAAAGCCAAAAGAGTACCTGTTCAAGGTAAGCTATTGCCTGCCAAAGGAAAAGGTCAGCTTGTGTTGGTCTTCTGGAGTAACCTCCATTGTCTAAAACCATTAGAAGCATCTATGGCCATAAAATACCTGACTCCTGGCAGTTTGGCAAAGTTTTTGTTGATACAGGTTATGGGCCACCTGGATATGGGAATCTGTTTGTTTAATTGTCTGTAGTCAATGGTTAACCCCCACTTACCGGCAGGTTTAAAAGCAGAACAGATGGGGAAGTTGAGAGTTACATTCTTGTATTATTCATATTTGCAGGAGGGAACGTAGGATTTGTTTTATTGATTCATGAGCAGCTAAGGGTATTCAGTACTGCCTGACATAGACTGGCTTGCTGTGCGGGAATATAACAACCTGTACTCTATGTATAGGGCAGGAGCCAGGTGCATTTATCTATGTGTCTGGGTCCAAAAGGTTTGATGACTGTTTCTTATGTACAAAAGTGTGTAGAATTCAGATTTACAACTCTTATTCCTCCACAGTTGTATGTTTTCATAGTGTTTTCTTGAAAAATGCACTTTCTTAAGAGTAACTTAAAGTTTTACATTTATTTAATAGACTCGGTTTACTTATTTATTTAATTTAGCTAATTTATTTAATAGACTCGGTTTACTTAGTTATTAATGTAATTTATTTAATGCTTCAGATATGGCTAGCAAGACTTCTCACAAACTGCAGAGGTGATGCATCCTACTCACTGACCCAGGAGTTAGCACAGACCATGGAGAACCGCTACCTTTTGATGATGCTCGTTGGGAGAAAGTAGTTGATGCAAAGGAAAGGTGTTCTGGTCAAACACTGTCAAAGTACAACACGGTGTGTCTTGAATTGCCTGAACATTACTCCAGCAGCCATGGGTATCATTATATCTGCTGCAAGAACTTCATTGCATGTAAGAGTTCCGGTAAACTAGTAGCTGATGAAACTTTTAAAAAAGACATCGTAAAGAGTTATCCAGCAAAACTGCTTCACTCCCAAGTTCATAGTGCTCTATCTGAATCTGCAGCATCTACATCAGGCATATTCCCAAATGAATGTATATTTTGCAAAGCATACAAGAAAAGGATCCTAAGGGTCAAAGGAGACTTTTGAATATTTATTTATTTATTTGTTTATTTGTTTCGATTAGGATTAATACCTTTGCATCAAACACTCATTTTCAAAGGTTCCAAGTCAAGGACAAAAAAACAGTACAATACAATACTATGCAATACAATACAGATAGCAGAGCTCACAGGGTAGGCATCATGAAATCAATACAGTGTCACATGAGGTTCAAGACTTGTTAGTTTCAGGTACAACTTAACAATAGATAAAGTGCATTACATCATTTGTTGCAGGATAGGGCTAACCAGGTAGGAAATAACATGTCAGCAGTATGGCAATGTTATGTCAGGGGGATAATAGGGAAGGGGGGTAAACAACCAGAGTGGTGTTGTCAAAATGGAGGTGGTGTGGGTAGGGAGAAATGAGGAGGTGTAAGATGGTGGTGGAGGAAGGTAGGTCAGTTTATTGGAGGGATTGGGGGGAGAGGGGTAGGAGTGAAAGGTGAGTAAAAATCAAGAGGATCAGTTGATCATATGTTTGAGCAGTTTATTTATTTATTTAGACAGCAGTTTGGAAAACCTTTGAGTTACAGGTAGCGACACTCTTAAGATGGGACCGTAGCCCCCTTTTGAAATGGCTCGGCTTTGTGTATATCCTACAACATGTGTAACTTATGGGGCAGCAGACAGCATAAAAAATGCAGCAAAGGGGTGCAGCACCCGAAACGTTAAATGGGAAGAACACCCTTCCCCCCCTCAGCTAGTGGTCAAACAGGAGTTCAGCATGTTTGTAATTCATTTGCATCACCAGGTAAAGAAAAAGGTCTGGCTCCCCATACGATGCACAGGGGAAATGTCGGACCTCGCCCAACAACTAACACATGGAAATCTGACCAATGGAAAATCATGTACACAAATGCTTGCAGTCTGGGAAACAAGATCCCAGACCTGCAGGCAATAATGACAGAGGCTAAACTGGACATAGTAGCCATTAGCAAGACATGGTTTACCAGTAACCACACTTGGGAGACTTCAGTGCCTAACTATGTACTGCTCAGAAGAGACCGAGGTGCAAAAAGGGGGGAGGGTGGTGGAGTGACCCTTTATGGCAATGAAAATATTAAAGCTACAGAAATTCAGAATACACATAAGGAGCCAGAAGAACTGTGGGTCACCCTGGAAACAGAAATTGTGACAGCCATACGAACTGGGGTTGTGTACAGGCCTCCAGCCCAAGGGGAGGACATAGGCACGTTACTATTAGAAGATATACAAAACATGACAGCTAAAGGGGAGGTTCTGATAATGGGAGACTTCAACATGCCAGATACAGATTGGTCAATACCTGCAGGGACAACTGCCAGAACTAGACACATGGTGGATTTCCTGCAGGGGGAGGGCCTCAAACAACTGGTACAACAACCCACAAGAGGCAGGGCTATCCTAGATCTAGTACTGACTAACAGGAAAAGGATCACAGATCTTTAGGTAGAAGGTCACCTGGGAGCCAGTGACCATCACATGGTATGGTTCAATTTGGCCACTAGAACAAAATCATCCCATTCCAAGGCAAAAATATGGGATTTCAGAGGAGCTGACTTTGATAAGATGGCCAACAGAGTTAAGCTAGTCCTGTCAAAAAGAAATACAGATGAGGGGGTACAGGCAAAGTGGGCAAGCATTAAAGATGCAATACTTGAAGCAACATCCCATTGTGTTAGTGAGAAAAGGAAGTGCTAAAGAAGAAGGAAACCACTTTGATTCTTAAACACAGTAGCAGAAAAGGTCAGAGCCAAAAGGCTGTCCTTCAGGAAATATAAGGGAACGCAGCAGGATGAAGAAAGGGAGGCATACCAAACTTCCCTAAGGGAAGCAGGGAAGGCAGTAAGGTAGGCAAAGGCCCAAACCGAGGAAACACTAGCACTAACAGTAAAAGAAGGTGACAAGACTTTCTATAGATACATTAGTGAAAGAAGAAAGTCCAGAGAGGGTATTGCTAAGATCAAAGGGGATAAGGGGGCATGTGAGGAGGAGGACCATGTAAAAGAATCTATCCTAAATAGATACTTCTGCTCAATATTTACTGAAGAGAAGGTAGGGCAGGGCCCACAGCTCTGCATCATGAACACAGGGGGAAGGGAGGTGTACACTAGTCCCTTCACAAAAGAAAGGATCCTACAAGAGCTCGATAAGCTCAGGGTGGACACGGCAATGGGACCTGATGGCATACATCCCAGGGTACTAAAGGAGCTAAGGGTGGAACTAGTAGAGCCATTACCAGAACTGTTTAATGAGTCTCTGAGCACAGGAGAGGCCCCAGAAGACTGGGGAAGGGCTCATGTGATCCCGCTTCACAAGAGTGGTAGCAGGGAGGAGGCAGGGAACTACAGACCAGTCAGTCTTACCTCAGTAGTGGGCAAGATTATGGAGACACCCCTTAAGGAAAGGACAGTGCAACACCTGGAATCCATAGGAGCACAGGATCCAAGACAGCATGGGTTTACAAAAGGAAGGTCCTGTCAAACTAATCTCAGAGTTCTTTGACTGGGTAACCAGAGTGGTGGACCAAGGGGGAGCAGTTGAAGTTGCCTACCTTGACTTCAGCAAAGCTTTCGATACTGTTCCACATAGAAGATTGATTAATAAGCTGGGTAGGCTCGAGGTGGGTCAGACATTGGTCAACTGGGTGGCAAACTGGTTGACGGGCAGAAAACAGAGTGGTGGTAAACAGTATACAGTCAGAAGAGATGCAAGTCACAAGTGGGGTACCTCAGGGATTAGTCCTGGGGCCAGTCCTCTTCAGTATCTTCATCAGTGACATTGCAGATGGACTGGAGGGTAAGGTTTGTCTGTTTGCAGATGATACAAAGATCTGCAACAGAGTAGATGATCCAGATGGTGTGGGCAGAATGAGAAGAGATCTGGATAAACTAGCAAAATGGTCGGGAGAGTGACAACTGATGTTTAATGCAAAGAAGTGCCAGATCATGCACATAGGCAAGAGAAACCCTGAAGCCACCTATAGGCTGGGAGGGGAGATGCTGGCAGTCACAAGGGAAGAAAGAGACTTGGGCGTCATCATCACCAATGACCTGAAATCATCCAAGCAGACCTCTAAAACAGTAGGTAAGGCTAGAGGGATGTTGGAGTGTATTAGTAGGGGTATCACAAGTCGTAAGAAAGAAGTAATAATCCCTCTTTACAAGACACTGGTTAGGCCCCATCTGGAGTACTGCGTGCAGTACGGGAGGCCACACCTTCACAAGGACATTAACCAAATTGAGGCAGTCCAGAGAAGGGCAACCAAAATGGTGCAGGGACTGCATCAGAAAACATATGAGGACAGATTAACTGAACTCAATATGTATACCCTAGAGCAAAGGAGGGAGAGAGGTGATATGATTGAAACATTCAAACACCTTAAGGGCATTAACAAGGTGAAAGAGTCTAATATGTTTCAATATAAGAAAAATAGCAGAACAAGAACGAAACAGCATGAGATTAGAGGGAGGCCAATTAAGGGGTAATGTGAGGAAGTTCTTTTTAGCAGAAAGGGTGGTGGATGCATGGAATGGCCTACCTCAGGAAGTGGTGGATATGAATACAGTGTAAGGCTTTAAACAGGCATGGGATAGGCATAAAGGAGCAATACAGATGAGTATGAATAGATAGGCCATTGCAGAGCAAAGGCCTACGGCACATTCATAAGGTAGAAAAAGAAATTGGCAGACTGGATGGGCCTTGCGGTCCTTATTTGCTGTCAACTTCTATGTTTCTATGTTTCAAAAGAAATGGACGATTGACAAATGGATATGATGATAGGCAGTATTGATCTCATAGCCAAAGAAGTGAAGTACCACAACAGCTGTAAGAACAAGTATGTAAAAAAGGCAGAACGAATAAAGGGCACAGGTACAAAATGTAAATACAGTCAGTTGCGGGACAGTCACCAGGTTGCCTTTTCCAGACTTGATAAGTACGTGCAGTGCATCATTGTTAATGGAATACAAGAAGAATAATTGCTATCTCTACACAAAAGGTACATGGACATTCTTATGGAGTGTAGTTGGCGTGAAACAAATTACGACTCACAGAGCTTGCAGTTAAAACTGTCGGATCACTTCAAAGATGGTATCATATTTGATACCAAAAGTAGAAAAGCAGGTACAATCATCAGGTCTGCTAAGAAACAGGCTGACTGGAGGGAAGCACAAGCAGTACAAGCAGTCCAATACTTAAGTAAACAGCTGTTGGAACTCCTAAAGGTACAGCCTCATAATAAAACCAAAGTTAAAGCTGAAGACTTAATAGAAGAAAATGTGAAACTGCCACCCATTCTTCAGACATTTCTATGGACTGTATTCACAGGTTCATCAGAAGAGGGCAGTGAACGACAGGAGAGGGGTAGTTCAATCTATTGCAGATGACATAGTGTTTGCAGTGTCAAGGGGAGCAATCACACCACAAAAACACTTCTTGTTGGGCATGCGTGTTAAATCCAAGACAGGCAGTAAGAAAGTTTTAACTATTTTGAACAAGTTTGGTCACCGTGTCAGCTACCATGTTGCGCGGAGGAACTTGAAACTACAGTCGTAACCAATATAATGGAGAAGTATATGGCTACACCAGATGGATTGCTCATACAGCCAGGTTTAGCCACTGCTTTGGCTTTAGACAATTATGATGAGATGAAAGAGACACTTGATGGTCATGACACTTTGCATGACACTGTGGGTATAGCATACTAAAACATACCATCCAGTATTGAGGAGACAGCTGTACCCAAAGAAAGGTCTGAAGAAGCTATGACAAGAACACACTGATGACCAAGCGATAGCAAGAAATGAAACATACACAATAGAAACAAACACAGATAAGCAAAGATCAGAAATTAATGCCCTCGATCAGGCAGGGCCATCTTTAACATCAAAGAGCAAAGGATGTGGCAGTGGATCACGTGATGCTTCTGCAGGACTAGCAGCTCCGCAGACCTGCTCCTACCTCAGTCTTCGAACTTTGTTTAATTTCACCTCTTAAATCAAAAAGGCTTTAACCTACCCCACCGGATTCTACTTCTTATTGCCTCTAAACACATCCAAGTGAAGTATATGGGAAGAAAGATGGAGAAACAGCAGCACAGCATCTTGCCAACTCATCGACCTCTCTCCACGATGGAAACGGAGATGCGCCAGGTCCCGCCACACCATACTCTGCCTCAGACACCAGAAAAGGTCTCAAAGTGGATGAAAGGTCAGTCTGGTACCCGTGCAAAAACAACCGCATCCCCACTGACGCAACAGGTCTCAGTGCCTCTTACTGAGAGCAATTCATAGAGGAATTGCAGCTGTTTAAAACAGCTTTACAAGATCTTACAGCAGAGCTCAAGTCAATGCGGGAGACTTAACAGATGCAACCAAGGCCATAAAAGACATGGTGGCCCATACAACATCCCTGGAGGGGTGGAAAGAAAAAAAACCTGAAGTGGTCTCTCTTAGGCAGAAATTACACTGGATGGAATCTAAATTGGAGGATCTGGAAGACCAAAATCACCGAAACAACATACTGATCTTTGGCCTTCTAAAAGACACAGAAGGAGCCACCCCAATCCTTTTTCCTGCAAAAAATGCTCATACGAATAGCTGGGCCCTCTCCTAACAACACCACATATATCATTGAGAGGGCCCATTATTTACTTAGACCGAACTTGGAGCTGGAAAACATTCCAGACCTCTAATTTTTTAATTTTTAAATTATCTGGTCAAAGTTCACATCCTGGGTAAAGTCCAAGAGCTCCAGGATATTCCATTGGACAGTCAGCATCTATGCTTTGCCCAGAACCTTCCAGTGGCCACCAGACAGAGAAGAGCAGCACACCACCCAGTGGTAATGAAACTAATTGCTGCTGGCATCAAATACAAAATAATGTACCCATCACATCTCTCCGTGTTTAATAAAGGTTCCTGGCATAATTTTGATATGTCGGAACAGGTCCTCCCCACTTTGCAGGTCATGCTTCCAGATCTCTTTTGTGCATGCTGAAGGTTCGTCACCAGAGGGCTCTTCTATTTTGCCGCAGGAAAGCTACACGAATGTGCGCGCCATAGACTGTGTGATCTTGAGCTGTTTACCTAATCATCCACAAGAGGTCAGCATACCACTACACTTGGGAAGAACCTCATTATCTAAATTGCATCGGTTTTCTTCTGGGGTTTGTTCTACTGCTAAGAATGTTAAAGTTAAAATATAAGTCATCTTCTGGGACTCTTAATTTCCTCTCCACTGACTACAAATGGTCCATCATAATCCATCCTTACCAGACATCAAAACGCAGCTCAGGGACCCAAGTTGCTCCAAGGAGGAGGAGGAGTCCTGGCAATCACCCCACATTCTTCAACTCCTCAATTTCAGTGAAGATTCAACCAAGAGGAAGATTGACCATGTGGACATTTTATAGGGGGGGTACAAGATCATTTTGCTATCACTCAGGGTCAGCCGGAGGCTCCTGTTTTGTATGCAACTAATTAACAAGTAAGTTCTCTCCTTCAGGCTTTGTCTCTTTCTCTTCTTTTCTCTCCTGCTCACATTGTAGCGAAGTAGATGTTATTTTGTGATATTAATCCTACTTCCTATAATATAATGTTGGGGGCTGGGGCAGAAGGGAAGTCTAGTAGCAAATTCTGGAGCCCAAGCAGAGCATTTATTTATTTATTTAGTTTTTGTTGACTGGGTAAGTGCACTAGACAAAAGCTGCCTATTTTCAGGCATGACCTGGGGAAGGGGGATACAGATGAATGCCAACTGACTTTGAATCAGATTAAGCTGTTGGTGGTATTTTAGTGAATGGGGGGAAATTTGGTCAGGGCACTGGGGAAATTCACCCACTCATCAATAGGGGGACAGGCTGTCTGTCTGCAAGATGGTCACTCGGGGTGAGACTCCGGAGAAGGAGGACGTCCGTCTGATGGGAGAGCCGGCCTTCTTTCCCACCGCATCAATGCCTGAGGCTAATCAGGAGTCATGCCTGGAGACTGAATCAGAAGAAGACTTTCAAGATATATTTATTTCGACAGAAGACTTAAATAAACTTACTGAGGGTCCAGAGATTGGTGCTAGCCAGTAACAAAGTTGTGATGGTAATTTACCCGGTGATTCAAAAGAGCAATCTGAAAGATGGAAAGTGTCAGAAATTGAAGGAGATGCAGGGGATTCCTCCTCGCAGGTTAAACAGAGCGCAGTTGTTTTTCTTGTCAAAGACTTAGACCAGCCTGTCAGCATCCAGGATGATGCAGCAACTTCAAAGGGCCCGATGGTGTTGGGTGAGTCAGTTCCTGTCACTTTGACTGTTCTTTCCCTGTTAAAACAGGACAATGTACTTAATAAGACTGGCAGTGAAATCATAGAAAATTACGAGTGCCAAGAGCCTATAATTGTCCTGGAAAAGGCCAAAGAGTTTAAAGAAATCACACGCACTACAGTCCTGCATGAAAGACATGAAGCAGCTCAGTCGGTTTCAGCTTCAGGTTTCACCTCAGCAGTGAGCACATCGCTGTCGAAATTGGCAGGGTTTATATTTAAAACACCAGCTATATCTGTGGTTCCTGCAATCATGTCTCCTTCAATAACCTTTCAGACCAGCTCAGCAAAGCAAAGCAAAAAGGTGTTACTGAATTCATGTTTCCAAACGCGGGTTCGGACAATAATTTAAAACAAAACATGCAGCGAGCTACTGACCTAAACACTATGAATCCTCCCATTAAACCTATTGGACATACACCCTTAGGGAATGTAAACCTACCGATTTCCCCTTCCTGCTCTACCTTTCGGGCCTTGGTCTCCACAGACAGCTCTAGTGGGTGCAGGTTGGAAACAATCATCATGAGGTATATGGACTCCTGATCCTACCTGGGATTCAGATTTAAATTTTTGTCATTCTGCTCCTGACTGGAAACTAGGGGTTGCAAATGGAATGGAGTCTAAAAAAAAAACAGAGGAAGTTATTGCAGTGTCACCAGTGACTGTTTCAAAAAAATCTACGTTACTCCTAGAAGGGGCTAGTATCTCTTCTGATGACTTTCCTAATGCTGAATCTGTCCCAAAATCACATACTGATACTCTCCCTCAAGATTTGGATCTTACTTCTCCACTAACTCAGAAACCCCTCATGTCTGAACTTTTCTCTAAAGCAAAAAGGGAAGCAGTCCTAGAAGGAATGCAGTCCGTATTCGATATAAGGGGGGTCTGGAGGACAGACCGGACGGATATTATGTGGGCAAACGTTTATCAAAAGACTCCTTACATTTTTCCCCAAGGACGTTTTAGCTTTTATAAACATATCAGGGGAAGATAATTTTGATGTAAGCTTTAGAACAGCTTATGCTTTGGACCTATTTTGGGAAAGGTATGGACAGGTAATGTTTTCCCCTACATGGACCCCCTTTTTGGTAATTCCCCTTACTAAACCTTTGATAAAGTGTGTTACCATCATGTTTAGAAATTAGGGGGTTCATGTAGAGGATATTACCTATTGTCTTTCATGGAAATGTGATGTTTAGAGTGCACCTGAACCCATATTAGATTCAGAATAGTTTTAGATGAGTGGATGGAAATATAAAGTGAAGTTGAGACAAACTGACATGGGTATTGAGCATGTTCCCAATTCCTTTTTGCTGGGTAAAGACCTAGGGGTTTGTTTTTATGGGGGTCAACCTAGGGCATGCTATAAATGTGGCTCTAAGACCCACTTCTCTAGTGTTTGTGATAAACCTGGTTGTGATAACTGCAGGGAAACTGGGCATGTTACAATGCAATGTGCTAATTATACAATATGTGAGCTTTGTGAGGAGTTTGGTCACGTATTTCATGAATATCCTTAGGCAGCAAAAAACAAGGCCTCTTGTGTAAATCCAGTTCTCTTGATTCAACAAGCTCAGGATGCAGTTAAGACCCCCTGAGCCTAAGGTAATTCTTCCTCAGATTGCTGCTTCTGTTGACCTCCCAACCCCGGCTCCTATAAAATCAGAAGCAATGTTTACTGCACCAATTTCTCCAAAGGAGGAATTAATTCAGTTTGATTCCTCCGATCCCCTAGTTATGACTCATGTATGTTATGTAGATCCGGTTGTTCCTAGCAAGGACCTATCTGCTTCTACGCCCCACCTCCCCGTTGCCCCCAAAAGATCCTCTAGAAATCCAAAGCCCAAATCCCCCCTTCTTCAATCTCATTTGAATCCAATAACTCTTATGCTGCCTTGTTCACTTCACGGCATGATTCTGAAATGGAACTTGGTGATTCAGACTCTCAAAAATCCATTCAGGACCCTTCTGCGTTGCCTGCAGAGGACTATAAAGGAAAACAAAAGGAAGAAGTAAATATATAAAGATGTCATTATTTTCTAAACTGGCTTGTGGCAGATTACAAATGGGGATCGTTAAACACACATAGCTTACTGAATACTGCAAAGAGGCAGGCAATATTCCAGTACGTGCATGAGGAAAAGATTTCAGTCTGTTTTTACAAGAGATGTGGATGTACTCCCTGGAGCAAGTATCAACTTTTAAATGGGATTGGTCCTGGGGTCCTTCTTTTTGGTCTTTTGGAACAGATAGTGCAGATGGGGTGGAATACTGTTAATTCCTATGATTTCACTCTTCGTAAATTGATGGATCTTCTACCAGGCCGGTTACTGATTTTAGATGGGAAATGAAATAATATGGACTGTAGATTCATTAATATTTACAATCCTCAGACAAAGGGTGCTAGAGTAGCCTGTATGCAAGCAGTTCAGCCATATTTAGTGACATCTTTTATGATTTTTAAGGGCGGCGACTTTAACTGCAGTCTATTGCAGAAAGCTCAGTCTAATAAAAAAATATATTGTGATTCAAATGCATTGGATTCTATAATTAAATTAGCTGGGCTTATTAATTGCTTTAATTACCTTACACATGGGCCCAGTTTTACTTATAAGAGAGATCAATTTCAGACCACCATTGAGTACATGCTGATATCTCCGTCGGTACCGATTGGCTCCATGCATATTCATCCAGTCGAATTCTCAGATCATTTTCTTTTGATTTGTTCTCTTAAGTAATTAGTTTTGAAGTCTCAAACACAGAAAAGATGGCAGCTGAACACTTTCATCCTTATGGATTCTCAAGTTAAAAGTAAAATCCTGGCCATTCTTAGGGCTCATCTTTCGGTGGCATTTTTATTATTCAGACTTAGGTGAATGGTGGATAGACACTAAAACTGATCTATGCATTTGGTTTAAAAAATATGGGAGAACATTGAGGAACCACAATTTTTTCAAATATTTGTCGCTCAGAAACCAATTACAGAAGCTTATCACTTTCTTCTATACCTCAAGACTTGATTATACTAAACAGATTGACTGCATTAAAACTGAAATGAGCTGGCCCGGTGGCGCTGAGGGTTGAGGCACTGGATGTCACACCTTGCACCATGCCAGTGACCCGGGTTTGGGAATGAGCCCGGGTTGCTGGGGGTCGGCAGGGGAGGGAGAGGATTGTGTGTCTGGAGGACAGCTCTCCTCTCCCGGAAGGGACAGGGGTCCCTATTCAGCACTTGGCTGACCTCTGGTGGAAGCCAGAGATGCAGCAAATGCCAGAGAAGTGTAGCGAAGAGGTGGGGAGTGGCAGACATTGATGAGGCCTTGACAGCAGGGCGCTGGCCACTCCCAGGGAAAAAGGGAAAAAAAACCTTCAGCTCTGGTGGAGACGGAAAACCGAAGCTTGCCCACGATTTGCGACCACCCTCCTGGCATCCTCCTGAACGCTGCTGCCAGAGAATTTTGGGGTGTTGGATCCCACCCTGTCCCCACCTGGGGGGGGGCAAACCGAGGCTACATGGGTGGCGGAGGATTGACCAGGAAGGAGTAAACCATAGTGGGATGACTCCTAGGTACTCATGAGGAGACTGGAGTTGAGGGGAGAAAGAAGGGAAAAATAGAAAGTACAAAATAAATAAATAAATAAATACATACATACAACTGAAATGAGAAAATTTCAATATGACAGAGCTTAAACTGTTCAGGCCATACTTTCTAACAGCACTCAGAAATCCCCAATAGGAGATCCTTTTGAGGCTTGCAAAGTAATAAAAGATACTATGAATATTGATTTTTTAGAAACAGATGGCATTAGAGTGGATTCAGTGAAAGACATAGGCTATTTAATTAAAAAGCATTATGAATCTCTGTCACCAAACTTACCAATCTCACAACTGAATATTGACAAATATTTGAACTCAACTTGGCAAAAACCATCTTGTCTCTTGTTTGCTGTACTTCTACAAAAGAAGTCCACCATGTCAGTGACTGTTACAAGTCACCATCAATCAAAGGTCTTGAGCAAGAGAAGAGAGGAAAGCATAGCATCGCTCCACTCTCCTATCTCATAACTGGTCCTGACCAAAGCTGATCAAGAGACTTTGCTCGATCCCTGTCTTCATCTTCATTCAAGATGGCACTCCTAGGTTTTCTAGCTACAGCATGGAATTCTGATGTGGACTGTGGCATTCTAGGTGATAAAAAGCTCATGTATGCAGTAGGAGAAACTTGTTACTCATACAAAGTGGAAGCTGGACATATGCTCAGACTACAGTGCAAGGCCCTAAAAAGCAAACACATAGAAGCAGACACGAGAATCATGCAACACATACACTACATTTGCAGTCAAAATTAGGGTGAAGATGTGCATGTAGTGGTCAGGGCAGATGATACTGACATTCTGGTCATTCTGCTATGTCATGCAAGTCTAAACGATAATCTCAAACTGCACATGGATGTTGGCCATTCAGGGATTAACACAAGAAGATTCATAGATGTATCCCACATGTTAACAGAGTTAGGCAGACCTATGTGTGCAGCTCTACCAGGTTTTCATGCACTGACAGGGTGCGACTATTCATCAGCATTCAAAGGCGAAGGGAAGGTGCGATCTCTAACAGTTATGGAAAAGAATACAGAGTATACACAGGCATTTGGAAAAATGGGATGTCCACACTTGTCTAAAGAAACTGAGGATACAACTGAGAGCTTTGTGTGTACCTTGCATGGACAGAAAGTAAAGAGTGTCAACACAGCCCGCCACAGTGTGTTCAATGTCTAGTATCAACCGAGTGACAAAGATGCATCCTTAGAAAAGATCAAAGGAGCAGATGCAAGCTCGATGCCACCATGCAAATCAACTCTGACACAACACATCTGCCATGCAAATGACATTTCATTGTTATGGAAAAACACAGAAAAAACAGAAATAACACTACTGAAGCCAGAGGACAATGGCTGGACCTATGAGGATGGCAAATACAAGTTAACATGGTTCACATGTGAAGCTGTACCACCAGCTTTACGTGAACAACTGAACAAACATGACAACAATCCAAATGAAGAAGATGACGACAGTGACTGTGATGTTGGTATTGATGAGACAGTTTTGCTTAACATCAGATAGTGAAGACAGTGAACAAGAATACTGATTTTTGTACTTAGGTTCATAAAACATCATAAAATGTTGATTGTTTCAAGTTAAATATAGAATAAAATAAATAATAACGTTAATATTAAGCCTTTGATACATATGTTGCTGTTTGTTACAATGTCTGTAGTATTTCAATAAAAGCTTATAGAATTGAAACTAAAGAAGGAACCATTAATTAAAATATACACAATTTTCACCGACAGTTCATTTTTTCATTGAAGAAGTGCATTTTCCAAGAAAACGTTTAACTTGGGGTGAATAAGAGTTGTAAATCTGGATTCTACACAGTTTGTTTACATAAGAAACAGTCATCAAACCCTTGGGACCTAGACTCATAGATAAATGCACCTGGCTCCTGGACTAGTATATCTGTCCTACCACTATCAAGGGTGCCTTTGGAAAACATTTCCTGAAATTCTTGGAAAACAAGGAGAGGTTCTGCCCTGCCCTCTGACTGAACTGTACTAGTGTGGTTTGTCTAGAACTCTGCCGTGTTTGGAATTCCAGGTAGGGTTTCCCTTTCCCAGTTTCTACTTTCTCCTCATTGGAGTCAGATACATCAGTTTGACTCACAGCAGCAAGCTCTCTGGTGTGGACGGCCTCTCAGGGATTACCTCCTCAGAGAATATTAGAAACTGGTCATCCACCTGCTAGGTGTAGTCATCAGTCAGGGACTGATCTCGCTGTATCACAGTCTATTGTAAGGGTAAGGTGGTAAAGGTCCCCCCTTTTCCTAGGAGCTCTGGAACCCGAATAATAACGACTAATAATTTGAATAAGCATAATTTGCAGAAACTTGATAGATTTCAACGCAAGTTAGCTAGGTTTGTGCTTGGCCTGAAGGGTCCTTATGTCAACTGTTACCATTGCCATATATCATCCTAACTAAACTGGGTTCCACTGCAGTTGAGAAGAGATAGAATATTAAGTTGTTTTTTGTACAAATGCATGAATGGCCCCATCTCTGAATATCTTAGGGCTAAACTTATATGGAACTCCACTTCTTATTTGATGAGAGATGTAAGGGGGAGTGGACTAAAGGTCCCTTATAAAAAACAAAGTATGGGCAGCATCGTTTTCACTTCATTGCTGCTAATAAATGGAATTCGATCCCTCCATTGGTTAGAAATAGGCCTACATATGCAACATTTAAATCTGCTTTTCAGGATTTACATACATTTAATTGTTCTTGTTATTGCTGAATTTTGCACAAGTGTTATGCATATGTGAGTTGATTTATTTCTGTATAAGTATCTGTTTGCACTGTTTGTATTTATTGTGTAGCAGGAAGGCCCTGAAAAAAGGCCTTGCTTAGTGCATTATCCTGATGAAATATAAGAATAAAACTAACTAAAAGTAAAACTAAAAACCCGTCCTACTACTGAGACTATAGGGATGAAGTCAGGAAAGTTAATATCAACAACACTCCCCAGATCCATTTGGGCTCAGAGAGTGATAGGTTCTGGACCAGGATTAATCAGAAGGCAGTACAGCATAATAGTTAAGGGCACTGAACTGCAAACCTGGAGAGCTGGGTTTAAAACCTGTCCACAAGCACGTTCACACTGTGTGATCCTGAGCAAGTCACTTAACTTTCTTGTGCTCACAGGTTACACTTGAGAACAAGCTCCAGCTTTGTGTGCCTTTCCTGGTTAAACAATTTCCCCTTTCCCCTTAAACAAATTCCCCTTTACCATTCCTTAATAATTGGGACATAGGAAGTTCTTCCTTTGAATTCCAGGAGGTGTGTACCGGTTTCACCGCTAAGAGTTAATCTGGTCTCCATGAAAGGTTTAGTGGAATGGAAAACGCTCTCATGTTAGTGAGAGTATGTCCTCTTTTCCAAACTAAACCTCACAGGAAAACCACTAGTTCTCCTTGGTATGTTGCTAACAGCAAGTTCACTAGTCACACAACATACATTGGGTATGGTCTGTCTCGCTTGAACCTGTGTTCTTGTGCCTGAGAATGGTAAGTGATCTCCTTACAGCTCTGTGTAAATCTCTTTCTTGTTTAAATTGAGTGAGGCTGCCAATCTTAGCAGGATGTCTGCCTCAATATAGTGGGGCTGGTTCAAGCCTTCAATTACATACTGTGTGACCCTGAGCAAGTCACTTAACTTCCTTGTGCTCCCAGTTCACACCTGGAGACAAGTTTTGGCTTAGTGTGCCTTTCCTGGTTAAATATTTTCCCCTTTCCCTCATAATGGGATCATCTGTTTGTTGCCAACTGCCAAATTTAAAATAGAGATTCCTCTCACTTTCAAAGGGTAGTCAATGCTAGGGGGAACCAAGCAGTTGATTGATGCATTTTATCATTACAATCTCAGGGTGTTCTGTCTTGAATTCTTTGTATGTTTGCTGGCTTATTAGAGTATGTTGATAATTTACTACCAAGCAGGCCCTAGGGAATTTCCTCCCTTGGACTGTTACTGAAATGCAAACTGTGTCATTGTGCCCTACAGTTACTCTGTATAGAACAGTAGCTGTCTGTTCGACCTGTCTCCGTTAGGCATAGTTGCTATATGGGCTCATGAAATTACTTGGCATCAGGGGCTTGCTCTACTCTTTTAGTGTGCAAGTTTCCTTCTCTCAAGTAGGTCACCTCTAGTTTGTGACTGTATCATCAAACCTTCAGTCAAGACCAGATCAATCCATCTCTCAGCTTCCTGTCTGCTGGAAATGTGTATGCTATAAACAGCTTCCTATTTCAAAGCTGCATTTAACTCTTTGGTTGAGCTTTTCATTGGACAGGCACTGCTGTTTGCAGAACATCGGCATTCTGAGTTCTCTCTTTCTGTGGCAGGTAATCCCCCCTTCCCTGAAATATGTCTTGGGACAAGATAAGGGTGGTTTTATTCTTGACCATAATGTTCTTGTCACCAGATTAGGGCAAGCCTCGGACCGGAGTAACAGATACATTCCTAGCAAACACATTTCCTCACTGCTTTCATAAACCTACACAGGCTGTTCTATGACATTATCAGTAAACTCCAATTTTAGTATGCAATGCTCAAGGGTCTAAAATTTGGAATGGTTACAATCTGACAGAATAATATCCACAGGTACAATTTCTACTCCCCTGTTTTTTTTTTCTTTTAGCTGCTGGTTGACGTCCTGTAATTTGTTGCTTGACCGGAGAGCGATTTCAGCACCTCAGAGCCTCAGTGGGAAGTATGTTTTGAATTGTCACATATATATAGTCAATCTTAGTCTGTTCAAGTTCTTCTTTTGAATGTATTGTATTTTTATCTTGCTATCTTTGCTAGTCTTGCTTGTTTTGCTCTCTTCTGCAACATGGAACTTGATTGATTTAATTGACACGAAGTATTGTGGGTGTCAGGATTATGTTTCTGTATATACACTGTTATATGTGAAACAACAAAAATCACTATGATTAATGTTTCATTTTCACATCAACTTGAATAGTGGCTCTGTCAGTCATGCTGGTAGTGGGAATTTATATATTTTTATTACTTAAATACTGTGTATGATGAATTCCCTTTTACCTTCCTGTTCTCCTCTCCTTCTCCTCACCCACCTTTGCCTGCACTTTTTGTTGTGACTTAAATGGATTTGTGACAAATGCACTTTAATTGCTTGCTGCCTGACAAAGGTTGAAGTGATTTATTATGTAAATTATGGGTGTATAAATCAGTTTTGTACCTATATGATACTGCCCCCTGACGAAGACCAATTGCTGGTTGAAGCACTGGGTTAAACTCCTCGTGGGTCAGAGTCTGGAATAAACCCCTATCTACCTAGCCAAAAAAGCTATGGTGTGTTATTGTTTTGTGTGGTGAGTGTGGATTTTTTGCTGTCTTGATATAAGTTTGGGCTAGCCGCTCTGGACTGCACCGCCTAACCTTCTCTGAGACGTGCTGTTCTTTGTATTTTTTACTTGAACAATTTGAATCTGACACTGAGAGAGTTGGAAGGGGTGCAGAAGGAAAAATGGCAGGCACAGTCAGACAGAGAAATAAAGCAAGTCTAGGCAAAGATTCAGAACATTCAACATGGAGAGAGACTGAGAAGGCATTAATTTCCCTCAATCAAATATATTATGGGGTTGGGGCGTGAGAGTGGCTAACCTTTTGGCTTATCAGCTGAAACAACAAGTGACAAGAGTCACTATAAATAAGATCTACCACCCGGGGGGGATGTAATAAAAGCATACCAAATTTCTAAGGCTTTTGTAAAATCCTATAGTAATTTATATGGCCAACATGAGGAAACCAGAGAACAAAGCCAGAGAGCCTTTTTGGACTCTCTGGCACTTCCCTAATTGATAGAGGAACACTGTTCAATTTTACTTGCACCTATAATAGAGCAGGAAGTAAGCAAGGCCATTAAATAACAAATAAATATCCTGGCTCTGATGTGTTTGGAATTGAGTCTTATAAATACTTTTGGGAGGTTGTTACCCCAGTTCTTCACAGGGTTTACAATGTGATCCGGGGGTGGGGCCTGCAGCTGACCTGGCATTGTGCCACCATCTCTGTAATTCTGAAGGAGGGAAAAGACCCCAAATGATGCAATTCCTACTACCCTATTCCCTCCTAAATATGGACTAAAAGTTATTTAAATATAATTACTGGTGACTCTATCAACCTGATTACAAGTCAAATGCCATAATAACCCCAAAACTGATTATTATAGTGTTCTTTAAACATTCTTTTACAGGCAGTGCCCTTGGAGTGTTACTCAGTTGTAGAAACTTCATTGGCTTAAAATCTGTGTGTGGGCAGGCTTGACAGCTTCACAAACATGGCAACTCCGTTTTGCTTATTGCTGAGCCACATTTGTTCATTCCCCTCAAGTCTGTTACATTTTTTTTAATCCTTTATCTGGCTGAGCCTGCCTTTTACATATTATACAGCTATCTGGTTGATCCTGCTCTGTGTCCAGATCGTGGACAGAGATTGCAATCCAGGATGCGGCCGTGTCTAACAGTAAGAGAAAAAAAAAAAAACATCCTTATGGGAGAGACAGAGTGTGTGTGGTCCTGTGGCTGACAGATTTAATAAATAAATAAAAAACTTGTATAAGAGACAGAGAGTGTGTGTGTGTGACTGTAAGAGAACAGAGTAAGGGGCTGCAGGAATGAAACAGACTCTCAGGGAGTAGCTCCTTGCACCAGTAATTATAAAAAATAAAGTCTAGGCAGGTGTGTGTTCATGATGTTTTTTTACACATCCTCGGGGAGTGATGAGCTCATAAACTCTCAAGCTTCACTCTTGAGGTTTGTGGCTCATCACTCACCTGAGAATGTGTAAAATCGTCCTCTTGCCTGCCTAGCCATTATTCACTGTATAATTTTGCCCAGCATTATTGACTTAGAGTAGACAGACTTTGTGATGGGCAGGCAGGAACCAGATAATGTATGCTGGATGGTGCACATAACTGATCACACCAGGAGACATCAGATTAAAATCCATCTGATGAGTATGGATGCTGAAAAGGCATTTGATAAGGTACTGTGGCATTTTTTATTTAAGGTGCTTGAACAGTTTGGCTTCCCAGAACAATTCTTCAAGGGGGTGCAAACACTTTATTATTCACAGCAAGCATACATGCAGATAAAAAGTGGCATTACAATGTGATTTAAATTACATAGAAGCAAGTGGCAGGGTTGCTCCCTCTTCCATTACTGTTTGCTCTCTACATTGAGCCTTTGGCCCCATGGATCTGTCTTAATCCTAAAATGCAGGGGATTAACTTGGGAGGGGGGGGAGTAAATTACAGAAAATCACACTGTATGCTGATGATGTACTTTCATATTTGGTGAACCCTGAGAAGTCAATAAGAGAGGTATGGGATGGACTTGAGGTCTTTGGACAGCATGCAGAACAAAGACAGAGGTGCTTGTGTTTCATTGTAAACCATTGCAGTGGATGAGGGGATTACAAATGCTAACCACATTAAGTATTTTGGTGTCCAAGTAACAAAGAATGTGACAAAGCTTTTTAAAGACAGTTTCACCCCATTAACACGTAAAAAGCAGGAGGTGGTCTCTGATGAAGTTTCCACTGTATTGCAGAACTGACTCTCTCACAGTGAATGTTTTACCCTGCTACTTGTATCTTTTTCAATGTGTACCAGTGTTGATCACGGAAAACAGTTCATACAATGACAGAAAACTTTTTCCTGTTATATCTGGGCAGGTAGACACCTTCATATATGGTTCAAGCTGTTGGAGCAGTGGAAGTCTGGAGGGGGGGAGGGCTGTTCCTGATCTCAGCTTTACTATTATGCAGTGCATGTCCATGCAGTATTATTGTGGTATGTGCCCTTGTATAGGGCCACATGGAAGCATATAGAACAAGTGGAGGAGGGAGATCCCTCTTTGGGTGCCAGAGCAATGGTTAAAGGTTTCACGCGGAAAAAGTGAGATATAGGCTGAGTGGCAGTTACATCTGCTCTTGTGGTGGATTACAGGATCTGCAGTAGACCACAGATGGAGCCTCATTTATGTCCATTTTGGTGGCTGGCTTGGATTTCAGCCATCCTGCCAATATCCTTTGATGTTATATATAGACAGTGGGTCCGTAGAGACCTCTGTAGCCAAATTTAGTTTATGTCCAGAGGGGTGGTGTTGGAATTCACTACACTCAAACAGGCATTTGATTTGCCCAATTCAGACTTTTTCTGGTACCATCAGGTCTGAGCCTATATTCAGAAACTGGAAAGATTGCTAACACATTTGCCACATGTGGAATATTTAAGCAGCGCCATGCAGGATATATTTTGGGGTAGGATTCTTATGGGGCAGATATCGACCTTGTATAAAGCATTCAGGTAGGTGACCCCAAGCCAAGTGCATAAGATAAAACAGAATTGGGAACAGGAGAACTGATTATTCTTAAAGGATCAGGAACAGGAGTCATTTTTTTCAGTCTTTGTTTCAGACAACATACTCTCCTCTATGGCAAGAGTACAGTAGGAAAGGGAAAACTCACTTCTTCTATGCTCCAGTGATTCAGGCAAAATGGGGGTATGACATCACATCGGGAAGTTGGAGGCACTGGGCAGAAGCCTTAGCCCATCATTGACATACTTTTTGGTCCTGTGCAAAGTTAACAATGTTTTGGTAGGGAGGTGAGGTGGGTGATGCCCTAAAGGACATGTTTGCTCTTGCTGCCCCACTCTCTACAAAGCATACAATATTAGGGGTGCTCCCAGAACAAGTCAGGAGAAAGGACTCAGTACACTTATGGCTGGTGCTACTAGTGGCAGCAGAAAAGGCTATAACTCACAGATAGCTGTCTGAAGAGGCATCTATGAGTCAGTGCTGGATAAGGAAATTTATAGGATGGTACAGTTAACATTTCTAGTAAACCAATGTTACTGAAGCTTCATGTCTAAATAGTTGAGGTGGGTTCTATATTTAGGGGAAAGGGACCCAGACTTCTCTCCATAACTCAAGGTTGTGCTACTGTACGGTCGACACCAGAAGGACAAGACTTGCAGTTCACTGGGACCTAATACCTACGTAAACATAATTATATTTTGTTGGATGGGATTCTTTGGGTTTTCATCACTTGCAGTACATGATACTGAGTGTACTGTTGCTTTTTGGTTAGATCCTGATACAGAATGATGGATTTCTTAGGTTGCCTGTTATCAAAAGGAGAGTCATGTTTATAGAAATATTGAGGAAAAGAATCCTATTACATGCAGCAGAGATCCTGGTCTAGCCTGTATTTCATTCATACTTGCAGCATCTGAGCTTTGTTTTGCAAGACCTTGCTGGAAGCCTACTTCCATCCCAGAACACAATGGAGCAAACACGCATTGAAAAAATACCAACATGGAGAAGCATTATATCTGGCTGTAGAGGCTATTGTGCAGTTTGTTCTAAGTGTAGTTGTTGGTACAGTAGTGCCAGAGGTCAATTATGGTATTTCCAGTCTTGTCTTTTGTGCTATGCTGCAGTGCATAATCCTAAAATAGCAGTCAGCTGTAGGCCACAGGGAGTCTCTGTTAACTGCATACCCCTTCAATGTCCTGGTTGATGCCACAGCCTGGGTGGTATTCAGTGCAGTCATTGCATCTGGTTGGTCAGATAAGGTTGTCCTCTTGATCTTTTTATTTTAAACTGTAGTTTTTATTAAAGTTTTGTGGTGCACATACATATACATTAAAGAAAAAATCCACGTCAATCCAATGCTCCAGAGACTCTATGAACTTATCTAAACCAAAGTGTACAATAGTTCACATTATTATGATGGGGACACCTTGTATACAGTTAGGTGATAGTGATACTAAGGGTGTCATCAAACTATGTCAGTAGATCCTTAAGGGGGGATTAAAGGAAGAGAAAGAGCAGGAGGAAGTAATGTAATTGTAATGGGCTGACATGAATCTCCTGAATAAGCCTCCTTCCACACTGAAATCTAAGGGACCAAATCTGATTTATTTATGGCCATGTAAGTGAACCATACGGTCCACTGGTTCATAAGAGTGGGAGTTTTATTCTGTATGCGCGCTGTCAGGTCCTCCATTTTATATATCTCATATATCATATCCTCCCAGCCACAAATTGTTGGGTGGGGGGTTAGGCTGTATCCAAAGTCATGTAATTGTCCTCTTGATCTTGGTCCAGCAGCAGCAGAAAGAGGAAAAGTCAGAAGAACTGGCAAGCAATAAGTTGCATTTGCAACTTTCTTGGAAGTGAGGAGGAGTCAGGTAGAGTCAGGCTATGCCTACTATTACTAATGCAGAAAACAAAAAATAAAATGTGCACAGCTGATTGCTGCCAAAGGTGCCACCTCCAAGCACCTTGTACTTAAACTATAAAACAAGCAAAAGAGTGTTGCACAGACTGTAGCTGGAGGTTACTAAATTGATTTATTCTGTGCAGCAATTCTTCACTACCAACCACCCCTACATAGCACTTCTAAAAGGCTTACTTATTTATTTTTATTTAAATTTTGATGACTGAGTGGGCCCACTGGGACATACTGTCCCTTTTTCAGGGGTGACCCAGGGAATGATACATTCCAAGAACAAAGCTTTATGATTCTATACAACAGTCAGCTAGGCACAGAAATGTATGACTACAGTGGCAATACAATAGGACGTTCAGATGAGGACAATGAATAACAACTCAGTGTATAAGCAGTTCCCTGATACTCCAGTTAAGGTACAAGTGCATAACAATTCAATCATGTGTCAGTTACAGATATTATAAAAAAAACAAACAATATAATACATACAGTACGTACAAGAGTAGGAGGAGGGTGAGGACCAGAGAAGGAGATTTTTAAATAATGGTTGCCTATAAAATTGGAGTTTAGTTAACCCCTTCAAAGTACAACAACTTGCAAATTTGAACACTTACCATTTAAACAATTTCTTGGGGAGGGCTCCCAGATTGCCGCTGTCTGCCCTGCCTCAGAGAGTTAAGTCAGCACCGGTGCTGTGCAACCACCCAGCCTCTGCCAGGTGTCGTTTGTGCACCGAGCACACACCACCCTCCCCCCCTGGAGAAAGAGAGCAGTCCAAGGGACGCATGATCCTTCTCCCCCCGGCTGGCCTTCCAATGAGCCGGATCCATTGCTGAACCCAGGTCACTGGCATCGCAAGCAGAAATCTAACAGCTGCGCTGATGGGCCATTATTCCATTATCTTTAAATGACATCATCTTAAAGCCACAAATTCAGAATATGTACTAAAAATAGAAGAACCACACAAAAGTGCAAGAAATCATTGAAGTACATCATCAAAATAGCACCCACCTTAATACATTTATTGAAATACAGTATTATAAAGTAATAAAAACCATATATATACCCCCCCACAATAAATATGTAAAAAACAAGGGGGGGTTGTTGGAAAGGGGGGGAAGGACCTGGAAAAAGAAAACCACATATTATTCCATATCTTATCTAAAAGTATAATATATACAGTAAAATGCACAGTAACCTAAAAAAACAATTTACACAGTACTTATCTCTTTTTAATATAAGGTCTAAGCTCAAAGCCAGAATTTAAACCAGTGGGGTGCATTGCTTTAAGCTTAAGGATCCAAACAGTTTCTTTCTGAAGAACCAAATCATTAAAATTACCACCACGAGATGATGGGTACTCTTCATCAATGACTTTGAAAGCAAGCTGATGTGTTTCACCATTTCTGCTGTTTAAAACATGCTGGGCAGTAGCATATGTCAAATCCCCTCTCTCAGCATGTACGTGCTCTCCTACTCGAATCTTGAAGCTGTGTGTAGTTTTACCTATATAAAAAGCTTTACAACTATGCTCCGCAAGATAAATGACACCACTGGCATCACATGTAATGCAGTGTCTTATTTCAAACATTTGATCTACGTTTGCACTTGTAAATTCTTTACAATCCATACAATTTTTACAGTAAATACACCTTCTACAAGAATGGCAACCTTTCCCTGCTTGATCCAGCCATGTTTTATTGTTGACTCAGAAAAATGACTGTGCACTAGTTTAGTTTTTAAAGTTGGAGCTTTACGATAAGCCATACGAGGGGGTAATGCTGCTACATGTGATAAACCAGGATCAGTGGTTAAAATGTGCCAATGCTTTAAAATAACCCTTTGGACCTGATATGCATGTCCTGAATAATCTTAAACAAAATTGAACCTCTCCTCTATTTTCTTTCAGTCCTGATTGATTCAAAAGGTCATTCCGTTCAGCATTGGTGGCAATAATCCTAGTTTGCTCTATTGTTTGTGATTTATAACCTCTTTGCTGAAATCTCACATATAATCCCTCTGCTTCAAAAAGATAATTCAGGCTACAATTTCTACATGCTCTTAAAAACTGGCCTTTGGGTATATTTGTTTCGTGTGGCTAGGGTGGCAGCTTATAGCCATCAGTATAGAGTTAGTGTCAGTAGCTTTTCTGTATATATCAGTACAAATACTCCCATCAGTTTGCTTCCTTAATGTCAAATCCAAAAAGTTCACTGTGTGCACATCTGCATTGTTTGAAAAGTGCAAGTGCTCATTACTACTGTGCAAATAAGACACAAAATCCTGCAGTTCCTCCCTGCTGCCTTTCCAAATTAATAACACATCATCAATAAAACAACGGTATACTAGTATTTTGGCATAGTAAGGGTTGTTAACTGGCTTCCAAATTGCCTTCTCTTCCCATTGACCCATATACAAATTCTCTTCAGTGGGCACACATGTTGCCCCCATGGCTGTGCCCTTCACCTGCAAAAAAGGTTTCTGGTTAAATATGAACACATTACACTTTAAAACAAATTCTAATAGTTTCAAAAGGAATTCTGTAGTGGGCAGATCCAAACTATTCCCCTGGTTAAGTACCCAGGCAGCTGCATCCAGTGCCCCCTCATGGGGGATGCTGGCATACAGTGCCTCAATATCCATGCTCACTAACATAGTCTCAGGTTGAATTTGCATGTCCTTAAGAATTCTCAAAACATCAGTTGTAGCTTTCAAATATGCCGGTAAAGTCTGAACCCATGGATGTAAAAATAAATCAAGGCATTTCGAAAGTGGCTCTGTCTCATTCCACTTATAATTGGACGTCAAGGGGGTTGTTCTAAAGTGTTATGTATTTTTGGCAACATATAAAATTTTGCCTTACAGGTGATTCTATAACCCAAACATCTCTAATTTTAGTTGTAATTATGTTAGAGGCATACACTTCTCTGATACATTCGTCAATAGCAAATTTAAAATCTGCAGTGGGGTCATAGGTCAGCAGCTGGTAAAATTGCCTATTATTTAGTTGTTTTTCTCCTTCCTGCACATAGTCTGTTTTATTCATTACAACCACATTACCTCCTTTATCCGCTTTCTTGATTATGATGTTATAGTTATTCTGCAGTGTCTCAATGGCTGTATGTTCATTTGTATCTAAATTGTTAAATGGCAGGGCAGGAAGATCACCAAACAGGCTGTCCAAATCTTTTTTAACTAGAGCTTTAAATGTAGAAATAACTGGACTAGGCAATGGATAGAAGGTAGACTTACGACGAACAGCACTAGTATCATGTCCCATATTATCTTGTGCACTGTCATCCTTATGTTTTATTAAAAAATGACTTAATACTCAGGTTCCTGCACATAAGTTCCAAGTCTATGTAAGTATTCTCACGATTAATTTTACACTTGGGTTCAAAATTAAGTCCATGTTACAATAATTTAACTTTAGAATCATTTAAAGTTAGGTTAATTACCTGGGATTCAGGCGGTTCCTGTACACTTAAAATCGGCATCCTCTGTACCTGTGGTTGGATCTGTTGTTCTGTCAATATCCGCTCCATTGGCCTCCATTGTTGTTGATGTGATTTCCCCTTTCCCCTCTGTGTGCGCCTCTTGCCCCGTTGTATATTTCTCCTTGAAATTGGTTGAACCTGGGTCTGTGTCATGGCTGTGGCGGGGGTTCCATCTTGGATAAAGTGTATCCATCATCTCATGTTGGTAATTTTAATGATTTGGTTCCTCAAAAAGAAACTGTTTGGATCCTTAAGCTTAAAGCAATGTACCCCTGGTTTAAATTCTGGCATTGACCTCAGACCTTATATTAAAAAGAGATAAGTACTGTGTAAATTGTTTTTAGGTTACTGTGCATTTAACTGTATATATTATACTTTTAGATAAGATATGGAATAATATGTGGTTTCCTTTTCCAGGTCCTCCCCTTTCCCCCCTCCCCCTTTCGAACAACCTCCCCCTTGTTTTTTACATATTTATTATGGGGTGTATATATGGTTTTTATTACTTTATAATACTGTATTTGAATGAATGTATTAAGGTGAGTGCTATTTTTATGATGCAGTTTAAAGTTTTTTTTTGCACTTTTGTGTGTTTTTTCTATTTTTAGTATGTATTCTGAATTTATGGCTTTAAGATGATGTCACTTTAAGATAATGGAATAACAACCAATGATTTTAAACTTTAGGTGATGACATCATAGCTTTTAAGCTTACATATGTGTGTCTTGGTCAGTGTGAACCCAGCTTTTGATAAAGGACCCTGTCTGAAATGCGTCAGGTGGCACACAAGTGCCTCGTCAATAAAGCTGCTTTTTGTGACTATAATGGTGTCTGCTATTAATTTGGAGGTGGTGAGGTCTGTTTTGTTTTGGTTTTGATAAAAGGAAAAAAGTCCATCGATGACTGTTGCTGCCACGCTGTAATTGCCCTCCCACAAGCCCAGCCCATATTAGTCTTCTGGCATGGGTATCTGCACCTTGGATCCAGTACAACAGCAATACCAGCGACGAACATCCAGCATTGACAAATGCTTGTTTAAATTTTTTGTAAGGATTTCCAACAGTATGGGAAAGTTCAATTAAGTCCCATAAGGCTCTGATTCTGATTTTGATCACAGCAGCCATGAAAATGGCCACTCTGAATTGGCTTACTGGAAATATACTTACTTTAGTGGTCTGCAGATAAGGCAGAGTAGAAGAGAGTCAAAGAATGGAAAAAGATCACAGCAGCCCTCAGGTTACACAGTGTTTTTGGCATATGGGCCCCTACAACATACAATGCTAGCCAGTGCCACTTTCACAAATAGCACATAATGGCAGGACGCAGCAAATCCCATTACCAGAAATGCCAAATTCAGATGAATGCAGCACTGAATAAAGGATCAGACCTTGCCACACCATAGTTTATGATGGCATTGAAAGTAGCCAAGGCTAGCACTGTACTATAGCTACAACTCTAGCTCCCTGGTTTTACCCAGGTTAGCTTCTAGTAATAGGCCCTGTCAGTATTGTGCTAGCAAAGCTGAACTGACTTAAGAGTCAAGAGTGCTAGTAACAGTTTACATCCACACTGCTATCCTTAGTGAATGCTTCTTGAAAATCATTTCAGATCACCTCAAAAGCTTGTCTCAACAACAGGTTTAGCTACAACAGTCTAAACCATTCTACCAAGAGCGTGAATGCATAGGCACGGCTATGTGCTTCTGTTAGTCTTCCTTGTTGCTCCCCAGTATCCCATAGGATCAAACCTAGAAGAAAAATAAATAAGAAAACATTGGATTCCCAGAGTGGCTCCACTTCATTATTTACTGGTCCCAGCTGCTTTGATGACAGAGGACAGACGTGGGCTCCAGGCTATTTGTGCATTTTTTTAAATTGTCTCTGTGCTGTACCATCACTGGTCCTGGTTCCAGTCAGTCTGGGGAATGTTGATATTGGACATTGGTCCCTTTCTGTAATTTAAAAAAAAAATCTAGTGTACCCTCACCTGTCCTAGCTCTTGTTGGTGAGGTGAGTGCTGGCTCGGTCTCTGTGCCTTTTTCTTAAAAAAAAAAAGGTGTCAGTTTCCTCATGATGGTCCCAGCTCTTGAAGGTGAAGGGAGGTCTTGTTCAGGCTGTGTGTTGTTATCTTAAAAAAAATGGTTTACCCTCACCAGTCCAGCTCCTACTGGTGAGGGGAGGGCTGGTTTGGGCTCCCTGTCCAATTAAATAAAAAGAAATAAAAAAATGAAAACAGACTACATCTAAAGATGGAAGGAAAGGCAGTGCAGAGAATTAAATTGAAGGAATTCATTGAGCAAACATATGGTTTAAACTAAATCGGGGGGAAAATGTCTCACCAAATGGCGCAACAAAAGTCAGGAGTGTTGGGGAGCATTCAGACTCCCCCCAAGGAAAGAGAAGGAATGACAAGCAAAAACATGCTTGGGGTGGTGGGGAAGGGAAGGGGAAATTGGTGGAAGGGACTGTCCACAAATGCCAGTAGCCTGGAGAATAAGGTGGTAGATTTAGAAGCATTAATGGGTGGGGGATTAGATATTGTAGCTGTAACTGAGATCTCGTGATCCGTGCACCATGAATGGGAGGTGGGGGTCCCGGGATGCAGGTTATTCAGGCAGGATAGGGTCAGCAGGAAGGGGGGGTAGCACTATATATCAGGGAGGGAATCAAGGTCATGGAGGGGTTGGAAGAGCAGGGAGAAGTGCAAAGCATACAGGTCATGCAGGAGAGGAAGGTTGGGACAGCACTAAGGCTAGGGGTGGTATACAAACCCCCCACGCAGAGTGAGGAAACAGACATGCACACACACCTCTCAACCTTTTGTCCTCCAAATGTGGAACATTGCCAGTCAAAATGTGGAACACTTAATCAAATCTTTACCTAAGCAGCTCAAAAGACTGTTAAAATGTTGCGTTTATGTTCAGAGTGTCTGCTATTAATTGAATAATTAATTTTTTCCATCATTTACTGTGGATTTTTGCTTTCAAATGTTGACTTTGAATGTGGAACAAGTCCTCACAATGTGGAACAAGGAGCTTTTTTGACGTAAAATGAGGAACGTTCCTCGTAATGTGGTACAGTTGAAAGGTATGGGCATGCAGATGCTGCGGGAGGTTCAAAGAATTACTCAGAAGGGAAAGATCCTGCTGGTGGAAGCCCTAAATCTCCCAGATATAGACTGGGATATTCCATCAGCAAGGTCAGCTAGGAGTGGGGAGATTCTAGGGTCACTACAGGGTGCCTTCCTGCAGTAGCTGGTCAGAGAGCCCACGAGGGAGGGTAATAAACTTGACGTGGTCCTAACCAAGGGAGATAGCATGGAGGGAGTGGGGGTGGGGACCAGCTGGGGAGATAGTGACCACAGCACAGTGGGTTTCAAGGCCAGAGCAGGGTATGAGGCTAATCAAACCACCACGAAAGTCCTAGACTTCAGGCGGGCAGATTTTCCCAGAATGAGGGAGATGTTCTGGGAGGAAGTGGGGGGTGGGAAGGGATGGAGGGAGGGGCAGAGGAACTATGGAATAAGATCAAGGTGGGCTCCTTACAGCGACAGAGAGATGTGTAAGGAGGGTAAGAAAGAACAAAAGGAGGAGGCCACTGTGGTTCAGTAGGGAGGTTAGGGAGGCAATATGGGAGAAGAAAAGGGCATTCAGGGAATATAAGAGGATGCAGGGGAGGGAGGAAGGAAGGGAGGATAGGAAAACTTTCAAAGAGAAGCTGAAGGTAGCTGGGCAGAGGATTAGGAAAGCTAAAGCAGAAACAGAGGAGAGAATTGCTAGGCAGGCAAGGTGGGGGAAAAAGACGTTTTTTCGATACATAGGGAAAAGGAGGAAGGTAAGACAGGGGATAGTAAGGATCAATGGAGAGAGGGGATTGCAAGTGGAAGGTGATCTAGAAAAGACTGAGGTGCTGAATGGATACTACAGCTTGGTTTTTACAACAGAGGGGGAAGGAACGGGACTAGTGTTAAGTGAGAAGGGAAAGGGGGGGTGGATCCTAGCCCAATCAATGTGGAAGAGGTAAGGGAGGAATTAGGTAAGCTAAGGGTAAACAATGATCATGGGCCCTGATGGCCTACAACCAAGGGTGCTCAGGAAATTAAGGGGGGTACTGGTGGAACCATTGTGCAGGGTTATTTAACTTGCCCCTGAATACAGGGTGAGTACTGGAGGACTGGAAGAAGGCAGACATGGTGCCGCTTCATAAGAGTGGGAGTAGCAAGGAGGCGACCAATTATCGCCCAGTCAGTCTGACATCGGTGGTGGATAAAGTAATGGAGACAATATTGAAACAAAGGGTGGTTAGCTATTTGGAAGCGGGGAAGGGACTGCAAGACATTTGGCAGCATGGTTTTACTCGAGGTTGGTCATGTCAGATGAACCTGATCGAATTCTTTGATAAGGTGATGAGGGTGGTTGATTGGGGTGAGACAATGGATGTGGCCTACCTGGATTCTGGGAAGGCCTTCGACACGGTGCCCCACAAATGACTGGTACAGTAAATAAGTTGGAGAGTCTAGGGGTGGGGTAGAAAATAACAGGATGGGTGGAGAGCTCGCTGACGGGTAGAAGCCAAAGGGTGGTGGTCAGTGGGGTGCACTCTGGGGAGACAGGGGAGTTCCACAATGGTCGGTGTTGGGATCCACTCTGTTTAACAGCTACATCAGTGACATAGCAGAAGGGCTGCAGAAGAAGATCTGTCTTTTCACAGATGACACAAAACTCAGCAACAGGGTGGACACCTGGGGGGGTGGAGGCAGTGAAGAATAATCTAAGATTACTGGAAGAATGGTTGGAAACATGGCAGCTAAAATTCAATGCCAGGAAATGACTGTGATGCACTTGAGGAGGAGGAATCCAAATACCACATAGACACGGGGATAATGGCTGCAACCAGGCAGGAGAAAGATCTAGGAGTTATAATCACTGATGACCTTAAACAAGATGCTGGTGTGCATTAGGAGAGGGATAACTAGCAGAAGGAGGGAAGTGTGATGCCACTATACAGCTCCATGTTTAGGCCACACCTGGAGCATGGGGTACAGTTCTAGAGGCCACATCTAAGAAAAGACATAGATGGCATGGAAAGAGTGCAGAGAAGGGCCACTAAAATGGTGCAAGGGCTAAGTGGGAAGACATACAAGAAGAGGTTGAAGGAGCTGGATCTGTATCCTCTGGAGACAAGGAGGTGGGGGACATGATCGAAACATTCAAGTGTGTGAAAGGGATCAATAAAGTGTGGGAAAGCTTATTTTCAGGGAAGGTAGATACAAGAACTAGGGGGCATGGATTGAAACTGGAGGAGGGAACGTTTAGCGGAAGCATTAGAAAGTATTACTTCATGGAGAGAGTGGTTGAGCCCTGGAATGGTCTGCCAGAGGAGGTGGTGAGGGCCAGTACAGTGGAGGGTTTCAAGAAGGCCTGGAACAAACACAAGGGTTTGTCATGGGAAGGGGGGGAATCTTGGAGGGGCGGCAAGTTGGGGGGATGGAAGACTCAATGGGCCAGGAAGGTCCTTTTCTGCTGACACATGTCTATGAATTTATGCTTAAGTTTCCCTCACCAGTCCTGGCTCCTGCCAGTGAGGGGAGGCTGGCTCGGGCTATGTGTTCTTTTTCTAACAAGAACAATTACTTTTCATTGTGTTCCCTTCATCCATACTGGATCCAGCTGGCGAGGAGAGGACGGGTGCAGGCTCTATTCCCTTTTGTCTAAAAACAAACAAAAATCTTGTTCAATTTCCCCTCGCTGATCTCAGTTCCTGCTGGCGATGGGATAGTGGGCAATGCATAACAGCAATTTTGTGCCATTTTTTATAAGACAGCAGCCGGCCAGGTAGGTGATAGAAGGGACATGTTGCTTACCATCTAGGGTAGGGGAGGAAAAGGCTAAATGGGTGGGGGCAACTGGACACCAAAGAGTTACTGACATGGGGGAGGTTCCACTGCTCACCATGGAGGGATTGACCTGGGGTGTTCCACTAGGCACCAGGGAATGACTGACAAGGGAGGTTCCACTGAACACCAGGGAGTGATTGACATGGGAGGGTCCACTGGTCACTAAGGAAGGGTGACTGACATCGTGGGTCCACAAGACCCATAGACTGATTGATGTGGGGGGACCACCGGTCCTCAGGGAGACAATGACATGGTAGGATCTACTGGACACCAGGGAGTGAGTGACAGGGAATTGCTAATGCTGGACAGGATGAAAGAGGGGATTACACTGGACACCAGAGCTTGGCATGTACTAAGGTAAGGGAGGGTGCTGCCACTTTTACGCCCTTACTGGTCCTGGCTCCTGTACGGGGATAGTGCTAGTGGGTCATTGAGCTCTTTAAAAAAACTCTGCCCTGAGCTTCTCCCTCACTGGTCCCTGTTTCTGCTGGCAAAGGGAGTGGATTTCAGAACAATGGAAACTTACGCTTTCCCCAATCTCTGATGTTAGTGCCACCATCACATCTCCATTGCAGGTGCCCCATCCTCATTTTACCCTGCTCCCCTTCCCCAGATGGCAACTATCTCAGCTCTCCTCCTCCCCTTTGCCCAGCCACTACCTGATTGAAAATGGTGCTAAATTATGGTTTAATGCTACTGGCAATCTAGTGCTATTGCCAGTCAGACACTGGCAGCTGAGTAGGTAAGAGGAGGACTGTTCTAGTTGCCATCTGGGGTGAAAGGAGGGCATAATAGGGTGGGTGTGCCAGATACTTGGCATGGGGTCCTACTGGGCACTAGGGAGGGAATGCTTATCATTGGGAGAAGATAAGGCAAGAGGTTACCACTGGCACCAAGGAATGAGTGGCATAGAATGTGGTTTGGGAGGGCCTGTTATTGGACATAAGGCAGTGCTTGTCATGGGATGGGAATGGAGGGATGGACATACCACTGGATACCATGTGGTAACCTACAGTGATACTGGAATCGGGGAGTGGATGGTGTACCACTGAATACCACGTAGAGCTTGGTATGGTACAGGGAGGGAGGGACATGCCACTAGACACCAGGTAGTACATGGCATGGAACACCAGAGGGAGTTAAACCTGGGTCTCCAGTTTATCAGCCCAGTGATCTGCCTCACCTCCAGTCCAGTGCCCTGCTTCACCTTCACAGATAACTGCTGATGGCAGTGGTACAAGGATGACCTGGGTCTCCAGGTTCACAGCCTCACGATATTCCTCACCTCCACAGATGGTGACTGATGTCCTTGGTGCAAGTCAAACCTAGGTCTCTAGGTTCAAAGCCCAGCACTCTGTCTCACCTCCACAGATGACAACTGTTAGCAGTGGTGCAAGGCTGACCAGGGTCTCCAGGTTTACAGCCCAGCACTCTGTCTCACCTCCACAGATGACAACTGATAGCAGTGGTCCAAGGCTGACCAGGGTCTCCAGGTTTACAGCCCAGCACTCTGTCTCACTTCCACAGATGACAATTGATAGCAGTGGTGCTAGGCTGACCTGGGCCTCCAGGTTTACAGCCCAGCACTCTTTCTTGCTTCCCCAGCTGGTGTGGTGACAGTGGTAGTATCCAGTCCTGGGTCTTCAGGTTCACAGATTATTGCACTAACTCCCCAAAGCATAAAGCAAGAAACTAGCACATGGATAGTGGGAGCATAAATCTTAGTCTCCAAATCCTTGCCATGACTGGGTGGGCTTTGGAAGGCAAACACAATTTTAGACCAGAATCCCTATGCCCTTGTAGGTCCACCACATAATTTGTAACCCAATAAATCACATAGGCACAATAGTAAAACGAATACCTTCATTGAATGGCATGGGATTATACTGCAAGTACTGTATGTGAGATCAGACGCACCAGGCAGGCACACTATGTCATGATAACATAAGTTTTCAGTTTTGTGGTAGTCTACATTTTTATTCTTCTTGTATCAAGTGAAGGCTACAGCTATCAGCACAGCACCAGAGGCATCCATCTGTGTTAGTCTCAACTCACAGTGAAGATAATTCAGAGTGACAGCTGCAGCTGATGCCTGCCCTCTGTCCAGTATGCTACTATCTGCCGACAATGTGGTAATCTATAATAGTAGCTCACAGATCAAGGCATCAGAAAGTCTGTTGATAAAAAGACAGAAGAGGAGAGGGCCAAGTATAGAGCCTGTGGGACCTCAACTGTGGGGCAACGTCACAAGGAACAGGTATCCCTGCTGGTTATCCTCAATGCACATGGAGCTGCCCTGGAATAAGTTAAACCTTGAAGTACCTAGGTGTCACCTTGGATGATACTCTCTCATTTGCCCCACATGTTGACAATATAGCTAATCAGACCAATTAAAAACTTGGAGTGCTCTATAGGCAAAGATTAAATCCAACCGCCGATGCAAGACTCGTGGCGGTCCCTGGAATGGTACTCCCCCTCATTGACTATGGTCTCCCAACATATGGTATTGCCTGTGAGACTGTCTTTATTAATAGGATATGGATGGTCCTCAACAAAGCCTGTCGCTTTGTCAGTGAGGTGGATAGAGTAACTCACACCTGCTCTAACTGGCTGACTTCCACTTTGAGAAAGGCTAAAATATCAGACTTGCCTATTGGCCAAAAAAGCCCAGCTGGTTCTCACCCCAATTGCAGTCAGTGACCTGCTCTGCCAGTCAATTACTCGACTAGGAGTGTATCCAGACAAGCCCTCGAAGTCCCTTATTGTAAAGCCAGTCAAGGGGAAGTGCTCGTTTGCTGCCTGGGCTGCTTCCAGGATGAATGAACTCCCGGAACCCATACTGGGTCTACCCCAAATTTCTCAGTTTAAGACCTCCCTAAAAAATGAGTTCTCAAGGAAAGCTACCTGCAGTTGTTATATTTGATTAATTACACCTTGTTTCATATGTTTACCCACTATTGCCTGCAGATCGTCTACCCCACTGCAACTTCCTGACTGTAACCTCTAAATGAAAAATGCCCAAGGCTTTACCTCATATGGCTTTATCTTGTATGTCCAGTTATCTTACAGTGCTGTATTATCATGACTCAATACCCATGTGAACTTTGCTGTCCAGGCTGTCTAACTCCATTTCCATTATCCTACTGTTCCATTGTCTGAACCAGATCAGGCTCTTCTTGGGCTAGTATTGTACATTCATATCCTTTTCTTTAAATGTACTGTAGACCAGGCCCTACTTGAGCTAGTACTGTTCATGTTATTTAATTATAATGTATGGGGAGCCCTTATTATGTATGGTATGCTGCAGTCTAACAATCTTATAAATCTCACCGATCTGACGTCAGCGCTATAAACCTTGCTTGCCTTTGTCAGATCAGTGAGATTATAGAATCGAATCCAGTCAGGTGCGCTGAATTTTAGCACCTGAATGTTGGTCGCACCACTGCTATTGGTTTAAATTGTTCAACTGAAGCCCAAAAGCACAAGTAAGAGCCTTTCCCGTTCTGTCCTGAAAGTATTACTGTTGTGACCCCATACACTATAAAAGACAATGGCTGGGGTTATGAAGTTTACCACATTGAAAATCCCTCTTGTGGTTGCTATGCCAACGGTAAACCTCTTGAGCTTCACTCTTGAGGTTTACAAGGTCGGCCTAGCAACCGCTCGAGGGGTTTACAATGTGGCAAACTTCATAACCCCAGCCATTATCCTCTATGTAATGTAATCATTATTGATGTGGAACCTTTGGAAAAAGAGCACTCAAAGATGTTATCCGAATACCTAATAAATAAATAAATCCTGTCTGACTGCACTGTACCTCTGAACACTTTTTTTCTGAAATGTAAGACACTAATGCTCGAAGTGTGGGACAATGTGGGATGCTGGTCCTCATAATTTGGCACACATCTTCCAACATGGTAATACATACTTAGAACACAGTGGAAACCAGTACATTCATTTGTGCAAAGTTTAATAGTTATTTAGCAAATAGGAATACTATGAATTTCTACTTTAAAGTCTGAATATACAACACTTGCTCTGTGTGGGTAGCACCTTTCCCATATGGAATGGATGCAGAGCAGTTCTGAGGGGGGAAATGAGGGCTGCCTCTCATAATAAGGGACAGCTGAAAGGTATTGTGTAACACTAGTGGATGTGAATCAGAGAGGTTCAGAAGGAACTTCATAAACAAGACTGCATGAGAGCTGTGGTTGAGGTTCCAGAATGAACTTCGTAAATCAGATTGCACAAGGGTTGTAGTTGCGATTCCAGAATGAACTTCATAAATCAGATTGCACAAGAGCTGTGGTTTAGGTTCCAGAAGGAACTTTGTAAACCAGATTGCACAAGAGTTTTGTTTTCTTTTTAAGCTTTATTTTAATATTATAAAGAGTATATAATTATCAAATGGGCAAGTAAGCAATAACACACCACAGGGTGTGGGTTGTGCTCTGATAAATGCGCACGTAGGGGTGTAGTGAGGCATGAGGCTGCAGGCTGAGTGCCTCACTGCCCCCTAGAAGTGTGTTTATCAGAGCATAACCCACACACCGGAGTGTGTTATTGTGCTTATAAATTGGATATACATTGATAAACTATAACATTTTTAAAGAAAGATGACTAAAATAAAAAAAAAATCTGGTTTCATGTCAGATAGCCCCACCACTTCCCATATGTGCTAATGATGCCATTAAATGAACTGACATAACTAGGGGCACTGAAGAGAAGTGCAGAGTTACTGCATTAGGCTGCTGGCAAGACCACAATTTTCATTTGGTCTTAAACTGCAGCATGCTGCCATTCTGGTAAGCAATTTTCGTGAAACTCCTGCTGGACTCATGCTGGGTGTGGCTCTGGAAGAAGTTTGGAGGCTCTGTAATAGCTGCAGGCAAGGAAGAGAAGGGCACAGCTCAGGAGGGATAGTGGGAAGATTTGCAGACTAAAACAACACTTTCGTTTAATAAAGGTTTTTATCCTTGGGCACATCACAGGCAGCTTTCTCAGCCCTGTCCCTGTCCCCGTTACCCAGCGACTTGCCTCCTCAGTCCACCAGGCCTCATATTACCCACAAACTTTCCCCCATGGCAGGGCCAGGAAAGGGAGCACTGTCCTCCCTTCACCCAGAGACCCAGAATCCAGGTTTGTGGGTTGGCGGATTGCTGGCAGCGCAGTGTGGGGGCAGGCATACAGGTCTTCATGGAGACCATGACCATCATTTTTACTATTTTCTCCCCTTATATCCTGGGGCCTCAGCAACATGGATGTGCATGCCAGTGGAGGTGCACATATGATCCAGAACCGGTGACCCCCATCCACCCACCCGGCCTAGTTCGAGTCCCCCCCATTTTCCTGATGCTACCAATGAGCCTCCACTCGGTATCAGCAAAGAGCCAGGAAGAGCTTACTTCCCAATCCAGGAGAGGAGAGCTTGGCTGCTTGATCTTCTCTCAGCCTCCCTCGCCTGACCCTTGGTGGCCTGAGCTCATTTCTGAACCTGGGTCACCAGTGTGGGAGAAGTAAGGTGCTGAAGTGCCACAGCATTCTGTGCCACTGGGCTGGCTCTAAAACAGCACTTTTAAAGTGTTGTCCACCGACAAGGGATTGCTAGAGATTCCCAGGATTCATTTAAAAACTTCTGGAGCTCGTGCTTTTTCATTTTCAGCACCAACCCTGTGGAATTCTCTACCTCGACAGTTAAGAGAATGCCTGACCGTCAGTAGTTTTAAAACTATGTTGAAAACATATTTATTTTCCTTGGCTTTTTCAGACTAATTTTAAATAATTTATTCTGCTGCTTGCTTTTTCAATATTATGCTTATGTTGTATACGCGCATATGATATATATATATATATGTGTATATATATATATATATATATATATATACATATACCCCCATCCTCCCTCTCCATTCTACTGAGGCATGTCTCCTGTCTGTCCCCCAGTCTTGACTGAAGTTGTCCAGGAACCATGTTTTTGGGGTGGTGGCACCCGTGACTTGAAATGATCTGCCATCCCGAATACATGGGGATCTCTCACTGAATAGTTTATAATCAGTCTTAAAATCCCACTTTTTTAATTTAAAGAGGAAGATTCATGTAGTGTGGCTGATATAAATTGAAAGCCCATGAGAAGCATATTCAAGTGAGGTATGGGGCTCATTTGCAGCTGGAGGTGCTCCTGAAATACAAATGATTGATCCTGTTCAATATTACTGCTGCATGGCAGCCATTTTTATGACTGCATAGCAAGAGCTATGCAATGTATTGCTAACAAAAGGAGAGGAAGCAAGGCAGAAGAGAACAGGAACTGAAGCATATTACCTTTTACTTCCACAGTGGATTCTAATCACATCATAAGTATACATGAGTTCTTTGCTCTTCTGTGTCTATCTGTGCCCCCATCTCCCTCCCATTCCTCCTACCAGATCTACTTTATTCATGCATCTATGGTTGTGGCACCTTATTTGGTTTTCTAGCCTCCTCTGCAGCTGGAAGAATGCTGCTGACTGCATAATAGTTAACATAATGGGGCAAGTGTCAGTTACTGAAAAACAATTCTGTTATCAGTTAATGTGATCTGACATAGCAGAAACATTTTTTAACCTACATAGTAGTTAATGAGAGAAAATTCGACAACCACAAGTAGTCGTTATGCTTATAATGGCTTCAGTTTACATAGGTATGCAGAGGGAGGCAATGTAAACTGAAACTTGAGCTCAGATTGCTGCCTCTAATCATCTCTCATAGAAAAAAATCCTTACCTAGACCAACTAATTGAAGCTGTGAATGCAGAATGGATAAGGTCCCAAATGGATTGCTCAGACTATGGAGTCCGGACATGACTCTCCAGGACTTCTGGTCTAGTTACCCATGTCCATGCACAGCACTGCCAATGCCCAGTGCCATTACATTATTGTGGAGCAAATGGATCATGGATGCCCTTGGACTTTTCTAGCAGAATATCCCACCAGGACTTGACCACAAATGCTGCCTCGCCCATGGAGACCTGAGCTTCCAGGACACTTGATGGCAGACAGGTAAGGGTAAGTGAAGGGCTTCTGCTAATGTTTGGGTTAGGGGAGTGTGGTACCTTGTAAAGAGAAATGGAGTTGGATGCAGAATCGGAACTTCCTATATTGTTTCTGATTCTGTTCCATTGCTTGAATTGGATGCAGAACAGAATAAGAGTCGGAATCAGAATTTCTAGCATTCCAATTTATGCATACTGGAATGGATTCCTGAGAATCCAAGCAACTAAAGCTGTTCAGTTAGAACTGTGATTGCAGCATGTCAGATCCCTATCATCAAGGAACTGTGCAAGTCTAAGACCATAATACAAGTAACGACACTGCTTTGCATCCAAATAGATGAAAAAAACAGTAGAAACAAAGCAAAACCCTGTGGAACCTGGGACTGGGTGCCATGTAAATAAAATTGTCTTGCCTTAAAGAGGGAGTCTGGTCAAAAGCACTACACTGCAGAATTAGAATCGGCCTACCCCCCAATAAATCTCATACCAAAAATTAGGGTTCTTCATTATTTTGCTTTAAAGTTATGAGCTATTCTGTAACCCTGATCTCATTCCCTGTTCAAAAAAGGGCAGTTTCAGTGAAGAGCCACTGATGATGTCACACCCGAAACTCACAGACTAATCCTCCCTGTCGCAACATTATAGGACCTATTTCTCCAAAGCTATAGAAACTGTAGCTGTAGCAATCATTAAAAAAACCTGACACAGGGTTGCCTGCAGTGTTTGTATTTCCAGAATGTTCAGATACATGGCAATGTACTTTAGAACACATCAGGACTGGAGGTGGTTTTGGAATGCAGCACTGAAACAAGGTATAGAATGTCAAAGTGGTGCACAATTTTAGAATGTTGGGGGGGAGCTTGCAATCTCGGCATGTGGTAGAGGGATGCGCAATCTCACAGTGTGGCAGGACACGCAATCTCAGAATATGACAGGGACACACATCGAGGACTTTAGCAGGGACTGGCAATTTTGGAATATAGTAAGGATGTGCATTGTTGGAATGTGACAGGACACACCATTTTATTTTGAAACTGTTTGTTCCTGTCACATTCCAGAACTGTACACACCCACCGCATGTCAAAATTGTGCATCACATCCCCACCACAATCCAACATTGTGTGTCCCAGCAATATTCCAAAATTGTACATCCCCACCACATTCCAAAACTGCACATCCACACCATGTTCCAAAGTTGTGTTTCAGTGCCACATTCTGAAACTGTCACCATCACATTTCAAACCTGTGCCATTGCTGCATTCCGAAATTGTGCATCACTACCACATTCAAAAGCTGTGTGTCACCTCACATTCTGAAATTGTGCATCACCGCCATATTCCAAAGTTGTGTGTCACCACCACATTCCAAAGTTGTGTGTCACCTCCACATTCTGAAATTGTGCATCACCGCCACATTTCCAAAATTGAAATTGCGTGTCACTGCCACATTCCAAAATTACGCATCACCACCACATTCCAAAGTTGCGCATCACTGCCACATTCTGAAATTGTGCGTCACTGCCACATTTCCAAAACTGAAATTGTGCATCACTGCCACATTCTGAAATTGTGTGTCATCACCACATTCCAAAGTTATGCATCACTGCCACATTCTGAAATTGTGCATCACTGCCACATTTCTGAAACTGAAATTGTGCGTCATTTTCACATTCTGAAACTGCATGACACCACCACATTCGGAAACTGCGTGTCACTACCACATTCTGAAACTGTGCATTACTGCCACATTCCTAAATTGTGCATCACTGCCATATTCTGAAATTGTGTGTCATCACCACAATCTGAAATTGTGTGTCACTGCCACATTCTGAAATTGTGCATCACTGCCACATTATGAAATTGTGTCACTGCCACATTCCAAAATTGTGTGTGTCACTGCCACATTCCAAAATTGTGTGCCATTGCCACATTCTGAAGATGAAGATCACTGCCACATTCCGAAATGGAGCATCACCGCCACATTCCAAAATTATACATCACTGCCACATTCCAAACCTGCATGTCTCCTCTACATTCTAAAATTGTAATTGCCTGCCACATTCTAAAATTGTGTGTAAGCCTCCACATTCCAATATTACCTGTCATCATCACATTCTGAAAACGTGCATTCACACCATATTCCAAAACTGTACATCCCTGCCACATTCTGAAAATGAGTGTCATTGCCACATTCAAAAATCGCATGTCCAAGTTGCATTCTAAAATTATGCATCCTAGTATAATTCTGAAATTGCACGTGACTTCCACATTCTGAAACTGTGCACCACCACATTCTGAGATTCTGTGTCCATGCCGCATTCTGAAATTGAATGTTGCCACCAGAATCTGAAATCAAGCATACCAACTACGTTTTGAAATTGTGCATCATCACCACATGCCAAATTAATGCATCCGAGACACATTACAAAAATTGCATATCTCTACCACCTTCCACAACTATGTATCTCCCCGCATTTCAAAATTGTGTGTCTCTGCCACATTCTAAAACTATGACACTGATGCATTATACATTTTAACATCCCTGCCACTTTCCAAAATTGTATATCCCAACAACTTTCTCATGCTGTATCATTGCTGCATTCCATAGTTGCAGTATGATGGTATTTCAGAATCTCATCCCTGCAGTATTATAAAAATTGCACGCATTCTTGTCATTCTAAAGCCATGTTTGCTGTTGTATTCAGACCCCCCCATCACATTCTTAAGAACTGCACCTTGCCTCTGCACATTGTGGAAATACATGCCTTGACCCATCCAGTGTCAGCTTCCCCTTTTTCAGATGGTTAGTACAACCGTAGTTTTATGTAATGTGGGAGAAATAAGTCTTATAAGGTAGTTTGCAGGAAGGACTAGGCTGTGAGTTTTGGCTGTGACATCATCAGTAGCTCTTTACTGAAACCGGCTTTTTTGAACAGGCAGTGAATTTAAGGTTACATAATGACTTGTAACTTTTAAGCAAAGTAACTTTGAGATCTCATTTTTGGCATGAGGCTGATTGGGGATATGCTGATCCAAATTCTTATGATTCACCAAGGCCTGCATCACAATTGAATAGTATGATTTTCTTTTAAAGTATTCTGTGACATTCCTAGGTGGTGATATGATGGGGAATTGAGGAGCATCCATGAACCCCAGCAGTTTGGGAAACCCAATCTTTTTCAGATTCAGACGATATGTCAGCAACATTTTTAATTGAGATTACTTTGGGCAGAAGTACAAGAATGATGAGCTGGCATTGAAACATAGACTATGTCGGCAGAAAAAGACCATTAGTCTATTCACTCTGCCCAATTTTACCCTACTCTATCCTGTGTCCTATTGTCTAGATGGAGTTTTCACCTTCCTCTCCTCCCCCCGCTCCCTGCCTGCATGGGACAGTCATAAGGCAACTCTAGGGGGTGGGGGTAGGAAGAAGTAGGCTGTTGGTTAACTAGGATCTGCAGCTTATCCATTAGGTTCGGATATGGACAGACCGGGTGGGCCAAGCGATCCTTATCTGCCATCAAATTCTATGTTTCTTACTTCTACCCCCTAAGTAACTATTAAGCCCTTTAGTCCATCCAGGCTGTATAGAGTACATCAATTATATTTTCTCCTACAGTGTATCTGCCTGCTCCAAACAGGTGACCAACAGTTTTTTAACGTTAGTTGACAAATACCACAATGTAATACCCGTACTCTTGTCCACCAGCACTGCATTGCACATCTGTGTATCCATATCATACACAAATAGTGTGAGCTCAGTACACAGCATATTGAATGTCAGCCTGTTCATTCTAAGATTGGTTAACCACTACTCATAGAAACACAGAAACATAGAATCTGATGGCAGATAAGGACCGCTTGGCCCACCAAGTCTGCCCATTTCCCTACCTTATGGTTAAGCTGCAGATTCTAGTTACCCAACAACTTACTTCCTCCTACCCCCCCACTAGAATTGCTTTATGTCTGTCCCATGCATTCTTGAATTCTCCCACTGTTCTTGACTCTACAACCTCCTCAGGAAGGCTGTTCCATGCATACACAATCCTCTCCATGAAAAATACTTTTAACATTACCTCTGAGCCTCCCCCATCTTCAGATTGTGCCCCCTTGTTCTTGTACATCTCTTTTTCTGAAAGATGCTACCCTCTTGGACTTTGTTAATTCCCCTGCGGTACTTGAAAGTTTCTACCATGTTCCCCCTCTCCCTCCTTTCCTTGATGGTATACATATTAAACTGCTTTAGTCTCTCTTCATATGTTTTCTAGTGCAGACCCTGCACCATTTTGGTTGCCCTCCTCTGAAAAACCTCCACTCTGTCTATGTCTTTGCGGAGATGGGGTCTCCAGAACTGCATGCAGTACTCCAAATGGGGTCTCACCAACTGTCTGTACAGAGGGATAACAACTTCCTGATTTCTACTGTAGATGCCTCTCCCTGTGCATTCCAGTATCCCCCAGCCCTCCTTACTGCCTTCTCACAGTGCTTGCTCACCTTTAGATCATCTGATATAATTACTCCCAGATCCCTTTCGATTTTTGTTGTTGTTGTTAGTATCTTACCCCCCACTGTGTACTCTTCCCCTGGGGTTTTGTTTCCCAGGTGCATTACCTTGCACTTCTTTCCATTGAATCTAAGCTGCCATACATTTGACCATTCCTCTAACCTTGCCAAGTCCCTTTTCATCCTTTCCACCCCACCTTGTGTATCAACTCTGTTGCAGATCTTTGTGTCATCTGCAAAGAGACATAATTTTCCTTCCAGGTGCTCTCCAATGTCACTTATTAAGACATTAAAGAGGACTGGTCCGAGTACTGAACCCTGCGTTACCCCACTATTTACTCTCCTTTCTTCACTGTGGACTCTGTTTACTATTACTTTCTGTGTCCTGTTGTCCAGCCAATTTTTTATCCAGGCTGCCACCTTGGAACCCACTCCATGGCTGGCTAACTTGTATATTAATCTTTTGTGTGGGACTATGTCAAATGCCTTGCTAAAATCTAGGCAGGCCATATCCACAGCCCCTCCCTGGTCTACTACTTTGGTCACCCGGTCAAAGAAATCTATTAGATTCATCTGACATGACCTTCCCACTGTGAATCCATGCTGCCTTGGGTCCTGTGCCCCACTGGCCTCTAGGTACTCAACAATTCTTTCCTTCAGAAGTGATTCCATCATTGTGCAACTGGGTGGCAAACTGGGTGGCAAACTGGTTGATGGGCAGAAAACAGAGAGTGGTGGTAAATGGTATTCAGTCAGAAGAGATGCAAGTCACAAGTGGGGTACCTCGGTGATCAGTCCTGGGGCCAGTCCTCTTCAATATCTACATCAGTGACATTGCAGATGGACTGGAGGGTAAGGTTTGTCTGTTTGCAGATGACACCAAGATCTGCAACAGAGTAGATTATCCAGAGGGGGGTGGGCAGAATGAGAAGAGATCTGGATAAACTGGCTAAATGGTCGGAAGAGTGGCAAATGGGGCTTAATGCAAATAAGTGCAAGATCATGCACATGGGGAAGAGAAACTGTGAAGCCACCTATAGGTTGGGAGGGAAGTTGCTGGCAGTCCCAAAGGAAGAAAGAGACTTGGGCATCATGATCACAGATGACTTGAAATCATGCAAGCAGACCACTAAAGCAGTAGGTAAGGCTAGGGGGATGTTGGAATGTATTAGTTGGGGTATCACAAGTCAAAAGAGGGAAGTAATAATCTCTGCATACAAGACACTGGTTAGGCCCCATCTGGAATACTGCATGCAGTACTGGAGGCCACACCTTTACAAGGACATTAACAAAATGGAGGCAGTCCAGAGAAGGGCAACCAAAATGGTGAAGGGACTGCATCAGAAAACATATGAGGACAGATTAACGGAGCTCAATATGTATACCCTAAAGCAAAGGAGGGAGAGGGGTGATATGATTGAAACATTCAAACACCTTAAGGGTATTAACAAGGTGAAAGAGTCTAACATGTTTCAATATTAGAAAAATAGCAGGACAAGAGGACACAGCATGGGATTAGAGGGAGGCTGATTAAGTGGTAATGTGAGGAAGTTCTTTTTCACAGAAAGGGTGGTGGATGCATGGAACGGCCGACCTCAGTTAGTTGTGGATATGAACACAGTGCATGGCTTTAAACAGGCATGGGATAGGCATAAGGGAGCAATACAGATGAGTATGAATAGATAGGCCATTGACAGTGTAAAGGCCTATTGCACATTCATAAGGTAGAAAAAGAAATGGGTAGACTAGATGGGCCTTGCGGTCCTTTTCTGCCATCAACTTCTATGTTTCTATATTTCTATGTTTCCGTATCACTGAGGTCAAACAAACTGGTCAGTAGTTTCCTGCTTCTGCCCTGCTCCCACTTTTGTGAAGTGGATTCACATCCACCCTCCTGCAGTCCTCAGGTACCACCTCATCCTCCCATGATTTGTTAAAGAGAGTAGTCAGTGGTGTCACTAGTTCTACTCTTAGTTCTTTAGAATTCTGGGGTGAATTCTATCAGGGCCCATTGCTTTGCTCGCCCACAGTTTCAAGAGTTCTTTCAAAACCCTTTATTCTATGAATGGACTGGTATCGACCCCCCCATCTATAGTGTTTCTCTTTGTTTGTTTTAGGTACCTCCCCCTCCTTCTCCTCCATTGTGAATACTGAGCAGAAATATTCATTCAGTGTCCCTGCTTTTTCACTGTCACCCTCTGCCCACATTCCCTCCCCTTTATCATCACTCCAGGATCAAAGCACAATGCTAGCCCACCATGTGCTTGCTCTCTTATGCATCCCTGAATTTTGTTGCAATATACCTGTTAAGTATGCACGTGCCTCTATATTTTGAATCAGACACATAGTTTGTAGCTCATTACAAACATTCTCTGTGCTCAACTTTTCCTTAGATTGCTCCTCTTTTTGACATCTTTTAAGAATTTACTGTATTTCACAACATATCTAGCTGCTACCAGAGAAATAGCACTATTTGTGACAGGTGGCACTATGTGTAAATGATTGCTTAGATGGCAATGCTTAGAAGAATCATAGGATGCTACCCTCACTGTGCATGCATCATGCAGTGCATCATGAGGATCAAGGAAACATGGAGAAAAGCCATGTTGCAGCATAGAAACATAGAAACATAGAATTTGACGGCAGATAAGGACCGCTTGGCCCACCCAGTCTGCCCATTTCCCTACCTACTGGATAAGCTGCAGATCCTAGTTAACCAGCAGCCTACTTCTTCTTACCCCAACCCCCCAGAATTGCCTTATGACTGTCCCATGCATGCTTGAATTCCACCACTGATTTTGACTCCACAACCTCCTCCGGAAGGCCGTTCCATGCATCCACAACCCTCTCTGTGAAAAAATACTTCCTTAAATTACATCTGAGCCGCCCCTCCCCATCTTCAAATTGTGCCCTCTTGTTCTTGCACACCTCCTTTTTGAAAAGTGCTACCCTCTTGGACTTTGTTGATTCCCTTGAGGTACTTGAAAGTTTCTATCATGTCCCCCTCTCCCTCCTTTCCTCGAGGCTATACATATTAAGCTCCTTAAGTCTCTCTTCATATGTCTTCCGATGCAGACCCTGCACCATTTTAGTTGCCCTCCTCTGGACAGTTTCCATCCTGTCTATGTCTTTGCGGAGATTGGGTCTCCAGAACTGCACACAGTACTCCAGATGGGGTCTCACCAGCTGTCTGTACAGAGGGATAATAACTTCCTGTTTTCTACTGGTGATGCCTCTCCCTATGCATCCCAGTATCCCCAGCCCTCCTTGCTGCCCTCTCACATTGCTTGCCCACCTTTAGGTCATCTGATATGACTACCCATGGTCCCTTTCCATTTTTGTTGTTGTTAGTATCTCACCCCATTGTGTACTCTTCCCCTGGGTTTTTGTTTCCCAGGTGCATTACCTTGCACTTCTTAGCATTGAATCTAAGCTGCGGTACATGTGACCATTCCTCTAACCTTGCCAAGTCCCTTCTCATCCTTTCCACCCCACCCTGTGCATCAACCCTGTTGCAGATCTTAGTGTCATCTGCAAAGAGACATACTTTTCCTTCCAGTCCTTCCGCAATGTCACTTATAAAGACATTGAATTGAATGCATTATAAAAATACGTTAATGTGGATAGGACTGCACTGCAGCATAACATGATAGTTTCCAAATGCAGACAGCCTTTTATAGTGAATTTAGAACATTTCTAAAAATGTCAGCTGGCTCACTTCATCAATGTAGACAGGGCCAAGGATGTGTGAAACTATTATAGCCAACAGGGTCTAAAGAAGGTTACTAGCCTTGAATGTGATTAAATCTCCTGAGCCAGACAGAATGCACCCTAGAATGCAGAAGAAACTGGCCGATGTACTGGATGCTCCATTAGCTGACTTGTGTAACAGCTCCTTTGACTCTGACATGAGTGCAGAACTGTGGATGTAGTGCCATTACACAAAAGCAAGGTCAAAGATAAGCCAGGAAATTACAAACCGGTCAGCTTGACATCTATATCTGGCAAGCTGATGGAAACCTTTTTTATTTTATTTTTTTAATTTTCAAAGTATTAAAATGTACCTGAAAATACTCAGCTTTGTGTACAAGAGAATCAATACAGAAATGTAATACTATGAGTTTTCGCTAATCATCTGTTGTTACATACATACTGTATAGGAGGTTCAAACACATAATATACCAAATGAGTCATAAGCAGCATAACCATGGACTAATTCCTGAAACAGTAGTGGTAGATCACATCCAAGTATGCAGAACTACAATAAAGTCACTTACTGTGACTGTAAAGTCTATGTCCAAAAGAGAAACTTTTTTTTCTCCATAAAAGTTTTTATTGAACGTTTTCTTAACTCACATGTTATAACAGCTAATACAACATAGTAAATGCTCCAACATCCATTATACATACACATGTATTTCAAATACAGACATTGACTTTGTTAATAAGTGAAGTCAGCATATTTACAAAACAAAGAACAGCGTCATGAAGGCAAGTTAAGATAAACATGAAATGGAACCATTGATCATTACGCCCAGAGTGTGCTCTCTGAGCTGACCTAGGATAGAGGACCCCACAATAACTAACATGGCTAAGGTGAGGGGGAGCAAGCCTCTGAGGGGGCATTTAAGATGAAGGGGGAAGACGTGTTTACATAACTGAATGCAATCTCTAATGGAAGCATGAGAGCTGAATAATCTTTTCCAGTGATGCTTACCTGTGCTTCCATCACTCAGACATTCCTACACAGTGTATTATACATCTTAACACAACAGGATATATGATGTGAGGTTCTACAGGTACAAAGGTAGGGTAGGGATTTTTTTTATAACAGAGTTTCGAAATATGTGTGATAGACAGGTACCATTGAGATCTAGGAAATCTAAATACAGGGGAAATACATGGTTTAATAGTGATCTGTTTAAAGACAGAAACAATTGAGATACAAAGTGGGGTATTGCCAAGAGAACTGGGAGGGTTGCTGATTGGTTTACATATAGACATAGAAACATAGACTTTGACAACAGATAAGGACCACTTGGCCCACCCAGTCTGCCCATTTCCCTACCTATTGGATAAGCTGCAGATTCTAGTTAACCAACAGCCTACTTCCTGCAACCCCCCCACTACAATTGCCTTATGTCTGTCCCATGCATGTTTGAATTCCCCCACTGTTTTAGACCCAACAACCTCCCCAGGAAGGCGGTTCCATGCATCCACCACTCTCTCCATGAAAAAAAATTTCCTCACATTACCCCAGAGCCGTCCCCCCTCTATCTCCAAATTGTACCCCCTTGTTCATACACATCTCTTTTTGTGAAAAATGCTACCCTCCTGAACTTTGTTGATTCCCTTGAGGTACTTGAAAGTTTCTATCATGTCCCCAACCCCTCCTTTTATTAAAGGTATACATATTAAGCTCTCTCAGTCTCTCTTCATATGGTTTCTGATGCAGACCCTGCACCATTTTAGTTGCCCTCCTCTGGACTGCTTCCATCCTGTCTATGTCCTTGCGTAGATGGGGTCTCCAAAACTGCACACAGTATTCCAGATGGGGTCTCACCAACTGTCTGTACAGAGGGATAACCACTTCCCTTTTTCTACTTGTGATGCCCCTTCTAATGCATCCCAGTATTCCCCTGGCTCTCCTTACTGACGTCTCACATTGCTTACTCACCTTTAGGTCATCTGATATGACTACTCCCAAGTCCCTTTCCATTTTTGTTGTTGTTAGTACCTCCCCTGCTATTGTGTACTCTTCTCCTGGGTTTTTGTTTCCCAGGTGCATTACTTTGCACTTCTTTGCATTGAATCTAAGTTGCCATATGTCTGACCATTCCTCCAACCTTGCCAAGTCCCTTCTCATCCTTTCTTCCCCCCTTGTGTATCAACTCTGTTACAGATCTTTGTGACATTTGCAAATAGGCATACCTTTCCTTCCAGACCCTCTGCAATGTCACCTATAAAGATGTTAAAGAGGACTGGATCCAATACTGAGCCCTGAGGTACTCCACTAGTAACCCCCCCTTTCTTCAGAATGTGTTCCATTTACTATTACCTCCTGCGTCCTGTTGTGCAGCCAGTTTGCTACCCAGGCTACCACCCTGGAATCCACTCCCAGACTGGCTAATTTAATTATTAGTCTTTTGTGCAGGACTGTGTCAAATGCCTTGCTAAAGTCTAGATAGGCCATATCCACAGCTCCTATTACTTTGGTCACCCAGTCAAAGAAATCAATTAGATTTGTCTGACATGACTTTCCTGCTGTAAATCCATGCTCCTTTGGGTCATGTGCCCTGCTGGCCTCTAGGTACTCAACAGTTCTTTCAGAAGTGATTCCATCATTTTCCCTACCACTGAGGTCAAACTTACAGGTCTGTAGTTTTCCTGCTTCTGCCTTGCTCCCACTTTTGTGAAGGGGAATCACATCTACCCTCCTCCAGTCCTCGGGTACCACCCCATCCTCCCATGATTTGTTAAAAGGTGTGGTCAGTGGTGTCACTATGTCCTCCCTTAGTTCTTTTAGAATTCTGGGGTGAATCCCATCAGGCCCCATTGCTTTGTCCACCTTGAATTTTAGGAGTTTTTTCAGGACTCTTTCTTCTGTAAATGGACTGGTGTCAACCCCCCTACCCAGAGTGCTTCTATTGTCTGGTTTAGGTAACTCCTCCTCATCTTCTTTTGTGAATACTGAGCAAAAGTATTCATTCAGTATCTCTGTCTTTTCACTGTCTCCCTCTGCCCACTTCCCCTCTCCTTTATTAATCTTCACTATTCCTCCTTTGACCTTTCTATGCTCCCTAATGTACCTATAAAAGGTTTTATCCCCCTTCTTAACTGATTTAGCTATTTTTTCCTCGGTATGGGCTTTTGCTATTCTGACTGCCTTCCCCACTTCTTTCTGCTTTAATTGATACAGTTTGCTGTTGTCCTTCTTCTGTGATTCCTTATACTTTTTGAATGCAGCCTTTTTCTCCTTAACCTTCCCTGCCACCTCTTTTGAAAACCATAGTGTTTTTTACTCCGCTTTGTTTTCTTTATTTGTTTCACACAAAGGCTTGTTGCATTTATGATAGCAGTTTTGATTTTTCTCTATTGTTCTTCCACTACTCCTTTTTGGCCATTTGCTAGTGCATTCCTCAGGTATTCACCCATTTTGCCAAAGTCAGCTCTTCTAAAGTCCAGTATCCTTGTTCTTGTATGGCTTGTCTCCATGGTTGTGCTTATTGTGAAGCACACTGTGCAGTGGTCATTTGTTCCCAGATGTCTACTGACTTCTAAATTTGTGATCCTCTCTCCATTTGAGAGTACCAGGTCTAGTATTGCTCCCTCCCGAGTGGGTTCCAATACTAGCTGTCTAAAGCCTGCCCCCTGCAGGGCATCGAGAATGACCCTGCTCTTGGATGTGGCTGCAGTACATGTCATCCAGTTAACATCAGGCATATTCAGGTCCCCCATCAACAGTATCTCCCCTTTTTCAGCCATTTTGAGAATGTTCTCTATCATTTTCTTGTCCATTTCCTCCCCTTGAGATGGGGGTCTGTATACAACCCCTGTGTGGCCCATGATGCCATTCCCTGTCTCCAAGGGTACCAAGAGTGCCTCTTGTCCTCCCCCTTTACTTTTTAGTTCTGTAGCTTTGATCCCTTCCCTTATGTATAGAGCTACTCCACCTCCTCTTTTACCCACCATGTCCCTTCTGTAGACTGAGCACCCCGGTATGTTGACATTCCAGTCATGGTTGTCCTTGTACCATGTTTCCATGACTGCCACAATATCCAATTGTTCATCTTCCATCAGGGCTACTAGCTCAGGATCTTGTATCCCAGACTACGGGCATTGGTACTCATTGCCCTCCATTTAATGTTGGCTTTATCCTTTTTTCCACCATCCCTGCTCTTATTGTCCTTGTCTATTTTTCCATTTACCCCTGTCCTGCCCTCTGTTGAGCTCTGTACCTCAGTGTTTACCTTACTACCTGCCATGTTTTGTGGGGGGAGGCTTGACATTTCCTGCCTCTTATCAGCACCTCCCCCCTTGGCTAGTTTAAAAGCTTGCCAAGGAAGCATTTAAACCTGTTACTTAGGAGCTTGGTTCCCTTCGTGGACAGATGCAGACCATCGTGCCAGTATAGACCTTCATCTCTCCAGGTGTATCCACAGTTCCCAGTGAAGCCAAAGCCCTGTGCTCTGCACCAGTTTTGCAACTATTCATTAAACTGCATGGTGTGCAGTACCTTAGCTTCACCCCTGCCATGGACTGGCAGCACCTCTGAGAAGGTAACCATGCTTGCTACCTGTCTGAGGCCCCCTCCTCAACTCCAGAAATTTATCCTGCACTGCACTGATTCCACGCCTAGCTAGGTCATTTGTCCCAAGATGGACAATGATATCTAGTTCCCTCTCTTGTGATGCTGCTTCCGCAGTCTTGAGGATTTGCTTCTTGTCCCTCCAAGCCATGGCACCAGGCAGGCACCTTACTCCCTCTCCTCTCCCTTCCCCAGTCCTACCCCCCTAACAATTGAGTCCCCTATCAGAAGCTATTTCCTTCCACTGTGGTGTCCCTTGCCACCCTTTTGTGGGTCTCCCTTGTGGATGTCCTCAGCATTCTTCTTGGTCTCCACTGAGGGTGCCATCATAGAGGAACCTTGCTCTGCCAGGCTGGGGTATGATTTGTGTAGAGGTACAACTAGGGGGCTTCGCCTCTGTTCCACCACCTGCACCCTCCCCAGAGCCCACTGTGGTCCAACTGTTCTTCATACTTGGCAACCTCTGAGGCAGTAGTTGTGGCAGTGGTGCTCTTTGGACAGGCTCAAAATATTTATACATCAAAGGTTAGGTTAGCCAAACAGGAATATGTTAGACTTAAGCTAGATAATAGTCATAAAAATTATGTAAAATCCTTTTGTAGGACTGTATCTGATTTAACAGGGAAAAATAATAGGCATGAGGTAAATGAAATTGTGATGGAGGGAACTGAAGTGATGCTTGGGAGAGAACTTGTGAATATTTTTAATTCACATTTTAGTAAGGTAGCTTTTCCTGTATACACTAAGGCTGCCCAGTCAGATTGTATACCACCTGGGAGGGATAACCTATCTGAGCAGGAGGTTTCTGGGATTTTTAGCTTTTGTCATATTTCACCCAAAAATGTGCAGACTGAATTGCTGAAGTTGAATATTTCTAAGGCAATTGAGTCTGATGGCATCTCACCCAGATTGCTTAAGTATGCTGCCCCTTGTATAGCCGAACCATTGGCCCTTATTTTCAATTTATCCTGTAATTATGGTGAGTTTCCAGAAGGATGGAAGGTAGCTAGAGTAAAGCCTATTTATAAGGGTGGGGACAGGAACAAGCCGGCAATTATGGGCCCATCTTGCTCCTGTCACAGATCTCAAAGATTTTTGAGAAAATTATTTCTGTTCAATTGAGAGAATATTTGGACTCTAATGGTAGAATGTTTATTTATCAGTCTGGGTTTAGGCCCTAACATAGTACTAATACTGCTTTGGTTAAGGTGGTTAGTGATCTGCAGTAGAACCTGGACAGGAGACAAATGGTTGGTGCTTTATTTATAGATCTTTCTAAAGCTTTTAATACTTTAAACCACCAGGTTCTCCTGTCCAGGCTCAGCCAGATAGGTTTATTTATCCAAGTTGTTAATTGGTTCTCGTCTTACCTAAATGGGAGAAAACAATTTGTTGAGATTGGCCCTTTTAGGTAAAATCTAGTTGATATGTTAAGTGGTGTCCAACAAGGAGCAATTTTGGGACCATTGTTATTCAATATTTATGTCAACAATCTTAGTTTTGACCATCCAGATATAGGGAACCATCTTTATGCTGATGATACGACAGTTTATGTGGAGGGTCTAATCTTGGATTTGATTAGACCTACGCTCCAGATGGCCTTTGATCAGGTGCAGGATTTTTTCAGGAAGCATTTTTTAGTATTAAATTGGAAAAAGACTCAGGTTGTTGTATTTAGGTGTAAGCAGACAAAAGAACAGAATTCAGGTCTGAATATAACAACCTTGGATGGTACTAGCTTATTGGAAGGGGATAATTATAAGTACTTGGGTGTATGGCTAGATTGTAATCTATCTTGGTCCCTCCATATAAATAATATGATAGCGGGACTAAATAAGAAATTTGGGGCTCTTTATAGGATTAAGGGATATATGTCAAGGGATGTCCATTTAAATGTAATGAATTCTTTATTAATACCTACATTAGATTATGGGGATCTTCTTTATGGAGGAGCCTTTGTCTTTTTATTGGAGAAGGTGGAACTGATGTTTCATAGAATGGCTCAATTTGTACTGGAGGTCCCCTATAGGACTCATAGATGTCTTCTGTTTAACACATTGGGTTGGGTTAGGCCTACTGAGAGTAGGGACCTTCATCTTCTTAAATTTATGTTCCAAATTTGGAAAAAAGGGTTCAAATTTATATCTCTCAGTTGTTTCCTCCCAGAAGTATGAAGGATAATCTTAGGTCTGCTTGGGGGCTGCACTATTCTACCCCAAAATGTAATTTGAATGTTGGTAAGTCATCAGTTCCTTTTAGAGGGACGACTTTATGGAACAAAATTCCTGTGTGTGTAAGGGATGAGAATCAGATAATTTATTTTTCTGATTTGAATAAATGGTATTTGGGATGGGCCAGCAGGCAATTTAATTGTAATCAGTGTGACATCTAAAATGTAATTGTTTATACACATTACTCCTTGCTGTATATTGTATATTTTTATATTGTATTTATTAATTTTGATTGTTATGTTTTTCTGACACTGATGTTTGATATGTGTTTGTCTTTTTGATACTTGGGACTTCATTGTAAATGAGCCATGCTCAACTGAATTGCTTCCCTTATTCTTATGAATAAAAAAGATTTACTACTACTACTACATATGAGATATTCAGATGATAGGGCTTAGGAAGCCCACAGGGTGGGAAAGGGGGATGGAGGGGAAGAGATCAGAAAGGGAAGGGGAAAAGGAAAAGGGAATGTGGGAAATCACAGGGTTTGAGGGACCAAATAGGAAAGGGGAGGGCTGAGGAAAGAGGAGGGGAGGAGGAGAGGGTCAGGAGGGAAGAGGGAGCAAGAGTAAACTTACACAGCAGAGAAAGGGAAGCTACTGCTAGCTGGGGACCTGGCTAAAGGACCACAGTTGAAGTGTAAGAGGGAGGTATAAGCCAGGGAAGCAGGACTAACATTATTGGATCACTACTTCACCTTGCTGGGGGTAGAGTCACCTTCATATGCTGCACCATGTCTATGTAGGGGCCCCAAATTTGGAGGTATGTCAGTAGAGTACCTACTGACACGTGCCCAGTTTTTTCCTATTTAGCTGTGTGTGCCAATAGGTTTTTTATTTCCTTTAGGGATGGGAGGAGGGTCAGGGTGCCCCCAGTGACAAAGAATAATATGCTTTTCCATTTTCTTAGTGCACAGTTGAGCCACAGAGAGTAGAGATTTATGAGTGTGCTACTATTGGTTTGGACACCTAACAGAGCAAGAGAGAGGGTTGTGACAGGCTGATATTGGTACTACCTTTTTACAGCTATTCCAAGCTCCTGTCCAATAGGTATCCATGGCAGGGCAGTCCCAGAGGATGTGGGTGAGAGATGCCTGAGGTGAGTAGCAGCACCAGCAGTCAGCATGATTCATCAGGCCAGTTTTGTAAAGCCAGAGAGGTGTGCAGTAGGATCTATGCAAGATTTTGTATTGCAAAGCTGTGGCTCGTAATTCCCTGGATGCCTTACATGTGAAGGTTAAGACCTGTCCCAAGTCGGCATTGGGAATATCTAGCCCCAGGTCTTGCTCCCACTTTGGTTTTGTAAGTGATATCATGGCTGAGGGATTCTCTGTGTTCACCAGGGATTTAAATTTGGATGAGAGGTGTTGGAATAAGGAAAGACACGCAGTCCAGGCCTCAAGGGTACCCTCAGGGGGAAGAGTGTGAATATGTGACACTTTAACTCGTCGGAGGTCTCTTATTTGGAGATAACTCCAAAGGCGTGAGCAAGGGATCCTGTATCTAGCAGTTAGTTTCCCAAAGGAGTAGAATATGCCTGTGGCTAGGTGGTAGAGAGTCCAAAGGGTTTGGATACACTGTGATTCCCAGGAAGTCCACTGTAATGATTTGTGGTCGATAGTTTCAGTTCAATTTAAGTTTTTTTTTTTTTATACTGGAAAGGCATGTGAGCAAAATTGCCCATTTTCATAAGTATCCAGTTAAAGACAGACAAGTAACAGTTACTGTGTAAACAAACAAGTGCATAACATAAGAATCAGGATTACATGCAGTGAAGTGCTTTCTTACAATGACTAAAATAATAACAGTCACAGGATAAGGGGATCCAGCAACCAAGGTATTTACTTATGAGGTAGCATTGGGTAAAATTGAATTTTCCTGGGCCATTCAAGACCTGGGACTGTTACAGGTGAGTGCTCTGAGCAGGTGACCCTTAAGGTTGTATTTAAATGAGGCAGTAGAGGGGCATTGGATGAGGGAAGGGGGTAGGTTGTTGAACAGCTGGGCGCCCTTGTAGGAGAGGGTGTTTTGACCTTGGGTAGTGTGACATAAGGAAAGGGAGAAGGAGAGGTAGGAGGACCTTCTGGTGTAATGAGTCAGGGTGGAAATTGGGAAGAGGGAAGCAATGCTGTTTGGTAGAAGTCTCAGAGTGAATTTGTGCAAAAAGTAAGTATTTTGCAGTTAAGCCTGTCCTCCAGAGAGGGCCAGTTGGCTGATTTGTAGAGGTCACAACGGTGGGTAAGTCTAGTGAGGTCAGTGACGAATCATATGACATTTTGGTAGGTGCTACAAAGCCTACTGAGGTATTTTTGGGAGAGGAAAGGGTAGTAGGTAAGTGCTCCATAATCAAAGATGGGAAGCAGGAAGCAAGTAGCGTCTTAGATTCATGAATTAGGAAGGGTTTGACCTGATATAGCATGCTGAGCCTTTGGTGAGTTGTCTTAATAGGCTGATTGACGTGAAGTTCATAGGTCAGGTGCCAATCGAGGTGCAGGCCAAGGTATTTAAATTCTGTAACTCTCTCAATGGAGTTTCCAAGCGTTGTTCAGAAGAGGAAAATCAAAAGCTGTAGATTTTCTAGGGTCCCAAAAAAATATGGATTTGTTTTTGTTTTTTTGAGTTAAAGACACACCCTCTAGATGAAAACCAGGAGTGGAATCTGTAGAAATCCTGCTGGAGTTTGTCACAGAGGGAGGTGGCATCCTTGTCTTTGCAAAAGAGCGCTTTAGCATTGGTGGAGAGTATAATGTTGGTGTGCCTACAGATCTCGGGAAGGGAGTTAACCACTAATGAGAAAAGGAGGGGTCCCAGAATGAAGCCCTGGGGAAACTCCATATTTGATACGGAAGAGGCTGGCATGAACACCTTCACTAACATCTGTGAGATATAAGGCTAAGGTAATTGCGGAACCAGTTAATGATGTTGATGGAGAAGTTGAGACTAATGAGAGCACGGAGGAGAACTTTGTGATAAACAAGATTGAAGGCTTTTGTGAGGTCTACACACACTGCGCCAGCATAGAGGCTTTCATCACTGGCTATATTGAAGTGGGTGAATTTGATCAGAGCTGTCTCAGTGCTGTGTTTGGCTCTGAATCCATGCTGTGCATCTGTTTGCAGGTTACATTTTTTAAGGTATTTCATGGTATGGCCGAGGACAATTTTTTCCATAATTTTTGACAGGGGTGCAAGGAGGGAGATGGATCTGTAGTTGGTGACATCATTTTTAATGTCAGATTTGTGGAGAGGTTTAATGGTAGTGCATTTTCATTTAAGGGGATGAGATCCTAAACAGAGGGAGAGGTTTAAGATGTTGGTTAGGGGAGGGCGATATACTTACAGATCAGCTTAAGGTTGCGGTAGTCAATGTTATCTGGTCCTAGGCTGGGCCTTGGATCATTCATGTTAATGAGTCTTACCACCTCCTGGAGAGTGAGGTAACAGAAGTGGAAGCTGGGATGGAGGTTGGGGGTAGGGGAGATAAGGCGGGATTGGGGTCAGGCAGGAGGTTTAGCTTGTACCTGTCAAGATCACTGAAGTAAGTGTTAAAATGGGTGGCAACTGCAAGGGGGTCGGTGACAGGTTGTCTTCCAATGGAGAGGTTCATTTGTTCACTGGGAGTGCCTCTTCTAGTGAAGTCATTAAGACACCTCCAGCTGATTTCAGGGTTACCCCCGCACTTATCTGTTTCTCCCTAAGAAAATTGATTTTGGAGTTGTGGACTGCTGACTTGCAGGTATTGTGAAGTATTTTGAATTGTTGTAGGAGGTGGAGGAGTTTATGTTTATTATATTTTGACCAGGCCCGGTCTCTCTTCTTCATTACGTTGTGGAGATCGGAGGAGACTCATTTGTGGCCAGGGGAGTAGCCAGGATTTCAAAAATGGAAGGCACAAACATAGATACATGATGTTTGGGACAAATGTGTATCCATGGCCAGTTGAGTTAAGACATATTTGTTCAAAATGTTTGAATACAAATGAAGGCCTGGGCCTATGGGCTATGGCCTGGGTACTCCCCTGGTGGCTGTGTCCTTTTACTCTGAGTTTTTTAAGAGGAATAAGATTGTCACAGATAGCAAGGAAGTTTCTATTGAATTTTCAAGGGCGATGTTGATGTCTTGGATGGATGCAGTGAAAGACCAATCAGTGGCAGGTAAGGCATTAGTGAAATCATTGGTATTAAGTTTTTTAAGCTGCCGGGAGAAGATGTACTTGTGTTCTTTTTTTGTGTTTTTGCTGACCAACTGCAAAGAACTGCACAATGGTCACTCAGGGAGTTGGGGAGAACTCCTGAGTTGACAACATGTGAGGGGTTTGAGACAAGAATCCAATCTAGGACTGATTCATACCCTGTTTTATCATAGGTGTGGGTGGGAGTGGAGATTATCTAATGGAGGCCAAGGCGACAATAGTTTCTTTGGCTAAGCTGGCCTGGGGGGATTGCCAGATAATGCTAAAATCCCCAAGGATGATCTACTCCCTTCTGGAGGGAAGGGTGTGTTTAAGATTGAGAAAAGTGTCAAGCTTGTGTGGGGGGATGCTGGGGGGGACATAGGCAACACTGATAGTGATTATTTTGTTGTTGGTGAGGAGTAGGTTTACAGAGAGAGATTCAAGGTTGGGTGTTGTTACCTGGGTATCAAATTTAGAAGCAGAGAGATGATTTTCAATCCAGAAAAGACATCCGCCCCCTCTTTTACCTTGCCTATAACTTCTGAAGAGGGAGTACCCTTCAGGAGTGATTTCACTGGGGGGAATCTTATGGGAAAGTCAAGTCTCTATTAGGGCAATAATACTGAATCTATTGGAGGAAAGCCAGGTTTTGAGCTGAGATTTTTTGAAAGAATGCTCTAGATGTTCAAGTGAGCAATTTTGAGCAGGCTAGTATTTTTTGGGGGGAGGTGGGGGTTACGTTGGATGCCCAACTGGACTGGGGTTAAGATGAATTGAACCAGAGAGGAGGAGGAGGAGGAGGAGGAGAAGTAGGAGGAGTCTCCTTGCCTGTTGTTGACTAACATTCGAAACTAGTAGGAACTAATCTTGGAGAAATGGTGCTGAGTCATATGGGGGGATGAGGGTGCAGTCATGCAGAACACAAAGGTAGTATAGAAAAAGGTCCCCTCTGAAGAGGGTGTCTGAATGGAGCCTGCAGAGGTTAGGGGCATCCCAAGAGGAATGGTGGGAAGAAAGGGAAGTGGTGTGTGAAGGAGGGGGGGATTCTGAGCTGTACCAAGAGTAGGTGCAGGTGATTTTATGGGGAGCTGAGTAAGGGGCATGTGAAATGGTGATAGGTGGTTCCCATATACAGCCACCAGGAAAGCTATGTAGGGAAAAGAGGATTGTTAAGCTGTGCAAAATGAATGTCAGCCTCATGGTATCCATAGAGGGTAGGAGGTGTAGCTCAGGGAGGATTAATGAATTAAACTGGTACAGGTGTATCCGGCCTGCCGGCACAGTGGTAGCACTACCGTTTGTGATGCCAGTGACCTGGGTTCAGTAGTGAGCCCAATCTGCTGGAGGGCCAGCCTGGGAGAGAAGGATCGAGCACCCCATAGGCTACTCTTCCTCTCTGGGGAGTGGTGGGCTGCATACCTCGCCGCTATATTGCCACCACCTGGGTGACCACGGGTGGTGCCAGTGTGGCAGGGGAAGCAGACTGTAGGAGAGGGGCTGGAGTCAGCTGGGGACCTGAGCAGAGGCACATCTCAGCATGCCCCCCTCTCATTGGTCCCCCTTGAGTGCCAACGCCAGAGGGGGCAGGACCAGAACAAGGAAAAAATCACCCCACAGTTGCACCTGTAGATGGGTCTCAGCTTCAGTGATCGTGTAGGAGCTGGGGAAGTGTCTCAAGGTGCATGCTATCATCGAGGTATGGAGGGGAAAGGGGGGACTCGTCCACCCCAACTGAATGCACAGTTCCCGGTCACCTTTTAGTGCATATCACTGAAAATGTTTTCGATGATAATGCAGTCCACCTTTTGGCGGTCACTATTATCACATAGAACCATCCTTCTCATGGATGGCAACCACAATCTACAGGCATAGACAGACATTGTTCTCCTCTCCTTGATCAACCCCACATCATCAATCCACCTTTCCTGTATGCCATCAGGATATTTGGTGCCTTTTGGGATACAAATTTAAGGCAAATCCAAAATCCTCCTGATGAATAACAAGTGCTTAAAATCTTCATTAGATAGGTTTGGCATGCAATGGCAAGATACCTCAATGAAACATCTTGGAATCTCCCTTTGCCCCTCAAAAGGGGAGATTGTTGTGAGGAACACAAGAACAGATCTGGCTAGATGGTACAAGCTCCCACTCTCGATGGGATAAAGGATAGTCACAGTCAAGAGTAATGCCTTGCCCTGCATCCTTTCCATGCTATCAATGCTATATGCTCCAGTTCTGACAACATGGCTGAAGGCCCTGCAGAGAGATTTAACAGACTTCATCCGGGCTCATAAAAGGATGAGATACTCACTCAAAAGACTTGCCTGCATACTGGCCCGGTGGCGCTGAGGGTTGACGTGCTGGACGCCTTATCTTGTGCTATGCCGGTGACCCGGGTTCAGGAATGACCTTGGGCCATCAGGGTGCTGGCCTGGGGGAGATGGAGGAGTGGGATTGAGTGAGCCTTCAGGCTGCTCTTCTCTCCTGGATGTGGTGGGGGTGGGTTGTCGCCCCTCCTGTAGTCCCGTCCCCACCAGGTGGAGGTCTGGTGGGGTAATGTAGACAGGCAGGATGGAAGTACGGGTGGTCAGAAGGGGCTGAGCTGGCTTCTGGTGTGCATGCAACCCTCCACACACATGTATGGCCGGGTGCCAGGGCCCGGGGGGGATGCAGGACAAAAATGTACAAAAGGCCTATAAAAAATTATATTAAAAAAAAAGACTTGCCTTCCTGTCTTTCAATAGAGGTTTTAAAGTCCCTGACATAGTCATCTATCACTGTGCCACACAACTCAAGAATGCTGGATGCTGGTAACAAATCTACTGCTGTGTATTTTCCTTAAACTACCAATTTTATTTTGTTTTTGGTTACTAGCGAATTTCCCCAGTCATGGAAAAATACTATAATAAAATCTATTCCTAAATCAGGATCTTTAACTAGTTTGGATGGAATTTACTATGAAACACAGAAATACCAAGTGGATACAGAACTAGTACTAGAAAACATAACAAACAACTAGTCTTGGCTAAATGGAATATGCTGCAAAGAAAAAATTGGTATAGTAACAGAGTTGTTCAAATATGGAATAATCTTCCACTTGCTGTAGTAAATTGGCCTGATATGGATTCTTTCAAATCAAGTTTAGACCTATCTATCACAGATGATGAGAAATTTTGTTTTGGGTAATACACTGTCAAGCACCACGGACTTATTGTCCACATTTGCTTGAATACACCTATGAAACCTACCTATGAAATGCAAAATCCCGAATATCAGGAGCCCGAAACCAATTGCTTGACACTCGGTATCCTGACATTCGGGATTTGCCGATAGCAGCGTTTTTTTGTATGTTTCGGGGGCTTCACTGTCACACCCCACAATGCGGAGGGGCTTTACCCCTGCACCCCCTTCTTATGGCTTGCAAACTCTACTGCGGGAAAATCCCAAGTGTCTGGATACCGAGTGTCGGACAATCGGTTTCGGGCTCCTGACACTCAGGATTTTGCATTTCTGTGTTTTGTAATACTCCTGTTTAGATAACTATTACCCAATTTCAATAGTACCACCATTAATCAAAATGTTGGAAAAACTTGTTAACCATCAGCTAGTTGAATATCTACTGGTCCATAGTCTCTGGTCTCCCGACCAACATGGTTTTCGTAAACATCACAGTATGGGTATGGCCCTGGCCAGGTTCACTGACCACATCAGTAGGGCTATGGATGATGGTATGCTCATTGAAATGATTTTCATGGACCTGCCCAAGGTCTTTGATCCTGTTGATCACTCATTGATGCTCGGGAGACTGAGGAGCATGGGCCTGTCATACACACCATGTGCTTGATTTCAAAGTTATCTCAGTGCTTGACCTCTAAAAGTGAATTGTGATGGATTTCATTCTAGTATTTGGATTTTAGAACAAGGAGGGCCCCAGGGTTCCATCATAGGGGCCTTATTGTTTTCACTGTTTATTGATCTTAATTCTTCCAGCCTAGCTTCTTCTAAATACATTCTTTATGCAGATGACATTATTATTTATTTTAGTTCTTCTTCTATTGAAGAAATGAAATCAGTATTGGATATAGATTTTTCTACATTAAATATATGGTTGTTGTAAAATTCTCTTTCCTTAAACAGTAAGAAAAATAAATGTATGCTTTTTGGATCCATACCCAAGTTATTAAAATGTTCATCTATGTTGATTTTGTACTCTAATGGCACCATTTTAGAGCAAGTTTATAACTTTAAATATCTAGGAGTGCTTTTGGATTCTAATTTAACTTTTTAATCTCATAATGGCTATTAGTAGACAAATTAATCCAAAACTGGGAGTGCTATTTAAACATAATTGTTGTTTGGCATTAGAAGCCAGACACATTATTGCTAAAAGTGTATTGTTACCTAATTTGAAGTATAACTCTTTTGTATTTGCTAACTTATCTTCTACTGACTCAGCTTTATTAATTAGGACTTTTAATGGGATTTGTCATTTGCATTAAATATGTCTTACAGTACCCATCATTGGGTGCTATAGGCAAACACTGGTTGACTACCTACAAAATTTAGTAACTTATATATTTTATGCTGTGTGGTAGATGAAACATTGTGACCAACATCTGATTCCACGTTATTCACTCTCCTAGATTTCAGAAAAGAATGCAGGAACCTTAGATCAGCTGGTAAATACAGCACTTGCTTCCCCACCCACTGAGCTAAAAGAAGTACTACCCCAACTTGTATATAAAGGCCCCACCCAGTTAAACAGTCCATCATTAATCATGGTTTGTCTTTATACACAGTCAGTTACACTAGCATATAAGCTCAAGGAATATCAAACTAGGAAAGTAACTAGTTACCTGTGTAACATGATTTACCCTTTATTAGTTATATTTGTGATATAAATATATGTTTATTTAAATGTCTGCTTAGGGAAATGGCAGTCATCACCTTTCAAAGGGGCCTGAACTTTTGACCCAAAAAGCCCTGGCTGGCTGAAAACGATTGGCTATAGTAACACTGAACCAGTGAATGAATTAATTAAGAAGCTTCCTGTTGACATCTCCTGTCATGCCTGTGTTAGCTGTTATATAACACATTGTAAACTAACCCTTCTACTTTGAACTACAGAGACAAAGTACGCATTTTATGACCTTTGAGGAAAAAGCCATTTTAACTGATTTCTGTTAGCTTTCACACTAGAAGAAAAATGTTTGTCAGGATATGTTTCTGTACATCAATAGTAAATGCTCTGATGAAAGAGACTGTCATATTTTGATATTGCCATCTTGCAAATTTCCAGCCAGCAGTAAAATGACACCCTTGTGGATATACTTGGTCATATTACAAATTAATGCCAGGACTAACAGTGACCTCATGAGCTGTGACCTCACAGGATAGGAGGAACGTGTTGGATTTGTCACTGTGGTTGAAAGGAGTGGACAGACAATTCTGTCTCTGGACCCCTAAAGGGACACATACAGTATGTGTCTGAACAAAAAAGGCACTTCTGTCAAAATAGATATCATCAAACCGGAACTAAATTAGACTTAGAATTTAAGCACCAGGCATTTTGTTTCTGTAATTTCCAATGTATTTTTGACCATAAGTATTTATATGTTCTGTGTTTTGCATGTATTTACTATTTTTTTAAATTTTAGTAAACAGTTTGGTTTCCTTAATCCTGCTTGAGTCTTTTCTTTTGCATGAGGACGCTGAAACAATATTTGATAATTCTGACAAAAACTGTTAAGGGCTTAAAAGTGTGTTACTATCTTGCTAAGTTTAGAAATTACCTAGGTCTCAAAATGAGTTTAAAGGGTAGGATTGTGAACCAGGCTGTGTGCTCACTGGGTGAAGTATTGCACTGCATTGCCCCGAAGAGGGTACGATATCTGATCCTGTTAACTGAGTGTGCTAGCGAAAAAGGGTTCATAGTTGATCCCAGGACTCGAGGGTAGTAGGTGTTTTTGGACCAAAAACAGACAGGAGGGTTACCCTGTTTGTCTCCTGTTCACATATTGCACTTCGAGGTTTGGCACTGTGGGAGCAGAGGGCCTCACCTGCGGAGTGCATTTGTGACAACCTGATTTGTAGAATTGATACTAAAGGCTAATAGATCAATGTTAATCAACTAAGAGATTAAGGCTGTAGGTGTGTTTAAGTGTGCAATTTCCTTCACCCAAGAAGTTCAAAACAGATATGTTAATTTTTCTTTGTATAAGTGGCAGGACAGAAGTGAATGCCAGTCTTCTATAACCATGCACTTAGCAGAAGAAAGGCACTCACCAACCATAATGTAAAAACACATAGGCTCCAATATTCCAAAGTGAAAAAGTTTATTCCAAACACAGGGTCTGTATGCTTGACGCATTTCAGACAAGGACCCTTGTCCGAAATGCATTAAGTATACAGACCCTGTGTTTGGAATAAATGTTTTCACTTTGGAACTTTGGAGCCCATATGTTTTTACATTATGGTTAGTGAGTGCCCTTCTTCTGCAAAGTGCCTGAATTCTTGACTGGAGTACCACCTTTTCTCGTGCAGCCACTGTGTGTTTTTTCTTCTATATCCATGTATTATTCCCCACAGAGGAAGGTTATAATTTTTCCAGCGAATGCATTACTGAATGTCTAAAATGACTCAGCAAAGGGAGTCAGCAAAAGGGGGTGGAGAAGAGATGGACTCCATAAACTTGTTAACATAATTTGGGTAGTAGTATGAACTGGAGGGACTCTGCTTTGGTTGATTTACTATATTATTTTCAGAATAGTGATGTTTACCCTAAAATTTCAGCTTGTCTACTGTACAAAGTATGCTGTTTGCTTGACTATTGTCTACTTATGTTATTGTACTTTTTGTGTTGCCTCTGTCCTGCATCTTTAAGAACCATTGAGTGCAATATAGGCATTATAAAAATAACCTCAATATTTATAGGTATTGTATATTCTTTGCAAACAGCTTTCATTAATGCTTCAGTTATGGTTCAAGAACTCCACATAAGTATGAAAATATGACGTTAGGGTTTCCAACCCTAACTCCTCATCCAACCCATCAAACAGCAAAAGGGAAAAAACATTAGGGTTTTGGGTCTTCAGATTCTTGGTGAATCATTGGTGGGGTCTTCCTTGGGATTGTCAACACTAATGTTCATCCCTTCCCCCAGCCCACTGTCATCTGTCCGAAGCGCAAGGTACAGTTCAGAGCCAGTGCCTCATAATGATACACTCTTCAAAGACAGAGATGTATGTCTCACCACATGTTACAACCATGGACTGTTGTAGCTCTTTTCATGCAGGGCCCTGTGTGAAGAAAGGAGATCATGTCTGATGTTGTTTGCTCAGGGAACAGGGTGGGCATTAGGGTTGACAACCCCAAGGAAGACCCCACCACTGATTCACCAAGACGCTGGAGACCCAAAACATGAACTTTTTTTCTTTTTGCTATTTGAGGGGGGGGTGGAGGTGGGGCATTAGGGTTGGAACCCTAATGATGCAGTTCCTACTTTTGTGGCTATAACTTAAACCCTAACTGGTGCCTTAACAAAGTTTTTGCAGAGCTCTTTCTTTCTTTTTGAGATAGCAGAATCATATCTCCATCTATGCAGGTCTATTTGGGACCTGCATGAACAGATACAGATGTGCAGTATCCTTTGGGCCATGCGCCAAGGGAAGACCCAGTCCACCTTCAGATGTGCAGGGCCCCTGCAGGCTCTGCACTTCTGTGCAGTGACAGATGTCAAGGAATTAATGGGGCTGTCTGGTGGATTGCAGAAGAGCATGGCCCTCTGGTCCCTGCACTTCCATGTGGCCGCAGATACAGATGCACAGGAAAAAGGGTCCATCTGTCAGCCAATGCACAGGGCCTTCTGCCACCAACAGGTGTAGAGGTGCAAGACCCTATGCCAAGAGAAAGGTTATCTTCACTATATGGTACCTGGGCCTGTGTCAGCAACCCTGCAGTTTTCATTCCCTGGCTCGGAGGGTCAAACAACAGCACCATCTGCCACCCTCACCTAACCTAGCTGAGTCACTGAACTCATTCCTGAACTCAATTCACCAGCACAGGATCACAAAGTATATCAATGAGGTCAAGACTGGCACTGCACACAAAGTTTCTTAAGAATTATAATTTTGCTTTTTATTTTGACCCCAATGACCCCAGATTTTCAAGATAGTCATTTTATGACCCCTCTTATCAACATGACATGTAGCATTTATAGTATACTGTCTGAAACATAATTTTGCATCACAAGTGAGAAAACACATCTTGTCCAGGATTTTAAAAATGGTACCTGTCATGTTTTGAGGTAATGTGGAAAAATGGCTATGTTGAAAGTTTGGAGTTAAAATAAGAGGAGTTATAAGTGAATGTTGAAATATTACAGCATTTACACATAACCTGGTCATCTTGCCATGTTTGTATACCAAATTTTCTGCATAACTTTCTTATTACCCTACCTCACAAACCTGGTAGGTAACATTTTCAAATGTGTTTGAGACAGAGCTACACAAGGGTACAGGGTGTTCCGTGACATGTATCTGAACTATACAAAGGTAGTCACAGCACTCGCACTCTGCTGCTGCGTTCAGTAAAGACTGCAAGTTTTTGCACAGATTTATGACTAATGTCTTTATTTGTGGTGAATAGTGAGTGCCTTGACTACCTTTGCACAGAAAATGTTCAAATCCCCATTGAAACGTCATTCCACACCACAAGTGCCTAAACACATTTTGGCCAGGATTTGAAAAATGACAGCTATCACGTTCATGAGGTGGTGTGAAAAAATGTCTGTGTTGAACATTTGGGGTCAAAATACTGAAAATTACAAAAGTTTTGAGCAACCATAGAAAAATATAAACATACACTCATGACTTTGTTGTTTATTAATATTTTAACCCCAAATTTTCAGCATTGCTACCTTATGACCCCACCTTATGAACAAGGTCAGTAAAACCTTTCAAATCCTACCTAAAAAGTGATTTCACCAAGTGACCATGAAATTGCCTTTTGGGCCATTTTTTTTGCATAATTCCACCACCTTTGGTCATGAGGTGGGGGTCCCAAAAAGGCCTTGTTGAAAATCTGATATAAAAACATGTAAAAATGACAAAGTTATAAATAAAAGTTCAAACCCAATTGAAACACATTAAACCTGACTTACCTTATTTTCTCATATTGCAGTCAGTTCCAGCAGAAAGACATGTCTTGACTGGAGAGTGGACCTATGTTTTGGGACGTGCTCAGGTGAGTGAGGGTGTGTGTGGGGTGTGAGGTGGTGGGTGCTGAATGGGAGGTCAGTGTGGGGTGTATGAGGGGGAGTCAGATAGGCAAGTGACCATTTTCTTTTTTACAGGTTAAAAAAATCGAGGGTTTATTTTTATTTTAGGGGACTTGACACTGAGATTGGACACCCAAGGTTCAGGCTACTGTTTGGAAGTACCAGGAGTGGGCACCCCAGTGCCACAATGTATATAATGGGAATGGGGCAGGTGACCTGGAGTGGAGGGGAGAGGAGTCAAGGGAAGCAATTCTGGTCATGGGCATCCCGGTCCATTTATATTATATTATATGATATTATATTATATTATATTATATTACATTACATTATATTATATTATATTATATTATATTATATTATATTATATTATTACAAAGTACATAAACATTGGGAAAGGGGGGCAGTTGACTTGGAGGGGAAGGTGGAGAAAGAAACAGTACTGGGGTGGGCACCCTGGTCTACATAAGAAATATATTAATTAGACACAGTAGATAGAGAGACAGAAAGAGAGAACAGAGGATCGCCGGCTCACTGCTTCAACTGAAGCCAGCAGCATGACTCTAATTGTGGTTTCAGAATTCAAAAAATTCCCACTGTGAACTGAGCACCCTGGATTTTGGGGTACCCAGAAAAGGTATTTCTGGCCATTCAAAAAACAAACAAACACAAGAATCAAGCTAAAAGGTTCTTGTTTAGCTAGGTTCAGGTGTTTGTTTTTTTAAATTATAGCACTTTTATGTACTGTATTCATAGAATCATAGTATCATGGAAATCTGATGGCAGAAAAGGACCCCACTGGCCCATCGAGTCTGTCCTATTCCCCCCTCCTATTCATCATTTATACCACGGGCCCTCCCCCTTAACTGTTTGAAACAAACAAAAAATGTTGTTTGTACTCATCTGGCTCCAAATCAGTTGGTATCTGTTTAAGGTCCTAGCCTCTCCACCACTCTTGTTCTGTGATTTGTCCCTGATAGTTGGCACTCCTCTGCTTTCTCTACATGCTGGAAAGCACCCTTTCTTAAAGTTCTGAACAAGTTTTGGTTCAGTAACTCTGCTTTTTTTATGTTCCTTTTCCTCCTCTTGAAGCTAATGATAAAGTACATTTGGCATAGATGAGAATGCCTTGTTTACATCTTAGCTGTCTTCACCCTAGTGTTGTCTTCCTACAGGGGTCCCTGTTATCTTGGAATACCTCCTTTTGTCCCTTATATTTGAATGCTCATTGCTCTCAGATTCCACCAGATCTGATGTGAACCACAGGGTCTGTTTCCTCCCCGTTATGAACCCTCTTGATACAGTATTCCAGACTCATTTATACTGCGCCCCCCCCCCCCATTGTTTCTAGCCTTGGCATTCTTTCCAATGTTTAGTTCAGGGAACAAAACAAACAAAAAAAAAAACAAGATGGTGACTGTTAGAACATAAAAAAAAAGTTGTGCGCTGTGAGAAACAAGTGAGAAAACAAAAATGTTCTTGCAACATGGAATTTTTTGTGCCATATCAGAATGTCATCCAAAAAATCTACTGAGCATTGTGACAGGGTAGAATAGGACCCTGTCCCATTTGTTTTTGGAGAAAGTATTTTAATGCAAGGATCTGTATTCTTTCCTTTTCTGTTTCTTCTCTTGTTTCACAACCAAATTTTCCTGTCAGACCTCAGACTTGATCAACCCTAACAGTCTTGCAATTCTTTGCCTCTCATTATCTCTCAGTTTTCTCTTGCTGTCTGTTTCTTCCTCTCTTGCATATCAATTAGCTAATAAAACAAATATGTGCAAATCAATGTATGGAAATGAAACTGATAATGGGATCACTTTTGTTTAGAAAATATTTAGTATTACTGTTGAAATGTGTATATATTTATAATTTGAGATGACTGTAGAAAGCTAGAGGTTACCTGAGTGCAAATGCTTAAGCCTTTTGCAAGGGCTGTAGGGGCCTCAGGAAGCATACTCTGTTCTAGCAGCTCCTGCTATTTATGAGAACAGAACATTTTGCAAAAACAGGATGCTTGCTAAGGAGGGGTGCTAAAAAGACTTATTAAATAGCTAAGCTGCTACTGAAAGGAAGATTACATGAAAAAGGGACACAGACTGAAAGAACATTTTAGTTTTATTCCTCTGTACATACTGTAGTTATTCTGAACAGGTTTATTTTTTTATGTTACTACAACTACAAGTAAACAGTTTTGTGGAATTTTACAACTGCTCCTGGTTTTCCCTGTGCTTCCTGACCTGTGCCTCGATGACAAGCATGCTCAGAATAGCAAAAAGCAAAACACAAAAACTTTAAATCCTTATAACTTTGGAACAGTTTAATATTTTTTCATGAAACCTTTCAAAGGCATTACCTTGACACAGCACACTTCTACCCTGAAAGTTGTGGAAAAAAATTCCATTCTGTGTAGGCTGTACATGACAGCAAAAATAAAAACCCATGTTAAGTATAGGAAAAAAATTAGACATCTACAGGAAAATGACATATGTGGAGCTCAGAAACCACAGAAGTTGCTATCACAAACATTTCTACATATTTAGACCTTGCCTACTAAACAGTGCATGCAACATTTCAGCTAATTTTGTCAAATGTTGCCAAAGCTATTAAGGTGCAAAATTAGGGGTTTAACCTGTTGGTTAACCCTAACCCTAACTATACTGGTGCTGCGATGCCAGTATAATTGAAAACGTAAAAATAAAAAAGTTACAGAAAATACATCTGTGAGCATGCCAATGTACAAAGCAGACTATCTGGTCCTGCAAAGGCACTGGCAGGCACACAATTACCCTCCTACACCCCAAGTATCATAGATATCCCTATTGGCTGTGGGCTGTACAATCAAGCTTACAATCAGGTGCCATCTTAAGAGATGGATTTAAACACAGACTAGTTAATGAAAACACCGACAGTTAAGTCTACGCCTTCCAAGCTGACATGGCCATCTCTAACTGGGGGGGGTACAACTAAATGATGTACATTGTGGATGGATTATAATTGTCTCAGTTTGCTAAGAGCAGGTCAATCAAGTCTACAGAGGATAAGAACTTCTTGAGTGTAATACATTGTGTTATGTGATGTCTGTCTTGTTTTCGTATGTTCTGTATATGTCAATAAAATTTAAGTCTTAAAAAAGAAACATCCCACAGGTAAGACATAACTATGAAATAGCAGCCATAAAGGTGTTATTTCTAGAGCGTGCAGATATAGTATCTGATCTTTGTTGTGTTGAGGCTGCACTCTATAAATCCTTACATTACAAGTGTACTGCCTGAAATTAAAATTATTTTTAAGTAGTAAACTAGCACTTTATATATCTAAAGTTTTCTTTTCCTGTTTTCTTATTAGAATATTTTCTAACCAACAATATTTAGTGTGATCTGTGAGTACAGCATTATACCTGGAGGCTGACCTAACTAGTGCTATTCCTCCTCTTACACCATAAGCTCTATGACCTGGCTTTCTGTGACATCACAACTCACCAAGAAGAGCCAATCACCTGCTGCAAGATCCATCACTTGTGATGTTACAGTAAGTGAGGTCACAGTGGTGTTGAGCTATGTAAAGAAATAGAACTAGATGTGTCAGTCTCCATAAAAACATAGAAGCAGCATTGCCTGTAGATAAGGACCACTTGGTCCATCTAGTCTACCCATTTTCCCTGCCTATATTATCCCTGCAGATCCTACTTGATCTCCAGCCCATTCACACACCCCTTCCCTTTCTCTAAGGTTCCCTTATGCCTATCCTATGCATGCTTGAACCCTACCAGTGTTTTTACCCACACCACCTCCGCTGGAAGACTATTCCAGGAATCCACCACTCTTTCTGTGAAGAAGTACTTCCTCACATCTCTCTTAAATGAATCTACCCATCTCCAGCTTCTTATCATGCCCCCTTTGTCCTTGAGCATCTTTTTTCTGAAAAATACCTCCCTCTTGTACCTTGTTTACCCCTGTGAAGTGTTTAAAGTTATCTATCATATCCTCCCCTCTCCTCTCTTCCAGAGTGTACATATTTAGGTCATTTAATCTCTCCTTATAGAGCTTCTGATGCAGATTCTGCACCATTTTATTTGCCCTCCTCTGGATTGGTTCTGCTCTATCTATGTTCTGTTTGAGATGTGGTCTCCAAAACCGGACACGATACTCCACGTGTGGTCTTTTTTCAATTTCCAATTGTTTAACAAGGAGTAGCACACTAAGCTGAAAGCTTGTTTACAGGTGCGACCTGGGAGCACAGGGAAGTTAAGTGACTTGCTCAGGGTCACACAGTATGCAAGTGGGGGCTGTGGGATTCAAACCCAGGTCTCCAGATTTGCAGCTCAGAGCCTTAAACCACTGTGCTATACTGCCTCCCTGTCTTATCAGTGATCTATACAGAGAAACACCACCTTTCTCTTTCTGGTGGCAATAACCCTACCTTTCTGGTGGTGATACCCCTACCTATGCACTCCAGCATTCCACCAAGTGCCTTGTTGCACTGCCTGGCCACCTTTAGGTCATCCGATATGGTAACCCCCAGGTCTCTTTCTTGCTTAGTGGTCATCAGTACCACTCCCATTTTGTACTCCACCTCTGCTTTTCTGTGCCCCAAGTGCATTATTTTGTACTTTTTTGCATTGAGACCCAGCTGCTATACTCTTGACCACTCCTCAAGTTTTCTCAGGTCACTGCTTATCCTTTCCACCCCCCCCCGGATTGTCCACCCAATTGCAGAGTTTGATGTCATTCATGAAGAGACAGACCTTCCCTTCAAGCTCCTCTGCAATGTAACTTACAAAGGCATTAAAGAGGACCAGTACCAGAACTTATCTCTGAGACACCTCACTGGTCACCCTCCCTTCCTCTGAGTGGATTCTGTTTACCACCACCTTCTACCACCTATCCCTTAACCAATTTCTTATTCAGTTTATGACCTTTGCATCCACTCCTAAGCTACCCAGCTTACTTACTAGTCTCCTACATGGAACGGTGTTGAATGCATTACTGAACTCTAGATAGGCTACATCCACTGCTCCACCCTGATCTAGTTCCTTGGTCACTCAGTCAAAGAACTGTAGCAGATTTGTTTAACATGTTCTCCCCCTCATGAATTCATGCTGCCTTGGGTCTTGTAACTCACTGGATACAAGATATTCCACAATCCTTTCCTTCAGCGTTGCTGAGGCTCGGGTCAGGAAACATAAGTAGACCAGGATAAAGTGTAAAATCCTCAAATAGTATTTTATTATTATTACATTATTAATAAGGAGGCTAGTATGAACTTTCTTACCTCTCCATACCCTCTCCTACACTCTAAGTCTACTCCCCCCAAACCATGCCAAACTCTAATCTAGCCTCTCTGTTCTTGGGACCTCCCACTCTCTTTATTCAACATTTTATCCATTACTACCATATACAAAACAGTCATTAATTCTGATCCAGAAGTAAATGGTTTGATGCCTTTTATTGGACCAACACAGATGTTACAAAAATAACAAAGTGCTTAAGCTTTCGGACTAATAAAGTCCTTCTTTGGAAGCTTATGACAGTTGTCTGTATGTTACCATAAATGCTGTATTTTGTTGTTATTTGTAACTTGAGTGATTCTTTTATATCCAATGGATATTGCTGTTTTTTGTGCTGCCCCATATTGAGACAGTATGCTTACTGTAGACTGCAAGTCAATGTATTCCTTGCATTATTACTATCCTAGTACTGTATCTATTGTTATTGTATGTGAACTGTTTATTCTCTTCCCCCCTCCTTCCCCCCTCCTGCTTAGTATGCCTCCCTGGTGAAACTTTTAGACAAATAAAATAAATAAGTAACAAGAGAATAAAAACTAAAATAAATGTACAGACTGGTTTTCAGTATAGGCAGTCCAAAAATCAAAGTCCAGTTTCTGAGTTCAGAACTGAAGTCTACAATCAACTAGCTCTCTGTTGCATCTGGTCTCCAAGTCTTCCTGAAGACACTTGCTCTCCTCTCCTCTTTTCACACAACAAATTGGAACATTATCAGCTTCTAGCTTCCTCCAGATCAGTGTGACCCAGAACTTCAGAACCTTGTCTGATTCTAGCTTCCACCAGAGCGTGGTGACCCAAAACTTCAGAACCTTGTCAGATTCTAGCTTCCAGATCATTGTGACCCAGAGCTTCAGAACCATGTCAGATTCTAGCTTCACACCCCAGGAAATCTTACTGTCTTCTGACATATGCAGTATTGTTCCCCCCATTGTACTGCCCCAGAGCTGAAATGGTTAATAGAACCTATGCTAATGATGGAATGCTAGGCTCATGCTCGGTTTTCAAACCACTGTCCCTAGTAAACATTCTACAACTGTCAGATTCTTTACTCCGCTTGAACAGTACAGAAGGCTCAGAGAGCTCTCCTTCATCTTCTTGAAGACTTTTATTTTTTTTCTCATTTTTTTGAAGTAAAGTTTATTTCTGTTTGTTTTTTAAATCACTGTCTTCGGTTTACAGGTAAACTAGTTTAGATTTAGTTTTATCCCGGTAAGTGTTTTAGGTTTCTTTTCAGTTCTTTTAACTGGGAGGGAACCAAACTTTTATTTAAAATTCTAAAAGTACCTTTCTGTAATTTATTCTTTCCTTGGGCCGGTTGCTTAATTTGTTATTCGAGGAAAACCAGGATAATGCTTGGTTCTCTCAGTAGTTGTAGAACTGACTGCAAAATAAAATAAATAAAAGTTCTGATTCTTAGAGAACCATTTCTTGGTGTTTTTACTGGTTAATGTCTCTAACTCAAGAAAAGAACTGGCCCAGTGGGTTTTCTAGCTTCCTACATTGTAAAATCTGTAAAAGCAGAATGTTTCTTCCCTCATTCGGAGCTTAACCAACTGTAGGGAACATGTTCAAAAAGGCTGCTAACCCAGCTGTGAACATCTCTTCCTTCCTCATTTAATTTGTGTTTATTTGCCTAGGGTTTAACCACCTGAAGGCAGATGGTGAAATCTATAAAAGCAAGGAGTGTTTCCTCACTTGGCACTTAGTAGGCATTTGAACCGACTGTAAAAAACATGTTCAAGAAGCCTGCTAACCCAGCTGTGGACTTAGCTTCCTCCCCTCATAAGTAGATACCAAAGGAACCAGATGCACAACACTCTAAACATTCGATTCAGGAATGCAACCTACAAACCCGTCGGTCCCAACCGATGATAAATAGCAAACGCTATAAAAAATTTTTTTACAGGCGCTGCAATGGTACCGCAGTTCCAGTTCAGCAGCCCGGTTGACAGACCTCAGTTTAGGACCCGAATTCCTCCTTGGTTCCCAATTCATTTGAACAGTTGCTGAGGTGTACACAGACACTGGATCCTCTACACCCAGGCTTCCACAGAGGAAGAAGAGGAAACATAAAAACATAGAATTTGACGGCAGATAAGGACTGCTTGGCCCACCTAGTCTGCCCATTTTTCTACCTAACAGATAAGCTGCAGATCCTAGTTAACCAACAGCTTACTTCCTCCCACCCTCCATTAGGACTGCCTTATGTCTGTCCCATGCATTCTTGAATTCCCCCACTGTTCTTGACGCCATGACCTCCTCAGGGAGGCTGTTCCATGCTTCCACAACCCTCTTCATGAAAAAATATTTTCCTCACATCACCTCTGAGCCGTCCCCCCTCTAGCTTCAAATTGTTCCCCCTTGTTCTTGCACGTCTCTTTTTCTGGAAGATACTACCCTCTTGGACTTTGTTGATTCCCTTGAGGTACTTGAAAGCTTCTATCATGTCCCCTTTCTCCCTTCTTTCCTCAAGGGTATACATATTAAGCTCCTTTAGTCTTTCTTCGTGTGTCTTCTGGTGCAGACCCTGCATCATTTTGGTTACCCTCCTCTGGACAGCCTCGACTCTGTCTATGTCTTTGTGGAGATGGGGTCTCCAGAACTGCACACAGTACTCCAGATGGGGTCTCACCAACTGTCTGTAAAGAGGGATAATGACTTCCTGTTTTCTACTATTGATGTCTCTCCCTATGCATCCCAGTATGCCCCCAGCCTTCCTTACTGCCTTCTCACATTGCTTGCCCACCTTTAGGTCATCTGATATAATTACCTCCAGATCCCTTTCCATTTTTACTGTTGTCAGTTTCTCCCCCCCCCCATTGTGTACTCTTCCCCTGGGTTTTTGTTTCCCAGGTGCATTACCTTGCACTTCTTTGCATTGAATCTGAACTGCCATACATTTGACCATTCCTCCAACCTTGCCAAGTCCCTTCTCATCCTTTGCATTCCATCTTGTGTATCAACCCTGTGGCAGATCTTTGTGTCATCTGCAAAGAGACATACTTTTCTTTCCAGTTCCTCTGCAATGTCACTTATAAAGACATTAAAAAGGACCGGCCCCAGTACTGAACCCTGCAGTACCCTGCTAGTAACCCTCCTCTGTGGACTCCATTTACTACTACCCTTTGTGTCCTTTTGTCTAGCCAATTTTTTATTCAGGCTACCACCTTGAGACCCACTCCAAGGCTGGCTAACTTGTGTATTAATCTTTTGTGTGGGACTATATCAAATGCCTTGCTAAAATCTAGGTAGGCCATGTCCACAGCCCTTCCTTGGTCTACTACTTTGGTCACCCAGTCAAAGAAATCTATTAGATTCATCTGACATGACCTTCCCATCTTGAATCCACGCTGCCTTGGGTCCTGTGCCCCACTGGCCTCTAGGTACTCAACAACTCTTTCCTTCAGAAGTGATTCCATCATTTTCCCTACCACTGAGGTCAAACAAACTGGTCTGTAGTTTTCTGCCTCTGTCCTGCTCCCACTTTTGTGAAAAGGAATCACATCCACCCTCCTCGAGTCCTCAGGTACCATCCCATCCTCCCATGATTTGTTAAAGAGAGTAGTCAGCGGTGTCACTAGTTCTACCCTTAGTTCTTATAGAATTCTTGGGTGAATCCCATCAGGCCCCATTGCTTTGTCCACCTTCAATTTTATTAGTTCTTTCAGAACTCTTTCTTCTGTAAATGGACTGGTATTGACCCCTGTCTTCAGAGTGTTTCTCTTGTTTGGCTTAGGTACCTCCCCTTCCTCTTCCTTTCTGAATACTGAGCAGAAATATTCGTTCAGCATCCCTGCTTTTTCCCTCCCCTTTATTAAGCCGCAATATCCCTCCTTTGGTCTTTCTTCGCTCCCTAATATACCTATAAAAGGTCTTATCTCCCTTCTTAACAGAGTTGGCTATCCTTTCCTTGGTTTGGGCCTTTGCTATTCTGACTGCCTTCCCTGCCTCTTTCTGCTTTAACTGATAAAGTTTTCTGTTCTGCTCCTTCTGTGTTTCCTTATATTTCCTGAATGCTATCCTTTTCTCCTTAACCTTGCCTGCCACCTCTTTTGAGAACCATAGCATTTTTTTCCTTTGTTGTGTTTTGTTGATTTGCTTTACACAAAGGCTTGTTGCCTCTGTGATGGCTGTTTTGATTGCTCCCCATTGTTCCTCCACCCCTCCTTCTTGTATGTTTGCTAGTGCTTTTCTAAGGCACTCTCTCATTTTCCCAAAGTCAGCCCTCCTAAAGTCCAATACTCTTGCTTTTGCATGGCTTGATCGTATGGCTATGTTTATAGTGAACCACACTGTTTGGTGGTAGCTTGTTCCCAGATGGCTACCCACTTCTAAATCTGAGATCCTTTCTCCATCCCCATTTGAGAGTACCAGGTCTAAGATTGTTCCCTCCTGAGTGGGTTCCAATACTAGCTGTCTGAGGCATGCCCCTTGTAGACCCTGCTCTTGGATGTGCCTGCTGCAAAGGTGGTCCAGTTAACATCTGGCATATTCAGGTCCCCCATCAACAATATCTCCCCTATTTCTGCCATTCTAAGGATGCCTTCTATCATTTCCTTGTCCATTCCTTTCCCCTGATATGGGGGTCTGTATACAACCCTCATGCAGATTGTGGTGTCATTTCTTGTCTCTAGGGTGACCCAGAGTGCCTCATCTGCTCCTTATTTACTCTTTAGTTCTGTTGCTTTGATCCCTTCCTTTACATAGAGAGCTACTCCTCCTCTTTTACCCTCCCTGTCCCTCCTGTAGATTGTGTGTCCTGGTATGTTGACATCCCAGTCATGGTTCTCTGTGTACCATGTTTCTGTGACTGCCACAATAGCCAGGCAACCCTCTTCCATTAAGGCCACTAGTTCAGGAAGCTTGTTACACAGACTATGGGCATTGGTACTCATGACCCTCTACTTTTTGATGGCCTTACCCCTTTTTGCCCCATCCCTGTCCTTACTGCCTTTGCCTTTTTTACATTTACCTCTGTCCTGCTCCCTAATGACTTCTCTACCTTGGTGTTTACCTCACTAATTACCATGTTTTGTGGGGGGAGGCTGGGATTTCCCTGCTCCTTTTCAGTGCCTCCCCCCTTGGCTAGTTTAAATGCTTGCCAATGAAGCATTTAAACCTCTCACCTAGGATCCTGGTTCCCCCCCCAGGACACATGCATACCATCGCACCAGTATAGGCCTGCATCCCTTCAGGTGGTTCCCCAGTCCCCAGTGAAGCCAAAACCCTGAGCTCCACACCAGTTTTTCAGCAATTCATTGAATTCCCTGGTAAGGAGAACCCTAGCATCACCCTTGCCATAGACAGGCAGCACCTCTGAGAAGGTTACTGTATGCGCTACTTGTCTAAGGCCCCTCCCCAACTCTACAAACTCCTCTTGCACTGCTCTGATCCCAATCCTAGCCAGGTCATTTGTTCCTAGGTGGACAATGACATTCAGCTCCCTCCCTCGTGCAGCTGCTCCCATGATCCTGAAGATTCACTTCCTGTCCCTCCAAGCTGTGGTGCCAGGCAGGCACCTTACCTCCCTCTCCCCTTCCTCCCCCACTTCTACCCTCCTAATGATTGAGTCCCCCACCAGGAGTTGTTTCCTTCCCCTGTGGGGTCCTATGCCACCCTCCTGTGGGTCTCCTTTGTGAAGGTTCCCAGCATCCTCCTTGGTCTCCACTGCAGGTGCCTCCATAGAGGAGCCACTATCCACCAGAACAGCATATGAATTGTGGAGAGGTACAGTTGGAGGGATGCAACTGTGTTCCACCACCCTCTTCCTCCCTGAGCCCACCCTGGTCCAGCTGCTCCTTTTTCTTGGCAACCTCTGCGGCAGTGATATTGGCCCTGGTGGTCCCTGGGTGGGGAAGGAGGTTTCACGAATCTTAGTCAGGTCAGCCTGGAGATGGGCAACCTCCTCCCTCAGACCAGAGAGGTGCCTGCAAATAGGGCAGTATTGCAGCCTCCAGAATGTCTCCCGGAACACTGCCACCCCACTGAAAATGCAGTGCACCACTCCCATCACGTCTTATTTTGTGTCCTCTTCTCCTGTTTCTCTGTATGCTTACTCTCTCCTCACAACTCTCACCCTTCCTGTTCTGGGGCAGCAACTTCCTATATTCTTTAGTAGCCTCCTTCTTCCTTGCTCAGTGTCAGACCACCAGCAGTTTGGGGGGGGCGAGCTACTTTTTCCCTTTAGGGTTAACAAAACTAATGTTTCTCTATTATCCTTCCCTTCCCTTCCTACTGCCAAAGAGGAAGTTTCTGTTGTCAGTCAAATCCAGTGGCTATAAAAGTTGAACTGGCTTAGGGTGGGAGGGTGGAGGGGTAGAATGGAGGGCAATTAGTAAGAAAATGGTAGCTTCTTTTAGTTAGTTGCTTTCTGCTCTACAAGCAAGATTTCTGTCTTCCAAAGGCTAGCAACAGGAAGTTTTAATTGGAGTCACCTGCTTTTATACTGTCTAAATCACATCCCCAATTAAGCTCTCTCTCCTCCTACTGATTTAGCAAAGTAAGTTGATACAGTACCCTTCCCAACACAGAACACACACTGACTTTCTTTCTTTTCTTTTTTAACCCTAAATAAGACCCCTTCTACTTCTAATAAAGTATCTGTCTGCTTAATCTCAACAGACACTGACTTCTGCTGAGATAGCAGTGTTAAATTAGTAAGAAAATGATAACTACTTTTAATTAGCTGCTTTCTGCTCTACAAGCAAGATTTCTGTCTTCCAAAGGCTAGCAACAGGAAGTTGTAATTGGAGTCACATGCTTTTATACTGTCTAAGCCACACCTGCAATTAAGCTTTCTCTCCTCCTACTGATTTAGCAAAGTAAGTTGATACAGTACCCTTCCCAACACAGAACACACACTGACTTTCTTTCTTTTCTTTTTTAACCCTAAATAAGACCCCTTCTGCTTCTAATAAAGTATCTGTCTGCTTAATCTTAACAGACACTGACTTCTGCTGAGATAGCAGTGTTAAATTAGTAAGAAAATGGTAGCTTCTTTTAGTTAGCTGCTTTCTGCTCTACAAGCAAGATTTCTGTCTTCCAAAGGCTAGCAACAGGAAGTTGTAATTGGAGTCACCTGCTTTTATACTGTCTAAGCCACACCCCCAATTTAACTCTCTCTCCCCTCCTACTATACTAGCCAGACTATATGGCAAAGATGGATGTGCCAGTAGCGAAAAGACTGGTGCTGCCCATCCACAAGTCTCTGAAGAGACTGGCTTCTAGAATTTTTATAAGACCCTACTTCCATTTCCCCAGCAAGAGGATGGATAGGAAGTATTGGGTGGCTGTCTGGAGCAGAGCACCCCAGCCACGAAGAGGGGTTGTAGGCTGTGGCTTTAAATAAGGCAGGGATTTCCCTGGCATCACACCCACTGGATAAAGATTCCAAGAAAATGTCAAAAAGATGGATGGGTACAAAGTAGCTTGTAAGAGTTCTGCTGCAAAGGAAAAAGCAACATCACCCCAGAACTACCAAGGCAGAGGGAGCATGGGTAGAACCCATTACAGACTTTTTGTTTTAGGCCCAGGCATTGCCTACCTATCAACCTCAGAGAGTGTACATCAGAGGCAGAGGCAGAATGAGTAGCAGCCACACTGCCCCAGTACTCAGCCAAGTGCACAGACTAAGCAGACCCCTGAGGGGTCTGCCAGAGCCACCTCCTCACTTTCAGTAGGGGGCAGGCTGCCCCACTACCTCCATGTTTGGGAATCTATAACTACAGATGGGTGGTTCCTGGAACTGGTGTGCCAGGGGCTTGCCCTCAGGTTCAAGATCCTGCTCAAACTGAGATCAAGGTTTTATCAGACCTGCCAGTCTATCAGAAACATTTAACTAAGCAAAGTTAAGAATGGTCAGTCTTGCTACCATCCTCCCTACACTCAGGAAGGGGGATTGGGCCAACATCCCTGGACTTTAGAGACACATAGTTCAGAGCCATTCCTTTTGGGCTTACCTCTGTTCCAGGGGTGTTTACCAAGTGCCTAGCAGTAGTGGTAGCACACCTAAGGAGGCAAGAGGTTATAGTCTCTGCATACCTGAATGACTAGTTGGTGGTAGCCCAGTCTCCTCAGTGGGTAGGTATGCACTGATCTCTGCCCAGGATACCCTGTGCACATTGGGTCTCCTGGTAAATCAAAAAAAGTCAATGCTAACACCAGTTTGGCACCTGGAGTCCATGGGGCAAAAAAACTGGACACTCAGTGAGAAAGGCTTTTCTCCCGCAGAGAATGGTAGTCAGCTTGGTGCAGCTGGCAGGCTTATTCCAGCTGCATACCTCCAGACCAGTGAGGCATTTCCTACAGCTTTCAGGGCACATGGCTGTAGCAACAGTTTCAGAGTCAAGATTTCAGTTGAGAGACATTTAGTTCCATCTCAGGTCTCACTGTTCCCAAAGAGATTCCCTGTCAAAGATGATCTCAGTCACAAGATCCCTGTAGCAAGTTCTGCAATGGTGGCAGGAAAAAGACAACCTCAGGGAAGGGTGTACCTTTCCTCCAGCTGCCACCAGCAACTGTTACCAATAGATGCCTCCCTCCTAGGGTGGGGTGCACACCTAGGGGAACACACTGCACACAGTACCTGACTCCATCAGGAGTCCCTGCTTCACAAAGAGCCTGCTGGAACTCAGGTCAGCTTATCTAAGCATTCAGTCCTTCACCCCAATGTTTCAAGGCAAGGTGGTTCGGGTCAGGACAGACAATACAACCACAATGTACTACATAAACAAGCAAGGGGGCACAAAGTCATCCCTACTGTGCACACTGGCCATGAAAGTGTGGAGTCTAGTTCACTCAATGGGAATCTCCCTTTCAGCAGTCCACCTGGGGGCCATAAACCCAGGCCAAGTGTACACCCTGGGGGGGAATACTACAAGTCTCAATGGCTGAGAGGGACCTGGGGGTGGTGGTGGATGTCAAGATGAACAACTCTGAGACTTGTAGGAGGGCAGCAGCCAAGGCCAACAGGATGCTGGGATGCATCGCTAGGGGGATCACCTCCAGAAGGAGGGAAGTGATACTCCCTCTGTATAACTGCTTGGTGAGGCTGCACCTGGAGTACTGCGTGCAGTTTTGGAGGCCACACTTAAAGAGGGACATTAACCTCCTGGAGAGGATCCAGAGGAGGGCAACCAAAATGATTTGGGGCTTGGGGGACAGGACCTATGAGGAGAGGCTCGAAGAGCTAAATATGTACACATTGGAAGAGAGAAGGGACTGGGGGGACATGATAGAGGTCTTCAGGTACATGAAGAGGGTAAATAGGGGAGGAACAGTCAGGGTGCTTCGAAGGAAGGAGGAAGGGGCCACTAGAGGGCATGGGTGGAAGCTGGAGGGGGGAAGGTTCAGGGGAGAAAGGAGGAGGTGCTACTTCACTGAGAGGGTGGTGGAGCCATGGAATGCACTACCTAGGGGGCTGGTGGAGGCAGAGACAGTGGAGGGGTTCAAGAGGGGGTGGGACAGGTACAGGGGAAGGGTTCTGGAAGCAAAATCCAATGCAGCAAGAATATCTGGAACTAGGAAGGGAGAAGCCAGAGAAGGCGAGGGGGACAGCAAGGTCAGCACCCAGGGTGGGGGCTGACCAAACGAGCAGACACGAAAGACCGTTAGGCCTATTCTGCTGGCATTTTAGTATGTTAGTATGTTAGCAGTCCACCTCCCATGTAAGGGCAATGTGCTGGCAGATGCTCTCAGCAGGATCAACCAAAACCACCATGAGTACAAGGGGTGATCAGAAGTTGGGGTGCCCCAGAAGTGAACCTCTTTGCAACCCCAGACAGTCACTAGTTACCACAGTTCTGTCACAGGCCTCCTGCAACGGGCATAGTCCCTCTGCATGTGATGCTGTTGTATTAGACAGGTATCCTATATGCATTTCCTCTATTTCCCCTGTTGCTCAGAGTGCTGAACAAGCTCAGGGTCCAATCAGTGACAATGATCTTCATTGCTCCAGACTGGACCAGACGGCCATGGTATTTTCTACTGTGGACCTTGTCAATTTCCAGGCCAATCTCTCTACCCAGGAGGCACAACCTATTGACCTCAAACGCAGGTCAGGGTCCTTTACTCTAATCTCCAGTCTCTTAGTCTCAGGGTTTGGCTCTTGAGGACTTACAGTATTCAGACTTGCACCTTTCTAAAGGGGTGCTGGAGGTTCTTAGGGTTTCTAGAAAATCCTTCTACCAGAAACACTTACCCCTCTAAATGAAGGAGTTTTTTTTTCCATTTGGTGCCAGTAAAAAGAGATAGACTACTGCCAGACTGGATTGTTTGTCATCCTAGAGTATATGGCACACCTTCATTCTCTTATCCTTAGGCCTTCTGCCCTAAAAGTGCACTTACCAGCTGTTTCTGCTTACCTCTTAGCTGATAAGGGGTCATCTCTGGGAGTTAATCAAGTATTTAGGAAGTTCTTCAAGGGTCTCATGCATTTGCATTCCCCTCACAGGGGAACACACCCCAGCATGGGACCTCAATATACAGTATGCATTGGCTAGCAATGAAACCACCATTTGAGCCCATGTCTTCAGCACAGTTTAAGTCTGCAACATGGAAAACAGTGTTCACAATAGCCTTCACCTCACCTAGGAGGATCAGTGAGCTCCAGGCTTTGTCCACTGAGTCAAATTACATATCAGTCCACAGGGACAAGGTAGTCCTCAGGACTAACAGAAACTTTATGCCCAAGGTGGTTTTGGATGTCCACCTAAATCAGTCCATTACCTTGTCAGTCTTTTTTCACTGAAACTGTAGTTCAGAAGTATGTAGACTGCACAGCCTAGATGTCAAGTGAGCTATAAGCTACTACTTGGGTCACTCAAAGGGTCACAAGGGTTAGCACTCAGCTCTTCCTGACCGGTGGAGAAGTGGGAAAGGGTGAGCCTGCCTCAAAATGTCTGTTGCCCTCTGGAGTATTGCTTGTATTCAGTGCTGCTATAGCAAAATATGTAAAGGACCCCTGCAGGCCTTAGAGTTCACTTTACAGGGAATATAGCTGCCTCAATAGCAGCTGCAGGAGATATTCTTTTGTCGGAAATTTGTAAAGCAGCTACCTAAAAAACAGTTCACACCTTTACTAACACTACAGACTGGATACCCAGGCCAGAGGTGATGCCAGGTTTGGCACAGCAGTACTGCAGAGTTTGTTTCCTAAAGAGGTTCTCTATCCTACTCCAAAGATACTGCTTGGGTAGTCTGCATATGTCAGAATATAGTAAGATTTCCTGGGGTTTGAAGAAAAAAATTACTTACCACAGTAATCTTGTTTCTTCTAAGGGAATCTTACTGTATTATGAGCTCCCACCCTACCTCCCCTATTAGAACCTATGGGCACTGCAGCACAGCTGTCCATGCTGTTGTATACCCACGAGTGGTTCTGTTGTTGGGCTTGGTGACTTGAGTCTGTGTGGCCCACATTTTTAGTTATTTATTTATTTAATTGTAAAAGTTAGTATAGATAGTGTGTTAGTATTCATGCTTTGTAAGAATCTGACAGTTGTAAATGTTTACCAGGGTCAGTGGTTTGAAAACCGAGCATGAACCTAGCATTCCATCATTAGCATAGGTTCTATTAACCATTTCGGCTCCGGGGCAGTGCAATGGGAGGACAATACTGCATATGTCAGAATACAGTAAGATTCCCTTAGAAGTAACAAGATTACTATGGTAAGTAATTTTTTTCTTCCAGAGCATTGTGACCCAGCTACTAGCTGGCCTCTTTAGCTGAGAGATTCCACCAGCCTGAGGTCAAAAGGTCACACTCTGATGCACTTTGCAATGAACTCAAAGAGCTGTTTCTATAGTCATTTCAACAATAATAACTACATCTAGTTTACAAATGAGGGAACCCAGTTACATACACATTTTTATAACTATATATAAGCAAGGTAAAGAGGTAGAGACAGCAAAAAGGGAATAGGAAAAAAGAGCAAGTAAAGGCAAGAGTTGACGGTGCAGTCCAATAGAAAAGACAGAGATAGTAGGCAGAATCCTTGCTTCAAGTTCTCTCTCTCTACACAGCACAAATGAAGCAGGGCCCAACCAACCCTGTCACATTAAGCAGTAATTTCATAAACTTTACCACCCCCAATGTCAGGCTGACTGGCCTATAATTACCAGCCTCTTCTCTACTACCACTTTTATGAAGTGGGACTGCTTCTGCCCTCCTCCAGTCCTCCAATGAGCTGTTAAATGGGGCTGTCTTAGGTGCAGCCAGTACCTCCCTGAGCTCCCTCAATACCCTTGGGAGGACCCTGTCTAGTCCCATTGCTTTGTCCCCTTTCAGATTTGTGAGTCCCTTCAGGACTCTCCTCTGAAAACGGACTAGTGTTCGCCTCCATCCTTCCAATGCTCCTTTTACATTTTTGTGGCCCCTCCCCACTAGAGGAAAAAAAGACCATTATGGTTCCTGCAAGTGGTGGCTGAAATGGTAAAGGCTAAAAGGGGTAGCATTCAAAAGGTATGAGGAGATGCAGAAGAAGGAAGATAGAGAGGTGTATCAGGGGAAACTGAGGGAAGCAGGGAATGCAGTAAAAAGCACAAAGGTGCAAACCAAAGAGAGAATAGCCCAGGAGGTAACAAAAGGGACAAGACATTTTTTTAGGTATGCAAGTGAAAAGAGAAAGACCAGAGGTGAGATTGTAAGGACAAAAGGGAAGGGGGTGGACTGTGCAGATGGGGACCAGGAAAGGCAGACATCCTGAACAAATACTTTTGTTCAGTGTTCATAGAGAAGGAGAAGGGGAGGGGCCACAAAAAAGTAACAGAAGCTTTGGAGGGAGGGAGACACTAGTACTTTTTTGTAGCGGAGAGTCCTGAAGGGACTTGCTAATCTAAATATGTATAAAGCAATGGGGACAGATTGGATGCATCCAAGGGGTAATGAGGAGCTCAGGAAAATACTGGCAGCTCCTCTGACAGTTCTATTTAACAGCTCACTGGAAACAGGAGTGGTTCTGGAGGGCTGGAGGAGGGCAGATGTAGTCCCACTACACATTAGTAATAGCAGGGAAGAGGCTTGCAGTTACAGGCCAATCAGCATGACATTGGTGGTGGAAAAGCTAATGGAATCACTGCTGAAGGAAAGGATTGTGGAATATCTTGAATCCAGTGGATTACAAGACCCAAAGCTGCATGGTTTCAAAGGCTGGAGGTCATGTCAAACAAATCTGATAGATTTCTTTGAGTGGGTGACCAATGATTTAGATTAGGGTGGATCGGTGGATGTGGCCTACCTAGATTTCAGTAAGATTTTCAACACTGTTCCACATAGAGGACTAGCAAGCAAGCTGGGTAGTTTTGGAGTGGGTCCAAAGATGGTAAACTGGATAAGAAATTGGTTAGGGGATAGGTGACAGAGGGTGGCAGTAAACAGAGTTCACTCCGAGGAAAGGAGGGTGACCAGCGGGGTGCCTCAGGGATCAGTGCTGGGACCGGTTCTCTTTAATGCCTTTATAAGCGACATTACAGAGGAGCTGGAAGGGAAGGTCTGCCTCTTTATGGACGATAGGATATGTGTGTGTGAGTGTGTGTGTGTGTGTAGGATGAGCAGAGATCTGTGGAGCCTAGAGGAGTGGTCAAGATGCACTTAGGGCACAGAAACCCAGGGACAGAGTACAGAATGGATGGAGTAATACTGACAACCAACAAGCTGGAAAGAGACAAGGGGTTAATTATATTGGATGAACTAAAGGGGGCTAGGGAGTCCAACAAAGCAATCGGGACAGTTAGTGGGATGCTGGCATGCATAGGGAGGGGTACCACCAACAGAAAGAGGGGGGTGGTGTTGCCTCTGTATAGATCACTGGTAAGATCCCACCTAGAGTATCGCATCCAGTTCTGGAGACTGCAGCTGTGGAAGGACATAGACAGAGTGGAGGCAGTCTAGAGGAAGGCAGCTAAAATGGTGCAGGGTCTGCATCAAAAGCCCTATGAGGAGTGACTAAAGGACCTTAATGTGTACATCTTGGTACAGAGGAGGGGGGGGGATATGATGGAGATGTTTAAATGCCTCATGGGGGTAAATAAGGTACAGGAGGGAAGTATTTTTAGAAGAAAAGGTGCTCAAGAACAAGGGGACATGCGATGATTCTGGGGGGGTTAGATTCAGGAGAGGCATGAGGAAGTACTTCTTCACAGAAAGAGCGGTGGATTCCTGGAACAGCCTTCCAACAGAGGTGGTAGGGGCTAAAAAAAACAGTGGTGGAGTTCAAGAATGCATTGGATAAGCACAAGGGAATCATAGTGGAAGTGAAGGGGAAGGTGGAAAGAGCTGTAGATTGGGTACAGTCTGCTGTAATAGTATCGGTAGGGAAAAATGGGCAGACTGGATGAGCCAAGCGGTCCTCATCTGCCATCGAATTCTGTTTCTATGTTTTTTCCTCTGTGAATACTGAACAAAAGTATTTGTTCAGGATTCTGCCTTTTTCTGTTTCCCTCTGCACAGTCTCCCCCCTCCTTCTTAACCCTACAATTGCCCCGGTCTTCCATTTTTTGCTTGCATACCTGAAATAGGTATGTAAGTGAAAGATAATGTACTGGTCATTATGTCATACCTAATACTATTGTGCAGAAAACTTTCTCATGAGCAAAAGGAGAAAAAAATACTTCAGAAATAAAAAGCAACAACTAACGACTTTTAAAAATGAATTACAGTTTCTACCTGTTACTTATGGTACTGTTAGCTCTTTAAGGGATGCAGGACACCCCCCCCCCCTTTTGTTAGTCTTCTGTCCTAGGTATGAGGATATCTCTCTGATGACCTAATGCTTGGGACAAAGGTTTCTCTGATGCTATGGAAACCCAAATACGTTACGCAAATGAGCCTGATGATTGATGTGTTGTATTGATTGTATCAAACAGTTACAAACTAATTAATAGAACAGAGTCACATTTCCCTGTGTGATCACACCTTGCTTCTTACTGCTTTAATCCAACTGATATTAAATACATTATATATAGATAGATAGAGTGCCTTGATAGTTACTATTATTAAGTTTTGATTCATTTAGATCTACTATGTAATGTATTTGCCCATATTACTGTCAACTACTAAGTAGCTAAAAATCAGCCTTGCACCCTGTGTCTCTGGCTGGGGTCCTGGCATGTCCACTTGTCTTACTAGTGTATTCCTACGGATTCTCTGCTTAACTGCTTGGTTGTCCTCTCTCATAGTTTACTGTGTCTTGTTGATTGTGGATTGCCAGGGATCCTCAATCCTATAGGTTATCAGCTGAGCTTGTCAATCTCTCCAAGTTGGTGCTGACCTGTTCTAAGACCCTCAGCCACAGACCTATAATCGATTAGAAAGTGGCCAGTTCCAGGTTCCCTGACCCACGAGGCAGCTCCTGTGGTCTCTGAGTGTGGCCTCAAAAAGTTTTAGAATGAACCCGTGGAACTGGAATAAGGGGATCCTGTGGGCTTCAATCTATATACTGGCCCAACTTGGGACAGACTGGCTCATTGCCAGTGCCACCTGCCCCCCTCATGCCAGTGTGGGATCGGGAGTACATATGGCAGGTCACTACAGATGCCCCTCCACCAGGTGCAATGTCCTTCTCTTAGTGGCGTATGAACTCTCTAGGAAAGGGATCCTATATCGATCCCTTATCCTCACCTGGGGCTCAACCCTATGTCCATCAGCAGCGGTCATACCCCCCCAACCCTCTCTCTTCGTCGATTGCTTGCAGCGCTGATACTACTGGCAGGAGACATCCAGCCTAACCCTGGTCCTGGGGCACCTAACGTCTCTATTTCTTCTCCATCAGATAAGGCATGGGATGCAGCCTGAGACCAAAGATACACGAAGTCCAAGCTTGGCTAGCGGCCTACAATCCAGACATACTAGCAGTCTCGGAGACCTGGTTAAAGCCCCATATTCTGGATCATGAGGTAGCTGCTGCTGGATATGCCTTCTACAGAAAGGACAGACCCTCTAGAAGAGAGGGGGGTCTTGATATGTAAGGGATACAATTCGTCCTCCTTGTTAGTATGCCACTTGGCCTGTCCCGGAAGCTGAAGCAATACTCATTCAGCTCACTCTAGGAGGGGCTAAGCACCTCACAATAGGCTGCGCTTACAGCCCGCCCACAAATGCTCTCAGCTCTTGCTGCCCTCCTGCAGAACCCAGCAGTAGAATCTGCTTCAGAGATCATCCTACTGGGTGACTTCAACCTAAACTGGGCCCTTGGTGAGGAAATCCACCATCAACGCTAAACTAAATGGCTCCCACCTCACCCAAGTCATTACCTTACCAACCAGAATGAATCATGCCACTGAAGGCATACTATAATTGATTGGGTCCTGACCTCTACCCCTAACAATGTAAAAATGGCAGGGACCTTGGCAGATGCATTGGTGACCACTCGCCTGTATTCGCCATCTGGAAGAATTGTGCGAATAAAGTCCCGCCCAGGATTTTTACCTCTAGGGACTACTCCAACTTCCGCCCTGACCAATTCATTCGCTACTTAAATGGCATTGACTGGAGCAATATAAGGCACCTCCCCAGTCTGGAGGATGCTGTCAATTTCTTCCCAAATATGACCAAAGTCATTGCAGAAACTGCAGTTTAAAGCTATTATTTTATTTATTTATTTAGTTTTTGTTTACCGGGTAGATACATTAGCCAGAAAGACTATTTTCAGGAACGCCCTGGGAGAGTACAGAGACAAATTTTCAAGAGAACAATAATGAATACATAACACAAGTTATGTGTAGATATTTGAGCATAACAGTGGTAATATTGATAAGGAATCTTAGGTAGCAAAACCAAAATACACCAAAATACAATATTTAGGTTACATAAGGCAAAACGATCAGGCAAATTAAAGCATCAGGACACCGATTTAAAAGTGGTAATAAGTGCTAAGAGAGCTATACCAGTTTAGAAATTAAGCAGTTGGCATATTTATAGATTATTATAGAATGGCAAGAAAAAATCCACTCACTTGATTAGCCAGCAGTGTCCAGAAGGCGTGAGGATAATACAGCACAACATCACAGATCAGTTCCCGGCAACCTCACAGAGCCTATGGAAAAAAAAAAAGAAATCACTACGCCTCTGGAAAGCTGTCAAAACCTTTACCTCAGCACAGCTGTGAAGAAATAAAAAAACGTCAGAAGTACCAAAAGTGAATTTTGACATCTTCAACATTGCAGACCTAACTGCACTATTTGAAACTGAAAAACAGCCAACTACAATCCCAGCTAAAAAAAAGAAAAAAAAAGACACCTAGATATAGCACCTCAAGACCTGGACCAACTTGAAACAGAAAGAAATGAGCCCACAACAAAATGAGCAACTTCCTGGGCTATGAATATATTCCTGGACTGGCTCACTGAGAGAAAAATAGAAATCAACTTCCAACAAATATCACCATCTGATTTAAACAGTACCCTTCGCTATTTCTACGGTTCAGTCAGAACAACAACAGGACAACCATACAGTATCAGCAGCTATGTAGGGCTTCGTGCTGGCATAAACAGATACCTAAATGAACTGCCAGTAAGTAGAAACATTAATCTGATGTCGATCCGGTTCAGTCCTCCAACAACGTATTTCTTGCCAACATCAAAATCTCCGTCCAGAAGGAAAGACCGCACAAAGCATCACCCCCCTTACCACTCACCCATCTTGAGCAGCTCAGAAACTCTGACGCGCTGTCTACAGAAACACCAGAAGGCCTAGTCCGTCGCGTATGGCTAGAAATTTAAATTCATTTCGCAAGGCGCGGTTGTGAAGGGCAGTGCAAACTAAAGCCAGATTCCTTCCAATTATGCACGGACTCCACTGGGCACGACTACCTAACAATGACTTTCAATGAAAAAACGAAAAATCACGGGAAAATCATGGAACGAGGCAGAGACAACCTACGCGGCTGCATGTTTGCCATCCCAGGACATCCGCATTGCCCAGTAGCAGTCTTCACAAAATACCAAGTAAAACTCCTGTAAATGCTCCCTGTCTCTACCTCCATCCTAGAAAAAAACCAACCAAACCGTGGTCCGAAGAAAATACATGGTTCACATTGGAACCCATGGGAATAAATTACTTGGCTACAATGCTTCCCAAAATATGTAAAGCAGCATCACTCCCACAAACCTATACAAACCACAGTCTCCGTGCTACTGCCATTCAAATTTTATCCAATGCTGGACTCCAAGCCCAACAGATAATGGCGGTAACAGGTCACCGAGCTGAAACATCTCTCCGAAGTTACTGGGCCCCTTCACTTCAAAACCGAAATAGTTGGAGCAACCTCCTCTCTGGCACCACAAAACCAGCAGACCAACAACATACTTCAACAGATATTTCCCCACCAGCGATCACCTACAAAACTCCTCTTCAAATTACTGATGCCTACACTCACCATGGCAAAGTCCACATAAGAACTGCACCTGGAATCCTACAGCAAGAACGGAGCACAGACCGAACCCGAGCTACAGGAATGACAGTGTAACATCGGCAGCGACCCAACCACCATCGACGACACCACACCTCACTGTCCTCAAAGCAATGCCTAAATACCCAAACCATCATCACGGAAACTCAATGTGTGTTTTCCACGTCTACAACAAATAAAATCAACCAACCTTCAAGAGCAACACAATGTTAAATGAACTTCCTCTCTGCTCTTCTAACTTCAAGTTCAAACTATTTACAGCAAGTATATTTTAATAAAGTAATATAATCAAACTGCATTATCATATTTATTCCTAAAAGCAAGCTTTAAACATATATTTATACTGTTGCATTATCATATTTATTCCTAAACAGCAAGCTTTAAACATATATTTATACTGTTGAATTTATTAAGCTTTAAACATATATTTATACTGTTGTATTTATTTATTTACAAACTGCATGGTGTTATTTATTCCCATGGCATTATTTATTAAAACTACACAATTCTGTTGTCACTGTTCAAATGTTATGAATATTAAAACTTTTAACCACAGAAACATGTCTGGGACTACTTTATTGAGTGGAAGTATACATGCATTTTCAATAAGTAAAAACCAAAAAACTAAAAAACTGAAACAAAAACTACATTTTTTTACAGCTGAGCCATTTTATAATAGCAATAATGCACTCCAGGGTGTGTGTTGTGCTGGGATAACGTCACGCCTTGCCGTTGGTCACACTTGGCCTTGACCTCATTGTAACAGCAAAGGCAGTGACGTTATCCTAACACACACACTGTCGCATTATTGCTTAATTAAATCATCAGTGTAAAGTGCTACAAGATGTACTGTAGTAGCTGGTTATAAACTGTTGATAAAAGGTAGACACCACCACGCGAATGGGGCCGAAGGCGAGTCATGGCTCGATGTCTGGGAACCGCGGCGTCTCGGCACATCTCAGCTGTGTCAGCTGAGGAAGCTGGGAGCTGGGGAACTCTCACACAATAGCTTGTAAGTAGAATTAGGATGGCAATTAGAGTGGAGGGCCCCATAACAATTTGCAACAAATGTCTAATGTTTACTACGGGAGAGTATGATGACACATGCATTTGTGATAAGTGCACCCTAGTGGAAGAACAGCAGGAAGGGATTACACATTTGTTAGAGAGAAAAACAGGGACAGAAGAGATAGAGAGGCTAGAGGAATTCATTGACTCCATGGTCTCTAAAATAGAAAGTCAGGAAGAGGGTATCAGTAAAACTGAGGAGATGCAGGAAAGGGAGCAAAGCTCAGAACAAGAAATAGAAGACTGGGCTAGGGTGACTAAAACAAGAAGTAGGAAAAGAGGAGGCCAAATACACAATAGTGCACCCATACAATTACAAAACAGATTTGCTCCCCTACCAAATGACGATCATGGGCATGTCCCACCAGCCCAAATACAGGAACCCAGAGCAAAGAACTGTGGGGACCAACCTAGAGACTTACTGGTAATAGGTGATTCCTTAATCAGAGGCATGGATTCTACACTATGCAGAGGAAGAAATAAACATACTACAGTCAGTTTGCTACCTGGTGCCAAAATACTTAACATATGCCCACTCCTGGAGGGATTAATGGAGAATACCATAAACCCTGTGGTCCTACTACATATAGGGACACATGACATCCAACATAGGGACCTTCAGGACATCTTTTTGGATTTCCAGGAAACTCTAGCTGCCATTAAACAAAAGGGGGGAAGCACTATAGTATCTAGCATCCTACTGGTATTTGGTCGGCATTCTTTTAAAAACCAAAGAATAAATACAATAAGCAGATGGTTAAAAGAACTTTGTAAAAAAGAGGGTGCTCAGTTTTTAAATAATTCAGAGGCTTTTAGAGCTCCCAGATTATTCAAGCATGATGGACTACACCTAGAAAGGGCAGGTACCAGATACTTAGCCAGGAGGTTCAAAGATACAACTGGACTGTATTTAAACTAAACACTAGGGGGCCCAGGGGATATACAGGATCAAACAACAACTTAACAGATAATACACAGGAATTAAAAAAAAAAATGAAACCTGGAACTACATACTTTTAAATGCAAGAAGCTTAAACAATAAAATTGTCGAATTTAAAAACATTATGTCCACCAACAACATACACATAGCAGCGGTTACAGAAACATGGTGGGATACAAATGATAACTGGGAACAGGACATACCAGGGTACAACCTCTACAAAAAAATCTGGACATCACAGAAAAGGGTGTGGGGTGGCACTATATGTATCTGTCAACATAAAATCACCAACCCCCTGTGATCGTCTGTTCCTTAAGCAACGCCCCGACCTATAGCATGCGAGGCTTAGATAAGTCACCAGTTCAATCTGTGTGCACCCTGACTGTGCTAACACCCGCAGACCTTGGCTTTGCTGCCATTCCATTTGGGATCCTTCCTTCGCCGGGTACCTCATGCACACCCGCTGCAACAATGGCTCGGGCCATAGCTACACCTGCACAGGCTGGGAACTTAGCCAGTTGTCAAGGTCCCCTGACCACCCTGTCCTCCTTCAAGCCCCCCCCAAGGCTGGCTATCTGTCAAAGGCTTAAAAATAGCACACCTTAATATCCGCAGCATCCTCCAAAACCTAGCAGAACTAATGGCCTGGGTGGCCCACTACAAGCCTGACATTATGGGCATCACGGAAACTTGGCTGAAGCCTCACATTCCTGACTCTGTGTGTGCCCTCCCAGGCTATAGCCTCATTCAAGGAGGCAGGGCAGGCAGTAAGCATGGGGGTGTGTGCTCCTATACTATAAGGTGCACCTTAATGTGTCTACAGTTGCTCATATACCCCCTGCATCCCCAGCCTGTGAGTTCCTTCACACCCTCCTCCTGCTTGGGAACACTAAAAAGGTGCATCTTGTCTGTGCCTACAACCCTCCAAAGGGTGGTGTTCAAGGGCTCTCCTCACTACTTGACCACCTTAGGGAAATGATTGGCTCAAATGAGCTGCTAATCCTGGGGGACCTTAACCTCAATTGGCTGGAGCCCAATATTAAGCAGTATGAGCCTCTTCTCTCAGGCCTTGCTCTCAGCCAGATCATCACGGGACCCACAAGGCTCTCCTCCCAGGGGGACAAAGGGTCACTTATCGACTGGGTAGTGAGCAATAGATTGGATAGAATTATCCACTCAGGAATACTCCCTGATGTCATCTCAGATCACTCTCTACCTTACTGCATATGGGGCACCTCCTCACCCAAAGTCCCCAGCAGAGTGATCCAGGTGAGGGACTGTTCCAAACTTATACTCAGTGACTACCTTGAGGATCTAAGACGTGTTGACTGGTCTAGAGTCACTGCTACAAATGACCCTGTTGCAGCCCTTGTTCATTTCCTTTCCATATTTGTCCCCTTACAAAACAAGCATGCACCCCTTACAAAAAGGAGGGTGAGGGGCACAGTCACGAAGTGGATCCATGGAGGCCCATTCTCCCTCATGAAGCAGAGAGACAAATGCTGGGTGAAACACAAGATCTCCCGCAACAATAACAACCTCCTTGAATATCGACTGCTCAGAAACTCCTGTAAGAGAGCCATCTGTGCCGCCAAGAGTGAGTACTGCAAATTTGCCCTGCTTAGCCTCAGCCAATAATCTTCGGCGCTTTTGGCAAAATGTTAAAAACCTGGTCAGAGGGTCTGCCAGGGAACAGATTGCCGACATGCATATCGGGGGGACCAACTGCAATAACCCACAAACTATTGCCACTGCATTTAACTGCATGTTCTCAGACCTGCCTGCTCCTCCTCCTTCCCAACTCTCTGCCCCTAAACCCCTGAGTGGGCACCCCCCCTCGACCACCCTTCTACCTCAAATGGATCTCAGTTGGAGAGACCCAGGAACTCCTAGCTGGTCTCTCCCACCACACGGGAGCAGGACACGACAGCCTTGAACCAAAGCTGCTTAGCATGGGGGCTCCCCTCCTTGCCTGGCCAGTCACTCATGTCTTTAACTCTTCTCTTATCTCGGGGATCATCCCTGACTTATGGAAGGTAGCCAGGGTTGTCCCTGTTTACAAACAAGGTGACCCCAAAGTTATTAAAAACTATCGCCCCATCACCATACTCTCTGCTACCTGTAAGCTCCTTGAAAAGGCAGTTGCCACACAACTCTCCCACTACCTTCAGGGTTATGCTGTTCTCTCCCCTGCTCAACATGGCTTCAGAAAAGGGCACAGTACATCGACAGCAGTTGCCGTGGTTACCTCTGAGATCAGGTCAGCGACTGACCAAGCCAAACTGACCCGTGCCATCTTCATCGATCTCTCTAAGGCCTTTGATCGGGTTGACCATTCCCTCCTCCACTCCACTCTTCATTCTCTTGGATTCTCCCACCAAGCCCTTGCCTGGTTCTCCAACTACCTTGCGGGAAGGCAGCAATACACCTGCTTCAACCGTGCCCTCTCTACCCTCTCCCCAGTTAACTGCAAGATCCCCCAGGGATCCGTCCTTGGACCCATTCTGTTTTCCCTATTCATTAATGAACTGCCCTTCGCTACAACCCATGGGCACCCAACTCTATACGTGGATGACCTCGTCGTACTGTCCAGTTCTCAGGATATTACTATCATCAACTCCTGGCTTAACTCCAACTTTGATCTTATCCAGAACTGGCTTGAGGGCCACAAGCTTACCATCAACCTGAATAAGACCCAGGCCATGCTCTTTGGCTCTGCGGCCAAAACCTCTTCCCACCCGGCTCCTCTAACCATCTGTGGAGCAAATGTCTCCCTTCTGCTGGTCGTGGACTCTGTCAAGTATCTAGGAGTTACCCTTGATCCACATCTGGATCTCACCATGCATCTTCGGAATATATGTAAGGCCACATACGGCAAGCTCAGACTTGCCTACAGAGCCAAAGATTGCCTCACTCCGGCTGCTCGACTCACCCTAGCCAGGGGGATACTTCTTCCCACGATTTGCTATGGGCTCATAGCCTTTTCCCCAGTCCCGAATTCTAGCCTTGTGAAATGGGACACTGCTTATAACAATATATGCCACTTCGCACTCTCTGCCCCTTGCCTTATGCATCGCTGTGAGCTCTACTCATGGCTGGAGTTGCTCCCCCCTGAAAAGCACCGTGCCTTTGTCCTTGGCAACTTCATAGATAACATAGTTAGAACAGCCACTCCTTCTGCGTTTGCCCTTCCCCTCAAACATGGAACCCCCTGCCTACCACTTAAGATCCAGTGTTGCACAGGTCTGCCTGGTTCCTAAGACCCGCACCCTCACAGGACACTGGGCCTTCTCCGACCATGCGCCAAGACTGTGGAACTCCCTTCCTGCCCTAGTTCGTGCCTCTCCCTCCCATTCCTGCTTCAAAACATCCCTCTGGAGCTTCCTCAAATCTGCCTCTGCCTGTCTATGTACCATATAGACCCAGTGTATTCTCTCCCTCCTTCCCGATTCACTAAGGGAGCTGTCCTGTGAGCTGTTATACTGGCTGCTGTTAAATCTCTGCTGATAACCAGCATAAGGCGCTTTCTGCCCTCCTGTTGGAGGGGTGCACTTGTCATATCAGTACCTGCTTCTATCTTCATTATTTGATGTTCATTCTCTCTCATGATAGGTGCTCATGTCATATCAGTATCTACTTGTATTTTCATTTATTTTGATGTTATTCTCTTTCATGATGTTATTTGATGTTATTCTACCTCTCAGTGCTGTTATGTATCTTGTTGCCATTCTGCCTACTTAACCATTTTGAAGCATGTTGTACCATATGCTGTACCACCCACTTGTCGAAGCCTGTGGCCCCTGTATGTTACCTCGACTCTGTATTATGTTTCGTATGTACTCTGTAACCCTCCCGGGTCGCACCTGAAAATAGGCACTTGGATGTCTGGAGTGCTTACCTGGTTAACAAAAGCAAATAAAATAAAATGAATAAATATAGATACTGATACACCCGACCAACTATGGATAAAGTTAATACCAACAAACAAACCAAAAATAATATTGGGCACTATCTACAGACCCCTGACGTCTACCTTACAGGCCAATAAAACTCTAATTTCTAAAATCCTCTCATTAAACCCAGAAGAGAGAGAACATTAATCCTTGGGGACTTAAATCTACCAGGAATAAACTGGAGGACATCGACAACAAGTACACCCTTAAAGAGGGAGTTATTAAATGCATGTGACCAAGTAGGGCTAATACAGAGGGTCGAGGAACCAACTAGGGGACCAAACACTTTGGATCTAGTCCTAACAAATATTGGAGAAACACTAAGCGAATGTACGACAACTGCACCCTTGGTTGCCGGCGACCACCTGAAAGTAGAATTTAAAATAGCCGAACCAATGTGTGAAAGCATAGGGTCTACAGCCATTCCCAATTTTGGCAAAGCAAACTTTGATAAGATCAGAGCAAACCTAACTAACTGGCAGTGGCATAAGGATTTTGGGAACAAATCACTAAATGACATATGGGAAATATTTGTGTTAAAAATAAGACAATAAATAACTGATAATATTCCCTTAGAGCAAAAATATCCACCCAAAAATAACCAAAAAATTTATTGGACATCTTCTATCAAAAAACTATTAAACAGGAAGCAAAGATTATTTAAGAAATGGAAAACAAACAAAACTGTCACAAACAGGATACAGTATACTAAACTGTCCAAATATATATATATATATATATATATATATATATATATATAATTAAAAAGCAAAAGCAAACCTTGAAATATACCTGGCCAACAGAGTAAACAAGAACTACAAAGCCTTCTATGCATACATAAATAATATAAAAGGTAGCTCAAATAATATAGGCCCACTCAAAAAAACAAATGGGGACCTGACTTCAGATAATAATGAATTGGCAAATATAGCTAATGCATATTTTTTAACAGTATATAACATGAAAAAAAAGGACAATCACGTAGCACTTATACCACAAAATGTCCCTTCAGACAGAATCAAAATCAAAACAGCTGATGTAGAAGCTAGGTTAGTCAAATTAGATCCAAATAAATCCCCAGGCCCAGATGGTTTACATCCCAGAATACTTAAGAAAATGCAAGTACAGTAGCCCCACAATTGGCTTACATTTTCCAGAAATTGTTGGACACAGGGGAGATAGCAGATTGTTAGAAATCAGCCACAGTTATCCCAATATTCAAAAAAGGGAAATAAATCTGACCCTACAAATTACCGACACATGAGTGTCACTGCCATTCCATCAAAAATCCTAGAAGGGATATTAAAGGATGAGATAACGCAACATCTCCACACTCACAACCTCACAGACCACTCTCAGCATGGATTGGTAAAGGGAAGGTCATGCCAGACAAATATGTTGGCATTCTATGGTAGAGTAATGGATAGCTTGGATGAAAGAACACCAGTAGACATACTATTTCTTGACTTCTTCAAAGCTTTTGATAAGCTCCCCCACCTCAAACTAATACAGCAAATGAACAAGCTAGCCATCCATCTGACCATGACAAACTGGGTGCAAAAATGGCTAGACAATAGGAAACAAAGGGTATGCATCAGAGGAGAATTATCTGAATGGTCAGAAGTGGCAAGAGGGTCCCACAGGGATCAGTGCTGGGCCCTTGTATTTTTAATCTATATGTATCATCTCTACAAATTAATCATAACTCAATTTGGCTACACAAATTTGCAAATAACTGTAGGATAAGGGCAGAAATCAATATAAATTCAAATTCATCAAATCTATAGGACATAATTGACAATACAGTATCATGGACTGAGCAAACCAAACTGACACCAAACCAGGACAAATGCTACATTATGCACATGGGAAAAAGTAATCCAAGAATATTATACATACTTGTAAATACCGTCACGAAAACAATTGAGGAGGAACGGGATTTGGGTACATTGTATCCAGTGATATGTCCTTTACGCCTTATTGCCAAAAGATAGCCCAGAGGGGAAATAGAATTCTTAACTGCATATTAAGACATATAGCATCAAGGAGCAGGGCGGTCATGTTGCCATTATACACATCCCTAATCCAACCCGTAAAGGAGTATGGTGCACAGGTGTGGGCACCACACAAAAAGGGAGATATAGCACTATTAGAAAGAGTCCAAAAGTGAGCTGCCAGGGCAATCCAGGGTATGGACAGTAAGAACTACGGAGCTCGTCTATTAGAACTCAACATGTACTCCTTGGAGACAAGAAGGAAAAGGGGAGATATGTGTTTAGTGCATAGGGCATGGAACAATGAAAATCTCTAGGTCATCACTGGTTTAGATATGAGCACAAACACATATGATACTAGATCCCACCCACTACTGCATACAGCACCAATCAGAAGAAAGGTGTGTAGTACATGATGGTTTAGTCAGAGAGTAGTCCAAGACTGGAATAGACTTCCCTTGGAGGTCGTGGCCAGTCCATCAACCACATAATTTAAAACTAGATGGGATGCTTATACTAAACAAATTAGAATTTAGTAAATATAGCTGGCGAGCATCTAGGATGAAAGTCCATCAGCTCTGTACCTATCATATGTATCCTAAATATACTAACATACTACTTGCCAGCAGATTAGGCCTTACGGTCTATCGAGTCTGCTCGAACCTTAGATCCTCAGTTGGGTGCCGAGGCCCTCCCATCCCTTGTGCTCCAGAAACCCCTATCATCCATCCCCACCCCTGTGGGATAGGCCATCATCTGATACATTCACTTTCTGTGTCTGTCCCACCCTCTCTTGAAGCCCTCCACTGTGGATCTCTGAACCAGCTCGCCAGGCAGTGCATTCCAAGGGTCCATCACCATCTCAATGAAAAACCTCCTCCTCTTTTCCCCCCTCACTCTTCCACCTTCCAACTTCAAACCATGCCCTCTGGTGATACCTCCCTGCTAAAGATCCCCTCCATGTTTACCCTATTTATTCCCTTGAGGTACTTGAAGACCCCAATCATGTCCCCCCTGTCTCTTCTCTCCTCCAATGAAAACAGGCAGAGCTCCTCAAGTCTGTCCTCATAAGTCAAATCCCCTAGCCCTCGTATCATCTTAGTTGCCCTCCTCTAAACCCTCTCCAGGAGCTGTATGTCCCTCTTCAAGTGTGGTCTCCAGTACTGTACACAGTACTCAAGGTGTGGTCTAACCAGTCCATTGTACAGCGGCAGAATCACTTCCTTGCTCCTGGAGGTGATCCCCCTTACGATGCATCCCAACATCCTGTTTGCCTTGCTAGCTGCTCTCCCGTACTGCTCAGAGTTATTCATACATGCATCCACCATGACCCCTAGGTCTTTTTCCCCTATTGAGGCCTCCTGCGCCTCCCCTCCCAGGGTGTACCTGTGTTTAGGGTTTCCCACCAAGATGCAACACCTTGCACTTGGTGATATTGAAATTTAATTTCCATGTGTGAGCCCAGCTTTCCAGGGTGTCCAGGTCCCCTTGCAGGGCCAACCTCCCCTCTTCTCCCTCAACTACTGCTCCCATCTTGGAGTCATCCACGAAGAGACTCATTTCACATCCTATACCCTCCCTGATATCCGATATGTATGCATTAAACAAGATTGGACCCAGGACCGAGCCCTGCGGTACCCCACTACCAACCTCTCTAGGGTTCGAGAGCTCCCCACAGACCACTACTCTCTGGGTGCATCCAGCTAGCCAGTTTTCAATCCATCTGACCATCAAGGGCCTACTCCTAACCCCATCAGTTTCTCCACCAGACCATTGTGGAGGACAGAGTCAAACGCCTTGCTGAAGTCCAAGAATAATACATCCACAGGCTTTCCCCTGTCCATTTCTGATGTTACCCATTTGTAGAACTCCACAAGCTTGGTTTGACATGATCTACCTGGCACAAACCCATGTTGCCGACTATCCAGACCTCCCACCTCCTCCAAGTACACCCCCAATCGTTCCTTTAGTATACTCTCCATTAATTTTCCAACCACCGAGGTCAAACTGATGGGTCTATAGTTACCTGGTACTTTCCTCGACCCCCCTTTATGGATTGGCACCACATGTGCCTCTCGCCAATCCCTAGGTACCCTCCGTCTCAAGTGACCTGTTGAAGAACTCCGCCAGGGGTGCAGCCAGTATGTCCGCCAATTCCCATAGTACTCTCGGATTAATGCCATCTGGCCCAGGAGATTTGTCTTTCTTTAGGGCCTTGAGGGCTAACCACACCCTTTTGGCGGAGATAGCATCATCCGTCCCCTCCACCTTACTGGCCTTTTTATCCTTATCCAGATGTGACACCCTGGGGTACCTCTCCCTCCCTCTTGCTCCATTTCTGTTGCTCTGATCTCACTCACTGCCTTCTATCCCTTCATGCCTTGCTTTGTGAATCTCCATCCCCTCCCTAGTGAACACAGAGGCAAAGTACTCGTTAAATACCTCTGTCTGGTCCCTCACCTCTTCCACCACACCTCCTTCTGATCTCAATCTGCTGAGATGGCCTTAGTTTTCTCCACTCCCAATGTGCGGAAGAACCCTTTTCCCTCCATGTATCCCTTGTGCCAGCCGCTGCTCTTTACTGGACTTTGCTCCCCTCACCATACGGGTGACTTTTCTAGATGCAAGATGGTACATTTCCTTATCCCTATCCCCTCTTGTTGTTTTATATTTTTTGTAGGCTGCCTTCTTTTCTCTGACTGCTACCTGTACCTCACTGGACCACCAGCATGGTTTATGTGACCTTGCTCCCTTACATTTCAACTTAGCGTAGATCCTGACTGCCTCATGAAGTCCCCGTTTTATGACCTCCCATCTCCTTTCCACACTTGTCATTGATGTAATCCCCTTCAAGTGATCCTTGAGAATATTTCCCATGCCCACAAAGTCTGCCCCTCTGAAGTCCACTGCCAGTGTCCTAGATCTCACCCCCTCCCCATGCTTATTTGAAACCAGACAGTATTGTGGTCGCTCCCAGTCAGGGGGTCCTGTACAACCAGGTCCCTTACCAGATCCCCATCTGCCAGAACCACATCCAGGACATGCCCCTCCCTTGTGGGCTCCATCACATGCTGTGCTAAGAACACATCCTGGAAGCCGTCCAGCAGCCTCTGCTCCTTGGCCACCTTAGAGGACATGGTTCCCCAGTTTGTACCTGGCATATTAAGGTCCCCCATCAACACCACTCCTTCCCCTTTTGGTCCACACTGGCAGCAATGATGTTGTCCAGCAAACCATCCTCTAGAACATCACTCATCCCGGGGGGCCTATATACTACACCCAGCTTGACCTTATCTCCTGCTGGGGATCGTAAGGTGACCCATAAGGCCTCCACGTTTCCCTCTGCCTCTTCTACCCTAGCAATTTCTATGTCATCTCTAATGAACATAGCCACTCCACCCCCTCTGCCCTCCTTTCTATCCTTCCTAAGCATAGTGTACCCCCGTATGTTTAGGTCCCAGTCATGGTTTTTGTTGGCCCACGTCTCCGTGACTGCCGCCACATCACCCCGAACAGCATGGCCTGGAACTCTGGCAACTTGTTTCACAAGCTTCTGGTATTTACTAACACCAACCCCCACCACTTATCCCTGATCCTCTTTGTCGAACCCCATCCAGATTCCTTATACTTCCATCCTCCCTCTGCTCCACCTGAAACCTCCACCCCCAGTCTGTTTCCCCCTTCCCCCCTTGGGCTTGAAGGTTACTCCCCTCATCTGGAGGAGAGGGCTTCTGGTCAGTCCCTCCCTTATCCCTTCCCCCCCTCACAAGTTTAAACCCCACCTTTCTTGAATGTAGCCAGCCATCCCTGTTTAGGGACTTCCTTCCTAATGGGGCAAGATGAAGCCTGTCCTTGGCATATAGTCCCTTATCCTCCCAAACTCCATTCCAGTTCCTAACACCTCAACCCACTCTCTTCACCCCACTTCCTGAGCCAGTCATTAACCTCTGTGAGCTTCATTTTTCTCCACTGAGGCCTTTGGTACTGGCAATATCTCAAAAGGAAATGTTGCATCCATTATCCCGACAGACTCTGGCAAGTTCTTGGAACCTTGGATTTCAAAAGCGCTATTTCCCTCAAGATGCGTTAGTTCCCAAATGCACCAGGAAATTAGGTTTCCCTCCACAGTCCCTAACCATTTCATACACCATAAACTTTGCTCTGTGCACTGTCAGCCCAGAGATACTCACTACCTTCACCTGGCTATGGCGTCCACCCCCCTGTCCCTCCCACTGGATACCCCTAATCATCGAGTCTCCCAATAAAAGAACCTTAACACCGCCATCATCCTTATGGTTACCTCCACTATGCCCTCTCAGCCCCCTTCCCCCCCTTATTCATGATCTCAATTCCATGGGAGTCTTCCTGCCTTATTAGAGACCCTTGTCACCCTCCTTTCTGCCTCCTCGTAATTTTGCCCATTAACTCAAACCCCTCTGAATAGGTGTCCCTTTAACCTCTCTTATCCAAACCATTTATCCTGGCACTGATGGTTTCCCTTCCCCACACCACTCCTCCCCTTGTAATAGTACCCCTGCCTCCAGAGGCTCTCTGTGGGTCCCTTTAGCTAGGGCCCCATCTCTGGTACTGACCCCCTGTTGAAGGGGGCTCCTCTCAACCTCCTTGTCTCCCAGTTTCTCTCCAATCATGCTCTCCTCCCTCATGTCTGCAATATGTTGCATCTCCCCATTGCTTAACATTTATGTTTCCCTTCTCCCTCTGGGACTATTTCTATCCTTTCCATTGCCAGTCTGTGATGCCCTATGGGTATCAACTCCCTCCCGGCCTCTGTATAAGTTTCCTCATTTCCACCAACCCCTTCCTCCCCCTCTAGGTTGCTTAGTAGCTCAAATTTATTGTGACACTCTATGTCAGCCTCCATCGAGTAACCCGAGTTTCCCCTGACTGCACCTCTAAACTGCCCCTCTTCTTCCTCTCTTGCTCTGTTCACCTTAGGAGCTCCCTTCCCACAGTCTGCTGTTTTAGACTTCTGCGCAACAACCTCTCCTGACTCTTCCCCTCCACTCTCTTTGTATTCAGAATGTTCACCCCGTACACTTTCCCTTAGCGTCAACATCCCTATCTGAGGGTCCTCTGTCCTAATATCCCCCTTCTGCTTGCTGTAACATAACGTCCTGTAATTTCAGAGCATTGCCCCAGCCTTCCCTCAGCCCCACCCTTCTGCTGCCCATATCCACACCCCTTATCCTTGGACACCCCCAGCTCCCCAGCTTACTCCTTAACCAATATACCTCACTCCTGATACAAGATAGCTGTCTACAGAGTGGGCAGCCTCCCTCTCTCCAGGCCCAATTGAGAATTATTGCCATCCCACAGCCTGTGCAGCCTACAACCCTTCCGAAGATGCCTGCCATGGTGGAATATGGCCACCCTGTTTATCCCCCTCTGTTTATAATGGCACACCCCCTTTTCTCAGTCCCTTCCCTGGAATACAGTTTCTCTCTATACTGACTGCAGTTATTTACAAACCCAATTTCAACCCCACCAATAAAGTTCCCAAGTCTCACAAACACATACAGTCCAGTGTGTGTTCAGTCCCACTAACAGTGTGTGTATGCAGACATCAGGTACCGTATGATGTCACAGGCCCTACAGCTCTTGTTGCTTCAAATTTCAGTCCCAAACAGAAATACTCAGCCCTTCAATCCCAACCCCAGTGGCTTTTCAGTATTTGAAAGCCTACAAAACAGGGTGAGTGGGAGGCTCTACCAACACCAGGCAAACAACACATTTAAATTTCACTCTAATTATCACTGCCAAACAACTGTTCCCAAGCCTCAAAAGTTACAATATCACAGCCCAAGTAACAGTTCTAACTCAAGGTAACAATTTTAACACATAGAACTAATTTCACTTACAAAACTATTCAAATATTTCAGTTAAAACAGAATATAACCCCAGACCTCTGTCCTTACCAGCCTCCTGCTTATGTTCCCAATATGCTTATTACTTTTCACCAAATCTTTCACCATGTCCCTTAATTGTATGCTGACCATTCCTTATCATGGAGCTTTCTTGCTGAGTCTTTTATTGTTAGGAAACATTCGTATTGTTAGCAAATACCTTTGAGCAACAAGTGTTCTTTTTCAAAGGTTCCATGTCAGGACTGGTTAAGTACAAAGCAATTATAAAATGTCCTTGTCTTCTAAGTGATGTTCTCTCACATATCGGTGTAGTGAGCAGACAGATCAGTGCTACAGAAGGCAGAAAAATGGTTTGGACCGCTGCGTTCTGCTTTGTCTTTAAAATGTAAATTTCCTAAAATGGCCTTTAGACAGATTTCATATTGTAGAACTGGTTTCATTTTCTCTTTTTATATCACATTTTGATGGTTGTAAAAATGCAGTGCCACATCCGAGAGATTTTTTCTGCATTAATGCTTAATCTTGCACTGTTGCTAGATGTAAATCAAATTTCATAATGTAGGGTAAACTGTGTGTCTGTACACTTTTAGTGTAAATTAGATAGAGAATAATGTATCGGCAACAGTGTTTAACAATTTTTTTTTACACAACCTTAGTGTGTGATATCACATAAACAATAAAGTAAAAGTTGAAAAGTGATGATCTGTGATACATCAAAACAGATACTGTCCTCAGGTAGTCCCTGATAGTCCGTGGCCAAACTACCCCACCCAGTCTTCTCCTGCTCTCCACCCCACATCTATAATTGCAAAACTTGTTAAATATACTGCAAAAAGGAGGATCTGTGTCTCACTGGGACATTCTGAAGAAAGTTTTTCTTACATTTCAGAGAATAACAAAGTTTAAAAACAGCCTTCTTGTGTTTACATGCTCCTTTTGAACAGCAGGATTCTCTTGTTCCTAGAAAATGAGGGTGGCTGGGAGCAGATTAGGAGAGGATCATGCATTACAGCAATCAGCCTTTTAGTTTTGTTAGTCATGTGTGATTGGTCAGCCTGCCTAGCATTATCAAAGATGCTCCTCCCCCTCCCTCGTGGCTGTACCGCGACAAGGTGATACAGTCAGTCTATAGTATATCTAAGGCGTGCTGCTGCCTTTTAGGAAGGGGGTACTGACTGGGCAAGCAGCAATTTCACCCTAGTTGTTCCCCTTAAATCAAGGATCTGGGTCAGGACAGGAGGCTCACTTCTATAAATAGTGCCTCAGGGCTTGGGAGGGGGCTACTCCATTCTCAGGATGGATGTCTTTAGTAAGGCAACATGGCACCGAAGATCCAATGATGGGAGTTCTGGGAAGGTAGCTGTGAAGGTCTTAGGACATCCAATGGCTATTGAGGAAGTAGGAGTCAAGTAACGTGAGCAACAGTGCCAGTGTTCGTAGGTAAGATGGATGATGTCAGTACTGCTATGAGGTATCTTGTGGTTCCCATTATCTGTAACAGTGATGATGATTACAGAGTCATTGAGGAAGTAGGAGTCGAGTAATGTGATCAACAGATCAACAGAGCTAGTGCTTGTAGTGTAGGTAAGATGGATGATGTAGGTACTGCTATGAGGTATCTTGTGGTTCCCGTTATCCATGACAGCAATGATGATTTCAGAGTCATTGTATGACTGAAGGAATTAGGTCACTTTTCCATTTAAAAGATATCCTATGAGACATTATAGATAGGGAAACTATTGTGCTTAAATTAACAGGATTTGTAGGGAGTATCCAGTAGAGTTGGATGAGGGATGAAATCTTTCTATAGTCTGGTCAAATGGGATTCCAGAACTGATCCTGGGGAAAGGATTAGGAAGTATAGATAACCTTATAGTGATGTAAGAGTCTATGAGGTATGTTGTCCAAGGGGATGTTTGCTAAAAGCAGTTTTCCTTAGCTGAAATGAACAAGTGCTCCATCGAGTAGTGGATGGGAGCTGTTAGGATGACCAGGGAGGAGTATGAGATAGATAAGCAGGAGTAGTAGTTGATTGGGTAGGAATACTGGCCAGAGGCAGGGTAGAAATGTCCAAAAGAGCTGCAGTAGACAGGATGAAGCTCCGAGCCCCTAGGGTGGCGAAGAGAAGGCAGTCAACCAAGGATGGGGGGGGGGGGGGGGGGAAGTCTGAAGGTGATGTCTGTGGACTGCAGGAAGGAGTCCTAGAAGAAAACAGCAGAGGTCAAGCCATACTGACATCACTGGAGCAGGAAGGAACAGGACTGGGGTCAACACCACAGCAAACCGAAGTAGAAAGAAGCAAAGTCACTGCAGGCTATGAGTGGCAAATCCAATGAAGACCAGAAGTAAATCCAGGTACCAGGTGCTATGAAGCTGACAAAGGAAAGTCCCAGGAGCACAGAAGATGGTGAACAACAAGTGTAGAGAACAGAAGGTGCTGCAGCAAAGTGGCACAAGGTTCCCACTTCCGAATGAGAAGGCGAACTCGCATGATAGATGGGAAGGGGTGATCTGCAGCATGGAAGTCCAGGAGGCAGTTGAAAGGAATGGAGGTAGAGACTGAATAGGCTGGCGAAGTCCAAGTCCAAAGTGCAAGGAAGCCAAGGTAGGGATGAGTATAGTGAGTTCATGGAATGCAGGATGCAGACTGGTCAGGTAGAATGCAGAAGGAAAATGGGGTACATTGGTTCCATTCCCAAGGGGAAGTGGCAACCGGGTATCAGGTAGAGAATGCAGAAGGTTAAAATGATCAAATGCAGACACGGGTTCCCATCCCTAGTAGTCGAGGCAAGATGACTATTACACAATGCCACCAGGCAGAGGTAGGATGATGAAGGCAAATGGAGGAAAGTGGTCCCATTCCTAAAGGGAAGCAGCAATCTGGTATTTGGGTAGAGAATGTAAAAGGCTGAAGCAGTCTATTGCAGACACAGGCAGCCATCCCTGGTAGATGGTGTGAGACGACCTTCATTCGATGCCACCAAACAGAGGTAGGATGCGAAAGGCAAATGGGGTATGGTGGTCCCATTCCAGAAGGGAAGTGGCAACCAGTGAAGCAGGCAGAGAATGTATAAGGTTGGACCAGTCAAACGTAAACAAGGGCTCCCATCCCTGGTAGTCCAAGCGAGATGATCTTGTCTCGAGGCTGCCAGGCATAGGTAGGATGGTGAAGGCACATGGGGTAAATAGGTTCCATTCCTGAAAGGAAGCAGCAACTGGTATAGGTAGAGAATGCATGATTATGACATGGTAGATTGCCGACATGGCTCCCATCCCTGGTAGTCAGGGCAAGCTAACCTTCACTCAATGCCACCAGGCAGAGTTAGGGATGGTGGATGTAAGGTTTGTAAGTAGTAGGCAGTAGTGAGTGTAACAGAATCTCATCTCCGGTAGATAGGGCAAGCCTACCTTCTCTCGGTACCTCAGAAGGTACAAGTTAGGGACAGAGTATGAACAAACTGCTGGTATGGGCTAAGCAAGAAAAAGGCAGCTGGCTGCATAGTCTTAGATAGGTAAACTGTGAGGCATTAGAAATGGGAAGGAAGCAAGTAAGAGTAAGGAGTAGGAGAATGTGAGGAGGAGTCATCAGGAATGCCAGTAAGCGGGGGTGAGTAATCCAGGAAGGAGCATACTGGTAGCTATAGAATGCAATGGATAGCAGAAAACCATGAGGAGAGCCAATGATGCGGGCCTTGGGAGCACCACAAAAGGTGAGGAAGAAGGGGCAGGTATGAATGTTGTAGGTAACCTCTTACTGCTGCTGCTCTTGGCCCTTTTAGGAGACAACTCCGACTTCATCTCATTTCAACTAGTTGTTGTGACTGCCTCACCTAATCAGAGGCCCACCGCTCAATGCCCTCCACTTTAGTCTTGACAGCTACCTCTCCCCGCCTTGCCCCGTTCTACCAGCCTACCCCCTTGCCCCCTCTCTTTTTCCTCCCCCTTGGGCATTTCCTGACTTTTATCCCTCCCCTCCCTCCATTTTAGAGCTCTTACCCTGACCCTCTACCCTCCGACAATGGCCTTCCTGCCTGCATACCCCCTTCCCTCTCACCTGCAGTGCTTATTTCTAAGATTGCCCTTGGCTGGTATGTCATGCTACCTAACATTTGGCATATTTTGAATTACTGGAATTTCCTAAGCCTCAGTCTCTTACTTCTTTTTATTGTGTAACTATGTATTATTATGTTGACCTTTGTATGTATGTATACCCCCCATTCCTTCAACATGGAACCTTTGTAAATAAGCAGTTCCTGCTCAAAGGTATTTGTGATCCTAGATTTCAATAAAATAAAAATAAAAAATAAAAACTGGCAAGCTGGAAGGAGAAGAGCATCAGGAGTAGAACAAGGTAACAGAAATCTTGAAGCTGAGCAGGGTATAGGTGGTGGTGGTGGAAGCAAATGGAAGGGGTGCAAGCTCCAGACTGGAGGTAGAGGTAGCATGGGTCTGGATGGTAGAAAGGGCATAGAAGGAGATGGAGTGCTAGCGTGAGGAGTGAAAGGCCCAAAAAGAAAAGCAGAGAAGCACAGGACAAGGGCAAGAGTGGAGGATGGGGTGTGAAAGGTAGAGTAGAAGGGACGGGGAAGAAGCTCCAGGAAGAAGACAGCAGGGGCAGACAAGGAGAGCCATGGGAGAGAGGGCAGGACAGGGAAGGTGTTATGTATTTTTTTTTTATTCTGTGTTCTGCACAGGTCACTCTCTCAGACTCCTTCCAATGTAGAGGGCATATGGAAAGTAGCAGCAGATGAGGAGAATACGGTAATGACAAATTAAGAAAAAAAAAAAATAACATAGAGATCACCCAGATAGCCACCACAGTCCACAGAAAACACACAATGCACAGTGCTGGCTCAATGAGAGACATGCATCCGACATAAATGAAATACATTGGGGAATGTCATAGCATCACAAGTTTGAGTAGAGGAGAGGCAGCAAGATCGGTCCCCTATGGGTGAAGGAAGGAAGGAATACTCCATGGTGTACAATGTATCATAAGGAGACAACAACAGGGTCCTGTACAGCTGCAGTGGAGCGGAGCAAGAGAGGAGGGAAACAGCAGATCGAGAGGCTGCTGATCTATTGATTACTTTCATTCATGGGAGGCAAAACTAGAAGGGTCAGTCGCCGACAGTATCAGAGCATCCCAGGGACAGCATGGAACAGCTGCTGACGTGGTACAGTATTGTCTGAGGAAGTACTGCAAGACAACACAGCGACCAGAGCAAGGGATGTGGCAACAAACGCTGCCAGGGAGCAGTGAAATGTTATTGTGCCAGATAGGATAGCAATCCTAATCATGGAGTATGCATGCTCAGCATCTATCTACGCTCTTGGGGCCCTTGGGGAGCAGAAGCAGAGTGAACCTCCAGAAGACCCCTGACAACTCACTTTCCATGGAAACAGCATCTCTGATATAGGAAAACAGCTACTGCAGGTCATTGTGGCAGTAGTGAGCAGAGCGAGGCTGAGCTTGCAAAGGTGCCCCTGTACGGCCACATCCAGCCCACAGCAGAAAGAGCAGAGAAGGCAGCACACAGAGGTTGGGACACTGAGAAAAAGAAGTGATTAGGGGACATGGGAGGCAGATTGTGGGAGGAGGGGAAAGAGCAAGGGAGAGGAGTTGAGGGGTGATGAGGGGAGGATGAAGGAGCACCGGGAGCCAAGCTCTGGGGGAGCATTGAACGTCAGAAGCACCAGCACAGAGAGAGCAGGGGAAGTAAAAGGAAACAATGGAAGAAAAGGTGGAACAGTATAGAACAGCACAAGAACACACAGGAAAGAGGTGCTCAGAGGTAGAGGAATTAAGCAGAGAGGAAAGGAGGCTCAGCCCATGAGCCACACAGCAGCCCAGCACTTGTGAAGGGGTAGTGTTTCACAATACACTAAGCAGAGAACTGCCATGGAAGGCTGGCCTTTGTAGGGGTTGTTGGAGGAGCTATTCCTCCACATTGAACCTCGGACTATAGCCCTCCCATTATGTGTTTTGGTTGGCAGGATGTGTTTTTTCCCTCTGCATTGTGCTGTCTCAGTGTACAGGTCCAGACCAGTCAGGACACAGGATTGTCCCTACATCTCTTATAAAATTACGTAATAGCAGCAGTAAAAATTTGTATTTCTAGAGCATGAAGATACAGTATGTGAGGTTTGTTGCATTTAGGCTGTCCTCGCCATATTTCCTTAAGGGACGGAGGACTTCATCCTGTTCATTGTTTGTCTACTGATTCAAGGTGAATGTGGCACCCCCTTTGCCACAACTCCTAGGTTTGTGAGGATGTCTCTTTGATGACCAACTGGTCAGGATCAAGTGTTTTTTTGATGATCTAGGAACCCAAACATGTTATGTAAGTAACCCCCCCCCCAAATTCAGGAGGCTTACCTTGAGCATCTCCCCATGCTCATTTGATGCCCAGTGCCTGGCAACCATCCTGAAGGGGAATGTAAATCCATGTACTGTAATGTTCTGATGTTATCCTATGTAAGTGTGCAGATCCATACCATTGTGCTGTCCCTTTAAGTGCTCCAGCAGTGTGTACAGTGTGCATAGCCTAGGCTGGGTCCAAGGACAATGAAGCACGAGACCAGCTAAGCAGGACCCTAATTGATTCCACTCTGCAGTTGCTTGATAGTACAGAGGGAGTTCTTCGATGTACTGTAAATATTTATTTCTAAATCCTTACTGTTACTAAATAAATTAGCTGTTTACTTTGCCTTTATGTTCCTCCACTATGGGAGCCACCATCTTTAGTCCTGGACTCCATGTTTGGACCAATCGGAACCAAGAAGTCCTCAAGGGGTCCTTATTACAGTGCCTTGTAGATAAAACTGTGGACTTTCCTTGTTGGTGCCTAAATTAACCAATAATAGCTCTTGGACTGTGATTGACGGTGCAGGCAGCCAACTGGAATACAGAGATCCCAGTCTTCAGTGGGACTGTTGTTTGAACAGTTCAGTCAGTCCAGCTCGAGCTCTGAAGTTGAAGGGAGCAAGGTGTGTTGCAGTTGCAGTTCACAGGGAAAAGGCCTGACTTGCCTCCCTGCATGACTGGAAGAAACTCTAACTGCATAAAAGCAGAGAGAGAGACTTTTGCAGTAGTTGGGCTGGAAGTTCAGCTCAAGCCATCGAGAAGGAAGAAATGTCTGTGTGAATTGAAACCATTGTGGGGATTTTTCAGCCTGCTCTGCCGGCCCTGCGAGGCCTCAAACTGCTGAAATGCAGAACGGCAAATGTAAGTCCTGTTCCCTAAGTTCAGAGACTTTGACACCAGAGCAAATATTTTGCCTGAAGAGAGGGCATTACAGCAGAACATTACTGCACATGGATTCACATTCCCCTTCAGGAAGACTGCCAGGCAGCGGGCATCAATGGAGCCCGGGGAGATACTCAAGGTAAGTCCCCCGAATTTGGGGGAGGTTACACTCTTCCCTGCCCAGGAAACCTGGCGTCCGTGCCAGGTCTATAATACAAGTAACAGTTGCTCATAACACCTTCTGTTCTGTACAGGTCTAGACCATACGTTATTATATACAAACAAATATCTGCACAGATATTAAACAAGTATATATCAAATAGCATGCTTTACCTTCGAATTACTTTTCTGTTAAGCAGTTGCATAGGTCACACATATACAGTACATCTCTTCATAGCATTGAGCATTTCTTCAATCACCCTTGGTTTTAAGCATTTACCCATATGAAATAACATTTTCTCCCCTTTAAAACTTTAGCATTAACCCGTGATACAAATATCCTGTACTTTTCCAACTGACCCCTTTTACTCTATAAGGGTGACCCCTAGAACACTGGGTGGAGGTTTTGATTATTACCTTGGAGGATGCAGGAAACACTAGCTTGGGCAGGGAATTGGCTGTAACATACACACCTTTACGAACTACATTCATGGGCAAGTCAACAGGCTTTTCTGGCATGTCATAAGTGAGTTGAACCACAGGTTTTACAACCCTTCCTGAACATCTAAGCATAGGGGGCATTGGCATTGACATTTCAACAGTAGCAGTCGGATTCATGACTCCCGACTCATTGTCCAGCAACAAGACAGCTTCTAAAGAAAGGGGTACCACTGCATTGTCTGGAGGATCAGAACTGGTTATAGCTCCTTCATCTGATACATTACATTGGTTCTCTGATTCTTGAGGCTCATCTTCATCTGAAAGTGGTATTTCAACAAAGTTAGATTCATCCAACACACAGTTAGCATTTTCAGGAACAGCAATACTTTCTTGGACATGAAATAGTTCACTTAACCCACTTAGTCCAGCATCACTTCTTTGTTCATTTGCATACTCACTACTGGCTCTTTCTGGTTCTTGCACATTAGGTTCTGACAACTCCACCAGGTAAAGGGATTCTACTACTTCAGTGGTCACACTTTGAACATCACTCTCTGGGGGTTCAGGGACAATTGAGAGGACAGGACTGTCAGAAGTCACTGGACTGTTATGGTTATTACTTGCAGCATAAGGAAAAGCTCCTTGGAACAGCTGGACTAATTTGAGAGAAGGAAAATAAGCAGCACCAAACTCACTCTCATTGTCTTCAAAGTTAGAGTCATTGTCATGCATGGCAGTACTGGCTGAAGGTTCTGGCTACTGAGCAGCAGGAGGCTGTCTTAACTGCTTTCTACGAGTAGCTGAAATGGTAACAGGCCTGGCTGAGGCAGCATATTGAGGCATTGTGTCCAAGATTATTTGCCCAATTGGCAGAAGGTGATTTCTGTGGATGGTCTTTATAGCATGAGGATCCCCTTCTGGGCACACTTTGCATACTGGTAAGTCAGGTAGCTTGCTAACAACAGTATAAGGAATATGAAAACCTAAGTTGTGCATCAACACACGGTCCCCCGCTGTAAGTTCTTGGGCTGTAACATGTTTGTCATGATGTGCTTTGTTGGTTAGGCTTTTCTTTGCTGTCATAGTGTTGGCAAGCTGGTATGTATGATTCAGCTGAGCTTTCAATTTTTTTACATACTGTAGGTAATTGTCTGATCGGGCATCATCTGGGGAAACTCCAAAACAGGTATCAATTGGAAGGTGAGCTTCTCTGCCAAACGTGAGATGATAAGGGGAAAAAATGGTTGCATCGTTTTTAGTACAATTATAGGCATGTACAAGGGCACTTATCTGTTGCCTCCACCTTGGCTTATCTTTAGGATGCAGGGTACCAAGCATGTCAAGCAAGGTCCAGCTAAATTTCTCTGGTTGTGGATCTCCCTGCGGATGATAGGGGGTAGTTCTGGACTTTCGTATGTCCCAGATAGACAATAGCTCTTTAATAAGATGACTTTTGAAGTGATGACTTTTGAAGTCTCGTCCCTGATCTGAATGGATTCTTTGAGGAGCACCGTAGTGAACAAAAAACTTTTCCAAGAGGACGTTTGCTACTGTTGACGCCTTTTGATCTTTTGCTGGATAGGACTCAGCATACCTCGTGAAGTGACCTGCTACTACCAACACGTTGGCAATGTTTTTTGAATCTGGCTCCCAACTCAGGAAATCGATGCAGACTAATTCCATTAGTGCATTAGTAGTTGCGTTATCTAAGGGGCTGCCCTTTGAGGTTGGGCCTTGCGCTGAAGACATCTACTGCAGGTTTATACATACTGGTCAATGTCCAGACCCATTCTAGACCAGTAGAAATGTGCAAGGGCCAGACCCAGAGTTCTTTCACTACCCAAGTGTCCCACATTGTCATGCAGGGCCCTTAGCACAACATGCTTAAATTTTGAAGGCAACACTGACTGCTTTCTCACAACTTCCTCTTGACTGTTAGTCAACTCTCTGTACAGCAGCTGCTCCGTAGCTTAAGCTTAGACCCTTTTCGTAACAGCAAAGCAGTTTTGGGGTCACTGAACTGCATTTTGGAAATGTCTTCTTCCTTTCTTAAGGTAATTAGAACTGGTCTGATCTGAGGATCATAGTGCTGCTCTCTTTGGATGTCAGCCTGCATTAGCTGGGGGTAAAGCACTCAGGTCCAAGACTGCAAAATAACAATAAGCTATGGGTAGGCATGTGTCAGGCAGTCCCAACAATCTGCCAAGCAATTTATAGTTTCAGAGAATGGAATCTCATCTCTGTCAAAGTTATGGCATAAAGCTTTCACTGACTGTTCCAAAAGGTGCACCCATTGTTGCTTTGAGGCAGGTCTTCTGGAGAGAGCATCGTCGTCTGTGTGGTTTAGACCAGGTCGGTACTCCACTGCATAATCGTACGTTGATAAAGCTAACAACTATCAGTGACCAGTAGCATCAAGTTTGGCTAATGTTTGGACATATGTTAATAGATTGTTGTCGGTCATAACATACTAACATACTATTTGCCAGCAGATTAGGCCTTACGGTCTATCGAGTCTGCTCGAACCTAGATCGTTAATTGGGTGCCGAGACCCTCCCATCCCTTGTTCTCTAGAAACCCCTATCATCCATCCCCACCCCTCGGACAGGCCATCATCTGATACATCCACTTTCTGTGTCTGTCCCACCCTCTCTGAAGCCCTCCACTGTGGATCTCTGAACCAGCTCACCAGGCAGTGCATTCCAAGGGTCCACCACCCTCTCGGTGAAAAACCTCCTCCTCTTTTCCCCCCTCACCCTTCCACCTTCCAACTTCAAACCATGCCCTCTGGTGATACCTCCCTGCTTTAGTCTAAAGATCCCCTCCATGTTTACCCTATTTCTTCCCTTGAGGTACTTGAAGACCTCAATCATGTCCCCTGTCTCTCCTCTCCTCCAATGAAAACAGGCAGAGCTCCTCAAGTCTGTCCTCATAAGTCAAATCCCCTAGCCCTCGTATCATCTTTGTTGCCCTCCTCTGTACCCTCTCCAGGAGCTGTATGTCCCTCTTCAAATGTGGTCTCCAGTACTGTACACAGTACTCAAGGTGTGGTCTAACCAGTCCATTGTACAGAGGCAGAATCACTTCCTTGCTCCTAGAGGTGATCCCCCTTACAATGCATCCCAACATCCTGTTTGCCTTGCTAGCTGCTCTCCTGCACTGCTCAGAGTTATTCATACATGTATCCACCATGACCCCTAGGTCTTTTTCCCCTATCGAGGCCTCCAGTGCCTCCCCTCCCAGGGTGTACCTGTGTTTAGGGTTTCCCCAACCAAGATGCAACACCTTGCACTTGGTGATATTGAAATTTAATTTCCATGTGTGAGCCCAGCTTTCCAGGGTGTCCAGGTCCCCTTGCAGGGCCACCCTCCCCTCTTCTCCCTCAACTACTGCTCCCATCTTGGAGTCATCCGTGAAGAGACTCATTTCACACCTATACCCTCCCTGATGTCCGATATGTGCGCATTAAACAGGATCGGACCCAGGACCGAGCCCTGTGGTACCCCACTACCAACCTCTCTAGGGTTTGAGAGCTCCCACAGACCACTACTCTCTGAGTGCGTCCAGCTAGCCAGTTTTCAATCCATCTGACCATCAAAGGGCCTACTCCTAACCCCATCAGTTTCTCCACCAGACCATTGTGGGGACAGAGTCAACGCCTTGCTGAAGTCCAAGAATAATACATCCACAGGCTTACCCTGTCCAGTTCTGATGTTACCCATTCATAGAACTCCACAAGGTTGGTTTGACATGATCTACCTGGCACAAACCCATGTTGCCGATATCCAGACCTCCACCTCCTCCAAGTACACCCCAATCGTTCCTTTAGTATACTCTCCATTAATTTTCCCACCACGAGGTCAAACTGATGGGTCTATAGTTACCTGGTACTTCCTTGACCCCCTTTATGGATTGGTACCACATGTCCTCCGCCAATCACTAGGTACCCTCCCTGTCTCAAGTGACCTGCTGAAAAGCTCCGCCAGGGTGCAGCCAGTATGTCCGCCAATTCCATAGTACTCTGGGATGAATGCCATCCGGCCCTGGAGATTTGTTTTCTTTAGGGCCTTGAGGGCTAACCACACCTTTTGGTGGAGATAGCATCATCCGTCCCTCCCGCTTACTGGTCTTTTTATCCTTATCCGGATGTGACACCCTAGGGTACCTTTCCTCCTCTTGCTCCATTTCTGTTGCTCCCCTGATCCCACTCCTGCCGCTTCTAATCCCTTCATGCCTTGCTTTGCAGATATCCCATCCCTCCCTAGCGAACACAGAGGCAAAGTACTCATAAATACCTCTGCCTGGTCCCTCGCCTCTTCCACCCACCTCCTTCTGATCTCAATCTGCTGAGATGGCCCTTTTTTCTCCGCTCCCCAATGTACCGGAAGAACCCTTTCCCTCCCTGTATCCCTGTGCCAGCCGCTGCTTTTTACTGGACTTTGCTCCCTCACCATATGGGTGACTTTTCTAGATGCAAGCTGGTACATTTCTCTATCCCTATCCCTCTTGTTGTTTTATATTTTTGTAGGCGCCTTCTTTTCTCTGACTGCTACCTGTACCTCACTGGACCACCAGCATGGTTTACGTGACCTTGCTCCCTTACGTTTCAACTTAGCGCAGATCCTGACTGCCTCATGAAGTCCCGTTTATGACCTCCATCTCCTTTCCACACTTGTCGTTGAGATAATCCCTTCAAGTGATCCTTGAGAATATTTCCCATGCCCATAAAGTCTGCCCCCTGAAGTCCACTGCCAGTGTCCTAGATCTCACCCCACTCCCCATGCTTATTTGAAACCAGACAGTATTGTGGTCACTCCCAGTCAGGGGTCCTGTACAACTATGTCCCACCAGATCCCCATCTGCCAGAACCGCATCCAGGACATCCCCTCCCTTGTGGGCTCCATCACATGCTGTGTTAAGAACACATCCTGGAAGCCATCTAGCAGCCTCTGCTCCTTGGCCACCCTAGAGGACATGGTTCCCCAGTTTGTACCTGGCATATTAAGGTCCCCCATCAACACCACTCCTTCCCCTTTTGGACCACACTGGGCAATGATGTTGTCCAGCAAACCATCCTCTAGAACATCACTCATCCGGGGCCTATATGCTACTCCCAGCTTGACCTTATCTCCTGCTGGGGATCGTGGAGTGACCCATAAGGCCTCCACGTTTCCTCTGCCTCTTCTACCATAGTAATTTCTATAATCTCTAATGAACATAGCCACTCCACCCCTCTGACCTCCTTTCTATCCTTCCTAAGCATAGTGTACCCCTGTACATTTAGGTCCCAGTCATGGTTTTGTTGGCACGTCTCCCGTGACCAGCCGCGACATCCACCCCTCGAACAGCATGGCCTGGAACTCTGGCAACTTGTTTCCCAAGCCCTGGCATTTACTAACACCAACCCCCACCCCTTTCCCTGATCCTCTTCTCGAACCCCACCCAGATTCCTTATACTTCCATCCTCCCCTGCTCCTCCTGAAACCTCCACCTCCAGTCTGTTTCCCTCCCCTCTTGGGCATGACGGCTACTCCCTCATCTGGAGGAGAGGGCTTGGTCAGCCCTCCTCATCCCTTCCCCTTTACAAGTTTAAACCCCACTCTTCTTGTATGTAGTCAGCCATCCCCTGTTTAAGGACTTCCTTCCCTAATGGGGCAAGATGAAACCTGTCCTTGGCATATAGTCCCTATCCTCCCAAACTCCATTCCAGTTCCCTAACACCCCAACCCATTCTCTTCACCCCACTTCCTGAGCCAGTCATTAACCTCTGTAAGCTTCTTTTTTGTCCACTGAGGCCTTTGGTACTGACAATATCTTTGAAAAGGAAATGTTGCATCCATTATCCCGACAGACTCTGGCAAGTTCTTGGAACCTTGCTTGGATTTCCAAAATGCTATTTCCATCTAGATCATTAGTTTCCAAATGCACCAGGAAATCCAGTTTCCCTCCACAATCCCTAACCATTTCATACACCATGAACTTTGCTCTGTGCACTGTCAGCCCAGAGATACTCACTACCTTCACCTGGCTATGGCATCCACCCCCCTGTCCCTCCCAATGGATACCCCTAATCATCGAGTCTCCCAGTAACAGAACCTTAACACTCCATCATCCTTATGGTTACCTCCACTATGCCCTCTCAGCCCCCCTTCCCCCCCTTTATTCATGATCTGAATTTCATGGGAGTCTTCCTGCCTTATTAGAGACCCCTTGTCACCCTCCCCATTCTGCCTTCCTTGCTGTTTTTCCCACTTAACTCAAACCCCCTCTGAATAGGTGTCCCCTTTAACCCTCTCATATCTGAACCATTTATCCTGGCCCTGATGGTTTCCCTTCCCCACACCACCATCCTCCCCCCTTGTAATAGTACCCCTGCTTCCAGAGGCTCTCTGTGGGTCCCCTTTAGCCAAATGTTTGCGCCATATAAGTACTCGTGAAACTGTTCCACGATCGCCCACTTGAGAGCGAGAAACTCCAGTTTATGCACTGGATAATTTTTTTCTGAAGGTGTCAAACTTCTGTTGGCAAATGCCACTGGGCACAGTCGTTCTGGGTACTTCTGGTAAAGGACTGCCTCTAGACCACTCAGGCTAGCATCTGTGTGTAGCATGTAAGGTTTGGACAGGTCAATGTAGGAAAGCACGGGTGCCTGAGTAAACTGATACATAATCTCTTGAAAAGCCCGTTTCACATTCAAGGGTCCACCTGGAGCCAAAGGATTCATTAGGTCTGAAATATATTTTTCTGGGCTCGTTGTCAGTACACTTTTTGAACTTTTTCTGAGTAGGTGAGTACCCTTGGGATAAGTTCAACAATGGCCACACCACCCTTGTGTAGTCTTTAATGAAATGGCAGTAATAGCCATAGAATCCAAGGAACCTCTGCACTGCAGTTCTTTTAAGTTGTTGGACTGGAGTCAGTCAGTTAGCGCTTCCACTTTGCTGGGGTCATTCTGGATACCCTCAGGAGACACAATGTGGCCTACATATTTTACCGAGCTTTGAAAATATTGACATTTATCTAGTGACAATTTCAAGCCAAACTCATCCAGTCTGTTGAGTACTTTGAACAGCTGAGTCTCATGCTCCGCAAGAAATTTTTCAAAGACGATAACATTGTCTAGGTATACTTGACATTCAATGAGGTTCATATCTCCCACTACATGCTCCATTTGTCTCTGAAAGGTTGCTGGTGCACCTAAAATGCCTTGGGGCATGCTGAAGAATTCACAAAAACCAAATGGGCAAATGAATGCTTTTTTCTCTCTGTCTTCCAGAGCCATCAGGATTTGATAGTATTTGCTACGAAGGTCAAGGACCAAAAAACCACTTGCTCCCATTTAGACAGTCTAATGCATCTTGTAGCGTGGCATGGTATATTGATCAGGTATAGTTCTTTTATTTAAAATTCTATAGTCCACACACATACGGAGGGAACCATTCTTTTTCCATACAACAATGATTGGGGAGGCATGAGGACTGTGTGATTTCTGTATAATGCCCGTTTCAAGCATCTCTTGCAAGTGGCACCTTATGTCATCGATGTTGGCAGGAGCTAGGTGTCTAGATCTCTCTCTGAAAGGTCTTTCATTGTGTGGTCATATATGGTGTTCGGCCCCAGTGACACGGTCAACATCCCATTCCTCGAGGGAAAAATACTCTGGTTTGTCGGGCCAACTTCTGACTAATCCGGTCCTTCCAGCTATCAGGGATGGGAGACTCCCCAAAATCAAACAAGTCAGGTGATAATTCACACTTGGCTCCATTCTGGCACTTGGATGGCAACATGGCAGTATCAGCACAGTAGACCTTGGCTAAGGTGCAATCTCAGTAAACTATGATGTCCTGATCCGTAACATTTTGAATTTGAACCACCACTCTCCAGGCATAGGTGTGAGCATGGACAGGCAGCACACTGAGTGTAACTAAGAGTCCTTCAGGTAGTTTTCCATCTTCTGGGGAATCCAGCATCAGTATTTTGTTGGTCACATCTTTGCGCAGTCGACTTCTCCACTGACACTACACTGTGCATTCAGAGGGAGAACAAAAATTGAAGAGCCTTTTTTCCAGACAAACCCCACAACTCATCTTGGGCATCGTCTTTTGGGTGCAACTGCATCTCATATGTCTTTTGAACCATAGCATGAATATGTAGGGCTCTTCTAGAATTTTGTGCTTGTCTCTGTTGGTACATTTGAGCAAGGTGGATAAAAATATGTGCACTGGTATCTGTTAACACTGGAATCCCATCATACAGTCAAGAGGGAGGATACACTAAGGCTAATGTTTCCACAGGATCTCCTACTCCCGCTACAGACGATGGAAAAGAGAGCCACACTCGCAAATATTCAAGGTATGGGTATGACTTGTTGCTCAACCCCCACATGTGCAGTCCATCAAGGGGTTGTAAGGGTTAGTCAGAGAGATGCTGGTAGTACCAATTTTTGAATATTATCATTACTCGAGACCTGTTCTCTAGAATGGCTTGGGATGGGATACCATGTCTATGTATAGTAGTCTCCATAGATGGACCCACCATCTCTGTCCAGTCAAGGGGAGCATTATTTATAGGGTGCATAACGGCAGACCATCCAACATAAGGCTTGGAGAGAGGTTTAGAATGAGGCTTTAGACCACTTTGTCTTACTTGGTTAAGCAGCTTGGCTGTTACTTTCTGCAAATATTCTGGGGCCTGACATACTATTTTAGTGTGCCCATCTTTCCCACAACAGTAGCAGAGGACAATTAGTCTGGGGGTTATGAGGTTGAGCAGCTTCCTCAACATGATTTCAGCTAGGGGGGACCACATTTGTATTCATCTTCAGGCCTGGGTGCAGGTTCAGTTTCACTGGGCCTTCTCCAGGTCGAAGGCTGGTGAGATGTCCAAGCAAGGTCATGCACTAGGACTCTCAACTCCATCATCTTTTTCAGCATATCATCACTTGGTTCCTCACCAGGGACTTGAACACTTGCACTGGTGGCAGAATGCTGCACCTCACTGGCAGCTTCAGGACCAGGGGGGCACTCAACTTGACCTTTAACCAATTCACAGCACTCTGGGCATTGGCCTTCACTTCTAGTAACTCTCTTTAATTTGCTGTACATTAAGAGCAGCTTCTCTGATCTCGTTCATGAACCAGCAATACACAGGTGGATCATTTTTATGATCCTGAAACTTTAAGCATTAGCACACTGGAAAATCTGGCAGATTAGAGGACATGTTCTAGTCTTGCTCTGCTTAAATCACTTGCTAACACCCCACCTTTTCTGTAGGCCCTCTGCAATGCCCTCTGCAAATGGATTACATAGGAAGACAGACGTTCATTCTTCCACTGTTTGGTGGACTTGAATTTCCACATTGTCGTCTCCAGACCCAGTAATACTGAAAAACCCTTCTAATGCAGATAAATACCATATTTCACCATTTTGAAGCCACCCCCGTGTTGTAGCCACCCTTGAACTGTAGCTGCAGCAATAAATTGCATTGTTAATAGAAGCCACCCCCATTTTGTAGCTGCAGTTCCAATTCAAAAGAAATACCATCCGGTTGCAGTTTCAAAATGTCAAAACACCAAAGTTAACCCCCACGATCAGTTTTCGTTGGTTTCGAACTGTATTTATAGGTCATCCGGCCTGGGATTGCAAATACCTTATTGTCTGCAAGTGTTTTCATCTGTTTAATAATACTTTTCTTTCTATCAAGGTCCCCAACCAGCTGCAACGCTGGCCTACTCGAGGCAATGCTTCAGGCCTGCACCTAAATTCCACTCTCAGTACCCAGCAGCTGGTTAGATTGAGTAGTTCAGGGACATAACAACTGTGTATTATCTATTATCTGCCTAATTACAGTTTTGTAGCAATCGTTAACCTAAATACTCGCCCCTTCCTTGTTCAAGTCCCCCTTAATAAATCTGATTTACTGTTTGATGTTAAGTTGGCCTGTGAGCATATTATTGCCCAGTGTTAAGTTACTGAGTCATTCCAAAGGTACTGTGTAAAAGGATTGTTGTTGCAGGAAGCTGTTTTCTTACAGGGGGCATGGCGTATATGCCAGAAGCCCAGGCCCTGTTGGTAAGTGTGGTGCTCATGAGCGTATTATCAGTACTTGTCACTAATTGTATGTTGGTAGCTACATATGGTAATCGTTGTGTTTATGGTATAAGGTCACCAGTCAGGAGTGTGGATATAGCTTCTCAGAGGGCTGTACTAGTTTAGCAAGCAACCCACGTAACCATTACTCTGGGTGGAGGCACCACAATCTTAGTTCTATTGTTGGTAGGCAAACCACAGTACCCCTTACTTCCGAACCCTCCTCAACCTGCAGCCAGAGAAACAGGCAGGGTAGTGGCCCTTGGTATAATGGTGCCAGGGTTACATGTATGTATATTGGGCTGATGTTTCATGGTGCATGTTGTATTTGATTCCTGCACCGTGAGTCTAATTTTGTTATGTAAGAAACTTTTGGCAAACACTGGTAGGGAGAGAGTGGAGACAGGCTCTAGTGTGATGTTTATTTATTTATTTATAGTACGTCTCTCTGGGTAGCACTTGGAAATGAGCTTCAACTCAGTGCGCTTTCCTTGGTTACAATTTTTTTCCATAGAGATTTTTCTCCTTGGCCAGTAGCTTGTTATTGCAGGCATATACGATGTTCATAGGGATATACCCTGGTCAGGCTGAGCTCAGTTGTCATTCAGATGGCTACTGAGTTTTTCTCCCCTCATTTTTTTCCTCCCTTCTCCCATGGTGGAAATGATGCCTGAGTCAGATTCGCACAGCAGAAGCTATCCCTGAGTAGCAGAAGCAAGCTCTCTGGCCCCTCCGCAGGGGTCATTGTGGTGGTGGAGTCCACCACCAACCCTCCCCAACTGAGTCGCACTGCCAAGCAGCAGTTGTCTCAGCCATGGCCTGCCTTCTGATGTGACGTCCTAGACTTTCTTTTGAACCTGGGTCATCAGCACTGCAGCACACTGAGTTGTCGCTGGGCGACTAGGGTGGTCACCCTGCTACTAATTTTCAAATCAACCAATCAAGAAAAATACATTTTTGCTGACCAGTTACGTGTAATAGACCACAGGCCTATGTCCATACATGATTCAGATACACAAAACACAGAACAACAAAGAACAAACAGATGGATAATGTAGCAAGATAATTAAAGAAATTTGACAAGCACTAACAATCCAAAACAGCTACAGATGAAAGTATTAATAAAGTGATTTGTGAGTCAACTTAAAACAAGCTTAAGAAGATGCAGTTTTAATGCCAAGCAGAAGACAATTTCAAAAAGCATTTGTCAATACCAAATGTTCACTGCTAGCATTGCTGTCATACTGGGTCTTGTTTGTACACATTTTTGCTATATATTTACCCAGGATAGAACAGATGAGATGCAATGTCTAATTTTTAGTGGTGTCCTGCTTTGACACAATGTTAGATTGTAATTACCCAGGATAGGGCAGGCAGCTGAGAGACAATATCTACTTTTTTTGTAACATTTTATTTGTTCTTTTTCTATGCCACTGCAGACCTGACAGGGGCTATGACCCCTCCCTCAGAGGGGTACATCCTCTGGCCTCTTACGGCCATCATGGGTCCTGCTGGGTCCCAGTATTTTCCATTTTTCTCCCACGCCCACATCCGTGCAATGGACGGGCAGACCGTCTCCATCTCCATGAAGGCAGTCAATTGCCCTGGATGTGGGCCAATCCCTTGCATGGCTGTGTGCATGTGTTGACCTCCTGCCACCGCTAGGTGTTGACCAACAGCGCACAGTGCAAATCACCCACCCTGAGGAAGGAGAGCAGTCCTTGAGATACTTGATCCTTCTTCCCCCAGCCAACCCCCAAGTGCCCCGAGTCCATTCCCAAACCTGGGTCATCGGCGTGGCTCGAGGTAAGGCAACCAGTGCCTCAACCCTCTGAGCCACTGGGCCAGCAGCAATATCTACTTTTAAATGGGCTCCCAATGTCCAAGTCTTTTTATGGCCTGACGTTATGATCAAGACAGGTGGAATTTTAAAATCCTATCCAAAAGGTGATTTCCCTGTGTGACTGTGGAAACAGGTTTCAGAGGAGATTTCAAAAATGGCACCTACCATGTTCTGGAGGTGGGGTAATACAAGGGATATGTTGATTATCAGGGGCCAACATTTTGAATAAATGTTGGAACAATTTGTTTTCTCATAACTTAGTTGGTTTTTCACATTTTTACCCCAGATTTTAAACTTAATCTGTTTATGACCCTTCCTTCTGAGCATGCCAGGTGTCATTTATAAAACAATGGCTGAAACATCATTTTGTGCCACAAGTGTTAAAACGCACTTTGGGTAGGATTTGAGAAATTATATCTGTCACATTCATGAGGTGATGTGAAAAAATGAAAAGTTGGGGTCAAAATATTGAAAATTACCACAGTTACAAGTGTGCATTGAAAAACTGCAACGTAGACTCATAACTTTGATGTTTTCTCATATTTTTAACCTAGATTTTCAACATAGCCTTCTTATGTGCCCACCTCATGAACAAGGGCAGAGAACATTTTCAAATCCTGCCCAAAAGGGGATTTCATGCCACAAGTGTGTGAACCCATTTTGGCCTGGATTTGAAAAATGACAGCTGTCACATTCATGAGGTGCTGTACCATATTTTCAAAAAGATGTAATTTTTTTTATTGGACCTAGTAGTACTGTGGAACAGGGACTGGTTGTAATAAGCTGGATAAACATCTTGGTGTTTCATTTCATATCAGTGTAAGGATAAAACAACAATACAACAAAAATCATTGCAGCATCTATCAGACAGGGAAAAAGTTTAAATGAGTGTACAGTTGTCGGTGGTTCTTGTTCTGAGTAGATAGGGAAACAAATTTGCAGATTTTATTGCATACAGCATTCTATTTATGGATGTCATTTGCAGAGGTACTACAATAGATCAAGTATGGGCAATAAAATAAATCAGATAACAGATAACCTAGCCCCTTGCCTCTTCAGTATTAGTTTACCTTCTCCCTATTTGGAGTAAGCAGACAGAAGCAGGAGGTGTGGGAAGGGGCTGGGAAGAGAAGGGATGGCTGTCTAGTTGGGTGTGGGAGAGGGAAAGGGATAAGTAGGTTATCAATAAGCAAGGGAAGACAAGCACAGCACAAGACTACAAAAAGAATCAATAGGAGAGGACTAGCTTAGCTCTGCCAGCCTCTCAGCCCCTGCTGTTGACTGGTTCGGCCATCAGCAGTCAGTACAGGTAGGAGGCACCCTATCCATCCCTCCTTCTCCATATCTAGGAAGGGGTCCCACAGAGCTCTATTCTGAGTCCAGCTGTATTTTTCACCTTCCTAAATTACCTCCCCTATGCCTGTGTCAGCTTGCATATTCTCATGCATGTGGACGAAACAGTTCTGTACACTTCCAGTCCCTCGACTGCATCTATGGAAGTTTTGCTCTAGCAAGACATTCACAGTGTCGTGCACTAGTTACAGTCCAAACAACTTAGGGTCAACACTAAAAAAATAGGGTCAGTGACCTCTGGTACCAGCCTGAAGCTGGCCAAACTCTCCCTATCCACAGTTTTTTCCACCCTGGATTGCACCCCCCTTGAAGTAGTCCCAACTTTCAAGTACCTAGGTGTGTGGTTAGATAGCAGGGTTGACTTCTCTTCCCACATTGATACCATCCATGCCAAACTCTGCCCCAAACTCTATGCCCTATGCTGCAGTAAGGTCTGCCTTTCTCCCCAAGTCCATCGAGAGCTGGTCACCAAAATGGCTCTCCCAGTTTTCACTACGCAGATAAGGCCCATGACACCACCTCCTCCTTTTCCTTTGACAGGCTAACGCCCTCTGCAATGCCTTCTGCTGCTTTGTTATCAACTTACCATCTCTTACCCACCAAAGATTGTTACTTATGCTCCTCTTTATCCATCTTCCCTCTCCCCTCACATTGGCAGTCCCACTGTGCTTCCATCATCTCAAATTATAGGGTTGTTTCACTCCCTTCATACCTATCCTCCCTCCTCCTTCCATCCCTCCTCCTTCTACTCCCTATGCTGTAGGCACCCTCACACTTTCTCCCTTCCCCACCTTCACTCCTCTGCTGGAAAATCTGCATTCTTCTGTCACCTCCTCTCTCTCCGGAGCCAGCTGCATTCCTTCAACTATCTCTCCACCTCCCTTCCCTCCATCAGGAACCAGCTAAAACTTCTCCCCTCTCTCACCGTTCCTACCAACCCTCTATCTGAACCCTACTTAACCCTACCCCTGTGATTCTGCTCTCACCTTAACTTTCACTACCCCCATCTTCATGGTTTTGGCTACTTCATGTGTAGTTTAATCACCCTGTTTCACTACTCCTCTCAGGTCTAGGTCAGTTTCCGCTCATTCAGGCAGTAAGCACTTTTTGATCATGTCCAACTGCACAGCTGATTTGTATGCTAATTTATTTCTCCTCTGTTATATGAAACAATCTTGCTCTCTTGTTTGTTCTACACTCTACTATTATACTTTACCATCACTATAACTGCATCATCTGACTTGCTGTACTCTTTGCAATTGTGTTCTTTCCTTCCCTCTCCCTGAGTCGCACCAGAAAATGATTCTCAGCTCAGTGTACCTCTCTTGGTAACCACATTTTTAAATAAATTAATAAATCAAAACATGTATAGACATCAGGAGGGTTGGGGCAGGGTGGTTAGCTGTGGAGGGTTTGTGGCTGCAGTATTCCTGGAGACATTGTGCGGGCAGGACGGAGGATGAACAGTGTGCAGGAAGTTAGGCTACTTGACAGTGGAGATACAATTGCTAAGGTGGGAGAAGGGAACACTGGTGGGGAGTTAGGATGGTAGGTTAGATTAGACAGGTAGAGGAGGCAACAGGGCTCAGCAGGCAGACGAGACAAACATAAAGGGGAGGATGAAGGTGAGGGGTCCAAGATGCATTGGGTCCCTCCATACCAGAGGGTGAAGAAGCCTAGGGAGGGGAGGTGAAGTATGGTGAGGAAAGAGGGAATGTCAGACAAGTGATAGTGGGAGTGGGACACCATCTGGTGTACTAGTGTGGAATAGGTTCCACCCTCTGGGTAGAGAAGGGATAGGGGTCCAATGTGGGAGGCAGTGAAGGGATGGGGGGTTCAGTTCAGTGAGGGGAAATCAGGGAGATTACAGTGGTGGAGGGGGTGGAAGGGGCAATGGCAGAGGAGGAAGAGGAGGGATTAGGAAGGGAGGCAAACAGAAGAGTAGAGGTGAGGGGAGGGACAGGTAAGCAGACCAAAAGGGAGGGCATAGTGTACCTGGTGAGGAATGATAGGTGGGGCAGCTGAGAAAGGTGGGGGGGGCAGACAGGCAGACAGGAAAGGAGGAGCAGAGGGTGAGACTGGGGGGAGTGAGAGGTGGGAGATAGGAAGGGGAGCAAAACAGGAATCAGGAGGACAGTCGGCCCACCAGTGCAGTGATAGTGCTACCACTTGCAATGCAGATAACCAGGGTTTGGAAGCGAACTCAAGAGATAGAGGGCTGGCCGGGGAAGGGGGATTGACCATCCTATGGACTGCTTTGGAGGATCGAGCATCCTATGGACCACTCTCTTCCTCTGGGGAGGGGAGAAGGAGTGCTGCCGACATGTGACTGACCCCTTGTGGAGGCCAGGGGTCCAACAGTTGGAGCTGTTCACTGTTGTGAGATGTGTGAGCTGTTGAGTGTACGTGCCCTCTACATCACTGCACACCATGTCTCCCAAGGAAAAATGGTGCTCTGTTCCCTGCACAGTGACATCGACCCTCACACAGCAGACCAGCAACATGGACCAGGCTCTCACTCCCACTATACCATACCAGATGCTCTGTCAGGGGAAAAGGGCCACCCCCTGGTGGCCCCACCCTGTGGGGCAAGTCAGGGTGTTCTGGGAGTTGAGGTAAGTCCTGGGGTGGTAGGTGGGGCTGAACGAGGAAGCAGGACCAATGGGGGCCGACTGGTAAAAAAATAAAAAAGGAATCAGGAGGATCAGTAAGAAGGCTAAAGAAGAGGATGACAGAGGTGGTAGGGTAGTAGTTCTGGGAAACTCAACTGTGAAAAGTGTCAGATGGGAGAAGAAGGGGAAATCACACCAGAACAGGAAGGTGGTGTGTGTGTGTGTCGGGAATGATGGCAAAGAGGATGTGCCCAATGATCGGCTCACCCACACAGGAGATAGGAGAGAAGCCCCATATAATAGTATACCTAGGCACAAAAGACCTAGCAGGAAGTGAGGTACAGGTAGTGCAGGGGAGGTTTAGGGCAGTGGGGCAGAGTTGTAGGGAGGGTGGCTAGATCAGAACCCTTCTCAGAAGTGCCACTGGTACCAAGAGCCAGCACAGCAAGGAAGCATGGAAATGAGGATTTCAACAGCTGGCTGAGGGAGTGGTGCAGGAGGGACGGTTTTGGGTGCCTAGAGGAATGGGAGGGAACAGGATCGATAAAACCCTCCATTCACCTGATCAGCTACATCTTAATACAGGGGAATCTTGGGTACATATGGAAAAACTAAGGGACTATATACAAAAGAGCCTGAATTTAAAATGGGGGTGGGGAGCAGAATGGGTCGCTGTACCTCAGGTCTCTGGGAGGAGGGGGCTTCTAAGCCTTCCTGCAGGTGGAATTGCATGCAAAATCAGGGAAACAGAAGAGAGCAGAGAATGAAAGGGGGGCAGGAGGAAGGGGATTCTAATGATGGGGCAATAGGGAAAATGCCAAAGAGAGCTCTAATAGGTGGGAAATCAGTGGGACCAGAGGACAGCCAGGGGCGGGATGAGCATGTGGGGACAGACAAGGAGGAGTAAGGTGGGGGTTAGTCAGGCCAAGGAGGAGAGGGGCACAGACTCATGGTGGACAGTGGTGTCTCTAATGCTAGAAGTCTAGGGAACAAAATGAATGACCTGTAGGTGATTATGGTGGGGGGAGTGGGGGTGGTGGTAGACATAGTGGTGATCACAGAAACTTGGGCTACTCTGAACCATGACTGGGGCCTCTCTATTCCTGGGCATAAGCTATACATAAGGGACAGAGGGAAAGGGGGGCATAGCAAGACACATAAGGGAGGGAATTATTAGCACGAGGGAAGAGACCGGGGATGGGAAGCTAGAGGTACTGTGGGTGCAGTCACAAATTACAAAGGGAAGGAAGGTGAAGCTGGGGGTGGTATGCAGACCACCCAGCCAGGATAAGGAAAGAGACAGGGAGTTAGGGACCATGTTCAGCATGGCTGCAGGCAAGGGTGAGATGTTGATAATGCGGTATTTCAATCTGTTCAAGGTGGACTTGAGAGTCCCATCCACAGCCCATGCCAGGAGCCAGTTAAAGAGCCAGTGTACTGCCTAAAACTAATATTAGCTTTTAAAAGCAGTTGGCCATTACCTTTTATATCTGAGCTACTTTTTCTTTTCCCTTTGGTTAATTAGAAGATTGTTTTACCTGATGTTAGTTAGCATACTGTGTGGGATACACTCTGTCTGGCAGCTAACAAATGTATCTCTAGTCCCCCCCCACTATATCACCAGAGTTGTGACCTCGCTGACTGTGACATTACTGCAGCTTAGGGACAGCCACTCAGTAACAGCCAAGTTAGTCACCCGTGATGTCACTGTCAGTGAGATCACTATGCTGATGATGTAGTGAGGAGGACAGATACAGATATGCCAGCTGCTAGGCTGAGAGCTGTTCCACACACCCAGCACAATATTATTACACAGAAGATTCCCTAATGAGTAAAAGGAAAAAGAAAAATACTTCAGAAATAAAAAAAAATTACAACTGACTACTTCTTACAATTTGTATTATTTTTCTGTCTACCATTTTTGGTTCCACTAGCTCTTTAATTCTGGATGTGGTTCAGTGCAGGTTCCTAGTTAAGGGTGTCATTGATCCCACAAGGGAGGGTGCCATCTTGGATCTGGTACTAATGAACAGGGAGCATGTTTAGGAAAGGGAGCATGTTTAGGAAGCTAGACTGGAGGAGTCCCTGGGAGGGAGTGACCACTGTATGGTCTGGTTCAGATTGGACATGGGCAGGGAAAAGGCAAATACTTGGACAAGGGTACGGGACTTCAGAAAGGTGGACTTCAGCAAGGATGGGAGAGGTGTTAAGGTATCACTTAGCTAGCCCTAGAGAGAAGCCGAAGGTAGATCAAAATGGGTCCATCATTAAGAAAGGGATAACAACTACCACAAGTGTGTGTGTCAGGCTGAAAGGAACAAACTCTAAAGCCAAGAAACCGAATTGGTTTAGTAGGGACGTGGTTAAGGTAGTTTAGGAAAAGAGGACAGCATACCGATAATTCAGGAATACTCATAAGAATGAAGATTGGGAGGAATACTTGGGGAAGGCTAAGGGGCAGGTAGTATAGTCAGGCTAGCCAAGGCCAGAAAGGAGTTACCAATAGCAGAAGGGATCATAAAGGGGGAGAAAGCCTTTTTTTAGTACATCAGGGAAAAAAAGGGGCAAAAGGGATGAAATAGTGAAACTGAAAATGGGGGGAGGGAGTGTGTGGAAATTAGTACAGGGGAGGTAGAAGTCTTGAATGAATATTTCTACTTTGTATTTAAGAATGAAAGGGATGACCTGATAGTGTAAGGGAGGAAGTGGGGGAGGAGCTGATCTGGAAGAAAGGATTACAGAGTATAGGATGAAAAGAGGGCTCAGGGCCTTCAAAGTTGATAAGTCCCCAAGCCTGAGAGTGTTCAGAGAGCTGGCAGAGGACCTGGCAGATCCAATGGTGGATCTGTCCAACAGCTCACTGGAATTAGGAGAGGCGCCACAGGAGTGGAGAACAGCACACATGGTCCCACTCCACATGAGCAGTCCTAGAGATGACCTGGGAAACTACAAGCCAGTCAGCCTGACCTCAATTGTCAGTAAGCTTATGGAGGCAATCATTAAGGAAAGGCTAATAGAGTATATATGGAGGTGAAGGATCTACAGGACAAGAGGCAGCATGGATTCATGGCAGGAAGATTCACCTTTGATTGGGTAACAAGAACAGTAGACAAGGGCCAAGTGGCTGACATGCTGTACTTGGACTTGACCAAGGCCTTTGACTCAAAGCCCACAAGAGCTTGATCAAGAAGTTGAAGGACCTAAGGGCAAGGAAGAAACTTATGAGATGGGTGGCAAATCAATTTATGAGGGGAAGGACCCAGAGAGTGATAAAGGGGAGAGCTCTCAGATTCAAGGGAGGTCACCAGTAGGGTTCCACAGGGCTTGGTGCTTGGCCCAGTGTTGTTTAATGTATTCATGAGTGACATTGGAGATGGCATAAAGGGCAAGATCTGCCTTTTTGCAGACAACACCAAACTCTGTCGAAGAGTAGACATGTCTGAAGAGATAAAGGACCTTAGGGAACATTTGGCCAGGCTTGGAAGGCGGTCAGGAATATGGCAACTCGGGTTCGATGCTAAGAGATTCAAAGTCATGCACATAGGAAGTAGGAACCTGAGAATTGAGTAGAACCTGTGGGAGGGGCTGCCTGGTCAACAAACCAGAGGAAGAAAAGACTTTGAGGTAATCAAACTGCAACATTTAACATACTGTAGGAAGGTAGCAGCTAAATGAAAGAAAGAAGCTTTACAATTGTGATACATACCTTGGGGGATAAAGGTGGCAAAACAAGACTGGAACTGCTAGATCTACACAGCCTGGAGAGAAGGAGAGTCCGAGGTGACCTACTACTAATGTTTATTTAAGAACAACTATCTATTGACGAATATGGGATTAGATTAAAGGGAAACTAAATATAATACTAGGAGGCATAATAAACAACTCAAAGAGAAACAATACAAGATGAATAAGTGGGGGCATTTTATGCCACAGTAAACAATTTATGGAATGGAGCATTGCAGGAATTAATAGATGCCTCTACTACTGAATGTTTAAAGAAAAGGCTAGACATTCATATGGATAATTGGGAGGTTACATTTCTTACCACTGTGTAGTGTCGGGGGGCACACTTGAAGCACCATTAGTTGCACTTCTACCCTTTAAAACCTAAGCACCAAATAAAATGCTTGGCTGCACTGCTGGCGGATCACTAGCAGGAGGGAAGAAGCCATATTGCCGCTGTACAGATCCTTGGTGTGGCCACACCTAGAGTATGGCATGCAATACTGGTAATCCTACCTGAGAAAGGCTATAAACTTAATGGAGCAGTTCAGAGGAGGGGAAAAAAGATGAGTCAGTATCAGCAGGGCAAGCCATAGAAGGAAAGATTGCATTACCTCAACGTGTACTCACTCAAGGAGGGGGGTGGGGTGGACATGACTAAACCTTCAGGTACCTAAACGGTGTCAATAAGGTGAATATGGCTAACCTCTTTTGTCTTTGTGGGAGTAGAACCACAAGGGGCACCACTGTAAGGTGGTAGGGGGAAGGTTCAAGAGGGAGGTCAGGAGACACTTCTTCACAGAACGAGTGGTGACAAGGTGGAGAGAACTCCAGGAATAGGTTGTCTCCCTAGAGATGATTGATGGATTCAAGACAGGGTGGGATAGATGGAAAGGGAGGTTCGGGGTCATGGGGGGAAGGGGTGAGGGGCGCCAGGATTGATGATTTATTTATTTATTTAAACTTTTGTTCACCAGGTAAGCACATGAGCCAAGGCCCTTTTTCAGGTGTGACCCAGGACTGTAGCAAAGACAGTCTAGATGTTACATACAACAAAACACACAATATAACAAAGTCAAATAACATACAATAAACATGAATAACATCAGGATAAAAGACCAGTTAAGAATAGCACTGACATATCAACTTTTTTTAAGTTTTTCTTCAATTCTATTTTGAAAGTGTCATGACTTGTACAGTTATATAACCCTTCAGGAAGGTCATTCCAAATTTGTGGGGCCTTGACTACAAAGGCTTGATCACCCATTGATGTTTTAGTCTTGGGAAGCTCCTATACTAAAATATGTTGCCCACTTGCTTTTTGTTTATGCCCTTAAGATACTTGAATGTTTCTATCTTATGATGAGGGGGGTGGAGCCCTCAGTAGTAGCTGAGTAGGGGCTCCATAATTTGAGCAGACTTGCTAGACCAAAGGGCATTCTTCTGCAGGCAGATGTGTATGTTCGCGTGATTGCACCATGCACTGTATGTCAATCTCAACCCACAGGCCACATCCCTATATAAGTACTTTTATTATATGAGAAGTACAATCGATCATAGTAACATAGTATCTGATGGCAGATAAGGATCGCTAGGCCCACCCAGTCTGCCCATATTCCCTGCCAATCTGCCCGTATTCTCTGACTGTATCAGTGGTCGCTGACCCTACTTGGTCATTGGATTTAGCCTTTCCTACCCACTTCTAGGGTTCCCTTGTGCATATCCCATGCATATTTGAATCCCCCCTGCTGTGCTAGCTCCCACTACTTCCTGGGGTAGGCTATTCCATGCTTCTACCACTCTTTATGTGAAGAAAAACTTCCTCACATTCCCCTTTATCCTGCCTCCCTCCAATCTCATATCATGCCTCCTCATCCTTGTACATCTTCTATACTGAAAGATGTTGCCCACTTGCTTTTTGTTTATGCTCTTAAGATACTTGAATGTTTCTATCATACCTTCCATTCCTGCCGCTCTTCCAGTGTATACATATTGAGGTTTTTTATCTCTTCTTGTATGTCTCCTGGTGCAAGCCCTGCACCATCTTTGTTGCCCTTCTCTGAACTGCCTCCACCCTATGTCCTTATGAAGATGTGGCCTCCAGAACTGTACACTGTACTCCAGATGAGGCCTCACCAGTATTTTGTACAGTGGCATCACTACCTCCTCTTTTTCTGCTAGTGATACCCCTTCCTATGTACCTCAACATGGTTCTGGCCCTTACCACAGCCTTTCATGAGGGGAGAAAAGTTACACTGAGATATTTAAAGCTTATAACTTACTCATGGTACAAGCCATCTCCACTATATAGCAGTAGTCCATGCCACAACAAAGTTCTTTAAGATTTGGCTCGGTGCCAGAAAGCATATTCTTGGTCGTTTCAGTACTCAAGACCAACTTAGTAACTAGTAGCCACCAGGGTATTAGACTATTGTAAAATGTGTGGGGAGGGGGTACTAGAATGTTATAGGGCTCTTACAGCTTAAAATGGCAGCTAGAAGTTTTGAAAAGGCAAGTAAGTTTTTAAAAGCTTAAAGGGCACAAGTCCAAAATAGTGTGTATTGGGGGGGGAGGTCAGGGATTTGCACTCCCTCTAATTCTACGATTCTGATACAAATTTTCAGCCAGTCCTAAATACAAAAAAAGATCAAAGTACAAATCGTAGTTCGAAGGTGGTAAGCACCTGGAATGTTTGTATATTATGAAACTGTCAGCATACCAAAGAAATTCTGCAAGCATTACCAGGAAGTTGTAGACTGTCAAAAAGCATGCTTTATGCTTTATGCTGTGACCCCATGACCCTGACTCATACTCTGGTTCTTCCTTGTACTGGAGCTTTCTTGGCAGTACCTGTCTTGTGAGCTACATTCCTTCGCATGACAATGCAGTGAGCAGACAGATCCACGCTGCAGAGACTGAGAACAGGTAAGAAGCACTGCACTCTGATTCGTCTTTTTGAGTTAAACCTTTTTATTCTTTTATAACTGTCAAATGTACATGCATCGAAGCATATAGGAGGGACTTGTACAAAAGTAATAGTACATGTATGACAGGCACAATATCAGTGTCACTAAGATACAGACATACACACCAATTAAAAGGATTTATCTTTAACAGCAGACATGTAAGTTAAAGAGGTGGATCATGAATTGTCATGGCGTCTGGTATGATCAGAGGTGCCTTATCTGTTTGTACTGATGAAAGGAAACCTCCCATTCTACAACAGAACAGATATAAAATCACAAAGCAAACAAGGTAATAAATCATCAACTATAACTATAACTACCCTTAGGAAAATGAAATATATTTTAAAATATATTATTAACAATATAGTTACATATAATGAAATATATTCCAATATGCTTGTTTTATAATATATTGCAATGTATTGGAAAATCAATATATTTCAATATACTTTAACATTTGCAAATATATTGCAGTGTACTGTAAATAAACACATTATGGTTGGTTTAGTATATTATGTATATTGCAAAATATATTGATTACATTCCAAATATATTGAAATAAGGATGGTAAATATATGTTATTGGTATATTGCCAATATATGTATACATGTATTTTTTTGCATTTCAAATGTTGTTTCCTATATTTACAAATATATATATATAGGGTCAGATATTCAAAGGGGTTGCACCTGGCGCAACTGAGTTGTGCCAGTGCAACACCACAATGTGCCCCAGCATGATATTCAAAAGGTGACTCTACAGTGCAAACCCGGCTGCAAGGGGCGCATTGGTAATGTGTATGCGGTGCATCTGAAGGCGCGGCTCATGTATATGCGGCAGCATCCCGGTTATCCAGCTGCCACAACCCCCAGATGTGCCACATAACAGGGCACAAAGTTGAGCCAGAAAATCCTCACTCAAATGCTGGCCACCCATAGGTGGGCTACTATAATGCAGGGTACAACACAGCAGCCACCAGCAGAGGGTGACCACCTGCCAGGCAAGAACATCATCCACAAATACCCAACATGTACCTGGCAGTCTAGCAGAACCCCCAGCCTCTCATAACCACGAACGTGGCACAACCGACTACCAGGAACTCCCTGGTAGTCTAGTGGGTCCCCCCTCCCTTCCACAGGTTCAATCACAGTAAAACTGAATAAAGGAAATGCTCTGGTAGTCTAGTGGTCCCCCCACCCCTCCCGAAGCCCCAAACGCATTGTACTGAACAGAGTCCATGTCCCTGGTGGTCTAGCGGGACCTCCCTCCCCACCCATAGCCGTGATCGCTGGTACAAGGATGAAAGAACAATCCCTGGAGGCCTACTGGCCCTCCACCCCGTCCTCCACCCCGATCATGGGTAACACTGAAAGAGCGCACTCCCTGGTGGCCCAGTGGCACTTCACCCTCCCACCCTCACAGGACCCCTGCCACCCAGCTCCCTCCATCATTGACGGAGGCTGCAACCCGCGATTATGGCCCCATTTGCATGCACAAGTCTGAAGATAAATGTTTTATCCCACACTGACTCCCCGCATATTCGATTTATGCAACTGGCACATTTTGTTTTTGGGTGGTGGTGTTTCTGCTGAATGTGTGTTTTTTTTTGTTTTATATTAATCTTTGTGGGGTTATTTTCTTACATGGGTGGTTCTTCCGCATTAGGTTTTATGTTGTCTCTGGTTGAATGAATGGGACTGAAGCTGTGTGTTTTGATTGGGTGAGGATTGAAGCTCAGTAATATGATTGGTGGGTTGTGATGTTAAAGTAGGTTTGGGATTGGTCATTTTTGTAAAGAGGTTTGTCTTGTAGGTGCCGTAATTGACATGTGTAAATGCGCTGTGATTGGCTGGAGGGTGTGGTAGTGTGTGGAGTGTGATTGGTGGGTGTGCCTGTCAATCTTGTATGTCGTTTTCCTATTGGTTGATGGGCGGGTCTTTAATTTGTGGCACAGTTTGGAAAGGATTGGCAGCTGTGGCGTGTTGGAGGAGCGCTTCAGGGAGTGGCATGGTGTCTTCGGGGGAGCCGGAGAAGAGTTGCTGCTATCAGATGGATGTTAATGGGGAGCTCGGTGATTTTGGCGGCCTGTTAAGGATTTCCTTGATGGTTTTGCTTCGGTGATTGCTGGATGGACGTGGATCTTGGCATGTAGCGTTTGTTGGGGAGTGCTTCATTTTGGTCACTGTTGGATTTCTTCATTTTGGATTTTTTTTTGTACTTTGGATTCCTGGATTTCGTGCTGTGGATGTTTCCTGTGTTTGGATCATGCCTCCTCTTCGATGTCCAATGTCTGGAGATTGTTACTAGGGATTTAAGTATTGGGAGACTTTTTGTATATTTTTTATTTCAAGTCGAACAGTCACACCACTTACGTTTGTGGATTGGGTTTTTTTTGTTTGGGGGGTGCGCTATGATTTGTGGACTGGATTTGTACGTGGAGAGATATAAGATAAGAAACATTTTAAATATTTATTGAACAGTTTACATGGCATAGAAACAGAATTGGGGTTTGTTTTTTTGTTTGGGGGGTGCGCTATGATTTGTGGACTGGATTTGTGCGTGGAGAGATATAAGGTAAGAAACATTTTAAATATTTATTGAACAGTTTACATGGCATAGAAACAGAAAACTGACAGTGCAAGGACACATTTACTTTTGTTTGAGTGAGAACTTTCAAATGTTATATATATTAGCATATTATCTAATACTGAAGGTGGTCACTGCTTAAATAACAGAATATTGTAAGAATGAAGGGGAGTACAGTATGGTGTTAGAGCTGGAAAGGTAGTAGGATTGTGAAACTTTATTGAAATATAGAGAGATGCAGAACTTTTTAAACAGTTTTCTTTATTTTTATATGTACAGTGATTTTTATCTTGAGATTTACTTAGAGTCAATATTTGCAAAATAATGTTGTCTTTTGGGTAATGGTATTGCATTATTTCTTCATACCAATGCAGAGTTAATCTAGCAGTTCACATTGACATTTGGTGGTACATACATGTATGAAGTCACTTCAGGATATGCTGCTGAAATGGTTCTTCGAGGTATTTGGGTTGATGCTTAATTTTTTTTAGTCCATGTCACTTTCGGAGTCAGTACCATGGCCCTTTTTTTGTATAGGAGTCATATTTGTTGCCTGTAATAAAGAGAAAGATACATTTTTAATTGCATTGTTATTTTGGGGATGTGTGACTTTTGATATGGAGTACATTTATTACCTTGAATTATCGTGAAGTGAATGTTTTTTGCATGGATAGAGGGTTGGTAGAAACAGGATCCAAGAATGTTTGGATGATTTTGTGGTATCTCTTTTAGTTGTGGTTCTGTTTCTGTTTGAATGATCTTTGAAGTGCTGGGCTCGCAGCTCAGGATATTTGAGATTGTTTGCTGCTGTTCTTCATTTAGCCGTGAATAGTCATTAAGACTCTGTAGGTTTTTATGGCTTGAGATTTGCATTATCTCAGTGGGAGGTATGCCAGAGTCATTTAGCTTTTGAATCAAATGCTTCCTCACAGAGTGGTTTGTTAACCGCTTTTCAGTTTGTATGGATGATTTGGCAATCATTGTTTTTACTATTGATGCAAGCTTGTGGATTTCCACAGGTTGGTTTTTGAGCCATACGGTTGGCTTTAGCTGCTTGCTCTGGTTGTTTGTAGCAAGGAAGAATGGTGACTGATCTGTCAAACACTGTGGTGGTCGCTTGTCTTTGTAGGTTGTGTAGTTAAGCACTGGGCATTTGTAAGGGTTGTTTACTAGTTAGTAGGCCCTGGGTTTTATTTTTCTGGTATTCTTTGGGTGAGCTCCAGTGCGGGTCTTTGTTTGGCGCTCTTGGTCGTATTGGCGGTACTTTTGTCTGTTTTCATCTGTTTTTAATGATATGTCTCCCCATTTTAAATTTCTCATTTCTGTGTTTCCTCTAAGTCCAAAATACATGCTGGTGACCACCCACATTGTGTTTAGTAGTGACTCAGGGTTGTGGGGTCCCAAGAGATGTTCTTCATACGGTTTTTCTATGATGTTGTCTGTTAGCTCATCTGCTGCTCTGGGCTTTGAACCCTTGCCTTCTGATTTTAGGTTTTTCTGTTTAGATAATAACACTTGCCTAGCCTTTTCGAATACTCATGAGAAGATAGTGAATGTGGGTAGTCTTTACTTTTGAGGTGTCTTTTGTTGCTTTGAAATGTTGAATGCAATGTTAGAGGCTAATACTCTGAACCATCTCTTTTTGTACAGTTTATGAAGTAGTGGCATAGCAAAGTGTTGAGTGATTGTGGTGGAATATCCTGTAGAGGGTGTTCTTCTGAGAAGTTCTCTTTCAGGTACAGTTTGAACATTGTGACATCCGTTTGTGTTTTTTTGGAGTATTTATATCTTTAGCTTTTTAAATGTAGGTTTCTATGTCTTCTATGTTTATATGCACTTTTTCGTTTCTGCTGTAGGAGTCGCTGTGTTGGAAAGTACTGCTGGTTGAAGGCTTGGCATGCTGGTACAGGTTTTGTTCTGCGGTTGTTGCGATTACTGTGGCGTCACAGTGGTTGATTCTGTCGGTGGCTCAAGTGGTTCCGTATCTTCTTCTATCTGTGTCATTATTTGCTCCAGTTCTAATTCAAAACTGCTGTTGAGTTGCTGATTTCTGGACATATCTTGCACTTTTTTAGCCTTTTAAATTGTTGCTCTGTGAGGTAATGTGTTCGCTGTTTTCACTAGGAGGTTGTTGTTCTTATGTTTAGCAGTTGCCATTTGGCTCAGCACGAGGATTCAAGGGGCATCTTTGCCAGCTGTGCACGAGATGGTATTTGTGATGAATTTTGATTGGTTTGCCTGTGGTTGCTGTAGGTGTTTTAGAAGTGAGGAAATTTGGTCCGGTCTGTTGTATGTTATGATGCAGTTACTGTGTGGATAAATAGAGTGTGACGTAGTTACTATGTGGATAAATAAATTTATCCACATAGTAGCACAGATAAACTGATTTATCAGTGCACATTTATTCAGACACCTGTTGCATAAATAAACAATATACATAACATGCAAAGAATGCTGTATATATTTTGAAATGTCACGGGTCATTATGACAGAAGACATATTGTCAGCAAGGCACAATCAAGATTGCACGAAGTTATGCCATAGGAGGCATATGTCTTTAGTTTCTATGGGGGTTCCACCCCACACCCCCATTACAGGGGCTGTGCCTCCCAGACCCTCCCCCACTAAAGATTCTCAACTCCAGGGAAGTCCAACTCGGGGAGTGCACAGATCCGGGTTTGCCATAATGCCATATGCTATTAAGCATGCGACATTATGACCCAGTGCATTTTGAAATATACTAATAATATTTTTCAGACAATGTATTAATAAATAGATTGCCATGCTTTCAAGCAATGCATGAAGCAGAATATATGGTTTCAGCATATGTTGAAATATGCTGTACATTATATGTTTCATTGAGTCAATGTATTTCTCAATATAGTGACATATATTTTTGCATACTATGGGTTAGAAATATATTATGTCAATATATTTAAAAATATATTTCATAATAGTTTATGTATTACATTAGGACAATGTATTTCTTGGTGTATTGACATATGTAACCCCCCTGTTACCCGGGGTTACTAGAACCCTAGTTAGAACTAGTGGCAGGGAGGGACAGGCAGCTAGTGAAACTCCAGTTAAATGGATTTCACTATGTCTTGCTCTGTTTTCAGTCTCTGCTGAGCTGGGGCTATGACATCATTTAGAATTCTGCAACAGCATAAGCCACAATGGAATGTTGTAGTTGGGAGTTAGGTAGAACATTGGGGAATTTCAAAGTCAATCTAGAGTTGATCCTTGAAGTCAGCAGTCTAGTTTTTGTTTGTAGCCTGAAGTGGGCACAAGAGAGGAAAGGATGCAGATCCTGCAGTGCAGTGGAGGGAGGGGGTGCCCTGCAGGGGCAGGCCCTCCTGCCCTCAGCTTTGACACAGAGGTACCTCAGGTTGTGTGTGTGCTTCCACCTTAAGAGAGGCACAAAGAACCAACTCCCAGGGGCAACCCCCTGGCCTGGGAAAAGGAAGAAGCTGCCTGATGGAGAGTGCTGGGGCACTACAGTTTTTGTGGAATAGAGATTCCTTCAGAGTTTTTGGACATCTGCAACAATGAGGGTGATGAAGCTTTGACAAAAGGCCAGTGTCATTCACCAGAACAGTGAGTAAATAATTCTCTGGGGCTGTGGGTCAGTCAGGATGCCAAGTCCAGGGCTTATAGAACAGTGAGATGTAATGACTGTTGTATGTGGGCGGTCTTCAGAGAAAGACAGTTGCTGCATTACAAAGCCATGTACGGTCTGCACTACAGTAGCTAAGGATGTGTGTGTGTGTGTGTGTGTGTGTGTGTGCTGTGCACGCGTGTGTGTGTAAACAAAGGAATGACCGGGTATAGGTCTATGGAACAAAAGGTGGGAGACCCCCACCTGGTGTAACAGGACTTACCTCTACGGATTCATTTGAGACACCATTCACCTTTCTGTCAGGTATTGGCCAGTGCCTGAAGAGGGTGCCCAGACATTGGGATGGAGTAGAGGGTGGTAGTGTGCCACTAGTTAAAGAATCCATGACATATGGAAGTTTAGGATTCAAGAATGGATTGTGTCTGTGTCATCACCTTATCTGCATTACTAGGAGTGTAGCCCCATGGGGGGGTCCATCTATGCTTTTCATTCAGTGTTGCTGAATAAGCCACACTTTAGAATCCCATCTCCTAGTATTGGACATTATGTTATTGCTTCTGGTCTCTGGATTACTGTGGGTGCCCCTGTGCAGAGTAGTTGAAACTAGTCACCATGCTGAGTGACTCCTTTCTCCCAAAATTTTCAGCTTATAAAAATGGAGGCACTGCATCATAGGACCTAGGCCTCTCAACCTGTTCACTAGCCACACAGGCAGGGGTAGTAGCCCTCTCAGTTTAGTGCCGACTGGGGGTTACACATACATTAATGCATATTTTCAATATGTTGCAATATATTCCATTTTCGCAAGGGTATAACTATAACACTGACTATAACTATATCTATTAACCTTTATAGAGATAGCATGTGGGACATGGTAAGCAAGCCTGAAGCACCTTTCTCATCCTGGTATAGTAAATATCAGAGATAAAGTAGGGGGGAGAATACCCCAGGTTTAACCAATACCATCCTTGGATGTAAAAATGCCATAAACAGCTCCAAACAACTATAGAAGTGAAACATCTGATTTGTTGCCACATGTGATAATCTGTCTAATTCAGCAATGTGTGTGAGAGAGGTAAGAATTCCCCCAGTGGCAGGAACTTATGGGCTACGCCATTTGCAGAGTATTGGCTTGCATACCTAAAAGAGCCAGTCATATGTACTCTTGTGGGTTCAGGTGCTGTGCTACAGACTTCATACCGAGAAAAAAAAAGGGGTGCTGAGTGAGGAATTGTCTTGTGAAGTATTTAGTTCCTCAGCTGGCAAATCTGCTTCTAGAAAGACTGGAGCTTAGGGAAGGGCTGTAAAATATGATAAAAATTCCCTTTAGGCTTATGGCATTGCCACCATCTGTCATGACTGAGCAGAGTAGCTTTATATAATACTGTAGGTGCTCTATACCGTGATTGTAACATTTTGTTCTGGATTAGTTTACTCCTTGGGCTTTATAGGCAATATGCCCAGAAGTCCAAGATTGCGTCCACTGAGCATCCATGATTGTGATTTTCATATTGTAGCTGTTTCACATCTGAGTTCGGGGTCCATGGATTGGCTAGTATGGCATCTCACAGCAGTGAGTATATGCTGCCAGCCTGCCCTTTGGAAACAAGACAACCACCTTGTTAGATGGGCAGGTTGTTTAATCAAATCATGTGTACGAAGGAGAGGCTAAACTGCATCTCTTATTTGGAGGCATCTTCAAAAGTCATTTGAATGAAGTCCACATGTATTTTGGAGAGTCTGAAAAGCAGCCACCATTCGTTTATTGGGCTCCAGTAATTAGTTAAGGAAATAAATATTTTGGCAGCCCATTGAGGCCAGACGATGGGTTGCCTATTTATTACAATATTGGGGTTTTGCCACAAAGGTGCATGCAAAACAGGTGTTGGGCTGACTCCCAGTTTTCAGTGAAGCTGAGTCCAGTACTTTATTGAAGGGCCTAAGGCAGGGTGAAGATTCTTATGTTTATAAGGGCTAGAGAATAGCAGGGAGGCAAGCAGAACACCCCCTTTGTGCTTGTTCCATGTGAGCCCATTGTGGGGTGATATCAGAGCAAGGTCAGAACCAGTGCAGAGTTTGCACTACTTGAAAAGCAAGCTTATATCCTTCTATCAAGGGAAGGCACCCCCCCCATGAGATCTCAATGTGTTGCGACTAAATCTGGGTCACTTCCTGACCCATGGAAAATCACCTAGTTTATCTGTTTTCTGGTACCAGCCTGAGAGGAGTTCCAGGAGGATGTGTGGATATGTAACAGTAAATAAAACAGCTTAGGGGCTGTAATCATTTTAATGACAGTAGTTTTCCCAGACAAAGTGTGAGTCTTAAGAGGTTCCAGCGGTTAAAGTCCACTTTACAGGTGTTTAACAAAGGCTTTAGATTAATGTTCCATATCAGCTCAGTTTATGGTACTAATTTTATTCCCAAATATGTAATATTGGCATGGGCCCATTTCAGACTGGAAGAAGGTACTGAATGGGGGTGGTAAAAAGAATAGCAAAGGCACCGCAGGTATATTCTGAATTACATTTTAATCCAATCAGCGCAAAAAAATTGCACAGCCTCCCAGCAGTACAGCGAACAAAACCTCTACTAGTTTCGCACGCTGTGCATCATCAGGAGGATGGGCTACTCACACTGTATGCCCTCAGAAAGCTTACAATTAAAGCAATAGCACCCCAAAAAGGAATGGTTATAATGCATCATAATACAAACAAACAACCCTTCAGTGAACAGAATAATACATACACCTTATAAACCAAAAAAGTCTCCATATATAAATCTAACAAAAACTTCTAATGCACATTACAATTAAAAACAATGTATTATATCTGTAATAACTAACATACAAATATACTGCTATTATTTCACAAATTGAATTATGTTTATGCTTTTTAAAACCTGGTCTACTTATCATTAACCATATCATTAGTCATTATAACCAGGTAATTCTCTAGACTTACTAGCCAAAGTCCATTATGTTGTATTTTTGTTGCTTAAAAATTGTTTTCTAGCAGTGTATATGTAAAAACAGTGCCATCTAGGGGAAGAAGAAAAGAAGAAAAAAAGAATATTAAGAAACTGATAATTTACATGCTTCACATCTGTTATCACAAATTGCTACATCTCAAATCCATCAGACTCCATTATCACATCTAAGAAAAATATGAATATTTTTTTCTTTCTTATGTTAATAGGAGGCATCAAATCAACTTTGTCATTCAATCCTGGCCATTGTAAACCTCCAAGGCTATAAATCCAATATGCTTCTCTATTCGATAGCAAATCATTTATATTGCCCCCTCGTGGACCTAATTTTACCAATTCAATCCCACAAAATTTGAATTCATGTTTCATTTGGTCCATTTTATGTTTACAGCAATGTATAGCCAGTGCACTCCTATCATCATTTTTACCTATGCTGTACATATGTTCTCTGACTCTAAATTGGCATGTAGTTTTGCCAATATAAAATGCCTCACATGTACATGTTGCCAAATACACCAAATTCTCAGAGGTACAGCTAAAAAAAGAATCCATTGTGTATATTTTTTTAGTGTCAACTGATGTGAATGTTGTACTGTTTGACACGGTAATGTAATATTTGCTATTACCACATGCAAAATTGCCATTAGGTATACATGGTAACCATGTTTTCACATCCCTCTGAATCCTCTGGATAGGTTGGTAGCTTTTTGTAACAATATCCCTAATAGTTTTGCCACGACGATACACTATACGTGCCAATTTAGTAGCTACCCCCTGTAATTTTGGTTCCAAATTCAAAATGTTTCTTGATTATATCACCCACTACACCAGACTGCTTACAATATGTGGAGACAAAGCAAATTTGGTCATCATCTCCCCCATGTTTAGTTTTAGATTTCATAATATCCTCACAACTCATTTCAGAGACTTCAACCATGGCATCTTCCACCAAATCTCTCAAGTACCCCCATCCAGAAAACGTTCACACATAGCTGTGCCTTGTTTCATAAAGTCAGCATCGATACTGCAATTTCTCCGTGCCCAAAACAGTGGTGCTCTGGGAATGTTGTTAATCATGTGCCTCGGATGATAACTGTATGCACTGAAAAGGGAATTCCTGTCAGTACTTTTCCTAAAGAGGGATGTCTGAATACCATCGTAGGTGTCCCTCTTAATTTACAAATCCAGAAAGGTGACCACATTTTTGTCACTTATTACACTAAATCTTAAGTTAGGATTACTTATTTCTAGATATGTGACAAATTCCCTTAGTTCACAAATAGTGCGTTTCCATAGTAAAAAAATGTTGTCAATAAAACGACACCACAGATCAATCCTATGGTAGAAAGGATTGACCTGTGCGTCATAGACCACCGATTTCTCTCAGAGGCCCAAATAAAGTAGGCATAATTTGGTGCAAAGGTCGCACCCATAGCCATACCCTTAGTCTGGAGATAATACTCACCCTGAAACAAGAACACATTTTTTTCCAATACAGTCTCGGCACACTCTAGAATAAACCTCTTTTTTTGTGTGCCCACTGTTGGATCCAAACTTAACCAATAGTCTAAAGCCAATAAGCCTTGAGCATGGGGTATATTAGAGTAAAGTGACTCAATATCTCTATAAATAACTCTATATAAAGGAAGGGATAAAAGCAACTGAACAAAAGAGTAAACAGGGAGGAGAAGAGGCATTGTGGGTCACCTTGGAGACTGGAAAGGGCACCACAATCCGCACAGGGGTTGTGTACAGACCCCCATGTCAGGGGGAGGGAATGAACAAGGATATGATAGAAGGCATTCTTAGAATGGCAGAGAAAGGGGAGATACTATTGATGGGAGACCTGAATATGCCAGATGTTAACTGGAGCACATTTGCTGCAGCCACATCCAAGAGCAGGGCCATTCTTGATGCCCTACAGGTGGCAGGCATTAGACAGCTAGTTTCGGAACCCACTCGCGAGGGAGCAATCTTAGACCTCATACTCTCAAACGGGGGCAGTGAGAGGATCTCAGATCTAGAAATGGGTTGCCATCTGGGGACAAGTGACCATCAAACAGTGTGGTTCATGTTAAACACAGCTACAGAGTCCAGACATACAAAAGTGAGGGTACTGGACTTTAGGAGAGCTGACTTTGGCAAGATGGGAGAGTGCCTCAGAAAAGCGTTAGCAAACAGGCTATAAGGAGGTGTGGAGCAACAATGGGGAATCATCAAAACTACCATCACAGAGGCAGCAAGCCTTTGTGTGAAGCAAATAAACAAATCAAAACGAAAGAAAAAGCCACTATGGTTCTCAAGAGAGGTGGCTGTGAAAGTCAGAAAGAAAAAGATAACATTCCGGAAGTATAAGGAAACACAGAAGGAGCAGGACAGAGAGCTGTACCAGTTAAGGCAGAAGGAAGCAGGGAGGGAAGTCAGAATAGCAAAGGCCCAAACTGAGGAAAAGATGGCCAACTCAGTTAAGAAGGGGGATAAAACCTTTTATAGGTACATCAGCGAGCGTAGAAAGACAAAGGGAGAGATAGTGAGGTTGAATAGAATGAACGGTGGGTGGGCAGAGGGGGACAGTGAAAACCAGGGATACTGAATGAATATTTCTGCTCAGTATTCACAAAAGAGGAGGGGGAAGTGCCTAATCCAATTAACAGAAGCACTCTTGATAGGGGGGTTGATCCCAGTCCTTTCACAGAAGAAAGGGTTCTGCAAGAACTCCTAAAACTGAAGGTGGACAAAGCAATGGGTCCTGATGGAATTCACCCAGAATTCTAAAAGAATTAAAGGGAGGAACTAGTGAAACCACTGGCTACTCTTTTTAATAAATCATGGGAGGATGGTGTGGTACCCGAGGACTGGAGGAAGGCAGATGTGATTCCCCTTCACAAAAGTGGGACGAAGACAGAGGCAGGAAACTACAGACCTGTCAGTCTGACCTCTGTGGTAGGGAAAGTGATGGAGTCACTTCTGAAGGAAAGAATAGTTGAGTACCTAGAGGCCAGTGGAGCACAGGACCCAAGGCAGCATGGATTCACAGCGGAAGGTCATGTCAGACGAATCTAATAGATTTCTTTGACTGGGTGACCAAGTAGTAGACCAGGGAGGGCTGTGGACATGGCCTACCTAGACTTTGCAAGGCATTTGACACAGTCCCACACAAGATTAATAGTCAAATTAACCAGCCTGGGAGTGGGTCCCAGGGTGGTAGCCTGGGTAAAACATTGGCTGCACAACAGGACACAGAAGGTAATTGTAAATGGAGTCCACTCTGAAGAAAGAGAGTTACTAGTGGGGTACCGTAGGGTTCAGTATTGGGTCCAGTCCTTTTAATGTCTTCATCAGTGACATTGCAGAGGGACTGGAAGGAAAAGTGTGCCTTTTGCAGATGACACAGATCTGCAACAGGGTTGATACACAAGGAGGCGTGGAAAGGATGAAAAGGACTTGGCAAGGTTGGAGGAATGGTCAGAAGTATGGCAGCTAGGATTCAATGCAAAGAAGTGCAAAATAATGCACCTGGGAAACAAGAACCCAGGGAAGAATACACAATGGGTGGGAGGAGTAACAACAACAAAAAGGAAAGGGACCCTGGGGGTAATCGTATCAGATGACCTTAGGTTAGCAAGCAATGTGAGAAGGCAGTAGGGAGGGCTGGGGTATACTGGGATGCACAGGAGAGGCATCAGCAGCAGAAAACAGGAAGTTGTTATCCCTCTGTACAGACAGTTGGTGAGACCCCATCTGGAGTACTGTGTCCAGTTCTGGAGACCCCATCTCCGCAAGGACATAGACAGGATAGAGGTAGTCCAGAGGAGGGCAACTAAAATGGTGCAGGGTCTGCAAGAGAAGCTGTAAGAGGAGAGACTAAAGGAGCTTAATATGTATACCCTTGAGGAAAGAAGGGAGAGGGGGGACATGATAGAAACTTTTAAGTACCTCAGTGGAATCAACAAAGTCCAAGAGGGTAGCATCTTTCAGAAAGAGACTTGCAAGAACAAGGGGACACAATTTAAAGATAGAAGGAGGGCGGTTCAGGGGCAATGTGAGGAAGTATTATTTCACAGAGAGGGTAGTGGATGCATGGAACAGCCTTCCTGAGGAGGTTGTGGGGTCTAAAACTGTGGGAGAATTCAAGAATGCATGGGACAGACATAAGGCAATTCTTGGGGGGGGTAGGAAGAAATAGGCTGTTGGTTAACTAGGATCTACGGCCTATCCTGTAGGTAGGGAAATGGGCAGACTAGATGGGCCTAGCGGTCCTTATCTGCCGTCAAAAGTCTAATATCCATCGAAACAAGGATGGAATTTGGATCTAGCTGTATCACCTCCAATATCCCCAGGATATCAGCAGAATCTCTGACATACCAATGCAGTTTGGGCACATATTGTTTAATATATGAATCCACATAACAAGATAATGGTTCTGTAACAGAATCGATACCTGTAACTATGGGTCTCCCAGGGGGATTCTCCAAATCCTTATGTATTATTGGTAATATATAAATTGTTGGTCTTACAGGGTGTGTCACCACCAAGAAAGATGGGGCCTATTTGGGCCTCTGGGAGAAATCAGTGGTCTGTGACACACAGGTCAATCCTTTCTACCATAGGATTGATCTGTGGCATCGTTTTATTGACGACATTTTTTTAATATGGAAGGCACTATTTGTGAACTAAGGGAATTTGTCACATATCTAGAAATAAGTAATCCTAACTTAAGACTTAGTGTAATAAGTGACAAAAATGTGGTCACCTTTCTGGATTTGGAAATTCAGAGGGACACCAACGATGGTATTCAGATGTCCTTCTTTAGGAAAAGTACTGGCAGGAATTCCCTTTTGAGTGCATACAGTTGTCATCCGAGACACATGATTAACAACATTCCCAGATCCCAACTGCTTTGGGCACAGAGAAATTGCAGTATTGATGCTGACTTTATGAAACAAGGCACAGCTACGTGTGAACATTTTCTGGATAGGGGTACTCGAGAGATTTGGTGGAAGATGCCATGGTTGAAGTCTCTGAAATGAGTCGTGAGGATATTATGAAATCTAAAACCAAACATGGGGGAGATGATGATTGAATTTGCTTTGTCTCCACATATTGTAAGCAGTCTGGTGTAGTGGGTGATATAATCAAGAACCATTGGTCACTTTTGAATTTGGGACCAAAATTACAGGGGGTAGCTATTAACTGCCACGAATAGTGTATAGTCGTGGCAAAAATATTAGGGATATTGTTACAAAAAGCTACCAACCGATCCAGAGGATACAGAAGGATGTGAAAACATGGTTACCATGTATACCTAATGGCAATTTTGCATGTGGTAATAGCAAATATTGCATTACCATGTCAAAGAGTACAACATTCACATCAATTAAACTAAAAAAAATATACACAATGGATTCTTTTTTTAACTGCACCTCTGAGAATGTGGTGTGTTTGGCAACATGTACATGTGGGTCATTTTATATTGGCAAAACTACATGCCAATTTAAAGTTAGAGTCGGAGAACATATGTGCAGCATAGGTAAAAATGATGATAGGAGTGCACTGGCTATACATTGCTGTAAATATAAAATGGACCAAATGAAACATGAATTCAAATTTTGTGGGATTGAATTGGTAAAATTAGGTCCACGAGGGGGCAATATCAATGATTTGCTATCAAATAGAGATGCATATTGGATTTATAGCCTTAGAGGTTTACAATGACCAGAATTGAATGACAAGTTTGATGTGATGCCTCTTAGCAATATGAGAAAGAAAAAATGATTCATATTTTTCTTAGACATGATAATGGAGTCTGATGGATTTGAGATGTAGCAATTTGTGATAACAGATGGGAAGCATGTAAGTTATCAGTTTCTTAATATTCTTTTTTTCTTCTTCTCTTCTGTCCCCTAGATGGCGATGTTTTTACATATACACTGCCAGAAAATAATTTTTAAGCAACAAAAATACAACATAATGGACTTCGGCTAGTAAGTCTGGAGATTTACCTGGCTATAATGACTAATGGTATGGGTAATGATAAGTAGACCAGGTTTTAAAACGCATAAACATAATTCAATTTGTGAAATAATAGCAGTATATTTGTATGTTAGTTATTACAGATATAATACATCTGTTTTTAATTGTAATGTGCATTAGAAGTTTTTGTTAGATTTATATATGGAGACTTTTTTGGTTTATAAGGTTTATGTATTATTTTGTTCACTGAAGGGTTGTTTGTTTGTATTATGATGCATTATAACCATTCCTTTTTGGGGTGCTATTGCTTTAATTGTAAGCTTTTTAAGGGCATACAGTGTGAGTAGACCATCCTCCTGATGACACATGGCGTGCAAAACTAGTAGAGGTTTTGTTCCCTGTACTGCTGGGCGGCTGTGCAATTGTTTCGCACTGATTGGATTAAAATGTAATTCTGAATATACCTGCAGTGCCTTTGCTATTCTTTTTACCACGTTTGACTACTTTGCAAGGTGGCACGCATGTGTGGAGCTGAGGATTCTGTACCTGACCGAATGGGGGTGGCAGTGTCAATTAAGAGGAAGTACCTCTGTTTTTGTCTGGTTAACATTCAAGCCAGAATATTCAGTAAATGGATTTAATAACGTTAACAAGGGTTGTATTGAATGTTTCATATCAGCCAGGGGGATTAACAGACCATCCGCGTACATCCGAATTTCAGACCTCTGATCTCCTCATGTTGTCTGATAGCTGCTGCTAAGGGCTCCACAGTCAAGGCAAAGAGCAGTGAGAATAAAGGGCATCCCCGTCTAGTTCCCCATCCTAAAGGGAAGGGGCCAGAGAGTTAGTGAGAACCTGGGCCATAGGGGAGGAGTATATCGATCATTCCCATGACTGAAATCTATCCCCGAACCCAGAATGCTTTAGAACTAAATGCAGGTAATCCCATTCTATGGCATCAAAGGCCTTCTTGAAATCTATGGGCATGGCAGCTGTCAGTGAGGAGAGGCCTTTTGCCAAATGTCTTAGGTTGATCAGTGACCAGATATGGTCTGCGCTAAATTTACTTTGCACAAAGCTGACCTGAGAGGGATGTATTAAGGACGGGAGTAATGGGTTTAGTCTTGAAGTCAAGGCCTTCGAATGAACTTTACTATCCACATTTACTAGTGATATAGGCCTGTAGCTGGCAGCTAAGGTGGGATCTTTTCCCTTTTTGCGCAACACTGTTATCACACCTTCACTGAGTGTGGGAAGAAGGGTGCCCATCCCTTCAGCCTCCAAGTAAACTTGGCATAAAATTGGAGTTATTTGTGGAGCCAGTCCTTGGAGGAATTCCCTTGGGAAACCATTTGTTCCAGGTGATTTGCCTTTTTTAAGGGAGAGCAATGCTGTTTGAACTTCTACTGTTAAAGGGGAGTTGATTAAGTGCATTTGCTGTGTGGGCAGTTTGGGAAGGGTAAGGTTATCAAGGAAGGACTGAATCCTGTCAGGTGTGTGCAGGTGAGAAGAGGAATACAGTATGGCATAGAAGGATTTCATTATATTATCAATACCTTGAGGGTTGGTCTGCACCTGGTCTCGGGAGCCTCGAAGGGCAGCTATGTGTCTGTCAGCCTGTTGTTTATGTAGCTGGTAAGTGACAATTTTGTGCCTTAACCGCAAGATAGCAGTTTCAGCTTTTCTGGATATTGATGCATTTATCTCCAGTCGTAGTCCTAGAACTCTCCAACCGAGGCTAGAATGTGGGAATGGGATTCACTGGGCATTGTATAGTGTTTCAGCCTGTTTTAGCTCTTCCTCCAAGTCACTGAGATGCTGTTCCCTGCTCTTACACCTATGAGCTGCATACCGTATTATTTTAAAAGCCTCCCAGGTATTTCTGGTGGAGGTGTCCGCTATGGGGTTTTCCTTGAAAAAGGACGTTTCACTCTGCACCCATGGGAGGAACTCTGGATCCTTAAGGAGTAGGGTCTGCTTCATCTTTTACAGTAGTATTTTCTGAAAATGCCTTTATTGCATAGAGTTCATGCAGTGGAACTATTGCCCTTTTCTCTTTAGGTATCCCATTTCTAAGGTTATAACAGTGCTGTGCCACATCCAGAAGAGTTTTGTATGCATTAATCCTTAATCTTGCAGTGTTGTAAGATGTAATTCATACTTCGATAATGTAGGTTAAGATGTTTGTCTATACTTGTATTGTAAATTATTCGTCTAATTAAATGCTCGGTACTCCTCAGAGATTTGCAGCAGCAGGCAATTCTTTTGATTTATTTATGCAAAATTTGGTGAGCAGGATTCTTTAAAATGCATCTTTTTTTTTTTGAATGCCATTTTGTTTATGTAACAGCCCTTTGACTCACCTTGGCTGCTTCGGGGCCCCCACAGGGTCCACACTGCACACTCCGAGGGGGCCAGCCTAGGTTCCGTAGTGAAGAGGAGAAATGGTGCAATGCCTCCACCTGGGCAATGGCAGGGAATATCTGTGAGCAAATTACAGGTTACCACCCCCCCCCCAAGGAAATATACAGTAGCAGCCCTCCACAACACTTCCCCACACAATAACAATCCCCCCTTGCAATCATTCGCAATACCACCAGCATTTAACATGAACAAATAACAAGATTTATTAAAGGGAGAGGGAAAAAGGGGGGAAACAGCACAACACTAATAACTGGATCAAACAACATTACCCCACACAGTATCCACACCTCCCACCTATGGGTGCACCCGGCTTCCCACTGCAGCTGCTAAATGTCTATAGTCCCTTTCATTTGGTACCACACCATGGCAGGTTTTGACACTGGGGTCTTTTGTTGGGGCCCAAATAACTTTTAAACAGATGCAAACTTTAACTTTACTGCCTGGGCACAACTTTACACTTGGCGCAGTCCTGCCCAGGACTTAACCCCCTTTTCCTGACTAGCTGGCTAGCTAATAAAGTTCTCCCCTGAGCCACAGCCCAAAGGTACTTACATTTTGGGGGTTCACAGTCTGAATCTGAATTTGCATGGTACCATGGAGGTATCAGGCTGGTGGTGCACCACAGCAGTAAGGAGCAGCCCGAAGAGTTGAAGAATGCTGGTCTTCACCTGCCTGGCCCTGCCAACGTCACCTCTGAGGGCTTTGGAGACAGTTTTCAACAGGCAGGCCTCTCGCCATCTTTTTCGCTGGTCTTCTTTGTCGTTGGTCTGGAGACAGGGCAGGCTGGGTCCCCTAGACCTGTAGCTTGACACACATACTTTTCCTGAAACAGCAGTGTAGAAGGGCTTTGGCTCAGTTTCTGGCCCCAGTATGTGTAGTCACTCTGGCTTGCAAAATACAGTCTCAATACACCCCCCCATGGGGGGGAGTAGAGACACAGGTTGCTCTGTATTTGATCACAGCTGTAGCACTTTTTAATTCAAAACTGCACAACCTACAGTCTCTGCTCTCAACTGCAGCTCCAAGCTCTTTTTCGTTCTATGGCTGCACAACTTCCCAAGGCTCTTTTTCTGCAGCAGAAATTAACTCCGCTTTCTGCAGCGAACTCCATGTTGCTCTTCTGTGCAGCAAACTCCCAGATTTCTCTATCTGCTGCATGGCTCTCTTAGGTGCTCTGCCTATTTGTGTTTAGCTGGGGCTGGACAGGCCACTGGGGCAAAGATGCAGGCCTTGGACTGGATAGCACACACAGTCTCTCCTGCACTCTGCTCTCTCTCCCAAATCTTAGGCTGATCTCCTCTTTGGCAGGCAAAGCAGTCCCATTAATACTTTTCTGCTTGCTCTCCTCTGATTGGCCACTGTTCTCCAGGGCAAATCTGGTGCCCTTTGGCATTTTACCCTGCAGACCCCTGCCGGCAAAGTCCCTGGGAGTTGCCATATTTTTATATTTAGTCCCAAAATATTTCTGTCCTTAATAATTAATTATATGCCCTTACAAAGGCTAGAAGCATTGTACCCATGCCCGAGGTGCTCTGATGCTGATCCCCAGCTCTGCTGCCTGCTCTGGAGCAGGGGATACTGTTGAATTGTGGCTGGAGCTGAAAACAAGTGTTGGCTCCTTTAAATTCCACCCCTTAGCAGCTGCACATGCTCAGTAGAGTGCTGGTTGCCATATTTGTTTATGTTTGCTGGTCTGGGTCTTTTGCTGCTCCCCGAAACCGTACAAAATGCCCCCAAGTGCCTGGAGGCACAAAAAACAGTATCAGACCTCGCTCCCTATTGGTGATGAGGCAGAGAAACAGGATTCAAATGGCCACAGCCGTGGAGCACCAGTGGGGGCTGCCTGACCTGAATCCCACCTGGGACCACTGATGGGGACAACATGGGGCAGTGTCAGGGCCATAGGCCAACAGGTAAGCCCCAAATGAGGGGGCTTACATTTAACAAACAAGTAATTGGACTTATGACAATAACACCCTCACAAGCTGGCATTTGTAAGAAATTAACACCTAATCTAGGGAAATTTCTTTGAGACCCAACTGGGTGTTTATTCTCTGGAAATGCCCACATTTTCCAGTGTTATTACTTAAGTGTAAATGCAAAGAGTAGCTGACTCCTCCAGGAAAACTTTACCAAAACATAGCATTTGGACTCGTTCAGCTTGTATTTCACATTAGCTCTGTATTTCTCCTCTCCTTTATTTACTGCTGAGTTCATTTGCATGAAGACAGGATCTCTGCTCCTGAAGAGTTCATCCATTCCTAGAAACATAGAATGTGTTGGCAGAAAAGGACCAGTAGGCCCATCTAGTCTACCCTATTTTCACTGCCTATCACTATACCATGAAGTCTATTTGGCCACAGGTGCCCCTCCTTCCTCCCTTACCTCTGTTTATTATATATATTTACCCATCCCATGCATGTTTGAAGATTCCCACTGCCTTTGCACCCACCAGCTCCTCTGGCAGGCTGTTCCAGGTGTCCACCACCCTTTCTGTGAAGAAGTATTTCCTCACATCCCTCTTAAACTCCTCCCCTCCTCCCACCCCAAGCTTCACAGCATGGCCCTGTGTTCTGGTGCTCCCCCACCTCCTCCTCCTGTGAAAGAGACTCCCCTCATGCACCTTGGTCACTCCTGTGAGGTACTTATAGGTTTCAGTCATGTCCCCACTTGTTCTCCTCTCCTCTCCTCTCCTCCAGGGAGTATTTGTTGAGCTCTGGCAGCTTCTCCTTGTATGGTTTCTGTGCAACCCCCTACACCATTTTAGAAGCCCTACTCTGGACTACTTCCACCCTGGCAATATCCTTGTGGAGGTGCAGCCTCCAGAACTGGAGTACTCCAGGTAGGGTCTCACTAGTGAACGCTACAGAGGCAAGACCGCCTCCCTTCTCCTGCTAGAAATCCCCCTCCCTATGCACCCCAGCATCTGGCTTGCCTTGCCTACTGTCTTGCTGCACTGCCCTGCCACCTTGAGATCATCAGATATGATCACTCCAAGGTTTATCTCTTGCTTGGAAACTGTAAGTAACTCCTCCCATCTTATATACAGCGCCTGGGTTTCCACGCTCCAGGTGCACTACTTTGCACTTTTTGGAATGAGCAATTTGTACTTTATTCCTATTGCTTGTTTTCTGAGGGCTTAAAACACTGCTTATGCTACCACACTAACTCCCATGGCATCAACATCGAGATCCTATATGTAAGACCTAGAGGGGACTTCACATGGAGCACAAGGGGCTTTTGTCGCCATATGCAAGTGGTCTATACTATGTCTAAGGCAATAATATGAATGTTAATGGAGGGTCATGTGATGACACCTCTAGTTTTTATATAATGGATCTGTATGGGCATGTCACAGCAGAAGATTATGCGCCTGATTCTCAAAGCCCTGCATTGGACGCAAGGTGCCTGTGCCAGACAGAAATGGTGCAAGTGGTACATTGCACCAAAAACTGCATGTGGAGCTACTCTCAAAGGCAGTCTGTGCCAACTGCAGGCTGCCTGCTCCAAATGGGGCTTGCACCTCCCATTCACCCAACATTGGGCTGCAGCATGGTACATGGCACTTGTGGCAGATGCAGGCAGCCGAATCCCTGGAATCGCAATTCACAAAAACTCCCCCAGTGATGATATTTCTAAGTACCCTTAGACCAGCACTGGCTGGTGTTAGGGTACTTAGACATTTCACCACTGGGGAGTTGACCAGGTAGTGGCAATGTGCCGTGGTCCACCCTCTCCAAACTCATGGCTGGAAAAATAAATAAACACTACCCCCAGTTATCTGGTAGTCTAGTGCTCCACCTCAAGCATTGTAAAATAAAGACATGTCACCCCTGTTTCCTTGGTAGTCTAGTGGCACCCCTCCCTGATCCATGATCACTGTAAATTAAATACATAACCACTTTTCCCTGGTAGTCTAGTGGCCCCACCCCTCCCCTAACCCCGATCGTTATTAAGATAAAAGATAAAGAGCCCTATTCCCTAGTAGTCTAGTGCCCCCCCATCCTGATGGCCCCAACATTACTGTATTAATTACAACCTGGTGGTCTAGTGGGCCCCCCACCCTCCACTGGCAGTGCCCAACCACCCTGCTCCCCTCCCAACCCATAATGGAGCTAGTGACTGGCACAGCCCACCTCTCACCACTGCAGCTGGCTGCTGACTGAGCTCTGAACGAGTGTGTACTGTATATAGTTCACGCTCAGTGAAAGACAGCGGCTGTCAGTCACTGAGCACGCACTATATGCAGTACGCGCTCATTCAGAGCTCAGTTGGTAGCTGGCCATGGCGGTGAGAGGTTGGCTGTGCCAGTTGCTGGCTCCCCTACGGGTTGGGGGAGTGGGGTGCTTGGGCACTACCAGGTGGAGGGTGGGGGGCTCACTAGACCACCAGGTGGTAATTAATACAGTAATGTTGGGGTCACTGGGATGGGGGGCACTAGACTACCAGGGACTAGGGTCTCTTTATTTCTTATTTTAACAATGATCAGAGTTCAGGGATGGGTGGAGGCAACTAGACTACCAGGGAAAAGGGGGGTTACCTATTTATTTTACAATGATCACGAAGGGGTGCCACTAGACTACCAGGGACACAGGGGCTACTATTGATATAATTCACAGTGATCGTGGATGTGGGGGTTGTGCTTCTGTACATTGCTGCATATTGACACAGGCTTGTGACACCCTGTCCAGGTACACCCTCTGTGAGGTCCACTGCTAGGGTTGCTGCAAACTGCAGAGCTTTGCCACCGGGACCCCACCTGATAGAGAATCGGGCGCAGGGTCTGAGGTGTATGGGTGATTGGCATAAGCCGACTTTGGTGTGACTTGCACCAAGTTTTGAGAATTGGGCACTATGACTTTAAGTAATGAATAAACTACTCAGGTAGATGAACTCTAATGGACAAAGTTTATGTATTCATGCAAATTTATTCAGTGGTAAATAATGGGGAGGAGAAATCTACAGAAGATATATGGATCATATGCTGAATTGACCTGAATATAATGTTTTTCAACATTTTCTTTGAGGTTTTAGCAGCTCCTTAAGAGAGTTGAAAAGTTATGATTAACAAAAATAGAAACATAGATTTGGTCCCCATGTGGCTTGGGCTAGTCCCATCGCCAACCCTTCCCCCACTCCAGTCATCTGCTGCTATGTGCTAATTATACTTATACTACAGAAAGGAGGGTCTGTGTCTCACTGGGCCATTCTTAAGAAAAGTCATGATCTTACCTTTTGCAGAATAACGGGGTGTGAAATCAGCCTTCCTGTGTTCCTGTGTTTGTGGGCTTCTTTTGGCCAGTGGGATTTTCCAGTGCCTTAAAAATAAGGGTAACTGGGAACACACTAGTAGAGGAACTTTCACAGAGCAATCATGCCCACAACAGAGCCAAGAGACAAGCTTCTTAATTCTGTGTGTCATGTGTGATTGGTCGTTCTACCTAGCATCACCAGTGATGCTTTTCCCCCTCTCTCACGGTGGTGCACACCTCAAACTGATACAATCAAATGACAGTAAATTTGTATTTATATTTATTTGTTTCATCAGTAGAAAGCTCCATTGAGCAGAGCTCATTTGCAAGGAGGTCCTGGGTAGGACAGATTACAATGAAGTAAATAATTTGACAACACAAGAATACCAGCAAAACAGTAAGCAGTTTGATAGCACAGGAATAACAGCAAGTTAGTACAGTTCAAATACATATAGGAAACAATATGGCAATGTATATATGTATAACAGGTATTGTGGTACTGATCAATAAGAAATAGCTTAGCATAACATACAATGGTAGACAATGAACAGTTTTACCTACGTATTGTCAGGGGCCAGATGGGGTGCACCCAAGGATACTAAGAGAACTGATAGGAGAACTATCTGCCCCCTTGACAGCTCTGTTCAATCAATCATTGCAAACAGGGGTGGTACCGAGGGACTAGAGGAAGGCAGATGTGGTGCCAGTTCACAAGGGTGGGAACAGAGAGGTGGCAGGGAACTATAAATCAGTAAGCCTGATGGTGGTAGGGAAGATTATGGAGAAATTGGATGGTAGAGTACCTGTCTGAAAATGAGTTACAAGATCCAAGAAGGCATGGTTTCATGGGGGGGCGGATCATGCCAAACAAACCTGATTGAGTTCTTCTGTTTTGTGATAAGAGTAGTCGATTGGGGGGGCAGGGGATGTGGCCTACCTGGACCTTTCCACATAGGAAATTAATAAACAAACTGAGCAGTCTCGGGGTGGGGGCAAAAGTGGTAATGTGGGTGCAAAATTGGCTGAGTGGCAGGAGCCAGAGGGTAGTAGTAAATGGGGTAGGATTGGAGGTGGGGAAGGTGACAAGTGGGGTGCCACAGGGGTCAGTTCTGGGGCCTTTACTGTTCACTGTATTTATTAATGACATAACAGATGGTCTGGAAGGAAAGGTGGTACATAAAATGAGAAAGGACTTAAAAAGACTAGAGGAATGGTCCACTAGGATTCAATGTCAAAAAGTGTAAAATTATGAATATGGGGTGCAAGAACCCAAGGCAACATACCAACTGGGGGGAGAGGAGGTTGCAACATCCAATCTGGAAAGGGATCTGGGGCGCATCATAACTGATGACCTCAAAGGTGGCAAGCCAGTGTGGAAGGGCAGTAGAAAAAGCAAATAGGATGCTGTGTTGCATAAGGAGAGGTATTACAAGTAAAAAGAAAGAGGCGATATTACCCCATATAGATCGCTGGTGAGGCCTCACCTTGAGTACTTTGTCTGGTTTTGGAGGCCCCATCTCAGGAAAGACATTGAACAGGTGGAGAGGGTGCAGAGAAGGGCAACCAAGATGGTCCAGGGCCTGCAACAGAAGTACTGGATAGATGCCACCCCCCGCAGTCCACTATCTAACCACTTGATGACATTTCGCTCCCTGTCATGGAGCTTTATCAAGGATGGGGATGGCATCAGTTCAATACTTTTTTAATATGTTTGGTGTGTAGGTATAATTAATAAAACTGTATGTTTTCCTACACACCCTGATTTTTGTGCTTTTTTGACCTGTAGTTTGGGGTGAGTTGCAAGGCTTTCTTGTACTGCAAATTGTGATTTTTTAGCCTAGCACAACCTGAGCTGGTGGGCAACCTCTCTCATTGGATTTTGTATTTTCTTTTCATCTACGAGTATTTTTCAATCAAACAAACTCTAGTCAAGTAGCTGTGAGAACCCAGTGGTGCTGTGTCACTTGTCGGGAGTAAGTGCGTTCAAGTGTTATCCTGCTGAGTCATGCTGAATATGCCCATCTCTCTGCCCCCATTCTTTATATCTTTAATCTATCCATAATATCTGCTACTGTGCTGTCCTGTTGGAAATCCGCACATATCCTCCCCCCTGTTTAAATCTGGTGACCCTTGTGATGTGAATAACTACAGGCCTATCTCCATCTTGCCTATCCTCTCTAAAGTTTTTGAAAAACATATCCATAACCAATTAAAAATGCACTTGGAAACTTTTTCTCTCATTAACCCAGCCCAATCTGACTTCCAGGCAAACCATAGCACAATCTCTGCCCTAGCAAAAGTAACTAATGATTGGATCTCTGCTATAGATGATAAGAAGATAACTGGAGCAATCTTCTTGGATCTTAGTAAAGTTTTTGATACTGTTGACCACAACTTGCTAGTCAATTGCCTCATTAATTTGGGTGCCACATCCTCCACTTCCCAGTGGTTCTCCAGTTATCTATCAGGGAGATCCCAGAAAGTAAAAGCTGATGACTCCTTCTCGGCCTCTTTGCCAGTTGTCAGAGGAGTCCCCCAAGGCTCCATTCTAGGCCCTATCTTGTTTTCATTGTACATTAATGACCTTGATTCCAACATAACTATGTCTAATCTGCATTTTTTTGCAGATGACACTGTGCTGTATACCTCTGCCACAACGTTATCCGAAGTTAAGGGGGGTGCTTCAAGTGGACTTTGCCCAACTTGAAATTAACCTAATAAAGGCAAAGCTTCTGCTTAATGCCAAGAAAACCAAAGCCATGATATTCTCTCGTAGTACCTCCACAGGCACCTCCAATACCCTGCCTAAAGACTTTATTGTTACCACATTAAGCAAACCATTGGAAGTCATTTCCAAATTTAAATATCTGGGTATATGGATTGACAATAAGCTCTCTTTTAATGACCATATCGAGGACTTATCCAGGAGGCTCAAAGCCAGGTTAGGATTCTTCTTTAGAAATAGGCTACTCTTTCCCATCGAGATTCGAAATAGGCTTGTTCAGGCTACTTTTCTTCCCCTGCTTGACTATGGCGATGCAATTTACTTTTCCACTACTCTTGCTAACCTAAGCAAACTGGACATCCTCTACCACCGTGCGTTATGGTTAATTACCAACTCCCCTTACCGTTTGTACCACTGTGACCTGTATGCAGCTGTCGGCTGGACATCTCTCACCACTAGATGCTTGCTCCATGCTGGTCTCTGGACCCTTAAGTTGCTGTTGCACAAATTACCGAGTTACCTATCATCTCTCATCTCCATTTCTCACAGTGCATACTCTCTAAGGAAATCTGACTTCATTCTGCTGGACATACCTAGGACACGGACCTCCTTTGGTAAACGTGCTATTGCACATGCTCTTCCCTCTATTTGGAACCAACTGCAAACCAAGCTGAAACTAACTAGTATAATTTCCATAAACTTCTACAAAGAGCTAAGTGCAGCCAAGATAAAAGATATCTGCAGCTGTTATTAAGCACCTTCCCATCCTCATGTGTGCCTTATACATCTACGTGTAAGATTATTGTTGCTCTTATGCATGCAGCTTACTTTTGTTCACTCTATCATTTATCTGTGACACATTTACACTCTTTTAGCTTCTGACTTCAAGCTGTAACCATTACTGAAAGCATCCAGACCTGCCCCCCTTCCCCATTCCCATTCTTGGCTCTCTCTACGTATATATTACTTCTTTCACTCATCCAAGCCATGTTATTTTGTTATCCTTATTCCCTATTCATTGCTCAATATACTAAAAATGATTTATTGCAATCACCAACTACCATGTCTTGTACTGATGGTATGTTACCCTGAAGTGATCCATACGATGCACCATATGTCTCCTCACTATCTTTGTCATCCGATGTTGTCTCCTTTTATGTAATATCTTGCTGTACTAAGTGTAATCATGAATGCATGTTATGCCATTGTACTATCAAGTATTTTCATTTGTGTGTAATGTTTTCTTTTTATTAGTGTACATGTCTCAGGACCTCCTTGTGAATGAGCTTGCTCAATGGAGTTTTCCTGCAATAAACTTGAGTCAGCTATACACAAGATAACAGGTACAGCTGTGTTTCACTTCTATTGGCTGCTGGCATTCCATTGCCATATAATATAAATCACTTACATGATTGCAGCCAATCAGTGCACAGAGCCACTGCATCTCTTATCCTCCATACAGTGGCCTCATGCAAGAGTGTTACGCATGACCCTTTCCACTTCAGAGTTGGGGGGCAGACTGTGTTTAACTGTTTAATTAAAAAAATGACTTGAAACTTATTGTAAGTCATGTTAGCTAACTTGAATGGTTTATAATAAGTCACCAGTGCCACCTCAGGGTATCTCTTATGTCTCTTGAGGCATGAGAGTCTCCTGTCATGAGGCCTGGCAGCCAGAACCGCTCAGCTTCACCTCATGGACTTCTTGCCCAACCCTCATTCCGGAGTCTCTCATACTGTAGGAGACACCCAGCGGAGGCCCTATTGATTTTTAAAAAGGAAGTGCCAGATTCTGACCCAGTGCTAGGAGGCTATCAAATTTATTTTAAATCCAGACATTCAGGCTTCCCCTTCAGCAGTCCCTTGTAGCAACAAGAGATACTAGGATCACTTCAAAAGTACAAAGTGAGTCAAAGCGCACATAATGAAGCAGATTGCCAGCCACTGTTAATTTTTCCCCAGAGCCATTCCCGCTGGTTTATTAATATTTCTTCCTTCTCACAGGCCACCATATCAGGATACCCAACATTTTTCCAGAAATCTTCTTCTAGTCCTTGAAAAAGCCAGAAGATTTCTGGCAAAATGTTGGGTGTCCAGATAAGGTGGTGAACTAAAAGATATGAATATTAATAAAACTGCCTAAATGGCTGCAGAGTAAAATAAATAGTTGCTGATGATTTGCTTCATTGTGTGTGTGTGCTTAAATTTATTTTAAAGCAATCTGTGCATGGGAAAATGTGCGTGTGGGAGTTCCACCACACCGTGGTGACATCCCCGACAGCGATGTCTCCCACAGCGAAGGAACCATGGCAACATCCCTGACACCGATGCATCTCGACAATGACTGGCAACATGGCGACACCGACTGATGCACTTGTACACAGCAATTGCACAGACAGTGGAGTTAGATGCATGTCTCCCATCACTGCAAAGTCTGTTGCTGTGCAACACCCATTGCCGCAATGTCTGTCGCCATCGAGGTGTCTCTGTGGGGGCTTTTCTGTCAGCGTGTTGCTGCGTGGTCAGTATATGGTGTGTGTGTGGGGGGGGTAGAGTGGAGAGTACAAAGTGACTGGACTGAGGAAGGGGCTGCCCATAGAGCTATTCCAGGCTACCTAAGAAAGGCTTAAGGTTTTTTGTTTAACCTTTTCTATGTTTTATTAGCTTCCAAAGCCATATACTCCCCAAAAGAAAAATAAAACTTTGTATTTTAGGATTAGTAATAACAAATTGTAGTGAGAAAGAAATAATGTTAACTACTGGGAATTGAATGCAAGGCCCCAAAATATCCTGTTGCTTTAACCACAGAGTTACAGGCTCACATTGTTGGAGTGAGGGTTCTTGGACACACTTCCTTTCTCTGGTATTGCATATCCTGTAACTAGGGAAAGGGCAAATCGTTTAAGCAGGAAAGGCAGACTAAGACAGAGCTTGTTTCCAGGTGTGCCCTGGGAGCATGTGGAAGTTAAGTGACTTGCTCAGGGTCACACAGTATGCAAGTGTGGGCTGATTGTGTTCAAACCCAGGTCTCCAGGTTTGCAGCTCAGTGCCCTTAACCACTATGCTGTACTGCCTCCTACTAGGAATATTCAAGCTGATGATTAGATGTTTTTTAGTGCAGCAGTAGCCATTGCTAAGCAAGTTAAATTGCTCATTTTAGTGAGAAAGAAATAATGTCACCTACTGGGAATCAAATCCAGGCCACTGGAATACTGTCCCAGTGCTCTAATCAGTGATCTACAGGCTCAGCTAGCTGGATATGGGGTTCCCGGACACACTTCCTTTGTCTGGTATTGCATATCCTGCAAAGATTAATAGACGGTTGAACAGGGGGGCAGAGCAGCAAGATGGCTGCTATGCTGCTCCACTGCACATCATGCCACTTGAAACTTTATTCATTATATATCATTTTAGTTTTTTAACTCCTGTAAAGTCTTGCAAAATTTATTTTATAGTCCTGCACTCAGCGCTACAATTTATTTCATGGAGTATTTTTGGAAATTTATTTATTTAAACTTCGGTAACCGGGAAGGGCACACTGAGCCAGGGCTCACTTCAAAGTGCGACCTGTGGATGCAGGGTTATGATACAAACAGAGGGAGAGAACCAACATAGAAATTATCACAAAGTCAAGCAAATAAAAACAGAGGTAATGTCCCCTGTATGCAGATGCACCTTGTGGGCTGTGACCGGTGTTTGGTATGGAGGCTGATTCTGAATTTTAACTTTTTGAGCTGCACTGTGGAGTGAAGGAAAGGGGATACTCCAGGAGCATATTCTCAAAGTGGCACTCATATTATCAGCCTGCTGATTAAAGGATGGTTATTTTGATAAATTGCTATGTAGATTGGTTCTATGTTGGGGGCCAGAATATGGTGCAGAGAGAGGACGTCAGTCAGTACCAGTGATGGTGAATTTGCATGTACTGATAGTGCTGAAACGCTTGTTCTCCCCCACCCCAAAAGAAAAGGTATGCTACTGTTGCCTGGGGAGGGGAGTTTGAATGAATAAATCATAATGTGTGTGAATTTACTATGTTCAGTGGAGCACGCCTCCCTTTAATACACAGGTGTGTCTGCTTAATGAGCCTGCAAGTGCTACCATCATCCCAGAAGAATGGAGGTTCCACTAAAGAGAACTCCATTTAGGAAATGCTGAACCTTAATGGGTGAAAAGACATCCAGAGACTTCAAATGACAGAAGGGTCTTTTGGTGGTTGCTGGACTCCACTATAGAGAGAGAGAGAGAGAAAAGCGGCTAGTGAATTCTTCTATTCCCCAATATGATAAACTCTGTTCTGATTCAGTCATGGTGGCCTTGGTGATTCGAGTCATCTCCTCTAGTTAGAGGTTATATTTTATGCATCAAAATTGCATATTTTTTAAGATAGACCATGGATGGAACTCTTCACTGCTGAGTTAATAATACAATAGCTGTCGAAAGTTAGAAATTGTGCTATTTGGTTCATCGAACTCTACAAACTCTATAAAGATGCTGTTTTAGTGACTTGCGTGACTCATTGTGAGGTAAATTCCCCTCAAGAGATATTGCTTTTAGGGAGCCTGAATTCTTATTACAGCTGTACAGATTGTCTTTATCTAACCCTATCTTAGGCTAAATAGCTCAAAACTGTCAAACTAACATGAACTGAGGAAACAACTACAAACTGACAAAGTGAAATTTACATAGCACTCTTTTCTGTGATAGAATACAATGAAGTAGAGACTGGGGAAATTGAGTATAATGGATAGATCGGAGTACTGATGTTTTCTGGTTGAAATATTTTCAAGGAAACTTAGTATGAATCCCTAATAAAACGGCAATATAACCTGGATAGTGCCCACGGGCTTGAAGGAAATGAAGAAATAAAACATGATAGTGTTATGGCAGTAGACTGGATGGGAATTATATGGGGTACACAAGTATGTTCACCAAATGTGGTGCGCTATGCTGGTCATTGGGGGTGGGCAACCCAGTGGCACTGTAACATGGTGTTGGAAACATCTTGCTCATGAGGTGAAACACTGACATGACGTGGAGCATTATGAAGTGCAGGGTGTCAGCCAGTTCAGTAGCAAGGGCAGTAGTGTTTATTAATGCCGTGGTCCTTCCCAGTCTGGTAGAGGTGTGACCAGTGGGGTACCCCAGGGGTCTGTTCTGGGTCCCACCCTCATTAATATATTAGTAACTACAATGCCAATCTCAGATAAAGTATGGTTAGCAAAATATGCTGATGATTGTAAAATCAGGGGGTTAATAACCACAGAAATGATAACAAAAATATCCAACTCCATTTGGATGACCTCGTATTATGGGGCAAGACAATTCATATGCATTTTAATTCAGACAAATGCAAAGTCATGCATTTTGGGAAAAAAATCCTTATTTTCAATGTAAATTAGGAAATAACATTCTACAAACAATAAATGAAGAAAAAGATCTAGGTACAATTATCTCTACTGATCTTAAGTTTGAAACAAATACCATTACTAAAGTTAAAAAATGTCATTGTATCATTGGATCAGTATTAACAAATATACAGAGTAGAGATCAGGAAATTTTGTTACCACTTTTCACTAGCCTTGTAAGGCCGCATCTGGACTACGCCATCTCAGTTAAACAAACCTCAGACCTGTAGAAGCAATAAACTTATAGAAGGTGTACAGCGTAAATACACTGAAAAGATAAAAAAAAAAAATAAAAGCATCTGAGTACAGTGAAAGACTCAAGGATCTAAATCTGTACTCAGCAAAATATAGACAACTCTGTGGAGACCTATGTCTTACATATAGAGCTTCGCGAGATAATTATCTTACGTCGACAATCGGATTAACCTTTTACAACAGGAAAATAAATATGAGAAATAATGGATGTAAGATTTTAGGTGATAACATTAGAACCACAAAAAAAAAAGTAATTTCTTTACACAAAGAATTGTAAGTTTATGGAACAGTCTACCATTTTATGTAGTTTCAAGTCCAGATTTTGAGACTTTTAAGACAGGTCTAGATTTACATATGGCAGAAAGAAAATATGAATACTACTCTTAAATGAGTGGTGAGCTCTTAATGGGGCACCCAGCCCATTGAGCTTGTAAATAACCTATAACCTATGAACCCTATCTAATTTGTAAGTACTTCAGTACTGCTAATGATGTATTCTGAAAATGTGCATGTTATTGAACTGGTATTAAAGTTCACCCCTAATGCAAAATCATGGTGCCTCAAAGTGCAAAATCCTTTGCACACTTAACAGGATTAAATGTTTCTTGGATTCCATCAAATATGGTATTGACATCTGACTGTGTCATGTGGGTTAAATGGATCAAAGTACCCATCTTGTTCATAAGTATGCATGCTGGTGTGGCTTAATGGTATACTTGATGAGTGTGGATAACCTATGAGTGATGCACCATAGAGATGACTACCATTGGCTCTTAAGGCGAACTTCCAGGAAGTATGAACTGCAGGGTGTAAACATGGTAAGTAGAAGTGGCAGTTTGGTCTGGTTCTGAGTGTGCTTTGCACTAGGGAAGGCCTCTCTCTCCTTGTGTATCTGATTGCCACTGGTGTCCTGTTCAGAAAATGACCAGTTGTTGAAACTGATTCAAATGATCTTATCAGTGTATCACAGTAGGATGTTTGATTATTTCAGCTCTTTAGCAAGACGTGAATTTAGGGAGATGCTGGTACTCACTTTTTTGTCTTTTACCTTTGCCCAGACAGGTGGCATGGGAAGTTTTTCTGTTTTCCTTTTGTATGAAAATAGCATTTTAACTGTAATTGCTCAGCAAGGTATGATTATTTGCTAACTAATTAACACTTTTAACACTAGCCAGCTATTACTGGTACTTTCATGATAGGAGTGTTATTGAAGAAAGTGCATTGGTAAGTATTATTTTAAGTCATTAGTAGTTATTCCACATGACATTTTATATTGTGTAAGGAATCTCTGAAAGGAGATTTATGTAAGATTGTGCTGATTTAAATTTTTTATGTTGTAATAATCATTAAAATGATCAAAATTGTTCATATATGTGTATGTATTTTTGTCTGTTTGATTTTTTTATTCTGTTTTATCTGTGTGGATTTTAAACTGTAATGGCACACTGCCAAACATTAAGGCTTCTTAGTACTACTACTACTACAAAGAGTAGTAATCGCTGCTCACACAGCCCTACTATTCTCTCCACTTTAACAACAAAACTATTTTCAGGGGATTTCACAACATACTGTACCAGGAGTTACTGTTTGAAATTTGGCAGCTCATTAGGGATTGGTCTAACTTTGGTCCCCCTTGTTTCAAAAATGCCACAATTTAAGCATTTATTGTTTAAGCTGGCACATGCCCAGTTGAACAATACACACAAAAAGTGGATAGTATAATTGAAAGACAAGCTCAGTAGCTGTTTCCTCAGATCCCAGTTTAGATTTCACTCACCTTTGTTTACATTGAAAGTGAGGTGGTGAGGAACAGATTTTGGAGGTCTGTTCTTAGTTGAATGTTTTTAGTCTGTTTACCAGAACAATTCAATTGTCAAAAATGACAGACAGTAAATTGTTAGCCCTCCCTGGCAATTTCCTTGGTGGTAAAATTTTTAAAATGCATTTGGTTCAGCTTTCCTCCTCCAGAACAACGTTCCCCATTCCCCTAACCCCTGTAGCAACAAGCACCCACTACTTGTCCCCAACCCAGTCCAGTGAAAAATGAATAAATAAAAAAAAGTTTGGCAGGCTCTAACAAGGCTGGTCTTGTTTGTTTTATGTTATCATGTTTTTTAATCTTTGTGTTTTTTTAGCATTGCGTGACATTAGCTAGTATTATTTAGTACTAAGGCTCCCTACACCATACACAGTAGTAACCCTCCAAACACCAGGAAAGTAGTTTTACCATTCCAGTACCAAATCCACTTCTAGCGCACCCCCCCCCCAGCACTGGACACAGACTTAACCTTCCCTCCAGCTCTGTGCCATCACGCCACCAGGGAGTTCTGTCACTCACTCATGCAGCTCTCATAAACTGTCTCCTTCACAGCCAATATACAGTTCACAAAGTGTTAAGGACAGCAGCAACAAGTGCCCATTGGGTCCAGGGAAGCATGCAGCAGTGCTGCTGAAGAGGGTAAATTCCCAGCAGACCTGGAAAAGTGAATGGTACTGCCCCTAAAAAATTAATGGCCCTGACAGGCCCTGGAATTTGAGCAGCACTGCAGCTGAAAAGTGAAACTCATTGGGAAGCCTGGGGATGTGAGTAGCAGTAAGTCCATACACATTTACAACATCTCTGCCACTGCAGTCCTGAGAGATTCACAGCTCACTTCCCTGATCCCATACCTCTCAACTGTACCACATTACGAGGAATGTTCCTCATTTTACTCCACAAACGCTCCCTGTTCCACATTGTGAGGACTTGTCCCACATTCAGTGTTAACATTTTAAAACAAAAATCTATAATAAATGATGTAAAAAATATATTATTCAATTAATAACAGACTTTCTGAACATAAATGCAAACATTTTAACAGTGTTCTGAGCTTCCTAGGTAGGGATTTGATTAAGTGTTCCACATTTTGCTCATTTGTTCCACATTTTGAGAGGCAATGGTCCACATTTGGGGGACAAAAGGTTGAGAGGTATGCCTGATCCCCATGCACATTTACAACAGATCTGCCACTGCATTCCTGAGAGATTCACTGCTCACTTCCCCTTTCCCCATGCACATTTACAACAGATCTGCCACTGCATTCCTGAGAGATTCACCGCTCGCTTCTCCGATCCCCATTCACATTTATAACACCTCTGTCACTGCATTCCTGAGAGAATCACTGCTTACTTCCCCTTTCCCCATACACATTTACAACACCTCTGCCACTGCATTCCTGAGAGATTCACTGCTCACTTCCCCTTTCCCCATGCACATTTACGACACCTCTGCCACTGCATTCCTGAGAGATTCACTGCTCACTTCCCCTTTCCCCATGCACATTTACAACACCTCCGCCACTGCATTCCTGAGAGATTCACTGCTCACTTCCCCTTTCCCCATGCACGTTTACAACACCTCCGCCACTGCATTCCTGAGAGATTCACTGCTCACTTCCCCTTTCCCCATGCACGTTTACAACACCTCCGCCACTGCATTCCTGAGAGATTCACTGCTCACTTCCCCTTTCCCCATGCACATTTACAACACCTCCACCACTGCATTCCTGAGAGATTCACTGCTCACTTCCCATTTCCCCATGCACATTCACAACACCTCCACCACTGCATTCCTGAGAGATTCACTGCTCACTTCCCCTTTCCCCATGCACATTTACAACACCTCTGCCACTGCAGTCCTGAGAGATTCACCACTTACTTCTCCAATCCCCATGCACAGTTGCCTGGCCAAGTAATAGTACATTTACAGTATGTCACAGACATCTAATAGGAAGTGAGTTGATTCTTTCCTTGAATGTCATAAAAATGCCACAGGTCCCAGCCTCCAATGCATTCCAATGGCACAGCTAAACAACACTTCCTGACTTCACTCACAATAAAACTTGCAAAACCATTTTCCCCCATTAACTAACAATACTTCACATTTTGTGCTGTATAAAACAAAATAATTGTGCCCAACTGCTCATTATCCTGCCAGTGCCTACTGTAATAGCTCTGAAATTGAGAAATATCATGGATATTGTTTCTTTCAGGGAAATGTCCAGCACCGCGCAATGATACTGTCTCTCCAAGTGCTTCTGTTTAAATGATTCAAAGGGAAGAGTTCTTAAAGATAGAATCATTGTTTGGCACTTTACTTTTTCTTGAAGAAAACAACATTTACGTTATTTAACAGTTTCAGAGCTACTATGCTCAGCACTTGTGGAATACTAAGCGTCTAGGTGCAGAGTGTTTTTTTAAGGAGAACACAAGCCACTGCATTTTTTAATATAATTGTAAATTTGGGCATATGGGAAATCTGTTTTATTTTATTACCCCACTGCTTTATTTGTGTGTTTGTTCTGAAATAGTACTATGTTTCCCCTTATTTAGGGCTTCATATTAATACAGCCTTTTCCTCATCCAATATTCATTATTTCAGTTTCAGAGCCCAGTGACATCAGTTGCACTGAAGACTGAAATGAAACAGAACACAATGACATTGGTTCAGGCACTGCAGCTGTGCTTTGAATATCATTGGAGTAATGCATAACTTTTAGAAGATGATACTAATTGGGACCATTGGGCCTGAAAATGAATAAATGAATGAATGAGTGAATGAATGAGCTAACTGTTGTACCCTGTGTCACCAGTACCTAGTAAAATGAGAGGTAAGAGCAACTTTGTGTCTGTGTGGTCATTTACCATATGAAGTGAGGGCCTGTCTTAATGAATTCTTAAAGAGCAACAACTGTGCTCCATTTAAAAAAAGTCTGAAAGCCCCCCACACTGGTGCCTTACCCCACCTGGACTTAAACAGTCCATATCTTGAATGTTTTGGAGCTATAGGTGATGAAGGGAAGGGGATCATAATTCTTGGCTTGGAGCAGCGAGGCACTAGATTCCTCTCCCTTCCTGGTTCTGCTCACTGAAGTCTCCAGCCCCATGCAGCCCCCACACTCTGATGTTTTGTGATGAAGTTGTTTGGTGAGTGTGGGGACGTGCTACATTGAAATGAATGGGGATGAGGATTAAAGCAATGTATGTGGTAAACATTTTGACCTGTACTTTTTTATTCTATTTTAGATTGCCCTTTATCTGCTGACTTGTATGATACCCTTCTTTTCACAATTTGAGTCTGCTTTAGTACTTCTTTTTCACATCTGAAATAATAAAAGGAGTGCTCCTTTTAATATGGCTTAGGCCAGGTTTTCATCAGTGTTCTCAGCTGTTTTGTACGTCAAGGGCTAGATATTCAAAGGGGTTGCTCCTGGAACAATTGAGCTGCACCAGCACAACCCCAGTAATGCGCCCCGGGGCAATATTCAAAAAGGGGACTTTGGCAGGACAAGTCCTGATGCACTGGGGTGCAATAATAATGTATATGGTGCATCTGAAGGGGATGTGCCAATGCATACGCAGCATATCCCGATATTCAGCCCAGGATGTGTGGTGCATCTGCTTGCACAGCCCCTAGATGTGCTGCATATCGATGGGCACAGTTGAGCCCAAAAAAAAGGCTCAAATGGTGGCCACCCACAGGCAGGCTGCTGTACTGCATGGTGCAGTACAGCAGCTGCCAGCCATGGGTGGCCACCCGCCCACCCAGAACACCATCCACAAGCATCCATAGGTACCCTGGTGGTCTAGTGGTACCCTTCTCCCTCCCTGTAGCTGTGATCATGCTATTGAATTGTCTGAAATATCTCTGGCAGTCCAGTGGTATCCCCCTCCCTGCCCATATCCATGATGCCCGTAAACTACTATTTCCTATGCCCTGATAGTCTAGTGGTACCCCCATCCCTCCTGTGACCTGGATCACCGGTGAACTGTAGTACAATAATGCTCTGGTGGTCCAGTGGCCCCCTTCACAGGCCCCCTGCCCACCTAGCTCCCCCCCATCATCGGCGGGCAGCTGCAACCCACCCGCATACCACCTGGCCACCTGCCGAGTGACAGCCTACAGTATGCTGTAAGCCCATTGGTCCACAATGTGATCAATGGGTTTGCACGATACTGTACATATCACTATAAATATGTGAATGAAGGCCGTCTCATTCACATTGTAGGGTGATATGTACAGTATGCATTGTAAGCCCATTGGTCCACAGTGTGGACCAATGGGGTTACAGCTCATACTGTAAGCTGTCATTCGGCAGGTGGCCAGGTGATATGCGGGTGGGTTGCAGCTGCCCGCCGATGATGGGGGGGTGGAGCTGGGTTGACAGGGGGTCTGTGGGGGTGGGAGGCACTGGACCACCGGTGAATTATTGTACTACGGTTCACTAGTGATCCGGGTCATGGGTGGAGTGGGGGGTAATGCTAGACTACCAGGACATAGGAAATAGTAGTTTATGGGTGTCACAGCTGCAGGTTGGGAGGGGAGTACCACTGGACTGCCAGGGATATTTTGGACTGTGTAATACCATGATCACAGCTATGGGGAGGGAGGAGGGTACCACTGGACTGCCAGGAAAATTTCAGAAAGTTCAATACCATGATCGCAGCTACGGGGAGGGAGGGGGTACCACTGGTCTGCCAGGGGATTCAATAGGGATATGTGTTGTGTTTGCCTACGGAGAGAGGGGGATACCGTTAGACTCCCAGAGCCTGCACCATTATGGTCTGGTGTTTGCCGCTGGGGGGGTTCACATGTTGAGCTCTGGGGGCACTGCATGCTGTGCAGGGCACCAGGTGCAAGGAGCTGGACTGCCCTGTTTAATGCATGCAAATGGGGCCATAATGACATGCAAATGGCTCCATTTGCACCTTGCATACATTATAGCCCCCTTTGCATAGTGCCGGCTGAATATCAGAAAGTTGCACACAGCGTAACTCTGTTGCACTGGCGCAGTTCACATTCATGGCATTCAGCCCTGTCTGGGGGGATGAGTCAGAGCATCTTAGTTTTGCAGTGTGCATTACCTGATGTAGTCAGAGGAGATGTGCCATTGCTCATCTCCTTTGACTATATCCCTGGGTTTCACCGGTGCAACACAGTTGTGCTGCACCACCAGTTGTGCTGTTGCTGGGCTCAATTCGGAATATTGGGGCCCAATTGTTTAAAATCACTTCTGCTGTGGTTAAAATGAACCATTATGCAACAGACAGTGCTCCCTGACCTTAAGGGATGGCAGGTGTTGAAGAACAGCTGAGAATACTGATGAAAACCTGGTCCAGGCCATATTAAAAGGAGCGTTCCTTTTATTATTTCAAATGAGAAAAAAATACTAAAGCAGACTCAAAACGGAAAAGAAGGGTATCATTCAAGTCAGTAGATAAGGGCCAATCTAAAATAGCAGAAAAAAGTACAGGTCAAAATTTTCACCACATTCATGCACTGCTGCAAGGCTCTTGTTAGTTGAGCGGTAGTTTTGAACTGGCCCCAGTAGACTTCTAGAATACGGCAAAATGCATTTTAAAACTCACTCAGATTCATTTCAATGTAGTGCCCCATGCTCTACAAACAACTTTGTCATTAAATGTCAGAGCATGAGGGTGACAACGGGGGTGAAGCTTTCAGTGAGCAGAACCAGGAAGGGGAAGAGATCTGGTGGCTGGTTCCTCCAAACCAAGGATTGTGATCCCTTCCCCTTCATCATCGACAGCTCCAAAAAATGTAAGATATGGACTGTTTAAGTCCAGTTGGAGTAAGGTACCAGTGGAGGGTTAGTTGGAAGCACTGAAAATGGTGCTCTTTAAGAGGAAACTAAATGTGAACTGTGTCTTGTGATGTTTGCAAGGGGTCTAGCAAGATTATTACCATCTGAAATACCCTTAGACACTGGAGTACCCTAACTAAGCAAAGCCCACCCTCATTGGACACAGTCATTTGGCAAGAATACAAGTGGAAGGAGAGCTGCATTTGTGACAGAGAATTTCCATGAACCTTACACTATATAAAATAATGTGTGGCCTTAACCATGCACAACCAGGCTAATGTTCCCATCTTAGGATGAGATTACACCATAGAGACCTCGAGGTAAACCAGGGAACCTTGCACATTTATCACATCACAGAAAACTCAAACCAATTAGATGAAGTATAAAAATATATTTTATTTACTTACATCTGTTAAAGTAGGTGCAACCCCATGTAACGCCACCAAAACTGCCCCCAACTCGTTTTGTATCTCCACCCAAGTACTTTTTCAAAGGGTTAAAACTTAAAGTGCAAAATAGGGTCATTATATAGTGCCTAGTCTGATGACATATTCACTGGGATCCCATTAAATTTAAAGGGACAGGCAAGCAAAAAACTGTCTATACTATACACACAAGCTCTAACTTCATACTAGTGATAATACATCGAACAAGTAAACACATTAAAAGCATATTAAAAACATTTGCTCAGTCATTTATCAGCTAGTTGTCACAGACAATTGTAAGTCAGAAAATGCTGTAGTGGGGATTATATAACAATATTTCATTCGGTAGATACGTGGTTTGAGTCCCACCACTGAAATTACATCAAGTCTATGATACATATTTCAAACAAAGTCTTAGGTCTTTCCTCGAAGCAAGACAGTTTACATGTGCTCAGATGAAAGATAACATTGGTAATGTCTCCCCTTAAATGTTTCATATCACAAGGTGAATATCCATAGCTAAGCCGCTGGCAAAAGTGCACACTTCCTCAAGTTTGAAAGCACACAATACCAATACTGGATAAAAAACAGTGGGACAGCAAAGACAAAAAGCTGATTTTCAATGCAAAAAAGTGCCAAATCGTGCACTTGGGGCCTAGAAACCCATGGGCAACCTACCAATTGGATGGGGAGGTATTGGCAACCACAAAATAGGAAAGGGACCTGGGGGTAATCATTTGTCATATCCTGAAAGAAGCAAAGCAGTGTGATAAATCAGTGGGGAAAGCTAGCAGGATGCTCATGCGCGCATAGGGAGGGGTATCAACAACAAAAAGAGGGAGGTAGAGTTACCCCTGTATAGAGCGATAGTGAGGCACCACCTCGAGTACTGTGTCCAGTTCTGCAGGCCCCAGCTCCGGAAGAACATAGACAGGGTGGAGACTATACAGAACAGGGCAATTAAAATGGTTCAAGGCCTGCATCAAAAGCCCTAAGAGGTAAGCCTCAAGAATTTAATATGTAATCTCTAGATGAAAGGAGGGAAAGGGGAAACGTGATAGAAATGTTCAAATACTTCACAGGTATTAATAAGGTACATGAAGATAGCATGTTACATAGAAAAAGATGCTCAATGATGAGGGGTCCTGCAATGAAGCTGTAGGGGAGAGACTCAGAGGGGATGTGAGGAAATACTTCTTCACACAAAGGGTGGTGAATGCCTGGAACAGCCTCCCAGTGGAGGTGGTGGGTGCTAAAATGGTAACAGGATTCAAGTATGCATGGGATAGCCACAAGGGGACCTTAGAAATAAGGCAAGGAGGGGGAAGACTGGAGATCGAGTAGGGTCTGCAGTGGGACAGTATGTAGGGAAAACAGGGCAGACTAGGTGGGCCAAGAGGTCCTTCTCTGCTGACAACTTCTGTTTCTGTTTCTATGTGGTTTCAGAAGTCTTCTCTCTTTAAAAGGACCACATTTAGTTCACCCCTTAAGGTTCCAGTTAAGCTTTTCTACGCTTGTGAACCTCCAAGAATGAATACCATTAGTACCTGTGTGTTTTATATGGGCTGTCAAGATGTTTGTAGTATCACCTGACAAAATCCCCCAGACATGTTCTCCAACTTGTACTTTCAATGCACGTATGGTTTTCCTATGTAAAACAATCAGCAGGGGCAGGTAGCCAAGTGTACTATACTAGTTCCAGAACCCGGTTTCATCAGTTAAGCTGAAGACTACAGTGACATTGGCTCAGCTGTGGCACTCGTGCTTTGAATACTCATTGGAATACAACATAATGTATAGTAGAACGATACTGATTGGGGCCTTTGGGACTGAAAATAAATGGATGAATGAATGACTGAACTAACTGTTGTAACCCATGCCACCAGCATCTAGTAAAGTGAGAGGCAGGAGAACTTTGTGTCCATGTGGTTATTTACCATCTGTAGTGAGGGACTGTCTCAGTGGATTCTTAAGTGGAGACTAAAGGTGAACCATGCCTTGTGATGGTTTGCAAGGGGTCTCTAGCAAGATTATTACATACAGTAAGAACATAAGAATTTGCCAGCAGAGGGGGATCTCTTGATCCATCTAGCCTGCCCGGAATATCTACCCCTCTATTACCATCTGAAATAACCCTAGACACAGGAGTGCCCTAATCCATGCCCACCATCATTGGGCGCAGTCACTCGGCAAGACTACAAGCGAGGGGGGGGGTGCATTTGTGACAGAGAATGTCCATGAACCATAGACTATATAAAATAATGTGCAGCCTTAACCATGCACCACCAGGCTAATGTTCCTATCTTGGGATGAGATTACATCATAGAGATCCCTCTAGCTTCACTCTTGAGGTCTATAAGTTCATTTCACCCCTTGAAAGAAATAACCTTGTTGTGTATGGTTGCCTATACTTTATTCTATATATTTAGGGACTTCTCGGTTGAAATATAATACCTAGGAGGCAGCTTGGTGTAGCGGTGTTCCTTGGAAACCAGAAGACCACAGGTTCAAACCTTGCTAGAGACAAATACGCATTGAGTGAACTTTGGCAACGCATTTAACCTCCAGGTGCTCCAGTCCACCCAGCTGTGGAACTAGGTAGAGCAGGACCCTATTGTAAATGAGATGTTAAATCTCAGATGGACTATCCTGATTTAATGAATTGTAAAATAAATTTATACAGTATATTCTGAACTGTACAGTTTTTCAGCCTGCACCAGATGTTTAACTAGCTGCACCCATAACAAAGTGGCATGGGAACTGGGAAACCACAAACTTGTTTTCAGGTGCAAATTCCAAATATAACATGCTCTACCCTTATTTAATTCACACAGTTCAAGTCACATTTCTTGTAAGGGATACTGCTGGTTTGGTGTCATGTAACAACAGAGTCCAATTGCACACTCACTTGCCCCCCCACATGGTAAATCTTAAGTTACAATTTCTTTCTGCCTAAATTGGCTTTTTTCTTACTTTTTCTTCATGGAAAAGGGTCTCTGTCAGTCTTCATATCAGAGGTTCCATTTAAATCAGCCACACCACCAGACGCCAAGGTGGAACCCCACTATTTGGTCCTAACTGTGAACTTCCTGCAGTGGCTTCTCAATAGAGAGTGCATTGCCTAAACTGACTTCTTTAAATAAAACAAAGTGCTCCCACATAGGAAAATTACAACTGACTAAAGGGGAGCACGTTACAAGAGTGCCACACAACTCCCAAACACTTAACAAATTCCAAATCTAGCACAGTCTACCCTTGTTTAATTACAAAGTTCAACTCACGTTTCTCTTGAGGGGTGCTACTAGTTTTGCGGCATGTAACAACAGAGTCCAGGGCACACCTACTTTATCATTTCCAGGTGCAACCTTGGGAAAAGGGACAGGGACACGTTACAAACAATATTAGAAAAATGTACAAAATTTAAAAATACAGTAAGCTCGCTGTGAAACCCGAAGCAAGTCTTTTAACTTTCCAGTGCCAAAATGAGTTTTATGTGCCTCAGGTGGACTACTGTACTGCAAGTAAACTGTATGATAATCCAGGTGACACACTCTGAGTGCAGTATGCTCCTAGCAAGTCCATATTTTAAACTGGATGCAGTTTAGTTAGTAACATCACCATTTCTTTCCTATACCACCATTGAAATACACTTGGTTTGGTAAAGTCTCTTGCAATACATTTGGTGCAGTTTACCTAATCTGTTTTACACAAATCATGCTGTATGTAAATCATGGAAACCCCAACTGACTATCGCCGTCTTCTTACTGCTTTTGTAAAACTCACAAACACTTTCTAAGAAACAGTTCATGGGTGTGTACCTTTCTTTAAATCTGGTTTCTGTCAGTAGAAGTTATTCTGACAAAAAAATGTTTTGCATTATAAGAAAGTACAGCATGAGTAAGACAATAAAAAGAAGAACCTTTTTTTTTAATATACCATCATGAGAATCAAGTCAAGAAGAGACTAATTTTAGGTTTGGAAAACAGTTTGGTTTCATGGCTAGTGTACAGGCTTGGGAACCATCAACCCCTTGTTTGAATCCCGCCAGTGCCACTTATGACCCTAAGCAAGTCACTTAACTGCTTAGTCATTCAGCCCAGTCCATAACAAGCATTTGTCAATGCCAAATGTTTGCTTGCTGGTATTGGCATTGGTACTGCATGAGTTAGAGAGATGCATAATAGGATTGGCAGTGAAGTAGTGAACTAACGCCAACCCCCTCCTCCACCCTGCAGAGACTGACAGGCATTGGGGTGTACCTTTGGGTTATCGGCCAGAATGCTCATGCCATTCCACCTCATCCCACCCTGAATACACTGACAGGTGTCATGGTGTGTCTTGGGGTCTTCAGCCCTTATGCTCACCCCATTCCATAAGGAAATAAGCTGAGATGGGTGCAGTATAAGAGAATGGGGTGAACGTTAGGGCTGAAGACCCCAAAACACACCTGGATGCCTGTCAATGGCTGCAGGGTAGGGGTGGGGGGGGTGGAATGGCTTGAGCATTATGACCCATGACCCCAAGCCACAAACCCTGATGCTTGTCAGTCTGTACAGGGTGGGGCATTACAGTTGGAAATCCTAACGCCCCAGGTGTTTGTTGGAATTTTCATTCCAAATTTTCAACATGGGCTTTTTGGGACCCCACCTCATGAACAGTGGCACTATTATTTTGTTACTCAATCCCAAAAGGTGATTTCGCACAGTAAATGCACCATTCAGCACAATAGCATTGAAAAGACATTTTGGGCAGGATGTGAAAAATGAAATCTGTACTGTTCATGAGGAGGTGTGAAAAAATAGCAATGTTGAAAATCTGGAGTGAAAATATGAAAAAGTGGCGAAGTTACAAGCATGCGTAGAAATTGCATAACACACTCTCGTAATGCAGTCATTTTTTGGAATTTGTTTATCAGATTTTCAACATGGCCTTTTTGGGACCTCCCCTCATGAACAGTGGCACTGTGATTGCATTAATCTGTCCCAAAAGTTGATTTCGTACAGCGACTGTGCCATTCTGTGCCACAGGTGCAAAAACATGTTTCAGGCAGGATGCAAAAAATGACAACTGTACTGTTCATAAGGAGATGTGAAAAAATGGCAATGTTGGAAATTTGGAGTGAAAATATAAAAAATTAGCGAAGTTAGAGTGTACATGCAAACTACAATGAGCTCATATCGTCATTTTAAGTTTTTCACTAACTTGCAACATATTTTTTGGGGACCCCACCTCATGAAGAGTGGCACTGTCGTTTCATTAATCTGTCCCAAAAGTTGATTCTGCACAGCAAACACAAAATCGCCTTTTGGGGCTGAGAAATGAAATGACCATGTCAGAGGTCACAAGGTGGGGTCCTAAGAACCCTATGTTGAAACGTTGGGGCCAAAACTCCAAAAATTGCTGAAATATCAACTTAAGTTAAACCCCCCCCCATTGACTCCTGTTATAGGACTTACCATGATTTTCTCCAGTTTGCGGTTGGCTTTTGAAGAGTGCAGACGTATTTCCCATCCACAAACGATCACAGCGCCAGACCTCCAAAGGTAAGTATGGGGTGAGGGGTGCAGGGAGGTGAGGTGCTCAGAGGGAGGGTCAGAATGGGGGGGAGGAGGCTTCCAGGACGATGAGGGACCGTTTTCTTTTATACAGGTAAAAAAAAAAACACATCGGGGGACGGTTTTCTTCCCATTTATGAAAAATAGATTTCAGCACACTGGGGTGGGCTCCCAGTGTGCCCGACTAGTGGCGGGGAGGATCAATGCTGACCTGAGGATTGGGCACCCCAAGGTCGGCTGAAAAAAAGGGGCATGGGGGGTGCATCCAACACTGGAGGGAATCCCAGTGTTGTAAAACATAATGTTTACTTTGGTGCACTGGGGTGGGCTTCAGTGTGCCATAATAGTGGGGGCATGCCGATATGGGGATTGGTCACCCTGATGTCGGCTTTGGGGGGAATGGGTGGTGGGTGGCAGGAGCCACCAATTATGAAAAAGCCATACGGCTCATTTTTTATTTCACTGGGAAAGGCACACAGAGCAAACGAGTCCAGAGGGGCACAGGACCCAAGGCAGCATGGAATCACAGCGGGAAGGTCATGCCAGACAAATCTGATAGATTTCTTTGACTGGGTGACCAAAGTAGTAGATCAGGGAGGGGCTGTGGACATGGCCTACTTAGACTTTAGCAAGGCATTTGACACAGTCCCACACAAAAGATTAATATACAGTTAGCCAGCCTGGGAGTGGGTCCCAAGATGACAGCCTGGATAAAGAATTGGCTGGAGAATGGGACACAGAGGTAATAGTAAATGAGTCCACTCTGAAGAAAGGGAGTTACTAGTGGGGTACCGCATAAGGTTCAGTGTTAGGACCAGTCCTCTTCAATGTCTTTATAGTTACATTGCAGAGGGACTGGGAGGAAAGTATGTCTTTTGCAGATGACACAAAGATCTGCAACAGAGTTGATGCACAAGGTGGGGTGGAAAGGATGAGAAGGACTAGGTTAGAGGAATGGTCAAATGTATGGCAGCTTAGATTCAATGCTAAGAAGTAAGGTAATGCACCTGGGAAACAAAACCCAGGGAAGAGTACACAATGGGGGTGAGATACTAACAATAACAAAATGGAAAGGGACCTGGGGTAGTCATATCAGATGACCTAAAGGTGGGCAAGCAATGTGAGAGGCAGCAAGGAGGGTTGGGGGATACTGGGATGCATAGGAAGAGTCATCACCAGTAGAAAACAGGAAGTTATTATCCTCTGTACAGACAGCTGGTCAGACCCCATCTGGAGTATTGCGTGCAGTTCTGGAGACCCAATCTCCATGAGACATAGACAGGATGGAAGCTGTCCAGAGGAGGGCAACTAAAATGGTGCAGGGTCTGCACCGGAAGACATATGAAGAGAGACTTAAGGAGCTTAATATGTATAGCCTCGAGGAAAGGAGGGAGAGGGGGGACATGGTAGAAACTTTCAAGTACCTCAAGGGAATCAACAAAGTCCAAGAGGGTAGCATCTTTCAAAACAAGAAGTGTGCAAGAACAAGAGGGCACAATTTGAAGATAGAGGGGGGGCTCAGAGGTAATTTAAGGAAGTATTTTTTCACAGAGAGGGTTGTGGATGCATGGAACGGCCTTCCGGAGGAGGTTGTGGAGTCAAAAACAGTGGTGGAATTCAAGCATGCATGGGACAGTCATAAGGCAATTCTAGGGGTGGGGGCAGAAAGATGTAGGCTGCTGGTTAACTAGGATCTGCAGCTTATCCATTAGGTAAGGAAATGGGCAGACTGTGTGAGCCAAGCGGTCCTTATCTGCCGTCAAATTCTATGTTTTATGTTTCTATGAGTTGCTCATAAGTCCAGCCATGTGCATTACTGTACACTGTAATGCTCATTGCTGGAATGTTACTGGTTGCCAGTAAGTTGGGGAGAAGAGATCTGCCACTGCAATGATGAAACTGTCCGTGACTGGAGCGACATATTTCTTTCAAGTCCGGTGCTTGCTCTGAAACTGCCATCATTGACAGCTTTCCTGTTGATTGGTGGCTGAGGGACACACACCCCTGAAAGCTTTCACCAGATTGGCCAAACACTGCCACACCTCTGCAACACTGTACTGTCCTCAAAAGGTTTCTTGTGCACTGCTCTTGCAAGCAATCATAAAAATGGGTGGAAGATCTGTAGTGATATCCTTGGTAAATACATTGTGTGAGTGTGTAGAGATATACCCTTCCATTGAACTGTTTTGTGCTACAACTGGCTCCAAAAGAAATAATCAAGTGTACTTCTTTAAAGGGACACTGTCAACCTAGTCTGCATCATATTACTTTTAGCTGAAACCCCACATATTATGACTGATTATGTTCTGTAAAATTTATTGATGTTGCTGGTTGTCTTATTTGCTTCCTTTATTAGTAGAACTGAAAAGTGTGCAAATAGTGTAATATCTCCAACCTTGTTTTGTTTCAAATCCTTGATCTACTCGTATCGCATACTGCGTGGACATTAGGAACACCCTCCAGCAGTGGGGCTACTCATGATGCAATAGTCTCCTCTCCTCCCACTGCATCATGAGTGGCTAGCCCCCTGATGAAGATGTCAAGGTCGAAGTACTGGAGCTGCCAGTTGACATTCTGTACAGCACTAAAAGTTCCGATAAATTGGGAGTTTGAGCTACCTGCAGCCTTCTCTGGTTTTGTGTGTAAGTCTTTCATGTTCCTCTCTTCTAATCTAATCATAAGTGTCTAGATTGTGTTGGGGTGTTCAATCATTCTGGAAAGATGCAGTGGGAGTTGAACAAGTACTGCAAACAAACACATTTTTGTGTAGTAACACCAGTATAGTGGGCATTCTGTTTTTCACTTTTAAAAGGAAAAAAATGAATCAGAATCAAATTACCAACTACAGTAAAGCTTGCCAGGATGAAACCCACTCCTAAGGCATTCTGCAGTACGCTGCAGCAGAGTTACTGCAGTAAACAATGTAATTTCAATGGGAATTAATCCCTTTTGTCATGCAGGGAAATGTGACACTGCCAGGATGAAGTGAATGTCACAGTTTCCTGCATGACAAACGGGACTAACTGAAATTGAAATTACATTGTTTTCCACAAGCAAACTGTTTAATGCCGTATCGGTCCTAGTAAGAACAAATCCAGAACAAATGGTTTGATACATTTTATTGGACTAACAAGGATGTTACAAAAAGAACAAATAGCTTTAGCTTTCAGACCAACAAGTCCTTCCTCAGAAGCGTAATGACAGTTATTTAGAAAATCCCATATTATTAACACTTAGAACATGCAGAAAAAAACAGAAATAATTCTCATTGGTTCAAAACAGTCATTCAAAACATAATTAAAGTGACGTGAGAGAACTTGAATATCTTAAGTGTGCTTTCAGCTGAACCAAACTTAAAGGTCAAAGGTTGTCCAGAGATAACAGCCCGCAGAGAGTTCAACCCACATATATAATACCATGTATCAGTCTAAAGAATAACAAAACTCTAGGATTCTCTACTCACTAAATTATATGTCAAGTGAAAAAAACTCCCTAAAACACTTGCTTCAAGAGTGAGGTAAGAGCAGACCAGTAGAAGTCAGCTTCAACTCTGCTCAGAATTCTTTTAGTTTGAGAATATGGCCAATGACAAGAAAATGACCCTGGATAAAACAATTGCATGCCAAAATGTAACATATTGGCAATCAAAAATTAAAAAAATAAAAAATAAGCCTCAAAAATTACAACAACAGAAATTATCTTTACATGGCATATAGAAGGATTAAAGTGATGTTTACCCAAAGTGAGTAAGTGTATCACACTAATGAATGTACAACTAGCTGGAGCTATATCCCCAACATACTGTCAACCAGCTATTATGTTCCAGAAACCTTAAGGCCTTCAGTGTTGTAACAATATGTTATACATGATGATATCAATTGTCAGTGTAAGTGCCAGATACAAAGAAGTACTAGTCAAGGACCACCAAGAAATTGAAACTATGCAGTCTGATATGAACAGATTTCAATAAATTGTTGGTATATGATAGAAATAATACATTTACAGAAACAGTCTAAGGAATCCAAACAAAATTCCTAGGAATTAAATCCCCCAGGAAAGTAGCTACTTAAAAGGAAATATATGTACATGAATCCTAATAAACCATCAGTTGCACCAATCACTACAATAGCTACCCAAAAAGGAATTACACCTGTCATGAACCCCTAAGTAAATGAGACAATGCATCCTAATGAAGTATAGAATATAAAAACATAACAGTATATACTCAAACTACAAAACTACAGTATCAGAAGGAATATTTACTTCCTTCCTTCTGCTAGTTCTGTAGTTTGAGTAAACTGATCCACAGGGCGATGAAGCCTAAATGCCTCCTGAGGCTGCTCCCAAGCTTGCATGTACCTTTAACTGAGCCCAAAAACCAAGGTCTGACCTGAGCATGATGATGGCTCCCTCCTTACGATATCCAGGTTTCCAGAGCTGCGTCCCTTTAGCGGTTCTAACGGGCCTGCCCCAGACACAGGTACAGCAGACCCTAAGGTGAATCCCAGGATGTGACCCTCTTCTACCTTACCCTCCAGAGAGTGTGCAATGCAGGAAAGGGTCTCCAGACATGCCACCCCTGAAAAGCCCTGCTGTGGACCTGCCACCACCACCACAGTAGCACCACCACCTAGACTTCATTCCTTTTTCTTGTTACCGGGACCACTCACCTTCTGAAGATGTTCCAGCCTTCCTGCATCTTTCTTGCCTCCTCCAAAGCTGTGGACCAAAAAATGGAACCCCGGGCCCCAACGGCTACCACACTCCTGGAGCCCTCCCTCAGAAACCTCCCTGCATCGCACCAACGCTGCCAGCTGACACCTTTGGGGCCGGTGGGTTTTAAGCCTCTGGCCACACTGCCCCTAAAATGCCTGCCATCTCTCCATCTCTCTTCTGCCCAGCCCAAAAGTCCAGGGCTTAAATACTGGCGAACATCACCCCCTGGTGGCAGTAATAGGAATTGCCTCCTTAAGCTAATTAAAAAGGGGCATTGAAAAGAGGTTTATCTAGCCAGAGATATTAAGACCACCCCGACAGGGGGAGTTTACAAAAAAAAAAAAAAAGGAAACCACTGTACTCAAAGTGTGTTGTGTGTAAACTCTTGTAACCCTCAACTATCTGTTTACATCTTTCTGCTTTTGTGAAGTACACGCATTCATACACATACACACCTCTGGAAAAAAATTTAAAGAGCTAGTGGAACCAAAACAGACAGGAAAATAATACAAATTTTAAGAAGTAGTCAGCTGTAACTTTTTATTTCTGAAGTCTTTTTGTTTTAGCTTTTGCTCATTAGAAAGTCTTTTATGTGATACTATTGTGTTGGATGTGTGGAATAGGTCTCAGCCTGGCATCTGATATATCTATCTCTAGTCACCCCCACTAGATAGAAACATAGAATTTCATGGCAGGTAAGGATTGCTTGGCCCATTTAGTCTTCTCATGTTCTCCACCTACAGTCACACTGTAGACCCTACTTAATCTCCCTCATTATCCTACACCATCAGCATTGTGATCTCACTGACAGTGGCATCACAGGTGACTGAGCTGGCAGCTACTGGGTGGCTGTTCCTAAGCAGCAGTGATGTCACAGTCAGTGAGGTGACAGGGTGATGATATAGTGGGGGAAGGGAGAGACAGACCTAGACATGTCAGCTGCCAGGCAGAGTGCTGTTTCACACATCACATCTAGTAACATCAGGTGAACAATCTTCTAACCTAACCAAATGGAAAGGAAAAAGTACCTCAGATATGAAAGGTAATAGATAACAGCTTTTAAAAACTAACATAAGTTGTAGGCAGGGCAGTACACTGTCTCTTTAAGGGTGTGCTCCTGTCTTCAAAACTGACAAGGATGACACTGCAGGCAATAATGTAGAAGTATCGCAAGGGCAAAATGTTTTTACTTCAGTACTTAGGAATGTGAATACTATTGCTCAAAACAAAAACAAAAAAAACAAGTTTTGGACTTCCGTCTATTTCTGGAAAGCTCATAACATGCAGTGTGGGAGTTTTACCAGAAGGATGTACGGTATGACAACAGAAAATGACATGGAAGTGAACTGTGGAATGAACACAAAACTAGCAGTTCTACCCTTACTCATTGCAAATGTTTAATCACTTTTCTCAGTAGGTGTGCTACTAGTAGAACACAGGTTAGTTAAAACAGAGAATCCAGTACACTCATGTCACCCGGCAATTGTGCCACCCAACCGCCATTGCATCAAAGCACTGGGGCACATCCCTTCTGTTTGTGGGGACTTTGCCCACTGCACCGCTCACCATGGGGGCTTCACCCCCTGCACACCCCTAAAAATAATATAATCACCTCCAGGTCATAAGTGTAGGGGAGAAGCAGTACAACACCCTTGGGGTGACAAGACGGCAGGCACCGCAAAATCCCAATCAACAGAATGACTGTCAATCGTGTTGCAGCATCCACATTGCCACTGATGTAGGGGTTTCACTGCACTGACAGCACACCGGTGTTCTGTCTAAACTGGCTTCCTTTAAATAAGGTGCATCACCAGTCAATGTGTGTGGGAGTGAGTCTACTGAATGTCAAGGTGGACCACACCCACCGCTTCTGAAATGTAACTTCCCGAGTTGACTTTTTGAAATATAATACACAAAAACAGACAATGATGGCAGAAAAATACCACTAATCCATCCAATCTGCCCAGTTTTACCTTGCTCTACCCTGTGAGCTATTGCCTAGACTGGGCTTTTGCCCTCCTGTCTCCCTCCCCCTTGCTTCCCACCTCACTCCTTGATGGATGTAAAAAGGTCTCAGGTCCCAGCCCCCAATGTATTCTGATGTATTCTGATACAACTGAAGAACACTGCCTGACTTGATCACAATAGGAACTGGTCAGCTAACCAGCCCGGCCCTAAAAAGTCTCTGTCACTTCCAGCCCTCTGCTGATTCTTTCCCACACCTGTAGGTTCAGTCCAGGTCTATTGCTTCCTTCAAATCATAACATGATGAAACTTGTCACTTTCAATCTATTGTTTCCTTTCTCCCAGCCATCCTTAAAAGAAATATAGTGTCAGTAGCTCAGTAGGGAGGGAAGGAAGATCAGAGGGTCATGAGTTCTAGTCCCACACCAGGCACTTTGGGTAATACCCATAATTGACACTGTTGTGTAGTATGGGGAGTGCTGTATTAATGAGGTACCATCCCTTGGAGGAGACTTTAACCTGTAGTCCCTTGTGCCCATCTCGGTTGCTGTCCAGGTGGCAGCAAAAGATACTGTACTATTGCACTTAATGCAGATCAAGGGATTTTTTATCTTAAAATATTAAAGAGAAACAATAATAAAAACAAACTCTGGCCAGAGCTGGTACGGCTGCAGCTGAGGACATGGCATTGTCTGCCGTGTCCATGATGGCCTATGGAGTGTTCTGTGCCTGTGTGGTGACTCGCACACGAGCACTGAACTCCAGTAGCCATCTTGGACATGGCAGGCTGTGACGCCGGAGTTCAGTGTGCAAGCACAAATTGTCGCACATGGGCAGAACACTCTGGCAGCCATATTGGACACAGCAGACAGTGCCATGTTCTACTGACCAGACTTTTAAATAGTGTGGTGAACACACGGTGATTGTCATTCACCTCCACTATTTAACTCCTAGGCTGCCGACAAAATTAGAATGCACAGTAATTCTGTACTGATATATGGAACAGCAACACAGCAAGGGTTAAAAGTCTAGTTGGTATTCAGTAATCCTCATTTTCTCTACTATGCTCACAAGACATCTGCAGGACTGTGCCCACTGTAATGGTAAAAAACAGCATCCAAATTTATATAACATACACACAAAGAAAAGGGAATGCACAATTTCCCAAAACATAAACAACACAGATCATAGTCACCCATGTACCTCATTAGAAAAAAGTACCCACAACTAAAGAAACATTAAAGCCCATGTACCTTCTAAAAGAAATTAAGAAAGCCCCTTCCAAAAAAACTGCATTACAAAATTCAATCCTCCAAGGCAAATTGTTCCACAATTTTGCAAAGATTACTACAGTTAAAATGGTTCGTTCATGGGAGCTTATTTCCTTCATGTCATGTTCTATGAACCCAAGTGGTTGTTGTAGTGGAATGTTTTTCTGTTGCAGTACAAACTGAAAGCATGACTGCCGTATCCACCATTTAACACACCCGGATAAAACATTCAGGTTACTACTGTCTCACGGAGCCCATATGGGGGTTCTTTTACCTAAAAACAATGTGGCATAAGTTATTTGGGCAAAAGCCAGCATGTTCTAGGCATTAGCAAGCAGTTTCCCAAATTTGACTAAGATAAGCTCACTGAAGGTAAAGGTGGACTACACTCTTAACTTTAACACTGCAACCTGGTCTCACACACTACCTCTAAGACACTTATTTGTGTTTTGCATTCCCTTTAATGTTTAACTCCACAGGGGAAGGAAACAGCTTCTGGTAGGGGACTCAATTGTTAGGGGGTAGAACTGAGAAGGGAGGGGAGAGGGAGGTAATGTGCTTGCCTGGTGCCATGGCTTGGAGGGACAGGAAGCAAATACTCAGGATTGCAGGAGCAGCATCACAGGAGAGGGAACTAGATAACATTGTACACCTTGAGACAAATGACCTAGCTGAGCATGAGATCAGTGCAGTGCAGGATGAGTTTGTGGAGTTGGGGAGGGGCCTCAGACTGGTTGCAAGAACAGTAACCTTCTCAGAGGTGCTGCCGGTCTATGGTATGGGTGAAGCTAGGGTACTGCACACCATGCAGTTCAATGAATGGTTGCAAAACTGGTGCAGAGCACAGGGCTTTGGCTTCATTGGAGACTGGGGGTCCACCTGGAGAGATGTTGGTCTATACTGGCATGATGGTCTGCATCTGTCCAGAAGAGAAACCAGGCTCCTAGGTGATAGGTTTAAATGCGTCCTTGGCAAGCTTTTAAACTAGCTAAGGGGGGAGGTGCTGATAGGAAGTAGGAAATTCCAAGCCTCCCTCCACAAAACATGGTAGGTAGTAAGGTAAACACCGAGGTACAAAGTTTGACAGAGGGTAGGACAGGGGTAAATGGAAAAATAGACAAAACCAATAAGGGCAGGGATGGGGGAAAAAAGGATAATGCCAACATTAAATGGAGTGCAATCAGTACCAGTGCCCATAGTCTGGGAAAGAAGCTTCCTGAGCTAGTAGCCCTGATGGAAGACGATCACTTGGATATTGTAGCAGTCACAGAAACATGGTACATGGAGAGCCATGACTGGGATGCCAACATACCAGGGTACACAATCTACAGAAGGGACAGGGAAGGTAAAAGAGGAGGTGGAGTAGCTCTCTACATAAGGGAAGGGAGCAAAGCTACAGAACTGAAAGGTAAAGGGGGAGGACAGGAGGCACTGTGGGTCACCTTGGAGACAGGGAGTGGCACCACAATCTGCACAGGGGTTGTATACAGACCCCCATCTCAGGGGGAGGAAATGGACAAGGAAATGATAGTAGACATTCTCAGAATGGATGAAAAAGGGGAGATATTGTTGATGGGGGACCTGAATATGTCAGATGTTAACTGGACAACAAGTACTGCAGCCACATCCAAGAGCAGGGTCATTCTCGATGCCCTACAGGGGGCATGCCTTAGACAGCTAGCATTGGAACCCACTCAGGAGGGAGCAATATTAGACCTGGTACTCTCAAATGGAGAAAGGATCACAGATTTAGAAGTGGGTAGCCATCTGGGAACAAGCGACCACCACACAGTGTAGTTCACAATAAGCACAACCATGGAGACAAGCCATACAAAAACAAGGATATTGGACTTTAGAAGTGCTGTCTTTGGCAAAATGGGTGAATACCTAAGGAATGCACTATCAAATGGCCAGAAAGGAGGGGTGGAAGAACAATGGAGAAAAATCAAAACTACCATCATGTAGGCAACAAGCCTTTGTGTGAAACAAATAAAGAAAACAAAACGGAGTAAAACAACACTATGGTTCTCAAAAGAGGTGGCAGGGAAGGTTAGGGAAAAAAGGTAGCATTCAAGAAGTATAAGGAATCACAGAAGGAGCACGACAGGGAACTGTATCAGTTAAAGCAGAAGGAAGTGGGGAAGGCAGTCAGAATAGCAAAGGCCCAAACCTAGGAAAAGGTAGCCAATTCAGTTAAGGAAGGGGATAAAACCTTTTATAGGTACATTAGGGAGCAAAGAAAGGTTAAGGGAGGGATAGTCAAGATTAATAAAGGGAAGGGGAGGTGGGCAGAGGGAGACAGTGAAAAGGCAGAGATACTGAATGAATACATTTGCTCAGTATTCACAAAAACGAAGAAGAAGAAGAGGAGTTACCTAAAGCAAACAATAGAAGCACTCTGGGCAGGGGTGGTTGACACCAGTCCATTTACAGAAGAAAGGGTCCTGAAAGAACTCCTAAAACTCAAGGTGGACAAAGCAATGGGGCCTGATGGGATTCACCCCAGACTCCTAAAAGAACTAAGGGGGACCTAGTGACACCACTGACCACTCTTTTTAACAAATCATGGGAGGATGGAGTGGTACCTGAGGACTGGAGGAGGGCAGATGTGATTCCCCTTTTCAAAAGTGGGAGCAAGGCAGAAGCAGGCAACTACAGACCTTTTAGGTTGACCTCAGTGGTAGGGAAAACGATGGAATCACTTCAGAAAGAAAGAATTGTTGAGTACCTAGAGGCCAGCTGGGCACAGGACCCAAGGTAGCATGGATTCACAGCAGGAAGGTCATGTCAGATGAATCTAATTGATTTTTTTGACTCGGTGACCAAAGTAATAGACCAGGGAGGAGCTGTGGATATGGCCTACCTAGACTTTAGCAAGGCATTTGACACAGTCCTGCACACAAGATTAATAATTAAGTTAACCAGCCTGGGAGTGGGTCCCAGAGTGGTAGCCTGGGTAGCAAACTGGCTGCACAACAGGACACAGAAGGTAATAGTAAATGGAACTCACTCTGAAGAAAGGGGGGTTACTAGTGGAGTACCTCAAGGTTCAGTACTGGGTCCAGTCCTCCTTAATGTCTTTATAGGTGACATTGCAGAGGGTCTGGAAGGAAAATATGCCTCTTTGCAGATGACACAAAGATCTGTAACAGGGTTGATAAACGGGGGGGGGGTGAAAAGGATGAGAAGGTGCTTGACAAGGTTGGAGGAATGGTCAAATGTATGGCAACTTAGATTCAATGCAAAGAAGTGCAAAGTGATGCACCTGGAAAACAAAAACCCAGCAGAAGAGTACACAATGGCGGAGGAGGTACTAACAACAACAAAAATGGAATGGGACCTGGGGGTAGTCATATCAGATGACCTAAAGGTGGGCAAGCAATGTGAGAAGGCAGAAAGGAGAGCTGGAGGCGGATACTTGGATGCATAGGGAGAGGCATCACAAGTAGAAAAAGGGAAGTGGTTATCCCTCTGTATAGACAGTTGATGAGACCCCATCTGGAGTACTGCGTGCAGTTTTAGAGACCCCATCTCCACAAGGACATCGGCAGGATAGAGGCAGTCCAGAGGAGGGCAACTGAAATGGTGCAGGGTCTGACTTCTGGTGATGTAGCGATCTAGAATGGCAGCTTAGCCTTCTGCTCTCAGCCCTTCAGTGCGCAATTGAGTGTAATCCAGAGAACTAACTCTTTACTTTTGCAACTATCCTGTGGCTGTACAACCATTAACCTTCCAGTGATGGGGCAGACCAAGAAGAAGGGTCCAACGAACCTCAGACTGGTGGTTCAGAGCGATAGAGGAAGACCCGCCCTTAGTCTAAGCCCTGCACCCTCACACTCCTCGGTGCTCTCAGGTACAGGAGAAGAGGATTCTGGTTCGGACTCAGGCTCTATTGGGACAAGACTGGAAGCAAGGAAAATATTAAAACTGCTGCAGCGAATAGACGGCAAAATGACCGATACCTAAAAGGACTTCTGGAAGTTAGAAACGAGAACCACTGCTATAAAAAAAACATGTGGATAGTATGCAGAATGAAAGCATGGCCTATGGCCGCTCCCTCGGGTATCTCCACAAAAGAGAGAGGGCCCTCATGGCCAAAGAAGAAGACGCCGAAGCATGATCCTGATGAAACAATGTCCGTGTGGTTGATATTCCAGAAGGGGTAGAACAGGATGATATGCCAGCTTTTATGGAGCCGTGGCTGAAAAACGGAGTTAAAGTTGGATGAAGATATGCCTTTAGAAATTGAAAGAGCACACCGCACGTTGGGTCCCAAGCCCAAACCGGGAGCACCTCCCCAAGTCATCCTAATTAAATTCCTGAAATTTCCCATTAAGGAAAAAATACTACATCTGGCATGGGCTAAGAAAGATTTAAATTTAGATGGCACTAAGGTATACATGGACCAAGACTTCCCCCATCCATGGCAGCATGGAGGAAAAAGGTCCTGTGAGTGGCAAAGCAATTAAGGGAGAAAGGCAAGAAAGTGTACCTTCGTTACCCAGCCAGACTGTGGGTCAAACTTTCAGAGGGCCCCAGAGTATTTGATTCATTGCTTGCAGCGGCTGATATCCTGAAAGCAGAGGGAATTCCTTTGCCAGACCTGTAGGAGGAAATTGTAGTGCGAGATCGAACAAATATTGTGGTCTCTGACTCCAGGCGCCAAGAAACCACAGAACCCAAACTCTAGATCGGAAGCACTGCTTCCACTGCATGCTGACCTCTCAAAATGGCTCCAAAAAGGTCAGTCCACTTGATTTAATCAATATCAGACAGTTTGGGACTTTGGAGATATGGACATTGCAGGAATATCCCACAAGGCAAAGACATTCAGAATGGGTAGTTGGTTCCTCCTCTTATTAAACTGCCCAGAGTAGTCTGGTTTTAGAGAGGTACCTTGAAGCGATTTGAACATTTTACTTACTCTGCAGTGTTCTGATCAAGAAAGAGGATCGCTCGCTGTCTGTTTTGCCCTGGGGAATCTGGATGGGGACTTTCCTTTGGTGCGTGAGTGGAGCCATTGAAGACGTGTGTAGCGGGCTAGGAACTGATCTTGTCATACCTGGAACTTTTCTCTACGAGGCTCCAATCTCGTAAGGGTTTATTTTTCTGAAACTGCATCAGAATCTGGTGGATGAAATGTTTCCCCAGAGAAATGAGTGTGGGTTGAGCTCAACACCTCGCTTGTCTTCATGCATTTAGACTTACAGTGTGGATAGACTAATTTGACTTTACCTCACCGACCTATTCAGTTACTTTATTCACTCCAGTGAGCCCCCAAGGAACAAGGACTTGGAACTTGGACACATCCTATAAACCCGTTTTTCTCCTTTCAGGTTTCAGGCCCCCACCCCAAGAATGGTCCCCTTGTCTGGCTACAGAACCTTATGTTTTAGAAGTTCCATAATGACAACCCCCTCTTAGATGGCCTAACGATATAATTGCATAGAAATTATTGCCCCCCCCGGGTGCTTTTGGAAGTGAGGGGGGGGTGCTATTATTTTGGCTCATCTGCAAACCAGAGTGCCATGGACATAAATAAAAGGGCAGGAGATGCAGAAGGTGATCCCTGCCTCACCGGTATTTCCTAAACACTCAGAGGGCACAGGCTATAGGGGTTTCGGTCTCACAAAGCCCTTAAGCCTTGCATCCTTAGAGAAAGGTGCTTTAACCCTTTAGGGTGTCAGTCCCTTCCCCCCTCTAGTTGTTCGTTGGGGGGGGGGATTATTCCATTTATTGTGTTGTTGGTTGGTTTACTACCAAATGCAATTATCTTCATTTTTTCTATATATTTTTTCCTACTTTTTCTCTATCTGCTTTCTTTCTCACCTAATCTTAGAGGGAATATGCACTCAAATGGGCTTAATAATAATATCAGACAGATGATAAGACTTTACTGTTCAAATCAGATGGTATTCCTTCTACTGTATAATATGCAATGGTTTCATTGACACTTTGTTCCCGAAGGTCAAGGGAATTAACAACATGGTCAAATGTTCTAAGATCCTCACAGAATTAAAATGAGAAAATTGTGATATTGCCTGCCTTCAAGAAACTAAGCTTTCCTTGCAGGAGAATTTAAAGCTCCATAGGTCTTGGGTGAGTAATGTTCACTCTGATGAGCATCCTACTGCAAGGAGAGCAGGGGTGGCTTTTCTTATTAAAAAGGGTCTTCCACTCCAGATTCAAAGAATACAGAGAGCGGGCTCAGGCCTCTGGCTGATTCTCTCTCAGGGTCATTCTAAGGAAGGCTAATCCATTTAGTAGGGGGGTCTATGCCCCCACCCCTCCTTCAGGAGAATTTTTTAGATCATTGTTCTCCAATCTAGCTGGCCTTCCTCCCAGGCAAATTATTTGCATGGGAGATTGGAATTGCGTTGAGGATGTGGTGAAAGACAGGAGCTCCCTTAAAACTCCCGGCTCCAAAGCCTGTTCTCACTTATTAGGAACCCTTTATATTGAATCTGGAATGGTCGACCCATAGAGATCCCAGAACCTGGTTACCAGAAATTACACATTATTTTCCCCATCTACTAACACATATTCTCGATTAGACATGTATTATATACAAAAATACTTTTTGTATAGCTTTAAAGAGATACATATTTTCCCCATCACTTTGTCTGACCATGCTATGGCGAAAGCAAAACTAAATTGGGGTGAGCAGAAACCTAAAGGAATCTGGAGATTTGACACAGGTTTACTAAACGACATACAATACAAAGATTCAATTAAACAGCTTATTCAGCATTATCTAAATGAAAATTTGGAATTGGATTCTGCCCCCCAAATTTATTTGGGATGCTTTAAAGGTGGTACTGAGAGGCCACACTATTTCATACACCTCATATAAATATATAGACAATATCGGGCAGAACTCCAGAGCTCCCTAGACCAAATTGCTGTTTTAGAAGAAGAGCACAAGCGAGCTTGTGCAACCACAGTACCATATCTTCATCAGTGACATTACAGATACAGCAGTTAATTTCTGGACATCACAGTCACCATTAAGGATGGAACTTTACATACATGTATTTACAGGAAGCCAACAGACAGACAGAGATACCTACACAAGAAAAGTAATCACCCAAACCACACAAAAAATCTATCATGTACAGTCAAGCACTCCGATGTCACCATATTAGTTCCAATGAGGAGGACAGAGATACACATTTGGCTATGTTGAAAAACACCTTTATTGAGCAGGGACACTCTTCCAGAGAAATTGACAGGACAACAGAACATGCAACACTAGTACCAAGACAACAACTACTTCAGTATAAAGAAAAGACAGCTATAGACAGAATACCCTTAGTAGTCCCATATCATCTAGACCTTGAACTTCTGCGTAAGATTATTAAAGACCTCCAGCCAATATTTCGTGAGGATGAAACCCTTAACTGTAGTTTTAAGGAACTACCACTTCTATCTTTTAAACAACCACCAAATTTAGCCAGCCTGATTATAAGGAGCAAGCTTTCACCTGAACAGAATACCATGACACTAAATGGCACACAACCCTACAATCAACGCACCTGTAAGACTTGTGAGCTCATTTCCACCTTGGACTGTGAGGTTACATCACAAACAGACTATTTCATTCAGTGCAACAGAAGTCCACAAACAGGCTGTGTTGGAGAGATACAAGCCAACAACTTTGCACTAGGATGAACTTGCACAGACATACTATTAAAACAAAGAAGACTGAAAAACCAGTGGGGCAACACTTCTCCCAGCCTGACCACTCAATTTTGGACATGTCAGTAATGGTCTTAAACGGAAACCTCAAATGCACACAACAGAGATGAGCTTTTGAGATTAAACTTATTTTACATCTCAATATGGTAGCAGATGGGATGAACATAAATCTGGGTTTCATGGGACATTATAGAATTTAACATCCACAGACCTCTTCTTCTTTGGACTGACATATTATAGGACTTCAGCACATGTGGGGGTGTTTGTGTGTGTGTGTGTGTGTGTGTGTGTGTGTGTAGTGTGTGTGTGTGTGTGTGTGTGTGTAAGCGTGTGGCGTGTGTGTGAGTGTGTGTGTTTTGGGAGGTGAATACAGTAGGTGTGGGGCTTGCTGTCACATTGAGGTAGGCTTCTATTTAGATACATGGAGTCACAGTGTGTTATTACTCTTACTTCACACACATAATGAATATTAATTCCTTCTTACTATGTACCTTCACCTGGGAGTGGGGTTGATTCCATTGCACCATATTCAGATTCCCTAGCCTGTTACTGTGCATACATTAGTGTTACAGTCCAACCTCGGTTATCCGGACTTCGATTATCCAGATAACTTGCTCGTGCGGACTTCACTCGCAGTCCCATCAAAATATTGCACATGCGTTACAATACCATTAGATGCTAGTACTGTACAAAAGAACACTCTTACAGTCTAAGTAGCTTTTGCTTAGTGTGACTGCCTTTCTATGCAGTGGTGTTACTGTGTGTCAGCTAATACTGTATAATTAAACTTGTGATGTCACTGGCTCATTGCCTTCTCCTCTGTTCCAACTGAGTGCTTTCCTTACAGTACTAAATGTGAACATCATTCATAGCCTCAGATAGCATCAGATCACTTAAATGACTGGCTTGATTTCCCCGAAACGGCCAAAAGTGACTGCAAATTTTCGTTGGAGATCAAGGAGCTGTATGCACATGATAAGAACATTCTCACCTCACCTGACCTCACTGACGGGCACATTCTCAGCCTGGCTAGCAATCCCAGAACACCAGAAGAAAATTCTGATCCCGATAAACCGGGAGCAGAGGAGACAGTGTCCTATTCACAGGCAGTGGAACATTTTAAAAGGTGCAAGTATTGGTTAGAGAGACAGACTGATGCCGATCCTGTGCACCTAATAACACTGAACAGGCTGCTTGCATTGGCATAGAAAAAGAAATAGAGCGGGGCAAAACAAACGACACTGACTGAGTTTTTTAAAACCGAGTGAAGCTTTTAAATTTTTTTAAACTGAATAACGTGACTAAGCATTTAATTATGCATTTTAAAAATTATTACTTTACTTGTAGAGAGCACACTTTTTAATAAATACTGTTCCGTGTTTCAAACGCATTGTATGGTGTGTTTGTGGTACTGCTGTATGGGCATTTTTCGATTAACCGGACGATCAATTATCCGGATGAAATTGCTGTCCCTGAGAGGTCCAGATAATCGAGGTTCAACTGTATTATAGACTCACATTTTTTTAAACTCTGAACATATTGGGGTGCAAGATCTCATTTACATGGAGTCTATGACAAATCTAGTTACATTAGGCTAATATTGTAGTGATTTGTGGAAATGCAGGTACGTTAGGACTCTTGTCTTATACACATACTTTATATTTACTTCTAGTTACCTTACCCTGGGGAGGGGGGACATTTTATTTCATTGTGGTTCTATCCAGAATCCTTGGAGATGTTACTGCGCAGATAACAGTAAGGTTAAATAGTGTCACATTTTTGCTCTGTCAATATTAGGATGCGTGATCCCTTTTACTTGGGATTTCATGACAAATTGAATTCCTTTGGGTAATGATTTCAGTGAATGATGTGAATGAAGGTGCATTAGGAGTGTGTGTGTGTGTGTGTGTGTGTATCTACTTAAAACTAGTTATCCCGCTGACATTATGGGGACGTGGGGTGGGGTAGGTTGTGTTGTGTGTGTGGAGAGGAGGAAGTAATTTAATTTTTATCTCTTATTCAGATTCCTTAGACATTTTTGGTACATCAAGTTGTTATACACTGAGAATTTATTGACATCAGTACATATCAGGCTGCATGGCTTAATTCCTTGGTGGTCCTTGACCAGAGTTTTTTTTGTTTGACACTAATGCTGTCAATTTATAGTTATAGTATCATTTATAAAGTCCTGTTACTACACTATAGGCTTTTGAAATTTATACGGTATAATATCTAGCTAGAGAGTATAGCTGGGTAATGAGTCCAGCTAAGCTTTGCACATCATACAATGTGTACTGATCTTTTTAAGACAGCTTTACTGGTAATTCTTTGTCTGTAATACATACATTGATGCTTCCTGTAGTCCTAAAACAATCTTAGTATGTCTTTAATCTGCGTGAGGGTTGTTTTTCCAGTAATTGCATTCTTATACACATTGTGACATTCATAGTTTAATAGCCATCTGCTCAAGTAGTTGTTATCTCATGTCAATTTAATTTATATACAGTAGAGTTCTTTGTATGTGTTTTGCACTAAGCACCTTTGATCTTGAGATTCTCCCAGCTTAAGGTGACATGGTACTGTAAGCTTCTCTGACATCATCTTCTGTTTCTTTCAAATGAGTATTTTAAACCAATGTTTTTTTTTCTATTTTTTGCTGCATGATCTAGTTGTTAAAAGTATTGTTTTTTCTAAATAACTGTCATTACACTTCTGACGAAGAACTTGTTGGTCTGAAAGCCAGAGCACTTTGTTCTTGTTATTACATCTATGTTGGTCCATTAAAAGGTATCAAATCATTTATACCAAAATATACTACCAACAGCTTAATCTGGTTCAAAGTCAGTTGGCATTCATCTGTATCCCCCTCCCCTGGGCCGTGCCTGAAAATAGGCAGGATTTGTCTAGTGCACTTACCCGGTCAACAAAAACTAAATAAATAAATAATAAATAAATTTGCTTCTGGATCTACCATTTAAAAAAATTATATTTGTGTCATTCATAAATGTTTATATTCCTAGGTAAATGGTGTATTAGGTTAGAGCATCTCTGTGCACATTTGTATATATAAATGTACATATTTATTTTTATCCAAGCAGTATGTCTATGGGTTTATGGTTGAATGGCTATGGTAAAATGGGATGGTGTAGACTGATATGGGACATTGTCCCTTTAGCAGGTGCTTTTTAACTGGTGCTTTCATACCTGTTAGCTACACCTTGACAGAGCGTACATAATATGTGAAACATTAGCACAAGTGGGAGGGTGCTGCTGTGTATGCTTTTTAACTTTTATGTACAATCAATGTAATTTTAACAGACTCTATCACTGTAGGTGTTTTTTCAGCTGATCTTGATGCCCAACTCCTTTTGTGCTTTTTAGTATTGTGTCTGACATCATAGCTCCAGTTAGTGTTTAAGCTGCCACATCTCCTGATAGCTTTTATTCAAATTCTTTAAAATGGTCTAGGGCAAGATGTCCAGCTACTGCATCCCTAGATAACAGGCAAATGACATCTACATATGCCTAGGTTTTAGTCAGTGAAGGAGCTGACAGGGTAGTTAGCAATACTATTGTTGAATCTTGTTCAACTTTCCTGAGTACCAGATTTATACAAAAAGCATATAAGTTGGGACTAGTGGTGGGTGAAGTGGCAACAATTTGCATCATGTAGTATTTTGACTATGACCCGAATTTCATGTAATGCCATGCAACTCGAAGCCAGTAACTACACATCTCAAAGTAATGCAAAGTTCCCATTGTTCTTCATGGACTTCGCATTACTGTGCCTTATATTTTTGCTGTTTAAGGTGAATTTTGCAGTGATTCATGGGATGTAAGGTCACATGGGCTTTATATTGTCTTACATAGCCTCAGTTCATCATATTGTGTGTAGCTGAAAGATGGAGACAGTTTGTTCTCAGACCTCTGAGATTCAAACCCTCTTAAAACCTTTAAAATGCCTTTTTGCCACACAATTGTGTGACAAAATTTAGTAAATCGATTGTAGTAAACCATTATGTAGCGATATCAAGCATTTATTGATTTTTTTGTGAATATTGAATGTTAATTTAGTTGATTACGAGATGCAGCAAAATTCCACTACAAACTCGAAGGGAACCGAAAGTGGACCATATCGAGTTCATGAAATGCTATGCGAAATATCCATTAAAAAGATGAAATTTGCCTTTAATGGACCTCAGGTTGTCCACTTCGGGTTCACTTCAAGTTACAGTTTGATAATGCGGAGTTGGTAGGAAAAAGCCCATAGATCACATGTCTGACTGTCTCTGCAGGTCTGCAGGTCACATGATGCAGGGAGGGAGTTAAATAGGCATTAAATCAGTGTTTTACTTTCACTTTCTCATGAAACAGCAAGTGGTAGAGTAGGCTTCATTGAGAGAGAGAGAGAGAGAGTTCAATAGATTTGTTTTTGTAGTTAGTGGTGGTTTTCTTTTGTAGTTGTTTTGTGAGTTTAAAACTTTTCTGCAGCTGTTTTTTTTGTTAATTAGAACTTTTTTGTTTTAAAAAAGGGTTTGTTTTTGTTAGTCTGTGTCCATATAAGTTCTTTCTAACTAGTACTTTTACTAGTATTTTGTTTTTTATGATGATCATGTTGCTTGTGGAGGTAGAGGTGGTGGTGGCCAGCGGGGGCCACAAATGCAGGGCAATCACATCTGCCCACTTCATCTGAACTGCGTAAGTTATGGTGTGGCCACTGACAGCCCCACAGCAGCAGTAAGCCTGGAGTAACAAGTGGAGCAGCAGCAGGTGGAGCAGCAGCTGCAATAACCGCAGCAGGAGGTTGTTGCCCCTCCACCACCAGCAGCACAGCAGGCAGTTGCCCCTCCACCACAAGCAGCCCAGCCAGTTGTATCTGCTGCCCCTCCACTGCCTTTACTGGGCCCTACATGTAGCTCTCCCATGTGGGAATTTTTTGATATCATCCCCGGGACTCCATGGTAGTGCAATGCAAGATATGTAGTGTGCTGGTCCAGTGGGGGTGCAAGGGCAGCCACTTAGGCACTAGTGGGCCAAGAACACACATGGTTGTCCACCACCATGATCAGTGGGATGCCAAGCTGCAGGAGTTAGCAGCCACTTCTGCAGCTGTGGCTGAGTGACTGCCACAATGAAGAGCAGGATTCATCCCCCGTGGAGTTAGAATAATTTATGTGGAGTCCGAGGTTGTGCATGCTGTAAGTCATGTAGTGCCCCACATAAATTTATGAATAAAACTCCACGGGGGGGGGGAGTTTATAATGTTTAATACAGAATTATTTAGGGAAGTTCCTGCTGAAACTAATTCTGTATTAAATGTGACAACTTTCTGCCAAAAATGAAGAGTAATCACAGGTTGAGTCCCAGTGTCATCCTTTTCTCCTGCGCAGCACTGACAGTGCTAATGCTGATAATGGTATTGGCTCTGAAATTATGAGTGAAGAGTAATAAACTCTGCAACTGTAAAATGGGATCTAAAGACACATATTTCATATTTTGGACATCCCCCCTCCCCAATATTATTAACATGTGTGTGAGAAAATGAATGGTTTTATTCCACAGACAACTGTGAATGAATGAAAGCAATTATGTTTTCACTGAATGAAATTGTAGTTCAAGTGACAACTTCAGTAACTACAATTGTATCTCCTATGACCTCTTAACAAACATCTAGTTTGCAGTTTCCTGAGAGAAAAAAAAATGTACTCGAAAATAGATAAGCCAACATGTAATAAACAAAAACTGCATGTTCACATGAAGCAGTTCCCCTGAGAGAAAAAAAATAGTAGAAAATAGATAAGCCAAAATTTAATAAACAAAAACCACATGTTCACATGAAGCAGCCGACTCTGAATGTGTTTTAGCACAGTAAATATAGTTATAAAATTGATAGGTCCTTTTATCATACAGTAAACAAGTTTGCAGTTTGTTTTTAGTGAACTGTTCTTTTTTTACATTTCATTTTTCATAATAGACATTTGCTCTTTAAGGCTTGCAATCCATTAATATCTAAATGATATAGAAAACCAACATCATGAAATACATTATTAAGGGTGGACAGTTTTCACTTGAAACATATTATCAACAACACACTGAAGGGGCAATTTTTAAAATTAAAATGAACCTTCACTGATGCTAATGACTTTGAATTGGGTTGCATTGATATGAGGAGAAGATTTTAACAGAGAAAATACATTAAAGATACTACAGAAATGGCATATAATTATACTAGCAAAAATCACGGGGGCAGATAATGATTGAAAATCCAAGTGTGAATTGCAATGCAGGATTGGTATACACATTTGTTATGAAATAATTCTCAAGCTAAGAAAATAGGCAGACTGAAAAAACATGGGGAAGAAAGAAAAAAGGGCAAGGGTAAACGGGGGAGGAAAAGAAAAACGTAATGATAGCTAGAACTAGAACAGTTGAAGGGTCAGTGATTTTGATCAGTATTAGTCAGAATAAGCTTGCACTGAGAGTGGATTCAAATTTTTTTATGAAATGGAAGAAAAGCTTGCTGTGAGGTTAACTTGTGAGTAACATTTTACTCTTAGTGACGTGAAAATAATTACAGCCCTGGTGATAATTGTGATTAACATATAATTGAGTTCAATTTGAAGGCATGTGTCAATAAAATACATGGAAGGAGGCAAATGTTTTGAAGTTTTATGAGTGCTTGTTAATTGCTCACTAGGAATATAATACTCCACAGGGGATTTGTTCAATGAGTCTGACAATTAAACTGGTGCTGCAACTGGTAAAACATATTTTTTTCTGCATCAATATCAGGCATAAAATTTATGGGTAGACTGGATGTACCAGTGGTCATCTTCTGTCATCACTGTCTTTGTTTCCATATTTCTATCTGCAGTTAATCCCCCAATGAACTACTGTAGCAATAGCATTAAATGGGAAAACCTGCACCTTCAGTGGGTCACAGCTCAGCTTTATCAGAAAGGATGATATGAGACACAGTACGAGCCAGTCCTTTATCAAATTTTATGCTAACTGATATGGGTTTATTACAAAAGAAATATGTTGCATTGTAGCCAGTAACTTACATAGTTTCTATAGCATTTGTGTTGTTTGTGTGATCTAGTTTTGGCTGTAGCCTGGCCAACTCCATTCAAATTGAATTGCATTTAAAGGTAATAACAATTAGTCACTATGACAACTGAGTTTTCCATTTTCAGAGACAATGTGCCAAAGAGTTTGTTTAGGGGAAAGGAATGATCTACTGCATGCAGTTCAGGAAACCCCATATCCGCAAGGACATAGACAGGATGGAGGCAGTCCAGAGGAGGGCAACTAAAATAGTGCAGGGTGTGCACCAGAAGACATATGAAGAGTCACTGAAGGAGCTTAATATGTATACCCTTGAGAAAAGGAGGGAGATGGGGGACATGATATAAACTTTCAAGTACCTCAAGGGAATTAACAAAGTCCAAGAGGGTAGCATCTTTCAGAAAAAGAGATGTGCAAGAACAAGAGGGCACAATTTGAAGATAGAGGGGGACAGCTCAGGGGCAATGTGAGGAAGTATTTTTTCATGGAGAATGTGGTGGGCACATGGAATGGCCTTCCTGAGGAGGCTGTGGGGTTGAAAACAGTGGGGGAATTCAAGAATGCATGGGACAGACATAAGGCAGTTTTGATTGTGGGGGTAGGAAGAAGTAGGCTGTTGGTTAACTAGGATCTGTGGCTTATCCAATAGGTAAGGGAATGAGCAGACTGAGTGGGCCAAGCCATCCTTATCTACCATCAAAGTCTATGTTTCTATGTCCCTTTCACTTATAGTTTATGAAGTTGGGGGAATGGTTCCTGTGCCCAGGATCAAAAGGAGAGAAGAAGAAAGCATACTTCTCAACTGTCCATGATTAGGAGGGACGTCCCTCATTTTACCACTTAAAATTGCTCTGCCTCTCATCAGTCTGTCAAGAAAAAGGTGCTGCCCACACAGAGAATGCAGACTTTAATGCAGAAGTTCATAATATGCTGAATCAAAAATACACTTTGTACAAGAAAACACAATGGCTTCTACAGTGTTCTGAGCTTTTATATCCATGCTTTAGGATTTGTCCATCATTGTTCCTCATTTTGAGTATCCAAAAATGTCCATATCCTTCATTTCAGTCACAGAAGGTTGAGAGGCATGGAAGAAAGAGACCATAGAGTCTGTAACCTAGCTATTATGTGTGGTTAATGTTTTATCAACAACACATTCTTAGACCCAGAGATCAGTACTGGAAAGGTTTGGACATGCATAATTATGACAGGGCTGGGAATTTGTTGTCTATTGTATAGCCTGAACTAAACACTACAGTTTTGCTTCTTCTTGTGTTCATCTCCTGCCAGCCTTAGTTGTGCAAGGATATTTGTCTACTGTAAGTTGCTACAGTTGCTGTTTTCCCTTAGTATCCAGTATAAAACCACAGAAATCAAACACTCATAGTATAAAAAGGATCCATTCTCCATCATACAGCCTCTCTTGATGCATAGTACACAGTTTATTTTTGAACAGGTCATTCACCCTCAGTAGTAACACACACACACACACACACACACACACACACTACATACAAAGTTGCATTTATACATTTTTGCAGTTTTTTTTAGTGAACCTACCATCCACATGGCTTATGATTTATTATTTGAATTTTGTCTTTTGAGGCCTAAAAGTGTATACTTTTGGGAAATTAACCTTCTCCAATACATGCCACGGGAACAGAAAACTTACACTCATCTGGTACACAATATTTCAGCACTTGGTGGTGGTGGTGGGGGGGGGGAGCGGCCAGAACAGATAATTCAGAGGGTGTGTGTGTGTGTGTGTGTGTGTGCATGTTCACACATGCATGCGTGTGTGTGTGTGTGTGTAAAATAAATGAATGAATGAATGCGCAGTGTACCTTCCTAGAACTTGTATTCTAATATAGAGCAGTTACAGGCTGAAGATACTTAGTTCTACAAACAAACAAACAAACATACAGACAAACAAAACCAGATTAGTCTCCACATGACTGTAAAACATTGTAATGGGGCCTGATGGGATTCGTCCTAGAATTCTAAAAGAACTAAGGGTATAACTAGTGACACCACTGACTACCCTTTTTAACAAATCATGGGAGGATGGGGTGGTACCTGAGGACTGGAGGAGGGCAGATGTGATTCCCCTTCACAAAAGTGGGAGCAAGGTAGAAGCAGGAAACTATAGACCTGTTAGTTTAACCTCAGTGATAGGAAAAATGATGGAATCACTTCTGAAGGAAAGAATTGTCGAGTAACTAGTGGCCAGTGGGGCAGAGGACCCTAGGCAGCATGGATTCACAGTGGGAAGGTCATGCCAGATGAATCTGATAGATTTCTTTGACTGGGTGACCAAAGTAGTAGATCAGGAAGGGCCTGTGGACATGGCCTACCTAGACTTTAGCAAGGCATTTGATGCAGTCCCACACAAAAGATTAATATACAAGTTAGCCAGCCTGGGAGTGGGTCCCAAGATGACAGCCTGGGTAAAGAATTGGCTGGAGAATAGGACACAGAGAGTAATAGTAAATGGAGTCCACTCAGAAGAAAGGAGGGTTACTTAGTGGGGTACCAAGATGTTCAGCATGTGACCGGTCCTCTTCAGTGTCTTTTATGTTTACATTGCAGAGGGACTGGAAGGAAAAGTATGTCTCTTTGCAGATGACACAAAGATCTGCAACAGAGTTGATGCATAGGATGGGGTGGAAAGGATGAGAAGGGACTTGGCAAGGTTAGAGGAATGGTCAAATGTATGGCAGCTTAGATTCAATGCTAAGAAGTGCAAGGTAATGCACCTGGGAAACAAAAACCCAGGGAAAGAGTACACAATGGGGGGTGAGATACTAACAACAACAAAAATGGAAAGGGACCGTGGGGTAGTCATATCAGATGACCTAAAGGTGGGCAAGCAATGTGAGAAGGCAGCAAGGAGGGCTGGGGGGATGCTGGGATGCATAGGGAGAGGCATCACCAGTAGAAAACAGGAAGTTATTATCCCTCTGTACAGACAGCTGGTGAGACCCCATCTGGAGTACTGTGTGCAGTTCTGGAGACCCAATCTCCGCAAAGACACAGACAGGATGGAAGCTGTCCAGAGGAGGGCAACTAAAATGGTGCAGGGTCTGCACCGGAAGACATATGAAGAGAGATGAAAGGAGCTTAATATGTATAGCCTCGAGGAAAGGAGGGAGAGGGGGGACATGATAGAAACATTCAAGTACCTCAAGGGAATCAACAAAGTACCAGAGGGTAGCATCTTTCAAAAAAGAGGGTGCAAGAACAAGAGGGCACAATTTGAAGATGGGGGGCGGAGAGGTAATTTAAGAAAGTATTTTTCACAGAGATGGTTGTGGATGCATGGAACGGCCTTCCGGAGGAGGTTGTGGAGTCAAAATCAGTGGTGGAATTCAAGAATGCATGGGACAGTCATAAGTCCATTCTGGGGGGGGGTAGGAAGAAGTAGGCTGCTGGTTAACTAGGATCTGCAGCTTATCCAGTAGGTAGGGAAATGGGCAGACTGGGTGGGCCAAGCGGTCCTTATCTGCTGTCAAATTCTATGTTTCTATATTTCTATTCATAAAGCCTCAATAAAAAAACAGCATTAATCACTGTGTGTTTGCCTGACACAGGCAACCTTAGTGTAAACTATTCCCCATGCACAGAGATAATCAAGTTTTTGAGCCATTTTGAGTATCCACATACTCTGAAATAAGATTGTGTAATATTTATTGTTACAGCTGCATGCCCAGGTTACAAACAAGTTCTGTTGTCAGATTTGCCTTTTTAGTTTGTAAAAGCAGCAAACCTGGGAGGTATGAAGTATGGTCACTAAAACCATTAGCAGCTACTTCCCTTTTAACTTGCTGGTAGTTCATAGAAACTCACAGCAAGGTTTCAAAACTGTATTTCTTCTCTCACCCCCAGTTACAGAGCGGTGAGATAATTACTTTAGGGCTGTTCTGAGAAATCTCATCTACTGACTGTCAGGTGAGAATGAGCACAGGCATCCTTAACATGACAATAGGACTCATCCCTTTCACCACAACAGAAAGTCTGTAAACCTCAAGCAATGTGATACTCTCCCTGGTGTCTGCACAGGCTAAACAATCAGACATTTTGCTCTCAGATTCACATTTTTTTTTTACCTAGAGAATGCGTTTCACTTTAACTTTTGTACTGTACTGTCTGATGTTGAAATGAAGAAATCAATGCTATTGACGTGACTTGTATATTTATGTATGGATGAGATTGCTAAGGATAAACATGTGTGCCATAATATTGCAGAGGGTTGTGGGGTGTGTGTGTGTGTGTGTGTGTGTGTGTGTGTGTGTGCAAGCAAATGAAAGTCTCATATCATAGTTTTGCACCCTACCTGCTATTATTTATTGTTTGTTTTCACTACTGTTCACAACTGTGCACTGTTGGGTTGGTGTGCTGAATGTATTATACGTATGTCTAACAATGCTATGTGTTAAATCTGTGTAATGTCCATTGTCTGAGCTTTCTCTAAAGCAACAATTCTATATACTGTATTTATATAAGGAGTTAACGTGCATAAACATGTACATTTTCTTGTAGTATCGGAAAAAAATTTATTCTTTGCTTGGGGAGGTGGCTTCAAGAAATGTATTTGTGATTAATGGCACTGTGCTTATATGCTGCCTTTTTTTATCTTTGCTTTACCTTCTTGGAGATTATTGTTTCTAAATGTAATACTCTACTAAATGGATAAACTGGTATTTAGATACACTAGGGTCTCCTGCAAGTCTTGATGTACTGTATATGTTTTATAATGTTACATCTAAAAAACATATAATTGTTACCTGGTAAAACAAATACAATTAAAAAATAAGAAGTTCCTGTGCATGAATAAAAAGAAAGCATTCTAATACGTGCTTGGTAACAGCTGCCTTAAACTGCCAATACCAGCTATTTATTTAAAGTGAATGCTGGTCCAAATAGAACCTGATGATGAATGCAAGGAAAAATAGTTCAAATGCTGATGCTGAGACATACAATGGCATTTGATCAGTAGGTATTTAATCCTGTCACCACCTCCTTTTAAGGGTTGGTGCAGTATAGGTTCCTTACTCATGAGTGTAAGTAGTAACATGTCCTTATGGTGGCACACACATAAATGGGCACCAAAAGCATTGTTCTCATTACTGTGCACAGTGGCACAAAGCTGCTCCTGTGTATGAATTTGTACCATGTGTATGGTATGACCCACATACAGGAGATTTCATGGGTACCATGCAGTGTAAACTACATAATTTGCAGTGCATTAGATGAACTGTGTTACATTTTTTTTTGTTAGTCTTTGGGTACTCACAATAATTCCCAACTTAACTATACATGCAGCACAGTTCCCACACTACTGGACACCAGGAGGTTACAAAATTAACCATTAACTGTACTGTAGGTAGCCTGGTTTGTGGATTGAAGTTCCAGCTTTCTTGGTCAGCCTTGAATAATGCTGTACTTTAAAATGTTCAGCTATGATCCTACCAAAATCTTCCATGGCTTACTCTAAGGGGTGCTTTATGGGGAGCATACATTGTAAGAAATCATCATTTTTTTAAGCTGACAGTTGGGTAGCCTAATATGTGTATATTTGGATTCTGCTATTGTTGTTCATTTTATGGGCATGTTATAGGAATCAGAACCCCCCAAAAAAAAACACACAGATAGTCAAGTGAATTTTTTAATTTTTGTTTACATTCACTATGTCTGGTTCTCTCAGCCATTATGCTCAGGCAAATTTGTTCACACACACTATGCTCGGTTCTCTCAGTTATTGTGCTCTGGCTATTTTAACAGACTTCAGCATAAAATACTTGCTGTCTAAACGTGCGCTTTTGAAATTTACACTTGTCAGATTATATATACTTTTAACAGATTGTAGCATTGTGTGTACTGATTTATTTCTCCAAAGGGGGACTGAACTTTCTGCCAGGTGACTCTGGAGCAGTGTGGGATACTGGAGGACTAAGGGAGTTTCCCTGTCATCTCCACACTTCAACTGTATCCCACGCTGAAACAAGCATTTTTGAGGGCAGAATAGCTATCAGCTTCACCTACAACATTGGAAAACTTGCCTTTTTAAAGGCTTATCTTTTGTGACAGATTTAAAGCTCAAATTGTGAGCTTCTGATAGCGAAACCGGAAGTCGTGCGGTGACATACTTCCGGTTTCGGTGCATAAAAGACTCGCATCAGCGAGCGGGCAGCAGATAAAATACTTGCTGTCTAAATGTGTGCTTTTGAAAATTACACTTGCCAGATTATATATACTTTTAACAGATTGTAGCATTGTGTGTACTGATTTGTTTCTCCAAAGGGGACTGAACTTTCTGCCAGGTGACTCTGGAGCAGTGTGGGATACTGGAGGACTAAGGAGTTTCCTGTCATCTCCACACTTCAACTGTATCCCACGCTGAAACAAGCATTTTTGAGGGCAGAATAGCTATCAGCTTCACCTACAACATTGGAAAATGCCTTTTAAAGGCTTATCTTTGTGACAGATTTAAAGCTCAAATTATGAAGCTTGATATGCCAAACCGGAAGTCGTGGGTGACATATCCGTTTCGTCATAAAAGACTCGCATCAGCGAGCGGGCGAAGGCGATGCCAGCAGAGAGAGCAAGAGACACGCAGGCCATAGCGCGTAGGTCTATCGTGGCCCATCGAGTACATCGATTACGGCCAATAAATACACTCTATCTGTGAGATTCAATTAAATCAACTAAAGGTAAAATACCATTTTGCTTGTCCTAACCTCTAGTTATAGTTACATCATAATGAGGAGAGCTAATAAATACTGTACTCATGCCAAATGTATGCCATTGGCAAACAAACTGCTAAATACATTTGTGATAGGTGTTTACTGGTTAAATCACTGCAAGAGGAGGTAGCAAGACTTTGAATAACGAGAAATGGTCCCGACACTACTAAATTAATTGTTGACCCAGAAATAGAGGCCTTAGAGGACCATATAGATCACATGTCCCTTTTACTAGAAGCTAATAATCCATCTTCCCCACACCGATGTCCCAAATACTACAGCAGTTTATGGATGTTCAAAAATCAACCAACTAGAAAAAAAAGAACATAATACTGCCTCAACCCCTCTTTGTTTATATTCTCCCTCTAAACTTCAACTATTAACAAAGGAAACCCCTTGGTCTACCATTGCACCTTCCAAATCTAAACGGAAGGCAGACCAAAATCCTAATATTCCCGCCCCAGTTGTGTTGCATAACTCCTATGAACCGCTTGAGCTCTCTCCAACTGACGATTCCAGCTTCAGTCAGAAACAGGATTCAATCAATATCCAGGTTAAAAACACTCCTAGACAGGTCCTTGTACTAGGAGATTCTATGATTAAGTTCATCGATCGAGCCATCTGTAACCCCGATAAAGAAAATAGGACCTGTTCAAGCTATAGGGGAGCCAGGGTCTCTGATATAACATTTATGTCTAAAAAAATCCTATCAACAGCAGGCAATAATCCACTGGTGATAGTCCATGTGGGGACTAACGACATTACTAGGGTTCCACTGCAACAGCTTAAACAAGATATTGTTTCACTTTGTAATATTCTAAATGAAAGAGGATGTAGCACTGGTATTTCTGAGATCCTCCCGGTACCTCGAGCCTCATATTACATCCTCAATAAAATTAAAACATTCAATGAATGGCTTTGTAAATGGTGCCTTAGGCAGGGTATTCCCTGCCTTACACATTGGGAAGAATTTAATGAACATCCATCCCTCTTCTGCTGGGATGGTTTGCACTTAAGCAGAAGGGGAAGTTCTCTCCTTGGTCATCAGTTTTTGTCATTCATCAATCAACATTTAAACTAACAAAAAAGGGGGAGAATAGGCTAATAATGCCATCTCTAAATACATCACTACAGAAATTGAATGTTCTCTCATTTAATGCAAGATCGCTTAACAAAAGCAAAATGGCAGAACTAGAGTTAAAGATACATGAATTTAACATAGGACTTATTGCCATCACTGAAACATGGGGAAATTCAGAGAAACAGTGGACAATGAACATCCCAGGGTTTAAACTTTACTATAAAAACAGGACAGATAATCATCTAGGTGGAGGGGTGTGTCTTTATGCTATAAATAGTATACCATCTTTTGAGCCCTCTTTTTTGACTCAGACTGAAAGTATCTGGGTCTATTTACAACCCAATGGGCACCCCCAGATCCTAGTTGGCACACGTTATCGCCCCCCCCTCCTCAGACATAGCATATCTTAGGCAACTAACTGCGTAAATCACCCAAATAGCAGAAAAAGGGTCGATGATCATTCTGGGTGATTTCAACCTCCCTACTATAAATTGGGATATATTATCAGGTACCAATCAATATGATTTACAGTTAATTTCAACAGTCACTGACCTTGGCCTCACTCAACTAGTTAGAGAACCCACAATGGGTCCAATATATTAGACTTAGTGATAACCAATATGGAGACCTCCTGTCTAACCTACAAGTTTTGGATCCATTAAGCAATAGTGATCACTTGACAATTCTTTTTCTATCTTCATAACTAATAATATCCCTATAAATAAATATACAATAAAACAATATGAGAAGGCAGACTTCATAAAAATAAATGAACAGTTGGCAATAATACCATGGGACTCACTACTTTCACCACTTAATATTGAGGATGCATGGAATACATTTAAAGACATTGTACATGATCTAGAAAAACAATATGTCCCAGTAAGAAGGAAATACAACAATAAAGGAAAAATTCCTGCTTGGTATAATAACAAAATAAAAAAATTAAGTCATCATAAACGCAAACTATTCATTCGTTTAAAAAAATGTCAATCCGAATCAGTTGAGGGGAAGTTATTAGAATATAGGAAAGCAGTTAGAGACCTTAAAACGTTAATTACTATATCTAAACGGAATTTAGAATAGCTCACACTAAGGACTCACACAAGAGTCTATACTCATATTTAAATAATAAAAAGGGAGAAACTAAAAAAATAGGCCCATTAATGGTAGGCAACATCACTATTCTTTCTGATAAGGTTACTGCATCCGAATTCAATAAATTCTTCTGTTCAGTTTTCGAACAAGATAATGAACCTATAACATATGCAAAGTCAGGTGATTTACCCAGTTATACTATTACTATACCCAATATTATCAAGCTTTTGATACATTAAAATCTACAACAAGTCCAGGACCTGATAACATTACTTCCAAATTCTTATGGGAACATATAACTATATTGTTATTTCACTCTCCATCATCTTCAATAAATCTCTTAGTGAGTCCAATGTATCCTTAGACTGGAAAACTGCCACTGTCACACCAATCTTTAAAAAAGGGCCACATCACAAAGCAGATGACCCATTAGCCTTACCTCTATTCCTTGCAAGCTATTAGAAAAACATATTAAAAACTTGATTGAAGAGGAGATGTTGGTATTGAATTTAATTGACACTACGCAACATGGGTTTAAAGCTGGGCATTCCTGTACCACTAATCTACTAGCCTTTTATAACACAATCAGCTTGAACCTTGATTCAAATATTCCAGTAGACGTTATACTGCTTGATTATAGTAAGGCTTTTGACAAGGTTTCACATTCCTTACTAATAAATAAACTTACATCATTAGGTTTTTCAAAATGTATTGAGTCCTGGGTCAATAATTGGCTCTATAAAGAACACAGACCGTTAGAGTTAACGGGAACATTCTGATGAAGGGCTGGTGTTGAGTGGTGTCCTCAGGGCTCAGTGTTGGGTCCCATACTGTTTGGGATATTTATTAGCGACCTTTCTATTTTATCAAATAATATGCTGTCAAAGTTTGCAGATGACACTAAACTGGGCGGTCCTGTGGACGGTGACTCAAATAGGAATACTTTATAAATGATCTTAGAGAATTGAAATATGGGCAGCAAATAATAGAATGTCATTCAACATATCCAAATGTTCAGTGTTACATATGGGTAAAATAATAACAAACATATTATATTAACAATACAATAGTTAGGAATCTCCGACTGAGAAAGATCTGGGTATTCTTGTAAATAACAAACTATCTTTTCCAGTCATTGTAATAAAGTTGCTAATCAAACTAACGCTTTTTATAGAGAATAAATAATACATTCACTCTAAAACCGAGGAGTGTATTATGGCTTTGTATAGGACCCATGTTAGACCTCATTTGGACTATGGTTCACCTTTTTGGAGTCCTTATTTGGCTATGGACATCAATAGAGTTGAGGGGGTTCAGAGAAGGGCAACAAAAATAATACCACATCTTTCCTCACTAGACTATGCTACTAGGCTTCAAAGAACAGGGCTTTATTCTCTTGAGTCTAGAAGATTAAGGGGTGACTTACTCCAGTTATTTAAGATTATGCATTCACCAACATTAATGAGTTTATGTGGATTAGCTTTCTCAACTAGGAAGATTGTAGCTAGAATACATGATAAACAAATAGTGATTAAAAGAGCTAGAACAAACAAAAGACAACAGTTCTTTACTGTTAGAGCCCTGAGAGTTTGGAATGCATTACCACATGACATTGTTGCATGTCAAAATATAAACACTTTTAAAATTAAACTCGACAAATGGCTTCTGGAAAGAACATAATCAACCAATGATCCACATGTGTGGAGGACATCCTCGATGGGCTTTGGCCTTCTTTTGTCCACTCTACCAAGTACCAAGTACCAAGTACCAAGCATGTCCAGACAGGTGGAACATAAGTTATTTATGGTTTCATCTAAGCACGCCACATTGTGAAGATTACATTTTCAGCAACATGTACAAAATGAAGTTGATTCCGGTTCAGCTTACCTATTTTTGTTCATTTAATAGGGCTTATTATAAGAGTCAGAACAAAAAAAAAAAAAAAAAGATAGCCAGGGAAAATTATAATTTCAGTATATCAAAGATAAGCATAATGAAATTGGCTGGACTTTGAAACCTTTGGTTTAAATGGGGGTAAACATGCTCCCAGCCTGGCTATACTTTAATAATTTTCACTTATCTTTTTTTTGTTTTGTTTTGTTTCTGACTCCTATAATATGCCCTATTAAATGAAATGCCTACAGACCAACAGATGCAAAGAAGATGCAGTTGGTTTACTTGACTGTTGTTTTTTTTTCCTTGTTTAGTCTGATACAGAAAGATTGATATAGTGGCAAGATAACAAACATAAACACAAAAAAGTGATATATTCAGACTCCCTGACTCTGCTTTGAGGCTTTTCATGTTATACTGTTTTGCAAAGGAATATGAGTGTTGCAAGGTAACCTGCCTTAGCTCTCTGTCCCTGGAGAATGAATTTATACTGTACCATCTGTGTGGTGAAATTGGGTGTAATACTGTACCTTGGGAAATCTGTACAATAAATTGTGGCAGGCTATTAGCAGGAGTTGGAATGGCATAACCCAAACATAGATGTCAATCAGTAGAAACCAAGCATAAGGAAGACTACCGAGGGGGAGGATATGGATGGAGGAGTTCATAAGAGGCTCAGAGGCATGAATTAACCAGTTCTACACTATACAGTATTTATAAATTTGCAGAAGTATACAGATCATTCAAACAGATGGCGCTAATCATACTGTATATATTGTTTTTAATTTGCAAGTGGACACATTTAAATGAAGATTACATTTCAAAGTATTTTTTAAACAGGAAGCTCCAACATTACAACACCAACAAACAATTTTTTTTTCTTGACAAAGTGGACACCAATTAACTGGATGATCGGGATGTTTATCTAAGTTGAACATGTGACATTTTAAATAAAGAACCTGACATTTTGTAGCCCACAAGTGTTATTGAAACCAACAGTGACACAACTATAATGGCATTTTGCTTAATTTTTACGATTTTATTATGTGTGCTGTCCACCCCCACCTGTTCACCAGCTCCCCCAGGTGTAACAATGAATGTATAAAAATCACCCAGACATCACAATAAAACTTCCTTGTGGCTAGCAAACCATCCCAAACCTGATTATCAATCCAACAAGACAAAAAAAATCTCTGTGGTTAGCTATGGCTAGCAGATCCTCCTCCACCTTGTCATCCACCCAAAATGACAAAAAAAATATCCCCTGTGGCTTAATGTGGCTAGTTGACCCTCCTCCCACCTGATTACCTACCCAGAAAAGCTTGTATAAAGTGCATGGGCCTGTTTACATAAACCAAAAAAAAACAAAAAACAACAACAGGTAGTGCATATAAGCTCGAAATCTCAATAAAATTAATTCAATAAAAACAGACGCATCAATAACCTCCTCCAATGAATCTCCCCTGGAACAAGGCACCCTGCCTTAATTGAATCTGGAATACCTCTCAGCACTAACAGCAGTAACAAAAGTCACCCCCTCCAGTGGTACCTCAGACTGAAGACCTTGCTCCTTCATGGGCCAATAACACCCAGGGCAACACTGACAAACCTGGGTCTGCTGTACCCACAAAAAGACAGGAAAACCAAACTGGTGTGCAACTATGGCATAACAGCATCTTTTATTGAGCAAAACTTTAGCCCGTATTTGCTGCTGCTTTTCTCTGTGGCCACAGCTGCCACCTAGTCAGGTTATTGGGAAATTAAAGTTAATCAGAAATGGTAAAACAAAAAAGATGCAAAAAAGGAAAAAAGAAAAAGAAACTTTTGACAGGTGGAGCATTCATATAGCAGAGCATCCAGAACAGCTGGTACAGCAGACCCTGTGATTCAGGCAACGTGCGAGATTATTTTAATGGATGTTTCAGGAATGAAAAACTCAATTAATGCCTTAGACAATAAAAATAATATAAATAAAGTATAAAGTTCAACATTGTCTTTCCCAGACTGGATCCCTGATTCTTACTTTTTCTATGTCCCTGCATGTACTGTACTTGCTCCTCACTTCTTGCTTGCAGCTGCACTTTTTGATAATACTAGCACTTTTGGCACCGGGAAAGTCACATAATGTGCAGTATCGTGATAGTGCCCAGAATCCAAACAAAAAAGTCACTGAGCATTTTAAGCATTCTCCCTGCTGATTCCTTTGCTGTTTGATTACTGAATTGTACCAACCAATAGTTTTTAAAGCAAAAATCCTTAGAGCAAAAGTGTAGGCAGGCATAGTCACTGTACACATTTGTGAACAGGTTTCTTACAAGTGTAGGTTGGTGTCTGTGGGGTCTGGTGTTGATGTCCACAGAACCTACACTACCCTGTGTTAAGGGCTCTCAAAATTTTGGACACAGTAAACAATGCTGCATCAAAAAAAATGCATGTGTGAATCTTCGAAAAAACAACAGAGCAAGGCAAACATGGGCACAGTTGTACTATGTGCTTGATTACAGTGCCCCTGACAGTTATTCAGTACAATGTTGTCTGTGTTTGCTTTTTATTATTTATTTATGTTTTACTGTCTGCGTGTTTTGGTGCTATGGAGAAGGGAGGTGGGGCTAAACTAAGATAACAGTTTAAAGTGACTGACTTTGTAATTTACAAATGTCAAAACATATTGTATGGCTAAAGTGTCAGCTAGAGCACTGACAGACACAGACTTGAATGAAGTGGCAAAGCAAATGGGAAATGGAGGTGGAAGATTACATTTTTCATGTAGCAGGTAGCCGAGCCTGCTCAAAGTTTCTTTTTATTTATATTTTCTTGGTTTTACATGTGTGAGTAGGTCAAATTTGAAAGTTCTACCAGTGAGTGTGTCTGAGCTTGATAACCTCCTGTGAAATGTTTTACTCACAGTGCTCTCTAGAAGATAAAAAGAGGGCCATCTTGCCATAGTGTAATTTATTTATTTATTTATTCATTATTTATTAAGCAGATCACTATTGAGCCATACATTTTTTTTATAGTTGTGGAAATTTATATCCTTTTTGTTTGTTCCCTTTGCTGCTGGCACTCAGGGATGTTCAATTACCTGAAGTATCATTTTTTTTACAGTACGGATTATTGAATTGCTGTAAAGGGACGGAGGGAGTAACATACTGTAGATAATTAACAGACTATGGCAACACCTGTAGAACACACTAAATTTAATAGTGAAATTGACACAGAAACAGCATCACTCAGTGCATTTTAGCATGCTGGAAAAAATAGCATCTAAATCAGATTACAGCATACCTCATGCCGCATACCACATACTGCTTACTGCCTGATAAATACCGCTGCCGCTACAGCACCCACCAAATCATACTGGGGTACAGAGAAACATAGAAACATACACTTTGACAGCAGATAAGGACTGCTTGGCCCATCTAGTCTTCCCATTTCCCTACCTACAGGATAGGCCGCAGATCCTAGTTAACCAAACCTTTCAATAACTACCACTGTACATATGCATTTATAAAATTGTAAGAAAAAATATGTGAAATTCCAGTCTCCTGACTGGATGAAACACACCACATGACCGTGCATTATTTCACAATGACTGCATGCCTGCAGATCTTTTCCTCACATAGAACCTTTTGGTAATTTTATAAGACAGATAATTCACTACATTGTGTATAGTCATGCTCTGATATGCGCGCACATTGGGTGGTACAACACATACCAAGGTATGTGTATATCAGAGCATGACCACTCACCATGTAGTGGATTATCTAGTATATATTATAGTGACACAGTAGCACCACTATAATTTGGGTTGAGCAGGGCTTTCTATGCTAACCCCCAAATTTTGTACTTTAATAACTTCACAACCATTCAACAGATTTGCATGAAATTTTACATGTACAGTCTCGTGGGTAGATCCTTTACTGCCAAGTTTTGTTCTGGCCAGATGTGCAGATTCCAAGGCAACAGTTCAACAGATTTGCATGACATTTTAAATATTTTGACCCCAGAGTTTCAACATGGCCATTTTTTTACACTACCTAAAGAATGAGATGTCATTTTTCAAGTCCTGGTCAAAGTGTGTTTTTGCACCTGTGACATTCAATGATGTTGCGGTTGTGCAGAATCACATTTTAGTGCAGATTTGAAAATTTACTGTAACAGGTACATGAGGTTAGATAACAAGAAGGCTGTGCTGACTGTTTGGTAGGTGTTGTCCTACAAATGGAAGTGCAGGGCCCAGAGGCACTACACTTCCACAACAACATACATATACACATCTGTGGAGGGATGGGATGGGCCCTGTGCTCCAACATGCAAATAAGAATATGATTACACTATCTCAAAGAGTAGGGAAATTCTTTGCAATAAACTGCATTGATGCAACATTTAGGGTTCAGGCTAAGGTGACAAAAGTAGGGAAATCTGGCTTTAGGGTTTCCAAACCCCAAAATCCCACCCCAGCCCTGAAGCAAATCAGGGGTACAGTCTGCCTTAGTGTTGACAAAAAAAATTAAATAATTTAAAAAATACACCGGTTTAGTAGATAACAGTTGTCTTTACCAAATCGGGACCCATACAATCTGATTCTGGGGTTAGTTTTTTGATAAGTCACTTAGAAATAGATTTTTTAGCATGCAGAAATCCTTTTTTTTGTAAGTCACGGGGGGGGGCACAAAACAGGATCCTTTACTGCAATTTCTGAAAAAGGATTTTCTTTTTCTGCAAATTGCAAAAAAAAAAATGCAAAAAAAGGATTCTTTTTGCAGTTCACAAAAAAGGAATTTCAAGACAGCTATTTCTTTGTCACTCCACAGTTCACAAACAGTTGTTGATTTTGGTCTTAAATTCTCAGGGTGCAAAGGGTTTGCCCTACAGATGTGCCTTTCGCTAGTTTTTTGAAAATGTATTACTTTGCTGTGGAGTTCTGTGGCTTTAAATTTTGGTTTGTTTCCCATGAGATAATATTGTAATGTGAGGGTTAGACAGTTGTTTCTTTGTCACTACGTTTGAAGAAACAGTTTTAAATTTTGCACTGAAATTTTCAGGGTTCAAAGGCCCTGTGCCACTGATGTGCCTTTTGCTCATTTCATGAAAATATATTAATTTGATGTTTAGGTACACAGGTTTTACATTTTGCTGTGTTTTCTACAGGATAACATTGCAATGAGGTGTTTTTGGTGCTGTACATTACAGGACGGGAGTTACACTATCTCAAGAATTATGGATGGATGGGAGCATAGGGACCAGAGGGCCCTGTACTCCCAAATGCAAATACAGATATGACTATGGATTGATGGGAGCCAAGGGAAATAAGGATACCATCACAATCTCTCAAAATTATGGATGGATAGGAGTGCAGGGCCCTACCATGCATACAGCAATGGGCCAGGGGGTGTTCCTTGGGGTTGTCAGCCCTAATACTCACCCCATTCTCCTATACTGTACCCATCTCAGCTTATTTACTCATGGAATGAGTGAACATTAGGGTTGACAACCTCAAGGCATACCTCCCATACCTGCTGCTGCATGCAGAGTAGGGGTGGGGTGTTAGGGTAGGAAACTTTTTTCACTGGAACCCTAATTGATGCCTTAATGAAGTTTCTTTTGCTTAGAATACATATATATATATAGTACACAGTAGTGATGACGCAAAAGTATACTGTTATTGTGCACTGCACATTATTGCATGGTAGTGGTATACATGTTCTTCAATGAGTACTGCATTTGTGCTGTAGTGGCATACCATACTACAAGTATACTTTTTTGTGATCACTGCTCTGTGTGTGTGTGTGTGTGTGTTTGTGTGTGTCTCTTTCTCTGTCTCTGTCTCTCTCTATATATATATCGTATATAAACACACACACACATAGGGTTGACTACCCTACATCACACCCCACACCTGACCAAACCAGCAAAAGGCATACCTGTGGATCAAGCCCTTTGTACCCTGCAAATCTCAGATCAAAATTCCTAACCATTTCTTTACTGTGAAATGACAAAAACTCCAGCTATATTAAAGTTCCTTTTTCACAAATTATGAAAGATGATCCTGCTTCGAGGTTTCTTTTTTCACAATTTATGAAAAAGGAAAATCCTTTTTCGCAATTTATGAAACAGTATTCTGTTTTGCTTTCTTTTTGCACAATTTATGAAAAAGGAAAAAACCTTTTTCGCAAATTGTGAAACAGGGTCCTGTGTTGTGATTCTTTTTTGCAAATTTGTGAAAAAGGATTTTGTCATGTTTTAATAACACATTTCCAGGAGATTTATAAAAGAAAACTAACATCAGAATCCAATAGAACTGGTCCCAATTACCAGAATACATGTGTTGGTTACTTTAAAAAATATTCTATTTTTCTTCTTTTTAACTTTGTTTCCCTCACTAAGAAAAAACAAGATGGCTGCAGCATGAAAAAATATTCCCCATTTGTGACAAAGGAGTCCCCATTTGCAACAAGAGATTGCCCATTTGCAACAAAGAATCCTTTTTCGAGGTGAACATCAAACTTTTCCCATTGAAAATAATGGGAAACTTTAAATTGTAATAACTTTTGAAAAGATTCATATTTTCTCACCAAATCATTAAATGCATATCTGTGATTCAAGACTTTTCTACCCTATAAATTTCAGACCAAAATTCCAAGCCATTTTTGCACAGTGGCATGACAACTAATTTGACCAAAAACAGTAATTTTCACATTTTGTGACTCTCCATATCTACATATCTGCCCATCCAACTGCAGCAAAACTTGGTACATCAAGAGATCTTTGATCCCTGAAAGGGCATGCAAAGTTTAATGGAAATCGATTGAATGATTGTGAAGTTATTAAAGTGCAAAGTTTTGATTTTAACATACAAGTGAAGAATGAACCCGAACTATAGAGTTGCACCCATGCCTCATAATAACACTCCATATCTCTGCACCCACACATCTGACTGGAATAAAATTTGTCACATCAAGAGATCCTTGGTTCTTGATGGTGCATGCAATGCATGGGCCTTGATGATATGCCTGGCAGGTATAGTTGCTGTACATGGCAACATTTTTGTTTTGCAGCTGTGCAGGGCAATCAATGAGAGATATTCTATAGTCCAGCTCAGTCTGTTTACAACACCGCTGAAAAAAAGGCTTCTCTCACATCTAACAAATGGGTGTGTAGCTGCTGGGCTCAAGTGTGACATTCAAATTTAGCACTAATTACAATAAACACTAAATTCACTAAACTGCCAAGGAAAAAGATATGTTTCCTTGATGGCCCAAGACAGGTATATATGCTGCATGCAATGAGTGCTCCAAAGAAAAACACGGAGCCAGATTCTCAAAGGGCTGTGCATGCTGCAAGCCCTGGGAGCACTGATCATATGGTGCATGAGGCTTGTGGCATTCTCACAGTCAGTGATCAGGATTCTCAATCCTGTGTGCCAGTTGCTGCAAGTTAGACCAGCTTTTTCTGGTCTAGCTTGCAGCAATCCCAGGTACCCTTTTTATGGGGCTTGCATCAAATATTTGGTGCACGCTGACATAAATTGGGAGTTGTGTTATAGCTGTGGCCAATCTGCTAGAATCAGGTGCAGTGTGTAGCATAGGTGTTGGCACAGCTGCACCAACAAAAGGGTTTGATGCAGGGCTTGAGGGATCACAGCAGAAATCCTAAACTCATTTCCCTGACCCACTGCTGCCCAAGCCCAGAATCCCAAATGGCAAAATCCCGACAGTGAGATTCCCCCCCCCACCAAAGTTTGTTATAATTATGGGGGTTGCGGGGGGCAAATCACCAAGAAACATGAAAAATATGCAAAATCCCACTGTCGGGATTTTGTGTTCGGGATTTGGGGCTCGGGCAACAGTGGGTCGGCGAAACGAGTTTCAGGTTTTTGTAGTAGACCTGGGCTTGATGCCAGCCCTGCATCACCCTTTGAGAATCTGGCCCATCATCTTTAAGAGATAACACTTCTGTTTTAGAATGAGTGTTGCCTGTGGAAAATTAAGGTGAGAAGCTGCCATAAGGGTTACAGTGATTATATTTGATGTCCCCTACATATAGTTTATTTGCAAACCAAGGAAGTGAACAAACTCTGCAGACATGCAGCACCAAAGAAAGATGCCTACAAACTCATTTAACAAGAGGTCAACAAATAGAATCTTCGTCAGTCCATTGGTCTGTCTGTCTGTCTGTCTCTCTGTCTGTCTGTCTATCTACCGATCTTTCTTTCTATCTGACTGTCTGTCTGTCAAAGTATCTTTCACCAGTGGTAAATACACTGGGTAAATAAATCATGTTATTTTGGAATAATAATTTATTTTAACCTAGAATATATGTTATCTCTGTTTAGAGCACAATACTGAGACAGGAATATACAGTATGTTAACCCCATATCTTTATCTGAAAAAAATTATTAGGTTATGGCTGCATAACTCATCATCTATTTCCTTTGATCTATTAGCCTTGGAACCTGCCTGCAATTCTTTATGGAAACCCTTCATCATCCTTGTGACTTGTAGCTTCAGGGTCTGATTGAAAAGGGCCTATTGGGTTAATTGCCATGTTCATAATATTTGTGTCTATAAATCTTAATGCACCGTCTGCTTGCTACCTAACAGGGCATTTAATTCAGCCAGAGCTGCTTGTAATTGTTGTGAAGGACTGTCTGGTATACATGATTTTGTGTTCCTGATTTTTATCTCTCATTTTATACCCTAGTTTTTCTTTGGTGTTTGCCTATCTTTTTTTCTGGCTGTGGCATACAACATAACCTCTTCCTCAAGTACCATCTTTATGCCATCCTACTCACAGTTTTGTTCTTCCTGTGTAGTTTGTCAAATAATATCTTATACAGTATTTTCTCTCATTTGACGTATAGCGACTTCTTCATTTAAGCAAGAAAGAATAAGCCTCCAAATGGATTTGGCCTCAGTATTCCCCATTTGCAGCATCACTGACAATGGGGCATGATACAAAATTATAATACTGTGTACTGAGCTCTCCTGAACCAAATGCAGATACTGTGTTTGAATGTAGAAATGATCTATCCTCCAATATGTACCTTTAGGGTGGTAGGAAGGAGGTAAAATTATTTTCCCATTGATGCTGAGTCTTTCATATGTCCATAAGACCCATTTCCCTGCTTAGGGCTTTAAGGTCTTTTGCAGCTCACTGGTTTGTGAAGGTGTTTGCTATGATTTGATACTTGCACATGCATTGACCCAACCGTAACTCCTGAGACTTACCAGTAATTTATCACCCCACTCTATTCTTGCTCCAATCCTGGCTCATCTAGTCTGCTCCCCTAATTTTGTCTCTCTCTCTTTGTAAATAATTTATTTACTACCATCTCCTTTCCTTTTTCAAGCCTTGCTGCTGGTCATCCACTGTTATGCCAGTTACCACCCCTGGCTTTCCCTTTGTTAACCTTTCTTGTTGGGTATGTATAATCCTCATTGTCCTGACTCTCTCTCTCTTGAACCCTTTCTCTCCCCTAGGTCTTGTCTGGGTTTCTGCACTTATTACATATTTTACTGCCATTATTTTATATTTTTTGATTCTACTCAATGTACTGTTGTAGCACTGCTGTACTGTTTCCCTATTGTATTACTGTACACTTGTTATTGTTACACTGTTTTTTCCTTGTTGTACTGTCTCGGGTCATCCCTGAAAATAATAATCTTATGGCTAGTGCACTTACTCGGTAAACAAAAACTAAATAAATAAATAATATGACCAGTGTTAAACAATTAAAGTCACCCAGGACCCTTTATTTTCCTTAATAAGGATCTAGCATGTGTATCCCCATCTTCACTGGAGGCATAATTGTGTCCTGAATGTAACATCTTGCCCATGTAAATAAGTAGTGCTGTAACTATCCCACCCTCTGTATCTTGGCTTTTATTCACATCTTCAGTCAGCAGGTAGGTACACTAGTTGAGGGAAACCAGCTAATGAAAAATAGAAGTGAGAGGAGACGCAAATAGGCATTCACCAGGGCAAGGGAACAGAACAGTGAAAGCAGGTGCAAGAAAGGGTAAATTGAGATTGCAGGAGTGGTCAGAGAGAAAGAGAGACGTAAGAGGGGACTAACTGTATAGAGGGTGGAAGCACATTCCAGAGCACAGGCAGGTGACCTAAGAAAGAGAGCTGCCAAGCTGACAAGCAGAATTGGGATGTAACAAAAGAGCAACAGTTGGAGGAGCACAGAGAGCAACAGGAAGGAACAGAAAGGGAGAGTAGTTTGGAGAGGTAGAACAGAAGGGATAAAAACTAAAATTTAGAACTGAAGGAAACACCATGGAAGGTTAGTAAGAGGAGGGAGAGGAGTTGGTAAAGAGTACAGTGATTGGTGCGGGGTGTGAAGTTAGTGGCAAAGTAGCAGAGGGAGTGAAAGAGTGGGTCTTGTCTGTCAAGGGTGTATTTAGGAGCACCTCCATAGACCACATCCACATAGGCAGTGGTAGGATCATCTTGACTATGATTTCCCACCAGACTAGGAGTGAAAGACAGGGTTTGTTCCTGTGAAAGACTACTAATTTAGGGCATGGCTTCTTGATGGTGGCATCAACGTGTGCAAAGACGTCAAGATGACTATCAAGCCACATGCCTAACTATTTGAAGCAGGGGACAATGTTAAGGGAAGTACCATCAAGAGTTTTAAAATCAGGGGACCTGCTGAACCTACTGAGCTGCTGTTGAGAACCAAAAATCATAATAACAGTCTACTTGGCATTCAATGAGGGTAAGTTAGTGCAGAATCAGTGTTGGATACTGTCAAAATACCATGGTAATGCCCACTCCAATGGGGTTTCGGAGGCTCCAGTGACATAAAGTTTTGTGTCATCAGCATACATGTGAATATTTGCTGAGACACAGGTCAAAGGGTGGTCATTGAGAAAAATGGAGAAGAGTATAGACCCCAAAATGGATACCATGGTTATTGTGCAAGCAAACAGACAAATAAGATTCCATGCATATAATAGCTGAACAAACTTCAAAACTTTCAACAGTTTTTTTTTTTTTTTAGGATGTTATTTTTTCAGGAGCCTCCCCAACGCACTCCGCCGTTCCTCCGGCGCCATCCCCGGACATGAGACCCCCTCCCTTCAGCACCCCGCGACTTACCCTTCGCGGCAGGGTGGTGAGGAGTCCTCAACCACCAGAGCGGGTCCATGCCAGGGGCGTCCTCGGGGAATAAGCGATGGGGAACGACGTCATGCTGCGGCTCCATTTTCCCCAAATTTTCTCCCGGTGGGCATGACATGCAATGATGCTGGTGACTGAGTATGCGCACGCACTAGTCAAGCGTCTGCCACATCCCGCCTTCTCCCTGTCTCTGTGGCTGCGTGTTGTCGATCCCCAGCCTCCGCTAGGGGTCAGGCAAGCACCAGCTGCCAATCCCCACCCGGAGATGGAGCAGTCTTCCGGACTCCGATCCATCTCCTCCCCTGCCGACCTCTCGACAATCCGGGTGTTTTGCTCCTCGAACACGGGTCGCCGGCGTGGCGCGAGGTGTAGCGACCAGCGCCTCAACCCTCAGCGCCACCAGGCCGGCAACTTTCAACAGTTTTAAATAAAAACAATATAATGAACTGAAAAGGGCCAACATATTGTAACCATGAGGTGGGGTTCCTCTTATAAACTAGGGCCAGGGGCCATCTTGCCCCAAAGAAGAGTTGTTAGAGCTAGAGTTTGTAGAGGTGAGTACTCCACATTTCAAAGCAAGTCCAGATCATAATATTAATTTAACTGGACTAAGTCTTGGCTGAAATTCAGCTGACTATGTAGTCAAGGCTTCGATGAGACCATCTTTGACTGGCTTAGCAATGGGTCTGTTGCATCTCTGACAGTCTACCAAGACTGCTATGTTACTCCATGCTGTGGGGGATGGTGGGAGTCCTTATCTAGGGTAAAAGCATTTCCCCCAGCAGGATTATTACCCATTTAGTTATCTGGGAACCCCCGTTGGAGGACAGTGTTGGTATCCAGATTGGTAGATGGTTGCTGGCTTACTCTTGAACCTTTCTTCCCTCTCTCACCTTAGCCAATAACACTGCATAGGTATTTAGATAAAGGTTGTTCCCCCTAACAGTTACTCTTTATCCCCAAATCTCTTTATGACCCAGAATCCACTCCTGACCTCTGACCTAGGGAGGTTTTCACATACCCAATTTTTATGTCTATATATCTACTTATGATATTTTGTGAGTTCAAAAAAGATTCATGCATAATGTGGTAGAGTCTGAATGACATTCTGCTGTCCCCTAGCGAGTCAAGGATATGGAAAAGCCTGAAGGAAGTGCTATGTAGAAGTGTGAACTTGGGAACCTTCTTAAAAGGTCAAGTACACACACTGAGTGACCTGGGTTCTCCCCAGCCAGTCCGACCAGTTCTGGGGTGGACCTCCATAAGTCAGGGGAAAGCTTGGAAAAGCACATTAAACAACCCACTCCCCATCTTGGGCCCACCTACTTTGTGGTGTAGGGCTGTGTCCTTTGGGACAGACTTGCATTCAAGAGAGGTCCACAGATTGATAAATTCTTCAGTCTCTAAATCAACTCATGGAGGGGTTTTGCATTGAATATTGAGTGAGTAGAGGTAGGGAGCTCCAGACTGTGTTGGCTTGCCTTGTGGACTGCCCACCCTTAAGTCTTGAATTGATGTCTCCCTCAACTCCACCTTCCTTATGTAATATTTTCAGCTTACTGCCTCCTCAATGTTCCCAATACTGGAGTCGAAAAGGTTTTATGTTATAAGGGTGATTCCTTTATCTTGCCAAACACAGACTGTGAACCAAAGAGTGCCCAACGTCAAAAGGGCAACCAAGATAATATTGAAGCTGCAAACAGCGACAGTCGCTCACTTTTCTACTGGAACCAATAACAAAATTATTTTTATGTGGGGGGCTAAGCCCCCTGCATCCTCCAACTAAATGATTAGCAACTCCATGGGGCGTGGACTTAGAATTGAAAAAAGCATTAAAAAAATTTGTCCCGCACCAGGACCCAAAACCTGGGTCCATTGACTCCATAGGCAGTGGCTCAAGCCACAGCACCAAATGGCCAGCTCAGCAGGGCTTGGCCAAACACCACCCTATATTCTGCTGTAGCAAGTGTAGTTCACTGCTACACTTGCTATACAGGATTTCTCAATCTTTTGTAGCACTCGCTGTAGGTTTAAGTGATATTACTGAGTCGCTCATATTGAGCTGCTGAATAATACTTGCTTATATCATTGTACACTGCTGAAAACAATTAGGCACTTAATATATAATGGTCCATGAAGCCTCCTCCTCCCTCTGCAGCTGCTCCCTTCCCTTCTCTTTGGAAGGAAGTGTTGCACCAACCAAAATCAGGTGTTTATACCTTAACATTCTGCCCCCTACCCCAGGCCATTTCACTGGGGCCACCCATCCAGAAAGAGTGCTTACAGTTTTCAGGCTGCCCACCCACCATTACCATTGTTCTTATCAAGGTCACGTGAGTTTGTCCAGTCCTGCAGTTCCTGCATGAAAATAAAAGCAGGGCTGAGATTTAAAACATATCAGGTGCTATTTCCACTAAGTCCTTATGATGTGCCAAGTGAAAGAGACCAGGTCTGGGGGACAAAATGAGAAAATGGTCTCAAGCGAGGTCTTGGGGAACAATCTTCCTAGAACTGGGCCTGGGAACTGTGACAACTGGTTGGCAGTTGGGAGCAGTGAGGCTTGAGAGTGCCAGCACCATTCTGCTGCACAGCAGGGTATTTCCTGCTTTCTATCCCACCATCTGGGACTTTGCCATCTAGGACTCCAAGGCACATATGCGTGCATATGTTTGTGATTGCAAACAGGAGCAAGGCAGTGTTCTCCCCTCCCCATGTCACCCTCTCACTGCACTAGGTGTGGTCATCAAGGTAGCAATGTGATAGTGGAGAGCACTGCTTTCCATCCCCAGAAGGGCAGAAGAGTGCCAAATGAGATGTTAAATCCTCCTCCCCTGTCCAGCCCCCGATGTCCCATCTTCAGTTCTGAAACCAGGTGACTGCTGTGGGTGCTAGCGTAACCACTGCACTGATAGGCCAGCATTAACAATTCCTTTCATCTGATATTTTCTTTGTATGCCTTAGTTATTGGTTGAGTAATCATTTATGCAATTTCTGAAACATTGATATAAATCAGTAGTTCGTAAGCCACCCTGATAGCAGAGTGGTTCAGTTGACCACCTTTTATGTGGGGGATCCAGGCTCATATCCTGGGCACAGGATCCTAGTTGGGGTGGTAGGAAGCCGAATGCAGTCTGCTTGGACTTCCTATTCCTCTGGGGAGAGCTTGTGTTATCTGGTGCTGCATGGTGTTCATTTACTCCCACTACATCTGCATTCTAGACCTGTTGTGTTAGACATTCTAGCCCTCTTGGTCAGAGTTTTGTGGGGGGGACTGGCAGCAGATGCTAAATGTACTGTTTTATCATTGCTTCCTCTGATCTGACAATGGTTGTTACTAAAAAAAAGAGATGACTCCCTCCTAAAACAGACCCCCCTTTAAATGTTTTGGTTGTAACATGAGCCCGTCAGCTTCAAAGTCTGCTTGATAGATTATTGCTGAGCAGCACTCCATGTTAAAATGAAATATTATTCTCTTTATGGTGTACATCTACCTCCTGCTACCTCAACATCAGCACAGAGTGTAATGATGGAAATTTATTCATAGCAATAAATATATTTTTGAGTGAATAAAATAGGAGAGGAACACATCTGATTTTTTGTCTGTTTTGGATTTACCACATTGTCATCTTTTCATCAAAGGTTTATGTCCTCTTAGAGAGGAGTGGGCAACCTGAGACATGGGAATCTTACTGGTGTGTTATGCAGAATATGGTAAATTGCCGCTTTTTATTAGCTGCATTGCATTTTTTATTAGAGGGTTTGATTTTTAGATCACTTTATAGGCTGTAAATTAGTGAGGGGTCTAAATATTTTCCTTCTCTTTTACATATAGAAAAAGTAGTTATTAACAGAATGTGGCATGGAGATTCTGTGCCCTGTACATTTGTACCTTTTTGTACATTTACTGCATTTCATCATTTACATTTTAATTATGAATGAAACTTATTGCTGTTTTGCTCTGCAGCAAAACAAAAATGACTGCTGTCTGTCCTGGTGGTAAAGAGGGCTAAGGCACTGTGAGTGCCTTATCTTTTCCCACACAGGTGACCTGGGTTTGGGAAGACTCTGATTGCCAGAGTCAGCAGAGGCAGGGGAGGACTGAGCACTTGATGGACTGCTCTGAGTGGCTGCCACCTCTGTCATGTGACTGCCCTGAGGTGCTGGTCTGATGGTAGGATGGCCAAGAGTGACACATGAGGGTGGGAACTGCAGGACTTCTGCGGAGTGTGCGTACCTCCACACACACTCTTCAAGGTGTGTGCACCAGCATGGGGGAGGGACCAAGAAAATGGTAAAAAGGAGGATGGGCTCCATGAAGTTCTGCCTGTCTCCTTGTAGCCCACTTCACTGAGCCATGGAACCGAAGACCTCTGGATGTGTTGTCTGGAGGGGAGAACATTCCTCCATCTTCCTAGCCCGCCATGGGGAGAATCTGTGGGGGGCATTACTGGAACCTGGTGGTGTTGGATGGCTGGGGACAGGGATGATGAGTCACTTGTCTGATCCCAAGGTAGAAAAAGCTTTATGGCAAAAAAAGACTGTTTCCTAGGAGAACTATCTGGTGCCATGGTAACAGTACTTAGCAATTTATTTGCAGTACTCGGTGAAAGGACAAGGTGCAGACAATGACAAACACACCAACATTTCACACTAATGTGCTTTTTCAATGGATGCAAATAAATTTATAAAATTCTAGATCACATTTCAGCCATGTGTGTGTAGTTTTATTTTTCCTACTGTTTTGCTCTGTTGCTTCCTTCTACCCCACCCCCAGGACACATCTGGAAACTAGCTGCTACCAGCTCAGTATATCTTTCCTGGTAAAACTTTTAAACTAAAATAAATAAATAAAATGAAAAAAGTGATTGAGAGGTCAATTTTAACTTTCAAAAATTGATATCACAAGAATAAGATAAAAATGAATTTACAGTCTATAAAGCAATCCTATTTCACTTTTCTTAGGGAAGATGCTTTAAAAAACAGAAATTTACAAATACAACATCTGGATTAACAAGTACATTGGGTAAGCACAGGTAAGCTGTTTCCTGTTTATATATTAATGACATTGACGTTACAAGGGTCAGGTTACTGTTTGCTTGTTGCAACTTTTGTAAACATCATTTTTATGATGTTTGTAAATATGTATGTTCTTAATTTGCTTTTATGTATTTATAACTTGTAACACTGTGATGAAGCAGCAGAATGACAAGCCATTAAACATTGGTGTCTGGTGTCTTTATTTCTGATGGGAGTATTAAGATGTAACAAAAAAAACACTGAGATTTTGTAAATAAATTTGTTGAGTAGTAATTGGTCGTTCATCGATTGTTTAATCTGTTTATTTATTTGAACATTGGTAACCAAGAAAGCCACATTAAGTCAGATCTCATTTCTAGGTTTCCTTCATGGTGATTTGCATATGTTACTTGTGATAGAATTTGACAGCAGGACCACTTGGCCCACTCAGTCTACCCATTTTTCCCTCTCTACAGTAGCCCACAGACCCTAATGAGTCTCTGGCTCTTTTTCCCTCCCCCTTTCCTTCCTTTCCCTCATGATACCTTTATGCCGATCCCATGCATTCACCGCCTCCCTCATTCTGCTGGTGGTACCGCTCCTTATGCTTCCCAGCATCCCACCCTTCCCAACTGCCTTGTCTCACTGCTGGGTCACCTTTAGGTCATCCAATATGATCACCCCTACATCTCCTTTCTGCTTGGTGGTTGTCAGTACCACCACCACCCATTTTGTATTCCACCTTGGGTTTCTGTGCCCTAAGTGCATTATTTTCCATTTTTTTGCATTGAGACCCAGCTGCCATACCCTTGACCACTCCTCAAGTTTTCTCAGGTCTCTGCTCACACTTTCCACCCCCCAGGAGTGTCCATCCTATTGCAGATTTTGATGTCATCTGCAAAGAGACAGACCTTCCCTTTTTTCTATTAACAGGGAAAGGAGGACTAGGCAATTCTTTCTATTTTCAACCTCATCCTGACAAGGGGGGGAGGGGACACAGATGCAAACCAACTGACACTGAACTAGATTAAGCTGTTGGTGGTATTTTTTAGTGAATGGGGGGAAATTTAGCCACTATATCAAGGAAATTCCCCTACTTTTTCAGTAGTGGACCCCTTTGGCCATCTGGCAAGATGGCCACTTCTGTCTCTGTGGGTGGGATGCCAAGTGCAGGAGAGTGGGCCTCCTCTTCTGCTCCCTACTATCCATAGGCTGAACATATTGCTCCTGACTCGCTGAATTTGGATATCTTTATTGCTTCCAGTTGAAATGAAGTTGAAATGCTGCACGTTCCACCTGTGCAGAGCCCTACCTTACTGAATGCAATGGGTGCTCTTTCCTCAGAGGATTCTCTTGCTTCTGCATATGCGCACCGCCGAAGACAGTTGCAGCAAATGTTGGAGGAGGAAGATGCTCAGTACCTCCTGTTGACTCACCTACCCAATTCTTCCAGCGTGCAGGGCATCGGTTCCTCCCAGTCTGACACTTCCTTGTTCTAGTTTATGGAGTGTGACAATCTGCATGGAGTCCTTGTTCCTGATGCCTTGCCTGCTGCACAATTGCTTGACTCTGGAACTGCACCTGGATGCTAGGGTAAACTGATTGCTCTTTTGCTCACTTCCGCAGCTTTGAATTTACCTCCATCGGAAAATGATAAACTGTGTTTTGTGACACCTCTGCTGGATACCATCCCTCCTGACTGGTTTCCTCCTTTGGCTCCTGAACCCTTCTTTCATCCATGATCATTTCCTCCCAAGCCAGTGTCTCCCTGACTGTTACTACTGCTCCTGTGGCTGACTCTTTCTCTGCACCCCCCAGTCGTTTTTGCCTCTTCTACATCTACTGACATAGCTGCTGAGACCCAGACTGCCTCCCCCTACTGATGATGTGGCGAATATCAGATAGAGCCCTGTTTCGGTCCATAAACAATTGGAAAAATGGTCAGGTGAAGCCTTTTTACTGGCAGCTGGCTAGAGGAATGCTGCAGATGGGGTCTTCTGGGAATCTTTGGACAAGTTTTGTTATGGCCCCTCCCCATCTTCATGGTTCTCTGCTTCAAGCCTTCCTAAAAAATATGCAGCCACCTGGTGCTGTGCTACATCCAACCATGACTCCCTCTACATGCCTGGACTCACAGGACTCTCCCTGCAGCTGAAAGTAATCTTCCTCCCCAGATAACCCTGGCACCATCTCTTCTTCTTATTCTGTGCCTTCATGCAAGGCCACCAGACCATTCTGGATGCCTCACCTGTTTTCTATTGTGAAGGAGCATCCACAATGGTGAAATGCAGTTCACTTCCTGTATTCTAGTGAATTAGAACAACCACCTAACAGACTTTGTTATACGTACTTTATTGAAAGATTCTATGGGGTTCTCCCCTGATGATTTGTTTGCTGTGTTATATGTCTCTGGCAACACTGTTTATGATAATAGTTTCCATTTTGTGACTGCTTTGGAGGCTTTCTAGACCAATTACGAGTCCCTCAAAAACACCCCTGAGTAGACCCTGTTCTAGGCCATTCCCCTTTCCAAAGCTGTCACTAAGATTATCACAATAATGTTTTGAAATGAGAGTGTACATATTTCTGATATTTGTCATTGGTTGAAACAAAAATGTGACATCCAAGATTGTCCCTTTCCAGTTATAGATAGTGAACAGGTTTGGACAGGGGAATGGAAGATCTGTGTGAAGTTATGGTACTCCAACACTTGTATTTGCCATCTCCCCAATAGTTTCTATACTGACAGGGACAGGCAAGTATATTTTCACCCGGGTCAACCCCAGTCTTGTTATAAATGTGGTTCCCTTTCCCATGTTAGCTTAGTTTGTGACACTGATGCATGTTACCGATGTCTGGAGTGTGGCCATTCCAACAATGTTTGCTCGAACGCCTTTTGTTGTAAGCTCTGCAAAGAACAGAGACATTATTTTCTCAAGTGCCCCTGGGCCATGCACAATACAGGGGAGTGGGAGGAATCAGGATTCTATTATTGCCAGGGGCTAGGTCCTGGGTGCTGCTGCAGTCCACTCCAAGAATGTTCCCTCCTCTGCTTTGATTTCTGTTACCCGGTAGAAGAGATCCACCCCTGCACTCTGATGTACTGCAGATTAGTGCAGCTTCAGGCCTTGAGGAGGCAGTCTCCTCCTCTTCTCTCAGTCCTATTATTCCTGTTTAACTCCCTGCTCCTCCTACCTCTATGTAGCTGGATGGCTAATCTCCTATGGAGCATCAGAATTCTGAAATGTCAGTTATGGCCACTCCCCCTCTCCCCTTGGAACCTCCTTTTATGTCTGTACAGCTTCGTAAAAAATGCTATTGAGCTGCCCCAAAAGTTCAGATGACCCCCCTGACCTCCCCCCACTTGAGAACAAATCTGCAGTGTTGTCCACACCTGGTCAGTGGGGAGGATCTGACGAAGATGTTGTGGATTCCAAAGTTCCCTCTGTCACTTCTTCTGTTCGTGACTTAGGTTCTAATTTTGGTGCATCTGCCCTTGATGCTGTCACACCAAGTCTCAGACAAAGAAGCTGTCTGATGTCTGTACTTAACACTTCCCTATGTGTCCCAGGCCCGCCTCTCCTGTGTCTCTCTGAACACTAATAGTATCAAAAATTACCCTAAATGCCTGACCACACTCTATTCTGTCCTTGCTTTCCTGAGCAATTTCTTTGTGCAAGACAACCACCTGTAGATCCTCCATGACCTGTAATCTACCAGAAAATTATGGATGCATGGCCCTTCTTTTTTGGTCCCTAGGCCCAGACAGATGCGATGGAGTTGTTATTCTCTTGAGCTCCTATCCCTGTCAGAGTCAGTCTTTATTGGACATTGTTCCCGGTCGTGCCCTGATCTTGGGTATTTTATACAATGACCTTCCCCTGAGCCTTATTAATGTCTATGCACCACAAACAAAGTCCGGCAGAATAGGGTCAGCAGCCGCTGATACAGGTAGGGTATATGAGCAGACTGGATGGACCTGGCAGTCCTTATCTGCCATCAATTTCTATGTCTATGTTACCTCACAATTTTCTCTCCTTTCTTCCTTTTTTAACTAATATACCTGAATAACTTTTTCTCCACTCTTGATCCCCTCCACAATATGCAGCTCTGTGTCTGTTTTTGCCTTTCGAACTGCCCTCTTGCCTCCCTATTTTTCAGCAAAAATGCTTCCCATTCTTCCTTCCTGTGCTTTTCTTTAAATTTGTAGAAAGACCTTTTTCTTTGCCCTCAACACTTCCCTAACCCTTGCCAAGAACCACAGTGGTCTCTTGAACCTGTTCTTTTTGATTACTGTTTTCATGCATACCTTAGATGCCCTGTGAATGGCCCCCTTAATTACTCCCCACCTCTTTTCCACCAATCGATGTTGTCCACCCCTATTAACTTATCCCTGATGAGCTCCTTCAGCCTATTTAAGTCTGCCCTTCTAAAATCAAGGACTTCTGCTCTTGAGTATGGGGTACCAGACCCAAAGGTCAGTTTGAACTAAAGAGAGCTATAGTCTCTGTTTCCTAATGGTTCCCCTTCTCCTACAGCTCTTGCCAGTTCCGAGTTGGTGAGCATCACATCAAGAATTAACTCACTGTACCTGCAGACAGTCCAGGAAGGCATCCAGCAAGATCTGGCTCCTGGTTCTCCTGGCCACTGGAACATCCCAGTCCATGTCCGGCAGGTTCAGATCACCTGCGATATCTACCTGCCCGTTAGCTATCTGTATTTTCAGTTCTTTCCTAAGCTGTCTGTCCCTCTTCTCCACTTGGTCCACAGATCACCCCTAAGAGCAGTTTCTTGCTTGAGTCTGCTATGAGTTGCACCCACAGTGACCCAGTCTTCCCATTACTACCCATGATACACCCATCTTCTGTCATCTCTATGCCCTCCTTGACATAAAATGCTACTCCTCCCCTTCTACCTGCTCTTCTACCCCTCCTGAACATCGAGTCCCCAGGGACTGTCAGTTCCCAGTCATTATTTTCTGAATCCCATGTTTCTGTTATGACTGCAACGTTCCCCTCAGTGTCTATCATCAGTGCCTGGAGCTCACTGATTTTATTACCTAGGCTTCTGTCATTAAGGTATACCCCCTTCCATCTGACCCCTGATCCTGCTTTCCTACTACCCTTGTGCTTTGTGTTTTCTGTCTTCCCCTCATTTGTCTTGGTGCTTGCACCCTTTGTGTTCCCCCTCTCCAAAATTCCTTCACTGAGTCCAGTATATGCCACAGCTTTCTTTGTACCTGCAATGCTGGTGCAAACCCCAGATGTAGGGGACTATTAGCTAGGATCCGCTTCCCCTCCCCTGCCATTGAGGTTCTCCGAGTCTCTGTCTGCACCAGCAATCAGTTTAAACATCCAATACAGACATCAAAACTCTGCCCCAGTGTGCAGGCTTCCTCTCTTGTCAGGTGAAGTTTAATTGGATAGATCAAAAATACATGAGATGGCCTGAATTTTTCTGTGGAGTGGCTGATTTCTTTCAAATATAGTTTGCCTCACTACAATGGCAATATCTCTTCTCTAGTCTTGCTCACTATTTCTCTCTCCTTACATAGCCTGCCATTGGTCTCAATTCCTTACAGCAGGCACACTGTAGAAGAACTTCAGGAAAGCAGAGACTGAGAACACAAGAAATGACAGTTCACTAGCAGTAGATCTATTAGTAATAGCGACCTTCCTGTTGATGCTAACTGGTACCAAAATAACTTTTTGTCCATGCAAAGAAGACAGCGACTGGTGGTACCAGTAGAGCCCACATTCTCACTGCAATCCGAGTCCAACTAGTTGCAATAGTAAGTTTATCAGGTTTAGCCATTTTCAACCAACAGAACTGTGGGCTTGTTTTGGTTACAGTGACTGTGCCCCAGATATATTCCTTCTGGAGCTGCTTGCGAATGCAAATATGCATTGTGTTTGTGTAATCATAACACTTCATCAGAGAACATCAATCAGGTCATTTATACATTGGTAACCCTGAGGGTAAATTAAGACAACTGACCCATTTTTTTTCAATTACAGCAAGAAACAATAGTCAGCACATACCTATGAAGCTGTAACAAAATAGGACATGACAGATAAACTTTATGTGTTAAACACTTGGATTCAATCAGCTAAGAATAGCATGGGCATTTTTGTTTATTAGTACAGTAACTATAGTCTCCAGATCCCTTTTAAAAGTTTTTACTTCAGCTGGGGTTCTTGAATTTCAGGCCCCTTCATTTTTTACCAGCCTGTGAAACCAAACATAGCAGACAGGAAAATGTTACAAATTTTAAGTAGTGGTTAGTTGTAATTTTTTATTTCCTTGGTATTCTTTCTTTTGCCTTCTGTGCATCAGAAAGTTTTTCATGTGTTAATATTATGTTGGCTGTGTGAAACAGCACTCTGCCTGGCAGATGACATATCTAGTACTATTCCTCCCACCACATCAGCAGCAGTGAGTATCCTGTGATAAGGCCATCTGCTATTGAGCGCTTACAAAAAGGGTAGCTCAATAGTGGTGCCTGTTCACATGGCTACTGGATAGGGGGCGAATACAGATATAGCAACATCCTCTCACTATATGTATGGGTGCGGAGGGGCAAGCACCCCGTGCAATGGGCGGAAGGGAAGGGAGGGTTTATGAGGCATAGTGCAGCAGAGGGTTGCCAAGCTGGCCCTGTGGCATGGTGGGTGTGTGGCAGGCTAGGGATGTAAAAGTGTTGGGTTTGGTTCCGGGCACGTGTACGTTTTGTTGCACGCCTGGCTTAAAATGTTTTTTTTTCCTGGTTTTGCACCCCCCAGACTTGCACCACCCTGGAGTTGAGAATCATTTAGTAGGAGGGTGTGGAGGGCACAGCCCCCTGCACAAACAAACAAAAAAAACTCAGTCCTCGGTGCCCTTTTGACCTGTGCCGGGAGTGTTCATCACCGAAATTGATTTTTAGTGATGTACACTGACCCTTACAGCAAATGCCTTTTTCATGATCGACATTATTACATAGAACTGTAGCAGTGTGACCTCAGTGATAGTGACATCACAGGTGACTGACCTGGAAGCTAATGAGTGGCTCCTCCTGAGTAGCTGTGATGTCACAGTCAGCAAGGTCACAATGCTGCTGATGTAATAGGAAGAACTGAGCTAGATATGTCAGCTGCCAGGCAGAGTGCTGTTCCACACATTACTCCTACTAACATCAGGTAAACAATCTTCTATTTAACCAAAGAGGAAAAGAAACAGTACCTCAGATACAAAAGGTAGTAGCTGACTGCTTTTGAAAACAAATTCGTTTTCAACACTACACTAGCTCTTTAAGTAAAGCTTTCTATTACAAAATGCCCTGGCGCTGACTCCAGACTTTACTATGGGTACAGAAAACCAGGGCAGTCTGTTATCTTAGAGAACATAGGTTATTTGATGGGACCAGTAAGTTTGGTAAGACTTCTGGGAGGCTCTTAGTAATCAAAGTACACAAGAAAAGCAAATCTGTTAAATCATGATTCTTGGCAGCTTGCATCTTAGCCACCTGCTGATGTACTGGTATGAAATGTGAAAGGAACCTGTCCTGGCCAGGATCTTATGATCTGTCAATTTTATGGAAATGTGGTTCTGTAGTTTTTGTGCTACAAAGTGGCAAAAATTGGAAATGTATGAAAAAAAGTGCATTTTTTTCTTTTGCTCATCTATAATTAAACTGATGGGATTTGAAACTTGCAACCTGCAGGTTCATTAGGTTCTCCCTCAATGGTAGTGCATATTGAAAATGAAAAAGATTTTGTTTAAGGTAAAAATGAAAAAAGAGAAAACAAAAAATTGTAATACTGTGCCTTTTCTAGGACTAACAGAAACTTATTTTACAAACTTTTGATGCCACATTGGCCACTTCATCAGGCAGTGTGATAGAGCTACAGGAGAAGAGTTTATCAGGAGAACTCGGTGTTAATTAGAATAATAAATTCAAGCACTTCAAGTATAAATCAACTTTTTGCACAAGTGTGACAGCTCTGTTGACAAGAAGTACCCTACTGTAAGAGCTACAAATAATCTGATGTGTATACAGACAAAAAGGGTGGACCTTGAAGTACTAGGTCAGAAATCAGCTTGGATATGCGGACCCCCTTACCAGTATGGCATGTGACAGCAGGATTCTTGTAAATTGCAAGATGTTTATATTCTAAAAACAGACTTTTAAAACAGCAGTATTTGTAAGTCACTAATTATTTATTTAAGATGATTCCAGCTTAGATAACCTCATGAGATGCAACATCTTGTTTTCAGAGGGGTCCCAGGAAGGATAGCAGCAGCCAGCAGGCCAACATTTTATTTTATTTAGTTTTTGTTGACCGGGTAAGTGCACTAGACAAATCCTGCCTATTTTCAGGCACGACCCGGAGGAGGGGGATACAGATGAATACCCACTGACCTTGAACCAGATTAAGCTGTTGGTGGTATTTTTAGTGAATGAGGCATATTATGTTGTCTGGCAGAAACAGTTGCACACAGGTTAAAATATACACAGGAGAACAAAAAACATACTTAAGTAGCCTTTTCAGCTACAATGTTTCTCTGGTAAAACCATCAAGATACCCATCTATCTCCTCCTTTTTTCAATCAAATTAGCCATAAAATCTGGTAATAAAGTTTTAAAAAGTAATAAATCCAAACAGAATTTGCACAAGTGCAGTTCTTGAAGTCAGAAAAAGCCAATTCATATACTACATCATTCCCTGGAGTTGCAGACTTGCCAGTGTTGAAGCTGCATTTCACAATGACCTGGAACAGTAGGGAATGGAAGGAAAAATGTTTAAGAAGTGAATGAAGCAGACAAAGGTAGTCCAACCCCAGAGCCACTGTACGACCCCTCCCATTTCGACATTGGGTGCACAACTCAAGCATCAGATCCATTAAATAAAAAAGTACAACTAATCTGTGGCCATGAGGGCCCAACCCTGCTGCAGATGAAGACCCTCACATGCTGAAACAGGGTGTCTAACCTAATATTGGATATGTTAGACAAGCTAAAAAAAATGTAAAAAGTAATTTCCTTCCTCCACCCAGGTACTCCCTTCCCATCCTCTTTCCCCCTCCCCAACACACATCTGTATAACCCCCTCCAGCCCACTAGCATGCCACTCTAACCCTCCCTTATGTCACCCATAATTAAAATGAAAAAGAAATTCTGACCTCTTCAGCTAGATGTCATCTGAATGAAGGAACTCAGTCACAACAGCTGATCACACTTTCATTCATTCAGATGTCAGCCAGCCGAGGAAGTGAGAGGAGGGGGTAGCTGGTCATCATCTCTTTTTTATTTTAATTATGGGTGGCATGGTGAGAGGAGGTTGTAATGGGGTGCGTGTAGGCTTGGGAATGGGGTTATACTGATGTATGGTGGGGAGGGAAAGAGGGTGGGATGGGAGCTAGTGAGTTAGGGAGGGATTTACATTTGTTTTATTTTTTTTTATTTATTCAGTATATCAGACACTGGGGTTAAGCACCCAGTGTCAGAATAGATTGGGGAGGGGTGATTATTGAGGGAATATCACTGGATGATGCAGATATCTGGACACTGGGAAGGGTATGCAAGGGTACTATGGGACATGAAGTGTATTTGCAAATGGGTAGGTTGTGAAAGGAAATAACACCAGACACAAGGAATTGCTTGGTACAGGGGTGTGGTGTTTGGGTACCAGTGGACACCAGCGACTGCTTGGTGCAGGAGTGTGGTGAGGGAGTGTCAGTGGACACCAGGTGCTGCTTGATACAGGGGTGCAATGAAAGGGTACTAGTGGGCACCATGGACTACTTGGTACAAGGGTGTGGTAAGTGGGTGCCAGTGGACACCAGGAATTGCTTGGCATAGGGGTGGGGTGAAGCCAGGTGTGGCAGTGTCCCACTGGGAATGTTTGGCACAGAGAGGGGTAAGGAAGGGGAGTGGCATTGTGATTGGGCACCGCTTGCAATAAAATGTATCAACTAATAAATTATGGATATCTGTTTTTAAATTTCCTTTTTTAAAAATTAAGGAGATCCATTAAAGAACTACATTTGGGCATTAGTTTGGGTTGACCTTTAATACCACAAAAGTGCAGAAATGTGACATTAAGGTCAAACCATTTCCCGAGCCTTGGTAAATCTGCAGAACAGTGCTTCTTGGACTTTGAGAGATTGTGTGAAGCAATGTTGGCATTTCCCTAACTTTGGCACCCTCTCCCCATACATTGGTATGTGAGTATTTTTCTGTGTCTGAAAAGACAGTGTCAAAGTTAGGACTAAGCCAGTGCTGGGTTGCATGATTATTCAAAGCCCAGAGGAACACACTACAGATTTACAAAGGCACCTGGGACTTTTTTTTACCCTAACGTCACATTTTCTTATGTCTGTGGCATTAAGGGTCAATGCTTACTGATGCCTAAACATAATCTTTAGCTTTAAATTATGTTAAAGGGGAACATGCAGGAGCAAAATTCTCACCAAAGTGTGGGACTCCTAGCAGTTTGCACTTTGTGTGCCATATAATATAAATAATAATTTTAGCATACTGGTCTATAGTAATGTTTCTTCTTGCCTTCCCAATATTTTGTAAGTGGAGCTGCTCTGGCACCATCCCAGAATTCTCCATGCGGAGTCCCTCGGGGTTCGGTACTGGGCCTCTTGTTGTTCAATATTCTTGTGTCAACAATGCAGACAAGCAATCATGTCTGGACTGGTGAATACACAGACGATTTCAAAATCGACTGCATAGTCAATAACCCAGAATCGGTTGAAAGGTTCCAGGATTGTTTGAATAATATAGGTGTGTGAGCCAAGGAGAATAAAATGACATTTAATAAATCCAAGTGCAAGGTGATGCACTTTAGAAATAACAACATAGGGCTAGTTATACTATAAATAATTCAATAATTCAAACAACCATGGAGGAAAGAGATCTGAGTGTAACCATCACCAATGATCTAAAATTTGACATACATGCTAAAAAAATGCTAAGAAATACTATTCCTTATTGGGATGCATACACAGAGACATAAAGAGCAGGAGGGCTGAGGTCCTGTTGCCTCGGTATACAAGTCTCATTAGGCCTCATTTGGAGTACTGTGCTACCTTTTGTGCACCAACTACTGCAGGAGGTCTGAACATGGTGGAGAAGGTTCAGTGAAGGGCTACCAGGAGAGTAAAACACCTGGCAAATATCCCATATGAGGACAGATTTAAGTCACTAAATCTGCACTCACATGAGTGCAGACTATTAAGAGAAGATCATATATATATATATATATATATATATATATATATATATATACTACTTTACATAAAGGAGAAACATTAGATGATATATGTCTTGAGAAGCAGGTTGGTGTGAGTAGTACCAGATCACATAAGGATAAAATTATACGCCCCATTAATAAAACTCAAAGAAGACAGAGGTTCTTCACACAGAGGGCACCACCGTTATGGAATACATTACCTGAATATATTGTTGCCAGTGACATTAGAATCCTTTAAAACACGTCTGGATGACTATATGGAAGAAATGAAATATTATTATAAGGGTCTCAGAAATGCTGCAGTCTTATTGGCTGTCAGCATTCTGAGAGCCTTATGTTAATCTACTTATTAATATACTTGTACAGACTGATTACAGGAGCATTGATTTAAAAACAAAATTATAGTCCTACTTACCTTCCAGCATTCTATTCCTGGAAGTTACAGATGCCATTAGACTAAGGCTGACAGAGCCAAGAAATACAGTGATTAACATCACAACAGGCTGAATGTAACTCAAAAAACAAAAACTTAAACATTACTGCTGCACTTTCCTCAAGTGCTGCTGTTAAATTCAGTATTGGTATCTTCCTGCATCGGGATACTGTCTGATCCATACTTGAAACGTGAACTTGGAGCCTTCTTTTCTTGTGACAACCATTTACCTGGGCATCTATTATGTCCCACTGCTGACTCCCCCAAGGTGTGAACACTAAGACTGTTACATGAGAGCAAACATCAGCTTCCTCAGACACCCTTAAAGGAGCATTCCCTGATTAACAGGGTGATTCCAGCCAGAGCCACTGATTTAAGAGCAAGCCGTCTGTGTGTGCTCATGGGCTGGTTTAACGGCCATGGGACGAAGCTGGTTTCAGAGTGGATGGGCCAGATGGTAGGGGTGTTTTGATTTGAGCTCTTTTTGATAACACAGAGATTTCTCCTTCACCATTGCCACAGCAAATAACAAAATACTGTTATCCCTGGCCATGGCTCCCAATGTTAACTTCCCTTCATCCTCTAAAAAAATAATTAAAACAGTAACAAAAATCCTTGGGATGTCGGTGATCAAGTTGTTGCACTTTGGGGAACAAGTTTGTCCAGGTGAGGATTTTTTTATGGTAAATTTGAATGGGATGGGACATGCTGCTGTTACTGGATCTGTCAGAGGGAGAGGGAGAATTACAGTAATAGCAGCACTTTACAGTAAGAGGTGGCATGCTATCACCCCCCCCCCAGCCAGCTCTGAACTAACTGGCACGGACGTACAGCAAATCTGCAAGGGGAAAGAGTTGCCCACTTCTCCATTCTGCAACAAAAACGGGGGCAGATGCCCTAAAGAAACAAGACCAAGAGGTAACAATTTTAAAAATGGGCTAAGAAGCAATGAGTTTTAAATAAAAATGTGTGCCTGCAACAACCCCCATTTACATTACACAACTTTCTAGAACACCGCAAACTTGTACATTTTTTTCAAAAGAAATAGGTGGGAATCACTGGTTCACATGGTTGGGTTGTGCAGGGTTTATGGAGCAATGTCAGCAGTTTAAAAGAAAGAAAACAGATGAGAGAAGTCAATTAGAATCAAAGACAACCTGGTTTTCTTCACCTTCTTGTGTGTCCTATTTTTTCCACAACTTGTAACCATGATATCATCATGTCTCTAGCTCTCTCTCTCTCTCTCTCTCTCTCAGTCTCTCTCATGCGCATTCCTTCTGTTGCAGCAGGCCACTGCAGATTAACATTTACCAACAGCAGCACAAACTGCAAGAGAGAGAGAGAGAGAGAGAGTGGGAGGATTCTGCCCCCTCGCCTCTCCCAATCCCTCTCCCATGGTCACAGTAATAAGCCCCAATAAGTTTTATTTATTTTTTGTTATATTGTAAAGACTTTTAAAACAATAATGAATGACGGGGGTTACCTTAATGTTTGGCGGAGCAACTATTTTATGTTAATTTCACACAAAAAGAAGGAAGACATATAAAAAAAAAATTATTCCAACTTCAACATCTCATAACCCAATTATAATAATAGCAATAATGAACTCCGGGGGCTTACGTTAATGTTCAAGTTAATTACCCCTTGGGGGCAATATGGCACTCGGCTGTGCCTCATGCCACATTACACCCCCAGGGGGTGATTAACTAGAACATTAACGTAACCCCCATCATTCATTATTGCCAAATAAATGCCGCCATTGACCACATGGTGGCAAGTTCATTATGGGCCTCTGCCTTACGAACTTGTAGTTCTACTATGAAACTATGAAATGGCTGTTGTTCATGACAGGCTGCAGTTGTGGGAGATTCCAATAATCTCATTGGACTGTCAAAGCTTTTAATGCCCCAGTGTATCAGTGGGCAGTCCTGCTGTCTTCCTTATACTGAGTAGAGGTTGTGCATAGTTAAATAAGCTTTATTTACATTTATAATTTGGGTAATATGTTATAGGTGCACATCAAATGTTAACTGAGTACAACTACACAATCCCAAAGTACAGTACTTGTAGTTTTCAACATTCTGCAGAGTGGTGATCACACCACTCAGCCTCTAGTGTCACAAATTAGGGACATAGCTAAAAAATCAGGGACAAAAATGGCAAAATTCAGGGACACATCAAATGGTTACATCAACTCATCAAGCTGTTACAGAAGGGGGCATATAAGGAAAACCATTTTGTGAAAGAGAACTAGACAGTAACAACAATGTCTGACATTATTTTATGTTTCAAATCCTTACTCTTCAGTAACACAAATACCAAATTTAGGAGGGAGAGAGGAAACTTTATGAAGCAAAGTCAGGGACATCCCAACAAATCAGGGACATTTGAAAGGTGTGGCACTGGTGACCTTAGTATATCAAGTAGAACAGCTTCTAGCTTGTTTCTTTAACCTTAAAGGAGTAGTACACCCAGAATGCTCAAAAAACGTATGTTATGTAGTTTGTTTTGATATGTATGTTAAATCCTAGTGTGTTCTTCTCTCTGTCTGCTATTTGGAGTTTTTCCTAAATTGCCTGCTAGCTGTATAGCAGTTTTTCGACCCCTGGGGATCTCCATAACAAATAGTTTTATTGGCTTTCTTTCTCCCAGGATGCCCCCTGTCTCATGTGATAGTGATGTAGCCATGCCCTTAGATTCAGCATGTGTATTGCTTTAAAATTAGTTTAGCAACAGCAAAGCCTTGTAACTTCTTATCCAGGGAGCACAAATGGCAACAGTTAGTTTAGCAGATACATGAGAGCAAGCTAACTGGGGTTTCTGTAAGACAACAGCCACTAAATAGCTCTAATTCATTATTTGTGTTTTTGATGTTACAACACTCCTGCTAGCTAGACCTGATGGACAGAGAAAACAAAATAGTGAATTAGAGCTATTTAGTAGCTGTTGTCTTACAGAAACCCCAGTTAGCTGGCTCTCATGTATCTGATAAACTAACTATTGCCATTTGTCCTCTGGATAAGAAGTTACAAGGCTCTGCTGTTGCTAAACTAATTTTAAAGCAATACACATGCTAAAGCCAAGGGCATGGCTACATCACTATCACATGAAACAGGGGGCATCCTGGGAGAAAGAAAGCCAATAAAACTATTTGTTATGGAGATCCCCAGGGGTCATAAAACTACCATACAGCTAGCAGGCAATTTAGGAAAAACTCCAAATAGCAGACAGAGGGAGGGACACACTAGGATTTAACATACATATCAAAACACTCTATATAACATATGTTTTTTTAAATTCTGGGTGGACTACTCCTTTAATTCAGAGCCAAATACTAAAACGTTTATTTTTTTTCATTAAATAACATTTCACTTTTAATAATCCACTTTTGAAGGTTGTTTTGAGCAATACCATGGGCCATCTGCAGCCCCCGACACTATCCACACTTTTGCTAGATCAGGCTGCAGTGGAAGGGTGGGAGGTTAAATAGCTCCAGTGAGCTAGAAAGAGCCAGTGGCGGCAGCATTTGTGTTCACTAGCAATGGAAGCTTCCAGCTCCTTTTTAAAAGTTTTCACTAGGGGACAATCAGAAGATAAACCATTCAAAGGGTACCTGGATGTCTCCGTTTATTTATTTATTTATTTATTTTTTATTTATATGGTATTCGGAAAATAACCTTTGCGCTAAGGCTCTTTTACAAAGGTTCCACATCAGTATGAATGGAATATAGACATTCAATCAAGAAGGTTACAGAGTTTTAGGACATTTGAAACACTGAACAGCACAACAATCATGAAAAGGTTACAGAGTTTCTTAAGACATTTAAAACACTATGCAACATATGGACATCAACTTTAGTTGATTACAAGTGCAGGTCAGGTGCAGAGGTACTAGAGGTTAGGTTAGGTTGGGCAGAGGGTTGGTAAGGACAGGATGTTGGTAGGGGAGGAGGGGGGCCTCTAGTAAAAGTGCTCAAGGAGGCAGGGCTGAGGCCAGGGAGGCATAGACCCATCCTAGCATGAAGACAGGGGGGGGCAAGAGGGTTGAGAGGTGTACAGGAGCGGCCCCTTAAGGTGATTCAGAAGCATTGTCAAGGATCGTGTGGGAGGGTGGCTTCTGTCTTGTGCTGAGAATAGTTGCTGTTAGCAGAGCCAGGCTTTGTCATCCAGAGTCTATCAGCTGTTGGAGAAGCAAGTGCATACAGTGCTGGAGGTAAAGTGGTAGTGCTTAAGGTCTGATTTGAAGCTGGACAGGCTAGTGGAGTTCTGAAGAAACTCAGGTATCTCATTAAGCCAGAGAGGGTCTCTGTAGGAGAAGGCGTGCTGTCCAAGAGCTGTGCATTAGAATGGCACCACGAGGGCCCCCTGCATTCTGTTTCTGGTTATGTATTCTCAGCCTGGGGGGTGGGGGTTCTCCAGTAATGCTTTGTTGCCTCGGAGGCACGTGAGGAATTTAGTACTGCACCCAAGAGACAGCAGGTGTGTCTGTTCGTAGAGGGAACAGGTGTGGGTCATTTGATTGCTATTCAGGATGAGCCTGCAGGTATTGTTGAGAGCTACATGCACCCTCTTGAGCACAGAGTCTGATGCTGCACCGTAGAAAACCAGGCCATAGTCAATGGTGGAGAGGATGGAGCTCATGACTGATAGGCGGATGGCTGCTGTGGTAAGGTGTTTTCTATGACTGTAAAGCACACCAAGCTTGGTGTTGACTGTCTTGACCACCTGGTCAATATGTTGAGAGTAGGATAAGATGTCGTCCAGGGTGACTCCAAGGTATTTGAAGGAGTGTATCTGTTCCAAGGGGGCAAGTACAATCAGTGGATTGGTAGAGGGTCAACAAGCCTTTCACCTCTAGGTCACAGGTTTCAATCCAGCACTGGTCGGTACTCGTCAAAAGCCATTATCACTTGAGGGCTGTTCAGCGGGTTATATGAACTGAGATGTAGTGGTTTCAACGTAGGGGGAAATTTCAAGCCAATATTACCAAAGGCCCAATACGGTCTATCAAAACAGGGAGTGGCAGGTTGGGGGTAGCACTTGGGGCCATCAGAAGCCCCTCTCCAGCATTGATGATGACAACCCTTCACTAGGATGGGGGAGGGGTCCAGTGAACCATTAACAGACAGTGATGGCAGTATTAGGGAATATGGCCTGCCAGAGCAGTCAGTGGCAGGTTGGGATACCACTGAGTTCCCCTTCCAGAAATGATGCTGAAAACACCTGTCAGGTCAGACTGTGGCAGACCACCAAAGGACCGAGACACAACATTCCCACTCCCCCCCCAGTTAGGGCAGGTAGCGACAAAGGGGCAACTGGACTGAGGGAACCTGCAGAGGCCCCCACCTTTCTTAAAAGAAGAGTAGGGGTTGGGCATTGAAGGGGTGTTCATGGAGAGGTTTTCAGTTTTGCCCCTTTTGCTTATACTGCAGCTCCTAGAAGCAGCCATAACTGAAACACGTCTCATTCCGGTTTATGGTTTAAGGGTCTGTCCCATTCTGATTTGTGGTTTGGTGTTTGTCTCACTCCGATTCAGCATTATGGTTTTAGGTCTATCTGTGTCATTCAGATTTGGTATTCTGGGTCTGTTCCATTTGGGTTTGGGGCCTATCTGACCCATTATGATTCATGGTTTGTAGTCAGTCTGTCACATTTCAGTTTGGGGTTTGACTTAGGGATATCTGTTCCATTTGGATTTGTGGTGTGAGGCTTGTCCCATTTGGGTTTATGGTTTGAGGTCTGCCCAACATGTGTTTTTGGTTTGGGGTCTATCTGTCCTATTTTGGTTTCTGGTTTGGGTCTGTCTGTCCTATTCTAGTTTGTGGTTTGAGGTCTGTCTGTGCTATTCCAGTTTGCTGTTTTAGGGACTGTCTTTCCTATTCAGGTTTGTAGTTTGGGATTTGTCTGTCTGCTCCATTCAGGTTTGGGATTTGGGGTCGGTCTGTCTGTTCTATTTAGGTTTGTGGTTTGGGGTCAGTCTGGCCCATTCAATTTTGTGTTTGGGGTCTGCCTGTCCCATTCAGGTTTGTGGTTTGGAGTCAGTCTGTCTGTTCTATTCAGATTTGTGGTTTGGGGTAAGTCTGTCCCATTCAGTTTGATGGTTTGGGGTCTGTCTGTCTCATTCAGATTTCAGGTTCATCCCATTCTGATATGTGGTTTGGGGGTCTATCCCATTCACGTTTGAGGTCTGCCCCACTTTGTTATGTGGTTTGGGGTCTGCTCCATTCATTTTTGAGGTTTGAGGCAAGACCCCCTGTTCCCTGTGGCACTGCAAACATAACTTCTGCTGCAAAAACTCCAAAATTCTCTGGCACAGTTAGGTCAAGTTCTGCGGCAAGGTTTAAAGTTCTGTAGCACATTAATAAATAAATAATACAGAACCAGCATTACCCAGTAAGAATGGCCTGTGAGGAAGACTCCAAACTTCCACCACATCAATTGAAATGCTAGGCCTGTAGTTAAGTGGCCAAGCAGCCAGCCACTCCCACTTCCTGAGCTATATAAGCAGTTCCTCTCAGCCTCATTGTGAAGCATTTTGTCTTTGCAGCTGGAGGCTATGTTGTCTTCTGAGCTGGCTGGGGCTTAACCCCCCCCCCGGTCTGCTGTTTCTGTGTGTCTCTGCCGGACTTCAGTGTTTGTTTTCCTGCTTCTGGTTTGTATCTTTCCTCCAGCTGTATGCTTCCCTGTGTTTCGTTTCTTGTTTTTTTGGGGGGGGCTTTTACTTTTAAAACTCCTAGCATACTGCTACTACAGAGCTCATTCTGCTTGCTTTTAGTTACAACTCTCAATTTACTGCACTGCAACTGCAAACCTACTCAGAGCTCATGCTACTGCTTTCAGTTACCTACAACTTCAGCCACTGCTGCTGATTGTTTACTTTAATTACTATTGTACCCAGTGCCTGTGTTTTAACACTGTACTCATTTAACTACTGCTGTACAGGCCCACTTACTTCCTGCTGCTGCATTGTTTACACTTATTCCTATTCTACCTTGTTTACTCTGAGGTTAGCTGAAGCTCCTGCTGAGGCTATTAAACTAGCTTTTATATCTGCATGTGGTTCTCGGCCTTTCATCGCTTCCTTGTTTGTCCTACGGTGGGGACTGGGAGGTGTTTGGGAGGTCATGGCCTATGTGGTTAGTTAATTTTGTTCTAAATCCTGTCTTCGCTGCCGAAAATCCTCAGAGTTTGTCACCTTGATTTGGCTATTGATGTTTGGCTGGCTTGCCCCTAACTCAGTGCTGTTTACTTGCTATACAGTTGTTATGCAGGTCCACCTATTACTACTACTACTGCTTACTGACCTATCGGGTCCCCACTTGCTTATGCAGCCATTGCTCCTTGCTTACACAAACCATTGCTTTATGCCTAATGCCATCCTCTCGGCTTCGCCTGGGATTCTACTGCTCTCAATCTGCATCCGACCTTGCAAGGTCTCAGCACTCAATGCTCATTATGATCTCAGCATGCTGTGCTCATTCAGCTCACCAGCTTTACAGCTCTCAATCAATTCTGGGGCATGCCAGCCATTCTAATCTGGCGCAGGTTCCTGCAGAAGACTGTCTCGCTCTGCATTTAGTCCGCATCATCAAGCGTGTCCAACTTGGGGCGGAATCCTTCTCACCTGGCCCATAGCTGGGAATGTCCTCACCCCATGCTTGCCTTTAGCTGCCTGCTACGCGACAGCAGCTCCTGGTGTAGAATTTAAAACTAGCGGTGAAGGGTGGTTACAATGATCTCATTTGGCTCTAGTGCTCCACTATAATGGTTGACCATTGAATTTAGTGGTTTCCCTAGCAAGGCACCGTCACCGCATTCTCCCCACGACTGCCTCTGGTTCACCTGGTTTAATTTAGGGTGGGTAGACCAGGTGAGTGCCTCAGCAGTTGTTGCTCTCCTCCTGCCCCTTGGATGCTTGTACGGTTGCAGAGATTTCTCACAACCTTCCAAGACGTTCCCGCTAGAGGGTCTGAGTGAGAGCCTTCCTCCAAATTGGAATATTTCCACCTCCCTTTAATTGGGTTTTCCAAATTGCAGCTGCAGAGATGTCACTAAATACATTTTCCCAAACCTGGAGGGAAAGCAACCTAGGCCTTGGATCCCCAGAGATTTCCTCCTCATAGGGTTTTTTTCTCTCCTCCATTGCCTCAGGTCATAACACTTAGCATAGTTTTCCCCTAGTTTCCTTAGGTAGGTTTCATTGTTGGATGGAGGTGGAGGATGTCCTGCCATTCTCTCTCTCCTTAGGGGATCCCCTTCTCTCAATGTAAGCCATCACTATTCCTCTCTACTACTATGTTCCAGTTACTGCTTCTACGTCACTGTTACTGCTTGCTCATATGCATCATGTTGCCTCCTTTGGGGATAATACTACATTTCTTACGGGGATTCCTAAGGTACCTTTAGCCACGGAAACCATCCCATGGCACATCTAGGGGAAGAACCCTCTCCGAGAGTTCCTTGCTTTGTACCTCTACAGAGTGATACTTCCTCTGGAATAGAGAGTGAGAGCGCTCACAACCAAAACTAACACAGTTACATAAGCATAACACTATACTGACTGCATAGGTCAGTAAATTGAAAGGCCTTGCCTGTAGTTCGGTGACCAAGCAGCCAGCCACTCCCACTTCCTGAGCTATATAAGCAGTTCCTCTCAGCCTCACTGTGAAGCATTTTGTCTTTGCCCCCCACCATCCTCCCCTCCTCCTCCAGCAGCAGTGCTCTCTCCTTACGGGGATTCCTAAGGTACCTTTAGCCACGGGAACCATCCCGTGGCACCTCTAGGAGAAGAACCCTCTCCGAGAGTGCCTTGCTTCATACCCCTACAGGGTGGTAATTCCTCTGGAATAGAGCGTACGAACTGCCACAACCAAAACTAACACAGTTACACAAGCATAACACTATACTGGCTGCAAAGGTCAGTGAATATAAGTTCATGATTTCTCTTAAACATCCAGTTGTATGCTTTTCAGCAGCTGTTCTGTCTCGCTGCATTTATTGAAATCTGTTAACAGAAGTATCCTGATGCCAGCAGCCTAACACACGGTTGCCTGACATGTGAAGTTTTCCAGTGGCGGAGTTTTCTTTTTATGTTTTGGGGGGCTTTGCCCCATGGGCCCCCTTAATTTAAATAACTAACTTTGCCATGGGAAGACAACATTCACTCCCCCCTCAATCAGGACAGGTAGTGACAAACAGGTAGCTGGACTGAAGGAACCCAGAGGCCCCCACCTTTCTTAAAAGAAGAGTAGGGGTTGGGGATTGAAGGAGTGTTAGTGGAGAGGTTTTCATTTTTGCCCCTTTTGCTTATACTGCAGCTCCTAGAAGCAGCAATAACTGAAACATGTCTCATTCTGGTTTATGGTTTAAGGGTCTGTCCCATTCTGATTTGTGGTTTGGTGTTTGTCTCACTCAGATTTATGGTTCTACATTACAGTTTGAAGTCTATCTGTCTCATTCAGGTTTGGTATTTGGGGTCTGTCCCATTTGGGTTTGGGGCCTGTCTGACCCTTTATGATTCATGGTTTGGAATCTGTCTGTCACGTTTCAGTTTGGGGTTTGACTCAGGGCTATCTGCTCCATTTGAGTTTGTGGTTTGAGGCTTATCCCAGTTAGGTTTATGATTTGAGGCCTGTAGCATTTGGGTTTATGGTTTGAGGCCTGCCCAATATGAGTTTGTGGTTTGAGGGCAGCCTGTTCCATTTGGGTTTGTAGTTTGAGATATGTGTCCCATTCTGAATTGTGGTTTAAGATCTGCCTGTCCCATTCTGTTTGTGGTTTGAGAGCTGTCTGTCTCTTTCCACTTTGTGGCTTGGTGTATGTTTGTCCCATTTAGGTGTGTGGTTTGAGATCTGTTTGTCATATTCAGGTTTGTGGTTTGGGGTCTGTCTGTCCTATTTGGGTTTCTGGTTTGTGGCCTGTCTGTCCTATTCTAGTTTGTGGTTTGGAGTCTGTCTGTGCTATTCCAGTTTGCTGTTTGGGGACTGTCTGTCCTATTCATGTTTATAGTTTGGGATTTGTCTTTCTGCTCCATTCAGGTTTGTGGTTTGGGTTTGGTCTGTTCCATTCAGTTTTGTGTTTGAGGTCTGCCTGTCCCATTCAGGTTTGCGGTTTGGGGTCTGTTTGTCCCATTCAGTTTCATGGTTTGGGGTATATCTGTCTCATTCAGGTTTGAGGTCTGTTCCATTCTGATATGTGGTTTGGGGTCTGTCCCATTCAAGTTTGAGGTCTGTCCCACCTTGTTATGTGGTTTGGAGTCTGCTCCATTCAGTTTTGAGATTTGGGGCAAGGCCCTCTGTTCCTTGCGGCACTGTAAAAATAACTTCTTCGGCAGAAACTCCAAAATTCTCTAGCACAGTTAGGTCAAGTTCTTTGGCAAGGTTTACTGTTCTGCAGCACGTTAATAAATAAATAATACAGAGCTAGCATTATCCAACAAGAATGGCCTGTGAGGAGGACTCCAAACTCCCACCACATCAATATAAGTTCATAATTTCTCTTAAACATCCAGTTTTATGCTTTTCAGCAGCTGTTCCGCTTCTCCATATTTATTGAAATCTGTTACGAGAAGCATTCCAATGCCAGCAGCCCGACACACGGTTGCTTGACATGCAAAGTTTTACCACGGCAGAGTTTTTTTTATGTTTCGGGGGACTTTGCCTCCCACAACCCCCTTAATTTATATAGCTAACTCCGCCGTGGGCAAAATTCCAATTTCAGGCAACCATGTGTTGGGCTGGTGCTGTCAGGATATTGAAACTCAGGCAAGTGGGTTTCAATCAAGCATAATACTGCCACATTGACAGCTACTGGCAGGCACCCCCCCTCCCAACCTGCTGACAGCAAGCACACAGCTGAATTCTAGCTACTCAAAAGGGAGCCCGATGTAGCCAGGCCATGGAGTACCCACGACTCCCCTCTTCTGTGAACACTTATCCGGGGCCCCATACACAGTCGCAGCTGGGGTGGTGGGCTTCGAGGAGACAAAAAGGCCCCCTTTACTGCCACCCCTAAAAAATGCCACACATGAAAAGTATAAAAGATTAAGTATCTACAGTGTTAGTGTGATAATTTCTCTTTTGTTCTGTTTCACTTTTTCCTTGTTTAGTTTTCCTGTTTTTAATAAATCTTTAGCTTGGTCGTCATCTTTTTCACCTCGGCTTCATCTTTTCTTCATTTTCTTTATATGCACCCTCTGCCCTAGCCTGAAAGCCCTGGCATCTACAATGCCCCCTCACCACAGTCTGTCATGCATTGGGCTGGGTGATCCTAGGGTCACATCTAAACATGGGTTGCCATCATGGAACCTTGATGCACTACCACTGGGCTATCATGATGACTCGGATAGCTTTTTTATTTCCACTTTTTCCTTTTGTCTCTGTAGTCTCATAGCCTATTTTTCTATGTCAGGCAAAGCTCGCCTTCCCACAGAATAAATAATATCAGCAAGGCTCTCCCCAGACCAAAAGGCTGCAATAATCTCTGCTCTCTTCCCCTCCCCCAGCTTACTGTAGTGAAAGACAAGCTTTCTCTTCCCCATCCCCCAGCTGGCTAATGGCAGCAATGCTCTCTCTCTGTTCCCTTTTCCCTTAATGGTAGTAATGGTATTTGCAGTGCTTGCCAAACAATTTCATCACAGAATGTTGACACACTGAGACTGGCCGTCGGACTAGGGAAGTGTGAGGGATAGGGCCATTGGTACACAGAGCTGAATTTTGATTCAGTCACTTAGTCCCATACTCAAATAATGATTTGATCACTTTGACTACTGTATGGCAAGGTCAAGCTATGTATGCTTTTGAAAAAAACTCTGAAGCTGTATTGGTGCTGTTTGGGCAAATTGATTTGTCCCTCAGTGACATTTTTAGTTGGAATGTAGGGCGATACTGAACGATTACGGCCAGATCATTTTGCTGCGCTGCTTTTGGAGACTGCTCGGTACTGTGTCTTGGAGCACTGTGCAAGTGACAAACAGCCGTTACCTACCACCTACCAGAAAGGCAATCCAAGGCTAGCCAAGAGACAAAAATAAATGAAGCACAGACCGTATGTATTGAACTGAAATCATTTATCTAATTTAAAACAAACGCCTTATACCTTATATTGCGAGATTGCACAGTACAAAAAAAAGTAAACGACAGACTAATTAGACATCAGCTCATTTGGGTAACCTGTCCTAAACCAGATTCTGTATTGCCCTGTATTAGGAGTACTTTAGATCATTGGGGGCCTGTGCCCCCACACCCCCACTCTTTTTTTCATATTTGTCCTACTTATTTGTGCATTGTTATTATTGTTTCTTTCTTTTCTCTGTGGGCGCTCCGCCCCCACACACACACACATCCGGGTTATATGTACTACCTTTGGGTTCTAAGTACATTGTTGTTTTCTTTTTTCTTCTGTGGGGGCTTGCCCCACACCCCCGCGGTTAAAGAGGAGATACTATGTGTCTATGTACGTCCCCTTATTATAATTATCTTTTCTTACTGTTTTATGTTTTTGAGACAACTTGTTTCCGGGACAGAACCGGAACAGATGTGACTAAAAGCACGGCTTGCAGCTGAGCCAAGTACCGTATAACTTTTTGGTTTTCATTCACAACTGGCTGTAATCATTCAGTATCACTAAATGTAGTGACGTGAAAGCCTGTCGTGCCCACACATCCTTCATCCACTCTTCCACAATTTGCAAATGTAATATTGACCCAAAGCAGCATATAAACATTAAAACATGCAGAGTCACTATGGTCATTTTTCTATTTCTTAGATTTTTTTCTCTCTTCCCTAATTTAGTTGCCACATTCTGCATAAATAATCTTTAGGTTTGGCTTTCACTTTTCTTACCTTGGCTTCTTCTTTTTAATTACTTTGGTCTAGCCAGTATTCTCTCATTCACTTCCTGCCCCAACAATTTAATTTACTTAGCTGTCCCTTTGCTTTCTTTTTTTATAATTTATGCTTTCTCCCCTCCCTCCCGAACACCAGAGCTGACTCATCAGGTTGGCAACCTCCCAGCCCCATCCACAGCTATCTCTTTTGTTTAACCTCAAAAAGATTGTAAATTGCCCTCTGCAAGCACTTTCCGTCCTATGGTTTTAAAACAGAAAAAAACAACCCCGCTCATCTCAGCCCTACCACCTTCCTAAGTAGCCTTGAGAGTGCCACTGAATCACCTTGTAGTTTTAAATTTGTCATTATCCAGTCCGACACTGTACAGTGATCATCTGCCTCTTCCTCCCTCAAAAGTATAGTAAGGTCTCTTTTTAGACATCACTCTGCCCCTTCATTAAACAAGAAAAACCTACCCTGTGTAGCTTAGCCACAAAACTCATTCAACCCAGAGCCTCATCAAGTCATTCAGTTTTTAGGGCTGCAGGTGGGTGGAGTCCTGCAGACCTATTGCATTGAGAAAAGGGCTCTGCAAATGAACAACAAGATAGAGTGCCCCATAGTCACCTCCGTGGTGGAGCAGTCCACTCGCACTGCTCTATTTTTTTGACTGCCATTTTTTTCTCTTCTTTAAAGTTATTTCCCCCACCCAATCCCCCGTATCAGCACCCCCACCCCGCACCCCCCTCACACAAACATAACGGGGTGCTCAATCCCTCAGTGTTGTGATCAGGATGCCCTCGATCGATGGTTTTCTATGCCTACCTCCCACTTCTACGCATGTGTGGTTATTTCTTGTGTGTTGCTTTTTTTTCTTAAATATGTATGCTGGATCTCCTTTGTCTTGCACTGTGAAAATAAATTGTGTGGCAGCCATTGATAGTTGCTACTTGGCAAGCGGCAGTGTGGTATAGCTGTTCACATCTTGTAGCCACTGTCCCCGACTCCCGGGATGTGTTACATCTTGGCAAGTGTTTCATAGAGTGCTCTGTTTCCCCATAGAATGGGTTCATTTTAGTAACAGTCCTCCAATTCCTGATGTCAGTGGTTGACTGCCCACACAGTGCACCCACCGCCTTTGCAGATCTCTGAGTACCAGTGCTTTTCACCCCCCCAATACACACAACACACATTGTCAACAATGCATACAGAAGTAAGCAGTAACGCAACATGGACAAGACAGGAGACACTGTGAATGAAATTGTGCCAGTGCACTGTTAGTGAGCGTGTGGGTACTTCTTCCAGAACTTCCTGCTATATATGCATGGTGCCTGTCTGTCAGAAGCTCAGCAACTTTTCCACAGAGTATTCTGTTCCCCCATATAAGGGGGTAATTTTGGCAGCATTGCTGCCATTACCAATGCCAATTTTAGGCTGCCCACTCACCCGTCTAGAGGATCTACGAATACTGGTGCATACTGCTCATTGTGCCATGCCTCCCCGCAACAGACGTTGTCAGCAAAGTTCCATTGCTGGTATCACTGGTTTGCTGCCCACCCACCTGCACTGTGGATCTCGGTCAACCTGCGCATACTGACATTTTACTCCAGCATGCCCCCCCCGGCACACACAGACATTGTGAGCAAAGCATATAGAAGTACCCTGCAGCCACTTGAGCCACTACCTCTTGCTATGTATTAACAGCGACTGTGTGTCACTGTCTCTTTGTAGGTACAATACAGCACTCAGCAGTATGCACATACCTAGCTCTGTATTTGGAACCTGGATGCTGTCTATCGACAGTTAGCCCTTCTGTGTGTGTGGTTATTCAGTGCTGTGCTCCCGGTCTGTGTGACTGAAGCACTATGTGTGTCTCACGTATAGTCACACATTTCATGTAACTCAGATCAGTCTGTTTGCTGATGGAAACATAGCCAGAGGGAGCAGCAGAACATCATGGCATCACCGACCACAACATGTCAGGGTGAGTCGCAAGGAAGAGGCTCATGCCAGGTGGGGGGACAGGGGAGGACATGGATTATTGCAAGATGTGAACAGCAGAGCTCACTGCTGAGCTGCAGTGACAGTGGGTTCATGTGTAGCAGTTCATCAGCATAGGGCACTGCAAAGACAGTAGTCAAGAGGGACACTGTTGCACAGAGAGACAAGAGGTCAGCATGCTGCAGGTTACAGGGCTGTTGCAACAGAGGTGCAGAAAAGCAGTCCTTGGACAAATTTGCTATAGCATAAGTCAGCGTGTGGAGAGAGTGCGGCACGTGACAAATGCATGTCTGTGTCAGTGACACATTAGCATGCAAGATGTGGATGTCACAGTGCTTTTATTTGATGTTGGGGGGAGACACAGGGGTTGTTACAGGTGTTATTGTCCACCACACGTCAGTGAGCACTAGGTGAATAATATGTGGAGCACTTAAATTCACTGCAATTCATGTGCAAATTTCATATTCACAACAGACCTGCCCTAAACCACCATATGATTGTGACTACAGAAAATAATTATTTATAATAGTAGTGCTGATAAAAGTAGCCCATCTCATCAGCACTAAGACTGTAATGCAGAAGAACACAAAATCCCACGACTGCCCGATGCTCTCAGTGGGGTAGAAAATTCAAAGTCCTCAGGTTTACTTGCATTCCCAGTTAGTATTATGTACACGAGGATCGACTTTTGCTCTATATATTGGGGTAGGTGAGATGGGGTAAAGCTTTATATGAGGATGTTATGGGGGGCAGATAAAAAAAAGGAATGGGGTGAGATATTAAGATTGTGCTTACACTTAGGATAGCCACTTCTTTATCTTCTAAAAATAATACCAGATTGGTTAACTTAGGACTTTACCTTTGATGTTAAAAATCAGTTTCCCACAGTTCTGCTACCATGATCAGACTCCTTCTGGGTTTCAGAGTCAGGTTTACTTTTTGTAATTTCCATTTATTTGCTAGGCTCAGCAGAACATTAATCTGTAATAACATCAGGATCACTCTCTGTTTTGGCATCTCCATTATTCTTTCTACTGTCGCTATGACGATTGTATTTCAATATTTTTACCCTAAATTCCTCAGCTGCAGCCCTATTGGCTGTGGTCTGAATTTGGTTATATTGGCACACTTATTTGATTCAACACTTAGGGGGATCCTCTACCACTTTTAATTACTGCTAGGCTCAGATGGTGGATCCCTGCCCCAGTGCAGCTTTGTGTGGGCCCCAGAAAGCATTGCTGCGATGAGAAGCAAGCATTCCATTCTGGCTCATTGGCAGTGATACGAGAAAGCAGTGGATCATCAAGCTGCTTTGGCCAGAAAAAGGTGCCATTATGAAAAATAGGGTGACTTAAGCGAACTCATGGGGTTGGGACGGGAGGGTCTGAGGGGCTAAGATAATTGTGGTGAATTTTAGTTCTTATAAAGCTACTTGCAGGTAGAGTAGTGAGCAGAAAGGTGTGGGAGGAGCGTTTGTCTGGCCTACTGGTACAGTTTCTATGTGATTTCTGTGGCCAGACCCAAATTCTGTTGCCAGACCAAAATTCTGCATCTGGTCTTGATTTCTGCGGCAATTGCTACGTGCCACAAAACCACAGAAAACAGGGGGCCATGCCTATATTCAGTAACATGCTAACAGTATTAAACCAGAAAACTAGGAGTGTTATTTTTTATGTTATTTTTATTGAATTTTACAAAACAATATATACAGGGAAATGTAAGTATAACTACCTATTATACATATAAAAGAAAAAATAGTCCATCACAATGGGAGAAAAACAAACAAAAAAGATCACTAACCTTATCCAATCTCTTGGGTTAAAGACCAAGAGCGTGATGTCAAGGAAATTTCTAATACAAGCCTATCATAATAAAACCATGTATCATTTCAACCTAACTCACATTCCAGCCCATCTACTGCAGGATAATTATATAGTTCATTCCATTATACCCTTTACAGTTTAAATGCTCCTTATAAGGAAGTAAGTGAAAGCAAACATACATTAGGTACAGTAATACCATCTGTTTTGTTTGCTAGATTATGGGCTCAATTTTCAAAACTTGGGACTGGCACATGGGGCTTGTGGCAAGGAGAAGTAACACAAAGGGCTCCTTGTGCCGAACCATGATGCTAGCCTTGATTCTAGAAGGGACCACTTGCCACTGGGGGGGGCACCTGCACCAACTAGGCTTGTGCTGTCCTTGCGATGGTCACACCAGTGTGCCATGGCAGAAGGGGACTAGTGCTATGGCAGGGCTGCAGCATCCTCTAACTTGGGAGTTTGAAAGCCCTACCATGGCTGCAACTTGCAGCTGTGCTTAGACTAGTCAAGTGCTGGTCTAACGGACCTTGTGGCAAAAGTCGGATCTGGGGGGGGCATCCTGCAACCAGCAGGGGACACTAACCAGGGACCTGTGGGAGTGCCCTAAGGGGGCTGTGTGCATGGCCAGGAGTACCAGGGCAAACAATGGCACTGAGCAGGTGTGCTTGCATCAGACTCGCAGATCTGCAGATGGGGTACCGCGTAGTTGTGCTTACTGTGCATGTCGCACAGTAAGCCCAACTATGTGGCACCCCATCTGTGGGTCTATCAGCTTGATGTGGGCATACCTGCCCAGTGCCACTGTTTGCCCTGGCACTGCCATCCATGAACACAGTGCCCCTTATGGCACTCCCACAGGTCCCTGTTCAGTGTGCTCCACTGGCTGCAGGGTGCTCCCCCCATTCACTGTGTTGCTGTTCCGGTGTTGGCTGTGCTCTGGGAGGGTGGGGTGGCAATGATGGCACCCTCCGTCAGACTCTGTGGTGTAGCATCCTGCCTGCAGCAAATCTGTGGACTTTGACACAGGGATCCCTGTTATTTGAGATTCCAGTGTAGGGTCCCTGGTGCACCCGGAACTGCCACAGGTGGGGGTTCAGTACAACCTATACCATTCTGTGGGTGCTCTGAAAATCAAGCTCCATCTCTTTCTTTATAATAAGTAGACCCTTTTAGTACCTTAGCCTATAACTAGTAACATATGCAATATATTCAGCAATGTCAAAAAATAAAGGTGTAATCAAACCAGCTCTCACAGGAATCTGCTGCTTACCTGAATCATCAGCTGTCATAGCTATCTAATCCTTTAAACAAATTAAAAATCTTTTTAAAACAAACATGCTAGCAGAACAAAAAGGCACCAGTATGAGACATGTGTCTGTTGCACTCATATACAACTGACAGTGTAGGACTCTTGGCTCTTTTTCTGTCCTCTTTAACAGTTAGAATTCAGAACTAGCTATTACTTATCAGAATAAATCATTCAGCTCACTACTGTTGGGGCATTGTGAGCTCCTGTTGTATACCCTATGTGCAAGAAAAATAAAATATTTTTTTGTGACGTTATTGTTTTGTTAAGCAAATGAAGACCATCATAATTTACTTGTGACTTCATCACTTGTGCCACTAATGCTTTACTTGCATGTTTTTTTTTTTTTTTTATTAACTCTATTTATTCCCCTGGAGGAGGCTGGGGATATACCTTATATCTGCCAGTGTGCCCCTTTCAGGTTCACCTCTGTGCTGTGCAGGCTCTGCAGACCTACCAGAGGAATCTGGGAGACTGTGGCTTGCTCCCATGGTGGGGCTACTCCCGACCCTAATGAGGAGGATCAAGATGTTACTCCAGTCCAGCCCCACTGGCATCCCCCAAAGTAGGCTAAAGGCAGTACATATGTGTGCTCTGGTGTCATTGTGCAGCTGTTTCACAGTTTTTCTGCTTAGGTCACCCATGGAGACACAGACATTCAGTGATGTCGGCATGTGTCATTTGTGCTCTTGCACATGCCCTTCGGATGTCCACCAACATTTCCTCCCAACTGGATGATCCCAGGCTGGTGCTGTACTCTCCTGGGCTGGCACTGTACTCCCTACCTTGGCCAAGAGTTGTACTTACACTAGGAACAACAGCCCCCCCCCCCAAGAGGAGGAGGAGAGCAATTCTGCAGACGCTCGTTCAACCTTTCCCAGCTGGCCCTGTGACATCCCAGGCTAGTTCTTGAATCCAAGTCACTAGCACTGCAAGCAGTATCACTACCCTTACACTGGCAGGTCAGCTTTGCCGCGTGTTTTAGTTATGCTTCATAAGTGACAATTGGTCAAAGTGTTGGGACAGCAAGTCAGCATCTTCTCAACTTGTACAGTAAATCTTGCACAGCAACTTTGATTCTGCTTATTATTTTATTCTGTGGACTTTGAGTGCCATCTTACTTTATTTTTCTTTTTTGATGGAGTTATAGAATCCTGAGGACATAAGGAATCTATTGGGAACCTGAAAATTAAGATAAGAGGATTGTGCAGAGAACAAAAAAGGTTGGAGGTTCTGGAGGAGGGAACTTGAAAGTCAGAAATAAATATGAAGAACAATTGTCTGATAGGTAGACAGCTGACCTCTAGCCAGACCTGGAGAAATAAAGGAGAAATGGGTTAGTATACTAAGAGAAGCTAAATATGAGAGATAGAGTAGTGAAGGAGTATAATGGGTATGGGATGAGAGCAAATATAAGGGGTTTTGTAGGGGAAAAGGGATGGTTTAGAGCACAAGTTAGTGGAAAAGTGGAAAACAAAGAAAAGCACAAAGTAAACACCCTCAACTTTTCTGACACTGAGGAACTCCTGTCCATGTCCAGACAAGTTTGGGGACCCCATAAATATGACCAGACATTTCCAAAGACCCTTATTTTAAAGAAGATTTGAATTTTTAGCAGTGTTTCACCTTATTCAGGATGAATACAAATGTTATTAACAGACAATATTTATGAACACCAAAATGTTATTTAATAGGTGCACTGTGCTTGTTATTTATGGGCCCTATGCACATAGGGGTAGAAAAATACATGCCAGAGGCGTGTTACCCACCCACGGAGTTCCGCACCTGCAAACAGGTGCACCCTGACCGGTTGTCACTACCGGCTGTGACCTGTCTGCGGCCCAACCCCCCAGTGTGCAAACATGCGGAGGACATTTCCATGGACCGAGCAAGCATCCAATGGGATGCCCAGACCCAGTCCACAAATGGATCACTTGCACCCATGGGGCACGGAAATCAATAGCGGGCATGATGTACACCGCGAGCTCGGGGCTGGAGAGGGCCTGATCTGCCACCCTAGCCCTCCATGCTGATCCATGGGCTAGGGTGGCATCTAAGGGTGGTCTGCAGTGCCCCCACATCCACAACATTGCCAGTGGTGGCATCCTGGGAGGCGCATATCCCTTACAGCTGGGTGTTACTCAGTGTAGGGTGCACCCCCCGTGCCTAGCACTTTGTATCTTTGCAAATGGTGCGGAATGTAAGCATGCCCCCTGACATGCCCCGGGCAAACTGCTGTCAGCATGGCCGGTGGTTTGGTGCGTACATATCCTGTGTCCTCCCATAGTGAATTCTGCATGGGGTCCATGGGACCTTGCTACGTGGCATTTGGACTTAGCTTTGCCAGTGTGCCTGGGTTATGTGGTACGTTGGCATAGTGCATAGGGCCCTATACACCTTAGCTGTCAAAGACCATCAAGTGAAGGCTTGTGGCAGGTTGAGAAACCCTAGTATACAGACAACAGAGACAAAGCATGTGAGAGAAAGAAAGAAAGAAAGAAAGAAAGAAAGAAAGAAAGAAAGAAAGAAAGAAAGAAAGAAAGAAAGAAAGACAATGTCACAGTGTAGCTGGTGGTGGTGGGGGAGGGTTAGCTTAGCTATTTCAGCACCTGGGTAGCCTAGTGGTGTTCCATTTAATATTCACTATATGGTCCCTGGTAGCCTAACAACTTATAGTGACTAGAGAAGCCCATGTCATTTAGTGGGTAGTATGAAGCCTGTATACATTTAAAAAAAATAAAACAAATTTGTGGCTGCCACCCCAGCTGTGTAGGGGTCACAGAAGGATGGGAGCCACCAATGAAAGCCTGCTCAGGGGCTCCAAATATTTACAGGCTCACAGCAGGGGCAGAGGTTCAATGTTTGGGGTCCCCACTATCACAAACGCACTCCACAGGTCAGGCCATCTGCTCCCACAGTGCCAACCTTGAGTTCTGGAGGGATTCAAACTGTGAACCTTATGCTAGCATACCCAATTAACATACTCAGATAATACTCTCTTCGGGGGGGGGGTGCAATATAATCTTTCATTCAGAGGCATCCAGCCAAGTATCCAAAATGAACCCTTGCTACTCTATAAGAGACCTAGGTATTTCTTACCTTTTAAGCAAGCTCAGTAACACAGTGCAAGCCCTTAATAGCTGTCAGACTTAAACACCGATTCAGCATCACATGTAAAATAACAGACCAGGGTGCTGGTAGTATTTAAAAAAAAATGTTGTTTACTAAAAAGTTTAAAACAAGTGAAATCAAACACAGAACAATTATATTACAAATCTTATAGTCGTATAAAAAAAAATAGGAAGTTACAGAACAAACTCCTACCACAAACTTAGGATCTTTTTAACTAAGTATTACCTTTAAGTGCTTTCAGAGAACTATCCCTCTCAGAGTCTAGAATCATATATCACACTGTTTTCCTCTGTTAGCTGTTCCTTTGAAACACCATCTTCCTTCCCCTTTCATAAGGTCAGTTAGATCCTCCCCTAGGTCCAATTTCTAACATAGTTATCTACAAGGATGTATTTGAAATAATGTGAACATCCGCAAAAAGCCATTTCCCAAATATGACAGTCTGGGATCAAACATTTCTCTTTGATGCCCCTCTGCTGATTTCCTGTGGCTAGTGTGATCTGAGGGTTTACAACTCTTCACACACTTCTGCTATCAACCTTTTTCCTGCAGGAACCATACAAGTTTATTATGCCTATTTCCTGCTCAGATGTGTTCAGAGGGTTTCTCTGGTCTGTTTACAACATCCTGCATTATTACTACACTGGAACATGGGGGGTCACCCACTGAAGCCCAGCTTGGCTGCATCTAAGCAGACATTCAGACATACTTGTTTATAATACAAATATCATACAATAATCATAAGAAGATGGCAGTGTCACAACCCTCTCCTTCTAGACTAAATTTGGGGTCTCTATCCCCTGCATGGGATGAGCTCCCCAAGTCAGTTCATTTCTCATACTGACACAACAAGCTATTGGCATTTTCATTAGCTGTCCCACCCTGTGGGAGACTGTCATGTCATACCCTTGCAAGGCAAGACTCCATTTTAATAGTCTACCATTCATTTTACCCATTTGCCCTAAGGCGGGACAGGTGTTCCTCCCAGCTGGCACTAAAGATAGCAATGTCATCCAGGTATGCCATAGCGTACTCCTCAGCACCATTTAACACCTGGTTCACCAACCTTTGGAAAGTGGCTGGGGTGTTCTTCATTCCGAATGGTATTACTTTGAATTCAAATAAGCCTATCGGAGTGATGAAGGCTGACCTCTCCCTAGCTCTGGCAGTTAACTCTGCCTGCCAATACCCCTTTGTCAGGTCAATAGTTGCAAGGTTTGTCGCCCCTCCCAACTTGTCCAGGAGTTCATCCATCCATGGCATCGGGTGGGTGCCTGACTTCATGACTGTATTCAGTCCATGATAGTTCACACAAAAATGAGTAGGACCATCTGACTTGGGAACAGAGACTACGGGTGAGGCCCAGGGGCTGTGGGATTTCTAGATTGCCCTCTAAATCCAGCATTTCCTCCACCTCCCTCCTAATGTTCTTTTGGACAGCCTCTGACATCCGATATGCTGTCTGCTGTATGGGCGTCTGTGTCCCTGCCTCCACATTGTGTGTCGCTAAGGGGGTTAGTCCAGGCTTGGCAGTAAACAGTGGGGCAAAGTCTGCTAAAACCTCCCTTACTTCCTGGATCTGGTACAGGATCAACTGGAATGACAATTTAATTGCCTCCACAGAGGACTCCCACTTGCTTTCTTCCAGCAAGTCCAGAAGGGGGTCTCCTTCATCCGTCCCCTCCCCAGGACTACACACTGCAACACCATGTCAGCCCTATTAGCATATGGCTTCATCATGTTGACATGGTACAGTCTCCGTGTATGTCTTCTGTCAGGTAACTCTATAATATAGTTCACGTCATTTACCTTTCTGACTACTTTGTACGGTCCTGATCCACCATGTACGAGTGAGCTCTGGCTCTGTGGTCATACCACACTTTTTGTTTTTGTTGGGCAGCTGCCAGGTTGCTCTGGGCTGTCCCCATAAGCTCCTTCAGCCTTTCCCTAAACCTAAGGACCTAATCCACCATGGGAGTTTCCTGGGTGGCATACTTGCCTTCCCAGTCCTCCCAGATCAAGTCTAGGGGCACATGTATCCAGCGTCCATATAAGAGCTTGAAGGGGGAAAACCCTGTTGACTCTTGGGGAACCTCTCTGTATGCAAACAACAGGTGGGGAAGGTATTTCTCCCAATCCCTCCCATGCTGTTCAGCAAATGCTTGGGGCATTGACTTAAGGGTACCACTAAATCTTTCCACAAGCCCATTGACTTACAGGTGATAAGGTATTGTGTGTCTCTGCACCAACCCACACTTCTCCCACAAACATTTCATCAGGTCCAATATGAAGGAACCCCCTCAATCAGTGATAACCTCCTGCAGAAACCCAACATGGGATAAAATCCCTAGTAAGGCATCTGCCACATTGTCTGTCCTCAGTGAGGATAGGGTGGCTGCCTCTGGGTACTGGGTGGCACAATCCACCACAGTCGGGATGGACCTCTTCCTAGAGGAGCTCTGGGTATTTAAAGGCCCTACAATACCCATGCCCACCCTCTGGAATGGCTCCTCCACTGTGGGTAATGGAACTAGGATGGCTTGGGTTTTCTTACCTGCCTTCCCTATTTCTTGGCACCAGTGACAAGACCCACAATAACTCCTTCACCTGCTGGGTGAAGTTGGGCCAACAGAAATTCTGGGCCAACCGCTGCATAGTGCACATGATTCCCAGATGACCAGACATGGGAATATCATGTGCAATGTTGAGCAACTGCTCACAGTACCCCTGGGGAACAACAAGCTGCCTGCCTATCACCCCTTCCTCTGTCTTAGCAGCCTGTGTATACATCAGTCCATTGTCCCAATAAACTTTATGTTTCCCGCCACCTCCCTGTGCTCTGTCACAGTCTGCCCAAGCCCTCAACTTCTCTAGACTAGGGTCACTTTTCTGAGCAGCTACAAACTCCTTACACATTCCCAAGGCATGGGACAGGTCCCCTTCAGTGTCTAAACTAGGGTCCCTAGTTGTAGTGCAAGGCACTCAGGATCATTGCCATCCCTAACCCTCTGACAATGGGTCACCCCTCTGTCCTTGGAGTAACCCTCTGTAGCTGTTTGGTTAACTGCTACCAGGGAAATTCTACCTCTTTTCATTTTTCTCCATATCAGGAGACACAGGCTGGGGAACCAGCCTTCCAGTGGTTTTCACAGGGTCCTCTACAGGGTCCAGGGAACTACACTTTTCCCTTGCCGCTTGGCTATGAGTAATTGCACACATCATGCCCTGTTTGAGATTGTTGCTGGGAATGACATCAACTGCTAAAGTTTCAGCAACAGCAACCTGTTGCACAGTTCCCCCTGCCTCACCCTAATCTAGGAGAACACTAGCGAGTGGCAATGTTTTCTTCTCCCCAGTGAACCCTTGTACAGTCACAAACTGATTGGGTATAAGCTGACCAGGGTCTACCAGATCCCCTTTTACCAAATTCAGGGATGCCCCCATTTCACTTAACCCTTGTGTCTCTACACCAAGGGTTCTCAGATCTTGCCATGGTGAGTCTCCCCTACTGGGCCTGAAAAAATGTCAGGCCTCCCCATGTGTTGTGACCTCATTTACATACATATTTGCATACTGCGGTGATTGTATAAGAACTGCCCTTTAGCGTACCGCATGTATATGCACTAAATCAAATCTCTGGTCAACTTTTGCTTGGCTACCACTGTACACTTGCCAGATACCTGTAATAATGAATAACACATGAAAGCACACACAGCCACTTTAAAAAATAGAAAAATGTGTGTTTATTGTTACAGTGTATTAAAAATGTATGGAAAGTACATTGTGAATCATGCTGCCTCAAATAATACACCCCTGTTTCCAGTAACAATATTCATGCAACCTAATGGCTGAGAGGGCCGAGCCTGCATCTGGAGTCCCATTTTCACTGTAGCAGATAGAACCCCTCCAAGATGGGGGGGCAAGAACAATTTTTTAGCAGCAGATAAAAACCCCAACCATACAGCTCCTTTCCTAGAACCTCTCCAAGATGGGAGGAGGGCAGGAACATTTTTTTAGCAGCAGGTAAAACCCCTAAACTTACAGCTCCTTCCTTAGAACTCCATCCTTGCAGTCCCTCCATGGGGGGGGGGACAAATGAACTTTTTTTTGCAGCACATTTAAGACCCAACCTTACAGCCCCTCGATGTGGGGGGGTGTAATAAATATTTTTTAAGAAGCATATTAAAACACCAGCCTTGCAGCCCCCCAGCCCCTGCAGCAGAAACCCTGAGTTTACCAGCCCCTTCAGCAAAAACTCAAAAAAATTCAATCCTTACCAGCCCCTTCAGCAACAGACGACTTTGTAAGAGTGTGCAGTTCTATGCTTCAGGTGGCAGCTTAAAAGAGATCAATGTGAACAGAGTTTTAAAACGAATGCACGACGATCGGAGTTGGCGGCTCAGGCAGTGGCTTGAGGCGGAGGGTCCCCGGTTCGAATTTCAGCACAGATCTTCTGATTCATCAGATTTTTGGGAGATGGAGAAAAAAAGCATACTGGGCATGCTGTTTTATTGCTGGAACTGTTCAGCAGCACAGAGTAAGCGGCAGCTGATTGGCTGAAGAAGTCTGCCAGTCACTGGCTGGAAATTGGTGGCATATGATTGGCTGCATTCACCTCCCTTCTCATTGGCTGCTATTGCATGCTCCTTATTGGTCCGGTACAGATGAACTCCTGCCTCTCTATTGGTGAGTTTGTGATACCCTCCTAGCCCCTCTAGTTCCAATGCCTTTACTCACATTTCTCCCTGCACGGGCACAAGGAAGTTGACGTCTCTCATCAAGGTGCTATTAGCACCTCATCAAGTCACCTTGCCTGGGATTCAAGACAAAGGTAGGGGGGATGATGTTAAAGATTGGATTGGGGATGTGCATTTACTTTGGTGACAGTCCACTCCAGCATCACGGAGACGCCGTTTTCAGTTTGACTGCATGCCTTCAGCATGTATTTCAGTCAAGCCTCCGCACCTCCCCAGGAAGGCGTGCCTCACCATTTGAGAACCCCTGCTATACACTATTCATAGTGACTGGGTGCATGTGTTCCATCATGTTTACAGGCATGCTTTCAGGGACACACTAACAACCCACTTCTTTTCTAGCACTACTTTGTGCACTATTGGTCCTTTTGGGACACTGCCTGGCACTATGACCAGTTTCTTTGAAAACCCAACTTTCATTTCTTTTCTCAGTTAAATCTTTTTTTTGAAACCTGGGGCTACCTAGTTTTGGTGGAGGCAGTGAGGGTTTTAGCTGCCCTTAAGGTGCGCTTTTCCCTTTCTGCACTGCCACGCCAGCTCCATTTGCTCTCAGAGCAGGTCTGCTCCTGGCATTGCAGTCCTAGAGTTCAGCAGTCTCTTGTACTGTTTTTGGATCTTGGTCCTCCAACCAGGTTCTCAGCTCTGCTGGGCATGTCCAAAAAAACTGCTCTAACAGTACAGCATTTTAATTTTTTTAACAGAATCTGCTTCAATTCCTTCCCCCCATTGTTTTAAAAACTGATGTTGTTTCATGGTTAGCTCCTCATAGCTCATGCCAGGACTTCTCTTGAGCTTACAGAATTTAGCTCTGTATACTTCTGCAGTTAATTCATACTTTTTTAAAAGTGCAGCTTTAAGTCTACTGTAATCATTACTGTCCTCATTGTCCATTTGACCCAATGCATCCCAAGCTTTTCTGGTAAGTAGTGGGGATAGCTGGAAGATCAAGGACTCTCTAGGAATATGTGCCTGAATACAAACTTTTTCAAAGGAATTTAAAAAGGCATCCATATCCTCCTCTTTAAATTCGGCTATCAATTTGGAGTTTAATTTGTAAGCTAGTCCTGTAGTTCCAGTTAAACCCAAGCCACTTACTTGCTCTGGTGCTGGTGGCTGGAGTCGTAGCTTCTTCAGTTCACGTTGCCTTTGGTGCTCACGCTCTTCATGGTCAGTCTCTCACTGTTCTCGCTCTGCCTCTGTCTGAAGCTGTTCCCTCTTCTCCTCTATTTCCATCTGCTGTTGGAACTACTTCTGCTCAAATTCCAGCTCCATCCTCTGCAACTCCATCTGCAACCTGATCTCTTCTGGCTCCAGAATGCTGGGGACCTTTCCCTGCTGCTGTGGCACTTGGCTTGCACTGGCCCTGCTGTCCTCCTCACTGGATCTGGACACTGCAATGGACCCTGCCCCCTCCATGCCCATGGTTCAGTCCTTTTCAGTCATGGACTATAACTCAATGCTCTGGGCATCGGTGGCCATCAGAGCATCCATGAGGTTCTGCTTGTTGGCTTTCCCCTTGTACTGGACTCCTCTGTCCTGGCACAACTGTCTCAAGTAGTCTGCAGTGTACCCACTGTAGTTGGAAGACATTTTCTTCCCTAACTACGGCAACTCTAACTTGCACTCAAAAAATAAAATAAAATAAAACAGGTAGGAACATCGACTGTAAGCAAAATTATATAGTTCTGTTTCTTTTTAAAAAATAAATCACTGCCTTATTTTGCACGTGAGCTGTACAGTATTAATCTCACACACTGAACTGTTAAAGCTTGTGTTACCAAATACTTTTTTAAATTGCACCGCTGCCAACGAAATCTGTCACAAACGCACTCCACATGTCAGACCCTCTGCTCCCACAGTGCCAACCTCAGAGTCCAAGAGTGTGAACAGGTAACAGACAGGGTAACCCTCCTATCTGCTTTGGGTCTGAATCACCATCTAGCCTTGAGTTCTGGAGGGATTCAAATTGTGAACCTTATGCTAGCATACCCAATTAACAGGCTCAGATAATACTCTCTTTGGGGGGATGCAATATAATATTTCACCCAGGGGCATCCAGCCAGGTATCCAAAATGAACCCTTACAACTCTATAAGAGATCTAGGTATTTCTTACCTTTTAAGCAAGCTCAGTAACACAATGCAAACCCTTAATAGCTGTCAGACTAAAACACTGATTTAGCATCACATGTAAAATAACAGAACAGAGCATAGGTAGTATTTTAAAGAAAATGTTGTTTACTAAAAAGTTTAAAACAGGTAAAATCAAACACAGAACAATTATATTATGAATCTTACAGTCGTATAAAAAATTGGGAAGTTACAGAACAAAATCCTTCCACAAATTTAAGATCTAAGTATTACTTTTAAGTGGTTTCAGAAAACTCTCTCTCAGAGTCTAGAATCATATATTACACTGTTTTCCTCTGTTAGCTGTTCCTTTGAAACACCATCTCCTCTCCCCTTTCGTGAGATCAGCTAGATCCTCCCTTAGGTTCAATTTCTATCATAGTTATCTACAAGGATGTATTTTAAATAATGTGAACATCAGCAAAGAGCCATTTCCCAAATATGACAGTCTGGGATCAAACATTTCTCTTGACTCCCCTCTGCTGATTTCCTGTGGCTAGTGTGATCTGAGGGTTTACAACTCTTCACACACTTCTGCTATCAACCTGCCTTTTTCCTGCAGGAACCATACCAGCTGATTAGGCCTAATTCCTGCCCAGATGTGTTCAGGGGGTTTCTCTGGTGTGTTTACAACATCCTGTATTATTACTGCACTGAAACTTGGGGGGTAACCCACTAAAGTCCAGCTTGGCTGCATCTAAGCATTCAGACATATTTGTTTATGATACAAATATCATACGATAATCATAAGAAGATGGTAGTGTCACACCCACATCGCATACTCTGTGCCATCCTGGTGGCCTATGCCATATGCATGAAGCTTTCTGGATATGGGCAGCACATCTCCCCTCACTTGCAGCCCCCCAAGAAACATAGAAACTGTTGGCAGAAAAGGACACCTGGCCCATCTAGTTTTCCAGTAAGCCCTTATACTGGATGATTGCTTCCAACCCACCTGCTGCTGTACCTTTATGGTTCCCCTATGCCTGTCCCAAGCATGCTTGAATCTATCCACCGTGCTCACTCCCATCACCTCCTGAGGTAGACTATTCCATGTGTCCATCACCCTTTCTGTAAAGAAGAACTTCCTCACATTCCCTCTTAACCTCCCACCTTCCAATTTCATGTCATGCCCCCTCATTCTTGTGCTCTTCCTGTATTGGAAAATGTTCCCCCCATACCTTGTTTATATCCTTGAGGCACTTGAGTTTTTCTATCATGTTCCCTCTTTCCCTCCTCTCTTCCGGTGAGTAGATATTGAGGTCCCTTAATCTTTTCTCATAAGTGTTGTGTTGCAAGCCCTGTACCATCTTAGGGGCCCTTCTCTGGACCATCTCCAGCTTGTTAATATCCTTATGAAGGTGCAGCCTCCAGAACTGTACACAATACTCCATGTGAGGCCTGACCATGGTTTTATATTAATGGCATCACTGTCTCCTTCCTTCTGCTGGTGATACCCCACCTATGCACACCAGCATGCCACTGGCCTTCCTAGCTGCCTTAGCGCTCTGCTTTGACATTTTCAGGTCATCTGGAATAATAACCCCCAGGTCCCTTTCCTTCTTCGTGACTGTCAGCAACTCCCTCCCCCTATTCTGTATCTTTCCCAAGGGTTTCTGTGTCTCTGTACATAATTTTGCACTTTTATGAATTAAACTTCAGTTGCCGGTCATCAGACCATTTTTCAAGCTTCCTCAGGCCCCTCCTCATTTTCTCTGACCCCTCTGGGGTATCCATTCTGTTACAGATCTTGGTGTCATCTACAAACAAGCAGACTTTTCCCTCCAGCCCTTCTGCAATATCGATAATGAAAACTTTGAACAGGACTTGCCCCAGGACCAATTCCTGAGGCACCCCACTGACCACACACCCCTCTCCCCAGCCTGCACCCCATTTACCACCACCCTCTGCCTCCTGTCTGTTAGCCAGTTTCTAACCCAGTTTACCACCCTGTCTCCCATGCCCAGCCTACCCAGCTTGTTTATCAGCCTCCTATGTGGGACGGTGTCAAAGGCTTTGCTGAAATCAAGGTAAGCGATGTCCACTGCCCCACCCTGACTTACTTCCTTTGTCACCCAGTCAAAGAAATCAACCAGCTATGTCTGACATGACCTCCCCACTATGAATCCATGTTGCCTATGGTCCTGGGCTGTGATGGCTTCTAAATGCCTCACTATTCTTTCTTTAAGAAATGTCTCCATGATCTTCCCCACTACTGAGGTGAGGCTGACTGGCCTATAGTTCCCCGCCTCCTCTCTGCTGCTGGATTTGTGTAAAGAAACATAGAAACATAGAAAAATAGAATTTGACAGCAGATAAGGACCACTTGGCCCACCCAGTCTGCCCATTTCCCTACCTGCTGGATAAGCTTCAGATCCTAGTTAACCAGCAGCCTACTTCTTCCTACCCCCACCCCCTAGAATTGCCTTATGACTGTCCCATGCATGCTTGAATTCCACCACTGATTTTGACTCCACAACCTCCTCAGAAGGCCATTCCATGCATCACAACCCTCTCTGTGAAAAATACTTCCCTTAAATTACCTCTGAGCCCTCTCTATCTTCAAATTGTGCCCTCTTGTTCTTGCACACTTTTTTTGAAAGATGCTACCCTCTTGGACTTTGTTGATTCCTTGAGGTACTTGAACATTTCTATCATGTCCCCCCCTCTCCCTCCTTTCCTCGAGGGCTACTATTAAGCTCCTTTCATCTCTCTTCATATGTCTTCCGTGCAGACCCTGCATTATTTTAGTTGCTCTCCTCTGGACAGCTTCCATCCTGTCTAGTCTTTGCGGAGATTGGGTCTCCAGAACTGCACACAGTACTCCAGATGGGGTCTCACCAGCTGTCTGTACAGAGGGATAATAACTTCCTGTTTTCTACTGGCGTGCTTCTCCCTATGCATCCCAGTATCCCCTAGCCCTCCTTGCTGCCCTCTCACATTGCTTGCCCACCTTTAGGTCATCTGATATGACTACCCCAGGTCCCTTTTCATTTTTGTTGTTGTTAGTATCTACCTCCCATTGTGTACTCTTCCCTGGGTTTTGTTTCCCAGGTGCATTACCTTGCACTTCTTAGCGTTGAATCTAAGCTGCCATACATTTGACCATTCTCTAACCTTGCAAGTCCCTCTCATCCTTTCCACCCCACTCTGTGCATCAACTCTGTTGCAGATCTTTGTGTCATCTGCAAAGAGACATGCTTTTCCTTCAGTCCCTCTGCAATGTCGCTTATAAAGACATTGAAGAGGACCGGTCCTAATACTGATTCTTGCGGTACCCCACTAGTAACTCTCCTTTCTTCTGAGTGGACTCCATTTACTATTACTCTCTGTGTCCTATTCTCCAGCCAATTCTTTACCCAGGTTGTCATCTTGGGACCCACTCCTAGGCTGGCTAACTTGTATATTGATCTTTTGTGTCGGACTGTGTCAAATGCCTTGCTAAAGTCCAGGTAGGCCATTTCCACAGCCCTTCCCTGATCTACTACTTTGGTCACCCAGTCAAAGAAATCTATCAGATTCGTCTGGCATGACCTTCCCACTGTGAATCCAAAGGCACCACATGTGCTCTCCTCCAATCCTCTGGTACCAACCCTCTGTTGAATGACTCAGTGAACATGGCTGCTAGAGGTTCTGCTATCTCCCTTCATAGTTCTTTTAATCTCCCTGAGTGTTTGCCATCTGATCCCATTGCTTGTCCATCTTCAATTTAGTGAGTTCCTGCAGGACTCTTTACCCTGTGAATAGATTATTGTCCACCTCTTCACCCCCTTGGCAACTGCTGTACTGCTGTGGCCCCTCCATCCCTCCTAAATGTGGTATTCCTGTCACTGAGGAATATGGAATGGGATCATAAGATAATGTCAGCTAATAGTGGTACAGTCTAGTTCTTATTAGGAAAATGCTATTCACATTTAAGTTTCATCCTCAGTTTGTGAGGCTGGTAGCTGAAAGTTTTGTGCTGGCCCATGGTGCCCACTTCCTCCCCGTTGCCACTCTGATTAAATGGCAGAGCAGACTTTCAGAAAAGCCCTACCAAGCTTGTTGCTAAAGAAGTGAGTAGTTCTGTGGAAGGCCTGGCTCTGACATTGTTCAGAATAGGTGTGGGTGGGGAGGGCATGAGTAGCGTGTGGCTGCAGCTTCCAAAAGTGAGAGGCTCTCCTGCAGCTGTGAATTAGGCTTTCTGTGGGGACCAGCAATTAGAGTAAAAGGTAAAACCACTCCTGTGGTTGTGAATTAAGCCCTTGGTGGGAAGCAGCAATTATGGCAGCCAAGTGGCAACCATAACATGAGGGGGCACAGTCTTAAGCTGTAGGGAGAGAGGTTTAGAAGGGAGGGAGGGAGGTCAGGAAGCACTTCATGGAGAGGGTGGTGGACACTTGGAATGCACTTCCAGAAGAGGTGGTCTTGTTGAAAATGGTGGGCAGCTTCAAGAAGGGCTGTGATAGGCACGGGGGGAGGTAAGGATCATGGGTAGGGAGAATGGAAAGGTTTGGATGAGTGGGGGGGCAGGGTCAGCAGCTCAAGCTGTGGACCCTGCAATATGAGCAGACTAGACAGACCAAATGGCCTTTCCTGCTGGCTTCTTTGTATGTTCATATGTTTGAATGACACTGAAATCTACGCTCATGGCTAGCTGTTACTATCCTGAAGGGAGAGTTTAGTAAAGAGGCTCAGACAAGAAAAAGAATGGAGGTGGAGGGAGCTGCCATAGCAAAAGCCATTTGTGTTGCTTATGTTACTGCTCTGAATAAGCAACAGTGAAAAGGGTCTAGCCGGACACAGAAGAGAGGGCAGCAGGAGCCACGCTGGTGAAAGCTGTACCCCCAGCTAAGCTGAATGCCTGCAGTGGGCTTAATTAAGATAATAAATTTGCTAGGGCCTGGATCTGATGGTCAGTTCATCTCCCTGAGGGAAACATTGAGCAGAAGGTACTACATTGATCCATCCCATATGACTGCATGTGTTAAGAGCCCTGGGGGACAAATGCTGTAGAACTTCAATTATCTGCATCAGGCAGGTGACATAGATTTGGTGTGAAAGAGCAGGAGGTCAGTTAACTGGGACTGCACTTTTTTAATCATGTTTATATTATGACTCTGTGTTCCTGCTTCCAAACACAGAAACCCCTTCTGGGCACAGAAATCCTCTAGTGTTATAATATCTGACGTGGGCTTGCTTGACACTCAGCTGCTACCTAAGGTCCCAAGTCATGACAACATACTGACAAATGCACTTAAAACAAGAAAGCCACCATCACCATAACCAAATCAGGATGCTTGCTGTTCAGGAAGGACAGAGGTGTGTGTGTGTGTGTGTGTGTGTGTGTGTGTGTGTAGGGGAGTAGCACTGTATATAAAAGAAGGGTAGAACCAATGGAAATAGACAGCCATAGTAGGTCAGAAAAAAACAGAAACCATGTGGATAGCAACAGGGAATGAAAAACAAATAAAGATTGGGGTGGTATACAGACCTCCAGCAAGGATCAGAGGGTGGATAAAGAACTGGGAGAGATGATAAGAAAGGCAGTCAGTTTAGGGGAGGTGATAGTAACAGAGTTTTTTAACGTGCTATGATGTGGACTGGAGAGTTCTGATCACAGCGAGCGCCAAGAACCAGCTCCTGGTAGATGCATGCCAGGAGGCATTCCTGGCACAACTGGTCCAGGGCTCCATAAGGGAAGGAGTTCTTCTGGACTTAGTACTCACCAACAGTGAGAGGATCCAAGATGTGGTAGTCCTGGAAATGCCAGGATCTGGCGACCCCAAGACAGTCCGATTGGAGACCAAGACCGGGAGGATCAGCAAAGGGGAACATACTGGACAGTGATCTTTAATGACCTGAATCATCATTACGGAATTAGTTATTAAACAAGCATTTGTCACTGCCGAATGTTGTCTTACTGGTATTGGCATTGTTAGTGCAGAAGTTAGAGAAATGTATAATAGGAATGGCAGTGAAGTATTGAACTGACATCAACCCCCCCACCCTGCAGAGACTGGCAAACATTGGGATGTGCCTTTGGGTCATCGGCCATAATACTCACGCCATTTCACCTCACCCTACCCTGCAGACACCAATAAGTGTTGCGGTGTGCCTTGGGGTCTTTGGGCCTTACACTCACCCTATTCCATAAGGAAATACACTGAGATGGGTGAAGTATAGCAGAATGGGGTGAACTTTGGGGCTGAAGAGTCCAAAGCACACCTTGATGCCTGTCAGTGGCTGCAGGCTGGGAGTGGGGGTGGAATGGCATGAGCATTACAGCCAAATGTACCAAATCACACCCCTGACACCTGTCAGTCTCTACAGAGTGAGATGTTCCAGTTGGAAACCCTAATGCCCCAGGCATTGTTTGGTATTTTCACACCAAATTTTCAACATGGGCTTTTTGAGACCCCACCCCATGAACAGTGGCACTATCAGTTCATTAGCTGAAAGGTGATTTTGCACAGTGATAGTGCCATTTGGTGCCAAGGGTGCAAAAACACATTTCAATCAGGATGTGAAAAATGAGAGCTGTACTGTTCATGAGGAGGTATAAGAAATGGCAATGTTTAAAATCTAGAGTGAAAATATGAAAAATTGGTGAAGTCACGGGCGTGCATAGAAACTGCACAACATATGCCTGTAAAGCAACTGTTCTGGGGATTTTTTTAATCAGATTTTCAACTTAAGCATTTTGGGACCTCTGCTCACGAACAGTGTCACTGTGATTTTCTTAATCTGTCCTGAACATTGATTTCCCACAGCAATCGCACCATTTTGTGCCAGATGTGCGAAAACACATTTTATGCAAGATGTGAAAAATGACAGCTGTACTGTTCACCAGGGGGTGTGAAAAATGGCAATGTTGAAAATCTGGAGTGAAAATATTACAAATTCTCAAAGTTACGAGGGTGCATGGAACTGTGCAATGCACGCTAATAACACAGTAATTTTGGGGAATTTTTTCACCAAATTTGTAACATAGGCTTTTTGGGAGCCCGCCTAATGAACAATGGCATTATCATTTCGTTATTCTGTTTCAAAAGGTGATTCCACGCAGTGACCATGAAATCACCTTTCAGGACCAAATAACGAAATGACAGTGACTGATTTCATGTGGTGGGATCCCAAGAACCCCATGTTGAAAATTTGGAGCCAAAAGTCAAAAAAATGGCAGAGATATCCACCTACAGTAAGTTGAAACCTCCTCCAGTGATGCCATTATGCAGCGCTCCGGCATTTCTTCAGTTTGTGGTCAGCTTTGAAGAGTGCAGACATGTTCCCACTCCACCGAAGATCACGGTGCCACCCTCTGGAGGTAAAATGTCCAGTGTTCCCCATGAGTTTGGGTCGGGTGATGTTAGCCACAATGGGGAGGACTCCCACTGTGGCACACGATGGGGGTGGGGCAGGGGCAGGAACATGATGACACAGTTAACTTCAGACACCAAGGAGGCACATTGGTGTGGTGTCCCAGTGTGCCACACAATCTTGGGGGGGTGTTAAGCATGCCAACAGGAAGACTGGGCACCCCCAAATTCAGCTTTCTAGGGATTGTGAGAGGTGGATGGCATGAGCCACTTCGCTATGTTGTTAAATGTTTACCATGTAACACAATGGGGTGGGGGCGAGAACAGGCCACGCAGTTGGCTTCTGAACACCATGGAGGCACACTGGGGTGGGCTACCAGTGTGCCACACAATCTTATTAAACATGCCAACTGGGAGATTGGGCACCCCCTGAAGTCAGCTTTCTAGGGATTGCGAGAGGCAGACGGCATGAGCCGCCACCATATTTATTGAAATGTTTCAGCAGGCAAGGCACATAGGGGAGACATGTCATCTGTGCTGCTGCATGATGAACTTGTCTCTGATTGCAGCGGCAAGTTTATTTCAAGTTGGTGGCACTGCATAAAACTTGCATCACCGCTAACATGCTCGCTAATTGGTGAACGAGGGACGTACCTTCCAAAGCGTGCCCTGCATTGTCCAAAACGGACACACCTCTGCATTTCTCCTACTACCATCACCTACTGCCACAAAATGTTGCTTGCACATGCACAAGACAACATAAAAAGCAGTTTTTACAAATGTCTCAGAGAATTAAAATTACAACAGGGATGATTCTAAGAATGTCAAAAATACATTTTTGTGAGAAAAAACAACTTTATGAGGACATTTCTTGCTGGCTGACAAATATTGTTGCTTTAAAGTTCTTTAGATCACCTCCCACTTTAAGACATTGAATGAGGGCAAACTAGCAATGTGCTGCCAGAAGCACGGTGTGTTACCAACAAATGTAATGCTTCAGAAAGCAAACAGGAAGATTAATTAGATATGTATTAAATCCTCACGCTCCCATGGAGCCCATAGGGCACTAAAGTGCCAGCAGAGGGTGAAGTATACAGTGGAAAGCAACTTACAGTTTATTTACCTAGGGCAGTCCAGCTGAGATGCATTATCAGATTTTTATTGTGGCCCTGCATTTATCCGTTTTTATGGCTGCAAAGGGTGTAGGCCTGCAGATGTGTTGCGATGAAAATAGAGAAACTGGAGCTTGCTGGATACTAAGCGGACTATTTAAATAGTGGAGGTGAATGGCAATCACTGTGTGTTCACCACACTATTTTGTCCGTTGGTGCCGGTGGAACATGGCACTATCCACCATGTCCACAATGGCCACCGGAGTTCTCTGTGCATGCCCAACGACTTGTGCATGCACACTGAACTCTGGGGGCATGGCAACACAGTCTGCCATGTCCAAGACGGCTACTGGAGTTCTTTGCATATGTGCGATGGCTCGTGTATGCACACTGGGCTCCAGCAGCCATCTTGGACATGGAGGACTGTGCCTCCATGCCTCTGGAGTTCAGTGCACATGTACGAGTCTTACAGCATATGCAGATAACTCCGGCAGCCATCTTAGACATTGTGGACAGTGCCATGTTCTGCCATTACCTCAGCTGCAACTGTACTGGCTCTAGCCAGAGTTTGTTTATCATTGGGTGGAAAGAAGCATGGGGAGGTTCAGCAACTTGCTTAGGGTCATACAGTGGGTGTTTTGCTGCAGCCAGATTTAACCTGTGATCTCGTTTTTTTCCAAGCCAGTAATTTCTAAACAGTAGACCACACTCCCACCAGCAAAGTCTCCAAGCAAAGCTTACTAACTAATCTGTAAATTAATGACAGATGGCCCATGGCTTTTCGCCTTGGCACAAATCAACAAATATGTTGCATTGGTCACCCTGGAGATCAAGCAGCCTATCTATTCAAAAGCCAAACAAAAATCAGCGTCAACAATATAATGAAATCCCAGGCCATTAGTGTTATGTTCATGGAGCGTAAGGAAATGCCATTGTGTTTTTAACAAGTAATTGTTTTGGAGCCAGTGTAGCTACAGTTATTTCTAGCATCATAACACAACACATCATTTTGCAAAGAACTGGCAATGTTTGTTTGGAGTCCATTAGACAACTTTTGCTTCCTGACCAACCACCTGAAGAGTTTGCAAAATCAAAGGTGGTCCTGCTCAGTGCCCCCACAAAAGTTATTCAACAGGGAGCATATGGGGAGGTCATGTCCATCTTGTTACGTCTTGTCCTCAGGTTCTATGTGGAGCAGTGCTATACTACAGAGTTTATATGTAGGTGACACAACTGGATGTTGCACCATTCTACACTATACAGTTTATAGGTAGGTGACACTACAACATGCAACATGTAAGTAATAACTCATTCCAGGGTATGGAGTTATAGGGATTTATTAAATGGGCATCATAAAATAGGAGTTCTGATTGGCTGCTAGGGATGCGTTATTCAGTCTGATGCACAGGAAAAAGGTTCAAGACTGGGCAGTGGGCACTGACATACGTGATTTTGCCCACTCAGAACCTTAACAAAACTAAACACAGTCGTGTTATTTATGCCATAAGTGGTGCCAGCCGAACTGAAACAAATAAAACAAATACCTCTAACCTTCCACTCAGAGTGCCCCAGTGATTGAATATTTTGATTTTAATAAAATCCTTCTTCCTGTGGATGTAGCATAAATGAACTGCACACATGCTCGTTCATTGATAATAAAAAAAACGGAACAGCCCGTATACCGGCCCGCCCGCTCGCTCTTGAAATTCTTATTTTTATTTCTAAAGTACAGCCGTGATGTCTCTCCCAACCTGCCTGCTCATTCATCTATTTAAAAAAAAAACGAACATCCGCAATCTCTCTCTACCAGCCCGCCAACCCACTCTATCTCTGTACCTGCCCGCCCGCTTGCTCTTGAAGTTTTCACTTTTAATTATAAAAAAAAACAAAAAGCAAACAGCCGCATTTTACTCTTTTTTCTCTTACTTGTCTCCACACAGCATTGGGGGAGGTGAGGTGAATACTGCCACGATAACCAGACCTAAAGTACAGAAGCCTTTCTAGGATAAAATTCCTTCAATGCAAAAACAAAAAAACACAGGACACTTAGGCGGAGGAACTATTTTATTAAAAGTGACACAAACATACATGTTTTTACCTACTTTAAATTGGAAATTTAACCTACCAAATGTAGTTGCACTAAAGATAGCCATTTCATAAACGCAATAAGCCATTCCAGGGTGTGAGTTAGACACTTTAACACATGGCTAGGAGGCTGGACACACTCAGCCGGTGGCCTTGTGCCTCACTACATCTCCTAGCCATGTGTTAACGTGTCTAATACACACCCTGTCATGGCTTATTGCTTACTTAATCCATGCCTGGGGTGCTTTGTGAGGCATGAGGCCACAGGCCGAGTGTCATCATAGCAGCCCAGATGTGGATCAAATCCTTATAACCCCATACCCCGGAGCAGCTTACTGCACTTATAATATGGGTTATGTTCAAAACACAAAATTACATCCACAGATCTGTTTTTTTTCCTCTTTCGAGAGAGAAAACAAGAGTGTATCCTGCCGACCTGAAAAGTAGTCCCCAACAAGTAATGCATATCTCACTTATGTTATGAACACACAAATGGTACAAATATACATGAAAACAAAGAAGCTTTTTACCGTGCTTTAGCAGACTTGGCCATTGGCTGCACTGTAAAGGGGGTGGCTAGCCCCCACAATTAAGCAAGCTAAAACAAATATACTCCTGCAGGAGTCGGGGCACTAGGGGTATTGCTTGTGACAATTGCTTTATGGCCAAACAGTAAAGTAGCACATTGCTGTTTAATATTGACTGCCTGCTGCCTTTTTTCTTATTTTGCGCGCCATATATTTGTTTTAGCTTACAAATATGCATGAGCTGGCAGTATAGCCTAGAGATTAATGAGCTGTGAATGAGCTTGGTACATCTAGCAGACAGATCTGAGTTTGATTCCTACAACCTCCATGTGCATACTGTGTGACTCTAAGCAAGTCACTTAACCACCCCAGTGCTCACGGGTCACTCCTGAAAACGCATCTGTGCCTAGTGGGCCTTACCCGGTTAACAAAGAATGAAATAAAAAATAAATAAAATCCTATTACTATATTTCTGACCTTTGTTGCCCATAACATAAAGTGAAATAAATAAAAAGGCTTTCTTTTGATCTACCCCATACACAGACACACACACGCTCCTCAGATCCCAACACTGTCACTGTTTAAATGACAGCTAGAGAATGCTGCTGCTTAGGTGCCCTGTCTGCTCACTCTCCTTCTGTCTCAATGACTGATGCAGCAGTATTGTCTCTCTCTCTGTGCATGGTGAGATGCCAGTCTATTGGGCTCTGTCTCTCTCTGACAGCTCTGGGGGGGAAACTACAATGGACGACAGGCTGTTAGGAATCTCCACACCATAGTGCTCTCTCTCTCTCATGCATACCATGGAAGAACACAACTCTGCGTTACCAAATGGTTCAGCAGGGGATGGGAGGGGAGACAAAAACACTAAAATCTATTCAAACAACATGAACTCTTGCTATATTATAGACATTAGCAATTTGATCCAGCTCTAGAACTGCCCCGGAGTGAAATGGTTAAAACCATTCCAAAATAGAATTTTGGCACGAGAGCAGCTCTATCTGTGTCATTTCAAACTTGAACTGTCAGATTCTTTACTCCGCCTCAGTGAACAGTCGCTCCGGAGATTTCTCCTTCTGCTCGGTTCATTTCTCGGTTTAAAGTGTTTCTCGTTGATTTAACCGAGAATAGTTTTATTTTAACCGCAAAACCGTTCGGTTCAAGCTCTATCTGTGGTAACCGTAAGTAAATGAAGGTTTTGTCTGTGTGGAACTTGTAAGTTATCGGTTCAGTTTTGAACCGATTAGTGGGTTTAAAACTCATTTAAAACTAAAAGTTACTATTTTAGAGTGCGGTTCCCGGTTCTTATCGGTTCTAAAAAAAACGGATTTATTACGTTTTTTTCCTATACCCGTGACACGGTTAGGAACCGATAAGGGTGTCTTGTCTGGCACTGCCGTTAAAAGGGCAAGTTTTTGGTTAGGCTGGCATTATGTCTGAGAAACCCAAAAAGAAAACTGGGCTCACTGGTTTCAACACTGTGATGTTTGTGGGGAAGTCTTTGCCAAGCTGACCCACACACCACATGTGTTTATTGTCTGGGGTTTGACCACCTCCAGTCAGACTGCCAGGTATAAGAATTTCCCTGCAGCCACCCTGGAAAAAGATTGGGCAGGCTCAGGAACGAGAGGCCAAAAGTCCGCTGACCTGATGAGCCAGCCTGGTTCGTGCCAACCGAACCAGAGGGAGTGCCTCTGACCAGGGCCAGACTTCCTCGGCAAAGAAAAGCTGGTTCTGAGGAACCAATTCCAGTAAAGAAAACAAGAAAATCAGCAGGTCTGGAGTCCAAAATTCTTCTCCAACTGCTGCAGAGATAGCAAAAGCCATACAAATTGTCCAGTCACTGTCTCAGGGTCCGTCCGAACCACCACTATCTGGTAAAAGGTCGGTTCGTCCGGTCCCAGTGGTTCAGGATTATGATATTGAGGAATTTTATGAACCAGAGGAGGGGGAGGAGGATTATGAACAGTATGAATGTGGCTGGGAAGGTCTGGGTGTGCCCATTGAACCGGACATCTCCCCAGACAGACCTTTAGAATCTCCCCCTATGCTGTCTGAGTCCCCATCTCATTTTATGTTTTATAAAAAGTTGCTGAAACCTCCAGCTTCCTTTAGAAGAGGCTGTGGATGAGCAAGAGGAGCCTGATTTTGTAGAAATGATGGATATTCCAGAGTCTAGGAGATTGTCTATTCCTTTATATAAGTCTTTTAGGAAACAAACAATTAAAATTTTAAAAGCTCCTAATTCTGTGCCTCCTGTAGATAAAAGATGGACAGAAGGTATACATTGTCAGGCCCTGATACAGAATTCCTTTCTCAGCAATGCAGTCATGTTAGTAGTTCAGGCTGCTGCCTGTGATAAAGCTAATATTCCTTGGCTTCACATCCTCCTGACAAGGATTCCAGGAAGATTGATGCCATGGCAAAAACAGTATATGGCAGCCTCTCTGGGACTCAGGCAAGCAAATTATATGGCTTATGTGGCTAGGTATCAGAAATCTAGATGGGATACTGTTATGTGACTACAAGCAGGCCTATGGCCAGCTGGCTAGTGAACTAGAACAGGTGGCTGCTGATGGCATTGAAGCCTCTAAGGTTCAGTTTCATGCTGCTGTGGATGTTAATGATGTTTCCTCTAGGGTCATGGCCACATCTGTAGCTTTTCGTAGGTTGGCCTGGCTCAGGTGTACTAGTTTGTCACAGGATACCCAGACTAAGGCTATGGATTTTCCTGTGGTGGGAAATTCTCTGTTTGGAGAGCAGACAGAGAACTACATGAAGAAGATGGATAAATATAGGACTACTTACAAGAGTGCCCAGGCTGAGAGCGGCAAGCCACTCCTCAAAGGCATGCCCCCAGGGGTAGGGGAGACCTTTCACAGGCCTTTCTACCAGACTCAGGCCTCCTCTGCCTATGCTCAGAGGGGCTTCTTCAGAGGCAGGGGCAGACGAGGGTGGGCAGACCTGCTCCCACCCCCAGCCTAAAGTTCATAAACAGGCACCCTGATGGGGTGCCCAGGGCCAATTCTCCTGTACCAGTGGGGGCAGGCTGGCTTACTTCAGTCAGAATTGGGCTTCTTTAACCTCAGACAAGTGGGTTCTGGAAGTAGTAAGCCAGGGTCTGGTTCTCAGCTTCAAAAAGTTTCCCAAGTTGAGAAGACTTTTTCTACCTGGAAGTGCTTCAGAGACCCTCGCTCTGGAAACAGAGGTCTCATCCCTGTTAGCTCTCAGACCAGTAGAAAGGGTTCCTCCCCTGCATCAGGGCAGGGGTCTGTATTCCAGATACTTCCTTACCCCAAAAAAGACAGGAGAGTGGCGGCCCATTTTAGATCTCAGATATCTGAACAAGCATCTTTTGAAACCAAAGTTCAAAATGGTAACTCTGGCAATGATTTTACCTTTCCCTAAGGCCAGGGACTGGCTAGCCTCCCTGGACCTCAAAGATGCCTATTTCCATGTCCTAATCAGAAGATCCCATCAAAAGTACCTCAGATTCGAACTGCCTCAGGTCATTACCAGTTCAGAGCAATGCCCTTGGCTACCCTCTGCTCCAAGGGTATTCACAAAGTGTCTAGCAGTGGCAGTGGCCCACTTAAGGAGGCAGAGAATTGCTGTTTTTCCCTATCTAGATGACTGGCTCATTGTAGGCCACTCCCCAGAACAGGTAAAATCTCACCTGCAGGTCACCCAGCAGCTCTTCACCTCCCTGGGTTTTCTGCTAAACCTACCAAAGTTGGTTCTGGAACCAGTCCAGGTACTCACCTTTATAGGGGCAGAATTGACACAAAGCTAGCCAGAGCCTTTCTTCCCCCAGAAAGGGTAAGGAATTTAGTGGCTCTGGCCTCTTCCTTCACTCTGCAGGTCTCTCGACCAGCAAGACACTTTCTGCAGCTCCTGGGGCACATGGCTACATCCACAGCTGTTGTGCAGGGAGCCAGATTTCAGATGAGAGACATTCAGTTTCACTTGAGAACCTTTTGGTCTCAGAGAAGAGACCCCCTTTCCAAGTTGGTCCCAGTGACTCGAACCTTGATCCTAGCTCTCCAGTGGTGGCAGGATCAGAGCAATTTAAGAGCGGGGGTCCCCTTCATTTCCCCTTCTCACGACTTGACTCTCACTACAGATGCTTCCCTTCTGGGTTGGGAAGCCCACATGGGCGACCTTTCCACTCAGGGAGTTTGTTCCCCCCAGGAATCTCTGCTCCACATCAATTTGCTGGAACTCAGAGCTGTCTTTTTAGCTCTTCAAGCTTTTTCTGCATCTGTCCACGACAAGGTGATACAAGTCAGAACAGACAACACCACAACAATGTGGTACATCAACAAACAGGGGCACTCGGTCTTCGGCCTTGTGCACCGAGGCAATGAAGTTGTGGTCTCTGGCCTATTCCCTGAACACTTCCCTCATAGCAGTTCATCTTCCAGGGAAGGACAATGTCCTAGCGGATGCCCTCAGCAGGATTTCCCAGGGCCATCACGAATGGTCCCTGGATCCTCAAGTGCTGGGGATAGTTTTACCAGGTGGGGCATCCTCAGATAGATCTTTTGCAGCCCCAGACAATCACAAACTTCCTCTGTTCTGTTGCAGGCCTCCAGTGCTGGGCTCAGTTCCCCTGGATGTCCTTCTTCTGGATTGGGAGGGAAGTTCCTCATGCTTCCCCTTTCTCTCCTATTCAAAGTACTAGTCAAAATCAGATCTCAGCCTTGCAGGGTGATTCTGATTGCCCCGGATTGGCCAGGCAGCCCTGGTACCCACTCCTTTTGTCTCTGACAGTCCATCTTCCCTGTGCCTCCCAGGAATCACAGTCTGTTGACTTGTGCCCAGGGAAGGGTTTGTATCCGGACCTCAAATCCCTCAACCTCAAGGCCTGGCTCTTGAGGAATTAGAGTTTTCTGATTTACACCTCTCTCAGGGTGTTCTTGAGATCCTAAAGGCTTCCAGAAAGCCATCCACTAGGGCTACTTACAGTTCTAAATGGAAAAGGTTTTCCATTTGGTGTGCTGGGAAAAATATTTCCCCAGAATCTGCTGAATTGCCCATTTTGTTAGATTACATGGTACATCTTAATTCCTTGGGTTTCAGACCAGCTACCCTGAGAGTTCATTTGGCAGCTGTGTCTGCTTTTGTGTCAGCAGGAAAGTCATCCCCTCTTTCCTCTCATCCTGTGTTTTCCAAGTTTTTTAAGGGATTACTCCATACTAATCCTCCCTTTCGAACCGGCCCCTGCTTGGGACCTTAATGTTTGCATTGCCCAGTTAATGCAACCCCTTTTGAACCTCTGTCTTCTGCAGAGCTTAAGTACCTAACTTGGAAAACTGTTTTTCTAGTGGCTATCACTTCTGCCAGACGATAAGTGAATTGCAAGCCTTGTCAGTGGAGACTGACTTTATTTCTTTCCACAGGGATAAGGTAGTCCTAGGACTAATAGGAAGTTTTGCCTAAGGTGGTTTCAGATTTCCATCTTAATCAATCTATCTCCTTCCAGTATTTTCACTGATCACCCTCTTCGGTGAGAGGAGGTTGCACAGCCTGGATGTTAAGAGAGCTCTTAGTTATTATATAGAGTGTACCAAAGGTCACAGGTTCGAATCCCTCCAACTTTTCCTTACCTATGGTGAAGTTTGGGAAAGGCAAACCTGCCACTAAGAGATCAATAGCCAGGTGGATTGTCTCTTGTATCCAATTTTGTTATCAGAAAGTGGGCAGAGCCTCCCCCCCTGGTTTGAGGGCTCATTCTACCAGGGGTACAGCTGCGTCTCTAGCTGCTGCCAGAGATATCCCTTTATTAGAGATTTGCCAGGCTGCTACTTGGAAAATGGTACACACTTTTACCAAGCATTACTCCCTGGATGTCCAGGCCAGAAGAGATGCTCGGTTTGGCACAGCTGTTCTTCAGAGCCTATTCCTAGTAGGTTCTGCCCTCCTCCATGGAGGTACTGCTGTGTATTCTGCTACATGTCTATAATATAGCAAGACTTCATGTTGTTTGAAGAAAAATTACTCACCTTAGTAATGTTGTTTCTTCTAATGGAGTCTTGCTATATTATAGACCTCCCCCCCAACCTGCCCCTCTCAGAACCTCTACTTGGTGGAGTGCGGGCAACTTAGTGTGGGCACTACTTATGTCCTGTTAGCGTTTTTTCCCCTTTGGGACTTTGGAGGTGTGTATGTGTACGCGTGTGTGTGTTTTATTATACTTATGTTCCATTTTCATATTATTAGAATGGTGTTAGTATTCCTGGTCCCCTGACTTGAGTCTTGGGTGTTGGGACCATCAATGGTTCTTATTATTTAGGTAGCCATTTGGCTAGTGTAGGTTACAGCTTCCACACAGACCTTAGTGAGTTTGGCTCGTAAAGATCTGACAGTTCAAGTTTGAAATGACACAGATAGAGCTGCTCTCGTGCCAAAATTCTATTTTGGAATGGTTTTAACCATTTCACTCCGGGGCAGTTCTAGAGCTGGATCAAACTGCTAATGTCTATAATATAGCAAGACTCCATTAGAAGAAACAACATTACTAAGGTGGGTAATTTTTTCTTTCTGTCCGTCTCCCACTTGAATTAAGAAGTGGTTCGGGACAGGATGGGAGGGGAGACTCAAACACTTGCAGCTCACTCTAGCCGTTTCCCCATTCAGGGATTTTGTCTCTGCCTGTCTCCCACTTCTGGAGTCTCATCCCCTGGTGATCATCACTTCTGCTACAGCCATACAGCTCTTGCACAGCCTACCTCTCACTGTACATTCACTACTGAGGAGGAGACCATTGTCTGTCTCACTCTCTCTCATAAGATGACTGCGTTGCAAGCTGCCGTATATTGCTGTTGCCTCTTTCCAGTTTAGCTTCTGAGCTGCAGCTCTCTCCTGTTGGCAGCACAGTTACACTGACGACCCAATGTCAGGGGCCGCTGACATGAAAAACTGGGGAGGAGAAACACAACACTCTTGGTTGCTTTTCTCATGACTGCAGTACAAACTGTTTGACATAGCTGGGAGGTACAGGGACAAGGATCATACTGAGACATGGCAGTCATGGGAGTGGATTTGAAAATGCAAAGCAGAGTGGATAACAGAGAGACAGCAGGAATTATGAATGAAATGTCCCTGTCTGTCTCTCTCACTTCAAACATGCGCAGCCACAACACAGTATGGAGTTATTGTTACAGTATGGGGCTTGAATGCAATGGCTACAGTGTACTAATTCAAGTGTAGGGACTTACCTTCTCGCACACTCTCTCCCGCTTCACTAAGGCAGGTCAAGGGCTGCTGTTTTCATTTACTTTCTTGAAGAGGAAACAAGTGCCGACTTGTGCAGGGATATTTAGTCAGGGTCATTCACTGCAACTGTGGAGTAAATAGGAGATTTAATCCACAGTCAGGGATGGTCTTTGACCAATTAACTTGTCTTCTTTTCCCAACCCATGTTATAATATGCTATGTTACATCATGCTATGCTACACTACAGAGTTTACATGTGGGTGATACTACACTAATGTGCACTACAGAGTTCAAAATAGGTGACAAAACACTACGTTACACCATGCTGCACTACAGAGTTTACATCTGGATGACATCACGCTATACTACACTATGCTACACTGCAGCATGTTCTTATAGGCAACATTACACTATGCTACACCATGTCACACTACTGAGTTTATATCGAGATGACACCATGCTATACTATGCCATGCTGCACTACAGAATTTACATGTAGGCGACACTACGCTATGCTTCAGCATGCTACACTATGGGGCCCACATATTCAAAGGAGATGCACGGGCTAATATGGAGATGCATGGCACATCCCAGAAAATGCACAGAAGAGTGATATTCGAAAGGGAGAGATGTGTCACACATTTCAGAATGTGCTATCATGCAGAAATAATGTATGCGGTGAAAAAAGAGAAGGAGAGCACCTGAATATGCCACACATGTGTATATTCAGCCAAAATGTGTGGTGCATGTGTCGTGCATCACAAAACTGTGCCATGCAAAGTTAGATATGTGAGGGGATGGCCTAATTCAGTCAGCCATCCTCAAGCAGGCTGCAGAACTGCAGACAGATGACCCTGAGACAGCCCTCGGATGGGGCACCAGGATGTGCTTCAGGCACCCACACATGGTGGTCATGCCAGAACAGTAGTACCCAAAGCCACAGCCACACTGGGTGATACCACTGGCACCGCCCAGTCAGCCACCCCCCAAACCACACCCAGGTCATTAATGCCCAGCTGCCACATGCTAGTCAGGTGCCCCCCAGCACACCAGCGGAGTACACAACTACAATGCAGCACATGTACCAGGTGTCATGAGCTGCACCCATGTGGCCATCAGAGTGCCATCTGATGGAGGCTTGCATCCATGGTGGCATCTGGGATGATGGTGAGCAGGATGCATGGTGGTAATGGTGGTAACATGGTGTAGGTCGGGGACAGCCCAGTGGTACACACACATGGTGGAACACCATAGGTACACACAGCATGCCCATGCCAGACCCAAACCACCAGGATCCACATACGTGTCACTGATTCCAACCCTGCAGTGTGACAATGCCACAGGGGCCCTGGGCATGGGTCACTGTGGTGTACTGGAGGTGAACAGTGCACAACTGTGAGCAGTGTGTGGCAGGGGTGGCACCACCTGTGACCTGGAGGTGGCAAGGACATGCCCCAAGGACTCTGGACCCCTCCATTGTTGTGCATGTGGCCATCTAGGGCATGGATATGGTCATGGGTAGTAGCACTACAAACCTCTCAACTGTCACACAGTACAGGGTACAGCACTCATAACGTCACTCAGACACCCTCTGACCCAAATAGAGTAGATTGTGCAGAATTGTATGATAATATGTGATGCTAGGTATCAGCACACAGTAGCAATATTGGTGCACTTATTTCCACAATCTTCTGAGCTTGCACTATCATGTTTACTGCTGTGTCACACATTCTGACCAGTTGTGACACACCTTGGCACACATTTGGGTGCTGAGGGGTTGGGGGGTATGTAGCACTGTACTCAGGCCAACGTAGTCCACCCACAAACACCCATGCATTCCACCTGCCTGCTAGGCTGCAGGACCTCCTGTCCACCTTTGTGGCATGGTGGTGCTGTCCTGCAATGCTGGAAATGTGCATGCCAATGGTATGCAAATGGCCTGATTACATTCCAGTAATGAGATGCAAATGTACTGTTTGGGTGCTGACTATGCAATGAGGCCATTAGCATATCCTGGCTGAATATTGCAGATCTGCATGCCACAGAAGTGGCTTTTGGCCGCACACTTCTGTATGCTCTACAATGGGCTCTGGGCACCTGCCGTGCTGCGTATTTCCCACTGTGCGATCGCGCATGTTTGGGACATTCAGCCACACATATGCGATTGCATATTATGGCGCAACTTCTGAATATACCATTATTTTGTGCCGGTGCAGTTCAGTTGTGCGGCACAAGCACTTTCGCGATGCAGCCTGCCACTTTAGAATACTGGGCCCTAGGAGTTTACAGGTATGTGACACAACACTACACGATGCTACACTACAGAGTTTATATGTTGGCAACTCTATGCTACACTAAGCTACTCTATGGAGTTTACATGTAGGTGACACTACACTGTGCTAAATTATGCCACTGTACAGAGATTACATAAAGGAACCATTAACGCTGTGCTACACCATACTACACTATAGAGTTTAAATGTAGGTGATATTACACTATGCTATGCCATGTTACGCTACAGATATTACATGCAGGTGACACTACACTATGTTATACCATGTTACATTACTGAGATTACATGTAGATATCACTAGACTACACTACACAATGTTACACTACAGAGTTTGCATGTAAGTGACACTATGCTATGCTACACTGTAGAGTTTACACATAGGTAGCATTATACTGTGCTACACCACCATGCTACTCTACAAAGTTTACCTGTAAGTGAATCCCTTTGTGAATGACCTCCCATCTAACAGTAGGTGTGAGGCTGGATTGCTGTGGTGGAGGTTCATGAGTGAGCTTCTCCCTGGTAGTAGGCAAGAGGCCAGATTACTATAGTGGTTTGTGAGTGATCTTCCATCTGGCAGTAGGTGAGAGGCCAGATTGCTGTGGTGAAGGTTTGCAAATAATTTTCTATCTGACATTAGGTGTAACGCAGGATTACTATGGTGGGAGTGATCTCCCACCGGCAGCAGTCATGAGGTCGGATTGCTATGGTGGAGGTTCATGAGTGATTTTTCCATTTGGCAGTTGGTGAGAGGGAATGCTACCCCCAATCACCACTCTTTTAGGTGAACCATTAGAATATGTAGTCAAATTCAAGCACCTGGTCATCTGGATAGACTTAACATTGTACTTTTATGACCACATTGAGGAACTGACTGAAAAACTCAAACAGCAACTCGGCATTTTCTTCCATCTTAGACACCTGCCCACCACAGCAGCCAAAACCAGACTTGTTCAAGCAACCTTTCTCCCACTGCTGGACTTCGCAGACATACTTTATGGGCAATCAAGCAGCTCAGTCCTCTCTAAACTTGATACCCTTTACCATAGGGCGATAAGATTTATAACTGGAGCTCCCTACTCCACACACCACTGCTCTTTATACACCCTGGTTGGTTGGTCATTGCTCAAATTCAGATGCCAAAAAAATGCTGCCCTATGGACATATTGTGGTGTAACTAAAAATCTCCCTCAATATATTTCGGACTGCCTTCCTATCTGCCCTATGGCACGGGGTCATAACATTGCAAGACATTATGCCACAGCAATATACAACACTGCCAATACAGCACAATATATCGCCTATGGCATAAGTCTTTGTTTTGAGGAAGGCTCCACCCTCCACCCCCCCCCATTATGAGGGACTGTGCCCCCGAACACTCCCCAACTAATATAACTAACTCCGGGTTAACAGTTAATATCGCACAAAGAAAAAATTCCATGCGTCTGGGACCAGGAATCAAAATCAGGTCCCACATGCACTGCCTGCCTTCTTTGCTGCCAGTGGCTCATCCCATCGAGCCACGGCAGCTGCTCGGTGGACCCCTGTCCCAGCAGGATTCTTATTCTGCACTAGGAAGAGCGAGAGGGTGCACTACCGCACATACATCCTTTCACTGTTTTGCACCCTCTCACTCTTCCCTACCACGCTGTTCCTACTTCGCAGTCATGTCATGTGTTGTAGAGCATATAACATATTGACCTGGTAGGCTGCCAACAGGAAATAATGCCTTGAGGAGTCTCTCATACATCTTCCTTGTAATCCCCAAAGTTAGAATTTGATTTAATAGCTCGTCCATCAGCTACTCTCTCCTCCCCTCTCTTTGGAACAATCTGCAAAAGACCTTGAAGCTAGCCTGCTATGTGAAATTTACAACCTTTAAGACGCTTTTTGGTCAAGCATTCTCTGAATCCTGTAATTGCACTTCCTAACACATGGCCTGCATGACTCCTGCTGTCTCTTCCTGATTATCCTTAATTTTCTGCTACCTACTCTTCCTTACTTTCTCCTTAGGTATACCCCCTAACACCTTCCTTGGTGTGCACCTGTCTCCAGGGTATTTCACCTGCACTGTATTATATTATTCTATACTAAATAACAGGCCATTTTTGTACTTCAAGAGCTGTTTTACCCTGTACATCTATTATTCTGACTCTGCATTGCCTATGGATTGTTAACTCCATTTTGCACTCCTACATCACTGTATTTTTACATATTGTAATGTACTGTGTATAATTCTGGCCTTCCATTCTGTTTTTGGAATGGTTTTGGTTTGTGAAAGTGCTTTTTATTGTATTTATGTATGTATTATGTTTCCTTGTCCAGGGCCATCTTGAAAAAAGAGTTACCTCAATGATGCTTCACCTGGTTAAATAAACATTGATTGATTGAAGATTGGTTGATTGATTGATTATGAGGCCAGATCACTATGGCAGACATTGTGACTGATCTCCTCTCTGACAGTAGCTGTGAGGTTGGATTGCTATAGTGAAGGCATCAAGCTTGGAGGGAAGTCTAGTGGAGACAAGTTCTATGTGGGTGAAGAAATCAACACTGGTCCCACTGACAATGCAGGTGTTGCCTCGAAATGTTGGAGAGTTTACTTGCTGTGTCTGGGCAATTCAATCCTGACTTTTGCAGGAATTAACCTATGTGAGGACACTATACAGTTGTCCATGTAGATTCTTTCTGGTAGTGGTAGTATTGTATACATGTATAGGTGTTATGTGTATCATCTCATTTATTTTGGGCAAGAGGACCACAAAGCAAAGCTGAGTGACTTCCTTTTATGCAGTTAAAGATCTCTCACACAGCTCATGTAAACTTAAGTCACTGAAGTTGTCTAGAGTGCTTTATCATGTTTTCTGTTCTGTTATTTTATTTTAAAAAGTGCATGTAGAGTGATCTATCCTTCCCTTGGTTCTGAAGTGGATCACTCCACTATACCATTCCATGCACAATATGGCCACTGTAGGCAGCGTCCAAGGGCCTGCAGTCCTGATCAGTGACTAGTGCAGTAGTTGCAGAGCTGTAGTTTTCAGAGAGGCCTTCTGGAGACTGAGGTCCTGCCTCATCTGCACGCAACTCTCTGGGCTGAGGAAGGAGGTCACTGGACTCTGGACTGAGTTGGCTAGGATTCGGAGTACCTCCTCCCCCACCCAGGAGCCATTTAGTCAACCACAATGGCCCCATAGAGGATGCCTAGGAAAAGGAGGGCCAACTGGTGGGTTCCAGGAGGATAAGGGTGGTGGGTCAGGGGCACATTCCTCAGTCTGTACCACTACAAAACTCATTCACTGCTCTGGCAGGATGGGACTGCCAGGAAGAAGCACCCATAGTAGTGGTCATGGAGGATGTGGGGGGTCCTCTGAAGGGGGGACCCCAAGGTGGGAGGGAGAGACCACACCAGAGGAGGAAACAACTCTGGTGGGGTCTTGATAATTGGGGGGGGTGGATCTGGGACAGGAATGGTGGGAAAGAGGGAGGTGAGGTGCCTACCTGGTGCCCCAGCTCTGGGGGATGGAAAGTGTATTCTAAGGATCACTAGAGCGGTGGGGCAGAGGGGCAGCTGGATGTCATTGTCCATCTGGGGACCAATGACCTAGCTAGGGATGGAGCTAGGATGGTACAGGAAGATTTTAAGAAGCTGGGGAGGGGTCTTAGGCAAGTAGCTTGCTTAGTGGCTTTCACTGAGGTGTTGTCTGTCTATGACCGAGGGAAGATAGGGTTCTCCACACTAGGAGCATCAATTAATGGCTGAAGGAATGGTGTGGAGAAAAGGAGCGGAGGACCAACCTGGAGGGATGTGGGCTCCTAATAGGGCTGATGGCCTGCATCTGTTTGGGAGGGGAACTGCAGTCCTCAGTGGATGCTTTAAATGTTACTTCCTACCCTTCACTGGTCAAGACCTCCTTCATACCAGCTCCCCCAGCCCTGTCATCCAGCTAGCTGAGGGGGTAGTGGAAGGAAAAAAGTAGGACTAAACTGCCTCACTGCCCCCCCCCACACAGAGAGAAGGGAGGACCCAAGGGGAGGAAATCCCTTAGGGCGCAAAATAAAGAAAAAAATAGTGTAACAGAAAATGGGGGATTGTAAAAACAGAGGGGATGAGGAGGCAGGACATAAGGGAAAAGAGAAGGTTAGCAGGCAGAGTGGGAACAAAGTGCAGAAAGCCATGTGTACAAATGCAAGGAGTGCAGGAAATAAAATTCTTGACCTAGAGGCTATCATGGCAGAGGAAAACCTGGATATTGTGGCCATTATTGAGTTATGGTGTACAGGAAACCATGACTGGGACATGGCTATACCAAGCTAAACTCAGTGCAGGAAAGATAGGGTGGGAAGAAAGGAAGGAGGGGTGGTGCTATATGTAATGGAGGGAATCAAAGTCACGGAAACACAGGGAATCCAGGGGGGGAATGGAGGGGTTGGAGGTACTGTAGATCACCCTGGAGATAGGAACTGGAGCCACTATTTTAACTGGTATAATCCACAGACCTCCAACACAGGCAGAGAAACTGGATAAGTCACTGGTGGAAGTCATTAGCACAATGGCAGAAAAAAGAGAGGTGCTGCTGGTGGGGGAGTTTAATCTGTGAGATGTAGATTGAAGCCTCCCAGCCGCAGCTTTAACTAGAAGCAGGGACATTCTGGACTTCCTGCAGGGGGCATTTCTTAGGCAGCTGGTCAGGGAGCCCACTCTAGATGGAGCAATACTGGGCCTGGTACTCACTATCAGGGACAGTATTGCAGACATCAAAGTGGGAGCTCACCTGGGGACCAGTGACCACCATACAGTGTGGTTCAAGATAAGGAAATCACACAACCCTGACTTGACTTTCCCAGACTGTGCTGATGTGTAAACCCATGCACAGCGAGTGCAGTGAAGCAGTAATCACAGAAGTATGAATGCAGTTTTCAGCTGGCAGCTGATAATGTGGTACAACTTCCATGTAACGGGAATACAAATGCATAGTCACCCTTATAGTCTAGCACTACAGTACTACTATAAGTAACCCAAAACCTGGGTACTCGGTGGGGTCTGACTGGATACAACAAGCAATACGATTATGAGTTAAACTTATGTTGATAATTGCTCAGAAGTTTGACTGCTAACCTCCGAAAAAACCAAAAAAAGAAACTGTAAGGCATTCATAGCAGTGGGGCACTAGGGGCTGTCCAGCAGATGGGAGTTCATGTTACTTTTTTTCCCCCAAAGTTTCTTTGTTCTCTGTAGGTTCTGGGAATCTGAACCTGTTTTGAAAAGGAATGTAGAATCTTCAGTCCAGCAGGTTACGATACTATTTTTACCTCACCCTCACTTTCATCTTGCTACGGTCTGCTGATCAGCCAGCAGTGTTTAGCCACAGTATGATAAATTGTCCTATTAAAGAGCAACAGTACTGCCTAAAATGAATATTAGTTTTTAAAAGCAGTCAACCCTTACCTGTTGTAACTGAAGTACTTTTTTTTTTTCCATTTTATTTAATTATAAGATTGTTTACCTGAAGTTAGTAGGTGTGATGTGTGAAACAGTACTCTGCCTGGCCACTGACATATCTAGCTCTGTTCCACCCACTGTATCATCAGCATTGTGACTGTTAAACTGGCAGCTCCACTTCAGCAGTTTCAGAAGCCGCAGGAGTTCTAGTAGGTCCGGGGAGAAAAGCGGGGCACAGAATCATTGGGGAGGCGCAGAGGACTGCAAAGACTTTCATTTCAACTGCAGCTGTGGAAAACAGAGGGAGCTCAATGCAGTCCAGTAACATTGATCTGAATTTATTAAGGAGCTTAGTGGAGTCCAGTAAGAGTGCTCTAACATACATACATACTGGACGCCAGCAGAGTAGGCCTATTGGTCTATCAAGTCTGCTCGTGCTTTAGCACCCTGATTGGGTACCGTAGCCCTCTATCTGTCTCTTTCCACTGTTACTCTGAATTTATTAAGGAGCTCAGTGGAGTCCAGTAACATTGATCTGAATTTAATTTTCATTTTAACTGCAGCTGTGGAAAACAGAGCTAGGTGGAATCCAGCTCCGGTAACAGTGATCTGAATTTAATCTGATTTTTTTTTCTCCGTGCTCTAGGAGTCTGCTAAACAATTTGGAACTAAAATTTGAAAACAGGGCATCAAAACAAAGTACTGTTAAACTGCCAGTGCCACTTCAGCAGATTCAGAAACCACAGGAGTTCCAGTAGGTCCGGGGAGAGGAGTGGGCACAGAATCATCGGAGAAGCACAGAAATTTATTATTATTAATTGGCCACCCTCCACCCCAGCCTCCACCATCTATTAAATAGGCAAAGGAGGCCAGGAGCATTCCCTGATTGGAGGATATATGGTGGAAAGGAGGGGCTCCTTGAAGTGGCTGTTTGGGGGAGAAATCCAGAACTCTAAAAGTACTCAACAAAGTAGATTACTAATTTAGAGACTAGCTGTTTTGTGTTTCTAAAAAAAGTGTTCAAAGAATGTTGGCTTTAGTCTAAATAGTTAACGTTTAAATGGACTGCGGTATTGTGTATTATTGGGGGAAGATTCAGGTGTTTCTGCTCAGAGATTTAAAGGAGTTGCAAACTAGGGATGTTGGGCTGTCAAATATCCTGTGGGAGCTCAGGAGTGTTGGGACTGCAGAAGTTGCTGATTTGGGCTTGGGTTTTAGAGGCTGGTAGGGTCAGCAGATGTTAATGATTTGGGCTTTAGGCATTTATGAAACAATTTGTGAAGGTAGTTATGAATGGGTAATGTTTCACATTCATAGATAATGTGGAGTTACTGGGGCAGTCGTGAGACAGTGGAGGAGGAGGAGAGGTGACAGGGGAAGAAACAGGTTGGAGAAAGGGGCCACCTAGGAGAGATAGAGTGGTTGGCTGTAATGGATGTGGGGCAGCTATGTTTCTAAACAAAGTGTGGAGAGCTGGTGGGTGTCAGATATGCAGGCAGTTGGGGCAACTAAGGGAGGAGATAACATGGATGAGGTGGAAACTAGAGGATGAGGGAGGACCAGGGCAGGAAAGGGGGATAGGGAGTTGTGGGGGCATAAACCGGCATGGAGAAGTTGGAGCCACACAGAGAAAGGGCAGAATGGTAGGTAACTTAAGGAAGGAATCTAGAGTGAAGCCAAATAGAGGGGATAACAAGACACCCGGAGGCGGGGAGCAGGAATGGAGGGGGTAAAGGAAACAAAGAAGAGAGTGCAGACAGACAGAAAGGGGGAGGTGGGCAGAGCCCAGGAGGAAGAGTAGATACAGTGAAAAGAGGAGACAAGGGGTCAAATAGGTTTGCACCACTGGAGGAACTGGAAGAGGAATCTGGGAAAGCAAGTTGTGAGGAGGGACTGGGTACACAGGGAGCCCAGGCAGGAGAGAGGGGCATGATATGTCAGAAGCAGGCTAGGGGAACCCAGGCAAGAGACTGGGAATCAAATGATAGGGTGCAAGGCAAGGGTATGCAGAGGGTTAGAAAAACAGAGGGTCAAAATGTTTACAGGAAAAGGCAGGTACGCAAAGGAGGTCAGGAAGAGAGGAAGGTGGAGGTCAGGTGAGATTAGTGGTTCAGCAGGTCCAAGCTAATGATAGGGGCTCTGTAGGAGGAGTACAGACTGGAGGACCTCAGGCAGGAGACAGGGAATCAAAGGGGGAGGTACAGAAGGGTTGTAGTTGGGGGGAGGAAGGGAGAAAGGAGATGAGAAATCTCTACCAGCTATGTCAGGCACAGGCAGGAGGAGAAGAGAAGATGGGGGAGATGGGGAACTAGGATCCAAGGGGGAGAGGCAAATAGATGGTGAAATAGAACCCGAGGGTAAGAGACCAGGGGGAGAAGGCATGATACAGGGTTTAAAAGACCATAGTGGGGACGGGCTGGAGGGAGGTGACCTATCAGCCAGAGGACATGGAGAGGAGGGGGAAAGCAGACTATTAAGACCAAGAGGAGTACAGCAAAGAAGGGAAGAAAGAGTATTAGTCTTTGGGAACTCTGTCATTAAAGGCATCCACTGGAAAAAGTGTGGGGGGGGGACCGGAGGGTAGTGGTATATGTCCCCGGAATGGAGGTGAGTAGGACAGAGTCAAAGATAAGGCAGGAAGTGGGTAAAATCGGGGGGAACCATATATCATATTTTACTTAGGGACAAATGACCTAGCTGGGAATGAAGTTCCAGAAGTCCAGAGAAGGTTTAGGGAACTGGGGGAAGGTTGTAGGATGGTGGCTAGCTCAGTAACCTTCTCAGAGGTTCTTCCAGTCCCCTGCCCTAGCATACAGAGGCAAAATACAATATTTGAGTTCAGTAATTGGGTAGAGAGATACTGCAAGGAAGAGGGTTTGGGATACATAGGGGGTGGGGAAATAGGTGGAAGGATGAGGATATGTATGACAAAGACAGATTGCACTTAAGTGCAGAGGGTACCACAATACTAAAGGAAAAATTGATGGGACATATGGAAAAGGTCCTCAATTTAAACCTCTGAGGTGGGGGAGTATGTAGCTAGGGCAGGAGGGAAGGGGGATGTAGAGGCAAAGGTCCTAGCTGGTGCTCCCCAACAGAAAAAAACAGGTATAAAAACATGGGGGGCAAAAGGAAGGTAGGAGGCGAAAGTGGAGAGTGATGCGTGCAAATGCACAGAGCCTGGGGAAAAAGACCCCTGACTTGGAGGTGATTTTAACGACAGAGAATTTAGACCAGTAGCCATAACAGAAACCTGATGTTCAGAGCACCAGGACTGGGATCTGGACATTCCAGGATTCACTGTGCTCAGGAGGGATAGGATGGGGAAAAAGAGGGTGAGTGGCACTCTATGTGAAAGAAACTATTAAGGTCAAAGAGCTACAATGAAGAAAAGGGGGAATGAAGCACTCTGGGTGAATCTGGTGAGAGGAAAAGGATCAATACTGTGGGTAGGGGTAATATACAGACCTCCTATGCAGAGTGAGGAAATAAACAAGATCTTGCTTTAAAAGATATCATCAGGATGGCAAACAAGGGAGAGTTGCTGCTGGTGGGAGATTTCAACCTCTCAGATGTACGCTGGGACCTCCCAGCAGCAGCAACCCCTAGGGGCAGGGACTTCTTAGATGTACTCCAGGGAGTCTGTCTTCAGCAACTGGTGGAACAGCCAACCAGGGGGAGGCAATACTTGATCTCGTTTTTACAAACGGGGACAGTGTTGACAGCATGGAAGTGACTGAACCCCTGGGGACCAGTGACCACAAAGCACTGATGTTTGATGTTAGAATCAGACTGGAACTGGGCCACACAAAAACTAAGGTTCTGGATTTTAGAGGGGCAGACTATGAGAGGATAGCGGCATACCTGAGGGAGGCCTAACCAGTCTGGAGAAATGCAAGGGGTAGAAGAAAAGTGGAATGGGATCAGAGTAGCTATTGGAAAGGCAACCGAAACAGTGCACAGGAGGGTTAGTAAAAGTAGGAAAAGAAGAAAACCTAGATATGATTCAAAAAGGAAGTGGCAAGAAGAGTGACAGCCAAAAAGAGGATATTCGTAGTCAACAAAAATTTGCAGTGTGGGAGAGATAGGGAATGTTGTCTGGACTTGCAGAAGGAACTGGGGAAGACTGTTAGAAGGGCAAAAGCACAGGCAGAGTTGAATATAGCTAGTAAATTCAAGGAAGGAGATAAGGCCTTCTTTAGATATGTAGGGGAGAGAAGGAAAAACAATGTGGGGATAACAAGACTGAGAGAAGAGGAGGGAGGAGCATTTGTAGAGGTGGATGGCCTAAAGGCAAATATACTGAACTGGTATTTTTGTTCAGTGTTAGCCAGAGATAAAGAGGATGGTGGGCCTAAGATGGAGCATGGGGAAGGGGGTGGAGGGAAAGGGGATTGACACGTCACCCGTCATGGCAGAAAATGTCTTAAAAGAACTAGGCGGTCTTGGGTAAATAAGGCCATGGCTCCGAATGAGGTGCACCCCAGGATCCTGAAAGAACTCAGGAGTGAACTAGCAGAACCACTAGTGGAACTGTTCACTCTGTTGCTAGAAACAGGAGATGTTCCAGATGACTGGAGGAGGGCAAATGTAGAACCGCTACATAAGGGAGGGGACAGGGCAGAGGCGGGAAATTACAGGCCAGTGAGTCTAATGTCTGTGGTCATAAAGGTCATGGAGGCACTCATAAAGAAAAGACTGGTGGACTACCTGGAAGGAAAGGGGTTGGTTGATCACAGCCAACACGGGTTTTTCAGAGGAAGATCCTGTCAGATGAACTTGGTGGGTTTCTTTGACTGGGTGACAGGAGTGGTGGACAAGGGAGGGGCAGTGGATGTGGCCTATCTGGATTTCAGGAAGGCTTTTGACACTGTACCTCACAATTGCAAAACAAGATAGGTGGCCTAGGTGTGGGGCAGCCATGACCAAGTGGGTGGGTAACTGTCTCTCAGATAGAACCCAAAGGGTGACAGTTAATAGGGTGCTCTCTGAGAAAGGGAGAGTAATGAGAGGGGTGCCACAGGGGTCAGTTTTGGGACCAGTACTTTTCAACATTTTCACTGGAGACATTACTGATAGTCTAGAGGGTAGTATGTGTTTGTTCGCTGATGATACCAAGTTATGCAATAGAGTGGACGTGCCAGAGGGAGTTGAGAAAATGAGAAAGGACCTAGATAGATTAGAGAGGCGGTCACAGGCTTGGAAGCTTAATTTCAATGCGAGTAAATGCAAGGTTATGCATATGGGGCATGGAAATCTGTGACCCATGTATAAGATTAACAGGGTGGAAATAACAGTTGTGGAACAAGAGATGGGCTCAGGAGTCATCATCTCAACTGACCTGAAGGTGGAAAATCAGTGCCAGGCTGCAGTAGGGAGGGCAAGTAGAATGTTGGTCTGTATAAGTTGAGGCATAGCTCGCAGAAGGAGAGAAGTCATCATGCCACTGTATACGGCCCTGATCAGACCTCATCTGTAGTTCTGTGTACAGTTCTGGAGACCTCACCTGAAGAGGGATAAAGAGAGGGTGGAGGCAGTCCTGAGGAGGGCTACAGAGGATGATACAGGGAATGCATGGGAAGGCACATGTGGAATGGCAGAGGGAGCTAGATATGTACACATTGGAGAATAGGAGAGATGGGGGAATATGATTGAGATGTGCAGATATCTTAAAGGTATAAACAGGATGCCAAGGGGGGACCTATTTCAAATGAAAGGATATTCAACAACAAGGGCAAACAGTAAGAAGTTAGAGGGGGAACGGTTTAAGGGTAAAGTGAGGAAGGAGAGAGTCGTGGATGCTTTGAACGACCTGCTGGAGGAGGTAGTTGTGGCAGAGGTGGTCTCAGGTTTCAAGTACACATGAGATAATGACATGGATATACTGGGAGGGAAGGGGGGCTCGGGTAAGGTCTGAGGGGGGAAGGGGGGCTCAGTAAAGCGGGGATACTGAGCAGACTAGGTGGGCCTTGTGGGTCATTATCTGCCGACACTATTATGTATGTATGTATGTTTGTATGTATGTGTCCTGGATAAATATATAGTAAAAATGCAGACAACCAAGACCCTGTAGAACAGCAATACCACCAGCAAACATTCAGCATTGACAAATGCTTGTTTTAGTAGGCTTCGCAATTGAAGCATACCGGGGCAATGAGGATGAATTATGTGCCACCGTTAAGAAAGAAAGCCTGATAGGGTATCGCTGCCTTGTATAAAACACTTGCTTTTAATTGTGGACTTGACCTGCTCCCCAATACATGTGAACCTTTCTAAATCTGAGTTGATGCTGTTTGCCTACAGTGTCTATTTTATTATAAAACACACTGTCAAACTGACCATAGATTTCCAAAGGAAACATGAATATGGGTTTCTGTAGGATGGAGCAGGCTGTAACAAAATCAAAATGGCCATAGTGACCAATGGCCACTTCAAATTTTGGGCGGCCACTAAAAATTATGTTTAGGTGATCATATGGCCACTAGGGTGTGGGTGCCTACCTTGTATACTGTAAGTGCATGAGAGGGCCACCTGGACAGGAGCTTTGGCCATAACAGTTGTTATAGTGGCCACCAGACCAACAAATTGGAAGAATTCTTTTACATCTGGGGATGGAATCTTTCTTACTGACTGGCTTCTTAAAGAGACTTCCAGTAAAGCTTATTCCAGTTGCATTCATGAACTGTCCTAGTTTAGCTTAAGCTTGGGCAGCTCATTCTCAGTATCTCAGACAGTAACCTGGTGCCAATTTGCAAGGGTTAAACATACTACTTCTCAACTGGGCCTGCAGCCACTGATGCAGTTAAGCCTGTATATAGCAATATACCTGGCTCTGCAGCCTCTGGTCAGATCTGCACTACAGTATTTTCTTCCTATGTATATAGCCTACCTCTAGAGAAAATGGATAAATAATAGGCTAGACCTGACAGTTCATTAGAAACAGTGCCCTCTCCCTTGCTTCAGCTTTCTTAAGACTGGGGAAAGAAATATTTATGTGGTGAGGCAGAGCTGAGTTGAGGAGTAAACTGTCAAGTTGCTAAAAGGGACAGTGAAAGACACACACAAGCAAAAGTCCGAGGTGAGACAACTCCATATAGAGCTTTCCTGGAAAGTCAGTTATTGAATTGATGAGCGATATGGGACTACTTCACATCCTGAGTAATATTTACAAAACAGAGACTTATCAACTCAATCTCCCTGTCCCCACTGGCTAAGTTAAGCAGAACAGGCACTTGACATGCTGGAGTCTTGACTCAAGCTGTGCTAGTTGCAGGGCGCATGTTGAAACCCACCAACACAAAGATTTAGCGCAGAAGAAAAAAGCGCCAAAGTATCTCATACTGCAAGCAGGGACCATGAGGGACAAGTCCCCCACACACACAGCACAGAGGAGAGCTGGAGGTCAGGAGTGGGGGGAGAGCCACCAGAGACAGAGAGGAGCAGAAGTAGTGCAAGCACACAGCAGCAGGGAGCTTGTGACAGTGTGAGGCTGCAGTTGGGTGAGGCTGTAACAGTTGGGGAGGGGAACAAGGAGTAGTCGAGCAATGACACAATCTCATTTGTACCAAAAATCCATAGTAAAATACCACCAATACGCTCTATCTATAGTTAGCTCATATATGGCCATAGGGTGACAGATTGGTCAGTTGCGGACAGTTAAGCAAAATGCAAAACCAGCAAATGTATTGGATTCTAGTCTTACTGTCAACTCAGCTAGTGGAGTTAGTGGTGGCCCAAGAGGGATCTGGCAGTGTAGGGAGGGGTTTATCAGCCAAGGCTGAGGCTCCCGAACACACTAGTCAGGCACTCAGATGACCGTGCACTAAGCTGTTGTAGTATGGAGTGCTGCTGGTAATTTGGTGGCAAATTCTGCAGCAGCTGGGTGAACTGCAGCTAGTGCTATGGTGAATGTGAGTGTGACATGCCAGAAGCGTGTGGGTGGGTGGGTGTTTCTACCATTTGACCAGCAGCCATATGGAGGAGAATCATTAGGCATGCGTGAGCAGCAGCATAGACTGGCAGTATCACAAGATGAGGAAAGAGGGTGGTCTGATTCCCCCCCATCCCCGCTGGCTGTGTCAAGCAGGACAGGCACTCAACACACTGAGATCTCGAGTCAAGTTGCAGTAATTGCAGGATGCTCACTGAAACCCACTAACACAAACATTTAGCATATAATAAAAAAGTGCTCACCATTGTATCTTGTGCCGCAGGCAGGGATCATGAGGGGCATGTTCCCCACACACAGCATAGATGAGAGCTGGGGTCAGGAGTGGAGAAGAGCCATGGGGGTTGGGGGGAGGAGCAGGAGGAGTGCACGGACACAGCAGCTGGCAGTCTGTGACAGTGTGAGACTGCAGTGGAGAGAAACCAGTAACTGCAATACAGTAGATGTGGGGGGTATGAGGATGAGGAGAAGGTTGAGTATGACCACTCAGCTGGTTGCTGGGCAATGTCATATAGATGAAACCAGTCAGCTGCTGTCTGATAGGAGCAGCTGGTTCCTTTCAACTACACAAAGTTTCCACACCACGACCAGTGTCATGATCAGCCTGGCTGATCATTGGCCTGTCACTGTTGAGTCCACTGCAGCCTGTGCTGCACTGAACCCAACAGTGACACACCTCTGAAATCTGCTATTTTAGCAAAATGTTTGCTGCACATGTACTTAGAAACAAAAAAAGAGACTGCTATGGTTCTCCAAGGAAGTAACTGAAAAGGTAAAGGCTGAAAGGGTAGCATTCAGGTGGTATAAAGAGATGCAGAGGGAAGAGAATAGGGAGGTATGTCAGGAGAAGAAGAGGAAAGCAGGGAAAGTGGTGAGGAGCACAGAGATGCAAACTGAGGAAAGACCAACCCAAGGGTAACTAAAGGGGACAAGACCATTGTTAGGTACATAAGTGAAAAGAGAAAAACTAATGGAGGGATTGTGAAGGGCGGGTGGAGGTACTGTGCATAGGAGGATCAGGAAAAAGTTGATAGCCTGAACAAATAATTGCGTGTAGTTTTCATAGGGGACGGGGAAGGGGATGGGCACAAAAAAGCAGCAGGAGCAGTCGGGGGAAGGAGGAAGGCGCAAGTCCATTTATAGAGGTGAGAGTCCTGAAGGGACTTGCAAATCTGAAAGTGAACAAAGCTATGGGGCCAGATGGGATACACCCAAGGGTACTGAGGGAACTTAGGAAGGTACTGGCTGCACTTCTGGCAGCCCTGTTTAACAACTTATTAGAAATTGGAGTGATTCCGGGGGACTGGAGGAAGGCATGTGTTGTCAAAATTCCTAAAAGCAGTAGCATGGAGGAAGCTGGCAACTATAGGCGAGTCAGTCTGACATCAGCGGTGGGGAAGTTAATGGAATCACTGCTAGAGGAAAGGATTGTGCAGTATCTTGAATCCAGCAGGTCACAAGACCCAAGGCAGTACTGATTCATGGGGGGAGGTCATCTCAAACAAATCTGATAAGTTTCTTTGATTGGGTGTCCAGGGAAATAGATCAGGGTGGGGCACTGAACATGGCCTACTTAGATTTTAGTAAGGCATTCAACTCCATACACATAGAAGGCTCAAAAGGAAACTGAGCAGCTTAGGGGTGGGTCCTATGGTGGTTATCTGAGTAAGAACTTGGTTAATGCATAGGTGACTGAGGGTAGTAGTAAACAGAGCTCACTCCAGGATAGGAAGGGCGAACAGGGCTCAGTAATAGGACCAGTTCTCTTTAATGTCTTTGTAAGTGACATTGCAAAGCAGCTGGAAGAGAAGGTATGTCTTTTTGCAGAGGACACAAAAATCTGCATTAGGGCAGACACTCCAGAGGGGGTGGAAAGAATGTGCAGGGACCTGAGAAAACTTGAGGAGCGGTCAAGGGCATAGCAACAGGGTTTTAGTGTGAAACAGAGAAAAATCATGCATCTAGGGCACACGAAACTGGAGGCAGAGTACAAAAAGGGGATCAAGATATTGAAGGTCACCAAACAGGAATGGGACCTGGGAGTAATCATATTTGATGACCTCAACCTTTATAATAATTCCTTTAGAATACCATTGGTTTGCCATTGCAATGGCATGATAATTACCATTGTATTACCACTAGGGTTATTATGGTATAACAGTGGATTTGTTCCAGTTCCATTGTGATACCATTGTACCACCACCCTACCACTGCACCAAGAAAAATCGAAATGTAAACTACCATTGCAATACCAGGGTACCTTTGGGTAGTACCATGGCACATTTTTTAGTCTGCCACTGTGTTGCCATTGTGCTTCGATTGTGTTGCCATTGTGAAACATTTGGTAAGGGCAAGGCAGTGAGACAGTGCAACCAGGCAGTAGGTAGGGCCAGTGGGATGTTGGGGTGCATAGGGAGGGGTATTACCAGTAGAAGGAGGGAGGCAAAGTTATCATTGTATACATTGTTAGTGAGACCACAGCTAGAGTACTGTGTCCAGTTCTGAAGACTACATCTCCAGAAGGACATATGCAGAGTGGAGGTAGTCCAGAGGAGAGCAACTAAAAAGGTGCAGGGGCTGCAACAGACACCTTACGAGGATAAACTGAAAGACCTCAATGTGTACACCCTGGAGAGAGAAGAAGTGAGGGGGGGAGACATGATAGAGAGCCACAAATGCCTCACAGGGTTGAATAAGGTACAGGAGGGGAGTATTTTTTCAGAGAAAAAGATGCATGAGAACAAGGGGACATGCAATAGAACTGGAGGAAGGGAATTTAGAAGAGATGTAAGGACGTATTTTTCACGGAAAGAGTGGTGCATGCCTGCAACAGTCCTCCAATGGAGGTGGTGGGGTGAAAACAGTGGTGAGTTTCAAGCATGCATGGGATAGGCACAAGGGAGTCTTAGCTAGAAAGCAGGGGGGGGGGAAGGGAGCCAGAGATCAAGTAGGGTCTGCAGTGGCAATATAGGAAGGGACAAATAGGCAAACTGGGTGGGAAAAGAGGTCCTTATCTGCTGTCAGAGTCTATGGCCTGGATATTCAAACTGCGCCATTCTGAGGAGCAAACCCTTGCGCTGCTCAAAATAGTTGAGCAGGGGTGGCGGGTGATATTCAAAGGGTTGCACTGATTGCGCGCTCCTTTGAATATCCTCCCAACTCACAACACTTGCGCGTAAGCGCCAGTGGAACTTGCGCCCACCGCGTTGCCAGAGATGAGCATTAAACTGGCGGTGGCGCAAGTACCATTGCGCCATGCTCAAATTTCCGATATTCAAAGGTGACATGCAAATGGGGCCATAATTTATGAAGGCGCAGGGGGCCATTTTGGGGTTATATCTGCCCGCGATCGGGCACTGGGGGTTCATACACGCAGCGCTCCGCGATCGGGTGTGGGAGATGTGTGGGGTGTCTATGTACCTGACTGCCCGCGATCGGGCTGTGGGAGATGTGTGTGGGGGTGTTCATGTATTAGACTGCCCGATCGGCTGTGGGAGATGTGTGGGCGGGAGGGGTTCGTGGTTACACTATGCCCGCGATTGGGCTGGTGGGGGGCACAGGGACTGAGTTGGGGCCAGCCAGGGTGGCAGCTGCTGTGTTGCGCCCTGCAATGCAGCAGCTCACCTGTGGGTGGCCCTCAACTTAAGCCTTTTTTTTTGGCTCAAGCTTGTGCGGGCGCAGGTTGGGGGTTGCGATGCACAACTCTGCACAACCTGACTGAATATCGGGTTGCATGGGTTATGCATGGATCCTCCCCTCCTGTTGAGCATGCATTCATTTGCATTGCTCTCTTCGTAACCTGTTACCAGTGCGTAACTGCCTCCTGCTGAATATCGCAGAATGGTGCATTTTGACTTATGAGACAAGAACCCTGTTGCGATGGCGCAACCCTTTGAATATCCAGGCCTATATTTCTACCGGATGATATCAAGTAAGTGATTTATAATTATTAGTACAGGCTTGTTGAAATGCTTCGTGAGGTGTAGGGTCTGGATATCCCTAGTGATTTTGGGAGCATGGAATAATTAATTTGTGCCAAGGTCACCCCAGAAGAAAGAGCTCCCGAATCAGCAAGGGAAACAGAGGTGGTGAGAAACTCTAGCAGGGCATCAGTAACAATTCCAGGAAATCATTCCATGTTGGTGATGTACACTGGAAGGGGTATAACAAAAATGTCTTCAGTAATACAAAATGAGAATTCCTGAAATTTAAATTTTGCAAGAATTTTTGTAAGAGTGCCATGATGACAACTGATTTTTCCTGGAATCCAGAAAATCTCTGTTTATATGTACATTTATAAGGTGCATTCTCAAGTTCTTTGGTGACAGAACTGTGGAGTTTTAGCAAACAAAAGCTTGAGAATGTACTTCATAATCTTCAGAAATGCCAGAACTGTACATATAAATATAATATAAATTAAGTTATAAAGTTCTGTTTAAAAAAAAATGGGACTGAAATTACTATCAAAATACAGTGTATAATAGAGTCTTGTTCTACACTAATTTCTGTCTCTGTTGAAATGCTGTTGTACCACAGTTCAAAGGCTATGGAGCGATGATTGTACCTTTCTGTGGTACAGCAGCATTCTGGAGCCTCTAGAGACAGCACAAGCTACTGTGTTGAACTGCTGCCGCTCATCTAACAGGAATTGAAAACAGATGACGAGATGGCCGTGGTGTTTATTTTCCGAGAGCAGTGTCGGGGTGGAGGAGGAAGATGGGCATCTTAGTGGAAGGACCTGTCGAGCTTCACTTTGAGGTCTAAGGTAACCAGAACCCTCTGTGGCAGCATTGGCAGGCTGTACATGGTTGCCCATCCAGTATTCTCTATATTTTACATTGTAGAATAACAGAACCTCCATGTGAGAAATTAACTATGCCGACTGAATTTAGAACTTTGGAATTCAGGAACTGTTATGGATATTATGTATCACGTGAAACACACTTGAATAGATATCTTGAGAAGAATGTCATTGTAAGTGAAAATATAAAAATACATTAAAATAAAATGTAAAACTATTGGACCAATTATGATTTGGAGAATATTGTACACTCAGATTATCAAAATCAATTGGCCAGCAACAGTCTTTCGGCTATAAGCATTATCTTGTGGTCGTCATAGATCTTCCTCTTAGAAAGATGTTCATCTAATATAAGTTCAAATTGTCAGCAGTCAGGTCCTTCTTGCACTATATAACAAATCATCCTGCAATCCAGTTCTGGTCCAAACACTATCTATGGGGTATATTCTTGTAAGGCGCAATGCCTACTCACCTATCTTGGCAGATAGACTGCCCTCTGAAAAATACCCAAACCACAGGGCTCAGCGCATGTATGGTACACCCACCAGTTGCATGCCCGATCCCGTGCCGTTCATCCGGCTCTGCACCTGGGTCAGGCTGGGGGTGTGCCTGCACACCAGCACCATTCACAAAGGCATGGATCACTGGGATGGGGCCAGATGTGCATGCCCGTGACCCAGCTATAAGTGTGTACATGTCCATCAATGATCATGGGTGGGGTGTGTGGTAAAGGAGTCACACCCTGCATCTTCTACCCCAGCCCACGGGTCTGCCAGAGTGGTCTCGGGGTGGCATTTAGGTGAGTGTCCCATGCATTCTTGCACCTGGTCCAATGCCATCCCACACACCCCTGCATCCGTGGCACAGGGGATCTACTCTGGGACACAGGCTGTGCATCTGATTGAATGCCCACCTACCTCCCACACCCTACCCTCATACAGCCCCAGTCTTGTAGCGCACCAGGGGACATGGCCATGGACAGATACCCTGTTGGTGCTGTGGGTTGAATCCACACATCTGTCCATGGCTACATGGGCGCACATGCTATTTACGCATGATCCGCATGTACATTGGTCCTTTTAGAGAATTGGCCCCGAAAATAGAGTCATATAGTTTACATTTTGTTCTGCTAATGACATAACGTTTCTTGAACCTCCTGTATACAATAGTATGCACAGGCCTATGGTCTGGTGCACAAAGTAAAGGGTTTTAATATTACATGAGGAATCAATTGTAGTGTATGTTTGTTTAAATATAAAACAAAACAATTGCAGAAAGCATGTGAAATGATTTGGGAATGCTTCTTCAGTATTTTAATCGTTAAAAATACAGTCTTTTTATAATGTTCCTGGTACTACATGGCATATTTAAGAGAAGAATAAGTATAGACAGTATTAATAAAATATGTGAAATGCCTCTTTCTGGTTTTAACTTCTTCTAAAATGTAATCTTGTAATATTTTCTTCTTTGAAAATGTAATGACTATTTAAAAGTAGAACAATAAACTTTAAACTGAACTATTATGTGATTTCAGTCAATCAGTGCACTGAACAACTGTGTGAGGAAGCAGGGAGCTTGGTGGCTTTCTGGAAGTACACAGTACCCAGAGCAAGTGCTGCAAGGAAATTGAGAATAGAAGAGTTCAACACTTGGCTGTGAGCCTGGTGTCAGACCAAAGGGTATGGGCTGGTGGGGGGTAGGAGAAGAACTTGGGAGAGCAGGACCCTGTATGCCCAGAACAGGTTACACTTGAGCAAGGAGGACTCGAGGGGGTATAAAGGAGATCCTGCTTAAGTTGTGCTTATTAGTTCTTACCTGCACATGCCTACATGTTCAGTAGCGTCTCCATTAACACCCAGCCATTTTAGCCAAAATAGCTATGCAGAAGTAGTTTATTATATTAAATGTTGTGAATAACGTCTTTCCCTCCATTTTGAGTGTTCAGGGTCTCCCGGACGCATCAGCGCAACAACCGTCTGATGTGTTGCGGTTAATACTGTCCCCGTGCAACGCCTGCCTAACTTTGGTTCCCATCCAGCAATGGGGAAATATTTTGATATGGCGCCTGCTCAAGAAAGCACAATCCAGCCTAAATTTGTGACAGTGCAAGGCACTGACTGTTTAAAAACACATTTGTGTAGTACTTCATGTTATCAATAAAAACATTTTAAAAGAATGAAAATGTTGTGTCTATTTCTTTATTTGGGAAAACCAGTTCAGGTGATTTATTTGTTTATTGCTGCAGTGTTACATTGCTTGTAATGTATGGTTGTATTGGAGTTTTCTGGCTGCATTGTGTTATGCTACTGGCTCATAATACCATGATTTGTAAAATTTCCCTACAAATTAATATTCTCCTCCAAAATCCAGCATATTTCAGACTGCTTATTATTGCATTGTGTGTCCTCCTCAGTACTGCCTGCCAGCAATAAGTCTTTGGAAACAATATTTTGTAAATAGCAATCCCTTTTCCCTGGTAGTCTACTGGCCCACTCCCATCCCCAAGCGTAAATAATATAATGCAATCGTTTTTACCCCCAGTAGTCTAGTGGCCACCCTCCCGAACGGATTGTAGTGTGTGGTATTGTTAAAGAATTCCCTGGTGCTGGCCGGTGACACAGAGGGCTGAGGTGCTGGACACCACCTCGAACCACGTTAGCGACCGGGTTCGGAACGGACTCAGGTTGTCGGGGCTGGCTGGGAAGGAGAGGATTAACCATCCGGAGGACTGCTCTCTTCTCTCCTGGGGTGGGTTGGGTGGGCAGCTCCACTCCTGTAGCGGCCCCGGTGGAGACCAGGGCACTACTCACATAGCAGCGCAGGAGGGACAACCACAGAAAAGTGGAAAAATGCATGCATGCCGTCCGGATGACAGTGGCCCGCCTCTCTGCGTCTCTCAGTCGAGTAAACCTCAGGCTGCATTTCCATGCCCGGCGATGATGCAAGGGAGCTCTGTGTGCTCGGTCCTCCTCCCAATAGCCCAGCAGGATATGGGGAGCACCCTGGCGAAGGGATACGTCCGTACAACCAGGGCATAGGAGCAGCTGGCTGGTGGATCGGTCTGAGGCGGTAGTGATAGGACTTGGCCGCCCGAAAGAGAGGATGACAGCAGGCACGGAGGAGGTATAAAGAAGAATAATGCAAAAAAAAAAAAGAATTCCCTGGTAGTCTAGTTCTTACCCATACCCCAATAGTGGTTGTCAGGTATTGGAATATGATATGCTTCTCCCACCCTGTACACTGATCACTGCATAGCAGAATACATCATAAAACACCACCCTGGTAGTCCAGTGGCACCCCCACTCACTCAGGACCCCAGCCCACCCCGTGCCCGTCCTAGCAGTGGCATATGGTTGGCATGCAGCAAAACCCATGTGCAGACCTCCACAACTGCCCGCCAACTGAGCCATCACAGAATGACAGCTTATAGGTGTGCTGATGGGTTTTGCTGTCCGCCGACCACATGCCACTGCTAGGAAGGGGGAGGGGTGGGTGGGCTGTGGGTCCTGAGTGGTTGGGGTGGGTGCTACTGGACTACCAGCATGGGGTTTTATGATATATTCCAGTTATGCGGCAATCAGTGTATGAGGTTGGGAGGGGCCACTAGACTACCAGAGCATATCATGTTGTAATACCTGACATTATGATTGGGGTACGGGAAGGGAGGCCACTAAACTACCATGGAATTTTCTAACAATACTGTACACTACGATTGGGTTTGGGGAAGAGAGGAGGCCACGAGACTGCCAGTTTAAAAGGGATTGCTTTATATTATTTTATGCCTGAGGAAGGGAGGGGCCACTAAACTACCAGGAATTTATATTCCATGTATGCTATGGCACTGGACTGAGTGGGGGTGGATTGCAGGGCAACTTTAGCATCCTGCCATGCACATCCCAGTACAGGACATGCAAATGGAATATAATGACATGCAAATGGTCCCATTTGGCGTTGCTGCCTAATGGCCCCATTTGCGGTTGCAGTCTGAATATCTGAATTTGCGCTTGGTGCATCACCAACACTAAGCTTCCAGAAATAACCCTACCCTACCTGACAGTACTAAATCGTTTAGCTCTGACCTTTAAAACGTGGAATAACTGTCCATAATGTGCAGTACAACCTCATTTTGAGGAGTAAGTAAATACTAAATTAAATACTAATAACTGTATTTACAGTTATGCTTAACTGTGTGTTCATTAGCCTATTATTGGTCTATTAAGTAATTCAGCTAGTTTCCAAAGAGTGTCCCCAACTAACCTCACAATTGTTGTTTGTGATGTCACAGTCTTGTCATGTTAAGCACCATGTCTTATAAAAACAATGTCATGAAATACAGCATTCTAATAGACTGAATCAAGGGGTATGCAAGTCACACGTGCAACAGAATGATTAAATTTAAGCGATAAAACTTAAAAGAAAAAACATTGTAGTTTAGTAGCATTAAGTGTATGAGCAGAGATTGCGTTACCTTTGTTAATCTAACCCTGGGAAGTCATGAGATGCAAGGCGAAGCTCTCTTTAATCCAAGCAATAAAAGCACTATATGGGGAGGTCAGCTGGGGACAGACAAATGCTTTTATACACACTTCTTACATAGCTACCACAATGTTATAACCACTACAAAGGAAACTTGCACATTAAAAAATGTGTTATGCAATAAACTGCAACAGTGCCACATCATGCTTATGAAACAGCATTTTCATAAGCATGATATGAAACTGTTGCAATTTATTGCAGAATACATTTTTATGTGCAGTTTTCCTTTTAGTGGTTATAACACATCGTGGTAGCTATGTAAGAAGTGTGTATAAAAGCATTCGGCTTGCCCAACATTGCAGTGGCAGCACTGTTGACTGTAATGACATGCCAGCACCCTGGTTCCCTTGTCAAGTTATGACATCCTGCAGAGCCTGGATCACTGGAGGGCTGGAGAGGGCTGGCACAGCGAAGGGTGGAGCTTCCCAGAGCATGCTTTATTCTGCCGAACGGGTGGACCGAGTGGACAGCTGCATTACCACCCCTGTGTAACCACAGGTTTCAAAGAAAGCAAAGACATCAGAATAGAGGACGGATGAGCGCAGACATCAGGAAAGGCTGGTGTGCTGACTCACTTTTGACATCAGACACAGTCTCCACGGTGGGAGGAAGGGTTGGGTTGCCAGGGGTAGATGAAGTCCCTCTTTCTGTTGCAGACAAGTGGGCCTCCAAAGCCAGTTTCTCCACTGGCATCCCACCTTATTTGTAATAGCTGGCCCTAATGAATATAGGGAGTGTTATGCCCACCAAGGAGCTGAACATGGTGGAGTCCTACTTTAGTGGAGTACCGGGAAGATATTCAGGTTACAGCATTCGGAAGATCTACAGAAAACACTGGGGTGGGAACTCTAAGGCTGGGAAAGACATAAGGAAGAAATGTAAGGAGGGCCAATTAGAGGACCAACAGGGAATAATGTATGGAAAAAAACTGAGGTACTGTAGTAGCTATCATGCATTCAGTATCACAGAATGTGTCTATGAAGTTTAAAATGTTTTCAGAAATGTGCCTGGATATCCAGCAAAATACAGATCAAACAATTTTACAGCTCGCAATGATAAACTAAAATTATTTTGAATGTTAATTTCCATATAAACTAAAGGAAACTGTATCGCCCATTCCGACATAATCATAGCCACAGGAACAGGCACAGCAGGACCAGGTAGTATATAAAAATTATTATGAACAAGTAAGCAATAAGCTGCAATAGGGTTTGCAATGAGACAGATCTAACAACGTGCGACAAGTGAATATCAAGAAAGGTTAAGGATGGTCAACAGAACTGTCAGAGAGGTCAAAGCAGATGCAGAGCTGAGGTTAGTAGGTGACAGAGTTCTTGCAATACAGTGCAAACCAGGGAAGGGGTGGTCAGGATTAGAAGGGAAGACAAACTTGCTGAACAAGTCTTTTTGTTCAGTGTATTCACAGTTGAGGACAAGAGCCCACTGCAGGAATTCAGCATTAAAGCCTGTAGTGGATCATTAGCTAGTGCTTAACCAGGGAGCCCATCACAGAAGAGGGTGCTGAAGGGCTTAAAGGCATTGCAAGTGGATACATCCATAAGCCCAGACAGGATGAATCCATGGGTGTTGAGTGAGATGGGGTAGGTCCTAGAGCAGGACCACTGGCACATCTATTCATCTGCTCCTCAGAAACAGGGGTGAGCCAGGAATTAGATTACAGCAGTTGTGGACCCCTATACAAGAGTGGGAAGCGAGACAAGCTTGGGCAATTATAGACTGGTCAGTCTGATGTCTACTGTGGGGAACTATTTGAGTCAATAATAAAGGAGACACCAGTAGGGTTACTGGAGGAAAACTGTCTGCAGAACACAAGGCAGCATGGGTTTACCAGTGGCAGATTGTGACAAACAAACTTGATGAATTTTCCACTGGATGACTGGGGGCCACGGGATGCCAGTGAATATGCTTGTGTGAGTGCTAATGTATACATGGATCTGGTCCAGGCTTAGGGAACTGGAGTCCACTGGATGCCAGGAATGCATGTACATTAACCTGGTTTGCCTGCTAAACAACTCCTACTGAATATCACTCTCCACTGCAAAACCCATTTGCGTTGGCTCAAACCCAGCTGCACCCCAGCAAGCTTTGGAATATTGGTCATGAGATGTAATATTTACAGTATGTTGTAGGGTTCCTTCTTTATCAGTTTTAGACTCGATTCACCCAGGATAGCCCGCAAAACGCAATATTTCAGTTTCAATGGTTTCCTGTTGGTACACATTTTTACACTGTATTTACTGATGATAGAGTGCGGTCCAGCTTTTACTTATGTTTAAAATGTATTTAAACAATTGAAATGAAATACCTATATGTTAATAAGTCTATGCTTTTACACATTGTTATACTATATTTACACATTACAGAAGAGGTGAGAGTCAGCACCTTCTTCGCCATTCAACACCATTGATCATCTCCTTTTCACTACCACAACATTCAGTACCTCATTTACTCTAACACATACAGCAGAGCCTACTTCCACTGCCAACAACAGTCAGCACCTCCTTCCGCCCCTACACCATGCCGGATATCCTTACCCGCCCACACCAGTCGGCAACTATTTCATCTTCTCACACTAGTCAGTGCCTCCATCACCCTTCAACAGCACTCAGCAACTGTCTTTCCTTTCCACTCAGACAGCTCGTCCTTCACCCTGCCACACAACTCAGGCACTTTTCTCCCCTCCCCAAACCACACCATGCAGCACCACATTACCCATCCCACAACAGTCAGCAAAAACTTCCACATTCAACTACAGTCAGGAACACATTCACCATAACACACCTGTACCAGTCAGCACATGCTTCCACATCCAACTACAGTCAGGAACACATTCACCAAAACACACCAGTTCCAGTCAACACATGCTTCCACATCCAGCTACAGTCAGAACACATTCACCAAACACACCAGTACCTGTCAGCACATGCTTCCACATCCAACAGCAGTCAGCATTTACTCCACCACCACCACACCATGCAGGATATCTTCCCAAACCAACTAGTGCCTACTTCACCCCCAACACCAGGCAATGCCTACTTCATCCCCAAACAGCAGTCAGCACCTAAGTCAACCTTCTATACCACTCAGCGCCTCCTTTGCCATACCACACAAGTCAGCTCCTCATTCATCCTTCAGTAACACTCAGTGCCTCCTGTCCCCTACCACACCAGACAGCAAATCCTTCACCATGAAACTCAAGACAGTCCATATTCACACCACCACCTCTACATCCTGCAGCCCCACATTACCAGTCTTATTCCAGTCTGCATGTCCTTCCACCACCACACCAGTCAGCAACTCATTCACTGTTCCACACCAAGTCAGTGCCTCATTCACTGTTCCACACAGTCAGGAACTCATTCACTGTTCCACACCAGTCAGTGCCTCATTCACTGTTCCACACCAGTCAGGAACTCATTCACTGTTCCGCACCAGTCAGTGCCTCATTCACTGTTCCACACCAGTCAGCAACTCATTCACTGTTCCACACCAGTCAGTGCCTCCTGTCCCCTACCATACCAGACAGCAAATCCTTCACCACGAAACTCAAGACAGTCCATATTCACACCACCACCTCTACATCCTGCAGTCCCACATTACCAGTCTTATTCCAGTCTGCATGTCCTTCCACCACCACACCAGTCAGCAACTCATTCACTGTTCCACACCAGTCAGTGCCTCGTTCACTGTTCCACACCAGTCAGCAACTCATTCACTGTTCCACACCAGTCAGTGCCTCATTCACTGTTCCACACCAGTCAGTGCCTCCTGTCCCCTACCACACCAGACAGCAAATCCTTCACCATGAAACTCAAGTCAGTCCATATTCACACCACCACCTCTACATCCTGCAGTCCCACATTACCAGTCTTACTCCAGTCTGCATGTCCTTCCACCACCACACCAGTCAGTGCCTCATTCACTGCTCTACACCAGTCAGTGCCTCATTCACCATAAAACATATGTCAGCACCTACTTCAAACACAAACACCAGTTAGCATCTGCTTTCCCTTCAACAACAGTCAGCACCTACTCCACCACCCCTAAACCTGCAACAGTAATAACAGTTTAGGAACGGTAAAAAAGAGTTTTATAAATCACATTGGTAGCACAGCGTATGCATCTTCGCAGTACTAATACTGATTACTGGAACAACATAATCAGTTCATTATAGGCTTCTGACGCTACACGAATGACACCAGCTTTGAGAAAAGATCATGCACCAATGCAGTTGGAGGACAAACTCAAACATAAAATATAAAACTACGTGGAGATCATGATCTGCAGGACTTTTCACATTACAGATGGAATATAAAGGGTTAATATAAAAGCTCCATGAGATCGTGCAAGGACTAGCAGGACGGAGGATGTGGAACAATCATTGATAAGTGCAGACAGGAAGACTGCATGACACCGCTGTGTGTCAAGAGTGCTAAGACAATAATATAACCACACAGTGCAAATTAAAATTATTTGAGACATGAATTTAGTTCAGGTTGGACAAATACTGTAAGGCAATGCACGCTCTAAAATAAACAGACATGTACAATACCCAACATGTGGCACCCAGATACGTACTTTTAGGGTGGGTGGCTGTCACTTTGAAATATCTGCCATTCCAGGGATGACATGCAATGTACGGCTACACAAGAGACAGACTTTATTTAATTAATAACACTTTACGAAAATAGTTACTTTAAACTGCCTTCAGGCACAGTAACAGACGATGTGGTTTGGATAAACAGTGTGCTTATATCTGGCACACACAGCGCAACTTGGGAAGGGGTGTTGCGGCGATGGATGGTATCTCGAGTGCAAATAACTGCTAAAGCGCATGCACCTGGCAGAACGTGGCGCCAGCTTCAACATTACTCAAATGGGAGAACACGATTTTACGGAGAAAATTACTGAATGAGCACTGCTTAAACGCTATGATCAATGAGAAATAACCACACATCACACCACAAGGTACTGAAATATATATTTATTGTACTGATAACTACTTTATAAAGCTTTTCAGGAGACTTCTTTAAAACAGAGACTGGGGAGTATATAGCAACCAAAGTGGATTTGAACTAGGTGTGAAGGAAAGCAGTTAGGTGGAATTCAAACAAAGTCTCCTGTAGGGGGCCAAGTGGGCTTACCTCCCATACAAGTAGGAATGGAATAAGTGAGGGTACATACGAGGTTAATAATGATAGTGTTCGTAGGGAAGGGTGGGAAGGGCACATGTTGGAGGTAGTCTCCTTGAATGCAAGGAGCCTGGGAAACAAAATGGCCAAGTTGCAGGCTCATGGCAGAGGGGAGGTAGGCATAGCTACCATCACTGAAACATGAGCCACCCAATACCAGGACTGGGACCTGGTGATCCTGAGATACAGAATATACCACAGGGATTGAGAAAAAAGGAAAGGGGTGGGTGCGGTCTATGTGAGGGAGGGAATAAGGTGTGCCAGGGAGGAGGGGAGGGAGGAGGTAGAACAGAGGCACTATGGATACAGTTCCAGTAGTGTTGCTCAAATAGTCCCTCCATGGATCCAACTGTGCTGTGTCAGATGGCAGCACTAGCGGTTGGGATCCAACCCAGGATCCAGCCAAACTTGGAGGTTGGATCCCAAGTTGGATCCTGCATTATCCTATGCCAGATCCAGTGATCTGGTGCCAGATCAGGGATCCCGGCGCAGGTTCCCAGTGCAGGATCCAGGGGTCAGCGTCAGATCCCTGGATCCGCATCGGATAAAGTGGGATCCGACCTGGATCTGGAGGGTCAGATCCATGATCAGATAGCTGCCGCTATTCAATGGATCCACTATCCTGCCAAAATGGCAGGTAGTTGTTGGATCCAGATTGCTCAGGATACTATCCGAGCAACACTAAATTCAGGATTCAAGAAACAGGACCCTTAGGATGGGTTGGTGTATAGGTTGCCATCTCAGGAGAGGACTTAGACAGAAAACTAGTGGAGCAGGTCAGGAAGGTAAGCAGGAAGGGTAACAGCATAATTATGGGGACTTCAATCTGCCAGGAGTGGATTGGATCAACCCCAGCCACCTCGAGCATAGGGAAGCAAGTCCTCCTGAGGCTTTTCAGGACAGCTTCTTGGTACAGATGATAAATGAGCTAACCAGGTTAGACAACACTCTGGACCTCGTGCTGTCTAATGGGGACTTTGTTAGAGAGCTGGGGATGGAGGATCACTGGCAGGGAATGATCACCACATGGTGTGGTTCTCACTCAGCATGGGCAAGGAGGCTGCAGGAACAGGGACCAGGGTGTTGGATGTAAGGCGAGCTAACTTTGGCAGGATGGGGAAATAGTGGCCGGCACCTAGCCTCAATTCACCCACACATGGATGCTTGCCAGAAATGAGAAGTCATTAAGCAGGACTTGCAGAGGCCCCTAGATCCTGTACCAAGACACAAAGCAAACAGGCTAGGGCCAAGAAACCTAGCTGGTTAAGCGGAGAGGTGTTGAAAAGGTGAGGGCAAAAGGGCAGCCTTCAGGAGATTCAAGAGAGCCAGGTAGGGGAGGATGAGAGCAGTACCTGAAAAATCTAGAAGGTGACCAGAGCAGTCAGGGCATCCAAGGCTTCCTGAGAGCTTAGGCTGGCACAGGGCATCAAGGATGGGGAAAGGACTTCTTCAGCTACATAACAGAGAAAAGGATCTGCTAAGATCAAATAGTAAGGATCGGGAAGGATGGAGGCGCTGAGAAAGGAGCAGGGCAGACACGAGTGCTAAATGAATATTTCTGTATTTACTAAGGAAAAGGATGGGTCAGATCCTCAGGGGATAGGGAGGTAGGCACATGGGGGAGGGGTGACGGATGGGAAATCACAGAGGCAAGGTTGCTAGAAGGTTTAAGGGCACTGAGGGTGGATAAGGCACCAGGACCAGACAGCATACACCTCCAGGTACTGAAGGAATTGGTGGAGGTCCTGGCAGAGCCATTGGCAGACTTGTTCAGAACCTCTCTGGAAACAGGGTGCATACCCCATGACTGAAGATTGGCTCACATGGTGCTCCTTCATAGAAGTGGGCACAAGGATGAACCAGGCAACTATTGAACAGTGAGCCTCACATCCATTTGTGGGAAAGTTAATGGAGACAATCCTTAAAAAGAGGTTAGTAACCTTTCTAGAAGATAATGATCTCCAGGATGGGAAGCAACATGGGTTTGTCTCTGGTATATTCTGCCAGATCAACCTAGTTGACTATTATGACTAGGTGACTAGAAAACTAGACAAGGACCATGTGGTGGATGTCCTGTATCTGGATTTCAGCAAGGCATTCGATTGAGTGCCACATGGGAGGCTGATTAGTAAGTTGGGATACCAGGGAGCAGAGACAAAGTTGGTGAATTGGAATAAGAACTGGCTGCAAGAAAGGCAACAGAGGTAGTGGTGGGAGGGAACTCTCAGCTCCAAGAGATGTAATGAGCGGGGCTCTGCAGGGCTCAGTACTGGGCCCTGTGTTGTTTGGCATTTTCATAGCTGACATCTCACACGGCATTAAGAACAAGATTAGTCTTTTGTGGATGACACCACGATCGGTGCGGTGGTGGATGACACAGTAGGGTGGCAGGGATTCCAGGATGATCTCAAAACTTGGGGACTAGTCAGACACATGGCAGCTGGGGTTCAATGCTAAGAAGTGCAAAGTAATGCACTTGGGAATAAGGAACCCAAGGAGGTGTTATCAGTTGGAAGGGTGCAGATAGCTGCTATAGAGAAGGAGAAGGATCTTGGGGTGATAATAACAGGGTTAATGAACCACTCAGCACAGTGCAGAAAGGCAGCAGCTAAGGCCAACAAGCTGCTTGTTGTATTGCTAGAGGAATCACCTCCAGGAGGAGGTGATCCTGCCTCTGTACAGATCGTTGGTGAGTCCTCATCTAAGTACTGCATGCAGTATTGGCGCCTATACTTAAAGCAAGATGTTAAATTACTGGAGGGTCTAGCCCAGAGCAACAAGGATGATCATGGGATTGGAAAACAAACCCTATGAGGGAGGCTGAGGAGCTTAACATGTACTCCCTGGAGGAGAGGAGGATAGGGAGATACAGATTGAGACCTTTAAATGCATGAAGGGTATAAACAAGACTGGTACAGAGGGATTTTTTAAGTTGGAGGGGACGTGAAGGGCATGGTCTGAGCCTGGAGGGATGAAGATTCAGGAGAGAAATGAGGAGGCACTTTCACAGACAGGATGGTATCTTTATGCAATAAGCTGCCCAAAGAGGTGGTGTCTTGTAAGTCGGTGGGCAGTTTTAAAGGGATGGGACAAAGTGAGAGGAAGATCACCATGACAGGGGAGGGAGGGGCAGCCAGTATAAGGGATTGTTAGCTGCACACTCAAACAGACTTGATAGACCATATGGCCTGCATCTGCTGGCAGTTTTGTATGTTCATATTGCTTATTGTGTGTGCAGTGGTCTTTGTGAAGGAGCATTATTAGGAGTGGAACATTCAACTTTACAGCTAGGGGAGGTGGATTCAAATGACTTTTGAAATTTGCAACAAACTGTTACAAACTTATTTTCAATCACTCTACCTAACTCAAGTGACTAATAATAAGCTGACACGGTCTCCACTGCAACAGGGGTGCCATTTCAGATTTCAGTGGGGGTGACAACTGATCAGAGGGGCTGTGAGTGTGGTGCCAGGGGCTGCATGGGGACAGGGCCAGGGGCATGTAGGCCACCACAGCTAAACTTGACTGGAACAGATCTGAATCATCTCAGGCAAAAGTTACACATCTGTTGTGCTGGTGGTTGCAGTCTTAATAAAAAAAAAATAAAAAAAAATGAGAATGCAATAATAAGACACTGGAATGGTCAGGCAGCAGTTTTTAAAATGATTCAATATACGTGTGGCATATGTTAGTATTGTACCTTGAGCTTTGCTGCTTCAGTTTTAAAAAACACACTTCAAAAACTGGTCTTTAGTGCTAGATTTCTGTCCTTTACTTGCACACATCCACATTCTGGTTTTGCTCACCTCATTTTAATCTTAAGCTTGAGAAGTACAGCAGTAGTCGTACTTAAATTATTATTCTTATCTGAAGCACACTGCTCTTTTAATTTGTGGTAAGCGGTTAGCTGGTTTTCTGCATCAAGCGAACCCTATGGTTGCCCATTTATTCATTCAGAAAAAAAATTAATCAGAAAAACTTTAGTTTAAACTTGCCTGAAAGGTGTTGAATGTGAGTCTCTGCTACACAGTGCACTGTCTGCATAGACTTGTCTTCACTGGCTGCCTGCACCGATGATGACCAAGAAGAAGATGCCACCACAGGTCAGGGGAGGAGTGAGTGAGCGATCCTTGAGTGGCAGGACAAGCAGGATGCAAGCCTGCAGAAGGCTGCATTCTGGTCAATGGAAGAGGCCACGTTGGATGGGATGGAGAGATGGATTTATGAGCAGACAAGCCAAGGGGGAAATTGGGCAAAACAAATTCGGTCCATGGACTACACCACCACTCCGTCTGCAAGACAAGTCCAAATGGTCGGAAACATCTGCCGTGTCTCCTCTCTGATAAATAAAATAGATGCACAATGCACTGGCCGTGCCCACACTGACTCCTCCTCCATCTCTGTCTTGAGTGGTCACACAGCTCAACATTGTCAGCAGCAGAGCACAGCATGATGCAGACACCCCCATTGCCTAGAGACATACACAACCCATGTCATGGAGTAGTTTATGACTGGCTGACAAGTATCCAGCCATTGGTCCATGGGTACATTTTGGGGCAAAAATTCTGAATAAAAAAATGGCGAATTTTGTAGAAAAGTCATTGTTTACTTGAATTACACTAAACAATTACTTTTTCTTCTGTGAAACCAACTGGGACTTTTGCAGTAAAAACACATCGCATGGATCTAAAACCAGGACTTTGAATGTCCCCAGTCTGTTTTTATATTTCCAGGGATCTAAAACTGGGACATTTAATGTCCCCAGTCTATTTTTATATTTCCAGGGACAGGGCTCTCAAAATGGAACAATCCTGGTAACACCAGGACAGGTGGCAAGGGGAGGTGCATTTTTCATTAACCAAACAACAGCTGCCTGCAATGGGGTGCTCCTCAAATGGCGTAGCTGTAGCAAGTCTCTTATAGTATAAAAGATTGTTATTATGAGTTTGAACAGTCAGAACCACTCAATTTTGCGGTCCCTTTGCCTAAACCTCACACTTGGAGTCTCTTATGCCATTATAGATACCATGAGGGGACCCTATTAACCTATTCTGTAAGAGTGTCTGGAATGTTCGAAAATTAAACAGTCCTGACTGGCTATAAATGATGTTATGATTTATAATATTATCAGTTTTAAAACAAACTATTTTATATACTTCAGTAGTTATGGAGTCCACATGAGGTTTGGATGTTAGATCCTGTTACTACCCAGAATGCAGCCTGTGTCACCTGAGGCCCTCCCCAACTACAGTACCTGCACCCAATCTGCTTCCCTGCCTTTGATTCTTTAACAAACATTTGTCAGTGCCAATGTTTGTTTGTTTGTGTTTGATCTGTAGATAGATGGCACTAATACTACAGAGGCGATAACTAATAAATTAATAACACGAGTTACAACAGTGAAATTGTCATGACTGTGAAATGAAGAGGTTCACACATAACCTTGTCATTTTCTTAGACTGTGACCTTGAATTTTCAAAATACCAGTTTTGTTTATTTTTCCACACCATAGGAATATGACAGGTGTCATTTATGAAATTCAACTCAAAACATTGCTTTGCAGAACTACTGCAAAACAGGTTTTGGCAGGGGTTTGATAATGACACCTGCCATGTTAATTCAGTGGGGAAAAATAAGTACAGTATGTTGAAAGTGTGGATTACAAAGTAAAACTATTGCAAAGTTATGAGTAAATGTTGAACAATGTCAATGTTTGTTCATAATTTATTTTTCAATTTTAACCTCAATTGTTCAAAATAGTCTTTTTGTTACACCACCTTATCAACATGACAAGTTTCATTTATCAAATTCTGTATAAAACATCATTTTGCAGCACAAGTGTGAAAAGTCATTTTGAGCTGAATTTGAAAAATGACACATGTTTATGATGTGGGGTATAAAACTGGCTATGTTAACAATGTGAGATCACAATCTAGTAAAATAGCAAAGCTAGGTTAAACATTGAAGTATTTCAATTTGTCTTCATAACTGTCATTTTTTGAGATTTTGACCTGAGATTTTCAATATAGGTTTTATTACCCATCTTCTGATCGAGACAAGTAGAATTTTTAAATCTGTCTGAAAGAGATTTCATGGAGCAACTCTGAAAACATATTTTGGAAGTGATTTAAAAAAATTACATCTGCCTTGTTCATGAAGTGGGGTTAAAAAGGTTATGTTGAAAATTTTGGGTCAAAACTGGAAAAACAGTGACATTATGAGTAAGCATTGAAGAATTTCATCGTTGCTTCATAACTTTGTTGTTTTTGATATTTTGACCAAAAGTTCAACAGTCTTTTATTACCCCACCTCATAATCAAGAAAGGTGAAATTGTTGAAATCCCATCCAAAATGTGATTTTGCAGAGTAACTGTGAAAACATGTTTCAGGGTGTGTGTGTGTAAAATTTGCAGTATTGGTTCATGAGGTGGGATTAATAAAAGCCATGTTGACAATTTATGTAAAATATTAAGAAATGACAAAGTCATGAGTAAAAGTTCAAAACACATTAAAAGCCATTAACCAAACTTACCTTGCTTTTAAAAATCAATCAAATCCATATCTGTTTACCCATGCTCTGTAGCTCTATGCACATCATTCAGTAATCTGACCAATAGATAGGAAGCTTTTGTTAAATAATTTGTTTTACTAGGATAGGCCAGTGGAGATCCAACATATTGTTTCTAGTGGGTCCTTCTGCTTTTACCCATTATTGCAGCTTGGCTGGATTTGAGTGTTGGAAGTTAAAACTGTAGTGCAACAAAAATGTTTTTTCCCAAAAGCTAGTTTCAGTTACAATGATTAAAATATTAGCATATTTGTAAAATCTACTTTTCTAGGTACCAGCTATGCTGCACACTATGAGATTTTTTTTGTCTTGATCCCAACCCTTGCCAGATCTGAAGCCAAAAGTGGTGGCCATATTTTTTGAGAAAAAATTAAGTAAAACATTTATATAATACTAACATTTTGGTGGAACTAGAAAATGTTACCACCAAGTAAAGCTGAAAGCTGCCTGGAATCTTTATAGTGAAAATGTTAGGCTCAAATTCTTTGCCCACTTTTATTGCACTGCTATTTTGAGTGAGTTGCCCGTGGTTTCACAGTGAGTATTTGGCTCCTGGGCTTGAACCTGTGATCTTTGGGTTCTCAAGTCAGTGCTGTAACCACTACACTCTACCTCTGGTTGAATAGCCTTTTCTGTTTCTGAACTGACTTTCGCTAATGTTGTGTCATATTATCGCATCACTATAGTCTGGGTTGAGAATCCACATCTGTGTGGACCTCCTATCATTGAAGGCTTAAAGCTCTACCTATGCAAATGTCTATATATATATATATATATATATATATATATATATAATATATGTTTATATATTTTTGAAAAATTTGTTAATGCACTAGTTAGAGTTCCAGTGACAAAAGCAGGATATGTGGTGTTAGGGTTACCAACCCTAAAACCTCATCTCTGCAGGCAGCAGCAGGCATGGGTGTGATGTGGAGTTGTCAGCCTTAATGCTCACCCCATTCCATGAGTAAATAAGCTGAAATGAGTGCACTATATGAAAATGTGTTAGGTTGACAACCCCACGGCACATCCCATGCCTGTTGCTGCCTGCAGGTTGGGGTGCTGGGGTTGGAAACCTAACACCACATTTCCCTACTTGTTGCTGGAACCCTAACTAGTACAGTAACAAAGTTTTTTGTAAAGAATGTCTTTACTTTTTGAGATAGCATAATCATATCCTTATTTGTCTGTGGGAGCATAGGTCCCTCTGGGCCCTACACCAGAGGGCCCTGCACTTCAATCCTCCATACTCCCAAGATAAAGCTATGTCTTGAGTCCAGCCAGTCATCATCCTGCTTTTTATTTGAATACATAGCACCTGCCATCATCTTTTTCCATTATTTCACACTACTATGTTATCTAGAAATAACCTACTTGTTGCAATTAAAATATATGGTCAAAATGGGCATTTCTGTGACAATCGCACTGAGCTGTTTTTTTTTTATTCACCTGTTCCCTGCACATTTGGGCTCCTGGATTTTCTTCTGTAACAAATGCTGGTTTGGCTGGCAGCAATTCATGATGACGGGAGCACTTCACACTTGCAATAAAACACCATCACAAACAGATGCTGCAGGCCCAGTGACACTGAGGGTTGAGGAACTGGACGCTACACTTCTGCCATACTGGTGACCAGGGTTCGGGAATGGACTCATGTCAATGGGGTCGCAGGCGAGGGGAGGATGGAGCATTCCAAGACAGCCCTCTCTCTGGGGTGGGTAAAGGGGTCACACATTGTTCTGCAGCAGCACCTACCAGAAGTCAGGGGCACTACAGGTGTGTTGCAAGCAGAGGGTTGAAGTGCGGCTGACGCTTGGCATGTAAGCACGCTTAATGTCACTGTGCATCTGGCTCCAGGTGAAAACCAGGTGGGAAATCATGGGGTGGTCATGGCAGCTGATGGCTGTGCACCATGTCCCCAGGACCTAGAGAGGTGAGCCCCCAGGTATGGATCTGGGTCCCCATGGGGGCACTGTATGTGTGCCAGCCTGAGTGGAGGAGAGTGAGTTGCTGACCAGACCTGAGTCTGGGGTGAGGGTGCCAGTGGCCAGATGACCTGCTAGCCTGCTCCACAGAGGAGGAGGAGGTAAAATAACATAAAAAAAAACAGACACTGATTATGCTGAAAAATTACTACACAGAGCACTCTTTCTTTTCCACCAGAGGATCCTTCCTGACAGTCCACACAAGAAATATATTGCAGTGTATAGCAATTTCAGTATTCAAATAATACAAATATTTTGCAAAGAAACTGACCCAAGTGAAATATAAATGCTGTTTTCTAAGATGGGTCCAAAATAGCATTTTATTTAATTTGTCTATGTTATCCATTTGAGGAAAATGTAACTCAGCTTGATTGACATGCTATTAAAACCACTCCCACATTTTTCACTTTACTGTGATATATATATATATATATATATATATATATATATATACATATCTATATATATATATATAAAACAGTTTATTGTAAGTAAAATAAAAGGTCAAAACTGGTCCTTTTTGTGACTCAGCACAGAACTATGTTTTTAATTTATTTACCAGTTTCCTGCACTTTTGGACTCCTGGAGTTTTCCACAACAAATACTGGTTTGGCCAACAACATTTCATGATCACGATGGGCAGCACTGCGACTTGTGATCAAACATGATGACAAACAGAAGCTGCTTACATTGAAAAACTCAGTGCACAGCACAATCTTTCTTTTCCATCAGAGGATTCTTCATAACAGTCAACAAAAGGTGGAGAAGAGCATAACACTGTCAGCGGGAATGGAGGAACAGATAAAGCTAACATAAAAATAATTAATAAGGCCACATATATTGCATACACAGAACATACTGTGCAAACTCTTTAGACCAGGCAGTGTACTGGTTGTAATGTCTGACATCAGAGCCAAAGACCATGGGTTGCAGCTCACTGGAAAAAGAGTGTCATAACTTTGAACTGCACCCACATTCAGATCTATGTAGATCTGAGTTATGCCATGATACAACAGCATAAACAATTTAACAGAGGGAGTACACACATTATTTTGCAGATTATGAGACTGCAAATTATACATCGTGACCATGCATTTACCTACTTGGACCCACAAGATGTTGGGTGAGGGTTTCAAAAACTTGAAAAGAGCAAGCCACTGCCAAAGAACAAAGAAATATGTATGGCATATAATTGAGCTGGTAAAGAGAAGCAAACAGATTTTTGTTATGGGCTTGTGCTAACTGACTTTTGAGAATGATGGCATAAGGACAGAGGTTCTAGTCTGGTAGACAGAATGTGAACCTTTCATTTCTAAATTTATGGTAGCTCTCCAATATTAAGTTGGTGCTAGTTATGGTGCAGTTAGCAATTTTAGCCTTGCTTAATTTCAGTTCACTCATAGCTTCCTGATCTCAAAGTTGGTGTACATGGCAAATTGGCTATCACGGCTGTGCTTGATCAACTTTGACTCTTTACAGGCTGGACCTTGTGTTCATTATTGTACAATCCATGTTAATGATCTTCTTAGAATACCTCCTAATATATTTTCTTTCAGGATAGTCTAGTTAGACATTAAGATTTATGGATATGGAGGGCTAGAGTTTATATAAATCAGGATTGTGAGCTTACACATATAGGAGAGTCTAACCCATAGTCGTGGATATAATGGGGAGGGGGTTGAAGTGCAAACAGTATTCGCTTATTAACAGTATAAAACAATTTTTTGCAACTTGCAAAACAGGATCCTGTTTCAGATTTCCTTTCTCACAATTTGTGAGAAAAATGATTTTTCTATACAGCGAGGTGAAGGCGGCTAACTGGACAGGTCTGTGCTACTGAGAATTAATGTAATCGTATGTTCATTGAGCAGAGTACTAGACCAGCCGAAACAAAAGGTCTGAAACCAGGTATCAAGAAAAAGTGTAAGAGCTCGTGAAACGTTAGTGGAGGGGTGCTACTACTGCCTATTGTGTGTTTTAGCTTTTTGTATTTGCAATAAAAGCAGTTTTTACTTGAGACCTGGTTTTAGGTCTTTTGTTTTGGCTGGTCTAGTGCTCCGCTCAACAGACATACACGAAAATAATTTTTGCAAATTTTGAAACAGGATTCTTTTTTATGATTTTTTCGCAATTTGTGAAAAAGGATTTGGGGATGTTCAAAACACATTTTCAGGTGATTTATAAAAACTAAAGCAGAATTCAATTGAACAGCAGAACACATGTGTTGGTTATTTCAGAAAACATCACTGTTTTCTGATTTTTAACTTTGTTTGCCTCTCTAAGAAGAAACAAGATGGCAGCAGCATGAAAAAGATTCTCCATTTGTGATAAAGGATTACCCATTTGTGACTAAGGATTACCCATTTGGTGACAAAGAATCCTTTTTGAGGCTCACATCTAACTTTTCACATTGAAAACAATGGAAATTTTAAAATGTAATAACTTTTACGTGGATTAAGATTTTTCACCAAATCTTCAAAATGCATGTCTGTGACCCAAATGTCAGACCAAAATCCCAAGCCATTTTTGTGCAGCAGTGTGCCAAAGAATTTTATGAAAATGATCATTTTCACAGTTTTTGACACTCTGTATCTCCACAGCCACACATCTGATCAAAAGAAACTTGCCACATCAAGAGATATTTGGTTCCTGATCAAGCACACAAAATGTCATGCAAATCGCTTGAACAGTTGTGAAGTTATTAAAGATCAAAAGTTTGAGTTTAACATAGAAGTGGCCATTGAATCCTAACTATAAGCATGGGACCATGCCCCTATAATATTCAAACAATAAGGCATAACAAGGTGTGCGTTATCGTTTAATAACGCCACTTCTGGGGTGGGTTGAAGTACAAGGCAAAGCCGAATGCTTCCATCACAGGAGGACAGTATTACACAATAACACACACCTTGGAGTGCCTTATTGCAATTATACAATGGCTCGATGTTATACAAAATAAAAATAAAAATGTTTTAGTAAATTTTTAGTGAGGCAGTATATCTTTATTTCTTAAGAGAAAAGCAAATAATACAAATCATGTGGCAACAGAAATACAGTGATGTTATTGTGTAATAACATCACTGTCTCAGGCACACACTGACCAATCAGAGCCCCAGAAATGTTCTTGCCATTGTATAATTTTATAATAAATTATGCTAAAGTGTTGTATATAAGGAAATAATATCAATAGGTTGAACAAGCCATAAAGCCAAGCCTAAAAGTGAGTAACCTTTATGAGCTTGTTCAACCCCAAAATGGTATTATTTACTCCACAGACTTTGCCATCTTTTATTATATATACCACATACAGATGGACACTTGTTGCTGTGTCCTATGTGTTTTCATAGCGTGAGCGGTACAGTATGTGTTAGTGTTAGTTCTGAGGGCAGCATCACTTGGTGAGTGTGTATTGGGTGTTATTGTGTTCTTCAAGTGTTTGTGGTGCTTCAATTCAGTGCAGTTAGCTACTTGGTGTCATAATACCCTTTATTGGCAGCCAGTTTGAGTCATAATACCCTAACTAGCAGTTTGATGAGGTCATAACACCCTAATTGGTAGCTAGTTGAGGTCATAAATCCTAATAGGCAGCTAGTTAGGGTCATAAACATAATACTCTACTTGGCTACCATCATATATGGAGAAATAAATGATTTTTTTCTGTGGAAAAGGGTCCAACCATGTACAGTATTATATATGGTAGTGGTCCAGTAGTGCCACTATATTTAGGGTTGAATAGGCACTTTAATGTTAAACCTCAAATTTTGAACTTTAATTATCTTCGCAACCATTCAATGGATTTGCATGCAATTTTACATGCATGGTCTTGTGGGAGTAAATCTCTTGAGGTGCCAAGTCTCATTTAGGTCAGATGTACAGATTCCGAGATATGGATAGTGAAAATATGCAACAAATCACCATTTTTGCCATTTTTTGCCATTGTGTAGCAGATGGTTTGGAATTTTGGTCTGGAATTTTCAGGGTAGAAAGATTTGGCCCACAAAACTGCCTTTTGCTAGTTTGGTGAAAAATATTAACTGTTCAAAGTTATAACATTTTAAACATTTAGGTTCTGAGTATTTTAGTCAGTACTTCAAAATAACTGTATAATCTTTCATATGGAAACCCTTTTGTATGGTTTTCATGTGGTTTCATATGGCCTCTGTCTTATTTTCCATTTTCCACTAAAATTCAAACTTGGAAAGTCACAAAATGACATTTGGGAGAGTGACCAATGCATGTAGCTTGCTTATTAGGACTCTCTTAGCTGGATTCTGCAATTAACTGTTGCAGAAATGCCCTTAAAATGTTTATTTTAAGATTATAAGTGATATGAAGAAATATTCTTTTGTATCACGAGTAATGAAAAAATATCCTGTTTCATTAAGGAAAATCCTTTCTTTCTTTGTCGACATCTTTTCCTTGGTGTTTAGTGGCATCTCCTCTTTCCAAGTGCTATGACCCTCATTTTAAGACTTTGCTTTGGTGTCTAATGGTGCCCCCACACTCTGATTGCCTGCCTGTATTTTTTATGTTTCTTCTTACTATTTTCCTGGTGTCTTGTGGTGCCCCTCCAATCGCTGCCCCTGTAATTATTTATTACTCCATGGTGTCCTAATGGTACCCCCAGCCTCCAATTGCCATCCCCAAAATTACTTTTTATTTCTCTGGTGTTTAGTGATGCCCCCACCCTTCCATCACCATCCCATAACTGTATTATGTATCCCTGGTGTCTAGTAGTGCTCCTCTGCCCTCTGATGGCTGCCCCAGTAATTGGGTGATGTATTCCTGGTGTCTAATGCCCCCAAAGTCCATATCTGCCTGCAATAAAGAAAACGGTCCCTCAATTTTTATTTTAATCTGAAAACAAAATGGTCCTTCTCCGATCATACCTGCCCCCCTTCTGGACCTCCCATTCATCATCTACCACCTCTCACATCCCTAGTCTCCTCCATATACCCTCACTCACCTGAACTAGTCCCAGAGTAGAGTGAAGATCCACGCTTATACTGGAGACACATCTTGCTGCTGGAACTGCAGACTGCAATATGACAAGTCAGGTAACTGTGGTTCAATGTATTTCTATGGGGTTTTCAACTTTGGTACAAAACTTTATAATTTTTCAAGATTTTGACAATTTTCAACATACCCTTTTGAGACACCATCTCATAGCCACTGTTGGTGTCATGTTACAAATCCTGTCCAAAAGGCGATTTTGTGGTCAGTTGGTGAAATCTCCTTTTGGGCAGAATTTCAAAATTTGGGCAGTATTTGTTCTTGAGGTGAAGTCATAAGATCCCGTGACATTTTGCTACACTTGCTCATAAGTTTCGTATTTCAAAGAGGACCTTGTGATTCCCTAGAGAGTGATGGTGTCTACAGGATAGTAAACAGTATGGATTTGTGGCAGGGATGTCTTGCCAGACCAACCTGATCGCTTTTCTCTGACTGGGTAACAAAGGTAAACAAGGTAGGTAGATAGGTATGGGTAGATAAGGTAGTAGATAAGGGCCATGCTGTGAATTTACTCTACTTTGATTTCAGCAAGGCTTTCAACTCAGTGCCACACAGAAGACTGCTGAAGAAGCTGGAGGACATGGGTGCAGCTAGGGACATGGTTAGGTGGATAGGAAACTGGCTGAAGGAGGGATAGCAGAGGGTGGTCATAAACATGGTAAAATTGGAAGAGAGGAGGTCACGAGTGGGGTGCACAGGAATCTGTCCTGTGTCCTGTCCTCCTTCAATCTGTTAATCCATGACAATGGAGAGGGCATCTGGGAAAGTTGTGTCTCTTTGCAAATGTCATAAAGCTTTGTGCTAGGTAGATAATGAGGAAGGGATCCTGGAGATGCAGAGGATCTACAAAGGCTAGAGAGGTGGTTTAAGGTTTGGCAGTTGAAGTTCAATGCCAAAAATGCAAGATTATGCACCTAGGGAAAAAAAGGACAGTGTACTGGATGAGGGGTTTAACTGAGCACAACAGCAGAGGAAAGGGATCTGGGAGTCAGCATTAGTGACTGCCTCAAACAATCAAGCCAGTGTTAGAAGGCTTATAGTAAGGATACTAGGATGCTGGGATGGATCTGAAGGAGTATTAATAGTAGGAAAAGGAGGTACTACTGCCTCTATATAGATCACTGGTAAGGCCACACCTAGAATACTGTGCTCAGTTCTGGAATCCTCTCTAAGGAAGGACAGGGCAGGGTGACCAAGATGATTTAGGGGCAACAGGGCCGATCCTACTGAGATCATCACAAGGCACTGAACATGTACTCACTAGAGACCAAGCAGAGAGGGGGCATGATAGAGATCTCCATGATCCTGAAGGAATAAACAATGTGAAGTGCGGGGAACTATTTAACATGAGTATAGAGTTAAGAACCTGAGGTCAGGAGTGAAACTGTTGGGGTAGAAGGCTTAAGAAGGATGTGAGGAAGTTTATTATACAGAAAGGGTGGTGGAGCCATGGAACAGTCATCCAGAGATAGTGGGTGCCAGGACCATAAATGACTTTAATCATGGCTGGGACAGAGTGAAGGGTTTGGTGGTTGCGTGGTTGGTTGCTTAGGTTGATAGCAGTAGTAAGGATAGCAAGGAGGTGGATGGGGAGGATAAAACCTTGCATGAACAATAGGTCATGGGGCGGGCAGACTAGATGAACCTATGGTCTTTTCTGCGACATTGTCTATGTTTCTGCCATATTTCAACCTAGGTATCAGAATACTGGCATGTACATTCTTTCTTCCAGGATCTACAAACTCGAAAAAGAGGTAATCTTTTGCTAGGTAGTTTCTGTGTAACACAGTGTCAAACAGAGAAAACATTTCTGCATTAAGATGCCCCCTTTTCTGTAACAGAAAAAGGCAAAGATTTTAAACATAAAACTATCAGAGTCATTACATTCTGTTAGGAAAAAATAACATTTTGTAGTTTGTGGAACAAAAAGTTTAAATTAAAAAAGTTTTTGTTCTGCTATCTGTATATGCTCATTAGCATTTGCAGGGTTTTTTCTGAGGAGTTTCATGCAACAGTTATTGTCAATGGGCATGTGACCACCTTCACAACCATGATGTGGTTGTATTGCCCTGACACAGGGAGCCCATCTCCTGTGTCGGCACACCTTTTCTTCCATTTTATCCCCTTGATATGTCTACTCTACTTCATCTAGTACACTTTCAGTGGGATCACACATTAGCCCTCCAACAGCTGAAGGGTGGCTATGTCCATGGTGTGGGCTGGAGGTGTCCCAGCCATCCTTCTGATGGCTTAAAGGATTTCCTGATCTTCCTGGACATAAAGTCTCCACCACTCATTCACACTAATGGGACTATGCTGGAGTGCTAGGGACCCATTGGGATCCAATAGTCATCAGGAGGCGGGCACGGTAGGACCGCATGCATTGACACGTGAGAATGGCTCGCGCCATATAGGCTACCTCGGCGTTGACTCTCCAAACACCTCAGTTCCTTTTTCCCACCATGTGTGCTTTAGTGATGACACCACTCACCAGGGAGTAAAATCTTCACGTCTGTATGATAGCAGCTGTAGTTGTTTTAGTATTAGAATTATTGTTTTATCATCAATAATAAAAGTCTGTTATGTGCACCTGTTGCCACTCTTGGTTATGCACATCGGATTCACAAATGATGGCCAGCAGAGAGTTATGAGTTTGCCTTTTGATGGTATGTACCTGTTTGGTCCTCAGGTTGAGCAGGCACTAGAGGCACACAGAAAACTAGAATGGCTATCAAAATGGCCAGACTGCCATCCACAGCTCCTCAAAGGGGTGGGAACCGCAGCAATTTCATAACCGTCAGTCCTTTCTTGAGTAGCGCAAGGGGCTTCAGCAGAAACCAAGCCCCTCAGCTGCAAAGAAAATGCAGCAGAAGGCATGGAGCCCCAAAGCGCCTAGTACCATCCTCTGAGATTCTGGCCCAAGTCCCACTTCAGCTGTCCGAGGGGAACTCTTCATCGGTAGTAGGGGCATCTGACTGAGTTTATGACCAGTGGAAGTCAGTCACATCAGACAGGTGGGTACTCAGGATAATCCATGAGGAGTACTCTCTAAACCTTTCAGAAACCCCTGGATCACCCACCCAAGCGACAGCCCAAGCTATCTGTCTCTAGTCAGCCCTTCTTGCTTCCGAGATTCAAGGCCTTCTAAATAACAGGGCAGTAGAGTAGTCCTACTGGATCAGCGGAACACAGGTTTCTACTCCCATTATTTCCTAGTTCCAAAGAAAACAGGTGGCATGCGCCCAATTCTTGATCTGAGGAAGTTAAACAAATTCCTTTACATGAAAAGTTCAAGATGATATCACTCGGTAAACTTTTACTTCTGATTCATCAAAAAATTGGCTGGCCTCCCTGGACATACAGAGCGCCTACCAGCATGTTCTCATATCCAAACCACCACAAATACCTCAGATTTGTGGCATTGAGTCAGCACTACTAATTCAGGGTCCTGCCCTTTGGGCTTCCTTAGTGCCTCAAGTCTTTACAAAGTGCTTTGCAGTTCTCACAACACATCTCAGGAAGCTCGGAATTCAGGTGTTCCCATATGTGGATGATTGGCTCCTGGCAAGTCCCTCAGACAAGAGACTCAAAGCCATGGCTACAGCTTTAAAATTCCTCATGTCCATGAGAGTCCTGCTAAATTTGGGAAAGTCAGCTACAGCCCTCCCAATGGCTCCTTCATAGGAGCCCTTCTGGATACCTCCAGCACAAAGCCTTTCTTCTGGAGGACAGAAGGATTGCATCCTTCAAATGGCCCGCTTCATCAGGGAGAATGACTTAGCTCGAGCTCTCGACGCAGCGGATGCTGGGTCTCATGGCATCCTCAGTGTTCATTGTGCCCTGGCTTGTCTTCACATAAGCACTACCCAGTGGATGCCCAGCACTCATTGGTCACAGACCACACACCCACAGTCCTTTCACATCAAGGTGATGGAACCCTGAAACAGTCACTCACCTGGTGGACTCTGGAAGACAACCTTCTGGAAGGTTATCTCGTAGCTCCTCTAGAATCTCAGATCTCCATAACCATGGATGCATCCCTACTTGGACAGGGAGCTCACTGCCAGAATCTTCACACCCAAGGTCGATGGAAACAGGATGAGTCTCAACTTCACATAAATGTTCTAGAAATGAGAGCCTTCCTGTATGCAGTCTGAACTTTGAAGGACACTCTGTCACAAGATCATTCTCCTCAAACGGACAACAAGGCGGTGATGTACTACATCAACAAGCAGGGCACAGCACACTCTTCCCCTTATGCAGGAAAGTAATGAGAGTTTGGGAGTGGTGCCTGGAGCACAAGCACTGATCCAGGCAGTCTACCTGCCAGGGTGCAGAGCGATCTGGTGGATCATCTCACCAGAACGGAAACAGACCCTCACGAGTGGTCTCCTGACACAAGCGTCATGCAATCGCTCTTTGAAGAGTGGGAAACTCCAGATCTGGACCTTTTGTGTCCCTACTCAACATAAAACTGCCTCTCATTTGCTCCAGAAATCCAGAACCTGGTGTTTTCTGTCAGGATGCATTCAGACTGCAGTGGACAGGACACTTTCTGTATGCATTTCCTCCTTTTCCCTAGTTCAGAGGGTGCTGCTCAAACTGGAGGCACAGGGGCAGAATGATCCTCATTGCCCCATTCTGGCCTCATTAGATCTGGTTTCCATTAATCTAAAGATTATCAGAAACTTCTCCAAGACAGCTTCCACTTCATATGAACCTGCTGACTCAGGGCCCTGTGGTCCTTCCCAAACTGAAGTCCCTTTACCTCCATGCCTGGATCCTGAAGAGATAGGAGGTGAATAGGTTTAATGTTTCATGTAGGGTCTTAGATATTCTGTTAGCTGCACACAAGCCAGCTACTCAAAAACGCATATGGCTAAGTGGAAGCGTTCTCCATCTGGTGTGCAAAATCCTTGGAATCCTTTTTCCTGCTCACCAAACAAAGTCCTAGAGTATCTTCTAGATCTGTCAAACACAGGCCTGCAATACCCAACCATGAAGATTCACCTTTGCATGATCTCAGCATCCCACGAGCCCAGACAATCCGTGTCTCTGGCTCAGTTATCTGTGAGTCAAGAGGTTCCTTAAGGGCATACTGCATACTAGGCCACCGATCAGATGACTGGTAGCTGCCTGGGACATTAATCTTGTGCCAGACATGCTCACCCATAAACTTTTGGGCCCCTAGCTACTTGTGAGTTGAAGTTTCTGACTTGGAAGACTGCCTTCCTTGTAGCCATTAACTCTGCTTGCAGAGTGTCTGAAATACATGTTTAGTTACAGCCCCCATATACTGTATTTCACAAAGACAAGGTGGTTCTTAGAACTTACCCTGCATTTCTCCCCAAGTTAGTCTCAGAATTCCATCTGAATCAGCCTTTGTCCTCCCAACCTACTTTGTGAACTTCCAGAATGAAGGGAGTGTACCCTGCATTCTCTGAATGTTAAGAGAGCTTTATGTTGTATTTAGACAGAACTAAAGAAATCCATATCAAAACAACTGTTTGTCTCCTTCAGCATGGCCCGCTGTCACCCTGTTGCCATCAGATGCATTTCAGGATGGCTAGTGGCATGTCTTCGCCAATGCTACTCCATGGCACAAGTTAAGCTTGAAGGCAGAGTATACATATCTTACCAGAGCAGTCACGGCTTCTCTGGCAGAAATCAAATGTGCCCATTGGGACATCTGCAATGTGGCCACTTGGAGCTCCATGCACACTTTCATAAAGCACGCTTTGGATGTCCATGCCAGGCAGCATCAGTCCTTTGGCAGAACAATCCTTAACGAAAGCTGTCTTAAGTGAGCTCCTCTTTCCTGTTGCCCGTCTCAGGGAATTATTTTAGCTGTACTCTGCCATTAGTGTGAATGAGTGGTGGAGACTTATGTTCAGGAAGCTATGGAATTACATACCTACCATAATTCTGATCTTCTTGGACAAAGTCTCCACCACTCATTTACACACCCACCCACCATCCCCTGAGCTCAGTCGCCCTGTTTTGGCATTCACCCCTTGTTGTTTGGACTGTGAAGACTATTGAGTTGACCCTTCTTATAGCACGGTGGTCTAAGGCTCTGAGCTGAAAATCTGAGACATCCAGCAGACCAGACCTGGGTTTGAATCCCATAGCTTCCACTTGCATACTGTGTGACCCTGAGCAAGTCACTTAACTTCCTTGTGCTCCCAGGTCATACCTGGAAACAAGCTCTGGCTTAGTGTGCCTTTCCTGGTTAAACAATTTCCCCCTTCCCTTTCCCTTCTTTCATGGGTCATGTGGAATATTTACGCCTGTAATAGGTTAAGTTTGATTAGGTTAGTTTATGCTGCACCTCAGTAAAAAGGTACTGAGGCGGTTGGAAGGTTAATGCCGAGGTAGCCTATATGACGTGGAGCCAGTCTCGAAGCACCAGGCATGCACGGTCCTACCTCGGCACTGGCCCTCCTGACGATTTTGGCTCCGATGGGTTCTAGACCTCCAGCATAGTCCCATTAGTGTGAATAAGCGGTGGAGACTTGCAAAGAAGATCAAGAATTATTGTAGGTGCATAATTTCCATTTTACTCTGCCTGCCCACCTCCACTAGATGGCACTGTCTTAGCCTCAGATGCCACACTGAAGCCCCTGGGAGGAGCAAGCTCCTTGCTTTTCCACAGGGGTTGGTGCTGGAAGTGATGCCATCCCTCCCTGGACTTGGAAGGGCTGCAGTCAATAGCATTATTTCCCAGTCCTGGACACCTGCCCACACATACTGAGTCTGTTATTAAATCTGGTTTACCAGTAGGTGGGCCAAAAGATGGCCCGTAGGCATTTTAAAAAATTGCCTAAATTCTGACACCCAGAGCCCATCCTCTGTGTCAGGAAGCACAAAATATAAGAAAAGGTTCTGCTGCCACTAGAAGTCCATCCCTTGTGCCACTGAAGATCTGGTCTTATGCAATCATGTCATGGGTGCATTTGTGCCCACAATGTGGTCACATTACTGAACCCATCCCTGGTGTTCGACTATTTAAACAATAATTGCAGCCACCAGGAACCCACCTCTGATGGCTTGCTACTGTCCCCAACCCTCCAGACAAATTAATGTGCCTGCTGGGAACCCACTTTTTATGGCCCTCCAACACCTTTGTGCTCCCTCTAATTCTGACACCAGGTGTCCATCCTTGGTGTCAGGTAAAGACTACCAAGCATCTACTGCATCTTGCAGCTCCCCCACCTTATCATGGTGGCACTAGAAGCTACCCTGGTACCATTAAACCCACCAAAACCACCCTGATCAGCGTTGTCTGGAATAAACCCTGTCTTACCTTTCTCAGCAGGCCACCATCTGACTAATGCAAACTACTGTACTATGCCAATATCCTAGTGAGTATGTTGATATTGTTGTTTTGAGACATCTCATTGAAAATCATCAAACTACATTGATGTACACTGGTATATAAACAATGTCATACTTGCGTGATTTTCAGTGAGAGGTCTCTAAAACTATTATATTGATATTCCTGCTGGTGTATCAGTATAGTAGTTTGTGTAACTCAGACAGAAACTTCTGAAGAGAGAAAATAGGGTTTGAAACAGTCGCTGCCTGGGAAGGTGGAATTAGATGGAAGGATTGCTCGGATTGGGTCAGGGTGAGGAGATGGTGCCACCAAATGCCAGGGATTACTTGGCACTGGGTCAGGGTGAGGGGGTGCACCACAGAATGACAGGGGTTACTTGCCACTGGGTTAGGGTGAAGGAGGCTAGTGACTGAATGCCAAGGATTACTTGGCACTGGATCAGGGTAAGGAGAGGGTGACACTGAATGCCAGGTATTACATAGCACTGGGTCAGGGTAAGGATGGGGTGATACTGAATGCTGGGGATTACTTGGCACTGGGATCAGGATGAAGGAGTGCCATTGGATGCTAAGGATTACTTTGCACTGGATCAGGGTGAAGAGGTGCCACTGGATGCTAGGGATTGATTGCCACTGGGGGCAAGTGGAGCAAGGGTACCTCTGGATGCTAAGGTTGCTTGGCACTAGGGAAGGGGAAGAGGAGTGCCACTGTATGCCAAGGATTACTTTGTACTGGTGCAGGAAAAGGGAGGGTGCAACTGAATGCCAAATTACTTGGCACCAGGGCAGGGTTGGGTAAAAGTGCCATTGGATGCCAGGGAATTGCTTGGCACTGGAGCAGGGTGAGGGAGGGGCAACTGACTGCCAGGGATTTCTTGACACTGGAGCAGGGTAAGGTAGGTGGTGCCACTGTATGCTAGGGATTACTTTGTACTGGGGAAGGGTGAGGTAGAGACTGCCACTGGATACCAGGGATTGCTTACCACTAGGTCAGGGTGAGGAAGGATGTGGCAATGGATGCCAGCAATTACTTTGCAATGGGGCAGTGTGAGGGGTACCACTGGATGTCAGGGATTACTGGGCACTGGGGTAGTGTGAGGGGTACCACTGGATGTCAGGGGTTACTGGGCACTGGGGTAGTGTGAGGGGTACCACTGGATGCCAGGGATTACTTGACACTTAGGCAGGTCAAGGGAGACTGCCACTGGATGCCAGGGATTACTTGGCACTGGAATAATGTGAGGGGTGCCACTGGATGTTGGGGATTTTAGTACTGGGGTAGTGTGAAGGAGTACCACTGGATGCCAGGACTACTTGGCACTGGGGCAGGTTGAGGTAGGGACTGCCATTGGATGACAGATATTATTTGCCTCTGAGGTAGGGTGAGGAAGAGGTACCACTGGATGCCAGGATTACTTGGCACTGGGGTAGAGTGAGGAGGGTACCACTGGATTTTGGGGATTACACTGACACTGGGGCAGGGTAGGTTTGGACTGCCACTGGCTGCAGGGATTACATAGCACTGGGAAAGGGTGAGGGAGTGGGTGCTGTTGGTTTCAGGGATTGCTTTGCACTGGGGAGGAGAGAGGGACCCGGTACCACTGGATGCTAAGGCTTGCTTAGCACTGGGACAAGGTGAGGGAGTGCTTGCTACTGGTTCCAGGGATTACTTGGCACTGGGGCAGGTAGAAGGAGGGTACCATTGGATGCAAGAGATTACTTTGCACAGGGGCAGGGTGAGGAGTAGGTGCCACTGGATTCCAAGGATTACTTGGCACTAGGGCAGGATGAGGGAAGGGTGTCACTGGATTCTAGGCATTACTTTGCAATGGGCTAGGGTGAGGAAGGGGTGCCACTGGACACCAGGGACTGCTTGGTTCAAAATAGAGGTGAAGGAGGGGATGTCAGTGGACTCCGGGGACTGCTTTGCATGGGTGGGATTGTTATAATAATAATAATAATGTTGCAGTCTGTTATAGTGAGATAAGAATCTTGTGGGTTTCTTTTCCTCGAGGGTGTTACCAGGCCAGACAGTCACACAAATAATTTTTCCTCAGCAATGGGTTTTATTCTAAGTAAGTCTGATAATAACACACAAAGAAACAAGAAACATAGAAACATAAACTTTAGTGGCAGATAAGGACCGCTGGCCCACCTAGTTTGCCCATTTCTCTACCTATTGGATAAGTTGCAGATCCTAGTTAACCAACAGCCTATTTCCTCCTACCCCACTATAATTGCCTTATGTCTGTCCCATGCGCTCTTGAATTCCCCACTGTTTTTGAACCCATGACCTCTTCAGGAAAGCCATTCCTTGTGTCCACCACCCTCTTTGTGAAAAATACTTCCTCACATTGCCCAGCTGTCCCCATGTTCAAACTGTCCCCTTGTTCTTGCACATCTCTTTTCTGAAGATGCTACCTCTTGGACTTTGTTGATTTCCTTGAGGTACTTGAAAGTTTCTATCATGTTCCCCTCTCCTCCTTTCTTCGAGGGGTATACATATTAAGCTTCCTTAGTCTCTCTTCAGATGGTTTCGGTGCAGACGCTGCACCATTTTAGTTGCCTTCCCTCTGGACTGCCTCCATGGGGTCTGCAGAACTGCATGCAGTACTCAGATGGGGTCTCACCAGCTGCCTGCACAGAGGGATGACAACTTCCTATTTTTACTGGTGATGCCTTTCCCTGTGCATCCCAGTATCTTCCCAGCCCTTCTTACTGCCTTCTTACATTGCCTGCCTACATTTAGGTCATCTGATATGATTACCCCAGGTCCCTTTCCATTTTTATTGTTGTTAGTACCCCCATTGTGTACTCTTCCACTGTTTATTTTTGTTTCCCAGGTGCATTACATTGCACTTCTTTGCATTGAATCTAAGCTGCCATATGTTTGACCATTCCTCAGACCTTGCCAAGTCCCTTCTTATCATTTCCATCCATCTCTTATGTATCAACCCTGTTGCAGATCTTTGTGTCATCTACAAAGAGACATACTTTTTCCTTCCAGTCCCTCTACAGTGCCACTTATAAAGACATTAAAGGACCAGACACAGTACCCCACTAGTAACCCCTTTCTTCTGAGTGGGATCTGTTTACTATCACCCTGTGTCCTGTTGTTCAGCTAATATTTTACCCAAGCTACCACCTTGGGACCAACTCCCAGGCTGGTTAACTTGTTTATTAATCTTTGTGTGGGACTGTGTCAAATGCCTTGCTAAAGTCTAGGTAGGCCATGTCCACAGCCCCTCCCAGGTCTACTACTTTGGTCACTCAGTCAAAGAAATCTATTAGATTCATCTGACATAACTATCCTGCTGTGAATCCATATTACCCTGGGTCCCCACTGGCCTCTAGATACTCAACAATTCTTTCTTTCAGATTCCATCATTTTCCCTACCATTGAGGTCAAACCAACAGATCTGTAGTTTCCTGCCTCTGCCTTGCTCCAACTTTTGTGAAGGAAATCACATCCACTTTCCTACAGTCCTCAGGTATCACACCATCCTCCCATGATTTGTTAAAAGAGTGGTCAGTCGCTGGCCAGTGGCACTGAGGGTTGATGCACTGGGCGTCACACCATGCCATGCTAGTGACCTGGGTTGAGAATGGCCTCAGGCAACCAGGGGTTGGCAGAGGAGAGAGGATTGAATATTTGAGGGCTGCTCTCCTCTCTGGGGTGGGGGATGTCAGGGTTTGGTGTGCTTCTGGCCTAGTGGAGGCTGGGGGCAGTGCACTGACACTGCAAAGCAGAGGGGCGGAGAGGGGGCAGATGCCAGGAAGAGCACGTGTGGATACATGCACACTTCTCTGCTGGCATAATTGCATCCCCCCTCTCCATAAGGAGAGGCTATTCAAAATGAAGTCCACCTGAGGATGAAAATTGTCCCTTGTCTCGCCACCAGGTGGCACCTCACCTGAACTGGATCCTGGTAGGTGGGTTGAGGCACTTCCACCCACCTCCATGAGGGGTAAGTTGTGGGGCTGAGGGAGGGAACTAATATCTGGTGGTGTGGGCGAGGGAGACATTGAATGGCAGGGCGGACTCTAGCAAAAACAATACCAAGAAAAAAAGGGTAGTCAGTGGCATCACTAGTTCTCTTGTTAGTTCTTTCAGAATTCTGGGGTGAGTCACATGAGGTCCCATTGCCTTGTCCACCTTGAGTTTTAGGAGTTCTTTCAGGACTCTTTCTTCTGTGAATGGGCTGGTATCGACTTCCTCATCCAGAGTGCTTCTATTGTTTGGTTTAGGTACGTCCCCTCCTCTTCTTTTGTGAATACTAAACAAGTGTATTTGTTCAGTATCTCCGCCTTTTCACTGTCACCCTCTGCACACACACCTCCCTTTATTAAGCCTCATTATCCCTCCCTTTGGGCAACCATGTAATAAACACTTACATGGGTGCCCAAATCTGATACCCTCATAGTTATCAATGCGGTCACTGTCAGTGATGTAAAGCAGGGTCTGTGGCCTGGGAAGAGGTTTGTGTGTCCTAACCCTATCTTAGCTAAGGCTTATACCCTTTTGCAGTATAACATCATCGTTTGCGAGTTTTCTGGAAATTAGCAGATGGTCAGAGAAAGAGGAAGGCATCTTAGGTGGTCTAGCCAGAATGGTTTTCTCTGTTACAAATACACCAGACTGTTAGTGACCCCCTGTCATTAACTTTCTGTCAGCTCCTGAACTGCTTCTTATAGCAAGGCAAAAGTTATCATGTTTCTTGCAAATATATTTATGCTCAAAAAGCCATTTTGTATGTGGGCCTATGCTGCAGAACTCAGAGCTTCGCAAACTCAAATCACATCAGGGTGAGGGTGGGGAGTGCCACTGTACACCAAGCACTGCTGGCCTTACTTTATTGACAATGTCAGCTGAAGGGCCTGCATTTTCAAAACAAAGTCATTTGCATCCATTATTAAAAAAGTAAATTCTTAAGTCACAAAAAATAATGTAGGCATCAATTAGGTTGAATTCAAAGCCTCAAAAATAGAAGTGAGACATACTGTAAGGGTACAAAAAGTTCTCTACCAGTTGATGAAGGTATAGTGTGGTGTTCCTTGTGTTTGAACAGTTGCCTGATTTTCTGTGTTTCGCATCCACTCTCAAAGCATCGCTGTGCAAATACATTTTCAGGTTCTGAAACATGGTGAAAAACCACCGTGAGGTTGATTCTTCATCAAACAGTCATTCAAGCCCCAAAGGACACCAAACCACACATTCATCATGAGTCAGGGGACTTTTAGTTACCCTAACTTCACATTCCCTACTTTTGTGCGCCTTTTTGCTTCAACCTTAACCTATGCTAAAACGCACTGTACATTATTTTGCAACAAGTAATCTGATGATCCAGTCACAGCAGGTCTCTTTCTACCATCTGTCTCCTTCCCTCTGCCCTAAAGCTCCTACTCCACTGTCACTTCGCTCATGACTGTCTATGTACCCAATTTTGTTCCTGCCACACCTTCCCTCCTCCCTCTACATCTTTGTACTGCTGACCTTCCCAGGTTATGTCCTCTCATCCATGAGGCTTCCATCTCACAGTTCACTTTGTATAACTCTTTTCCAATTTAAAGTGCAGAAAAGTCATTTTTATGCTTTCAATTTTGTAAAGTTACCGCTTGGAGCCACATAATATTATTTAATACTTTCCAGTTGTAATAAATTGCATATGGCACCCTGATGTTACACTGACCTGCTGTGGCCTGTTTGGCAAGTCAGGCACTCTAATCACAGCCAGCAGCCATAGTTGTCCCATAACCACCTGCAGTGATTCCTGTGCTGTGGTCTGCACTCATAGGAGTTGTGATAGCACATAGGCCTTCTAACTGACCCCCAGTTATGCCCTCACCTTTACTGCCTCATTTGGCAGACTGCTCCTCCTGTCACTACTGCTCACTTCTTACTCCTGTGGCCATCTCCATAGTTGTCATTTCCTTCCTTTATTGGGCCATGTCATAGCTGAACTGGCAAATACCAAGCAGTGATGCAAAAGACCCGTGGAGATACAAAGAAAATTCAAACTCTGCTGGCTATTGTGCAAAATGACCTTGCTGAAGGCCCCATAAAGAGAATTCTTGCCCATTCTCCCAACAAATAGAATGAGGCACTGTGGTCTAGTGCTTACAGTAGAAAGCAGTGTACCAGTAGACCTGGGTTTGAACCCCACATGAGCCACTTATTGGCTGTGTGATCTCAGCCAAGTTGACCTCCCTGTGCTTGAGTCATCCAGCTGTAAAAATCTAAAAACATAGCACTTGAAAACAAGATTTGACATCTCTGATGGGCTATCTTGGGTGAATAAATTAACAATAACAAATATGTACAAATTTGAGTTTTCCTCCTAGTTTTATTAAATCCTGTCTTGTTTCAGGATTTAGCTATATCCTTGCTTTTCCTCAGATTGTGTTCTCTGGACAGGGTTTAAAGAGGCACTGTCAACCCCTTAGGTCTTAAATGTCTCTAGTTTAAAAAATACATGTTGTGATTGGTCACATTTATAGAGACTGCATTTGTAGCTGGTAGTTTGATTCTGTTCCTTTTCCTTTTAAAAAAAAAAACAGGCTGCCCATCATACTGGTGCAACCACAAAAACGTGTATTTTACAGTCCTTGATCAACTCCACTGTATTCTTTCCTGGGCTTGAGAGCACCCCAACACAATCTAGCTCTCATGATGCATTGAGAAGAGAGGACTGAGCTGCAAACCTGGAGACCTGGGTTTGAATCCCATCAGCCCCACTTGCATACTGCGTGACTCTGAGCAAGTCACTTAATTTCCTTGTGCTCCCAGGTTGCACCTGGAAACAAACTCCGGCTTAGTGTGCCTTTCCTGGCTAAACAGTTCCCCTTTCCCTAAAACAATTGGCAACATCAATGAGTTTCAGATAAGGTTAATAATAATAAAATGTGGGTTTAAAACTAGCAATAATAAGACACAGAAAGAGTTGACAGTGTCTCTTTAAATATGACAGTTATTTTCTTGTAGTGAAAATACCATTAAGCCATATAAAAAACAGCTTATATACTGCCTATAATGTTTAGCTAAAGCAAAGGGATTTATTGTTATCTTTGCTAAGGTAATGTGTTGTTGTTGCACATTGATATATGGCAATCACACAAAGCAAATCATTCATGTGGCTCTCTTTCTCTTTTTATTGTCCAGATCAGTGGAACATCAGTCTTCAGCTTGCTCATCACCATGCTAAGGTTCCGCATCTCCAACCCCAAAGTGGGTATGTTTCTCCTAATCCAGGCTGGAATTGCTGTCATATTACTCTGCTTCTGGCATGGTGGTTACATATCCCAGTCTGATGGACAAATGGACAAGACTCATATCCTCATTATCTCTTCATGGCGGTCTGGGTCCTCTTTGTTGGACAAGTCTTCAGCCAGCACCCAGATGTGTTTTACTTAATGGAACCTGCCTGGCGTTTGGCTTTAATATGTACCAAAGCAGTGCAAAGGTACTGCAAATGTAGTCTGTGACCTTGTGAGTCTGTCTTTCTGTGTGACATGTCTGTTTTGATGTCTACATGCCAGAAAACAGAAACTTGTCGGAACTGTTTCAATCTACGCGGTCAGTAGGGCGCTTTGTTCTCCACCTGCTTGTGACTTCTATCAGCGCGAGACATCACCAATGAACTGACCTGCAAGACCATGTGTGGTAGAAATCAGTTTTTCAAAAAGTGGAAAAGGCTTGCAAAATATACAAGCCACATTGTTTTAAAAGAAGTACGATTCTTTGACTTGAAGGTCCTGTACCCACTTCTAAAGGACCCTCTTTGAATCTCAAAATTATCCACCTCATCCGTGATCCCAGAGCTGTTGTCAGGTCTCGGAAGAGTCTGTAAAAGCCTTGTTAGGGACAATGGGATTGTTCTCAGTACCAATGGGACACCAGTAGAGGACAAGAACTATAAAGTACTTCAGGAAATCTGTAGAAGCCATGTGCAGATTTATGAGACAGCTACCAAAAACACCAGACTTCTTAAAGGATCGATACATGATGGTGCGTTTTGAAGATTTGGTAAGAGACCCCTTAGTCGAAATCTCTCAGATGTATAAGTTTGCCAATCTAAAGCTGACACCAAAACTGGAAGAATGGATCTTCAATGTCACACATGGTACTGGACCAGGTCATAAAAAGAGGCTTTTAAAATAACCTCCGTAATGCAATGGATGTATCCAATGCCTGGCGGAACTTCCTCCCTTTGAGAAAGTAGAGGCTATACAAAATGTCTGCAGGGGAGCAATGAACATGCTCGGTTATCGATTGGTTGAGTCGGAAAAGAGCAGAAAGACCTTTCATTGGAGCTGGTTTTACCAAGGAAACAGTATCAATTCAGGTGGTTGCCTTATAAGCAGACTAAATTATAAATGAAAAAACAGACTACTTATTCTCTAGTAACTAAGAGTTTTATGTGCTGTGAATAAAGATTACAAAGACTATTTGAAGAAAGGTTAAAGGTTTCTCAGTCTTAAGAGTTAAATTAAAATGAAAGTTATTTTCAGGTGATGACAGAATGCATTCCACGAGGTACATCAATCGATTAACAGAGACTGAATGCTCCCTCACAGACCCAGTTGTTTGGCCTTGGATTGCTCTGTGATTCCTTTGAACCAGTCCTCTTTGGAACACCCTGTGCTGGGACCTTATTTCTATGTTTACATCAGTGCAAAGTCTGTACAACATTTTTCTAAAGAAAAAAAATGAATACAATAAAACCAATAGAAAACAGCTATGAATATTACCTGCCTTTTAACAAGTGAATGCACAGATTCAGAAAGGTTTTGTAAGTTTAGTGGGAGCTTTGTATTATTCAGAGGTACTGAGTCTGTTTGTCTGTCTGCCTGCCATAACTATTTATTCAGTTATTTATTTACTGTGTTTGGAAAACCTCTAAGCCCAAGAGCCCATTTTTCAAGGTGTCCAAGTCAGAGACAGTGACCCACCACAACAACAAAATAACAACATCATGACCAAAGTACAAAGTTAGCATACAAGTGCAGTTGTAAGATCAACCACAGTTCACGCTTCAGACTATGAGTAGTTACAGTACATTTATGCTTCTGGAGGAAGAAAGTTGCAGCTAGTACTTTGAATGAGTTGAAGGAGGTGAGCACAGTCACTTCTGGGGGTAGTGAATTCCATGTTTTGACAGTTCTAGATGCAAGTGATCATTGACCAAGGACCATTTTCCTAAAGGCGTGTGCAATTTGTCATCACACATGTATTTATCTTCAACCAGGGTAAAGAGACTCCAAAAGGGAGGGGTGGCGTGGGGCATTTGCCTAATAGTGCCTTTTATATATGAGAGCTGAGGCTGTATGAAGATCTGAAGTGGAAAGACAGCCAATCAGAGAAGCTGCAGAGGTCACAACAGTGGGTGTCAAATTTTAGGTTAAGTGCAAATCTGCATGAGTGGTTAAAAGCAACACAGATTTTTCCAGGACAGTACTGTTGGCAAAGTAGATCACCAAATCATAGTCTATGACTGAGATGATGATGCTAGAGACTAGCAGTTTGATGACCTCACTAGTGAGGGAAGTCAGGGCTGGCAGTATAGCCTAGAGGTTAGAGTAATGAGCTATGAATTGGCTTGGTGAATCCAGCAGACCTGGGTTTGATTCCCACAATCTCCACTTGCATAATGCGTGAATCTGAGCAAGTCCTTAACTATCCCAGTGCTCCCAGGTCACCCCAGAAAACAGGCACTTGTGCCTAGTGGAGCTTACCTGGTTGCCAAAAAATAATAAAAACAATAATGATAAAAATTTAGTCCATTTCTGTACAGCATGTGAAGCCATTAGTGGATACATTTGACTACTGAGTCAACATGCGAGGAAAAGGATAAGGTAGCATCAGGAAAATTCCTAGATATTTAAAACCTGGACTTGCTTCAGTGAAGTCCCCATTCAGAGTGGCAGTGCATAGATCCAGACTTCTCTTCAGCATGTGGGTCCTCCCAAGCAATATAGATATATAACAAAAACAAGGCGCTGCGTCAGCATGTGGTCTAAAAGCAAACAAAATGGTTATATTAAATGCATGCTGAAAACAGAAAATAGAGTTAAAATCTATGTTTCAACCTAAGATCTTCTTCAGGAAATATCTAAAGGAAAAAAAAACAAACAAAGTTAGTGTAGAGGGTAGGTAAAATGGGGATATATATATATATATATATATATGTATATATGTGTGTGTGGGGGGAAAATAGGGGTAGCTCAGGAGAAGAAGTGATAAATGGCAAGATTAAGAGAGAATCTGGGAAACAAAAGGTGATGATGGGAAAGATAAAGCAATAAAGCATAATAGGAGTGAAAGAGCTAGGAAGTTCCCAGGTGGGGACTAATTAACAGGGCCTAGTAAGAAGACAGAAAGGTGACAACTGTGTGGAAGGAGACAGAGATGGAGACTTATGGTGAAAATGAAAAATAAATTAAATGAGTACAAATACAAATAGACTTTAGGAAAAAAAGGGGATGGCTGAAATATGTTAATGGCAAATAAGTCTATCATTTTAAACCAGAGGGCTGCTGGGAGCCAAGGCAGATGATCAGCTTGGCTTCCATGTTTTTCTATGGTCAGGATCCCAGAAGCCCTGCTGAAGGACACAAACAGAAAGGTCATTGACACTGTGGTCCATAGAGATAAAGTGGGACACAATGGGTTTAGCAGTGTCTCCATCATACCTCTCAACTGTCCCCAGTTGTCAGGATGTCCATGATTTTGCCTCTAAATATTCTTCTATTCCTCATAAAATGTGTGCTTTTGTAACTGAACAGTAGAGATTATAAGCACAAAATAATGCCAAACATTAAAGGTACATACCTGTTTTATCTCCAGAAAATACATGTTATACTAATCCCTTTTTCTGTCAGCTTTCTGAGTGACTATTACCAATTTGTTGGATGTGTCCCTGATTCTGGGTCTTTGTCCCTGTTTGCCTTAAGCCATGTTTATGATTTATGAGGCAGGAGGTTGAGAAGTATGGTCACCATTCCTGGCCGCTGAAATATTCTTGAAATGGTCAGCAAGGTGCCTACCAGTTTCTCCAATGTAAATAGCTGTACACTTCCACAAAAGAATACAATACACCACATTAGTGGAGGTGCATGAGAACTCCTTGGTGATGTAGAAAGACACCTGTAGGCCCCAATTTCAGTCACGCTTGGAAATAAATTTTCAGGTGTAGCAGTGAGTCCTGTTGCAGGTTTGTTACCTGGGAAGGAGGAACCGTTAGGAGTAGGTAGGCTGCTTAACGCAGGAGATTCTGCAGGTTAGGTGGCGGTGAGGAGGCAATAGGTGGTTCTGTAAAGGAAGCACCAATGTTAGGAATCAGTTGCAAAATGGGAAAGTTACTGTTAATGATCCTGTGAAGCTAAGGTGCGCTCTGATGGAAAGGAAGCACTACTGGAATTTGTTGTTGTTCTTGTGTGACAGTATCCTTCCTGTGGGGGTCAAGGATTCTGGGGCATATTACTGACCGGAGAGTGCTCTGTCCACTGTGCTTTAGGGTATCCCTGTTGATAAACAAATTGTGCATTATTTGGGTCTGCTCAGCAAAATCATCCTCTTCACTGCATAACCTGTGAAGTCTAAGAAACTATGAATAAGGCAGGCCATTCTTGGCGTGTTTAGGATGGAAGGAGCTGTGGAGGAGGAAACTGTGAGAGTCAGTGGGTTTGTAATGAAACAGCGTCTTCAGACCAGTGTTCTGCACTGACAGCTGGATATCCAGAAAAGGTAGTATAGAGGAGGATACTTCAACAGTGTATTGAAGGAAGGATGGGCCATGATAGCGTGTCAAGGAAGACCTGGAGGGTCTCCCTGGAGTAGGAGGTGGCCCCACACAGTCATCAGTGTAGCATTTGTTGAGTTCAGGCACAGTCCCTGTGAATGAGAGAAAAAAATGTTCCTCCACTCAAGCCACAAACAGATTAGCAAAGTTGGGACCCATCTTGGTACCCATGGCAACTCCACTGATCTGCTGAAAAAATGTTATTAAAAGAAAAAGCAATGAGTGTAAGAAGAAGTTCTGCCAGATTAGTTAGTGTGTGTGTGGGTGGCTGCTGGACTTCCGCTTATTCAAGAAATGCTGCAAAGCTGTCAGACCATCATCATGGGGATCACTGTGTAAAGAGATTTGATGTCCATGGTGAAGATGAGCTGATGAGAGTCACTGAATCTGAACCTGTCAGATAACTGGAGAGCATGGTTAGTGTCATTAACATAGGAGGGCAGAGACTCAACAAGAGGTCTCATGAGGCTGTCCAAAAATGCAGAGATGTGGGATGTGGGGAAGGAGCAGGCAGACACTATAGGGACGACCGGGTTACCTGTTTTGTGGATTTTGGGAAGGAGTTAAACCCTGGATGTCTGGGGATGATGAACTATGAGTTTCTTAGCAGAAGCAGGGGCTCTTTGTTTTCAATAGCAGAGGTGATGGTGGTGGTGACCTCAGTCTGATAGTCAGCAGTGGGGTTCTATATATATATATATATATATATATATATATATTATTTTTATTTTTAAGCTTATGACAAGGTTGTTAGTAGCAAGCCAGCTGCATGCCTTGATAAAATGAAATTACAGGTTTTCCTCAAGGTTACTAAGTCCTGATGAGTTGTAAAATGTACCGTGTCATCTGCATACAATAATAATTTGGAGTAGACACAGACCTCTGGGATTTTATTACTAAACAGGCTAAACAGTGGGGGCCCCAGGATGAGAGCCTTGTGGTACTCCCATAACCAGAGCAGTAGCCCACAGAACACATCAGCACACCTTGCCTTTTGGGTACTGTTGGCCAGTTAGTCAGTGAAATATGCAGTTGCCTTAGTTGACAGGTCCAAGTCCAGGAGTTTTTTTTTGGAAATCATGACTTGCTAGTTCAAATACTTTAGATATGGTAGATCAATGAAGGTAGCTAAGATATTCCTCTCTGTCCAAAGCTACGTGGGGTTCCTCAGTTAGCGCAGTCTGTGCAGTGCTTGTGTGCTATGCATCTTTTGAAAGCTGTGTTGTTCAGTGGTGAGGAGATTATGTTTAGTGATGTAGTCTACCAACTGGTCATTGGCAATTTTCTCCAAGGTCCTGAATACTGGGAAATAATTGAGATGGACCTGTAATTAAAGACAATTATATTGTTCTATGATATGAGTACAGGAACCACATTGTCTTGCTTCCAAACATCAGGGAGTGAGCCAAACTGAAGGCAGAAGCTGAACAATTTTTGTATTGACAGAGCCAACTTATCAATGGCCCTTTTAAGTGGTTACAGTTTGAGGGGTTACCCTTCTAAGTGGAATTTAGATCTGGATGTACCTGAAGATCAGGAGCAACAGGCATGATACCAGTTAGCAAGTCCTTTTCTATGTTGACAAAGAAGAAGTTGAAGCTCTCTGCAATGGCTTGGGGGTGGGTGGGTTAGAGCCATTGACTTTTAACATGGTAGGGTGAAACAACTTTTCCTACCGTGGACACCATTTATATTTTCCCATTGCTTCCTGGGATCATGTCATGCTTCTTCTTACCAGAAAGGCAAATATCACATTACTGGTCACATTTTAGTTAAATACTTTACCAGAAAAGGACTACTGAGCTGAGAAACAACTCATTTCCAGAGGCATGCTGAGGGAAGAATACATGGAGAGCAAGTAGGCAGTTAAGTGAGGTAGCTAGGAAAGTGAAACCAGGAGTAATTTGATACTATATTTAAAGTATAGGGCCTGCAAGTTAAACTGAAACCTTCAGTCAGGGCATATAGGCACAGTTAACAGTGTGCTGGCCTGAGTTCAATTGGAAGCCAGGTGAAACTTGTCCTGCTGTTGGCTGAGGAGATAGTTGTGAATTGGTGGGTGACATGGGTGGAAGTGAAGCAGTCATCTGCTTTTAGACTTCACTTTGGTTAACCTGTGAGCTTGCTATTAGAGCAAATAGGCAGCTGACTGAGGCAGCTAGGAGATTATGACCAGCAGGGGTAACTAAATACTGTGTTACTGGTCACTGATCACGTGACACCAGCCAATCAGGAGAGAGAACTGGGGCATCCAGAAAGTGGAGTAGGGCATTAAAGAACTCTGGCGTAAGCATCCCCTTGCATGAGTGTTCCATTACATAAGTACCCCAGAGCAAGACTGAAGCATCTGTCTAAGGCCATCTGCAGGGCTTCCACGGTATGTTCGCAGTCCTGCAGGATAGTCTGAAAGTTACCTGTAACTCTGCTATCATATGTCTGTATCTGATAGCGTAGTTCTAAGTGGCAAAGTAGGTTGTATAATAGATACTAGAGCTACCCTATCTGGGAAAGCCTAATACTGCAATTAGTACATTAAGTGTGCAAATGTGTAACTGTGTAACTGCTTAACTGTGTACATGTGCAGCAGTGTAACTCTGTAACTTCAAAACACCATATTTAGAGTAGAGGTTAAAGGAGCAGCTGAAAGGATTAACAGGTGAGAGCAGTGCAGGGCAGGGTGTATTACATTATAGGAAGGAGATCTCTGATATTGAAGGTGGAGTAACCATAAAAGTATGGAGCACAGGCTCAGTGGGGAGATCAGGCTCGTTGCCAGCTGGGGTTTGTCAGATTCAAACAAACCCTCTTTCTGAGTCCTGTTTTTTGTCCTTTAAATCCCTGCCAGTGCAGAGACTGTGGTCTGCAGGGTCCCTGGACCTTCCGACTCTCCCCATGATGTGCAGCCAATCGGCATGAGTTCAAGTCAGCAAGAACTGGCATGCACTGCAGTGGCTGCTACTAGATATGTGCAGTATCTGAAGATGAGACTGCAGTGAGAATGAAATGTGGCAACCGAGGGCGGGTATGACTCAGGAGGAAAGGGCAAAGCAGATATGGATGCTGGCTGATTTGCTCTTTTTCAGGGACTAGCAGGTACTATAGTTGAAAACTTCTTTATCCCTCTTGTGGCTGAACCTCATCAGTCCAAACACTCTTTACCATTCTTTGCGGCTTGGTGAGGTAATTAAAAAAAAGCAGGGAGGCGGGTGATGGGGCGAGCCCTGTTGGACTCGGAGATAAATAGAGCAGATCTCTAAATATTCACTATAGCAAAGAGAGTTTAACATAGCATCCTGGACTTCATTACAATACCTGAGTGTTCATTACAGCACTTGAGAATGCACTTTAGCCATCAAAGTGTAATTGTAACTCCCAAGAGATCATTACTGTACTTGAGTATGCAATGTGGAGTGCAGTGTTCACTGCAAAACCTGAGTATTCTTCACACAATCTAAGAAATATAGAAACACAGAAAGGTGATGGCAAAAGGAGACCCAAGGTCCAGCTAGTCTGCCCATTTGTTTGCATGGACCCCTGTTGGGCCATGCCTGCTAACACTGAACTCTTACTCAAGATGAGTCCCCACCCTTGATCCTGTGCTGCATGTATGTTCTGTCACAACCAAGTCTGTAGGAGGTGATTGTTTTGGCCTCTGCCACCTCAGCGGGTAAACTATTCAAGGTGCCACCACCCTCTCGGAGAAAAGAACTTCCTGGCATCATGTCTGAACCTCCTCCTTTGAGTTTCCAGTTGTGCCCTCTAGAGTTGTGGGACCTAGTAAACAGTTCTGAGTATGGCACTTTGTTGATGCTTTTCAGGTACTTAATGTCTCAGTCATGTGCCCCTCTGTCATCTGGCCTCCAGTGAGAATAACTTCCGCTCTTTCAGGCGTTCCTTGTATGGCAGGTCATGTAGTCTTGTTATCATTTTTGTTGCACTTCTCTGGACCATCTCCAGTCTGTTGATGTCCTTCTTTAGGTGTGGGCTCCAAAACTGGACTCAGTACTCCAGCTGAAGTTAGTGGTGGAGCCAGGTTTGGGAGCGTTTGGAAGCTGGGGGCATTTAGTCAATCATGAGCTCCACAATGGGCACTAAACAGTGAATAAAGATGGTGGCGGGGCACCACTATTCACACTGGGGCAGCCAGGAGGGTGACTGCTGCCCCAAGCCCCCGCTCTAGCTCTGCCACTGGCTGAGGTCTCACCAGGGATCTGTAAAGAGGCAGTATAACGTTTCTGCTCCTGCTGTGTAAGCTTCTGCTGATGCACCCCAACATTTTGTTTGCCTTGCTACGTGCAGAGTTACACTGATTGGTTGCCTTAAGGACTCATGAATTAACACTCCTGGGTTACTTTCCTCTGATGAGGCCATCTGCACCCCATTCAATCAATATTCCATTCTAGGGTTGTTTTGCCCAGATGTATCACTTTACATTTCTTTGCATTAAAGCAGAGTTGACCTTGGTCAGACCATGCCTCAGATTTTCCTAGGTCAGCTGAAGTTTGCTGATGGATTCTGCAGTATCCACCCTTCCTCCCAATTTATTGTCATCAGTAAACAGCTCTAATCTGCCATTTATGTCCTTACCTATGTCGCTAATGAAGATGTTGAAAAGCACAGGACTGAGGACAGAACCCTGGGGAACCCCACTTATAACATCTCCCTTCCTTGAACCCACTCCACTGATTGCCACCCTTTGGCTTATGTCTTGGAGCCATGCTTTTATCCAGTTGATAAACTGGTCTGAAATACCAGTGTATTTGAGTTTAGCTCTAGAACATTTGTGTTGCATGGAGTCAAAGGCTTTACTGAAGTCGAAATAAAGCAGGTCCACTGGGTGCCCTATGTCTTTGTGCAGAGGGGCAACTAAAATGGTGCTGGGTCTGCAACAAGCCATATGAAGAGAGACTAAAGAGCATAATATGTATACCCTTGAGGAAAGGAGGGAGGGGGACACCATAGAAACTTTTAAATGCCTCAAGTAGGTAGCATCTTTTGGAAAAGAGATGTGCAAGAACAAGGGGACACAGTTTGAAGATGAGGGGACAGCTTAGGGGCAATGTGAGGAAGTATTTTTCCAGAGAAGGTGGTGGACACATGGAACTGCCTTTCTGAGGAGGTTGTGGGGTCAAAAACAGTGGGGAATTCAAGAATGCATGGAGAGACATAAGGCAATTCTTGTGGGGATAGGAAGAAATAGGCTGTTGGTTAACTAGGATCTGCAACTTATCCAGTAGGTAGAGAAATGAGCAGTCTAGGTGGGCCAAGTGGTCATATCTGCCGTCAAAGTATGTTTCTATGTTTTGTGTTTCTATGTCTAATTCGGCAGTTACCTAATCGAAGAATGATATGAGATTAATCAGGTATGATCTTCCTGCCATGAATCCATGGTGCTTGGGGTCTTAGAGGTTGTTTTGTCCAGGTAATAAACTATGTCTTGTTTAATCAGTGTTTCCATCAGTTTGCACACTACTGAGGTCAGTCTTATGAGCCTGTAGTTTCCAGGCTCCTCTTTGCTCCCACTCTTATGCAGGGTGATCACGCTGGCATTTTACAATCCTCCATCACTACCCCAGTCTGGAGGAGAGGTTGAATAGTTTGGACAATGGTTCTGCAAGTTCCTGGGCTAATTCTTTTAGGACCCTAGGGTGAATGCCATCTAGGCGAGGTGATTTATGTTGATTTAGACTTTCGAGAGCTTCCATGACTCTTTTGTTGGTAAAAGCTTGAGTTCCCATAATTTCTGGTTTGCTTGAAATGCCACTTACTGGCATGGGCCCATCCCTTTCCTGGTAAAGACCGCACAAAAGGATTTGTTGAGAATTTCCATCTTTTGAGTGTCATCTTTGACTATTGTCTCACCGTCCTTTAGTTTTACCACCCTTGAGAAGTTTTCCTTTTGTTCCAGATGTATCTAAAAACATCTTGCTCCCATTACTGACATTGTCAGCTATGCTAAGCTCTGCATTACCTTGGCTTCTCTTATGGCACTTTCGCTTTTTTGTTTAATTGCAGATACTTTATTCTTCCCAGCAAGTATCAGTAGATTTTGTTTTATGGTTGAGAAAACCTCTGCGTTTGTCTCTGATGGCTGCCTTGACTTCCATGTTGAACCTTAAGGGTTTTACACTTGTTCATTTTGGTTGTTGTCTTTACAAAGGTTGTGGTGGCATCTGTGATTGTTTGATTACCATCCAGAGGTAGCTGACACTGGAAAATTGCATAATAGCTTCCAGTCTCTTGTTGGTGAATTCTCTTATCTTAGCAAAGTTTACCCCTTTGAAACTGGTTACTGATGTCCAAAAATTGGGAATAAGAAGCTCCAAGGTGTACAGTGAAACATCCAGTGTTGTGGTCACTGTTTGCTAGAGGTTCCCTCACAGATGTAATGTCCACTAGGTCAGAATTAGTAAGGACTACACCTAGTATTGTGTTAACCCTAGTGGGCTTACCTACTAACTGCACAAGTTAGCAGTCCTGTATAGCATCTACTATGTTTTGGCTCCTAAGCATTTAATACAACATGAGAGTATCCAGTACAGCATGTGAGTAGTGTAATGGTGTGGTACTGCCACTATTGTCAGGTTGGGTAGGCAATTTATTGTTAAATGGTGATTTCCAGCCACTTTTATCTTTGATGTTCCTTGGTAGTTTTCACAATGTTTTTGAAAGCATGTGTTCTGGCAGAGGTTGTTTTGATCTGTCAGTTTTGGTGAAATTCCATTCAGTATTTATTGGCTAGAGAGCTGCGAATAAGATAAAAGTACTCATTTTTCAAAATAGATAAATTCCTCCCCACTGCTTCTGACATGTACAGAACAGCCAGAAGTGCATAAACTGGTGACATCAAGTCTGTGAAGTTAACAATGAAGCAGACATTGTTCCACACAAATAATGGTGGTTGGAAGCCCATTCCTACTGCTAGTTGTGTCACCAGTGCTGCATCTCCCCTCTCCCTCATGACAAAAACAAAATTAAATACATTTGCAGACACTGGAAGTCAATCACAGTGCTGCTAAAGAACCCTCAATCTGACACCAGATGTCCAACCCGGTGTCTGAAAGCGTAACAAAACAAATAAATTGTGGGCACTGGGGCCCAACCCTGGTTCTACAAAGCCCCCATTCTGACATTGGGTGTCCAATCTTGGTTACAGATATATGCAGTAACAGAAAAAAGTAATTTCCACTCCCATCCACTAGCATCCATCCCTATTTCTTCCCCTAGCCACTGCAGTGCATTAGAATGTAACAGGCTAATTTTATTGCCTTCAAATTGACATTGCTGCAGTCATCAAATCCCAGAATCATCCATCTGACAACATCAGAGCACGGCTGCCACAGTAGGAGGTTCAATAACCTGCAGCTTATGTTGGAGTTTTTATGAACTAAGGTCTTCTGTTTACTTGTACTGCTGTCATTGTGGGCTAAGTGCAGTCACAGATGACTGTACTCAGCCCTGGGAGAACAACAGGACCCAGAGACAGCAGATCTGGTCTTATAAAATCTCTAACATGCACTGCAAGCTATTGATTCTCACACTGCTCAGTCATAATCTGATGTCAGATGTGAAGATTCTGGGATTTCTAACTACAACAAATGTCAGCTTGGAAGGCAACAGAATTAGCCTGATACAGTCTTTATGCAGTAAACAGTAAGGGAAGAGGAGAGATCAGACTGAAAATCACAAAATGCACCACAAATCATGTAGTACAACCGGACGTCTGAGGCCTAGTGGCCCCAGATCCTTGCCTTGAAATAATAGGAAATGGCGCTTGCCTAAAGAACCTAGTAGAAGCTGCCAATGCATTCAACCATATTTTCACTGACCTGGACAAGTTTAAGACCCACCACCCGAGGTCACCCTTACCAATGCAAACTAAGCCTTACACAACTACCCCCTCTGCAAACTTCCACTTCAAGCTCACAACAAAACAAGAGGCTGTTAGATTACTTAGGAAAATCAAAACCCTGGATCTACTGGGCATGATAAGTTAGAACCTAGGTTGCTCAAAATTGCTGCCCCAGCTATAGTGGCTCCAGTCACATGGTTGTTTAACAGATCCATCTTAGAAGGAAAGACTCAACACTCCGGAAAGTGGCCCTAGTTACACCAATACATAAAGGTGGTCCTCGCGAAAAGTTAAAATTATCAGCCAGTCTCAATCCTTTCCATCCTGAGTAAGGTACTAGAGAGAGTTGTTTATAACCAATTAATAGGCTACATCTAGAGTCACAATATATTCATGTCTAGGCAACACGGTTTCAGAAAAAACATGGAACAGACACTGCCTTAGTCAGCCTCACCTCTGATATGAGTGGAGTTCACCAGGATGACTCCCAGTTCTGCAGCATTTTGCAGCACTGTGCAGCATACTGCAACAGAGTTACTGTGGAAAACAATGTAATTTCAATTTCAATTAGTCCTTTTTTCATGCAGGAAACTGTGACATTACCTTCATCCTAGCAGTGGCACTTTTCCTGCATTGTCACAGAGTCCACATCCATGAAGTGGGATTCTCTGCATCTGATGAATCCCTCTTGTCCTGAGGGAGGGGAGAATGGGATCAGTGATGTCCTTTCTCCACCAAGGTATATGAATACAGTCTCGAGTCTGTATTCCTGGGTTAGAACTCTCTCAGCCACTGTACCATGAACCAGAAAACCACAGGCATGTATTGATTTCAGGGGTCCTATACACCCTACTACTGTGTCTTCCCCAGAAATGCAGTGCTCAGTTCCACCCCATAGGCTCTTCTTGAGACCCTTCATATTTCCTCCCCTTCTTTTGTCATGAAACCCCTAATAGTACTTCATATTTGGTAGTGGTTTGGGCCTTAAGCGATCACACAGGCTTAGTATAGTCTGAACAACACTTACCCAGCTAGCACACACAAACGACATGGGCAGGGCTATTTTAAAATAAGCCAAAAGCTTTGCTAATTAAATTAATTAGAAAACAATAAATAACATAAAGACAAAATCATTTGGAGCTAACCCTTGCCTTAGTGTTTGCGCACAGAGGTTCTTTGTCTTTTAAATAATTTTGTTTTAATGGGTTCACCACAACATATCCAAAAGCACACTGCCTTAGGTTAGCTGGTCCATTCCACTGGGGTGTCAAACAGATGAGGCATACTGATGAGTCCTAGTAGGACAAAACACGTGTCTATGTCTTCTGTTAGCACCCTTTGCAAACTGTGAGAGGAGGCCTTTCGGCACCATGCAATTCTGCTTAAAGTTGGACCAGCATAACATTCTGTAGTGATTTGCATATGCAGCCATGATGCTTTGCATTGTGTGGGCATGTGTGATTTTGTATTTTCTTGAAACTTGGCTTCCAGCCAAATGCCCTTTAGGGTAACCCTTGCCTTAGTGTTTGCACACAGAGGTTCTTTGTCTTTTAAATAGTTTTTTGTTTTAATGGGTTCACCACAACATATCCAAGGCACACTGCCTTAGGGTAGCTGGTCCATTCCACTGGGGTGTCAAACAGGCAGGCATACTGATGAGTCCTAGTAGGACGAAACACGTGTCTATGTCTTCTGTTAGCACCTTAGCAAACTGTGTGAGAGGCCTTTCGGCACCATGCAATTCTGCTTAAAGTTGGACCAGCATAACATTCTGTGGTGATTTGCATATGCAGCCCATGATGCTTTGCATTGTGGGCATGTGTGATTTTGTATTTTCTTGAAACTTGGCTTCCCAGCCAAATGCCCTTTAGGGTAACCCTTGCCTTAGTGTTTGCGCTGAGAGGTTCTTTGTCTATTAAAGGAAAGTATACATACAAACCTACATTTTAAACTCTGAGGTTAAAAGTCTACCTTGAGTCCTTAATTGGAATTTTGAAATGCAAAGGGTCCTTAGAAGTGTGGTAATTAAAGTTTTGGCTCTCAGTGACCCAGAAGAAATTGTCTTTGCCTTCCCAACAGACAGGCAGAGAGGTCCCATAGGCTTAAAGCAAAAAGGCAATAAAAGGCTCAGATACCCCTCTGCATCCTGGTTTAAAAGGGTTCAAAGGGCAGGTTCAGTGGATAGTGGCTGCCCTGCAATTGGCTAACATTTCAGTTTCTATGATTACCCAACCAAAGTTCATATTTTATTACAATAACATAGATATGCAGTTTTCTGAATATAGAAAAAAAAAAACATGAGGTTAGCCAGCTCGAACCAGATTTTCTGGGGAATAGTCCACCTCTCTCTGGGAGATGGCCATTGTTACCTAGCACTAAATACAGCTATTTACATAAATGGTAGCCCATTCAGTTTGTAATGAGATTAGCTTACTGTAGCCCTACAGATATAATAAGAGGTCAGAAATTCTGTCTCTTCCTGAGGCCCTGGCCTTTCACAAGCAAACTGGTCTACCTGACCTCCCAGCTAGGCTTGTTTATTCTTTTGTCTCCTTTAATATAATTTAATTAACTCTATTTCCTGGATAGCAACACATCTTTTCTGCTCAGTAACAGGAGTTCCAACATTATTCTAGGGCCCATGTACCTGTACGCATGATCCTTTGCATTTACATTTGGCCACCCTGGCATCTGATGCATTTATCACATACAGAAAAATAAAACATGACCAAACAATAAGGCATGGCCTTATCTCGCCACCTCCTCCCTCTTTAATAGAACCTGGGGAACACGCCCTTTTCTAGTAAGTGTTTCCATCAGTTCTGCCTCTTACTCCAACTGGTGGGATAAGCTATCTGCATTGGTATTAGCAGATCTATGTTATATGTCCCACATATTGAGACATCAGCCATGGCCACCTGGCAACTTTCAGCTTTGACAGTTAATCTTGCCTTCTGTATCCTATCCAACACTTCCCTAGCTCTGGCAGTTAGCTCGTCCTGCCTGTACCCTCTGTTGGGTCTATGGTTATTAGATAGGTCACTCTGCCCAATTTGTCCAACAACTCATCTGTCCAGGGCATTGGGTAGGTGCTGGACTTCGTGACTGCATTGAGTCCATGATAGTCCACACAAAAGTGGGTAGACCCATCTGGCTTGGGACAAGGACTAAGGGTGAGGCCCAGGGACTGTGGAATTTATGGATCACCCTAACTCTAGCATTTCCTCCACCTCCTCCTAATGTCCTTTAGGATGGCCTCAGACCCCAGTAAGATGTCCATCATATGGGTGCTTGCGTCCCGTGTCTATATCATGGGCCACTAGGGTGTCCATCTGGGCTTGGTTGTAAATAAAGGGCAAAATCGTCTAAGACCTCCCTTATTCCTGGGTCTGTTCTGGGGTCAACTGGAGTGACAGTTTGATTCTCTCACTAATGACTCCGCTTGCTTTCCTCTAGCAAGTCCAGGGGATCTTCTTCATCCATCCCTTTCCCAGGACTATAAACAGCAAACACCATGTCAGCCCTATTTACATATAGCTTCATCATATTAACATAGTACATTTGATGGGTATGTCTCTGTCAGAGCATTTCTACAATATAGTTCCGTCAGTTACCTGTTGGACTACCTTGTATGGTCCTGCCCACTCGGTCTGCAGCTTGTCCTTCAGACTGGAATGAAGACCATTATTTTGTGGCTTGTGCTGTATGAGAGAGCTCTGGCTCTGCAATTGTACAAGACTTTTTGCTTCTGCTGGGCAGCTGACAGGTTGCTTTGGGCCATCTCCATATGCTCCTTTAGATTCTCCCTCAACCTAAGGACACACTCCACTATGGGAGTTCCCTGGGTGTGTGCTTGCCTTCCCAATCTTCACAGATCAAGTCTAGGGGCCACACACCCTCGTCTGTATCCTGGACTCCCTTCAGGGTGCCTTCCTCAAGCAACTGGTCATGGAACCAACTCAGCAGAAGGCAATACTGGACCTAGTGCTCACAAACAGGGACAGTGTGATGGGAATAACAGTGGGGAGCACCTGGGAACAGTGACCACCAGTCATTGTGGTTTGAAATCACAGAAGGAGCAGAACCAAACCACACAAAAACACGTGTCCTGGATTTTAGGGGGCAGACTTTGGGAAAATGGGGAGATGCTTGAAAGAGGCATTAAGGGAATGGGCCAGGAATCAGGGTTGAGGAACAGTGGGCAGCATTTAAAATGGGGATTACAAGAGCAACAGAATTATGCATTAAGCAGGTTAGCAAGAGGAAAAGGAAGAGGAGGCCATTATGGTTTCAAGGAGGCAGCAGAGAAAGTGAAAGCCAAAAGATTGCAGTCAGGCAGTACAAAAGACACAGGCAGAAGGGATAGGGAGAAGTACCAGGAGAAGCAAAGGAGGCAGAGAGGTCAGTAAGGGAAGCCAAAGCTCAGACAGAGGAGCACATTGAAAAATTAGTGGGTAGGGGACAACATTTTACAGGTACAAAGTGAAAAAAGAAAGGCAAAGGAGGAATAGTGAGACTGATGGAGGCCGCATGGAGGATGACAACAGTAAAGCTGACATATTGAGCAGGTATTTCTGCTCAGTCTTTACTGAGAAGAAGGAGGGTAATGGGTCTGAAGGGAGTACAAGGGGTGGAAATGGTGCAGAAATGGACACAAGTCCCTTTACATGAGAAAGGGTCCTGAAGGAACTGGAAGTAATGAGTTGATAAAGCAATGGGGCTGGATGGGGTGCACCCGGGTCCTTAAAGAACTAGAGAGGTGGTGGCTGAACCTCTGGCAATCCTGTTTAGCCGATCGCTGGAAACAGGGAGGTACCCAAAGACTGGAGGACAGCAGATGTAGTCCGTTATACAAAAGTGGAACAAAGAGAAGCGAGGAACTACAGACCAGTCAGCCTAACCTTGATAGTGGGGAAAATCATGGAAGCACTACTGAGGGAGATTGGTGGAATATCTGGTTGTCACTGGACTACAGGACCCAAGCAGCATGGTTTCACCAGGGGAGGTCATGTCAGACCAACATCGTTGAATTTTACCGACTGGGTGACTAGGGAGGTGGATTAGGGAGGGCAGTGGTCATGGCATATTTGGACTTCAGCAAGGCCTTTGACATGGTGCCACATAGAAGACTATTACACAAACTGGGGAATATGGGTGGGGGCAGGTCAGTAGTATGGTGGGTAGGTAACTGGCTGGGCAACAGGACACAGAGGGTGATGGTAAATGGCTGTCACTCCACAGAGGGAAGAGTGACCAGTGGGGTACCACAGGGATCAGTGCTGGGACCGGTCCTATTCAACATCTTCATCATTGACATTGCGCAGGACCTAGAAGGCAGAATTTCCCTGTTTGCTGATGACACAAAGCTCTGTAACAGAGTAGACACACCAGAGGGTGTAGACAGAATGAGAAGGGACCAGCAGAAACTTGAAGAATGGTCAGAGGTTTGGCAGTTGAAATTCAATGCAAAGAAGTGCAAGATAATGCATATAGGGCACAAAAACCCTGGGACAGTATATCAGTTGGGGGTGAGGATATAGCATGCACCAAGCAGGAAAGGGATCTTGGGGTTATCATCTCTGATGACCTCAAGGTAGGAAAACAGTGTGACAAGGCAGCAGGTAAAACAAATAGGATGCTGGGATGCATAGGCAGGGGCATCACCAGCAGGAAAAGGGAGGTCATAAGTCCACTATACAAGACACTAGTGAGGTCCCACCTGGAGTACACTGTACAGTTCTGGAGACCCTTATGTAAGGAAATAGATAGGGTAGAGAAGGTTCAGAGGAGGGCAACAAAGATGGTACATTGATTGTATCACAAGTACTATGAGGACAGGTTGAAGGAATTGAATACACTCCCTGGAGGAGAGGAGGAGAGATATGATAGAGACATACAAGTATCTAACAGGGAGGAACAGGGTGCAGGAATACACTATTTTTAAGCAAAAAGATGTTCCAGGACTACAGGGCATGGGATGAAACTGGAGGAGAACAATTCAGAGGAAATGTGAGGAAGAATTTCTTCACAGAATGGGTGGTGGACAAGTGGAACACCCTGCCAGAGGAAGTGGTGGGGGCTGAAACAATCACGGATTTAAGAATGCATGGGATAGACATAAAGGAATTCTGGAGGCCAGGGTTAAGGGACAACAGACTTCTAGGAAAACATAAAGTGAACTTACAAGCTCAAATGGGCAGACTGAGTGGGCGTAGGCCTTATCTGCTGACAGTGTCTATGTATCTATGTATCTATGTAACAGTTAGAAAGGGAAAACCCTGTTGACTCTTGGGACACTTCCTTGTATGCAAACAACAGGTGAGGAAGGTATTTTTCCCAGTCCCTCCCATGTTGTTCAGCAAACACTTGACCTCATTTTAGGGTAGCATTGAATATTTCCATGAGTCCATTAGCTTATAGGTGATAAAGTGTTGTGCATCTTTGCACTACCCACACTTCTCCCACAAAGATGTTCTCTGGTCCGACACCAAGTTAGCCCCTCAGTCAGAGATAACCTCCTGCAGAAACCCAACATGGTAGAAAATCCCTAGCAAGGCATCTGCCACTTTGGGTGCCTTAATGGAAGACAGGTGACCACCTCTGGGTATCAGGTGGTGTAATCGACCATCATCAGGATATACCTTTTTCTAGAAAGAGCTTGGGGTATTCAAGGGTCCCACAATATCTATTTCTACTATCTGGAATGGCTCCTCCACTAAGGGCAAAGGAAGTAGGGCAGCTTTTTTATACTTCCTCTATTTATTAGAATCATATTCAAAGGCACTTGTACAGATTTCAGAGACATTTACACATACTTTCAGGTTGCATAGCTCTCGATATTACAGTGTGGTGCTATTCCAATGTAATTGTTCTGATGTTCATACCAGATATGTCTATGTATGATTGCCTTACATACCAAGCAAACCTTATATATCTAAAACTAGATATTTTACAAGCAAGGATAAATTAACAGTAGAAGACAGACATTAGGCACAAAGGGACTAAATTAGGTACAGTATTACTTTAAGGATATTGAAAATTTTACATATACTTCATTACAGACCTTAACCAGGAAGGGCTTCCAGGGGTAAAACCCGTGGACCACACTACTTTTGTTGAAATACAAGTTCCTCATTATTTCCTTTTCACTTTTAACTTTTAAAAGGGAAAAATAGGAGAAATAGCAATCCTTGAATTCAGATTTTAAATCTGTTCTTGATTTATTACCCATCTAGTCCAACGTGTAATAAAAGTTTCCATCCTATTGTTAAGGGCATATGACATCTGTTCATTGTGGTGTATACTCTGGATTATAGATTTGCAATCTCCTGTCATGGGAGTATTATTTTGGAGCCATTTTTTAGTGGTTGCTTTATATGCTGCCCCTAGTAATATAGCCCATAAGTATGGTGTATGTTTATCGGTCATTCCTCCTGGGGTATGCCCAGTATTAGGTTAATCTCAGACATGGGTTTGTGACAGTCAAGTATATTTTTGATATGATCTGAAATCTCTGTCCAGAAAGTACCTAGCATGGGGCAATCATAAAAATATGTTTATATGTGGCTTTGTTTTCCCCTATAGCCTCCAACATTTTCTGGCTGTCCTGGATTTCTCAGGCTAGAATTATAGGCACGAGAAAAATCTTGCCCTCTTTCCATATGAATTCTCTCCACATTGGGGGAGGTGGTAGACCATGTACCTCTCCATGTTTTAGACCAGTCTATAAAGCTGGTTTGTTGAAATTATTTTCCCAGTTTGCTTTGACTGGGTCCATGCTATACCTATTCAACCCAATTGAAAACTTGTAGATGATTGAAATGGCTTTTCCCTGGAAGGAGAAGACCATATCTGCATAAATGGGGTTGGTCTTCATACATTTGGGGTTCACCTTCTCGTACTCTAAGTTGTGTTATTATATAGTTTCTCATTTGATAAAGAACATTCTATCTTTCTCCGTCCAGGCAAATCTTTGCTGAGCTTCCTCAAAGTTAAGACCGTATCCCTTTCATAATTTGCCATGGGGCTACCAACCCTTTTTAGCTGAATATTATACCAAGAGCCAGCTACCGAGGTATCGATTTGTTTATTAAGTATAAACCATTGAAATTTCAAAATGATTTAATATTTGTTTATTGTTGATTCCTCTCTGCCAACCCTCCAGGATAGCAGATGTGGCTCTGGACATATTGCCTAGTGTTCTTTTTAGTGGGGGGAATAGTACCACAGGTGGAGGTAGGGCAATTCTCTTGCAAAGGTCTATTTGTTTCCAGACTGCTTGATATGCATGGGTGTTTCACAACAGTGCCAGCGCATCTAGGCTGCAGCCCAATAGTCTGGTAAAGAGAACCTTCTCCTCCATTGTCTTGGGGAGTGAGCTTCTTAATGTTAAGTCGAGGGCCTCTTGTGATTCCATTGAAGGCTACAAAGTTTCTGCCATGATAGTATTTCCTTGGGGTGGATTGCAGCGGACACATTGAAACAGGTATAGGAGGCAGGGCAATGCGTTTATCTTTAGAGAAATAGTGCGGGTATAGAAAGAGGTAGGAAGGAGATTCCATCTTCTCATGTCACCTTGTAATGTTTCTACTAAGGAGTGTAATTCAATTTGAATAGTTGGGATAAATCTCTTGGAATACTAATTCCCAGATGTCTCATTGAGGATCTGTCCCATTTTATAGAATTTTCCCTCCGTGAGGTGAGGTTCATAGTTTATTTTAATGCTTCTGTCTTGTTGATATTCAGGTATAACCCGACAGCTGGGAGAAGGTTTGAATCTTCTGGATGACTGCTGGCATGGAGCTTTCTGGATTAGTTAAAAGCAATAAGAGAGCATCTGCAAAGAGCGTAATTTTGCTCAATCTTAGAGAGGGTGATTCCTTGAATTTCTGGGGACTGCTGTAGGGATTGGGCCTGGGGTTCTATGTAATATGCAAATAGGAGCGGGATAGGGGGCATAGAAACTTAGAATTTGACGAGATAAGGACCGCTTGGCCCACCCAGTCTGCCCATTTCCTACCTAATGGATAAGCTGCAGATCCTAGTTAACCAGCAGCCTACTTCTTCCTACCCCACCCCTAGAATTGCCTTATGACTGTCCCATGCATGCTTGAATTCCACCACTGTTTTGACTCCACAACCTCCTCTGGAAGGTCGTTCCATGCATCCACAACCCTCTCTGTGAAAAATACTTATTTAAATTACCTCTGAGCTGCCCCATCTTCAAATTGTGCCCCTTGTTCTTGCACACCTCTTTTTTGAAAGATGCTACCCTCTTGGACTTTGTTGATTCCCTTGAGGTACTTGAAAGTTTCTATCATGTCCCCCTCTCCCTCCTTTCCTCGAGGCTATACATATTAAGCTCCTTAAGTCTCTCTTCATATGTCTTCGGTGCAGACCCTGCACCATTTTAGTTCCCTCCTCTGGACAGCTTCCATCCTGTCTATGTCTTTGCAGAGATTGGGTCTGCAGAACTGCATGCAGTACTCAGATGGGGTCTCACCGCTGTCTGTACAGAGGGATAATAACTTCCTGTTTTCTACTGGTGATGCCTCTCCTATGCATCCCAGTATCCCCCAACCCTCCTAGCTGCCCTCTCACATTGCTTGCCCACCTTTAGGTCATCTGATATGACTACCCCAAGTCCCTTTCCATTTTGTTCTTGTTAGTATCTCACCCCATTGTGTACTCTTCACCTGGGTTTTGTTTCCCAGGTGCATTACTACACTTCTTAGCATTGAATCTAAGCTGCCATACATTTGACCATTCCTCTAACCTTGCCAAGTCCCTTCTCATCCTTTCCACCCCACCTTGCGTATGTTACCTCCAAGAGGGGAATGACCCCCCTTCATGGAGGCAAGCCATAATTTCCGTTATTCGAAGCGGGCAAGGACCACACTTATGTGCGTCATATAGACCCATATCCATACTAAACACGGATTATAAAATTCTAATAGCTAGTTCCTTAGTTCTAGTTTTTATCATTTTGATAGTCTTGCCTTGTTCCCTTTGAAGGAAAATCGATCAGTTAAATGTCCATTTGAGTATATAACCTATGGGACTCTTGTAGAAACAAAAATGGTTTCTATGAACTGGTCTGGGAATCAGCGGACAGGACCTCCCTTAAAAATCTCCATGATACCATATCAAGCGCTTTCTCTGCGTCTAGTCCCAGAAGAAGAGTTGGTATTTTCTGGGATTGAGAGTATTCTAATAGGTATACTGTCGCCTTACATTATCTTGAGCTTGGTGCCCTGGGATGAATCCACATTGATCCATATGAATTTTACTGGGAGAAAATGATAAAAGTCTCCTAGGTAATATAGATATTAAAATTTTATAATCCGTGTTTAATATGGATATGGGTCTATATGATGCACATAAGGAGTGGTCCTTGCCCGGCTTTGGAATAAGAATTATGGCTTTGTTCCATGAAGGGGGTCGTTCCCCTCTTTGGAGGTAACATATGCATATACTCTGTCCAGTAAAGGGGTCAAGGTTTTGGAAAATGATTTATAGAACTCCCCTGGGAGTCCATGGACCCAGGCATTTCCAGTTTTTAAATTTCCTATTGTTGCCATAATCTCTTTTGGTGTGACTGGGAAATCAATTGGGAACTCTGCGATATGAGCAGAGTAGGGAGGTTCAACGCATCTAAAAATGTTTAATTTCCTGATCTGATACAGAGTCTTTTAATGTATATAACTGTGAATAATAATTAAGGAATACCCAGCTATTCCCTGAATTGTGTTATAAATTTGCCTGTTTGTGGGTGTCAAATCTTCAATATATTCGACTTGGCCTCTGTATTCTTAATTGGCGTGCTATTAGTTTAAGAGCAGGGGCCCCCATCGTAATACCTATGCCTGAGGTACATTAGGTTCTGTTCTATCGAGTAATCCAATATTTTGTTAAGTTCACTTTTAGGCAAGCTAGTTCCTTAGTTCTAGTTTTTATCATTTTGATAGCCTGTAAATCCTCCAGCATTTTATCCTACTTTCTAAGGATTTCCTCCTTACTCCCCTGAGTTTTCTTATTAGCTGATATACTAACCAGTTTGCCTCTTATAACTGCTTTGACCTTGTCCCATAAAATGGATACAGAGATGTCAGGTTTATCATTTTGGTCCAATGTCTGGGTTATTGTTTCCTCAACAGACTTCAGGACCTGGTCGTCTCTTAATGGGAGAGGTTTAATCTCCAGAAAGTTGCTTTCCTAATAGCTTGGGGATGAAACTGGCAAAATATCGGGCATGATCTGATAGTGTGTAATCGCCCGACCAGATCCTGATTATATCTCACATTTGTTCTTTAGGGCCAGAAAGAAATCCAGACAGGAGTATACCTTGTGGGCCTGGGAATAATAGGTGTGTCTGGGGTAGAGCCATGCAGGTAACCCTAGATATCTAGGTATCCTAATTCTTGAAGTAGTTTCTTTGCCCTATTAGTGATTTTTTTCTTTCTCCCTTGAGTAGTTTGGATGGTATCATTTTCAGTTATATTTAGACTGAGATCCCCCACAAATCGTTTGTCCTTCCACCCATTCTGCCAGTTTGGAAAAAAGGACTATATGCCTCATAGTCTGAGGCAGGGGGAATGTATATTGATGCAAAGGTTACTAGCCAGCCATCCAAAGGCCTTTTACCATGGCAAATCTCCTCTTTGTCAATTAGTTTATCCTTAATTTCAAATTGTGTCCCAAGCTTCACCAGTATTATCGTTCCCTTCTTCTTCCTCCTTATAGAAGAGGCCACGACATGAGAAAAACCCAACCTTTAAAATTTTTTATGTTCTGATTGTGAAAGATGTGTTTCCTGTAAAGAATAACATTTACCTCTTCCCTCTTCATACTTTGGATAATTGTACTTCTTTTAATGGGGTTGGTTATACCATGCACATTGTAAGTGCATATAATATCAGCCTCCTTTATTCATAGTTATATCTGGGTGGCCTTCCTGTTTTCCAGTTCTCAGGTCTGGTCTCCATCAAGTCACTGCGCCCCTCTTCGTTCCTCATCCAACTCTGTGCTCTAATGAATCTTTCTGTCTGCTTCATATAGTCAACAAATAAACAGTTATTTGCCTTAGCCAACATGGCTAACAGAATATGTAACAACTTATTTAACCTAAACAAATACTTCCAAGGTAGAGGCTATTTCCCAAACTAGCCCTTTGTTCTGTCTCTCTGTTAGGAGAAGAACATGGAGGAATGCTAAAAACTACCATTGCTTTGTGGTTAGTTCTTCAAAGCTCATGTCAGGGCTTTTTGAAGTTTACAGAATTTAACCCTGCAGGCCTCAGGAGTCAGTTCATAATTTTCAAGTAAAGAGTTTTAAGTTTGTCATAGTCTTGGCTATCATCATTATCTAGTTGGCCTTGCACACCACCACATCCTTTACCAGCAAGTAGCGGGGATAGCTGGAAGCTCAGGACTCCTGGGTACCCAGACCTGGATGCAGACCTTTTCATATGAATTCAAAATGCATCCATATCCTCCTCCTGTTTAAATTCTGCTTCTTATTTGGAACTTAATTTATAACCCAGCCTTGAGTTTCAGATATATCCCTGCTACTTATCTCCTCTGGCGCTGGTGGTTGGAGTCTCAGCTTCTCCAGTTCAATTCCCTCTGGCGCTCTTTTCCTCTCTCTCAGACTCTCAATGCTGGTTTTCTTTTCCTGCATCTCCAGTTCAAACTTCTTCTGCTCAAACTCCTCTGCTGCTGGGTTTCAAACCTTTTCTGCTCAAATGCCAGCTCAGTTCCCTTTCTCACTGCTTTCTGCAAGCTCAATTTCCTCAACTCCAGCTGCTGCCTGATCCCTTCCAGCTCCAGCTCTGTGGTGGCCTTCCTCTGGTGATGTGGCTCTGGGTTCCCTCTGGTCTCGCTGTCCTCCTCCCTGGGACTAGACACTGTGATGTCCCTTGGCACACCCATTCCATGGTCTGGACCCTTTCAGTCACCGACTGTGACTTGAGGTCCCTGGGCAGTTGCTTGCTCATCAACTGCCACAAAAAGCCACCATGAGGTTCTTTTGTTTCACCCTCATAATGGGCCCCTCTTTCCTGATGCAGCTGCTTCAGCTCTTCTACAGTGTAGTTGCTGTACTTGGAAGTCATCTTTCTTCCCTACACTATGACTAGTATTCTTTTACTTGCAACCAAAAAAAAAAAAAAAAACAGGGTGGGGACTATATCTTGTAACCAATTTGCCCTTTTCCAGTTGTCTGCCCTTTTGTGTGTGGTTGTTCAAACAGTTTACCAATCACTGCTGCTCACCAAATCTGTCACAAGTCCACTCCTGTGAGGATTCTCTGCGTCACAGCATATCCCTCTTGTGATGGGGAGGGGAGAGAATGGTATCAGAGATGTCCTTTCTCCATGCAAGGGACATAAATAAAGTCTCAAGTCTGTGTTCTTGGGGCAGAACTCTCTCAGTCACTGCACCATAAACCAGAAAGCCACAGGTGTTTATAGGCTTTGGGGGCCCTATACATCCTATTACTCAATCCCAAAGCTGGGGTCCATAACTCCATCCTATTACTGTGTCTTTCCCAAATGCAGTGCTCAGTTCAAACACCATAGGCTCCTCTAGAGATCCTTCATATTTCTTCCTCTCCTTTCCTCACAAAGTCCCTAATGGTACTTCTCTTTTGGTAGTGTTTTGGCTCTAAAGCAATCATTCAGCGAGTATAGTCTGAACAACTCTTACCCAGGTAGCACACACAAATGACATGGGTAGGATTATTTTAAAATAAGTCAAAGGCTTTACTAATTAAATTAATTAGAAAACAGTAAATAACACAAAGACAAAATAATTTGAGATTGATTACAGGATATTGAAAATAAAAGGAAAGTATACATAAAACCTACACTTTAAGTCTGAGGTCAAAAGTCTACCTTGAGTCCTTAGTTGTAATTTTGAAGTGCAAACATGTCCTTAGAGGTGTAGTAGTTGAAGTCTTGGCTCTCAGTGATCCAGAAGAAATTGTCTCTGTACTCCCAACAGACAGGCAGAGAGGGTTCCACAGGCTTCAAGCAAAAGTAAATAAAAGGCTCAGAGACCCCTCTGCATCCTGGTTTAAAAGGGTTCAAAAGGACAGGTCCAGTGGATAGTGGCTGCCCTGCAATTGGCTAGCATTTCAGTTTCTATGGTTACCCAACCAATAACATTTCAGTATTTTATTACAATAGCATAGATATGCAGTTTTCTGAATGCAGGAAAAAAATAAAACATGAGGTTAGCCAGCTCAAACCAAAATTTCTCGGAACAGTCCAGTCTCTCTCTGAGAGATGGCCATTGTTATTCAACACTAAATACAGCTATTTACATAAATGGTAGCCCATTCAGTTTGTAATGAGATTAGCTCACTGTAGCCTTGCAGATACAATAGGAGGCCAGGCATTCTGTCTCTTCCTGAGGCCCTGGCCTTTCATAAACAAATTAGCCTACCTGGCCTCCCAGCTAGGCTTAATTATTCTTTGTCTCCTTTTAGATACTTTAATTAACTCAATTCCTGGCTAGCAACAAATAGATTTTCTCCTCAATAACAGGAGTTGCAACATTATTCTAGGCCTTGTACCTGTACCCAGTGATTCCTTGCACTCACTTTGGGACAACCTGGCATTTGATGCATTTCTCACATAAATAAGTATATAAAACATGACCAAACAACAAGGTATGGCCTTATCTCACCACATGCATGACAAAAGGATTAATTCCCATTGACATGGGGAAATACTACAAGTCTCAATGGCTGAGAGGACCTGGGGTGGTGGTGGATGTCAAGATGAACAACTCTGAGACTTGTAGGAGGAGCCAAGGCCAACAGGATGCTGGGATGCATCGCTGGGGATCACCTCCAGAAGGAGGAAGTGATACTCCCTCTGTATAACTGCTTGGTGAGGCCACCTGGAGTACTGCGTGCAGTTTTGGAGGCCGCACTTAAGAGGGACATTAACCTCCTGGAGAGGGTCCAGAGGAGGGCAACCAAAATGATTTGGGGCTTGGGGACAGAACCTATGAGGAGAGGCTCGAAGAGCTAAATATGTACACTTTGGAAGAGAGAAGGGACCAGGGGACATGATAGAGGTCTTCAGGTACATGAAGAGGGTAAATAGGGAGGAACAGTGAGGGTGCTTTGAAGGAAGGAGGAGGGGCCACTAGAGGCATGGTTGGAAGCTGGAGGGAAGATTCAGGGAGAAAGGAGGAGGTGCTACTTCACTGAGAGGGTGGTAGAGCCATGGAATGCACTACCTAGGGGCTGGTGGAGGCAGAGACAGTGGAGGGGTTCAAGAGGGGTGGGACAGGTACAGGGAAGGGTTCAGGAAGCAAAATCCAATGCAGCAAGAATATCCGGAACTGGGAAGGAGAAGCCAGAGAAGGCGAGGGGGACAGCAAGGTCCAGCACCAGGGTGGGGGCTGACCAAGCGAGCAGAAAGCAGAAGGCCTTTAGGCCTATTCTGTGCATTTAGTATATTAGTATGACATTACATTGTTTACTGCAGTAACTCTGCTGCAGAATACCACAGAATACCTTAGAAGTGGGTTTCATCCTGGCGAGCTTCATTGTATTCACAGTCTCGATAAAGGTCAGTTAACGGTCGCGGTTTCATTGACCTCACAAAGGCCTTGACCTGGTCGATCACAAACTAATCATCGAGAATCTTGAACAAATAGGCTTAGACTGTCTGAGAGTGCAATGGTTCACTGACTACCTCCAGAGAAGGTCTCAACTTGTAAGATGGCAGGGTATCCAATCTAACACATGCACAATACTGGACAGGGTCCCCAGGGGTCCATATTAGGGCCCCTATTATATCCTTATTAATTAACAGAATGCCAAATAACTGTAGTGGGGCAAACATAACCCTGTATGCTAACAATGCAGTACTATATAGGTCCTCCAAAGACACAGGGAGACTGAACCTTAAGCTGACAAATGACATGCCTCTCTTTGAGGGCTGGTTGAAATGAAACAACCACATGCTGAATGGCAAAAACAAAGGCAGTGCTGTTTGGCCTAACAAGTTTAGGACCTGACAGGTCATCAATCCTGACACCTAGTCTCATCAATGGATCAAAGGTTGAGGTGGTTGAATCCATCAAGTACCTAGGCATAATCTTAGATCAAAATTGTACTTTCAAAGCACACACCAACCAGCTGACCAGGACCATGAACCAGAAACTTGGTCTGCTAAATTGCATAATCCCTTTCTTACACAAGAATCCCTGCTAAAGGTGGTAACTGGCACCTTACTACCCACGCTGGTCTATGCTGCACCAGTTCTACTAATTGTCAAAGGGCATAAATGCAAAAGCTTAGAATCTTATACAAACAGTTAAGCCAGTTTGCATCAGGAGCCCTGATCTTTGAGCATCACTGCCAGGTGCTGAAAACTCTTTCATGGCTGCTGCTTGAAGGGTGATTGCAGTATCCATCTCTATGTTTTCCTTCAAACTGAGGCAGGAAAATACCCCCAAGTTTGGCTGGAATACTATCAAATAAACTGAATAGAAGAGCCCTCAGATCCTTGAGCTGCAAACTCCTTAATATACCCAAAGTCAGAGCATCCCTAGGACAAAGGTCATTCCCTAGTAGCATCCCACCCTTCTGGAAGGCACTCCCATAGAAACTACATGAATGCACCTCCTTTGGGGTTTTTAAAAGGGCTCATGGTGCACCTCTCTGAGCTCAACCAATGCAGCTGCTGCCACTGACACCATTTTCTCAGTCACCAGTTAGCACTTGATGCAATTTTCTGTGATCATCTGTAACCAAAACTGTCTTACATGGATTAACAAATGTCAAGTAAAGATGACTGCAGTCATTGGTTTGTGAACAATTACTGTAAGTGAATGTTGTAAAATGAGAAAGAAACTCACTGAATATGTCTCAATATGCTATACTACTGTTTGTAATGCATCCCTACTGTATGTAAATAACTCTGGGTCACCCCTGATAAAGGGACTGGTATGGTCTCAGTGGGCTTACCTGGTTACCAAAATTAAATAAATAAATTGAAATAAACAGGCACAGCAGCAAGTTAATGCTGTATCATACCCAGCCAACCACGGCTACAGACTGTATGCCTCTGTACAGTTATCAGCATCTTGCTAGCATTAGGTACTAAACACATACAGTATGTATGTATTTAACCCTGCAGCCAGATAATAATAATCTTCCTTAGGGCAGGTGGTAGAGGAGAGCTCAGATGTGAGTAATTTAGCTTCAACATAAGCCACAAAATGCACCACAGAGCATCTAGTACCCAGGAGCTTCTGGGGCCTAATGGCCCCAGAACCCTACTTTAAACAAGCAGGCACAACAACAAGTTAGTACTGTACAACACCGTCAACCACAGCTATGGACTCTGTGCTTCAGGTAGTTCTCAGCATCTTGCTGTCCTCAGGTACTGAATGTGAATATGCATTTACCCTGCAAACAGTCAGAAAATAAATAATTTTCCTTACAGCAAGTGGTAGAGGAGAGCTCAGATACGATCAGGGCCACACTGGAAAATTGCACCTGCAATTTTTTTTATGAAACCGTAATTTCACCATTCACTGCAAAATTGACATGTTTCATAATTTCTTGTGATTTTTCAGTTTTACTTTAAACTGTGTAAAAAGTATTAACATTTTTAATAAAATACTCTCAAATATATTGACAATTTTGCATGCAGACTTGGGTTTGGCGAAACAATGCAGTGCAAGGTGGGGAATGGTTTTATATGACCCTGCTTTCCTCTGAATCCTTGTCTTGTTTGGTTTCAAAATCCACTGGCTAGCATAAGTACACTTAAACACTTAACATTTGGTTTGTGTTGAAGCAGTCTATCAGAAAACTTTATGTTGCCACAGAGACTGAAACAAAAGATGGGAGAAAAGTTCCAAATACTCCATTCACTTAAATGGGGTGCTAACTATGAAGTCTATTTGTATGTGGTAGGGCAGGTTTTTCCTGTGAGCATAATTTCATTCAGACTAGTTTTGATTCAAACAGCTGAGGATTTTGGATTGCTCTGCTGAATATGAACTTGAATAAGCTAGTTGGTAACAGTGTTCTCGCTCTTAGCAATCTACCACCTAGATGCTCACATGCAAAGACTACTATAAAAACCTGACTAAAGTCTGAAAACAAGCTTATAAAACACATAAAATGCATCTGAACATTTATCTTTAACTAAACAAAATCATTGCAGCCTGAGTAAAACAAAGGTAAATTACAGGGTACGTGACTACTGTATGATGCAGTAAAATACATTGAAATTTTTTGTTTTATTTTTGGTAACAGGTAAGACCCACTATGCACAAGTGCTTGTTTTCAGGGCAAACCAGGAGCAGTGGGAGGTTAAAGATCAATTGCAACCATTTTACAATTGTAATAAAAAGCATTAAAAAGCCGGAATTCAGGTCCCAGTGTTATAAGTAGTGTTTCCTGAGAGTTACACACTATTTGGTTTTGTGGTTTGCTTTAAAGCAGCATTTGTTAACTTGTTCTGCCTAACTGAAAACAGTCAGGCTGTTTCTGTCCCTCTGACTGAGCCTGGGAGAGTGATGACATCATACAAGACTAGGCTACAGCTTCAGCTTCAGCAGTGTAAGTACCTGCTTGACTGATGAACTGTTAACTTCCCAATTAGAACAATCTGTGAGGTACAGTAATTGTTTGCTGTCCAGGGTTTTACAAACTCAGTCTCTGGGGTTTATACAGATGAGTTAACTGAAAATTCACATTTTGTTCTTCTAAAGAGCTGCTCATTTGAGTTTCAGTGCTGAATCGAAGTGGTATGCATTCAAGAAATCAGCTTATCTGTATCACAGCTGCTGCCAGTTCTTTCTGATCAAAACTCTGTGTTTTCTCTAGCTATAGCACTGGGGTGTTTATTTAATGGATATAAAATGTCAAAAGTTTGTTAGTTCATATAGGTAGTTTGTCTTTTAATGTAGTCTCAATAAATAGGTTCATGTAAGAACATTATTTTCCTCTTAGATTGATAGACAGATGCCTGCCACACTCTGCTATTTCAGGAACATGTACTATATGAACTCGCACATTTCAGTTCTTTGATGGTGTATGAGTTAAAATACATCATGCATATGTATAACTAGAAACACTACATGGCATCCTGAGGCCCCCATCTCCTACCTACTGTTGAGGCAGCAGCACTCTGCTGCCCCATGTCACCTCCACAATGCACCCTGTCTCCTGCCCCAAATTCGAGGATGCCACACCTGCTGCCCTTTCTCCTGTCCCATAGAGTCAGGGCTGCTGCACTGTGTTGTCCCATATCCTGCCTGAACAATCAGGGCCTCAGCACCCTGCTGCCCCTGCCTGAACTGTTGAGGATACTGCACCCTACTGTGGCCCTTGTACCCCACCCCTCAATCAGAGCCACTGCACCTGTTCCCCTGTTCCTGTCACCACAGTTGGGGCTGCTGTGCACTTCTATACCCTAGAACCCCATTCCCAATGCTTCCACATTTGGGGCTGCTGCACCATTCTGGCCATGCCACCAGAGGTGGGGCTTTTACTGCACTCTCCTACCTACATCCATTTTCCCAAAATGGGCAGGGCTGCTGCACCATGCACATCCCATCCCACAGTCAGGGCTGCTGTGCCCTGCTACTCCCCCATGTTCTGCTTCACAATCAAGGCTTCTTCACCATGTAGTCTGTCTCCTGCCACCATAGCCAGAGTTGCTGCACCTTGTTCCTGTCTACACAGTCAGGACTGATGTACCCTCTTGCTCCCTACAACCCAATTCCTCCACAGCCCCATGACTCAAAGTCAGATTTGTTTGCTGCATTGCCCAAAAGAAAAAAAAAAAGAAAAATGCTTTCATCTTGTATTATGGGGTGAAGGACAGAGGGCATTAGGGTGCGGAAGTCCCAACTGTTTGGTCAAGAGACAAGGGTGGCATTAGGGTACAGCAGCCCTAGCTGTGGGACAGGATGCAGCAGCCACACCTGGGTGGAACTGACACAACTATGGGGCAGAGGACAGAGGGCTGCAAATGCCCTAACCCTTATGGCAAGTGGCAACATGGTGCACCGCCCTAACTGTAGAGACAAGGGTTCTAGGGCACAGCAGGCTACAGCAGCCCTGCCTGAGTAGTCCAAAGCAAGGTGCAACAGCCATGACTATGGTAGTAGTGGACTGTGGACAGCATGGTGCAGAAGTCTTGACTGTGGGGCAGGACACGGGGTATCAGGTTACAGCAGTCCTGACTGTGGGATGGGATGATCATGGTGCAGCAGCCCGACTCATTTGAGACATTGGATGTGGATAGTGAAGTAAAGCAAAAGCCCCACCTCTGGTAGGGCTGTGCATGGTCAGAATGGCATTTCCCGAATACCACGAATAGTAGGCTTGCGAATATTCAGATGGACATTCCAAATAGTTCACTATTCGGCTACTATTCGGGACGTACTATTCGGTGGGTGAGATTTCAAAATCTCACAGAGATTGCCAATATCAGAGGCTGTTTTGGAGCTCAGAACCAGGAACACCATGTGATCTCCTCACTCTGAGTGTGTAGATGAGAGGAGACAGTTGTTTCTCAGAGAGCTAGCTCTGTTTAGTTTACCACTTGTAACTTTATAACTGTTTAAAAATGTTTTGTGTGTGATCCAGTTTTTACATCTAATCACCTTGTGACTGCATCTGACTGCATTTTTGTTTTCATCCTTGAAACTGGGCTCAGTCTCAAGGAAAAGGAGAATCTGTGGCCCTGTCCACACTGCAGCGAAAACCCTTCTGTAACGTTACCGAGGGTGTAAACCGCATCAGTAATGGCGCTGCGCTTACACTGGTAATGTTACAGGAGACGCCAGAACCGCTGTGGAAACCACATATGAGGTGGTTTCAATGGTTATGAATCCGTCCTCATTTCGCACAAGCTACCGGGCGTAGTGTGGACTGCCGGTAACGGCCCCTGCAGGGCACAAAGTGCAGCGCGAGCTGCATTGTGGGATCGGGCGCTGCTGTAACGGTCACCGGATCCTGATGTGTGGACTGGCGGTGCGGTCCCTGACGCCATCCCGCTGAGGTGTGGACGCACTGCACCGCTCAGCGGCCGTAACGGATTGCATCCGCTACCGGGCACAAGCGGTGTAGTGTGGACGGGCCTGTGTGTGAGTGAATCTGTGTGTGTGCTGCAGGCTGACTCCCTCCCGCTGCTTACAGTTTCACAGCTGAGCTGAAGCAGTGTGGTTTGATTTTTGCTTAAGAACCACTTACTTCTTATCAGGACTTTTTTATGTCTACAAAGTCCAGTTTGGCTTTTGCATGTAGTGAGTAACTGTTACTGGGTTCATTAACAGTGAGTGGCTCAAGCTTTTGCTGACTGCCCCATCCCCACTGCTGTGCTTGCTTAGCTTTTTGTTCCAAATCCACACACAGCCCTGTGGTATTTTCTATTTCTTTGTGAAGCAAATTGGTATTTTGCTGTAATCAGGTTCAGGGCTCGGTTCCCTGCATAAGTGAGGTGTGATTGTCATCTGACTCCCTCTTATCTGCGTTGCAGGTTCTGAGCGCCTACATAATCCATGTGTGAGTTGTATTGTTGTTCTTGTAATCTAGTAATCTATGTCCTGCAAGTGCATGCACAGTTGTCTGCATTTTTTTTTGTCATATATAAAGCAGCGTATTTTTCTCACTGGGTCAGGCTTGGCCCATTGAATTGTTGCTGACTGTAGTCTGGTTCTTGGCTCAGTTTCCTGTACAACTGAGTAAGGAGGGTGTCCAGGTGACTCCTCCTCCACAGCTCACTGCATGTGAGTGGCCTCCTGTGCATGTGAGTTTTTCTTTTGTGTGTCTTCACCCCTGTGTGTGCACTACTGTGAGTGTGTACATGTAAATTTTCTGTGAACTGCTTTAGTATTTCTGTGTGTGTCAGGCGTGACTCACTGGGTTCTGTGTGTTGTAAGTTGTTTGGTGCACCTTCAAAGCTTGAATTGCTGTACTGAATGACTGCACAACTGACGCTGTAGAAGTAAGAAGTTGTTTGCTGACTCCATCTCTCTCTAGTATCAGCTTGACTTTATTAGCTGCTACATACAGCTGTGTTGCTATTGTTGTTTTCTGCAAGAAGCACCAACAAAAACAAGGACACTAATCACAAATACTGTAATATACAAAATAAGTTATGGACCATGTCTCTTCAATCCCGTAAATGTGCATGGTCTAGCCCAAGCAAGTCATCTTCACTACCAGTCGTAGTGATGAGGAACAGGGTGAGAGAAGGTCTGTTTGTATTCAGGCTCTAAAACAGTTTTCTCCCCTGATAAGCCTTCAGGTTCTGGTGTCAGTAAGATTGGGGTAGTACTAGTACTACTATAACTTCAACTGCTGCCACTGCTATTACTAGTACTGCATTTGCAGCATCATCATTTATAAAGTAGGAGGACTTTACAGCTGACATCTCCAGTTATACAAGAACAAGAACCCACCCCACTACCAGTAGTAGTACCATTCACACAACTGCCCCATAGAGGTAACATCGCCTATCAGTGTGCTCCTCTCCACCACCACCAGTGCCGTGATTTCAGCAACAAAGCAAATCCTTTTGTACTGTTGACACCACCACTGCCATAACAGTGTGCACTGCTATTTTTTGCTCCTCGCACAGCCACTGTCACCACAACTTTTGCCTCCATTAGTAGTCCTGAGTGTTCTGCTGTCACCATGACTACTGCTGCCAGCATTACAACTAGCTGTAATATGATGCCAATTTCTTCAGCTGTAACTCCTGATTGTAATTCTGGCAACAGGACTATGTGAGACAGTGCTACTACCTACCAACTGTGCCCATGACCATAGGTACTGTGACTAGTACTGACCATGAGACTGTTACAATGACTGCACCAATTGAGTTGTCAAAATGTACTGTTGCTCAGCCTCTAAGTTTCCTCTCACCACATTTCCTTTTGCTGATGTGGAGGATTCCAAAGAAGAGCATTCAACTGGTTCTGAATATTTACCAGAGCCTCAAGACTTGCTAAGTGCATCATCTGACAGTGATACCCACCTAAGTGAATTTGGCGATGAGGCCGAATAATATGGCATATCTGTGTGAGAAGCGTGAATGTGCAGCTGCCAAAAATGCAGTGCTTCTTGTCATGGCAAGCAGGCCAGTCAGGGACACCCTCCTTCTCCTCCTAAAAAACAAACAGTCCACCCTGTCCTTTCAAAGAGTTGTGTCAAGTTCAACTCCATCTGATACACAAAGTAGTTTTACAACTACATCTGTTGTGGAGAAAGAAGGGTAAAACAACTGCATCCACTGCACCCAGGTCTGATAAGGGTAAGGGGCAAACATGCCTCCATGGTTGCCCTATTGGGCCCATACTCCCACTGTCAGTGCAAGGAAAAGTGTGGTGTGGCTGTACTTTAGTGTTGTAAAATATGATCCAACAAAGGCAGTATGCTGTGTGTGTGACTGTACTATAAGTTGTAGTAAAACCTTTCAAATCTCACAACAACATCAACGATGAACCATCTCTGAATGAAACATCCCAGTGCATTTCAGTGATCCACAGCTGTTCCTCTCCATCCACAACATGTTCCTGTCAGCCCCACTTCTGGTACTGGTCCAGTAGATGCACAAAGTATTGTTAGTGATTCTATTACTGAGACAGACAGTGTGCCCTCAACTCCCCTACACCACTTATAGCGCATCCCATACAGGAGCATCACCCATTCTGTCTGCTTCTGCTCAATCGTCTATTGTAACACCCTCCACCATGGGTTCAAAGTCAAAATCAATGCAATGTGGTACCGCTTTGACTATATCCATCACGTAAGCCTTCCTTGCCCGCACTAAATACCAGGCGTCACACCCAACAGCACAGCAGATCACCAATTTAATTGATGAGATGATGGCCATTGATCTGCAGCCATTTTCCATTGTGGAAAACACAGGTTTCTGTAGGCTGCTGCAGCATTTGCACCCTAGGTATGATATACCATCACGGACCACATTTTCATGTACTATAGTACCCAACATTTGCCATGATTTGAGAAAAGAAGTTGCCAGACTACTAGCACAGGCTGTTGGTGGAGTTTTCCACTGCACAACTGACATATGGACCAACATGAATTCAAATCATGTATACATATCACTGACAGCACACTGGTGTGTTGCAGAAGTGGTAGTCACTGGTGGTGATGGTGATACTGGTGCTGGTTCTGTCTCTTCCCCTCTCCCTGCAGGTCTGCTTTGCTAAATGTCAGTGTTATGGAAAAGGATCACCAGGCTATAAACATACTGTCATTCCTGCAAGAGATGTTGAGCTCATGGATTGATGGCAACAATTTGCAGGTAGGGTTTGTGGTCACAGACAATGCCACAAATATGATAAAAGCACTTAGAGATGGCAATTTTGAGGGGTACGCTGCTTTGCTCATACACTAAATTTGGTGGTGACAAAGGCTTTGGAACACAGTGAGGCAGATCACACTGTCAAGTAGCCGAAGCATATGCAGCCACTTCCATCACTCTGTGAAAGCCACAAACCGTCTGCATCAGCTACAAGAGCATCTTCAAATGCCACAGCTTCATCTCATCCAGGATATACAGACCCAGTGGAATTTCACCTGCTACATGCTGCAAAGGCTTCTGAGCAAAAGCGGGCCCTTCATGAGATGAGCATGGAAACTGATATAGGGGAGTCCTCGGACATCAGGACTGGGCTGTGATTGAGGGCTTGGTAAAGGTTTTATCCCCATTTGAAAGGAGCACTCATGACCTTAGCTCTGATTCTGCACTGCTAAGACAGGTAATCCCTGCTGTACAGATCCTGAAAAAGCCATGAGGAGATTCAGTGAAAATGCTGAGAAAGATCCAAACCAGACACCAGGAACAGTGATATCCCTTGTGGAAAACCTCACCACAGAACTAGAAGTTCGATTATTTTCTGATCTCTGTTCCAATAAAAGACACATATTTGCCACTATGTTGGATCCACATTTCAAGTGTGAGGTACTACACCTTATAATGCCCACTCACAGGGTTACAGACATTCAGAAGCAGATGTGCTCAGAACTTAGTTTCTGCATCCTTGGGTCAATGAAACCAGCAGGTAACCCTATTGATGAACCAGTCTCAGAATCACAAATTGAAAGCAGTATGGAAAACCTTGAGAAGGAGGGTGACTGTTGGCTGAACTCAGCTCATCACTACAGGCTGAGCAGCGAACAGAACAGAACAGCAGCCACAATCGGCACCAATCTTCTGAACAGTTATTTCAATGAGCCTCTGGAGTCATTCTCCATAAATCCAGTGGAGTACTGGATCAAAAGGATAAAGCATCTCTGCACTTGGCACAGTTGGCCCTTAAATATATCTGTTGCCCCCTACCAGCGTGACTCGCCTGAACGAATGTTCAGCACTGCTGGGGATGCGGTGGAACCTCACCAATCCTCACTAGACCCAGCACATGTGGAACAACTTTGTTTATAAAAATAAATCTACCTCACCTTGGGTACACATATGGCCTTTAACAATTGCATTAAATAATTGTCTTGTACTGGATACAACATTTGTGTGTTGTAGCATTGACCCATACACAAGCCATTCTGTATTAACTATCATTGTTCTGTTAGCAAATAAGCACATGTTAACATTTATATTCAAAGTCATACTACCACAAATCTGTGACCAGCACCCTTTCCTTTATTACTTCCACTGTCATGGTGTATTCTTCTGAACGAGCATGCCCTGCAGTTCCCAGTGCCTAAAACTGCCACCCACCTATTGATTGCTGTTCCCAATACAAAATCCTCAACTGGTGTTGCTACATCTCTCATCCCCTGTGTTGCTCGTGCCCATATTCCATCGATCCCTTTAACAGCTTTCCAGGTGCCAGTTATCAGTGTGGCATCACCAGTCTCAAGTATTTCACGTGCATAAAATATGGCTAATAGTGTGTCATCTCCAGTCTCAGTGTTTCCCATGCCTGAAATATGGCAGTTACAAGTGTGGCATCACCAGTCTCAGTGGTTCCCATGCCTGAAATATGACAAGTTACAAGTGTGGCATCTCCAGTGTCAGTGTTTCCCATGCCTGAAATATGGCAGTTACAAATGTAGCATCACCAGTCTCAAGTATTTCGAGTGCATAAAATATGGCAGTTAGTGTGGCATCTCCAGTCTCAGTATTTCCCATGCCTGAAATATGGCAGTTAACAGTGTGGCATCTCCAGTCTCAGTGTTTCCATGCCTGAAATATGGCAGTTACAAGTGTGGCATCTCCAGTCTCAGTGTTTCCCATGCCTGAAATATGGCAGTTAACAGTGTGTCATCTCCAGTCTCAGTGTTTCCCATGCCTGAAATATGGCAGTTACAAGTGTGGCGCCTCCAGTCTCAGTGTTTCCCATGCCTGAAATATGGCAGTTACATGTGTGGCATCACCAGTCTCAAGTATTAAAAGTGTATAAAATATGGCAATTAGTGTGGCATCTCCAGTCTCAGTATTTCCCATGCCTGAAATATGGTAGTTAACAGTGTGGCATCTCCAGTCTCAAGTATTTCACATGACTGAAATATTACAGTTACAGTATGGTATCACTTGTCTCAAGTATTTCACATGACTAAAATATTATGGTTACAGTATGGTATCACTTGTCTCAAGTATTTCACATGACTGAAATATTCCAGTTACCAGTATAGCATCACATGTCTCAAGTATTTCACATGATTGAAATGTTCTGGGTACCTGTATGGCATTACCATTCTCAAATATTTCACATGCCTGAAATATTCCAGTTACCAGTATGGCATCTCCAGTCTCCAGTATTTTACATGACTGAAATATTCCAGTTACCAGTCACGGCATCTCCAGTCTCCAGTATTTCACATGACTGAAATATTCTAGTTACCAGTATGGCATCACCCATCTCAAGTATTTCCCATGCCTGCAATATTCGTTACTGGTATGGCATCACCAGTCCCAAGTATTTCACATGCCTGAAATATTCCAGTTACCAGTGTGGCATCACCAGCCTCAATTATTTTCCATGCCTGCAAAATTATTGCAAAGTGCTGCAGTATACTGCAAGGAGCAGTGTAATTCAATGGCAGTTAATCTCTAGTCATCCAATATTTTGTGACAGCATTTACTGCAAAGTATTGAACTGCATTTTGTCTTGCTTCACTGTATACTATTGATACATAATACAATTCCAGAGAAGGTGGTGAGATAGACTACATGGAAGATGACATACAGATGCCTCTTTATTAAATGGTCTCAAATATTTTTCTCCCAAGCAAGCCTTTTAGTTCTTGTAGCATTGGGAATAGTACTACTACTACTAATACCACCGGCAGAACTATTACTACTACTGGTGTCACCACCTGTTCCATCTATACATTCACTGTCACATCCTTTTGTGCAGTAGTAGGAGGCATTAGTGCATACATGCTTTGTGAGGAAGCAGCAGACACCACTGAAAGTGTTCCCACTGCTATCACTATGGCTTCTACATCTACAGTCAGTGTGCTTCTCACCACCACTGGTGCCATTCATGCAGCAGCCACCCTTTCAACTGTCACCACTATGGCAGCCACTGTTACCACTATTCTTATGCCCATGGCCAAAGCACCGTCTACCCGTGTCTGTGGATTTATGTGATAACCAGACGCAATCATGATTGGTGGCAGGGCAAGTATATATCACGGAAAATCTATTTCAGTGATGTACACCTAACGCACAGGAAAACAATGGCAAGGACTTACATTTTGATTGTTCATGCAATGGGCTATGCCCTGCATTGCCCCACACCCCTACTAAAGAATTCTTAACTCCAGTGGGTGCATGTTGGGGATGCAAAATCTGGAGAAAGAAAAATTGAGGGATGGGCACACAAAATGTAGGCGTGCTCCGACCCGAACCTGGAACCCTTGTACCTTTAGGCTGACAACCACCAACCACGCTTATGGGGCCAGCTTGCAGCCCCACACCAGGCCAACCCTCCTCCCTCCCTTCAGTCACGCTGGACCCCTTCCCGCACATGCACACATATAGTGATGTCCTGTCGTATATGCGCCCACCTCCCCATCTGGTCACCCTTCCTCAGCAGTAGCCCTTCGACATGCACCAGGATTGAGTTGCCATTATTGCAAGCACTCAATCGCGAGGCCCATGTCATGGGCTAACGCATCTGTGACCATGAACACCCTCCAGTGCTGACCCAATGCAATGCTTGATATCGTTTTCAGAGTGCTATATGTGGTGTGGTGGATCAAGTGTGCTGCATGTAGCTTGTGTTGCATTAATGAAGCTCTGTGTTGGTGGTTGAAGTCTCATTGATGTGTATATGCTACACCAGGTTTAATGGGTGAATAATGGTGTTGTTAATGTGCTTTTAAAGTTTCCTTAAAAACACCTTTTCTGGCCGAATACTGAATAATGAATATCAAATACCTGGGACCCGAATACACAGCCGTGGTTCTCTGACGAACCCGACCAAACTGCCACCACAGTCCAGGTCTGAAGCCACCAGCCCCTCACATAAACGCAGGTAGTCTGAGAGCCACAGCCGTGGTTCTTTGATGAACCCGAGCTACCAGACTGCCACCCAGTCCAGGTCTGAAGCCACCAGCCGCCACAGAAACGCAGGTACAGACTGCCCACAGAGACTGATTACCTCCAGGAGGGTGCCCTAGCTGCCAATTTTTCGCCCACCCACCACCCCATGGTCCTGATTAAATACACATAAACCCCGCCCCAGCTTTCTAGCTCACTCCTCTCTAGCTCCCCCATCCTTATTCCACTATGTGTGTCAATTCGTGGATCCTGTTCTGGTCCTTCTTCTATCTCATATCGCATGCCTAATATATGCCACCTCAAGCATTTATTACTGTGGATACTAATCTGATGTGCTCTGTAACTTGGATATATGCCTTTACAACTTCCCAATTCTTCAACACTATTTTCATATTACCTTTAACGCTGGTACACGAAATGAATTACCACCTCAGCTTATGACTTCCGCCAACATCAGAGAGGCATCACCTCTACAGAAAGCAGTCAGAGTACTCATCTCTGCCACCCTTAGTGGAAGGGCAAAACATGTTGGGGCACGCCCCCAGGACAATGGCCCACAACAACATAAAGGGGTTACCAGTATGAAGCTTACTATTGCCACTCTAAGAAAACTTTTACTCCTTCTTCTCCTGTGCTCAGGAAATGTGGAGCTCAGTCCAGGGCCAACAGCTGCAATCACATCGCTCTCTGATCTTGCCAAACTGAAAGGCATGAGTTTCCTCCACGTTAATGTATGTAGTCTGGTAAAAAGTTCTCCATGATCCAGGCCTGGGTCCTCTATACTAGACCTGACATCCTAGTGGATTAAGAAACCAGGCTTAGACCGCCACCTCCGACAGGGAAGTCAGTATCCTTAACTATTTACTATTTAGAGCAGACAGACACTCCAGGGGTGGAGGGGTTGCCATCTATGTCAAGGATAGGTATATGGCATCCTGTCTGAGTACTTTATCTGTTGCAAATGCTTATGAATGTCTGTCTCTTCAAGTCACCATCTCGCACACTTCAACATTATGTATCATAGGGTGCTATAGACCTCCTTCTGCCGATCTACAATTGTTACCTCATCTGAGTAATATCATCAAACAACAATCCTCAGAAATAATTATTCTTGGGATTTTAATTTAGACTGGCTATCTAAAACCGCCGCTCCTCTCGTAGTTTTCTGTGACACCCATGGATTATCACAACTCATTGTCGAACCAACACGAGTAAATAAAAACGAGATAACAGCTCCTGCTAGATGTTATTCTAATGAATAAACCACATCTCTTCTCCTTTGCGGCACCTTCTTCAGTGATATCAGTGATCACTCATTTATTGCTTGCATAAGATCAAGCAACAAACCTACTACTTTGCGAAGTTTGCTGCCAAGAGATCTAGACGGAACTTTGATCTCACTGCCTACATAAACAAACTGAAACACTCCTTGTATTGACAAGAGTTCTATTTGACAAAACACGCAATCAGCATTCGATATATTCAGCAAAATTATCCTAGACGCCTAAATAAATATGCTCCTATAGTTATGGTGCGAATAGCAAAAATGCATGTAGATGGTTCACACCATTATTAAGATCTGCATTGACTGAAAGAGATAACCTATGGAAAAAGCACGCGAAAACCTAGTCTGCTGCGGACTGGTGCAAGTTCAAAAGGACACAAAACTCATGTACTAGAATGGTTAGAGATACAAAAGCTGCATACTATCATTCTGAATTTCTCTCTGCCTCAAAAATCCTATAAAATTTTGGAAAACCGTCAAGGACTTGTCTGGTCACACGCCTGGTGGCTCACTACCTGATGAAATCTCCTTAAACAATAAAACCATTAGAGACAGACTGAAGTTCTGGATGCCTTCAAGAATCACTTTATGACTGCAGGTTAGCCTTGACAATTCCCCTCGAATTTGATATGCTCTCAGGTGGATAATCAAGGTGCAGATCCTTGCGTCACTGATTCAGTCTTCTCCTTGCGCCCTACTACTCTGAAAGAAGTTGAAGACCTATTGCTAAAACTGGATGTAAAAAAGTGCTGGTGCGGATACCCTCGACCCATATTTTTGAAGGTGGCCATCCATGTGTTAGCTGTGCCCATAACCCATTTATTTAACCTATCATTAACTCAAGGATCCAGTCCTTCAATATGGAAAACAACACACATCATACCCCTGTTCAAGTCTGAAATCCTGTGATCTAAATAATTACAGACCAGTTTCGATTCTCGGTCTTGTCAAAATTACTGGAAAAAGTCATAAGTAACCAGCTGAGGCAGTATCTAAAAGCTAATAACCTGCTTAATCCAGTCCAATCAGGGTTTAGAGCTAAACATAGCACCATCACAGCACTTGCCAAAGTGGCTAATGACTGGCAAAGAGAGCTAGACAACAGGAATTACACCTGCACCGTATTCTTGGACCTGAGCAAGGCCTTCGACACTGTCGACCATTCTCTGCTACTCTCTTCCCTGACCTCACTAGGTGCTAACCCATTATCTTTACAGTGGTTCAACAACTACCTCTCTGATCGTTTCCAGCAGGTGAAAGCGGAAGGAGATCTCTCAACTCTCAAACCTCTCCTAAGCGGCGCTCCCAGGTTTCTATCTTAGGACCGATCTTATTTGCAATATACAGCAACAATATTGATGAAAGCATAACTAAGGCCAACATTCATCTGTCTGCAGATGACACAGTTCTTTACGAGCTTCCCGCCATTACAATCAACATGTAATGACCTTCAATCTGAGTTCAACCTGCTGCAACACCAACTCCTAAACAAAAACTATTACTTAATGCCAAGAAAACAAAAGCAATGCTCTTTTCTCCCTCTGCCCAAATGGTAAATTCAGCCTATCAGATCCTGTGCTGCAGATTACAATTTAAGTAGAAGCTGGAATTTGTCCCTCTAAATTCAACACGTGAGTATGGCTGGACCATAGGCTCTCCTTTATACAGCACGTTGAAGAATTACTCAAAAATTATGACAGAGACTTGGCCTGTTCTTTAGGATAGCCTGCTTCTTAACTAGAGATGCCAAACTACAGCTGGTACAATCAACCTTTCTATCCTTGATAGATTATGCTGACATCCTCTACAGTCACTGTCCCATTTCCTACCTCACCAAACTTGACATTATATCATAGAGCTTTGAGGTTCATCACAGGCCTGCTTATTCTACTCACCACTGCTCCCTATATCATCACTGGGGTGGAGTTCTTCAATTCAGGCATGACAAAAAGGCAGCCTTATGAGCCCTGAAAGCCATCTCCAAAACCAGCCCCGATACATTACAGACTGTCTTCCTATAAAACCAATAGGCAATTACCTCTGAGAAGTTGCAAATCTCTCCTACTGATGGTTCCCAAAGTTAACTCTCGCTTTGGCAGGGCTGCTATGCTTTACACTGTTCTCCTTGTGGAATAAATTTCAAAAACTGAAACTGAGGTCACCCATCAGCATCTCATCTTTCAAGCTCTTATAGTCACTTCTCAGAAATGATCAGTGCAATTGTTTCCATGACCATGAATTGTCATCATGCTAACCTGTACCATTTAACCATGAACGAATTACTTCTAGTGCTTGTCTCCTCCTTGGCCCTGGTCTGTCATCATGCTTTCATGTAACACCTTGATGCCTCTGTCCTCCCTTTGATACTGGTCTATCTTCCGCTTTCTCCAGCCTTCTTTTCACAACTCTATACTGCACTCATTCACAATCTACACGCAATCATACTATAAAAGTCTTAACTCCCTTTCCTCTCCCCCTCAGGTGGCCCCCACCGCCACATCAGTTCTAATCGACCTATCCTTGGGACTCCACTTTCACAATGTTTATCCTTCGCTTACATGTTACATACCACTCCTGGTACCCCATCTGCCATTATTTGGTGGTTCTCCAAGCCAATTTCATGGCTAGTACTAGTGACTGCCCCTGGTAAATGAACTAACTAGTATTTCTTTACAGAGAACATGGTTTATATACAGTTGCATGGTTCAATGGTAGACCTGCCCCTGTATTTGAATCCTCCTCTGTTATGCTTGCCTTGTCTTCCCTTTATCATTTTATTGCCTGTTACTGCACCATTGTGTTTGTGTTTATATACTTATTTACATGTATTTATATGTTTTTATGATGAATGTTACCCGACCCTGTTCTAACCAGGTCCATCTTGTAAAAAACTCTGCTCAATGATGTTCGCCTGGATAAATAAAGATATTGATTGATTGATTGATTGAATACCGAATATTGGCGAATATTTGGGAAAAGTATTCACAATCCCTAACCTCTGGTGACATGGGGCAGTACAGTGCAGCAGCCCCAACTGTAGAGTCAAGATACAATGAACCCTAGGATGTAGCAGAGCTCAGCAGCCCTGACTATGGAGACAGGAACAAGGGACAACAGGTGCAATGTCCCCAACTGTGGGTTTGGGGACAGTGGATAGCAGGTGGCAACAACCCCAACTGTTCTGGTAAGGGAAGCATGGTGCAGCAGCCCTGGCTGTTCAGGCTGACAGTGGGCAACAGGGTGCAGAAACCCCAACTGTGTGGGGAAGACAGTGGGCAGCAGGGTGCAGTGGCCTTGAAAGTGGAGCAAGAGACAGAGGGCTTGTGGGGCAGAGGACAGGGTATCAGAGTGCAGCTGCCTCAACTATGGTGTGGGAGACAAGAGGCATCAGGATACTATACACTGTTTCTAGTTATACATTATGTATTTTCACACAGAAACCATCAAAGAACTGACATTTGTGAGTTCATATTGTACATGTGCGAAATAGCAGAGTGTGGAAGACAACTGTTTGTCAATCTGAGAGGAAAAACATTGTTGTTACATGTAACCATTTACTGAGGCTACATCAAACTACTTGCATGAATTAAACTTTAGATTTATTTTATATCCATTAAATAAACAACCCAGGGTTATATAGCTAGAAAAACTGAGTTTTAATGAGAAAGAACTGGCGCAGCTGTGATACAGATAAGTTAATTTCTAAAATGCATATCACTTCAATTCAGCACTGAAACTCAAATGATCAGCTCTTTAGAAGGACAGTATGTGGATTTTCAGCTAATTCATTTAAACAAACCCCAGAGACCGAGTTTGTAAAATCCTGGACAACAAACAATTAACTCACAGATTGTTCGAATTGGAAGTTAACAGCTCGTCAGTCAAGCAGGTACTTAGACTGCTGAAGCTGTATCCTAGTCCCATATGATGTCATCACTCTCCCAGGCTCAGTCAGAGGGACAGAAACAGCCTAAGGCCCAGATATTCAGACTGCACCAGGCTGTGGCGCAAGCCTGGGCATGAAGCAACTTAGCTGCGCAGGGGCGTTGACAGGGTGATATTCAGCGGAGCTGCGCCTTGGCACAGCATTGCTGAATATTGCACCCTGGCTCACCTGCAGTACATGGTAAGTGGCACTGCACCAGAGCAAGTGGCTAGAGTGGAGCAGGGGGATGCGCTAGCTCAAGCTCCCTTGTGCTAGGTGCAACAACCATGATATTCAAAAGTGCACATACCGTCGGGCCATAATGCATACCAAGGCACAAATGGGGCCATTTGCGTATCATTATGGCCATTCATGCAGGTGTGATCCTGGTGACTTGCGTATGGTGCCCTGCCAGGCTGCAGCCGCTGGGGACCGATGCCCCTGCACATTGCGGAAAAGTACCCCACTGCCCGATCGTGGGCCTCACGAATATTGTACACGCCCCATATCCCTGGTGGTCCAGTGGACTGCATGCAGCCCGATTACGGCTTAAGTATAATAATAATTGTCCCATATCCCTGGTGGCTCAGTGGATCGCTCACAGCCCGATCACGGGCTTAAGTATAAATATAATTGTCCCATATCCCTGGTGGTCCAGTAGACTGCTTGCAGCCCGATCGTGGGCATCAGTAAAACATTAATGCCACAGCAACCCAACCCTTGTGGTCTAGCGGTACCCTCCCACCCGCCCACTGAGCCCCACTGCCGCTCCCCGGTCAGCGGTGGGCAGCAGCTCCCATCCACTTGCGCCCCACTGCCCGCCGATCAACACCATAATGGCGAGTTGTATGCCCATTGGTCCACAGCGTGAGCCAATGGGCATAGAAACATAGAAACATAGAATTTGACTTGCAGATAAGGACCGCTTGGCCCACCCAGTCTGCCCATTTCCTACCTGATGGATAGCTGCAGATCCTAGTTAACCAGCAGCCTACTTCTTCCTACCCCACCTCCTAGAATTGCCTTTATGACTGTCCCATGCATGCTTGAATTCCACCACTGTTTTTGACTCCACAACCTCCTCTGGAAGGCTGTTCCATGCATCCACAACCTCTCTGTGAAAAAATACTTCTCAAATTACCTCTGAGCCGCCCCCCTTCTATCTTCAAATTGTGCCCCCTTGTTCTTGCACACCCTTTTTGAAAGATGCTACCTCTTGGACTTTGTTGATTCCTTGAGGTACTTGAAAGTTTCTATCATGTCCCCCTCTCCTCCTTTCCTCGAGGCTATACATATTAAGCTCCTTAAGTCTCACTTCATATGTCTTCGGTGCAGACCCTGCACCATTTTAGTTGCCCTCCTCTGGACAGCTTCCATCCTGTCTATGTCTTTGTGGAGATTGGGTCTCCAGAACTGCATGCAGTACTCAGATGTGGTCTCACCAGCTGTCTGTACAGAGGATAATAACTTCTTGTTTTCTGCTGGTGATGCCTCCCTATGCATCCCAGTATCCCCCAACCCTCCTTGCTGCCTCTCACATTGCTTGCCCACCTTTAGGTCATCTGATATGACTGCCCCAGGTCCTTTCCATTTTTGGTATTGTTAGTATCTCACCCCCATTGTGTACTCTTCCCTGGGTTTTTGTTTCAGGTGCATTACCTTGCACTTCTTAGCATTGAATCTAAGCTGCCATACATTTGACCATTCCTCTAACTTCCAAGTCCCTTCTCATCCTTTCCACTCCACCTTGTGTATCAACTCTGTTGCAGATCTTTGTGTCATCTGCAAAGAGACATACTTTCCTTCCAGTCCTCTGCATGTCGCTTATAAAGACATTGAAGAGACCGGTCCTAATACTGAACCCCTGCGGTACCCCACTGCTAACCCCCTTTTTCAGAGTGGACGCCATTTACTATTACTCTTCTGTGTCCTATTCTCCAGCCAATTTTACCCAGGCTGTCATCTTGGGACCCACCCCAGGCTGGCTAACTTGTATATTAATCTTTTGTGTGGACTGTGTCAAATGCCTTGCTAAAGTCTAGGTAGGCCATGTCCACAGCTCCTTCCTGATCTACTACTTTGGTCACCCAGTCAAAGAAATCTATCAGATTTGTCTGGCATGACCTTCCCACTGTGAATCCATGCTGCCTTGGGTCCTGTGCCCTCTGGCCTCTAGATACACAACAATTCTTTCCTTCAGAAGTGATTCCATCATTTTCCCTACCACTGAGGTTAAACTAACAGGTCTGTAGTTTCCTGCTTCTGCCTTGCTCCCACTTTTGTGAAGGGGAATCACATCTGCCTCCTCCAGTCCTCAGGTACCACCCATCCTCCCATGATTTGTTAAAGAGGGTAGTCAGTGGTGTCACTAGTTCCATCCTTACTCTTTTAGAATTCTGGGATGAATCCCATCAGGCCCCATTGCTTTGTCCACCTTCAGTTTTAAGAGCTCTTTCAGAACTCTTTCTTCTGTAAATGGGCTGGTATCAACTTCTGTATCCAGAGTGTTTCTACTGTTTATTTTAGGTACCTCCCCTCTTCCTTTGTAAATACTGAGCAAAATATTTGTTTAGTATCTCTGCCTTTTCACAGTCACCTCTGCCCACCCTTCCTCCCTTTATTAAGCCTCACTATCCCTCCCTTGGTCTTCCTTTGCTCTCTGATGTACCTATAAAAGGTTTTATCCCCTTCTTAACTGAGTTGGCTATCTTTCCTCGGTTTGGGCCTTTGCTGTTCTGACTGCCTTTCCAGCTTCCTTTTGCTTTAACTGATACAGTTCTCTGTCCTGTTCCTTCTGTGATTCCTTGTACTTCCTGAATGCTTTCTTTTTCTCTTGAACCTTCACTGCCACTTCCTTTGAGAACCATAGTGGTTTCTTACCTCATTTCATTTTGTTTATTTGCTTTACACAAGGCTTGTTACCTCTGTAATGGCAGTTTTATTATTCACCATTGTTCTTCCACCCCTCCTTCCTGCCCAATTGCTAGTGCATTCCTTAGGCACTCACCCATTTTGGCAAAGTCCTAAAACTCCTAAAATCCAGTACCTTTGTCTTTGTATGGCTTGACTCTATTGCTATGTTTATTGTGAACCATACTGTTCGATGGTCACTAGTTCCCAGATGGCTACCCACTTCTACATCTGTGATCCTCCTTCATCTCCGTTTGAGAGAACCAGGTCTAAGATTGCTCCTCTCGAGTGGGCTCAATACTAGTTGTCTAAGGCATGCCCCTGTAGGGCATCCAGAATAACCCACTCTTAGAAGTGGCTGCTGCAACTGCACTCCAGTTAACATCTGGCATATCAGATCACCCATCAGCAATATCTCCCTTTATCTGCCATTCTAAGTATACTTTCTATCATTTTTCTTGTCCATTTCCTCTCTGAGGAGGTCTGTATATAACCCCTGTGCGGATTGTGGTGCCATTGCCTGCCTCCAAATTGACCCACAGTGCTTCTTCTCCTCCCTGTTTACCCTTTTGTTCTGTTGCTTTGATTTCTTCTCTTTGTGAGAGCTACTCCTCCTCCTCTTTACCCTCCCTGTCCCTCCTGTAGATAGTGTATCCTGGTATGTTTACATCCCAGTCATGGTTCTATGTGTACCATGTTTCTGTGGACTCACAATATCCAGATCTTCCTCCTCCATCAAGGCCACTAATTCAGGAAGCTTGTTACCCAGACTACGGGCATTGGTACTCATTGCTCTCCATTGTTTGATGGCTTTACCTTCTGTAGCGGCAACCCCCACTGACCTTTCTACCTTGGTCTTTTTCTCATTTAGTATCCTGTTTTGTAGGGGAGGCTGGGATTTTCTTCTGCTATCAGTGCCTCCCCTTGACTAGTTTAAAGGCTTGCCAATGAAGCATTTAAACTGATTACTAAAGACTTGTTCCTTCCTGAACAGATGCAGACCATCCTGCCAGTATAGGCTGGTGTCCCTCAGGTGGAACCCCAGTCCCAATGAAGCCAAACCCTGTGCTCCACACCATTTTTTAACCATTTGTTAAACTGCATGGTGCAAAGTACCCTTGCCTCACTCATGCCACTGACAGGCAGCACACCTCTGAGAAGGATACTGTGTGTGCTACTTGTCTTAAGCCCTCCCCAACTCTACAAAGTCCTTTTTCACTGCTCTAATCTCATGATGAGTCAAGTCATTTGTCCCTAGGTGGACAATGATGTCCAGCTCAGACTCCGTGCAACTGTTCTCATGATCCTAAGGATCGCTTCCTGTCCCTGCAAGCCATGGCACCAGGCAGGCACCTTACTTCAGTTTTCCTGCTCCCCAGTTCTATCCCCTAATAATTGAGTCCCCCACCAGGGCTGCTTTCTTTCCCTGTGGTGCCCTCTGTCTCCTTCCTGAGGCTTCCCTTGTGACAGTTGTCTGCACCTCCTTAGTGTCCTCTCGGGTGCATCCATGGGAACTATGCTCCCCAGAATGGTGTATGGATTGTGGAGTGTAACAACTGACTGGGTGTGCCTCTGTTCCACCACCCTCCTCCTGGAGCCCACTGTGGTCCAACTGCTTCTTTGTAACCTCTGAGGTAGTGGTGGTGGCTGTGGTGCTCCCTGGATGGGGAGGTTCCTTGCCACTGTCCAGTGCGGCCTGAAGATGGGCAATTTCCTCCATCAGGGCAGATAGTTGTCTGCAAACAGGGCAACATCTCAGCCTCCAGAAAGACTCCAAGAAGACTGCTGCCCCACAGCCATTACATTGTACTACTCCCACATAACTGTCTACCTTGTTTAGTTTTTTTTTTGTGTGTGTGTGATTGGTGCATTATAGAGAATATGTGTATTATATAATGTGTATGCTTATATTGTCAGTGCAGTGTGCTTGACAGGATATGATAGTGATGTGTACCTTGCCCTCTTGAGGAAATGATGTCAGAACCCCAGGTATAAATGAACTATTTCCAGGGGTGGGTGGGGTGAGGGTGGGAAGGGGTAGGGCCTAAACTGTGCCCTCACCGAAACAATCAGCTAAACGCTCTGACCTACCGATGCGTCCCCTTCCTGTCAGCAAGATGCCATACATGACAATTTGTAATACTGCTTCAAACCAATTTGACAGAGAAAATACCCTGCTAATCAAACAGAGAAAAATCCAAACATCCAAGTCAGATACAGGTAAACCTCCCCAGCCCCAAAAGAGCCTGGTTACTTGTGCTCTGAAAACAGTCAGCCCCAAAACATGTCAGCTGTGCAGAAGGGCAGACACAGAAAACAGTATTTAGCCTATGTGGTTTAAACTCTTCCTGCACTGAAAACCTTAACACTTGTAACACAAGTAAAGCAAACTCCACCTCCCTCTGTTGATTGAAGACTGCCTTTCTGATGCGTACAGCCCGTACCCGGTACTACACAGTCCAGATATGTGAGCGGATCCATTCACATATCTGGACATCTGTTATGGGCTACCGCCATTAGCTCACGCTGTGGACTAGTGAGCATACAGCCCTACTGTATGGTGTCAGTCGGCAGGCGCGGGTGGCAGCAGGTGTGATGCTGCCGCCCACCGCTGACTGGGGGAGCGGGCGATGGGGCTCAGTGGGTGGGTGGGGAGGGGGTACCGCTAGACCACTAGGGTTGGATTGCTGTGGCATTAACATTTTACTGATGCCCACGATCGGGCTGCAAGCAGTCCATTGGACCACCAGGGATATGGGACGATTATATTTATACTTAAGCCCGTGATCGGACTGCGAGCAGTCCACTGGACCACCGAGGATATTGGACATTAAATTAAAACATATGCCCATGATCGGGCTGCGGCGATCCACTGGACCACCAGGGATATAGGACGAATATTTACATCTACATATGCCCGTGATCGGGCATGAGGCGCACCACGAAGGTGCAGCTGGAGCTCGGTGGCCACCCACAGGTGGCAGCTGCTGTTGTGCCCTGCAATATGGCAGCTCACCTGTGTGTGGCCAGCTGTTGTTTTTTGGCTCACCTGTGTGCAGTAAAGTAGGTAAGCGCATTCATGGGCTCAGCCATCATGGGCTGAATATCGGGACGTGCAGAGTATGCATGGGCACGTCCCCAGCTGCGCCAAGATACATTACTGATGTGCTCCTGCACATCGGGATTTGTGCCAGGCTCAATCCCCATTTGAATATCACGCTAGAGCCATCGCGCAACCCTTCTGAATATCCGGGCCTGAGTGTTTTCAGTTAGTGCAGAACAGGTTATTAAATGCTGATTTAAAGAAAACCACAAAACCAAATAGCATGAAATTTTCGGAAACACTACTCATAACACAGGGACTTGAATGTAGACATTTTTAAACAATGGCTCAGATATTCAAACTGCCAGGCTGTGGTGCAAGCCTGGCGCAGCTCAACTTGGATGCTCAGGGTGTGGACTGGGTGATATTCAATGGAGCTGTGCCATGGCTCAGCATTGTTGAATATCGCACCCTGGCCACCCGCAGTGCACATGGCGCGAGTGGCTGTGCCAGTCAGTGGCCAGAGTGGAGCATGGGGATGCGCTAAGCGCAAGTTCCGTGCGCGAAGGCACAACAACCACGATATTCAAAGTTGACATGCAAATGGGGCCATAATGTATGCAAAGGCACAAATGAGGCCATTTGTATGTCGTATAACCCATTGCATGCAGGTCGCCCGATCCCCGGCGACTTGGGCCTCGCCCTTCCAGGCAGCAACGCCGTTGGGGACCGGCGCCCCATGCAGCATGGCAATGTGCCCCACAGCCTGATCACGGGCTGCAGTAAAAAGAAATAGAATCCTATATGTCTGTCTGATCGTGGGCTCAGAAAAAAGAGATTAATCCTATATCCCTGGTGGTCCAGTAGACGGAAGTCTGCCCGATCGCGGGCTTAGTGAACTAGTACTGACCCTCATATCCCTGGTGGTCCAGTGGACCCCTCCCCACCAGCCCACTGATCCCCACCGCCCCGCTATATTGGCTTTGGTGTTTTTCACATCACAGTACAGTTATTCCCCATAAACCCAGCTTACTATACCATTATTGCTTCATTTTATTGAAAATATTCCTCTCAGCCAATAAGAACACAGAGCTACAGCCTCGTTATTCTACATTATACAATGGCAAGAAAGAATCCTGTCTTCTGATTGGTCAGTTGGCCATCACAGCAGGGATGTCATCCTGGCATAACATCCCTGCTGATGATCTGGCTGACCACCATCTTGTTTGCTTACATCTTTCTTAAAAATATTTTTAAACACTAAATAAAATTCTTTAAAATGATTTTTCTGTATAAACTTCAAAGCCATTGTATAATAGGAATAATGCCCTCCAGGGTGGGTGTTATGCTGGGATAACATCCTTCTCGGGTGTTGGGCGCCCTCGGCCAGTGGCCTCGGGCCCAACCACCCGAGGTGGGATGTTATCACACAACACTCACCCAGTCAGAATATTCCTTTAATAACCAGACAGCAGACTCAATAATGGGACTGCATACTAATCACTGTGCTCTAACTGGCTAAGACTAACGCTACAGTGCATTTGTGAGAAAGTGCCTAACTTTTCCAAGTTTCTAACAAATGCACTGGAGTGCTATAATGAGATCGATTCCAGCACCCTTTTCAAAACTTTTTCTTTTCAGTATAAGACCTATAACAGATAAAGTGGTCATGGGCTGTACAAAGCAATAATAAATATCTAACAGGGTGGCGATATTGTGCTATACGGACTACCCAGAGGCGTAATGAAGATGCTAGCGCAGGCGGAGGGCCTTATAGCCCTGGAAGGTCCAGTAGCATGGCACACCTCATTCCTGGAGGATATTATTGTGCTTAGAAATGGGCAATTGGTCGAGTAACAATAATATATAATAAATAATTACTCTGAGCCGTAAAAGTTTTACATTTAACAGTATATTTATTGACAGGAGAGAAAAATAGTCCCTTTCTGTTACATGACAATACAGATATTCATAGATTTTACACATGATAGCTGTACTGCTCATAAGGAGGTGTGGTAAAATAGCAATGTTGAAAATCTAGACTGCAAATATTAAAAATTACTAAACCTACAAGCTTGCGAAGGAACTGCGCAACTGCAGCTCATGAAACGGTCATTTTATGATTTTTTCACCAAATTTTCAACATAACCATTTTAAGACCTCTGCTCATGAACAGGGTCACTGTGATTTTCTTAATTTGTCGTACATTGATCTCGCACCCCGACTGCACCATTGTGCGCTACATGGGCGGAAACACGCTTTGGGTGAGATGAGAAATTACAGTTGTACTGTTCATAAGAAGGTGTGGTGAAATGGCAATACTAAAAATCTGGAGTGAAAATATTGAAAATTCTAGAAGTTACCAGCGTGCATAGGAACTGCATAGCGCATGCTTAAAAGAGTCAATTTGGAATTTCTTCACCAAATATTCAATGTAGGGTTTTGGGGCCTACCTTATGGACTGTGACACTGTCATTTCATTTATCGGTCCCAAATGTGGTTCCGCAGTGACCACAAAATCAGTTTCAGGACCGAATAACACAGTTTCAGTGTCACAGTTCATGAGGTGGGCCCCAAAAACCATATTAATATGTTGGTGAAAAAATTCCAAAAATGACTGAGATATGCACTAAAGTTGTAAATTGTCCATTTATGCCATTATATAGCTTACCGGCATTTCTTCAGTTCGCGTTTGGCTTTGAAGAGTGCAGAGCGTGTTCCGCCCACTGAAGATCGTCACGCTGGGCTCTGGAAGTAAGTATGGGTTGAGGTGGGGGTGTGGGGAGGTAAGGTATGCAGTGGGTGGGCACAGGCTGGGGGTAAAGAATCTACGGGAAGGTTTTTTGTTTTTCAGGTATTTTGCTTTCTTTTTGACTACGGGGACTTTGCCATACTGGGGTGGGCTCCCAGCGTGGCATTCAGACATTTGGGAGGCAGTGAAGTCAACGGGGGATTGGGTACCCCATCAGAAAATGACATTTCTGCCATGCTAGGGTGGGCTCCCAGCATGGAATAGAAATTTTTTGGGGGTTGCAGTACTGGGCAGAAACGGGGGTAGGGCAGAGATGAAAGAAAGCCGTGATTGAAGAGGCGGCTTTGAGGTGAGTGGTGAAGGCGTTACTCTTAGAAGCTGCAATACTGGTAGATTTGAAAAAATAAATCGTTTTGCGGTGCTGTGCAGCTGAGTAGTTTTTTTTTACTTGTTTGTGTGTGTTGCTGGTGGGGCTTACTCTGTCTCACTAACTGGTAAAAAAAATAAGCGGCAGTTTGAAATTTTTGCCTAGTGCTTCAGCCAATGAAGTAGCAGGCTGGGCACAAAGATACATGGCTTGGCATATGGCAGTTTTGGACTGGTGCTTTTATTTGGTGGGCATTTATTGAAAGTTAATGTACCCCTGTTGAAGGGCACTAGCCAATCAGATGTCTCCAAATAAAAGCCAATTTTCTAATCATTAATAACCAGACCAGTTGATTAATAAACACCTTGGCCTACTGACTTAGTGTGTATTATCCCCATGTCTAGTTATTACCTTGTAAACCCATAAAACTATATTGCTAATGCTTCAATTAAAAAAATATAGCTTAGCTAGACACGTTGAACAATTTTACAAGATCATCATCACTAAACAAGCAAAGATGAGTATATGGCCAAAGTAGCTCCATTGTGTGCCCTTTGCTATTTTCCCTATTTATTAATGACATGCCTGGTAATTGTAATCGAGCTAAAGTGCTGTTATATGCGGATGATGCCGTACTACACAGATGCTCTAGTCATTTTGCTCAGATCAGTAGTAAATTTACTAGCGATTTCTGGCAACTAGAAAATGGTTCACTAGTAACAAGCTAGTCCTAAACACAAAAGAAAAAACAAACAAAAAAAACAAAGCTGTCCTATTCAGCTCCAGTGAAGCTTGGTACAGGCAGACAACATTTGTTATCTATCTACTGGTTTTATGACTGAGGTGGTGGACTCAGTTAAATATCTCGGAATGTGTATGGACCAGGACATTTCAAGAACCGTGTTGATCATATCTCAAAGTCTCTGCACCAGAAAATTGGGTTACTTTATCTGAATAATGATTCACGGCATGCTATTGCCAGCAGTACACTGCTGCCGTCTCAACCTTAATGTTTGGTGCAACTATTTTGCAGACCCTAAGCTGTTCAGAAGTACATAAGCTGACAGTTCTGTACAACAATAGTGATCAGTTTGCTGCCAGTGCCTCACCAGGCGCACCACTGTGATGTCTTCCGCTCCTTGAAGTGACCCTCCTTTGAAGGGATATTCAACTACCCCCCGCCTAGCGTTCAGACTAGTCAATGATGTTACCTGGCAATCAAACCTCTTAGGAGAATGCTTGGGTCATCAAGCAGTACCTTACTCAAGATTTGAGAGCAAGGACTTTTGTGGGGAAAAGATCCTTTGCTTTCTGTGCCCTTCAAGTGGAATGCTCTTCCAGTAGTGCTTCAAGATTGTTCATCCCTTGGTGGCTTCAAAAAGGGCTCAAGGCATTTCTTCTTGAGCATGGTCTATGTGCTTGCATTTGTTGAATTGTTCCTACTTGGTCAGTGTTGCTAATCTGACTTGTTATTGCTGCTCCATATGGACCTGTTATATTATGTCCTTATATCCAATGACCTGTCTATATGTTAGTTCCTAGTTGTATCCTGAGTTAGACATGATCTAAAGTTGTCTAACCATGTGACCCAATGTGTTCATATCTTGTTGTTGCTAAAGCTTTAACTGAATATTGACTTCCTGCTTCTATTATGTTATGTTTCCATACATGTAATTAATACTGGGTCATCCCTGAAAAGGGACTTTCAGGTTCAGTGGGCCTACCACGTCAACAAAATTCAATAAATAAATAAGTATGCTCTGCAGGTTTTGGACCCTAACCACAAAGGATTTTTCTGTGGGCACAGAATGGGAACACAGTTTTGTATAGGGGCCTGAGCATGGTGGAAATGTGCACCAGACTAGATACAGAAGTTATGTGATCGAGAGTGGGATGTCAGTGACACCTTGTGGCAATCACTAGGAATAGCTACAGGATACAAAGCATAATTAAAGAAAAATAAAACTGAAGCATTAAGAACAAGAAGGATATGATAACCTGTTTTCAAAATGTTTTTCCAACTCTTTTTATTCGGTTTACTCCTGATTACGGAGCTGTGCTCCTTGGCCTAAATATAGCCCCATTCTTCCCTTCTCTGTCATGTACCCACCATCATTGAGTCCTTGGAGTCCCTTATTGTCTACCTGGTCTTCTGTAGTAGATTACCCTGGCCTAGATTCAAGGAATATCCCATCATGTCCTCAAATGTAAAGGCAGTGGATAGTTGGAAAGCAAAACAAAATGGTTATATTAAATGCAGCTGAAAATAGAAAATAGAGTTAAAATCTACGTTTCGACCTTAGGTCTTCTTCAGGAAATATCTAAAGAAAAAAACAAGTTAGTGTAGAGGAGAGGTAAAATAGAGAGATATATATGTGGAGAAAGAAAAGGGGGAGGCAAAGGAGACGAAGTGATAAATGATAAGATTAAGAGAGAATCTGTGAAACAAAAGGTGATGATGGAAAGATAAAACATAATGGGAGAGAAAAGCTGGGGAAGATCCCAGGTAGAGACTGATTAACGTGCCTTGTAAGAAGGCTGAAAGGTGACAAATGTGTGAGAAGGAGACAGAAATGGAGACATATGGTGAAAATGAAAAATAAATCAGTACAAAAACAAATTGACTTTAGGGAAAAAAGGGAGGCTGAAAGATGTTAGTGGAAAATAAGTTTATCATTTAAACCAGATGGCTGCTGGGAGCCAAGGCGGATGTTCAGCTTGGCTTCCATGTTTTTCTGTGGTTAGGATCCCGGAGCCCTGCTGAAGGACACAAACAGAAAGGTCATTGACATTGTGGTCCCTGGAGATAAAGTGGGATACAATGGGTTTAGCAGTTTCACCATTCCTGACGCTCTGTAATGTTCCCTGAAATGGTCAGCAAGACGCCTACCAGTTTCTCTGATGTAAATAGCTGAACACCTCCTGCAAAGAATACAGTACACTACATTAGTGGAGGTGCATGAGAACTCCTTGGTGATGTAAAAACACCTGTAGGCCCCTGAATCTCAGTTACACTGGAAATAAATTTGCAGGTGTGCAGCGAGCCCTGTTGCAAGGTTTGGTACCTGGGGGAGGAACTGTAGGAGTGGATAGGCTGCTTTTACCAGGAGATTGCGCAGGTTAGGTGGCCGGCGGTAGGAGGCAATAGGTGGTTCTGTAAAGGAAGCACCAATGTTAAGTCAGTTGCAAAATGGGAAAGTTACTAGTGATGATCCTGAGTGGATAGTTGGGACTGGGGAGTGCTGGTGTCATACTGCTACAATATCACAGTTTCCTCCTTAAAGTAATTTGTCAGGTTTCATTATTGTTGGAATTGGCAGGAGTGAAATCTCACAACATTCCCCATAATTGTATTTCCATACCTGTCCATCAGCACAGCTGTAGTGCTACTGCTTGCGATGCTGGTAGCTGTGGTTCAGGAATGAGCTGGACTGTCGGAGGCCAGCAGGAGTAGGAAGAGTGGACATCCCACAGGAAACTCTCCTCCTCTGGGAGGGAGGGTTGCTGCCTCCACTGCACCGCTGCCAGCTTGGCAACCACAGGTGAAAGTCAGCGGCAGGTAGAGGTGTGTGGCAGGATGTTCCGTCGGGCTCCCAGAATGTTTATTTATTTTAATTTATTTATTTAGTTTTGTTGACCAGGTAAGTGCACTAGACAAATCCTGCCTATTTTCAGGCACAAAGGGATACAGATGAATGCCAGCTGACCTTGAACCAGATTAAGCTGTTGGGGTATTTTTAGTGAATGAGGAAAAGTTTGGCCAGGGCACGAGAAAATTCCTTACTCTTTTGAGAAGTGTCATGGGATCTTTAACATCTACCTGAACTACCACCAGAACAGGCAGATGGGACCTCGGTTTAATGCCTCATCAAAAGATGGCACCTCAGTGCAGCACCACCCCTCATGCGGCACTACAGTGTCAGTACTGGGATATTAACCCAAGTGCCTGGTGTGGGGATAGAACCCACAGCCTTCTGATCTCCTGGCCTCAGAGGCAAGTGTGCCACCTGCTGAGCCACTGACACTGCTGAGCCACTGACACATGCCACATGCACCCCACTTTAGCCCCATGCATGCTGACATCCTGAGGTGAAGCACAGCAATGAGGAAAGGGCCTCAGCATAGTGGATGATGGACCCGATACATCCAGGTCCCTCCACATCAATGGACATTGTTGCCCTGACAAAGCTTGAAGATTTGGAGTACATCCCTCCTACTCCCATCTATGCTGGGGATACAGCCAAGGTTTCATGAAGGGCACTGGTGCTGGCTGGGGTGGTGTGTTCGGCACAGAAATGTGCAATGGGAGCTCTTGAGGGCAGACCACACTAGAATGAAAGGGCACAAAAATGTAAGTAAACAAATGGGTATTCTGGACATTCCATTCGTTATTACTGAGAACATTGCTTGAAAATACACTATTTGCCTGCTAGATTTCCTCTGCCTCAGTTATTTTTCATTCTTTGCAGTCATAATCCTCTGCATGTCAGTGTGGCTCATTTGGTAGCACATCTGCCTCTGGGTCAGAAGGTTGTGAGTTCTTGTCCCACACCAGGAAAGGGCTCATACCTAAACGCTGGCACCTGAATGCAGTACTGGGGGAGTACTGTACTGTTGGTGTGTCATCCTTCAGATGAGACATTAAACCAAGGTCCCATCTAGCCATGTCTGGTGGGTGTCCAGGTGGGAGTAAAAGGACCCAGGTACTTTTCCAAGAGTACAGGACTTTCCCCAGTGTCTCAGCCAACATTCCCTTCCCATAAAACCAGTTCATACAATTGTCGAGGCTGTCTGTGGGTGTTGATCTGCAAAATGGCTGCCACTACATGTTCAGTCACTTCACTACCAGTCTAGCATTGCTGGTAAAGTGCTTTGGGATACCATGTGTATGAAAAGCACTACGTAAATGCTGATTCTTCTTCTTCTGCTTGTGACATCAGAACTACGTCCATGGCAACAGGCTGTGATGTCACAAGCAGAGGATTATGACTATGACTTCAGAGCAGGCATGGCAACAAAAACAGACAAAGACTACAGGAAAAAGATCCTGTTTTAATGAAACTGTCTTCCATAATAAGAATGGATCCAGAAACAAATGATTTGATACCTTTTATTGGACCAACATGGATGTTCGTAAAGAACAAAGTGCTTTAGCTTTCGAACCAACCAGGTCCTTCTTCAGAAGCTTTGTGGCAGTTTTTCAAATATCCCATACTATTAACACCAGATTATATAGAAAAAGCAGAAATAATTCTCATTGGTTTAACATATACATTTAAAACATAATAGAAGATTACGTCAGAAGCTAATTAACACCAGTATGCCTTAAACTGAGGAGCCTCAGAAGGGCAAAGGTTATCAAGAATTCTCTACAGCCAGAGAGTTCTTGTCACATAAATTTTAAAATGTCTCAGTATGCCAAGAAAGCATTCTAGTGATAAAAAAGCCTTGGAGTGGCATTCTCCCTAATACATGTAAGATGAGCTTACAACACATTCCAATTGTCCTGGTATATTAAAGGACAGATAATGAGAGACAAAATCCTGAAATTAGGTATAACTGCAAGTTGAAATCAAGCCTCAAATTAACCTACACATATAAACATGATGCATGAAAGTATCACTTGTAAGTGTAAGTGCAAAAAAAAAAAAAATCCTTGTCAAGGACCCCAAGAAAAGCGAGACCATGAGCCTGATAAATGCAGATTTCAACACAGAGTCTGGGTATAACAAAAATGCACAGAATCAGTCTAAGCAATCTAAATGAAAACCCAAAGGAATTACACCTTTAATGGCCCCCAAGTAAATGAGATATGCATCTTAATATGAGCAGTTGAAAATGTGACAGTGTGAAATCCACCCACTGACAACTAATAGAAGGAAATAAATGCACACTATATGTGAAAACTAAGTGTTCTAGCCACATAACAACTGCCCCATGCCACGCTCCACCCACATATGTGTGTACATACACCACCAAATCATTTGTTTCTGGATCTGTTTTTAAAAGGACCAATCGGCACCTACAACATTTTTGCATCATGGAAGATACGAAATTCGCCGCAGGACATGGCAGTTGCATAACATCAGGAAGAAACTAGCACAGCTAGACAGTGACATCTACTTTTATCCCAGTGCAAAAGGAATAACATTAACCCTAATTGTCTATTTGGAATCCACTGAGAAACACAGATAATTCTACATATGCTGAACAACTTTGTCGTAGGACCTCTGAGAAATTGAGAAATCACAGAATCCACAGCTCATATGCCAAAAAGCATTTTTGAAGAAACAGTTTAATGAAATAGCTACCACACTGGAGGATGTCTGGTGAGCCTATTACGGACATCTTGCATGAGATAGACATGAACTACCAAAGAACCTTAAGAAAAGCCATGCTCATTAAAACAGGAAGTTAAATGCCCTTCAACTTACCATACTTCCTAACAACCATGAAGAACAGAACAGAGTGACTGAACAACTAAGCCACACAGATGGGCACCTTTCAGTTGTTAATTATCCACCCACACACTGACTACTGGGGAATTAAATGTACTTTCTAAGGGCCTCCAATTTCTGCCCAACTAAACCACTGGACAGAATACAGTTTTGTGGTGAAATGGAGAATACTTCACAGAATTGAGACTCAGGAATTTTTCATGGCAGAGAAGACATCACAGACAGGGAAGAAATCACAAACAGTAAAACTACTATGGATAAAAAAGAAACCATATGAGTTTACTCCATCAAGTGGCTAACAAGAAACTGGACAAATACATTAATTGCTTTAGCCAGAGAAGTTACTGGTGAGATTCTTAATAGGCAGAAACAGGCCGCTACAACCTCTCTCCATTGGAGCGGAGGGCTATACAAACACTAAAATCAAACCATAACATTGTCATAAAAAGCTGATAAAGGCTCGGCAGTGGTGATATTGAATCGGAAGATTACATTACGGAAGCCAACGGCAGCTAAGTGACCATACTTACTACAAAGTACTGGGAAGTGACCCAACTACAGGATATAAAACAGAACTACAGAAGTTAATTAAAACATTTCCAGAGCATGTCCAAGACAAACTAAAGGACCTCGTCTCCAGTGAACCTAAGCCAGGGACATTCTATATGCTTCCTAAAAATACATAAGCCTGGTAATCCTGGTAGACCCATAGTCTCTGGTACTGGCACCCTGACAGAGGGATATCAGGGTTTGAGAACTATTTTCAAACCACTGGTTATACAAAGGGATAGTTACATCAAGGACACTACTCACTTCCTACATAAACTTTCTGGTTTTAAGGACTTATCACCCGATACCCTTTTAGCCACGATGGATGTAACCTCCCTCTACACTAATATTCCACACACAGATGGCATTTCAGCCTGCCTCAAATACCTGCATGACAAAATTGGACCCCAACATTGACCCTGGGTTGTGGGTAAACTCACTGAATTCATTTTGACACATAACAGCTTCAGCTTTAATGGTAAACATTATGTTCAAACTATGGGAACCGCAATGGGAACCAGGATGGCTCCTCAGTATGCTAATCTTTTTATGGCGAATTTGGAGGAGGATTTTCTAAGGCACTGTACACATAAACCACTCGCTTATTTCCGTTACATTGATGATTTGTTTATAATTTGGACAGAGGGCACTGACACATTAAAGATTTTCACAAGAACTTAATAACCTCCACCCAACTATAAAGCTTTCCTAGAATATTCTGCCACAAGTGTACATTTTCTGGATACCACTGTCACTATTAAGGATGGTACCCTACATACCTGTCTTTACAGGAAACCAACAGACAGACAGAGATACTTACACAAGAAAAGTAATCACCGAGCCACACAAAGAAATCTGTTATATATAGTCAAGCACTTGGTATCACCGCCTCTGTTCAAATGAGGAAGACAGAGACACACATCTGGCGATGTTGAAAAACACCTTTATTGAGCAGGGACACTCATCCAGGAAATTGACAGAGCAGTGGAACGTGCAACACAGGTCCCAAGAGAACAGCTACTGCAATATAAGGAACGGATGACTACCAACAGAATACCCTTAGTAGTCACATACCATCCTGACCTTGAACTCCTACGTAAGATTACTAAGGATCTCCATCCAATAATTAGTGAGGATGAAACCCTTAACTGTATTTTTCAAGAACTACCACTACTATCTTTTAAACAACCACCTAATTTAGCCAACCTGATTATTAGGAGTCAACTGAACGGAACAGAATACCATGACATCATATGGTACACGACCCTGTCATCAACAACATGTAAGACATGTAACCTCATTTCCACTTCAGACTGTGTGGTTACATCACAAAACAGACTATTCAGGATACAGGGAATTATACATGTACATCAAGTAATGTGGTCTATTTTATCCAATGCAAGAAATGTCCTCGCACAGGTTATGTGGGGAGACAAGCCAACAACTCCGCACTAGAATGAATTCACACAGACATTCTATTAATCACAAGATGATTGAGAAACCAGTAGCCCGGCACTTCTCCCAGGATGACCACTCAATCTCAGATATGTCTGTGATGGTCTTAAAGGACATTTCAACAATACGCAACAGAGGCGGGCTTCTGAAATTAGACTTATTTTACTTCTCAATATGGTGGCGGATGGATTGAACATTGATGTTGGGTACATGACACATTATTCCATAAACTTACACAGACCTTTACTTTAAAAGATGGACATAAACAGTTTAGTTCTTCAGCGGGCCTTTGATTTTGTAAGTTTATGGTTATCTACATTGTTGACTTTTCACCTTAACACTGTGGTGAGTGCGTTTGAGTGTGTGTGTGTGTGTATACTGATGTATGTATGTGTGTGTTGGTGTGTGTTGTGTTTTATGTGTTGTGGGTATGGTGTGTATGTGTGTTTTGTTTGTTGTGCGTGGCGTGGTGTGGTGTGTGCAGAATGTGTTTGCTATATTTGTTGTGTGTTGTGGTTGTGTGGGGTGTGCAGGTGTGTGTGTGTGTGTATGGGGGTGTGGTATGGTGTATGTACACATATGTGTGGGTGGAGCGTGGCATGGGGCAGTTGTTATGTGGCTAGAACACTTAGTTTTCACATATAGTGTGCATTTATTTCCTTCTATTAGTTGTCAGTGGGTGGATTTCACACTGTCACATTTTCAACTGCTCATATTAAGATGCATATCTCATTTACTTGGGGGTCATTAAAGGTGTAATTCCTTTGAGTTTTCATTTAGATTGCTTAGACTGATTCTGTGCATTTTGTTATACACAGACTCTTTGTTGAAATCTGCATTTATCAGGCTCATGGTCTCGTTTTCTTGGGGGTCCTTGACAAGGATTTTTTTTTTTTTTGCACTTACACTTACAAGTGATACTTTCATGCATCATGTTTATATGTGTAGGTTAATTTGAGGCTTGATTTCAACTTGCAGTTATACCTAATTTCAGGATTTTGTCTCTCATTATCTGTCCTTTAATATACCAGGACAATTGGAATGTAAGTTGTAAGCTCATCTTACATGTATTAGGAGAATGCCACTCCAAGGCTTTTTATCACTAGAATGCTTTCTTGGCATACTGAGACATTTTAAAATTTATGTGACAAGAACTCTCTGGCTGTAGAGAATTCTTGATAACCTTGCCCTTCTGAGGCTCCTCAGTTTAAGGCATACTGGTGTTAATTAGCTTCTGACGTAATCTTCTATTATGTTTTAAATGTATATGTTAAACCAATGAGAACTATTTCTGCTTTTCCTATATAATCTGGTGTTAATAGTATGGGATATTTGAAAAACTGCCGCAAAGCTTCTGAAGAAGGACCTGGTTGGTTCGAAAGCTAAAGCACTTTGTTCTTTTCTGTAACATCCATGTTGGTCCAATAAAGGTATCAAATCATTTGTTTCTGGATCTGTTTTAAAAAGGACCAATACGACACCTACAACATTTTTTGCACAATAAAGAATGGAAAGTCCAGAAGTTTAACATTTGGGGAATTTTGTGCAACTCAGTCTTGCTAATATAAGCTTTGAGTTTTGCTGGAAACTGGGAAAAGCTCATCAAGTGTCGCATAGACCTCAAGCTGAATGTGGCAAGGGCACCTAGAGGTGTGCATGTGCTGAGGCATGGCCACTCGCAGCCCCAGCCAGCATCCCTCCCACCTGTAACTCCAACTGCACTGCTACACGTGGTCACCCTAGTAATCCTGCTGTCCTCCCTCTGTGAAGAGGGAGGAGAGTGCCCTCTGAGATGCTCAACTTTCCTTACCCCAAGCCAGCTGGCTCCTGATGTCCTGGGCTTGTTCTTGAACCCAGGTCATCAGGATCATGGGCACCACTACTGCTGCCATTGTGCTGATGGAATGGCTTTGCTCTTGAGCTTTCCATGATGTCATCACATACAGCTGATGGAAACACAGCCTTGTTATGTACAGGCACACATACACTATTCTATACATGTTTAAAACTATGTATAAGAAAGGAAGATATTGCAGCTGCAGGACATGGAACTAGTGACATATTATGTTCATAAATGCAGCCAGTCATTAGATATTCAAATTAAAAAACACACCAATCATTCTTGTTGGCAAATTGCATTAATACATACAACTTACTAAGATAATGCATCAGCTGCTACATAAGTAAAATGTATTTCACATGCAAACAAAAAGTGGCTTCCTCACCACAAAGCTCAAATAACATTCAATGTGGCTGCAGCAGTTGGCTCACAATGTTTAAGGGACACTGTTAACCCCTTAGGCCTCAAATTGTTCCTGTTTTAAAACAGGCTTCATGACAAGTCACATTTTGTAAAGACTGCTGATGCAGCTGGTTGATTGATTCTGATTCCTTCTTCTTGTTAAAAGTGAAAACAGACTTCCCCATACTAATGTTACCACCGCACAGTTTGTGTGCATTTCTAATCAACTTATACTGCATCTTTCCAGGTTGGGAATACCCTACACAATCCAGCCACTCATGATGCAGTAGGAATAGAGGAGATTGTCCAAGAAGATCGAAGACCTGGGTGCAACTAAACCCAGAGAGAACTGGGTGGGTCACTGTCTGGAGGAGGCAGCAGAGGATGGTGGTCAATGGGGTTAAATCAGAAGAGAGGAAGTTTGAGTGGGGTTCCACGGGATCAGTTCTGGGTCCAGTCCTATTCAACATGTTCATTAGTAACACTGGAGGAGGAATCCAGGGCAGGTTGTGTCTCTACAGAGCGACACAAAACTATGTGAGGCAGTGGATAGTGACAAGGAAATAAGAGAAATGCAAAGAGACCTACAAAAGCTAGAGGGGTGGTCAAAGGTCTGGCAGTTAAAATTTCGTGCTAAAAAGTACAAGGTAATGCACCTAGGGAAAAAGAACCCCAAGACAGAGTACTAGATGGGAGGAGAGAGGCGTAGTATTACAGATGAGGAACAAGTTCTGGGAGTTATCATTAGCAACTCATTTAACCAAGTCAATCAAGTCAGTGCAACAAGACCTACAACAAGGCTAACAGGATGCTGGGATGTATCAGGAGGGTACTGATAGCAGAAGAAAAGAGGTAATATTTCCTCTCTACATATCCCTGGTGAGGCCTCACCAATGACTACGCCCAGTTCTGGAGCCATCACCTCAGAAAAGACAGGAATAGGTTGGAAACAGTGCGGTGCAGAGTAACAAAAATTATTCAGGGCCAGCTGGGCAGATCCTATGAGGCGCCTCAAGGCACTAAATATGTACTCACTGGAAACCAGAAGGAGAGGAGATATGATAAAGACTTTCAAGTGCCTTAAAGGAACTAAGAAAGTGAACTGTGGGGAATTATTTAGCCTGGATACCAATCTGTGGTCACATGGACATAAATGGAAATTAACAGGCGGTAGGTTCAGGACAGATGTGAGGAAGTACTACTTACGGAAGGGGTAGTGGTACCTTGGAACAGTCTGTCAGCTGCTGAGTGGTGGGTGTGAAAATAGTCGAGTTCAAGCAGGGCTGGGACATAATGAAGGAATAGTGGTTACGGGAGTGACAGGACCAAGGAGGAGAACAGAGGGAGGGCAGGGAGGGTTAGTGCCCTGGAGCAACAGTAGGTTCCAGGGATTATACGGAACTTGGGCAGACTGGATTACCCTCTGGTCTTTTTCTGCTGTCATTGTCTATGTTTCTATGAGAGGAGACTGTAGCATCATGAGCAGCTGCACTTTGCGGAGAGGGTTGTATTGTTCAGGAGGTATGCAATTGGAGTTGATCAAGGCAGGATTTGAAACAAAGCAAGGCTTGATATAATTAGATTACACCACTACCTTACATTTAAGTTGTACTAAACAAGGAAGCAAATAAAGAACCAGCAACATCTAGGAATTTTAGAGAAAGTGAGCAATCCAATAATGTGGGATTTCAGCTAGAAATAATATGATGCAAAAAGGGTTCCTTTAATGCCATTGGTCCTGTTCCCACTGATGCTAACTTTCCCATAAAAGTTGCTGACTTTGGGCCCTAGCTATGAAACCATTTGCCATTAGACAGAAATGGTGAGTGTTTTGTGGCTAGGGTCCATGTCACTAGAACAACAAACACCATATTTAATCAAATTCTGCTCTTTAAACTTTTTTTTCCTTCCACACAGTATTTGCCAACCACCGTCTGAGCTGTCATCATCATCCACAACATCAATCATGTGATTAGGATCAGCATCTGGTACACTTTTGTAGGGGTATGAAAATCGTGCCTTATTAACTTTAATACATGTAAATGTGTACATTCTCTGGCAGCAACCTATTTCTGGTGTGTCACAATATTGCCAGCTATGCTAAATGTATATTCTGAAGACACTTGTTGAAGGACAACAATATATATTTAAGTCTTCATTATACAGCTCGGGTCATATTAACTTTTTGATCTCCAGTATTCTAAAGGACATACATCAATAGGAATAAGTGGTTCTTGCAAGTAGTAGTCTGACCACAATGAAACATAGAAACTTAGAATGTGATGGCAGATAAGGACCGCCTGGCCCACCTAGTCTGCCCATTTCCTACCTATTGGATAAGCTGCAGATTCTAGTTACCCAACAGCCTACTTCCTCCTACCCCTCACTATCATTGCCTTATGTCTGTCCCATACATTCTTGAATTCCCCACTGTTTTAACCCAACAAACTCCTCAGGAAGGTGGTTCCATCGTCCACCATCCTCTCCATGAAAAATACTTTCTCACTTTGCCCTGAGCCATCCCCTCTATCTTCAAATTTTGCCCTTGTTCTTGTGCATTTCTTTTTCTGAAAGATGCTCCCATCTTGGATTTTGTTAATTCCCTTGAGATACTTGAAAGTTTCTATCATGTCCCCCTCTCCCTCCTTTTCTCAAGGGTATACATATTCAGCACTTTTAGTCTCTCTTCAGTATGGCTTCTGTTGCAGACCCTGCACCATTTTAGTTGCTCTCCTCTGAACTGCCTCCATCCTGTCTATGTCCTTGCAGAGATGGGGTCTCCAGAACTGCTGCAGTACTCCAGATGGGGTCTCATCAACTGTCTGTACAGAGGATAGCAACTTCCTGTTTTCTACTGGCATTGTCTCTCTCTATACATCCCAGTAACCCCCAGTCCTCTTTACTGCCTTCTCACATTGTTTATCTACCTTAAGGTCATCTGATATGACTACCACCAGGTCCCTTTCCATTTGTGTTGTTGTTAGTACCCCCATTGTGTACTCTTCCCAGGGTTTTTATTTCCCAGGTGCATTACTTTGCACTTTTTGCATTGAATCTAAGCTGCCATATTTTGACCATTCCTCCAATCTTGCCAAGTCCCTTCTTATATTTTGCACCCCCTTGTGTATCAACACTGTTGCAGATCTTTGTGTCATCTGCAAAGAGCATACTTTCTCCTTCCAGACCCTTTGTAATGTCTCCTATAAAGACATTAAAGAGGACTGGTCCCAATGCACTGAACCCTGTGGCACCTCACTAGTAACCCACCCTTTCTTCAGAGTGTACTCCGTTTACTATTACCCTTTGAGTCCTGTTGTCCAGCCATCCTGTTACCCAGGCTACCACCCTGGGACCAACTCTCAAGCTGGCTAACTTGTTTATTAATCTTTTGTGTGGGACTGTGTCAAATGCCTTGCTAAAGTCTAGATAGGCCATATCCACAGCCACTCCTGGTCTACTACTTTGGTTACCCATTCAAAGAAATCTATTAGATTAATTTGACATTACCTTCCTGCTGTGAATCCATGCTGCCTTGGGTCCTGTGCCCTGCGCCTCTAGGTACTCAACAATTCTTTCTTTCAGAAGTGATTCCATAATTTTCCCTACCACTGACGTCAAGCTAACAGGTCTGTAGTTTCCTGCCTTTGCCTTGCTCCCACATTTGTGAAGAGAATCACATCTACCCTCCTCCAGTCCTCAGGTACCTCACCATCCTCCATGATTTATTAAAAGGGTAGTCAGTGGTGTCACTAGGTCTCTCCTTAGTTCTTTTAGAATTCAGAGGTGAATCCCATCAGGCCCCATTGCTTTGTCCACCTTGAGTTTTAGGAGTTCTTTCAGGATCCTTTGTTCTGTGAATGGACTGGTATCAACCCTCTATCCAGAGTGCTTCTATTGTTTGGTTTAGGTACCTCCCCTCTTCTTCTTTTTGTGAATACAGAGCAAAAGTATTTGCTCAGTATCTCCGCCTTTTCACAGTCACCCTCTGCCCTCCTCCCTCCCTTTATTAAGCTTCACTATTGCTCCCTTGGTCTTCCTTTGCTCCTGATGTACGTTATAAAAGTTTTATTCCTCTTCTTAACTGAGTTGGCTATCTTTTCCTCGGTTTGGGCCTTTGCTATTCTGACTGCCTTCCTGCTTCCTTCTGCTTTAACTGATACAGTTCTCTGTCCTGCTCCTTCTGTTGTTCCTTGTACTTCCTGAATGCTATCTTTCTAACTAACCTTCTCTGCCACCTTCTTTGAGACTCATAGTGTTTTTTACTTCGTTTTGTTTGGTTTATTTGCTTCACACAAAGGCTTGTTGCCTCTGTGATGGCAGTTTTGATTTTTCCCCATTGTTCTTCCACCCTCCTTCCTGCCCATTTGCTAGTGCATTTCTTAGGCACACACCCATTTAGGCAAAGATAGCTCTCCTAAAGTCCAGTACCTTTGCCTTTGTATGGCTTGACTTTACTGCTGTGTTTATAAGTAAACTATACTGTTCAGTGGTCACTAGTTCCCAGATGGCTACCCACTTTAAATCTGTGCTCCTCTCTCTGTCTCCATTTGAGTGTACTAGGTCTAAGATTGCTCCCTTCTGAGTGGGTTCCAATACTAGCTGTCTGAGGCATGCCCCTGCAGGGCATTGAGAATGGCCCCACTCTTGGATGTGGCTGCAGCAAATGTGCTCCAGTTAACATCTGGCATATTCAGTTCCCCATCAACAATATCTCCCCTTTTCTACCATTCTAAGGATGCCTTCTATCATTTCTTTGTCCATTTCCTCCCCTGAGATGGGGGTCTGTATACAACCCCGTCGCGGATTGTGGTGCGCTGCCTGTCTCCAAGTTGACCCACAGTGCCTCATCTCCTCCCTGTTACCCTTTAGCTCTGTTGCTTTGATCCCTTCCCTTATATAGATAGATCCTCCTCCTCCTCCTCTTTTACCCTACCTGTCCCTCCTGTAGATTGTGTAACCTGGCATGTTTACATCTCAGTCATGGTTCCATGTGTACCATGTTTTTGTGACTGCCACAATATCTACTATAAGTGTCCCTCTTCCATCAAGGCCACTAGTTCAGGAAGCTTGTAGACTATGGGCATCGGTAGTCATTACTCTCCATTTTTGATGACTTTACCTCTTTTAGCCCATCCCTACCCTTCCTGACTTTGTCTTCTCCATTTACCCTTGTCCTGCTCCCTATTGGCCTTTCTACCTTGGTGTTTACCTTACAAACTACCCTGTTATGTGGGGAGACTGGAATTCTCTGCTTCTTATCAGTAACTCCCCTTGGCTAGTTTAAAAGCTTGCCAATGAAGCATTTAAACCTATCACCCAGGAGACTGGTTCCCTCCCAGACAGATGCTGACCATCATACCAGTATAAGCGGGTATCACTTCAGGTGGCTCCCCAGTCTCTAATGAAGCCAAAACCCCATGCTCCGCACCAGTTCTTCAACCATTGATTGAATCCCATGGTGTGTAGCACCTAGCCTCACCCATGCCATAGACAGACAGCACCTCTGAGAAGGATACTGTGTGTGCTACTTGTCTAAGGCCCTTCTCAACTCCACAAACTCCTCCTGCACTGCTCTGATCCCATGCCCAGCCAAGTCATTCATCCCTAGGTGGACAATGATGTCCTGTTTCCTCTCCTGTGCAGTTGCTCTAGTAATTCTGAGGATTCACTTCCTGTCCCTCAAGCCATGGTGCGAGTGTGATGCTTGGCCAGCTGGTCATGATTGCTGTATGATATTTGTAATATAAAATATAATATGTGAGTCTGTGCTCCATGGGTCCCACCCTCAGGTTTCAGTTACAGGAACTGACCAGGAGATCTCTGTAATGCAATTAACTTCCTTGAGAAGTTGCATTTTATGGCATATTGATGACCTCCTGCCTCTGAAGCTGGGAAACTAAAATACACATTTAATGACTTCAGAAGCAGGACATCATTTAGGTGATTCCTGTTGACTATATTTGCACCTAAGTGATGTATGGAGGAGTTGTAAAACCTTTGATGTTCCTTGGGAAAATAAGAAACCAGCCTCCAGTTCAAAGTAAAGGCTTGATTAAAGGCTATCATAATTTGGGAAATTAGTTTTGCTGAAGTCACATTATTTATAATATCTCCTACCAGGAAATCATGTTTGTATTATTTTGGTTCTAAAAGGAGGAACTAGATGACTTACAGAAGGGATGTGAGAGACACAGTTTAAACTAATACTGGTGTCTGATCTTTTGACATATCATTTTGGGACTCAAGAAGAGCTCTCTGATCTAACTATAAGCACTATAGTGGTAATACATTCATTAGAAAAATTCTAAATGTATTGTGGTAGGAGTTTTTGTTTTATACCTTTCCTTGTTTTCTTTTAAGTGATTGTATGCTCTTTGATATATTGTTCTGTGTTTACATTTTATATATTTTATCATCTTTAGTAAAATCTTTATTTTGAAAGACTGCCTGGGTCTGCCAGTTCTTTTTGCATGTGACATATAGAGGGTTAAGACTGACAAAAACTGTTCAAAAGCTTGATAGTGTTACTAAACTGGGAAAAGGTAAACATTATATCTAAGGTCTTTACAGAGTTTTAAAGGGTTCATTTTGGATACCTGGTTAGGTGCCCTTAGGCGAAGATATTTTGCATCCCGAAGAGAATATTATCTGAACTTGTACATTTGGGTATGCTAGCATAAGGGTCACAGTTTGAATCCCCAGAACTTGAGACCAAAGGTGGTTCAGACCCACAAGCAGACAGGAGGTTTACCCTGTCTGTTACCTGTTCACACTGTTGTGCTCAGAGGCTGGCACTGTGGGAGCAGAGGGCCTGACCTGCAGAGTGCATTTGTGACAGATTTTGTGGCAGAGGTGGGATAAATTTGGTAACACAAGCTTTAACTGTTCAGTGTGTCAGCTTAATACTGTACTGCTCACTTGCAAAATATGGCAGTGATTTATTTTTTAAAAGGAAACAGAACTATATCATTTTGCTTACAGTCAAGTTCCTACCTGTTTTATTTTTTCCTAAAGTGCAAGTTAGAGTAGCCATAGTTAGGAAGAAGATGGCTTCCAACTACAGCGGGTACACTGCAGACTACTTGAGGCAGTTGTGCCAGGAGAGAGAGTCCTGCATGAGGTGAGAGCCACCAAGCAGAACCTCGTGGATGCCCTGATGGCAGCAGATGCCCAGAGCATTGAGTCACAGACTGTGACTGTAAAGAACCAAACCTTGGGTGTGGAGGGCTAGTGGCCAGTGCAGTGTCTAGATCCAGTGAGGATGATGGCAGGAACAGTGCCAGCGAAGGGCCACAGCAGCAGGAGAAGGTCACCAGCATTCTGAAGCCAGAAGCAATCAAGCTGCTGATTGAATTGCGCAGAATGGAGCTGGAGTTCCAGAGATGCTGAGCAAGAGAAATGAGCCACAGAGGAGAACAGGGAGCGAGAACAGCGAGCCATGTGAAGATCGTGTGCATCAGCAAGCTGCAGAGCAGAAGAGGGAGTGAGAACAGCAAGAAGCTGGCCATGAAGAGTGTGAGCACCAGAGGTAACATGAACTAGAAGCTACGACTCCAACCACCAGCACCAGAACAGGTAAGTGACTTGGGTTTAACTGGAACTACAGGACTGGGTTACAAATTGAATTCCAAATTGATAGCTGAATTTAAAGAGGGAGAATATGGATGCCTTTTAAATTCTTTTGAAAAAGTTTGTATTCAGGCAAAAATTTCTAGAGGGTCCTGGAGCTGCCAGCCATCCCGCTACTTACCAGGGATGCACTGGGTGAAATGGACAATGAGGACAGTAATGATTACAGCAAACTTAAAGCTGCACTTTTAAAAAACTTTGATTTACAGTAACTGCAGAAGCATACAGAGCTAAATTCCATAAGCTCAGGAGAAGCCCTGATATGAGCTACAAGAAGCTAGCCACGAAACAACGTCAATGTTTAAAATGTTGGTGGGAAGGAATTGAAGCAAACTCTGTAGATAAAATTGAAAATGCTATTTTGTTAGAACAGTTTTCTCGGCATGCCCAGTAGAGCTGAAAACCTGGCTGGAGGACCGTGATCCCAAAATAGTGCAAAAGGCTGCTGAACTCTCAGACTGCTATGCCAAGAGCAGACCTGCTTTGAGAGTGAATGGGGTGGGCATGGCAGTGCAGATAGGGAAAAGCATGCCTTCAGGGCAGCTAAAACCCTCACTGCCTCCACCAAAACCAGTTAGCCCAGGCTTCAAAGAAAAGAGTTCTCTAAGAAAAGAAATTAATGTTGGGTTTGTAAAGAAACTGGGCATATTGCCAGACAGTGTCCCAAAAGGATGAGCAATACGCAACATGGGGCTAGGAAAGAAGTGGGTTGTTTATGTGTCCCTGGAAGAATGCCTGTGAAATGCAGGAACACATGCACCCAGTCACGGGAATGGTGTACAGACACAAGGGTTAAGGGACACAGGGCATCCCTGATATTGGTAAAAGGAATCTGATAGAGCCTGGTCAGCTTATACACAATAAATTTGTAACAGTACAATAATACAGGTGGTGAGGAGAAAACATTGCCTCTCGCTAGTGTTCTCCTAGACTGGGGTGAAGCAGAACTGTGCAACAGGTGGCTGTAGCCAGAACTTTAGCAGTTGATGTCATCCTTGGCAACAATCTCAAACACGGGATGGTGTGTGCAGTTACCCGTAGCCAAGCAGCAAGGGAAAATTGTAGTTCCCTGGACCCCACAGAAGCCATTTTGGAAACCACTGGGAGGCTGGCTCCCAGCCTGTGTCTCCTGATATGGATACTAATGAAAAGGGGTAGAAATTTCCCCAGTAGCAGTTAACCGCACAGCTAAGGAGGTTACTCCAAAAAGGAGGGGTGACCCATTGTCAGAGGTTAGGGATGGCAGTGATCCTGAGTACCCTGACGCTAGTGCTAGGGACCCTAGTTTAGAGACTGAAGGGACCTGTCCCATGCCTTGGAAATGTGTCAGGAGTTTGCAGCTGCTCAGAAAAGTGACCCTAGTCTAGAGAAGCTGAGGACTTGGGCAGACTCTGACAGAGCACAGGAGGTGATGGTAAACATACAGTTTATTGGGAAAATGAACTGATGTATACTCAGACTGTGAAGACAGAGGGAAGGGTGTTAGGCAGACAGCTTGTCGTTCCCCAGGGTATTGTGAACAGTTGCTTAAGACTGCACACGATATTCCCTTGTCTGGTCATCTGGGAATCATGCGCACTATGCAGCAGTTGGCCCAGAATTTCTATTGGCTCAACTCACCCAGCAGGTGAAGGAGTATTGCAGGTCTTGTTACCAGTGCCAAGAAATAGGGAAGGCAAGTAAGAAAACCCAAGCAGCCCTAATTCCATTGCCCATAGTGGAGAGCCATTCAGAGGGTGGCAATGGATATTATGGGCCTTGGAAATACCCCAGCTCCTCTGGGAAGAGGTTCATCCTGACTGTGGTGGATTATGCCACCCGGTATCCAGAGGCAGTTGCCCTATCCTCACTGAGGACAGACAAAGTGGCAGATGCCTTACTTGGGATTTTCTCCCATATTGGGTTTCCGCAAGAGGTTATCACTGATCGAGGGGTTTCTTTATGTCAGACCTGATGAAATGTTTGTGGGAGAAGTGTGGGGTGGTGCAGAGGTGCACAACACCTTATCACCTTTATGGCCTTTTATGACCTCCTGCCTCTGAAGCTGGGAAGCTAAAATATACATTCTAAAACTTCAGAAACAGGACATCATTTAGCTGATTCCTGTTGGCTATATTTGCACCTAAGTGGCATATGGCAGAGTTGTAAAACCTATGATGTCCCTTGGGAAAATAAGAAACCAACCTCCAGTTCAAAGGAGAGGATTGATTAAAGACTGTCATAATCTGGGAAATTAGTTTTTGCAGAAGTCACATTATTTAAAATATCTCCTGACAGGAAATCATGTTTGTATTTTTTTGGTTCTAAAAGAAGGAGCTAGATGACTCACAGAAGAGGTGTGGAGAGGCACAGTTTAAACTAATACTGGTGTCTGATCTTTTGACATCATTTTGGGACTCAAGAAAGAGCTCTCTGATCTAACTATAAGCACAATGAGGTAATACATTTGATAGAAAATTTCTAAATGTATTGTGGTAGGAGTTTTTGTTTTGTACTTTTCCTTGTTTTCTTTTAAGTGATTGTATGCTCTTTGATATATTGTTCTGTGCTTATATTTTACATATTTTTATCATCTTTAGTAAAATCTTTATTTTGAAAGACTGCCTGGGTCTGCCAGTTCTTTTTGCATGTGGCATATAGAGGGTTAAGACTAGCAAAACTGTTAAAAGCTTCATGGTGTTACTAAACTGGGAAAAGGTAAGAATTATACCTAAGGTCTTTTATAGAGTTTTAAAGGGTTCATTTGGATACCTGGTTAGGTGTCCTTAGGCGAATATATTGCATCCCCGAAGAGAACATTATCTGAGCCTGTACATTTGGATCACGCTAGCATAAGGTTCACAGTTTGAATCCCCAGAACTTGAGACCAAAGATGATTTGGACCACAAGCAGACAGAAGGGTTACCCTGTCTGTTACCTGTTCACACTATTGTGCTCAGAGGTTGGCACTGTGGGAGCAGAGGGCCTGACCTGCGGAATGCATTTGTGACACCGGGCAGGCACCTTACTTCACTTTCCCTGCCTCCCCAGTTCTACCACCCTAATAACTGAGTCCCCCACCAGGGCTGCTTCCTTCCCTGTGGTGTCCCATGCCACCTTCCTGTGGGCCTCCTGCAGTGGTTCCCAGCAACCTCCTCGGTCTCCACTCGGGTGCCTCCATAGAGACTATGCTCCACCAGAATGGCATATGGATTGTGGAAAGGTACAACTGGAGGATGCACCTCTGTTACAACACCCTTACCTTCCCTGAGCCCACCATGGCCAACCACTCCTCTTTCTTGGCAATCTTTGAGGCAGTGGTGGTGGCCCTGGTGTTCCCTGGTGGGGAGGTTCCCCTACTCCTGTCCAGTTCGATGGACAGAGACTGCTCAGAAAAAGAATCAATGTAACTTGGTATGGCAATAATGTGCGAAAGGTTTTGCCACAGATTCAGCTTGCTACTAGGAGGTGGAACTGGGAGTTGTAGAAGAACTGCTGCTCACATTTGGTGACTTTTCCTGTCCTGTACCTCTTCATGAAGATGGACCTGCACGATGTGGAGATGAGAAGCTACTGTGTGTGTTTGTTTTGAGTCCTTTGTCTGCTGTAACTATTCTAACAACAAACATTTGTTGTGCTCTATGTTATCATTTTTGGAAGATGCACAGCCTTGAACCAGGGATCTAAGAGAGTTGCAAGTATATAGTGTCTTGATTTGGTCATTGCAGGTAATCCGTCATCTTCTTGGAAGCACTCAGACATTCTCTTTATAAGACTTCCATGATACTGCTGACATCTTGTCTCTTCAGATCTGTCTCTGTCTATCTGTGGAGTCAGAATACTGAGATGATATGTAATCAGCATATGTGACACAACCTGACTCAGTCACATTCTGCAGTCATGCCCCTTGTAGCTGTCTCCAAAGGAGTTAAGACGCAGCATACTATCTATATTGCACCACAAAACATAATGCCATCACCAATAATGTAATTGGAGCAATATTCTTGTACAGCTTGCTTTTTTTGCAAGAGGCACTGCAGCATATAAACAATTGAATTCCACCAACTCCTCTTTGGTTACAAAGCAATTCATAGCCTACTGTCCCTGGTCTAATGACTATGTTCACCACAGCAGATGACAAATACTCTACAAGAGGTATGGAACAACCCTCCCTGCTGATTCCATGGCAGAAAACCACCTAGGCCAATCATGTTTCTCCTATAGGTTTGCAAAACAATGGAATGACCTTCCTGTCTCCATAAAGAGTGGTTCCTCTGCTGATCTTTTAAGACAAAACTGCTCTCCTTACTCTTCCTGCTAGGACCTGCAACTGCGCTGAGTTAAATTATGTCCTGGCACTTTTTCTGCTACTGAATAACTATTTTAAACCTAATTTGTAATTTATACGACACTGCACCTTATCTAAAGATGCAATAATGTAAAGTGATAAGATTATTTTGTATTGTTTTGTCCCTTTCATAACTGTTATTTCTGTATTTTTCTGACTTCTTTATTGATACTGTTCTGCACCAATAGTGTAAAATATATTATTGCTGTTTCCCTAGTGCTAGACCCTTTGAAAATATTCACAGCCTAAAGGGTTTCATGTAGTAAAACTAAAACTAACTGGAAACATTTTGAGCCAGCTTTTGTGGGTCAGATTGTGTTTCTGTTGCATTTCAGATAACATCTGTACAGCCTTGCTTAAATAATAAAAGTGAGTCACCATTTTCTTTGCAAACAGCAATCATACCATCAACTTCTGTTTCATTGTTCAGGAGCACACTGACAATTAAATGCAAGCAACGTACAAAGCAAGAAGCATGCATGAACCCTCTTTTCTGTACTACTTTTAAGATGTTGGCTCCATTGTCACTTACTATAAAGCCACATTTTAGACCATGAGAATAAAACCAATCCTTAAGATGCTCATTTAGTTCTTGTAAGATATTTGAAGCTACAGTATATGACTTTGCCCAGACTTCTTTATATGCAGCAGCACCATCTTTTGAGATGTGTTTGTTTTGGAGCAGCACAAGAGAAACTGACCTGGGGTGGTAAGGGACATATAATTTATATTTTGGCTGCTGGTCACATACTTACTTATTTTAAGTTTATTGTTCAACTTTTAGGTCATTACAAATAGGACATTTCATGAAAATACATCATAATATATAACAGACAATAATTTACAAAATATCAGTTAAATACTGCTACAGTATAAAAATTTTTGTGTCTTTTCAACCATAAGCAATATTGTGCATCCAAAAGAAGCATGAGTGCCAGCCCTCAGAAGAGTTGCCTTAGAAAACTCGAGAGAAGAATAAATCCTACCTATGAGTGTAAACATGACATCTCAGATACAAGATTTCTGAGTTAGATAATGCCCCGTAATCTCCAGTAATCCTAAAACTGGTATTACAATGTAGTAACACTGCAAAGGTGAGTCTTCTGAGGTAGGCCTGATGAGTTTAACATGATTTCAGAACTTATTTTGTATCTCTTAGACAGTCTTGAATGTATCCATCGAAATATATCAGTACCTCCCTAATGACAGTTTCTGTGGGGGCATTCTCAAGTGCATTAAGTAAAATGTGGGCATCTTCGGGAGTCTGGATCTTATATGAGAAGAGGCACTAGGATCTTATCTTCTCAATTTTTTACAAGGAAGGAAAACATCTTGTAGGGTTTCATAAGCATCTATCCCACAGTCAGTACAAATCTAAATTGAATGGCTTTTGTTGGTCCATGTATCTGTCATGGCGTGAATAACCCCATCCTCTGCAATTTTAATCACTGTTGCTCTTAATGCCTAATAAATGTTTGGTATCTCAAAATAGGCAGATTATCTTCAATGAAGAACATTGTAATGAGGCTCTGCAAGTTTCATAACCTCTGTAAAATCCTCATGATTTACTAAAGAGTATGGGAGAAGGGCTCCAGTTAACATTTGCCCAGTTTTATGATTAAGATGAAGACTCTTTGGATGACTTTTGTAAAAATATTCTTTCTCTGAAATGCCTGAGACAATGTTAGCTACTTACAACATATCCCTGCTGGTTTGTTAGACACTGTGCATCATTTACCAGATGGATGTTGGGGTGGTGGACTTATACATTCATTACCATCACTGGATGTGCAACTGGTGCTAATGGTGTTGGTGCTGATGGTGGTCCTAGTGCTGGCAGTGGTTCTGTGTGCATCAAGTTCACAAAACTCACTATTTCTACATTTGGATCCTTCTCGTTAGTGGTCTAGGAGGTGGAGGTGGAGGACGTGACTTTTGGCTAATCAAGCAATACTGATTTTTAGAGCTGTAGTGCCTAGGCGTGAAACAACTTTACCATGGCTTATACTTTGTTTGTAGATAGTACAGAATGCTCTGCATGTATCAGTATTACTGACTGAAAAATAGTTCTGCACTGCAGAAGTGACAGACTTGGTTTGAATGCTAGCAAGATAACCAAACTACATTTTTAAATGAACTCAGGCATCCTCACCTTTTTGTACCTGTGTACTAGTAGAATGGGCACTTGAGGAATATTCACTTGGATCCAATGTAGAAACAATGGAGGACTGTAAAACGTATGGATTTATTTGCAACTGCACTATCTGATGCTTTGTCAGCAGCCTCTCTCATTGGCTTGGGTGATGAGCTATTACTTCACCAGTCACTAAAGTGTCAGACTCAGACAAAGAGCTAATGTCTGAGAGTCAGAGTCAATGTCACCTACACTACTCTTATTGCTAGTCACAGGGATTTTAGCAGCATGAACAGCATACCTTATAGTGCCTCTAAGTGACACCAACAGCTACACATTTTCTTAAAGGTCCCCTTTGCAATGGTTTATTGTGGCTCTTTTAGTGCTTATATTATCATCTGAAATATCTGTAGTATTTTTCCTACCAGCATCACCTGAGCCAACACCAGCAGCAGAGCTAGATACTTCACCTATGTTATCAACCATAATTTATTTAATTAATTTATTTATTTAAAATTTTGATTATTGGGAAAGCATATTGAGCCAAGGCTCATTTCTTGGTGTGACCTGGGGAAAGGGTATAGCATCCATCCTCACCACAATGGATCACAGCCAAATCACTGCTGCTGTCTTTATTGATTTGGCTAACGTGTTTGACTCCAAATCACCTCCCTCCTTCTCCAAAAATGTTCCTCATTTGGCCTTGCAATAGCCACCGTTGACTGGTTCCCTCTTACCTCCAAAACAGACAACAATCAGTATAAATAGGAATGCTTTCTCTACTCCTCTCCCTATCCTGTCTGGGGTCCCCAAAGGCTCCATCCTTGGCCCCATCTATGGCCATATCCTTTCTCTCTTTTATAAATGATCTTTCCTCAGCCTGCCTCTTCACTAACATGCACATATGCACATGACACTGTCATTTATACCTCTGGTCCATCCCATGACAGTGTCCTCCCAATATCCAAAACAACTTCGACAGAGTGCAGTCTTAGTTCCAATCAAATCAGTTAAAACTCAATACCAAAAACAGTTACCATATTTTTGGATTCAGACAGAAGCTGGCCTCCCCTCCCAGTGATCACCACCCTTGACAGTTTACCCCCGAGAGGGTCTCTGTTCAAATATCTGGGTGTCTGCCTGGACAGCCACCTTGATTTCTACTCACATCGACACCATCTGCACAAAATAATAATAATAATAATAATTTTATTTATATAGCGCCTTTACAATTATCAAAGAGCTGAATAGGTTAATAACATAAATACAAATATCCATACAAACATAAACTTATAAAAACACATCATAGATACATCATAAAAACTTAATAAATTACAATAAATCCAATCACATTCTAACTAGCTTAATCCCCAAAAGGCCATTTTCCATAAAAGTTTTAATTCTTTCTTAAATATCTCACAGTGCCTCCCACGTAACCAACATGGTACAGAATTCCAAGAGTGGGGCAGCATGAGAAAAAGCTCTGCTGCCTGAAGTTTTAAACTCACTCTTGAAATCTCCAGCAACCCCATGTCGGCGGCAGACAATTGGCCAGGGCAATAATGAACCAGGAGTCTTTCAGATGGGATGGACCCTGATGCGAAGGGCTTTAAAGTCAATAAAATGACTTTAAAGGTGATCATGCAGACAGGCAACCAGTGCAGTTAAATGCGCTTGCGAAGGGTAATATGACAGGACCTACTTGTCCCAGTCAAAACCCGGCTGCAGCGTTTCTGCACCAGCTGCAGGCGGCAGATTTCAACCCAGAAAGCCCAAAGTAAAGGGCGCTGCAGTAGTCCAGGTGTGAGGACACAAAGGCGTGGACCAACGTTGGCAAGGAGTCAGATGGAACAAGGTGCCTAACCTGGCAATATTCCTAAGATGGTAAAAGGAAGTGCTGATGACAGCTGACACCTGAGATTGTAAAGTCAGCTTATCGTCAAAAATCACCCCAAGGTTACGCACCCGTTCAGAGGTCGGTAATGACACGCCGCCAGAAAAATTCCAGAAGGCGCACCAGTACACGACCTCTCAATCGACCACCAGGGTCCACCACCAACACCTCAGTCTTCTCTGAGTTCAATTTTAACCAACTAGAATCCATCCAGTCTTGGATTTCCCCAGACAGTTGTTAAACATTGAAGAGCTCCATCCTGGTTGGGTGAAAAGACAGGTATAGCTGGGTATCATCAGCATAGCAGTGAAACCTCAGCCCATACCATCTTTGATATTTCGAGGGCAGCATATACTCTGCAAACAACATGGGTGACAGCACAGAACCCTGAGGCACTCCACACAACAAGAGATTGGGCCGGAGGAAAAATCCCCGACACAATTCTTTGTGATCTCCCAGTAAGGAATGAAGTGAACCATTGCAAACGGTTCCTGACATTCCGCAGATTTGCCTCAGGCATGATAACAACACCACGTGATCCACAGTGTCAAATGCTGAGGAGAGATCAAGGAGAACCAGGATGGAATGTCTCTTTGATCCCTTGCCCTCAGAAGATCACTAAGCACCGAACCAGCGCAGTCTCGGTGCTATGTCTTTACGAAACCAGACTGGAAGGATTCGTAGATACTATGTATGGTTAAAGGTCATCAATTGAGCAGCTACAACCTTTCAATAACTTTCCCAATAAAGGGAAGGTTAGAGATAGGTCTGTAGCTTGAAAAACAGTCTGTGTCTAAGAAGCTTTCTTCAAGAGAGGTGTCACTACCGCCTCTTTCAGGAGCTAGGAAACTCACCTGACTCCAAGGAACAGCAGACTATTTGTACCAAAACTGGACCGATGATATCAATACAACCCAAAATTAGGGTAGTTGGTCCAGGATCCAAGCTGCAGCTAGTAGGGTGCACACTATGGATAAGCTTCATAATATCCACAAACTCAGGTCGATAAAAAGAACTCCAAGAGAAGCGAGGCACTGTGTTCTTGCACATCACTGCAACATCACCCTTAGAGGTTGTCAAACACAGATCAGCCCTGATGTCAGCCACCTTAGTTGCAAAGTAATGAGTGAGCTCATCGCACTCTGCTTTGCGAAAAGGCTTTCGAACTTGCAGACAGGCTGGGTTGCACAGTCTATCTACAGTTGAAACAGCTGAGCCGGTCGATTCTGAGCAACTGCAATCTCCCTGGACAGGAACTCTGCCTTCTTATGGGTGATTGCAGATTGATGTAATAAATGTTCTATCAATCTAAAGTGGGCATCAAGGGCTGATCGTAATAGCAGCTCTTGCAGCCCTTTCTCCGCGCATCTCCCTCAGAGTCCCATCAAACCAAAGGACCCTGGTCCAAGCTTGCAGTCCTCTACCACCATAAAGTTATCCTCCCTCCCCACTCATGCAAACTTTTACTCAAAACAATTTTGCCTGTGCTTGATTACACCGATGTTGTCTATGGCACCCTACCTCTTCCCTCTCCAAACTAGACACTGTTATCAACTCCTTTTGCCTCTTTTGCCACCTCCCCTCCTCCCCTCACCCACCACTGTCTCTTCTATGCTCTGCTCTCCTTTCCCCTCTATCTCCCAGGAGATCTATCCATTGTGCCTCCTCATTGCAAAGTACTGGTTTCGCTCCTTCCTCCCCCTATCTCTCTTCCCATCTTGTTCCTGCTGAATCCTACCTACTCACTCGTCACTAGAGACTTGTGCAATTTTCCATCCCTCGCCCTCGCTTCATGGCAGATCAGTCCACTTTCACATATTGCCTTCCTCTCCTCTGGAACAATCTACCCTCAGACCTTCATCTTGTTTTCCTCTCTCATCCCACAAAAGACTCCTCAGACTCTTCCCTCTCCCAAGTGCCGCCAATGCTCCTAACCTCCTGCATCTCCTTTCTGACTCCTTTGCAAATGTCCTCCCATATCTCCACCTTACCTTCCCATACTCCCCCTGTGACTTCCACAGGTCACAGTTTTGACCCATTCTGGCTACCCACCTGATTCCCTAACTCTTCCCTGTTTGCTCCAGATCCCTCATAATGGCCTCAAATTTGAATCAGGGTGCCACAGGCAAAGCTATTTGTTATGTTTAAGTGCCCTTGCTTTAATGTCTGTGCTTAACCCTACGTAATATTATGCCTAACTATATTTAACACTTGTATATATCTGTAAATTCTGAAATGCAACTTGTACTGTAACCACTTTCTACACCTATATATATATCTGTACATTAGTGTAATATAACTTGCACTGAAATTTCAATCTCCGACTATGTTACTTTCACCGGATCACACCTGGAAAAGAGTTTTGACTCAGTGTGCCTTTCCGTTACCGATTTTAAATAAATAAATAAACAGGTATATAGTACAACAATAAAAAAGGTGCAGTCAATTATACATGACAATGGTGCAAAAATAATGCAGGAATGATACAGTATATGCTTCATATAGTTTCATGTGGGTTTCATAATATCACCAGTGACTGTGTACAATTGTGTACAATTCCTGCCTTACAAAATGGTGTGGCTTAAACTAAAATTTGGTGTTGGTTTAGGACAGTGTAATCTGCAGTGGAAGTTAATTAAAGCAAATACATATGAAGCTGGATGGATCCCAGGTTCAAGGCTTACAGGATGGACATGGGCAAGGCACTGATGTCAGGAACTGGAATTCTCAATAAAATGTTTTTTCAATATTGAATTTGTCTTTGTATTTCTCCAACCTGCCTCACCCAAAAATTTCAGAGATTTATTTAAGATGCCCCACACTGACTGCTGAGTGGCACATGTTCATTCACAGTCACAGATGGCAAATACGCCATGCAGGAGTCACAGATATATTTAAATAGATAAATGATTTGTCTCAGTCTCTCCCTGTCACCCAAACTATTTCTGGGATATGAGATGCCCCACAGGCACACACTGGACACAGTGAAGTCCAAGGGAACACAGTACAGTTGGGTAGTATGCCATGCAGGAGTTGCAGATATTTTTGAATGAATAAATGATTTCCTGGCCTGAAGGTGCAGTGTTGGCATTACCGCTTATGACACCAATGACCTGAGCTTAGGAAGCAAATCAGGTTGTCAGAGAGCTGACCGGGGAGGAGGCCAGACATCCATAGGACTGCTCTCTCCTGCTCTGGGGAGAGGCGGGAAGAGCCTGAAGCTTGCCTGGCCCTGGGCATAAGCTGGGGAAATGCAACCCAGGCCAGGAATCAGGGGGCATCATTAGCCCAAAATGGGGCATGTTCCCCTCAATTTATTCTGGTGTCCCCCAGCCCTTTACCCACCCTTGTGTTATATTTAAGGGCTAAAAACCCATCAGCACCATGCCAGCAGCTTCTGGCTGGCCACCCTGCCCCTGTGTTTCGAGACCTGGCCTCTCCTACTCCCTCTGGTACGCACTGTACAAGTGCAAGCTGCAAATGGGAACTGACAGATGTCTGCCTGTAGTAGGAAGCACCTCAGCTTTTGGTGCCTTTCACACTACTCGTCTGTTTCGGACCATGTAGCATTTAGTTCAGTTGCCTTGCTCGGGGAGTTGGGATTGAGCAGCTGCTGGCTAGCTGCATTATTTTCTGTCTCGAATGCAGTAAATCTATTTTCCCTAAGTTGTGGAGAAACAAGACTGTCTGTATCGTGGTACTAGTGCAGTTGTGACTCTGAGACTGAGGCAGACAGAGATCATGGGAAGACTAGAGAGGTGACAAGGTTGTTGGTCGGTGGCACAGCCAGACGGTGTGCATGTAGACTTGGATTCCTTCCAGGACCATCCAGCACTGACAGGGTGCATAGGCTGCTGACTGTAAGTATATTGATCTGAACAGTCAGTTCTGCTAAGTAAGCAGCAGGAACACCAAACAACAGAAACACTCTGGATAGGGGTTGATGCCAGCCCATTCACAAAGAAAGAGTTCTGAAGAACTCTTAAAACTGAAGGTGGACAAAGCAATGGGGCCCGATGGGATTCATCCCAGAATTCTAAAAGAACTAAGGGTAGAACTAGTGACACCACTGACTACCCTGTTTAACAAATCATGGTAGGATGTGGTGGTACCTGAGGACTGGGGAGGGCAGATGTGTTCTGCTTCACAAAAGTGGAAGCAGGGCAGAGGCTGGAAACTATAGACCTGTTAGTTTGACCTCAGTGGTAGGGACAACGATGGAATCACTTCTGAAGGAAAGAATTATTGAGTACCTAGAGGCCAGAGGGCACAGGACCCAAGGCAGCATGGATTCACAGTGGGCAGGTCATGTCAGATGAATCTAATAGATTTCTTTGACTGGGTGACCAAAGTAGTAGACCAGGAGGGGCTGTTGAAATGGTCTACCGAGACTTTAACAAGGCATTTGACACAGTCCCACACAAGATTAATATACAAGCTAGCCAGCCTGGGAGTGGTTCCCAAGATGGTAGCGTGGGTAAAAATAGCTGGAGAACAGGACACAGAGGGTAATAGTAATGGAGTCCACTCTGAAGAAAGGGGGGTTACTAGTGGTGTACCACAGGGTTCAGTTCTAGGACTGGTCCTCTTTAATGTCTTTATAAGTGGCATTGCAGAGGGACTGGAAGGAAAAGTATGTCTCTTTGCAGATGACACAAAGATCTGCAGCAGGGTTGATACACAAGGTGGGGTGGAAAGGATGAGAAGGGATGTGGCAAGGTTGGAGGAATGGTCAAATGTATGACAGCTTAGATTCAATGCTAAGAAGTGCAAAGTAGTGCACCTGGGAAACAAAAACGAGGGGAAGAGTACACTATGGGGGTGAGATACTAACAACAACAAAAATGGAAAGGACCCTGGGGTAGTCATATCAGATGACCTAAAGGTGGGCAAGCAATGTGAGAGGGAAGTAAGGAAGGCTGGGGATACTGGGATGTATAGGAAGAGGCATCACCAGTAGAAAACAGGAAGTTGTTATCCCTCTGTACAGACAGCTGGTGAGACCCCATCTGGAGTACTCGTGCAGTTCTGAGACCGAATCTCTGCAAGGACATAGACAGGATGGAGGCAGTCCAGAGGGCAACTAAAATGGTGCAGGGTCTGCACCAGAAGACATATGAAGAGACTTAAGGAGCTAATATGTATATCCTCGAAGAAAGGAGGAGAGGGAACATGATAGAAATGTTCAAGTACCTCAAGGGAATCAACAAAGTCCAAGAGGGTAGCATCTTTCAGAAAAAGAGATGTGCAAGAACAAGGGCACAATTTGAAGATATAGGGGACGCTCAGAGGTAATATGAGGAAGTATTTTTCATGGAGAGGGTAGTGGATGCATGGAACGCCTTCCTGAGAGGCTGTGGAGTCAAAACAGTGGGAATTCAAAAATGCATGGGACAGACATAAGGCAATTCTGGAGGTTAGGGTAGGAGGAAGTAGGCTGTTGGTTAACTAGGATCTGCTGCTTATCCATTGGTAGGAAACGGGCAGACTGGGTGGGTCAAGCAGTCCTTATCTGCCATCATATTCTATGTTTCTATGTTTTATGTTTCATTGGTGGTCAGGAACTTGAGGTCAGCATCAGCTGGCTGGCTGACTGAGGCTCCAACCATATTTTCTAAGGCATCTTTATGCAGTCTCCAGTACCCGGCCTAATAGAAGTTCAGTGCATTGTCTGGGAGCAGCACTAAGCAGCCTCTATTGCCATAAAGAGAGTCCATTTTGAGTTAGGAAGACCTGCTAATCTGTCCATGCTCTTGTGGCTTAGTGCAAGTCCTAAAGAGGCTTTCTTGATTAAATGTATTTATTTATTTATTTATTATTTTTTTCCATAAAGGTTTTTATTTGATTTTAACTTCTCATAACAATGTACAATAGGAAAACTGATAATGTACAACAGTTACAATTAAAAGTTTCAGTACAATATAATACATAGCAGGAGGAACACGTACACGTATTTGATAGAATACATCATATATTATGCAGCTCGAAGAAGAAGTAAACTGCTCATGGTACCCACCTTCTAGGGCTGGTTTAGTGCTGTATTTGCTAAAATTAATTACAACTTTGGACTGACTAACATACTAAAATGCCAGCATAATAGGCCTAACGGTCTTTCGCGTCTGCTCATTTAGTCAACCCCACACCCTAGGAGCTGACCTTGCCCTTCGCCTTCTCTGGCTTCTTCCTTCCCAGTTCGGATATTCTTGCTGCATTGGATTTTGCTTCCGGAACCCTTCCCTTAATACCTGTCCCACCCCTCTTGAACTCCTCCACCGTCTCTGCCTCCACCAGCCCCTAGGCAGAGCATTCCATAGCTCCGCCACCCTCTCAGTGAAGTAGCACCTCCTCTTTCTCCCCTGAATCTTCCCCTCCAGCTTCCACCCATACCCTCTAGTGGCCCCCTCCTCCTCCTTCCTTCAAGCACCCTGACTGTTCCTCCCTATTTACCCCCTTCATGTACCTGAAGACCTCTATCATGTCCCCAGTCCCTTCTCTCTTCAATAAGTAAGTATTTAGCTCTTGAGCCTCTCCTTATTGGTCCTGTTCCCCAAGCCCCAAATCATTTTGGTTGCTCTCCTCTGGACCCTCTCCAGGAGTTTAATGTCCCTCTTAAGTGTGGCCTCAAAACTGCATGCAGTACTCGAGTGCGGCCTCATCAAGAAGTTATACAGAGGAGTATCACTTCCTCCTTCTGGAGGTGATCCCCTAGCGAGGCATCCCAGCATCCTGTTGGCCTTGGCTGCTGCCCTCCTACAAGTCTCCGAGTTGTTTATCTTGACATCCACCACCACCCCCAGGTCCCTTTCAGCCATCGAGACTTGTAGCATTCCCCCAGGTGTACACTTGACCCGGTTTCTGGCTCCCAGGTGCAGTACATTGCATTTCCTGCATTGACCCTCAGCTTCCACTTTCTAGACCATCTTTCCAGAGCCTTCAGGTCCCCTGTAGACCACCCTCCCTCCTCTCCATCCACTACCACCCCAGTTTTGAGTCATCCATAAGAGACTCATCTCCTCCTGATACCTGTCCTTATGTCAGAGACGAGGCGTGAACAGGAGGGGCCCAGGACTGATCCCTGTGGGACCCCACTAATGACCCTCCTGGGATGAGACTATCCCACCAACTCACACCCTCTGGGTCCGGGTCCTGGAGCCAATTGCCTATCCATCTGATCATCTGTTTCCCACACCCCATTTCTTCCAGCTTATCCAATAGGCTCAGTGAGGAACAGAATTAAATGCCTTGCTGAAGTCTAGAAAGAGAACGTCCACTGGTCCACCAAGACACTCATCACCCAGTCATAGAACTCCACAAGGTTTGTCTGACATGATTTCCCCAGGACGAATCCATGCTGTCCATCGTCCAGGCACCCTGACTTTTCCCGGTCCCTCCATGCCTCTCCTTGACAATGCCCCTCCATCACCGTGCCCACCACCGATGTCAGGCTGACAGGCCTGTGTTCCCTGCCACCTCGATCCCTCCTTGTGGATAAGCACCACATGCGCCAACTTCCAGTCCTGGGGCACCCACCCTGTCCTCAGAGAGATGGTGAAAAGCTCCGCCAGGGGTTTCGCTTAGGACATCCTCGCAAGTTCTTCAGCACTCTGGGATGTAATGATCCGGCCCCTGTGCTTTCTCTGTCTTAAGGGACCCGGTGGCCTCTCACTCTCTCTGCTGTGATTTCACTTCCGCTACCTCTTCTCCTGCTTAGCCTTCCCTTCCTGCCAGTGATGCCTCCCTCTCCCCAGACCCGCCGATCGGTAAGGGTCCCCCTCCCTCAGTATCATTGTCTCCTCCGTGTATGATGCAGCACTCCCATTTTCCTTGGTGAAAACTGAGGTGAAGTACTCATTTAGTACCTCAGCCTGCTCCCCGGGTCTTGTGCCCATCTCTCCGCTGTTTTAATCCTGCTAATCTGCCCTTCACCCTTCATTTTTCCCCAGTGTATCTAAAGAACCCCTTATTCCCTCTCCTAATTTCCCTGGCCAGGTTCTTCTCCTTCTTTTCCTTAGCCACCCTCACCACCCTAGTGGCCCTTCTAGCCATCAGTTCATACTCCCTCAATCCCTTTCACTCCTTGAGCACTTGAATTGCCAATAGGCTGCCTTCTTTCCCCACACCACCTCCTGGACCTCCCTAGTCCACCAGCAGAGTTTTTGGGCCCTACCACATTTTGTCTTCTCGTGCACAGGTGCTGGTAGCATTCTGCACCCTCTCCTGATGATTTCCCACCTATTATCAGCATCCATGTCTGACCCAATCCCATCCAAATGCTCCTTAAGGATCCTTCCCATTTCCTTAAAATCCACCCCTGAAGTCAGTTACCTCAGTCTTTGTGCAGCCTTCTACCCTCCTAGGTCCAGGCAGAACCAGACGTGGCATGGTCACTCCCCGCCATGGGTCCCTTACCTCCAGGCCCCCAATCTGGTCACTGTCTGCCAGGACCACATCCAGTACCACACCTCCCTGGTCCATTCCCCCACCTGCTGAGTTAGGAATGCATCTTGAAAGACATCCAACAACCTCTGTTCCCTGGTCACCAAGGATTTCATAGTCTCCCAGTCTGTTCCTGGCATGTTTAAGTCCCCAACACCACCACCCTTCCCCTGCCCAGTCTGCAGTGTCTCCCAACATCTGCCACCAGACTCTCCTCCAGCTCCTCTGCCAGTGCAGGGGGTCTATACACCACTCCTATTTTTACTCTCTCTCCCCCTTGTTATCAAGGTGACCCAAATCACCTCCCACGATTCCCTCCGCCTCCTCTACTCCCTTATGCCAATGCAGTTTTTGACTATCGCTGCTACCCCTCCTCCCCTTCCCACCCCGTCCTTCCTGAACATAGTATAACCCTCCAGGTTCAGGTTCCAGTCATGTCCTCGGTGACCCAGGTCTCAGTGACCACTGCCACATCCACTGCTCCCTCAGTTAGCATCGCCTGGAGCTCAGGCATTTTATTGCCCAAGCTCCTGGCATTTATAAGACTACCTTCACCCTTTTCCTATACTTCCATTTCCCCTGCTCGTGTTCCCATGGGATTCTGTTTCCCCTGGTCTGCATTTTACCAGTTGGCCTTTTCCTGCAATCCTCCAGCTCCCAGGGTGGAGACAGAGTCCCTCCTTTATCGGCACCCTCGACAGCCTTTTCTCCCATCCCTCCCCTTCACAAGTTTAAACCCCACTTTTCCCTGGCCCCCTCTATTTTCAACTAGGATTCCCTCCTCCAAATTGAGATGGAGCCTATCTCTAGCATACAGCTCCTTATCCTCCCAGGTCTCCCCCAATCCCCTATCAACCCATACCCTCTGGCCTCACACCACTCCCTGAGCCACTGGTTATCTCCCTAATCTTCCTTTGTGTTTCCCCACTAGCCCTTGGCACCGTCAGGATTTCTGAGAAGGAAACTGTGCATCCTATGTCATTACAGACCCTGGCAAGCTCTCCGAATCTTGCCTGTATCTCTACTCGCTACTTCCCTCAATGTCATTTGTACCCAGGTGGACCAGTATGTCCGGGGAACCCCCACAATCCTTTGCCAGCTGATATACCTCATGCTTGGCCCTGTGCACTGTTAGTCCAGGGAAGCATTTTGTTCTAACTGGCCAGGTCTCCTCCCTATTCCATTTGATACCCTGATCATAGAATCCCCAACAGGAGCACTTGACCGCTCTTTTTCCTCCATTCTCCCCCTTCCATTCCCCTTCCATGTCCCTCATCCTTTCTACCGCCTGTCCACCCATCCGGCTCCTTGTTCCTCCCCTATCTGGGTGCCACATGCTGTCACTCCTTATTTACCCTGGCCACCCCTCCTCCGATCCTATGCCTCTCCTCCTCCTGAGTATACTTCTGTACCTCGCTAACTCCCCCTCACTGCTCACGACTGGTCCTTCTCCCCATCTGCTAAACTAGCCTGGCTTGTCCTCCTTCCTTCCTGTCTCCATTTAGTCCCTCCTTGCTTGTCGTGCTCCCCCTGACCCAAACCCTCTCAGCTCCCTTACTGTATCCTCCTTGTACCTCTAGTCCTTCTCCTTGCCCTTTCCTCCCAACTGGTCCTTCTCCTTGTGCTTTCCTCCCTCTTCCCCTGCCCTCCTGCTCTGATTCACTGCTCCTCCATTTTCCTGCATTCCAGGTTCCCCTGTTCCTCCTGCTATCCATTTCGCCTCCTGCCCCTCACTCCCTTTCTGTCTCTAACCACCCTGTTGTGGCTACATCACCCCCTCATCCTCAAGCAGAAGAAGTGAATTAAGTACTACTGAGCATAAGGTCCCGATCCACCACCCCGCCTTGCTTCCTTCTGTCCAGCCCCGGCCATCTGCCTACTTCCCTGAGAATGTTGTCCCTCTGGACCCGCTTTGTGAGGTCCCCAGTTACCTGTCTGCTTCCTTGGTAGTGTCCTTCTTTTGACCCTCTGCCAGGGTCCCTATGTGACCCTGGAGTATTCTCCTGCACTCCTTTCCTTATGCCCCGCCCCCAGTGCTTGGTGCAACCCCATGGGAGAGCCCTGCCCCTTCTCCAACCATACCTCCCTCCCCCAGCTGTCTCCCTAATCCCCACAACCTCCTCCCTAAGCTGTGCCAGCTGGTAGCATATTGGGCAACCACCAAACTTCCAAGCCCAGTCCACTATCATGGCTGCTCCACACCTGTGCACTCCCCCACCCTCCCAAAGATGCCAGCCCTAATGGCGTGTGGTCCCATCCCCCTCCAAGTAGGTTTCCTTGGGTGAGCACTGGGTTCCCACTAGTCCAAGATACACCCCTACTGCCTAATCAGGTCACCCTCTAATCCTAGATACAGTCCCACAGTAAACCGGTAACCCTGTTTCTAGGTGCAGTACAACACAGTAAACTTTTAAGGAAATGAACAACTCCTAAGCTCCTCTATCCTAGCCTTTAAATCTAATCCCCATTGGCTAGAACTACATGAGCTGCACCTCCAGCCTTTTCCTCCAACTGCAGGGCAGGTGTTCCCCTATAAATTAGTAGAACTCTGGGGAGGGAGGGAGGGAGATGGTGGGTCTTGGCCTACACCCGACTCTCAAGAGAGTGTATCAGCCCTGTGTCTCCCTCCAAGCCTGGCAGCCAAAGAACCAGCCCCAAACAAATCCCACCAAATAGGTTTTAAATCAGAAGAAATAGGCCTCCACCAGTGCAGCCTGTTACACAGTGAAACATCCAACAAATGAGCCTACTTACAGACACCAAACCAGTTTTCATACTTCCAACAGCCCCGAAACAATACCCTGCTAGCCCTTAGAAGTAAGAAAGAAAGAAATAACCTTCTACCAAGTAAAATCCACAAGAAACCCCAGAGAAAACAACAAGAAGCAGCTACTGTCCTGGAACACAACTGATCCTGTCCCTTCCAGTTCCTTCTGAGAAGCCAAAGCAGCTAACGCCACAAACCTAATTCAGCTCCGCCTCCAGTCAGTTAGCTGAGTGAGACCTGCCAGACCATTAACACCCTTCCCCCACTATGCACTAACCTTGCAGCTAGTGAAGTCAGCAAAAGGAATCAAAACTCAACTCAAAGCCCCCAAAATATGTTTGCTGCCAAAGAAACAGGTCTCCAATTTAATCAGCTTCACCTAACAACACATCAAAATAGGCTTGAAATTAACAGGTATAGGTCTTTAATTCAAAGAACCAGCCCCAAGCAAATCCCACCAAATAGGTTTTAAATCAGAAGAAATAGGCATCCACCAGTGCAGCCTGTTACACAGTGAAACATCCAACAAATGAGCCCACTTACAGCCACCAAACCAGTTTTCAAACTTCCAACAGCCCCAAAACAATGCCCTGCTAGCTCCTTAGAAGTAAGAAAGAAAATAAATAATCTTCTATCAAGTAAAATCCACAAGACACACTGTGAAAACAACAAGAAGCAGCTACTGTCCTGGAACACAACTGATCCTGTCCCCTTCCAGTTCCTTCAGTTCCATACACACTTCATTAAAAAGAAACCTGAAATGACATATTCAAGGCCCCTAGAATTCTATGACCTGAGAATTTTGCATGACTTGAAATCTACATAGAACTTCTGCAGTGCCGCAGAATTCACTCTTCTTGGTGATTTTTATTAATATTTCTGTTTATCCATAGAATCTGGTTCCTTCCCTCTTTTTATATCAAAACCCTCCTTTATGTTCAGAATGTGATGTTATCATTGCTATAACATCATACACTAGCTAATGAAATGGCTGCCTCTGCAACAGAAATAAACAGTCCTTATCTACCACAGCTCCCACTGCCAGAGACGGTGGCAAAGCACATCAGGCATGGGGATATTTGCACAACCTGCACTACAGCCTAGTACAATTTTCAGTCTTACATTATTGCACTAGGGCCAGCTTAAACAAAACCTTGTCAATGGCACAGACCTCTTAAGTCCATACCTCACTTTGTACAAACTTATTTGTGCCTTTAAGGTACAGAGATGCCATCTGAAATGAATAACTGGTAAAATGAATTTAACTGTAATTTTTAAGAAAAATAAAGTAATTATGCCCAGAAAAGTAGAATATAATAATGTGTAGACCTGTTGAAAGAATAGACCTGTTAAATAAATAATTGCACTGTCTGCATTTTGACAGGGTTATTGATTACATATTGTCATTGGGTGATATAATCACCTAAAAGTTACTGGAGGAAATGTTGTGTGTAGGGACAGCTGTTGGGCCAGAGAGGGTATGCGTGCTGTGTTTCCATGCCAGCAACTCAGGTTCAGAGATTAGCTCTGGGAGCTGGCTGGGCAGCACAAGGACTGGTGGAATAAACATTGCTCGGAGCCTGGGAAGGTATGGTGCAGTGTTCTGTCACACAGTGGACACATTGTGATGGGCTGGAGACCTCTATCTGACAATCGGTTCACATGCATATCATGGCCTGATGGTGTTACGTGAGTGTGTCAGGGAAGCAGGTTGACATGAAAAATGAGTTTTGCAATAACTTCTGTATTCCATTTATTCCATTTCCAATGGGACCTGTATGAATGAGGATGCAAGTTCATGGAAATAAAATATATATATATATATATATATATATATATATATATATATATATATATATATACATATACATAATCTATATACACACACATACAGTATCTCTGTCTCTCTCACTATCACACACACACACACACACACACACACACACACACACACACATATTTGTATGTATGTTACAGATTGCATATAAATATATAAGTGATACACAGTGGGAACCTCATGAGTGGTGTAAAAAGCACATACAAATATATAAGTGATAGAAAGTGGAGACCTCATTGTGGGATAGATAGCATATGTGATAGAAATACCTTATTTATCACATAAGGTCCCTCTGAATATGTCATTTATGCAATAGGCTAGGACCTAAGGGACAGACATTTGTTTTGCTTTTTAGGCATAAAATTAATTCTCAAAGTCTGTTACTTTTTGAACTAGTGTTACTGTGCTTTCCACCATCCTGATTGCTATAACCATTGCCATGAAAGTGAGGTCAGGATGACAAGCTGACATTGTGATGTGGTAGTTTGTTAGTCTGCAGAACTTCATAGAAATTACAAACCACCGCTGCAGAAGTTCTGAGGCAAATGGTAGTCTTGCCGCAGAACTTGGTCCCACTGTGCTGGAGAAAAGTAGGGTCCTTGGACATACTGTATCTTGTGTCTAGTCCCTTCTTTAGATACATCTTTGTTGTACTTTGCTTCTTGTGAGGGTGTTCAGGGTAAAGGTAAGAGGGAGGGTTGGAAGTGGGAGGGGTGGCAGGAAAATGGTGTGGAGTTAGTGAGGAAGGGAAGGTGTGTGAACACCTGCTGGGACCATGTATGGAGGAGTAGTAGACACATTCTACCCTAAGACTGGCTGCAAGAGTATTGGTCTCAAGTAAAAAGTTGCTCGAGCTGCACTACATTAACCACTTCCAATCCTGGAAGTGAAGAGGGAAGGATAAAGGTGAGGGTGGTCAGGGAGTGGGGTCTCAGGCGTATCACCTATAGGTCATCCCACGATATCTGGACAGCTCAATTCCTAGTCAGCAACATTCATTGCATAGCTTAAAGTGGTTAAGTAGAAACAAGGGTGTTCCACTGCTCATGGGTGTCTGAAGTAGACATTTCCTTAGCTGGTTTTTGCTGTGGTCTTGCTGTTTGAATGTTGTCTAGGTATGGGCCCCAGATTTTTGATACTGGTCAAGTTTACCTGCTGGTGCATGTGCCACTCTTTTATGTCTTGCTGTAAGGGTTATTAGGTTTTCCCATTCTTGGTGGGGTGGACAGCTGAAGAGGTAGGATAGTCAATGCCTAAGAAGTATCCTCTTTGCAGCTATAATAAAATCAATTAAGCCATGTTGGAGGGTTGTAGCATTGTAGTAGGGAGGTAGTCCCAAGGGTGCCTCTCTCATAAGGGGAACTGGTACCAGGTCCCTACATTTGGTCCAAATCTTGTCCCAGTATTGATCTATTGCTGGGCAGGTCCACAGAATGTGGATCATCATAGCCTATGAGAAGTCGCAGCACCAACAGTCACTGTTTGGGGTAGACTCTGCCCTGTATAACCAGTGGGGGGTCCAGTAGGCTGCATGTAAGACCTTATAAGCCTGAGGACTTCTTTGCTGGTGACTTTGCCAGGTGGTTACCAGTGTTCAGCAGTGGCTGATTTGGCAGGAAGTAGTAGTCTGAGAGTCAGTTGGGTGCGACAGGGACAGGAGCCTAACCAGCCTGTGACTGTCAGTTGCCACAAAACTAACTTTTATCAGACACAATGAATTATAAATAGGCAGGAGGGAGCTGGAGAGACAGAACAATAGGCTCATTAGAGCATATACACAGACAGCACCAGAAGCCAAGGCCCTAGAAAGGATTAAACAGTACTGTCCGGACTCAGAACTGGAACAAATTTATTCAAGAAATAACATAAGGAAAAATATATATGTAGGGAGTAGAGATTGAGCCAGGAGGAGAGAAACAACAGCAGCAGACCTCTGTAGTGAGCAGCTATAGTGTGCAAAAGCAGCAGACAGCAGCTAGTAAATTCATATGCTTGCCTTGATGGAGACATGATAGAATGTGCTTCTAAAATGCACTATTTGTCACCAAATTCTTCAAAATTGTTCTTGGAAGCTAATCCCCTGGAGCCCCCTTTTGGAAAAAAGTAATTGATGGGAGCATGTGCCCTCCCCAACACAGGTTTAGAATCCTGCTGATGCCCCTGCCAGGAAAGGTTGCAGGTGTGGCAGACATCTGTGCATGTCATGTGGGAGTGCGTAGAGTGCATCATGACATCTTTACAAGCCACACCTCCTGGATAGGAAAAGCGGAACTGTCCAGCGGCAGGATGATGAGGAGCACCAGCAGGCCCCACACCTGACCAACTGGGCATGCCAGCCCAAACTGGATCAATTGTGCAGTGGGGCTTAGGGAACCCGCCAACCTCACCAGGAGGTGGGTGTAAGCCCTCGGGGAAGATGGCCAGCAGGTGGTAGTGGTAGTAGTAGTAGTAGTAGTAGTATTTTATTCATGAGACATGAATATGTACATATCCCTTGAGCTAGTGATCATTTTCAAGGGACACCTTGGCAACAGAGGATATCATATTACATAGTTTCTTAGTGACAGGGTTACATAGTTACATAATGTATTTACGAATTACATAGTTTACATGGTTGCATAGATTACATAGTTTTCATGGTTGCATAGTTAATTTATGTACAGTGAAAAGGTCATATAACAAGACTCTAGGTAGGAAAATGTAAAAGTTAACTGATCAAAATGATAGAAGCTGCAATCAGGTAAGTGCCGGCAGACATTGGGGTGAAGGGCTAGGCGCTCCTCAGAAGGAGGCCAACCAGGAGAAGGGTAGGAAAAAATGAATAAATGATTAATCTCAGTCTACTTCCTTGTCACCCAAAATATTTCTGGGATTTGAGATGTCACACAGGCACACACAGAGCACAGTGGAATCAAGGCGCACAGCACTGTTGGCAAGTACTCCACACAGGAGTTAGATAATTCCTCTTGGAATTTTTGAGAATATGCTGCACTGAATAAAGAAAAAAATCTCATCTCTCTGATCATTATATCATTTTCTCATTAATGAGTGCCACCCTCCCTACTACCACCGTCTGTCCCTCCTGCTTGCCCTGCCTTGTTTTTCTTAACTGTTTTGTTTTTGTTTTGTATTTACAGTATGTTCTCAACCCTTTACACAAGAAGGAAAGATTTTTTGTATTTAAGAGGATTATCTGAATTGATTTTGTGGTGAAATCGAAAAGAGAGAGGAAGCAGCTAACCCTCCCCACTGCCTGTCCCTCCTTCTTGGCCTCCTTGTTTTTCTTCACTCTTCTGTTCTGATTTTTTTGTCTTACTAGTTCAGTATATTTTTCCAACCCTCCATGCCAGGAGGAAATATTGTTTAATTTAGGAGGATTGATCAATCTGATGTGGAAATGGAGTTGCGGTGGACAGTGGCACATGCTGCCAACCTGAATCAAGGATGTCTGATCTGATCCAATGAACTCTCCTCCATAACTGCACAACAGATTTCCACTGCAGGCTGCTAAACTGAGATTGAGTCATCACATGACTGAATCACAATCAGGCAACACATGTCACAAGCTTTCACTGGGTCCCCTCCCCTCAACCCGTCAACTCCTCCACTCCATCCCCAGCTCCATCAGACCTCCTCCTCCTCCATGCATGACCCATCTGTTCTCTCTCACTTTACATAGCAGTAGCCAGCCTCCAACCCTTAATCCCTCCTCATCCCACAAAACAAGACAAAAGTTTAGTGCACATATATGCATGCTCAAGACTGACCCCATCATCCCAAGCATGATGGGCCTGGCCTGTACCCCACCCAGCTTCCATCCACCATCACTCACCACACTCCATGTCTGATGCAGCTATGAGTGACACAGGATGCAATACTTCCTCCTCCGAGTGTGCAATCCTCACTAGAATCTACTGGTGTGAGCTGCATCCTCTTCTTAAGTTCCACCACACAGCCTGTCCGGTCCCTCACATACAGCAACTGGCTGGCAGAGAGTTAAGCCAGAAATAATCAACATAAAGAAAAAGGTTTGAACCATTCTGTAAACTCTCTAGCACTTGAGTTCTGAATTAAAACTCAAACACTAGAGTTCAAGCATGGTTCGAATGTTTCAAACTAATTTTGACAACTCTACTTAATGGTTTCTTTTGCACTGGGACTTATAGTCACTATTACTCAAAAGAGTGGATGGGCTCAAATGGCTCCTTCCACAAAACTAGAAAGGTATATGTGGGTTCCATAGAGTCTCAGAAGAGAGGGAGAAGTGGGGTTGGTGGTACTTAAAGTTCTTTGTGGGCATTGCAGACCTGGTTGTCTGCAAAGGATAGTGAGAAGAAACTGAAATGTTCAAAATGTTCTTTTGGTATTGGAATATATTGAGGAGTCAAAGGGCTTTCATGTTATGTCTGGTTTATACTGCTTATTATGTTTGCGAGACAACAGAATTTGTGACTTTTCTCACAGCTGAAGGGGAGTGCAGGAGGGAGACTGTTTAGGGAAAGCGGGGTTTAAAAGCAACCTATAAATCATTATGGGGATACTGAATATTAACGGTTTAAAAACAGTGGTAAAACATAAGAAAATATTGACTTATGTTAAATAGGTTAAGGAAGACTTTCCCATAATTCAAGAGAGACACATGACCCAGATTGAGGCAGAAACTGTCTGGGGCCTGGGAGGAACTTTCAAGGTGGCAGGCTTCATAGCCAAAGCAAGAGGTGTCACCACTAACAAACAGGTCATAGATCTCCAGGACAGGTACCTGATTTCATTAGAGGAAATGGGGGAGAATCTTATACAGTGGCAGAAACATATAACCCTAACTATGACCACCCTGAATTTTATCACCATCTGTCACTCCTGGTGGATTTTCAGACCCCCTTAGTCCTGACAGCTAAAGAGCAGTGGTAGAAGCATGGAAGTGTGTCACCCCACAGAATTGGCATAATCCTTTTCCCATGCACATAACCTCTATTTTCAAATACACATTCTTTTCTTTTCAGGATTATTACAAAGGGTATTGATCGCTGACTATGGTCCATCCCACATTCAGACCATGCTCCACTTCTAGTGATCCTGAGATGAGATGGACCCCCCATCCAAATCCAAGCAATGGTGTCTAGACCCTTGGGCCCTGGTGGAACCAGACTTTATAGAGCAGATGGGGAAAAAATTGTATGTAGCCATATTGGTCCTAGTACACTCAGATACACAAAAATAGGTGATTTGATACCTTTTATTGGACTAACAAAGGTTTCCCAAAAAAACTTTAAGCTTTTGAAACTACAGGTCCTTCTTCAGAGAGAAAATGTTATTTCATTTTCATTTTCTTTCTGAAAAAAGAACCTGTAGGTTTGAAGCCTAGAGTTTTATTTGGGAATTTAAGTTGGTCCAATAAAAGGTACTGTATCAGATCACCTATTTTCTATGATCTAAAGCAGTTGGGGAAGCCCTAGTCAAATTCTTACAAAATAACAAATCACGTGAGACCAGTGCAGCTACTAGGTGGGAGGCACTGAAAGTATATGCAAGGAGGATAGCCCTATCCTTAGCATCCTGAGCTAAAAAAAGCAAACAGGCATTAGAGAAGGAACTCACCAACAAACATAGCTATACTAGAGAATGGAACTACAGTCCTCCACCACAGAGACCTTAGAGAACTGAGATGACAAATAGGGCAGTGAAACTAGGTGGTCTCTGCAAAAATTGAGTGCAACATCCTTCTGTGCCAAGCACAGGTGCACTTCTACAGGGATAAAGGGGAATAATTGTCCTGGCAATTAAAGAAAAGGAGGCAGAGAAGGCAATCACCAAAATACAGACTCCAGAGGGCACATATCGCCTAAGTGGGAGGAGAAAGCAGAAGCATTTTGTAGTTTCTGTAGCTTCTGTGGCACCCTTTATATAGTATGTCATAGGTATAAGAAAATACCCTCAAGCAGGAAGAGTTTTTGACTGCTTGACACTCTCAAGTCCCCAGCCAGCATACAGAAACCTCAGAAGCAGGCATCATAGGGATGAAATTAACAAAGCAGCACAAAACTACTGTAGCTTTGGCAAAGGCCCCAGGTCCTGATGGCATCCCAATAGAATCCTATAAGAAGTTCTGGACATCAATTCCTTTTAGGAATTTGAAGGTCTTAGTGATAGCAGCAGGAGGAGGAGGAGTCTGTGCGTAACAATGCACATGGCTAGGCACCATTGTGCTCGCTGTCCTGCATCTCCATTTGAAAATGTTTTCTGTCATGGTTTATATGAGCTAAAAAGTTTAGGTCCTTTGCTTTCCTTTTCTTACCCGCTAATGTTTCCTCAGAAATTGTCATCAGAGGCAGAGTCTTTATTCTGAAAATTGTGGCAGGTACCTTTACAGAGCCTGTCTCTGCCAGTTGAATGTTACCTGGTTTTCATATGTGGGACCAGCAAGAGTCCAACATCGGCAGTGCGGATGAAATACTCTGCAGTGGTGAAACTCTATTGAAGATTAATTAAACTGTGATGCACCGCTTGTGCCATCCAGACATTGTGTGTTCTTTTATCTTTTGCTATTCAGTAGTATTTGGAACTAAGGGAGGAACAGCACAAAGTGAATCACCACAGTGTTTGATGGGAAGAGCTTCAGTTTTGTTCTCCTTCTTGCCTAACAGCCTAAGTAACCAGCAGTCTTCTTTTACCAGAGTGTTTCTGAGCTTCCCATGCAGCACAAATGATTGAAGTGTTGAACCTTCACATGAGTCTAGGGTAGACCTCAGTAAAATAATACTGCCCCTTTATTTCCTACTTTTTAGGCCTTCTTATTTCAGTCATTTGTATTGAACTCTACCATTTAATATTTTGCTTTGAACTGTCCTACACTGGTAAATACAGCTGTTTTAATGAAAGAGTTGGACCTTGTGTGTGTCCCCTTGCTCTTTGTCGATACTTTACAATAAATTAAGTTCTAGACAAATGCAGAATACAGATTCAGAAGTCAGACTGGGGCAAGAATGAAAACTTTTACAACTTTAACTAACTCAGATCCAAATACTGAGCAAAATGATATTAAAAGATTAAACAAATTATTAAGGGACTCAGAAAGGAAATTGTACAGTAAAAGATCTAACATGAAGTCAGATTCTTCAGACAGACCAAACACTTTTGATAACAGCAAAGCCAAAATCTGTTAATTCAGTCCCAGTTACAACATTTTCTTCCAGAGGGATCTTTAAAACCAAAGTTATCCTTAGAAATGGAAAACCCTGTCCAACCAGAACAACTTGATTCTTGAATAAGGGGATACAGGCAAAACTACGTTGCTAAAGGGGCAAGAATTAAGCAACTTTCAGAGGGTTATTCAAAACAGGGCATAAAATACCCCAAATTATTCTTATACAGGAAAGCAAAGTTAATGTTCAAAGGCACCTTATTTTGCTGAGAAACCTGAATCTTTGATCCTGAACCTATACACACTCAGCTTCTCTTGAAAGAACAGAAGACTAACCAAGACATAATACCAAGCTGGGCATTAAAAATGATGGACACAATTGGAAATATTCAACAAAACATGAACCAGTTGGTAAAATTCCAGACAGCATCAAAGAGATAAAATTCAAAATGGAATCTTTAGAAAAGCAATTTCAAGTCAAATTGAATAACAGAGCTTGAAGAAAGGCAATCTAAACTTGAAGATTCTCTTACCCTATCATCACTGAGCACAAAATAATTAAAAATCAAGAAGAAATCATAAGGTAGCAAGATGACTATGAGAATAGAGCAATCAGGAAAAATATAAGAGGTTTTTGGTATGCTACAGCAATGGAAAAGAAAAAACTAAGCCTAAGATATTTAGCTACATGAATGTTTCAGCAATTATTAAATGAACCATCTACTCTTCAGAGGAAAATAGACAGACTCCATTGGACTGGAAATCAAATGATGGATTGGGATCATGCCCTATTACAATCAAGTTCCTGAAAACAAAGGATAGAAATATAGTTATTTAGGCTCAAATTTAGCAGAGATCCTTCAGGTTTAAAGATTAATCCATATCCATAAAGTAGTACTTCTTCTGTGATATGTTACAGAAGCATAGAACTTTCTTGGATATTCAACAGACTTAATGGAAGCAAAACATAAAATCTAACTTGGTATTTCCAGCAAAGCTGAGAGTCTTCTTGAATAATCAGATTCTTCTCTATGATTCTAAGGAAGAAGCCATTAAAGATCTTTCTCTGAGGCTTCCTACAATTTTTCAGATGGTTGATATAATGGTAGGGCTAGAATATTTAATTAGAAAATAAGTGAAGGAGTGAAGGGGTGAAAAAAGAGGTGGAACACGTATGTGAAGAAGGATGAGAGAGAGAGAGAGAGGGGGAGAGTTGGAACTTTAAGTGGCCCTAAGGAACAATGTTTTTGTTTTTCACTGACAGTCATACATTTTAATCTTGTTCTCTCTCTCTCTTTCTTCTTTTTAGTGTGTTTTTGAAGCAATGGTACAAGATATGGGGATAGCTGAATAGCTCATGAAATGTTATGCATGCCAACTGATACTTGAGGAAGTGCACTCAGTTATCTTATTGTGTAAATGTGGGAGGGAGGGTAGGCAGGAATGGGAAAATTCTTTTTGGTTTTGGGTATATAGGTTTAACTAATATGAAAACATAGAAACATAGAAATTGCTGTCAGATAAGGACCGCAGGCCTATCAGTCTGCCCAAAAGCCCTATACTAGTTTGTGGCCTCTGACCCTAACTGTTCAATAACTTTTCACCCCATCTTCCCACCTCTAAGATACCCTTATGCCTGTCCCATGCATGTTTAAACCCTCCACTGTGCTCGTCCCACCACAAGGTTGTATAGGAGTACAATGTTTTTTAATATCACTAAGCAGGATCCAGTAAAGCAAACATGCTTCCATAATCATGGAGTATGGGTTACTGGTTTAACACATAATATTTATGGTGTCACCTCTACCATTAAAGAACAAGACTTCTCAAATATATTTGAGATATTTGAGATTTGCAGTGTCAGTGGCTCCAGTAGGTAGCACACTTGCCTCTGAGGCCAGGAGATCAGAGGCTATGGGTTCAGTTCCCACATCTGGCACTTGGGTTAATATCCCAGTACTGACACTGTAATGCAGCATGAGAGGGTGCTGCACTTCTGAGGTGCTGTCTTTTGGATGAGGCGTTAAACCGAGGTCCCATCTGCCTGGATTGGTGGTAGTTCAGGTGGATGTTAAAGATCCCATGGCACTTATCGAAAAGAGTAGGGAAGTTTTATTGAAAAGAACATAACATCACCAGTTAAACAGATTTACACAACAATACAAAATTGTACACAGAAATATATATGTCAAACAAAAAAGATTTCCAAAAGAAGCAAATTTAACAGCAGAACATTTTGCTTATCTTTGACTTTAACAGAGGGATAAACCAGTCTCCACTTGTGACAAAATTATAGAAATAGGAATGAATTGTTGCTGAAAAATAAATTGACATCTGCCTGCCAAAGATAAAATTGAATAAAGGCAAAAAAACATTCAAGGTGCTGGGATGATAAGACTGCAATATACCTGTATAATCCCATAAGACCAAAGCATTATATGTTATCTGCTGCAGCATCGGAACCCCAATGATCAGATGCCTTACACAAAATTCTTTTCGAACTGACAATCAATAAGAAAGTGAGATAAACTTTCTTCAATAGAGTTACAAGAAGACCTTAAACAGTATCTTTCAGTTGTCGGTTTGTATTTAAAGATTCCCCCATACCCCAATTTCCCATGTAAAGATATCCACACAATGTCCCATATAGAAGATGGTATTCTATAGTCAGTTAATTTACGTAAAACAAAGGACATTTAGTTGGCACACAGTCTGGAAAAAGCAAAATGGAGCCTTGTACAGTAAAACAATATATAGTTATAGAAAGATTTCCTAGTAATGTGAAATAAGGTCATTAAATAATAAATTCCACTGCCTACATTTTAAGAAAGGCATTCCATACAGGGCAAGCGATTTTGTTTAACAATTTAGGAAGTGCGTTGTCCATTTCTGGAAGTAAGGACTCCATAGAAAATAAGACCACACGAATGCCAAAGGGAACGTGTGATTCCAAAGGAAACTAAAGAATTAAACAAAAAATGGAATGAAAAAAACAATTGGATTTATCATGGACAATCCACCTTTCTTAACTGGTAAGTAAAAGGAAATCCTGCGAACTGGATTTAAACGATTCCCCAAATCATCTAAAAAAGACGCCAGGCCAATCGTGTTTCTAATGAAACAGGTGGCGGTATAAATAACTAAGGTATAAAAATATGGAATCAAAATTGCTTTACAATAGAAACCCTTTTCCGTTTCCCAAATTTCCATTGTTTCAGACATTCACTTTAGATTCCCTATTTTTAACTGCTTTTCCCAGTTAAAAGTAGCCATATCACCTAACCCAAACCAAATTCCTAGAATTTTATTAGGTTGTGATGAGAATGGAATACCCCAGTATCAAAGAGAGTATCCTGTTCAGGATGTAAAGAAAAATAAAACTTTTGAAGCGTTAAGTTCAGATCCAGAATTTTCCCAAATCTGAAAACAATGTAAGGCTTTCTGAAGGAAGGCCTATCCTGAGCATAAGTGTAATATCATCTGCATAGGCGGTTATTTTAACCCCTTGGCAAGGATACATCAGGGTCAAACCCATAATCTCGAATGCCCCTGAATATATCGAATAATAGGGTCCAAAACAAACACATACAAAAAGGGCTCAGGGACAACCTGCTGAACTCCCTAACTACAGGAACCTGAGGCCCCATTCTTCCATTCACTAAAGGATGTATCACTGCTTCCGAATATAAAATCAAATCCAGTATACAAAGAGTTTAGAATTTTGTAGGTTAATAGTATATTAAATAAGTAAAGTGACACACTTTGTCGAAGGCCTTAACCTGATCCAAAGCAATAATAAAACCCGACCCTTTTCCCCTATCACTGTTGTCAAATAAGTCTCTTAACAAATATAAACTATGTTGTATCTTCCTATGTGGTACTGCACAGGATTGGCGGGATGAATAAGGGACTCAGAAATTAAGGACAATCTATTTGTGAGGATTTTAGCAAAGATCTTATAGTCACTATTGGATACTTATCGGCCTCAGTTAGTAAGTAGGAGGAATCCCTTTTTAAAAATAAATTTCAATAAGGCCACATTAAATTCTGGAAACCTGGAGGTGGAGGTTAAGATAAATTGAACACAAGAGGAAGAAAAAGACACATGTACGAAATGAAGGTTTTATAAAATTCATTTGGAATGCCATCAAACCAGGGATGTTTTAAGTTTAAGGGATAGGATAACTTTTCCACTTCCAATGGAGAAATGGGTTTCAATAATTGAGCTTGAAATGTGGTGTCCATCACTGGAAGATAAGGCAAAAGTCCTCAGCAAATTCCACTAAGCTCGGGTTCTCCCCAAAGGTATCGAAACAAATTGCTGTACAACAGACATCATATCTTTCTCGGAGGTTACTATTTTACCTTGGAAGAGTTAATTTAGACATTACAGTCCGGTCAAGCGTTCCTTACACGCCAAATAGGGATCTGAAATTGGTTGGCTTGTACCCCAAATCTAAATTCCATGTCTAGTGATATAGCTCTACTGTACTGATATTCAACCATCTGTTTTTTAATTCTGAGATTTGAGACAACAAAGGGAGTTTGTCACTCGATGGTAGTGACATCAGTTTGTAAAATTGATCCGATAATGTAGGTATTGAAGATATCGTGAATTGGCCTTGTGTTTCTTAGAACTTAAAGGGATTTAATCTCTATTTTAGTGTCTCTCCACCAGAAAAAAAGGTTCTCATAACAACAAAGTGTAGAATGGCGGGCAAAAACAGATTTTGTAATTCAGAAATACAATCACTGTCCTCCAAGGAGGACACATTTAGATACCATCTGGGGCTAGCTGAATATAGTTTAGGGGAATATCTGCTAGACTAAAACCCCAATTAAAAGGTGATGGTCTGAGAACTCAGTTGGTGTAATATATGTAAGGGAAGGTTTTAGAAACTTAGAGACAAAAAGATAGTCAATACGTGAAGAAAATATGTTCCTGTGATATGAAGAACCACCTGTACTATGTAATGACCTATAAACGTCCAATAGTCCAGCATTTTTAATAATCTGTTTTAAAGCTAAAGAATCACAATATATTTTTTCTGGACTTCCCTTTAAATTTAGTATCTATATCACAGTTAAATCCCTCCCCAGATAACGTGTCTTTGAGTATATAGAAGGGCTTAACATCCTCAAATAATTTAATACATGCAGTTTTAACTTGAGGGCATAAATGTTTAATAATCTATAATCAAAGTCATGCCAGGAAAAATCTAGGAGCAGGGCACGTCCTGGACAGATGTCGACCAGTTTAGGAACTCTAAAGGCCGTGGAAGTAAGAGAACCCCAATCCCATCAGCTACGTCAGGCCCAAAAGTCCAAAAGGAAGGCCCCACACCATCTTTTCTGTGTTTGTTTGATTTCAGCCAGGGAGGATAACCTAGTTTCCTGTAAAAGAATAATGTCTACATTTAAAGTACCAAGAAAGGAAAGGACAGCAAGTCTCTTCTTAAAGTTCTTTATACTGCAGACATTATAGGAGGCTATTTTCAGGGTCGCCATGTTGCAGAGATAGTACCATTAAGTTCCAGACTTCTAGGATGGCTAGTTTTCTCTTCTTCCCTTTCTTTCCCTTTTTCTTTTGCTAAGTCTGTGGCTTTGCTATCTTCCTCTTCGAAATCAATTCCGATAGGTGGGAAGTATCAGATTCTAAATCTGAGTCCCTACCTTCCAGTTGCAAAGGGAAAAAAGTTTTCTACTGGAGTGGGAGTAGTAGAGGAAGCTTTATTAGAAGCTCTCGTAAACCTACGGGTTTCACTATCTCAAAGGGGGCATGGAAGAAGAGGCCTGTTGAGAGTCAGAGATATCAGGTGGAGAAGATGAAATAGATACATCTGCAACCAAAGGAGTCACCTCAGTCTCTGAGGAGGAAGGCTTGTCCACCAAGAGGGTGAAGGATCAGCCTGACTACCTGATGTGTGAAGGGATCCAGGATCAATCACTGTTTTCCCCTGAGCCTTGTTAATTAGGGCATCAAGTCCAGCCCCAACTTTGTTGTAAGGAGGCCCATGGGCATTGGTGAAAGCATGGCCATTATCACCACAAAGATTACACTGAAAGATGTTTTGACATCTTTCTGCTACATTCAAACCCTCCACACAATGGACATTTTAAAAGGTCACAGGAGCTACTTAAATGAGTACGGGCTCCACATTTATAACAGGCCCGAGGCTGACCACTATAAAACAGACCCTCTATCTTTCCCTAGAAAGAAGCTGTTCGTAAATGGATAATTTCACCATTTATTTGGGGTAACTTCACTTTAAATTTCCAGCTCCTGTCCAAATACCTTCTAGGTCCAAGATAGCTTCAGGGGTCCCATCACCTCACATTTATTTTGCAACCATTGGTAAATATTACCTACGCTTGACACCTTCATTCCTAAACATGATTGTAATGTAACGAAACACTGGTTTAGTAAGGGGATAGCATAAAATGGAACCCAAGGGGTATTTTTCAAAATGGAGTATCTATCCCAAAATTTCTCTAAGCCCTTAAAGGATTTAAAACTAATATCATAGAATCCTCCCTGAGATGTGAATTAATGCAAAAATATCAACAGGAAGAAAATTCATGGAACCTTTCAAAAGCGAGTTAGCAATATAATATCTATCCGGTGGGTTTGAAGGCCACCCCTATAAATAAACGGACAGCGTTTCTTCTAGGTGCCTGTTCTAATTTGTTTTAAACAAGTCAGACATTACTGCTCTGGGTTTTTGCAAGCCAGCCTGTGCCCCTGTCTGAGCTAAATCCTGTACAAGTCCTATCCCCCGAACTCGGCCCAGGTATGGCGAAGGACGGTTTCAAACTCTGATTATCATTAATAGTCTCCACCCCAGAAGTCTGAATGTCCATACCTGAGCTCAGGTTTGTAGAAACGTTGGCATGCATGGTGGAAGACTGAGAACTGTCCGTCCATGTAGGGTCTGGGATCCATATGCCTGTTTGTGATTTTGTCCATCCAGCATCTTGTAAAACCTCCTCCGATGACCAGTCCATAGTAGGGTAGGATGATTTTCTATTATGCAAGCCAAATTGTTGCTTTAGAATCTGTGAGGCCGTAGGTGTAGAACAAGGGTCCAGCGGTAGTATTCCCAGGTCAATGCAGCTTCCAATGTCTGATGCGCTTCAAAATGAGTACCTTCCTGTATTTCCTGCGGTGCGTCTGCAAAAGGGCCCGACGGAATCAGTCACCTGGCGGCTGACATCGCGATTTCCACAGGTACAGAAAACTTGGATATCGAAAATAAATTAGTTGCAGCTCCGATTCAGACCATGATTCAGTCTGAGGCTTCTCCTGGATATTAAGCACTTCTCCGGTTCTCGAGGAGAGGATTTTGCTCTGGTCTCCGTTCGTAGTAGGCTCCACTGAGCCAGACAACACAGCATCCGATTCCATGCCTGACCAAGAGCCTACTGAGCAACCCCTCCGGATTACCCACAGCACTCTCCACACAAGATGGGGAATTTCCCGTTGTCTGTGAAATTTCCCTCATTCACTAAAAATTACCACCAACAGCTTAATCTGGTTCAAGGTCAGTTGGCATTCATCCTATATCCCCCTCCCGGGTCGTGCCTGAAAATAGGCAGGATTTGTCTAGTGCACTTACCTGGTCAACAAAAGCTAAATAAATAACAACATACAGTTAGTTTTCTTACAGAAAACATATTTAAATAATCATGAAACTCAAAATAAAAAAGCCCTGGATAAAACAAGATTTAGCTCTTCTTCTTCTGATAGAAAGCATAGTAAAGGTGTAGTAGTAGTTTCAAGTTTTGCAGAGAGACAGAAGAGATACATACAGATTTTGAGGGTAGAATTTTATTACCTAAGGCAGAGGTGAAAAGGTGTTCCTTTAGTACTGGGTTCATTGTATGCTCCATTTAAAGGCTTAATGAGATTTTACTTAACTATTAATAAATTACTTTTGGACTGGAATACTGAAAACCATATACTGGGGGAGATACACATTCTTTACATTCACTTCAAGAGGTTAAGTTCACAAAGCATTTTCAGTTGGGACAAGTACAAGTCATGTTTGTTTAACACTTTTCTTGATTCTAATTTTCTGTTAGATATGCAGAGAATACAGCATAAAGACAGTAAAGAATACATACATCAGTCTAGCAGACTTAAATATTTGGCTAGAATTGATTATATCACAATTTCCAAACCACTCCTGCTTTCAAGTTTGCATATTTCTACCTCAGTAGAAATATACACTTTATCTGATCATAGTCCAGTTCATTTCAGATTGGAATTAACACACAATTAAATGTATGGGGGTTTAGTAATGGTTTGTTAAGTGATAATCATTTCTTTAAAAAAATAGAGCAGCTATAAAGAGAATTCTGGACAATGAATGACCCAGAGTACATATATATATATATATATATAGATATGTAGTTCAGAATTAGGATGCCTTGAAGGCTAGTCTAAGAGCGGAAATAATAAAGTATGCAGCCTGGAAAAAAAAGAAAGGAAAAATAGAAAGAAGGAGACTGAGAAATACACTGACGTCCTTAGAAAAATAAAACAGAGGTGGTAATACTGATGAGCAGGAGGATATGAGAATCTTAAAAAACTTTTACAAAATAGGCAGATTTCTCAGATAACATCAAGCTAGCTATGTACAAAAAAACAAACAAACAAAAAACATGGCAACTGCAAAGTGAAATTCAAGGGCCCAGATATTTTAGAGCAGGTGTCCATGGGCGCAACTGGAGTTGTGCTGGGCGCAAATGCGGGTGTGCCAAGGAGCCATATTCATCGAGTCAGTGCACAGTGCAAATCCATTGCACCAGTGCGCAACTATAATGAATGCAGGCAAGTGCAGGGGCGTTCCCATGCATATCCAGGGCAGTTGATTCAACCGTGGGAAACCATGCTGTGAGTGTGGAACAAATTGAAGTTGCTCCAAGCAGACTTGTTCTCATAAATACAGGTGCAAACACACAGACAGCACTTGCACCAGGGGTGAGAGTGAGAGGGGAGACAGAGAGAGAGACAGACAGACAGAGACACAGACAGACAGACAAAGGCCACACACAGAGGACAGGACAGAGGTGGCCTGGGAGAGGAGAGGGGCAGAGAGAGAGAGAGACACACACACACACACACACACACACACACACACAACAAACACACAACCAGTGCACCAGGGTGGCAAACAGCCAGCAGCTAACTGCCAGGGGACAATGGACAGCAGAGACCATGGACAGTACACAATTAATGATGGAGGCAGTAATGAGGGGTTTGAGGTGGCAGGAGGAACAGCGACGTGGCCAAGGAAGGGCCCATCGGCGGTATGCCCAACACAGGTGGTACCATGCCGCATCACCTTTGAGAACTACAGTGACACTGAGATCATGGGCTAGTACCACCTGAACAGGGCTCATCTGAGGCAGCTCTGTGAGCTGTGCAGTGAGGAGATGCAGGCACCCACCAGACGGACCCACACCATGTCCATGGAGATGAAGGTGACCACCGCCATGTGCTTGCTCACCACAGCCACCTTCCAAAGATCAACAGGGACACCACAGGCATCACCCAGTTGTCCACATCCTGTCTCCTCACACAGTTCCTCAATGTCCTGCTGCCATGTGCTTCAGAATTCATCTGTTTCCCCAGCACACAGGAGGGGCGTACAGCAACCATGCAGGACTTCCACAGGTGGCACGCATGCCTGGCATGATTGGGACCATTGACTGCACCCACATGGGCATCCACATGCCACCTGGCCCCAAGGGTGTGCATATATCAACAGAAAGGGAGCCGAGTGTCAACTGCTAGGTGGTGTGCGATGCCATGGGTGCATCATCAGTCTGCACCACACACCCTGGGAGTGCACATGATGTATTCATCTGGCACAGCTCTGCACTGTGCCACATGTTTGAATGTGGGACATCTCCACGGGCTAACTAGTGGGTGAGTATGGCATGGGCAGGGGTGATGAGCAGAGCAGACCTGGGGGTGGGGGTTGGCAGGGTGTGCATGGTGGCGAGGGCACCAGGATCAAGCAAGGGCACAGCACAGAGTAGCAGAGGACTAACCATGTCATTCTTTACACAGGTGACCTATACGCATTGAGGCCCTGACTGCTCACCCTCTTCTGGCCGTCGTCCCCAGCAGAGGAGCAGTGGCGAGCCACATGCCAGCACATGCAACATCATTGAGCTGCACCTTGGCATGCTGGAAGGCACAGTTCCATTGCCTAGGCAGTTCAGGTGGTGCCCTACAGTACAGCTCCTCAAAGCCTGTGGCCTATTGCTGGCCTGCTGCATACTGCACAACATGGTCATTGACCGTGGGATAGCTGTCGATGCTGATGAGGCGACAGTAGTGGGGATGACAGAGGCAATGGGCTGGAGGGTGGTGGACAGCCACCCCTGGGTGGAGGGACCCTGACTACTTCAGCAGGTGTGACATCACTGTGACACTATCGCACAGGAGCACTATGGTGCATACAGGTGGGTGGTGCGGTACACATGCATGGGCCACACAAACAGCTACAGCACTCATGCAGAGGCATGCATGACAATGGGCATGTGCACAGAGGTGTGATGCAGGGGGGGAGTCAGTGGCACACTACCACACACAGCAACACACACACACACGCACACACACACACACACAATACACCCCAGGCGTTGGTATGTGGTGTGGATTAGATACAGTGCACCAGTGCACAGGAGCAACCGCTAGACTGCCCTCATCACACCCGCCACCGCGGTCCAGCAGCTGGGCAAGTACACACACAGGTAGCATGCAGCATGACACACAGGTGCGACACCAGTCATAGGCACTCACACACCACCCCTGTGTGTGCAGGGCAGCATCTGCAGACTGCGATCAGGGTGGCCCACAGATCAGAACTGCTGCGTACCATGGCCACCACAGCCACAAGGGCTGTGCCAGGTGTCGGCAGCCACAGGCTGTGCATCAGCTGGGGGTTGCAAAGCTCCCCAGGGGTGGAACCATGGGACCATGACAGTGTCCTTGCAGAGTGTGTGAAGCCCCTAAACAGGCCTGCCCCGGGTGTGCCTGGGATGCCTACATCAGAGCCAGGCATTGACTGTGATGGGGTTGCCCGGCCGCCAGGTTTGTGGGGTGGACAGCAAATTGTGGGGTCACCGTGCACGCCACACTGTGTGGCAGCCAGCAACACAAAGCCATCCGTGATTGCACTGGCAATGCTTTCCAAGGATGCAGCCATGGTCTCCTGCATGCATTGCTTCCCTGCCAGGATCTGAACAGTGCCCCTTTCCTGCTGCTCAGCTAACTGGTGCACCTCTGCATGCAGTGCACACACTCCAGTGGCAAGCAGCACCTGTTGATGAATGGACACCCAGAGCAGCCAGGTGTGCTCAGCCAGATGGTTGGTGTCCTGGGGCTCCTGGCGGGACACCAATCCTCTTGTAGTGACTGGCCATGCTGCACAGCCCCCTCTGGTGGATGCTGCACAGTGGGGTCTGCAGGGTGAATGTGCACTGCAGGCGCACCAGTGGCGAACCCTGTGTCCAGCTACCTGGTGGCACCTGCAGCCTGCTGCTGTCACCCGTCCGGCTGCAATCACGCTGCCATGTGCCTGCACAGCTGCAGCACCACCACCACAGGGCAGAGCCATGGCGGCACACACCATTGCACCCTAGTAGTGGCAAGCAGCTGTTCCGCCACTGGTAGAGCACTGGGCGTGGTGATTGAGTCAGATGCCAGCGGGCGATACACCCAGAATGTCACCCATGATGTCCAGGAGCTGAGAGTAGTCCTCATTGAGTCAGACCCCACTCCGATCTGTGTCTCCACACAGCACACCAAGGCTGGCATCCTGCAGGATCACATCCAGGGCCTCGTCTGACCCCAGGTCCAGGGCATCTGCCTGCACCGTGATGCTGAGCTGCAGCCTGTTGAGCCCCAGATGCTGTGGTGGATGTGGACGGCTGATCCTCCGGGTCTTACTGGTGACCACTGGTGCTGCCGCTGCCAGCACCCCATCCTCTGCGGAGGTGTGCTGGTGCTGCAAGGAGAAGAATGGTGTGTCAGTGATGCAATGCCCACATGTGCCCCCCGTGCACTGCTGCTGCATGTGTCCTGCAGCATGGCATGTGTGTGGGTGCACACACGCACATGATATGCATACCAGCCGCATGCATGCCAGCATGCCCGTGTACGCATCCTTTGTGCCACCAGCTGTGCGTGTCTGACATACATACCATGCAGTGAGGCTGCCACCCATCTGGAATCCTCCTCCAGGCACACCCTCCACCATAATGTGGTGCATGGTGGCTGCCACCAACTCCTCCTGCGATGTTAGAGTGGGAGCATCCACTGGCCCTCCTCGGTGGCAATGCGGGATGCCCGGATGGCTGCCACCTTCTCCTTAATCCGCCACCTGTCTGTTCCCTTCTTTTGTGGCACTCCTGCACCGACGCTGGTGGCTGCTGTGTTGGTTCATGTAGGTTGCCACCTCCTCCCATGCACCAGCCCTGGCCTGTGGTGTGCCCGTGGCACCGCTCAACAGGGCTCCTGTCCAGGTAGGCCTCAAACAGGGCATCAGTCTCGGCCTTTGTGAAGTTGGGCCTGCATGGAACTCCTCGCTTTCCTCATGTGCTGGCGTGTTGCTGCCGTGAACATGGACAGCACAGGTGAGACAGTGGCAGCATCTCCTTGGTCCGTCCCACCATGCAGTGCTCTCTGCTCCCAGTGTGTCTGCAACAGCATGCACCACTTACCTATCAAGGTTGCAATCACGGTCCATGGCCTTTGCTATTCCGTGGTGCTATATGGCGCAATGTATGCAAATGAGGTTGGCGTAACAGTAATGACATGCTAATGCAGCCACTGTACCATGCATTGGCTGATGAGCTCATTGCATGTGGTGTCTGAATTTCGAGATATTGCATGACGTACAAAGAGATTGCTCTGGAGAAACTCACGGTGCAATGCACACACATGCGTGGTGTGAGGCCTGCAGTGCGCAAGCATCACGCTATCATGGTGTCAATTGCACACTGCACGCAAACATGGATGCAGTGGCATTGTGCATGTTACGCATGGCCACCGTGCCCTATCACGCACATGCTCACTGCACAATTGCAGATGACCCTGACCTCTGGGACAGACCTCTGACCCCTGGGTCAGACCTCTGACCCTGGACCCCACTTAGCTATGCCCACTCTATGCATCGCCGGGCACTGCATGATGGGTGGGCACTGCACATTGTCCCACACATTGCACATCAGGGCATGTTGCGAACCGTGCATCTCCTCCTGCCTTTTCACTGCTGAACTCCGCAACCGTGGACATGGCACAGGGAAGAGGCAGGCATGCACATAACTGGTCCCAGGTGAAATTGGCCAACCTGGTGGTCTGCGTGGAGCCCCAAGTCCCCCAGCTCTTTGGGCAGGTGCCCCTGCAGCAGGGGCACTGTGCAGCAGGAGATTGCTGCCAGCCTGGAGCACAGGAATGGGGTGCCCAGGACTGGCGAGCAATGCAGGTACCACTATGGGGACCTCATCAGGCAGGATCTGGATGGCTCAGGAGGCTTCAGGCATGTGCCAGGCATGGGGCTGTGCCACAGCCAGGTAAGTCATCCCATGTTGCATGTCTGTCCTGGTGCTGTACTGTGGTGTCAGCTTGGCTGCCTGGCATGCCCTGCAGAGGGTACACTGTCGTTATGCGCATCACGGGTGGCATTGCCAGCTTCCACTTGCACTGCGATGTAGTCATGCAGGATGTGTTGGGCAGAGGCATGCCCTGAGCACATAGGTCGGGGCAGCTGCTGTGGTCAGTTACTGATGTGCACTTGTCTTCTTTTCATTCCCAGGACTGGAGGACCACCAGCGGGCCAGGGCTGCAGCAGCGCAGCAGGGAGCAGTGTGCCATGATGGCTCTGGACTGGCACCAGCAGGTCTGCAAGGGACAGGCATGCACTGTCATGGTCCTTTGCACTGTACATGGGGGTGGCAGGGGTGGGTGCGAGCATGGCAGCCTATGCCATGTGCCATAGCAGCTGTGTGTGTCGCACTGTGCATGGTGCATGCCACTGTGGCACTTCCAGTGGACATGTGTGCTGGCTGTTGGTGGAGTCGGCATGCACCCAGCTGCCACTGTTGTTGCTGTGGTGCTGCGGTGCACTGTGCCATGTGACTTTCATTGCACAGTCATGTGGCCAGTGTGTGGCGGGGACCACATCTGTGCAATGTCCTGGTGCACTGAGTTGTTGGCTGGCATTGGCCCACCACCCTGTGGGTGGCCATTCACGACCCTCCGGGGTGTTCCGCCCATTGTGCACTGTGGGTGGGCATTTTCCTTGGGTCATTGCACTGATCAACTGTTCTTTCCCTTACTATAGGTGTCCAGAGGCCAGTGCAAAGATCCCCAGATGAATGCTGAGCAGGCTTATGCAGGAAACCCTTCTTGTGGTGTCATGCATCCTGGAGGTGATGGTCCAGATGAGGGGATCACGACAGCAGAGAGGAGGAGTGTCAACTCACGGGGTGGCGGACAGGGCCATCATTAGTTTGCCCATTTTCCCCAGTTTCCCCTGTTGCACTTTCCCTAGAGTCCCCCTCCTATGTACAGTCCCTGTTCCCTGTCCCTTCCTCACTGTACCTACCCTTTCCTGCCCCATTCATATGTAAATAGTTTGTTTCAATATATATTTTTCTGATTTACCTGCCTGTGTCTGTGTCTGCTTTGTAGGTGACATAAGGAGCCATGCTACAGTGGCCCAGTGTCTGTCCATGTGGTGTGCATGGGATGGGTGCATGTTGTGCTTCTGTGGTTCACTGCTGAGTGCTGTGATGTGTCCCACTGTGGTGGTGGTGTCCATCCCTGGGTCGGTGGCTGTGCCTTGGGGTGCCCATGGGGTGGCTATCAGGTGTGTGTGGCAGGTGTGTGCATGGTGGTGGCACACGGCCATAGTCATTGGTTGGGTACTGTCTGCAGACTGTGTTGTGGTCCTCTGCTTGGCATTGTGCAGCCTGTTCCATGTGATCTGCCACGCTGCCTGCAACCCAGCATGTTCAGTGCCTACTGGGTGGGCTTCCTGTGTGCCTGTGTGGCGTGTGTGTGTGCTTGGCTGCATGGTCCTGGGTGTGACCTGCTATGGTCGGGGACATGGCCTACATCCTGCTGGAGGGGCTCCCTTGGTGGCCCTCCATTGCCCATGGGCACCTCCTGCCACCAGCTATCTGTGCCACTGTTGTGCTCTCTGGGGTCCTGTGTCTGGGTGCCTGTGTATGCCCTGCTGGTGGGGGCCTCCTGTGGCCTGTCACTGTGCCTCCATGGCTCTGTCCCTAGGTCTGTTCTCTGTGCCCTGCCTCCCCTGTGTTGCTGTGCTGCTCTGCTCCAGGGTTGTGCTGGAGCATCTGTGTTTGTGCCATGTTGCATCTCTGTTTGCGCCATGGCGCAACTCTGGTTGTACCATGGTGCACCTCTGCCATATTCAGCCAGGTTTCACTAGTGCAGTTTGGCCTACACAACCTCTGAATATGGCTCCAGTTGTGCCAGGGCATTGGGATTTGCGCTGTGCTGGACTGTGCCCGTTTTGGTGCATTTCTGAGTATCTGGGCCAAGGGATACTATTAGCAAAAAGACTTAAGGTGGATAAAAAAAAACAGGGAAATATCAATTCTAGATGAGGACAGAAAAGATGTTTTGATAAACAGATAGTTTTTACAGATATTATTCAGAATTATATAATTCGAATGTCATCCTACAAAAGAACAAACTGAATTTCACACACAGTTCATTAATCCTATTTTCCTACCTGAATCAAAATACAAAGCTTATCTACTCCTGTTAAGCAGGGAGAAATTAGATATGCCCTAAAACAAATGAAAAAAGGTAAGACTCCAGGCAAAGATAGAGTCACGTTAGAATTTTATCTTCATTTTAAAGATATCTTTGCCCCACTCTTAAAATTGCTTTGTCAGCATATTTAGAAGGAGCAGACATATCTCCCTCTTTTGAGAAGGCGTACATTCATTAATACCAAAACAAGGCAAAGATACTAGTAAAGCAGAAAATTATAGACCAAGATCCATTTTAAACTATGACTGTAACATTTTAACAACAATTATAAATGATAGACTTTTGGTACACCTGGATTCAATGTTATATCCTAATCAAGGAGGCTTTGTTCCAGATAAAACCATTTCTCAGTAATTCATAAAATTCAGTACATAATTGAATTTTTAGTGCAACAGAAATCCAAAGTTGTTTTGCATCTTTAGATGCAAGTAAAGCCTTCAACATGATCAAATGGTATTTCATGTTTTTATACTTGAGAAATGGGGTCTTCTACTAGATATTATAGATCTAATTAAACTGCTATATAAACAACATACAGCACGACTGAAAATTAACAACTGTGTCTCAGATTATATAAAACTGCAGAGGGTGCACAACAAGGTTACCTCTTGTCACCCACATTGTTTGTCTTACTACTAGAAACACTGTTGACTTAACTCAGGAGGCAGTATAGCGCGGTGGTCTAAGGCTCTGAGCTGCAAATCTGGTGATATCCAGCAGACTAGACCTGGGGTTTGAATCCCACAACTTCCACTTGCATACTTGTGACTCTGAACAAGTCACTTAACCTCCTGTTGCTCCTGTAAAAAGCTTTCAGCTTAGTATGCTATACCTGGTTAAATAACTAAACAAAAAAAAAATCAGGAGTAATCCGAAAGGGCTCCAAATAGGACATGAAACACTGTCTTTAAAAGCATACGCAGATGATATACTGCTTTTACTTGAAAGACCTATGGATAGTTTACATTAAGTCATGGATATTATACGATGGATATTATAAGGAAGTATTCTTTATATTCCGTATACAAAAGCAAATGAACAAAGTTAGAACTGTTAAACATTAATTCTGACAATTTACAGGAGATAATATCCACAATTAATGCTCAGATTAAACTTAATGTTATGGACTACCTGGGTATAAAGCTTACCAATGCTGTTAACACTCCGTCCTCAGTTAACTTTGAACATTTACTAGATAAACTTAAATTAAAATTACAAATTTGGAAAAAATCACTCCCTCTCTATATATGACAGAAATAAGTATTCCTAAAATGCTCTTTATTCCATTACTATCCTTTACATTCCAAGCAATGATTGTTCTAGTTCATAAATCTTTGTTTCTTAAACTAACCAGAATGATGAAATATTTTATATGGAATAATAAGCAGGCTAGAATCTCATGGGAAAAACATTGCTTGCCTGAGGAGGGTGTGTGTGTGTGGGGGGAGGGTTGGCCTGCAGACTCTTTTAAATTGCACCTTTCACTCCACATAAACATATGATATAGTTAGCATACAGCCATCACCCAGCTGTATATTTTGAAAATATAGTTACCAACAATAACACAAACTATGGATATTCCCTAGCAAATATTTGATATTCACCTGCTGACTTTATCAAATCAGACAGTCTTTTGAAAGAAATTTAAGTTCTTTGACAAAGCATTATCAGACTAAATCTACACATACTGCAAAAGTATTTACCTCTACAGAATTTGGGAAAACCCAAATTATAAAATTAATAGCAAGGTATGCAAATGTCCAGGCTGGAAGAGAAAGGTATAAATAGATGGGAATGATTTATTAGCAAACTAACTCCTTGGTCTGACAAAGAGTAAGTACCACCCCAGTAACATTAATTTATTCAAATATATTCAACTAAAAAGTATCTTCTTGAAAGATTTCAACAGATGGAAAAGGGCCAGGAGCAAATTCAATTAGACTCCTCCTACATTATTTTTTTTAAAAGATTCACAAGGAAGGACCTACAGAGCTGTAATAGCTCATTTCCAGATGCATCCTGGGAGTACATAGTGAGGTGCAAGAAAATATAACATTTACATAGAAGATACAGCAATACAGTACAAGTCAATCAGACAGGAAACCGGAGCACATAAAGACAAAAATATATATACTTAGAAACAATACAGTACTTATACAGAGGCTGAAATCTCATATATACCGTTTTACATTTCCAGATATACAGTACAGCGTAAGTTTATATTTAATAGAGGCATTCTGAACTACAATAAGAGCAAGGCTATATACACAAAGTGTATTTTATACATTACCATGATGAAAATGAGATGGAATAGGTAAAGAGCAAATAGTCAACCAATTATGTGTCTAGTACAGTCACAACGGTACAAGTGTAGGTCAACAATAGGAACAAGGGGTGGCAGGGGAAGGATAGCCAAAGGTCATCAGCCCTTTGAATGCTAACAACCCTGCAAGGGGACAGAGAATTGTCGTGGGGATAGAATAGAACAACATTTGCTGGGCAGGGTGGAGAGTAAACTAAAGGAGAAGGGTCAGGGATTAGGAGCAGTTGCAAGACTGGTCTGTGTGCCATGGAAGAGGAGGGACAGGGAGCAGGGGACTTACATGTTTTACATGTCTATGGCTCCAAAAAACAGGATTTAACTTCCACTTTACAAAAAAATCTAAATAAATCTGTATGCAAATATTCAAAAGACAGTAAAAATGGAAGCTAGATACATGAACTTCATATTCGAATTCCAATGAAGAAGTATTTTATTATCAGTTGTTGACTATATTTCATCCAGAGACAGGTCTATTAAAAAAATATAACAAGCATTTGTCAGTGCTGAATGTTGTCTCACTGGCATTGGCAGTGCAGGAGATAGAGACTAATAATAGGAATGGCAGTGAAGTATTGAAGTAGCGCCAACCCCATCCCCACCCTGCAGAGACCGAGAGGCATTGGGGTGTGCCTTTGGGTCATCAGCTATAACACTCATGCCATTTTACCTCAACTACCCTGTGAGCGCTGACAAGTGATGTGGTGTGCTTTGGGGTCTTTGGCTGTTATACTTACCCCATTCTATAAGGAAATACACTGAGGTGGGTGCAGTATAGGAGAATGGGGTGAAGTTTGTAGCTAACAGAGCAAGGCACACCACACCACGATGTCTGTCACTGGCTGCAGAGTGGGGGTGAAATGGCGTGAGCATTACAGTCGATGATCCCAAGTCACACCCTGACACCTGTCAGTCTCTACAGGGTGGGGTGGTGCTACAGTTGGAAACCCTAACACCGTAGGCGGTGTTGGTATTTTCAATCAAATTTTCAACATGGGCTTTTGTGAGCCCACCTCATGAAGAGTGGCACTATCAGTTTGCAAGCTGAAAGGTGGTTTTGCACAGTGGCTATGCCATTTGGCACACAGGGATGAAAACACATTTTGGGCAGTATGTAGAAAATGACAACTGTATTGTTCATGAGGAGATGTAAAAAATGGCAACATTGAAAATTTGGAGTGAAAATATGAAATATTGTAATTCATGAGCATGCATAGAAACTGTGCAACACACGTCTGTAACCCAATTATTTTTGGGATTTTTTAACCACATTTTTAACATAGGCATGTTGGGACCTCCCTCATGAACAGTGGTACTGTGATTTTGTTTATTTGTCCCAAACATTAATTTCCCACAGTGAGCACACCATTGTGAGCCACAGGAGCAAAAACACATTTAGGGCAGAATGTGAAAATGACAGCTGCACTGTTCATAGGAGGTGTGACAAAATGCCAGTGTTGAAAATCTGGCATGAAAATATTGCAAATTTCGAAGTTACAAGTGTGCGTGGAAACTGCACAATGCACACTTGTAACACAGTCATTATGGAATTTTGTCACCAGATTTTCCACATAGGCATTTTAGGACCTCTGCTCATGAACAGTGTCATCGTCATTTCTGAAAACTGTCCAAAACTGATTTCATACAGCGCCACGCTATTCTGTGCCAGATGTTTGAAAACACATTTCTGCCAGGATATGTAAAACGACAGCTGTACGGTTCATGAGGAGGTGTGTAAAAATGTTAATTTTGAAAATCTGGAGTGAAAATATTACCAAATTCATGAAGTTACGACTGTGCATGGAAACCATGCAATGCATGCTATTAAAACAGCTATTTTTGATTTGTCCACCAAATTTGCAATATAGGCTTTTGAGACCCCTCATGAACTGTGACACTGTCGTTTCATTAATTGGTCCCAAAATGCAATTCCACAGTGACTGTAAAATCACCTTCAGGACCAAATAATGCCATGACAGTGACTGAATTCATGAGGAGGGTGCCAATAACCCCATGTTGAAAATTTGGTGTCAAAATTCCCACAAATGCTCAAGATATGCACCAAAGTTGAAAAACCCTATTTATGCCATTATACATCTTACCAGCATTTCTTCAGTTCGCAGTCGACTTTGAAGAGTGCAGACCTGTTCCCGGTCCACCGCAGATCGTCACGCTGACTCAGAGGTAAGTACTAGGTACAAACCTAGTATGTAGCTTTTACATTTTGTATTTACCTGTAATGTCTATTGTTATTGTTTTGATGTTCTCTGTGCGTGGAACATTTGTAAAAACCCTGGCTCAAAGGTATTAATTCTTAGACCAATAAACTAAACTAACTAAACAGGGTGGGGGTGTGGGAGGCAGGGTGTGCAGTGGGTGGCGCGGGTTGTGGGAGGGGCAGTGAGACCACGAGGACTGATTTCTTTTACAGGGTAAAAAAAAGGAACATAGCAGGACAGTTTTTGTTTTCAAGAGATTTGGCATGCTGGAGTGGGCTCCCATGCCACCTAAGTGTTTTAAGGGATGCTGTAGCCGACAGGATTGGGCACCCCTGTCGGCACATACCGAAGGGGGGGCAAGAGCTGAGGGGATTGTACCTCACCTTGGCACACAACAAAGTAGGGTGGCAATATGCTGATGGGAGGGCTCCCCATTGGCAAAATAAATGGGGAAGGGATAACAGCTGTTGGGGATTGGGCCCCACCGCTGGCAAAGAAAGACTTTTAGGGCGCATGATGCCAAGGGGGATTGGGCACCCGGCACACACCGAAATGGGATGGAGAGACATTATGCTGATGGGGTAGGCTCTCCATTAGTATTGTGACAGGTGGCGGCGGCAGTCACTGCGCCATATTGCTACGTCAGGGCGTGTTGCCGGTCCCGCTGCATGAGAGCTTTGCTCTCATAGCAGCCGGACCTTTTTAGATCTGGTGGTCACATTAGGGATGCATGATGTCAGTGCCTGCTGCTGGCTTATTGGGGAATGAGGGACGCACCTACTGATGCATGTCCTGCATTTGCCCAACAGTGACCGTGCCTCAAATCTGCTACTACCGCAAGATGTTGGCTGGCGCATGCGTGAACCAACATAATAAAAAATGCTTATTATACCCCTTAAATTTACTTAGAATAAACTTAAAATCCTATTCAGGATATTGGAATTGTAATCAAGTGGAAGCAGATATCATTTACGCTTTCTGGGATCTCATATTAACCAAAACTGGTGGAATGTCTCTGTCAATATCCTAAAGAAACTGGAGACTTTAATAACATTATTTTGGAACATAATTTGGAGTACATGAAAAAATATAAAAACAAGATCATAATCAAGGGAAATATAATAGCTATTAAAGAATAATTTTAAAAATTGAAACAAAGCGTTACGGGCTTTCCAATGATGCAGTAGAGATGGCTTTTCTATCCCATTTATATAATGAAGGATACTAATAGAAGGATAATAAGTTTTGGGACTTGTACAACTTGCAGACTGAAGACTGGGATATTAAGATGCTATCATTAATAATAAAAGTTTTATTTATTGAGCACAATTCAGCAAGTATCAAAGCACTGTACAATGCACTCAAACTCTAAAACAGTCAAATCACAGGTAAATAAGAACTAATAAAAACTGTTAAAATATTCCAACAAATATCCATAATTAAAAATCAGGGAAGGCACATGTGTATAAATAAGTTTTATAGCAGTTTTAAAGCTCTCCACTGTCTGGCACTCTTGTACCCAATGAAGCAGAGAATTCCACAGGAGAACTGCAAAGACAAAGCCTGAGCTCCTGAGGTCTTCAAGTGCACCAGGAATCTCAGGAATCCCTTGTTGGTTGAGCGGAGTGGTCTGAGGGGCAGTAGGGACTCAGAAACTCTTGTAGGTAACTTGGACCCAAACCACGTCAGGCTCTGAAAGTCAGCAAACCAACTTTAAAATTGATCTGCCACTGAACAGGCAGCCAGTGCAGAGTCGCAGCACTGGTGAAATATGACTGGATCAAGTTGGCCCAAACGGTAACCTGGCCGCAGCATTCTGCACTAAGCTGCAAGCAGTGGATATCAACCCCTGGAAGCCCTAGGTACAGGAAGTTACATTAGTCAAGGCGCAAGGTCACAAAAGTGTGGAGTTAGAAGATCGTCAGACGGAACAAGGTGCTTAATCTGGCGATGTTCCTCAAATGGTAAAAGAGGACTTGACCACAGCTGACACCTGTGAACGAAGTTTTAAGTATTCTGAATTAACTTTTGTGAGTCTACAAATGTATTAGAACTTTGCAAGAATTGCAGATAACACAAACATAGAAGTTGTCAACAGATGGGGGCCTTGTGATCCATCAATTCTGCCCTTGTTTTCCTATCCCCCACTTAGCTGCCTGCTTGAGTATCCAGCAATGCCTGTCCCATGTCTGCTTGAATTTCTCCACCATCTTCACCCCACTACCCCTCTAGCAGGCTATTCCATGGTTCAGCAATGTGCTCCATGAAGAAGAATTTCCTCATATTGCCCTGAACCTACCTCCCTTGAGGCGAAGGTCATGCCCTCTTGTCCTGCTATAGTCTTTTACCTGAAAGAGGTTCTGCACCTGTACCTTGTTGTTGCCATCAAGGTATTTAAACATCTCTATCATGTCCCCCGATTCCTGTGCTGCTCTAGGGATTATAGATTGAGTTCACTGAGTCTGTCTTTGTATAGTTTCTTTTGCAAGCACTGCACCATCTTTGTTGCTCTTCTCTGCACCATTTCCAGCCTATCTATATCTCTCCTGAGGTGTGGCCTCCAGAACTGGGTGCAGTATCCCAGGTGGAGTCTTACCAGGGATCGATACAGAGGCATGATCACTTCATGCTTCCTGCTTGTGATGCCCTTCCTATGCATCTCAGGATGCCACTAGCTTTAGTGCTGGCTTCTCACATTGTTTGCTGACCTTGAGGTCATCTCATATGATCAATCAATCAATCAAACTTTATTTAACCAGGCTTTTCACCTTTGGTGAGCTCGTTTGCAAGGTGGTCCTGGACAACAATTACAATGGACAACAATACAATGGTATAGATAATCACCCCCACGCCGCCTAGCCTTCTATCCACCAGCTGCTCCCTCCCATTGAGGACACTTCCCTGGGTTACGTTTTCCCAGGTGCATGACTTTATATTTTTTAGCATTGAATTTCCATTGCCAGATCCTTGACCGCTCTTCTAGCTTTCAGAGTTTAGATTCCATGCTTTGTTGCCCTCTGGTGTTTCAACCCTGTTGCCGATTTTGGTGTCATCTGCAAACAGGCACACCTTTCCTTCAGTCCACTAACAATGTCGTTGATGAATATGTTGAAGAGGATCAGTCCCAGAACCAAGCCCTGTGGAACCCCACTAGTCACCTTACCCTCTTCTGACAGAGTGCCGTTTATTAATACCCTCTGTGTTGTCCCATTTAACCAGTTCCTGACCCAGCCTGTTACCTTAAGCCCGACTCTCATGGTCTCAGTTTATTGACTAGTCTCCTGGCATAACCGAGTTAAGCGCCTTACTGAAGTCCAGGTAAACCACCTCCACGGCCCCACCACTGTTTTGATGACCCAGTCGAATAAATCTACCAGGTTTGTTTGGCAGGACCTCCCTGCTGTGAAACTGTGTTGCTTTGTGTCAAGTTGACCACTTTCCTCCAAAAATCTGCAATTTATTTCTTCATGAGGACTCCATCAGTTTTCCCACCACTGAAGTTAGACTAACTGGTCGGTAGTTTCCTGACTCTTGCTTGCTTCCACTCTTGTGGAGTGGCACTACTGTTGCCCTCTTCCAGTCCTCTGGAACCTCCCCACTCTCCAATGATTTGTTGAAGAGCACTGCTAAGAGGGCTGCTAGTTTCCTCACAAGTTCCTTAAGTATTCTTGGGTGTATCCCAACTGGTCACATAGCTTTATCCACCTTGAACTTGTTGATTTCCTCCAGTACCCTTTCCTCTGTGAAGGGACTCGTGTCTGTGCCTTCAAGTGGAATATTCATTTGCCTATTGTTGGACCACAGCCGTCTTCTTCTTGTATGAAGACTGAGCAAAATATTCATTTAGTGCCTCTGCCTTCTTTCTGTCATGTTCCATGGGCTGCCCGTCCTTTTTGTGATTCTTAATGCCTCCCTTAGTCTTCCTTTTTCTCATATGTACCTGTGGAATGTTTTGTCACCCTTCTTCACTCCCTAAGCTATCCTCACCTCTGTCTGTGCCTTGGCATTTCTTATCACTTTCCTGTCTCTTTCAGCTTTTCTTTATATTCTGTTTTGCTAACCTCTTTCCCTGACTCCTTGTACTTTCTGAAGGCTTTGCGCTTTTCCCTCACCATGGTTGCCACCTCTTTGGAAAACCATGGTGTTCTTCTCCTCTTTTATTCTTACTGACTCATGGCACATCTGATGTGCTGTGACCATGGTTATTGCATCTGTCAACCTTGTCCAACATTCCTCAATGCTCCCTTTGTTGTGTTACTAAGATTGTCCCTCAGGCAGGCCTTAATTTTTGTGAAGTCTGCCCTCCTGAAGTCAAGGACTTTAAGCTTAGAGTGTGGAGTTCTCAGTCTTGTTTACCTTGAACCATACTGTGCAATTGTCTCTGTTTCAGGTGGTTCTCACTTTGATGCCCAGAACGCTATCGCCATTTGTGAATACCAGGTCTAAGATCATGTTTCCTCTTGTGCGTGTCTTCCCAGTTGACTTAGGCCTGCTTCTTGTAGTGTAACAAGGAATACTCTGCTTTTTCTGATGCTGCTGTGCGGAACTCCAATCAATGTCTGGTAGATTGAAGTCCCTACCAGCACCATGTCCCCTTTTTCTGACATTTGAAGGATTGTTTCAGGGTGTCCTTGCCCTGAATTCCTCCTGATTTGGGAGTCTATAGATTACTCCGACCCAGATGGGTGTCCGACTTCCAGTCCAGATTGTAATCCATAGGTCCTCAGTTTCCCCTGTGCCTAATAGATTTCAGTAGCACTTATGGTATCTTTAACATAAATAGCTACCCCTTCCCTTTTCCCAGTCCTATCTCTCCTGAACAAGTTATACCCTGGAATATCACCTCCCAGTCGTGATTGTCCGTGAACCATGTTTCGGTCATAGCAACCCATTTCAGTCCTGCCTCTGCTATTGTGGCACTGAGGTCTGGTATCTTGTTAGCCAGATTGCATGCACTGAGATATAAACTGTCCATTCTGAAGTCATCCCCATTTGTGATACTTTTTTTTGTTCTTGTTTCTCCCTTTATCTTTTTTGGGGCCATTGTTAGTTTCTGACAGAGTTGCATGCTTTCTGCCTTCTGCAACTGTTATCTTGGAGTGTCCTGTAGGATTTTGCTAGCTGGATGGGGAGAGATGGCAGGCTCTATGTATGCTACTCCTAGAGCTGCCATCTTCTCCCCATCTGCTACAGTAATTTAAATGCCCTGCATGGTCATCAGATTTTTGGCCCAGCACCTAGCCCTTCCTTAGTCAAGTGGAGCCATCACTTGAAGAACTCCCTTTCCCAGAAGCTGTCCCAGTTTCCGCAGTTATGCCCCTTGGTGTGGCACCAATCTTTGAGCCATGTGATGAGGCTCACCTATCTCCTTCTCTCTGATTTTCTGCCTGTTTTCCCTTTTGCCAAACAGGCAGAACCTCTGAAAGCAATGCTGGATGAAAGGAAACCAATTTCTCCCTGAGTTAAGCAATGTGCTACTTAACTTCTCTACTGGCAGCTTAGCAAGGTCATTGGTCCCTAGGTGGACCAGGATGTTAGAACTGATGCATTCCCTTTGAATTATGCTGACTATTCGTAAGTGTCCTCCAAGTGGATGCTCCTGGAGACATCTGACCTACACATACACCCGCTCATTTCTGCTCAGGTGGGGATTAACACCATGAATCATGGAGTCCCCTATGTTTATGAGCTTTTTCCTGTTGTCCTTGTAATTCTATTTATAATGGCATTTTGTTACCCTATTGCTTTCAGCTTTGTGTGACCAAGGCCTCCTATCTCCTTTCTGATGGTACAGATGCAAGAGGTGTGTACCTGTTTTCTGTGTTTACAGTGTTTTGGCTGTTAAGATGATTTGCTTGGGTGCTGCCTTCTTTTCCTTAACCAGCTGCCACCCACCAGGCTTAGTTGTTCTTTGGGGACAGGCATGCTGGTTTGGTGCAGGCTGAGGATGTACATTCCCATAAGAATAGTTTTCCTATATGCAGTTACATAGGAGGTTGATCTCACCCTAAGCTTCATGGAGCTGAGCTTTGAGGTGACATATCTCCCAGCATATGGGACAGTGGCCCTGCCTTTGGGCGATGTATTGTTGAAGAGTGTTCCACAGTGCTGGCAGCCAATGATATCCATGTGTGTTGCCAGTAGGTGAAAAACAGAGTGGAAAATAAACAAATAGGATGAACAAAAAGAGAGTGTAAAGTAAACAATTAAGGTGCCAATCTCTGTCCTGGGCTTGAGAATGAACGAAAAGAGAATGTAAAGTAAACAAGCTGCCCATCTCTTGTCCTGGGCTTGAGTGGATGAAAGAGAACCTGTAGAGTAAAGTTAAAGAAACATTTTGTTTAGAGATGTGCAGTAGTCCGCCCCTTCTTTACTTCTGCAGGAAGGATATAAAGGTCAGGGCTATATTAGAGGATAATCACTGGGTGGGCGGGGAATGGGGCAGGGTGGGTGGGTACTCCCCTTCAGAAAATCAGTAGAGGTACCTGTAGAGAAAAGCAATCAACTTTGGCAGTGGCTCCAACAAACACCACCAACCACAGCACTCTAGGATGAAAGTAAAGGTAACCTGACCGTTTAAATCTTCCTTCTGTTGAAAGGTTCTAAGCCTTTGTCAGCTTCACCCCAGTTACAATCCTAATCCCTAAAAGAGCTGTGGAAGAAAAACAATTTGCTCCTTCAATGTGAGAAAGGCACCACAAAACCTGTAAGCTCAAAACAAAACCTGTAAGCACAAAACAAAATAGTAACAAAACAGTAACTCTGCTTAGCTTAAAGAAAGATCAAACTGTAAAACTGTAAGCACAAAATAAAACAGTAACAAAACCTGTAAGTACAAAGCAAAATAGTAACAAGACAGTAACTCTGTTTAGCTGAAAGAAGCCTTAATATTCTCCTTTCATTCCTTTCAGCTATGGTTTGTAAAATCTTTGTTAGAATATTTGTTTTAGTAGATATATATATATATATATACACACACACACACACACACACACACACACACACACACTGTTTGTATTAATCTCTATTGTATACCTTGCATGTATGTGTTTTATGTGGACTGTGTACTAGACCTCCTTATCAACCTTGATGATAATAAATTTTAAATAAATAAAAAGGAGAAAAAAAAAGAAGTTTTGGGACATACTGAACCTCCCATGGAGGACATGGTTAGGAGGAACAAAATATTAAAGCACTGCCACTTCCCAATATTTGGCTATCACCACACTGCAGCCAAAGCTGGTAAGGACCCCATGCAATGTGGATTATACTGCCCATTTCACTCCTCAGTGCCAATTACAAGGTGTTGGTGAAGATTTTAGCTACCAGGCTGGAGGGGTACCCCGACCAAGGAGATTGTGAAGGAGGAACCAAGCCAAAGCAAACTTAAGGAGAATTGGGAATGTCAAAGTGATGTGGAAGTGGTCTGGGGCTGGGGGTACTCAGCCTAGTCTCCTGGCCCCAGATGCAGAGAAGGCCTTCATGTTTGAGACTATTACAAGATTCGGCCTAGTCAATGATTTCAGTCCTAGATTAAAGCACTGTACCAACAGCACAAAGCACAGGTGCTGACAAATGGAAGACTATCTTCAGCCTTTACCCTGAGCCAAGGTAACAGGCAGAGGTGCCTCTCCCTTACTATATGTCCTAATGATAGAACTCTTGGCTATAGCTGTGAGACAGCATGCAGTACAGAGGGGCTGAGAATGGGAGAGCAGCACTACAGAATATCTCTATTTGCAGATGATGTCCAACCATATTTAGCTGGCTCAGGAAGAGCTCTCAGGTCCTCACAGCCATCTTCACCATATATGAATCATTGTCCAGGCATAAAATAAATTGATCAAAATGTGAACGACTTGCCATGGGACAAGGACTGCCACAATATCTGTAAGTAGCAGATATAGCCTTAATCCCAAACCACAATTAAAATCTCTTGGGTGTTTTCTCCCAAGAGTCCATCCACTATAGGTTAGATCAACTAACAACCTGTATTACAAACAGTGAAGGAAGACTGCCATATATGGAAAACTGTCACTGTCACTTCTGGGGCATGTAAAACTGGTGAAAATATGCCTTCTACCCCAATATTTGTACCTGTTTCAGGTCCTCTCAGTCCATATGCCCCAGAAATTCTACATTACATGAAAAGGATACTTACCTCCCTTATGGGCAGGAAAAGAGCCAGGGTTAAGCAAGACATACAGCAAAACCCACCAACAGTTGGGGGACTAGGTGTTCCTAACATTCGCCATTACTGTCCAGCTGCCCAATAACATTCTTAAAAGATGCACATATGCAATGAGAAGGCTCCAGTATGTAACAGAAGTAGTAAACCTTTATGTTTACACAGGCTATAACTGTTAAGGCTAGAAGCTCTGTTTGCAAAGTTGTCCTGTTACAGTGGTATTGTTGCATACAATTTCTAAGCAGGATCTGGATGGACAGTACATTAAAGAGGACCTTCCCTGATGGTCCAAAAGTTACAGTTTGTAGTCATTATATGCAGTACTAGACCTGAAAAGGTGTATGAATTTGTTATTTCTGGCCATGGTTTGCGCTGTCTTCCATAATTTGGATTTGTTTTGAGCCCTGCTGCACTTGCCTTTGCTGTTCAGCTTGCTGGGCTGCTAGCTCCTGATGACATCACTGTAGGATAGAGGAGTGACTCACACTGTTCAGTACCATGCAGTTGCAACAATATTGTAAGGAAACCTACCAGTACTCGATGCGACTGTGTTCCCCTTCCCCAAGACACCCGTTAGCAATGCATTATGCCAAAATCTAAATACTTGTCTGTATGTTTTTTAATGAAATTGACTCTGCCTACAATGATGTCAGCAGTACAAACGTGGGTCCACGGAACACCAGGCTTGCTATAGAAGTTTGCATACCCTGTGCTTTAGCAGCTCAGAATGCAAAAACTAACTGCAGCAGACATTAATGAAATACAATTCCAGAATCAATGCAAGAAGGGTAATTAATGCATGAAAGTCAAAGTGACTGGGGAAGTTCTTTAAGGTAGAATGATACACTCAGCAGTATATATTTATTTGTAGTACACATTTGCATGCTTTTGGGAAAAATGGCCATGCCTCAGTTTAGAAGCAGTCTCATGTTTCAGACAAGTTTCTTGTTGCCATAGGGGCGTGCACTCCCAGGGTGGCATTGCCACCTTTTCTCTCTGCACTGGCCTGTGGCATTATAAGGCGTATTTTCCAATCCATTCACCATACCAACAAGCAGTGCATGGCTGACATTGCACAGTAATATTAAGTATGAGAAAACGTTTCAACGGAATCCTCCATTGAGAAGGCGCCTGGACTCAGAGTGAAAGGGTAGCCACCCCTTACCACAGCTCTACAGTGGTGGAGGAATAGGGAATTAGTCAAGATACAAGATTTATAGGAAGGTGGGAGACTGTGTGCCTTCCAACAACTGGTCAGAAAATGCTAGCTCTCACTGAAAGATTTTTGCTTACCTACTTGCCCGTCAGTGACTGATATCTTGGATCTGCCATGCCATAGCAGCGACATTGTTGTTGACATCTAGCACAGTGACAGACACAGTGCTGACAGTCAGTATTGTAGTATCAGAGTTAAAATGTTTTTCCCAGGGCTTCGCCCCACCCCCTTCTTTAAATAAATCGAATCAGAGTTGTTTGGGTGAGGGCAAACACCAGGAGAAACACTGCCGGTGTACAGTGGGGCCATTATAGCACCTGGTGATATGGGTCACTGAAATGTTTTGGATTTGATAGTTTGGTTGTGCTGATGGTATACATGATATATCTAGGACAGATTACCAATAATGCCCCTCAATCCTTTCCAGTAGAGAAAATCCTCCTAGACCCAGCCAGACCAGCAGGCCTATAAAGTTATTTTACTCTCTGTTGTTAGGTAGATGAGGTAATTGTATGCAGAGTAGCACAAGACAAGAAGAATAAAGATCTGGGAGGGACAGATATGAGAGGGAGGGTTGGCACAGGGCAGCTCTGGTGATCCAGAAATGCTTGGCAAACAATAGGCTCTATTAAGTTCATTTTCATTATATGCATAGTGTATATTGTAACCTGTGCCTAGCACGGAAGACAGACTCCACCAGACCAGAGGAATGCCCCACATGCAATGTAGCAGTGTGAGCCTTTCACATGGCATGAGAATGTCCCAAACTACAGTCTTACTGAGCAGAAATTATTGCCCTCTTATCTAAAATATTGGGGTACCAGTACACTCTGGGATCGGAGGAAACCTTGATGGGAAGCAGGTAATATGGGAAGGGCTACAAAATGTATGATCACCTACTATGGTGCCTTGGAGTTGCAATAATCTGTTTCAATTTTAGATATGCTCAATTTCATGTAGCTCTTGCTGCATCAAGTAGTGGGTTTTGGAAGGATGATACGTTTGTGCACCATCACTAATCCAGTTCCAGCATGTAAATGGTTTACTTTCCGATGTAATTATTTACTCATGAACTTTACCATTTATGTAAGGAGGGAGACTGCACATTAGTTTTAAGACAGAGTCCCGTTTGGGAAGAGAAAAGAGCCATGGAGCCCAAGTGGAGTGCTGCTGATGATCGCAGCTCTGTAGCGGAAGGAAGGGGTGATTGGAAGAATTGCCAGTGATGAGCCCAGTTCCCTTGCTGTGGGAGGGTCCTGCATTGAGCATGGCTCCTTCCTGTGGTGAGGGGTGAGAGAGATGAAATAGAGACTGACAGACAGAAGACGGGGGGAGGAACACAGAGCGGACTAATTGTGCTTCAACTCAACTGCACGGGTCAATCATTACTGCAGTTACATGTCATGTGCTTTCACAGCCACCTTTTCTCTGTATGAGCAATACATCAGATAGCTCTTACTATGCAGCCATAAAAGAGAGAGGTCTGGGGCATGGCCGGATACCCACACACCACAGCTGGCTCCTTACACCAAGTGGAGTTGAAGCACATTGTTCTGCCAATCCCTCTGCAAAAGTTGGATAATAAATGAACTTTACATATATTCTCAGTGCCATGGAAAAATATCCTGACAATTCATTTCAGTCATATGCGATGAAACTCATACTAGGGTGTTTCTGTATACGCAAGCAACCCCCAAAGCACAGTGGTGTACAGTCGTTATAATCTGGAGGTAGTTTTTCCAAAACTAAGTTGCAAATTAGATTTCTGTCTGAATTATATGTGCCAGTATCAGTTAATTAGACAGCCCACATTAAACTGAAGGAACAAAGAAAGGTGCTGTAAACCCCACCATTTAATCGACGGCACTTTTATTTTCTTGTTGGATGATAACAGCAGAAAATATTGTATTGTCGGGGAATGACTGAAATGTAAAAGAAAAACAGCATAAAATGTACATGATGTGGTTGACCAGTCAAGGTGCCTGTCAGTCTGCAAATAACCTGTCACCGTGAAAGGCAGCAGGACCCAGACCCAGTAAGTTGAAACCAGTGAAGCAGTGGTGTAAGTTCAATTCCACTCAGGCCACTGGTTTGCTCTGACGCTCAAATAAGTCACTGGACTTTGCTTCACTTCAGCCCTCCCAAAATTAATGCAAGAAAGCTGGGAGCAAGACCCCACTGAAAACGGAATGGAGCAGAACCGTAACTGAAAACAGAATATTGCATCTCAGCTGGGCTGCTCTGGGTAAAGTAACTATTCACATTCTGTGATGCCTGATAGGGTTCTGTAAATGAAAAGGCAAGAGGGAGGCAAAGAATGGTGCAATCTTTTCCCTGGATTGCATCTCACAGAGGCTACAACTGAACCAGTTACCACAATGAAAAAGTATTCCAGGTCATATTTTTTCCTTAATGGCTTGTCTCTGCAATGCCATGGTCTGAATGATAGTTGATTAACTGATTTACGTGAAGGAGACTGCACATTTGTTTTAAGACGGAGTCAGGGTTAGGGAGAGGGAGAAGAGGTACGGAGCCCAAGTGGAGTGCCACTGATAAGCACAGCTCCTTTGTGGAAGGGAGGTGAGTGGAAGAAGTGTCAGCAATGAGCGTGGCTCCCTTGCTGAAGGGAGGGTGGAGGATGAAAGAAAGAGTGACAGACAGAAGAAGCAAGGGAGGAATACAGAGAAAGAGAAAGCAGATTGACTGTGCTTCAACTCCACTGCATGGAGCAAGCATTACTGCAAATATGTTATTTGTTCAGTAATTGGTCACTTATTTCACAGCCCCTTTTCTCTATATCAAGAAACGTCAACATAGCTCTCCCTATGCAGCCGTAAAAGGAAAGGGATGCAGAAACAATCAAGCACCATTATGAGTATATTGAGGTTATTCAGCCCTCCCAAAATTAATGCCAGAAAGCTGGGAGCAAGACCCCACTGAAAACAGAATGGAGCAGAACCAGAATTGAAAACAGAATATTGCATCTCAGCTGGGCTGCTTGGGTAAAGTAACTATTCACATTCTGTGATGCCTGACAGGGTTCTGTAAATGAAAAGGCAAGAGGGAGGCAGAGAATGGTGCAATCTTTTCCTGGGATTGTAATAATAATTTATGTGATGCCTGATAGGGCAAATTTGCAGTCTCCTCCCTCACAGGTTTATTTCTTCTTCAGAGTTTTTTCCTGTATATTCGTACCTCTTTGTCTTTCCTGTGCTACTGATTTGAGGGCTTCATCAGTTTCATGGGACACAACTCTTTGAGATGACAGAATTGAGGAGGTGTAAGATTTGTCTCCAGGGTCTATGCCACCCCACTGTCCTTCCACATGTATGAATGAAACTTATTTTTATCATTTTCTTTTTCTTTTCTGAATTTAATTATTTAATTGGAAACGATGTAGTCTGATACTTAATTTTCATTGATCTTATGCCCTTAATAACATTGACAACATCTCAGTCTCCTCTCTAGCAACGTGTATTCTTTCTAGATTTGGCAGGTTTTGCCCATCAAAAGCCTCAGAAAATGATAATGTGACAACTGGGAATAAAGCAGGCCCTCATGCAGGCCCATTGGCCAATCCTGTCTCTACAGGCATATTTCTCATCCAGGAAGGGTTGCGTTTACAACCAGGACACTTAGTACCTCGAACTTCTTCACCACCAGCATCACCACGGGTCTGGAAATAAAGGAACCAGGGACAACAATACCATAGGGGAACCATTAAACAGGAGGCCACTGTGAAACTCAATACTCATGCTAGGGTTGGGATCAAGTAGGTTCATGTTTATTTGCCCAGATGTAACACATTCACTGAAGGACATTTACTTTCACTTATCACTCACTCCCTTGTACTTTAGTCTGGAAGGACTCCTCGCACTCCATGCCCTCCGTGTAGGATGGACTCAGCTGGTCAGGTAGTCACAGTTTGTTAAAGCTATCTCCCATTATGATATCCAATAGATGCTACTATATCCCTAAAGTCAGGTGCACAGTGACCCTCTTTCTAGGCAGGATGAGACACTATCCTGAGGGGCTATACAGTACGTACTCCTGCTGATAGTCATACCAGAAGGTGGCTTTGCAGTTATTCCAGCAACCAGATTATGGTTTACTCAATATTTTAGCTCCTGGTTGGTCCAGCCTCATACACCTGCCTTAGTGCCATGCTAATGGTCCTGGTGATCCCATTTGCAACAGGCTCTTTTGCCTGGCCCAACCTAAGTGGGACTTAACTGACACCAGTGCTTACCAGGCCCCTTATTCCTGCCAAGTACCAACTAATACTAAATACCACATATGCATTTTACCTATGAGTTCATTATTTACTCAAGTACTCTTTTACGTCTCATAGAGCTTTATATGAAGGTGCTTCCACATTGCTCTCTCTTATCTCTTGCACCCTTTACTGGAATGGATCTGTATGGACTGCCAGTGACCTCCATTGAGAGGAGGTCTCCAACTACTCTCCTGCTGGGTTGGGTGGATATTATGCCCCTCAAGGCAAGGTTGCACAGATTTCTCTGCTGTGGCTGTTCACTGGAGTGCTTCTCTGCCCTAAGAGCAGATGAGAGAGAAGGACTCCTTTAGACTTTTCCCTTTCCTTTTGTTCTTCTGATGTTATTTTTCTGGAAGCTGGGTACCCTCTCTCTACCTATGGGCTGAGCTAGCATAGAAACATAGAATCTGTCAGCAGATAAGGACCAATTGGCCCACCTAGTCTGCATTTTTCCCTGCCTGTACTGTCAACACAGACCCTAGCTGATCTCTGGCTACCCCTTGCTTATGCCTATCCCATGCATGCTTGAAGCCCACCACTGTTTTTATCCCAACCATGTCCACTTGGAAGACTGTTCCAGGCATCCACCATGCTTTCAGTGAAGAAGTAAATCCTCACATTTCTTACATTTACCCCATTCCAGCTTCGCTGCATGCCCCTTGTTTTCATAAAGCTTCTGCTCTGAAAATACTCCCATCTTGTACTTTACTCACCCCATGAAGTATTTATAGGTCTCTATCATGCCCCTCCTCTGTGTATATATTGAGATCCCCAGTCTCTTCTTACAGGGCTTTTGATGTAGTCCTTGCACCATTTTAGTTGCCCTCCTCTGGACAGACTTTACCCTGTCATAGAAACTTAGAAACACAGAAGTTGATGGCAGATAAGGACCGTTGTGGCCCACCCAGTCTATGTTCATCCTGAGATGTCATCTCCAGAATTGGACACAGTATTCCAGTGGGGTCTCATCAACAGTCTATGTAAGCAATACGCTACGGTGTGTGTATTAAAGGATTACTGATGCAAGCTCCAGGGGTGTAGTCATGCATGAGGGTCTAAGACTGACTCAGATCTTGTAACCCGCTGGATTCAAGATAATTCAGTAACATTTCCTTTAGAAGCATCTCCATTAACTTCCCCACCACTGATGTCAAGCTGACCAGCCTATAGTTCCCAGCCTTCTCCCTGCTGCCAGTTGTATAAAGAGGGATTTCATCTGCCCTCCTCCAGCCCTCTGGAACCACTCCTGTTTCCAGTGAGTTGTTGAATAGGGCTGTCAGAGGTACAGCCAGTACCTCCCTGAGTTCTCTCAGCACCCTTGGGTGTACCCCATCTGGTCCCATAGCTTTATTCACTTTCAGATTTACAAGTCCTTTCAGGACTCTTTTCCTCTGTGAATGGAGTTGTGTCCACCTCCCTTCTCCAGTGTCCCTGCTATTTTTATGTGATCCATCCCTCTCTTTCCACTGTGAAGACTGAACAGAAGCATCTGTTAAGGATAATTGCTTTTCCTGGTCCTCCTCTGCAAAGTCTCCCAATGCCCTTTTTAACCTCACAGTCCTTCACCTTGTCTTCCTCTTATCACTTATGTACCTAAAATAAAAGGTCTTGTCCTCCTTAGTTACTCCATTGTTTATCCTTTCCTCAGTTTGCACCTTTGCACCCCTCACAACCTTCCCTGCTTTTCTCTGCTTTTCTCCGGTGCACTTCCTATACTCTTTCCTCTATGTCTCATTCTAAGCTTATATTGCTGTTATTTAGGTAATTGCAGTTGCATATACTGTCTTTTTATTTAATCTATTTTGCTTTCATTAGTCCAGCAAGTGTACTGGTAGCATGTTAATAAGCCTATGTATGCATAATTGAAAGTTACCTTGGGCAAGCAGGCATAGTTCAGGGTGATTAAGGGCTCTTCAGTACCTGTTCTGAATGTGACAGGCATTATCACTTGCAGTTAAACAACTAGAAAAGAGTTGCACTCAGAGTAGAAGGGGTTCACAGCAAGGCGGCCAGACCAAATGTAACTATGTAACTGAGAAACTATGCACTCACGAGCTGAAAGAAATACATTCTCAGACCAAAATGAACATCAAAAACTTAATAATACACAATAATAAATAAAAAAATATATTTTTATATTAATCAAAGAATTCCAACAACTCATTTATCCTTCCCCATTCCTTCTATGACTACCACTGTTATAGTTTTAAATTTTTGTTTAGCATTTAAACGTTAATTATTGAATTGTTCTTTTAGTTCATGGATTGAATTTATTGGTTATATGCAACTTGATTTAATTTAATTTTGAAATATGTATTATAAATGTTAATTTATTTGATCAAATATTCTTTATTAATAATGGTAGCTGGAGGTAAGTTAAACATTTTTGAATTCTGGTTCTTGTGCTTTGTTCTAATAGAAATATAGAAACATAGAACATTGAAACATAGAATTTGATGGCAGATAAGGACCGCTTGGCCCACCTAGTCTGCCCATTTCTTACCTACTGGATAGGCTGCTGATACTGGTTGACTAACAGCCTACTTCCTCCTACCCCCCACTAGAATTGCCTTATGTCCCATGCATTCTTGAATTTCCACTGTTTTTGACTCCACTACCTCCTCAGAAAGGCTATTCCATGTATCCACAACCCTCATTGAAAAAATACTTCCTCACATTACCTCTGAGCCATCCCCCTCTATCTTCGATTGTGCCCCTTGTTCTTGCATATCTCTTTTTCTGAAAGCACTACCCTCTTGGACTCTGTTGAGTCCTTGATGTACTGAAGTTTCTATCATGCCCCCTCTCCCTCCTCTCCTCGAGGGTATACATATTAAGCTCCTTTAATCTCTCTTCAGATGTCTTCTGGTGCAGTCCCTGCACCATTTTAGTTGCTCCTCTGGAAAGCCTCCATTCTGTCTATGTCCTTGCACAGATGGGGTCTCCAGAACTGCACGAGTACTCAGATGGGGTCTTACCAACTGTCTGTACAGAGGGATAACAACTTTCTGTTTTCTACTGGTGATGCCTCCCTATGCATCCCAGTATCCCACCAGCCCTCCTTATTGCCTTCCCACATTGCTTGCCAACCTTAAGGTCATCTGATATGACTATCCCAGGCCCTTTCCATTTTTGTTGTTGTTAGTATCTCACCCCCCATTGTGTACTCTTCCCTGGGTTTTGTTTCCTAGGTGCATTACTTTGCACTTTTTGCATTGAATCTAAGCTGCCACACATTTGACCATTCCTCCAACCCTGCCAAGTCCCTTTGCATCCTTTCCACCCCACCTTCTGTATCAACCCTGTTGCAGATCTTTGTGTCATCTGAAAAGAAACATACTTTTCCTTCCAGTCCTCTGCAATGTCACTTATAAAGACATTAAGAGGACTGGTCCCAGTACTGAACCCTGTGGTACCCCACTAGTAACCCTCTCTTCTTCAGAGTGAACCCCATTTACTATTACCCTCTGTATCCTGTTGTTAAGCCAATTTTATACCCAGGCTACCACTTTGGGACCCACTCCAAGGCTGGCTAACTTGTAAATTAATCTTTTGTGTGGGCCTGTGTCAAATGCCTTGCTAAAGTCTAGGTAGACCATGTACACAGCCCTCCCTGGTCTACTACTTTGGTCACCCAGTCAAAGAAATCTATTAGATTTGTCTGACATGACCTTCCTGCTGTGAAACCATGCTGCCTTGGGTCCTGTGCCCCACTGGCCTGTAGGAACTCAACAATTCTTTTATTTGGAAGTGATTCCATCATTTTCCTACCACTGAGGTCAAACTAACAGGTCTGTAGTTTCCTGCCTCAGTCTTGTTCCCACTTTTGTGAAGGGGAATCATGTCTGCCTCCTCCAGTCCTCCGTACCACACCATCCTCCCATGATTTGTTAAAAGAGTAGTCAGTGGTGTCACTAGTTCTACCCTTAGTTCTTTTAGAATACTGGGGTGAATCCCATCAGGCCCCATTGCTTTGTCCAGCTTCAATTTTAAGAGTTGTTTTCAGAACCCTTTCTTCTGTGAATGGATTAGTATCGATCTTCCTATCCAGAGTGCTTCTATTCTTTGATTTAGGTACCTCCATCTCCTCTTCTTTTGTGAATACTGAGCAGAAATATTCATTCAGTATCCCTGCTTTTTCACTGTCACCTCTGCCCACCCTCCTTCCCTTTATTAAACCTCACTATCCCTCCCATGATCTTTCTTCGCTCCCTAATGTACCTATAAAATGTTTTATCCCCTTCTTAAATGAGTTAGCTCTTTTCCTCAGATTGGGCATTTGCTATTCTGACTGCCTATCCCACTTTCTTCTGCTTTAACTGGTACAGTTCTCTGTCCTGCTTCTTCTGTTTTTCCTTATACTACCTGAATGCTACCTTTTCTCCTTAACCTGCCCTGCCACCTCTTTTTGTATGTAATAACAACGTTCCTTTTTGAGTTAATTTTCACCATATTAAAACAGATGTGATTTCATGTTATTATTTCATTGAAGAAAATAAGGAAACCATTTCTGAATCTTTGAATCATTTGACAATAGAATGTATACCTTTAAGAGTTTGCAATAAATAGGTGAAGCCTCCTGATGGATATTAGACCTGTCCCTTGGCGAAGACCCAGTTGGGGCTGAAGGTTCTAGTCTGTGCCTCCACTTTGCCACATTAAAGTTTTTGGCATTTATTTTGGTCTGAGAATGTATTTCCTTCAGTTAGTCAGTGTACAGCCTCTCTTTATATTATCACCTGCAGTGTCTCTGCTGAATAGGAAAGAATTATTTCAGCTGCAGGTCACTGTCAGACTAATTAACAGCCAGTTTAGCAGGGCTTTCTAGCTGGCTGAGCTAGAAGCTACTGGGCAAAAGGATTCAGACACTCTGGGCAGGATTTCCAAGGGCGATAATGGCCCAGGGACTAAGTCCTGTGTCGCAGCATGATGGTGCAGAAAAAGTCTCTGCATCAGTAGACATTCCTGTTTTTAGCCTGTGGTGTATGGGTGGCAGGCACAGCTGTGGAGGGTGTTATGCCTGGTACTTCCAGACATAGCATTCCGAAGCAGCTCTACACGAAAGGTGGCTGCAAGCTAGCAAACATCATGGAGCTGGTCACAAACTAGATCCATGTATGAAAATGCAGTGCATGCATCAAAATCTGAGGCCAGCCCATTAGGAAGCCTCTCTGCACACAGGTGTGATAGTTGGGGTGACACAACCATAAAGGGTTTTTCATTGAGTTATTCAAGACTGCAATGTTGAAATGTTGGGGGACCTGTCTCCCCGTCCCTCCTAAATCTACTCCCTGCTAAAGGTACTGTATCTCATGGCTGTTATTAAGAGTGTCTCCACCTGACTTCTTAGAATTTGAGAAATGCAATGCAAAGCTGAGTGGTTATGTAACAGTAAGAACTCTTAAGGAGATGCACTTGATTAGTATACATCTCTGAAGCCCCATCAGATTTTTATAAAGCATTATTTTTTTCTAATGAAGCAATTCTTTTTCCAGTAATATAACATGTTCACACAATATACAGAACTCCCAAAACATGTATCCCCCACCCCTGTTTAGGGTATGAGATGGTAGAAAAGTCCATGGGGAGGTAGGTTCCACAGCAGCAGAACACTTACCAAAGTGGCTACATTGGTTACAGTTCACAGTCCAGGGGTGCAGGCACCTCTCCAGAGCTGGCTGTCTGGGGCAAAACTGGTTAAAACATATGGGCATTCACACAAATGACCACAGTCCACAACAGGTTGCATGAAAAAGAATCCATTTAATGTTAAAACAAGAAGGAGCAAATGTTGATTGGGGCAGGATTTGGAAGTACCTCTCAGACTGATATAATCATTAAGATTTCATGCTTCTGCTGGGCCGCTATGGCTGCACAGTCTTCTGACAACATTACTTCATGATCATATAAGGTCTCACAGTCTGGCAGAGCTTTTCCAGGACAAATAAGGTCTCAAAATCTATTGCACCACAATTCTCCACCCCACCTTCTGTCAGTGCTCATATCTTCCACTGCCCCAAAATGGTACTTATTGGTCAGTCCCAAGGTTCCACTGGATCTGCAGGCCACTCAAATCAGGGCTGCACATTCCCTTCATTCTCTGATGCAAGGTTCTGTCTCTCGGACCCCTCAATAACTGTCCCCAAACTGCGGGCAACACATCCCAAGGGGCTGCAATTGAAACTGCTCCATCCTCTAAAACTGTACTCATGGAGTTGCTTCACCAGGGCCCTGGTTATAACATGAACCAGCTGGCTGTCTCCCTTCTCAAGCTCCTGTCTTCAAAGGCTCTCTCCTCTCTACAGGCAGGCATGAAACTGGAGCTTTGCTCCATCACCGGGAGTGTTTTGGCTCTCATTAACCTGGTGCCATAATCCTGCAGCATGGGCTGAAGGGCACTGCCCCTGCCCAGTCTTGACACGCCTCTGACTGGTTTTTCTCTCTTTCTCTGCTAGCCCAGCCAACACCATACTCTGGGACCATGGAACTCTGGAACTCCTAGATTCTTCCCGATAGCTCTGGATTCCATAGATGCGCCTGGGTTTGGCACGAGCAAGCGCCTGCCTGGCCCATACTCTACTTTTCCCTCCACTCTCTCTCTCTCTCTAGCACCCCTAGAGACCTCACACTCCTCCAGAATTCCCAATATATACCCCCACACACCAATCATGACCTCAAGACCTGCAGCAGGTCCTGCCATCTGGCAGAAGGCTTAACTTTTGAACACCCAGGAATAATTGCTTTTAAACAACAGTGCAGAATTACTGTACACTTCCAAAGGGAGGTGTAGTATTTCAGCTGTTAAGGAGAATTAGGTTAACTCCAGAGTAACTACAGATATTGAAAATGAAAAAGCAATTACTTTTGTAATCTCAGTGATGCCCCCCACCCCTGCCCTGGGTTACTACACAGTTTTACTAGTGTGTATATGAAGTGTTCTACAGTGTGTTTACAGTTTTCATAGCAGAGTCTTTAAAATGTTTAGCAGTGCACTAGAATGCTATGCAGTGAAATGGGTTTCTTTTTGATTAGTCATTCTGGGCAGCAAATAGTTAACATTTTTAGATCTTCACTGATAGTACTGTCAGTGTGCTGGGCAGAGGTGCCAAGTGGGAGGAACTCTTGCAGCAGCATTTGTGTATAGTGTACTGGACTGTGTACTTTTGTCTCTTTTGCACCTGCAGCCTCCAGCAGGCAAAACGTTGTTACTTTTCCACCTTGTGTACAGAATAAACCTACTGCTTGACACTAGCTAGAGGAGAGGGCATTCATCTGTGACTGCTGTGTTCTATTGGAGCCCCACCATGATTGCGCAGGTCCCCAGTGTCATGGCTAACCGCAGTTCCCAGGTTAAACAGAAATCTTTGTGTACTCCTGTTGAGAGCCAAGGGCTGAGAGACAAGCGTCTAGCGGGGGAGGGGTTGGGACAGGTGTCAGCAGCAAGGCAGGCTGATATTGAGAGCACTAGTTACACTATGATAGTGCTACCTTGGATTTGATTTGTATTATGTTACCTAGGCAGCACTTAGGGAGTAAATGAGGCATTTGATTGGATTTACGATTCTACAAGACTTGGAGATGTCTCTTGGCTAATCAAGAGTATCGTCTTGTGACTTTTTGATATTTGAGAACCACAAAGGAATCCTTGCCATTTTGGAACACTAAAGATTTAGGAAATAACACTCTTGATTAGCCAAGAGAGTCACCATCAATCTTTTAAGAGTTTCTTTTTCTACATTTGTTAAATCAGACAGGAGCAAACTTGCATTCTTGCTTAACTCCCCAGTTTGTGCTCATTCCGCCTATTTGTCCAGTCATGGCTGAAACAGGACCATGCACTCATTCTTGTAATACATAGGGATGTGATTATTAACTCAAATATGCAATTTATCTTCATGTGTGAGGGGCAAGACCATATCTCATGAGTGGCAGAGCCACAAGTGAGTTATGAAAGTACTTCCTACTCACAAGTGATGATAAATTTCCTATTTTGAGTCAGGCTATTGTATATTCGTATATACAACAGTAATTCATAAGTTATAGCTTTAAATCTGCAGTTTGTTTGAAGATTTTTTTCTTTATTTTAACAGCTGATTTTAGTGCTGCACTAGGCATTGTATGTTATCAGCATTATAACAGGCAGTGTCAGTGGTTCAGCAGGTTCCACACTCGCTTCTGAGGTCAGAAGATTGAAAGGTTGTGGGTTCTAGCCCTACACCAGGCACTTGGGTAAATCTCGATAATAACACTGTGGTGCATCACGAGTGAGATGCTGCACTTTGAGGTGCTGTCTTCAGATTAAACAGAGGTCCTGTTCTAGGGTTGTTTAGATGGACATTAAAGATCCCATGACACTTCTCGAAAAGTGTAGGGAATTTTATTAAGGAAAACATCTACAAACAATACAACTGAAAAGACACATCACTTAATCCTGGAAAAGAAAAGCAAAAGTAATGTTATACCTCACAAAACTTCCAACACAAAATAAACCAAAACTGCTATCCATTAGTGCACACTCTGAACCACACAATCCCTAAAAACCTACATATGGAAACTATTGACCATCCACCAAAACCCTAAGTGCACCTCTCTTACTTCAGTAATTCATGGAAGATGCCAAGGAAAATGTCTCCTTCAGGTCTCCAGGACTTTGTGAGGTAACCTCGTTGTTCCTTACCAAAAATAAAGTAATCTTTTATTGATTAGTTCCACGAGACCTTTCAAGGTAATACACTTTTGTTGCAATACAAACTGACTACAAGAAAATTGACGGCAGATAGAGGCCACCAGGCCCCATTTAGTCTGCTCTGATACCCTACCAAGCAGTGCCTCTGACCCTAATTGGTCAGTGGTTAATGCCTCACTCTGTCTCTAGGATGCCCTTATGCCTATCCTATGGCTGCTTAATCCTCCCACTGTGGTCACATCCACCACCTCCCCAGGTAGGCTATTCCATGCATCCACTACTCCTTTCTGTGAAAAACAACAACTCTCACATTGCCCTCAACCTGTCCCTCTAATCTCCGAATTACAACTACCAGAGTGACCAAGAAGACCATGGGTTCACAGTCCTACTATAGTAATCCAGCAACATCTTTTTTGTCTACCGCTGGGGAATTTTCCCTCAAGGTATAATTGTGCATCAAAATCCAGAGGCAATGCAGTAGCAGCCTGACTCTGGAGAGAAGGCACTGTTGATACAGGGTTTCTCCAAAGAGAGGTATCAGACTGTCTATGCTATAGTTCTGTGGATTGGATTTCTTGCAGGCAGAGGTAGCCGGAATCTAGTGTTAAGTACCCTGTGAAGTCAGGTGCTACTCTTTGGGCAGTGCTGGACACATCCATAGGAACCAACTTGGAGGTTATCCATTTTTCTTTGTGGTAGTCTGCAGAAGCTGATCATCCTTCTGATCTGACCGGTAACACTGGTCAGATCAAAAGGATGGAGGGTGACCCTCTCCTTTTCATGGAGGGTTGTGGATGCATGGAGCGGCCTTCCTGAGGAGCTTGTGGAGTCAAAACAGTGGAGGAATTCAAGAATGCATGGGACAGACATAAGACAATTCTAGTGGGGGAAGGAGGAAGTGCTGTTGGTTAACTTAGATCTGCAGCTTATGCATTAGGTAGGGAAATGGGCAGACTAGGTGGGACAAGCAGTCCTTATCTGCCATCTGTGTAGGGCACCTCTCAAACTTCTTGCATCAGTATCTCTGGACATCTTATTCTACAAAGTGTGTTTCTTAATTACAATCTGTTCAGCCAGAAGGATTGGAGAACTTCAGGCACTGCCCCATGACAAGCTTTTTCCTTATAATGCCTAAAGAGAAGATGGTGTTGAGGATGGTTCCATCTTTTGTCACTAAGGTTCCTACAGCCTGACATACAGATCAGGAAGTCTGTCGCCATACTTTGTCCCAAGCCAGCAATTTCCAAAGGAGAAAGCTGGTTTTGCAGAAAAGAAAGATGGTTTACACAGGCAGTTAAGTCCATTCTTAAAAGATCCAAGAAGTTTAGAAGATCTGAGAGTTTGTTTTCTGTTGAAGCAGCAAAGTAAGGCCAGAAGGTTTCTAAGGCCACCTTAGCTAGGTGGCTAAGGCCTTGCATCACCAAGACATAGGCAGCTGAGCAGAAGAAAGGGCCTGATTTCAGCACTATCCGGCCTTTGCTATACCCTGGGCTGTCAGAGAGCAGGCATACATTATGGAGATGTGCAAGGCAGTAACATGGTTCTTTGTCCACATGTTTATTAGCACTACAGATTGGATGTCCAGGTTATGCTGATCCAATCTGTGAATGCAGTGTTTTGCAGGTGGGGGTTTAACAGATGAATTTTATATGTCTCCCATATGGGTTATATATGGGACAAAATCCCAAAGTAGGAATGGGCACTGCTCTTTAGAACTCGTGATTAAGACTCTCCATTGACAATGTGGAGTAATACTGAATGGAGAAATTCCTTCATAATTACCATAATTTCTTTTCTGTTAGCTCCAACATTATCACTGGCCACTACTGGGAGCCCCTGGCTCCTACTGGAGAATATTGCCTGATATATCTAAAGACTTTGGATTTCAGCAAAGATTTTTATATGTGGTTATGGGTTGTTATCCAGAATTGTCTGCTAACAATGGATATGTTTATATATTATCAGTAAAGCTTTTGATCTGGTTGATCACTGGACATTGATAAAAGATTGTATGGGATTAGGGTCCAAGTAGAGCAACTACAATGTTTCAAATCTTACTTTACAGATAGAAAACAGTATGCGGCGTATGGACCATCTGTATCTAGATTGAAAGACGTGAAAAGAGGCATCCCACAGGGTTTGATACTGGGCCCACTGATGTTCAATATGTACATTTATGATTTAACCAAATGATATCTAAAATGGGAGTAATATAAGTTCATATATCTCATCAAATGTTAAATTTCAGCCAGTCATCGCATGCCACATCATTTGACAGGTGGGGCTGCTCAAATGGACCAATCAGAATTATCCATGATTTACTGGAGGTCCCTCCTCAAATGCACTAGTTACGCCCACATCTGCAGGAAATGACATGCGCCAAACCCAGAAATGACGTAGCACTGCTATTTTCTAAGTGTCCTGTCCCTCCTCCTCTTCCTCCACCAGTGCCCATCAAACCCCTGCCATGCCATTCTGGCCAAACTGAAGTCCTAGTCCTCCTTCATACCTGCCACACCATCCTAGCTCAAACCCAAGTTCCTCCTCCTCCATCACCACCCTCAAACCACTGTCCCACTGTCTTAGCTCGAACCCCCTGTCCTAACTCAAACTCGAGTCCCCTCCACCATCCCCTGCCCCATGAACCTCAGTCCTTCTCCCTTGCACCACCACCACCTACCTTGCACTCATGCCCTCTCCTTCTCCCACACAGCCCCCAAAACAAATAAGTTAGGGTCTGTGTAGTTTTATGTGCCCCTGTCAGGCCGGGGTATAATTGCAGGGTGTGTGGAGTTTTGACATGGATATTTTTTAGAATGTTGTATCTAGGAGGCAATATCTTGTTTTCTACACATAGAAACATAGAATTTGACAGCAGATAAGGACCACTTGGCCCACCTACTCTGCCCATTTCCTACCTAATGGATAAGCTGCAGATCCTAGTTAACCAACAGCCTACTTCCTCCTACCTCCCACTAGAATTGCCTTATGTCTGTTCCATGCATTCTTGAATTCCCCACTGTTTTTGACTCTCACGACCTCCTCAGGAAGGCTGTTCCATGTATCCACAACCCTCTCTGTGAAGAAATACTTCCTCACATTACCTCTGAGCCATTCCCCCATCTTCAAATTGTGCCTCCTTGTTTTTGCACATCTCTTTTCTGAAAGATACTACCTCTTGGACTTTGTTGATTCCCTTGAGATATTTGAAAGTTTCTATCATGTCCCCTTTCTCCTTTCCTCGAGGCTATACATCTTTAGTTCCTTTAGTCTTTCTTCATATGGCTTCTGATGCAGACCCTGCATCATTTTGGCTGCCTCCTCTGGACAGCCTCCACCCTGTCTATGTCTTTGTGGAGATGGGGTCTCCAGAACTGTACACAGTACTCAGATGTGGTCTTACCAACTGTCTGTACAGAGGGCCAACAACTTCTTGTTTTCTACTGGTGATGTCTCTCCCCACGCATCCCAGTATCCCCAAGCCCTTCTTACTGCCCTCTCACATTGCTGGCCCACCTTTAGGTCATCTGATATGACTACCCCCAGGTCCCTTTCCATTTTTGTTGTTGTCAGTATCTCACCCCCATTGTGTACTCTTCCCTGGGTTTTTGTTTCCAGGTGCACTACTTTGCATTGAATCTAAGCTGCCATATATTTGACCATTCCTCAACCTTCAGCAAGTCCCTTTTCATCCTTTATAACCCCACCTTGTGTATCAACCCTGTTGCAGATCTTTGTGTCATCTGCAAAGAGACATACTTTCCTTCCAGTCCCTCTGCAATGCCACTTATAAAGACATTCCAGTTGTACACATTTACAGTACCCAAAGACAGTAACTTTTGAGCTGCATGTTTTACACAAGCATGGGCTTCATTCACTTCCTCCCAAGTGATGAGGTGGGCACAAACATACACACATATGCCATGTATCACTCAAAATAATCAGACTGATTTTTAGGAAAAGCTGTTAAATCTACAATGTCGCTCATCTTACATATGGCTCTTTGGTTAGTTTTTCCATTACTTCAGTATATAGTGTCCACAAAAAGTGAGGCAACTCTTTAATCAGAGTCAGTGTGCTTTCTGCCAGTGAAGTAGCTGCACCTTCAGAAGCAGACATTTAATGCAGGCTGCTTTCCAAAGTATATAGGGTCCTTTAAAATGTCCTTTATCACACTGTACATTGTAGACATCAATACTGATTGGAATATCAGGAGCATGCCAGTATGTTCCATCTGAAAGTACATTATAATACACTATTTAGGAAAGCATATGCTAAATCAGATTTATGAAACACAACAAAAGCAATAAAAGAAGCAAAATATATGATGACAGGCTCAGCCCCTTCTGCAGACTAAACACTAAAAATTCAACAGTGGTACATATAAAACCACAAAAGTGTACCACATCATAAGGATTATGCATAAACTCTATAGCAATTTTATACATCACTTCCTCAAGAGTAGTACCCTCATCCTTAAAATAATCCACAGTTTCTTTTGGGGTCTCTCGGAGACCATCAAAATTCCTTGGCATGTCTCTAAAAGTACAGATGGTGCTTGTCCTGTAGGTAGATTTAAACCAGGTTGTTTAGCTCTGTGTCTGACAAGTTGGTAAATAACCCTCTGGATGCACTGACAGGGTGTTTCTATTGTGGTATACTCTGTAACGAAGCATACAGCACTATGTTTTAGTAACCTTCACTGCAGGATGCAGTTTAGCAAGCAGAAAAACATTTATCACATGGTACATTGTAGACATCAAGAGTGACTGGAATATTGGGAGCATACCAGTACATCATAATACACTATTTAGGAAAGCATATGCTAAATTAGATTTATGAAACACAACAAAAGTGACAGCTTCTGCATAATGTATAATGACAGGCTCAGCCCCCACATTCTGCAGACCAAACATTAAGAGATCAACAGGGTACAGAGAAACCAAAAAGTTTTCCAGATCATAAGGGCTATGCATAAACTCCATAATAATATCTTCCATTGCTTGCTCCAGAGTAGCCCCTCTGTTTAAAATAGTCTGTGTTTATTTTAAGGGTATTTCTCAGATACTGTCAAAAATTATTGGCCTGTCTCTAAAAGTACAGATGGTGCTTGTCCTGTAGGTAGATTTAAACCAGGTTGTTTAGCTCTGTGTCTGATTAGTTGGTAAATAAGCCTCTGGATACACTGACAGGGTATTTCCCATTATGGTATATGCTGGAAAAAGCATACAGCACTATGTTTTAGTGACTCTCACTGCACGGTGCAATTTAACAAGCGGAAAAGCCAGGGTAGCAACATGAACAATATGGGGGAGGGGGTTAAACGTTTTACAACATAAACAGGGTCCCTGAATTTCCTTAGAGAAATTTTTTTAAAGGGCCTTGCTGACAAATGGATCATTTCCCAAGCAGAGAAGCCAGATTAACAACATGTACAATATCACAAGGTTTTTTCTGCTTCATAGTCACACACACATATGTGACTATGACAATCATGATGTAAAGCCACAAAGACATTCATTGTCATTCACAAATATATTGGCAAACAATTTAACATTTTCTACAAGTGGCAACACGATTCATTCATATATTTATCTGTATCCTCCCATACTTCTGGAAGGGTAACATCATCAGTTCAGAGACTGCATGTATCTCACAAAGGCAAATTTCATATTGAGGTGAACCAAACAGTGATGGATGGCAGTAATGGTTTAGGATCAGATACATAGGTCTTTGGATTCTCTCTGTACTTGCATTCCATAAGATTATCTTTAAAATAAAGTATGACACTTTTTGGTACTGAAATGTTTACATGTAGCAGTTGGGGGCAATGTATTTTACAGTATAAACAGGGTCCCTGAATTTTTTTAGACATTTTTTAAAGGGGCCTTTGCTGACCAGACGGTGGCCTCTCTTCTAATCTGTCTGTCTGGTGGTACATATTTTTAAGACACCACTTGGGATCATCAGCTCTTTTCACATCACTTAAAACATGACCAATATGTTGTAGTGTTTCATTGGTCAAATTTAAGCCCTGTTGTTTCATTGCTATTGTTAAAATCACAGGCATAAGTTGCCCTATATGTATGGCTTCAGAAACATTTCTGTATAATTTTCTAGCTGTCAATTCATCAGTGATACAAGAATGATTTTTCTGACTAGGGTCTTTTATCTCCCACCCAGGACAGGCATCAACCAATTCAACATGTATCACCCTTCTATCACTGCAGCAATTATGCCGCAGATGGTAAGTGATACATAACATACTTACAATACGACTGCGGGTCAGTTTTGGGGGTTTACTACTGAGGCCTGGTTTTTCACATGAGGACCCCTGTCTAATCTCAGTAGAAGAAGAAGAGGGTTGGGTAGTGATCACAGCCTGTTCTGTGACATTTTGAAACATTCTATCACTCTCTGTATTTCTAACATGCTGGTCTTCACACATCTCATTAACAACCTCATTTGTATCTTTCACAAACACAGTTGAGTAGTAGATTTGTGGAAGTCATGAATCCCTGCTGTCTGAATATGACTGCTGCTCCATCACAAATCCTTCAGTCTATTAAAGTAAAACAGAAAACAGAATTGGTCCTGTGACTCATTATAGGTAAGATTTTGTTCTACTGCTAACTCATCTTCTCAGTTACACCATGCATGCATGTCACCACTCACATTTTATTAATGTTAAAATGGGTTTACCTCATCAAGGCAACTCTTTTCATCTTCATTTTCTTATCTTTTCTTTCTTAGCCTGGGCTTGACTGCTTGTGGCTGCATCATCATCATCCACCTCTTGGGAAGAGGTGCCTTTGGCTGAGTCTTGGATTTCTTTTTACAACTTTCTCTTATGCTTTTTTGGCAGTGTCTCACCAACCATCTGCTCTGGCTCCACTTCTTGTCACTCTCTGTTTTGGGTTTCATAGTAACATCTTTTCGCATCAGATTCACAACCCAGCACCTCTTAAAGGTCTTGCAGTGGTGCCTCTTCGGAAGGACAGTCAGATTTAGGATTTTCTGATTCACCAAACTGTGCAGCGAGATTCTTTTTATGTCAGACACTCTTCCACTCAACAAGACTTGTGTGGGACATTTTTTCACACCTCATGTGGTACACATACATTGGCTTGGGTTAGGGGCCCGATAGCCATCTTCTTGCTGGGCTTTTCATCTCCAGACTTTTAATTCAGTGGTGTGACACTCTGTTCTGTTGCTGGGAGGTTGAATTGAGAAGCGCCATGCTGTGTCATCTTCTTCTTTATGTTTTTGACAATCTGCTCCAAGTCCATAAAACAGAATCTGAGGAGTCTCTCAAAACGCTGTGCCTTCTGGCTTCAACTGCAGGGTTTATATAAGGCTTTGTAAGATGGACTGCCTCTGGTAGAACCATCACCACACCCACCATACTATACATGGTAACATGTGTCACAGACATATCTATTGTAGCCCCATCCCTTTTTAAAACATTATAAACATCACTCACATTTCATTCAGCCTTCTCCTTGATGCTACACAGAGCTGAGGGGAGATCTATAGGTATGTGTCTTCCTTTTTTCTGATTCAAATGTATTTTATTCTGTAATTCATGATGGGTATAAATGATTAGTTTGTGATTGCTAACATTTGCCTTGCTATCCATAGAAACTGTTGAATCAGCTTATTTACATGCAGGTCCCGTATACACACACACACACACACACACACACACACACACCAGAGTCTTAGCCTTTCTTGTTCTCAATTTAAAACACACAATTTTATTTTTAAAACAAAAGCTTATATCTACATTTTTACAGATACTTGTAAATACAGAACTCTTGACACACACACACACACACACACATACACACACACACACACACACACACACACACAAACACCCCCACACAGCCAGCATTTTGCAATGCTATCCAGAGAAACTGTTAAACTAGCTTATGTACATGGAGGTATCTGTTTTAGCTTATGAATGGTACATGAATATACATAAACATAGAGGTAACATTTTGTTACAAGTTTTACACAGGCCTACAGATGCATATTAAATTATTTTATACCTTGTTTGTTATAAAACAGAAAAGTGGTACTTAAACAGAAAGATGGATTTCTCTGTGGGGTCTCCAAACAGATCTCCGAAACCTCTGCATGATGAGGCTGCCTCCTAGACACAGCATTCTGAAAATATCCTAATCAAAAACACACACATAGGGCATGTGCAATTATACTTCCAAGCTGACAGGGGCACATAACACTATATAAACCCTAACTTTTTTTTTGGGGTGTGGTGGGGGCATGGTGAAGAGGGACAGGGGTTTGAGCCAGGATGGTGGGGTGCAGGAGAAAGGAGGGGACAGGAGTTCGAGCTAGGATGGTGGGACTCGGGTTCAAGCCAGGATGGCATGGCAGGATTCAAGGGGTGCATGAGAAGGAGAGGCATAGGATGCTTACAAAATGGTGGTATGTCACTTCCGGGTTTTAAGCACAGGTCATTTCTTGTGCAAGTGGGCTGGGACATGGGTTCAAGCACATGTCACTTCCTGCACAAGTGGGTGGGACATGGGTTCAAGTGCATGTCATTTCCTGCAAGTGGGTTGGACACGGATTCAAGTGCATGTCATTTCTATGGAAGTGGTGGGGGCCAATGCATTTAGGGAGGGACTTGGTTAAACAAGGGATCTATGCTGATTTGTCCATTTTAGGCTACACCCACCTGTCAAATGATGTGGCATGTGCTGATTGGCTGAAATTTAACATTTGACGAGATATATGAACTTATACTACTGGCCTCCTAAAGAGAGAGGGAACAGCAAGTAGGGACACCATTCACCTCCATCCAACAGTGGAATCTACCTACAGAAACTGGGGAACACTGACTACTGCTTATGACCTGAGGCATGGAGGAGAGAAAAAACATTTGAGGAGGAAATCTCTGGGATCAAGGCCTAGGTCGCTTCCTCCAGGCTTGGGATATTTTGTTTAGTGATGGCTCTGCTACTGCAATTTTGAAATCCAATTAAAAGGAATGGAAAATATTCCACTTTGGAGGAAAGTTCTCACTTGATCCCTCTAATGGGAATGCTGTGGAAGGTTGTGAGCACTACTAGACAACAATGGGCAACCAAGGCAGGAGAAGAAGTGGAATGACTGCTGAGCAGCTCACTTGGCCTACCCCCAAAAAACAAACACAGGTGAACCAGAGGTAGTTGTGGGGAGAATACGGTGAAGGTGCCTTGCTAGTAAATTAATACTGAGCCAAAGGAGATTGCTGTAACCACCTTCATGGCTAGTCTTAAATTCTACACCAGGAGCTGCCATCAAGTCTTGAATAGCTAAAGCTACGCCTGAGCAAGGATATTCCCAGCTATGGGCCAGGTGAGAAGGACCCCACCTCAGGTTTTGCACACTCAAGATGCAGACTTTATAGGTACAGAGTGAGACCGTCAGCTGCAGGGAGGCCTGAGCCATGGTACTTAATGGTCATGGTTGACATGCCCCAGAAACAAATTCAGAAGAAGCTGGATGAAGCAAGGAGGTTGCAGACCTCACGGAGGGCAGGCATGAGCAGAGTGAGTTGTAGGTAGATGATTGGACCTGCATGAGGTCTGTAAGGCAGAGTGCAGTGGTCAGACCTACATGTAGGTTGGAGGAGCAGCAAATACAAATTAACAAGGGCAAGCTGACCAGTCCCACTAGGATGCCAATTAAAGGTGACAAAATACTCTGAGGATTTTAGCAGCGAAGGCAGGATTTGAACATGAGGTAAGTATGCACACATGGGTCCATGGCTCCTCAACAACACCTCCAAGTCCCCACCACAGGAGAAAAAGAAAGCAATGGGAAAGCGCCATGACCCACATGCAGATATTAAAGCTATTTTACAGCATCAGCGGTAGCTTAGCTGTCCTCCAGAGTATAATAGCAGTGTGCAAATGTAATAGAGCAGCATCAGTATTGAGTAATTATGGGTTATAGGGTAGCACTGAATAAACGACACTGTAGGGAGGCAATGCTCTGAAAGCAGCAAATTGGCTAGGCAGTGCAGTGAAAGCAGCAGCAATGAGATACGTGGTATCAGTTCAGGAAGCAGGATTGAGTTGCATGGGCTGGGGTTCAAAGTGAGCCCGAACAGGTGAAAACAATTAAGGTGCATAGCATGGAGAGCAGCAGCAGGGAAGCAGCTTGAGCTGAAACACACAGATAACTATTGTAGTTGCATTGTGAATAAATGGGAGCAAGTAGCATGAGCTCAAGATTAGCAAAATACAAGCAGTTTGGAAACAGAAGCCCCACAAAAAGAATGCAAAACAAAAGACACAAAAACACAGAAGAACAGGGAACAAGCAACACAAAGGCCCTGTCCAGACTATGCCTCTGTAACATTACAGAGTGCCCAAACTATTACCGCAATGGTTTGCGTTTACCTGTAAAGTTACAGAAGGCGTTGCAACCGCTGTTGTTGAAACCAGATATGAAGTGGGTTGAAACCAGATATGAAGTGGTTTCAACGATGGTTATGAAACCGTTATGCCTCGGTAACATTACTGGGTGTGTAGTGGATGTGTGTGGTAACAGTCCTCTGCAGGGCCCATAGCGCAGCGTGAGCTGCATTCTGGGAACGGTGCCGCCATCGGTCATCCGGCACCCCTAGTGTGGACGGCGGTACTGGTCCCATAATGGACACCTCCCAATGTGAACACACTCCAGTTGCTCCCCGGCCGTAACGGACTGCATCCATTACCAGGCCGGAGCGGTGTAGTGTGACAGGGCCAAGAAGCACACACAGCCAGAGGCAAGCAATACAAACCAAATGCAGGAGAACAGAAAACAGAAGTCCAGCAAAAACAAGCAGAGACCAAAACACAGCAAGTTGGGGCAAGCCCCAGCTGCAAAGGACAGACTGACAGAGTCTCTGGCTGGAAAGAAAAAGTGCTTCAGAAGGAGGCTGAGAGGAACTGCTTATATACCTCAGGAAGGGGGAGTGGCTGGCCGCTTGTCCATTGAACTACAGGCCCAGCCTTCCAATTCTGTTCTCTGTTTACATTGGGATGGCTGCCCTGTCTGCACCCTCCTGTAGATTCCAGTGTAGTTAACTTTTTGTCTTGGGGGGGGACCACCATCAGCAGGAACAAAGGAGATGGGAGGTGGATTCAAGTCCATTTTCAGAGTCCTGAAGGACTTGCAGCTCTGAAAGCGGACAAGACTATGGAACTGGATGAGATACACCCAAGGGTACAGAAAGAACTCGGGAGGTGCTGGCTGCCTTACTGATGGCCTTATTCAGTAGCTTACTGAATCAGTCATGGTTCTAGAGGACTGGAGGAAAAGTGCAAGCTGGTGTTTTATTTTATGAGACCGTCTTCTAATAAAACAACAACAAAGCAAAATTATTCCTGTGGAGTCAGAGTCCTTTGATTTTGAGGTGGTGAGTGTCTGACTATTTCTGGTGAAAAGTTTTAAGGAAGTTTTTGCAGTAAGGTATTGGGCTTCTTAGCCCAATACCTTACACCAGCATGAGCTGATTTGTGCTAAAAGTAAAATTTGTAACCAAGTCTAAATAGTTTTAGAAGGGATCATGTCTGCCTCTGCAGCCACTGCCAGCAGATCCCTTCTTACTTCCTAGTATGCCTGTTCTGCCCCTGGGTCTGCGTTTTCATGATATATAAGCAGGGAGGCGTGGGGGCATGCCTTATACAAGTCTGGGGCATTTTTCAATGCGGTTTCAAGCTTTAAGCAATCTGGGGAGGGAAATGAAAGCCACTGCTCTACTAATAGGTTGGAAATTTACTTTAAGTTTGTCATAGAGCACCACCAGTGCAATGTGAGTTTTTTTCATTGGAGGACTGAGGAAAGCAGATGTGGCCCTTTACATTAGGGAGGGCGAGGCTAGTAACTATAGGTTGTGAGCCCCACCTCAGTGGTGGGGAAATTAATGGAAATCCTGCTAAAGGAAAGGTTGGTAGAGTATCTTGAATCCAATGGGCTGCAAGACTAAAGGCATCATGGATTGAAGTGGGGAGGTCATGCCAGGTGAATCTGATTGAGTTCTTTGAATGGGTGATGAGGGAAATAGATGGGGAGGCAGCGGATGTGGCCTATCTGGATTTTAGCAAGGCCTTCGACGGTGTGCTGAACATGAGACTAGTTAAGAAACTGAGCAGCCTAGGGTAGGATCCAAAGTGTTGAATTGGGTTAGTAACTGGTTTGGGGCTAGGCAACAAAGCGTGGTGGTTAAAGCACTCAGTCTAATGATGGGAGAGTGATGAGGGTGCGCAGGGCTCAGTACCAGGACCAGTCATCTTCAGTATCTTCATAAATGCCATTACCATGAACTGGAAGGAAGAGTATGACTTTTACAGATGATACAAAATATGTAATAGGGTGACAATAAAGAAGGGGTGGAAAGAATAAGTAGGGATCTTGGGAAACTCGAGGAGTGGTCAAGAGCATGGCACTCGGAGTTCAATGCTAAAAGTGCAAAATCATGCAACTAGGACATATGAATCCAAGAAATGAGTATCGGATTGGGGATACTGCTAGTCACTAAGCAGGAAAGGGATCTTGGGTTATCATATCTGATTACCCCAAAGTGGCAGGGAGTGTGACAAAGCAGTGGGTTGGGCTAGTTGGATGCTGGGATGCATAGGTAGAGGTAACTCCAAAAGGAGGAGGGAGGTGGTGTTGCCACTATATTGCTTGCAGGTGAGACCCCACCTGGAGTATTGTGTCCAGTTCTGGAAGCTACATCTTAGAAAGGACATAGGCTGGAGGCAGTCCTGAAGGTGGGCAACTCAAATGGTGCAGGGTTTGCACCAAAGGCCCTATGAGGACAGACTGAGGGTATCAGCATGTACACCCTAGAAGACAGGAACACGAGGGGGTCATGATAGAGTCCTACAGGGTGCAGGCGGGAGTCTGTTTCAAATGAGAAAGGGCATGCAATGAAGCTGGTGGTGGTGGTGGGGAGTTTACGAGGGATGTTAGAAGTACTGCTTCACTGAAAGATGTTGGATGCCTGGAACAGACTAAAAGCAGAAGTAGTGGAGAAGAAAACAGTACAGGACTTCATGCATACATGGGATAGGCATACTGAAATACTAGGGAATGAGCAGGAGGAGGCAGGATTGCCAGAGACCAGTTAGGCTCTGCAGAGACAGACTAGGCAGGGACCATCTGGGAAGACTGGGTGGGCCAAGCAGTCCTTTTCTGCCAACAAATTCTCTGTTACCTGGTTAAAGTGTGCTTGGCAAGGTGTCTCCAAAAGAGCAAAGTGTGCCTACTCAACGAGAGACTCTAATTACGGGAGACTGAACTCGGACAGAAGGTGGTAGACAATGGCTTATCAGAGCACCTCCTGCAAAGAGAGTACCTTGATGATAGCAACACTGATCTGATGGTCTATGAGGCAAAGCCTGAGAGAGAGAGAGAGAGAGAGAGAGAGAGAGAGAGAGAGAGGGCCCTCTGGGACTGCAAGGTGCTATGAAAGGTCACAAAATATAACACAAAGATAGATTTCAGGCTGCAGAATGATCTAACAGGGATATATAGCTGTGACATGAAATTAGCAAAGCCTTATCGCCCTCAACTGGATGCAAAATATATCTACGAGTCTTGTAGATGCTTAGAGCTAGATTTTTATTTCCTCCCTTTACGCAGGAGAAAAGTATCAATTTAAAAAGAGACAAAACTCTGTAAAACATGGGCCACTGCATAAAGTTCGGTAATTACATCTCATGTATGCTGAACTTTTTATTCTGTCTCCTAAAGACTGTACTTGGCAATGTGCTGATGGGTACGGAGTACATTAAGAATCTGCAATGTAAGGGCATACAGCGCCATCTGCTGACAGAAGTAGTAATTGCCAGCATCCACAGCATTGTCAAAACTTAGCAAATACTGTAGAAAGGAAAGACCGAGTAAAAATTTTCATACAACAGCGGAACTAAGTCCCATGCCACAGTCCCAGCTGCAGGACCAAATCTCTGCACCTGCACTGATTTGTATTTTCAGCCAGTGCATCTACTGGGATGTTACATTTGGTCACACTGAATATGCCTTTTCCGGCTGCTGAGTCGAAAATGGCGCAGCGTCAGAATCGTGGAGCCGGTTGCAAACCAGTTCCACTTCCTCACCAAAGTGGAATACTAAATTTAGTCTTAAAGCAGTAATGAATTCATCTTTAAAACTAAGTTTAGTAATCTTTAATCTTCTGTAAGCATCATCAGAACAAGAATCTGCCTATAGGAATACTAATTCTAGAAGTATTCCACTGTGATTGTTTTTAAAAATAAATTATTACTAAATGAATATTATACACATATTTTAAAAGTACACATTTTTGAATACTTTCGAATGATAAATGAAGACTTTTCAATACTTCTGTTTGTGTTATGTGCAAGTTTGTTACTTTTCATTCTGATCACTTTTTTACAGTAAGATTTGCTCTATCAAGAATGCTAAGAAAGACATTAATACTGCACTGTCAAATACATAGATACACACATGTATACATACAATCTCAGTTGAAGAGTTTTATACAGTTATTTCTTGAGCCCTTAATGTGCTTTTAACTTCTCAGATAATTTAGCTATCCAGGGTCATTCCTCAATAGGAGTGACAAGAGTATCTCCCATGGTTGAAAAGAATCTTACACAGAAAATTACAAAACATGTCCCTCTACTGTGCCAGGTACACAATCAGTTACTTTAATGGAGTATGGGTCCCATTTTCATAATGGTTGCATCACATAATGACATTGTTAGGATCAAAAGGGAGTGAGGATGGGCAGAAAAAGGGAAGACTAGGCAGAGGAACTCAGTAAGTACTTCTGCTTAGAGTTCACGAAAGAAAGGGATAGTCCAATACCACATGCTAAAGGGGCAGCAGTGGAGGGGATGCAGAGATAACAGATGAGTTAATCCAGGAGGAAAGCATCCTGAAGGGCCTTAAAACCTTGTGGTGGACAAAGCACAAGGACTGGATGGTATACACCCAAGTGTCCTGAAGAAACTATCAGAGGGTTGGCAGGCTCTCTGACAGACCTGTTTAACACCTCTTTGGAGATAGAGAATGCACCTAGTTACTGGAGGATGGCTCATGTGTGCCCCTCCACAAGAGTGGATCCAAGGATGAACCAGGCATTTACAGACCGTGAGCTAGACCTCTGTAGTGGGGAAGTTAATGGAGACCATTCTGAAGGAGAGGTTGATAACTTTCCTTGTTAGTAATGGTCTACAGGATGACAGAAAGCATGGATTTATCTTGGGAAGATCATGCCAAACTAACTTAATCGACTTCTTTGACTGGGTCCCTAGGGTGACTGGCAAAGGCCAAGCTGTAGATGTCCTGTATCTAGATTTCAGCAAGGCACTTGACGTGGTGCCACACGGGAGGTTACTGAGCAAGCTGAGGGACCTGGGTGCATTCCAGAAACTGGTGGGGTTGGTTGAGAGCTGGCTACAGGGCAGACAACAGAGGGTGGTTGTATGGGGGGTCATCCAAGCCAAGGCCAGTAGCTAGTGTGGTGCGCAAGAGGGGTCAGTGCAGGGCCCTGTTTTGTTCAATGTCTTCACTGAAAAATAAGATCAGCCTGTTCGCTGATGACACTAAGATTTGTGCAAAAGCGACAGTGAAAAGGGAGGCTGGCACACAGGGAGTACCTAGCTAAACCTGAGCACTGGTCTAAGGAGTGAAGATGGGGATTAATGCAAAGAAGTGCAAGGCCACGCACCTCAGAGCCAGAACTCCAAGAACCAGATATTGCTGGGAGGAATGCAGCTATCAGTTACAGAAAGGATCTGGGGTAATAGTCACAGGGACACAAATGTATCAACACAATATGGGGGCTGCAGCAGGGCAAACAGGATGCTGGGGTGCATTGCCAGAGGGATCACCTCTAGAAAGAAGGAGCCCACACAGAAAAAGAAGGGCAAATTTACAGTTGTTTTATCCTCAAAGTCCCTTAGTTTCTCAGTATGTGTACCATTCAACCATTCATTTTCCAATTTTATCTTTACCCTTCATTTTTGCTCTCGATATCCCTTCAAATACCCTTCAGATGACCCATATTTATGAGCAGTTTATTTTGAATAATTCATTTTCCATTTTGTATTATTCTGAACCATTCATTTTCCATTTTTATCTTTCATTGTCAAAACTGCACCTAGTATCCAGTCAAATACCCTTGAAATGACCCATCTTGTAGCAGTTAAATTATTTTAACTATTACATGTGTTTTCTTTTATGTTTGCTTGCATGCATGTACAAGAAACATAGTGCCACCATATGAGTTTTCATAGGTGTGGCACTCCCGCATCCAATGCCCTGATCTTTTTGCAGGCATGGTCGCATCACACCAGTGAATGTCCAAGTTGTCTATGACAGCATTTCCAGATGCAGTGGCGTACAGTTGAAAGAGAAGACTGCTACAATCAGCTGTGGTAAGTGTAGGCAATTTGCATACTGCCGCAGGCCAGCAGTATGCAAATTGCTTACAGTCACCACCGCTGATTGTAGCTGTCAAACTGTACACCACTGCATCTCCCACCACTCATTTGTTGTGTGCCGAGGAGGTACCCAATCCCCTCGGGTCATGCACACTCCCAAGCACACTGTATGTCCAACAGGGTGCCCAATCTCTGTCGGCTCCAGTGCCCCCCAAAACAAACTTCCAGGTGCCATGCTGGGAGCCCACCCCAGCATAACAAAAACCGTGTCCTCTATGCTCCCTCCCTAGAGTGACCAACGGGGCGGTGAGTCCCAGCTGGCTCCACTGTCCCCCCAAACAAATCTTCCAAGTGCCACACTGGGAGCCCACCCAGCGTGGCAAAGTTCCACATCCTCATGTGCTCCCCCCACACACTGTAGTATTGATAGGGTGCCCAATCTCCGTTGGCTCCATTGCCCCCAAACAAACTCCAGGTGCCACTGAGCCCATCCCAGCGCGGGCAAAAGTCCCATGTCGCCTTTGTTAAAAAAACTGTAACAAAAGAAAATGGTCCCTCATTGACTCTCTTGCCCCCACCCAACCCGCTACCACCCTCTGTACCCCTCACCTCCCCATCCCCACCTATACTTACTTCTGGAAGCCGGCGTGATGATCTTTGGTGGACCGGGAACATGTCTGCACTCTTCAAAGCCGACCGCTAACTGAAGAAATGCCAGTAAGCTGTATAATTACATAACAGATTTTATTTTTAACTTGTGCATATCTTGGTCATTTGTTTGAAGGGGAGTGCATGATAGAAACTTTCAAGTACCTCAAGGAATTAACAAAGTCCAAGAGGGTAGCATCTTTGCACCAAATTTTCAACATGGGGTTCTTGGGGCCCCATCTCATGAATTCAGTGACTATCATCTGGTTATTTGGTCCCGAAGGTGATTTCGTGGTCACCGCGCAGAATCACTTTTCAGGACTGATTAACAAAATGACAGTGTCACAGTTCATGAAGTAGGCCCCAAAACCCATGCTGAAAATTTAATGAAAAAAATTCCCCAAAATTACCGTTTCAGCGTGGTAGTTATACAGTTCCTACGCATCAGAATCCTTTGAGAATTTTAATATTTTCACTCCAGATTTTCAACATTGGTATTTTTTCACACTTCCTTATGAACAGTGCTGCTGTCATTTTTCATTATATCGCGAATGTGTTTTTACTCGCACAGAATAGCGTGATCGCTGTGGGAAATCAATGTTCGGGACAGATTAAAAATTCACAGTGACACTGTTCATGAGCAGAGGTTCTAAATGTCTATTTTTAAAATTTGGTGACAAAAGTCCATAAAATGACTGTATTATGAGCGCGCACTGCGCAGTTTAGTACGCACCTCGTAACGTTACAAATTTTTATATTTTCACTCCAGATTGTCAACATTGGCATTTTTCCACAGCTCCTTATGAACAGACAGCTACCATTTTTCACATCCTGGCTGAAATGTATCTTTGCACTTCTGGACGGAATAGCACTGTCGCTGTTGGAAATCAGTGTTCAGGACAGATTAAGAAAATCACAGTAACACTGTTCATGAGCGGAGGTCCCAAAATGCCTATATTGAAAATCTAGTACAAAAATCCCCAAATAATTGTGTTATGGGTGTGTGTTGTGCAGTTTCTATTCACGCGTGACTTCATCAGTTTATTTATATTTTCACTCCAGATTTTCAACATTACCATTTTTACACCTCCTCATGAACAGTACAGCTGTCATTTTTATGTTTGCTTGCATGCATGTACAAGAAACATAGTGCCATCATCCGAGCTTGGAGGTGTGGCAGCCCTCTTCCAATTCAGGCAGTGTATTTGCAGGCACGCACAGTTCTCCATGCCTGCTGGAGCTGTCTGTGACAGCTCCAAAATGCAGTGGAGTACAGTTGAAAGGGGAGCTACGCTCAGTGAGCAGCGATAAGATATCGCTGCTCATGTGCGCCCCCCTACACACACACACACACACACACACACACACACACACACACACACACACGCGCATACCGCGTGCTCCTCCCACGCACACTGTATTGCCAGGGTGCCCAATCCCCTGCTGGCTGTGCCGCGATCCCAAAAGCCTACCACATGCCACACTGGGTACACACCCCAGCATGGCAACTCATCAGAGTAGCTGACGGGGTGCCTAATCCCCTGTCGGCTCCACTCTCCTCCCCGAGAGTACAGGGTGCCGCTGGGAGCCCACCCCAGTGTGGCAACAGATGCTACGGCCGACGGGTGCCCAACTCTCCGGCTCCACGCCCCAACCAGCATCCTTGTGCCACACTGGGAGCCCACCCAGCATGGCAAACATCCCGCCGTCATTTAAAAGGAAAAAACCTGCAACAAAAACTGTCCTCGGCGCTTCTCCTGCCCTCCCACAACCCGCACCCACCCACTGCGCACCTTGCCTCCCCACACCCTCCTCACCCCATACTTACCTCCGGACCTCGCGCGACCATCTTCGGTGGACCGGGAACACGTCTGCACTCTTCAAAGCCGACCGCGAACTGAGGAAATGCCGGTCAGCTGTATAATGGGATAGATAGGGTTTTCAACTTTGCATATCTCAGGCATTTTTGGAATTTTCACCAAATTTTGACATGGGGTTTTGGGACCCTTCTCATGAATGCTGTCACTGTCGTGCGTTATTCGCCCGAAGGGTGATTTCGCAGTATTCTCGCAGAAATCACCTTTCAGGACTGATTAACAAAGCGACACTACCAGTGTTCATAAGGTGGCTCAAGAAAACCTATTTTGGAAAATTTGGTGAAAAATTCCAAAATGACTGTTTTATGAGCATGCGCTAGCAGTTCCTACGCACGCCGTAAGTTCGCGAATTTTCAATATTTTCACCAGATTTTCAACATTGCCATTTTACCACCTTCTTATGAGTAGTACAGCTGTCATTTTTCACATCTCACCCAAAATGTGAGTCCGCCTAATGTAGCACACAATGGCGCAGTTGGTGTGCGAAATCAATGTATGGACAAATTAAGAAAATCACAGTGATACTGTTCATGAGCAGAGGTCTTAAAATGGCTATGTTGAAATTTGGTGAAAAATTCTTAAAAATGACTGTTTCTGACGTCGTTGCACAGCGGTTCCTTGCGCTCGTCAGTTCCATGCAATTTTCAATATTTTCAATCCAGATTTTCAACATTGCCATTTTATTACACTTCCTTATGAGCAATACAGCTGTCATTTGTCACATCTTGCCCAAAATGTTTCCGCCTTATGTAGCTATATAATGGCGCAGTCGGTGTGCAAAATCTATGTATGGGACATTAAGAAAATCACAGTGACACTGTTCATGAGCAGAGGTCTTAAATGGCTATGTTGAAAATTTGGTGAAAAATGACTGTTGTACAGAGCGGCATTGCGCGGTTCCTACACACTCATAAGTTTGAGAATTTTCAATATTTTCATCCAGATTTTCAACATTGCCATTTTATTACACTTCCTTATGAACAGTACAGCTGCCATTTTCACATGTCGCCCAAAATGTGTTTTGCAACATGTTGCGCACAATGGTGCAGTCGGTATGTGAAGCAATGTTTGGGACAGATTAAGAAAATCACAGTTACACTGTTCATGAGCAGAGGTCTTAAAATGGCTATGTTGAAAATTTGGTGACAAAAGTCCATAAAATGACTGTGTTACGAGTGAGCATTGCACAGTTTCCATGCACCCTCATAAGTTCATGACTTTGTAATATTTTCAGTCCAGATTTTCACCAGTGGCATTTTTCCACACTTCCTTATGAACAGTACAGCTGTCATTTTTCACAACATGGCTGAAATGTGTTTTCACACTTTCAGCGCAGAGGTGCGTGGTCGCTGTGGGAAATCATTGTTCGACAGATAAAGAAAATCACAGTGACACTGTTCATGATCAAAGGTCCCAAAATGCCTGTGTTGACAATCTGCTGGAAAAAATCCCCAAACTAATTACATTACGGTGTCGCGTTGCACAGTTTCTGTCTGCGCTCGTGACTTACCAGATTTTTCATATTTTGCACAGATTTTAACATTGCCATTTTTTATACCTCCCATGAACAGTACAGCTGTCATTTTTACATCCTGTTCAGAATGTTTTGCACCTGTGGTGCTAAATGCCGTAGTCGCTGTGCATAAGCAGCTTTTGGCTAACAAACTGATATTGCCACTGTTCATGAGGTGGGGTCACAAAAACCATGTTGAAAATTTGGAGTGAAAATACCAACGAATGCCTGAGGCATTAGGGTTTCCAACCATAACGCCCAATCCTGTAGAGAATGACAGGCATCAGGGTGTGACTTGGGATTCTTGCCTGTAATGCTCATACCATTCCACACCCTGCAGCCAGTGAGAGGCATCGAGGTATGCCTTGGAATCTTGACCCCAAAGTTCACCCCATTCTCCTATACCCACCCATCTCACCGTATTTCCTGATGGAATGGGGTGTGCGCATAAGGACCAAAGACCCCAAGGCACGCCGTGACACTTGTCAGTGTCCGCAGAGTGGGGTGTGGTGAAATGGCGGGCCGTTATGCCTGACGACCCAAAGGCACACCCCAATGCCTGTCACCTCTGCAGGGTGGTGGTGGGGTTGGCTTCAGTTCAATACTTCACTGCCATTCCTATTACGCAGCTCTGTAACTTCTACACTACCACTGCCAATGCCAGCAAGCAAACATTCGCATTGACAAATGCTTGTTCACATTGTGTTCAAAATGTGTTTTTGAACCTGTAGGCAAATGGCGCAGTCACTGTGCAAAATCACCTTTCGACTAACAAACTGATAGTGTCACTGTTCATGCAGTGGGATCACAAAAAACCCATGTCGAAAACTTGGAGTAAAATACAAGAAACGCCTAGGGTGTTAGGGTTTCCGACTATAACACCCTACCCTGTAGGGACTGACAGGCATCCGTGTGACTTGGGATTGTTGACAGTAATGTCTCACACCATTCCACCCCCACCCTGCAGCCAGTGACAGGCATTGAGGAGCACCTTGGACTCTTTGGTCCCAGAGTTCACCCCATTCTCCTACACTGCAGCCATTTCAGTGTATTTCCTTATGGAATGAGGTGAGTGTAAAGCCGAACACCCCAAGTCACACCACGACACTTGTCAGTGTCTGCAGGGTAGGGGTGAGGTGAAATGTCATGACCGCAGGGCGACGATCCAAAGGCACACCCCAATGCCTGTCCATCTCTGTAGGGTGGGGTGGAGTTGCGTCAGTTCAATACATCACTGCCATTTCTATACTGCATCTGTCTAACTCCTGCACTTCCACTGCTAATGCTAGCAAGCAAACATTTGGCATTGACAAATGCTTGTTTTTTTGTGGTTGTTTAGTTTACTGCTTTTTCTTAATTAATATTAAGTAAAATCAATGGTTGGATGAAAAGAATCCAGGGTGGTACTAAGAAGAGCTGACGGGCTGAAGCAAGTGTATAAGGCATTTTTCCATTATATATGGGGAAGCATAAAACTAAAGAGATAACCAGAGGGAAGCTGAGTGCACAGCACAATGTAGGGTCCCATTTCAATGTTAACACATATCACTGCTGTTATTAACTGCACTATATAACCACACTTTCTGTTACACTCCTTTATCACTGCATTATTTTTGTTATTTTAGATGCACACTATAGAACCACTGCACACATTAATTTTTCTTGTACACTTCTTTATGACTGCATTACTTTTGGTATTTTTAGATGCACACTGTAGTAACACTGCACACACTTAGTGCACATTTTAGATAATTCTCACACTTTCCCCACATTATAGTTAATAATTATTGGTAACATAATGGAAATGCCTTGTAAATGTTCAAATTGCTTTTGTTGTTCTGGTTTCACTAGCAGAGCTTGAGAGTTAATTTCCTCATGCATGTTTCTTTAGATTAGTCCAATTTAAATTAATTTTTGTCAGTTTTTTAATCTTTTCACCATCTCACAGTTAATGTTACTGTCATATTAGCTCCATACATATAACTTGTTTATGGTAAATCTACTCGAGGCAGCACTGCTACCAATACCTGCATTTGGCACACACAAACCACACAGCCCCCATGGTGGCATGCTCCATTTCCCACCCTTCCTAGCTCTGGAAGAAAGCTTTGAGTCCCAGCGCCAGCCTCAGGCATCTCAGCCCACATAGCCATGTTGGCAGACTCCTGAATTCTCCAGTCCCTTACAGAAATACAAGTGTGCAGTATGCATACAGAATGCATGCCACATGCAAAATTGTTCAGTGACTGCAGGTGGATTGCACACACCAAGTGAACCTAAACGGACCCGATAGATCTTATCAGGTTTGCATGTAGCATGCTTGACATGCATGCAGCAGCTATACTAGAAAATTCACAATAAATAATTATTTCTTGATAACAAAAGAGGCACTTAAGTGTTTTTATTTGTTTTACAACAGTCCCAGTGAAACTGTCCATACCTCACAGCTTATTGTTGGTGTTGGTGGAGAATCCTTATCTTTTTCCCATGATAGTCCACTAAAGTCCTGTTGTGTACCCAAGCCCAGCCTGCTGGGTTGCTCACCTGCACACATGCCCAGCCTACTGAGTCCCTCTCATGCACCCAAGCCAGCACAGTATGCCCTCACCTGGACCCACACACAACCCAGTAGACCCTCTTTGCACCCAAGCACTGCGCGGTGGATCATTCCAGTACTATGACCAGTCCAATGGGCCCCTCAGCTAATTCTAGCCAGTTGCTCTCCCATAAGTTTGTGTTGCAGAATAGCCAGAATAGCCCCCCATGATCCAGCAGTAAAGCTAACCTTAAAAGAACTATACTGACTCTATTGTACTTTTGTTTCAAAGAACTAGAGTGCGGTCTGGTAGGTAATAGGATACAGTAGTAGCAGCTAGCCACCCTGCCCATCCAGTTGCTGCAGCACAGAGTCAGTTCCTCAAATAAAATTCCAGACAACAGCAACCAAGAGAGAAGCAGCCTGCAGAACTAGAGAGTCAGGGTCCTGACTTCTTGTGCTTTTACTTGAGGTACATATCTGTGTTTATTTGAAAATGTACCTGTACTGTGGGTGTGGAGGGACTCAAGGGAGAGAGTGCATGGGCCTCTATCTCCTGGCCCTGCCACTGTGGGTGAGCAATCCATTGGGACCAATTTGGGATGTTAATAGCTGCTGGAAAGGGGTGGGAGGCTATACTTCTCCTGGCTCATGGTTGGATGGCCCTGCTTCTCCTGGCTCAGGAGGGTGGACCTGTTTCTCCTGGCTCAAGGGGATGGCCCTGCTTCTTCTGGCTCAGAGGGTGCCCCACTCTCCTGGCTCAGGGGTGACCCTACTTCTCCTGGAATGGATGTCTTAGTCTCACTTATACCATACTTATTTTCACCTTGTCACATGCACCCAAGGAGTAAGCCATCTTAAAGTTACCAAGTTCTTGTTTTGTGCATTTCTGTGAATATAAGCTTACTTAAGCAGAGTTTTGTTAAAAGATGATTTTTCCTACACTGATACCTTTGTTAGCCATAGCACTGGGAACATCTGTGGCTCTTTTTCAAAATTAGACATATGAACTTTTACTTCCACTTGGCTGGAGACCAGAGATGGGCAAAGGGACCTTGGTTTAATATCTCATCTGAAGGATGGCATCTCAGTAACCATTGAATTTGCATCCCCAATCTATCCCCCGCATGACTATTGTCATGAACCAGGACCACTATCAGCCCCACAACCAGCCTCCCCAGCTAAGCAATGTCCTTGAAATCCCCTCTCCCATCTGGAGTATGTGCAAGTCACAGGGGAGGAAGAAAAGCAAGAATTCAGAGTGTCTGTGTCCTCATTTCAGTGGCAGATAGTTGAGAAGTATTGTCCACTACTACCATGGGTCATTGTCACAAATGGCAATTACATAAATAATGTTTCCTGTCTCTAGCATTGTTGTTGCTTTTTGACTCCCTCCCGGGGTCACCTCTGTTAAATACTTGTTTAACTACTTCCTGGGATTTCTGTACAATTGTATTCACCTCTGTATTTTGCAAGCTGTAATTGAAAACTGTATGTACCTGTTTTTGTGATATGTTCACTGTTTGAAAACTGTACCCTCCCAGGTCGTGCTTGAAAATAGACAGGATTTATTTATTTATTTATTTATTTATTTATTTATGTATTCACGATTCGGATAGGGCCTTTGAGTCAAAGTCTCGCTTGCAAAGGTTCCACATCACAAAATTGACAGTACAGTATCAAGGAAGACATACAATGCAGGAAACTATAACAGCTAGGTACATTGGCAAGAGTACAAAAGTAAGCTAGGTACATGGAAAATGTGACATAAGGCTCACAATCAGGACCAGAGAAACTTTGGGTGATCATTATAGGTGATAAGTATAGAAGTAAGGCAGGGGGCTAGCCAGAGGCCGTTCAGCCATTGAGGGGAGGATCAGGAAACAGATTCAGTAGCAGTCGCAGCAGTTAGAGGACTGGAGATGTGTCTTTGGATTGTGATTTGAAGAGGCCGATGGAGTTTTCGTTTGTGATGAAGCTGGGTAAGCCATTCATCCATGAGGGGCCTTGAAGCTGAAGGACCTCTGGAATAGGGAGGTATGACATCGGGGAACTGTAACAGCTTTGCTGGAGCTACAAGTTTCTTTAGGGGCTGTAGCCTGAGAGATTAAAGGAGGTGAGGCCGGGGGGTCAGCCCTAGGGTAATTATTTTGGCCATAAGACAGGTACAGAACTGGATCCTATTGTCTAAGTTAAGCCAGTTAGTGGAGTTATAAAGTGAGCAGGTATGAGTGAGGTGATTGCAATCCAGTACAAGATGGCAGGCTTTGTTGAGGGAGAGATGGAGCCTATTGAGGGCCGAGGTGGTGGCAGCGCTGTATATGAGAATGCCATAATCGAGGAGGGAGAGGATAGAGGACGACACTGCCAGTTTGAGAGGAGTCTTGGGTGAGGCAGTGTTTAAGCCGGTAGAGCAGGCCAAGGCAGACATTTAGGGCAGTGGACAGGTAATGTATGTGTTGGTGGGAATTGAGAGCCCGTGTCAGGCGATTCCTAGGTATTTGAAAGTTCCACTTGCTTGAGTGGGAGTAAGGTCGGCAGTTAGGACCTGGGGGCAAGATTTTCTTCCTGGTGTTCTGGGGTGGGCAAAATCATGAGTGTGGTCTTTGTAGTTCAAAACAAGGTGTTGTGCAGTGAACCACTGTTTGGCTTCACTAAGAAGGACTGGAGGATTTGGTGGAGTTGCAGGGGTCAGGGTCGGAGCATAAAGTATGGCATCATCTGCATAAAGCAGAAGATTGCCTGAGCAGGTCGTGGGGAGGGTTTAGGTAAAGGCTGAAAAGAAGGGGACCAAGAATGGACCCCTGAGAGAACTAGGAGCTTATTGGATAGGGTAGAGCCGATTTTGACCTGCTGGAACCTACCCGATAAATAGTCTGTGAACCAGTGCAGGGCATCCTGAGAAAAGCCAATGTTGGAGAGGGTGACTAGCAAGAGGGGTGATTGAGGTGTCAAATGCCTTAGTAAGGTCAACAAATACAGTGCCAGTGGTGTGGCCTTTGTCAAGAGCCGTGGATGTGTGCGGTGAATTCAGGATGGCAGAAATCATACTGTGCCCTTTGCGGAAGCCATGTTGCTGTTTACAGAGTAGATCATGCCTGTTGAGGTGTTCAGTGAGCTGATCATAGACAATGCGCAAGGGCTTTGGATGGGAGGGGTGAGAGATAGGCGGGTAGTTGTTCGTGGCCATACGGTCCCGCCTCCTAAATATGGGGTTACGGAGGCAGATTTCCACTGAGAGGGAATTTGCCTTGGCAGAGAGAAAGGTTGAGAATATGGGTGAGGGGTAGAGTACATTGAGGGTGAGCCGGAGGAGCTTCAGATTCAAGGAGTCACTGCTATGGTGAGTGTGTCTTAGTGCATTTTTAGATACAGCTCTGCGGCCTTGAGAGTGAGGCACCGTAGATGAAAGGGGGTTAGGCTGGGAGGAGGGCACCGGTGGGGGGTGGGTCAAAGAAGTTGGGAGGAGGATATGGCTGAGGTTAGAGAACGCTTGTTGAAGGCCGAGGCTATACTGGTGGGATCAGAGGTTAGTTGCCCATCAACAGCAATCAGGTTGGGGGTGGTAGGGTTTTTTCCACCGATTTCCTTGATATTATTCCAGAATTTGCACCCTGTGCCCCAGGTGGCAATGAGGGCAGCTTTATAGTGCTCGGTCTTGGCTTTGTGACGTTCCAGATTTTTGTTTCGGGCCCCTCTGTACCTCTGCCTATCAGCTGGACGGCTGGTCTCATTGGAGAGGTGCCAAAGGGAGTTGCGAGTGTGCATCAGGGCAAGGAGACGATCTGAGATCCAAGGGACAGGGTTGCCTTTGACCGTCCTTTTGGTGAGTGGGGCAAATTGGTCACAGACAGCATTGAAGATGCGAGTGAAGAGGTCAAGGGCTAGGTCTGGGACTAGGGTATTAGTTAAGAAGGATCAGTCCTGAGATGCGTTTTAGGAGGTTAAGTCTTGCCGGGCCAAGTTTGCGATAAAAGATTACCCTGGAGGATCCTGGGAATTTTGCAGGACCACGTGCAGAGTACTGGGGAGTGATCGCTAAGCATATTAGGTAACACCATGGTGCTAGTGATTTTATGGGGACGGTTGGTGAAGTCTCACATCCAGTAGGGAGGAAGTACCGTGTGGGATCCAGGCGAGTGGGACCGATGACTACTTGTGTGAGGTCTTGGGCTGTGGCTGCGTCGATGAGCAGGGAGACTGATTTAGGCAGCCAGTTGGTGTTGAAATCGCCAAGGATTATTTTTCATTTTGATGTGGGAGGGTGGTGAGATAGGATAGGATTGAGTGGAAGGCTACTTTCTGGTCTCTAGGGGAATATAGGCTGCCGTGATGAGAAGGGGGTTTGAGAGTGACCCAGAGCAAGTTTGAGTGTAATGGCCTGAGGCCCAGATACCGGGGAGAAGTAGCTGGCATTGTATTGAGTCTTTTACGTGGATGGCTAACCCCACATTTCCCTTGATGATTGGTCGGAAGAGGTTGAACCCTGGCAGGGCGACCTCTGAGTCCGGGGTCAGGGGAACAGCCAGGTTTCATTCAAAGCAATGACATCAGGCTGGTGCTGGTGGACCCATCCCTGATACAGGTCCCACTTTTGAGCAGGCTACAGACGTTGGAGGCTGGCAATGCGAAGCACGCTGATGTGGGCATGGTTGGGCGCCAGGTAGTAATCGGGCCAGGGTTAGGTGGATATTACCAGATATTAGGAGTAGAAGTAGGAGTAGTGACCTGAGCATGGCGTACCAGGCCGATTTTTGATTCAGTAAGTTGCACGAGCAGGGGTCCCGGGTGAGTGTGACAGGGAGGAATAGGGAGGATAGAATACAGGGGCTGACAGGAGAAGAGGGTGAGAGGAGAGAGGAGGTGGGAGATTTATAAGTTTTTGGGGTACAGTGAGCGGTGGAGTGACGCCCTAAAGAGGGTTATCCATCTATGGCAGTGGTCATGGAAGTAAGTGGTATAGGAGGACACTGGGAAGGCCTCATCCCTGGGAGGGGGTGACGAGTGTAGGTTGGATACTCCTTGAGTTTTGCTGGAGACTCTAGATGCTGGGTCGGGTGATCTGAGGGTGGTTGTCTCCAGCTGGTCCTTGATAATCCGTGGCTCCAGGGGATTGACTGTTGGAGGAATTTGAGGAGGGAGAGTGAGTGCAGTGGACAGTGCAGAGAAGAGAGAAAGGATAAAAAGAAGCATGGTGAGGAGGAGGAGTTGAAAGGGTGAGTGATAACCAGCAGTGAGGGAGAAAAGGGAGAAGAGAGCAAAAATGAGGAGAGCTGACCTCTAGTGGTGACAGGGTATAGGCTGCAGATGGAAAAGTGGGCTGATTGGTTCAGCCCTTCAGCTGCTGCCTATATAGGACAAGCTGAGCAAGGGTGGCGGTGGGGAGGTGGGGAGCCGATACAATGCGTCGGCAGGGACCAAAATTTGGATTAGATCGCGGTTTGCAGTCCTGAACAACACAGACTGGCGCTGGCTCTTTCTAAGCTTTACCTGGTGGTTTTTCTCGGGGGTGGGGAGGGCAAGTTCAGCAGCCCTCATGACCTCCAAGTTGGGAGCCTTGTGGATCCTGTGTGTGTCTCTGGAAGATAGAGAGGGAGGTAAGTCTTAAATACAGGTGAAAGGTGGAGGAGATAGAGAAGGAGTGAGAGTGAAGAGGGTGCGACGAGAACAGTAGTTTTTTAATATGCAGTTTACTTTGGTATAGCACACATACATTTGCTCTAGATAAAGTTAAATGTACCCCAGTCAGCATATAACAAGTAAACAAAAAATGAAAATGCCTTAAATGAATTATTTGGTTTTAAAGTAACATTAAGTAGCGTTCGGACTGCGTGTAAAAGTGAGATTCCACTAAATACCCAAGCACATTCTATTGCTGAAGTAGAGAGAGAGAGATGAGAGCTAAGGTAATGCTGCAATCTGAACAAAAGCTATTTAATGCCACAACTCTCTTAAGGTACACTCACAATTAAATGCTAGTAGGTAGATGATATTTTGAGAAAATAAACTATCTAAACTACCGCTCTGACAGCAAACGGATTAAGGAAAAAGCGCCAAGTTCAAATTCGGATTAGATCGCGGTTTGCAGTCCTGAACAACACAGACTGGTGCTGGCTCCTTCGGGCTTTACCTGGCGGTTTTTCTATCGGGGTGGGGAGGGAGTTCAGCAGCCCTTACGACCTCCAAGTCGGGACCCTTGGTGGATCCTGTGTGTGTCTCTGGCGGTTTTTCTCGGGGGTGGGGAGGCAAGTTCAGCAGCCTTCCACGACCTCCAAGTCGGGACCCTTGTTGGATCCTGTATGTGTCTCTGGCCGTTTTTCTCTCAGGGGTGGGGACAGCAAGTTCAGCAGCCCTCACGACCTCTTGCCTAACACACTTACCCAGTTACCAAAAGCCAATAAATAAATAAATATTCAGCTCACTGTGCGTAAAAATTTGAGTATGCTGCATGTATTTCTGTAATCACAGTAATTAGTGTTGGTTAAAGGCCCACATTAAACAGCATCCAGCTGAAGATGTGGGTTGGAGAGCTTTACTAGTTGCCTTTGGTAGAGTGACACAGCAGGGGTATGATGAACACCTGGACAGCAAAGACTGCCTTTTAATGTGGGATGGGAGAGTGAAGAGGTGCCACTGGATGACAATGACTTCAAATTTACATGGAATGAGAGGAGAGAGTTGTTACCCAATGGATTCTAGGAACTGCTAGTCCACTGCCTCCTAACCCTTGACATAAACTCCTTACACCCCACCAAACCCCTCTGTGAAAAAGTGGGGGGTCAAGATGGGATGGAGGCACAGCCAGTATGTTCTTAGTGGGTCCAACTTTGGGGCTGGTTGGTCTGTGTGTGAAGGGATTCCAGCTGGGGTAGACTGGCCAATTAACCTCAACCCTTGCTGTCCCTTGCTTTACAGATCACTAAATCTCTCTCATGCCCTTTGCACTCCTTTCCACAGACCCAGTACTCCCCCAGCCCTCTTCTAACCAGTAACACCTGTCAGCTGCAGCAACCTTCAACATTCCTGTCCCTCTTGGTCAGTTGAGACCCACTCATACCCTTGACTCATTGCCTTCCTGCATGGTCCCCACTGACACCTCCCAGACCCATTAAACACCCACCCACCCCTTACGGACTGTCAATATACTTTTCCTCCACAGGACTGCACAGCCCCAGACACTAGCTCCCTTCCCTTCCTTTGTTGCCTGATACTAGCTAAGTCTTCTTACAGCCCCAGATGCTAGCCTTACCTCCTTCCATGGCCCCAACACTGCCTGCCCTCCTCCACATCTCCCCACAGCTCCCTCCACAGTAACCATTCCATCCACAACCCAACTCTGATTTCTTACCATCTCCTTCTTCCAGGACCCATCACCCCATAGTTCCCCAACACATTTGCTGTCTCACAGTCTCGCACCCCTCTACCACCAGCCCGCATTTGCCACCAGTGACACTGACTGAGAGAGGTTTGAGTGGGGAGTCTGGTCAGGATCTGGAAGGGGAATGCAGTGGTGTGGAGTGTAGTCAGCAAGGGGGAAGGGTTCCAGTTACAGAGAGTGGTCAGCTGGGGGATGGTGAAATTGGGCGGGTCTAGTTGCAGGGGGTTTGGGGGTGGAGGGTGGTTGAGGTGTAGGGTGTTGATTCAGCTACAGAGAGGGTGGTTAGGATGCTACCCCAGGTGATGATAGTTGGCCAAGACAGGAGGGCAGTGTTGGAGGGTAGAAACAACAAAAATCGAAAGGGACTTAGGAGTAATTATACCAGATGATCTTAAGGTGGGCAAGCAATGTGAGAAGGCAGTAAGCAAGGCTGGGGGATACTGGGATGCATAGGGAGAGGCATCAACAGTAGAAAACAAGGAGCTGTTATCCCTTTGTACAGACAGTTGGTGAGACCCCATCTGGAGTACTGTGTGCAGTTCTGGGGCCCCATCTCTGCAAAGACATAGACAGAGTGGAGGCTGTTCAGAGGAGGAGAACTAAAATGGTGCAGAATCTGCACCAGAAGACATAGGAAGAGAGACTAAAGCAGCTTAATATATATACTCGAAGAAAGGAGGGAGAGGGGGACATGATATAAACTTTAAGTACCTCAAGGAATTAACAAAGTCTAAGAGGGTAGCATCTTTCAGAAAAAGAGATGTGCAAGAACAAGGGGCACAATTTGAAGACAGAGGGGATGGCTCAGAGGTAATGTTAGAAAGTATTTCTTTCACAGAGAGGGTTGTGGATGCAAGGAACAGCCTTCCTGAGGAGGTTGTGGAGTCAAGAACAGTGGGAGAATTCAAGAATGCATGGGACAGAGATAAAGCAATTCTAGTGGGGGTAGGAGGAAGTAAGCTGTTGGTTAACTGGAATCTACAGCTTATCCATCAGGTAGGGAAAAGGCAGACTACATAGGCCAAGCGGTCCTTATCTGCCATCAAATTCTATGTTTCTATGTAGAGCATGCAGAGTTCAAAAGAACTCACTAAACCCCATTGGTTGTTGCCATAACTATCATGGAAACAATGTTGTCATCATTCTTGTGCTATGCTTTTGACCCGAATCTCCCTCTGTGATGACATGTTTAGTCAGTCAGTGTTGCCATGGTAACAGTGTGATTTTTTTTTTTTAACAGCTCAAGATTGGCATCTAAGCCATTAACCCAAGCCAAACAGCCTTCTCACACAGCTTCCCAAACTCTGGAATGATCTCCCCTTAAATTCACCACCCTCTACCATCCACTTCCTATCTACCACTCTGGCAAATTACCTCAAGGTAAATTGTTCCGCACTTGATCCCCAAGTCCCCCTGTCCAAATTCTCTCGCCTGACCAGCGGAACCTTCTTATGCTTGGAAGCTGGCTTATTAACAACCACAGCACTTATCTGGCAAATCATGTTCTCTACTGTCCTGTCCAGAACCAGTTGTCAAGTTTTAACTTTGCCTCAGTTAGCTGTACCCTATGTATGTATGCCTCTGTAATTGACTGTTAACCAGTGTATAACCAAATGTACCTCATTCCACTGTATACCTGTTCTATGTTGTTGCTTGATAACTTGCATGTTATCCTCCCACTGTAACTCCTAACCCCAGGTTGCACCGGAGATGAGCATCTTTTTGCTCAGCGTGCCTTTCCTGGTGAAACAATTCAATAAATAAATAAGTACAAAAACACATTCATACTAAACTGGCATTTTTTTTCATTTTCCTAGTCAGACAAACTTACTGGCTAGCCAGAGCTGATATCTGCATGATGTCAGAATCTGACATAATGTTTTGCAACCTGCGCAGATGTTCTTTTATGCTCTAAACTCTAGGCTGTTCTAATTCCTATGTCTGTGTATCGTGAATCCATATATTGTTACCTGTTATTTCTGATTGTTTCTGCATTGTACCCTCCGGTCGATTTGAAAATAGTCATTGCTATGGCTAGTGCACCTACCCGGTCATCAAAACTAAATAAAATAATAAATAAACATGTCCTATGAACATGCAACCTGAACTGGAACACAAACGGACTGTGGATGGACTGATGACCAGATGGTGGAAGGACTGTTTGAATATAAAATCAGGTACAATTAATAAAAAAAAAAAAAAAAAGCTAGTTTGAAGAGTTTTTATTCCATTGCTAAATAAAAATAAGGTACTCACAGGGGTTGCAAATAATTTAATCACACGATTGGGGCATGGCACTCAGCTTCACCTTATGCCACATTACCTCATAAGGATGTGATTTACATATGGTTAATGCAACCCTGGTCATTCCTTATTGCTTAAATATTTCAAGCCTGCCACAGTAGCTTCTTGTTCAGAATCAGCTATGACCATATTTGATCTCCCAAGACTGTTCAGTTATGAAGACTTGTGCAGGAAAGCAGGACTTCACTGAAAAGATAGCCTTCATTTTGACAACCCTAGGTAAGTAAATGTTAAATAAATCCAGTTTTCTAAGATACAACCTTGTGTAATTGTCCTCCTGACTCTCATTTTTTGTATGAATAATTTGGAACATCTTGCAAAACTTACAGCTTGCACTTGCATGTTGCTTAAAAATCTACTCAGCAAAGACTTCATTTCCCATGATTCTTTTGCTTTTTGGCAGGATATAATACTGCCATAGAGAAGCACTTCATAGTTCACTGACAGTCCTAGCATTGCAGCTTCTCTGTGAGACCAGTGAGAAAAATATGCAAAGTCTTTTCAGGTATTTGTTTTCTACAGTTTTGTAAAAAGTTTAACTCAGAAAGGTGTTTTTTTAATCTAGAATGGTTCTAGAGAGTCTCTTAGCTTAAATACAGTGCAGTTTTGCAAAGTTTCCAAATGCTGTGGTAGATCAGATTGCAATTGAAATCTTGACTTGCTGCATATGTTTAATTAGTGCTTTCTTTGTTTTACTGCATTTTTTAAGTTTCATATAAAGAAATTGGATGAGACGTAAAACCGAGGTCCCATCTGCCTGGATTGGTAGTAGTTCAGGTGGATGTTAAAGATCCCATGGCACTTATCGAAAAGAGTAGAGGAATTTCCTGGTGTCCTGGCCAAATTTCCTCATTCACTAAAAATACCACCAACAGCTTAATCTGCTTCAAGGTCAGTTGACATTCATCTGTATCCCTCCCCGGTCGGTGCCTGAAAATAGGCAGGATTTGTCTAGTGCACTTACCCAGTCAACAAAAACTAAATAAAATAAAAAATAAAGACTAAGAAATGTGTGCAGTTATTTGAATGTATATGTTTTTGTGTGTGGTAAGAGAAGGCTTTCTCCTCCAGGCTTTGAATTCAAATGTAGCATTTGTAATGCAGTTGTGTTTATATATTGTAGTATGTTCCAAACCAGGAATGTTACTAGGCAATTTACTTCTCAACCCTGTGCCATTTAAGCTGAAGAAATAGTTTTTCTTATTGGAATAAGGGTAAAAAAATCAGGAACAGCTGGCTTAACAAAATATTTAATATTAGCTGAAAAATTGTAGAGGTATACTATTTTGTGAAAGAAAACTAGACTATGTCACTAATATCTGACATAGATTTTATGTTTTTATATACTGTGAATTTTATAATTTTCTTGGAGTGACTACAGTTTGTGACCCAGGTATCACAGCGGATGGAAATAGTATCAGGAATGGGAATACCATGAATGCCATGACTCTGCCTGTCCACTACATTTTTTCCAAAGTAAATTTCTCATGGGGGGGCTTGTACTGCATTCATAGAGCGCACTGTACAGTATGGGTGTCAGGAGAACTAGGTCTAAGACCGGATGTGGAGGTGATCAGAAGGCTGTGCCAGGCATTGGCTCTTGTGGTGGGTCAAGGGCCAGTGGGGTGATCGGGCACTACCTGCCAGAGTGGGGTCCACCAGATCACCAGGGACAGGGTTTGTCTGCTACAGGCAGGTAGGGTTAGAGGGGAAACCACTGGACCACCAGGAATTCTTTCATTTTCCAAACAAGGATAGGGATCAGGGCTGGTGAGAGACCGCTGGACCACCAGGAGTGTATTGTTTTAAACAAGGATGGGAATCGGCATGGGAGGGCAGCACACTGAGCCACTGCGGTAGCATGTAATGGAGTCCATAATGGGCAAACAAATGACCTTGTAGTGCAGTGGGTTCATTTGCATCTTTGTTTGAATATTTGCCCATAGGGGTTGCAGAACTAACCAGTGTGTGCTGCACATTACCCCTGTGGTTGGTCTTTTGCCCATACCCTTTTAGCGCAGCACAAAGCATAGTGAACACTGACTGGATGCCACGCTACCATGGCTGATATTCAAATGAATGGTGCAGTCCATTTAGATTGTGCTATTCATTTGAATATGGTGCCAGAGCCAGTTGTTCCATTTTTCATGTGGCACCCCTGTGTGTGCGTGCAACTGGCTGGTTGGCTTTGAATATAGGGTCCATAATGCCTTACCTATCAGATAAGTACATTTTGATTTGGGTGTAACGGGTTATGTGTGTATATAATTACATAATGACACTAATTTAAGGTTGGAAGGAACTCTAGGTTTTGAAAGACTTAATGAAATAAGTGTTGCATTACCTGCAATATTTAGTAGATCAATAGCATAAGAGAGTTAAAAAATAGCTAGAGACAATAAAGTTAAAATACACTTGGTGCAAATCTAGTGTTTTTAACTCTTATGATACAGTAGTTTCTTTAACTCTCTTTCCACTAGAACTCTGCTTTACTCCTATATTGTATTACCATTCTTATCTCTCTGCTGCTCTTCTACTCAAGCTACTACACTTTCCTCCTTTTACCTTTATTTTAACAGATCTGTCCAGATGTTGACTGTCTACCTTTCAGATAAGTATATTATCTTATCTTGTTTAATTCTAACCCCTACTCTCTCCTCTAGAACCTCTGCCACTTCTGTCTCCATCCTTCTCTGTGCTTTCCTTTTAGATACTACCAGAATACCCCAAACCCAAGCCAGTCCAACTCTGGTCACTGTGATTCGAACAGAGCAGGTAAGTCATATTTAATTTAGGAGTCAAAATCTTGTTTTGCAGGCACTAGCCAGCAGGGCTAGTGATTGGCAAAATTGATTTTCTTGTTTGGTAACCAGGTAAAATCCCAATCTTACTAGCTAGATATAAAAATCTGCTACATTTAGCTAGTGGGACAGTGACAATTTTGATGCCAGTGAAGGAGGTAGGGCTAGTGTCACATGCCAAGGAAGGAAGTGGGCTATTGTAAGGGGCTGGGGGGCTAGTGTCTGGAGAAGTGGGATGCTAGTGCCTTGGGCTTTGGAAGATAGGTCAGCTAGGGTTGGGAGCTCTGGAAGGAGGGAGGGGCTAGTTTCAGAGCAGAGGAGAGTGTAGAGGAGGGTGTATGTGTGCCTTAGGTGTCAGAGGAGGTGGTGTGCAGAGGGGCCTTGCAGAGCAGGTGAGTAACAAGTGTATATATGATTTTCAAATGGGTGAAGAGGAAGGGGTGTGGTTTCTGGGAGTCTGGAGGGCCCAGGAGGGAGGGAGGTGATATTCATGGGTTTAGAAAAGTAGGATGCCTAGAGAGGGAAGGTGTTCAAAGCGACTGTGGTGAAGAGAAGGAGGGTATAGGCGGGGTTGAGTCGGGAAGTAGACACAGGGGTTGGTGTCTAGGGTGATAGAGGGAGCCAGGATAGTGTTGGGGCTGTGTAAGGTGTACAGTCAAGGGGCTACTGTCATGGGGGTCTGTAAGGAAAACATGCTAGTGTCAGGTGCTGTGGAGGAAGGGGCAAGTACCATGGAGATTGTGGAGGGAGGTGGCAGGTGTTGGGTGCTGTGGACAGTGGTGGCTGGTGTTGGGTGCTGTGGACACAAGTGGCTGGTGTTGGGTGCTGTTGATGAAGGTGAGCTAGTGTAGGGTACTGAGGAGTCAGGTGTGCTAGTGTTGGGTGCTGTAGAGGGAAGGGGCTAGAGTCTGGAACCATGGAGGGAGGAGGCTAGTATTGGATACTGTGGAGGCAGGAGGCATAGTTTCGGATGCTTTGGAGGGAGGAGGCTCATGTTGGGTACATAACACTGTGGGGATAATTAAACTCCAAAAGCATGAGTGAATAAAGTTTTCAGACCCTGCTTAAAAGCCTCCACCCCGGGATGAAATGTCATGTGGTGTTGGACCCACTTCCCTCACTGTCCCCTCACTAGGGAATCCTTGAGTAATACACAAGGTGAACTACGAGGAGCTGTTTAGCCTAAGCAACAGTTAAAGGACATGGAGGATATTTATTTATTTTGGCCTGGTAATGAGAGCTGTTTTCAGACTCGAACCCACCTGGCGTTTGTTGGAGGTCGCCTGACCAGACCCGACTTTGCTTATTGGATTTGATAGAAGGCTGCAGGCACATACAGAGAATAATTAACCCCATACCATGCAGAACAAGCCACATTGACTGAGGTTAGTGACATAATGGTTATGAGAGCAAAGCTCGAGTGCCCTCAGGATGTCGCTAACCTCACAAATTGTGAGGTTACCAGACGTTTCTGCAGTGAGGTGGGTTCATTATATATAATGATATGAGCAGGAGTTTCCAAACATATAAGTACAGGCAGGCTCCCTCATATGTGTTGAGTTTAAAACAGCACCGGTACTGTTTTTTTACTGGGCACTATTTTGAAATTGGTGCTTGTGAAGGGTTTTCCTGTCCTAATCAGATTGTGCTCCAGGCCCCTGTGTCTGGTTTGCTGAAGGGTGAATGTGACTGTGCAGCTGTTCAAAGAAATAATTCATGTTCTAAATGGTGAATTATTTCTCTGAGCATTCTAAAGGTGGATTACTGGGTTTAAAACCACTGCAGAAGCTGGCTTTGTACTGATATTCAGGATGGCCCAATTGCAATCCCCAATAACCCAGAGCATGGCCACCTGCTCGACCTTTCAGCTGCACAATACAACAGGAAAGCACAGAGTGAAAGGAGTGCCTTGAGTGACAAGTCTCATTGATAATGTTAGGAAAGATTAATTTCTGCATTTCATGAATGACATTTAGAAAATGGGTCTCATAAAACCTGCACGCTGATTGGCTAAGGTCCCTTGCCACAGGTGTTGTTATTTTTAACAATGCCCGATAAAAAGAAGCCCAATTTGGGTGCCCCATTACTTTGAAATTATTGGGCACCCTGAATTGTCACACCCAGCAGCTGCCATTGTTTTGCCTTTTGCTCACTGACCTCACCAGCCCCCACCATGACACCACTCTCTACAAAAAGTCATTAACTCCTAGCGCGATGCTGCTTCTGTTCCTCCACACTCCTCACAGAAAAAAGAAATACATCCTGATTTGCATGCTTACTTTTTCCCCAATATCGCTCGCTCGACTTCCCTGAAAGTGAAAACATCTGACCTTCCTTTCGTCCCACTCGCTACATTTTATCACCAGCAAGCGCTACAATAAATTAACCTTGTGCACCCCTCAATGAATAAAACACACTGTTTCTCTTTACAGTTTACATTCCTGTAATGCTGCGGCTCCTCGATCTTCATCCAAGTAATGTTCCCAAGCGTCTTTTCTAAGTCGCACACACTTGCATGCCTGTCCAGTTCCACGCAAAAGAAGCCACGTAAGATCACCACAGAAGTAAATGGACTTGTTTTTTTTTTCTTTGGGACTTAGTACAAACAGATTAACACACAGCTCATGATACAACACTCATGCTCTTGTTTTTATTTATTTATTTAGTTTTTGTTGACCAGGTAAGTGCACTAGACAAATCCTGCCTATTTTCAGGCACCACCTGGGGAGGAGGATACAGATGAATGCCAACTGACCTTGAACCAGATTAAGCTGTTGGTGGTATTTTTAGTGAATGAGGGAATTTGGCCAAGGCACGGGAAATTCCCTACTCTGTGCTGCTGTTTCAGTGGCCAGAGGGGAGTATGGGCGTTAGTGGTGTGGCGACTGGGTGCAACATGGCTCAGTCTGAGCAAGACGTGAGAGAGCGCCTGTAGAGCTGAGTTGGTGGCTGACTGAACGGGCTGTTTGGCCCAAGCAGAGTGTTCCTGAGGGCAGGATGGAGCCTGTTTCGCACAGAGAATGGAGAAGGTGAGGAATTATTTGGAGGAGCGGGGTTCCTTTACGGCTGGAAGAGCGGAGGACCCCTTATCATTGGAGAGCAGTGCAGAGGTGGCGGTGCCTTTAAACCGGCAGGAGAAGCCGGCAACACGGAAGTGAGGGCGGGAGAGGCGGTGGAGTGGTGCCTACACTGGTGGTCTTGGCGAGAAGAAACCTGGTGAAAGCAGAAGGCAAACGGAACGGAGGTCGGAGGAAGGAGAAGAGAGTCGAGGAGCGAATGAGGAATACGGCGGAGAGAACTGAACTGGGGGCAGGAGCGAGAGGTAAAGGATCCGTTTCTACACCTCGCGACCTGTAAGTAATGCTAACTTAATCAACAACTTTCCTCACGATTCAGATTTTGAAAGATGCAGGATTTGTGTTCAATCCTAAGGTGGTGGCTGCTTCTAAAAAGATACTGTGACCTATCAAATTAAGCATGGGCAGCAAGAAGGAGTGTCTGATTTTTTTCTCTTCTGACAGTGCAGCCTTTAAGGCTTTTCAAAGGAATGACTTGGGTGTTGGACAAAAGGAGCTGCTGGTAGTTTGGGAGTTGTGGGGAGCATGATAGCTCTTGGTCACCCCAAGCTGCTTTATCAGCTGCTGGCTGGAAGCAGCAGGATCATGGGGTATGGATGCCTGATTCTTCATGGATAATGCTTGGGACTGCAGTCTGCTTCACCAGAATGGCAGCCAGGGTGGGAGGGGGACAGAGTTTCTACCTCTGACGCTGCTAATTTTCATGAAAGTAGCAAGAGAACTGTGCTCTGTAGTAGGAGGGAGAATAATTATGTACCGCCAGGTAAGGAAGAGAGTGTTAATGTGAATAACATTGATCAGTTGAAAATTAGTGGGAAAAGCCAGAAAACCCTTTATCCAGTCTATTTCACAGTGCAAAGGGAAGCAGCACCTAGGAGGAATGCTGTAAGGATTCGTATAAAGGTGGTTTAAAGGATAGACCAAACAGATATTATGTTGGCAGAACATTAATTAAAGAGTCTTTGAAGTTTTCTCCTAGAGACGTATTGCATTTATCAACATTTCGGGTGAGGACAATTATGACATTAGTTTCCGTACACCTGCTTTGCTTGACCTTTTTGGGAAAGGTATAACCAGGTGAAGTTTTCCCTTATGGACACCCTTTTTCGTGATTCCTTTGTCTAAACCTTTGATAAAATTTGTGACAGTGATGTTCAGGAATGAGGGTGTTCAGGTGGAGGATATTAAATTTTGGTTGGCACAAAATGTGAATTATTAAGTGAACCCGATCCCATTTTGGATTCAGAATTATTTTGGACAGGGGGTGGAAATTTAAGGTGAAACTTAAAACAAACAGCAAAAGGTGGAACATATTCCCAATTCATTTATGTTAGGAAGAGACAGGGGTCTGCTTTATAGCGGGCAGCCCAGGGCCTGCTATAAATGCGGATCTAAATCTCATTTATCAATGTTTGTGACCAACCAAAGTGTGATAATTGTGGAGAAGTGGGTCATGTTACTGTCTTCTGTACGAACTCTTTAAAATGCGATTTGTGTGAAGAGATGAATCATGCCTTTAAAGACTGTCCCTGGGCGGCCCAGAATAAGCAAGCATGTGGAGTGTCAGACCTTTTGATTCAACAAGCACAAGAGGCTGGAGTGTCTCGGCAGGAGGTATCCATTGGGGTGGAAGAGGTGTTAACTCACCAGTATGAGGGTACACAGCAAGAGAAAGTTCAGACAGTGGGCAAAACAGGTTCTGAAGAAGGAAGCTGGAGAAGGAGGGCTGAAGCTTCTCCAGCCGGTTTGTTATTCTGATGATTTAGAAGAAAAGAGTGGAATGGGTCAGGGCAAACTTCAACCCCACTAGCCCCTCCATTATTACGAAGGTCTAGTAGGACAGTGAAGAATATGGTACCGTGGAGGTAGAAGGTATTGAATTGAAAAATCGTTTGAAGAACTGTCCTGGGAGATTCAGAGATGGATATGGGGATACTGATTCCCAAATATCGGTTCAAGAGGAGAGAGAGTGCAAAGGGATGATTATAAGGGAAAAAAGAAAAGGAGGAAGAAATGAGAATAGTACAGGTAGGAATGATCTGACTTGTACACTATAATGGATATTACATGGGCTTCCTTTAATACCCATAGTTTGTTAAAACATCTGAAAAGGCGTCAGTATTTCAGGTACTAGCTGATTTGCATATATCTATTTGTTTTTACAGGAGACGTGGATGTTTTCTAGATATCAAGTCGATGTTTTCACTAAGGATTGGCCGTGGGGACCCTCGTATTGGTCCTTTGGTGAAGAAAGAGTGGATGGGATAGAATTCTTTTAACTCCTTTAATTTTAGGTTACTTAAGTTAATAGAAGTTTGTCCTGGGAGAGTATTAATTCTAGATGGTTTTGGTTGAAAAAAAGATCAGGTTAATTAATATTTATAGCCCTCAATCAAAAGCTGGAAGGGTGGCGTGTTTTCGGACATACGACCATTTCTAGTAACAACTATTCCAATTCTTTGGGAGGGCATTTTAATTGTAATATAAAAGGAACAGGGTAAAGGTAGTTTGGAGAATGGGAAGAAAATCTATTGTGATTCGGTATGTCTTCAGAAGATTGTTAGAACGGCAGACTTGGTAAATTGTATGGATAGTCAGGGGAGGGCTGTTTAGGCATTCTTTACAAAAGGGAAGAGTTTTATGATCGATTATTTGTTTATATCCAAGAGAATCCAATTCCATAGTCCACAGGTTATTCCCATGGAATTCTCTGACCATGCTCTGATACTTATTAAGGTGGGGACACAGCAAGGGTTTCTTAGGCATAAATCATATGGAAATTGAATACGTCAATCCTTCAAGAGAGGGTAGTTTTAAAATTCCATCCATGGTATTTTGGATGCCAGGTTGTCAGTGGCTTTTTGTATCAAGATCTTGGGGTTTGGTGGGAGAAACTAAAGAAGATTGTATTGGATGGTTTAAACATTATGGGGTTAGGAAAAGGAACGAAAATTTTTTGATTATCTTAAACTCAGGAAACAGCTTCAATATATTCTATCATGTGCGAATTCTTCTAGAGGTAATTTTCGGAGCAGATAGCGGAGATTAAAGGTTTAATGAGGAAAAGACAGTATGATAGAGCAAAATCATTGCAAGCCTTGATTCAGAATCATTTAAAAAATCTGTTTTTGGAGATCCCTTCGAACTATGTAAAGCAGTTAAGGAGAAGGAGACAATAGAATTTTAGTCCAGGGAAATACTAAGGTTTCTTCTATCATTGCACTAGGAACAATTATTAAAGAACATTTTAGGGGTCTGGAACCAAAGGTTGCTCCATCGTCTCTCTCTGATTAATCAGTTTTAGGACCTAGTTTAAAAGATAATAGGGATAATGATGGTCTGAAGAAATTAGGGCAACCCATTTCAAAATTTGAAATTTTGGGAGTTATTAAATCTCTAAAACAGAATGTGTCCCCTGGTATAGATGGGTTATCAATGAGTTTTATAAAGTGTTTTCATCTGAATTAGTAGAATGTCTCTGGTTAGTATTTAATTTTTCCTCACATCCGGGGTGATGTTACATTCTTTTACAGAAGGCGTCAGACATATATCTTTAAATCTGGAATAGGGAAGCTTTAGGAACTGGAGGCCTCTAACTCTTTTGAATTCAGATTATAAAATTTTGACTACCATAATTAATAACAGACTGAAGGGGTGATAGAGAGTTTGTTTTACCAGTGCAACATAGTGGGATTCCAAATAGAAGAATCCATTCAATATTAAGTCTAATTAGAGATATAATTGAGCAGGCTGGGAAGGGGCCATTAGGGGTAATTGTATCGGTAGATCTTGAGAAAGCATTTGACAGAGTTGATCATGAGTTTTTATTTTCATCTCTTAAGTGGTTTGGTATCCCTTGAGTATCATACAGCTCATAAGGGGTTATACAATAATGCTACAGTTTATCCAGTTTTGAAAGGTACTTTAGGAGAAGGTTTTATTATGAAATGTGGAGTGCGGCAGGGGTGTCCATTAAGCCCGCTTCTGTACAACTTTTCTTTAGAACCCTTAATAAGAGCAATTATTTCCACCCTTATGGTTAGGACTCCAGGTGCCAGGGATTTCGAACTCTGGTCTTATACAATCTTTTATGGATGATATTTGTCTATTTTTTCTAACCATATGGAATTTTCTAAATTCCTTAAAGTGTTTAAATTTTATGGAAGTATCTAATGCCAGACTGAATATGCATAAATCAAAAGGGCTGTTGTTGGGTAATTATCAAAGAGAATTGTTTTCTGTGAATTTGGTTGAATTTTCTCAAAACCTTTAACAATATTAGGGGTAGAATTTAAGAATCAAAATTGCCCAGTGGAGGTTTGGTCAGGTGTTTTAGATACAATTCTACAGAAAGTTTTGATTTGGAAAAGTTTAAATTTTCTAAAATAAAGAGGATTCAGATAATAAAACAATTTATTTTGCCTCGGCTGCAGTATGTTGCAGTTATTTTCCATTACCAGTACAGCTAGAAACAAAATTATATAGCATATGCTTCCAGATGTTATGGGGAAGCAGATTGAATCCAATTAAGAGAGGATGCACATACCTGAACAGAAAACAAGGGGGTTAGGGATGGTTGACCCGTAGTATTTTGTTTTACGCTATTCTGTGCCTTTTCTTTAAAGAAATGTTTAGGGGTTCTACAGAAATAGACAGTATAGTATTCCAGAACCGGTTGCAAGCATACCTGAGTATATGGAAGCCTTCAGCTCTGAAATGGTCTGCAAGATTTAGGACTCGGATTATTTTAAGCCAGTGGCACAGAAATTGTTTAGATGGAAAATCTCATAAGATATGATTTTAAGATATACAGCAAAGGGGTTGTACAAGGCAATTATGGTACAATATGTTCAGATAGAGTCAAACTTAAAAATTGCCAGTGGGAACAAAAGTAATGTGTTGGAGCAGCTAAATAATAGTAGGCTGCCTCCTTATATATGAGGAAAATTTATGGTTAACTATGTATGGGAGACTAAATGTAAAGTGCGGCCAAACACAAGGCAATCGAAGAAAGAATTTGTCCTTACCCAGACTGTGTTAATGTGGAGGAGATGATGGAGCATTTTTTTTTACATTGTTCTTTTCCTCCAAGTTATGGGGTTCCTACACAGGTATGGAATCTCCATGGTTAGCAAAAATGGATTATGATCTCCTTGTGATTGGTATTTTTCCTCATTATTTGAGTGGTTTGAGAAAAATACATTAAGAGTCTTTTGGCTAGTTTGCGGTTTTGCTTATGGCAAACTAGGGTGCAATGGTGTTATACCAAAAGAGACCATCATTTGAAGGTTTTAGAATTTATGTATCCAATGTTTTGCATAGGGTTTATATGGAGGAATGTCAAATATATGATGCAGGGAAAGTCAAACTTTGGTGGAAGGATTTCTTCACTTTATTAAATACAAGTAAAATTACAAAACAGAGAGAGAAAAAAATAAACAAAAATAATAACAAAATAGTATGCATAAGAAACAAGCATTTACAAGTTTTAGACTATTGTTTTTCTTTTTGTTTAATGTGAAGAGTTGGTTTGTATGAGTTAAAGCTTAGTTTTATGTTATTTTCTTTTCTTAGTGTATTATCAGCAATTCAAGGATGTATTGATGTGAAGTTATGTATTTCTTGAGCTTGATGTATATGTGACTATTTAATAAAAGTTACCCCTACTCTTCAGAGGGGAACCTCTGTCAAGATAGCAGGCTGCACTCTTGCTTGCTGAGGAGGTGGCGATGGAGTGGGAGACCTGGTCTCAACTCCTGCCTCTGTGTGTGTAGAGACCACGTCTGCAACTACTGAAGCAAAGCTGGTTTCTGTGTCTACTGCAGAAAATGAATCTACACTACAGGTTACAACTTTAGAACCTCTGCAGGGTCACCTGACATGGACTCTCAAACATCTTTACCCCTTGCCGTCTCAATGAGGATTTTTCCACTTTTGACTCTGCTACTGTCTGTTTGGCTAAAAGGAGTTTCAGGACCGTTTGGGTGATGCAGAACATCGATTTGAGATTACAAAGAAGAATTTGAACAGAGAACTGCAACGGATTCGTGAAGTCAGATTGGCAGGATGTATGTCTCCTGCAGCCCACAATAATACTTTGCAACAGCCTACATTGCCTTTTCAAGCGGCTGAGGTGCCGCCCTGTGCAGCCCATCCTGGCGAGTTCTCAGCTGGAATACTCCCGCTGCTTCTCAGCTGCCCCTGCAGACTACAGTGACATCATTGCATACAGTGCCTAGTTTGCCTATTGTGACACTCTCCTCTCAATTGCTATCTCTTGATACCAATCCTGCACAACACCTACCTGGTCTGTAGAGACAGCATTGCAAGGAGCTGGCTGGGTGCAGGAACCTACAGAGGAAAGTGGGTTTCTGGTCCGTCCTATTCGGTCCCCCTGTCTCAATGGTTTTCCTGAGCTGCAGCATTCACCAAACAGAAGTCTGCCTATGTCTGACCCCTTGTGTTCCACAAGGAATTGGAACTACCCAGCACCCAGTCTTGGAACCTTTGCAGGGTTCTCTTATTTGTGCTGCTTCTCCCACTACCATTACAGAGCATACAGCTCCTGCAGTAGTGGAGCCCCCTCAAGAAAACAGAGCCAAATCGTTCTTTTTCCTCATTGTTTAAATTTCCAATTCTGGCTGCAAAGCAGCATAATGCAGCTCTGATTAGCTTATATGGGCGGTTTACCTGAGCCACCAGACCGAGTGTATGTAGCTCGACACTACCCAAGGACTCTCTGAAATTTTTTCTCAAGAAATATATGCACTGATTCATATTTCGTGAAACTACGTTTGATGTCAGCTTCCAAACGCCTCATGGCTTGAGCATTTTTGGTCACGATATCATGCCTTAGAAATACTGTCCTGTGGACCCGTTTTAGTCCATCCCCATTCCAAACCAGCCTTTAAGAATATTACCGTCCTGTTTTGGAACGAAGGTGTTGGACGTCACTGATGTTATCTATTAGCTAAAACAACGTTGTACTGTTCAGGTCAGCCTGAGGCAATATTGGACATGGAGAATATTTGGACTGGAGGCTGGAAGGTTAAGGTTTTGTTACACTCTAATGATTCTGGTCCAGTGCACCTACCTAATTCTTTTTATAGGTAGTGATGGGGGTCTTGTTTTACCCTGGACAACCGAAGCTTGTTACCAGTGTGGAGACCCCTCTCACCTTAGTAATGTCTGTGATAAGCTGAAATGTAATACCTGTGGAGAATTGGGTCATGTGAGGATTCACTGTCTAAATGACTGTAAATGTAATCTTTGTGATGAGCTGGGTCATACGTTTCAAAATTGTTCGTGGGCTGCTCATAATCAGGCCACACATGATGATGGTGCTGATCAATGTTTTGTAATCACGCAGCCCAGAAGGCTTGTCTTGGACCACCTTAGTAGAGTCGACTTCAGTAGTCACTCGATCTCGATTTCAGGTCCCTGAGCCTGTTGTAGATCAGGTTGTGGTACCCCGTGGCCTCTTGTGTGGCACCGCTTACTGAGATGACCCTCCTACCCTGACCCTGTCCAATCTGTCCAGCTTGTCCTGGACCCTGTTCCAGGCCTGAGTACTATGCCACCCCTCCCCGAGTACCCACTAGTGTTATGCATCGGAGGTCTATGAGAAATTACCGGGCATTACCATCGTCTCCTTTGCTTTTGGAACCCCTCCTGTGGTTTTGTCTAATGCCTTTGAGCTACTCCAAACTGTTTCTGATGATGCTGGAGGCGAGTCTGACTGTTCCTCTGTAGCATCTTCCCTCCCGGATGGTATTACTGATTCTGAGAGTCAACTGGGTACTGGTCTTTCTCAGAAGTGGAAGGCCAGGGTTAAGCTAAAGGGAAAAAGGTGATAGGGAAAAGGAAATCATAAGGTGTCTCTGTTCTCCTTGTGTTATGTCTCACTTTGTTTGTCATACTATTAATGTGAATAGTATTAAGCGTCTGGCAAAAGAAGATTGATTTTTTCCTGTTTACTGCTCTTACCTATGGGGATCTTTCTGTTGCAGGATACACGACTCCATACCACCCACGAGATTCAACAGGCACAGCAGGATTGGCTTCTAGGTCCTTCTTTTGGTCCATTGGCCTAGACTCCTGTCTCGGACTTGGGATCTTATTCAATATCCCAGATTTTCATTTGCTAAAATTGATTGACGTAGCCCCGGCAGAGTGTTAGTCTTAGATTTTTAATTGGGCCCTGCCCTTATCAGGTTATTAAAATTTATGCTCCCCAAATTAAGTCTGCACGTATAGCTTTATTTTCTTTACTCCGCCCTTATTTGCATACCTCCTTTCAGTTGATATTTTCTGGTGACTTTAACTATGGCTTAAGTCTTCTTGACAAAAACTCTTTTGCTACTACCCAGAAATTGTTTTGTGACTCCCACATAATTAGGAAGTTGGTTACCACTGCTCATCTCACTGATGCCTATTACTCTTTGCTAAAAACATACTCCTACATTTCAAAAGGGTAAGCTGGCTACCAGAATTGGTTTTGTGTTTTGTCCCACACACTCCCAATTACCTCTGCTACTGTACAAGCTGTGGAATTTTCTGATCATAAACTGCTTTCCATAGGCCTTGGTTCTGATGTCACTGTTCGCAGGACCAGGACTCTGAAATTCAACATATCTCTGTTGCAAATTCCGACTTTCATGCAGTCCCTTTATCCTTTATTCAGGCCCAGAAATCCGTTTTATTTGTTACGCAGACCCTATTGCATGGTGGACGGACACTAAACATGATTTGGTGCTCTTTTAAAACTATAGTCGCCAAAAATGTCAAAGAGAATATTTGGAATATTTACAGAAAAGGGTACATTTTCAGTCCTTGTTGACAATAGCTTATATGACAGGACAAGATCTTTCTCAACAATTGCACTTAATTCAGAATGATATGTTGAAATTCCAATCTAGACAATCACAGCAACTTTATCATCAACATAAATTTAATGGTAGGCACGAGGGCTGTTGTTTGCCCTTTGAGTCAAATTCTCAACAAATTACACAAAAGAATATGTTGTGTCTTGCTGATTCTGATGGCACCTTATGTACCTCTGAGTCGGACGTCTGTCGGATAGTGACATGTTACCGACTGCCCCTTTTCTTCCTTTCCAGCTGCAGATGTTGATCCTGCGGTGTTGTATAGGGACCTTGACATCCCTATCCCTTCACAGCCATGTTCTGACTCAGCCTGTATACCTGTTACTGAGTTAGAATTGAAGTCAGCTATTTCTTCCTTACCCTTAAGGAGGACTCCTGGTCCAGATGGACTCCCCGCTGTATATAAGGTACTGGGTGACCACCTGATCCCTGAATTAACTTCAGTATTTACCTCCCTGTTAGCTAGTGAGTTTATCCTCTAGATTTTACTAAGGGCCTTTGATTTATATCTATAAACAGAAAGGAGATATACATTCTTAAGAATTGGCACCCTTATGTGTGCTAAACACTGACTTTAAGTTATTAATGAAAATCATTGTACAACGCCTTATGAGGATAGCTGAAGTGGTTTTGCACGCTGCTCAGTCCTGCTCTGTACCGAACAGGAGAATCTCTGACCATTTGATTCTCCTTCGAGAATTATTTTCTCATGGCTACGCAGACTCTGTTTGGGGTTTTATTGTATCGGTAGATCGGAAGGCGGCTTTTGATTCAGTTAACCATGATTTTTATGGAAGGCACTACATTTTATGCATGTGCCTGGTGAAATGATTCACTGGATTAAGACCTTTCATAGGACTGCCTCTGTTGTGCCTGTTGTGAATGGTTGGGTTGGACCTATGATCCCCATAAAAGAGGGTTCACCAAGGGTGTCCTTTGAGCCCTCTGTTATATGTATTTTTCTAGATGTTTTGCTTTGCCATCTGAATACTCATTCTCAGATTCATGCCCTTTCTAGTTCTATTTTAATCTCGCCAGATACGGCAATTGCATATGCAGACGATGTCTGCATTATTGTAGCTAATGTGGCCTCTGTGGTTACTGCCCTCCAGGAATGTTCTTCCTTTGGTGATTTTTCTGGTGCGAGTTTAAATTTTACCAAAAGTTTTGGTATTCGGTTAGGATCGAAAATAGCCCCTTTTTCAGATATTGGTCCTTTACAACTTGTTGAGGCGCCTCAATGCATTTTGGGAGTTTATTTTGGGACTGTAGAGTCTGACCTTTTAATTGGTCTGCTAAATTACAACAAGGCAAACTTAAGGTTGCCTCATGGAATAAGGGCAGATTGGGAAGAAGAAGCACGTTTTCCTAATCAAGACTCATTTGATACCGACTTTTCTTTATTTGAGCTATGTATTCCCAATCCCTAAACAATTAGAAACTGCAGTTCTTGGTCTCTTCTTTCAAGCTCTGTGGGAAGCCGGCTTAATCCGGTAAAACAGAATGTTACTTACTTACTTACCTATTTCTGAGGGGGTGTTAACATGATTAATCCTCTGTTATTTTTTCATGTATTTTTTGACTGCAAATCTTTGGCCTCTATTGATAAATACTCAGAGAGGGTGGGAACCTTGGTTCTATGATTCTTGCAGATTATGGTTTCATTTATGGGAATGTGATTCAGTAACTGTGATACTGACAAACTTTGTGTATACGGTATATATTAAACACATGTTTTACGTTTGAAACAGTGGAGGATATCTACCCAGATGTTGTTAACAATTCTCATAAAGTATTATATAATAATCTGCTCCTGACCATTTGTGCAATACAGTTGCCCTTGAAAAGTGCCCTAGCCAACATCTTCCTTCCCTATTGGTTTTGTTACGTGTAAAAGGGTGCCTGCTCACATGTGGGACTTTCATTGGCTGTCGTGTCATGAAAGAATTAATGTCAAAGATAATCATAAACACAAGCAGTCTCAAGACCGACAATGTTCTAGACTATTGTGTATTTCTAAATTGGAAACTATATCGCACTTATTTTTGAGTGTTCTTTTATTCGGTACTGGTGGGTTTTTTTGCAAGAGTCTGGGCCACTCCATTATTTCAAACGGTTTCTTTCTTACCAGAATATTATGTATGGTGTTTTTCTCCCCAGTGGTCCCTTTGGACTCTGGACACGTTAAATCTAGTTTTTGTAGTAATTAAATGGAATATTTGGATGGCTCGATGTCTGTTTACTCTACAGCAAAAACCTGTTCTTTTTTAGAGCTTGAGAAGAAAATCGTAACAGACCTAACTAACATTTATGTACATGAACGTACATTATTTTCCAAGGAGACATTACTTGAACTTTGGAAAGCTCTTCCTTGGATCACGGACTCTGATTTTGCAGTGACCTGATGGATTGTCTCTTGATATGCATAGTTCTGTTCTGTTTTTTTGTTTACTTCTGTTTTGAGTCCACATGAGTTTTGCAAATTGCTTTTGTTTTGGTACTGTACGATTTCTTTTGTTTCAATAAAACTTTCCTCTACTCTTTTGATAAGTGCCATGGGATCTTTGACATCCACCTGAACTACCACCTATCAAGGCAGATGGGACCTCAGTTTAATGTTTCATCCAAAAGAAGGCACCTTAGAGTGCAGCACCTCTCATGCTGCACTACAGTGTCAGTACTGGGATATTAACCCAAGTGCCAGATGTGGGAACTGAACCCACAGCCCTCTGATCTCCCAGCCTCAGAGGCGGTAGTTACCTACTGAGCCGCTGACACTGCAAGATTTTACTGCTGGAGGTGGACACTAGACAGAATGACTCAGTTACGGGGAGCAACAGTAAATGGAACAGCACACAAACACAGGGACTACTTTTACAAAAAAAAAATGGTCACACTTTTTGAGTTTTCAGAGGTAGTTCCGCTAATATTTGATTACTTAAAATGTACACACCTGTCCATTTTCTAAGTGTATAATATCCTTCAGGGTGGGCATTGTGGGATATAATGGACCTTCCAGGGGCTATAATGCCCCTCCGCCTTGAGGTGTCAGGCCTCATTACAACCCTGGGCTGTCTGTTATATCCCAATAATGCCCACCCTGTTGGGTATTATTACTTACATACCGCTCTGCCTCCCCCATTACAGTGGTAGCATTCTGGCGCTGACAAACCTTGCTTGTTGGAGGGTCATTGGGGTTGAGGAGGCCTCGAACATCCAAAAGACTGCCTCTTTCCAGGGGAGGGATTGCAGAGCCTTGCTTGGGATGGGAGGGAAGCTGCAGTGGAACAGAGGCAAGGCCATGGGAGCTAGTGAGCACATTAATCCAAGGCAGGGAGGTCTGAAGTAGCTAAGGGCATGGGCATGGGGGACAGAACTGGGTGGGCTAGAGCAGCCCAGACCTGGGGTTGTCCTGGGGCAGGGCTATGGGAACTAGGGAACAAAGTAGACTAAGGAAGTCGGAGGCAGAGGGAACAGGGATGGACTATGGATAGAACTAGGGCAGATGGTGGCTAGTGCAAGGTGAAATGTAGTGGTAGCAGGGCTGACATTTGAGAGTATTGGGGGCACCACAGAGAAGGAACTGTGGGTGAGAGAGGAGCAAATTAGACAGCAGGAAGCCAGTTGATGAAGGGTGGACTCTAGTACAGCCTAGCAAAAGAGGAGCAGCAGGAGGGAGGAGAAAACACATAGTAAGGCAACAAGAGTAGGAAACATGTTTTCTGTACTACTGACACATGGGGAAGAGGACGAGGAGGAGATTGCACAAGGGATAGTACCTCATGAAGAGGGAGGGGTGAGGGCATTCTAGAGGAGAGACTGAGCAAGGTGTGGCAGGAGGAGGGTAAAACTCAGAGAGGAGAGGAGAGAAGGGAGAGGAGGTTGGCAGTTAAACAGGAGTAGGGAAGGGTTGAGAGGGCAGGGGAAGACATTGGGGCAAATGGTAAAAGCACTATCTTGAGTGGCCCCAGGAATGAGAACCTGGGTGGGGTGGTGATGGGCACAAGGAAAGAAGGGGTGTTCTGGTGTTGGAGGACTCCATACTCAAGGGGATCAGATGGGGCAGCAAGGGGAGAGGCACAGTCAGATATGGGTGGAGTCAATAATGGGATTAAAGGCAAGCAAAGCAGGACAGGCAATCCTAAGGTGCAAAGAGGGTAGGAGGAAACTGCACATTGTAGTACATGTGGGACAAATGACCTAGCTGGGGACACAGTTGGTAACAAGGGATAGGTTTGAGGAAGTGGGAAGGTTATGTGAGGAGACTGGGGAGTCTGTGGCCTTCTCAGAGGTGCTCCCAGTATCCTGCACAAGCACAGTGAGAAAGGACAGGATTAGGGAGCTGAATGCATGGTTGGTGGAATGGTGTCTAACTAAGGAGTATGGGGTCGTGGGTGGCTGGGGTGGTACCTGGGATAATAATCTGTTTGCAAGAGATAGGCTGCATTGGAGTGAGGAGGGAAGGAGGTATTAAAGCAAAGACTGGAGAGGTATATCGTGGTAGAGGTGGATTTAAACTGGGAGGTGGCAAGTGGACAGCAGGTAGGCAGGGATCCGATAGAGTGGAGTCACAGCATGCCCCCTCAAGCTAGTAGAGAAGAACTTGGGGCAGCTGAAAAGGAGGAGGGAGTAGAATGGAAGAGATGGAGGCGATGAAGGGAAAGGGGCACGATGGAGGTGGTCTCGCTGAATGCAAGAAGCTTAGGCAACAAATCAGGTGAGCTACAGGCACTCTTGGCAGTGTGGAGGTGGATATTGCAGCTGTCATGGAAATGTGGGCAAGTGAGCACGGGACTGAGATCTGGCAATCTCAGTATACAAAATTATACAAGAAGGACCGTAAGGAGGGTGGGTGGCAGTCTATGTGAGGGATGGGATCAAATGCACAAGGGATGAGGGAGAAGAAAGGAGAACGGAGGCAATCTGGCTGCAGCTCCTAGACTCAAGGGGTAGGAAACTGAGGATTGGGGTGGTTTACAAGTCGCTGTCCCAGTCTGAAGAGCTTGACAGGAATTAGTGGGACAACTCAGAAAGGTATGTAGAAAAAGGAAGGTGGTCATCATGGGGATTGCAACTTGCGGGGTTGACTAGAGCATTCTGGTCACCTCCAGTGCTAGGGAACAAGTGCTCCTGGACGTGGTCCAGGAGGGACTCCTGATGCAGTTGGTCAGTGTGCCTATTAGGCTAAAGAACACTTTAGATCTGGTATTGACTAATGGGAGGCAGTAGGAAAATAAGGGTGGAGGAGCCACTAGCCAACAGCGATCAGCAAGCGGTGTGGTTTAAAGTCACAATGTGCATGGAACCAGAGAAATCAGTAACCGGTGGTAAACTTCAGGGAGCGGACTTTGTGAGGATGTGGGTAGTACTAAAGGGAAACTGGAAGGCATAAGGCAGGAGATGGACACAGAGCAGAAATGGAATATTATTAAACGGGGATTACAGAGGCAATGGAAGTCTGCACCAAGGCAAAGAGTAAGAGGAGCAGAGCAAGGAAACCATGCTGGTTGAACAGTGAAGTAGTGGAGGCAGTGAGGGCAAAATGAGAGGTGCACCAGAGGTATAGCAGGATGGAGAAGGAAGGGGACAGGTAGGAGTATGCAAGATGGTCCAGGAGGTGACCAGAAAAGTGAGAGAAGCCAAGGCCCAGAGGAGCTGAGATTAGTGCAGGGAATTAATGGGATGTGGGGAGAAAGACTTTTCAGATACGTCAGGAGAAAAGGAAGTGAAGGGGACAATAGTGAGGATAAAAAGGTGGGGAGTGGACAGAAAAGGGTGAGGAACATGCAGAATCACTGAATGAATACATTTGCTCAGTGTTCACAGAAGAAAGGGGTGGCGCTACCACCATGATCTAGGAGGGTGGGGATGGGGGAGAGAGGAGGTGACAGATGGAAGAATTGAGGGAGGTAGAGTCCTAGAGGAACTGAGGAAGACAAGACACCAGGGCGGATGGTATCCACCCAGGGTGCTGAGAGATGGTGGAGGAGTTGGCAGAGCCACTGGCGGATCTGTACAGCACCTCACTGGAGTTGGGATGTGTGTCACTAGGCTGGAGGATGGCACATGTAGTGCCATTACACAAGAACAGACCAAAGGATGAACCGGTGATTATCACCGTAAGTCTCACCTCCATAGTATGCAAACTCATGGAAATGATACAGAAGGAAAGACTGGTGTCATACCTGGAGGACAATAGCCTCCAGGATGTGAGGCAGCATGGGTTCATTCGGGAAGTCTTGTCATACCAACCTGATACAATATTATGACTAGGTGACAGGTAAGCTGGATAAGGGTCATGCGGTGGATGTTCTTTACTTGGACTTCAGCAAAGCTCAATTCGGTGTTTTATGGGCGCTTGGGGAAGCTAACTTCTATAGGGGTAGAGGCAAAATGAACTGGATTACAAGCTGGCTGAGTGGGAGACTGCAACGGTGGTGATGGGAGGGGCTCTCAACTCCAAAGCCAGTGACAAGCACAGTGGCACAGGGCTCTGGGTTGGAACAAGTGTTATTTGGGCTCTTCATATCAGACATTGTGCATGGGGTGGTGAGCAAGGTTCACAGATGACACCAAAGTGGGAGCAGTGGTGGATGGAGGAGAGAGATGGAAGCAGCTGCAGGGGACCTAAGCAAGCTAGTGGAGTGGTCAGAGAAATGGCAGCTGCTGTTCAATGCAAAGAAGTGTAAGATTATGCACTTCAGGGTGAAGAACCCAAAGAGAGAATACTGGCTTAGAGGGTTAAGCTGGGGATCACTGAGGAGGAGCAGGACCTAGGAGTAATCTTAGCAGGGACCATGAACAGCACTTCCCAGTGCAGGAGAGTGGCTGCAAAAGTGAACAAAATGCTGGGGTGTATAGCCAGGGTGTTTTTGTCCAGGCAAAGGAGGTGATTTTGCCCACCCACAGGTCACTGGTAAGGCTGCACTTGGAGTATTTTTGTAGTTTAGGAGGCCATACCTGAAGCGTGATATTAGGCTACTGGAGGGGTGCAGAGGAGGACAATGAAGATATGTGGAATGGAGGAGAGACTATGAGAGCAAGCCGGAGACCTGAGTATGTACACCCTGAAGGAAGAAGGGACAGGGGGACATGATAGAGAAATTCTAGTATCTGAGGGAATCAATAAGGATGGGGCAGATGGGGCCTTTAAGCTAAGGAGGGACACAGGGGCATGGGCTAAGAATAGAGGGAAGAAGATTTAGGAGGGAAATGAGGAGACACTATTTCGTGGAGAGGGTGATAGCAAAATGGAATGTACTACCAGAATGGGAGGTATCATGTAAATCTGTGAACAGCTTTAAATGGGCATAGGACAGGAACAGGGTACAGTGAGGGTGGGGGAGGAGGACAGTGGCTGTGGGATGACAAATGGGAGGGTGGGGCAGCTGCAAACTAGAAATGCTAGCTGCACACTCGAGCAGACTTACTGTAGATAGACCAGGTAGTCTGTTTCTGCTAGCACGTCATATGTTCCTATAATGTGACTGTCCTCAAAAATACTGCTCTGTATTCACAGAAGACGACAATGGGGATGGTCCCCATTAATTAAGAAGGCAAACGGGTAGGAGGGGTGGACATTAGACCTTTTTCAGAGGACAGAGTAAATAGAGTACCAGAACAGCTTAGGGTGGATAAAGCTATGGGGCACAATGGGATACTCCTGAGGATCCTAAAGGAGCTCTTGGGGTACTGGCTAAACCTCTGGCTAAGCTGTTCAGTGGATTACTAGAAACAGTCGTGGTTCTGGACAGGCATGGTTCTGGAGGACAGCACAAGTGGTAACCCTGCAAAAGTGGTAGCATGGAGGAGGAGGCAGGAAATTACCACCCGTCAGTTTCTTTGATAATAGGTAAAGGATAGAAGCCCTACCTAAGAAAAGATTGATGGACTACCTAGAGACAAGGGGCTGCTGGACACAAGGCATGGAGGTCATGCCAGACAAACTTGATTTCTTTGAGTGGGTGACAAAGGAAATGACCAGCGCAGAGTGGTAGCTGTGACCTATCTAGACTTCAGGAAGGCCTTCAACACATTTCCACACAGGAGACTAATCCACAAGCTGGCATATCTGGGGTGGGGACAGAGGTGGTCACGTGGATTAGAAATTGGTTGAGTAACAGAACACAAAGAGTAGTGGTAAATGGGGTTAGCTCACAGGAGGGACTGGTAACAAGTGGCATACCCCAGGATCAGTGCTGGGCCAAGTGCTCTTCAATGTCTTCATAAGCTATGTTGTAGAGGGTCTATTTATTTATTTAGCTTTTGTTAACCAGGTAAGCATGCTAGACAGTCAAGTGCCTATTTTCAGGTGCGACCGGAGAATTACATAGGTACAGGCAATAACAATACAGAGGCATGGTAACAGCAGAACAACAAGGTACAGTCAGGTACATTCAGACACTTCAAGCTATAACAGTTACAGAGGCTAGCAATCAACAAGTTACAGACAGACAACAAGGTACAGACAAGAATAGACAGGTAGCTACCAGTCAGGATCGGCAGAGAGCCTATAAGGCAGGTGCTGTGTTGGCAATGACAAACATGGGAGACAGTCAGGAGACACGCAATATTGCAGCAAGACAGTATAAGATTACGGGCAGGTTAGCCATCTGGACACGTGCAGTCACAATGAGGCACTCAAGGCACCCCTGGAGGGGTAGGACTGCTATGCTAAAGGCAGGCAGAGGTTTGTTTAAGTAGGCCCAGAGTGAGGACCTGAAACACCTGTGGGAGGGAGCAGCCCTTACAAGTGCAGGGAGGAGGTTCCAGGCTCTGGGGACAAGAGCTGCAATGCACGATCCCCTGCAGCTAAGTGAGTTTTGGGGACCATGAGTGTCTGGGAGTCTAGAAGGGAGTGTTAGCCTGTTTGCAGATGATACACAGCTATGTAACAGGGTAGAATCACAGGAAGGTATAGAAATGAGGATGGATCTGAAGAGGCTAGAAAACTGGTCCAAGGAATGGCAGTTGGGTTTCAATGCAAAAAGTGCAAGATTATGCACTTAGGGAGGGGAATCCTAGGGCTGAGTATGAACTAGATGGGGTAATATGGAGGCCACCACAGAGGAAAGGGATCTAGAGGTAGTTATAGAAGACAACATCAAGTAGTGGCTAAACAGTGCGACAAAGCAGTTGGAAAAGAGTGACAGAATGCTGGGTGCATAGAAAGGGTATAACAAGTAGAAGGAGGGAAGAGGTGGTACCGTTGTACTACTCCTAGTATGGCCTCATCTGAGTGCTGTGCTCAGTTCTGGAGGCCCCATCTCCAAAAAGACAGACAGGATGGAGACTGTGCAGAGGAGGCAACAAAAATGGTGTCAGGGATGCAGCATAAGTCGTATGAGGAGAGACTCAGAGCTCTTAAGTATGTACTCCTGCAGGAAAGGGGGGCATGATAGAAACTTTCAAATATCTAAAGGGGATCAACAGGATACCAGAGGGAGCATCTTTCACATGAAGGAAACAGTAAAACAAGGGGCACAGCATGAAACTAAAGAGGAAGACCTAGAGGAACTTGAGGAAATTCTACTTCACTGACAGGGTGGTGGAGAGATGGAACAGTCTCCACAGAAAGTGGTGGGGATGGCCACAGTGCAGGGATTCAAGAGCATGGTGATAGACTCATGGAAATTAATCAAGCTAGGGTGAAGGGGGCCTTGTAGCATCTAGGGATCTTAAGCATTAGAAAGAGGATAGGGCAGACTGGATGAGCCACAAGGCCCTTATCTGCTGACAACATCTTTGTATCTGTGTGTATCCAGTTGTAACTTGCTTACTGATCTGTAACTGTAGTAGTAGTAGTAAAATATTTATTTTTATACAGGATATACAAGACTTTTGGTCCAAAGACCTATTTTCAAAGTCGTCCTGTGCTAAAACAATCAGGTTACAGATCAGTATCAAAACATTACAATACATACATAGCAGTACTCTGTCATACAACAATACATAAATAACATCTGATTTACTTATTGTAGATCATGAATACAGAATAAAATACTTCATTCCAATTGTGTGTCAAACTTTTAACTTCATAGTGGGTGGAGAGCATCATAATTGTCGACTTTAAGGTGTAAGTGCAGACATGTATCATTAAATGTACTCAAATGTTGTTAGGCCTATAAGCATGATTTCGATTGGATTTAGAAAAAGTGTACATTTATTGCAATTTTCTTCTAATGAACTTACAAAATGTAGTATACAACTGTGTTTTAATGTTCAAGTTTATTCATCACTCATTTTGGTCATAAAGTAACATGCCTATGTAGCTTCAATAATTATTTTTTCGCTTTAGGTGGTTCTGCACAGCAAAAGATCTGGGCCCACCATTTGGTGTAATCTTCCTCAAACTGGTCAGTGTCAGCAAAAATAAGTTTTTTCTGTAGATAAAGACTTTTATTTTGGGAGTTAAAGAATCTGGACAAACATCTTTTATGTGCCGTAAAATATTACCTATCTTGCCCCTCCCCACTTGTGCATGTAGAAGTGTAGTGGGGACGGAGCCAGATGCAAATGGTGGAAGATGCCAGCGGCATCCAGTTGGATTCCCCATTCTGCCAGCAGACTGGATCTCCTGAACCATGCAGAGCAGGGGATTGTGGGTACTGGTGTACCATCACATTATGGAGATGTGTAAAAGTGCCAGTACATTTTACAGTAAAGCATCTTAAAGTGCCAATACATATTGGAGCACTAACAGAAGTAGATACATCAGAAAAATAAGGGTGTAGGCAACAGCATTTCTGTATTGCTTTACACTGCCAATGTGCTCATGGGTGCATTTTGAGCAACACTTGGGTATTGGTACAGCACAAAGCTGTCACTCCACATGAAACCTTGGCCACATGAAGATTACAAAGCAGCGTACATACTACGTGCCACAGAGGTATAGAGTATAGTCACACCTGCAGTGTTCACAGATGCACACTTTAAATTTGTTTCTTTTACATTGGTGAAATGGTGGGATAGTAGGTTGGGATACCCTCAAGCTATGCTACATCCTATGCTTTGATGGGCACATACAGCAGGATAGCCTGCAGGCATATAGGCTGTGTGCTCTACAGCAGCAGTGCTTGCCAGCCAGCCCAGCTGTGGGGTGCAGCTCGTGGGACGGGTTTTGAGTAAGGACCAGCACATGCATATGGCCTTTCTACAGTGCCAGTGCTTGGGGGCAGGCTAGCTAGCCTGCCATGTACTGGTGCACTGCACAATTCATATGCATGCTGCTGCTCAAACCAGTCCCTGTGAGCAGCAGCACCTGCAGCTGGGTTCACTGGAAAGAACAGCTGGAGAACAGCGCACGCCCATGCTGCACAAATTAATATATGGTCTCATATAAATACTAATTGAGTACTACAGTACTAGTACTTTACCACTATTGAGAAGTATTCAACTAGTCTTTATGAGTCTTCATTGGTATTGTTATACCATTCAGAAGTAATCATTTAGGTAATCATCTTATCTTCACAGCATTGTCCTTAATTTGCATAAATCTGCATATAAGACTACCTAACTACTAACTGAATACTTAATTATTACCAAGTTAGTCTTCAAATAATAATGATAACAATAAACTTTATTTAATAGAGCACCTTTCAAATATCAAGGTGCTTCACAAATACATAAATTCAAAAGTTCAATAAATATCAATAAAATCAGGAATTCAGAAAAGGCTTTGCCCCATAGGAAAGTCTTCAGTGCCTGCTTGAAGCTCCCACTGTCCTGCACTACTGTAGCTGTCGGCAGAGAATTACAGAGGGTAGGGGCAACAAACTCAAAACACAGGCCCCAGATGAAATTAAACTAACCTCTGAGATCTCCAGCAACCCCTCTCGTCGGCCGAGTGTAACTGTCACACAGGGTGTGAACCAGGAGCTCTTTCAAGTAGTCAGGACCAAGTCCGTTTAGGGCTTTGTAGGTTAATAAACCTACCTTAAAGGTGATCTGCCACTGAACCGTAGCCAGTGCAGATCAGCATCATTGGGGTAATGTGAGATCTCCAGAAAACCCAGTTAATAAACGTGCAGCAGCGTTCTGCACTAGCTGCAAGTGGTGGATATCAACCCCAGGAAGCCCTAAGTAAAGGAGTTACAGTAATCAAGCGCGAGGTCACAAGGTGTGGACCATAACAGGCAGGTCACTAGATGGAATGAGATGCTTGATCCTAGCAATGTTCCTAAGATGGTAAAGGCTAACTTGATGACTGCCGACACCTGATGGCGAAGGTCAGCCCATCATCAAGTATCACTCCCAGGTCATGCACCCTTTCAGAGGTAAGGATATGAGCACCCCTGACACTAAACCAGAGGGCAGATCAGTCCTCAACCCTCTGTCCTGCGATCCGGTCCACCACCAAAACCTCAGTCTTTTCTGCATTCAACTTTAACCCACTAGGGCCCATCCAATCCTGAATTTCAATGAGGCAGCAATTAAATACTGAGATAGCACTAACCTGGTCAGGGGCTAAAGACAAGTAGAGCTTGGTATCCTCAGCATAGCAGTGAAACCTCAGCCAATACCGCCTTACAATGTCTCAGAGGGCAGCATGTACACTGCAAATAACATGGGAGACAGCACCGAGCCCTGGGCACCCCACAAGGCAGAATGAAAGACTCAGAAGAGAATATTCTGAAACAACTCTCTGAGTTCTGCCGGTGAGGAAAGATGAAAACCATCTAAGCACTACCAGACAGCCCACAGATGGACCTCAGGTGCTCGAGCAGGACCCCATGGTCCACAGTGTCAAAAGCTGAAGATAAATCAATGAGTACCAAAATGGAGTGGTTTCTCCAATCTCTCGCCATCAGGAGATCATTGAGCACCCAAACCAGAGCAGTTTCAGTACTATGCCTCTTAAGAAAACCGATTGGAGAGGTTTGTATAAATTATGGATGGTTAAACGGTTCTCCAATTGATTTGCCACAACTTTCTCGATAACTTTTCCAACAAAAGGAAGGTTCGAGATGGGTCTGTAGTTCACTAGAGTCTCCAGGTCCAAAAGCTTTCCTTAGAAGAGGTGTCACCATCGCCTCCTTCAGGGAGCTAGGAAACTCACCCGATTCCAAGGAGCACCGGACAATCTGAGCAAGAACCGGCTAATGATATCACTACAACCCAAAATCAGGAAGTAGGCCCAGATCTAAACTACAGCATTGGGTGCATCTACTGGACAATCCTCATAATATCAATGAACTCCGGCAGGTCAAAGGTACTCAGGAAACACTGAACATAGTGACCAAGCACTGACCAACAGCATCCCCCATAGAACAAGACTGACGCAAATCCTGCCTGATGTTGGCCACCTTATTACAAAGAATCAAGCGATCTCATCACACTCCATTTATGAAAAAACTCGACGGAGTTGCAGACAGGCTGGGTTGCACAACCTGTCCACAGTTCGGAAGAGTTGAGCTGGTCGATTCCATAACAGCGATTTCCCTGGACAGGAATTCTGCCTTCTTACGGAAATTGCTGATTGATAGAATTTATAATGCTCTAACAAAATAAGGTGGTTGGCTTCCAAGGCAGATTTCTGCCAGAGGAGCTCTAACCTTCACCCCAACCTCCACAACTCCCTCAGAGACCCATCAAACCATGGGGCCCGGGGCGAAGTGGAAGGAGGCGCACACGGACAGAAGCAATCAGGTCAAGAACTGAAGAAATAGCCTTATTATAGGCCATGACTAATAGCTCTGGATCTGTGCTGGTGTCACCAATACCGAGAGGTCAATCACCGTGGCCAAATAGATAGCTCATTTAAATTTTTTCGGCTCGTGGGCAGACTACTTTACTACTACTGAATACTACCCAAAATTATTATGAAATTACTATTGCAATACTAGCAAAAAGACAAAAAGACAAAAGATAGTATTCAGACTTCACTGAGGGTTATGCAAATACCACAGCTGTGGGAAAACAGCTCCACAAGTGGAGACCCACTTGTGCAGGGATTTTGAGGGCTTTGAAATCTAGCCCCAAGTTGGAATGCAGACAAGGCAGGAAAATGAGGGTCCACATTACTGGAGGTGGTAGAATCATACTGCAACGTGCCTCTGGTTCAACATCTTAGGCTTTGAGGAGTAGATGTTTCAGCAGAGGAACAGTGGCTTCCATAGCTCTTGCTTTGCTTTTTACGTGTGTGTATGCTGGGGAGGGGTTGGTAAGGTAGGCTTGCCACTGCTCTGAATCTGGTTCACTGGGTGGCTCCTTGTGTTCAATTTATTACTCAAAGCAGCTGAGCCATAAGAACTAGTCATTACTTCATACATAGGAGAGGGTTAACTGTATTCGGAGCTGGGGACATAGTGTAGGAGACTGAATCTTAGAAACGGAAACATAGACAATGACAGCAGAAAGGACCAATGGCCCATCCAGTCTGCCCAAGTTCCCTATTTAAACCTGGGATCCCCTCTTGATTATCCCCAGCACTCTGCACCAGCTAGAACTAGTGACCACATACAAGTACCTGGGCATCACGCGTTGATATACCCTCTCCTTCCATATCCACATTAATGCCCTGTCAGCCACCAATAACTCCAGATTGACCTGCTATACCAGCTCAGGGACTGCCTGCCTCAGGTTGTCCTTAGGCTGGCCATCACCTCCTCCATCTTGTCCCTCGTGGACTATGGCTTGTCCATCTACGCTGCAGCTGACAACACTGTCCTCTCCAAAATCCAACTCTCCATCAATAAGGCCTGTAGGATCCTGACCGATGCCCCAGCCGCACTCACACCTGCCTTCTCTATACTACCACCAATCTGCTCAACTTTGAGGGCGACTGCTCTACCAGATCTGCCTTCTCAGCTAGAAACCACTGCTAGGACTCCCCCCTCCGGGGGTCTCCACCTCCTCACAGCAATCATCATCGTCCGTCACCACCCGTAGCTCTGTTAAGGCCACTTTCAAGGTGCCCAGAACCAAGACTTCTCTTGCCCAGAGATCCTTCCTCTACAGAGCCCCCACCTGGTTCCATTCCCTTCTAGCTGCATTTCCAACTTGCCAAAAATTAGCTCCTTCAAAACAGCCCTTCGAACCATATCTTTAATACCCACTGTTGTAGGTGCAACTAACCCCTGTTGTAATCTGTGGTACCCGCCCACCTTGCCCCTGGCTCGACAACGTCCACTGGACAGCCTCTCCTCCTCCAGACCCACTCCTTCCCTACTAGGTCCAAACAGGGATGTAACCCACTGTCTTCTCTGAGGAACTACTATATCCATGAGTGTAACTCACAATTTTGTAACACTATGTAACCTAAGTAACATACAAACTACTACATTATGTAACCTAAGTGTATCTATGTTAAATGTTCTTATTACTGCACCTGTAATGTTATCCTCTGTTTTAATCTGCACTGTAATAACTGTCTTGATGTCTGCCCCCCGCGACAAAGTGCCTTTGTAAATGAGTCTCTGACTCAAAGGTTGTAAACCGATTTGTAATAAATAAATAAATAAAATCCTCTGTCCATCCAGTGTCCTAGCCCTCCTGTATTCTCCTTCCGATTTTGTCACCTTGGTGACCACTATACTCCTCACTCTGTCCCAACCATGCTTGAAACCATTAATTATTTTAGCACCCACCACCTTGGCTTGCAGACTGTTTCATGGCTCCACCACCCTTTCTGTAAAATAATACTTCCTCATGTCCCTCCCTCCTGTCAGTTTCCACTGCGTGCCCTCATGACCTTGAACTAGCATTCAAGCTAAATAGTTCCTCACAGTTTACCTAGTTCATTCCTTTTAGAAACTTGAAGGTCTCATTCCCTCTCCTTCTGGTCTCCAGTGAGTACATGTTCAGTACCTTAAGGCACTCCTCATATGACCTGCCCTGTTGGCAATTAATCATTTTGATACCCTGCACTGCGCCATTTCAAGCCTGTCCCTGTCTTTCCTGAGGTGAGGGCTCCAGCTCTGGGCAGAGGACTCCAAGTGTGGCTTCACCAAATATATATAATGGGGTTGGATTACCTCCTTCCTACTGCTATCAGTACCCATCCCTATACGCCCCAGCATCCTACTTGCCTTACCACAGGCCTTGTTGCACTGATGATAATTCCAAGGTCCCATTCTGCAGCCCTAGTGCTAAGTCTCACCCACCCATCCATTACTCTGTCTTGGGTTCTTTTCCCTAAGTGCATTATTTTGCACTTTTGGAACTGAATTTCAACAGCCACACTTTGACCACCCCACTTAGATTTTGTAAGTCACTCTGCATTTCCCTGATTCCATCATTGCTATCCCCTTTCATAGAGCTTAGTGCTATCTGCAAGAGACTCAGCCTGCCCCAGTCACCTTCTCTAATGTTGCTGATAAACATATTGAAGAGGACCAGGCCCAGGACAGGTCTTGGTGGCACCCCATTTGTGACCCCCCTCTCTTCCAGTTTGACCCCGTTGACCACAACCCTCTGCTGCCTCCCCTTTAGTCCATTTCTCACCTAGTTAACTGTGTCCTTAGCTGCACCCAGATCCTCCATCTTCTTCAGCAAGCATCTGTGGAGCACAGAGTCAAAAACCATGCTGAAGTCAAAACAGAGCAATCCCATTGTGTGGCCCTTGTCCAGTTCCTTTGTCACCCAAAGCAAATTATCAGGCTCATCTGACAGGACCTTTCTGCCATGAACCCATGCTGTTTACTATTTTGGAGACTGTTGCTTTCCAGGCAGTCTATGAGGTCTTTGACCAGTGATTCCATCAGCTTCATTAAGATAGAGGTCAGATTGTCAGGTCTGTAGTTCCCCACTTGTTCCTTGTCCCTCCCCTTATGGAGTGGAATGATGTCTGGCACCCTCCGGTCCTTCAGGACTACCTCCATCCTTAGTGAGCTGTTAAACAGTCCTACCAGGTGTTCAGCCAGTTCTGAGAATCCTCAGATGCAACCCATCTGATCCCGGGCCTAATCCATCTTTAGGGCTGCCAGCCCTTTCTGGACCCTGTCAGTTGTAAATATTGGCTGCCCCATCTCCAGGACCCCCTGTCTGACACTTTGATGCCACTCTCAGGCAATGGCCTGCCTTTCTCCCAGGTGAAAACTGAACAAAAGCGATCATTAAAGATGGCAGCCACTTGCCTATACTCCTTTATCCTACGCCCCAATTGCCTAATGAGTCCCCCTCCTTTCTTTCTTTTTTCACTAACATCTGTAACGCCCCTCTGGGGCTTACCTAATTGCCACCATTTCCTCCTGATCCCTGTTTGCCTGCTGGCAACCCTCTATTCCCGATTGCTTCTGGTGCTCCAGTAATACACTCATTGCAGCCCAGATTTTATTTTAGCCCAGTTTGGGCTTGTACGCTGATCGTGACTTGATGTCATGTTCCTGGGGAGCCGGTGATCATGTAGGTGCAAGCGCACCTTTGAAGTGCTGACCATGGTTTTGAAATCCCTTTAGGGAGTTCTCGGTGGTTCCAGTGCACTTTTAAGCTAAACAGGGCCCAGTGACCTCAAAGGGGCTGATGAGATTTTTAAATAAAATGTTTAAAATCTCGAGATGATCGAGGGCTCATGACTAATTCATGAGCCCTCATAAATGTTAATGTGGCTGCTGCCAGCCGCCTGGGAAGAGAGAGAGTTGCGCGGCAGAGACAGGCTGATGGCATTATATACATAAGGTAGTCACTGTAAAGGGCATGGTTGGAGCTACAAGACTATGGGGTTTCAGTTTAACCAAAGTGACTATATTGGCTGCACAGAACGATATTTCAGGGACACTGTATGGAACTGCATTCCAAGAACACCAGCAGCCATTTTCTTGATACGTTGACCCATCTTTAACAGCCAATCAGTGATCTAGATGCCCAAACTCGACTCAAAGGGACTATTGGGAGAAGGAGGAGACTAATTCAGGTGTCTTGATCATGCCCCAATAAACGAGCCAGAAATATTGATCTCAGTGGTTTTCAATTATTGATAGACTCTATCAGCCAATTAGAATGCTGGATTTTCAATTGAAACTTTGTGGACTTTCTGGGATTTCTTCAGTCTGTTCCCAGGCTCTGTATGAGTCAGGAGTACCTGTGAGAGTGCACTTTGAACGTGAGGGCTTAGTCTGTGGAGATTGCTGTATTGCTGAATTGGAGATTGCTGAAATTGGAGACTGCTGTGTTGCAGAAACAGAGTGTTAAGGGAAAGAGACAAAGAGACTGAACTGTGGTGCTGATTCCCCAGAGATGGAAGAGTCCCTTGCTATTCATGAGAGAGACTAAATGCTGCAGAAACCCTGCACTGGGAAATTGAGCTAGACGAAAGGACCAAGCAGATTACCTGAGTTCTATAGTTGCTGCTGAAAGGTTGTTTGCTTGTGTGGACTGAAACTGCACTTTTCTGGAAGGGCAGAGCATCTCAGGTCATGGGGTGCTAGCTAAGAATTGTGGGTGTCCTGAGTGAAATGGTTGATGTGGCTGAGAGCTGAGGTCTTGCTGCAGCTGAAAAAGGGTTTGGACACGGTTAAACTGAAAGTCTGGACTGGTGTGCAGTGGGGCTGTTGCTGCTGAGTGTTCCCCTGCTGGATTGCACTGACACTGATTGAATCAGAGGCTAGCACCCACTCAGTTTAGCACTGGACTTTATTGGAGTGACTGCCTGGGATTTTTGCTTGTTGAGAGCTCAGTGCAGGGACTGCAGGAGGACCCCACCATTTGTGAGTTCTCACCCAGAGCCAGGAAAGGAACTTGCTAACCCTCCCAAGTGGGACTCACTGTCTCAGGAGGTCACAGGTCTTGCACCCAAGTGCTAGGGCACTCTGGTCATGGCAGCCGGGCTGTGGAGCCACTTCTAGGGTGTGGGCCTTCTGGGGCTGGTGTTGTCCTGGCACAGAACTCTGCAGCGGGCCAGTAGCAGCTGAAGGTGGCGTGGCCAGAACTACACTCAAGGTGACCAGCTGCAAGATCCTCGAGCAAGTTCCATCCAGACGGAGGGATCCTGGCTAGCCTGTTTCTCGGTTTGCTGCACAGCTCTTGGGAGCTCCATTTTCCCTGGTGCTGAGATCTTCAAACCATGAGTACTCCAGACCTGGTTCCAGGGAGGGGAAAAAGGGAGTGCTTGTTAATCATTTTTAAGTTTCTAAAATATTTCTGGGCCCCAACAGCTGGACAAACCTGCAGCACCATACCAGGCCTGCACCAAGTGGTACCCCTAAGAATATCTGGGAAACACTGGTACCAGTGGGGTGGGTTCAGCCTGTGGGCCCCAATGTTTGGTGTGTTGCTGTATCATTAACCATTTTTTCTATCCACAGCCACCCTTGGTCCCGGTACCCCTTCCCTAGTCCTATACCCCAAATAAAGCTGTGGTTTACTGTTTGCAATTGTGTGTGTGTGTGTGATACAGAAATTATCTGAGTCTGTCAAAGCCTTACTGTTCTTGGTTTATGGTGGTACTTAATTGTTAGTTATCCAGGATGTGGAGTGTTTGGTAGGTGCAGCATCCCAGGGGCTGTAACAGCCAGTCACCTGAACCACTTTCAACTTTTCTCTGGGTGGAGGCACCCGCTATTTTATTACTTTTGGGATGGGACCCCAAACACCACAGTAGCAGGACCCAGGCCCCTTAACCTGTTAGAGGGCCAACAGGCAAGGACAGTAGCCCACTGTCACATGGCACCTGGGCTACATATCAGAAGAAATGTTTTCTCCACCCGTGACCCCTTGTGCAATACATAGCTCTATGTCTTCTTTTGCTTCCCTAATCACCCTCTTTGCCTCCATATTTCTCAGTTAGTATTCGCCCATTCTTCCTCTCCTGCTTTTCTTTGTACTTGTAGAAGGCCTTTTCTTAGCCCCATGGCTTCCTGACCTTGCCAAGAACCATAATGATCTCTTGAATTTGTTCCTTTTGGTTACCATTCTTATGCATAACTTAGGGCCTCGGAATGGCCCCCTTTATTACCCCATCTCTTCTACTCCACCTAAAATGTCTACCCCAATTAACTTTTCCTGACCAGTTCCTCAGTCTGCTGAAGTCTGCCCTCCTAAAATCAAGGACTTCCGTTCTTGAGTGGGGCTTTCAGTTCCATGGACCTATTCAACCAAACAAAGTTATGGTCACTGTTCACTAGAGACTCCCCTACTCTCACTGATCCTTCTACCTCTGAATTGGTAAGCACCACATCAAGAATGGCAGTCTGCCTGGTGTTATCCTTAACTAGCTGTGCCAGGAGACAGTCCTTTAGTGCATCCAACAAGGCTTGACTTTGGGTGCTCCTGGCCACCATAACATCTCAGTCAGTGTTTGGCAGGTTCAGCTCACCCATCACCACTACTTCTCCTTTTACTATCCCTATCAAGTTCTTCCATGGACCCTCTGTCCCGTTCTTCCCCTTGCCGCAGAGGTCTATAGATCACCTCCAAGTGTAGTTTGTTGATTGAAGGATCACACAAGTTGCAACCACAGTGACTCTGACTCCATATTATTACCCTAATGCACTCATCTTCCACCACCTCAGTGTCATTCCTGGCGTGAGGGCTACACCTCCCCCTCTACCTTTTTCTCTATTCCTCCTGATAAATGAGTATTCTGGAACTGTCAGGTCCCAGTCGTTATTTTCTGTAGCCCACATTTCTGTGATGGCCACAAGCTCTACATCACTGTCTGCCATCAACACCTGTAGCTCACTGATTTTGTTACCCAGGCTCCTGGCATTAAGACATGCCCTTTACATCTGACCCTTGAACCCACTTTGCTATTCCTCTGTCTATGGCCCTTCTGTTTCCCATGATCTCTTGGCCTATTGTTTTTCTGGAGTTTGCACACTTTGTGATCCCTCTCTGATGTCCCTCACCTGATCCAGATTGTACCTCATCCCTTTATACCCACTGCGCTGCTTCTAGCCTTGAAATGTGGGGAGTACTAGCTAGGATCCCTTCTTCTCACCTGTTACCATGGTTCCCCTAGCCTCAGTCTCTGCCGCAGTCTGTTTAAATGTACTATGTAGATGTCAAACTTCTGCCCCAGCATGCAGGTCCTTCTCCAACTTCTGCCCCAGCACGCACGCCTCTTCTCTTGTTAGGTGGAATCGTCACCCTTGAAGACCCACCTATCCCAGAAGTACCCCTACTCACCCACAGACACTTCATGCCACCATCCTTTAAGCCACCCATTAAATTCCTCTCTCATCCCTCCATCCTTCTTCCCTCCCTGCCCCACACAGGAGGACCTCAGAAAAGGCCAAGAAGGTTGAGTGTGCCACCAATCTGTTCCCCAGTCTATGAAAGTTTTGCTTCACCATTTCCACAGACTGGTTCACTAGATCATTGGTACCCAGGTGGGCACTAGGTCTGAAGAGCACTGTCAATAACAGCCATCTATGGCAGCTATATTGACAGTGCTCTCAATCTAGCAACACTACCAAATGCCACCAGGAAACACAGCTCGAATGGTAGCGGTCAGCGACTACCACCATTCTACAATAAATAACAATAAATCTCCCTTTTCTTGGGGAGGGCAGAAGATCCATAACTCGAGGGGGGATCAGATCATGGGGAAAAGCTAAATTTGTGAGGGCCATAGAATTATTGTTTCTATGGCCCCTTGTAAAATATAAGTTATCTATTAGTAAAATATTGGGAGACCAGTATTAGAAGCCTGGTCTCCTAGTCTTTCAGCCAAGCCACTGCCTTAACCTGCTCTGCCATGGGGCAGCTCGGCCAGTGACTGCACTTTTCTTCTTCTTCTCCTTCTCCTCCTCCTCTGGGCAGGTGAATAGCAACAGGGGTAGCGCTAGTTGCCCGCATGCTATTCTACCTGTCACTATGGTACCAGCATCCTCAGCTCCCACCCCTGCTTTGCTGTCTGCCATCCTCCTATCCTGTCTAAATCCCAGATGGCTGATGCACCAGGAAGGCACCTGGCCATCCCTTCCCTTCCAGTCCCCCCACACCACCCTCTCCATCCCCTAATCACTGAGTCCCCAACCACCAAACTCTCCTGGTAGATTTGCTGTTGCTTGACCCTGGGTACCATCTTGCTGACCTGCCCCTCATCACTAACTGACTCAAAGTCCCACCCCAGCAGAGTCTGGTACCCGAGTCTTTTCTAGAGGTGCAAAACTATTTGCCATCTGGATGGTGTTTGGTTGGACAACCTCTTTGTAGCTAACCTTGCCTCCTCTCTCCTCCCTGCCCCCTCCCACCACTTTCACCCCCTTGGGCCAGTGGGCCCTGGTGAAGTGAGGGGCTGGTCTCAGATGAGCTGATGATGAAGCTAAGATATTTCTACCCTTGCTGCCACAAGCTGAGCATGGAGCTCTACCATGGTCCTGCACATGGGCCATTGACCCATCCTCCAGAGCATATCCTTATAGAAGAGCACTCACAGCCACCACAACTGACTCTCTCCCGTCTGTACCTCATTCCTACACCTTAGGCAACAACTTTAGTAGTGAAACAGATGCCTAACTGAACTTTAAGTGCTCACCCAGAAATGTACCCGCCACTTCTCTTCACAATCACTATGCTTCAATTTACTCTTCATTCAATAATAAATACACCAATTCAGATGAGCTTCACCACCACTTATAGTACCTTACCTATGTTGTCTCCAAAAACACAAGCCTTTTTGTGTCCCAGCTGTGGCAAATGCAGGCAGACTTTGCTCACTGTTGATCTTGGATCATTGGTTGGTCATTTGAGGTACAGAGGTCAGGCAGTTGATGTTCAGCTCGTGCAAGGCTGAACAATACTGCATGCTTGGAGTGAGCGGGGTTCGCAGTTGTTTTTGAACAACCAAGGTCTTTTAATGAAAAAGTTAATCTTCTCAGGGCTGGTAAAGGAATGAGCTCCACTCCTTGTTAAGAACTAGTACTGCGGGTAGTTGATATAATTAATAGGGGACCCCACGGTTTTGTAAAACATACCAAATCTCACTGAAAGCCTTTCTTTTTCCATTACCTCTGCTAAAAATCTTACTAACAACATACTAACATACTAAAATGCCAGCAGAATAGGCCCTAACGGTCTTTCGCGTCTGCTTGTTTGGTCAGCCCCCACCCTGGAGCTGACCTTGCTGCCCTCGCCTTCTCTGGCTTCTCCTTCCAGTTCGGGATATTCTCGCTGCATTGGATTTTGCTTCCAGAACCCTTCCCTGTACCTGTCCCACCTCTTGAACCCCTCCACCATCTCTGCCTCTACCAGCCCCTAGGCAGCGCATTCCATGGCTCCACCACCCTCTCAGTGAAGTAGCACCTCCTTCTTCTCCCTAATTCCCCCAGCTTCCATGCATGCCCTCTAGTGACCCCCTGCTCCTTCCTTGAAGCACCCTGACTGTTCCTCCACTATTTACCCCTTCATGTACATGAAGACCTCTATCATGTCCCCCGATCCCTTCGCTCTTCCAATGTGTACATATTTAGCTCTTGAGCTTCTCCTCATAGGTCCTGTCCCCAAGCCCCAAATCATTTTGTTGCCCTCCTCTGGACCCTCTCCAGGAGTTTAATGTCCCTCTTTAAGTGTGGCCTCCAAAACTGCACGCAGTACTCGAGTGCGACCTCATCAAGCAGTTACATAGAGGAGTATCACTTCCCTCCTTCTGGAGGTGATCCCCTAGCGATGCATCCCAGCATCCTGTTGGCCTTGGCTGCTGCCCTCCTACAAGTCTCCGAGTTGTTCATCTTGACATCCACCACCACCATCTTGAAATTGATGAATTTATTTTAAGTAGTTTTTGTTGACCAGGTAAGTGCATTAGACAAATTCTGCCTATTTTCAGGCACGACCCAGGGAGGGATACAGATGAATGCCAACTGACCTTGAACCAGATTAAGCAGTCGGTGGTACTTTTAGTGAATGGGGGATTTGGCCAGGCGCTGGGGAAATTTCATTCTTTCGAGACGTGCATGGGATCTTTAACATCCACCTGAACTACCATCAGAACAGGCAGATGGGACCTCGATTTTAATGTCTCATCTGAAAGGCGGCACCTCAGGAGTGCAGCACCCCCTCATGCTGCACTACAGTGTCAGTATTAGGATTTAACCCATGTTTCTGGTGTGGCTAGAACCCACAGCTCTCTTATCTGCTGAGCCACTGACACTTTCAGTCCCCCTTTCATGTTAGGTTTCTTTTTTCCATGGCCACCTTCAGAATCTCCTCTTTGATGGAAAATCTAAGGAAGTTGGAGACGACAGGCCTGGGTCTGGCTCCTGGCTTGTGTCACAGCCAGCGATCTGTGTGCCCTCTCAACCTCTAAGGGCCCAGACCATTGGTAGCATAGTAAGTCAGGTAGGCATTTCTGAAGAAAGCCTGTTATATGTGTGCTCTCTACATTTTCTGGTACACCAATAAACCTCAAATTATTGCGCCTCTTCCAATTCTCTTGTTCATCAATTGTTTTTAATAGTGAATTTATATCTTTGTGTGGACCTCCATGACTTCTTCAGATTTATGTAAGGGTTCTCAGTCATGGTTATGTCTGTGTTCTTCTGATTCCACCCACTGCAACATGATGCTGTTACAGTGGGGACAACATGGAAAACAGTCATCACCGTACATTGTGGTTTGATATTATATCTGGATCAGAATCAAATCACACAAGGATGAGGTACTGGACTTCAGGAGGGCTGATTTTAAGAAAATGGAAGCATGCCTCAGGAATGCCCTAGCAGGCATAGGAAAACTGGAGGAGTCGAGAACAGTGGGCAAAAGTAGAGGGCAGAGGGCACTGAACAAGCAATCTAACCTCTGTGTCAAGCAGGTTATTGAGGGCAAGAGAAAAGGAGACCACTATGGTTCTCTAAGGAAGTAGCAGAAAAGGCGACAGCAAAAAGATGGCATTTAGAAGGTACAAAGAAATGCAGAAAGAGAGAGATAGAGACTTACCAAGAGAAACAAATGGAGGCAGGGAAAGTGGTTAGGAGCACTAAAGCGCAAACAGAGGAAATGATTGCCAGTTCAGTGTCAAATGGGAATAAAACATTTTTAGATACATAAGTGAAAAGAGAAAGACAAAGGTAGGGATACAAAGGCTGAAAGAGGAAGGAGGAGTTGTGTGGAAGAGGACCACCAAAAGCAGATATATTGAATAGATACTTCTGCTCAGTATTTAAGGAGGAGGAGGAGGAGGAGGATGGAAAAGGCCAAAGATTAAAGACAAGAGTATGATGGGGCAGGACGTGGACACAATTTACAGAAGAAAGAGTGCTTAAGGAACTATCAATGTTAAAGGTAAACAAGGCAATGGGGCCAAAAGGATGCACCCAAGGATACTGAGGAACTGAAAGAGGTGCTGGCTGCACTTCTGACAGCCCTTTTCAACCTGTCCTTGGAAACAGGGAGAGTACGAGGGACTGGAGGAGGGTGTATGTAGTCCCACTACACAAAAATGGAAATAAGGAGAAGGCAGGAATTACAGGCCTGTCAGCCTGGCGTCAGTGGTGGGCAAGGTCATGGAATTACTATTGAAGAAGAAACGGTTGGGAATACCTTGTTGCCAATGGACTACAGGATCCGAGGCAACATGGTTTCTAAGGGGAAGGTCTTGCCAGACAAATCTGATCAAGTTCTTTGATTGGGTGACCAAGTAGGTGGATCAAGGAGGGTGGTGGACATGGCCTACCTGGATTTCAGCAAGATCTTTGACACTGTTCTGCATAGATGGCTGATAAGCAAGCTGGGAGCCTAGAAGTAGGGCCTAAAGTAGTAAAATGGATAGAGAGTTGACTGAGCAATAGGAATCAGAGGGTGGGGAAATGGCACCCACTCTGGCGTGAACAATGTGACCAGTGAGGTGCCACAAGACTGAGTACTAGACCGGTCCTCTTCAGTGTTTTTATTAGTGACATTACAGAAGGACTGGAAGGAAAGTATGCCTGTTCGCAGATGTCACAAAACTCTACAACAGAGTAGGCACACGGGGTGGAGGTGGGGGTAGAAAGAATGAGGAACAATTTGAAAAAAACTGGAGTAATGGTCATGGGTTTGGCAGCTGAATTTTAATGCAAAAGTGCAAAATCATGCACATAGGGCACAGAAACCTGGGGTAACATACCAACTGGGAGAAGAGGCATTAACAGTCACAAAGCAGGAAAGGGACATGGGATAATCATTTCAGATGACATAAAGGTAGCTAAACAGTGTGACAAGGAAGTGGGAAAAGCTAGCAGAATGCTCTGATGCATAGGGAGAGGTATCACCAGTTCTGGAGGCCCCATCTCCAAAAGGACATAGAATGGGTGGAGGTGGTACAAAGGAAGGCAACCAAAATGGTGCAGGGACTACATCAAAAGCCCTGTGAAGAGATGATCAAGGATTTAAATACATACTCCTGGAAGACAGGAGGGACCAGGGAAGATGATATAGACATTCAAGTACTTCACAGGAAAAACAAGGTACAGGAAGGAGCATTTTGCAAAGGAAAAGATGGTAGAAGACAAGTGAACACAACATGAAGCTGGGGGAGGAAGAGAGGCTGCAGAGGAAACATGAGGAAATACTTCTTCTTGGAGAGGGTGGTGGACACTTGGAACAGCCTCCCAGAGGAAGGGTTGGGGGCTAGAACAGTCACAGGATTTAAAATGCATGGGATAAACACAAGGACATCATAGATGCAAGAGGGGTGTAAGCCAAAGTCCAAGTAGGGTCTCAGGTGGCACAACAGATAGAATTTAGGGCAGACTAGGTGGGTCAAGTAGTCCTTATCTGCTGACAACCTCTACATTTCTATGTTTCATAGAAGCAGAAACATAGAATTTGTTGGCAGAAAGGACCACTTGCCCATCCAGTCTCCTAAATCTAGCAGTGTCAATGGCTCAGCAGGTAGCACACTCACCTCTGAGGTTGGTAGATCAGAAGGCTGTGGGTTCTAGCTCCACACCAGGCACTTGGATTAATATCCCAATACTGACACTGCAGTGCAGCATGATGGGGGTGCTGCACTCCTGAGATGCCGTCTTTCGGATGAGGCGTTGAACCAAGGTCCCATCTGACTGCTCTGGTAGTAGTTCAGGTGAGTGTTAAAGATCCCATGGCACTTCTCGAAAAAGTAGGGGCCATTTTATTGAACATTCAAAACAAAGCATAACACAAGAAAGAATCATGAAATCAAGACAAAAGATACCCAAATAACCTCCACATCAATATCCCACACAAAGTAAAAATAAAAGGAACCCTTATCCAAAACAATAAACAAACAAATACAGCAACACTGAAATACATCTTTTTTTTTGATTTTCTAAGAAAAGAACTCTAAAACCAAACCAAAAAGATCTACAGATAGTAAAATCATCCCACCCATCCTATATTCTGCCATAATCTAGAACCCACAACCTGTCCCAGTGTGTGAAATTCATAAGCGATACCTTATCAAGTGCTCCCTGTACAGCAAAAATACATCCTGTTATGTAATCACTTTACCTGTAAAGATCTTTGACATCATTCTTGCCATAATGACCATTTTAGACAAGCCAAAATAACATAAACAGAGCTCTCCACCCATTTGCACCATGAAGCAGGAATTTGATCCAAGACCAAGATATCATAAGTCATGGTTTTAAATAAAACTTCACCCCACCAATCCGCCAATTGTGTCCAGAAACCCTGAGCATGTACACATTCAAAAATAAATGCTGTATTGTTTCTAATTGACTATCACATAAAAATTTAGCACAGCTCTCTCTGCAAGCTGTTTATGCTTCTGATTTCCCATACGTTCAGTTTCTGATGACCACACAGCCATACCAAATCCTGCATTTTAAGGGGAATCGTTGGTTCCACAATACTGTCTAATAAACATTTAGTATCTATCGTACTAGGTACTTGAAATAAGGGTTCTTCTGTATACCATTTGTCCAATATCATGTTATAGAAATGCTTCTTATCATGGCTCACAAACCAACTCAATTCAATTTTCAAGTCCTAATATAACGTAAAGTAGTCTGTAAATATTTTGGAAAAATCTTTTCTTCAGGATGCCACTTTCCTCTACCCCAAGCCTTTAGAAAAGGAGATCCCCATAACTGCATACCCAAGCATCCCATCCCCGAAATTCCAAGATTAAAGGATGAATGGAACTAAAATGAAATTCCTAAAAAAATAAATCAAAGGATTTAACATATTCAAACCCCAGATTTCAAACCCGATATGTATGCACCCTCTTAATGGGATTCAGCCTACTGCCCCATAAGAAAAGAAAAAAGTGCCATTACTTTAGTATGCATAGAAAAGGAAGAGGAAAACATGAGACACATATAAAAAAATGGGAGCAATATACGCCTAAGTAAATATACCCTCTTAATTCTAGTCATTTTCCATGAAAGCCATGCCTTAACTTTACTATTTGTCAGATCATAAACAGAGTTCCAGTTATTCCTTCTGATTCCTTGGTCCCAACCCCCACACACACATTTTAACCTCCCTTTCATCATATGTATAGGAAAGCTCTCTAGCACTTGTGCAGCACCAAGCACTAATACTGTACTTTTCATCACATTAATTCTGATCCCAGTAACACCATGAAATTCAGTTAATGTCTGTAAAAGCCTCATGCCAGAATCTACATCTGCTACTGTAAAGACACAATCATCTGCATAAGCTGAAACCTTTTGAAAAACCACTCCATTTTTATTCATAATAGCTTGAACATCAGCTGCACGCTCAATACTGCGTAAGATGGGGTCCAATCCAAACACATAAAGTAAAGGGCTCATTGGACAACCCTGTCGAACTCCATTTCTCAAAATTATTGGTATTCCCAGATACCCATTCACCAAAGGAGTAACCTGTACATCAGCATACAATGTCATCAATAAAGACAAAAGGAATCAGGAATTCCATAATGCCGTAATACCGCCAAATATGTTCCTGCCGTACAGAGTCAAAAGCTGTCTCTTGATCATTTGTCAGCAAATTACCATCCAAATCCATTGATAAACCTTGTTCCATCAAATCTCTAATAAGGCAAGATTCTGAACAATATTCCTACCGGAATTGCACAGGTTTGTGCTGAGCTAATTACCTTTTGTGCAATAACTGCTAAATGAGTGGTCAAAACTTTAGTCAAGATTTTATAATCTAAAGTCAGCAAGCTCAGAGGCCTCCAATTCCTGAGCTCATGTGGATCACCCTTTTCTTAAACAAAAAATCATAAGTCCCTCTTTCATACTAGGAACCAATCTCTGCTCTTCCCAAACAGCCTCAAAAATGATCCGTAACCAAGGAGACAAAATATCACTTAAACATTTGTAAAAACTTAGGAATTCCATCAACCCCTGCAGTGGTTCGAGCAGACAATTTGGATATGGCCATCTGTATTTCAGAAAGAAATAGGGCCATTAAACTAAGTTCTTCACCGAGCTAAGTTTTGGAATATCCAATGAATGTATAAAATTACTGGAACATCCTACTTTATCTTTCTGAAAAGTAGCCGAACATATTGTTGTACCAACAGCATGAGCCCACTTTGATCAACCACTAAGTTACCTATATCATCCTTAAGAGCAGACATCACCTGACATTGTACCCCATGTAAACCGAAGCATATGGGTTAACCAAATCCTTTGTACCCTAGTTTGGTATTTTGTAAATGAGCAATTCTATCCTCTGACACCTTCAGGTACAAATACATACTGTTCTTAACGGACTGTAAGTGCTCTGTCACATCATTACAAGGATCCCCAGCTTGTGACAAAGCTGCATATATTTCGCCCTAAGACTCTAATACTGCAGGTATTTCCCTTTGCTTTTTCACAGGTAATGGTCTTATAAAACTGTTTCAGATCCTTCTTGGTATCTCCCACTATTCTATAGGACTAACATATAAAAATCAAATCAGCTCGTAACATCAAATGCTCCCAGATAGAATTTTGTACAAGAGACTCTTGCAGTACAGCAATGTTCGCTTCCAGTAGCCCCCCTAAGGGCAACTTCTGTACAGCACCCAAATGAAGCTGCACAATCACATGGTCGGAAGTTTCCAAGGGTGCAATCTTCACATCCTGACAGGTAAGCTGAGAGGATACAAACAAAAATCTATGCTAGTGGACAGATGTCCCTTGTGAAAAGTATGTGAAGGGACTTTATGTAAAAGGTCATAAACATCACATAAATTATTCCTCTTTAAAATAGTAAGCAAAGCAGTTGAATCACTGAATACTTTAGTGGTAACCTCCCCAACCCCTATGTGACAGGCCACAATTAAAATCCCACCCATATCACCAGATTTGAAGTGTGAAGATAAGGTTCGAACTCCAAAAAGTGAGGACCTGTATGCCTTCTGCTGAGGAGCATAAATATTGATTATCCTGTAAGTAATAGCATTCAAAATCACATTCATTACCATTGCCCTCCCTGGTTCCACATCAAAAACCTGCAGCACTTTAACAGTCAAACCAGAAAATAAGAACCCCAAACCTGAACAAGCATCCTCTCCAACGACCAAAAGAACCACCACATCTCCCATCCCTTTGAGCCTCTCTCACCTCAAACAGAGAATGAATTCTGGTATCCTGTAAAAGAATAACATTCCCCGTCCTGCCCTTAGACTGGCAAAGGTGATCCTCCTTTTATTCACTGTCTTAATGCTATTAACATTGATAGTAAGAAGAGAAATAGCAACATCCATGAGAGGCAAAACAAATTATGAGAGAAAAGACAACATGAACAAGAAAATTATCATAGTCACTTTTTTTTTCCCTTTTCCTAGTCTTCATGGGCTCAAGTATTCCCCATCCTATGCAACTTCAGCTTGTGAGGAAGCAATGGAGGATAAATCAGAGTCAATACTGTTATCGCTCCCCTTGATCAAACAATGGGGCATAAGAATTGTGTACCGAAGAGACTCCGAGTTCTTAATATCATCTGTAAAGTCAATAGGAGGTTTTCCAGCTTTAGACCTAGTTACCCTCTGAAAAGTCTCCTCATGTTGAACAGGAGGGGAGGCACAAGATTAACTCCAACCTCCATCTCCATATCAGGCACAGGCCCATCATGTACAGTAGGCACCACCTCAGGTCGAGAAAAGGGATACAGGCACCATCATCATGTAGTACATCTGTGGTACACTCAAGGTCCGAAGCAGCAGAGACCTCAGGCAGAATGGTAGCTGGATGTACCACTACTTCTCCTGGTGGAGTTACAGGTTCTATAGAAGCCTTCTGATGAGGTCTAGCAACACTCTAGGGTCTAGGGATACCTTGAGGCCGGTAGTCAACAGCTCCACCATACGCGTCTTTTCTTTCTGTGCTGTAGCAACATAAGCATCCTGCTCAGCTCTAACAGCTGAGTCTCTGCTATTATGGGAAGCCAAGAGCAGTCCCGGAAGGTATGACCACGCTCATCACACAAATTACGGCGCTGAGGTTGCTGACAGCGAGCCCCAAAGTGACCCAATTCCTAAAGACCACACTTCTGTTTGTCACAAACGTTATTTAAATGACCAACATCCCACATTTAAAGCAAGCCTTGGGTTGACCTGGGTAAAAATAACCCCACAATCCCTCCAAGAAAGAAACAATTAGGCAGATGCTTAGTAAGACCATTTTCCATGTTTAGTACAACTTGATATTTCCAGCCACCAGTCCACAATTGTTCATCATCCAATATAGGCTCTGGATACCCTTTAACCTGACAGTGCTGTTGCAGCCAATAAGTAATATCAGCAAACTTTACTCCTTCGTTTGAAACAACACAGTAATTTTTAGTCAGGGTTTTGTCAATGGGATAGCCAAAAAGGCTTCCATACTGGAGAGAGTTTGAACAGCTGGTATTGCTTCCAAAAACACTCCAAACCTGCTGGGTGCTTAAAACTTATATCGAACACAGAATCTCCAGGTACATGGATAAGGACATATATCTCATAGGCATAATATTTCACACTGCCTTTAAGTAAAACCCACCCCACAAAATGCCTATCAGGGACCTCTGCAATATTACCCCTACATTTCAAATGACCTGCATTACGCGCATTGCAGGTTCAGACAACAAACTTTCAGTAGTGGGAAAAAGATGATCTCGAACTCTAGCATGCCAAACTTTAGCAGGGGCCTGCAAGGTGTCATCAGGGGCTATAGGAATCTCAGAAGAGGTATTCTGACCTACTTTTGTACAGGGGTAATCGGGGGGGCCTGTAGATCTGTGTCCAAACCCTCACCCTCCAACATCTTAATTTCTTCCAAGATAGTAGGAGAAACTACAGGTGGCGAAACTACATCTTTTGCTATAGGTGAACCCTGTCCAGGAGACAACAGGGAACCATCACCCACTGCAGAAGTGGGGGGTGATGCTGAGGTGAATTAGAGAAACCGATGTACATACCTTAGGGTAGTTAGACTTCCAACCCTTTCCAGAATCATCCTTCACCCGCCCGCAGCTTCTAAGGCCGATGAAACCCAATCCACAGAGCGAGGGGTATGAAGTATTATCAGTAATCCGTGTTCCCTTATCAGGAGAGCAGAGGCCTGTGACAAGAAGTCCGGTCTACTCGCTCCAGTTTTACCTGGAGTTTTCTTAACATCTCCCACTTTACATCTATGGTAAAAGTAATCGAGGAGATCGCCCAATTCCACCCCATCCGAAATACGCAAATCAGATTGCAGTAGGCCCAACAAACGGAGTTAAAATATCCCCAGTCTTAGATTGCATAGCATCCTGAACATCGCCATCCGATGTGGAAAATCTTCGTGAACCACTGACCTCTTTACCTCCTGACTAGGAAAAAAGGCATAGGCTGTTGTAATATGTCCTCCAGTTCTGGGAGCTCACAGCACCCGTTTCCAAATCACCAGGTGCAGATTCCAAGGCAAGCAAAACACGCCACTGTGATGCAGGAGCCAAGTCAAGCACACACACGACTCTTCCTGCCACCCAATCTCTTCCTTGTAAAAACTCCGGTCTCCACAAACTGTCGTTCGCTAATTCCAGACAAGAGCGAATATCAGCCACCTTCTGAGCTTCAACAGCCTTACGCTCCATTCCTGGAACATTGGTTCCTGAATCTGCCATACCAGGTGCATTATCAGTAGAACATTCCATATGCTCCTTGCCTAATACAGGCAAATCTTCTGAGCAGGGATCCATCACTATAGCAGGCTCCAGAAAGGGAAGGCCAAGGAGGAGACCCACTCTCGGCCGCCTGAACGTCCTTCTCATCAAAATCTCTCACACTCTGATCACAAAGCAACAGCCACGCAACACCATCTAGTGAAAAGAGTAGGGGAATTTCCCTGGCACACTGGCCAAATTTCTCCATTCACTAAAATACCAACAGCTTAAACTGGTTCAAAGTCAGTTGGCATTCATCTGTATCCCTTCCCCAGGTCGTGCCTGAAAATAGGCAGAATTTGTCTAGTGCACTTACACGGTCAACAACAAAAAAAAAAAAAATGTTCCCTGCTTATTCTACGTCCATAGACCACATCTGGTCTCCAGCAATCCTCCCTCCCTCCCTGCTTCTGCTCTAATATATCCTATTGTTATCCCATGCAGGCATGAAGCTCCCACTGTTTTATCCTCCATCACTTCTGCTTGCAGTCTGTTTCAGTGAAAAACATTTCCTCACGTCTCCTGAACTCCCCCAGCTTCATTGTATTCCCACTGGTCCTGGTGCTCATCTTTGTATGGAAGAGGCTCCCCTTCCACACCCTGTTCACCCTTGTGAGGTTTCGATCATGTCACCTCTCGCTCTCCCTCTTACAGGGTGTACCTCTTGAGATCCCACAGTTTCTTTCATTGGGCTTCCTGTAAACCTTGTATCATTTTAGTTGCCCTCCTCTGGTCTGCCTCCACCCTGTCTATGCTGTCTCTGAGGTGCAGTCTCCAAAACTGGACACAGTACTCAGAATGCGTCATACCATGGAGTGATACAGTGGCACCACCACCTCCCTCCTCCTGCTATAGATATCCCTCCCTATGCATCCTAGCATTCTACTAGTCCTGCCTAAGACCTTGTCACACCGTGCTGCCACCTTGAAGTCCTCTGATATAACAACCCCAGGTCTCTTTCCTGTCTAATGACTGTCAGTACCCCTCCCATCCAATACTTAGCACCGGGTTTCAATGCCCTAGGTGAATGATTTTGTACTTTCTGGCACTGAACACCAACTTCCAAGTCTTTAACCACTCTTCAAAATTTACTGATCCTTATACATTCTCGCCACCCGCCTAAGTGTCCACCCTGTCACAGATTTTGATGTCATCTGCAAAAGGCATACCTTTTCCTCCAGCTCTTCTACAATATCCCTATGAAGACATTGAAAGGATTGGTCCCTGTACCAAACCCTGTGGTACACCTCTGGTTACTCTCCTGTCCTCCAAGTAAGTGCCATTAAACACTGCCCTCTGCCTCCTATCTGTTATCCAGTTCTGAACCCAGTTTGCCAGTTTGGACCCCCTCCTAAGCAGGTCAACTTCCTAATCAGCCTCCTGTCTGGGACAGTGTCAAAGGCCTTGCTGAAGTCCAGATAGGCTACATTCACTGCCCTCCCCTGGCCTATATCCATCCCACCTCCAAACCAGACTTATATATATAGCTTGTAATGAGTTGTACATTATCTAACTTACAATTAGCTTTTGTACATTATCTACATGTACATGTACTTATGACATATCTAATGCATATGTACACTATTCCCTGCTGTTACTGCTTATACATTTTCGCTTCATTTTTTATTCATCTTATTTTGCATGTACAGTTTTGTTTTATTGCACTGTTTAATGAATGCTGTAACATACTGCAAGTGTCCCCTACCCCTGGTCACACCTGAAATGAGCTTCAGCTCATTTTGCCTTTCCTGGTTATCAACTTTAAATAAATAAGTACATTTCCTGGTCACCCAGTCAAAGAACTGTATCAGAGGGCCGGCCGAGTGGTGTGGAGGGCTGAGGCATCACTGCCTTACCTCCTGCCATGCCGGCAAACCATGTTTGTAGTGTGAGCAGGTTACTGGGGTTGGCCAGGGAGGGAGAGGACTGAGTGCCTGAAGGACAGCTCTCATCTCCCTGGGAGGGGTGGGACTGGAGATCAGTGCATGCCTGGCCCTAGCTGCAGCTGGAGGCTGTTACGTCAGCTCTACAGACAGGGGCAGGGCAGAGCAGATGCCCAGGCGTGCTGTGTGCGGAAGTGTGCACAGCTTTCGGTCATTGGCGTCATTGCATGCTGCCACTCCACACTCAGGGATGGAGAGGAAAAATGGAAGCTGGAAAATAAATCACACCAACTGGCGAGATGATGCCGCCCATCGCAGGCTTCTGCACCCATCCAGCTGGCACCTCAAAGCCATGAGATAAGTTCCAGTGGATGCCGGGTGACGGGGTTGGGGGTCGGAGGAAGGGGCCAGTCGAAGAAGGAGATAAAGAGATTAACTAAAAAAAAGAACTGTATCAGATTCTTTTGGCATGACTTTCCCCCATGAATCCAGTCTGCCTGTGGTTCTGCAGGCTATTGGATTCTAGATGCTCAACCAGCCTTTCTTTCAGTAGGGTTTATATCAATTTTCCCACCACTGAAGCCAGGCTGACTGGCAGATAATTGCTAGTGTCCTCCCTGCTGCTACTCTTATGTATGGGGACAACATCAGCCCTTATCCAGTTCTCCAGAATCACAACTGTTTCCAGTGTGCTGTTGAACAAGGCTGTCAGCAGGAAACTAGCAGCTCCCTGTATTCTTTCAGTACCCTGGGGTGTATCCAGTTCAGTCCTGTAGCCTTATCCAACCTCAAGGCTGTGAGTCATTTCAAGGCTTTTCCTCTGAGAATGGACTTATGTCCACCTCCACCTCTCCCTAACCATGCTTCTCCTGGTGGTCTGTCCCCTTCTCCCTCTACTGTGAAGACTAGCTGAAGAACTTGCTTAAAATGTCTGCTTTTTCTTGGTTCCTTCTGCATGGTGTCCTCCTACTGCCCTACTTTATTTAACATTAAATACTTTATTAAACTTAAAAACACAACAAAACAATACAGAACAATCACCAAAATACCATAAACACAGCTAGAAAGTACCAAACAGAAGAGTGAATATCGGCATAGAAACATACAAATGATCTGGATTGCATACAGATAATATACATAGTAACATAGTATTTGATGGCAGATAAGGACCCCTAGGCCCACCCAGTTCGGCCCATATTACCTGCCTGCATCAGTGGTCACTGACCCTACTTGGTCATTGGCTTTAGCCTTTCCTACCCACCCTAGGGTTCCCTTTGTGCCTATCCCATGGATGTTTGAATCTCCCACACTGTGCTAGCTCCCACTACTTCCTGGAGTTGGCTATTCTATGCATCTACCACCCTTTCTGTGAAGAAAACTTCTCATATTCCCCTTTATCATGTCCCTCTCACTTGTACACTCTCCTATACTGAAAGATGTTGCTCACTTGCGCTTTGTTTATGCCCTTAAGATACTTGAAGGTTTCTGTCATATCGCCCCATTCCCACCTCTCTTCCAGTGTATACATTATTGAGGTCTTTTAATCTCTCCTTGTATGTCTCCTGGTGCAAGCCCTGCACTATCTTTGTTGCCCTTCTCTGAACGCCTCCACCCTGTCTATGTCCCTTACAGATGTGGCCTCCAGAACTGTACACGTATTCCAGATGAGGCCTCACCAGCATTTTGTACAGTGGCATCACCACCTCCCTTCTTCTGCTAGTGATACCCTTGCTATGCACCCCAACGTCTACTTGCCCTCTCCACAGCCTTGGTACACTGTTTGACTCCTTTAGATCATCTGGAGATGATTATCCCTAAATCTCTTTCTTCCCTGGTAACCGCCAGCATTCTCCCCTCATCCTGTAACTCTCCGCAGGGTTTCTGCTCCCCAGGTTTATGATTTTGCACTTTTTTGCATTAAATTTTAATTGCCATACATTGGACCAATTTTCCAACTTTCCTAGGTCCCTCCTCATTGTCTCACCCTCCCCGGAGTGTCTACCGTGTTGCAGATCTTGGTGTCATTTTCAAATAGAAAAACCTTCTCCTCCAGCCCTTCAGCAATGTCACCAATGTAGAGAGTAAAAAGGACTGGCCCCAGGACTGATCTTAAGGCACCCCACTGGTCACCCCTTCCTCAGATTGGATCCGATTAACCATCACCTCTGCTTTCTGTTTCCAAACCAATTTCTAACCCAGTTCTCCACATTGTGGCCCACCCCAGGCAACCCAACTTGTTAACCAGTCTTCTCTGTGGAATGGTGTCAATGGCCTTGCTGAAACTGAGGTAGGTGATATGCACCGCTCCCTCCTGATCCACCTCCTTTGTCACCAAGTCAAAAAGTCTATCAGATTTGTTTGATATGTATTATACTGGCCTGATAGGGCAAGTATAGTTAGTTACATGGTCACTTCTATGTTAAACTCAAAAGTTTGCACTTTAATAACTTTGCAACCGTTTGTCCAATTTGCCAGAAATTTGCATGCACAATGTCCAATCATAGATCTCTGAGCTGGAAAGTTTTGTTCCAATCGGATGTACAGTTGCAGAACCGTGAGCATCCAAAAGTGAAAATTACCCATACTTTTGCACATTTTTTGGTCAGGCATAATGGACTGAAGAATGCATCTGAGTGGATTCACATTTGCTTACCTATATGTGGCCTGGGTTAAACTGATGCCTTTTGAAAATTTGGTGAAAAATATTAATCCGTCAAACGTTATGTAAGTTATGTAATTTTTGATGCCCCATTTTAGCCTATGGGAAAATTTATATGTGCATTGCATTAACTTTTGCAAAAACATTTTTGTGTGTGACATTTTTTTAGCGAAAACGTTCTGTTATAAGGTATAGGGATGTCACGAAAAATGTTTGTCGCAAAAACAATGCTCACAAGATTGTCCCATGTGTTGTTTTCTTTGTCACTTCATTGTGCCAAGGTGGATTGTGCTTTGAGCTGAAATTTGCAGGGTGGCAAACCCTGGTCCCACAGATGTGCCTTTAGTGGTTTGGTCCCCAACCCAGATCATTCAATGGGCCTATAGTTACAGCATTCCAAAGTTGAGAAATTTCCCATCGGATAACATTGCGGCTATGGCTCCTTTCCAACACTCATATTTTGAAAATGATTTGAGATCACGTGTTTTACTCCCATAGGCTTAGTCCACCTTGCCTGCAAGGAAGTTTTGAAGTCATAGATTGCACCTGCAGTGGAATTTTTTTCATAGCTTCTACTGTTACTGAGATATTGCCAAACAAGTGTTACAAGGGTTACTTTTACAGTACTATGGCCTGCTGTATGGCTCCACATTTAAGTGTAGTTAGTTGGCCTGATAAACCCATGGCAGACCCCATGTCTGTTGGTGTGAAGCGCCTGGAGGGTGGTGGGGTGGTGGTAGGGGTGACTCTTCAACACTGAATTTCCAAACTTTGTCGCTGTGACATCAACCCTGACATCAGCCCTGATTCATCGATGAAGTGTTTTGCAATGAACATTTTATTCATATATATATATATATATATATATATACACACACACCATGGCCCATCCTTCCCTTCAATACACTGTTGAAGTATCCTTGTCTATACTGCCTTTTCTGGATCTCCAGCTGTCAGTACAGTTTATTACAAACCCACTGACTCTCACAGTTTCCTCCTCCACAGCTCCTTCCATCTTAAACATGTCAAGAATGGCCTGCCTTATTCACAGTTTCTTAGACTTCACAGGTTATGCAGTGAAAAGGATGAGTTTGCTGAGCAGACCCAAATAATGCATAGTTTTTTATCAACAGGGATACCCTAAAAGCACAGTGGACAGGCACTCTCCCGTGACATGCCCGTAACTTGACCCCCCAGGAAGGATACTGTCGCACAAGAACAATGGGAATTTCACCAGTGCTTCCTTTCCATCAGAGTACACCTTCTCTTCACAGGATCATCACCAATAACTTTCCCATTTTGCAAACTGACCCTAACATTGGTGCTTCCTTTACAGAACCACCTATTGCCTCCTACACTTCGCACCTAACCTCGGAATCTCCTGGTTAAAAGCAGCCTAACTACTCCTAACAGTTCCTCCCTCCCAGGTACCAAACCTTGCAACAGGACTCGCTGCTAGACCTGCAAATTTTTTCCAGTGTGACTGAAATTGGGGCCTACAGGTGTTTTCACATCGCCAAGGAGTTCTCATGCACCTCCACTAATGTGGTGTAATGTATTCTTTGTGGGAAGTGTACAGCTATTTACATCAGAGAAACTAGTAGGCACCTTCCTGACGTTTCAGGGAACATTACAGAGCAGTCAGGAATGGTGAAACTGCTAAACCCATTGTATCCCACTCTTATCTCCAGGGACCACAGTGTCAATGACCTTTCTGCTTATGTCCTTCAGCAGGGCTTTGGGATCCTGACCATAGAAACATGGAAGCCAAGTTGATCATCTGCCTTGGCTCCCAGCAGCCCTCTGGTTTAAATGATAGACTTATTTGCCATTAACATATTTCAGCCATCCCCTTTTTTTCCTAAAGTCTATTTGTTTTGTACTCATTTAATTTCTTTTTCATTTTCGCCATAAGTCTCCATCTCTGTCTCCTTCCCACACAGTTGTCACCTTTCAGCCTTCTTACTAGGCTCTGTTAATTAGTCCCCACCTGGGAACTTCCTCAGCTCTTTCACTCCTATTATGCTTTTATTGCTTTATCTTTCCCATCATCACCTTTTTGTTTCACAGATTCTCTCTTAATCTTACCATCTATCACTTCTTCTCCCTGAGCCTCCTTTCTTCTTTCCCCATATATATCTATATATATATAGATATATATCTCATTTTACCTCCTCTACACTAACTTTGTTTTGTTTTTTCTTTCAGGTATTTTCTAAGGTCGAAATGTAGATTTTAACTCTATTTTCTATTTTCAGTGTGCATTTAATATAACCATTTTGTTTTGATATATGTGTGTGTATATATATATATATATATGTATGTGTGTGTAGATATATATATATATATATATATATATATATATGTGTGTGTATATGTTTTGCCCCTACAACACTGGGGCTGCTCATGGGTTCCCAGGGTTCTGTCCCTAACAGGTAATCTTTAGATCTCATTGAAAAGGATATTTACTGGTTTAAGATGCATATGAAAAATAAGGGCCCAGACCTTGTCATATTCATGGAGTTTATGCAAGGTTTGGTGAGACAGGCACTCAATGTGGATAGCTGGCCCACAGCTTGTAGCCATTCATTGAATGTGGGGATATCCATAGATCTCCACCATCAGAGCAGTAATCACTTGCCAATCAGAGTAACTGATAGAGCCTACCATACTTTGGGGTCTGCCTGGTGCAGAGTGGGATAAGTGATACCCAACAGTACCAAGTGAGCATCCAGTTGCAGGTAGCTGGACAAGACTGCATCAGCAGTATTGAGGACCTGGGTCCAAAAGGGGTGAGAGGGCAACTCAAAAATATGTGATCAGGGCCCTGTTTGTGAGTCACACCTCCAGCATTTGTCATGCAGTATTAGGTCGATGGCCATTAGTGCCTGCACGGTTCTGTACCATCAATGGAATTTGAGCTGAATAAATTGTGCCTCAGTGTCTCTACAGGCCACGGGCTTTCTACTATCATTGCCTCCATGTGTCTTCTGAGACAGAGATTTTGGATTATCAGTCCACTATTTCAGGGGTAGAGAGGATTCCTTGCCTGGAGGTGCGTTTAACATTTAAGGAGAGGAGAACGAGGGACTGGAGCTGAAGGTAATTCCCAAAAATCTTATTGATGGAGATCAAATTTGGCTTAGGTCTTCATATGCAAAGAAGTAGGCCTGACGAGAGGGCAAAGATCTTGTACTTTGTAGATCCCAGCTTTTTCCCAGTGGGACCAGTGGATATTTTTTTAGCAATGGTGAATGTGGGATTGGAGCATAAGGTAGAAGAGGAGATATTCCCAGGATGGAGGTAATTTTTTCAGTTTCTTATTGAGATATTTTTTAGTTAAGGGAGTGGATTTGAAATATAGAGCCAGCAGTGGAGATGTAGTGGAGAAGGCTGACCTTCAGTATCGACATGCCCTTCAGTTTTGACCCAGAGTGGGGTTTGAGAGTTGGGTGGGAAAATCAGTGGACCACTTGAAAGGAAATATATGCCAAGTGATACTGTTTAAAGTGAAGGAGGTCTCAATCACCCCTTGATCAATGTTTCCTGAGTTTTCCTCTGCTAAACTGATGTAGCTAGCCTTCCCATAAAATCTGGCTCCATCAGTTGGTTGAGCTTGTCAAACCATGAGTCAGCAATGAGTAGGGGTAGATGGGCAAGGAGATACAGAACTTTGGGAGCAAGCATAATTTTAATGGCAGTTATCTTCCCTGAGAGGAAAGGCGAGTTTTCCAACATTCTGTATCAGTTTAGAGGCTCTCTAAGAGACATTTAAAGTTAGCAAGCCCAATGTTCAAAAGGGCTAGTAATAGTGCTCCTTTATCTGCCCACTTCCATTCAGTGCTTTGGAAAATGTGTGATGTACAATGCAACTTAAAAGGTCAAATTATAGATTTAGTGTGGTTAACCTTGAGGCCTGACACTTGGCTTAAGCCTCCAGCTGGGAGGTAGCAGCTGAATTGTCAGAAGAGCCTTCTCCATGAGGACTAGCAAATTGTCCACATATAGGAGGGAATTATACTTGAGATTGGGGTGGAAATCCATTTTATGGCAGGATTGGTTCTGTGGAATGTGCTAGGGTCTCAATCATCAGGGAAAATTGGAGAGGGAGAGATGGCAACCTGGTGAGTCCCCCCTGTAAGGGGGAAGGATTGGAAGAGATGGCTGTTGGTTAAGACCTTAGCTCTTGCGTTGGTATGGAGAGTTTGGACTCCTGCTCAGAAAAACAGACCCAAGCCAGCTCTACACATAACCTCAAAAGGAATGGCCATTCGATAGAATCAAAGGCCTTTTCAAAATCACTGTGAGGCCCCAGCAGGGGAAGGGAGGGTTTTTCTAGATGATGTAGTTGAAGAGGGTGTGGAGGTGATCAAAGCTGAATCATCCTTTTACAAATCCCTCTGTCTATCAGGGTGGGAGGACCAGTTTTAGTCTAGTGGCCTAAATTTTAGCAAATATCTTGCCATTACAGTTAATAAGGGAAACAGAGTGATAGTTGGCAGGAGAAGTTAAGTCTTGCCTTTCTTGGGAGGACAATAATGACAGCCTTTCTAGAGAGGAGGGAAGGAGTGGTTCTAGATTGAGTACTTGAAGACCTGAAGAAGTAAAAGGTTAGGAGATCATGAAGGGCCACATTGGTTTTCTAGTTGACTTCCATCAGTAAATGGGCTCTTAGGGAGCCAGTGGCCCCAAACAAAGGTTGTTTTATGGATTTCTAGCTGTCGCCACATAATAGTAGGAGCGGTTATTCCTCACTATCAGGCAATTACATATGGATGTAGTAATATCTGTTCTGTTTAAAACTGTAAAAGAATATAAAGAAGGCTAACAGTACTGTACATAATATTAAAGGTTTATATGGTCATTCTGATCTCCCGAAGTGTGTATTAGGTAGAAATTCCCTTGTATTATAATAGGGGCGGATCAGCTGATCTCATGATGCTGTTGTCTAGCTGTATAAAAGCACTTCTGGTGCTCAGTTTAAACAGATCAGCCTAGGAAGCTGTACAGAGAGGTTGAGGATGTATGCACAGATGATGGTAGAAATTACTAGCTTAAAGTTTTCTACTCTGTGGCAGAACTACTGAGGAAGGGTAGTTCTTGGACTCCAAGAAGAGCCAAGTTCTTGAGATTTCTTTACTATTTTTATTTTTTATTCATTTAAATAATTTCAGTTATAAAACATAAATATCACACAAACTTGTATCTTCTAAAAATTTCAGACAGTGTTCTGTGTCTCAATTACCCTACCCTCATACCTGGTCACACCCATCACCACCAAGGATTTGTTTTAGTTAAGGATAAAATGGTCTAGGAGACTTCAGGGAAGGAGATGGGTGCCTCAGGGGTGTTGGCTTGTTGCTCAGAGGTAACAGGCAGAGGGAGGGGGTTTAGGAAGGCTGCCATTTGTTCAGGAGTGGGATGCGCCTGGTCTTTGTAGAGGTCTGCACAGAAATCTCATAACTGTGTTGATTTCTGTTGGACTTTTTGAGGGATCCAGATGCAGCTTGCAGCGCAGGGATGTCTGTCGTCGCTTGCAGTTTCTCAACCTGTAAACCAGGACCTTGCTGGAGCATTCACACCTTCTCAGTATATATGCTGGGTGTGGTGTGGCTAACTCCACCTTCCTTGTTTAATGGGAATTCAACTGGATTCTAATTTTGATCATCTCAAAGGGTCCCGTGTGGATCAGCCTTATACTTGTCCTCTAGCACCTTTAGTTTTTTCAAGAATCTGGGCCTCTAGCTCCTTTGTTGATGCCCGTGCACAGCACATCCTATAATGCACCCTTGAAGAAAGGCTTTCAGGTGTCCCATAAGGTATTCTCAGAGCCCTCCCCTTATCATTGTGTGCTTGACCCATAGGATAAAACTGAGGTCCTTGAGCAAGAAGAGGTACACTTTCCAGGAGGAGGAGGAGGACTTAGGAGACAGAGGGCCACAGAGAACTGTCAAGGAAATTGGAGCATAGCCTGAGATGACAGTAGGATATATATGCACATCCATAGTCATCTGAAAAATGTGAGGCAAAAGTAAGCCAGGCATCAATGCGGCTACAGGACAGGTGGACTGAGGAGTAATAGGTATAATCCTGGTGTCTGAGTACATAAACCATCAGATGTTTGTCATACTGTGCTCATGTGCTAGGCATTTAAAAGCTGCAGCTGCTCATTGGTGAGGTTCTGAGTCAAGGAAGACCTGTCAGGTGTCAAGGACAGAGTTGATACCTCCCCTGCTATTACTGTGGTGGGAGTGGAGTTGAATTTGGAGAGCTCCTCACCAGGTGGGAATAAAACTTAGGGTCATCCTCATTAGGGCACACAAGTTAAACAAAATCAGGAGCACTCTGGGGTAGATATATAAGCTGTTAGCCAATGGCCCTTGTGTCCTCTGTTGTGGAGAGACATTGCTATTTTACAGATTTATGGATAGGTATGGAGACCACTCTTTTGCAAAGGAGAAAATATTGTAAATTTCTAACCCCACCCATTCCCTCTATAATGTACATGCTTTGAGGGATGACAGCTTGTCTCTTGTAAAAGGCCACCATGGTGCAACTTCTTTTAATGTGCCAGCACCTGTTTATGTTTTATGTGAGTTGAGCCCCTTACATTCCAGGTAACTAGGTTTATATCCAACATTTTGGGTGTGTGTCAGGTATGTGATGAGTGGATAGTATTATAGTGGGGTAGACCAGATAGGGGAATGAAGATAAATACCCATAAAATTAACAGGAAGTAATATAATAGTGATAATCTTTATTTATAATGTGCCTTTCAAAATCAAGGCGCAGTACATATTTAAAACAAATTCACAATAAAACATCATGATAAATAACTAAAACAGGTTCAATCAATCCATGTTGGCACCATCCCCATATGCCTTATTCCATAAAAAGACTGCAGTGCTTGTTTAAGTAAGGAAAGGGGACCATGCTGCATCCAAAGCCACAGTTAGAACATTAAGCACGGCTGTATTAAAACAGTAACTACACAGTTCCATTAACTAGAAAACTTCCCAATGGGAAGGCAGAAATCTTCAATTACACTGCAAAAGTGGTAGTCCAAGTAACTTAAAGTTAAACCCAAACCCTTACTAGAACCACAAAACCATATGCCGTGGCTGTGCTGTAAAGCCATCCAATTAGCAGGAGTGGGTTTGAGACATGGTAACCCTCCCCAAATCAGTAGTAATAACAATAAAATCAACTAAGTTAAGGAAAACAAAGTGAGCACGTAGGAAGGAGTGCTGCCTTAAATGATGGTCAGTATAGGTGGTGGAGTTGGACCTTTCAGAGTGAAAGGTACTGCAACCCACAGGAAGCAGAGTCTTTGAAGAGGTGCAGGACACAACAGGTGACCTGCAATTCTTCAGGAGGAGAATTCTGTGTATACCACCATGGGGATTAGCGAGTACCATAGGATACGATGGAGGCCCCAAAAAGTGAGGGACATTTTGAGGATGTCCATATTGGTCTATTGTCCTGGGGTCAATGTCAATATATAAGGGCCTGTTTCAGCTCAGACAGACAGTGTGCAAATAAAGTACATTCCAAGCAGTACAGAGGATTTGTTATTGATCTTCTAGTAAACCACTTGGCCTTAAAACGTAACAGTATAGCCACTTACCTGTCCTGCAGGAGGTAGCTGCATGGTTAGTAGGCATGGTTTAAGTACAGATTGCGCAGTGCCCCCTCCGCACCATATATTTTCTACAGGGCACTGACAACATAGCATTAATGAGAAGTGGGCATCGAGTTCTACAGATTCTTCAAATATGTCCAGTTCAGGCTGACATCTGAAAAAGGATACACTGAATTCATTTTCTGCATGGATACAGCCCTTGCAACATATGAGGAGGGTTGCAGGGCTTATCTGATCGGAGGATCTGATTGTACCATTTCTCAAGCAGAGAGGAGGGAACAGTTACTGGCAGGGGAACCACATGTTTAAAACCTGATATTTTGCTAGGGAGACAGTCTTGCGATAGTCTTTTCAGCTCTAGATTTTACTGTCCATTGGTACAGAGCTCCCAGTTGCTGTTGCTGTGGCATATGTCTTGAGTGAGTTTCCTCCATACTAGGAGGTGTGCTGAGTGGGAGGAATAAGCTCAGGTTATTGCTCCACTGGTTGGGTGGTGGTTGTGTTGGTGGCTGCTTCAGTTCTAGGTTGCTGTGGTTTTAGTTATTGGTTGGAACCTGAGGTTCACTGGCTGAGGGAGTATCCCTCAGAGCTTTTAGAGAGGCATCTTGCTCTTTACTGTGACTCTGGCTTCAATGTTTTGTTGGGAGAGGGATGTGTTCTTTCTGGCTTTAGGTTTTTTGCTGATCCTCTCCCGGTCGTCTGAAGGTAGGTTGCCAGGGGTCCTGGTCACACAGGTCTTCATACTGGGAAGGAGGGCCTGAGCAGGCCTTGTGCATCATATGGAGGGGCCAGGACTGTGTCTAGCTCTTGCAGGTCCTCTAGAACATCTGGAAGTGAGGCCTCTGGCCATGATCAGAGGATGAATTCCTAAGCAACCTCCAGTGTGTGGAAGGGGCGGGGACCCCATTTCTCAAAATCTGAAGCACTGCAAGATATCTGAGGTTATATGGGTCTTTGAAGTACATAAGGGTATGCATAGCATGAATGTAGGCCCTTCAGTATATGGTAAAGGCTGAGAGAATTCAAGTAAATTTGTGTGTGGTGTCCTTGCCACATCAGAAGGACCTTTCATGGGCCAGCTGCATGACCCATTTTTTGACTGAATATCGCAGGAATTTAACAAATATTGGGTGGGGTCTCTTCAGGGCTTTGGTGGCAGGACAAGGGAGCAATGTGAGCATTTGCGCTCGAAAAAGGCTGTGCCATTGGTGGTGGAGGATTAGCATGAGAACTTGATGAAGGGCATTATTAGTGTCCTTTCCTTCCACCCTTCAGGAAATTCAGTGATGCAAAGATTTTTCTCCGTGGTCTCTATTCCTGAGATCTTCAATTCAGTCCAATAACTGGCAGATGGTATAATCATGCTCATGGAGGTGGGTTGCCATCTGCTCAATCCTGAGGTCATGTGATTCAATCTTTTGTTCTTTTGGGTCAAACACTGGGAGAGGGAGACAATATCTTCTCTGGTGCTCAAGTTCTGTGATTTTATATCTCCAATCTCAGTAAGCAATTGGGCTAACATTGTCCTTATTTCCAACAGGTCGTCCATCTTCACAGAGGATGCTAAAGTGGTGGGAAGCACCATTTTCCTGGGACACATGGCTGTGTGAGAACACAGCTGATATCTGTCAAAGGAGCTGACAGAGGCGGGCAAATCCCTAAGAAACAAGCTGCAGCAGCAGGAGGTACTGATAGACAGGTAAACACTGTAAAGACAGGAGAAAAGCTTAGTTAAGCTAAGGATTAATGATGATTGTCTGTACAGAGGGAAGAGCCTCAGGAATTAAGCTGCTGTTGTGTTGTCAGCTAGCCACCCCACTCCACACTGCACTGCTAATCCTCTAGTATCCCTCCCTTGCTTTTCTCTTCTCGCTTTCATTATCTGTAAAAAGTTAATCTACTTTAGCCACCCTGTAGCAATCCTTTCTTCTGTTTGCACCTTTGTCCCCTAATGGCCTTACCTGTTTCATTCTTCCTTGGTACGTACACCTCCATGTATTCCTTCCTCTGCATTTCTTTGTCTCTTGAATGCCACCCTTTTCTTTTCACCACCCATGCAACTTCTTTAGAGAACCATAATCGCCTCCTTTTCCTGATGCTGTTGTTGATGCCGACTTCTTTCATGCAGAGGATTGTTGCCCCAAATATACCCTTATTCTTATTCTTCCCCATTGTGCCTCTACTCTCCTCCCTGGCATTCCCCTTCTAAGCAATTTCTGAGGTAGTCTCCCATTTCTTTAAAATCTACCCTCCTGAAGTCGAGGACCATCATCCACATATGGCTTGACCACTGGTACCCAAGACCTTTAAAGTCCACAGTATCACTTAACTGAGGCTAGAATTTCTTTTATGACAGCTAAGTCTATTTTTTCATTTTTATTACTGTAACAGTGTTTGTGGCTCCTGCAACTCTGCTGCCCAGATTGCTATTCTTGTTGTTGCTAGGTGCCATAGTTGGTCCCTGGATAAAAATGTTATTCATGAGAAAAACAATAAAAAAGAAGAATCATGCTAATGGCATGTAAATTTGTTAACCAGGGTCATTACTGAATGAGTAAAACTGTTTTTCAGTCTTGATCACTACTTAGGGCTAGTTTATTGCAACAGGTTGCTTTTTCTTTGTTTTTTCAGTCCTGAATTTGTCCTCCTTGTTTAACCCCAGCCAGCCCCTATCTGACAGGTCCTCCAGCCCTACCACCCAACTATCTGGGACTAACCTATTCTGATGTGTCCTCTCCACAGGTCTTGTATCAGAGGGCCGAGTTGTCAGTGTGGGTGTGTGGGGTAGTCACCCAGCGCAGCCTGAGGAGTTTTTCCTCCACTTTCTCCCTGGGTCCCATGTCGTGCAAGGACACAATAAGCTGCACCACCTCCATGGGAGATACCTCCAGCATGTGGGTATGGGGACCACTTCCCCTGCTGTCCTGCTGTACAGTTCCTCTCAGGTGGCAGCTGACTAGAGGGATTGGGTACCCCTGCCCCTCTGCCAGGGAGAAGAGCTGTTAGGAAAGCTCAGTCTTCCTCCTCTGCCCACCCCTGAGTGACCCGAGTCCATTCTCGAACCCAGGGTGAACAGTGTAGCAGGCAGTAGCTCTCCCACTGTGCTGCTGGGCTGGCTATTCTAACAGATTTCAAATGGGTGATAGCCATACAAGTTTAAGTGTCCATCTTCCAGTGGCACTGGTATGTTCTCCAACAGTCACAGCACTGACCCAATAAGTCATAGCACTGCCCACAGTCACTGCACTACCTTCAACAGTTGCAACCTTACTCCTGCAACCCAGCAATCATTGCACTGCCCAAGAATTTGCAGTCTGCCAGCAACAGTCACATCACAGCCCCCAACAGTGACACACACTGACTCCCACCACTGCAACAGTCATAGTACTGACCTCAACAGTCACAGTACCACCTACACAACCTAAGAGTCACAGCACTGCCCACACAACCCAACAATCACTGAACTACTCCCCAACAAAAGTCACAGCACTGCCACCAAAAGTCACAGCACTACCCAATGACAGCACTGGTCCCACCCACTCAGCATACCACTGATACCACACCTAAACAGTCACAGCACCCCTCCCCACCCAACAATCACAGCACTGCTTTCGACCCCAACACAGAGCAGTCCCCTTACCCTCAACATTCTCATAGACTCTCCCCTACCCCAACAGCTACAGCACTGCCTCCCAACCTCCAACAGTCATAACTACTGACCTCACCATCCCTCCAGCAATTACAGCACTACCCCCACCCAACATTCACAGCACTGTCCCTACCCAGTTGTTACAGCACTACCTCTCACCCAGCTGTTGAAGCACTGCCCCACCCAATAATCACAGCACTGTTCCACCAGCAGTCACAGCATTGCTCTCACCCAACAGTCACAGCACAGCTCCCACCCAAGTCACAGCACTGTTGTTACCCAACAGTTACAGCACAGCTCCCACCCAAGTCACAGCAGTGCTCCCACTCCAACAGTCACAGCTCTGCTCCCACCCAGCAGTCACAGCACTGCTGCCTCACTCTAACAGTCACAACACTGTTCCACAGTAGTCGCAGCACTGTTCTACCAACAGTCACAGCATTGCTCCCACCCAACAGTTACAGCATAGTTCCCACGTCACAGCACTGTTCCGCCCAACAGTCACAGCACTGTTCCACCAGCAGTCACAGTACTGCCCCACTCAACAGTCACAGCACTGCTCCACACAGTAGTCACAGCACTGTTCTACCAACAGTCACAGCATTGCTCCCACCCAACAGTTACAGCATAGCTCCCACATCACAGCACTGTTCCCACCAACAGTTACAGCTCTGCTCCCACCCAGTAGTCACAGCACTGCTCCCACCCAACAGTCACAGCACTGCTCCCCACCCAACAGCCACAGCACTGCTCCCACTCAACAGTCACAGCATTGCCCAACTAAACAGTCACAGCACTGCCCCACTCAACAGTCACAGCACAGCTCCCAGCCAACAGTCACAGCACTGCCCCACTCAACAATCACAGCACTGCCCCACCCAACAGTCACAGCACTGCCTCTTCCTCAACAGTGCCAGCATTGCCCCACCCAACAGTCAGAGCACTGCCCCACCCGACAGTCACAGCACTGCCTCTTCCCCAATCATGCCAGCACTGCCCCACCCAACAAGCAGAGCACTGCCCCACCTGCCAGTCACAGCACTGCCTCTTTCCCAACAGTACCAGCACTGCCATGCTCAAAAATCACAGTGCTGCCTCTTTCCAACAGTACCAGCACTGCCCACCCAATAATTAGAGCACTGCCCCACCCGACAGTCACAGCACTGCCTCTTTCCCAACAGTGCCAGCACTGCCCTACCCAACAAGCAGAGCATGGCCTCACCTGCCAGTCACAGAACTGCTCTTCCCCAACAAGTACCAGCACAGCCCCACCCAAAATCACAGCACTGCCCCACCCAACAGTCACAGTACTACCTCTTCCCAACAGTACCAGCACTGCCCCACCCACATTAGAGCACTGCCCCACCTGACAGTCACAGCACTGTCTCTTCCTCAACAGTGCCAGCACTGCCCCACCCAACAAGCAGAGCATGGCCCCACCTGCCAGTCACAGAACTGCCTCTTCCCCAACAGTACCAGCACAGCCCCACCTAAAATCACAGCACTGCCCCACCCAACAGTCACAGCACTACCTCTTCCCAACAGTACCAGCACTGCCCCACTCAACAATCAGAGCACTGCCCTACCCAACAGTCACAGCACTGCCTCTTCCCAACAGTACCAAAATGCCCCACCCAACAATCAAAGCACTGCCCCACCTAACAGTCACAGCACTGCCTCTTCCCCAACACTGCCAGCACTGCCCACCCAACAATCAAGCACTGTCCCACCCAACAGTCATAGCACTGCCTCTTCCCCAACAGTACCAGCACTGCCCCACCCAATAGTCACAGCACTGTCTCACTCACAGTCACGTGCACTGTCCCACCCAACAGTACCAGCACAGCCCCACCTAATAGTAACAGCACTGTCCCACCCAACAATCACAGCATGCCTCTTCCCCAACAGTGCCAGCACTGCCCACCCAACAGTGAGAGCACTGCCCCACCCAACAATGAGAGCACTGCCCACCTGACAGTCACAGCACTGCCTCTTTCCCAATAGTGCCAGCACTGCCCCACCCAACAATCAGAGCACTGCCTCCCGACAGTCACAGTACTGCCTCTCTCCCCAACAGTGCCAGCACTGCCCCACCCAGCTAGCAGAACACTGCCCCACCTGACAGTCATAGCACTGCCTCTTCCCCAACAGTACCAGCACTGCCCCACCCAACAGTCACAGCACTGCCTTTTCCCCAACAGTACCAGCACTACCCCACCCCAAATAGTCACAGAATTGCTTCACCTTATCAGTCACAATACTGGCCCCAAAACCATCACAACATTGCGCATACAACCCAACAGTCATAGTACTCCCAAGTCACATACAACCCTCAACAGTCACAGCCTTACTTCTTCTGAACACATCTGCACTGCCCACAGCCCCAGTGGTCATGGAACTGCCCCAAATGTCACAGCAAGCCACCAGCATTGGCCTCTAACAGCCACAGCACTGCTCACATGACCCAACAGTCATAGTACTCCCTGAGAGTCACAACATAGCCCCCAACAGTCAAAGCCCTTACTCTTCCAGAACAACAGCACTGCTCCCTGACCCAACAATCACAGAACTGCCCCAAAAGTCACAGCAAGCCCCCAACACTGGCCCCTAAACAGCTACAACACTGCCCACACAACCCAACAGTCATAGTACACCCCGAGAGTCACAACACAGCCCCCCAACAGTCACAGTCCTTACTTTTCCAAACAGTACCAGCACTGCCCTGAGCCCCAGTGGTCATGAAACTGCCCCAAACATCACAACATGACTTCAATAGTAACAGCACTGACTCGCACCCCTCCAACAGTTCCATCACTGACACCATCCACCCATTATAGTTGATCCACCCTCAGCAATTAGAGCACTGCTTCCTAACTCCAAACAGTGATAGAATTGCCCCCACTTCTCAACATTCAGATAGCTGTCCCATACTCACCAAAGTTACAGCACTGCCTTCCTATCCAACAGTCACAGCAGAAATGCCCCAACAATCACCACATTGTCCCCACCTCTCAGTCACATTACTGAGCCCATCATCCCTCAACAGTCACAGCACTGCAACTACCCAGCATTCACAGCCCTGCCACCACCCAGCAATCTCAGCCCTGCCTCCCCTCATGAACTGTAGCCCTGTCCCTCCCTGAACAGTCACAGAACTGGTTAACCAGCAGTCAGATCACTGCCCCAACAATCACAGCACTGCCACCAACAGTCACAACACTTCCCAACAATCACAACACTGCCCACCCAATACAACAGTCACAGCACTACCTGTAACAGTCCAGCAGCATGTCCAGCAATCACAGCATTTCCCTTGTCACAAACCCACTCAGCAGGTCAGGCCCTCTGCTCCCACAGTGCCAACCTCCAAGTGTAGTATTGTGGACAGGTAACAGAACAGAGTAACCCTCCTGTCTGTTTGTGGGTCTGAATCGCTTTTGGTCTCAAGTTCTGGGGGATTCAAACTGTAAACCTTATGCTAGCATACCAAATGTACAGGCTCAGATAATTCTGCTCTTCGGGAATGCCAGATATCTTTCGCCAAGAGCACTTAACCAGGTATACAAAATGAACCCTCAAAACTCTATGAAAGACCATAGGAAAATTCTTACCTTTTCCCAGTTTGGAATTACCGTCAAGCTTTGAACAGTTTAGTCAGTTAACTGTCTGTATTTCACACACAAAATAAAGAATTTTGAAGGCACCAGGCAGTCTCTTTAAATATGAGATTTACTTAGAAAATGGATACAAATAAGTAAAATGTAAACACAGAACAATATATCACAAAGCATACTATCACTTAAAAGAAAACAAGGAAAAAGTGCAAACTCCTGCCACAATACAATTAGACTTGTCTCTCTCATGTATTCTAATCTTCTTACAGTGCTTATAATTAGATGTTGTTGCTTCAGAGTCCAACAGGAATGTGTCTAAAGATCAGCCACAGAATAGTTTAAAACCGTCTTTGAACCTGCCTCTTCAATGATGTCACTCTAGCTCCTCCATGTATATTAAAAATTATACAACCAGAATGTCTTATCACTCAGGAGGTACATTAAATAAGGTGACATCAGCAACAACTAATTTTCCAATATGACTCTGATCTTGAGAGGTTTCTTGCTTCTCTTTGATCTTTGAGCAGTTCCTATTTCCCACTTCAAAGGCAGGAGGTCATAAACTGCAACTCCTCTGAAACATCATAAAGTTTGCGATCTCTATATCCTTGCAGCTGGTCAGCTACCATTAAGTGAGATAAACAGGAGACCCCTTAATTGTGTCTCTAGTCTTTAATTATCTCCTGGCTTCAAAGCAACACAGATCATAAACAAGGCTATAAATGCAACTTCTTGAAGTTAATCACATTACAGAGATCTGCTGTTTAACATATCCTGTCATTTTAACTGAAACCTGGAAGGGAGGGAGCATCCCAGGAGCACAGGATGTCTCATGAGAGACACTCAATAACATATTTTTATATTACAAAATCATAGAGCAATCAGAACCAGCTAGCCAAGCATCACAATTCTCCCTACCTAGACTGAATTTGGGAGCTCTATCCCTGCATGGGATGAGCTTCCCAAATCTGTTCACTCCTCATAGACGCATGATACGCCATTGCTGTTCTGATTTTTCGCTCCAGCCCTATGTAAGATTGTCATGTCGTACCTTTGCAAAGCAAGACTCCATCTTAACAGTCTGCCATTAGTTTTCCCATTTGCATCAGCCAAACCAGGAGGTTGTGGTTAGTTTGTACCACAAAATGCTGCCCATATAAGTATGGCTCTAGCTTCTTTAGGGCCCACACTATGGCAAGACACTCTTTTTCCACAGTAGAGTATGCCCTCCCTGGGAAGTAACTTTTTACTCAGGTACACTACCGGTGATCTTTACCTTGGTTGGATGTCTGACTCAGTACTACCCCAATACCCATGTCTAGGCGTCAGTCTCAACTATAAAGGGTTTGCTATAGTCTGGACTTGTCAATACAGGAGCACTGCACAGTGCCTCCTTCAGTCTGTAAGGCTTCTTCACAGGCTGGTCCCCAGGTAATTTTCTTTGACATCCTTTTCTTTACCAGGTCAGATAGGGGAGCAGCCAGGGCACTGTAATTGGGTACAGATTTTCTATAGTACCCTGCAGTTCCCAGAAAAGTCCTGACCTGCTTCTGCATTTCTGGTCTGGGCCATGCCTGGATCACCTCTATTTTTATTTGGTTAGGACAGAGCTGTCCCTGCCTACCACATGCCCGAGGTATGCCACTTCTCCAATGGTCACCTGGCACTTCTCAGCTTTGACAGTGAGCCCAGCCCTCTGTATCCTGCCCAGCACTTCCCTAAGGTGGGACAGGTGTTTCCTCCCAGCTGGCACTAAAGATGGCAATGTCATCCAGGTATGCCACGGCATACTACTCAGCATCATTTAACACCTAGTTCACCAACCTTTGGAAAGTGGCGGGGCATTCTTCATTCCTAAAGGCATTGCTTTAAATTCAAATAAGCCTATCGGAGTGATGAAGGACGCCCTCTCCTAGCTCTGTCCATTAACTCTACCTGCCAATACCCCTGGTCAGGTCAATGGTCGTAGGTAGATCGCCCCTCCAGCTTGTCCAGGAGTTCATCCGTCCGGGGCATCGGTGGGCATCTGACTTCATGACTGCATTCAGTCCATGATAGTCCACAAGAAATGAGTAGAGACATCTGGCTTGGGTACAAGGACTACGGGTGAGGCCATGGGGCTGTGGGATCTCTGGATTACCTAAATTCAGCATCTCCTCCACTTCCCTCCTAATGTCCTTTTGGACAGCCTCTGACACCTGATATGCTGTCCGCCTTATGGGTGTCTGTGTCCCTGTCTCCACATCGTGCATTGCTAAGGGAGTTAGTCCAGGCTTGGTGCTAAGCGGGGGCAAAGTCTGCTAAAACCTCCTGACTTCCTGGATCTTGTCCAGGGCAAACTGGGGAGACAGTTTTACTGCTCCACAGAGGACTCCGCTTGCTTTCTTCCAGCAAGTCCAGAAGGGTCTCCCTTCGTCTGTCCCCTCCCAGGACTACACTGCAAACCCATGTCAGCCCTATTAGCATATGGCTTCATCATGTTGGACATGGTACATCCTTTCTGTCTGTCTTCTGTCGGCAGCTCTATAATATAGTTTATGTCATTCACCTTCCTAACTGCTTTGTAAGGTCCTGCCCACCAGCCTGCAGCTTGTCTTTCGGACGGAATAAGGACCATGACTTCCTGACCCACCATGTATGAGCGAACTCTGGCTCTGCAGTCATACCACACTTTTGTTTCTGTTGGGCAGCTGCCAGGTTGCTCTGGGCTGTCCCCATAAGCTCCTTCAGCCTTTTCCAAACCCTAGGGCGTAATCCACTATGGGAGTTCCCTGGGTGGTGTGCTTGCCTTCCCAGTCCTCCCGGATCAAGTCTAGAGGCCCCGTACCTGGCATCAATATAAGAGTTTGAAGGGAAAAATCCTGTCGACTCTTGGGACACCTCCATGTATGCAAACAACAGGTGGGAAGGTATTTATCCCAGTCCCTCCCATGCTTTTCAGCAAACACCCAGAGCATTGACTTCAGGGTACCATTAAATCTTTCCACAATCCCATTGGCTTGTGGGTGATACGGTTTCGCGCATCTCTGCACCCTCCCATATTTCTCCCACAAACATTTCATCAAGTCTGACATGAAGGAACCCCTTGATCGGTGATAACCTCCTCACGGAAACCTAACATGGGAGAAAATCCCGAGTAAGGCATCTGCCACTTTGTCGGTCCTCAGTAAGAATAGGGCGACTGCCTCTGGGTGCCGGGTGACATAATCCACACAGTCAGGATGAATCTCTTCCCTGGGAGCTGGGGGTATTTAAAGGCCCCACAATATCCATTTCCACCCTCTGGAATGGCTTTCACCATGGGCAATGGAATTAGGGCTGCTTGGGTTTTCTTGCCCATCTTCCTATTTCTTGGCACTGGTGACAAGACCTGCAATACTCCTTCACATGCTGGGTGAAGTTGGGTCAATAAATTCTGAGCCAACTGCTGCGTAGTGCCATAATTCCAGATGACTAGACAAGAGAATATCATGTGTAAGCTTGAGCAACTGCCCCGATACCCCTGGGGAACAACAAAAGCTGCCTGCCTATCACCCCTCCCTCTGTCTGCATAGCCTGAGTATACATCAGTCCATTTTCCCAATAAACCTTATGTCTACCGTCCACCTCCCTGTGTTCCGTCAGAGTCTGCCCAAGCCCTCAGCTTCTCTAGACTAGGGTCACTTTTCTGAGCAGCTGTAAACTCCTCCACATTCCCAAGGCATGGGGACAGGTCCCCTTCAGTCTCTAAACTAGGGTCCCTAGCACTAGCATCAGGGAACTCAGGATCACTGTCATTCCTAACCCTCTGACAATGGGTCACCCTCCTCTTTGGAGTAACCCTCCATAGCTGTGTGGTTAACTGCTGCTGGGAAATTTCTACCCCCCTTTCATCAGTCTCCATATCAGGAGACACAGACTGGGGAACCAGCCTCCCAGTGGTTTCCACAATGGCTTCTGTGAGGGTCAGGGAACCACAATTTTCCCTTGCCGCTTAGCTCGAGGTAACTGACACACCATCCCTGTGTGAGATTGTTGCCAGGATGGCGTCCACTGCTAACATTTTGGCTATAGCCACCTGTTGCACAGTTCCCTGGTTTCACCCCAGTCTAGGAGAACACTAGCGAGGGGCAATGTTTTCTCCTCACCCAGTAAAGTCTTGTACAGTGACATATTCATTGGGTATAAGCTGACCAGACTCTGTCAGATTACCTTTTACCAATGTCAGGGATGCCCTGTGTCCCTTAACCTTGTTCTGCACACCATTCACTGCGACTGGGTGTGTGTGTTCCCTCATGTTCATAGGCATGCTTCCAGGGACACACAAACAACCCACTTCCTTCCTAGCACCACCTTGCATGTTGCACATCCTTTTGGGACACTGTCTGGCAATATGCCCAGTTTCTTTACACAACCAACATTCATTTCTTTTCTCAGAGAAATCTTTCTCTGAAACCTGGGAGCTAACTGGTTTTGTGGAGGCAGTGAGGGTTTTAGCTGCTCTGAAGGTGCACTTTTCCCTTTCTGCACTGCCATGCCCAATTTATCGCACTCAGAGCAGGTCTGCTCTTGGCATAGTGGTCTGAGAGTTCAGCTGCCTCTTGCACTATTTTGGGATCTCTGTCCTCCAGCCAGATTTTCAGCTGTGCTGGGCATGCTCAAAAAATGTTCTAATAAAATAGCATTTTCAATTTTATCTACAGAGTTTGCTTCAGTTCCTTCCACCAATGTTTTAAAACTGACGTTGTTTCGTGGCTAGCTCCTTGTAGCTCATATCAGGGCTTCTCCTGAGCTTACAGAATTTAGCTCTGTATGCTTCAGCAGTTAATTCAAATTTTTTAACAGTGCAGCTTTAGGTTTGCTGTAATCATTACTGTCCTCATTGTCCATTTGACCCAATGCATCCTGAGCTTTCCTGGTAAGTAAGGGATAGCTGGAAGCTCAGGACTCTCTAGGAATTTTGCCTGAATACAAACTTTCAAAGGAATTTAAAAAGGCATCCATACCCTCCCCTCTTTAAATTCAGCTATCAATTTGGAATTAAATTTTAACCCAGTCCTGTAGTTCTGGTTAAACCCAAGCCACTTACCTGCTTGGTGCTGGTGGTTGGAGTAGTAGCTTCTCCAGTTCATGTTGCCTCTGGTGCTCTCCTCCTCTCAGTCCACCCCTACTGTTCATGGTCCCCTCTCAGCATTCTCGTTCTGCTTCTTGGCGTTCCACTCTGCTTCTTCCTGTTCTTGCTCAACCTCTCTCTGAACTCCAGCTCCATTCTGGCGAACTCAATCTGCAACTTGAGTACTTTGGCTCCAGAATGCTGGCCACCTTCTCCTGCTGTGGCCCCTTCACTGGCATGGACCCTGCTGTCATCCTTATTGGATCTGGACACTGCACTGACCGGCTAACCCTTCCACACTCAAGGTTTGGTCTTTTACAGCCACAGTCAGTGACTCAATGCTCTAGGTATCTGCTACCATCAGGGCATCAATGAGGTTCTGCTTGGTGGCTCTCACCTTGTACAGGACTCCTCTGTCCCTGCACAACTGCCTCAGGTAGTCTACAGTGTGCCTGCTGTAGTTGAAGCCATCTTCTTCCCTAACTACGGCTACTCTAACTAGCACTTTAGAGAAAAAATAAAACAAGTAGGAACTTGACTGTAAGCCAAATGATATAGTTCTGTTTCTTTTAAAAATAAATCACTGCCTTTTTTGCAAGTAAGCTGTACAGTATCAAGCTGACACACTGAACAATTAAAGCTTGTATTATCAAATTTATCGCACCACTGCCAACCAGTCTGTCACAGCCTCACCTCAGCAGGCTCCAGTCCTCTGCTCCCACAATGCCAACCTCTGAGCGCAGTATTGTAGAACAGTTAACAGAACAGGGTAACCCTTCTGTCTGTTTGTGGGTCCGAATCACCTTTGGTCTCAAGTTCTGGAAGGATTCAAACTGTAAACCTTGTGCTAGCATACCCAAGTGTACAGGCTCAGATAATTCTGCTCTTTGGGAATGCCAGATATCTTTCACCAAGGACACCTAACCAAGTAAACAAAATGAACCCTTAAAACTCTATGAAAACCATATGAAAATTCTTACCTTTTCCCAGTTCGGTATTACCATCAAGCTCTGAACAGTTGAGTCGGCCTTAACTGTTGTGTTTCACATGCAAAATAAAGAATTTCAAAGGCAGAGGCAGTCTCTTTAAATATAAGAGGTTTACTTAGAAAATGAATAAAAATAGGTAAAATGTAAACACAGAACAATATATCACAAAGCATACAGTCACTTAAAAGAAAACAAGGAAAAGTACAATCTCCTACCACAATACAATTAGACTTGTCTCTAATGTATTCTTATCTTCTTACAATGCTTATAATTAGATGTTGTTGCTCAGAGTCCAACAGGAATGTGTGTAAAGATCAGCCACAGAATAGTTTAAAACTGTCTTTGAACCTGCCTCTTCCATGATGTTACTCTAGCTCCTCCTGGAATATTAAAATTATACAACCAGGATGTCTTGTCACTCAGAAGATACATTAAATAAGGCAACATCAGCAAAACTCATTTTCCAATATGACTCTTTGATCTTGAGAGGTTTCCTGCTCCTCTTTGATCTTTGAGCAGTTCCTATTTCACCACTTCAAAGGCAGGAGGTCATAAACTGCAACTCCTGAAACATCATAAAAGTTTATAATCTCTATATCCTTGCAGCTGGTCAGCTACAATTAAGTGAGATGGACCGGAGACCTTAATTGTGTATCTCTAGTCTTTAATTATCTCCTGGCTTCAAAGCAACACAGATCATAAACAAGGCTATAAAATGCGACTTCTTGAAGTTAATCACATTACAGAGATCTGCTGTTTAACATATCCTGTCATTTTAACTGAAACCTGGAAGGGGGTGTCATCCCAGGAGCACAGGATGTCTCATGAGAGACACTTAATAACACATTTTTGTATTACAATATCATAGAGCAACCAGAATCAGTTAGCCAAGTGTCACACCCTGACTGTAATGACGCTGCCTCCAACAGTCACAGTATTACCTCAACAGTCACAACATTGTTCCTAATTGTTACAGCACCATTCACAAGAGTCACAGTACTAACCCCCACCCTTCACAGTACTGACACCCCAGCCCTTCAACAATCACAAGTACTGCAAACACAACACAACAGTCATCGGACTGCATCTTACAGTTACAGCATTGATCCTCTACCCCTTCAATAATAACAGCACTGCCCCCCCACCACTGCAGAACTGACTGTCTTTGGACCAGCATAATTTGTAATAGTTATATATTTGGAATACTCCAGATGACTCGCATGTAGGCTCTCACTCAGCTAAAAAGTCATGGCCCTTCCACTCTACCATCAGCATTAAAGAGACCTTTCAGTGAAAGAAAACCTGACACAGTGTTCTCTACTCACAGCATCCACAAACACAATATTCATCAGATGACGACTGAACTCAGTTTTGTATAACTGTACAGCCACCTTAATAGTCACTCCATCACTCCAACCAGCACTCTCTTGATTTATAGCCCAGCAACATACTCGAAAAGTTGCTGAAACACAGAGATATCTCCACTTCCTTGCTAGTCAGCATCGTCATTCCTCTGCAGACCTGCTCACCTCACATTCTGTACTGACACACTGACACATATAAGAGTGTGATTAGATGAAAAGAACCACTTGGTCATCTGAAAACAATAAATAAAAAAAATGTAGAATATAAAATACAACCCCCAAAACCCACAAAAACACAACATGAAACCTAAATTCATTTCATAAATGGAATATGCCATGGCTCTAATAGAAATATCTCAGATATTTTTCCTTATACATACTCAGGGGTGTAGTAAGGGTGAGTGTCCTTTCACCACTGGGAAGTGCAATATAATCCTGTAATTCATACTCTGGTATGGTTTATTGCACTTATAAAATGGCTAGTTTGGATTTTATCTGTAATAAAATAAAAAGTAAATATCTTGCTTGTATTTTGCTTTTACAGAAAAATACTTTCTAATGTTTTAAACATTAGAAAATCAGATGAGGTACACTGCAGGGTATAAAGGGAGCTCTGACATAGTCATGTTTGATTGGTGCAGAGCAGGGTTTGGCTCCATAGTACTGCAGGCAGACTATAGGTAAATTGGAGGCAGGGTGGGGTCTCAGCATGACAGGTGCAGAGTCACAGGCTTTTCTGTAGGATGCCGTGTCATGAGCAAGTCTGGCAGGGTGGGGTCTCCGCATGACAGGTGCAGAGTCACAGGCTTTTCTGTAGGATGCTATGTCATGAGCAAGTCTGAGCACCATTTCATGCAGCCCAGCATGCTGCCACCTCCCTGAACACCAGTTGCTGGAGGCTGCATATCTTTCTGCTCTCCTGGTCCCACCGGATTTTGCAACCAGGGCCAGACAGTACACAGAAGCCAATATTATTTCTGTGGCCAGCGCACATGGATTGTCACTCTCCTGGTCATCAAGAACTCTGCAAATCAGGCCAGGGAGCTAAACAGAAGGAGTAGCCAGTTTTCTTCCTATGTCCTGGAAGCACAGGATAATTAAGTGAGTAACTCAAGGTCACACAGTATGCAAATGGTGGCTGTGGGATTCAAACCCAGTTCTCCAGGATTCCAGCTCAGGTCTCTTAACCACTACACTATGCTGCCTCAAACTGAATAAAGAAGAATAAAGAGAAACATCACTGAATAAAGAAGTTCCATTATTCATCCAGTATCGATTACAGCAAAACATTGCTTCAGACTTAACAAATAAAACTTCAGACCCCATATCCAGCATGACTCAAAGTAATTTGGGATGATGTATACAGGATTATGGTTCCCTAGAGGAGGACCTAGAAGCACTGAAGGGGGTCCAGGTCAAAACCATGAAGGAAGAACAGCATGGTCAAAACACACGCTACGTGGACTCCAGAAAATGGGTGCAGTCAAAACCAGAATGATATAAATAAACCAACTCCGAACCATGCACACTGTAATGTCAGCTCGGTTTTTGACCATGCACTTCCTCCTTTGTGGGTTTGACTGGATACCCACTGTAGGAGAGGGCATCTCAGTGGAATCCTGAGGTGACAGCAGTACAATCTCCCAAAGCCTCAGTCATCTGAGTAGACAACAGTGAAGGACAATGCATATGGGCCATAGGACAGAAGGCATCATCTTGGTCAATGTCAGAGATCCGGAGTATGCTGCAGGCTGTTCAGAGCAAAGTGGCGTTGAGGGATGGCCTCTAGCAGAACACTTGAAAGGCAACTTGCTTGAACTTGGATCCTTTTGTATGTATATCATGCTCTGTGGTTTAAAGGAGCTGAGGGAATGACACCTCTCCCTTGTACTGAGCTAAGACCATTGGGGTATGGCTTGCCTCTCTCTCTGATTCTAGGCACTGATTCCAGCCCTTTTGGTTATATTGGACAGCTTGCTCTGTTTATTAATCGATGTACTAACTGTTAACTGCAAACTTTGGGGTGGCCAAGTGCATGTTTTGAAATTTGGGTTGGGCACTTCTAAAATCTGTTCATTATATAGTTTTATCAGCACGGGCTCTCTCATTACCTGGAGCTACTCTTTTTGAGTGGGCTTAGTTCTTCTGCTTGGGGTATTGGCGGCCTGCCTCACATGTTCTGAGATAGTTGTTGTGGGGGTGGAGCAGGAACAGGATGGTATTAGAGGGGAGGAGGTTTCTGCTCTTATCTGCCCTCCCTAGGCCTTCATGAGATAGTTATATCAGGGCCCTAGAGACCTGCATATCAATTCAGTGCTGGCATGGGTCTAGGGACCCTAATGACATGCAAGTCCCCATACCATGCAGGCAGTTTGGGATGGTTTCTTGACAGTGTGGGGCTGAATGAGATACTGAGCATACATCTAACGGTGCTGGAGGTAGTGGGGTGGGGGAGTTGGGCTGCCTCCTGGACATGGCTTGAAAATGGCAGGCCAGGGAGCACCACTCCTGTGAGCCAGTGTCGATTAATTGATATGCCTGCCTCACTCAGCCTACAGTGAATACAGTGGGCACTATGGTCTGAAAACAGTAATTTTAGCCGAATCTTAGTAATGACCCCCGGTTCCTCCACGCCTTCCTTTCCCATGACAGATGGCTTGACTTTATGGGTGTGTGTGTGTGTGTGTGTGTGTGTGTGTGTGTGGAAGGGTGTGCTGGCTCTTCTCAAATGGGAAGCTACTGCTTCCATTTGCTCCAGGTGTCCAGAACATACCATATATTTTATTCTGTTATAAACATGAGCACTGACTGATTTATGCACTGGACTTTGTTTTTTTTAGCCTCAGCGGACTACTCAAAACGTGAATACAATAGATGCTCAGGAAAGGTTTAACTGCATTGTAAACTGACACTTGTATTCTTTGTTTGTTTCTCTCTCTCTCTCTCTCTAATTTATTTAGCAGAATCAGTAGTGGGATACACTGCCTTGTATTTAATACATGGGGCAGAGGGAAATGATACACAGTGTTGTGTCTGTGGCATCTATCTTTGATATTTTATTTGTGCTTACTCCTACTGGGAAAGCATGTGCAGTGGCCCCAAATCCTGGGAGAGGAGGCTACCACTACCGGCCTGACTTTATCAGGGATATTCTCCTGCCTTGGAAGTACTACAGGTTTTACTTTATTAATCACCCAGTTGGCAAGGTTATTGTTAGTTTATCTGTTCAAGACTGATCAGGAGTGACAGCGATAACTTCCAGAATATTTAGTCTATTTGATGCTGGCTGCCAGATGTCTAGTCCTCTATTGTTTCATAAGATGATTATCTGGAATCCTACATAATGACCACATCCACCAAAACTGTGAACTATAATGTTAACGGTCTGACAAATGTGATTAAGAGGAGTAAATTGTGCAGTACATTAAACAAACTAAAGCTGATTTTTGCAGGAAACCTACTTGTCAGACATGGAAAATCAGAAAATGGGCAGGTTTGGGTTTCATCAAGTCCACTACTACTCCTATAAAGATGGGTGGAGAGAGGATTTTGATCCCAAACCTGGTTACCATTGATGTTATGTAGTTTATGCTGACAAGGAGGGTCACTATGTCCTCCTTAAGGGTGCCTATGATGGTCAGGTCCTCACTCTGGTCTCTGTGTAGACCCCACCAGCAGCTAATTATGGCTTTTTTATAACCATTTCCAGCTCATGTCTGAGAAGGTTGAAGGGTGCTAATGTGCCAGGGTGATTTTAATCTGACCTTTAATCCATCTCGGATAGCAGCTCCCAGATTCCTGAAAGGCACACAGGCAGCCAGAGAGTTTGAACTGTTTTATCTGAACTGGACTACTGGATGTATGGTGCCATTTACAAGGACAGATGAGGGGATTTACCTTTTGTTCCTGGGCATGTCGAGTTCTTCTCATCTGAATATTTTCTGTGTCCTAAAGAATATCTAGATAGGCAGCAAATCATGTGCGCCTCTGACCACACCCCAGTCACTCAACAATTGGACCTCCACCTGCAGAGAAAATCCTCCTTCTGGAGGCTTCATCTATCACTGTTGCAGGATTCTGCTGACAGGAAAAGACTGACCAGTATGGCCCGGAGATTTATGGGACACTATTAACCCTAAGCTGCCGCTGAGAGGATTTCTTGTCCTAAAAACCTATATGTTCTAAAATTCTGGCAGCCGAAGGGTTAAGGCTATGGTTCAGGGTCAACTGATTTCCATAGCAGCAGGAAAATAAACAAGCATTTGTCAATGCCAAACGTTGGTTGCTTGTTTAACGCTGGCACTTCCCGAGTTCCTTTATACCCTGCAGTGTACCTCATCTGGTCACATAGCCTTATGTACTTTCAAGGTAGCAACTTCTTTCAGTAACACCTATTTAAATCCCACCCTTCTATCACCCAGCACCGCAATTTGTTGTTTTTTCTGCCAAGAAAAAACTTTAATGGGATCGGCACAACCTGCTCGCTTCACGGCTGGCCCCATCTTAAAAACTAATGTGAGAGGCAGCAGAGCCAAGAATGCAGAGTAATCCCACCAGCAATAAACAAGCAGTGATCTGACCACTCCGTCCGTCCATCGCCTCCTCCGCACTCCGCACCCGGCACCCAGCACCCAATTCTCCTTATTAGAAGAAGGCACTACTGCCACCGCCCACCAGCCCAGCATAGTACAACCTCCCTCTTCCACTGCCGAGCACTGGCTTCTAATGAATGAAACCGCACTGCTTGTTGCTATAGTACAGCCAGAAGATCACATTGCAAAAAGTACATTAATACATCAGTTATGGTTTTATTAAATCATGAAAAGCTGGGAAATTCTATGAGTAGGGTTCCCACCCTACCACCCACCACCACCCTTCACACACCAACAGGCGTTGGGTGTGCCATGGGGTTGTCAGGCTCAACCTCACCCCATTCCATGTGTAAACAAGCCAACATGGTACAGTATAGGAGAATGGGGTGAGAGTTAGGCCTGATGACCCCATGGCACACCTTTGATGCCTGTTGGGTGGAGGGTGGGGTGGTGGTGGTGGGGAACCCAACATCGAATTTCTCAGCTTTTGATGATTTAATAAACACCCTAACTGATGTACTAATGTAGTTTTTGCAATGAATTTCCTTCTTTTTGAGACAGTATAATAGTATCCTTATTTTACAGTGGAAGTATTTTGGTTAATACCAATTCCGATAGTTTAATAAGAATTCCTTCTGACTGTCACCCAGATTCGTAACATGGTCCAACCACCCATGCTCTGCAGCAAGGCCACCATCATGTGGTATATTTGTATATAATGATTCCACATCTATAGATACCAGAAACCATTCCGTTCCAACTGGAGGTCGCCTAGTATGCCCAGAATCTTAGTTGTATCCTTAATATATGATGGCAACTTCTTAACAATATCTCTAATGTGAACATCCACATATTGAGACAGAGGCTCAATAAGTGAGCCAATACCAGAGACTATGGGCCTACCTGGGGACTATCGAGGCCTTTATGGACTTTTGGCAGAGTGTAGATGGTTGGAGAACTGGATGTAATATCTGTAAGAATGCACAAAGTATCATCACAAATGACCCCCTGAATATGCCTCCTGTAGAACCTTGTCCACCTCTTTTTTTAAAATCTGAGTAGGATCTTTTGGCAAAATCAATTAAAATGTATCATTAGATAATTGCCTCAATATTTCCCCTACATAGGCATCAGTGTCCATAACAACCACCCCCACTTGTCAGCAGGTTTAACTGTTATGTCACATTACTCTCTAATCTTATGAGGCTTCTCTCTCAGCATTAGTGATGTAACAAAATACCTCACAGTCAGTGGTTTCATCAGAAGTTTCTCCATATCCGTATGCACAGTTGTTCAAAAGTGGTAACCACATTGTTAGGGGTGGGTTGAAAGTAGATGATGGCTTAAAATTTGCAGGCCACACTTCTGATTACAGCATTTACAGATTCAGGAAACCTCCCACAACAACCACTTCTCAATATTACTACCATAATTATCCCTGATATAGTACTGTGCATACTAGTCTCAAGGGAACCATTAGTGTTCCTACTAAAATGTATCTTGAGATCTAACTTCCTTGTTAGCCGTTTAAAATCAAGATAGATAGATATCAAACTTACTGGGTTTGAAAGTAGGAATAAAACTTAGACCTTTGTTAAGTACTGCAAGTTCCTCTTATGAGAGATGAGAGCCTGATAAATTCACCGTGTTAACATTTAGTTCCTCTTGCTGCTTTCTGTGTTTGTTTTCTCATTTGATAAAACTGCGTAGTTGTTTATTATGATTTGGTTGATATTTGGAGATGTTACATTGATGATGTGTTGATGGTGTGGTGGGGTCATTACAACAACTGGAGAGTTTTGTGGCATATCTACATGATAGCAATCCACATATACGATTTAATGTTGAGGCACATGTTGATAGAATCAGGTTCTTGGATTTGCAGATCTGTGTCTCTGCACAGAGCATGTCGTGGCTGGTGTCTTGCTGGAACACAGCCAGGGTCTCATCTGCCACCACGCCGGGACATCCGGCTGGACTGTGGTATCCTTATTTTACAGTGGGAGCACAGGGTCCTTTGGAACCTGTGTGCCAGTCCAAAGTTATGTCGCGTAGAATAAATTCAACAGATGCATAACCCCGTTAGTACCTCAGGAATTTTGTTTACAAATTTTCAACATGGCCTTTTGGGGACCCCATCATGGACACTGGCACTGTTATCTTGTTAATCTGTCCTGAAAGTTGATTTCACAGAGCCACACCATTCTGCACAACAGGTGCAAAACATGTTTCAGTCAGGATGTGAAAAATTACAGCTGTATACTGTTCATAAGGAGGTGTGAAAAATGGCAGTGTTGAAAATCTGGAATAAAAATATGAAAAATTGTGAAATTATATATGTGCATAGAACCTGTGCAATGCACAAAGTAACGCTGTCATTTTTTGGAATTATTTCACAAAATTTTCAAGGTGGACTTTCTGAGATCTCCCTCATGAACACTGGCACTGTGATTTTGTTAATCCATCCTAAAAGTTGATTTAAGTACAGCAACCACCATTCTGTGCCACAAGTGTGAAAACACGCTTTGGGCAAGATTTGAAAAATTATAGTTGTACTGTTCATGAGGAGGTATGAAAAAATGGCAATGTTGAAAATCTGGGTGATAATATTAAAATTGGTGAAGTTACGAGTGTGCATAGAAACTGCACAATGCAGACTCATAACACAGTTATTTTGGGACTTTTGCACCAAATTTTCAACATGGGGTTCTTGGGACCCCACTTCATGAACACTGGCACTATCATTTCATTACTCAGTCAAAAGGTGATTCTGTGCAGCAACCACGAAATTACCTTTCGGGACCGAGTAATGAGATGACAACACCAGTGCTCATGAGGTAGGGTCTCAAGAACCCCATGTTGAGGTAGGTCAAAATCTAAAATGCTGAGATATCACATAAGTTGAAAACCCCATTGGTAGCCATTATCGGTTTACCTTGATTCCTTCAGTTCGTGGTTCGTCCTTGAAGAGTGCAGATGTGTCCCAGTCCAGAAGAGATCACAGATGTTGACCTCTGGAGGTAAGTATGGAGTAAGGGGATAAGGGAGGTTGGTGCACAGAGGTGGGGTGGGGATGAGGAAGGAAGGAATGGGGGAGGCGACGAGGACCATTTTCTTTTCCAGGTTAAAAATAAATAAAAAGGCGTTGGGGACTGTATTCTTTTTACAGGTACATTATACACTTGGGGACACTGGGGTAGGCTACAGTGTCCCACACTATCAGGGGAGGAGGCTACTGCTAACACAGTTATTGGGTACCCGTTGTAGGCAAACATAAGGGAGGAAATGGCAACATTGCTGGGGGGACATACTGGGAACACTGGGAGTGGTCTCACCAGTGTTCCACAACAATCACATGGTGATTTTATACACAACTGGGGATACTGGGAATGGCTACCCAGTTTCCCACACTGTCAGTGGAGGGGCTACTGTCGACATGGGAATGGGCACCCACTGTCTGCAAACCTTATATTGAGGGCACACTGCTGTGGGACGGGGGAACCATACTGGGCTGAAGGACAACTGGAAGTGAGCTTCCAGTGTCCCACACTGAGAGGATGGGGGCCTAGTTTTGTTGGTCTGGGAGGAGATTTTTTTGGAAGCCGCTGTTACATAAGACTTCCCCTTTCACTTCGCAAGCCGATCAGCTGTTTACTGACATGGGCTTCATGCAAATCAAAGGACCCAAGTCCTCTCTAGTTGGAAGCGGCTTCCACCCTTTGAAGTACATGACCATTCAGCCCACCAGTAGAGGTTGCATCAGGACCACACCAAGTGATCATTGGTACCGACTGCCGAGCCATTACAAGCCCCTGGTTTTGTGACTGCAGTTGGCTCGGCAGCAACACACACCCAAAATCCCATATTGCAACCAACATGAAAAGCAAGGTTAGAAAACAAAGGGCTGTGGAGAATAAAATTCAGGAACTGGAGTTCTAGAAGTTAAGTTGAACAGAGAGAGAGAGTTATTGAGCCAAAAAAAGTTAAATCAACTCTTAGATTACTAGGTAGAACTGAATTTAAATTATTTCCAGCAATGCTACTATGAGTGAGGGCCTCAGGCCATAAAATTATTAGCCTGTTGACTTCATATTCAGCCTGCATATCTAAGGTTATCTGCTCAGTATATGGTGGCAAGGTGGAGGAAAGTGGGGCAATCTCTGAAACCTTCCAGCAATACTATTCAGCCTTATACTCCTCTAAGCTGGGAAGCTGTGAAGCGACAATAGATGCATATCTGAGCAGGCTCCAACTCCTTCAGGTTACTGAAGCACAAAATGAGGCCTTGACGGTTCCTATCCAGTCTGTAAGATCATTGCCAAAACTAAAGGCAGCAAAACAGGGAAATGCCTCGATTGGATGGTCTGCCATTTGAATTTTATAAACATTTTCAGGAAGGACCCTGTCCCCCTTCTCAAGTCTGTACACCAGGCAGCCATGGTGGAAGAGGACACCTTGGCATCTTCCTGGTGTTTCGCTGTCATCTCTGCTTCTCCACACTCAGCAAGGACCAAACTTTATATCCTCATACTGACACATATCAATCTTAAATGTAGATTATAAATTTTATATAGCCATCTTGACACACCGCCTGGAGGGCATCATCCCACCTGACAGGCCTTGATCAGACAGGTTTTTCAAGAGCAGGGAGGTACAGGATAGTGTTTGGTGAGTCCTTCATGTCACTGACCAGAGTATGGATGTGTAAAAGCTTTTGATCAGGTTGACTTGTAGTATCTCCATAGAGTCTTGCTGGGTTTGACTTTTCCCTCCCTTTCATACAGTGTATACAAATTGTATATGCACCCCCAGGCCTATGTGTGTGGAAATGAGCATCTTTCAGCAGGGCTCTAGCTGGGTAGAGGGATCAGACAAGGCTGTCCCCCTTGCTGGTCCTTTTCACTTTGTACATCAAGCCCTTTGCACAGGCCATATGTGCTGAAAGGATGAGAAGTTAACAGAAGTCACCACTGGATAGTTGGGAGCACAGGATTGCATTTGTGTGGATGATATACTTGTGTATTTAACAAACCCAGCTCACCTCTTTGCCCCTGTCTTGCATGTAGTCCAGGAATTTCTGGCCCTTTCTGGCTATACCTTTAATAATACCAAAACAGAGGCCCTTACATTTAATTTTGTACCCTCGGTGAGCTTGCAGTTGCATTTTCCCATGAAGTAGGATATTGTTAAACACAATTATTTAGGTATTTATTTGTGATCTTCCATGGCCTTCTTATTCCAGGATAATTATTTCTCTTAATGCAAGGCATTGCGGCAGACATCAAGAGATGGTTCCTCTTACCCCTCCCAATGTATTTCAGAATTCAGGCAGATAAAATGAATCTTCTCCCTAGATGTTTATATTTATTTCAGTGTACACCCTTTTATTAGAGCAGGGTTGGTTCCAATCAGCACAAAAATAGATTATGAAATATGTCTGGGAAAGACCAAACCAAAAGATGTGTAATGGCCTCTTCTGGGCCAGAAAGAAATGGGGGTGGTGCTCCTTGTTGGAGAAATATTGGACCTCAGCTCAGGTTAAGTTGGCATGGCTATGGAGGGCCCTGCCTATACTGTTACTTGGGAAAATTATGGAATTAGACTCTATAGATGATGTCCTCACCCTCCTGGGATTATCTTTTGATAAATACCTTAGGTGTCACAATCCCAAGGAAAGATCTAGGCTATACAGGTAAATTTGCAAGTATGGGATATTGTCTGTCCGCGGCAATCGCCAGATATGTTTGGTATTATAAATGGTTCAGCTGAGATGTAGATTTTCAAATAGGCATGACAGACCCTGGTTAGGTAGCAGTCCAGAAGGCTTTTTTTAATTTCTGTCCCAGTTGCTGGATGGGAAGTTATTGAACCTTTGAAACATGTAAGCAGGAATTTGGCTGGGCTCAGGTGAATCAATTTTGGTATTTTCAGTTACAGGATTTTGTGATGGCTGGATTGCACAGTGAAAGGGGATTAAGGGCAAGAGCAACCACCAGAAACCATTACCTTCCCTGCTCTTTGTCTGCCATACAGCAAAAGGGGCAATCACCTTGCTATACCAATTTGTATGCAGGAGTTAGCAAACCAAATGACTTACATTACTGAGGCGTGGCAGGCGGAAACACAGTAGCAGATGATGGGCAAGGAGTGGAGATAAGGCTGGCAGGTTAAGGCTATCTTTAAAACATCCTCCTAGCCACAGCATCAGGAATTTGCCTGGAAGATCCACACTCAGTATTTAATCCTGAAGGGACGACAGTGTTGGACTTCAGGAAGGCAGATTTTGCCAGAATGGGCAGCATCCTAGAGGGGTATTTAGCTAAAATTAACCCAGGGATGGATGCTAAACAGAAGTGGGCAATCATTAGGAGGGACTGAATGAGGCCACAAACACATGTGGCAAATCTCAGAGTAGTCAGTCCAGGTAAAAAAAAACTAGCTGGCTCAGCAAGGAAGTGGAGGAAGGTGAGGGAAAAAGACTGGCCTTCATTAAGTTCAAATAATTGGGGCGTGAGGAGGATAGAGAGTGTTCACAAAGGCATCGAGGAGGTGACCAGGTCAGTCAGGGCAGCCAAGGCAGCAAAGGAGCTGAAGTTGGCTCCAGGGATCAGAGAGGGAGAAACGAGGTTCTTTAAATACATTGGGGAAGAGGATTGTAGGGATGACATTGTTAGAATCAAGAGAGAGGTGGGATTGGCGGAACAAGGGAAGATCAAGCAGAGGCACTCAGTGAGTATTTCTGCTCTGTGTTCACGAAAGAAAGGATGGCCCAATACCAAAGGGAAAGGGGGCAAGGGTGGCGGGGTAGAGATAACAGATAGGGTCATCCGAGAGAGGATAGAGTTCTGAAGGCCTTAAAGCCTCATGGTGGACAAAGTACAGGACCAGACAGTGTACACCCAAGGGTCCTGAAAGAACTGGCAGAAGTGTTGGCAGGCCCTCTGACAGACCTGTTCAATACCTCCTTGGAGATGGATAATGTACCCAGGGACTGGAGGATGGCTCACATGGTGCCACTTCACAAGAGTGGACCCAAGGACCAACTGGGCAACTACAGACCGGTGAGCTTGACTTCCATAGTGGGGAAGTTGATGGAGACCATTCTGAAGGAGAGACTGATAACCTTTCTCAATAGCAATGGTTGGCAGGATGAGAGACAGCATGGGTTTGTCATGGAAAGAGCTTGCCAAATTAACCTGCTTGACTTCTTTGACTGGGTCACTAGGGTAGTTGACGAAGGCCATGCTGTGGATGTCCTGTATCTGGACTTCAGCAAGGCTTTTGACTCGGTGCCACACAGGAGGTTAATGAGCAGGCTGATGGACATGGGGTGGGGGAAAAACTGGTGGAGTGGGTGGAGAGCTGGCTGCAGGGCAGACAACAGAGGGTAGTTGTGGGGAGACATCCAAGCCAAGGCCAGTAACAAGTGGGTACTGCAGGGTTCAGTACTGGGCCCTGTTTTGTTCAATGTCTTTACGGAGACATTGCAGAGGGATCAAGAATAAGATCAGCCTGTTCACTGATGACACTAAGATTTGTGCAAAAGTGGACAATGAGGAAGGAGGCAGGCACTCAGAGAAGATCTAGCTAAACTCAAAAACTGGTCTAGGGGTGGCAGTTGGGGTTTAATGCTAAGAGGTGTAATGTCATGCACCTCAGAGCTAGAAATTCCAGGAACAGCTACTGGCTGGAGGAGTGCAGGTAACAGCTTCAGAGGATGAAAGGGACCTGGGAGTAATATTTACAGGATTTGAAGGTATCAGCACAGTATAGGAGGGTGGCAGCAAGGGCAAATGGGATGCTGGGGTGCATTGCCAGAGGGATCACCTCTAGAAAGAGGAATGTCATCCTGCCATTGTATAGATCACTGTTAAGGCCACACTTGGAGTACTGTGTAAAGGACTGGTGCCCATACCTCAAAAGGATGGGAAATTACTGGAGGGGTGCAGCGTGGGGCTACAAAATGATCATGGAACTAGGGGAGTTGCTGTACGAGGAATGGTTGAAGGAGCTCAACGTGTACTCGCTAGGAGACAAGAAGAGAACAAGGGAAAGAGGGACATGATACAGACCTTTAAGTACTTGAAAGGCATAAACAAAGTCAGGGAGGAGGAGTGTTCTACTTAATGGGGAAGGGTCACTAGAGGGCACAGTCTGATGTTGGAAGAGGAAGTTTTAGGAAGGAGATGAGGAGGCACTACTTACAGAGAGAGAGTGATGGTGGGTTGGGCAGCACTGCCAGAGGAGTTCATCGCTCAAGGACAGCGGATAGCTTTAAGTGGGGTTGGGATTGAGTCAAGGGCAGGGTTAGTACAGACAAGAACACAAAGGGAGAAGGACTGGGAAAAAGGAGGAAGGGAGGGGTTTGTGTGGGGTGGGGTAGCTGCAGTGATATGAAACTAAGAGCTGCAAATCGGAGCAGACTTGATAGACCTATGGGCCTTTTATGCATAATTTGTATGTTTGTATGTTCGTACATCTGTAACAAAGCCAAATGGAATTCAGGATGGTGACATCTTGTTGGAGAGGATATAGGGTGGTCAGAGCTACCCACAGTCATGTGTCTTGGGAGTGTCAGGCTGTTCTGGCTTATTGGAAAGGGGTGAGGGACAGTTTGAAATCAGTATTTGTAATACCAGAACTGTTACAATTTAAGCATCTACTCCTTGGACTCCCACCCAAAGGAGTTCGGGAAAGGAATCACTATATTTATGGAATATTTGCATAAGTGCAGCTGCTAAGGGCATCATTGGAAATGGCTTCAAGTGTCTTCTTCAGGGCTTGGAGACTGGGAAGGGGTGATCTTATGCATAGCAGAAATGGAATACCTTACATTTGTGGTCCAAGATTGGACACCTGCATATGTAGGCAGATCAAATCAAATCAAATCAAAATTTATTTATAATGCGCTTTTCTACATATCAAAGCGCAATTATATATCAAAATAACATCAAACATAATAAATAACAGCATAAAAACAATAAAAGTAGCAGTAAACTTATTAAACGCTAATTCAAACAGATAACTTTTCAGAGGCCTTAAATGACTCCGTGGACAGACACTCTCTAATCTGGCAAGTAGAAATTCCACAGGGTTGGGGCCATAAAAGAAAAAGCTCTGGCCCCAGATGACTGAAGATGAACCCTGGGAATCTGTAGCAATCCTAGATCAGCAGAGCGAGAATGGGCAAAGAGCAGTAAGGTCGAAGAAGATCTTGCAAAGTAGCCAGTCCCTGACCGTGTAAGTCTTGCTGAGCTCAACAACGCGACCTTGAAAGTGATTCTCCACCACATCGGCAGCCAGTGCAGTTCGTGCAGCACAGGTGTTGATGTGGCAAGTTCTTAACCACAGTCAACAACCTGGCTACAGCATTCTGCACCAGTTGCAGGCGACGGAGATCCACCCCAGCAACCCTAGATATAGAGCATTACAGTAATGATGAACCAGGTGGAATTAGTACAACTAGCAGAGAGGTCCAGGGTGGGGAACAGAATGGCACTGAGTCATAATAGGTGAGACAGCCCTGATTTTCTCTATGTCTGATCCATAGTTTTGTTGGACTGAACTACATAAAACCCTTAAGGCACAGGGCTCCTTTTTGTCACTACCAGATTTTGTGTGGACTTCCAGACATTAAATAGGTAACTCCTCTGAAGTCAGATTTAGAGTCACTGCCACTCCATAGGTTAGGTTTTGTTAGGTAGGTTAGGTATTTTACCTGAAAATAGAATGATAAAATAAACCTGTTGTAGATTAACTGTTGTGACAACTTGACTACACATTGTTTGTAATGTCAGGGGAATGTACAGTGTCATTTTGTGCTATTTATGATGATTTTCAATAAAGCAAGTATAAAAATATATCAGGTAGTCTGAAAAAATGGTTATGTTGAAAGTTTGGAGTCAAAATCTTGAAACTTAGCGAGAGTTATGAGTGAACATTGAAATATTTCGACATTCTCTTATAACACGTTCATTTTACCATATTTTACACCAAATTTTCAACATAGAAGCTTCTTATGACCCACCTCGTGAACCTGGTAAGTGAACATTTTCAAATCCAACCTAAAACTTGATTTTGCACGGTGATCTTAAAAAGTTTAACTGCCTTGTTCATGAGGTGAGGTCACAAAAAGGCAATGTTGAAAGTGTGGTGGAAAAATTTTGAAAATGAGTGAAGTTATAGTGGATGCTGAAATATTTCAACATTCCCTCATAACTTAGTGAACTTACCATATTTGTTTACATCAAATTTTCAACATAGCCTTCTTATAACCTCAACTTATGAACAAGGGTAGTGAAATCTTTCAAATCCTACTTAAAATGTGATTTTTTCACAGTGACTGCAAAATCACCTTTTAGGACAGATTTGAAAAATGTCACTGCCCTTGTTCATGAGGTGGTGTTCCAAATGGCAATGTTGGAAATTTGGTGTAAAAATATAAAATATTGACAAAGTTATGAGTTAAAGTTCAAAACCCATTGAAATACATAGACCAGACTTACCTTATTTTCTCATATTGTAGTCACTGGCTCCAGCAGCAGTTGCAGTGGGGTGGTGGGTGCTGAGTGGAGGGTTGAGTGGAGTGGGGGGGGTATAGGAGGGTCAGGTTGGAAGGGATCATTTTCTTTTTTCAGGTTATTTTAAAGACAAAAAAAACAATGGACTGTTTTCTCTGTTTTAGATAAGGGATCTGACACTGCAGATGGGGCACCCAGAGTCAGTTTTACAGTACAGTGGCTCAGGAGGTGAGCACCCCAGTGTCATCTCTGTGCATTTGGGGGGATGTGCAATCTGGCGGGGTAGGAAAGCTATACTGGGGTGGGTCCCCAGTCTACTTTTATTATTGTATTGAGTGTGAATGGGGAATCAAATCACAGGAGTGCTGGCTGAGCTGGGAGGAGAGGAATTAATAAATGGATGGATGGATAGATAGATAGATAGATAGATAGATAGATAGATAGATAGATAGATAGGAAGCAGTATAGTGCAGTCATTTAAGGCTCTGAGCTGCAAATCTGGTGACATCCAGTAGACCAGACCTGGGTTTGAATCCCACAGCTTCCACTTGCATACTGTGTGACCCTGAGCAAGTCACTTAACTTCCTGTGCTCCCAGATCGCTCCTGTAAAAAACTTTCAGCTAGTGTGCTACTCCTGGTTAAACAACTAAATTAAAAAAAAAAGATAGATTGATCCAGAGAGAGAGATAGAGAGAGAGAGAGCTGGTTCACTGTTTGCAAACAAGCCAGCAGCACATTTCAGCTGTGGCTGCAGATGTCAAGAAAGTCCTGTTGTTCTCATACAGAGAATGTGGGTGAAGGGCTGCTTTCATTAAGCTAGGCACCCTAGATTTGGGGGTATTTCTAGGTCCTGTTTAGCCAGGTTCAGGTGTTTTTTTTTTTTTTAGATAAATAATTTGTATGTATTTTCCTTGTTTTTAGTTTGGTGAAAAATACAAGATGGCGGTTGAAATGACACAAAAATGTTTTGTATTGTGAGAAGCAAGGGGTAAGAAAGCCAAAAGCTCTTACAACATAGAACTTTTCATGTTGTAGCAGAGGGTTATCAAGAAAAACAATTTAAATCCTTAGAACTCTGTAACGGTTTAATATTTTTCACAAAGCGTTTGAAAGGCACTACTTTGGCACAGGCAGCTTCTACCCTGAAAGTTTAGGAAAAACATTCAGTTCCGTGTAGGCTATAGGTGAGAAGCAAAACAAAACAAAAACAAAACACATGTTCAAGCAATATAATAACTATCAGGCAACAGTTCATCTCTCTCTGGGTCAATATTTTCCCTCTAGCTCTCAACTCAAATCAATATTTACCATTCAGTATCAGCTGGTTTGATCAAGACTACCAAATTACAAAAGAAGAGACTTAGAGCAGTACTTAGGTATGCAAAACAAAGGGCAGACAGAGAAAGTGAATAGAAATTAAAAGCTGCTAGAAAGGGTCTTCGGTGACATCAGCAGTCTAATGGCTGCTTAGCTCTTGAGCTCCCTCTCCCCACTGCCAACAATCTTATCACATCACCTACATAGAAAATATCATCGCCAATGAAAGGCAAGAGAAATAAACCAGGAAGCCTCCGGTCACACGGCCCAAAAATGAGGGGACTGATTGACAGTGAAAGGGCAGGGGCACAGGCGACAGCGAGATGCCTGAAGCCCCAATGCAGACAAGGCCGCACTCTGAAGGCCCTCACCCAGATCTAGCTGAAATGATCATTCAAACAGCCCATACGGTCTCTAAAATTGATCAAACTCTCACCGAATTTAGAGCTGACCTCAACAGGGCTGATCACAAAATGGAACAACTAGAGCTCTGCATGACCCAGTCTCGGAACAGGAAGACAGGCATGACAGATTGCTACTGTACTTTCTCAGGATCAGTGAATTAACGCATTGTTTGCACCGATTTATAAGGTAGAAGCAGGCGGCAGAATGTGAGGGTCTATGGGGTCCGGGAGCTAAGATAAACACCCTAATGTCATCTTATTTTTACAAGAACTGCTGCGGACTGCCCTTGCACTCCCCAGGACTTTGACCTAGCAATGGATCGCCTATAGATCCCTAGGTCCCCAGACCTCATGCGCCCGAGGTGCGACCCACGTTCAATTATTGCAAGACTCACCTTCTGCCAGTCGAAGAGGAGCTTCTATGCAAGGCCTGGCAGCATGAGAACATACTGTTGATGGCCATAGAATTAACATGACAATGATCACACGACTGCTGTACAGGAGGCTAGGAAGCTAATGTGGCGATACTTAAGCAACTCTGAGCTCAAAACATTAAAGCTCAGCTCCTGTACCCAGCCAGGCTTAAGATCACTTCAGACCAAGGCATAAAAATATTTCAGGACTTGCTGTCAGCCACTCCTTACCTTCAGACCATGGGGATTACTGTCCGTCCCTCACCAAAAAAAAACTGGAAAAGGACCTGCTTTCCTCTGCATGGACCGTCGCCCAAAGGTATTTCTAAACTGGGCTCTACCCAAAAGCTCCCGTCACAAACCTAAGCCAGATGTCTCAGCCTTGATTCAGAGATATGGGGAAACATTGCAGATAGACAAAGGAGCAGTACATCTTCAGGAAGAATCTGAGGGCTCATCTGCAATCAGCAACCCCACAATGGAGCAGGAAACTGGAGCAGCCTGACCAAATGACTTCATTTTCCCCTCAAATAAGGTGATCCATTTTGAGACACTCCCTGGCCCCCTTAGCCTCGCTTCCATCCGATTCCTCCTTGACTGTGCTTGTGTCTCTTGGTCATTTGGGACTGTCTACCTATCGACTGGAGGGCAGAGGAAAATCGAAGTGCGACTTAGTCCATCAATCTCTAGTGAGTGCAACCTTTTAATTAGATTTACAGGGCCAAGCTCCTTTAGATCTGTAGACCGAGTGATGGGCTGGGCGGGGCGCACATGGGGGAATGCTCGCTGTGAGAATCAGCAACAATAGAGACCATCATCTTGAGGCCCTGCAATCCCCGCACTACTCTCCCTGGGGTCTTTAAGACACTGGTATAATAACCCATCGGCGGCAATTATGTTTGCAGCAGTAGCTTTACACTAATATTTCTTTACACTGAGCCAGCTTGTATATGGCTCTTATGGATTTTAAATTCAAATCAGGATCTTGGCCCTGCGAGGGGTGGGGAGGAATGCATACTGAGGGTCATATGAGATTAAGGTAGTAATTTTTCTCCCTAAAGGGATGCATCCAGTCTAAAAGCTGACGATTTGAAGAGGACTTCACCTGAAGGGGAGTTAATTACAGGTCTTGTTGCTACTGCTCTCTTCAGGCAATGAAGGGACGAGCAGCTGGACATCATATATCAAACATGTTTAAAGTGCCCTAGTGTTGATTACTTATCACTAATGCTTTTCCTGTCATAAAGTGAAGTTCAAAGAGTATGCAGTATATCTCACACAGAGTTTTATAGTGCTTATGCCTTCTATAGCCTCATTAAGATATTAGACACCAAACAGTTTATTTAGTTAGTCGCATTTAGCTTGGGTGATAGCAGCAAGTATATTGGAATAGGCTGAGTTGGTTTCAGGGAGCGCGAGCTCTATGTAATACATGCCTACTACTGATAAAGGGCAAGCCTATTAAGGGTAAAACCCAAAGGCTTGAGGAACAACTCCCAATACCTGTGAGTGCCTCTTTTCCTCGCATATGTGAACGTCCTATGGCTGGATAAGACATACCAGCCCCACCTTGGAAGCAAAGAGATCCCTACCCTGAATGGGAGGCTTTGGGGTATAAGACCCCAATGCATCCTACATTTTGTAACTGTTTGGGCCTTAACTGTTGCTTGGCCTAAAGGTATAGTTTCTGCTTATTCCAGGGTGTTTGTCCTTTCATTACAACTGTATATATGTTATCATTTGATGTTTTGTATTTAAAGTTAAACGGGTACTGGTACTTGAAGAAAACCTGGGGTTCTCAGACAGGGCAAGGTGGTCTCCTCCCACAACATCCACTAAAAGGCTTGATTACAGTTTGCCCAGATGGCTAACCAACATGCCAAAGTCCTTTTTTTTAATTAATGGCTGCTCCAACCCTATCAAAAGGAAGCAAGTTTTGAAATTTATTTATACACAAAGATGTGAGGTGAATTTCCTCCAGGAGATTTACCTATCTCCCACTGAAGTATTAAAGCTAAAGTCAAAGACCCATCCTAATTTGTTCCACACTTCACTGGACTCTGGCAGGAAGAGGGCATAGCTATATTACTGACTGCCTCCTTCCTTTCGTGCAGGAAGAAGTTATCACGGACCGGGTGCAAGGTACGTTTTGGTGGTGGGCAGGGTACAGGATGAGTGGTGACCCTAGTCAATGCATCTCCCATCTCATTTACTCTTCTCTCTTCCAACTTGTGGCAAAAAAGATGAGGGGATTCTCATAATGGGGGACTGGAACCTGGTCCTGGACAGAACATTAGACACTACCTCCCATGCCCAGAACCCGACTTTGAAAGGCTCGTGCCCTTAAAAGGTCTTGGGTCAGATGGGATTGGTGGACATCTGGAGGAGAGGTACCCTAAAGCAAGAGAGTATACTTGTTACTCCCCAGATTTAAAATCTTTTCTCAGCTAGACACATACTTTACATTTTCTGGAGCCTCTCCAGCTTTCCTTCTATGTGGATAGGCACTTCGCTCTCTCTCTGACCATAACCCGATTTTTCTCAAAGTTGCCCTTTCACTACCTAAAAAACACACACACTGGAGATTAAACACATCTCTACTTGAGAAAAGGAGGTTCTAGAGAAACTCAGACAACAAATTAAGGATACTATATCTGAAAATACAACACCAGGGTCACGCCCCAAATTTTGTGGGATACCCTCAAAGCCACCATTAGAGGAGACTGATTGCAATAGCCTCTCAAAAGAAAAATCCTGCATGCTCCAGCAACAGACCCTGCTAACTCAAATAAGAGAGTTGAAGACCTCGCAGAAAATCAAATGGGAGACATAGAGACTTTAAGATAATGGAACTTAGGGGAATTGCAGAAACTTCAAAAGTGGAGATAAGAGATCCTTGTTTTACCTGAAACAAAAATATTATGAGGTGGCCTGAGAGCTACTAGACTCTTAGCGTTCCGCCTCCGACAACAAGCGACCAGGGCTACTATTCTGAATAATTTCCCCACTTACAGGCTGTCCAGTAAATCAGTCTGAACAAATTGCAGAGGCCTTTGTCCACTACTATTCTAGGCTTTATATTTCCCAAAATGACTCAACTGTTGAAGATAAACTGAAATATCTGGGAGCCCTTTCCCTCCCATCCTTTCCCTGAGAAGGGTCGGGCACTGATCAGACCAATCTCACAAAGGAGATCCTAGACACTATCAGAGATCCTAAAATGGAGAAATGTCCAGGACCAGAGCGGATTTAGTGCGAATTTTACAAGCCTCCAAGACAGAGGTGGTGCCCCTGCTTTCAGATGTGTTCCCTGAAGTTTGGAGGGGGAAAGCACCCCCGTCATGACAGTGCATACAATAACCCTAATACATGAGAATAAAGACCCTGCCCGATGTGAATCCTACTGACCTATATCTCTCCTGAATTCAGACTATAAGATATTCACTCTATTATAGCCTCCAGACTGAACTTGCTGCTTCCAGAATTGGTCAAGCAAGATCAGACTGGCTTTATTTCTGCCAGACAGGCCCGGACAGTGTCCGATCTGCAGCAAATATTATTAACACCATCCATCGTACCCGCCTCCCATCATGCCTCATGAGTTTAGATGCCAAAAAGGCCTTTGATCGGGTTTCATGGGCCTTTCTGTTTCTGGTGGTTGAGCGAATGGGTTTCCCCAGGCCTTTATAAACAGTATCAAGAGACTTTACAGTGGTCCACAGGCTTATGTGAGGTCAATGGGGGCCTCTTTCTAGATTCCGCCTAAACAGGTACCCAGCAGGGTTGCCCCCTCTCTCTGCTACTCTTCACCCTATACATTGAGCCCTAGCAGAGGCCATCCGTGCCTCAGGCGCCATTAGCGGAGTTGAGATGGGAGGCCAACAGAAAAATATCTCTGTATGCAGATGACATTTTGTTCTATCTCTCCTGCCTGGGCGGGCCGATTCCCCGGTATGGTCGGCTCTGATGGAGTTCAGGAAACATTCTGGGTATCTACTTAACAAGACCAAACTGGAGGTACTTAGTTTTTACTACTCCCCTCGCAATCCATTTTAGATTTCCTGCCCCTAAACTGGAATATGGATAAGATGAAATATTTGGGTATCTGGCTAAGCAAAAATAACTCCCAACTTTTAAAGCAAATTATACCCCACTTATGAACCAAATTAAAAGGGACTTTGATAAGTGGGACCTGATAAACCTACCTTGCTACTCGAGGATCCAGACAATTACCATGAATGTTCTTCCTAGATTCCTCTACCTTTTCAGTGCCTCCCCTCTTTATCCATAAATCGCATTTTCAAACCTGGCAGAGAGTAATCTCCAAATTTGTATGGAACAATAAAAGGCCCAGGGTAAACATAAGGATTCTGCAGGAAATAAAACTAAAGAGGGTAGATCCCTCATGGACCTGGAGGACTACTATCTAGCTACTCAGCTAAAAATAGCCTTACACTGGTCCATTCCAACATTCACTTCTAGTTGGAAGGAAATAGAGAAGGAGGAGGAGGAGGATCAGGGTATACTTTTGGAGACTAGATTTCTGAACCCCACCAACGAGCTATAACTCACCCACCCAAATTATTCATGGTAGTAAACACAATAAAACTATCCATAGAGTCTGGCAAAATACAAGATAAGGGCATCCTTCTGGCCATTATACCGACCAGCTAGGGACCTACTTTCGCCCGTGACTTTCAGAACCTGGGAGAAATTGGGCCTAGTATATATAAAACAGTTCTTTCAGGGAAATGCTTCAGAGCTTTGCAGATCTCAAGGATAAATTTGGCTTGCATAGCTCTGACCATTTTAGATACTTACAGATAAGGACCCATATCAACAGATGTCAAAAGATGGGCCTGAGTTCACCCAGGCCCATATTGTTTATTGATTACCTCTGGTCGATTCTCTCTTCTCAGACAACTAAAGGCCTAGTGTCAGCAATCTACAAATCCTTAAGCGGGACTAAGGAGGACCCCTAGAAAAATTTAAGTGTGTTGGCAGAGAGAGAGTGGAATGGCCCAGAGGAAATTAACTGGACCTCAGTGTTTCGTGTTGTCTCAAGGACTACCTGCTCTCCACTCTGGCAAGAATTCAGCTGGAAGGTTAGGGTCCATTACTTTCTTACTCCCCAAGCACTAAATAGAAGAGACCAAGTAGACATTCAGCCTGCTGGAGGCAATGGGGGAGGCCGTGGCGGGCCACCTGCACATTTTCTGGCTTTGACCTGGGGTGGAGACCTTCTGGAAGAATGTTATTATGGCTGGAGGATCTCTTTGCCTGGATGCCTCCTTGGACTGGTGTAATGTGATTCTTGGAGAGCCTCCAAGGGCTTAAATAATGATTCAATTTACCTGGGGCCGTCCTCCTTACGGCTGCACATAAGGCCATCACCTGCCTGTGGCTAAAACCTGAGTCCCCTACTATACACACCTAGGTACAGGTGGTACAGAGCATAGCAGAACTCCAGGAGTTGTCATTCAAGATTAACCAAAGACACACATTTACATCCAGAGATGGACACAATGGCAGATGTGGTTGGAATCTGGCTGTCAATCGATCTCTTAGTTCCTTGACTTGGGAGACCCCTTGCCCTGCTGTTCTAGTATGGGGAGATCCTGTCTATATTGGAGAGAACCAGACGAGACATGTGTTGACCTATTCATAATTGGTGTTGGAGTCAGCTAGAAGAAAGTGCACTGAACAACCCTGTATAAGTAATTTATTTATTTAAAGATTTACCAGATAAGCATACTGAGCAGGACCGCTCATTTCCAGATGCAACCTGGGATTACATAGAATCCAAACAGGTTCACAATACAATACGCTCATGGTTTGAGAACAGGTTCTGAATGCAATACAATACAGTGGTTTGGCAACAGGATGAGAGTGGATACATACAGGGTGAATTAGAACAGGTACAGAATAGGTACAGGCTGGATTAACCAGTTTTTGACATTACAAAGTCTAGTCCTAAAACCACAGAGTGCATAGTTAGCTGTGCCAAAGTTAGGCCTAGACTGCAGGGTGAAACGACAGAGCAGTAGATGTATAGTAAATACATTAGGAATTCTAGGCTTGTTTAATTTAATTTAATTTAAGGCCGTTTAGATGCCTCTTGGTGGCAGGTCTAGGCTGTAGGTTGCAGTTGCATATATCTGAGAAGTGGGCATGTAGGAGCAGTTTGAGGAGTCTTGGGATGGGGAGAGCCTCATATCTGCGGTAGAGTCGTTCCAGAGTTTGGGCAGCCGATGTTTGAAGGCTGATTGGCCTCGATGTGTGCATGAAAGGGACTTGGAGTTGTTTTGAATCTGAGCCTCTGAGGGGTATGCTGGGGGGTTGTGTTGACAGGATAGAGCTGAGATGGGGGAGGAATTGGTCCAGTATTTTGCTATGAGATTAGCGCAATGTGGTTGACACCGAGACTCCAGTGAGGGAGGGCCAGGGTGCTGTATAGGTCGCAATGATGGGTGGTGGGGGACATTCCAGGATGAACCGACAGAAAAGAATGAAAAAGTGGGTCCAAGCTTGCCAGGGTGGATGGGGGGCTACCTGTAGACCATGTCACCGTAGTCAAATATGGGAGGATCATTTGAGCACTAATTCTCTCTTGACCGTGGTTGGTAGGTTGCCTTTATTGCAGCATAGTGCACCTAGTTTAGGGTGTAGTTTTTTCTGTAACGAGTCAATGTGATAATATCAAAGAAGTGAAAGATGGAGTGGAAGACCTGTAACATATAATGAAATCACACCTGAAAATATAATTATGTAAACATGTAACCCTATTGAAGAAACTGTACCTGATTGATAAACTTGAATTTAAAAAAAGCTGCTAGAAAGGAATATAAACTTTTCTTAATTTAAAAGATAGCTTTTTAAAGAACAATGGGACAGTATGTTAATGGCTGTAAAAGACAGGAATAAGAAAGATTTTTGGACACGGTGGCCAAGAGATTTGATGACTCCAAATAAACAGCACTGCCAATGTAGTAAAGGAATCCACGAAAAAGTCTTAAATTGGCAGCGCTGTTTATTTGGAGTCATTATTTGCAGTTGGACTGGTCACCTTTACAGTGCGCCACTCCCACTGTGGGCAGGTTACCTACCGTTTGGAACTGTTGGCCAAGGGATTCAATGGTAGAAAGATTGCAATAGACAATTTTATTCCATGGATACTTTGATAAAATATTTTATTGGTATATTTCATTATCAAGCTCAGACCTCACTTTGGACTCCTCTGGATTAAACTATAATGAAAACTAATTTAAATATAATTACTAAGCAAGAAGTAAATGTGTCTATAAGAGATTTAAAATTGAATAGAGCACCAGGACCTGACAGGATACTATCTGAGGTCTGTTTCTGCTTGATTGATGAATTGGCGATACACTGATGCATTTTTAATAAATGTATAGCAGAAAACTTTATACCAACCTTGTGGAATGGTTCAATAATTGTACCTATATGTAAAAGAAGACAAAATGGATCCTCAGTCATATAGGCCTATAAGTCTTGTTGACGTTATGGAAAAGATTTTTGCAAAAGTAATATCGGACAGATTGAAAGGTGAAATCAAAAGATTAGGTGATTTTTTTCCATTTACAGGTGGGATTTAGGGAAGGACACTCTACTTTGGATAATTGCTTTATATTGCAACAACTTCCTAAAACGTATGTGAAGCTCTGATGTCAAAAATTGTACACAGCATTCACTGACTTCAACTCTGCATTTGATACTATCAATAGAGAGACCCTATGGTCTATAATGTATAGAGTACATGTCTAATGCTGATTAATACTGTTAAGAATTTATATACACTGACACATGGGCACAGGCATGAGTGGGATTGGGATCTCACTTATCAGATAAACTTTACGCTAAAAAATGGGGTAAGACAAGGATGTATATTAGCCCTTTATTATTTTCAATATACATTAATAATCTTTTGATTGCATTTATGACTCCAAATCAGATTCACCAAGATTAATTCTACCCTTCGTCCAGCATTAGCATATGTGGACAACTTGGTCTTTTTCTCTATCTCCAAAAGGCCTACAAAATAAACTTAATATTTTAGCAAGCTGTACAAAGAAACTGCCATTAAAAATAAATATACAGCAATCTAAAATCATGATTTTTGGTGCTTCATATATTAAGCATAAATGGGATATGGAACCCCTACCAGCAGAGGTCATAAAAGCTATACCTATGTGGGCCTTACCTTCTCTCACAGAATCTCAGTTGGAAAACACATTTTGACAGGCTTCTACCCAAAGCTAAGTGAACTAAACTGGGATTAAGAAAATTTAAACATTTGTATGGTGGTGCCTCAATAAAACCTCTTAGAGCTATAGAGGCAAAGTATAATACCCAGATCTTTTATGGTGATGAAATTTAGGATCATACAGTACATACGTGGACAGATTATAAAAGCCAGTTATATGGTCACTCCATGCAGCCCTCGTTTTCTAAATAGACACCAGCCTGCTTTGTCAGAGTAGAGTTGGGACTCCGAGTTTGCAAGCCTTAGCAGAATCCAGGGCAGTTCATTTCTGGATAAGAATAAATAAGTTATCTCAGACTAGATTAATGAAGAAATGCCTAGACGAAAAGAAGAAATGAGAATATATTGGATGTAAACAGTCCCTGTGGCTTGGTTATGTTAGGAAACTAATGATTCATTATGGATTATTTGACCTTCTTGTTATTGTATTAGAAACATTGTTATACGTGACCAATATAAACCTTTTATCAAGAAAATAATGGTGTCTTACTATAAAGAAAGGATTTGGAACACATGAGAATGTCCAGATATGCTAAATTTTACACTGAAAATGATCATAAACACTTGTACAGATACTATCTGGACGTTCTAGAAGATCAATATTGTTATAAAATGTTTTCAAGATATAAAATGGAGTTTTTAACTCCAATACTTTATGTGCAAGGTTTAGAGGGTCATCTGATCCAAAAACTGTTTATGCCTTTGTAATGGAAAAGATAAAAGATCTGGCCCATGTGATATTAAAATGCTCTTGGTATCAAAAAGCAAGAATGAAATGGATGTATCCTGTAATTGAATCTGTATACCAAGTTGATGACAATGTTATATTAGGTGTTCTTTTACAACTGAAGATGAGGTAGCCTGTGAGAGGGCACATGAGGAAGGGCAGCCGTCCATAATGGTGACTCCTTTTGGCGAAATCCCTCATGGCGATGGGAGGGTAGGAGCAACTGGATGGGGGTGGGCGAAATGTGCAACAGGATGACGTTATATATACGTGTTCGGGAGGAGTAAGCACAGCGGCGTGGGCTGGGAGGATGGAGGAACTGTAGGGGTGGTGCTGCAGTGGGTTGCTGAGCTGCATCATAGCATCGGGGTTGGCCTGTGGTTGGGGTGGGTGAGGTGCGGGTTGGTCCGGGCTGGTGCAATTTTATTGCACCGGCCTGACTATTTATTTATATATGCTTTCACCCTGACATGAACCCCCTAGAGTTGAGAATCCTTTAGTAGGGAGGTGTAGGCGAAGACCCCCATGTGGAGTGTGGGGGGTGTGGGAAAGTTATGTCCCCAGAGCCGTTGTCCTGTCTGGCTGGGGTGTCAGTAGTGCTGAAAATGTTTTCATTCTCTGATCATGGATAACAGCGACGCTTTAGGCTCTCACCATTATCACATAGAACCAAAGATGATTATATCATACAGAGATTGGCAAGGTATCTTGTTACTACATAGAAAGTCAGGAAAAGGATGATGAAGCCTAATGTATAATGAATTGTCTTAAGTCCCATTGACATCTTAATATATATATATATATATATATATATATATATATATAGTATGAATTTATAAGATTTTAAGTTTTGCTTAAGACTTTTATATTGTAATGATCATTATACTTTGATAGATTAAACAACTAACTTGCCCTACCTACCTACAACAACGATGATGTTTTGCACTAACCAACAAAGGCAACATTCAGGGCAAGCCCTTCTACTCTAAAAATTTCAGACTAAAATTCTAAACTGTCTGGGCATTATGCAATGACAAAAATCAAAACAACAACCCCTCCCTGATTTTTCCTAAAATGCACTATACAGATCTCAGAGTCTGCACATCCATCCAGAAAAAACTTGGCACATCAAGAGACTTTTCCCCAGGAACGTTGTACAAATCTATTGAACTGGGGCTATTAAAGTGCAAAGTTAGGTGTTTAACATTACACAGCCTACTCAACCTAACTACTGTGGTGCTACTGTACCACTATAATATACATATGAAGCCCAGATGGTTTGGAATTTTGGTCTGAAATCTTCAGGGTAGAAGGGCTTGTCTCAGAATGGTGCCTTTCATTTATTTGGTGAAAAATATTAATCCATTCCCAAATTATAAGGAGTTGAAATTTTGGTTCTGAGCATGCTAAAGTAGGGTATCAAACATCTATCCAAAAGACCCTACTGAGCATGCACAGAACTGAAATTTCAAATCCTTGTAACTTGAAACGGATTCATATTTTTTCACCAAACCAAATGAAAGGCACCATTCTGGGGCAAGCCCTTTCTACCCTGAACTATTTCAGACCAAACATCCAAACCATCTGTGCTGGGCAATGACAAACAACAAGAAAAACAAACAATTTTCCAAAAAATGCATTATACTGATCTTGGAATATAAACATCTGACAAGGAAAAAATGTAGCCGCGTCAAGACACTTTGCCACCAGATCGCACATGCAAAATTTTTGTGCAAATCACGTTGAATGGGGCAAAGCTATTAAAGTGCAAGGTTAGGTGTTTAACATTACGAGCCTACCCAACCCTAACTATTATGGTGCTACTGCACCACAGTAAGATATAGATACAGTAGTCCCTTGCTATAATGAACAGACCTGGAGCCATAACATGTGTTTGTATAGCTCCCTGTTTGTTACAATGGGGATGCTAAAAAAAAAGCAGTTCACACATACAGTAATACACAACAGTACTGTTTACCCCTCAGTCCCAAACTGATACATGTCAAACAAGTACAAGAAGTAGAACACAAAACCCTTAGAAATCAAATACAAAACATTAAATAATTGTAAAAGTACAGGCAGTTGTTAAATACATAAAGACGTTCTCTCTTACATCTGCTGGTAACAGACTCATAACGCTCTCAGCTTTCAACCACCTACCTGCCTATTCATTGGTCACTGACTGATCAGACCTCCACTTTCACCAATTTGTCCACTTATTTATGTTTAAGCTGCTGCTGATACTGTATTTCTATTAAATAAAAACAGTAACTTCTAACCTGCTTTTTGCTGGTTAGATACAAAACACTCTGTTGCTCGACAAGAACCCAGAAGTCATTCAAGAGTCATGACTTGCTGCTACTACTGCTACTACCTGTACTGTGACAGCAACTAAAAACAGCAGTGAAATTAATTTCCTCAACTCCCTACCATCAGGTAAGGCACTGGTGTACAACCGGGAGGGTGTGTGCAGTCAGGATGGACTGTGTCGTTAGAAAAGAACCACAGTCAGGGAGGGTAGAAGAGGCTTTTGCTGTCCAGAGCCATGCACCTGGTTCATTATGGCGGGGTTTGTTATAGTGAGGACTACTGTATAGAATATATATTATAGTGGTGCAGTAGTGCCACTGCAGTTAGGGTTGAGCAGGGCTTCTATGTTAAACCTCAAGTTTGCACTATAATAACTTTGCAACCATTTAATGGATTTGCATGAACGTTTGCATGCATAGTCTTGTGGGGTAATTCTCCTGACATGACAAGTTTCCATTTGGTCAGATTTCACGGATTTCAATGCGCATAACTAGAAACGTAAAAAATCGCTATTTTTGCTGTTTTTGCCATCGCTAGTGCCCAGACAGTTTGGAACTTTAGTCTGAAATTTCAGGTAGAAAGGGCTTGCCTCAGAAGGTTTCCTTTGGTAGTTTGGTGGAAAATTATTAATCCATAGCAAAGTTAATACATTTTAAATTTTGGGTTCTGAGCATGCTCAGTCAGTCAAAAAAAAATAACTGTATGAAGTTTCCGTGTGGGTAATATTTTTTGTGAGGGCAATAAAGTTTTTGTTTGCCACCATCTTGTTTCCATTTTCCCTAAAACTGAAATTTGGAAAACTACAAGAATGACTTTCTGGGCAGCGACCAACACAATACTTGCTTGCTCGGGACTGCCTTAACTGGATTCTGCACTTAACTATTGCAGAAATGCTCTTGTAATGTTATTTTGTTAAGATTATAAATCTTTTTTGTGATTCATGATATGAAAAATATTTTTTTGTATCATGAGTCATGAAAAAGATCTTTTCATGAGGGATAATCCTTTTAATCCTTTGCAGCATCCAAAAAACAGTTGGAGGCATTCCCATATTCTGCATATTCCCTGGTGTCTAGTGGTGCTCCCGCTCTTTGATTGCTGTCCCATATTATTAACATTGTTCCTTGTGTCTAGTGGGTCCCCATCCTCTGATTGCCCTCCTGCCATTCATATATAGTTCCCTGGTGTTTAGTGGTACCCCTGTCCGAATTGCCATCCCTGTAATTAAAATATATATTTCCCTGATGTCTAGTGGCATGGGGGCTCTGATTGCCATCTGCAGCATTTAGATATGTTTCCTGGTGTCTAGTGGCACCTTACCATGCTAATCGCCATCTTCATAGTTAATATAATATTTCCCTGGTGTCTAGTGGCACTTCCTTTGATTGCCATCACAATCCTTTAATATATTTTCCTGGTGTCTAGTGCCCCCCACACATCCAATCACCGTCCCTCATCATTTAAAGAGGACAGAAATGACTTCTAATAAGCAACTGCTTATAACATTCTCATTAACAAAATAGATATCCATAAGCCTAAATGATCCATAGGTAACTGTACCTGAATAAAAAGCAATGTGAAAATTGTATTTTGTATTGTTTTGATTGTATGGGCAACATTATGTTACAGTTCTCTTAATGGAACCAGTGATCTGGAGTTTTAACTATGTCACGGTTTGAGCAAAGAACTCTAAGCATGGTTCTGATAGGACACTAGCTCATGTTTAGCATTCTGTACTCAAACCATGACATAATAAACACTCAAATTACTGGTTCCATGAAAAGAACTGTGTAGAATGTTGTCCATAAAAGAATTTGAAAACACAGTTTTTCACATCTGTGTTTGTTAAGGTACAGTTAAATATAGCTCATTTATGGGCAAGTATATCACTTTTCATACTAGGAACATTACTAACTGCTGCCAATTAGCACACATTTTCTGCCCCTTTAAACCCTGTGAAAAATAAAACCTTCCTTGATTTTAATCTTTAAAAAATAAATGAACCTTGCAGTTCCAGCCCCAGCCCAGCCCAGCTTCCCACTCAGCACCCACCACCACACACCCTGGCTCACCTGAACAGATCCCAGGGTCACAATCCACTCTCCAATTAAAGACTCGTCTTGCTGCTGGAAATGGCGACTTCAGTATGAAAACTAAGGTATATCAGGTTCAATGTATTTCAATGGGGTTTGAACTTTGATGCATAACTTTGTAATTTTGCATATTTTACCCCAAAATTTCCAACATGGCCTTTGTGGGACCCACCTCCATGACCAATGTCAGTGGAATTTTGTAAATCAGACCCAAAAGGTGATTTTGTGGTCACTTGGTGAAATGACCTTTCAGGCAGGATTTGAACATTTTACCAGTGTTTCATGAGGTGGGGTTGTAAAAGCTATGTTGAAAATTTGGGGAAAAATATGCAAAAATGTCAGAGTTACAGCCATATGTTGAGACTGGAATACCACACAGTGGCATCACAGAAGAGCAGGAATTCCAGTCACACTACAGGAAGCAGGCCTAAGTCAACTAGTGACATCACCCACAAGGGTAATGCAGCTCTAGGTCTGATATTCACAAATAGCGATAGGGTTACAGGTGTTGAAGTAGGGAACCACCTGGGCAGCAGTGATCATAACATGGTATGGTTCAAGGTAAAAGGACTGTAGACTCCACACTCCAAACTTAAGGTCCTTGACTTCAGGGAGGGCAGACTTCCCAAACATGAAGGCCTGCCTAAGAGTTAACCTTAATAACGCCGACAGAATGGAGCATTGAGGAATATTGGACAAGGTTGAAGGATGCAGTAACCATGGTCACATCACAGTGTGCCCGTCAGGTTAGTAAGAACAAAAGGAGGAAAACCCCACTATGGTTTTCAAGGAGGTGGCAACCATGGTGAGAGAAAAGTGCATAGCCTTCAGAAAGTATAAGAAGTCAGGGAGCAAGTAGCAAAACAGAATACAAACAGAAACTGAAAGAGACAGGAAAGTGATAAAATGCAGTGGCTCAAACAGAGGTTAGGATAGCTCAGGAAGTAAAAAGGGTAACAAAACCTTCTACATGTACATACGTGAAAAAGGAAGACCAAAGAGCATTGTTAGAATCACAAAAAAAGGCGGACAAACCACAGAGCAAGGCAGGGAGAAGGTAGAGGCACTCAATGAGTACTTTTGCTCAGTCTTCACACAGGAAGCAGATGGTAACAGACAATAGGCATAAAGAATTGCCCGACTGAAGGAATAGACATGGGTCTCTTCACAGAGGAAAGGGTCCTGGAGGAAATAGGCAAGTTAAAGGTAGATAAAGCTATGGGACTAGATGGGATAACCCAAGAATACTGAAAGAACTAGGGAGGGAACTGGCAGCCCCCTTAGCTGTGCTCTTCAACAAATAATTAAGGAGCGGGCAGGTGCCGGTGGATTGAAAGAGTGCAACAGTAGTACCAATCCACAAGAGTGGAAGCAAGGAACAGCCAGATAAATATCATCCAGTTAGTCCAATGTCAGTCATGGGAAAACTGATGGCTGCTGAAGAAGAATCATAGCTTTTAGAGCAAACTGGCTAGCTTGACAAAAATCAGCGTGGTTTCACGGCGAGGGCTCCTGCCAGACAAACCCTGGCTGATGTTTTTAGTTGGGTCACCAAAACAGTGGATCAGGGTGGGGTAGTGGATGTGGTTTACCTGGATTTCAGTAAAGCTTTTGACTCTATTCCTTACAGGGAGACTAATCAAAAAATGGAGAACATGGAATTGGGTCGGGTTACAAACTGGGTCAGAAACTGATTAGATGGGAGAACTCAGAGGTATTAATAAATGGCACTCTGTCTGTGGAGGGGGGTGACTAGTGGGGTCCTGGGGCTCAATTCTGGGGCGATCCTCTTCAACATATTCATCAGTGACATTGCGGATGATCTGGAGGGAAAGGCGTGCCTGTTTGCAGATGACACCAAATTCGCAACAGGGTAGACACAACAGAGGACAGCAAAGCATGGAAGCTGATCTCCGAAAACTGGAGGATGGTCCAAGACCTGGCAATTGAAATTCAGTGCCAAAAATTCAGGTCATGCACTTGGGAAGCGTAACCTATGGAACTGTACTCAATGGGAGGGGACAAACTGGTGGCTACCAGGCAGGAGCGCAGACCTAGGGGTGATCATGTCAGATGACCTCAAGGTCAGAAGACAATGTGAAAAGGCAGCACTAAGGGCTAGTGGTATCCCGGGATGCATAGGGTGGGCATCACGAGCAGAAGACTTGAAGTAATCATGCCCTGTATCGGTCCCTGGTCAGGCCTCACCTAGAGCACTGGGTCCAATTCTGAGGCCACCTCAGGAAGGACATAGATAGGCTGGAGACGGTACAGAGAAGAGCAACAAAGATGGTGCAGGGCTTGCATCAGAAACCATACGAGGCAAGACTGGATGATCTCAAATTATACTCCCTAGAACAACGAGGAATCGTGGGGACATGATAGAAAATTCAAATGCCCTAAAGGCAACAACAGGGTGCACATGCAGAACCTCTTTCAGGTAAAGGAGTACAACAAGACTAGAGGGCACAACCTTTGACTTAAGGGAGGAAAGTTCAGAAGCAATACAAGGGAATTCTTCTTCACAGGCGTGTTGTGGAACCATAGAATAGCCTGTCAGAGGGGTGGTGGGAGCCAAGACAGTGGGGGAATTCAAGCAGGCATGGGACAGACACTGTGGGATACACAAGCAGGCAGCTAAGTAGGGGTAAAGCCAAGGTCAGACTTGATGGATCATTACAGTCCCCATCTGCCGATAACTTCTATGTTTCTGTGTTTTGCTACACTTGCTTGTAACTTTGCCAATTTTAAATCTTTGACACTATCTTTTAATATAATCATCTTTTACACCCCTCATGAATGTGACAGCTTTCATTTTTCAAACCTAGGCCAAACTGTGTTTTCACACCTGTGGCCTGCAATGCATTGCTGTGCAATGATCACATTTTGGCAGGGATTTAAAATTTTCATTACTAGGTTCATGAGGTGGGGTAATAAGAAGGCTATCCTGACAATTTTGTTGCTGTTATATGCATGCATCTAATGAGGATTAGAGCACAGGCAAATGAGGATACAAATATACTATCTTAAAAAGTAAGGACATTTTTGCAAAAACTGTGAATGCACTAGTTAGAGTTAAAAGCAGAAGAAGTGGAAATGTGGCATTAGCGTTTCCAGTCTTAACACCTCATCCCTGCAGGCAGCAAGACCTGGGTGTGCTTTTGGTTTGAACCAAATGCTCACCCCATTCTCACATACTGTACCCATCTCAGCTTGTTTATTCATGGAATGGGGTGGCGTTAGGGCTGACAATGCCAAGGCACACCTTATACCTGTTGCTGCTTGCAGGGTGGGGGTGGAGTGTTAGGGTTGAAACCCTGATACCACATTCCCTACTTTTGTCGCTTTAACCCTAATTAGTGCATTAACAAAGTTTTTGCAAAGATACATATATATATATATACAGTATGTGTGTGTATATATATCTATATCTATATTCTATATCTATCTATCTATCTATCTATCTATATATATATATATATATATATATATGTGTGTGTGTGTGTATATATATATATATATATATATATATATATATATATATATATATATATATATATAAATAATGTGCTGAGTGCGTTGCGCCAGTATAGTTAAGGTTGGGCGGCAGTTTAATGTTAACCCCAAATTTTGCTAATATAACTTTGCAACTGTTCAATGGATCTGCATGAAATTTGGAATACACAGTCCGTATGATAGACTTGCCAAGTTGCCTTTCAATTGGATTTGCAGTTCACGTGAGCGAGCTGCCAAAAGCAAGTTTTTGCAGTTTTTTTCACTTTTTGCTGATTGTTGCCCATCATGCTGCGACCACACCATTTGGTATTTTGGTCTGATAATTTTAGGGTAGAAAGAGGTTTGGTCAAAGAACAATCCAGCATTAGTTTGGTGAACAAATATCAGTCTGTTCCAAAGTTATTTAATTTTGAATTTTCGGGTTCTGAGCATGCACAGTTCAATCTAAGATTTATATGTATGTTTTTGCGAAGGATTGGGCACCGATGAAGGATTTTGTCACCTCACGAAGGAGATTTATAAAATCCTGTTCGTGAGAAAAATTCCTCTTTGCAAGCCGCCATCTTGTTTTCATTTTTCCTCCAAACAAAATGTTGTAGCTTGCCCCATGGCTGACTTATTTTGCAATGAAGCATGGGTTTTGTTCAGGGTGACACCTCTACAAACCCATGCCTTTGTTTTCCTTCATTTTGGCCCAAAATGGCCATTTTAAACTTTGAAATTCTTCATTCGTGACTGGCTTCTGATCCTCTTTGGCGAGCTGACAAAATCCCTTTGCAAGCCTATCCCTTTCGCGAGGTAACAAAATCCTTGATCGCAACTTAGGGACCAGATGGCCCTATCTCACGAACAAGGATCGGCTCACGAAAAGGATTTTGTCAGCTTCGCAATAGGGGATTGGTGTAAAAGGGGATCGAGATGCAAGGGATTTTGTCAGCTCAAGCAAAGGATTTTTTTAATCCCTTTCTCGAGTTGACAAACCCTTTCGTGGAGCCAATCCCCTTCTCGTGGAGGTAACAAAAATCCTTGATTGCGACTTAGGGACCTGATGGCCCTATATTGCGAATAAGGATCGGCTCATGAAAGAGGATTTTGTCAGCTCTCTGAAAGGATTGTTTTTTGAATCCTTTCTATGAGCTGACAAAATCTCCTTTCTCAAGCCGATCCCTTTAGTGAGATGATAAAGTCCTTAATCGCGACTTAGGGACCAGATGGCCCTATCTCACAAACGAGGATCAGTTCAGCGAAAAGAGGATTTTGTCAGCTCATGAAAGAGGATTGGTTTTTCAATTCCTCATTCACAAGCTGACAACATCCCCTTTCATGACTTCCAGACCAGATGGGCAAAATCTGATGATCAAGGATTTCTTATGAACGCAATTTTGGCAGCTCACAAATGGGGTTGACCTCGTGAACAGGGATTTTGCCACCTCCCAAACTAGGAATGTAAAACTTTGCCAGTGCACTGTAAATAAATGGTTTGGTCTTTTGGCTTGAAATTTGCATGGTATAAAGGGGTGTCCCAGAGATGTGAATTATGCTGTTTAGGTGTAATAAAGTTAATCAGTTCCATAGATATGCCATCATGAAGTTGAGAGTTTTCCCATAGGATAACATTACGGCACCAACAGCAATTTTGCTGCCCGTATCTCAGAAATGATGTAATTTGTTTTTGCTACCCAGCTTAGTCCACCTTTAGGTGGACTAAGCATTTATGGAAGGTTTCAAAGTGATGATTACAACTGCAGTGGAATTTTTTCTTAGCTTGTACAGTTACTGAGATATTGGCAAATTGGTGTTACAAGGGTTCCTTTCAGCCCTACAGGGCTACTGTATGACTCTGTTGTTACATGTAAGTGGGATGTGCAGGGCCTGGGGGCCCACGCTCCCGCAGACACATATCATTATGCACAGATGGGCAGCTTGGTGGGAGTACGGGGTCTGGGGGCCTCGCTCCTCCAACACATACAGTATCAGTTACCAATTACATTACACTTTCTCAAAAGTTAGAAATTCATTGAAAAAATGAATTAATGCATCAGTTAGGGTTGAAGTGACAAAAGCAGGAAATGAGACATTAGAGATTGCTAAAGTTTTGAAGCAGTTAGTTGATACAGTACTGGTTAGCTTCAGCATGGTTTGGAGTTGATTCCAAATATTTGGTAGAGTGTATGAGACAGCCCTTTGTCCGGCTGCAGTTTGTGTCCTGGGAATATCTAGTAGGACAAGGTTGGATTTTCTTAAGTAGTAGGCACTGTGTGAGATATTTATAAGTGTCATCAGATATGCTGGCAGTTTGTGAAGTAGCAGTTTGAGGGTCCACATGCCAGCATGGAGGAGGCGTCTGGTGGTAAGAGATGACCAACCAACTGCTGTATAAAGATCACAGTGGTGGGTCCTATGCCGGAGTTGGTAATGAAGCAAAAAGCACGGTGGTATGGTGCACGTTTAGTTTGATAGGCTCAGGGTTGGGGAGGATATGTAGATAATGTCTCCGTAATCTAACAGGGGAAGGAAAGTTGCTTGGACCAGTCTTTTACAGATTGCGAGAAAAAGAGGCCCTAATTCTGTAGAAGAAACCCAGATGTGTTTAAGCCTCTTTAAAAGATCCTTGATGTGGTCATGGAATATTTTGCAATGAATATATATATATATATATATATATAATATTATATTATATATATACATATATATATACTCTGCATATAGATATAGATAGGTATATATTTATTTACATATGTCTGTCTGTCTGTCTATCTGTCTAGTCCAGTCAGATTGGAATTGTGGTCTGAAATCTTCAGGGTAGAAAAGGCTTGCCCCAGAATGGTGCCTTTCATTGGTTTGGTGAAAAATATTAATCCATTATTAAGTTATAAGGATTGAAATTTCAGTTCTGAGTATGCTCAATAGAGTATCAAACATCTATCCAAAAGACCCTACTAAGTATGCTCAGAACCGAAATTTCAAATCCTTATAACCTGGGAATGAATTATTATTTTGTCTTCAAGCCAACAAATAGCACAATTTGAAGCAATCCTTTCCACCCATCAAAATTTCAGACTAAAATTCCAAACCATCTGGGTGCTAGATGATGACAAAAAACAGCAAAATCCCTGATTTTTCTTAAAATGCAGTATATGGATCTTGGAATACCACAACTGACTGGACTGAAACTTGGTACATCAAGAGCCCTTGCCCCCAGACTGTGCATGCAAAATTTCATGCAAATCCATTGAACAGGGCAAAGCTACTGAGTGCAAAGCTAAGGGTTTAAACAGCTTACTGAACTCAAACTACAGAGGTGCTACTATGCCACTATAATATATACCTACATACAGTGGCGTGAAAAGTATTTGCCCCTTCCTGATTTTCTCTATTATTGCATATTTGTCACACTGGATGTTTTCAGGTCTTTAGAGAAAATGTAATATTAGATAAAGGAACCTGAGTGAACAAATAACACTTGTTTTTTTTTTAATTTCACTTATTTAATGAAAAAAGTTAACCAACACCAACTGGCACTGTGTGAAAAAGTAATTGCCCCTTACACTTAGTAACTGGTTATGCCACATTTAGCTGCAATGACTGCAACCAAACACTTCCTATAATTCAATATCAGTCTTTCACATCGCTGTGGAGGAATTTTAACCCACTCTTCCTCAGAGAACTGCTTTAATTCAGTAACATTTGGTAGGTTTCGAGCATGAACTGCTCGTTTCAGGTCCTGCCATAGCATCTCTATTGGGTTTAAGTCTGGACTTTGACTAGGCACTCCAAAACTTTAATTTTACTTCTTTTAGCCATTCTGATGTGGACTTGCTTTTGTGTTTTGGATCATTGTCTTGCTGCATGACCCAACTACGCTTCAGCTTCAGCTGATGGAAGGATGACTGGACATTCTCCTGAAGAATTTTCTGGTACAGAGCAGAATTCATGGTTCCTTTAATTATGGCAAGTCATCCAGGTCCTTAGGCGAAAAGCATCCCCACACCATCACACTACCACCACCATGTTTGACTGTTGGTATGGTGTTCTTACTGTGGAATGCTGTGTTTGCTTTCTATGAGACATTATGGGATCCATGTTGTCCAAAAGTTCCACTTTGGACTCATCTGTCCATAGAACATTTTCCCAAAAGCTTGTGGATCATCCAGGTGCTTCTTGGCAAATGAGAGATGAGCATTTATGTTCTTCTTGGTTAGCAGTGGTTTCCGCCTTGCTGCTCTCACATGAAGCCCATTTTGCCCAGTCTCTTTCTGATTGTGGAGTCATGAACACTGGCCTTAGCTGAGGCAAGAGTAGCCTGCAGTTCTTTGGATGTTGTTTTAGGATCCTTTGAGACTTCTTGGATGATTTTACTCTAGCCCTTGGAGTAATTTTGGCAGGTCGCCCACTCCTGGGAAGGTTCACTACTGTTCCAAGTGTTTTCCATTTGGAGATTATGGCTCTCACTGTGGTTCGATGGAGTCCCAGAGCCTTAGAAATAGCTTTGTAACCCTTTCCAGACTGATAGAGGGCAACAAATTTTTTCTGATCTTTTCAGGAACTTCCTTTGATCATGGCATAATGTGCTTGTTGAATCTTTGTGCTGGCAACGTGACTCTGATGGTAAGGGCCAAAATAAGTGAGGTTTATATTGAGCAGGGCTGGCTGTAATCAAGCCTGGCTGTGTTCAATCAGCTGACTCTAATTATCTCTTTAATTGGGTTGATTTAACTAGGGGCAATTACTTTCACACAGTGCCAGTTGGTGTTGGTTAACTTTTTCATTAAATAAATGAAATAAGTAAAAAAAAAAGTGTTATTTGTTCACTCAGGTTCCTTTATCTAATATTATATTTTGTCTAAAGACCTGAAAACATCCAGTGTGACAAATATGCAATAATAGAAAATCAGGAAGGGGCAAATACTTTTTCACGCCACTGTATCTGTATCTATAGATAGATCTATAGATGGATCTACTATGGAATCCCAAAATTCAGTTCCTTGAACTACACTAGACAGAGTTTGGGAGACTGAATTTTGGAATCCCAACATGAATTTGCGTTCAATGCAGGGGGCTTTGCACCGCTCCCCTGCATGGGGCTGTCCCCCATACCTCCCTAACTAAAATAACCAACTCCAAGGGTGAGCGGACCTCGGAGTTGGTTAAAAAATGTTAGGAGCGGAACAGCGGAGTGCAAAATGGTTGCCGCATCTGGAACAGAACCCGGTTCCACATGGCATGCCGGGCTGAGCTGCTGGTAACCCAGCCCTCCATTCCACAGGAGCAGCTTGACCAGCACCTGCTTCCTCCTCCTACTTCTGATTTCACAGGTGAAATTCGTAGGAACTAGGAATTTCACCATGCAAATCTTTCAATAATCATTTGCCCGGCAAAATACAATTTCTCTAGGTGAAATCTTTTGACTAACTTCATGTAGGGATACTGAAGCCTGTCCCATGAATGTCAGGATTCCAGGCTTCAATATCCTGAATGGATACCCTATAGATAAACATGGAGAGTGAGTGTGTGTTAGAGAGTTTGTGGAAGTTAGACAGTGGTGGGGAAGACTACCGTGAGCTGTACCTGTGTACATAGATTTCACAGGGGCACCTATCAAGTGCTCTCATCCCACAGCAGTGCTCTTCTCCTGATGAAAAATAAAATGCTTACAATTTGTCTACCAGTATAGCTCAACTGAGTTGCAACATCTCATTTTTCTGTCCTGCTTTCTGACCGCCAGTCTAACAGCTGGGAAAAGTGAAGCACTCCAAAGTCATGCAATATGCACAAGGTCACAAAGTGAGCCACTAATTCTGATGGGCTTGTAACCTAGGTTTCCAGGTTCACAGTTTTACACTCCAACCACTAGGCTACACTGCCTGCCTATACAGTATACCCATAGGGCATAAAACAACATAGTTGAAAGATTAGTATAATGGACTGTATTGAGACATGGAGTTCTTGCATGACAGTTGCCAAAACAAAGATTAACTTCTAGGTCCTCAGGGCCCTTGTCAGATCCATGACTATTGAAAAGAGTACAAATTAATATAAGAACAGGTTACACTGCATACCCGCCCAGAGCAGGTAGCTGAGAAGGTTAATATTCTCATGACAATGACGCACTCTACCAAAAATAGGATCTCTTCTATATCCACAAAGCCACCTGCAGTTTAAACGGCGGCAGTCCAAATAACTAGACGTTAACCAGATTCTCCTGAGCCATAAACAGTTGCAATATTTTCACATGGCATTTTGATACACAGTATTACTTCATGAGCTGTACCTTGTATTTCCTTTTAAAGAGCCCTGCTAGCAATACTTGCTACATTATCATTTTAGTTTCCCCTTTTGTTTGTAACTATGTACTGTACATTAAAGTGTTTTCCCAGTATGCAGGAAATGTTTAATAATATACAGTATTCGGACAGAATTAAACTCATTTTCATTAATTTTCTGAATTTATGTCCCCTCATTCTGGATTATGAGGATATTTACATAGAAACAGAGAAAATTATGACAGATAAAGGCCCAGTGCCCCATTAAGTCTACCAAGCCTGTCTAATTTTGGGACTGTACCCTTGTCAGTTGTCCCTGCCCCCATCTTCCTTCTTAGGCATTATTCTCATGTCCCCTCCCCATCTGCCTCCTACACACTATTTCCATGTGCCTGTCTCATCCTTTGTGAACCACGGTTTCAGTCCTGATGGTCTCCTCTGGAAGCCTGTTCGAGTCTGCCACCACAGTTTCTGTAAAAAGTACTATCTGACAGCCTTCCTTAACCAGTTGCTGGGAGTTACCTTGGTACCTATGTCACCACTTATTATGAATAGCTAACTGCTGTCCACCTTCCATGAGATACTTGAACATCTCAGTCATGTCACCCAGCTTTTCCTGCCCTCCAGTGCATACATGTTTAGATCCTCCAAGCGCTTCTCATGGGACCTGTCCTGTTGCCCTGCCTGTCTCATAGGACCTGCGCTGTTACATTTGTCTGAAAACATTATAATTACTGGTGAGCAATTTTTAAATGGGCTCACGAGTTGGTATTTGCCATAATAACCAGTTGGTTATTAAGGCATTCACGCACTCCATCTATCAAAGGGCACTCCCTCATTGGCTCCCATTTTGAGAGTGGGTGGAGCTAAACAGTTCTGAAAACATGGCGGCTCCATATCTTAGGCGAGGAGCTGCCATGGGTAAATCCTCACCTTTCCTTCCATAATTCATTTTTATTTGTTTTGTTGTCCCTACCTTAATTATCACCATTTTTTAAGTATCTGGTTGATCCTGCAGTTCACTAGCTTTGGACACACACACCATCGATGGGAATGAGTCTGTGTCTGACCGCCTGACACAGGTAGCGTGATCATAATGCGATCGTGATTTTAGTTGTAAGTTTAAAAAAGAAGTTTTTAAACTGGGAGCAGAGTGAGCAGGAGGTGCTATGGGACAAGAGACAGAGGGACTACAGTGCTGCACAGCTCGCATAGGGAATTTAGAGTGATAGCTGGTGTTGGGGGGCAGGAAGCTACTTCTGCATTTGGTGCCCCAGAGAATTAGAGTAAAGGTGCCACTTGGATTTATTAGAGAAGAACAGAGGGGAGGGAGGAGGGAGGGACAGAGAGAGAGAGAGAGAGAGAGAGAGAGAGAGACTGTGTGTGTGTGTAATGGAGGGAGGGAGGATCACAGCACTTAGGTTGGAAAAAATTGCTGACCAACAAATTATATAAAATAAAAGATGAGGAAGTGTGCATATGAAATTTAATGCAAACACCGTTGTGGGATACTTTGATAAACCCCAAGGGTTTATGTAGCATCCACACTCGGTTGTAATTAAATTCTCATATCACACTTCCCATCCATTATTTTCTATATCTTAATCCACCAAACTTTTCTCAATTTCCTGTTCTCCTGCTGATGTCATAATTATCAATTTGTGGCATCACAGTCACTGCTATGGAAATAACAATGGTCTCATAGAAAGAGGATTATGGGTTCAGCAGAAGACATGCAAGAAAGCGATGATGTCTGAGACACAGAAATCCATTTTCATATATATGTTCCCCAGTATGAAATGTAAGTTGAATTGTTATTCATTGATATATTTATTTGTAATTTTTGACCAGAAAAGGCACCCTCAGCCATGGTAGCTTGTTTCCAGATGCATCCTGGGAGTGGGTTACGTGGACCTGTTTTATTGACAGGTGGAATGTTACCCATGACACCAGGAGATTCCGTTACTCTTCAGGCATGGGAATGTGGGAAGTTACACCTTCCAGGGAAAGACAGACACCAATGTACATCAGTAAGGCTTTAATGAAAACTAGACAATGGAAAGTCTCCCTGATGTACCTGGAACCCTGTCAAGGAAGAAATTGTACATGTTGATTCAGTCACCCATTTTACTGCTGAACTAGACTTTAAACACTGTGCAGTAGGACTGGAATCTATCTCTCTTGAGCAGTTAGTAAACAAAACTTCCCACACAAATGTGGAATTTGCATTGGCTTATTCACCATGGATGCTGTTTTATTAAGGATTAGTTAAAGCACAAGAAATTGGAAGGAGGTATTGTCCCAAAATTAATTGTATAGTGATTTCAGCTACTCAGGTGCACCTTTATATTACGTGCCCATTTGCAGTGCGATGCAGGAACTATTTAATGAACCAATGGAGAACCATTATTTATGTCCCTGACATAACAGATTATAGTGCTGGGGATATTTCCTCTTACATAGAGAACATAGTCGGCCTACAATAGCACCTGTAACCGCCCTGTCCATCCCCTACTCCACACATCACTGCAACCTTTATCACTCTCTCGGTTAGCTTTCCTTACAAGGCCACTTTGAATTTACCCTTGGCTGCTTTGTTGATACCATCAGTAAGTGGCTCTGTTCCCCCTCCTCCACCCTCTGTAAGTTCCGTTTCCATGCCAGGGACCTCTGCTCCTCTGCTGTCCCTCCTCTAGGGTTTTAGAACCTTGACCAAATGGGTAGGAATACCCTATCATTAGTGGTCCCCACCTTATGGAATGGGCTACCCGCACCCTCAGATCCTCAAACACTCACCTTACCTTTAGACAACCTCAAATCCTGGTTCCTAGCCAAAGATAGTTGCAATTATCTACCTAGATAGCTTTCCTCAATCTCGTCCATCCATTCCTTATGCTGCTACATTTTTACGTACGAACATACAAACATGCTAGCAGAAGCAGGCCTGTGGTCCTATCGAGTCTGCTCGACTGTGCAGCTAGTCCTCATCTTGCAGCTGCCCTAGCCCCACCCTCCCTCATCACCAACCCCCTTTACCTTATCCTACTCCGTCTTAAAACTACCCACAGAACAACAGGCCAACCCCTCCATGGGCAGAGTATTCCACCTATCTCTCCACTGTACTCTTCACCTAGGGGCTCTCTGGTTTGATGGGGAGGTCTGTGAGTGGAAGAGGAAGGGACGAAGACTGAGAGGCGCTGGCAGAAAACTCAACTGGAGGTGGATAGACTTGAATTGTTAGAACATTACAAATTCTACCAATCAGCAATTTCCCATAAGAAGGCAGAGTTCCTGTCCAGGGAAATTGCTGCAGCAAGGAATAGACCATCCAGCTCTTCCGGACTGTGGACAGACTGTGCAATCCAGTCTGTCTCCAGACTGTAAAGCATTATCACAGGTACAGTGTGATGAATTTGCAAAATTCTTTGCTGACAAGGTATCCACCAGCAGGATGAGTTCCACCAGTGTCCTTCTATGGGACATTGCACTGATCAATCGGGTGGTACTAACCCAGTTGTACTGGTCTACCTTTAGACTACCAGCAGTAACAGATATAGTGAGGATTATCAGACTCTGTGACCCACCTACTGTAAGTTGGACCCAGGCCCTACTCACCTGATGGTGGGTGTGTAGATGTCATCGATCCAGTCCTGGCTGGGATAGTGGTGGTGTCATTAGAGAGGATCTTTATGAATCCCTTAAAGAAGGCGGTAAGTCGCCCCTGTTGAAAAGCCCTCTCGGCCCGACTGACCACCAAATTATAGACCGAGTCTATAACCTTCCTTTGTAGGGAAGGTTATTGAGAAGGTGGTCACTCTGCAACTGGAGGATCATTTGTCCAACCACAATATCTATGACCCTCTCCAATCCGGCTTCAGGAAAAGGCATAGTACAGAGACAGCTCTAGTTCGGGTATTGAATGATCTCCTGATGGCAAGAGATCAGAGGACCTGTTCCATCTTGGTCCTCCTGGATCTCTTAGCAGCATTGACACCATGGATCATGGGGTATTGCTTGACCACCTCAGGTTTTCTGTGGTCTGAGGGCAGTCCACAGCTGGTTTGATCTTTTTGGAGGGCAGATCTCAGAGAGTGGTGTCTGGAATTTACCTCGGCCCCTCATTGGCTGCCTTGTGGGGTACCGCGGGGTTGGTGCTGTCCCATATGTTATTCATGGTGTATATGCTTCCATTGGGGACATTATAAGACCGTATGGGCTGAGTTTCCGTTGTTATGCTGATGATTCTCAGCTCTACCTGTCTTTTATGCCTGATCAGGAGTCGGATTCCACCATGATGTTTAACAACTGCTTCCTCGAGACTCAGGATTGGATGAGTGCTAGTTGGCTTAGGTTGAATTCAGGAAAACTGAGGTGTTGGTTGTGGACCCTGGAGGGAGGACAAGAGGGCTTGGACTGGGAAACCCTCGGGTTTATATCTTGGGGCCCCGCTTCTGCCTCTGGCAAGCACGTAACCTTGATGTGATTTTTGACGCAAAGCCTGACTATGAAAGACGAGGTGTTGGCTGTAGTCAAATCTGCCTTTTCATCTGAGGAATATTGCCGGGTGAAACACTGTGTCCCACAGGAAGATCTTCCCATCTTGGTCCATACCTTTGTCACCAGCCATTTTGATTACTGCAATGCCCTCTATAGGGCTGCTGGGGTGGATATCCGCTTGCAACATACAGCAGGACTACGATGACCAGGTTGTTGATGGAGTTTCACTATCTAGCCATGTGACACCTGTGCTGCGTGATCTGTACTGACTGCCAATACAGTGGTGGATCACCTTCAAGGTCGCATTATTGACCTTTAAGGCCTTACTTGATTTGGAACCTCACTACCTGAAAGAGCTCTTGTTGCCTTACTATCCTGCCCGATCTCTTCACTCCTCTGACAAGGGATCGCTAGAGATTCCTAGGGTATGTCTAAAGATGTCTTGAGGTAGATCTTTTGCCTATATGGCAGCAACCCTGTGAAATTCTCTACCTCGTCAATACGAGAATGCCTAACTGTTGAAAGTTTTAAAAAAAATTAAAACTTTCCTTTTTGCCTGAGCATTTGCTGGTACATAATAATTAATTGTACTGTATGAATGTCTGATTTTATTGTTCTGTAATGTGATTTTATTGATTTGACTTACTGTAAAGCACCCTGAGCTTGGGAAGGCACTTAATATAAATAAAATTTCTTACTTACTATCTATCTCCACCCATTCTGTGAAATAATGTCTCCTGATTTCCTCCTGAATCTTTCCCCTCCAGTCTTAGCTGGTGCCCTCTGGTGTCCCTCCCTTCTGATCCAGAAAATTCCTTCTTTGTTAACCTTGTTTATTCCTTGAGGTACTTAAAGGTTTCAATCATATCTCCTCTATCCTCCTCTCCTCCAGGAGAACATGTGCAACTCTCCCAATCTCTCCTTGCAGGACTTCCCTCCAATCCCTGTATCTTTTTGTTGCTCTGTTGCACCCCATCAACAATTTTACATCCATCTTCAGGAGCGGGCTCCAAGGTTCATCCATCGGTCCACTTTTGTGAATGCGCACCACATGGGCCATTCTCCAATCTTGTAGTATGCATCCTGTGTCCTGGGAGGTTTTGAACAGGTCAGCCAGTGGTCCTGCCAGGATCTCTGCTAGCTCCCTCAGTACCCTAGGGTGAATGCCATCCAGTCCCAGTGCCTTATCCGCCCTTAGTGCCTTAAGTCCTTCCAGAACCCTGTCGTCTGTAATCCTTACATCAGTCACCCCCTCCCCCATCCCACTCCCACTCCTCCCTTGAGGTATCTGCCCCCCTTTCTCCCTCATGAACACAGAGCAGAAGTACTCATTTAATGCCTCTGCCTGACTCAACCCCTTTTCCACCCACCCTTCTGCCTTCTTAATCCTTACAATCTGTACTCTGTTCTTCCATCTTTCTCCAACGTATCTGAAGAAGTCTTTTTCACCTTGCCTGATACCCTGTGCCAGTCTCGATTCTCTTGAAGCCTTAACTGCTCTGACCAACATGGTGATCTCCCTGAACTTCTTTGCATGCTCATTCTTGTCGTCCCCCCCTCCCGACTCCTTGAGTTTCCAGAATGCCGTTTTTTTATCCCTCACTGCCTCTCTAACCTCACGAGTCAACCAACTGGGCTTCTTTGCTTTCCCCTTCTTGCTTCTTGACCTTGTGCACATTCCAGTGGCCTCTGTCAGCCCTTTTTTTATACGCTCCCATTTCTGACTAGCATCCATGTCTGGTTGAATTCCTGCCAGATATCTACCCCATATTTCCCCTGTCCTTCTAAAGTCTGCCCCTTTAAATTCAATCACCCTGGTTCCCAAACCCCCCATTTCCCTACACATATTGAGTGTGAACCACACTGAGTGGTGGTCACTCTCAGCCAGGGGGTCCTCCACCCCCAGATACCTTACCGCCTCTCCATTTGAAAGTACCAGGTCCAGCATCCTCTCTAACCTAGTTGGTTCATATACCGGCTGCACAAGGAAGCTGTCCTGAAATGAGTCTAGTAGTACCTGCTCCCTTGCACTTGTGGTGGTTGGAGTGGTCCAGTCCACCCCAGGTTGGTTGAAGTCCCCCCAACATCATGGTGTTCCCCTTCCTAAAGACCTTTCTGACTTGCTCGGCAAGCTCTCTATCCAGGTCTGCCCCTTGCGCTGATGGTCTGTATACTACCCCATCCTTAGTGTCCTACCCCTCCAGTTCTGGAACTGCATCCATAGGGCCTCTGTTCTTGCCTTCCTCCCCTTCCTCCCTTATACACCTTATCCCTTCCTGTACATACATTGTCACACCTCCCCTTTCCCCTTAGCCTTATCCTTCCTAAATATTCTATACCCTGGTATCATCATATCCCAGTCCTGGTACTGGGTTGCCCACATTTCCATGATGGATGCAATGTCAATCCTCCCCACTGCAAGGAGAGCCTGCAACTCAGCTGTCTTATTACCTAGACTCCTCACATTTAGCATGACCACCCTCCACCCAGTCTCCTCTCTTGCTCATCCCTGGTATTCCCCCTCCTCTTCTCCCCCGTACCCCCACCCCGACCTCCTCCCTATTAACTTGGGGGGTAAACTTGTCTGGTACCCCTCTTTGGGAACCCTGCCTACCAGTAGTTCACTTGTTACCCCCCGCTCCTAGTTAAAACCCACCTTTGTTGCTATGGACCTCTCGATCCCCTTCTTTAATACTGCGCTCCCTGCTCAAGTGTAGCCTGTCCACTGCATATAGGACTTTATTGTCCCAGCTGTCCCCCCAGCCCCACTACCCCACACCCCTTTGATTGATACCATTCCCCCAACCATGTATTGAACTCTCTGATCCTCCCCTTTCTTGCCATACTTGTGCATGGCACTGGGAGTACCTCCGAGAAGTCTACCAATTCCCTCAGCTCCTCACACACCCTTCCTAGTTCTTTAAACCTCTCCCTCACAACTTCCCCCATTTCCCCTGCCAGGCCATTCATACCCACATGCACCACAAGATTAATCTTCCTCCTATCCTTCCTTGCACACTTCATAATAGACTGCCCTGCCCTGGCCACCGTCAGCCCAGGTAAAGGTTTTACCCATATATGACTATGTTTTTCCCCCTTACTGCCCCACCTTATCCCTTTAAGTATGGAATTCCCCAGCACTAGTATTCCCCCTCATCCTTCCTTACCCCTTCACCCACTCTCTTACTGAGGTACATAACCCTAAAGTTCACCTTATTTGCAGCTATGCCCTGCCCCATTGCTCCCCACCCCATTCTGTCCCCCTCACCCTCCCTGTTACTCTTCTAATCTCCACAGCCCTCCCAACCCCTGCCCCTCCTCCTTCCTGTCCTCCCTACCTGCACAGTTCCTCCCTCCCTTTTACCTCACACCCTCCTCCGGATGCCTGCTACCTCTTGTGCTTTCCTCCTATTCTCCCTCCTGCCCCTCCTGGAGATCTCCCCCCCAGCTTCCTCCACCAAAGTTGCCAGTGCTTCAAACCTATTACCTACCACCACTGAGTCAACATGCATTGGCTCCTCTCTTCTGAATTTGGTCTTCCCTCCAGTGTTAGGTCCTATGTTTGGCTTGCTCTCTCCCCCTCCCCATCCTTTTCCCCGATTCGAGGTCTTCCCATATGGCTCCCCCGTATTATCCCTCGCAGGTGGCCCTCTTGCCCCAGCAACCCCCCTCATACTCTCTAACTCTCTGCCAAGCCACCGCACATCTTCCTTGAACCTTCTTAGTCTGTGACAGATTGGACACCCACCAAGCTCCCACAGGATATTCATCCAATCTGCACCCTACATCCATTACAGCCCACTATTCTGCCCATGTTCAAACAGTAAGATTAACAGAAGGTTCCCACCAAGTGGAGTTCATAGGTTCATAGGAAGAGTACGTGATTGAAGGACAAGCCCATTTTGATTGCGCCACCTACCCTAGGTGGAATTCATATTTCAGTTCATCCATGTACAAGTCAAGCTTCAGTTTAAATTGTGTTAAATTATCACTATGCACAACTTCATGTGGGAGGGAGTTCCATATTGGAATTATCCTCTGTATTAAGAAATTATTTCTCCTTGAGGTCCTATCTATATTGGCCTTTAATTTCAGATTGTGCGATCTAGTTATACAAGCTGAAGGATGCTAGTCCAGATAAATGGCTTCAAACAAAAATTCATCTTTCATAGCCCTGTATGGTAAACATAGGTCTCCTCCCATGGAATGATATTTCATAGAGTACAGCTTTACTTTTTTTAATCTTTCTTTGTAAGATAGGGGGCTCATACCAGTGATATACTTAGTGAATCTTCTTTGAACTCTTTCCCTGGATCATCTGTCTTGAATTAAAGTGGGAGCACAGAATGAGGAACAGTAATCAAAGTTTGATCTCACAATACTGGTGTATAAAGGAATCAGTACCTCTGGGGCCCTACTTTTTATGTTTTTCAGTGTGCAGTCAATTAAACGAGTACACTTTTTGACCGTGTTATTTAAGTATTCAGAAAATTTTAAGTTGTTTGAGATAATAACCCCTAGATCTTTTTCAGAGCTAGTTTTACTTAATAGATGATCATTAATAACATAATTGAAACACATATTATTTTTCCCAAAATACATGATTTTGTATTTGGCATAATTGAAGTTTAATTTATACGAGTTGGCCCAATCTGAAATTAACTTCAGATTAGCCTGTAATTTTAGAGTAGAGGTCCTATCATTTACAATACTTCCCAACTGGGCATCATCAGCATATTTTGTTAGCCAGATTCCTTCCATAGAGCTCATACTAGCTATTAAGATGTTAAAAAGGATGGGTCTTAGGACCGAGCCCTGAGGCACACCACTTGTAATCTCAGTCCATGTGGATTTATACCCACGCAGGCTAACCTGCTGTCTTCTGTCAGTTAACCATTGCAAAATCCGGTGAATTATATATTTGTTTAGATCCATTTTTATTAAACAGTCAATTAAGATTTTGTGAGACACAGAATCAAAGGCTTTCTCAAAGTCCAGAAAAATGACATCCACCAGGAAACCCTGATCCAATGCCTCACTAATAGGTTTGAATAAATTTATTAAGTTAGTATGACAAGATCTACCTGATTGAAAACCATACTGTGAGGTATCTGAAAGCCCTTTATTCAAAATACATGCACTAATCTTTTGAGATATTAGTTTTTCCATTATTTTACACACACAAGAAGTCAAGCTTATAGGTCTGTAATGATTCATTTCTTGCTTCAAACCACTCTTGTGTATCGGAATAACTAGGGCATCTTTCCATTCTTTGATGACAATCCCTTTAGCTACTGATTCATTAAAGAGTAGTGTCAATACACCTGCTAATTCATATGAAACCTCTTTTAAAAATATAAAGGGAATTTTAGCAGGTCCAATGGACGTAGAAGATTTGAATGAATTAACAGTAGAGTAGGTGTCTGCGACAGTAAAGGTAATTACAGAATCTAAAGAAGTGAAATTATTACTGGAAGGTATGCTCCTTTTTTTGAAAATGCTAGCAAAATATTGATTGAATTTATCAGCCATTAACTGCTCATCACTTATTATTTCATCATTAATCTTTAATGGCCAACTGTATTTTCTGTTGATTTAAGAGAACCAATGTAATTAAAGAACTTTTTTTTATCAGTCAGAGTGCTGGCTAATTTGTACTCCAGATCTTTTTTTAACTTTTTTTATGGCATATTTAGTTATCTTTGCCTTCTGTTTAAATTTGGACCAGTTATGATTTGATTTATCTTTATTATATTTATTGAAGGTTTTTTTCCTTTTAGCCAATACTAATCTTTTAATAGCTGTGGAATACCAAGGTGACAGCCTTTTCTTACATATGTATTTTATTCTAATAGGAACCCACTCAGATATACAATAGTCATTTTTTTTATTTTATTCTATTCCAAATCTCATAAACTGATAAGCCATATAAGTCTTCTTGCCAATTCTGTAGCATAGCCCAAATGTAATGGGATAAAACTTGTTAAGTTTAACCCATAAGATCTCAGTTCCTGGTGGTGAGGGGGTGTCCATATTAACTTGTATGCATTCAATTCCAACCTTAATGTAAAAAGCCACACCTCCACCTCTTGCATTAATACGATTTTTTTTTTAAGTGTATAACCTGGAATATTTTGTCCCCACTGCTCGTGAGTGAACCAGGTCTCTGTTACACCACAGATATCAATGTTTTCAGACTGTAGGATACTTTGTAGTTCATTAATTTCATTGTGCAAGCTCCTAGCATTTAAAAGTTAAGCTTAGTTACTTGTTTATGTAATTTAGGTAGTTTAGTAGAATTAACCTGATTCGGTAGTGAACCCTGTTTACCTATGACAGTTCCAGATGTTAAGCATAATTCAGAGTTGGTTCTTACATTCCCCCCAAAGGCTCTGGATAAAAAAGCATCTATCTGTGCATTAATGGCATTTCCCAACATTTCTGATCCCCTTTTGTTTAGATGTAAACCATCATTAGCGTAATAATTCCATTTTTGATGAAAATGTTCCCAGTGTGTTAAACACTTTGGCCCAGATATTCAAACTGCGCCACAAAAGTGTGCAACAGCAGGAGCAAGTGCAAGTCCCCTGCACCCATGTGCAACACGCGTGATATTCAAACACTGCGCAGGCCAAGATGCGCCTGCGGCACATGACTGAATATCATGCCAACTGCACCATAGCACAACCAGGGATGTGCAGGGGCACAGGTCAGATGTGCAATAACAAAACCAGGGATGCCTAGTGGAGCAGGGCAGCATGCAGCAGCACAACCAGGGATGCACAGGAACAGGATGCAGGGGCCCACCACCCATGGTAGGGATGGACAGAGGAGCACTCAGCAGAACAGACATCGCCCCCCACACCCCATGCACCGCACAACTGGAGGAGAGCAGGAAGAACCAATGGCCCAGGGACACCAGCAAGAAACCAATCGCCATGGCACGATGCACCAGTACACCCCCTTGCAAGCTGGGACCGTCACACATGGATGCCTATCCACCCCATGCCACACCAACCCACCAATGCAGAGCACACCCTGCACCATGATCCCCATACACCCTGCCCAGGAGTAGTACCCAACAGTGCAGGACACCCTAAGCATGCCACCACCCCCACTGTGACAATACAACCCTATGCACCACTGAACCATGCAAGGCAGCCCCACCACAAGCACCCAACAGCGGGAAGCAGCAGCAGACAGTGAAGCAATGGCTGCAGACACAGTGCCGCCATGCACATCCCCCCCCAGGTAAAGCTGTGAGGCCGACCATGCGTCGGCACACAAGGTACCACACACGTGACAGGGCATGCCCCAGAACCCACCACCAGTGTCACAGCACCCTGCTCACCCTCCCAAGGACACACCCCATCCCAGCACTGGCCATAACAGCCAATGCAGATACCCACAGTGTTGCATGGAAGCATGCACCACACAGGATGCAGCACAATGCACAGACAAACAACCACCCATACCCAAGGGCACGCCAACACAGGGCCACAGTAGTGGGTCAACCAAGCCCCCAGCAAGTGACCATGGCAGCCGTGTACACACGGCCAGAATCCCTCCATGGCAAAGGTGTGCCAGCAACCCTATGCAGGCACCACGATGCTGTACGCCACCAGCATGCAGCTGAAGCACAAGTGACAGACAGTGGAGCACATCCTCTGCAACAGGCACAGGTGACAGCATCGAGGTGGGGCAACAACAGCAGAGGCAACAGTACCACCCGAGGCAGACGTGCACCACACCAGTGACAGGAGGCAACCTGGCATCATGCTGGGTACAGTGGCAGTCCTGCATGGGCAGCCACCGCTGACATGCCAGCGGACTGTGCAGGTCACAGACATGCAAGAGTGGCAGCTGCACAGGCCATGGATGGTCTGACAGGTGCACCATGGACACATTGCATGCACTGTGTACCACTGCACACAGTCATCCATTTCACAGGGAACAACACACAAACCACAGACAGTGACTGAGATCTACGCCCACACCACACTTGCCTCCCCTATGGACACACACACACACACACACACCCATGATAGCACCACCCCCAACACCATGCACGCCACTGCAGCTGAGCACCATTAGCCCGCTGCAAATCAGAGACCACAACAGTAAGCATAATTAAACAAATATATTAGAAAAGTAGTAACAAAACTATGTACAAATATATACAGTTGAAAGGAGTGAGGGCCACAAACTGGGTGGAGGTGGGTAAGGGGCAGAGGTGAACAAAAGGGAGTAGGAAGGAGAGGTGTGAGGGCAGGTCCATGGGGCTTTCCTAAGCTGTAATTGTGGTCCATCTTCAGCGGGAGCCCTGCTCCCCACTTCTATGGCGCCTCCTGCCATGTCGATACCTCACACCATGGCAATCCATCCTTTCAAGGATGGCCAGAGAGGACCTGGCCACCTGTAGCAGCTCCTGCAGCACCCACTTTATAAGGACCATCCTCCGTCCACCTAGGACAAGGGAGCAGAGTCAATAGATGTGACTGTACAGGCCCCTGCAGCCCACCCATTGTGCATGGCATACACCCGCCCCTGTGATAGTGTGCGACCACCCACAGTGATCATGTCCACAAGACCTGCCCACCCAGGTGCACACAGCCATGCAGACCGCTGCACACACCTACTGCCCAAGTCTCAAACAGCACCACAGTGGCTGTACAGTGACATGGCTTTGTGGTGCAAAGGTAGTAGCACAGCCATGTACCCGGTGCATGCATGGACCACCAGTGATGCACTCCCAGACATGCTGTGCCACTGGACAGTGCTGACTGTACTATGTTGCATGCACGGCAGTGGTGTCAATGGATGGTGGCCATGCCCCGCTGCCCACTCTGCTACACAGCATGCACAGAAAATCCTGGATGTAAGGCACTCACCATCATCAGGCTGTTCCCGGTTCTGGGATCGTATGGGTCCTCTGGCATCTGGACGTGTCGCACGCTGCAGCCGGCCCTCCCTGGCATGCTGGCACTCCTCAGGGCTAGGGTTCAAACATGGAGAGAGGAACATCAGTACAATCCAGTAGCAAAGGCCCCCCGCCCCCGGATGTGTGCGATCCCACACAGCCAAACCCATCTGCTCCCCACCCCATACCACCACCACCACAGCCCACACTGGACGCCCCCCCGTGTACTGGACACATGCCCACTGCGATACCCATATGGACGTAACCAGTGTATGGATGGGGCACCTACCTGGCCGTGGAACCGTGCCCCTCCTGGCGCATGCCCGCAGGTGGGCAAGCCTGTCCGGGTCCCTCTGTGGGAGGTCCCCATACCGGTGCCTACGCTGGATCCCTGTTGCCTCCTCCAGGCCACCCCCACCTCCTCCCACATGGCATTCCTGGCCCTGTACAGGGGTGCCTTCCCAAAGAGAGCACTGGCATGGGGCTCAACCAGGGACACGAGGTTAGCCAGTTCAACCTGGCTCCAGATTGGAGCCCATCTCCATGCCATCTATCCACCATTGAGTATCAAAATGGTGCTCCGTAGCACACGTCCGCACGTGTGGATGCTGTGTGGTACTGCGCTGCCATTCCCCATCGTGCTGTCACTGAACAGCGTGATAGAGGTGAACCCATGTGGATGCATGCGCCTAGGGGGCAAAGGTTGGCACAGGGTCGGGGTCCCATGCACACGGACTGCCACAGCACGATTGGTACTCACCATGTGTAGCATGGTAGGGCACCTGTGTGGCACTTCCTGTAGTAACCTACCATGCTGTGGCACCACGGCACCTATGGCACACCAGTGCAAGAGCGCTATACATGTGAACAGCACACTAGCACCACTGGCACAGTGGTGGACGTGCCCTGCACTGCCTCCCACACTCAGCACGTCAGCAGCGCAGCAGGCGTCTGCATCAGCACCCCGGCCATGCGCCATTCGGTGTTTACAGTTCATGTCACAGAGCTGCGCCCTTGCCTGAGCATGTTCAACACAATTGCGCAAGGCACAACAGCGTGATATTCTGCTGGCATATGCAAATCAGCTCATCAGCAATTCAATGGTGCAGCTACTGCATTAGCATCCACTTAAAATTGAGCCTAGCCTCATTTGCATGCGTTGCGCTATATAAATGTGACATGGGGCTGCAGAGGCCATAGTCTGGTATTGCAGTCTATTGTGGTGAGTTGCATGCTGTTTGCCAGTGTGGACTGTGGTGTGTGGGAGATGCATGGGACTGCACATTCAGAGGTAACATCTGTCATTCCCACAGGATCAATGATGACCGAACGTGAGGTGGAGGAGGAGGAGGAACAGAGACGTGGGAGACGGAGGAGGCCAGACTTTACCAAGGCAGAATCAGATGCCCTGTTTGAGGCTTACCTTGACCAGGAACCGCTGCTCAGTGGACGGCGGGGAACACCACAAGCCCGTGCTGCGGCATGGGGTGAGGTGGTGCGTGACGTCAACCAGCATGGCAGCCACCAGCGGTCCATGCAGGAGTGCAAGAAGAAGGTGGGCATGGACAGGAGGAGGTTTAAAGATAAGGTGGCTGCCATCAGGGCAGCACGGGCTGTGACTGGTGGTGGACAGCCAGCCGTGCCACACCTGACGCCACAGGAAGAGCGGGTTGCTGGCAGCATGCAGCGTTGTGCCCTTGAGGGTGTTCCAGGTGGTGGCTTCCAGACGGGTGGTAGCCCGTCACTGCATGGTAGGTCCTGATCTGTCACTGTGTGGGAGGTGGGGGGAATGCCACAGGGTAGGGCAGATACATTAATGCTACTGTGTTCCCTCACAGCTCCTGAGCATCTACATGGGTCAGCGGTGGTGGGCTCATCCACTGAGTGCGATACCCTGGACACAGAGGAGCGCCCATCCACTTCCACAGGTGTCCGAGTGTCAGGACGACTGTGGGCCCACCTAGCTGTCTGGTGAAGCTGGTGCAGAGGAGGCCCTGCCCGTGTCCCAGTGTGACAGTGTCCATGGATGTCAGCATACTGAGACTCTGACTGGTGCCAGATCCATCACCGATGATGATGGATCTCACATCATGGACAGTGATATGTGTGGGTCACAGGATGGCCACACAGCAGGTAACAGCATGGGCATAGCCATGGGTGGTGCCACCGTGGAGGCCTGCGTGACATCACATTCCCAGCCTGTGCCTGTCTGCACCAGTGGGGCAGCACTGGTGTGTGTCCAGGACAATGGGGCTGTTGCGGCCACTGCAGCGGCACTGTTGAGCCCTGGCGAGTGGAGGCCGGAGGGGCAGTGTCAGCAGTCGGCCAATGGTGACGGGGGGACAGTGTCGGGGAGCAGCATCAGTGCACCGCCTGTGGACATGCCCAGGCATGGCCCTGGTGTGCAGCGCCCAGCCTCAAGGGGTGCTGCCCAGCATGGCCACGAACACCATGAGGGACAGCATACTGATCAGGCGGATGACCTCTTAGATGAGCACACCTGCATACTCCATGAATCAGTGGATCAGCAGTTGCGGCTTGTGACGGAGGTGGATGCACTCAGTGCGGTCCTGCGCCAGGCAGAGGAGCGGCGCAGCAGGGATACCGGTCTGCTCCTGGCAGGGATGGACCGGCTGCGGGAGGATGTGACCGCCGCCATTGACAGGCAGACACAGGCATTCACAGCTGTCATGGCCACAATGGGCACACAGTTATTTGCCCATGTGCCGCAGACACCGTGCAGTGCCATGTCCACCCCCCATTCCTGGTGTCGTGCGACACCCTTTATGTCGACACCAGGTTCGGCTGTGGGCATCCTGAGCATGCCTGATGCAGGCATGTTCGGTGAGCTGCAGACCCCTGCTCGAGAACGGTCGTGTTCCTGCAGCAGCACCCTTGGGGGACCGTCGGTTCCACCCCATGAGGCCAATGGTCAGCCTGTCATGGCTGGTGGGTCTCGGTGGGGCCGCCCATGCATCCGTGGCAGCCGTGGCACTGTGCCGCGTGACTTGACCTGTCTACCACCGTGGCTACTGTCTGACACTGCCCTGTGTGCAGTGTGTTGTTCAACGTGCAATGCACGGGTGCGGTACCAGGCCCTGCCCACACACACACATACACACACGCACACACACACACACACGCGGTTCATGTGCACACCCTCCCAGCTGCTGGCCGCTGTGGTGTGTATGATGATGCCTGCGTTGCACTGTCCGCCACTGTGCTATGGTGCCCAGCGTCTGAGACATGCACAATGACGGGCACTGGACATGGTGGTCTGTGGACATGTGTGTGGCTAGGGGTGGTGGTTGGGGTCAGCGGGCCTCCTACTCTTTGTGCATGTCTTGTGTGTGTGTGTGTGTGTGTGTGTGTGTGTGCATGACCGCATGCTGTGTTAGGCCTTGCCCATCCCTGATGGCGTGTGTGGTTCCACGCTCAGCCAATTCCCTTTACGCCATGCACCCCTGGGGTTTGTCCATGCGTGTTTGTGGGTTGTGCCCTTGCCATTGGTGGTTGCACATGGCCCCTTGACTTACCTGGGTTGGTTGAAGTAATCCTCTGTGATGGTGTCCTGGTGCAGCTGCGACATCTGGATCAGTCAGGGGTCCCTTCAACCAAGGTGGGGGCTGCCCATCACCATCTGTACCAGCATTCTCATTGTCCCCCATCGCTGGCCCCCTCTTCGACCTCTACAGCTATCCCACAGTCATTGGCCATGTTGTGCAGGATTCAACAGGCCAGGAATAGCCTGCAGGCCTTCGAGGGGCTGTACTGTAGGGCACCACCAGACATGTCCAGGTAACGGAAACGTGCCTTCAGCATCCAAAACACCCACTCTATGACACTGCGTGTGGTGGCATGTGCCTCATTGTACCATTGCTGCGATGGGGTCGCGGGCCACCAGTATGGTTTTAACAGCCAGGGATGGAGTAGATATCCACTGTCACCTGTGTGTAGAGGTGGACAATAGTTTGGTGATCAGCATCGCCCTGCCATGAGCCATCTAGGCCAGTACCCATGTCACCTCTGACTATGCCCCTCCCAAGATCCATGTCTTTCTGCGTGATTTGCATACTCACCCACTAGGTGGCCAGTGGGGATGTCCCCACTCTCAAACTTGTGGCACAGTGCAGACTGGTGCCAGATAAAGGCATCGTGTGCTCCCCCAGGGTGCATGGCACAGACATTGGTTATGCGCCCCTAGCATTGCACACCACCTGGCAGTTGATGCTGGCATAGCCCTTCCGGTTGATGTATGCAGCATCTTCTGGGCCAGGTGGCTTGCGGATGGCCACATTGGTGCAGTCGATGGCCCCGAGCTTGCCAGGCATACGTGCTACCCTGTGGAATTCTTGTATGTGTGCTGTGCGCTCCGCCAGTGTGCTGGGGAAACGGTTGTACTCCGTAACATGTGGCAGCAGTGTGCTAAGGAATTGTGTGAGTAGGCATGACACGGCCAACTGGGTTATGCCTGGTGTGTCCCCTGTTGGTCTCTGGAAGGTGTCCATGGTGAGCAGGCACATGACAGCTGTTACCTTTGTCTCCACTGACAGAGCAGGGCTCCGTCGTGTGGGTGCCTGCATCTCATCATTGCATAGCTCACAGAGCCACCTCAGGATCACCCGGTTCAGGAGGTACCAGCCCACAATCTCAGTATCACTGTAGTGCTCGAAGCTGGTGTGGGCTCGGTACCGCCTGTTGGGGGCCTACTGCCAACGGGCCCTTCCACGGCTGTGTCCCCCTGCTGCCTGCCTTCTCACACCCCTCATTATCGCCTCCATCTGAATGGTGGCACTGGCCATGTCCCTGGCTTGTGTTCCCCCCCCCCGGGCAGCTGTAATCCCATTCCCCCCGCTGTCCTTTGTGCTACTCCCCCTACACCGGGAACAACTCCAAGCTTTGGCTGTCCTGCCCACTGCCACTGCCCTCACTCCACTGTGGCACAAGCTCCTCACTCCTGTCCTGTTGCCCTATGTTCCCAGGTGTGCCCTGTCCTACACTTTTCCAGTCCCGCTCACTGCTTCCTTGTCTTCTGTGGCTGTCACCTTTCTCCCAGCCCGGCTTTTCTATAGCGTTCTTGTGCCTCTCTCTTGTTCCTTTTTATTTTGGATCATTTCTGCATCGCAACTTCCGCTTGTTCCTTATTGTGCATGGCGATGCTGTTGAATATCGCACTGTGCCATTTATTCATGGTTCCTCCCCTTTCAGTTGCACATGCATTCATTACCATTGCACTCTTGCGCACTGTGATTAGGGGGGCGCAGCTGCCTCCTGCTGAATATCGCAGTATGGTGCATTTTCGGACTTGCGCTGGCGCATCTCTGTTGCTCATGGCGTAACCCTTTTGAATATCTGGGCCTTTATGTTTTGCTTTAAACACCAGCCTCACAGTCAATCATTTAAATGTTTTATTTTATCAGTAATGAATTGGTCTGCTCCAGGTACAGGTAAGATCTCAGGTATTACGGTATTAACTCCAGTGTCAGCAAGGATGTTAGATAGCCCTATATAGGCATCTTTAATTTGTTGAACACTCTGATTCCAAATGTTGTTTACACCGGCATGAATCAGCACAAAATCATTTTTACCACAGTTATATAGAATCTGTCTACTCATGTTGGTTACAGTATGTCTTGAAGTTTTGCTCCACGAAAACAGGATAATGTACAGGTGGTTTTGTTAGGATTATATTTGTCACTAGCTTTTTTTTTTTTTTTTTTTTTAATTTTCTTTATCCTCCTCCCTACTTGTAGCCCCTCCTTCGGAGACACCTATGGGCTTATCAGCCCGTCACCTACCTGGAGCCGGTGCAGTCCATGCCCTATGGAGCCGCGGGCTATACCCCCAGGCGGGTACGAGGCGGGACACCCTTCCACCCCGCGCTCCGCTAATCTTTGTCGGCATGCTGTCTCCGGCAGTAGGGGCATTGAAGGTCGGGCCCCGGTGCTCCGCCTACCAGGAGGCTGCAAGGGTTTTTTCCTGGTTTCGACGCGTTAGGTCCGATGACGCCATAAGGCCGACCGGCGCCTGCACGTCAGCTTCCTCTGTTGGAGCATCGCTTGCTGTACCTCAGGTCTCCACCTGGGGTCAGACAAGCACCGAGCTCAGGTACCCCCCTCCCCCCGGAGAGGACGAGCAGTCCTTGGGACGCTCAAGTCCTCCTCTCCCGGCCGGCCCTCCAGCTCCCGGGCTCGTTCCCGAACCCGGTCGCTGGCGCCGCAAGCGGAATCCAATCACTGCGCCAAGGGCGGCTCGCTTATCGAGCTTTGATAACATAGAGTCACCCAAAAAAAGATCTGCTGTGAAAAGGTTTGGGCTGAAACCTTTTGCCTATTACCAGATTGCTCATAGTACAAGTTGTTAGTCCCTGAGAAGCTTAGAAGATTGGACTGCTCATTTGTAACAACACTATTTTCAGGCTAAGCTATAGTATTAGATACATTATTGTTATGTTGATGTAAACTCGTAAGTGATATAGCAATTGCCTGAGATATATTAATCTCAGCAGTCTCCTCCTCTTCTAAATTAATTAGTAATGGGTCAAATTTATTATATGTATGTGTTTGAACATCATTGGCTTTCCTGCCTCTTTTTGGGGCTTTATTATATTGTACTGTAAACCAATCACTCTCTAAATCAGAGCTATCTCCCTCTTGTCTAGGCTTCTTCCTGGTTGCCACATCAGTAGGCTTAAGAATTAAGCCTGATGGTTCATTTAGCTGTAAAACTGAATTGTGTGCATTTGTTATTTGCAATCTTTTAGCAGTCTCCAATTGACTGAGTTCCAATGCCTTTAATCGACAATCAAACATCTTTATTTCTGCTTCTAAGTCTTGAACCTTAATACATTTATTACATGTATAAGGCAGATTGTTCTGCTGTTTAAACTCAAAATCGAACATATGACACAGTTTACACATCATACCTGCCCTACCATCAGTCGCAAATATGACAGGGGCCATTTTACCTTGCTGGTTTGCAAATGTACTGAATTTCTTACCTGCACTTGTATCAGTGCTTATCACAAAGTTTATTAAGTCACCCTAATTTGATGTCTACAAGCGCCCAACACGCATAACACGTGCCGACACATGTGTCTTTGCTTGCGTCATCGCATGCAATGATGCGTGCTTACCCTGCTCATCACAAGGCAGCTAATTATAGCCCTAAGAGACCCAGAAGTGACTCCATGGGTTACACTTCAGCACCAAAAGATTCTAATTTATTAAAAATTGCAGAAGTATGGATACCTGCAATGAAACTTGCCACATAGAGTGGTTTAGCAGAAAAGAGGCTTGTCTATAACTTGGCTCAGTGGGGAGTTTAAAAAAATAAATAAATAAATGAGGCGTAGTTCAGGAAGTAGCTCACAAAAAACTACAACTCCTCCTCCTAGCATGGTACGTAAGCTAGGACTCCAGGTGAGATGTAGTAACGTTCCTAAAAAACACAAGACAGTTTCCACACAAACACAATATTCAATAAAAAGGTTCAACTGTAGTAAAAACTGTCACAAGTTAGCAGCCAACAAAGTTTCATTCACTGGTAGTTTTATATATGAGCACGCTCGCCGCAGGGCAGCTAATTATAGCCCAAAGAGACCCGGAAGTGACTCCATGGGTTGCACTTCACCACCAAAAAATTCTAATTTATTAAAAATTGGAGAAGTATGGATACCTGCAATGAAACTTGCCACATAGAGTGGTTTAGCAGAAAAAAAGCTTGTCTATAACTTGGCTCAGTGGGGAGTTTTTAAAAAAAAAATAAACAAGGTGTAGTTCAGGAAGTAGCTCACAAAAAACTACAACTCCTCTTCCTAGCTTGGTAGGTAAGCTAGGGCTCCAAGTGAGACGTCATAACATCCCTAAAAAACACAAGACAGTTTCCACACAAACACAATATTCAATAAAAAGGTTCAACTGTAGTAAAAACTGTCACAAGTTAGCAGCCAACAGCCAGTCCGGTGGCGCTGAGGGTCGAGGCGCTGGATGCCACACCTCACGGCACGCTAGTGACCCGGGTTCAGGAATGGACTCGAGCGTTAGTGGGTCAGCAGGGGAGGATCAGGATTGAGTGTCTATAGACTGCTCTCCTGATCCTGGGGAGGGCTGGGGAATTTCACCGCGCTGTAGCAACCTCTGGGGATGCCCGGAGGCACTACATGCCAAAGAATAAGTGGGGGGAGCATGGCTGACGTGAGCACATTGTGCCCAGATGTCATTGCACGTCCATGCTCCAGTGGGATCCAAAATTAGGTGGAAAATGGCTTGGCGCGACCATGCAGCTTGATAGCCATGCCCTGCCCTGCCAGGTGGACTCTCGTGGAATTGCACTGGGGGCCCGGGGGCTGGTCTGGCTAGGCAGGGTATGAGGGAGGCCCTCCAGCAGACTGACCATGGCTGAACTGGACCCCCATCATGTGAGTGAGCCTGGTGCTTTCCCGGAGGGTAGGGCGGGTGGCTGGATGCCCCCACTGGTAGTTGCCGCAGTAAGGCAGAAAATAGAGATGTGATAAAAAAAAAAATAAGTTAGCAGCCAACAAAGTTTCATTAACTGGTAGTTTTATATCAGAGTTCAGTCCTCCTATAGTTTTATCAGCTATTAACTTTACTTCAGCTTCCTGCTCTTGGCTGATTGCAAGTCTTGTTGGGTTTACTAGCTGGGGGGGGGGGTTAGCTGTTTCTGCCCCTGCATTTTTGTACCCCTGACTGATTACTCTGTCCAACTGTCTTTTTGCATGATTAATACTATTGTTTCAATTGGAGTATTTATTACTCGACTGTACCTTGTGCATCTGTACCATGTCACTTCTGCTGTAAAACTACGTGATTATTATGTGTATTTGTACCTTGTGCCTTTTGGCCCGGGTCATGCCTGAAAATAGTCCCTTGGATCAGTTAGCTTACCTGGTTATCAAAGTCATAAATAAATAAAATAAATAAATAAATGGGGTAATCATAACAGGGACACTTTATCGGTACCCTTTACTATCTTGAAATATTATCTGTGACAGGCGTCATGTGCCTTCTCTCTTCAGAAAAAGGTTGTTTTTACAAAGACCTGTACATCTCATTGATCAAAGCTATTTATTCATTATATCAAAAAGATAAGAAGGCATATTTTGCCACCACAATAAGTGTTTATAGAAGAATTGTTTCGCTACAGTCCTAGTATAAGGTAAGTTTAAGAGGAAACTGTGCACCAACTTCCATCGTGTCTTTTCTTTGACCTAAGTGGAAACTATATTTTCTTTGGTTATTATGTATACTTAAGAGGATATTGTCTTATTTGGAAGAAATTTTGATGTTTGCTTGACTGCCAAATGTTTTTGTTTTGTTTGTACATTCTGTTATCTTGTGTTCCTTTTAATAAACACTCTCCTACTGGGACTTCCGGTGACGTAAGTGCATGAAATGGCAGCCTAGTTTTGAACACGGTCTTCCGGGTGCAGAATCGATTGCAATCAGATGACATTCCCCTACATTAAGTCAGATATTTGGGCTCCTAAGAACAGCTGAGCATCACCGCTAATGGGGTGCACAAAATAATCGGCACTGGCGGGTACTCGCTCCCGGGCCATGGATACTCTATCCTTGTGGCCTACAGCCCTGAGTCCTACCATGTCAAGATCCTCACTGATAGCCAGGTCAGCGGAGGAGGGAGATGACTCGGACTTGGAGATAGGGCTCAACAATTTCCAGAGAGGACTCCCACAAAATCCTGAGGCTCCTACAAAAAATCGATGGTAAAGTTTCAGGAATTCAGAGAGACTTTAAAAAGTTAGAAGCCCGTACCACCAGTATTGAAGCTAATATGGAGATGATGCAAGGAGAGCATATGGCCTGTGGGAGATCCCTGGCCTACCTTCACAAGACAGAGTGCACTAACCTCAGGGCTGAGGATGCGGAGGCCAAGGCTCGTAGGAACAACATAAGGGTGTTCAGAGTCCCGGAGGGAGCAGAACAGGATGACCCTGTGCAATTTATGGACTGCTGGTTAAGAAAAGAACTTGATTTATAAGAGGATTTTCCCTTGGAAATCAAGAGAGTGCACAGGGCAGTTGCCCCAAAGCCAAAACAGGGGGCTCCTCCAAGGTCCATATTAATTAAATTCTTAAAATATCCAGTGAAGGACCAAATATTAAAAATGGTCTGGAAAAAAAGAGATCTAAATTTGGATGGGAGAAGGGTGTACGTTGATCAGGATTACTCACTGCTCATGTTGGCCAAGAGGAAAAAAAGTCTTGTTCGTGGTGAAGTAATTAAAAGAAAAGGACCCGAAAGCACTGATTCGTTACCCTGCCAGGTTGTGGGTGGAAGATAAAACTGGGGTAAAGCTATATGACAACCTGCTGTCAGCCCTACCTTTCCTTGAATCCCTGGAGCTTTCCTTGCCAAAATTGAAAGAGGATAAGGCAGAACAAGATATAGAAGAAATCCTGTGGTCGGTGGCTCCAGGAGGCCGTAAGCCTGGCAAATCAAGAATAGACTCATTGCCGCTTCACTCCGATATTGCTCGTTGGATTCATCAGAAGAAGCATACCTGATCTTTAACAGGTTGTAGCTCTCATATTTGATTGTTTCTCCCTGAGGCAGTCTTGCTTCAGTCGGAAGTAAAGGAGGACCTGCAAGGCAGAGCAAGTGGAATCGTGTTCCCTCGCCCAAATAAGGGAATTATCAAGCCATGGTTGGTCGTTTTTCTGTTAAGTTCCAAGGTATCAATGGTCAACGTGGCAAGAATATGGGAAGTAACTTTTGTTCAGCAGGCTGCGGTTTACTGGTCTAACTTCCTGTGCTGTGGGACCAATTCTGGTGCATCAGTTGTTTTGTTCCCCACTCTTATGGCGCATCACAAGTATTCAGTGATTTTCAAGCAGTGGGATTTGCTCTTTCTAGTTCAAACACACCCTGGCACGAGGCACAAGGATGGGATTCAGAACTTTAAGGTTGGACAGTGTAAAAATGAAAGAACTTCTTGAATAAATGTTCGGTTTGTTCTGATAAACAAAGGGACCTTGGATTTTAATAGCCTTCGGACTTTTCTGTCAGCTTAAAGGTTATAGATTTATAAGGGGCATTGGACTGCACTTTAAGTTGCAATTGACTTGATAATTGCAACCCTTTAAAGAAAATTCTTGTTTTAATCTTTTCATTTCCCCTTTTTCTTTTTTTTTCTTATCAGTTGCTCTAATTAATTTATGAATGGATCTATATAATTTTGGTTGGCTAGTTCTTTTTTTTTATCATAGAACATTTTTATTATTTTCCAGAGGCAAGAACAGCTCAGTTGAAGAGCAAGCATAACATGCCACATACAAATTGGATACAAAAAGAAAGGTACAGGGTCGGGGAAAACATACAGATTAGACTTACAATATGCAACATAGACTTAGTCCTTGACACTAATCAAGAAAAGAAGAACTCAACCTTAGACAGTAGTGAATAATTTACAGCAGGCAAAAAATATAACAGCTAACATACACTTCCCCATCAGTTATGGTTAATATCCACCTAGGAGCAATTACATCAAACAGGGGGGATTACCTGGAGGGGTAGGAATCTTACGGAGAGAAGAGTGGAGATATACATCCCATTTATGGGAATACTGGGCTAGTTGGCCACGGTGGGAATGGGATAGCCACTCTAGGATCGCTAGCTTATTGAAGGCAGCATGCCAGGCTGGGAGAGCTGGAGGCAGCGGTTGCTGACAGTGCATAAGTAGCAACTGTTTGGCTTTTAGCACAGCTAACATCAGCCAGTCCTGGTGCACCTTGGGTAGAAAGGTTAGTGTAGAGGTGTCCCCAGAGAGCAGCCTGGGATCTAGGAGGGTGATGGAGTGTCCCAGCACTTTGGAGCAGTCATCCGCAATAGAGGCCCAAAAGGTAGTGAGGTGTGGACATTGCCACAACACATGCAAGAGATGGGTGGGGGATTGTTGGCATTGTCAGCATTCAGAATGGGGAATTATCCCTACTGAATGGAGGGTGGCGGGTGTCCTGTACCACCTAAGTAGGATTTTAACCTACAAAAAATGACTTCTAACGTTCCTGTGGGTAAGGCAGGCTGCTCTGAGGTAATGAGACCAGGACTCCTCAGAGATGACTGTGTGTGTCGGTCATCCATTTAAGTCAGCAGGTATCCATGAACTCAGGCTGGGAATCACACCAGACTCTATAGAAGCACCCCACTAAACCGCGGGCAGAAGGCAACTTGTGTGGTGAGTCAAACCACTGCCATTTGGTGTCCAGGCTGTGGCACGCTTGAAGGATACGAATAGCACTGCAAAGTTGGCGGTATCTCCAAAAGTCCTTGGCAGGGAGGTTGAATTGCACTTAAATCTGTTTGAAGGACACTAGTTCTGAGGAGTCAGGCATGTACAAGTCCTGTATATAGTTAATGCCTTGTGCAGCCCAAGTGGGCCAATATATGGGTTCCTTGCCAAAAGTAATAATTTCATTACGCCACAGAGTAACATACCACAGAGGAGGGGCCCAAGTTGCACAAGGGGTACGGGACAGGATCATAAGGCAGCGCCAGGCACATCTAGTTTCATTTATAATGGGAGTAAGGTTTGAGGTAGGGTCTCTTTCGGATGTCAACAAAACTCTGAGAGGACCGGTCCCCAGAATACTGGCTTCCAGCTCGGCCCATACAGGAGGCAGGGAGTGTGGGGGAACAAACCATTTAGTGGCCTGGGTGGTCAGGTAAGCTAGGTGATAGTCTTGAAGCCAAGGTAGGCCAATGCCTCCCCACATCCAGTGGGCTCATAATTTGTTCCAACCCCACCGAGGCAATTTCCCTTCCCAGAGGAAAAGGGAAATAAGCCTTTCGAGGGAGCTGAACAATTTAGGGGAAAGACAGAGAGGAAGGTTACTGAGCAAGTAAATAACTCTAGGGAGGAGGAGCATATGGGTGGCTGCCACTTTACCAGGTAGGGAGAGATGCAATTTGCACCATCACTCGATTTCTGCTGATAACACAGCCAACAGTGGGAAGAAATTTACTGACTCAAGCTCTGTCCATCGGAAGGTGATTCTCACCCCTAGGTAGGTAAAGCCCTGCGGGGCCCAGGCCAGGTCTGTGCCCTGGAGGCAGTCACTAGTACAAGCCGAAATAAAAGGGGCTAGTGTAGTTTTCTTCCGATTAGTTTGTAGGCTGGAGAGACGAGCAAAGTCTTGCAGGATTGATAAAACTGCGGACAGAAAACGTTGTGGGTGAGATAAGGTAAGCAGTAAGTCGTCCACATATGCAGCTACCAAATAGGTGACTCCTGAGGCCGTTATACCAGAAACTTCCTTAGAAGTGAGAAGCTTTCTCATGAGGGGATCCAGTGCTACTAGAAACAGGAGCGGGGAGAGAGGGCAGCCTTGACAGGTACCTCTGTGTAGGGAGAATAAGGGGGGAAATATCTGTGTTAGTTAAGATTCTGGCCATAGGGGAGCTTTACAGAGTGGTGATCCACTGGCAAAACTGGGGGTCAAAGCCTTGTAAATGAAGGACTTTGTGGAGATAATCCCACTCTACGGAATCAAAAGCTTTGGAGAAGTACACGACCAGAACTGCCATGGGTATTTTAGAGCAAGACGCCAACCATTTAAGATTAAGTAACAATCTAGTATTATCAGCCCCAGACTTTCCCCGCATGAACCCGACTTGTGAGGGATGGATTATAGATGGCAAAATGTTCAGCATCCTAGTGACCAGAATTTTAGCTATGATTTTTGTGTCGACCGAGAGGAGGGAAATGGGATGGAAGTTGGCACAATCTAGTGGGTCATTCGATTTTTTAGGAAGGAGAGTTATCAAGGCATGAAAGCAGCCACAGCTTTCTTGAATCAAGGAGGTTATTTTCTAGACTACACTGAACTGAATTATTACTTTTTGGACCTATGTAAGTAATTAATATTGATTCTGTTTTTGGGGTGGACTTTTCTTAGTTTTAACTTGAATTTGCCTGGGAGATATTTGCAGTCAGTTGTGACTAGACCTGTTACTTAGCCTTTGTGAAATAGGTGTCTGAAAGAAAGGAAGGCACTCCCCAGGGTGGAGGGTAAGAGTTGCAGGTGATTGTTTTGGAGAGCATAGGTTTACTCCCACCCACCCACCCTTCCCTCACCCCACCTGCCCCAAGTGCATAACTTCCTTTATAGCAGGGGCTCTGACATCACTTCCTCAAACTGCAACAACATACACCTGTTCATATCCTTAAAGGCACAGCACACTGAATAGGGGGTAGAGACACTCACAAGCTTGCACATACTAAAACAAGAACAAAAACCAAAAAAGCATCTGTAACTGGAAGGGACACAGACATGTGGGGAGTGGTGCAATGCACTGGTTGTGGAGCAGCAGTCTTCCAGGAGACATTCTGGAAACTGCGTTGCTGCCCTATTTGCAGGCACCTCTCTGGTCTGAGGGAGGAGGTTGTTTGTCTCCATGCTGACTTGGCAAGGATTCGGAAACCTGCTCCCCCACCCAGGCCACCACCACTACCTCAGAAGTTGCCAAGAAAGAGGAGTGGTTGGACCACGGTGGGCTCAAGGAGGGTGAGGGTGGTGGAACAGATGCGCCTCCAGTTGTGCCTCTCCACAATTCATTCGCCACTCTGGTGAAGCATGGTTCCCCTATGGAGGTACCTGCAGTGGAGACCAAGGATGATGCTGGGAACCTCCACAATGGAGACCCACAGGAGGGTGGCCCAGGACCCCACAGGGGAAGGAAACAACTCCTGGTGGGGGACTCAGTTGTTAGGGGGGTAGAACTGGAGGAGGGAGGGGAAAGGGAGGTAAGGTGCCCACCCGGCGCCAAGACTTGGAGGGACAGGAAATGAATCCTCAGGATCGTGGGAGCAATGGCAAGGGGGAGGGAGATGGATGTCATTATCCACCTAGGGACGAATGACCTGGCTGAGAATGGGATCGGAGCAGTGCAACAGGTGTTTGTGGAGTTGGGGAGGGGCCTTAGACAAGTAGCACACATGGTAACTTTCTCAGAAGTGCTACCTGTCTATGGCATGGATGAGGCTAGGGCACTCCACAACATGGGATTCAATGACTGGTTGAAAAGCTGGGCAGAGCTGAGGGATTTGGCTTCATTGGGGACTGGAGCTCCACCTGGAGGGATGCAGGCCTATACAGGTGTGATGGTTTGCATCTATCCTGGGGGGGGAACCAGGATCCTAGGTAATAGATTTAAATGCTTCAGTGGCAAGCACTTAAACTAGCCAAGGGGGGAGGCACTGAAGAGGAGAAGGGAAATCCTAGCCCTCTCAAAAAATCAGGGTAATTAGTGAGGTAAACACCAAAATACAGCATTCAATAGGAAGAAGGGCAGGGGTAGATGGAGAAAAAGACAAAGGCAGTAGGGACAGGGATGGGCAAAAGAAATAAAGCCATACAAAAATGGAGGGTAATGAGTATCAATGCCTGTAGTCTAGCTAAAAAGCTCCTGAAATGGTGGCTTTGATGGAAGAGGGATGCCTGACATTGTGGCAGTCACAGAAACATGTTACACAGAGAACCATGACTGGGACGTCAGCATACCAGGGTACACAATCTACAGGAGGGACAGGGAGGGAAGAAGAGGAGGAGGAGTAGCTCTCTATGTAAAGGAAGGGATAAAAGCAACAGAACTAAAGGGTAAACAGGGAGGAGAGGAGACACTGTGGGTCACCCTGGAGACTGGAAATGACTCCACAATCCGCACAGGGGTTGTATACAGACCCCCATCTCATGGGGAGGAAATGGAAAAGGAAATGATGGAAGGCATCCTTGGGATGGCAGAGAAAGGGGAGATATTGCTGATGGGGGACCTGAATATGCGAGATGTTGACTGGAGCACCTTTGCTGCAGCCACATCCAAGAGCAGGGCCATTCTCGATGCCCTACAGGGGGCATGCCTCAGACAGATAGTTTTGGAACACACTCGGGAGAGAGAGCAATCTTAGACCTGGTACTCTCAAATGAGGATGGAGAGAGGATCTCTGATCTTGAAGTGGGTAGCCATCTGGGAACAAGCAACCACCAAATAGTGTGGTTCATGACAAACTTAGCTGTAGAGTCAAGCCACACAAAAGTGAAGGTACTGGACTTCAGGAGGGCTGATTTTGACAAAATGGGAGAGTGCCTCGGAAAAGCACTAGCAAACAGGCAAGAAGGTGGGGTGGAGCAACAATGGGGAAACATCACAACCGCCATCACAGCGGCAACAAGTCTTTGTGTGAAGCAAATAAACAAATCAAAATGAAAGAAAAAAACACTATGGTTCTCAAAAGAAGTGGCAGGGAAGGTAAGGGAAAAAAAGATAGCATTCAGGAAGTATAAGGAAACACAGAAGGAGCAGGACAGAGAACTGTACCAGTTAAAGCAGAAGGAAGCGGGTAAGGCAGTCAGAATAGCAAAGGCCCAAACTGAGGAAAAGATAGCCAACTTGGTTAAGAAGGGGGGATTAAACTTTTATAGGTACATTACGGAGCAAAGAAAGACTAAGGCAGGGATACTGAGGCTGAACAAAGAGAAATGTGGTTGGGCAGAGAGCAACAGTGAAAAAGCAGGGATACTGAATGAATACTTATGCTCAGTATTCACAATGGAAAAGCAGGGGGAAATACCTAATCCGGTCAATAGAAACACTCTGGATAGGGGGGTTGATATTAGTCCTTTCACAGAAGAAAGGGTTCTGAAAGAACTCTTAAAACTGAAGGTGGATAAAGCATGGGGCCTGATGGGATTCACCCCAGAATTTTAAAAGAAAATAAGGAAGAACTAGTAACACCACTGACTACCCTTTTAACAAATCATGGGAGGATGGTGTGGTACCTGAGGACTGGAAGAGGGTGGATGTGATTCCTCTCACAAAAGTGGGAGCAAGACAGAGGCAGGAAACTACAGACCTGTCAGTTTGACCTCAGTGGTAGGGAAAATGATGGAATCACTTCTGAAGGAAAGAATTGTTGAGTACCTAGAGGCCAGTGGGGCACAGGACCCAAGGCAGCATGGATTCACAGCAGGAAGGTCATGTCAGACAAATCTAATTGATTTCTTTGACTGGGTGACCAAAGCAGTAGACCAGGGAGGGGCTGTGGACATGGCCTACCTAGACTTTAGCAAGGCATTTGACACAGTCCCGCACAAAAGATTAATAAACAAATTAGACAGCCTGGGAGTGGGTCCTAGGGTGATAGCCTGGGTAAACACTGGTTGGACAACAGGACACAGCTGGTAATAGTAAACGGAGTCCACAGTGAAGAAAGGAGGGTTACTAGTGGGTACCACAGGGTTCAGTACTGGGGCCGGTCCTTTTATAAGTGACATTGCAGAGGGACTGGAAGGAAAGTATGTCTCTTTGCAGATGACACAAAGATCTGCAACAGGGTTGATGCACAAGGTGGGTGGAAAGAATGAAAAGGGACTTGGCAAGGTTGGAGGAATGGTCAAATGTATGGCAACTTAGATTCACTGCAAAGAAGTGCAAAATAATGCACCTGGGAAACAAAAACTCAGGGAAGATTACACAATGGGGTGAGACACTGACAACAACAAAATGGAAAGGGACCTGGGGTAGTCATATCAGATGACCTAAAGGTGGGCCAGCAATGGAGAAGGCAGTAAGGAGGGTTGGGGGATACTGGGATGCATAGAGAGGCATCACCAGTAGAAAACAGGAAGTTGTTGGTCCTCTGTACAGACAGTTGGTAAGAACACATCTGGAGTACTGTGTACAGTTCTGGAGACCCCATCTCCGCAAAGACATAAACAGGGTGGAGGCTGTCCAGAGGAGGGCAACCAAAATGATGCAGGGTCTGCATCAGATGACATATGAAGAAAAGCTAAAGGAACTAAAGATGTATAGCCTCGAAGAAAGGAGGAGAGGGGGGACATGATAGAAACTTTCAAATACCTCAAGGGAATCAACAAAGTCCAAGAGGGTAGCATCTTTCAGAAAAAGAGATATGCAAAAACAAGGGGGCACAATTTGAAGATAGAGGGGGGGACGGCTCAGAGGTAATGTGAGGAAGTATTTCTTCACAGAGAGGGTTGTGGATATATGGAACAGCCTTTCTGAAGAGGTTGTAGAGTCAAAAACAGTGGGGGAATTCAAGAATGCATTGAACAGACATAAGGCAATTTTAGTGGTGGGTAGGAGGAAGTAGGCTGTTGGTTAACTAGGATCTGCAGCTTATCCGTTAGGTAGGGAAATGGGCAGACTAGGTTGGCCAAGTGGTCCTTATCTGCCATCAAATTATATGTAAGGCTTCTCTCATAGTAGGAGGGAGGACACCTAAAGAATGTGTCTCTTGAAGGGCAAGTAGTAGCGGATGAGCAATTTCCTGGCTAAGTGCCTGGTAGAGCTCCACCATCATCCCATCGGGTCCTAGGGCTTTACCCTTGGCCATCTGTGAGAGAGCCAAGTGCAGTTCATCAATGGTGAGTGGTGCATCTAGAGTGTCTACTTGAGTGGGCATAAGGTGGGGTATCGAGAAAGAGTGGCAAAACTGGCTTAGCCCCTGCAACAGTTGGGAGGGGGTCAGAGAGGGGTGGGACTGGTAGAGTGATTGGTAGAACTGTTGCATAGTGGTATTAATCCTTCTAGGATCAGAGGTTAGCTGTCCAGAAGGGGTCCGTAGGGCATGAATGCGGGAAGATGCCTGCTGCTTCCTCAATTGGTAGGCAAGAAGCCTACAGCCTTTTTCCCCTCCCTCCCAGTAGGCATGTTTGGAATGTAATAACCATTCTGCCTTTTGCTGCAAAATGGAGTTAATCTGGTACTTTAGCCCAACTATGTTCCAGATTAGGGATCTATCCCTAGTGGCAGCTGGAGATGCCTTAAAGTGGGATTTGAGCGCAGTGAGCTCCGACTGTAACTGCACAAAAGTCGTCTTCTGCACTTTATTCTTAGCTGCTACATAGGAAATGATGTGGCCCCTAAGGACCGCCTTGAAGGCTTCCCACACTGTAGCCAGTGGTACCTCACCACTGGAGTTGGAGAAATAGTCTTTAGCCGCTTGGGTTACCATTTGACAAAACTTAGGATCATGCAGGAAAAGGGGACTGCATCTCCAACAGGTACTGGTAGTATGAGGCGTTGATGGGGTGTATGTACATATGACGGGAGCATGATCGGAGATCAAGATGTTGCCTATCTGGGATTCTGATGCCCCCCTGGACACCACAGCATTAGCAAGCCAAAAGTCTATGTGGCTGTGGGTGGCATGGACCAGTGAAAAGGAAGTATAGTCACGTCCAGTGGGGTGGTCCTGTTTCTGTATATCGACAAGGCCCCATTCCTCCATCACTTTCTGTAATGCTAGCCTAACATGTATTATTGCATGTATACATTCTTGAATTCTGCACTTCAGGAGTCTCACAGTTCTACTGACATAGATGCAATTACAAGGACGCCAACAGACACAAACGCAAAAGGGAGTTTGACAATCCACGTATGTATTCAATTTGTATTTAGCTTTTGTAGATGGATGTGTATGATCAGGTCTTATATCAGCAAATGCGCAGATGCTACAATGATATTTGTTAAAGCCTATTCTGTTACTCATATGTTGTTTTTGTGCTGGGATGAAATGACTTCTGGTAACATGATCCCCTATACTCTTTCCTTTCCTGAATGTTATTCGAGATTCTGATCCCACTAGCTGTCTCTCTGCCTAGGAGGGTCCACCACAGATTTGTGGATCTTAGGGAGGACACAGAATGTTAGACAGATCGGAAAATCTTGTACCATATGAGGAATTATTAAGATTGAGACAAAACTGTACCTCTGGTACTCTGTTAGACATTAAAGCTAACAAACTTATATCACATCTTAAAGAGAGTGGGTACAGTTATGATGTGTGTGATCAGGTCCTAAAAAAAGTTAGAACTAAGGTAAGATCACAGTTGATTGCTAACACAGGCAAAAATAACAAGCATTTGTCAATGCTGAATGTTAGCTTGCTGGTATTGGCATTGGTATACTGCAAGAGTTAGAGAGCTGCATAATAGGAATGGCAGTGAAGTACTGAACTAACGCCAACCCCCACCTCCACTTTGCAGAGACTGACAGGAATTGGGTGTGTGGCTTTGGGTCATCTGACATAAAGCTCACGCCATTCCACCTCACCCCACCCCACCCTGCTGACACAGACAGGTGTCATGGTGTGCCTTGGGGTCTTCGGCCCTTACACTCACCCCATTCCATAAAGAAATAAGCTGAAATGGGTGCAGTATAGGAGAATGGAGTGAATGTTAGGGCTGAAGACCCAAAGGCACATCTCAATGCCTGTCACTGGCTGCAGGGTGGAGGTGCAGTGGCATGAACATTATAGCCGACAACCCCAAGTCACCCCCGACGCCTGTCAGTCTCTACAGGGTGGGGCGTTACGGTTGAAAACCCTAACACCCCAGGCATTTGTTGGTATTTTCACTACAAATTTTCAACATGGGCTTTTTGGGACCACACCTCATGAACAGTGGCACTATAATTTCCTTACTCAATCCCCAAAGGTGATTTCGCACAGCGACTGCGCCATTCGGCACAACAGGTGTGATAACACATTTCAGGTAGGATGTGAAAAAAGGCAACTGTACTGTTCATGAGGAGGTGTGAAAAATGGCAATGTTGAAAACCTAGAGTGAAAATATTAAAAATTGAAGTTACGAGCATGCGTATAAACTGTGTAACGCAGCAATATTTTGGAATTTTTTTACCAGTTTTTCAACATGGCCTTTTTGTGATGTCCCCTCATGAACAGTGGCACTGTGATTTCATTAATTTGTCCCAAAAGTTGATTTTGCACAGTGACTGCGTAATTCTGCACCACAGGTGCGAAAATGCATTTTGGGCAAGATGCAAAAAATTACAGCTGAACTGTTCACAAGGAGGTGTGAAAAAATGGTAATGTTGGAAATTTGGAGTGAAAATATTAAAAATTGGCAAAGTTATGAGCGTACGTAGAAACTGCAAAATGCACGCTCATAATCATCTTTTGGGACTGAGAAATGAAATGACAATTCAAGTGTTCATGAGGTGGGCTCCCAAGAACCCCATGTTGAAAATTTGGGGCCAAAATTCCAAAAAATGGCTGAGATATCAACCTAAGTTGAAACCCCCCATTGATGTCATTACAAAGTTTGCCTTGATATTCTTCCTTTTGTGGTTGGCTTTTGAAGAGTTCAGATGTGTTCCCGCTCCACAGATGATTGCAGTGCCAGACCTCCAGAGGTAAGTATGGGGTGGGGGGAGTTGCACAGAGGGAGGGTGGGGATGGCGGAGGGGGTCCCGGGAAGACAACAAGGGACTGTTTTTTTTTCAGGTTTAAAAAAAAAAAAACAGCAAGGGACAGTTTTCTTCATTTACAGGATAAAAAAACGTTTGGCACACTGGGGTGGGCTCCCAGTGTGCCACAATAGTGGTGGGAAGAGGGGGAGATGCCAACTCACAGATTGGGTACCCCGATGTTGGCAAGGGGTGTTGATGGGCTGAGGGGGGTTGCGCATCCGACACCAGGAGTGAGCATCCCGGTGCTATAAAAGAAAGGGGGAAATTGTTTAACCAGGAAAGACACACTAAGGGGGGGATGCCTACATGGGGATTGGGCACCTCATGTCGGCTTATGGGGACTGTGTTGCAGGTGGCAGGAGCTTCCATATTTTGGCACACTGGGGTGGGCTCCCAGTGTGCCACTTAATGGGGGGGGGTATGACGACATGGGATTGGGCACCCACGATGTCGGCTTTCCTCGGGAGTGTGTGGCTGGTGGCAGGAGCAGCCAATTTCAATAATGAAATCTGTTTCACCAGGAAAGGCACACTAGGGCCAGGGGCACAGGGCAGCAGCCAACAATAAGGAAACTGTGCCCATGCACATTACTGTGCACTGTAATGCGCATGAGCGGAGAGTCTTGTCGGCTGTCTCTGTGTTCCTGGTTGCAAGGGAGTGGGGAGCTGCTGCTGTAATCAGGGATGACGAAACTGTCCCTGATTGGAGTGGCACATTTCTTTTAAGTCCAGCGCTCTCTCTGAAACTGCCATCATCTGCAGTTTTTCTGTTGATTGGTAACTGAGGGACAGGCTCCTGAAAGCGTGGGCTGCATTGGCCACACACTGCCACTCCTCTTCAGTGCTCTACTTGCCTCAATATGTTTCTTGTGTGCTGCTCGCGCAAGCAAACATAAAAAAGAGGATACTTCTACACAACCTATTACTTTGTAACTGACTTCCACTCAAGGGCCACAGAATGGAGAGAAATCACTAGAAATAGATGGCCAGTCCTTACAGCAGACAACTCACTGAGACGGCTAGTGGGATCAGAACCTCGAATAACATTCGGGAAAGGAAAGAGCATAGAGGATCATGTTACCAGCAGTCATTTCATCCCAGTGAAAAAACAATATATGAGCAACAGAATAGTCTTTAACAAATGCCATCATTGCAATATCTGTGCATTTGCCAATATAGCAGCTGATTTTAAACATCCATCTACAAAAGCCAAATACAAACTGAATACGTATGTGGATTATAAAACTTCCATTTGTGTTTTTTTTCTCCAACTCTGTTTTGCTCAGGTTGCCAGTCTCTGGGAAACCCCTTGGATGTAGCCCAAAGGAGTCAGTCTTTTCTCCTGCCCTCCCAAGATCCTCCCACACCAGTCCCCCCCCCGAAACTCCCCACCACACTGACTTACCAACCCCATGGCTTGCATACTCCCCCATTGCTGGGCTGCTGCTTCTCTTCAGCAGCATATCTCAGAATCCAGAAGGCGTCAGGTAGTGAAGGAGAAATTGGGGGTCTGGAGCAGGCAGGTTCCAGTGGTGGGCATGGGGGATCAGCTCGTAGGCCCATTGGCATCCTCCCAGTGTCCGGGCCTTCTCCTTGTTCTCCCTTCCCCTCCCCTCCCCGAGGCATGGACGTGCAGTGATGTCAGCATGCAGCGAGCGTGCTGTGCACCTGGCCGCAGATGTCCACCGCTGCCACACACCCGTATGCATCCCTACTGGTGTAGTGCTCCTAGTCTCCACTGGGAAGTTGCTACATGGTGGGATCCCCAGCCCACCCTCCCTAGGAGAAGAGAGCAGTCCTCTGGATGCTCGATCCCTCATCCTCGCCAACCCCGCACCCCGGTCCATTTTGAACTCGGGTCGCTGGCGTGGTGCGGAGTAAGGCAGATGCCTCCACCCTCTGCACCACTGGGCCAGGACCCCACTTGTGTTTAGATGTGTTAGTGCCCTTGTAATTACATCTATATTATATTGGCAGAACCAGGCGACTTCTAAAATCCAGAATTTAAGAACATATTCGTGCTACATAGAACATTTGAGAACTGCAACACACACCAAGAAAGTTTCAACAAGCTCAAGATAGAAGAAAGACTACCTTTTGACAAGGGCGTTCTGGAATTTTATTTATTTATTTATTGTATTTTGTTGACCGGGTAAGCCCACTGAGACTAGAAGTCCCTTTTTCAGGGGCAGCCTGGGGGTGGGGATACAGATGGTAACCAATTGAAACTGAACCACATTAAGCTGTTGGTGTATTTCTAGTGAATGGAGGAAATTTGACCAGAACACCAGGGAAATTTTCCCTACTCTTTTTGAGAAGTGCCATGGGATCTTTAACGTCCACCTGAACAACCACCAGAACAGGCAGACAGGACCTCGGTTTAACGTCTCATCCGAAAGACAGCACCTCAGGAGTACAGCACCCCACCTCATGCTGCACTACAGTGTCAGTATTGGGATATGAACCCAAGTGCCTGGTGTGGGGATTTACAGCCCTGATAGCTAGTAAAAACATTCAGGTCAGAAGTGGCTGTTCGTAATAAGTAAAAATACACTTCAAAAATTTGTATAAGGGATACCAGTCTGACTATGACTTTACAGTGAATTTCATATGACTAAGAACACATGATCCTGGCCCCTGAAGAAGCCCAACGTTTGGGTGAAACATTAGGCTACCCAGGGGATCATTGTGTTCAAGAAATATTTAAAAATAAAACTATGCTTTTAAAAAAAAAGGAGTGTGGCTGGTTGCTGAAACTTCATTTTACTTGGTGTAGGCTGGCCAGGCCTTTATAATGTCCAATTTTTTTTATCAGAGTATGGATAGTAATAGACATGATTTTTGTTTGTTTTTTCAATTGGCAAAATCTGCGGGAGACAGGTCACACATGGAGTGGGGGCAGGATATATCTCTACGCTGCCAGAGCAGAGCAAGAGAGGGAGCGTAAGCTGTTTGTTTATATGGAATTTGCACAGATAGGGTTTTTTATGATACTATACTTTTACTAGAGGTGTTCAAAGCAATACAAACTGCATTGCAATTAGCTCTCCATAGGAAGAGAGCCATTAATAAAGAGAGGGTACCAGAGGTAATAGGTTTGGCATACAGCAGATAATATGATAAATGCGGTACATTGAGATTCTAGAAACCAGGGATGTCAACATATGATGGTGCATATAAATACATTAGTGGTCACCTTGACATGATCCACTTGTTGAGTAGACCATAGTTAGCTGAAAACTGCAATCATCCCAAGTAACCACATATTGAAAGCACTATTTTTAGCAGTGACACTTGAGTGGGTAAACTTCATACATAGGAGCCACTGTTAGCTACAGGCCTATGATATTTGCAGATCCAAGGGGAAAATTGTTTGGGGAGGCTACAGGAGTTATACTCTGATCTGGGACTAGTAGGCTACCCAGAATGGATTTAGTGACAAATAGCAAATAATTAGACCCACTGGACAGGATATAAACTAGGGGCTGGATTCACAAAAGGCAACTCAGAACGCAAGGCAACTTACGTTCAAAAATATGCTGCAAGTAGCACTTGCATCCTGAGTTGTGTCAGGTTGAGATTCTCAAAGGCAGCCTGCGACATGCTGCAGGCTGCCTGCACCAAGTGCACCAATGTGCCATAAACCCCCTTGCAACACGGCATAAGGGGGTTTATGGCAGCAGTTGCACCCTATTCAGGAAGGGTGACATCAAAGTCCCCAAAGTGGGATTTAGAAAAAACCCCGGTGGACATCCGTCAGAGAACACTTACACCTGCTATGAGGTGGCGTAAGTGGTCTTTGCCATCCACTGGAGGTTGTCAATGTGCAGCCAGTGCTGTGCAACTGTGGGGCCACCATGCCCCCCCCCACAGCCCTGTTCCCCTAGTGTACAACAGTGCCCCCACATGCCAAGACCCACAATAGACAGCACAATGCCCTGGGGCTATAGCTTCACCACCCATCCACGACATTGCCAGTTGTGAAGCCTAGCATTAACTGAACACCGTCCCCAGCCCTGATGCCCACTTCTACACCCCTTTACATCCCTTCCCCACTGGTACAACACACACTCGTCATGATGCCTCTTATAACCCTAGTGATCCAGTGGCCCCCCTCCTCCCTATCCAACAGTGTGAGCCCTCCCACTCCCCCCCAATACCCCACCGGCGACTGGCACGGCCCACCTCTCACCATCATGGCCAGCCACCGACTGAACAGTCAATGGAGCACATACAGTTAATATACGTTTATTGTTTATTGATAAATATCGGAAAACACCTTTGAGTCAAAGACTCCTTTACAAAGGTTCCACATGCTCCGTGAATAACAGCGCTGTCATTCATAGAGCGCATATAATAACTATACGCGTTCCATAGACTGCTCAGTCAGCGGCTGGCCGTGGTGGTAAGAGGTGGGCCGTGCCAGTCACTGGTGGGGTATTGGGAGGAGTGGGGGGGCTCACACTGTCGAGTGGGGGAGGGGCCACTGGATCACCAGGGTTATATGGACGTGACGGAGTGTGTTGTACCAGTGGGGGATGGGATGTGGGTGTGGATGCAGGAAGTGGGCATCAGAGCTGGGGAGGGTGTTCAAGTTAGCCCTAGGGCTTTACACCTGGCAATATTGGGATGGGTTGGGCGATAGCCCACACTGGGCAGTGTGTTGTCTATTGTGGGGACTGTGGACATGGGGGGAGCTGGATCAGGGTGGGGGGCATGCATGGCAGGGATTTCTGGGCGCATCTGCCTCCTGCTTGTCCCATGACTTGGGGTATTTATGGTCACTGCGCCGTCTGTTTGACCTATACCACAAGTTGCAGGGCGCAGACCCCTGGACCTGGTCTGATGCTGAATCGGGTGCAGGGTCCAGGATGCAAGGATGGTTGGTGCAAGCTGCAGTTGTCGCAGGTTGCGACCAACCTTTGTGAATCCAGCCCCAGGGGTCACCCACATAAGGTACAGGTTATGTGAACAGGATTTATAAGCCTGTTGGTCAGATCTGAAAATTAGGAGTTACCTTTATTGGCTAGCCTGTTGTATGGGCTGAAATTAAGGGGTCACCCAGACAGGGTGCTGATTAATTAGCAATGGTTATCCTAATTGGTAGGGTCAGAGAACTGGGGGTCCCCTTGACATGTGCTGGGTGTTAATGCAGTGACTTAAGCCCCATAGGTAACAATCTGTAAGGGAACATGACAACATGAAACAGTGAAAGCAGCAAAATCTAACTATAAGGATCTCGCGTGTTACAGCACTGATATTGTTGATATACCCCAGTGCTGGTTTTACAGTTATAGCTTAACGGCTCCCACCTAACAGGAGCATGGTACAGGGGCAGCATGGCCAGCCACTGACTGTCTCCCATGATTGACGCACATTGTAAATACCAGGGATGATAACACCCTTTGTGCTGTGTCCCTTAACGCTCTGCACCCAAGCAAAACTGAGCTGAAAGGGCAATGATAACAACACCCTTGAGTCCCAATGCAGCCTCCTGATTGGCTGAGGCTCAGGAAAGAAGTGTGCTGTGGGTCCCAGGGAAGAAGTACTGGTCCAGTGGTCAGTTAGGGGAGGGCTAGAGACTTGGTGGAAGCCCTTAAGACCCCTATGTTGCTCCTTGCAGCTGTCCATGGAATGAGGCAGGATGCGGCAGGGCTGCAGTTAAGAGAACACTGCTCACAGAGAATGTGATAAAAAAACAGGCTTCCTAGCCACACTCTAGAGTACCAGTGTAGGCTCCTGATTGGCTGAAGCTCAGGAAAGGAGGTGCAGCTTCAGGCTGTTTTTGCACATCCTGGGGAAGAAACACTGCTCCAGCAGTCTGTGAGAGGGGAGGCCTGGAGACTTGGTAGGAGCCTCATGACCCTTATGTTGCTCCTTGTGGCCATTGGTAGAGTGAGACAAGATGTATCAGGGTTGGAGTGAAGAGAACGCCTCTCACAGAGAATTTGAAAAAAGGTGGGCTTCCTAGCCATGCCCTAGAGTCCTGGTGCAGCCCCCTGATTGGCTGAGGCTCAGAAAAGGAGGCGTGGCCTCAAGCTGCTGCTGCAGGTCCCATAGGCAGATTATACAGACTAGAGAAGGGGCTCTAAACTTGTTGCTGGATCTGAGACTAGATGGAATTTCCATAGAACCCAGACCAAGGTAGCAGAAGGGCAGAGGTGCATTGGTCTCCATGATGAGGGAGATAGGAATATAACTGATGCTTGGCAGATATTTCACCCTCCGTCCAAAGTCTACAGATATCACTTAGTGCATGCCACACAGTATGTTTAGCTTTATTTATTTATTTCATGTTTATTAACCAGATAAGCACACTAGTGATTTACTTGCCTATTTTTCCAGTATGATCTGGGAGATTACAGCACAAAAAATACAGGAAAAACAAGTTACAGAAAGGATCAGATCAGCCAAAAGGGGAAACGTAGCCTACTATACAAGACATAGTTATATAGTAACCAGGAGAGGCAGAAAAGGCATCTATCCAGTAGCAATAAAACAATCAGGTACACAGCAAAGTTAAAGTTACCAAACAAGTGACAAGATACACTCTCAGCCCAGTATTGATTATGTATTGTTGTCTAATGCCCAGTTCTAGAGTTTATGACAGCAAAATACACAAAATAATTATCTCTGATCATGCATCAGTTTGGCTGTCCCTCACTGGCGCTTGTTAAACTGACAAAACTGCCAGCTGGAGATTTAATATGTCCTTGCTGCAGGTGTGTGAACTCTGAATGTGGTTAAAAAATGAAATGCAGATATACTTTGATACCAGTATCACTACTGGAGTGTTTGCACCTGGCATATAGGAAACCTATAAGGCATACATACAGGGGAGGGTTAGTGCTTACTCCACTGTCAGGAGAAAGCTCAGGGTAAAAACAAAGGGCCACTCTCAGCTGGATGGAGCCCTGCAGCTGAATGCAAGGGACAGCACAGGGTGATATATCCAATTGGGAAACTGAAACTGAAGTATGAAAATGATAGAATTATGAATGCCAAAGTTAAGCACGCACATATTTAGAACTCAGCAGAGGTACTGGGAGGAAGGGGAAAAGATTGACAGGCTGTTCACTTTACAGCTCAATAACCAAAGAGTGGAGTGAGCCATCAGACTGATTAAGAACTGGTGTAGTCAGACTCATAACTATCCAGCAGTGATAAACAAAACGGTTCCAGAATTTTTTTTTGTTTTCACAAATGTTATAAAATCTAAGGTCGGGGGAGGGCCAGGGAGAGGGACTTTGCCTTGGGCATGAGTCCAGTAGGATTAGACTTCCCACCTTCTTGAAGGAAGAGGGTGCTGGATTAGAGGCTCCAATCTCTGTCGAGGAAATTGTAGAAACAAATTGCCTGCCCTATGCAGATGCCCTGAAGAAGGATAGCATTCTTGCATAATTATATAAGGTACTAAAAGACATTCTGGCTTAACCACTGAGACATATGTATGCAGACATGGTAGAGCGAGGAGCAACACCACAGACATTGCAAGCGGAACCTTTAGTAGTATTGCCTAAAATGGGAGAGCCCACGGAGTGCAGAAGTTATATACCAATTTCACTCCTAAATGCGGATGCAAAAATTGTGATGAAAATATGAGCTCAGAGAATTAAGACAGTCCTGTCCAAGCTTATAAACAGAGATCAGGTGGGTTTTATACCAAATAGACAATGGGCAGACAACTTGCGAAGGATGATTAATACTGTGTGGACAGCTACTGGTGATTTCTCCCCAGTGATTGCCCTTTAATTGGATGCAGAATGGGTATTTGATTCTATAGAATGGCCCTTTCTGCAAAATATCCTAACAGAATTTTGATTTTGGGGAACGGATAAGGAAACAGCTACAGACACTATACCATAGGCCTTAGGTGGCAGTATTCACAAACATTAACTGATCTTCCCTAGGAGAGAGGCACCAGGCGGGGTGCCCTCTTGCACCTGTCCTGTTTACCTTAGCCATGGAACCCTTAGCTCAAGCTATGCAAGAACAAGAGGGCATACAAGGCACAACCATAAGCAAAATGGAAAATAAGTCATACACAGACGACATGTTACCAATATTTAACTTTACTTTGTTGCTACGAACAAAACAGGAACTTGCTCATTCAGATGGAGAGCTAAAGTTCAGAGTATGAATGGAGTTATAATTGAAAATGTGTTGTCTTTTAAGAGTACTTGGGGATCCTGTTGGATCCTTCACTGACATCCCCCCCCCAAATTGATAATGTTTGTCACACAGTAATTTGTATGTTGGGTTTATCTTACCGAATTCGACAACAGTTATCAAAGGAAGCCAGACTGTCTACTCAAGAAGTGTGTTGATGTCTAGATTGAACTATTGCTTTTTAGTGTATTACATATGATACGAACATATGAAAATGCTAGCAGAAACAGGCCATTTTGGTCTATCTAGTTTGCTTAAATGTGCAGCTCTCAAATTAATTTACTGGAGCTGCCCCCCCCCCTTTCCACACAGAGTCTTCCCCCTACCCCCTCTCATCCCCCTACCCGTTCGAATGCTGTGATGTGCACCTTTGTAAGGGGATCTTAGTGAAAAGAAATGGGAGGAGGATAAAAGAGCCGGTGATCAAATAGGATATATGGTGATAGTGTAGGTAGGGAAAAATGGGGCAGACTGGATGGGCCAAGCAGTTCTTATCTGCTGAAAAATGTTATATTTCTATAAATAGGATGTTACATATAATAATATTTATAGATTTGCATCACAATCAACTTGAATGATTCACCAATGCTATTGATATAGCAAACTCAATGGGCTAACACCAAAAAATAAAAGAGTATTTGATTTGGAGGGGGGAGTTATGTTTAGCATATTAAGTTCTAGTAAACTATGTGGTCTTGGGTAACTACTCCATGCCCCTGACCTTCTTAGTCTGAATCCCTTGGATCTGTTGACTCTGAGTGTTTCAAGAGTGAAGACATAGGTGGGTACCCTTCCAATGGTTCTTTAAGGTGATACATATGGGGCTGGATAGCAGAAAAGTCAATGAAACTAAGTCACAGAATAGCCATAGCAATACGCTCTTCTGATCATGCCCAAGGTTTGCTCATCTAAGTTTTCAGGGTTTGTTTGGTATTACGTTTTTGTTACTGTTTTTGTCAGTTCATTCTTAAATGGATCCTAATTCAGATTTCACCCTCAAAAGTGTTCTATTGCTGCACGGTTTAAGTATCCGGGATTTTGCTCCCTTGTAGATAGGAGTAACTGCTTAGATGGGTGCTCACTAGTCACCCATCTAAGCAGTTACACCTATCTACAGGAGAGAGAGAGAGAGAATACTTTTGAGGGCAAAATTGGATCAATTTAAGAATAAACTGACAAGAATGCATAACTAAAAAAAACATATTACACCCCAATCCTAGCCCCTGAGGAAGACCATGCTGGGCGAAACACTGGGCATGGTCGTGGATCGAATTGCTATGGAATAAAGAATTTGAAAATGGATATTTTGAAGTGTGGCTGGTTTCTGTGACTTAGTATCACTGACTATGAGTGTTCGGCATTGTCATGTGTTAAAACCAAGCTGCGGCAGAGATTTGGAATACCTTTCCTACTGATGTTCATATGTAAGCCCCCTACAAATGGGGGTTCCCAAAAATTCTTCCTTGAGCTTGCTTAAATGCTCACTGCCAGGCTAGTGTTCTGTGTTTTAGCAGATTAAATGTATTGCCAGAGAGTGCCTGTATAGCCTCTGTGTACTGTCTCTTTAAGAGCTGCCTGGCTTGCAGTCTTAATTAATCTAAAAGGGAGCTCTGTTAGAAGATGTGCTTGTTTGCTGATCATCTGTTAGAGTAGTAATAATATTGCAGTTTGTTCTAATCTGCCTTCTTTGCAGCAAGGACTGTTCTGTTTATCTCCACCAACTTGGCTCGGGACTGTCAGAATGGGCCAATCAGTACTGTTGGGACTCTCAAATGGAGCCTGCCTACAGGGGCTTGGTGGGGTCAAAAATTGTAGGAATTTTAGATTTTGCATTTTGGCACCTAACATAACCTGGAGGGGGAGCCCTTGTTGTGACTGACAGACAGATCAGACAACCAAACCTTTTGGATCTTGGGGAAATTCCCAAGATTCTTGCAGCTAGTTTCAGTTCTGAGTTGGAAAGTGAAGAGATAAGCTTCAATGATTCAAGCAGCAGCCCGGCGTAGATTCATGCGGGAGAACTGTGGAAAGGCCTGAGTTTTGGCCTGCATGTCTTCCTGCTGTCCCTGAGAGGGAACGTGTGCCTTTTTTGGACTGAATCTGAACTTGGAGAGCAAAGTAAGCCACTGAATTGTGACCAGGCTGCTACCCGAAGAAGACCGAAGATTTGCTGAATGTGATTGGCCTGTCTGGACTTCCAGCCACCTCTGAACTCCCGGGTTGTGCAGAGACTCTGTAATTGCGACCGGGGAGCCTTTTGCCTGGTACAGTGGAATTTCCTTACATGTGATTGTGTTATGTGTTTATAGTGGGTCGTGATTTGGTTCCCCACTGTGGTTTGAATTGTGTTGTGCTTGCTGGAAGCTGCATTAGAACTTCCTTACGTGTAAATATGCTGTATGCTGCTAGTGGGTCGTGATTTGGTTCCCCACTATGGTTTGAACTGAATTCTGCTTGTTGGAAGCTGCATCTAGCCCCACAGACTGAATCCAAAATCATCTCCATTGGGCCTGGGCCTTGCCACACTGGCCAGCCCAACTAACTGCTGCACAGAGAAAGCCATCGACAGGAGACTTGCCTGGGGATCAGCCCCCTGCTCAACACTTGAACAGGAATGACACCTTGGTGATTCGTGTGGGTCCCGCTTCTCCAGGCACTCCAGCTCAACAACATGCAGTCTTGATTTCGTCCTGCCTGTGTCCAGTATTGGGTATCATGAGTAAACATCAGGGTAGCTCCCTGCAACAACAGCTAAATCTAAAATGTTGTCATCTGATTGTCTGGTTGCTTTTTCTTTCATGAACTGAGCCCTCCAGCTCCGGAATACAAATAGTGTGTGTTGTGCATGTTGTTTTCTTCCATTACAGGGCCCCAACCAGCTGCAACGTTCCTGGCTAGCCCATCATCTCCCTACCTGGGTACCCAGAGGTGTGACTGTGTGGGGACTTAAAGCGCATGCATAACTGTTTGATTAATATAGCCTTTAAGCCAATCAACCTGATTTCGCCTCTTTCTTGTTCAAGTCCCCTGAATAAATCAGATGTGACTTTTTTGCTGCATTTAACCTGACTGTGGTTCCAGTTTGTGCCAAGAGTACTGTACTCTTGCTATTTACTGTGCATAACCTTGTTTTACAGGGGGTGCCCAGGGTCGAGTGAGATGAACCAGCCCTGGTGGTAAGTGCAAACAGTGTGGGTACTGGTATGGTGTACAAGGGGTACTGGGAAAGTGATTATTGTATATTGCGCAGGCCACTAGAAGGGAAAGAGGGGGGTTGCAGTGTCCCAGAGGGCTGTGCCCAGGTTAATTTGACCACTACCAATCCTGACCTCTGGGTGGAGGCACCCGTTTCAGAACTCAGGCCCCTTAACCTGCTACTAGCCACGCAGACAGGGGTAGTAGCCCTTGGGATAGCGCCATCAAGGGGTTACATCTTGGAGGCTCACCGCTGGGATTTTGTGCCTTCTAGTGACCAAAAATTATGAATTATTGTTAAAGATTAATGGCTACCCCAGTAGAAATGGCTGTACACCAGTTGGTAGGGTGGTGTACTGGGCAGGAGATCGACCCCCAAAATGCTCTGCTTATACTGGATATTCCCTTGGGTACTAGTAAGGACACTGTAGAGGGAGCACTCTCCAAAGTTGAATGTTTAAAAAACCCTCTTGTGGTGGGTCGACAGGCTGATTTGATCACCCAAACTTTCATAGCCTTGGTAGAGTGTAGTGACCTCGTGGACAGCTTTAAAGTGCCACAGACTATTGCCTCAGAAGGGGTCCTAGCCGCCTAGACAGTGATAACAAAAGACAGTAAAGACCCTGGGGAAGATGAGGTCCCACCATTACCTGAGACTTTTGAGGAGAAATTTCCTAAGTTGTTGCTGGAGGAAGGGAAAACTGTAGAGGACTTTAAGAAACTATTCCTGCCACCTGGGGGTGTTCCTTCCCCAACACCCTCTCCCAATCCAGCACCTGTTACTGCCCTGTGTTCTGTGCCCATGCCAGTGCTGGCCCCTATATCTGTACTCCCCATTAATAATGACTCACATCACCAGAAGAGGATGTTATCAGGCACCTTCCCCACACCCCAGGGGGAGGACAATTGGGAGACTTGGATAGACTATGTTGCCCCTCAAATCCGAGAATGGCAATGCCCCGAACCAGAGAAGAGGAGAAGGGTGGTTGAAAGCCTCAGAGGCCCCACCCAATTTACTATCCACGTGACAAAGGCTAGTAATCCAGAAGCAACTGCTCAAGATTTTTTGAATGCAATGGAAAATGTGTATGGGAGTCCCAATTCAGATGAGAATCTGTGGGGTAGTGTCAAAAACACTCAGCAATACACAGGGCAGCCCTCATCCATGTATGTGCCTCAACTCAACTCGAAGTGGTGCTACAGGAATGCTTAAAAAAAGGTGGCATGGCCCCAGCTAAGTTAGATCGGAGTAGGTTGGACCAACTTCTCAAGTCAGCCCCGTTCTCTGAATTATTGCTGCTCCAACTACACCTTGCTGCTTGGTTGGATGTGCCTCCAACCTATGATGGACTAATGAAGGAAATTCAGAGGATTGAGAGGAGGCAGCCATGTGGGGTGGCCCCTCCTGTATCTGCTGTTGCTGCTGCCCAGATGACCAAGGATGCACATGTGAGTGATGCTCAGGGGAGAAATACAGTGCCAGTTGAACACTGGGAGGCTAGCAAGGATGCTCCACCCTGGGGCGAGATACTGTGAGAGGTCCGAGAGATGAGGGCTGCCATTTCCCTACAAGCCCATTCCAGAGATACAATTGGCCCAAACCCCTCACAGAACATGTCCGCTATGGGGGGGAGGTGCACTCCCAGGCATCCCCTGCTGAAAGCAGCACAAAGATTGATGAATTGACTATGGAAGTGAAGGAATTACTGAGGTGTCTCCCCATGCTCACCACACACCAGACAGAGGTTGAATCATGATTTTCTGTTGGTGGTACCACCATCTCAGCCCCCAATGTGATGCCTCGGCCATGCCAAACTCTAGAAAGCATACTCTGTCATAATTGTGGGAAGGAGGAGCATATGAAGAAAGAATGACGGTCTCCAAAAGACAGATAAAGTTGTATACAGACTTCAAGTGGAGCTCCAGAAAGTGAAACCATGGCCAAGGGGTGCTGGAAACGACCGCAGTGAATGCTCAGGAAATCCCAACTGCAACTACTTTGTGGCTAAGTCGTCTGTACAGGCCCCTGCTACTGTCCCTCCAGACTGGTCCAAGATAGTGGGCCCTTCAATGGAGACTAGTGTGGCTGTGAACGTTATTCCTACTCGGGCTGCGCTTGACAGTGGTTCGCAAGTGACCACTGTGTTTCAGGACGACTGGTATGACAAACACTTATCTGATGCGCCCTTACAATCCCTGGAAGGCCTACATGTGTGGGGGCTGAGCGACAAGTCTTATCCATATCTAGGATATGCCCACCTCTGGTTGTCTTTTCCTGCAGTTGTCACTGGCATAGAGGAGCAAGTAGAGATGCTGGCCCTAGTGTGTCCCTCCACTGGACTGTATGATGGGGTTCCCCTGTTAATTGGAACAAATGCCCACATTTTTGGGAGACTAGCACAGCTCCACCATGAGAAACAAGGGCAGCTGACTGGATGGGCCCTAAGAATTCCAGCCTTAGGGAGGATGGCTATGATCGCAACAGAGACCCACTGAAGTGGACCCAGATGAGCCAGTTGGGATAGTGTGGAAAAAGGAACCTGATTCCTTGGTATTGGCCCCCAATGCCCAGTGCACAATCCATGGAGAAGTCCGCCTAAGGAGAAACGTAAAGAACAAAATATTAATGTTGGATGCACCAGGAGATGGAAAGTTGCCAGAGTGATTATTGCTCAAACCCAGCATCTTGCCTGCTCGTGCCCACGCCTATGCACGACGAGTGATGGTCCAGATTCAGAATGTGTCAGATCGGGAGATTCGGGTGAACAGAGGGTGCACCCTAGCTACAATACACTGCGCCAACACTGCTGTATTGTCCAGCAACAAGTGCTCTGGCGAGAAGGAGAGAGTGACCTCGGACTTATTTGACTTTGGTGACTCCCCTTTGCCAGCTGACTGGAAGGCTAGAATTAGTAAGAAACTCGCTCAGAGGGACCAAATGTTTTTATTAAAAGAATGGGATGTGGAGTGTGTCCAGGGTGCAGAGCATCACATAAGCCTGCATGATGACCGGCCATTTCGAGAGAGATCCCGACATCTTGCCCCAGCAGACATAGATGATGTGAGGAGACACCTGCAGGAAATGCTCACTGCTGGTGTAATACAAGAATCAAGGAGCCCATATGCCTCTCCCATTGTGGTTGTGCATAAGAAGAATGGGTTGGTAAGGATGTGTGTTGATTATTGAACCCTGAACCGGAGGACGATCCCCGATCAATACACCATGCCCTGTATACAAGATGCCCAGGATTGTTTGAATGGGAGCAAATGGTTTTCAGTATTGGATCTTCGCAGTGGATACTACCAGATCCTGATGGCCCTGGAGGGCCATTAGAAAACAGCCTTCATCTGTCCTTTGGGGTTCTATGAATTCCTGAGAATGCCATAGGAGATTTCAGGCACCCGGCCATCTTTCAGCAACTGATGGAACGTGTGGTGGGAGATATGAACTTGCTGGAATGTCTAGTGTACCTAGACGATGTCATTGTGTTTGGGCACACATTAGAGGAGCATGAGACCCGACTGTTTGAAGTGCTAGACCGAGTGGAAGACTTCAGCCTCAAGCTGTCCATTGACAAGTGCCAGTTTTTTCAAACCTCTGTGAAGTATGTAGGGCACATAGTATCTGCAGGAGGGATTGAGACTGATCCCAGTAAGGTTGAATCACTGACTACTTGGCCCCAGCACCATAATTTGAACGAACTACAATGTTTCCTGGGGTTCGTAAAAGACTATTCAAAGGTGATTCACCTGCTCTTGAATCTTACCCAGGGTTACCCTCCTACCAACCATAAATATGAAAAAGGGGCCATCAAAGAACCAGAGAAAGGGTACTTCCACACAGGTGAACTTTTTGGGCCCCGCTGGACACCCGAATATGAAGCAGCCTTTCACGAAGTCATATACCAGTTCACCCATGCTTCCATCCTCGCCTATGCTGATCCCACCAAGCCCTATGTGCTGCATACAGACACCAGTCTGCAGGGTCTAGGATCTGTGCTGTATCAAGCCCATGAGGGTGGTTTGAGACCAGTGGCCTTCGCCAGTAGGAGCTTGACCCAGTAGGAGCAAAACTACCCTGTGCACAAGCTGGAGTTCCTTGCGCTAAAATGGGCCATCATCGATCAGGTTCATGAATACCTGTATGGGGCAAAGATATTGGTGAAGACTGACAATAACCCGTTAACCTGTGTACAGACTTCAGCTAAGTTAGATGCCACTGGGCACCGGTGACTTTCCATCTTATCAACCTATAATTATGCTGTTGAATACAGGCCAGGACTGAATGATATTGATGCTGATGCCTTGTCACGAAGGCCAGTTTCCAAGAGCGATTGGGTCAGGCTGTCTGAACCTGACATCCAAGCCTTGTGCCAAACATTTGACTGAGATGAACAGATGCCTGCAGACACAGTGGACTGTTTAGTAGATTGCTTGGGCCCTCCTGATACCTGCATGCCAGCTGCTTATTGCCACTTTTCTGCTCTAGATATTAGTGCACTACCTCAGTTTGACAATGACAGCATTCAGTGGTCTCAATCCCTAGATCCTATGATTCAGCCCGCACTTCATGCCCTGCATGCTGGAAAAGATGTGCCCAAGTTGCGTTCCCCTGACTTGCGAACTGCTCTCTTGTTTAAAGAAGGCCCCAGGTTGAAGCTACTCAATCAGTTGTTGTACAGAGAGACAGTGGATCATGGCAGTCAAGTAGACAGGCAGCAATTGGTCCTGCCCACAGCCTTTAAAGATTTGGTACTGAGGTCCCTCCACAATCACATGGGGCACCTTGGTATTGACAGAACTCTCGACTCTACTGGCCCAAGATGGGGGCTGATGTTGAGCACCATGTAAAGACCTGCAGTCATTGCCTGCAAAGGAAAGCCCTGCCTCAGAGAGCTTTCCCCCCTTGTCAATATTATTACCAGCACCCCCATGGAACCGGTCTGCATAGACTTTTTGTGTTTAGAACCTGATCAGCGGAATATTGGTAATGTGTTAATGGTTACGGATCATTTCACCTGGTATGCACAAGCTTTTCCAACTAAAGATCAAAAGGCCTCTACCGTGGCCAAGCTGCTAGTGGAAAATGTATTTGTCCACTATGGTGCCCCTCAGTGGATCCACTCTGACCAAGGCAGAGATTTTGAAAGTCAGCTAATCAAAGAAATGCTCTCTCTATGGGGGGTGTGGAAGTCACGAACCACCACTTATCTCCCACAGGGGGACCCTCAGCCAGAACACTTTAACCACACCCTTCTAGACATGCTGGGCACCCTCCATCCCAAAGACAAGCCTAAGTGGATCCAGCAGATTATCACATTGGTCCACACATACAATTGCACAAAAAATGATGCTACTGGGTTCTCCCCCTACCGCCTCATGTTCGGGAGGGGGGCCCGACTGCCCATTGATGTCTGCTTTGGGGTCTCTCCAGATGGGGTCCGTGCCGACAATTACCTACAGTATGTACGGAAACTGAAAGCTCAATTGAACCATGCCTATCAACTGGCCCAGACAGTGGCCACCAAAAGACATTTCACCAACAAAGAGAGGCATGATAAAAAAGTAAAGGCTCAAGAGCTTCGGTCTGGAGACCATGTGTTGTTAGCAATTTGGGACTGCATGGCAAATACAAAATTGCTGATAGGTGGCACCATCTTCCCCATGTAGTAGTTGGAAAGTTGAATGATTTACCAGTGTACAAGGTGCGCCCAGAAAATAACTCCAAAGCTGTCAAGACCATGCACCGTAACCACTTGCTATCTAGCGGCCAAGTCATAATTGAGGCTGAACCATCAGAGATTGATTCCCCTGGGCCGGTGACTCATGCTGCTGCAAAAAGAGACAGAGTCAACCTACCCCAGTAGTTACAGATTTAAGGTTTTCCAGCAGCAGGCCTAGAATGATAGTGACTGTCAGTCCACCTCTGATGAAAGTGAGTGTGACAATGCCTATTACCCTCCTATGAATTGAGTCAGTTGTTTCAGGTAAAACTATGACTAATTGTGAGGATGAAGCTGGGCCTTCTGGACTGCCTAACTTCAGCTTCATCCCTGGAGCCAATGCCCTGAAAGTGAAGTGCAAAGTATTACGTTTGAAGTTGCGGACTCTCTGCGTTTTGTGGAACTGTGTGAATTGCGTGAAGAAGTGGCTGATGGTCTGAGTCTCTCTGGTGAAACACCAGAATTTGAAGAACAATGTGAGAGTGTTGACAGCCCCCTGTCAGTGCCGCAAAGCCTAACTGTGCCAGAGCCGCCTCAAAATGAGCAACCTGGGCCCCCATCAGAAGATAATTAGAAAAGTGTTGTGGAAACAGAGCCTACAGAGCAAGGAGCTGACAGTGCTCCAAGTATGGACATTTCTATCCATGCAGAGGCACTCCTCACAAGTGACAAAAGCTCCAAAGTTAGTGCTGAAAGTACAAAGACTGTGACTGCTCCCCCCAGAAAGACTGGCCGAGCTGTCAACCCAGTGCTACGCTTTCGTTATGATTCCCCTGGGAGGCCAGTGGATTTGCCTCTCAATGTGGTTCACAAAGGGGTTTATGTTTCACCAAGCTCACTGCCCAAATTGAGCTTGACGGCCAACTCCACGTTACTTTTTCTTCCGTCTCACCATGGTGCCTCTGCCCCACCCAGCCCCAGGTTAGCTGATAGGGGACGGCCCCCTCTTACATTGTTTTATGTACAAGAAGTTATTAAATGAATCAGTAGTACTTGTATGAAACCTGCATAAGTATTGTCAATATGGATGTTATAATGTGAAGTAGATTGAAATGTACAGTAATGTAACAAGCTAATTATATATATATGTTTTGTTTATATCACATTTTTGATATCGTGATGGTACAGACTTTATGCGAACGCCAAGTTTTCTCCAGGGAAGGGTGTAACCTCCTTACAAATGGGGGTTCCCAAAAAGTCTTCCTTGAGCTTGCCTAAATGCTCACTACCAGGCTGGTGTTCTGCGTTTTAGCAGATTAAATGTATTGCCAGAGAGTGCCTGTATAGCCTCTGTGTACTGTCTCTTTAAGAGCTGCCTGGATTGCAGTCTTAATTAATCTAAAAGGGAGCTCTGTTAGAAGATGTGCTTGTTTGCTGATCATTTGTTAGAGTAGTAATAATATTGCAGTTTCTTCTAATTTGCCTTCTTTGCAGCAAGGACTGTTCTGTTTATCTCCACCAACTTGGCCCGGGACTGTCAGAATGGGCCAATCAGTACTGTTGGGACTCTAAAATGGAGCCTGCCTACAGGGGCTTGGTGGAGTCAAAACTTGCAGGAATTTTAGATTTTGCATTTTGGCACCTAAAATAACCTTAAGGGGGGGAGCCCTTGTTGTGACTGACAGACAGATCAGACAACCAAACCTTTTGGATCTTGGGGAAATTCCCAAGATGCTTGCAGCTAGTTTCATTTCTGAGTTGGGAAGTGAAGAGATAAGCTTGAATGATTCAAGCAGCAGCCCTGGCGTAGATTCATGTGGGAGAACTGTGGAAAGGCCTGAGTTTTGGCCTGCATGCCTTCCTGCTGTCCCTGAGAGGGAACGTGTGCCTTTTTTGGACTGAATCTGAACTTGGAGAGTGAAGTAAGCCACTGAATTGTGACCAGGCTCCTACCCGAAGAAGACCAAAGATTTGCTGAATGCGATCGGCCTGTCTGGACTTCCAGCCACCTCTGAACTCCCGGATTGTGCAGAGACTCTGTAATTGCGACTGGGGAGCCTTTTGCCTGGTACAGTGGAATTTCCCTACATGTGATTGTGTTATGTGCTTATAGTGGGTCGTGATTTGGTTCCCCACTGTGGTTTGAATTGTGTTCTGCTTGCTGGAAGCTGCATTAGAATTTCCTTACGTGTAAATATGCTGTGTGCTGCTAGTGGGTCGCGATTTGGTTCCCCACTATGGTTTGAAGTGTATTCTGCTTGCTGGAAGCTGCATCCAGCCCCATGGACTGAATCCAAACTCATCTCCATTGGGCCTAGGCCTTGCCACACTGGCCCAGCCCGACTACCCACTGCACAGAGAAAGCCATCGACGAGAGACCTGCCTGGGGATCAGCCCCCTGCTCAACACCTGAACAGGAACGACGCCACGGTGATTCGTGTGGGCCCCACTTCTCCGGGCACTCCAGCTCAACAACCTGCAGTCTTGATTTCATCCTGCCTGTGTCCAGTATTGGGTATTGTGAGTAAACATCAGGGTAGCTCCCTGCAACAACAGCTAAATCTAAAGTGTTGTCATCTGATTGTCTGGTTGCTTTTTCTTTCACGAACTGAGCCCTCCAGCTCCAGATTACAAATAGTGTGTGTTGTGCATGTTGCTTTCTTCCATCACAGGGCCCCAACTAGCTGCAACGTTCCTAGCTAGCCTATCATCTCCCTACTTGGGTACCCAGAGGTGTGACTGTGTGGGGACTTAAAGCGCTTGCATAACTGTTTGATTAATATAGCCTTTAAGCCAATCAACTTGATTACGCCACTTCCTTGTTCACGTCCCCTGAATAAATCAGATCTGACTTTTTTGCTGCATTTAACCTGACTGTGGTTCCAGTTTGTGCCAAGAATACTGTACTGTTGCTATTTACTGTGCATAACCTTGTTTTACAGGGGATCCCCAGGGTCAAGCCAGAGGAACTAGCCCTGGTGGTACGTGCAAACAGTGTGGGTACTGGTATGGTGTACAAGGGGTACTGCAAAAGTGATTATCGTATATTGCTCAGGCCACTAGAAGGGAAAGAGGGGGGTTACAGTGTCCCAGAGGGCTGTGCCCAGGTTAGTTTGACCACTACCAACCCTGACCTCTGGGTGGAGGCACCTGTTTCAGAACTCAGGCCCCTTAACCTGCTACTAGCTGCGCAGGCAGGGGTAGTAGCCCTTGGGATAGCGCCACCAAGGGGTTATACAAAGGTCAAGGACAAAAACTCAGTTTAAAACCAGGCTAACACAACACTTACTTGCACAACATCGTTGTAACTGCTTTGATTAAGTTTTTAGCAAATCTATTATTTTAATCAACAGTGATGAATATGTATTTGTACACATTTCTAGATAACTTGTTGTATTTTTATTATGCGCTGCATGAAGTGTTTAGTGTCCATTTTCATGTACCATATTTGTGTATCTGGGTCACACCTGACTTACAGTGGCTTACCTGGGTAACGAAAACTAAATAAATAAATAAAGATGCCACACCTGCCATGCCCAATGTTATGTGGCCTGGACTGTAGCCAGCCAGAAAATGTGGGGAGGCAGTGTGGGGGCACCTGGGTTGACATACAATATTAGCAATAATGTACAGTACACCCACACTGTCTCTATTCAGAGGTGACTTTATGCATGTGAAATGTGGTTTATCAAACAATATTCTGCATTTTCACCTGTAAGTGACACTACCATTATTCAGCCAACAGTAAGACCTGTCTGTGCCCCCATCCTATAAGCAGGGTATAGTAGACATTGTGTGGTCACCTACAACATCATTTCCATTTCTGATCCCACAGTGGCAGGGGGCAGAGCTGCTGCCTCCCCGGGAGTCACTGCATGTTGCCTTTGCATTGTTTCTTCAAGCTTGTTTCAGGGCAGGAGAGTCAAGTGCGAAACTTGTGCTCAGCACCAACATAGAGGTTTGACACACTATCAGTTTATACCTTTGGGTATCTTTTTGCTTTTTAATCCTACCACCACCTCCCTCTACTAGCTCCCTCTGTGTTCCCCAAAACTCTATTTTGTCTACTTTTTAATAAAAATCCCATCTGTTCCCACCCTCTGCTGTTTCTCTCCCTCCATTCCTGATCCTGGACCAGTTTGTCGTAAACGAAATAGATCAATTACTTCCTCCCTCCCTCTGCTGACTCCCTCACATCATTCAAATCTGGCTTCTGGTGCAATTTTTAAAAACAAACACTCACTTTCTCCCCCTCTGCAGGCTCTCTCCTCTCACCTTGATCTCTGTCCATTTTGTGTTACAAAAAATCCCCACCTGCTTCCTCCTGCCACTCCTGACCCCAATCTGATTTCTGTTACAAATGAAACACTTGCTCCCTCTCACTACTGGCCCCTGACCCCAATCCCAGCAATGCAGCAGATGATGGGGAATGTCCACAATGAAACAGAAAAGCCCTGTAACATTTTAGTTCTCCACCATTGCAAATCTCATGGAGTCAAATCAGGCTGGTTCTAGGCATATCCACACTCCAGAATCAGTAGCAGTGCAGCTATTGTGTGCTGCTCACACTGCTGTTGTAGTGGGGCAGATTATAGTGCCCCAAAGTTGGGCAGACCAGCAGACCAGAGAAGACCTCTGGGAGGGAAAGAGTTAACCTCCCACCCACCTCATACACAGCCAGCTGGCTCGCTGACCAAGCTAGCTGGCTGATCACTTCCTGTCCCTATCCCCCCTCTCTCCCGCCCCCCTCCTGGACTTTTCCCGTGCTGGATCTTTTGTCCTGGCCAGGCCAGGGCTCTGGCCAATGCCTAAGGGGGCCATAACTCAGTCTGAGAGGCTGATCCAAGTTTCAGGGACTCAATCGGCTGACTAAGAGCCAAGTCCACCCCAAGCTTGAAAAGGGTCTTTCCTGCTAGCTGGAGGGCAGTTCTGGACTGGGTGGCTGACAGAGTAAAGAGCACAGGAGTACAGATGCCTGGAGGCTTACCTGAAGCTCAGGTCTGTAGCTCCTTGGTGGCTGCTCCTCTGTAGCCAGTGGTCCTGGGGGTCCTCAGCAGTGGTAGCAAACGGTGTCCAGCTCCTCGAGGGGTTCTGCAGTCCTCCAGACATTCACCAGCAGCCAGACCCATAAGGTGAGTTCCCTTTAGTAGTCTGCTGCCTGGGTGTGCAGTTATTGTTTGGGGTCTCCTGGGGAGGGGCTGATCTGCGGTTTCCCTTTCTTTACCTCCATGGGCAGCCTGTAGCGCTAGCTGCCAATGGGTAGATTGTGGTATGGCCCCACTTTTCTGGGGTGTTGCCACGTCCCTGGTAGATAGGGTTCTGTGGTTTATCTGTTGTGACCCCTTCCCCTGTCGCCAGCTCCTCCTTGCCCTTTCTGACCTCCTGTGCTGACCGTGGGTGTCCCGCCTGAGTTCTTCACCCCTTGGGGGGATTGTTGGTTGCCAGTTTTTGTCCCTGGTGGCTGGTGAGCTCAGCCCATACACCCTCGATGGAGACAGGGCCCCCCTTTACTTGGTTGGCTCCTGGCAGTGGCGGGGTGCAGAGTCCCCTTTCCATTCCACCCTCCCTCTTGCCAGCATCCCCTCCCACAAGCTCCTGGCACAGCTGCCGAATCACGCTGCACCTGAAGGGGGAACTGTGGTGCAGCCAGACTGCAGTGTGCTACTGCAAAGGCTGTCCAGGTGGAAACGACCGCCAGAGCACCAGAGTTTCACCCCAGGACTGCACAGGGCAATCAAGTAGTCGGGTGGGAGCACGGCTACCCTACTAACACCACCAACGACCCCCTTCACAGCAGAGGACCCAGGCAAGGAGGTAAAAGGGTTGCAAGCCCAAAACAAATGTTACTCTGCGCCGGAGGTGCCTCAGGGGGCCAATAAGGAAGGAGAAGGCAAAAGTGGGTAGAGCACCTGCAATAGCATAAATAAAGGGGCACCATGGGTCTTAAGCCCCATGGGACATAGATTTGGTGCTGAATTGGCACCCCAAGAGTAAAAGGGCAGAGTAGTACAGGAAAGAGGGTTGGGGCCAAAGGCAGGCAGAGAGCACAGGGCCAGGGTTGCAAACCTGGGACTGCAGCCATAGGGCAAAAAGGGGCAGAGCTAAGCTCTAGGCACTGCGTGAGGAGGCTACAGCCCAAGGAGTTAATATTGATGAGGGCGGAGCTCAGTCAGGGTCCACTCCATAGCCCAGCTACCATCCCTCATACACATGAAAAAAGTGTGAGCCCGTCCTAGGTAATCCCCTGCTGGCCTGCCAAACCGGATAGGTCCCTTAGGGACCCGAAGGGCCAATGCCCCATTTCAGAGGAAGTCATGCCACAAGCCCTAGCCTCTTCACTGGGAGTCACGACCACACACTATCGGCCATCTCATTTTCCACTTGGACTGCTTGCTGACAGTGGGTGTGATCTGTGGACTGAGAGGATGGCCAAGCCTATGCTGTGCTGCCTGCCACCCGGACCCTGGCCTGCTGAAACCCAGTACCTTGTGAAAAAATGTTTATTATTGTGTGCTTGCCAACCTCAGTGCTCTTCTAGGGTGGCACCCTGGGATACTATGGGCCTCACACAGTGCCGTAGGGCCTAAACGAGAGAACGGCAGAGCGTCAACTGCCTGCCCTGCACCCAGTGAAGACAGTTACTTGCACCAGGACTGAACTTGTTTGCCCTGAACCTTGACCAGGGTTCCTTGACTGTTCCGTGAGGGGCTTGAGCTGCCTGCCCCACCACCAACTGCATTGAGCCACCCCAGCTCCCTTTTCTCCCCCAGCCTGAGCTGTTGCAATAGGGGAGCGAACAGATTGCCCTGCAGTGGTCCTGCCTCCTGAACTAATTGCCCTACAAGAGACTGCAACCGCCTGCATCCCTGAATCCAGGGGGCCACCTTCCTTTCACCTGGCCAAGATTCTACTACCTTCTGCCCAGCCTGCCAATGACATCTGAGGACAACGAAGCCTGCCATGGCTAGCATAGCAATAGTTAGCCCCCTCCCCAGTACAGTCAACCTAGGAGACACACCGGCTCCTGATAATGAGGTTCCCTCCACAGTATGCGACTAGAATTGCCCCATTTTTATTTTGCTTCTTTGAGGTGGCCATAGCTCCCTTCTTCAGTTGGGAGGCAACCCAGCAGCAGCCTTCCAGAGGACCCTCCATCGCAGCAGTAGGACATCACCTCGACCATCCTACATCCTTCCATCATCGTCATCTTCAATTTCCAGACCAGCCTTCATCCTTCATCTTCTGCATCCCTTTCCTCTTCTCCATCCTGTGATCCTCAGTCTTCCTGCCGGCCAACGAGACCAATCGGTCACGAAGGTACTGTACCAATCATTCCAAGCTAGCTAGCCACCACCTGCTCCACACCGAAGAGACTGCTCCTACTGCTGGACTGTCATACCATAAGCTGGTGTGTCTTCAGTTATCCTTGGCCAAGGTGGTTAGGCATTGGTAAAGTTGGTACATTTGATGTCGGCAGACTTAAGGCACTAGGTGACCCTTTTAGAGGTACCTCACGTATTGATGTTATATATATGACTGTTTACTTTTACCTTCACTGCACCTAGACCTGTATAGTTGCCTTCTATCACTAAGTATTGTGTTGTGCATGACAATCACTGTGAGTGCCTTGTGCTCTGCAACTACATAACCAATTACTTTCTAGCATAATCAGTGGCTGTTCCAATAAAAGTTTGCTGTTTGCACCTGGAACTGTTGTGCATGCCTCTCCTTGGAAAGAAGAGATGAACCACCATCCTAAGTCCGGTCACCACAACTTGGCATAGTCGGCAGGATTAGGAGTCCAAAGCAGGCCCACGCTCCACGACAGCCTCAAGATGGGAAGCATCAACTACTCCAGTTTTAGCAGCAGTGAGGAGGAGGAAGATATGCAATCCCCACTCACTGTGCCATACTACTTTGGCGCCCCCTGGCTCCCAAAATACATGGGTGACATGGGTGACCCCACCGACCCCAATGGTACCAGCCTGGAAGAATTCAAACTTAAAATGAGAGCACTGTTATGGCTTCACAGGAGCACCAAAAGGTGGAAATGCTAATTGGACAGCTGGCAGGGGCAGCCCACCAAGAAGCCATGAGCTGGCCTGAGAGGGAACGAGCCACCGCTGCCCAGATCCTGACTTGGCTAACCTACACCTTCGAGACTAGTACCCTGTCGGAACTGAAGATGCGGTTCTTTGCCTGCACCTAAGGCCCTGGAGAGAGCCTACGAGAGTTTGCACTGAGCCTCCAGGAAGCCCTACATGTCACGAGAGGACCTGGAGGCCATACAAGACCCAGATCATCTGTTGCTGGACAAATTCATCAATGGGGTTAGAAGTGAGACTCTCCGCAAGGACCTCCAAATACTCTAGGGCCAAGCCCCCAAAGAGACATTCCTGGATTTCAGATTTCAAAAAAAGGGCAATTAAAATGCTGGGATCCAGCTGGCCAACCGAATAGGCCATGGGCAACATGCAATACACCAGTGGTCCCCCAAAGATGTGGCTGGACAGCACGGCCCCTGCAGAGGGCTTCTACACACAGGGCTAGTGGACGGAAGCCAGCCCGCCCCTAACTGCCCTATTGAACATGCGCAAGCGGTGCATCATGTGGCTCAAGCGCCTGACCGACGTCCCGGCCAAGGGATGGGCCCTCCTCAGGACCCCAACCAGGAGCAGATGAAGGAGCTCATCAAGCAGGTGGCTGATATGCACCTGGAAATCAGAGAGCTGAAAGGGGGTCTGCAACTTGAAAGTGGGAATCCAATCGGCCAGGGCCCAAGGAATCCTGGGAGGAGGCCAACTGACTGGTTCGACGAACATGGCAGGCCCATTTGCAGGAGATGTGGCATTTGTGGCCATGTGGAGTGGGAGTGTATGCAGTGTCCAGTAGAGGCTGCTAGTTTAAACACAGAGCCCCCAGGGCCATGGGCTGAGCCCCAGGAGAGAAGAAGGAGCTAGGCCAGCAGTACGAGACAGAATGCAGCAAGTATGTTGGAAAATGCCCCATCATACTCGTCTGGATTAAAGATGTTAAGTTCATGGCACTCCTTGACACTGGCTGTCAAGTCACCACTATCCAGGGTGAACACTTCTTCCAGCACTGGCCTGAGGCATAGCTCCATACCCCACCTCAGAAGTGGCTTCAGCTGATCGCAGGAAATGTCTTAGACATCCCATATCATGGCTATCAGGAAATCGACATCCAGTTGGGCACGACCACGTACTCGGACCAAGGGATCATCATCATCCAGACTTCAACTGACAGCTTGGCCCACGTCATCTTGGGAATGAATTGCCTGCCCAGTTGCTACAAGGAACTGTTAGAGGTCCTACAGGCTCTAGCCACCAATGCACTGAAACCCGAGAGGCGTGTCTTGCAATAGGCCATCCAAGTAATACAAAACCATCAACAGTTTGCCAACGACAAAGGAGAGATTGGCCTTGTGCGAGTGGTGGATCCCCGACCCATTTTGCTATACCCTGGGTCTGAGACTATCGTTATCTGTAAAGCCAGAAAGGGGGTACAAGGGGAGGACTATATTGTCCTGCTGGAACCCCACATCCAGGACGAGGATAGCTCCATAGCCGTTGCCCGGAGTCTGGTGGTAGTAAAAAAGGGCAGGTACCAGTGAGGGTCCTTAATTATGGAGTGACCCTGGCAAGGCTGTACAGGCCTTAGCCAATTGGACATCTGATGCAGGTCAATCTGGATAGTGTGGTGGAGGCAACCCCCAAAAGCACATCCATCCGGTGTGGGAGGTACAGCTATCTCTGCTGTCACCACGGCAGGGTCGGAAGACAGTTTGTAGGAAGAGTGGCTCCAGGAGATCGACCTGGGCACCCCAGACATCACAGAAGAACAGCGGTGTGAAGTGCTGCAGCTGATCTGACAGCATCACATGGCATTCTCCCAGCACCAGCTTAACTTTGGATGTGCTAAGTCTGTGCAACACCACATTCCAACAGGAAACTACCGCCCAGTAGAGAACGCTTGTGACCGATACTGCCTGCCCTGTACCAGCCTGCCAAAGGTCTGATACAAGAGATGCTGGATGCCAAAGTTATCCAAGAGAGCCACAGTCCCTGGGCCGAGCCCATCGTGCTCGTCAGAAAGAAAGATGGGTAGCTCCAGTTTTGTGTTGACTACCACAAGCTAAACCAGGTTACTCACAAGGATGCCTACCCCCTGCCCCGAGTTGAAGACTCCCTTGCTGCACTGAAATCCACGACTTGGTTCTCCACCCTAGATCTGGCCTGTGGATACTGGCAGGTGCCAATCGCTCCAGAAGACCAAGAAAAGATGGCCTTCACCACACCAATGGGACTGTACGAGATCACCAGAATGCTCTTTGGTCTATGCAATGTCCCCGGCACCTTCCAAAGACTGATTGAACACTGCCTGGGGTGCCACAACTATGATATTGTCCTTGTACCTGGATGATATCATCATCTATTCGGCCAACTATCAAGAGCACCTGCAGCACCTACAGAGGGTCTTTGAATGTCTGACTGACTACGGCCTAAAGATCAAACCTTTCAAATGCCATCTTCTCAAAGACCAAGTAAATTATTTGGGCCACATCATTGGTGCAGCAGGAGTTTCCCCTGACCCAGACAAGATTCGAGCTGTACAAAACTGGCCTACACCGACCACCATCAAAGATGTCCGCACATTCCTTGGTTTCATGGGGTACTACCGACGATTCATAAAGACTTTGCCAAAATCACAGCCCCACTGCATAAACTCCTCCAGGGACCCAAAAATGACCCACAACGCTCCAGTGCACTGGGCAGAACCTCAGCAGGCGGCATTTCAGCACCTAAAAAACATCTTAACGGAGGCACCTATCCTGGCCTACCCAGATTACCCTCAGCCATTTGTTTGTACACAGATGGCAGCAATCGAGAACTAGGGGCAGCTCTATCCCAATGCCAAGACGGGGTTGAGAGGGTCATTGCCTATGCCAACCGAGGGCTAAGAGGGGCGGAATGCAATGACGAGTGCTACAGCTCCTTCAAGCTTGAGTTCCTAGTGCTGGTATGGGCACTGACTGAGAAATTCAAACATTACCTGGCAGCCACCCCCTTCATCGTGTACATGGACAACAACCCCCTAGCTCACCTGAACACAGCCAACCTAAGGGCCCTGGAACAGCGGTGGCAGTCCCGACAGTCAAACTTTAACTTTGAGATCTGATACTGGGAAGGGCATGTAAATGTCAATGCTGATGCTCTGTCATGGTTACCTGACAAGGATGAGTCCGAAGAAGGAGGGACTGCCCAAGAAAATGTGGAGATGCCACCATTTTTCACAGTTCACCCTGACGTGGTACAGGCTTGTTGCCACAGTCTCCCACAAAACTTGCATCCAGAACAAGGAAATCCATCCTCCCCACCCCTCCAAGACAAGAACCAGTGGGGCCAGATTCAATGTGACAGTCTGATTATCCAGCAGATCCAAGAAATAATGGTGACTGAGGCTCCACTCTCCCCTCAGGCATGACTGCAGGCTCCAGAGGAACTCCTTAAACTCCTCCGGCACAAAGGCTGATTCTCCATCCAACAAGGGAGGCTGGTCCAAAGATCCTGCTGCCCCACAACCCACTGGCCTTGTGCACAAATTGTCTTGCCAAAAGCAGCTGCACCCCTAGTGCTACGAGCCTTCCAAGATCTGTCCGGGCATTTTGGCCATGCAAGAACTGAGAGCAGCCTCCGAGAGCACTTCTACTGGGTCGGTATGAGGGAAGACATCATCGCCTGGTGCAATGTCTGTGCAGCATGCAGTCTGAAATGCAGGCCAGGTTTGGCAGATCGAGCACCTTTGGTACCCATAGTCAGCTGTGCACCCCTAGAGTTGGTCGCGATGGACCACCTCAAGTTGGATTCCAGCAGAGATGGGCGAACCCACATGCTGACCATCACTGACAACTACAGCAAGTTCCTGGTGGCCATAACCATCTGAGACATATCCGCCAAAACCACTGCTAGAGCTATTTGGACTCACTTTGTCCAGTGCTATGGGTTCCCCACCCAAATTCTCACAGACCAAGGTGCCGCCTTCGAGTCGCAACTTTTCCAGGAGTTCTGTTCACTTTATGGGAGCAACAAGCTGAGAATCACCGCATACCATCCACAGTCCAATGGGCTCTGTGAGCAGACCAACTGCATTATCATCAACATGCTGAGGTCTCTGCCAGATCACTAGTGCACTGACCAGCCCACCCTCCTCCCAGAGCTGATCTACATTTACAACAACACCACCCGCTGTTCCACCGGGTACAGTCCCTACTACCTCCTATTTGCACGGCATGGACGCCTACTCATGGACCTGGTTTTGGGGGTACCAGGGCAATCTGAACCAACCCATATCAATGACTGGGTACAGGAGCACCATCAGTGACTCTGAATGGCTGGCCAAGTGGTCTCCCAGCAAGTGGACAAGGTGCACCAGCAACAAAAGGATCTGTACAACAGCCAGGCCAAAGCCCAACCCCTTGCGGTCAGAGACAGGGCTTGCTCAAGTGAATGCACCATATCCAAAAGCTCACGACTAAGTGGGAACAAGACCCCTACATAACTGTGGACATCCCCAATCTGGAACTCCCCATCTACTGCATCCGACAGGAGTCAGACCCTTCCAAGTGGAAGATGGTGTATCACAACCTCCTCAAGCCCTGTACCTTTGGAGCCAACCAGCCAGTGGAAGAGGCACATCCAGCATCTGCAAATGCCAACCCCGAGGAGAAGCAGGAACAAAGATCCAGGGGGTCACTAGGGTGCACCCCAGAGAACCTCTTCTTGTAGCCCTGCCTCAGCCATGTCCCAGCCCCCTGCATCTCGGGCCACCCTTTGTGGCAGACCAGCGGGCAGCAGAGACGCCCATGGTGGATAGATGGGCCCCCGACCCACCCGGTGTGGGCCCGCTAGCACTGGAACTGCCCCATACGGGCATGTTGGCACCCAATCCACCAGTGACTGATGCCTCAGTGTTTGAACCACTCATACTGAGCTTGCCTGCACCCAACTTCCTGGTAGATGAGGCGCCAGTGACTGAACTGCCCTTGGTTGACCAGCCAGCACCTGACCAACTCATGGGGGAGGTGCCAGTGCCCAACCTGCCCATATTAAGACTGCTGGCACAGGACCTGCCCTTGGAAAACCCACCAGCACCAGAACCACCTTTACAGTGGTCACAGTGGTTGACAAAGGGGCTGCCCCCTATTTGGCTCATTTAGCAAATTTAAAGTCCAATAGGGTGCCCAGTCATTGTGTCATGCTATGCTCAGACATACCTGTTCTAAGGTATTACTACTGTAACTGTGTTAATGTTATCGTACATCAGGTAGTTCAAATTGTACTTAAGTAAAGTACTTTACTAGCACATGATAGTAACCTGTTTGCTCATATGCTTTAGCTAAAGTGGTACCCCAACCCCATACATGGGGTCATGTATGTTTAAGAAGGGGCAGATTGTAGTGCCCTAAAGTTTGGCTGACCAGCAGACCAGGGAAGACCTCTGGGAGAAAGGGTTAACCCCCACCCACCCCATACACAGCCAGCTGTCTTGCTGACCAAGCTAGCTGGCAGACCACTTCCTCTGTCCCCCCTCCCCTTCCTCTCCCTCCCCTCCTGGACTTTCCCCAGGCTGGATCTTTTGTCCTGGCCAGGGCTCTGGCCAATGCCTAAAGAGCCATAAATATGCCCGAGAGGCTGATCCAAGCCCCGGGGACCCAATCGGCTGGCTAATAGCCAAATTTGCCCCCAGGCTGGAAAAGGGTCTTCCCTGCTATCTGGAGGGCAGTTCTGGACTGGGTGGCTGACAATGTAAATAGCACAGGAGTATGTATGCCTGGAGGCTTACCTGATGCTCAGGTCTGTAGCTTCTTGGTGGCTGTTTCTCTGTAGCCAGTGGTCCTGGGGGTCCTCAGCAGTGGTAGCAGCCGGTGTCCAGCTCCTTGAAGGGGTCCAGCAGTCCTCCAGAAGTTCACCAGAAGCCAGATCTGTAGGGTGAGTCCCCTTTAGTCGTCTGCTCCCTGGGTGTGCAGTTGTTGTTTGGGGTCTCCTGGGTAGGGGGGCTGCTCTGCGGTTTCCCCGTGTTTACCTCCATGGGTGGCCCATAGCACTAGCTGCCAGTGGGCAGATTGTGGCATGGTCCCACTTTTCTGGGGTGTTGCTACATCTTTGGTAGACAGGGTTCTGTGTTTTTTATTTGTTTCTCTATTGTGACCCCTTCCCCTATCGCTGGCTCCTCCTTGCACTTTCTGGCCTCCTGTGGTGACTGTGGGTGTCCCGCCTGTGTTCCGCACCCCTTGGGGGATTGTTGGTTACCATTTTTTGTCCTTGGTGGCTGGCTGCCCAGCTGCCAGCTGGAGCTCAGCCTGCACACCCCCAGTGGAGGCAGGGCTCCCCTTTACTTGGCTGGCTCCTGGCGGTGGCATGGCGAAGAGTCCCCTCTCTATTCCACCCTCCCTATTGTCAGCATCCCCTCCCATGAGCTCCCAGCGCAGCTGCCGAATCACGCTGCACCCAAAAGGGGAACTGTGGTGTGGCCAGACTGTGGTGTGCTACTGCAAAGACCGTCTGGATGGAAACAACAGCCAGAGTGCCAGAGTTCGACCCCATGGCTGCACGGGGCAATCAAGGAGTCGGGTGGGAGCACGGCTACCCTACTAACAACACCAATGATCCACTCCATGGCAGAGGACCCAGGCCAGGAGGTAAGAGGACTGCAAACCCAAAACAAATGTTACTCTGTGCCAGAGGTGCCTGAGGGGGCCAATAAAGAAGTAGGACAGAGCACCAGCAAGAGCATAAATAAAGGGTCACTGTGGGTCTTAAGCCCCTAGGGACATAGATTTGGTGCCGAATCGACACCCCAAGAGTAAAAGGGCAGAGTAGTACAGGAAGGAGGGTTGGGGCCAAAGGCACACAGAGAGTGCTGGGCCAGGGTGTCAGATCTGGGACTGTAGCCATAGGGCAAAAATTGGTGGAGCTAAGCCCTAGGCACTGCATGGGGAGGCTACAGCCCAGGGAGTTAATATTGATGAGGGCGGAGCTCAGTCAGAGTCCCCTCCATAGCCCAGCTACTGCCCCTCATACACATGCAAAAAGTGTGAGCCCGTCCTAGGTAATCCCTTGATGCCCTGCCAAACCAGACAGATCCTTTAGGGACCTGAAGGGCCAATGCCCCATTTCAGAGGAAGTCACACCACAAGCCCTAGCCTTTTCACTGGGAGTCGTGACCACCCACTATTGGCCATCTCATTTTCCACCTGGACTGCTTGCTGACAGTGGGTGTGATCTGTGGACTGAGGCGATGGCCAAGTCTATGCTGTGCTGCCTGCCACCTGGACTCTGATCTGCTGGAAACCCAGTACCTTGTGAAAAAATGTTTATTATTGAGTACATGCCAACCTCAGTGCTCTTCTAGGGTGGCACTCTGGGATGCTATAGACTCCACACGGTGCCACAGGGCCTAAACAAGAGCACCGCAGGGTGTGAACTGCCTGCCCTGTAGCCAGTGAAGACAGTTACTTGCACCAGAGCTGAACTTGTTTGCCCCGCACCTCGACCAGGATTCCTGGACTGTTCCATGAGGGGCTTGAACTGCCTGCCCCACCACCAACTGCATTGAGCCACCCCAGTTCCCTTTTCTCCCCCAGCCTGAGCTGTTGCTGTGGGGGAGTGAACAGATTGCCCAATAGTGGTCCTGCCTCCTGAACTAATTGTCCTACAAAAGACTGCAACTGCCTGCATCCCTGAGTCCAGGGGCCACCTTCCTTTCACCTGGTCAAGATTCCAGTGCCTTCCGCCCAGCCTGCCAACAACCTCCGAGGACAATGAAATTTGCAGTAGCCAGGGTAGCAATAGTTAGTCCCCCCCCCCATAGTCAGCCTAGGAGCCACCTCGGCTTACGATAGTGAGGTGCCCTCTGCAGTATATGACTAGAATTGCTCCATTTTTATTTTGCTTCTTCAAGGTGGTCATATCTCCCTTCTTTGGCTGGGCAGTAACTCAGCAGCAGCCTTCCAGAGGACCCTCCATCACAGCAGAAGGACATTGCCTTGACCATCCTCCATCCTTCCATCATCGTCATCTTCAGTTCCCGGACCAGCCTTCATCCTTCATCTTCTGCATCCACTTCTTCTTCTTCATCCTGTGATCCTCAGTCTTCCTGCAGGGCAACAAGACTGATCAGTCACGAAGGTACTGTACCGATCATTCCAAGTTAGCTAGCCAACACCTGCTCCACACCGAAGAGACTGCTCCTACTACTGGACTATCATACCATAAGCTGGTGTGTCTTTAGTTACCCTTGGCCAAGGTGGTTAGGCATTGGTAAAGTTAGTATGTTTGACGTCTGCAGACTTAGGGCACTAGGTGACCCTTTTAGAGGTACCTCATGTATTGATGTTATATATATGACTGTTTACTTTTACCTTCACTGCACCTAGACCTGTATACTAAGGTTCATACTAAGGTTAAGTAAGGAGCTAGGGAGCAGTGAGGCTCATATTTACTCCTGTTTACTAATAATAATTTAAAATTGGATGTGATGAAATAAAATTATCCAATTGTTTCTTAAAAATTATTTTAGAACTACTGATTATAACATTAAGTGGGAGTGCATTCCAAATTTTAACAATACATAAAGTAAAAAAATATCTCCTCTGTAAATACTGGTAACGCCTTTGCTGAATCTGTAGGGGGTGTCCTCTAAGATTGTGATTATTCTCTTTAAAGGAAAACCCAAGGATATCTATTAATAGAGGGTCATTTATTATGTTGTACATCAAGAGGAGATCCCCTCTTAATCTTCTATCAAATAGTGACATTAAATTTAGAGATTGTAATCTAAGCTCATATGATACATTTTTAAAGCCATTTATCAATTTGATGAATCTCCTCTGAACTTTCTCAAGTTTAACGATATCTTGTTTTTTATAAGGACACCATAATTGTGATAAAAAGTCAAAATGAGGACGGACATATGCTCTGTAAAGTGGCATAAGTACTTCTTTCTCTCTGGATTTAATATTCCATTTAATTGCCCAAATTACACTGTTTGCCCTACATATGACTGCGTTAATCTGTGAGTCAGGAAACAATTTATTAGATACAATAACCCCTAAATCTTTTTATAACTCTGTATTAATAAGTGGTTGATTATCTAATGTATACACATGTTCGGGGTTGTTGGTCCCAAAATGCAATACCTTGCATTTAGCAAGGTTCAATTGCATGTCCCATTTAGAGGTCCATAGAGAAATATTATTCAAATCCTTTTGTAGGGCATATATTTGCTCGCTATTCTCACATGTATAGTTGCCTTCTATCACTAAGTATTGTGTTGTGCAAGACAATCACTGTGAGTGCCTTGTACTCTGCAACCACATAACCAATACTTTCCAGCATAACCAGTGGCTGTTTCAATAAAAGCTTGCTGTTTGCACCTGGAACTGTTGTGCCTGCCTCTCCTTGGAAAGAAGAGATGAACCACCCTCCTAAGTCTGGTCACCACACTGTCATAAAGCAAATGCCTCAAGTCCACTTCAGAAACTATTTTCACTGAGCCATTTATTCTAATACCTGCTTGCCAAGTCAGTGTTTCCACTCTTCGAGATGGTGTCATTGATCACAGATATTTGTCTCTGATGGTTTAATGCCTCAGAGTCATCCTGATCATATCTCTCAGCTATCTGAAGTTCGGGGGATACAGTATTATCACTCATAACTGCTCCACCTCACATGAAAAAGGTGCTTTCCTACATACAGAAGGCACTATATCACATTGTAAACTCAGACTTGAAAGGGGAAATTCACAATTAATGAAGCTCAACTAAAAAAATAAATAAAAAACACTAGTTTCCAGTGTTCTGAGCTAGTAAAAACAAACACCCACTCTCTCTCCCTCTCTGCAGGCTCTCTCCTCTCACCTTGCAAGGCCTGAAGGCACATCTTTTTAGGAAAACATTTTCAGATTATTTAGAGTTAAGCTAGTAATGTGCTACAATATCTTATTTACATTGGATTGTTTAACTGTTTTATCTTATTATTTGTTTTTATGTTTATTTAGTGTTGTATGTGTTTCTTACCTACTTGTACAGCACTCAGAGCCTCCGGGATGGGGTGCTCAATCAAATAAACTCTTACTTATTTACTAGTATCTCCATGTCTACAGTGCCTCAGTGTTCGATGGTTTGTGTTTCCATATTTAAGTGACAAAAGTTGAAAGGTATGGTGTCCCGATTCATTTTCCAGGGGATTGATAGGTAGGGAATAGGACACTGCAAAACCAGAAGAAAGTCAGGCACACATAACTGCAGAAATTGCAAGACATTGACTATTGTGCTTCGTTCACCTCCCATGAGGCTTTGTCAAAACCTGCAATCTGGGAGCACATTGATGCCTTAAATACACAGTTTTTGTTTCCCCATAATGCTACTTCTTGTCCTTGTCTCACTTGGTGGCACCCTCCAGCCCTGTCATTGAACTTCTCACACACTCAGCGGTTATTCAACACTTGCCCTGGACCACCATGTAGTGGGTGGCCAGCCGTGTTGGTTGTGTGACAGCCTGCAGGGTTGCTGGCATGGATGGTAGCATTTTCTTCTCACTACTGGAGTTTGGGCAAAAGCCTGTGGGGTTGCTGGCATAGATGACGGCATTTTCCTCCTTTCACTGTAATTTTCTAGCCAGGGTGCCATCGTGCAATGATGCAGTGGCAAGCATGAATGACAGGCAACTGGTGGTGAGCCCTCCCCTTCTGGTGCTCCTGACTATGCTGCTGACCAGTCTCCACCAGTTGGCAGTCAAGCAGCAGGAGCACAGGAGTAGCATTCACCACCCCACCCCCCTGCCAGAAAGAGAGCAGTGCCTGAGACGCTCAGTCCTTCATTCCTTGGCCAGCCCCCGTGGGCTACACTCCTTTCTGAATATGGATCACAAGCGTAGCAAGTGGTAGTAGTACCGGGCCAGCCAAAATACACCATTTCTCAAAGAGAAAATACCCAGCTGTATCTTGTCATTGAGCTGCAACCATTCTGCGTGTAAAAAACTAATATAAAGACCAAGAGTGCAAAGCACTTAATTTACAGAAAGTGCATAGGGTGAAATAAATGTACCAATGTAAACAACAATCTATATACAAAACACATCATCAGAAAAGCCTTTGTTACTTCATCAATAAGTTGCCTTATTTGCACTTTAGTGTATATTCCTTTATGCTGAACTTTATTATTGCAAAGCATTAAACATCTTTAATGGGTGATGTGATTTACAGCTTGTCCTGTCACTGGGATTACTGGGCCTTGCCTTTTCTTCTGTGCAGTAGTCCAAGTATTCTCCTAAGAGGAGACAGAAAAGAGACAAAAAATAATAGTAGAATGCACATTTTATTGGGGTTACATTAAACCCGCTATTCAAACCTCATTTGTTTGCAGATTAGAACACCCCTGTAAGTTCCAGGGTGAAAATACTAGGGCACTCTCCCCCTCTCCTCCTGGAGACCTGAATTTAAATCCCATCAGTCCCCACTTGCTTACTGTATGACCCTGAGCAAGTCACTTAGCTGCGTTGTGCTCCCAGGTCGCACCTGGAAACAAGCTCTGGTTTAGTGTGCCTTTCCTTGTTAAACAATCCCCCATACTGCTTCCCAGCTAACTACCAACTTCCTGCATTGTTCTCCCCCTCCAGCTGCTGCTGAGGAAGTAATGCTATGATAAGTGAGCTGAACAATGGGCTTGCAGTGATCAACTGGAAGTGAGGTTTCTGGCACCCAGTACACTGTCACATGTAGGCTGACAGCATTGAGGGGGTTGTACTGAAGAGTTGAGGCAGTGCGTTTGAAAGCCCCCCGTAGCTGTTGCCCTAAATGTAGCTGCTGATGGAATTTGCTGAGGTATCCAGTCTTAGGATCAACTGGTCCAAGTCAGAGGCCCTCCCCCAAAACAAACTTTGCAACCACCAATTAATTAATGGTACCTTGGAACCTAAACTGGGCAGAGAAGCCAATCATGCATCTGGAAATCAAGGCCCCCCCCCAATATAATACAGTGGGCTCTATTTTCAAAGGTCAGAGAATGACGCAAGGTGTTTGCACCAGAAAAGATTGACGCAAGGAGCAAACTGTGTCAAACTTGCATCGATTCCAATTTTCTTATGCTACTTGTGTAAAAAGCAGAACCCTCTACGCCAAAATGACTTGCATCAAAAAATGTGTGTACCATGTCATAATGGGGCTTGCATCAAAAAAATGATGCACCATACCCCAGAGGGTGGCTGACGCCTGGAACAGCCTGCCTCCGGAGGCAGTTGGGGCCAATACTGTCGGGGGCTTTAAGCGAGCATGGAACAGGTATAGGGGCATCATTATCCAGAATGAATAATCAGGTAGGGGGGGGTAGTAACCTACAAATCCTGGGCAGACTAGATGAACCTTGAGGTTTCCTTCTGCCGTCACATTCTATGTATTTATTTTCAAAGGTGGAAGCTGTTGACACTGCATCAAAAATGCACAACACTGTTAGAGCAGCCAGAGCTGGTCTAAGTAACACCGAAGCATATAAAGGAGAGGAGAGGATAGGTTATATAGCAAGTTATAGAGCCAATATTCCCCTGCAGGACTACTTTAGATCATTTGGGGGGGCTTAACATGCCACTGTCTTGACCACTAAATCCCTTGTATTTTTTGACTCAGCTTGAGTCATTCTCGCCCCATGCATTGTCTTTTTGATGTAACCTGAATAAAATTCTCACCTCACGCAGTGTCTTTTGGACACAGCTTGCATCATTTTCGCTCTGTGCATCACTCATCTTTTTGACTCGACTTGAATCATTCTCATACCATGCATTTTTTACTCAGCTTGTGACGTTTTCTCCACTTGCAACATATTTTTGACGCAGTGGACCTCTTGTGTCATTCTGGGGGACTTTGCTACTGAGAATGCTTTTCTTGCAAATATGGTGCACGGTATTTGGTGCACCTGCATTTGACGCAAGGTGGTTGTTTGACGCACCTTGCATCAGTCTAAGGGCCCTTTGAAAATCTGGCCCAGTGGTTTAGTTACATTTGCACCTTTGTTATCAAGTATAAGTGCCAGTTTTAATTGATGTAAGCCACGGAACTTGCCATTATGTGGCTGCACACAAACTGTAAAGATGATGACTGCACCACAAATAATGTACTTGTTTGCAAACTTCCCACTTTATCTTCCAGATAAAATATTTAGCAAAATAGATCAGCTGTTCAAAGACTTTTTGTGGTAGAGGAATCCAGTTAGATTCAAAGCACTAAACTCAAAACAGGGGTGAGAGATGGGTGTTTGGGTCTACCATGGATTTATGTTTCTCAAATGAGGCCACTGTGGCCACATGTGGCCACCAGCACAATTTTGTGTGGCCACAGAACTCTTCAGAGACCCAATTAAAAATGTAATGGAATGGGCAGTAACATCCAGTAAATATATTCAAGTGAAAATACATTGAGGTCTGTATTTAATATATGCTGTGTGAATATAAATGTGTTATATACTGTATTTAACGTATACTGTGTGAAGATAAATGTGTTGTATCAGGGATTTGGTGTACATCAGGGGGTTTGGGGTGACAAAAATAAGGAGTGAGGCCACCAGTAAGTTCTGGTGGCTACACTCTGAGGCCCACTGAAGCCAAGCCATCAGGATTTGGGGCATGAGAATCACTGGTCATTAGAGGGTATCACTGGGACTTTGTACTTCAGTAATCGAAATCTTGGTGCTCCTTGGGTCGGGCTATGTAATAATCCAAGTGGCAGGACATAGAGGCAGAAATACTGGATAATCTATGCCCTTTGGATTATCTTTACAGGAGTCTACCAGAAGGGGTATGCTTTCATCCCACTAAAAGTAATACCAAAGCAGTATGGGAAAAAAGTACAAGCATTTGTCGATGCCGAATGTTTGCTTGCTGGTATTGGCATTGGTACTGCATGAGTTCGAGAGACACATAATAGGAATGGCAGTGCAGTATTGAACTAATGCCAACCCCAACCCCCACCTTGCAGAGACTGACAGGTGTTGGGGTGTGCCTTTGGGTCATCAGCCATAACGCTCATGCCATTCCACATCACCCCCCCCCCGCAGATACTGACAGGTGTCACAGTGTGCCTTGGGGTCTTTGGCCCTTATGCTCACCCCATTCCATAAGGAAATAAGCTGAGATGGGTGCAGTATAAGAGAATGGGGTGAATGTTATGGCCAAAGACCCCAAGGCACACCTTGATGCCTGTCAGTGGCTGCAGGGTGGGAGTGGAATGGCATGAACATTATGGCAGATGACCCCAAGCCACATCTCTGATGCCTGTTAGTCTATACAGGGTGGGGCATTACAGTTGGAAACCTTAATGCCCCGGGTGTTTGTTGGTATTTTCACTCCCAGATTTTTAAATTGGGCTTTTTGGGACCCCATCTCATGAACAGTGACACAATCATTTTGTTACTCAATCCCGAAAGGTGATTTTGCACAGGGAATGCGTCATTCGGCACAACAGGTGCGAAAAGACATTTTGGGCAGGATGTGAAAAGTTACATCTATACAGTTCATTAGGAGGTGTTAAAAAATGGCAAAGTTGAAAATGTGGAGTGAAAATATGAAAGAGTGACGAAGTTACGGGAATGCATAGAAACTGTGAATGCATGCTCTTATTGCAGTCATTCTTTTAGAATTTTTCATTAAATTTTCAACATGGCCTTTTTGGGACCTCCCTTCATGAACAGTGACACTGTGATTTCATTAATCTATCCCAAAAGTTGATTTCACACAATGACTGCGTCATTCTGCGCCACAGGTGCGAAAACACATTTCAGGTGGATGCAAAACATGACAGCTGTACTGTTCATAAGGAGGTGTGAAAAAATAGCAGTGTAGAAAATTTGGAGTGAAAATATTAAAGATTGGCGAAGTTACGAGTATGCATACAAACTGCACAATGCAAGCTCGTAATGCAGTTATTTCTTGGAGTTTTTTCACCAAGCTTGCAACATGGGCTTTTTGGGACCCCACCTCATGAACAGTGGCACTGTTGTTTCGTTAATCAGTCCCGTAAGGTGATTCTGCGAAGCAACTGCGAAACTACCTTTTGGGACCGAGAAACTAAATGACAGTGCCAGTCTTCATGAGGTCCCAAGAACCACATGTTGAACATTTGGAACCAAAACTCCCAAAAATGGCTGAGATATCAACTTAAGTTGAAACCCCCATTGACTGCCATTATAAGGCTTACAGTGATTTTGTTTAGTTTGCGGTCGACTTTTGAAGAGTGCAGACGTGTTCCTGGTCCACAGTAGATTGCACCACTAGACCTCCAGAGGTAAGTATGGGTGAGGCGGGGTGCAGGGAGGTGGGGTGTGCAGAAAGAGGGTCAGGATGGGGGAGGTGGTGGTGAGGATGATGAGGGACTGTTTCCTTTTTCTGTAGGTTTAAAAGGAAAAAAAAAACTCAGGGGTCAGTTTTCTTTTTTATGGGTGAAATACTATGAAAAATAAATTGTGGCACACTGGGGTAGGCTCCCAGTGTGCCAGACTAATGGAGGGGGGGGGCTCAGTGCCGACCCGGGAATTGGGCACCCTGAGGTTGGCTGGAAAAAAGGGGGCATGGGGGTACATCTAACACAAGGAGTGGGCATCCTGGTGTCAGAAAAAGATAACAATTACTTTGGCACACTGGGGTGGGCTCCCAATGTGCCACAATAGCGGGGGGTATGCCGATACAGGGATTGGGCACCCCGTTGTCAGCAAAATATATGTTCAGCCTTGTGGGGGGAAAGCTGACATGGCATTGGGCACCCAAATATTGGCTTTGGGGGGAATGTGCGATGGACAGCAGGAGCCGTCAATTATGCAAAACCATGGTGGGCTTGTTTATTTCACCGGGAAAGGCACACTGAGCAAACGAGTTGCTTGTAAGTCCAGTCATGTGCATTTACTGTGCACTGTAATGGGCATGGCTGGAATGTACCCAGTTGCGGGGAGAGATCTGCTACTGCAATGATGAAACTATCCATGATTGGAGCGGCAGATTTCTTTCAAGTCTGACCTGTGCTCTGAAACTGCCGTCATTGGCAGCTTCCTTGTTGAGTGGTGGCTGAGGGATGTGCCCCTGAAAGCGTTCGCTGGACTGGCTGAACACTGCCACACCTCTGCAATGCTCTACTAACCTCAGAATGTTTCTTGTGCACTGCGTGTGCAAGCAGACATAAAAAAGAGACCACTACCATTCTCAGAAAAGAATTGGCTGTAAAGGTAAAGGCTAAAATGGTAGCATTCAGAAGGTATAAGGAGATACAGAGGAAGGAGGATATGGAGGTGTATCAGGAGAAACAGAGGAATGCAACGAAAGCAGCAAGAAGTGCAAAGGCGCAAACTGAGGAAAGAATAGCTCAGTGGGTAATGAAAGGGGACAAGGCATTTGTTTAGGTATTTAAGCAGAAAGAGGATGATTGGGGTGACCAAGTGGTGCAGAGGGCTGACGTGCTGTCAAGTGCCTTACCTCTCACGACGCTGGTGACTCGAATTTGGGACGAGTTTGGATCACTGCAGTCAGCAGGAGGAGGACCAAGAAAGGATTGAGCAGCCACTTGGCAGTTCTCCTCTCTCAGTTTAGGGGTGGTGGACCTTCCCAGTTCTTGGCTGCCACTAGATGAAGGCCTCGTGGCAGCACCAACATACAGGAGGCATACATAAGTCAGAGGAGGGTGGTGGGGGCCATGGTTCTAGAATGCATGCATACCTCCACACTCATGCGTCCTCTGTGTCACTGCAGGCTCCAGAAAGTAGTGGGAGAAAATGGAGGAAACTGAGCAGACCAGGCTTCAAGAAGCCACGACAGACACCTGGACCCACCCTTCCACTCTGACTGGTAAGGCATTCTGGACTACGTGCTCAGTAAGTGGGAAGGATGGCCCTCCCCCCTGGCCCTACCACGGGGGGATCAGCAGGGGAAATATCCCTCACTCTCGAGGAAGGACAGGGGTGGTCCAAGAACATGGCTGAGAAGCCCCCCAACCCCCACCGTTCTGGCTCCAGAAGATCAAAACCTTTATATTAGGAGAAAAAAAAAACAGGAAGACCGTGGAGGAATTGCAAGGTTAAGAACGGTAGGGGGAACTTTGCAGATGAGCAGGATAAGGCAGATATCCTGAACAAATACTTTTGTTTAGTGTTCACAGAGCAAGAAGGGGAGGGGCCCACAAAAAAAGTAACAGGAACGCTGGAGGGAGGGAGGTGGACACATGTCCAGTTTCAGAGGAAACAATCATGAAGGGACTCACAAATCTGAAAGTGGACAAGGCAGTGGGGCCAGGTGGGGTGCATCCAAGGGTAATGAGGGAGCTTAGGAAGGTACTGTCTGCACCTCTTACAGTCCTATTTAACAGCTCACTGGAAACAGGACTGGTTCCAGAGGACTGGAAAGGGCAGATGTAGTCCCACTTCACAAAAGTGATAGCAGGGAGGATACTAGCAACTATAGGCTAGTCATCTTGACATCGGTGGTAGGAAAGTTAATGGAGTCACTGCTGAAGGAAAGGACTGTGGAAAATCTTGAGTCCAGCTGATTACAAGACCTGAGGCAACATGCATTCACGAGGGGGGAGGTTATGTCAGACAAATCTAACAGCTTTCTCTAATGGCATGACCAGGAAATTAGATCAGGGTGGAGGAATGGATGTGGACTACCTAGATTTCAATAAGGCTTTTGACACTGTTCCACATGGGAGACTCGAAATCAAGCTAGGCATCTTAAGGGTGGATCCAAAGGAGGTAAACTGAGTTAGAAATTGGTTAAGGGATGGGTGATAGAGGGTGGTGATAAAATGGAGTTCACTTTGGAGAGGGGAGGGAGACCAGCATGGTGCCTCAGGGATCAGTACTGGGACCAATACTTTATAAAGAGCTGGTGACATGTTCAACGAAATTTTAGCAAAACATATTTTAACACAGTCCAGCTTGTATTTCCATAGTGCTGTATTCCTTCTCCCCATTATTTATTACTGACGTTATTTGCATGAAAACAACATCTTTGGTACTGAAGAGGTCATCTATTCCTGCTGCTTTCTCCCTACCTGAAGTCATAGAGCACTGCTTGTGACCTCACAGTTACTCCCATGGCAACTGATTGTGATGCGACAACCGAGGATTATGACTTGAAGTGGGGAGTAAGCTATGGAGGCAGATGAACTCAAAATGAACATTAAAGGATAAAGATCACATATTCATACACATTTCTTAGTAATAAATTATGGGAAGGAGAAATATATAAAATAGAAATGGAATGGAAGCAGAATTGTACCCAATTATTATGTTTTTTTTTAAGTTTTCTTTGAGGTGTCAGTAGCTCTTTAATGTTTTTAGAACTGACAATGCAGAGGAGTTAGAAGGGAAGGTCTTACTCTTTGTGGATGACGCCAAACTAGGGTGTACACTCTGGGGTGGTGGTGGTGGTGGAAAGAATGCTCAGAGACCTGGGAAAATTTGAGGAGTGGTCAAGGGTATGGCAGGTGGGTTTCAATGTGAAGAAGTGCAAACTCATGTAGTTTAATACTTGGTTTACAGAGAAGGAAACAGACATGATTGTCCTTACTTGTACTTCACAAAAGTATGATCACAGACTTAGTAAGTCAAGTAACTTAAAAAAAAAAAGTTTATTAAAAATGAAAATTATATGAACCGGCCTTGTGGCACAGAGGATTGACACGGCACACCTTGAGCCACGCCGGTGACCTGGGTTTGGGAGTGAGCTTGGGCCGCCACGGGTCAGTCAGTGGAAGGCAAGGAGCCAGGATTGAGCAACAGTCAGGTAGCTCTCCTCTCTAGGGAGGGACGAAAGGTTTCCCTGCATCTTGGCTGCCACCCGATGGAGGCTAGGTGGCAGTGCCAGGCCAGGGGGAACCTGTAATAATCCCTGTAATTGTTATGTATCTACTCTGTACTGCATAACTGTGTTGCATCTACTCTGTAATGTTACCCCAGACGCCCCTGAAAAAGGGACCTCCGGGGCTCAGTGGGTATACCCGGTCATCAAAATTAATAAATAAAGAAATAAATAAAAACCTAGGTGCTAGGCCGTGAGGGAGGATGTGGCCATCATTAGAGCTGCGGGACACATGCGCACCTCCATGCTCAACCGCATACCGGGGTCCCAGGAATGGGAGAAAAATATAAAATACCATGTCTGTCCTGGTGCCGTAAGGCAGGAGGGGTACCCGGTGAACACCAGGCTTAGCAAAACAAAAAAAATAATAATTTAAAATTATGGCTTATTTAGCGCCTCTGGCAGGAAGTTTCTTGCCATGAGTTGCCTGCCCCAAGGGTGTCAGCTACTCTTTAAACTCATCTGCATTGCTACTGGCCAGGTCATTGGTACCTAGATGCATCACGCGTGGTTTCCCACCCTCTGTTCTGGTCAGCTTCTCCAACTGGGAGATCATCCTGCTTGCAGTTGTCCTTGGATAATATAGAAAGGATATATTCACCCTGTTAGAGTTCAATACCAGTCTCTTCATCCCACAAACTATGAAATCCACTATGAGAAACATACTCTTCCTATTTCTTCTGCCCGTACTCAAAACTTTTACACCAGGTTCGTTCTTTTATTATATTATTTATTTATTTCTATTTTGATGATCAGGTAGGTGCGCTGGCACCAGTCGCCTTTTTAAGGCACAACCTGGACACTACAAGTACATTGGGAGAAAGGAACAACAGAAGCACAGTACACATTACAAAAAGTCTCACAAGTTGAAATAATACATATTTACACGTCACTTGGTTACATGGAGGAGAGCATGATATACCGTGATGTGTACAATGGTACAATGGCTAGCACAGCAGGTTTACAACAGTGAGAAAGAGCTAAATAATAATTAGTGAAGGAGGTCTAGCTACAAGAAACAGGAGCATGTCCCAATATCCAATAAACAGTCCTTCATCTTAGCAGGAAAAACGTTGTAGGAGGGGACTGCCTCATGGGGACAGCTATGGAGTTCCATAGAGAAGCAGCCCTAAAACTGAAGGATTTCTGTCCCGTCCCTGCCCACCTGGGTGTGGAGTGCATTTTTGACAGTGGAATGGGAGTGAGGGAGGTTAACAGGAGTGAGCATTGCTTTTATGTACTAAGGCATATTGCCATGTAGAGTCTTAAATACAGAACTGGCCAGCAGGAGTTGGGCCTTGCGCTCTGGCTGCTGCCAACCTAGCTGCTCTAGGTTGGTGCAGTTGTGGGACCTGGGCCCATGTGAGGAGGCAGATTTGGCCACCTTGTGATATAGGGTTTTTTTCCTTTGACTACACTGATTCTGGAGCAGTGTCTGTTACAATGGCCCCATAGTCTAGTCAAGGAAGCAGGTTGCTTTGTACGATCCTTGCACAGTCTGCAGTGAGAAGCCTTTGGTTATGGTGGAGCTGCCCCAGCTTTTGGTGTACTACCATGACAGTGTTGCTTAAATGGACATCAAATGTAAGGCACGGATCAAGGGTTACCCCCGGGTAGTTGAAATCCGCTACTAATTCAAGTCTACTGCCATCTAAGGTAGAGATGGTGAGGTCTTCTAAGTGCTGATTGATTTTTTTTTGGGGGGGAAGGAGGCAGAGCAAAGAAGGACGGCTTTCATCTTGGGTACGCCTAGAACTAGCTTTTCATATAAGAACCAGCGTTGGAGAGCACGAAGGTCTGTTCAAGGGTAATGCTAATACTGGATATATTTCTCCAAGTGTGTAGACAGTATCATCTGCTTAAGGCAGGGATTTGGCAGTTAAGCAGATTTTGGGCAGATTATTAATGAATAGCGTGAAAAGGCAGGGGCCCACTATGCAGTCCTGCTGCACATCATGAGTGATGGTGTCAGCATCAGAGGTTGTCCTGCCCAGTTTGACCACCTGGGACTCGTTTTGCTGGTAACTTGAGAACCACTGTGCTTCTACCATGCTCACCTCAAGAGTGCTGAGCCTTTGCAGAAGCAGACAATTGCCTACAAGCTTGAAGGCCTTGGTTAGGTCCATGAACACTGTGCCTGTCATGAGCCCTTTGTCCAAGCTTGGTGCACAATATCCATGAAACCAATCCAGTACAAGCCAGTGCAAGTTCCATGTCCCTTTCTGAAACCATGCTGCTCCACACAAAGTAGTTTGTGCTGGTACAGGCAGGAAGTTAGCTGGTCATGCACAATCCTATTGTGCACTTTGGCTAGGCCCGAGAGTGTGGAAATAGGCCTACAGTTGTCCAAGGCAGTATTTATTTATTTATTAAATTTTGATTACTGGGTAGGCCCATTGAGCCCCAAAGGTCCCTTTTTCAGGGACAACCCGGGACACAGTACAGAGACAAAGAGTAGTCATGCCTTTCTTGAAGAGAGGTATTACCATGGACTGCTTCCAGATATCGGGATTGTTTTCGTCTCAAATGAGAAGTTAAATATTTTGCCGACTGGTGTGGAAATTAGAAGCGTGACTAATTTGAGAAATTTGGGGGACAGGCCATTAACTCCAGCCGATTTTTGTGTTTGCTTGTGCGCTTGCTCAAGAAACATGCTGGGACAGTACTGCATTCAGAGGTGTGTCAGGGACCAGTCCAATGCAGAGCACTGCACAATGGACACGACCCTGACACACCAATGAATGGTGAAGGCCAGCCTGACAGCTGTTGAAATTTCACAGCGGGAGCTGGCCTTCACTTGAGAGAAAAGAACCGCACTAATGAGAGAGTGCGCTTCATTGCTCTCATTTGCATAGCGGCCATTACCCTCTGCTGCTGTCATCATTGGTCTCCATTCCCGGCTGACCCCTAGCTGCAAATAAATCCTTCCCGCCTCCTCCCTCTGCTGCTGTCATCCCCGCTCTCTCCAGGCTTCAACATTAGCTGCCATGTCATTAGGCAAATGATGTAAAACAACACATCTTATGTTTTTGTGACAGGCATGCATACATGCCGTACCTCGGCATTGAAGATGTGACATGCATTCTCTTGTTGTAAAGTATTATTAGTTCCAAGATCATGTTTTTATCAGGATTACTATTATTACCTGGCCAAGCCTGTCCTCTGGTGCCCTGCTAGCTACAGGTTTTGCTCTTGCTCTTTCTCGGTCATGTTACCGCTCCGTTTCTCTGTTACAATGGGGCAAGCTGAATCTTTCGCTTTTACGATAGTAGGGATGGATAAAGTAAAGAATTAGGCTGGTTCAACCAGTATGTTATGGGGTGGAACTGTGTGCAACAACATCATGTAGGGCACGGAAAATAAGGATCTCGGGAGGATAACGTGTGAGTTTAATATTAACTTTTGCTATACGGATTTTCTCTGATTGTAAAGTATATTATACAGAGCTATCTATTCTTCAGTCCTTACCTTTCTCCCCCATGTTGGATGTGCCTGTCTGTAACTAATGCAACCCATGTACAGCAAACGTTCTGCAAGGGCTTCACCAGGCATTCCATCAATGACTGAAACTGTCTCACGGCAGTACGGTGCTCTGAAAAGTGTCCCAACCCACATTACAAGGGACGTTATGTTACCCCCCCCCCATTGCTCCATCACAGCTATCTCAAACAGAAAAGGTGAATGCCCACACTTAAATGCAGACTGACCGATTTTAAAGCAGACATTCACAATGCTCTGTGATACAAAAGTGAATATAACCTTAGCACAAGAAAAGGTGCTAGTTTCCACGTTGTTATGAGTTTAAATCTTCATGCTTGACGTTGCGGCCCTGTCTTTTTAAGGTCAGTTACCTATATTTAGGTGATGAGAAAATGTTGCACTGTATAGGAAAAGTGAGGGAGTATCTAAGGACACCATATGCCACAAATGGTAATAACCAGAATCGATCCTGAATTGGAATGTGCCTAAAACGGGAACATAATTGAGTCCGATGCAATGTTTTGTTGCATTCCTGGTAATTTTCCAGAATCGGTTCGGTGAAGTCCAGTTCCTGGACCCCTGTTTTGGGTGCATTCTGGTTTCAGAACCTCGAATCTGGAACAATTCCAGGCAGGTTTGGAACCCTGCCCTGGTCAGTCCCAGTTCTGCTGCTGACCAAAGGAAAACTGGACTGGAACTGTTCCACCAGCAGAACCGCGAGAACTTGAAAGTGAACACCATTCCCTGGATCAGACTGGAAGCAGCCCTAGTGGAGAGGGCCAGGGGTAGTTATTTTAAAACAGCTCAGTCCTGTTGGTATGGTGCTAGTGGGCAGCAGTGGTGCGGTCTGATTAGACAGTCCAGAGATAATGAGAGGAGAATACCAGTCCAGGGAAACCAGATTGACGGCAATCAAGAAGCTGCACAGTCAGAGGGCTAAAAAGAGACAATACTACAAAGCAGTGAGAGGGACCAGTGGACAGAGGAGAGAGGGGCCGGGAAAACTGAAAAATATTTAGGAAGGGTACTTTTAGTAACATAAAGCATGCAGCAAAGAGCAACAGAAACAACCTCTGTGATCGTAAATTTTTTTTCCCCCGAGTGGAAGAGTCAGGAAAAAAAAAAAAACTTTACGATCTCAAACTAACCGGCTTCTTTCTCCCCCTTTCTCTTGCTTAGAATTCTATTGCAAATTGATTTGGGTTATTTACATGACCGCTCTGGGAGGTCCCTAAACCGGAACGGTGATAATATGAAACCGGCATTGTCGGCTTTCTTTTGTCACATTAAAATCATTCCCCACTGGATATGGAATTAAACTTCACTCAGTATCTTGCTGAACTATTTATCCAGAGTTGTTGCTTCTGCTAATGTCTCCCATCCCCGCTGCCCACAGAGTTTAATTCCATAGCCAGTGGGGAATGCATTTTATTTGATAAAAACTTATGGGAGAGCCAGAATGCCACAGTTTGATATTAAAACTGTTCCGTTTACTGACCTCTGAGAGCTGTCATGTAAATAACCCAAATTAATTTGCAACAGAATTTCAAACTTGATGAAGGGGAAAAAATTATTTTTTGGGGGCTTTACTATCATAAACATTGTTCTGCTGCTCTTTGCTGCATGCTTTGTGTTATTGAAAGTGCTGTTCTTCCTTAAGCAGCTGTGCAGTCACAGCCTTTTGGAATGCTGTGAAGGATAACTTTACCCAGATGTCATGTCTCAGTCGACATGGTTTACTTTCTGGAACCTACAAATCATCTGAAGTGTTCCCTTTGGCTGCAGGTCTGCAGTTTATTTTATTCTACTCAGTGCTGACTTAGGACAGCGACCATTTGACTCCAGGGTGATGGTTTGTGGCAGACATTAATTAGATATGGTCAAATATTGCATCATATAAATAACTTGGCTGTTAAAGTTTTTGGGCTCGATGTTCAGAGGTTACCTGCACAGTTTAGTTGCATAATCTGGGATGGCATGACTTGAGCAGTTTATATAGGTTAGGCTTTTATTTATACTATATAGCATTTGTCTTACTGTGTATAGCACTTAATGCAATGTATCCAAATAACAACATACTGACAGGGCAAAGTGGCAGACCAGTGGAACAAAATAAGTGCCAATGAAAAACAGAAACTGTTCATAGTCAGCCTTCAATAAAGGCTTACAAAGACTTGTAGGTTTTCCACTTCTTCCTAAAAACAGTCACAGATACAGAACAGCTAATTGAAGACATTGAGTTCCACAGGACTGGCACAGCAACTATGGTTAGACTTAAGAAGGCCAATAAAATGCAGAGAAGGCAGTGCCTTGTAGATCAACTGATGGGGTCACCCAGACTTGTAGTTTAGGCATTAATTTATCCTCTGTTCAAAATGTTACTCTTTGTAACTTACATTGTGGAATTTTTTGTTTTATTTGCAATGGTACATGCTTTATTTAACAGTAATTTAATTTTAATTTACGTGTTTAAAACAACTGTTGTATTATTTTTCTTTTTTTTTCCCCCCAATTGTTTAAGCAGGAGTGGCACACTAAGCTGAAGCTTGTTTACAGGTGCGACCTGGGAGCACAGGAGAGTTAAGCGGCTTGCTCAGGGTCACACAGTATGCAAGTGGGGGCTCTGGGATTCAAACCCAGGTCTCCAGCTTAGAGCCTTAAATCATTGTGCTATACTGTATTATATGCAGGCCACCACTGGAAATAAGCTTCTTAGTGAAAGCAGCACTGCAAAATTTTGACCTACACATTTTATTGTGTTTTAGATAGCCCCAGACTTGTATGAAACACTCTGTGCAATAGTTGTGAATTGGCTTTACCACTTCTTTTTTTTAGTTGAAATAATAAAAGGAATTCTCCTTTTAGTGTGGCTTGATGAAGGTTTTCATCAATATTCTCTGTTGTTTTTGAACATCAGTTGTTTAACATTACTTTTTTGTGACTGTAATAACCTTATGGGACAACACATGCACAGAAACAGCTGAGAATAGTGAGCTATATTGAAAGGAACGCTCCTTTTATTACTTCAAATTAAAAAAAAAGTATTAAAGCAGAATCGAGATGTGGAAAAATGGATATCATGCAAATCAGGAGATGTGGTACTGTAAAACAAATTAAAAAGTGTTTGTCAAAATTGTCATAGTTATCATGCACAACTGTAGGCAGTAGTCTGTTTCACTCAGTAGAGTGTATTTCAGTAGTCCAGCTGAGATGCATGTGACCAATGTGTGTACTGTACTAGCATTCTCAGTTTGTTTGAACCCAGGTGAGAGTATAACCTGTCAGTATTCCACAGATAACAAAAGCAGCTCTTAATTGCAGAGGAAAATGGATTCCAGGGCTAAACTGGCATTAAGAGCCACCCTGGGTTTTTGGCCATGCCCCTAATTTAAAGTCCTCCATGTGAGACTTGGTTGAGCTCCGTCTGACACCTTGGTATTGCTTGGGCTGAACCAGTTGGAGATAATTCAGATACATTGATGTAAGCATGTTTTGGATAGTCCATCAGAAGTGAATGAAAGGCAGAGTTGAGTGTCATCCCCCTACAAAAAAAGCAACAAAAAAAAAACTGGATATTGGATGTAGGGGAGCCCCCTTGCCATCTATTTGATGCAAATTACAAATACATAAGTGTATCAAAATATGTGTAGCCCAAGTCAGTATGGTTAAGGAAAGGTTTAATGTCAAATTTATTGGCCAAATTATTGTAGGAGTGAAGAGATCTGTGACTTTTTTCTTAGCTGTATATATTCACCAGAGAGAGGGGTTCAGCTGCTATTAATTTATGTGCACCTGTGCAAGATCCTGGGCAGTACAGACATTGGCCTGTCAGATTTCAACCCTGTGTACCCAAACAGCACTATAGTAGAAGGACCAAGATTTTTGTTGACCGCCATTAGCGCGCCATCCTTATGTTGACCGCATTTCGCGGTCTGCATGCGGGAGTATAAGAACAGATTGCTTTCTTCAGGGGGCTTTGCCTCCCAAATCCCCCATGCAGGGGACTCTGCACCCACACCCTCTGCTACTAAAATGACCAACTTTGAGTTGGAGTGGTTTCGGGGAGGGGGTGCAGTACCCCCAAATGCAGTGGTGGGGTCTTGCGCTGACACTACAGTGACCTGTTGCTGTTATCACTGTAGTGTCGAGCACTCTGGAATTCTTGCAGTGAGGGATGTATACTGACTTATACCTATAGAGAACAGTGTAGGGCTGTGGGGTGTCACAGGTAGGCTGACAGTACAGACAGGCCCATATTACCAAGGTGGTTGTGTTAATCTCATATTACATCACTGTGCTTCCTAACTGGTGTGCTAAGCACTAGTTTCTCTTCCGGGGGGTTGTTAATAAATGTGTATTGTTTGTACATTTGGTGTCCATAACTATCGTTAGCTGGAGGTGTGGAAATGCCTTGTTGTATAGTCATGGGACATGTTCTGAAGTGAGGAGCTGGGTTGGTTTTGCATTCCAGGTGGAGGAGGTGCCATACTTCTGACAAGACCGATTTTAATTCTCTGGGTTGAGTCATATTTATGAAGTACACACCTCTCACACATGGAATCAAAGCCATATTGCAAACAATTAAAAATTAGTTACAAACATGTTAAAAGCGTACAACTACTTATTATATCTTATTAGCATAATAAATCAGTGCACCATTGCTAACAAGATGTTGCATCTCTGGTGGGTTGTGGGGACTCATGGGAGGGGGCTAAAGTGCAACTTACTGAGCAAGGTGAATGGAGTTTCAGGATAGCAAATTATGAGCATTTTCTCCAACATTGCTCACGAGGTGGGGTCATAAGAAGGTTATGTTAACCATGTGGCGAAAAGAAAACAAAAAACAATAAAGTTATCGGGCTATGTTGCATTTTCCCAACACAGGCTCATAACTTTAATACACCCCTCACACATACACCATGCAAGCAAACATTCGGCATTGACAAATGCTTGTTTTCAGTATTTACAGTAGTAGCCACAGACATTGTCAGCTATTTCCAGATATTTCATGAAATTTCTAAAGAGTTTCTCTCTGCTGCCCCACTGCAGAAATGGAGAAAGCATTTGATATATCTGGAAATATCACAGAATTATCGGGAAATGGCTGGCAGTGTCTGTGGCTGCTACTGTAAGCAGACCCACAGTTTCTGCACTTCCACAACTCAGACCTTTTTTCAGGTAGAAGTGTGGTGTGGAGGTGTCCAGACATGCCTCACGTTAGAGGTCGGCAAGCCAGAGCAGGCTTGAGTCTGGCTTGAGCTTAGTTCCTGGCTTGGCTTGACTCAACCTCTATAAGCAAATGAGAGCCAAAGTCAAGCCAAGACAGTTATGGTCAATATAAACATTTTCCCCAGCCTTAGTAGTTAGTGTAGTGTCTGAAACGTTCAACTTCTGTATGGCGAACAGCCTGTAGTAGCCTGGGCTCGGCTTGTGTTTTGGCTTGTAGAGTCAAGTCAGACCCCTGGCTCGGCTCCTGCTGGGAGTATTATGTAAGACTGACATTTAGAATCCCAACACCCAGGAGCCCAAGCCTGACATCACTACATGGCTATTACCTGATGGATTACCATCCCAACAACAGAAAGCCCGACTGTGGAATTTGCCAGGATCCGGAAATGGTTATAATAATTTCGGGGGCTGCAAAACCCCCTGTGATGAAGGGTGCAGGGGCACAGCCCCCCACAGACCACAATCCTGGCATAAGTCCACTGTTAGGCTTTCTGTTGTCGAGATAGTAATCCATCGGGTAATAGCCACATCGGAATGTTGGGCTCGGGCTCCTGAGTGTTGGGATTCTAACTGTTGGTCTTACATAATATATCCCTCTGGCTTGGCTCTAGGTAAAACATTCCAGGCTTGCCCATCTCTGCCTCACGTTCCACATTTTGTCCCCTTCCCCCAACTGAGTTGCTGGTGTTGAATCTTTCTAGACTGCAGAAATGAACAAGTCTGCTTCCATCTCTGGGTCCTTCGACCTCCATGGTCATGAGAGACTAGATACACATCCAGAATTTTTTTAGGGTCGCTTAGGCTGGATTCTTGGCTGTGATTTAAAATATGAACTCTTGGCTAGAGAGCTCACATTTACATTTGTTTCTTAATTGTCTCTATGCTTCCCATTTAGATAGGGATTGTGATTTGTTTTAATTCCGCCCATGCAGAATCTCTATCTTTCATTAATTTAAAAAGAGCAATTAGAGTTTAGATGTTTTTCACTCTATGCCTAGTCAGGGAGGCATGTTTATCGAGCAGTTTAAAGAACTCAGTGATGAAAAAAATCTAGTGAGCAGTCTATATCAGGGACTGCTTCTATGAAGGACCAGTCCACAGAAACAAAATCAGCTAGGAATGCCTAGGGATTAAAGCCCTTTTAGTTGCGATAAGAGACTTCTGGTGAGAGAGGCTTTGCTTGCCGTACCATTGTGCCAAAGGCAGTAAATGGCAGAATGGCTGCTGATAGAATCCGACAGCTGACCAGAAAATCGGACCCTAGCTGGGTTGCTGATAAGGACCTAATCAATGAGGGAGTGATTTCCCATTTTATTGTTCGGTGTAGTGTAGTGTAGACAGTAAGGATCTGTGTGAGATCATGGTCCACTAGAATGCCCCTGTATAGCATGGGATTTGATAACCAGTTTAGATTAAATCACCCAGTACTATAGCTCTGCATGACCTAGAACAGAGGCAATTAACATTATATCCTTGAGGCCTTTGATGCCTGCTCTGGGGGGGGGGGGGGTTATATGAACAGCATACATTTAGTTTTTTAAGTCCAGGTTGACATATAGGACTAGCCACTCATAGTCTATAGAAAGTATGTGCATGAGGGAAAGAATCTCAACATCCAGGTCAGATTTTACATAGAACAGGACTCTCCCACCCCTTTTACCTAATCTGTCTTTGTATAAGCAGAGTAACTAGGTATGGTAAAGTCAGAGATTTTGATGTTCCATCTTAGCCAGGTTTCGGAGATGGCTAGCATGGGAGGTTTGTAGACTGCTAAAAAGGTCTTGAGTTTGACCACCTTAGGGACTAAACCATGCACATTAAAGTGCATTAGGTGAAGGCCCCTTGGGATATACTAGCTGGGACTGCTGGCCAGAGGTAAGTGAGCTGCAGCAGCAGGCTTACTTTTAATATTTTGCCAGAAATGGGTAATAGAAGATGAATGATTTTGCAGGTGTAGATATTACTACAGCAGGCTAGGATATATAGGGAGTTGTGCCCCTGCAGTCAAAGGTACTTTCTGGCTAGCAGCCCAATGTAGGGACAGTAGGATTGATTAGAAGCAATCACATACATGGGCACTGGACTGCTGCTTGGGTTCAGGGCAGGTTATTATCAGAGTGGATAGGTGGTCTCGTATGAAGAAAAAAAGACAATTGGAGAGACCACAGAGCAAACCCTTGGAGACCATGGTGAGAACTGCCTAAAAGGAAATTGATATCCAGGGATTAAACAGATTATATAATGGACACCATAGAAGTGACAGGAGAGGCCGGCCCAGTGGCATGGAGGGATGAGGTCCTGGTGCCTTACCTTCTGCTGCATTGGTGACCAGTGTTCAGGAATGGACACGGGTCGTTCAGGGGCCGGCTGGGGAAGGGAAGATCGAACATCTGAAAGACAGCTCTCCTCCCTTGAGGGAGGGAAGGGTCACCGTGACCCACTGTAACACTTCCACCTGGAGACGTCCGGGTAGCAGTGCAGGTCTGGACGTGTTAGGAAGTAGGGCCATGGCTAGATGTGTTAGGACATCTCTACGGAGGTGGAGCTCACCCGCCACAAACATTGTACAGCCCAGGCCCTAGGGGAAGACCTACAAACCAAGTCCCCCTCCTCCTTGGCATCAGGATAGAGTCTGGTCCCTCACAGGCCCCACATGTGGAACCAGGCACCCTGCCACTGTCCAGAAGCCAGGACCTCTGTGCGAAAGTAAGTCATGGAGAAGCCGGGTGACAGGGCTGGGGGATGAATGGAAGGGGTTGTGCCAAGGGCCAACAGGGGCATAAAATGTATACAGAAAAAAATGAAGTGCCAGGACAGAGAGTTATCAGTGGACCTCAGTTAGAGACTAGCAGGCCCTGCCAGGATATTAACACTATTACAACATTTTTCAAATGCAGCCTACCTCTCTGGGGTACTGGTTGTGGTTAGCTTACTAGTGCAGTCTTTCCAAACTGCTTCTGGCAATATTGTGAAGCTATTTTAGTTTGCCAGCCTTGCAGGCCTACCTTTGCTAGTCTGACTTCCACCCTCCCACCCCCACAGTCCACTCTCCAGTGCTGACTCATGGTGTTCTCTGCAGTACTGGGCTTGTTGCCCTTAGTGTTCCCCGTACTGAGTTGCATCTTAGATGCTGTACCTGGGCCCTGAGAGACGCTAACTTTGCATGGAATACCACAAATTTCCTACAAACTGGGCATCCATTAACTCTCCAAAACCCCCTCTGGAATATAGTCAATTCACATCCCCTGCAACTAGTCAATTACCCTCCCCAGAACAATGCCTGTGCATACATGATGTAATATAGGTACTCAATACCTGTGAAAAACTGAGTCTTCTATCTCTGCCCCTATTTATCCTAAGTCTTTTAAGTCCAGGCACTTACTTAGTCAACTGGCATGTCTTACTCTGCTCACAAAGAGTTCACTTAAATACTCTCCTTTTGTTGGCTGCAGGGATCACTAACTGCCCTCCTTCTGTTTTTAGGTCTCCTATCACTCTGCTTGAAACCAAATAACTACTACAGCACCCTAAGACACCCAATCCCCAACTGCCACTAGTATGCTAGGCCCTTAGGGTTTTGTAGCCTCCTGCGTTCCATAATGACCACACACCTGTGACTCGGTAGCAGCCAGGAATATCAACAAAAACAATTTCAAAGTAAAATATGTTACCAGTTACTTAAGAAAGAGGGACATCATCGGACAGACTCAATAGATCATAATGGCCTTCTGCTGGCAATTGTGCATGTTAAATTGAATAAACTCACACTATATTTTACTGTTTTTCTACCCTGCTTTAGTAAAACGAGATTTTAGTCGTATTGGTCCTTGGAAAACAGGAGTCCCTGGAAGGTTTGATACCTTTTATTGGACCAACGCTCTACCCTGCTTTGAAACATTGTGATGTACCCTGCTACTTGGACAGGAGGGCTGAAGCAATTAATTTACTACGTTCAGCACTTATTCAGACTCTGTACCACAATCAGTCCCTGCGCTCTGAAAACTCAGGTCACAAAACACCTGTTATAGTCTCATCTACCTGTTATGCAACCTCACCTCCCCCCTTCAGGTCAAGTAAACAATGGCCTGCATCACTGTACCGAGGAAGGATCCATTGATCCAGCATGCCTGGGTATTGTTGTATGTCTGCTCATTTTTTAAGCTTCACAATAAATCTTTTGCAACCACTTTCTTTTTTTTTTCCCCCTCCTTACGTGCTCCATGGCAGCCACTCCTTTGGGCTTACCAAGGCTGGACACCGACCCATCCGTCCTCCGAGCCTCTGCCTCATATCGTAGTCAGCCCCCAGGGTGACCCAGTGTAACCCTTCGCCAGATGGGTTCCCCTCCTCCGAGGGGGAGAGCACCAGCCAAGGGGGGGGGCAGACCAGTGCAACACTTAGCCCTGGGGGTGCTGCTGAAATGGAGAGCTCGGACGGACTTATATGGCCTCGATGAGTCGGGCAGACGTAATCCAGTTGCCGTGAAGCAGTATTTCTGCTTTTCTTGGTGATCCTCCTGCATGTGTCAGCAGTGTTCCTGGTCTCCACCAGAGGCCATTGCGGCATGATGACACCCCACTACCCACCCCAGGAGAGGAGAGAAGAGCAATCCTATGGATGCTTGATCCTCTCCCACCCCTGCCAGGCCCCAGCATTCCGAGCCCATTCCCGAACCCGGGTTGCCGACGTGGGTCAAGGTAAGGCACCAGTGCCTCAACCCTCTATGCCATCGGGGCCAGCTGCAACCACTTTTGACAGTTTTCTGTTCATTTATCGTGCTCACTATTTCTCCTCAGTGAGATAGTGGCTTGGCCTCCATCACTGCCCTGGAATGGGGACAGGCATGGTCAAGGGTACTCCCTTGCCTTGGGGTATTCTTAACAGAAGCTCTTTACACTCAGCATCTCAGACTGATCTTGCCATTTGCTGGACTGAAAGGATACTGGGCACCTATTGGGCACCTTAAGTATTTGCTGAATGGTGTCAAATTACAGCCTCCCAAGGATCCAAGCACTCAATATTTAGTGTGGGATTTGGCCAAAGTTAATTTTTTGCACAATTATTTCAGGTCCAGGGACCCCAAGTTTTACAGTCATTGGGTTTCCTCAGACAACCTCCCAACCCCTTGCTATCACATCACACCAGCCATTTCTCAGACCCCTGCTGCAACGAATGTTAGTCTTTCTTGTTCCCTGCCGTTCCTGACACTCTCCGTCCATTTTCAGAGACATGCAGGGTGCCTATGAATGGTGGCCTCTCCATACTTCCTGAGAAAGCTTCTGCCCAGGGATTTCCTATCCCTCTCCGCTCCAATTCCTGACTTATCTGACTTCTGTTGCTTTAACTGAAGCATGGCTTTGCTTCACAATCCCATTCTTTTCCTGTTCAGCATACCAACAGGACACCTCTTTACTTAGTGAAAGCTGCTTTCTCAGAGGACACTATCAGGGGTGGCAATTCCCTTACCAGGACCCTTCAACTCTCCTATATGCCTGATAGCCACGAATACCCGCTGAAGCAGATTCCCTCCTCCCTTCAGCCTGGAGATCAGTCTCCTACCTTATGCTTCTGCAATTGGTTTCAGTACCAGCTCTCACCTGCTGCTTCAGGTGCTTGATGTTTCAGCACAGGCCAGTCTTCAGGGACTTCCCCTACCAGGATGTCCCTCAGTGACCTTCAGGGGAATCTATCAAAGACCCAAAAGTCATCAGGAGGTCTCCTTGAGGGGATACCCCCAAGTTCCCACACTCTCCCGGTGGAGCTACTAGCTTTTCTCAATGGGCAACATCCACGACACACACCCCACAAACCCCAGCTCCTCAGGATCTGTTCTGGATGCCCAAGGATCTTCCCTGATAGTCATTAGGGTCCCACTCACTGTATCCTAATGCCCTCATAGCCATGAGGTGTCTAGGACCTCCTCCACTCTCAGGGCCCTGAAAGCAGCTGGCACCCAGCTCCTGACGTGAGTGGTGGAAGCCTTCTATCCTGATGCCTCCTGTGCCCCTGGCCAGCTCACTGTGGCCAGATGCCACCCATGCCGAACACTGATCAGCACCTCTCCATACTTCAATGAGGCATGATAGGGGCTGGGGGGGTCATTAGCCTGTGCCCACCCATCAAGCACTCAGGAAAACATCCTGGCACTACCAGCCTCCTATTGGTCATGCCCCTTGCTTCTTCTACTGGCAACCATTGCCCAGGATGGTACAGCCAGTCCCTTGCAGATATCCTGGGGTAGGCCTGCCAGGCAAGGAAACCTGGGGTGAATTTCCTTTCAAAACACTCAGTCTTCGCGGGCCCTGGCACCAAGAAGGTATCCTTTTATCTGCTCTATAGCTCCTCACAACAGCTATACCCTTGGAGGCTGCTGGAGCACCACTCTCTCTTTGGCCAACATCTGGTAAACATTCACCTCCCCTTAGCTTTTTACAGTAGTGCACTTCTAAACATCTCCTCTCCAATTAATCTGCGCAGCAAAAACAGCCATGAGTAATCTCCTGATCTACTCCAGACAATTCTTTTCCGATCATGAAGAGTATAAAAGATCTGCACCAGCAAAGGAGTGCAGATGACAGGCAGCTGAGTTCCTGACTGCAGCACTGATCCAAAGAGTCAAGTTCCTTCATGGAATAATTAGCAGAACAAAAACTGATCAGATGCCTCCTAGTTTGCAGCAGGTTGAACTAAATTCATAACTATCCTATGAAGGTGTAACCCCCCTACAAATGGGGGGTTCCCAAAAAGTCTTCCTTGAGCTTGCCTAAATGCTCACTGCCAGGCTGGTGTTCTGCGTTTTAGCAGTTCAAATGTGATTGCCAGAGAGTGCCTGTATAGCCTCTGTGTGCTGTCTCTTTAAGAGCTGCCTGGATTGCAGTCATAATTAATCTGAGTGGGAACTCTGTTAGAAGATGAACTTGTTTGCTGATCATTTGTTAGAGGAGTAATAATAATATTGCAATTTGTTCTAACCTGCCTTCTATGCAGCATGAACAATTCTGTTTGTTTCCATCATCTTGGTCCTGGACTGCAGAATGGGCCAATCAGTACATTTGGGTCTCTAAAATGGAGCCTGCTGACAGGGGCTTGGTGGGGCCAAAACTTGTAGGAATTGTAGTTTGGGGCTTTTGGCACCTAAAATAACCTGGAGAGAGAACCCTTGTTGTGACTGACAGACAGATCAGCCAACCGAACCTTTTGGATCTTGGGGAAAGTCCCACACTGCTTGCAATTTCAGTTAGATCTGAGTTGGGAAGTGAAGAAGTAACAGCTTGAGATAGTTCAAGCAACAATCCATAGTGGATTCACGTGGAAGTACTGTGGAAAGGCCTGAGTTTGGCCTGCATGCCTGCCTGCTGTTCCCGAAAGGGAACCTGTGCTTTTTTCAGACCTAATCCGAACTTGGAGAGCAAATTAAGCCACTGAATTGTGCCCAGGCTTTAACCTGAAGAAGACCAAAGATTTGCTGGGTGCGATCAGCCTGTCAGGATTTCCAGCTACCTCTGAACTCCCAGATTGTGCAGAGACTCTGTAATTTGGTACAGTGGAATTTCCTTACATGTGAATGTGCTGTGTGCTTATAGTGGGTCATGATTTGGTTCCCCACTGTGTGTCTGAACTATGTTTTGCTTGCTGGAGGCTGTATCCAGCTCCATGGACTGATTCCATATCCATTTCCATTTGTCTGGGCCCTGCTACACTGGCCCGGCCAGAACCCCTGCTACACAGAGAAAGTCATCGACGAGAGACCGGCCTGGGGATCAGTCCCCTGCTCAATGCCTTGAACAGAAACAATGCCTCGGTGATTCATGTGGGCCCTGCTTCTTCGGGCTGCCCAGCTCAACAGCCTGCAGTCTCAATTTCGTCCTGCCTGCGTCCAGTAGTTGGGTATTGTGAGTAAACATCAGGGTAGCTCCCTGCAACAACAGCTAAATCTAAAAGTGTTGTCATCTGATTGTCTTGTTGCCTTTTCTTTCATGAACTGAGTCCTCCAGCTCTGGATTACAAATAGTGTGTGTTGTGCATGTTGCTTTTTTCCATCACAGGGCCCAAACAGCTGCAACATTCCTGGCTAGCCCACCATTTTCCTACATGGGTACCCAGAGTGTGTGACTGTGTAGGGACTCTGAACAGCATGCATAACTGTCTAATTAATATAGCTTTTAAGCAAATCAACCTGATTACACCCCTCCCTTGTTCAAGTCCCCTGAATAAATCATATTTAACTTTGCATTTAACCTGACTGTGGTTCCAGTTTGTGCCAAGAGTATTGCACTGTTGTTATTTGCTGTGCTTAACCTTGTTTTACAGGGGGTCCCCAGGATCAAGCTAGAGGAACCAGCCCCGGTAGTGAGTGAAAACAGTGTGGGTAATTGCCTGGTGAATAAGGGTCATGACTCATTATGAAAGTAATTATTGCATATCGTTCAGGCCACTAGAAGGGAAAGGGGGGGGTGACAGTGTCCCGGAGGGCTGTGCCCAGGTTAGCTTGACCACTAACAACCCTGACCTCTGGGTGGAGGCACCCGTTTCATTACCCAGGCCTCTTAACCTGCTACTAGCTAAGCAGGCAGAGGTAGTAGTCCTTAGGATAGTGCCACCTAGGGGTTACAAGGGGCAATGTGAACTGCCCACTGGAGTCATCTCTCACTGCCACTTTTATCCAACTTGATCCCAGGGTTCCACCATGAATCCTAGTACTAGAGGATGTCTTCTTCAGGGGATGGGAGCCCCATCTGGTCAGGTGGGTGTCTCTTATTGTCCTCCCACTTGTCTTCCACTTCTGACTTCCCATGCTCAGGGGTATGGAAGAAAACTGGACTGCCAGAACTGGATCAGACCAGATTGTTAAAGGTCAGAGCACCTAGACCAGAGGCAAATTGCTTGAATTTTGATGGACCGGACAATTTGGCTGCACCGCCCAATCCACCTTTTAACAATCTGGTCTAGACTCATTGTGTTTATTCCCCATGCACTCCAATGCCTGTACTCCCTCTGGAATCCCTGGATGCCAGGCTCCACTGAACCCAGTCCCTGCTTCAGCTGCCTACCTCGATACTGCCTCAGTTATGCTGCCCCAAACGGGGTACAGGGGACGTACCTCTCAGACTGTGTTGTTCTCATCAGGCAGCAAGTTGTGGAGACCAGAACGAGTCTTCTTCGGTCCACTGGGGTCATCCTTCGAACAGTGGGGACATTTTCATTTCTCCCATCTCCTCCGAAGCAGGTGCACTAGGGAGGTCCCAGCTGCATCTGCATGCCATGTGTGCTGCTGCACCGGACCACTGGCCTGTGTCCATCCCTGCCACTGAACCCCTGACTGCACTGCCACCTATGTTCAATCAGGTGGTAGTACTGCAGTGAGGATAGCAACCCCCCCACTCTTGGAGGAGAGCATCCTCTGGGACACAGTCCTCTTTACCCCAGCCAGCTCCCCACGACCCAGGCTCGTTCCTGAACCCAGGTCATTGGCGTCACGAGTGATATCGCTATCACTGCACTGATGGGCCAGCCCAGCAGTCCAGTTTTCAACCATACCAAGGACTTGCTAAAAAATAACAGATTGTTGAAACTGGAGCAGATTGGTAAAAGTTGGGCTGGCCTAACTGGCAAAAGTTATGCCACTTGTGTCTGGTGCAGTTTGTACTAATCTGGTTCTGTCCAGTTCCAGAGCTCTGGTTTTTACCAAGTTGCCAAGCTTTGGTGCAAACCCAGGTTGCCAGTGTGCTAGAGCTGTCCCCCCACCATCGGAGATGACTGATTTCCCCATTTTCAGAGTTAACACACCGCAGTATTTGCCCTTTTCTCCAGACTGCAATTCAGAAATGCAGTTACGTCTGTGTTCCACATATGGGCACCTGGCAAGCTTGGAAGACTGCTCAGAACCCAGACTCAGAAACTGTACCCATTTATAATTTCCAGTTCTGATGTACCAAATTCAGCAATGAGGGATGCCAGTCCTCCATAAACAAAGGGTTTCCAGTTCAAGTAACACATTTCTGGGTAGGTGGGTGCCTCTGCCCAGGTTGCCTAATCTAAGGCACTGGTAGTGTGGGGGGTGTTAACCCACACAGCAACCATTACTTTCCCATCGCAGAGTGAGTCCTGCTGGTGCTGGGAGCCTATCTTAGCTCCTCCCCTTGATCGTCCCATCGTTGCTCTCACAACTCGAGGGCACACTGACATTAAAGATACCTGCTGCTGCTGCTGCTGCTGCTGCTGCTGCTGCTGCCATGGAGACGTCGATTCCACTCACTGCACCTGCCACCCTCTGTGGGTCTGGGACCATCCTTCTTCACCATGTGACCCTGTACAGTGTGAAGGGAGCAGTGTTCCGTAGCAGGAGAGATGGATTTACGTCATCAGCATGCCAAATGCAGGGAACCATGGCGACGGGTAGCAAACATCAGCGACTGCCCTGGTGGGGTGGCAGATCTGCTGTGTCTTGATGCTAAAGGCCAGCTGGTGAAGCAGAGACAGGTGCTGACTTGTTTGGGGGTTTTAGCTATTGGCATTTTTTGAATTACGGGTGGGGGAGCGCTTCTGGGAGAGCTCGGCCCTCATTGCTCTAAAGTGAGTCTCAGTAGCTCAGTCACTGCCATTAACTTCCACTGTGCATGGGGATTACTTTTGAGATTTGTCTTTCTGCTATTTTTCTATGTTTGCAAAAAAGTATATATACTGTTTTACATTTTAGGCTTGTTTCTGTTAATGATGGCACAAGAAGACAAAGGCAGACCCTCCAACATTTCACAGAGCAAAATAGGTACATTTCTGTGTTGCAGTGACCGACTCGGTTTGCCAATGGTTAGCTGAGTATTCAAATTTACCCTTGTTTCATAAAGTTAGTCATTCACCATACAGGAAATTCTAACATGATTTATTTTTAGAATTTTATTAAAGATTTGTGCACTACAGGATAGCCTCTTTAGGGATGTTTCCAAGAGCAGAGGGCCACTTGAGCAGCAGAGCACAATTGTTACTATGTGATTTTGAAAAAAAAAATATCGAAGTGCTACTGCAGGTACACAGTCACAAAGTAGCTGGTCAGATGAGATGTCAATTGAAATAAACCCCTAGAACTTCCTAAAACATCACAGTTTCCCAAGAACAACATTTGGTTGGTAGAGGGAGTTTAGCAGCCTTACCCCAAGCACACAGTCTTTACCTTAGCTAACCTCTGACCTGGCTAATGGCAGAAAGAACCCCCCCCCCAAAATGCACTACCCAGCCAGCAGACCTCAGCTGCATCATCCCCAAGACACACCGCATGATCCCATTCCCTTCACCTGCTGCAGAGAGTTAGAGATGGATCCGGCATCTGTCAAGTCTCAATCTGTGCCTCCTGCAGTCAAAGGTCGGATCAAGTCTAGCGATGCTTGAGACTCCGTCTGATGGTCTTCATGTGGTGGGGGTGAGAGTGTTGTGTGCAGGTGACCCGACCATTTAAAAAAAAAAAAAGATTCCAACCACCGGACAATCAAAGTGCTCAGCCCCGCTCACTCCACCATGGCTCAGGCTGGGAGTTACTCTATGTCTCCCCACTGGCCTAACACAGGGGTCACTCACTATAGAGTAAAGTATATTGTAGTGGGATTTTCTTCCTAGCTGTGAAGCACTGCCCACAGCAGCATTGTTTCCAATCCCACCCATCCCATGATGTACTCCAAGTCTGCTCAAGAACCTGGGTCACTCACCAGTCACTGACATGAAAGGGAAAGGGCGATGTGCTTCCCATTGACTAAACAGGCACCCCCTGCCCTGGGCTTCCTAGTCTCTTAAATTAACAAGGGTGGCCATGGCTGTAGTGCAGTGCTACCCTACCACATCCCACCCCACCCCCACACACACACACAAACATTCTGCACGCAAGCCAGGTCAGGAGGACACTTACTTTGTACCTGAAGAATTGGTGATTTTTAAAAGACAATGGACAGCAGTTCAAAAACAAACAATTGCTGTCTACACTACACACTACTCAAGCTGACTGCAGTTTGGTAAAAAATACAGTTGTTGCTCAATTTAAATAAGTAGAGCACACCCACCATTGCCCCTAGCCCACCTATGCCCTGCAGCTGCAGCATAGGAGGAATACTTCTCCAGCGGCCTCCGGAGTCTATCCTACCTTGTCCTCCTCTTCCAGGTCATAACACTTGCATTCCATATTTTAGGGAGTCCTGGACTGGTCGGTCAGTCTGATCAATTAGAGGTAAAGTGCCAGTGTCAGTCTCCGAGAGACTGACTTCAAAAGCCGAATGCCGAACAGCCGAAGTGAGAGAGAGAGTGAGTCCCCATGATGTTGACGGTCTTTCTTGGATGTCTTTCTGGCTAACTGACTCGTTCTTGAATGATTGAGCAGCAGCTGCGCATGCGACTCGCAACGTCATCTAGCGTGTGGCCCGATTACCTGACTAACCTCTGACCCCCCCACTGAGTGACCTCTGCTCCTGATCTGACCCCTGGCCACAGGCAAATTTGTCCAGTCAGGTAGGAAGAAGACAGAACTTGGAAGTACAAGTGGAGAGGGGCAGCAGAGCCGGGCAGAGAGAGCTGCTGCCTGCCTAGCAAGCAGCCTTAAGGAGCCAGTGGGTGCTGTGATGGGTCATGCCATGGCCCAGGGACTGGAAGGTGTGGAGGCTGGGAGCCTCGCTCGGGGGGGGGAGCTCAGCAGCATCCTGTGACACCAAAGCCTCTCAGCTGTTCTCAGCCCTGTGTGTGTGTGTGTGTGTGTGTGTGTGCATCAGGCTTCAGCAATTCTAAGAGGGGGGCAGCTGCCAGGAAAAAAATTGACAATCGAACAGCCGGGCCTCCCTGAGCCACCGGGCCCGGGACAGTTGTTCAGGCCCCCCACCGTTGGCACCTCTGGGTCCCCAACTCCCGCCACAACTTCAGTCAGGGGAAAGGGCAAGCAAGACTGCACTGCAAAGCACTCTCAGCTGCACTGCTTTCAGGGGTCAACGTCAGTGAGGCTGCGCTAAGAAGACAGCCCTCTGCCAGTGGCGCCACAGTAAGGACATCACAGCGCCGGACCCAATTCATCCACTGGCTGCTGAAAGTGAATCAGGAGCCTTCGCATGAGGGAAGAATAACACAAAATACTGCTACAATCAGGGACTGCCTGACATAGCAGTGTCAGCTTCTCATCTGCATGCAAATTATTCAGGACGGGTGAGAGGCTGACGCTGCAGTGATGAGGTGCTCTCTGATTGCGGCTGCCAAATTTATTTCAAGTTGGTGGCACACTTGCAAACTAGTGTCACCACCAGCGTGCGTTTGCATTGGTGACACACAACCAAGCCCACAAAAGCAGTGGCGGCATTGGCCGCAACAGTGCTGCACCTTCACAACCCGCTTCTCTCCTAAGCTGCCACAACATGTTTCCTGCGTACGCGCACAAGCAAACATAAAAAGGAGTATGGGGTGGGGACCGTGGTCCATCTGGGCTATGCAGTTGCCTCCCTCCTCGAAAACTGACTGCTACTTGAACCAATTTAAATCCCTGCTCTTCTCCTCCCTCTCCCTATCTGGATCTTGTCACTGTTTTCCCTAGCTTATCTGCCGAAGCTAAATGAGGCAAACCTATTATTAGTTGTTTTTATTAATGCCAACATCTCACACGATGTAGCACTAAAATGTAAACTGTAACCAGTATTTGTGAATTTAATGTATTTACTTATGGTTACCCTCTCTTTCTGTGTTAGCATTCGTGGTATAAATGTAGCTTACTGACTTACCTGTTGCCTTGCTGTAACACTTTTTTTTTTTCTGAAGTGTTGTAAGTTTTGCCTTGCTTCCATGCTGCACTGAGCTGTACTGTGTTTATGCTACTCTGCAATTTCCCCTGCACTTGTTATTGTTCTTGTTCTTGTTTTTGCTCCCTCTAAGCCCTTTGCAAATAAGCTCTGCCTAAAGGGTTTTATGTGGAATAAATAAATAATTAAAATGGGAAACTTCATATTGGAGGCAGGGGTTGAAGATGGAGTAGAAATGTGGGGATTTGTACTAGTTAGGCCTAAAAGGCTGATGGAGGTACTGTACATGTGGGCTGGAAGAAGCAGTTTTTCTATAAGTGCCTATATGCTGTATGCCATACCACCACAGATGTCCCAGTTTGAGCCCTGACTGGAGGTAGTAAACTTAGAAATGGCAAATGGTAATGGGCAGGAGTACACAGAGTCATGGATCTCATGGACATAGAAATTGGGGTCCTGGTGTCATCTGAGCAAATAAAAAGGGAATGCAGTTTACACAGGATACAGTTCTGATTCTACTTGCAACAGCGGAGTGCAGTGCAGGAGCCTTTGGTCTGATGGTTCCAGCTGCCCTCATGAACTAAATGAGAAAGTATAATAGAAGTAGCAGGTTTGCAAAACTGGGTGCTGGAAGAGGATATAGAATGTTTAGAAGGGAAAAGATGAGTATTTGACCCAAGATTAAGGTCCAGTGGGAGGGGGACCTTAACATAACAATATTAGGTAATACCTGAGCAAAATACAGGGAATATGCCTACAACTTCTATAAATTGGCCCAAGGCAAATACGTGCAGTTTAAGATCATACACAGGTGGTGTCGCACCCTTACATGCCACACAAAATCAACATGTGACATGATGAATGCTGGAAGTGTAACTCCACCAGAGCAGTACTTACGCACATAATTTACTGCTGTCCCACACTGGGAAAGTGCTGATCAGAGGTAAATTCAGTATGTGATCAAACCATAGGCAGCCCCTACTGGACTATCCAGTACCATACTTGATTGGCCGGGGACTGCTGTATACTATATGAAGTAATGTATATAAAAATAAAGTGGTTAATGGTCCGGATAATGGGGGCCATCTGATATGCTTAATGGCTAGCCTTATCTCAACTGAGGCAGCCCCAGGCCACTGAAAGTAGAGACTGTGTACTCGGAGATGGGAACCCTGACCTCTTATGAAAGACTATGTCATATAGCCCTTCATCAGCTTGGTGACCTTCAATAAACCTGCAGGATATAAGAAAAAGAAAACAATGCTGAAATATAAAATAAAACTTGGGAATTTCTAAATGCTAGACATAGAATTATTGTGCTTGAAGACTAATGTCTCTACTGTAGCTCAGAACTGTTTGTCCTCTGTGAGAAGTTGTAATATGTGTGTTGTTTAAGCTGGCCTGTCTGTGCAGTGGTTCAGGACATAGCCCAAGTTATTGAGGACTGGCCTGGGGGAAGGGGGATTAAATATCCCTCTGCAGGGTGTGTGTGTAAGTGTGTGTCTGTATACTGCCACTATTGCGCCGCCTGGGTGACCACAGGTGGTGCTACAAGGCACAGACATACCATGGAGATGGCAGGTAACAGGGATGCCACCATGCAGTCACTCACTAGTGCATGTGCACATGCTTGGCACCCACTACACCAGGCTTACTGAAGAGGGAGGGACAAAAAAGTGGAAAAATAGCCCTGTTGCCGGAAGACTGTGGACCCTAGTATATCCAGGCTCCTCTCCTCCACCTGCATGCCACCTGATGCAAAATGCTGTCAGGGGGTGTATATCTACACCCCCAACCCTGACTGAGGTCCTATACAAGGCATCATGGAGGAAGGAGGTAAGAGGGAGAGGCACGGGGGGGGGGCGAGGAGGGCCGAGGTAAGTCTTGGGACTCCAGAGGTACTTAGTCACAGGACCACTGGGGAAGGTGCAAAAGTACAGATTACATTTTTTTTTTTTGTGGTATTAAAATGGAATGTAAAAATTCATTAAAAAAATATTTTAAAAAAATAATTTGCATACCCATAATGCCTCGCTCTCGGTTTGAGGCTTGGAAGTATATTTATTTATTGAAATGTTTCACCAGGATGGCACACTGAGCGACAAGTTGCTCTTCTCCTGGTGCAACCTGGGGAGAAGGGGTACAATAGGAATGAAACATTAAACATTCAAGTTACAAGATCATCATTAACATACAGTTGCAAGGCAGGTGTTACAAAGAGTGTTAAAACAAAGATGTACATAATATGTAGAAAAGGTGAACAATAATAAGTACCGAGTTAGCAAGTAAACAAGTGCTAATGTTAAAGAAAAGGGTGAAATGAAAGGGAGGGATGAGTTGGAGGGATGTATGGAGAGGGGAGTAGGTGAGGGCTACAAGCCTCGGGGGGGGGGTAGGAGAGGGACCCATGGAGAGCATTTGATGTCTCTTACATTCTGTGAGAGATCAAGGGAGTCCAGTAAGGGAGAGCAATTTGGCGGAAAGGAGGAGAGCTAGAAATATGGGGGGTGAGGGTGCATAACGTAAAATGAAGGCGACGGTAGAGGGGTAGGGTTTATCCATGGCTTATAGGAGGGAATTAGGGAGGGACATGGCAGAAACAGCTAGGCACAAGGTAACTTTTGAGGGCAGAGCTGATGGAGTAGGCAGAGAATGAGTGCTAGATTTGAGGGGGAGTGAATTCCAAATTTTTCGGAGGTGGTGAGAGTAAGCGGATTGGCCGATTAGGGTGGATCTGAGGGGGACTACCAGAGTTCAGGATTTGGTTGATCTAAGGGACTGGGATGATGGGGGGGGTTGTTATAAAGGAGGAGGTTAGTTAGGAAGGGAGCTCACCAAACCAGTGCTTGGAGGTGAATTTAGCACAGTGAGAGAGTCGCCAATTTGTAAGAGAGGGGAAGGATAGGGCATGATAAAGATTGCAGTGGTGGGTGCAAGGTAGGGCATCCAGGGCAAAGCAACAGAAGGAATTGAAGAGGGTGTTCAGTCTGGCCAGGAAGGACTTAGGGGCAGCACCATAGACTACATCACAGTAGTCGAAAATTGGTAGTATCATCTTCTGAAAAAGTTCATGCCTAGCCGTAGGAGGGATGCAATTACGGTTCCTGAACAGGGCACCAAGCTTGGGGCGCAGTTTATCCTGGATGGCATCAATATGTGCAGAGAAATTTAAGAGTTGGTCCAACCAAACACCTAAGTACCTGAAGGTGGATGTATCCTCAAGTAAAGTCCCATCAAGGGTGTGGAAAGTTGGTAGGGAGGGAAGCCTAGAGAGTCTCTGCCTTGTGCCAAAGTCATGGAGACAGTCTTTTTGGCATTGAGGAAAAGTTGATGGTTAGCAAACCAGAGCTAAACCTTGTCAAAGTCTCTCTGTAAGCTGGTTGTAACCTTAGCAGGACAGGAGCCAGATGCATACAGGACTGTATCATCGGAATACATATGTATAGTGGTGGAGGGGGAGCAAACAGGGGGAAGGTCGTTTAAGAAGATGGAGAATAGGAGGGGCCCTAATACAGAGTCCTGGGGGAGGTGAAGTGGCATCCAAGATCTTAACTGATTGGGTTCTGCCAATCAGGTAGGCTTTGAACCAGTTTGTGGCAGAGGGAGATAGGCCAGCTGCTGGGACTGAGTCGAGGAGAAGGGAGTGAAAGATGGTATTGAAGGCCTTGGCAAGGTTGACAAAAATGGCAGAGGTAATTTGGCCATTGTCCATCCCAGTTAGGCTGGGTCTGTGAGCCATAGGAGAGAGGTGGTGGTTGAGTGGTTTTTTCCTGAAACCAGACTGGAAAAGGGTGAAAAAGGAGGTGTCAGATAGAAAAGAGGTGAGTTGGGAGAGGGCAATGTGTTCTTAAAGCTGGCAAGGGTAGGTAGGAGAGAAATGGGGCGATAGTTGCCTGGGGATGAGGGATCACCCCCTTTGGGTAGAGGGAGGACCACTGCATGTTTCCATGAAGAGGGGACTGAGGCAGTAGAGAATGAGGGATTTAGGATTAATGAGAGGGGGTAGGCAACAATGGAGCGGAGAGGGAGAGGAGTTTTGGGTAGAGGCCATCGGGGGCACCTTAGAAGGGTTGATGGTGAGGGCATCGTTTGGGGTTACAGTAGTGAAAGAGAAGGGGAGATGGGAGGGTGGTGGAGGGGGCACACCAGTAGAGGATAGGAAGGGTGATGGGTAGGAAGGGAGGGATTTCAGTGGCTCGATGCAGGAGGTATAGTAGGAGTTAAATAGCACTGCTATGGCTGGTGGGTCAGACACTGGTGAGCTGTTTACTTTAAGTACGGGGGGAGTTGAGATGATGGGGTGAATAGGGCATTGACCACCTTCCAGAACATAGAAGGGGAATTTATGTTGGTGATGAAGGCAGATTTGAAATATTCGGACTTGGCTAACCTTGTAGCCCTGGTGCAAGCGTTTCAGAGCATGCGGTAGTTCATAAGGTCACTAGGATGTTGGGAGGCTTTATGATGCTTCCAGGCCCAATCTCTAGCCCTGAGACAGGTCAGAAGTTCAAGGGTTATCCAAGGTAAGTGGTTACCTTTGACTCTGATTTGTTTTAGTGGGGCAAAGGCATTCCAGTTTACAAGAAAGATTTCTTTGAAGTAGGCAAGGGCCTTATCAACTGAGGGGAAGGAGGTTAGGGGGGACCAGTCAGAACTGGCAAGGTTACTCAGGAGAGGTTCAAGGTCCAGAGACTTGAAAGAGCATAGTTGTATAGTTTTGTGTGGTGATTTAGTTCTGTGGACTTTCCTAACTATGAATTTTGGGTTATGGTCACTGAGAGCATCGGGGAGGACACCAGAGGTGATAACACGGTGGGGGTGGGAGGCAAGGGCCCAGTCGAGTAGGGAGCAGGGTTTTATTTAACTCTAAAAATTGATTCGTGTTTTGCTCATAAAAGTGCTAATACTTTGTGAAAATGCATAGCTCTTGTCTCACTGTGTTTAACAAACACAACACTTCTAGAAAACTTACATAAATACTTTTGTACGGTTAGTATTGTCCCAAGAAAAAAACTGCTAATCAATTATTTAAAACCCTGGGGAGTGTTGTTATGTCTTGTGGTTTGGGCGGATGGGTTCAGAGATCAGTTGGGAGAGGTTTAGGGCTCCAGTTTCATTTTTAGTTTTTGTAGTTTTAGGTGACAACCAATTTATATTGAAGTTGCCTAGTATGAATAATTCCCCAGAGCAAGCAAGGGAAGTGATGGAGGTTAGGAGGTCTAGCGTGACTGAAGGATGGACATTTGGGCAGCAGTAAATGCTGGCTACGAAGATTGGAAGAGTGAAGGGGAGGGTCACATGGATAGCTAGGGCATCATGGGTCTCAGGATTGGAGGATGAGTAGATGATAGAATATTGGATGGAGACTAGGACATAAATGGCCACACCAGCACCCCTGCCAGCACGGTCTTGTCTTAGCAGTGGGTAGCCAGGAATGGAGACCGAGTGGTCAAGGATAAGTGCTCTTTAGCCAAGTTTCTGAGATGATTAGAATGCCTGGTTTTAGAGTGCGCACCATGGTCTGAATCTGGTCTATTTTTTGCAACAAGCTATGGGTGTTAAGATGTAGAATCTTTAAGCCCTTTCGGAGGGCTGAGAGAAGAGAGTGGGGAGAAGTAGTACAGGAAGCACCAGAGGAGCAAGGGGCAATAGGGCCTGGGTTGGGGTGGATATCCCCAGCGGAGAGCAAGAGGAAGGCGAGTATGAGAAAGTAAAGCTTAGGGGATTTTGAATGGGCTGGCGAGGAGGTTGGTAGATTTTAAGATAAGGGAGTGGATGAGTGAGGAAGAAGAAGAAGGAGGAGAACCGCAGTGAAAGTGGATACCGATATCAAAGCCGCATGAGGAATAGTGGTAGAGTGAGACCATATTTCAAATGGCAGGGAGGTAGTGATAGCATAGATGTAGGTAGAGGACTGGAGATAGTAACTGATGGGGCTGGGAGAACTATTAGGAATAGACGAGTAGTGAGCAAGTGGAGGTGGTAAGGAGAGGAATATGAGCAGAATAAGGGTGAGAGAGGAGAGTAGGGAATGGCTTGTTCAAAAAGGCAGTGAAATTGGTGAACAACTGATTTATGAACAGGAGGAATATGTAAGCAGGGAGCGTGGGGGGGGGGCTGATCAGATGGAGGGGGTAGCCATAGTTTAGGAAGGTATCTATAAAAACAGGCAGAGATCCCTTTAGATAAAGATTGTGTCCCTCCAGTGGCAGTACAATATAATTTGCTAATTTAAAAAAAAAGGCCAGAAAAGCATGCTCAGAGAAGGGATAAAACATAGACAGAGAACAGCCAATCCTGGAGAAGTCTTGTAAGTGCCCAACTCAAATCTCAGAGGCTTGTAGGAAGACTGTACCTTGCTACGCTGGCAGCGGAGATAGTTGGACAGGGTGAGGTTAGCAGCAGTAAGCTGGTGAAATTGCTGCAGCACTGGAAGGAGAGCACCCATATCAGGGGGTCTCTGAACTGTAGGGGAAAAGAGAGGTTTAGTAATATGTATATCAAAGATGGGGGGGGGGGCTGTTAGCCAGTGAAGAAGTCAAGAGGCTCAGCAGGGTGCAAGAGGAGGCAGTAAAAAACAGTTTGGTCAGAGGGCAGAAATTAACACCAAAGGAAGAGTAGAATCATAAGAAGACAGAGGGTGTGGTGTGCCAGGTCTGAAGGGGAGTTTAGAGAGAGAGTGAGAGAACAGAGGAGAGCTAAATTAAAAAAAGTAATTTATTAATTTCTGAGAATTAACAAAGAATCGCAATGTACAGACGAGCAGGGTATATTGCTGGACAGTGCCAGGTTCGGGGGATTATTAGAGAAAGTGAAAGAATGAAAAGAGAAGGATTTCAATTGTTAATCATTAACTTGTCATATTAAAAAATTAGTCACAGTGACCAACTAAGCACAACAGTAAAATTAACTAAGCACAGTTCAATCAGCTGAGCAGTTCAGAACACAATTTTACATTAATCATGATGGCAACAACATAAAAACAAGCATTTGTCAAGGCCAAATGTTGATTGTGTTGGTGTGTTGACCATGCTGACTGGCCCTCTGTCAGTCACTCAGTCTGTTTCGTCCGGTGCTGCAGGCTGCTGTTTTGTACTGGGCTCCTGCGTGCATTGGCACCTTGTTCTGGCCATTAAGAGTTCTGCAGCTGTCCTGACAGAAGTCCATTGAGGTGGGTCACTCGTCCTCTCTCACTTGTGCATTCTGTCTCTCTTGGTGTTGCAGGCTGCCCTTTTGTACTGGGCTCCTACATCTGTTGGGGGGCTTTTTCTGCCCACAAAGAAATCTGCAGCAGTCCTGACACAGGTCTGTTGAGCCTGCTGACTCCCCCTCTCTCACTCATTCGTTCCATTTCTGCCAGCGCTGCAGGGTGGCCTTTTGTACTGGGCTCCTGCCTGCGTTGGCACCTTTTCCTGCCAACAAAGAAATCTGCAGCAGTCACGACAGAGATCAGTTAAGGTCGCACACTCCCCCTGTGTCACTCACTCTTTCTGTCTGTCCTGGCGCTGTAGGTTGCCCTTTTATACTGGGCTCCTGCCTCTGTTGGTGCCTTTGTCTGCCCACAAAGACATCTGCAGCAGTCCTGACAAAGCTCCGTTTAGCTCGGCTCATGCAGTCCCCTTCTCTCACTCACTCATTCCGTTTCTGCCAGCACTGCAGGCTGCCCTTTTTCATTGGACTCCTGCCTGTGTTACTGCCTTCTTCTGCCCACAAAGAAATTTGCAGCACTTACAATACAGCTCTGTTGAGCTCGCTCACTGCTCCTCTGTCACTCACTCATTCTGGTTTCCCCGCCAGTGCAGGCTGCCCATTTGTACTGGGCCCCTGCATGCACTGGCACCTTTGTCTGCCCACAAACAAATCTGCAGCTGTCCTGGCAGAACTCTGTTGAGGTCGCTCAGTCTCCCTGTATCACACGCTCATTCTGTTTGTCCTGGCTCTGCAAGCGGCCCTTTTGTATGGGACTCCTGCCTGCATTGGCGCCTTTTTCTGCCCACGAAGAAATCTGCAGCAGTCCTGACAGAGCTCCGTTGAGCTCACTCAGTCCCCCTGTCTCACTCGCTCGTACTGTTTCTCCCACTGCTGCAGGCTGGCCTTTTGTACTGGGCCCCTGCCTGCATTGATGCCTCCTTCTGCCCACAAGGAAATCCACAGCAGTCCTGAAACAGCTCTGGTGAATTTACTGGCTCCCCCTCTGTCACTTGCTGTCTCGTTCTGTTTCTCCCAGTGCTGCAGGCTGCCCTTTTGTACTGGGCTCTTATGTTGCGCCCTTTCTCTGCCCACAAACAAATCCACAGCTGTCCCAACAGAGCTGTGTTGAGGTCGCTCAGTCTCCCTCTCTCATGCACGCTCATTCTGTTTGTCCTGGCGCTGCAAGTGGCCCTTTTGTACGGGACTCCTGCCTGCATTGGCGCCTTTTCCTGCACACAAAGAAATCCGCAGCAGTCCTGATGGAGCTCCGGTGAGCTCTCTCAGTCCCCGTGTCTCACTCGCTCATACTGTTTCTCCCACCACTGCAGGCTGGCCTTTTATGCTGGGCTCTTGCCTGCATTGATGCCTTTCTCTGCCCACAAAGAAATCCACAGCAGTCCTGAAAGAGCTCCGGTGAGTTTGCTCACTGCCCCTCCCTCACTCGCTCTCTCGTTCTGTTTCTCCCAGTGCTGCAGGCTGCCCTTTTGTACTGGGCTCTTGAGTTGGACCCTTTCTCTGCCCACAAACAAATCCGTAGCAGTCCCGACAGAGCTCAGTTGAGTGCGGTCACTCCACCCTCTCACTCGTTCGATCTTAATGTGTCCCACACAGTGATTTCCCACAGCGACCGTGCTATTCTGCGGCAGGAGTGCAAAAACACATTGTAGCTATGATGTGAAACATGGCAGCTGTACCTTTCATAAGAAGGTGTGGAAAAATGCCACTGTTGAAAATGTGGGGTGAAACTATCACAATATTGCGAAGTTACAAGAATGTGTGGAAACAGGTCAACGCACGCTTGTAACACAGTCATGTCATGGAGTTTCGTCACCCGATTTTCGGCATAGGCATTTTAGGACCTCTGCTCATGAACAGTGCCACTGTCATTTTCTTAATCTGTCCCGATCAGTGATTTCCCACAGCGACTGCATTATTCTGTGCCGGAACTGTGAAAACACATTTCGGTCAGGATGTGGAAAATGACAGCTGTGCTGCTCATAAGGAGGTGTGGAAAAAGTCCACTGGTGAAAATGTGGCATGACAATATGACAAATCTGCGAAGTTACAAGGGTGCGTGGAAAGTGTGCAACACACACTTGTAACATAGTCATTCAATGGGGTATTATCACCAAATTTTCAACATAGGCATTTTAGGACCTCTGCTCATGAACAATATCACTCTCAGTTTCTTAATCTGTCCCGGACAGTGATTTCCCACAGCGGCCGCTCTATTCTGCACCGGAAGTGTGAAAACACATTTCGGTCAGAATGGGAAAAATGACAGCTTTACTGTTCATAAGTAGGTGTGGGAAAATGGCAATGTTGGCAATCTGGAGTGAAAATATTATAAATTTGCGAACTTTCGAGCGTGCATGCAAACTGCGCAATGCACGCTCGTACCACAGTCATTTTATGGAATATCATTATCAAATTTTTAACATAGCCATTTCAGTTCCTCTACTCATTAACAGTGTCACTGTCATTTTTTAAATCTGTCCCAAACACTGATTTCCCGCAGCGACCATGCTATTCTGCACTGGAAGTGCGAAAACAGAGTTCCGCCAGGATGTGAACAATGACAGCTGTACTGTTCACAAGGAGGTGTGACAAAATGCCAGTGTTGCAAATCTGGCGTGAAAATATTGCAAATTCACGAAGTTATAAGCGTATGTAGCAACTGCGCAGCGCACGCTCGTAAAACAGTCATTTTTTTTTTCTCCAAATTTGCAACATAGCTTTTTGAGAGCCCACCTCATGAACATTGGCACTGTCATTTTGTTAACCGGTCCTGAAAGGTGATTCCGCGCAGTGACCGCAAAATCACCTTTCCGGCCCGAATAATGCCATGACAGTTCAAGGATTCATGAGGAGGGGCCCCAAAAACCCTATGTTGAAAATTTGGTGAAAACATTCCCAAAAATGCCCGAGATATGCAGTACAGTTGAAAAACCCCTATCTATTACATTATACAGCTTACCGGCATTTCATCAGTTCGCGGTCAGCTTTGAAGGGTGCAGACATGTTCCCGGTCCACCAAAGATTGTCGCGCCGAGTTCATCAGGTAAGTATGGGGTGAGGGGGGGTGTGGGGAGGCAGGGCGAGTGCCAAGGGACGGTTTCCTGTTTTCCAGGGACAAAAAAAAAAAAACAGACGTTGCGGGACCGTTTTCTGCTTTGCAGGGGCCTCTGGCACACTGGGGTGGGCTCCCAGTGTGCCACCACTCGGCTTACTCCTTTGGGGCAGCAGTAGCTGATGGGATTGGGCACCTGGCGAAGGGGCAGGGGGCCATCGCTATGTCGACGGGATTGGGCACCCCTCGGCCGGCAGAACAAAACGGGGTGGGGTGACAGAATGTCGATGGGGAGTGGGCTCCCCATCAGCAACAAAACAAAAAGCTGGGCCACTACAGCTGACGGGGATTGGGCACCCCGTCAGCAGGAACAAAACTGGGGAGGGCACAGAATGCCGACAGGGATTGGGGCCCCCGTCGGCAACTAAACATGGTGGGAGGGGATGGGTATATTGTTTGTGAACACGGCGGCAAGCCACCGCCATGTTCACAAACAATCTCAGGGCTTTACATCCCGCCCTACAATGATGGGTCGCTCCCTCATTGCAGCGGATGACTGACACTGCAATGACGAGGTGGCCCCTGATTGCAGCGGCTGTTTTTTTTGAAAGTTGTGGCACACTGGCTGAACTAGTGTCAGCAGTAGCAGTGTGCCACGGCATTGGGGGAATTGGGGCAAGCCTCTGCAGGCTGTGGGGGCATTGGCCACAACAGTGCCGTGCCTCCACAGCCTGCTTCTGTACAAACCTGTCGCAACATGTTTCTTGCGCATGCGCGCAATCAACATAAAAATGCATGTAGTGTAGAGTGAAGAGAGTGAAAAAAATATGCATGTAGTGTAGAGTGATGCATAGAAACCAAACAATTTGGCTATTTCTTCCCCCTTAGCAACCTTTCACGGATCTCACAGGCTGTTCTTACAATCTGCTTCTTTGTTACACTACCTCTGAGTGTACACAGGCCCCTGGATCTGGGGCTGATCTGATGCATGGCTGAAACAGAAACATAGAAACATAGAAGTTGACAGCAGATAAGGACCACAGGGCCCATCCAGTCTGCCCATTTCTTTTTCTACCTTATGCTTGTGCCATCGGCCTTTGCTCTGTCAATGGCCTATCTATTCATACTCATCTGTATTTCCCCCTTATGCCTATCCCATGCCTTTTTGAAGCCCTGCACTGTATTCAGATCCATCACTTCCTAAGGTAGGCCGTTCCATGCATCCACCACCCTTTCTGTGAAAAATAACTTCCTCACATTACCCCTTAATCGGCTTCCCTCTAATCTCATGCTGCGTCCTCTTGTCCTGCTATTTTTCTTATATTGAAACCTGTTAGACTCTTTCACCTTGTTAATGCCCTTAAGGTATTTGAATGTTTTGATCATAACACCTCTCTCTCTCCTTTTCTCTAGGGTATACATACTGAGCTCCGTTAATCTGTCCTCATATGTTTTCTGATGCAGTCCCTGCACCATTTTGGTTGCCCGTCTCTGGACTGCCTCAGTTTGGTTAATGTTCTTGTGAAGGTGTGGCCTCCAGTACTGCACGCAGTACTCCAGATGGGGCCTCACCAGTGTCTTGTAAAGAGATTGTTACCTCCCTCTTACGACTTGTGATACCCCTATTAATACACCCCAACATCCCCTAGCCTTACCTACTGTGTTAGTGGTCTACTTGGATGATTTCAGGTCATCGGTGCTGATGATGATGCCCAAGTCTCTTTCTTCCCTTGTGACTGCCAGCAAGTCCCCTCCCAGCCTATAGGTGGCTTTAGAGTTTCTCTTCCCTATGTGCATGGTCTTGGACTTCTTTGCATTAAACCCCAGTTGCTACTCTTTAGACCATTTTGCTAGTTTATCCAGATCTCTTCTCATTCTGCCCACCCCGTCTGGATCATCTACTCTGTTGCAGATCTTGGTGTCATCTGCAAACAGACAAACCTTACCCTCCAGTTCATCTGCAATGTCACTGATGAAGATATTGAAGAGGACTGGCCCCAGGACTGATCCCTGAGCTACCCCACTTGTGACTTGCATCTCTTCTGACTGTATACTGTTTGTCACCACACTCTGTTTTCTACCTGTCAACCAGTTTGCCACCCAGTTGACCAGCTTCTGACCCGCCCCGAGCCTACCCAGCTTATTAATCACTGTTCAAAGTGGAGCAGTATCGAAATGATTACACCAAACTGAGGTGTCCCCAACAGGATGAGAGACACCTGTAGTTAGTCATTCTCAGCCCAGCCCATCAGCGCAGTGGCAGAGTTACTGTTTGCGATGCCAGTAAACTGACCTAAGTTCAAGAACAAGCCCAGGTTGCAGGAAGGCCTGCCGGGGGAGAGGGCTTATGCATTCTATATGCTGTTCGAATGCTTCCTGTGGAAACACAGAAGGTGCAGCGTGGTCACCAGAAGACTGGGGTAGTCTGATGGCTTGCACACGTGCACACCTGTTGCATCCATGTATTAATGCTGGTGACTCCGGGGGAGGGCCAATAACGAGGATTATCACGGCCAGGACACAGGATGACTCCAGTGTCTTGCAGGCCCCACACACGCTGACCAAGCTCTTGTCCATCGCAGATACAGTCACTGCCAGGATTTATTTATTTACTTAATTTTTGTTAACCAGTTAAGTGCACTAGACAATTTAATGCCTATTTCAGGCACGGCCTGGGAGAATTACAACATACAACAGGAAACAATGAATGCAACAGTAATACAACAAGATTAGGCAGACAATCAGTATACAAACCAGCAGTGCATAACAGCAGAATTAATAAAGAGATACCGTTCAATAAAGTAGCACAGAGGGAAGTCATAACTATTGCTGGTGCAGTCTAGCATCATGTAATTAAGATATGAATGATCAAGACTGAGTAGACATCAGCATACATTATAATAAGTGTGATACAAAAGTAATTAGCAGATACTGCTGATACAGGTAGGGAAAACGGGCAGACAGGATGGGCCTAGCGGTCCTTATCTGCCAGCAAATTCTATGTTACTATGTTTCTATAGCAAAAACTTTTCCACAATACAGACGTGGTTGAACAAAATACATAAATTAGTAGGCACAAAGTATCAAGAACCGGAGCATGAATAATTGTCAAGGGACATAAGGTACTTTTGAAGTTCAGCCTCTATGTACTCTTGAAGTCCAGCCTTAAAGTGTGCAAAAGATGGAGATTAGTGCCCAAGAGGTGGATAAGCAGAAAAGGGGCAAAATTCAGCAGAAGGGCAGACAGCAAGGAGAACCAGGGATAAATGACAACCAAGGAAGGGGCTGGAGTAGAACAGTGAAGCAGTCCAGGGAGGTCAAATCATGGAAAGCCATGTGTGCAAATGCCAGGAGCCTTAGCAACAAGATGGAAGATCTGGAGGCTGTCATGGTACAGTCAGACCTGGACATTGTAGCCATCACTGAAACCTGGTGTAATGATAACCATGACTGGGAGATGGCCATACCTGGCTACAACATATTCAGAAGAGACAGAGCAGGCAGGAAGGAGGAGAGTGGCACTGTATGTGAAAAATGACATAAGAGCCACAGAGATCCAGGAGAAACAAAATGGGGGAGAGATACTGTGGGTTAAGCTGGAAAGGAAAATGGGGACAGCCATCTGCACAGGTGTGGTCTATAGACCACCAGCCCAGGAGGAAGAAACAGATAGGGAGCTGATGCTAGCCATGCAAAGGATGGCAGACAAGGGTGAGGTAGTACTGGTTGGAGATTTCAATATTCCAGACCTGGACTGGACCATCCCAGCAGCAGCATCAACTAGGAGCAGATTTATCCTGGACTCCCTTCAGGGTGCCTTCCTCAAGCAACTGGTCATGGAACCAACTCGGCAGAAGGCAATACTGGACCTTGTGCTCAAAACAGGGACAGTGTGATGGGGGTAACAGTGGGGGAGCACCTGGGAAACAGTGACCACCAGTCATTGTGGTTTGAAATCACAGAAAGAGCAGAACCAAACCACACAAAAACACGTATCCTGGATTTTAGGGGGGCAGACTTTGGGAAAATGGGGAGATACTTGAAAGAGGCATTAAGGGGAATGGGACAGGAATCAGGGGTTGAGGAACAGTGGGCAGTATTTAAAATGGGGATTACAAGAACAACAGAATTATGCATTAAGCAAGTTAGCAAGAGGAAAAGGAAGAGGAGACCATTATGGTTTTCCAAAGAGGTAGCAAAGAAAGTGAAAGCCAAAAAGATTGCATTCAGGCAATACAAAAAGACACAGGCAGAAGGGGATAGGGAGAAGTACCAGGAGAAGCAAAAGGAGGCAGGGAGGTCAGTAAGGGAAGCCAAAGCTCAGACAGAAGAACACATTGCAAAATCAGTGGGTCGAGGGGACAAAACCTTTTACAGGTACATAAGTGAAAAAAGAAAGACAAAGGGAGGGATAGTGAGACTGAAGGGGGAGGATGGGAGCTGCGTGGAGGATGACAACAGTAAAGCTGACATATTGAACAGGTATTTCTGCTCAGTCTTTACTGAGGAAGAGGAGGGTAATGGGTCTGAAGGAGTACAAGGGGTGAGAATGGTGCAGAAATGGACACAAGTCCCTTTACATGAGAAAGGGTCCTGAAGGAACTGGAAGTAATAAGAGTTGATAAAGCAATGGGGCCAGATGGGATGCACCCCAGGGTCCTTAAAGAACTAAGAGAGGTGGTGGCTGAACCTCTGGCTATCCTGTTTAGCCGATCACTGGAAACAGGGAGGTACCCAAAGACTGGAGGACAGCAGATGTAGTCCCCTTATACAAAGTGGGAACAAAGAGGAGCAGGGAACTACAGACCAGTCAGCCTCACCTGGTAGTGGGAAAATCATGGAAGCACTACTGAAGGAGAGATTGGTGGAACATCTGGTTATCAATGGACTACATGACCCAAGGCAGCATGGTTTCACCAGGGGGAGGTCATGTCAGACCAACCTCGTTGAATTTTTTGACTGGGTGACTCGGGAGGTGGATCAGGGGAGGGCAGTGGACATGGCCTATCTGGACTTCAGCAAGGCCTTTGACACTGTGCCACATAGAAGACTATTGCACAAACTGGGGAATATGGTGTGGGCAGGACAGTAGTGTGGTGGGTAGGTAACTGGCTGGGTGGCAGGACACAGAGGGTGGTGGTAAATGGCTGTCACTCCACAGAGGGAAGAGTGACCAGTGGGGTACCAGAGGGATCAGTGCTGGGACCGGTCCTATTCAACATTTTAATCAGTGACATTGCGCAGGATCTAGAAGGCAGAATTTCACTGTTCGCTGATGACACAAAGCTCTGTAACAGAGTAGACACACCAGAGGGTGTAGACAGAATGAGAAGTGACTTGCAGAAACTTGAAGAATGGTCAGGGGCTTGGCAGTTGAAATTCAATGCAAAGTGCAAGATAATGCATATGGGGCACAAAACCCTGGCACAATATATCAGTTGGGGGTGAGGATATAGCATGCACCAAGCAGGAAGAGATCTTGGGGTTGTCATCTCTGATGACCTCAAGGTAGGGAAACAGTGTGACAAGGCAGCAGGTAAAGCAAATAGGATGCTGGGATGTATAGGCAGGGGCATCACCAGCAGGAAAAGGAGGTCATAATTCCGCTATACAAGACACTAGTGAGGCCCCACCTGGAGTACAGTGTACAGTTCTGAGACCATACCTACGTAAGGACATAGACAGGGTAGAGAAGGTTCAGAGGAGGGCAACAAAGATGGTGCATGGATTGTATCACAAGTCCTATGAAGACAGGTTGAAGGAACTGAACATGTACTCCCTGGAGGAGAGGAGAGAGGGATATGATAGAGACATACAAGTATCTTACAGGGAGGAACAGGGTGCAGGAAAACACTATTTTTAAGCGAAAAAGATGTTCCAGGACTAGAGGGCATGGGATGAAGTTGGAGGAGGATGATTCAGAGGAAACATGAGAAGAATTTCTTCACAGAATGGGTGGTGGACAAGTGGAACACCCTGCCAGAGGAAGTGGTGGGGGCTGAAACAATCACGGGATTTAAGAATGCATGGGATAGACATAAAGGAATTCTAGAGGTCAGGGGTAAGTGGCAACAGACTTCTAGGAAAACAAACTGAACTTACAAGCTCAAATGGGCAGACTGGGTGGGCCATAGGCCCTTATCTGCCGACACTGTCTATGTATCTATGTAAAGATAGACTGTGACTGTGCAGACCTTATGGTAAAGGGCAAAGTGTTCCAGTATTGAGCAGCAAAGCAGGAAAATGCCTAGTTACCCATATTAATGACACATTTGGGTATTAAGAGTAGTTCCAGATCAGTGGACCAAAGAGAATATGCTTGTTCAGACTTCTTAAACATGATCATATAGGGAGCAGGGGTACCTGTTCTAATGAGCTTGTCAATAGTACACCCTAGTGCATAACGTTTAAGAGACAATGGCGATAGCCACCCCAGGTTTGCATACAGAGCACAGTGGTGTGTCAATCTGTGTGCAGATAAGGCAAAGCAGCAGATGCCATTGTAGGCTGTGGTCCATTTAGAGAGAATACAGGAGCTAGTTTGGTAGGGGGTAGCAGGCCATAGACGAGACTAGTTAATAATACTCCATGTGCAATGACACATGTAGCAGAAGGGGTGAGTGCATGCCTGAATCTATATGCAAATTCTAATTTAGAGTGCACTAATTTGCATACATTGGAGATATGAACCTAAAGGCCATTCATCGTCTATTGTCTCCCTAACCCTATCTTCCTACCTGCCGACCACGCCATGTACAATGCAAATGGCTATCCTTCATCCACCCCCTCTTCTTTCTGCTCCTGCTACTGGCAGGTAATGTAGAACTAAACCCTGGCCCTTTTCCCTCCTTCAATCCCCTGTCTCTACCTGAAGGTTTGAGGTTTTTCCACATGAATGCCAGGAGCCTCTTATCAAAATTGGACAACCTAAACGTTTGGATCATTCAGCACTCCCTAGATGTCCTATGTGTCTCAGAAACATGGCTGGCTCATGGACCCTGGATTACCAGCTCGCACTTCCTGACTTCAGTCTATACTGTCAAGACTGCGGCAAGCGCGGTCATGGTGTCGCACTCTATTCTTGAAAATCCCTCTCTTGCAATGTCACCCTCAGTGATGCCATCTCCTTAACCCATGAACTCCTCATGGCCAAAATTTCCCTTCCTTCCTCTACTCCAATATTTATTGGGTTTCTGTGTTCATCTCCAAAGCTCCCTCTCTACTCCATTGTCTCCTGCATAACCTGCATTACCACCCATGCTTTCTCAGGTGAGCTCATTCTTCTCGGAGACTTTAACCTGGATTGGGTTCCCCCCAATCACACAGTTCCCGTCAACTCACTGAATCTCTAAACCTCTCCTAAATGATCACTGAGCCTACCCATCTCAATCCATGCTCTCAAACCAACTTATTGCTAGACAGGGTACTCTCATCCCACCACCACCGAATAATTGCTGCAGGTACCCTTCCTGATGTGCTCAGCAATCACTGTCCCACTTACTGTGGCAGGAAAGTGTGCCCCCCACTCATACCCTCTAAATATATCTGGTACCAGCCCCTTAGAGTGCTCAATAATAACATCCTTCTCTATGACCTTGCCACTGCTGACTGGTTACCAGTTTTCTCCACTTCCAAAATTGACATGGTGCTTGCCCACTTCACCACCACCACCTTTCTTAAAATATGGAGTACCTATGGCCCCTTAAAAAGTTAGGGTCAAACATCTCCAACATCCATCGATCACCCCTGAACTCCTATCACTGTGTAAATCCCGAGACCATGGCTGGTCATAACTTAAAGCCTCCCAGGCCCCACCTGATCTGCTATACTACAGGGCTCTCCGTAATAGCTGCACTAAGGCCGTCTATCAGACCAAAGCAAATTACTTCAAGGCCCACCTGCAGTTCTCTGATCTCTCCCCCACCTCTTTCTGGAAATATCTCCACTCGTTACTACACCTCCCCGAACCTACTTCGCCTACCCTACTAGAGGTTGGAGTTCAGAACTCCAACCCGTTCTCAGCAACTGCCGTCCTAAATAAATTTTTCACTACTTGCGCACTCCCAGACAACCCCCCTATTACCCAACCCCCAAACAAGTTCCCCTCCCAGCCTGATGGTTTCCACTTCTCTACCGTTTCCCCACAAGAAGTCTTTATGTCAATATTGTCCCTAACCCCAGCTAAATCCAGCCCCAGTGGCCTTGACCTGAGACTCCTTAGGATCTTTACCTCCTCCATAGGACTGCCCCACTGCACCTTCTTAATCTTTCTTTTTCCTGCTCTACAGTCCCCTTGGCCAGGAAACTCACCAAAGTTCTACCCCTCCATAAAGGTGGAGACCCAACCTCCCTTGGGAACTACCAGCCCATCTCCCTTCTCCCTTCATTAGCAAAGCTCCAAGAATCCATTGTCCTCACAAGGCTAAATGACATCCTCAAATATCTTTTCATCTGTCCAATCTGGGTTCAGAAAATCCCAGTCCACTACTTCCTCCCTCCTCCACTTTACTGATTCCATACTCTCACCAATGGGCCATGGTTATATTAATTCTGCAATTTTCATCGACCTTGCAAAAGCCTTTGATTCTGTCTCTCACCCTCTCCTCTTAAATAAACTCTACGTTGCTGGACTTACTGCCTCAGTGGTTAAGGTGGTTAAATGGTTTAATTCTTATTTCACTGGTAGGCACCAGGCTGTGCAGGTTGGTAATGTCCTTTTGTCCCCTGCCCATCCTCTCTGACGTTCCCCAGGGTTCCATACTTGGTTCAGTCTTCTTTCCTTTTTTTTATCAATGATCTCCCCTCTGTCTGCTCCACCACCCACATGCATATGCATGCGGATGACACTGTTATCTACCTATCCGGCCCCTCCATTTCTGATGTTCAGACCACCCCACACCCCATCCACCAATGAGACTTTCTTGCAGTGATAAACTGGTTCCAAGATCATTGCCTCAAAATGAACACTAAAAAAACTGTCTCTATGACATTTGGTGCAAAGCAAAAACTAGTTAGGTTGTCATCCCCTCCAGTGTTCTCCTTTCTGGCTGGCACCCCTCTTGTCGTGGTCCCTATCTACAAATACCTTGGGGTTTGGCTTGGTCTGTGCCTTGACTACTCATACCACCATGATGTCTTGCACTCAAAATTTTGGCCCAACTTGGGAATGCTCTACAGGCATGAGGATTGTCACTCCCTCTCAGTCTGGTGTGACTTAATAACAAAATGGATCCTCCCAGTGATTGACTATGCTGATATTGTCTATGTATCAGTGCCTGTATCCTCCCTTGCCAGACCTGATGTAAATGTTTTCTGCCGCTTTGCCTCCAACTCTCCTGTCCTGACTCACCACTGTGACCTTTACTCTATCCTCTCCTTCCCCTCCCTTCAGCAGAGACATCTGGCCCGCTACCTTACCTTCATCTCTAAGTACTGGTTTAGATCCCTTCCATCTTATCTCTCCTCTCTTCTTGCTTTGGCTACCCCCACACCCTATGTGCTCTAGTCGTTCCCATACTTTCACCCTCCCTTGAGCCCACACTTCAGCTGGTCAATGCGCTTTCTCCTTTCATTTCCATTTCCTTTGGAATAAACTCTCCCCCTCCATTCGTCTCACCTCATCATTGTCGGCGTTAAAGCGACTGCTTAGACTGTCTCCGGTAACCTCCTACATTTGCCCCTAAGACACATACAATCTAAGTGTAGTCCCCTGACTCCCCCCTCCTACAAGCTCACCTTATATCTTCTAAGTTTACTTCATTTTATTTGATTGTCATCTGCTTAAATTATTGCATCCTGCACCCATGCTATGTAACATTGTGTTTATTTACAATGTGCCTTAGTGCTCACTTTATTTTAGCGATCTGTAATTTGTGTTTCATGTTGTACTTGTAATCCTTTGTTATTGTTTGCTCCCATATTTCCCCAGGTCACACCTGGAAACAAGCCTTGGCTCAGTGTGCCTATCCCGGTTACCAGTCTTTACATACATACATACATACATACTTACGTACATACATACATAGATAAATAAATAAATAAACTAAATAAATATAAAGGGAAAAGCCCAAGGAGGGATATAATGCAATGCCCATGTACTTGAATGACTTAACTTCAGTAAGGGGAATTCTATTTGAACACAGTACAGTTAGATCAGTTGGGTGGGCTTTGAGTTTAAGAACAGAACTGAAACACATGGAGTATGCTTTATTGGTGTTTAGAAGAGGTCTATTTTGTAACAGCCACATTTAAACTCTGCCAAAATTAGCATTAAGTAGAAAGCTAACATTCATGTTCTTAAAGCTTGTGTAAGCAACCATATAATCTGCATACAACAATGACGAACACTTAGAGATGACTCTAGGGAAGTCATTAATAAAGGTGGTAAATAGAAAAAGGGACTTGGATAGATCCGTGTAGAACACCAGTTCTGATAGCAGCAAGGTCAGAAGTAGAATTTTTACATTTTACAAACTGATACCTGTCAGCAAGATAACTAGTAAACCAAGTTATGAGAGGAAGCGAAACACCAAGAGCAGACAGTTTAGAGAAGACAAGAGAATAGTCAGATCAAATGCCTTAGTTAAGTCAATAAAGACAGCACCAGTGTACATACCCTTGTTCATAGCTAATTTAATATCATTTGTGAACTGCATAGGAGCTGTGGAAGTGCTATGCCCCAAAGTAAAGCCGTGTTGCATTTCTGATAACAGGCTATATTTTATCGGGTATTCAGTTACCTGTAAGGCAACTAGTTTTTCAAGGCTCTTATTACAAAAATTGCATGTTTTGGGGGTCTCCTTTTTTAAAAACAGGGACAACCTTTGCTACCTTCCACAGTCTGGGAACCACACTGTTCATGTGAGATAGGTTAAAAATCCGGGTAATAGGTTGGGTCAATTGAAGTGAAGCAATTTTCAACAGCCTCGGTTCTAGACTATCATTTCCAGAGCTGCTATGGAGAAAAATTGCCTTGAGTAAGCACAAAACTTCTCTGCAAGTAATCAACCTAAAATAGGACTGGGAAGAATTAAGGGGTGAGGCTAGAGAAGATTGTTCAGAAGAGCAACAGTTACCTTTGGTATATTTGGTTAAATCTGAGAAGAACAAGTTAAAGGCCTTGGCAATTGTTATTGGTTTTGTGCAGTTAGTACCATTAACTAACATATCAGACTCAGGAGCTTTGCTGCTATAACCCCCCTTTCTGCCCCATCTAGGGGCATACTTTCAGCTTCACAGATGGTCCAGACAAAAAGGGAGGGCACCCTCAAGCGCTAACATTCGAGACCCATGCACTTCAGAAAAGGCAGAACAAAAGTTGGTCTCCTGCCTGCTTGACATCTTCAATAATGGTGCACTCTACCTTCTCTCTCAATATTTGACTTTTTCCACCCCAAAGCTGTCCACTGGACCAGGACCTCTCTCTGCACCTCAGCTGTCTCAAAAGCCCTTGCGGCCCCAACCTGGCTGGATGGATAATGCCCCTGGAATGCAACTCATGTAAAAATTTATTAGACTGCAGATACAGGGTGGAAAGAAGGATTTCATTTCATTTGCGTCCCCCCTCTCAGTCAAATAATGCACAAACCACTATTTCCTCCCCAAACTGGCTTTTATTCTGCACCTGTACTGCCAATGATTCCAAGTGATACAGGGGTCACATACTTCATTATAAACAGATAAAGCAGCTCCATGGGACTATTCAACTTTTTTACAAGTACTGGCTGGATGAAATAAGGTAGCAGAAACAATGGATTCAGACAGACACAAGTAATGATTCTCCTATGCCTACTATCTCTCTCAGGTGCTCTACTTGAGAATTACTTGAACTCAGATCCTTGCAATCTCCAGGCTTCTTTGGATCTGGTAAGCCAACCTTCTTTTTTTCCTTGGGTCACTCTCCTTCTCACTGGCACTGGTCATCCCCCCCTTAACTCTGGTGTGGAAAAGTGAGTGGCCTTCCCACATGGGCCCCTGGGCACTGGCCCAAGCTGCAGGGGCATCAAGGATTTTTCCTGATAACCCAGGTCCCAATCCTCTTACACTGGTTGGCACTATTCCTGGTGCTAAGGCAACACCTGCAACTTTACTTGGTTCTGCTTCAGTACCTGCCTTACCACACATAGCCCAAACTCACTCTGGGGATTCCACTTGTCTTACTTCCTCGGGGAGTCCCTGCAAGGCCCACATCCCTGCTTTCACTGCCTGGGCTTGAATTAAGCTCCAGCATGGGGCTACCCTCCAAGGTCTGCCATTTGCAGCCTATGACCTGCCCAGACCTCAATGTACCGGTGTCCCAGGACCTGCCCCTCCAAGGCAGGCTCCATATCTTGGGTGAAAGGCCTCCCAGCTCCCTCTACCCCCCAGGCCTCCCTGCCACACTGGGTACAAGAGAAACCATTGCCACCAGTTCCCCTTCTGGGGGAGCCCTGCCACTGCCCTCCCGGCCCCGGTGACATGGGGTACTATACACGGGCTTTCAAAGGGCTCCTATTATCTCTCTGGGCCTGCTAAAGCCTCCTACTGCTCCTGCCCCAACAATGCAGGACCTGGCTACCTAATTTTTCCCCCACAGAGCTCCATCACCCAATCCTCATTGACCATGGTGCTCAGAAAAGCATCCTGACTGTACTATTTTGGGGGGGTTCCCTACTGGCCCTCCTAGACCACCGAGCTCCTTCACTTGCCCACATTGTCAGCTCCTACCTCTAAGCTTCCAGCCCCAGGCCTAATGCCCAAGCTGGAGAAGCCCAGATACTTCCTGTCAGTCCCCTTATTTACCCTCTGAACCTACTCTCTGCTGCCACCTAGAGGCATCCAAGCAATATCCCTAGCTCTGGGGGGTAGGAAGGGAAAAGGGATGCCTATGAATGGGAATACAAGCCCCTGTTTTACAGGGGGCTTATACTACTGTTACTCATAAAGCCTTTAATATGACTCCAGAATTTTCTTGGGTCACCCACTGTTGACTGGAGAAGCTCTTCACAATATGCACTTTTAGCAGCTTGAATGGCTTATTTTATAGTCATTTCTTTGATTCCTGTATTCTTGCCATGGTTCCATCCTGGCAGCCTTACCATGGGTGGTACCTCAGGGCCACCAGAACTGGTAAGTTCTGGAGATGGTGCGTGATAGGGCTGGAGGATGCCAGCAGATGAGGACACTTGCTGAGTTGAGGGCAAAAATAGTAATTAAAAAAATGTAGAAGGCTGTTTCTGCATTGTTGATGTCTTGTCAACCTGCTCTGCAAAATGATTTACATACACATGGTGCCTTGCACTGACTTACAGGCTTTATAATGATATGTGCTAACCAAGACACCAGAACTAGGCAGACACAACAACCCCCATTCCCCCTGGCTGCCACATTCATCCAACATTCCCCTTGCCGCCACTTATTAGATTGTGCACCTGAAGATGGTGGCTACATCCTCTAAACCCATACAGGCACATCGCCGGTATACCCAAGGGAAGAATATGACATGAGATTTCTGGAAAGCAATAATGCTGTTACTGTTTATGTCAGTCAATATCCACCCCAACCCTGGCACACCCCACACTGCACATTCACGGCCCCCCCCAATGGACTGCTAAGAATAGTGTCCTAAATACCTGTAGCCTACTCACAAAATTCACCCAGATGGAAGCCTGGGTAATCCTGATCCAACCAGATATCATATCCCTGACTGAGACCTGGCTAAGTCCTAAAATCACAGACACTGAAATAACACTGCAGGGCTACTCTGTCTTTGAGCAGAACAGGGCAGGAGGTGGGGCAGAGGCTGTCTGCAATTGATTCTCACAGACCTACAGGTGCAAAAGGTGCCTTTGACACACCCCACAACTGAATGTGAGGGGCTAGCTACTAGACTACACCTGGGTGGGGGTAATGAAACATTAACAGTCATGACTATCTGCATCTCACCGAGAATGCCTCAAGCAGGGTTAGAGGTTTTCTTGCAATACTACAAAGAAGTCAACACCAACCATGAGGCTCTGGTGACCAGAGACTTCAGCACTGACTGGAACACAAGTACCAGCAACCCATTTATCAACACGGTCAATAACTTGTACCTAACGCAGGTAGTAAGTGAAAGTACCAGGTCCAATTACTGAACTGGAAAATGCACACTCATAGACTGGGTACTGACAACTGAGCCAGAGGGGGACTGCAAAAGCACAGGTTCTGCCTGACACGCTTAGTGATCACTCCCCAGTCCTAGATGAATGGACCTCCAAGATCAAGAGACAGCCACCAAAACTCATTGCCTGCAGGGCAATGCATGGGAATTCCTTAGAAGGCTTTAAGTAGCACCTGGCACAAGTTGATTGGAGCCACATAGACTCAATTACTGATGTTGACCAGGCAGTGGAATTTCTTATCGAGTTCACACAGGCAGCAGACAAATATGCCCCCATCAAAAGACGTATGATCCGAGGTCACTCCACAGAATGGCTTGCCCCAGATCTGAGGACTAATGCACCTCTAGTACAATGCATGGGCTACAGCTAGACAATCCAGCAACTCTGTAGATATCTAGGCATATAAGGTTTCCCGCAACAAATGTACTACAGAGAGAAACAAAACAAACTCTGGGGAGATGGCAACAGGTTCTGGGGATCCCTAAAGGAACTCCTTGGGTGCACCGACAAGAGTACACCTGATTTGATCACACAAGTTAATTCTCACATCTCCAACCCCAAGGAAATTGCAGACATCCTTAATACCACCTTCACTGACCTTAGCTCCTGCCTCAACACTATTGATTCCATGCCAAAGCACGCCTCCCACAAAAGCCCACTGCATGCCTCTCTTAACACCCCACCTACCACACATGCTGACCACCCCAAGTTTTACATTAGAACATTAACAGTGTTGGAAACCTCTAGCGATGTAAAATGTGTGCTAGACAAAACCAGGGTAGGCTGTGACACAATACACATGAGTCTCCTTGCCTCAGCACTAAACATCCTGGAAACCTCAATTACCAAATTGTACAACCTCTCTCTCTCTCCCTACTCCAAATTACCTGCCCTCTGGAAATCTGTGATCATCACTCCAGTACACAAGGGAGGTGATAAAGCATGCATCACAAAATACAGACCAATTTCCACGCTCTCTCCTCTATTCAGGGCACTGGAACAAGTAGTCGCAGACCAGCTGGTAGACTACCTCAGTAGCTACAACCTACTGTGCTCCCAGTGGCATGGTTTTAGACAGTAACACAACGCCATCTCAGCTCTCCTTGAGTTCACCAACTCACTACGTGAGTCACTTGATAAGGGCAAAATGGTTGGGTCAATTTTTATTGACTTGACCAAAGCATTCGACCTTGTGAACCACACATTGCTTATGGAAAAATTCACAGGGATTGGCCTATCTAGGGAAACTGTGGTGTGGTTTTGGAACTACCTAACAGCCCACACCCAAAAAGTGAAAATCAGTGGAGTCCTCTCTGAATTTAAACCAGTGACACAATGGGTTTCCCAGGGATCAATATTGGGCCCACTACTGTTTAGCTTGTTCATTTATGGCCTGCCTAATGTCTGTGATGGAGCCTGCATCCTGCTGTATGCAGATGATGTGGTTAGCTACACCAGCAGCACTAAGCAGCAAGCTGCCAGGCATACCCTGCAGCACAACTAATACTCCCTTGAACTCTGGTTATTACAGAACAAGCTGCTTCTAAACCTGAAAAAACAAAAACAATGATATGTGCCAGCCAACAGAGGAAACTTCTACCCCTTTCAATTTATAACCAAGATGGTGAAGTATTAGAAGAGGTAAACTTTAAATAACTTGGTATACACCTTGACAGCTCACCAATATACACCTGACATATTGATCATGTTGTTAGTGTAGTAAACAAAAAACCTGGGGGTTCTTTATAGACACAAGCACTTTATAACATCAGAGACTAGGAAATTTGTTGCAGCTGCCTCGGTTCTCTCCTCCTTGGGTTATGGACTGGTAATCTATGGAGCTGCAACAGACACCAACCTCAACAGAATCAGGGCCCTACTAAATAAGACCTGTCGGCTGGTCCTTGATGTGGACAGCCTCACCCACACAGGCAACCTCATTTATAACCAATTTATAACCAAGATGGTGAGGTATTAGAAGAGGTAAACTTTAAATAACTTGGTATACACCTTGACAGCTCACCAATATACACCTGACATATTGATCATGTTGTTAGTGTAGTAAACAAAAAACCTGGGGGTTCTTTATAGACACAGGCACTTTATAACATCAGAGACTAGGAAATTTGCTGCAGCTGCCTCGGTTCTCTCCTCCTTGGGTTATGGACTGGTAATCTATGGAGCTGCAACAGACACCAACCTCAACAGAATCAGGGCCCTACTTAATAAGACCTGTCGCCTGGTCCTTGATGTGGACAGCCTCACCCACACAGGCAACCTCTGAGTAAAAAATGGCTTCCACTAGACCTCAGAATAAAATTCCAAACTTGCCTAACTGGGAAGAAGGTCCTACGAAGGCTCACCCCCCCCACCACCTCCAATCCCTGCTACATACCTCCTTTAATCACCACTCTACTAGGGGTGTCACAAGAAATGCATTGTACATCCCACAGTGTAGAATCAGTCAATCCAAGAGGGCTTTCCCTTACCGAGCACCAGTCTGGCAAAATGAACTCCCCACCACACTGCTGGAGTTACCCAAATTGAGCCGATTTAAATAGTCTCTGAAAAAATACCTCACTCAACAATACGTATGTCCATGCAATCACTAGACAGGTCCTACTAACAACGTCTCCCCTGGCTGTGCTACTTGGCATGCCTGGAATACTGCAGACAAAGTTGCAGCCATGCAACTGCCCTAAAGCCCTAACCTTGGACGATGCATCACATGCTGCTATTCCACCTTGTATTATACTTCGGTATAGGAACTAGTTCGCACTAAGTTATGTTTGAACTCCTGAATATTGTAAATATTGTAATCGTACTTGCGATTTTGCATGATCCTTTCATGTATGTTTCTGCATTGAACTGTATCTGTACACTACCTATATCTCTGATGTGGAACCTTTATAAACAAACTCTGCTCAAAGGTGTTACTCCAAATATTCCAATAGATAAAAAACTAAAATGTGTACGGTTTGGGGAGATGCACCGAAACTAAACAAATCAGTCTTCTCTTTGAGCATCCCTTAATGGATTACACACACTGCTCTGCCTGCAAACTGCCTTGTCAGTATGCTACTTACAAACACACTAAATGTTAGGCATTAAATTATCTAATTATATGTTACACCCTTTTAAGTTTTGTGGTAGTGCATATTTAAATGTTGAAAAGGCCATGTGGTCAATTAACAAAACTCCTCTGAACTTCACAAACAGCTGGAGCAGATGACATCTCTAGGCAGTGATCCTGTTTTCAAGTTAACTTGCAGAGTTATTATTAAAAAGTGGAGGATAAATACAGAGAATATGTGAAATGTAAGCAGAAACATGTCTAAAAAAGTCTTTCCCATGTTTCCCTTGTGATGTCAGGGTCCCTCTTAATTATTAAAAATCTGTGAGTCACAGCCCAATCCACAAATAGAACATCCTGAAGAGAGTTAGACAAACAATCTTGCCAGCAAGTCATGACCAGTCCGTTTACCTTGACTGCCACTGAACCCTTCCCTTCAGGCACAAATGATCTAAGTACTCATCACAAAAAAAAAAAAAAAATACCTAAAGTACAATTTCAGTCCAAAAAGGGTGACATAAAAGACAAAAAACCCAAAAAAAAATGTATTCCCTTTTCCAAAAATAAAATCTTCCGAGATACAAAGTGGGATTTTCCAAAAAGTGGACTCGGCACTTTCATTCACATTCTACTTGCAGCATCCATGCAGGCGCATCCAAATGTTTGTGTCCTATTTGTAGACATCTAGACGTATTTGTGACAGTTCTCACAGTTACAGCACTTTCAGTTGCAATTTTGGAATGTCAGACGCAACTGCAGAATTCCATCCTGAAAGTTAGACCTACTTTTTGTGGTCTGACTTTCTAGATTGAATTCTGCAGTTGCATTCAGAAAATGGGCACACACGACTGAAAATCTCACCTACAGAGCCTTGTCCTTGGTGCTAGTGAGGAGCAGCAGCAGACCACTAGGCCAGCTAATACTTGGCTAAAAGCCTGGTGCAAGACAGCGAGGTTTGTGTTTCTGGCTAACTGGAGGGTCTTCTGTGGCAAGGGATGCTTTTGCATTCAGATTGGACCACGCCTGTGTCTGGAGGTGTAGGGATACAGTCCAAGAGAATATGTAACCCCTAGATGGCGCTATCCCAGGGGCTACTACCCCTGCCTGATTTGCCACTAACAGGTTGAGGGGCCTGGATCCAATGGCGGGTGCCTCCACCCAGAGGTCAGGGTTTGCAATAGTTACACTAACTTGGTCACAGCCCTCTGGGACACTGCAACCCCCCTTTCTTCCCACTAGTGGCCCACACAATATATCAGAATTACCTTCACAGTATACACTTACCCCCAGGTCTGGTTCCGGCACTGGGACCTCCTGTGAAACGAGATACAGTGCAACAATCACAGTACAGTACTTTAACATAGACAAGTACCTCAGGCAGTATAACTTTGCTGAAACAAGCAGCTCTGATTTATTTAGGGGGATATAACAAGGACAGGGGGGAAATCAGGTTAATTAGCTTATCACTTTAATAATCTACCTATGGCTCTGTGCACAGGCCTATCCCTATCAGTTACTGTCCCTGGGTACCCAAGCCCTAGTAAGCTAGTCCAAACCATGGCAGCTGGTAGGGGCCTTTCACACAGAGAAAAGAGAATTAAACAGTCAGCAGTACAGTAATTCCATTTGGATTTAATGTGGCAATTCAACAGGAGCGACCCTGAATTAGTACTCACGACCTCCAAATAAGATAGGGTCCTTCAATGTCAGCAGGGCTCACTTGAGGTGCACAAACCTCTTCACACATCCATATAAAAGAAAGCACTATACCAGGCAGGCTGCATCTGTATCCCGATCGCAATTACTGCACAATACCCGGAGAACACACAGCAGATTCAGTTCCTGACAGACCGAGTGTAATTTTCAGCAATTCCTCCAGTCTTCTACAGGGTGAGCCTGGTTTCTACTCTTCAGAGATCCTTTGATTCTTTTCACAGGACGGATTCAGTCCTAACAAGCTGCAGACCGGAACTCTGGGCCTTACACCTTTTTGACTAAAACTGCACACTGAAAAGCACAGGGCTCCTTCCTTCTTCACTGCCAAAGCTCAACTGAAACTCCAACCGACAAAACCAGGCACTTCCTTTGAGTTCCTCCCAGTTCTTGACTGGATTGGCTGTCACTCACAATAGACTGCTGCTGTTGGTCCAAAAGGTGCTGAAGTCTAAACTACATCTCCCAGAGTCACTGCCCATACAATCCTCTTGTGGCTGGCTCAGATTATGAGTCCAAGTTCTGATTCGTCCAAGGCACCATTTTAGAGCTAGCTTACCCCACACTGATTGGTCCAGTTCAGCAGTTCAAAACTAGAATGGGGAACTAGCAGACACAGTTCTGACTGCAAAGAAAGCAGGTTAGACAAACTGTAATTTCATTATTACTCTAAATAATTTCTGGCAAACAGTTACATCTGTCAGATAGGTTCCCTTTGCACTCCTAGTGACTGCAAAAATGAAGTGAATTGGCAGCAGCTTGAGTGGTACTCAATCAAAGAAACACACAGTCCCCCATACAAACTAATTATGTCTGCAAGCAGACAGCTCTTAAAGAGACAGTACCAGAGGTTCTAAAACACTCACTGATAAATGGCTTAAATGCCAAACACTATTCAGGCTTGGAGCATTCAAGCAAGCTCCTGAAGTCTTTGGGAACCCCCATTTGCAGGGGGTTACACCCTTCCTGCTTGGGAAAGCTTGGCGTCCGCGTCAAGCAAGTACCCCATAAGTTTTAACTGCAACCATATACATTTGCATTAGGCTCGCATAGTAATCATCAGTCAATATATCATTTTACCAAGAACACATTTCTGAAACATTGCAGTACGTCACTCTTTACACAGTATTACATACACATTGTACCATAACTCAAGTTATTACCTCTTGTACATGAAACACGAAGAGAGGGGCCTTCCTATCAGTTACACTTGGGCTGGATGGGGCAAGGGCACCATACTTAGAGGGCAACACAAGTAACTTGGAGTTAGCACTGATGCTCAGTTTGGGCAATGAGCTGGGGACTATCACTCCCTTTTGGACAACATTGAGAGGCAAGTCCACAGGCCTCCAAGTGAATCATAACTGAGGTGCACCACAGGCTTTACAGCTCGACCAGTCTTTCTAGGGGAAACTGTTATAGTCTCTGCACTCTGAGCCTCATTTTCAGCATTGTCCTCACTTGTCAGGGGAGTCTCCATGGGGGTAGAGAGGTAGAACTGGGGAACTTCAGCTCCAGGAGTTACAGTTTCTGAGTCCACAACATTTGGCTTCTGCATGGAGAGCTTTCGACACTGGCAGTGGACTGTCAGGGCACTCAAAATACTCTTCTTGTTAGGTGTATCACCAGTCTGCCCCAATCTATCATTTTCCTCCTGAAAGCTCAAACAGTTCAACCATGCACAATGATTCCATTTCATCTGATCTGATGCTTTGCACTTCACTTTCTGGGAGCATTGGCTCAGGGATGAAGCTGGGGGCTTAGACAGTCCAGAAGGCCCAGCTTCATCTCCAGTATTGACTAGGGGACTGCCCGAAACAATTGACTCAGTTCGTAAGAAGGATAGTATTCAAAGTCACTCTCACTTTCTTCCGATATGGACTGGACAGTCATGCTCAATTGGGACTTGTGAGGGGAACACTTTAACTTTGCTTCTGTAGGTGCAGACTTTCTTGATCTTTTCTTAGCAGCAGCTCTAGTCACTGGTCCAGAGGGGCATCTTCTAGGGGCTCAGACTCAACTAAGATTTGTCCAATGGGCAGTAAATGATTTCTATGCATTGTTTTTACATCTTTGAATTATTCTCAGGCCTTACTTTGTACACTGGCAGATCATCTAGTTTGCCCACTACAATGTGAGGGAGATGGTGCCATCTGTCAGCAATCTTGTGCTTGCCATGCAGTCCCAGATTTCTTAGCAATACCCGATCTCCCTCCTGGAGTTCCTGTGCTTTCACCTTTTATCATACCTTTCTTTGTTGGCCAGATTTCTTTTGGCAGCCATGGTTTGAGCCAGTTAGTGCGCATGGGTTAGCTGGCCTTTAACTTTTGCACATACTGTAAATAGTTGTCAGCTTGAACCCCATCAGGAGACCCCAAAACACACATCTACTGGTAGTCGAGCTTCTCTTCCAAACATCAGGCGGTGGGGGAGAATCCAGTGGCATCACTTTTGGTGCAGTTATAAGCATGTACCAGGGTGCTAATTTGTTGGCTCCATCTAGGCTTGTCCTTTGGGTGCAGGGTGCCTAGCATATCTAGCAAAGTGCGTGTTGAAACGTTCAGGCTGTGGGTCCCCTGGGGGTGGTAAGGAGTAGTTCTGGACTTTGCACTCCCCACAGAGAAAGCATCTCTTTGATCAGACGACTCTCAAAGTCTCTCCTTGATCAGAATGGATTCTTTGTGGACCCCATAGTGAACAAAAAGTTTTCTACAAGTACTTTGAACACAGTGGATGCTTTCTGGTCTTTGGTGGGAAAGCTTGGGCATATCTCGTGAAATGGTCAGTGACCACCAGCACATTACTGATATTTCTTTGATCTGACTCCAAACTCAGAAAATCAATCAGACCAGCTCCATGGGTGCACTGGTGGTGATGTTAACAAGGGGGCACCCTCTGGGGCAAAGCTTCCTCTGTAAGCAGCGACTACAAGTTGAATGTGTTGCTCCACATCAGCCCCATCTTAGGCCAATAGAATCTGGATCTCACCAAGTCAAGTGTTCTGTCTATACCAAGGTGCCCCATGTGGTTGTGCAAGGACCTCAGTACTGAGTCTCGAGGCAGTGGGCAGCACTAGTTGTTGTTTGTCTACTTGTCCCCTCTGTCTACTGTTTCTCTGTATAACAGTTTATTGATCAGTTTCCAATTTTAGGACCTTCTTTTGTATAACAGTGCAGTTCTCAAATCAGTGGAGCGTAATTTGGACATCATCTTTTCCTGCATAGAGGGCTTCTAAAGCTGCTTTGATCATGGATCGTGAGATTGAGCCGCCTGAATACTGTCATTGTCCAGCTGAGGCAGTGCACCAATGTCTATTGCAGAAAAGTGGCAATAAGCAGCAGGTATGCAATTCTCAGAGGCTCCCAAGCAATCACCATATGCAGTCCACTGCAGTCCGTGGACATTGTTCCTCCCTGTCAAAACTTCCGCAGAGTGCCCGAATGTCAGGTTCTGCCAATCGGACCTAATCATTCTGGGGAACAGGCCTCGGAGAAACATCAGCATCTATGTGGTTCAGACCTGCTCGGTATTCAAGACATAGTCATATGTAGATAATGCAGAAAGCCACCTATGGCCAGTGGCATCCAACTTAGCTGAGGTCTGCACATAGGTCAAGGATTATTGTCAGTTTTACTAGTATTTTAGCCCCATACAAGTACTCATGGAATTGGTCAACAATAGCCCACTTCAAAGCTAGGAACTCTAACTTATGTACAGGATAGTTCTTTCGGATGGGGTCAGGCTTCTACTGGCAAAGGCCACTGGTCTCAGGCCATTCTCTCTTTTGCAACTACAGCCTAACCCTTGCAAGCTAGCATCAGTGTGCAGGACGTGAAGGTTTTCTTGGATCGGCATAGGCCAGCACTGGAGCATGGGTAAGTTGATATATGATCTCATGAAAAGCAGTCTCACAATCAGGAGTCCAGCGGGCCCCAAATACTTCACTCTGGATGAAAATACACTCTTTCAGTCTTGAGGGAGCTACTTTTGGTATTTTTGTGGGTTGGGGATACCCTTGAGTAAGGTTAAGTAAAGGACGGATCACTCTTGAATAGTCCTTGATGAGCGCCGATAATAACCACAGAATCCCAGGAATCTTTGCAGTTCTTTAGATTTTGGGCTGTGGCCAGGTGGTCAAGGCCTCAACTTTACTTGGGTAGGTCTCTATTCCTCGGTAGGATACTATGTGTCCCACATACTTTACTGATGTTTGAAAAATTGACACTTATCAATGGACAGTTTAAGGCCAAAGTCCTCCAGTCGGGTCCAATACATTAAATAATCTGCTCTCATGTTCCTCCAGTGAGCTGCCAAACACAATAACATCATCTAGGTATACCAGGCACTCTAGTAAGTTCATGTCCCCCACTGCACTCCATCAATCGTTGAAAAGTGGCTGGGGCACCTGAAATCCTTGAGGCATCCTCCTTGAATTCATAGAAGCCAACGGATAGATTGAGCCGTCTTCTCACGAGTCCTCTGGGGCCATCGGGATCTGGTAGTACCCATGCGGAGATCAGCACAGAGAACCACTTGCTCCGTTTAAGGCCCAAAGCATCCTGAATCACGGGGCAGTGTGTACTGATCTGGGATAGTCCGCCCGGTTTAGGTACGATAATCCACACACATCCTTACTGTTCCATTCTTTTCCTCACTACCACAATGGGGAAGCATAAGGGCTTCTAGTTCTTGTATTACACCAGCAGCTAACATCTCTTGCAGATGCCGTCTCACATCATCTATGTCAGCAGGTGCCAGGCGTCGAGACCTCTCACGAAATGGTCTTTCGTCACGCAGCCGGATATTGTGCTCAGCTCCTTGCCGCATCCTACATCCATTCCTTAAAGAAACACCTGGTCTCTCTGGGCAAGCTTCTCACTGATCCTCACTTTCCATTCAGCTGGCAGCGGAGTCATGAAATCAAACAAGTCAGGCGTTACTCTGTCATTCTTCCTTGAACTCTTGCTGCTGGGTAGCACTGCAGTGTCTGCACAATGCACATTAGCCAGGATGCAACCTCTGTTTACTCGAATGTCTCTTTCAGACACATTATGAACTTGGACCATACCCTTCTGGCATAAGCATGGGCTCTAGCGGGCAAAATACTAGGCTTGACCAGCAGTCCCTCTGGCAATTTTCCATTAAACCTGGTGCATCCAACATTAATATTTTATTCTTAACATCCTTTCTGATACGGACCTCTCCTGTAAGGTACACTGGGCATTTGGCGCCAGGATCAGAGACTCAGGATCCTTCTTCCATACAATTCCGACCGGTTCCTCTGGTTCTGTTTTTCAGCATCTCTCTGTGCCTCGTAGGCCTTCTTAATTAAAGCCGGAACTCTTAAAGCTCTACTAGTCTTTGACCCCTGTTTTTCTAATAACACAACTGTGCCAGCCTTCCGAACATATGAGCATTTGTTCCAATCAACAAGGGACACCATCACTACAATCCAGTGGGGGACACACTAAGGCTAGGGTCTCTACTTGTTCGGCCACTCCAGCCACGGAGGTGGGAAAAGACAACCAAAGTCGGATACACCGGAATATTGGTAGGCCTTCTCATAACTTATACATACAGTCCTTCTAATGGTTGTAAGTAATCGTCTGACAAATGCTTCTGATACCAATCCTGGAACATAATTGTCACTTGGGAGCCACTGTCTAATACAGCTCTGTAGACACTCCATTCACCTTTACAGTGGTCTCCATGGAGGACCCACTATTCTGGACCAGTCTGGAGGCGTGAGGGGGCCTGGGCAACTGACCTTGCCACAAGGGCGTGAATTAGCATTTTGGTGCCCTCTCACTGGGATCGTAAGCGTGCACCTCTTAACCACTGATTTCTTCTCAAGCTCTCCTTGTAGCCTATATGCAACTTTGTCAGTGTCTTTTGGGGACTGGCATTCCCTTTTCATGTGCCCATCTTTCCCACAATTATAGCAAAACATACTTTCTGGAGTTTGAGCTGGCGGGCGCCACACTGGGAGCCAGGGCGGGGTATTACTAACTGGAAACCTGGGTTGCCATCTCTGTCTGCGGTGATAAGCATTTGGAGACATCTAGATAGTTTCTCCACTTCCATGGTCAAGGGGTGTGGTTGAGCTGTTATCAGCAGGAGATACATGGGTGGGTACCCCACCCCATAGCAGATGCAGTCGGATATAGGTCAGGGCCCGTGCCTACAGGTGGCCTTCATAAAAGGACTGTTTTGAATTCCGGATCTCTCTCAACAGTTAGCCCATTCATGGCATATCTTTTTCCTTGTCAGAGCACTCATTGACTGTCAACCTCTGCCCTAACTTCACTTGATGGGTCACCCCAGTCACTCGGTCGTAGCCACAGCTGTTGGTGCAGGTACCTCCCGAGTCACCTTTTCTCAACTCCTCGAATTTCTCTCATTAACTCATCATAGGAGGTGGGGATTCCAGTCGATTTGCCAGGCGTAACTGAAGCAACAGCAGTTCTGAGAAGGGCAGACTAAGGATTCTGTCCAGTCTGGTTTGGTCCAGTTCAATCGCTGGCAAACTACCCTTTCTGAGGCATTCTTGCAACAATTTTCCAGCCGAGAGACATACACAGACAACAACTCCTTGGTACTGTTGTGCATTTCTTACTCTACCATAGGTCCTCATCAGAATCTGAGCTCCCATACACATTCTCCAAGGCCTCAAGATAGGCCTGTGCAGTGCTTCAGGGTTACTGGCCCGTTTAGCTGGATGGTAGCCAGGGCAGGACCTCGGAGCTCTCTCACTAACCTCTTTAAGCTTTTAGCCTTCCAGGCATTGCCATTCTAGCACTTGAGGGCAACATAGTCTATCCAGGTCTCCCCAGTCATCCTCCCCTTGGGGTGGGGAGGTGCCAGAGAAGGATCCTCAACCTTGGTAAGAGTCGTGACTAATGGCAGGTGCAGAAATAGGAGTCTGCATTGGTTCAGCCACCATTACAGGCACTGGAGCAGGAGGGTGTTGGGGGAGGAACACCCCAGGTGGCAAGAATAGTTTCTTCAATTCCTCACAGTTTCCCTCTCCAGCAACCATTCAGCAATTTCTCCTCAAAAGTTTCAGATAGTGGTGAGGCTGATTCCCCCAGGTCTTTACTGTCCTTAGTTATCACCTCCAAGCAGTGAGGGCCCTCTGGAGTAATGGTCTGTGGCACTTGGAGCTATCTATGGGATCCTTAAACTACTAGGGCCAGGAAAGTGTGGGTGAGCAGGTTAGCATGCCGACCCCACCACCACAGGGTTTCAAACCTTCCACCTTGGAAAGTACTCCCTGCACAGTGTCTTATTGATACCCAGGGGATGTCCAGGATAAGCATAGCATTTTGGGGTCTCCTCCCCTAGTACACCACTCCACCAGCGGTGCACAGCCACTTCTGTCGGGTACCCATTTTTCTTAACAGTGGTTCAGAATATGGCCACTAGAGGACACACAATCCCAGCGGTGAGCCTCAAGATGTAACCTAGATGGCGCTATCCCAGGGCTACTACCCCTGCCTGATTTGCCACTAACAGGTTGAGGGGCCTGGATCCAATGGAGGGTGCCTCCACCCAGAGGTCAGGGTTTGCAATAGTTAAACTAACTTGGTCACAGCCCTCTGGGACACTGCAACCCTTTCTTCCCACTAGTGGCCCACACAATATATCAGAATTACCTTCACAGTATACACTTACCCCAGGTCTGGTTCCGGCACTGGGACCTCCTGTGAAACGAGATACAGTGCAACAATCACAGTACAGTACTTTAACATAGACAAGTACCTCAGGCAGTATAACTTTGCTGAAACAAGCAGCTCTGATTTATTTAGGGGGATATAACAAGGACAGGGGGAAATCAGGTTAATTAGCTTATCACTTTAATAATCTACCTATGGCTCTGTGCACAGGCCTATCCCTATCAGTTACTGTCCCTGGGTACCCAAGCCCTAGTAGCTAGTCCAAACCATGGCAGCTGGTAGGGGCCCTTTCACACAGAGAAAAAGAGAATTAAACAGTCAGCAGTACAGTAATTCCATTTTGGATTTAATGTGGCAATTCAACAGGAGCGACCCTGAATTAGTACTCACGACCTCCAAATAAGATAGGGTCCTTCAATGTCAGGCAGGGCTCACTGAGGTGCACAAACCTCTTCACACATCCATATAAAAGAAAGCACTATACCAGGCAGGCTGCATCTGTATCCGATCGCAATTACTGCACAATACCCGGGAGAACACACAGCAGATTCAGTTCCTGACAGACCGAGTGTAATTTTCAGCAATTCCTCCAGTCTTCTACAGGGTGAGCCTGGTTTCTACTCTTCAGAGATCCTTTGATTCTTTTCTGGGGACGGATTCAGTCTAACAAGCTGCAACCGAACTCTGGGCCTTACACACATTTTGACTAAAACTGCACACTGAAAAAGCACAGGGCTCCTTCCTTCTTCACTGCCAAAGCTCAACTGAAACTCCAACCGACAAAACGGGCACTTCCTTTGAGTTCCTCCCAGTTCTTGACTGGATTGGCTGTCACTCACAATAGACTGCTGCTGTTGGTCCAAAAGGTGCTGAAGTCTAAACTACATCTCCCAGAGTCACTGCCCATACAATCCTCTTGTGGCTGGCTCAGATTATGAGTCAAGTTCTGATTCGTCCAAGGCACCATTTTAGAGCTAGCTTACCCACACTGATTGGTCCAGTTCAGCAGTTCAAAACTAGAATGGGGAACTAGCAGACACAGTTCTGACTGCAAAGAAAGCAGGTTAGACAAACTGTAATTTCATTATTACTCTAAATAATTTCTGGCAAACAGTTACATCTGTCAGATAGGTTCCCTTTGCACCCTAGTGACTGCAAAATGAAGTGAATTGGCAGCAGCTTGAGTGGTACTCAATCAAAGAAACACACAGTCCCCATACAACTAATTATGTCTGCAAGCAGACAGCTCTTAAAGAGACAGTACCAGAGGTTCTAAAAACACTCACTGATAAATGGCTTAAATGCCAAACACCATTCAGGCTTGGAGCATTCAAGCAAGCTCCTGGAAGTCTTTTGGGAACCCCCATTTGCAGGGGGGTTACAAATAGATAGGACAGTATGGGGGGATTTTAAATAGAGAATGAAGGGAGGGGGCTGGTGCAGGAGATCACCAAGGGACGAAGGCAGATACAAGGGAGCATTGAGGCAAAGAGAGAAGAGCAATTGAGCACAAGGAAAAAAGAACCTGGTTTGGGGGGGTCAAGGAGGCATGGAGGGGCAACTATCCTCATTCACATGCAGGCCAACAAGAGGTGTGCATCCAGCAAAATGGAAGAGCTTGAGGACCTAATGGGCATCTAAGACCCGGATTTAAGTAGCCCTTATGGTGACTTGCTGGTTGAAAGAAACTGACTGGACCAGCAGGATAGAGGGATGCAGACTATTTCAGCGGGATAGACCTGACGGGAGGTGGTAGGGTGGTTCTCATCATACTGGAAGGAGCCAATCAGAAGGACAAGGAGGATATCAGGGAAGGGATTAGTGTTATAAGAGTTAACTGGGGTTGAGATAGTGGGAAGGGGATGCAAAGGAGTCATTCTACAGGTTAGCCACAGTCTTCCAAACAGCTCAGTGGAGCATGATTCCCAGCTAGTCAGGGTAATCAAATGGGTTGCTGTGTTGATCATGGGGGACTTTAAGCTCCTAGGCAAAGAGTGGCATCCTGAGTGTGCTAACAGCAGGACAGAGATTGAATTCCTGTCTACATTCAAGGCCTGCATCCTACAGCAGCAGCATGTTCTACAGGGTACTAGGGTTGAGATCACTGATGACCTTGTTCTTAGCAGTGGAGATGGGGTTATTCTAGCATTAAAGTTAAGGAATAGGTGGGAGGCAGTGACCACAACCAGCTATAATTAAAGTTTAACCTGATCAACCCTGCTAATTTATTTTGTTTTATCATATTGTATATCAAGTATTGTGTTTTGCAGCAGTGCTACTCATGGGTAGCAAATATCAATAAGCAGTCAGAATCCATTGCACCACAACTGGGTGCAAGCACCAAATAACTGAGTCCACGACTTGTGGTGTTGAGACCCTGGTGCATCCTGCTAGGCCTGCCCAGGCCTACAGTAGCTCACAAAGTCCAGAAATTTATGCGCACACATAAAAACAGGAAAATAAGCATACACATTGCTTGGATAAAGTGCTTCAATTACTGGTTTATTAACCACAAACTGCTAGTACATACCCTTTTGCAGAGCAGCCTTAGAACCCTGGAGCTTTGCTCAAATACAGCTTTGTCAGGAGGCTGCACAACTGGGTAGCCTTCCTCCTGGTGATGAGGAAAAGTAGCTGGACTTCACTCACCAGAACTACAAACTTTAGAAAGGCAGACTTTGCCATGATAAAGGACCTGGTGCTCAGGGGTCCAGAGTGGCTACATGAGGTGTTAGATGTAAAGCATAAGTGGTTTTCATTGAAGAAGGTGCTCCAAACAGCCAAAAAAAGGGGCAAAAAGTGCCCCCTGGCTCAACTGGGACCAAGGGTGACCGATTTTTAACAAAAAGAAGACCTCTGAATGCTGGAAAGAGAGAGGGGTTGCAAAGCCATCCTTGATTCCCTACAAGGGGTTTTTCTCAGGCAGCTAGTCAAGGAACCCACTAGGGATGGGGCAGTGCTGAACCTGATGCTTACAAACAGGGACAGCATTGCAAACACAGTGGGCAGTCTCCTAAGTAATGTAGTTACAGTCGCTGAAGCACAGTGGGGACCAGCACCTGCCTAGGCTAGTGAAACACATCAGCGATACTGTTTACAAATTACATATCTGAAGCCAGTTGAAAAGCACTCACCCAAAGGATGTCTCACTCAGCGTTGTGGAAAATTTTGTTTTTATTCAAGTAATCCAGTGCAAAATGCTGCGCAACAAAACACAATAAAGTGCAGTTCAGAAAACATTACTTCCTGGTTCCTTGTTCCTGGTTTCATCCTGCTCCCTCTGATTGACTGCCCATGGTCACCTTTGAGAAAGCAGTCTGTTGTGAAACGTGTCAGGTGACCGTGGGCAGCCACAGCATTTTGCACTGGATTACTTGAATAAAAACAAGATTTTGCGCAACACTGAGTGAGACATCCTTTGGGTGAGTCCTTTTCAACTGTTTTTTGATATGTGCTTTGTAAACAGTATTGCTGATACATTTCACTAGCCTAGGCAGGTTTCAGTCCCTACTGTGATTCACAGATTGTAACTACATTGGCTGTTTTGGACCTGGTACTGCCGCTCCTAGGTGTGGATGCTCCATTAGTGACTCAGTCCCCTGTACCAGTGATCACTGTACAATGTGGTTTAACATTAAGACAGGAACAGAGGCAAACCAAACGAGGATGAGGGTCATGGACTTTAGGAGGGCAGATTGTAATGAAATGGAACACTGCCTCAGAAACTGTCTCATGGGGGGGAAGGCGTCTTGCCAGAGAAGGGTAGAGGCACAGTGGGGAAAAATAAAGGTGGGCATAATTAAGGCAACAACCTCTGCATAAAGGAAATGAGTAAAAGTAGATGGAAGATTAGACCATTATGGTTCTCTAGGAAAGTGGTCAAGGGGGTGAGGCAAAAAAGGTGACATTCAGAAAGTACAAAGAAACTCAGAAGGAGGAAGAGAATGATGTGTACAAGGTAAAACAGAGGGAAGCAGGAAAGGCAGTGAGGGGGGCAAAGATATAGGCAGAGGAAAGGATAGCCAAAGGGGTAGCTAAAGAGGACAAGACTTTCTTCAAGTACATAACTGAGAAGTGGAAAGCAAGGAGAGGGATAGTGAGGATAAGGAGGGTGGCAGGCAGAGACTGCACAGAATAGGATTAAGAAAAAGCAGATATCCTCAACAGGTAGTTCTGCTCAGTCTTTACAGTGGAGGGAGAGGGGACAGACCACCAAGGAGCAGCAGGAACAAAAGGGGAAGAGAGGTGGACACAAGTCCATTTTCAGAGGAAAGAGTCCGGATGTGTCATGCAGTTTTGAAAGTGAATGAGGCTATAGGACCAGAAGGGATGCACCCAAGGGTACTAAAGGAACTCTGGGAGGTGCTAGCTGTCCCACTTATGGCCTTATTCAACAGCTGACTGGCAACTGGCCTGGTCCCAGAGAACTGGAGGAGAGTAGACATGGCCCTGCTCCATAACAGCAGCAGCAGGGAGAAGGCTAGCAATTATAGACTGGCGAGTCTCACATCAGTGGTGGGAAATTAATGGAAACCCTGTTAAAGGAAAGGTTGGTTATCTTGAATCCAGTGGGGTACAAGACCAAAGGCAGCAAGGATTCATGGGGGGATGGGTCATGCCAGATGAATCTCATTGATTTTTTCAGCTGCATGACCAAGGAAATACATTAATGGAGGTCAGTGGATGTAGCCTATCTGGCTTTCAACAAGACCTTCAACACTGTTTTATTTTATTTTATTTTTTATTTATTTAGGGATTCGGATCATACCTTTGAGCTCAGAACTCTTTTACAAAGGTTCCATGTCAAACAGTGACAATGACAGCAATAACAAACAGTTTACATACAATACTCGAATAGTAGGTAGCTAGTATACAGTAAGGATACAATGTCATTCATAGTACCAATGGTGATAGTACAGCGTCAAGAGCATTCAACTAGGGTAAAGGACAGTGTTTATATGTAGCGAAGGAGATAAACAGGTGTGACACCTAGTGTGAGAGTCCAAGGAGGAGTCAAGGTGAGGGGGAGGAGAGACAGGGGGAGTGGGCAGCCAGAAGAAGTGGCTTTGTCTAGGAGGTTGGGAGGTGAGTGGTTGTATGTTGGTTTGAGGTTGATCCAGTGGGAGAAAAGAGCACGGGGAGGAGGAAGACAGGGGATAGGGCAATAGGGAAGAGTCGGTGTAAAAGGAAGGGAAGGAGAGTGTGGGTGAGTGGGCATTATGGGTGTTAGAGTCTAGCGGCAGTCACAAACTGTCCTAGTAAGAAGGTGTTGCCTTAGGCCATTTTTGAATTGCGAGATGCATTGGGAGTTTAGAATGTGCACTGGGATATCATTGAGCCATTGGGGCCCTAAAGCTGAAAGCACGCTGTCCCTGCACAGTTCGACAGAAAGGTGTTGATAGGGCCCCTCATCCTACCTCCGGTGGTATAGCTGGTAGCACTTGGTGTTAGGATGCTAGAAATGCATGGGGCGGTTTGCCATTAGTGCCTTTTTCCAAGGAGACATGTTTGGAATATAATCCTGTTCTTTAGTGGCAGCCAATTGGTCTCCTTGTATAAGGAGCAGGTGTGGGTATTTGATCTGCAGCCATTGTGAGCCTACATGCCTTGTTGAGGGCAATGTGAATCCTTTTAGTGCAGTGTCTGTTGCTGCACCATAGAACCACCAATCCACAGTCTGAAGGTAGAAAGGATGGAGCTGGAGACTGAGAGACGGAGGCCTCTGAGTGAGATACTTTTTATGCCTATATAGTACACCCTGCTTGGTGTTCACTGCCTTTACCACTGTGTCGATGTGTTGGGTGAAGGTGAGGCAGTCATCAACAGTGACCCCCAGGTACTTGAAGGTCTGAACTTGTTCAAGCATCTCACTGACTTTATTGGAGATGGTGAGGGGAGGGAGCTTCTTTTTGTGCTGTGGGCTGGCTGTGAGCATCACCTTGTTTTTTTTGTAGTTTAATAGAAGTTTATGGCTACAGAACCAGTCTTCCAGCTTGTAGAAGGATGCCTGCAGTTGGGAGTGGAGGGCAACTATTGATGAACTGCTGGTGAGAAGCACAGCGTCATCTGCGTAAAGTATCAGTTTAGTGTCACAGGCTTCAGGAAGATTATTTAGGAAGAGGCTGAATAGTAAGGGCCCCAGTATTGGCCCCTGTGGGACCCCTAAAGATACCTAGTTGGAGCTAGATACTGTGTGCCCAATTTTTACACGTTGGCTTCTGTGTGTTAGGTAGTCCTTGAACCAGCAGACAGCATTGGTTGCAACCCCCAGGTTCTGTAGTTGAGTCAGGAGGAGAGAGTGATTGACAGTGTTGAAGGCTTTGGTGAGGTCTATGAAGACTATGAAGTCTACCAGCTTTCCTTCATCTAGTGCCTTGTGCAAGTAGTCAGTGTAGTCCAGCAAAGCTGTGGAGGTACTATGATTCTGCCTGAAGCCATGTTGGTTTGGACATAATAGGTTGTATTTGTTGAGGTAATCTGTGAGTTGGGTGGCCACAATCTTTTCCAGGGCTTTAGATAAGGGAGAGAGGATGGATATCGGCCTGTAATTGGCGGTGCATGTCATATCACCATTCTTGTGGACGCGTCACGAGACCTGTTTCCAGATCCGGGGAGCTGTCACGAGAGCCAGTGATTTGTTAAATAGTTTTGTAACTGGCACGATGATGACATCCAGTGTTAGGGATAGGAGTTTCATATCGATTCCATCACTCCCCATTCTGATCTTGCCTAGTATTTTTTTTATGTATTTGTAAGCCTCCTTCACTGACACTTTTTTGAAGTAGAAGACAGGGATTGAGCCCTCTTGAGGCGTGCAGTTGTGTGCCACACAGGAGACTGATAAACCAATTGATCAGCCTAGGAGTGGGATCCAAAGTTGTGAATTGGGTAAGAAACTTGTTAACGGATAGGTGATAGAGAGTGGTGATTAATGGCACTCACTCTATTGAGGGGAGACTGGCCAGTGGGGTGCTGCAGGGCTCGGTACTGGGACTTGTCCTCTTCAATGTCTTCATAAGTGACACTATGAAAGAACTGAAAGGGAAGGCATGCCTCTTTGCAGATAACACCAAAATCTGAAATTGGGTGGACACTCAGAGAGGGGTGGAGAGAATGCATAGGGGCTTTGGGAAACTGAAGGCATGGTCAAGAGTAGGGCTAGGCGGGACCAAAAAGGTCCTGACCCTTATTATCAGGATCACCCTGCCAAATTCCTGATATGTTCTGACTGGTTCTGATTCAAATGTGTTTTGCAAAATGTAGAGAAAATCAAATACCTTCCATAAAATGACACAGACATACTGCATAAAATGTGCCATCAAATGAGAATTTATGTAGTATGTGGCATGCAGCAATGCAACTCCCGTAGTGTGAAGAGAGGGATCCTGAATCCAGGTGGGCGGGAGAGATAGCCTCTAGTGCAGGAAGAATATCTGCACAGTGTACTATATTTCAATTTTTATGTATTATTTTCTCTCTGCTAGCTACAGTACACTGCACCAATCCCTCAACACAGAGGCAGCTAATGTGCTGCTTCTACTACTATTGCCTCTCTTGCAGACTTTGAGTGGGATCCTTCACCCCTTCCAAGGGCACATGGGTACTTTGTTTTGTGAAGAACAGATCAAATCAGGTCTTATTTAGAATCAGAGACCATGCACAAATGCCAAGATAATCCCAGACCAGTTGTGTATTGGTAATAACAGAGCCTGCTAATATGGCAGGGACTGATGTGACACTGCAGTCTGCTGGTCTTCTAGTCTCACTACCAACCTCACTATGGAATACAGTCCCCCCTTTAGAGAATCACCAACTGTCTCTGCTTTCTCAAGCAATCTGAAAGAATTTTATCTATCACTCAGTGTCTGGGACTGCTTTGTGTAAATACCCCTTGTACATACTCCTATGCATCTGCACTCAGTGTAGTATCTGCACTAATCACCTGTGCTTTCTTTTTTTTTTTTTTTTTTGCTTCTCTCACGTCCCCCCTGGCTGGCCACTCCTTCGGGCCACCTGGCCACCCTCCTCTGCCACTTGCCATCCTGCTGCCCCTGCAACCACCTACTGATCCCCTGGGTGACCTGACATAGCCCTTCATCATATGGGGTCCCCCCTCTGGAGGAGAAGTACCCAGAGGCAAAACTACTTAGCCCATGGATTGGTGATGGGGTGGTCAGCATGGGGCTATCCCAGGCTTCGTGGCATGCTGGGAACCAGTGGCCATCATCTGGTCAGCCAGGGGTCATTTCCACTTTTTCTGTCCCTCTCACTCAACCCTGATTGGGCCTGTGGGAGTGGCAACCTGCAGCGGGGACGTGCAGGGGGATGTCGAGGCTGCACGTCCCCCTAACCCATCTCCAATCTGCCTGCAGGTGCCAAGGCCCTGCCCCCCCTGAAGGGGAGCATCCAATGGATGCTCTGGAACCCTTCCCTGCTGGTCTCTGTTCTGGCACCTGGGCTTGAGGTACAAATGCGGGTTGCCAGCGTGGCAAGCAAACCCCTTTACTCAGTGCCACAGAGTCAGCCCAGCTGTACTTTTGATGTGCCACAAGTATGTAATCAAGTATGTAATTTCAATCAATGTGTGTATGTTTCATTTTCTGCAACAAGCACCCAAACATTTGTATATATGTCTTCAAGTGTCTGTGCATCTGCACCCGGGTCGTGACTGAAAAAGACACTTGGTGCCAGAGCACTTACCCGGTTACCAATGCGAAAATAAATAAATAAACCTCACTAAATTGAATGTGCACAGCTACAGTGCAAAGCTGATAAGTCTCCTTTCTTCATCACACTCACAGACACACCAAATTGTGGAATTGTTAAGTAGAAAAAGACTGGAACAATTACATTTTCATATAGTTTCCTAAAGTTTAATGGCTATAAATTTAAGTCTTTACCTTACTTTTTTCCATGTTTAATACTCAAGCACAAGATAGATTTTTTAATTACTCAATAAATTACTGGAAGATGCTGCTGTGCTGGAAGAGAGGGAGAGGGACAGTGAGAGAGAGAGAGAGAGAGAGAGAGAGAGAAGAGAAGAGAAGAGAAGAGAAGAGAAGAGAAGAGAAGAGAGAAGAGAAGAAGAAGAAGAGAAGAGAAGAGAAGAGAAGAGAAGAGAGACCATCACTGCTAGCCCTGCCTACCCTGCTTGGTTAGTGTATTGCTCGGGGCTCAGATAGATACAGCTCATTAATTCATGTCACTCAGCCAGTAGCACTTTACTTGTCTCAAGTCAAGCTGAATCTTTTTTTAATGTTTTTTTCCTTTTTTTCTCACCGCCTTTTGACCCCTACTGGAGGTTCTGGTCCCCCACTCTGCTTGCCACTTACCTCCATCCCCAAGCTTCCTCCCTGGACATGGCCATTTGGCGGGTGCCCCCTCCCAGGAAACACAGTCACAAACCCCCCGAGGGTGGGGTAACAGGAGCGGGATCCCCTCCCAGCGGACTTTGGTCTGCAGTGGGGAGTGCCGGCAGGGGTGGGGGCTGTCACTAATGGCCAGTGATACATTTTGCAGATTTTTTCCCTGCAGGCAGGGATGTTCAATTATGGCAGCATCTGCCCTGCTCCCCCGTACATGTGGCACTGGCTGTGGCAGTGCCCCCAGGCTCTACCAGATGTCCGTATTGTGCTGGGCACTCTTTTCCCCCTCCCCACAGAGAAGAAGAGCAGTCCATGGGATGCTTATTCCTTCTCCCCCCCCAAGCTGGCCCTCTGACTCCCAGGTCCATCCCCGAACCCAGGATGTTGGCACCGCAGACAGGCTGGCTTTTTAAAAAAAAAAAATTTACATTTGTTTTTCAACTTGTCTTGTGGCCTTATAAGTGTTTTTTATGTTTGCTTGCATGTGTGCATGACACATTTTGTTACAATGAATAGCATTTAAGAGGTGTATCACTTACTAGCCCAATGCAGGTCAAGCTGCACTGGGCTCATCAGTTACAGGCCAATGACCAGACAAGCTGAGCAGACACTGGTCACAGTTTGATGGGCAGAAACTTCATATAGTGTATGATGGAATGCTGTTACCTGTAAAAATTCATTAATTTCTAAATGCTCCCTGCTGCACCACGAAGGTCAGTTCTTTTTTTTTTTTTTCAGTTAGTACTTTTTATTGAAGTTTCCAAGTGATATATACATCATCCACAAATAAAGCTCCAAAACGAAGGTCAGTTCTATCTGATATGCTACAGTAGCAACGTATGTACTGCAGCATAACAGAATAGAACTGCCCCTCATGCGCAGACTTGTCATAGCATCTGTTCCAGTCAGAAGTGCTAGGTAGTTTCACACATTAGTTTGAAACTGCCACAGCAAATCAAGTTGGCAAAGTAAGTAAATTTATTCAAAAAAAGTCTTAGTGTGTGCCTGTTAACTTTTGTAGATCAGATCTAGACATTTTTTATTTTATTGGTGCCTTCATACACTATAAAAAAAAATGGCTGGTCACCTATCAGTAACAAGCTGAGTTGCCTGGCCCGGTGACGCTGAGGGTTGAGGTGCTGGATGCCACACCTCACGCCACACCAGCGACCGGGATCAGGAACGAGCCTGGATCCCTGGGGATCGGGAGGGAGGGAAAGACTGAGTGTCCGGAGGACAGTTCTCCTTCCTCAGGGGGATCCAGGGACTATGCCTGGCACCGTGGCAACCTCTGGTGGAGATCAGAAGTACTGCAATGCTTCAGGGCCAAAATAGAGGGTTGTGAAGTCATGGCAAGACATTCCCTGGCATCATTGCACGTTGGGACTCTGCCAGGTGAGGGGGAGGGCGCAATGAGGGAGGAGGAAAAATAAGAAAAAATCCTTCCTTGCTTCCGGAGATAGGCGAAGGTACCACCCTACAGCCACACTCCATCAGTCAACTCATCCAGCTCCTGGGCTGAGCCCAGCCCAGCCTGAATTTGTAGATAGAGCACCCTGGGAGGACAGGGCGTCCCCACCTCAGGAGGGTTCAGAGCTGAGGGGATAGCAGGGCTGGTGCCAGGTTGCTTGTGAGTTTCAGGCATGGAGGTAGAGCTGCTAGTGAGTGGATGCCCAAGAGAGTTCTCTGGGGCTCAAACGCAGCCAGAAATAGAGTTAAAAAAAAAAAGTAACAAGCTGAGATAGTGCATCTCGCAGTTGCCATTGGTAACTGAATCTCTCGAGCTTCATTCTCGAGGTGAATGCAGTCACCAAAGCAACAGATCCTGTTTAGCTAGGTTCTGATGTTTGTTTTTAAAAATCTCAGCAGTTTTATATATTTTCTACGTTTGTTGGCTCATGCAAAAGGTCAACAAGATGGTGGTTATATTTGGTACTATACTTGTTTATAATAGGCACACAGAAGGCATTAGGCCCATGGCATGTGTCTCACAATTTAGCAGTTCAACTAGTACCCATTAGTAGTCAGAATCAGAAGGTGTCTATCCAGTCTATTTTTAAAGGATTGGGTGGTGTTTGGCTCTACTGCCTCTGCAGGGAGTCTATTCCAAAGCAGTATAATTCTTTCGGTATAAAAATTTCTCCTTTTATTATTATTTGGGAATGTTCATTTTAGTTGACATGCATGACTCCCAAGATTGACTGACCTACTAGCATATTCTAAACCTACATTCTTTATTAGAATGTCATCTTTACTTATTTTGTACATTAGCAATATATCCCCCTTCTACCTCTTAGTTCTGGGGTGTAGAGATTAAGCTTCCATAGTCTAATTTCATAGGAGTCCGTGCCAAACAAATGGCACAGGAGCAAAATGCACATTTGCGGCATCAAAATTTACCTTTTGCCACAATACGTTATCTCAAATCCCCTACTGCACATGCACAAGTTAGAAAACACTAACACTTGAAGCCTTATAACTCTGGAACCCTTTGCTATTTTTTTTATCATACCTGTCAAAGGCACTACCTTGGGACATGCCACATGTCCCTTGCACGTTTGGGGCAACAATTCCTTTCCATGTAGGCTGTAGGTCAGAGCAAAATAAACTATTGTTAAGTATGGGAAAAAAAATTGTTTATTGCTTCTAAAAATGACACATGCAGATCTCAGAAACCACACAAGCTGCAGTTACTAACATTTTCACACATCAATACTTTGCCTCCTAGACAACACATACACAATTTCAGCTCATTCTGTCAGAGAGAGTCAAAGGTATTAATGTGCATAATTTGAGGTTTAACATTAAACAGGCTACTCAACCCTAACTATAGGGGTGCTATCGCACCTCTATAATATATTCTTTGCAAAAAACTGCATTAATGCAACATTTAGGGTTCAGGCTAAAGTGACAAAAGCAGGGAAATGTGGCTTTAGGGTTTCCAGCCTGAAACCTAGCCACCTAAAACAAATTAGGGGCAGAGTCTTCCTAGAGATTGTCAGCCTTAAAGCTCACCCCATTAGGTGTGTATGTTTCTGGAGTGTATAGAATGGGGTGAGCTTTAGGATTTGACAACCCTTAGGGAAGACTCTGCCCCGGATTGTTTTAGGGGGTGGCATTGGGTTTAGGGCTAGAAATCCTAAAGTCACATTTCCCTACTTTTGTCACTTTTGCCTGAACCCTATATGCTGCATTAATGCATTTTTTTCAAAGAATTTCCTTACTTTTTGAGATAGTGTAAGCGGATCCTTATTTGTCTGACAGAGTGCAGGGCCTACCCTATCCCTCCATAGATACTCTTGCACTAATCTCTGTCCCCCCAGGCTGTGATACACTCCTAGAGAGTGTGTGACAGTAAAGGAGTCAGTGGTGCTTGGGTTATAAGGAAGCAACTGATTTTATTATAGCAGTTCATTGTGCAAGCTATACCAGGAAGTCATTTGCAGTTTCAGCAGTCCTGGATAGTTGTGGGGAGAACTACAGCTCTGCAGCAACAAAGCGGTTTTAACTGCTGTTACTATTTAGGGCACTCTGTGTCTGTCTATACATTGGGGAGTGTCATATTTATTAATATTTTGGCAGTTCTGTGTAGTTTTGGAACAAAGGGCCATGACCCGGTAAACACTTCTGGGTCACGTGATTTGTGCTCGCCCTCTGCGAGCACGGTGGTATATGGTGAGGGCAATGTGCGACTCCTGCGCAGAGACACGTGCTGAGACACGCGTGTTTGCACATGTCTAGAGTGTCCAGTGGATTCAGAGGGTTTAGGGGCAAGAAGTTATTAAAGACCAGCATAGGTAGCGACTATTTGGAGTTAAATCTGTAGGTGAGCGCAATTGCAATTTGTGGTTTGAAACCTTTACTCTAGTGTATATCCCACATCTCTATTAAAATGACTGCTAGTAGTGACTTCACTATTCAAACAACAACTGGATGCATTGGTATACAATGCACCGAATGTAATATGCACTCACTAATCTCTAGCGTTTTACCCGCCCAACCTTACACGTGTAGCAAATGCTTGGAAAACATCGAGTTGCAAAAAATAGTTAGTTGTTTTAATTAGCACCTAGTGGCACGTGAAGCCAGCCAATCCAAAATGCACAAACGTTTCAACGCAAATGTTACATTACCCCCCTTTGATGTTAACCACAATATAGAATGTGAGGGTGTTATTACATCAGTTTCACCACATGTTTCTGAGTCTCCATCTCAGAAAGTTACTGATTGCTCTCAGCAATCTACAATAGAGAAAGTCAGAAAAAGAGTTAGAGAAGATGATTGTTTTATTGATAAAAAACATAATGATGATGACAATTGGTTCAATGTACAATGCACAAGAGTTGTTAACTCATTCTATCTGATGCCACCATTTTGTGTCAGGTTAAGCAATGGATGGATCTGATGCCATAGGGCGCTAATGGGTATAATGGGTTAAGAGGGGAAGAAAAGCTCAACATTTTAGTATTGAATTGTCTAACAGATTTGATCCACTTTCCACCCTTTCTTTTAACATTACAGAGACAACCACAAAAGTCCTCGTAGGGTTAACAGATGCAAGCACCTTATCTCACATTAATACCTCTAGTTCCATTTCTGCTTCTCCCATTAATGGTTCGCAAACCAGTGAAGTACCACTTATTGATTTTTCAGCTGACCTACCCTCCCCTGAGTTGCCCAATTACCATCAAGAGCTTAATAACTCTTGTAAACAACAGCTTTATGTATTAGGTGATTCTCTAACAAAATATCTAGATAGGACAATATGTAACCCTGACAAAGCAAACAGAACCAGCTCTAGCTTTAGTAGCATTAAGATATCTGATCTTACTATAATGCTGTCTGAGATTATGAAAGATTGTGGCAATAACCCTATTGCACTTATACATGTGGGTGCTAACAATATTCTTCGGGACTCTGTTCAAGAAATAAAAAAAGATTTTATCGCAATGACTAATAAACTGGTCAATATTGGTTGCAATATTTGTCGCTCTGAGATTTTACCTATTCCTTGTTTTTCTTCCTCCCTCAATAAAAAAATTAAAGTCATAAATTAATGGCTTAGGAAATGGTGTCTGCAACAGAACATTACTTGCATAACCCATTGGGAAGAATTTGAAAATCATCCTGAGTTATACTGTGTCAATGGCCTACACCTAAGCAGACATGGGAATGCTTTCCTGGGAAAACAGTTTCTGTCTTCTATTAACAATCTTTTAAACTGAGTTCCGGGGGTGAGATGGTGCGTGTATGACCATCTCTAAAACCAGTTATACCAATTACAATGAAAAGTCAACAATTGCATTGTTGAAGTTTCAATGCTAGGTGTTTAAATCAAAAACTGGATGAATTAAAATGTAGAATCAGTCAAGATAATATTGATATCATCTTTATTAGTGAAGCTTGGGGTGATGATAGGTCATCTTGGGATACAAATATACCTGGTTTTACTATTTACACCTACAATAGAATTATTAGAAAAGGTGGGGGAGTTGCTTTGTTTGTTAATAATCAAATAAAATCAATTAATATTACTAAAAGTATTAAAAAACATAACAAACAAACTGAGACCATCTGGGTCAAAATATTTCTTTCTACATCTGATGTTCTTATTATGGGCTCCTGTTATCACCCTCCGAATTCTTCAGTAGATATATTAGATGCTCTATTAAGTGAAATCAAACAGGCTAAGGCCTTAGGAAACATCATTGTCACTGGTGACTTTTATTTAAGTGAACTAGATTGGCTGAATTTAAGTACTAACACCAGCCTAGGGAACAGGTTGTTGAACACATGTACCCAGCTAGGCCTTAAGCAGAACACACTTATTCCAACTAGAGGCAATAACATTCTGGACTTTGTACTTTGTGACGATGATTTATTGTTGGATAACATCCAGATTAGTGATCCCATAGGGAAAAGTGATCATAATACTATTACTTTCAATATTATAAAAAATGTTGTCTATAACTCTAACTCTACTAAATATATATTTATATGATAGAGCAGATTTGATAACTATGAAGCATATTATTGGGAAAATTAATTGGGAATCTATACTTGTAGGTTCTTCCCCTGTTCATTGTTGGGAACATTTTAAGGATATCATTTGCCATCTGAGAGATTTATATATTCCATCTAAGATCAAAGATGTAAATCATAAAAAAGCTCTGACATGGATGAACTGATCAATAAAAAAAATTATTAGGTTACAATGAAAAAAGTACATTAAATATCAAAATTTAAATCTACTATAAATTGGGACTCATATATTCTATTCAAAAAAATGTAAGAATGTGATTAAAAAGGCTAAATCATGGTGGGAACACAATTTAGTGAAGAATGCTAAAAATACAAACAGTAAATATTTTTACTCATGTATCAATTCTTTAAAGAAACCCACATGTCAAGTGGGTCCCTTAATTGAAAATGATATCTTTATTCATGATTCTACAAGTATGGCTGAGTTATTCAATGATAATTTTTGTAAAATTTTCACTAGTAATTTGCAACACTCTTCTGATGATGTTCTGCTCAAAACTGATAAATGTTCCACCTGTCTGTTTTTCCGCTGACATTATTAAGGATAAATTATTAACATTCAAAGGAAAATACATTCCAGGTCCAGATAGTGTAGCTGGTCATCTGTTATTTTTATTAGCAGATACTATTTCTGTTCCTTTAAAAATAATGTTTGAATGTTTTCTGGTCAATAATTATGTTCCACATAACTGGAGAGAAGCCGATGTGATTCCTATCCATAAAAAAGGCCCCAAAAATAACTGGGAAAACTATTGACCTATAAGTTTGAACATCATCTGTTTGTAAACTTCTGGAAAGCCTTATTAAAGATTTGATATCCCCTATCCTTGATTCTTCTGATCCAGAGCAACATAGATTCAAATGAGGTAGAAGTTGTTTAAGTAATCTAATATGTTTTTATGAATATATTAGTTTTTCCTTTGACAAAAATGTGCCTTGTGATGTCATTTTTACTGATTTTAACAAGGCCTTTGATGTGATGCCACATTGGGCTTTGACTACTAAACTTTGCAAGCTAAATATAAACAACTTCATTGTTAACTGGATAAATAATTGGCTTCAAAAACAGACACAACAGGTTGTTATTAATGGGAAAAAATCAACTAAAGGCAAGGTGTCCAGTGGTGTGCCTCAGGGCTTGGTTCTGGGACCCCTGACTTTTTCAAGCGTTTATCACAGATTTAACATTAGGTTGTTCTTCATGTACTACAAAATATGCAGATGATGTTAAAATTGGTGAACCATGTGTTTCTGTGTCACAGGCCAATATTATCCAAAAAAGTTCTTGATATATTACCTCATGGGTAAAAAAGTGGGGTATGACTTTAAACATTTCCAAGTGTAAAGTAATGCATTTAGGCACTAAAAATTTGCATTTTCCATACACACAGAATGGATCTGTACTTATAAATAAATGAATACATCAGATGAAAGGGATTTAGGTATAATCTCAGATAGCTTTTCCCATAATAAACATATACATGGTATTATTAATAAAACCAATAAAGTAGTATGGTCAATTTTATATAACATCAGTTCTAGGAACTGTGAGGTGCTATTGCCATTGCATCGAGCATATGCTAGACCTCATTTGGAATACACCTTCTAGCTCTGGTGTCCATACAAAAAAATCAGAAGGTCAGTTATTGGAAACAGTTCTGAGGAAATTTACAAAAAAAAAAATATTAGGCCTACATTCTGTTTCATATGAGCGCAGATTGGTTACTTTAAAACTTATGTCCCTTTCCACTCGTCATCTTTGGGGTGACCTTATGTTGTTATATGACATTGTCCAAGATCCCTGTCTTTTATGTGAACTAGGATTGGACTTTAAAAATTATTCTCATAATACAAGGAGACATCCCTTGCAGTTAGTGAGAAAACCTTTTCACATGTCAGTCGGAAATATTTTTTTACTCTCAGAGTCATTGGCCCATGGAATAAAGTACCACTTCAAGTTGTTATTAGTGAAACCAAGAGAATATTTAAATATTGTTTAGATAGACTGATAGGCAGTGGGTACGATCTGTCCTACTATTTAACGGTTTAGTATAAGAGCATTATGGGCTTTTGCCTTCTGGCTCTTGAACTTACCTTAGTATGAACCTTAGTATGTATGTTTATGGGTAAGCACAGGGCCCACTGGGCCCTGCCTTTCCATTTGTAGGATAAAGGCAACCAAACTGTCGACATAGCCTTCCTGTTACCCCACCTCATCAACCTGGTAGTAAAAATTGTCAAATCCCCACCAAAACGTAATTTCGTACCACTGCAGCATAATTCCTCCACAGGGTCATGAAAAAACATTGTGGGCAAGATTTGAAAAATGAAAATTGCCGCATTCATGAGATGGTGTAAAGAAATAGCTATGCTGATAATTTGGGGTTAAAATATTGACAATTAAGAAAGTTACGAGAGAGTGTAGCAAAATGTTAACAGATGTGCACACCTTTATCATTTTAGCATATTTTGACCCCAAATCTTCAACATACCCTTCTTATGACCCCACCTCATGAATGAGTATGGTGAACATTTTGAAATGCCGCCAGAAAGGTGATTTAGCCAACCGACTGCAAAATCACCATTCAGGCAGGATTTTCGGAATGACACCAAAATTGTTCAAGAGATGAGGGCCCAGATATTCAAAAGGGTTGTGTCATGCGCAATAGGGTTGCTCAACACAAGTCAAAAATCGCCATTCTGTGATATTCAGCGCGAGGGCAGATCGCCCCAAATCATGCTGAGCAATAAGCGCAATGATGCTGAGTGTATGCGCAACTGAAGGGAGAGGAACCATGCATAAATGGCACAGTGCGATATTCAACAACATGCGCCATGCGTAATAGGGGAGCAAGTGGAAGTTGTGCAAAGTGGAAATAAGCCAAAATAAAAAGGAACAAAGGAGAGGTGCAAGAACACTACAGGGAAGGCACATGAGGCTGAACCATAGCAAGTCAAACTGGGCAGGAGGGACACAGGGCAGGCCAGGGAAAGGGCACCCTGAACAGAGAGGCACAGGGAAGGTGTGGGGAGATACAGCCAGTGCAGAAGGGGGAAGTGCCACACAGCACAGAGGCCACCACATTTAGGTGTTCCTGGGGCAGGGGAAGTAGCAGCCAGGACAACGGGGGAACACAGAAACAGCTGCCAGGGGGGTGAACACAAGCCAGGAACATGGCCAGTGCCACCATCCAGATGGAGGCAGTAATGAGGGGGGTGAGAAGGTGGGCAGTAGGGGGCACAGCCGTGGAAGGGCCCCTCGGCGGTATGCCTCCAACAGGCAGTATCGAGCCCGCACCAGCTTCGAGCTGTACAGCGACACTGAGATCGTGGGCCGGTACCACCTGAATTGGGCAATTCTGAAGTGGCTCTGTGAGCTGTGCAGTGATGTGATGCAGGCACCCACACGATGGAGCCATGCTCTGTCAGTGGAGACTAAAGCAACAGCTTGCATGTGCTTTCTCGCCATGGGTACCTTTCAGAGACCAACAGGGGACACCACCGGCATAACTCAGTTGGCCGCGTCATGCCACCTCACCCAATTACTCAGTGCACTGCTGCCACATGCTGCGGAGTACATCCATTTCCCCAGCACACCGGCGGAGTGCACAGCAAACATACAGGAGTTCCACAGGGTAGCACGTATGCCTGGAGTGCTAGGGGCAATAGACTGCACCCATGTGGCCATCCGCACACCACCTGACCCTGAGGGGGCCACATTTATTAATCAGAAGAGCTATGCTAGCATCAACTTCCATGGGTCACATAATCAATGTCTGTGTCACGCACCCTGAGGGAGCTCACGATGCCTTCATCTGGCACCAGTCGGCACTGTGCCACAGATTCGAGAGTGGGTCGTCCCCACTGGCCACTTAGTGGGTGAGTATGCAAACCACACGGACAAACATAGGGCTTGGGAGGGGCATGGTTAGAGGAGACATGGATAGTGGCCTACATGGCCCAGGGCAGGGCGATGCTGATCACCAAACTAACCTCCACCCTCTACACACAGGTGACAGTGGATACCCACTCTGTCCCTGGCTGCTCACACCATACCGGTGGCCCGTGACCCCATCGCAGCAATGCTACAATGAGGCACATGCCATCACACGTAGTGTCATTGAGTGGGTGTTCGGTATGCTGAAGGCACATTTCTGTTGCCTGGACACCGCCGGCGGTGCCCTACAGTTTAGCCACTCAAAGGCCTGCGGGCTATTCCTGGCCTGTTGCATCCTGCACAACATGGCCAACGAATGTGGGATAGCCGTACAGGTTGAAGAGGGGGACAGCGATGGGGACGATGAGGATACTGGTGACAATGGTGATGGGCAGCCCCCCCCTTGGGCGACAGGACCCCCGAATGCTCCAGCTGGCACAGCTGCACCAGGACACCATCACGGAGGAGTGCTTCAGCCAACCCAGGTAAGTCATGGGGCTATGCGCAACCACCAGTGGCAAAGGCACAACCCACAAACACACATGGACACACACCAGGGGTGCATGCCATCAAGGGAAGTGGCCGGGCATGGAACTGCATACACCACCAGGGATGGGTGAGGTCTAACATGGCAGGTGGTCAGACACACACACACACACACACACACACACACAAACTCACCAGACATGCTCAAAGGGTAGGATGCACGCTGATCCAGAATGCCACCCCTAGCAACACACAAGTCCACAGACCACCACGCCCACTGCCTGTCATTGAGTGTGTGTCAGACGCTGGGCACCATTGCATAGTGGCATACAGTGCAACGCAGGCATCATCATGCACACGCAACTGCGGACAGCAGCCGGGAGGGTGTGCAGATGGACTGTGTGTGTGTGTGTGTGTGTGTGTGTGTGTGTGTGTGCAGGCTGGGTACGCACTCGTGCATTGCCTGCTGAATGACACAGTGCACACAGGGCAGCATCAGACAGTAGCCGCACTGGGAGACAGGTCAGTCACGTGCCACAGTCACCATGGATGCATGGGCAGCCCCGCCGAGACCCACCAGCAGTGACAGGCTGACCACTAGCCTCATGGGGTGGCAGCAACGGTCCCCAAGGGGTTCCACTGCATGAATGCGACCATGCTCATGCAGGGGTCTGCAGCACACCAAACATGTCTGCGCCAGGCATGCTCGGGATGCCCACAGCTGAACCCGGTGTCGACAAGGATGGTGTTGCACGATTCCAGGAACAGGGGGTGGACAGTGCACTGCATGGTGTTTGCGATGCATGGGCAAATAACTGTGTACCCATTGTGGCCATGACAGCAGTAAATGCCTGTGTCTGCCTGTCAATGGCAGTGGTCACATCCTCCCTCAACCAGTCCATCCCTGCCAGGATTAGAGTGGTGTCTGTGCTGCGACACTCCTCGGCCTGGCACAGAGCCGCACTGAGTGCATCCACCACCGTCACAAGCTGCATCACCCCATGATGGGTCGGCGCTGCACACCAGGGCCAGGCCTGGGCATGTCCACAGGCGGTGCACTGATGCTGCCCCCTGACACTGTACCCCCATGGCCATTGGCTGACTGCTGATGCTGCCCTTCCAGCTGCCGCTCCCCAGGGCTCAACGGTGCCACCGCAGTGGCCGCAACAGTCCCACTGTCCTGTACACACACCAGTGCTGCCCCACCGGTCCTGACAGGCACAGGCTGGGATTGTGATGACACGGAGGCCTCCAAGGCGGCACCACCCACAGCCATGGCCGTGATGTAAGCTGCTGTGTGGTCATCCTGTGGCACACACGTGTCACTGCCCATGACGTTAGCAACATCATCATCGGTGATGGATCCGGCACCAGCCCGAGTCTCAGCATGCTGGCATCCATGGACGCTGGCATGCTGGGACACGAGCAGAGGCCTCCTCCGCACCTGCTCCACCAACATCAGTCTGGACGTCCAGGCGGGCCCACTGTCGCCCTGACCCGCGTATTCCTGTGGAAGTGGATGGGCCCTCCTCCATCTCCATGTGACTGGCCTCAGTGGAGAAGCCCACCACCGCTGACCCATGCAGATGCTCAGGAGCTGTAAGGGAAAACAAAGTTGTATTACTACATGTGACCTACCCTGGCCCCCCAATAGACAGACCATGACCTACCATGCAGTGACGGGCTACCACCCGTCTGGAATCCACCACTCGGAACACCCTCAATGGCACAAAGCTGCATGCTGCCAGCAACCCACTCCTCCTGTGGGGTCAGGCGTAGCACCTCCGGCTGTCCCCCATGCAGCAGCAAGGGCCTGTGGTGTTCCCTGGCGTCCACTGAGAAATGGCTCTTGGTCTAGGTAGGCCTCAAACAGGGCATCTGTCTCAGCCTTAGCGAAATTCGGCCTCCTCTTCCTCCTATGACTCTGTTCCTCTTCCTCTACAACACGCTCGGTCATGATTCAGCCTGTGAGAATGACAGATGTTACCTGTGACTGTGCAGTCCCATGCATGTCCCAAAATCCACAGTCTGCACTCCCAAACAGCGTGCAACTCACCGCAATAAACTGTAGTAACTGACTATGGCCAGTGTAGCCCAATGTCGCACTTTTAAAGCACAACCCATGCAAATGAGGTGAGGCGCATCTTTAAGTGGATGCATTTGCAGTGACTGCACCATTGAATGGCTGATTACCTGATTTGCTTATGCCGGCTGAATATCGCTCTGTTGCGCTTTGCACAATTGTGTTGAACATGCTGAGCCAAGGGTGCAGTTCTGTGACATGCGCAGTACACACCTAACTGCGCATGCCCGGGTTGATGACACAGGTGCCTGCTGTGCTGCTGACGTGCTGTGCATGGGAGGCAATGCAGGGCACGGCCATCATTGTGCCAGTGGTGCTACAGCGCTGTTCACCTATATGGCGCTGTGGCACTGGGGCATCGTAGGTGCACTAGGGCAACAGCGCGGTAGGCCACTACAGGAGGTGGCACACAGGCACCCAATCATGCTACACATATTGGGTTCTAATCATGCTGTGGCTGTCCGTGCGCCAGAGACCCTTGACCCTGTGCCCGACCTTTGCCCCTAAGCGCCATGCGTCAGGCATGGGTGCACCACTGTTGCGCTGTTTGGTGACAGCGCGATAGGGAATGGCAGCGCTGTACCACATAGCATCTGCACGTGGCAGGACCACACTGCAGAGTGCCATTTTGACTGAACTGAGCAGCAGAGATGGCCTGGAGGCATGCTGTGCAGTGGAGCCAGGTGGAGCTGGCAAACCTTGTGGCCATAGTGGAGCCACATGTTGGTTCTTTGTTTGGGGAGGCACCTCTGGACAGGACCAGGAGCCAGGTGTGGCAGGAGGTGGCCAATGCCCTGGAGGATGCCACTGGTATGGGGCAGATGGCAGAGCAGTGCCGCCACCGATATGGGGACCTGAGGTGGAGGGACCTGGACCTGCTTGCCCGCCTGTGGGCACATGCCAGGAGGGGCATGGTGCCATGGCCAGGTAGGTGCAACATCCATACACTTTTATCGTCCATACGGGTATCACAGTTGCATGTGTCTGGCACATGGGGGGGCCATCGGTGTTGGCCATGGTGGTGTTATCGGGGTGTGGGGTGGGTGGGTCTGGTTGTGTGGGATTACACACACATATGGGTTGGGGGAAATTGCTAGAAGATTGTACTGATGTTCCTCTCTCCATGTTTTGCACCTTAGGGCCTGCAGAACGCCAGTAGGCCAGAGACCGGAGGTGCCACCTGGAGGAGCAGCAAGTCAGGAGGGATAATAGTGGTCAGCGGTGCATGGACCACCCTGATGATGGTGAGTGCCTTACATCCATGATTACTATTGCATGTTGTAAAATTGGGCTGGCAGCGCGGCATGGCCACCATCCATTGACACCACTGCCATGCACGCAACTTGTTATAGTCAGCACAGTCCAGTGGCACTGTATGTCTGAGAGTGCATCAGTGGTGGTCCATGTGTGCACCGGGCACATAGCTGTGACACTGCCTTCACACCGCATAGCCAAGTCACTGTACGGTCAGGGTGGTGCTGTGAAGGACATGGGCAGTGGGTGTGTGCAGTGGTCAACATGGCTGTGGCTGCCTGGGTAGGCAGATCTTGTGGACACCGTCACTGTGGGTGGTCGCACACCATCACAGGGGTGTGGCACATGGCTGTATGCCATGCACAATGGGTGGGCTGCAGGGGGCTGGACAGTCACATTTATTGACTCTGCTCCCTCATCCTAGGTGGACGGTGACTCCAGGCACTGGAAGGGAATGTGAGGGAGCTGCTCCAGGTGGTGAGGGCAACACTGGAGCTGTTGGAGTGCATCCACTGCCACGGGGTGAGGAGGAGGAGGAGCGGCAGACATAGGCGCCATGTGGAGGAGGACTGGGGCACACACTGAGCACTCCATGCCCCTACTACCACCTTCCCTCCTTTGACCCACCCTCACACCCCTTCTTCCCTCTCCCATATGTTCACCCCTGCCCCTTACCTGCCCCCACCTGTTATGTGTCCCTTCCCCCCCTTGTAAATATTTGTATATATGTTTTGTTACTTCTTTTAAATATAAGCATTTTGTTATGACAACTGTGGTGGTCTCTGATTTGCAGCGGGCTACAGGTGCTCAGCTGCAGTGGTGTGCATGGCGTCGGGGTGGTTCACGCATGGGCGTGTGTGTGTGTGTGTGTGTGTGCAGAGGTGAACCGCCTATGGTGTGGGCAGGGGGATCAGTCACTGTCTGCGGTTTGTGTGTTGTACTCTGTGCACTGGATGCCTGTGCGCAGTGGTCCATGGGGCCTGCACTGCTTGCATGGTACCCCTGTCAGACCATCCATGGCCTGTGCAGCTGACACCCTTGCATGTCTGTGATATGCATGGTCTGCTGACGTGTCAGTGGTGGCTGTTGTGGCCAGTGCTGGGATAGGATGTGTCCTTGGGAGGGTGCTGTACCACTGGAGGTGGGGTCTGGGGCATGCCCTGTCGCATGTGGGGTACCTTGTGTGCTGACGCATGGTCAGTCTGTCAGCTGTACCTCTGGGGGGACATGCAGGGTGGCACTGTGTATGCATCTCTTGCATCACTGTCTGCTGCCGCCTGCTACAGGGTGCCTATGGTGGGGCTGCCTTGCATGGCTCCATGGTGCACAGGGTTGCATTGTCACAGTGGGGATGGTGGCATGCATGGGCTGTCCTGCACTCTTGGGTGCTACTCCTATGCAGGGTGTATGGGGATCATGGTGCAGGGTGTGCTCTGCATTGGTGGGATGGTGTGGTACAGGGTGGTTGACCATCCTTGTGTGCCGGTCACAGCTTGCCAGGGGGTGTGATGGGACACCATGGCCTGGCTGTGGGTTGGTTGCTGGTATCCATGGGCTGGTGGTTATTCCAGCTGTCCCCCAGTTGTGCAGTGTTTGGGGTGTGGGGGGATGATGTCTGTTCTGCTGTGTGTTCCTCTGCCCATCTGTGGCATGGGTGGTGGGCCCCTGCATCCCTGGTTGTGCTGTTCCATTGCTGCCCTGCTGCTGGGGACGTCCCTGGTTGCACTATGGCGCATCTCGACTGCTCAGCTGAACATCCCTTTTTGCACTATGGCACATCAGATATGCTCAGCTTCACCTCCCTAGTTGTGCTATGGTGCAGGTTGTGCGATATTCAGTCGTCGGTCATAGGCACATCTTGGCCTGCGCAGTTTTTGAATATCGCGCTTCTTGTGCATGGGCACAGTGGACTTGCGCTTGCTCCTGCTGTTGAGCACTTTTTGGGTGTAGTTTGAATATCTGGGCCAGCGTATCAAAAAGGGTATGTTGAAAATTTGGTGTCAAAATCTTGAAAATTGACAAAGTTATGCACCAGAGTTGAAACCCTCATTAGACTACATTGATTCCCCATATGAAAAAATATATTTTTTGTGAGTCATCATATGAAACAAGAATCTTGTTTCATATCCTGAGTCACGAAACAAGATTTATTATCTTATTTTAATGGCATTTCTGCAACAGTTAAGTGCAGAATCCAGCTAAGGAGGTCCCAATAAGCAAGCTACATGTGCTGGTTGCTCTCAGGAATGTCATTTTCAAATGTGAATTTTTATGGAAAAAGGGAAAACAAGATGGCGGCAAATGAAATAGTGATTTTCCCCTCATGAAAAAAGATTGGCCCATATGAAAAAAAGATTATTTTTTCATTTCATACAGTTATTTTTAAGTGCTTACCGAGCATGCTCAGAACTAAGTATTCAAAATTTCTAAATTAAATAACTTTGGAACGGATTAATATTTCTTCACCAAACAAGCAAAAGTCAAATCTGTGGGCCAGCCCTTTTCTACCCAGAACATTTCAGGCAACATTCAAAACTATCTGGGTTCTAGCCAAGTTGACAGAAAACCGAATCAAATCAATGGGAAAAAAATTCCCCAAAAATCACTTTTTGCACTATCTGTATCTCGGAATCCACACACCTGACCAGAATGAAACATGGTGCATCAAGTGATCAGCCCCTTGAGACTACGCTTGCAAACTTTCCTGCAAATAAACAGTTGCAAAGTTATTAAAGTGCAAATTTGGGGGATTAACATTGAAGTGCCAGTACAACCCTAAATATAGGGGTATGACCACGCCCCATATTATTCAGCATGTGGCCTCGTGCCTCAGAATGCACCCAGCCATGCATTAAATCCAAATGACCCCATACCTTGTCATGGGTTATTGCTTAGATAGATAGATAGATAGATAGATAGATAGAGATATATAGCAAAATGTCTAAAAAGAAAACTTAATTTCATGTGATTATGCTTTAAAAGCAGAGGGTAATGTCCTTTTTTTTGAAGATCAAATACTAAAAGATATTTAGAAAATGAGTTGTGGGAAACTTAGAAGCTGAATGGCTTAGCCAACCAGCTACCCAGTCTGGTATTTGTCAACAGACACCGGGAAGCAACGAGTCCCAGTCTCTGCTTCCCTGCTTACCATAAAAAAATGATGTGGCCATAGAACATTCCATTTAAAAATACAACCATTTTTTCTCTCTCTTAGCGAGAAAAATGATTTCCACAGCACATTTTCTAAAAGTTCACCCCCCACAAGTCTATCTGCTGCCAAGTAAAGATTTTCAAATACAAAAGGAGGACTGTGGAGCTGGTTGAGAGGGAAGACAAATAAATAGCAACAATCAGAATGAATGACAATGATCAGGGAGCAAGCCTGTCCCGATCGCCACATTCCTGAACTCAGGTACTTGTACCCTCGGCGAAGCCACTGTCACTCCTCTCTCCTGAACCACGCTACTGAATGTTCTGTTTTACTGCAGTCAGAGAGAGCGAGAGTGTGAGTGTTTCTCAGTCGTGAATGCAATCAGTTTCGAACAACCCTGCTTACTGATTACCTCCACTTGAATTTATTGTTAGGCAGCAGAGTCCATTGCTGCTGAAGGAAGAGGAGGTGTACTTCTGCAAACCCTGCTAGCTGGGGCCACAGCACCAGGGCATCTCTTGGATTGCTTGAAGGGAGAAGCTACTGTGCTGACAGCCTTTTGAAGCTGGGGCACCTTAGTGGACCTCCGAGTTCAAGGTGAGTCACCCTGCCTGGCTAATAGCTTCTCAATAGTGCTGTCTCCCTCACTTAAACTGTCATTTTTTTTCCTTCAAAAAAGGCTCCAGTTAGAGACTCTCATCTGAACTGTGATGCTGAATGTTCTATTTCTACTGCAGTCAGAGAGAGAGAGAGAGAGAGAGAGAGAGAGTGTGAGTGTTTCTCAGTCACGCTCACACTCACCATTTAAATAATAATGAAAAAAAAAACTACTTTAGAGTCTACTACTCTCCTTGTCCCTCACAGCTCTCCCACTCTAAATTCATTAGCTCTCTTCCCAAGTCGGATGCAGCTCTCCACTCTGCTATGGCACTCTGCCAGTTAAAAAAAAATCGACAGCTACTTTGGGGTAGGGTTGAGGACTGTGGTGTTGGTTTTGGTGGGGGAACAGAAACAAAATTAGTTTCTACAAGTTGCCCTCTCCATCATTAATAACACCATCTTGGGGGGGGGGAGAATGCAGACAGTGCAGTAGACAGTACAAACAAGTAAGTAGGGAGTGCAGAGGGACTACTTTACATCAAACTGTATTTTTATTCTTTTGTTCGATATATACAGGTTACTCACCTGTAACAGGAGTTCTAGGAATGGTATATGTTGTTCATCCACACTTATTGGCAGGTTCCTTGCCGCTTTAAATCTTGCCGGAAGGTCTTCAAGCTAGCTCCTCCCACCCACCCGGGTGGTAAAACTCTCGGCTCCGCCCCATGACGCCAGATCTGGCCCGCTGGAAGCTCAGGTTGTGCGTCGAAGCCGGGGAGGTCGGGTGGGTTCGTGTGGATGAACAACATATACCATTCCTAGAACTCCTGTTACAGGTGAGTAACCTGTATTTCTAGGGACATGGATATGTTGTTCATCCACACTTATTGGCAGACTCCTAGCAGTTCTCCGGGAGGAGGGAGGCAAGGCGCACACCCCCTAATACTTACTTGGGGAACAAAGATTGGAGAACCGAGGCCCCAAAACCAGCATCCCGGCGTGACTCAAGGTCGATGTGGTAGTGGGAAATAAAGGTGTGTGCTGACTTCCAGGTAGCAGCCCTGCAGATCTCCTGGATAGGGACATCCCTGGAAGCAGCCACCGATGCAGCAGTATGGCGGGTAGAATGAGCTCTTATCCCTCTGGGAGGCTCCATGCCCGCTAACTCATTAGAGATTTATGCAGGAGGTGACCCATCTGCCTATCGTCCGCTTGGCTGCAGGTCTGCCAGGTGCGGCTTCAGCCTGAGTGACAAACAGCTGGCGAACCTCTCCCGAATTTCAACCCGTCGCTCCTTATAATAAGCGAAAGCCTTAGGGGTCCAGAGTATGGAGCCTATATTCAACCCTCAGTGTGATTGGGGTAGAACACCGGCAGAGTCAATACCTGGTTAAGGTGAAACTCCTACACCACCTTCGGAAGGAATTTCGGTGGGGGCGTGGGACAACCTTGTCCCTGTGGAAGACCAGGTAAGGAGACCGATGCTCAGCGCCTGGAGTTCTCCCATCCTTCTGGCTGACGTGATAGCCACCAAGAAAGCGGTTTTCCACGACAGGTGGGGAGACCACACCACTGTGCATTGATTCGAATGGCTTGCCCATGAGCTTGCCAATGCAAGCAGTAAATCCGCAGGTGGGGTTCCCACTGGAGGAAATGTGATCAAGGCCTTTGAAAGTGCCCGACCCCTTTTCCTCGCCACTGACTGCTGACGGCCCGCCCGGTAAGCAGAAATGACGCCTGGTGCACCTTAAGGTCGCCGACCTAAGCCCTTGACTAGATGGGGACCATAGATAGTCCAAAATGCTCACCACAGGACACAAGAAAGGGTCCAACCCTTTTTCTGACACCAAATGGAGAACCTCTTCCATTTGAAGGCATAACATTTTCTAGTCGACTCATACAGGACGCCTCAACAGCGGTTGAGGACCTCGTCGGAAAGACCCAAGGCCTGGAACTCTAGCCGCTCAGGAACCAGGCCGTCAGGTGCAGGGATTGAAGGTCCGGATGGAACACCTTCCCCTGATTGACTGAGAGCAGGTCCGGGCAAGCTGGAAGCTGCCGCGGAGTCCTGGAGCTGAGACTGAGGAGATCTGGGTACCAGAACTGGCGAGGCCAGTCTGGGGCTATCAGAATCACCTGCGCCTTGTCCCTCCTCGCTTTCCAGCAGGACCCTGTGAATCAGGGAGGCAGGGGAAAGGCGTAAAGAGGCCGGGGTCCCACGGCCTCGAAAAGGCATCCCCCTGCAGCAAACCCTGCTGAGGGGGGCGGGCATGAAACAGCCTCAGCCTCGCGTTCTCCCTGGAGGCAAACAGATCCACCAGAGGTGTGCCCCAGCGGGAGAACAGGTCTTGTACTATCTCTGGCAGGAGAGACCACTCGTGCGATGCAGCCCCTATCCGGCTCAGGGCATCGGCCAGGGTGTTGGAGGCTCCTGCCACATGAATGGCCAGGAGATCCACCTCCAGGCTGCGCACTAGTGACCAGATGCAGAGAGCTTCCTTGCATAGAGGCAAGGAGCGCGTCCCGCCCTGGCGGTTTAGATAGTACATGGTCGTAGTATTGTCCTTCTGGACTCGGGACCACTGACCCCAGAGAAGCGGAGCAAAGGCGGTGAGAGCTAGGCAGACTGCGCGGCTCAGCAGGTTGATATGACATTGGGACTCCGTGGGAGACCAGAGGCCGTGCGCTCGGTGTTCCCCCAGATGGGCACCCCAACCCATCAAAGAGGCGTCGGTCGATAGAGAGACCGTCGGCTCGGGGCGGACAAACGGGATACCCTCCTGCAGATGGGACGGAACGGTCCACCACTGGAGGCGTTCCACATCTCTTGGGTGCGTCCCGCGCTGGTCAGAGGGTCGCAACGCTGTGACCACTGGCAGCCAGACCCCACTGGAGGGGTGCATGTGCCAGCGTGCCCAACGGACTACGCTGGTACAGGCCGCCATAAGACCCAGGAGTCGCAGGAAGTCCCGGGCAGGGCGCGATTGCCCAACCAGAAATGATTGGGCAAAGGAGGTAAGAACCTCGGCCCTGTCCGCCGGGAGCCGTGCTCTGGCTCGAAGAGAGTCGAGCTCTGCCCCGATGAAGGATTTCACCTGCTTCGGCTCGAGTTCTGACTTGGCCTCGTTGACCAGGAGGCCCAGTTGAGAGCAAACCCGGAGGGCCAGATTTCTGGACTGCTCCACCTCCAACCTGGAGGGGGCTGCTATCAGCCAATCGTCCAGGTAAGGGTACACCCGGACCCCTCGGCGCCGCAGGAAAGCTGTCACCACTGCAATGCATTTGGTGAAGACCCTGGGAGCTGAAGAAAGGCCGAAGGGCATGGCCTGGAACTCGAAGAGGGATCCCTCCGCTCTGAAGCGGAGGAATCTCTGATGAGACGGACGGATAGGGACGTGAAAGAACGTGTCCTGGAAGTCCAGAGAACAGAACCACACGCCGTGTTCCAGAGATGGTATTATCTGAGCCAGAGTGACCATTCTGAAGGTTCGAGACCTTAGGAACTTGTTCAGGTGTGTGGTCTAAGATGGGAGCCAGCCCGTCCGTTCGGGACCAGGAAGTACCTGGACATGAACCCTGGTTCTGGTGAAGGGTCCTCTATCTCTTTTATCACCCTTTTCTGAAGGAGGAGGCATGTCGGCTTTCGGCGAGCCTGTGAGATCTGGGGACCCCAAAGCCCCAGGCGGACTCTGAAGAGGTGAGCCTGCTCGAATTCCAGAGGCAGGCCTCTTCCACCACCTCAAAACCCACCTGTCCATGGTAACAGGACCAGGCGGAAGAAGTGTCGGGCAGTCCCCACGGGGAACCAGAGCAGGTGGCGGGGATGGGGTGACACCCTCAGCCGTCACTTAGCAGGCTTGGAGGAAGGACCGGCCTGGGGACCACCAGGGCCTTTCCTCCTTGCTTCCTATTAGAGGAAGCCGATGGCTTGGGCTTGGAATACCAAGGTCTAGCCTGCTGGCCCTAACGCTGTTGTTGGGCGGGCGTGCAGTGGGAGTAGAGGGCGAAAGGGCTTAGACTGGGGCTATGACCCTTGTCCCTCTGCAGACGAACCCGAATCCAAGTGGCATTGGATTTCGATCCTCTGGAGTGGCCTTCACTCCAGGGCCGAACAGGTCTGTTCCCAGGAAAGGCGTCGCAAGCTTGTGCTGGGTATCCGCGGTAAAGGTGGATATTACAGCGCCCGCTCATGACGCTTAGCCTCAGCGGCCGCCACTGACCGGGCACATGAGTCTCCTATATCCAGAGCAGTCTGGAGCTGTTGTTTGGCTACTGCCCTGCCCTGATCCGCACCTGCTTGACCGTAGTCTGCAGGTCAGCGGAAAGATGAGGACCGCCTCATCCAGGGAACTAACAGGGCATGGGAGAAATGTGCCATGAGGATGGCCAAACTGGCCTGGCGAGCCGAGAGAGAGCAACATACACTTTCCGCCCGAGTGGTCCATTTCTTGGACTCTTTGTGTCGAGGCGGTTGTCCACGATCCCTGGCATTACGCCACGCGGAAAACACTGTCGTGACCAGCCCTTCAGCCGAGGGGTGTTCAGAAAACCGGACAGAGAGCCAGTAGGGACCACATACTTCCTGGCCATCCTGGCCGAAGGCGCAGGACAGGAAGCCGGACACTGCCAAAGTTCCAGGGCCGGCCCGACAATGGCTTCGGCCACTGGAAAGCTCCATGGGAGAATCCCTCAGTCCAGAATCTCGGTGAGGGGATATCTGGCCCGTTTGGATCGGGTTCCAGCTTCATCAGTGGATTCTGAGGCGAGCCTAAGAGTCCTAGGAAGGGACGAAGGGCTATAGATCCACTGACTGCCCCCAGAGGACTCCAAGTCAAAGCGGCTTGGAGAACAGGGAGGAGTCATCCGACTCCGACGAGTTGTCGAATAGCTGCCTGGAGCCTGAGCCACCCTCCACTTGCCGAGGCTTGTCAGGCGTGAGAGTGACCGACAGCCTACGGGGAAGGCCTTGGGCCAACCGCGACTCTTTCGTCGGAGCCCCAGCTGTCGGCTGAGGTGGAGGCAGTTCCACCACAATTGGTGGGGCAGCTGGAATAGGTCGGACAACTGGCCTGGAAACAGGCTCCTCGACCACTACCTGGTCCGGTGGCAACCACTTAATGGCCGGAGAAGAGGCCTGAGCCGACTTATTGGCCAGAAAAATTGTTGCCACATGAGGTCCTATATTTTCCAGCGTAGCTTCGCTGACCTTCCCTCTCGACCGAGGAGGAAGAAGAAGGAAGACCGGCGGCGCCGCTTGCAGCGGTGCGAACAGCGTTCCGTCTATGTCGGCAGGGAGCGGCTGGACCGTGAAGATGTCGAGACCGAGACCGAGAATCTCAGCTAGGCGAGGTCGGTGAGGCGGGGAGCCAAGATCGGCGATCCCTCAGTTGGACGGCAAAACCGGCTCCTGATTCACTGGTATGGAAGAGCCGGCGGTATCCTCAGCCCTCACCGGGGAACGGGAGGAGGAATCTCGGCTTCTCCAGCCGACAACCCGTCTAGCGGGTCGAGAAAAATCTCGACCTCAAAATAGTGAGAGTCTCAATCACCTGGCCTGGCGGGGCACCGTGAAGCCAGTGGCGAGCCGAAATTGACCGAAGTCGATTATACAAGCGAGGGAGAGGATCTTTCCGCTCCCAAGGCGTTGACAATGAGACTTACTCACTGAAACTTCTCGACCGATGAAACGGACTCGAAGAAGTAGGACCCTCACCTTTAGTTGAGAGGGTCAAGCAAAGCTCCTTAAAGGAAGCTGAATATGAGGTCCCGGCGATAGAGGGACAAAGGCTGCAGAAGAGAAGCGCGGCCTGGGCCACCTGCTCTTCGAGCGACCAACCTCTCTAGTTGTTGGCGGATCCGCGCCGCGAAACCGCCAATCGAACCTCTTTGGATTTGACGGAGAAATCTTCTTTCGGGGCGCCCCAGATGTGGCGGGCAGCGGTCCTCGAGCGTAGACCGAGAAAAGGAGAACACAGTCGCAAGCCTGCGGTGTGCTCCTAGCCAAAGGCAATAAACGCGTGGAGTGCGGGTCCGTCAAGACATCTTCCTGCCCACAGGGACATCTCCGAAATCCGAGTCGATTTGTCCATCGCAGCCGCGAAGGAAGAAGACCGAGAAAGTTATAAAGTTTTTTTTCTCTCTTTTTTAAACCGAAGGATTTTAGGCCCAAAACTTAATCGCAGAGCGTTAAGGAGGGAACCTGAGCTTCCCAGCGGTAAGGAAGATCTGGCGTCATGGGGCGGGGCCGAGAGTTTTACCACCCGGGTGGGTGGGAGGAGCTAGCTTGAAGACCTTCCGGCAAGATTTAAAGCGGCAAGGAACCTGCCAATAAGTGTGGATGAACAACATATCCATGTCCCCAGAATTCTTTGTTTTCTTTATAATCTGATTTTCCTTTTTTTTTTAAATGTAACCTATAACCCATTTTTTAAGCAAAATAATGCCCTCCAGGGTGGGCAGTATTGTGCTATACCAGACCTTCCAGGTGCTATAAGGCCCTCCGCCTGTGACGTCGGGCCTCATTAAGCCCCTGGGTGGTCTGGTACAGTTTAGCACAATACCACCCACTCTGTTGGGTGTTATTGATTACTTATGCAGCGTTCTTGGTGAGACAAATATTTTTAGGAGGCAATTGTATTTAACATGTCATTCTCTCTTGAAAAGGGACAACCCTGTCAAATACCTCTTTAAGGGACTCTAATCCATAGCTTAGTATGTACAAGCATTTATAATCACACAATGTAGATTCTAAATCTAAAACCACAATATCCCATACTGATTGGAATTGTGATGCTCTTAACAGAAACCACAATTGCATGCTTTATATTGACAAATAAATGAGCCACTTGTTTCTGTGTTTAGAAATGGTTTTCGGTTGAGTTTCTCTGTTTAAATATATTAGATATCTTAGCCTGGTTTTGTTTTCTCTGAAATAACAGGAAGCAATTACACAGTACACCATGACCATAAAAATATCACACTGAGCACCCTCCCCTTTCATGGCACATTTTTAGTATAAGACAAGTCTTCAATATGTAGATCACAACAACTAAGCTATTGCTGATAGTACAATTGCAAAAATAAAGAGATCACTTTTTTTATCTTGTCTAAAAGTCCTTGAAGTTTCTTGTGTCAAGACTGCTGTGAAGAACCCCCCCAAAAAAAGGGTGGCTGGTTCCAGGGATGCTTCTGCTTATCACTTGTCCACGTGGGTTTCCTGCTTTCATTCTTCATCATGTCAAACACGAAAGAGCCTAAAGCAGACCAGTTGAGATAAGACAAGCTTTCACTTCTTAGTATTTAAATTTTTAGCTTGTCTCTGGAGTAAGTAAGTGAATATGTGAAATAGCTTTCTGCTTATCACTTTAGAAAGGGGGAGAAAATATACATACACATACACACACACACACACACACACACACATTTTGTCTAGTTTATTTTTAATTTTTATTTAAATCTAGGAATTGTTATACCTTTGAGCCAAAAGCTCTTTTACAAATGTGCTACATCAGCAATAACAACAGGACATGGCAGACGTAACATGATAACAGCTTATACAATGATGACACATTTTGTAAAGGTATACAGAGTCAAATTAGAATACAGTGACTATAACAATATACAAGGACCACATTGTAATACAATATACAACAAAACTGAACATATTACAATAAACACAAGTTTGATTGTGCTTACGCAACTGGATGAGATGATACTTATGTGACTTGATTACGTTTGTGGCTATCCACCTCTCTATCCATGGGATATACCACCCTGTAGGGGTATGACGCAAGGAACCCTAGAGGAGGGTTCCCCCCATAGGTGCCACAGGAATGATTTCATTGGCTAAAGGTAGCTTAAGAAGAAGCCCACAGGTAAGAGAGATGAGCCACTGGATGAGGAGGGGTGGGTGGTGGGGCAAAGAGAAATGAATCATGGGAAGGCCCAGGGTGAGTGACATTTATAAAGCCTGATGGGGGAGTGACATAGTTGCTTCACCCATCGAATCCCACGCTTACAGCTTTCCCATTTGATTGTGCTTACACAACTGGATGAGACGATGCTTGTGTGACTCGATTACGTTCGTGGCTATCTGCCTCTCTATCCATGGGATATACCACCCTGTAGGGGTACGATGCAAGGAACCCTAGAGGAGGGTTCCCCCCATAGGTGCCACGAGAATGATTCCATTGGCTAAAGGTAGCTTAGGAAGAAGCCCAAAAAGAATAGCCAATTGGTTGTCAAGCATTGAAGAAGGGAGAAGCAGAAGATATCGAGACCGGAAATAAATGTAAGGACATTGGTAGGAATAACCGGAGTATACGCGGAAAGGCGAGGATGATGAATGATATGAAATCTGAGAAGATGATTAAAGGCAGACCCCCTATGGACAGAGGGGATAGCAGGGGCCACCATCCAACTCCATCCAACAGTGGAACCTAACTAAGGAACTTAAGAAAGCACTAACCCTAACTAATATTATGACCATTGGCACAGAGGAGAGGAGAGGAAAACCCCCCTTTGAGGAGGAAACCTCTGGGGATCCAAGGCCTATGTCACCTTCCCTCCAGGCTGACAACATTTTTGATTTAAGGACGTATGTCACTAAAGAGAATGATATGAATAGGGAAGATGATGATGGGATAGGAAAAACCCCAAAAGAAAGCACAGATAGAAGAGGAGACAGGAAATGAACTTGAAAATGAACTTGAACAATGGTGGAGAACAGCCAGCCATCCCTTAGCAAAAGGCAATGGCTTAGTAAAGGGCAAGGGACAGCAAGGCATGTCCTTGAGTGGAGATTGAGTCGAACTGAGCGAGGGGCATCCAGATGCGCCCATGAGAAGACTGAGGATGATGAATACTGATGATGATGATCACTGTAGGAGTGCAGCAGGTTGATGAGGTAGCTTAAGACCCAATGAGAGGTATGCGTGATTGATCGATGGGAGTAATTAGACTCTGAGGCAAATAAGGCATGCTTGGAACCAGATGGTATGCTTGGGTAGAGTGAACAATGGGAGCAAATGGATGATGCACAATGATGAGATATGAACTGGACGAGGAATGGTATTATGCGATGGGAATGAGTAGATCCTGAGGTCAGTCTGAGCAAAGCAGAACCAGACTTAGGCATGGGGACACCAGATGAACTAGGGTAAGAGAAGAAGATTAATAGGGAAGGTGATGCAGGACAGGGGAAACCCCAAAAGAAAGCATGAGGCAGAGAAGGAGAGGAACGGGAAGGGGGTGTGGTGATGGAGTGAAGTCTTGATTGGAGTGAATCCTTTATGGGTGGTATGAGTAAGGTGTTATGTGAGAGAGGAAGTATGATAATGGAAGAAAGCCTTGAAGGCTTGGATGATTGAAGGTGAGACATGAAATGAACACTGGAAAGGGTGAAGAGGAGACATGACATGAACCTCGAATGAAGAAGGAGAGCAGTCTAGCAGCTCCTAGCAAAGGGGCAATGGACATGAAGGTATGTCTTAGAGCCTTGATGGCTGGATGAGGAAGGTAAAATAGGAAACGGATGAGGTACAATGACGGATTGAAGCCTTGGATGCTGGCACCGGAAAAGCGAGGTAAAATAAAAGGAAGCCAGGACAACGGAGCATAGGATTCATTGAAAAGTACAAACAAATGGGAACAAGTCAGGTTCCATGGCATCACCCAAATCAGTAAAATATAATGATGCCTTAGAATTTCATGCCCCCCCCCAAGAGTTAATGGGACAAGAGATAATCAGGATTGAAATGAAAGTCTTGAAGAATCTGCAAATAATATTGAAGGCGAATCGCGTGTTTCTGCATTGAAAGGACAAGACACAGTAAATAATAATGAATTAGTGTAAGGAGAACTGGGAGAAAGTCAGGAGAGAAATAATGATGTGGTGGAAGGGGGAGCCACCGAGAAGCAGTCTAAAGAGTCCACTACAAACCCCAATGCACGTAGCCATGCTGGTCATTTTAGACCAAGAATTGAACCTGCAAAAAGACAGAATGCAGTCAGAATTAAATATAGAAGTGGTCTGTTTGAACCCCCTGACCAAAGGCATGTAGCCAGAACACTATGAAAGTCAAATTGTAGTGCAACAGAAATTGGTCATTGATAACCTACCCCAGATCTGATCCGTGATGATAGCTTCAAAACAGCTGCCAGTTTAGAATGAATTTGGAGCAGGCAAGCAGTAGAAGTAGCAGAGTACAGGTGAAACACCGAGGCAGAGGTGGAAGAGACCCAAAAGATCCCTGACACAGGCCCACAGGAAAGGGAAAGCTGGACCAGGAGTCCTGCCAAGAGAGGCAAGAGCGGAGCGGTAGAGGGCTGCAGATTAAAAAAAGAGGCTGGAGAAGGCTGGCGAGGAAGCGAGTGGTGAGAATGACGAAAGGAGAAACCAGAGGGTAGAACCTATGATGGAGGAGCTGGAGCATGTCGGGCGAGGAACATCCAGAGGGAAAGCCGAGGAAAAGATTTATAAGTGCCGAGAGCCAGACATGGCAGGTGACACACGCACAGAGAGATGGAGTTGCAGCAGAATAGGAAGGAAGTGAGCACTGGGGAGACAAAACTAACAGATGAGGTACGGGAGAGGGGATGCACGAAAGGATGAATGGAGAAGGAAGGGGTAGAGAAGGGCACAATGGCATCAGAAGGAGGGACAGTGGGGTGGGATGAGGCCTGAGTCAGAGGACAGGCAGCTGCTGGCGGCAGGAGGATGGGAGGGTGGGCCTGCCTCAGGAGCGGGCAGGAAGAAATGCACACAGTGCAAGTGGCGAAACAAATGAGAGAAAACAGGTTCAAATGGAGAAATGGAAAAGACAGCACAGAGGGCCGAGCCTCTGGCTACAAAAAGAAACGAATCCTGGGAAGGCCCAGGGTGAGTGAAGTTTATAAAGCCTGATGGGGGAGTGATGTAGTTGCTCCCCCAATCGAACCTCAGGCTTACAGCCTTCCCATTAAATATGAAGCAAGATAACTTAACATGATTATGAGCTTACAGAGTGGATAGAACAGTGTGGGAATTAGCCAGAGGAGGCATTGTCGAAGAGTGGGGGGGTGGAAGGCTTAGAGGAGAGATGGATACCAAGAGAATCAGCCAGAGTGGGCTTAGTCAATGGAAGAGGGAAGGCACAATGGAGAGGGGGTAGGGTGGCAGGGGAAGTTAATGGGAAGTTTGGGCAGTTGCAAGAGAAGGTGGGTGACCAAGATTGGGTGACTAAGGGTGAGAGAGATTAGGTACTGTAGGAGATGGGGTAGGAGTAGTTAGGGCAGGATAGTGCTGGCATAATTTCAGTGGCTAGTACCAAAATTGTCTAAGTGCTAGAGGGGAGTTCCAGAGTTCCATGGTGCACCCATCAAGGTCCAGCTGAGAAAAGCAATCACAACTACTTTGTGCTATAAATAACTGGCAGAGCTTATGTTTAAATGGGACCAGTTTAGGTGCTGTCCTGAAAGCAGAGTGGTAAAAAATAGAGCATTCTGTCCTAGGGCTGATCTCCTGTTGACAGTTCTGTAAACAAGCCCCTAGAGGTCAACATGCATCTTAAGGTCAACTCCTTGTGTTCCAGATTATATCTGTTTTTTTCTTAATAAACCCAACTGGCTGTCTACAATAATTTCAACAATATAATTATACATTTGCAAACCAAAGAGTCTAGTTTCACATAAAGATTCTCATTTGTTTAACCTCAGTGAAGAAATGGGGAAAAGAAGAGAACAGAAACAGGCAGTAAAAATTGTGGAACCTTGAATTGGCCAACTTCCAAGGACCACAAGAAAAATGTGATTGTGCAATCAGACAGACATGACTGACAAATGACAGGAGAGGAGAAAAGGTTAATGCTTTAAACTCTCTCTCTCTCTCTACATACCATCTTGTTTTTAACTCTCTCCGCATAACGAATAGTGACACCGTTCACTAACTACTTGCTAGCTTTCATTTCAGATTTAGTGCAAGCCAAAGGTAATAACATTCGGTAATCCCCTCTATGATGAAATTCAGGGCTATTTTTTTCAGTTTCAGAATATGCACACTTCAGTTCTCCATACAAAGAGTACACTAATTAAAGGGAAACTCCTGTAAAGAGAGTAAGGGCAGTAGCTGCTGCAGAAACGCCCGATGCTAATGAGGGCTACCAACTCTGACAAAAGAACTTGTTCTGAAATGCATCAAGACGTGTGCTTTTTGTCACTGGCATTTTAATAAAATTGATAGCATGCCTTTAAGCCTTGTGAGCAGCATTTTACTTTGGTGGTGAGTGTGGGATTGTTTCACTTTTGATTGGCCTATTTATCCCTACCCCCCAACCCAGTGATGCTCTTTTTTGTGATTCATATCATTAGCATAACCTTCGCGGTGGAAGCCACCTAGGATGCGGGAGATGTCCACCTGTGACTCTGTAGCCATTATGGATGGAGCGGTTCTTTCTAATGAAAAAAACAGGCAGCAGGTAAATAAAAAAATAGTTTGATGCTAAAAGCCCTAACTGAGCATTTCAGGAGTTGCAGCTGCACTTACTGGCTTTATAGAAGTTTCCCTTGAAGGTCCTAAGAGAAAAGGCTGCATGCATTTCTTTAAGCTGCTGTCCTGTTCTTATAGGGCTGTCTGCATTTCGTTTTTGTATTTTTCCTCTTTTTTTCACAGAACACAACAAACTCCCTTTTTTCTGAGTCCTGTACTGGACTTCAGCCAGTTGCTCATTAACTACCTTTTGACCTTCACTGCATGGCTGAATACTGAAATGTAACCTTTCCTTAGTCAGTTTTAGTTTGAGACACTTCTGTCAGAACCTTGCTCCTGTATCTACCAGAAAATAAATAGGCAAAACATTGGGCTGGATTTTCCAATCTCAGATGCAAGCTACGACAATGGCAGCTTGGGCCAACTGCTGGTGCATCCGGGACCCTGTGCCCGATTTTACATCCGACAGGGTCCTGGCACCTACGTCTTACAGCAATAGTGGCAGTGTGCCAAACAGATGGTGCACCCACCAGGTATGCCACAACAGTGCGCCCTCAGACTGGGGCATGGTACAGGCTAGCACCCCCTCAACGCCACTGAGCTGCCGGTACCCTCACACCCGAACAAACCAGGACCTTGGTGATCTAGTGCTTCCCTCCCTGGTATGCCATGCTGTACATAGGTACAGAACAATCAGTCCCTCCTGAATTAGTGCCCTCCCAAGCTCTGGTATTCCCCTAATGTACCATGATAGACCCCACACCAGTCAAAACTGTTATCCCCCGGTATATCCCCCCTGTATGCCTATAATGCAAAGTAAACCCCCATCCGAGTCCCTGTCCCAAGCCCGGTATGCCCCCATACCTGAAAACAAATACCAATCCTACCTGGTGGTCTAGTGGCCCTCCTCCCACCTGGCAGGTAGTGCCCACGACCCTGCTCCTTCCCCGTTCCATACCCCGATCTGGTGACTGGCAAAGCCCTCCTAACACCACCATGGGTGGCCACCGAATTAACTGTTGGAGTGCATACAATATGCAGTATGCACTCCGACAGTTCATTCAGCAGTCGGCCATGGTGGTGTGATGAGGGCTGTGCCAGTCACTGGATTGGGGTATGGAATGGGGGAGGAAGCAGGGTCGTGGGCACTACCTGCCGGGTGGGAGGCCACTTGACCACCTGGTAGGGTTGGTATTTGATGTCGGGTATGGAGGCATATCGGTCTGGGGCAGGACCCCAAATGGGGGTTTACTTTGCATTACGGGCATGGGGGTGGGGATACCTAGGAATAACAGTTTTGACTGGTGTGGAGTCTATCATGGTACAATAGGGGCATTCTGTGGCTTGTTGGGTGCTAATTCAAGGGGGTCTGATTGTTTTGTACTTACGTACAGCATGGCATACTGGGGTGGGTGGGGGAGGCACTAGGTCACCAGGGTATTGGATCTACAGTGTCCGGGTCCCAGCTGCTTGTGGCTGGGAGGGGGAACAATAGCCAACCATTTCCAACCCTCCCAGAGGATCTCTAAGTACCACTGTTCTAACAGTACTTAGCCCTTTGTCCCTGGAAAGGGTTTTGAAAATCCCACTTTCAGGGTTGTGGAAGCCTGCATCTGCCGCAAGCCCCCAAGCGCCATGACGCAGCAACTTCTGTGGCACAAGGCTGGTGCACACACACTTTGATGCAAGTAGCCTGCCAATTGATGCAGGCTGCTTTGCAAAATAGCTCAGAGCACAGCCCTTGGCGCACGGTGCTTGTTGTGTCCAACATGTTTGAAGCAAGCACCTTGTGCCATTCTAAGGGCTTTGAAAATCCAGCCCAATCTCTTCTCATGGGATCTGACCTTCTTCTTTCCTTGACAGACCAGTGTGCCCAGGATCTATTGCTTTCTAACTACTGGTACAGCTCAACTGGTGCTCTCCAGTATGCGTATGTGATCTGATTCCTGTACCTTTTGGCTGCATTTTTATTTTATGAATGTGTTAGTGAAAGCTGAACTAATAGGCTGTTGCTGATTTAACAGTAACTGACTTTTCTACTGGGTAGCATCTGCAAAAGACACTGCCGTTTGATACCATTATGCAGTTTCTAATTCTGTTACAGACTCTACTGCTTATAACAGGTGCATTAGTATTGTACAGTTTTGCCCACTATAATTGTTGGACAGTAAAATGAAAGGAGCCCAAATCACTGAGCTAGCCAGAACCACATTGTCCCGACTCAGCTAGAAACCTCAAAGCACCTAATCACCAACAATCTACAACCAGCAACAGTGCAGAAAAGACTTTAAAACATTAACCCTTAGACTGCCAACAGAATTAGAACATATTGGAGTTAGGGTTACCACCTTTTAAGAAGCCCAAAGTGAGACATTTCTTACTGAAACATGATTTTTCGCAGGACAGTACGTAATTTCGACCAATGCAACAGACTTGTTTTCTCTATATAATCAGAATTAAGGCTAAGTATTGTGGTTTCTTAGTTGCTTCTATTGTTTCTTATCATTTTAAGGTATTTTAGTTAGGGTTTTGTAGTTCTCTTCAACATTTAGTAGAAAGTCAGAACATATTTTTTCTACTATAAAATTAGGACATGTAGTATTTGTCATGTTTTTTTGCAGGACACAGCTGCCCAAATCAGGACTGTCCTGCGAAAATCAGGACAGGAGGTAACCTTAATTGGAGTTCTGGACTGCTATATCAGTCTGCGGCCCTGCAAGGGTTAAAACTCTCAGCATTTTTTTACCAGATGGCTTCCACACTCTCTCCCAGTCTGTCTTGATGCTGAGGGCATTGCCCTATGGTTGTTTCCACTGCTGTCTGCTCTCATGGACCTGACAGCCTCTCTGAAACTGTCAGTTTCACTTTCAGGCTCTGCATCTCCATGAGGATTACAAAGACATGGGCGACTGGCTGCTGAGTAGAGAAGCTAAGCAGTGCAGTGCAAAATGAGAGACCTGCATTTTTTAATCACACTCTTTCAAGCAAGTGCATACTTCATTGGCACAACAACCACTCCAGCATTGTCAGTTTCACTTCCAGACCTAAGTGACAGCCCTTAAGTAGCCACTGTAATTGCTGTGAATCAGTTGATTGTAGCCCAAAACAGCCAGCGTCCCTAATACAATACATATATATATATATATATATATATATATATATGACAGTAATTTACTGTAAAGTCAATGGAAATGGCAAATGGAAAGCACCATTTGCCCGATAAAAGTGGCTGCCCACTTAAAGCGAGGATGGTGTAAATGGTGGGGACTGTACTATTCTGTTAGAGGCTTTTCTGTAGAATTCTCTGTCCTGATTGGGAGCATCAGCTGCTGGAGGAGGGACTAAGGGGAGGATTAAAGGGAAGTGTTGTAATGTGCCCCACACGTTAGTGTCCCATCAAGTAAGTGAAACAGCGATTGAGTGGTACAGGTAAAATATTGGTGTCCTAGGCATCGTCAGGCATCAGCAGAAGAAATGGAGGACCCCCTCGGCAGCTAAGGTGATTGTTTTCTGTCATTGTTGCACCCACTAATGAGATAGGGTAAGGAAATCCTGCAATATTGTAATAGGTTACATTGTTTGTGTGTATAAATGTTGTAGTGTTTAAGCTATTATAACAAATAAATGTAAAAAAATAAAAAAAAAGAGGGGGAAGAAAAAACATATAATATTGTTACGATATATCCTTATAAGTGGAAGTAAAGGTTGTGTAGTCTACTTACTTGTACCAAAGACAGCTTGTTCCTATTGGGTGTTGGGGAAGGGAGGACTGGAAGTATAAGGCAAGAAAAATTTGGGAATAGGCGAAACTCCCTGTCTAGGGTAGGGGTAAAAAAGGGTTCAATAAAAGCAAAAATAAAACAGACGGTATAAAATAGGTATTCTGGGAGTGGTGCAGTGGCTGTTTGGTGGCAGTTTTCAGGAAAACTTTCTGGAGACTGCAGTGCTGCCCCATCTACGTGCACCTCTCTGGGCTGAGGGGAGAGGCTGCTCAACTCCTGGTCAAGTTGGCTAGGATTCAGGCAGCCTTCCCCCCCCCACCCAGGGACCACCAAGTCTGCCACTACTGCCTCAAATGTTGCCATGGAGAAGGAGTGGTTGGACTAAAGTGGGCTTGGGAAGGGTGATGATGGTGAGTCAGAGGCACATCTCCAAGATGGTACCACTACACAGTTCCTATGCCATTGTGGTGGGGCAAGACTGTCTCATGCAGGCACCTGCAGTGGTGACCAATGAGGATGTGGGGGTACTCCATAGTGGAGAGCCAAAGGAGGATGGCAGAGGATTCCAAAGGAGGAGAAAGCAGCTCCTGGTGGGGGACTCCATTGTCAGGAAAATAGATTTGGGGTAAGGAAGGAAGGGGAAGAGGGAGGTTAGGTGCTTACCTGGTGCCACGGCTAGGAGGGATGGAAAGTGGATCCTGAGAATCGCTAGGGCAGCAGGACGGAAGGGAGAGCCAGATGTCATTGTCTAACTAGGGACTAATGACCTGGCTACGGACATGGATAGGATAGTACAGCACAGGAGGAGTTCAGGGAGTTGGGGAGGGGTCTTAGGCAGGCAGGGTGCTTAGTAGCCTTTTCTAAGGTGTTGCCTGTCTATGGCAGGGGGAGGATGGGGTACTCTGTACCCAGCTTCAATTCATGGTTGAAGGAGTGGTGTAGAGAGGAAGGTTTGAGCTACATTGGGGACGGGTCACACCTGGAGGAATAAGGGCTTATACAGGGGAAAGGGCCTGCATCCGTCCAGGAGGGGAACCACAGTCTTCAATGAATGGTTTAAATGCTACATAAACTGTCCCCTCCACAAGCTAAAGTAGTCAATAGGGAGAACCCTAAGGGAGTGAAATCCACAAATGTACATAATAACAAGAAAAATAAAATGGTAGAAATGAAGGGGGATGGGAATGAAGGCAGAGGGGATAAGGAGAGTAGGCAGAAGGAAATAAGGGGGGCTGACAGGACGGGTGGCAACAGAATTTGGAAGGCCATGTGTGGAAGCACTAAAAGTCTGGGAAATAAGATCCCGGACCTAGTGCCCATGATGGCAGAGGCTGACCTGGATATTGTCGTCATCACTGAGTCATGGTGCAATGAGAACCATGACTGGGATATTGCCATACCAGGCTATACTCTGTTCAGGAAGGACAGGGTGGATAAGAAAGGGAGAGGAGTGGTAATTTACGTGAGGGATAGCATTAAAGCAACGGAGATACAGGGAGGGGAAGAGGTACTGTGGGTCACCCTAGAGATGAGGAATGGAGCAGCTATTCACCCTGGAGTGATATACAGACCTCCAGCATGGGGGGGGGGTGGATAAGGTTCTGGTAGAAGCCATCCAAAAGATGGCAAATAAGGGGAGGTGCTGCTGATGGGGACTTCAATAAGCCGGATATAGATTGCAGCATCCTAGCTGCAGCTTTAGCTAGGAGCAGGGACATCCTGAACTCCCTGCAGGGGGGTGTTCCTCAGGCAACTAGTTAGCCCACTCATGACGGAGATATTGGACCCTGTACTCACCATTGGGGATGGTGTTGCAGATGTCACAGTGTGTGGCCACCTGGGGACCAGTGATCACTGTATGGTGTGGTTCAATATAAGAACTGTGGAAGAATCGAACTGCACAAAGATGAGGGTCCTGGACTTCAGGAGGGCCGACTTTACAAAGATGGGGAAATGCCTCAGGGATGCCCTGGCAAGCATGGAGAACTTGGGTGGAGTGGAGAAACAGTGGGCAAAACTAAAGGGGCCATAGAGAAGGCAACAATCCTCTGCATCAGACAAATAAGCAAAAGTAAGAGGAAAAAGGATGCCTCTATGGTTTTCAAATGAGGTTGTAAGAAAGGTAAGGACAAAAAAGTTAACATTCAGGAGGTAAAAGGAAACACAGAATGAGGAGGAGGATAGGGAAGTGTATCAGGAGAAGCAGAGGGAGGCAGGGAAAGCAGTCAGGAGCGCAAAGGTGCAAATGGAGGAGAAAATAGCTCAGGCAATAAAGAATGGGAACAAGAAATTTTTTAGGTATGTAAGTGAAAGGAGAAAGACCAGAGGAGGGATTGTAAGTCTAAGGAAGGTGTGTGTGTGTGTGTGCGTGTGTGTGTGTGTGTGTGTGTGTGTGTGTGTGTGTGTGTGTGTGAGGGACCAGAAAAAAGCAGATATCATGAACCAATACTTTTGTTCACTGTTCACAGAGGAAGGGGAAGGCAAGGGACCACAGGTAAGGGGCAGGAGCATCAATGGAAGGGAGGTGGACACTAGTACATTTGCAGAGGAGAGAGAGTCCTGAAGGAACTCATAAATCTAAAAGTGGACAAGGCAATGGGGTCAGATGGGATACATCAAAGGATATTGAAGGAGCTCAGAGAGGAGCTGGCTGCATCTCTGACAGTCCTATCCAACTATTCACGGGGGACGGGAGTGGTTTCGGAGGACTGTAGGAGGGCAGATGTAGTCCCACTTCACAAAAGTGGTAGCCGGGAGAAGGCTGGCAATTACAGGCCAGTCAGCCTGACTTCAGTGGTGGGGAAATTAATGGAATCACTACTAAAGGAAAGGATTTTGGATTATCTTGAATCCAGTGGCTTACAGGCTCCGAGGCAGCATGGATTCACTGGGGGGTCATGTCAAACAAATCTGATAGATTCCTTTGACTTGGTGACCAAGGTATTAGATCAGAGTGGAGCGGTGGATGTGGCCTACCTAGATTTCAGGAAAGCCTTTGACAAGTTCCACATGGGAGACTCGTAAACACACTGGGCAGCCTGGGAGGGTCCAAAGCTGGTAAACTGGGTAAGGAATTGGTTGGGGATAGGCGACAGAGGATGATGGTAAACAGAGTTCACTCAGAGGAAGAAGAGTGACCAGTGAGGTGCCACAAGGATCAGTACTGAGACTGGTCCTCTTTAATGTCTTTATTAACAAAATTGCAGAGGGGCTGAAAGGGAAGGTATGCCTTTTTGCAGATGACACAAAGATCTGCATTAGGGTAGATACTCGGGGGGGGGTGGTGGAAACAATTAATAGAGATCTAAGAACGCTTGTGAAGAATGGTCAAAAGTGTGGCAACTAAGTTTCAATGTGAAGACGTGCAAAATCATGCACTTGGGGCACAGAATCCACGGGGCGGAGTACAAGATGGGGGATGGTACTGCCGACCACCAAGCAGGAAAGAGACCTGGGGTTATCATAACTGATGACCTAAAGGTGACCAAACAGTGTGACAAGGCAGTGGGGAGAGCTAGTGGGATGCTAGGGTGCATAGGGAGGGGCATCACCAGCAGAATGAGGGAGGGGGTGATTTTGCCATATAAGTCATTGGTGAGACCTCACCTAGAATGCTGTGTCTAGCCCTGGAGACCCCATCTTCAGAAGGATATAGACAGAGTGGAGGCAGTCCAGAGAAGAGCAACTAAATTGGTGCAGGACCTGCATCAAAAGCCCTATGAGAAGAGACTAAAGGACCTCAATATGTACACCGTGGAGGAAAGGATGGAAGGAGGGGGGTATGATAAAGAATTTCAGATACCTCATGGGTATAAACAGGGTACAGGAGGGAAGCATTTTTCAGAAAAATAAGATACTTAAGGACAAGGGGTCATGCTATGACGCTGGAGAGGTGTAGATTCAAGGGAAATGTGAGTAAATACTTCTTCACAGAAAGAGTGGTGGATGCCTGGAACAGCCTTTCAGTGGAGGTGGCCGGTGTAAAAACAGTAATGGGATTCACAAATGCATGGGATAGGCATAAGGGAACCTTAGTGGTTAGGAAAGGGAGGGGATAGATAGCTAGATAGATAGATAGATAGATAGATAGATAGATAGATAGATAGATAGATATTTTATTTATATAGCTCTCCTTCCTGGAGGCTCAGAGCACTGCACAATTCATAAAAACATCAAACAAAAACAGCATTGAATAGAAAAACATCAAATAGACAAGCAACAGCAAGCAACTTGCAGGGTAGACAAACAATTAGAATAAAATCAGAATAAACAATTAAAATAAAATATCTCTAAAAACAAATTACATATATCTATCCATCATATAAAGCCAGTCAGGAAACATATAACTACTTTCGATCATTATACAGCTCATAGGCTTGACCGAATAAAAATGTTTTCATGCCCTTTTTGAAGGTTTCCATCAAGGGTACCTCCCTCAAATAGCTTGGCGGTGAATTCCACAAGGCTGGCATGGTCACTGATAAAGCTCGATCACCTGACTGCCGCAGCCTAGCCCTGGGAACCACTAGGAGGCAACCCTCGGAGGAATGGAAAGAGCAGGTCGGGCAATGAGTAACCAGGAGGTCTTGCAGGTAGTCTGTAAGACCCCCTGGACCAAGACCAAGTAGGGTCTGTGGTATTACAGTGGGTAGGGAAAATTGGCAGACTGGGAGGCCCAGACAATCCATATCTGCCATCAGATTCTATGTTTATATGTTTCTGTCTGTAAGTTTACCCAATCTCTACTGTCTTTCCTTTATAGTATTTACTTTAGTTATTTATTTTATTTGTTTTTTATAACTTGAGTAGGTGTGCTAGACATAGTAACTGCATATTTTCAGGCACGCCCTGGAAAGTACAAAACAGGTACAGTCAGTACAAAGAAAGCAGTACAATAAAATGCATGAATCAGTACATCATAAGAGAACACAGGACCACTGAAGACAGTAAAATACATTAGTAAGGTACAGTACATTAGGATAAGTATTAAACAGCAGTAACATGCAGTATACAACACTAACAATGTATTGGGAATAATTACTTGAGGTTAGGAAGGTTACAATCCCTACCTTATCAACATTTATATCACCCTAAATTATTCTATGTCAAAGAGGTGACAATCCCTACCTGATCAACATTTGTATCACCCTAAATTATTCTATGTCATGGAGGTTACAATTTCTATCTTATTAATGTTTGTATCACCCTAAATTATTCTATGTCAAGGAGGTCACAATCCCTACCTTGTTGTTATTTATCTTACATAGGATCAGGCTCACCTACTGTATCTTATATCCTTCATGTATTTATGTCAATTATCCCATGCAGAATCAGGCTCACCTATCCTAGACCCTTACAGAAACATACTGTAGAAACATAGAATGTGACTGCAGATAAGGGTCGCTGGGACAACCCAGGCTGTCCACTTTTTTAACCTTCATTTCTGCTGCAGATCTGCTGCTTATCTATGCCGCCATCTCTTCCCCTCCCTTCTTTACCCCATGAATCCCTTGTGCCCGTCCCAGGCATTTATGAATCCCACCACTGCTTTTGCCTCCACTACCACCATTGGAAGGCTGTTCCAGGTATCACCACCCTTTCTGTGAAGAAGTACTTCCTCGCATCCCTCTTGAATTTACCCCCTCCAGCTTCATAGCACATCCCCTTGTTCCAGAGCACCTCTTTCTCAAAAAAAATACCTTTCTCCTGTATCTTATTTACTCCTGTGAGATATTTAAAGGTCTCTATCATATTCCCCTCTCCCTCCTGTACTCCTCGCTATACACATTTAACTCCTGAAGCCTCTCCTCGTAGGGCTTTTGATGAAGATCCTGAACCATTTCGGTAGCCCTCCTCTGGACCGCTTTTTGGTAGGCCTCCTCTGGACCACCCCACTTTGTCTATGTTCTTATGTACAGTAACCATCATTTATCCTACACAGGATCAGACTCGGCTATCCTAGATCCCTTATGTACAGTAACCATCACTGGACTGGTACTGAACTTACAGATCACGTCAGGGTCATCAATTTGTTGCCTGTTCGTCTTTACATTAATAAGGATATGTAAGAATCCATCCCAGACCGAGTGATGGTTATTCTACAGAGCCTTTGTTAAAACATTTCAGTAGAATAATATCAAAGCATAAAGGCATACCAAGACAGAAATTTCTTAAAGATCCATCAGCAGGTTCTGTATACATTTTCTGGAGTGCTCTCATGAGCGAAAATTCAGGAGATATTTACATTCTTCATGCTTATCAAAAACTTGTCACGGTCACAGTTACAGGTGTCTTCATAGCTTGAATGGCCTGATACTTTTCAAAAACTATGACATCAGAGACGGCCTGGTGGTGCTGAGGGTTGAGGACTGGATGCCACACCTCACACCATGCCGGCGATCGGGGTTCGGAAGCGGACTCGGGCTGCCGGGGGTTGGCTGGGGGAAGAAAGGCTGGAGCATCTGATGACAGCTCGCCTTCTCCAGGGGAAGGGAGGGGATGCAGCCCATCGTGTGTGTACTCCTGGCGGAGGCCGGAGTACAGCAGCACGTTGGTGCCTTGGACTTGACTGTCCTTGAATGTAGGTTGGAGGTTCGGCAAGTTCCGGGGCAGATGCAGAGGGAGGACGTTGCAGACTTCGGCATTCGTGCCTGACGTCGGGGCAATCACAACGCCTGCCAGAAAATGGGAAAGCGCCCTCCAGAGTCAAGAAGATAGAGTGCCGAGCCGGGCCTCAATCTGCCACCGCCTGCCCAATTGTCTCGGGGACCCGATGGGATTTAAAGCTCGGGGGTGGCCCACCCTGACTCCACAAGGGGGGCAAACCACAGCGTGATGGGGGACCCTGAGCAGTCAGGTAAGGCAGTGGTAGGGACAGGCTTAATTGGCACCTCTGGATGATGCGACTCTGGAGGGGGGGAGAATAAAAAAACAAACAAAAAAAACAAAACTATGACATCAAGACTTATTAAACAATAGTTCATTCAAATGAACAATAGTACATTTCACATTAAGTGGTAAACAACATGCAGGTCTTCTAGTAGTAGTAGTAGTAATTGTTTATTCTCAGCAAGCAAGAAAAGGATAGCCCAGTTGAGCCGAGGCTCATTTGCAGTGGGGTCCTTCATATACACAACATACTCACAATGCTACAATAATCATATAAATACAAGTAGAAAACATCAGAATATAATCATTAATTACAATGTATACAAAAGTATGACAAAATATACATATCTGGGAAATACTCTTGTTAGCCCTTGTCGTAGATGCCACAGCAGGTTTTAGGATTTCACCTATTTCAATAAGGGAGTAACTCCCTTAACTTTCCCAGACCTAAATTTAATTAATTTAACTTTGAAATTGCCTCGTTATCTACAAGGGCGAAGGCTACTGGTTACATCATTTGACCTGGAATTTTCCTACATGCAAAGACTTCATTATTTTTACAAGGTTTTTCATAAACAAGTTATATAACACAAGATGGAGAACCTATTACAATATGAAGTCTTACAGCAGACATATTGATTTGTTAATTAAAGTAAAACAAGCACTTCACAAGGCAACATTCACAATATTTACACTGTGACAGTTTATAGTGTAACACTGACTTCTATAGACACTGCATTTGTAAAATCCAAGCAGCTCACATTGAATTTTCCAGTTAACTGTGTCTCAGCTATAACATATCAAATTTAAAAATGTTAAATATTAAGCCTGACAAGTATACTATTATGGTGCTGCCTTGGAATGCCCACTGGTTTACAGTCCTATTTGTTCCCTGTAATTATTGGCATATTCCCATCTACTACTTAGTAATTATACTTCAGCAATATATTTTGGTCATGTTCTGGCCACCAATCTCACTCCCACACCATGTGTAGAATATTTTAACTCTGACTTGCTGAATTCATTAGCAAGTCAAGACAAGCCTATGGTAAGCTACCTTTTTATCTGACCTGGCACTAATACTGACACCTACTGTTAACCTTAACTCCTTTCCCCTTCACTGTCAGAATATCGCACTCTTTCACCTCTTCATATGCAAATTCACTGTTTCCAAAGCAAACCCTGTCATTGACAGAAGCAGAACAGGTGAGCAGCCATTAGACTTGACATCCTTAGAGTTACATTCCACTTCGGAAATCAGATCATGATGTCTCAGCGTTGGGCTTGGAAGATTCTGAGCAGCTCTGCTGAACCATCTGGTCTTTGGATGGTAAAGCACTATTCTATTTGGTCCAGCTACAAGAATTCCTAATGGGTTTCAGTTATCGGTGAGTTACTCTAACAATAGGCGAAAGGAACTGATATCTGGGGAAGGGAGAGGATCAGTTTGGATTGAGTTACTATTCTAGATCTAATGCATACTTGCAACCCTCCTTCCACACACACACACATTTACGGAATATGGATCACCTCTGGTCATTCCAAATTCCTTGCACTAATGAGCTTGAATGCTTTTTTATGTTTGCTTGCATGTGCGCAAGAAACATTTTGTTACAATGAATGGTATTTTAGAGGTGTGTCACTGACTAGCCCAATGCAGGTCAAGCTGCATTGGGCTTGTCAGTGATGGACCAATGACCAGGCAAGCTAAGTATGACACTGGTCACAGGTTAATGGGCAGAAACTTTGTGTATTTGAAAGGACTGAAGCACTCCAATGAGACAGCACTTCGGTCCTCTCATTCGCATAAAGCAGGCTGGCAAGCAGCTGAGCGGCTTTATGACATTCTGGTGTCATGCTGCAGAGGCATTGCACAGGTGGTGGCTCTCCATTTGTGGGATCAGTATATGTTGCAGCCAAGGCTTACGTCAGTAGGCTTTGCACTGTGTGGATGTGGCAGGCTGTGAAAGGTGTGTGGATAGGCTCTATGTCCTTGTGGCCTCGCTCTGGCTCTCTGATTCTGTCCCCCATGAGCTTGGAAAATAGTATTTATTTCTCATGGACCTTGCGTAGAGGTGAGGATGATATGCATGGCAGTGACTGGGGCTGGGGGGGGTTGGAAGTGCAGGTGCTGGTGCGACTGAATGAACCCCCCCCCGTGGTCACGTGGATTTCCTGGTGGTGCAGGGCTTCGGCAGGACCATTGGGGAGCATCCAGCAGAATGCTGGAGCTGCTACCAGCTGCTACTGTCTGGGTGAGCCTTGGCTGAGAGGTACTGGCAGATCTATACAGCAGCCATCAGCAGCCAGGGTGCACAGCAGAGCAAGTAAGTGTGAAAAGCATTATAAAATATGCTCATCCTTTGTGTGACATTCTGCTCTACCACTGATATGGGAAACAAGCCCATGGGAGAAAAGGAATCGGGCGGATACTGGACAACTGAGCTGAGACATTGCTAGCTGTCACCTGGGTGGGCAGGCAGGCAGGCAGGTGGGCAACTCACCCAGATTCAGGCTGGCAGAAATGTGGATTTTCTGGTATTGCAGAGGTGGCACCTGATTTACTGCTGCTGGTTCATCCTTTCCCTGTCCATCAGTTTTACGCCTTGTCATCAACAGCCTCCTGGAATTGGTGTGCTGTTACATTGGCCTAACATGTGGGGACATAGTAGAGGAAAAAGAAAGGGAACATTGTTTAACCAGGAGTAGCACACTAAGCTGAATCTTGTTTCCAGATACGACCTGGGCACACAAGGAAGTTAAGTGACTTGCTCAGGATCACACAGAATGTACCTAGGCAGCTGTGGGATTTAAACCCAGGTCTCCAGATCTGCAGCTCAGAGCCTTAACCCACTGCACTATACTGCCTCCTAGCAGTTGGTCACTATGTCTGAAGACACTCTGTAAATCATACCTCTCAACCTTTTGTCCCCCAAATGTGGAACATTGCCTCTCAAAATGTGGAAAAAATGAGCAAAATGTGGAACACTTAATCAAATCTTTACCTAAGAAGCTCAGAACACTGTTAAAATGTTTGCATTTATGTTCAGAAAGTCTGTTATCAATTGAATAATATATTATTTGCATCATTTACTAAAGATTTTTGCTTTAAAATGTTGACACTGAATGTGGGGCAAGTCCTCACAATGTGGAACAGGGAGCTTTTATGACGTAAAATGAGGAACGTTCCTCATAATGTGGTACAGTTGAGAGGTATGCTGTAAATGGTGACTGGTGGCTGCATGTCTCTCTCCCCAAATTTTTATCCCCATTAAAATATGTAATGCTTGACTGGTGTATCTGCTGCTAGCTGCAATTCCAGTGAGAGCTCCATGTCCTGGGGCTGGAGTGAATGAGCCTTGCTGCCATCTTCCAGTGTGACTTGTTAATATTCTTTTTGTTCATGTGGTTGATTGTTTTTTGCACATTAGCACTGTATGCATGTTACTTGTTCATGCACTTTGTATTCCATGTACTGTCTCTTTAAGAGTGATTCCTTATTTCACCACACAAGTTGCACTTTACTTTAAAAGCTTTGGCTCCGGCTGCTGTCAACTTCCAGACAGTCTCTGCAGAGTCAGCCCGGATATGTCTCCACTTCTTCAGCTGTGTGGGTACATTTCAGCTGAAATACAACTCCTACAGGCTTTTTCTTTCTTATTTGCTCATCAAGCCCCCAAGCCCCTTCCTTCCACTCCTTGGGGGAGGAGCACAGGAAAGACTTACTGTGTGATTTCATCAGAGACCCAGTCTCGATCCCCCTCACTCCAGATTGCTGGCCCATTGTTTGTCAGGCCACGTCAGTTTAATTCCTTTATGACTGTAAATATGTGAAGACAGTGCTAACAACCACTGTTTATGAAACAATAAGTGGGTCATATGGTCATTATATAACTAGTTTCAGGGTACCACTTACAGTATGTCAGAAATATGCGGCCTCCCTCCTACAAATAGTAATGAGGGGGTTACATCAGTTCGGCAGTTTTAAATAAAATGCTCCATAAAATAATGTTAAGTTACCATGTATGATAAGATAGCTGTGTTGTACTGGTATATGCTCAGGTGTGAGAGCCAGGAGACCCAGGTTCAAATCCCACCAGAGAAGCCACTCACTTGCTTGGCACTCTGAGCAAATCCACAATGCTGAAACATTTGGGAAAATAAGGGTCCTAGACTCCCACTGAAAATGAGATACTGAATCTCAGACTGGTTATCCTGTATAAATGAACTGTAAAACATCTGCAGAAAGTTGGTTAAAGTAAAACAGTTGCCATCCGGACATTACACCATACATGAGTGTGGGGTGAGGGCCTTAAACCGGGTCTATATAGAATATCCTACTGTCAATAAATAACATGCTCATGCCGATTATAAAATCTAGGTGAGCCTCTTGTTTTACCTGCCCATAGTCATTGGATATATCACCCCCCCCCCAGGGTCAGAGCCCAGGTCCTCCTGATCATTGCTGCACTGTCCCTGCTGGAGTTGAGCTTCAGGGGCCGAGCAACAGTAGCAGAGAGTGCAGCTCCTGCAACATAAGATCATCTACTGGCCATTGTACCTCTCCACTGGCATTGGCACTGGAAACGTGTGTGCCAGACGCTATGGTGGTCAGCCCAACCATGGCAATACTCGCTGTCTTCCACTACCAGCAGTGCCAGGGCAATACAAATAAAGAGGCCACTCAAACAAAGAAAACCATAATTGTTACATTTCCATTATGCAAAACTGCCACAATCATTGTAAACCACATTCACATACTGCATGTTATCAACTGATAGGACTATTTCAGATAGCTATAGAAACAGAGATTTTATGGCTATTGCTGAGACTACTGTACTGGATTACAAAAAGCGCACATGCAACTGAGGCAACCTCTCACCTCAAGAAAGAAGAGTATTTTGTGCTGATTTGCATAGGTGCTGGCACTGGGAGGGGGGGGAACTATGGCCACGACCCTACACCCCTACCATGTGCAGTTTTTGCAGTCCTGTTAATTTATTACTAGAGAGGACTGTGCCTTTAAAATGTAGCATGTGCACCAAGCAGTGTTACTTTCTAATCACCCTTTGTGGCTTGCACGGTGTGAGCAGAATATCGAAAGCTGAAGGCCTGAGTAGTGTTGATGGGAAGGGCTGGATTCATAACCTGCTAAATTAAGGCTCAGTGGACAAACTTTAAAAATGAAAAGGAAGGGCCAGGCCTTTAGGTGGGTATCACGGAACTAGGCACTGGAAGCTACTGTAAATTGGTAGTGGTGGTGGGGAGCCACTTCCAGATTACAAATTTGGATGACAAGCAAATGTTTAATTTAGTTTATTTATTTCAACAGGAAGAGACTCCGTGGAGCAAGCATATTCACAAGGAGGTCCTGGGTAGGACAGAATACAGTATTTGTTGATACAATGGTGATCAAGATAGGAAATTACAATACAACTGACATATACAAAATATAATACAATAAAAGTCAAGAAACAATAGGTGTGAAGTACATAGCAAAAACCTAACACATTACATAGAATAATGTAGTGCCAAGATCACAAACAATTGCACCTGATAGGATGCCTGAATTTTATTTTATTTGCTTTTGGTAACTGGGTGGGTGCACTAGACATAGAGTTGCCTATTTTCAGGCACGACCCGGGAGTATACAAGTGAAAATACATGAACAGTACAATGTGACACAGTACAAGGGAGAGGTAGACAACAGGATAATAGCAATACAAACAGTATTTGACAAATAGATTGTTTTCAAGCATTCAACAAATATTGCCAGTTGCAGCTAGAACAGTAAAGCTACACAGAACATGTATACAATGTTAGAGCTAACAGGTTCAGACTAATAGTAAGTGCCATCAAGTGATGCAAGGTTTTGAGAGAGGACAGATGGGGTGGAAGACAGGGAGAGAAGGGGTAAGAGGAGGAAGGCAAGAAGGGTAGAAGGTAGAAGTGTGTGTAGTGGGCTATGGTGGCTAGAAGCATGTACAGGGGTTAGAAGCCAGTAGATATCTATGGTGGAGTTTCTTGAAGTGAGTATGGGTGGGGGCTTGGCGAATAGTTTGTGGGATAGCGTTCCAGTACTTAGGTGCCAAGTAGGAGAAAGCACGTGTACCCGTGGAGGTTTTGCATCTGGGGATGAAAAGAGGGGTATCGTCATTTGATCAGAGACCACAGGTGGAGGTTTGGGATTAAAGCAGTGAGGAGAGAGATCTAGGTAGACCTGAGTGTTTATACCATGTAGTAAGAGCCAAAGGCTAGATGCCGGTGGGCAGAGGGACTAGGCCATTTAGGTCAGCATAAAGCTGACAGTGATGTTTGAAGCGTGGCGCCCCAGAGGCATGGCGGCAGATGCTATTGTAGGTGGTGTCCCATCTGAGGAGCGAGGTTTTAGAAGCTCCTAGGTATGTGACTGAGCCATAAGTCAGAGCTGGAAGTAGAAATCCTTGTGCCACAGCAAGCCTGGCGGATGGCGTGAGGGCATAACTTGTATGATAGGCTCCTCCGATTTTTGCATTGATAGATTTACAGGTGGAAGTGATATGAAGGTCAAAGTCCAGGGATTCATCAAGGAGGATGCCCAAGTATTTGAAAGAGCTGGTACTTACTACTGTGGAGCTGTTTGCACATGTAATTTGAAAGGAATTACGAGTTGATTTGAGTCTGGCTGGAGAGCCAAAAAGCATGGAGCCTGTTTTGTTCTCGTTAAGTACCAGATAGTTATCACTTAGGCAGGTTTGAATACTGCGGAAGCCTTCTGTTAGGGAGTGAGTTATATCCATGATATTACTTCCGCTATGGTAGATGACAAGATCATCCGTGTACAGTAAGGATGAGCAGTCAGGAACAGCAGAAGGAAGGTGATTTATAAAAATGGAGAAAAGTAACGGACCTAGTACAGAGCCTTGAGGAACTCCCATCTGCACAGGAGAAAGATGAGATATGGCTGAGTTAAAGACTACCGCCTGCATTCAATTGGTTAAGTAGTTGTTGAACCAGTCAACTGTGTTGATAGAGAAACCAAGCAAAGAAAGTTTGGGAAGGAGAAGGGAGTGGGTAAAACTGGCATTTGGCATGCAGTGGACCTGGACTCGGTACATCTACAGTAGTCAACCTTATTTATCTGAGTCCATAGGGCCATAATGGATTGGGGAGGGGGGTTCTGAATCTAGGCAGACTAGTCCATACAACCCTTGTTAAGAGCATGGTAGTTTGGGTTTAATTCCAAAAAGTGCAAAATCATGCACCTAGGGTATAGGAATCCAGGAGTTGAATATAGGATGGGGGGGAGGTACTAACAGTTACTGAGCAGGAATGGGACCTTGGGGTTATCATATCTGATGACCTCAAAGTGTCAGGCAATGTGACAGATCAGTGAGTGGGACCAGGGGGATGCTGAGATGCATAGCGTGAGGTATCTCCAGTAGGAGGATGGAGGCGGTGTTGCCACTGTGTAGCTCACTTATGAGACCCTACCCGGAGTATTGTTTTCAATTCTTGGGGCCACACCCCAAAAAGGACATAGAAAGGGTGGAAGAAGTCCAGAGGAGGGCAGCTAAAGTTGGGCAGGGGTTGCATCAAAAATTCTTATGGGGAGAGACTGAGGGATCTCAACATGTACACCCTGGAAGAGAGGAGAGCAAGAGGGGACATGATAGAGACCAACAAGTACCTAATGGGGGTGAACAGTGTGCAGCAGTGGAGTCTCTTTCAAAAGAGAAAGAGCACCAGGACCAGAACACATGGGGTAAAGCTTGTGGGAGATTAGGAGGAGAGTGAGGAAGTACTGCTTCACTGAAAAAGTGGGTGATGCCTGGAACAGACTGCCAGTGGAAGTGATGGAGGTGAAAACAGTAGGGGGCTTCCTGCATGCATGGGATAAACATAGAGGAATATTAGTAAATAGGCAGGGAGGAGGGAGGGTCGCTGAAGATCAGTTAAGAGTTTGCAGATACAGACTAGGCAGGGACCACCTAGGCAAACTGGGTGGGACAATCGGTCCTTTTCTGCCAACATATTCTGCGTTTCTGTGTTTTTTATAAGCTGGGCCAGTAGGTCTGACTCCTGGAGCCTCAGACTTAGTGTATCCAAACCTAAGGTGCTACATTTCGGGGGAAAAGCAGAGGTAGAACCTACACCCTGTGTGGGGCTCTCTTGCTGCAACTAAGGATTAAAAGAACATGGAGGTCATAATAGACAAGGGACTGAAGAAGGACAGACTGTTCAGGGTTGCTGTGAAGAGGGCCTGCAGAAGGCTGGAGTGCATGGGGGGGCGTGACCAGCAGAGCAGGGGAAGAAATTCTGCCACTTCAAAGGTGCTGGTCTTGCCCCACATGGAATGCAGCATACAGTTCTGGTTTCTCAATACAAAAAGGACATTAGATGTGATAGCAAACAGTTTTCACACCTGCCCGGCCCGGCATCTTGATATGTTTTTGACCTCTTTTGTTAAATTAGTAATCTAAGTTTGTTGCCTTTGTATCTACCCTGAATCCGTCTCTCCTCAGCAGTTGCTGCTACTGCCTGAATATCCTATGACATCAATAACACCATCCTGGGCCATTCAGATGACCAGCATGGAATGGGAGTTATTGATGTCATAGAATAACTTAGGGATATGAAAATCAAGAGCAGTAGCTGGTGAGGAGAGTGGAACTCTATGTAGATCTGAGGGGCACCCCAAAGCTAGATTATTTATTTATTTATCTATCAAAACATCATCAAAGCATATCAGAATACATAACTGGCATGGAAAGGAAGATGGAATGGCAGTTAACTATGTGAAAATCATTTCCTATCTCCTTTAAGGCACTTGAGAGGGTACAACACAGGGGCCACCAATATGATCAGCAGTTTGGGGGGGGACAAAAGGTATGAGGAGAGGCTGGAGGCCCTTAACATGTTCACCCTGGAGAAAAGGAGACTGAGAGAGGACATGAGCTGACTCATACCTGTATTCGGGGGGTATTGATAGGATCAATCAGTCAGAGATGTTTGATCTGGTAACACGTCCTGAAGCTCAGGTGTAGCAAATTCAGGTGTAGCATTAGGAGGCTGTTTTATCTCACAGAGAGTGGTGAATGGGGATACAGAGGACATGAAGATAGTATAGGCCTTTACGTTAAGCCTTGACAGATGTCTGCTTGCCATAGAAATCACTGAGTGGGTAGTAGAGTGGGTGGGGAATCCTTTTACATTGGAACATGTTTGAACAGTATACTTGTTCATCTGTGCTTATGAAATAGGGTGGAGGTTGGACATGATGGACCTAGTGTCCTCCTGACCTTAACATACTGTGTTACTGTGCATCTTTCAAGGGCATCAGTAAAAGAACTCTTGTCTGGCAACCATCCTACATATCAGGAGCCCCCCCCCCACTAAGGGCCAGAGCTACTAATTCGATGGAACACTCCTTTTATTATTGTAGCACTCCTTGTGCCACTAGGGGGTGAGGGATTGGTTACTAGAATGCTGGACCAACAGCCTACTAATTAGTAATGAGTCTGACTTAGTGAGACCAGTGGAAGGAGCTTAGTGCCCTTAAGAAGGGTGCCAGGGTGCCCTCGAGGTCATCTGCCTGTGGTCTCTTGTCAGACAGCCTGGAGGTGGCAATGACCTCACAAGTTGCATCTGCTGATGGATCCAGCCTTTGAGATCAAATCATCTTGATGCTCAGTTGCCTGCTGGGAGGCAGAGGAGAGACTGAGATGTGTTGAGGTGGAAGCTGCAGCCAATTGGAACTTCTCAAGTGAACTTATTACTTGCTGCATGGGAAGTGACAGTGTATATATGCACAAAGTCATCATGTACACTAGCACCCAAAGTGACATCAGAGAGAAATCAGTTGAAGTCTGGGAATACAATAAATTTAAGTAGACTCCTAGTCACATTCTGCCAATTCCCATCAACCTCAGTTCAAATGGAGCTGACTTTAAGCACACTGATATGTCCAAGAAATGTTTCAGAAATGTGCTGCAAAACATTGAACACTTGTAAGTGCCTGAAGTTTAAGGCAGTTTGAGATTTCTGCCTGTTTGGGCATATAACTTTTAACCAAAGCAGCAAGCAAGGAAAAGTTCCTGAACAAAACAAAATGTTAAGGGACTGTAGGCAAAAATGTTGTTTGTTTATAGACTTCCTGGGACTACAGCAGGACTTTTATTTTACAAATGCATAACACAGACTAATGATTAATGATTATCTTTTTATGCTCTCACAAGAATATGTATGCTGTTTGTGTTTGCTCTCTCTTTTCTTTTCTTGCGAGCACATGCCAGAAGATGCAAGTAGGCCAAACTGATGAGGGTTGTCATTGAGGCATAGAGGTCAGGAAGCATAGGCAAACCAGGAGAAGTCATAAAATTCACAAGCAGCATTTTATTATTTTCAATAACAATAAAATAAAAAAAACAGAATTGTGCAGGATAGCTCTTATACAGACAGTTCAAACAAAGCAAATTCATTCATCTCATGGTATCTTGATATCTAAATCTCAATCTCTTCCTCCCCTCCAACAAAAGATTGCTCTCTTTATATATAATGTGTTTTCCTGGCAAACTAAGTTCTGCACTCTGTGCTCATTAAGATACATCTCCTGTTGACAACTCTGCAAATGAGCTTATGGAGGTCAAATTGCATCTCAGGGTTAACCTCCTAAGTTCCAAATAGCTTTCTGCAATCTTTTCATCGTTAATAACTATATATATTTGCAAACTAAAGGAGCCCAGTTTCACACTAAGATTCACACATATTTTCTTTAACCACAGAGAATCAAGAGGAAAAAGAAAGAACAAAAACAACAAGTAAAGGAAGGGAGATAATGGGGAAACTGTGGGACCATAGGACTGGCCAATTCCATGACTTCACAAGGAAAATTTGATTGCGCAATCAGTCAGGAAAGAGATAGACAAGTGACAGAATAGGAGAGGACAGAATAGGTTCTGCTTTTAACTCTCTCTTCATAATAAATGGGTCAGGGTCTTATTCAACCCTGTCACATTCCCCCTTTTTAAGAGGGAACCCCCATTTTTTAAAAAAATTTCAAAAACCTTCTTTTAATTCTCCTCTTAACATTACCCTACAACATCTACAGTTCTCTGCACAAGCAGCATCCCCCCTCTGTACCACACATCACAGCAAACAGTTCAGTTTAAGCACACACATTTTTTTCAACCTTCTGAATTCTCAGTTCCTGAACCATATCTTGGCAGAGATTCTGCATTGACATTCTCTTTTCCAGATGTGTGCATAACTTTGAATTTAAATGGCTGTAATGCCAGTTACCACCTTAAGATTCTGGAATTGTTATCCTTCATTTGATTAAGCCAACAGAGAGGACTGTGATCTGTTATAAGTATAAAGTCAGCTCCTAGCAAATAAAACTTCAAGGACTCCATCACCCATTTTGCAGCAAGGCATTCCTTTTGAATAATGGAGTACTTTATCTCATTGTCATGCAACTTCCTACTGATATACAGGATGAGACGTTCCTTCTCATCTATATTCTGACTCAGGATTGCACATAGGCCTACCTCTGATGCACCTGTCCATAAGATAATTTTTTCTCAAAGTCTGGTCTTCTTAAAACAGATGCTGAACAAAATACATCCTTGATGGTACGAAAAGATTCATGACACTCTGGGGACCATTTCACATTATTCGGATATCATTTTTTCATGAGATCAGTGAGGGGAATAACTAACTGGGCAAAGCTGGGAACAAATCTCCTGTAATAAACAAGCCAGACCTAAAAATGACATGCCATATTTCTTTGTTTTATGGACAGGGCTGTCAGCTACAGCTTCTATTTTAGAAATATCTGGTTTTACTTCCCCATTTCAGAGTCTTACCTAGGCACAACATTAATGATTTTAAAAGTACATTAGGTGAGATAGATTGGTCTTTTATTTATTATATTCTTAGTATTGATTTGACTTTTGATTTTTCCTTATCAGAATTTAATAGAGTCTGTGATATCTTTGCTCCCTATAGAAATGACATAATTACTGGTAATTCTCATAAATGGATAACACCTGAACTGTAGCATTTGATGAGGGAACGAGACCATGTATGCTACAAATTCAGAGAAACAAGAACCAATAATTTTTTAAATAAAATTTAGAGAGTTGAGAAATCAGTGTAGCAAACAGGTTAAACAACAAAAAACAAAATTTTACTGTGACAGGCAGTCTCATTTAAGTAATGATTCACATTCTTTTGGAAAAGTATTACAGACCTTTTAGGAGACAAATGTGATACTTCTCCAAAAAGTTGTTAACATTGATAGAACATTGTGTGAGGATTCAATTACTGTAGCAAATGGATTTAATCATTATTTTACAACTGAGATAGAGAAGCTTGCTGCTTCCTTGCCAATTAATGATTTTGTCAGATCTGTCCCAATGGATTTAAATAAAGATAGTGCTAACCCATGATTTTATTTTAAGGTTATCAGTGAATACACTTGTTTGAAATATTTATGAAAACTTAAAGTTAAATCTTATGTTGGCCCAAATGGATTGGATTTAAAACTATTTAAAATTGCCTTAGATGAAGTAGTTTTCCCTGTGACAAAATTATTTAATTTCTCTCTCATTTATTATTATTATTATTATCATTTGTTTTTGGTAACCGGGTAAGTGCACTAGGCATAGCAATGCCTATTTTCAGGCACGACCTGGGAGAGTACAAATAACAAACCATTTGAAGCAGTACAGCAATTGGTAATACACAGGGTACAGGTACAAATACAATTACCAGTGAAATAGAAATATACTGTAGCTGGGACAAAAGCTAAAGAGATGCGAGAGCGAGTTCAACAATATTCAGGATGCAAAACATGAGAGATATCATTACAAACATTTTGCAAAATACTGTAAAAGTGCATTGAAACATTGCCTAAGTAGGAACACAATCGAGTCAAATTGTAAGCAACCACAGGACTAAAGGTCATAAGAAGTACAAGAGTGCTAGTTTAGCGAAAAGATCCATGATTGAGACCAGGGTATATTTCTCTTCACTTTGGAAATATGCTTTTGTCACCTGCTATTTAAAAATGGAGATAGGCAAAAAATGTCAAATTTATTAACCAATTTCTGCTCTTTCACCACTATCTAAGGCCTTAGAAAGAATAATACAAGATCAGATTATGAATTATTTTCAAAAATGTAATAAAGAATCGCCTGAACAACATTGTTTTAGAAAAGTTTGTAGTACTATCAGAGGTCTGGCAGAATTTACAAATGACATACACGAGGCTTTGGACAGCAGTGACCTAGTTGATTCAACTGATATTGATTTATCCAAAACATTTGATATGGTTCAGCACTCTAATTTGCTTGCTAACATATTTCAACGTGACTTCTCTATATCGGTTATATCATGGTTTAAAGATTACTTGTCCAATCACGTACAGCAAGTTAAAAAAAACATAATATTCTTTCTACTACTTTACCAGTGACCTTAGGTGTTCCTTAAGGATTAATTCTTGGTCCCTTGCTTTTTAGTCTTGTTTGAACAATTTACCTTGTGTTGTTCAGTCTTTAAGGATCCTGCTGTACACAGATGATACCATTGTGGTGAGTGAATATGTTTCCAAGTCAAAACTACCTCTTGTTGGGAGCTGCAATACTGAACATAGGATTTGCAAGAAAGTGAGTTGTGCTCAGAACAGAGGAAGGGGAACCTTTCAATTGTCTTTGGTTTGTAGCAGATAGTCTGCAGGTGGAGGCTGCTTCTAACTGAAAGGTGAACTAAGGAATTTACAATTATCAGGAAAAGACAGTCTTGTTACAATTCTTAAGATTTTCAGTGCAGGTAGAGTTTAAACTCTGGGCTAAACATTTGTTACAAATCCTGAAATAAGTGCAGGTACAGGTTGTGTATTTGACCCAGACAGTAAACTGTTTTCTGTGTTTATCTTTGTTTGCCTTAAAAGGACATTCCAAACTTTCTCAGGAAGTGATTACATCATAGATACTTAATCAGCCAATAGCTTTGGTAACAGACCTGAGAACAATAGTATTATAAGCAAGTGTTTTATAGAAAACTCATCAGAACAGCTAATATTTTTCCAAGTCAAAACTACCTCTTGTTGGGAGCTGCAATACTGAACATAGGATATGCAAGAAAGTGAGTTGTGCTCAGAACAGTGGAAGGGGGACCTTTCAACTGTCTTTGGTTTGTAGCAGATAGTCTGCAGGTGGAGGCTGCTTCTAACTGAAAGGTGAACTAAGGAATTTACAATTATCAGGAAAAGACAGTCTTGTTACAATTCTTAAGATTTTCAGTGCAGGAAGAGTCTAAAGCACAGCTGACTTATTTTGGGGCTGACTGCTTTCAGAGCACAAACCACCAGGCTGTTTTGGGGCTGGGGAGGTTTACCTGTGTCTGACTTGGATGTCTGGATTTTTCTCTGTTTGATTAGCAGGGGATTTTCTCTGTCAAATTGTTGTGTATAGTATCTTGCAGACAGTAAAGATCTTTCAGACAGGAAGGCACTCATCGCAGCGGTGGGTCAGAGCTCTTAGCTGATTGTTTTGTGAGGGCACAGTTTAGGCCCAACCCCTTCCCACCCCTCATCCCACCACCCCTGGAAATAGTTCCTTTATACCTGGGATTCTGACATCATTTCCTCAAGAGTGCAATGTGCATATCAATGTCATATCCTCTCTAGGACACAGCACTGAAAATATACACATACACATTATATAATATATATATATCTATATAACAAACCAATCACACACAGAGGCACACACCAACACACAAAAAAAATACATAATCATGTGGGGAGTAGTGCAATGTAATGGCTGTGGGGAAGCAGTCTTCTGGGAGTCTTTCTGGAGGCTGAGATGCTGCCCTATTTGCAGACAACTCTCTGCCCTGAGGGAGGAAGTTGCCCGTCTTCAGGCCACACTGGACAGCAGTAAGAGAACCTTCCCCCAGGCCAGAATGGATGGTAGGAAGGGAACCTCCCCCATCCAGGGAGCACCAGAGCCACCACCACTTCCTCAGAGGTTGCAAAGAAAACAGCAGTTGGACCACAGTGGGCTCAGGAGGGTGAGGATGGTGGAACAGAGCCACCCAGTCAGTTGTTCCACTCCACAATCCATACACCATTCTGGGAGCACAGCTCCCTATGGATGCACCACAGAGGAGATTAAGGAGGCTGAGGACACCTGTCACAGGGAGGCCCACAGGAAGGAGGCAGAGGACTCCACATGGAAAGGAAGCAGCTCCCGGTGGGGGATTCAATTATTAGGGGGATAGAACTGGGGGGAGCAGGGAAAACTGAAGTAAAGTGCCTGCCTGGTGCCATGGCTTGGAGGGACAGGAAGCGCACCCTCAGGATCATGAGAACAGCTGCACGGGAGTCTGAGCTGGATGTCATTGTCCACCTAGGGACAAATGACTTGGCTCAACATGAGATTAGAGCAGTGTAGAAGGACTTTGTAGAACTGGGGAGGGGCCTAAGACAAGCAGCACACACAGTATCCTTCTCAGAGGTGCTGCCTGTCAATGGCATGAGTGAGGCAAGGTACTTTGCACCATGCAGTTTAATGAGTGGTTGAAAAAATGGTGTGGAGCACAGGAGTTTGGCTTCATTGGGGACTGGGGTTCCACCTGGAGGGACACCAGCCTATACTGGCAGGATGGTCTGCATCTGTCCAGGAAGGGAACAAGTCTTTTGAGCAGTCGGTTTAAATGCTTCATTGGCAAGCTTTTAAACTAGACAAGGGGGAGGCACTGATAAGCAGCAGAAAAATCCCAGCCTCTCCCTACAACACAGGGTACTAAATGAGAAAAAGACCAAGGTAGAAAGGTAAGTGGAGGATGCTGCAACAGAAAGTAAAGCCATCAAAAAATGGAAAGCAATGAGTACCAATGCGCGTAGTCTGAGTAACAAGCTTCCTGAATTAGTGGCCTTGATGGAGGAGGAACATCTGGATATCGTGGCAGTCACAGAAACATGGTTCGCACAAAACCATGATGGGGATGTAAACATACCAGGATACACTAGCTACAGGAGAGACAGAGAGGGTAAAAGAGGAGGAGGAGTAGCTCTTTACATAAGGGAAGGAATCAAAGTAACAGAACAAAAGAGAAAACAGGGAGGAGAAGAAGCACTGTGGGTAAATTTGGAGACCAGCAATGGCACCACAATCCGCACAGGGGTTGTCTACAGACCCCCCCTTCTCAGGGGAGGAAATGGACAGGAAATGATAGAAAGTATACTTAGTATGGCAAAAAAAGGGGAGATATTGCTGATGGGTGATCTGAATATGCCAGATGTTAACTGGAGTGAAGTTGCCACAGCCACTTTGAAGAGTGGGGTTATTCTAGATGCCCTACAGGAGGCATGCCTTAGACAACTAGTATTGGAGCCCACTCGAGAGGGAGCAATCTTAGACCTGGTTCTCTCAAATGGAGATGAAGAGAGGATCACAGATGTAGAAGTGGGTAGCCATCTGGGAACTAGCGACCATCGAACAGTATGGTTCACAATAAACACAGCAATAGAGTCAAGCCATACAAAGGCAAAGGTACTGGACTTTAGGAGGGCTGACTTTGCCAAAATGGGTAAGTGCCTAAGGAATGCACTAGCAAATGGGCAGGAAGGAGGGGTGGAAGAACAATGGGGAATAATAAAAACTGCCATCACAGAGGCAACAAGCTTTTGTGTGAAGCAAATAAACAAAACTGAACGATGTAAGAAACCACTATGGTTCTCAAAGGAAGTGGCAGTGAAGGTTCAAGAGAAAAATAAAGCTTTCAGGAAGTACAAGGAATCACAGAAGGAACAGGACAGAGAACTGTATCAGTTAAAGTAAAAGGAAGCTGGCAAGGCAGTCAGAACAGCAAAGGCCCAAACCGAGGAAAGGATAGCCAACTCAGTTAAGAAGGGGGATAAAACCTTTTATAGGTACATCAGGGAGCGAAGGAAGACCAAGGGAGGGATAGTGAGGCGTAATGGGGAGGGTGGGCAGAGGAGACTGTGAAAGGCAGAGATACTAAACAAATATTTTGCTCAGTATTTACAAAGGAAGGGGGTACCTAGAACAAACAGTAGAAACACACTGGATACAGAAGTTGATACCAGCCCATTTACAGAAGAAAGGGTTCTGAAAGAACTCTTAAAACTGAAGGTGGACAAAGCAATGGGGCCTGATGGGATTCATCCCAGAATTCTAAAAGAACTAAGGGTAGAATTAGTGACACCACTGACTACCCTGTTTAACAAATTATGGGAGGATGGGTGGTACCGAGGACTGGAAGAGGGCAGATGTGATTCCCTTCACAAAAGTGGGAGCAAAGGCAAAGCAGGAAACTACAGACCTGTTAGTTTAACCTCAGTGGTAGGAAATGATGGAATCACTTCTGAAGGAAAGAATTGTCAAGTATCTAGAGGCCAGAGGGCACAGGACCCAAGGCAGCATGGATTCACAGCAGGAAGGTCATGCCAGACAAATCTGATAATTTCTTTGACTGGGTGACCAAAGTAGTAGATCAGGAAGGGGCTGTGGACATGGCCTACCTAGACCTTTAGCAAGGCATTTGACACGGTCCCACACAAAGATTAATATACAAGTTAGCTAGCCTGGGAGTGGGTCCCAAGATGACAGCCTGGGTAAAAATTGGCTGGAAAATAGGACACAGAAAGTAATAGTAAATGGAGTCCACTCTGATGAAAGGGGGGTTACTAGTGGGGTGCCGCAGGGTTCAGTATTAGGACTGGTCCTCTTCAATGTCTTTATAAGTGACATTGCAGAGGGACTGGAAGGAAAAGTATGTCTCTTTGCAGATGACACAAAGATCTGCAACAGAGTTGATGCACAAGGTGGGGTGGAAAAGATGAGAAGGGACTTGGCAAGGTTAGAGGAATGGTCAAATGTATGGCAGCTTAGATTCAATGCTAAGAAGTGCAAGGTAATGCACCTGGGAAACAAAAACCCAGGGGAAGAGTACACAATGGGGGGTGAGATACTAACAACAACAAAAATGGAAAGGGACCCGGGGTAGTCATATCAGATGACCTAAAGGTGGGCAAGCAATGTGAGAGGGCAGCAAGGAGGGCTGGGGGGATATTGGGATGCATAGGGAGAGGCATCACCAGTAGAAAACAGGAAGTTATTATTCCTCTGTACAGACAGCTGGTGAGACCCCATCTGGAGTACTGCGTGCAGTTCTGGAGACCCAGTCTTCACAAAGGCATAGACAGGATGGAAGCTGTCCAGAGGAGGGTAACTAAAATGGTGCAGAGTCTGCACCAGAAGATATATGAAGAGAGACTAAAGGAGCTTAATATGTATAGCCTTGAGGAAAGGAGGGAGAGGGGGGACATGATAGAAACTTTCAAGTACCTCAAGGGAATCAACAAAGTCCAAGAGGGTAGCATCTTTCAAAAAAAGAGGTGTGCAAGAACAAGGGGACACAATTTGAAGATGGGCGGCTCAGAGGTAATTTAAGGAAGTATTTTTTCACAGAGAGGGTTGTGGATGCATGGGACAGCCTTCCAGAGGAGGTTGTGGAGTCAAAAACAGTGGTGGAATTCAAGCATGCATGGGACAGTCATAAGGCAATTCTAGGGGGTGAGGGTAGGAAGAAGTAGGCTGCTGGTTAACTAGGATCTGCAGCTTATCCAGTAGGCAGGGAAATGGGCAGACTGGGTGGGCCAAGCGGTCCTTATCTGCCATCAAATTCTATGTTTCTATGTTTCTATCCCACTGCTAGCCCTTATTTATAGATATTATTCTGTTGTATATATGTTTTTTTAATGTAATTATATGTATATGCCAGTGTCAACACAAAGGCACATAAGGAAAAGGCTAGATTTAAAAAAAAAAAGGCTTGATCTTCTTTTGACCTCAAGGCAGCTGTTTTCCAGGAACTGAAATTGCATTCCCAGGGCCAGATATTCAGACTGCACCTGGCAGGAGTGCAAGCCCAGGTGCAGCGCAACTGGGCTGCGCAGGGGCCAGGACCAGGACCAGGCGATATTCATCAGTGCTGCGCCATGGCTGAGCACCATTGAATATGGCAAGTACTGTGCACAGACAGTGCATGGTGCAGTGGCACTGTGCCAGCGCAAGCCACAGAGAGGGAGCACAGGGGTGCACCAGCACAAGTGCAGTTGCGCTAGGCGCATCACCCGTGATATTCCACCGTGAGCATGCAAATGAGACCATAAGCCTTGCAATGCACAAGTGGGGCCATTAGCATGTCATTATTGCCCCATTTGCATGGCTTGTGCAGGGCTGCCAGGCAACTTGTGCCTGGCACCCTGCCCAGCATGACATGTGTGGTAGGGATCCCAGGCAACCCCTGCCTGTAACCGCAAATGTGGAAATTGTGAGGCACACTCCCTGGTAATCTAGTGGCTCCCCTCCCTCCCAAGTCCCTCAAGTGCCATAATGGTAGCCTTGCCCTGGTAATCTAGTGGAACTCCCCCATCCCATGTTCCCGATTGCTGGAATATGGCCACCAAGTTATGCCCTAGTAGTCTAGCGGACCCTTCCACCTGTTGCTGCAATCATGGCATGGCACCAGAACACAATTCCCCAGTGATCTAGTGGCATTCCCACCCACACAGCCCCCCTTGCCCATGCTGCTCTCCCCCATCATCAGTGGGCAGCTGCAACCCACATGCGTACTGCTTGGCCACCTGCCGAATGACAGGTACAGTATGGGATGTAAGTGTGGACCAATAGGCTTGCAGGGCATACTGTACTAGACAGTCCCAAATATGTGAATGACTTCATTTACATATTTGGGACTGTCTTATACAATGTACCTGCAAGCCGATAATCACGCAGACCAATGGTCTTACAGCTCATACTGTAACTGTCATTCACAGGGCGGCAGGCCGGTATGGGTGAGTTGCAACCCTCCACCAATGATGGGTGGGTGGGGTGGAGCAGAGTGGTGCTGTGGGTGGGAGGGGTGGGGGTGCCACTAGATCACCAGGAATTGTGTTCTGGCACCATGCAGCGATCACGGCAACAGGCGGTGTGTCCACTAGACTAGCAGGGCATAACTTGATTTTTTCTTTATTTGTGAAATCAGTTTACAACCTTTGAGCCAGAGGCTCGTTTCCAAAGGTACCTCATCACATTAAAGACATACATAGAGTTTTAGGTTACATAGCATAGGTTTTGCTAAAAATAGGCTAAAAATGATGGATGTATTCCGGTGATCGAGGACATGGGAAGGAGGGGGGGGTTCCACTACACTTCCAGAGCATAACTTGGAAGCCATATTCCGGTGACCGGGGGCATGGGGGAGGGGGGCCACTAGATTACCAGGGTTGTGTGTGCTTGTGGACGGTGTTCTAGGTGGGTGGGCTGGTGGTGGCTGTTGTGTTGCACCCTGTAATATGGCAATCCACCTGTGGGTGGCTAGGAGTTGCTCCACGTGTACACGGGCTCAACTTTGAGTCCCCCTATGCGGCGCAATGCAGGGGTGCACTGGCATATGCACTGTACATCCAGGGCTGAATATCGGGATGTGTCACATATACATGGGCATGCCCCCTGCATTTGTGCTGCATACACTTACAGTGCACCCTGGTGCATCGGGAGTTGCGCTGCGACAGGTAGCCTTCTCAATATCCCGCCCGGGCGCACTGCAGGGTTGCGTCAGCACAACCCCCTTTGAATATCCCGGCCATAGTATTTTTTTTTTGCCAAAATGTTGCTCTAAGTCCCAGGACAGAATTCCGCAGTTGAATCTGAAAAATGGACGTGAGTCCTATGGGTGCGACAGAGATTGCCTTAAATTGCAGGAACTGTTGCAAATGTATCTGGATGTCTATGAATAAGACGCAGCATCTGGATGCATCTCTGTGGGCACTGCATGCATCCAAAATAGGGACGCAAGTGCTGCACCCACTCATATGAAAATCCCATCAATGTAATCTAAAACACAAAGAAACTCAGGACAAAAGCACTGAGGCAAGGGTTACCCAGATAGTGCACTGGCAATAAAGACAAGTTAGCACCATATATTCTTGTTTAAAGCAGAACCAGTCTAAATTCTTTCATGATGATTTACATATACTTCCCATGACACTTTGCAGTATGTGGCTATCAGTAACAGAGATATGTTATGTGCAATCTTCCCTCCCCACCCTGTGTCCAGGGGCACAGTGATACTCTCGTCAGGGGCAGGGGAAGTAATTATAAACCCATATCTTGCATCCTACTCTACAACCAAAGGTTCGGGGGGGGTCACTGTATGCTCTGTTTTGGCCAGGTCTTATGCCCGTTGGCTTCTTTCCCCCACACAGTTTTGGCCTTTACATATACACAACATCCATACTCTCAACCACTCTTAAGCCTGAATAAGGATCTTACTGTGAATGGATAACCCTGGGGCAATGGTTAGCTCAGTCTCAAATGATTCAATGGACTACTTGGCTGGGTGTGTCAGTACTTCGTTACTGTCCCTGAGTCTACAAATTGTATACTGTGGTGCATACAGCACCCTTCTTGAAATTCTTGTGGTTCTTTGGGTTGATAAGTCCTCAACAGTTAAGGTGAATGTTTCTTTTTTGGACCTCTGCCTCATCTTTTTCCCTTTTTCAGCTTCATGTCACTACAAGATTCAAGATTCACTTCACTTTTCAGTTCTGATTCTGTGCTTTGGAGTCTCAGCCTGGTGAGAACAAGTGCCACACCCAGACTCAGGACCCTGCCACAATCCCAAGCCTGGCACGCCCTCTCCAGCCAGATACAGTCAAAGTAGCGATTGGAAAAGACCCCATCTGATCTTAGGGACAAGGAGCATGCTTAAATTAGGGACAACGTGTAAATATAACTTTCTTACAGTACTGTGTGTTATTGTGGGTTGCTAAGTCCTTATTGTTAAATTTTCCTTAAATTGTATATTATAGTGGCACGGTAGTGTCACTATAGTTAAGGTTGATACAGCACTTCAATGTTAAATCCAAAATTTGCAGCTTAATAACTTTGGCATAGTTCAATGAAATAGCCCGAAATTTGGCATGCACAGTCATTCTGCCAGAGTCTCAAGATGTGAAAAGGTTCATGATGGCATCTTGTATGGTTTTTGAGATATCAAGTGGTAAAAAAACAGACAAAAAATACGTTTCTCCCATTAGTTAACATGGGATTCTTTGCTGTCATCCACAGCCCAGATGGAATGACATTTTTTTCTGACATTTTCTGGGATGATGGGGTCTGTGCCAAGGGTATGCCTTTCAATAGCTTTGTGAAGTAATATTTATTTTTAGAGTTGCAACACTGTTTTGGATAGCCATAAGACAGGCAAGTAATTGAGAACTGTTTGAACTGTTAATACTTCAGGCTTTACTGGTTGTACTTAGAGAAGTACTGTTCATGCTGTCAGCCATCTTGTTTTTCTAACAATTTGAAAAATAGTGTTGTACACAGCTATTGTGTGGTAAGGACAGCATAACACCTGTATTTAGGGCTCAGTGAGATGCTTAGTTTGACCTTTGTCTTAAACTTAGTATAAGCACATGGCAAATATGAGTTTTTTTACTGAAAATTATGTCCCCATCACTCGCCAAGTAATTGCCCATTTGAATTGTTAACAGTTCAAACTTTAGTGTTCGAACGGTAAATAACCATACGCCATTATTAATAGTTCGAACTTTACTGTTTGAACAGAAAATTCCTATTCACAGTTCTGGTAGTCCAGTGATTCCCTCCTCCCTCCCCCAATGTCTGATTTCCATCCCTGTAGCAAAAAAAAACAATCCTTGGTAGTCTAGTGGTCCCTCCACCTTCCCCCAATGTCTGATCGCTATCCCCTTACTGAAAAAAGTTTCCCTGGTAGTCCAGTGGTCCCTTCCTCTCCCCTGTTCTTTGATTGTCATCACTGTAGCAAAAAAAAAAAATCCCTGGTAATCCAGTTGTCCCTCCCCCGATGTCCGATTGCCATTCCCTTACCAAAAAAACAAAAATTTCCCTTGTAGTCTAGTGGTCCCTCCCCCATTCTCTGATTGCCATCCCCGTATTTCACAATCTTTCATTGATAGTCCAGTGGTCCTTCTCCCCTCTCCCATTCTCCAATCACTGTCTCCATGTTGCCATTTATATCCCTGGTGTCTAGTGGTACCCCCACCCCCCATGAGTGTCCATCCCTATAATAAAGAAAACCATCCTTCGATTTTTTTACCTGCAAAAAAGAAAACAATGCCTCACTGATCAGTCCCCCCAACTTGGTGAGGCTGCACCAGGAATACTGTGTCCAGTTTTGGATGCCCCACCTAAAGAAGGACAAGGAGTGCTCGGAGACTATTCAGAGAAGGGCCACTAAGATGGTGCAGGGCCTCCATCACAAACCATATGAATCTAGACTCAGGGACTTGAACTTGTACTTCCTGGAACAGAGAAGGGACAAGGGGGACATGATAGAAACATTCAAATTCTTCAAAGGTATAAACACAGTTCAGGCAGACAACCTCTTCCAGTCCAACAAAGAGGTGCGTACTAGAGGGCACAAGCTACGCCTGAGAGGGGGAAGGCTCAGAAATAATGTCACGAAGTACTTTTACATAGAGAGGGTGATAGACCCATGGAATAGCCTTCCCCCAAAGGTGGTTTCGCAAAGATGGTGAATGAATTTAAACGCACATGGGACTGACACTACAGTAAAAGCAAAACAAGCAACCTATAGGGGCAGGGGTAGGATTCACATGCAGACTAGATGGATCACAAGGTCCTCATCTGCCATTATGTTCTTACGTTCTTACCCCCACCTGCCACTCAGCACCCACCACCCCAGACCCTCAAGTACACCCCCACTCACCCTCACTCATCTGAACAGGTCCCAGGTTCAAGATGGCAATGCTGACAATTTGGTCACTGTTGTCCTATAAAAGGAAGTGCAGGGTCCTTCCACAGCTACATACATATACACATCTGTGGAGGATGGGAGCACAGGGCCCTTAGTGCCCTGCTCTCCCACAGGCAAATAAGGCTGTGATTACACTATCTCAAAAAATAAGGAAATTCTTTGCAAAAAACTACGTTAATGCATCAGTTAGGGTTGAAGATCAAGCTACAAATGCAGGGAAATGTGACGTTAGGGTTTCCAACCCTAAAACACTTGCACCACCCCTGAAGCGAATGAGGGATGGAGTCTTCCTTGGGGTTGTCAACCCTAATGCTTACCCCATTGTATGCATTCATGAAACATACTGTACACACCTGTCTCCATTACATCTTAGCTTTTCTGTTACTGCAATGGGGTGAGCATTATAGTTGACAACCCCAAGGAAGACTCTACCCCTCATTTGCTTCAGGGGTGGGGCAGGTGTTTTAGGTTTGGAAACCCTAGCATCATATTTCTCTACATTTGTTGCTTTATCTTCAACCCTAACTGATGCATTAATGTAGTTTTTTGAAAAGAATATCTATATCTCTGTCTATCTATCTATCTATCTATCTATCTATCTCTCTCTCTCTCTCTCTCTCTCTCTCTCTCTCTTTCTGTCTGTCTGTCTGTGTATCTACCTATCTATTTTTTATGCAACTTGCATTTCTTTTATATGATGGGACATCATTGTAAATGGCCTTGTTAAATGAATTTATCCCAAACAAACTAACTTGAAATTTGATCTGCATGGAACACCTTTCTTCATACTGCCTCTCCAGGGCATCCTGCTGCTCCATTCTCCTGCCACTGATAAGGCCTTCCTGCAAGAGATGAGGGATAGCCTGATCTCCGTTGCGTCCCAGGTAGGGTTGCCACCTGTCAGGTTTTTTACCTGGTGATCAGGTTTTCAGGGTCCCTATCAGGTAATCCGGTTTTCCTCTGTGCTGGTCAGGTTTTTGAGCCATTTTGAGTGCTCACATACTTTTGAAATGGATTTTGTTGCATTATGCATAGCTTCAGCTGCATGTCCACGTTACAGACAAGTTCTGTTTCAGTATAGCCCTTTGTTTGTGAAAGCAGTCAAACTGAGAGGTGTAAAGAATGGTCATTAACACCATTAGCACTTATTTAACCTAATTATTTCCACTGCATCTTAAAGTGGCATAGCAGCAAAACTGTCCCCACCTTTTGTAACAGTAACAGAGCCAGTAGTCTTCCACTTTCATTTGCTGATAAGCATTTTCATATCTGTAAATGAGTTTTCTTTATCTCTGTTTGTTTATCTGGTAAACCAGTGTAAATAAATGAATACAGAAAGTAAACAAATAACTAGGAAGATTCTAGTTAAGCGACTTTAACAGGCACAGTACAGTATCTTAACATTTGTGTTTAACTGTTGCTTTAAGCCTTGTCTTTTGTTGATATAACAAATGGTTTTCTAAGAGGAACAATGCATGATGAGTCATGAAAAGGGGTGGGGCTAGAGGCGGAGCTTAGGATCCGGTTTTTGCTTCATTCAAAGGTGGCAACCCTAGTCCCAGGGGAACCCTCTCTTACTAAGCCTACAGGGAACAGTCTTCCCCCTAAAATGGCTGGCCCTGACTGTTTATACCCTTACACCACTTCTACAAAGCTGCTTTAGCTATTAATCCCTTACTATCTACTCTGTGCTATTCACTACATACATTTCTCCAGAGGCTTAGTAACAACCAACTCCACCTAGTGGGGGGGGGGACAAGTACATATTTGCATACCTGCATAATAGCTATTCTTACAGACCCACTAAATGATATTATACTTTTTAAGCATTTGTGTCACAACCCTTTCTTTCTCTCTCCTGTGGGATGGATTGTTTTGTCATTTTGCAGTTTTTTGGGGGATGTTTCTGTCATGAGAAGAGAAAGCATCACAGGCACCCATGACGGTCATTGGGTGAAGGGCAGCGTAGCTGACCCCTTGTGTGGTGTGATGGTGGAGTGCATAAGCTCATCTTTGCTATTTTCCCAGATGGAAATTTTTTTTGGGGGGGGGGCGTAACAAATCCTTCATGCCACTAGGGGAAGGGGGTGGTGGGGCTGGTTACTAGAATTCCAGATCTGAATAAACTAGAAAAATGGTCAGAAGAGTGGCAACTGAGGTTTAAGAGAAAGAAGTGCAAGATCATGCACATAGGGAAGAGAAACCCTGAAGCCACCTATAGGCTGGGAGGGGAGTTGCTGGCAGTCACAAAAGAAGAAAGAGACTTGGGCATCATCATCACAGATGACCTGAAATTATCCAAGCAGACCACTAAAACAGTAGGTAAGGCTAGAGAGATGTTGGGGTGTATTAGTAGGGGTATCACAAGTCGGAAGAGGGAGGAGGTAATAATCCCTCTTTACAAGACACTGGTTAGGCTCCCATCTGGAGTACTGCATGCAGTACTGGAGGCCACACCTTCACAAGGACATTAACTAAAATTGAAGCAGTCCAGAGAAGGGCAACCAAAATGGTGCATGGACTGCATCAGAAAACATATGAGGACGCTTAACGAGCTCAATATGTTTACCCTAGAGCAAAGAGGAGAGAGATATGATTGAAACATTCAAATACCTTAAGGGCATTAACAAGGTGAAAGAGTCTAACATGTTTCAATATAAGAAAAATAGCAGGACAAGAGGACACAGCATGAGATCAGAGGGAGGCCAATTAAGGGGTAATGTGAGGAAGTTCTTTTTCACACAAAGGGTGGTGGATGCATGACACGGCCTACCTCAGGAAGTGGTGGATATGAATACAGTGCAGAGCTTCAAACAGGCATGGGATAGGCATAAGGGAGCAATACAAATGAGTATGAATAGATAGGCCATTGACAGAGCAAAGGCCAATGGCACAGTCATAAGGTAGAAAAAGAAATGGTCAGACTGGATGGGCCTTGTGGTCCTTATCTGCCATCATCTTCTATGTTTCTAGACCCAAAGCTTACTGATTGGTAGCAACTTTGACTTAGTGAGACCAGTGGGAGGACCTTAGTGCTGGTGAGAAAGGTGCTGGGGTGCTCTTGAAGTTACTTGTCTCTAGTCACTTGCCAGACTGTCTTGAAGTGGCAAAGACCTCATACAATGCAACTGTTTGTGGTCCAGCCTTTGGAATTAAATCATCTCAATGCCCAGTCACCTGGTAGCCTCCAGGGTCAGGTCCATAGGCAGCACTTTAGATCCCAGGGACAGGATATGGGCATTTAGAGTTGATTGCTGTTAATTCCTGGGAGTATATAGGAAACACTCAAGGAGTGTTTGGGGACTTGAGGAACTTCCCCTGATGGGGAGGGGGGTTCCTAGCAGCCTTGTGGTGCAAGGAGGGTCTCACAGAAGAGGGGTACTCACTTTTTGGGAGCATTTGTAGGTCCAGAACAAGATGCGATTGCATCATAGCTATTCCCAGGTTTACAGTATTCTCAGATGTTTCTGGGCATCCATTGTTTGATACAGAATTACACAGTAACATAGTATTGTGATGATAGAAGAGACTTTAATTTGTTTATTTAAAATTTTGGTAATTGGGAAAGGCACACTAAGGTAAGGCTGGTTTCTAGGTGTGACCTGGGGTAGAGGGGAACGGGAGCACAGATATAGAAGCATTACGTACATCCAAAGTGCAACATATAAAGTACTAAGTACAAAATACATAGGCAGTCCAACTGAGGAGATTAAGTGAGAAGTCCCACAAGAATTAACAACAGTATGGAATCTTACATTGAACAAAATGAATAGTGTGAGGGTTCATACATGGATACACCGAACGATGCATGCTAGGGTGCATAAATTATACACCATACTGATCAGAGAGCAGACCGAGGGCCAGAAGCACAGCTAGCCCAGATTTAGGGAGTCATAGGCAGGTGGGGGGAACAGGAGAAACTGTGAGAAAATGGTTGAAAGGTTCAAGAGGGGGAGAGACAGGTACAGGGGAGAGCAAGAACATGCCTAGACTTAGGGTCCGTCTCTCTGCTCCTCCTGCAGCATGGCGTCGACTGTACTCATTTTGAGTATGGGCACATATACAAGCTTAACAGATGGAATGTTACCCCCACTCATGCTGTGTAACCCTCAATGGCGTTCCCCTCAGGAATCTGTATGATCTTGCTTTGGAAGCCTAAGCAATGCTAGTTTATACAACCTCACTGGGTAGGCTATTCCACAAGTAAATTACTGTCTGTATTACTTAATGCTTTCTAATATTTCCCCTGATTTTTTCCCATTCCCCCCATTTGACAGCATACCGTGTAGTTCTTTTGCACCCATAAGCTCAAGTATGTGTGTGTATTCTACCCTATCTCCTTTTGCATCAAAACATGAGATCATGTGCCCTCTCAGCTATTTCTTTTCTTGGCCACATAATTTGATTCTTATCTCTCCTCATAGTCTCTGCCTCCAAAACCACTAATCGGCATGGTGAACATCACTTTTCTTATGGAGGGGTGAAACAGATTCTAACTATGACTTCTGTGGCAGAGGTCAGGCTATGACTGGTGCTCTCAGAAGTGCCACATTGTTTGTCAACTGCTCACATCTTTCCTTCTGGCCTGCTTAAAGCCACTTTTCAGAGTCATGTACACTATTTAGTTTTAGCTCTAGGTTATCGTAAGAATTCCTTTCCTTTTAGGGCAATGTTGTCCAATGTGCACCAACTCAGAGTTTGAACTGCCTTGGGTAATCATCCCTTTTAGGGTCAATTTCCCCTGTTTTTATCATTGACTGTGGCTTAATGAGGCATAGTTACACTAAGAATGTTCCCCTCCATGCCCCAGGGCTACAGCATATGGACAGAAAGCAGGAGGAACCCCTGCTTAAGGGTCAATAATGCAATATTCCACTTCATTTATAACACTAGATTTTTCCATGGTTAGCCCTCACTGTACATGCACATACTGGAATGTTAAGGACCCAGACAAGTCAATAAAAAGAAAATCAGTACCGACACAACCTAAGAGTCTTAGTATAACACCTGTCTGCACACCGCTTTCACCTACCTGGGTGATGAAATCTGGCTAGCTTCAAGGAAGGTTAGTTACAGGGCTGGCAGATACTACTTTGGGGTATGACCCTCTAACCATAACAACAGTGCTATAGGAACAATTACAGAGGCAGATCATCTCTTTAAATTAGAGACAATTTATTTAGCAATCTGTTAACTTTTTCTTTCACTTCAGCGATGGCTCAAAAATCCAAATTTATGGCTATGCAGCCTAAACAGTAAAATAAAATCTGCTCAAATGGCATAATTTGTCTTTTTCTGACAAAAAATCTAAACTTGATTGCAAGACACATTTTTCACTCCACCCCCAATATAAACAGGAAAATGGCCCAAAGTCATTTCAAGCCTCTTTTCAAAAGTCACAGCCTCTGGTACCATAACCCAAAATGGGTGTAGTCCTTGAAGAGTGAATTCCTTTGTTGCGCTGCCTTGGCCAAGGATTGATGAGGTGTCCTCTGCGGATATTCAGCTGCTCTTTTGGTCCTCCCAGATTCTGGTTTCATTCAACTGCCCTCTGGTCCTCTGCAGTCCTCCATCAAACAGGTAGATCCTCCCTACAAACTTTAACTTGAAATTAAACTCTTTGCAGGTCTTGACTGTTGTGTATAGACTTATCTTCCACCTTCCTTCCTTCCTTGCTTGGTCTATCAGGGTCCAAAAGTTTCTGGAACCAATTGCTCTACTGGCTGCTTTCCTAGCTAGAATACTTTCCTTCCATCTTGGCAATAATAGCTCCTTAGTTAACTAGACTATACTTTAAGACTTAATTTCTGTTTTTTCTTGGCTCAGGCTTGCCACTGCACTACTGCTTGCTCCAGCTCAGAGAATGGGACAGAGACCAAAATAAATAGTTGAGTTACACTAAACACTCCAGCTCACCTTTCTAGTACATGATTGGAGCATTTTGTGCTGAGATCACTGGCAGCCAATCAGGAGAGAGCTTGGCCCTTTTCAAAGTTAGGAACTCTTTTCCAACACGCTTCTGTCCCACTGCTGTTGTGCCCAACTGCCCATCCCCTGAACACCACTCCCTGAACTCTAATTAAATCTTTTATCAAGCTGATTCCACCTCCTGCTGTCCTAGTGACATCAGATCCAGCCAAAAGACATTTCACAACATGGCCTGCTGGAGCTGGCTATGAGGACTGCGTACCCTCCGCTTCCCCTGCCACAGGTAACAATTGTATTTTTATAGATCTTATTTATTTATTTATTTAGTTATTTATGCCCTCTGGGCTTTTGCTGCTTCTCACTTACATCCTCTCTGCTTGTTTCCGTCTCCCCCCCCAGTTCACATAATAAAAGTCACTACCACCCACTAGCCCTCCCTAGCCACTTGGCTACTAAATAAAATACTGGCTACTTGGCCACCATTGTGGGCAAAGGGATTTTAGCTGAGTCTCCTCCTCCAAATCACTTCCTTTTCTTTACATGTGTGCAAAATAGCTCTTCACAGGTTTATACCTTGGTACCCTGCATTCAGGTAAGCCCCTCTATTTTGCATTATATTTGCTGGGTTGACTGTAACAGGGTGGTCACACCCGTTACATTATGACAGGTATTGCATTTCTACAGGAAACCTACTTGACTGATAGGGAAGCATCTAAATTACAGAGAGAAGGGATAGAGGTGGATTGTATACAGCTCATGGCTCCAAAAGGAATTGAATCTCAGTCCTCCTTTGGAAATGCCTTCAGTGGTGGCCAGTAAAAACTTCCGTAGGTGATAAGAAAGGTAGTTGGGTCATGGCCAAAGTTCATACTCCAGGGTTTCCACTGGTTCTATGCAATGTGCATGACCCTAATGTGGACCAGTCCCCTCCTTTTCCACATACTATACCAGATCCTACCTGTCTCTCTCTCTCTTTGGCTCAATCCTCTCCTACCTCTCTCTCTAAAACCCCTCCTGAGTTCTCTTTTGGCACACTCCTGCTCTTGCCCTTAATACTTAGTAATCTGACTGTGCATGCTGCATCTCATTTAATTATGTAAATTTTTGTACAAAGGTGTATGTTTTTAATTTCTAACTGTTCTGGATTTATTTTACTGTGCCTCCCAATTGCACAGGGCTATCCAGTAAATTTAAATGTATTGTTTTGATTTTTTGTTAAGCTGTTACCACAGTGCTGGTTTGTATAAAGGCCACTTCCATTTATCGTGTTTGCATCATTTTTTTCATTCCTGGTTCTCCTCTTCTAAGTGATTCCTGGAAATGAGACTTAGCTCAGTGTGCCTCTGCTGATCACCAATTTTCAAGTAAATAAATAAATAATAAATAAAAATTGGATGGCTACCCACTGATTAGTGGAGAGAATTTTAGCATATTTCAGGATAGCCATATACTGTAGGCTGTAGTCCGAGCAAGCCTGAGCAGCACACATGCTCATGGTATGCCACAACACAACTCTTATCTGAGCATCAGTTGGCAGATATCTGGCAGCTCATCCACCCCAAGGGCAGGAATTACTCATTTTTCTCAGCTCCTCATAAAGCCTACAGTTGGACAGATAACTGGCTTCTCCCCCCTCCACCCCCCAGGTGGCTCAATCAGCTACTGGCTTGAGTACTGGGAACACAGTCCTCTCTGACCAAGCCTTTGCCACCATACATGGGCAACCACTGTGGGCCCTCTACACTGTCAAATCCTCCTCCTGGAGGTTGGACTCACTTCTTCTATGGTGCAAACACTTTGAGGCATGGGTGATATTAGAAATGGAGACCTTTTTGACATTAATGAGACAGAGGGCATGTCCCCGGTACAGTCTGGAGGACATACAATATAAGGCATACAGTGGTACCAGCCAGGATGCAATGCAGTGTTTCGGACTACTGCAGGACAAAAGGGAGTAACTAGCATTGAAATTGCCTGGTTTACTGCAATAACTCTGCTGCAAAATGCTGCAGTTTTGCACTACGTCCTGGCTGGCATGCTGTATGTAAGAGGTCAGATCACTGGGTGTGCCACCCATCGTAGGAGGACAAAGGAGGCTTAGCTCAAACCATTGGAGGCACAGTTGTCACAGAGAGAAGGGAAGTCCAAAAAAGGTGTTGGACAGGTATTCAGAACTGTTGGGCATGACTGTAAGGGCTTAACTATAAAATCAGTGCACTCATCACAGAAGGTTGAGCTGACCATCGATCGTATGATGCACAGATATTGGGAGGGGATAAGGCAGGTAAGCTTCTTGCTTACAGCCTTAAAACAGGTTGAGAAATTTTAGGGCTTACATCTCAAGGTAAGGTCTGCGCAGATGAGAAGGCTGAAAATGGAACAACTGCACAGCTTACCTTCGCCGCCCACTGAAGGAGACCATGAACACCCTTTTACAAGTTGCCTGCCTCTCATTCCTGATGCCCACAAGGGCAGTGGGTCTCAATGTGCCACTAACTCAGGAGATTAGGTGGGTCACAAAGGGGTTATGTCCTGTGCAAGCTCTTTGGAATGATGGGCTTTCAGCAGATTATCAGCTGTTGCCCCACACTGCGGCCCAGCACTTACACAAAGCATTTGTGGAAGCCACAACTATTGTCATTTACCACCAAGTCTAAGGGAAGGGATAGTCATTGTGCTACCCAAAAAAGGCAAGGATCCCCAGCAGTGTGCCACTTATAGCCCAATATGCATGATCAATGCTGATTATAAAGAACTTGCCAAGGCTCTGGTGTCCAGATGTGAGACCTTGCTTCCATCGCTCATTCACCCATTGCACATAGGTTTTATTAAGGGAATGCTAGGGTCTGACCATATCTGGTACCTTTTTAATTTCATACGGCAGACTGGTAAATCCCCCACCCAGTAGTGGCAGTTGCCATTCATTTTGAGAAGGCATTTGATTTGGTAGAGTAGGAGGGTTTCTTCAAAGTACTGGAAAAAGTAGGGATAGGTCCTGCTTTCCTCCAATGGATCGCAGTCCTACATAAAGCCCCCACAGTGCATAGCCTCTTCTCAACAATATAACATATTTCACTTTTACCCCCTCTGCTATCCAGAGCTTCACCTCAGCTTTTGCTTTTTTCCCCTTTGGTCCCGCAGCCCTTAACCTGCTCTGGTAAACTTGTCTGCTGTCTGATCCTTTTTGTACTTTTTGAACATTGCCCTCTTAAACCCTGCAGCCTCCCTCACCTCCTTGGAGAACCATATAGGTTTCTCTATTTTTTTTTTGCCTTGCACTACTGTTTTCATGCAACATTTGAAAACCTCCAATACCGTACTTATAATGTCTTTCCATTTTGCTTCTACCACCATCTAACTGCCTTACCTCCATAAACTTAACCTGCAGTAAACCCTCCATTCTGCCAAGATTCACCTTCCTACAGTCCAGTATGAGTGTCTTGGTCCTGGGATGCTTTCCCTCAATTTAAATCAAGTACGCATCTTTTATTCTTTTGGTAACTGGGTATGGCCCACTAGACACAAGTACCTGTTTTTAGGGGTGACCTGGGAGCGCTGGGGTGGTTAAATGACTTGCTCAGAGTCACACAGTATGCAAGTGGAAGCTCTGGGAACCAAACCCAGGTCTTCTGGATGAACCAAGCTCATTCACACCTCGTTACTCTAACCTCTAGGCTATACTGCATCTGTAATCCAGATAGCTTTTTTTTCTAAGTTTTCCCAAATACCTACTACAAACCATACTCACAACAAGTGCATAGCTTCACCCCAGATTGCTTCTCTTCTAGGCCTGCCACAGAAGTTACCTAGGACGTTACAATATAAACACTTTAAATATTTAACATTAAACATTCTGAACAAAATTCTTCAACTTTGGTATAGGACCCCTCAAGTCTGCAAAACCCTGGGATGCAAAATAATGATAAACTGCTGGAGTTGTGGGGGTATCAGATAGTCGTTCATCCACATGTAACCCCTAGGTGGCACTACTCCAAGGGCTACTACCTCTGCCTACTTCCTAGGATATAGGTTGAGGGGCCTGGGTTCCCAAGATTTACTTTAAACTGTTTTTTACCCAATATATTCCATTTGCGCTGTGCCTCCACCCAGAGTATAGCTTTAAGCGGGCTAGCTTTAACCTGGTACAACCCTCTGGGATGCTGTACCCACCCACATTTACCATAAGCCACCCCCAAACATGATATGATAATATTTCCCCATATTTCATACATTTTACCATTTAGCAGCTGGATCTAATAATACGTTTGCGATACCAGTATCTGAAAAACAACAATAAAAAAGTTTGTTTACATGGGGAAGAGTTAGAATGGGTGAAAAGGAATAGAGGTTATGCATTTACAAGGTTTACATTCAGGCTGATTTGTTTGAATTGGTTTGGAATATGATCAACAGTTGCATTTCAAATCACACAATAATCACATTTTCCACCAACCTCTGGAATAACCAGAGCCCTGGCTATCTAACTAGGCTGCATAAATCAGTTGGCACAAATATTCATTAATACCCACGTTGGTACCAATCCCCATATTTGGTATGAGACCCTGCAATCCCAGCCTTAACCTGGGTTCTAACTAGGAGCGAGGAGGGGGTGGCAAGTGGGCAAGGGACATGCAGAGACCACAGGTCAGGAAGCCATATGAGCTAACCCCCCATAACAGTGACAAAGGACAAAGGGCAAGTACTAGTGGCAGTGCTAGTAAAAGGAGGGCAGGAGGGAGGGGAGGGGAATGGGTGGAAGGTGGTCACCCTGAATGCTAGGAGCCTTGGGAAGAAAACTGCAGAGCTACAGACTCTCGTGGCAGAGGGGGAGGTGGACATGGAGGCCATCACCGAAACATGGTTCACCCAATACAATGACTGGGACCTGTCAATACCAGGGTACAGGATATTTCATAGGGATAGAGCGAATGGGAAAGGAGGGGGTATGGCACTATATGTGAGGGAAGAACTGAAATGTGTATGGGAGGAAGGGGAGGAGGGTAGTATGGATTCATTATGGATGCAAATCCAGGATTCCAAGAATAGGACTCTCAGGATGGGAGTGGTGTACAGGCTGCCCTCTCAGACAGAGGAGTTAGACAGGTAACCAGCAGAACAGATCAGGAGGACCTGTAAGAAAGGTAGTGTGGTGATCGTGGGAGACTTCAACATGCCAGGCATGGATTGGAGTACCCCAACAACCAGGAACAGGAGGGAGTAGGTACTGCTGGATGCCTTCCAGGACAGCTTCCTGATGCAGATGGTCAGTGAACCAACCAGGTTAGGGAATACTCTTGAGTCTTGACCTCGTGCTGGCAAATGAGGAGTCTGTGAGGGAACTGAGGGTGGAAGAACCACTGGCAGGGAGTGACCACCACTCAGTATCTTTCACTCTGGATATGGGTAAGGAAGGAGTGGAATCTGGCACAAGGGTGCTGGACTTCAGGAGGGCCAGCTTCGGGAGGATGGGGGAAGTGGTAAAAGAGTACCTGGCCAGAATTCAACCTAGTATGGGCACTAACCAGAGGTGGGAGCTCATAAAGCTGGGGATAGTGGATGCAACCAGAACCTGCAGCAAGGCCCAGAACAAGAAGGGTAGGGCAAAGAAACCTAGTTGGGTGAGCAATGAGGTCATGGAAAAGGTAAGAAGGAAAGGAGCTGCCTTTAGGTGGTACAAAAAAAAAAACAGGAAGGGGGAGGACTGGGAGGAGTATTTGAAAGAATCGAAAGAGGTGACAAGGGCAGTAAGGGCAGCCAAGGCGTCTAAGGAGCTCAGGCTGGCTCAGGGCATTAAAAAGGGGGAGAAGGACTTCTTCAAGTACATCAGGGAGAAAAGGAGGTGTAAGGGACCATATAGTAAAGATTTAGAAGGGGGGTGGGTGGAACAGGAAGGAGAAGCAGAAGTGCTAAATAATTACTTCTGCACTGTATTTACTGAGGACAAGGGAGGCTGATACCCAAGGGAGGAGGGAGGGCAGGAATTGGGGGGGGGAGTGACGGATAGGGAAATCATGGAAGGCAGAGATCTAGAGGGTTTGAGGGCACTGAGAATGGACAAAGCACCAGGCCCAGATGGCATCCACCCCAGGGTACTGAAGGAGCTACCAGAGGTCCTATTGGGACCTTTGGCAGACCTATTCAATGCCTCACTACACTCAGGGTGTGTACCTCAGGATTGAAGGATGGTTCATGTGGTGCACCTCCACAAGAGCGGCCCCGAGGATGAACCAGGGAACTACAGACTGGTGAGCCTCACATCTATCATGGTAAAGTTGATGGAGACTATCATGAAGGAGAGGCTGGTGTCCCTCCTGGAGACCAAAGGGCTACAGGACAACAGACAGCATGGCTTCATAAGTGGCAGATCCTGCCAAACCAATCTCGTGGAGTTCTATGACTGGGTAATTATGCAACTGAATGGGGGCCATGCAGTGGATGTCCTGTACCTGGACTTCAGTAAGGCATTCATCTAGGTACTACATGGGAGGCTGGGAAGTAAGTTAGAAGGCATGGGGTGGGTGCAAAGCTAGTGAGATGGGTAGGGAACTGGCTTCAGGGAAGGCAACAGAGGGTGGTGGTGGTGGGTGGGGAGCTCTCATCCCCAAGGGTAGTGACGAGTAGTGTTCTGTAGGGCTCGGTGTTGGGACCAGTGTTGTTTGGAATATTCATTGAAGACATATCATTGGGCATGAAGAGCAAGACCAGTCTATTTGCTGATGACACCAAAATGGGAGCAGTGGTGGATGACCTAGGGGGATGGCAGGGATTGCAGGATTATCTGGCAAAGCTGGAAACCTGGTTGGACACCTGACAACTGGGGTTCAATGCCAAAAAGTGCAAGGTGCTGATTTTGGGGTGAAAAACCCAAGGAGGTGTTACCAGCTGGGGGAGTGCAGCTAGCTGAGACAAAGGAGGAGAAGAATCTGGGGGTGCTCATTACAGGATCAATGAACAACTCAGCACAATGTAGGAAGGCAGCTGCAAAGGTCAACAAAATGCTGGGTTGCATTGCAAGGGGTATATCCTCAAGGAGCGGGAAGGTGATTCTGCCACTGTATAGATCATTAGTTAGATTACACCTGGAGTACTGCATGCAGTACTGGTGCCTGTATCTGAAGAGGGACATTAAGTTACTGGAGGGGGGTGCAACACAGGGCAAAAAAGATGATCCAGGGGTTGGGGGACTTCCCATATGAGAGGAGGCTGAGGGAGTTGAACATGTACTCACTGGAGGAAAGGAGGGATGAGGGGGATATAATTGAAACCTTCAAGTACATGAAAGGAATAAACAAGACAGGTAAGGAGGGGCTGTTTAAAGTAAGGGAGGAGAAGGACACCCCGGGGCCATGATATGAAACTGGAGGGAGGATGGTTCAGGAGGGAGATAAGGAGACACTTTTTTACAGAGAGGGTGGTAGCTGGATGGAATGCATTACCGTGGAAGTGGTATCCAGTAGAACAGTGGGCTGCTTCAAAAGGGGCTGGGACAGGGCAAGGGGAGGGTCAAGGGAGGGGGAGGGAGGGGCAGCTGCAGAATAAGGGGTGCCAGTTTCACATTCAAGCAGACCTGATAGACCTCTAGACCTTTATCTGCTGGCAAATTTTGTATGTGCATATGGGTATTCAGTAACCAAAGTCCATAACATGGTGCAGGACTGATAGATAGTGCAGCTCTGTGTTGGCCAGCTAATTAGGTAGCTTAAGGCTTAGCTGGAAACATTAAACAGTTGAACTATGTACAGTCTCTTTAGATGGTGCAGGACAGGCCCTGCATTTACTCACAGACACTTTCCTGTTCTGCAAGCTGGTTAAACTTAAGTGCCTTTAGCAAGTAGGCACAATTCTTGGAAGTCAAACTGCAGGCAAGCCAACAGACAGTGCCCCTAAACTGACTTCAGAGATTTCAAAACTTGACGATGGAAACAACATTTTAACATCCTTAAGACGGAGCCCCTCTTCTGAGCCAAAAGCACTTGCGGTGTAACCAGCTGGCTACATTACATTTAGCTCATTTATATTTTGTTAAGTCCACATCCAGCGCATTTATATCTTGCAAAGTTCACATTCAGCACATTTATATCTTATTCGATACACATTCAGCACATTTATCCATTCCTAGGACATCTTTCCTTTCCCTGACTGGGTAGATCCAGAGCTTAAGGCACACTATTTTATGATCACAATAGACTCGAGCTTAAGGCTTGGCTCGCTACCAATTAAAAATCTTGAATCTTGACCAGGCTATGGCAAAGCCCTCTACCATCTTCCAGACTTCACTTACTATCAAACAGACGATGTAGCCCCTTTTGACGCAGACCTTGCTCTTGGCAATAATGGTTCTTTGTAGATCCCTGGGCTACTTTAATACAAACTTGCACTTGGCAGCAAACAGTTTCTGTAACTTTCTAAGCTCAGATTCAATAAGCAATCCCATGTGGTTTTCATGCTGACTCTTGCAGCTCCCACATACAAAATACTGGACCACCCAGGCAAAGTAAGAAAGAGCCCTGGCTTTGAATACTCTTCTTTCAGTCCTGTAGGCACCTAGCAATTCAAACACATTTCAGACACATTTATACATGTATAATCACAGGATTATCCACGATCATTCACTTGATAGGTGTCCACTCTTTCTATGCTTTGGTAAAACTTAGGGTGCAGTCAACAAACAGTTCCAAATAGTTAACAGTTCTCCAAGGCTTTGCAGCCCCATTAAGCTTCTCTTCAACAAATTTTCACAGATACAAGTTTATTCACTCAGGCATCCTCACAGGAATGACTCTCCTTACTCTGAAGTTCCTGAAGATGCCAGCCCTCTCAATGCTGAGTCAGGTTCAGCTCTCTCACAGCTGGCTTGGCATCAAGCTGCGGGACCCACATTTTTCCTACCTGTGGAAAGAATTCGGCTAGCCCCTGGAGGACATTCTGGCAATCCCAGGCTAGCTGGTTTTACTTTAGATTCCCCTTTTGGCAAAGGAAAATGCCCCCTCCACTGTGGAGGACTTGCACTAGATCACTAGGCCCATTTGATCTGCTGAGGGCGTGAGCCCCCCTCCCTGTGGGGGGCTCCCACTCGAATCTGAAAAATCTGCTGAAAAACTGTCTTTTATGGGGCTCTCCTGAGGCTCCCTATTAGCTAGAGCAATTGGTTGCGTTGTCTGTGATTGGCTAGAAGACTTGTCAGTCACAAAATTAATTATTCATTAACCTCCCTCGATGCACAATTGTTTTTCTGTTTTGGTGCCTGAATTTAGGTCCCTGCAGTTTCCCATAAGCACTTGGAAGTTTCCCACTAGCTTTGCAAAAGTCCCACAAGTCCTGGCTTAAAAATACTAGCTTTCCAATTGGCTGTTGCTGCTCTGTAATGGCTGATAAACACACAGTCCCTTAAGCAGAATTAACACAATCTCAAATAAAGTCCTGGTGCAGCCAGAATAATTATCGCTTTAGCCCACTTGCACCACAGTTCAACAGCTACATGTGTGTCCTTGTAGTCACTGCCCAGCTTCAGCATGTACATTCAGTTCTAAGCCTGTCGCTACTGCTAGTATTTAGCATCCCTTGATTTGCAGCAGACAGGCAGATTGTCCGAATCACAAGATTACTGGTGCAGCCAGGATTAAGTATTTATTTATCATGTTTTCCCCTCTTTAAAAATTTATCCCCTTATGTCCTTGGCAGCTGCTGCTATTTATTTAACAAACAGTTTCTTTCTTACAGTTGCCGCCAAACATACAGTTTTCCTGAGGGCAGACAGACCCTCATGAATATTCATTAGGATTGGGGTGCTGGCTCATTAATATTCATAAGCCCCGATGACTAGCACTTTGTGGTTCTTTTTAATTATTTTTACTAATGGGCTCTCATGGTCCTTGTTTTGGTCACCAGTCCCCACTCTGGACAAAGCAGGGACCAGGACCACCGAACAGTCTCCCATTCAACCGAAAACTGAGTAGTTGGGAGATCAAAAGCACAGTCTTGCGCATGCATGATCTCCATGACACCGGAGTGCTGAAGCAAACAGTGGGGAGGAGTGGCTTACATTTTTAGCCTGATTTGGGCTGGAACACACTGGGGCTATTTTGTGGGCACACAGGACACCAGAAGGACTCGGGCTGAAATATGGGGATACACAGGAAGAAATGATAGGCAGCCAGAAGGCACTTGAGGAGGAACAGAAACGGGAGCTATGGTCACAGGTTAAGCCCCCAAATTGGTGGTGGTGGTGGGGGGCTACGCACACACTGTGGTCCTGTCTAAAAATATGAAGTCTGACATCTAGTAAAAGCTAATCACAAGATCACTGCTTTAGTTTGCTTTTTCCATGCACATCTTGGGGTAGAAGGAAAATCATTAGGAAAGTTAGGCAACCTGGTGGGCAGATGACTTCAGGTGGCAGGTGTGGCAGCCAAGAGGCTGATCCTCCTCAATTAGTATATCATGGAGATTCCCACAATAGCTCAGTGGCAGGTAGCTCTGGGCTCCCTGGCATTCAAAGAATGCCTAAAACACGTAGCTCTTGGGAAGGTGTGGGCCTACCAGAGTACAGTATATAGAAACATAGACTTTGACGGCAGATAAGGACCACTTGGCCCATGTGTCTGCCCATTTCCCTACCTATTGGATAAGCTTCAGATTCTAGTTAACCAACAGCCTACTTCCTGCAACCCCCCACTATAATTGCCTTATGTCTGTCCCATGCATGTTTGAATTCCCCCACTGTTTTAGACCCCACAACCTCTCCAGGAAGGCGGTTCCATGCGTCCACCACTCTCTCCGTGAAAAATAATTTCCTCACATTACCCCTGAGCCATCCCCCCTTGAACTTTAAATTGTACCCCCTTGTTCTTGTGCACCTCTTTTTCTGAAAGATGCTACCCTCCTGGACTTTGTTGAGTCCCTTGAGGTACTTAAAAGTTTCTATCATGTCCCTCTGTCCCTCCTTTCATCAAGGGTATACATATTAAGCTCTCTCAGTGTCTATCATGTCCCTCCTGTCCCTCCTTTCATCAAGGGTATACATATTAAGCTCTCTCAGTCTCTCTTCATATGGTTTCTGATGTAGACCCTTTACCATTTTAGTTGCCCTCCTCTGGACTGCTTCCATCCTGTCTATGTCCTTGCATAGATGAGGTCTCCAAAACTGCACGCAGCACTCCAGATGGGGTCTTAGCAACTATATGGGACACTTACTTGGCCTCTATCAATGGGGGCACAGGATGTTGAAGTACAATGTCATACATGACTTGTCAGGTAACTGGTATCCAAGGGAAGCTCTGGACTGAAGGGTTATAGGCTAAATCCTTGATGTAGTACTAATAAAGTGCAGACTAGCATGTTAAATGACATTATGTACTGCCACCCATCTATCAATTTCAGGTATTGCATTTGGCAGATGATTTCCAGCACACAGTGTATAAGGTTTTGTTATTATTTGTTGCCTGCTGGTTGTTGAAAATGTTAAAGGGGAACAGTGAGCACAAAGATCCCCCACTCTCAAGTGTGGGGGCTAGTTCCAATCCCAATGTGCACTCTGTGTGCAAAATATTTTGGTTTACTTACTGTTTACTATAGCATAATAGATTGTATCAGACTAATTTTGCTTAGTTCTAGGCTGACATCTTCTGTAACTACAAATCCCAGAATCCCCTGTAGCTGACATCAGAGCAGTAGGCAATAGTGGGATATTCCAAAGCCTGCAGTGTATGTTAGAGCTTTTATAATCTCCCTTTCCATGTTTTCTGGATCTGCTTTTCTCCAGGGGCCAGTCATCAGTGAAACAGCTTAATGTAGTTCAAGGTCAGTTGGCATTCATCTGTATCCCCCTCCCCCGGGTCGTGCCTGAAAATAGGCAGGATTTGTCTAGTGCACTTACCTGGTCAACAAAAACTAAATCAATTGTACTTAGCCCAGGGAAGACAGCAGGACCAGCAAGCAAAAGATCAAACATATAAACTCTAATATGCACTGCAAGCTATTGAATCTTCTCACTGCTGCCTATTGTTCTCATGTCAGCTGCAGAGGATTCTCAGATTTGTAGTTACATAAAATGTCATCCTAGAACTAAGCAAAATTAGTCTGATACAGTCTTCTATACTATAGGAAATAGTAAGTAAATCAAAATGTTTTTACACAGAAAGTGCACGTTGGGAGCAGGCCCACTCGAGTGTAGTCCCTTGATGCTGACTGTTCCCCTTTAATAAAGCCTTTAATTGCTAGAAACAAAAATCTAATGAAGAGATCTTTATTGGCTCCCAGTGACTTTCATAATACTAACAGACACTTTGCTCCCAGTAGCAGTAAGACTCTGTTAAACCCTTACAGACTTCCAGTAGCAAAAGAACCCAGAAAGGCCCTTAATGACTCCCTGTAGGAGAGGGGCTCATACTGGATCCCAGTACTATAATAACCCCAACATACAGACACTGACTGACTTCTAGTACCATTGTAACCTCAATGCACAGACCCTGACTGACTCCCAGTAGCCCATTCACCTTGATACTTATACTGCATCCCAGTATCATTATAGCCCGAATGCACAGACCCTGACTGACTCCCAGTAGCCCATTCACCTTGGCACATATACTGCATCCCAGTATCATTATAGCCCGAATGCACAGACCCTGACTGACTCCCAGGAGCCCTATAATCTTGACACTTATACTGCATTCCAGAACCATTGTAGTCCCAAAGCACAGACCTCAACTAACTCCCAATAGCATTGTAACCCTGACACTCATACTGGATCTCAATACTGTTATATCCCCAATGTACAGACCCTGACCAATTCCTAGAAACATTATAACTAGGCATGGGCAGGTAGTGAAATACCCTACCCTAAATGCTACCTGTAGGTACCTCCAAGATACCCTAAATTACCCTAAAAATACCCTAATGAAAAACAGGCAGTTGGTTATGGTAGGGTAGTTACTTACCCTGATTTTTCTACTACCCTATTACTCTACCCATAACAACTGTGGAAGGCGTAGTTTTTGACTACCCTAATCAAAAAAAAAAACTACTCACAAGGGGCTGTTTATAGGCAGGTAAGATAGGCACAGGTGCTCTGAACAAACCTGCTGTTTCCAAAATACAATACACAAAAATCGGACTGCACACAAGAGTGCTGAATAAATATTTAATGTGAAATCACAGAAATAAATACAAAGTGCATCAGTGCATCATTGCTAATTCCACTCTCTGCAAACTGATCCCCATGCACATTCAGAGATAGCTGGCTCCTTCATCAGGGGGTGGAGCCCCAGTGTTTGAATGACAGTTTTATAGGCAAAAATCACCAACCACTGCACAAGAATTATTAGTATAATGAACTCATTTGAAATTAAAAAAATTCCCACATAATGAAATTTAAAGGCATAACACCTCTGGGAAGTGTTTACATGTGGTAATGGGGAAACCTGCCCATATTCAATACTACAATTCTTGTAAAAGACATAGGGCTGTTAATTCATGCCACACATAAAAAGTGCAAATTCTAATACAGTCACAAAGGGGATAATGCACAGTTAGTCATAAGTACTAAAGCACAGGAACTTACATCATATGAAAAAGGGGCAGCAATATAGAGGGCAGAGACGTACAATGCAAAAATTGGTAGGAGACCACAAACAAAAGTCAGGGAACATCATAAACCCTTAAGATCATAGCAACCATATCCCTAGGTTAACCATGGGTGATATATAATACAAGTAATGCACAAGGGTCACTTTCCAAGGCAGAAAACGATCAAAGACAGGTTCTTTAAAGCCAGGATTTTATGTAACCACACAGTCCCCTGGGGTTACTAGAATCCCATTAGTACTAGCCTTAGGCAGGTAGAAAAAGCAGTTGGTAAGGAGCTCATTTAGGGGCTGCTTACATAATGACATTATTTACTCAACTAGAATAAGTGGGAATGATTATGATATTTAGAACTCTCGAAGCAGCATAACCATTTCTGGGTCAGCTGATCAGGGTAAGTTGAGAATGTTCAGTTAGTTTAGTAGTGACAGTCAGAGTGGCAGGAGGTCTGCCAGTTGGGGCTCTGTCACAGAGAGCCCTGTGTTTCTCACCCTAGTTTGGATTACATCTCCAGTTGCCAGTGAAGTGGTGGAGACCTTTTTCAGCAGGATTCCTTGATTTTCACTCCAGGGAAGTGAGAGGAACTGTCAGTTCAGTGGATTTAAGGGGCAATCCCCTGTAGGTCCTAGAGTGTGTACAGGTGCCTCTGAGAAAGACATTTGTGTGAGAAGTTCTGACAAGCTGTCATGGAAAAGGGCACTTTCTGGGTTGTTTCCATGCCTAAAGGAAGGAGCAACTAATCTGTGAGTACGGAATGGGAGACAAATTTAAGAGGTTGTCTGGGGTGTGTGTGCCCAAGATAAGGTTAGATCACACCAGCCAGAACCCATGTTCACCTAAGTGTGTTAATCTGAAGTAAAGTTCAGAGTCTTTAGCAATTCAGTGGGGATTTAAGGCTTCTTTTGGTGTAACCCTGAAGGAATGGCAGAGTCTGTTGGTTGGGGCAAAGAGTGGGAGGAACGCCATCTGGAGTCTACAAGGCAGGGCTAACTGGTTCGTTGATGGGTGCCAGGTTTCTCTGGGCAAAGGCCATTGTCACAGGAGGATGTTCTGAGTGTGTGGTTCAATCCACTAGCATACACTCATTGGGAAAAAGAAGATGTTCTAAGTGTGTGGCAACAGTCCAAGCATGCACTCTTGGGAAATGGAACTGTTCGGGTGTGTGATTCAGTCCACGTGCATACACCCTGGGAAAAAGAAGGGAGTTGTTTTTGTAGAGAACTGTACTGCCTAGCAAAGAGTGTTTGGAAAAGGAATGTACTTGTTTGCCATGACCAACCATTGTTGGGTCCACTTGTGCTTTAGTAACATCTGTGAATAAAGCCGTACTGCACGATCCCAGCTGCTGCACTGGACAATATGATCATTGCTTCTGAGTGGAATTATTGGGACCCCCTCAGCAGTTAGGTCTAGCATACGTCTAGCATCCTCTCCCCCTGGACCTGGTTGTATTTACAAAGGTTCATTTTGGCAATTGTACCCCAACCCCCTTCCTTTAGACAATGAGTCTGGTATACCCTCTACAGCTAGGAGTAGTACCAATCTGAGTATTTCTGCCAAAAATAAATATGCCATATGTGGGTACTAGCTCTTTTAGTGGGGGGTGCCAACTTGCAAAAAATGGCCTGAGGATTACATATAAATAACATTTTAAATCCAAAACCTCATTAAGCCCCTCAAGAGATAAATTTCTGAGGTGGAAAATACACCAGGATTCTCTCTGTAGTAATCTTTCTACTCTATCCTCACCTCTAGGAAACTGTGGCACATATTCCAGACCTATAAATTTAAAGTTACAGAGATTTATATAGACTTTGATGTCATATAGACTTTGATATGATGGCATTCCTTATAATGTGTCCCTATTGCATTTTTCACAGCACCATTTTTGATGGCCCTGATATGTTCTAACAATCTAACTTTCAATTACCTAGTGGTCCTGCCCACACAAATCTTTGAGCAGGAACACCAGGCTGCATAAAACACATGGTTTGAGTAACAGCTGACAGTCTAATATCGACTGGCTTAATATTATTACCCATTAGGGCCTGTTTACCTCGTACTGCATATCTTACATGCAGAACATTTTTGTATGGATAGAAGCCTGTCGGCCTACTTCTCAGCCAGCTGTCAGTTTTAGGTTCTGTATAGTAGCGATTGGTAAGGATGTCCCCAAGATTTTGCCCTCTTGAAAATGTAACTCTTGGTCTGGAACCTACCACATTAGTCAAAGTTGTGTCTGTCAATAAGACAGACCAGTGCCTCATGATTAGTTTTTTATTTCCAGCTGCAAGTGAATATCTAGTAACAAAGGTTTCCTTCACTTCTTCTACTCAAGCAGTGGTGGGTTCCAGACCTAGGGTGACTTTAAATTTAAAGGTCTGGAATATGTGCCACAGTTTCCTAGATGTGGGCTAGATTACAAAGATTACTACAGAGGGAATCCTGGTGGATTTTCCACCTCAAAAATGTATCTCCACACAGCCAGAGGGCGCTGCTGAAGATGGCTGCTTGATTCTTCATCTCCCTGGATTCACCAAATATCATCATCCATCCTACAGATTCCAGACTTCCTACCTTCACCAACATCTGAGATCTTACTATATGTACATCGCAGAACAGCTCTGGTACAGTATTTTTATTGCCTCATAATTACTGAACGAGTTATCTACAGCTTTTCAATTTCTCTATTAAGGCCTACAATAATGGCAGACCAATCTCCACATAACAGTTCTCTTAATAGAGTGGAGGCAATGTTTCAGCAACTAATAAGTGAAATCAATGTATTAAAAATTGCATCTCAACAAAATATCAATAATATGCAGGCACTTGATCAAAAAATCAGCGCTACTAATGTTAAAGCATCTCAAAATGAAGATTCCATTAACACATTACAGGCTACCATCAGGGAGCAGGACAGAGTTATTAGGAACCTTCAGGACAAAATAGATGATATTGAAAATAGAAACAGACGTAACAACCTTAGATTTCTCAGATTTCTTCTAACTCATGTACTTCCTTCTTTGCTTAAATTACCAGCCGGCCAAGACCTAATCATCGAGAGATCTCACCGCACCTTAAATCCAAGGCCTGGACCCGACCAGAAACCCAGGCCCATCATTGCCAGATTTCTAAACCACGCACATACTGAACTGATTCTTCAAAAAGCGAGGCAATTAGGTGCACTTACTTGGCAAGAAAACAGAATCCTAATTTTCAGAGACTATTCTAAAGAATTATCTAACAAACGAAAAGCTTACAACCCCATTAAAACAATCCTTCATCAGCGTGGAATTAAGTTTGCACATGCTACCCTGCAACAATGCGCCTTTTTGAATAATTCTACCAGAGATTTCAGTACCCCAGAATCTCTCTCTGAATTTCTGAATTGGACACAGCCGCGCCTACATTTGCCTTGCGATGCTAATGCAGCTTCGTTCCTTGCTCCAGCACAAGCACTTCAATTACAATGTCTTGCCCTTCCTGCTGAAACTGTCCTTCAGGTCCCTGAGAAATCTGCAACCATCATATCTGCCACTGTAGCTCCTGCCAGAAGCTCTGCACGCATACAAGAAAAAAAAGCATCTGGTTCTTCTCTAAATAATAATACTTGCTGTTTAAATAATATTTCCACCTCTCCAGCTTCCCATGTGGAACGTCACATCAGTTTTCTACTCTCTTACCTTGTCTCAACAAATTCTCCCCACTCCAAGAAGATCTGCTCCAAGAAGATCTGCACTCATCTACGGAGGATCTGAGACAGACTGTATCCAACCCCTTTACTCAAGACCAGAAGAAGCTCTCAATGGGTAATGACTCTCCCGATTCTTCCTGGGCTGATCTTGTGTCCAGCTCTCCTTTTAAATCATCTGAACCACCCAAAAAGAAAAGGAGAAGAAAATTGAAGAGCAAGGCTACCTGAGGCTTTTCCCACTTAAAAAAAAAAAAAATTGTAATAAATACTATGGCCCATAATTAGATGTGATATAGCAGTTTCTCACCAGAATCCCTCCTCTTCACACCACCTCACTCGATTCCTTCAGTACATTTACCGCAAAGTGCAGTCTCTATCGCACCCAACAGGTTTGGAGCACTTAAATGCAGTAAATCACTATCGCTGCTGAGAAGCCTGTATCTGTCTGTGGGAGGTGAGCCAGTTGACACTGGAGGTATTTAATCCATGTGGGAGTTACTCTCAATGTATTCAATGGAAAAAAAAAATAAATGAGAGAAAGAATAAATATTAAAATGTTTGTAAGATCTCTTCTAATTAATCCTTGTGTGGTGCCAGACATTAGTATATATAATTGCTATTCACACTCTAATTTTTCATAAGCTTTGTCGCCACCATGTGGTCAGACGCATACATACATATATAGAGTTCTGTATTTCATATCAGTGTGCCCTTAACCCCTACTATTATAGCATTTTTCCACATAAATCATATCATTTGGAATGTGGAGGATGATTAGACAAATACTCTAAAATCATTTACTTATTTAATATTTATTTTGCATCACTTCTGGTATGTAGTGCATCAGGTGCATTCCCATTATATCTCACAGATTTTGCACCAAAGTATGCTTCCATTTGTATTTTTATACATTGAGTTTTTCCGCCTTTTCACATTATTCTTCATCCCATTTTCTTCCAAATCATTGGAACTTATAAAAATGATTCCACAATACACTGATGCACTATGAACCTATAGTATATACTGCATTCCCTAACCTAGCTTATGTGGATTAATACACATCGGGCATCCTTTTATCTGGCTCACACTGTTTCAGCATTATCTGCCATCATGTTGGTATACTTTATTTAATATTGGACTTATTGCTAGGTTCAAGCTAATTCATTATGTTTGGAATTTAACACTATTACATAATTATCCTTTTTTATTTGGTAGAATGATGTTTTGTTTTTTTCCAGGGTAATGCTTTAATTACCTCAGCACAAATCTCAATTACACTTCATTAATATACTGTTATATAAAGTTTAGTATCTTAAGATTATAGGGTAAACTGTATCTTGAGATTCACTAATTACTAATACGCTTAGTAGTGTAGAGAGTGAGAGTCCTGGTATATTTACCGACTCTTATTGCTCTGCATTTCATAAAAGTTTCAAATTAATATTCTTGTTACTGAATTTATACTAACGTTTGTTGGTTCTAATGTTTAATTACTTGATATTCTTATCTCTATACTCTCCTCTAGAGACAAAATGAATACAAATACTCAATCATCTCGAACCCATACAAGTTAAGGGCCCTGCATACATTTGTTTATTATATATATTTACCTTTTGAATCTGTGACATCCTCCAAATTAATGGTATTGAGTCCCTCATTCCTATTTGTAACTAATTACCTTATATCCTAGTACCATGAGTGATCTAATCTTACATTCATGGAGTGTCAAGGGACTCAACTCGCTTGTAAACGTAAAGGGCATTACCTATCTTAAAAGCATAAAACACATATTGCCTTCTTACAAGAAACTAAACTTTTATCAGAGGATGTCGACAGACTTAAAAGGGACTGGGTCGGTCAAGTATATGCGCCATCTTCTCCATCCAAAAACATGGGGTTGCTATCTTAATACATACATCTCTTAATTGGCCCCCATAAAATCATTAGAGACCTGGATGGTAGATGGATTATAACCCTATTAAACACCACAGCAGGTCCGCTTATGTTTGTGAATGTATATGCACCCAACTTTGATTCACCCATTTTCTTCCATAATCTATCCAACAAATTATGATTAATAATAAAATAATTCACCTATTCTTATTGGTGGTGACTTTAACTTAGTACTACAAGCATATTTAGACAGAGTAACTCATCACATGATGCCCACCCCGTAGTATTAATGCTCTATCAATGCTTATGAAGGATTTAGGTCTCTCGACATTTGGAGACTACATCATCCCAGAGAACGAGATTACACCTTTTATTCCTCTTTACATAAATCATATAGTAGGATTGATTATTGGTTCTCTTCTCCCTCATTACTGAAAAAATTATTGATACATCGATTCTCCTATTGTTATATCTGATCATTCCCTATCAGTTTGCATTTACTCTGGGGTCCACCTTCTTCTAAATCCCCATCTTGGCGTTTAGACTCACTTTTACTCAGAGACCCTGAATTCACTCCTTGGATTAAAACCCAGATTCAAGATTTTCTTTCTATTAACGATACTCAGATATGTCTCAAGGTACTATCTGGGAAGCATTAAAAGCCACTATTAGAGGTAAAATTATTAATTATGCAGTGCATAGAAAGAAATTAAGAGAACAACAATTAGCTAATTTAGAAAATCCCTTAAAGAAAAGAAACCCAATACTTTAAATTAAATAAACCCAATCATAATTCACAGCTTCATCTGGAAATTCTACAATTAAGAATTAAAATTAACGAGTTGATATCCAGGAAAGCTGAACTTGCCCTTTTAGGATTAAACACGGTTATTGGGAACAAGGATAAATCAGGAAAGTTGCTCTCTTACCAGCTAAAACTCAACAGATGCAGAGACATATAGCAGGTCTAAAAGATCCATCAGGTCAGACACACAGACAACCTTTCAATCAATCGATTATGCAATCCTTTTACCATCAACTATACTGCAACCTAATACTACAAATCCCAACCTAATACAACATTTTCTGGAAAATTGAATCTACCCCACCTATCCCCTCAGGACAAAGCTGTGCTTGATAAACCAATCACTTTACAGGAAATCCAAACTGCTTTATCATCATTAAAAAATGGTAAAGCACCTGGCAGTGATGGGTTCCCTATTGATTTTTATAAAACCCTATCTGACACTCTTTGTCCTGTATTAGTCAATGTATTCCAAGAAGCAACCTTAATAAAGAAACTCCCATGCACAATGACCGAAGCCATCATAACAGTCTTACCAAAAAAAGACAAAGACCCTTTACATCCTTCAAACTATAGACCGATCTCACTTCTTAATACTGATTGAAAAATCTTTGCCAAATTATTAACTCTCCGCTTAGAATCTTTAATGACTAAACTCATCCATACTTCTCAATCAGGATTTATTAAAAATAGAAACAGTTCCTATCATCTTCGCTCATTACTCAATTTAATTCACAAAGCAAAAACTCTTAAAACCCCTGCAGCTGCAATAGCCATTGACTTTGAGAAAGCATTTGACTCTCTCAATTGGGAATATCTATATCAGGTGCTATCTCATTTTGGCTTTACAAATAATTTTTGTGCTTGGATTCAATTATTGTATACCTCCTTCTTCAGCTCGAGTTCTCACGAACTCTATTTTGTCCCCTCCTTTACTTAGCAAGAGGCACCAGACAAGGATGCCCCTTATCGCCTTCATTGTTTATACTTGCCATGGAACCTCTTTCTGCGTCCCTACATCAATCCGGTACAATTAAAGGCATTACTATTAGTAACTCTCACTATACTTCACTTTCACATGCAGATGATCTCCTTATTTTACTCGAAAACCTCGAAAGTTCTGTGCAACCTTTAGTTAAACTACTGAATGACTTCACCTCCCACTCTGGATTAGCTCTAAACCTTAACAAATCTGAAACGCTACCACTGAATAACCTTTGTAGTCCCCTCATGAACAACTCATTAGGCTTTCGTTGGGCCCCCCAAGGTATATCTTATCTTGGCATTCGGATCACCCTGACATTGAATAAATTATGGGATGCTAATCTTTCCCCTCTGTTAACCAGTATCCAAACAACACTTGATAGATGGAAGCTACTTAAACTTTCTTTTAATGGTAACATTTCCGCCATTAAAATGTCAATAACTCCTAAAATATTATACCTATTTTCCAATATCCCTTTGATACTTCCCTCTAGTTTTCTTACCAAAATAGACAAAATTATCGGCAGCTTCATTTGGGAAGGCAAAATACCTAGATTTAGTCAATAAACTTAGATCCCATTGGTCAAAAGGTGGCTTTGGCCTTCCTTGGTTCCAAGCCTACTTATGGGCTTTCCTTACATCTCAAACAATTAAATGGTTTAACAAACCCAACATCCAGTCTCCTTTATGGGTCAATATGGAAACATCCTTATGTCCTGGTAATGTGGTGACTTCTTTCCTTTATAACACCCTTACCTCTTCTTTAAAGTCTCACCCTACCATAGCTGCTTCTATATTCTATTGGAAAATCATTCACAAGCATATTAAATCTAACCCCAAACCCTTAGCTTACACCCCATCTGGGGTAACCACCATATATCTCTTGATAATCATCCCATTTTTTGTCGTACCTGGAAAAATAAGGGTATTCTCTTTTTGTAGGATATACTTGAACCCAAGTCATTAAAGTTAAAATCTTACACCGACCTACGAGGCATATGGAATCTTCCCCATCAGGATTTTTGGAAATATCTACAGCTTTGTACCGCATGCAACTCTTACCTCACACCTTCTATCAATTCTCTGTATGATAAGCACATCTCTAAATGGATAAAAACAACATCCAATTTAAATAGCACTGTTTACAAAGATATTTGTGATATCCTTCCTGACTACTCTGTCAATGCTAAAACAGATGGAGTACTTTGCTACAATATAATATCACCAATGCACAATGGTCCAGATGTTGGCTCTCCTGTCACAAATCTTTTAATGATGAACGAGTTCCTCATTCAAACCAAGATCTTTCATTTGTGGTACAGAACTCCTGTTGTATTACAAAAATGGGTTTATTGAACAATAACAATTGCTGGCGCTGCAGTTCCCCAATGGGGATTTATTGCATATCTTATGGCACTGTCCTCATACAAAAGATTTGGCACTGTACTCACAGATTTGCAATGAAAGTGGTAGGTCAACCTTTACACTAGACCCTAAACATTGCATTCTTGGTATTTTAATCACGTTCTTATAAAATTTCATATTCGCAGAGCAGATGGTTAAATATACTCTTCCTTCAAGTTAAACGCACAATCCTCATGCATTGGAGATCCAACATAATCCCTACCCTTCCGGTATCATTAACCAACTATTGCAATATGCCTCTGGACCGTATGATATATATCTTGTCTGACCGACTCATGTTATATAACAATTGTTGGCAGGGCTTTTTAATTTTTGAATCAACTAAATCTTCCAACACCAATGTATGGACTTAATATATATGGATTTTCCCTTTACTGTTACATCATTGTAGTCTCGCTTTTTCCCCTTTTATAGTTTCCCTGTCTCTTCTTAACTTCCTTATATATCTTTCTTTCCTATACTCTGTTCTCAATCATTCTTTATTACTCCACAATCCTTTTACTGAATGTACTTTTTTCCTTTTGCAGCATCATATATAATTATGTAACATTTTAATATAAACCGTATCTAATCATACTATCCGCTTTAAGTTCACTACAAATGTCAAGTATATGCTAATTACATGACCTGTATTGTTTACTATATTTTAAACCAAAAGCTCCTTGTATTATTGTAGCAATGTTCTTATTATATGCTGCCTCAATTTCTTTAAAAAAAAAAATCCTCACATTGTACTGTACTGTAAGAGGTTTGTCTGTATATCTTATGAAAAATTAATAAAAAAGTTTAACTGCAAAAAAAAAAGTTTATCTCCTGGGGGACTTAATGAGGTTTTGGATTTAAAATCTTATTTATAAATCCTGGCTTTAATGAACCTGTCTTTGGTCATTTTCTGCCTAGGAAAGTGATCCTTGTGTATTATTTGTATTACACATCACCTATGGTTAACCTAGGGATATGGTTGCTATGGTCTTAAGGGTTTATGATGTTTTCTGACTTTTTTTATGTGGCCTCCTACCAATTTTTGCATTTTAGAGCAGGATTCACAAAGCAGATGTGCTCAGCGCAAATGAGATGCGCCATCCCCAAACTGTGTTATTCACAGAAGGATGTGCAGCAAGATGCACTATTCACATCCCCACCGTGAATACCACTGAAGCACCATGGCGCAAACTGAGATGCCCCAGCGCAACCAGGATGCACAGAAGCACCTTGGACCACACAACACTGAATAAAGAGCATGTCAGCAAGGGACACAGGAGCAACAGGGGGAGACTGCAGTGGCACAAAGGATGCAGGTGAACAACCCAGAAGGGACTGGTCAGAGGGCCAAAGGGATGAAGAGTGGCCAAAGCAGACAAGGTGCACAGACAGAGCATACATGGTGATGCCTGGAAGTACCAGACACACACTTAACACAGGGGCCCAACAGGCACAGATGCCATGCACAGGGGTGACTGGTAAGGTGGGCTACAGCAGAAGAGGTACATCATGCAGCATGGCAGAGGGTGCCACACATGTCCTGGTACACAGGAACACAACAGGGTGGACATGGAAGCTGCATCACTGGTGCACACAGGGGGACAGCAGGCACAATGACACACAGGCTGAAGGCCATGTCCCGCACAGGTGGAACATGCCCACAGGCAATGTGGACTGCAAGAAGAGCAGCACAACAGTGTACTTGTGCAACAGAAACAACCAGCATGTGACACACACAGAATAGGGGCAATGTGCAAGCCAGCATGGTGTAAAGCCTCCCAACAGGCCATAAGCAACAAGGAGGGCACACACTGTAATCGGCATGAAAGGTGGACAGGGCGCATAGATGCGCAGTACCACAGATGCACATGTGTGAATGGGAACAAAGGTACAGTGGAAGCCGGTAAGCACAACAGAGCACAAGCACAAGGTACAATGAATGACCATAGACACCATTATCAATATAAAAATCTTTAGTCAAACAAGAAAAGTAACACAATGAACTATTTATAATGGTAAAACAACAGTACAAACAGGGATGGGGTGGTGTGGGAATCAACACAGCAACACAATAAACAGTACACAGTAAGGGGACGGTATGGTGGTTGTGGAACAGGGGAAGACAACTGGCAACAGGGATGGGCATGGAGGGCAGAGGTCTATTAACAAAGGGGCTATATACAGGTGGCCCAGTGGCCTAATGTCCTGGATGGGCTGCAGCCTGGTGGCCACCCCTGCTGCCCCAGGTTCACAGCACCCTGACAAGCAGGGTGATAGCCTGCTGGAGCTGCCCCTGCCTTCAGTAAAGTGGCTCCAATGTTCGCCGGAGCACCCTCCTGAGATGCAACCTTGCCGTCCGACCAAAGACTCCTTTCGTCCTCTGCCCTGGCACACCTGGCTGGACTCTCCGTGGACCGACAGTGGGAACACAGACAACAGGAACTAAGTGCCATGGTCCACACCTGCCCCCCCTTTCCCACCACGTGAGTGAGCAGGAGGCAGCCCCCACGGCAATAGCCGACAGCCCGCCAAGAACACCACATGCCAGCAACAGGCTGGCACACAGTGCCACACTGTGACCATGCAGTGGTAACTGAGACAGCACAAGGCCCACGTGTGCATGCAGAGTGACGTGCAGAGGGGCACACAGCCATGTCTTACATAGCATGTGCTGATGCCAGCAAGCTGTACAACCGTGCAGGCCCCATTCGAACACCAGTGGAGCACCACAGTGTGCCCATGGTCCTCAGCAGATGCGCACAAGGTGGATGGACACACAGGAGCCCTGTGCACTGTGGCCCTAACACATGCCGCCATGGTGACACCCCATGTATGTGTGCAACATACAGCACACAGACATGCACATGTGACCAGCAATGGCCTGCAGTGGGCAGCACCCCCCCCCCGCTGAACACAAAGAGGATGAACAAGCAGAACACTCACCTGCACCCACATGACTGGATCTCCGGCTTCCTCCACTGGCCCTAGTGAGCCTGGCCTCCACTGCTGCCATGGCCCTCTGCCTGTCTGCTGGCCCTGCCAGGGAAACACAAGCAAAGAGCACCGTGAGGTGATAGTAGGTGTGTACCACCCCCAACCTGTGTCCCACAGCAACACCACTGGTGTCAGCATGCAGTAATGGATGCACCCCTACAGTGACCCAATGAAAGCACCCTGGGCAACGTGCAGTAACACACAGCACCCCAGCCCATGACCACCATGGTAGTGTGCAGATGGATGTGTGCACCATGCCACCATCAGAACCACAATGCGCTCACCACAGTGCCAATGCACCCCCAGCCGTGCACCATGCCACACACATCTACACACAGTGGCCATGTCTGCGCACCACATGCAGCAGCAGCAGCAGCATGGCATGCCACACAAGTGCATGTGTGTGTGTGTGTGTGTGTGTGTGTGTGGTGAGGGTGAGGGGCCTTGTGCCAGGGCACACTGCCCCCCCCGGAAACCAGCCCCTGCCTGCCTGAGGTGCTGTAAGTAGTTGTGACTTACCTGGACGTGGCACTGCACCCCTGCATGCCTGATCACGTAGGCTCTGGAACCTGTCCAGGTACCAGTGCTGCAGGTCCCCATAGTGGTGCCTGCACTGCTCCCCCATGTGCTTCACACTGGTCCTGCGCACAAAGTGCTCTGCAACCCTTGCCTATTCAGCTAAGCATGGCTCAATGAGGTCCTGTGTCCCAAATAGCTGTTCCTCCAGTGGCATGACTAGTGCCACAAAGGTTCACTAGCTCCACCTCCCTCAGTTCATGACCCTGGGCCCTACTGCCTGTGCATGTGGCATGGCTTGACATAGTTTGTCTGGAGCAGGTGTGCACTGAACAGGCTGCTGGTGTGCAATGGCCTATTCGTGCCACATGCGCGATAGGCCGTCGTGCACCCGACCGCGCATCACAGTTTTGTGGCATTGCAATGCACGATTGCTGCCCATTATGCATCACCATGCATGTGCTGTGTGCACATCGTGGGTGGGAGACCAGGGTCAGGGGGTCATGACTGGGTTGCACATGCGTGATTCGCGTGGTCCCACCATATTGTGAATGGCAAACAATGTCACCCACAGTGCACTGGGACTGCACATACTGCCAGTGGTGTGCCATGGACTGGAGGTGCGCATTGACGCATTGTCACACCGATGTGTCATACACGCACACGAGTCAGGCAGCACAGATCCAATAGTGCATGTGGATATGGATGCGCTGCTGTCAATGAGCATGTCAATGGAACCACCGGACAGGATGTGCTATGCAGGGCATGGCACTGACTCTGCATCTCGCATGCATGGGGATGCACCGTGCTACTTGTGCCGCATTCAGGAGATGACCCCAAGTCAACCACACATCCGTGGGAATGCGCCATAGGGGAATGTGCTCAATGCACCAGTTGCACATTGCTGATTGAGATGAGCTGGGGGCAATTATGCAATTCACAGACAATGCTCCCAGATCAGCTCATTGCCATATTCAGGGGCATCTCACCTGTTCAGCATCTCATTACAGATGCTCCCAATCCCATTTGCATGCTCTGAACCATAAATGTTCCTGAATGCGCCTCCCCACTCCACAGGTGACTGACAGGTATTGCATCCTTGAAGGTAGGTCTGTTTACAATTTACCATTAACAGCTTATCAGCACCATCTGACAGTGAGGTTTTAAGGGCATACAGGGTGCTGTATCTGTGCAGCATCCTGCCACTGTGCTGGCACACATCCACATTTGCCTGAACTGTGCTGATGCCTGCATATTGTCCCCCACAGGAACCACAGTGTCCACACTGGATGAAGCAGCTGGACAGAGATGTCTGAACTTTACAGCAGTTGAAGACAGAGTGCTGCTGGAGGCCTACCTTCTGAGGCAGAGCATCCTGTCTGGCAGGGGTGGCAGCCACCTGCAATGGGATGAGGGCTGGGAGCAGGTGGCCAGGCACGTGAATGCCCATGGCACATACAACAGAACACCACAGGAGTGCAGGAACCACTTCCATGATGAGAAGTGAAGGGCCAAGGATAAGATGGCCAACATGAAGGCCTCCCTGAGTGCAACAGGGGGTGGCCTGCAGACTGCATTGTGCCTCATCCCAAATAAGGAAAGTCTGGTAGCCAGCATGTGCTGGATGACAGTGATGGGAGTTCTGGGTGGCGGCTTCCAGACAGGTGGCAGTCCATCACAGCACTGTGAGTGTACATGTCCCAAGCACTGTGCTGGTCTGTGTGTGCATGCCATGGGTGCCCTGACTAGCCCCACCTTGGGCTGCTAAGCACCCATGTGTCAGTGTGCATTGAGCATGTCGCTGTGCACCCTATCTGTCTACAGTGTAATGCAGACACAAAACATGCCGCCCCTGTGTAGCACAATGTGGGCGGGGCCGTGGGGGGTGGTGGTCATCTGGGATGATGTACTCGTGAGTGGTGGCCAGAGAGGCAGTCACACACATGTCCTAGAGTGCCTGTACAGGCCTCGGTGCATGTCTGCCTATGCTGGTGCATGGCAGCAGCAGTGGCCCCATGGGCGGCACTCCCCTGTATGGCATGTCAGCCGCACACATGGCACACGTGCATGTCTCCCTGTACATGCATAGATACATAGACATTGTTGGCAGAAAAGGGCCTATGACCCACCCAGTCTGCCCATCTGAGCTTGTAAGTTCAGTTTATGTTTTCCTAGAAGTCTGTTGCCCCTTACCCCTAACCTCCAGAATTCCCTTATGTCTATCCCATGCATTCTTAAATCCCGTGTTTCAGCCCTCACAACTTCCTCTGGCAGGGTGTTCCACTTGTCCACCACCCGTTCTGTGAAGGAATTCTTCCTTATGTTTCCTCTGAATTGCAGTCCCTTCAACTTCATCCCATGCCCTCTAGTCCTGGAACATCTTTTTCACTGGAAAATAGTGTAGTCCTGCACCCTGTTCCTCCCTGTAAGGTATTTGTATGTCTTTGTCATATCCCCTCTCTCCTTCCACTCCTCCAGGGAGTACACATTCAAGTCCTTCAACCTGTTCTCATAGGACTTGTGATGCAATCCCTGTATAATCTTTGTTGCCCTCCTCTGAACCTTCTCTACCTTGTCTATGTCCTTACGTAGGTAAGGTCTCCAGAACTGTACACTGTACTTCAGGTGTGGTCTCACTAGTGTCTTGTATAGTGGAAATATGACCTCCCTTTTCCTGCTGGTGATGCCCCTGCCCATGCATCCCAGCATCCTATTTGCTTTACCTGCTGCCTTCTCGCACTGTTTCCCTACCTTGTGGACATCAGAGATGATAACCCCAAGGTTCCTTTCCTGCTTGGTGCATGCTATATCCTCACCTCCCAACTGATATGTTGTTCCAGGGTTTTTGTGCCCCATATGCATTATCTTGCACTTCTTTGCTTTGAATTTCAACTGCCAAACCCTTGACCATTCTTTAAGCTTCTGCAGGTCCCTCCTCATTCTGTCTACACCCTCTGGTGTTTCCAGTCTGTTACAGAGCTTTGTGCCATCAGTTAACAGGGAAACTCTGCCTTCTAGGCTCAGTGCAATGTCACTGATGAAGATGTTGAATAGGACTGATCCCAGCACTGATCCCTGTGGTACCCCACTGGTCACTCTTCCCTCTGTGGAGTGACAGCCATTTACCACCACCCTCTGTGTCCTGCCACCCAGTCAATTACCTACCCACCACACTACTGTCCTGCTCACTCCCATATTCCCCAGTTTGTTTAATAGCCTTCTATGTGGCACAGTGTCAAAGGCCTTGCTGAAATCCAGATAGGCCATGTCCGCTGCCTTCCCCTGATCCACCTCCCTTGTCACCCAGTCAAAAAATTCAATTAGGTTGGTCTGACATGACCTCCCCCCGGTGAAACCATGCTGCCTTGGGTCCTGTAATCCGTTGGCAACCAGATGTTCCACCAACCTCTCCTTCATTAGTGCTTCCATGATCTTCCCCACTATTGAGGTCAGGCTGACTGGTCTGTAGTTCCCCGTTTCTTCCTTGTTTCCGCTTTTGTATAACAGGACTACATCTGCTGTCCTCCAGTCTTTGGGTACCTCCCCTGTTTCCAGTGATCGGCTACAGGATTGCCAGAGGTTCAGCCACCGCCTCTCTTAGTTCCTTTAGGATCCTGGGGCGCATCCCATTTGGCCCCATTGCTTTATCAACTCTTATTCCTTCCAGTTCCTTCAGGACCCTTTCCCATGTAAAGGGACTTGTGTCCATTTCTGCGCCATTCCCACCCCTTGTACTCCCTTCAGGCCCATTACACTCCTCTTCCTCAGTAAATACTGAGCAGAAATACCTGTTCAGTATGTCAACTTTACTGTTGTCATCCTCCACACGGCCCCCATCCTCCCCCTTCAGTCTCACTATCCCTCCCTTTGCCTTTCTTTTTTCACATATGTACCTGTAAAAGGTTTTGTCCCTTCTACCCACTGATTTTGCGATGCGCTCTTCTGTCTGAGCTTTGGCTTCCCTTACTGACCTCCCTGCCTCCCTTTGCTTCTCCTGGTACTTCTTCCTATCCCCTTCTGCCTGCGTCTTTTTGTATTTCCTGAATGCAATCTTTTTGGCTTTCAGTTTCTCTGCTACCTCCTTGGAAAACCATAATGGCCTCCTCTTCCTTTTCCCTTTGCTACCCTGCTTAATGCATAATTCTGTTGCTCTTGTAAACCCCATTTTAAATATTGCCCTCTGTTCCTCAAACCCTGATTCCCACCCCATTCCCATTAATGCCTCTTTCAAGCATCTCCTCACTTTCCCAAAGTCTGCCCCCCTAAAATCCAGGATACGTGTTTTTGTGCGGTTTGGTTCCGCTCCTTCTGTGATTTCAAACCACAATGACCAGTGCTCACTGTTCCCCAGGTGCTCCCCCACTGTTACCCCCATCACACTGTCCCCGTTTGTGAGCACGAGGTCCAGCATTGCCTTCTGCTGAGTTGGTTCCATGACCAGTTGCTTGAGGAAGGCATCTTGAAGGAAGTCCAGGATAAATCTGCTCCTGGTTGATGCTGCTGCTGGGAGGCTCCAGTCCACGTCTGGAATATTGAAGTCTCCAACCAGCACCATCTCACCTTTGTCTGCCATCCTTCAGATGGCTAGCATCAGTAATAATAATAATAATAAACTTTATTTGTTTAGCGCCTTTCAAACACCAAGACGCTGTACAATAAAAATAAAAACAAATTTTAAAATCAAAATCACAGCAATACTAAAAATTAACAATAAAAGGAAAAAAGATGTATATAAAATCAGAAGACAATAATCTTAAGTAGTAAAAGCAAGATTCCAAAGATGGGTCTTGAGTTTGTGCTTTAAGGTCTCCACAGTTGTGCATTCCGGAAGCTGGCGAGGTAGGGAATTCCAGAGGGTTGGGCAGCAAGCATAAAAGCCCTGGCCCCAGAAGATTTTAAAATAACCCTCGGAACCTCCAGCAACCCCTCATCAGCTGAATGGAGCTGTCATACAGGGGTATAGGGAATCAGAAGCTCTTTCAAGTGGTCGGGGCCAAGTCTGTGCAGGGCTTTGGAGATCAAAAGGCCTACTTTAAACGTGATCCACCACTGTATAGGAAGCCAGTGCAGGGCACGCAAAGCAGGGATAATATGCATCCTTCTTGATTCCCCTGTCAACAGCCTAGCAGCAGCGTTCTGCACTAGCTGCAAGCAGCGGATATCAACCTCGGGAAGCCCCAAGTAAAGGGAGTTGCAATAGTCACAGGTCACCAAGGCATGGACCACACAGGTAAATCCCAGGACGGAACAAAGTGCTTCACCCTGGCAATATTCCTAAGATGGTAAAATGCTGACTTAATGGCTGCTGACACCTGATGACGAAGGGTCAGCCCATCGTCAGGAACAATTCCCAGGTTACGCACTCATTCCGTGGTACGGAGCTGACCCCCCCCCCCCCCAGAAATAAACCGGAAGGCAGATCAGACCTCAACCCCTCTTCCCTGTGCCCCGGGTCCACAACCAAAACCTCGGTCTTACCAGTGTTCAACTTTAGCCAGCTCGAATTCATTCAATCATGGATTTCAGCGAGGCAGTTATTAAATATCGAGAAAGCACTATCCTGGTCAGGCACAAAAGACAGGTAGAGCTGGGTATCATCAGCATAGCAGTAAAACCTCAGCCCATACTGTCTTACAGTGTCTCTGAGGGGTAGCATATACACTGCAAACAGCATGGGGGAAAGCACCGAGCCCTGGGGAACCCCACACTGCAGAGAGAAGGGGGCAGAGGAAAAAATCCCAGACACAACTCACTGTGTTCTCCCAGATAGAAAAGAAAGTAAACCATCTGAGGACTGTACCAGACAGTCCACAGATGGACCTTAGGTGCTCAAGCAAAACCTCATGGTCTACAGTGTCAAAGGCTGAGGAGAGATCAAGGAGAGCCAAGATAGAATGGTTTCTCCGATCTATCACCATCAGGAGATCATTGAACACTCGAACCAGAGCAGTCTCAGTACTCTGCCTCTTACGAAAACCAGACTGGAGAGGTTTGTAGATATTATGGATGGTTAAATGGTCCTCCAACTGGATTGCCACTACCTTCTCAATAACCTTCCCAATAAAAGGAAGGTTAGAGATAGGTCTGCAGTTGGCCAGAATATCTGGGTCCAAAGAAGATTTCTTCAAAAGGGGAGTTACCACCGCTTCCTTCAAGGAGCTAGGGAACTCACCTAATTCTAAGGAGCACCAGACTATTTGTGCCAGACACAGGCCCACAATCTCAACACAACCCAAAATAAGGGAGGTTGGGCCCAAATCTAAGCTACAGCTTGTAGAGTGCATCCCCCGGACAATCCGCATAACATACTTGAACTCCGGCTGGACAAAGGAACTCCAAGAGGCTCGAGGTACAATGGCCAAATGCCAACCAACAGCATCCCCCATAGAGTGTGACTGTCGGATCTCTGATCTCATGTGGGCCACTTTATTCACAAAGAATTGAGTGATCTCATCACACTTTTCTTGTGAAAAGGCTCGACAGAGCTGGAGACAGGCTGGGTTGCACAGCCTGTCCACAGTTCTGAAGAGCTGAGCCGGTCGATTCTGAGCGACAGCAATCTCCCTGGACAGGAATTCTGCCTTCTTACAGGAGATCTCTGATTGGTAGAACCGATAATGTCCCTCCAAACTAAGGCGGTTGACTTCTAGAGCAGATTTCTGCCAGCGACGCTCTAACCGTCGTCCCACACATCGCAGCTCCCTCAAGGACTCATCAAACCATGGGGCCTGAGGGCGAAGCGTGAGGGGGCGAACATGGACAGGAGCAATTGAGTCAAGGGCTGAGGAGATGGCCTGATTATAGGCCAAAACCAACAGCTCGGGACTCTTGCTAGCAACAGGAAGCTCTGAGAGGTTCAACACCGCCATCAGGTCTTCAGGGCACGTATCACGTTAAGGGCGGTATCGAACCATCTCCACAGGGGTAGACCTACGAAGGGGAGCAAAAAAATTGAAGCCTACGTTGTAATGATCAGACCAACTGACTGGTTCCACCATCAAATCAGAGGCCTCAATTCCCAGGAGAAAGACTAGATCTAAGGAGTGACTGTGATTATGAGTAGCCAAGGAAATGATCTGTGTGAAGCCCAGCGATGACATCAGCTGGAGGAAGTGCTGACCAAAAGGTGAGAATTCGTCGTTGACCCAAGCATTGAAGTCACCCAGAAACATCAATCTGGGTGACTCCAATGCCATATCGGCGACAAAGTCTACCACTTCCTGCAGGAATTGTCCCCCCATCCCCTGGTGGATGGCAGATTAGGGCTATCCTGCAGCCCACACCGGCTACCACAGTACACTCGAAGGATTCGGCCTCCTCAACTGGTACACTCATGAGCCCCAATCCGATCTTAAAACAGACCACTACTCCCCCCCCCCCACGATCCAATCTCGAGCGATGAATCATCGAGTACCCGGCTGGAACTGCTGCTTCCCAAATCAACTCCCTATCTGTTTCTTCCTCCTGGCCTGGTGGTCTGTAGATCACCCCTGTGCAGATGGCTGAGCTCATTTTCCTTTCTAGCTTAACCCACAGTATTTTTCCCCCATTTTGCTCCTCCTGGATCTCTGTGGCCTTTATGCCATCTTTCACATAAAGTGCCACTCCTCCTCCCTTTCTGCCTGCCCCGTCTCTTCTGAATATGTTGTAGGGGGGTATGGCCATCTCCCAGTTGTGGTTATCATTACACCAGGTCTCTGTGATGGCCACAATGTCCAGGTCCGACTGCACAATGACAGCCTCCAGATCCTCCATCTTGTTGCTGAGGCTCCTGGCATTGACACACATGGCTTTCCGTGATTTGAATTCCCTGAACTGTTTAGCTGTTCTACTCCAGCCCCCTCCCTGGTTGTCCTTTATTCATGGTTCTCCCTGCTGTCTTCCCTTCTGTTGAATTTTGCCCCCTTTCTGCCTATCCACCTCTTGGGTGCTTATCTTCATCTTTTGCACACTGCTTTGTAGAGATATCCACTCCTTCTGTTCACTGGTTCCACTGCTAGCTGTGGGGGGGGCAATTAGGTACCCTCCTTGCTGGACTGCCACCCTCCTTGGCTAGTTTAAATGTGTGTCCATGTAGCATTTAAACTTATCATTGAGTGCTTGGATATCCCTCCAGGATGGATGCAGGCCGTCAGGCTTGAACAAGCCTCCATCCCTCCAGGTGGGTCCCCAGTCACCAATGAATCCAAACCCTTCCTCACGGCACCAGTTCTTCAACCATGAGTTAAAGTTCCTGGCACGTGTGCCCATATGCTCTCTCATGCTTCTCACAGATAGTACTTCTGAGAAGGTGACAGAAGTAGCTATTTGCTTGAGATCCCTCCCCAATTTTCTAAACTCTTCCTGAACTTCCTTAGGACGGTTCCTTGTTTGCCAGGTCATTAGTACCTAGGTGGATAATGATATCTAGCTCACCATCCCGTCTTGCCTTCCCGGTGATCTCAAGGATCTTCCTCCTATCCCTCCATGCCATGGCACCTGGTAGGCACCTCAATTTCCTGTCCTCCCCCTCCTGTGTTCCTAGCTGGATCCCTCTTATGATAAAGTCCCCCACCAGGATTCACTTCCTCCTCCTCTGGGATCCACTGCTCTCCCCACTGAGGTTACCTCCTTGGTTGACCTCCACATCCTTCCTTTCCACTTCTCTGGGTACCTCTGTTTGGTTGTCCCCATTTTCCAGTTCAGCATATGAGTTTTGGAGAGGAATAGGATTTGGGATGTGCCTCTGCCTGACTGCCCTAAGCCTCCCCCAACCCACCATTATCCAAGTGCTCCTCATTCTTGGCATCCTTTGAGGCAGCGGCGTTGGACTGGGTGGTCTCTGGATAGGGGAGAGGGTACTCCTGACCCAGTTTACTTTCTGCTCTGAGTCTGGCTACCTCATCCCACAGTCAGAGAGATACCTGCAGATAGGGCATCCAGATGGTCTGCTTGAATACGGCTGCCCCGCATCCACTGCATTGCCACCACTCCCCACATTATACTGCACTTCCTTGTACTTCTCTGTTACTGAAGCTCTCCTAGTTCCCTCTTTATTAAATTATTGTCCTGAAAATCTTGCTACCAATCCTCAGATTCTTTTTTTTTTAAAGAAGGAAAACAAAACCAAAAGAAAAAACATTAGTCAAAACACTTGTGCCGAGAGCGGCTTCCTCTCCTTATGCCCCTCCTACTCCACAACCCCTGCTATTCCCTGTGCTTAGCTCCTGACAATCAGATTTAACAGGGCATATAATTAATAGTGGGGAACAGGGAAGGGAGGCTGGGCAAAAATTTGCAGCAAGTAAAGACAGCAAAGGAAAACAGCAGCACTACAAGCACACCAAACTAGGTTTTAAATTTTCAACAGCCCAAAAACAAATCTAAGTAAAGACAGCAAAGAAATAACAGTACCACTAAAACATACAAATCTAAGTTTAAAACAAAAACAGCAATGAGCAGTTAGTGCACTGCATTGAAATGAATCTGGATCCTTCCTCTTCTGGCTTCTTCTCTCTGCCTGTCTGAACACACCATTTACACATGTCAGTAACCACGTTTCCCTTCTCTCTTACAGCTGATCACATCTCATGGGTGCTGCTGTGGCCGGAGGACTCCCCGATGACCTGGCAGTGGAGGAGGCCAGGCCATCACACTGCGTCGCAACTGGGGCTGTGGCTGATGCTGTGCCAGGCCCTTCCAATGCCACCGCAGCCCCGGATGCAGCATTGGATGGTGCAGGGCCATCAAACCCCCTCCATGTCCAGTGCCACCGTTGGTGGCCATGGTTGCTCATGGCTGGTCAACATACCGCATTTAGCTGATGATGACCCAGTGGACAGGGTCGACATTGTGGATGCCTGCTGGTGCTGGCATCTGGAATGCAGGGGGCATACGATGATGATGATGATGATCCCGATGCCGCACAGATATGGGGGGACATTGCCAACAGCAGTCCAGCCAAGGCACAGGTGCATGCACAGGTGGCACCATGCGGTGCTGGTGGTCCTATGGTCCCAGGCACACCCGCAGGGCCTGCACAACTACCCATGGTGGCAGTTGCTGGAGGCTCTGTGTCTGGTGCTGCTGTGAGGACAGGAACTGCTGTCACTGTTCAGCAGGGTGCTGTGCAGCAGCAGCAGGTGGCAGGGGACCATGATGAGGGTGTCCCTGGACATGCAGTGCTTGCCCATGCCCAGTCTCCACCCATACAGTGTCCTGCTGTGGGGTGTCCACTTACGGTGGATGTAGTGCAGCAGACCGGGACCCCATCTGACCGTCAGCACCATCCCCGTGATGCATCCCCTGCCGATGAGTTTGAGAGCTATACACGCCTCTTGCAGGATACCATGGAGGGGCAGGCATCTCTCAGAGCAGAGCTAAGGGACATTTGGACACAGCTGACCATGGAACATGAATTGTCAGCTGTGTGTTTTGCCCAGATGCTGGCAGAGGCTCACCTACTGTGGGTGGGCACGACTGCTTCTCTGGAGCAGATTGCACTTACTGCTAAGGTGGCGAATATACACAGAGCGTCACATGGCTGCCGGGCTACTGGCCGCACACCCAGGAGTGCGTCACACACCCCCAGGTTATAGCATCAGATGACCCCATTGTTGCTGGCACCGTCACCACACATGGCCATCCCTAACACCCCTGGATCCAACCTGGGTCTCAGGGACATCACACCAGTGAGCTTCCATTCATGGTCTCATTGCAGTACCCCACCAGGAGTGGTGGACACCCTCCTGTGGCCAGTGGCTCTGACTCAGCAATCACCAGGTGAGGGCATGGCTGCCCACATGTCCGTGGTGGCTGTGGTGGCTCCCACTGATGCCTGGATTGACAGCCCCCATGGCCCCTGTTACCAGCACCCGTTGCAACCCACACACCAGGTTGACAGTGCCTGGGGCAGCGTGAGGCACCATGCGCCTGCCCTGGTACAACACCTGCGTGGGACACCTGTGTGTTGCACTTTGCATGGCCAGAAGAACTGGTGTTGTGCTATGTGGCATGGGCATGATGAGTGCAGCCCTGTGTCTGCTGTGCACGTATGCTGGCGGATGTACACTGATCCATGCCATCCCCAGCACAGACACTGTGTCCACCCTGTCCATGTGTGGCCTGCTGTGCATGTCTGTGCATCGTTGTCACCCCTCATGGGTGCACTACATGATGGCTGTGTGGTTGTCATCTGACCTGTGGTGTGTGTTTGTGGGTGTGGGTGTGTGTGTGTGTGTGTGTGTGGTGTGTGTGTGTGTGTGTGTGTGTGTGTGTGTATGTGGGGCTGCCGAGTTGTCCCACTTGTGTTACTCACCTTCAGTCCCTGAAGTGCTCTTCCACAATGGTGTCCCTGTGCTGCTGGGACCTGCTGACCAGGTGTGGGTCCCTGCGGGTCAGGGGCAGTTGTCCACCTCCACCACAAGGCCCCTGCTCCACTACATCCTCCGCCTCCCCCTCCTCCTCCCCTGAACTGTTGCCCTCCTCAGCCTGGACAGCTATTCCATGGTCAATGGCCAAGCTGTGCAGCATACAACAGGCCAGAAATATGCCACAGGCCTTCTCTGGGCTATATTGTAGGGCACCACCTGACCTATCCAGGCCCCTGAAGTGCATCTTCAGCATGCCGAAGACACACTCGATGATGGTACGTGTAGCGATGTGTGTCTTGTTTAAGCTCTCCTCTGCTTCTGTGCCAAGATGGCAGAAGGGGGTGAGGAGCCAAGGTTGAAGGGGATATGCTGCATCACCTATGGGGGGACAAAGCAGTCCATTAGTACCCTGCATACATGTGCATTGCATACCACAGCCCCCCCTCCATCATGGCACACTTGTGTGGCTACTGCCTATCCACCTCTGTACCTGTGGCCCACCCGGATGTGTCTTCCTCCTCCATGGTGGGATGGCGCATTCATGCACTCACCAGCGACTGCTTGCCCTGGCTGCCCTCTCCTGCTCTGTACCTGCCAATGTCCACAACCACGGCTGACCACTCCTGTCCAGTCCGGCACTGCTTACCCTCCATTGCCCAGTGGTTGCCCATGCCTGGGTGAATGTGGTGCATTCTGCCCTGCCACATGTGCCTGCTGTTTTGCATCACCTCACCTCCCATGCTGCACTGTGCTGCTGCACTGCCCCCCATGACGTGTACGCTGTCCCATCGGTGTGCCCACCTCCACTGTCCCACTTGGGCATCTCCCCTAATACAGGCCCTGCCAAGGCCCCCACACACCTGCACTACCTCCTGACATTTGTTGTGCCATGGTGTCCTGTTTGTGGGTATGTATGCATGCCCATCTCACCCACTAGGTAGCCGCTGGGTATATCCGTGGTCTCAAACTGGCGGCACGGGCAGATTGGTGCCATATGAAGGCATCATGTGTACTCCCAGGGTGTGAGATGCAGACATTGCTGATGTGCCCTGTGTCATTGTGCACCACCTGGCAGTTTACGGAGTAGATCTTCTTGCGGTTCATGTGTGGCACGGCTTCATCACCAGATGGTACACGGATTACCACATGGGTGCAGTCAGTGGTCCCTATGAGACCTGGCATGTGTGCCACCCTGTGGAACTGCTGCATAGCCTCTGTCCACTCTGCCAGTGTGCTTGGGAATCGAATGAACTCTGAAGCATGTGGGAGCAGTGCGGTGAGGAATTGTGTGAAGAAACGGGACGTGGATGGCTGGGATATGCCAGTGGTGCCTCCAGCTGGCCTCTGGAAGGTTCCTGTGGTGAGCAGGCACATTGCTGTTGTCACCTTGGTCTCCACTGATATGGCATGACCCCTTCTGGACAACTGTTTCTGTATCTCTCAGTTGTTCGATTGTTAATCTGGCACGATACCGCTGCAGGGCAGGCTGCTTATGGTGCCTTCTGTCGCCACGTTGTTGGTTTGTCCATCTCCTCATCCCCATTATCATGCCCACCATCAGGAATGGTGCACCATCCATGTCTTTGACCTCTGTTGTGCTGCTGGTGTTCTGCTAGGTGCTGCTGCTGCTGTTATCCTGCAGTCTGCCTGCTAGGGGCTTGCACTTAAGTCCACTTCTTTTATACTTATCTCCTTGGTGCACATTTGGGTGAATGTGCTGTGTATGCACTGTGTTTACTCATTCATTTTGCTTTGTGAATGGGGATGCGCCATGTATGCAGCTACACGCCCCTTCCAGATGCACTGCATATCATTATATTCATGGTCTGGCACATCCTGTGCAGTGAGGCACATCCGGGATGCACCGGAACATCTCTGTCCTATGTGAATAGTGTTAGTGCGCATCTCTGAGATGTGCCCAGAGCATCTGCTTTGTGAATCCTGCCGCAGGTCTCTGCCCTCTATATAGCAGCCACTTTTTCATTTGCTGTAAGTTCCTGTGCTTTAGTACTTATGACTAACTGTGCACTGTCCTCTTTGTGACTGTTTTAGAATTTGCATTTTTTATGTGTGGCATTGATTAACAGCCGTATACGTTTACTAGAATTGTGGTATTGAATATGGGCAGGTTTCTCCATTACCACATGTAAACACTTCAGAAGGGTGTTATGCCTTTAAATTTCACTATGTGGGAATTTTTTGAATTCAGATTAGTTTACTATAAATATTATAATTCTTGTACTGTGGTTGGTGATTTGTGCCTATAAAACTGTCATTCAAACACTGGGGCTCCACCCCCTGACGAAGGAGCCAGGTAGCTCCGAATGTGCATGGGGATCAGTTTGCAGAGAGTGGAATTAGCACTGATGCAGTGATGCACTGTGCAAAGGCCATGATGTTTTACAACTCACACAGCAAATCTAGATCTGCCAACCTCACTATCCAAAACAAACGGCATCAATCACTTGATCTAGTGCAGGAGTTTAAATATCTTGGTATCACCCTTGACTGCACGCTGTCCTACAACTCGTATGTCCAACATATCTCTAAAGCCATAAACTCAAGAATAGGGGTCCTCTACCACCATCGTCAATGCTTGACCAATGATGCCATGTGCACAGCTGTAACTAGTTCCATATTGTCCATTATTGACTATGGGCTAGTCTTCTATGGTGACGCTGCTGATAGCACCCTAAAAGAAATCAGGACTGCCCTTAACAAGTGCTGTAGACTTGTCATGGGGGCAGGTAAGTGTATGCGTTCCTGTGATCTCTACAAGCACTCTAATTGGCTCAGTCTTCGTGGTAGACTTGCATATCAGTCCTGCCTTTTGGCAAAGAAAATCTGCCTTAGCCTTACACTCCCTGCAATGCATGCCTTAATGATACTTACAGCTAACTCATGCTTCACGCACAGTTCCCTCAGATCATCATATCTCGTACCTTTCTGCCATACCTCCCAGGCCCAGCGTGCCTTCTATACCAGGGCCCTATCGCTTATAAATAGCCTTCTTCCTAAAATTGCAGATGAGAACAAGCTGGGCCCGTAGAAACGTAAACTTCACCAGCACCTTTCTGATCTTAGCAAATGTGACTGCTCCACGTAGGTCAGTGATTCTCCGCCACCCTCTCTCTCCTATGGCCCCTGTCACGCCTAAATTTTTCTTCCCACTCTACTCTCCCACCACATTCCTGATTCCACTCTCACCCCCTTCTCCTGTGTCTCTCCTGCCTCCCCCCTCACTCCTAAATTTTTTTCCCACTCCACCCTCCCACCACACTCCTCGTTCCACTCTCACCCCTTCTCCTGATCTCTCTCCTGCCTCCCCCAGGCCTCTTCCTTTTCCCCATCCCCCACCCTCCTTCTGCTCTCTTCCCCTTCACTCCCTTTTCTCTCCTAGCTCCCACCCCATAGGCACCTCCCTTTATTTCCCTCTATCCCCTTCCCTCTCCCCCCTTGAAGTCACTCCTTCTCACACCCCTCCTCAGATCCCTCCGCTGCTCCTCCTTCCAGCCCCCCCTAGCACTTCTGTGGTCATAGCACTTTTGACAATGTCATTACCTGACTGCCTAACTACCCCCCATCCTCCTCTCCTGTCACTATTAGTGTCTCTCCTCATCTCACACACTATTGTATCTTCTTTATGCTAGGTTTATGTATGCCTGTCCCATATTGCCTGTACCTCACACATTTTCTGTTGCTGTATTTTTATGCTAATTTATCTTTGTATTATATTCACAGCTGTTTGTTTTTGCAATATTATACTGACGCAGAATCTTTGTAAATGAACCTCTGGTTCAAAGGTATTTGTAATCCTAGTACTCAATAAATAAAAAAGCAAATACATTTATTTCTGTGATTTCACATTAAATATTTATTCAGCACTCCTGTGTGCAGTCTGTTTTTTGTGTTCTGGTTTTCCTTCAAGGACTGCAGCTTCAGACAAGCAGTGCAGGTGATTGCTGCTGTTTGTTGTTCCAAAATACAGCCATTAGTTTTACAGCTATGTAAGGTATTCACCTATAGGGCCATTGTGATATGCTCTGAGTTTTTATATAAAATGTGACATTGCCAGCCTGATTGTCTGCAGTAACTAATGAAAAAGATGGCCTTTTATGTTAAATTAGTCATTCGTCTTGAGGGCCATTGTTTGAGACAGGCAGGTACAAAAGGCACAGCTGGTCTGAGCAAAGCTGCTGCTGTTTCCAAAAAATACACCCCTGGTGGGCAGTGCTGAATCAGGTAGGAGAGGCTCACCTGTCCAGAGTGAGCCTGCTGCTGTTTCCAAAAATTACACCCCTGGTGACCATTGCTGAGGCAGGTAGGACAAGCACAGCACAGTACAGTGCTGAGGCAGCTCTGAGTGAGCCTGCTGATGTTTCCAAAAATGATAGCCAGGCAGGCATTGCTGATGGAGGTAAGACAGGTGCAGCTGCTCTGAGTGAGCCTGCTGCTGTTTCCAAAAATGATACAAATGGGGGGCATTGCTGAGACAGGCAGAAAAGGTACAGCTGCTCTGAGTGAGCCTCTGTTTCCAAAAATTATACCAATGGCAGACATTGCTGAGGTAGGTAGGTAGGAGAGATGCAGCTGCTCTGATTGAACCTGCTGCTGTTTCCAAAATCATACCCATGGTGGGCATAGCTAAGGCAGCTGGGGCAGGTTCAGCTGCTCTGAGTGAGTCTGGTGCTGTTTCCAAAAATTATACCCATGGCACACATTGCTGAGGCAGGTACGAGAGGCACAGCTGCTGTGAGTGATCTGCTGCTGTTTTCGAAACTCACACCCATGGAGGGCATTGCTAAGGCAGGTGTGAGAGGTACAGCTGCTGTGAGTGAGGCTGCTGCTATTTCCAAAAATCACACCCATGGCGGGCATTGCTGAAGCAGGTATGAGAGGTACAGCTGCTGTGAGTGAGGCTGCTGCTATTTCCAAAAATCACACCCATGGAGGGCATTACTGAGGCAGGTAAGAGAGGGTGCAGCTGCTCTGAGTGAATCTGCTGCCATTTCAGAAGAATTATAACCATGGCAGGCATTGCTGGAGGAAAAACAAACAAAAAAAAATGAAACGGAAAACTGATGACTGACAATAGTAGTGGGGCATGTTTAGCTGGCAAGGGTGTGGTGTTGACGGTGACTGTTGTCATTATGTGTCAAGGAGAATGACATCAAAATTGAGGAAAGTAATGCCCATGCAAAACTGTGGTAACAATTCTGATAAAGGCAACATGTCATCTAACTTTGGTGTAATGCTCACATAGGACAGCACAGGTACAGTATTTAAAAAAAAAGCAACACAAATTTGATGAGAAACTGAGGAAAATAAAAAAGTAAATGCAAGATAATGGTTCCAGCATAGACAGAAAAATGACAAACATGCCTGTTTGTCCACAAATTGTACCCACACTGGGACTGATTTCAGAGGGAGAGTTGCAACTACTGAGAGAAGTTTATTTACCAAATTTGGCAGTATGCCAGTCCAGACATGACACTTTTATCATACGCAATCTAGTCATCATATTCAGTATCACTGTTTGCAGGCTGTCATTCACATTCAGAGTCAGAATCATACAATTCAGTTGATGATAAGATTGGTGATAAACTGTCAGCATTCATTTTGAAAAATGTAAGCTATTAAAATAACATAGAGACAGGAGATGTACCTGAGGACTAGAGGAGGGCAGATGTGGTCCCTCTCCACAAGAGTGGAAGCAGAGAGGAGGCAGGCAATTACAGGCCTGTAAGCCTGACCTCAGTAGTGGGGAAACTAATGGAGTCCTTACTTAAGGAGAGGATTGTGAAGTTTCTGGAGGATAGCAGGGCACAGGATCAAAGGCAGCATGGATTCTCAGTGGGAAGGTCCTGTCAGACGAATCTTATAGATTTCTTTGACTGGGTAACCAGGGTGGTAGATCAGGGAGGGGTGGGGGATGTATCCTACCTGGATTTCAGCAAGGCCTTCGACACCGTCCCGCACAGGAGATTGCTAAATAAATTGGAGAGCCAGGGAGTGGGTCCTACGGTGGTAAAGTGTATTGGGAACTGGCTAAGGGACAGGACACAGAGGGTGATGGAAAATGGCATGAAATCTGAGGAGAGGGAAGTGACCAATGGAGTGCCATAGTGGTCAGTGCTGGGGCCAGTCCTATTCAATGTCTTCATCAGCAACATAGCAGAGCGTCTGGAGGGAAAGGTGTGCCTCTTCACAGATGACACCAAGATCTACAACAGAGTGGACACACCAGCTGGGGTGGAAAAAATGAGAAAGGACCTAAGCCTATTAGAGGAGTGGTTGTGTGTCTGGCAGATGAGTTTCAATGCTAAAAAGTGCAAGCTCATGCACTTGGTTCACAGGAATCCAAGGGAGGAGTACAAGATGGGCGGGGAAATTCTGGCCACCACGAGTCAGGAGAGAGACCTGTGTGTTATATCTGATGACCTGAAGATACCAAACAGTGAGAAAAAGCGGTGGGGAAAGCAAACAGAATGTTGGGGTGCATAGGGAGGGGCATAACAAGCAGGAGGAATGAGGTGGTGATGCCACTGTACAGATCATTGGTGAGGCCTCAGCTGCAGTACTGTGTCCAGTTCTGGAGACCACATCTCCGGAAGGACATTGGCAAAATAAAGGTAGTCCAGAGAAGGGCAACGAAGATGGTACATGGACTGCACCAGAGGTTGTATGAGGAAAGACTTAAGGACCTTAATATCTATTCACTGGAGGAAAGAAGAGAGAGGGGAGATATGAGAGACCTACAAGTACCTTAGAAGAATAAACAGCATACAGGTGGAAAGCATATTTCAGAGAAAACAACTGCACAGGAACAAGGGGGCATGATATGAAGCTGAAGGGTGGCAGCTCAGGGGTAATGTTAGAAAGTACTTTTTCACTGAGAGAGTGGTGGAGCCATGGAACAGCATTCCAGCAGAAGTGATGGGTGTGAAAACAATATGGGGGTTCAAGAGTGCATGGGATAGACATAAGGGTACCCTGGAGATGTGCAGAGCAGGACAGCCACAGATCAAATAGGATCTGGGGCTGCAGCAGTGAGTAAGGAAATGGGCAGACTAGGTGGGCTGTATGGTCCTTATTTGCTAACAGATTCTATGTTTCTAGTCTGCATTTGCAGTACTTAGCAGTGTTCTTTGGTCAGTGACTGTTCCTCCAGCTGCACTATATACTGTATGTGTTTTAAATATATGCTTAAAGGTGGACAGCTACGGAACATTATTGCAAGACTCAGAACTGATTTTCCTTTCTGACCTTGAACATAGCATATCTGAACAATAGCTATAGATGTCCTTTCCCTTGCTGAGGACACTGCTGATTGTGAAGACTTTATAGATGTGTTATTGTCTGTTCCAGAGGCATACTCGGATGAGTCACCACTTTTTGTTTTCTGTACATTAGTTAATGGCTTTGGTAGGGCACTGCCAAATTTGGTTAGTAGATTTCTGCAGTAATCAATACATTCCCCTGAAGGAAGGAAGGATGACTTTAATATTTTCCTCTAAGCAGGGATCTAGCAACGTAGCAAAAATATAGTTTTTATTCTGAAACATGGCATTTATTCTCTGATCAGTTGACAGTTTTACTCATGTCATCTACTGGAATTACAATGGTGCCATCTTTTGACTGACGGTCTTTTTTATTTCTATTTTTTTATTTATTCACTTCTTGGATTACAGTACCTTTGAGTTTACAACTTGTTTACAAAGCTTCCACGTCATTTCAGATCGACATTGTGTAAAAACAAGAGGACATCGTGAAAAAGTAAGAACAATCAGGCAGATTGTTAGAAAACAAATTACAGTTGGGGTACATTTGACAATCAGGAACAGGCAGGGCAGATTGATTACAAATGAATTACAGATTATGATTCAATTGACGAACAAGTAAGGAAGATACCAGAGGAAGGGATTAATAGTGAACATGCTGGAACTGTTCTTGTCATAATTGCATTAAATAAGAAGTTAAAAAAAAAAAAAAATTAAGACAAAAAATTAGTCCTTACCCCAAGAAGTGGGAGGGCCTAGGGTAGGGGGGAAGGAGCAGAGAGGTGGCCCATGGGGGACATTTCAGGATAATAGGGGCATACTTGGTAGGAACTGAAGACAGATGATATGGTTGTAGTCAATGATTGCATTAGATGGGGGGTATCCAGGAGTAAAGGACCTTAGGGGTGGACTAAGACAATCAGAGGAGGGGGTTGGGAGGGTGGAGGTTACCTGTAGGGAAGATAGTGTAAGGTGAGCAATCTTGGGATATTTCTTTAATAAGGGCGAAGTAGCAGCTTTAGCTGACAATTTATGGAGTGGCTGACAGGAGTGCAGATCCGAGGTGAACAGGACAGTCAGAGATAGGGAGGAGGTAGGAGGGAGTATCCTGCAATTACTTGGTCAAAGAGTCTGGTGTGCATTAGTTAACCAATTAGTCACAGTTGCTGGTTGAGGTGAGAAGGGCACGAAGCTTAGTTTTAAATAGGACTAGTTTAGTTTTGGATTGTATTTCAGCACTGAGAGAATTTATCCAGAGGGGCACTTGGTATTCATAGGAACACTGGCCTTGGGTGGTCTGCTTAAAGGGAACTTTTAGGGGCTGGCTGTTTGTTCCTCTGGTGTTCCTGGTATTGTTGGACTTACAGAGGAGATTCTGCACACTAGGGTGAGTGAGGCCTAGTGTGGATTTCTTTGCTAGCAGGCATGTTTGGTACTGTATTCGACAGTCCAGGTTTAGCCAGCCAGATTGGGCATAAAGCTTACAAGTGTGAGTAAGGCAGTGAACTCCCAGGACTAGCCTACAAGCCTTATTGAGAGTTGTTTTTATTCGCTTGAGGGCTGAGTCAGCTGCAGCACTGTAGACCACTAGCCCATAGTCTATTACAGACAAAATCGAGTTTGTCACAGCTAGTTTCAATGCCTCATTTGTCAGGCACTGTTTGTTTCTATGTAGTAGTCCTAGAATTTGCTGATTTAGCGACAAGATCTACAGTATATGTTGAGTGAATGGGAGGGAGCAGTCAAGTGTTACTCCGAAGTATTTGAAATTTGCACCATTTCCAGGAGTGCATTTTGGCTGTTCAGTATTTGCAGGTGGTGGGACTTATGTCTGTTGTGAGTGGAGGCAAATAACATTGTTTTTTGTCTTTTTTTAATTTGGTAATAGTTTTGATTTTGAGAACTATGCTTTAATTGCTGAGAGGTTAGTCTGCATTTGTTTTTCTAGTGCTACAGGGTAAGAGTGGCAAGAGTATAGCACCTCGTCATCTGCATAAAGCAGTACTTTGTCTTGCACAGTTAATGGGAGTTGATTCAGAAACAGGCTGAAAAGTAGGGGACCCAGAATGGAGCCTTATGGGACCCTAGTATTCATGCTCCCTTTTTCTGAGAGGACGTCCAGGATTTTCACCTGTTGTACTCTCTGAGAGGTAGCTCCTGAACCAGGCCACCACATCTGGTGATAGCCCTGAATGCGAAAGCTAGTTCAGAAGTAGTTCATGGTAAGTCTTTCTTGATGCCATCCAGGAAAATGAGAAGAAATCTTATTTGAGGAAGAATTTGACCCAGAGTAGCACTGTCCACACTTACGTCATGTGTGATAGCCTCAAGAAGTTCCAATAGGGTGTCCAAAGATTCAACTAGACTCCAACTGCTGGTACTGAGCATTATGTCTGCTTTACCTGTTTGATTCTGCATGGTGTAGTCAACATGTAAAGCGTTGCATTTCAATGGGTCGGAACTTCCTGCTTCATTTTATGCAGTGGTGAGTTGACTGACCTCTGTAGCCCCTTTAAGATTTTTTGTGCTTCACAGAGTCGCTGAAATTACCACATTTTCCTTGCAAGACCTAACAGGTTTTCAGCATTTCTGTTTCCATTTAGGAAATGATGGATGAGATGATTTAAACAATGTGCAAAACATATGTGTTGGTAGCTGCCATCTTTAATGGCTGACTATGTTGGCACCATTTATCTAACACTATGAACCCTGGAGATAGGGAGTACAGGGTGAGCCATTTCTAGAACTGGATCAGCAGCTCATATAAAATATTGATTGCAGTGTGGGTTTCCTCAAAAGTGGTGACACACAATACAGCCCGCATCTTACTGATTACAGAAAACCTGGGCTTATTACTTTCTGACTGAAAACTTTCCCAATGAGCTGTAACATCTCATGCAGTCAGCAGTTTGGTTGCTGGTCCATGTTGTTATGTGAACCTGCTTCTCATTGGAGTGTTTCAATTACTTAATGATTTCAGTACACACCCCATCATATAAACATGGAAAACCCATGGCAGGGAACAGAGTACCATGGTTCAATGCAGTGCATGGTCTTAAGAAAAACCTTTGTGGGCAACAGGAGCAAAAGGGAGTCAACAATCAGACAACAGCTCTGCAATGGCTCTATTTTAAGTGCTGGCATGTTAGATGCTTGTGCTTAAATGCTGATGTCTGTGCAATGCTTTCTTTCAATGTTAGTTGATGAGTAATTTTTGTTTGGAACCATATTTTTTATGCCTTCCTCATGTGGACTACGACTGTGGGATTTTTCATTACTTGATGGTGTCAGAAAACATTCCATGTTTATCTGAAATGACTGCATTGACACATCCACAGATTCAGTGTCTCTTACTGCATCCAGTTCATTGTTATCACTATGGTTACCAGCACCACTATCTCCATCACTGCCCATGCCAGACACACTGCCTCTTTTTACCTTGTCTCACTTAACTGGTGTTTTGCCTTTGCATGTCGTATCATTACAGATGTATCAAACTGTGTCCCCTTGCCACAGCTGATGCCGTTTTTGCACAGACTGCATACAGCTCTCAAGAGTTGTTTGCTGGGTCAATACAGAATAAATTCCACACTAAAGATTTACCCTTGTTATTGTGCAGTGGTGCCTGTGGCAAGATAAACCTATTACCACTTTATTTAATGTTCCTATTTCCTGGGTTGTGAGGCACTTCCGAGTTAAGACACTGTTCCTTTAAGAAGGCCTTTAAAAAGCTAAGCAAAATAGAAAGAATTACCAAAAGCCAGTCTGGGCATGGCATACTTCTAGATAGGGAATAGACAGGTTTATGTGTCCTAATGGTCATAACTCTTGGATCAAATGGTCAAAATGGACACGTAGACATTCCACAGGTAAAAGGTCCCCAGTGGGAGGTCAGAGGTCAGCAGCAAACGGCCCCAGTAGGTCAGCCTAAGACAGGAAAAGGTTATGCATAAACCGTATGTTAGGGGTGTTAGACATGGAACCATAGTGACACCTGCAGGAAAGGGTAAACTGTTGCACTCCAGTCTCTGTATAGCTCAAGAGTATTCACCCCATCCTAGAGGGGATGGGTGTGACTTGAAAATGACATCACACAGACTTTAACTACACACAGAATTTTGAAATCAGTGCACTTTTTAGCTTGGAGTTTGAAGCCTGAGGAACTGAACCTGGAAAATCTCAAAGCTAGGAAGAACTTATCAAGCTGATATAATTTTTTTTAAAAGTATATATAGGCCTGGAAAAAACTCTAAGCCAGACCTGAGCCTTGTGAGACTGGACTTCTCACATGCTGAATAGAAAATTCTGATCTTTAAGTCAGAATTTGGGAATCAAGACTTTGTGCTTTTTTCAAGACGACCCTGAGTTTTACACCAACAGGAAACTCAGAGACTTAAGTTTCTTTCCAACAATCTAATGTCTTTCCAGAGAACATTTCTTTACCTACAGAGAGAATTTCCTCTCAGAAAGGATGTTTGATATTTTCTGGACTCTGAACTGTCAAAACAAGGTATAGTTTAGACTTACAGGGCGGGATATTCAGAAGCGTTACGCATGGCGCAACACAGTTGCACCATGCACAACCCACTGATGCACCCCGGCACGATATTCAAAAGGGGAATGTGTCTGACACAAATCCCGATGTGCCGGAGTGCATCAGTAATGTATGCGGTGCAAGTAGGGGGGGCCTGCCCATGCATACTCCATCAATCAATCAATCAATCAAAATCTTTATTTATTCAGGCGAACATCATTGAGCAAAGCTCATTTACAAGATGGACCTGAGTGGTCATACAAATGAGGATACAAATATTATTACATAGACAAGAATAGCATAAATAACAATAAAATGGCAAGAAATGAATGTATACAACAATTTACATATATACAAGGAGCAGTAGAACCATTTTGCCTGCAAGAAAAATGTGGGCAAAAGGTATAGCAGGAATAAAATATAAAATTATAGGGTCTAACTAGCTTTTGTGAGAATAGATAGGTGAGTCGGAAGATAGAACATGAAACAATATAATGGACGGAAAAAGAAAGGTGGGTCAGGTAGGGTTGGGGATTATGGTTTATAAAAGCAATTGCAGAGCTCTGGAAAAAGGGCGGAGAACAGTCTTTTGAAGGATGTCAGAGGTAGAAAGCTATCTAGCTTCATGGATTTTTGGAGAGAGTTCCATGCAACTGCTGAAGTATAGCTGAAAGCAGCCTCCCATACCGGTGCAGGCAATGGGACCTGTAACATGATAAGTTTACTGATCCTTAAAGTGTATGGCCTAGTTGTAATTTGGGTAAAGCAATCAATGATATAGGTAGGTAGTTTGCCTGTTAACGCTTTGAATGTCCAGATAACAGCATTCCTAGTCCTTCTGTGCTGTAATGATGTCCAATTGACTGCCATATAAAGGGAGCAATGATGGGTGCTGGGGAAGGTCAGTAATAAATCTTATGGCCCTGTGATACAGGGTGTCCAGTTTTGAAGAGATGACCTGGACAATGGCAGTATAGAAAATCAGCATAATCAATGAGGGATAGGAATGAGGCCTTAATTAACCTTTTTTTGGAGTCACTGTTTAGGTAATGCTTTATTCTAAAGAATAGTCCAAGCCTCTGTCTTAGCTTTTTAAGCAGTTCTTCAATATGGACTGAATAGTCAAGCCTGTTATCTATCCAGACTCCAAGATATTTGAAATTATCAACAAATTCAAGTTTTTCTCCAAGTAAGGTGGATAAATGTAGGGTGGTGGATGCTAGGGTATGGGTAGAGCAACTCTTTGTGGCAAAGAACATGGCTTTTGTCTTTTTTGCATTTAGAAGTAGTTTTTGTCAAGTAGGTTGCGCTGCAGAATGGAGAATCGGATTGTAACAGATCACAGGCTTTGGAAGGTGAGGGATTGCTGACATATAATACAGTATCATCAGCAAACAGATGAATGTTAGATTGAGTGAGGTTGGCATCAATATTGTTTATATAAATAGCAAAGAGGATAGGGCAAGAATAGAACCTTGTGGTACTTAGCAGTGGTTTTGAGGTGGATAGGTAATTTCCATTTTAACCAGTTGTGACCTATTTGAAAGGTAATCCTTAAACCAGTTGAGTGACAGGGAATCCAGGCCTATTGAGTTAAGGGAGGTGATTAATAAGTCGTGATCCACAGTGTCAAAGGCTTTACTCAAATCCAGAAACACAGCACAGGTACAATTTTTCTTATCCAAGGTAGTCTGCCAATCGTTGGTTACCTTAGCTAAGGCAGTAATGGTGCTATGTTTTGATCTAAATCCAGATTGTGCAGAGTTTAGAAGGTTGTTGTTATCCAAATAGTCCCTTAACTGAGAGTTTACTAGTTTTTCGAGCAACTTGGATAAAACTGGTAGAATGGAGATAGGTCTGTAATTGTTGAGATCTCTAGTATCACCAGATTTGAGTAATGGAACCACTTGAGCTGTTTTCCAAGTAGAGGAATGGATCCAGTAGTTAGGAAAGATTGAAGAGATGAGTGAGGGGGACAGATAGACATGTGAAGCAATTTTCAGGAAATAGGGATCCAGGGAGTCTGCACCTGCACTCTTATTAGTGTCTAAATTAGAGGAGATCTTCCACTTCTTTCACGGATATTGGATGAAGGAAAAGTTGAAGTGGCCATTTGCCCCACAGTAGTTTGCAGGTTCAAGGAAGATCTCAGGATATTTGCTGGTGAAGAGTCAAATGCTAGGCCAGCTGTGGTGAAGTGAGCATTGAAGGTATTTAAGATTTCTTGTTTACCTGTAATTTCTGTATCATTTAGTATCAGTTTGGAGGTTAAGGCAGGAGTAGACTTTTGGCCCAGGAGTCCTTTATTGTACCCCAGAGTCTGGATGGGTTATTGTAGGAGGCATCCAATTCAGCTGTATAGTAGGCAGTTTTGGCAGTTCTTATATTTTTGTACATGAATTCCTTGCTTTTCTGAAATTTAGCCAATCTCTGATGTCCTTTGTTTTCTTGCCTTTTCCACAGTTTGTCTCTGGTTCTCAAGGCTGCTTTAAGCTCAGAGGTGAACCAAGGACAGGATTTTACCTTAGTTCTGATACTGGTGATAGGTGCATGAATATTGAGGGCATTATTGATAATATCCTTTAAAGTCTGGAGAGCTGTTTCAACAGAGGTTGTAAGATAGAAATCTTGCCAATGTATTGTATAATCAGGTCATGGAGGTAGCCTGAGATATCAAAGTTCTTTTGACCTTTGAGGACAAATTCTGCAGGATTTGGTAGTTTGGGTGTGGATCTTATGCCGGCTATAGGGTAATGGTCACTCACATCACTCGGCAGTACACCTGCATGTGAATATAATTGAGGTTTGTTTACCAACATAATATCCAGGAGTGAGCAATTGCCGGAATTTCTTAGGTTGATCCTAGTTGGGTCTTTAATCAGCTGTGTGAATCCATAGGTGTCACAAAAGGTTATCAGAGGTGCAGATACATTAGACAGCCAGTTTAAATTCAAATCACCAAGGATAATGGTATCTTCAGGGCCTAGGTTGAGAATTGACCCTAGGTGAGAAAGCAGTTTAAGGCCTGCAGAGGGAGGTCTATAGCATCCAATGAGTTTAAATGAAGATGAATTAGGAAGGGATAATTTGATTGATAGACATTCAAATTCATTTGGCTCGGATGTGCTGATGAGGCAGGTTGCAGAGAAGGTGTCCTAATGTATATGGCCACCCCACCACCCCTGGATGGGCGATCTGCTCTGAAGAGCTGATAATTAGGAAGGTTTACAACACTGTCTTCTGTTGTAGGCCTGAGCCAAGATTCAGAAATGACCAGGAAATCTGGAAGAGTATGTGCCACCCAAGCCTGTATTAAGGTGAACTTTTTAGAGGCTGCAAGCATTAAAGTGTATGAAGCTTAGGCCTTTTATGGAGGTCGATCAGCAGGGAAGATAAACTTACAATGGGGCCAGGATTAATCTCTATAGTGCCAATGCAGAAAAGGAGGTAAAGATTAATTTGAGAAGGGCACCAAGGAAAGGGATAGAGAGTGACCAGAACGTTTCCTCTTAATCCTAGGTGCCCACTGTGTAATGAGAGATGGTCCTGTTATATGGGTGTGTCTTTTATCATAAAATAGGAGTCTGATGGACAGGCATAGCGGGTTATTATAAAGCCAGGATATGTAAGTGGCTTTGGGAGTGCTGGATTGTTAGAGAGACTTTATGTGGGATACCCCAGGGGTTGCAGTGTAAGAGTGGTTCACAAGTAATAAGGAGTAGGTGGTTGTGCATTTTGGATGGCAGAGGAGAACAGCACATACTCATTAAATTATTCTGCCATGACAGGGGTATGGAATGATTATCATAATGAATTGGGGAGATGAGAGGCTAAGGAGCAAAAGGAAACAAGTTAGCATTGTACAGGGTAGATATGGGTTAAAGAAGAAGGAAAAGGATGTGGCGTGATTAGAGAATTGGCTGGAAGGAGTGTATAAATAAAATCAACCAAGAGGGGGAGGGGGGGCAAAAATTTTGTGGCTTTGCCTGCATCTTTCTCACTGCTTCTCCCGCCTCCTGATCTCTGGTTCGGCTGGGGGTCGCCGCCGGCCCGCTGGCGGCTCGGAGCCCCTTCTGTGGCTGGAGCTGGAGGGCTGTGTCGGCTGCAAGGCAGGGGACAGAGGAGAAGGCAGTGAGAAGGCTACTTTATTGCAGGCAATCTGCAATTAGGTGCTAGGATCAAGAATCTGCACGACAAAAAGACTGGGAGGGTTGGGGGTTAGCGCCAAGCCGCCTAGCCCACAGATCACCAGAAAGGCTGAATCACTAGCAAACATCACATCAATACAATGTTTAAATAGCCCACCATTTTTAAGTCAGAACAGCTCTTTTTAAGATTAATTAAACAAGTTTACAGTTAAGCAGCAAAATCCCATCCAGAATAGTGTTGCAGAGTCCCAGCTAAAGTCAATGGGAAAGGCGCACCAATCGGAAGCAGGCAGAGACTGAGGTCGTTTCCCGATTGGTTGCGGCTTTGCCCGTACCTTTCATACATACATCCCGATATTCAACCTGGGATGTGCTGAGCACATGTATGTGCAACCCCTACTTACGCTGCACACAGGTGAGCCAGAAAAATAAGTAGCAACAGCTGGCCACCCACAGGTGAGCTGCCGTATTGCAGGGAGCAACACGGCAGCTGCCAGCTGTGTGTGGCTACCTGAGCTCTGGCGGCACTTGCATGGTAGCGACCCCCCATGCCCGATCGCGGGCATATGTAGTAATAGGGGAACGTCCTAAATCCCTGGTGGTCCAGTGGACCGCTCGCAGCCCGATTGCGGGCAGAATACAGTAATATCAACCCTCCCATATCCCTGGTGGTCCAGTGGACCACTCGCAGCCCGATCGCGGGCATCAGTAATAAAATATGGCAATCTAATCCATCCCTGGTGGTCCAGCGGTACCTCCCTCCCCACCCGCCCACTGAGCCCTACCACCACCCCCAGCAGTGGCGGATGGCAGCTTCCCACCCACCAGCCACCCCACTGCCCGCTGACTGACTCCGTACAGTAGGGCTGTACACCCATTGGTCCACAGGTTGGGCCAATGGGCATGCAGCCCGTACCATACTACACAGACCAGATATGTGAATGGATCCTGGTAGGTAATAATATGCTGGTCTTTCCAGTGCCTTAATACTAGGTTTTTCACCGTGAGTAATATTAAGTTAATATAATACCACCTTTCTTTCACATCCACTGCTGAGTAGTCCCCAACAATACATATTTGTGGGGTGAATAGGTTTTGTATCCCTAATAAGGGATCCGCCTTAGATTTAATAAGGGACCATAGGGGAGCAACCGTAGGACAGTCCCAGAAAATATGTAGCAGGGATCCTTTTATCTGTCCACACCTGAAACATGTATCTCCTGGAAGCTTTCCCATTCTATATAACTTGTAAGTGTTAGGGGAAAAATAACGGTGACCAATCTAGACTGTTCTTGCTCACGTAGCTTGAGAGCCAAGAGGTGGCCAGCCCTATCTCCTTGGTCTAAGTATAGAGCGTGTGTCTTAAAAAGAGCATAATCAGCCCGTTCCCTGAAGGTCTCCGCATATTGATCCTTAAGGATCATAAGACGATTTAAATCCCCTTCAGAGGGACAGGTAGCAACCAATACTTCAAGCTGTCGGATGGATTCTAAAAAAGATTGCACAATGGCCTCCCTCTTTCGCTTCTGGGTAGCAGCTATCCTGATAAATTCCTCCCTCAAAAAACATTTCAGAGAACTCCAGATTTGATCATATGCTGGGATAGAGCCAGTATTTTGTTCCATGAATTGGGTAATCAGTGTTTTGATCCTACCTACCATTTCTTCTTGAGATAGCAAATATACATTTAGTTTCCATAGGGTAATGTGATGTAGTTCAGCCCCCCATTTAATTTTATTTTTTTTTTTCTGGCATGCACCAACATGTTCTGTTCTTATGTTTCTGTCTGTGTCTATTTGTTTTGTTTGTTGGGCTGGCCACCCATTTTGTTCCCCTGTCTTGTCGTTTACCTCCCCTACCTGGTTGGTGCAATTTCAGCCCCCTTTCCTCGTATATCTGAGTATTATGTAGAGGGACTTCGTTAATTTGGAACAGAAGTTTCAGTCCCCCTTACTTTCCTGAAGAAAAAACCTGTTCTCATGCCAGGTTTAGTGAAATAATGGAATCACCTTGAAGAGATGTGAAGGAGAAAGATGGAATATATTTAATATTCTCCTGCCATTAGGTGAGCGCGTAAGAGATTGGTAAAATCGTTTTGTTTGCTTTATTTAGCTCCCAGTCCTGCAAGTCTCCGGTAAAATAATTTTATTTTAATGTCAGAAAACCCTCTGAGAAGGGTATTTTCCGTTAAATTGTGCAGTAGTGCTAATTTTGTTTTGCTCGTCGCTTCTTTCTAACTTTGCTTTCCGAAGTCCCAAGCTGACGGTCGCTATAGTGCAGAGCCGCGGTAAGCGTTCCTTCCGAATGCTCGCACTACCGTGACGCCTCCTAAAATTAAAACGAGCGAGACACAGTTGTATCACTTCTCCTGTCATAGCCTTATGCTACTCTATGTCTTGGAGTTAGTTATTTTGGACTTTAATTTTTTAAAGTAACGAGCTGTTACCTGAAGGACTTGCAGGTTGGGATCTTCGCTTGTTCTGCTTACTTCTTTCAACCCCTTTCCTATTATGAGTCGGCCGTCCGAATCTCCCTGGCTTTTATGATGTAAGCAGAAGGATGGGCACTCTAAATGTGTTTTTTTTTGTACGTACTTATTCTAAAACGTATCCTGCTGGAAAAGTTAGACTTTTATAAAGAAATAACAGTTAAAGTTCGTTTTATAATAAAAATAACAAAGAATTACTTTCATTTTTGTACAAACCACTGCCTTAAGGTGGAGTCTTTTGGTCACATGGGTGGGAACTCCTATTTAAGACCTGACCTAATGGAGTTAAGGGAGAGTAAGGATCGGTGTGTGTCTGGCAACACCTATTCCCGAGTTAGCATTATTCTAACTCCAGAAATGTATTATTGTTTATTGTGAAGGAAGTTTGCAACTTTTGTTTATTGTTTTGTCGCTGAAGTCCGCTGTATTTTATTAAAAAGATCATCTGATTATTCTGCTACATTTTGTCTGAAGAGTCTTCTATCCAACACGAGCTCACATTTGGTGTCAGAAGTGGGATAGTAGGTCCGGAGGGGGCCTATTGGATCTGAGTTCAGATCGGGATCTTATGCACACAGACAAGGCAGACGAGCGGACCACACCAGCCACCAGGTCTATTGTGAAAGCTGCTAAGTTAACACTCTACCCTGGATTAGGACCAGTGGTGCGGAAAAGGGTGGTGAAGACTGCAGTAAAAGGAGAAAGTGAAGACATGGAGGAGTTAAAATCCACTGAACAGGGAGCCCAGGCTGCTGAGATACCACAGGAAGAACCCCCCGAGAGCCCTCATGAGTTGCTTCGATGGTTATGCTTACGACAAATGGAATCGGAGAGAGAAAGAGAACAAGATCACATAGAAAGAGAAAGAGATCGTGCTGAGAATGCAGCCAGATGGAATGATACCCTACGTGCCATACAACATATGGGCTCACCAAGAACCACCTCACCAATTGGGGTAGGCCAAAAAGACATACGATTAGTAAAAATGGTTGATTCTGATGACATAGAAGCATATTTGATGACATTTGAGAGAGTTGCGACTGCCTGTGCTTGGCCAAGGGATCAGTGGGTCATCCGGTTAGCCCCTTATTTAACTGGTAAGGCACAGTTGGCATATAGTCGTACAGACCTGTTACACATTAATGATTATGACTATATAAAACAAGCCATTTTAAAACGATATGATATCAATCCCGAGACCTATAGACAGCGCTTTAGAGCCTACAAATTCCAATCAACCGATACCCCACAGGACTTATACACTCATCTAAAAGATTTATGCTATAAGTGGCTCCAGCCTGATACTCGCAGAGTAGCCCAGATAACCGAAAGTGTGATATTGGAACAGTTCATACGTGTTTTACCTCCTGATGTACAACTATGGGTTAAAGAGCATCGTCCAGAGACCTCTGAGGCTGCCATAAGACTGGCCGAGGACTATTTAACTGCCAGGCCTCAACGTCCTAGAACATTTATAAGCAACAGAAACCCCCATAGTAAAACCTTCCACTGCAACACCAACGCAAACTAGCAATATCCCTGGGGGCAAGGAGCACAGTAGAAGGTCCATCCAGGAAATTGTATGTCATGAATGTAAAATGAAAGGGCATATTGCCAGATTTTGTCCAAAAAGAAAAATGGAGCCCATACATTTGGCGCTTGCTAATTGGGGTCAATACGTCACCCCTGTAGAGATTGGGGGGACAGTAGTAATGGGTCTCGTGGATTCGGGCAGCAAACAAACTTTGGTACATGCTTCATTGGTAAAGGAACCAGAGCCGGGGGAAAGCAGTACTAGGGTCAAATGTGTACATGGGGATACTCACTGGTACCCTTTAAGGGAAATGACCATCCAGGTAAACGGAACATTACACAAGATGAAGGTGGGCATTGTTCCGTCCCTGCCAGTACCTGTGATAGTGGGTCATGACTACCCTTATTTTGATTCCTTATTGAATATAAATGTTGGAGCAGTTGCTACCCATACACAAGTGAAACAGTAACAAAGCGTAGAGCAACTCTTTCCCTTTGAAGAAGAGATGTTTGGGACTATTGGAAAAAACAGGAAGAGCAAATCTCAGAAAAGAAATGATAAAAATGGATGGACAAAGAAAAATATTGGACTGGATGTAATGAATAATAAATATATAGTACCTAATGAAGAGTTTTTAGCTAAACAGAAAAAAGATGTTACCTTAACCCCTTTTTTTCCACAGGTAGCACCCTCTATCCCTTCGGGGTCACAACAACCTTATTATGTAATCAAGGATGATCTTTTATACCGGGTACAAACTGACACTCACATGGGGGAGGTAGTAGAACAATTAATGGTCCCTATCGACTTTAGAGAGAAAATTCTATCTGTAGCCCATGATATACCTATGGCTGGTCATTTAGGTAAAGACCGGACATTACAACGTTTATTACAAAGATTCTTTTGGCCAGGAATCCATCAACAAGTAACGGAATATTGCAAAAGTTGTCCAGAATGTCAGAAGGTAGCAAAAATAGGTCATAAAGATAGAGTACCCCTTATACCCATGCCCTTAGTCGGTAATTTGTTTGAAAGAATTGCAATGGACATCATAGGGCCTCTTCCTAAAAGTACAAAGGGGAATCGATATATTTTAATAGTGGTAGATTACACTACCAAATACCCCGAAGCCATACCACTACGGACTATTACTGCTTCCAGAATAGCAGAAGATTTAATTAAAATTTTTAGTCAAATGGGAATCCCAAAAACTATACTGACAGATAGGGGTACTAATTTTTGCTCTCAAATGTTACAAAGACTATACCAAGCATTGGGCATCAAAGCCATCTTTACTACCCCCTACCATCCTCAAACTGATGGATTAGTCGAGCGATTTAATCAAACTTTAAAAAAAATGCTAAGGAAATTTGTATCAGAAGAGGGTAATAAGTGGGACATCTATCTCACTCAGTTGATGTTCAGACACCGAGAAGTTCCTCAGGCATCTACTGGTTTTTCCCCATTTGAGTTATTATACGGGCATAACCCAAGAGGTCCTCTGGATATCATAAAAGAAGAATGGGAAAACAAAAAAAGTACAGAGGTAGTTGAACCTTCTGAATACTGGCAGAAACTCCGCCTTAGATTAAAGGGGTATATTAAAAAGGCTCAACAGACTAACCTTCAACCCCAGATTAAACAAAAGGGGTATTACGACAGGGGAACTAGACCAAAACAGTTTACTTCGGGTGATAAAGTACTACTACTATTACCATCCTTCGAAAATAAACTTCTCATGAAATGTCAAGGACCCTACAACGTAATAGAACGCATGGGTTCTGTGACTTATTCAGTCGAGCTCCCTGACAAAAAGATAAAAAGCAAGGTATATCATGTGAATCTATTAAAACCATGGGTAGAACGAACTCCTACTGTAAGTAGTTTTGTTCTCCCAGAAAATTCTGAATCTGAATTAGAGATAGTTTATGGAAGATTAGAAAAACTGGGTAACTTATCTGAAGTTCAGATTAATCCACTGTTAAGTCAGGAGCAAAAACTGAACTTGCAAACTATGCTGAGACCCTTTCAAACCCTATTTACTGGTATCCCAGGAAGAATTCATAATGCTGTTCATCATATTGTACTACCTGATGCTCTACCTATTAGACAAAAAGCTTATAGGATCCCAGAAAAATTACGAAGTGAGGTGATCCAAGAAATTGGGAAAATGCAGGAATTGGGGATTATTGAACCTTCATGCAGTGAATGGAACTTCCCTATGGTTATTGTAGAAAAGAAAGAAGGGGGGATTCGTCTTTGTCTCGATTTCAGACGCCTGAATGCAGTATCTAAATTTGACTCCTACCCAATGCCTAGAATTGATGACATCATAGACCAGTTAGGAACAGCTAAATATATTAGCACCTCGATCTGACAAAAGGCTATTGGCAAATACCTCTTGACCCAAATGATAAAGAGAAGACTGCGTTAGTACCCCATTGGCTTATACCATTTTACAGTAATGCCTTTGGCTTACACGGTGCCCTGCAACATTCCAGCGAGTAATGGACAACATTTTACAACCTCATACTAGGTATAGCGCTGCCTATCTAGACGATGTAGTAATTTTTAGTCCCTCCTGGGAAGAGCACTTAATTCACCTAGAAGCTATACTTTCAAGCTTGTCCAAAGCAGGACTGACTATCAACCCGACTAAATGTTCCCTAGCAATGCAAGAAACAAGATATTTGGGATTTCAAATTGGAAATGGGACAGTGAAACCCGAAGTTACAAAAATCGAGGCTGTTGCCAATAGTCTACGTCCTTTAACCAAGAAGGATGTTAGATCATTTCTAGGCCTTATTGGGTACTATAGGCGGTTCATCCCTAACTGCTCTGCGATAGCAGAGTCCTTAACAGAATTAATCAGGAAAGCCAAACCAGATAAAGTCAAGTGGACCCCTGAGTGTGAAGAAGCTTTTGTTAATTTAAAAGCAAGAATTTGTTCTTCCCCTGTTTTGCATTCTCCTGATTTTTCCCAACCTTTTATTGTTCAGACCGATGCCTCTAATTGTGGCATTGGGGCTGTACTCTCCCAGATAGTACAAAATGAAGAGCATCCGGTAATCTTCTATGTCAAAGCTACATGAAAGGGAAAAGCATTATTCTGTCATTGAGAAAGAGTGCTTAGTGGTAAAATGGTCGATAGAAGCTTTATGCTTCTATCTTTGGGGCAGAGAATTTGAACTATGGGTAGACCACAAACCGTTGCGATGGTTACATGTAATGAAAGATAAAAATCCTCGAATAATGAGGTGGTATCTGGCCATGCAACCTTATAAGTTTAGTATAAAATATAGAAAAGGGGCAGCTAATTCCAATGCTGATTTCCTATCGAGATATGGTTTGGGAGACGCTTTGACTGACCACAGACCTCGGGGTAAAGAGTAAAACAATGATAAGTCGAAAGATAATGTACATAATTTTTATTTTGGAAGGATTTCGTTGTTTTTCCTTTATGACTAGTTTAGTCTCATTTAGGGACCCCAAGGGGGAGCCCTGGAGAGGGCGGGCTAGGGCTCCATCCTCCTTCGGTAGGACCTGATGGCAGCAAATGTGGTCTCCCAGCCCCCCCTTCCTTTTTTTTTTTCTCCCTCCTAGGTAAAACCCCTTCTTCTTAGGGTCTTAAGGAGGAGGAATGTGATGTAGTTCAGCCCCCTTTTATTTAATTTTTTTTTTTTATTTTTCTGGCATGCACCAACATGTTCTGTTCTTATGTTTCTGTCTGTGTCTATTTGTTTTGTTTGTTGGGCTGGCCACCCATTTTGTTCCCCTGTCTTGTCGTCACCTCCCTACCCGGTTGGTGCAATTTCAGCCCCTTTTCCTCGTATATCTGAGTATTATGTAGAGGGACTTCGTTAATTTGGAACAGAAGTTTCAGTCCCCCTTACTTTCCTGAAGAAAAAACCTGTTCTCATGCCAGGTTTAGTGAAATAATGGAATCACCTTGAAGAGATGTGAAGGAGAAAGATGGAATATATTTAATATTCTCCTGCCATTAGGTGAGCGCGTAAGAGATTGGTAAAATCGTTTTGTTTGCTTTATTTGCTCCCAGTCCTGCAAGTCTCCGGTAAAATAATTTTATTTTAATGTCAGAAAACCCTCTGAGAAGGGTATTTTCCGTTAAATTGTGCAGTAGTGCTAATTTTGTTTTGCTCGTCGCTTCTTTCTAACTTTGCTTTCCGAAGTCCCAAGCTGACGGTCGCTATAGTGCCGAGCCACGGTAAGCGTTCCTTCCGAATGCTCGCACTACCGCGACGCCTCCTAAAATTAAAACGAGCGAGACACAGTTGTATCACTTCTCCTGTCATAGCCGTATGCTACTCTGTGTCTTGGAGTTAGTTATTTTAGACTTTAATTTTTTAAAGTAACGAGCTGTTACCTGAAGGACTTGCAGGTTGGGATCTTCGCTTGTTCTGCTTACTTCTTTCAACCCCTTTCCTATTATGAGTCGGCCGGCCGACTCTCCCTGGCTTTTATGATGTAGCAGAAGGATGGGCACTCTAAATGTGTTTTTTTTTTATACGTACTTATTCTAAAACGTAACCTGCTGGAAAATTTAGACTTTTATAAAGAAATAACAGTTAAAGTTCGTTTTATAATAAAAATAACAAAGAATTACTTTCATTTTTGTACAAACCACTGCCTTAAGGTGGAGTCTTTTGGTCACATGGGTGGGAACTCCTATTTAAGACCTGACCTAATGGAGTTAAGGAGAGTAAGGATAGGTGTGTGTCTGGCAACACCTATTCCCGAGTTAGCGTTATTCTAACTCCAGAAATGTATTATTGTTTATTGTGAAGGAAGTTTGCAACTTTTGTTTATTGTTTTGTCGCTGAAGTCCACTGTATTTTATTAAAAAGATCATCTGATTATTCTGCTACATTTTGTCTGAAGAGTCTTCTATCCCACACGAGCTCACAGGTAACCTTCGGTGTCCCTTGGGGTACAGCACCCTCAAACCAAATCAAAGAATGATCTGATACCCACCTGACTTATATCAGTAATAATGTTACCAAGGCTCAAAAAGCACTTGATGATCTAATTAGTGATGATATTGCTATGATATTGGAAAACCCAATTGTGAAGTTTACTTTTCAAATATTTGTGGTAATTCAGTTTCTACTAACATTGGTGCTTATAATTACATTTTGTTGTTTAAGGAAAACCCTGAAACACCATCGTAACCAGTTAAAATTCCTCTACCAGGCTCGTGCCTCGGGCCTATAGACGAATGGTGCCTAACCGTCATCTTTTTATTACATAGAAACATAGAATTTGACGGCAGATAAGGACCGCTTGGCCCACCCAGTCTGCCCATTTCCCTACCTGATGGATAAGCTGCAGATCCTAGTTAACCAGCAGCCTACTTCTTCCTACCCCCACCCCCTAGAATTGCCTTATGACTGTCCCATGCATGCTTGAATTCCACCACTGTTTTTATTGTGTTGCCACTTTCGCAATTAGGGCAACAATGAGGGGACTGTTGCGCCTGGGTTATGCCCTTATTACCCCATATATGTCTTACACTATATCTCTGGTCTATTATACTGTGATACTGCTATTTTGCACCAACATTATAGATTTAGCACACATCATATAAGCATGAGTGCTAGGAATGTGCTTTGCTTCTAATATATACTAATGTACTATGCATGGTTCATTTATACCTCATTATATTACATTTATCTAGATTATGTTTGTTTTTCATATATAGTTGACCTAATCACTGCTTAGATGTCTTTGAAGGATCATCAGTAATTATTATGTACTTATGCTTTCGTATAATTATATGTATGTACACTCAGGCACATATGCCATGTGTAATATAGCTTTGTCGGGAAAGGCACAGCCAATCGCCTGCTTCCTTCAGCCCACAGCAACCAGCTGAGCACCGGGGCTTCACTCCGCCAGCGGGCGGTCGGCGGCACCTAGCCAAACTTGGGAACCACAAGGCCAGGAGGAACAGCGAGGGAGCAGTCGGGAAAGGTGCAGCCAATTGGTAAGCGAGCGCTCCACCAGGCACAGCTGCTGATTGGCTCTCCTGCCCCATTGACTTACACTGGCTCAGTTTGCATTGCTGAAATCTGTGTGGGACTTGAAAATTTGTTTTTCTTTTTGTCTTTTACTCTTCCCCTGGTGTTCTACTGCAAGTTTCCCAGAAGAGCTGCTTCCACTCTGGTGAGACATCTATAGAGGGCAACTGCTGTTGATTCTGTTGAATTCTGCTGGACTCTGTTAGCAGCAGTGGGCCAGACACTGAGGCGCCACTCTCCTTCTAGTTTTATATGTGTAAATCATCAAAAGTGCTGTTATCCACTATTGTATTGTAAGGAAACTACTGTTTACTGCTCTTTAAAGTAATTGCAGCTCTTTGTCTGAATATGAGTGGGCTAGATGCTGAGGCGTCACAGGACCCCCCACACAGTCCTTTGTAGTGCAGATTTGGTCAGTGACGCTCAGAAAAGGCTTGTACTGCCTTTATTAGTTGCACCCTCCTCTGTCTCTCTCCAGCCTGCTTCCTTCAGCCCACAGCAACCAGCTGAGCTGGGCTTCGCCCGCCCAGCTGGCGGTCAAGTGACTCTAGCCGAACTTGGGAACCACAAGGCTGGGAGGAACAGTGAGGGAGCAGTCGGGAAAGGCCCTTCCCCCTTCCTTTGTGTTAATTTATAGGCATCTTCCCGCTGAAATCTCTTCCCCGCCCACAGCACTTTTCTCTAAACCAATAGACAGTCACACCAGCTTGCTGACCCAACCAATCAGCAACTTCGCTACTCCCTATTGCCAACTATCAATATCCTTCAGAATGGGGAGCTTGCTACTGATACTCCTGTCACTAATAGCCACAGGGTTCCACAATGAAGATGACCCTATTATACAATCTAAAGTGGTCAACCCACCTAGTTTCTCTGGAACATCCCCCATGGCTGACACCCATACCCTCATATATGTCTTGCCATTGCTGCATCGACTACAGTGGTACAATCACCATAAAGTTACACACATCACCACATATATGTCTCAGACAAGGCCCCACTACTGGGTATATAGATCCCCACTAACCCTAGTCATCAAACTGCTAATTGGTATCCTGACACACTACCTTAAATCCACAGGAGCACCCAAAACAAAGAGTGGCAACGGAATAAAAAAGGAGGACCAAAGACAGCCCCTCTCCCTATCACTGGCAGCGCTTATGAAATTACTGATCTTCCTATTGCTCTGTATTGGTAATGTAGAAATCAACCCTGGACCTCTTGAAAGCATCACCTCTCCTCAGACCTATCCTCAATTAAAGGCTCTCAGTTTCCTGCATATTAATGTATGCAGTCTGTTGAAAAAATTTACATTGCTACAATCCTGGGTTGCCCATACCTTGCCAGACTTTCTTGTGATAACTGAGACATGGCTCAAGACCACCACAATGGACAGGGAAGTTAACCTCACCTAACTATCAGCTATTCAGAGCTGATCGCCAAACAAGGGGAGGTGGAGTAGCCATATATGTAAAAGCTGGTTTAGTTGTATCCTGTACTGCTGCAACATCTATGCCCAAGGAATTTGAGTGTCTATCTCTAAAAGTCTCTCTCCCTAATACAGCAGCTTTCCATTTAATTGGATGCTACAGACCCCCCTCTGCTGAACACAAGCTCTTATCCCACCTGGGAAACCTGGTCAAGTCCTGTACTGAAGAAGTCATTATCATAGGGGACCTGAATTTCAACTGGCTCACCCAGGCAGCTACACCTCTGGTATCATTCTGTGACACCTATGGGCTCACACAGTTAATTAATGAACCAACAAGGCTAAATGCAAGGAACAGTAGTAACAGTACTCTACTTGACATCATACTAGTGAGTAAACCACATCTATTCACGCATGCTGGAGTGCTTCATGCGCGCATAAGTGACCACTGCCCCATCGAGGGGTAAGATCCAACAGCATTAAAACAGATCCTGCAAAATTCCTCATGAGGAGATCCAAGAAAAACATCAATATTGAAGGATATCTGCATGATCTAGCCTACTTCCACACTGGCAAAAGTTCTATCTTGCACATTCTGTAGAAAAACTCAGCAGGTGCTAAATAGCATTATATTAAATGCCCTTAACACCCATGCCCCAATCTCTAGTATCCGAATAAAAACAAATCCTGTCGCTGGTTTTCAGCTGACCTCAAAGCTGCACTGCTGAGAGAGATAAACTTTGAAAGTAACAAGAAAACTAAGAATATCATGGACTGGATGATCTTTAGGAAAGCCAGGAATAAATGCACTAGGAAAGTTAGGGATGCAAAGGCTGCCTACTACCTGGCCCAGCTCGACTCCTCCTACCATAATACTGCTAGATTTTGGGGCACTATCAAGGGTATGATGGGCCAGGATGTTAACAACCCCTTCCAACCCATTTACACAGTAACTATGGCCCCATTACTGGCACATTGAAATCCTGATGCATTCAACAACCACTTCACAACAGCTGGCCTTGCCTTTGGCTCCTCCCCAGCTAACCTATTAAGGGATCATTTAAGCTCCCACTATACTGTTGAACAAAGAGTTGACTCCTCCTTTAGCTTCAAACCTATACTGTTGAAACAAGTTGAGGATCTATTATGGCATCTAGATACCAAAAAAAGTGCAGGAGCAGATCTTCTGGACCCATTCTTTCTAAAAATTGTGTGTCATGTGCTTGCAGTCCTCCTAACTCACCTCTTTAACCTTTCCCTAAACTCTGGCTCTATTCCCACACTGTGGAAGACAGCCCAAGTGGTCCCCCTTCTAAAATCAGGGGACCCTATGGATCTTAATAACTACAGGCCCATTTCCATCCTACCTGTGTTATCCAAGATGCTGGAGAAATTAGTGAGTATTCAGTTAAGGGAATATCTGGACAATGTTAATCTATTAAATCCAGCTCAATCTGGATTCAGGGCAAACATAGCATTATCACTGCATTAGCCAAGGTCACCAATGATTGGCAAACTGAACTGGATAAAAAGAACAATGTCTGTGCAGTATTCCTGGACCTGAGCAAAGCATCGACACTGTGGACCATGAACTGCTACTCTCATCCCTACACTCCATTGGCCTAGATCCATCCTCCCTTAAGTGGTTCAGATGCTACCTCTGGTAGATCACAGCAGGTAAAAGCTGAAGGTGACCTCTCCCATTAAGACCACTGTCAAGAGGAGTCCCCCAAGGCTCTATTCTGGGTCCTATCCTTTTTGCCATTTATATAAATAAAATTGATTCAACCCTTACCAAGTCCTCAGTACATCTCTTTGATGATGACACTGTACTGTATGTCAGCAACCCTTCACCTAAAGTTGCTCATGAAATCCTACAAGCAGAATTCTCCCTGTTACAACATCAGCTTCTCCAGAAAAAGCTTCTGCTAAATGCAAAGAAAACCAAAGCAATGATGTTCACAACCCAAAACTCCACCAACACATCCTCTTCAATCAGTCTCCCCCAGATATGCACTATACTTGGAGAAAATCTGGAGTATGTTGAAAATTTCAAATACCTAGTGTGTGGATTGACAACAGACTTGACTTTACTCAACATCTAGAACAACTCATGAAAAGCTCTGCCAAGGCTTGGCCTCCTCTACAGATTAAACCCTTCCTTAATAGAGATTCAAAGATGAGATTAGTCCAGGCCATCTTTCTATCAGTCATTGACTCACGAGACTTCCTCTATAGTCACTGCTCCACTCCCTACCTTCAAAAGTTGGATACATTATACCATAGAGCAATAAGGTTCATTACAGACCTGCCATATAATACTCACCATTGTTCTCTCTATGATTCAGTTGGATGGGTTTCCCCTTCATGTCAGGAGGAGCAGAAATGCAGCTCTATGGATCTACAGAGCTTTATCAAAAAAACTCCCAAGCTATATCCTGGACTGCTTCAACCTGACCACTCCCAGCTCCTATGCCCTAAGAAGCAACAATATCATCCTGCTCAAATTGCCCAAAGTCAACACCAAAATAGGGAGGGCAGCAATAAGCTACTATCTAGCCATAGCATGGAACACCCTATAAAAATCCCTAAAACTGTCCATTATTATTCCATTTACATCCTTCAAGCAGCACTGTACAGCCTTCTTCACAGAGAAATGCAGTTGCTACCGCTAGAGATAGAATAGTCATCCCACAAAACCTTATTCCAATCACATATGGCATATTCCTTCCAGCCAGACACCGCCAGTATATGGCACCCAATATTCCCTTCACCATCCTTGTACTCATTATGTGAGTGACTGTCATGGCCCTCATTGTGATATATATGTATTGTACATATTGTAGATGTTAGTTTAACTTTCTCTTGCCAAGCTTTAACATGTGAATTCTCTGTATATTATTGTGTTATAAATAACATTTTCTTGTTTCTGTATGTATAACTGTCTCATAAGTATGTGATGTAATTGCTGTGCACCAACTCGAACCTTGACCTTATCAGGTCCATCTTGTAAATGAGCCTTGCTCAATGATGATCGCCTGAATAAATAAAGATTTGATTGATTGATTGATTGATTGTAAGCAATTCTCTATTTCTACTAACAAGAAACAGATTCCTTGTTTAGTCTATCATCTAAGCACATGTAGATTGGAAGCATCAGCATTTCTCTTTGTCTAAGGTTTATGCTTTAGAAGCATTATTTCTTATACTCATTAGTATTCTGTCTCCTAAGTAATTATCCAATAGAGAACGTATTGTGTAATACTGTTTATAGTTCAGAACCAATGTATATGGTTTTGGGTATCAGTAAGCTAGTTCTTATCTTAGTATATAAAACACTGTCTTGCCAGTTTCTCACTCGCTAGAAGCTTAGTACGTACAAAATAGACTGGCAAATCACCCTTATCAGTGATTTATCCTGCCTGGCTGTGAGTATAATAAAAATACTTTATTTATGACTACTTGTGAGTGTTATCTCTGGCTAACATTGTAGACATAAAACAAATCTGATTTATTACTTTAGCAGTTAGTCTTCTAACTTAACAGACAGATGGACAATCTTGACAGTAAAGATTTTGATAAGTTAAAAACTGCATTATTAAAAATATAGGAACTGAACCCTGGTGCATGCAGAGCAAAATTTAGGAAACTCCAAAAGGGTCTGGAAATTAGCTTTGAGGAAGTAGCCACTAAGCAGCATCAATTATTAAAACGTTGGTGGGAGGGGATGAATACAAATTCTGTTGAAGCTATTGAAGAGGTGGTATTATTTAAACAGTTTTATTGGATTTGTTCACCTGATCTAAAGCTTTGGCTGGAGGATTGAGAGCCTAAGACAGCCAAGCAGGTTGCAGAGATTGCGGATTGCTATACTCGAAGCAGGCCTGCTCTCAAGGGGAATGGGGCAGCACTGAATTCAGGGGCAAAAGGAAAAAGTGGGCATTTTGGACAACCAAAAATCTTGGCACCTCTGCAGAAAGAAGGCAACCACCCGGTGCCCAAAAGAGAATTTGGGGACGAGAATAGTTATGAATGCTGGTATTGTAAACAGCCAGGCCACAGTTCTAAGCAGTGTCCTAAGGAGGCACAAAATGTAAAAGGGTCTGTACAAACTAAGACAGTTGCCAACTGTGTTACTGATGCTATCCATAAAAATACAAGGGCACACATTCACCCAGTTATGTTGAATGGGGTACAGACTAGAGGGCTAAGGGGTATGGGAGCATCTCTTACCCTGGTGAAAAGGGATTTGGTGAGGGATGAACAAATACTGCCAAATCAGTTTTCTCTGTGAGGGATTACACTGGGGAAAAGAAAACCTACCCATTAGCCAGTGTTACCCTGGATTGGGGAGATGCAGGTGAAAGGATAAGAAAGGTGGCTGTAGGTGAAAACTCATTATGGATGTTATTGTGGGGAATGATGTTCCACAGGGGGTGGTTTGTGTTGTGACCTGGAGCAAAAGGATGGGGATCCTGTGATCTTCAGGACCCACAGAGATTCAGACAGGAGAGGTTGGGAGACAGGCCAGCCAGCCTGTGGCTCTTGTAAAAGAGGGTCATAACAGGGGATTAGAACTTCCCCTAGTGGCAGTTAACCCACCTGCTACTAGAGGCTGCTCTCAGGAGAAAGGGGTGACACATATTCCAGGGAAGGGGGAAGGTTGTGATACTAAGTCCCCTACTGCCACAGCTATAGACCTAAGCCTGGGAGCCAATGGGGACATGCCCCATGCTCTGGGTAAGTGGGAAGACTTAGCAGCAGCACAACAGACAAACAATAGCTTAGAGAAGCTGAGGGCCTGTGCAGAGTCTGGTGGGACACGGGTGGGGGGGGTGACAGAAACCATAGGGTATATTGAAACAATGGACTGTTATACACACAGGACATCTGGGCAGAAGGAGGGATGATGGGCAGGCAGCTTGTTGTTCCCCAGTAGTATTGTGGGTTATTGCTCAAGGTAGCTCATGACATTCCCATGTCTGGACATTTAGGCATTGCTTGCACTATGCAGCGCTTAGCCCACAATTTCTATTGGCCCAATATTACCAAGCAGATGAAGGAATGCTGTAAATCTTGTCACCGGTGTCAGGGAATAGAGAAGGCCAGAAGCAAAGCCAAGGCTAACCTGATTCCCTTGCCAATTGTTGAGGAGCCATTTCAGAAGGTTGGAATGGATATTGTGGGTCCTTTGAATACCCAAAGTTCCTTGGGGGGGGAGTTTATATTGACAGTCGTCGATTATGCTACCCGCTATCCTGAAGCCATTGCGCTATCCACCCTTAAGGTGGGCCAGGTGGCAGATGCTTTGTCGGAGATTTTCTCCCATGTTGGGTTTCCGCAGGAGGTTATCTCTGATCAAGGGCGTGCCTTTATGTTGGACCTAATGAAGTGTTTGTGGGAGAAGTGTGATGCCATACAGAGGTGCACGACGCCTTACCACCCACAAGGGCCACAAACCAATGGTCTCATGGAGAGATTTAATTTGAACCTAAAAGCTATGCTTATGCATTTGCAGAACAGCATGGGCAGGACTGGAAAAAATACCTGGTATTTGACGTTTGCAGTCCTTGGGAGGAGTTAGGTGAGGAAGACCCCCTTCTCGACTTGTTAGCTGAGAGTAAACAGGTGCCATGTGTGGAGACCATCATGCTGTCAACCCAATTGACACCTGAACAGGCACAAGAATTGAGGACCATTTTGCAGGAATTTGCCCCTTTATTTACACCAAAGCCGGGAAGGACACTACTAGTGATGCATGACGTAGACAAGGGGACCCAAGCACCCATACATATGACAGCTTACTGAGTATCAGAGACAGTCCTCAAGGACATTAGAAGGGAGGTGGGGGAGATGCTGGATCTAGGGGTGATCCAGAAATCCCACAGCCCCTGTTAAGGATATCAAATTGCTAAAATATATGTGCAACCCTTCCATAATTCCTTTCATGCTTTTCTATTGTCTATTTTTTCTTACTTCTTTTCTGTCATTTCGTGTCAGGGTGGCCAACCTGGCATTTCTATAAAATCTGTACTATCCCTTTAGATCTTATTCCCTCCTTCTTATGCACATTTCCAAAGGAAAGAAAAACCTTGAATTGTGTAAGAGTGTCCTTCATGTTTAAAAAGGTGCCCCTAGGTTGTATATAGTCCTAAGTACTGTAGTATTGCTGCCCCTTGCTAAAGAGTGGAGCACTGAGCTCCTGAATAAAACATATGTCACTGGGTGTGACTTAGGTAGAGCCCAAGGTTGAACTTCGTAATAAAGAGCAACCGCATGTTGTGGTAATAAACAGGTAGCTCCTGGCATGGAGTTAAATTAAAAGAATTTATTTAGAGGAGTCGAGTATGTGTTTCTTGCGGCCGCTAGCTGCCTGTTGCAGTTATGAAATAACAGCAGGCACTGAATCTTACATCGGAGCAGAAACATGCTCCGATGTAACCCTGAAGCGCCGTGCTGCAAGCTTCAAGTCAGGCTATGTAAATAAAAGAAACCACTTGATGCAGTGAAACAGAAAAAGCTCTTTTTGTGAGCTTAAGAATAGAAAAGAGCTGCCTCCTGCAGCTATCTGAAGTGCAGCTGCCGCATTATGCATTGGAGCAGGATCGCACTCTGATGTACACACACAGTGCGCTGTTGACTTGAAGCAGGACGCTGCATAATGAAAGTAAAAGTGCCATACAGAACAGCGAAAGTGAAATGATTTGTACCCATATAAGGGCACTACAGGCAGTAAGGGAAAAGCCCCGTAGTGCCTTATTGATAAAGAAAGTAGTTATGGTTAGGGACAGCATCAGAACTTGTGTAACTGGGGGCTGTCAGAAAAAAGGCCAAAATTAAATGTTTTACTGATGGCTGAAATTTCAAGCCATCAGGCTGCTCAGAGAAATAAAAACAAAATATGATTATTATTAGGGATTATAGAGCCGTGCTAGAATGAAATAACGTGCACCCTGTGGAAATGTTACAGTGCAAGCATTACAGAGCAATATGCAGGCATAATATTCCTTTTTTTTTGCTAAAATAAACTTAACTGGTACATAATTGTCAGGTCTCCTAGGCAGACAGAGGAATGCAAAGAGGGAGCGCACCCCTCATTTGCTATTCCCCTGTCCATGCTGAGTATTCCTATATAGTTAAAAAGCAAAATAAATACAATAAACAATTACCAGAATCCTGGTCATGTGGGGAAGATCCTACTATAGGGCTGGCTGACCTGATAATCACAGGTTATATAGGGATCAGGAGATGTGATGTCACATTCAGGGGAGGAGTTTAGTCCAAACTGAGACTATATAAAGCCCCTTCTTAGAGGTTGAAGTTAGTGAGATAGTTTAGTAGTTGTCTGACCACAGAGCAAGGAGGAGATGTATGGGAGTTTTCATATATAATGAAGCTATTGATGTACAGAAGAAAGACACGAGTCTAAAGGAGATGATTGGTGTGAGAAACTAACACCTTTAATTTTCTTTCTGTACATATCCTTTTTTTTCTGTTGTTTTGCAATTTGGACTTAAATAAAATAATAAATGTATATCTGTGTGTTTTTTATGCGTTTAAATACTGTCTGGTTGTCTGTTATTTTATCCCACACTTCTACACACCTGTAGTCCTTTTACCCAAACCAGATGGGACTACACGGTTCTGCATAGATTATCATCAAGAAATCTGACGCCCACCCAGTGCCACACACAGACAACTTGCTGGACAAACTGGGGGGGAAACATACTTAACTACAGTAGATCTGACAAAGGGGTACTGGCAGGTGGAACTCACTGACAGGGCTTGGGAAAGGTCAGCATTCATCACCCCAATTGGCCTGTTCAAGTTCAAGGTCATGCCCTTAGGGATGAAGAATGCCCCAGCTGCATTCCAACGGTTAGTAAATCAGGTGTTACAGGACACGGAGGACTTTGCAGTCACCTACCTGGATGATATTTCTATTTTTAGCCGTAGCTTGGAGGAACACCCGACATACCTGAGGGAGGTATTTGGCCGAATACAGGCTGCAGGTCTGACTATTAAGGCAGAAAAGTGCCACGTGGCCATGCCAGAGGTCGCTTATTTGAGACATGTGGTGGGGCAAGGCCAACTCCACCCAAACCAAGAGAAAATAGAGGTGATTGCATCATGGCCCATGCCTGAAACCCAGAGACAAGTCAGGAGCTTTCTTGGAACATCAGGGTGTTACAGAAACTTTGTTCCCAACTACAGCTCCCTGGCAACTCCTTTGTCTGGGTTGTTGACAAAAAGAAGAATCCTAGGAGGGTAAAATGGGACCCAGTCTGTGAGTGGGCCGCCACACAGCTGAAAACCTCACTGTGTAGGGCCCCAGTGCTGGCCAGCCCAGACGACAACATGCCATTTGTGGTGCAAATGGATGCCTGAGATGTGGGAATAGGGGCAGTCCTCAGCCAAGTATCCAATCAGGGAAGAGAGCTCCCCATTGTATACTTAAACAAGAAGCTGCTTTCATGTGAACAAGCTTATTGAACAGTAGAAAAATAATGCCTCACCTTAATTTGGACATTAAGAAAACTGGAACCATATACTGTATTTATGGAAGGCATTTCTAGGTCCAAACGGATCATAACCGGATAGTAGGGTTGGGCCAAATGGGGAAAATTAATAGAAAACTTCTGAGATGGAGTATCGCCTTGCAGGCTTATGACATAGAGGTTATCCATAAGCAGAGGTCTAAGAATGGGAATGCAGATGGCCTATCTCGCATATTGGATCACTAACAGAACTGGAAAGAATGTTGTCACCAATAGAGGTGCATTCTCCCCAGGTTCTGTTTTAGGAGGAAGGGATGTGGCGAGATAGGCCTATTACCACTTTATTTAATGTTCCTATTTCCTGGGTTGTGAGGCACTCCTGAGTTAAGACATTGTCCTTTTAACTCATTGCCTCCACAGGCTCACTCTGAGATTACACCACTTGTCTCCTGAATCTCCTGTATATTTTTAACAGTGAATCCTGGGCCTTTCTAAGCAAATCAAGCCATAGTCAGCATGTCGCAAACAAATGCTAATAGCTCAATAACCATACATGCTAGACACAAAGTATGAGTGGTAGAGTTATTCAGCACAACATTGCCTTTCCAATGGTGGTATGCATGTAATAATATGTAATTAAGTTTTTTCTATGCTGGTCGAAACCAGAAAAATAATATTTTTTTTCACTAAAAAGAGATAACATAAGCCATTTTTTATTGGAAAATATGTCAAATATCAACACCAAATTAAGCATACAGACATTAGATGGTGTTTTACTATTATGTTTGTTAAAAAAAAAAGATATCTTTTTACTACGGAACATAATTTTTCCCCATTTTAGTCAAGGTGCTTTGGTGAGATTTGAGGGATGAATCTCAACCACACACACCATATCATAAACAAATGCATATAACTCCAAAAGTATACATGATACACACAAAGTATCAGCATGAAAGATGATCAGCACAAAATTGCCTTTCCAACGATTCTATGTGATCAATTATAATCAATACGGTTTTTATTTTATGCCTGCTGAAGTGTCAAAAAAGTGCATTTTATTCCAGCTGCTAAGGTGAGTCTTGATGGAAAAAATGTCAGCCATACACACCATACCATAAACAAATGCATATAACTCCTAAAGTATACATGACACACACAACGTATCAGTAGCACAGTTGTTCCACACAAAATTGCCTTTCCAATGGTTCTATGCAATCAGCTATAGTCAATTTGGTTTTTATTTTATACTGGCAAAGATAACCAGAATGTGTTTTTTTTTTTCAAAGTGCTTAGGTGGTTCTAGATTGACAAAATGTCATAAACAAATATGAATAACTCCTAAAGTGAACATGATACACACAAAGTGTCAGTGGAAGGTTGTTAAGCACAACATTACCTTTCTAATGGTACTATGCAGTCAATTCTAATCAATTCTGGCTGGCAAGTAATATTAAAATATGTGAGTGACTTCTCCAGACGTTTCTAGGTCACACAGGAAGTCTGTAGGTGACTTCTGTAGGCGTTCTGGGACACACTGTAGTTAAATTTGCTGATGCCTACAGACGTTTCTAGGAGGCCTTTAAAAAGCTAAACAAAACAGAAAGAATTGCCAAACACCAGTTTAGGCATAGCATTCATCTAGATAGGGAACGGGCAGGTTTATGTATCCTAATGGTCATAACTCTTGGATCAAATGGTGAAAATGGACACTTAGACATTTCACAGGCAAAAGGCCCCCAGTGGGAGTTCAGAGGTCAGCAGCAAATGGCCCCAGTGGAGGTCAACCTAAGACAGAAAAAAGTTATGCATAAACCATATGTTAGGGGTGTTAGACATGGAACCATAGTGACACCTGCAGAAAAGGGTAAACTATTGCACCCCAGTCTCTATATAGCTCAAGAGTATTCACCCCATCCCAGAAGGGATGGGTGTAGCTTGAAAATGACATCACACAGACTTTAACTACATACAGAATTTTGAAATCAGTGCACTTTTTAGCTTAGAGTCTGAAGCTTGAGGAATTGATCCTGGAGAATCTCAGAGCTAAGAAGAACTTATCAAGGTGGTATATATTTTTTAAGACGTATATGTAGGCCTGGAAAAACCTCTGAACCAGACCTGAGCCTTGTGAGATTGGACTTCTCACATGCTGAACAGAAAATTCTGATCTTTAAGTCAGAATCTAGGAATCAGAACTTCTTGCTTTTTCTAGATGACCCTGAGTTTTACACCAAGAAGAAACTAAGAGACTCAGGTTTCTTTTCAACAGTCTAGCGTTTTTCTAAAGAACCTTTCTTCACCTACAGAGAGAGAATTTCCTCTCAAAAAGGACATTTGATATTTTCTGGACTCTGAAAGCTCAAAACAAGGTACAGTTGAGACTTACAGTGCATAGTGTTTCTGTATAACCAGCCAATATTTATTTTTCATATTGTCTGCATTCCAAATCTTCCAAATTGTAGAATTGACTCTGTTGTTTTTTTTTTCTTTAAGTAAACTTGTATCATTTCTTATCAACTCTGCATGGGGTCTGGTTATGTGATCTAACATTTTAAACAGAAGGGTTTTTTAAAGACTCTGGCCCAGATATTCAAACTGTGCCAGGCTATGGTGCAAGCCTGGGCGCAGCTCAACTTGGCTGCGCTGGGGCGTTGACTGGGCGATATTCAACGGAGCTGCGCCATGGCTCAGCATCATTGAATATCGCACCCTGGCCACCCACAGTGTGCATTGCACAGTGGCACTGCACCAGCACAAGTGGCCAGAGTGGAGCAGGGGATGTGCTAGTGCAAGTTCCATTGCACTAGGCGCAACAACCACGATATTCAAAAGTGCACATTCAAATGGGGCCATAATGTATGCAAGGCACAAATGGGACCATTTGCACGTCATTATGGCCCAGTTTGCATGCAGATGTGCCGATCCCCAGTGACTTCCACCTCGCACCCTACCAGGCAGCAGCCGTCGGGGACCGACGCCCCCCTGCAGCACAGCAATGTGCCACATAGCCCAATCGCAGGCATTTGAAAGATCAAAAATAATCATATATCCCTGGTGGTCCAGTGGACTGCTGTTTGCCCGATCGTGGGCTTAAGTAATAAAAAAAAAGAATCCTATATCCCTGGTGGTCAGTGGACCGCTGTCTGCCCAATCGCGGGCTTAAGTACAATAAAAATGAATCTTATATCCCAGTGGACCGCTGTCTGCCCGATTGCAGCCTTAAGTAAAATAAAAATTAATCCTATATCCCTGGTGGTCGAGTGGACCACTCTCTGCCCAGTCGTGGGCTTAAGTAAAATAAAAATGAATCCTATATCCCTGGTGGTCCAGTTGACCACTGTCTGCTCGATCACAGGATTAAGTAAAAAAAAAAAAAGAAGACTCCTATATCCCTGGTGGTTCAGTGGACCCCCCACCGCCCACTGATCCCCACCCTCACTCACCCGGTCAGCGGCGGGTGGCAGCACCCACCAGCCTGCCGCCCTGCCGACCACCGACTGACACCATAGGTAGGGCTGCACGCCCATTGGTCCACAGTGTGAGCCAATGGGTGTGCAGAAGTTCATCTATCAGACACATTCCAGATATGTGAATGGATCCAGTCACATATCTGGAATGTGTAGTAGTATGGGCTGCACGCCCATTGGCTCACACTGTGGACCAATGGGCGTACAGCCCTACCTACGGTGTCAGTCAGTGGACTGCAGGGCGGCAGGCAGGTGGGGTGCTGCCATCCACCTCTGTCCGGGGGGGAGTGGGGCAGTGGGGATCAGTGTGTGGGTGGGAAGGGGCTCCACTGGACCACCAGTGATATAGGAGTCTTCTTTTCTTTACTGAATCCCGCGATCGGGCAGACAGCGGTCCACTGGACCACCAGGGATATAGGATTCATTTTTATTTTACTTAAGCCCACAATCGGGCATACAGCGGTCCACTGGACCACCAGGGATATGGGAAATTTTTTTTATTACTTAAGCCCACGATCGGGCAGACAGCAGTCCACTGGACCACCAGGGATATTGGATTCTTTATTTATTTTACTGAAGCTCACAGTCGGGCTGACAGAGGTCCACTGGACCACCAGGGATATAGGATTCTATTTTTTAATAATAATGTCCGTGATCGGGCATGGGGGGGCACCACCACGGAGGTGCAGCCAGAGCTCGGGTGGCCACCCACAGGTGGCAGCTGCCGTGTTGCATCCTGCAATACAGCAGCTCACCTGTGGGTGGCCGGCTGTTGCTCCTTTTTTTTGGATCAACTTTGTGCGGCGCAGGTAGGGGTTGCGCATGCATGGCTCAGCACATCCCAGGGTGAATATCGGGATGTGCAGAGTATGCATGGGCACACTCCCCCTACCTGTGCCTGCATACATTACTGATGTGCTCCAGCGCATCGAGATTTGTTCCAGGCCAATTCCCATTTGAATATTGCACCAGGGCACATCAGTGGGTTGCGCATGGCGCAACACTGTTGCGCCATGCGCAACCCTTTGAATATCTGGGCCACTATGCCTTGTTAACGAAGATAGTGACCACTCGGCTATCCTACAAACCAAATAGGCAAGAGGCTGCCAATGGAGAGCATAGTAAAGAGTCAGGGGGACTCAAGTCTGCAGTTTCCACTCTCCCACTGAGGAAAGGAAGGTTGGTGATGTTTCCTTTACCATACAACTGCTCACGAGTTCCGTAAAAAGGGGAACCATCCCTGCAAACAGGAGGTCCTGCTGTGCCCACGGGGTTGGGTCATGACAGTGCTTGGCATTAATCTTTGTGCAGTCAAGTGGACTGGACGAACCCTATACTGTCATCTCCTTGTTCAGATATTTGAGCATTGTTTCTCTTCTTACTTTTATCATGTGGTATTTTTTCTTCACTTACCTGTCATGCCTTGCAGCAGCATCCTCCCCACCTCCTCATCCTAACTACTGACTTCATCATCATCTGCACCGTTAGAGTCAGAAGAATTAGAAAGGTCATTATGTGGGACACACCCTGGGCTACCTCATTCCCAGTCCCCACCATTTGCACCAGCATCCTCTGACTCGGCATCTGCGATTTCATTTGAGAAGGATGCCTCTTTACATGCTGCTTTGGCAGCTGGTACTATGCAGGCACATTTCTGAAACTCTAGTATCCTTTCATTGCAAACCTGCTTTTTCTTTGCAGGACATTTAGTACGGTCATGGTGTTATTAGTGTTATCACTATGCCCTGATTCATTGGTAGGATAATTAACAGAGTCCATGTCATCAACAGTCATGCATGCAGCAAGATTGTGCTTCCTCTTAGTAGACCTGTTAGCAGTAGACATGGTGAATGATCACAGATAGTACTGGGAATAGCACAGTGGCCCTAAGTCAAATGCCTTATACAGCCATAAAAGGCTATCTGTTTCACTAAGTGCTAAAGGGAGTCAAGCTGGCTATGGCAAAATAATTAATGTCTCCCTCACACCACCGCTACATACAGCTCATGTTGGAGTATGGGCTTCTGGCATGGTCTCTCACTCTGTCTCCTCTTCTTCCCCCACTGCTAGCCCCAGACCAAAATCCCATTCCCATTCCCCAGTACCTCCTTCCCAGCCATTCCACTCTGGGATTTTTTTGTTTGTTTTTTTAATAATTTTTCTGAGAGAGTCATGAGTCACTCTTATAAGTTCAGCCCTGAGTCACACAACATAGCATTTTTTCTGTTTTTTTTTTTTTTTTTTTAAGGTATCACTTTAACAAGTCTGCGCCTCTGGCATACAGGGTCTGGCAAAATGTAGGGGGTTGAGGGGCTGATTTTTTTGATGAATCAAAAAGATTAACCACTGGTGATGTTGCTAATTGATGTAGCCTAGCATAGGCATAGATTGTGGGGGCGCAAAGGGGCAAGCTGCTCCCCCGAGAAATTAGACCAGGACTTTTTTAGGAGCCCAGCCACTGTTCTCTAGTTATCATTTTTTTTCTTTTAATATTGAATGGGCTTAGGGCGATACACAGACTGCCTGCACCTCCCCGGGGGAGGGAGGGGTGGCGGCACGGCGCCATGTCTCTTAAACAAAAACTATCCCCTTTTCTGATTGGCTGCAAGCCTGCAACCATAGTAGCCTGCATGTTACAGCCAGTCAGAGAGTGCTGCAAACTGGCGTCATCGTGTGAGCAGTACTCCATTAGTGGTGTCATTTAGTTGTCTGTGTGCCTTCCATGAAGGAGCAGCAGCAGCATTCATACAGCGTAGGGCTGAGGAGAGATAGCTATTTGAGGATGTCGAGCAGCAGTCATTGGTTGTCTGTCAGGTGTCACCAGTGTTGCAGTCAGTCTAGTGTTCCCACCCTCTTCCTGTCCTGAACAGCCCAGTTTAAATATACCTCACCCGAGTCCTCTGACTACCTACTCTCTGTTTCTTGGTGCAGCCAGCTGTGCTCTGGGCTCTCCCGCTGCCACCTGAGCCTCCCATCCCTGAGAGCCTAGGAGGCCTGCGGCCACAAGACCTCTACCACTGGACAGACCAGGTGGAGGAGCGAGTAGTACAATTACAGTGAGTCTGAGGCACAGCCAGGCTTTCCTGCACACCCAGCTCCTGTGTCCAGCAGGCCAGAAAAAGATTTACCGTGTTGTCGGTGAGTCCCACACCACGCCCATTGCCCACCAGTTCCTTGGTCCACCGAGAGGGATTATTCAGGTCAGTGAACAGCCAGGCCCACAACAGTGAAGAAGCCGGCGGTCATGCAGGCTATAGCAGACGCATAATGCGACACGTTCATCTGGTGTCAGAAAAAATGAGTTACTGTCTCATCGGGGGATTAATCAGAGGAGGAACGGGACTGTTGGGAGGGACTCAGCTACCTGACTTGCCTTCTTGGCCTTGCTGTGCCCTGCTGCATGCTGCCCAGTCTGTGACCTTACTGATTTGGTGAGTAACTGTGCTGCAAGCTGGTTGTTGGAAATTAATACCATTCACATCCCAGAAATGTGTTTTTTTGGGGGGGGGTGTCTTGGCCATGGCCATGTGTCTGGGGGTGGGTGGAAGGTTTGCTGTCAGCTTGTGTTGCTTTGGGTGGGAGGGGATTTGTTGGCTGTTGAGGCTATCCATGTTGGTGGGGTGGTGGGGGCTCATTTGTTTGGTATGGTGTGGACACTGGTCATGTTGGTGGGGTGGGGACACTCAGTTACTGTGCTACTGGTGTGGTGGGGTTTGTTGGGGAAACTCACTGGATGGTCTGTGTTTGGTGGTGCTGGGGGATGGTCTGTTTTGTGGGGTTGAGGTTGGGGGAGACAGTCTGTGTGTTTTGGGGCTGACTCACTGAGAGGATGGTCAGTGTTTGGTGCTGGGGGAGGGCCTGTGTTTGGAGGGACTGGGGGGGGACAATCAGTGTTTGGGGCTGGAGTGGTTAGTGTTTGGGACTGGGAGGGTGGTCAGTGTTTGGTGGGGCTGGGGGACAGTCTGTTTTCTATTCTGGGGTCTGGTGGGGTGGAGACACAGGCCATGGTGATGTGGGGACACTGGCTGTGATGTTGGGGTGGTGACACTAGCCATTGTTTGGTGGAGTTGGCTGGCCATTTGTCTGGGAGGACTGTCCATGATGGTGGAAAATGGGGACTGTCCATGTTTGCCTGCCAAGTGTCTTGTGGGAAGGGGAGGACTATTTGCTGGTCGGTTGTCTGGGGGGGATCTTTCCATGCTGGCTTATGGGGGTGGTGAATGTTGGTGATTGCTGATCAGGTGTCTAGGACAGACTATCAATGTTGTTGGGGAGGGGGAACTCTCCATGTTTGCTAGCCAGGTGTTTTGGGGATTGTTCATGTTGGTGGGGCGGGGAAATTCTGTGTTTTCTAGCTGTGTGTCGGGGGTGGGACTGTCCTTGGTGGGATATTGGGGACCGCCCATGTTTGCTGGCTGCCTGGGTGTCTGGTGGGACTGTCCTTGTCGGTTGGGAGGGGCATTCTATGCTTGCTGGCCCGTGTCTGGTGGGAGGGGGGGACTGTTCAGGTGTCTGGGGGACTGTTCTTGTAGGTGGGTGAAGGGGGCTGTCCATGTTTGCTGACTGGGTTTCTGGTGAACAGTCCATGTTGGTTAGGAGGGGGGACATTCTGTGCTTGCTGACTGGGTGTTAGCATATAAACATAAGTAAATGTTAAAACGTAATTTTCATCTCATCCTTTACCTGTCAAGGGATGTATCTCACTGACCTGTGCCAGCAGCAAGCATATGAATATTAGTAAATGTTGAAACATTATTTCCCCCTCATCCTTTACCTGGCTGTAAAAGTAAACTTTCACTTTTTTTGATTTCTCCAGTCATTCACTGTGGAGGGGTGAAACAGACAGATTCCTTGGCCTTGCTGTCACTGTTTTCATTGCCTGGCAAACACAACCAAAGGGGTAGCTTTTTGTGTTCTCCCCTGTATAGTGTTACAAGACTAGCAAACAAAATCTAGCACTAAAACATGCACCCTAAAGAAATGAGTATACTACTACCTGGCTATTGTTATAGCGACTACTGACTGGCCATAATTTTTTTGGGGGGGATGGAACACTGGTTTTGTGTGTGTGTGTGTGTGTGTGTGGTTGGGGACACTGCTGATTGCGTGTGTTGGGGGTTGGGGACACTGCTGGTCATGTGTGTGTGTGTTTGTGTGGTGTTGCGGACACTGGTCATTTGTGGGGGTGGGGTTGGGGATACAGGCATTGTGTGGGTGGGTGGAGGCACTGGCATTGTGTCAGTGGGGCGGGTTGTAATTGTATACCAGACAAACTCTGCTGACTGGTAGCTCAACATCTCTCTTTCCAGACAAAGAAAGAAACATAAACAAAATGTAGTATAAAATGTGGTTTTATTTATTTTTGTGTGCCTGTGATGGGGAGGCACAGACCTGGATGCCTGGAGAAAATACCAGATAAATGGAGCTGGAAATGGTGTTGATTGGGTGGGGTGGGGAGAGTGGCTGTGCTGGTGTGGTGGGAAGAGTGACTGTGCTGGTGGGGTGGACACAGAGTGTGGAGAGTGGCTGTGCAAGTCCATCAGGGTGGTGAGAGAGCTAGCTGGCCAGTCTGGGTGGAGATAGTGGCCTTGCAGGTCTGGGGTGGGGAGAGTGGGCTGTAGCTTTTTACATGGACATTTAATTCACTGTTGCTTGCTGTGCCTTCTGCTGCCCTGCCAGCTTTGTGCTGCTGTGCTGACCAGGGCGGACTGGTACACATGCTGAAAAAAATGGTTCTGGCCACTGGTGATGGAGGAAGGAGGGATGGATGGGCATACTGGCACAGAAATATTTTTTTCAACATGTATGCCAGTCTGCTAGGTCCATGCCATGCTTACCTCAATCGTGCAAGGGGCTTCTGAGCACTAAAGATAAGTTTCTGTGTCAAAATTAGGAACTGTTTGAAAGTATGAAATCCTACAGTATAAAAATTGTGCATGTTTATGTAGTTTCACCTTACTGTTTGGTTCGACAAGATGTTCTGTGGTCTCTCCTCCTCATTTAGCACCCTGACCTGTGACCTAGCCATCCCCCCCAGGGCAGGGGAAAGGTCCGTTGTTTTGTGGACCTTTGGTGGTTTGTTGGACATTGTAAAATGCATTGTTTCATTTACTGTGTTGTACTGCCTGGGCCTGCTTTACCCTGTCTCTGTCCTGAATGTAAACATGGTATAAAAAAAGTTCAGTTTTTGGTGGTGTCTGTGTCTGTCAGTGTCTGTGTGTAGAAGAATAAAGACACACGCTCAGACAAAAAAAACTGTATTAAACCACATCAAACTGAAGCAACCATGTTTCATTTGTGCCCTTCAAAACTGTCAGATGAGACGATTTTGAAGTAGTCTGTGGGGGGAAGCATCCATGGCAACCTGGGCTACCACAACTGGCCCACCACACACTGTCATAGGTGATGCTAATAAAAACCACCAACCAAGTACTTACCTTTCAGGGTGGGTCCTGCGAGGCTGTACATATGTATCTGGAGTCGTTGTTCCAGCAAACTTCCTGTGGCGTCTGTTCTCTTAGGTTACGTGATGTGACCACTTTTGTGCCAGGGCAGTCCGTGTTTGCTTGGATGGGGTTGTGTAACCCTGAGCATGGACAGAGATGCACATTCCTTAGGAGCCCATGGGGAGGAGAGTGGTAGGCGTTGTGGTGTGACCACATTCTGCCCATGATCATCTTGAACAATTAGGGGATTTACATTTTTCTGTTTCACTGTCCCAGGTAGATCAGCATGCTTGTTAAGAGCACCGCCTGAGGGTTATCAGCAAGTCCCATGCTTATGTATGCAATGCTTGCTTGCTTGAGGAGAGCATTATCCTCTTTGCTTACCTTACCTAACCAGATTTAGGCACGTGACACTGAATAATATGGGATGGGATGGGATGGGATGGGAGACTAATGAATTAACTTGGTGATAACAAAGAAAAGTGTTAGCACTGGGTGCAAGTAAGCAATGAAGCCCGACAGGGCATGTGTCATGCTGGGATAATGTCATGCCTCAGGTGGTTGGGCATGAGTGCATCCAATACATAAGGCATGACATTATCCTACCATGACACACACCCTGGAGGGCATTATTGCTGTTACACAAGGGCGTGTTGTTATACAGAATTAAAAAAAAATATTTTAAAGATCTTTTATTTGGTGTGGAAAAATATTTTTAAGAGAAGATACAAAAAAACACACTAATGTTAACAAGAGTTCATGGAGAGGCTGAGACTAGACCTGTGATGAATCGGATGTACTGAGATAACATCATGGGTCTAGCCCAAGACTGACCAATCAGAGGCCAGCATTCATTCTTGTCATTGTATAATCACATTTTTTTATGTAATCTATGTAAATAAGGGCTCATGCTGTGAGGATGCACATGCTGGGATGTTTCCCATACCATCCATGTTTATAGGTATACTGAGGTAGCACAGCCATTTGCTGCACTTCCTTGAAACATTCTTTTTGCACTCCTCAAGAGTGGGAGGGCTAGCTCAAGCAGACATTTCAAGAAGTTCAGGATCCACTATAAGGGCTGGACTTGGAAGGGTTATGTAAGCAGCAAAGGGGGGTGAGAGACTACTGAGCTATCCACCTGGAGGTTCAGGTAGGGGCAAAATTAGTTTAAGACTCATTTGAATTGAAGCTGAGGGGAGGTCCTGTCCTCTTGAGAAGGAAGTTAAGTTCCTTACATATTTTCAACTTTACAAGCAAGTCCTCACTCCCAAGGCAGAAGAATGAAGAACTGAATACAAAACAGATCTTGGTCAGTTTTTCAACTCTGGTCTCAGGAGGAGATGGGCCGAGAGCAGGCTGCAGTAAAACTGGTGGGGTGGGGAAGTGCTCTGACTTGGCCTGGGCTGGTCCCTCCCAGGAGTTATTCAGCTGTAATCTTAAATGTTTTGGGGCATTATTTGATGCTACATAGATACATAGATACATAGACAGTGTCGGCAGATAAGGGCCTATGGCCCACCTAGTCTGCCCATTTGAGCTTGTAAGTTCAGTTTGTTTTCCTAGAAGTCTATTTCCCCTTACTCCTGACCTCTAGAATTCCTTTTGTCTATCCATGCATTCTAAACTCATGGATTGTTTCAGCTCCCACCACTTCCTCTGGCAGGGTGTTCCACTTGTCCACCACCGTTCTGTGAAGAAATTCTTTCTCATGTTTCTCTGAATCGTCCCTCCTCCAACTTCATCCCATGCCCTCTAGTCCTGAAACATCTTTTCGCTTAAAAATAGTGTTTTCCTGCACCCTGTTCCTCCCTGTAAGATACTTGTATGTCTCTATCATATCCCTCTCTCCCTCCTCTCCTCCAGGGAGTACATGTTCAGTTCCTTCAACCTGTCTTCATAGGACTTGTGATGCAACCCATGCACAATCTTGTTGCCTCCCTGAACCTTCTCTACCCTGTCTATGTCCTACGAGGTATGGTCTCCAGAACTGTACACTGTACTCCAGGTGGGGCCTCACTAGTGTCTTGCAGCAGGAATTATGACCTCCCTTTTCCTGCTGGTGATGCCCCTCGCTCATACATCTCAGCATCCTATTTGCTTTACCTGATGCCTTGTCACACTGTTTCCCTACCTTGAGGTTATCAGAGATGACAACCCCAAGATCCCTTTCCTGCTTGGTGCATGCTATATCCTCACCCCCAACTGATATATTGTGCAGGTTTTGTGCCCTATATGCATTATCTTGCACTTCTTTGCATTGAATTTCAACTGCCAAACCCTTGACCATTCTTCTAAGTTTCTGCAGGTCCCTTCATTCTGTCTACACCCTCTGGTGTGTCTACTCTGTTACAGAGCTTTGTGTCATCAGCGAACAGTGAAATTCTGCCTTCTAGATCCTGTGCAATGTCACTGATGAAGATGTTGAATAGGACCGTCCCAGCATTGATCCCTGTGGTACCCCACTGGTCACTCTTCCCTCTGTGGAGTGACAGCCATTTACCACCACCCTCTGTGTCCTGCCACCCAGCCAGTTACCTACCCACCACACTACTGTCCTGCCCACACCCATATTCCCCAGTTTGTGTAATAGTCTTCTATGTGGCACAGTGTCAAAGGCCTTGCTGAAGTCCAGATAGGCCATGTCCACTGCCCTCCCCTGATCCACCTCCCTAGTCACCCAATCAAAAAATTCAATGAGGTTGGTCTGACATGACCTCCCCCTGGTGAAACTATACTGCCTTGGGTCCTGTAGTCCATTGACAACCAGATGTTCCAATAATCTCTCCTTCAGTAGTGCTTCCATGATCTTTCCCACTACCGGAGGTGAGGCTGACTGGTCTGTAGTTCCCTGCTCTCTCTTTGTTCCCACTTTGTATAAGGGACTACATCTGCTGTCCTCCAGTCTTTGGTACCTCCTGTTTCCAGTGATTGGCTGAACAGGATAGCCAGAGGTTCAGCCACCACCTCTCTTAGTTCTTTAAGGACCCTGGGGTGCACCCATCTGGCCCCATTGCTTTATCAGCTCTTATTACTTCCAGTTCCTTCAGGACCCTTTCTCGTGTAAAGGGACTTGTGTCCATTTCTGCACCATTCTCACCCTTGTACTCCCTTCAGACCCATTACCCTCTTCCTTAGTAAAGACTGGAGCAGAAATACCTGTTCAGTATGTCAGCTTTACTGTTGTCATCCTCCACGCGGCTCCCATCCTCCCCTTCAGTCTCACTCACCTCCCTTTGTCCTTCTTTCTTCTTATGTACCTGTAAAGGTTTGTCCCCTTTAACCACTGATTTTGCAATGTGTTCTTCTGTCTGAGCTTTGGCTTCCCTTACTGACTTCCCTGCCTCCCTTTGTTTCTCCTGGTATTCCCTATCCCTTCTGCCTGTGTCTTTTGTATTGCCTGAATGCAATCTTTTGGCTTTCACTTTCTTTGCTACCTCTTTGGAAAACCATAATGGTCTCCTCTTTCTTTTCCTCTTGCTAACCTGCTTAATGCATAATTCTGTTGTTCTTATAATCCCCATTTTAAATACTGCCCACTGTTCCTCAATCCCTGATTCCTGTCCCATTCCCTTAATGCCTCTTTCAAGCATCTCCCCATTTTCCCAAAGTCTGCCCCCTAAAATCCAGGATAATGTGTTTTGTGTGGTTTGGTTCTGCTCTTTCTGTGATTTCAAACCACAATGACTGGTGGTCACTGTTACCCAGGTGCTCCCCACTGTTACCCCATCACACTGTCCCTGTTTGTGAGCACAAGGTCCAGTATTGCCTTCTGTCGAGTTGGTTCCATGACCAGTTGCTGAGGAAGGCACCCTGAAGGAGTCCAGGATAAATCTGCTCCTAGTTGATGCTGCTGCTGGGATGCTCCAGTCCACGTCTGGTATATTGTCTCCAACCAGTACCACCTCACTCCTTGTCTGCCATCCTTTGGATGGCTAGCATCAGCTCCTATCTGTTTCTTCCTCCTGGGCTGGTGGTCTATAGACCACACCTGTGCGGATGGCTGGCCCCATTTTCCTTTCCAGCTTAACCCACAGTATCTCTCCCCCATTTTGTTCCTCCTGGATCTGTGTGGCCCTTATGTCATTTTTCACATACAGTGCCACTCCTCCTCCCTTTCTGCCTACTCTGTCTCTTCTGAATATGTTGTAGCCAGGTATGGCCATCTCCCAGTCATGGTTATCATTACACCAGGTTTCAGTGATGGCCACAATGTCCAGGTCTGACTGTACCATGACAGCCTCCAGATCTTCCATCTTGTTGCTAAGGCTCCTGGCATTTGCACATGGCTTTCCATGATTTGACCTCCTAGACTGCTTCACTGTTCTACTCCAGCCCCTTCCTTGGTTGTCATTTATCCCTGGTTCTCCTTGCTGTCTGCCCTTCTGCTGAATTTTGCCCCTTTTCTGCTTATCCACCTTTTGGACACTAATCTCCATCTTTGCACACTGCTTTGCAGAGATAGCCACTCTCTGGTTCACTGGTTCCATTACTAGCTGTGGGAGGTGAGAAGTAGGTACCGTCCTTGCTGGCCTGCTCACCCCCTTTGCTAGTTTAAATGCTTGTCAATGTAGCATTTAAACTTATCATTGAGTGCTTGGATTCCTCCAGGATGGATGCAGGCCGTCAGGCTTGAATAAACCTCCATCCTCCAGATGGGTCCCCAGTCACCAATGAATCCAAACCCTTCCTCACAGCACCAGTTCTTCAACCATGAGTTAAAGTTCCTGGTGCATGCACCTATGCTCTCCCTTGCCTCTCACAGGTAGTACTTCTGAGAAAGTGACAGAAGTAGCTACTTGCTTGAGACCCTCCCAGTTTCCTAAACTCTTCCTGAACTTCCTTTGGCCCCATTTGCCAAGTCATTAGTACCTAGGTGGATAATGACATCCAGCTCACCCTCCTGTCTTGCCTTCCCAGTGATCCCCAGTATCTTCCTTCCATCCTCCATGCCGTGGCACCTGGTAGGCACCTCACCTCCCTGTCCTCCCCTCCTGTGTTCCTAGCTGGATCCCTCTATGATGGAGTCCCCACCAGGATTAAGCTCTCCTCCTCTGGGGTCCACTGCTTTCCCCACTGAGGTCACCTCCTTGCCTAACCTCACATCCTTTCCTTCCACTTCCTGGGTACCTCTATTTGGTTGTCCTCATTTGCCAGTGTGGCATATGAGTTCTTGAGAGGAATAGGATCTGGGATGTGCCTCTGCCTGACTGCTCTAATCCTCCCTGAGCCCACTGTCATCCAAGTGCTCCTCGTTCTCGGCATCCTTTGAGTCAGCTGCATTGGACTGGGTGGTTCCTGGACAGGGGTGATGGTACTCTGACCCAGTTTACTTCGGCTCTGAGTCTGGCTACCTCATCCACGCAGTCCCAGAGATGCATGCAGATAGGGCAGCACCTCAGTGTCCAGAAGGTCTGCCTGAATATGGCTGCCCCACAGTCACTGCATTGCACCACTCCCCTACATTATACTGCAATTCCACTTACTTATCTGCTACTGAAGCTCTCTTTAGTTCTCTTTTTATTTATTTACAGTACTAAAATCCTGTAACTGATCCTCAGATATATATTTTTTAAGGAAAAAGAAACCAATAAATAAATAAATGAGTCAAAACACTTGTGCGTGCTGAGGGTGGTCTTCTTCCCCTTATGCCCCTCCTACTTCCACACCTCTTACTATACCCTGTGTTTAGCTCCTGTCAATCAGATTTATCAGGGCATATGATTAAGAGTTGGGGAAGGGGTGGAGGGGCAAATTTGCAGCAATTAAAGACAGTACAGAATTACACCACCACTATTTTTTAAATTTTCAAAAGCCCAAAAACAATTATAAGTAAAGACAACACAGAAAGAAAGTATAGTGTCACTACAAGCCTACAATCTAAGTTTAAAAGAAAAATACCAGTTACCAGTTACTCTGAAGCACTGAATTGAATATGTTTCCTTCCTTCACCTTCTGTCTTCTTCTGAGTGATGGTTGATTTGTTTGCATTACGCAAGCCACCCGCCCTCTTCACTGTCATGATATGCGAAAAACAGGACTTTTTTGTTACTTTGCCCCCCCTGTAAAAATAGCAAACTATGTCCCTGCAGCCTAGACATAATAGTACAAAATACACTGCATGTTGTTCATCAGAATTCAGGACAGTAATGTAACTGTGTTGCCAAGCGGAGTCTTTTAAATGCCTACTGCTGTCTGTCAGTCCATCTCGAGCTATTAATTTGCTTCCGGCAAATGCACACACACAATTAGGCTGGGCGCTTTACTGTGCAGTGTACACAGTGAGTCATGTAATATAATCAATAGTATCCTCTCTTCTCTTCTCTCTCTCTCGACAGATGCTGGGCCTTTGTACTTCACACAGCCCAAAAAGCACTGATGCAGGAATCAGACTAGGTCAATCATCAGAGGCTAATATATGGCTGAATACTTTACTGTAACTTGTTACTTGACCCTTGCCTGCAGTGCTGTTTTTTCTGAATGTTGATGTATTGCTTTTGTGAAGCCAGTAAAAAGAGCTCCACAAGGCTTCAATCCTTCACCCACCAACCCCAGCCAACACAAGCATGCTTTTTTATTCTCTCTCCCTCTCTCAAGGACAGCGCACAAACACAAAAAAAACTATTAAAAAAAGTAGAGCTCCTCCAAGTCTCCACTCTCCTCTTCCCCAAGCTTGTCTGGCTGTGGCCGACCCACAGGAGTCGAGCATGCCCCTCCCTCCCTCCCACATGTCTCACTTTTTCTTAATTCTTCTGACCACTCAAGTCTGCAGTGCAAAGTATAATTTTTTTTTAAATATTTCCCACTTGCTTTTTGAGTCTTATGACACTCAAGTCTGCAGTGCAAAATATTCTTTTTTTTATGTATTTCTCACTTTCTTTTTGATTCTTCTGACCACTCAATTCTGCAGTGCAAACTATTCTTTAAAAGAAATGTTTTTTATCTTTCTTGTTCCCTGACTTGAATTCTCTCTCTCTTTCTTTCTCTCTCTCTGTCTCTCTTTAAGTCTCAGTCTCCTATATTACACTTGTGGTTGTGTGGTCTTCTTGCAGTTTCTGGGCCTCCTGTTGAGCAGGCAGTTGAAAGAGCCCCAAGACAAACAGCAGCATTCTAAACTGGTACTGCGTTTCTCTGCACAATCAACCCTTCACTAGTCTGTGCAATGTGCTCATGGCTCCGTTTTATATCAAGTGGAGATGTGCAAGCTGATTGGTGCTGAGCACAATCTGCACAGGTTCCAGGAAGCAACATGCTCAGCTGCCAGCCTGCCATGGATTACATGCCTGCCTGTCACATGATGGCACAACAGAAAAGGAATTACCCGACACACGTTTTATTTTCTTATGCCAGGTAGGAGGTTAGTTCTTTACATGAAATAACCTACCTGCTTAAAAACAGCAGATACCCGCTGTACTCAGTGTAGCTACCCATCAGGTAATCCATGTCTAATTATAACCATGACAGTCATACTGGATCCCAGTACCATTACAGACCCAATGCACAGACTCTGACTGACTCCCAGTAGCATTATAATTAACACCCATACTGGATCCCAGTACCATTATAGCTACACAGACCCTGACTGACTCCTAGTAGCAATATAACTGATACTCATACTGGATCCCAGTATCATTATTGCCCCAATGCACAGACCCTGACTGACTCCCAGTAGCATTATAACCTACACTGATACTGCATCCCAGTACATTATAGTATCAATGCATACACCGTGACTGATTCCAAGTAGCACTGTAACCCTGACATGCACACTGGATCCAACTTCCATTATAGCCCCAATGCACAGACCCTGACTGACTCCCAGTAGCATTATAAGTAACACTCATACTGGATCCCAGTATCATTATATCCCAATACACAGACCCTGACTGACTCCCAGTAGCATTATAACTGACACTCATACTGCATCCCAGTACCATTATAGCATCCCAATGCACAGACCCAGACTGACTCCCAGTAGCACTGTAACCCTGACATGCACACTGGATCCAACTTCCATTATAGCCCCAATGAACAGACCCAGACTGACTCCCAGTAGCACTGTAAGCCTGACATGCATATTGGATCCCAGTAATATTATAGCCCTCATGCACAGACCCTGACTGACTCCCACTACCATTATAGCCTGAATGTACAAACATTAATTGACTCTAGCAGATTTATAACATCAACAGACAGATCCTTACCAGCTCACATTAGCATTATAACAATAACAAACATACCTTTACTGGCTACCAGTGCTGTACCATAAAACTGCAAGTCCAAGAAAGAGCCACTTCTAGGGAACCAGCTGTGCTCTCATAAAGAAAAAAAAATCAGTACTCACTGGAAACAAGGCACATCCTCCCCATATGAACCAGGCTATTCTCTTGTAAATTAAGCACACACAAAATTGTGTTTTCATTGCTGAAGATGCTAGACATGCACAAAGAATTGGGCAACAGTGATCAACAGCAAAGACATTTACAGCATTCTCTACTGTCTGACATTTTGTACCACCTTTCATGCGTCAGCAGAGATGCCTTATTTCCTGCAAGTACAGTACTACTGTAACCTTAATGAAGCATCCCTTACAGATTCCCAGCAGCATTATTACTTCTTTGAAAGACATTTCCTAGGACATCCACCAGACTAGCCTGTTTTCCATGATAAACATTCCATCTGTTGAATGTCAGGGAAAAACACAGAAAAAACAAACAGGGTGAGGAAGAGAGACAATAATCTAAACAAAGAGGTGAGATGCGGGAAACACATTTAACTGGGTAGAGGCAGACCTAAACTTCTTAAAGAAAGTCCTAAAGTTCATAACAGTGGCATGCATTTGAATACGGGATGAATAAACCTACTCAGGAGAAATCTACCCCTTCCCCTAACTTGGCAGGATTAACCGTTTTTAACATATTTCCATCAAAAAGTATTGTTCTGAAATGCAAATTATGAAATTTAAAGTCAAGACTGAGGTTTGATGGGTGAGAGCAATGAGCCATACCCCCTTTCTGAGCTACAGTACATAAATCAGCTTCCTCCAACCTAATTCAGAAGCTCCATTTCTTTACTGCAGGTGGAGGCTCTTTCCACTCACATGACTAGACAAAGCAGTCTAGCCCCAATCCATCTCTGTGTGGCCTTTCCTTGCACGGTGGGTTCTAAGGTGGCTGGACCCTAATGGACCTAGTTTCATTCCTGCTCCATGTCTTTCATCACTCTGATGTGCTGTTGGCCTCCTTGGTCAGCATCCTTAGTCTCCGACTCAGTGATTGTGGGGTCCTAGCTCTATTGATGAAACTGATACTTAGAAGAAGCCATTGTATCAGGTACCAGCCTTCAGACACTGTCTAGACTAGGTCTTTTCCCCAGAGCCATGGGTCGGGACTCCAGGGCATTCCAGTCAAGAGGAACCCAAGAGAGGCAGCTGTCTGTGCCATGCAATTCAATTCTTCTACAGTTCCACTGTAGGCACATCCGCTCATCTGTACAGCTACATCTCTTTGGACTATTCTCTGTTATAGCATGGCAACCCTCAAGTGCTTAATATGACAATACAGGATCCATTCCTTTAGTCCACTCAGACACCCTGCCATGAGACATCTAAAAGCTACTTCAAAGACTGTCATACTATAATATAGTACACTATCATTAAACAGATGCCTGCACTAGAGACATGGGTGTTGTGTTCTGTGCCTCCGCTGAAAGCAAGAACTCTAGGACTCACCATTATCGGCAGGTGCTTTACAGGTCTAACAACAATTTCCACACTAGTATCCTAGTACTCCTACATGGTCCTTTTTTTCGCAAAACCTATCTGCGTCCATGGTTCTGAAGCTATGGACCTTCTCCTATGAAGAAAGTAGACAAAAATTCATCATAGGCCCCTTTTCCACAATCACTGTTCTAGATTTATTGAAGCAGCCCCATTGAAGTTGCCTTTGGAACAGCACTGTAAAGAAAAGATTAGTCATCAATTTACCTGCTTCACATTCATCTGCCATATCCAGTATCAACTATCTCATATTCCCAGGACACGTCTTTGGCTTCCACCAGAATCAAGATGCTAGTCACTCCATCTACTTTAGAGGGTGAGGGCATGATTTGTGAAAACTGACATTTTAGATGCCTTCCATTTAATTCCTATATACCCCTCTCTCTGGTATCTGTTGGCAGCACTTGGAATGGGTTGTTATCTTGCTGTTCATCCAACCTTTGGTTGCAAGAGTAGCTTCAGTTGTTTGCTTTATTCTCTTGTCACTTTGCTGGATCCTGTAAAACAAATACAAATGTCCTTATGTGCGTCATCTGTTCAATGATCTTCTTCTGGTTGATTCCTCTCCTTCCTGCAGCCAGTTGATTGAGATACACAGAGCTAATCAACACACCACATAAATTTGGCTGCTGATAAAAACTACTGGCCCCGTCATTTAACTGGAGTTACTCAACAGAACTGGGTTCACTTCAACTGGATGCAAGACTACTGCAAGACAGCTAACTCATATCACCACTCACGTTTCTGCCTTTTCTAGCAGATCACCCCATACAAAAAGAGAATTATGTCTGTTATGGTTACCTGCCTTCCATGCATATTATTCTGCAAAGCAGATCCTTCATTTCATTCTTACCAGCAACAGCTTCATCTGTTTCTTCCCTGAACCACCACATCACTATTTCAGCTGCAACAAAATCTAACTGAGCCATGCGGTCCTACTTACTGAAGCAATGAAACAATATTTCCCTGTTTTCTCAAGATTTTGGTCCTGCACTGCGCCATGACATCTTTCCCCCAAGCTTTGCCACCCTGTACAACAATATCTGATTCACAGCTCTATGGCCTCCCAACATGACCGATACTGTTGCCATCTACCTCTCCTACTTTATCTACAGCATTCAGACAAATGCCACACCAAATCCAAAAGGTCACACCAACCATCAATGGGCATGTGCCCAAGGACTTACAGGCACATGTCCTCCAACAACTTAACATCTGCCTGCTTTTTGCCTCTTTTCAGCTATGTACGCTTTTGTCTTCTATGGTTTTGTAATGTAATATCAGTATGCTGTCAGTCTCTATGGCTTCGTACTGCACCTAACCAATCCCCTTTTGCCTCTTGAGATTAATTTCTTATTTCTCCAACCATCACAAATGGTTATCAGACTCTTCCTTCAACTCTACAATTCAGGAATTCAAGTTCAGCTATTACTGAATGTGCCTAAATAGCCTATCATGTCTCTCAAGGCCATCCCTAAGCTGTCTCTTCATAGGCTCAAGGGAAGCACTTACAGAAAACCAAACTGAAGACAACCTAGCGACACAAACTTTTTTAGAAACTCATTCCTTTCAGCTCTTATCACAAACTGGATGCTGCAAGCTGCCATGACATTAGCATGTTATGCTTTTTATGCACCCATGACCTTTGCCCCTGCTTCAGTAATGTTCTCACCTCAACAACATCTCTCAATAACCAGCACATGGAAACCTGCAGATGACTATGTCTTACATCTTAAACCTCTAAAATAAAACATGTCTCAAGACATTCATTGCAAACCTTATCCTTCCTACAACCAGTGGTGTCCCATCCACATTTTGGATTGCTGAACAGCCTATCATGCTTCTTGATCTCCAGCTATACCACTAGTACAGACAGAGAAGAAGACAGTCTTGGCTTCTTCATGGTTCATTACCCATTTAAAGAGCCTCCTTACTCACCTCAGATATGAACCACAACATTACTCAGGATATTCCTTCTACATCAGAGCTGTCACTACATCATCAAGATGCAAGTTCCTGGTCACATCACCAAACTCCTAGGCTACTGGTTATAGTCTCAAGACTAGGTGCTAGCCTTCCAGTGGTCACCCTCTTCTTAATTCACATTTTTGAGGGGCCTCTTCCCTGAGGCACCTTCCTTTTCTTTGAGATCTATGTGTGGCTCTCCCACAATGTTATTCCTTTAGAAGGCCAGAGCAAGGTATCCCTCAAAGGTTCTTCTGAACCAGAAAACCAAATTAGGGATGTGAGTAATAATAATAATAATATCCATGTCAGGAGGGATGGGGTCTGAGGCCATGGGTCCCCAGAGATTTCCTTCTCCAGGGCTTTTTCTCTCCTGAGTGCCAAAGGCCATAAAGTAGTTGTCCATTACCAGCCACCCAGCATTAGAATGTCTTCTCTGAGTTGAAGCTAGATGGTGGTCTACCTCCTCCTACAATCCTGCCATTCTCTCTCTCCTCTGAACATCATGGCTCAGTCTGCTATTCCTCTTCAGCAGCTATCACCTATTTCTGTCATCACATTGCCCTTCTGTGTTTGCAGCTCCTGCTGCTCAGTTCTTTGGTCTCCTTCCTTGGGTACCTTTAGCTAAAGACATCATGTTCCTATGGCACATCTAAGGTGGAACCCCCCCAAGAGGGTTCCTTTTCCTTCCTGGTGTTCTGACAGGGTGGTAATCCCATAGGGAACAGAAACATGAATGGCTACACTAACTACAACTGTCCATCAACATCCAGCCATACACAAGCCTTTGATCAGTTGCACAAGCATTTACTCCACACTGTGGTTACATATGCCCATTAAATTAAAAAGCAAGCCAGAGGTTTGATGAATGGGAGCAACAAGGCACACCTTCTTCCTGGGCTATATAAACCAGCTTCTTCTAACCACATTGGAATGCTCCATTCCTTTGCTCCCGCTGTCCACTCATCCTCCTCCAGCGGCTCACTTCTTTCCATGGGCTCCTTCCTATGGTACATTTTCCAAATAATCACATTACTGTGGCACCTTTAGGGGTGGAACCCTCCTCAACAGGAGTCCTTTGCCTTCCTGTTACCCTGACAGGGTGCTAGTCCCTCAGGGAACAAAAATGCAGATGGCCACAGTAACTACATATGACAGTCAACATACAACCATACATTAGTCTTCAGCTACCAACAAGTTGAACAAGCATTACTCCACACTGTGGTTCCGTATGCCTATTAAACTATTTTTTTTTATTATTATTAAAATGAATGCCAGGGTTTTCTTTTTTTTTTTTTGATTTTTAGCTACCCTCTCATTACATACTATGGACTATTGTTTTTCTTCAAAGTATAAATGGAAGCAGTTCAGTGAAAGATCTTTATTTTCATATTTTTAAAATTACTTATTATTATTCATTTTAAGTCAGAGATTTAAAAGCCAGTTTATAAGCACCATAAGACACTCAAGTGTGTGTCATTATGGTGCTAGAATTGCACATCTCAGGTGCATGACTGTACCTCATGCTTAACAATGCACCTGAGGCATGCAATCATATTACTATAATGTACACCCTGTCATGTCCTGTTGCTTACTTGTCAGGCTCCCATTTCAAATTATTTATTTAAATTTTTTATTTATTTATTACAACTAGGATTACAAATACCTTTGAGCCAGGCTCTTTTACAAAGGTTCCACATCAGAGAACAAATACAATACAAGATACAGTAAATAAGTGCAAAACAATAAATAGGTAAGCATATTTGGTTACAATGGAAGATCAAAAACAAGAGTTAGAATAAGTTGAATGTATACATGGGAACACAGAGTAACAGAGGGATAAGTAGGAGGGGGAGGAAGATGAAGATAAACATGAGGAGAGTAGTTGGTGTGGACAGGAATTGCAGCCATAAGGCATTGTCAACAACTGGGAGCAGACTGAAATTAGTTAACATAATGGGAACATGCATTGAGAGGTAGGAAGAGAAAGGGGAAGGGGGAGAGCCAGGGGTGGCGAAAGACAAAATAAAAATAAGTAACAGAGAGAAAAAAGCGGGGTGAAGAGGAAAGAGGAGGGTGATGAAATATGTGATGGTGGGAGAGACAAAATGAGTGGGCTGAGAAGATTATAGGTAGCATTCACAGGTGCTAGAGTTAGTGAGGTGGAGGTGGAGTTTAGATTTGAATGAGCTGAGGGTAGAAGTGGAGGAGATCTCAGGATTGAGTGCATTTAACCAGCTTGGTGCTCTGTGGGCAAAGGATCTTTGGCCTTGGGAGGTGCAACAGCGGGGAACCTGAAGGAGCTGGATCCAAAGCCCTTGGTGTTATAGCAGTGAAATGAAAATATTCTACAGTGTTTTTCCAGTATCTTTGAAAACATTCTAAAATATACTAATCAGACAAAATTCTGTGTATATTTTATCAACTTCTTGTACTTTGGTGTTGTCATTCTGTATTACAGAGAGCATTTGCAAGACAGTTGCTGCTTTTAAAGGATATCTGGATAAGTATCTGAAACAAAAAAATAGACTTGGATACATCCATTTAGAAATGGTAGGTCTCAAAGAGCACTTGCTCAGTGACTTGTAGACTTCCTATAATTCCTATGACAACTTTATCCTTCTTCTCAGACTTCATCTTATCCTACTGCTGTGCTCCCTGCTGATGTTCTGTTTGTGACATCATAGTCTGTTGACATGTAAAGCATTCTGATCTCACAGAGAATTAGGACCCCATAGTCAGTGTCTCAGTTTGCACCATGCAAAGTTCTTGTCCTGAGTGCAAATTAACACACTGCCCTAAATATGCCATATTCAAACAGATCTGGAGGAAAGTGTGAGAGCCCAGATGTGTCTGGATATAGCCCCCTAAAGCAAAGCTCAGCACATTCAACAGCCACCTGTAGCCCCACAGGAAAATGCCTATACTGTATGTCAAGGAGCAAAAGCAGTTAGGGCATCCTAGACCCCTTAGTACTTGTGTAATATATAAAAATAATCCAGCACTGCAGACTTAGTGGATAAAATTCAGTGAGAAATTTATTTAATAAATATGTTGTAATAAAAAAAAATACAACAGTCAGTGAAAAAGTGAAGTGCATACAGCACAAACATTTCAGCTCATACACCACATATTTATTAGCCTCTGCGCCTCAGGGTAATGCAACCCCTCCCTTAGGAGACATGACCTAAAGCAATACAAATTATTCCGCTTTTATATCACATCTCAGATGTGTTCACTGTTAAATATAAATCAAATGATTACACTCATTAATGAAATCAGTGTTTGTGATTGAAAACTACCACCAAATAACAATGAAGTGATGGCTGGTCTGCCACAATATCTATCCTTAGTGATGAAAACTGTGACTTTTATTTATTAGGTAAACTCCCTATTTAACAGAGCTCATCACTGCTGGAATGGCAGAATGACCAATCCCAAAAATATAATGTGGAATTTTAAATGGTGCAAAACAAATTCACCTAAAAACATTTTTTAATTTAAAAAAGGGAGGATTTAAACATGCTATGGTGCCATAGACTTTGGTACAAAGAAAAAATGATTTATTTTTATTATTTAATTTTTATTCATTCAAAGGATAATGAATTGCATGTCCACTGCTGTGGCATACAAAACACAGTTTATTGTTGTATATCAACAACAGCAAAGTTACATAAAATCACAGTCATATTCCAAACACAACTTTACTTTCTATTCCTATTTTTATTACAGTTTCTTTTTTCCATAAGTACTTTATTGCCTTTTGCCAGTTTTCTCCCCAGTCCTGATCCCACACGTCCCTGATGTGATGCACACATGTGGAGACATGCGCATGTCTTGCACTATGGGACACCCTACCCTACTAGTCACCCATTACTGCTTGCATCATGCCCTAACTTGCTATTCTGGAAAGTCTCATGCAAATGACCCCTTAGCCCATACATGGTGCTAAAGGTGATTTGCATTCCATTATGGGCCCATTAACTTCTGAGGCAATACCTTTTGCTCCTTGGATTGCATGGAGGACTGCCCCCCGGATCTGTGGTGCTGTGTATACAAAAAAAAATAAAGAGTGCTAGTGCTCCCTCCTACCCCAGTCACCATTGGAAATATAATAATATTATAAATCTGCCCTGGTAGTCCAATGGCCTCCCCCATCCCCATCAGAAATATATTATAAATCTTTCCCTGGCAGTCTAGTGGCCCCCTTCCCTCACCTGATTGCCATCAGAAATAATAATCCCCATCTGTCCTAACAAATCTTCTTGTCCTATCAAATATGGGAGAAACACTAAGTGACTGTACGACAACTGCACCATTGGGAACTAGTGACCACCTGAAAGTAGAATTCAAAATAGCCAAACCAATATGCGAACACATAGGGACTACAGTCATCCCCAATTTTGGCAAAGCAAACTTTACTAAGATCAGAGCAAACCTTACAAACTGGCAGTGGGATAAGGATTTCGGTAACAAACCACTGAATGACACATGGGAAATATTTGCAACAAAAATAAAACAAGAAATAACTGATAATATTCCCTTAAAGCAAAAATACTTACCCAAAAACAACAAAAAACAATGGTGACCCTCTTCTATCAAAAAACTAGTAAACAAGAAGCAAAGATTATTTAAGAAATGGAAAATAAACAAAACTGACAAAAACAGAATACAGTATACTAAACTGTCAAATTACATAAAAAAAAACAAATCAAAAGGGCAAAATCTAACCACAAAGTAAACTTGGCCAACAGAGGAAATGGGAACAATAAAGCCTTCTACACATACATTAATAACATAAAAGAAAACTCAAATAATATAGGCCCACTCAAAAAAACAAACAGGGACCTGACTTCAGATAACAAAGAAATGGTGAACTTAGCAAACTCCTATTTTTTTGACAGTGTATAACAAAAAAAAAGACAACCACATAGCACCAATACCAGGAAATTCCCCTACAAGTAGAATCAAAATCAAAACATCTGATATAGAAGCTAGGTCAGTTAAACTAGACTCAAATAAATCCCCAGGTCCAGATGGATTACATCTGAGAATATGTAAAGAAATGGCAAGCAGAATAGCCCCACCATTGGCACATATTTTCCAGAAATTACTGGACACAGGGAAAGTAGTAGACTGTTAGAAATCAGCAACAGTTATCCCAATATTCTAAAAAGGGAATAAATCAGACCCTGCAAATTACCGACCAATAAGTCTCACTGCTATTCTATCAAGAATTCTAGAAGGAATACTAAAGAATGAGATAATACAACACCTCCACACTCACAACCTCACAGACCATTCTCAACATGGGTTTGTAAAGGGAAGGTCATGCCAGACAAATATGTTGGCATTTCATAACAAAGTCATATATAGCTTGGATGAAGGAACCCCAGTGGATGAACTATTTCTTGACTTCTCCAAAGCTTTTGACAAGCTCCCCCATCTTGAACTAATACAACAAATGGGTAAGCTAACCATCCATCTGACCATAACTAATTGGATTCACAAATGGTTAGAAAACAGGAAACAACGGGTGTGCATCAGAGGTGAATTTTCTGAATAATCAGAGGTGGCAAGCATGATCCCCCGGGGTTCAGTGTTGGGCCCCTGTCTTTTCAACCTATATGTATCATCTCTCCAAATCAATCAAAACTCGATTTGGCTACAAAAATTTGCAGATGACTGTAGGATAGGGTCAGAAATCAATATTAATTCAAACTCATCAAATCTACGAAAAACAATTGACAATATAGTCTCATGGACTGAGCAAACCAAACTGACACTAAACCAAGACAAATGCTACATTATGCACATGGAAAAAAGGAACCTGAGAATACCATACAAGCTTGGCAACACTGTCCTTAAAACAATCGAAGAGGAAGCACTGTACCTATCCTATGTATCTGAAATATGTGAGACTGAGTGAGAACTGCACAGTGTGATCCTCACTCAATCTAGGAAAGGAGGTAGCCACAACAAAGACTAAGGCCCTGGACTTCAAAAGGGCAGACCTTGGCAGGATGGGTAGTATACTGGAAGGACACATAGCTAATGTCTGCCCACACATGGATGCCAAGCAAAAATGGGCAATCATGAAGCTGAGCCTGGCTGAGGCTGCTAGCACATGTGTAAAGAGCCAGAGCAAGAAAAACAGGATCAAAAAGCCGAGTTGGATGAACAGGGAGGTTGTGGAGAGGGTGATGGCTAAGAGGACTGCCTTTAGGAGCTATAAAAGATCCAACTGCAAGGAGGATAGGGAAGAATATGTGAGGAAATCCAGGGAGGTGAGCAAAATAGTAAGGGCAGCCAAGGTGTGGAGAGAGCTGAGGCTAGCATCGAGAATCAGAGAAGATGAAAAGGATTTCTTCAGGTATATACGAGAGAAGAGAAAGAATAAAGATCAGATTGTTAGGATCGAGAATGGCACTGGATGGGTGGAAAAGGGGGCAGAGGAGGCAGAAGTACTCAATGACTACTTCTGTTCAGTATTCACAAGGGAGAGGGAAAGGACCATACCTAAAGGGAAGGATGGAGTGGGAGTAGGGGGGAGATTACGGATGGGGAGATCAAAGTGGGTAGGGTGATGGAGGGCTTTAAGTCCCTGAGGGTAGATAAGGCACCTGGGCCAGACCGAGTTCATCCTAGAGTCCTGAGAGAGTTGGCAGAAGCCCAGGTGAGGCCACTGGTGGACCTGTTCAACACCTCCCTGAATATGGGGTGCGTGCCCAGGGATTGGAGGGTGGTACATGTGGTGCCTCTCCGTAAGAGTGAGCCCATGGATGAACCAGGGAACCACAGACCTGTGAGCCTTACTGCAATTGTAGGTAAGCTAATAGAGACTATTCTCAAGGAAAGGCTGGTACAATTTCTGGAGGATAATGGTCTCCAGGATGGCAAACAGCATGGGTTTGTCTCAGGCAGATCCTGCCAGAAGAACCTGGTTGACTTTTGGATTGGGTGATGCTGGCACCGGATAAAGGTCATGAGGTGGACGTCCTTTACCTGGACTTCAGCAAGGCCTTTGACTTGGTGCCTCATGGAAGGCTGACCAGCAAGTTGAGTAATCTGGGAGTGCGGAGAAAACTGGTTAGTTGGGCCAAGAGCTGGTTACAGGATAGGCAGCATAAGATAGTTGTGGGGAAGTGAACTATCGGAGCCCAGAGTGGTAACAAGTGGGGTCCCACAAGGCTCGGTGCTGGGATCAGTGCTGTTTAACATTTTCACTGCCAACACATCAAACAGGATAAAAAGTAAGATCAGCCTCTTCGCAGATGATGCTAAGATATGTGCAGAAGTGGATGGTGGGGAAGGCGCTAAAGTACTCCAGGAGGATTTAGCAAGACTGGAGAGATGGTTGAGCACATGGCAACTTGGGTTCAACACCAAGAAGTGCAAAGTCATGCAATTGGGAGCCAGAAACTCCAGAAATAGTTACTGGTTGGAGGAAGTGCAGTTATCCACGTCAACGGCGGAGAAGGATCTGGGTGTACTAGCAACAGGGGAAATGAACCACCCAGCCCAGTGTAAGAAGGCAGTGGCAAAGGCCAACAGAATGCTGGGGTGCATTGCAAAGGGAATCACTGCTAGGAGAGGGGAAGTCATCCTGCCCCTGTACAGGTCCCTGGTGATGCTACATTTGGAGTACTTTATGCAGTACTTGTGCCCCTACTTGAAAAAGGACAACAAGTTACAGGAAGGGGTACAGCATAGGGCAATGAAAATGATCCAGGAAGTGGGAGATAAACCTCATGAGGTGAGACTGAGAGAGCTCAATATGTATTCCCTGGAGGATAGAAGGGAGAGAGGGGATATGGTTGAGATCTTCAAGTACGTGAAGGGCATGAACAGAGTAAACACCAAGGGTATTTTCAGATTAAAAGGTGGGAGGGAAACCAGGGGGCACAGTCTGAAATTGGAAGGATGAAGATTCAGGAGGGAAATGAGGAGGCACTATTTCACTGAAAGGGTGGTTACAGGGTAGAATGCACTGCCAGAGGAGGTGGTATCATTGAAGTCAGTGAGCAGCTTCAAGAGAGGGTTGGATAGGATCTAAGGGAGATTCCAAACTGAGGGTGGACAGGGTGTGTGTGTGAAGGAAGCAAGAGGAAAAATGGGGAGGCAAGGGGAGGAGGGGCAGCTGCAGTCTAAAAGGCTGAAGTGCTGCACACTCAAGCAGACTAGATAGACCATAAGGCCTGTATCTGCTGGCAATTTCCTATGTTCATATAATAATATGGTATTAGAAATCTTTCTCTGGTAGTATAATGACCCCCTACCCCTGTCAGAAATATATTATAAATCCTCCCCTGGTAGTCTAGTGGTCTCCTTATCTCACCCCATCCCCATTAGAAATAATAATAATGCTGGCCCGCCGGGGCAGTGGCAAGGTGTCCATATGCAGCGCCGACATCCCGGGTTTGGGAACGGACCCAGGAGTCGGAGGGCCAGCCGGGGGGAAGAGGGATCAAGCATCTGGAGGACTGCTGTCCCTCTCCAGGGGGAAGGAGGAAGAGTGTCTGGTGCAATGAGGACCCCTGATGGAGGCTGGGGGTCCTGCATGGCTGGCACCTCATGCTGCAGCAGGGCGGGGGTGGGCGCTGGGCGGCGTTACACGTCCCGCCCCAGGAGGGAAAATCACTGAAAAAATGTGGCCATAAATGATGGCCCTACTCTGCCACTGCTCACTGCTCAGACTGATGTTCGCCGGGGGGGTCCCACTTCTGTGACCCCACCCTGGGGGGTAAGCCAGGACTTTGCGACCCACAATCTCATGGAGGGGTCACCCACCCGGCCACCCCATCCAGGGGGGAGCCTGGAGACAGAGGGAGCAGTAGATGGGGCCGGGGACTGGAAAAATACACCCCCCATAAAAAAAAAATAATAGTAATACAGTACTAGAAATCCTTCCCTGGAAGTCTAATAGCCCCATCCGATCCCTGTTGAAAATATAAAATTAGTATGAATTCTTCCCTGGTTGTCTAGTGGCCTACCTCCCTCATGCCAACTGCCATCATTAAAAATAAATATACTGACCTCATCCCTGGTAGTTTAATGCACCTGCTTTACAGTCCCAGTAGTCGATGCTCACCCCCCTTGCCCGGTGACTGGTGCAGACCCATCTCCGTGGGCAGCCACCATCTGCTGCATGCAAGTATTGTATCCTTATATCACTCTGCAGAGCAAGACAGTACTTGTGGGGCAGCCAAAAGAGGTGAAAAAAACTACCATAAGTCCAACAAAAAGTGAACGGCACATGCCTGTAGGCTTCTTCCCCAGTAGAATTTTCATTGGTACATAACTATAATTTTTTCTTTCAACAAACCTGGGGGAAGTTCTAGTTACCTGTGCACCTCACAACCACATACTGCAAGTGGTTACTTGTAAATCCCCCAATGTGTTTTGTAGGAGTGGGACTGAATTCCACCCTTTTTGGGTGGGAGGTTCAAATATCCAGTTATGTGATCGTGAGAGGGACAAGTAACTAGTACGTCACTTAAATGTGGCACAAAAACATAATAAATAGGTTATGGCTTAAACACAATTCTAGCTGGAAAAAAAAACAACTAAAGTCAGTGCACGCGGCCAAGTCTACTTTTTGTTGGACTTATTTACTTCTTTAGTTAGTTTTTGTTTACCGGGAAAGGAGGACTAGATAATTCTGCCTATTTTCAGCCTCATCCCGGGGGAGGGGGATACAGATGGATGTCAAGTGACACTGGACCAGATTAAGCTGTTAGTGGTACTTTTAGTGAACTGGGGAAATTTGACCAGGACACCGGGGAAATTCCCCTACTCTGCAGAGGCAGAGGGTGCTGTAGCACTGTGGGAGACTGAGGGTGAGCACAGTATGTCCCAGACCATGGAGGAGGAAGGTCAGTTTTGTGGAGCTCCAGAGGTATCCTGTATGCAACTGGAAGAAAACATTAATTTGGCACAAAATTCGTTGTCTGAAGTAGTACCGGAGACTTGTTTGGAGCAACCTGTTCTGGTGAAGGCTGTTGGGGATTTGAATACTGAAGCAATTAGACTGCAAAAAGAATTGGAAGTAAAGAAGTCCCAATTACTAGCTCTCATTTCCACTGCAGAACAGGAATATAACCAAAGCAAATCCAGATTGGAAGAAGAAAGGAAAAAGAGGAAAAGGTCGGTAGCTAGTCCTTCACTTAGCACTAGCAAACGAGTATCCACCAGTACGGATTCCTGCTGTGAAAGGAACAAAAATGTGAAAAATGTGGTGTTGGTAAAAGAGTCTGATCTAGCAGCTGTTAATACAGAATGGTCTCTGGAGGATGCCTTATTAAAAGCAGGATGGCTCTTTTCGGGAAATCGTTGGGCTCCTGATCCGGCAATTCCGATTCCGGGTTCTCCGGAATGCTCTGGGGAAAGTTCAAGTAATAACAGTGGTCTGAAGTCGCTAACTACACAGAGCGCCTCTACAGCTGTGCAGATTGATACAAAGGCTGGGAGTTTAAGAGATGCGTCAGACGCGGAAACAGCTTTGCCAAACAACCGAGCTTGTGAGGTTTTCAACAGCGACTCTTTACCTCAGGACTTTCAGGTAACCTCTTTAACCTCAATTACAGAAAGGGTAAGGAGCAAAGGAAAGAATACGATAAATCAAACGGAACAGAGACCGGTTACTGATAATAGTAAGAAAGTACTGCCACCTATGCAAAACCAGGAGACTTCTAAATCGTATGCTGGACTTTTTCAAAAACCTGTAACAGCAGCAAAACGACGGTTCCTAGTTCGTCTGCGTTATGTTGGGGAAGCTCCCATTGTTCCAGATAGGGTATGGGTGGGGAAAACCCTTATTAAAGACCGTATGGGTTTTACACCTATGGATGTTTATGCTTTTATCCATGCACCAGGTGATAGGAACTATGACATTAGCTTTTGTTCGATGGTGCTTCTTGATAAATTTTGGAAGTTATATTATGAGCAAAAGAACATGGAAGATTGGTCTAATTTTTTGGCTATTCCTATAACTAAACCTTCTATTAAATCTGTTACAGTGTTATTTAGGAATGAGGGTGTTGATGTTTCAGATATCAAATTCTGGTTAGAAAAAAAATGTTCTACTGTTGAACATCCCAAACCTATAATAGATGTGAATGGTTTTTGGAATGGTGGTTGGACCTTTAGGGTTCAACTGAAACACACTGAAAAAGGAATTCAACACCTACCTAGCTCCTTCTTTTTGGGTAGAGACAGGGGTATACTATTCTATGCTGGACAACCAAAAAGCTGTTACAAATGTGGTGATTTAACGCATTTAAATAATGATTGTACCGTAATTAAATGTTTTCTTTGTGGAGTATTGGGTCACTCCGCAGATCAATGCACTGTGCTCCCTATCTGTAACCTATGTGGGGACGATGCACACAGTTTCCAGGAATGTCCATGGGCAGCTCATAACACAGAGTCTGTTTCTGATCACGAATTAATTCTGTCACAAGCCAGAAGACCTCAAAGGAATGAGGCAGACCTGTCATTAGTACACCCTCCTCCGCTTAGGCGCAGAGGACGAGGTGGAAGCAGTGGTTTTGTTTCTGGAGATAAGAAGGGGAGCTTAGATATGAGTAAGCATAGTATGATTCCCTCTTAACCCTCCTGTAGTACTGAGAGGCCTAAATCTCCTAGTACTGAGGTAGTAGACACTTCTTTTGCTACCCCTCACGGTTCTCCTAAGCATATTTCGGCTCAATTATCAGTTCCCCATAACAATAATAGGGAGATAGTATTTCAACAAGAAGGAAGTCCTCAGGCTCCTTTTTCCACCTTACAAAAGGTGGAAGACCCAAACCCAAGGCAAACACAGTTACCTTTATCTCCCCTACCTCTTTCTAATAGATTTTCCGCTTTTTCCTCATGGGGTGAGCTGTTAGATAAAGAGGATCCTATAGAGGAAGTTTCCCAGGTTTCAAGTCAAGTTCAAACTGAATTAGTTTTGCAATCCTCGCAAGATAAGGTGGTGCAGAAACGAGTAACTAGGTCAAGTAAAAAAAACTTAAATAAACCTCCTTGATTCAGTGAATTTAAGAGTGGCATGTTTAAATGTCAACAGCATTAAATCTGATTATAAACGTAAGATAACTTTTGGTATCTTAAGTGAATTAGATTTCGACGTATTCATGTTACAGGACACTAGTCTTCATACTTTAGCGGAAACATCTCAAGCATCTAAAGATTGGTGGTGGGGAACTTCTGTGTGGTCAATAGGCTCAGAAACTTGTTGTGGGGTAGGTTTTTGTTTTCGCTCCACTGATGTACAGATTTTACGTTTAGTGGATATTGACCCAGGTAGGGCATTATTGTTAGATGTGGTTATACACACTTTAAATTGTAGATTAATTACTATATATGGTCCACAATCAAAAGCTTTAAGAATTGAATTATTAACCAAAATTCAGCCATATTTATTTACTAGTAGACAGATTTTTTTGGGGGGTGACTTTAATATAAATTTTCAAATTCCAGAAAATAGGGGAAAACAATATTGTGATAAGAACTTTTTGAAAACATTAGTTTTTCAAGCAGGTCTGAAAGATTTTCAATGTAATAAAACAGCTACTACGAAAGCAACCTTTTTCAAAGGGAAGCTTTCTTCCAGAATAGACTTTCTGTTTTTAAAGCAAACGTTAGAGATTTCAAAAACTTTTGTATTTCCCATAGACTCATCTGATCATATGTTGATTGGGATTAGTATTGTAATTCCCCCTGCTAGAGAACCTGGTTTAGGGTTTTGGAGATTAAATGTCTCCTTATTGGAAGATGCAGGTATTTTGTCTGGCCTCAATGCTTTAGTACAGGACAAGGTCACAACACTTTTTCTCTATGAGGATATAGGGTTATGGTGGGAAGATTTAAAAATTATTATTATTGATTTTTTTAAGTTTCAGGGGAAGATTCAGGCCAGATCTAAGTACAGACAATATTTAATATTTAGAAATACACTGAGAGAATTATTATCTAGACAGAGCATGGAAGGGGTGGATCTTAGTGAAGAGATTAGTTTAATAAAACAAAAAATGACGTCATATCAGTATGATAGGTTATGTTCCCTTCAAAAAGAACAATCTTTTGGTACCCAAGGGAAAGCAGAAAGTGTTAATCCATATGTTAGTTGTCAAAAACGGTGGGAGAGAAAATTAATAACAGGCCTAAAAACTCCTCAAGGAACTTTGGCCACTGATAATGTTTCGATTATGGACATTATTGTGCAGCATGTCAAAGATATGTTAGGTTCCCCAGTTGAACATTCACATTATACTTCTCAATTACTACAAGCGGCAGCTTTACCTAAACTTTCAGCGGAATTTTGTGATAATTTGATTGCTCCCTTTTCTAAATTAGAATTGGATAGGGTGATTACGAGTCTCCGTACAGGGATTTCTTCAGGTTCTGATGGGTTACCTGCCAAAATATATCATTTATTATGGGACATAATTCCAGTAGAAATGTTAGAGGTTTATAGATTTTTTCAGGAGGCATGTTATTTGCGTAACAAAATGTATGAAGGCTTATTGTTTTTTTTGTTTAAATCAGGTGATGCAACTGAATTGACCAACTGGAGGCCTCTTACTTTGCTGAATATTGATTTTAAAATATTTGCTAAATTGTTAGGGAATAGACTAGCATTAGTTATGGATGACTTAATTAATCCATCTCAATTTTGTTCAGTTCCTGGACGTAGTATTACAGATGCATTGTTACTGCTTCGTGAAGTAGTGGAAGGGGATGAAAGGAACATTATTGGGAATGACTTAGGGTTTCTAGTAGGCTTAGACCAAGCTAAAGCATTTGATAGGGTGTCTCATTCTTTTTTATGGGACTGCTTATTGGCTTATGGGTTTCCAGTAGGTTTTGTAGATTGGTTGAAAATCTGCTATGGGCTTGCTTATGTAATCCCTTACGAGAATGGCAGGATGGGTCCAAAAATTCAAGTATTAAGAGGGGTGTGTCAAGGCTGCCCATTGAGCCTCCTCCTTTACGTATTTTTTATTGATCCCGTTATGAGATTATTGCATCAATCCCCGAAAATTTTGGGATTATCGGGGGTTTCATCAGTAGGTCAAGTAATTGCATATGCTGACGATATGTGTTTACTTATTCATGACACTCAGTCTCTACTCATTGCTCTAAATTTACTTCAGGTAGTGGGGAAAATATCAGGGGCTACCTTAAATATGGGGAAAACTAAATGTATAGAATTAGCAGGTTTTCGGGACGATTCTGGGGCATTTGAAGGGTGTGAAGTGGCTACAAATCCTTGTAAAATTTTAGGAGTTTATTTTGGTGGCAAAGCAATGGCGGAGTATAACTGATCTAGATTATTGTCTGTAGGGAATGAAATGGTAAGCAGATGGAATAGATGGAAAGTAGGGAAAAAAAGAAGAGTTTTTTTGATTAGATCCTTTTTGGCCCAGATATTTATATATCTTAGCGCTATTTTTCTGTTGCCAAAGAAATTTGAAGCTTCCTTATCTAGAATGTTTTTTACTTGTTTTTGGGGGAGCCGTTTGAATCCAATCAAAAGGTCTGTACTCTACAAACAGGTTAAAGACGGTGGAGTAAATATGCTGAACCCTATATTATTCTATTTTACGATATTTTTATATGCAAATTTAGTTCCAGTAATAAAAGGTACTACTAAGCAATGGAATAAATGGGTTTTCCTGGTACTTAAAGGGATTTTGTTAGAATGGGAAAAGGGATTTTTATTCACAAGAACAAAAGACATCCTAAGTTAGTAAAGAGATGGGAGGAGGTTTTTGATTGGGTGATTAAATGGGATATTAGTTATTCTATGGTTCAGACCTTTTCAAGACAGCGTTTATATGATGAATTATTGATAGTTCAGTTTCAGGTAAACCCATTTTCCCATTTTACTAGCGCCCAACAAAAGTCAATATCAGCATATGTTTCGGACCCACGTATCCCTGAACAGATGTGGGACACAGTATGGTTGGGTGTGCACCAGCAAATTAATGTTAAAGGAAATCAAAAACACAAAACAGTTCATGAAAGATTTTGTCCAAGAGAAAGTTGTACTAATGTTATAGAAACAATGGATCATTTATATTTTTCATGTCCATATATTGTTCAATTCTGGGATATTGTTAAGAACAGATGGAAAATCAAGTTATCAATACCTCCTGCCCCTACTTTGTTGTTTTTTGGAATTCCAGATTCTCACTTTACTCAGAGGCATATAGGTATAATTAGGATTTTATTTGCTTTTTTGTTTATTGGATCTGGATTTGTAGATGTCGTTTAGTTTTGCAGCAACAAGATATACAGGCTTTGGAGTTGTACTTTATTATAGCAAGAGAAATTAAGAAGTGGAAGATTTCTGAATTAACAAATGACATTTCGAATGACTTGGTAAAGCAATGGTCTTATTTCGATTTTTTATAATAAAAAAAAGGGGGGATACTTTATTTTCTCCTTCTTCTTTGATAAGACTGATTAGTTTAGGGGTGTATAAATTAATACATAGTCAAGTCCTTGCTGCTTTGTTTATTCTCCTTTTAAACAATAGGAGAACTTATTATGAATTGGTATATTATGTTTAGATTCATCATGATTCCGCTACTTTTCATGGTGGGGTGGGTGTAGTGTTTTCGTTAAAGATGATTTTGCAATGATTTGGGGTACTGTATGAAAAGAATACTTATTCATGGATTTGATTTTTTCTTTTGTATGTTGTACTACTGAGACTGTATATAAATTGTTGTGATTTCAATAAAAACTTCCCCTACTCTGCTGGCGCTTTGTGGCCAGTAGAGGGCTGGTTCCAGTTTTCAGGATGGAGGATTCCAGTTTGGTGTTTGTTGCGGCAGAGGAAGGATGTGGTGCAACAGCTCTGGACACAGTGTCAGCGCAGGAAGAAACTATGGCTCAGGGAGTAACGGAGTGCCAGCATCAGTTGGGAAATGAACATTTGGGAAATAACCCAGGATTGGAAGAGGAATGGTTACTACAGGTACAATTGGAAGATAAGAAAAAGCATTTATTAGACCTGTTGCAAGCTGCTGAAACCGAGATTCAGGCTCAGAAATTATGTTTAGCTGAAGAACGTATGAAATGGAAAAGATCTAATGTTAGCTCAATGCAAGAAGGAAATAAACGCTTGCCTTTAGCTTTAACGTCTGGAACATTATTGGATACTTTACGGGTACAGAAATAAATTACTAATTCTGAGTCGTTTGCTGAAGGGGAAGTGAGTTTTAGTGGCTTCTCCACGGAATGGACCCCAGGAAAAGCTCTTGGTGGTGCAGGCTGGATTTTTCAAAAAGGAATTTGGGTTCCTGACCCAAATATCCCTGTAATGGGAATTACTGGACTGGGTAATGAAGAAATGGTAGACAGCTGTTGTATTATTTCTGGGGCTCAGAATACAACTGTCCCAGTACGCTTAGAGTCCCCATTTGTGGTTACTGAGTCTGCGCGTCTTGTAAGTGAGGTGGTGGTTCACAGAACTGCGCCAGACGCGAGTGCAGTGAGTTTATTAAACTCCGTCCCGGTCCAAACAGTACTGTCAAGTTATTCTTCGGCAAGCTTACCACAAGAATCTTCTGTTGGAATTACGGACAGTGACTTTGGTACGGTGTTGGAAGATCAGGAAAATTAGTCAGTTCCGATTGTCGTTGATAAACCACACAAGGAACATGAGGTACTGTTAAATGAGACTGGGTGAAAACAAACTTATGCTGGCCTATTTCGGAAGCCAGCCAAAGCAGCAAAAAGACGATACTTGGTACGTCTGCGCTATAAAGGTCTGGCCCCCATAGTTCCTGATAGACTGTGGGTGGGCAAAATGTTACTAATTGACTCACTGGGGTTTTCTCCAGCTGATATATATGCATTTATACATGCTCCAGGTGACAAAATCTATGATGTAAACTTCTGTACTATGATGGCATTAGATAAATTTTGGCAACTGTACTATGACCTAAAAGATACAGAACTTTAGAAGGACTTCTTAGCCATTCCAATTACAAAGCCTACTATTAAGACTGTTACTCTTCTTTTTCGTAATGAAGGTGTTAACATTGGTAATATTTTATTCTGGTTATAAAAAAGGTGTACAGTCTTTGACCATCCAAAGCCCATCATGGATGGAAACGGATTCTGGACTAGGGGCTGGACTATTAGAGTACAATTAACTCAAACCGAACAGGGTATACAACATCTCCCGAGTTCCTTTTTTTTAGAGAGGGATAGGGGGATTTTGTTTTACGCAGGACAACCAAAGAGTTGTTATAAATGTGGTTCCTTACTGCACTTAAGTAACGAATGTGACCAAGTTAAATGCTTTCACTGTGGGATACTGGGCCATTCAGCAGTTGATTGTCAGGCTTCTCCGATATGTAATTTATGTGGAGATGCAGCCCATTCCTTTGCTGAGTGTCCATGGGCTGAACATAATTTAGATGATGCTTCAGATCACGAATATTTTTTAAATCAAGCCAGGAAACCCTTTTTCCCTTCAGAATCGTTCCTTGTAGGTAGAAGGAGAGGAAGGGGTAGGGGAGGTGGGGTGGGTAGAGGTAGGGGATTGGAAGGTAAAATTCAAGATTTTACATCTCACCAATGAGATCCTATATTTGCAAGTCCAAAGAATCCTTTAGAGATGACTGTAGATGTTTCTCGGGTTGAGAAAGGGGGAGATAAGGAAACTCCATTTGTAACACCTCAGAGTTCTCCTTCTCGTAAGGGTCCTCTTCTGGGGCTTTCTATTAGGGAAACATACTGGGACAGTTTCATCTACAGTGGAACAAAGTGAGGATTTGGACAGAGTGAATGATGTACAGCCTTTAATAGGAATAGGAAATTCTTCACAGGAGGGAAATTCTTTAGCAGCGAATGAAGGACCCCCTTTGTCTCCCTTACCTCTTAATAATAGATTTTCAGTTTTCTCCACCTGGGGAGATCAGGTAGCTGTAGAGCATCCAATGGGAAATGGCATAACTACTTCAGTGGATAGTCCATTCACTGAAGTGGAACCATTACAAAACACTGGGTCACAGCCTGAACCTCCCAAACCCAGAAAATACATAAAAGAATAACAAGATCTAGTGGGAAGATTCCAAAACCTTAGTGTATGGGACACATTAAGAAAATCACAGTGACACTGTTCATGAGTAGAGGTCTTAAAATGGCTATGTTGAAAATTTGGTGAAAGAATTCCTAAAAATGACTGTTTTATGAGCGTGCGTTGCGCAGTTCCTATGCAGGCTCGTAAGTTTGCGAATTTTCAAGATTTTCACTTCAGATTTTCAACATTACCATTTTATCACACCTTCTTATGAGTTGTACAGCTGTCATTTTTCACATCTCACCCAAAATGTGTTTCCGCCCGTGTAGCGCACAATGGCACAGTCGGTGTGCGAAATCAATGTATGGGACACAGTAAGAAAATCACAGTGACACTGATCATGAGCAGAGGTCTTAAAATGGCTGTGTTGAAAATTTGGTGAACAAATTCCTAAAAATAACTGTTTCTGACGTGCGTTGTCGGTTCCCTCGCACTCGTAACTGCAAGTTTCTATTATTTTCACTCCGATTTTCAACATTGCCATTTACCACACCTCCTTATGAGCAGTACAGCTGTCATTTTCACATCCTGCCCAAATGTGTTTCGCCCATGTACTGCACAATGGCGCAGCCGGTGTGCAAAATCAATGTATGGCACACAATAAGACAATCACAGTGACACTGTTCATTAGCAGAGGTTTTAAAATGCCAGTGTTGACAATTTGGTGAAAAAATTCCTTACAATGACTGTTTTAAGAGCATGCATTGCACAGTTCCAACGCACGCTCCTAGGTTTGCAAATTTTCAATATTTCCACTCCAGATTTTCAACATTGCCATTTTACCACACTTCCTTATGAGCAGTACAGCTGTCATTTTTCACATCCTGCCCAAAATGTGTCTCCACCCATGTACTGCACAATGGCGCAGCCGGTGTGCAAAATCAATGTATGGCACACAGTAAGACAATCACAGTGACACTGTTCATTAGCAGAGGTTTTAAAATGCCAGTGTTGACAATTTGGTGAAAAAATTCCTTACAATGACTGTTTTATGAGCATGCATTGCACAGTTCCCACGCACGCTCCTAGGTTTGCGAATTTTCAATATTTCCACTCCAGATTTTCAACATTGCCATTTTACCACACTTTCTTATGAGCAGTACAGCTGTCATTTTTCACATCCTGCCCAAAACGTGTTTCCGCCTATGTAGCGCACAATGGGGGTAACAAAAAGGTCATGCTGAAAATTTATTGTCCAAATACCAGCAGTCGCACAGGGCATTAGGATAAAGCACCATATGTGCCAAACACCACTGCAAATACCTGCAAGCGAATGTTCGGCATTGACAAATGCTTGTTTTCTTTTGAGTTTATATTGCATTATTGCTTGTTGTGTATTTTCTTTCAATAAAACATTCCCTACTGGACTGCAGGGGGAGACTATGCTCTAGGACAAGGAGCCTCCAGATGCTGTTTAGCCAACGTCAGGGGTGGCTAGAATGCATTCTACTGAGGGTGGCTAGCTTAACGCCCAACATACAAAATCAATTCAGGGAAACCCAGCAGAAACTTCAACAACCACCTTGCACAAGGACGATAATACTGCGAATGCTATGGACACCTCTGGAGAAGCAGACCCTGCTTCCAGAGAAAGATCATTATCTGAGGGAAAAAAACAGAAAAAACGAGGAACTGTGTGCAAAAGTTAATAAAATTGAGAAAACTTACCTGAATGAGAAACTACACCTATAGGAGGAGGAAAAAGGAAAAGACAGACAGAAACCTCTCCGGAATCGATTGCCGGTAAATCAGCAAAAGTTGAAGTCTTTGTTTTTGGTGCCGTGCACATCCCTGATTCAGGTGCACACCAACAACATCCTGGCACCTCAGCAGCTGCTGAAGCTAATGACTGGACTCCCGACACAATGCTTTTAAATGTAGGATGGACAAAAACCCAATGGGGACTTGGATTCCCGACCCAGCCATACCTCTCTCGGGCTCCAGTGCTACAACCATAGAACAACCTCAACTTTTGGTCAAAGACACTGTGAAACATACTGCTGTAGAATTAATCCAAGAAATGCATGGACAGGACTCCCAAGAAGCAGATATCTCATATTCTCCTGCAGGAACAGGCATAGAGGAATTATTTGAGGCCCTCACAGAGGTGGCACCACCAGAACAAACTATAGACACTAAACAAACTATAGATACTGATCAGATAAATGATAATATTACTGAGACTTTGACTTTACAGGGCAATCCTGCACCAGTGGTAACATATGCCGGCCTTCTTCAGAAACTGCTGGAGCAGGTCAAGAAAGGCACGCATTATGATTGAGATATGTGGGAGGCCTGGAACTGTCTCCAGACAGATTTTATGTGGGAAAATGTCTACTGAAGCAAGATTTAGGTTTTTCACCTAATGAAGAATATGCTGTAATACAAGCCCCTGGTGAGGCAACTTTTGATGTCAGCTTTCGAAATGCAAATTTGTTAGACAGGTGTTGGACATTGTACACCACTCATAAAACCACCCTCCTAGGTTCCCCTTCCAGGCCATACCATTAACGAAACCAACTTTCAAGCTGGTAACTATTTTATTTAGAAACAAAGGGGTGAACATAGCTGATGTGGTTTTCTGGCTGGAAAAGAAAGGTGAAGTTCAGAATACACCTGATCCCATTGTAGATGAGGAAGGGTTCTGAATGGGAGGTGGAAAGTTCAGGTAAAACTAAAACAGTATGACTCAGGTATTAAGCACCTCCCTAACTGCTTTTATCTAGGAAGGGATAAAGGCATATTATTCTACCAGGGACAGCCACAATCCTGCTTCAAGTGCAGCTTCCACTGCCACATTAGCAACAACTGTGAAGTATTAAAATGTTTACTATGTGGATCCACAGGACACTCAGGCTTCTGTTGCACCCAAACACCACTGTGTCATCTTTGTCAGTAAGGGGGACATTCCTTTAGAACATGCCCTTGAGCATCCCACAACAATGAACAAGCAGATTACGGAGGGCGCTGTGGAGCTCCAACATGGCAGCAGCTTGAAATTGGAGCTCGTCTGGCTACAGAGTTAAAACAATGCAAACAGCTTTAACAACTTATTGGAACTGCCACATTTTTGTACTTACTACAACCTGAAGGCCTCAGTAACATAATGAGTCCAAAAAAGGACCCAAAAAGATTGTCTCAAAGTCTGGGCATCCACCTGTCGGTGCAAACTTTTACTCCTGCCTTGGGGCCTGGCACTTCTAAAGATCTGGTGGCTTCTGAACTCCCCATGTTGCAAATCTTTGTGATGTTAAAAAAAATTCAACAGACAGGGGATGAAACAAATAAACATTTGGCGGCAGTGGAATCTAAACTTTTAGAAAATGATCGTACTACTCAAGAGAACATGGCGGCAATCAAGGACATCAAGGTGGTGTGGAAAAGGCTGCAAGAATATAATGCTGCTTTAGTGGCAGATATGCACATAGTTAAGGCATAGCTCAAAACCCTGGAAAATCAACAGAGACAGGCTAGCATATGAATTGTGGGTTTTCCCTCTAAATATTCTGGAGCCTCGAACTTGCAAGCAGCAGTAAATAAAATGATCTTTCAAGACTTACAACTATTACCTCCCAATTCCAGCATACAGATCGTGAAGGTATTCACCATCCCTCAGCAGCCTAAACCACTCAGCGACTCTCTATGCTAGTGGCACACAGGAATCGCTACTCTTTCAGTGCCGGAGGCACAAATTGCCCTACTCCTGGCAGCTCACTCCAGAGGGGAGATAAATTGGGACGGGAATTGTCTCTCCTTCTTCCCAAACCTCGCTGCTCAGATGCAATGCAGAAAAAAGGAGCTGCAGGTGATTGAAAAACAGTTGCTACAAAATGGGGTACAAGCAAGGGTTAATTTCCCAGCGAGACTCAATGTCAGACATGCAGCCAAGATGCATGTTTTTGTTGATCCCGAAGCAGCCTCACTCTTCTCCGAGAAGTTGATCGCTACTCTACATCCTACTGCCAGTTCATTGGGTGAAGAAGGATGAATGCTAACTCTCTTGCAGTAAAGGGACACAGAATAAAAAGGTGGACTTTGAAGTCTCAATTCTGTAGTCTGTTTTGGACTTGTTTTATTTTTGATAAGAATCTAGCATTTTCCTTTTAAGACAAAAGTCCTAATCTGGATAGTTACCAACTCATAACAAAAGGTTGTGGTGATTTCTGTGAACAGTTAATACTAGCGCCATGTTTGAACACTTGTTAGTAATACCATTTTAACAAGTTTATAAAGAGGAGACTGTAAAGATTAAAAGTTGATGTATTTGACACCTCCCAGTCTGTGAGCTGTTACACTTCCTGTTTACTATCCTGACCTCACAGAGCAGGTTGCCATGCTTGCATATGTCTGTGGGTAACTTATTCAACTTAACTGGGACCAGGCTATCTGGTAATTATATGGTATACAGTTAGAATCTGTCTGTCTAGCCTCCTCCAGCAAATTCTTCAAGGGAACTGGCCTCCTGGCTTCAGAGACCTGATTTATAGATAGAGGTGAGAGGGTTATTGCTCTACAGCAGGAACAGTTTGGACTGTACTCCTAATAATAGTGCTGGTGACTCCTGCATTACCTGGACAATTTTCTTTGTTTTTAAGTAAATTGTTGTAAAACGCTTCTGTACAAGTAAAGCAGAGGTTTGCCTACCTCATTCTTGTCTTTTTTTATGTGAAACAGTATGCTATATCTTCATAAAATGTATAAATAAACAAGCAGATTGCGCAGAACAACATTTTTATATTACTAAAGCCACGAGACAGCACAACTCCTCGGGGACTGGTCCCCCTCCCCCCCGGCCTAGACCTAAATCCACACAAACAGAATCTGAGACACCAATACCCACACAGACCAACACTGAGTCACCTGCAGCTACAGATATTGCAGATAGACAACCACAACAGGTTCCCAAAACCAGACCAGTTCCACCCGCTCAAGAGGAAGTGTCCACTGACTCATGTGAGGGAGCAGAGACTATGATGCCCCCCTCCCCCTGAAGAACAAGCTTTCCAACAAGTCACCAAGGGCAAACAGAGAGTATCAGAGAATTTTGTTGAGGCAGAAGAAAGTATCCGCTTACACAATAAATTTTCAGCCCTGCAATGGGGAGACATGGAAATGGACATGGATTCTAATGCTCCTTCTGAATCTTCTTCACTGATGGAAGCAGTATCTGGTACAGGAGAACAAGTAACATCACCTAAAGGGAAGTCAAAATAGAAAAGAACGGGGACTAGATACAGCCCTAGGAAGAAAAAAGCCCCTGACTACATCGAAACTACTTTGGAAATGGAGTATGACATTTCCTTAACGTCTCTCAATGCAAACAGCTTAAAGTCAGAAAGTAAAAGAATAGCTACATTTTCCTATTCTAACACAAATAAATATGATGTCATATTTTTCTAGGATACAAGGCTGTCTACATTGAGTGAAATACAAAATGCAAGTGCTAACTGGATATGGGGCACAGCACACTGGTCAATTGGGGAAGATACCTGCAGCAGTTTGGGTATATGCCTAAACAACCCCCTAATTAAGGTGACAAGAGTTTTAAATATTACTTCCGGGCATACCATGCTTTAGACGCCTCTTTAAACAATCAGGAGTTTTGATTATTGAATATCTATGCCCCCCTCAAGACAAGGCAGGGAGGGTACAGTTATTCACTCTCCTTCAACCTTACTTACTTACAGCTAGAGCAGTCCTCCTGGGAGGAGATTTTAACTGCAGTAGGCTCAAAGGAGACAGAGGCCTCCAAACTGATAAAATCTACTGCGATGGATGCTGCATTCTTGAATAGAATGCTAACTCAAACAAAATTAAAGGATGGTGGGCACTGGAGACAGCAAGATGGCTGCACGTGTTTTTTCATAGCTCCGTATTACCAAGAGCAAAAGCTGCTGTTTCTTCTTACCTGGCTTGTTTGGTTTATTTAATTTCAAGCATTTATTTGGAGACTGAATGACTGCACAGAAAGACTTTAAGCAAAAGGAAGGAGCAGACGCCAGAGCCAAACAAATGGATAGATTCCTTTCCCCAAAAACAGAGATCGGGAAGGTATTTCCACAATGGGGGGTAGCAGGTTTGCCACTCCCACCTGGAGAGTCTTCCTTCCTGGCAATGTTGCATCCTGAACTGGGCACTAGGGTGAAGAACCCTCAAAAAACAACTTTAGTATCACTTCAGTCATTTTTACAGGAATTACAAGTTGATATTAAGGAATCATTTGGGAAGGTACAGACTTCTTTGTCCGAAATCTCTCAATGTTGTGGGGACATAGAGGCTAAAATAGAGACAATTGAGGAAAGAGTTGGAGCCGCTGAGAAATCTATGGAAAATCTAGCTGCGAGGGTCCTGACAGAGGAAGGGGCAGTTAACTTTTCCCTTCACAAGCAGCTATACACAATGTCGAAGCTTGAGACAATAGAGAATACTCTTCTCTTAAAAAACTTAAGAGTGATTGGACTTTCAGCAAGAATTCCTAACCAGGAACTGAAGATAGAGGTAGAGAGGATTCTAACAATGGTGTTTTCATCATAACAACCTGTAGTTCTTGACTCTGTCTTTAGACCGCAAGCAATGCAAAAACAAGTGACAGTAGTTGCTTCAGAATCATTGGCAAGATATGTAATTTGTACTTTTTCTTTATTTGAGCAGCAAAATAGAATTCTTCAAGCAGCTAGGTTAAAGAAAGGGTTTCTTTATGAAGGAAGTAAGAGCCATGTGTACCCTGATTTTTGCACAGCTACACAGCAAAGAAGGAAACAATTTCTCACTTTAAGGGCTGAGTTTCTTCAGGCTGGGGTAACAGCTGTGTTACAAGCCCCAGCAAAGCTGAAAATTATCTTCCAGAATAAGGATTACTTTTTTTGACGACATGGATGCTGCTAGAGCCTTTTTGGAAAAAAATGTTGCACTACCCACTGATTTAGGATCTGACCAGGAAGAATCAGATGAAGTAGAAATGGCGGACAATACTTAGTATATCCCTTTGTCTACATAAGGGCTTTTGCCTTCTTTTTTTTTCTTTTCTTATTACTTCTATGGGATTTAAAAGCTTTATAGCTTCTTAGCACCTTACTTGAAGTATAGTACCTTAATACCTTTTAATATATTTACACACACACATATATATATATATATATATATATATATATAGTTGGTGAAATATGGGTTTCTTTATCTGAAATGATAAACTTACATATATTTCTTATAGTTGGGAAGTTTAAACTTGGAGCATGGAGAAAAAAAGAGATATAATGAAGAACTGCTCTTAGTTTATTTGCATGGATTTCTTTTTACCTCCTCAAAAATTAAGTATACTTTTTGGGGGATTTACTTTGGTTTATTATTCATTTTCGAGATGATCTATGAATGTATGAATGTACGGAATGATCTTTTTATTTATTCTTTCTCCCTGAATAAAAAAAAGTATAAAAAAAAAACAAAAACAAAATTAAAGGATGTTTTTCATGAGAGACACTCAACTCCCCGTTACACTTATTACACTTATTTTAGAGGAAGTTTGAAAACAAGAATAGATTATTGGTTTATTTCCCCATATTTACCAGCTGTAAAGTCAGTAGTAGTACCAATGGCAACATCAGATCATGCCCTTTTGGAAATTAAAATCTCCCATTCCCCTGAAGTCTGTATGGGAAAAGGCTATTGGAGACTGAACAACATGCTATGAGAAGACATAGCCATATGGCAAGGTATCCTAGATATCATTTCAGCCTGGAATCAGTACACCACCTCTATGATTCCCTTGTAGACTGGTGGGATCAAAGTAAAATAGATTTTTCAGATTTTCTCAAAATAGTAGGGAGGCTGTCAGGAAGCTATAAGAACTTAAAATATATCGAATTCAGACAACATTTTTATAAGTTATTTTCTTTACAAAATGAAACTAATCAGGATTTTTCATCCCAAATTAAACTAATTAAGCAAGAGATGCAGTCATATCATTATAACAGATGGAAATCTTTGGAATTTGAGCAACATTTTGCAACAAATGGGGATCAATATCAGGCTAACTTCTTTAAAAGCTGTACAGCACAAACTAGAAAAAAAAACACTGGCTCCTTAAACATAGATAATGAAGTAATCACAGGCTCTACCAGAATATTACAAGCTGTAGAACAACACATTACCTATTTATTTGGCAGTACTTACCCAGCCTCTTTAGGAACAAAGGTCTGGTTACTGATCTGCCAACTACAACTCCTACCATCTGACATCCCTGCTTTACTAGCTCCCATTACAGCCAAATAACTTTCCACAGTTATAGCTCAATTTAATGTAGGGAAAACACCAGGTCCTGTTGGACTATCACACACATTTTATAAGAAAATTGCTTCCCACATGATAACATAATTAACAGCATTATTCAATCACATGTTTTTAAATGATCATCTTCTGAGCAACATGTTTAAGAGTTTACTCATTTTGATACACAAAAAAGGCAGCATGGAAGATCTAAACAATTGGAGACCAATCTCCTTACTGAATACAGGTTTTAGAATATTAACTAAACTACTCAGTAATAGATTAATCTCCGTAATAGTACATTTAATGCATCCTACCCAAACATGCTTCTTTCCTGGAAGGAAAATTTCAGATACCTTAATCCTTATTAGGGAATTATTAGAGAAGGGCAGGAATGGGGAAATAATTGGATTCCTTTTAAATATTGACCAGTCCAAGGCCTTTGAAAAGGTATCACACAGTTACACATGGGATTGCCTTTTGGCATATGGCTTCCCCAACAATTTATCCAATAGATAAAACTGTGCTATAAATCAGCAACCATCATGCCTTATGTTAAGGCCTGGATGGGACAACCCTGTGCAATTAATGGGGGTGTCGACCAGGGCTGACCACTCAGCCCAAACTTATATCTGCTTGCTCTAGACTTCCTCATCCATAGAATCAACATACAGCCAGATATACAAGGCCTTTCAATTGGTAGTCAAGATGCAGAAATTAAAACCCTAGCCTATTTAGATGACCTCTGCATTATCTTAGCAGACCATCTCTCCAGCCCTCAAGTTAAAAATATATTCCAGGAATTTTCAGAAGTGTCAGGATCTCATATTAACATTCAGAAGAGCACCTATATTGGGACTGGTCAGACATCACCATCTGTTACAGACATTTTAGGAATTCCTCTAACTAACACTGGTAGTAAAATTTTAGGGATGTATTTTAGATACCCAGACTCTGCATACTACAGTTGGCAGTACATTATCAATACAGCTTTAGATAGAATAGCACTCTGGAACAGATGGAAGACGAATAAAAAGAAGAGACTCTACATGATCAACAACTTTTTACTCACACGATTCCTGTATCTTAGTTACATATATCCCCCTCCCAAAGAATTAGAAACATGCCTACTCAGATGTTATTTTCAGTGTATTTGGGGAAGTCACCTCAACCCCATCAGAAGAGGTGCATTGTAGTTAGACATAGCTTCAGGAGGCCTGAGGATGGTGAACCCTGTAGTTTTTTATCACAGTATTTTTCTATACGCCAATATCCAGCCACTCCTTAAAGGTAATCCTCCAATCTGGTCCCCATGGTTGATAGACAATATAGCCCCCCATTAGAATTATGGGGTCATTCTGGGTACATTCCTAAACAGGCCAAAATCATTGGATTCCCTAAATACATAGGTGACTGTATTGGAAAACTCAAGATTTGGAAAGTGCCCAGAACACTGATGGAGACATACACAAGAAACAATTTTACTTCCACATCCAAACAGAATATTTCTTAGTACCCCCTAGTTATGCCATGCACCCCCACACTGACCTCCAAGCAATTTCAAATCTATTCACTGATAAAAGAATTCCTCCCACAAATGTGGGACATTGCTTGGCTTTGTGTACATGGAAAATTACTAGTAAAAGACAATCTTAAACATAAAGAAAAAAATGAACGCCTTTACCTCAGAAGCTCCTGTAGAGGGAAATTAGACACAATGGACCATCTCTCTATTGAATACCCCTTTGTAATACAATTCTGGTCAATGTTAAAGAACAAATGGAGGTCCTTTCCAAGATTTCTGCCTACACCCATGGCTCTGTATTTGGGCATCTTCCCACCTACTTTCTTTCTGTATGATATTAGCACACTGAGAATAATTATCACTTGGTTAAAATATTGGATATGGATTGCTCGGTGGAAACTGAACCTGCAAGAATCAGAATGAACCCCAGAACAAGTTCTGCAATTCTGTTTAGAGTCTATCCTGAATATCAGAAAACAGGAACAATGATCTGAAATCTTAGAACCCCTTATAGACAGGTGGGTCTCCCTCACTTGGATAAAGTGATAGATATCAAATAAGAACTTTGAATTTTTTGGACTGTTTTTAATCAGTATTTTCAGCACACCTAGGAGGTTGAAGTAATATGATGGTACCTAGGATATTTTAAATAAATGTCCTTTCTCCTTCTTTTTCACATTAATTGTTTAACTTAATATTTCTTTTTTTTCACAATTTTTTCCCCCGTTTTGCTATATTTTTCTCCCAGCTGTACCAATGTTTCCTTTTGTACCACAAATTCAGTTGTATTATGAAGATATTTTTTTTGGAATGTAATGAATTCAAATAACATGTACATTTTTCTTTTTGTATATGTTCATATCAACTCCTAATAAAAAAACACCCCTACTCTTCCAGTAGGGGGAGCTGCTGATCATCATGCTGGCGGTCAGTCTGGAGAAGCAGGAGATGAGGATGGAGGTGCTGGAGATCGAGGAGTGGGTCTCCTTCCCAATCTCCATTGTGCAAGAGACCAACTTTTTTTTATGTGAACAGCTCGCCAGAGGACAATACTGAGCAACAGAAGCAAATAGTGAAAGAGGCAATGGAATGGCAGGATACAATGCAAGCTGCTAAAAATATTTCTGCAGAGGGAAAAGAGTGAGATCCAGAAATATTAGAAGCACTCTTAAGCACTGAGGAGAAGAAGTTTAAAAAGTGCAAACAAGAACTTGGGGCAGAATTAGAAAGCTCCAAAGCTGCAGCAAATATTGCTGGACTTTTGACTACTCTGGCCCTCCATGGTAATGTGACCATGGTGACCACTGCTACGAAGGGACTGGAGACAAAAAGTAATCTCGGTATGGATAATCTGCAGACTATCTTTCAAACAACTAATTCCAACCAAGACAAAGTCACTTTTTTTTTCATTTTTGGCAAGAACTGAAGAAATGCAGAAGAAAAAAAGAGGGAACATTGCTAAAGCAAAAATTTCCTGGGCAAAGCAGACGCAACATCTGGCTGACGATAATATGCCCTGGACAGTAGAAAGTGCTTTAAAAGCGGCAGGTTGGGCAGTCTCTCCTACATCTGGCAAATGGATATTTGGATTTTCTCCTATCAAAATTTCTGGAGTTACCATTGCCTCAGGTTCTTCAGCAACCAAAATTACAGGTAAAAATTAAAACTTTCTTTGTTTTTGTTTTCAGCTTTATTTCAGTCCGGTCATGGCTCATCGGGCCATCTTTCAGGCATCCTGTCCTTTATTCTGCCCGTCTGTGGATCCCTCAGACTGAGCCTTCTCTCTCCCCCTCCCCCTGCAGCTGGCACCCCTGGTTTCACCCTCCCAGGGAGGGTAGCTCTTCACTTCTTGGGCTCGCTTACTAGACAGTCTCTGACTGTAGGTGGGCCCGGAGGGAGGAACTGGAAGACTAGCTGAGGAGAACCTAGTGGAGGGCATGGGGGGACAGGTGCCATCACCTGCTCCATGAATCGCTTTTTTTCTTTGTTCTGCACTGCTTTCCCACCCCTGCGTGGGCATGCCCTGATGCTCTGGTGCATGGCAACCCTGCTTGCATTGGCCATGCTGATTTTCATGCTGCCCGGCTTGCTGCAACATCCCCTGGTCTCCACCAGGGGTTACTGGCATGCCGAGCTGACCCAATCCGCACTTCTGGGGAGGAAAGCACCACTAGGGTGCTCCAACCTCAACCCACCCCAGCCGACCCTCCAGCACCCAAGTCCATTCCCAAACCCGGTTCACCACCGGTGTTGCGTGAGGTGTGAAGTCCAGCACCTCAACCTTCAGCACCACTGGGCCGGCTATAAAAATTCAAACTTTACTAGTGACTCTGGCTCTAAGGCTAAAGTATCACATAATGATCAACCTGAACAAAACTCACCTCTGCATATTCCAGAGGGATTGACTTTAGCACAAAATCTAGTGCTAAATATAAATGATGAAAATACCACTGAACAAAGTGAAATGGAGTTACTCATGCAAGAAGAGGACATTGAGGAGCAGAAAGATGCTTCTCCAAACAGCGGAGAAGACCCTCCTCCTACAAGATCAGCCCAAGCCCCACCCAGAAATTCAAGGTCTTCTTCATCCCTATTTCATCTCCCACAACAACCAGCTAAATGCCACAATGTAATTTGGCTAATATATAAAGGGGGCATAGACAGTTTTCCAGACAGACAATCTGCGGTACAAAAACTACTGAAAGAAAGCATGAAGTTTAATACCACTGAAATGTATGCATTAATCCACATATCCAGAGAAATCACTTTCGATGTCAGTTTTAAGCTACACAAAGGTTTACAAAAATTTGGGGACCAATACCACCACCTAAAAAAGACCCCCCCTATGGTCTCCATTTGAGGTCATTTCATTGACAAAACCTGCACATAAAACTGTAACTGTACTATTTTGTAGTAAAGGTGTGTCAGATCTCATTTATTGGTTAAAGCAGCAATGTGAGATAATGGGGAACCCAGAGGCAATCTTTGATTCAGAAGATATCTGGACTGGAGGCTGGAGAATAAGAGTGTTGTTAAGATCTAATTATGCAGGCCTGCAACATTTACCCAACTGCTTTTTCTTGGGAAGGGATCATGGAGTCCTATTTTATGTAGGCCAGCCCAAGGCCTGCTATAGATGTGAATCCACGTGTCACTTAAGCAGCTCTTGTGATTAGCTAAAATGTGGATTGTGTAATATGCTAGAGCATGTGAGTAACCATTGTAGAAATTAACCTGTTTGCAATCTGTGTGAAGGAAGAGGACATACATATCAAGAATGTCAGTGGGCAGCCCACAAAACTAATGAAATGGACAGGGAGGAACAGCAACTGTTTGTAACAAATGCACAAAGGGTGCATTCCTACAAGAATACTCCGGCACTCCCCCCCAACTGAGGTACTGGAGGAAGATGCTGCTCAGATTAACATGGAAGAGCAAGAAGGAAATACAGATCCAGAAGGGATTGAGGTGGTAGAAATGGAATCGGGGAACTCTTCCACGCAGGAAATAGAGAAACAGGTTATGCCCCCCACTCCCACCTAATCAGACTAAAGGAGAAAAACCTGACTGTAGGAGAAAACAGAATTGGGAACAACCAAAAGCAAAGATCTGCAAAACCACTCATGTCACAACATCAACAAGTATTTGTAAATGCCAAATGTTTGCTTGCAGGTATTTGCAGTGGTGTTTGGCACGTATGGTGCTTTACCCTAATGCCCTGTGCGATTGCTGGTATTTGCACAATAAAATTTCAGCATGACCTTTTTGTTACCCCCTTTGTGCGCTACATAGGCGGAAACACGTTTTGGGCAGGATGAAAAATGACAGCTGTACTGCTCATAAGGAAGTGTGGTAAAATGGCAATGCTGAAAATCTGGAGTGAAATATTGAAAATTCGCAAACTTATGAGCGTGCATGAGGGAACTGCAATAACGCACCGTGAAACAGCTATTTTTAGAATTTGTTCACCAAATTTTCAACATAGCCATTTAAGATCTCTGCTCATGAACAGTGACACTGTGATTTTCTCAGTGTGCCATACACTGAAGTTACGCACACCGACTGTGCCATTATGCACTATGGTAGGGAAACATGTTTTGGGCAAGATGTAAAATGACAGCTGCAGTGCTCATAAGGAGGTGTGGTAAAATGGCAATGTTGAAAATGTGGAGTGAAAATATGGAAATTTGCAAACTTACAAGCGTGCATAGGAACCGCGCAATGAACACTCGTAAAACAGTCATTTTTAGGAATTTTGTCACCAAATTTTCAACACAGCCATTTTAAGACCTCTGCTCATGAACAGTGTCACTGTGATTTCCTTAATGTGTCCCACACATTGAGTTTGCACACCGACTGCGCCATTTGCGCCATACATGGGGAAATATTTTGACAGGATGAAATGACAGCTGTACTTGCCCATGGAGGAGGTGTGGAAAAAATGGCAATGTTGAAAATCTGGAGTGCAAATATTGAAAATTTCCAGAACGTGACGAAAGGCATGTAGGTACCGCGAATGCACGCCACAACAGTCATTTTAGATTTTTCACCAAATTTTCAACATAGCCATTTTAAGACCTCTGCTCATGAACAGTGTCACTGTGATTTTCTTAATGTGTCCCATACATTGATTTGACACCGACTGGGCGCCATTGTGTGCTAGCATGGCGAGACACGTTTTAGGCAGGATGTGAAAAATGACAGCTGTACTGCTCATGAGGAGGTGTGGTAAAATGGCAATGTTGAAAATCTGGAGTGAAAATATTGAAAATTTGTGAACTTATGAGCCTGCGTAGAAACTGCGCAACGCACACTCATAAAACAGTCATTTTTTGGAATTTTTGCACCAAATTTTCAACATGGGGTTTTTGGGACCCCTTCTCATGAATGATGTCACTGTCATGGCGTTATTCAGGCCTGAAGGGTGATTTCACGCAGTGACTGCGAAATCACCCTTTGGGCCCGATAATGCCATGACAGTGACGTATTCATGAGAAGGGGTCCCAAAACCCCATGTTGAAAATTTGGTGCAAAAATTCCAAAAAATTACTGAGATATAATAAAGTTGAAACCCCTATCTAGCCCATTATACAGCTTACCGGCATTTCCTCAGTTCGCGGTCGGCTTTGAAGAGTGCAGACGTGTTCCCGGTCCACCGAAGATCGTCGCGCCAAGCTCCGGAGGTAAGTATGGGGTGAGGGGGGGTGGGGAGGCAGGGTGCGCAGTGGGTGGGTGCTGTGGGAGGGGGGAGACTGCGTGGGACCATTTTTACTTAACAGTTTTTTTTTTTAATTGATGACGTGGGACATTTGCCACACTGGGGTGGGCTCCCAGCATGGCACAAGGATGGCTGGGGGGGCCGAGGAGCCAATGGAGGATTGGGCACCTGTCGGCAAACAACGGACGCTTGCCACGCTGGGGTGGGGTCCCAGTGTGGCAGCAAGGATTTGGGGGGGCGATGACATGGGGGGCAGTGGACGGGGTGGCGTGACAGTGCTCTGTATGACAGCGGTGGTTTTCTTTGAAACGAAGACCACTGCTGTCATACACAGCTCCCGCACCCATTGGTGCAGGACCACCATGCCTGCTCAACTGAGCAATGGATTTAACGGGAGAGGCACACCTCCAAAGTGTGCTACTCTCCCAAAATGTTCCTTGCGCATGCGCGCAAGTGAACGTAAAAAGGTATGAAGCCTTAGGAAAGGTTGCAGATGCATTAGAAAATGATTCTGATAATTCTTCCCTGGGTTCTACCAAAGCAGATTTCACTGGCACATCAGAAAATGAGGGTGAGGATGAATGGCAGGTGAGCACAGGGAAAACGCAGAAAAGGAAAAAATCCAAAACAGGGATAAGAAGGTCGAATAGAAAAAAAAAATATATAATAGATAGATAGATATTATACCCCACCAAAAATGTTATATGCATCTGTACTATCTGCTATTATAATTAATGCAAACAGCATAAAAAAATACAAGTAAATGTCAAGCTGTCTTTAGTCACCTTATGCAAAATAGTGTAGATGTTATATTCCTACAGGATACAAGACTGCATACTACATTTGAAATAGCAGATGTAACAAAACAGTGGTGTGCTGGACCTTCATACTGGTCCTTAGGGACAGAATCCTGTTCAGGGGTTGGGTATCTAACTCACTGTGCAAATATAAAAATAAACAAAGCGATCGACTTGGTACCTGGGTGGGTATTACTACTTGATATTTTATTTATTTTTATTTATTTAGTTTTTGTTGACCGGGTAAGTGCACTAGACAAATCCTGCCTATTTTCAGGCACGACCCGGGAGAGGGGGATACAGATGAATGCCAACTCAACCTGAACCAGATTAAGCTGTTGGTGGTATTTTCAGTGAATGAGGGAAATTTGGCTAGGACACCGGGGAAATTCCCCTACTCTGTGAGGGAGGGATTTCCTCTGCCGCCATGATGGAGGGTTCAGTAAGGAACAGAACTGACTGCAGTGCAGACCTCCTCATGACTTTTCCACCAGTGATAGACGACGACACTGTGACAAAGGTTAAAGCTTTGGATGGAGAATTTTGTAACCGAGAAGCACAGCTAATGTTATCAACCTTGAGGGAGCTTTCAGATTCCATTCCTGAACCTTCACGATGTCTAGAGGACCGACAGGACGCCACGCCTACAACACCCATGTTTCAGGCGGAACGGAGCTCCTTGGAAACAGAGTGTGCAATGCCACTGCTTCCCCCCAGTGCCTTCTGGATCTTGCTCTTAGAGAGTCATTGTGACTGGGGAGTCACATGCTGAGCGAGTTTCCTCATTAAAACTGGATCCCCTTGTTTCTTCAGGATGCCCAGAACCAGGACACCATGCGGCCGCCTCATCTTCGGTCCCCACCACTGCCGACCTGTTTTGCTCTCGTTTTGGACTGCCTAAACAAAAGGACATTTTGGAGATGACCTGGACTACTACGGCTGCCTTATCCAGGGCAGGTTGGACTCAATCAGTGCAAGGGACATGGATTCCTGATCCTACATGGGACGCGGATAAACATGGAGTTTTATACTCGCCCACCAGGCCTGCTACGTTCATGAGCTCCAACGAGGTACCAACTGTTGATAATGTTAAAAATATGGACAATGGTGTGATAACTGCTAACTCAGGTGCATCTGTAAAATCTTGGGGGGAGATTATGGATGCTAGGGAACAGGTTCTTGTGAATGTACCCCGGGAGGGTACAGATGTTAGTGAGGCACCTCTTATTTCATTAAATATATCTCCTGAAGCCCCCCCCATATTCTTCCTACCACTGATGTTTTTTGTATCTCAGGGAATCTCTGTTTCCCCCTCTATTGGCATTCTGGACTCACAGCATGACCCTACTCCCCCCCTTAGAGGACCCGGGGCAAGGTACATCTAAAACGTTGGTCCCTAACTCAGACAAAGGCCCCATGAAACAAGTTTCTGGCCGGACACCCATTCTCCCCGACTTATTTAAAAATAAACTCGAACAAGCCCCCCGTAGAAATGCAGTCCACCTCCGCTACAGAGATGGACTGTCGGAATTTCCTGATAGATATTATGTAGCTTGCACCCTTCTTAAAGGCGTGATGCACTTTCAGGCCTCAGACATATATGCCTTGATACATATCTTGGGGGAAGAGACTTTCGATATCAGTTTCAAAACCTCTGCTGGTTTAGACCGTTTCTGGCATTTATATACCTCCCAGAAAAATAATTCCATTTGGACCCCTTTTGCTGTTTTACCTCTGACTAAACCCATGATACGTACTGTTACAATCATGTTTAGAAATGAGGGAGTTAGTATTAGTGATATTTATCATTGGTTACAGAATCACTGTAATGTCCTTTCTCCTTCTGAAGCTATCCTGGATGATGATGGTCTATGGACTGGTGGTTGGAGGTTTAGGGTGAAACTCTTTCAGGTCAGTTCTGAAGTTGTGCACCTGCCAAACAGTTTCTTTTTGGGTAAGGACAGGGGGGGTTTGTTTTTATGGGGGCCAACCTAGGGTCTGTTATAAGTGTGGTGCTACTACGCATTTCAGTAGTACTTGTGACCTGCTGAAGTGTAGTCTTTGTGGGAGATATGGACACCCGAGTGTTTCTTGCAGGAATGTATTTCGATGTAATTTATGTAATGAAACTGGGCATGCATATCATCAATGTCCATGGGCTAGTAAAAATCAATCTGAGGGTTGGAATTCTGAAGCCTTAGTTCAGAAAGCCCAGGCTAAAGTGCAAGAGCAATCAACTTCCCTGAACGCAGCTTCTGACCCTTCCATACCCCCCAAGAGTTACCCATTCCTGTTTCTCCTGTGCCCTTGGTGCCACAAGTTTCTTCTCAACAGCTGGATCAGGTTTCCCAAATGAAAGACCCCGTTGACCCCCCTCCCGAGAATGTGCTTCCTCTGACTTCCTCCACTACCATTTTTGATAAAGAGGGATTCCAGGCAAGCAGACGGGTTACTAGGGCCACTGCATGGAAATCTCTTAAACTTCCTGATATTCCCCTATCCAACGCATTTGACTGTCTGAAAGGGGACAGAGAGGAATCAGATTGGGATACTGATGTATCTGCTATTCCGTCTGATATGGATACCCCTGCAAATAAACCTCCCGATGTTGCCAGGAAAAAACTGACAAAAACGAAAAAGGGCAGTAAGAAACGGAAAAACATGGCTGTGACTGATGGGAGTGGATGACTAAAGCATATATACTGATGGATATCCGTATAGCCTCTCTAAATGTCTGTAGCCTAAAAGGATTCAAAAAGATAATGGGTTTTTTTCATTATGCTAACTCCCTCCAGTTAGATATTTTGCGATTGCAAGAAACACACATCTCTACTTTACATGACATACAACAACTAAAATGGGGCTGGTATAAAGGCCCTCTTTTGGACATTTAGGGATGATCACGGCGGATGGTGTGGCTGTTTTATTTTTGCCCCAGTTTTCCATCACCGCATTATTGATATACTCAGGTAGGCGCTTTTGTTGTTGATTTCACAAAAAATACATTATCTTTCGTTATAGTTGTTTATGGTCCACAAACCAAAACAGCCCGTATTGCATTGTTGGATTTAATCAAACCGTTTTTATGTACGCGTAAATACATCTTGTGTGGGGGGGATATTTTAACTGTTCTATTGACATAGTAGGCAGGGTAAAATCGGGACAAAAAGTATATTGTGACTCCCTAGCCTTATCTACGTTGGTGAAAGATGCAGGTTTGATAGATGCATATCGTTATTTCCATTCCGATGCAGGATACACTTATCATAGATCGATATATCGCACCAGAATAGATTATTTTTTATTTCTCGCCATGCACCCACCATGTTTGATGCTTCTAATGAGATTTCAGATCATTGTCTTATTATAGGTCATTTTTTCATTGGTTCCCCTATTATGTCTGTTGCATATCACTCCAAGTGGAAACTAAATAATTCTTTGTTTTCCCCGATTTCTGTTCAGGCTCACATACATACTCTCTTTCAAGCATGAATTTCAGTTATTTGTTGTTATGATTCTATGTGGGAATGGTGGACAGACACGAAGACAGATCTTGGCACTTTTTTTCAGGCTTTAGGGAAAAAGAATGTCAGGGACGATTATCTCACATATTTAACTTATCGCAACCAGTCATGTAAATTGATGTCTCTCCAGACTACATCCTCTGTTGATTATTCTTCACAGATATCCAGAGTTAAGACCTGCATGTTCTCTCATCAGTATAATAGTGCTCAAACCCTAGATTACATCATGCAAACTGACACTTCTATTTCCCCGTCTGCTGATCCTTTTTTTGCCTTTAAGGATAGACTTCATTCTACTGTAATGCATGGCTTGAAGGATGCTCAAGGTACAGTAATGACCTCTATCCCTGATATGTTATCGGTCTCATCTGATTATTTACGGGCACATTTCTGTACAGTTCCTCGCTCCTCTCTGGATATATCCCACTTTATATCAGCCCCAGTCCCTCAACTTAATGCTCATTTAATTCCTGACCTAATTAGAAGGATTTCTCAAGAGGAAGTTGCCAGTGCTATTTCTCATTTACGGTTAAAAGTCTCCCCAGGGCCGGATGGATTAGCACATGAATTTTATAAAACATTCCAAGTCAATTTGTTGGAAATTTTGACTCAGGTCTTTAATTATGTCCTGAATAATACGGATGATACATCTGGATTTGGCCTATCCATCCTGAAATTTTTATATAAAAAAGGGGATATAGTTTCTCTTGTTAATTGGAGGCCACTACATCTCTTAAACATGGATTTTAAGATTTTTTCTAAGATTCTTTGTTCTCATCTGAGAGTAGTTGCTCTGGATTTGATAGATACGGCTCAATCTTGTGCCATACCTGGTAGATCTAGTCATACAAATCTTTTTTTATTACAAGAAATTTTTGAAGCAAAAAAGAACAATAAGTTGTCTGGTTTTCTCTTTGTCCTAGATCAATCGAAGGCGTTTGATTCTGTACATCATGATTTCTTATTACAAGTATTGACACTATATGGTATTCCTGAAATGTTTATATCTTGGGTTTCTTACATGCTTTCCCTGGCCTATTTTTTTCCTATGATCAATGGATTTAAGGGAACAACTCTGTTACAAAGGGTAGGGCTTCATCAGGGTTGCCCTTTTAGCCCTTTATTATATGTTTTTGCTCTAGATCCCATACTTAGGCAGATAAAGTGGGACTCAGATATTGTGGGCATCACACCTCACCCCAGTTTATTACCTATCAAAATCTCTGCTTAAGCAGATGATGTGGTCTTATTCTGTCTGGATCATTCTTCGGGTGATAAAGCCGTTCAAACTTTTCAATCTTTTTCATTGCTGTCTGGGGGTAAGATAAATCTTGAGAAAAGTGTATGTATCCCTTTACACCATAGTACTACTGATTATACAACAGTGCGTGGTATCCGGGTTTGTACCACCACTCAGAAGATCCTGGGAATCTAGTTTAATACACATGATGATGCTAGCTATAACTGGGAGAAACACATGGCACTGGGTGACAGCAAAATACATCTCTGGAAGACATGGAGACTGAGTAAAAAAAAAAACAGGTTATGGTGATAAAAAAATTTTTGTCCCCAATATTTTTATTCCTGAGTCACATCCATGGTCCTCCTAAACACCTGGACACAAGATTATTTAGCCTTTTTTTTCAGATGTTATGGGGCAGTCGCCTAAACCCTATTAAAAGACATATTACGTATTTACCCCCTAATCAGGGAGGTTTAGGAATGATAAACCCTTTAGCCTTTTTTCTTTCCTTTTTTCTATATCACATTTTTCAAAGCCATAGATATTTGGTAAATGTTTGTGACTCATGGGTAGCTAAAGCTGTGGATCCTCTAATGTTGGCCTGGATTGACCTCCCACCCATAGCTTCCCGCATACCTAATGTACCGTCTTATGTTGTTGATGGTTTCCGTACGCTCAGGTCTTGGAAGGTTAGTAAAACATTATAATTGGCCTAACTAGGAAACAGTTGTATATTGGTTTCTTGAACATCGATAAGCCAATGTTACAGCTTCCACTATGCTCTCCATCCCACCTGACGTTTGCTCAAGATATGCTCAGAGACAAAAGGATCCCAGCACATATGTGGGATATTTTCTGGCTCTGCTGTCATGGTAAGCTACAAGTTCGTGGTAACCTGAAGCACAAATCGGCACATGATAGGTATTGTCCTAAACCACTTTGTATTAACATTGAAGAAACTATGGAACATTTTTTCTTTTCTGGCTCATATGTGCTCTTGTTTTGGAAGACCCTAGCAAACAAGTGGAAATGGCCATTTCTGAGTAGGATAACATATCCAGTCCTTGTTTAGGTGTTTTTTCTGGCCATGGAATAAATTCCACCCTAGCACCTTGAGAGTGTTGTTTGCTGCATGCAAATATTATATGTGGCAAGCTAGACGTAAATATGTTTTGCAACAGGTACCAACATGTCCACTTGCTATTATATAATGTATAGAATCCGCAGTTTTGAATATTCAGGAATTGGAATATAAATGTCTCATGCCTACACATCCTATTGGGATTGTATTACTTTTCTGACTTAACTATAAGAGATAGATTTAGGTTGTATTGATGATTGTTTTTTTTCTCTCACCTGTATCACAGGGATGTACACAGTCTTATGATGCTTATGTACAGTATATGCTTTCCTGCTGTTTATTATTTGTTTCATATAATTCCTGTACCTGATGTTACATTTTTTCAATAAAAAAATTCCCCTACTCTTTTCGATAAGTGCCATGGGATCTTTAACATCCACCCTAACTACCACCAATCCAGGCAGATGGGACCTCAGTTTAATGTCTCATCCGAAATACGGCACCTCAGAAGTGCAGCACCCCTCTCATGCTGTGCTGCAGTGTCAATATTAGGATATTAACCCCAGTGCCAGATGTGGGAACTGAACCCACAGCCCTCTATAAAACACAATAAAACATTATACAGGTTTATTAACACATATGCTCCACAGACTAAAGCTGAAAGGATAGCACTTTCAACAAATACAACCATACATGTTTACACCACATAGCATTATATGGGGAGACGACGCCAACTGTGGTTTATCTTCAAAAGATAGAGACAGTAAAATCAAAACACAAAAACTGTTTTGCAATATGACATGTTTACATAAAATAATATGTGGTAGGGTTCATGGGGTAGGGTAATGAAAGCATACATGGTACTCCAAGATTTGTTCAACACACAAATTCTGTGCGATGTTTATTTTTGTAAAAATAATATAGAGCAAATCATGCTATACACAAATAAACAAATCCGCAATAAAGTAATACTGTTTTAAACTTCAGACTATAAACAAAAGAAAACAATAAAGAAATAAATGAGCTCTCCTCAAGCTCCAGAATCACTTCCCACCAGTGATTCTGCCACAGTGTAGAATACTTTAACCAGTACAATTTTCTACCAACTTCTGTGCTCTCAGACCAACCTCTCAGGACACTCTCCCAGGATGATCTGACTAATTTTAGCTCAGTGGCAGCTTTTGTAGTGCAGTCCTCCTATGAAACTAGTGTCAGCTGATCTGCCCCCTTTTCTAATACAGGGGAATATTCTGGCTAGTACAAACATATGGGGGATCAGACTGACTGTATATACAGAGGGAAAACATACAATCAGAAGATGTTATTTCTTTCTGCCTTTAAAACTCTGTCACTGAAGCTGTTGAGAAAGACTTTTTAATGACTTGTAAACAAGACATGACTGGAGGGGGGTGCAGCACAGAGCGACAAAGATGATCAAGGGGCTGGGGGACTTATCATATGAGAGGAGGTTGAAGGAGTTGAACATGTACTCACTGGAGGAGAGGAGAGACAGGGGTGACATGATTGAAACCTTTAAATACATAAAAGGAATAAACAAGACAGGTACAGAGGGGCTGTTCAAAGTAAGGAAGGGGAGGGACACCAGGGGCCATGATATGAGACTGGAGCGAGGAAGGTTCAGGAGGGAGATGAGGAGACACTTTTTTTTACAGAGAGTGTGGTGGCTGGGTGGAATGCATTACCTGCTGAAGTGGTATGTAGTAGAACAGTGGACTGCTTCAAATGAGGATGGGACAGTACAAGGGGGAGGGTTAATGAAGGAGAAGGGTGGAAAGGAGCAGCAGCTGCAGAATAAGGGATGCTAGCTGCACATTCGAGCAGACTTGATAGACCTCTAGGCCTTTATCTGCTGGCAAATTGTTGTGTAAGAAAACTCAACCCCTTTCAGCTGAGTGACAGCTGGGGAGTTTCTTATATAACAGCCTCTTCGTGGGGCTGCTGACTACTAGAAGTACATTTTTTTCAAGAAGGCTTAGCTGAGGTAAGAGCACTCTCTGCATAGAATACCAAAGGAAACACTCCTATATTTAGTTTCTGCACATTAGTTATGCCTTCTTTAGGGTGTTTGTATACAAACCGCTTTAAAAAGATAAATCCCACGTCTGTATTCAGTACACCCCACAACTGCAACCAGTCACTCTACCTCCTACACTGCTGCTAGGAAGCGAGACCTCAGTGCTCCTATTTTACTGGATTTGCAGACCGAAAAGGACATAAAAACAATTGGCTGCTAAACATTTTTTGAAATGGAGTGCAGCTTTTCAAAGGGGACACTCGCTTACTGCCGTTCACTCCAGGGCACTTTCACTAGTGCAAACATGCATCGGGGCACATTTTAAACAGTAAATAACACAACAGTGCCCAAAAAGACATTGTCTTGTCTCTGACTAAGCATTATAGTAAATTCTTTGACAGAGCATAACATAGTAAACAAGGACACAAACCAACTCTGCATAGATTACACCTGCTATTTATTTGTTTAGTCTTTATTCTTTATGTCAGTTTACTGTTCTAGTGCTTGTTCTCATAAGGGCATATGGCAGGGGAGAAAAAGGAATACAAACAGGGAATAGACAAGGGAGAAGAGGTACTATTGTGGGTGGCCTACCCATAGTAGTAGAAAAATGAAAATTAGTTATTCAGAAAAGTTTAGAAATGCTACTGCAGTCTGCAGTAGACTGGAGGGGTACAAAGAGAAATGCCATAGCCTTATGTCTAACAGGGGGGGTAATCTAAACTATCACATAATACAGCCAGCTAATCTATGGGATAGTTATGTAACACATACAAAACAAAGAACACCAACATTTTTTAAAGGCAACCTCACAACAAGAATTGATTTCTTCTTCACTAACAAAATCGCACATACCCCATAATGCAAAGCATCATAGGTTGTATATCCACATCACCACAAAATGATATGTTGGTTTAACTTTAAGCAGAAATGCATGGTGCCAGAAGGCCTCTCACATAGTCTGCAAAGAGTGCCAACAGAAAACACAGACACGTGTTTCATCCTACCAGGACTCATCAGTGTGCCTCATCTGTATGACACCCCAGTGGAATGAACCAGCTACTCTAAGTTGGTCTATTGGGTTTAGGTTGTGGTGAGCCCAAAAACAACAAAAAACAAGCTAAAAGACAAAGAACTTTAGTGCATAAGCACTGCAAACTTTGCAGATTACATATATGGCAGTTCGGCCAGTGAAATACTCGGATCATGCAGAACTGATAATATGCACAGGGAATAACAAATCCAAAGCATATGGCCCTGGTATATGGAGATGTAGAAAGGAATCCCTTATCCAAACACTGCTAATTCAGAAACTTCTGTACTTAATAGAAGTTAGAAAATCAACTATAGGCATGTATGATGACTCAGCAACATGGTGGGAAGATACTAAATTGGATATAAAGAGTTTATAAATTTCCCTAGATAAACAAAAAATGATGAATAGTTACTATATTTAAACAATAGGAAGCAATTGCAAAACCTTACTAGCTTAACACACACTGTTAAGCATGATTTTACAAAACAAATTACAAATATAAAACGAGTCCTTCAAGCAAATCATGGAAAACAGGCAGAAAACCTAAAACAACAACAATTATGTGGTACACAAGGAAAACTTGCAACAATATGTCCCTATGGCAGTTGTAATACTAGAATAAGAAAATCAATAGTAGATGAGAATCAGGTATGACACTCAGGAAATAAAGAACTATTGCACACTATAACGCATCACACAGTTCTTTTGTATAAAGAGCAAAAAACAGACTTAGCAACAGCTTCAGAATTTTTTCAAACTTACACATACCAAAATATCCTTCAGATATTTTAAAAAACATAAATTCAGACATATCACCAGAAGACATCCAGACGGCTATCCCTGTGTTAACTGTAGGGAAAGCACCAGGAAGAGATGGACCAATTACTGAAATATATAAAATAATAGAAGAACACATCAAAAGTGAATAGCAGATGTATTTAACTATCTTCAGTACTTAAAACACCACATCTCCCATTAAATATGACAGAGGGACTACTGATATTTATATATAAGAATGACGATAAAGAAAATTTGAATAATTTGATGCCCATCAGTCTACTTAACAGAGATTTCAAAATATCAGCAAAGATTTTACAGCTAAAGTTGTTATAAATAGCATACTATGTTATATCATCAGTGCAAACATGTTCAATTCCAAGAAGATCTATGACAGATCAACTACTGCTACTATGAGAAATGATAGCGTTAGATAATCACAATGGTTTAAAAGGTTTTCTTATAACATTAGACCAGACGTGTGCATTTGATATAGTAAACCATAACTATATGTGGTATGTACTGAACCAATATGGTATACCCCCCGCATTCATTACCTGGATACAAAAACTATACAGAACAGCTACTGTGACCCCTCTAATAAATGGATGGTGTGGACCTATGATACCAGTCAAAACTAGTGTGAGGCAGGGGTGTCCTTTAAGCCCCTTGTTATATATCTTTTGCCTAGATCCCATTATAAGAGCAATACATTTTTCATAAGCTATATGTCCTACAAGGATCGAGGAAGAAAAACTTCCAACCACTGCAGTAGCTTATGCAGATAATTTATGTTTTATGATACAAAATGAGAAATCAATAAATAAAACTAGTTCTTTATGCCAACAGTATAGAACCCTATCAGGGGCATCTCTAAATAAAGAAAAAAGCATTGGCTATAAATTCAAAAAATTACAATCAAATAAAACACATGTTTCAGGTATAAAAATTACACCTGAACCAATCAAAATTTTTGGGGTATATTTTGGGTGCACTCAATTAGATGTTTATAACTGGGAAAAGAAAATAACTCAAAGTAGGACTTTGGTGCAGCAATGGATTAAATGGTCTTTAGGCAAAATGAAAATAATTCATTTAATAAAAACTTATTTACTTCCTATTTTCCTATTTATGGCTAATATTTTCCTCCACCTAAGTTGATGGACACTACAATACTAAGGCATATTATTTCAGGAGGTTTGGGGCAGCTGATTGAATCCATTGAAAAAGAATATCACATACCAATCAGTTGCAAAAGGTGGATTAAATATGGTTAATCCGATTTTATTTTGTATACTGTGTTTATTTCAACCAATACAAATCCTGCACTGTTAGATTCTAATAGAATGTGGATAGAACTTTTCATTAGAACTACCATGGAATGATATAATAAATGGAAAGATGGTGGGTTAAAATTCATAAAAAAAGTTACAAAGGCCCCAGTATATATGAGAGAGGCATTTGTTAAAATGAAAAGCTGGGGACTAAGTAGCCAAATGGTGCTGTCTAAGACAAGGAGAGAACTATATTCAGGGGTACTGGAAACACATTTTTCAGAAAAGGATGTATTCTCTCTATGCCGTCATTTAATTACCATCTTTAAATAAATTTTTAACAGAAAAGATAATCCCCCCCCCCAAACCCCCAAAAAAAAAATGAAAGATGTTCATTGGTTATGCTGCCATGGGAAACTGAACATCAAGGTGAGTCAGAAACACAAACAACTGGAGGAAAGATTATACTCAAGACCTAAATGTATTCAGCAACAGGAAACAATGGGTCGCTTATTTTTACATGTTCTTATATTAAAACATTCTGGTTATATGAGGCAGATACATGGAAAGAACAGATTTTTGCATCTATGAACTATGAGATTTGAATACATGAATTTTATACAGGTGGGTGGGGAAAATGGGATAAAAGTATGTTGAATGTAGTTTTGACAGTCTGTAAATGGGGTATATATAGAATGGCAGGTGTCTCTTCACCCTGCAACAGAAGGTTATTATGCATCCAGAATTGTTACAAAAAATAATGAAGGAACTAAAAATTATATATACTGTATGTTGGAAATAAAAAATAGAGAATGAAGGAATCAGACAAGGCATGGAAAAACATGCCATGGGTAACAAACTTGGATTTTCCCATTACTTGAATGTTATGAGGTAACATTGTAAATAGAAAAAAAAACATGTACGGTGCATTAAAATATGTAAATGTAAATATTGTTTTTCTTTCACTGTGTGGGGAAAATGGGGAGCACAGGGATTATGCATCGTTGCAATGGATTTTTTAAGTTTTTTGTATGATATCAATAAAAAACAAATTCTCCCTACCCTTTTTTGATAAATGCCATGGGATCTTTAACATCCACCTGAACTACCACCAGAAGAGGCAGATAGGACCTTGGTTTAGCTTCTCAACCATAACATGGCATCTTGGAATGCAGCACCCCTCTCATGCTGCACTACAGTGTCAGTGTTAGGATTTAACCTTACTTACTTAGTTAGGACTTCTTTTTTCTCCTATCTTTTAAGCCATCTCACAAATACTGCATTGCTGTAACGAGTGATATAGCAATACAGAACCTGCATGTGGCAGACAGTGGCCAACCACGTAGATGAGAGGTTAGTCTGTGCCGGCTGCCACTGCTAGGCCAGGAAGAGGGGGCAGTGACTACCAGGAACAGGAGGGGGGACCTAGAAGACTGTGAGAGAGGTGGTCAGCATAGTTATTATCACTTACAGGGATCAGGTGAGGGTCACTAGACTACCTAGGAAAGATTCATAATATTATTATATTTCTGACAGGGATCAGGGTGGATGGGGACACAAACAATGTTTATTTTGTTAGCACACTACCCATTACAGATGTGGCAGTGGGGTCGCTCACGACTGTCTACAATCTTGGAAGTGTTAAGCAGCACTGTCCAAGTAGCCTGGTAGCACTTTTGAAACTGACTAAATTTTCCACTGTGCACTGCATGCATTCATTTGCACAGATGCATGGTATCTGTTAATGCAAACCTGCTAACATATTACTGCCATGCTAAAGGTGTGTCTGAATATACAGTAGCAGCAGCCGTGTTAACAGACCATTGGCCATGCTATTCTCACTTAGCGTGGGGCTGTTTGAATAGTTGGGCCTATGACTGTATCAGGGGTAACAGCAGGAGGATGAGATGAAATCTAGGACATGAAGATCCTGTTTTCATGTAAAATGTCCTCGGTAACAAAGAATGAGAGGAGATAAATACGAAACACCCCTCCTATGCATCTTTTGTTCAATTATTTCTACTGTTTGGGCATGTGTTTTTACTTTTTAAAAGTAAGTAAATAATTGTTGTTACTGCTTTAATATTGCTGTGTGTGCCTTGGTTTCTTATCCTCTGCAGTTTCAGTTCCAGTTCTCTGCGTTTGGTTACCAGTGTTCTTTCCTGATTAATTAAAATTGTGCAGCTGTAAACAGACATCACCAAATGTCCAGGAACCCAAGAAACACAGAACAGGCAACTCCAGCTCTGCAACAGTACAAAATGAATACTAACTCATTTTTTGAAGGAAAAAAAAACAAACAGCCAGAGTGTATCAGAAGATCAAATATAAAAGAAACAAAGATAAATCTGAATGCACAGATATTTAAAAATGAGTTCTGGTCACCTTTAATAACCATCTGTATCTGCACCTGAAGTAACCTCTTTATTGTTGCAGAACTGTTATGAAGCTTGTTGTTCCTGTATCATAACTGAAGACTAGTCTGTAACATCCATTTATTATTTTACAATATTTGAAATGTGAATCTGCAAAGGACAATTTGTCTAAAGTCTGTTATGATAAAGGTTTAGCAGGCCGAATCGTGCCTAATACACAGAATTTATCACATTTCTTATACATTTTTCTTAAATTGTTGCCATGCTGATCCTGGTGTGTGGCCAAAATTATAATCAAATAGCTATACTCAGCAGGCTCAGCAGGTTGCCCACTCACCTCAGAGGCCAGAAGATCAGAAAGCTGTGGTTTCTATCCCCACACCAGGCACTTGGGTTAAATCCCAATACTGACACTGTGTTGCACCACGAGGTAGGTGCTGCACTCCTGAGGTGTCGTCTTTTGGATCAGACATTAAACCAAGGTCCCATCTGAATGTTCTGGTGGTTGTTCAGGTGGATATTAAAGATCCCATGGCACTTCTCGAAAAGAGTAGGGGAATTTTTATTGCAACAATAAAACCAAAACAAAAGCAAAAATATAAAGGAAATCAACAAACCAGAGTTACATCATCACTATGAAAATAACAAAAGAAATGAAAAATAATAACAATAAACAGAAACAGATGATACAGAAATTCTGTACAACGGATGTGGTCCATAAGCTAAATGTTGGCTAAATGATACATCCCAAACAGGGGTCTATCCTTACAGAAAAGCTATGCACTAAACTAAAACATTAATAAATAAAGGGCAATTTCTCCACAACTGTCTCAGTTGTTCAGGTAAAATACACTTTTCTTCTAAAGTATGTATATTCTGTAATTCAATCCGTAGATTAGAAACTATTTCCACATATCCAACATGTTTCTGCTATAATACTCAGGCGCAATGAGGCTGCCAGATATAAAACTGCAAAATAGCCCCCACAACTTGTAAAGTGTTTTTGTCATACTTTCTCCATGCATTATCAAAAATACCCCAAATTAATTCAGTATGCATCATCCTTATGAACAAAGATTCTTTCCACTGCCAGGCCAGATAATACCAAAAGGACTGTATATAAGGGCATGTGAAAAAAAGGTGGTCCTGGGTTTCCAGAGCTAGTACACAACTTTCCTGGGGACAACATCTTTCAGACAGTAGCTTGTGTTTATAGGAATTACATACTCTCAGTTTCCCATTTACAGTATACCCAGCCACTGTGCATCCCACACAAAAGGGGGAAGTCTGTCATTGTTTAAATAGAGTAGGATTTTTAACTGGTCCAGATCCTCACAGTGGGGGATCTCCAAAGGGATCTGAAAATTAGTTTCCATTATTTTCATATACAGCTGTTTCCTGCTTACAGCGAGAATTTTATTGTTTCAAATTTCCATTTTTATGTTTGTTTGCATGCATGTGCAAGAAACATAGTGCCATCATGCGAGTTTTTGGAGGTGTGGCACCCTGTCTTCCAATTCAGTCAGTGTGTTTGCAGGCACAGCCACAGTTAGCCAATGAATGCCTCAGCTGTCTATGACAGCAGTTGAAAATGCAGTGCCGTACAGTTCAAAGGGAGAGCTATGCTTCCGTGAGCAGCGATGAGATATCGTGTGCTCATGCGCTTCTCCTACACACACACGCACACATGCATATTGTGTGTTCATGCTTCCCCCCTCACGCACACACTGTATGGCCGACGGGGGTGCAGAATCCCCATCAGCTCCACTGCCCCCCCAAACAGCCTTCCAGCTGCCACGCTGGGAGCCCACCCCAGTGTGGCACAAGTCCCACATCGTCCAAGAAAAAAAAACCTGAAAGAAAAACCTTCCCTCGCTGACTGTCCTGAGCTCCCCTCCTCCCACCCATGCCCACCCTCTGCGCACCCTGCCTCCCCACAACCACACCTCAACCCATACTTACCTCCAGAGCCTGGCACGATGATCTTCGTGGACTGGGAACACGTCTGCACTCTTAAAAGCCGACCGCGAACTGTGAAAATGCCGGTAAGCTGTATAATGGAATAAATATGGTATTTTCAACTTTGATGCATATCTCAGGCATTTGGGGAAATTTTTTCACCAAATTTTCAACATGGGGTTTTTGGAACTCCACCTAATGAATTTTGTCACTGTCATTTTGTTAATTGGGCCCAAAAGGTGATTTTGTGGTCACTGCGTGGAACCACCTTTTGGGACCGATTTATGAAATGTCAGTGTCACAGTTCATGAGGTAGGCCCCAAAAAATCCTATGTTGAAAATTTGGTGAAAAAATCCCCAAAAATGACTGTTTTACGAGCATGCGTTGTGCTGTTCCTACGCACGCTCGTAAGTTCATGAATTTTCAATATGTTCACTCCAGATTTTCAGCATTGCCATTTTACCACACCTCCTTATTAGCAGTACAGCTGTCATTTCTCGCATCTTGCCCAAAATGTGTTTCCACGCATGTAGCGCACAATAGAGAGGTGTTAAAATGGCTATGTTAAAAATTTGGTGAAAAAAGTCCATAAAATGACTGTGTTACGAACGACCATTGCACAGTTTCTACGCACCCTCATAAGTTCATGGATTTCTAATATTTTCAGTCCAGATATTCATTACTGGCATTTTTCCAAACTTCCTCACAAACAGTACAGCTGTCATTTTTCACACCATGGCCAAAATGTGTTTTCGCACTTCCAGTGCAGAAATGCGTGGTCCCTGTGGGAAATCACTGTTCGGGACAGATTAAAAAAATCACAGTGACACTGTTCATGAGCGGAGGTTCCAAAATCTCTGTGTTGACAATCTGCTGTAAAAAAATCCCCAAACTAATTACATTACGGGTGTGCGTTGCACATTTTCTACGCATGCTCGTGACTTCATCAGTTTTTTAAATATTTTCATTGCAGATTTTTAACATTGCCATTTTTTACACCTCCCCATGAACAGTACAGCTGTCATTTTTCACATCCTGTTCAAAATGTGTTTTTGCACCTGTGGTGCCAAATGGCATAGTCGCTGTGTGAAATCAGCTTTTGACTAACGGACTGATATTACCACTGTTCATAAGGTGGGGGTCACAAAAAACCCATGTTGAAAATTTTGAGGGAAAATGCCAATGAATGCCTGAGGCATTAGGGTTTCCAACCATGACACCCCAACCTATAGAGACTGACAGGCATCAGGGGTGTGACTTGGGATTCTCGCCTGTAATGCTCATACCATTCCACACCCTGCAGCCAGTGAGAGGCAATGAGGTGTGCCTTGGACTCTTCAGCCCCAAAGTTCACCCCATTCTCCTATACAGGATCCATCTCACCATATTTCCTGATGGAGTGGGGTAAGCATAAGGGCCAAAGACCCCAAGGCACACCGTGACACTTGTCAGTGTCTGCAGGGTAGGGTGTGGTGAAATGGCATGGCCATTATGTCTATTGACCCAAAGACACACCCCAGTGTCTGTCAGTCTCTGCAGAGTGGTGGTGGGGTTGGCTTCAGTTTAATACTTCACTGCTATTCCTATTATGCAGCTCTCTACCTCCTACACTACCAATGCCAATGCCAGCAAGCAAACATTCGGCATTGACAAATGCTTATTTAATCTTAAAAAGTGTCTACAATATAATCAGGGTGAAATCCAGGTTTTCTGATGACCTTAAGTGCTCCACTGTGCCAGTCTATAAGGCATGGCTGTAGCCATTCCAAAATCCCAGCCGTCCAAATTTTCCCATTAGGTTTTAAAGCCATACTAATATTAGAAGTTATGAAGATACTGTAATAAAAAGCAATTACCGTCCCTTCCTCCTTATTTGGTTTATATGCTATCTCCCTTTTAAGGGGTTTCAAGCAGTTTCCCCAGAAGGCCTGGAAAAACAGACTCAAAAGTCTAGTATCCATAACATGAGGTTAAGGAAAAATATAACTAATAAATAAACAAATCAGAAGAATTAAGGTCTTAATCAACAATACTCTTTTCAACTTAAGATTCTCCTATTCTTCCAAGTATTAACCTTAGATTGTATGACCTGGAGACAGGCATCTCAGTTTTTCTCAGCCATGTCCAATTTCCCAAATATAACACCCAATAATTTAATATCCTAGTCCAGAATGGGAATACCTGTAGTAGACTGCAAGAACTGAGAAACTGGTTCTCCAATCCGACACCCTAAGCTCTTGTCACAATTAATGAGAGAACCGGAGACACCCGTGTAAATTTTTAATATCTGTCTTATGACATCACCTTCTACAGCAATGTTGAATGTCAAAATGGCATCATCCACATACACCAAAATTTTCACTGGAACCATCTGTGGTCCTACTGAGATTCCTGTAACCCGTGCATTATGCTGGACCATCCGAAGTAGTGGATCAATACTGAAGATATAAAGCAAGGAGCTCAATGGGCACCCCTGCCGAACACTTTTTTTTCCAAACTCAAACTTTATTAGTAAATTTTCAAAGAAATGCAATACCAAATCCATGCAATACATAAAGTATCAAAATTACAGTAACATATTGACAGGCAATTAAAGGATCTGGCCCACACCCCACCTCCCTTCCCTTCATTTCCCTCCTCCTGCCCCCATCCTCCCCATAGCACAAGAGAACTTTACCTTAACAAGATGATTACTATTTCCAGAAAGCCAGGCCATCGCTAAAGATTATATAGCATATAATGTATGTAAGGGTCCTCGTATTTTATTAAATTTCCCTGGGTTATTATGAAGACTTGCAATGGCCTTCTCAGTCCTCAGATTGGCAAGAAACTCTTGTAACCATTATGTGTATGACACTTCTGTGTCTTTCCAGTGTTTAAGGACAAGCTTCTCAACTGACATTGCTATCAAAGTTATGTGATATTTACGGGTTGCGAACTGTTACCCCAGAGAGATTGCCCAGAAAACAGATGTCAGGTGTAAATAAGTCATTGAGACCTAACGGGGATTTGCCTTCTGCTTTTTGAGGGCCCATAAAGGGGACACTTTAGGACATTCCCAAAAAAGATGTAGTAAAGAGCCATCTTCCTGGTCACATCATGTGCAGCTAGCAGAGGTAAGTAGGCCAAGTCTAGCAAGTTTTTGTGGGGAATAATATAGGTTATGCAATATGTTGTACTGCATCAGACAAAGCCTGTCCTGGGTCACAAATCTATGACAGTTGTGCCACAAAGCTGGCCAATCTATGTCTAGGTCCAGAAAACAGAAAGCCGAGTATCCCATGGGGCCTAGATAGTCTGGATATATCTGGTCATATAATGTCATGTAAATTTTAGACTCAGCTTGGGGAAAACCAAAAAAGGATATTAAGTCTGGTTAGTAGGATGTTTTCAAGGACTGTTGGAAAAAAGTTCTGAATGTTTTCACTAGCAGATGTCTCATTTGAAAAACTTTAAATATCTGGGACTGTGGGATTTTTGCCTTGCTCATTATTGCAGGGGAGGTAAGCCAGGTCTCATCCTGATTACGCAAATAATGAAGAGAACAGTTACCTAATTGAGGGAGCCAAGATGATGGAAGAACACTACCATTTATCTTAAAATTAGGGTTCTCTTTCAGGGGTTGATTTAAGTCTTGAGTGTTGTTATACTTGAGAAATGTACATAAATGTAAATACATTTTGAGGGAAGTATATATTGGAGAATTACATAAAGAAGGAGGAAGAGACTTAAGTTTCATATGAAGAAGGGCTGCAGGGGAGAGCCCTTGAGACCAGATAGAAGCTAGCTCAATTTTGGGCCGGATGGGCATGTATAAGGAGGGGGTTTGAGTCCAAGTGGGGGAAAGCCATCGAAGGTATTTGTTAGCTTGACTGGCCCAATAGTAGAGTGCTACATGGGGGACCCATAAACCTCCTTTGAGCTTAGGAGCAGTTAGTTTATGGAAAGCCAACCAAGGCTTCTTACTGGCCCATATAAAATCCATAAAGATACCATGAACTTTTTTAAACCATGAAAAGGTTAAGTGGATAGAAAAGACGAAGAAAGTCAACGGGTCACGTGATGGCAGCTTAAGAGTGAACAGTATTCTCAGTCGGCTCCGTCTTCGGCTTGCTTTTTTCTTACTCTCAATGTTAAAATCCTGATCTGAATTTGATAGAAAGTGTTGTTTAATCTGTCGGTGCGCTACTGTGTTGTGGAAGCGGTGGCTAGAATGGAAGCATTTGTCAGAGAAGCAGCCGTGAAGCATACGCCGCCTCTTCCCGAAAAGAACAGGTCAGAAACATACACTGCAGGGCCTCAGTAAGACTGGGTCGGAGCAGTAGCATTGACCGAGGAGTTTCCGGAAATCATCGGGCCCCTGCAGAGCTCGATTGAGGAGATTTCTACAGAAGTTCGCAGCTTCAAGGCAGCTTTAAAAATATTGAACACGCGGGTGGAGGACAATGAGGCTAGACTCAAATCTTTGGAGGCCAAGAATGACAAAAGTGAACTTGCTAGCGTTGCGATCCATAAGAAACTTAAAAGAATGGAGGAGAAACCCGAGGATTTAGAAGGGAGAAGTTGACGAAATAACCTCGTTATTATTGGTATCCCGGAAAAAGAGGAGGGTGTGACTCCTATTCAGTTTGTGCAGAAGCTCTTTGAGAAGATCGCTGGCCCGTCTCCAAATAATACAAGTTATATCATTGAGAGAGCGCAGATCCCTCAGGCCACCTCCTGCACCTGGTGCTCTCGAGGCCGTTGATATGCAAGTTGTTGAACTATCTTGATAAACAGCATATACTGAGCAAAACTAGATCTTTGCAAGAGGTCTCGTGGAGGGGAAGCCAATTCGTATCGCCCAGGATTTGCCGCAACTGGTGCGAGTTAAACGTCGAGAGCTTCACCCAATAGTCTCTAAATTAATTGCTGCAAGTATTCAATTTAGGGTTAGATACCCGGTGATCCTGCAAGTTAAAATGAGAGATCAGTGGCACTCTATTGATAGTGCGGATGTGGTACGACAGGAATTATCTAAGTTGCTGCCTGAGTTATTTAGATAACAACCTTATGCCTTTTACTGGCGGCTTAGGTATGGGGTTAACTCCCTGAAGAGAAGGGACTATTAGCTTACAGTTTGTGTCATCGAACTTCTTCCTGCTTTCTGTAGAACTGCAGGTGTCCCACTGAAGATCTTATGGGATGCTGTAGTTTTCCTCACTGCTTTTTTTTTTTTTTGTAACATAGGTATCTAAAGGATTCTCTGATCTCAGCCTCTACCTCCTTCATTTTACACAGTGCTAAGCGAGGCACATTTGATGGCGGTGTGTCAGATACCCAAGTGTCCGGCTCTGTGTTTTTCCACTGGTCATTGGATGTCATGCCTGCCCGTATCTTTTCCTGTCAATATGCTAAATGTGAGACCTTGGTGTATTATAGCTGAGTGCTACGACTACTACATTAATTATTTCACTGCAGTGAGGAGAAGTGCGGTGCATTTGTTACCTGAGGACAGAGTTTATATTTTCTATAGTTATAAGTCTTATCTGGATCAACTTTTAATCATTGCGCAATGGATCTACAGGGTGACTGGAAGTCTTCTCTGGCAAGCCGTTTAGGTGATGAGTTCAGCTTAGTTCCACCTGGTGTGCATGGCAATGAAGTTGGTATACTCCACGAATGTACTATAGAGCAATCTTGCCATGCTTGCGGAGTTCTGCTGTGAAGACCGAAAGAGGGAGTGATTAGAATGTCAAGATGATATTTTACGAGGTTCCTTTGGACTTGCTGACTGTCATCCCATAGGTTATAGCTGTTGGTACACTACTCATCATGGGCTGAACACTCCAATTTGATAATAGTACTGTGTTTGCGGTATAAGATTTTCCCACATGAATGCAAGAAGGAGGTCATGAGGTGGAGGTGATCAACGCGATGGAAGTATTTTGAGGGAAGAATATAAATATACCAAATACCTCGAATGGTAGTTGGTTTTCAGAACTGTGGCATGAGTTCCCTTTTGCAATGAGATTACGTAATCGGAGATGAGACTGAGACTGAAGAGACTGGGGGGTGTTTTTTTTTTTTTATTGGAGGACAATAGAGGATAATCTTAAGAATTGGTGGGAGTCATGCTGATTATAATGTTTTAAGTTGTTTTATACCTCGCTCCAGGAAGAGAAGAAAACTGGAGCTAAATAGAGTATATTTTTTTTATCCATTGGCAAGATGGGGGTATTAGTGTAGGTAAGAATTTAGTTAGGGGGAGTTATATGGATTGATTGTGACTTAACTTGTTAGATGTTTAGATACATGAGGGCAAGTGTTTTATAATGTTGATATTAGTTGCATGTGTGGGAAGTCATGGCCGAGGGCGGGTGACCTAGTACTGCTTAGGCTAGCTTTAACATCGCATGGCGAGTTGGGGGGGGTGGTGCAGTTGTTAGAACTGGGGGTTATGTTAGGGTTGATGTGGTAAGTGAGTTCTATGGGAATTGGAAGTGTTGTATTAGGAATGGTTATAGTGTTAGGAAGAGGGATCCTTTTGGGGGGTAGGGGGGCAAGCTGTACCAATTTTATGTTCAGTTAATGGGGGCACTGGTTACTCCGTATCTGATGGGCCTTTTAATAGTTTTAGGGGTAATATGCCTGAGACTCTCCCAGGAGTGATTTTCTACCTGATTCTCCGGGATAACCATTTAGTTTTGCAAGGGTATGAATAAGGAGTATAACGTTGTAAGTTGGAACATTAAAGGGGCCAAAGATAGGGTTAAGCGGCAGATGGTGCTGAAACACTTGCAGCTGTTGCAGGCACAAATAGTCTTTTTGCAGGAAACGCATCTTAGAAGGGAGGACGTACTCCTTTTTAGGAGAATATGGGTCGGTCAGGCATACGGAGCGGGAGCTTCCACAAGTAAAGGAGGGGGTAGCAATTTTGCTGGCTAGGAATATACCGTTTAAGTTGACTAAGGAAATATGGGATCCCTAGGGAAGATATATTGTGCTGCATGGTTTACTAGAATCCTGCCCGGTCATCATTGGATCGATATATGGCCCAAATACTGACTCGCCTTCTTTTTTCATGAATTTATTAAATATTTTAACGGAGAGCCCTCCTAAGCTAATGTTATTAGGTGGGGATTGGAACTTAGTCCTTCAGACCGAGCTAGATAGATCTGATCGTGCTCACTTGGGCCTATCACCGGCTCAAAGGGCCTTGAGAGAATTTATAGAAACTATGGCTTTAGTGGACATATGGCGAGTATTCAACCCCACTGAAAGGCAATATACTTTTTTCTCAGCGGCACATAAGACATATTCTAGAATTGACTATTTGCTTATAAGCTTGCATGCGATCCCTGGGGCTACGCGAGTAGGTATTTCAACAAGGGTTATATCGGATCATGCACCGGTGGACTTGGAGTTTGGGGTAGGAGCTGGACTGAGGTGCTCTCCTCAGTGGCGACTGAATAACCAAATGCTGAAGGATTCAACTACTTGTGAACCTGTCAAAGAGTACATTAGCTTATTTCTCGCCCATAATTTAGGGACGCTCGAAAAATATGACCTAATTTGGGCTTCCCTAAAGTGCTCTGTGAGAGGCGAATTTATTAAAATGGTGTCTATTAAGGCTAAGAGTCAGAAAAGTTTAATGGAGGAGATTTTAACTAATATCAAAAGTATAGAGCGATTCTGTCTCGCCTCCCAGACGAATTGTGGTCTAGGCTACATCATTTGCAGGCCCAATATGTAGGACTGCAAGCAAAGGGCTGAGCTATCTATACATAGGGCCAAGCTCCAATATTTAGATGTAGGAGAAAAGCAAGTAGACTTCTAGCAATGCATCTCCACAATTGGAGGCTTCGCAGTATATTGCAGGTATCTTTTCCGAGGAGGAGGGCAGAGTGGTCACTGATTCGAGTAGAATGGTAGGAATGTTTGGTTCTTTCTACCAAGATTTGTATTCAGTGGCCCCGGTTACCTCTTCTATGGAGAGAGATATCAATGCTTACCTTCGATCGGTGGCTTTACCAAAGATTTCTGCAGAGGATGTTGTTTTCTTGAATAGGCCGATTGCCTTAGGGGAAATACAGGAAGCAATCCAGCAGTTGCCGTTGGATAAGTCTCCTGGCCCAGATGGGCTCTCTAGCAATTTTTACAAAGTCTATCAAGAGGTGTTAGTTCCTATTTTAAAGGACTTGTTTGGTTATTGGTTCGATAAGGGAATGTCGGAGTTAGGTTTTTTTAGAGGCGGTCATATCCTTAATTCTAAAACCTGGTAAAGACCTGCAGCGTCTCAGTAGCTACCGACCAGTTTCGTTACTGAATACTGATGTTAAAATTTTGGCTAAAGTATTGGCAAATAAACTTTCCAGAATTATAGATAAGTTAATAGGACATGAACAAGTCGGGTTTATGGCTGGAAGGTCGTCTCAAGATCATATGCGAAAATTGATGCATCTTATAATGGTGGCCAGAGACTCTGATATTCCAATGGTGTTGACTTCATTAGATGCCGAAAAGGCATTCGACAGAGTCTCCTGGGATTTTCTTTTTGCTACTTTAATTTCGTTTGGTTTCCGGAAACTTCTGCTAGGTGGGTGAAAATTTTATATTCTTGTCCCACGGCTAGGGTGAAGTGTAACGGGCTACTATCCTTTTCATTTAAACTGGCCCGTGGAACTAGACAGGGGTGCCCTTTATCCCCATTACTTTTTAATTTATATTTAGAACCCTTGCTTCGTCGATTGGCGGCTAATGCTAGGATTTCTGGAATTCGGTTGGGGGAAACTAGATACGCTTTGTCAGACTATGCTGACGATATTTTGTTGCATTTGGAGAATCCCAAAGTTTCGATTCCCGCATTATTAGAAGAGATTGAGGAGTTTTCTAAAGTTTCTTATTATAAATTAAATCGAGAAAAGACAAGTATATTTCCTCTGAACCACAGGGTAAATAAAGCGGAGCTGGCCCCCCTAGGTTTGTCGTGGGAAGCGAGCTCTGTAGTTTATTTAGGCATTAAGATTTCCAGAGATCTCTTTACTATTCGGAGTAATAATATAGATAGCCTCATGAAAATAATTTCTAAGGATCTTGAGAGATGGCAAGACTTCCCTATCTCGTTATGGGGCCGACTGAATGTTATTAAGATGAATCTTTTGCCTAGGGTATTGTACCCATTGGGTATGTTGGGATTGTATATTCCTAAAGTGTGGTTCGCTAGGTTGAGAAGAATGTTGAGTCTCTTTTTATGGAATAAAAAGAAAGTACGTAGGGCCTATTATAAGTTGACAGCACCAAAAGCTGGGGGAGGACTGGCAGCCCCCTCTTTCTTTATATACTATATAGCACAGCATTTAAGCAAACTATATTATTGGCAGAAAGAGGAAGATTATGCGGTGTACTCCCCTCTGTGGGTAGCCATTGAGAAATATTTGGCATCTCAGGAAGGATGCTCTTTGCGCTCCTTGCTTTATGTCTCTCAGACACACATCCCCAATAGTCTCCAAAATAACCCTATGGGATGGTCGATAAAAGCCGCTCACCAAGCCCAAGGGTTATTGTCAGTGAAGTGGTGTCAATCCTTGGGCAAGCCTATTGTTAATAACCCACACTTTAAAATTGGCAGTATACTGATGACTAAGGCCTTCTGGCATAGATTGAAGCCTTGGAAAGTTTCGGAGATATGGAGGGATGGAAAGTTGGTTATTCCGACCCAGTCTGGTAGTTTTGAAGGTCTTGCCAGTAAAGAATCATTTAAAGTTTTGCAAGTCAATAAAGCCCTATTGATGTTTCACAAGCGTTCTCCATTAATAGATATAGGGGAAAAGGACCCTATTGAGCTACTTCAGGTTGCTTCACAACCGTGTAAAGTTTCTAATTTGTATAAAATGTTGTTAGGCCGGGATAACAGGCTACACTCAGGCGTCTGTATCTATTGGGTAAAAGAGCTAGGTATATCTGAAGATGCCAATGTATGGGGAAATATTTAGACTACACTATACAAGTTGGTCAAGCAGGATAGGCTTAGATTAGTGAATTACAATATTTTGCATAACCTGTACTTGACACCGTCCAAGTTATATAGCTTCAGCCAGACGTCAGCACCAACGTGTAGTAGATGTAAGGTGGATGTGGGGTCCCTTTTTCACATGTTATGGCAATGTTCGCGTATTAAAGTTTTCTGGCAGACTATTAATAATTCCCTAGACCCCATTCTTGGCCTGGGGGAACTATTTACCCCGGAAGTGTGCCTAATAAATCTTTTTCCGAATGGCACACCAAGTAGCAGGAAGGCTCATATGGCTTTAATAGCAACAACTGCCAAATTAGTAATAGTAAGACATTGGCTGGACGAAAATGCACCTTCAATTTTAGAATGGTATGGGGAATGTGTCTTGGCTTTGCAGTTGGAGAGGCACATAGCAACAATGCGGAACAGAGGCAAAGCTTTTACTGTCCGTTGGGGGAGTCTTGAGGCTATTATGATGATATGGAAATCACCAGGTACATAGTTGGGAAATAGTAGTTTACCATGGATATAAGGGTTATAATGTGGTGCAGCCTGGGGTTGGGTGGGGGTGGTTGGGGGCAGTTTTTTGTTATTAATGTATTCATATGTATTTTCCTCTCCTGTGGTCAGTACTGTTATGTCTAGTTTTTTCATATGCAGAGGTTGCATGATGTTTTACTCTGGTGTTAAAATTAATAAAGAGTTAAAATAAAAAAAAACTGTCATAAAAAAAAAAAAAGACGAAGAAAGGCGTTTGTTTTTATAAGATTAATTTTGCCCCAAATGGTGATAGGAAGTAGGGACCATCTTTCGAAATCTTGTTTCAAAAGGTGAAGTAAAACATCTAGATTTTTTTTTTGCATTTTAATTGAACTTCTTGATATTACAATACCAAGATATTTAAAAGAACTAGCTTCCAAGGATAAACTAAAATGTACTATTGTATTCCATAGTACTTTGTGATTAAGATGAAGTACTTCTGATTTGTCGAGATTCAATTTGTAATTAGAAAAGGCACTGTATTCTTTAATAACCTTGAGTACGTGAGGGATAGATGTAGCAGGGTAAGATAACTGGAATAAAAGATCATCTACATAAGCAAATACTTTTATTTCTTGATCTAGAATAGTTATTCCTTGAACTTGCCAGCAATGGATTATTTTGTGTATCAGAGGTTCTAAATATAAGTTAAAAAGCAGTGGGGATAAAGGACAGCCCTGTATCATACCTGATTGTAAAGGGAACAGAGCTGAGATGGAGCCATTTGCAGAGACCCGGGTGGTAAGGGATTGATATATTGCTCATATCCATTTCTGAAATTCCAAAGGGAACTCAAACATTTGAAGGGTTTTAAACAAGAAGTTCCAGTTAACCCTATCAAATGACTTCTCAGCATCCAGAGACACCAGAACAGCTAGGTAATGTGCATCTCTGGATGCTGAGAGAACATGAGTCAAAGTCCATAAATGGTCAGCTGATGACCTACCTTTCGTGAATCCTACTAGCTCAGGGCCGATAAGATCTGGAAGGACTATGCTAATATGGTCTGCTAGTACTTTAGTCAAGATCTTAAGATCCTGATTAAGGAGGGACATGGATCTATAACTGGTGACCAAATCCATTCTTCTACCTGGTTTAGGCAGGAGAACAATTAAAGCTTCAAATAAAGAATCGTCCGATTTTACCCCTAAAAGTATATGTTGATACAGAGATTGTAATAAGGGGATTAATTGATCTGCAAAGATGTTATAAAAATCGGGGGAGAAGTCATCTGGTCCTGGAGTTTTATCTGCAGGGAAGGCAGCAATAACTTCCTTTAACTCAGTTTCTGAAATTGGGGAAATTAAGAAGGTTTTTTGAGTCTCCGGGAGAGAAGGCAGAGGAGAAGTAGCAAGGTAATTATCTAGCTCTGTTTCTGAGGGAGGATTAGACAAAAGCCCATATAAAACTGCATAATATTTACTAAATTCAGCTGTGATATCATCTGGGGATACTTTAAGGGGTTCAGATTCCGCTGAACGAAGAGCTGGGATGAATCTAGCAGACTCCTGTTGTTTGATTCTCAGAGCTCATAGTTTGCTAGCTTTTTCCCCTTGGTTGGTATAACATGCTCTACCCTTCAGAATAGCAAACTCTGCCCTCTCTCTCAGAAGCTCCATATATACCTCTTTCAATTTAACTAACTCTTGTCTAAGATGTTCAGGGGAATGGGGGGATAGGTTAGTCCCTAATACCCCGATCTGAGAAAGGGTTGATAATTGCTCTTCTCTCTGTTTCTTTCAATGTGACGCTATACTAATCAGAAGGCCCCTAAGATGTGCTTTAAGAGCACACCACTCTATGACAGGTTTTCCTGTGGAGTTACAATTAGCAGAGATAAATTGAGTAATGTGATCTGAGATACGAGTGGTTATGTCTGGGTCTTTGAGCAACTGGTTATTTAATTTCCATCTTCTCCCTTGTTTAGGAAGAAAGAAGAAGGAAAGAGTACAGGAGACCAAAGCGTGATCCAAAGGTGAATCAGAATGTATAGAAGAGTCAAGTACACCTGGGAGAAGAGATTGGGAAATAAGAATATAATCTATATGGGAAGAAGTTCCGTGAACTAGTGATGTAAATGTGTACCACTTACCGGTGGGGTGTAAAATCCTCCAAGCATTGCATAGTCCTATTTGGTCCACCAGGTCTCTTAACACCCGTTGGGCAGGAGAAAGACTCTTCTGGGATAAGACAGAACAATCCAAAGTAGGATCAAAAGTTAAATTAAGGCCTCCCCCTAAAATAATGGGGAGGGTATGGAAGGGGATAGTGTATTAATTAAACTTGTAAAGAACCCAGGGGAATCAATATTTTGTCCATAAATACTGCTCAGTAATATCTCTGTCGTATATAATGTGCCATTAACAAATAGGAATCTTCCTAGTGGATCTCTAATTACTTGGATTGGTAAGAAGGGTACAGATCTCTTTATCAAAATTATTACCCCACAGCTCTGTATGCTGCCTCTCGCTGAAAATACCTGTCCCACTTGTTGTCTTCTTAATTTTAAAGCTTCAGAGTTAAGTAGGTGTGATTCTAGAATAAAAATTACATCCATCCTCAATAGCTTCAAGTGCTTTAGAATTTTGTATTGCTTAGGTTTACTCCTGACTCCCTTAACATTCCACGTTGCAAATGTTATGTTCCTAGCCATAGGCACAAACATAATGTAACTCTGTGATAGGCCCTATCGGGAAACTCTTATTGTGGTTATGCTGCATGTTAGTTATGCTCTTTTGTGCTAACCTCCCCCCTCCCAACCATACTCCTTTAGTTTATTCCCAATAAACCTCCCAAAAGGTATCCCTAAACATATTTCTCCCCATGAACAGCTACCCAAACCCCCCACCCCAGCTCCCACCCACTATTTTGCTCTTCATGTAGCATTGCTCCCTAATACAATTCTCCATCCTCCCCGTCACCCTTTTAAATCCAGTCTGAATAACCTTACCATAGATAAAACATTTGAAAAACATTAACTTTTACAGATACATCAAAATTCAAAATAAAGGAAAATGAATAAACTCTTAATAATTAACCAGGCAAAATATCCCCCAAATGAACCAGGGAATATGCTGCACAAAAGGCACGGTAATACTACTTATACACAGTAAATAGTTTCCTATTATACAGTTGGGGTTTTACAAAGAAAAATAAGTAAAATACAGAAACTCTTTCCCCCAAGCAAAAGCCTACAATAACCATTGTAGTAATCTGGAAGTTAAAATCTAATGCACAAGCCGTCAATTCCGGTAAATAACATAAATTAAAAAGGTTGAGATAGGAGAACCTAAGGCATGATAAGGTCCCTGTAAGAAAAGCTGGCCTCTGATTCTTAATTCCTCACCAGCAGATCATCGCAGTGTCTGGAAATATACAAATACGTGATCGGGGATCTGCTGCGGGTCGTGGGAGCCCTATAGGGGGCATAAACTGTTGGTACTGGAAAGTCTCAATCACAGTTATTGATAGCTGAAGCCTCTTTGAGATATTCACCAGGGTTGGCTTAGGAGATAATTGTTGTTTCTCCTAGTTACTGCTTGGGAATACAGGTATCCCAGCCCTTTAGGTCCTGGGGAGCCGCACTATTAAACAGGATGCTTTAAATCACAATCGTTACTAATGAAAGCCGAGGCATGTTTGAGATGTTCACTAGAGTCGACTTAGAAAATAGTTAAATAAATGAACTCAGGCTGAATAAAGACTTTACAAAAGAAATGGCCAACGATGTTTAATTCAGATTATTGGACCCACTAGTTACTGAACTGGAATACAGTTACCCTGCTCACTAAGTCGCATAACAGCCAAGGAGGGGATTGAACTGTTAGTCCAGGATACTGCACTCTTTCTCTTCATCTAGGAAGGTCCGGTAAATACGATAGTTATCACTTCAGATAGTTTCCACGCATTCTATCCTTAGCAGTATCAGTCTTAATCTGATCAGATCGCAGCCATGCTTTCACATTGCAGATCATGGATCTCGAAAGAGATCAGGGAAAGCTGACCTGAACCCTGCCTTTGCTTGATCGAACTCTTCATAAGTGGCCCAGCTACCAGATACCAGTACTTGTAATCTTGCCAGGTAGCTCATCCAAAATTTGATACCGGCTGCAATTTGCTTTGTTACAAGGGGGTGGAAACTGGCTCATCTCTGCCACACAGTGGTAGGTAAATCTTGAGTGACCCTGATCCTGGCTCCTTCCCATTTCAAATCTTGAGTCTCCTTTACTTTAGTTAGGAAATATTGTCTCCTCAGGAAACTTAAAAAGTGGATGTGGTGGAAAGCCGGGCTGAGGCAATGGGTGAAAGCCCGGTGCACCCTCTCTATTATATATTTAGATCCGTAAGGCATCGGTCCGGCAATTTTCTCCACAAACTTTTGTATAAAAAGTACTGTGTCTGGACCCTCTTCTTTTTCAGGGAGGCCAATAATGACCGCGATGTTCCGTCTGCTGTGGCCCTCAAGGTCCTCCACTTTTTAGATTCAAGCTTAATCATTTTTTGTCTAATAGCCAGGAGTTCTGAATCTGTCTTATCCACCCGTTTCTCTGGTGAGTGGATGCATGCGCCACTGTCTGCGGTGCGCTGGGCAATATCTTTCATTGCTTGCGAAAGGGAGCATAGTTCAACGGTTATACTGTGGAGTTCCTTTTTAAAAGGTTTGAATTCCTCCAGAAAATGAATGAGAGTCAATGGTTGTTGGTCCAGGTCAGCTGTAAGAGGCCCTGAGGCTTTAGATTTTTTAGCGGCCTTCTCGGGCATACTTGGAGGAGTATGATGAGGCTGTGTTTTCTTCATTTCAACCTCCATTAGGATGAAACTTCACCAGATTACTGTTGCAGCTTGCTCTAGAAGTCACTATACACTGACAAAGGCATCAAAAATACAAAAGTTTGTCAATTAAATATAGAAATTCAGAATGCATGACCGGAGTGGAGTGGAGTGGAAGTGCTGCTATTAGGTGCTCTGCATCACTGGAAGTCTGCCGAACACTTTTTTTGAAACTGGCAAGTCCGGCCTAGCCAGCCATTAATTAACACAAGGCCGTAATATTGCATGGCAATAAAAGGTCTTAATTCAAAAGATAAATTTCTCAGGAATGTGATAAGCATGTAAGACCTGAAATAAGTAAGCATAAGGCAAATTGGCAAAATTTTTCTCATGGTCTATACTCAGGAGATAACCAAAAATCAGGTTTTGATTTCTCCCTCAGGAAAAATTCCCTGAGCCACAATAGAGCAATCTAGACTTAATGGACTGCATTTGTTGGGGGCTAATCAAATGTTCCGTGATAGCCCCCTCCAAATGGTGAACCAAAATTTTAGCAAAGATTTATACCCAGTATTTAGCAAACTGAGCGGCCTCCAATTTTTAATCTGCTTTGTCTCCATGTTTATGTATAAATATCATGAGAGCCATCAACAGAAATTTAGGAAGATGTCCCATATCTAAACAATAGGGCCTATGCATGAAAGTGCATGTACAATGCGCAAAATCAAATGTAAATGAGGCACACAGCTATGTGACGAGCAATACCCCTCCTGCAACACAGCATGCATGAATGACCATGCGCACAATGCGGATGAAGGGGCATGCCAAAGTGACCTGCATAGTGTAGCGCAGGGTATGGAGGTGTGCCACAGCAACGCGGACATGTCCCTTGACCCTATCATATATGGCAGTGCACTCTGTCCCACGCCATGGAGCGGAATTGAATAATGTGTAGGTGAAGGATGCAGATGAAATGGCAGATAACCAGAGAGACGCACGGGGGGGGGAGGCAGAGCATGGAGTGTGGCAAAGAGGAGGAGTGGGTGACTGACCATGGCTGTGGCCATGTGAGGGTCCATCCTGCTGCCCGGTCCCATGCACCAAACTTTACAGGGGGGCCAGGTGACACCATGGTGGTGGACATCAGGACACACTACCGCCATCTGTATGGGTCTCTGTCACTGTCCAGACCTGCCGAGGTACTGTAAAGGCAAGGCTGTGTCTCAAAATACAGAGCGGCATCAATGCCACTGGCCTGGAGGCACAGACACTCAAAGCCATAAAACACAAATGGCAGGACATGCGGGCCACCGTAAAGAGGCAGGTCATGGCGGCCACATGAGCATGACAGGGCACTGGTGGTGGACCCCCAATGAGGACAGCCAGCTCACACCGCTGGAGTACCTGGTTGCAGACACACTGATAGATGCTGGTGTGTACGGGGATGTGGAAGGCATGGATACCCTAGACGGTACATAGGTGGGGGCGGACATGTGGATACATGTGCATTGCCCTAGATATGTACTAACAGCACTCTGCCCCCCCAAGACCCAACAAGGCAGGCTGCCACCTCCACAATGATGGAGCAGCAGCACCGGGACAATGCAGGACCACAGACAGATGAGGAGGAAGGGACATGCACCTGTGAGTGACTCTGACAAATGCACCCCTGCGGTACACGCAATGGGTGACATACCTATCTACACTAACACTACCCTATTCCGCACAGGTACTGAGCATGTGATCGAGGCCCCCATGGACACAGACCCTGAGGAGGACAGTGGGCACAATGCAGCTGATGATGGCTCCCAGGCTACAGCCACCACCTGTGTTGGCAGCAGCAGTGTTGGACAGCATCTAACACCTGTAGCCCAGGCATGCCAGGAGCATGATGCTAGTGGCGAATGCCCACAACAACCCGGGCATGGTGGAGCAGTGGCGGACATTGGTGCTCCCACCGACTGTAACATGCTGAATGCGGAGGACGGTCCAGCCGAGGGACCATCGTGGCATTCACCCGGACACGACCACTCTCAGTGCATGTAGGCAACACTGGTGGACAGGTACTGGGAGCTGCACCAGCTCAGTGCAGACCGCCAGTCGGAACAGTGCTGCAACACAGATGCGATGTGAGCCCTGACCACTGAGGTACATGGCATGCACTGTAGCATGTCACACATCACTTACACACTAGAGTGGCTGATCAACAGCACAGTGGGATGTTTCACACCACACACAGCCCACAATGAGTGGACACACACACACACACACACACACACACTGGAGCCTAACAGCACAGTCAGTCCACCCCCTCCCACATCAGGGACAGAGCCAGATGACACTGCCTCTCCTGTGGTGTCTGACATGGCCTCAGGATGCAAGCGTGATGTGGAGGCACACCATGATGTGCAGGATGACACAGGCACACAGGGCACCGAGAGTGAAAGTATCAGACCAGTGGAGGAACAAGGCACCGCTGACAATGTAGACATGTCCGAATAGCAGATGGTCTGTATACCAGGCAGATGGCAGGCCCACGGCCCCAGCAGAGAATGAGCAGCCACATGGAGGATGGGAACATAGAAACATAGACTTTGATGGCAGATAAGGACCGCTAGTCCCACTTAGTCTGCCCATTTCCCTACCTAGTTAACCAACAGCCTATTTCTTTCTACCCCCCCCACAAAAATTGCCTTATGTCTGTCCCATGCATTCTTGAATTCTCCCACAGTTTTAGACCCCACGACCTCCTCAGGAAGGCTGTTCCATGCGTCCACCACCCTCTCTGTGAAAAAATACTTCCTCACATTGCCCCTAAACTGTCCCCTCTATTTTCAAATTGTGTCCCCTTGTTCTTGCACATCTCTTTTTCTGAAAGATGCTACCCTCTTGGACTTTGTTGATTCCACTGAGGTACTTAAAAGTTTCTAACATGTCCCCCCTCCCCCTTTCCTCAAGGATATACATATTAAGCTCCTTTAGTCTCTCTTTGTATGGCTTCTCTTGCAGACCCTGCACTATTTTAGTTGCCCTCCTTTGGACTGCCTCTATCCTGTCTATGTCCTTGTAGAGGTGGGGTCTCCAGAACTGAATGCAGTACTCCAGATGGAGTCTCACCAACTGTCTGTACATCCCAGTATCCCCCCAGCCCTCCCTACTGCCTTCTCACATTGCTTGCTAACCTTAAGGTCATCTGATATGATTACCCCCAGGTCCCTTTCCATTTTTGTCGTTACTACCTCCCCTCCCATTGTGTAATCTTCCCCTGGGTTTTTGTTTCCCAGGTGCATTATTTTGCACTTCTTTGCATTGATTCCAAGCTGCCATACTTCTGACCATTCCTCCAACCTTGCCAAGTCCCTTCTCGTCCTTTCCACACCTCCTTGTGTATCAACCCTATTACAGGTCTTTGTGTCATCTGCAAAGAGGCATACTTTTCCTTCCAGTCCCTCTGCAATGTCACTTATAAAGACATTAAAAAGGACTGGACCCAGTACTGAACCCTGTGGTACCCCACTAGTAACCCCTCTTTCTTCAGAGTGGACTCCATTTACAATTACCTTCAGTGTCCTGATCTCCAGTCAATGTTTTACCCAGGCTACCACCCTGGGACCCACTTCGAGGCTGGTTAATTTGACTATTAATCTTTTGTGTGTGACTGTGTCAAATGTCTTGCTAAAGTCTAGGTAGGCCATGTCCACATCCCCTCCCTGGTCTACTATTTTGGTCACTCAGTCAAAGAAATCAATTAGATTCGCCTGACATGAACTTCCTGCTGTGAACCCATGCTGCCTTGGGTCTTGTGCCCCACTGGCCTCTAGGCACTCAAAAATTATTTTCTTCAGAAGTGATGCCATCACTTTCTCTATGACAGGGTCAAAACTGACAGGTCTGTAGTTTCCTGCCTCTGTCTTACTCACTCTTTTGTGAAGGGGAATCACATCCGCCTTCCTCCAGTCCTCAGGTACCACACCATCCTCCCATGATTTGTTAAAAAGGGTAGTCGGTGGTTTCACTAGTTCTCTTAATTCTTTTTGAATTCTGGGGTGAATTTCGTCACGCCCCATTGCTTTGTCCATCTTCAGTTTTAGGAGTTCTTTCAGAACCCTTTCTTCTGTGAAAGGACTGGTATTGACCCCCGATCCAGACAGCTTCTGTTAATTGGATTAGGCACCTCCCCCTCCTCTTCTTTTGTGAATACTGAGCAGAAATATTCATTCAGTGTCCCTGCTTTTCCACTGTCCCTCTCTGCCCACCCGCCGTCCATTCTATTCAGCATCACTATCCCTCCCTTTCTCTTTTTATGCTCCCTAATGTACCTATAAAAGGTTTTATCCCTCTTCTTTACCAAGTTGGCTATCTTTTCCTCAGTTTGGGCCTTTGCTATTCTTACTTCACTCCCTGCTTCTTTCTGCCTTAACTAGTACAGCTCTCTGTCCTGCTGCTTCTGTGTTTCCTTATACTTCCTGAATGCTATCTTTTTTTTCCCTGACCTTCCCCTCCACCTCTTTTGAGAACCATAGTGGCTTTCTCTTTCATTTTAATTTGTTTATTTGCTTCACACAAAGGCTTGTTGCCTCTGTGATGGCAGTTTTGATGTTTCCTCATTGTTGCTCCACCCCTCCTTCTAGCCTGATTTCTAGTGCTTTTCTAAGGCACTCTCCCATCTTGCCAAAGTCAGCCCTCCTGAAGTCCAGTACCCTCACTTTTGTATGGCTTGACTCTGTAGCTGAGTTTATCGTGAGCCACACTGTTTGTTTTTTTATTTAATTTAATTAGTATTTCAGAAATACCTTTGAGCATGAGCTCTTTTACAAAGGTTCCACGTCAGGGTGGACAATAAGACAATACACATATTCAGTGGTTACAGAGGCCTGATCATTAGGCATTAGAAAGCGATTACATGAGAATTAGACAAATAGGAGAAAAACAGAGCAGTTGTAATAGAATACTAAGCTATTTCTAATTGGTTGCCCAAGGTAGCACACCCCTGGAAACCTCCAAATCCATTGATTGACTATGGCAGAGTAACTGCATAGGGTTTAACGCTATCCCAGATGGCGAGAGGCTGGGTGACAGTGAAACAAAGAGGACTGGGTTTGATCCTACACGAGAGTGAAGTGGGGGAGTGAAATGGGGGGGCAGTGATGGGGAGCAGCTGCAGAGGGCTTTGTCGAGTAGGGTGTGTCTATGTGGCAGGGTTAGGGAGGGGCAGTACCAAGAGCGTTTAAAGAGGACTGATAGCTTACTTATGCCCTTTGGTGGTCACGTGTTCCCAGATGGCTACCCACTTCTAGATCTGAGATCCTCTCACTGTTCCCATTTGTGAGTACGAGGTCTAAGATTGCTCCCTCATTAGTGGGCTCCAAAACTAGCTGTCTGAGGCATGCCACCTGTAGGGCATCGAGAATGGCCCTGCTCTTGGATGTGGCTGGAGCAAATGTGCTCCAGTTAACATCTGGCATATTCAGGTCTCCCATCAATAGTATCTCCTCTTTCTCTGCCATCCTAAGAATGCCTTCTATCATATCCTTGTCTATTCTTTCCCCCCTGACATGGGGGTCTGTATACAACCCCTGTGCGGATTGTGGTACCATTTCCAGTCTCTAAGGTGACCCACAGTGCCTCCTCTCCTCCCTGTTTACTCTTTTGTTCAGTTGCTTTTATCCCTTCCCTTACATAGAAAGCTACTCCTCCCCCTCTTCTCCCTTCCCTGTCTCTCCTGCAGGTTGTGTACCGTGGTATGTTAACACCCCGGTCATGATTCTCTGATACCATGTTTCTGTGACTGCTACGATATCCAGGCATCCCTCTTCCATCATGGCAACCAGTTCAGGGAGCTTGTTGCCCAGACTATGGGCATTGGTACTCATTACCCTCCATTTCCTGATGGCCTTATCCCTTTTTGCCCCATCCTGGTCCTTATTGCTTTTGCATCTTTCTACATTTACCCCTGCCCTTCTCCCAATCGACGTCTCTAACTTGGTGTTTAACTCACTTACTACTGTGACTTTTTTGGGGAGGCTAGGATTTCCCTGCTCCTTTCCAGTGCCTCCCAGCTTGGCTGTTTAATTGCTTACTAATGAAGCATTTAAACCTATCACCTAGGATCCTGGTTCCCCTCCTAGATAGATGCAGACCATCACGCCAGTATAGGCCTGCATCACTCCAGGTGGATGCAGGCTTCTGCCGGGCTGTTGCCACAGCCCAGCAATATGCTGACACAGTGATGTGGTATGACCACATTCACGGAACAAAACATTGCTGATGTACAGCAGTAAAGCACTCCCCTACACAACTGTCCCACTGCACCAGCACACGCACCCACGTGGATGTTCAGCCCCACACATTGCCAGCACTCCATGAACAGCACCACATAAAGCCCCCCCCCACGGATATCGACATGAGGTGCCACCCCACAACACATGCACCACTCCCCAAATATACGGGATGCAAGTGGCAGCCACACTAATCATCCAGGGGTAGGTCACCGTTCACAACCACCCACCCGTACTGGCGACATGGCAAATCATTGTGGTGGGCTAGGCGGTGCACGGTAGCCCCATCCTCTCAATAGGGTGTGCTCAGTGCAGGATCACCGCCCACACTCCAGGCAGCACCGCCAATGCACACACAATGTCCCACCCCACAATGGCCATGCACTGGTCCATCGCCGCTGCAAACAAGTGCTAGTTCTGCACACACACACCATCCCGAGCCAGCACAAACCACGCACAGAGCTGCACACACATGTGCTGGCTAACAGTGGAATGCACTCTGTACCAGTGCTGCTCTGGCATCCCAACCACCTACGTGCTTCGGTCCATGGAATGCGACAGCATCATCATCCATATGCGGTCCATCCTGTGGTGTATCCCTGGTATGGGCACGTCATAACACAGTGTGAGATTGTGCAGCATGGCACAGACTATAAACACCCTGCATGCCTTCCCCAGTGCCAGCATTATCATCCTCCTGGCATAGTCCAGGCAGCAGAAGTGCATCTTCAGAAGTCTGATGGACCTCTCGATGATGTTTTTAGTTTTCCACTGGGCATGGTTGTATACCTCCTCCGCAGCAGTTGTTGGCACCAGGATGGGTGTCATCAGGTGTGGGCGCAGGGGATATCCACTGCCACCTGTTCACGGGAGAAAAAGGACAATGTCACACATGTACACACATGCCGGTGGACAGATGCTACACACAGGGGATGGTGTCGTGCTCACCCAGCAGCCAGCTGTCAATTGCTCCTGCATGGAGCATAGCCCCAATGCATGATGCATCCATGATGTAGGCAGCATGGCATGACCCTTGATACCTGGTGCAGATGTTGGTGAACATGCTTCCTGTGTCTCATACCACCTGGCAGTTTACACTGTGGAACCCCTTTCTGTTCCTGTAAGCTTCCTCCTATGTTGGCGGGGACAGGATGGTGATGTGGGTGCTGTCAATAACACCTACCACACTGTGCATGCCATTCAAGTCAAAGAAGGCCTGTTTTGTGCAATGGACATTATCTGGGGATGTTGGGAAGGTAATGTGTGTGCGCATGTGGTCCAGCAGGGCGTTCGTGACCTCCATCATGGCACAGGACACAGAGGACTGGCATACACCCATGGTGTCTCCAGTCACCCTCTGGAATGAGCCTGTAGCATTATATGCAAGCACTGACAGCACCTTAGTCTCAACGGACATCACCCTCGACCTGCGTGTCCATGGTGCGATCCTGTCTCGGCCCATGTCACATAGCATGATGATCATGGGCCACGGAAGGCTGAATCGCTCGATGCAGTGGATCTCCCACAGCATTGAGGCATCCAAGCCTAGGCAGAATAGCCTGGTCCATGGCTGTGGGTGCCTCAGCAACATCAATTCCTCCTGGAGCATTTCCAGGTGTAACAGCACTCCAGGACACATCCTGCCACGCCGTGTAGTTTCCAGTGCACTGTGCAGGTGCTTTGTGCTACCGTGTTATACCACTGTGCACGCATGCATGTGCCTTTAGGGGGTGTGTCATGGGACATGTGCATGTTGGCCCTGCATGGGCAGTGGACACATACAGCTAAGCAAGCCCTCTGCATACTGCATCGTGTGTTGCACACACTGCTTGCATGTGACGATGGTGGTGGATGGTGATAACAGCATGGAGAATTTTTTTGGCAAGCCTGTACAGGGTGTCTGAAGCTAATATGTGTGACTCAGGGGGTTATGGGACACTGTGGCTAGTGGAAGGGGCATGAGTGGGTGAGTATTGGACTACTGCTGGAGATATTACTACTGGGTGGGTGGTGTGAGCTGTGCAGTGACCTAACCTATTGTCCCTCCCTCCCTCTCTCTCACTGTGATCCAACACAGGACCGGAAGAGCATGCCTTGGAGGCTTGAACTATGCTGGAAGGAGCTTCCAGATGGTGCATCAGTGATGGTGGTCGCACCCACCAAGAGGAGGCGGAGGTGGTGCCTTCCATTTCCCAGATACATGTGCTGGAAGGTGCTGGTTGAATACAGTATGAGGGGGAGCATGGGAACATAGGCCTGGTGACCATGTGGAGGGTTATGGTGCAATCGATGGTAAGTGTATTGTGGGGGGGCATGCGGATGGGGGGGAGTGTGTGTGCAGTGGACGGGGTGCTGTCACACCATGCCCCCAAAGCTGGGTACTACACGCACATGTACTGCTGTGTCAGGAGTGCAATGCCAAGTGTGCTGCCCTGGCACTGTACTGTCATGGCCATTGGCCATGCCATGATCACATTCACACATGTCCATTCCCAGGTGCTGCAGCCATCTCTGTGGTCTGCAGATGTCTACGGTCTGTGCAATGCTGATTCATTGGCAGCTCACATCATTGGATCAAGGTCACATAGGCCTCTCCGGTGGTACGTGTGGACTGCAAGGTGTCTTCGGGCAACCATGCATGCATCATGGCCCCATATGTACAGTAAACTCAGGCAGGGTGTGATCGGTACATGCCGTGGGTCACGTGGTGTCCCTGCACACCGGCCTTCCAGTACGCTGTGACCGTGTCTGACTTGGCATGTGGCATGGCCTGTTGCATGCTCATACCATTGTTAATGCCTTATGGCGATGGTGTATGTGCCAGTGGGGACATGCACTGGCTGCCAGTGTGTTGCATTGCCCCTCCCGCTGTGGGTCACTTCAGATGCCATGCCCATGTATGCTTGGGCCACTGTGGGTACCATGACAGTTCCTTGTGCATCTGTACAGTTTGAGTGCCTTCATGGTGCATTCGCTGTGAGTGCAGCACCATCAGTATGGGGCAGGAATGGGATTAGGACTGTATAGTGATGCTGGCTTGATGTTGTCCAGTGGACATGAGGTCTGCATGGGGGCTGTGGTGACTGGCGCTGTTGCACATGGGCATGGTGGTGGCCGTGTACCCATGGCCATTACTCAGCTGATGTGTGCATCTGGCCTCATCTGACACACGAAGTGGGGCTACCGCCAAATCGCAGTGTTGGTGACCTCAGCAGTCAGGGTGATGTTGCCTTACTGTGTTTATTCTTTCCACAGCATTACTGTTGTCACATTCATCAGATGGTGCTGGAGAGGGTCCAGAGGCCACCTTTGATGGTTGCAGACTACAACTGGAGCAGTGAGGAGGAGGAGTGGCCATGGATGGTGGGACAGAGAGGTCCTGGAATGGCCGGTGACAGTGACACCTGTTGGAGTAGCACTGGTGCCACAGTACCAGCACCCTGACCCTCTTCCACCCCATGCATCCAGAACAGTCTCTATGCCCCTTGCCACTGATATATGTGATTTCAGCCCCTCTTACCAGTGTCTGTGTGTTTGAACAATAATGTTTTGTTATCCTTTGCTGGTACAGTTAATGTAGGACAGACTGTCCGAGAAGTACAGTTGTGAATAAAGCATTTATACTGTGATCAACTGTGTGGTTACTGTCTCCTGGGTATTGGTGGTGGGCTGGGTTTGCCCTAGTGGTGCTGGAAGGGGAGGCCTGTGTGCATGTGCAAACACCTGCTTGTCCGGGCAGCTGCGCTGTCCATGCCAGTGCGAGAGCAGCCCTCTCCATTTATCACATGGAGCTGTGTGTTCTGGCTGTGTATGCTGGTCCTGCATGCTGTGCAGGGGTGCATCCACGGCATGGCCACTGCCCACCCAGGGTCAACCTAACCCATTACGCACATGTGGCTGCGGTCAGCATCGGGTGCCATCCGCTACCACCATGGCCACACTGCACCATGGGTCAGGCTCTGCATGTGACTGCTAAGGCTCGGCTATGTCCACTTCATGCTGTGGTGGTGCCTGCTGGTGCATGTTGGTCAGTGCCACATGGCATCTGTGGCTGGGGGGCTGCCTTGGCCATGTCATTGCACAGGAGGTGCGCTACATACAGCAGTGCATATGACTGCCCCGGGGATGGGGATGCCCATGTTCTGCTACATGCAGGCTGTGCCGTGCTGCCTACAGCCTGCCTATCATACATGGACACTTATGGCAGCCCTCTCAGTTGTGCAGGTGTACACACCCTGCAGAATGTGCCTGGGCATCATCCGCAGCATCGTGTATGCATGCTGCTGATGTCTAGGTGTGTCCCTACACAACACGCCCCTGTGTACATGCTACGTGGTGGGCCTGCTTAGCTGCACATCTGTGCACTGTGTGGTGGCCAATGCACATGTTGTGCATGCTGCTACAGGGTGACTTGCATGCAGCATGTTCGTAGGTGCCCACACACTGTCCTTCTGTACCCTACACACATTGCACTGCCATCGTGTATTGGTCCCATTAATTGTAAAGTTCTGCTGAGACCAGAACTAAAGAATCTTGATATTTTTTATAAAACTTTTTGCATGTGTGTCTCAATATTACTGATTTGGGCACTATAATCCAATTTCTCCATTTCAGTCTAGGAAATAAGTTTATGTAATTGAGAACACAGTGTCAAGTATTGCAAATACTCATCCTGTACTTTTGTCCCTGAGTAATGTTGAAAGAGCTGTATGATTTCCTTTTTATGTTGTCTTGCGCACGTGCAAGCAACATCTTGCGGTAGTAATAGCACACTGAGAGGTGTGTCAGTATTGGAGAATTCAGGGCACACTTTAGTAGGTGTGTCCCTCATTCCCCAATTATCTAGTATGCTAGTGCTGATGCAAGAATTATGTAAAGTGCCACCAACCTGAAAGAAATGTGCTACTGCAACCAGAAACAAGCTCATCATGCAGCGGCTGAGATGACACACCTCCTGTATGTGCCTTTCCTGGTGAAACATTTCAATAAACATGGTGGCGGCTTCTGCTTCTGCCACACAATCCCCAAACAAAGCTGATATCAGGGGTGCAATCCCTGTGTTGGCATGTCCCCCAGCCCACCCACGTTATGTGGCACACTGGGAGCCCACCCCAGTGTGCCACCACTCACAAAAAGTGACCGTGTTGGCATGTTTCCTCACCCCTATTGTCAGCATGTTCCCCACCCCCCATTGTGTGGCACACTGGGAGCCCACCCCAATGTACCACCGCTCACACAAAGCTGACTGTGTCGGCATGTTCCCTCACCCCCATTGTGTAGCACACTGGGAGCCCACCCCAGAGTGCCTAACAAACCTCGCCATGTCCATTTTTTTACCTGAAAAAAAGTAAATGGTCTCTCGTTGTGCACGGCGCCCCCCTCCCTTAACCTGCACCCACTTTCTGCACACCCCACTTCCCCACACCCCCCCTCACTACATACTTACCTTTGGAGGTCTGGCACTGCAATCTTCGATGGAGCGGAACACATCTGGACTTTTCAAAGCCGAACTGCAAATGAAGAAATGCTGGTAAGCTGTATAATGGCATCAGTGGGGTGGGGGTGGGTGGGGGTTCAACTTAGGTGGATATCAGCCATTTTGTTTTTTTAATTTTGGCTCCAAATTTTCAGCATGGGGTTCTTGGGATCCCACCTCCATGAACACATGCACTGTCATCTTGTTATTCAGTCCTGAAAAGTCATTTTGCGGTCACTGCATGGAATCACCTTTCAGGAAGGATTAATGAAACAACAGTGCCACTGTTCATAAGGTGGAGTCCCAAAAAACCTATGTTGCAAATTTGGTGAAAAAATTCCAAAAAATGACTGTTACGAGCGTGCATTGTGCAGTTTTCACACACGCTCATAAGTTCGACAATGTTTAATATTTTCATTCCAGATTTTCAGCATTGCCATTTTTTCACACCTCCTTATGAACAGTACAGGTCTTATTTTTCACATCCTGCCCGAAATGTGTTTCCACACATCTGGTGCACAATGGTGAGATCACTGTGTGAAATCAACTTTTGGGACAGATTAACAAAATCACAGTGCCACTGTTCATGAGCGGAGGTTTCAAAATGCCTATGTTGAAAATTTGGTTAAAAATATCCCCCAAATAATTGCGTTACGGGCGTGCATTGTGCAGTTTCTATGCATGCTCCTGACATCACCAATTTTTCATATTTTCATTCCAGATTTTTAACATTGCCATTTTTTTACACCTCCTTATGAACAGTACACCTGTCATTTTTCACATCCTGTCTGAAATGTGTTTTCACACCTGTGGCGCTAAATGGCGCAGTTGCTGTACAAAATCATCTTTCGGCTAACAAACTGATAGTGTCACTGTTCATCAGTTGGGGTCACAAAAAGTCCATGTTGAAAATTTGGAGTGAAAATACCAACAAATGCCCAGGGTGTTAGGGTTTCCAACCATAATGTCCCACCCTGTAGAGACTGACAGGCATCAGGAATGTGACTTGGGATTGTTGGCTGTAATGCTCACACCATTCCACCCCCACCCCCACCCTGTAGCCAGTGACAGGCATTGAGGTTGCCTTGGACTCTTTGGCCCCAAAGTTCACCTATTCTCCTATACTGCACCCATCTTAGCATATTTCCTTATGGAATGGGGTAAGCATAAGGCCCGAAGACCCCAAGGCTCACCACAAAACTTGTCGGTGTCTGCAGGGTAGGGTGAGGTGAAATGGCATGAGCGTTATAGCCGATGACGGAATGGCACACCCCAATGACTCTCAGTCTCTGCAGGGTGGAGGTGGGGTTGGCATCAGTTCAATACTTCACTGCCATTCCTATTATGCATCTCTAACCTCTGCACTACCAATGCCAATGCCAGCAAGACAACATTTAGCATTGACAAATGCTTGTTACTACCCTGCCGGCACCGGTCAATAGAATCATAAAAACATCTAACAGACAAATGGGCCCCGGAGCAAAGAAAGCAACAGGCCTGGTTCCCACCTAGGCCCTGTCAGTAAAAAGTCAGCACCTCAACAAAATGTTGGTTCAACCATTCATATTGCTTAAAGCATTCTTTTTTTAGTTTGAAAAAATTTTTTTTAGCAGCAATTAGTTCACTATAACTGTATGGTATCTTTTAGGTTTGTACAGGTACTTTAAGTTTTTCATGCTTTCATAACATAGGTCATGAACATACGGCACATGCACTTAGTTAAAAGAAGCATAAAAACACCATAGCCAATAAATAGTTTGCAATAATTCAGAATCAGTGCACTTGATCAGAATAAAAAAAATTGTATAAAAGTGCAGAAAGTGCAAAGAAGGTGCAGGTAGTGAGTGTCCAATATTGGCTTGTGTACATAACACCGTACAGTGTCCTTTGTGGGAGAAGAGTTTTAAATGTGTGATTCAGTACATGGCTCAATGTACCATTCACAAATCTGCAACAGCATAGATGTAAATAGTGGAGTAATAAATGGCAGTCCTGGCAAAGAACGCCCAGTCAGGCTATAGGCTGTAAATTCAAAATGTGGCAAATGCTACAAGCCCTTTAACTGAAAGCTGCTGAATATATTCTAGGTCCCCTCTGCTGTAAGCATAGTAAGGTGAAACCTGGTACAGCATGTCTTAGTGTGTTATACCGCTTCTCCACTCGCTGTAGGTATTAAGCATAGAAATAGAAAATAAATCAACTGTTAACTTAGAATTACTCTCTGATACTGATCAAGTAATGTGGTCACTCGAAAATCCCTTCAAGACTCCTTATAGAAAGTGTCCACATTGCGTTCCCACAAAGAAATGGCAATGAAATCAAGACCAGTGGCCCACAAACGCTGAAAACACAAAAAGCTTTGGTGCAAAACTTATAAATCCATCATTCGAATGGAGAGAAATGCCACACACCGTGAACACTGGTAACGCCACAAAGCGTAACAATGAGGAGGGGCTACACAACAAGGGATGACATTTCAGAGAGAACCCTTCATCAGACACAGATAATGCTTGTGACAGTGCTACGTGTACTCAACTTCATAGAATCCTTTAATAAAGTCCTGGCAACAAACACTCTATCAGGCACTTTGTCCAAGATTAGATTAGATGCACAGCATTCTTTCTCAGGGCCAGTTCTCCACGAGGGGCAAAAATGTCAGAGTGTCTTTTAGGGGGACCCTCCTGTGTTGAAGCAGAAGTAGGGGAAAGTGGTTCAACAGGACTAACACCAGTGTCTGAGACTGTTGTTCTGCAGGAATATGGTCAAAGACTGGCATAGTAGAGCAACTAGCCAATGCAGACACCTCCAGTACAGAGGTAGTAGTAGTATCATTAAAGTTACCAATAGGTGTTGTGCCACAATCTAGGCAGTATTTTTGCACCACAGGGTCAGTTTTGTTGGGTTCCCAGACCCCAGTATTATTTAGGACCCACTTGGCATTCAATAATGCCCTTTCTGGAGACCAAGCAGCAGAAACAGTAGGAGATAGCCTGGAACCTAAAACAGTTCCTTTCATAGTCTTAGCCAGTGTTTTAGGCAAGGCATAATCAGCTAGTATATTGTGATGCAGAATAGGCCACAGAAACACTTGGGGATCGGTGTTTCTGATCCAGAATTCACCATAGTACCATTGTCAGGGACTGAAGCAGTAGAATCGGAAACCATTTCAGCCTGGGAAATGTCAGTAGGCATACCTGAATTCGCATTCCAGTTATCCAGTATAGTAGAAACAAAAGTCCTGTCCAGGATTCACCACTGCAGCTTTAACAGAATTCACATGGCTCGCTGCCTGCATGGAAGACACCCCAAGTTGAGTGATGTTCCCGTTGCACAGGGGAGTATGCTCCGTTATAGTCTCAACATGCAATGTCTGTCCTTCCAAAAGCCATTCTTGTTGGAGAATAATTTCCTGTAGCTGATGTCGTCAGCTTTCCAACTCCAAAAAAAGGTCATTTTCCATATCCTGGGCAGTACGTATCTCCGTTGCAACATGAGATGCTGCTTCCTTCACTGAATCCAACGGGAGCTGGACATTCAAATCCAGCACCATAGGGGCCTCTAGTTTCTCAGAAATGGGGGGATGCCATACCCTCTACTCCTTCCACCATCATCTGTTCCTCGTCACCAAGAGCCACCATCTTGGGAGACAAGACAGCAGCGCCCCTACCCAAAGAGTAGGGGAAGTTTTTATTAAAAGCCCAAACAAATCATTTACATTATAAAACCACATGAAAACTCTACAATACTTACAGTCTTACATGCAAACTTTATATTCCATCATCTCGACCAGTGCACAGGTTTCCATAGCTTTTCCCCAATTTACTCTCCAACAGTACGTAATTCATATTGACAAATACAGTCCAAGTCTGCTTGAATCTTGAAGATTAAGTCCTGTAAGTCCAAATTTTGGCCTTGCAGAAATCTTTGACAATTAATTTGCCGTACTGACCATTTCAAACAGGCCACCATCACAGAGAGAGTACTCGTGTTCCATCTCCTCCACTCTTTCGTGAGTTGTCCATATATTAAGGTTTCATAATCTGTATAGTTAAAACAGTCATTTCCATAGTCTATTAAGTTGGTCCCATGGCAGCTTAATAAAATCACATTCAAAATATAAATGCTTCATAGTTTCTAGCTGTCCCTTACAACTTTCTTCCATACACATTCTCTTTTCTACTGTTTTATGTTTATGATTGTTTCACACATTTAATTTACCATGGCTGCACATCCAGACTGACGCTGTAATTCTCTCCTCCCAAAAGGATCCCAATCCATTACATCAGAGCCTGAAATTTGCCTTCACTCTGGTCAAAAGTGGTTCCTTGATCACAAGTTGGTCCTAAATCGCAAAAAACAAAAACCATGCTTTTCACCAGTCATCAAAACAGAAAGACATATTCCACTTACTATAAAAACTTCCTCTGGAAATACACTTGAACAAGTGAATACCTTCAAATACCTTGGCATCACCTTTGATCAAGGTCTTACCTTTGCGACCCAAATTGATAACACAGCGAAAACAGTGAACCAACGCATTGGAATACTATTTCGGAACTGTCAGTTCCTTAACCAAGCTGCCCTGAGGATTGCTATACAAAGCTCCATAATCTCAATCATAGACTATGGCTTAATTATCTATGGCTCAGCCGCTACCACCGCACCAAGACGCATCTCAACCGCACTAAACAAGGCATGTTGACTCCTCATTGGTGCACAGAGATGGACCCACACCTGTGAGCTCTACTCGGAAACCGGCTGGTTACAACTCTCCAATCGCCTCATGTATCTCACCTGCTTGATGGCAAAAAAATCAGTCCTGGGACTGACTCTACCATGTATCCAAGACCTACTCTGTCTGAATAATGGCACACGTCCCACCAGAAGATCTGAGCATCAACCTTTTCAAGTCCCCAGATGCTGGACTGCTCAGGGACAAAGATCATTTGCCTACCGGGCCCCTACCTTGTACAATGCCCTTAGCTTACCTACTCTATCCTCCACATCACTGGGAGCTTTCAAATCCATGCTCTACGCTCACCTCTCAGCCTCCAGCTCCTGTGACTGCTTTGATTAAAGGCTTATCCCTCCGTTGTCCATCCCTCACCATGGCTAGTTTACTTGACAAAGACACTCGGAGTACCACTAACTGGTCCTGTCTGCTACTGAGTCTCTTTCTTTTTTCTCTCTTTTTTCTCTTTCTCCCTCTATCTCCTCTTACTTTTCCCTCCTTATGTTTCTTTAAATGCCTCTGAGTATCTTTCTTTCTTGAAAAATAAATATTGATTTATTACTGCCTTTGTAAATTGCTGAACATTTTTGTTATTACATGTCTTGTTTTTATGTACTATGTGACGTGGAACCTTTGTAAAAGAGCCTTGGCTCAAAGGTGTTAATTCCTAGGCCAGTAAACTAAATTAAACTAAACCATGGCTGCACATCTAGACTGTTTCTTTCATTTTATTTGTTTTTCTTTTTTCTAGAGTAGCTTCTAATATTTCCCCGTATCTACTTCTGGTGGTACTATAAACATTGGTTCCACATAAAATACTGTAGATATTATTTCAGTATACATCTGCTTTCTAGTCTTAATCTGTATCATATCTTTTGTCAATTTCCATTGCTGTATATAATATTTACATATGCTCACATATTCTGGTTCTGCTATTGTAGCTTTTTCTTTGGCTGTGGTTCCCCAGTATAATATTAATTGTTCTTCCCATTCTGCTATTAAAGGAGACCATATATATTTTTCTTGCTTTAAGACAGGCTTTATATTTGTTTCTAAAAAAAGGTTCTGAAAAAAAGACAATTGGGTGAATCATATTAAGCCCCGCCTTCCCTATTTGGTCTATATGTGTGTCATCTCTTTACAGGGTTTAGCCTGCTTCCCCCAAATAAGTGAAAAAATAAGCCCAATATCTTTGTTTGCATATTAGCTGATATAGGAAAACTATGAGATATGTACAGTAATATGGGCACAATAAAGGTTTTCAGTATATATAAATATATATATATATATATATATATATATATATATATATATATATATATATACACACGCTTTCCTCTAATCATATTCCAGGACTTCCATTTATTCACTTTAGTCTGAGTGATTTCAAATTTCTCTGTCCAGTTTTCTTGAATTGCACTATTTGTTCCAAAACAAATCCCTAAGAATTCCATGTTACATTCATTATTGGTATGCTACTATTAACTTTAATAGAGGCATTCCCTATTGCAAGAATTTTGCTTTTATTCTTGTTTATGCCTATTCCTATTCCTGTGTTTTTTTCATTTTTTTCAAAGACTTTTAGTGCCCGTTCTCCTGACTTTATATCTGCTACCATCAGAATGCAGTCATCAGCAAATGTGCTTGTTTTTGTTTTTTTCAATGTTTCCCCATTTGGTAAATGTATCAGACTAATGTTATCCTCCTTCTCAGGTTTCCAAAGCATAGAATCTAAACAAAGCACATACAGAAGTGGACTTAGCGGACAACCCTGCCTAACTCCATTCTTAACATATATGGGTATTCCCATATGTCCATTAACCATTGGTATGAGTTGTGCTTCTCTATACAGTGCCATAATTAATCTTATGAATTCCTATGTTATGTTATATGTTATTAACACTGCCCAAATATACTCATATTGTATGGCATCAAAGGCGGTCTCTTGATCAAGGACACATATATACCCATCTAGCTTCATTTTAATCCCTTTCTCCACTACTTCTCTTATACAGATTACATTTTGCTTTATGTTCCTGCCAGGAATGGCACCTGTCTGTGTGTCCAAAACAGTATGTTGAGCTACTACTGCCAATGTTCCAGTAATTATTTTTACCAGTATTTTAAAATCTGATGTTAACAGAGTTATTGGTCTCGATTTTTTTTATATCTTTTCTATTCCCTTTTTTATTAATGAATATCATTACCCCTTGTTTCACACTATTGCTCACTTCACCTGTTAGGAATATATGAGTATATATTTCCTTCAACACTGGAATCAGTTCATTTTGGAAAATCTTATAAAACTCATTTGGGATTCCATCTATCCCTGGCACAGTATCCTTTGTTAATGAGTTAATTGCTCCACTGACCTCATTATTCTGTATAGGTTCTTTAATCAGCTGTTGCTCTATTTCTGTTTTTTTTGGTAGTTCCATTTGTGTCACAAAACTTCCCTCCCATTTCTTGTTTTTGAAATTTTGTTTTAATACGTTCTTACACAATATGTTTTATTGCACTTGTATCAGTGTATATGTTTCCAGTACTATCCAGTAGATCAGTCATTATCCTATTTTGTGTCCTATCCCTGTTATTATCAAAAGGATTTATTTGGTATTTGTTCCCTTGGGTTCCACATTTTTGTTGCATGATGAGCAACTTTGTCCTATTATATTGATAGTCATACATCACTTTCTTGGTTTCTTGTACTGTATCTGATCTGTAATGTCAAGTCCTAGCTTTTTCTGTTGTAGTAATAAGCTCATACTAAAATATTTACTGTATTTTGTCCCTTCTCTTCTTTTGGATTCACTAATTACAAATTGTTTTATGTCTATTTTTGTATCTTCCCACCAGTTCAATAAATTATCATACAAACATTGTACAGTTTTCCTGGCTTCTAGATGTTCCATAATTTCTATTTTAATATGTTCTTCTTGTAGCATAGACAAATTCATTTTCCAATAACCTCTACCTATTTTTATGTTTGCTTGCATGGGCAGCGCACAAGAAACATATTGAGGTAGTAGAGCATTGCAGAGGTGTGGCAGTGTTATGGCCAGTGCAGCAGATGCTGTAATGGGCACGTCCCTTAGCTATCAATTAATGCCAAAGTTGCCAATGACATCAATTTCAGAGTGAGTGCCGCACTTGAAAGAAATCTGCTGCTGCAATCAGGGGCAGTTTCATCATTGCAGCGATAGTCCCCCCCCCAACCAGTCACACAACAGGATGACAAATTTAAATGTTAGGTCCTTCCCACTGATGCTGCCCACCTTGCACCCTCCATTCTCCATCCCCTGCCAACATCAGGGTGCTCAATCCCCATGTCAGCATGTATACCCCTTCCCTCCATTAATGTGGCACACTGGGAGCCCACCCAGTGTGCCAAAATATACTTCATTGATGTTTCCGACACTGGGATGCCCACTTCTAGTGTTGTATGTACTGCCCCATGCCCCTATGCTCTCAGCCAACCTCAAGGTGCCTAATCCCTGGGTCAGCATCGATCCCCCCAGTACTCTGGCACACTGGAAACCCACCCCAGTGTGCCAAAATCTGTTTTAACATTTCACCTGTAAAAAAGAAAACAGTTTCATGACGTGTTTTCTTTTTAAACCTGAAAGAAAAAAGAAAACAGTCCCTCGTCATTCCCGCTGGCCCCCTTCCCCAACCTGCACCCTCCCTCTGCACACCCCACCTCTCCGTACCCCCTCTCACCCATACTCCTGGAGGTCAGAAGCAGCAATCTTCTGTGGACTAGGAACATGTCTGCACTCTTCAAAGACCAACCAGGAACTGAAGAAATGACAGTAAGCCCTATAATGGCAGTCAATGAGGGGGGTTCAACTTAGGTTGATATCACAGCCAATTTTTGGAGTCTTGGTCCCAAATTTTCAACATGGGGTTTTTGGGACCCCACCTCATGAACACTGGCACTGTCATTTCATTTCTCAATCCTGAAAGGTGATTTCATAGTCACTGCATGGAATCACCTTTCAGGACCAGTCTTTCAAAATAACAGTGCCACTGTTCATGAGGTGGGGTCCCAAAAAGCCCTTGTTGCAAATTTGGTGAAAAAATTCCAAAAAATGACTGTGTTATGAACGTCTGTAGCACAGTTTCTACACACGCTCATAACATCATCAATTTTTTTATATTTTTACTCCAAATTTCCAACATTGCCATTTTTCACACCCTCTTAGGAACAGTACTGCTGTCATTTTCTGCATCTTTTCCAAAATGTGTTTTTGCACCTGTGGCGCAGAATGGCATGATCGCTGTGCAAAATCAACTTTTGGGACAGATTAATGAAATCACAGTGCCACTGTTCATGAGGGAAGGTCCCAAAAATGCCATGTTGAAAATTTGGTGAAAATGTTCCAAAAATAATTGCTTGCTTATAGTGTGCGTTGCATGGTTCTATGCACTTATTCGTAACCATACTTTTCATATTTTCACTCCAGATTTTAAACACTGCCATTTCTTCACATCTCCTCATGAACAGTACAGCTGTAATTTTTCACATCCTGCCTGAAATGTACTTTCACACCTGTGGTGCCGAATGACACACTCGCTGAGCAAAATCACCTTTTGGGATTCAGTATCAAAATGATACTGCCACTGTTCATGAGTTGCTGTGCAAAATCATCTTTTGGCTAACAAACTGATAGTGTCACTGTTCATGAGTTGGGGTCACAAAAAGTCCATGTTGAAAATTTGGAGTGAAAATACCAACAAATGCCTGGGGTGTTAGGGTTTCCAACCATAATGCCCACCCTGTACAGACTGACAAGCATTGAGGGTGTGACTTGGGGTCATCGGTCATAATGCTCACACCATTCCACCCTCATCCCCACCCTGCAGCCAGTGACAGGCATTGAGGTGTGCCTTGGGGTCTTTGGCCCTAACGTTCACCCCATTCCCCTGTATTGCATCCATCTTGGCTTATTTTCTTATGGAATGGGGTGAGCGTAAGGGCCGAAGATCTCAAGGCACACTGCAACATCTGTTGGTGTCTGCAAGGTGGGGTGAGGTGGAATGGCATGAGTGTTATGGCCGATGACCCAAAGGCACACCCTCAACACCTGTCAGTCTCTGCAGGGTGGGGTTGGGGGTTAGCGTTGCTTCAATACTTCACTGCCATTCCTATTATGCATCTCTCTAACTCCTGCACTACCAATACCAACACCAGCAAACAAACATTCGGCATTGACAAATGCTTGTTATACTACCTACTAGGGCTATTTCCAACTGCAGTACCGTGTGATCTGAAGTTTCAGTGGGGATTGCTGTAATATTATATATTTTCAGTCTATTAGGAACAAACCAGATATCAATTCTTGTTGAACACCTACCTTTATAATAAGCATGAACTGGGCTTTTCCCTTTTAGTTCATAGGCATCCACTAATCCTGCTCTGCCTAACACTGTTTTTAGCATGTTGGTGTCACTATAAACTTTATCCGTCTTCCTGTCCCAATCCTGTTTAGACAGGCCACAATTAAAGTCCCTTCCCCCATAATACTACTTTGCTTGTATGTAAATATGGTGCTATCTGTTGCACTAATGAATTTCTTTCTGTTTTGACTTGAGGGTTATATATATATATAAACAAGTTAAAAAGGCTTACCCTTAATAACTGCATCTACCAAAAATGCTCTACCTGGGCTTATGTCTACCACTCGTGTTACCTTCACTTCTGTAGTTGTAAATAATATCCCTAAGCCAGAACATGTATCTCCCCCTCTGACTACAGGGAGTGTGCCCATCTCCATTCTTTTTGTGCCATTTTAATTTCTGTCAGCGTATGTAATCTTGTGTCTTGCAAAAAAATAAACCCCCCCCTCATTCTTTTAGGTTTGTAAAAGTGACACTCCTCTTGTTACTATTTTTTTTTGCTATTTACATTGTAGGATACCAGATTAATTGTAGCCATTTATTAAATTGTTGTTTCATTCCATCTACCATTATACTGCTTTAATTTTACTTTCTTTTTTTTTTTTTTTTAAGTCTGGGTATCAGCTGATTCATATTCAGAGAATTGTTCAGTTTGTGGAGAAGCAACTGAAGAGATATTAGACTCTTCTTCAGAGTCTGCCCAGTCCCTGTCTTGCAGAACTGTATATTTATTTTGTAATTCCAGTCTTTCCATCTCAGTCTTTGTTTGCTTTGGAGGTTTGAAATGTTTCCTTGATCTAGTAACTATTTGATAAGTTACTGGTGCTGCTGGTGGTGGCATGACTTGAACATTGGGATTTTCTACAGTTAAGTCTTCTTTCTCTTTATTTGTCTCAGCTATACTCTCTGAATTTCAATGTTGTTCCTTTTCTCTGTCCTTTTCTTTTCTCTCTCCAGGCCTCTCCGCAAGGGGGGGGGGGATGGGAGGCTCTACCCTGCTTGTTCCTGTAAGAAATGCTTGCACTCTTTTTTCCTGTATCTGTTGGTGTTCTTCTTGCACAATTTGTTTTTCTTTCAGGAGTCTTCCTTTTGTGCTAATGCAAAATAAGCATCTTGCTCCACTTGTTCTGCAAGATCCAGGCTGTTGTGTGATGTCCAAGGGCAGTTCCAAAATCTGTGACCATTTTCCTCACAAAGACTGCAGCACATTGGGCTTTGACATATACCACTATGGTGACCTATTGTGCCACATAATCCACATTTTGTCTTGTCACAAACATTATTAAGATGCCCTTTGTCCCCACATCTGTAGCAGGCAATTGGCTGTCCAGAATAAAATACAACTCCTCTGTCTCTTCCCCCCAAAAAGAAGTTAGGCAGGTGTTGATAGTCTACATATATCTGTTTTAATTTTACTTTGTACCTCCTCCCCCATCCAAAAGTGTTCGGTGTCTAATATAGGCTCCAGATATCCCTGCACATCACATTTTTGCTTCATACAATAAGTAATATCTGCTATATTAACCCCTTGTTTTTAAAGAGAACTGTTACCTGCTTGTACTCAGGCCTAGTTAATGGGATTGCCAGAAAAGGTTTTCAAAGCGGGGTTTACTTTAATTGGTGGTACTGCTTCCAGAATCTTTGGAGATCTGCAGGGTGTTTAAAACTAATATCATAAGGAGTATGTATCAGAGCATACACCTCATATGCTTAATATCTTAGAATTTCCTTTATTAGTTTTTCCTACATACAGTCTATCAGGTATCTCTTCAAGACCACCCTTATATTTTAGTCTTGCAGCATTTCACCTTTTTGCTGGTTCTGGTGCTATTTTTAAATGCTCAGGAAATAGTCTTTCTATTGTGTTCCCTTTCCCCATACTGTCTCTTTTGGGGGAAGTTTATTAATTTCACCACCACTGTGTTCCTCTTTCATTTGTATAATATGTTCTTCCATTTCTATGGGGCCTTCCATCTCTTCCTCTGACTCTTCTGACTGGTTTTCTATTTCTCTTGTGTCATTTTGTATATTACCTTCTTCTTCAAACATATTTTTATCCTACCTCCCTTGTACCTCATTTGTTCTCTCTAGTTTATCATGTTCATTAAAATTTAAAGAGTTAGAGGTTTCTTTACCATTGTCTATCTGATCTTCCTGTTGCATTATTTCTTGCTCCATCTGTTGTTTGCAATCCTCCGATGTACTCGGATAGTTAGTGTCCCAGTTATTACCATCAGGAGACCTTATCCAGCCTGTGCTTTCCAACACTGCAACAACCCAGTCTGGTGTGTCTGGAAAATTAGTCCTTAAATCTGCCTCCATTTGTTTTTTACTGTTTCCACTTTCCTCTGATTTTTGTTTTTTTTAATCTAGGGCCCCCCATTTTTCTCTGGTGCACTCTCTCTTTCTGTCTCCTCCTGGTGGATTTGCTGCTGCATGGACTTAGTTATCAAACCTGCCATTCCCTTGTTACTTTGTTTATTTTGTGGTCCGGGAGGTGCCCATCTTAGGCCAAACCATTTTTGGCTCATATTTGCCATTCAACTCAGGGCATAAATTTTTCAAAGTTCCAGGGTTCCTTTCTTCTTTGTTTGTTTCTTTTTAGCATCTTTGCTACCACTTAAATTTTTGTCTGACACTCTGCTTTTGTCAGCTGCAGTTTCCTTCGATGCTTCTGCATCATCAAACAGCTGGGCCTGTTTGTCAGATGCCAGCTGGTCCATCTCCATGTTCTCTTTGCTTCAAGGTCCTCAATTCTATCTTATAATTTCTTTTTTTCTCTTGCCTGCCTTAGATCCTTGTCTTTTAATTTAATACACAGATTCTCTGTTTCCACATCTTTAGCACCAACTTTTCCCATATTAGGTAGTACCTGTTTTCCCATACTGAGGCAATCATTCTGCACAGTTAATCTCATGGCTCCATTTCCATCAAAGGCAGCAAATCTTTTCCATCAGTTTCTAGCAAGTCTGAGGTTGGGGAGGAGACCCGCTCCCCTGCCTCTCCAGTGTCCATCCTCTCCACTCTCTACTCGGGACTGAAGCTCCCAGCAGCACTCCTTAGTCCAACATGGAATCCTCCTACTGGCAGAGTAGGAGAATTTTTATTCAAATAATATATGAGCATACACAGAAAGCAAAAAAAAAAAAAATGTTATTATCATCATACCTGAAATAAAAATGAATATTACATGGTTATAGTCATCTTTAGAGAGTAGATTATTTACCTACAGCTATATTCTAAACTTGAAAGAAAATGTCAAAGAAAAAAAAATCACCATAACTTAACTAAAGGTACAAAAAGTAAAATTCCCTTCACCATGTTTAACAACATTTCTTACAAATTACAATAATCTATCTTTAATAGACACGTCTATACTAAATAGTGATTTACCACAAAGACATAATAATACTTTCCAGATTGTAAGTCTATGCTTTATATATATTTGTGTTTTCAACTTAAAACCTTTAATCTGAAGGTGTTAGGATTTCTTCTGTTTGATTTTCCTATTTTTTTTTCTGGTAATCCAAATAAAAGCATTGTATTTATCTGAATATCTATCTTCTGTACATATTTTGTGCTTTTTTTCTCTGATGGCTCGTATATTTTCAAAAATAGAATGTATCATCTGATCTGGCTGCATACTATTTGCTGATAGGTAACATGCACCTGGCTTGCCAGATCCAATACTTAATGTGTGTGATTACAATTCTAAACATGCTGGTATCATAAGGAAAATCTATTTAGGGAAAAATTCTTAAAAATAAAAAAAATAAACTTCTGGGGTTCTGAGTATATAATTGCTTTCTGTCTTGGGTTATGAGAGAGTTTTTAGTGATTTTCCACAGTTTTAATTTCCCCTATGCTATCACCAAATATGTCAGTAGGTCTGCTACTTTGGTTTGCTTGGTAATGGCAGATGTTGCTCCGCAAGTTTCTAAAAGGTGGTGTAGTTGATTTATTACACATGGTGACCACAAGAATAAGCTTCCTGTTAATATGGCTTTAATATTAACATAGATGAAAATGCTGTGATAAAATACTACAGGGTTCACCATTTTAAAGTCTCCTAAGGCTATGTCTAGGTGTAGGGTCCCTCTTTTAACTGGATTTAACTGGCTTCCTCATATACTGAGGAAGAAACAGCTGATTAATTTAGTCTCAAGCTTTTGGGGTGGGGGTTAAACGTAACTTAAATATAAAAGCATCTGTATAAGTCTTGATTGTATAAACATATTTTTTCTTGTTCATTTTCCATGTGTTCCATTGATCAACTCTATCTAATGCTCTGTTAATCATGTCATCCCAGTTAAAATATGTACCATCTTGAATTCCAAAATATATCCCTAACAGTTTTTCTTCTTTCAGCCTATTAGGAATATCTAGAATCTTGGATGTGTGTATGCTGATGTTTGCCCAATAGATAAACATTTAATTTTTTGAAGGTTCACTTTAGATCCTCAGACCTCCTTAAAAGCTGTGAGGATAGATGCCACAAAGCTCTCTGATTGGTGGTCTGCTATAATTATACATAGGTCATCTGCATAGGCTAGGGTTCAGACCTCTGTGTCTTGGCTGGATATAGAAAGACCTTTACCTTGAATATGTGGATCTATATTTATTCTCCATATTAAGGGGTCTAGGGAAAGGCTATACAAAAATCAGACTGAGGAGGCATCCTTGACATACACCTACTTTGATTTTGTAGGAGTTCCCTATTCTTCCATTAATATATGGGGAAATAGTTGCATGTTTATAACAGAGTTTTATCCAAGAAATTAATTCTTGAGGAAACCCATATTCTGTTAAACAAGCCCACAGGCAGTTATGTGAAACCTTGTCAAATGCTTTGATTTGATCTATGCTGAGTAGATATCCCATCATTTCACCATTATGTACCCTTTGGAAAAGCTTTCTAAGTAGTATTAAAATGTCTGAAATCTTCCTTCCTGGAAGTAAGCATGTCTGGGAAGGATGAATAAGGGAGGTCAACACAGAGGTCAGTCTGTTGCTGAGTAGTTTAGATAGTATTTTAAAATCTCTATGTAATTATGTTATAGATCTCCAGTTTTGTAGGAGTTTCTTGTCACCTTTATACTGTGTACATTTCCTGTGGCAATATTTTGTTCACAAGCATATAGTTATACAGATTGGTAAGTTCTGGTAGTAGTAAAGCATTTATTTTCTTGTAAAATTCATGTGGTAAACCATCTGGTCCTGGTGATGATGCTTTATTTAGCTGTGCTATCACGGTGGCTAATTCTTTAGTAGAGATGGGTAGGATTAAGAGTCTTATATCTTGGAAAGATATTTGGGGTAGATGATATCCTTGTAACCATTCTTTGATGTTATCTGGGCAGGGATTTGGTAAGCTAAACATAGTGAAAACATACTGTTCTACTTCGGACATGATATCCTGGCTTCCTGTTTATTCTTCCTTTCTGTGCTGTTTTAATAGCTGTTATGTTTTTACGTTTGATGCTAGCTTGACGGTTTTCAAAAGGATTAGCCTGATATTGATTCCCTTTTCTGCCACACTTCTGTTCAAACTCCAGAAATTTTAACCTATTGTATTGGTGGTTTGCTAGATCTTGTTTCAATGTTTGTGGAATAGCAATAAGGAGAGATGGGGTATATAGTGCTTGTGTAACTTGTAGTACTTTGTGTGGCTTTACTCTTTTCCCATCCTTGAGTAGTAGGTATGTAGGTAGTAATGTGTAGGGAATAGAAGGCCCAAAAAGATACCTCCTCCAACTCACGAGAGTATGACCCACTGGCACTCAGGAGAGGAAAAACACCCAGGTGAAGGAAACCTCTGAGGACCCATGGCCCATCCTCTGGGCATATTAAATGGGGAAGGATCTAGGTTCTAGTGACCAAAGCTAATTCTAGGTTGGTGAGTTGTTTGGAGAGACGATAATCCATCCTTGATCCATGGATGATGCTGATCACATGATGATCTTGAGGTTGAAGAGTAGATCTATTCTGAATGAGCAATAGAATCCTAAGTATGAAGTAAATCTGAATGAAGGAAGACAAAGGAAGTCCAGGTTTCCAAGATGATGAATGATGCTTGTCCAACGGAATTGTAACAGGCAGTGGGACCATGAGCAATTGACAAAGTATTTAACTGGGAATGGTGAAATACAGTGGTAGAAGAAGTCATTGGTGAATGATTAAACTTGTGAGAGGTTTGAATGTAAGGGTATGGTCTGGAGGCTAGGAACTCTGAATTGAACAAGAAGTCACTAAGGAAACATCCATAGAGTAGAATTTGTAGAACAGTCTTTGAGTGCCCTGGAAATGACAGTTCGTTCTTGATCCAAAGATGATTCAGCCTGAATGATGATCCTGAAGATGAAGGGCACATCTTTTCTATAGGGATGGTAAAATCCTATGTGTAAAGCAGATCCAGATAAAGAAGGGCTAATGCAGACCATGTTTTTGAAGTGATAAAGGATGCACATCCAAGGGATTGTAGGGGCATAATGAGTTAGGAGAGCAAGATTTGAGTGATATAGGATCAGACAGTACACTGTGGGAGTTGTGATGCTTTGTAAAGTTATGGGTGACTGCTCCAATTTGTATAAGGTTTGGTATTCGAGGTAGTCTGGAGGTAAAAATTCTATTAGTGAGCTTTAAGTCACTAGGTAAGCATCCCAGAGTAAAATGAATAGAGGAGATTTCGAGTGCCTAATGAGAGTAATGCCTTAAGTGATTAGTAAAGGGCTAGAAGATTTGCAGAGCCATTCAGATGGTAGCTTAATATATTTGAGGAATGATTGGAAATTCGGTATAAGGAATAGATGGCTTCTTTGGTCATGATGTTAGTGACTTTATGTTCAAATCCTCTGTTGGTACACAGCCTAAAGTAAGTGTGAGTATTCCCGAGATGTGATCATTTAGAAGATGCACTTTGGTGGCATAGGTGGTTAAGTTTATGGGTAATCCTGATGCTGAAGTACATGAGAGAAGCTTGGGGTGGATGAGAGGAAGAGCCTGTAGGCTGGATTGGTAGTGAGATCGATTAGTGCAGGATGCCAGATGATTTTAGTACTACAGCTGATTAATACTGATTGGGATGCAAGGCTGAGTTGGTGAATTTGTTTTGGCTGTTATGGATTGCCAGTCAAAAATCCTTGAATCCCAGCTGCAGCTCGACTTCAAGCACATCGAAGACTGGTTTAATTCTTACAAACTTGTCCTGAACCACAGCAAGACTAAAGCCATGTCCTTCTGTAACCGACGGAGCAGGCACAACTCTTTGTCCCTCACCATCAAGAACCACGCTGGGAACCCACTCGAATATGTCAAGGAGTTCAAGTACCTTGGTATTACCCTGGATAGTACCCTCTCCTACACTCGGCATATTGACACTGTTGCCAAGGCCGCCAATACACGGATTGGACTACTACACAAACACAAGCACTGTATGCCTGCGGATGCCCTTAAACTAGCCATCTACAGCTCTGTCACCTCTATCATTGACTACGGCCTTGCCATCTATGGCTCTGCCTCAACAAGTGCCCTCTGCAGGATCTCAGTTTCTCTCAACAAAGTCTGTAGACTACTAATGGGTGTGGCCCAACAAACTGACACCTGTGACCTCTATGCACAGGCCAGCTGGCTACCCTTACTCAGCAGAATACAATACCAAACCTGCTTACTTGCCAAAAAGATTCTCCTCGGTCTCATGCCACCTGATCTTAGCTCACTCCTTACTACCTACAGTGGCACTCAACAAACACATGGTGCCCAATCTCTAACATTTCAGGTTTCCAGATGTCATACCTCCATGGGTCAGCGGTCCTTTATCTATAGAGCCGCTCAATGGTTCAATTCCCTCAATAAAGAAGCACTTTCCTCTACTACACTTGGACCCTTCAAAAAGAATCTCAAACTTTACCTCACCTCTACCACTCAATGTGACTGCTTCTCTGAACAGAGATCTCTCTAAACACCTCCCAGTTCACTCATGTCTCACAGCCCACCCTTTCCCAGTATCATTCCCTCTGACACCGGGCCTTCCTTGTGACTCCTTTCCTGCTTTGCATCTCTACTGGTACAAGACACTTTCCACCACCATCGGACAGTGGCCCATTAGCCTGCCAACTTCCTCTCCCGGTCGCACGCCTGCAATACTAACTGCCTATGGTGCCCTCTATCTCTTATTGTTACCGCAGCCAGCTGCCTACTCAAGCTGCTCGTTATATGAATATTATCTCAAAGCATGTTATAACTGAGTGTCTTTATTTTTTCTTTTAGTTGTTTGGTCATTTATTGTGCATTCTTTTACTACCTCTGTATGTATGTTGACCCTCATCCTTTGACGTGGAACCTTTGTAAATGAGCCTTTCTGCTCAAAGGTATTTGTAATCTGAGAATTTAATAAATAAATAAATAAATAAAAATTCAGGAAAGCCAGTTCTTGGTGATGATCTTTACTGTAGAGATTATCGAAGACAGTTCAAGAAGAAGAGGTTGAAGGGTCTGCTGGAGAGTGGCTGACCCAGCTGAAGGTACTAGATGAAAAGGAAAGGATAATAGTATGAGGAATAGTGATGTCTGGGAGTGAAATCGAGGTTTGGATGGCATGAAGTCAGTAATCAGCTAGCTGTGGAGATCCCATGATGAATATTCTCGACAATATCTGTGCAATTTTCTAAACTATCAATGACTGTTGGGAAGTAGGAGTCAAGTAACTTGGTCATCAGAGTCATTGTTGAAATAAGAGGTGGCAGAAGGCAAAATGGATGATGTCCATAGTTGAATGAGTTATCTTGAGATTCTGGATATCTGTAGAAGCACAGCTGATTATGAAGTCTGAGTATAGCAGAAGGATTTAAGTTCTTCCATGTATGAGGAGGGCCAACGAGATGAGGCATCTGGGGAAGTCATGGTGATTGGATGGACAAGGATCGGAGGGTATATCCAATAAAGATGGATGAGATCTTCATATTGTCCAGCTGAATGGGATTCCATGGATGATTATGAAGAACTGAATGGGAAGTATGAGACTTCTATGATAACGTAATAGTCTGTGGGGCATGTGAGCCAAGTAATGTTTGCTGGCAGTAGTATTACTCCAGAGTAACAAATTAATGATCAAATGAGTAGTGGAAGGGTACTGTTAGAAGGGCTGGAGTAGAAATAGGGGATGGATCATATGGAAAAGCAGATGACTGGTTAGGAGTACTGGTCAGAGATAGACTTCAAGGCCCAAAAGAGCCACAGCAAACAGTACAAAGCCCTGAGCCAGCAAGGTGAAGAAGAGAAGGCAGACATTCGGAATGGGAAGGAAGGCCAGAGTGGATCCTGAGGAACGGAAGGAGAAGCAGAGGAAGTGCTGGGCTAGGTGAAGCCGGATGACATCCAGGGCAGGAAGGTACAGGACTGGGTCAGTTCCACAGTGAAAAGTAACGAACTGCAGGAAAGCTGAAGCAAGGCAGCAGATGATGATCCACAGAGGGCTAAGGAACCAAGCGATGCACCAGGAGCAACAGGAGTCCCACATCAGACGAAGGCTGGAAACAACTAGAAAATTATGGAAGGCACTGGAGCAATAAAGGGCAAAGACCCAAATCTGCAAAAGAAAACAAGTTCCTACGGCAGCCAGATGGGGAACCTGCAGTGAGAAAGTCCTTTGGGAAATCTAGCCGAAGTGACAGAAGAACTGGAATCATTCAAAACAGAAGGATCCAGTTAGTGAAATGAAGAGACAAACTGGTAAGATGGAGGCAAACAAGTTAAAGAGGTTCAGGTTCCACGGTCGAAGCTGCAGACAGAAGTAGGAGTTCCAGGTCGAGAAGGGTCGTGATATCAGGTAGCAGGTGAAGAAAAACACATGTGAAGCAGCAGACTGGAAGGACATGGTCCAGAGGGGTCATTTGAGCAAGATGATCTGGCTGGATTAGGCTAGGGAATGTAGAATGATCAGAGAACCTGGCTGAAGAAGTTCCATTCCTGAATGGGATGGCAATCCGCATCAGTGTAGATGCAAACAGAGGGGACGGTCCATGTCAGAGTCAGGCTCCCAGCCATGGAAGACAGCAGATGGGATGAAGAGTCAAAGCTACAGATGAGATAAGATGGAGAAACAAGTCAAGCAAAGTTCTTTTCTTGAAGGAAGCGGCAGCTGGGTACCAGGCTGAGAACATATAAGAAGATGCAGTAGACTGCACAGACTCAGGAAACTGTCAGGGATGGCAGAGGTGGATGGTAGTGATCTGAAGCAGCATAAGTAGCATGATGAGGGTACACAGAGTGTGAGAGTTCCATTCCTGAAGGGAAGAGGCAACTGACATGAGGTAGAGGAAGTTTGGTATAAGTCTGTAGATTGGAGACATAACTCCCATCCCTGGTAGCTGGAGTGTGCTAACCTGCACTCGATGCTGCCAAGCAGAGTTAGGGACAAAGGATGTTGAGTTGGTAAGTAGGAGGTAGTTTCATTCCTGAAGGGAAGTGGCAACTGCTATAAGGTAGAGAAGGTATGGTATGACTCAGTAGATTGTAGACATGGCTCCCATCCCCAGTAGTCAGGGTGAGCTAACTTGCACTCAATACTGCCAAGCAGTGTTAGGGATGGAGGATGTCAAGTTGATAGTAGGAGGAAGTTCCATTTCTGAAGAGAAGCGGCAACTGGTATGAGGTAGGAACTGGTATGAGGTAGAGAAAGCATGGTAACAGTCCGTAAGTGGTAGACATGACTCCTATCCCTGGTCATTGGGGCAAGTTAACCTTCACTCGATGCTGTCCAGCAGAATTAGGGACGGAGGATGTCAGGCTGGTAAGTAGTAGAAGGGAATGATTGTAACGGACTCCCATCCTCAGTAGACAGGGGAAGCCTACCTTCACTCCGCACCTCAGAAGGTGCGAGTTAGGGACAGAGGCCAGAATACTGCTGATATGGGCTGGCCAATGTACAACACTGTTGCAGACAGAGGAGAGTAGTAATGGAGCTGGTATAGGAGGGGAAGGTGGAAAGTAGATATAAATCGTGGATAGAAGAGCACTAGTAGAGGAAATGAGGAACATATAACAAGAAGGGCACAGTAAACACAGATGATAGAGTAAACAGGGTAAGCGCTCTGGAACAGAATGGGAGGAGAAGTTAGAGGAAGTGATGCTGATGTCAGATACTGAATTGCAACTTATTGCTTGGAAGCTGCATCCCAAATTGGACCTTCCTTTTGTTGGAAAAGCCTCACTCCAGTTTACCGTGCCAAGAAAATGAAAAAAGCATGATCACAGGGAATTGGGATGTTGCACTGAGCCTGAGGGGGTTTGGTAATGTATGAAAAAGCAGATGAAAGCAGGACCTCACTGGAAACGCTGCTTGTGTGCAATCAGCCAGGCAAACAGGTAGATAGGGGAGTGCACTGAAAATGAGAATGAGCATCCCAGGTGGGCAGTCCCAGGCCATGAATTACATATATATAAAAACTTTCAGGCATCCACTAGCCCTTAGCAGCCAAGACACCCCCCTCCTGTGTCAGAGAAAGCAGAGCTCCAGAAGTGTGTGAGGATGTAATGAATGAAGAGATGGCAGAGTCAAACCCCATGCAGGCCACATATTCAGTGTGTGACTGTCAACAAGATTCATAATCCCTTAGTGTGCAGGTGCAGCAAGCTATGGAATGCAGATTGAAGCTGTGGAAAATACAATTACACTGGACCCCACATGTCATTGTTTACTCCACAAGTACACTCTAAAGAAGCAAGCAAATAATGTTGGCACTGGACCAGTGCTAGTGAAATTTCCAAGTTTGGGGATAATTAATTAGCAGGAGCATGAAAGAGAATGCAGCCAGGAACTGAAAAAAATGTATGAAGCATGCTGGTACCTGTAGGAGAGAGTCATGCAGTGGCAAGGTAGGAGTCGAGCAAGGGAAAAGGCCGAATGAGGAAAAGGAAAGAGGATATATGTTATTGTTGCAATGCAGATTTCCTATAACTCTTAGCAGCATGTGCACAAGGTGAGTAACGCAGCCCACATCAGAACGGCAAATGAGATGGAGTTACGTGATGCTCTCATCCTACTAGCAGCTCTCCTACGGCGCCCCTGTCCCTCGCTACAGATAAATATTATTTTATTCCGGTAAATGCTTCTTCGATTGGTTAACAGCAAGTTTAAGAGGAACAGCAGATCGCAGTGACTTACTAGGGCTTTTGATTTGGCATTATGTGCTAGGTAGAGATACGTCAGCCTGTGCCTAGGCACACCCCACTGCGGACGCCCGACATGCAGGCCAAGAGACTGAAGGTTCAAGCATCGGGTTTAGGCCACTCCACTACTACCACTGTAGCACTTCCCCCCTGATGGAGGACTGGCTTCTGCAGGCCCTGGAATTTCTTACTACCTCAATCCAAGAACTTACATCAGAAATTAAAATCATTCTGACAGACTTGGGGGATCTGGGCAGATGGATGGGGCATGTGGAAACCCAAACATTCTCCCTGGAGACCTAGAGGGACCAGATGGACTCTGACAACTCCAGTATGAGACATAATCTGGCCAAACTGGAGGAATAGCTAGAAGATCTAGAAAGGCGTAGCCGGAGGAATAATTTAATCATCTTTGGGCTTCCTGAAGGGGAAGAAGGGGCTACACCCATTTTGTTTGCACAAAAGTTATTTGAGTGAGTGGCTGGCCCCTCTCCCAAGGGCCCTGCATACATCGTGGATTAGGCTCATCAGTCTCTACCCCCAAAACCACCAGCTGGCTCCCCCCACATCCATTCATGTTGAAGCTCTTAAATTTCCTCGACAAACAGTATATTTTGCAGAAGACCAGAGATTTAAAGGACATATTGTGGGAAGGTAACAAACTGCATCTTACACAGGATCTGCCAGCGGGGACTCGGCAAAAAAAGGGCCGCTTTCCATCCGGTGGTCACTAAAGTTACAGCTGCAGGGATACGGTTCCAGATGCAATACCCTGCATGGCTCCAGGTCTATCTTCTGGATAAGTGGCCCTCTTATGAGGAAGTAGACAGTGCCATCAAAGAGCTCAGACAGATCCTACCTGACTCATTCAAGGACACTTGAACTCGGTCCTGGGGCTACAGGTATTTGTTACCCCGCTTCTTACATGATGAGAAGCTGTGAGGAGGAATGATCTCATTGTTGGATTTGGACAACCGGTTTTGGGAACCAGGGACAAATGGACCTTTTTCTTTTATTTTGGAGGATGATTTAACTAACCAGATTTTGCTGGCCATCTATGGAATTGAGCTGGTGTAGTCTGTCTGGTCACATATTGGCTGGTCTCCCTCTACTGGTCCCGTATTTGTTTCCTTTTTTGGACATTATGTTCTGCAGTACCATTATACTACCAGACTGGAGTGTGGAGTTAGCGATTTCTCTACTTTTTATATTAGAAGCTTGCCGTTTGCACCCCTTATTGGGGGAGAGGAAGCGTCATTATTATATTCTGGTGGGATTTGCAAATACTTCAAAAGATGTTAAAACTTGTTGTTAAAACTTGATTAGTTCTTTATACTAATTACTGTTATGTGGGTTGGGGGGAGTGGCCGGAGGTATGGGTGTGAAGCTAAGTTGGTTAGGAGCTTCATGCACCAAATTAATGGGGGGAGGTGGTATGCAAAGTGGGTTTGGTAATGGAGTAGTAAAATTATTTTTGATATATGTTACACTTAATGTTTTTTGGTCAGGGGTTGGGAGGTTGTTGGTTGTGGGGGAAGGAGGGGGATATACTTGTCTTTAAAGGGGGGAGGGGGAGTATACCACCGGAGGCAACTGTTATCTGGACCTATATGGTTCCTATATGGCATGATACGCACAAAGCAATTTACTAACTTACCCATATGGATTGTAAATATGCAGAATGGCAGATATAACTTTTGCTTCTGGAATGTGAAAGGCGCACAATCCCCCACCAAATGTGCTGAGATACTCCTGCATTTCAACAAGCTGCAAACTAATATCGGCTTCCTACAGGAGACCCATTTACCCCTTTCTCAGGTTCTCCTTCTCAGTAGATCTTGGGTAGGGCACAGTTTTGGAGCAGGTCTTGCTTTCCGTAGGAGAAGGGTGGCTATTTTAGTAGCCCGGAAACTCTCATTTCATTTTCTCCAAGAGGTAGCAGACCCCCAGGGGCATTTTGTCTTTATCGGAGCCCTTTTAGGCCACTTGGAAATAATATTAGGGGCGATATATGGCCCTAATACAGAGGATCCTGAGTTCTTTGAAGGTCTTATTTCTGTTCTGCCCTCCTGGAGTTCCCTCCCAATAATTCTTGGGGTGATTGGAATACAGTTCAGCGTAATGCCTTAGATAAATCTGGACATGCTTGGCAGGCTCTTTCACCTGGTCAGGTGGCTCTCCTGGAGTTTATGAGGTCCACTGACTTGGTGGATCACTGTTGAATCATCAACCCGTCTCAGAGCGGCGGTATTCTTTTCATTCCCTCCCACACAACTCCTTCTCAAGAACTGGTTATTTTTTATTGGGCTCTTATTATCTCTTAGGAATAATCATGAGTCATTACTCGGCTAAGGTTATCTCAGACCATTATACTGTTTTCCTCCAATTAAACCTAATTAACCAGTATTTTTGTATCTTCCCGATATAAAAATAAAACAAGTTGATTGTAATCAGAGTAATGTTTTCCAACAGATTAGGCCTTTGGAAACACAATATAGAGAGGGTACACCATGTTTTTATTTTCAGGCAATTAAAATTGGTGAACTTAAGAAGCAAATAAGATGGTTAAATTCACGGAAAGCAATAAGGATGGACAGAATAGAGACAATTTTTTTGAAAGCTTCAGTAGAGCAAATAAGTCCAATATTGACAAAAATGTTAAACTTTAGTCTTCAGCAAAAAAGTTATCCAGACTTTTGGAAAAATTCCAAAATTATTCCTGTCTTCAAGGGTGGAGATAGGAATAATCAATCAAATTATCGACCAATAGCCTTATCGTCGATTGTCTCGAAGGTCTTCGAATGCCTGGTTTGTGCCCAGTTATATGAACATCTGGGGAAGTATAAACTCCTGACTGATTGTCAGGTGGGCTTTAGGCAGGGCAGGTCAATGGACACTGCCCTGATGGACTTCCTGGACTCTGTGGCAAGTGGTCTTGAGGTCCGGGAGTCTGTTGGGGTGGTGTTCGTCGACCTCTCGAAGGCCTTTGACTTAGTCGACTTTAATATACTGATAAAAAGGCTGGCTCAGATGGGTACATCAGAATCTGTTCAGACATGGATATTATCATATCTGACCGAATGTACACAACAAGTACTTATAGATGGAATAATGTTGGACAAAGAGAGTACTTTTAGGGGAGCTCCCCAAGGTTCAATCTTGGGTCCCCTATTATTTTTGATTTATATAAATTCCCTTCCTTCATGCATTCAAAATAGTAAGATTTATTTATATGCTGATGATATGGCCCTTATAGGGAAAGCCAAACGTCTGGATGACTTACAAAAATCATTGCAATTTGATTTTGATATTCTACAAAACTGGTTAATTCAATCTAGAATGGTTCTTAGTAGTAAGAAGACCCAGGTGATGCTTTTTCATTCTAAAAATAAACTGCCTCATCAGACATTAAACATTTTTTCTTTAGGGGGTTTAATGTTAGAACAAGTTTCGGTATACAAGTACCTGGGAGTTTATATGGACAGCTCTCTTACTTTTTCTTCTCATATCATAAATACAACTAAAAAAGTTAACTCTAGACTGGGTGTGTTAAGAAGAAAAACATCTATACTATCAAGAGAGACTAGAAATAGAGTGGCTACACAATTACTTTTACCAGCGTTAGAATATGGTAGTTTAATTTATCAGTTTGCCCCTAAATATTTACTAAATAGTTTAGATAAAACATATTATAGAATAGCGAGATATGTAACGAAATGCCCATATAATACTCATCATTGTAACCTACTCCAGGACCTTGGTTGGGATTCCCTTGTAACTCATCGAAAAAAAACTTGTAGGGTATAAAGCTTTCTTTGAATATGGAGGAAGCCTAATCAAGGTATGCCCTCTTGGTGTTCCTATTTCTGACAGATATAACCTAAGACATTTAAGGCGTAGATGTCAAAAGGTTCCTTTAGAATTAAATGTTTATAGTAAATGCAACATAATTTTATTTGCCAAAAATATGGAATGAAATAGATTCACATATTAGAACTATTAATACTTTTAATAAATTTAAGTATTCTTTGAATACTATTTGGAGAGATAGATGCATTTGTTATGGTGTTTCTTAGATTACATAAATATTTTCCTTTTATTTTTTTCTTCTAATCTTTCCCTGTTTTTCTTTCTTTTATTGGTCTCCATTCCATCCCCTCCTTTTCTTCCCTGATGTTCTTGATTAAACATGATAATATTGAGAATGTAAATAATTATTTTTTGTTGTTAGTTATCAAATCTGTGGACTTGTCTGGATAAATGCATACTTGAAGTGTGATGGAATTGTTGAATTTTACTGATATATTGTGTATACATGCATGTTTTTTGTTATCTATGTAGTGAATCTGTATGCCTTATATGTAAGATTTGTTCCTGTAATATAATTACATGATGTCATTGTTTTTTGAAATTGTAACCTTAAACAGGACAACTTTGATAAACAGGGCCTTTGGTCCTAAAAGTTATAAACCTGTTAAAAAATAAAACGTTTTATCTTTTTATCTAATCCCTTCCCTTACTAGGGATAAGATGTGGATCATGAATAACCAGTTGCTGAAGGTTGAGAAGTTGTTACACCTGCAATCATTTGTTACAAACTTTATGACCCTCAATTTACCCTCGATGCCTAAGTTGGATTTCCTATGGGGTGCCTTAAAATGTGCCCTTTGGGGAGAGGTTATTTGGATACGTGCTAGACGTAAAACCCAGAACACAGCATCCTTAACTTCTCTAATCTCTCAAATTAAGCAGCTCAAGGAACATATATCCCCTTAATAGAAACATAGATATTGACGGCAGATAAGGACCACAAGACCCATCCAGTCTTTCTATTTCTTTTTCTACCTTATAAATGTGCCAGTGGCCTTTGCTCTGTCAATGGTCTATCTATTCATACGCATCTGTATTGCTCCCTTATGCCTATTCCATGCCTGTTTGAAGCCCTGCACTGTATTCATATCCACCACTTCCTGAGGTAGGCCATTCCATGCATCCACCACCCTTTCTGTAAAAAATAACTTCCTCACATTACCCCTTAAACGGCCTCCCTCTAATCTCATGCTGTGTCCTCTTGTCCTGCTATTTTTCTTATATTGAAACGTGTTAGACTCTTTCACCTTGTTAATGCCATTAAGGTGTTTGAATGTTCTGATCATATCACCTCTCTTCCTTCTTTGCTCTAGGGTATACATATTGAGCTCCGTTAATCTGTCCTCATATGTTTTCTGATGCAGTCCCTGCACCATTTTGGTTGTCCTTCTCTGGAGAGCCAATTTGACTGGGAATTTCTAGAAAATCTCTGATTTCAATATAATAGTATACAAGGGGAAAGGGTGGAACACATGTTGTTAAGATTGAAAGTGAAATATTTCAACCAGGTAGAAAAGGGTGGGTGGTTACTGGCCCTTTGCCTCAAGTCACAAGTTGTGGATAAAATTATCCCTTTGACATGCAGTAATTCCGGTCATTTGTTGACTTCTCCTCGTGATATAGTAGAGGCCTTTAGAGATTTTTGCCAATAGTTGGATGCCTTCCTTCTCCTCCTTTTAATCAGGTACAGGTTGACTCTTTCCTTCAGAATATCCCACTCCCCATACTGACAGAGTCCCAACATACCTTTTTAGGAGCCCCTTTGACCCTTTCAGAAATTTTGCAGGCAATTGATGCCCTTGCTGCAGATAAGGCTCCTGGCCCAGACGACTTCACCACAAACTTTTATAAAGCATTAAAGGACCAGCTAGCCCCCATTCTCTTAAACGCATTTAATTATATTCATGATAAGGGCATATTCGATCCTTCATTAAATACCACCTCAATTGTGGTGATTCCTAAACCGGATCAGGACCCACTACTGGTTACTAACTACAGACCAATATCACTCATTACTGTGAACTTAAAGATTCACTCGAAGGTCCTAGGGGGTAGGTTGAGTCTTGTCTGGGACTCGTTAATAAGTCAGAAACAGGTGGGGTTTGTTAAGGGGAGACTCTCAGCTGACCACCTTCAAAAGGTTTTGTATCTTCTCTCGGCATCCAGGGATCTTTCTACCCCCATTACTCTAGTATCCCTGGATGCCAAGAAAGCTTTTGATAGAGTCTCTTGGTAATATTTGTTTACCTTACTCCCATAGTATCCCTAAGGACTTTATATAATGGGTCAAAGTGTTATACTCATCCCCAACTGCACGAGTACTGTGTAATGGCATGATGTCCCGGTCCTTTTCCCTGTACCAAGGTACTAGGCAGGGATGCCCTTTATCATCTCTTCTGTTTAATTTATTTTTAGAACCCCTTATCCAAAAGCTTAATTCTTCTCCACAGGTCACTGGCATCTCAATCCACAACATTGAGTATAAATTATCTGTTTATGCGGATGATATCCTGCTCCACCTTTCTTCACCTGCTACTTCTCTCCCACCAGCATTACAGATCATCTCTCAATTTGGTATTATATCAAACTATAAGCTTAATCATAATAAAACAGAAATAATGCCCCTCAAAAGTAAAACCTTCAAAGTGGATGTGGAACATCTTGGCCTGGCCTGGAGAAAAGATAAACTCAAATATCTGGGCATTTTCCTTAGCACTTCGATTAATACATTTAAACAGTATAATTTAGATGCCATTGTTTCTTGTATTAAAGTAGGTCTAGAGCATTGGTCACTTCTACCCTTTTCCCTCTGGAGCCGGCTAAATATTATCAACATGAATGTATTACCCCAATTATTTTACCCACTACAGATGTATAACTGGTCTCTCCCACAATCCTGGTTTACCCAAGTACATAGACTCCTTGCTTGCTTCTTATGGTGTGGTAGGGCAGCCACGCCGGGCACTTTCAAAGCTGATGAGGGCCAAACAAGATGGTGGGTTACAGGTCCCTAATTTTTATATGTATTACCTAGCAGAGCACCTTAATAGGCTTTTTTCTGGCTACATCCATCAAAAGGCTGAACCTATATCCCGCAATGGGTGGATATAGAATGCTCCCTTTGCTCATCTCATGGTATAGATCCCAGAGTGCTTCCCTTTTTATCTAGGAAGAAGCTTCCCCTTTCATTACATGGTACCCCTCTTGGGACGTCGCTTCAGTCTCAATCACAGCTCTGTTCTTTTTTGAAAATTTGCCCAGACAGAGATATTTTTCAGCTCCTTGTCGGAAATCCTAATTTCCTTATTGCTGGACAAATGGTTTCCAGGCAATTTTGGCCAGACATGGGCATAGACAGAGTGCAGGATATAATATTGAATGCAAACTACTTTCTTTTCAAGAAGCCAGAAATCTATTTCATTGGTCCACTTCATTGTGTTTTAAATATTTCCAGAGAATTCACGTTAACACCATTTTTTGGCTTGGGCTCCTGGCAGAGCCCTTTGAGCTAAGCTGTGTTACCCTTATTCTCTTCTGCTCCTCCCTCTCATCTGGTGTCATATTTCTATCACTTGTTGCAAACATTTCTGGTTGCCAGTGAGGGTCCCAGAGTATATGGTTGGGACCAGATTCTTCTCCCTATCACATCTCCCAGGAATTGGCCTCTCATCTGGAAACACTTGTATCAGTTTATAAAATGGAATTGATATCATCTCACGCAATTTCAGATTATCCACAGTCTCTATTATACCCCAGTGAAGCTATCGAGGATCGGTCGCCTTCCAAGTGATTTGTGTTCCAGATGTGGCCAAGACCCTGGTTCTTTATACCATATCCTCTGGACTTGTTCAAAAGTTACTCCCTTTTGGGATCCAATTCGTGCCCAGCTGGACCCACTTTTAGGACTCTCAGAGGCCTTTTTTCCTGAAGTATGTATAATAGGGGACTTTTCAGAATCCCTTATTGGCAACCAGAAGGCTCATCTGGCCCTGATCTCAGCATGTGCAAAGAAGGTTATTCTTCACCACTGGTTAGACCAGGATATACCTCAGGTCTTAGAGTGGTGTAAGGAAATTGTATTTGCTCTGCAGGCTGAACGTATGGTAGCAAGCATATCAGGTAGCTTAACTAGATATAAGAAGATCTGAGAACCCTTGCAAACTTTACTGACTGTCTAAAGACATGGGTGTATTAAGTCTCTTTATCACCTTCTCCTTTGGATTTTCATGTGCCCTCTCTCCTTGCTATCTTTTCTGTCCCCCACAGGTAATCCTCTATGCCATTCTTAGCCAACAATGCTGTCCTTTAAAAGTTTGGATAGAACATACTGGGATTGGATTTTCTCTCCGGTGGTGTGGGGGGAGGTTGGGATGGGGAGGGGGGTGTAATTATAGTTATGGTAACATTGTTAGTGACTGATTCGCATGAAAAGACAATCATTATCCAATTCATTTGCAGATTTCCTCTGTATGACAAGTTTTGAATTTGCATTTTGTTTGTGATATTGTAATGTGTTCCTCATACATCGATGTTCAGTATTTACCTTAATTGTGCTGACAATATTATCTGTAAGTCTGCTGTGCTGACCTTCTAAATAAAGTATATTAAACATGAAAGAAGAACGGCAAATGAAATTAACCTGGAGCCTGCTTTTAGTATGCACAAAGACCTACCTGTAGTCCCTGTATCCGTGCATAGTCGAAAGTGGCACTAGAGGAAACATAAATGTATTGGTAGTTGAAATATTCACACTGCTCACCCCATAGACTGAAACAGTGCACCAATAAGAAACAAGTGTGCTTTCCCCAGCTAAACCCTGTCGACTGCCTCCGATATGACCCAACAATTCAATGTGCCAGATACGCAGGAATGCCAGCGGAGACAGAGGCGTATGCCAGAAGGGGAGGTAGTGTTAGAGAAAGCACATGGGGTGGGGGAGAGCCAGGAACAGGAATCACAAGTAGGGGAAATAAAACACCCAAAAAAAAGAATGGAAAAGGAGAAAAAAAAACAGTACGGAGGAAGAAGCGACAGGGAGCGGCAGGAGACCAGGCGGAGGGAAAAGAGACAAAAACAAAACAAAGGGAGGCACAGGACATGAGGAGGTGGGCGGGAGAGAGGGGAGAGAGACAAACCAGGCAGCAGAGTGAACGGAGGGAGCATAGCCACACAACCCATGCAAGAGCCCAGGAAAAAACACTCCCTAAGCAAGGGAGGTATGTTAGAGGAGGGCTTATGTAGAGGTTGTGGGAGGAGCTATTCCCCACATTGAACCACGGGCAAAACCCTCCCCTTAATATGTTGTATTTAGGATGAAAGACCTTTACCTGTTTCTATCTGAAATGAAAAATGTTTATATAAATGTTGTTTAAGGTTTTCATTAGTGTCATTTTTATGGTGACCCAAAAGTTTCCCTACTTGTTTAAAAAAGGATGCAGAGTCTGTTTTATTTTGTTCCCACCAGTCTATGGGGTCATCATATAAGAAGAACACTGATTTTCCTGCTTCTGTCATATCTTCAAAACCCTGCAGACTGATTTCATCTTCTAATAATGACATGTTTAATCTCCAATATCCCTTCCCCATTCCTGTATTTGGGGAAGGGGCAATTTTGACTTCTAAAAGACCATGGTCCAAAGTGGCTACTGGTACTACTGCTGAAGAAATGACTGGGAAGTGTAGGGAGACATAAACCAATAGTCAATTCTGGTTTTAAGCGTACCTCTAAAGTATGTAAATTGAGGTGTCTTGTGGTAAGTATAGATCCAGAAACAAATGATTTGATACCTTTTATTGGACCAACATGGATGTTACAGAAAAAAACAAAGTGCTTTAGCTTTCGAACCAACCAGGTCCTTCTTCAGAAGCTTTGTGGCAGTTTTTTCAAACATCCCATACTATAAAAACTGCCACAAAGCTTCTGAAGAAGGACCTGGTTGGTTCAAAAGCTAAAGCACTTTGTTTTTTTCTGTAACATCCATGTTGGTCCAATAAAAGGTATCAAATCATTTGTTTCTGGATCTGTTTTTAAAAGGACCAATACGGCACCTACAACATTTTTTTTGCATTGTGGTAAGTATGAAATACATCCATAAGTTTTGTCTGTGACAACATTTTGTTTAAAAAAGCTACAACACTAAATACTTTTTCTGTTGCTGACCCTCTGTCGCATTTAAATCTACTGCAATTAAAATCGTCACCTAACAAAATTGTTCTTGATGTACACAGGTATGGTCGAATAAGGGTGAACAGCTTTACTCTCTCTGCCTTTCCCTGAGAGGCATACACATTTATTACTCTAAGGTCTTGTGTCTCTAGAGAGATGTCGAGCAATTGCACTGCACCTGGGAAAATATCTCTTATTTTTTGTAATTTTTAATGGCAGGGTTATTCACACATACTCCAACCCCACTGCATACATCTTCACCAATGGACCAATAGGTGCCCCCCTCCCGCAAATCCATTCAGCACTAGCTGTTTGGATCTCCTGCAGTGTGTTCAACCAAGTGTCCTGAAATAAAACTAAAGCATAATTATTTGGGGCAAATCCTGCAAAGGTAGCATTCCTTTTTCTTTCTGATTTTATGCTATTTGTATTTAGGGAAGCCACAAATAAATCCGTATTCGTAACAATCAGTCAGGGTTTTTTTTTCCTTAAGCTGAACCTTGTTCCCATCTATCTTTTTTTCCATTTGAGGAGGGGCGTGTTCTTCTTCTCTTTCCATAAGACTGTCCATCTCAAAGGAATGCTCAGACATCATATCAGAGTCTATGTCCATTTCTGGTTCTTCTCACCGCTGTAGTGCTGTAAATTTGTTTTGTAGAGTAATGGGAGTGTCCAGATTGTTTTTATCTTTAGATTTTCATGCTTTCCCTTTAAGGATTGTTTGGAATACCTCCTCTGGTGGGTTGGGGGTGGGGCATTACCTTTTCTTCTGAGGCTGTTTCCTTAGTGGGGAGTATTTTTCCTTGGTTTGAGCCCTCCAGTGGCTTGATTGTACTTGCCTCTGCATTCTGTGTTGAGCTAGAGAGAGGGTTCTTTAATTCTGGTATAGCCATGGTCTACTGAGGTGCAGCCATGGGAGGAGCCTGATGAGGCGTGCTCGATCTTTGTGTTTGCCAAGTTGCTTTATTTATATACAGGTCCTGGATTGCAAAGTCTCCTTCATCTGTGTTGTGTGTCACCAAGTGGCACGTAAGAAAAGAGTGACCATTCCCATCAACAGATGGCACAATGGTGTGGCTCTGCAGCTGCCTCCCAAATGTCCCACTGCTCCATACTGAATGCATTTTAAAACTTCACATGAGTTGCTCATATGTCTGTGGGAGCCACACTTGTAGCAGAAGTGTGACTGCCCTTGGTAGAATAAGATGCCTTTATCTTTCCCCGGGTAGAAACAGTTTGGGAGATGTTTTATGCCCATGTCATCTTGATGAAGTTTTACCCTGACCCTCCATCCTTCCAAAACCCTTCTTCGTCCACAATGGGGTTGGGCTTTCCTTCCACATCACATTTTTTTTTCAATCAATATATTATGTCAGAAATATTAACTCCTTTGTTTCTGAAAAGTATTGTCACTAATTTAAAGGTAGGTTTTGTTAAAAGTATGGCTTGAAATGGGGCCCATAGTGGAGACTGTTTCCGAGTTGAAAAAGTAGTCCAAAACCTGTTTTACAGGTGTGCTGATCGAAAGCTGATATCAAAGGTAGATTCTTCTGGGGCATGAATCAGAGCGTATACTTCTGCTGGGGAAAATCCAAGACCTTGTTTAATCAGCTGTTTACCTACATAAAATATATCTGGAGAAAGATCTAGGCCTCCAGTGTATCTTAGCCTGACTGCGTGCCAGTGTTTGGCTTGTTCTCAAGGCTTTTTCAGTAAGCTAGCGTAGGTCACAGTTGGGGCTGGGGCATCATTCAAGCATATGTTTGTTTTGGGCATTTCAGGGGATGTTGTTCCCACTTGTGCTCCCTCAGGGTCTGCTACTTCAGTGAGGGCTTCAAACAAACCTCTGTTCTTCCTCTAAAGGTAAAAAAGATATTTCAGCCGATTCATTTACTTGTGAAATATTATCAGTTAATTTCATATTGTTTACTGTATTTCCTGTTGTTTCTGTCTTCTGATGCTTTTCTGTGGGTAGTCCTTTCTTGTTCATTTGGGTTCTTGTTTTTGTGGTCATTGTGGTTCCTGGCAATGGTACATTCAAGTCAAGTATCCAGTTTCCCAGTTCAGTTCTGATCCAGACTGCTCGCTCTAAGGCCATCTCCAGAGACCAGGCAGCTGAGTTTGAAGTGCCAGGATGTGCAGACAGCTGTACCTGGTCATTCGGGGTCTGAGTCTGTCCAAAAATAAACACTTTAGTTTTTGTATTTCCTTGATTCATTTGGGATGCATTCCTTTGCCATTTCCTTTTCATTTCTTCATCCAACTTGGATTTTCTTTTTTGTATTGCTCCTCTGCTGTTGTCATCTGCACACGTAATTCTGCTTTTTTCTCCTCCAGTTTCAGTATTTGTTTTTCAGCTGCATGAATCTCCTCTTCAGTCTGAATATCGGTACTAGCTACTTCTTCAGGTACATTTTTATTTTCTTTATTTGTACAAGGTTCTGTGTTCTTATCTGCTGTATCCTGTGAGACGATGTGCTGACCACCCATGGGATGTATTCCAGCCATCTCTTTTGCAGCCACAGCCGCATCATTTTGCTTGCCTCCTACTCCGTTACTCTCCATCTGTCCGCTGGATCCCTCCATTCCTGCTCACGGGAAGCAATGCCCCTGGTGCAGAGTAGGGGAATTTCCCCAGTGTCCTGGCCAAATTTATCCCATTCACTAAAAATAGCACTAACAGCTTAATCTGGTTCAATGTCAGTTGACATCCATCTGTATTCCCCCCCCCACCACCACCACCCAACGAGGCTGAAAATAGGCAGAATTGTCTAGTCTTCCTTTCCCAGTCAACAGAAACTAAATAAAATAAATACTACCAGTGTTCCTCCACAAAGCTACTTGAAACCCTGCAATTCATTTAATTCAGTTTTCTTCCTTTGTCTTCATTCCATCATTTTAACATTCTGAAAGGGGTTCTTGGTCTCATCTTTTGGCTGAATCACGATTAGCCTGATCACTGCCAACAAGGTGAACCCCCACCCATTGGTTAGATATCTACACTTTACATTATAAGGCCAATGAGCTGAGGTCCCACTGCTTTTGATTCTGGCCACACACCAAGCGCACCCCTGCAAAATTTAAGAAAAATGTATAAACAGTGTGATACCATCTCTGTGTATTAGGCAGGGTTTAGCCTGATAAACTTTTATCGCTGCATGTAAAAGAGGAGAGGAGAGGTGTGGCCTTCCTCTAATTACTGAGGCTCCCAGTGGTCACCTGTGAGTCCCTTATACAAAAGATGAAGCCAGAGAGTGGTTTCCACACAAGAAAGAAAGGAAGCACTGGAACCTCATCTCATATCGGCATGTTAAAATTTAAAGTGTAGATATCTGACCGATGACAGGGTCATCTTGTCAGCAGTGGTTAGGTCAATCATGATTTGGCTGACTGATAAGACCAAGAACCCCTTTAAAATGTTAAAATGATGAAAGGAAGACAAATTAAGAAAATGTCATTAACTTAAATGAATTGCAGGATTTCGAGCAGCTTTTCTGAAGGGGGGGACTGGTACTATAACTATTTGATTCTATAGTCTGTTAACCATCTCCATGAAAGCAAGGTACTGCAGCATAGCAAGCAGAAATTTGAAGTAGATAGATAAATTTACAAAGCAAGATGTGCAAGGTGCTAAGTTGACCCGCAAATGGCTGGTCTAGTGGTGCAGTGACAGGGTGTGGCGGGTTGCCAGTTGGGACACGTAGGTGCCCATCAAAGTCCCAGACTCACACACCGGGGCTGGCCGTGGGCCAAAGGTGTCATAGACATGAGGTTTCGGCTCCTGGGATGGGTGGAGGCAGACCAGCTGGTATTCACCTGCTCTCTACCAGCTAATAAAGCAGCAACCCCACTATGGCTGTGAAAGCAGACCCTTGCCCAACCTCCCAGCTAGAGAAAGGGGTAGTCACAGCAGCTCCTATGAGAGGGGGAGGGAACACAGAGAATGGGGGCAGAAATCAGGGATGGAGAACATTTGTTAAAAAAACCTAACCCTCAACATGCTAAGGTCAGCAAGCTTGCTGCCCAATGATCTCACAAGTAAAAGGCTTTATTAAGGGAGCAAGAACCTCTCTTCTTTTCTTCCATAGAGGTGTTTATCCTAAGGGTTGCTGGCCTCTTTCTTGCTCTGGTCACCCATTCCTGTCACTCACTATCTCAGAGATTTACCTGGAGTGAAACCCCTCACAGATCTTCATCCAGTGGTGGAGTTAGGGAGAAGGCCCAACATTCCTCACTGGAGCACAGTCCAGAAAGTCCCCAGGTTAGGTGGTGCGAGGGCTGTGATGACCAGGGAGTCATCCTGATTTGGGAGCCTGCTGGTTTCCCATTTTCTTCCCACCCACCTCTCCTGATGCAGTGTGCAGCCTCAAGGCTGGCCTTGTCAGGCACAGCGCACCTTATGAGGGAAAGTTCCCCAGCCCACCACAAGGTGCCATCTATCTGGAAGAACAATGCACCATCCCCCCCCCCAAAGCTGGGAGTGCTTCCATGCTGTAGTGCTGTCCCCAGCCCCGGGCTGCCCAGTCAGCTTCCTGAGCTAATTCCCAAGTTCAGGTCACCTGCATTGGAACATAATGTACTACCTGTTCGGCTGTCAATTGTCCCATAAATCTCTCTTCTAATTGCAAAAAGTAGTATGTCTATGGGGCATGAAAACAGTCACTTTTGGGCCTGAACCCCCCACCAACAAAACAATTTGTGGGGCAAAAACAGCAACTGTATGCTTACCCTTCCCCCCACACTGATGTAAGACAGCAACATGTTAAAAAACAGGGAATGTACCATATTCTCTAATAAAAAAGTACTGCACTCCCAGATCCCTTCCTTTCAAAGACAAACCAATATCTGGGGTGAAAAACAGAGACTGTACTACAAGATCCCTCCCCCCCAATGATGAAACAAAATCTCAAACAGAAAACAAGAAGTGCACTCCCAGATCTCTCCTCCAAATGTTAAAACTACATAGAAACATAGATACATAGACAGTGTCGGCAGATAAAGGCCTATGGCCCACCCAGTCTGCCCAATTGAGCTTGTAAGTTCAGTTTATATTTTCCTAGAAGTCTGTTGCCCCTAACCCCTGACCTCCAGAATTCCTTTATGTCTATCCCATGCATTCTTAAATCCTGTGATTGTTTCAGCCCCCACCACTTCCTCTGGCAGGGTGTTCCACTTGTCCACCACCCGTTCTGTGAAGAAATTCTTCCTCACGTTTCCTCTGAATCGTCCTCCCTCCAACTTCATTCCATGCCCTCTAGTCCTGGAACATCTTTTTCACTTAAAAATAGTGTATTCTTGCATCCTGTTCCTCCCTGTAAGATATGTGTATGTCTCTATCATGTCATACATCTAGGGTAAAAAAACAGGAAATCCTTCCCTCCCTAACAAAACAAACAAACAAAAAATACAGGGACTGCACTGCCAGATCCCTCAGTTCCAAAGGCAAAAGAATATCTGGGGCAAAATGCAGAGGCTGTAAAAAACAGGGACTGCACTATGGCAACAGTGGAGATTATCGGACCAGGGTTACAGCTTTGCTACCAACATAACATAACACTGTCCGTTTGATGTACTGTCACATAGCTACACAGCAATGTAAACCCTGAGGTCCCAGTTCAGTTAGATTTTCTCTCATCACATTAATCAGGAGGCTCTGCCCCTATATCCCCTTTGTCTTTTTTGAAATCGGGGGCAAAGCCCCCCAAATTAAAATAAAGTAGTGAATACATTTCATTTAGTCAGACCAGACTCATGTACTTTCATTACTTTATTTTGTACTTTCATTTTTTAACTACTTTATTTTACTTTGGTGGGCTCCCCCCCCCCCAATATTAAAAAAGACAAAGGGAGGGCAAGTGGCAGAGTCCCCTGACTAATGCAATGTAAGAAAATCTAACTGAATAGGGACCTCGTGGCTTACATAGCGTAAAGAACACAGCCGCTAGCTTGAGGTGATACTGCATTGTCTTCACAAAAGCTTCACGCTACACAAGTATGCTGGTCCGATAATCTCCACTATCTGAAACACTCCTTCCATAACAAAACATCATCTGAGGTGAAAAACAGGGACTTCAGGCCTGGAACACCCCCACCATCACCACCACCAATACAAAATAACTGGGGTGAAAAACAGGGACTCTGGGCCTGGCCCCCCCCAAAAAAAATTAATTTCTGGGACAGGAAACACGGATAGCAGCCACGGACCCTGGCTTCTCATGCAAACCCCAGACCATTTTGGTAGCCCTCCTCTGGACCTCCTCCACCCTGTCGATGTCTTAGCAGAGGTGCGGCCTCCAGAACTGGATGCAGTACTCCAGGTGGGGTCTGACCAGTGAGCAATACAGAGGCAGTACCACTTCCCTTCTTTTGCTAGAGATTCCCATCCCTATGCATCCCAGCATCCACCTCGCCTTGACTGCTGCCCTGTTGCATTGCCCTGTCACCTTGAGATCATCAGCTATGATCACCCCAAGGTCATTTGCTTTCATATGTGAGAAGTTTCCACCCATCAGCCAACTCTGCAGCATGAGCACCAGCCTTGTCTGGCGTGCATGTGCACATGCACACCTCCCGCAGGCTCAGCTACGCTGGCTGCTACAGCACATGCCTCCCCATCCCCTACTCTGTCTGACCAGCCCCAAGATGTTTGCTTCGTGCATGTGCTCATCCAAACTTAAAAACACAGGTTAGATGTTGTTAAACTGTTGTACGATAGTTGTCATCAGTAGGATTACAGTCTCATAAGGTTCCCCAACATTTCAAATTTCAAGACAATCCTATATTTATTACTAACAGCATTTGCATGAAACCAGGCTCTGTGCCACTTAGACTTCATATTTTCCTGCTGCTTTTCCTTCCCTGAAGTCATTATCCTCTGCTCGTGACATCAGAATCATTTCCCTGGTTACAGGTTGTGATGTCATCAACAGAGGATTAAAGAGGGAGTCTAGTCAAAATTTTTAACAAAAAAAAATCAGAAGGAGGATCAGCATGTCCCCACAAAGCCTCATACCAATAATGAGCTCTCTGAGTTACTTGGTTTAAAAGTTATGTGGCTTGCCTGCCGGTGCAGAGGTAGCACTACTATTTGCAGCACTGATGATCCAAGCTCAGCAGCAAACTTGAGACATTGGAGGGTCTGCCGGGAAGGGGGGACTAAGCATCTGATAGGCTGCTCTCCTCCTCAGGGGAGTGGGTGGTGTGGAGTCCGGTGATAGCCTGGTCCCTAGTAGTGGCTGGAGGGTTGGGCACAAGAACCGCAGAGAGAGTGATGGAGTAGAAGTTGTCCGACACGCCACGTGCTGAAGCATGCATGGCACCATCACTGCACGCATACTCCGCTGTGCTTATGGGGAGGGAGATCAAGGAAACTCCCCGGCAGCAGGATGACTTCCAGCCACCTGCAGGCCCTCCAACTGAGGTCCAGGCACTGCCACAAAACCAGATCCATTCAGTGGCAGGGATTGGAGGACCCTGTTGCCCCCACTGGGGCAGGGGCAAGCCCGAAGACACAGGTGAGTAAGTCCTAAGGATGTCGAGGTGATGGGTCTGTGGTAGCTAGCAAGAAGTGGGCCACCCGGTACTCAGGGAACAAAAAAGACTAAATAAAAAAGTCACACAAACACAAAATTAGCAGCTCAGCCCTTGCTCATTCACAAACTGTAAATGGCTTTTTCATTAGGGGTACTTCAGAACTGCTTTATGGCATGCATTGTTTAAAACTGAGAGTTCAGTACAGACCCTCCCTTCCCCTCCCCAGCAAAGCTTTCAAATGTAATATTTTTTCTGGCTGAATTAGCTACTTACTTATTTTATCTGCAGTAGTAGTGGGGGTCACTTGGTGTTCCTATCAAAGCCCTGCTGTGAAGTTGCCCAGCTACCAAACCACGGTGGACCACTCATCAGCTGGGTCCCTATTTTAAAATGTAACTTCATGAATTGGCATCTTTTATATAAGTGGCACTGCCTAAATTGGCTTCCTTTAATTAAAGTGCAATTCTTGATCAATGTGTAGGTAACTGATGAGGAGTCCTTTTGATAGAGAGAGAGAGAGAGAGAGAGAGAGACATGTATCTCCCAAGCATAATACAAACACAAAATTAGCAGTTCAGCCCTTCCTCAGTCACAAAATTTAAATGGCTTAAAGTACTAAATTGCTGAATTAGAATCAGCGTATCCCAAATAAGCCTCATACCAAATATGAGCTCTCGAAGTTAATTTATTTAAAAGTTACAAGACATTTTGCAACTCTGCTTTATCTGCCTGTCCAAAACAGCTGGTTTCTGAGAAGAGCTACTGATGGTGCATAACCAGAACTCACAGCCTTGTCCTCCCTACCAGTAACCTTATATGACTTACTTCTCCAAAGTTACAAAATAAACAGTAGTTATAGTAAACATTTGAAAAGGGAAAGTTGACACTGGGTGTGTGCAGCTACAAAGTACTTAAGAATGGGGGGGGGTGACTGTGGAAAGCAGCAACAGATATGGCATAAGAAGGTCAAGGCTGAGTGCATGTTCGGAAGACTGCAGGGTTGAGACTTCAGAATGCTCCCTAGTTGCAATTTCGGAGTGCAGCAAGTATACAGTCTCAGAAAGTAGATGAGACACAATTCTGCAATGTGGCAGGGATGCTTAAATTCATAAGGCAGTGTCACAAATGTTTAGAATGTTGCAGAGAAAGACAATTTCTGAATGTAGGGGACACATGGTTGAAGAATGCAGCCGGGATGTGCAGTTTTGTATTGTGTCCAAGATACGTAAATTTGACATGTGATGCTCAGCTTGGAATGGAGCAGCAATGCTTGGTTTTGTTTTTGTTTTTGGTTTTTTTTTGTGCGTATTTATTTGTGCGCCTATCCCTGGGGGCCCCCATTGGCCCGACCGGCCCCCCCAGCTCCCAGAATTACCGGGACTTACCTTATGCCCGGCCCGACAGTGGTGCCTGCGGGAGGTCGGGCTTCATCCAGCCGCCAGGTAATTTTTCTTCTCCATTTTTCTTCCTTGTTAACCCAGGGCCGCAGGAGTAGAGACGCATGTGTGTGGAGGCGCGCATGCGTACTACAGCCCCGGTGACAGCCCCATCCACCCACCCTATGGCCTAATGCCTGTGTGCTCCCTCAGCTGTTCCACTTCCAGCCTCCACCAGGAGGAAGACCTGCACCAAGGGATGCACCAGATCCTCCCCGGAGAGGAGAGCTGCCTTTTGGCTGCTCTAGCCAGCTCCTTACCCTTCTCCCCCCCCGCCGGCCTCCGACGGCCCGAGCTCGTTCCCAAACTGGGGTCGATGGTGTGGTACAAGGTAAGACATCCAGCGCCTCAGCCCTCTGCACCACTGGGCCGATGGGCAATGCTTGTTTTTGGATTGTGGTGGCACCCTGCAATTTCACAGTGTGGCATTGACACAGAATTTCGGAATGGAGTAACGATGTGCAATTTCAGAATGTGGTGATGACATGCGATTTCAGAACATGGCAGGGTTGCAGAGTTTTGGAATGTGGTGGGATCTGTAAGCATGGCAGGGAAATTCAGTTACAGGATGTCAGGTCCACACAGTTTTGGTAAGGGCTGGATTACGCATAATTTCAGAAAGTAGCAGGGACACACAGTTTCGGAATTTGGCAAGCATGCTCATTTTCAGAATGTGGTAGTGTAACCCCCTTGTTACCCGGGGTTACTAGAATCCCATTAAGACCTAGTGGTAGGCAGGGAAGGCAGCTTGTGAAACTCCAGTTAAATGGATTTCACACTGTCTCACTCTGTTCTCAGTCTCAGCTGAGACTGAGGGATGACATCACCATAGAACTATCGCAGCTGCATGAGCCACATTGGAATCTGCAGAAGGGAGTTAGATTAGAATGTTGGGAGTTTTGAACAGTCAGTCAGTAGTCTGCAGTTGGAGATTGTTGTGAGAGGAGCACAGCAGCTCTGTGCTCAGGCTCTTGGAGCCTCAGCCTTGAAATAGGGCTACATTTAGGGAAAGGTGTGTGTTTCCACCTAAAGAGAGACACAGTAAGCTGTTCTTTAAAGTGGTGGAGACCGCTGATTCGGGTCTCTGTGCCACATCCCTTAGGGGATGGGGTAGGAAGGTTTGCCTGCTATTCCAGGGGCAACCCCCTGGCTACTGCTAGAGAAGAAGCTGCCTTATTTTTCCCAAGAGTGTAGGGTACAAGAAGATTTCGAGATTCGCCTGTGGGGCATCTGCAACTGAAGGGTGAGTTCTGCTATTTCTAAAGGGCCATATTTCATCCTGAACTGTGTTAAAGTAGGGATTGGACTGCTGAAGTAGTGGGAGGCCTAGAGTAATAGGTTTCAGAGCCTGAGGGCTGGAATAGTGAAGAAGTGTTCTGTGTCTCTAATCTACATTACCAGGAATGTAGCCCCATGGGGGTCCGTCTATGCTTTGTTTGTTCAGTTTGGATGTGAATAAAAGCCACACTTTAGAATCCTATTCCTGGTTTTGGACATTACAGTTATTACTTCCTGTGTTCAGATTTACTTGAGTGCCCCTGTACAGAGTAGCCAAACCTAGGTTCCCTGTGCCGAGTAACCTAGTCCTCCCCGAACTCAGTCCCCACCAGGTACTGCTGTCAGCTTCAACAGCAGGCCACCTGTCATTTTGCAAAAAGGCAGGGGTGAGGGCCTTACAGTAGGTATGTGCAATTCCAGAAGATGGAATGGATGTAGCTTTTTGGGAATGTGACAGAAAGGGGCAGTTCTGAAATGAGAAGATGACACAAGTTCAGAATGTAATGAGGTGGCACAATTTTGGAATGTGGCAGTGATGCACAATTTCAAAATGTAGCAGAGATGTGTGTAAGGCTCCTCTATGAGAGGGGCTTATGTTCATCCTTAGGTGCTCCACTTTTTGTGCCTTCCCCTCCAGTTTATCGGTTTTGTAGGTTTTTGGGAAAGGCACTTTTGGGCTATACTGTAAGAGTGTCACTAGGGGCAGACTCCTTTAGCCCTTAAAAGCTGGAAGGGTGGGTAGCCTGGGGGAGATAAGAGGCTGGCTGGGAGATGGCAGAATAGGCAGGCAGGAAGGAGCACGTTGGTCTGGGTTTGGGGCCATATTCAAGGGGGACCCCCCCAGTGAGTCCAAGGTAGTGCCAGGAACAAGGCGACGTGGTGCCGGTAACGGGAGGTGCAGGGGAAGGGTATTAGTTAGCCTGCCAATGTTGTGTGGGGCACATGGGGCTCCAGGCAGAAAGGGCTGGTGAGAGTGCCCTAGGAGGTAACTTGGTGGGGTCCCAGGTCTGCAGGAGGTAGGTCTGGACTGCCAGGGCTGGAGGTTTCATGGCAGGATTCCTCCAGGGTAGGGGTGGTGGCAGCTCTCCTCCCAGCTCCCAGTTTGTCAGGGAGGTCCAGGCTTGTTCAAGGGGGTGCCAGAGGTTTCTCACCCACTGTGGGGCTGCTTGGAGGGGCAGACCTCGGGGCACAGATCATAAGCTGTTCGGTTGGGCCACAGGTAATTTTGGGACAGGCCTTGGGAGACCCTCTGGACCCAGTAGATTAAAACAAGCACAGGATGAAAGGTGTGTGGGGACTTAGGCCAGAAGAAATTTGAGGGCCTCCCCCATTCTGTATGTGGACAGGTGACCGGGTGTGACTTGGCTATGGTTTAAGGGGATTCTGGCACCCTTAACGGTGATCTGCAAAGAGTCTGCTTTTTCACATGTAATTTTATGTATTATGTACCTTGTAGCCTGAATAAATGGTCCACAACATGTATCCTCTCATTTTTGTACCTCCTAGGCAGTATATTCGCACTTTATTTGTATCCGATGTAGCGTTGCCAAAAAGCATCTTTACTTCCTGCTTTCGATGGTGGGTTGGCACTGACATCACTAACACCACTGGAGGGAGTGTTGTTTTGACAGCACAGCAAGGATGGCTGCAGCAGCTGCAAGTAGCAGCAGCTCGGAATCAGACACTGATCTCGACTTAATTGATGTGTCCACCATCAGAACAATTCGTCCCTACTCTTTTGAGCAGCTGCTGCGTTCCTTGAACACTGTAAATGTGTCCTGTAGCTCTGAGGATGAAGATGAGAGCTCCGATGAGGAATCGCCACCTCTGCCATTGCATGAATGGTAATTTAAATTGGCGCACTTATCGTTCTGTACATAGAGGTATGCTGTAAATGATTTTACTGGTACACGTGTACTGTGGGCTGTAGCGGTTCATGATTTTTGGGGGGAGGGGCTTCCCCGGCATTAGTCGTTTACATTCCCACTGTGTAGTATGTGAGCTATGTTGCTGTTCTACTGTTGATCTGTTACAGAGCTGGCCATACAGTGATGGAAGGTAACATTCTCGTAGGCATCATAGCTTAACGATGCTTTGTGTTATGCCTATTAGTGACTTTGTTTCACAGCAGTGCAGTAGGTTATCATGTCATTTCACATGCTGTTGTCCTACTGTATCATGATGCACAGTTGGTCTTTCATGGATTACCTATGTTGGTACACTCACTATAGTCAGTGTACCCCCAAATCCAACAAGGTAATGGAGTCATTTAAATTCCTTTCTTTTCCCCAGAGTACTGTGTACACTGACAGTTAATTGATTGCCCCAACACTTCAGCAGCCACAGTGTGTGTGGGTGCATTTGCCATCTTTTCCGGTGAATTGTTTTATTTTATTGTCCCAGGGTGGTGTGATAGTGGGATATGTTTTTTTTTTTGCATTATGTATTTTTTGCCACCTTACTGGCCCCTGGCCTGCCACTCCTTCCGGCTGCACAAGACCCCCCCCCACCTCCTCACCCCAACCCCCTTCCTACTCGCCTCAGATCGCAGCCAACCCAGGGGTGGCCTGGCGTAACCCTTCGCCAGATGGGTCCCTCTCTTCCGAGGGTGAAGGCGCCAGGAGGGGAGGTGCCCGCACACTCTCATCAGCCCCTGGGTGCTGCTGAGGCGGATTCCAGGGCGTTGGGGCATCTAAGGTGGTGGGGAGTTGGCAGCCATCATCTGGCAGACCAGGCAGCCCTTTTCCACTTTTCCTGTGGGGAGTGACGTTTGACGTCAAGGCGTACGCCGATGTCTGTCACCGCCCCTTGGATACCGGACGGCTGTATTGCTACACTCCCAGCCTCCATGCAAATAGCTTCTGTGGTGTCGTCCCCTACCCTCCCCAGAGAAGGAGAGCTGTCCCTGGATGCTCTATCCTTCTCCCCCCGGCCGGCCCTCCGGCAACCCGAGTTCGCTCCCGAACCCAGGTCGCTGGCGTCGCAGATGGAAATCCAACCGCTGCGCCGACGGGCCGGCAGTGGGATATGTTGAGTGTTGTTGATGGATGTTGTTGTCTTTGCTTTGAGTGTTGCTGGTGTCCACAACAAAATGAAGACAACATTGTTAAGCATACATGTCCATTACACCCATTTAGATCTGTTATGCACCTCATAGTGTGCAGTGAGGTTCACGTTACACCATTCTGTCAGTGTTCTCACTGGTGCAATATCAAGGTTTCACCATGCATGATATTGTGAGTATGCATGCCATTTTTCCCGCTGGTGCAGACATCCTCATGCATCCAAACTTACACTGAGATATGTGAAGGAGAGCACTCACCCAAGTCTGATGACCACAACAATTTGCATGTCCACAAAAAAAGATGTTACTGCAAGTGTACTTTATTTTACTGCAATAAAGATAGCGGTACATGTGGCATGAAGTTAGGAATATGATGATCATTACTGCGGTTATTTTGTTTTTGTTCTGCAAATATTTGTGGACATCAGTCTTGGAATAGTGTTGTCATTTATTTGGGAGTTGTATACAGATGAGCCGCTGAAGCATGGGAAATGCATGTGCAGTTTACAGAGCAGACAAGGAGGATGAGGATGTGTATGAGGGGAAGTGTGGTGATACTGCGTGATTTCAACCTAACAGTGGTTCAATGGAGTACCCTTATCACCACCTCGCCAGGTAGCAGGTGCTCATGGATACAATCCAGGATGGCTTCCTGACATACACGGTAAGTGGTCATACAAGGCTTGGTAACACAGTGGACCTGTTAGTGATGAATGTGTCGGCAGTGAGGGAGGTAATAGTCGAGGACCCACTAGGTGGTATCGACCACCAAACAGTGTGTTTCATGTTCACATTCTGCAGTGAGACTGGAGACAGGGGCACTAAGGTGGTTTATTTTAGGATCATTCAGTTTTGGATGATGGGAGAAATAATGCAAAGGAGACTGCAGAATATAAGGTTCTGTGCGTATGCAGAGTAAAACTACGAAGTCATTAAAACTGCGCTAACAGGCAACAGTAGCCTGCACCATGGCTATGATTAAGAAGACCACAGGCACCAAACCATGCTGACTAAACAGTGAATTGCTGCAGGTGGTGAGTGCAAAGAGGTCTGCATATAGCAAGTACAGGAGAATGATGAAGGAGGAGGATAAAGAGGGCTATGGGAGTTTCTGCAGGAGGTGACTAGGTGGGAGAAAATAGCCAACGCCTCCAGGGAACTAAGGTTAGCACAGAGTATAAAGGCATGGAAGAATGACTTTTGTACATTTGTCAGGGGAAAGAGGATCTGCAGAGAACATATAGTGAGGATAAAGTTGGGAGGGGAATGGTTGAAAGAGGAAGAGGTGGAAATAGTAAATGACTAATCTAATTCTGCTCTGCTTTCACTAAGGAGCACAATATGTATACCCTAGAACAAAGGAGGGAGAGAGGTGATATGATTAAAAACATTCAAACACCTTAAGGGCATTAACAAGGTGAAAGAATCTAACATAATTCAATATAAGAAAGATAGCAGAACAAAAGGACACAGCATGAGATTAGAGGGAGGCAGATTAAGAGGTAATGTGAGGAAGTTCTTTTTCACAGAAAAGGTGGTGAATGCATGGAATGGCCTACCTCCGGAACTGGTGGATATAAACATAGTGCACTGCTTCAAACAGGCATGGGTTAGGCATAGGGCAGCAATACAGATGAGTATGAATAGATAGGCCATTGACAGAGCAAAAGGCCAGTGGCACATTAATAAGGCAGAAAAATAAATGGCCATAGTGGATGGGCCTTGCGGTCCATATCTTGCGCCAACTTCAATGTTTCTATATTATGTTTCTACATTGTTCTGAGTGATTACTCACCGTGCACTCATTGCTTGGTAGAAGTAATGCACTGACTTGGGAGCGAAGTAGGTAACAATTTTGTGGAAAGATTCCACCATTGATGTCTGTTCCCCCAGAGAAAGCATGGCCACATCAGTGAGAAGGCGCCTGTTCTTCACTATTAGCACGAGTTCCTTGTAAGCTTTAGACCCTATGAACCACAATACAGAACAATGATAATACTTCCCACGATGCATTGTTATTGCCATACTTTTAGCATTGGCAAAGAACTGTCACCTACCACTCCGAAGCCAGTCACAGTCCCCTAGGTCTCCATGCTCACATTTCTCAAATGTCGCACCATGATTTTCATGGATGTTGATGTTGTGGTTCAACACACTCTCCCATTTTGCTACGACCAATCCTGCATTGCCACCACTGCTGGCAGCACACCAGTACAGGTGATTACTTATTGAGTGACACCAACCAAGGAGGTCCAGGCATGTCTTGCGCTTTGCTGCCGCCTCTATCTTTCTTGTGACACCTACATGTTGAGTAAGCATAACTGCAACAAATTTCTGTTGAACAGCATAACCAACAAGGAACAACAGGCATCGAAGTTTCCAATGCATGACCTCATTCCAAGATGCTATTAGCACTTTGGAGTGCGGCATGATGTATCATTGTTGCTCAGTGTCTTATAATTTCCATGGCATGACCCCATCTACAACACCCTTATTGATTACACTCAGACACTGGAATGTGCCTATCAGGGTCCTCCTGACCCTTCTCTCCTCAAGGGTGTACATATTCTGGTGTCACAGCCTGCTGTCATATTGTCACCACTGCATTCGAAAAATCACGTTTGTTGTCCTCCTCTGTACCCCCGACAGTAACCGGACAGCACACTTCAAGTATGGCCTCCAACACTGCACACAACAACCAAAGTGTGGCTTTACTAATGACCTTTGAAGGGCCATGATTACCTATGTTCACCTGGACAAAACACCCCTCAATATGCAGCACACCATTTTGCTAACTTTTGCAGCCACTGTCCAGCACTGGGAATTGTTATTCATGGTCCCTGTTACCATTACCCCTAGGCCCATCTACTCAGTCCCTGTATGACTTTCCCTCCCACCTCAGTTCTTCCATCTCACTAGTAACAAAACATATTTGTGTCAACCAATGAACAAATTGAATTTGTACAGACTGTTACCTTTTGCCACATGCCACACATCATACCAGTGCTTCACATCTGGCTTCTTCTCCCTCAAGAACTTACGGACCTGCATGTGGCGGTCTGTGGTGATGCTCTTCAACGTTATGCCCCTCTGCTCCAGGTATGACAGCCCACGTTTAAGACCTTCAAGCTCCATTGCATTAGAGCTGCTGACTTTGTTGCACTGAGTACAGATACAGAAAGTCACACAATGTTGGTGTACTACTGCCACTGTTATCACTGCAAACAATGTAAGCCTTGGTTCAGCATGTAGTGTTAAGACATGACAGACACGGCACACTGTGCCATAAATGTGAAAGTGAGGAGTGCCATACCTGGACATTTTCAATGTGTAAAACCTTCTTAGTGTCAAGGTCCATGAATGTGTATGCCCCATACTTGGCACTGTGTCCCGGAGAACAGCATCTGGCATCACCACCGATGTTCACTGGTGATGTGATGGCAGACAGCATCTTTTTCTGCTCATCTGACCACACTGCATTTATGGTAGGAATAATATATGACTTCTGTATCAACTGAAATGTTCTTACAGAAATCAATGAGCAAACACACTCAGTGACTGTTTTGGAAGAGCACCGGAACGAAATATGGATGTTGCAATCTCAAGGTTGCCGCCGGCCATACATCCAAACCTTGGCTGACTCTCCCACATGGTCTGATGACCAAAACGGCACTGATGTGTGAGTGCCACAAATGAGCCAAATAGCTGACACACAATGACCTTACATGGAGACATGCAAGTGGGGTAGGTTTCCAGGGCTTCTGTCAAGCTGGACTTGTACACAAGAAACTTTCGTTCTCCATTTTTTGGTGACCTGCAGAGGACATTTTCAGTCCCAAAACAAAAAATGAAATGTTTGTAGACTGAGTAACCTGTACATAAACACTGGAAAAAAATGATGTCTGTATATATTTATAAAATGGCAGGTTACAATAGTGTTATCTGGTTGGCTCTTATTTATGTGTAAAATACGGTTTGCTCATGGGTAAAAGAAAGAACTGCTCAGCACTGAACAGTCTGTAACACAGATCAGTGGGCATTTGCAACACAGGCATTTCAGTTAGCCCCCCACTGCCAGAGCTGAACTTCCACCACAAAAATGGCTGCTACCGTTCGACTGTAAACAGGCTTCCAGTGGACCCAAAAATCAGAAGTACCTTAAATAAGCAGTAAAACAAAGGAATTAAATGTGGGTTCCCTGATTATCACACTCTCCTTACATACAAAAACAAATTAGAAACAATAAGTATTGTTTATAGTGTTCACTACAACTGTTTCCTTCTTGACAGTCAAAAATCCCCCTTGTGTCTTTAACTGCTTATCAGGGAACTGACTTCGTCTTGCCCTGACAGTGAGATAACTGAGTCTCTGTCTGGGTGGGCCAAGCAGTCAGTATCTGCCATCACTTTCAATGTTTCTATGTATAGGGCCTACAGACAGCTATACATAAGGTACAAAAACTGCCTATCTGCAAACAATATCACTGTTTACTTCAGCAATGAAACATCTTGATACTGCCCACATTTGAATAATAGTGGAACACATCCACTTGAATATGAAAAACTTACTGAGATACAGTAATGTCGGATACATCGCTGTCAGTTTCAGTGTCTGATACATACCAGTCGGGGTCATTGTGTTCCATCTTTTGTTCTAGGTCTGAATCATACATGTCGATCTCTTCATTGTCGCTGCCATGCAACAATTCAACTGTAGTCGTCTGAGTTGACACATCCACCATGAACGGCACACACTGAATGCCAGTCTCTCTTGAAGATGTTCTGTACTGTGTAGTTTTGCTCAAACGTGGTATGCGTGTCTGTGTGGAACGCACAAGTACCTGAAAGTAATGTACAGTCAGACATAAGTATGTGAATGATGGCTTAGAAAAAAAAAAAAGAGAAACAGCACCTCAACCATCACCGCCACTGGGCTGGATGACAACATAAATACATAAAATCAAATATTGCAGTTAAAAGGAAATTATAAATCATTCAAGAAATGCTTTGGCCCCTAACAGGACAGAGGTACTGGGTCAGAGGAACAAATCCACTACACCACCCTCTGAGTTCTTCCAGTAAGAACAGATATAAACCGCCTGAGGACTGTACCAGATAGGCCACAGATGAACCTCAGACAAGCGAGTTACATTGAAAGGTCGTGCTGTAGCACAGTACACATTACTTATCGTACTCCACCAAAGCTGGACATAAAATGGCAGACAAATTGATTGTTTCCATCTGGAGACACACTACATCATCAGTTACTGCTGCCACATAATCAAGTAATAACCCATACAGTTCATGGGGACATGGGCAGTGATTGTAAAACATACTGTGATGCTTCATACCCATCAGACATGATGTCCCTCTGTGCACATCAGGACACACCACCCCACATGTACTTCTCACACCTATCAAGGTGTCACAGTTTGGAACACTGCCAGAACTATATTGAAGAATATGTTAACATTGTGTGCAATCACTAAATCTTCAAAGAAACTGAGACAGTTCATCAATGCAAAAAACATTACCACAGGGGAAACCTGAATAGCAACACTGCACATGGAAGGACTGTTCACATCCATGAATCCAGAGTCAAAGGACACTGAGAAATCATCCTCAGTTTGTGTCATGCAGCCATTGTCATCAGTCTCTGATGCACATGCAGATTCTGACACCATGTCATCCAATTCATCGTCTGCCACTGGAGACATATTTGAAATAAGCTGCAAAGATGAAGAAAATGGAGAATAAGGGTTACAGTGTAAAAAGTACTATACACTGTATGGTAACAATATCTCGTGCAATGACTTATAACACCATCTTACCACCCCTTCATTCCTATTTTCAAGTGTTACTGGTAAGCACATTCATAATCAGCCAAAGTACGGTCACAGTTTCAGACTGTGGTGAACCAGCAGTTATAACACCCGTTTCCAAAAATAAATTGAACAATGAAATCACATAAGCATACAAATGGATGCCAGGAAACCACCACTTGCCCCATGAAGTTTGCCCATTTTCACCATGCTAACACCTAGCCCCACCAAGCTCCCTTGAACCCAATAATGCCTGTACAAGGCCCTCTGGAACCCCACAACACTATCAGCCACCAATACCTCCTCAGGAAGCACATTACTGTTATCCACCACCCTGTCAGTGAAGAATTACCCTCTCATGTTCACTCTTAAGTCTCCCTCACCCCCAGGGCTCAGGCCATGACCCCCTGTAATGGTCACATAGAGCAGTACACTGCAGCATGAAGTACACCATGTACACCATGTACACCACTCCCACAGCACAGTACTCTCCTGGCAATAGTGCGGTGACACCTTCAAAATGGTGTTTCACCAAGTGGTGGTAAGGAGTAAGGAGGCTACCATCTGTATTGTGGTGACGACAATGGGACACCTGTATACAACAAGGTAGTCAGGTCACAAATTTGTCATTCTCAGTTTTCAATTTTCAGAACAGTGATACATAACGTCAGGAAAATGGATGGTTCTCCACATTACACTTGGGTGGACAATTAATTGGTTACCAGGGCTAACAAGTACTGAATAGACATGTCTGCCAAGGTTTTAACTGGAACCACCTTTTTTATGTGAAATCAGCACAATGAGAAAGATGTCATTTCAGTCTATGGGGTGGTGGGGGATAACGCATGCCACTTGTCCTTACACAAAAGTACTGTGCATAGCAATACAATAACACAGAACTTTTTCTGCTAATACTGACAGCTTCTTTATAGCAGCCAGTGGCATGGACACTTTATTTTATAAGTGGTGGGTGGGGGACGGCAATAAGGGTAAATGACAGGTGTTATATGACTGAGACTTTGCTGATACAAAACTAATGCACGCCCCTAATACACCATACACTTAGCATGTGCCACAACTCCATGTATCAGTACCGATTACAGTACATGATGGCTGCTGCAAGTGAAACACCATCCTATGCCCATGGTGACCATTTCACAGCACCATTGACTGTGATGATGACATGTGGCATGGCAGCACCAACATGATGGCACATCAACTGAAATTGCCAAATAAGGTTAACAGTACAGCATCTGCTATGTAGTATTGTGTGCTACTCAGAAGCCTGCAAGCTATGACAGACACCTGGTGCATTGTAGGGTACAGAACCAGGTATAAGCCAATGATACAGTGGTGTATGCAAGGCATCGACAGAGGAGGGACGGGTGAAACACAGGTGATGCACCTGTGCATGATGGGTCAAGGATATTTGTGTGACACATAAAGCATGGCTTTTTCAAAAAACATGTAACATACCTGGTCAAGTTTATGCTTTTTCAAGAACACACTCTCTCTCTGGCACGGCTGGGCTTGCTGCTTTGAGGGATCTTCGATTCTTCGTGGGATCACACCTTTTTTCAGATCAATCCTTTTTTATCCACACTGTCTGGCAAGGTCAGGAAGCATGGTGAAGTCAGAGGAATCAAAGTGATCCTCGCACAATACAGCCCTGTCACCAGGCCTCCAGCTACGCTCTCTACAGCATGTTGTCACCCAGGCACGTCGCAGCTTCTTGCACTTTGGGAAAGTGAAGAAAGACTTTCCACTGGTATCACCATTTTTGCAGTTAGAAGCAGCACAGTAAACCATTATGTATGGTAGACAGGCTGACAGCAGCAACAAATAAAGACTATGAAAGTCTTTGACAAGCAAATGACGAGAAATTAACTATTGAAGAAAAACACAAGAAAATACAAAACGTTCAAAATTAGTCAATTAAGATATGTCAGAAGTGCAGCACACTAAAATTCTTCACACTGTCAGACCTGCAATGATGAAAGACTGCCACAAAAGAAGACAGCACACACGCTTTGGTTGTTTTTCTTTCAAGCTTTATTTACATGGATAAACATAAAAAGAACAACTGCCATTGGCCACACAACACTGGCTTTCTGATTTACGCGGCAAAAATAGACACATTTACCGCTAATAATGGGACCTGACTTGCACATTGTATGGCTGGAGGGGCAGTAAGCATTCACAGTGACATGCAGAACTATGGAACAGTTAGCAAACAAAACACTTTATTCCTGTAAACAGACATAATGATGTACTGTGGTGATCTCCGTGGACACAGTACTACATAGCCAGATGGACACTTGCCACCTAGTAGATGACAGGACCACAATAATTAGACTGTATTTGCCTACCGCTGGCCACACATAGGCATAACATCTGCTCAGACTCGGGAGTTTCCGGAGTGGTGGCAGTGACATGTTACATCATCAGCAGTGATGGAAAGTGCCGATCGGCGCCATGCCTCATCGCAGCTCTACACAGCACAATCGGAGCTTACTGAAAACATCCAGAAATAAACGAAGGTAGGACAAACAATTTTTCAGACCATCATTTCATGCACAGACACGGACTGGAGACACAGGGATAAGCAGTAAAGTGAATTTGGGGACTTTTCAGGTCACCTTTAAGGATTTGAAAGGACTGGTCAGGGTAGGAAACTTCCTGCATCCCTTGGCATGGGACCAGGTGGGAGAAACAGCTCAATTCTTTGATGGGTGGAAGACTGACCAGGGAAATATGGTAAAGAACAAGTAAAATCAGAGATCAACTTACCAGTGCCAGTGGGTAGCTGGGCTCTATGGTCCAGTAAAGGTCTGAGGGAGGTCTTGGGAAATAAAAGTTTCTGAGGCTTCATCAGGTGCCTAGAGTGGAATGCTGCCTAGTACATCTGTTGTCGCAGTCTTATGCCCCCCCCCCGTATTGTAAATAGTTAGTGCTCCATGGAGCAGGATGGCTGAAAAGTTTTAAGGAAGCAATGATAACCCCTGGGTTTTGGCAGAAATCACTGGGACCTCAGGTGTAATAAATTGGTTTGTTGCTTATTCCTGAGTGTGTGAGGGTGTTTTTAAAGATTACTAGATAGATGAATTCTGGAGAACTTAATGAATTTCTAACCAGATTTCTTTGGGAGGGAGTTTAAAGTTTGCAGCCCCTATGATGTTTGGTGCTTCCTGGGCTGGGATGCTGGTGGGAGACTCCAAAGAAGAAAGAGAAAACAGAAAATCTCCAGTTCCATCAGGCAGTATCCAGAGGAGCGGCAAGGGGTGGCCGGGGTAAGACAACACCATTTTTATTCTCCAAGGTAGTTTAATGTTCTGGTCTGGGTCTCTTTGGGTAGGCCCCCCTTCCCCTTTCATAACATCAGGAGCCCCTAGACAAATGGAAAGGTGGGGTGGCTACATGTGTAATGCCAGAATGTGGCTTAGACATGTAATTCCAGAATAGGAAGGGGACACACAATCTCGGTATGTGATGGGGACATGAAACATTAGAATGTGGTTGGGATGCACATTATCTAAATGTGGCAAGGATGCACAATTTTGGATTATAAAATGGGTAAAAAAAATCATGTAATCTGATTGGCTGACTGGCTGGCTGGCACGCTTTACCCATTGTAAATTGTAGCATCACCCCAGAGGAAAAAGTGCCAGACAGCCGCATAATTTTTTAAATCCCTGCAAACCCCCCAAAACACACAGCAAAGTCACCATTTTGCCTTCCCAGTATATGGAATTCCCCCCCATCAAACATAAACACAGACATGTTCGGTCATGGCCAAACCACGACAACAACACAGGAAATTGACAAATTCATCCTGCAGCTTTCAGAAAAACAAAACACTCTCTGATAACCCGTTGGTGATAACTGAAGCCTTCCAGTACTCCATATTTTGCCTCGAATCATAGCAGCCGTCCATTCGCGCCTCCCACCATGTCCATTCAAATATACATATATCTTAACATATAGAGCAATTGTAAAGTTCAGAAAGTAGTTCTTACTTAAAAATGAGGGCTACAAGTTGTAAAACTCATGGCTGAAAATCCAAGCCATGATACTGTCCAAGCGCATTTGCATATGTATATTAGTTGATAGCCGCATGCACAGTATCACAGCTCTGCTTTTCGGTCGTTTTACAACTTGTAGCCCTCATTTTTAATTAAGAACAACTTTCTGTTCTTTAGAATTGTACCATCTCTTAAAATATATCTTTATCTGATCGGACATGGTGAGAGACGTGCACGAGCCTCCTCTACCTTCAGCGCACAGCCACATCGACCCTCCACTAGTAGGCAGTTTTCCAGGTATGTGTGTGGTGCAGACAGATGGGGACACAGAAGAGATGCAGGTGCAAATTTAGTTGATAAGTAAAGGCAAATATAAATAATAAACAAGATGTTTGAGGTATAGGACAGGGACTCTCATGCCATAGCAGGCCCATACAATAAGGAAGCTAGGGCACAGTTAGGGACTGTTTTCTGGTGCAGCAATACAATCAGTGAAAATAATATAAAATAATAAAAAGTTTTCTTTCTTCTTTTTGTCAAAATTGCGGGACATTGTATAATCGCAATATGCCACTCCAGGGTGTGGTGATGCCAGGATTTAGCCACGCCTGGTGGTATATTGAATGGCAGAAACGGGGGGGGGGAAGGGGTGACAGATGGGGAAATCATGGAGAACGGAGTTTGGGAGGGTTTGAAGGCACTGAGGGTGGATAAGGCGCCAGGCCCAGATGACATCCACCCCAGGGTACTGAAGGAGCTGGCAGAGGTCCTTGCAGGACCTTTGGCAGACCTATTTAATGCCTCACTACATTCGGGGTGTGTACCTCAGGACTGGAGAATGGCTCATGTGGTGCCCCTCCACAAGAGTAGCCCCAAGGATGAACCGGGAAACTACAGACCAGTGATCCTCACATCCATCGTGGGTAAGCTAATGGAAACTATCCTGAAGGAGAGGCTGGTGGCCCTACTAGAGGCCAAAGGACTACAGAACAGCAACAGAATGGCTTCATATGTGGCAGATCCTGCCAAACCAACCTGGTGGAGTTCTATGACAGGGTAACTAGGCAACTGGACAGGGGCCATGCAGTGGATGTCCTGTATCTGGACTTCAGTAAGGCATTAGACTAGGTGCCACATGGAAGGCTTGGAAGTAAGTTAGAAGGCACTGGGGCAGGTGCAAAGCTGGTGAGATGGGTAGGGAACTGGCTGAAGGGAAGGCAACAGAGGGTGGTGGTGGGTGGGGAGCTCTCACACCCAAGGGTAGTGATGAGCAGTGTTCCACAGGGCTCGGTGTTGGGAAAAGTGTTGTTTGGGATATTCATTGCAGACATATCATTGGACATCAAGAGCAAGATCAGTCTGTTTGCTGATGATACCAAGGTAGGAGCAGTGGTGGATGACCTAGAGGTATTGCAGGATGATCTGGCAAAGCTTGAAACCTGGTCAGACACCTGGCAACTGGGGTTTAATGCCAAAAAGTGCAAGGTGCTACATTTTGGGATGAAGAACCCAAGGAGAAGTTACCAGCTGGGGGAGTGCAGCTAACCCAGACAGAGGAGAAGAAGGATCTGGGGGTGCTCATTACAGGGCCAATGAATAACTCGGCACAATGTAGGAAGGCATCTGCAAAGGCCAACAAAATGCTGAGTTGTATTGCAAAGGGTATATTCTCGAGGAGGGAGGAGGTGATTCTGCCACTGTATAGGTCATTAGTTAAACCGCACCTGGAGTACTGCATGCTGTACTGGCGCCCGTATCTGAAGAGGGACTATAAGTTACTGGAGGAGGTGCAGTGCAGGGCGACAAAGATGATCAAGTGGCTGGGGGACTTATCATACGAGAGGAGACTGAAGGAGTTGAACATGTACTTGCTGGAGGAGAGGAGGGACAGGGGAGACATGATTGAAACTCTTTAAGTACATGAAAGGAATAAACAAGACAGGTACAGAGGGGCTGTTCAAAATAAGGGAGGGGAGGGACACCAGGGGCCATGATATGAGACTGGAGGGAGGCAGGAAGGTTAAGGAGGGAGACAAGGAGACACTTTTTTACAGAAAGGGTGGTGGCTGGGTGGAATGCGTTACCTGCAGAAGTGGTATCCAGTAGAACAGTGGACTGCTTCAAAAGGGGATGGGACAGGACAAGGGGCAGTGTCAATGAAGGGGAAGGGTGAAAGGGAGGGGCAGCTGCAGAACAAGGGGTGCTAGCTACACATTCGAGTAGACTTGATAGACCTCTAGGTCTTTATCTGCTGGCAAATTTCATATGTTCATATGTTCATATTGCTTAAATGTTGTGGGGACACAATTTCAGAATGTGATGCAAACACAGTATCAGAATGTGGTTGGGATTTGCAATGTCAGAATGTGGCAGTGATGCACAATTTCAGAATGTGGCAGTGACAATTTCATACAATGGTATCGACAGTCACTTTTGGTATGTGTGAGGGACATGCAGTTTTAGAATGTGTCAGGGATGCACAGTTTCAGAATGTGGCAGGTACATGCCATTTCAAAATGTGACGGGGATACACAATGTTGGAATGTGGCGGGGATGTGCAATTTTGAAATGTGGTGGTTGTGTAGAATTTTGGATTGTGGCAGGCACCACCGATTTCAGAATAAATTGTCTATCCAGCCACTTTTGATAGTGTGCATCTCCACTATGTTGGCAGACTGTCAACCCAGTCAGATTCCTAGATGTTTGTCCATTTCACATTCTGAGACTGTAAATCCCTGCCACATTCAGAGACAGCATGTCTAGGGTAGGAAGGAGTAGGCTGTTGGTTAACTAGGATCTGCAACTTATCCAATAGGTAGGGAAATGGGCAGACTAGGTGGGCCAAGCAGTCCTTATCTGCTGTCAAAGTCTATGTTTCTATGTCTCTGCCACTTTCTGAAACTGTGCATTCACTCTGTATTCAGAGAGAGCAAATCCCCCCAACATTTCGAGACTGCATGTCTCTCATTCCAAACTTATGTGTTTCTCCCATTCTGAGATTGCATGTCCCCACCACATTCTGAAATTGCATTTCCGTAACACATTCCAAGACTGTACGTCCCCTGCACATTCTGAGCTTGCATGTCCTTACCATATTCCATGATTGCATGTCTCTCATTCCAGCTTTGTTTCCTCCTATATTCTGAAATTATTCCTGTCACATTCCAAACTTGTATGTCCTCACTGCTTTCTGAAACTGATCCCAGCCACACTTCAAAATTTTGGCAAGCTAAACTCTCATGGCTGCAGTACTTGAAATTGCACCTAACCCTGACATTCCAAATCTAAGTCCGGCACACCAAGTATAGTACTCTGCATTAGAATAGAAACCTAGAATTTGCCAGCAGAAAAAGACCATTTGGCCCACTATGTCTGCCTTGATGTTCCCTGCCTAATATGTCTCTGCAGACCCAAACTGATCTCCAGAAACTTTCCCTCCTCCCTGTTTTCTAATAGGCCCCTATGTCTACCCCGCACATACTTGAAGCCCCTACTTTTTTGCCTTCACCACTTCTGTTGGAAGTCTGTCCCAAGCATCTACCACCTTTTCGGTGAAGAAATATTTTCTCACATCTCTCTTAAACTTCCTCCCCTCCAGCTTCATTGCATGCCCCCTGGTCCTGGTGCTCATTATCATTTGAAAGACCCCCTCCTGCACCCTATTTGCCCCTGTGAGGCACTTGTAAGTCTCTATCATGTCCCCTCTTGCTCTCCTCTCTTCCAGGGTGCACATGTCGAGATCCCACAGTCTCTCCTCATAAGAATTCTTGTACAACCCTAGAACTATTACAGTTGCCCTCATCTGGACTGCCCCTACCTATGTCCTTTCTGAGATGTAGCCTTCAAAACTGGACACAGTAGTCCAGGTGGGGTCTCACCAGCAAGCAATGAACTTGTCATTAATGATAAAAATTTGAACGATCAAGAAACTTGCACTTCTGGTGAATTTTGTGCTGGTATTGCCAACAGGGATTTTACTTTTTGCTGGAAACTGGGAAATCAATGAGAACAACTAAAAACAATGCTTGAAGACATCACAGTGGTGCCAAGCAGCCTTGTAACTAGATCAATGATATCAAAATAAATTTACACCATAAACATGCATTCTAGGCTTAAAGGAGAACTGTGCTAAATTTATAATGCACATTTCCTGGCAGAAGCTGTTTTTTAAGTACCAGTTCCAATTCTGTCATCATTCCAACTTTACTGACCTTTTATAGGGCCAATGATTTCCCTTTTTCAGTGGAAAACACTGGTAAAAAACAGAAGTTGTCATTTTTAAACAAGCACTTTGCACTTTGGAGACAATGTTTTCATGGAAAAACCCACTTTACACCAACTTGTGGACAAACCCCTCCATTTTGAATCAAATATTTGTACAGAACATGATTTCCCCCAATTTTGCAGAATGGAAAATGGATTTTAAGATTTTGTCAACCAGAGTTGGACAATTCTGAAAAAGGAAAATCATTGTTCCTCCTTTTAGTAACAAAACTGGGTGGTTCTGATTTACACTCTGCTGGTGAAGACCATTTGAAAACTATATGGACTAGTTGAGGTCCCTCTCAATCACAGAGTTGTGTAGTAGAGCACAGATGTATCATGACACCAATGTAAGAGCTTAGTTGGGACATAAACTATATTACAGAGCTCTAAAGTGGCCCTTACCACCAGAGTGTAAACCAGAAACACTCACTGAAATTATTAAAAGGGCAGTAAACATGGAACAATTGATCACATAACAAAAACAACCAAAGCAGTAAACAAAAAAAACTTGGTGCCCTTTACAGAGTAAAAAGCTGCCTAACAACCGAGACTCAGCTGAACATTGTGCTTCACAGTGACTGGGGCTGTAAGATAACTAAGACTTATGCTCCCCCTTCAACTGCTGTCGCTACTTTGACATCCAGACTCAAATGGGGAATTGACTAGGGGCAGACCGCAAGAACAGCTCTCAGCTCCCTCTTTCAGCCACCAACAGAACTCAGACTCACAAAGTGGCTGACCACAGCTTCAAACCAGTTAGCAGCACTGCAGGCATGAAATAGGTGCTGACAAAACATAATTAACTGATTTTTCCCCCCTACAATTCTAGAGCTAATCCCCAAGCAAGTGGAAACAGGGCTGCACTTGTAATCTATGTCTCACTACCCACACTGTGTTTTTTTTGTTGCTTCTTACCTCATCTATAACCAGAGATACACTCTCCTCGGATGCTCCTCTGTCCCAGAAGCAGTAGTACAGGGACGGACAGGAATAGCAAAGCTAACATACCTAGAGTGTTGACTGATTATTTTTTTATCCTAGCAGGGACACAAGAAACTACACCCTCCTCCCTAATCCCACCATCCCCAATCCTACCCTCCCCTGCTACTCACCATTTATAGCCACCAAATCACCTCCAACTTCCTGCCTACATATAGGAAGGGTGGTGATACAACATAACACATAAGAAAAAATATATATATACATCTTTCTTTTTCTACTCTTTCTTCAACCTCCTTCCCTTTTATTCTCATTAGGTTCCTCATAGGCCATGGACAACATTACCTGCCAGTAGTGCGGTACATCCTTTCAGAGGGCACACATTTAGGCACTATGGCACTGCCCCACATGCTGGACAATAGGAGATCTGAAAGCCCAACTCAGAGAGGCATTGGAGCAAATCAAATATCTCCACAACCTGATTGGAAACCACAAACCTTCTTGCCCCTTTATGCCACTCCATCTCCCTCAGGGGAGCATCCCACATCACCTCACCACCTCTGGTCCAGGAGAATGGCAGGTAGTAAAGGGTGGGCAAAAGAAAGTCACACAGGTTCCAAAAGCAGTCACCATATCAGGAGGCACAAATCAAAATGGCAAATAGATACACCCCTCTCGCCAAAGAGGGAGAACGCGGGTATAATGCCAGACACCGCCAGTCTAGTCGCACAACAAGAACAATCAAGGAAGGAACTATGAAGGACTAATATAGAAGGGAACAAAAGAAAATACTTATTGGGGGTGATTACATGATCCGAGGAGTACAGTCACACATAAATCAGGGTCCTGAGACACAGGTGGTAGGTTGGGAGGCAGTATAGTGCAGTGGTTTAAGGCTCTGAGCTGCAAATCTGGAGACCTGAGTTTGAATCCCACACCCTCCACTTGCATACTGTGTGACCCTGAGCAAGTCACTTAACTTCCCTGTACTCCCAGGTTGCACCTGTAAACAAGCTTTCAGCTTAGTGTGTCTCTTCTGGTTAAACAATTAGGAAATGCCTAACCAGGGCTTCTGCAAAAAGAGACACTGACTGTATTAACAGGTTAATAAAAAGGGAAGGTAAATGCACAGGCATTTTCACCCATACAGGTACTAATGATCTGGCAGACCAGACACTTGAGGAGACCAAACAGCACATATCTAATTTTGGGCGAGCCCTTAACCTCTCACTCCTCAGTCATTGCCTTCTCAGAGATCCTTCCAGTATGGGGAAAGGAGACAGTAAGTAAAGGATACTCAAGGAATAAATAGAGGAAATAAACACTTGGCTGCAGAGCTGGTTCCAAGAAAGGGGGCTCCTCTTCATCAGGAACTGGTGGGACTTCTGGGACAGAGGTCTCTAAATATGATGGTCAGCACATGACATGGGAAGGCATGCACGCACTAGGGCAGAAACTGGATGTAGCCATCGACCATTTAAACTAGGCACTGGGGAGCAGACAGCAGTGACAAAAGGATCTGCTACCTCTCCCCCAAAACTCCACCAAATCAGGGATACAAATACTAAAAAGAGAATTCATCAATTGGGTGAAGAAACAGATACCAACACAAATAATCACTCAAAATAGGACATGACACCAGAAAAGGGGAGGGTGACCAAGTTTGGAAAGCTATGTTCACTAACACAAGGAGTCTAATAAAATAACTGACCTCACTGCTATCAACGCTGTAGCTGTTCTGGACTTAGTTGCCATCACCGAAACCTGGTTAAACAATAACCATGACTGGGAAACAACTATCCCAGGATAGCGTCTCTTCCAGAAAGACAGAACTGGGCATGGGGGAGTTGTTGTGTATGTATAAAGGAGGACATAAGAGTGACTGTAAACCAAAATGACAATACAGACACTGAGTCACTTTGAGTCACTCTGGAGGCTGGTAATGGAGCAGTAACTCGGGTAGGAGTGTTTTACTGACTATCGGTGACAGGGTTGGAGGGAGACAATGAAATATTGGAAACCATACACAAAATGAGTAATATGGGGAAGTGATAGTGGTGTGGGACTTCAATGTACCCGGTGTAAATTGGGGTACCCATACAGCAAGTTCAACCAGAAGCAAAGACTTTCTGGAGGCTCTGCACATATCGGGCCTGAAACAGCTTGGGGGGGACGCTGTCCTTGACCTGTTACTAACAAATGGGGATAATATCTTGGAGGTAGAAGTAGGGAGCCAACTAGGATCCTGTGATCACTGCATGGTGTGGTTTCATATCAGGACAAAAACAGAAACTAAGCACTCAAAAACTAAAGTCATGCACTTCAAATGAACAGAGTTCACAAAAATGAAGGAAGATCTTAAAGAGAGGCTTGCAAATATTGTATGGGGTAGGGATGTTGAAGAGTACCGGGCACATCTCAAAATGGCTACACTACAAACTGCAAACCACTACATAAAAAGGGTGAGCAAAGCACAAAAAAAACACTCTGGTTTTCCAAGGGAGTAGCCACCAAGGTCAGAGAAAAATGGACTGCTTTCAGGAAATACAAAAATAAAAAAACAGATCTGACAGAGACAGGGAAGACTACAAAGAAAAACAAAGGGAAGCAAACAGGGAAATCAGGACAGCGAAGGCAACAACAGAGGAGAGGATAGTCAAGGAGGTCAAAAAGGGAGAGAAAACCTTCTATAAATATATCAGTGAAAAGAGAAAGACAATAGGGGGAATTGTCAGACTCACAAAGAAAGATGGAGGAGACACCGAGGAGAACATGGACAAAGTGGAAATCCTCAACAGATATTTCTGCTCTGTATTCATAAAGGAGCAGGATGGCTGTGGACCCACCATTACAGGAGGCAATAAAGGAAGTGTCAGAGTATACCCAGGTCCCTTTACAAAGGAAGGAGTCCTAAAGGAGCTGGAGAAAATCAGTATAAACAAGGTCATGGGACCAGATGAAATGCACCCTAGGTTACTGAGAGAACTAAGGGAGGAATTGGTGGATCCACTGGCTGATCTTTTTAACTTATCACTTGTTGAACTGGGCGAGATCCCACAAGATTGGAAAAAGGCCACAGTTATCCCTCTACACAAAAGCTTGAGCAAGGAGAGTGCAAGCAACTACAGATAGGTAAGGATTATATCCTTTCTTGAGGACAACAGCAAATTAGACACAAAACAGCATGGCTTTACCATAGAAAAGTTATGCCAAACCAATCTAATTGATTTTTTCAACTGGGTGACAAAAATAGTGGACCAGAGAGATGTTGTAGATGTAGTATACTTAGATTTCAGCAAGGTCTTTGACTCATTCCCACATAGAAGGCTAATAAACAAATTAGACAGCATGAGATCAGGGCATCAAGTGGTAAACTGGGCATTGGGTCCAAAGAGAGCCGACAACAATAGCGTCGGCAAGGAGCACGCTGTAAAAATAGCACTGTTTTTGTTTTTGCCCCCACACCCCCTGTCTATAGGATTCTCACTCCGAGGGGGAGCAGATCCTGGGGAAAGTTAAAATTTGTGGGGCCATGAAATACTGTTTCCATGGCCCCATGTTAAAAAAAACAAAGTCCCAATACGTTAAAAATGTTAGAGCCCATGATTAGAACCCTGGTCTCCACTGCTGTTGGCCAAGCTGCTCTGTGCCCCAGCCCTCCACACCACAGGAGCAGATTGGCCAGGCTCCTGGATTCTGCTACCCTTGTCCATATAGTGGTACCATGGACAGCGACCAGTGGAGTGCATATGGCTAGTGCTGTAAATCCCTGCTCGCTGTCCCTGGTAGCGCTATACGGACTTGTTCTCTCTTGACTGGCGCTATTAATATAGCACTCATCTGACTTGATACTGTAAAGGGGGTACGGAACTGGCTTACTGGAAAGACCCAAAGAGTACTTGTAAATTACTCACTTTCAGAGGAAAGAGGTATAGCTAGTGGAGTGCCACAAGGTTCAGTGCTTGGACCAATCCTATTCAATAGTTTTGTTAGTGACATTTCTGATGGACTAGAGAGTAAGGTGAGTTTGTTTGCAGACAACACAAAAATAGGCAATAAGGTAGACACTCCAGGTGGAGTGGAGAAGATGAAGGCTGACCCTAAGTCTCTGGAAATGCAGTCAAAATTATGGCAACTAAATTTTAATGCTAAAAAATGTAAGATCATGCACCTTGGAAGGGCTAACCCAGGACAGGATTACTACCTAGGAGGAGAAAAACTAGAATCCTCTAAACAAGAAAGAGATCTGGGGATAATTATAACTGATGACCTGAAAATGTCCAAGCAATGTGGGAAAGCGACATTGTGAGCAAATGGTATGTTGGGATGCATAGGCAAGGAGATTACCAGCAGAAAAAGAGAGGTTGTCCTGACACTCTATAGCTCACTGGTGAGGCCACACCTGGAGTACAGCATCCAGTTTGGAGACTGCACCTTAAAAAGATATTAACAGACTGGAAACAGTGCAGAAGAGAGTTACAAAAATGATACATGGACTGTACAACAAAGCTTATGATGAGCATTTGCATGACTTGAAAACATACTCCCTGGAGCAGCAGAGGGAGAGGGGACAAGATCAAGACCTTCAAATTCTTAAAAAGAATAAACAAGGTGCAGGTTCAGGACCTGTTCTATATTAAAATTCACTTAAGAATCAGGAGGGGTGGGCGGGGGCAGGACCAAGATGGCGTCTTGAGGCTGAACTACTGTGGGAGGGAGCTCTGAGACTCACGGAGCTCACAGTCTACCACTTATCCTTTCGGACACTGGTAATGCAGCACAGATCACACTCTAGTTTATGGATTCTCTTCTGATAACCAGTAAACTGAACTTATGATATGGTAAAAACAACTTTGTTTTCCTTTCATGGCCCGGCTTTACTTGAAAGCTATTGCAGTGGTCTCTTGACTATGCAGAGATAATTGTACTCACCAGGTTATGGAGAAAGTTCCCTGAGGATAAAATGGAACTAGAAAGAGCACATAGAACTCCACCTAGAAGAATTCCAAATGCAAGATACCCTAGAATCTTATTTGTGAAATGTCACAAATATCGAGAGCGTGAACTAATCCTACGAGAAGCGAAGAAGAAAAAACCTGTGATGTATCCTGGTACTCAAATGTCCATTTTTCTGGATATTGGCCCAGATTTGCAAAAGAAAAGAAATGCATACAAACAAGTAAAACAAATCCTTTGGGAAAAACTAATTCCATTCTCCCACTGAACCCCAGCAACTTTAAACATTTACTATAAAGGGAAAACTATAAATGCAGGCACCCCACAAGAGGTGAAAGAATTTCTTCGCCAGATACTGAATAAAGAACCAGAAAAACAATCCTCAAATAAAGAAAGAAACAAAGAAAAAAAGACCTGAGGGGTGAAGGATAGAAAATGGCATACCCTTATATAAATATGAAAAAAAGGAAAAGTTATGTGAGGAGAGTTTATTAAAAATAAAAAAAAAAATAAAAAAGAACCAGGGGGCACAATATGAAGCTAGAGGGGGCAGATTCAGAGGCAACACACACAAGTTCTTCATTACCGAAAGGGTGGTAGATGCATGGAACTGCCTTCCACAGGTTGTGGTGGAGGCAAAAATGGTGGGAACTTTCAAAAACCTGTGGGACAGGTACAGGGGCACCATAACACTGAATAGCAGTTAAGGGAGGGGGGTAGGCTTATGGGCAGACTAGATGAGTCATATGTTCCCCTTTGGCCGACACTTTCTATGTTTCTATGTTAGGGAAGCTGGTGCTATCCATACCTAGCTTTCGCTACCGGAATATGGAGCTGTCATCTACAGGGGCCTCTCCAGAAAAGGAGCTGCACAAGTTTTACACCATTTACAATAATATTTGTAAATTTTGTGCTGAATGCCTCAGATTACTCATCACCTGCCACCCCAAAACAAAATGGACCTACCTGAGGGACAATAAACTCTTCAATATAACAAAAAAACAAAGAACCCAAGACATAGTACAAGCTTCTTCAAACACAGAATTACCACTACAACCTGCGCTCTGTAATCACCAATGTACTCATTATCACCAGCACAAAAACAAAAACTGTTGAATGAACTATTTCTAACAATCCATGGCTAGTGAAATAAGCTACCACTCACTGTCCAAAACAAGACAAACTATGCTCAGTTTAGAAATAGTGTTGTAAGAAAGCAATAAGACATGATGGGGTGTGCATTGAACAGATCTGACCGCACGTTGAGGAGCATAGTAAGGGGCAAGGCTGCAGGCCAAGTGCCCTCAGTGCCTGGAGGTGCAGTCAGATATGTTCAGTGCACAACCCAGAGTGTCTTATTGCACTTATAAGATGGGCTTCCTTTTAAAAAATATTTTTCTGGCATTAAATAAATATGTTTACACATGTAAAACAGATACATTTAGATTAGCTTTTGGTAAAATAGTCCTTCTGCCTGCTAGACAGTGATGTCTTTTTTTTTTTTGCTTTAGGACTTTTGTCCTTGTTTGACATCCATAGTTGTAGTCTACTTCTTCCTGAGAGCATTAGCCAGGGGCTTGTCTTCCCACCCTTCTCCATAGTACAGTATTTTATTTTTATTTTGGGCTTTTTTATTTTGCAATTAAATATCATAAATGTTAACAGTAGAAGAACAATACCAACAAGTAACTAAATGAACATGGAGCACAAAAGGTAAGAACAACAATAAAACATAAACATAACATGAAACCCAACACTCCTCCTTCCCCTCCCAGTTCTCCATGGCTGTGCTGGACAGTAAGCTAACAGATGGACCAAATCACATAAGTCCCCTTACCTATTGGCTAAACAATGAAGTTGTAACCAACAAGCCTGCAAACATGAAATCAAGGATTATCATGAACCCAACCCAGCAATTAGTGTACTAACAATAGTGCATGTAACACTTCCCAATGGGAGTTATACACATGATAGGCTCTAAAGAAACAAGCATTAGATTTCTCTACATGAAGGGCGTACAACATTTCCACCACCCACTCCACCCATGATGGGGGAGATGGGTCCAACCAATGGTGCAATATCAACAATTTAGCCACAGCTGAGATGAAGGACATATGAACTCTTCTAGGTCCCCAGAGAGGTATTTCTGATCTCCAAGAATACAAATCTCTGACATAAAAGTTTCCTGGTGACCCAGAAGGGGATCCAAACTATTCTGAATTGAATCCCAAAAAGGATGTATAAGTGGGCACTGTCATAGCATGTGTAATAAAGTTCCCTCCTCAATATTACACCTAGGACAAACTGAGATTTTCCTCCCTACTTTAAAAAGCTTTGTAGGAGAAAAATACAAATTATAGAGGATGTTAAATTGTTGGAAGTCTCAAACTCTCCTGCTTAATGTATTTATAAACATCAATCCAAATTCTAAATCAATAGTCCATCAGTTGTACCACAACCAAGGTATTAGCTCAATAAAAAGTGATTGGAGAGATCTGAGCCCCAAAAAATTGACCTAGAGCGTTGTACAAATTGGAGATTGGATGAAATTGCTGGGCCACAATAGACAACATTTCAAAAAGCATACCCGCTTTATGTGATCATGGAGGGCAGCCTACAAAGCAAGAAATGCAATGGCTAGGCTGACAGAACTGAAAACATTTATTAGCAGGGACCCCAAATGTTTTCTGAAATGAACCAAATGAAATGATGGTATCATCTTATAAAAGATCTGCCAACATACTGACACCCAACTGCAGGCACTGTGTAACCAATAAAGGTTTATAATTACTGGCCAGGGATTTTTTCCTATAGGGGAAACCCAGTTAGAATTTGCCATTATAACCAGCTGGTTATAACTGCAAACACGTGCTGGGTTTCTCTCAGACCACGCATACACTAGTCACTGGTATTCCTTGACTCTGTGACCTTCCCCTAGGCAAGTCCCTATTGCAGCAGACTTTACTGCCCTTCACAGTTGGCGGTAAGTTAATTTTTTATGTAAAAAATGGTCTCTTTCTCCACTGACAATAGAAAAACAAAAAAAACTGGAAACTTTATTTTCTGCCACTTCCTTCGGACCATGCACTGCACTGAAATCTAACTGTAGTCCGTGGCTCTCTCTGTTCATTTTATATAATTGCTGTGGCGAAAAAATGCTGGCCAGCAATTACATAAAATAAAGACTGGGTAGATGTATAAAACTCCAATTTTACACACACCCTTGATTTGGGATGCCTTAATAAAGCCTTCGAGCTTCGCTCTCGGAGTTTATGTGGCATCCCACACCTTTGGGGTGTGTAAAATTCTCATTATAACTCCCGATCCAGCATTATTCTCTATGTTATCAATATATAGATCAAGGTTGTTAAATAAAGGTTGGCAGATATGAGAAGTATAAGACAATTTAAGGTGCCTACATAATTGGGAATGCGCTCGAAGAGACCATGCAATTGAGGTGTGACAAAGTCAGAGAAAAGATCTGCATAAGGCAGATAAAGTAATGAGGAAAGACCAGTCTGATACTGTGCACACAGGTCCCTCTCAATCACCAACCAGGATGGCATATAGCCATCTTGCTCCCTGGTCCCACCCGGGCAGCCCAGCTGGAATTATTTTGCCCCATGCAAAGCAAAATAATATTGAAAAAGTGAGGAAACTGCAGGCCTCCATACTTCCGGGGGTGAACCAGTTTCTTGTAAGCTCTCTGGAGTGGGGGGGGGGGAGTTATCCAATCACAAAAATTTAGAAACTATCCTGTGAAGATTTTTAAACAAGTACATGGAAGAACTATAATTAGCATCCCCAAGGGATACAATACTCTGGGTAAAATGTTCATTTTTATAATATTTACTCTACCCTATAAAGTCAAAAGCAATGCTTTATTTTGGGCTTTTCTACCCATCTCCCCATAGTACAGTACTTTATTTTTATTTTGGGGTACAGTACTCTTGGAATATGTCAATACTACTGGAGTTCTGACTAAGCCAACACTGGAAGACAATAAGATTTTCTATAGGATTGAGTGCTGTGCGGAAGGGGGAACATAAGGCGTGATCATTGTAAACCAGCAAAATATTTGTTAGCAAGATGGAGGTCTTGTAATGTTTTTGTACTGTGATATGGTTGAATTTCTTTTTTTTAATTTGATTGACTTGCAGCAGTTTGTACTTACAGTGACTGACAGACCACGTAATCTAAGTGAGCGACCAAGTGGCAGGCAGTGGGTGTTGGGAGTGATAGAAATTGTCAGCTCACAGAACAGGAGGGACAAGATCATAAACACATTTACATTTTCCAGTGAGATATTGATGCTTTTTTTTTTACTTGACTGAGTTGGAGTGGGTTTGTAGTTACACTGAGTGAGCAAGTGAGTAATCAAATTGATCGGACGAGTGGCGGGCAGTGGCAAGAGGAACAACAGAGACTGTCAGCTCACCGAATGGGGCAAGATCGTAAATGTATTTTAATTTAAATTTTAATTGTCTGATATGTTTAGCGCTGGTATTTGCTGTACAAAAATTTGCCAAATATGTTTGCTAGAAGGCTTTTACCGAAGGATGGTTTCCTCGCTAAGATGGGGGAAAAAATGGCAGTGTTTGGAAACATCAGAGTTCTAATGGCACAGTGATTTTTTTTTGTACTGTGGTCCTGCTTTCTAGTAGTTGTTTTTACCTGTGCATTGAACAGATTCAATACACAGGTAACAACCAATCAGAATGCAGAAATCTGACATCCAAAAGAACAGAATCGCACTCCGAGCCAGCAATGAATGCAGAAAATAACACTTTATTCAGCAAACTGCCAAATAATACACAAGAGGGCAACTCCAACCCAGTTGCTCTGTGTATATTTGGCTGTTTGCCAAATAAAGTACTATTTTCTGTATTCACTGCTGGCTCGGAGTGCGATTTTGTTCTTTTGGATGTCAGATTCCTGCATTCTGATTAGTTGTTACCTGTGTATTGAATCTGTTCAATGCACAGGTAAAAAACAACTACTAGAAAGCAGGACCACAGTACAAAAAAAAATTCACTGTGCCATTAGAACACTGATGTTTCCAAACACTGCCATTTTTTTCCCTATTCTGCTGCTGATTCTGATCTCCTGGTCACAAAGGTGAGTGTACCTGCTGAGCCACTGACACTGCAAATGTTGATTGTTTTGTTCTTGTGCCCTCCTCCAATTAACAAAACTGCAATTTGCTTTTCAAATAGCTTCCATCTCCCACCTTCCAAACGGGAGGAGAGGGGTGCAAAACTGTGGTACGTGTAATGTTTCCATTTCTAGTTTCCCCCTGATCTGTCAATGCTGCCTCGCTGTGACATGTGAGCCACATATTCTTGTATTCCCGCTTTATGTTATCAGGCAAAGTAATCTAGAGCAAGTCGCAGTTCTCATGCAGCCACATACCGACACTTCCTTTTCTTCCTTGCATTTAGTCAGTGCACATGAAAACTGCCTTTGCCATGCTAACCATAGATATATCTCGCTCTGCTGCTGTTTCCTTTTTTTGACTTCATTTTGTCTCATTTAGCTGTGTGCCATTTAAATTAGTACATTACCTCTGTTTCCAAGCAAAGAAGACAGGCACCTGGTGCTCCTCAGAGTAGCCACCTGCTGACTTTCCCACATCCTTAGCATACACTTTCATGGCAGCACAGGTGCCTTCAGCACCTAAGGGAAGACATCAGCACTTCCCAGGTGGTTAATGGCACTCAACTGTGCCTTGTACCTCACAACCCACCCGAGGCATGTGGTAATTTAGCATTACTGCACACTTTGTCATGTGCTGTTGCTTCTTCACAATTTACAATGTGATCCTATGGGAATTTTGTATCACTTCCCAGGTGGCTGAAGGCACTCAGCTACACCTCATGCCTCACAACCCACCTGAGGAATGCAGAAATTTAGCCTTGCTGCACACCTTGGTGAGTGGTATTGATCACTTAAAATTTATAATATAATCTTTTTTCGAATTACTGTATATACCACACTTACCAAGTGGTTGAAGGCACCCAGCTGTGCCTCAGTCCTTACAATCCACCTGGAGCATGCAGACATTTAGCATTGCCACACATCCCACCATGCATTATTGCTTACTTACATATTATAATGTGATCCTATGGGAAGTTTACATTGCATTTCCCAGGTGACTGAAGGCACTCAGCTGTGCCTTGTGCCTCACAACCCACCTGAAGCATATAGCAATTTAGCATTATTGTACACCCTGATGTGAGTATTCTTACTTACAATTTGCAATGTGATCCTATGGGAATCATATATTGCACTTTCCAGGTGATTGAAGGCATTCAACTGCGTCTCATGCCTTACCTTGAGCGTGTAGTAATTTAGCATTGCCACACACCCTGTCATGTGTTACAGCTTGTTTATGATTTGCAATGTGATCCTATGGGAATTTTTTTACCGCACTTCCCAGGTGGTGTTCAAGTGTGCATGTGAATCCATGTCTACAGAAGCATTGGACCATGATGATGGCTGTCTCTTATGTCATTTGGAAAGGGTTGTATGTTATTTGTCTTACCTGATGATGGATGTCTGTGGTTGCTTGTGTTGCCTTCCCCCTTTGGCTGCTTGGGGGGGATGCGGAGTTAGTGTTGAAAACCCTAACATCGCATTTCCATACTTTTGCTGCTTTAATAGCAACTCAAACTGATGCATTAATGGAATTTTTTGCAAAGAATATATAAGGGATATGCTACTCCCCTACTGGAAATATTGTTGATATTTTTTGGTGAGTGCCGATTAACCAAATGACATAACGGGTGGCAAAGCCATAAGTGATGTCATCAGATCAATCGGCACGAGAACAAAAAGTATCAGCAATATTTCCAGTAGGGAGGTAGCATATTCCATTTATGCCATATCTCCAAAAAAGTGGGAAAAAATAAATGTCTTGCCATTTTTTCCTGATTATAAGAAATCTAAAAGGTATCAATTAATAAAACACCACTCATTTCATAGATATTTTTGTGCTGAACAACTCTTGTGCTCAAAGCACAATGCTACCATATTTTGTTTTAAAGCTATTTGCATTTGTTTGTTGCAAAAAGTGGAAAAAAACCCTGAATTTTCTGCAGTTTTTTTTGCTAATTATAAAAAAATTTGAAGATACATTTAAATGAAACACCATTCATTTTGTAGACATTTTTGTGCTGAACAAATGTCGTGCTCACAGTACCATGCCATTATTTTTTGTTTTAAAATTATTTGCACTTGTTTGTTGAAAAAGTGACAAATGTAATTTTCTGTTGCTTTTTTTTGCTAGTTTAAAAAACTGAAAGGTATCTATATATGAAACACATGATTGACATCATCAAGGCAATCATTTTAGGATTCTTACAGCAGGATTTTTGAATCAGAAGAGGCTGTGTTTACAATTTTCAAAAGCTATGAAACTACATTTCTCCCACTTTAATAAATGCAGTTTCAGTATAAATGTAAAAAACAGCCTCTCCTTTACAAGCCTATAGAGTAAATAAAAAAAATGTGTAAAAATGATGGTTTAGGTGTCATTTAAAGGTTTAGGAAACTCAGCCCAGACTAATACAGAGATTTTATCAAATTTCTTTTATATTTTTCTTAAATTTTGCAGGGCCGCTCCTGGTATGTGGCCAAAATTAGAATCAAACAGTTATAGTACTGTACCAGTGGCCCCACTCCCAAAAAAAACAGCTGCTTAAAAGCCTGCAATTCATTCAATTGCAATTTATTTTTTTGTTCTCATTCCATCGTTTTATCATTTTGTTCTTGGTCTCATCATTCGGCCGATTCACAATTAGCCTGGCCACCGATGACAGGGTGACCCACCTCATCCATCAGGTACCTACACTTTAAATTTTAACATGCCGATATGAGCTGCGGTCCCACAGCTTTCTCTCTTTCTTGTGTGGAAACCCCTCTCTGGCTTCATCTTTTCTATAGTGTGCTCCAGCCCATAAGAGGCTCACAGGTGACCACTGGGGAGTATACTAATTAGGAAAAGGCCACACCTCTTCTCATTTGAATACAATGTTAAAGGTTTAGCAAGCTCAGCCTTGGCTAATACACAGAGATGTTACAGTTATAATACCAGTGCATTTAGCTAGCTCCCTGCTTTTATGGCACTAAAAACTGTTAGCTAGGCACTAACCCTGTTAGCGCTCACTGTTTCCCCTCCCAATATCCAGGCCTGGGTGTACAAAAATAGCAGAGAATAAAGATGAAAACCTGGGGATAACGGTACCAAAAGGAGCACGCCTAAGCTCAAAATTAGGAAAAGGGAATCATACAAGTCAGGAGATCAGGGGACAACGAAAATAAAAATAAATGGACCAATCAAAATTTTTCCTATAACATGCACTGCTGCTTTGTAATAGCCTCTGATGTCTTTGGGAAAACTTTGATCAAATGTAATGTTTTGGCACAAAACAGTGCATAGTTCATACTTTTGGGTAATTCTCATCCTTTATATCTGTAATGCTAAGGATATTTTCATAGAAACCAGATTACTGTTTTGGTGACCGCCTTTGCTGTGCAGGATTGCAGAAGAGGAGTGTTCCATGACCAGAGCTCACTATGTACTCTCCGCTTTGTGGAGGAGGGCTGAGAAGCAGGGAGACAACGCTTGTTTTTGAATAAAAAAGGTATGCCATCAGTGCTTTTGGGCTTGTCTCCTTTCCAGAACTTCTTTTTGTGAAGCTGCTGGTTGTGCAGTTTCTGCCAGTGTGTTCTGTTTCCTTTTGCTTCTAGGAGGAAGGCCCACTGTGATGGAATCCGGGGGGGGGGGTTCCTTGAGGTGGTGCAGGACCAGATGTGGAGCAGATAGCCTCTCAGAAAGGCTTAAGCACCGAGTTACTGCAAAAGTCTTTTGAAGGAACTGAAGAAGAAGAAGAAGGAGGAGGAGGAGAAGATAATAAGAAAAAGGAATTCTAAAGGAGCAGAAATGAATCCTCAGACCGCAGTCGCTACAAACGGCACCAAATAAGACATTTTTTATTCACGCCTCCCTAATCTTTTCCACACTACTTGGATTCAGACATTTAGCATACTGCTTGGATTCAGACATTTAGCATATTGCTTTCAATATTTGATCTGTTCAATATTTTCTTTCTTTGCTCTCATTTTCAGACACCGTATTATTGCTTTTAGCAGAATTTTTAATGTGGGGTCTCTTTATTTAGATAACCGGTTAGAAGTTAAATGCTATATAGCACCCTCAACCTACCCAATTCGTTTTTATTTTTTACGGTTTTTATAAAATCATTTTAATATTTTTGGCAAATTGCATTTAATTTGATTGGCACTGGTTTTTTTGAAAAATCCGTGCCATATGCTAATTTGGTACATGTGACCTCCCTCTACAAAGCGCATGCGTGACATTCTGGCAAATCTTTCTTAGTCGGCCCACTACAAGTGTGAGTGAATGAATGGATTGCAGCATGATTTTGTTTGTCCCAGGAGCAGATTTTCTTACACCTCACATATTTTCAGGATAAACTGGGCAACTGGCATATTTCATTACATATTACGAATGCCAGGAACATCACACAGCACTAGCTCCCTTTTGCACAAAACTTCGGCTGCTGACTCACACTTTTGTGTTCCCCTTTTAAATCAGGGGAACAATCTGCACAATCCCGGTGCCATAGAAATTGCAGGCCGTCAGTAATGCCGCAACACTGTGAGTTCAAAGGAGTGTAAATTAAATTGTGTAGTGTCTCTCACAACTTTGGGAGCTTAACTCCTCACAAATGAAACCGGAGAGTAATTAATTTAACATCAATATTCACAAAACATTACTGATTTACTTTGTTTTATCTTTTTTCTCATGTTTATGGCATCCCTTTGGACTAATAGCTTGGTACTAATATTTTGGGTACCGCTTATAGATTAATCCTCAGTTCCTTTAAAATCTGCATCTAACTACCTACTCAGTATTTAAGAACCATCCTTTTGATAAAGATATGCTCCTTACTCTTCTATAAATCGTCACCATAAAATTCATATTTTTACAAACAGATTATTGTGCTTATATAGGATACCCCAGGTCTGAAGATCTTGGCCACTGGTCACCCACTTTTCTTTTTTTCTTCCTCAGTCTCCATTTAACATTTATCACTTTGCTGGTATTTGCAAGTAAGCTTCCCTTACTCTGGGGACAATTGCCATAATTTTGCCATTTTCTCCATAGTGAACGAAGATCCCTAGGACAAAGTCCTTTGTTCATTGATACCTAGCCTGACATACTGTGGGACTATATTTCACCTGGACGCTTTCACCCGGACCTTTTTGGTTATTTCTGGTTGTTCCTGGTCACTCCTGATGATTCTTGAACCTCATTTGGGACATACGGAACCAAGTAAAACTTTTTTCATGATATACCATTCTAATACTTTAGAGAAAAGCTGTTGTGGGAACCTGACAGCACTGAACCCAATCATACATCAAGGTAATAAGGCCTCTGAAGAAAAGGTGAAGGAGAACTGTTCTTTCTTGTTTTGGAAGCTGTTCTATCTTCAGATACATTGAGACTTTTTGAACATTGTTTTTTATAATTTTTACTGTGGTGATTTATAGTGTGGTGGTTTTGTTATTAATTGGTGCTAGTGTTATACTGCTTAGTAATTACCATGAACACGAAGCGGTAAAATTGTGGCTTCACAGCCAAAACAGTTAACTAAACAGTCAACACAGCCCAAATTATATAAAGGGTGTGTTTTTAATGGGGATTTACATATCTTACCATCCTCTAACCTCACAACTTCCATGCCAGTACAAACAAATAAAAAGTTTACTTATGTAGAAAAAGTTAGAAATGATTCTACCACTGACAAGAAGGGAGTTACACACCCTCAGTATAATAAAGCAGGGTGCTCTGGTAAAAAAAAGGGAAACTTTGATTTGAAAAAAGCTTCTCAGAAGGAGTAACAAGCATTTGTCAATGCCGAATGTTGAGGCGCTGGCATTGGCTTTGGTAGTGCAGTGCGGAAACACATTTTTGGCAGGATGTGAAAAATGACAGCTGTATTGTTCATAAGGAGGTGTAAAAAAATGGCAGTGGTGAAAATGTGGCATGTAAGTATTGCAAATTTGTGAAGTTACAAGGGTGTGTGGGAAATGCGCAACGCACACTTGTAACACAGTCATTTTATGGACTTTCAGCACCAAATTTTCAACATAGGCATTTTAGTACCTCTGCTCATGCACAGTGTCACTGTCATTTCCTCAAACTGTCCCAAAAAGTGATTTCACAGCAACCATGCTATTCTACGCTGGACGTGCGAAAACACATTTTAGGCAGGATATGTAAAACGACAGCTACACTGTTCATCAAGAGGTGTGGAAAAATGCCAATGATGAAAATCCAGAGTGAAAATATTACAAATGCACATTACGAGCATGCGTGCAAACTGTGCAACGCACGCTCGTAACACAGTCATTTTATGGAGTATCATCACCAAATTTTCAACATAGGCATTTTAGGACCTCTGCTTATGAACAGTGTCACTGTCATTTTGTAATCTGCTCCGAACAATGATTTCCCACAGCAACTGTGCCATTGTCGCTGGAAGTGTGGAAGCACATTTTCGGCAGGATGTGAAAATGACAGCTGTACTGTTCTGAGGAGTGAAGCAAAATGACAATGTTGAAAATTTGATGTGAAAATATTGCAATTTGCGAGAAATTACTGACATACGTAGCAACTGTACAACGACACTGTAACTGAGTCATTTTATGGAGTATCATCACCAAGTTTTCAACATAGCCATTTTAGGACCTCTGCTCATGAACAGTGTCACTGTCATTTTTGTAATCTGCCCTGAGCACTGATTTCCCACAGCAACCACGCTATTGTGCGCCGGAAGCGTGGAAACACATTTTGGCCAGAATGTGAAAAATGACAGCTGTACTGTTCACAAGGAGGTGTAGGAAGATGACAGTGTTGAAAATTTGGCATGAAAATATTGCAAATTCATGAAGTTACGAGCGTGCATAGCAACTGCACAACGCACGCTCGTAAAACAGCCATTTTTTAGATTTCTTCCACCAGATTTGTAACATAGGCTTTTTGAGAGCCCACCTCATGAACACTGCCACTGTCCTTGTGTTAATCAGTCCCAAAAGGTGATTCCATGCAGTAACAGCGAAATCACCTTTCGGGAGCGATTAATGTCATAACAGTGACAAAATTCATGAGGAGGGTCCCAAAAACCCCATGTTGAAAATGTGGTGCAAAAATTCTAAAAAATGCTCTAGATATGCATCAAAGTTAAAAAAAAAACAAACTATTTATTACATTATACAGCTTACCGGCATTTCCCCAGTTCGCGCTCGGCTTTGAAAAGTGAAGACGTGTTCCCGGTCCACGAAGATCATCGCTAAGCTCAGAGGAAGTATGGGAGTAAGGGGGATGTGGGGAGGCAGGTGCGCTGGGTGGGTGTGGGTGGTGGTAGGGAGACTACGAGGACCACTTTCTGTTTACAGGTACTGTAGTGAAAAAAACATTGAGGACAGTTTTCATTTTACAGGTGGTTTCTTTTTTTGGTGGGGGGTACAGTAGCCGATGGGGGACTGGGCACCCCATCAACACAGAAAGATGGGGACATCATGCTGACGGGGAGTGGGCTCCCGTCAGCACAATATGAGAAGGGAGGGGGACGGATGCCGACTGGGATTGGACACCCCCGTCGACAAACAACAAAAGCGGGCGGGGGACACATTCTGCTGATGGAGAGTGGGCTCCCCCGTTGGCACATACTTTGAGAGGCAAGGTAAGCCAATTGGGGGATTGGGCACCCCGGAAGTCGGCAGTTTAGAAGCCACTGCACCGCCATGTTACTAGCTAGCAAGCACGTAGGAAGGGTTCGCTGTGTCTGACCAGCTTTGTTTGGATTGCAGTGGACCTTTCCTCAGATGTGCTCACTACATTAGTATGTATAGTGTGGTGCCGGCATGCAGGCTGATTGGGGAATGAGGTACGCACCTACTGGTGCATGCCCTGCATTCGCCCAACAGTGACCGTGCCTCCAAATCTCCACTGCCGCAAGATGTTGGCTCTGCAAGTGTGCCAACATAAAAAAGACCTACAAAAAGACCTACAAGAGCAGCAACTTGAGAACTCCCCATTTAGGGAGAATACACATGATAGCTCATTAAAGCCACAAAAAAACTCAGTAAAAAGAAATAAAACCAGCTTGAAGGTCACTTCAAGGCCATCGAAGAACTCACCCAAAAAAGATCACCCTTTCAACTATACTAATAAAGAAAATCAAAAAACCATCACTGTTGTTTATAAATAGAAAGAATCTTGTCCTGCGACAGAAGTGTCTAAACCAGATGAAGCAGCTGTGAATCAGATTGCTGCTTCACCTGGTTCTACTATCAAATCAATTAAATTAATACAAACCCCTAAACAGATTACAAAAAAGGGAGAGGATACAAATTTGGAACTGTTCAGTCCTTTACATTTATCAGATACCTCATGCATTTTAGTCTCCCTAGCTAAGTCAAAGAACAATCACTCCATTCTTGCTGGCTCTCCTAACACAGTTTTTCAAAATTTAGATACAGAAGTTGAGAATACTGAATTGGACCAGAATTTTTCACACAATGCCCAAGCATTTTGTCAAAATATACTATTAAGATTCTTGCCCACCCCATCATGGCAAACATAGTCTTACTTGAAGCTTTAAACAATCTTAGGAATAACCTTGAGCAGTTGGTCAATTTTATACAAGGGAAATTTGAGGTACTGGACAGAAGAGTGGAGGAGGTTGAAAAAAAAATTGGGTAATAATAAACTATCTTTTTCTTCCATCATGATCCCAGATTACACCAAAGAAACGGGTCTAAAAAAAAGCAACACAATAAGGGAAAGAAAAAGAAAAAGAATTAAAAAAAAAACAATCCCAAGTGATAGCCAATCAGATAATTCGAACAATCCCTCCTGACATAACAAGAACAGTTTCTTTGTCTCCCAAAATTAACACAGTTAGACAAATGGGTACCACACCTTTACCAGAACAAATTATGGACCCCAACTCAAATCCACATATGGGATTAGAGCTGAGGATAAAGTTGTGGATCAGGAACCTTCTACCTTCCCTACTGAAAATCATTCCCTTTCTGAGAATGAGGTTTGCATTAGGATAAAGGGTCTTTATTTAAAAGAGAATGAAACAAGATAATCTCTGAAAGAATTGGTGACCCATTTATTTATTTATTGAAATGTTTCACCAGGAAGGCACACTGAACAGCAAGTCGCTCGTCTCTCGGTGCAACCTGGGGGGAAGGGGTACAATAGGAATGAGACATTAAACATTTAGGTTACAAGACCAACATTATTATGCAGTTGTAAGGCAGGTGTTACAAACAGTGTTACAACAGTGTTGCACCTAATATAGAAACATAGACTTTGACAGCAGATAAGGACTGCTTGGCTCACCTAGTCTGCCCATTTCCCTACCTGGAGGACAAGCTGCAGATTCTATTTAACCAACAGCCTATTTCTTCCTACTCCCCACAAAAATTGATTTATGTCTGTCCCATACATTCTTGAATTCTCCCACAGTTTTAGATGCCACAACCTCCTCAGGAAGGCTGTTCCATGCATCCACCACCCTCTCTGTGAAAAAATACTTCCTCACATTGCCCCTGAGCTGTCCCCTCTATCTTCAAATTGTGTCCCCTTGTTCTTGTACATCTCTTTTTCTGAAAGATGCTACCCTCTTGGACTTTGTTGATTCCACTGAAGTACTTAAACGTTTCTATCATGTCCCTCCTCTCCCTTCTTTCCTTAAGGGTATACATATTAAGCTCCTTTAGTCTCTTCTCATATGGCTTCTCTTGCAGACCCTGCTCCATTTTAGTTGCCCTCCTCTGAACTGCCTCCATCCTGTCTATGTCCTTGCAGAGATGGGGTCTCCAGAACTGGACGCTGTACTCCAGATGGGGTTTCACCAACTGTCTGTACCCCATATCCCCTCTCTCCCTTCTTTCCTCAAGGGTATACATATTAAGCTCCTTTAGTCTCTCCTCATATGGCTTCTCTTGCAGACCCTGCTCCATTTTAGTTGCCCTCCTCTGAACTGCCTACATCCTGTCTATGTCCTTGTGGAGATGGGGTCTCCAGAACTGGATGCTGTGCTCCAAATGGGGTTTCACCAACTGTCTGTACAGGGGAATAACAACTTCCTGTTTTCTGCTGGTGATACCTCTCCCTATACATCCCAGTATCCCCCCAGCCCTCCCTCCCTACCGCCTTCTCACATTGCTTGCCAACCTTAAGGTCATCTGATATGATTACCACCAGGTCCATTTCCATTTTTGTTGTTGTTACTACCTTCCCCCCATTGTGTAATCTTCCCTTGGGTTTTTGTTTCCCAGGTGCATTACTTTGCACTTCTTTGCATTGAATCCAGGCTGCCATACTTCTGACCATTCCCCCAAACTTGCCAAGTCCCTTCTCATTCTTTCCACGCCTCCTTGTGTATCAACCCTGTTGCAGATCTTTGTGTCATCTGCAAAGAGGCATACTTTTCCTTCCAGTCCCTCTGCAATGTCACTTATAAAGACATTAAAAATGACTGGATCCAGTACTGAACCCTGCGGTACCCCACTAGTAACCCCTCTTTCTTCAGAGTGGACTCCATTTACAATTACCTTCTGTGTCCTGTTGTTCAGCCAATGTTTTACCCAGGCTACCACCCTGGGACCCACTCCCAGGCTGGTTAATTTGACTACTAATCCTTTGTGTGGGACTGTGTCAAATGCCTTGCTAAAGTCTAGGTAGGCCATGTCCACAGCCCCTCCCTGGCCTACTACTTTGGTCACCCAGTCAAAGAAATCAATTAGATTCATCTGACATGACCTTTCTGCTGTGAACCCATGCTGCCTTGTGTCCTGTGCCCCACTGGCCTCTAGGTACTCAACAATTCTTTCCTTCAGAAGTGATTCCATCACTTTTCTTACCACAGAGGTCAAACTGACAGGTCTGTAGTTTCCTGCCTCTGTCTTGGTCCCACTTTTGTGAAGGGGTATCACCTCTGCCTTCTTCCAGTCCTCAGGTACCACACCATCCTCCCATGATTTGTTAAAAAGGGTAGTCAGTGGTGTCACTAGTTCTCTGCTTAATTCTTTTAGAATTCTGGGGTGAATTCCATCTGGCCCCATTGCTTTGTCCACCTTCAGTTTTAGAAGTTCTTTCAGAACCCTTTCCTCTGTGAAAGGACTGGGATCGACCCCCCTCTCCAGAGTGCTTCTGTTAATTGGATTAAGCACCTCCCCCACTTCTTCTTTTGTGAATACTAAACAGCAGTATTCATTCAGTATCCCTGCTTTTTCACTGTCACTCTCTGCCCACCCACCATCCATTCTATTCAGCCTCACTATCCCTCCCTTTGTCTTTCTACGCTCCCTGATATATCTATAAAAGGTTTTATCCCCCTTTTTAACTGAGTTAGCTATCTTTTCCTCAGTTTGTGCCTTTGCTATTCTGACTACCCTCCCTGCTTCCTTCTGCCTTAACTGGTACAATTCTCTGTCCTGCTCCTTCTGTGTTTCATTATACCTCCTAAATGCTATCTTTTTCTCCCTAACCTTCACTGCCACCTCTTTTGAGAACTATAGTGGCTTTTTATTTCATTTTGATTTGTTTATTTGTTTCACACAAAGGCTTGTTGCCTTTGTGATGGCAGCTTTGATATTTCCCCATTGTTGCTCCACCCCTCCTTCTAGCCTGTTTGCTAGTGCTTTTCTAAGGCACTCTCCCATCTTGCCAAAGTCAGCCCTCCTGAAGTCCAGAACTCTCACTTTAGTATGGCTTGACTCTGCAGCTGAGTTTATCATGAATCACACTGTTTGGTGGTCACTTGTTCCCAAATGGCTACCCACTTCTAGATCTGAGATCCTCTCACTGTCCCCATTTGAGAGTACAAGGTCTAAGATTGCTCCCTCATGAGTAGGTTCCAAAACTAGCTGTTTGAGGCATGCCACCTGAAGGGCATCAAGAATGGCCCTGTTTTTGGATGTGGCTGCCACAAAGGTGCTCCAGTTAACATCTGGTGTGTTAAGGTCCCCATCAACAGTATCTCCACTTTCTCTGCCATCCTAAGTATGCCTTCTATCATATCCTTGTCCATTCCTTCCCCTCCCCCTGACATGGGGGTCTATATACAATCCCTGTGTGGATTGTGGTGCCATTTCCAGTCTCTAAGGTGACCCACAGTGCCTCCTCTCCTCCCTGTTTACTCTTTTGTTCAGTTGCTTTTATCCCTTCCCTTACATAGAGAGCTACTCCCCTCCTTCTGCCCTCCCTGTCTCTCCTGTAGGTTGTGTACCCCGGTATGTTAACATCCCAGTCATGGTTCTCTGTGTACCATGTTTCTGTGACTGCTACAATATCAAGGCATCCCTCTTCCATCAAGGCCACCAGTTCAGGGAGCTTTGCCCAGACTACGGGCGTTGGTGCTCATTACCCTCCATTTCTTGATGGCCTTACCCCTTTTTGCCCCATCCCTGTCCTTATTGCATATGTCACTTTCTCCATTTACTCCTGAGCTTCTCCCTATCGACATCTCTATGTTGGTGTCTACCTCACTTAGTACCCTGATATTCTGGGGGGCTAGTATTTCCCTGCTCCTTTCCAGTGCCTCCCCCCCTTGGCTAGTTTAAATGCTTGTCAATGAAGTATTTCAACCTATCACCTAGGATCCTGATTCCCCTCCTGCAGATCATCATGCCAGTATAGGCCTGCATCCCTCCAGGTGGACTCCCAGTCCCCAGTGAAGCCAAATCCCTGAGCTCTGCACCAGTTTTTCAACCACTGATTGAATCCCATGGTGTGGAGCACTCTAGCCTCACCCATGCCATAGACAGGCAGCACCAACGAGAAGGTTACCATGTGTGCTATTTGTCTAAGGCCCCTCCCCATCTCCACAAATCCTTCTTGCACTGCTCTGATCCCTTTCTTAGCCAGGTCATTTGTCCCTAGGTGGACAATGACATCCAGCTCCTTCCCCTGTGCAGCTGCTCCTGCGATCTTGAGGATTCGCTCCCTGTCCCTCCAAGCCATGGTGTCAGACAGGCACCTTACCTCTCTCTTCCCTTCCTCCCCAGTTCTACCTTCCTAACAATGGAGTCCCCCACCAGGAGTTGTGTCCTTCCCCTGTGGGGTCCCATGCCACACTCCTGTGGGTCTCCTTTGTGGAGGTTCCCAGCATCCTCCTTGGTCTGCACTGTGGGTGCCTATCTAGAGGAACCACACTTTTCCAGAACGGTATAGAAATTGTGGAGAGGTACAACTGGAGGGGTGTGCCTCTCTTCCACCACTCTCACCCTCCCTGAGCCCACTGTGGTCCAACCACTCCTCTTTCTTGGCAATCTCTGAGGCAACGGCAGTGCCTCTGGTGGTCCCTGGGTGGGAGAGGAGGTCCCACAAATCCTGGCCAACTCAGCCTGGAGATGAGCAACCTCCTCCCTCAGCCCAGAGAGGTGTCTGCAGATGGGACAACAATGCATCCTCCAGAACATCTTCCAGAAGACTGCTACTCCACAGACACTGCACTACACCACTCCCATTATGTCTTTTTTCTGGTAGGTAGAAAGAGCAGACAATAAGAAGTGCTGGGTTAATAAATAAACAAGTGCTTATGTGAAAGAAAAGGGGAAAGGAGAGGGAAGGGGGTGAGGGAAGAGTTGTGTCCCTGGAGATCCCTTCAGGATGTGAGGAACTCTTTAAGTGGGCTGTGGAGCTAGATAGAAAGGGGGATAAGGCTGTAGGGATTTAAAGAGGGAGGAGAGAGAAGGAGGAGGTGTGACTTAATTCTAGAATGGGGGATAGGACCTAACCCAAGAGAGGACTCTTCAGGATGCAGAGTACCCTGCAAGGGGGTTGGGGAAGGTCAGTAGATGGGGATTAAGAGATTGATAGGAGAGGGAGGGAGGAAGTGAGAATTGAACCCTTGAAGGGAAGAGAATTTACACCTTTGGAGGGGATGGGAGCCTAATCAATAGTCCATCAGGATGCATTGGACCCTGCTAGTAGTTATTTAAAGCCAAGACAGTGGCTAGATAGAAGAGGGGAGATATGCTTAGGCTCAGTTGGACCCCTTCAGGATGATGAGAACCCTGCAAGGGGACAGAGATGGCCAGGGAAAAAGGTAGATGGGGAGGGGAAGGAGAAGGAGAGGAACAAGGCTAGGTGCAGTTGGACCCCCTCAAGATGCTGAGAACCCTGCAAGGAGGATTTCAAAAACTAGGGAGAAAGGTAGATGTGGGAGGGAAAGGAGAGGAGACAAGCCTAGGCCCAGTAGGACCCCTTCAGGATGGTGAGAACCCTGCAAGGGGACTGCAAAGGCTAGGGAAACAGGTAGATGGGGAGGGGGAAGGAGAGAAGACAAGCCTAGATGCAGTAGGACCCCTTCAGGATGCTGAGATCCCTGCAAGAGGACTGCAAGTCTTGGTAGAAAGGAGGAATAGTGGGGGGAAAGAAGTAGATGAGAGATCTAAGCCCGGGGGGAGGGGTAGGAGAATATCAGAACTAGGGATCCACTTTAGAAATGAAGATCTTATATGGGTAAACCATGACTTAAGTGATGAAGCCTATCCAGTATATGCTTTTGTCACAGAAATAAATTTAGCAAAAAAAAGTGTGGGCAAAACAAAAGAGATGAAATTATTTAGGCCTAGAGGTCCATTCCCCAGTCTCCTGGAAATTAATTTCTCAGTATGTCCCCAATGAATGTGAAACAAGGGAAATTCTCACTTTTGAAGCACATGCATCTATCCTTGCCACCTTAAAATGAAATAAAAAAAAACACCCATTTGATGATACAGAAGGAATCTAAGATGTAGGCATCACCTCTTATCTGTGGAATTAATAAAAGAGCTGAAAAAAATAATAGTTTGTTGAAAAATGTCATATTAACCTTGCTGTTCTCAGTCTATGAAGTTCAATTAGATAAGCAAGGCATTTCAAAGATTGAAAGAGAATTTAGAGAGAGAGAAGACAGTCAAATTAATCTTTACTACTCCTCCTATGGACTCCAAAATGCTTTTATCAGGGGTCAAGAAATTGGATCCTGCTAGTATTCTTTTAATGGACATGATGGCCCCCAAAAATTGGGATATAGAGGCAGTTATTGTCTAATTGATTAAAGATAGATGCTTCTTTACCTGATATTTCCCTTATTAATACAAACAATTTGGAAGGAAATGCAAATCTAATAAGCTGGAATACTGGAGGCTTAACAGGAAAAATGACTGACAATGACTGGATAGAATTTATACAAAGTTTTGATGCTATACTCTTTCAAGAAACTTGGGTTGAAGAAATTGTGAATGTTAATGGGTACCAAGCTTTTGGCTCTCCTGCCACCAGAAAAAAAAGAAGTTCAGAAGATACTCTGGGGGGCTTGCCACTTATTTTAAGATTAGTAAGGATTTTTCAGAACCACAAGATACTATTATAAATCTTAATTATACCATAATCATAATAAGATGGAAAAAATATTTGCTCATGATTGTCAGTGTGTCTGTTCCACCGTTTAATCACACCGAAGAACACCTCAAAATTTGGAAAAATCTATCTGCAATAGAATGGGTTTCTTTAACATAACCCTTCAGTATCCCTATGATTGCAGGAGATGTTAATGCTAGAATTGCAGATTATAACAATTTTCATACTTTGGGCTCACTAATGAATCTGAATGATTGTAATATAAGAGTCAGAAAGGATAAAAAACATAACAAGAATGGCTTTCAGATGCAGAAATTTATTGAATCAAATTCTTTAATAGTCCTTAATTAAGCAATAAGGCATGATGGGAGGGGTGTTATGGTGGGATAATGGCCCACCTCAGGTGGGTTGAAGCATGAGGCATAGCCAAGTGCTTCCACCACCTGAGAAGGGCCGTTAGCCCACCATAACACACCCCCTGGAGTGCCTTATTGCGATTATGAAATGGGTAATTTTTAGTGAATTTTTGCCTTTTTTTTAAATGTTTTACTTTTAGCTGGGCTGTTGTGATGGGATAACAGCCCAGCTGAAAGCTGCTCTTGGCCAATCAGGAGCCAGCATTCTTTCTACCCATTTCATAATGGAAGAATATCAGATGACTTTGAAGGCAATACTAGGGGTGGGATATTCAGAAATGCATCAAAGGCATGTGCAACCCAGAGCAGCACAAGTCGACTGTGCAGTGGCACAGTGACTGTGATATTCAATAGTTGTGCACCACAACATGCACCAGCACAACACGGCTGGATATCACAGCCGCCAAGCCATGGCGCAGTGATGGTTGCACAAAGGAGCAACCAGAAATGCACTATAGTGCACCCAGAGATGCTTAAGGGGTACAGGAAGATACACCAAGGTGCAGCAGGAACAGACACAGGCACAGCAGGGTGCCAGGCAAGGGGGAAGGGGGACAGTGCAGGAAGATGGGGGCACCAGGCCAGGAACACTGGCAGGGACACACAGCCAGCACACAGATGACCACTGCACATGGAGTGCAGGCATGCAGCTGGTTCCCCTGGTGGAGGATGCAGGGCACAGGTGGCATTGACATCCAGGGGTGGGTGCCTCAGTCCACCACACACCGGAGGGCATGCGGCTGCCCGGCCAACAACAAACTGCATCCTGACACATGGCACCCACCACACACGTGCCACACAGCCTGAACTGCCAGCCCAGGGCCACTCCAAGGCACAGCCACTGACCGAGAGGCATGCCACCACCATACACGCACCACCCAATGACACAGGTGCACCACATGGCCACCCACCACACCACTGTAGCATAGACCCACTCACCAGCTGCAAAGCAGACATGGACACAGAAGGGTAAACAGGTAACAAATGTAATAGAATAATAACAACACATCAGTACAGAAAACAATAAGCAAAGGGGAGAGTAGGTGCAGGTGGGAAGGGGTCAGGGGACAGGGCCTGTACAGGTGGATGGGGGAAGGTAGGGGAACGGAGGAGAGAGGAGGAAAGGGAGCTCCCCCTGCACCGATCCTGTAGCAGGATCCACCTGGTCTGGTCCGCAACCTCCATCCTATCAGATGTAATAAGAATTATCTGCTGCAGCAGATGGTAGTACAATGGAAGCCTGGAACTGCCCAAGACACCTTTGGCAGAGGAAGGGACAGGTGATCACTGAATGTCCAAAGCACCCTAGCCCCCTCGTGCGTACCGAACAGTGGGAACACACACCCCTGGAGTGGCACCCCGGCCACCCACAGTGGGTGGGCCTATGCCTGCCACCAACCCAGCAAGCCACATTAATGCACAGCACTGGAATCTGCTGCCCAAGGGCCACCTGACAGCACAGCGGCAGGCAGGTGGCATGGTGCTGCAGTGGAACTGCAGCAACACAAGTGGTAGCCAGATGCACACCCAGCCCACCAACAGCTGCCACACATGAGCAATGGCCACCCCACAGTGCCACGCACACTGCACCATATGCAGAACACAGCTGCCATGGCACAAGGCACAGAGGACCAAGGCCACACCCCCCCGCTGCCCGCCACCCACCCTACACAACTATGTGGGAATGCACAGTGCCTATCTGCTCACTGTGGAGCTGCACATGCTGGTTTCGACACACCACGCCTTCCCGGTCCACCACCACCAGCCGATGTGCCCGCAGTGGCCTGCTGTGGACCGCCAGGTGCTCCCGCTGCCCTAGCTCTCCTCCGGTCTTCAGGTCCTAGGATGCGAACACAGACAGGCACACATCAGAACATAGCCACAGCGTGAGCCCACTTCCCTCACTCCTCAAGCACAGAGTGCACCCCAGCCTGGCAAGGTCTCAGGGCAGTGGCACAGTGTACCCAGTGACTGGCAATGCCAAGCCACGGGGCACACAATGACAGGCCCCCTGGCATGGCATGCAGCCCTGCCAGGCCCATGGAACAGTGGACATGCACAGATGCAGTCAGAGCACACTTACCTGGCCTTGGCACGGCCCCCCTCCCGACACATGCCTGCAGTGCCCTCAGCCTCTCTGGGTCCCTTCTTAACAGGTCCCCATACTGGTGGTGACACTGCTTCCTGGTACACTGCATGCTGGTGGCCTGGACAAGCCTGTCCACAATGTCCTGCCACATGTCGGTCCTGGGTCTGTTGAGGGGCTGCTAGCCAAACAGACTGGCAGCATGGGGCTCCACCTGGCCCACCAGGTTCACCAGCTTGACCTGGCTCCAATTATGGGAATGGGGCACTGCATGATGCAGCATGGTTCCACAGCAAAGAAGCAGGTCAAAATGGTGCCCAGTAGCACACGTGCACAACATGCTTGGAATGCTAACCTCGCATGAAGATGCGCTGCCTGTGGCAATCACACATCTCCAGGGATGTATGACATGGGTGTGACCACACCAGCATGTGAGGAAGAGGTCCCTGGGGGTATGGGGCAGGCCAGGGCAGGGGTCAGGGGTCAGCATGTGCAATGTGAGCATGAGTGCTATTAGGCCCATGAGGCATGTTGTGCAATAGGGCCATGAAGGTACCACGCCCCATGGGCCCAATAGTGCCCGAGTGCCATAGGCTCTATGGCACCTGAGTGCCATTAGCCCTATGCCATCCAAGTGCCATAGGCCCAATAGTGCCTGAGGGCCATAGGTCCAATAGCACCTGAGTGCCATAGGGCCTATAGCACCTGAGTGCCATAGCCCCATAGTGCCCCAGCACCATAAGGTCCTTGGCACATAGGGCATAATGGCCATTATCACACACCTAACACATGCTGCATAATAGGTGCACTGCGCATGTCATGGCATTGTGTAATGACATGCGCCAGAGCAAGTCCATTGTGCAATGCACAAGAGCACGATATGCAGTCATCATATGCAGACTAGCTCATCAGACTATCTGCGGCACAATGAGGATATTTGCATGTCATTACAGTTGTGTATCAGCCCATTTGCATGCAATGCGCTATAAAGGCACTGCACAACAGTACAGGCCATGGACCAGTATTGCAACTATCAGAGGTAAGTTGTTCCTCCCAAGGGGATGGCCAGCTCAAAGTGTTGGATGGCTAGGGTGGGCCGCTGCAGCTACTAACCACATGTCCATGTCCAGAGGCAGCACCATGTCTGAGCATGAGGAGTGTGAGGAGCGTGGGCCTGCCTGGAAGCACAGACCCAACTTTACGAAAGTGGAGGCAGATGCCCTGTTTGAGGCATTCCTGGACAGGGAGCCTTTACTGAGTGGCACCACTGGCACACCCCAGGCCAGGGCCATGGCCTGGGAGGAGGTGGCAGAGGCTGTGAGCCAGCAGGGCAGCCACAAATGATCTGCATAGGAGTGCAAGAAAAAGGTGGGCACTGACAACGTTGGATAAAGGAAAAGGTGGCAGCCATTCGGGCTGCCGGGTCAGCCACAGATGGGGGCCAGGCCACCGTGACACAGCTCACAGTGCAGGAGGAGCTGGTGGCCACCATGTGGCGTAGTGTGGTTGAGGGTGTGCCGGGTGGTGGCTTCCAGACTGGAGGGAGCCCATCACTGCATGGTAGGTATGCCAGGCGGGTGGGCAAGGGGGGGGAAGGGGCCTGCTGAGTCAGCAGCTCTAATGCATCTGTGTTCCCTTACAGCACCGGCTCACCAGCATGCGGTGGCAGGGGTGCCTGTGGCTGTTGTGGGAGCCCATCCAGCCCCAGAGGACCAGCCATCCACCTCCACAGGCATCTGGGGGCCCGAGAGGCTGTGGGACACCACCGCCATCCAGCTGGATGTCCAGGACGTAGTGGCGGACGAGGCCCTACTGTGTTACAGTGAGACACCAGCCATGGTGTGCTCTGTGCGGAGATACAGATCAGGGTGGGGTCCGACACTGATGATGATCTGACCATAGTCTTGGATGGTGGGGGTCATGTCGGAGGGGAGACACCTATACCAAACATCAGCACTGGCAGCGTGGCTGGTGTCCTGTTGGTGGTGGAACAGCTGCCACCACTGCCCCTGGCACTGTTGTGTGTGCAGGCACAGTGGCGCAGTGTGACAGGACACCCGCAGAGGTGCTGGCCAGTGCACTGGGGCCGGAGAGGCAACAGCAGCAGATGGCTGGAGATGTTGGGGGGCCGGGTGCCACATTCACCACCGGAGCACCTGTCACTGCCCAACCCCATGAGGATCCCACTGTGTAGCACCCACCTGAGCTGGCGGCCATGCAGCATGGTCGTACAACACCAGTGGGTTGGCATCACGCCCATACACCCCAGGGCACCTAACCCTTGGCCGAGCACACCCGATTGCTGTGGGCCTCTGTGGAGCAACAGGTGCTGCTTGTGGCTGGGGTGCAGGCACTCCACGCAGAGGTGCACCAGGCAGCTGAGCAGCACGAGAGGAGCACCACACAGGTCCTGGAGGCCAATCAATGCCTGCAGGAGGACATGACCACAGCCCTGGACCGCATTGCCAATGTGATCTCAGTTGGTCTTGCCCTACTGGCTGCCACAGGGCATGGCTAACTGCCACAGACACCGTGGAGTGCAATGTCCACCCCACAACCCTGGTGTCAGGCGACCCCAACTGTGTCAATGCTGGGCTCCGCTGTGGGTATCCCAGGCACACCTGGTGTGGGCCTGTTTGGGAGCCTGCAGACTCCTGTGAAGACCCAGTCACAGTCCCACAGTCCCACCCTTGGGGGGTCGCAGACCCTCCCCCGTGACTGTTGCGCAACCTGAGTCTGCTGAGTGCGGCCGTCCCCATGTTCGTGGCGGCCGTGTATCTGCAGGGCGGACCTGATGTGCACACCTTCCTGTCTGCTGTCTGCAGCCACCACCCTGTGTGCACATGGGTGTTATGTGTGTGTGCATGGCACAGTCATGGCAGCTGTGTGGTGCGCCACACTCTTCCCGGCCACTGGCCCATGTGGCATGTGCGTGATGATGCCTTCTCAACACTGGTTGTGCATGTGCACCAATGCCCTGTGTCTGATCCATGTCACTTGCTAGCGCCTGGTCGTGTACCTGTGGGTGCCACTGTGTGTGTGTGATGCTGTGCAGTGCTGTGTGGTGCGGTGTTGCATGTGGCCATGTGGCCATGTGGCACTGCCCCGCCACTGCCCCATGCCTGTGTGTGCAAGGCCTTGGCCATGCCCACACATGGCTGTGTTCCCTGCCACTGTGTCAGTTCTGTGCATGGGTGTTTGTCCACCTACCTTCATGCACCGTAGTGCTCCTGTGCTATTGTGCCTCGATGGTGGCATGCCAGCCGCATGAGCCAAGGATCCCTCCACCCGGGGAGGGGGCTGGCCACCACCTCCTGGTCTATCACCAGCATCGTCCCCACTGCTGTTCCCCTCATCGGCCTCGACAGCTATCCCATGGTCAGTGGCCATGTTGTGCAGCATGCAGCAGGCCCAAAATAGGCTGCAGGCCTTAGAAGATCTGCATTGTGGGGCACCACTGGACCTGTCCAGGCAATGGAACCATGCCTTCAGCATCCCAAACACACGCTCAATGATGTTCCGTGTGCTGGTGTGTGCCTCATTGTACTGCTGTTCTGCTGGGGATGACGGGTGCTGGTAGGGGTGAGCAGCCAAGGCCTGAGTGGGTAGCCACTGTCACCTGTGTGGGGAGAGAGAGAGGGGGGTTAGCCTGGTGACCCCGGTCACTGCCCCATGCCCCTCCCGGGCGTAGACGGCAGTCCCTTTGCCCTGGCCGCCCCACTTCCCTGCCCTGCTGTACCCAGCTGCCCGTGGTCTCGCCATACTCATTCACTAGGTGTCCTGTGGGGATGTCCCCACTCTTGAACCTGTGGCACAGTGCCGAGCTGTGTCAGATGAAGGTGTCATGTGCTTCCCCAGTGTGTGTGGCATAGACATTGGTTATGCATCCCCTGGCATCGCACACCACCTGGTAGTTGATGCTGAGGTAGCCCTTTTTGTTGATGTAGGCTACCACCTCTATGCCAGGTGGTATGCAAATGCCCACATGGGTGCAGTCGATGGCCCCTAGCACACCAGGCATATGTGCTACCCTGTGGAACTCCTGCATGGTTGATGTACACTCTGCCTGTGTGCTGGGGAAGTGGATGTGTTCCACAGCATGTGGTAGCAGGGTGTTGAGGAATTGTGTGAGCAGCCGTGATGTGGCCAACTGTGTTATGCCTGTGGTGTCCCATATTGGTCTCTGGAAGGTGCCCGTGGTTAGCAGGCACATGACTGCTGTTACCTTCGTCTCCACTGTCAGGACGTGGCTCAGTCTAGTGGGTGCCTGCATCTCCTCACTGCACAGCTCACAGAGCTGCCTCAGAATCACCCGGTTCAGGCAATACCAGCCCACTATTTCTGTGTCAGCGTGGCTGTCAAAGCTGATGCAGGGTCGGTACTGCCTGTTCCAGGTGTATCGTCAATGGGCCCTTCCATGGCCGCATTGTTCTGCCTCCTGCTCCTCACACCCCTCATTATGGCCTCCATCTGGAATGCTGCACTGGCCATGGCCCCAGTTGTTCTGTCACCCCCTGGGTGTCCAGCTCCACTGGCCCCCTGGCTCTGTGAGGCAGTGCCTGTCACTCGGCAGGGCCCCCTCCTGTGTACCCTGACCCTGGCTGGGTTCTGTCTGTTGGCTCTGTCACCCACCCTGGTGGGTGCCTGTGTCACTCCCCTTGGGTCCGGTGGTTCTGTTGGGCACCCACTTCCTCCCCTTCCCTTAGTGGGCCTCCCTGTGTGTCACACTCCCTCTCACACTCTCTCTCTCTCACTCTCTCTCTCTCTTTCTCTTTGTCCTTCTTTTTCTCTCCCTGTCTCGCTCTTCCTCTCTCAGATAGCCTGTCTGTCTCCCACTGTCCTGCTCCCCTCTGGCGCAAGTGGCCTTCTCGGACTTGCTCCCTGTTTTTACAGGCTCAAGTCTGCTCCGCACAACTGGCAGTTGCTCCTCGCTTGTGCCATTGGTCGGGGGTTGAATATCGCACTGTGCTGCATATTCATGGTTACGTCCCCTGCCCTTGTGCATGCATACATTTCTATTGCACATTGGCGCACTGCCACTAGTGCTGCACAGTTGCTCCTGCTGAATATCACTCTGTGGTGCAACTCCACAGTTGTGCATGCGCAACCCTGTTGCGCCGTGCGCAACTGCTTTGAATGTCCAGGCCTATGTAATATACACACAATGGTCAAAGTGTCATAAATTTTGTTCTTTGTTATCTGAATGATATTAAGTTATTCAAAAATCTACTTATAGAGATGAGATCTGAAAGTGACCACTCCCCTTTACAATTAACAGTTGATGTTACATCGAAAGCCGGAGATGAATCAGTGGAACCAGATTTTTTAAACAACATGGGTATAATGGGAAAAACAGACTTGTCAAGGCAAAATTAGATGCAACAGTAATTTTTTTTTTTTTTTAATTTTAGTCTTTTGGTTACTGGGTAAGGCCCACTAGGCACAAGTGCCTGTTTTCAGGGGCGACCTGGGAGCACTGGGCAGTTAAGTGACTTGCTCAGAGTTACACAGTATGCAAGTGGAGGTTGTGAGAATCAAACTCAGGTCTGGTCTGCTGGATGTACCAAGCTCGTTCACACCTCATTCCTCTAACCTCTAGGCTATACTGTTGGTACCCTTCCTCTCATCCTATTGCCAAAACTAATTAATTCTGGCTCGCCCCAGAATTTGATATAAAGGATAGACTCCATTATGAAAGATACAACAAATAAAATATATGTTAATCGCAAAGCAGTTACATTAAATATAAAAATATGATTCTTGGTTTGACAAAGACTGCATACAAGCAAAAAGGCAATTAAATAAACAGATCAGATGGACCAAATTGCATCCATCTAGAAATAATGTTGCTCTTTTCAATAAATCTAGACAACAATACAACAAATGTTTGCAAAATAAAAAACTGGAAGCACAAAATAAATGTTGGACTGAAATATTTAATGCCATTCAGTCTAATGATTCTAATCTATTCTGGAAATTGCTGGCAAAGGGAATAAACTCTTATCAACCCTCTTTATCCACATACATTCCCAAAGAAACCTGGGTAACTTACTTCAAATCCATTTTTACATCTAACAATAGTTTTGAAGCTGAATCCCTTCCAGCTATTTATGGAGCGGGGAATGAATATATCCCCTTATGTTTTACTGAGAGAGAGATTGAGGTAGCCATAAATAATCTCAAAAATAATAAAGTTCCTGGTCCAGACTTGATCCCTCCTGAAATTTACAAAAAGTATAGTTATTTTTGGGTCCCTTTGTTGATAACTTTCTTTAACCTCTATCTAAAACATACGTTTATCCCTAAAGCATGGGGGAAAAAAAAAAACATTTTGGTGCCAATACACAAAATAAGGATCTGTTTATGACCCCAGTAATTTTAGACCCATCAGCTTGTTAGATATTTCCTCAAAAATCTTTGCTAGACTTTTTTGAATAAGCATCCTAGATAAATGAAAAAAATATAATCTCACCCACTCAGGCAGGATTCAGGGTAAACTTCTCAACTATTGATAACATTTTCGTTTTTGCTCACCTTATAGAAAAATATATACACATATGAAAGATGAATCTATATTTATTATATGTTGATTTTTGTGCTGCTTTTTTGATTCGATAAACCGAGGGATATTATGGGATATATTAAAAAAGCAAAGACATCCCTGATTCACTCCTGACCCCAATATATCTGCTATACACTAATACAACAACAGCAGCAAGATATAATAATGCTGGCAATTTAACAGATTACTTTCAGACTTAATAAGAGGTGCATTTTAGCTCCGGTTCTCTTTAATGTTTACATCAACTCTTTATTTGAATATGAAGACCTATCTCAATTGGATACCCATCAATAAATCAGATGAAATTACATTCTTTAGTTTATGCAGATGACATACAGTAGTTTTATTTTCCCTAACTAAATCTGGTTTACAAAAAATATAGATCATTTTGCACAAAAATGCAGTAAAATAGAACTTAAAATTAACCTTAAAAAACTAAAATTATGATAATGGGGTCTCACACCATATCAAAAAAAGCTAAAAATAACTATTAATTCAAAAATAGTTGAGATGGCGAAAGATTACACATACTTAGGGGTGCAAATGTCAGCCAATGCCAAATGGAATAAACATTATAGGGAACACATCAACAAGGCTACAATTGTGACCAAAGCATTGCTCAAGTCTATTTTTAAATATGGTGGGAACTCCATTACTCCTGCATTAAAGGTAGGCACTGCTAAAATAAACCCAATATTACTGTATGGGGCAGAAATCTGGGGATATAAAAGCATATTATAATATAGAAATTCCCCTATCTAATTACTATAAATCACTTTTCAAAGCACCCAGCTCTACCCCAACCGCCATGGTGAGGGCAGAACTTGGAATGATTAAAATTGATTGCTTAAAAGAATTAAGACTCATAAATCACTGGATAAAGGTAATAAACAATTCTTCTAACATACTACCAAATCTATGCCTTAAGGAAAAAATGAGGTGGGCAAGCAAAAAAGTAAATTCAAAATGGCTGGATACTCTGAGAAATATTATGAATAAAATAAATGTTCAACATTTATGGGACAATCACAATAGGAACATCAATATTTCACCACAATACAAAGAGTTAATTAAAAAAAGCTGATTACTGAAGCTAAGAAAAAAGATATGACAAAAATCCAAAAACAAAAATGTGCTATATGATTCCAAGAAAATAAGATGGGGCATTAGCTTTAGGAATACCTGATTTTACCATTAACCCCAGAACAGAGGAAAAATATTACATGGGCCAGATTTTAATTAATTTAATTTAAATATACATACTTTAATGAAACTACAGCAAACCTTCAGGGAAAAGAACATCAAACACAATGTCCATGCAATAAAGGACATAAAGATTCAATTACCCACTTAATTATGAGCTGCCCTCTCTATACTAAACCCCGTGATGATGATTTGTTAGAAATCTTATCAAAATATTCAAACACACTTTACAACCCAATCTTTATCCTCCTTCACCACAGGATATCTGAAGAAGCTACACTGATAGCAAATGTTATTGCATCAGTAATCAAACTCAAAAAAAGGAGATTCAGATCACAGAGAGCAAAACAATGATATTTTGGCTCTCTTTTTCATTTTATCTCATATTGATGCTGCTATCATTTTTAATGGCTATGTCTGAGTAAACTTATGAATATATAGATGTATTAATTCTGTGATTTTTAAATTGTATGATATTTCTATATATTCTATGTTGTATGTTGTAATGTCCATAATGTTATACACTTTGGCCTGGATATTCAAACTGCGCCATTCTGAGGTGCAAGCCCTTGCGCTGCTCAAAATAGTTACGCGGGGTGTGGCGGTGATATTCAAAGAGTTGCTATGCGCCTTCTTTATATCACTCCAAGCACAACACTGCAGCATAGCGCAGTGGAACTTATGGCCACGCCAAGTTGCCAGAGATGAGCATTAAACCTAGTGTGGCGCAAGTACCATTGCGCCATGCGCAAATTCGATATTCAAAAGGTGACATGCAAATGGGGACATAATTTATGCAAGGCGCGGGGGCCATTTGCATCTATTTATGGCCCCATTTACCTTCCACTACATGCAGATAGCCCGATTCTGAGGACTTGCCTGGCCACCCCGCCAGGCAGCGGCTATGGGGACCCGGCGCACAATGCAGCCAGTGCCGGGCATTACAGGTACATGTAACACCCCCACACGTGCCCGAAGCCCGATCCGGGCATAGCGTGTATGAACTCCCCAGTGCCCGATCGCGGGCAGAATGTAACCCCAACCCAAATATCTCCCTGGTGGTCAGTGGACGTAAAGCCCGATCGCGGGCAGAATCATCACAAACCCCAAACATCTCCCTGGTGTCTAGTGTCCCCCACCACAGAAGCCCCACCCGCCCCCCCGCGGCGGCGGTGACAGCATCCACCCGCCTGCCGCCCGCCCGCCCGCCCGACTGACTGTCGGTAGGGCTGCCGCCCATTGGTGCAGAGCTACAGCCAATGGGCACGGCCCATACCGTACATGACAGTCAGATTTGTGAATGATGTTCATTCACAAATCTGGACTGTCATGTAAATATGGGCTGCAAGCCCGTGGCTGCAACTTCATGTAGGTATGGGCTTGCAAGCCCATTGGCTGTAGCTCTGCACCATCGGGCGTAGCCCTACCGACAGTCAGTCATAGGCGCGGGCCGCAGGCGGGTGGATGCTGTCGCTCACCGCCGCGGGGGAGCGGGTGAGGGGCTCGGGTGGGGGGACACTAGACACCAGGGAGATGTTTGGGGGTTGGATGATTCTGCCTCGCATCGGGCTTTATGGTCCACTGACCACCAGGGAGATATTTGGGTTGGGGTTAGTATTCTGCCCGCGATCGGGCACTGGGGGTTCTATACGTTATGCCCATGATCGGGCTTCGGATATGGGGGGTGTTACATGTGCCTGTACTGCCCGCGATCGGGCTGTGGAGATGTGGGGGGAGTCGTGTTACACTATGCCAGCGATCGGGCTGGTGGGGGGCATAGGAAAGAGTTGGGGCCAGCCAGGGTGGCAGCTGCTGTGTTCGCCTGCAATGCAGCAGCTCACCTGTGGTGGCCCTCAACTTAAACCTTTTTTTGGGCTCCAAGGTTGTGCAGGCGCGGGTTGGGGTTAGCAGCATGCACAACTCTGCACAACCCGACTGAATATCGGGTTGCGCAGGTTATGCATGGATCCTCCCCCTCCTGTTGAGCATGCATTCATTTGCATTGCTCTCTTGCGCAACCTGATGCCAGTGGCGTAACTGCCTCCTGCTGAATATCGCAGAATGGCGCATTTTGGACTTGCGCATAGCGCAACCCTTTTGAATATCCAGGCCATTGTGATCAAACAATAAAGGAATTTGAATTAGAATGTGACTCCAGCTGCTCTGGCTGATTGCCTACATCTGACATCACAATATTTTGCTGTGGAAGTGATTATGATTTCATAAACAGAGGAATATGATGTAATGTGCAAATAAGCTATGATAGCAAAATGCTATAGAGATAGTACTCTTATTTTTATGTGGCTGCCCATGGTAATACAAAAAGAGTAGGACAAAATTATCAAAAATGTATAAATATGTACTGTACTGTATCTAAATCTTACATTTTCAAAAGTTTGTCAGCAGTCAGGGGCACTAAACAACTTGCTAAATAAATATCTATATATATTTATGCAATAGGAGTGGACACAATATCCATTACGAAAACACATTTATTTTCACTGGAGTAAAATACATTTTAGAACCGACATTTATCCTACTCCATCTGTCAATCATCGCCCATTTATTCTATTCTATTCTATCTGGCAATCATTCCTCCTTTACTGTCACTACGTATGCTACACATTACCACTTTCACATTCCTGACTCACAACCACAATACACATCACTAACATCTACAAACCAGGGAAACCACACTCACACACAAAATCCCACTCTATTCCATCTCATTATCTAGACAGCATCCACTACTATATACTTTAAACCCAAACACACAGAATTGTTCTTTTCTTTAGTCAAAGTAGACCACAGACTGCATGCCCCCCTCGCCCCATTTCACCTCTCGGTCTCCCATTCCAGTCCCTTCTCATGCTTTCTTTCACAAAGAAAAAACAGTGTCCTCATAAACAGTACCTTTATTCAAAAATGTTAAATTTTGTTCTGACATGCTTTCATTTTTTGTTTCCAGCATATCACTGTCACTGGCAGCACCTACTCCATACCCACTCTTGCTCACATCTTCTTCTCTCTTTTAAATGATTTCTGTTCTTTTCCCAGCAGCAATTAAACATAATGAACCACAAAAAAAAAAAAAAAAAAAAGATTTTTAAACTCCTGCCTCTTGCTGATGTCGGCTCCTTAGCACACGGAGCTGATGCCAGCACTCAAAGCACTGCACATTCTCTCACCTATCCTGTCTCCCATGATCCTCCCTCACTTACTGCCCACATTTTATACAAATGGGAAATGCAAGATCAACCAGATAAATGTTCTACTTTATCATTATCAAAACAAAATATTTTTAACTCCTGCCTCTTACCATCACCATCTCCTTAACACATGGAACTGACAACAACATGCTAACACTCAAAGCACTGCATAGCCTCTCACCTGTCCTGCTACTCATGGTCCTTACTCACTCACCACTGCAAAATGCAGGATCAGCCAGACAGTTTTATATTAGCGTAAGATTAACTTTATTACAGCTCACACATGACTCTCCTTAGTCATCATCTACAGTTCCTTCTCCTGACTTCTCCCTGCAGCAATGACTTATTCCTCCCTAGCCTGCTGATTCATAAAGGAAAAAGTGCCTCCAATGCGACAGCGGCCAGCCACACGCTACACTACCATTCCCCCAAGCCACTCGCACTTCACTGCTGTTCAACATGCATGGGACAGCTGCCAGCCACACGCTACACTACCATTCCCCCAAGCCACTCGCACTTCACTGCTGTTCAACATGCATGGGACAGCTGCCAGCCACACGCTACACTACCATTCCCCCAAGCCACTCGCACTTCACTGCTGTTCAACATGCATGGGACAGCTGCCAGCCACACGCTACACTACCATTCCCCCAAGCCACTCGCACTTCACTGTTGTTCAACATGCATGGGACAGCCATAGGGGAATCATAGAGGTAAAGCACAGGGAGGGACTGAAGCCATAATCAAGTACGGGGCTTACGGGCAGACTGGATGGGACTGGCGGTCCTTATCTGCTGACAATTTCTATGTTTCTTTGTTCTCCTCTGTTCTCAGAAACCACAACACTAAATGCAGGATCAACCAGATAAATTAATTTAAATGCAGGACCAACCAGATAAATACTTCATTAAAATAAAATTCAAAAAACTGTTTGCCATGCTAATACTGTAAGGGCTCCTCACTAAGCAAGAGACGGAGCCACCATGAGTAATGATATATTGCTTCATGATAATTTTCAGATGGATGAATTTATTTAACAATCATTTTTGTGAAGCTTTTTGTCTGGATAAAAAAAAAACACTTCCCTTGAGAATTCCATCACTTGTAACAATATCACATTCTCGATAGAGGCCATTAAAAATGTATTACCTAAACAAAAAGGAAAAACTTCGCCAGGCCCTGACCAAATTTCAGGGCATATGTTATACATAGTGACAATTATCTATCTTATCCATTAAAAATCCTTTTTGAAGATTCGGTAAATGAGGGCGTGGAGTCATTGTATTGGAGAATGGTTTGCATTGTTCTGATCCATACAAAAGGTTCAAAACAAGATATCAAAAATTACAGGCCCATTAGCCTCACTTCTACCATATGTAAATTTCTTGAAATCCTAATTAAAGATATAATACCAGAAGCAATACATAATATTGACTCAGATCGGTATAAATTAAGGCAAGGTAGAAGTACTACAGCAAACCTTATCTGCTTCTACAAAAAAAAAAATAGTAACATATTGAATAATTCTGTGCTGTGTGAGCTTGTTTTTCTGGATTTTAGTGAGGCATTTGATTTGATAGTAAACTGGATTGCTAACTGGTTGACCCATAGAAGCCAGAAAGTTATTATAAATGGATATATGTCTAGCAAAGGTAGAGTGACAAATGGGACTCTGCAGGGCCCTGCTTTGTGTCCATCATTGCTCTAGATCGTCATAGCAGATATGATGGATAATATATTTAGTTGGACAGTGAAATTCACCGATGATACAAAATTGCAGGGCCTGTGTGATACAGTGAAGCAGTGTCAGTGGCTCAGCAGGTTGCACATTCGACTCTGAGGCTGGAAGATCAGAAAGATATGGGTTTTATCCCCACACCAGGCACTTGGGTTAGATCTCAATACTGACACTGTGGTGCTGTGGAGGAAGGGGGGTGCTGCACTCCTGAGGTGCCATCGTTCTGATGAGACATTAAACTGAGGTCCCATCTGCCTGTTCTGGTGGTAGTTCAGGTGGATGTTACAGATCCCATGGCACTTCTCGAAAAGAGCAGAGGAATTTCCCCCGTGTCCTGGCCAAATTTCCCCCATTTCACTAAAAATATCACCAACAGCTTAATCTGGTTTAATGTCATTGGCATTCATCTGTATCCCCCTCCCCTGGGACGAGGCTGAAAATAGACAGAATTGTCTAGTCCTCCTTTCCCAGTCAACAAAAACTAAATACCCACTCCAACATAAATGATATTGAAGGGGTCTGGACAAAATTACAGCATGGATTAATATCAGGGGTATGAAGCTGAATATGGACATATGTAGAGTTGTATATCTTGGCAATAGGAATTCAAAAAATGTATATTAGTTAAGTGTGAGGGAACTTACGACATCTAATAAAGAACAAGATCTAGGCATAAGCATATTGAATGATTTTGAAAACTCACAGCACATTAATCAAACCATTAACAAAGCTAAAAACATTACATGGTCTAGCAGAAAAAAATATAATTTCCAGAGAAGATAAGGTTTTAATGCCATTATTTAGGGCCTATGTCTGACTGCATTTAGAATGTACGTCAGCTTTGGTGCTCATATAAAAAAAGACAAAGAAAAATTTGGAGAGTATAAAAGAAGACTGATTGATTGATTTATTTATGTCTTTGGTAACCAGGTGAGTGAGCTGATCCAAAGCACCGATTTCAGTCACCCGGGCCACACAGGTGGCAGGAAACATTCTACAGAAGTAGTAAAATACAGAGAATACAAAGATATGATAACATCACAGATACAATGTTGTTAAGCTAATAAAGATACAAAGCAACTATCAAGCAGTAAAAGGTGAACACGTGCTAAACAGGGGGATTCAAGGTCATTACACAAATAGCCGGCAGTAGATACATGCCAAATGTGGCAAAAAATACAACTCACACAAGCTAACATGCCTAACAGAGGTCAACAGACAGAATCACAGTGAGAGTGCATTAGGGACTTATAAGAGAGCAGGGCAGGACAAGGAAGCAGCGGTACTGGGGAGCAAGGATACGGAGAAGGGCAGAGATAAACAAGGCAGGGACAGATTTTGACCATAAGACTGTGCAGGGAAACAGCTGCAAGGGGATTTAGTCATGAGCCAATATCTTAGGTTAGATTTAAAGGAGAGGTGGAAGGGGGACAAGCGAATGGACAATGGTAGCCTGTTCCATAGGGTTGGAGCGGAGACAGAAAAGGCCTTGCTTCCTATAGCAGTGGTAGTACATGGGACTATAAGTGGAGGAATGGAGGAGGCCCTGAGGCTCTTAGAAACCACCCTATCTGTTAAGGAAAGCGTAGGGTGACAGCTGTTTGCTCCTGAGTGCACTGTCCACTCGGCAGCCCAAGGTGTAATCAAAACTGTCTTGTAGTGGGAGCCACTCAAGGGATTGGTAAAGTACACAGTGGTGGGTGGAATTGGGGACTTGGAGAACAATGCAACAGAGCTGTGAGTTGTATTTAGTTGAGAGTGTAGGGTAGTGGGCATAGAGGAGTAGACAGGGGAGCAGTAATCGAGGAGGGGTAGTAGATTCCCTTGTGAAACAGCAAGGTGAGCTTCAGGAGACAAGAGTTCTTGATACAGCAGACAGCACCTAACATTTGCTGGATTTTCTGCACAGTGTTATTTATATGTTCAGAAAAAGTAAGGGAGGGGTCAAGAGTGACACCTAGATATTTGAAGGTAAGAACATTTTCCAGGTGGGGGCCTGATGGGGTGAGTACCAGGAGGGAGGAAAGGTTTGGCACCAAACAGCATGGATTTCATCCTTTTTACATTAACTTGGATCATGTTGGCGCGGAACCATTGGTGTGCGGAGGCATAATTTTGTGTGCAGATGGATGAGACTGATTCGAGTGACTTGTTGCTATGGTACAGGACGAGGTTATCTGCATAAAGGAGAGCATTACAGTTAAGGCTATCTGCTGGGGGAGCATCAACAAACAAGGAGAAGAGTAGTGGGCCAAGAATGAAACCCTGGGGTACCCCTGTATGAACAGATAGTGTGGAAGAGGAGTCTTTGCCTATTAAGACAGATTGAGACCTGCTACAGAGGTAGCTACAGAACCACGCACCAGTTTCCAGAGAGCATCCAAAGTGAAGTAGGGTGGAGTGGAGAAGGTGGTGGTCAGCTAGGTCAAAAGCCTTAGATAGGTCAACAAACACTTTGTCTGTGGCCTTGCCCATATCAATATTCTTAAGGATGTGGTCAGAGAAGAGGGCCAGAGAAGGGGAGGTGCAATAATCTTTATGGAAACCATGCTGTAGGGGACAAAGGAAGTTATGTTTATCAAGGTGTTCTTTTTTTTTTTATATTAAATATCTTTATTAATTTACACAAGAAACATCTCCATGCAGCAACATAAATGAGAGTGCGGGCTAGAACGATATAAAACAAGCTGATATTAATTCACCCATTTATCTGAGAAAATAAAGTCCCACCATCCCCCCACCCCCCTAAGGCTACACACATAAACATAACCTAACTAGCTAAACCTGAGGTGTTCCGAGGGCCAGGCCTCCAGGTCATAAGGAACGTTTCAAAAGAACTCCAAAGCGCTGTATATGCTTTCAATCTATTCTGCATACAGACGATATGTTTTTCCAATTGTACTGCCAAAGTACACTCACGGTACCACTCTAACAAGGAGGGGCTTTATCACTGGTCCAATGCCTTAAGATTACCAATTTAGCCACAGCAGATAAAAGTGCCATTTGGGCCTTTTTGACCTTGGAAGTACCAATTGGAAAAAGGCTAATCAGACAAACCTCAGGAGTAAACAAGTTTGTTAAGCCAAGGATAGGGTCTAAGAGATTATTGATAGTCCGCCAAAGGGCCTGAATTGAAGGGCATGACCAAACCATGTGATATAAAGTACCGTTTTCCTTCCTACACTTCGTGCAGAGAGATGTATCCTTTGCTCCATATTTACACAATCGCGATGGGGATAAGTATAAGTGGTGCATTAAGTTATAATGTACCATTCTCAACCGGTCTTGTTTTACATATTTATACAATGTAAGCCACAGCTTCCTCCAGAGATCGGGTGCCTCAGATATACCTAATTCCCTTACCCAATAGAAGCAGACCCCTGGAGGAAGTCTGTGGTCCCATTCTTGAAGAATTTTATATAGTTTAGAGACAGAATTTGGTTGAGAGGCTATGGTGAAAAGCATGTTGGCGTCCTGGCCCCCATAATCCACTAGAGCCCTTTGAGAAAAAATAGATGTTAAGGCCTTACTAATTTGCAACCACTTAAAGAAATCCTGGTCCACAACCCCGACAGTATTCACCAACTGGTCAAAAGGCTGAGGCCCCCCATTCACCCAAAAATCCGAGATTCTTAGGTGGCTTACCTGGGGCCAAAAAGTAACGGACAGGGTCTCACCCCCACCCTAATAAGAGGATTCTCAAAAATAGGTTGCTTGGTGGATAGGTGCCATTTAACTACAAGGTAATTTTGCAATTGCTGAAAGGCCTTTAACGACCACCCCATTGGGTTGTTTTTCAATGATTTGGGTATGTCCGAGGGGGAAGCATATAGCAGAGCCCATAGAGAGCAGCTCACCTTCTTCGCCAACCCCCGCTCAATGTCGACCTATAAAGGCAAGTAAGCCGGCTGGGCACTCCTTGCACTCCAATAGACCAACTTGCCCACATGCTGAGCGACATAATATAGAAAAAGAGATGGCGCGGCTAGTCCTCCCTTTAGTTTCGGGGCGGTTAACTTAATATAAGACCTGCGTGCCCTTTTCCCCTTCCAGATAAATAAATTAAACACCCTTTGTAAATTGGTAAACCAGGACATCGGGAGGTATACTCCAAGCATACCCAAGGGATACAATAATCTGGGCAGAATGTTCATTTTTATGACATTCAGCCTGTCCAAAAGTGACAGAGTGAGCAGTCTCCACCTATCCAAATCCCCAGAAATAGTTTTAACCAGAGTACCAAGGTTATTTTTAATCATATAATTCAATCTGGAGCTAATGTTTATCCCGAGATACATAAGTGACTTTGTCTCCCAACCTAAGCCAAATGATGATAAGTCAGCTTTCCTGACATTGGTATTTAAGGGAAGAATCTTCGTTTTCATGCGATTTAGCTTATAGTACGATATTTTGGAAAAGACATCTATTTCCTCCAAGATAGCTGGAACCGAGGATTCCGGGTCCTCAACATGCAATAATATATCATCAGCATATACCGAATACATATATCTGACACCCCCCACCTGTATACCCTTAATCAGACAGTTTCTAGCCAACCTATGTAATAAAGGCTCTAAGTATAGGTTGAATAGTAACGGGGATAAGGGACAACCTTGCCTCGTGCCATGCTCCAGTCTTACGACCGGCGACATAATCCCGTTACATTTTACCCTGGCAGAAGGGGAGGAGTATAGGATTTGGACCCATCTCAGAAACACATCGGGTAGACCGAAGCGAAAGGGTGGCAAACAAATAATCCCAGCATACCCTATCAAATGCCTTTTTCGCATCTAATGAGATAAGTATTGCTGGAAACTCGGCATCCTTAACAGCAGTAATCAAGTGCAATAACTTCCTCATGTGATCTTGGGATGACCTCCCCCTCATAAAACTGACTTGTTCCCTACTAACCAACTTGTCCATAACATTGGACAACCTATTAGCTAAGATTTTTGCTAAGATTTTGATGTCAGTATTTAGAAGGGAGATAGGCTGATAACTATCCATACTGAGAGGGTCCTTCGCCTGTTTTAAAATTAAGGAAATCATCGCCTCCAGGAAACCAGATTCCGAGATTCCATTATCAAACCAAAACTGAAAAACTTCCTCAAGAATTGGGAATATCAGGAGCCAGCTCTATAAAAGTTGCTAGGGAGCCCATCCGGACCAGGGGACTTGTCTAGAGGCATTTGCTGGACGGCCTGCTGGATATCTAAAACCATAATAGGAGCACTCAAAAGTGCTATATCGGCCTCTGATATTTTTGGCAACTCCACGGACCGGAGAAATAGCCCAATGTCCTCGGCCGACGGTTTACACTCTGGGTCAACCGTGTATAACTCCTGGAAATACAAGCCAAAGGCATTCGCCATTTCCCCTGGGTCCGTGCAAACCTGCTCCCCTGGTCCCATATGTATTCCCGTTATAAAACGGGAAGAATCTAATTAACGGATGCGCATAGCGAGCAATTTCCCCGCTCTATCCCCTATATCAAGATAATGAAGCCTAGTCCTCAAAAGGGCCAGCTCCGCTTTCTGAGACATTAAACTCACATATTGGGCCTGCAGCTGATGAAGCCTAGCCCAATCTGCCGCTGTCGAGGCACGAGACAAGTTGTTTTCCTCCACCCTAATCAAACCTAGCAAGGAATCCAGTTGGGCCTGTTGCCTGCGTTTCTTATTAGAGGCCAATTTAATCAGCTCTCCCCTCAGGGAGCACTTTAAAGCAGCCCAAATTAGATCCTTGCGCTCTACAGAGCCTCGATTATTATTCAGGAAATCCTTGATGAAGTCCAGAATGTGCATCAACAGGGATTCCTCCTTCAACATCTGGCAATTTAACCTCCACTGTGGAGACCGTCTAGGCCTCAAGGTTAACCTGTATTCCAGACTGACTGGTGCATGATCTGATATAACTCTAGTAAATATCTCAGCACAAGTTACCCCAGATATAGCAAGCGAGCTGACTAAAATATAGTCTATTCGAGAATATGACTTGTGTACGGCGGAGAAAAAAGTATATTGACGTAACATAGGATTAAGTACCCTCCAGACATCAACCAGGGCGGCCTTACTGATGAGCTCCTTCAACGCCCTCTGTGCAGGCGTTAAACCTCGCCTCTCTTTACATGATCTGTCCATATCATTCTGCAGCACAAGATTCCAATCCCCTCCCAAAACCGTAAGCTTCTCGGGATTAGATACTACCATATTAAGTAATCTTATGAAAAAGGCAGGGGAATCACAATTGGGACCATATACTGAGCCCAATAATATCGGGAAGGACTCTAACAAACCATGGGTAATAATATACCGACCCTCCGGGTCCCAAAATTCTTCTACCAATTTGAACGGAATATTCCTAGCTATAAGAATAACAACCCCACCCCTATTCGAGGATACCCCAGCACCAAAAACTTGTCCTACCCACGCCCTTCTAAAGTAATGGATATCACTCCTCTTCAGGTGCGTCTCTTGCAAAAAAGCAATTTGTGCTCCTAGATGATGAAGATGCTTTAATATAATTTGTCTCTTGACCCTATCCTTGGCTCCTTTAACATTCCAACTAATGAAGTTGTATGAACTACTCATGATGCCCAACTCTCGAGCTCAACAAATGATGCAGAGAAAAAAAAAAGAGTGACAATCAATCGGACTGCAGCACTATATAGATATATACAAAGCCCCTGAGTTAGAAAAACCATAGTAGGTACAGGCGGTGTGTAACCTTGAAACCCCACCCTCCCACATTGGAGTCTAAGTGACTCATAAAAAAGTACCACCCAAACATCCTCAAAAACCCACATTAATATCCTCCATTTACTACCCCCCAACCCTACAAGCACACACATACCCCAGTTCCCAAAGAAACTGCACTCCCAAATGTACAGCCCACGTGATTCACTACTAAGCAACCCAAACTATCCAACCCCACCCCCCGGAGCCCGCCCCCACCACCCATGATCATTACAAACACTAGCCTCTAGTATCAAACAAGCTTTAACAGTAATGAATAAACATGACTATATAACTGTAAATACCCGCCCCAATGTACCCGAGGTGACCCTAATCACGAAACAACAAATATTAACTATACCCCACTCAGCTACATCAGCAGTTCCAACCCCAAATTAATAGTCACTCAAATAAATCCCTCGGCCCTGAAAGAAAAAAAAATTTTTTTGTTTTTGGAGAAGGCCTGCAGGTTCGGCCCTACTAATAAATCAAATGCATATTCAGTAACTCAGTGTTCAAACGGCACCATCTGGAAGCATCGCACAGTCCATCAGGCCTCCCTGCAGAGTCCACAATGTCCAAAAAACCACATAATAAGGCCACTATGCATTCCATTGGGAATGGTCGAGCAACCAAAACGTGACCTCCTACCGGAAAAAATAGTGCTAGTATAAGCTGCATCATGTAAGATGAAAACCGTGCAGTAAAGATGAAAGAGGTCCCAAAAGCAGAGCGAGTCCATCACACATCCCTCGACGTCGATTCCAGTAGCCCAAAAGGGACGATCAGGGCCATAACCATATGAATAATGAATAACCCAGGTCAAGACCATCCATTACCAAAGCTTCATCCTAAATAACTCCGTGCTCTCTTATATAGACTAAGACGACCACCAATAGTCAGTAGCCACCGCCAGCAATCGCCACCAATTCCTAAGATAGCATTTCCCAGTAGATCCTCAGAAATATCACAGGCGCATGTCAAAATTGCCCACTTGACCCTGTGACAGCCAGGTATATCTACATTCACAACTCCTCAAACAAGAAAGCTCCAACCCAGGATCATTTGTACAAGTCTGGGAAAATGGTCTTCAGCTCCTGTGTGGCTCTGGGCTGGAGTATCAAATGAAAGCCATTTGTCCTCATGCTTTACCATCAATAAGGCAGGGTACTTAACCCTGAATGGTTTGCAGCAGCCACCAATTTAGCAATGACCGGATGTAATTCTTGTCTGCGAATCTCATCGAGTATGGCAGGTCCCAGAATGCTAATCTTCTTGCCTTCCCATATCAACTCCTTTGCTTCCTTCACTTTGGAGAAAACATGCTACCTGTCCAAAAGTTCAAAATTTCAAAATTATTGGTCTAGGAGGCTGCCCTTGGTCGAGGTGGGCGAAATGTGTGAGCTCTCTCGATGATGTACTTCTCCCAGAGGGGAACCAGGCTATTTACAGCAGAGCTTCTGCAAGAAAGTGATAATAACGCTCCTTCTTCCTTTCTGGCAGACCAATAATAACCAGATTGTTCCTTCTACTACGGCCTTCCAAGTCCTCCAGTTTCTCTTGAGCTTTTTCATTCTATGCCTCATATTTATGAAGTCAGATTTGCTCCTTTCCTGCTTCCTTTCCAACGTGGTGATCCTAACTTGAGTCCCTAACCTCCTGGTCAATGCTTCCACAGCGCTTTAATATCATGTAGGTCCTCTGAGATTGATTCTGACCGCCTGCAGAGGTTGCATAATCTCTAAAACCTGGCTTCAGATAGGGCAGCCTCTGGAGTGGGCATCCTCACAACGCTAGCTGCCTGTTGCTTGGCCCACTTTGCGGCCTTTTCTTTCTCGGGAGTCCGGGAGGGGAATGCCTCGGGGGTGCTTTTTTCATGAAAGCATCCATTAAATCGGCAGTCGGCAGTGCAGAGGGGGGAATTACCATGTACTGCGCACAACTGGGATGGGTTAAAGAGTTGGAAAGCCGCAAAATATGATCGAAAACGGGAAAGCGAGCACGGAGTTCCGGGAGGCGAATGTCTCCGTCTAGGCTGCCATCACGTGACCTCCATCAAGGTGTTCTGATAGCTGATGGTGTACAATTTTTTTCCAGTAGTTTACTTAGATGAGGGTTGAGGGAGATGGGTCTGTAATTTTCAGGGGAGAGGGGATCACCTGCTTTAAAGATTGGTACCACATATGTGACTTTTCAGGAGTCAGGCACAGAGGAGGATGAGAGGGCGAGACTGAAAATGAAGGTAAGTGGTTTAATGACGGCTGGGGTGATAATTCTGAGATACATGGGGTAGAGTCCATTGCTGCAAGGGCTTTCCCTGGCTGGTAGGGTCTTCAAGCATTTTGCAGAGATGTTTTGCACAATAACTGCACTATCGCTCCCGGCGTAAACTCTCCATCTGCCTCCCTCTGACCAGAGCACTTCTCCTTCTGCTCCTAACAGGGAACATACACCCCAACCCAGGCCCTGCCCCCCCCATCCACCCACTCAGCCCACTGGTCTTCGAGTAGCCTCCATGAACATATTCAGCCTGCTGAAGAAATTTGACGCCCTACAGTGCTGGGCCATGGCTCACCAACCAGACATCATAGCCCTGGTTGAAACCTGGCTGTCCAAATCAACTCCTGACTCATTTGTCTCCTCCCAGGCTATACCTTATAATGGAGGACCGAGTAGGCAAACGAGGGGGAGGCTGTGCAAGCTACACCAGGGACACAATACCTGGACATGCACTCCCTACCCCTACCCTCATCAATGGGGCCCAGGCCCTTACCCTCAGACTCACCCCAGACCCCTCTAGGAGCCCTCTCTATCTCACCACAGCCTACGTTCCCCCAAAGAACCAGCACCCAGCCCTGATATCTTTAACGGACTACCTAGCCACCCTCCACCATAAGGCAGAACAAGTCCTAGTGGGGGACCTTAATGTAAATTGGCTCAGCACCTCCTCATCCACCACCAGAGACTCATTTGCAGCCCAAGATCTGACACAACTCGTCACCCAGCCCACCAGACTTAACCCTAAGAGTGGTAATCAGCACCTGCTGGATGTTATTATAACTAATCAACTCCACAAATCCAAAACATCCAGGTCCTCCCGGACTCCTGAGTGACCACTCCCTATCCTATTCCACTGGGTAGCCCCCAATCCCAAGCCCAAAGCCCAGACCACCCTCCAGGGCGCCTCCGCCCTGGTGGGCTGAAGAAACTTAAGGCACTCCTCACCCAGATAGACTGGTCCCCATTCAGCAGGCAACCAACATTGATACTGCCCTCACCTTTTCACCCACACCTTCAACATGGCCTATGATCTCTTTGCCCTTAACCAAAACCGGTCCAAAACAGGCACCCTAGGTTAGCCGGCCCTCCTACAATTACTTAGAAACCGATAACCTCAGCACCTGCCACTGAAACAGGTCGTTTGTCTGATAGGCAAGCATACAATGCAGCCCGAAATAAATGCTCATGGGCCATCAGGAAAGCCAAGGCAGACCATTACCAGGCCTCCTTACCTCCTCCTGGGGCTCAGCCCGGACCTTCTTGGATAATATTAAGCAACTCAATGGTAAAGCTTGCTCCCTGCCCCATCCCAGCTCACTAGAAATGGCACAACCTCCACCGAGCCTGCCACCATAGCTAACTGGTTCAACACCACTTTCACTGACCTTAGCTCAGTCCTCCTAGTAATTTCTTTGACCTCCCCAGCCAAACTCCCTGTCCTCCAGCACCCCAGCTTCCTCCTGCGAAAGATTTCCACCCGGGAAGCCAGACCCATCCTAATCAAAGCTCTCAATGGCAACAACCGGCAGTGACTCACTGGACCCCAGCATCCTCAGGCTGGTGCTAGATGAAGTCCTTGCACCTCTCTCAAAGCCTAATTAACCAGTCACTCTGCCTGGGACAATTCCCCACAGCTTGGAAAACAGCCATTATCACACCTATTCATAAAGGAGGCGACAGGTCATGGCCAACAACTACCAGCCAATCTCCATCCTCCCTCCCTCTCTAAAGCCCTGAGAAAGTGGTGGCCATTCAAATCACTGATTATCTGGCTAAGCATAACATCTTATGCCCAGAGCAACATGGCTTCCGTCATGGTCACAGTACCAGCACTGCCCTTATTGAATTCTCCAACTTCCTACACGCCTCCTTGGATACCAGCTCCTAGCTGGTGCAGTGTTCATTGACCTCTCAAAGGCTTTCGACACTGTCTCCCATCCACTGCTGCTGAATGCACTCTGCCTCACTGGTCTCTGGCTGGCCCCTGGCATGGTGTGCTAGCTATCTTGACACTCGATCCCAGTGTGTCAAGATTAATACACACTCTCCGACACCCGTCCCATTCTCTCTGGGTCCCCAAGGCTCCATCCTGGGCCCCCTTCTCTCTCGCTGTATCTGAACACCCTGCCCAGTGCATGCTCTGGCAAAATTCTGCTGTATGCAGACGATGCTGTCCTTTTTGCCACCCACCGTAATCCCATCTCCCTACAGGACTCCCTACAGCAGTCTTTCAACAGTGCCGAGGCTTGGTTTAAGGAGTGCAGACTCGTCATCAATCTTAAGAAAACCAAAACTATGCTCTTTTCACACCCCCAAAACAAAGCTAGCAACCACCACTCTATATCCTTCCAAGCACCAACCAACCACTGGAACAAGTCTGCTCCTACAAATACCTTGGGGTTACCTTGATTCAGCCCTCATTCCACAACCACATCGATGCCCTAACATCCGCCACCAACACACGGATTGGCATCCTATTCCGCCATAAAACCTGCCTTCCACCAAATGCTCTCCGGCTAGCTGTTACATCGTCCGTCCTGTCCCTTGTAGACTATGGTCTACCAGTATACGGTGCTGCCGACACCACTGCACTCAACAAAATTCACCTAATCCTGAATAAAGCATGCAGATTGATTACTGATGCCCCCAGGCTCACACACACCTGTCAGCTATATGTCGATGCTAACCTGCTTACCCTGGATGAACGGCTCCGATACCAGACCTGTCTCCTCACCAAAAAAACCCTACTCGGGCTCTCCCCCTGGGGGTAATGGCATCCATCCACCAGAGCCCTCCCACCATTGCAACACGGTCTTCCTACAAGACCACTCTAAAGGTCCCCAGAACGAGAACCAGCCGTGGCCAGAGGTCCTTCAGCTATAGAGCCCCAACCTGGTTTAACTCTCTCCCTGCCACCATCACCAAAGCCATCACCATCTCCACATTCAAGCACTCGAACCACATCTTCAGCACTCTGAACTGCTCCTGTCTCTGAACATAGCCTCCACCTCTTTCTCTTGACAATGCCCCGGCAGCTCTCCACCCTACCATCCCTCCACCACTTCCTGTACACCATGCCTAGGTTTAACCTGGCCAGTGCCAGCTGTTTTCAATGTTTATCTACCAGAATGCTCACTTGATACCGACTTGTGTAATACCTGTTATCAATTACATGTACCCTGTACCCAATTGTACCCAATTGTATTTGTCTGACCACTATGTGACGTGGCACCTCTGGTGAATGCCTATTGATTTTTTGCAAATCTTTGCTATGTAACCGAAATGCAATGTATGTCTTTATGTGACGAAGTACCTTTGGAAATGAGCCTCTGGCTCAAAGGTTGTAAACTGATTCTTAAATAAATAAAAAAAAAAAAAAAATAACCCTAAAATAGAAAGGGGGTGGTGGGATATCATTTGTGGTGGAAGGGAGGCAATTCAGCTAGGACTTCAGGCCTTGGGAAGGTTGAGGAGAGAGTTGCATGAGGTAGGAGGACAAGTCAGTGAACATAGTGTTGAAAGTGTTTACAGTCCCAATGGGATCTGAGATAGTGCCCGAATGGGATGAAAGTTGGGTAATTTGTTTGTTGGACTTGGGATTGAGGAGGGACCCTATAGAGGCCCAGAAATTGCAAGGGTTGCAGGGAGTATTATTTTGTTGAGTTAGGTAGTATTTGCATTTGAGTGATTTGGCCACCTGCTTACAGGCATTGCGCAGCCATCTACAGGCATCCCAGAGCTGGGGAGAGAGTGATGCCTTGCAGGTCTAAAAGTACTAAAAGTATAATCCATCTAAGGGACAAAATATATGAAGAATGTCGTGAGTCTAAATTTAATGACACTAGAAACTAGAAGATTGCGAGGGGACTTACTTTTAGTGTTTAACATCATTAGTGACCCCTACCTTCTAGCTGAAATGGTTATAGACTTTTAGAGCTCCATTAGGGAGACTAGAGGACACCTGTTACAGATCATTGATGAGGCTATTAGAGCAGATAAATATAAATACTTCTACACCTTATGAACTGCCAACCTATGGAAGAAATTGCCAACATATACTGTAATTAACAAAACAAAAGCAGACTGGATAAATATATGTTGCCTGGCGGAAAACTTAATTACTATAATGAGTAAGGTATCACAAGCGCATATCTGGGCAATCTGCCTTCTAACTCCTCATCCATCCTTAGTATTACTCTAAGTATGTTTGAGAAACTGTTCGGCTCTCCCACACAGAAATGACAGTCAATAGAGTGGCACACTGGGAACATAGGGATGTTGTGGCCTTAGCAACCAGGTTAGCATCCTTAGTAACCTGCTGTAAGGGGTGTAATTAAACAGGGCAGAACACAAAAAATCCTCTCTATCTTATAAAAAAAAAAAAAACTGACAAACTAAATAAAAGAAAAATAATAACATCATAAAAACTCCTTCCCTGTTGCATAAATGGAATATTCAATTGGGTACTTGTTAGTAAATTATTTATGTGCACTCAAGCACTTTGACTTTGGATGCCTCACTTATGGTTTACACCACTCATGAGGTTACCTGAGGTCAAATTGCTCTTGTGCACATAAATCATTTTTTTAACTTGTCCCCACTGTATATTTCTTCTATTATCTCAAGAAGATGGCGGCCATGCTGGGCAGCTGCTTGTGGGGGGGGGGGGGAGTTGTTGCTGATTGCTTCTGCTGTTCTTTATCGTTTTTAAACTCATGTAAATAAATGTTATTTAGAGAATAGATTTGGGGTAGGAGAGTAGTAAGGGGAAGACGTGAGTTAGCAGCAGGAGTTAATTTTTGTTGGTTTTAGTTAGGGACTTTTAGTTTTGGAGCAGCGTCCTCACTTGCAAGCTGCAAGCTGTGTGCTCACTTGTAAGTTGTGGGTCTTACTGTTTAGTCAAAGTTCTAAATCGGATCAATGGAGTGGTGTTTTTGGAGCAGTGGTGAACTTTTGTGCCTGGATTGGATGTCAGAACTGAGGACTGCCTTAGAGGTGGATTACCATTGAGGTGTGAAGCGGGTTCAACTTTAAAAACTAACTAGGAGCTCGCAGAGTTTTGCTGCACTGCTATAGAGTGTGTTTCCCTCATGGACAGCCCGGAGACGTTGACTTTATTCCACTTTGCTCCAGAAGTCTTCAGGCTGAACATTGTCTGGTTAGGTAATTTTCCAGTGCAGAAGGCAGGAGACATCCATGTAGTTTTCTGTTGTTGCCGGAAATCGCTGGACTGAGCAAGTACTTCCTGTGGCCGGGGGTAAGAGGTCCTTATTTATTTCTATTCTCATTTCATAGTGGCAGTGACTGAGACGTCAAAATTGTAGCCTCCTCTGCAAGTGTCTTGTCTGCTACTGACAGAGGTTGTGAGAGAACACATGTCAGTTTTGGACTCTGAGTACATTGGACACTGATACTGATGGCTTTGTAATCTTGATATTGAACCTAGAAAGAGGCATTTGGCTGTAGGAGGATCAAGTGCCCTAGCATTTCTGGATTTGAGTCATAGAGAGCGGGTACAGGAGTGAGAGACCTGTATCGCATCTATGGTTTTGATCAGCTTTACTGCTATTTATAGAATTATTGTTACTGATGAACACACAGCTAGAAGACACTACCTGCGAGAAAGGAGAGTATCCGGTTTGACTTTATGAACTTGTATGATTTAAATCTGAATCAGTGGTGAGAGCTGCTCCATAGACTTTTACTCCCCAATTCGGTTTGTGTTTTAAGTGGGTGATTCTTAGGGAGGGTTAGGGTAGTAAATTGATGTTTTTTAAAGTGTGTCTTAATGTGTGTAGGTTGGTTTGCCACCTGTTAAGGTTTAAACTCAGACAGTCAAGATGTGTTTGGGTTTTTCCCCAGTAAGATAAGGCTACTCCATGGCCTGTCTTCAAAGCCTCCAGCCTTTTGATCTCCTCCCTTCCCCTTTTCCATGGAGATTTATGCAAGGTGTAGGATGATGGGGATAGCTCAGAGCTGGAGGCCCTGGTGAGGGGGCCACCAGGTGGCTGTTGAGTCTGCGATTCAGGTGGTGAGGCCGAGGAGGTGTCCTGGGGTGAAATGGGTACTAGAAGGGGATCCCATCTGCCTGGTCCCCATGCCCAAGGGCTCCACATTTTATAGTGGACAGGTAACTTCTGACCCAGCAGAACCCACTCTTCTGACCCAGGCTGTACTTTGCAATGTCATGTCGATGAAGAATAAGACTGCCAAAATGGTGGACTTAATTTCTTTGGTCGACCTGACTTGAATTACTGAGATCTGGCTAGAGTATAATGCTGCACCCATTTTGGAGGCTGTGGTTCTGACTGGGTACTCAGTAGTACATACCCCGAGGTCAGGTCACAGAGGTGGAGTGGCCATCTATTTTAAAACCAACCTGGGTTTGACAGATCTACAAGTAGGTTCTACCAGATCCTTTGAGGGTGTGACTGTGAAGGGGGGCCCTCACACAGGCTTCAGAATTCTCCTTATCTACTGCCCTCCGGGCAGTGAGAGGGAGTTCATATGGGAGGTTGGGGAGTTTGTTGCCATCCAATTTTTGGAATCCCCCAGATGGTTGGTTCTGGGGGATTTCAATGCTTGAGTCAATGATAAACTCTCATCATTTGGTCGAGATCTCCTCTAGTGTATGGAAGCCCTGGAGCTGTCATAGGTGGTCAACTTGCCAACCCACTCTCAAGGACATACTTTAGATCTGGTGTTCACACTTGGCCTTGAGGCTGTTGATCTCAGGGTTGAGCCAGTTGTATGGTCAGATCATAGCACTGTGAACATCAAGTTGGGGGCCCCCTGAGAGCCCATTCTCTGTGGAGATGGTCAAGTACCACCCTTTACAGGGATTATCCCCAACAGAAGTCCAAAAGGTGCTTGATCCAGTGGGTGTGGAGTCTGTTTGCATGATAGAAGTTGTGGAGGCGGTATCAACCTAAAATATGGCTGTGACCACTGCTTTTGACTCCATCATGCCTGTCCATCTCAGTCCCTTATCTACTCATCGGAGGCCCCTGTGATTTGATGCGGAACTCTGTGAGTTGAAGATAGAGGGCAGGAGGCTGAAGTGACGCTGGAGGAGGTCAGGACTGATGGAAGACAAATTCGCTCTGAGGGCACATTATACTGCCTATCAGAGGACAATCTCTAATAAGAAGGTGGAGTTTCTGTCTAAAGAGATTGCTGCGGCACAGAAAAAAACAGCACAGCTCTTCTGCATGGTAGATAGACTGTTACATCTGGCCTGCCTTTGTACTGGCGGAGCCAATTTGAGCACACGATGCAATGAGCTTGCTCTATTCTTTGGCGACAAAGTGTCCGCTATTAGGATGGAGCTATCCTCCAGCACCGCTCGTGGAGTGTGCAGGATCCAGCCTGAGGTTTACAGATGCACTGCTCGTGTATGGGATGAGTTTGATCCGGTTGGGGTGTTGGGGTTGAGGAGGTGGTTGCGATTGTTCTGGGATTAAGGCCTATTTATTGCAATCTAGATCCAGGTCCCACCCAACTGTTAGTTGGATGTGCGGATCTGATTGGACCTGTGGTTGCAGAGATTTTTATGGTTTCTTTGAGGAGTGGGGTCTTTCCAGTTTCTCTGAAGGAGGCACTAGTGAGAACCCATTTGAAAAAGCCTTTCCTGACCCCCATTGTCTCTCTCTATCCACAGGCCAGTTTTGAACCTCTCATTTTTGGGGAAGGTTCTGGAGAAAGTAGTGGCCATTCAACTCGAGGCCCATCTCACCTTCTCCACCCATGAGTGCTTCCAATCTGGGTTCAGGGCTGGTCATAGTATGGAGACTGCCTTGGTGAATGTGCTAAATGACCTCCTTAAGGCGAACGATTGTGGGGAGCATATGATTATTGTTCTCCTAGATCTCTCAGAGGCATTTGACACTGTGGACCATGAGATGTAACTGGACCAGCTGCGGAACTGGTGTGGGCTTACCGGTACAGTCAACTGGTTTAGGTCCTTCCTCATTGGCAGAGTACAGATGGTAATGGTGGGATTATCCACATCTGACCCAATGCCTCTGCACTGTGGAGTTCTGCAGGGTTCAGTATTGTCACCACTGTTGTTCATGGTGTACATGTTGCCTTTAGGAGGTGTCATCAGGCGGTATGGCTGGAGTTTTCACTGTTATGCAGATGATACTCAGCTGTACCTCTCTTGTGCACTGGGAAACCAAATGGCAGTCTCTACATTTAATGTCTGCCTCGTGGAAATCCAGAATTGGATGACTCAAAATTAACTCTGACTAAATCCAGACAAGACAGAGGTACTAGTGGTGGACCCAGGTCACCATCGGGATTATAGTGGGTTAGGGAATGACCCTGGCCTGGTGTTGGGAGATGTCCCTTTGACTCCATTGATCCAGGTCAAGGATCTAGGCATTGTCCTTGACAATGGCCTGATGCTAGATGCTCAGCTGTTGGCCATTGTACAGAGCAGTTTCTACCATCTGAGGAACATTGCCCGGATCCGTGCTCTGTTGCCATCTGAGGATCTATCCACCCTAGTACATGCATTTGTTATGTCCATACTGGACTACTGCAATGCTCTCTACCTAGGGCTATCAGGAGGCAACCTCCGCCATCTGAAGCTAGCCCAGAATGTGGTGGACAGGCTATTAACTGGAATTAGTAAAGTCAAACATATTACACCTGTTCTCCATGGCCTTCATTGGCTGCTGATTAGGTAGAGGATTGCCTTTAAGGTTGGATTACTTACCTGTAAAGCCCTACATGGCCAGAGGCCAGAATACCTGCAAGACCTCCTAGTTTCTCATTGCCCCTCTCTCTCCCTTCCCTCTGCTGCGGGTGGCCTCCTTGTGGTTTCAAGGGCTAGGCTGGGGCAATCAGGAGAAAGAGCATTCTCAGTTGCCATGCCAGCCCTATGGAACTCACTACATACCCATCTGAGACAGGTACCCTCAGTACAAGCATTTAAAGGGGGATTAAAAACACATCTATTTTTGCAAGCTTTTGATTTTCAGATTTAATGTATTGCTATCTTTGGACTGTCTGTTTTGATGTAATGTTTTTAAATTTATTTATAGACATACTGATATTTTAATGTATGTGTATTTGTCATGATTGTTATGTGTATTGTATGTTGTTTTTAATTTGTACAGCACTCCGAGTCTCCGGGAATAAGCGCTATGTAAGAAATTAATCAATCAATCAATATCCCTTATCCCACCACACAGCTCTTGGTTGGTGTTTACTGAGATAAAGAAGGGGCTTTCAGGTGTTCTTTTATTTGCTGGCTGGTTTGCCTCAAAAATATTGTAGATTGATACTGGGCATTTTTGGGGCTTTTTGCTGTTTTCATAGGCCCGAGTCTTCATCTTTCTGGTGTCTTTAATGTTCAACCTGGCCCTGGTTTTGTCTGGCATTCATTGTAAAATTCTTAGTACCAGAGGCCATTTTCATCCCTTTTTAAGACAATGTCTCCCCATTTTAATTGTCTTATCTCAGTACACTTCCTTATGCCAAAGAATAGGCAGCTCAGGAGCCACACTGAATTTAAGACAGACTGGGGAGAATGGAGACCCAATTGTCTGGCTTCATTAAGTTTCTGTAAGATGTCATCAGTTAATTCGTCTGATGCATTAGGTCTTCCCACTTTCCGGAGTGATTTTAAAGGTTTTTGATTCACACTTAGACTTTTTCAAACCAGCTCAAATTCTTTGTCTTTGGTTAAGACATGGCGTAGTTATGTGCCTTTAAATGTCTGTCAACACTCTGGTATGTAGTGGGTAAACTGGCTCACAAACTGATTGGCTCGTATGGTTTTCCTTTTTTTTTTAGTCATAAAGAAGTTTGATAGGAGCTTGTTTAACTTTTCTGGCTCTATTTCAGATATTTCCCTAGGTTCATTGTTGTTTTCAGTGAAAAAAACATCTTAGCATAGCTATGTCATGTACAGTTTTTCTAGTTGTATTTTTATTTTGATTAGCCTCTGTGAATGTTGACAGCAAAGTATGTTAGCATTTTCTAATCTTTCAGTTTAGCACTTATCTATTTCAGTAATGATGATTTCTGCTTTCTCTTCTGACAGGGAACCGTTCGCTGGATCATCTTGGTTTGGGGGGGCGGGGATTGTCAGTATTTTCTTCAAGCATAGTAAGTGGTTCAGGGTCAGGGTCTTTGACACTCATGATGTGAAAAGGTCAAACAGCTCTTGGGACAAATGGCCCAGATATTTCTGGTAGGTGCATGTTATCTAAAAATAAAATGAACTGTTAAGAAATACATATCAAAACACTGACTAGATGCAGAAGAGATTACTTTTAAGAAGTGGTGTGTAGGCATTCTACAGACCTTTTTTTTATTATTTGGTAACCGAGTAAGACCCATTACATTCAAGGTGACTCAGGAGCATTGAGGAGGTGAAGTGGCTTGCTCAGGGTCACACAGTCTGCAAGTGGCAGTTGTTGGAATCAGTCCTAGCTTGCTAGAGGTACCAAGTTCATTTACAGCTTGTTACTCTTACCTCTAGGCTATGCTGCGGGGGAATTATTGACTAGCATGAACCAGAAATGAAATGTATTTTCTAAACAAAGGGGAGCGCTTATGAAATGTCATCTTCTGCCAATAACTGAGTTTCCAAATGTGTTGAGTATTACCCAATGTGCCCATGCATCATTCTAGTATATTTGATCTTTTTTCTATTGTACTGTTATAAAGACTTTTGCATTTATAATGTGCTTTGCATATGCCATGTATACCAAAGTATTTTACAAGCAATAGGGTAGTGCAGTGACTATGAAAGTGTAGAGGCAGTCACTGTGCTAATTTCCAACACACACTTGTGTGCAACTGCCAGAACCAGTTTTATGGGAAGGGGAATGTAGGAAAGGACACCAAGGAAACTCTTCTACTCTTGGGAAGGGTGCTGTTGGCCCTAATACCAAGACAGAGGAGCTGGTTCTATGTGATAATGGTGAAAGCCTAAAGACAATCACCATTATTACGAAGTCAAAGTGGTGAAAACATTTTTTGGCACTCTGACACCATGGCACACAGCAAAAGCAGCACCAAGGACTTTGTTTTTAATGTTTTCTGTGGGGACTGTACCCCCCACCCTCGTGGGAAGCCTTCTACACCCCCCCATTAAAGGATTCTCAGCTCAAGAGGGTGCATGTCAGGGGTAAAAACAGTGAAAAAAAGATTAGACCCGGGCACAACAAAAATGCACCAGCACCCAAACCTGAACCCAGTACTCTGCAGAATTATGCCGGCAACCCACCCACCATGCCAGAGGGTCAGCTCGGCAACCCACCATGGCACCACCCCTCAGATCCCCTCTTGCCCCTTGCTGTACATGCCCACTCCCACCCTCCCAGCATGCGTCTGTATAGCGGCATCCTGTCGCTATACTCGCCAACCCCCTATCCAGCCGCCCTACCATCCTGTGGCTGTCCCTGTAATGCACTGGGGAAGGGATCACCATTATTGTAGGCACCCTTTCCCCAGCGCCAATATCACAGGATACCGAGGAGCCTGGGTGTGTGGAAGAAGGTGTGCTATAGTGCTGGAGTTCTGTTCTTGGATCCATCTTTTCACAAGAGGACAATTTCTCTGAAAATAGCACTCTGGAGGAAATGGATGAGGAACTGATGTAAGTTTCCACAGAGGTGGAGGATATCTTTCTGACAGAGAAAAAACTTGAAGCTGAGATGCAAGGAAAAAAAACAGTATCTCATGAGAAAGTTGCCTGAGGACAAGGAGGGGTACATTAAACCAAAAGCCTCTCTGAAATGATAAAATATGCAGAGTACCACTGTTAAATCCCTTTGTTCACTTGATGGAACTACAGAGCCTTCCTTAGCTGCAGAGATGGAGAGCAGCATGACAGACCCTCCTGCTATTTCTGACATACAGGTGAATCAGGAGGATCAAACAGGTAGGCTGAAAGCTAAAAGTAGACTTCAGCAGAATTCTCTGAGTGATTGCCCAGAAAAAGACCTCCCCCAGTCTCCAGAGTGTGCTCTCTGAAATACAGGTTGGACACTAGATGCCTCAAGGAAATGGATCCCTGGCCCAGAGTAGGATGCAGAGATGGCATCATGGTCAAGGCAACAGACACTATTGCCAGTAGCAATGGTGGCAGCTTTGGAGACTGGTGGCCGAATGAGGTGACAGCAGGAATGGAAGAGGATAGATCTGGTAATAGGGCTGAGCAGAAATATGTGTCTCCAGCACCGCAAACTGTAAGCAACAGGGACAGCAGGATGTGGAATAACTAACAGAGACTAAAACTGCTGTGAATGTAGGAAAACGAACTACAGGAGAAACCTGCAGCACAGTTATCGAGACGGCACTCATGAAACTCGCAGGGGAAAGGTTGTCCGCTCGTGAGCACATAGAAACCATGATTACCACTGCAGTCCCATACAGTATACTCTAGACAATTATGTTTCTACTGGGGTTTTACATCAAAGGACTCCTGAAATAATTACTGAGGGAGTCGTTACATCACAAGAGGACTGTAGGGCAGAATCTTCACCAGTTTCAGCAACATCTCACACTGCTGAGAGACCAGAACCTTAGGTGGAAATTTATTTTATTTTACTTTTATTGATTTAATCATTCAGAAGACACCTTTGAGCACACGGGCTCATTTTCGAAGGTCCCACATCAAGGAAAATAAAAGGTATTAACACAGACTCAAACTATAGACAAAACAAATCATACAGCTCCAGTGGAGCATCATCAGCTTAAACAATATGAGTATATAGGGACAATCAAAGACAAAGAAATGTGGCTCCAAGGAGTCTAATCAACAATAAGGAGTGAAAGCCCTTTATAATGTCATGACATAGTGTGAACTACATTACAAGTTAAGGAGAGTGAAAATTAGGTGACAGTAGTGTTGTAGCAGGAGCATTTGGAACTGGCAATGAGTTATTTTCTCAGTGCCTTCCTGAAAACTTTGGGGAGTTCTACAAGGGTTTCAGGTTGTTTGTTCTACCAGTGAAATACCCTTACTGCAAAGGAGCACCTACTCAGGCTTGTTTTACGGAAGGGAATTTCTAGAGCATTCCTAGCCATACTCCTAGTGGTTAATGGTTGTTAATTGAGTTGGATCAGATTGCAGATAGCTGGAGGGGTGAGGTCTAGCAGTGCTTTTTTGCAAGCAGTCAGGTCTGGTACCTTATTCTGTTCCATAGAGGAAGACAATTAGGGTGTAAAGGGAGCAGCTGTGTGCAAGTTTGTCCACCCCAGAGCAAAGCGACAGGCCTCATTGAACAACAACCTAACTCAGTTGAGTACAGAGTCACTTGCTGCTGCATAAACTAGGATGCCGTAGTCTAAAATAGATAGTATTGAACTGGACACTACAAGATGCCTGGTTTTGGTAGTAAAGTTCAGGTGATTCCTGAGCAGAGCTCCAAACTTCAAGTTTGCAAGGCTGACAGTGTTATCCACATGTGGGGTGAAGGATAAAGTGTCATCCAGGGTAACACCTAGGTATTTGAAGGAGTCAACCTGCTCCAAACTATCTACTATTTCATTAAGAATAACAAAGGGAAATACCTTTTTTTTTTACAGTTGGTGTCCTAAAGATAACATGGTCTTTGTTTCTCTGTAGTTTAAGACCAGTTTGATTAATGTAAACCATTTATTCAGGGACTCAAAGTTTTCTTGGAGGACAATGCATAAATTTGTTGGGTGTCGACTACAGGCGAATATAACAGCACCGTCAGTGTACAAGAGCACCTTTGATGTAGGACAGGCTTTCGGCAGGCTGTTTATGAACAGACCAAAAAGGAGGGGGCACAGTATCCAGCCTTGAGGCACTCCTACCAAAACACTTTTAACATCTTGAGAGATGGTCATCCATCTTTACCCGCTGTAAATTGTCAGAGAGATAGCTGTGAAATCAGGCAACAGTATGCTGGGAGACGCCAAGTATGAGGACCTTGTCTAGCAACAGCTTATGGTTCGCAAGATCAAAAGTTTTGGTCAAGTGAATGTAGCTGGCTCCCACCAGTTGACAGCCATCAAGGGCCTCATGCAAGAGGTTGGTGTACTCTATTAGGGCAGTGCTGGTGCTGTAGTGCTCCCTAAAACTGTGTTGCTGGGGACGCTGAATATTATATTTATTTAGGTAGGTGACCAGTAGTTCAGGTACTATACATTCAAGAGCCTTGGACGGGGGAGAGGATTGAAACAGGCCTGTAGTTAGCAGGGTTGGTGTGGTCTCTGCCTGTGAAGATGGGTGTGACTAGTGCTGTTTTCCAGATGACAGGGAACTGGGAAAACTGCAGGAAAAGGTTAAATATAGACTGGGGCATGGCAAATTCTCCCAGGGCCAGGCCAAGCAGCTTCATGTCTATCGCTTCACTCCCCACCCTAATTTTACAAAATACTCTTAACATATTTGAGGGTATCTAATACTGAGATGGGCTTGAAATAGAATATGGGTAAGCTGGAGTCTTGGGCAGTGTTAGTTGTGAGACAAGAGCTAATGCTGTATGATGCTACTGTCATAGTACTGGGTGGAGGAGGAAGGACCCAGCTGAGGTCAGTAAATGCTGAGTTGAATCTGTTAGAAATATCAGTTGGGTCCAGGGTTACAGTTCCATTGATGCTGAACATTTTAGGGGGAGCTATATCACTTTTACCCAGGAGTTCTGTTACATTGTCCTGGAACTTTTTCCCATTGCCCCATTTTCTGGTTTGTTGTTCTTTGTAGTGGGCAACCTTTGTTTGCTTTATTTCTCTGGTGCACCTATTTGGAGGTTCCTTGTACCTGCACATTCCTCTCGCTCGGTGCCATAGGTTACCTCTGTCATGCATTTGAGCTAATAGATCAGGAGTGATCCAGCCTGATGCAGTGCCACAGATAATATGTTTTTTTCAGGGGGGCAAATCTGTCATGGACTGCCATGATTTGGTTAATGAAGTAGTCAAGGGCAATGCCAATATCCAGAGTGTTCTCCAGGTAGCTCCAGTCAATCAGTGCCATGTGCTTTTTGAAAGCTTTGATCCTGTCTTTGCGCAGAACCCTACTGGTTGTAGTACGGGGAGGTGGCTTTGGGGTTTTAGCAGACCATACATAATGTAATGGGGAGTGGTCACTGATTGAGTCTGGTAGGACAGAGACATTGAACAACCTTTCCAGGTGGGTAGTCCAGTCAACTAGGACTTTGGTTCCTGTTTTGTAGTTGGCTCTAGTGCAGTCAGTGACTGCCTGTGTAAGAAACAGGCTAGCCACAAGGTCCCTGAAAGCCACACTTGTTTTGGCAGCCTGATAAATATTAAAGTTACCGGTGACTATGGTTTCCCAATGTTGGCTGACTTGTTTGAAATGTCTAGTAAACGATTTTGAGGCCAGATTTGTGTTTGCCTGGTGGAATTTATGTTGATAGTAAGACTAGTGATTTATGACTCTTCCCTAAAAGGAGTTTGACTGACAGACATTCTTAGTCACATATTATCATGTTTCACTTTGTAGCCCTGAAGCTCGGCTGTTAACTACTGTAGATTAGGCAACTGTCACCCCTGTTTAGCTTGCTTCTCTGAATGGGACTCAAGTCAAAATCTGTGGCATCAATATCCTCATTCAACCTCATGCCAAAAATCCGACCTGAAAGTCACTTCGTTTAAAAGTTACAAGTCATTTTATAACCTTTAATTCACTGCCTGTTTTAAAAAGCCTGTTTTACAGAAGAGCTACTGATGATGTCATCTTCTGAACTCATAACCTAGTCCTTCCTACAAGCCACCTTATATAATTTTTGTATCCTACATTACTTAAAACTGCAGTTGTAGTAAACATCTGAAAAAGAAAACTGACACTGGGTGGGTCAGCACATGCACTTCTACAATGTGTAGCTCAAGGTACAGTACCTCAGAATGTGATGGGGGGTTTTGGAATGCAGTGGCAAACATGGCTTTAGAATGATAAAGTTGTGTGCAATTTTTAGAATACTGCAGGTATGAGATTTAGAAATATCACCAGGTTACAACTGTGGAATGCAGCAATAACACAATCTCAGAAAGTAGCTGAACATATAATTTCAAAATGTGGCAGTGACACACAGTTTCAGAATGTGGTGGTGATGTAGAATTTCAGAATGTGGCGGTGATGCACAATTTCAGAATGTGGCAGTGATACACAGTTCTGGAATGTGGTGGTGACAGTTTCAAAATGCAGATGACATGCAATTTCAGAATGCAGCGGTGATGCACAATTATAGAATGTGGCGGTGAAACACCATTTCAGAATGTGGCAGTGATGCACAGTTTCATAATGTGGTGGTGACACACATGTTCAGAATGCAGCAGTGATGCACAATTTCAGAATGCGGTGGTGACGTGCAATTTCAGAATGTGGCCGTGACGCACAATTTTGGCATGTGGCAGTGACACAGATTTGGAGTACAGTGGTGATACACAACTTTAGAATGCGGCACTGATGCACAATTTTGGAATGTGGCAATGATGCACAGGTTTAGAATGTGGCGGTGAAGCACTGGTTCGGGAATGTGGTGGTGACACACAATTTTGAAATGTGACGGTGACTCACAATTTCTGACTGTGGCAGTGATGCGCAATTTTGGAATGTGGCAGTAATGCATAATTTTGGAATGTGGTGGTGATGCATAATTTTGGAATGTAGCGGTGACAATTTTGGATTCCTCGATGTGTGTCCCTGTCGCATTCCAATAATGATTGTCCCACCATATTTTGAGATGGCACATCTCTGCCACAGTCTGAGATTGCATGCCCCCCCCAACATTTTAAAATTGTGCACCACCTTGACATTCTATGCCTTGTTCAGTGCTGCATTCCAAACCCACCTCCTGACGTGTTTTAAAGTACAGTTGCCATGCATCTGAACATTCTGGAAATGCAAGTATTGTAGCCAATCCTATGTCATTTGTTTTAAAGGATTGCTGTAGCTACAGTTTCTTAAACTTTGGAGAAGCAGGTCCTATAAGGTTGCTGACAGGGAGGACTAGACTGCGAGTTCAGGAGATGACATCATCAGTGGTTGGCTTTTTTGAATAGGTAGTAAAATCAGGGTTACAAAATAGCTCACAACTTTAAAACGCAAACGTAGAAACCTAATTTGTGGTATGAGATTTATTGGGAGTATGCTTATTCTAATTTTGCAATGTAGCACTTTTGGCAAGAGTCCCTCTTTAAAGCTTGCCAGAGTCAGGGCAGCATCAGAAGTTTGGGGAGTAAGCCAGGTTTTTGTTATGGAGATTATCTGGTTGGACAAGTGCAACCCAGGCTTCTAACAAAGCAAGTTTAGGGAGTAGGCTCCCTATGCTGAGAGATACTATCTTTAGCTTCCCTTTATGATTCATACCTGCCCTGACTTTGCTGAGTAGGCCTGAGTTAAAGTGAATATTACCAGATAATAAGAGAAGGGCAAGTGTACTTTTTTTAGATGCCTTAGACTAGGGGTTATAGGATGACTTTTTGATTTGAGTGACTTGTTTAATGCAGACCTTAATGCCAAGAATGCCTTGCTGTTGGGTGTAACACCCAACATTAGCAGCCATCCTAATACGTGCCATGTTGGGGTCAGGCAGAGGTTGAGGGCCTTGGGTGGGTAGGTCAGGGGTTCCCGTGACCCTAAAGCACTGGGTTAGGGTGTAGGTAATGGCACCTCTGGGCTTTCACTTTGTGTCACAGTTTTAAGCAGGCCCAGGATTAATATTGTGGCAAACAACAGTTTGATAGAGGGGAAGACCAACCAGGTGCAAAGGTGCATGGCACTGGTTTTCAGTATTAAGTTACCTACCGCAAATGACAAACTAGGAGCTCCAGTGAAGCCTATGAGGTCCAGTGCCTGTCCCAGATTACAGAATATCCAAGGCGTATATAACAAATCATAAAATTATAAAACCAAGTTTAGTCAGTAGGTTTACATGTGTGAAACAAGTGAGTTTGGAATAATGCTACGAGCTGTAGTAAGCAATTGCAACAAATGGCTGGATAAACAGACTAAGAAACATAGAAAATGATGGGAGAAGGAGACCAAGGGTCCATCAAGTCTGCCCATGAGTTTCACAGACCCTCTAAGGACCCTGGGACCTAGCCCCCGTATGAATCTGTCACACCCCAGCTTAAATGCTGTCACTGTCTTTGCTCCCCCCACCTCAATAGGAAGCCTATTCCAAGGATCCACAAGCCTTTCCATAAAGTAGTGTTTCCTTAGTTCCCTTTTAAAACTTCCACCTCGTAGCTTCCATTTGTGACCTCTAGTAGTTGAGGTGGGGACCCTGTTGAACAGATCTGAGTAAGCCGGACCAGTGGCACTGAGGGATGAGGTGCTGGATGCACACCTCGCACCACACTGGTGACCTGGGGTTGGGAGTGACTTTGGGTTGCTGGGGGTTGGCAGGGGTGGGAGAGGATCACATGTTCAGTGGACTACTATCTTCTCCCAGGGAGGAATGGTTTGTTATTTCACTCCATGGCTGCCCTCTGGTGGAGGCTACGAAGTGGTGTCAGAGCAAGGGAGTCCCAGAAGTGCAAGTATGTGGCATCTGTGTGCGTCCACATGCATACACTCACACCACTGGGGAGGAGGGAGAAACAGAAAACCGGAAAAGAGGGAGACCATGGGCTTAGTGAAGCCCTGCCAAGCCAACCAGTATCCTGATCTGCCTCTGGATTGCCTGATCAGTTGTTTTCTGGATTTGTTGTACTGGATGGGGGAAGGACAGCCCTCCCATTCCTGGCCCTGCCACAGGGAGAAATCTGTGGTGGATACAAAGGGATCAACCATACTGGGGGGAACAGTGGATGGTCACAGGTGGAAGGCAAAGGCTGACAGTCCTGCCCACGGTCCACCAAGGAGGGGAAAAAAAGAAAGAAAATATCTTTGTAGGGTGCCTAATTTATGCCTCCCAGGAACATCTCAGTACCACCTCTCTCTCGCTCTCCTAGGACTCAATTCTCAAAGGTTGACGCAGGACTTTCACAAGCTCCGCGGCAAACCCTGTGCTGCCCTGAACACTTTGGCATATGGTGCGCCTGATTCTTGTAGGTCACATGCTTGTGCAACATTTTACCCTTTTTACGATGGCGTCCCTTAAAAAGGTTAGCAAAGTTAGATGAGCAAAAGCTGGTTTAACTTGCACATGTGGCGACCGGGGGGCTCGGGGACTGAGAATCCAGACTGCCACCTTAGGAATGCCGCAAGCCCCATGCGCTGTGTGTTCGGTGCACCCAGTTCATGCAGCATTCAATTCCTTTCAAGAATCAAGCCTGTAATCTCCAGCAAGTACATGTTTAGTTCCTTTAGACACTCATAGATACATAGACAGTGTCAGTAGATAAGAGCCTATGGCCCACCCAGTTTGCCCATTTGAGCTTGTAAGTTCACTTTATGTTTTCCTAGAAGTCTATTGCCCTTTAACCATGACCTCCAGAATTCCTTTATGTCTATCCCATGCATTCTTAAATCCCGTGATTTTTTCTGCCCCCACCACTCCCTCTGGTAGGGTGTTCCACTTGTCCACCACCTGTTCTGTGAAGAAATTCTTCCTCATGTTTCCTCTGAATCATCCTCCCTCCAACTTCATCCCATGACCTCTAGCCCTGGAACATCTTTTTCGCTTAATAATAGTGTATTCCTGCACCCTGTTCCTCCCTGTAAGATACTTGTATGTCTCTATCATATCCCCTCTCTCCCTCCTCTCCTCCAGGGAGTACATATTCAATTCTTTCAACCTGTCCTCATAGGACTTGTGATGCAATCCATGTACTATCTTTGTTGCCCTCCTCTGAACCTTCTCTATCCTGTCTATGTCCTTACATAAATAAGGTCTCCAGAACTGTAACACTGTACTCCAGGTAGGGCCTCACTAGTGTCTTGTATAGTGGAATTACGACCTCCCTTTTCCTGCTGGTGATGCCCCTGCCTATGCATCCCAGCATCCTATTTGCTTTACCTGCTGCCTTGTCACACCTTTTCCCTACCTTGTGGTCATCAGAGATGATAACCCCAAGATCCCTTTCCTGCTTGGTGCATACTATATCCTCACCCCCAACTGATATATTTGTGCCAGGGTTTTTGTGCCCCATACGCATTATCTTGCACTTCCTTGCATTGAATTTCAACTGCGAAACCCCTGACCATTCTTCAAGTTTCTGCAGGTCCCTTCTCATTCTGTCTACCCTCTGGTGTATCTACTCTGTTGCAGAGCTTTGTGTCATCAGCGAACAGGGAAATCCTGCCTTCTAGGTCCTGCACAATGTCACTGATGAAGATGTTGAATAGAACTGGTCCCAACACTGATCCTTGTGGTACCCCACTGGTCACTCTTCCCTCTGTGGAGTGCCAGCCATTTACCACCACCCTCTGTGTCCTGCCGCCCAGCTAGTTACCTACCCACCTCACTATTGTCCTACCCACACCCATATTCCCAAGTGTGTGTAATAGTCTTCTATGTGACACTGTGTCAAAGGCCTTGCTGAAGTCCAGCTAGGCCATGTCCACTACCCTCCCCTGATCCACCTCCCTAGTCACCCAGTCGAAGAATTCAATGAGGTTGGTCTGACATGACCTCCCCCTGGTGAAATCATGCTGCATTGGGTCCTGTAGTCCACTGACAACCAGATGTTCCACCAATCTTTCCTTCAGTAGTTCTTCCATGATCTTCCCCATTACCGAGGTGAGGCTGACTGGTCTGTAGTTCCCCGCTTCCTCTTTGTTCCCGCTTTTGTATAAGGGGACTACATCTGCTGTCCTCCAGTCTTTGGATATCTCTCCTGTTTGCAGTGATCAGCTGAACAGGATTGCCAGAGGTTCAGCCACCACCTTTCTTAGTTCTTTAAGGACCCTGGGGTGCACCCCACCTGGCCCCATTGCTTTATCAACTCTTATTACTTCCATTTCCTTCAGGACCCTTTCTCGTGTAAAGGGACCTGTGTCCACTTCTGCACCGTTCCCACCCCTTGTACTCCCTTCAGACCCATTACACTCCTCTTCCTCAGTAAAGACTGAGCAGAAATACCTGTTCAATATGTCAGCTTTACTGTTGTCATCCGCTACATTGCCCCCATCCTCCCCCTTCAGTCTCATTATCCCTCCCTTTGCCTTTCTTTTTTGTCTTATGTACCTGTAAAAGGTATTGTCCCCTCTGCCCACTGATTTTGTAATATGCTGTTCTGTCTGAGCTTTGGCTTCCCTTACTGACCTCCCTGCCTCCCTTTGCTTCTCCTAGTACTTCTCCCTAACCCCTTCTGCCTGTGTCTTTTTGTATTGCTTTAATGCAATCTTTTTGGCTTTCACTTTGTCTGCTACCTCTTTGGAAAATCATCATGGCCTCCTCTTCCTTTTCCCCTGGCTAACCTGCTTAATACATAATTCTGTTGCTCTTGTGATCCCCACATGAGAGCCCTTGGAGCCCCCATATTATCTTGGTTGCCCTCCTCTGCATGACATCCAGCCTATCCTTGTCTTTCCTATAATGAGGACCCCAAAACTGAACACAGCACTCTAGGTAACGCCTCTCCAAGAACCTATAGAGTGGTAGGATCACTTCCCTGTTTCTCCTATCAAAACCCCTCCCTATACATCCTATAATTTTGCTAGCCTTGCTGTAAGCTCTGTTGCATTGGCTGGATTGCTTAAGGGTGTCATTAATAATGACCCTTAGGTCTCTTTCATCCTGTGAGAAGTCGAGTTTGGCCCCATTTAGCCAATATTCAGTCCTCATGTTTCCCTTATCTAGATGCATCACTTTACACTTTTTTGGAGTCAACCTCAACTGCTAGACTTTAGGCCTTCTTTCCAGCTTGTGCAGGTCCCTTTGAAGGTCCCCAATCACCCCTGTGCTGGTGACCCTACCGCCTAACTTAGTATCATTGGTGAAAGAGGCAAGCTTGCCCTGAATGCCTACAATGAAGTTGCTGATTAACATATTAAACAGGACTGGACCCAGGACTGAGCCCTGGGGTACTCTGCTAGTGTCCTTTCCCTTAGTTGACCTCACTCTGTTTACTTTGTCTTCTGTTACTGAGCCAACTTCTTACCCACCTGAGTGACCTCTTTGCTGTGCCTAGGTCCTCCAACTTTTTTAACAGGCAATTATGTGGCACTGAGTCGAGGCTTTGCTGAAATCAAAGCGGAGGAGGTCCACTGAGTAGGCCCTATCTAATGCCTTAGTCACCTAGTCAAAAAAACTTAGTCAGATTTGTCTGGCACAACCTGCCTACTACAAGCCAATGCTGTCTGATATCTTGAAGACTGGTCCTTTCCAGTTACTCTACTTGGTCTTGCATAATTAAGGTTTCCAATAGTTTTCCCACTACAGATGTGAAGTTAACCAGTCTGTAGTTGCCAGCTGCCTCCCTACTTCCCCTCTTGTGGAGAAGTACCACATTTGCTCTTTTCCGGTCAATAGGTATGACTCCCATCTGCAGTAACTGGGTAAACAGGTGTGCCAAGGGTCCCTCTAATTCCTCTGCAAACCCCTTCATCACCCTTGTATGCAGCTTATCAAGCCCTGGTGCTTTGTCTGCCTTTAGATGTCCTAGAGCCTCTCTGACTCTGCTGATAGTAATTGATGGACTTTCATTTGTGGTATCCTCTTATTGGCTGCTTTGATGGCATTTTTATTTTGTTTGGGGCTGATGATGTTTTGCACTTAACTGTAAAAACAGACTTGAAATTTGCAAAACGAAATTAACATCTGAAAAATTCTGAAAGTTCTCAAAACAAAAAGAGGGCAGACATTATAAAAAAAATATTGCTGTTATTTACCTATGTTTCATTTTTCCACCCCCTTTGAATTTTAAAGTTCATATCTTCAGTCTTTTTAGGGCTACAGTGGGCAGAGCCCTGCAGTTCCTTTACGAACGTTGAGAAAAAGGACTTTGCATTCCTTCCAAAAAACTTTATTGGATTGAGTCACAGTCACCTCCGCTTCTGTGAAGCTGTCCGCCCATGTTGTCCCTACTGACTGCAGCACTGCACTATTTCACAGTGCTCACCATCTCCTGAAATTTTCTTTCAGTGAACTGGTGGCTTCTCCCACAGGGGAAGTGTTATATCTGTACCATCTCAAGTGATATATGCTCAAAACTAAATTGTTCTTGTAGACACCTTGGTATGGTTTCTGACATGAATTTGATACTGTCGCTCTTCAGTGTGTATGTCTCCCTCAGTGACAAGCTGCTGACTTTGCCATGTGTTTGAAGTACAGCCCTGGTCCCACCAGGAGACAATGCAAACACCCCTCAGAGCCCCTGGGTGTCTGCTGTTGCTGATGGCTGCAGCACTGCTATGTGACTCTCTCCCTGTCTTTGCACTCAACTGATCAACTTAGGCATTAATGGAACAGCTTAAAAATGCTTTTTTGTGCACTACTAGAATTCATTTTAAGGCACTAAGAGGTGGTACACCTGCCAACATCCAACAGTATAAAAAAGCTTGAAACTAAAGTATGAAGGCTATTCGATTCACCAAAAGCTTGTACTATAAAGAAGCCCTTTCCAACTCCTGGAATAGCAGCAAGTCTGTCTGGGCCAGCCTCAATGACATAATGAGTAAGGACCCCAAAACTGCTCCAACTATGCTTGTGGTCGAAGTCGTACCTTCCTTGGACCCTATGTGCACTGTGAACTCACTGAACAATGCATTCATGGACCTAAGTGGAGTGATCCCAGCAGATAACTTCAACCCCCCATCCTGAAAGATCATAATGGCAAACTAACTCCAACCAGCAACTTTCCCTTATTTTACTTTAAAGGCGTTTTCAAAACAGAGGCCAGAAAATACATGGAGAAGGTACTGGGGAAATCAAGACACAGCGGGGACACCCTGAACCTTAAATTTGTTGCCCTGACCCTCGAAGAAGTCCTGGTCCCCTTGACTTCAATAATTAACCTGTCCTTCCACCTCCCACAATGCTCCCCGTGATGGAAATCTGTGGCTGTAAGCCCAGTCCACAAAAGTGGGGACTGGGCATTGCACAACAACTAATGGCTGATCTCCATACTCCCGCCACTTTCCAAAGCGCTTGAATGGATTGTGACAGATCAGCTTGTGAAGTACCTGAGCCTGCACCAACTCCTTTGCCCAGAGCAGCATAGCAGCACAGCACCATCATGACTTTTCTGGAATTTACAGGCTCCATCCACCAACCTTTAGACCAAGGCCAACTGGTGGGGGCTGCATTTATCGACCTATCAAAAGCATTTGATATGGTGCATCATACGCTCCTCCTTGAACAGCTAACCAACACCAGACTCTCTCCAGATACAGTTCAATGGTTCAACAGCTATCTGTGCAATCACTCACAGTGGGTCAAGATTGGGGGCGTCATCTCCGATAGCAGGCCAGTCCACTCAGGTGTCCCACAAGGGTCAATCCTGGGGCCCTAATGTTCAGCATCTCCCTAAACAAACTCCCAGGCTCCTGCCCCACTTGTATGCTCCTGTAGACTAATGATGCAGTCATTTTCACCAGCAATCCTCACCCCAAGCACCTACAAGCGGACCTCCAACTTGGTTTCTCCTCCACTGAAGCTTGGTTTAAAGAACACAAATTAGTACTCAACTGCAAAAAAACAAAGACCATGATCTACTCTAGCTCTCTTAGTAAGCATAAGGTCTTCCCCATGTCTTTCAAGAATGACAGTGGTGACACACTGGCTGCCATATGGCAATTTAAATACCTGGGCATCACAACTGACTCCACCCTGTCCTACACCCAGAACATAGACCCCAAAGCACATACGCCCTCAAAGGCCATCAATTCCAGAATCGGATACTCTACCATCACAAACACAGCCTAACAAACAAAGCCTTGAACCTGGCCATCAGTAGTTCAGTTGTCTCCTTCATCGATTATGGCCTGGCCTTATATGGGCTGGCAATGGACACTGCCCTCCACCACATCTCTCTGGTACAAAATAAGACCTGCCACCTCCTCACAGGTGCTGCAAGACTCACGCACACCTGTGAACTCTATGCTTGGGCAGACTGACTCCAACTGAAGAAAATAATTAAATACCAAACCTGCCTACTTGCCAAAAAAGTCTCACTAAATCTGCTGACACCAGGAGTTCAGAACCTGCTCACATGACATGCAAGTGCTAGACTTACAAGAAGCTCCAACAGTCAAATCTTTAGTGAACCTAGATACCATACTGCATTGGCACAACGTACATTCTCCTACCATGCACCCCACTGGATCAATGCTCTACCACATGCAATCTCTGGAGTAGCAACTATTGGTGCCTTCAAGCATAAACTTCATCAGCACCTCATTGCTGAGGACAACTGTGACTGCTTCATCTAACATTTGGTGTATACAAGCAAAGTCTTTGCCAGTACATCATTATCAAGGACACCTGTGACTGCATCCACTTACACCCCCCCCACACAGTAATCACCTGCTGCACTTAGATGCACCTCTTGAGCCAGGAGGCACTTCCCAACCTCAACACTTCACTGATCCCAACCTGCCCCTACCTACCCCCACATCTCATGGCATACCCATCCCCCATTCCTCCACTATGTCACCTTTGTCTGTTACCTTCTCTATGTCTGTCTTCTCCAGAGTGTTTGAGCTCATGAATGCAGGCACACATTGTACAATGCCTCAGCAGTGTCTACTTGTGTGACGCTTTCTGAAAATTACTGTACTATCTCTGTAAATGAATAAATTGTTGTTCTCTGCTAGTTTTTGTTCAACTGATGTGGAACCTACAAAAGAGCATCCACTCAAAGGTGTTATCCAAGAACTCAACAAATAAATAAATAAATAAATAAAGGAATCACATGAAATCATAATCATTTTGTACAGCATAACATAGGCATGAAAAAATATTCAGTTGCAGCTGGCAGACTGTGGGTGCCTTAAGATGGTGCTAGATGCTGCACTCAGCATTCTTCTGAGTTAGCCCTGCCTTTGTTTGCTTCCTTACCTGGGCAACTTGCTGGAGGGCTATGGAGGGGGATCCTGTCTGTGTCCCCACTGCCCTGTTTAGTGGCCGGTCCCATTCCTTGTTAGACTGCAGAGCTGGGCCACTTGCTAGATGGCTATGTGGTGGGAGAGGGGGCATCCTGTCTGTGTTCTCACTAAGCAACTGGTTCCTTCCCCTTGTTAAACTGGAGAGCTGGGCCACTTGCTAGAGGGCAATGTGGGAGGGGGCAAGGGGGAGTCCTGTCCATGTCCCTGCTGCCCCATTTAGGAGCTGGTCCCATCCCCTTGTTATTGTCATGATTTTGAATGCACTGTGTAGGAGCAGTGCAACAGTAACTTTAATCCATACTCTAACACCAGGATTTCTGGAAGCTGATAATTGGAGTAATATTGTCAGAGCAGTGTCTGAGGTTAATTACACCTGTGTGCCACTCCTTGTGCTGTGCCTCAACTAGTTGATGCAAGATTTCCTGTCCAAAAACTGTCTGATCAACAACATTATTTTCACCAGTTCTCTCACTTGACAAAGGTATGCAAGGCTCAGAAAGTCATGCAGCCAGCCAAAAAAATTGCTATTATGTAATCTCAAATAAGATGTACTGTAGTAACTCAATGAAATTCTACCTACTGTATGTCAGCGCAGTTTTAGGAACAGGTAGCTGTCCACAATTATCTGAGGACACATAAAATTGTATGTGCTGATGTAATGCTTTTGTCCAGCAACTGGCAGAACATGATAAACTGATCAACTTTGCATTAAAACAGCCGTGTGGTAGGGAGTGGAAGAGAGAGAGAGAGAGAGAGATAGAGTGATGCACTTGAATCCGCGCCAACACCCATTTCACAGGCATCAAAGTAATTATTCTGATCTATCTGTTTCTGAAGAAAGTGTCACTACCAATGGCAGCAAAGTGCTTCAGCATAAAAAAAGTTTTCATCCAGACAGATACTTGACAGCTGTCACAGTAATGGACCCTTGGAGTCAAACTAAGGATCGAGAGGAATATTCAGCTATTGGTCCCACCTTTATTTAAAAGTAAATCAGTGCCCAAATCATCATTTCATATTCCATACAATTTTTTCCCCGGATCCCACTCCCCAAGAAAAAGCATTTTTGACAGTATAACAGTGTTTGTTTTCTCAATGCCAATAACTTGAGACAAGCAACAGAGAGATGCCCTGCCCTCTTAATGTGGTGAGCTGTGGCATATTGTTCATTCTATACCTGCAGTGCCACCTTATGCTCTGAGACATTTCCTAAGTTCATGCTTTCTCTGTCTCATGTACATTTCCCCACAGGGACAGATGAGCAAGTCAATAACCCCTTCTGTGCTACATTTCCGGGGTGTGCAAATGTTTAAACAGCATCTACTGGCTCAGTGACTGCAGTGGCCTATAACTGCCCATGAGGCTTTGGTAGCAGGTTTCTTTCATTCATAATTGGTGGCAATAATGAATGAACTATAGAGTCTCTCAGATTTTTACCTCTCCCATATGTAAAATGCAGGGGTGTATTGATGATCCACTCTAGTCTCTTGTCCCCTTTCTACACACTGCTGTGTTTTATTATTATTTTTCCAATGCAATGTGCCTTTGGGATGAACTGGGTAACAAACGTAGGTGGCTACTCTGTATGGTGAGCTCCACCAAACATGCAAGCTTTTTTTTTTTTAGAAAAACACTTTTTCATTGAAATGCAACTTTAAGGTGAACTAAGTAGATGCATACTTTTTAATTTCACTGTAGATTGCTCCTCACCTCTGTTTTGCATGATGGGATATTTCCCTAATTTGATTCAGCTTGGGCATTTTGTTTTTTACATTTGAATTAATAATTGTAAGGTTCCTTTTAATATGGAAACAAACACAAGTAGTCGGACCATGCACAGAAGAATGAGAGGGTGCTTGCCAAACAATACAGATAGAGGTAGGCACGAGGGCAGCACTCCTAAAATCTTTTAAATTTCGGTTTTAAAATAAGAACATATAACACCCAGTCAGACGAAGAGTGATGCAAGACTCGAATCGCTGGGGCTAAAAATGATCCTACCTGTTTTCATTCTAAAAGGATTCCAGGCACCTTCCAGTTTTATTTTGTGGTGGCATTTTCTAGCTCTGCCAACATGTGAGCTTTTTTGGGAAAAAAAATTTTCATTGCAATGCAGCTTTAAGGTGAAAAAAGCAGATGTGTACTTTTTAATTCCATTGTAGATTGTTCCTTACCTCTGTTTTGCATGATGGGATTTTCCCCAGTTTAAGTTGGCTTGAACATTTTTTCCCTAAAACCTTTTAAATTTTGGTTTTAAAATAATGATATATAACACCCAGTCCAATGAAGAGTCATGCAATACTTAAAGCACTGGGGCTAGTACTGTGAGTTTGTACTTTTATTTTATTTTTATTTTGAATTTTGATGACTGGGTAGGTCCAACTGAGATAGACATATCCCTTTTTTCAGGGGTGACTTGGGGAAATACAATTCCAGTAGTACAAAAAGCAGATAAGCAGTTACACAGAATAATATACAGAGTAATGTTTGCTAACAGTCGGAGTAAATCAGAAGGGTAGTTACACAAAGTAATCTAAGGACTAGTAATTGTTAATAATTGGTTCTTAAGTGCCATGGTCACAAATCAATTACTGACATTAAGATGAGTTGATACCAATCAATCCATAAGTGTCGTGGTCTTGATCATTTGCAGACATATCAAGAGTAGCAGGCAAAGAAATATGTAGGGAGAAAGAGGAGTGCAAACTAGAGGGAAGATGATATAGGGGAGGCAGAGTAGGGTGTTAGGAACACAAAAGGAGGAGTGATGAGAGCTTAGTAGCAGGTGGAGGCTGGCGGCAGAAAAAAAAGAGTTCTTTAAAGCATTTTTTGAACTGGGGAAGGGATGTGCAGGAAAGTAGTCCATGTGGGAGGTTGTTCCATTTTGGGGGTGCTAAAAAGGTGAGGGATCTCCTGCCTATGGTTAGGCGAGTCTTGGGTAGGCTCAGCAAAGAGGTGGGAGGAGCCAAAGGTTCTGGGGATAGGCTTCGGGGTGAGCAGGCTAGTAAGGATAGGTGGGGAGGGAAGGTTGGATGAGCTTGAAGGTAGTACAAAGTAGAAGGAGGTCAAGCTTGGCCTTGAAGCATGGCCATCCGAGGGCTTTAAGGATGCCACAGGGGTGCACTCAAGCAGGTGTTACAGCGGCAAAATGTGTGATTTTGTGGTAGATTTGCTTCAGTTTGGACAGGGTTGTTTGGTGAAGTGAAGTGAGGGGGCTCCATAGAAAAGACACAGGAGTAGTGTTGCAGACACTAGGGTTCTTTGAGTTTGAGGGGTCAGGTAAGGGGCAATTCAATGTAGAAGGAACCGTTTTTGACGTGTGGACTTGATAATTCTATGCATATGCACTTTGAGAGATAATTTTTCTTCTAGGGTTAATCCTAAATATTTAAAAAGAGTCCACTCCTCTTAGTGCTATGCCTGTGGAGGTGTGGATTACAAAGGGTTGTTGGGTGGACAGGCCATAGCAAGTATTTCTTGTTAACTCTCCACTGGATGTCATATGTTGTTATTTTAAAACCAACATTTTAAAGGTTTTAGGAGTGCTGCCTTTGTGCCTGCTACTTTTAATATGGTTGTACAAGGTTTTATCAGCATTCTTAGCTGGTTTAGTATACAGGGTCACAAGGCTGGACAGGGAACCGGGCAGACTGAATGGACCATTGGCATTTTTCTGTGGCATTCTCTATGTTTCTATGTTTCTAGCTATTGTCCCATAAGGGTAGGGAGCAGTGTCTGCTGCATGCTACTTCATTTTAGTTGCAAGAAAAGTGATGTTGAATTATGGATGCTCATGATATAGATGGGTCATACTAAAAATAATGCTTCTTTTATTATTTCAAATATAAAACAAGCATGCTAAAGACTAAGGCAGACTCAACATTTGGGTAAGGGATCTGATACAGAACCAAAGATAATGGACAATCTTAATCATAATAAAAATGTGTAGGTCAAAATATGTTATTTCTTTGCAGTGTTTGACCAGGAAAGGCCTATAAAGCTGTAAAGGCGTGTTTATAGGTGCACTCTCAGGGGCATGCTGCATAGATCTGTTTTAAGGAAACTCCCTACTCTTTTGTTATAACTGCCATGGGATCCTTAACTTCCAGGTAGCCAGTGACCAGAGGTGGGTAGAAGGGACCTTGGTTTAGCATCTCATATGAAAGGACAGTTACTGTTAACACGCACTGCAAATGCAATATGAAAATCATTTACCGGCAAGTAATGTAATGTTTCACCGAATTATGAAACCGTTTACCCGTAACAAGTTTGATGAGTTCCAGATGTGGTGGTGATCCAGACACAAGCCATTCATTATCTCGGTCACCTTCAAGGTCTGAGTGATTGCACTGTTGTTTCCTACCTAAGCCATTGCATAGCAATCATTTGTGAACACTGACAGTGTGGTGCACCACTCCAATCCATTGTGCCTATAATATGAAATGATACCAAAAATGACATAAGAATGTTGATGTTACAGTTGGTGAGTAGTACTGGAGAATGGAAATGGATAGAACACTGTTGTTGTATTGTACCATGAAGTCTGTATACTAGAGCTGTGCAGGGGCCGAATATTAATTTCTGAATACCATGAATGTCAGGGCTTCTGAATATTCAGAAGCCCTTTCCGAATAGAGGACTATTCGGGTGGTATTCATATTTGGCAATGTCACCACTAAAAAATAAAGATCTCTTCCTCAGCCCCCAAGAAAAAGTACAGTCTCCCCTCCACCCTCTAGCAGTCATGAAATCCCACCCTCCTGCCCACCCAGCACCTGCAATTTGGCAATTTTTATCAGAAAAAACTTTAAATGGAGACCGGCACAACCCACCCACCTCCACAGCCGGCCCCATTTATAAACTTAGTGACAGGTCAGACCTCGAGAAGAATTAAAAGAATACTCCTCCATGCTCTGTCTGCAGTGCAGCATTAGCACCCTCCGTGACCCTGCTGCATCCCCCCCCCCACCAAGCACCCAATTCTCGTAATTTTAAGAATGCGATCACCACCACCAGTCTAGCACAACCCCGTACTCCACTGCCAGTGTCTTCTTCTTAAGAATGAATGCGTGTGCACTGCTTTTTGCTATAGTAAAACTAGCAGATCATGTGATCCTGGTTTGCTATATCAACAAATCTTTTTCTTAAGAATGAATGCGCAGCATCAGCTTTTTGCTATAGTAAAACTAGCAGATCATGTGATCTGCTGGTTTGCTATAGCAACAAGAAGTGTATGTGCGCATTCATTCATAAGAAGAAGACACTTGGCAATGGAGGAACGGGGTTGTGCTAGACTGGTGGTGATGATCGCATTCTTAAAATTAGGAGAATTGGGTGCTTGGTGGGGTTGGGGGGGATGCAGCAGGGTCACGGAGGGTGCTAATGCTGCACTGCAGACAGAGCATGGAGGAGTATTCTTTTAATTCTTCTCGAGGTCTGACCTGTCACTTAGTTTATAAAATAGGGGCCAGCCGTGGAGGTGGGTGGGTTGTGCCGGTCCCCATTAAAACATTTTTCTGAAGGCAAATTAAATTGCAGGTGCTGGATGGTCAGGAGGGCGGGATTTGGTGGCTGCTAGAGGGTGGGGGGGGGATAGTACTGTTTTTTGGGGGGCTGGGGAAGACATTTGCTTTTTTTATTTAGGGCTGTGCCGAATATGAATATTTGGCTGAATAACGAATATTTGGCAACCGAATACTGAATATTTGGCCAAATATTCAAAAAAAGGTACTTGCACAGCCCTACTGTATACATCTCTGCCTGCTGGCAACAGTGCCAGAAATGGTTTACGTCACAACACCAAGTCAGTAATGGCTTGCACCCACGTTGCTGTGATGCCTAGAAAAGAAGAATGGTACAACATTAGCATTGCGTCTGCACAGCCATGGACTTAAAAGCTTGTTTTGCTAGCAAACATTCATAACACTCACTGCCACAATGCATTTTGCTAGATTCTTAGCACCATGCCAAACATCAAATGAATGTTTTATGGTTGGATAATGATTACCTGCAACAATAGTACAAGTAACCACAATTAAGAATGGGGTCAAGGTTGCAAACAAGCTAAGCATTCAAAAAAGAAATGCCACTACATATACTCATGCATCAAGCATGCAATCTGCACATGTGCAACTGTAACAATTTCTACTATAGCAACGTTGCTGTTTAATAAAGAGACTACTGTGTGCTTGAATGCTAGCTTTTCCATGTTGGTAGACTAGTGCTGTCTTGCGCTTGTCTACCACTGTTACTGCCAAAATTTCCTTTGACTCAAGGTCCATTCACGCGTAAGTGCAGCACTGTGCTGAATGACCTGGACTGTCCATCCTGCCGTCACCTGCATGGAACAGAACAGAAGGGTATGATGCATGCAAATCTTGATGGACAACTTAAATTCCTGTGTGAGTAGACATTGTAGGGGAGCAGTATTTTACCCATTATGACCACATTTTTGTTAAGTCTTTCTCGCATCAGGCTGATCTCCATTGAAATCCAGTGATGTTCAATGACTGGGAGCATGTAAAGTCACTGGAACTGGAAAAATGAGGACTCACTTATCATCGCATGATTCAAGCAGTGATACAGAAGGGCAATTTTCCCGTAATTATTTCCTGACATTAAAATGGCACTTACCAGAAGCAAATCACCAGCATTCAAGCTTTATTTAAGTTGTGGCTGACTGGTCCATTTGTATTCAATGTGGCCATTGTGACAAATCTAGAAAAAAAATGCCACAGTTACTTTACCAAACATAGACATCAATATGTCTATGACAATACATCAGAATATAGGCAGCAGCAAAGCAAGGCAAAGTGTATGGATTTGGCACCCATTCACATACTGTCCTAGCAACACACACAACATAATAAAATAGAATAAAAAATACTGCAGTACACTGGAAAACCACATAACACAGGAACAAAAAAAACAAGATAATAACTTAGTATTTTACATCTTGATTCTATGTGTCAGACTGAAAAATCTATTTCTGGTAACGCTAAGTTAAAGAAATAGATACAAATGCTGCTTTTAAACCTCATTACTAAAATGACCTACCAGATGGCAGTCGGAAGTAAATTTGAAAGGACTGGTCTGGTGATGCTGAAGGCACTGTTGCCTGTAGCTTTAAGAATGATGAAGTTAATCACATGGTGGTGCTTAGAGGATGAACGGATGGATGGGACATTGGGAGGGGATGGGAGGAGATCACACAGATACCAAGGGCATAATCCATGTCTGGACTTAAAGATGAGAGTAAACGCACATTGACAATACACCTGCCTCTGCCCGTCAGATGGTGCCATACATGCACAACTGGTGGCACATGACAGATCCTTGAAATGGATGGCATAAACCAGGCAGCCAAGTTCTTCACTAGCAGCAGCTGTCAGAGGGTCCTTCCAGAGAAAACTAAACAAATGGTGTAACAGTAATCAAACAGCGATGTTACAAAAGCATGGACAAGAGTGGGCAGGTGCACAAGCTGAATTGTGATTGGTTGGCATCCATGGCACTCCCAGACATTACCTCATGGGTTATAGCCCACCTGATAGGCTAGAGATGCACATGACCCAGATCAGATTTCTAGGATATCCAGGTCCCAGGAACCCCTGCTCTCCAGTTTTTGAATCGTGCATCTGTTAGGTTAGACGCATACCAGGAATCCCTGTATTCTCTTCTACAAGGTAGGAACAATGATATTTTTTCCTTTAATGTTGCTTAATATCCATAGCTGTATCTTTAATAGTTGGCTCTGCCTTTTTAGTGGCAACCCCAAGCGTATCCTTATGCCTTATATGCTGGTTTTATCTGTCTTAATCCGCTTTCAGCGCTATGGTAATGGGGGCAGCGTGGCTACCTGCCTAACCCTAGCCCCAAGCATTCCATTATTTGTTTTACCAGCCTCGTGGCTGCCGAGGTGTCCAGTTTTCCCGTCCTTCCAGCCTCTCCTAGCCTCCGCAGTGCTCAAGGCCAGACTACTCCTGTAAACAAGCATTCAGCTTAGTGTGTCTCACCCACAAAAAAAAAAAAAAAAAGCTGCTTCACCGCCTGGTGGCCTCCAGGCAGAAAATCCTCACGCCCTCCGGAAGCCCCTCACTCAGGCTTACTTACGCAGGCCGTAGGCCTGCCCCCCCCTACCGGCATTGCTCGCTGCTGCCGCCTGGGCCTCTGCCCTCAGGCCCGCCGTGTCCTCCTCGCCCGGCCTCCTTCTCCGTCGCATCGGGAGAGTGAACGCCGAGACCGCCCTCACTGGCTGGAGGACCCGCCCAGAGTGCCTCGGGAGGGGGAACGATACTGGCTGCGGCTCCCAGGCCTCCCTCTTCATCCCCGGCCTAGCGACGCCTCCGGACTGCTCCTGGCGACTGCACAGAGACTCCCAATCAGTGGAGTGCGCCGATCCAACTGCGGGCCACATGGTCGTGGATGCTTTTCTCCTTGCAGGCCTCCTAGGCCAGGAAGCAGCGTGGCATGGCCCCTGCTTGCTCTTTGATCCAGGCCCTAGGTGGGGATCCACGATGCAGCAGCAGCTCCTTTCAGGCAGATTCGCTTGCTTGGTTAAGGAGGAAGATGTTCAAAACTACAATGATTTTTATTTGGGCCATAGAGGGCAACACACAAGGACCAGCCATCTTGGGTCCTGGGGTTGAGACTTGTTGTTTTGTTCTGAGAGATACTCTGGGCAGCCCCCGTGGATGCAGTTAGGGGGCTATTATATTTAAAAAAAAAAAATGGATCGGAGGAGTACCTGCCCTATGGGGTTTTCTCCCACTCGGGTCCCTCCCACAGCGACCCCAGTGGATGTATTCAGAGTCTCTTCTCCCTCCGCAAGGTGTCCTCGGACCCTCCCATAGCGGGTCATGAACCCTGTCTCTCCTCACCACTTACCCTGTGGTAGGGGTCCTCCCACAGCACCCCTACCTTCAGGACTTTATTCCCTATGGTCCCACAGTTTTTTTCCTATCAACTAAGTGTATAACAGAAATAATCATAACGAAAAAATGGGGAAGAGGGGTTAGGATAAGAGAGAGGAGATAGAGGGGTGATCGTTTTTAATCCTTCTATCCTTCCTAAAGAGTGTCCTTTCTCTCCGTTTTCCAGATGGTTAAGGCCAAGAAGTGTTCCGCCTGCAACGCCAACCTCCTCCCCCAAACCCCGGGTCCCCTATGTGGCCTGCCTTCTTGAAGATGACCTGTCCTCAATGGAGAGGACACCTCCTCAGGCCCCTGCCATCCCCGGATCCAGCAACTCCTCATGGGTAGACCCAGGCTCTTTACTGATCCAGAACCAACAGGCAGCAGGCCATGTTGGAAAGTCAACAAACTTCATGCTCAAGATCATGGAGAAGCTGGAAGCCCTCACCAAAAATAGGCGAGACCACCCAGTCCGGAACCAGTAAAACCAGGGTCCACCAGACGAATCACCCACGCCCGAGGATCCTCGCCTGCGCGCCCACGGGACTGCCCGGAGGAAGGGGAGAGGGACGACGGATGAAGAAGAAGAGGAGGAAGAAATGGGGTGGACTCAGATGCAGAGGACATGGACCTGCAGGTTGCTCCATCCTTAACCTCGAAGTTGTGCTCTGTTCGGACAGTTCCCGGACTCATGAAGATGATTAAGGCCACATGGGGTTGGGCACGAGGCCCCGAGGAGTGCAAGCCCGAGTCGAAGCTCGATCCAATGATCCAGCTTTAGACCCATGGTCACGGAGTCGCTCCCAGTCTGCCCGGCCATCGAAGACATTTTTAACAGGGAATGGCAAGCACCGACCCGGCAGAGTGCCAAACTCAAGGAACTTGACAGGATGTACCCGTCCAGGGGAAAAGTCAGATAACTGGTGCAAGGCACCCACCATTGACCCACAGGTGGCGGCACTGAGCAAGAAGACGGTGCTACCCCTCGCACCATAGCCCTCAAGGACCCTGACAGACAAAAAATCGAGGACATGCTCAAGAGGACTTTTGAAATTGAGGGTACCACTGCCAGGGCACTGACTACAGCCATCTACACATCACGAGCGCAGATTCGATGGCTCGAGGAACTCCAGGAACAGGCTATCCCCAAGTCCAGAGAAGCGGAACTGCTGGAGAGTACCCTGGACGCAGCCAAGTATCTGGCTGATATGGCGGTGGACTCTCTCTGGCTTCATAAGAAGGCCACCGCCATTACCAACTGGGCCCACAGGGCGCTGTGGTTAAAGCTATGGGACGCTGACACGGAGTCCAAGAATTTGTTGCAAAATTTACCTCTCAAGGGAAATCACGTTTTTGGGGAGGGACTGCAGAGTTACTTGAAGCAAAAGGAGGAAGGTAGGGACCTCCTCAAAATCAGGTCCAGACCCTCTTACACGCCCTCCACAAGGCGGAGGTTTGCAGGGAATCAAATTGGTCAGACCGTGAGGAGTCCTTTCAACAGAGCCATTCCTTCTGGTAGAGAGGCCCTCCAGCTCTCGCGGCCCTCGTCTCCAGAGCTATCAGCCCTCTTTCCGAGCCTCGGGTCAGAGATCCAGTACCCGGCGAGAGATTCAGGGAAAGCAGTGACTACCAGCGGTCCAGGACTCACGGCGGAACCCGTATCTGCCTGTGGGGCAAAGGTTAGCCCTGTTTGCCACACTGGATGGAGACACTACATCGGACAGATGGGTTCGAGATGTAGTGTCAAAGGGATACGCATCAAGCTATCCCGACGCTGTCCCGCAGACAGGTTCGTGTCCTCCCGTGTCCAGAAGGAGAGCGCCCTCACCAGGTACAACAGATACTAGCAGAACTAGTACAAAACAGGGCCATACAGCCCAGACGGTTCAGGAACAAGAAGGGGCATGTACTCCATATTCTTCCTTGTACCAAAAAAATCGGGGGAACTCAGGCCTATCCTGGACTTAAAACAGCTGAACCGGCACGTGGTCCACCATCATTTCAAGATGGAGACCATTCAGTCAACGCTCCAGGGCATAAGGGTAGGCGACTTCATGACGTCCATCGACCTGAAGGACGCCTACCTCCACATTCCCATTGTCAAAAAACACAGGCAGTTTCTGCGATTTCACATTCTAGGCCATCATTTCCAGTACAAGGCGCTTCCGGTCGGCCTCTCTTCAGCTCCCAGAGTCTTCACCAAGGTCTCCATAACCTTGGTAGCCAGGCTCAGGGAACAGGGCCTAGACATTATCCCCTACCTGGACGATTGGCTCATCCGAGCAGGCTCCAAGGGCCAGGCGCAGGCACATACCGAGCTGGCCTTATGGGCTCTCGAGGATCATGGCTGGGTGGTAAACCGGGAAAAGAGCCACCTCTTACCATCCCAGAAAATCGAACACCTCGGAGCCATCATAGACTCGGCCGAGGGTTGGGCAAAACCCTCCCCAAGCCGAATCCTCAACCTGCGGCAGCTGGCCTCCGAACTAAAGGCTGCAGCCATACCACGATGGGGAAGATAGCCAAGCCGCTGGGCTGCATGGCTTCCTGCATCGACCTCGTGCCCTGGGCAAGGTGGCGCATGTGCCCACTCCAAAACTATGCCCTGTCCTGCGGGGCACCAAATGAACACAATCTCCAGTGCGTGGTGCCCCTGCCAAGGTCGATAAGAGCTTCCCTGGTCTGGTGGACAACCACAAGCAACCTGGACAAGGAGTGCCACTAGAACCTCCACGACCAGTCCCCTAGAGACAGGCGCCAGCCTCGGGCTGGGGGTCTGTCTGGGGAGGCATCAGCTCAAGGAACTTGGTCCCCAACGGAGACCCAACTCTCCATCAATGTCCTGGAGATGAGAGCGTCTTCCAGCCCTGAAGGCTTTCAGGAAGCTGATCCTAGGCCGCTCCGTCCATGATCCGGTCCGACAACCGGGTGACGGTGGCCTACATCACAAACAAGGGGACCAGGAGCAGGGCCATGTCAAGAGAGGCAGCAAGGGTGCTAAATTGGGCACAGTCACATCTCTCGCACCTGGGAGCAGTGCACCTTGCGGGAAAATTGAATATCAGAGCAGATTGGCTCAGCCGACAGCAGATCCACCCGGGAGAATGGAGGTTGCACCCCTCTCTCTTCCAAAAAATCCAGAGAACATGGGGTCCTGTGTCCATAGACCTCATGGCAACATGGGACAATGCCCAGGTGGACACGTACTACTCTCGGTACAGGGATGCCCGGGCTCAGGGCACGGATGCCCTGTCACACGACTGGACGCAAGAGTACGCCTACGTATTTCCACCACTCCCCCTAATCCCGCAGGTACTGTCCAAGATCCGGGAATCTCACGTCACGATCATCATGGTGGCCCCTTACTGGCCACGCAGATCATGGTTCGCGACGATCAGAGGGATGTCGCTGGCCAGCTTCCGGATACCCGACCGTCCGGATATGCTGTCCCAGGGACCGGTTCTCCACCCATCCCCCCGGACCCTGAAACTCACGGCCTGGCTCCTGAAAGGAGGAGATTGACGGCAACCGGGTACCACGAGTCAGTTGTGGGCACGCTACTTTGGTCTAGAAGGGCCTCCACTATTACTACGTACGAGAGACAATGGACCATCTTCGCACGATGGTGCCAGAAGAGGGGGTCGGTACCAGAACAATCTGACCTGGCCACCATCCTCCTGTTCCTCCAGGAAGGAGTGAACAAGGGGCTGGCACCTTCCTCCATAAGGGTTCAACTGGCCGCAATCAGCTCAGCAGTGGGCCTCGTGGAGGGACATTCACCGGGAGCTCACCCGGATGCAGTGTGCTTCATGAGAGCGATAGAACTCCAGCGACCCAGGACCAGGCCAACGGTCGCCCCGTGGGACCTCCCCCTGGTACTGGGATCCCTAAAGTCGGCCCCGTACGAACCGATCCTAGAGGCTGACCTATTCTGGGTCGGCCTGAAAACCGCCTTCCTAGTGGCCGTCTGTTCGGCCAGAAGGGTCGGGGAATTGGGCGCTCTATCTTGCTCGGAGCCATACACCGTCTTCACGCCCCAGGGGGTCAGACTGAGAACAGTTCCGGCCTTCCAGCCAAAAGTCTCGACTAAGTTCCACAGGGAACAACCCATCGATCTGCCCACTCTACCACGGGACAGCACGCAGGGCCATAGCGGAACCCCGCATCATCTAGACGTCGGGTCAGTCCTTTCAGCCTACCTAACCAGGTCCCGCCACATCCGAAAAACGGAGAGACTATTCATTGTGGCAAAGGGGCAGAGACAGGGGCTGGCGGCCTCCAAGACCACAATAGCAGGGTGGCTCAGACGGGTCATCCAGCACGCCTATACGGCAAATCAGATGACCCCCACCACAGGGGATCAGGGCACACTCCACCAGGGTGGTTGCCACCTCTTGGGCAGAGAGGGCCTCGGTCTCATCCGAGGACATCTGCAGAGCGGCCACCTGGAGCTCTCTGCATACCTTCGCTAGGCACTACAGGCTAGAGCGGCTCCAGGATTTCAGACCCTGTTTTGCAAACCAAGTCCTGTCGATAGCTTCTTCTTCCGGCCACCCCGACTCACTCTCCTCCCACCCGGAGTGTTAACTGCTTCTTATCTCCCATGAGGTAATGTCTGGGAGTGCCATGGATGCCAACCAATCACAATGGGTGTTTACTCACCTGGTAAAGGTGATTGTGTTGGTTGGCATCCATGGCACTCCAAGGCCCTCCCTCGGGAGTGATCGGGGTGCCCGCAACAGGCAGGCAGGGGGTCCCTACCAACTCCCCCCCCAGTTCTCAGGGGAGTTATTATTATTATTATTATTGTTAAGTGCTATGGTTGCTATTCTAAGTTCAAGCCGAATCCCTGGATTCGGGGGTTTCTTTCTTTCCTAGTCTGTACATAATAGGAAATAAATCTCAGGCCTCCGGCCTATTTTAAGCATGTCGTGGTAGGCCTTCCTTGATTGCTCGTTTAGACACACTATGTAGGAATGTGTTTCTGTCTCTATCCTGTCTGGTTTTTCCAACTAACCTTAATTTTCAGCTGTGGAAGATTCAAACTGGAGAGCAGGGGTTCCTGGGACCTGGATATCCTAGAAATCTGATCTGGGTCATGTGCATCTCTAGCCTATCAGGTGGGCTATAACCCATGAGGTAATGTCTGGGAGTGCCATGGATGCCAACCAACACAATCACCTTTACCAGGTGAGCAAACACCCACTATAGGGGTTTGCCAATAACTGTATTCCACAACTGATTGAAATGAAATTAAACAAAAAAGGACACCTGAGATGAAAATGGCAATCAGTCATCTCAGAACACACAAAGAGCTAGCAACGTAGTGGAGGACCTTAACCTGGGTGACAACGGGAAAAATCAAGCTGTCAAAACAGAGTCATCAACAGCAGTAAGGCTGCATTAGTACATGACCAGAACCTCGCTGTTTTCTGGGAACAGTTGCAAACAGACAGAGGATACCCAATCATTGATCTCAGCAAGGCAGGTTTGTAGTAGTTCCAGTGTCTGTTGTTGCCTGGACACAGGACAAATACAGTTGTGTTTCATCTACATAGGAGTGAACACCAGCATTATATTTCCTACTCACGTATATGCCAGGACAAGTGTATAGACTGCAAATATCATTGGTGGCAAGATCGAGCACTGTGGTATTCCGTACGACTGGAGCTGTGGGTCAAAGAGGAAAATCCACATCACTACTCATTGCTTCCTGTTGGTGAGATAGGACTCAAACCAGTGGATGGTAGTGAAAGCAATCCAACAGCACTATCGCAAGCAATCCAGTATCACAAAGTGGTCAACTGCTTAGAAAGCTGTGGATAAACAGAGGAAAATGAGAACTGACCCATCTCCTAAGTCCATTGCCCTAAGGCGGTAATTGCTCACCAAAACTAAAGCTGTTTCTGTGACTTGCCTAGCTCAGACACCAGAACTAAATGGACATGACTAGATCATAAAGCTTTGGCGCCACAGTCATCTGGACAACCGTTGCCAAACATGGAATGTTGGAAAGAGGTTGTTAATTCTCAAATATGGTGGTTAGAAAGTTACAAAACATATGAACATATGAAAATTGCCAACAGAAAAAGGCCATCATGGTCTAGCTAGCCTGCTCGGGTCTGCAGCTAGCTCCCCTATTGAGCAGATGCTGCACCCCCCTTGTCCCTCTACCACCCTCCCCCTTTCCTGTCCCATCACTTCTTACAGCCCTCCACTGTGCTACAATCTACCACCTCTACTGGCAGTGTGTTCAAATTTGCCATCACCCTTTCCATAAATAAATGTCTCCTCACCTCCCTCCTGAATCTTCGCCCCTCCAGTGTCATGTCATGCCCCCTAGTGTCACTCCCCACCCTCCTCCTGAAAATTTCCTGTGTGACCATCCTGTTTATACCCTTCATGTACTTGAAGGTCTCAATCATGTCCCTCTGTCCTCCAGCGAGTACATGCTCAACTCCCTCAGTCTGTCCTCATAAGACAAGCCCCCCAACCCCTCAATCATCTTAGTTGCATTGCGCTGCACCCCTTCCAGTAATTGAATGTATTTTTGTAGGTATGGGCGCCAAAACTGCATGCAGTACTCCAGGTGGGGCCTGACCAGTGATCTATTCAAGGGTAGAATCACCTCCCTCCTTTTCGTGGTTATACTCCTCACAATACAACCCAGCATTTTGTTGGCCTTAGCCACAGCCTTTCTGCACTGTGCAGAACTGCTTATAGGTCCTGCTCTGAGCACTTTCAAGCTCTTTTCCTCCTCAGTTACCTCCAACCACATCCCCACTCCCAATTGGTAGCTTCTTCTCGGATTGTTTCAACTGAAGTGCATCGCCTTGCACTTTTTTGCATTGAACCCAGCTGCCACTTTTCTGACCATGCCTCCAACTTAAGCCAGATCTCCCTTCAACTCCTGCCACCCCTTCTGGTCATTCACCACCACCCCCAATTTGGTGTTGCCTGCAAAGAGGATGATCTTGCTACCAATACCTTCCAATATATCTGCGATAAATATGCCAAATAGCACAGGACATAGCACCGACCCCTGTGAGGCCACGCTTGTCACAGGTTTTGGGGATGAGAAGTTCCCCTCTACCACCACCATCAGTTGCCTTTCCTTCAGCCAGTTTTCTACACACCTCACCAGCTTTTGCCCCGCACCCATACCCCTAAGCTTGATTCCTAGTCTCCCATGTGGCACTGAATCGAAAGCCTTACTGATGTCAAGGTACAGGACATCCACTGCATGGCCCTCATCTAGTAGCTTGGTCACCTAGTTGTAGTATTCTTCTAAGTTGGTCTAGCACGATCTTCCCTTGATGAAGCCATGCTGCCTCATGTCCTGGCCCCCATTTGCCTCAAGTATAGCCACAAGCCACTCCTTCAGGATGGATTTCATTAACTTACCCACTAGTGATGTCAGACTCACTGGTCCATAGTTCCCTGGTTTGTCCTTGAGCCCACTCTTATGGAGGGGAACCACGTTAGCCAGCTTCTACTTACGCTGAACCCACCCACACCAAGGATGAGTTGAACAGGTCCACCAAGGGACCTGCTAGGACCTCAGCATCCTAGGATATATACCATCTGGTCCCAGTGCCTTGTCCAACCTCAACACCCTTAGTCCCTCCAGCATGCTTACATCCATGATCTCCCCATCCCCAACATCTATGCTCCCCCCCCCATGTTGGGCACCTCTCCCCCTTTTTCTTTTGTAAAGACTGAACAGAAATATTCGTTCAGCACTTCTGCATTTTCTCCTGCCTCCTCAACCCATCCCCTCTGCTTTGTAATCCTTACTAATTGGTCCTTGCAGTTTGTTTTTTCCATGATGTACCTAAAGAAATCTTTATTCCCTATTTTTATGCCCTGCACCAGTCTTAGTTTTCTTGATGCCTTGGCTGCCCTCACCTGCTTTGCCACTTCCCCTGTTTCCTTCTGATAATTTTCCCTATCCTCCTCCTCCTCCTTCCTCTATCTTCGTACCTCCTATATGATGTCCTTTTGTTCCTCACCCCATTCAATATCCCTTTACTTAACCAGGTGTTTTTTTTCCCTCTAGCCTTTTCTGACTGTGCCTTGCAGCATGTATTTTTGTTGCCTCTCGCACCCCCTGCTATATCAGCTCCCACTTCTGTTGCGTGTACATATTTAGTTGTGTTTGGCTCAGCCACCCCTGCACCACTTTCCTCATCTGCCCAAAGTCTGCGTTCCTAAAATCTATCACTCTTCTGCCAGTAACCCCTTTTGCCCTAGCCATCTGGAGTTGGAACCATACCATTTGGTGGTCACTATTCATCAGAGGCTCCTACATCCTTATGTCCCTCACCCAATCCCTGTTCATTAATACGAGGTCCTGGATGTTCTTTCCCCTTGTTGGTTCCTTGACCAGCTGTACTAGACAGTTGTCCTGGAAGGTGACCAGCATTGCCTGTTCCCTTCCACACTTGGTGGAAGGTGTCTTCCATTCTACCACTGCCAGGTTGAAGTCCCCTACTAACGCCACACCTCCCTTCCCACAGTATTTTCAGATCTGTTCCACTAGTACTTTGTCCCTGCCACCTGGTTGAAAAGATGGTCTGTATACCATCCCCAACCTGCGTGATTTGTTCTTGAGGCTTCGGAACTGAATCCACAAGGCTTCCATGCTACCTTGCCCATCCTCATCTCTCACGCATTTAATTCCATACTTGATGTACAACGCCACTCCTCCCCCCTTTCTCAGTTTCCCTATCTTTACAATACATCTGGTACCCAGGGATGGTCAAGTCTCAATCATGGAACTGGGTAGCCCAAGTTATTGTAATAGCTGACAGATCCACAACCCCTTCCTCCAGTAGAGCCTGTAATTCCGCCACTCTGTTTCCAAAGCTCCTAGCATTTCATAACACCATGCTCCCGCCCTTATCACTACCCTCCCCATCACTCCCTCCCCACCCTGGCCATGCCCCTCCATCAGCCCCTCCTTCCCTCCCCTTGACACTCTCTTCCTAGGCTTACTATCCCTTGGGGTAAGCCCATACGTAATTGTTATACTAGGTCCTTAAGACCCATTTCTTATTCCTCTACCCCCCAACTCCAAGTTAGATATTGCCTCCATCTCAGAGAAGTGGGCCACCAATACCATGAATATGACCTCACAATCACGGGATAAAAGGCATTCTACCATGAACAGGAGGGGGTAAGGGGAATTGGTGGCTATTAAAGTCAGTTAGGTGACACTGTGCAGCAGGGAGGAGGGGAAGGAGTGGAGGACAGAAGCAATATTGTTATTGCTTCAAAGCCCTAAAGCTAAGAAGCTCAGGATGGGGGTGGTGTAAAGACCACCCTCATCAAGTGATGAGGTGGAAAGGGAGCTGGGGGGGAGCAAATCAGGAAAGTCAGTGCAAAAGGAAATACAGTTATAGTGGGATACCTCAACCTACCTGGGGCTGACTGGCAGACAGTAACTACAGAAATAACCAGGGAACAAGTACTGCTGGAGGCTAACCACGACAACCACATATTGCAAGGGGGGGATGGAACCTAACAGGGAGTATAACATACTGGACTTGCTGCAAAGAAATGGGAACCAAGTCCAGGATATGGTAGGACAGGACCTTCTAACTGGAAGCGACCACCGCTCAAATATCCATCCCTGATGACCAAGCTGATCACTCACAGGCAGTACTGAATACTGGACAAAGGACACTCAGTCAGATAAGAACCCTGAAAAATCAACTCACAAACTGACAGGAAAAACACCTTACGCACCCATGTTAATGTTAGGCATGTTCCACTTATGCGCTGTGTGATTTCAAGGTCCTGGCTACATTTTCCACAACTTGTCAAAGAACCTTACCGTGCCAGTTCCACGATCTTCTCCTGGAAAACAATGAAAATGGACTGCTGCACAATGGAGTTAGCAATGTCAGCTGCATTGCCTTCAGTGCTATTGCTTTCATAGGGTTCCATGGCATCTGCCTTCTCTTCTCCATCTACACCACACAGTCCCAGAACATCTTCCTCAATAGAGGCATCTGGCAAGTGTGTGTAGCAGCCAGTACTACAAAATAAAGTACGAGACTATCACTATAAGAAATAAAGAATGTGACAGACATGATTATTTGTGCACAGTGCAAACATAATGTGCTAAAGTGCTAAAAAGTGTTAAATGTGATGCGATTGACACAATCTCAAGTACAACAATATCTTGGTGTAAATTCAGCTTCCAAAGAGCCTGCATGGATGACCGAAAGAACATGTTGCATGCCCTCAGATTCATATGTTTGGTCATGAGCATCACAGTAATCACTCCTGGACAGAGAAAGAGGACAGTATAAATTAAGCTATGATACTTGATATGTATAAGACCAGCAGTGTAACATCTCATTTGTCATTGTTAAGACTATGTTGCTGTACTGAGAGATTGGCATGTAGAGGAAACCTGCACTGTTACTCCATGTTTCCGTGTAACCATAGTATGATGTCAATGTGTCTCTCAGATGAGCATTGCATTCCAATCCCTCAGTAACCTCAGAATGTGTATGACTGCTGAAAACCAAAAAGTCAAAGGCACTTGATCACTATTGAAAATTGATGTGTCACTAAAGCAGTAGGTAAAGCTAGGGGGATGTTGGGTGTATTAGTAGGGGTATCACAAGTCAGAAGAGGGAGGTAATAATCCCTCTTTACAAGACACTGGTTAGGCCCCATCTGGAGTACTGCATGCTGTACTGGAGGCCACACCATCACAAGGGCATTAACCAGATTGAGGCTGACCAGAGAAGGGCAGCCAAAATGGTGCAGAGACTGCATCAGAAAACATATGAAGACAGATTAAAGGCTTTAACAAGGTGAAAGAGTCTAATATGTTTCAATATAAGAAAAATAGTTGGACAAGAGGACACAGCATGAGATTAGAGGGAGGCCGATTAAGGGGTAATGTGAGGAAGTTCTTTTTTACAGAAAGGGTGGTGGATGCATGGAACGGCGTACCTCAGGAAGTGTTGGATATGAAACCAGTGCAGGGCTTCAAACAGGCATGGGATAGGCATAAGGGAGCAATACAGATGAGTATGAATAGATAGGCCATTGACAGAGCAAAGGCCGATGGCACATTTATAAGGTAGAAATAGAAATGGGCAGATTGGATGGGCCTTGCGGTCTTTATCTGCCATCAACTTCTATGTTTCTATGTTGTCATGGATGACAAATAGTTTTTAACACTGGCACTTACCTAGTGTTGGACATATGGTCTTGCAAATCAGGCTGATGATCCAACGTTGTCATGTCTGTATTGGACAGTGCGGTTGATGTGCCATAACATTTCTGTGCATGCTGTGGAGTGGAATGCACTATGGGAGATGTTGGCATAGCATTGTTTGTAGCATGGACTGAACTATCATACCTGTTGAAAATGAATGACATCCATTACAATTTGTGAGTTAATGCAATTAAGTTTGCAAAATCTAGTCTAAATATAGTCACATGACATCAAAAAAAGTTCAATAATCAGTCTAGAAGAAAGTCAGCAACATCAGAATGGGATGATAAATGCTTCTTTTGCTTGATAGCTAGCCAGTGTGCCATTTGTGCGACAACTGATATATGTTTTTTTTGGCACGCTCTGCATCCAGTGCTATCTGGTGACATTTCCTGGCAGAATCTGTGAGAGTATGGGGTCTACCATGTTTTATGGCTGCAGCAACATTATTTGTAGCAGACTGTACGTCAACCATCCTCCTGAATGCCACAGTTCTGAAAAGTATGAAGTGGAAGAGTGTTAACACTGGTTATCAGCATTGGAATGCACGTGAATGTTAACATGAACTTCAGATTACATTGCAAACTGAATGTGTGATGCCATGATGTATGACTATCCCTAAACCAAGCAATGATTTAGACATTTACCGCATGTGATCTGATGCACAGATGTTCAAGTCAATACACACACACACACACCCCATGTGTGAAGAAGGCACGTACAAAACAGATGTTTACGGCACTGAACTAAAACAGAAAAAAATTGACAACTTGATTGGTATGGTCTTTTTTGTCTAGCTTAAATGTAATTGCAGTTCAGAAAATACCAGAATACAAGCAAAATAAAGAAACATGTGAGTGGAGGCATGCGTGATTTGTTGTCGATAACAGTATTGTTTGAGCAGTGATCCCTTAGAGTATTCCAAAGTCTCAAATCCAACAATCAGTGTCATGACCATGCAATGCATATTTTTCCAAACCAGTGTAGAGCACTATGCACAGCTGGCATAGTAGCCAGTAATATAATGTAGCCTTTTGTTCATCAAACGTCACGAACATACAGTATGTGTATGAACATGAATGAAGCATACAACTTTAGACTATGGCGGCATGAACAAACTTTTGGCCTCCATCTGTATTATAAGTAATTAAAAAGTGTCCGTTGGCTTTGTGCATTTGGCAAAAACTTTGCTATCCCTTGAGATGTATCACTATCCAGTAGTTGAGAATAAAGGTTGTTTCCACACACACATGGCACACACACACACACACAGAATAAGGCTGATGTGATTTATGTCAAAATAATGAAAGATACAGCACATGGGACACAGAAATACAAACACACAGTACTTATTGGTGGTAGTACAGGTCACAGAGTAATAATAAGAAAAGAACATGTTAGTATTTGTGAATGGGTAAAAATAACACAGTGCGGAATGACAAAATGGTGAAGCAACGGCTAATGAAATGTAGATCAGCATTGCACATGGAATCAACTATTGTCAGATGTCATTTATTATGGCACAGTACCGGGCCACTACTAATACCACCATTGTAACACTGTGCTATGTATTTATTACTTATCTATGACTATGTACGCCACAGGACAGCCACAGAGACACAGACTTGACTGCGGGCTTGTTTCTTGGACCACGTACACAGAGGACAGAAGGCTACATTACAGGCAAAAAGGAACAAGAAGCTGTCTTTGCAGCCAAGATGGTCAGCAGACAATGATGCATAGTGGTGGGCCTCATTTGGGAGGAGACATTCCAGGCAGAAGTTGTGACATTGGTTAGTCTCATGGAGGGGCCAATCACAAAGGTAGGTGTTAAATTAGAAGGGTGGCCAGGTTATTACAGCCGCAGAGAAGCAACAGAGACACAGAGATGACAGCAGGGTTGTTTTTCAGGCAATTTCACATTAGACAGAAGGGGGTGTCACAAATGCACTCCGCAGGTCAGGCCCTCTGCTCCCACAGTACCAACCTCAGAGTGCAACAGTGTGAACAGGTAACAGACAGGGTAACCCTCCTGTCTGTTTTGGGTCCAAATCGCCTATTAGCCTTGAGTTTTGGAGGGATTCAAATTGTGAACCTTATGCTAGCATACCCAAGTAACATGCTCAGATGATACTCTCTTCAGGGGGATGTAATATAATCTTTCGCCCAAGGGCATCCAGCCAGATATCCAAAATGAACCCATATAACTCTATAAGAGACCTAGGTATTTCTTACCTTTTAAGTAAGCTTAGTAACACCATGCAAGTCCTAAAACGGTCAGACTTAATACAGGCTCACACAATCACATGCAAAAAGGACTGAGAAGACACAGGCAGTATAATAAAGAAAATGTGGTTTACTAAAAAAAAAAGTTTTAAAACCGGTAAAATAAAGTACAGAACAAATTACGTCACAAATCTTACAGTCATATAAAAAAATGGGAAGCTACAGAATATAAACTCCTACCACAAACACTTAATTCTGCTCCATTACCTTTCTAAGTGCTTTCCAAGTCAGGGAGAATGAGTCCAAAAATGATATATCGCTTTTTACCCAGAAAGATGATCATTTGAAACTCCATCTCCCCTCCCCTTGTGAGATCACAGCCTAGACCCTCCCATAGGTCCAATTTCTAACATAGTTATCTACAAGGATGTATTTTAAATAATGTGAACATCAACAAAAAGCCATTTCCCAAATATAACAGTCTGCAATCAAACATTTCTTTGAACTGGTTGTGGTTCCTGTTCCCAAAAAGATCAAAGGGTTTCTGACTTTTAACATGTTGTTATCAAATAACCTGTTCCTCTGGGAAATCATAGATGTTTATGAAGCCTATATCCTCTGGCAGATGGCTAGAGCCTTAATTAAGAACAGAACAAGAACTCTAGATTAGGATTTCCCCTTCACTAGTCAATTTCACACATCCTGTTGTTTTTCTCACACTGACATCTTTTGTGGTCAGAGGTCACTCACTGCAGCCTCGGTGTCAGGCAATCACATTTTATCTCTTTTATATTATAAATATCATACATATAACCATAAACCAAGGGCAGAGCATCACAGGGTGTAGGAGCATCAAACAGAACAAGAAGCGGTCTTATATTCTGAGAAGGCTGGCTACCTTAGCTGCATAGTGGAAGGGCATCTTGTATGGGCCAAGGGTACCTCAGGCAGTTGCAGCATTGGTGGTTCTCCCAGATAAGCCAATCCAAAGGTGAGGCAATAAATTCAAACATAGAGGCTAAGCTATTCAACCACCACCAAGACAAAGAGTCAATGGATTGGAAGAAAAATTTTTTAGCAGCACACACAGGGGCCATACCACATTGTAGCTAAATTCTCCCACTGTGTTCGACACTGTGCAAAGATACAGTAACCCACAGTAGCCACGGGTGGAGTCCTGCAAAGGTGGTGTTGTGCAGAGAAAAGTTAATGGAAGACTCTGATAGGAGCATTTGATGAATATCTGATGCTGTGCGCACCAAACATAGAATGAGGGCAGTTATTGAAATATTTCCAGAAGTGACTGTAAAAATGGCAGTGAGAATTAACTGGAACAAAATTTACAAAGACAGGGGTAATTGGTTGTAACATATTGGCTATATCTTGTCTAAGTGCAGTGCCAAATACCTTAGTCTGTATTATAAAGACAGTGCTGCATTCTTGGACCTGTGGAAATGAAATGTTATATGTTTTGATAGAAATACAGTACTGGAATCTGGATGTGTGAGCTAAATGTGAAGATATTTTGGGAGCACTAAATTTAATACTAAGAGTATTGCTCATTGAATGATAAAGGCAGTTGCAGGCTTTTGGGGGCTGCATGCACTACATGTTATGCTATTGTATGGTGAAGCTAGGTGGCAGGAGGTACAATAATAGGCATCAGGTACTGTTTTTGTCAATGTCTACCATTTGAAATGCCATAACTGGTTTAGGCATGTAAGAAGCTTGTAGGTACTGGATATGGTAAGGCTTCAGGTAGAAGGTAGTTTTGAGTCTGACGAAATTTCACTGGGAAACAATGGGAGAATATATAATGCTGTTGGTCCGAGGATATCATCTTCAGAGGAATGTACTGGAGGAGGGAGGTGCCCAATATATCAGAAGCTGGATGGTCTCAGGGGCAGCTAGAGGTAGCATGTGGGGGGAATCTAGAGATTTTGCTACATGCTGGCAGGGGGCAGTCCCACAGTACATGATACAATGCAGGGCAATACATAGTCAGGGCATTGTAAGTTGGTGGTGACGGAGGTAGAGCAGGGAAAAAAGGGGGCAAAGGACAGAATGGACTTGGTGGACATCAACCAGACGCACAATTGTTATATGCCCATGGCCAAGGAACCGAACCACACAGCAGATCGAGGGACAGTAAAGCAAGCTAAGGATAATAAGGAAGACATGAAGAAAGTAAAAACAAAAGGGGAAGACATGAATGCACTGTAGAAAATTGGAGGGGCTAGAGGACTCAATGGTCAGAGGTGTGAACTCCAAATTGAAGGGGGGAAGAGATGGTGATGGTCAAATGTCAACCAGTAGCATCATCAGATCAAGACAGGGAGAAGATTGACAAGATTTTTGATGGACTTTATGTGGTCTGCTGGTCCTGATTCACATAAGCGCAAATGACTTTGCAAGGCATTCACTGCAAGATAATAGGAAAGCTTTGAAACAGCTGAAGATAATGTGTAGGCTAGGACAGATTGGCTGGCATTCCATGAGGTAATGCCTTCATATGACTGAAGTGGAGTAGGGGCAGCAAAATTCCACATGTTGAAATCACAGAACAGAATGATTGCATGAACATGTGGTGTAAGGCTACAGGGTACAAGCTAGCAGGTACCTGGGGTGGTTTCAGGGATAAGAGGTAAGTCACTGAGAATGGCCATCACTCAACGTGGCAAGGGGTCATTGAGGTAGCGTAAGACTGTGAGAGTACCTATTTATTTATCTTTTGTTAACCAGGTAAGCACACTAGACAAAAACAGTTGCCTATTTTCAGGTGCAACCCGGGAGGTTACAAGGAAATAAGGAAGCATGTTACAAAAAAGTTGTACAGAGCTCAGGTAAACAATATACAGACATTTCAAAATGAAACAGAGAGGCACTTCAAAATAACAGAGTACATACCCAAGGAACAGGTAAACAATATACAGACATTTCACAGTGAGACAGAGAGGCAATTTAAAATCACAGAGTACATACACAGGAACACTGTGAGCAGTTATGGCTAGGAGGACAACCAAACATGGATCTCAGGTAGGTGCCCCTCAATGAGGACCAAAGAGACAGTGGAAACTGTCACTAATGAGGTGGAGTTTGTTATAGAAGCTTCATGAGGCACAACAGGTACAAATTCTGGTGGCATGTACAAAAGGCGTGTGGGAAATTTTGAAGGACATAGAAATACAGACTTTGATGGCAGATAAGGACCGCTTGGCCTACCTAGTCTGCCCATTTCCCTACCTATTTGATAAGCTGCAGATGTTGGTTAGCCAACAGCCTACTTCTTCCTACCCCCCCACCAGAATTGTCTTATGTCTGTCCCATGCATTCTTGAATTACCCCACTGTTTTTGACCCCACAACTTCCTCAGGAAGGCTGTTCCATGTATCCACCACCCTCTCTATGAAAAAATAGTTAGGCACATTGCCCCTGAGCCGTCCCCCCTCTATCTTCAAATTGTGTCCCCTTGTTATTGCACATCTATTTTTCTGAAAGATGTTACCCTCTTGGACTTTGTTGACTCACTTGAGGTGCTTAAAAGCTTCTATCATGTCGCCCCCTCCTTTCTTTCCTCAAGGGTATACATATTAAGCTCCTTTAGTCTCTCTTCATATGGTTTCCATTGCAGACCCTGCACCATTTTAGTTGTCCTCCTCTGGACTGCCTCCATCCTGTCTGTGTCCTTGCAGAGATGGAGTATCCAGAAATGCATGCAGTACTCCAGATGGGGTTTCAACAACTGTCTATACAGAGGGATAACAACTTCCTGTTTTCTACTGGTGATGCCTCTCTTATACATACCAGTATCCCTCAGCCAACCTTACTGCCTTCTCACATTGCTTGCTTACCTTTAGGTCATCTGATATGACTACCCCCAGATCCCTTTCCATTGTTGTTGTTGTTAATACCTCCCCCCGCCCCTCCATTGTGTACTCATCCCCTGGGATTTTGTCTCCCAGGTGCATTACTTTGCACTTCTTTGCACTGATTCTAAGCTGCCATACTTTGACCATCCCACCAACCTTGTCAAGTCCCTTATCAATCTTTTCACCCCCACCGTGTATCAACCCTTTTGCAGATCTTTGTGTCATCTGCAAAAAGACATACTTTGCCATCCAGTCCCTCTGCAATGTCACTTATAAAAACATTAAAAAGGACAGAACCCAGTACTGAACCTTGTGGTACCTTGCTAGTAACCCCCCTTTCTGCAGAGTGGACTCCATTTACTATTACCCTCTTTGTCCTGTTGTCCAGCCAATTTTTTACACAGGCTAACACCCTGGGACCCACTCCCAGGCTGGCTAATTTTTTTGTTAATCTTTTATGTGGAGCTGTGTCAAATACCTTGCTAAAGTCTAGGTAGGCCATGTCTACAGCCCCTCCCTGGTCTACTACTTTGGTTACCCAGTCAAAGAAATCCATTAGATTCATCTGACATGACCTTCCCAGTGTGAATCCATGCTGTGTTGGGTCCTGTGCCCTGCTGACCTCTAGGTACTCAACAATTCTTTCTTTCAGAAATGATTCCATCATTTTCCCTACCACTGAGGTCAAGCTAACAGGTCTGTAGTTTCCTGCCTCTGCTTTGCTCCCACTTTTGCAAAAGGGAATCACATCCACCCTCCTCCAGTCCTTAGGTACCACACCATCCTCATATGATTTGTTAGAAAGGGTAGTCAGTGGTGTCACTAGTTCTGCCCTTAATTCTTTTAGAATTCTGGGGTGAATTCCATCAGGCCCCATTGCTTTGAATGTCTTCAGTTTTACGAGTTCTTTCAGAACCCTTTCTTCTGTGAAAGGACTGGTATTTATTTATTTATTGAAATGTTTCTCCAGGAAGGCACACTGAGCAACAAGTTACTGTTCTCCCGGTACGACCTGGGGGTATTTATTTATTTATTGAAATGTTTCACCAGGAAGGCACATTGAGTAACACATTACTCATCTCCCGCTGTGACCTGGGGTATCGACCCCCCTATCCAGAGTGCTTCTGTTGATTGGATTAGTTACCTCCCCCCCCTTCTCCTTTTCTTTTATGAATACTGAGTAGAAGCATTCATTCAGCATCCCTGCTTTTCACTGTCCTTCTTTGCCCCCCACCCATCCTTTATTAAGCCTCACTATCCCTCCCTTAGTCTTTCTTCACTCCCTAATGTACCTATAAAAGGTTTTACTCTCCTTCTTAACTGAGCTAGCTATCATTTCCTCAGTTTGGGCCTTTGCTAGTTTGACTGCCTTCCCCGCTTCCTTCTGGTATAACTGGTACAGTTCTCTGTCCTGCTCCTCATGGGTTTGCTTATACTTCCTGAATGCTATCTTTTCCCCCCCTAACCTTCCCTGCCACCTCTTTTGAGAACCATGGTGTTTTTTTCTTTTGTTTCATTTATTTGTTTCACACAAAGGCTTGTTTCCTCTGTGATGGCAGTTTTGATGTTTCCCCATTGTTTCTTCACCCCTCCTTCTTGCCTGTTTGTTAATGCTTTTCTGAGGCACTCTTCCATTTTGACAAAGTCAGCCCTCCTAAAGTCCAGCACCCGCACTTTTGTATGGCTTGACTCTGTGGCTATGTTTATCATGAACCACACTGTTTGGTGGTCACTTGTTCCCAGATGGCTACCCTCTTCTACATCTGAAAGCCTCTCTCTGTCCCTGTTTGAGAGTACCAGGTTTAAGATTGCTCCCTCCCAACTGGGTTCCAACACTAGCTGTTTGAGGCATGCCCCCTGTAGGGCATCGAGAATGACCCTGCTCTTGGATGTGGCTTCAGCAAAGGTGCTCCATTTAACATCTGGCATATTCAGGTCCTCCATCAACAATATCTCCCATTTTCCTGTCATCCTAAGGATGCCTTCTATCATTTTCTTGTCCATTTCCTCCCCAAGACGGGGGTCTGTATACAACCCCTGTGCAGATTGTGGTGCCATTTCTGGTCTCCAGGGTGACCCACAGTGCTGCCTCTCCTCCCGGTTTACTCTTTAGTTCCATTGCTTTGATCCCTTCCCTTATGTAGGGAGCTGCTACTCTTCCTCTTCTAACCTACCTGTCCCTCCTGTAGACTGTGTACCCTGGTATGTTGACATCCCATTCATGGTTCTTTGTGTACCATGTTTCTGTGACTAACACCATATCCATTTGTTTCTCTTCCATTAGGGCCACCAGTTCCAGGAGCTTGTTACCTAGACTGTGGGCATTGGTACTCATTACCCTCCATTTCTTGATGGACTTACCCCTTTTTGTCCCATCCCTGTCCTTACTGCCTTTGCCTTTTTCTCCATTTACCCCTGCCCACCTCCTTATTGACTTCTCTATCTTGGTGTTTGCCTCACAAACTACCCTGATTATTTGGGGGAGGCTAGGATTTCCCTGATCCTTTTTAGTACCTCCCCCCTTGGCTAGTTTAAATGCATGCCAATGATGCACCTAAACCTATCACCTAGGATTCTGGTTCCCCTCCTGGACAGATGCAGACCATTACGCCAGTATAGGCCTGCATCCCTCCAGGTGGACACCCAGTCTGCAATGAAGCCAAAACCCTGAGCTCTGCACCAGTTTTTCAACACTGATTGAATCCCATGGTACAGAGCACCCTACCCTCACCTATCCTGTAGACAGGCAGCATCTCTGAGAAGGTTATCATGTGTTCTACTTGTCTAAGGCCCCTGCCCAACTTCACAAACTCCTTCTGCACTGCTCTGATCCCTTTCACAGCCTGGTCATTTGTCCCTAGATGGCCAATGACATCCAGCTCCCTCCCCCATGCAACTGCTGCCGTGATCCTGGGGATTCACTCCTTATCCCTCCAAGCCATGGTGCCAGGCAGGCACTTTATCACCCTCTCCCCCCCCAGTTCTACCCTCATAACAATGTAGTCCCCCACCAGCAGTTGTTTCCTTCCCCAGTGGGGTCCTGTGCCACCCTCCTGTGGGTCTCCTTTGTGGAGGTTCCCAGAATCCTGAGTGGTATCCCCTGCGGGTGCCTCCATGGAGGAACCACACTTTGTCAGAATGGCGTACGAATTGTAGAGAGGTACAACTGGAGTGATGTGCCTCTGTTCCACCACTCTCAGCCTCCATGAGCCTACTGTGGTCCAACCACTCCTTTCTTTCTTCCACAAGAAAAGTTAACCAATAATAGTGCACAGGGTAACCACATGGGTGGTAGTGCAGAAAAGGTTATGTGGTGGGCTGGTAGGGTGGAAGTAAGAGTAGTTCCAATCTATGGAGAGCCATGTGCAGCAAGGACTGGAGCCTGTAAAGAAGCTCACTTACTTGGGCATGGTCATGGCTGAGGCAGCCCTATATATAATGCAATCCAGAAAGACATGGGGCATGGGTGGTCAGGAATGAGGTGGGTAGTACCAAGATATGTGCTTTTCTGAACGTGCCTGGGAGAAAAGCAGGGTTGGGGGCAGTGGGCCCTACATAGTTTGGAAACACAGGAAGGAAATGGAAGTGCAGAGAAGATGTTGTGTGCTAACACTACCGGAGTGTTATAACGGACAAGATCAGGGGCAATTGTAAGAGCTGTGGTGGAACCTTGGCCAGCATCACCGTAAGAGATGGTGGATAGGGAAATGGATGAAAGTAAAAGAAAAGCAAACTGGTGGGAGTTGTTGATGATGGGGTACTTTAATCAGCCAGATGTAGAGAGGGATACCACATTGGCAGCATCCACCAGAATTAGGCTAATCACTGAATCATTGTACAGGCCATTACTAAGAAATCTGAAGAAAGCACTAACAAGGCAGTGGACTAGGACAGACTGAGTTTTAACAAATGGGGACAGTCTTGTTTATCCCATTCAAGTATTTAAAGGTCTCAATCATCCCAGCAGTGTCAGTGGCTCAGCAGATGGCACACTCGCCTCTGAGGCCAGGAGATCAGAGGGTTGTCTGAGGGCTGTTGGTTCAATTACCACACCTGGCAGTTGGGTGTCAGAGGGCTGTGGGTTGAATTCCCACACCTGGGACTTGGGTTAATATCCTAGTACTGACACAGTAGTCCAGCATGCGGTGCGTGCTGCACTTCACAGGTGCCATCTTTCAGATGAGACGTTAAGCCAAGGTCCCATCTGCCTGTTATAGCAGTAGTTCAGCTGGATATTAAAGGTCCCATGGCACTTTTCACACAGATATTAGGAGAAGTTCCACAGTGTCCATGCCCAGTGTCCCCCATTCACTAAAAATACACCAACAGCTCAATCTGATTCAAGGTCAGTTGGCATTCATCTGTGTGTGGGGTAATTGTGAAGGGGTGGGGCATCTGTAAAAAGTGGGAAGCTAGGAAACAGAACTGTATCCCTTGGCTTACAGTCAAGTTCCTACCCATTTTATTTTTTTTCCTAAAGTGTCAGTCAGAGTAGTAGTAGTTAGGAAAGATGACTTCTGTCTACAGCAGGCACACTGTAGATTACTTAAAGCAGTTGTGCAGGGACAGAGGAGTCCCATTCGAGGTGACAGCCAAAAAGCAGAACCTCATAGATGCCCTGATGGTAGCAGATATCCAGAGCAGCAAGTCACTGACCGTGACTGGAAAGGACCAAACCTCAAGTGTGGCAGGGCTAGCAGCCAGTGCTGGGTCCGGATCCAATGAGGATGACAGCAGGGCCACTGTCAGTGAAGAGCCACAGCAGCAGGGGAAGGTCAACAGTATCCTGAATCCGGAAGTGCTCAGGCTGCAAATTGAGTTGTGCAGGATGGAGCTGGAGTTCCAGGAGAAGGGGGAGTGAGAGAAGCGGGAAGCGGACCGTGAGGCAGAGTGAGAATGCCATAATGCAGAGTGGGAACAGTGGGAGGCAGACTGTGAGGAATGTGAGCACCAGAGAGCTGCAGAGGAGAAGAGAGAATTAGAATGCCGAGATGCAGACTGTGAGGAGCAGAAGCGCCGGAGGCAACATGAACTGGAGAAGATACGACTCCGACCAGTGGCTTTAGAGCAGGTAAGTAGTTTGGGTTTAACTGGGACTGCAGGACTGGGTTACAAATTGAACTCCAAATTAATAGCCAAATTTAAAGAAAGGGAGGATACGGATGCCTTTTTAAATTCTTTTGAAAAAGTTTGTATTCAGACTAAAATTTATACAGAGTCCTGGAGCTTCCAGCTATCCCCGCTACTTACCAGGAAAGCTCGGGATGCATTGGGTCAAATGGACAACGAGGACAGTGATGATTACAGAAAACTTAAAGCTGCACTGTTAAAAAAGTTTGAATTAACTGCTGAATCATACAGAGCTAAATTCTGTAAGCTCAGGAGAAGCCCTGAGATGAGCTACAAGGAGTTAGCCATGAAACAATGTCAGTTTTCAAAACATTGATGGGAAGGAATTGAGGCAAACTCTGTTGATAAAATTGAAAATGTGATTTTATTAGAACAGTTTTATTGGGCATACTCAGCCGAACTAAAAGCCCAGCTAGAGGACCGAGATCCCAAAATAGTACAAGAGGCTGCTGAACTCTCAGACCACTATGCCAAGAGCAGACCTGCTCTGAGAGCAAATGGGGCAGGTGTGGCAGTGCAGAAATGGAAAAGCGTGCCTTCAGGGCAGCTAAAACCCTCACTGTCTCCACAGAAACCAGTTAGTCCCTGGTTTCAGAGAAAAGATTTTTCTAAAAAGAGAAGTGAATCTTGGTTGTGTAAAGAAACTGGGCATATTGCCAGACAGTGTCCCAAAAAGGCAAGCAATAATACACAACCGGGTGCTAGAAAAGAAGTGAGTTGTTTGTGTGTCCCTGGAAGCATGCCAGTGAACATGAGGGAACAAATGCACACAGCCATGGTGAATGGTGTACAGATGCAGGGGTTAAGGGACACGGGGCATCCCTGACATTGGTGAAAGGGGATCTGGTACAGCCCGGTCAGCTTATATCCAATAAATACATCACTGTACAGGACTTTGCGGGTGAAGAGAAAACATTGCCACTCGCTAGTGTTCTCCTGGACTGGGGTGAAACAGAGGGGACTGTGCAGTAGGTGGCTATAGCCAAAACATTAGCAGTGGATGTGATCCTGGGTAACAATCTAAAATGTGATGGTATGTGCAGTTACCTCATAGTCAAGTGGCAAGGGAAAATTGTAGTTCCCTGAACCCCACAGAAACCATTGTGGAAATCACTGAGAGGCTGGTTCTCCAGCCTGTGTCTCCAAATGGGAAGACTTATAAAAAGGGGGTAGAAATTTCCCCAGTAGCAAGTAACCACACAGCTACAGAGGGTTACTCCGAAGAGGGAGGGGTGACCCATTGTCAGAGGGTTGGGATTGACAGTGATCCTGAGGGCCCTGAAGCTAGTGCTGGGGATCCTAGTTTAGCGACTGAAGGGGACCTGTCCCATGCCTTGGGAATATGTGAGGGGGTTCGCAGCTGCTCAGAGAAGTGACCCTAGTTTAGAGAAGCTGAGGGCTTGGGCAGACTCGGATGGCACACAGGGACGTGATGGCAGACATAAGGTTTATTGGGAAAATGGACTTATGTATACTCAAGCAGTACAGACAGAGGGAGGGAGGGATGCTAGGCAGGCAGCTTGTCATTTCTTAGGGGTATCGTGAGCAGTTGCTCAAGATTGCACACGATATTCCCTTGTCTGGTCATCTGGGAATCACGCACACAATGCAGTGGTTGTCCCAGAATTTCTACTGGCCTAACTTCACCTAGCAGGTGAAGGACTATTGCAGGTCTTGTCACTGGTGCCAAGAAATGGGGAAGGCAGGCAAGAAAACTCAAGCCACCCTGATTCCATTGCCCATAGTGGAGGAGCCATTCCACAGGGTGGGAATGGATATTGTGGGGCCTTTAAATACCCCCAGCTCCTCAGGGAAGAGATTCATCCTGACTGTGGTGGATTATGCCACTTGGTACCCAGAGGCAGTCGTCCTATCCTCTCTGAGTACAGACAAAGTGGCAGATGCCTTAGTTGGGATTTTCTCCTGTGTTGGGTTTCCGCAGGAGGTAATCACCGATCGAGGGGGTTCCTTCATGTCAGACCTGATGAAATGTTTATGGGAGAAGACCACAATATCACCCACAAACCAATGGACTTGTGGAAAGATTCAATGGTACCCTAAAGTCAATGCTCCGGGTATTTGCTGAACAGCATGGGAGAGACTAGGAGAAACACCTTCCCCACCTGTTGTTTGCATACAGGGAGGTGCTCCAAGAGTCAACAGGATTTTCCCCCTTCAAACTCTTATATGGACAATGGGTACATGGGCCCCTAGACTTGATCCAGGAGGACTGGGAAGGCAAGCACGCCATCCAGAGAACTCCCATTGTGGATTACGTCCCTAGGTTTAGGGAAAGACTGAAGGAGCTTATGGGGATAGCCCAGAGCAACTTGGCAGCTGCCCAACAGAAACAAAAAGTGTGGTATGACTGCAGAGCCAGAGCTCACTCGTACATGGTGGGTCAAGAAGTCATGGTCTTTATTCCGGTCCAGAAAGACAAGCTGCAGGCTGAGTGGGCAGGACCATGCAAAGTGGTTAGGAAGGTAAATGATGTGAACTACATTGTAGTGTTACCTGACAAAAGACAGACAGAAAGGATGCACTATGTCAACATGATGAAGCCATGTGCAAATAGGGCTGACATGGTGTTTGCAGTGTGTAATCATGGGGAGGGGATGGACGAAGGAGACCCCCTTCTGGACTTGCTGGAAGACAGTAAATGGGAGTCCTCTGTGGAGGCCATACAACTGTCTCCCCATCTGACCCTGGGGCCACATCCAGGAAGCAAGGGAGGCTTTAGCAGACTTTGCCCCCTTGTTTAGTGCCAAGCCTGGACTAACCCCCTTAGCGACACGCGATGTGGAGACAGGGACAGAGCTGCCCATATGGCAGACATCATATCAGGTGTCAGAGGCTGTCCAAAAGGACATTAGGAGGGAAGTGGAGGAGATGCTGGATTTAGGGGTAATCCAGAGATCCCACAGTCTCTGGGCCTCACCTGTAGTTCTTGTACCCAAGCCAGATGGCTCAACTCATTTCTGTGTGGACTATCATGGACTGAATGCAGTCAGAAAGTCAGATGCCCACCTGATGCCCTGGATGGATGATCTTCTGGACAAGTTGGGGGGGTGATCTACCTTACGACCATTGACCTGACAAAGGGGTATTGGCAGGTAGAGTTGATGGACAGAGAGGTCAGCCTTCATCACTCCAATAGGCTTATTTGAGTTTAAAGAAATCCCTTTCAGAATGAAGAATGCCCCGGCAACTTTCCAAAGGTTGGTGAACCAGGTGTTAAATGGTGCTGAGGAGTATGCCATGGTGTACCTGGATGACATTGCCATCTTTAGTACCAGCTGGTAGGAACACCTATCCCACCTTAGGGAAGTGCTGGGCAGGATACTGAGGGCTGGGCTCACTGTCAAAGTTGAGAAATGCCAGGTGGCCATAGGAAAGGTGGCATACCCCTGGCATGTGGTAGGCCAGGGACAGCTCCGTCCTAAGCAAATAAAGATAGAAGTAATCCAAGCATGGCCCAGACCAGAAACCCAGAAGCAGGTCAGGAGTTTTCTTGGGACAGCATGGTACTATAGAACATTTGTACCCAATTATAGTGCCCTGGCTGCTCCCCTATCTAACCTGACAAAGAAAAGGATGCCTAAAAAAATTACCTGGGGCCCAGCCTGTGAGGAAGCCTTTTCCAAACTAAAGGAGGCACTGTGCAGTGCTCCTGTTTTGACAAGTCCTGACTATAGCAAACCTTTTATAGTTCAGACTGACACCTCAGACGTGGGTATTGGGGCAGTACTGAGTCAGACATCCAGCCAAGAGAGGGATCACCCAATAGCCTACCTGAGTAAAAAGTTATTTCCCAAGGAGCAGGCATACTCCACTGTGGAAAAGGTGTGTCTTGCCATAGTGTGGGCCCTAAAAAAAAATGGAGCCATACTTGTATGGGCAGCATTTTGTGGAGCAGACTGACCACAACCCTCTGGTTTGGCTGATGCATATGGGGAAAAACAATGGTAGATTGCTACAATGGAGTCTTGCTTTGCAAGGGTATGACATGACCATTCTACATAGGGCTGGAGTGACCAATCAGAACTCAGATGGGCTGTCTCATGTCTATGAGGAGTGAACTGATTTGGGAAGCTCATCCCATGCAGGGGATAGAGCCCCCAAATTCAGTCTAGGTGGGGAGGATTGTGGCACTTGGACAGTTGGTTCTGATTACAATATGATTTTTTTTTTGCAATATAAAATATGTAGGGGAGTGTCTGTCAGGAGAAGCTACTGTCTTGCTAAAACTGACATATCAAACCCCACTAGGTATAAGTTCAAAGGACAGGACGTAGGTTAAACTACAGCTATATGAGGTGCAATTACCTTGTCAATTTGCTTTGAAGCCAGGAACTAAAATATCCATTTATGACATCCTCAGGGAAATCCTTTGATTTGCACTAGGTGTCATGATGAAAAGGGGCATATGCATGTGTTTTGGGTGTCTTCCAAGGAAGCCAGCTAATTACATCAAAAAGACTTTGATGTCTGGGTGAAGCAGGTCCCAAACTAAATTGGGAAGTTCAATATGCATTTGTTTGGAGTATTGTCAAAGGAAGCCAGTGAATTACATCAAAGAGACAAAGAGACTTTCATGTCTGTGTGAAGCAGATCACAGACTAGTTTGGGGGAAGTCACATGAAGAGAGGATTCCCTGATATCACCTATTGTTTTTAAAAATATCTTATTATGACATTCTGTGTTATAAAATATAAATTGTAATACACCAAGATGGAGTTAGGTGACCTCAGAGAGAAGGCCAGCTCAAGACTGCTTTTAAGTATATTGAGCAGACTTTAGAGAGAGAGAGAGACATTTATTTCTGACTGAGAAAGAGGAACATCAAAGCACTGAAAGATTAAGGAAGTGAGGATACATTAGATAAGACCAGTCTGAGTGTATGGGCTGTAGAGAATTTAAACGTTTAAACTTGTTTTGTTTTAAGACTGTATGTGTTGGGATATTTTGTTCTGCATTTACTGTTTCTATTTGTATCTGTTTTAAAGTACATATATATATATATATATATATATATATATATATATATATATATATATATATATATGTATTTTAAAACCAGAAACTGCTTGGTGTGCCTTGAAACTTCTTTTTTTATAAGTGAAACTTAGATGGTTACAGTTGACACTGTGCATGAGCTTATTGTGGTACCAAACTGGGAAACAGATAAGAGTTCTCTAGGTCTTGCATAGAGTTCTAAAGGTTCATTTTATAATACCTGGTTAGGTGCCCACAGGCAAAGATATCTGGCTCCCCCAAAGAAAGAATTATCTGAGTCTGACAACTGGGTATGCTAACAAGAGATTATCAGTTTGAATCCCTCCAGAACTTGGGACAAAGGTGATTTGAACCAACAAAACAGACAAGAGGGTTACCTTGTTCTGTTAACTGTTCACAATTCTATACTCAGAGGTTGGCACTTTGGGAGTAGAGCACTGACCTGCTGAGTGGGGTTCTGACATCAGGGACCCCCTGTCCTGTGACAGGAGGTGAGATGATAGTGGAAGAGGCAGCGGAGGTTCTGCCGCTAAATGCTGGAGTAAAGGAAAACAAATCTGACAAGGCCATAGTGGAGTGACCAGAATGAGGGTGGAAGGTTCTGACTGCGCTTTGAGGAAAACCTTCTGTAATAGCAGGAAGGGAGGAAATGCATAGAGAAACCTCCCTTTCCAGCAGAGGGACAACGTGTCTTGCCAAAAAGCACCAGGCTCTGGACCCAGCGATCAGAAATTGGGCAGTTTTGCATTGAATCATGACTCGAAAAGATCCACATCTGGTGTTCCCCACTGACAGAAGATGTGATCTGTGACTTCTTGAAGCAGCTCCCACTCATGAGCTTGCGATGTTGTCCTGCTGAGCATATTGGCTAGTACGTTTGTTCCCCAGGAACATGTACCACCGTCAGAAAGAGTTGGTGCTCCAGAGCCCAGTCCCACATTTGCATGGCTTCCCTGCAGTGGGGGTAAGAGTGTGTGCCACCCTGTTTGTTGATGTAAGACATCACTGAAGTGTTGGCTGTCTGGACCAAGAGGTCGCCCGGTGCTAGAACTGAGACCAGGGCTTGGAGGGCATAAAGACCTACCTTTAGCTCCAGAAAGTTGATATGTAGATCTTCCTCTAATGGGGACCAGGACCCTTGGGTGCGATGTGTCCTCAAATGAGCGCCCAACCCCACGGACGATGCATCCGTGGTCAGAATCTGGGATGGTGCCCCTATGTGGAAGGGGATGCCCACCAGCAGATTTTTGGACCACATCCACCAGAGCGATTCCCGGTGGACTGGCTCTGAGATCCTGATTGAGGCATCCAGGCTGTCTGGTTTCAGATCCCACTAGACCCTTAGGGACCACTGGATGGCTCTCATGCGCAGGCATGCCAGAGGAACCAAAATGATGGCAGTGGCCATATGTCCCAACAGCCTGAGCAGGAGTGTTGCTGGGACTCTTGAGGCTGAAGAGCTCTGAGATGCCAAGACCTGAAAGTGATCCGCCCTGTCAGAGGGAAGAAAAACCTTCCTGAGAGTGGAATCCAGAAGAGCTCCAATGAATTGGACAGACTGGGCTGGGAGCAAATGAGATTTGTCCCTGTTGATGGTGATCCCCAGATGCTGAAGCAGCAAGATGGAATCCCAGATAGTTTCTGACAGGTGAGACCTGGAAGGGTCCAGGAGGAGCCAATCATCTAGATGGAGGAACACAAAGTGGCCCTGTCTCCATAGTGCCACGGTCACCACTGCTAGGCACTTGTTGAAGACTCTGAGGGCTGAAGAGTGACCGAAGGGAAGGACTCAAAACTAATAGTCCTTGTCCTCGAACCTGAACCTTAGGAATCTTCAACGGTTCCTGGCAATCAGGATATACAGGTATGCATCCTGCCTGTCCAGGGATGCCAACCAGTTTCCCGCCAAAATGAGCGGAAGAATAGTGGGAAGGGAGACCATCCTGAATCTCTGGTAGGAGACGCATTGGTTGAGATTGCTGAGGCCCAGAATGAGTCTGAGATCTCCCGACTTTTCCGGAACTAGGAAGAAGTGGGAGAAGAACCCTCTCTCGCGTTCAGCCAGAGACACTGGCTTGATGACCTTTTTGTCCAAAAGGGATAATATCTCCCTTCTGACCAGCACTCAGTGTTCCCATGGATAACTGGGTGGGAGCAGTGGTCTGTCCGGTGGAATAAAGTCGAACTCTATGGAGTGCTCGAACTCCACGAGATCGAGTACCCACTGGTCGGAGGTCACTTGACCCAACACATCCCCCTAGAGGAAAAAGTGACCTCTGACCAGCTCCCCTGACAGAACGTCTATGGAAGGAGGGTTGCCTGGATGGTCAGGTGGTGGGTGGGGGAGAATGGGTGGCAGTGGCTGCTTTGGCCTGTATAGAGGCAGAGGCAGAAGATCCTCTGGCTCCTCCTCTGCGACTGAAGCTGCCTCACTGTGAATGCTGTTGGAAGCGAGGCTGCTGAGGCTGATGTCCCCCACGGCCATGAAAATGTTGCCTTTGAGCTTTCCCCTGTTTTGGGTGGTATATGGACTGCATGGATCGGATAGCCCTTCCGGAGTCCTGCAGCCTGATGATGATATGCTCCATGTCTTCGCCAAACAGCATGGAGCTCTTGAAGGAAGCATGCAGTGTGCTGGTCTGGACATCTGGATCGAACCCAGAAACCTGAAGCCACGCATGGTGTCGGAGGCAAATACCAGTGGTGGCCGCCCTAGAAAAGGTGTCTGCAGAGTCATAGGCCAACCGCAGAATGTGGGTGCCCATGTCTGAACCAGTCTGTAGTTGCTTGGCAAGCTCTGCCCGCTGAGGGCAATTGGGCATGCTGTGTACAATTTCCAATCCCTGTTCCCAAAGGGGGTTCTGGAATTGGACCATATGTGTCAGGAAATTTAGGCTCCTGATGCTGTAGGTGGCAGCAGAATACACCTTGTGGCCCATAGAAGCCAGCTGCTTTGATTCTCTGTCAGGCGGCTGGGTGCTCAGGTGTTTGGACGGTCATGAGCCGCCAAAATCACCAATGAGTCTGCTGTGGGTGGTTCGGTCAAAAAAGGGTGGTCCAAAGGTGCCTGGTAGAGCAGATGAGCCTTTTTAGGCACGGCAGAGGAGGAATGAGGCCGCCTCCATTTCGCATGGGTGATGTCCTGAAAGATGTCAACCATGGGAGGGATGACCACTGGCTTCAGATCTTTCTGGTGGAGGTATTTAGCCAACTGCAATCGCTCGGGGACCAGAGCCTCAGTATTCCAACCCATGTTGGCCTGGATGTGCCTCATCACCTCCATGAAGTTTGGGTCATCAGGAAGAGATTTGGGAAGTCCCTCCGAGTCACCTAGGTCTGGCTCTATGTCGGAGTCTGGACGTGAGGAGTCCAAATCCACATAGGAGTCTGATGTGGAAGAGTAAGGGGATCTGTGTCTCTTCCTTTTGCGCCTCCTGTCCAGCGAAGGAGAGGGAGAGCAGGAGAAACTACTGGATCTGGTCCTCCTTGACTTTTTAGAATGCTTTTTAGGAGGGGGTTCTTCATGCTCCCCACCCTCCACCGGTTCAACATTGACAGGGTCTGGAACTGGAACCGGCGTGGAAGGGGGAGCACCAGCTGGTAGGTCTTTTTTAACTGTGTCCCACCAGTGGGAAATCAGCTCCTTCACTTGGGATAGGTTCAACTTAGGTGAACCAGGTGTGGGGAGAGGAAGAGCACCCAAGCCTCATCTGGCATTGGTCCCACCATCAGGGGGTACCGGTGTCAGGTCTGTCCCCTTATCTACCAGCATGGCCTAAGGTGGGATTTTGGGGTGGCATCAGCACCTCCGTCATCGTGGTCCAGCGTCAAGTGGACAGGCGACAGAGGTGAAGGGGTGCCAGAGCTGATGTCGGGAAGTGCTGGGGTAGCCAGCGTCAATCGGACAGTTACCGGCGGTGGAATAACCTTTGCTGGGACAGTGGCCAGAGGGGCCACGGGCAGATGTCGGTCTGGCATCCGCTTATCCTTATGAGCTGATGTGCGTCCCTGTGAGTCATAAGCCTTGTGATGGTTGGCTTTGTGACTGGTGGATTTCTCGGCCATCGCCAGTCTGTAGCCAGTGGCAGGTGCCAGTCGGAGTCACGCAGTTTTGGTGGCAAGGAGGAGGCCCTGCTGCCAGAAGACCTGGAGGCCTTGCTCGACTCCCAGGAGTCAGCCTTCAAGAAGGAGGCCGAGCAGGAGGAGGGCTTACCTGTGCCCATTGAGAAAGTCTTCTTGGTGGGCTGAAGTACCTTCAAGGGCTGAAGAGTGGAACCGGATGGTTTGGAGACAGCAGGGGAGGGCTTAAGGGTCATGAGGCGGGAGTCATGCCCCAAAGATCCAGACTTTGAGCCCGAAGAACTGGGCCTAGAATGTGTCCTTCCTCTGGCCTGCTCCCAGTGCTTGTGTGTCTTACAGACAGGTGGATGATTGGATTCCCCTAAGGAAGACACCTGTTCCATGGCGACAAGTCTGGATTCGGCAACGTAGGCCACGAGGGACTTCTGGTGCCTGATCCTAGTACAGGAGTTAAAGGCCTGACAACGAGGACTGGTGTCGGTGTCATGGTCAGGCCAGAGACAGTAGAGACATGCCAAATGACCATCTTTGGTGGGAATCTGTCGCTCACAGGTGCACTTGTTGAGGTGAGTAGAGGACATAGAAGCAGCGAAGAACGAATCATTGGAGAAGAAGTGAACTGTACTACTAATGGAGACCAAGTGAACTAACCCTGATCATGCAGCGGGAAAGAACTGGAGCATGTGGGGAATTCCTCCCTTGTATAGAGTGATGCCAGGGGTAGAGCCGACGTCATCAGGGGGCGTTCCCACGTTGGTACTGCTGGAAGAAAAAATTGCCAGAACAGCCGCCAGGTGGCGTCAGTCCTAATTGTGGTACCTGCTGCAAGAGCTTCCTTTCAAAGTAAGATCTACAGTTTGTCCAATAGGTAGGGAAATGGTCAGGCTAGGTGGGCCAAGCAGTCCTTATCTGCTGCCAATGTCTACTTTTCTATGTTTCACTTGCTACCTGTCCTAAAAACAAAATAATGTGAATCCTGCAACTGTTCCTATCGTGCCCTTACACGGCTTTTAATGAGCTTTGCTATGGAAAAGATTATCTTTGATGAACTCCTTGCTTCATGGTTATTGCCTCAATTAAAGGAACAGATAAGGTATAGGGTGTCAGCCAGTCTTTCAAAGACTTTGACAGCCCACGCTCTAGTCCTTCCATTGTTTCATTACATTGCTGTTTTTTTCACGTACATCAACATGCAACCCATGAACAGAGGCATATCATTCCTCTCCTTTCTGTGTCTGTGTGGAGGGATATGTGTTAGGCAATCTTAGCACAGTAACAATTGATTAAAGAGTGAATTTAATCAACACCTGATGCTCTTTGATCAATTGGTTTGCCTTCTTTGTCCAACCCATGTTATAAAAAACAAATATTAGTGATTGCCCAATATCAGGGCAGCAATTCCAGCAAATGACAAGAGGTACAGGGTTTAAAAATGAAAAAAAAAAAGCTTTTTCTAGTGTTTTTACACAAGCATCTATTACAAAGTGTGGCCACAAAAATGGATTTCTCAGGTTTTTATCGAGAGATTACACTATGGACAAACTCCACAGGATTAAACTGTCCTCACTTGTTATGTAGGTTTGCAGCAAAAAGAACACTGTCCTACACAGTGACTATGCTATGAGGACTGTTCTGTAACTTTACTTATCATAAACATAAGCCACTAGTCTGCCTGGAGGTGCTGAGAGCTGAGGCACTGGATGCCTTACCTCGCACCATGCCTGCGACCTGTGTTCGGGTAAGAGCACGGACCACCAGGGGTCGGCCGCGGAAGAGAAGGATTGAACGCCCGACAGCTGCTCTCCTTCTCTGGAGGGGGGGGGTCAGCCTGCAGGCTCCTTCCACAATACCGCCTCCTGGGGGAACTTGGGAGGTAGGTGCAGTAGAGGGAGGTAGCAGCGTGGGTTCCGGGACAGACGTCGGCAGAGGGACGGAGCAGGAGGTGCGTCTCATCGCGCCTCCTTGCTCATTGGCCCTCACTGCACGCCAGCGCAGGGGGAAGGATTAAACCGAGAAGAAACACCCTCTCCTCGCCTAGGTGATGACTCCTCACCGTGAGCCATCAGACCATCGGGGCAGGCTCCACTGCACAGTCTACCAAACAATGGTCGAGGGAGTAGGGGGCTCCCTCCGCCCCAACGGGGGGGGGGGCAATCTGGTAAAATCAAGGTTACATGTGGACCTGGTGCTCTAGGGGCAGACTCCAGATGTGAAGAAGGGCATCGCAATAGAGGAAGTCCGAGTGAGTGGTGAGAGGGGGCAGTAGGAGGGATAAATATGAAGTTAAAAAAAAAACATAAGCCACTGTCTGACCATCACCATTTGGATGGGAATCAGCTTACATGGGGCTGGACTGCATTGTGATAGCCTTGCTATTTGAGATCCTGAAATTGTCTTTGACCACAAACACTATAATAGCAGTTGCCAGATCAGTGCAGAGTAGTTTTGTCTTAGAACATAGGACATAAATTGTATTGGTGGACAGAAAAAAGGAATACACGCTGGGTGCCAAAGCATTGTAATGCTGCATACCACACCAAAAACAAACTTCAGAACACAAATACCAAATGTATTGAATGCGCTGCCTGTGGAGCTGGTGGCTGTTACAACTGTGGAGGGGTTCAAGAGAAGCCGGGATAGGTATAGGGAAGGGTGTATCCCAGAGCCTCACCGGGGGTTGGGGGGAGGGCTGTGACGGTGCCCTGGGCAGGCACTGATCTCCGGGCAGACTTGATAGACCATTGGGCCTAATCTACTGGAATTTTAGTATGTTAGTACAAATTTGGCCAATGACTTGTAGCCAGATATTTAAATTATATATGTAACCACCCAGTCCCCTGGGGTTACTTGAATCCCATCAGTGTCAGTACTAGGTAGGGAAGGTAGTTGGCAAATAACTGGTTAACTGGGTTTTTCACCTACTCACTCTCTGTTTACTTGGTCTCAGCTGAGAGGAGAGAGATGATGTCATTTAGAACTCTAGCAGCAGCATAAGCAATGGCCAGTTGGTATTTGGTCACATTTGAAGTCTTGCTTTTGTACACCCGACCCCTTTCTGACCTCTAGAAATAGCGAACCTGGTACACATTCCCAAGGCTAAGGATGGCACGGCATGTCCGAAGTAGTTTGTGTGCCCAGTCCAGGGTACCAAGGATAGCTTACTGTGCAAAGTAGTGGGGGGGTTATATATAGTTAGGGAGGCATAAGTGTTGCAAGAATGAATAAATTAATCGTAATTGTAAAAGTGAACTTTGGGCAGTGTTTCGGACTATGATACCATCCAGCAATAGCATGCAGCACATTGCCAAACAAAATATCAAACTTGGTATAAATGAGTGTAATCAGTAATAGTCATTGAGACATCTGGTGCCACTGTTACAACAAAATTGTCAATAGCACATAATCCTGAGTCACTATAGCAAAAGGTGCCTTCAGATCCTGCAGTTGCACACTGTGAGACAACCATTGACTATACCCAACAAAATATTGCCATCGTAGACAATTCAGCACTAATTGCCATTACGTATTCTACATAGTTGGGTTTGTTTTTGCCTTGTTGCATACATGTATTCCATTTACATTCCTACTGTTTCATGATGGATCAGCTGGGATATTGTCACTACGCAACGTATGGATTTGCACGATAGCTCGGTAGTTTTATATTGTGTAGTAAGAATAGTGTGGAGCTGTGTATAACAGCAAATGTAGTGGCGTATAGTCATTTGGTTGACTCACAAAGCATGCACCAGCACTATATGAAAGTAAAATTTTCTATTGAGACTCATTAGGTTGCGGATAGCATAAGCATTTATGGTACTACCGGGTTGGACTTGCTCTTGTACACGGATAAAGGATATGTCAGACTGTCCAGTTTGCAGCTTAGATATCCGATCATGGCATGGGTAGGACATAAATGTGTCTCGTGTTTTGCCGTAGTTGTGAACACATAATAATAAGAATACCCACGTTAAAAATTGTTCCTGTGCATTGCAACAAGTACAGACAATGGATGGGCTGTAATTGCTGCAAAGAATAAGAGATCAGCGATTGAGCCTCCCCCCAAAAAAAATAACAACATTGCATTTCGAGGATTTCTTCTCATGAACCTATTAAGAAGATTCCATGAAAAATAGCTAAATATATTTTGTAGCCAAAAAGCACCTTTGGCAACTACCCAGCGGCGATACAGAACTGCATGACTACATGTCAATTGCATGACTGTAACAATGCAATGCATGCACAGCAATTCATAATTACCGAGATAGAAACATCTTTAAAATTTAGCATGCCGGTAGCCAAAGCATTGCTTCTACTCCTGGGTGGGGCTTAACGTTCACGCATGAAAGGAGAAATAAAATGACTGATCACAGTGCACCCTGGGCAAACTTGTGAGAGGGGGGAAAAAACAAATATAACTGAACTCGCAAATTCAGTGCAGCAAACAATGGTGCCACATACACCAATGTAGCAGAAAGGGTTATAAGAATCCTAACAAGTCACCAGTGTATTTTGAAGCCAGTGAAGAAAGGTACAAGAGGGTCTGTGGTGTGCGAGTGAACTGTAGTGGATCCTACTAAGCTATGGGTCATTTAATTGGGGAAACTTGTGTCGCCTGATGGAAGAAACCATGACCCACTCAATTCAGGTGCACTGATAAAAATACCCATTTCAACATCAATCCCCAGCCATAAAGCTGTTGCTTGAAAAACAGTTAAAAGTTATGGACACAGTGCAGCATATTAGGACAGTGTGAAGTAATAGATATACCACTCTGAGGTGTGCGGTCACGCTCTGATATAAGCACGCCTTGGTGTGCATTGTACGCACAAGGCCGCAGACCGAGTGTGACAACCAGCCAAGGCGTGCATATATCAAAGTGCGACCGCACACCTCAGAGTGGTTTATCTATCTTATAAAATGTCAAAATTGTTTTGGAGGGGAGTAAAAGTGCAGGTGTGTGGTCACGCTCCGATATACGCACGGTCATGTGATGCTCATCATCCAATAAAACAACTACAATTTCCCTACCCATTTTATAAGATCTAATCACTCCATGATCTGTATAATGACCCATGCCCCCATGCACACAACAAACCATAGGCTTCACACGCAGGGAATACTGCTAGAATGTAGCCCCAATAAGTTGATCAATCCATGGGCTAGTGTAAAACAAAACAGGGTAGGTTCTCGAGAATGAAAAGGCATGGGTGCCAGACAGCAGGTTCTTGGGACCGACGAGAGACACACTGATTAAAGTAACTGCTCCTATATGGATCCACAGCCAGACACTGGTTCCTTACAAAACAGTAATACTTTACCAACACTGCGCTGCATATTACAACACAGAAGATCAGCCGTACAATGGGAACTTCTGACAGGTGCCGAAACAGGTCAGATGGTAAAGACACATAGGTGGTGCGATCGGAACACTGGACAAATTGACTAAATAAAAGGGATATAAATCTATACAATGCATTAATCCAAAGTAGCCAATCATGAACTTAGTGACAGGCACACTGGTATGTGGAAAAACAATTCTTGCACAGGAAACAGACACAGATTAACAGCATTCATTAAGACGGAACTCACCTGAGACTCTCACAAATGGGAACCAAAGTAGATTAGGGATTGCTTCTGCACTGGGAAACTTTTGGAGCTGGAAATGCGTGAGCACAGGTGAACCCAGTATTTAAATGTGTGCTGATGCACACTACCTGCGTTACTATGTGACGTCAATACATGGGGGCTGATACTATGGTAGTGGGACAGTACTGTAGGACCATGAGAAATAAGTAAATAGACAAAAACAGCGATACTCAAAAAACATAATAAACATCACACAGACAGACTCAGGTAAGGTATTGGCAGCTGTCTCAGACTCTTGAACTTGGATCAAATATACAGCAGAGAAAACAAAGTACTAACTCTAACAGTGCCCCTTTAAATATGTAAATCATGTGTTGTCATTCTTTTCATGCAAAGATAAAAGTATGTTTTCAGTGATGAGAAAATATTTCTTAGTGTTGTATGTCAAACATCTTTAGTGCAAAACATTATTTTCCAATTGTTTGAAATAATGTGTATTGTAGAAAATAAAAACATACAAATTGATTGTAGTTCACTTTATTTCATTTGTCTGCACTTGTGTCTGATTAGTGAGAAATCTGGTTATGTTTCACACAATGTACTGAGGTGGGGTCCAGGTTAAAACAGGACAAGAAAACAGCCCTTAGATATCCAGAACATAATATGCATCTGTTGTAGTTTTTGTATTACTCTGATTCTTCGCTGCCATTTAGAAGTGGAGCAACACCACAAAAACAGTAAGATAAACAAACAAACAATATAGAATGATAGGTGGCCAATGGTGCACAAGGCAGTGTTCCACTGAGGTGATCATGTGACATTGTAAACTAGAGTGGTCTGTGACATCACAGTGCCTCCCAAGATGGGAACTCAGCCTTGATGTACTTCTGTGTGACCAAATGTTGCTTATTGATTGATTAATTATTGAGTGCATTAGACACTTGAAGTAACAATTTATTTTCAACATCTGCATGCCCAAGATCTGTGTGCTGCTGTACCATTGATGGGATGCCAGAATGATGATACAGCAATAATGCTGATGTAAGAATGGTGGTACAACAAGGTTTGACATCACCCTTTCTCTATGTGAAAGTGACCTGCCATGCATTGTTAAAACAGAAGTACAACTTTAAATGTGTTAAAGAAGTGCTTAGAAAGATAAATCAAAAACTCTGTTTCATGGATGTCACAAACCCACTCAGCAGGTCAGGCCCTCTACTCCCAAGCTGCCAACCTCCGAGCATAGTCTTGTGAATAGTTTAACAGAACAAGGTAACCCTCTTGTTTGTTTTGTGAGTTTGGATCAACCTTTGGTCTCAAGTCTTGGAGGGACTCAAACCGTGAACCTCTTGCTAGCATACCCAATGCACAGGCTCAGATATTTCTATCTTTGGGGGGACAAATATCTTTGCCTATGGGCACCTAACCCGGTATACAGAGATGAACCCTTAAAAACATTAATAAAGACCTCAGATTTAAAACACTTCTCTTTCTAGTTTGGTACCACCATTCAAGCTTATGTCTATTGTCTGCTATAACCATATATACTTTTCTTACAAATTAAAGAAATTCAAAGACAGACTAAGTATGCTCTAAAAAGAATTTTACTAAAATAGATAAAATTATGTAAAACACAAAATACAGAGCTGTTATATCACAAGACATACAAATCTTTTGAAAGAACAAGGTTTGAACAGTGCAATTCCTACTTAGAGTACTTAGATTTGACTCTCTTTCTAAATATCTGTTTACAAGTGCTCCAAAGATGTATCCTTGTCAGAGTCTAGATAAAAGTGTCTTATGTGTAGTAAAACAGAACATTCCTTATGCATACTGTATTGACCAACCCCTTTTTGTGTGAGATCACCTAGCTCCTCCTCTGTCAGAATGTATAAAAAAATACATATATTTATACAAAAACAGGATGTCTTTTCAAAGTATTACATTTTGCAATCCTCAGCATGACTCATGTCCCTCAAATGACACTTCTTTGATCTCATCATAAGCTTCCCCCTTCCAGGACAAGAAAGCATCTTTATGATTTTCGCACTAATACATTACAACCTGCTTTTCTTCCTCTGGACATGTCATAAAAAGGGATATTTCCTTTCCTGCCAGCTGGCCAGTTAATTACGCTAGTTCAACAGGATATCACTGATTAAGGTCTGTTCTACTCTATCATTAGCTTCAGGCCTGCCATGTAACATATTGTATCTAAAATCTGTGTGTGTACGATCTCATATGCTGTTTTAGCCTTTTCTCATGGCTTTCACCTTTCAGCTGAAACCTGGGGGTGAGTGAGGTCATTCCCACAGCACCAGATTTTCAGCATCTCTCATGAGAGACAGTCCATACACATTTTTATATTTACAAACAGTGATCGGACAGCACTCAGAACTCGCTGTCCACGTCACAATCCTCCACACCTAGAATGAATTTGGTGGTTCTATCCCCTGCATGGGATGAGCTTCCCAAATCAGTTCACTCCTCATAAACCCTAAACAGCCCATCTGAATTCTGATTTTTGATTCCAGCCCTATGTACGATTTTTAGATCATACCCTTGTAAAGCAAGACTCCATCTTAGCAGTCTGACATTGTTTTTCCCCATCTGCATCAGCCAAACCAGGGGGTTGTGATCAGTCTGCACCACAAAATGCTGCCCAAACAAGTATGGATCCAATTTCTTAAGGGCCCACACTATGACAAGACACTCCTTTTCCACCATGGAGTATGACTGCTCCCTGGGAAGTAACATTTTACTCAGGTAGGCTACTGGGTGATCTGTCCCTTGGCTGGATGTCTGACTCAGTATTGCCCCAATACCCACGTCTGTGGCGTCAGTCTGAATTATAAAGGTCTTGCTATAGTCAGGACTTGTCAAAACAGGAGCACTACACAGTGCCTCCTTTAGTCTGGTAAAGGCTTCCTCACAGGCTGGGCCCCAGGTAATTTTCTTTAGCATCCTTTTCTTTGTCAGGTCAGATAGGGGAGCAGCCAGGGCACTGTAATTGGGTACAAATTTCCTGCAGTACCCTGCTGTCCCTAGAAAGCTCCTGACCTGCTTCTGGGTTTCTGGTCGGGGCCATGCCTGGATCACCTCTGTCTTTATTTGGTTAGGACAGAGCTGTCCCCAGCCTACCACATACCCGAGGTATGCCACCTTCTCCCATGGCCACCTGGCACTTCTCAGCTTTGACAGTGAGCCCGGCCCTCTGTATCCTGTCCAGCACTTCCCTAAGGTGGGATATGTGTTCCTCCCAGCTAGTACTAAAGATGGTAATGTCATCCAGGTATGTCACGGCATACTCCTAAGCACCATTTAACACCTGGTTCATCAACCTTTGGAAAGTGGCCGGGGAGTTCTTCATTCCAAAAGGCATTACTTTAAACTCAAATAAGCCTATCGGAGTGATGAAGGCTGACATCTCCCTAGCTCTGTCTGTCAACTCTACCTGCCCAATACCCCTTTGTCAGGTCAATGGTCATAAGGTAGGTCACCTCCCCAACTTGTCCAGGAGTTCGTCCGTCCAGGATATCGGTTGGGTGTCTGACTTTGTGACTGCATTCAGTCCATGATAGTCCACACAGAAATGAATTGAGCCATCTGGCTTGGGCACAAGGACTATGGGTGAGGCCCAGGGGCTGTGGGATCTCTGGACTACCCCTAAATCCAGCATCTCTTCCACTTCCCTCCTAATGTCCTTTTGGACAGCCTCTAACACCTGATATGCTGTCTGCCATATGGGCATCTGTGTCCTTGTCTCCGCATCATGTGTCGCTAAGGGGGTTAGTCCAGGCTTGGCAATAAATAAGAGGCAAAAGTCTGCTAAAACCTCCCTTACTTTCTATATCAGGTCCAGGGCCAACTGGGGAGACAATTTTACTGCCTCCACAGAGGACTCCCACTTAATCTCTTCCAGCAAGTCCAGAAGGGGGTCTCCTTTGTCCATTCCCTCCCCAGGACTATACACTGTAAACACCATGCCAGCCCTATTTGCATATGGCTTCATCATGTTGACTTGGTACATCCTTTCTGTCTGTCTTCTGTCAGGTAACTCCACAATATAGTTCACGTCATTTACCTTCCTAACCACTTTGTATGGTCCTGCCCACTCAGCTTGCATAGAAACATAGAAGTTGATGGCAGATAAGGACCGCAGGGCCCATCCAGTCTGCCCATTTCTTTTTCTACCTTATAAATGTGCCATCGGCCTTTACTCTGTCAGTGGCCTATCTATTCATAGTCATTTGTATTGCTCCCTTATGCCTATCCCATGCCTGTTTGAAGCCCTGCACTGTATTCATAGCCACCACTTCTTGTGGTAAGCCATTCCATGCATCCACCACCCTTTTCTGTGAAAGAATTTCCTCACATTCCCCTTAATCGCCCCTCTAATCTCATGCTGTGTCCTCTTGTCCTGCTATTTTCTTATATTTAAACATGTTAGACTCTTTCACCTTGTTAATGCCCTTAAGGTGTTTGAATGCCTCGATCATATCACTCTCTCCTCCTTTGCTCAAGGGTATACATATTGAGCTCTGTTAATCTGTCCTCATATGTCTTCTGATGCAGTCCCTGCACCATTTTGGTTGCCCTTCTCTGGACTGCTTCAATTTGGTTAATATCCTTGTGAAGTTGTGGCCTCCAATACTGCACGGAGTACTCCAGATGGGGCCTAACCAGTGTCTTGTAAAGAGGGATTATTACCTCCCTCTTACGACTTGTGATACTCCTACTAATACACCCTAACACCCCCCTAGCCTTACCTACTGCATTAGAGGTCTGCTTGGATGATTACAGGTCATCAGTGATGATGATGCCCAAGTCTCTTTCTTCTTTTGTGACTGCTAGGAACTCCCCTCCCAGCCTATAGGTGGCTTCAGGGTTTCTCTTCCCTATGTGCATGATTTTGCACTCTTTGCATTAAATCCCAGTTGCCACTCTTCTGACCATTTTGCTAGTTTATCCAGATCTCTTCTCATTCTGCCCACCCATCTGGATCATCTACTATGTTGCAGATCTTGGTGTCATCTGCAAACAGACAAGCTCTTACCCTCTAGTCCATCTGCAAGGTCATAATGAAGATGTTGAAGAGGACTGGCCCCAGGACTGATCCCTGAGGTACCCCACTTGTGACTTGCATCTCTTCTGACTGTATACCATTTACCACCACTCTCTGTTTTCTGCCCATCAACCAGTTTGCCACCCAGTTGACCAACTTGACCCACCCTGAGCTCACCCAGCTTGTTTATCAATCTTCTATGTGGAACAGTGTCAAAAGCTTTGCTGAAGTCAAGGTAGGTGACATCAACTGCTCCCCTTGGTCCACCACTCTGGTTATCCAGTCAAAGAAATCTACGAGATTAGTTTGACAGGACCTTCCTTTTGTAAACCCATGCTGTCTTGGATCCTGTGCCCCTATGGATTCCACGTGTTGCACTATCCTTTCCTTAAAGAGTGCCTCCATAATCTTGCCCACTGCTGAGGTAAGACTGACTGGTCTGTAGTTCCCTGCCTCCTCCCTGCTACCTCTCTTGTGGAGCAGGATCACATGAGCCCTTCTCCAGTCTTCTGGGACTTCTCCTCTGCTCAGAGACTCATTAAACAGTTCTGCTAATGGCTCTGCTAGTTCCACCTTTAGCTCCTTAAGTACCCTGGGATGTATGCCATCAGGTTCCATTGCCTTATCCACCCTGAGCTTAGCAAGCTCTTGCAGGACCCTTTCTTTTGTGAAGGGAGTAGTGCTCACCTCTCTACTTCTCAAACCTCCATGGGTGGGTGGGTGCCCTGATGGGTGGTGCAGAGCCTGCAGGGTATACCACCAACATCCTGCCACCCAACCTGCAGCTTGTCTTTCCAGACTGGAATAAGGACCTTGACTTCCTTACCCACCATGTACGAGGGAGCTCTGGCTTTGCCGTCATAGCCCACTTTTTGTATCTGTTGGGCAGCTGCCAGGTTGCTCTGGGCTGTCCCCATAAACTCCTTCAGCCTTTCCCTAAACCTGAGGACAAAATCCACAATGGGAGTTCCCTGGGTGGTGTGCTAGCCATCCCAGTCCTCCCAGATTAAGTCTAGGGGCCCACGTACACAGCGTCCATATAAGAGTTTGAAGGGGGAAAATCCTGTCAACTCTTGGGGCGCCTCCCTGTATGCAAACAACAGGTGGAGAAGGTATTTCTCCCAGTCCCTCCCATGCTGTTCAGCAAACACCTGGAGCATTGACTTTATGGTACCTTTGAATCTTTCCACAAGCCCACTGGCTTGTGGATGATTTGGTGTTGTGCACCTCTGCACCACCCCACACTTCTCCCATAAATATTTCATCAGGTCCAACATGAAGGAACCCCCTCAATTGGTGATAACCTCCTGTGGAAACCCAACATGGGAGAAAATCCCAAGTAAGGCATCTGCCGCTTTGTCTGTCCTCAGTGAGGATAGGGCGACTGCCTCTGGATACCGGGTGGCATAATCCACCACAGTCAGGATGAATCTCTTACCTGAGGAGCTGGGGGTATTTAAAGGCCCCACAATATCTATTGCCACCCTCTGGAATGGCTCCTTCACTATGGGCAATGTAATCAGGGTGGCTTGTTCACTATGGGCAATGTAATCAGGGTGGCTTGGGTTTTCTTACCACCTTCCCTATTTCTTGGCACCAGTGACAAGACCTGCAATACTCCTTCACCTGCTGGGTAAAGTTAGGCCAGTAGAAATTCTGAGCCAACAGCTGCATTGTACGTGTGATTCCCACATGACCAAACAAGGGAATATCATGTGCAATCTTGAGCAACTGCTCACAATACCCCTGGGGAATGACAAGCTGCCTGCCTAGCATCCCTCCCTCTGTCTGTACTGCCTGAGTATACATAAGTCCATTTTCCCAATAAATCTTATGTCTGCCGTCACCTCCCTGTGTGCCATCTGAGTCTGCCCAATCCCTCAGCTTCTCTAAACTAGGGTCACCCCTCTGAACAGCTGCAAACCCCTCACACATTCCCAAGGCATGGGACAGGTCCCCCTCATTCACTAAACTAGGGTCCCTAGCACTAGCGTCAGGATCTCAGGATCACTGTCAATCCTAACCCTCTGACAATGGGTCACCCTTCCCTCTTCGGAGTAACCTTCCATAGCTGTGTGGTCACTTGCTACTGGGGAACTTTCTACCCCCTTTTTATCAGTCTCCATATCAGAAGACATAGGTTGGGGAACCAGCCTCCCAGTGGTTTCCTCAATGGCTTCTGTGGGGTTCAGGGAACTACAGTTTTCCCTTGTCTCTTGGCTATGGGTAACTGCATATACCATTCCCTGTTGGAGATTGTTACCCAGGATTACATCCACTGCTAATGTTTTGGCTACAGCCACCTGTTGCATAGTTTGCCCTGTTTCACCCCAGTCCAGGAGAACACTAGCGAGGGGCAATGTTTGCACCTCACCAGTAAAGTCCTGTACTATGACATATTTATTGGGTATAAGCTGACCAGGCTGTACCAGATCTCCTTTCACCAATGTCAGGGATGCTCTGTATCCCTTAACCCCTGTGTCTGTACACCATTCACCATGACTGGGTGCATGTGTTCCCTCATGTTCACTGGCATGCTTCCAGGGACACACAAACAACCCACTTCTCTTCTAGCACCCTGTTGTGTATTGCTCACCTTTTGGGGGCACTGTCTGGCAAGATGCCCAGTTTCCTTACACAACCAACATTCAGTTCTTCTCTCAGAGAAATCTTTTCTCTGAAACCTGGGGCTAACTGGTTTCGGTGGAGGCAGTGAGAGTTTTAGCTGCCCTGAAGGCACGCTTTTCCCTTTCTGCACTGCCACGCCCACCCCATTTGCTCTCAAAGCAGGTCTGCTCTTGGCATAGTGGTCTGAGAGTTCAGCAGCCTCTTGCACTATTTTGGGATCTCGGTCCTGTAGCCAGGTTTTTAGCTCTGCTGGGTAAGCCCAATAAAACTGTTCTAATAAAATCACATTTTCAATTTTATCAGCAGAATTTGCCTCAATTCCTTCCCACCAATGTTTTAAAAACTGACGTTGTTTCATGGCTGGCTCCTCATAGATCATATCAGGGCTTCTCCTCAGCTTATGGAATTTAGCTCTGTATGATTCAGCAGTTAATTCAAACTTTTTTAACAGTGCAGCTTTTAGTTTGCTGTAATTATTACTGTCCTCATTGTCCATTTGACCCAATGCATCCCGAGCTTTCCCGGTAAGTAGTGGGGATAGCTGGAAACTCCAGAACTCTCTAGGAATTTTAGCCTGAATGCAAACTTTTTCAAAAGAATTTAAAAAGGCATCCATATCTTCCCCCTCTTTAAATTCAGCTATTAATTTGGAGTTCAATTTGTAACTCAGTCCTGCAGTCCCAGTTAAACCCTAGCCACTTACCTGCTCTGGTGCCACTGGTCGGAGTCGTAGCTTCTCCAGTTCATGTTGCCACTGGCGCTCCTCTCTCTTCTCCTTTGCAGCTCACTGACGCTCATGCTCCTCATGGTCTGCATCCCTCTGTTGTTGCTCTGCCTCTCACTGTTCCCTCTCTGCCTTTCACTGTTCCCTGTCTGCCTTCTGCCGTTCTCGCTCTGCCTCTCAGTTCTCTCACTCCCTTTTCTCCTCTGCCTCCCTTTGTTCACAGTCCCTCTCTCTGGAACTCCAGCTCCATCCTGCGCAACTCAATTTGCAGCCTGACTACCTCTGGATTCAGGATACTGGCGACCTTCCCTTGCTGTTGTGGCCCTTCACTGACAGTGGCCCTGCTGTCATCCTCACTGGATCTGGACATATCACTGGCCGCTAGTCCTGCTACACTCAAGGTCTGGTCCTTTTCAATCATGGTCTGTGACTTGCTGCTCTGGGTATCTACTACAATCAGGGCCTCTATGAGGTTCTGGTTTTTGGCTGTCACCTCAAACGGGACTCCGCTGTCCCCACACAACCGCTTCAAGTAATCTACAGTGTGCCTGCTGTAGTCGGAAGCCATCTTCTTCCCTGACTATGGCTACTCTGACTTGCACTTTAGGAAAAAAAATGGGTAAGAACTTGACTGTACGCCAAGTGATATATAGTTCTGTTTCCTTTTTAAAATAAAACTCTGTCTTTTTCTTTCTTTGCAAGAGAGCTATAGTCTCAGCTGACACAGAACAATAAAAGCTTGTGATACCAAAATTATGCCACCACTGCCAACCAATCTGTTACAAACCCACTCAGCAGATCAGGCTCTCTACTCCCAAAGTGTCAACCTCTGAGCGCAGTCTTGTGAACAGTTTAACAGAACAAGGTAACCCTCTTGTTTGTTTTGTGAGTTAGGATCAACCTTTGGTCTCAAGTCTTGGAGGGACTCAAACTGTGAACCTCTAGCTAGTGTACCCAATGCATAGACTCAGATATTTCTGTCTTCGGGGGGGGGCAGATATCTTTGCCTACGAGCACCTAACCAGGTATACAGAGATAAACCCTTAAAAACTTTAATAAAGACCTCAGATTTAAAACACTTCTGTTTCCAATTTGGTACAATCATTCAAGCTTATGTCTACTGTCTGCTATAACCATATATACTTTTCTTACAAATGAAAGAAATTCAAAGACAGACCAAGTATGCTCTAAAAAGAATTTTACTAAAATAGATAAAAATATGTAAAACACAAAATACAGAGCTATTATATCACAAGACATACAAATCTTTTGAAAGAACAAGGTTTAAACAGTGTAATTCCTACTTACAGTACTTAGATTTTACTCTTTCTAAATATCTGTTTACAAGTGCTCCAAAGATGTATCCTTGTCAGAGTGTAGATAAAAGTGTCTCTGTGTAGTAAAACAGAATATTCCTTAAGCATACTGTATTGGCCAACCCCTTTTTGTGTGATATCATCTAGCTCCTCCTCTGTCAGAATGTAAAAAAAATGTATATATATCTTATACAAAAACAGGATGTCTTTTCAAAGTATTACATTTTGCAATCCTCAGCATGACTCATGTCCCTCAAATGACACTTCTTTGATCTCATCATAAGCTTCCCCCTTACAGGACATGAACACATCTTTATGATTTTCGCACAAATGCATCACAACCTGCTTTTCTTCATCTGGACACATCATAAAAATGGATATTTCTCTTCCTGCCAGCTGGCCAGCTAATTAAACTAGATCAACAGGATATCCCTGATTAATGTCTGTTCTACTCTGTCATTAGCTTCAGGCCTGCCATGTAACATCTTGTATCTAAAATCTGTGTGTGTATGATCTCACATGCTGTTTTAGCATTTTCTCATGGCTTTCATCTTTCAGTTCAGACCTGGGAGGGGGGAGTGAGGTCATTCCCAGAGCACCAGATTTCCAGCATCTCTCATGAGAGACAGTCCATACACATTTTTATATTTACAAACAATGATCCTACAGCACTCAAAACTGGCTGTCCACGTCACAATGGGTACAAAATATTCATGAATATAAGCAACTAAAAGGTGGAGTTATCAGCAGATTTTTGGCTTCAGTTCAGTATCCCTGTCCAGTCTGGCTTTCTAACACATCTCTAAATCTGGGATTTTTGTTCGACAGAGATATTCATAAGTTTCCCTGTGTTTTGTTGTGCTTCAGTTTTGCTACAGCTGTAAATGAAACAACAAGGGCCTTGTGGCACTGAAACCATGATCATAGTTTTAAACTCTAGACTTTCACATGAAATGGAGTAACCAAAATCTTTTCAGTGTGAAAAGTGACAGTTTTACACTAACTGCAGCATTCACCCCTCCCCCTCACTACAGATATGAATCAGATTGTCAAGGTCCAAAGGTAGGTGGCCCAGGCGGTCCTTATCTGCCATCAATTACTATGTTACTATGTCTGTAACCCTCTTACAATTTTATGTACTGTAGTAAGGTCCTGATTCACAAAAGAAATTCTAGCACTCTGCAATGAGGACAGACTTGTGCACTTGTGGAACTCATAAAGAGGATACATACTCCTACACTCATAATCTTGCTCTGTTCATGCCTCCATCCCAAGTGTTTGGATTTGGGTGGGTGTGGAGGCAGGAACACAACCCTGTACAATACACTGGTTGTTTTTCAATACTGGGGAAATGGTACGGAAAGATGCAGTGTTACACTACTGAGGGGGATAGTAGTAGCAAAAGAGTAGTAAAACTTTCACTCCCACCACTGCAGTGCCCCCTGTGCTCTTTGGACCCTCCCATGCCTCAATCTAGTCCTCTGGCACATGCCTAAAACTCTTTAAGCAGGCATGGGAAGCTGGAGTAATATCCTTTTTGAAAATAAACATTCTCTTCAAGGAATTCCCTGCTCCATGTGGAGAAGAGGGTCAAATCACCTATCAAGATGAACACCTGACAGAATGACTACCATTGTGCCCAAGGTTACCCCGTGACCGACCTTTGGGCTGCAACACATTGATTCATACCAATAGTGAGGGGAAGGGGGTGAATGCTGCAGTTAGTGTGTAATTGTCAGATGCAGGAAGTTTGCATTAGAATGTGGACACGGTGGAGTGGAATAAAAGTCATCTGCATCCCAGGACAATGAATTATATGGCTCTGGCCTCTTTGCCCTGATTATGTTATAGTTTTACTCAAAATTTAGTTAAAACCATGTGGCTCTGAGTCATCTATTGCAGCTTCAATCTTGGCAGTAATCTGTAAATCTTGACTCATAGGTCTGATGGAACTGAAAGTCTAGAGATCATAATCTAGTTGTGATTCCAGTAGGAAACACACTGGACAGGTATTAATACTGTCATAGAGGGGTGTACTTTATATTCATTTTCTACCACCTTGATTTGAGCAGTTGTTGAAACACTGCAACAGTAATATGATTGCTGAAACCTTGTAATAGCAGTAGAAATATGAAGCATCAGCATGGGACTGTTCATCACTTTAACCCCACTGCATAACCCACCGGGTTAGAAATTGTTTAGGTTTAATTTACACATTGCCTCCAGATATGCAGCTTGCCAGCGTTTAATGTGGAGGTGGAGTAGCAGCAGATTTTTGGCTTCAGTTCAGCATTCCTGTCCTGCCTGGCTTTCAAACACGTCTCTAAATCTGGAATTTTTGTTCAACAGGGACACCCATAATTTTCCCTGCGTTTTGTTATGTCTCAGTTTTGCTACAGCTGCAAATGAAATAACAAGGACTTTGTGGCAGTGAAACTTGATCATAGTTTTAAACTGTAGGCTAACATATGAAATGGAGTAACTAAGATCTTTTCAGGGTGAAAAGTGAAACTGACACCAGTTTCTCACTGGACCACCACAGTAAGGGATCTGTGAATGCACAAAACCAAAGAAATAAAAAAAAAAAATAGAATGTGGCATACAGGATTTGATATCCTGTGTTGTATCAAGCATGTGAAATAGTAGTGGAATGACAGTAATGAGGGAAATCAAATTTACATTTCATTGTATGGTTTGTCTTTGCAAACTAAGTTGCAGAGTCAACAGTTAAGCATGCTTTTCTGAAATCTATTAAAGGTAAATTTATTTATTTAGTTAGTTTTTGTTTACCGGGTAAGTGCACTAGACATAAACTGCCTATTTTCAGGCACGGCCTGGGAGAAATACAACAATGTCAGATAACATAGGGCAGTGCAGTACAATAAGACAGTAGAACACAACATAACTTCAAAAGAAGATACAACAGCATCAGGGTACAAGGAATAGTGCAGTGTATACAGTCAGTAGGACACTACATAATTACCATAAGACATTTTAGGGGTATGCAATGCTGTAGTAGGAAGCAGTTGGTTAGGCTACCTTATAGCTAAAGCAAGTGACTAAGTGCTAGTTAGGTGGATGGGTTGCCTAAAAGTATAAGGGAGACTTGGGGCATGGCACAAGAGCATTTGTCAATAGCTTGTAGGAATGAGTGGAACTCTTTCTTAAAAGTCAGATGAGACTGTGAGCTCCTGATGTGATCCGGGAGGGCGTTCCAGAGCCTTGGTGCAGCAGTAGCAAAAGCACATTCCCCCATTTTCCTTGTGCTTCAAGGGATATGGAGCAACAGTCTACCAGCAGATCTCAGTAGATACAGTTGAGAGCTATGATGTAGCATACCAGCCAGGGATTTGGGTGCTCCAGCTCAGATAATGTTGTCTATGAGGCAGCCCACTGTGTACTGACAAGTGGATGAGGGGGACAGCCACCCTAGACTAGTGTATATCATACAATGGTGGGTAAGTTTGGGGGCAGCCAAGGCGAAATGACAGATATTGTTGTAGCAAGTGTCCCATTTTTGCAGCACTCCTTTATTAGAATCCAGAAAAGCCATAAGGCCATAGGTTAGTCTCAGCTTGAGAACCCCTTGAGCAATGGCTAGTCTTGCAGTAGCCATTACAGATGATCTGACTCTATACGCTATACTCAGTTTGGCGTTGACAGCTCTGCAGGTGTTGGTTATGTGAAGACTGAAGCTGAGCGAGGGATCAAGAGTGACTCCCAGATACTTAAAGTTGTCCACTACCTCCAAGGTAGGGCCATCAGGGCCAGGAATTGTAAGAGGTATGACACAGGACTTGATTTTGAGGGCAGAGCCAAACATCATGGCCACAGTATTTTTTGCATTTAGCAGGAGCTTCTTTTGCCATAGCCAGGTGTTCAGACAGTCAAAGTCAATCTTTAGCATGGCATTTATGGATGCTAGATCCTTGTTGCTGGTGTAAAGCACCATATAGTCTGCATAAAGGATAATAGAGGAAAGATTGGGGGTTAGGCAGGTCATTGATAAAAAGGGAGAACAACAATGGTCCAAGAATGGATCCTTGAGGGACACCGAGGCTGTTAGGAGCAAGATCCAATTTGATTTTGGTGATCTCCACAAACTGAGTATGGCCAGTGAGGTAGGAGGCGAACCAGGAGGTGGCATCTCGCAAGAAATCAAGTGAAGTTAGCTGGTCCAGCAGTAATGGATGATTGACCAAATCAAAGTCCTTAAAGAGATCAACAAAGATAGCCTCAGTGAGAAGGCCCTTGTCCATTGTCTGTTTTATGTCATTGGTGAGCTGTAAGAGCGCTGTATTTGTGCTATGGGACTTTTTAAATCCATGCTGGGCAGGGGTAGTAGCTTGCTGTGATGAAGATAGTCTGACACTTGCGCTGCAACCAGCTTTTCCAAGATCTTGCTTAGGACAGCAAGAATGGCTATAGGGCAGTAGTTATTTACACTTTGGGGATCACCTTTCTTATACACAGGTATCGCCCTCGCAATCTTCCAGATCTCACGTATCACTCCAGCGGTGATATAGAGGATACATACACAACAAGGGTATTTTTCACTCGAGTGGTTTCCATGGTAACTGGAGACCTCGAGAGTGCAGCTCAAGAGGTCTCATTAACATGGAAACCTCGAGAGTTGAAAAATACCCTAGTTGTGTATGAGCGATCATATACAGTCTTTTATAGTGTATGCTCACTCGAAAAAGACTGTCCTTACTTTTCTTCCAATTCCGGTGTGGTTTTCTGTTCCTCCGGCCCATTTCACCACCGCAGCTGTTGTTCACGCATTGCCAGTCGCCCGATCGTACATGCTCATCCAGCTTCCATGCATGCACACCCACCTTCTAGGTGTTTTGCTGCACTAGCTACGTAGCTAGTGCAGCACAACAGCTACGATGATGTAGCTAGTGCAGTACAACAACGCTGTTGAGAGCATGGATTTCAATGCTCAACAGCATTCTACCATACACTATAGATAGGTTGAGGACTTTTGTTACAGGTGCAGCAAAGGCAGACGCAGCTGTTTTTAGGAATTTTGGCAGTACTCCATCTGACCCTGCAGATCCGCAGGCTGGGATGGATTTTAAGAGTCATTGAACCTCCCCCATAGTTACCATCCTTAGGTTGAAAGTGCATGGTCTATTATCCTTACTGGCAGCGAATGGATCGGGGACTTTCCTAGTAGGTTGGTGTATTCCAAGAGGTCAGAGAAATTAGAGTTCATAGCATTGGTTATAGTATGCAGTTTGTTACAGTTGATATCATTCAGTGTAATTTCAGTGATATCTGTCTTGGTTCCCTGACCCATTAGTGACTTTATGTGAGACCAAAAGCTCTGGGAGTCACTCATAGAGTTCTGTAGCAGCTTCTTACAATAGGCTCCCTTTGCTTCCCAGCTGCCTCTCTTGCAGGCATTTCTCCATCTCCTGTAATCTTCCCAATCCCCCTGTAGTGAGGATTTCTTAGCTTTGGCCCAGGCTCTGTCCCTTTCCTTCACTGCCACCAGGAAGTCCTTGTGAAGCCATTTCGTCATAGTGCCCCATACACATCTCCTCTTAAGGGGCAGATGTTTATCCTGGAGAGCCAGAATAGTGGTTAAGAGATAGTCTAGAGCACACTCAACATCCATAGTGTGGTACAAAGGTGACTAGTCCACATTTCGCACATCCACTATTAGTGCCCCCACATTTAGTTTTGAGAACTCCCTAAACTGAATTTCTTTCAGCAGAGGCTTTTGCCTGCATGCACTCCATACACAATAGACTAATTAGGTGGTCACTTATGGAGTCCGCCAGAGTGTCTGCTGCCAGGATTCTGTCCACTCTGTTAGTAGCAATCCAGTCTAGTAAGGTGTGACGGTTGCCACCAGTAGGGACTCTGGTTGGGCTGCTAATCAGTTGAGTGAGTAGCAATTTTCCTAGAACAGAGTTATAGGTACCAGCATTTTTATCACACATGTCAAGATTTAGATCCCCTAGCAGCAGTAGCTCATAATTGCCCTTTAGCTTAGTAAGATAGTCAATGGTGTTGTTTAGATCAGAGATACCATACATTGGTGTGTTATAGGCACATATATGAAGTTTCTTTGTCTTCCCCAGCATTGGGACTGCATGAAGGGTCTCGCAAGAGCCCATAGGAGCTGTGTACAGAGCCGTAATGTTTAAATGTTCTTTGAAGAGGAGGGCAACACCCCCATCTCTTTTAGAGGAGAAGCGATCAGCTCCGAGCAGCTTATAGACCTGTACTGCACATACAGAGTCAGGAATGGAGGGTTTTAGCCATGTTTCTGTTAATGCCAGAATGTCAGGTGGGTAGTATGATAGCCACACTTCCAAATCAGCCTTATTTTTAGTGAGGCTCCAAACATTCATGTGGGTGATCCTTAGTCTCCTGTCTGAGAACCACTGCAAAGTAGTGTCAGGTTGAACACCAGTGTGGGGACTGGGATTTGATTCAATGTCCCCTAAGAGGGATGTGTGTATCATATGGATCCAAGTGTCTGAAAAGATTAATGCCACAGCCGATACTGGATGCCTGCACCAGGGTGTGCTACAGATTGGGGTACTTGTGGTGGGGACAGTCGAAGTTCTGATCCAGACCCTCATAGAGCTCAGCTTGTGACCCTGGAAGTAAACCTAGGCTGAAGTGATAACAGAGCAAATTTTCTTAGATTTTTAAGACTAATGTTCACTATCCACAGTCAATTGTTTGTGAAATGTAAATATAGTAAAATAATTTCTTATAGATTTTTCAGGATTCTTAAGAGCTAGTGCAGCACAACAGCTACGATGATGTAGCTAGTGCAGTGCACACAATTTTTTTTCTGTTGAGTTTTTGTTTGTGAGCAGTAAAATGTGTTAGGTAAATTTCAAATGCATATCACTTATCCGTCGCTAGTCTTGTACATGTTCAAAACCAAACCAAACAAACCAAATCATTCTTGCAGACACCTTAGTGTAGTTTCTGATGCAGATTTGGTACTTTTGTTCTTTGATGTGTGTCTCCCTCAGTGACTGCCTACAACTTTGCCAGTGTTTGAAGTACAGCTCTGGCCCCCCAGGAGACAGCGCAAACACTCTTCGGAGCCTCTGGGTGTCTGCTGTTGCCAACGGCTGTAGCGCTGCTATGTGTCTCTCTCCCTGTCTCTGAACATCAGAGCATGCCAACAGAAAGTGATTTACATGTGGTTCTAGAGTGTACAGAGATTTTGGAGATGGTTGTTTACTTTAGAGAACATGTATCCTCTTATAAGGCTGATCGCAGTCAGTGACTTCAGGCTTATGAGAGGATACTTTTTCTCCAAAGTAAACATGCATTTCCGATATCCCCATACAGTGTCCACTTTCCCATTAGGACAAGCACATTGAAGCACCTCATAGACACAGTGAAGTAAACAGAGAGCAAAGTCAGTGGCAGGCACGGCAGCGCTGAAAAGTGCAGTGATGGTGAGAGAGAGAGAAACTGGGACATATATTAGGTGAACTGCATGAATTCCTCGATCGCTTGTGTGACCCCAGTGTCAGTGTGCAGCGGCGATGCTCCGTGTTGGTGTTTTAACATGGTACCCACAGTTCTGGTGTCCCTCCTACTCCCAACTGCTGGTTTTCATTCTACAGGTAGCAGGCAGAGAAACAGAGCCCTCCAAGACCCAGGTTACAACTCCCCACTGCTCTTTGTAACATGGCTAACTGTAACCATAATCAAAATTAGTCAGAACATTAAAGAATATGATGAGAAATCTTATGTTGCTGTGGCAGTCAAAAGTGTAGTTTGGTACAGTATAGCATAAGGTACATTTTCTGCACCGAATCTGGTAAAGGAATACTGTACAGCTCCCATGTGCAACTCCAACCACGTACTTACATAGCTGAATTTGTCCCAGTCATAAACTGCCATGAGTTGGAACACATAGGAACTGGAAGTGACATTCAATAAATTAGTTCAAGTCTGACTCTGTTTTGCAATTAAACAAGACCTGATGACTGAATAAGCAGAGTATGCAGCTGAATTTGTTTCACTTCAGTTGTACAGCATTAAAAAAAAAGAACAAATATAAAAAAGAAACTGGTGTTTTTAAACAGCAACATCTTTTGAAGCCTAAGTAATGTAGAGAGAGTAAGGTACTGCTCATGTAACATTTCACAATCCTTAGATCACTTCATCTTCATTCATGGTCCCAGAGAAGAAGCAACGTGTCAGGCTGGATGGCTCGTTGTCTTCGTCTTCATGTAGCTCTTCTTGGTGCTCCTGGACCATGGCAGACAGTGGTCTGCCCATGTATTGCAGGGTGAGCCCAGAGGCCAGGAAGCTGCAATTGGACTCCAGCTCAAGGGTGAGCCACTAGTTATCAATTTTTTTTTGTAATACCTCCACTCACTGGCAGCTGCTGCTGCTACCCATCCAAATTCTGCTTCATTCATTGCACATCGGTGGCCCCACTGCTGCTACTGGCCAATCTGATGTAGCTAGTCATGAAACTCGTTGTTTAAAGTCATTGGAATGTATGTTTTAATTGTCTCCCCCTGAAATTGATGCTTCTTTTCTATTCAGATGCAAACCAACCAGTGTATAAATCAGTTTGGTTCCAAAAGGTGTCCTAGTGTCTAATGAAAATGAAATCTTCCCTTGAACCCCTGTTTCAAAGCCATATCTTTATTTCTCTCATTGCCCTTTGTCCACCATCAGGGTACCCAGTGGCAGGTAGGATTTCTGACAGTAAGACTATTCTACTTTTTTCTACACAGTTTATTTAAGCCTAGCTTGATAGCATCATACATTTTTCTGCCAGTATCATTTGTGCCCAGGTGTACAAGAAGTATTAAATCCTCTCCAGCCTTACCTAGGATATTGTCATCACAGTCGCAGAGTCATTCCCTAGATTCTTCATTATCTTGGCAATGATGTTGGGAACAGCTGACTGTTGCACTGTCTTTTTCTCCTTTTCCACTATGCCAGTCCATATACTGTACTTAATGATAGAATCACCAATAATGCACACCTGCTTCTTGTTAGTGAGGTCCATGACAAAGTCTGGTAGGTATGTGTTACATTCTACCTCCTCTGTTAATGTACCCAGAAATTTAAAATGGTTGTGTGCAGGGGGACTACTGGGTAGTTAGAGGAAGGGAAAGCACACATTAGGTGAAATTATTGCAGACTGTGAGATTTACTGGCAGATAGTAGAAACAGCTCATTTAAGAACTTAGTCTTTTATTTATATGGAGTTTGGAGAAAGTGTTATTAAAGAGAGACTCTGGCCAAAAGTGCTACTTTGCATAATTAGAATAAGCATGCCCTCAATAAATTACATACCAAAAATTAGGTTTCTGTGTTACTTCATTTTAAAGTTATGAGCTACTTTGTAACCCAGATTTCGCTAGCTGATCAAAAAAGCCAGTTTCAGTGAAGAGCTGCTGCTGATGTCATCTCCAGAACTCACAGTCTAGTCTTCCCTGTCAGCAAGCTTACATGACCCATTTCTCCAAAGTTTAAAAATCATATGCAATAGTTTTTACAAGTAAGAGAGGCAGCAACATTCAAAAAACATTTCTATAAAAACTATCTGTGTTTCAGGTTTTAGAACAAAGTTGACAAATTCATATTTTTAACGCCTTTTTGATGTCGTCCATTTCTCCAGGGTTGCTGAATGCTGAGTCAGCATGCCTCCAGGCTGCTACTAGTATTGCATAATGTTGGTAACTTCACTGCTGTTTGTCAGTGTCTGCTTTATAACAAGTTTAAAAGAGCACCTTTCCCAGTCCTTTTGACTTTCATGCATAAACTACCCCCTCTTGCATTGATTCTGGAATTGTATTTCATTACTGTCCTGTGCAGTTAGTTTTTGCATTCTGCAAAATGAATGAAATGCAATTCCAGAATCAGTGCAAGAAGGGGTAATATATGCATGAAAGTCAAAAGGATTAGGAAAGGTGCTCTAAATCTCAGTCTCTATCTCTCAACAAATATTGTTCTGTTTTATAAGATGTTTTTTCCTAGCAGTTGAAACTCAGCATCTTGTTCTTGTAAGTTTCATGTCCTGTCTTTCAAAAAATGGGGTAAGTCAAAAAGGACTTGGAAAGATGCAGACATCAACTCTATCTTCTCTCAATCCCCATGCTTTGTTACCGAGGAAGAAGAAAGTAAATTTTACAAAAAAAAAAAAAAAACATACTGACAAGGCATTTGGATTTTGGCATAATGCATTGCTAACAGGGTGTACTGAGGAAGGGGGAACACAGTATGTACACTGAGTACTGGTAGTTTTCCCTTGCAAAATTTTTGTGACTGCACTGTACTATACAGTGCGAGTCACTCCTCTGCCCTACATTGATGCCATTGGGAGCCAGCAGTCCAGCAGCTGAGCAGCAAAAGCAAGTGTAGCAGGGATAAAGCAGAACTCAAAAGCAAATCCAAATTATGGAAGGCAGAGTAAACCTTGGCCAAAAATAACAAATGCACACACTCCTTCAAGTCTAGTACCGCATACAATTTTCTTTTCAATTATTTAACCAGGTGAGACACACTAAGCTGAAAGCTTGTTTACAGGTGCAACCTGGGAGCACAGGGAAGTTAAGTGACTTGCTCAGGGTCACACAGCATGCAAGTGGGGGCTGTGGGATTCAAACCCAGGTCTCCAGATTTGTAGCTCAGAGCCTTAAACCACTGCGCTATACTGCCTCCCAATGACTACAAGAAGTAACTTTTTGGACCATCATGAAAGGTGCTCTTTAACAGCGGCCTAATATGTATTAATTCCTGCTAGTGGTGGAAGTGTTAGCCCTGGTAAAATTATAATTTTAATGTGGAATACAACATAGATGAGTCTGAATGCAGGTTAAGTAACAGCTTGCCAGGGAGAAAACACTAAAGGCCATATAATCAAAACTTTGCACCTAGCACAAATCGATTGCACCATGATTGCGCCAGAGTGCTATATTCAAAAGGCCAAATAGTGCCACCGCCAATGCAATGAGATAATGTATGCATGGCGCAAAGTGAGGGGCAGGGACATGCATACAAGGACAACAGTATATTCAAAAAGTATAGCGCAGTGCAATGTGTATTAGTGCAACATGTAGCGTAGTGTAAATTCCTGCCCATGAAAAAGTGGTCTTAATGCCAGGCAAAACCAGGATGGGGGCATGGACACAGCAGCAACAGGGAGCAAGGCTGTATGCATCCAATGAGGAGGCAGAGTGGGCGGACGGCCACCCTGGGCCACTTCATATGCACAGGCACACAAATTGTGGAATGCAATACCCTCACCAGTGCTGTGAAGTGAACACTCATGTAAATGTTACAACTGAGCTAGAACACCACTTGCAGCACTAAAATATTTGTACAGTATTGTAATGTACCTAATGTGATATTTGTGTATTGTTGTGCATTGTATGTCTTTATTGTACACGGCTGCATCTCAGCCACACAGTTAGTGTCTCTGGGTCATTCCTGACACTGGGCCTTGTCCCAGTGTGCTTACCTGGTGAACAAGGTGATAAAAAACAATGAACAGAACACATACATGGCAGAGACATGCTGCACACAGATGGCACTGCCTATGTCGCTGTCATCCGGCATCGGTTCTAACCCAGCACCCAGTGGACACCATGGCAGTACATCCATGCAGCACACACCTCCAGTTCTCCCACTGGGGTACACCAACACAGTCCAGCAGACACATGCTGCACTGGGGGAATGGAGGGTGTTGAGGGGAGGATGTACAGGTGGCCAGGCTGCACCACATAGTTGGTACTACCATATGGCTAGGTCCATCCACACTGCACATGTTCCACTGATGGGACTGCAACTGACAGCAGTGTGCCAGTATGATGGTAAGTGTGCCCCCCCCAGGGCACATACCCTACACCTGTCTGGGATCCCCGCATACACGGACAGCCATGTATATGGTAGTGTGGGGATCCCATGCCACTGGTGCAGCACATTAGGGTCACAGGACAGTATGACTGTGGTGTCCACTGTCAGACCACACCTTCCAGCTGTGCTCGTCACTATGTGGCTAGCACCAGTCACTGTTGCCTGACACACCATAGGCACTGCTGTGTACTTCACAGTATTGCTTACTATGGTACTGTACTGTTTGATAAACACTGTGGCAGGAACAACGATTTGCCTCTGGCATGCAGCATAACCACCTGTTCCTGTAGTGCTCCTCCTCTGGGCCACATTAGTCTTTGCATCTGTGTCCAAACCAAGACTGCAGCTAATGTTCTGTGAGCACACAATAAATGTGGCAACTGATCTGTAATACCAGTTAGACCTACAGATAGCACTGTGAGCACAGAAAGAAATGTGTCTACTGACCTGCAATTCCAGGTGGAGTTGTGTGCACCATGTAATAGCACCAGGCAATCCACATACAAAGCAGGCTGTAATGAGATGCTAATGTGGCTGTTTGCCCATGGATTGCCTGAGTAGGCTCATTTGCATTGCAGTTTTGAATATAGTAAATGTGTGAGCGCCGCACAATACTGTAATGTTCCATTACATGGTTCTACAGTATTTGGCCTGCACTGTTTGCTGTTGTGCTCCACTGCTTTGCTAGCACATGTTGCCCACACTGTTCAGCCTTACCTCACTCCACCTCTGTGTGCACTGGGCTGCTGTCACAGTTTGTACTGCTCTCAGTTGCTATATTCAGTGCTGTCCTATTTGCTGGGCTATTGTTGCACTGCACTCCCAGCCCTGTTTGCACGCCTTCATTTTCACACTATATTCAACTCATTTAGCCCCAGGGCTATTCCTTTGAATATGGCATGCAAATGGTTCTGGGCTAATTTAGCCTGTCGTGCAGTGCTAATTTTGCTACGAGGCAAAAATTTGAATATCTGGCCCTAGGTTGGCTACTGCATAGAAACTCATAGTAAGGTTTCAAAACAGCATTATCTCTCCCACCCCCATTTACAGGGAGGTAGAATAATTGTTTTAAAATGTCATCCTGTGAAATCACCTCAATTGAATGACAGGTGTGAATGATCATAGCCTTCCACTACATCAGAAATTATTCAGTCTGCAAACCTCACCAGTGAAAACAGTAAATTTTGCTCATGTGCTGTCCAGTATAAAAAATAAACTGAAATTGAAACTAAACATCACTGCAGTGTGTGATGATTCAGCATTTAGCAACCTGAAAGAAAAGTACCACAACAGAAAGGTGCCAAAATAAATGTGTATTCTTTTGTATTTATTTGTTAACTTTTTTACAAAACCTGAAACACACACTTTTTATAGCAATGTTTTTTGAATGTTGCTGCCTATTTTACTTGTGAAAACTATTGCTCATGAACTCCAGCCTTTGAAAAAACAGGTGCTATAAGCTTATTGACAGAGAAGACTAGACTCGGAGTTCAGGAGATGACATCAGCAGCTCTTCACTGAAACTGGCTTTTTATGGCTGCAGTGGGTGGAACTTGCAGACATTTTGCATGTACAAAAGGAGTGATGTCATGTTTTCTGTCCGTGGAACTGACTGAAGGTGTAAATAGTCTCCTCAGCCTTACCCACCTCCAAGAAATGTTTTCCGCCCTCAAATAAATACGCTTTCATGTTAGTCAATGGTTGCAGGGCACTATTTTCTTTCTTAAATGGGAGGTACAAGAACTGGAACCTGAGTAGTGGGATGCAGCATTATTTTTTTGGAGGGAATAAGATCCACCCCCACCTCCACCCGAGAAGCTCCTAAAGATCCACTTTTTTTTTTTTGGTTCATGTGGAAGGGGCATGAGGTGGATCTATCATGTTCGAACAACTGACCATCAGAGCTGCCTGGGGAAGTAATTAAGGACTGCCTGAAACTGCATCTGGGCATATCCCCCCCCACCACACACACACACATAGACATCATGATTGTTTTTAACTCTAAGCATATCAATATTTGGCCCTTACAGTATGGGCAAGTTACGCATAAAAATAAAATAGAAAAAAAAAGGATCAAGCAGGTGCCTTTTCCTTTGTCAGATACATGCAGACAGAAGGTCACAAATCCTGTATGACAAGTTCATTATATGGATGTTTTCCATGTGAAGCAGAAATGTTGTTAATGTCATGTCTGCAGCATCATTTGTAGCTAGTAAACTATTAGTTACATAGGTACTGTAAATGACAGGTTTTATTCAGGAATTCAGTCTTGATAATTTTTTTTTTTAGCAGTTCTGTAAGATTTATGTCTCTCTGATGTTGTAGTGTATAGCATAGAAATGAAAGGGTTTCTGTAATTGATTGTTGTTTGCATGAGATGTGGCTGTGACAGTGGCATGCAAGAGTGAAGTCTAAACTGTTTCTTGGCCATTCTAGGATCTCAAGTTTAACAGTAATATGTGAAGAGAATAAAGTCTTGTGTTTTTTGCATTTGAATAGATTTAGTGCTTTGAAGTTTATATATATATATATACATATACACACACACACACATACATACATACATACATACATACATACACACACACACACATAGTGTCATAGGCACCTGAAAAGGAAGGAGATACTACTAAAATAAACGCTATTCTGATTATTTATTTATATGTGAGATTTTAAGTGTAGTTCTGCCTATGTCAGAGACACATAAGCTATAAATAAGGATAGATGTATTAGTCAAAGTTTGTAGTAGCAAAATAAAGCAAGAAAAATAATATATTGTGTTCTTTTTCTTTCAATTGTTTAACCAGGAGTGGCACACTAAGCTGAAAGCTTGTTTACAGGGGCAACCTGGGAGCACATGGAAGTTAAGTGACTTGCTCAATGTTACCCAGTATGCAAGTGGGGGCTGTGGGATTCAAACCTAGATCTCCAGATTTGCAGCTCAGAGCCTTAAACCACTGTGCTATACTGCCTCCCTAGTTATGGCAGTCATCTGTTTTATGGTTCATGATGTTGATGTTGTAAGCATACTAACATACTAAAATGCCAGCAGAGTAGGCCTAGTGGTCTTTCATGTCTGCTCGTTTGGTCAGACCCCACCCTGGGAGCTGACCTTGCTGCCCCCACCCTCTTGGGCTTCTCCCTTCCCAGTCCAGGGCATTCCCGCTTCATTGGACTTTGCTTCTACAACCCTTCCCCTGTACCTGTCCCACCCCCTCTTGAACCCCTCCAGTCTCGGCCTCTGCCAGCCCCCACCGGGCAGCGCATTCCATGGTTCTACCAACCTCTCAGTGAAGTAGCACCCCTCCCTTCTCCCGAGTCTCCCCCGTCCAGCTTCCACTCATGCCCTCTAGTTGCCCCCTCCTTCCTTCAGAGCACTGTGACTGTGCCTCCCCATTTATCTCCTTCATGTACTTGAATACCTCTATCATGTCCCCCCATCCCTTCCCTCTTCCAATATGTACATATTTAGCTCTTCAAGCCTCTCCCCAAAGGTCCTTTCCCCCAAGCCCCAGATCATTTTGGTTGCCCTCCTCTGGACCCTCTCCAGGAGTTCAATGTCCCTCTTTAAGTGTGGCCTCCAAAACTGCAAGCAGTACTCGAGGTGCGGTCTCACCAAGCAGTTATATGGAGGGAGTATCATTTCCCTCCTTCTGGAGTGATCCCCTTGCGATGCATCCCAGCATCCTGTTGGCCTTGGCTGCTGCCCTTCTACAAGTCTCCGAGTTGTTCGTCTTGACATACGCCACCACCACCCCAGGTCCCTCTCAGCCATACAGCCATAGAAGCAGTGCATTGCACAGCAGATGTAAAATGTCAATAAGTAGGCGAGGCAACAGATGTGCTGAGCAGTTACAGAAGCAAGAAATGTACAGTTGTCATTTCTTTTACATCCTGTTCAAAATGTGTTTTTGCATCTGTGGTGCCAGATGGCACAGTCACTGTGCAAAATCACCTTTCGGCTAATGAACTGATAGTGTCACTGTGCATGTGGTGGGGTCACAAAAAGCCCATGCTGAAAACTTGGAGTGAAAATACCAATAAACACCCAGAGCATTAGGGTTTCTGAGCATAACACCCTGCACTGTAGGGACTGACAGGCATCAGGGGTGTGACTTGGGATTGTCAACAGTAATGCTCACGCCATTTCAGCCCCATCCCCACCCTGCAGCTGTGACAGGTATCGGTATGTGCCTTTGACTCTTCAGCCCCAAAGTTCACTCCATTCTCTTATACTGTACCCATTTCAGCATATTTTCTTATGGAATAGGGTGAGTGTAAAGTATGAAAACCCCAAGGCACACTCGACTCTTGCCTGTGTCTGCAGGGTAGGGTGAGGTGAAATGGCATAAGCGTTATGGGCAATGACCCAAAGGCACACCCCAATGCCTGCCCATGTCTGCGGGGTGGGGGTGGGGTTGGCATCACTTCAATACTTCACTGTCATTTTTAATTTTTCCTGTCTGTCTGTATCTATATGTCTATGTAATTATCTATCTTTCTATCAACTGCATGTACTGCTATTTTTACGTCTTTTTAAAACAAACCTGCATATTACATTTGCCTGCACTCCAAGCACATACTTATGAAACTGTGCATATTTGTACTCCATTTCTGCACAGACCTCATACTTTCCTAATATGCCCATTATGGCAAGCATAACTACCTTGCCTTTATCAAAAGTGACACCCTCTGAAAGTTAATATCTCATTTTCTCTAACAGTCCATCATCATTACACCCAACTTCCTGACATCAAAACATTGCTTAAATATAACTTACATCACTTTATGAACAAAAAACATTTCTCTACAAAACAAAGAAAAGAAAAACCTGTGTTAATAATCCCAAGGCTGATCATATGCCAGCCATTACTTTTTCATGTACTGCCCCCTTCTGTACCATCATGGGGATTTGCACATGTTTTCCTTGATGCTTTGCATTATTGGAGTATGTGTAATTGTGTTTTCTTTCAGATTTGGCTGTCTGGCCAATATCATCCGGGAGAACACATACATCAGTGGCATTTGCTCTGGGGTTCTTTTGTAAGCTTCCTATTCCTTCCATTAAAATGTACACCTCCATATATTTTCCTAAGAATGTGTATGCCTTCCTTAGAACAGAAACTAAAACAAATCTTACTCCTTACAAATCATTGTGTTGTTGCTCCATACCTCCTTAACAATTCCAGACAACAACACTAACTTCATTATGCAGCAGTGGTGGATCTGACCAGAATTTGTTTGAACAGGCAATACATTTAAGGTTGTAAAATGACTTGTAACTTTTAAACAAAGTAACTTAGAGACCTCATTTTTGGCATGAGGCTGATTGGGGCTATCCTGATCCAAATTCTGAAATTTATTGATGCCAGAAATTTTGACTGTAGTCCCTCTAAGAGTTTTGGACAACAGGGAAGGGGAAGAGAGAGAGATCACATGAATCATAGCAGTTCAGTCAGGCTATTTGCTTTGTCAGTGTGTAGCAGCATATAGGCTGCGACAGCTCTAACATAAGACATTTGTCATTCATTCTTTCTGGGGAGTTTGCAGGAAATTATGAGTGTGATATATGGGTTTAGACACTACAGGAAGGGAGGAGAGAGAGAGTGCATATGTGTGTGTGTGTGTGTGTGTGTGTGTGTGTGTGTGTGTGTGGAGAGAGAGACAGAGAGCAAGAAGAGAGCATAAACAATTGATCTGCTACAGTGCTGCCTCTGTCACTGTGTGAAAGCATACACTTAGGCAGTCTTAAAAAACTTTAATTGTACTTTTACTGGTATGTCAGGCATGTTTTAAAACTTGCTCTGCAGCCTTTTGAATTTGGGTGATAGGGTCTGCATAAGGGTAGGGGCTCATAGCTCTCCTAATCCCTTTTCTTACATAAATACTTGATGCCAGTGAACGCCAACTCTGTAGTGGCTTAAGATTTTGTTTACATCATACAGTAAATGTTATGTATCAGTGTCAGAAACTAGGTCTAGAAAATCTTTATTGCCAGTGAACACTTAAAGTACATTTTCAACCTATCTGAGAGCAGCTACCATTCACACATAGTGGTGGCTGCCCTCATCAGCCGTCATTCTATCCTGGTTTTACTGATAAAAAGTATGCGGTACCTGAATGGTATACCTCGTAATTTTTATTTCTCTAGCGGAGCTCTCTGCAGTTTGAATGTCCAGATTCGGCCGCCATGTTAGTCGAGTGGTGTCCTTCATTAATTGCCAAACGACCATTTTGTAGTTTAAAAACGAATTAGAAATCTAGCTCCATTCATTTCAATGTGGTGCGCCCCCACACTCTCCCTGGCCATACATCATTACATGCTTGAGCGCGACGGCATAGCGGCCGACCCGGACATTCAAACTGCAGAAGGCTCCACTATAGAGATAAAAATTACAAGGCATATCATTCAGGTACCACATACTTTTTATCAGTAAAACCAGGATAGAATGATGGCTGGTGAGGGCAGCCACCACTATGTGTGAGTGGCTGCCTTACACAGAAATTTCCTTTAATGTGAAGCAACACAACACTTTTTGCACCATACTGCAAATATATGCATCATGGTGCTAGAATCTACAGCTGTTAACCCCTAGTTCATTTTATTACAGAAAATACATGGTGCCAGTATGCACCAAATCTGAAAATATATCCCATTTTGTACCACATAGCGAATTTAATAAACCACTCTTTATCTGATAACTCTAAAGAAGTTCTTCACAGCTATCCAGTGCCGTGATCACAGCAAGTGCTTCCAACAAGCCCCCAGCCAAACACTGGCAGCTTTAGAGTAACAAATATACAACTGGCACTGTATCCGAGTAGCCGCCTTTCAGATTCAGTTCTTCCTTATATTCTCTTCCGTGACACTTATTTTTCGTGCATTCTGCAACCATGTTAAATAAGTTTTACTTGTTGCTATTCATTTAGTAATTTCAATCGGCATGATTACTTTGAGTTTGAAATAAATGTAGCAGCATCAACATTTTTTTGTAATTCTCCTTTTCCCAGGTTACTTTTCATCTGTGAATGCTTTATTCATAATGTAGACGTAGCATTCATGGTAATTTTTCTCCTGGAATTCTGTCCTCCTGACTGCTACTCCTCATCTTCATCATTTTTTGCATATTAAAATTATTCACATCATCAAATGCATTGTTGCTCATTATATAAAACATTGTAAAACTAATATATTTAATTGGAAAGGCTACACCTGAAGTTCGATGGCCAAGCAGCCAGCCACTCACACTTCCTGAGCCATATAAGCAGTTCCTCTCAGCCTCATTGTGAAACACTTTTTCTTTGCAGCGGAAGGCTCTGTCGGTTTGTCCTCTGAGCTGGTTGGGGCCTGCATGGCTAGCTGAACCCCCCCCCCCACTGCTCCTGCTTGTCTTTGCTGGATTTTTGTGTTTCTTTTCCTGCTTTTAGTTTGTATTTTGCCTTCAGCTGCATGTGCTTCTTTCTATCTTTGTTCCCTGTTTTTTGTGTTTGTGCGTTTTTGGTTGGTTTTTTTTGGAGGGGGCTTTGTTTCTAAACTCCTAGCATATTGTTCCAGAGCTCCTACTGCTCGCTTTCAGTTACTCACAACTCTCAAACTACTGCAATACAACTGCAATCATTATTTGTGTGTTTCAGCTCAACCATAGTTGCTTCATGTTGCATACTCAATTGATTTCACCTGACCCAGGCTTACACTGAACCTAGCTATGCAGCTCAATTGTGCTCTCTCATTCTACATGCCTCATTATAGCAGCTTCATTGCACTGCCTGGCTACACCTGCTTTCAGAGCATTGTGTCTCCTTATTTATGTTTATTGCAGTCACAGCACAGTGTACTCCATACAGATGTTGCTTTTATGTTTATTCACCCTGTTATACTCTGAGGTCAGCCAAAAGCTCCTGCTGAGGCTGTTAACCTAGATTTACTATCTGCATGTGGTTCTCGGCCCTTCTATCACTTTCTTGTTTGTCCTATGGCGGGGACTGGGAAGTGTTTGGGAAGTCGTGGCCCTATGTGACTAATTATTTCTGTTCTAAATCCTGCCTTTGCTGCTGAAAATCCTCAGAGTATTTGTCACCTTGATTTGGCTTTTAAATGTCTGGCTGACTTGCCCCACTATTCAGTGCTGTTTCATTGCTACTATGTTATGCAGACCTATGTGCAGGTCCACTTATTACTACTCAGTTTACTGACCTACGTACAGGTCCATGCTTGCTTACGCAATCATTGCTCATGCCTACTGCATCCTTTCGACTTCAGCCTCTGTGATATCTGCTGCACTCAATCTGTTTTTGACCTTGCAAGGTCTCAGCACTCACTGCTCATTACAATCAGCACACCAGTGCTCAATCAGCTCAACAGCTCTCAGTCTACATCTGGGGCATGCCAGCTATTCTATTCTGGCACAGCGTTCCTGCAGCTGATGGTCTCGCTCTGCATTTAGTCCGCATCTTGAGTGTGTCCAACTTAGGGCTGGATCCTTCTTACCTGGCCTATAGCTGGGAATGTCCTCACCCCGGGCTTGGCTTTAGCTGCCTGCTACGCAACAGCAGCTCCTGGTGTAGAATTTAAGACTAATGGTGAAGGGTGGTTACGACAAACTCCTTTGGCTCTAGTGCTCCACTATAACGGTTGTCCACTGGCTTTAGTGGTTTCCCTAGCAAGGTACCTTCACCGCATTCTCACTACGACTGCCTCTGGTTCACCCGATTTGAGTTTAAGGCGGGTAGGCCAGGCGAGCGCCTCAGCAGTCGTTGCTCTCCACTTGCGCCTTGTGGCATTGCAGTTGCAGCTTGCAACTTCCTTGCCCTCTGTCAGGCGTACCTGGCCGTATGTCGCAAGTCACAGGACTTAAGACGTAGGGACCCTGCCCCTTCTAGAATAGGGCACAGGGTCCATGTCACAACGGCGATGGGCGCAAGTCACATTTGGTGGCAACTTGCGCCAACTTTCTAGAATTGGGGCACTTTATGACATCTTCTTTAGACTACTTTTGGGCAGTAACCTCAAAATGATAGAGAAATAAAACATACAGGCCATTGAAAGAAGGTTTATCAATGATTAATCCAATGGTGTTCTTCTTTTGTATGTCTAGCTACAGTAATTTGCAATTTGTGCTTTTTTTTGTATGTCTATCTAGCTACAACAATTTTCGACCTCTGTTGCAAGGGATGTAGTGGCCATGGCTTCCATTTCTCCAAACTCGTGTTCATATTTTTGGGAATTATGGATCAGAGGCCCCTTAAGGGTCTTTAGAGGCCTTCTAGTAAATATTTCAGGGTAAGTATTGGGAAGTTTAAAAAAAATGAAACAGTGGCACATCACTGTGGATATGGTGAGGGACTATATGATGGTATTCTTGAGACCTTTTTGGCAGATTCAGTGACTGACTGTTCCCCCAGGATTTTTGCACACTGGCCGACAGCTCAACTCATGGAGAATAGAATTACTCCTAAAATGTGGGATACAGTATACTGTAGATCAGCTGCCATGAACAACTCGGAGACCTGTAGGAGGGCAGTGGCAAAGGCCAATAAGATGCTGGGATGCATCACCAGGGGGATTACCTCCAGAAAGGCGGAAGTGATCCTTCCCCTGTACAACTGCTTGGTTAGGCCACACCTCGAGTATTGTGCGCAGTTTTGGAGACCACATTTAAAGAAGGACATTACACTCCTAGAGAGGGTCCAAAGGACGGCAACCAAAATGATCTGGGGCCTGGGGGGAGGACCTATGAGAAGAGGCTCAAGGAGCTTGACATGTACACCGTGGAGGACAGGAGGGATGGGGGGACATGATAGAGGTCTTTAAGTACATAAAAGGGATCGATAAGGGAGGCCCAGTCAGGGTGCTCCAAAGGAAAGGGGGGGCAACGAGAGGTCATGGGTGTAAGCTGGAAGGGGCAGGCTCAGAGGGAAGAGGAGGAGGAGGAGGTGTTATTTCACTGAAAGTTTGGTGAGGTCATGGAATGCACTGCCCAGGGAGCTGGTAGAGGCGGAGACTGTGGAGGGGCTTAAGAGGGGATGGGACAGGTACAGGGGGAGGGTAAATCTGACCAGGCCCAATACAGGTGAAACATCTGGGACTGGGGACAATATAACCCAAGGGGGAGGGGGACACACCAAAATTGGTCCTCGGTGCGCATGCTAACAATTGAGCAGACTCGAAAAACCATTAGGCCTATTCTGCTGGCATCTTAGTATGATCATCTAAATGTACAAAATAATCATCATAAAATTCTGGATGAAAGATGACATCTTAGGATACATGTACCTTACAACTGGAAACAATGGATCATCTATTTGATTATATATCATCTATTTTAATAGGTAAGGTAAAGGAGCAAGTGTAGCCCTATGTGTTGGGGAATGTATAGAGGCAGTGGAGGATGGAAACCTCAGGGGCAGTAATGGGGAAACAGAATTGCTACTGGTTCAGCTCACGGCACCCTCAGGCAAGAAACTTTGCATTGGGGTGATTTACAGACCTCCAGGACAGGGGGAAGAGCAAGATGAGGGCTATGGGCAGAACTAGAAAGGAGGGTGGCAAAGCGGAAGGCGATGCTGGGAGATCTAACAGATATTGATTGGGTCACTTCAGCAGCCAGGAACTCCAGAAGTTAGGCTATGATGGATTCACTGCAGGACTGCCTGCTGGTGCAGCTGGTTAAGGAACCCACTAGGCAGGCTGCCATTCTCAATGTGGTGCTCACCAAGTCATAAGTAGGAGGAGGAGGAGGAGTGATGGTAGGGAAGCCACTAGGATCCAGTGACTATAACTCTATATGATTTGACCTGGCCCTTTGGACAAGTAAGTCCTCATCAAAGGCTGAAGTCCTAGATTTCAGAAAGGCAGGCTTCAATTGGATGTGGGACCTGGTGTGGGACAAGTTAGTCAGAGTGGACAGTATCAGGGATGTGGAGGAAAGATGGGGGGAATCAAGGGAGACCATTCTTGAGGCAACAAAGTCTTGCATGAGAACGCAATCAAAAGAAAACTGGTACAAGAATCTCCTTTTCTATCTCTTCTCTGTCTGGTTGCTCAATCAAATTTTCTTGTGAAACCTAGGACTTGATCACCCAGACGGTCTTGCAATTCTCTGCCTCTCTCTATCTCCCCTTCCCACTTCATATCTGCTGGTATAAAAATATATGAGAATCATTTTGTGGAAATAAAGCTAAAACTGTATGTAGTTTTACTGTTGAAATTATTGCAAAATGCTATTTGAAACGCAAGGGGTTAACCTGAAATGAAGTTTTTAAGCCTCTTACAGAGATGTAAACAGGTCCGGTCTGGGTCACAATGTACTTTTTGCTGCACCTGCTGAAACTAACAAGAACCTAAATTGTTACCAGACTGTAATCAGATGACCTAAATGTGGGCAAGCAATGTGAGATGGCAGCAAGGAGGGCTGGGGGATACTGGGATGCATAGGGAGAGGCATCACCAGTAGAAAACATGAAGTTAATATCCCTCTGTACAGACAGCTGGTCAGACCCCATCTGGAGTACTGTGTTCAGTTCTGGAGACCCAATCTCTGCAAAGACATGGACAGGATGGAATCTGTCCAGAGGAGGGCTATTAAAATGGTGCAGGGTCTGCACTGGAAGACATGTGAAGAGAGACTAAAGGAGCTTAATATGTATAGCCTCGAGGAAAGGAGGGAGACGGGGGACATGATAGAAACTTTCAAGTACCTCAAGGGAATCAACAAAGTCCAAGAGGGTAGCATCTTTCAAAAAAAGAGGTGTGCAAGAACAAGGGGGCACAATTTGAAGATAGAGGGGGGCGGCTCAGAGGTAATTTAAGGAAGTATTTTTTCACAGAGAGGTTTGTGGATGCATGGAACGGCCTTCGGAGGAGCTTGTGGAGTCAAAAACAGTGGTGGAATTCAAGCATGCATGGGACAGTCATAAGGCAATTCTGGGGGGTGGGGGTAGGAAGAAGTAGGCTGCTGGTTAACTAGGATCTGCAGCTTATCCAGTAGGTAGGGAAATGGGCAGACTGGGTGGGCCAAGCGGTCCTTATCTGCCATCAAATTCTATGTTTCTATGGTTCTCTGGAAAGGTCAGGGAAGCAGTGAAAATCAAAAAGAAAGCCTTCAGCAGGTACAAGGGAAGGAAGAATGGGGAGAGAGTACGACATGAGAATAAGGAAAACCAGGAGGACAGTTGCAGAAGCAAAGGCAGATACAGAGCTGTGGATTGAGGAAGGGGTCAAGTGAGGGGGGGAGAGTTCTTTAGATATATTAGGGGGAAAGAAAGAAAGAAGGGAAGAGGAATTGCTAGTAAGAAGGACAGGCAGAAAGCAGCTCTTCTTAATGACTACATCTGCTCTGTATTCACAAGGGAAAACAGAGGGTCTCTGCCAGACAGTGGCATTAAGTTGGCTATAAGGGGGATCCATGAGATGAGGCAGCAAGTATTCACCAATGAAAAGGTCTGGAAAGGGTTAGCAGTCCTAAAGATAGATAAGGCCACAGGACCAGATGGGATGCATCCGAGGAAGCTCAAGGAACTGGCAACAGTACTGAGCCCCTGGTAGGGTTATACAATGGCTCAATTGAGACAGGAGTAGTTCCAAAGGACTGGAGGGTATCGAACTTAGTCCCACTCCATAAGAGGGGGGGCAAGGAGCAACCAGGTACAGTAATTACAGACCTGTCAGTCTTATCTCTACTATGGGTAAACTGATGGAGACACACTCAAAGAGGACCTCGTGGACTACCTGGAGAGCAGTGGACTTCAGGATAGTAAACCGAGATTAGGGGAACAGTTCCCCTATGTCCCGAGTCTGAGTACAGAGAGGCCTGATATAAACATTCTTGCCAAAATTAAAACTTTAGAGCAATTAGGGTAAATATAGAGCTGGCAGTTTGAATAATACTAGTAAAGCTACTTCCCAAAGACCTGGAGTAATCCAGACAGAGCTAGCTGACAGGGACCTGGATAAACCCAGGCCAAAGCGATGTTAGTGCGTAAACTGGCCTGAATGACCTAACAAGGCTCCCAAATCATTTTACATACAAATAATATAGGCAAGACCCAAACTGAAGCAAACTAGCTGAATATTTCTGATAAATATTGCCTCTTCACTAACCACATTTCTTACACTCTCTACATTTAAACAGATGGAAGCTAAGTATTTCTAATAAATGTTATGGGTTCTTAGCTAACCACACTTTCACACCAATCTACATCTGGAGTGAAGGGAACAGCAACACCTACACCACTCTGATCGGTTGAAAAGTCACAGCAGATCAGGCAACTATGATGTGATTGGCTCCTTTGAGAGACCATTTCCAATTAGACTATAAAATCCCAGAGTTTTTGTCCCTCAGGGTGACACTCCGAATATGCTCTTGAGAAGCTGTTACCGAGTGTCCCCAGCAGGCATTTTTGGCTAAGACCTGTGACAATGGCCAGCAGAATGGTAAGAATAAAAGAGCTCTTTATCTCTAGCACAATCAAACTGGGCAACATGCAAAATATCAGTGATCAGGACTTGAGGTCCAAATAAGACCGCTCTAAGGGGAATGCTTTGCAATATGCATACAATGGTTAAATAATAGGCTTTTAGGATACAGGTTTTTAAGTAATGGGGTTTTAGGATACAGGTCTGAATAGTTATTTTTGTTAGGAATACAAACACGGTTACATAATTTAGTTAGGTTATATATTTCTAGTTCTTAGATCAAGAATTTCTATTTGGAAAGGACTGTTAAAATAGGTATTTGCTCACTACTTACGTGAATACGAAAAACAGGAGTTTGTCATGGCATAATGTAAAACATTCTCTTGTAAGAACTGTAATCATCATTTTTTCATGTATTCTGTTTCTGTAGTTTAGTGAGTATGCAAATATCCCGATTATAGTAATAATAGGTACAATAAAAACAGCCAGAGCCTTGCAAGTACACCCTGGATCTGTTTTTGTTATATGTATAGTAACTACTTACTCAGGCAATTGTATCTTATGGACCCTGGCATGGGCATCTAGAGCCAATATTGATCCAGGTCCTGATATCAGGTCTAGGCGACAAAACAGCATGGGTTTGTGGCTTGAAGTCTTGCCAGATCAGCCCGATAGTATAGTATTCTCCGACTGGGTAATGAGGGTAGTGAATAATGGTCACACAGAGGAATTACTCTGCTTTGATTTCAGTAAGGCTTTTGACTCTGTGCCTCACAGAAGGTTGCTGAAGAAGCTGAAGGATCTGGGTGCAACAAAGAACATAAATGGGTAAGAAACTGGCTGGACGGGAGACAGCAGAGGGTTGTGGCCAACAGTCAAATCAGAAGAGAGGGAGGTCATCAGTGGGGTGACACAAGGATTGGTCCTGACTCCAGTCTTTTTCAATTTGTTCATCAGTGATATGGGAGGAGAAGAAATCCAAGGCAAGATGTGTCTCTTCACAGATGACACTAAGCTCTGTGGCAGGGTAGACAGTGAGGAAAGGGCTAGGGAGGTGCAAAGAGACTTGCAAAGGCTAGACAGGTGGTCAAAGGTTTGGCAGTTGAAGCTCAATGCCAAAAAGCACAAGGTGATACATATAGGGAACAAGAAACCCAAGACAGAGTACTGGATTGGGGGTAGTTAAAGCTGGGCACAACCTTTGAGGAAAGGGACCTAGAGGAGAGCATCAGTGAATTCCTACAACAATCAAGCCAGTAAAGCAAGGCAAACAAGGATCCTGAGGTATACAGGACGGGGTATTGACAGCAAAAGGAAAGAAATATAACTATCTCTCTAGAAATCACTGGTGAGGCCCCATCTGGAATACTGTGCCTAGTTCTGGAGTTCTCACTTAAGGAAAGATGAGGACAGGCTGGCGACCATGCAATGTAGGGTGACTAAAATGATTCAGGGCCAGCAGGGCAGATCTTACGAGGACTGGCTAAATGCACTGAACATGAACTCGCTGGAGGCCAGACAAGAGAGGCAAGATATGCTAGAGGCCTTCAAGTTCCTGAAACGAATAAACAAGGTAAATTGCGAGGAGCTAATTATTTAGCACAAGTAATGGATCAAGAACATGGGGCCATGAGTGGAAACTGATGAGGGGGAGGTTCAAGAAGGAAGTGAGAAAAGAACAGTTACGTAAGAACTTGCCATAACAGTAGATTTTCAAGAGAATCTCATCAGGACACACTTATGGAGCTATAGCAGTCAGGTGTAAAGACCACAACAGAAACATTATTGCTAGCAGTCCACTAGGTGTCACCCACAATGTTTTATGTCAAAGTCCTCTCTATATAAATGTGGGTGGTCCTTCCCCCTCCTCAGTTCCCCACTGGAGATCAGACTCAAAGGACCTCTGGATAGGGACCCAGGAGACAGCTGAAGTTCCAGCTACCAGGCAAGGCTGGAAACAGCAGGTAGTCCATCCTGGAGACAGAGACAGCAGCAAGAAAGCTCTGAGTCTAAGGGGATGGAGGGTGGGATGGCATGGCCTGATGAGAGATTCTCTCAAAGATCTACTGTTTTGGAAAGTTCTTACATAACTGTACTATCTTCTTTGCAGATTTCTCTTTCATCAGGCCACACCTATGGAATGAGTCCCAAGTAGTACTGCCACAGAGACAGTCTGGGTGGCTGGAGGCTATAGCCTAAGACAGGAGACCTTGAAGCACAGTCAGGCAGAAGGCTGACCTTCTAGAGGCAATTTACAGACTGTAGGGTTTAGTAAAAGTGTGGACAATACTCCAAGTTGCAGCAGCACACATTTCTGAAGCTGATACATTCCTGAAACAGGCAACAGAAGTGGCCATGCCTCTAGCTGAATGACCACGGACTCCAGGAACTTCTTTGCCATACTTCCTATAACAAAACAAGATACAGTTGGCCAACCACCTGGACAGGCACTGTTTAGAAAATGGTATGCCCTCTTTCCCACTGGTGAAGGAAACAAAAAGCTGCAAGGATTTCCTGCAGTCCTTCTTGCGATGAACATAATATCTGAGTATTCTATGTACATCCAGCAATGCTTCCCTTGGACTGGTGTGCTCAGGAAAATATCCTGGTTGGGAGATAGTTTGATTCAGGTAATCTCCAACACTACCTTAGGAAGAAATTTAGGGTTGGTCTGTAAAGACACCCTGTCTTTATGGAAAATCAAATAAGGAGTTTTGCATATAACAGCCCGAAGTTCAGAAATCCTTTGAGCAACGTAATAACAAGTAAAAATAATGCTTTCCATTAAAGGAAGTATAAGCCACAAGTCAAGGCTAGCTCAAAAGGAGTCAAAGTGAGTTTCGCCAGCACAGATCCAGAAACAAATGGTTTGATACCTTTTATTGGACCAACATAGATGTAACAAAAGAAAATGGTGCCTAAGCTTTCGGACCAACCAAGTCCTTCCTCAGAAGCTTTCTGGATCTGTTCTTATAAGGACCAATATGGCAACTAAACTAATTTTTCCAGCACAAAATTCAGGTGCAAGACCAGGACTGGACTGCAGATGAGAAGCTTCAAGTGCAAGATGCCTCTCAAGAACATAAAGGTTACTTCTAGCTGAGCCACTATACAGCCCTCAATAGGCAAAAGAAAAGCTAAAACAGCAGTCAAGTGCACTTTGATGGAACAGTATTGGCAGTCATGCATCTGACAAGGACAATAAATACTTCAGATGAACCTAATTTACTGGACAAGTGAAGGAATCCAAGTGATGAGAAGCGGCCACAAAACAAACTGCTTCCACTTCAGTTATTTATTTATTGAACTTTCAAAATTACAACCTTTGAATCAACGACTCATTTGCAAAGGCTCCATGTCAAAGTCACAAAACAAACAAAGATGCAAAATAATTCAAGTTATATGAGGAATAATACAAGGGATACATGATATGAGAAGAGGCACAAGAATGCTGGATACAGAATGCATGGAGATACAAGATACAGTTCCATAAAAACAAAGTGCGATGGCAGGCACTAGAAGACAGTTGGTTACAATGGAGTCGAAGGAGGGGGTGGGGGTAGAACATAGGGAGGTTGGTAGGCAGGCAGTCAACAGACCTTGTCATTTTGGGGGGCGTGGCAAAGGGGATGGAGGGACAAGCGAGGAGCAGTTAGAAATGACTGATGATATGGGTGAGCACTAATGTGAGGAAAGGGCAGGCAATAGCAAGGGGGTGGAGGGAGCTAGGTACAGTCACTTCATTGAATAAGTGACTTTGGTGGAAGGTTTTCTGGCAGCCACCAGGACATCAGACACCTTTAGGGACACTCCAAATCTCGCGATGGCTATGTCTTCAGTAGCCAAGTATGGAGATCGAGTGGCTTGAGGTCCAGATGGACCAGTGTTCCCTGTTCCTGTGACAGTAAGCTGTTGTACGGGGCAGGGGTACTAGGGTTTCCACTGCCAGCTCTTGCAGAAAGGGAAACCAGATCTGGCAAGGCCAAAAGGGAACCATGAGAATTAGACTAGCTTACTCCATCTGGAGCTTGATTAGCAAACTCTAAATCAGAGGAAAGGTGTAAAGGAACCCCCCTTTTCAAGAGAGAGACAACGCATCTCATCAGAAAACTCCAGGCCCTGGAACAAGTGAGTAGAAAAATCGGCAGTTTTGCGTTGAGTGGGGACACAAAAAGGTCCGACTCTGGATGACCCCACCTGTCCAACAGGTCTTTGACCACTGAGGTCAGCAGCTCCCACTCATGCATTCTGGACTGTGACTGGTTTAGCTTGTCTGCCAGGACATTTTGGTTGCACGAAACATGGACAACCGATAGCTCTAAACCCAGTAGCATAGCAAATTCTCAGAGGGCCTGGGTGCAAGGCGATGTATTGGGCCCCTCCCCAGTTTTGAACAAACATTAACATTTTGATTTGGGCTCCTCAAACCTCATGGGCCCGGGTGCCACTGCACCCCCTGCACCCTTGTAACTACGCCCCTGCCTAAACCGTGTTCTAGAGCCCAATACCAAACCCTCAACACTTTCCTGCGAAGGGGGTAGGAACGAGTCCCCCTTTGCTTGTTTATGCAGTGTACTACACTGATGTTGTCCATCTGCATCAGCAGATGCCCCTGGGACAGATGGTTCTGGAAGGCTTGCAGAACATACAGAATGGCCCTCATCTCTAGGATGTTGATGTGGAGGGAAGTCTCCAATTTGGTCCATGTTCCTTTTGTCTGATGAGGTCTCAGATGTGCACCCCAACCCAGTCCCGAAGCGTCTGTGGTGAGAATCTGCTGAGGGGAGGAAATGAGGGCAGGAACCCCTTTCAGCAAATTGCTGGTTTCCATCCACTACTAGAGTACCTTTAGGCCGGAAGTTACTAGAACCTGCTGTTCTAGATCATTGGTGCACTGATCCCATTGGACTCAGTGTCCATTGAGGGATCCTCATATGCGGTCTGGCCAGGGGTACCGTGACAATGGCTGCTGTCACCAGGCCCAACAGTCTCAGGAATGTCCTGGCTGTGATATACCTGCTGCTGTAAAGCAGCTGGGCCTGTGCTATGAGGTGCTCCACCCTGTCCAGGGGCAGGAAAGCTAAGGCCTGAGCAGTGTCCAGTACTGCCCCTATGAACTGCAGACACTGACACGGGGTCAAGACTGACTTTGGCACATTGACCGTAATCCCTAGGGCATTGAACAGCTCTCTGGAGTTCACTAGGGTGACAGACATTTGTTCCTGGGACTAAACTTTGAAAAACCAGTTGTGTAGCTAGGGGAAGACATACAGTCCTTCTCTCCTGACAGCTTCTGCCACCAGAACTGCCAAGCATTTGGTAAATACCCATGGCGCAGATGACGAGCCAAAGGGCAGTACCCTGAACTGGTAGTATTCCCTCGAAACAGGAACCTGAAGTACTTCCTGTGGGGTGGACAAACCTTAATTTGCAAGTAAGCATCCTGCATGTCCAGGGAGCACCCCTTTTTGCAGGAGGAACAGCAGGCCTTGCAGAGTGACCATCCTGAACTTCTTGTACTGAATATAGAAGTTCAGATTCCTCAGATCCAGAATGGGCCTTTAGTCCCTGTTGATTCTGGGACAAGGCAAAAATGAGAATAGAAGCCCGTGTTCCTTTGCTCCCAAGGAACTGGTTCTATGGCTCTCTTGTGCAGCAGTGTACGTACTTCATCTAGTAGCACTGGTATGTGGTCTGGAGGATAAGTTGAGGGAATTAGTGTGATGGTCTAGAGGCAACTCCAGAAATTCTAGGGCATGGCCCTGTTCCGTTAACTGCAGGATCCAAGCATCTATTGTAATCTCTCTCCACTGTTCCAGGTAGAGGGAGAAGTGACCACCCCCACCATCTCTGGAGTTTGCAATGAATGGTGGGGGTCTAATAAGGAGTCATGCTAAAGCAGCTCCAGCAGCTCCAGCCACATCTCTAGGGGCTTTGGAGTGGGCACCTGTGCAGGAGGTTGGGGACAGCAAAGCTGCTCTGCTTTTGCTCTGTTGCCTGGCCCCCAACCTAGGCCTATTGGTAGCCCTTCGAAAGGGCACCCTCTGCCTACTTTTTGGTTGCGTGTGGTAGAGGGAATGGACTGACCTTAGGGTCCTTTCTGAGGCTTGGAGGTCAGAGAGGATATCTACATATCTGCCCAAAGTTTGTATCTTCTTGAAAGAGGCATTCAGAATGGATTGCTGGACATCACTAGCAAATCCTGACACCCCTCAACCAAGAATTGCTTCATAGGCAGATCCCAGCCACAGCTGCTCCTGCTTAGGCTTCTAAAATGTTGTAGGTAGACCTTAAGAGGAGTTTACCCATGTCAACCCCAGTCTGGAGGGCCTTGAGCATTTCCTGCTTCTGGGGACCCTCTGGGAGGGACTGGGCTACTACTTTAGCCTTTCTCAAGAGGGTATTCTGGTATTTGACCATATGGACCTGATATTTTGCTATTCTGAGGCCCAGTGTGGCAGAGGCAAAGGTTCTCTTTCCCATGAGGTCCAGTTTTCTCAACCCTTTATCGGGGGGGGGGGGAGACCGAGATATTTAGGCATCTTATACCTATCATGGGTTGCAGTTATCACAACCAAATCAGTTTCAGGTTGGCCTGTGAAAAAGGGCTTTCCTGAGGGGACTTGGTACAGTTTTTCTGCCTTTCTGGGCATGGCAGGGATCAAGCTTGGCCTGTGCCAGGCAGCCAGGATAGCACCCTCTTTGTGCAGCCAATAGAGGAGGAATGATAAGAGGTGGAGAATCTGGTAGCTGTAGAAACTCTGCCAAGTTTTTCCTAGTGGTGTCTTGTTCCTCAGCATCAAACCCCACTGTAGTTTGGAGTTGCTTCATCATAGAGATGAAGGAGGGGTCTTCAGAAGGGGACCTTGGAGTATACAATGTAGAGTCCTTACCCCTAGTGGAAATGGAGCCACACCTGTCAGAGTGGCTTCTATCCATATCTTCCACCTCTTCTTTCTCTTGTAATAGGTGGTCAGGGTTGCAGTCCTGATCCTCATCAATGGGCTCCGAAGGTCACAAAGAAGGAACAAAGTGAGGACATCAATGCCCTCAAGTGTGAAAGGCACGTCGACGGAGCAGACGTCAACTGGTCTAAGAGGCCACGTCCTCATTGTGCCTGGTGTGGGAAGAGGAGGTATAAGGTGGTGTATTGTCTCCACAATGGAGTAAAGTACAGTTTGAAAGTTGATAGTGGCCTTCAGTGCAGGAGCACCTTGCAACATTGATGGGTCTGACTGGAATCCTGATGTCAACGGGCCATCGGCAGCCATAGTAGGTCTGGCAGCACTCGCTGCCAGCAGACCTTGAGGGTTCTGAGGTCTGGGCGGTAGGACTAGTGATGCTGATGGGTGTGTCAGCAGCCCAGATGTCAATGGGCCTTCCCTGGCAGTGGGAGGTCCAGCAGAACTCACTGCCAGAGCCGACCTTGTGGGTTCTAAGTTCTGAGTGGCAGGAGGAGTCTCTGCCAAAGCGGTTGACGACCCTGCACCAGTCAGTGCCAAGAGTAGCAGTGACAGGGCATACCAGGGGGAGATTTATCCCTGCTCCATTCCCTCTCCCATTGTTTGTGCTTTCCTGAAGGCCTCTCTTAGGCCTTGCAAGACTGCGAGCCCAAGGAATGGACTGGTGACACGTTACAGTTCTTCCCCTGGAACTCTCTCTCCATTCTGGCTACCTTCTGCTCAATAAGAAATGTATGCAGGGCTTTTCGATGGTGTCCCTAGGTAGCTTGATTAAACTTCAGGCAGATCTGGCAGGCTTTAATATCGTGGCCTCTCCAAGACAGCACATGCAGATGACATGACAGTTGCTCAAGCAGATTTTTCCACTGCACTAGCAGTAATGGAAGAGTTTAGTGGCATCCTTGTCAACATACACAATGACAGTACTCACTTTAAAATAAAGTGATGGCTACTAGGGTGAGAAAAGTTATAAAACAGAAAAATCGAAGATTTAGTAGTCGACTGTAGTGGCAGTGTCTTCATTGAGTCTGGCAAGTATGGTCAACTGAGGGAAAAGAACTGAGGAGGGAGAAGGACCACCAACATTTATATAGTGAGGATGTTAATGTAAGACTTCGTGGGTGGCCTGTAGTGGACTACCGGCAAAAAGGTTTCTGTGTGGTCCTGGTGCCCGATGGCTATAGTTCCTTAGATATGACCTGATGAAAGAGATATCCTTGAAAAAGAGGTTTTATTTTACAGAGAGGGTGGTGGAGTTGTGGAACAATCTGCCAGCTGATGTGGTTGGCGCCAGAACTAACAGTGGTTTCAGACAGGGCTTGAACAGTGTAAAGGGCTTAGTGAGTTCTCAGGGTGACATTGGTAGGGCAGGGAGCTGTGGATAGTGTGGGTTAGAACCCTGTATGGACAATAAGTCCTTGGTTTGTTAAGGTTTTATGAGCAGACTGGATGGACCAATGGTCTTTTTCTGCCATCATTTTCTTTTGCTCCTTCCCAAGCCCCCAACAGCCCCACTCCTTCAGGCTCTCACATGCTTGCCTCCCCTGCATGCTGCCCTCAATTCTAGGTTGCCATACCTACCTCCAGGCTCCCCTGATAGCTCCAACACCCCAAGTGGTCCGGCTTAGCTCCCGGTTGCCCCCCCGGCTGGGATACTGGAGGAAAAATACCTCTAATACTGGTGCTTGTCAGTTGTGTGGCCTGGAAGAGGCTGTCATCTGGCACTGCAGGGTGGCCATTTTCCCATTTACTTTGTCCCCTCAATTCCTCCTCCCTAACAGAGTTGCACATCCTGTGGCGTCCTGTGAAGGATGCAAGACGGCATGCGCTCGTCCACACCAAGTGCGCCACCGCTGGCCCATTATCAGGAGCCACTCAAGGTAGGTGCAGACTGGTTCATCCTCCCTGCCAGTCTCCACTCCAGCCGCCCTGGGTGCAGGTCATGCACCCAGGTCACCAGTGTACCATGCAGGCACCCCATCGCTTGGCTTCATGGAGCTGTTTTCTGTCATCATTTTCTGTGTTTCTATTTTTCAGTGTGTGTATATATTAAGATTTTGAGGAATCAATTAGCAATATAATGGAATTAGCCTTTATTTTGACATATTAATTATGATACTATTGTTTGCTGGGTTATTTCAAAAGGGTGATGTATTTACCATATAGGAACACCACGGGTGCTTTTTGCATGTTTAAAATGGTGTATCTGGCATGTAAGGTGCCAGTTTGTTTTGCAACAGCAGTTTGTTCCTTTGACTGAAATAACTGAAAAACTGATAATCAGAATGTCAATTGATTTATGAGAAAGAAGTACTTTTTGTCTCCAAATTGAGTTATAGATTATTGGGGACATATTTCTTGAGCCATTATCTGCAACTGAGCAGGTAAGAAACAATTACTCACCAAAGTAATATTACTTACTCCAGGGGATTCTTTAGCATTATTGACAGATGCAGTATGCCAGCTGGGTTCAGCTGCCCCAGAGAGGAGGAGTCAATGCAAATGAGGAAGGCACTGGCCAATCAGGATACAGTTAGAGTAGAGTGCTGCCTGCAGTCAGCCTGAGGGACCTCAGAATGCATTTCAGAGCTGAAAAAGAGCAAAAACTGTACCCGCTAGGGCCAAAAAACTGTTAGCAATAACCCACCATATATTCTAACCCATTATTATGAAAAAATTATTTTTTATTTTTTTAATCACACTAATTAATGACAGTCGTCAAATTTGGCTAAATCCCCTAACAGAGCCTTTAGACAAGGTTTCCCGGGGAGGAAGGGTGGGAGTGTCAATAATGCTAAAGAATCCCCTGGAAGAAGTAATATTACTTCGGTGAATAAGAAAAAATTACTCACCTTAGTAATTGTATTTCTTCGAATGGGCTCTTGCTGTATTCTGACTATATACAGATAGCTCCAGTACTTGAACTGCTCTGGAGAGGAAAGAGTTAACTCTATGCCAAGGCACAGAACATCGAGCTCGAGCTCGGTTTTCAAACCTCTGTCCCAGGTACTCTTCAGTGTAACCGTCAGATTCTTACGAGCCCTATACTAACCAGCTAGCAACCCAGAAATTGTTTTTAAAACGTTTGTGCCAAAGGGCAAAAGACATAAATTTAGGGTCCAAAGACTCAAGTCAAGACCCCCAAAAAGAATCCAAGTAGGTAATAAACAAACTATAACAAAACATTGGAACAAGAAAAAGCCTCAATTAAGAAGAGGCACCCAGGTACACCCCTGGGGTGCAACACTGCGCCTGCCCGCTGACATCCCAAAACAACTAGGTTCCAGGAGGGGAGGCAGGGAGGGAGGTCAAAATACAGCAAGACTCTAGTGGAAGAAATACAATTACTAAGGTGAGTAATTTTATCTTCAAACATGAAGTTTTGCTGTGTTCTGACTATATGCAGACTACCAAGCAGTACCCCCAAGGAGGAGGGAACTACAGAACCTATTTTGGGAACAGGCTCTGCAGTACTGCAGTACCAAACCTAGAATCATGTCTTGCCTGACTGTCCAGGGAGTAATGCTTGGTAAATGTGTGAAAAGTCTTCCAGGTGGCTGCTTTACAGATCTCCACTAAGGGTATGTCTCTAGTTGCTGCGACTGAAGCAGCTGTACCTCTGGTAGAATGAGCTCTCAGGCCTGAGGGTGGCTCTTTCCCCAACTCTGAGTAGCAGAACTGAATGCAAAAGACACTACACCTAGCAATAGTTCTCTTGGTGGCAGGCTTACCATTACCCACCTCCCCATAAGTGAGAAATAGCTGGGAGCAGTCATTTCTATGGGGCTTAGTGGATTCTAAGTAGTAACTCAAAACCCTCTTTACATCAAGACTGTGTAGCTTCCTCTCTCCAGAAGAGGAGTGATCAGTGAAAAATACAGGCAGTGTCATAGACTGGTTCAGATGGAAGTCCAATACCACTTTAGAGAGGGATTTCCTATTTGTACGAAGGACCACCTTATCCCTGTGGAATGAGATGAAATCAGGTTCCACTGATAGAGCCTGTAACTCACTGATTCTCCCGGCAGAAGTAATAGCAACCAGGAATACAGTTTTCCAAGTCAGGTATTTGATCTCAGCTGGGCAAAGGGGATCAAAGGGAGGCTGCATCAGCTGTGCAATACAGATATTCAGGTCCCATAGAGGAGCAGGATCCCTGAAGGGAGGATTGATGTGGACCAAACCTTTAAATAATTTCTTGAAAACTGGGTGGGAAGCTAGAGAAGAGCCCTTCCCAGCTGACAGAAAAGCAGAAATAGCTGCCAAATGCACCTTGAGAGTGGTAGGCCGCGAAGGCCTAAATTGTTAAGATATACCAAATAATCTAAGGCAGTGGCAATATCAGCTGAATCTGGCTGGATGTGCCTCTGGGAACACCAAAACCCAAACCTCTTCCATTTAGAATCATAGGTTTTCCTAGTGGAAGGTTTTCTACTACCCTTAAGGATATCCAGAGCCGATTGTGAGAGATGCAGGTCTGCATATTCTAGCTCCTCAAGAACCAGACCTTGAGCCTGAGTGTGTGAAGATTGGGGTACAATATCCTCCTCTGAGATGAGGTGAGGAGGTTGAACTGTCTGGGAAGGCACAGAGGAATGGTCACTGATAGTGACAACAGTAGAGGATATCAAGGCTGTCTGGCCCAATCCGGGGCTATCAGAATGACAGTGCAGGGTTGGGACCTGATCTTGACTAGAACTCTGAATATCAGAGGAAAGGGAGGAAAAGCATAGAGAAACCTGTTGGTCCAATCCAACAGGGGGGCATCTAGAGGAAGAGATCCCCGCAGAGGGGTCCTGCAGCAGAACAGAGGGAGCTGATGGCTGTCCAGGGCTGCAAAGAGATCTATCTCTGGAGTGCCCCTTCTCTTGAAAATGATCCGAAGAATGAGAGGATTCATAGCCCATTCGTGGTGTGACCTTGAGAAATCCTGCTGAGAGCATCTGTAAGTACATTGTCCTTCCCTGGGAGATGCACAGCAATCAGAGAAGCCTGCAGGGAATAAGCTAGTGACCATATTTTCATGGCCTCGGTGCACAAGGCCGAGGACCGAGTGCCCCCCTGCTTGTTGATGTACCACATGGTTGTGGTGTTGTCTGTCCTGATCTGCACCACTTTCCCCTGAATTAAACTCAAAAATGTCTGAAGAGCCAGAAAGACAGCCCTGAGTTCGAGAAGATTTATGTGTAGAAGAGACTCCTGAAGGGACCAGGTTCCCTGAGCAGTATGCTGATCCAGGTGGGCTCCCCATCCCAGCAGAGAAGCATCTGTGGTGAGAGTCACTGTGGGAGCCTGACTTGAGGAAAGGAACCCCATGCCTCAAGTTGTCCTCTTCCAGCCACCACTGGATCTTTTTTCTGAGACCAGAAGGCTTTTAGGTGAAACTGAATATCCCTCATCTGAAACCTTGCCCCTTGCACTACTGCAGTACAGGCTGCCATGTGGCCTAGCAACTGCAAGAAGTGTCTGGCTGGCCGAGACACAAGTGGACGAAAAGAGGAAGCCAGAGAGATGAGGGATTGGACCCAAAGGAGAGGGAGGAAGGAAGGCCCTGGCCTGAACAGTGTCCAGCTCCACTCCTATAAATGTGAGAAGCTGAACTGGCTCCAGAACAGACTTTTCCAGATTTAGGATGAATCCTAGGGAGTGCAGAAGATTTTGAGTGACCCCTAGAGCCGACCTGACTTGGTCTGGGGACTGACCTACTATGAGCCAGTCACCCAGATAAGGGAACAGTAAGATGCCTTGTCTTCTGAGGAAGGCCACCACTACTGCTAAGCATTTGATGAATACTCTTGGGGCAGATGATAGGCCAAAAAGGCATTGCTCTGAACTGGTAATGGCCTGAGGGCAGCTCGAACCGGAGGTACTTTCTGTGGGACTGCCTGATAGGTATGTGGAAGTAGGCATCCTTGAGATCCAGGGAGGCTAGCCAGTCTCCTGGTCTCAGAGAGGGAAGAATAATTCCCAGAGTCACCATCTTGAACTTTGGCTTTAGTATGTGTTTCAGGGTTTTTTTTAACTCCAAAAATTGATTAGCGTTTTGCTCATAAAAGTGCTAAAACATTGTGAAAATGCATAGCACTTGCCTCATTGTGTTTAACAAACATAACACTTCTAGAAAACCTATATAAATACTTACTGTACAGCTAGCATTGTCATGAGAAAAAAAACTGCTAATCAATTATTTAAAACCCTGTGTTTGTTTAGGTATTGTAGCTCCAGGATGGGTCGCCACTCCCCTGTCTTTTTTAGGGTAAGGAAGTACCTAAAGTACAATCCTTTTCCCCTGTGAATGAGATGTACCCTTTCCACTGCATGCAGAAGCAGTAGAGAAGAAACCTCTATTTCTAAGGCCTGTGTTTCCTCTTCTGAGGAAGGACAGAAAGCCTTTGCTGTCAGCTTTGGGAACCTGCTGAAGCTGAGAGCAAGACCCTGGCTCACTACTTCCGGGACCCACTTGTCTGAAGTGACAGACTTCCAGGCCTGGAAAAAGTGAGCCAGTCTGCCCCCTACAGGAATTGGGAAGGCGACCCTGGCTAACACATCAAGGTGTCCGCTTGTCAGGGGGCTTAGACTGAGAGGAGGATGCAGCCCTTGTCATCCCCCTTCTGCCTCTTCCCCTAAAGAACCCCTTCTGCTGAAAAGAAGAGGAGGCCTGGGCCTGGTAGAAAGGCCTGTGAAAAGGCCTGCCCTTGCCAGCCCTGGATTACTCCCTCTGAAGAGTGGTCTGCTTTTCTTTGGCTGCAGCACTCCTGTATGTGGTCCTGTACTTGTCCATCTTTTTCATGTACGTCTCTGTTTGTTCCCCAAACAGAGAGTTACCAGTGAGTGACAGGAAAACCCATGGCCTTGGTCTGGGTATCCTGAGATAAATTGGTACACCTGAGCCAGGCAAATCTCCTCATGGAAACAGATGTAGCCATGACCCTAGAATGAACATCATTCGAGTCCACAGCAGCATGAAATTGGACCTTTGAAGCTTCAATGCCATCCACAGCCACCTGCTCCAGCTCCTTGGCCAGCTGGGAAGGGGCATTCTTAGCCAGCTCCAGAACCGTATCCCACCTAGACTTCTGGTATCTGGCTGTATATGCCATATAATTGGATTGCCTGAGTCCCAAAGAGGATGCCAAGTACTGCTTCTTTGCCATGGCATCCACTTTCCTGGAATCCTTATCCAGTGGAGTAACCAGCCTTAAACAAAGTGTACGCACAAAAATCTAAGTTATAGGCTGGAGGTCTGGGGCCACCTATGCCCCCCAAAAATGTTTGTTTTTTGGTGCATTCTGGTGCATTTTGGAGGTGTTTTGAGCTACATTCTATTTCATTTTGGGGGTCATGTGAAACAAAATGTGCTACCCTGTTACCCCCTCCCCTCCCAGTACGTTGCACTCTAGTCCCTTCCCATGAGCCCCCAGTCCACTATGCTGCCCAGACCACCCACCCCATAGCTCAGCCACCTGCGTCTATGCATAGCCCCTAGCCCTCCCTAAGCCCAACAAGTTTCACCCTAGCTTCCCGCCCTAAAATCCTTAACCCTTCCCCAGCACAGCAAGTTGCATCCCTCCCTCATATCTAGAGTTTCCATCCCTCTCTGCAGCTCAACATGTTGCCCTTTCTCCCAGTCCCACAAGCTGGCCCCTAGCACAACTCACCAGATTCCCTGGCCTTCCCCCCACCCACCACATTGACTTTTCCCCCTGCCCACCCAGCAAGTTGCATCCAACTTCCAAGCCCAACCCAGCACAGCAGGTTGCATCATAGCCCCCTCAACCTGACTGCACACAAAGTGCAATGAACTAAACAGGTGTTGAACTCATGAACTGAATACCTTCCCTCAGAAAATTAAACACACATTGTATGCAACTTAAGTCACTCTAGTCCACTGCCTCTTTCTGCCTCTTTACAAGTACTCTTCATCACCCTTCCAACCCCTACTCCCTGTACCCCCCCTCGCAATAGGTACTTTAGTTGCACTGTGGTGGAGGCATCACCAGGGAATATAGGACTGCCCAAGGTTGGAAAACGGAGACACTTATTGAACCACCAAGGATGCAGACTGAATGTCCATGGTTGTATGACTTTAATACCATGACTGCAATCTGTCATTCCCAGCCCAGTTCAACAAAGGGGATTTGTGCATTGTGACTTGCACTACTATAATTATGCACCTTTATTATCATAATGTATGATATCATGAGTGTGCAGGACACAAGCTGACAGAGCAAAACAGGTTGGTCAGTGTCACAAAACGTAGCTGACACCAAGATAATTGAGCCAGTAGCACTCATCACCTGAGGTGTCTTAGTCAAATATTTTTTTCTGGAATGATGAGTCCCATATTGTGCTTGTGACCTCAATTCTAATAGCTGTACAGCTAAGATCAGTTGTAAGCTACACTAGCAGCCTCAGGGACTTTATAGGACCTTGGGGTCCGTACATAGTCTAAAAGTTCAAGGTGCTCTGAAAACCAGCTGACTATCTGCAAATTTTATACACATTTGTCAGGTAATTAACATTGTACATCCCAGCGTGTAGTGGTTCATGATCAAGCAGCAAAAGTATTTGTTAACTTTGTACTGCAGATTCCAACTCCAGGTTCATGCGGTGGGGCGGGGATTACAGAACAAAGAAGCAATAGGGCCCCTCATGCAAAACATCTGATCTTGGTGTTGGTGTCACCAGGAGGAGGAGGAGGAAAGAAATTACATTGTTTGGTTTCTTAATCATGGTGAAGGGGAAGGAGGGCAGCATGGACAAACTACAGATGCTCAGCAGGACTGATACAAAAGAATTTATACTATAAATATTTTATATGCGCTAATGGTTGTTTTATGTTTATTGGTGGGAAGGCAGGGCCCCAAAATATAATTTGCAGGAGGGCTCTTCATGTCATTAGCACAGCTTCACCCCCCCCCACACACACAATAATTAGGCCCTTTTTGGATGGCCGCTATGTGTGTGGTCACACCCTATTGTGTGACGCCACACCAAGAGAAAAATCATCTGACCCCACATTACCAAAATCTGCTTGTATTTAACTTAAATGTTATGCCATATTATCAGAATGATATTAACGATCCTTGTTTGCAAGTTACCCATGTCCTTCTGTTGAAGCCCAGGTCATCCCTGACAATGGGATCTATGTATTTCTGCAGACCTACCTTGAACTAAACCAAAGGAGGCAAAATAAAACATTTGTCGACCTCCAAGGTCTACCAGTTGTCAACCATCAAAGTTGCTTTCTCAACTAATGTACTGCAGTCAGCTGACAGTTTCCAACTAAATTCAAGACAACTGATTGACCTAAAGCCTGTGCAGCATTGCAAGTCTTAACAAATCATCCAGAGCCTGACTGCAGTAGGTAAGAATTTAAAACTTGAGCCATCTTGTCAATAGAACATGTCCCCATAATTCAAGTTCAAGTTGTTTCCGACTGTCCTGAACCCTTAAAAAGCAGCAGTTGTCACCAGCCCCTGCATGTACATTTCAAGATGTGTGCCAGTGAGATGACTGATCCTCAGTTTTAATGCACACAGATAGAATGTGCATGTATCAGAATTTAACTTAAAAACCACTTTCCTATCACACCTCAACATGCTGATGGATCACAACCTAGCTAGTTGTTCATCTCGCAGTGAAAAACACACTGACCCTGCTACACCAACCCCCAGCCTGCTTAACTGCAGCTTTTTGGGAGCGTGATCATCTCAGAGAGACGCCTCACAACAGAGAAAACCTGCCTGTTGACATAAATCTTATGGCATCACCCCAATTCAGTGCCCCCCAACCCAACCCTCCTCAAAATTTTCTTCTTCTCTGAGAGCACCTTCAGCACTCCAGAGCCATGCTGTTGAAAGCTGCTCCACAGCGTTTCAGGAATTTGTTGCTACAGGGAGGAAAGGGATTAGTGTTTCTGCTATAGGGAGTGGTTGTCTGAAGAAAAAAAAACACTTCAGAAATCGCACTGCTCAGCCTGCCAGCAACGAGCAACAGCTCAGAGAGTGTTCAGAACTTGGGAAGGTATGGAGTACTGCAAGAGCCCTCGTCAGTGTACAGGGGGCAAGGGAAATGTCAGCAATCAGCAACAGCTGCTACTGAAATATTAAGCAAACAAAAAAAACAGAGTTGTGGCTTCAGAACTACTCAGCAGTGCCGAAATAACAACTAATCCGCATATACAAAAATAGGTTACTCGCTCTTGAGGAGAAAAAAACTACCACTGCTAGGGAATGTTAAAAAATCAAATATTTTATTTTTAAACATGTTAGCACACTCACAAATGCACACGTCAACATTTCAAGCCAGCAGGCTCTTGATCAAGACTAATAAAGAGCCTGCTGGCTTGAAACATTGACGTATATTTTCGTGGGTGTGCTACCATGTTTAAAAATAAAATATCTGATTTAACGTTCCCTAGCAGTGGCAGTTTTTTTCTCCTCAAAAGCGAGTAGCCGATTTTTGTGTGTACTGAAATGTTAAGAATGATGCACACCTCTAACTGCAGATGGCTTCTAACACGCTCATTTTGAGCTTTTGAATGAAGCCAGCTGCTCCGGAACCATAGCAGTATCATGCAAACAGCGAAGGTGAAAGCTGCAAGTATTATCACTGAAAACCAGTTGAATTTCTTAGCATTTCACATTCGCTACTTGGATACCGTTACAGCCCCAATTGTCACAGGTAAATAAAATAATAGGTTCACACCCACGAGGATTTAATGCTAAACGGACCCTGCTTGACTTGCAGCAGTAAGGGAAAGCAGAAACAAATTCAGAAATTCGACAAACACTATAATGAAAATAAGGGAGAAAAAATATAATTGCAAATGGGGGTGTATGCTAGAAAGCAGATGAAATTGCTAAGAAAAGTTATCCTTCTCCACGACGCCCACCGGGCCCCTGCTCGACGGATAGCATTTTTATTTATTTATTTTTTTTAAACGGCAATTTAAAAAGGGAAGATTTTTTTTGTACACAGTGCCATACAATAAGTATGCATGGTTATGCCACTGTCCTTATCTGGGGGGTGAGATGCCAGGGGAATATTAGCCTTGTCACAGGCTGCAGTTTGCACTACCCCAAAATGGCTGCAATGGTTAATAAGAAAATCCGTACCAGGGCCTAACAGAGCATACCTCCTGTCCATTTTCTTCTCCACAGGAGGTATGGATGTTGGAAACTGTAATATTTTTGGGGTCTGTTTCCCAGGGACTTGTGCAGAGGGATAGACACCATTTTGACTCTGGGACATCCATCATCTCAACATAGTCAGGCTCCTCCTGATCCTGTTCAGCTTCTTCCAATGGAAGCTGGAGAGTCTCAGCCGCCTTCTTGTAAAACAAGAAGTGGGAGGGGGACTCAGAAAGCCTGCGAGGAGACACATTAGAAGGCCTGTCTGGGGAGATGTCAGGCTCGATAGACTCATCTAGGTCTTCATAATCCTCATCTTCATCACTACTACCTACTAATACACTTACTGTACCGGGACAGAGATGTAAAGACCGAAAAAATAAAGAAGCGGTTTACTAAACCAACCGATTTTACCACAGCCGAACTGAAGTGAAGGAGATCATCTCTGGAGCGACTTCACAGTAAGGCGGAGTAAAGAATCTGATGGTTACACTAAAGAGTACCTGGGACAGAGGTTTGAAAACAGAGCTCGAGCTTAACGTTCTATGCCTTGGCATAGAGTTAACTCTTTCCTCTCCGGAGCAGTTCAAGTGCTGGGGCTAACTGCATATAGTCAGAATACAGCAAGACTTCAGGTTGTTTGAATTGTTTCTTCTAACTCCAAGAATTCTTTAGCATCTATTGACAGATGCAGACTTCTAAGCAGTGTAGTTGGGAGGAGGGCACAGAAACCTATTTTAAGAAGAGGCTCTGAAGTACCGTCCTGCCAAATTTGGCATCCTATCAGACTACACATCCAAGAAAAGATCTTACTGAATGTGAGAAGCAAATTTCAAATAAGTGGTCTGCACACTTCTAGTAAGGATATAGCCTTGAATGCTGCCCAGGAGGCAGCTGTTCTCCAGGAAATAGGCCCTAAGCACGAGGAGGGCTGAATGTCAGCCTTGCTGTACCAGACCCGAAATACAGGAAAACAGTCCCGTGGGAAAATACTCTTCATCACTGGTTTCTCCTTTTCAGCAAAAACGCAGGAAAGGAAGGGATGACAACGACAGTACCTGAACTGCTAGGCCCGCTGACACAGACCGGCAAGACTAATTCATGCCCCATCCGAGCAGCTTGAGATAGCCTAGACAGGACTTGTCTGAGAGCAGTACAGGCATAGAAAAAGGGTTGATGAAGGTGGAAATGTTAGACACTTGGGAAAAGGATTTCCTATTCATCCAGAGCAGGGTTTTAAATAATTGATTAGCAGTTTTTTTCTTGGGACTATACTAACTGTACAGAAAGTATTTATATAGATTTTCTAGAAGTGCTGTGTTTGTTAAACACAGTGAGGCAGAGTTATGCATTTTTACAAAGATTTAGCACTTTTATGAGCAACACTAATCAATTTTTAGAGTTAAATAAATCCCTGCAGAGGACTAAATTGTTCTTAAAGGCACTGAGAGGAAAAGGCCTAAAAGAAAAACCTGAAACTCTGAAATCCGTCTGACAGAGGAAAAGACAAGCAGAAAGGTTGTCTTCGATGTTACTTGCTTCAGGACAGAATTGCCACAGGTTCAAAGGGACACCCATGAACTTGAATATACAGGTTTGTGCTCCATGGGAAAAAACTCCAGTCCCTAGAAGGGTCTGGAGGTGACACGGCCCCTTACGGAATTCTTTGAAACGGTCTGAGAAATGACAGATTTCTCTTGCATGACTGAAAAAGAATCCGAGTAACTGCTAGGTGTACTCCCAAAAAAGAGGCCTACTGTCAGTAAGAAAATAAAAACCTTTATATTTTTACAGGAAACAAGTCACAAAGACCAAACTAGTTCCGTGTACAAGACAGTAATACCTGGATATGAACTAAATAATCCAGTCATGAGAGGAAAGAGGACTGAAAAACTCTAGGCGCTTGTCCTTGTACCAAGGGGAAAAACCGCTTCCACTAGGAAACTGAGGTTTTCGTGGTACTAAAACTTTTTTTTTTTAAATAGACGTTCCAGGCCTTGTTTGGATACAGGGACTCTAGGAGATCTAGCCTCTCAAGAACCAGGCCTTGAGGAGAAAAGACTGGGAGCTGAGAAAACGCTACTCCTGTGTGAGAAAGGAAGTAGCTTGTGGAAATAAAAGCAGCCAGAAGGCTGTTTAACTGAAACCATTTTTTTTTTTTTTTTTTTTTTTTAAAATCAGAAAGTACCAAGGCTGTCCAGAGCCACCGGGATCGTGGTGGCCGATTCCTTAGCTAGAGAGGTACTTAGGAACAAGTGATATATGGGAGAGAGACAGAAAACTTCTTCGACCAGTCTTGAGATAAAAAGGTCCACTGGAAGGAACCCCGAGCTGGGGCCTGCAACAGGAAAAAGGAAAAAACTGGTGGTTTGGGCTGGAGGTGAAAATTCAGATCTGGACTTGACCTTACCCCCCGAATGATGTGGCTAGGACTTGTGTGCAGAGGGCTCACTTGCGGTGGCCCTGACCAATGCAGCTTAGAGGATCTGCCAAAGGGCCCACTTGCGGTGCCCCTGACTATGCCAAAGTGTTGTCCTTGCCCGACAGATGGATAAGTGACTAAGACACCTCCAAAGAAGCCAGCTAGAGATCAAAACTCTTAGCTATTGCAAAGAGATTGGAAGTCTTGTGTCCCAAATGCCCATTGGTGTGATACAGGGCAGGAATATCATCCGGTCCTCTCTGTACTAAATGACCTCTGGACTGAAAAAATGCAGGCCTGAGAGATGCTCTGAGATTCCAGGGACTGATGAAACAAGGACTCTCTCAGAAATCAAGACCCAATGATGGAACCCCCCGCAGGGAAGCACCCACTGGAAGGAAGCCTCTGTACCGAAGATTTGAAGGGGAGAGGTGTGAAGCTCACAGTTTCCTTACACCAGTCCAGCTTGTAACAGAGTTCAGGCTTCATGAAAAATTCTCTTATTTGGAATTTGGAATCTGACCTAGAGGTCTAGCCCCAGGACTCTAGTGACAAAATTATGCACCATACACAGGGAATGAACGTCCCCTGACGAGAGATGAGCATTGTCCCCTGAGAGTTGCCAAGATTTGGATGGTTAGGGAACTTTTTTCTAGTAGGTACAAAAAAACCCCAAGACTGTAGGAAAAAACATGCCAGACTTAGGGCTTGAAAACCAAAGTCAAGGAGAATTGGCTAAGGACGGCCAGGCAGTCTAAACAGCATAGAAGAAAACTGGTAGCCGCCTGAGAAAAACCCCGGGCTAAGGAACCGAGAACATAGAATGTATCGAGGGAGATTAGAAAATCCCCTGCATTTGCAAAAGAAAGACATACAAACATATGAAGAAGCCAGCAGAAGAAGGCCATTTGGTCTATCAAGTCTGCTCGTATTGCAGGGTCCACAGCTTGAGCTACTGCTCCAGCCCTCCCTCCCTCCCCACTCCTCCCATCCTCCCTACCCATGATTCTTACCTTCCCCTATGCTTATCCCAGCTCTCTTAAAGCTGCCCACTGTCTTCAATGAGATAACCTCTTCCGGCAGCGCATTCCAAGTGCCCATCACCCTCTCTGTGAAGAAGTACTTCCTGACCTCTCTCCTAAACTTCCCACCCTTCAGCTTAAGACTGTGCCCCCTTGTGATATGGTTGCCACTCAGCTTAAAGAAACTCTCCTTATCAACCTTATTTATCCCTTTCAAGTACTCGAATGTCCCAATCATGTCCCCTCTTTCTCTCCTGTCTTCCAGGGAGTACATGTTCAGTGCCCTCAACCTCTCCTCGTATGCCTTGTCCTGCTGACTGGCTATCATCTTTGTTGCCCTCCTCTGTACCTTCTCCAGAAGGGTAATGTCCTTTTTGAGGTGTGGGCACCAGTACTGAACTCCACACTCTAGAGGTGGCCTTACCAGTGACTGTACAAGGGCAGTATAACCGCCTTTCTCCTGCTACTGATCCCTCTAGCTATGCATCCCAGCATCTTGTTTGCCTTTGCTGCTGCTTTCTTGCACTGCGTGGAGTGCTTCAGGTCACTAATGATCATCACTCCCAGGTCCTTCTCCTCCTCTGATGCAGCTACTCGGACTCCACCCAGGTAATACTCTGTCCTGGGATTCTTGGCTCCAATATGCATAACTCTGCATTTCTTGGCAGTGAAGCCAAGCTGCCAGATCCTGGACCACCTCCCCAGCTTTTCTAGATCTTCCTGTAGGTCCCGTATCCCTTCAGCTGTGTCCACGCTCCCACAGAGCTTGGTGTCATCTGCAAATAGACACATTTTGCATTTAATGCCATCCCTAATGTCATTGATGAAGACACTGAACAACACTGGCCCCAGCACAGAGCCCTGTGGGACCCACTGGTTACCTCTCTGGTGCCAGATAACTCTTCCCCCACCACCACCCTCCTTTAAAATTCAGGTAATAGCCTGAAAAAAAAAAAGGCCCCACTCCCAAGGAGAAGAGAACCCTTTCACGACTTTGACCCTCACAAGGTTGTAGTGCTCTAGTTCCCACTGCTGACATGCTACTGGAGAAAAACAGAGAAGCTGGGTTTTATTTAACTCTAAAAATTGATTAGTGTTTTGCTCATAAAAGTTCTAAAACATTGTGAAGTCAGCCAACCTCCTTGTGAATAGTGCTCCAGAACTGTTGCACTATGGCATAGGATACAGCAAAAAACTCTTAATATATAATAGCGTACACTACAAAGGTAGGAGGCATTACGTAAAATTTCTCACACATGGTATATGATTATCTAGAGTCTATCTCTGGAGGGAAAGCAGACAGTGGCACAAGGCTGAGAAGCAGGCCGCTGTTTGCACTAACTCTCTTTAATCTGAAAGTGTACAAATAAAAACAGCAGAACACTTACCGAGCCGGTATTTCCTCTGAATGCTTCTGTCAACCCTGAAAGAGGAGGGGTATCCAGAACCTACCTGTAGGTGTTTCCAGAGAGTTGTCAACTTCTTTGGAGGAGAGCAACCACTAGATCTATGAAGTTGTCATCCTCCACCTCTTTATCTGTGTCATCCTGGAGGGAAAAGTCCAGGGAGATCACCGGTTGAATATAAATGCCTCATTATACCATAACCTGAATCAACCCCAGGGTGACCAACTGGAATTAGTGGGTACCGAGAGGAGTTCATGAAGGAAAATCCTCTCCTAAATTACTACTACTGATAACAACAACAACAACATCATCAACAACATCATCCTTTGGCGTAAGGATTAACATGGAGAGGAATACTCGGACCCAAAGGAGCCAAGAACACACCCAGAAATATAAAGTCTGGAATAATTGCCAAGCTCTCAGAAATTCAGTTGCAGAGGGCATAATTGTATCAACCCTTGATGACTCCCTAAATCTTAAGGAGGGAGGGTCAGAGGAGATTAATCTCTATGTGCAGGGAAGAGGGCACCGTGCCTATTTTCAAATTAAAGGCTTGGACAGAGAAAGAACTACTACAGAACCAGGCTTGTAATAATAGAAGTCCCAAGGGAACTTGTCATTTCTTTTGTGTTAACTTGAGGTACCCTCCTCAGCACTTTTAGAGGAGGGGGAGGCAGACTGAAAGCCCAGACAATAATAGTTAGGCCAAAGTTTAAACAAATCAAAATCAACTTTAAGGGATTTTTTTTTTCCACAGAGGAAAAAACAGAACCACCTCCACACCTCTTGTCAACAAAGCCCACTGCACAGCAAACAAGACAGTCTCACCCCAAAAGAGAGGGTATTACCCTTCAAATATCAATCATTTTGAATTTAAATAGAGAAAAACGGGTTCCAAGAATTCACGCTGGTGCGCAACGGAAAAAATGCACACAAAAAAACAAATTCACGATTTTAATGCAAAAAGCATTAAAACCACCGATAAATACTAAAACTAACAAATTAAATAAAACCACACAATTTATCACGACACAGGCGAATTTTACTTCAAAAAACCGCCGAAGCAGGAAAAACACAAAAAAATCCCGCATCTGCATGGAACCCAGCACAGATGCGGTAAAAATAGATAAAATGAAAATATACAAAATACCTTAAAAGCAGCACTCAAAAAGAAAGGAAATGGCACAGGAAGATCTCTGAAGATGAGAGCTCCGGGGCAGTGTTGCCAGTTCAGCGGAGAAAAAGTTCTGAGGTCCTTCAGGCTGACTGCAGGCAGCACTCTACTCTAACTGAATCCTGATTGGCCAATGCCTTCCTCATTTGCACTGTCTCCTCCTCTCCGGGGCAGCTGAACCCAGCTGACATACTGCATCTGTCAAAAGATGCTAAAGAATTCCTGGGGTGAGAATAGGTTATAATGTCTGTTATTGTGGCCCACTGGCGCAGAGGCACAGTTGGCGCCTTCAGCGCCGACGACCAGGGTTCAGGAATGGACTCGGGAGTCGTAGGACCGGCCAGAGAGAATGGGATTGAGCATCTGGTGGACTGCTCTCCTACTCTGGGGGGTGGTGGGGTTGAGTGTCCGATGTACGATGGACCCCTGGCGGAGGTCAGGAGTTCCACGGTGTTCGGCGCCTGCATGTTCTGGGGGCGGGGTGGATGCAGGTAGTCATTGCATGTCCCTTCCCTCGTGAGGTTTACAGCCTACAAAATGCTGACCCCCGCTAATGAGCCGGCTCCATTGCCGTCCCCTCTGGCTACCAGAGTTCGCCTATCGGCGGCCCCACTCGGGGGAAGGGGGGGTAAGCCCGAGTATGAGGGGGTGGCTGCCAGAGCCTGGCGAGCCCGTCGGGGCTTTGGGAGTTGGCACAAAAAAATTAAAAAAAATAACATCTATTTCCTTGTTTCTGGTCTTTAATTTTCTTTATTAAATTTCATTTTCACTATGGTGACTGATTTTTTGATTTAGTTTTAATTTTTTGCTCGTCTAATTCTGTATCCTAGTTAGTGTATAAATTTAACAGCCTTAAACTATTCTCTAAAAACAAATTTTTCATATATATGTGGGAATTAATCACTTAACTATTTGTTTACTTATGTCAGACATTGACTGTATTTGTCTTAGTTATTACTTTATTAGACTTAAAGGGTACCTAAACAAGCAGTTTTTTAAAACTGCAAACTCCAAAATCTGGCTTCTTAGCAAGGTAAAGTAAAGGCTGCTGTTTACATTTATGTTAAAACTGCATTTATGTAAATAACATAAATGCAGTTTCATAGTTTTTGAAAAAATGTAAACATCAGCCTTTCACTTTCAAAAAACAGCCTTGGTTTCTCCCTAAGATGTCTGCCAAGTGTGTTAAGTGATGAGTCATGATGACATCATCAGAGACAGAGATCCACATATATTTCTATAGTGCTAACTAGTTCTTCTTTCTCTCTTTATTTTGAATTGTTGTACCAGAATGATCAACACCATGTATTAACTCGTGGATTATTTTGATCAGTACACATGTTAGGTTATGATTTTGTTCATTTTGTTTACTTTAACTCCCCGGAAAATGTTTTGCAATCCAGCTGACTTTTTCTTTGGCAAACTGCATTACAGTACAACACTTCAGATACCTGATGATTTAGCGGTTATATGATGCACTGAATTTTTTTTTGTTAACCAGGAGAGACACACTAAGCTGAAAGCCTGTTTACAGGTGTGGCCTGGGAGCACAAGGGAGTTTAGTGACTTGCTCAGGGTCACACAGCAAAGAATCGGTCTTGTTCAGTTCCAAAGCTCATGCTCTCTTGTTAATCCACAAATAAGGCTTTCTTTTTCCATGTGAACCCCCCTGCACCTAGCCTGCCTTCTGTTGAACACCCCACCATCCATACCCTGTCCTTAGTACTGACTGGGGCTGCATATGAGCTTGTGGTCTCATGAAGAGAATTATCACACCTCAGACTGTAATCGTATACCTCGGAGAGTTGTGCACACCTATACTGATATGCATCATCAGCTGGCACTGTTAAAAAATGCCTCCTAAATCACTATCCAGTCCACATTCTCAATGTCTGACTTCTGCTCCTACAGTAAACATTGAATGGATCACCACCCTTCTGCACAGTGAAGGTAATGTGTATAGTTCCCTGTTGTGTTTTTTTCTCCACCTTATTAATCAACAACTAGGTCTTCCTGGAGGGCCAAACAATAAGCATCATGACTCACCAGAAAAACTGCTGTTCATGCCCTCAAAAGGACTGCACTTACAATGGATAACAATATTATCAGCAGGAGAAAACAATGGTATAGTTGCAGAGTTGTGGGGGTTTGGAATACCTTGCCAATAGAACTGGTAGATAGTATTACTATGACGGAATTTAAGAATGGGATTGACCGTCACTTTGGTAATAGAAAATTTTTAATTTAATTATGTTTGGCAAGCCTTATAGGGTAGTATACTATCTTCTGGCTTGTAAATACCTATGATACCTATGAGAGGCATACTAATACCTTGAGTGAATCCACTTGACTTCCAGTGTCAGTCTACTCCTTCATCTGTGATCTGCAGAACCCCGCAGGACAGTTCCCAGCAATTCTTCTCCAGTACTTTTCTGTGCTCTACTCCACAATGCGAGTTGGCTGGCTACCACCCTTCCAAATCTTGAATGAGTTATACACAACTCCCTCAATACTGTCCTAACAAACATCAACCCTCCCCACCAGAGGGTAAGCTCCCTACACTGAATTCAAGTAACAATTTAGGTGCAGCCTTGCCACTCCCGAGTATTTGTCATCGCTGGCTACTCTCATCCACAATCAGGTAGTGGTCATGATGCTGGCAGCCCCACATTTCAGATCTCACAGTGATCTGCTCAGCGTCCTCCTTCATGTCTTCAGCTAACCTGAATATAGCTGTACCCTGCTAGAATTGCCTCTTCAGTGCCTCTCTGGCATTTATTCTTCTCACCTGCTCCCCACACCAAAAACTGGTGAGTTCACTACCTTTCCGCATCATGAATGTGTTTAGTACAGTCTTCCATGTTATATTTACATATTACTAATAAATATGATCTTCTGGTAAGCCAGGCTGATAGCAGCATGGCACAAGTGGAAAAAATAGGCTTTCCTACCCATATAAGATCGAAGCCACCTATGATTAGGCACTATTATATGACGTGCATAATGATGTGCACACCCAACATTTAATATGCCTAATCAAAGGTAGCCTAGATCTTTTAAGTTTAGGAAAGTCCATCATTCCCCTTGTTCCCTGCTGCTATGAGCCTTACTTACTGGAAAGATATGTTTATATTTGATATGTCAAAATAAAACGGGGACTGTACTAATTGCACTCATGATGCAGAAGGGTGATAAGCTCACCAGTTTTTGGTGTGAGGAGGAATAGTGAAGAATGAATACCAGAGGGGGGACCGAGAAGGCCACTCTTGCAAGGTACTGCTATATTCAGGGAAGGGGATGACAGAAGAGAAATATGAGCAGATTACTGTGAGAAATAAGATGTGGGGGCTGCCAGCACTTTGATCACTACCTGACCCCATTGTCCTGGCCAACATTCCCCTTCCCATAAAACCAGTTCATGCAATTGTCCAAGGCTGTGTGTGGATATGAATGTATAAAATGTCTGCCACTACACGTTCAGTCACTTCACTACCAGTCTAGTATTGCTTGTAAAGCACTTTGGGATACAATGTGTATGAAAACCACTATATAAATACTAATCCTTCTTATTATTTCCCATGGAAAAACAAGACAAGACAAGCACATATTTGAGTTTTGAGAAAGTATGAACTCTAACATTGGACTGCACAAGAACTTTGCTACAAAAAAAGTGGTGGCTCTAGGGGGTGGTGAAGGGTGTGGCAGCACCATCACCCCCCCCACATAGTAACGTACTTGCTTGCTGCTGTTGCTGCTGCATTTCACTTTGTTGAAGAAGTCTGATTTATTGATTGTACAAATGTTTACATTCAAACTATGGATTACATTTGTAGGTTCCGTCAAAAACGTACTAGAGAAGAATAATAGCAGAATATATAAAGGTTTAATAAAAATGTTAAAAAGTGCATATTAAGCATGCACACCACCCCAGCATCCCCACTGTAGTATCCTGGATCCACCATAACCACTAGTTTATTCAAGATTCGTACTACACTGTGGTTTGCCACAGAGAAAGTCAGTTGGATTAATTAACATGCTGAAAATGTGTAAGTAAACAAAATGAACAAAACAATAGCCTGACATGTGAATTATACAAAATAATGCACATGGTTTTGACCATTTGGGTGAAACAATTCTATACAAAGGGACAAAAGAACCGGTTAGAACTATAGAGAGCCATATATTTCATTGACTTTGGCTCCAATTATGTCATCACATAACACATGTGGCAGCCATTTTAGGAAGCAGGTAAGGCATTTTTTCTGAAATTGGAAGGCTGATTTTACAATTTTCAAATGCTCTGGAACCACATTTAAGTAACTTATATAAATGTAGTTTTAGCATTAATGAATACAGCAGCCTTTCCTTTAGTCACCTACGGAGTCAGATTTTTGAATAGTTTATTGTCAAAATGTTGTTTAGGTATCCTTTAAGATAGAAATATAATTGTCTATGTATGGATTGATAAAGAATTGTAATATTTCTAATACCAATTTTTTATTGAAAAAGAAAATTAAAAAAAATCCCCCTACTCTTGCTCAGCTTGTATTTCCACAGTTGCTGCTGGGAACATAGCACAAAATGTACTCAAACAAATGACTAATGTCAAACTCCCATTTGAAATGTGGGATACCATCTGGCTTTGCTGCATTAATCACCTTACCGTCAAAAATGCACACTAGCATAAGTCTGTGAAAGACAAATACCATCCAGGGGAAGGCTGCTGTCAACAACTGGAGACTGTGAAAAATGTATTTTTTAGCTGCTTTATGAATCTTTCTTGCAAAAGAAGTGTATGGGGGGGGCGCTGTGTTTCAAACCCTTACGTATGAAACCTTGATTCACAGCTATTTTACAGAGGGTTGGGGAGAAATGGCGCCGCCCAAATACCATTTGCAGAATTGTTGCTTGTTTCAAGTTGAGTATCTGGAATACTCAATCTCATTTTATTCAACAGAAATATATTAGTGACCAATTTGCTTTCAAAAGTTTTGTTTGAAAAAAAGTCTATTTATCAGTGTATAAACATTGACCTAAGAATAAGTTGCTTTTCTGAAAAAGTAGACAGAATAGCAACAGGAACCAAATGAAAAGCTTTTTTTCTTTTTTCTGTAAGATACTGTATAACAGAAAATATTCACTGTCTTTTAATTTTCACTATATTCACTGGTTCCATATTAGAGTGAAAATAAAAAGACAGTGAATATTAGGTAGACCACTATACACAGCAGCACTAGTGTTCCACCAGTGAAAATAAGAGGAAGTGAATATGTGGGTGTATGCTTGAAGCGCTAACTACAAAGGGAGTGAATATAAACTGCTATACAGTCATTTTTGTGTTTTTCTTTACCGAGTTTATTATCTTGTTTTGTCTCCCATTTATGCACTCTTGTTCTCCTTTTTATGTTTTTTTTACTGTTCTGATGTACAGCACTGTTTGAAGCTTGTTTTTGCTGCACCTTAGTATGCTCTGTTCTGTATCATTTTTCTCATTTTATTAAAAAAAAAAAAATTCCCCTACTCTTGCTCTTTTACTTCCAACTGAACACCCAGCAGGACAGCACAAGCCAGGCAGAAGTGACCCTGTTTAACATTTCCATCCAAAGCATATCAGACCCTAACAAGAAATATATATATATGAGCAGTAGACTACCTGGCAAAGATCAAGCCAGGTAATCAACACAGGCCAGACAGGATACATACCAGGTTAACAGAGGAGCTAAAGAAGCAATTGGTGATGCCACTTGCAGTACTTTTTTAGAAGTTTGTCTGCACAGGTGTGGTGCCACAGAACTTCTAAGGGGCAGAGTGGGCCCACCTTCAATAAGGGGGTAAGATCAAACCCAATTGACCACAGGCAAAGCAGCCTGACATCAGTGATGGGAAAGGTCTTGGGGGCTATTGTCCGAGACAGAATAATGAAGCACTTGCTTGAGGAAAAGGTTCTTAACCCCTCTGACCATGGCTTTATGAGGGGCATACCGTGATCACCTTCTTCACAGGGGTGGTCACCAGGAAAGTGGGCAGGGCCATGGGCATAGTCTATCTGGAGTTCAGCAAGGCATTTGTTACTGTGAAGCATGACGAGCTTCTGGGAGACCTAAACCAGTGCGGTATATACGAGGCATGCAAAAGGTAGATTACTAACTGGATTGGGGGCCAGAAGCCGGGGGTGGGAGTCAGCATTCAGCACTACTCTGACTGTAGTGGGTTGCTCAGTGGCATCCTTCAGTGATTGGTGCTGCGGCTCTGCTCTTTATTATCTCCATCAATGATCTGGAAACTGGTGTCTCTAGTAGAGTGCTTAAGTTCAGAGGTAACAATAAGTAGGCCAGGGTGGTAGATTCCCTTCAGGACTGAGGCCAATGTCAGAACGACAGAACAAGCTGGCAACTGATCTGACACCTTGAGCCTGAAATTCTAATGTCTGCGCGGGCATTAACGAGTCTTTGCCCATGCAAACTGGGGTTTGTGCTGGAGCCCCATATTCAAAAGGGGCTTTTGTGTAGGCAAAGAGAGTTAGCACCCACACAAAGCATAATGTATGCATGCAGGCAAGGGGAGGGGCGTGGCCATGAATATGCACGCTACCCCATATTCAGTGGCTTTGCACTACGCAGAAGGGTTTAGCGCTGTCCTTTTGGGCAGTGCAAACACTGTCGAACAAAACCCTCGACTTGACTCCAGGAAACCCTAGCGGCTGCTGGAGGTAATGCAGCCACCTGGCCGGTTGGGCAATAGGGGAGCACAACCACCCCATATTCCATAGCTCCCCCTCCATTGATCCCCAGCCTGTTCTATAAATATATATTATCCCTGGTGCTAGTAGTACCCCCTTTCAACCCTTTCAATTACCGACCTATTCTATAAATATATATTATCCTTGGTGCTAGTGGTACCGCCCCGATCACTGGCCCATTTGTTTTTTGCCTGGTCCCCCCAGAAGCTCAGCCCAGCTCCATCCACTGTCCCAAGCCCGCTCCCAGCAGACACTGAGTAGGGGAAACCCAGCATACATCCTGAGTCGGGGCCACGGGAGCGGGTCCCCTGGCAGACACGGGTAGGCAGCGGGGACGGCAGCGAAGCTGGCGTCATGTGTGTGGTCTGGCATTTTCCTTTTTGCTACAAGGATCTCCGGGGCAGGGAGATGTAATGACGAACAGTGTCCGCCCGGCCCCCTGACATGTGGCGCTGGCCATGGCGGTACCCCCCTCTCCTGCCAGAGGTCCACAATGCACTGGACACTCAACCCCCCTCCCCCTGGATAAGGACAGCAGTCCCTGGGATGCTCAATCCTTTCCTCCGGCCAGTCCTCTGACTCCCGAGTCTGTCCCCGGGATGTCAGCACCACAAGCAGACACCTTGCCACTATGCCGGCAGGCTAGAAGTCACCGGCCCATTACAAAAATATATACCGGTATTATCCCTGGTGTTAGTGGTACACCCCTCACCACTGATTGCCAACCCAATCAATACATAACTTCAACTTAACGCAACAAAAGTGGGGAAATGTGGCATTAGAGTTTCCAACCCTAACTTCTTACCCCACCCCCAGGCAGCGAAAGGGAAAAACATTAGGGATTTGGATCTCTTGAGTCTTGGCGAATTGGGGTGGGGGTCTTCTTTGAGGTTGTCAACTCTAATGCTCACCCCTCCTTCCAACTCATAGCCTCCTATATGAAGCACAATGTACAGCTCCAAGCCAGTACCTCATACTGATACTCTTCAAAGGTAGAGAAGTATGTCTCACCACATGTTGCCAACAAAATCTGTTTTAGGTTTCTTCACGCAATGCCCTGCGTGAAGAAAAGAGATCATATCTGACCTTGTTTGCTCAGGGAAGGGGGTGAGCATTAGGGTTGACAACCCCATGGAAGACCACACCATTGATTTGCCAAGACTCAAGAGTCCCAAAACTCTAATGTTTTTATCTTTTGCTGCTTGGGCAGTGGGGTTGGGGAGTTGGGGTTAGAAACCCTAACACATTTCCCTACTCTTGCTGCGGTAAGCGGAACTCTAACTGGTGCACCAACACAGTTTTTTGCATAGAATTTCCTCTTTCTGAGATAGTGGAATGTATCCCAATTCATACACAGAAACAGATGTGCAAGCCATTTGGACCCTGCACAAAGGGAAGACTCCATACACCTCTGAAAGTGCAAGGCCCTGCTGACCCTGTACTTCTGTACAGCGATGGATATCAAAAATTACGAAAGTTATAAACGTGTACATAAGAAGGTCAATGTACCTTCATAGCCATGTCATTTTTTTTTTTTTTAATACTCTGAACCCACACTTTCAACATAGTCTTGTTAGGATCCAACCTCATGAACTCGGTAGGTGAAAATGTTCAAATCTCTTCTGAAACGTCATTCTGTGGCACAGGTACTAAAACCTTTTTTTTGGGAAGAATTTGAAAAATGACAACTGTCTTGTTCATTATGTGGTGTGAAAAAAATGGCTATGTTGGCTATGTTGAAAATTTAGGGTCAAAACCGTGGAAATTATCAAAGTTATAGCAAGCACAGAAAAACGTCAAGGTATGCTCACAACTTTGTTTTTACATATTATGACCCCAAATTTTCTATACAGCCTACTTATGGTCCCACCTCATGAGCAAGGGTGGTGAAATGTTCTAAATCCTGCCAGAAAGGTGATTTCACAAAGCGACCACAAAATCATCTTCCAGGCCAGATCTGCATAATTCCACCACCATTGATCATGAGGTGGGGTCCCAAAAAGGCTTTGTAGAAAATCTGGGGTCAAAATATATAAAAATGACAAAGTTATGAATCAAAGTTCAAAACCCCAATGAAATACATTAAACTGCACTTACATGATTTTCTCATATCAGTCACTGGTTCCAGAAGGAAGATGGGTCTTCGATCAGACAGTGGATCTACACTAGTGGACATGATCAGGTGAGAGTGTGTGCGGTGGTGGGTGCTGAGTGGGAGGTCGGGTGGTGGGTCACAGTGGCGAAGATTTATAGATTTCAAAAAAAAAATTTGAGGGACTGTTTTCTTTATTTCAGATAGTATTCCAACACTGGGGACTGGGCACCCCAGTGACAGGCTGCTTTCTGACGAATGGGGGTGCATGACTTTGAAGTGAGGGGGGGTCACGAGAAGCAGCAGCTGGGGTTGGCACCCTGACCTGCTTATATTTCATATCTGAAAATAAGTAACATTCCCCCCTGCCTTTCCTGTATTCCCAACTATCCTCCGCCCCCCAAAATTTCTACCCCTCCACCCTTTTCATTGCTTCCCCCTCTACTCCTTCTCCACCTCCTGACAAAGTCAACCTTTGACTGCCCTGTCATGTTCTTTGTATCCACCCAGATGTACACCTAATTGTGCAATACTCTTTGTCCTAATGTATTCTCTACATGCAAATATGTATGTATAAAGGAAATGATGCACTTGGGGCAGGCAGTGTGGGTGGGACTAAGCCCGTGCCCTCCAGAAACAATCAACTACAACTCTGACCCACCACCCCGGTGAGTGCCTTCCTTCCCTTCAGACACCAATTTCACAGAGTTTAAGTAAAAGGTCTAGTCACAAATGACTGCAAATATTCTCCCAGCTAGATTTCTTCCCTGGCAAATAAAAATTACACTAAGAAAAGTCAACCTCAAAAAACAGAAAACCAAAACCCTGACTTCTACTTACTTACACAGGCCCCAAAATTAAGAATGCAATTCAGTGTACTCTATTAAATCACCTCCTTGCTTTAAGGAAGCTGGTGGCTTCCCTCTCTCTCTCTCGCACGCAGCTACAGCTACAGCTACAGCAGACAGCTGTATTGTGTTATTAAAGTGTAAATAACTGGCAGATTTACAGATATTTAATATTTACACAAGATTCCTATAGAGAATTGCATTTTTTATTATTGATGTCTTTCCATTTTATTCCCCTTCTATGACATCCCAATGCATTTTTATCTGTGTTAATGTCAACTCCTGGCTTTGCCCGAGTAGATCCTGGTCTGCTGGAAACTGCAACTACCCCGGAGCTATTCATGGCTCTTGCCTGCCAAATCCTTATTTCAGCCCCTGCTATACTGGTTTTATGCCAGCGTGTATGTTAGTACAGAGCCTACACTATCTGTTATCTGTGTATTCTATGTATTATGCGGGTCAAGCCTGAATAAGCTTTTGTCTAGAGCTCCCACTCGGTTATCAAAGTTCAAGGGACACAATCATGCCCATTAGCCACCGTAGTTTAAAAGCACATGAAAAGCTCTTTCAGATGAGATACTGGGCTTTCCTGTAGCTGGAAACACTCCAGGGATGACAGACGACAGGGTCTGTTCCGCAGCAATACCACACTGCAGTCATTTTTAGAACTCTGTGAGGCCATCCGCCTCATACACCTAAACAGAAGAAGCATGGTTACCAAGTTATCTGAACTAGAGGCTTTTACCTCCCAACACAGACCCCACATTAGAGCACTATACAAGAGCTGGTGTACCCTTTTAATAGATACTGAAATATCTTTTCTCAACTACAGCATATTTTGCAAGGATAGGCATTCTAAAAATGGAGGTGGTATCCTGATTTACGCTCACTCCAACGTACAGGCTGAGATATGGGATAGTCCCCACACCCCTAGCACCAAGTGCGAATGGCTAACCAATAAAATCACACTAGGTCCAAAAACCTTAAGGGTTTGTTGTGTCTATAATCCACCTAAGGTGGGACTCAATGGCCTTCATGACCTAATGTCTATGCTTGAAGGTTCCCAACAACCTGAATTAATCATCTTAGGGGACTTTAATTTAAAATTGGCTAGACTGTGAATCCCAATACAAATAAATACTATCTCCAATCATACAAACAGCAACTAGACTGAACCACAAATCTGGAAACCACTCCTTAATAGACTGGGGCCCGGGCAGTGGTGCACATGTGGGCACAGCGTAGCTGGGGTGCGCCGGGGCCAGGACCAGGTGATATTCAACGGTGACACCCCCCACCCCTCCCACCCACACAGGACCCCTTGCCCACCTCGCGCCCTCGTGATCGTGGTGGCTGCAACCTGCCCGCATACTGCCCGGCTGCCCGCCAAATTACAGCTTACAGTATGGGCTGTAAGCCCATTGGTCCACACTGCGGACCAATGGGCTTGCAGAAGCATACTATACTAGACAATCACAAATATGTGAATGACTTCATTCATTTTCTGTGACTTATCTAGTAATATGCCTGCAAGCCCATACTGTAAGCTGTCATTCAGCTGGTGGCTGGGCAGTATGCGGTGGTTGCAGCCGCCTCATCGCGATTTGGGGGGCAAACAATCCTGTGGGGTGGGAGGGTGGTGGTGCCACTGGATCACCAGGGACTATTTGACGTCATTGTACCGGCAAATGGGGATTGAACTTATGTCATTTCACCAGCGATCGGGGCTAGGGGCGGGGGAACCACTGGACTACGGTTATTACATTTTACTGGTGATCGCAGCAATGGGGGGGTACCACTGGACTACCAGGGATTGTAGTTCTACCAGTGACTGCGGCAATGGGGGGGCACGACTAGACTACCAGGGACCTTTTGGGTGCTTGTGGACGGTGTTCTGGGTGGTCGGGTGGCCACCCATGGCTAGTGGCTGCTGTGTTGCGCCCTGCAATACAGCAGCCCACCTCTGGGTGGCCGGCAGTTGTTCTTAGTTTTTCATGGAACAACTCTGCATCCAGGTTTACGGTGCATCTGGGGGTTGTGTCAGCATATGCGCCACACATCCCGGGCTGAATATCAGGATGTGCCGATTACGCATGGGCATGCCCCCTTCAGATGCGTTATATACAACTGCAATGTGCCCCAGTGCATTGGAATTTGCGCTGCGTAAATGCCCCTTTTGAATATCGCACTGGGCGCATTGTGGGGCTGCGCATGGCGCAACTCACATCCCTTTGAATATCCGGACCTGGATTTTGGTCAAAAAGGTCAAAAGAATACTCACCTCAGGGGCTCTAAGTGACTCCATCAGCAGTCACCTAGCCACATACTGCCTATGGCGTAATAGCAGTCCTAAAAAATTACCACCCAGGTTAATCACTTACAGGACTTGTGCACATTTCAATGAACCATCCTTCTTGACTGACTTGTCCTCCATCAACTGCACCCACCTTGACACAATACTAGATGTCATCTCTGCCCTGAACTTTTTCCATCATGGAGTTCACAGCAGTACTGGACAGACATGCCCCATTATATATATATATACACACACACACACACATATACACATATATACACACACACACACACACATATACATACACACACACACACACATATATATATACATACACAGGGTCAAACACAAAAGATCAGACTGTCTCACTAGTAATATCTTTACCGAAATGCACAAAAGGGATGAATCCTGGGCAAAGCTTAAAAGGGACAGGTCTTGCCTTAGACTGGAATACATACAGATCACTGAGAAACAAATGCAAGCAGGAAATACAGAATGCTAAAAGCCATCCCCTACTAACCCAGCAATCCTCAAACCTACACAACCTTAAAAAGGGTTGGCAGTCTGTAAATTCCCTTTTGCACAACAAATCACACCCCTCACCACCCACCATTAACTTGAACGGTGTCAGCCACACTAACCCCACGGTAGCTAACCTCTTTAATGACTTCGACCTTTCCAAATTTAGACCCCCAAGCCCCCACACGGCCAAGTCAAATCATAGCCACGAGAGCCTGAGACAGCTCCACTTCTATATCAAAAGGGTCACATGCAATGAAGTTTGTAAATTACATAACTCGCTAAAAACTGACAAATCCACCAACTCGGACAGACCAGTTCCTAAATTCCTCAGACTCTGTGCCCTTCACATAGCACCCCCAATAACAAAACTCATTAACCTATCTTTCTCAACTCATACTGTGCTTGATCTCTGGAAAACGGCAACTGCCGCCCCACTACACAAGAAAGGAAGCAAGACATCACTTGAAAACTACTACCCCATCTCAATCCACTCTGCATTAGCCAAAATACAGGAGAAAATCGTACACATTCAACTGGGTACCTTTAGCAGCATAACCTAATCTGTGTTGAACAACATGAGTTCAGAAAAGGCCATGGCACTGACACAGTCCTGACTGTACTCACTAACGCCATCTATCACGTAATGGACAGAGGCCTCACAATAAGCGCCATATTTGTGGATCTGACCAAGGCCTTTGACTTGGTTGACCACAGTGTTCTAAACCACAGGCTTCATGATCTAGGTCTCGGACCCCCAGCACTACCACAGCAATAGGAAACAGACCTTCACATATATATTAACTGAATTACCTAAATAAATCAGCTAAAATATTCTAAACTACTTAATAGCAATAAAACATGAAGTGCGATACTTGCCAAGTGAATGAAACAAGAAGTTAGATTTTACCCTGAACCATAAATAAAAGTTCAGTAAATGCTGTATTTGTCTATAATAGAATAAATAAAAAAGGAGACAGAAAAAAGAAGTCTATAGTTAGAGGGTATATAGAAGGGGGAAAGAGAGAGAGAGAGAACTGCTCTGTATAGTCCACTAACAAACAGTAACTTACAAAATGGACTGAGGCTCCAGCATAGGAGAAATGTTAGCTTAAGTTATCCCAGACGCTATCATGTCTGCCACAACTGACACCTTAAGTGAACAGCTATAAAACTGATCCACAATAGTTTAACCAGAAGGTTAGATCGGGGGATTATCCGGGGGAGGGAGTCAGGTCTGTTTCCATCTAAAAGTCAACACAGTAAGCCATATATATTACCGTATTTACTGTCGAATTTGTGACCCATCCCATTCATGTACAGTGCCAGTCTTTTGGGACTTGTAATTTCAAGAAAGTCAGATTTCCACTCAAGGAAGGATGAAGCCCTCTCCTCCAGCCAGTACTTAAGTAAAATATTCTGGACTGATGCGCCAATAATGAGTAATAAATATTTTTGTTCTTGGAACCAGTGTCTATAGTCTTCAAAGTGCCCCACAGTACAAGTCTTATTTAGATATTCTGTTAATATATATGTGAAGGTACAGTTTTGTTGTTGTAACTTTACAAGAAGAATATGAATAGACACTGTAGTCAACGGAATGAACTGCATTAAAATGCATAAAGAAGTATATGTGATATACTGAATGTTTTACCGCTCTGATATTATCTGACAAAATACAATGAGATTTTGTTGATAAAAAAAATAGAAAGCAGACAGTAAAGGTCAGCAATGCAACATCCGATATGAACACAATCAACTGTGGGGTCCCCCAAGGATCTATCCTGGGGCCCCTCCTGTTCTCCATCTCTATTAACAATCTGCCAATGGTCTGCAATCCCGTGCACGCCCATCTCCACACAGATGACGTGGTCCTGTATAACCACAGCAACAACATTAACATAAATCAACTATATACTGGGCAACAGTTTGAACAAACTGCAGGAATGGTTCGGGCAAGAAAAAATGGTGCTTAGCCTCCCAAAAACCCAATCCTGCTGTTCAGAACCAGCCACAGCCCGAAACAAAATGTCACCTATGTTTTGCATCGAGGCAAACAATGAAACCTGTCTAGAAAAGGTCAGTTCCTTCAAATACTTGGGTGTCTACCTAGATCCTACTATGACCTTTGATATCTATATTCAAAGCACCTTCAGCCTGCTCCATCAAAAGCTAGGCTCCCTGTACAGAATCCGTAAGTTTCTAGCACCTTCAACAAGGATCAAAACTGCCCAGGCAAATTTGTTCCCCACTCTGAATTACGATTCCCTGATCATCGATGTTGCCAACAAAACAGTGCTGCAGAAAAAGTATGCGCTCTACTACAAAATCACAAAATCTGCATCCAGTAGCACAAGTGAAACACACCACTGTACCTCACTACATTCATTAAACTGCCTACACCCTGAACTCAAAACCAGCCTCACATTTGCCAGATTCCACAGGAAAAAAATCATCCATACAAGCGCTCCCTCTTACTTAGCTCAGCAGATTACATTCGTTAATATGCCCTCCTCATGCTCCACCTCAAAAAACAACATCACTATCCTTCTGTTCTGTACAAGCTTAGGACAGTAAGCGTTTTGCTACTGAGCTGCCACAATCTGGAACTCAACCCCCAATTAAAAAGACCACAACAATCTCTGCCTTCACTATGACGCTGACAGACCATTACTCTACACTTCATGCAATTGTTTTTAGTCAACTCTCTTCCGTATCCCCGCCACACTGTCTGCTTTAAATTAGTGTAACCCACACTGCACTGCAGTTACAATGTATGCCTTCATATATTACCTCCACTATTTGTAGTGCCTTTAATCTTTTAGATTTGTTTGTATCAATCACTGCAAATTGTATCATACATACTCAAACTCTGTTATACGTTACTTTACTAAGTCTGTGCAACTGCACCCGGGGTCACGCCTGAAAAAGGTGTTTGTTACCGGTGCACTTACCCAGTTACCAAAGCTGAAATGAAACAAAAATCAAAATCAAGGAACAAGCTATGTCCAACTACATTAAAGGGGAACTGCGCTGAACCTGTAAGTCATTTTCTCCAGTAGATTTTTTTTTCATATATTTGATCCATTTCTCTTACTGTTTCATCTTTACTGGCCTTTTAGTAAACACAGGGGGTATTTCTGCTTTAACATACTGCTGGTAAGTGCCATTTTAGAACTACTGTATATAATGTAGTTTATGTCCCTTTTGGGCCACAGAGTTCCAGAGTAGAACGTGAATGCACTGTGAAAAGAATGAAAGTTCTTTAACAAGGACATTGTGTACATCATACAGTTCTAAAATGGTACTGCCCGCCACACTGTAAAGCAGATACACCCAGTGAATTTACTAAAAGCCAAGTACAGAGGGAATAAAAACAGAATGTGAACCAGTGTTAGAAATGCAGCTTCTACAGAAAACACAGGCTTGCAGATTCAAGGCAGTTCTCCTTTAAGTCACACAGAACTTGTTCCTCAGTGACCTCCGTGTTCTACAAATGGCTGCAGTGTTGTAATAATACTGAACAGACACAGTTGTTTAGATCGCTGGAGTACTTTCAGCTACAGGTGAGCCCAAAACCTTGCTTGAAACAGCTTTTCATGGGCTTTCAAACTATATGAGCCACTGTACACGAATGTTTCCCTTTAAATAAAACAGACAGCACAGGAAGGTAAGCCTGGACAAACGTCTTCTTACCAAACGAAGTACCACATAATCTGGGTAGGGAATCCCTAGACATTTGTATATGTTTGCACAACATGCTTATTCAACCCTGCTGGGGGGGGGACATGAGGACCAGAGTCCCTTACTGTTACTAGGTTTGTTACAGTATATTGGAGCCTAACTGTGCAAAAGAGGTACCTTATTGTATGTTTCCCCTCTGAAAATGTAATAACATGAAATGTTAAAAATTTTAAGTAGCAGTAGTAGTAGTAGTAGGCTGTAACTTTTTTATTTCTAAAGTATTTTTCTTTTTCCGTTCACACATTAGAAAAAAAGTTTTCTATGTGAGAGTATTACGCTGGGTTTTTTGAAAGAGAACTCTGCCTGACAACAGACCTATCTAGTTCTATTCCTCGCACTACAACGACATCACTGTGACATCACAGGTGACTGACCTGCCAGCTATCGAGTGGCTCTTCCTTAATAGCTGTGATGTCACAGTGAGGTCACAATGCTGATGAAGTAGTGGGTGAACAGAACTAGATACATCAGCTGCCAGGCAGAGTGCTGCTTCACAGATCACACCTACTAACATCAGATAAAAAAAAAATCTTCTAATTATCCAAAGAGAAATGAAAAAGCACCTCAGTAGTTTACTGCGTTTCAAAACGAACATTAATTTCAGGCAGTACACTACCTGTTTAATAAACAGAGCTGCAAATAATGTTTATTTAAAAGTTTACATGTAAAGACGTGATAGGACCCAGACACGCAATGGCCTGATTTAGAATAAGACATTTCTTCTGATTCCAGAGGGAACAGGGACTTTAAAACTCACTTGTGACTTTGCCAGTTGTGACTGGGTAATGGCCTTGCTCCCTCTCTCGTGAAGATATAGGACATATTCTGAGATAGGCCTTCACATATCCCGTTTAGATACCACTTTAAAAAGCTGCTGACATTGTTGGCTCCAGGCAAGTAGACACCGAATAACATGGAGTTGCCTGCCCTAGGAGGTAATTTTGGCCATACATTGGGTTTTCCGGTCAATTAGATAAATAGGTGATTCGCCTCATAAAGCTCGGCTTGTAACTTTGCACAAGCCCAGTGGCTGCCAAGCACTGCAGCCTGCCTCCAAAAACAGTTTAATGATGACACTAAGTGGAGAACGAGGCTGCAGGCATGCTATGGAGATTGTAATAGGATTGTGATGGGGGAGCACCTAAATGTACTTATGATTATGCATGTATGGCACGATAAAATAAGCTTTATACTGTATTATTAGGCCCATACACGTATCCCTGCCAGCAAAAATAATCTAGGCCTATTTAGGCGGAACCCTCCCAATCCTATTCCAATCTCCATAGAGTGCTTTACAGGTAAATAACTATTTATAGAATTGACAATATTCAATTTATGGCTAAAATAGCTCCTAAGGCAGACCCCTTCTTTGACTCGAATGGATTAAGGTACACTTTCTCGTTTTTCTTTCTCCATCTCTTTTCTGGGCCTTCTTGCATCCTCATAATCTTCTTATTTAATCGAGTTTAAATGCACGCTTGCTTTCTGTTGTTCTTGATTTTAACAAACTTAATGGGTATACTTTTTATGTTGATATAGTTGGGTTACTTAATTTGTTGTTTTAAATGTGGGCTAGTTGCTGTATTTGCTGTTGGTACTTATTCCCTGTATAAGATATTGACTTTATAATGTTTGGTGTTTTAAAGAGCTAGTGTACTGCCTAAACCTAAGATTAGTTTTTAAAAAGCAATCCAGGGTCAGACGATTTTAACAAACTTAATGGGTATACTTTTTATGTTGATATAGTTGGGTTACTTAATTCGTTGTTTTAAATGTGAGCTAGTTGCTGTATTTGCTGTTGGTATTTATTCCCAGTATAAGATATTGACTTTATAATGTTTGGTGTTTTAAACAGTTAGTGTACTGCCTAAAACTAATATTAGTTTTAAAAGCAATCCAGGGTCAGACTGGGGTACTGGGGCCCATTTGGAAACTGGATATACAGGCCCACCTGGAAAATCAATATGGGAGTGCCCAGTTTGGCACACATCAGTTTTGCACTTAAATCTGAAACACTATATATCTGTGTTTGTCTCTTACATTTGCTTGCAGTTACAAAAATGCTCTATTTAATAATCAGAAAACAGATAAATGCAAAGATTTTCAGAGTTCAGATGGTGTCCAGGAACCCAGCAGAGGGGGGCCCACCTAGAAATGTCCAGGTATCCTGGTAGGCCAGTCCGAGTCTGAAGCAATCAGCCATTGCCTTTTACACCTGAGGTACTTTTTCTTTTCCCTTTAGTTAACTGGAAGACTGTTTACCTGATGTTGTGATGTATGAACAGCATTCTGCCTGGCAGCTGACGTGTCTAGCTCTGTTTCTCCCACTACATCATCAGGACTGTGACCTGACTGACTGTGACTTCACTGTTGCTTAGGAACAGCCACTCAGTGGCTGCCTGGTCAGTCATCTGTGATGTCAGTCAGTGAGATCACAATGCTGATGATGTAGTAGGTGGGGAAGGGGAGGATAGATAGGTCAGCTGCCAGGCCGAGAGCTGTTCCACAGATCCAGCACAATATTCTCACCTAGAAAACGTTCTAATGAGCAAAAGGAAAATGAAAAATACTTCAGAAATAAAAAGTTACAACTACTTCTTGAAATTTGTATCATTTTTCTCTCTGTTTTGGTTCCACTAGCTGTTTAATTACACTTACTGTTATTACTTTGAGAATAAAAACTTTACTGACAAAAAAAAAAAAAATCCACCCTCCACTGTAAGAGCTGCAGGCTTGTAGCGTGTCAGCTGCTCTTCAAATTCAAACTATTTTGGTGTGTCTAGCTAGCACCGGAGAGCACTGCCTGATAAGAGCTGTTCAATGTTACTCACAGCAACATCAGCTTGTGGGCTCTGAACACAAGTTAGCCTGTTACAGCCAGGAAGAGTACGTTCAACATTTTATTCAAATGAACATTTTTATCAGCTACAATGCAAACAAGTGGTTATGCGTCGGAGCCTGAAATATAGCAAACTGTAGCATTAGATATACCCTGTCACAAAATATAACATTCGTATAAAAATAATTAAATTACTCTTTTTGTGCATAGGAGATGGCCTATCACTAAAGGCCTTTGTTTTTTTAGGAAGGCGCTTAGTCCTTTTCAGCTCAGTCTGAACCAGGACTGGACCACAGTTTTCTGTAAACCTATGCAGAACCATTTATGCAGAACCATCAGCAGTAACATAAGGTGCTCAAGTGTGTTCCAGGGCTAGGCCGCAGTTTGCAGCAAATTAGATGCAGAACAACAGTGACGTAAGGAGCTCAGTCTGTCACAGGACTGGGCCACAGTTTGCTGTAAACTAAGTGCAGAATCACCAGCAGTAACATCTCTGAAGTGCTGCTAAGAGCCACGATGAAGGGCGCCTGAGAGGCGAAGTCTGCCTCTGCCCGCTGGAAGGACAGCTGAAGCACGGCCAGGGCAAGCAGGCTGTTTTGCACTCCAACCTCAATACTGACTGTCCTACGCAGGGGTACGGAGAGCTTCAAACAAAATGCCAGCAGGTATCCCACAGAAAGTCCGCAGATTGGCACTGTGATCCCGGCCACAAGGATGTGGGGCTGTACATTGGCAAGAATGGTGGCCCCCATCTGGTAAGCCATGAAGAGTCCCCCTATAATAAGCAGGAAGCTGAAAGGTCTGATAAGCAGCAGCAGGACCCGAGATACTTTGGGAAACTTGTATTTGATGAACATGCCAGTAGAAATTGGAATAGCGATGAAAAGGAGGGTCACCAGGATCTTGATAAAGGGGACATGCAGGCTGTCATGAACCTGCAGCAGGTGGCTGTAGAGAGCAGAAGACAGTGGCATCAGTCCAGTGGCCACCACCGTAGAGACAAGGGTCATACATATGGCAACAGTAACATCTCCACCAAGGAGCAGGCTGTAGAGGTATCCACCCCCTCCACCAGGGGCCGAGCAAGTGATCACTAGTCCTAAGGCCAGTGCTTTGGGCAGGGCAAATATTTTGGCCAGGGCATAGCCATAGAGGGGCATCAGAAAGAACTGCCCCAGCATGCCCCCCAGCAGGGGCTGTGGCTGCTTCACTAGTCCTTTCAAAGTCGCCAGGTCCACTTTACATCCAAATGCGCACTTGTTGATGAAAATTAAGGGTAGGAGCACGTAAAGAACAGGATGCTCCGAAAAATGGGCCAGGTCAGTGCTGATGGGCGTCGGGTCAACAGAAGGCGACACCCTGATTCGGAAGTCCTTCCTTTCTTCGATGAGGATCGGCTTGTCCTTTGGGTTCAGATCCAGCAGTTGGAGATGCAGAGGGGCCGTGCCGGCGGGACCCGAACTAATGCGGACTATGTAGCTTCGGCCCCCCCGCCAGCCCCAACCGGTGGTCGTCCCCTCGCTCACATTCACGATTTGCAGCACGGCCGGTTCCAGCGACTTGACCTGCAGAGCCCAGCCGTCCCCAGCCGACTCATTCCCGCTGCTGTAGCTGGACACCACGATGATCCCTTGGCTCTGCTCCGGGAACTCGAACTCAACGGCAGTGCCGTCCCCGATCCTCAGCAGTCCCGCTGTCCCCGGCGGCTGCTCCGTGCTTCCAACCACCGCTGCCATCATTATTAGCCCCCAGACAAGGACCGGCCCGCCTGATTTCATGCTGCCCCTTTCCCCCAGATTGGCCCCACGGGCTCACGCGCCACCCCCTCCGACCCCAACACACTGGTGGCAGCGGGAGTTCTCTCAGCGGCTGCGAGCTCACAGCATCCTGTGTTTCAAACTCTCCATAACGCGTTCCAGCGCGGAACCCTTCCACACAACAAAGCTGCCGCCCCCGCTGCGTTCCGATCACACTGTCCTTTCCTGCTGTCATCGGTGACACGACTTTATGCTCGCCGGCTCCATCTTCCGCCTACCAAGCAGTTGTTTCCTCTCTGCATTTCCTTCCGGGCTCAAATGGCGCGCCCAGCTCTGACTATCTCAGCAGCACCGCCCCTCACCCAGCCCCAGCCACAGCTACTATAACCACTTATCATGATGTGCTGTAACACACAGGCGTGTGATAGCTGGGTCTGACAAGCCCTATGGGTTTCTACAGTCTGGACACTCCCGCTGCCCACGCCCAGCTAAATGTAACCCTTTAGAGTAAGCAATATAACGTAGTGGTTAAGAGCACTGTGGGCTGCAAACTTGGAGACGTGGGTTTGAATCCCACAGCCACCACTTGCATACTGCGTGACTCTGCGCAAGTCACTTAATTTCCTTGTACTCCCAGGTCGCACCTGGAAACAAGCTTCTGCTTATTGTGCCTTTCTTGTTTAAACCCCCATCCACCTCATCACTGTCAGTCCCCACAGCCCTAACTCTCCTCCCGCAGCACCCACAATTATTATATCCCTTTATCTAATGTACCACCTAATTCTGACAGTCCTTGTAGCACCGCCCTTCTCCCAGACCCAGAACAACTTTATCTGCTGCACCACCCAGCTCTGACAGTCCTGCAAGACTGCCCTTCCCCCAGTACCACCCACAACTACTGCAACTGCAACATCCAGCTCTGACCGTCCCTGCAACACTGCCCTTCCCCCAGTCTCAGCCTCAACTACTGTAACTTTTTATCTGCTGCACCACCTGGGTATGACCACTGAGTTCTGTAATTGGGGTAGAGGGCGGACTCGTGCTGTCATCTGGTGCTGACCCTCCGCCACATTGCGAAAGGAGGTCGTGCTTGCTACTGCCACTGGTACCTGCATCATGATCCTGCATGGTTCAGTAGTATTGCCTGATGTTCTTGTCTGTTACCTTGTAATCTCACGGGTTGCACCTGAAAATAGGCACTTGGCTGTCTAGTGTGCTTACCTGGTTAACAAAATCAAATAAATAATTATATAATGGGGTAAATTGAATCAGCCAAATCCCACAACCTGATTGGTTGGCTGGTACCTTTCCCAGCACTGTAAATCCTCCAGTGTACCCACTGGAAAAAGTACCAGCCAGCTTTATCTTGTGCCAATCAGTGTAGCAATAGGACGCTTTTACTTCAAAGGAACCCGTCGCCATTTTCCTGTCACCGCTTCGCTAAGACACGGCGGTAAATTTAAATAAAAATGACATCCTCCTTCGAGCTGTACAGACCTCAGTGAGTTACAAAATATTAAAAAAACATTAAACAAACAACGTTTGCCATTGTATAATAGCAATTTATCCTTCCAATGTGTGGGTATACTGGAGGACTTAACACGACTGGTGTGGTGCGGTCACTCGGCTGCGCCTCATGACCGAACCACATCAGCCGTGGTAAATCCTCCAGTATACCCACACCCTGGAGGGATAAATTGCTTAAATAAGTAATGGAAGGATCTCAGTCGTTTTGTCTAAATGCTAATTGAACATGGATGCACATCATTATACATGCTTGTAACATGGCCATTAATAGTTGTAAAAATAAATCATTATTATTGGTTAAATGGCCACATGTGATACATTTGGAGCGGGCATTAATCCCCGAGTAATGCCCACAACTGCAATGCCTCTCAGCGCCACATGTAACCACAGATCACATTTGATAATCACCGTGCCTGTAGTACCTGTACAATCCGCAGCAGAAACATGCTCGCACTCTATAGGACGGTTTGAGTAGTGAAATGTGAATCAGGGGGCAGAACACCAGAAAACCTGCACCGTTAGTTCCCCACCCACCGCCCCAACAATCTGGCACCTACTCCATGCACCTCTCCAGACAAATATTAACACACCCATGCGGGACAGCAATATAGGATGCATACAGTGTTAACTCCCCACCCACCCACCCACCCCAGCGATCTGTCACTTACCATGAATTTCATGTTATTTTATGATGAAATATTAAAGAGAACATCCAGCCGGAGACACGGAAGCAGCGGTCTCGCAGAGATGGGATACAACAGGAAAATGAAAGCGGTTTGAGTCAGATAAATATAGTCCAACTGGCAGTATAATTTTTACAAGAGTAGTTTCCTGAGCCCCGCATGAAACATGAGATGAGTATGCAAATTCCACGTTCTGGTATCCCAGAATGCATAATAGAGTCAAAACCAGAGTTTCTCGAGTGTAGCACAACTTTATTGTACATATATTTTACCTCAAAAAATATGTTATTGTCACATTCATTCAATTGCCTTACAACCAAGCTTATTGTAATATTTTGGAAAAAAAAAAAACACCACCATAGTAACAAATATGGTTGCAGTCAAAACATACTTTTCTTGTTTAAATCCATAATATCTTTGTATTGCAATAACTGGCATGTCTTTTTTCATAAAATATATAGTTCTATATTATATTACATTACCCTTCCCATGTTACAAGCCCATTAATCCACTCCAAAGTCGGGCTATACTAGGGAATTAATACCCGATTGGTGGTTGGAGGCACTCGGCTGCCCAACCCCCCCTAACCAGAAATTAATTCCCTAGTAGAGCCCACCTTTGTCATGGATTAATGCTTACATGATGCAGTGCCCATTACTGAAAAGACAGAAAAAAGCAGTTAATGCCCTGCCCTCATGCTCCAGAGTCTATGTTGCACATCCAGTAGTTCATAAAGTGGGAGAGGATAGTTAGACTGCAATACTTGCAGGATGTCAGTCAGTGATTCAGCATGCTGGTGAAGCCACTAGACTTCTGGCAACAACTCCTCCTGCAAGATGCCAGACACATGGCTTCACCCAGGCCAATTGAGTGATAGCATAAGTATGCCCTCTAGCCCTATTATAGAACTCAGTGGGTATGACATTCCCTGCAGCACTGCCCCTCCTCCAGTCCTACCCAAAACTATTGTAACTCTTGATGTGCTGCAACACCCAGTTCTGGCAGGTACTGTAGCACTGCCCCTCCCCAAGCCCTACCCACAACTACTGTAACCCTTTGTGTGTTTCAACACCCAGCTCTGACAGGTACTGAAGCACTGCCCTTCCCCCCTTCCCACTCACAACTACTGCAACCCTTTATGTGCTGCATCATTCAGCTCTGACAGGTACTGAAGCACTGCCCTTCCCCCCTTCCCACTCACAACTACGGTAACCCTTTATGTGCTGCATCATTCAGCTCTGACAGGTACTGAAGCACTGCCCCTCCCCCAGTCCCACCCACAACTACTGTAATCTTTATGTGTTGCATCATTCAGCTCTGACAGGTACTGAAGCACTGCCCTTCCCCCAGTCCCACGCACAACTACTGCAACCCTTTATGTGCTGCATCATTCAGCTCTGACAGGTACTGAAGCACTGCCCCTTCCCCAGTCCCACCCACGACTACAGTAACTCTTTATGTGCACTATCACCCAGCTCTGACAGGTACTGCAGCACTGCACCTTCCCCAGTCCCTACCACAACTACTGTAACCCTTTGTATAGTATATCACTCTGCTCTGACTAGTACTGCAGTATGACCCCTCCCGTACTCCCACCCACAACTACTGTAACACTTTACTGTATGTGCTGCAATACCCAGCTCTGACAAGTACTACAGCACTGCACCTCCCCCAGTCCCACCCACAACTACTGTAACCCTTTATGTGCTGCATCATTCAGCTCTGACAGGTACTGAAGCACTGCCCTTCCCCCCTTCTCACTCACAACTATGGTAACCCTTTATGTGCTGCATCATTCAGCTCTGACAGGTACTGAAGCACTGCCCCTCCCCCCTTCCCACTCACAACTACTGCAACCCTTTATGTGCTACATCATTCAGCTCTGACAGGTACTGCAGCACTGCCCCTTCCCCAGTCCCACTCACAACTATGGTAACCCTTTATGTGCTACATCATTCAGCTCTGACAGGTACTGAAGCACTGCCCTTCCCCCAGTCCCACCCACACCTCGGTAACCCTTTATGTGCTGCATCATTCAGCTCAACAGGTACTGAAGCACTGCCCTCCCCAGTCCCACCCACAACTACTGCAACCCTTTATGTGCTGCATCATTCAGCTCTGACAGGTACTGAAGCACTGCCCCCCCCAGTCCCACCCACAACTACTGCAACCCTTTATGTGCTGCATCATTCAGCTCTGACAGGTACTGAAGCACTGCTCTTCTCAGTCCCACCCACAACTACTGTAACCCTTTATGTGCTGCATCATTCAGCTCTGACAGGTACTGAAGCATTGTCCCTTCCTCAGTCCCACCCAGCACTACTGTAACCCTTTATCTGCTGCATTATCCAGTTCTGATAGGGACTTCAGCACTGCCCTCCCTCAGTCTCACCCACAAATACTGTAACCCCTTTATCTGTTGCAACACCCTGGCCTGACAGGTCCCACAGCATCACCCTTCCCCTAGTCCCACCCACAACTACTGTAACCCTTTATCTGATGTAACACCACTTACCCAGTTCCACCCACAAGTACTGTAACTCTTCATCTGCTGCACAACCTAGCTCCAACAGGTTCTGCTGCACACCACTCCCCCAGTACTCAACTCATATTTTATTTCTAAAAAAGCACAAATCATATCAATACCTAAGTGCTTGTATAAAACATAGAACAAAGAATTCAACCGGTAAAAGCATAAATAGTTAAAAAAAATCAGTGTCACAATATTCATTAATAACCAGTTCATACACACTCCAGGAAGGTGAGCTTAAATAGTTTTTTTTTTTAAAGCCTTCTTTATTAGATTATTACATGTTTCATACATACACACATTAATCCCGGGTGGGCCCAGGATCCACAAACCCAAAACTGGTTGTGTAACCTATGTACAATAACAACTATGTACATACACAGCCATGGGGATGGCCCTCCATTACATGAAACCAAATCTAGTCATAACTATATCTTGAATAGACATTATCATTGGGAACACTTAACACTCATAGGTGATGCCGCTACATTAATAGTCACATTGTCCACTAAATTTATTAAATTAAAGCCACCTACATTAAATGCAGGATACCCTGGAGGTAGTCCCCCACTGTGCCCCTGGAAAGAGAGAGAGTCCCCACCCGTACCTAAACCCTGGCAGACCAAGGCCTTTATTCTACTATCAATTTCTGACGTGTGTTTAAGCCTAAAACAGTCACTAATAATTTCACCTTTTGACACCGAAAAGAACCCATATAATACTGCATAATTCTACACTATTGAAATCTATTGCTATTCACAACCTGACAGACAGAACTGCGTTTGGCCATTGCCTATCTGCAGTAGATAGATAGCCTCTAGGGTCGACCATCTTTTGTCATACAACCCTTTCTTACCCTCCAAACTCATGAACCTTTTTATTCTTCCCAAAGCCCATATAAGGTCTCTCACCCAATACACATAGGCGTATCTTTGTTCATCCTTCCAATGTTTCAGAATAAAAGACTTGACCATTGCTGCCATCAAGGATATGTGATATTTGGGTGTAACACCTGATATTTGCGACATATCACCTAATATGCAAATGTTGGGCAGTATAAAGTCAGAATAGTCCAATGTAGGGTCCATGTGTTGTTTAATTTCAACCCAGAGTGAGCTTATTTTACTGCAGTCCCACATAACATGTAGGATGTTTCCTGACTCGGTTCCACATCTAAAACACAGGTCTGTCTGTCTCAGCTGCCTATCACATAGTTTTTTAGGAGTATAATAAATATTTGAGACAATAAAGAACTGCATAATTCTGTATTTGGGTGTCGGTATATATTTAATACACCTCCAGATATCCTCTCAAGCAGGCTGTTGGGGGGCCAATATTCTATCCCAACATAGAACCCTTGTTGGTGAGTTCGGACTGAAATAGTCTGATAGCACCTTATACACTTTTGACAGAGGGTTAGATGAGGGATCTACCACATTCAAATTTTCCCAAGTGAAGGAATTTATTGGAGGATCTCCTAACCCTTTCCGCACCACCTCTAACATTTTAACAAGCTGTAATCTTCTAAAGAAGTGAATTGCATCACACCTCACTGGGAGAGACACCCTATTATCTTTTATAACATCCCTTACCATCAGTCCCTCCAGCGTTTTGTGATTACCTGACCCCCAATCAGTAAATTGGGATTACCCAGCACAGGCTGGTCCCGGGTCTTCAGTTGATCCCTTCTCTGAGAAGGAGTAAGGTAAAGGCACCAGGCCATTACTGTCTTGACAATTGGAGTCATGGATGCTTTTTAAGATATCTTCCTAAGTTAGTAAAGAGCAATGCCTCCGGAGATAAGTTCAATTCTTTTATTAACTGCCTCTCTATCTGGAGCCATACTGGAGTATACATCTCGTCCTCCTCATTTCTTCCCCAACGAATCATGAGACCCAGTTGACCAGCCACATAATATAAGTGAAGATCAGGCAGTTTAATCACACCCAATTTATATGGCAAGCACAAAATACTATGTTTTTTCCTGGAGGGCCTGGAATTCCTCAAAAATGCAGAAAGTAACTTCCTAATTTTAGTGAACCAGAATTTGGGGATACTGTATGGGGCTAAATAGATTGGATATAGTATCCTTGGCAAAAGATTCATCTTAATTAATCCCAATCTCACTACAAAGTTTAGAGGTAGTTTATTCCATTGAAGCATATCCCCTTTAATGGCTACCAACACCTTATCCATATGCATTGCTGCCCCGTCCTCCAGATGCTCAGTGATCCATATACCCAAATATTTAATCTTATCCTCCACCCAATTTATTTGCAGTAGAGCAAAGTCAGATCTACATACATGCGAGGTCAAAGGAAGAATCTGTGTTTTGTTCAAATTAAGTTTATAGTTCGAAACTCTGGAAAATTGCTCTATAATTTCCACTGATCTTTGAAAGCTTTCTGCCGGATCTTGTAAATGCAGCAATATATCATCTGCAAAAACCGAAAATTGCAACTCCCTGCCTGCAATTGTGATCCCCTTTACATTGGCATCTGTGTTAATAGCAATTAACAAGGGCTCCAAATATATATTAAACAATATTGCTGAGAGGAGGCACCCCAGTCTAGTCCCATTTTTTAGCTGGATCTCTTGTGAAATATACCTGTTACATAATACTCTGGCCTTAGGGGCAGCATATAAATTTTTAATGCCTCTGAGAAGGCCCTTGTGGAATCCCATCCTTTCTATTGTAGCAAAAACAAATGGGAGGGAGACCCTATCAAAGGCCCTCTCGGCATCTAGAGATATCAAGGCTAATGGCAATTGGGAGTCCTGAGCATAGCTAAGTAGATGGTGGAGTTCTCTAAGTGCATCATGCGTCCCCTTCCCTGGCATAAACCCTACCTGTTCAGGGCTAATTAAATTTGGAGCAACATTCAATATGCAATTGGCAGTAATCCTTGTCAGGATCTTAATATCCTGATTCATCAGAGCGATGGGTCTATAACTGCCAGGCAAGTCCTTTGGTTTGTCCGGTTTAGGAACCAACGTAATATAAGCTTGATACAGTGGAGGGTGGACAACCCCTTCTTGCATTATGTTACTAAAAAGTTTCTTAAGAATGGGGAGTATAGTACCGAGATGCACCTTATAAAATTTGGCCTTAAGGCCATCCGGCCCTGGAGCTTTACCAGAGGGCAAAGCTTGAATCACTTCTACTATCTCACCTTCTCTTATTGGGGCAGCTAGTTCTCTAATCTGGTCTGGGTCCAACACCGGTAGTGAGATACCATCTAAGAATGTCCTAATTTCCTTCTCCCCACCCACTTGTTGTAGTTGATAAGTTTCTTGGGAATAGGAAGCAAATGCGTCTGCCATTTTCTGTGGATCCGTGAAAACTGTCCCATCATACTTTATGGCAGTGACTGTTCTAGAGGCTTCCCATTCCTTAACCCTAGCTGCTAATAAACACCCAGGAACATCCCCTTGCAACAAATATTTAGCCTGAATCTTTTCTAGCCAAAATTCTGCTTTACTATATTGAATATCCGCCATTTCCCTTCTTAGACTTTGGAGTTCAGAATCTGTTTCCTCAGAGGTCCCCTCCAACAGAGCCAGGGATTCAATAGCCCCCACTAAAAACTCCTCTTTGGCTCATCTCATTCTATTTCTCCACACTGCATAACCCTGTGCTATGCCAGCATATAAGACCTTACAAGTTGGCCAAGCTAAGGATTTATTCTGTAACGTAGGGAGTTGAGTCTGAATTATCTCCAGAAGGGCGTCCTCTTATTTAGTCTTAACAGAAGCCTCTGTCAATAAGAAGTCATTCAGCCTCCACCTACATGGCCTAGCAGGATTAATTGTTGGCTCCCAGGTCAACTGGATGGGGGAATGGTCCGACAACATCCTACATCTAGTAGTCACCTCTTTGACCTCCCTAAGTGTCTCCCTATTTACCAGAAAAACATCAATTCTAGAATGACTCTTGTGGGCTGCTGAATAGAATGTCATATTATCTCTTCCTGTGGAGAAATTCCGGAGTGGGTCTACCAGGGCTGTAACCTCCAACAGTCTAATCATAGCCTCCTGAGCCCAGAATAAAGGCCCTCTGGATGGCGGCAACCTATCCTCCCAGTTATTTAGACAAAGATTCCAATCCCCTGCTAGTATAATAGGGTGTGGGGAAAATAGAGCAATATCCGTCTCCAATGACGCAAAAAATTCCGGATTAGAAGGAGTTGAGCCATAAATAGAGGCGATTGAAAGTTCCATACCCAAAATATTGCCCAAAAGGAAAATCCCTCTACAATCTTCCCTTGTTGTCACCTGTGCTATATCATAGGAACAGTTTTTCCCAATTAAAATTGCAACACCCCCCCCGAAGTCATTTCTTTACCCGCCCCATATACCTGGCCCACCCACATCTGCCTAAGGAGACTCAGTTCCTCTGTCAACAAGTGAGTCTCTTGTAAAGCAGCTATATGAGCCCCCATCTGTTCAATATGCCTCAAAATTACTATTCTTTTACATCTACCCCAAGACCTTTTACATTCCATGATATAATTTAACACACAACATCTTCCTGTTTATAGAACAGGTACTAGCCATCTTTCTTTTTTTAACTCTCGTAAGGTCTGCGTCACTGTCTTATTTCATATTGGACTCTATCTCTCTTTCCAGATCCCTTAAACCCACCCATCCCCCTTCTTCCAATCCCTGGATCAACCTCCTATATAATATAGATTCATGGACGAGCCATTTCTGTACGCTCCCCAGCCCAACAAGCTACTAAAACAGCTAAATACCCCCCTCCTATAAACCTTTAGGATGTTCCTACCCCCCACACCACACCCTTAAGTATATAGTTCACTGCAAAGTCACTCTTCCCCTTAGGCCCACCCCATATACCTTATATCCCTGTCTTCATTGGTTTATTGTGTTGCTTATTAAATACCCTTATTCCTTCGCTTACCCAAATTGGGAATGAGTTAGGCAACCAAATCGGGACCCAAAGGCAGCTGAGCCTCCCCAAGGGGGAGGACACCCCTGCCAGCTGAATAATGTGTCCCCCAGTGTGCCCACCGTCAACATTTGGATATTATCCAGCTTCCACCCGCCTTCCTAATGGCACACTATCGGGGCATAGAGTCCCACCTAAAAATGAGTGTCAAAAAAAATTACCTATTAAACAGGATGAGCCAACCTCTTACAATAATGGATCAGCTGTCGCACTTCTATTCGAGACAGTAGGGCAAAAGATTATAGAGATTAACCTCTCTTGCATAGATATGTAGCTTTATATCCATCCTCGCCATATTGTCCCAAGTTCCATTCAAATTCAATCCCCTAAAAGGGGGGGGGGTTCATTTCTGGAATTTGCCTCACCCTTAGGTTCCATCCCCCAATAATCTCTAACTTCCCTTCCCCAGTCTCACACCCATCGAGCAACCAAAAATGAGCCTAGAAACATTGCAGCAAAAAGCCTTGCGTCCTTCCCTCTGCACCATGGCAAGGTTTAAGCTAAATTTTTTAACTTAAGTAAATAAATTCAACCTGCAAAAAAGAAAACAATTGCATCTGTTTTCTATTTCTCAAGTCCCATATCTGTAGGATCATGCCAGCTCCCCACTTTTCTTCAAGAACTCAGGTCACCGACTGGAATAATGCTGGAAGGTCAATCCGTAGGCCCTCCAGGGCATCACGCGCTGTCAGATACCTTTTCTCCCCAGTTTGCAGCTGTACAGACAAAGTTGCGGGATATTGCATCCAGAATTTAATTCCAGCAAGATACAGTTTTTTCTTTATCTCTGAGTATTCCTTCTGCTTCTCTCTAACCGGGGGTGTCTGGTCTTGAAATAACCAGATAGATGCTCCATTCCACTGCAAAGCTTTATTTTTCCTGGCACAAGCAAGCACATGTGATTTTTCCTTATAATTCAGGAACCTCATGATTAGGACTCTGGGTCGTGCTCCCGGAGGAGGCATCTCTCTTAGTGCCCTATGTGCTCTCTCCAGATTGTAGGCCTCTCCAAATGTTGTAGGGCCGAGTAGCTTAAGGAGGAGATCTTGTAGAAAGGAAACACAGTCCAGGCCTTCAGCCCTTTCAGGTAACCCTGCTAAAATAAGGTTATTCCTCCAACTTCTGGATTCCTGATCCTCCAAGCGATCCTCGAGCTTCTTAATTTGTTTACGGGCTATCACTATCGCTTGTTCTATAGAAGAGACCTTCCTTTCTTGTGAAGAGACCCTAGCTTCCACATCCCCCATCCATTGGGCCAAAGAGTGTAGCGCCAGCTTAACAGTGGCAAAATCTGCCACCAACCCCTGTAATAATAGTTTTATTTCCAGCAGATCATCGGAATTCTTATTATCACCTCTGTCTCCATCCTGTTGATCCGCTTGCTTGTTTGGTACTGGCGACTGGGGCTTCGGTTGCTTGACTGCTGGCGATCTCGCTGATAAGGGCTCAGTAGCATCGGACTCCATCCCGATGCGACAATGCGGCCTAACACAACTGCCGAGAGCGCAAGGTTAGGGGAGAGAAAATCACCTACAATTACCATAACTCACAGTATTTTTGTTAAAGAGCCACAGATGAGCACTTCTCCAACTGAGCTGAGGTAGGCAAAGCAAATGTATCACGCCGAGGGGGGCTTAAAAAGCTATATAAACTGAATAAGACCTAGGAGCAGCACAACCGACGTCCTCTCACGCCAGGCTCATCATGTGATCTCCAAATAGTTGTGTTTTTAAGGCAGATTTAAAGCTCCCCACAGTCAGGCACTCCCTCATCTGATGAGGTAGAGAGTTCTAAAGGGTCGGGGCTACAAATGCAAACACCCCAGTGCCAGTGGTCTTAAGCAGACCCTGGGAACCTCTAGCACTCCCTCATCAATGGAGCAGAGTGGGTGAAGGGGGCAGTAAGGGCACAGAAGTTCTTGCAGATAGTGTGGTCGCTGTCCATGTAGGGCTTTATAGGTCAGCAAACTGACCTTGAAGGTGACCTGCCACTGAACCAGCAGCCAGTGCAGTCTGCGGAACACAGGCATGACATAGCATTATCGAGATAAGTCCATCAACAGTCTGGCTGCCGCATTCTGCACCAGCTGCAAGCAGCGGATATCAACCCCTGGGAGCCCTAGGTACAGAGAGTTGCAATAGTCAAGGCAGGAGGTCACAAAGGCATGAACCAGTATAGGAAGGTCATCAGGCAGGACCAGGTGTTTAATCTGAGCTATATTCCTCACATGGTAAAATGAGGATTTGATGATGGCGACACCTGAGGTTTAAGGGTCAGATCGTTATCAAAAATAACACCCAGATTGTGCACCCAGTCAGAGGTTGGTAGCTGACTGCCCCCAAGCCAAAGCTCTGAAGGCTGTCCAGCCAATGACCCCTCAGCCCAATGACCCAGGTCCACAACCAGCACCTCAGTCTTGCCAGGGTTTAACCTCAGCCAGTTAGCACTCATCCAGTTCTAAATCTCGGCAAAGCAGTTGTTAAATACCAAAACAGTATTATCATGGTCGGGCACAAAGGACATGTAGAGCTGAGTATTATCTGCATATGCAGTGAAAACTCAGCCCATACTGCCTCACAATGTCTCCCAATGGCTTTATATATATCGCGAACAACATGGGTGACAACACCGAACCCTGCGGGACCCCACATGGCAGGAGACCAGGTCTGAGGAAAAAATCCCAGACACCACTCTCTGTGACCTGCCCATGAGGAAAGAATGGAACCATCTGAGTACCATACCCAACAGTCCACAGATGAACCGCAGGTGCTCTAGTAACACACTATGGCCCACGGTATCAAATGCCGCAGAGAGATCAAGGAGAGCCAAGATAGAATGAGTCCTCCGATCTCTCGCTATCGGGAGATCATTGAGGACCCCAACCAGGGCCGTCTCGATACTGTGCCTCTCCCAAAAGCCAGACTAGAGAGGATCATAGATATCATGGATGGTAGGACGGACCTCCAATTACAGCGTGACTGCCTTCTTAATAACCTTACCCACAAAAGGAAGGTTAGAGTCAGGCCTGTAGTTAACTGGACAGTCGGGATCAAGAGAAGGTTTTTTAAGGAGGGGTATTACTACCACCTCCTTCAGGGTGTCCAGAAACACCTCTGTCTCTAATGAAAGGGAACATTGTTTAACCAGGAGTAGCACACTAAGCTGAAACTTGTTTCCGGATGCAACATGGGAGCACAAGGAAGTTAAGTGACTTGCTCAGGATCACACAATATGCTCCTAGGCAGCTGGATTCAAACCCAGGTCTCCAGATCTGCAGCTCAGAGCCTTAACCCACTACACTATACTGCCTCCTTAATGAAACCGTGACTAGCTCTGCTAGGACCGGGCCGATGACTTCAACACACCCCACAAGGAGGTGAGTTGGGTCTGGGTTCAAACTACAGCAGGTCAGCCGCAAACTCTGGATGATCCTCACGACCTCCATGACCATCAACAGGTCGAAGTCAGATCAGCCAAAACAAGGCATAGCAACCTCTCACCGACCAGTGCAACTCTCATTGGAATGAGCCGTGCAGATTTCAAACCTGATGTCGGCAACCTTACCCACAAAGAATCGAGCAAACTAGTCACATCTCTCCTGTGACAATGCTCTCCGAGACTGGAGACAGGCTGGATTGCACAGCCTGTCTACAGTCCAAAAAAGCTGAGCTGGTTGATTCTGTGCAGCAGCAATCCCCTGGACAGGAACTCTGCCTTCTTATGGGAGATAACTAATTAATACTCCTTATAATGAGTCATCAGTCTAAGCCTGTCGGCATCAAGGTCGAATTTCCACCAGCATCGTTCCAGCCTTCATCCAACTTGCCTGAACTCCTTCAAGGTCCCATCAAACCATGGGGTCCAAGGTCGAAGGATGAGTGGGTGAACCCGGACAGGAGCAACTGAATCCAGAGCCTCTACCATGGCCCTGTTATAGACCTGTACTAGATTATTAGGATCCGTGCTTACACTTGGTACACCGCCATAAGGCCATCTGGGGTCAAACCCCTCAAAGGGTGGTACCGAACCATTTCCACAGGGGCAGACCTATTGGGAGGAGCCCAGAAACTGAACTTTATAGTGTGATGGTCAGACCAACCAACTGGCTGCACCAAAAAGTCAGAGGTCTCCATGCCCAGCAGGAAGACCAGGTCCAGTGAGTGACCATGAATATGGGTCACAGAGGTAATAACTTGGGTTGCTACAGTTGTGCCACCAACAACTGCAACAACCCATCATCTGCTGCAACAGCCAGCTCTGACAGCTCCTGTGGCACCAGCCCTCACCCAGCCCCCACCCCACAGCTACTGTAACCATCCCACAACTACTGTTACCATCCATTATCTGCAGAAACACCCACATCTGACAGGTCCTACATCACCACTCTTCCCAAGTCCCACCAACAACCACTGTATCTCATTATCTGCTGCGGCTCCCAGCTCTGGCAGATACTGCAGCACTGCCCCTCCTCAGTCCCACCCACAACTACTGTAACCCTTTATCTGCTGCAACACCCAGCTCCGATAGGTACTGCAGCACTTCCCTTCTCCAGTCCCACCCACAGCTACTGTAACCCTTTACGTGCTGCAACATCCAGCTGACAGCCCCTGTAGTCCCTCCCTTCCCTTCTTTAGTCCCACCCACAACTACTGTAACCCTTTATCTGCTGCATAACTCAGTTCTGACAGTTCCTGCAGCAAAGCCCCTCCAGTTCCACCCACAACTACTATAACACATTATCTGCTATACCACTCAGCTCTGATAGGTCCTTTAGCCCTGCTTCTCTGGCATTCCCACCCACAACTACTGTAACCCTTAGTCTGCTGTACCACCCAGCTCTCACAGCCCTTACAGCACTGCCACTTCAATCACAGCCACACAATTTTTTTTTAATACAGTTTATGGTCCTTGTCTGCCCTCAGCTGCCCCCTTCTTCAGCCCCCCCCAGCCCCGTCTTTACAGTATCGCAAGTTTACCCCCTGCCTGATCGCTGGGTGTGGAGCCCATGAGGGGTCAGTCTTCATCCACAGCCGGAGGTGTTTTTTCCTCCATTTTCTCCCTTCCCGTTGCTGGGGTGCACATGCAGACATACGCACGTGGACGTGTGTGTGCATCTGCAGAAGTCCTGCAGCACCTTCCCTTCTTCTGGACCCTCAGACTTGCACTACCCTCTGGCCTCCCCTTGGGGAGCAGTCGTTTGGCAGGAGTGCCAGTCCTCCCTTTCCGGGAGAGGAGAGCTGCCCTCCAGATGCTTGATCCTCTCCCTCCCCGCCGACCCCTGGCGGCCAGTGCTAGTTCCCGAACACTGGTCACCAGCGTAGCACAAGGTGTGGCAACCAGTACCTCAACCCTCAGCACCACTGGGTTGGCTACCCACTCAAAATTAATTACATAGATACATGCATATACTGTACATTGATGGTAGATAAATGCATACAGGCCTATCCAGTCTGCCCTCTCTTCCTGACCTGCTGTGGCCCTAGTGGCCTTTTTGCATCTTAGTTACTACCCCTTTGGCTTACTAAGCCAATATGCCCCCCCCAAAAAAAAACTCCTCACTGATTTGGCCCTTACAACTTCTTGTAGTACCTTGTTTCACTTGTCCACTACTCTACTCTGATATTAGTTCTACTTGTATGTACCTAGCTTTGTGCCTGCACGGTGTTCACCATTTTCAATGTTTCCCTCTCTGTATATTACTTTATCCTGGACATTCATGTTGTCCATCACTGTGTTTATTGGGGCCTATGTATGAATAGCAGGCAGCCCCTATGCAGCATGTATCCACCTCACGTAAGGGGATACAGCACCCAAAAACTCTGTCCATGGCCTTGGGGCAGGCATGTACACCGCACAGAGGCACTTGGAGGCAGGCCACTCATACTACTGCTAAGACGCACTGGGAGATGAGCAACTTGTTGCTCAGCGTGCTTTTCTGGTGAAACTCTTCAATAAATAAATGAAACAAAAAGACAGCACTACTCATGGGAAGAGGGGCATGGCTGTGTAAACATGCATGCATTACGCATTCGCACATTTACCACATGTAGTACGTCCCCCCCAGCACGTAGGACTGCAGGCACAGCACTAATCATGTTGAAGGCTGCCATAAACTGCATGTGTGCAGGGACACCATGCAGGGCTTACAGTGTGCAGGAATAAAATGCCAGGACTGTAAGAGCCTTGGTTATAGGACTGGATGGACTACCACTGCAGAAGACTTCTAGTGTTACATAAGTTTGAACCTAGCATTATGTTAATAAAAGTATTGCAGTATAAACCCACAAAGCAGGCACAAAATGACAAGATACTGTAGGACACTAAGGGATAAAGGAACCAGCACCCCCCTATACACGTGTGCCCCCTGCTGCCCCCAACACGGTACATGTGTGACATATGTTGGACACCTGCATTATGCCCCAGATGCCATGGCCAACACACCATGCACAGCTGCCTGCCCTGCCATAAACCCAGGGTCTGCAACCCCCCCTCTTCAGCAGGAGACATCACAACCACCATGGGTCAACAGTTGTGGCCAGCAGCATGCCACTGCTGACTGGAAGAGACACCAGGACAAGGGACATAGGCACCGGCACAGGATATACTATGTTATCTGGAAACTCCAGATGCCTGAAATGTACAAACCCAATGGCACCACTTGCTCAATGTAATGTCAGGCAACATGGCAACATATGCCGTGAGTTGCAATGCGGAGGGAAGCCCCTACACCCTCTGTAACTAAATATTCAACTCCAAGGGGGAGTGGACCCCAGAGTAAAATACTAAGTTGTTACAGGGGTGCAGTGTGTAAAATGACATGACCCAGACCAGAACCCAGGTCATACACAGCACGTTGGCCGACCTACTGGTGTTTTACCCCTCCACACCACTGGAGCAGCTTGGCCAGCAGCCCCATCCAGCCGTTCTTTCCCATTCTGAAAAAGGGGTAAGGTAGCATTCCGTCACATCCGCTACCTTACCCTGTCAGTGTAGTATATGCATGGATATGTATGGTAGTATATACATGGGTATATATGATAGGATGCTGATTAGAGTTGTAGTTTATACATGTGGGTATTGTAGTCCATTATATATGTAAGATCCTGTCATGCATAGTATGCCTTTCTTTGTGTATGTTCAGTGATGTAAGATCATTATCTCTGAGTAGAATAAAAGGTGGCAACTGAACTGACATATCGTGTATGAGTCTCTTCTGTAATAACCCAAAATATATCACACTGGCAACAAGGATGGGATGCCAGAACTTCTACGAGTGCAACTAAAGGGTCATGTAAACTAATGCATGTTTTCTTTTAAATCTAAATTGCCTAGTAAATCTTTCCAGCTCCCTGCCTCTAAATTCTGTTCGTCGGTGCTTCCTTATCTGTCCCTCTCTGCCTGGCTACTTAAACCTACTAAATTGTTTGCTTAGGTGCAAAACTCTGGGTACAGATTTATCTACAGACAGATAAAACAGAAACCTAAAGAGCTATTTGCTACTTTGATGTATTGAAAAACAGACAACACTGCTAATAGCAGGTGTGCACAAGGCACATGATTTGTGCCTTAAACCTGAAACCTTACATTCCTTTGCTTCATCTCGGCTGCATTCTGTCCTTAGACACTGACTGCAGTAGCAAAGCCAGAAGCCTCTGGAGGCACACCAGAGAAACTGCATCACACACTGAAAAAAAACCCAGAAAAAAAAAGACATTTTTGGTTTTTGTGTGTGGACACTGCAGCTACTGAGCACCTACCTGTAGCAACAGACATCATGACTACAATTGGCAGAGTACCTGAATTTAATGAATGTAAGGAAACATTTGATTTATATCTATAGCATTTCCAAAGTAGCAAAAGATGAACAAGTAGATGCCTTCATAGCAGTCTTACAACCACAGATTTATGCCTTTCTGCGGAATTTAACAGCCCCAGTCGACATCCTGACCCTGACATATGCGCAAGTCACTGAGGCACTTGCAAAGCATTTCAAACCCCAGCTCCTTCTCATTGCTGAACAGTACACCTTCTACCCGCGCAACCAAGGGGAAGGGGAACCTATTGCTGACTACATCATTGCTTTAAGGCATCTAGCATGCACTTGTGAGTTTGGCCAGTCCCTAGGTGATGCCCTCCGAGATTGCTTTGTCTGCGGTCTGAGAGGGGAAGCTTACAGAAATAGGCTTTTGCAAGAAAATAAAATATACTTTAAGACAGCTTATGACATTGCACTCGCCATGGAACTTGCTCAAAAAGGCTCCCAAGCATTGGCGGGACATTCAGAACCCCAAAAAAGTGACGTACATAAGGTTAACCATATCCTAGAACAGAAGGGACATGCCACATCACACAGTGGTCCATCACATGCTCGTCAGCAACCCCAAACATTTAGGAAACCAGCACCACAGGGCACTTTTGCAAAGTCAAAACTGTGTTACCAATGTGGAGGTAACCACCAGCAAGGCACATGCAGCTGTTGATATGAGAAATGCTGCACCTGTGGAAAAGTGGATTACATACAAAGGGTGTGCAAAAGTACATCATGGACTGCTACTGCACAGTATGTCACAGATGGCACTGCAACCACTGAAATAGAAGATGAGGCATTGTGCCTGTTCATGGTTTATGCAACATGGGCGACTGGAAAGGAAATTTACCTCCAGTTTGAGCTAGCAGGCAACCCGATGAGCATGCAGCTAGACACCGGAGCCTCAGTATCTCTTGTGCCGGAGAACATATACAGAGAGAAACTTCAGCAGTGCCTATTGCAACCATCATCTGTTTAGCTCTCAACTTACATGGGAGTGCAAATACCTGTGCTAGGGGAAATTCAAGTGCCAGTCACCTACAGGGGAGGAAAGTGGACCTTGCCTCTGATGGTGGTACAAGGAGAAAGACCTGCATTACTAGGCAGAGACTGGCTCATGCAGATCAAATTGAACTGGGAAAAGATCTTCAGGTTGAATACAGTGACCAAAGCACTGCAAGATGTGCTAAAGAAAATATTGGACAAACATGGTCCTATTTTCCAGGATGGCTACGGCACAGTCCGGGATTTCAAGGCAAAGATCTGAGTGCAACCAGGAGCCGTTCCAATTTTCCACAAGCCTCAACCAGTACCGTATGCTTTGAGGGAGGCAGTAGAGAAGGAACTGGACCATCTTGAAAGCCATGGTATCATCTCATGAGTAGAGAGGAGCTACTGGGTTGCCCCTATCATTGTGGTATCGAAACGAGACAAGGCAGTGAGATTGTGTGGTGGCTACAAGGTTACAGTGAACCTTTGTATATAGCAAGATACATACCCATTACCCAATGTGGCGGACTTATTTGCTACACTCTCAGGGGGCAAGTTCTTTAGCAAGTTGGACTTATCCTTTGCATGCCAGCAACTGGAACTGGAACCAGAGTCAGAACCGTATCTAACCATTAACACCCACAGGGGACTTTACCGGTATCATCGCTTGGCATATGGAGTTTCCACAGCGCCAGCAATTTTCCAGAACACAATGGACCAGATACTGCATAGGCTGGACCATGTAGCATGCTTAATGGATGACATCTTGGTAACAGTACCTACAGTGGAAGAGCATCTGACAATTCTGGTCCATGTTCTGACCAGATTGCAATGGTATGGACTGAGAATAAAGCTGGCGAAATGCCAATTTCTGCAAAATTCTGTTGAGTACCTAGGTCACCAGATCAACACCCAAGGCCTACGCCCAACAAACATCAAGGTTTTGAGACAACTTTTCACCTCTTATGGACTACCATGGGAGTTAATGTCGGACAATGGTCCCCAATTTTCTTCCCATGTCTTTAAACTGTTTTTAAAGCAGAATGGCATCAGACATATTTTGACTCCTCCTTACCGTCCAGCATCAAATGGTGCAGCTGAAAGAGCTGTACAGACATTCAAAAAAGCTTGGAATAAACCTGATTCACAACAAGTACCTACAGTTCAAAGGCTGGCTCATTTTCTGTTTGCTTACAGAAACACTTCTCACACAGTCACAGAGCAAACACCTGCTGAACTGTTTCTAAAACGTCAACCTTGTACCCATTTGTCATTGCTCAAGCCAGACTTGGCCTACACTGTTGCAAAGCATCAACTACAACAGCAAAAGGGTCAATACAAGTCTGCCAAGCCAGTATGGATTTTTCATCCTGGAGAGAGGATGATGGTTCGAGACTGTAGACATCCCAAGGGTTCCTGGATTCCTGGGGTGGTGAATGAAACATGTGGACCTTTGAATTACGCAGTTCGCATGGGACAGTGACTTGTTCACATACTTGTGGATCATCTGCTGCATTCCAAGGTTTCAGCAAATGCAGCAGAAGCCGTCACTCCATCTGAGGACAGTGACACAGAGGACTTTGCTCCTACCCATGAAGTTCTACCAGAGCCGGTGCCAAATAATAATGAATCTCCTGTTCCATCAGCAGCGGTTATTCCAGCCCGCAGATATCCCCTTAGGCACTGAAGACCACAACAAAGACTTGACCTTTAAAGTCATGTAATGAACTTGTACCTCTGTGTAACTGAACTCTTACTTGTACTGTTACTTAGTGACAAGTTCTACCCAAGGGGCAGAATAATCCCCTGAACTTGTTTCTGGGTACCGAACAGTCTACTTCGGCCTGGAAGTTAGGAATGTTACTGTTGAAGTATTTTAGACAAGTTTCTGTCTAAGTGGGAGGAGTGTAGTATGTGCATGGATATGTATGGTAGTATATACATGGGTATATATGGTAGGAAGTTGATTAGAGTTGTAGTTTATACATGTGGGTATTGTAGTCCATTATATATGTAAGTTCCTGTCATGCACAGTAAGCCTTTCTTTGTGTATGTCCAGTGATGTAAGACCACTATCTCTGAGCAGAATAAAAGATGGCCACTGAACTGACATACTGTGTATGAGTCTCTTCTGTACTGACCCGCAATATTTGACAGTCGGGAGGAATACCGTCAGGTTAATTACCGATGGGATTCCACATGTATCGTGCAATGCTGGCCAGGGTAGTGGATGTTGGGATGATGAGCTTCAGGATCACGTAAGTATACCGTGGCACAAATAGCTTCATTGGCACAAGGGACAGCTGGCCCTGTATGTGCCAATGTAAAAAGGAAGGTGCCTGTCAATGGACAGAACAAACAGTTAACAGTGCATAATACTCAGGGAAGTAAACAGTGAAACATAACCTAAAGGGCTCAGACATGCCCAAGTCGATGTCTCTTAGTCCTCCTCTGTATCCTGTGAGTCTTTATTGGACCCCTTCGGTGTGGTATCAGTATACCCCTTCTCCATGGGGATCATCTACCGCAGTGGCCCCCAATGACCCTGGAATGAGAAGAACACAGAGGACAGGCAAGAGTGGGATGTACATGCATGGTCACAGCAGAACACAACACACAGGGTGCCCCCTCCCCAGCATCACTTACCTTAGAGGACTTCACTTGTAATAGGTGTCCTGCATCCCTTCCCTCCAGGACAGCCAGTTGGGTATGTTGAGGCAAACTTGGCCCACCAGCCAACATCCATTGCCCCATCAGCCTGCTCCTGCCTCTTAAGAACCATATGGTCTAGCCTGTCACAGTAGTTCTGCGGAAACATAATTAATGGAATGTCATCACTGCCACAGTACACACAACACATGGCATGCACACACCCTCACCCCTTGCCAGTTACATACATGCCTCCTCTGTGTCTAGGACCTCCCACACCGCACTCCCAGACTCCAAATCCTGCTAGCTTATTTTGGACATCCACCATAGCCGTCTTGGGTATACACCCACATGTATCCTGAGTTCTACATGGATGCTGCAGCTATCACCATGTCACCGCCCAGTGTGACCTGGCAACATGACCCGTGCATGCTTCATCATCCCACAGGCATGCCTGGTACTTGCCCCTTTAGAGGGCCTCAGTTCCACATGGGATGTCTGTGCAGCATCCCTATCAGGGTTGTGGTTAGGGGAAGCACAGAAGGGTGTGGGAGAACCACCGCATGGCAGCCATTCCTGGGGCAGAACACTGGGTTAAAGAGGATATGCCCAGGGCTACTAATGAATGTCCTTCTTAGATAGCTCCTGTCTTGCCGCTTCTTCGTTGTCATAGGAGTGCCATTGGTCCTTAAGTTTAACTTGTAGGATCGCCAGATATTTAATCCTGCACTGAATACTCGCAGCGATCAATTTAGTAACTATAGGGTGAAGCTCTTGACGTTTGAGTCGTACTGACTGTGGCAGATCATGAGTGATGCGAATTTGCTTTCCATTCCACGAGACCTCTTGTAGAGATTTTACTTTACTCAGGATATGTTGCTTATCTAAGAAATTTAACAGCTTGCAGATTATCGGTCTCAGACGTGCTCCGGGCACGGGAGGCGGTCGGAGAGATCTGTGCGCTCTTTCAACAATATAGCACGAATTGTTTGGAGACAAACCAGCAACCTTTTCTAGTAGTTTTTGCACAAACTGGATGGGTGCCGTGCCCTCCTCTTTTTCCGGAATACCGATTATTACTAAATTATTCCGCCTACATCTTCCTTCTAGGTCCTCGAGCTTTTCTTCCATTCTTTTTAACTTTTTGTTGATTAACACGTTTGCTAGCTCGCTTTTGTCATTTTTAGCTTCCAAGGATTTAAGCCTAACTTCATTGTCATCAACTCGAGTATTCAATGATTTCAACGTTGCTTTAAAACTGTGGATTTCGGCGGCGGAGATCTCAATTGAATATTGCAGAGGCCCAATTATTTCCAGGAAACGCTCCTCTGTTAGAGCTGTTGGCCCCGGCGTTGCTTTACTGGAACCCTGCCTAGGGCGTTTTGCGGCCTGCTCTTTCTCCGGGGAGGGAGGTGGCGTGTGCTTAACAGGCTGTTTTTTCACAAAAGCCTCCATTCTTGCTGCAATCTAAGTGGCAAAATAGTACCCCGATGGCTTAATTAGGAGTTACCAGTTGGTCTATACTGAAATTTCTTGCGTTGAGGGTGAAAATTCAAGCTGGAAACGGAGCCGACTGAAAATGCTGCTTTCCCTTAAGCTGCCATCATGTGACCCCCCATGAATGTCCTTCTGCTGGTCGGAGAGAGGGGGAACACAAGCAGGCACTGAGGGCCAGGCCACAGCTATGAGTATTTAAGCCAAGGCTGGACATCAATGCCCTGTGGGACACACACTGTCTTAAATGATTCTGTTTGGACCAAGCCATGATCACATGGCTGTGTGATATGGTCCATGCCCATGTCACTCCATGTATCCATTGGTTTATGGTAATGTTGGTCAAAATAAGGGTGTTATGTGCATTGGCATACTATGCCACTGGGTCCTTCCAGAGGGTGGTGGGGGTTGCCATGGGTGTCAGCCATTCCTCCATGTCCAGGCACAGCACCAGGTCACTGACACCCTGCTCATGCATGTGCATATAAAATTCCTCACCACATAGGCCAAGATACAGTCCACAAAGGAGGCATTCTATGTTTGCCATGCCAGTATACTGGGGGCCATTGACTGTATTCCCCTGAGGCAATCCTGGCACCATCCATGAATGAGGAGGCATACCATAAACACAAGGGGTATGTCAGCATCAGTTGCCAGATGGTCTGCAGTTCCATGAGTTTAATCACTAATGTGTGTTCCAAGTGCCCAGGGTCATGCGATGATGCCTATACAGTCAATGGGGCAAGGCCTAGCACCCTCCTCAGTGCTCAGTGCATGCGGGGCAGGGATATATATTTGATCAGTGAGTATCCATACTCTACACAGGTTGCATACTAGTAGGTGCCATGCAGGAACATGGTACTAATCCTGTCATTTACCCACTACATAGGTGATGGATATCAACTATGGCCATACCTGATGATCCTGTACTTTGAGACACACAGCAAAGCAGAGAAAGCATACAATGAGGCACACAGAAAGACACAGTCTGTGATTGAGAAGATGATAGGGCTACTGAAGATGTGGTTCTGATGCCTAGATCTGACAGGTGGCACGATGATGCTTGCCTCCAACCAGGTATGCTGATTGTTCACAACATGTGCGATGCTGCACAACATAGCTGTGTGGTAGCATCTGCCCATCCCACCAGGTGGACATGGGGGTGTTTCACCAGGTGACCAAGGAGGACCTTCAGGGGCGAGGTGTGGAGTTACTGTCTGGGTGGGCAGTAAGGCATGAACTCGTGTAGGGGATGTTCAGCCACTAGGGTGGGAGGGGGAGAAGATAGGGAGGTGAGGCACTGTGGTGATGACCCATCCTGAGTGCCACACCACCCACAGTAAGTGGAAGGTCTTATTTGTGCTTGTGCTTGGGGGTTATATGTTCTTGTGCTTGGGGTGATATCAGTGCTTGTGCTTGGGGGTGGCAGGCATCACTGTTTCTGTCCCAGTTGCTGCCCTCTGCATGTAGAGGTTCACATGCTCAGATGGTATGTTTTTGCTGTGGCCTTCCCCCTGGCTCTGCCATGTGGGCCTATGTGTGTCCTGGACACCAGCGGTGTTTGGCTGTCCTCCTGCCCTTCGGGGTTGCATGGGCATGTAGGTGTGTGTGGTATGATGCCCTCCTGTCTGGCTTCAGCTACTGGTAGGGTATCTGTGTTGGCCCTGGATAAAATGTTATCGGCTATCCTTTCCAGGATGTCTCTTATTAGGTCAGTTCCATACCACATGCCTCTCACCCCTGCAGTTAGCTCCTTTAGCTGCTTTGTGTTCTCCTTCTGGGCACATAGCCTGTATTGTTCCAGCTGTCATTCCTCCAGATAGAAGGTGTGGAGCATACCCCTCCTCACTACCCTGCATGTACCATGACTGGGATGGCTGGAGGGGCCCTCATCCCCAATGTCCCTAGGACGTTGTGTGCTTCCCTGCCACCACTCAGTGTTCTGCTGTCCACCACTGACAGGCAGACAGACTGTGTCAGGCATCTGCCAGGGTGCGGTGTGCATATAGTTTGTCCCTGTGTGTAGGGGGTGGAAGACTGTCTGTGGTCGGGGTGTCCAACCCCTCGTCGGCCTCCTATATGTCCAATTCCTAGCTCAAGTCCTTGTCCAGGTCCTCCGGCCCATCTTTTTATTTATTTTATTTAAACAGCAGTTTGGAAAACCTTTGAGCCATAGGCTCATTTACAAAGGTACCTGAGTATCTTCCTGCTTTGTGTGCATGAGCTTCTGCAGTGTACCTGAAGGTGGAGACAGGCCATGTGTTACAAGCAGTGGCTTAGCTGTGGATGTACTGAGGTACTGTTGCGGGCTGACACTGGTACCACCTACCTGTGTCGACCTGACACCATCCGCCTGTGCTGGTCTCTGGGCTCTGACTCACATCCATGAATATCAGTGCCTCTGCATTGGATTTGTGCTCTGTCACAGGGTCTGTAAGGTGCAACAGAGGGTGATTAACATGGCCGTTCTGTCCCGCGCCTGCCCGGCCAGTCAGTGCAGTTTCCTACATACCTGGCACTGTATCCATGCCCTTCTCCTCACTATGTAGAAATACCTCTGTGATGGTCTCTGCCACCATCTTCTCGATTGGGGTCAGGCTGTGTTCCTGTGTGGGCAGACCACCATCTGCAGCAGTCTGTGATTGCTTGACAGCCACCAGCTTGCACTTGCTGATGGACCAGCAGTCATGCCACTTATGTTTAATCACTGCCAGTGTGCATACCTCTGGTTGAGTATCCTTCACAGTAGCCTGGATGTGCAGCCACAGTCTGACTTTGGTCTCTGGTGGTACCTTTAGGGACTGTGCCCTGTACAGTATGCCGTAGTGTTCCCTTTTGTCTGCAACCATGGCTGCCACCTCTCCCGTGGAGAAATTCAGGGAGCATGATCAGCTGGCCCACGTATTCATCCATGTCCCCATGTCTCTGTCCTTTCAGTTTGTATCTTCTGTGTCTGGTGGTGGTCTGGATACAGCAGGTGGTGTCCCTTCCCTGCTATAACCTGCCACTCAGCATTCATGTCAGTATGCACTTCCGCAGATGTGCACTGTCCACTGGCAGGGTGGGTCGGGTGTCCCTATATGTAGTGGAGCCAAGGGGCATGGCTGAACACTGGATGCCCGCCCTGTTTCTGCTCCACGCAGCTCCTCATGCATCTGTATGCCCCACCCATGCCTGTGCCTGTCCTGCACACATTCATGCATAGTGCGTGCTTACATATGTGCATGCCACTGATACAACGTATAAGGGCACAGTTCTCACATGTTCATGCATAGGCCTCATTGTCAGTTGCTGTACATTTTCCCTTGTGCTCGCCCAGGTTGTGCCTGAAAGTAGCCAACTGCTTTGTCTAGTGCACCTACCTGACAATAAAAATAAATTCATTTCAGCTAAAAACTGTGTTTTGAGATCTTTCTTAAATCTTCCTCCTGCTTGTTTGAGTGAATTTCCCTTCATTCCTCTATAAAGATAATATGGCCTTGATGTCAACCCTGTTGATCTAGTACAGGGACTTGTATGTTTCAAGCAGGTCACCTCTTTACCTTCTCTTTTTAAGAGTGTACATTTTCAAGTCTGGTAGCTTCTCCTCGTAGGTTATGCCCCCCAGACCCTAGATAATCTTGGTTGCCTTACGCTGTCTTGCTTCCACCTTATCACAGTTTTTCTCAGGTGTGGACTCAAGTGCCTTGTGCAGTACCCCAGTTGTTGTCTCATCAGTGACTGGTACAGTGGGAGGATTATGTCCCAGCTTCATCTGCTGATCCATGGAAACACAGAAGCATACACAGGGTAAGCAAGAAAAGATCACTGTTCCATCTAGTCTGCCCTATTTTGTTGGGAGGCAAGAGAAGGCCCATACTATGTGGCACTGGATGAATGGTGCTACCAAGGGGTTAGCAGCCCCAGCAGTTCAGCACACAGCAAGAAATGGTGTACTCGCAGGGAGAATCAAAGCAGCACATGCAGATAAATTCCAACATGCAGTGGATATTTATTGCAGCATTCCAAATAAAGTGACACATCTCACAGTATCATGCATGCTGGCTAGATGCCCTGGCAGTGGCACTTTGGTCAAGTGGACCTTTGTCAGGGGCCATTTTGTTTCCCTACCTTACCCCATAACCTACTATCCAGGCAGGGTTTTCACCCTTATCCTTCCCTCCGTGTCTACCATACAGTTCGCTTTGTTGTAATTATCAGACCCCCCCGGGCTTAAAAGTGGACTGGTTCTCGCAAGGTCTCATATGTGGCAAAAACATTTTGAGGGATTTAAAGGGGGTTTCATGGGGTTTCCAAGCAGGACCCTTACTCTATGTTTGTTTCCCCTTACCAGTACAAAAGGTTTGCAAGCTCAACCCCTGTATTTACAATACAACTTAGTAAAATTAGTGGGGTGGCTCCTGGTGTGTGACTGAACAGAAACATACAGTTAGAGTTCCAGAACACTCCCCCCCACCCCCTTTCCCCCATTTTGCTGCATTTAAAGCCAGCGATTTTTTAAAATAACTCCAATGTTCTTACTTTTCATACATTTCAGAGGGGCTCTTAGTTCTCATTATCCAGCTGAACCATGATTAAGCCTGACCACTTCGGTAAAGTGACCACCTCCATCGGTCAGGTAAAGAGCATCACATTTTAACTCGCCATATCAGAGCTGAGGTCTTCTTGCTTCCTTTATTTTTAATGAAGAGACCACTCTCCTGGCTTCATTACTTATAGTGTGCTCTGGCCAATGAAAGGCTCACAGGTGTTTAATAGGGAGCTTGCAATTAGAAGAAGGCCACAATTCTCCTACATTCAAATCAGTACAAAAGGTTTGCAAGCTCAACCCCTGTAGCAAAGTGGGGGAGGGGGGAGTGCCCTGGTACTCTAACTGTATGTTTCCCCTTACCATCACTTCAAGAGGGCAGTATGACCATCAGTTCTCTTGTCCCTCAATTTCAAGAGTATCCTCATGTTTTGTGCTTGTATTTTGACTTATTATTGAAACATTGGATAATAACAAAAAAGCAAATTACACACTATGAAGAAAAAAAGGACTTCCTTACATACTTACATACTAATTGCCAGCAGATTAGGCCTTACGGTCTATCGAGTCTGCTCAAACCTCAGATCCCTAGTTGGGTGCCGAGGCCCCCCCCATTTGTGTTCCAGAAACCCGTATCATCCATCCCTACCCCCCCTTGGCCAGGCCATCATCTGATACTTCCACTTTCTGTGTCTGTCCCACCCTCTCTTGAAGCCTTCCACTGTGGATCTCTGAACCAGCTCACCAGGCAGTGCATTCCAAGGGTCCACCACCCTCTCAGTGAAAAACCTCTTCCTCTTTTCCCCCCTCACCCTTCCACCTTCCAACTTCAAACCATGCCCTCTGGTGATATCTCCTGCTTTAGTCTAAGATCCCTCCATGTTTACCCTATTTATTCCTTGAGGTACTTGAAGACCTCAATCATGTCCCCCAGTCTCTCCTGTCCTCCAATGAAAACAGGCAGAGCTCCTCAAGTCTGTCCTCATACGTCAAATCCCCTAGTCCTCATATCATCTTAGTTGCCCTCCTCTGTACCCTCTCTAGGAGCTGTATGTCCCTCTTCAAGCGTGGTCTCCAGTACTGTACACAGTACTCAAGGTGTGGTCTAACCAGTCCATTGTACAGCAGCAGAATCACTTCCCTGCTCCTAGAGGTGATCCCCCTTACGATGCATCCCAACGTCCTGTTTGCCTTGCTAGCCGCTCTCCTGCACTGCTCAGAGTTGTTCATACATGCATCCACCATGACCCCTAGGTCTTTTTCCCCTGTTGAGGCCTCCAGCGCCTCCCCTCCCAGGGTGTACCTGTGTTTAGGGTTTCCCCACCCAAGATGTAACACCTTGCACTTGGTGATATTGAAATTTAATTTCCATGTGTGAGCCCAGCTTTCAGTAGTAGTCCATCCATCTTTTGATAATTATGACCCTTAGAGACCCAGCAGTTTTTTCTGCACACTTTATGCACTGCAGACCCCCTTACTCAGTCCTAGTTGTCTTTCAACCCATTTCCATGTAAATGAGCATTTAATTGCATCAAGGCATAAAGAGTTCCCAAAGTACTTGAGGCCAGAGTCTAGAAGGAGAGCAGTAAAAGTGCTTGTATAAAAAAGGGTGAGAATAATTACAGGCAAGAACAAATCTAGTGCCTTTGACACCCTGGGCCCAATTCTAAGTCGGGTTACGCATGTCTCAAGGTGACTTGGGCCAAACCCAATGGCGCAAGTCACACCTTGTGACATGCATTATACTGGTCATTATTCTAAGAGGCGGCCTGCGCCATGGCATGGGCAGCTGCACCCAAGGGGGCTTCTGCCACCCATGGCCCCTACGGCATGGTGGAGGGGGGGCTACGGCAGCATCTGCACCCTATTCCGAAAGGGCAACTGCCATAACTCCACTACAGCATTCCAAGACTCACTGTGGGACTGCGGGGTTAGACCAGCTTTTAGCTGGTCTAATGGGCTTCTGTCCCAGCAAACCACAAGTTGCCCCCCCCCGCAGTGCCAAACCCAGCACACAACCATGCCCCACGGACCAGCCCACCACAGAGCAACCCCCCCAATACTGGGGTGCCACCCACCAGCATTTGGGCCATTGTGCCCTGCCACACCAAGCCTATGCCAGACAGACAACACTCCCCCATGGCCCATGGAGGCTTGCGGGCATGTTTGGGGGCTGGGAGGGATCAGGGGGCTGCGCCTTGCCGTCGGAGACTTGCGGCACCCAGGTGGGCTGTGCCCTTCCTGTGGTGCAACCCTGGAGCAGCTGCAAGTTGCAGGGCATAAGTGCTGGGGACCCAGCCTGTTCTGGAATATGGCTCAGGGTCCCCGGCGTAGCGGAGAATGTCACAACTCACATACGCCTGCAAGTTGCGACATGCATCTTAGAATCAGGCCCCCAGTCTCTACCCACACTTTTCATTTTATTAATCAAACCCATTTTATACATTTTTATCACCACACCCACACAAACATTTCTGCTATGGATCAATGTGTACAGGAATTCTGTCCTTGTCCCTTCAGTGTACTTCTTTTTCCTGTGTCACCTCCAACTGCTCACTCTTTTTTCTTATTAACTACTGTTGTGTTCTGTTTTCTTTGATTCCTAATATCTTTTGTTGCTTTTCTTTTGTATCTCCTTATTGTCTTTGGTCTCTCTCACTCTTGTTTTCTCAAAGGAAAACAGACAGTTGAAGTACTATACCTGAACTTTAGTAAAGCCTTCAATTCTCTTCCACACAGATGGCTGGTCATCTGGGGTAGAGAATGGTATTAAAAGATTAGTAAGGAACTGGTCAAGCAGTAGCACCCAGGAGATCCCGTCTAAACTCTACTCACCCTTCCTTCTTCTGGAAGGTGGTCCACTCCATCACTGCCCCCCCAACTACCACACCCAACCTTAAGCTCAATGACCAAATCTCTGATCCTGTCAGAATAGCCAAAACCCTGAACAATTCTTTCAGCAACTGTGCCCTGCCAGACCAACCCCTACCACCCCCACCAAGGTTCTAAAACCACCCCCAATACACTTCTATTAACACATTCCTTCTTGCCCCCACCTCTCCGGCTGAAGTCCTAAATGCCCTAAACTCCTTAAACGCCTCTAAATCCAGCCCTGATGGCACCATCCCAGACTCCTGCGAATATCTGCTCCTGCAATTGTTCTCCCCCTCACTTTCATTCTAAACTTGTCCTTCTCCTCAGGCAAGGTCCCACAAGCATGGAAAACAGCATGTATGATCCCTCTCCACAAGAGCAGTGATACCTCAGCACCTGGCAACTACAGAGCAATCTCCCTCCTCCCAGTGCTTGCCAAATAACAAGAAGCTGTTTACAATCCAGACTGACTGACTTTCTCACTTCCACCAACTTCCTCTCCCCATACCAATCTGGGTTCAGAAAACACCACTCCACAATATCCTCCCTCCTTCAGGTCACTGGACACATCAAGGCGGCCGCTGATCAAGGCCAACTTACAGCTGCAATCTTTGTGGACCTGGCCAATGACTTTGACTCTGTCTCCAACCCCCTACTCTTTGACAAACTCAAGGAGGCTGGACTCTCATTCTGCTGTCCTGTGGTTTAGTTCCTATCTTGAGAACAGGCTCCAGTACGTCAAGATTGGTAAAGCCACATCAGCCCTGCTTCCCATACTTGCAGGTGTTCCCCCAAGGTTCAATTGGGGCCCTATTCTGTCCTCCCTATTTATTAGCAATCTCCCATCTGTCTGCTCTAAATCCCAAATCCACACGCATGTGGATGACACCATCGTTTTCACATCTGGCCCAGTTCTTAGTGACATTCAATCAGTACTTCAGCAAGACTTTCACAAGATGCAGTCTTGGTTCCAGGCAAACCAGCTCAAAATAAACACAGCCAAAACTGTCCCCATGACTTTTGGAACTGCTCAAAAACTTGCTGAAGCACCCTGTCCCCACACTATCTCCTCACTGGATGAAACCACACTAAACAAAGTATCCTGTTACAAATATCTATGAGTATGGCTTGACCCCCAGTTAAACTTCTCTATCTACATTGCTGCCATCATCATGAAACTGTGCCCCAAGCTTGGCTTGCTATGCAGGTAAAGAGACTCCCTCCCTCTACCAGTAAGATGCACATTACTAACCAAAATGATCACCCCTGTATTCGACTATGCCAGCGTAGTGTATTGCAGTGCCCCCACCTCCTCACTGCGCAGGCTCGACTCCTTGCTCTATTCCATCTGTCATTTTGCCGGAACCCATCACTGCACTCTCTTCGCTGCCCTTGATATACCACCCCATCCCACCGTCATTTCACCCACTCCATCTCCTTTATATCTAAATTCTGGTTCAACCTGCTCCACTCTTACCTGTCTGACAGCCTTGCCCCAACAGACACTTCACCTTACACGCTGCGCTCAAGGGACTCCCATTCCTTCTCCCTCTCCCATGCCCTCCACAACCACTGACAAAGCCGCTTTCTCCTTCAGGCTACCCTCACTATGGAATATATAACCAGCCCCCTAAGAAACATGCCCTCTCATACTGTATCTCCATCAAACATCAAATTCGCCAAATTGTACCCACTTCCTGCACATGTTTCTAGCCAGCCTCTGACTTTTGTCCACACCGCTCATTACATAATTACTTCCTCCAGTAATTCAGCTATTTCCATATTCTGTGCACCCTCATTAAATGCTTTTTTTTCTTACATTGCTATAATTGCTCTCTCTAGTCATTCTCTAATGGCCTCATTATGAACCAGTGTACAAAGAGTCACTCTGTTTTAAATCACCTGTATAGTTACTAAGAATCCTGAAATATGTTTAATACTCTACTGTATTACTATTGTGTAGTTCTGTAATATGAGTTTCATTGTTTGTATCTAATTATATATTTCAGTTCTGCTCTTATTTTCCTGTATCCCCTGCCCCGTGTCGCACCTGGAACTGAGATTCGGCTCAATGTGCCTTTCCCGGGTACCAAATGTTTAAATAAATGAATACAATTTATTCCTCTCAGAAACTTGAAGGTCTCTGTCATGTTGCCCTTCTCCCTTCCAGCACCCAGGGAGTACATGTTCAGTACCTTAAGCCGATCCTCATAGGATCTGCTCTGTTGGCCCTGAATCAATGTTGGTGACTCTTGTCTGTATCCACTCCAACCTATCTTTGTCTTTTCTCAGGTAGGGACACCAGAATTGGGCATAGTACTCCAGGTGGACCCTCAGCAAGTCAGCAGTGATCTACAGAGTGGCAATATCACCTCCCACCTCCAACTAATTTTAACCTTTATTTGTTGAACCACCCAGCTCTGACAGTCCTTTCAGCACCACCCCTTCCAGAGTCCCACTCACAACTATTGTAACCCTTTATCTTGCTGCAATATCCAGCTCTGACAGGTACTGCAGCATTTCCCTTCCCCTAGTCCCACCCACAACTACTGTAACCCTTTATCTGCTGCATCATTCAGCTCTGACAGGTACTGCAGCATTGCCTCTCCCCCAGTGCCACCCACAACTACTGTAACCTTTCATCTGCCGCAACACCCATCTCTGACAGGTACTGCAGCACTGCCCTTCCCCCAGGCCCTCCAACTACTGTAACCCTTTATCTGCTGCATCATCCAGCTCTGACAGGTCCTGCAGCACTGTCCCTCTCCCAGTCCCTCCCACAACTACTGTAACCATTTATCTGCTGTGTAACCCCTAGGCAGCACTATTCTGAAGGTTACTACTTCTGTCTGTATGTCTGAGCACAGGTTGAGGGGCCTGGATTCAGTATTAAGGTGCCTCTACCCAGAGTAATGATATTGGGGGTGTCTGCCTATCCTGCTATAGCCCTCTGGGAAGCTATAACCACTCACCAACCCTCCTAGTTGCTCTGTACCTGTCTCAGCAGTAGTTAACACACAGTCGGTAGGTAACAGTAATAATATGCACACACCCTTAACACTTACCACCAGGGATGGACCTTCAGTAACTTCCTTGGAGACCCCTTGTAAAATAAGATTAGCAATACAACTACACACTTTCACTGCTGTAACCCGACTAATAATATGCACACTAGCCAGGTTAAATGTGAAAGAAGACAATCAGGTTTATTTAAGGGATGTGACAAGGAAGGGGCGTGAATTTAGTCAAATGATTTGTATTCTGATTTAAATCATTTTTTTCTGGCATGCACTTTAAGTCCCAAATATACAGTTCAACAACACTGGGTACCCAGGATGGTCAGTTGGCTAGCCAGAGAGGCATTGCCTGGGGGTGTCTGGCATTGCAGCTGATGTTGGGGCCCTGGATGAAAGAAAGGCAGTCAGCATGCAAAAACAACAAGATGATTATTTGTAATCCGAGCCGGTTGGCTCAGTCTCTTGAAAACCCAGAAAGTAAATGAAATCAGATAGTACCACAGATGATTTAAATATCTGTTGAAGGGAGCTGCCCTGAGTGTACTCATGCTACCAGATTGCTGTAGAAAGACAGGCAATATGGAGACCCTGTGGTGTTCACCGATGAGCATGGGGAAACAGGGCTGACACAATGCACCTCCTCTTCATGGCCTTTCCTTCCAAGTGGCTGCAACCTGCAAGTTGTTGTTGCACAGGAGCTGGATCCCCAAAGCTGGTCTTTCACCAAAACAGTTTCTGGTGCACGGCACTCGATCTGGGCCAGACTGGCAAAGGCCCAGGCAGGATGAACAAATTGGCAAAGTTTGTTCGTTTCTTGCTGGTGAAGCCTCCAGCTGGCACAGCAGGATGGGTCATAGGCAAGCAGGTCTCGACCCACGAAAAACATTCAGCAAATTCAAATACACAGCCATTAACTTTGTACAGTTCGGATGCAGTCCAGTTGCTAAAACAGAGGATTCACTGAGTAAACCTTTCAATCCAAGATTCGGCTTCTACACTAGCTGGGCCGATCGCTTCACAGGAGCAAATCTTCGGTCCAAAACACAAGTGGTATTGATAAACCTCTTTTTTTCTTTCTGCTACAGTTCCAGGCTTAAATCGGAATGAGTCCAACTTCTGCTATCAGGCAGTCCCAGGCAGGAGAAAAGTGGCAGGGAGGCAAGTTAAGCCTTTTCCCACTGATTCCCCTACACTCCATTCAGAGAGCAGCTGCTTGAAAGCTTGAGCTGTTCACACTTCAAGCTCCAACTCTAACTGATCCACTGTCTCATGCAGTACTGGGGATTTCCCTTGTAATCCAGGCTTCGAGTTGGCTGGGGAAGCTTTCAGTCACAGTTAGGGCTCCCCTTCCAGGTTAGTTTTGGTGCCAACCTAAAAACTACAAAAACTACAGTTTTCCTTCCCATGATGCACTTGGGCCAGGATCCATGTTAGGTCCCCAGAAGTCCTATTGATCCAGTTACTGGAAGTCCCGAACCTAACATGGTGGCTTCCATTCAAGGAGAGAGGTGATGCAAGAAAGCAACATAGAAACATAAAAACTTAATATCTGATGGCAGATAAGGACCGCTTGGCCCACCTAGTCTGCCCATTTTCCTACCTAACAGATAAGTTGCAGATCCTAGTTAACCAACAGCTTAGTTCCTCCTACCCCCCACTAGGACTGACTTATGTCTGTCCCATGCATTCTTGAATTCAATCACTGTTCTTGACTCCACGACCTCCTCAGGGAGGCTGTTCCATGCATCCATAACCCTCTCCATGAAAAAATACTTCCTCACATTACCTCTGTGCTGTCCATCCCTCTATTTTCAAATTGTGCCCCCTTGTTCTTGCACATCTCTTTTTCTGAAAGATACTACCCTTTTGGACTTTGTTGATTCCCTTGAGGTACTTGAAAGTTTCTATCATGTCCCCTCTCTCCCTTCTTTCCTTAAGGGTATACATATTAAGCTCCTTTAGTCTTTCTTCGTATGTCTTCTGGTGCAGAACCTGCACCATTTTGGTTGCCCTCCTCTGGACAGCCTCCACTCTGTCTATGTCTTTGCGGAGATGGGGTCTCCAGAACTGCACACAGTACTCCAGATGGGGTCTCACCAACTGTCTGTACAGAGGGATAACAACTTCTTGTTTTCTACTATTGATGCCTCTCCTATGCATCCCAGTATCCCCCAGCCTTCCTTACTGCCTTCTCACATTGCTTTCTGCCTTTAGGTCATCTGATATAATTACCCCCAGGTCCCTTTCCATTTTTACTGTTGTCAGTATCTCATCCCCCATTGTGTACTCTTCCCCTGGGTTTTTGTTTCCCAGGTGCATTACCTTGCACTTCTTTGCATTGAATCTGAGCTGCCATACATTTGACCATTCCTCCAACCTTTCCAAGTCCCTTCTCATCCTTTCCACTCCATCCTGTGTATCAACCCTGTTGCAGATCTTTGTGTCGTCTGCAAAGAGACATACTTTTCCTTCTAGTTCCTCTGCAATGTCACTTATAAAGACATTAAAAGGACTGGTCCCAGTACTGAACCCTCCGGTACCCCACTAGTAACCCTTCTTTCTTCACTGTGGACTCCGTTTACTACTACCCTTTGCATCCTGTTGTCTAGCCAGGTTTTTATCCAGGCTACCACCTTGGGACCCACTCCAAGGCTGGCTAACTTGTGTATTAATCTTTGTGTGGGACTGTATCAAATGCCTTGCTAAAATCTAGGTAGGCCATGTCCACAGCCCCTCCCTGGTCAACTACTTTGGTCACCCAATCAAAGAAATCTATTAGATTCGTCTGACATGACCTTCCCATCGTGAATCCATGCTGCCTTGGGTCCTGTGCCCCACTGGCCTCTAGGTACTCAACAGTTCTTTCCTTCAGAAGTGATTTGATATAACCCCCTTTGAAGGCGTAGGGCCGAAGCGCAGGGGTCTGGACTTGCCGTTTGGATTAAAATCACTTGCAGTATATTTTTCTGTGTCCTGGAGTGCTCATTACCTTGGCTTTTGTGTGAATTATTGAGGTTTGCACCTCACGCTGTGAGCACCTGCTCATAGTGTTGCTCTGTTTATCTGTTGGATTCCATAGCACAGAACACACACTGACTTTCTTTCTTTTCTTTTTTTTAATCCTAAATAAGACCCCTTCTACTTCTAATAAAGTATCTGTCTGCTTAATCTCAACAGACCCTGACTCCTGCTGAGATAGAAGAGTTAAATTAGAAGAAAATGGTAGTTTCGTTTAGTTAGCTGCTTTCTGCTCTACAAGCTAGAAACAGGAAGTTGTAAACTGAGTCATCTGCTTTTATATTGTCTAAGCCACACCCCCAAGTAAGCTCTCTCTCTCCTCCTACTGGTTTAGCAAAGTAAGTTGATACAGTACCCTTCCCAGCACAGAACACACACTGACTTTCTTTCTTTTCTTTTTTTTGATCCTAAATAAGACCCCTTCTTCTTCTAATAAAGTATCTGTCTGCTTAATCTCAACAGACCCTGACTCCTGCTGAGATAGAAGTGTTAAATTAGAAGAAAATGGTAGTTTCTTTTAGTTAGCTGCTTTCTGCTCTACAAGCTAGCAACAGGAAGTTGTAATTTGAGTCATCTGCTTTTATATTGTCTAAGCCACACCCACAATTAAGCTCTCTCTTGTCCTACTGGTTTAGCAAAGTAAGTTGATACAGTACCCTTCCCAGCACAGAACACACACTGACTTTCTTTCTTTTCTTTTTTATCCTAAATAAGACCCCTTCTACCGCTAATAAAGTATCTGTCTGCTTAATCTCAACAGACCCTGACTCCAGCTGAGATAGAAGTGTTAAATTAGAAGAAAATGATAGTTTCTTTTAGTTAGCTGCTTTCTGCTCTACAAACTAGCAACAGCTAAAGTTTGCATCCTACTATTTCACCCAGTCAAATAAATATGTTCGATTCATCTGACATGACCTTCCCGCTGTGAATCCATGCTGCCTTGGGTCCTGTGCCCTGCCGGCCTCTAGGTACTCAACAGTTCTTTCTTTCAGGAGAGATTCCATCATTTTCCCTACCACTGAGGTCAAGATAACAGGTTTGTAATTTCCTGCTGCTGCTTTGCTCTCACTTTTGTGAAGGGGAATCACATCCAACCTCTGCCAGTCCTTGGGTACCACACTATCCTCCCATGATTTGTTATAAAGGGTAGATTGTGGTGTCACTAGTTCTCCCCTTAGTTCTTTTAGAATTCTGGGGTGAATCCCGTCAGGCCCTATTGCTTTGTCCACTTTCAGTTTTAGGAGTTCTTTCAGAACCCTTTCTTCTGTGAAAGGACTGATATTGACCCCCCTATCCAGAGTGCTTCCATTGATTAAATTAGGTACTTCCTCTCCTCCTCCTCTTTTGTGAATGAGAAGAAATTGAAGCATCATTTATTGAGTAGTTTGCAATGTCACTGCTATTTTAAATAATTTGTATTATATTGTTTGTCTTATATGTCATGTATTTGTATTCCTGTATTAAGTGAATGTAAAAGTTATCTTTTGTATAACATCTTATGACTATTTTATAGTCTCAGGTGCATATGAAAAGGGCTTTGGCTCATATGTTTAACGGTTAACAAAATAAATTAAATAAATAAATAAGTATCCGTTCAGTATCCCTGCTCTTTCACTGACCCTCTCTGCCCACCCACCCTCCCTTTAATAAACCTCACTATCCCTCCCTTGGTTTTTCTGCACTCCCTAATGTACCTATAAAAGGTTTTATCCCCCTTCTTAATTGAGTTGGATATCTTTTCCTCGGTTTGAGCCTTTGCTATTCTGACTGCCTTCCCTGCTTCCTTCTCCTTTAACTGGCATAGTTCTCTGTCCTGCCCTGCCCCTTCTGTGTTTCCTTATACTTCCTGAATGCTGTCTTTTTCTTCCTAACCTTCCCCACCACCTCTTTTGTTTATTTATTAGATCATCAGTTTACAAACCTTTGCGTCATAGACTCATTTACAAAGACACCTCATCAAGAGAGCAATACATCATGGCAAACAAACAGTACAGTACATAATGCTTAGATTAATAAAGCAACCAGTGTTATAGGCATTCACTGGTGGTACACACTTGGTAATAGGTAGATCACAGTAGTCATAATATAGGTACACAAGTACCATGTCAGGTAGCAACCAGAGATATTTTATTACATTAGTCAGCAGATGTTGCATGAGACCCCAGGTATATACAGCAAAAGTAGACTAGGCAGACCCAGCCTAGCGGTGAAGGTAAGGGGCGGGTGGGGGATTATGTGCAGTTGCAGCAGTGAGTGCTTGTCAGATGGCTTCTGAGGAAGACCGTGAAAGGACCAAGCTTAGTGGAGTCAGCTATATTGGCTGGGAGGGAATTGAACCAGGAGGGAGCCTGATAGCAAAAGGATCTCTGGGCCATAAAGGTCCTTACCCTGCGGACAATAAGGGAGGTTTTGACAGTGCTGCAGGTGGAGGCTGAGGGGGAGGCACACTGCAGGGAGGTGGTGACCCAGGGGAGAGCCCTAGCAGGTCCTTTTTTACAAGAAGGCATGTTTGGATGCAGAGTCTTTCTTCAAGGTTGAGCAAGTTGGTGCTGGAGTACAGCAGGCATGTATGGGTGTGCCTAGGGGCTCCCAGCATTAGCCTGCAGGCCTTGTTTATAGACAGCTGGATTCTTGCAAGTGCAGTGTTGTCAGCTGCAGCATAGATGGGCAGCCCATGGTTGATTAGCGACAGGACAGAGGAGGTGATTGCCAATCTAAGGGCCTCTTGTGGTAGGCAGTCCCTATGGTGGTATAACAGTCCAGTCCTGACATTGGTGGCAGCAGAAAAGGCATTGATATGGGAATGGAAGGAGAAATGCCCAGATACTTGTAGGAGGAAACCTGCTCAATGGGGTTGAGTGTGCTAGGCAGTATCATGAGTGGAACACCACTGGCTTTGCTTTGGCAATGCGAGAAGAGCATAGCTTTGGTCTTTTTTAGGTTCAGGACTAGCCTTCATGATATGAACCAATGCTCAGCTCTATCAAAAGCTTGTTGGAGGGTGGCCTGGAGTGTGTTGGAGTTGGGGTCAGCAGTGAAGAGCACAGCGTCATCCGCGTAGGGGGAGGATCTTACTTGGGCAAGCCAAGGGGAGGGAGTTGAGATAGAGACTGAAGAGGAGAGGGCCTAAAATGCAGCCCTGGGGAACCCCAGAGCAGACAGGTCATGTGTCAGATAGGGTGCTATTGATTTTTACACACTGAGTTCTGGCAGAGAGGTAGCTGGTGAACCATGCAAGGGGGCTGGGGGAGAAACCAAGGCATCTGAGGGAGTCAAGCAGGAGAGGATGGCAAACCATGTCAAAGGCCTTGGAGAGGTCAATGAACATGGCACGGGCAGGACTTCCGGCATCAAGAGCAGAGTGCAGGAAGTTGGAGAATTCAAGTAGCACGGTTGTGGTGCTGTGACCTGCACAAAAGCCGTGCTGTTCAGGGCACAGGATATTGTGCATGGCCAGATATTCAGCAAGCTGGTTGGCAACTACTTTTTTAAGGGCCTTAGATAGTGGGGGGAGGATGGAGATAGGTCGATAGTTACCCGTGGTCGCTTGATCGCCGCTCTTTAGGATGGGAGTGATGATGGCAGTTTTCTGTGTGCTGGGAACTGCCCCAGGCAAGGACAGTGGTTGAGCAGCTTGGTAAGTGGGACCAGGATAGCATCCAATGTCAGATGAAGTAGCCTTGTGTCCAGTAGGTCGGTGCCAGGGTTGTTACTACTAACGGCTTTTTGCAGAAAGGGTCTAGCCTCCAATGGGGAGATGGTACGTAGGTAGAAAGAAGGTCTCTGGAGAGTGGACAGGGGTGCTACTGGGATGGGGTCAAAGAAGTTACTGGGCAGGACTGAACTCAGGTCTGAGAAAGTGTGGTTTAGACAGTCTGCAATGCCAAGGGGGGTCAAAGCAGACAGTTCCATTAAAGGAGAGTTGAGAGGGGGTGGGGAGCGGGATTTCCTATTCAGCTCCTTTACATTATCCCAAAAGTTTCTAGCCAACCCCCAGGAAGAGACAAGAGTGGATTGGTAGTACTGGGCTTTGGCTTGTCGAATGGCCCAAGTACACTTATTGCGCTCAGTGTTGTGTGCTTGCCTATCAGCTGGCTTGGCAGATTCCATGGCAATGTGCCATAGGTTGTCTCTCATTTTAAGATTGTGAAGGGGGGGTAACCCAGGGCATGTTTTGCTTTTTGGTGTGATTTCTAGTGAAGGAGACATAGAGGTCACAGGCAGTGTTAAAAGTGTGAGTGAAAAAAATCCAATGCCTTGTCTATGGATGGTGCAAGCCTGATTGGGGACTAATCCAGTTGTGAGAGAGGTAAAGTTTAAGGTGACGCAGGCCACCTGGGAGTAGGCAATGTTGCTGGGTGGTTTGTGGTGCAGGTTTGCTGTTGGCAGCGGACCAAGAGAATACGACCATGGAGCGATCACTAAGTGCGTTGGGAAATACACTGATATCGAGCACCCTGGAGGGTGCTGGAGCCAGTAGAGAGGTTGAATCTAGTTGGGGTGGTGACAAGCTGGGACATGTCAAGGGCAGCAAAGATATCTCTGGTTTGGAAGGCCGTGGCAGAGAGCCAGTTGATATTCAGGTCACCAACAATTATCTGGGCCATTTTGGGTGGTAGGCCAGAGAGGTAGTCAGCAAGCACCTGAATGGTCAGGGCTTGCTTTCTAGGGGGAATATAGGCAACAGTGAGAAAGAGTGGGCCCTTACCAGGGTTGGGGGAGATTTTTAGTGTGAGGGCTTGTGCCCCATTATCAAGCTTGGGTGGTGGAAGTGCATGTCCAAGGAGGGAATCATGCATATAGACAGCACAACCACCTCCACGCTTACCCACCCGATCTTCCCTGAAAAGGGTGTAACCAGGGAGGGAGACGAAGGAGTCGGGCTGGATTTGGATAACCAGGTTTCGATGAGTGCGACAATGTCTGGTTGGTGCTGAGTAACCCAGCACTGGAATGCAGCAGCCTTCTTAAGAAGGCCGCAAATATTCATAGACGCTATGCAGAGAATCATAGTGTTTTTTCCTTCACTTCGATTTGTTTATTTGCTTCATACAAAGGCTTGTTGCCTCTTTGATGGAAGTTTTGATGTTTCCCCATTATTCCTCAACCCCTCCTTCTTGCCTGTTTGCTAGTGCTTTTCTGAGGCACTCTCCCATTTTGACAAAGTCAGCCCTCCTAAAGTCCAGTACCCTCACTTTTGTATGGCTTGACTGTGTGGCTGTGTTTATCGTGAGCCACACTGTTTGGTGGTCACTTGTTTCCAGATGGCTACCAATTTCTGGATCTGAGATTCTCTCTTTGTCCCTGTTTGAGAGTACCAGGTCTAAGCTTACTTCCTCCCAAGTGGGTTCCAACACTAGCTGCTTGAGGCATGCCCCCTGTAGGGCATTGAGAAAGACCATGCTCTTGGATGTGGCTGCAGCAAGGATGCTCCAGTTAACATCTGGCATATTCAGGTTCCCCATCAACAATATCTCCCCTTTTTCTGCCATCCTAAGGATGCCTTCTATCATTTCCATGTCCATTTCCTCCCCCTGAGATGGGGGTCTGTATACAACTCCCATGCGGATTGTGGTGCCATTTTCAATCTCCATGGTGATCAACAGTGCCTCCTCTCCTCCCTGTTTACCCTTTAGTTCCATTGCTTTGATCCCTTCCCTTACGTAGAGAGATACTCCTCCTTCTCCTCTTCTACCCCCCTGTCCCTCCTGTAGATTGTGTATCCTGGTATGTTGACATCCCAGTCATGGTTCTTTGTGTGCCATGTTTCTGTGACTGCCACAATAGCCAGGCATCCCTCTTCCATCAAGGCCACCAGTTCAGGGAGCTTGTTGCTTAGACTATGGGCATTGGTACTCATCACCCTCCATTTTTTGATGGCCTTACCCCTCTTTGCCCTATCCTTGTCCTTACTGCCTTTGCCTTTTTCTCTATTTATCCCTGCCCTTCTCCCTATCGACTTCTTTATCTTGGTGTTCATCTCACTAACTACCCTGATTTTTTTGGGGGGGAGGCTAGGATTTCCCTGCTCCTTTTCAGTGCCTTCCTCCTTGGCTAGTTTAAATGCTTGCCAATGAAGCATTTAAACCTATCACCTAGGACCCTGGTTCCCCTCCTGGACAGATGCAGACCATCGCACCAGTATAGGCCTGCATCCCTCCAGGTGGACACCCAGTCCCCAGTGAAGCCAAAACCCTGTGCTCTGCACCAGTTTTTCAACCATTGATTGAGTCCCATGGTGTGGAGCACCCTAGCCTCACCCATGCCATAGATAGGCAGCACCTCCGAGAAGGCTACCTTGTGTGCTACTTATCTAAAGCCCCTCCTCAACTCCACAAACTCCTCCTGCACTGCTCTGATCCCTTTCCCAGCCAGGTCATTTGTCTCTAGGTGGACAATGACATCCAGCTCCCCCCCATGCAGCTGCTCCCATGGACCTGAGGATTTGCTTCCAGTCCCTCCAAACCATGGCGCCAGGCAGACACCTTACCTCCCTCCCCCTCCCCCAATTCTACCCTCCTAACAATGGAGTCCCCCACCTGGAGTTGTTTCCTTCTCACTGTTGGGTCCCATGCCACCCTCCTGTGGGTCTCCTTTGTGGAGATTCCCAGCATCCTCCTTGTTCTCCACTGTGGTTGCTTCCATAGATGAACCACGCTCTGCCAGAACAGTGTATGAATTATGGAGAGGTACAGCTGGAGGGATGCACCTCTGTTCCACCACCCTCACCTTTCCTGCGCCCACTGTGGTCCAACCATTCCTCTTTCTGGGCAACCTCTGAGGCAGCAACAGTGGCCCTGGTGGTCCTTGAGTGGAGAGGAATTCCCCCGAATCCTGGCCAACTCAACCTGGAGATGAGCAACCTCCTCCCTCAGCACAGAGAGGTGCCTGCAGATGGAACAACACCGCATCCTCCAGAATGTTTCCCAGAAGACTGCCGCCTCACAACCTCTGCACTGCACCACTCCCATCATGTCTTATTTGTGGCCCCTCAACCGTTGTTTTGTATGCTTACTCTTTCCTCTCTCTGTTTATTTATTTATTTTTTCTCCCTGTTTTCCTACTGCCTCTGTGCTCTTAAAGCTCCTGCTTTTCCCATTCTAGGACAGGACGTTCCTGTATTCCTCAGTAGTATCCTCCTTCTTACTTGCTCAGAGTCAGACCTCCAGCAACTAGGTGGGGCACAGAGAGCTACTTTTTTTCCATCTAGGATGGTGAGTCTTTTATGCCCCAGTGATCACTTCCTTCCTGCTCCCAAATAGGAAGTTCCTGTTGTCAATCAAATCCTGTGCTTATAAAAGTAGAACTGGCTAAGGGTGGAGCGGTGAAGGGGAGGCATAGATGTAGGGCTATATAGTCCCAGTAGAGTAGTAAAGTTCTAACAGCACCTCCTTCCTCTTGCTGTTCTCTGCCAAAGGCTATCTAGGGCAGATTTGAATGCAAACACCCAACTTCCTGCTGCCTAAGTCACTCTCCCTAATTCATAGTTCCTTTCTTCACCTAGCTAGCTGGACACATGACAATTCACTTCACCCAACTCAGACAAACACTCTAACTCTTGTTTTGTTTTTTTTACCCTAAACTGAAGGTGAAAGTAATAGAGTTCTAGTTCTTAAGTCCCAGTAGAGTAGTAAAGTTCTTACAGCACCTCCTTCTTCTTGCTGTTCTCTGCCAAAAGCTATCTAGGGCAGATTTAAATGTAAACACCTGGCTTCCTGCTGCCAAAGCCACTCCCACTAATTCACAGTTCCCTTCTTCACCTAGCTAACTGCACAGATAACAATTCACTTCACCCAACTCAGACAAACACACTAACTTGTTTTTTTTGTTTGTTTGTTTTTACCCTAAATTGAAGGTCCCAGTAGTAGAGTTCTAGTTCTTAAGTCCCAGTAGAGTAGTAAAGTTCTTACAGCACCTCCTTCCTCTTGCTGTTCTCTGCCAAAAGCTATCTAGGGCAGAATTAAATGCAAACATCTGGCTTCCTGCTGCCTAAGCCACTCCCCCAATTCACACTTCCCTTCTTCACCTAGCTAACTGCACAGATAACAATTCACTTCACCTCAACTCAGACAAACTCACTAACTCTTGTTTTTTTGTTTGTTTGTACCCTAAATTGAAGGTCCCAGTAGTAGAGCTCTAGTTCTTAAGTCCCAGTAGAGTAGTAAAGTTCTAATAGCACCTCCTTCCTCTTGCTGTTCTCAGCAGTAGTTAACACACAGTCAGTAAGTAACAGTAATAATATGCACACGCTCTTAACACTTACCACCAGGGATGGACCTTCAGCAACTTCCTTGGAGACCCCCTGTAAAATAAGGTTAGCAATATAACTACACACTTTCAATGCTGTAACCCAACTAATAATATGCACACTAGCCAGGTTAAATGAGAAAGAAGACAATCAGGTTTATTTAAGGGATGTGAACAAGGAAGGGACTTGAATTTAGTCAAATGATTTGTATTCTGATTTAAATCAGTTTTTTTCTGGCATGCACTTTAAGTCCCAAATATACAGTTCAACAACACTGGGTACCCAGGATGGACAGTTGGCTAGCCAGAGGCATTACCCAGGGGGGTGGCCGGCATTGCAGCTGATGTTGGGGCCCTTGATGGAAAGAAAGGCAGTTAGCATGCAAAATAACAAGATGATTATGTGTAATCCGAGCCAGCTGGCTCAGTCTCTTGAAAACCCAGAAAGTAAATGAAATCAGATGGTACCACAGATGATTTAAATATCCATTGCATTGCAGGGAGCTACCCTGAGTGTACTCACGCTACTAGATTGCTGCAGAAAGGCAGGTGATATAGAGACCTTGTGGTGTTCACCAATCAGCATGGGGAAGCAGGGCTGGCATGAGATACCTCCTCTTCAAGGCCTTTTCCTTCAGGTGGCCGCAACCTGCAAGTTGTTGCACAGGGGCTGAATCCTCAAAGCTGGTCTCTCGCCAGAACAGTCTCTGGTGCAGGGCAATCGGTCTAGGCCAGGTTGGCAAAGGCCCAAGTAGGATAAACAAATTGGCAAAGCTCGGTTTGTTTCTTGCTGGTGAAGCCTCCAGCTCTCACAACAAGATGGGCCATAGGCAAGCAGGTCTCAACTCACAAAAAACATTCAGCAAATTCAAATATGCAGCCATTAACTTTGTACAGTTTGGATACAGTTCAGTTGCTAATACAGTAGATTCACTGAGCAAACCTTTCAATCCAAAATTCGTCTCGCACTCTAGCTGGGCTGATCACTTCACAAGAGCACATCTTTGGTCAAAAATGCAAGTGGTAGTGATAAACGTCTTTCTTCTTTTTGCCACAGTTCCAGGCATAAATTGGAACAAGTCTGACTTCTGCTATCAGGCAGTCTCAGGCAGGAGAAACATGGCAGGGAGGCAAGTTAGGCCTCTTCCCGACGATTCTCCTACACTCCATTCAGGGAGCAGCTGCTCGAAAGCTCGAGCTGGTCACACTTCAAGCTCCAACTCTGACTGATCCACTGTCTCATGCAGTACTGGGGATTTCCCTTGTAATCCAGGGTCCAGGTTGGCTGGGGAAGCTGTCAGTCACAGTTAGGGCTCCCCTCTAGGTTAGTTTTGGTGCCAACCTAAAAACTACAAAAAATACAGTTTTCCTTTGCACGATATACTTGGGCCAGGATCCATGTTAGGTCGCCAGAAGTCCTGTTAGTCCAGTTACTGGAAGTCCCGAACCTAACATGGTGGCTTCCATTCAGAGAGATAAGCTACAAGGAAAATAGGTTAAACAAACTCCTCTATGTCAAATGTAACAGCATATAAGCAGTAAAAAAGCACAGTTGCCATACAGGTTCCCTCTGCACAAGTATTGACTGCAGAGTGGAGCAAATCAGAGTGGTGGCTAGCCGGTTGCAAGCCTTAAATCACTCGGACCCAGCTCAGACTTATTTACTTAGTTATTTATTTATTTATTCAATTATTTATGTATTAATTTATGACTTTGATAACCGAGTAGGTGCACTGATCCCAGGGACCATTTTCATTCATGACCCGGGCCAGCTATTGTGTAACCTAAAAAAACCAGAACATGGATTAAATTTAAGAAATTGTGGAGAAAGAGTGTATCTTATCCCTAAAATTAAAAATAAATATGGTACAATGGCCCTCCAGTATAAAGTATCGAAAACATGGAATAGGTTACCCCCCTCCCTCAGGGACCCTGGCTTGTCATTATCAGGATTTAAATCGGCAGTGAAAAGAGAGTTACTTTTTAAATGTTTGTGTAATAGGTGATATTTGAATCAATTACTGACGAATGAATTCCTAAATGTAATGTTTGTATGTATCTCATGAGTGTTAATGTTTCATGAAGAATGGATGTACTTATAAATGAAATGTTTGTGAGTTAATTGTATGTTAATATATTTTTTATGAAATGATCAGTGTTATATAACTAGTATAATTGTTTACACAGGGATGCCTTGTAAACAGGGATTTTCGAAACCCTAATGGCATATTTTCTGTATAAATAAAATTTTACTACTACTACTACTACTTACAATGGCACAGGGTTAAATAGTACAGTACATATAATAGCACACAAGATACAGGTTAGTGAAATACATAAGTCAGGTATACATAACTACATATGGCTGATAACAGCAGGATAGCATAACATGCAACCAAATATACAATTGTAGTAAGTGAAAAAGAAATGGGAAAAACGGCAAGTAGGGGAGGGCAAGGAGGTGGAGCTGTGATAAGTTAGAAGAAAAACAAAAAGGGGAGGGTTGTGGAGGGATGAGATTCAGAAGGAGAGTGAGCAGTCAGGCAAGGTGGACTACCGAGGGAAACAGTGGCAGGAGGAATTTGCCAGGAGTCAAAGTTTGAAGCGGGATTTAAGCCCACTGTGTGTGTCAGTGGAATGGAGTTCAGCAGGTAGTCTGTTCCACAGCATAGGGGCTGCTGCTGACAATGCTCTGCCACCCATATTTGTGGATATCCTGGGAACAGTTAGAGGGGGGTGCTGTTTGAGTGGAGGCAGTGGTGGAGAGTTTGAGTCTTGAGGAGGGCTACAAGGGGGATTCCTGACCAGTATGGATAACAGTAGCCACCAGGCAGCAGAGGGCAAGGTCGAAGCAGCCTTGCAGAGGGAGCCATCCAAGGGAATCATAGAGGACACAGTGGTGGGTTGAAAAAGGGGCCAGTAAGGCAAATCAACAGGCACTGTTGTAGGCAGTGGAGAGCTTAGCCATAGTAGTTGTGGAAGTCCTGGCGTAGATAGGGGAGCAATAGTCCAGGATTGGGAGTAGATTGCCCTGGACAATGGCTAGTCTAGCCTCAGGGGTGAGATATTGCCAGAATCTATAGCCTGCACCTAATTTCTGATGAAACTGGCAAACTAGGGAATTGGCATGTTCAGAGAAGGTGAGGGAGGGGTATACTAAGACTCCTAGATATTTGAATGTATTGACATCCCCTAGGACAAGGTCATCAGGGGAGACAATGTTTAGGGGGGAGTGAGTCCTGGATTTGGCAAGGAAGGGTTTTGATCTGAACAACATGGATTTCGTTTTCTTAGCATTTACTAGGAGGAGATTATTTGTAAACCAGTTGTGGGCCGCAGTGTAGTTTTGAGTGAGGGCTGAGGAAATAGGGGTGATGGATTTGTCTATGTAGAAGAGTACAAGGTCATCGGCATAGAGGAGAGAGTGACAACTGAGACTGTCCAAGGGAAGTGAGATAATAAATAAGGAGAATAGGAGGGGACCCGGAATGGAGCCCTGGGGGACCCCTATGGAGACAGGTGGGGTAGGGGAGCAAGCCTGGCTGATACAGCCGAATTGGGAGCGGTTGGTAAGATAGCTCTGGAACCAATTTGTTACCTCCCAGGAACAGCCCAGGTAAGTTAGCCTGGAGAGGAGGAGGGCATGGTTGACTTTGTCGAAGGCCTTGAAGAGGTCAACAAAGACTGCATTGGTGGCATTACCAATATCCATATTTATTTATTTATTTATTTATTTAGATTTTGTTTACCAGGCAAACCCACTGAGACCAAAGGTCCCTTTTTCAGGGGCGACCCGGGGTGTATACACCACCAACTTTACATTATGTACAGTATACAGCTTCGAAAATACATATACAATTCATATATAAGGTACAGCATACAGATACATAAGAAAATTAAAAAATAATGTATATACAGTTCATACAGGAGGTTGCGTAACTGTAGGGCAGAGACAGAGAGCAAGTAGGAAGTACCAGTAGTCAGAGAAAAATAAAATTGCATTGCCCAGGGGGAGAAAAAAAAACAAAAAAAAACCAATAAATTCAAAAGTCCAAGGGTCATTCAAAGGGAAGAACATAACATAGGTTGTAAGGAGAAATACAGTTGATAGAGGTTAGTTGGTACCAGGGGCACCATGGATTCGTAGATGGTCACATAAGGTCATGAGGGGTAGGGAGTATATCTAGCGGTTGCAGCAGCAGAGGCTCAGTTCTAGAGTTAGACTTTGAGACCGGCCTTGAAAGAGGAGAGAGGGTTTGTCTAGCAGGGAAGAGAGGAGGCGAGTTCCAGAAGTGGTGAACTGGAAGGAGCGTTTTCCTTGATTAAGTGCGGATGCGGGGTATGTTTAAGAGTCGATTGAGGCAGACTGCAGGTTGCAGAGGGGACTTTAGGAGCAGGTCACTGAGTGAGGTGGATGGTGTGTGGAGAGAAGTTTGTAGGAAAGGCAGGCAGGGGAAAAAGATGGTTTAAGCTTGGTGACGGCCAGTTAAGATCTTAAGAGCTTCGCAGTGGTGCCGCCTAGGGGAGTGGGTTGCAAAGTGAGCAATGAGGTGGTAGAGGTGGAGAGGTTAGTTAGCTCAGTCTCTCTGAGGGACTGTAATATTGGAGAACCATACAGTAAATGGGAGGAGAGAGTTGCAGTTAGCAATGGCTCTACGTGCCTCTCCAGAGAGGGAGTTCCCAAGGCGGTATAGCAAGCCCAGTCTCTGGTGGATGGTTTTTGTTAGGACATCTATACGGGGTTTGAAGGTTAGTTCCTGGTCAAGGGTAATCCCAAGATACTTAAATTGGTCAGTGACCTCGACACGCATTCCATGAGCTGATGTTATAGAGAGAAGACCACTACGGTCTTTACCCAGTCGCTGGGTCCCAAAGAGGACAGCTTTTGTCTTGTCCTCGTTTAGCTTGAGTTGGTTGGCAGTTAACCACGTTTCAAGTTTTGCTAGGCAGGTTTGTAGTTCTGTTGCGATAACGGAGGATTGGGGGTCACTGTGATAGATTACTGTATCATCAGCGTAGAGCAGTAGATTGCTGGGTGCACACACCTCAGCTATGTCATTCACAAACAGGGAGAACAGCAGGGGTCCTAGTATGGAGCCCTGGGGTACCCCAGAGATCACCAGTCTGGGGCTTGAGTTAACGCCTTGCCATCGTACTGTCTGAGTTCTGTTTGTCAGGTAGCTAGTGGCCCAGGAGAGAGAAAGCTGATCCAAGCCAAGCCTTTGAAGTTTAGAGAGGAGTAACTTATGACTGACCATGTCAAAGGCCTTGGAGAGGTCGATGAATAGCACCCCCGTAGGGGTGCCCTGGTCCATGGCGTTGAGTATGTCGGTAGTCAATCTGACTAGGGCAGTGTCCGTGCTATGGTCTTTCCGAAAACCATGCTGGACCTTAGAGGAGTAGGTGCTGTTCCAGATAGCATTGCAGCTGATCAAGACTATTCTTTCAAGGATTTTCCCAGAGGGCAGAGGAGGGAGATGGGCTATAATTCTCCACCCTATCCCGGGTTCTTGTTTTATGGATTGGAACTATGGTGGCACCTTTCCATTTGGTGGGCACTGACCCTTCCTGAAGGGATCGGTTTATGAGTAGGGCAACAGGGTTGGCAATGGTAGGTGCCGCAGCCCTCAGCAGGCGAGGTTCCAGCTGATCATTACCAGTAGATGATTCAGGGTTAATTTTGCAGAGTAGTGGTAGCACCATGCAGGGGTCCACAAGTGTCAGGTGGAATAAAGGCGAGAGAGTTTGCGTCGAGGTGGGTGGGAGGAGGATTTCCGGCACGGTTGGGGAGCAGGCAGGGGATGAGAAAAGGAGGCACTGAAGGCTTCAGCCACCTTAGTAGGGTCATCTGTCAGAGTGTTTCCGGCTAAGACCATGGCACTTTGTTCCTGCACATGACCCTTCAGGAGGGAGTTTATGTGGCCCCAGAACTCTTGGGGTCACTAAGGTTGGTCACTTGGAGGTCACGGAGGTGTTGGATTTGGCCAGTTTGTGGCCTGTTTTACACTGTTGCGCAAGCCTTGTAGTTCTCCCAGTCAGATATTGTGCCAGAGGATTTGTAGAGTCCCCATGCTTTGTCCCTGAGCGCGTGTGTTTCAGCTCTGGGTATAGCCATTTATGTACTTGCCCTGAACCCTTAGTTTTCCGGGGGCATGACAGTTTACTATGCCCAGGAGCGTCTCGGAAGAAAGTATTGGAGGGCAGCGTCAATAGTGGGAAGGAGACTATAGGCCACCATTCGCCTTGAAGAGCAGCGCAGAGGGTTGCTGGTTCAAATCTGCTGTAATTTCTTGCAACAATCAGCCTGGCCGCTGGCCTGGGAGGTTTATTAGACCAGATGCAGTAGATAGGGCAGTGGTCACTCAGGGAGTCCGCCATTATCCCGGCTGACAGTATCCGAGTGGGGTTGGAGGTAAGTGCCCAGTCAAGAAGTGAATGGTTGCCAGTTTTCGCATTGTGCCTGGTTGGTAAGTTGATCACCTGGGTAAGGGATGCGTCCAGCATGAGATTTTTTGCTTGAGAGGAGTTAGGGTCGAGCCAGTTGAGATTAAAATCCCCTAGAAGGATTTTCTCCCTTGGGGGGAGTTGAAGGATGGCACTGGTAAGGTATTCAAGGGAGGGGGTTGCTGATTGAGGTTGGAGATAGGCACATCCGATGTAGAGGGGCTTTGTACCTCCGAGGACAAGTTTGAGAAATAATACTTTGGCCTGAGTATCATCTATCTCTTGTAGGTCCAGCGGGGTGGCATTTAAAGGGGATTTTAGATAGAATAGGACTCCCCCCCTTTTTTGAGGAGTCTGTCCCTTCGTATGGCTTGATATCCCATCAGTTCGACCTCATGAGGGAGAATGTCAGGCTTTAGCCAAGTCTCAGTCACCGCCAAGATGTCCGGCTCATAGAGTTGGGTCCAGGCCTCAATATTCACGAGGATGTGGTCGGTCAGAAGTGCAAGGGCAGAGGCCGTGGAATGGTTCCTGTGGAAACCATGCTGCTGGCTACACAGGAGGTTGTATTTGCCTATGTGCTCAGCAAGCTGACTGTGGATGGCTTTCTAGAGCAATTTGCTGAGATGGGAGAGAATGGAGATCAATCGATAGTTTTCGGTGGATTGGGGGTCACTGACTTTGAAAATGGGGATCACCTTAATGGTCTTCCAGGGGTTGGGCATGGAGGAGGTGGAAAGAGCTAGGTTAAAAATGAAGGTGAGTGGTTCAGCGATGGCTGACGAGATCAACCTGAGGAAGACAGGTGATAGGCCATCAGCTCCAGGGGAGCCATGATTTGGGAGGCTTTTGAGGAGCTTGGTGGCATCAGTGCTAGAGGGAGCTTTGAAGTAGAAGGAGGGGATTTGGGCGTGGGTGGTAGGGCAGGCAAAGGAAGATGGTGGGTTTTGATAGGGGACCGATCTGCTGGGTTGACCATTTGGGAGTTTGTTAAGGTACAATAATAGGTCAGTGAATTTGCTATTGAATGCACTTCTAGGATGTCAGTAACCAGGACATCCCCGGAGCTCAGGTGCAGGGCAGTCTTGCTGGAGTGGGGGTTTAAAAGGGAGCCAATTGATTCCCAGAATTTCCTGGGGTCACCAACATTAGCCTTTTGTAGATTGCAGTAGTGAGTTTGTTTAAGGGATTTAGCAAGATGCTTACATTGGTTTCTCCAATGCCTGTAGGCATCCCAGAGGACAGGGGAGGGGGGATGCTTTGTAAGTGGACCAAGTGTGATCCCTGTCCTTCATGAGGGTTAGGAGATCTTTGGTGACCCAGCGCGAGCAGCCACCTCTGACTCGTCTAGTGGTGACAGGGAAAAACCTGTCCTGTATAGTCTGTAGGGTTTGTGTGAAAATGGTCACTGTTGGATTCACATCATCAAGAGAGTAGAGAGTTGACCAGTCCAAAGACCTGGTCTCCTCAAGAAGATTGGGGGTGTTGGGGTTGTGGAAATTTTGGAAGGATAGGTATTTGGGAGGGGGGGTGCTTGAGTTTGGATGACCAGAGGAGATACATCGGGGAGTGGTCGCTAATAGAGTTGGCCATGGTGCCTGCTTGCAGTCCACGGTCTTTCCTGTTTGTGAGAATCTAGTCCAGGAGTGTCTCGGGTGGTCATATGTGGGTTAAGTCTGGTGGGAAGTGTGATAATCTGGACCAGGTTGTGTTGTATTAGCTGGGAAATGTAGTCAGATTGGTGGCTGCTCAGCCAGTTTAAATTGAAATCCCCAAGGAGGATGAAGTTCCTATGTGGGGATAAGGAGCTCAAGCCCAAGAGGAAGCTGCTTAGTTCCACAGTTCTGGTGGTGGTGGGACTGTAGCAACAGCCAATATAGAGTTTCTTACAGGATTCCAGGGTCAGTTCTGAGAGGAGCCATTCACTTGGTGAAGTGGGGTCAGAGCAGAGGATGATATTGGCTGTGAGGGGTTCTCTGAAAAACAGAGCAACACCACCTCCTTTTTTCCCGCCTGGCCTATCGAGACATAATAGGGAGTAGCCAGGTAGTTGATAGTTGTTTGCTGTATGGTGCGGCTTTAGTCAGGTTTCAATAAGTCCCAGCACATGGGGCTTGTGTAGTGTGACCTACGCCTCCAGCTCAGGGAACTTGGAGGGTAGGCTACAGATGTTGATGTGTACAATTTTTAGACCAGGGGTATTTGTCCAGATGCTTGAGCAGGGGGTAATGTGAGAATTTGGTGGGCCAGGGTTACATTCGACATCTCTGGCTAGGAGGAGGAGGAGGTATAGTAGGAGTAAATAAGGGTGGGAGGAAACAGTGGGAGACCAAGAGAGGGAAGTCAGGTAGTGGCCAAGAAGGTGGAGTTCCAGATTGGAGAGAAAGAAAAGTGTGATTTGTCCAAGAGAGGACATATCCCATGATGAAAGTGGGGAGGGATGTAGTAGGGGGGAGTGGGTGACAGATAGGAAGGCAAGGTGCTCTTGGTCGTGGGCAAGCACAGTAGCACAGAAATCAGACAGTGCCAGAAAAGATGGTAGCGAGACGGCCAGCATTGTGAACAGTAGCAGATGCATTTTAGCAGGACAGGGGTGACAAAGGAGAAAGTAAGGGATAGGGATTATTGAAAGCTGTCATAAATGTGGGAAAATTGAGAGGTGGGAGAAAGCGTTGGGTGGTGGGGGACTAGGGGCTGAAGAAAGGATTGTGATCAGGGAGCTATAGAACACACAGTAAGACAAGAGCTGATGCCAGAAAGAGGTCCCAGAGGAAGGGGAAGGACTGTCACAGGAAGAAAGGAACTGTAACTTTAAGTTAGGGAAGGGCTAGACAGGAGCCAATGGTAGAAGGTTGAGTGAGAGGGAGTAGTTAGAGAGGATTTAATTAGTGGAGGGGTGCGGGTGGGTGGGGACTGAAAATTCAAGGCAGAGAGAGAGACGGAGCCTGCTAGGTTGGTTCTGGTCCATGCCGTTACCTGCTGCTGGTGCTCAAGGGTGGGTGGTGGAAGGCTCCTTCTCGCCATGGAGGTGGGCACGTTTCTTTTTGAGGAGACCGCAGAAATGGCAGCGCTAGCCCGACTGGCTCGATTAGGATGCCAAATGGATGCCTGACGGAGAAGGGACAGACAGGGGAATTAGATATCCTCTGTGAGCTATGGGAGGATCAGCAAAATTAGCAATTCCAAAGAGGAGCTGTGCACTAGAAATTACAACTAAATCGGGGGCAGGTTGCAGACCACCAGCAGGTACCAGCAGGATCAGTGGAGGGGAGGTGGAGGGTGGGAGTGGGCAGGGGCCGAAAATTCAAGGCAGAGAGGCCGCAGCCTTGCTAGGCGGGGGCTGGTCCATGCTGTTACCTGCTGCTTGTGCTCAAGGGCGGGTGGCAGCAGGCTCCTTCTTGCCATGGAGGCGGGCACGTTTCTTGTTGAGGCAACCAAGGAAATGGTGGCTCTAGCCTGACTGGCTCAATTAGGATTCCAAATGGATGCCTGAGGGAGAAGGGACAGATAGGGAAATTAGATATCTTCTGTGAGCTGTGGGAGGATCAGCAAAATTAACAATTCCAAAGAGGAGCTGTGCGCTAGAAATTACAACTAAATCAGGGGGCAGGCTGCAGACCACCAGCGGGCACCAGCAGGATCTGTGGGAGGCAAAGAAAAAAAGAAAAAAACAAGATTATAGCACAAGTCGGGGTGGGTAAAACACTAATAGAAAGCTAACACAGTGGCACCTTGGAAATTAATTAAAATAGGCTCCCGTGTTGCAGCATATATAGTTAGAAATTATATTAAATTTGAAGCAGAAATTAGCACAGTGAGTAAAAAAAATCCGTAAACTCTGTACAGGTGAGGACAATGCTAAGCAGGTCTCTTTAGGCAGTGCAACCAGCAAAGGCAGGGCTCATTGAAAGCAGCTACTGTTTGAACCAATTAAATTAGTAAGTAAGAAATGCTGCTAGTGGAAGCTGCGGAGAGCAGTAATAATTTATTTTATTTTATTTATTGAAAGATATCGGAATTACAATCCTTTGAGTCATCGACTCCTTTGCAAAGGCTCCACGTCAGAAGTGACATACACTATGGATCACAAACTTAATACATTCGGTACAACTGATATACATTGGGCAACGGTAAAAACTTAAAACATATGAACGGTTGAAAAATAAAACACTGATAGAGGATTTAAACTTTTGGTGCTGTGTTAATGTAGGGTTACATCATCTGGGGTCTTAAAAAAGAGGTCCTGGGTCTACACTTATGACTCACATGACAGTAATACAGTTTCAGAGGGTCTTACAAAAAAATAGGCCCAGAGTCAGGATATGGTTAATGTTTAGGTTTAGGACAATTATCTATGGGGACTAGGACAGATGTACTGGGGGTATGGGGGCCACTATCCATGTGACGTTGGAACTCAGTTTTAACGTTATCTACAGTCACAGGTTGCTGACTATAGGAGTGTCCTAAGACCAGCTTTAAATAGCCCGAAACTGGATGTAAGGGAGATTGTGGATGGTAGGTTGTTTAGCCACAGTGGGGCACAATAACGGAAGGACTGTTGCCCAAGGGAGGTTCTACAGTGTGGTACTAGCAAGGGGGTGTGTGTGCTGAGTGTCTTAGTGCCCTCTTGTGTGAGGCTGTTTGAATTAGAGGGTGGAGGCCTGTTGGAGCTTGTTTGTTTAGTATCTTCCTTGCTAGTAGGCAGGTATGGAGCTTTACCCTATCTTGGAAGTTGAGCCAACCAGTGAGTTTGTAAAGATCACACGTATGGGTTTGCCTGTTACAGTTTGAGACAAGGCGGCAGGCTTTGTTGAGGGCGAGGTTGATGCTACGCAGGGCAGTGAGATCAGCAGACCCATAAATTACTATGCTGTAGTCAACCAATGGAAGTATTGAGGAGGACACTGCTAGGTGCATCGCCTGCGGGGGAATTCAATGCCTATGTCTGTATAGGATCCCTAACCTGGCATTGACCGAGGAGGATACTTGTTTGATGTGAGCATGATAGGTAAGGGAGGAGTTTAACCAGATGCCCAGGTATTTGAAAATGATAACCTGTTCCAGGGCTAAGCCATGGGAGTTTGTGATGGTTAGAGGCGTATTACAGTGTGGGTTTTGGCGGTGTGTGAAGATCATAGCTTTTGTCTTCTTATAGTTAAGTATTAGTCGACGTTTAGTGAACCAGGTTTCAAGCTCTTCAAAGAAGGTCTGTAGGGCAGATTGTAAGGTGCTGAGATGCTGATGTTTCCAGAAGACTACAGCATCATCAGCATAAAGCAGAAGCTTCCCACTACAGGAGTTGGGGAGAGAATTCAGAAAGAGGGTGAAAAGCAATGGGCCTAGTATGGACCCTTGTGGGACTCCTGAGTGGACTGCTTTTCTGGAGGATGTGGTCCCAGTAATTTTAACCTGCTGGGTCCTGTCTTTGAGATAGTCATTGAGCCAGGCGGTGACTTCAGGGGTAATATTTAGGGATGGAAGTGTGTGGAGAAGAAGATCATGACTGACCATGTCAAAAGCTTTTGTCAGATCGATGTAGAGAGCCCCCGCTATTGCACCTTGATCCAGGGCCTCGTGTATATAGGAAGTAAATTCAACTAGTGCCGTGGAGGTGCTATGACCCCTCCTGAAAATACAGAGACACTGGCTAAATTAAATAGTTCAGAATGCTGGAATTCAATTAAAAGCAGCAGAGTTCAAAGTTGCTGGAAATACTGGGCAGGAAAGGGCCAGTTTAGGAGCTCTAGTGACTGTAAGCAGCCAATGAGAGCAGACCATCCACTATACACATATTAGCTAGTCTCTTAAAGGGACAGGTGCAGAGGTTCAGTATGGCACTCTCACATAAATTAACAGGATCAAACAAAGACAGGACATCAGCCTGGCAGTGGGCATTAAAGGAGCCCAGAAAGACATAAAAGTAAACCTCAAATTTGTGTGTGTGTGTGTGGGGGGGGGGTTACAGCTGCATCATTCAAATCTGACAGGCATTGCAGCACTTCCTCTCCCCCAATCCCACCCACAACTACTGCAATCTTTCATCTGCAGCATCATCCAGCTCTGACAAGTACTGCAGCCCTGCTCCTCCCCCAGTCCCACCCACAACTACTGTAATCTTTCATCTGCTGCATCATCCAGCTCTGACAAGTGCTGCAGCCCTGCCCTTCCCCCAGTCCCACCCACAACTACTGCAATCTTTCATCTGCTGCATCATCCAGCTCTGACAAGTACTGCAGCACTGCCCTTCCCCCTGTCCCACCCACAACTACTGTAACATCTGCTGCACCACACAGCTGTGACAGTCCCTTCAGCACTGCTCTTCCACCAGTCACACTCATAACTACTGTAACCCTTTCTCTGCTGCTGCGCCCAACTCTGATGCATCCTGGAGCACTACCTCTACCCGGTTCAACCCGTAACTACTGTAATCCTTTATCTACTGAATTACGCAGCTCTGATGGTCTCTGCAGCACCACCTCTCCATAAGTCCCGACCCCAGCTATTGTTGTATTATCACTTATCTGCTACTGCACCTACCCAGCTTTGACAGGTCCTGAAGCCCATAACCTCTCCTAGTCCCACCTAAAGATATTTTAACCCTTCATGATGTCCTGCACCAATTGGCTGTGACAGTCCCTGCTCCAGCGCCTCACACAGTACTGCTGATATGAACATACAAACATAAGAAAACTGCCAGCAGAAAAAGGCCATTTGGTCCATTAAGTCTGCTCAATTATGCAGCTAGCAACCCTATTCTATAGCTGCCCTTCCCTTTCTGCACCCCTCTCCCTTGACTCTCCATTTAGCCCTGTCACAGCCCCTCTTGAAGCATTCCACTGTTTTACAGGCCACCACCTCTACTGGTAGTGTTCCACTCTGCCACCACCCTCTCTGTTAAAAAGTGCCTTCTCAATTCCTTCCTAAAACTTCCACCCTCTAACCTCATCATGATCTCGAGTGTCCCTCCCTACCCTCCCTTTGAACAGTCCCTCCATGCCTGTCCTGTTTATTCCTCTCATATACTTGAAGGTCTCAGTCCTATCCCCCCTGTCCCTCCTCTCCTCCAGTGAGTACATCTTCAGCTCTCTTAATCTGCTTTCATATGGTAAATCCCCCAGACCCTGGATCATCTTTGTTGCTCTGCGTTGCACCCCTTCCATTAATCTAATGTCCCTCTTTAGGTACTGGTGCCAGTACTGCATGCAGTACTCCATGTGGGGTCTGACCAGCAATCTTTGATTGCTTGATTGAAATGGTTCACCATCTATACAGTGGCAGAATCACCTCCACCCTCCTTGAGGGTTATACCCCTCGCGATACAGTCCAACATTTTGTTGGCCATTCCGCTGCCTTCCTACACTGTGCAGAGCTGTTCATTGCTCCTGTAATGAGCACTCTCAGATCCTCCTCCTCCTCAGTCTCAGCTAGCTTTACTCCCCCAGATGGTAGTTTCTCCTTGGATTCATAAATAGATAGATACGATAGATAGATAGATAGATAGATAGATAGATAGATAGATAGATAGATAGACAGACAGACAGATAGATACTTTATTTCTATAGCGCCCCTTTCCAGAGACTCAGAGCATTTCACAAAAAAACCCCACAATACAGCAATTTTAAAATATACATATGATATAACATTAAAAACATCATTATCTAACTGACATCATATATAAAGCTATCTATCTCGTCAATTGCAAATCGACTAATGTTATCCAAATATTTAACTAATTAAAAACCTGGGTAAATAAATAGGTTTTTAGTCCCTTTTTGAAGGTATCCACCGAGGATGCCTCCCGTAGTTGTTTAGATAATAGATTCCATAGGGTAGGTGCAGCCACCAAAAATGATCAATCACCAGAGTGACACAACCTAGCCCTAGGAATATCCAGGAGACAACCCTTGGTGGAACGAACAGCCCGGGATGAACAGTGAGGCACAAGCCAAGGAAATCTTGCAGGTAGACTGGTCCCCTTTCATACAGGGCTTTATAGGTCAGCATCTCGACCTTGAAGGCAATCCTCCACCTAACCGGCACCCAGTGCAGTTCATGGAGGATGGGTATAATATAATCATACCTAAACACAACCATCAATAGTCTTGCCGCCATGTTCTGCACCAGCTGCAGTTGACAGTGGTTACCACCAGATAGCCCTAGGTACAGGGCATTGCAGTAATCCAGTCTAGATGTTACAAAAGCATGTACTATTGAGGCTAGGTCCTCAGGGGGTAACAGGTTCTGAATCAGGGCAATGTTCCTCAGATGATAAAATCCACTCTTAACAACGGCCAACACCTGAGCATCAAGTGTCAAGCCACTGTCAAGGATCATAACCAGATTTTTCACCCATTCAGATGGGGTCAGCGGCATCCCCCCAGTAGAAGACTAGGGGATCTCCACAAACTCCCATCCCCCCACAATGACCCGGATCCACCACTAGCACCTCTGTCTTGTCTGGATTGAGTCTCAACCAGTTGTGGGACATCCAAGTCCGGATCTCAGACAGGCAGTTGTTAAGTACAGAGTCCGCCATCTGGTTACTTGGTGCACAGGACAAGTAGAGCTGGGTGTCATCTGCATTGCAGTGAAAACCCAGCTCATACCACCTGATAATGTCTTCCAATGGCAGCATATACACTGTGAACAATAAGGGCAACAAGACTGATGCCTGCAGAACACCACAGGTAAGAGGCTTCGGGCTAGATAAGGCCAATGCCATCACTACCCTCTGCACTCTACCTTTTAGGTATGACCTGAACCATTTGATGACCTTACTGGAAAGCCCACACCAGAACCGCAGTCAGTCAAGTAGCACCTCATGTTCCACAGTGTCAAATGCTGCTGAAAGACCCAGGAGGACCAAGATGGAATGATCTCTCCTGTCTCTTGCCATTAGGAGATCATTAAGCACCTTCACCAGAGCAGTCTTCATACTATGCCCAGCCCTAAACCCAGACTGGAAAATCTCATAGGTGGAGGAGAAGATGAGATGCTTCTCAAGCTGACTTGCCACCACTTTTTTATTAACCTTCTCTAAAAATGGGAGGTTAGAGACTGGCCTGTAGTTGACAAGACAGTCTGGATACAGTGAGGGTTTCTTTAATAGGCGTCTAACCAAGGCCTGTTTCAAGGCTGATGGGAAGACCCCACTCCTCAAAGAACTCTGGATGATCTTGGCAACAACAGGTGCAATCAGGTCCATACATCCAACCAAAAGTTGTGTTGGACCTGGGTCCAGATCACAATGACAGTTATAAACCAAAAACAGAAGCTAAATGGTGAGAATCAAACCAAAGTCAAATTTAAATACGTGCAAATGCAAATCTCTGGAGAGTTCTCACATTGCCAGAGCTAAACTGCTCCCCCAAGCACTATCTCTCACATCGGTTCAGGAGGCAGCATGGATATAACAGGATAAACAAAGCAAATATCAAAAGTTAGATATACAGAAATTTAGCAGGTATTCTCACTGCCAGCTAAATAAAAAAAAAAGAAATCAAAAAAGAAAGTCTGACCGTCCCTTTAATTAGGTAGAAGTCCTACCCTGGTCCAGTTATTCCTTTCTCTGGTACTGTAAATCCTCACTTGCTGCTGTTTCAAATAGCTCCTGCTTGCTCTCCAACTCCACTCGCTTTATCCCCATCTGTGTTTTCTTTGCTGCTGCCCCACTCACTCCTCTCTCTCTCTCCTCCAAAGTCTGTGAAGTCGAAGAAGGAGATGGGCTGTGGAGCCTAAAAGTACAGTTCTTAAAATTAACACAGCCAGTTGCATGGGGTCTGGTGATAGAAACACCGCAGCCAAGAGTGTACAGGGCCCACTTGATGAAAACAGAAATAGTCTTCAACAGCACAAAAGCTGCTGGCAAAAGCTCCAGGACCCCAGCAGCACTCTTCCAGAGCTTCTTCCCCAGCTGAAACTACCCACAGGTCAGTAACACAACATGCAGGAAAGAACCAGAGAGCGCGATGAAAGGGGAAAAGATCCAACAGCCCTTGACCACATCACTGAGGACTCAGCAGCTCTCCTCCAAACCTGTGAACAGCAGCTACAGGTGTCCGGGTAAATCGGCCGCAAAGCTGACTCCCAGGCAGCTTAGCAAAGTCCAACACTTCCCCGCTGACTCTTCAGCGGCCAGATGCTGGCATTCCTGCCCTGGTCCCAGGCACAGTCAAGAAATCTCTGCTCCCCAAGTAGGGGACTGAGAGCCTTTCCCCAATGCCTCTCTCAGTTGGACCAATTGAATTCAGGTAACAGCATCCTCCGAAGACCAGTCCCAGCAACACAATCCAGCAGCTACAGTGGTAACCACCATGCTCCCCATACTCTTTCATCCTGACAGGAGCAACTTCTCCAGCAGCAATTCTTCCGACAGTAACAATGGCAAAAAGCAGAAACACAGCTTTGGGTCCAGCGCCCAGCTCCCACCTCAGGAACACAACTAGAAGATCTGGCACCCAGTTCCCACACTCCGTCCACCTGAAAATCCAGATAGGGACAGGCAGGTAGGAGAAAACAGCAGCATTTAAAATGCAAACGAGAAACAAAATAAACAAAAAAATAAAATCAAAATTGTACTGGCACTTAGCTAACATGTTGATGACTGGCTCAGCGTGGCCGCCATCTTTAATTCCTAGTCCCAAAATGCAGCACCTTGCATTTCTTGGCATTGAATCCCAGTTAAAACAAATGTAGAACAGGTCTTCCCTCGGTTCCCTTTTAAACGTCTATTAGAATCAAATGGTAGTTTGATTAAGATAAGGGAGAGTCTACCAACCGGTGAATCCAAACTTGTGTAACTTATTAAAGAACTGAGACTCCCAACCCAAAAGACTGTTCCAAATTTTTTTTACTAGATGAAATTCATTCCATGTATTCCATTTTAAAGTTCTTTGTTATAATACATCAATGTAGAAGTGCACTTGTACTCATATTTCGCTTATTGTTAGGTAAACGTTTTTAGAACTAACATGTTCCCTCCTTAGACCAAAAAACCAAGTGCTATATATAAAGCAGAAAAGATAGCTATTAATAATATAGAAAACATTTTTTTTTTTCAAAATAAATCGGTAAATTAATATTTTAATAAAAATGACAATAGTAATACAGGGGGAACACACCTGTTTAATCTCCTGCATTCATTTCAAAACCACAATTATTTATTCTTGTATTTCCAGACAGGCTGGGGCTAGATAAATATGGGAAATATAAAATATATTTAGTTTCTCATTCCCTATCAGCTGATGAAAAAAGTACATCATAATTCAAACTACCCAAGGTAAATTAGTTTAAAATACCTGGGTCAAGGAAAGTGCAGTTTCTACTTCAGTCAGAATGAAATCAGTTTCTCAGATTGCGATGATCTGTGAATACTTTTAAAAAATATTTTTGTCTGAAATGTGATTATCATGGTGAAATGAACAAACTGACAAAGAAATTTGCCTTAAACTAAACAAAGGCCGGGAAGTGGCATTCCCATATAAAATAAAAATCTTAGTACCTTAGCCCAATTTAATGATGGGTTTCTCGAGGAGAAAAGGCGAAATCAACTTATAACACTGAATTGACTCGTAGTCACGGACTAACCGCAAGATTCTTTAGGCCAAGTTAACATGCTCATTTACTTTTTGAAGCTGCCGCCATCGTCTGGAATGCCAAACCTCCTTACTCAGAGGATGTTGTAAAGAAGGGGCTAGGTGCTTATAATCATGTTCCTAAAAGGAACATGATGATGTCACAACAGTGAGATGCTTTGCGACCCAGTCACTGTGGAAATCAACAATGAAAATTACATTGCTCCCCCTTCAAATTACAAAAGCTCTCAGGGCTAAAATGTTAATTTATATAATTACCAAAGTACAAAAGTGGTCTATTTCTTGAATTGAAGGAAACAAGAAGCAGAAAATATGACTAAAATTGTAAATAAAGGGAAGTTGGCCTAATATATAAAAACAAGTGGTTGTGGTGGGAGTCGAAGCTTAACTACTAATAACATACACATGAACTGATTATGAGGGAGCTCATGATATTAATTTCATAAATAGATCTTTTAGATACAAAATCTGAATAAATGGTCAAAAAATGTCCATAGAATCTTTACAAGAATGTGTTTTGACAGGTTGAAGTCCACAGTCAATCCATTAATATGTTGAAACTTTATCGAAATGAAGTCCACATGAGATTTTTATTAAATCCATATTTTCTGAGATACTGTAGGTACGTACAGTATGAATCCACCATGCTTCCCTCTGTAAAAGTTTAGTTTCCCAATTTCCTCCTCCTTTGGGTTTTCCTACTTTTTTGATCCCAAGAAATTTTAAACTGGAAATTTGGTGGTTGTGTTGCATGAAGTGTCTCGCCAGGGGGATCCTTTATTGGCTCTTCTGATATTGCTCTTATGTTCTGTCACCCTGATTTTCAGTGATCTTGTAGTTTCACCTATATAATATAAAGAGCAAGGACAGATTATGCAGTATATCACATGATCTGTTTTACAACTACAAGGGATAAAATCTCTAATCTGAAAACTCCTGTCTTGATAAGTACTTCTAATCTGTTTGCTTTTAATTGCACTGTTACAGTGTGTGCAGTTGCTGCAAGGGAAAAAGCCTTTGATGTCACTTCTTAGCCAAGTTTCTTGTTGTACTGTAGGTTTCCAATGTTGAATTTTAACAAGTTCATCTTTCAGAGTTCTTGTTTTACGTGCTGTGACCCATGGTTTTTGTTGAAAAACCATGTGTCCATCGTTGGTACTTTGTAAAATATTCCAATTCCCAATTATAATTTTCTTGTTTTTTTCATAATATGTAGAATATTGCATTGAAAATGTAAGTTTCCAAGATATAGTTTTCTCCCTTGTGGTGCTGTTAATTAATGCCGTTCGTTCCTTTTGTCTTGTTCTTATTTCAACTTTCTGTAGAGTCCCAGATGTGTAGCCTCTGTGTCTAAAATGTTCTTTAAGGTCCCCCAAATTTTTGGGAATTTAACTTCATCTCCACTGTTTCTTTTGATTCTTAACATTTGACTATAGGGAATGCTATTTTTCAATGCTGGAGGGTGGAAACTGGAAGCATGAAGTCTTGTATTTTAATCAATGGGTTTTCTGTACAGGTCCGTGATTAATATATTCTCTTGTTTGATGATGTTCAAATCAAGAAACAGTATTTCCTTTGTATTGTAATTCAATGTAAATTGTAAATGGGCTGGCAGTATTTGGGCTGGCAGTATAGCCTAGAGGTTAGAGGAACGAGGTGTGAATGAGCTTGATACATCCAGCAGACCAGACCTGAGTTTGATTCTCACAAGCTCCACTTGCACACTGTGTGACTCTGAGCAAGTCACTTAACCGCCTTTCAGGTTGCCCCTGAAAACAAGCACTTGTGCCTAGTGGGCCTTAACCGGTTACCAAAGACTAAAATAAAATAAATAAGGGTAAATGGAGTTAATGTAATCACTGAAATGAAGTAATCGTTCTTCCATATCTGACCAAATTATAAAAATGTAATCTATAAAGCATTTATATAATAATGAGTTCTTATATTCATTTTTTTCATTAAAAATGTACTCTGATTCAAAATAGGCCATATACTGTACATGTTAGCATAGGTCAGGGCCATTGAGGCTCCCATTGCAGTACTAGTTTCTTGGTGATAGCTTTTATTTTCAAATTTAAAATAATTATTCTCTAGAACGAATTTGGTAAATTGTAAAATAAACTCTTTGTTGGGAATATTTTCATTCCTCAATGATAAGAAATAATTCATGGCTTCTAATCCCATATCATGTGGAATACTGATGTATAAACTTTTCACATCCAGTGTAGTTAGAAAACATTTTGTAATATCTAAATTTTGTGAATTGAATTCTTCCAATAGCTGTATGCAATGTTTAGAATTTCTCAGGAATGATGTGTAACCCCTTGTTACCCGGGGTTACTAGAATCCCAGTAAAACCTAGTGGTAGGCAGGGAAGGCAGCTTGTGAAACTCCAGTTAAATGGGTTTCACACTGTCTCACTCTGTTCTCAGTCTCAGCTGAGACTGAGAGATGACATCGTCAATAGAACTGTCGCAGCTGCATAAGCCACATTGGAATCTGCAGCAGAGGGAGTGAGATAGAACGGGAGTTTTCAAAGTCAGTCTCCTGTTTGTTTTGAAGCAAGAAGGAAGCCTCCTGCTTGCCTGCCAGCAGGGAGGAAGTGTCTTTTGTTTACCTTCTGTGTGAGAAGGTCAGTGTCCAGTTTCAAGTGGTGGAGACCACTGTCCAGGTCTCAGTGCCCCCTCCCTCCGGGGGGGGGGAGTAAAGTATCCCTCTGTAGATTCCAGGGTCAATCCCCTAATGTCTGCTAAAGGAAGAAAGCTGCATTTTTACAATTTCTGTTTGGTCTTAAAAGTAGAAGGAGTTGTACTTCGCCTGTGGGGCACCTGCAACGAAAGGGTGAGTGTTTTGCTCTAATTTGAGAGGGCAAACAATGTGTTTCTTCAGTTTGGGAAATGTGAAGAAAGTTGGGATTTGGACTACTATTTGGGAGACCTATTGTACTAGGACAAACAAATGGAGTGGTGTCAAAATCTAAAGTCTGCATGAATTCAAGTAATGTTGTAGAGGGGGTGCTACAGTCCATCCACCGTTTAATCTACATTTTGAAGTTTCAGTTTCTCCAGAGAAATGCCTGGGTATGGGCTGCGGGAGCTGCAGGTGGGCAAACGCCCCATCTTTAGTAACCAGGTCCACCTCTACGGATTTCTGCTGTGATTGCTACTTGCCTCATGCACCTGGCCAGTGATGAGGTAGGTACCCAGGCGATGGGTAGCAAATGGGAAAATCTTTCTCTAGGAGTCGCCAGACTCTAAGTGGTGTGGGGAGCCACAACTTGGGAAAAGAATTCTCCTTGTGTGATGGGAGTCAGAAGAAGTAAGAAGAAAAACTCTCTAGGTGTCACAGACTCTAAGTGGTGTGGGGAGCCACAACAAGTAAATTGGGTTCATCCTTTAAATGGACTGTCAGTCAAGTGGCCGGCAGGGGAGCCGGGCCAGTCGGGCTGTTTATCCAAAGCGCATGTAAGTCCAGGCTGTGTGTCTGGTGGGTCCAGAGCCTGAAAACAGTAGAAATGGGTTCATTCTTTAAGTGGACCACCTTGTAGTCTCTAATCTGCATTATCAGTAAACGTGGCCCCATGGGGATCCATCTATGCTTTGTTGTGTTCAGCTAGTTATGAATAAAAGCCACACTGAAAAATCCCAATCCTGATTCTGGACATTACAGTTATTGCTTCCTGTAGTCGGATTTACTTGGGTGCCCCTGTGCAGAGTAGCCAAACCTAGGTTCCCTTGTACCAGGTAACCTCATCCTCCCCGAACCCAGATCCCCACCAGGTATTGCTGCCAGCGCCAACAGCATGCCACCTGTCGTTTTGGTAAAAAGGCAGGGGTGAGGGGTTACAGATGGAAAAGATTTTATAAGTTCTTTACAATGATGATCCACATATATTGAAAATGGTTCAGTGAAGGAGTTAACATAGAAACATACAGTAGACTTTGACGACAGATAAGGACCGCTTGGCCCACCTAGTCTGCCCATTTCCCTACCTAGAGGATAAGTTGCAGATCCTATTTTACCAACAGCCTATTTCTTCCTACCCCCCCACAAAAATCACCTTAAGTCTGTCCCATGCATTCTTGAATTCTCCCACAGTTTTAGACCCCACAACCTCCTCAGGAAGGCTGTTCCATGCATCCACCACCCTCTCTGTGAAAAAATACTTCCTCACATTGCCCCTGAGCCATCCTCCCTCTATCTTCAAATTGCATCCCCTTGTTCTTGCACTTCTCTTTTTCTGAAAGATGCTACCCTCTTGGACTTTGCTGATTCCACTGAGGTACTTAAACATTTCTATCATGTCCTCCTCTCCTCCTTTCCTCAAGAGTATACATATTAAGCTCCTTTAGTCTCTCCTCATATGACTTCTCTTGCAGACCCTGCACCATTTTAGTTGTCCTCCTCTGAACTGCCTCCATCCTGTCTATGTCCTTGTGGAGATGGGGTCTCCAGAACTGGACGCAGTACTCCAGATGGGGTCTCACCAACTGTCTGTACAGGGGGATAACAACTTCCTGTTTTCTGCTGGTGATGCCTCGCCCTATACATCCCAGTATCCCCCCAGCCCTCCCTACCGCCTTCTCACATTGCTTGCCAACCTTAAGGTCATCTGATATGATTACCACCAGGTCCCTTTACATTTCTGTTGTTGTTACTACCTCCCCCAACCCATTGTGTAATCTTCCCCTGGGTTTTTGTTTCTCAGGTGCATTATTTTGCACTTCTTTGCATTGAATCCAAGTTGCCATACTTCTGACCATTCCTCCAACCTTGCCAAGTCCCTTCTCATGCTTTCCACACCTCCTTGTGTATCAACCATGTTGCAGATCTTTTGTCATCTGCAAAGAGACATACTTTTCCTTCCAGTCCCTCTGCAATGTCACTTATAAAGACATTAAAAAAGACTGGACCCAGTACTGAACCCTGCGGTACCCCACTAGTAACCCCTCTTTCTTCAGAGTGGACTCCATTTATAATTACTTTCTGTGTCCTGTTGTCCAACCAATGTTTTACCCAGGCTACCACCCTGGGACCCACTCCCAGGCTGGTTAATTTGACTATTAATCTTTTGTTTGGGACTGCGTCAAATGCCTTGCTAAAGTCTAGGTAGGCCATGTCCACAGCCCCTGCCTGGTCTACTACTTCAGTCACTCAGTCAAAGAAATCAATTAGATTAATCTGACATGACCTTCCCGCTGTGAACCCATGCTGTCTTGGGTCCTGTGCCCCACTGGCCTCTAGGTACTCAACAGTTCTTTCCTTCAGAAGTGATTCCATCACTTTCCCTACCACAGAGTTCAAACTGACAGGTCTGTAGTTTCCTGCCTCTCTCTTGGTCCCACTTTTGTGAAGGGGAATCACATCTGCCTTCCTCCAATCCTCAGGTACCACACCATCCTCCCACGATTTGTTAAAAATGGTAGTCAGTGGTGTCACTAGTTCTCTGCTTAATTCTTTTAGAATTCTGGGGTGAATTCCATCTGGCCCCATTGCTTTGTCCACCTTAAGTTTTAGGAGTTCTTTCAGAACCTGTTCTTCTGTGAAAGGACTGGGATCGACCTCCTATCCAGAGTGCTTCTGTTAATTGGATTAGGCATCTCCCCCACCTCCTATTTTGTGAATACTGAACAGAAGTATTCATTCAGTATCCCTGTTTTTTCACTGTCCCTCTCTGCCCGCCCACCGTCCACTCTATTCAGCCTCACTATCCCTCCCTTTGTCTTTCTACGCTCCCTGATATACCTATAAAAGGTTTTATCCCCCTTCTTAACCGAGTTGGCTATTCTTTCCTCAGTTTGGGCCTTTGCTATTCTGACTACCCTCCCTGCTTCCTTCTGCCTTAACTGGTACAGTTCTCTGCCCTGCTCCTTCTGTGTTTCCTTATACTTCCTAAATGCTGTCTTTTTCTCCCTAACCTTCACCGCCACCTCTTTTGAGAACCATAGTGGCTTTTTCTTTCATTTTGATTTGTTTATTTGCTTCACACAAAGGCTTGTTGCCTCTGTGATGGCAGTTTTGATATTTCCCCATTGTTGCTTCACCATTCCTTCTAGCCTGTTTGCTAGTGCTTTTCTAAGGCACTCTCCCATCTTGCCAAAGTCAGCCCTCCTGAAGACCAGAACCCTCACTTTTGTATGGCTTGACTCTGTAGCTGAGTTTATCATGAACCTCACTGTTTGGTGGTCACTTGTTCCCAAATGGCTACCCACTTCTAGATCTGAGATCCTCTCACTGTTCCCATTTGAGAGTATGAGGTCTAAGATCACTCCCTCACTAGTAGGTTCCTAGCTGTATGAGGCATGCTACCTGAAGGGCATAGAGAATGGCCCTGCTTTTGGATGTGGCTGCAGCAAAGGTGTTCCAGTTGACATCCGGTATATTAAGGTTCCCCATCAACAGTATGTCCCCTTTCTCTGCCATCCTAAGTATGCCTTCTATCATATCCTTGTCCATTCCTTCCCCCTGACATGGAGGTCTGTACACAACCCCTGTGTGGATTGCGGTGCCATTTCCAGTCTCTAAGGTGACCCACAGTGCCTCCTCTCCTCCCTGTTTACTCTTTTGTTCAGTTGTTTTTATCCTTTTCCTTACATAGAGAACTACTCTGCCCCCTCTTCTCCACTCCCTGTCTCTCCTGTAGGTTGTGTACCCAGGTATGTTAACATCCCAGTCATGGTTCTCTGTGTACCATGTTTCTGTGACTGCTACAATATCCAGGCACCCCTCTTCCATCAAGGCCACCAGTTCAGGGAGCTTGTTGCCCAGACTACGGGCATTGGTACTCATTACCCTCCATTTCTTAATGGCCTTACCCCTTTTTGCCCCATCCCTGTTCTTATTGTGTTTGACACTTTCTCCATTTACCCCTGTGCTTCTCCCTATCGACATCTCTATATTGGTGTCTACCTCACTTAGTACCCTGATTTTTTGGGGGGGCTAAGATTTCTCTGCTCCTCTCCAGTGCCTCCCCCCTTGGCTAGTTTAAATGCTTGCCAATGAAGCATTTAAACCTATCACCTAGGATCCTGTTCCCCTCCTGGACAGATGCAGACCATTACACCAGAATAGGCCTGCATCCCTCCAGGTGGATCCCCAAGTCCCCAGTGAAGCCAAATCCCTGAGCTCTGCACCAGTTTTTCAACCACTGATTGAATCCCATGGTGTGGAGCACTCTAACCTCACCCGTGCCATAGACAGGCAGCACCTCTGAGAAGGTTATCATATGTGCTATTTGTCTAAGGCCCCTCTCCATCTCCACAAACGCTTCTTGCACTGCTCTGATCCCTTTCTTAGCCAGGTCATTTGTCCCTAGGTGGACAATGACATCCAGCTCCTTCCCATATGAAGCTGCTCCTGCGATCCTGAGGATTCGCTCCCTGTCCCTCCGAGCCATGGCGTCAGGCAGGCACCTTACCTCCCTCTCCCCTTCCTTCCCCAGTTCTACCTTCCTAACAATGGAGTCCCCTACCAGGAGTTGTTTCCTTCCCCTGTGGAGTCCCATGCCACCCTCCTGTGGGTCTCCTTTGTGGAGGTCCCCAGCATCCTCCTTGGTCTCCACTATGGGTGCCTCCATAGAGGAACCACACTTTTCTAGAACGGCATAGAAATTGTGGAGAGGTACAACTGGAGGGATGCGCCTCTGTTCCACCACCCTCACCCTCCCTGAGCCCACTGTGGTCCAACTGCTCCTCTTTCTTGGCAACCTCTGAGGCAACAGCAGTAACCCTGGTGGTCCCTGGGTGGGAGAGGAGGTCCCTCAAATCCTGGCCAACTCAGCCTGGAGATGAGCAACCTCCTCTCTCAGCCCAGAAAGGTGCCTGCAGATGGGACAACACTGCATCCTCCGGAACGTCTCCTAGAAGACTGCTGTGCCACAGTCACCTCACTGCACCACTCCCATCATGTCTTATTTCTGGCCCCCTAATTGTTGTTTGGCATACTTACTCTTTCCTCTGTTTGTTTATTTCTTTCTTTCTCTCTCTCTCTCTCTCTCTCTCTCTCTTCCCCTACTTATGTACTGCTTCTGTGTGCTTTTAGCTCCTGATCTTCTTGTTCTGAGACAAGAAGTTCCTATATTTCTCAGTAGTCTCTTTACTTGCTCAGAGTCAGACGTCCAGCAGCTAGGGGGAGACGGAGAGCTTCTCTTGCCCTTTTAGGATGATGAGTCTTTGGTGGCTCTGTGATCACTCACTTCCTGCTCCCAAACAGGAAGTTCCTCTTGTCAGTTAATTCCCATGCCTATAAAAGTAGAACTGCCTTTGGGTGGGAGGGAAGAAGGGCAATATAGTCCCTTTCATCTGTCCCTGATTTTCAGGGATATCCCTGATTTTGCCTCAAAATGTTACTCTGTCCCTCCTAAAAATCGTGTTTCTGTGACCAACCAGTGGGGGTTGTAAGCACAAACTAATGTCAAACATTAAAGCTGCAGAGTTGGTCTTCCTTAGAAAATGCATTTTATACTAAATCCCTTATTCTACCGGCTTCACAAGTGGACATTACCAATTTTGAAGATGTGTCCCTGATTTTGGTCCTTTGTCCCTGATTTTTTTAAGCCTTGTCCCTGATTTATGAGGCAGGAGGTTGAGAGGTCTGGAGTTAACTCCTGAATTAATAGGTCTTCCTGGGGGATGTGTGGGATCTTTATGAATTTTTGGTAAACAATAAAAAAGTGGTGTACGTGGGGATTTATTAATGAGTGCTATAGTTATCCATTCTGGTATAAGTTGTTGTTCTTCTGCATTCTGTACTATTTCTTGTATATTGTAATGTAACATCTCCCATGGAATACTATGTACTTCTGTGTATGTTGTCGTATCCAGTAGTTGACTTAGACATTCAGCCTGATAGTCCACATAATTCATGATTACTATAGCTCCCCCTTAATCCGCCTCCTTAATAACAATGTTGGAATCCTCCTTGAGACTTGTGAGACTTTGTTTCTCTTCAAGGCTAATATTAAATTTAAGTTTTGGTTTTTCACTTTGCTTTATGATGTTCTCAACTTCTCTAATTGCCAGGTGTCTGACCATCTCTCCAGCCTTTCCAGATCTCCCTGCAAACCCCTGCCACCCCCCTAGGTCATCCACCACTGCTCCCATCTTTGTGTCATCTGCAAATAGACTGATCTTGCTCTTGATTCCCACTGAAATGTCTGCAATAAATATCCTAAATAACACCAGCACTGAACCCCTGTGGAACCCCGCTCGTCACTGCCCTTAGGGATAAGAGTTCTCCTCCCATCACCACCCTCTGCTGCCTTCCATGCAGCCATTTCTCCACCCATCCCACCAATTTTGCCCCCATCCCTGTGCCCTTTAGCTCACTTCCAAGTCTTCCATGTGGCACCCGAATCAAATGCCTTACTGAAGTCCAGGTACAGGACATCCATCAAATGGCCCTTGTCCATTTGCCTAGTCACCTAGTCATGGTATTCTACTAGATTGGTCTTGCAGGATCTGCCCTTGACAAAGCCATCCTGTCTACTGTTCTGTAACCCATTGACCTCCAGCAGGGTCAGCAGCCTCTCCTTCAGGATTGTCTCCATTAGTTTCCCCACGATGGACGTGAGGCTCACTTGTCTATAGTTCCCTGGTTTATCCTTGGGGCTACTCTTATGGAGGAGATCCATGTGAGCCATCCTCCAATCTTGAGGTACACACCCTGAGTCCAGTGAGGCATTAAATTGTCTATCAAGGGGCCTGCTAAGACCTCCATGAGCTCTTTCAGTACCCTGGGATGTACGCCATCCGACCCTGGTGCCTTGTCCACCCATAGTGCCCTTAACCCCTCTAGCACTCTACCTTCTGTGATTTCCCTGTCAATCCTCCCCCTCTGTTCCTATTCTTCCCCCACACCATGGGTATTCCCCCCTTCTCTTTAGTAAAACCAAGAAAAAGTAGTCATTAAGTGCTTCTGCCTTTTGGCCCCCTTTTCCACCCATCCCCCTCCCACTTGATCCTTACTGTCAGGTCCTTATAACTCCTTTTCTACCTGATGTACCTGAAGAAACATAGAAACATAGAAGTTGGTGGCAGATAAGGACTGCAAGGCCCATCCAGTCTGCCCATTTCTTTTTCTACCTTATGAATGTGCCTTCGGCCTTTGCTCTGTCAATGGTCTATCTATTCATACTCATCTGTATTGATCCCTTATGCCAATCCCATGCCTGTTTGAAGTCCTGCACTGTATTCATATACATCACTTCCTGAGGGAGGCCATTCCATGCATCCACCACCCTTTCTGTGAAAAAGAACTTCCTCACATTACCCCTTAATCAGCCTCCCTCTAATCTCATGCTGTGTCCTCTTGTCCTGCTATTTTTCTTATACTGAAACATGTTAGACTCTTTCACCTTGTTAATGCCCTTAAGGTGCTTAAATGTTTTAGTTGTATCACCACTCTCCCTCCTTTGCTCTAGGGTATACATATTGAGCTCCGTTAATCTGTCATCATATGTTTTCTGATGCAGTCCCTGCACCATTTTGGTTGCCCTTCTCTGGACCGCCTCAATTTGGTTAATGTCCTTGTGAAGGTGTGGCCTTCGGTACTGCAAGCAGTACTCCAGATGGGGTGTAACCAGTGTCTTGTAAAGAGGGATTATTACCTCCCTCTTACAACTTGTGATACCCCTTTTAATACACCCCAACATACCCCTAGCCTTACCTACCACTTTAGTGGTCTGCTTGGATGATTTCAGGTCATCTGTGGTGATGATGTCCAAGTCTCTTTCTTCCTTTGTGACTGCCAGCAACTCCCCTACCAGCCTATAGGTGGCATCAGGGTTTCTCTTTACTATGTGCATGATCTTGCACTTCTTTGCATTAAACTCCAGTTGCCACTCTTCTGATCATTTTGCCAGTTTATCCAGATCTCTTCTCATTCTGCCCACCCCATCTGGATCATCTACTCTAATGTAAATCTTGGTGTCATCTGCAAACAGACAAACCATACCTACCAATCCATCTGCAATGTCACTGATGAAGATATTGAAGAGGACTGGACCCAGGACTGATCCCTGAGGTAGCCCACTTGTGACTTTCATTTCTTCTGACTGTATACCATTTACCACCACTCCCTGACCCATCCTGAGCCTACCCAGCTTCTGAATCAATCTTCTATGTGGAACAGTATCGAAAGCTTTGGTGAAGTCAAGGTAGGTGACATCAACTTCTCCCCCTTGGTCCACCACTGCTTACCCAGTCAAAGAAATGTATGAGATTAGTTTGACAAGACCTTCCTGTTGTAAACCCATGCTGTCTTGGATCCTGTGCCTGTGGATTCCAGGTGTTGCACTATCCTTTCCTTAAGGAGTGCCTCCATAATTTTGCCCACTACTGAGGTAAGACTGACTGGTCTGTAGTTCGCTGCCTCCTCCCTGCTACCACTGTTGTGGAGCAGGATCACATGGGCCCTTCTCCAGTCTTCTGGGACCTCTCCTGTGCTCAGAGACTCACTAAACAGTTCTGCTAAAGGCTCTGCTAGTTCCACCCTTAGCTCCTTTAGTACCCTGGGATATATGCCATCAGGTCCCATTGCCTTGTCCACTCTGAGCTTATTGAGCTCTTGTAGGACCCTTTCTTTTGTGAAGGGACTAGTGCACACCTCCCTCCCCCCTGTGTCCATGGTGCTGAGTTGTGGATCCTGCCCTGCCTTCTCTTCAGTAAATACTGAGCAGAAGTATCTATTTAGGATAGATGCTTTTACTTGGTCCCCCTCCACACATGCCCCCTTATCCCCTTTGATCTTAGCAATACCCCCTCTGGACTTTCTCGTTTCACTAATGTATCTATAGAAAGTCTTGTCACCTTCTTTTACTGTTTGTGCTAGTGTTTCCTCAATTTGGGCTTTTGCCTGTCTTACTGCCTTCCCTGCTTCCCTTAGGGAAGTTTGGTATGTCTCCTTATCTTCATCCCGCTGTGTTCCCTTATATTTTCTGAAGGCCAGCCTTTTGGCTTTGACCTTTTCTGCTACTGTTTTTGAGAACCAAAGTGGTTTTCTTCTTCTTTTGCACTTCCTTTTCTCTCTAACACAATGGGATGTTGCTTCAGGTATTGCATCCTTAATGCTTGCCTACTTTGCCTGTACCCCCTCGCCTGTATTTCTTTTTGCCAGGGCTACCTTAACTCTGTTGGCCATCTTATCAAAGTCAGCTCCTTTGAAGTCTCATATTTTTGCCTTGGAATGGGATGATTTAGTTCTAGTGGCCAAATTGAACCATACCATGTGATGGTCACTGGCCCCCAGTTGACCTTCTACCTGGAGATCTGTGATCCTTTCCCTGTTAGTCAGTACTAGGTCTAGGATAGCCCTGTCTCTTGTCGGTTGTTGTACCAGTTGTTTGAGGCCCTCCCCCTACAGGGAATCCACTATGTGTCTAGTTCTGGCAGATGTTCTTGCTGGTATTGACCAATCTGTATCTGGCATGTTGAAGTCTCCCATTATCAGATCCTCCCCCTTTAGCTGTCATGTTTTGTATATCTTCTAACAGTAATGTGTCTATGTCCTCCCCCGGTCTAGAGGCCTGGAGACAACCCCAGTTCATATGGCTGTCCCATTTTCCTGTTTCCAGAGTGACTCACAGTTCTTCTGGCTCCTTATGTGTATTCTTAATTTCTGTAGCTTTGATATTTTCATTGACATAAAGGGCCACTCCACCCCCACTTTTTGCACCTCGGTCTCTTCTGAACAGTACATAGCCAGGTACTGAAGTCTCCCAAGTGTGGTTACTGGTAAACCATGTCTCACTAATGGCTACTATGTCCAGTTTAGCCTCTGTCATTGTTGCCTGCAGGTCTGGGATCTTGTTTCCCAGACTGCGAGTATTTATGTACATGATTTTCCATTGGCCAGATTTTGGTGTGTTAGTTGTTGGGCGAGGTCTGGTGTTTCCCCTGTGTGTCGTATGGGGAGCAGGACCTTTTTCCTTACCTGGTGATGCAAATGAACTACAAACATGCTGAACTCCTGTTTGACCACTAGCTGAGGGGGGAGGGGTGTTCTTCCCATTTGATATATCTGGTGCTGCACCCCATTTGCTAGTTTAAATATTCTGCAAATATATCAGACTTCTGCCCTATTGCACTGACTCCCTCCTTAGTCAGATGCAGTCCATCAGATTTAAAGAACTTTCGCCCCCAAAACTGTTGCCAGTTCCCTACAAATGTGTGTCCTTTTTCCTGGCACCAGCCCTTCAGCCACATGTTTAGCTCCCCTATTTCCCCTTCTCTGATCTTCCGTCCATCTGCCCCCCTCTCCCAGACTGGCAGGATCTCAGAGAAGGAGATGACAGACAAAATGAATTATAGTTTGTCACCCAGCCTAGTCAGGTGTTCCTTGGTCTCCACAACTGACCGTCTGGCGAGATTGTTAGTCCCTATGTGTACCAGGATGTCAATGTTTTCTCCTGCTTCCTGTACAATTTTAGCAATGCGGTCAGTGTCTCTCCACACTGATGTATCTGGGAGACATTTGACATCTGACCCCTGGCTGGAGATAGGTATCAACTCCCCAAATCATGAAGGCTCCTATGATCAGAAATTTTTTGGATTTCCTTTTTGCTTTTTTTGTTTTGGTTCCTGTTTTGGGCGAGTTTTGTTGTGCTAGCTCCTGTGCTGCAGTATCCTGCTCTGCAGTGTCCTCTGCCCCTTTGTTTGATTTCGGTGATAGAGGCAGATACCTGTTTGTAGTTTTTATATGGTTTGTGGAGGTGATATATTGGAGAGCACTGAGTGAAGGGGCACCCAATTTGCCCTTCCTAGCCACCTGCCAACTTCCCAGACCAACTACCCTCTGCAGTCAAGGTGCTTCCGTTGGATGTTGGGGAAATGGCGGGTGGTTCTTATAATATATTTCCTCCTGAATATGTGATTTGAGGCACTCAATCTCTGCCCATGCTGCCTGGAGCTCAGCCCTTAGATCTCAAATGGCCCAGCATGTAGGACAGTGTCCTAAATCCTGTAAAACTGCCCTTCTGAAAAGTGTCCTGCAGTACCTGAAGTTAATAATATCATCCATTCCACATAAGTTGCTAGGTTTATAACCTGGTCAGAGTAATTAGAAGAAGTCTTTCTTCCCCTTTTTAATGCCCTGTGCCAGCCTGAGTTCCCTGGATGCCTTGCCTTCCCTTACCTCCCTGGTCACTTCCTTTACTTCCTTCAGGTACTCCTCCCTATCCTCCACCCCTTCCTAGTTTTCTTGTATCTCTTATCGGCATCTCTTTTCTTCCTAAGCCTGTCTATGACTTCCTTGCTTTTCCAGTTAGGTTTCTTCGCCATAGCCTTTTTACTCTGGGCTTTGCTGTAGGATTTAGTTGCCTCTACTATCCCTAGCTTTATGAGCTCCCACCTTTGATTCATGCCCATATTAGGCTGAATTCTGGCCAGGAACCCTTGTACTACTTCACCTGTCCTTTTGAAATCAGCCTTTCTAAAGTCCAGGACATTTGTGCCAGATGCACTCCTCTCCTTACCCATCTGCAACTGGAACTATACTGTCCTGTGGTCACTCCCCGCCAGTGGTTCTTCCACCTGCAGGTCCTTCACCCACTCCCCATTAGTCAGCATGAGGTCAAGGATGTTCCCTTCCCTAGTTGGTTCACCGACTATCTGCATCAGGAAGTTAAGCTGGAAGGCATCCAGCATTACTTGTTCCATTCTACGCTTGGTAGCCGGTGTACCCGAATCCACTCCTGGAAGGTTGAAGTCCCTACTATGACCCCCCCACCCGCAGTTCCTCCAGATCTGTCCTGCCCATACCATATCTATCTCTTTTGATTGGAAGGGTGGCCTGTACACCACTCCCAACCTTAGTGTCCTATTTTTGGGATCCAGGATTTGCACCCATAGTGACTCTGTATCCCCCTCCTCCCCTACACACTTTCAGATCAAGGTCAGATCAAAGTGCATACTGTAACCTTTGATCTGCTGCCTGCTAACCCTGACACATCCTGCAGCACCATCCCTCCCCAGTTGCATCCGAGTTAATGTAACCTTTATCACCACCACCCCTCTCCCCGTCCCATCCCATCTACTGCACCACCGAGTTCTGACACAGCCTGCACCACTGTCACTCCCCGTCTTCCACCCACAGCTGCTGTAACCCTTTGTCTTTGGCACCGGAAGGCTCTGACAGATCCTGCAGCACTGCCCCTCCAGTCCAACCCACATCCTCCCACAACTAATATAGAAATAATGGGATGCATCAGAGGGTGTATAAGGGAATGATTGCACTGGGTACTGTAGACATAGATCAGGGCCAGAAGCAGAGGTCACTATCTATGGTGGCCATTGCCATTTCTTATAAGGACTGACCAACTGATACCTTCAATTATCATTTATTTTGTATTTATTTATTTATAATAACTGGTCATTAGTTTCTCTCAATGGGCTGACCAGGTTGATATTTCCTGTAACAACCAGCTGGTTACAACATTCCCGAGCCCTGTCACTAAAAACTCTGCCATTCCTTTATTGGGTTAACTACCGTGTGTGGGCAGGCTAAATAATATCACAAACATGGCAGCTCAGTCTCTCACTATTCAACAGGCCGCTGAGAAGCCGCCGTGATGGACTCCTACAAAAATATACAACTAGCATTTACCAGTCTTTTACATTTTTTAAAATAAATTAATACACAGTTCTATCTGATTGATCCTGCCGTTAGTGCGTTTCGGGATAGAGCTGAGGCGGAGGTCCCAGAAAGCTCTAAAGATGTCTCTATCCACCTGAGGCAAACTGTAAGTTTTAAAAAAAGAAAAGCAAACAACCAGCTTAAAAAAAAAGAATCTGAGTGCAACGGCAGGAGACAGATGGAGCTGGAGAGTGTGTGTGTGAGTTACTCAGTGTCTAACACATGCTCTAAGAAATCAGGCAGGAGAAATAATTGCTGCCCAGTATATTATACAAAATAAAAGATGGGGAGGGTGTGCATATGAGAATTTAATGCACCCCTCGTTGTGGGATGCTTTGATAAACCCTTTGGGCTACGCCCTCTGGGTTTATGGAGCATCTCACAACTCAGGTGTGCATTAAATTCTCATATCACACCCTTCCCCATCCTTTATTCTCTATAAACTTTTGTTTACCAGGTGAACCTTATGAGCCAAGACCATTTTTCAAATGTGACCCGGGACCATAACTGTTACAGTTAATCTGTAATACATAAAACATATACACAATACAATATAATCATACAATATAACAATTACATACAGACAATGATCTAATAACAATTACACACCACTAAACTTAATAAATGTTGTCTTACTGGTGCCTTAAAAGCATTAATTCCAGCAGTATGTTGTAAAGTGCATGGGATCTTATTCCAAAGTACTGGTGCATAATTAGAAAATGCCTGCTCACCTAACCTAGTTTTCGTTTTTGGAATATTTAGAATAACAGAAGCATTAGATCATAAATCTCTATTGGATATCTTAACATTTAATAATGAAGACAAAAGAGAAGCTGCACCCAAATGGAGACTATTACTGTATAAACTAAACAACTCAATCTGTACTGAGAATATAAAGATGGGTTAAGCCAAGATGTTGCCAAATATAAATCACAATGATGGGTTCTATATAGCAACTTTAATGTAAACCTACATATACTGTAGCATGAAATGTTGTCGTCAACAATGAAACATCAGACTTAGCCAAATTAACAAAATTATTAACAAAATTATCATAATTATATAGAGGACAGAAATTAGATTAGAGACACTGAACATTTTTAAAAGACCTTTGTTAGTTTCTGATAGCTCCACATAGAGGCGTCATGGAGTTAGTGGAGCAGGGGGCAGAATCTTCACAAATCTGGGGTCTTAGGGCATGCACCCTCTGGAAATCTTTTAAAACATAACTGTAAATGGTGCATTTTCCTGCATGAAACATTCTGTGATAAGGATGTTACTGTTTCCTGCAAGAATGTTTTAAAAATGTAACTGTCTATGAAATTGCATTGTTTGCCTCTTTTGTAAAGTGGATAGTTTCTTACTCGCCATTTCTCTCACATTCTCTGTGAAATGGATCCCTCAGCTCACTCTCAACCCTTTTGTTAATTACCCCCCTTCCACCACCATCCCCCTAGGATTTTTTGCCAGCCCACTACCTGCAAGCCACGCACCATACCCCAGTCACAAGAAGTGGGCATTCAAGGCAGTTTAGGCAAAGGATTTTTATCATATGAGCTGTCATTCTGATCTGAGTAAAGGCAAAAAGGGGACATAGCAGCAGTGCACTAGAGCAGCAGGCCATGAAAACAGAGTGGAGGGGACGCAGTTCACTACTGCTGAGGGACAAATTAAAAACATAACAAGTTGTGCCCGTATAAAAGCAGAACATCTGAATGGACTGGGTCCCCTCAGTTTTTATTGCCATAAGGTCAGCATGCTAAATTAATCACAGCAGGGACAATGAATAAAATATCATGCCTGCAGCACAATGCCATCTACTTGTACACTGAGTAACAGAAAATGTCTACCACTGGTTTTGAGAGTCAGACCAGTGAGCGGCATGGATGCAGTGCCCCGTGTTATGAGGATGATCAGATTACTGCAGCTTTCACAACTGCCAGCACCTTTGGGTCTGCTCTGTGGTGACTGCTCTGCTCATCTATGATGATCATCTCAGCACTCTCAGACCTGACCCGCATGGTGAGTGAGTGTGTGTGTGATTGACCAGCAATATCCTCCATGCATGGTGAGTCGGGTCACCTGACCTGACCCACCTCACATGGCACACTGACACACAGAATGCCCTCCCACTCCCATCCAAACCCCAGTCCGGTTAACTCCCGAAAAAAAAAAAAAAACAGAGTCACATGCTGTCTGGCTAGGGTGTGCAGCTGTTTCTCCCCTCCACCCATCCCACTTTAGTTTTAATTCTAATTCTTTTTTCTCTTACCTCGCAATTTGTGGACTCTTCCTTCATTCTTCAGCAGGTAAGACCCTCTCAACGACCAGTGCTATGTGTTTTTTCAGAGACTGCTATCTGCCATGGAAGCGGAGATGAAACATTCTCTCCTGCATCACACCCCACCACAGACATTGGAAAAGGCTTCTAAAAAGTCCAAGTGCCATACTGCTAAACCCAGAGTGGCCCCTACTGCTACAGTGGCCTCAACTCCACTAACGTAAGAAAAGTTTCTTCTTGAGCTACAGCCATTAAAAGACGCTCTCTCTTCTGACCATGGAGCTTGCTTCAATGAGGAAGGACATTGGGGATATTTCCAGAAGGGTCGGGAACGTTGAGGCTCAAACTGTGTTGCTTAAAAAATAGCGAGATAGGGTGGACCCTGACCTGACTTCCCTCTGGCAGTGGTTTCACAAGATGGAGCTTAAGTTTGAAGATCTGCAGGGGAGGAGTAGACAAAACAACTTGGTACTGTAGTCCTTGGGCTTCCTGAGGAAGCCGAAGGGTCCATTCCTGTCCATTTCTCACAGAGGCTCCTTGAAAAGTTAGCAGGCCCATCGCCAAATGGCTCATACTATATAGTTGAATGGGCACACTGAGCTCTGCATGCCAACCCCCCTCCCAATTTACCACCTCCCCGTATTTTATTAAAGCTCCTTAACTACCTCGACAAGCAGCATGTGTTAAAAAAGTTCCAGGAGATACAGTCCCTTCTGTGGAAGGGTAATACAATTAGCATTTCCCTAGACCTGCCAGCTTCTATATATCAAAAAAGGGTGGCTTATCGTCCAAACTGACATCTGCAGGCATTAAATTCTGAATGCTTTATCCATCTCGCCAGCAAGTTTGTATTCATGATACTCAGCATTCCTTTGATGACAGCAATCAAGCTGCTATGGAACTTCAACGTCTTCTTCCTGACTTGTTTAAACATGCTGATACTGCTTTCTACATCTGAGGGCTGCTTTGCTTATGTGCTGAACCTTCCTTGGAAAATCGGTTGTATTTCTTTCTGCCTAACTACTAAGCTGGTGACTGGTTTGGTATGACATGTATGGGATTGCCATTTCGTTCCTCTGTTGGACCTATTTCTTTATTTTTTATTTATTTTGCTGCAAATCCCTTTGCTGACATCTGGAGATTTGCAGTCGGGTGATAAGCTGCTAGATCGCTCTTGTTTCTAGTTTTGCTTTACAGTGGGTCCTTGGTGTGGATTGCTCCTGTTCTGTGCGGACTGTTGCCTTTCCTCCGGTTTGCTCTTCTACTGGGAATGGTTAATTGAGCAACATATTTTTTTTGCCTCAGCAAGTAAACAAGATCTACAATCTTAGCACAGCTGTGCTGGTCCATGTTCTTTGTCCCAAAAGTCCACACAGCTGCTGACATAAGAGCTCCTCAACTTGGATTTCCCTTCGTTTCCTGGAGCTGCTTTGAACATTTATGAGAGAGTGCTTAGTTTATGACTGTAACAGTTGTGGTCTTTTATAATTGTAAGACATGTATTTTTGATTTGAGTCTTTCAGATTATTTGTTATGATGGAAGCAGGTGGGGGTGGGGTGGGGGGTTGACATGCAAACCTTGGAAGGTATCATGCACCAAATCTTGGGTTGGGGAGTTGCCACTGTTTGGTCATGGGGAGTTTTCTTTGTTTCTGTGAATCTAGCTCCATTATGGCTGCCAGTTTCAGTCTTTATTGTGGGACTGGGGAATTCTTACCTTTGAAAATGAAAATAGGCAGGACAGAGTTTCCCTTTTTTGGGTTAACCTTCTGATTATTCTTGGAGGAGACTGGACTCTGGTTTTGTCTAATGATCTGGACCAGTCCAGCTGGTCCTGTCAGGCCTTCCCACCTGCTCAACTGGGCCTCATAGACCCATGGAGGGCATTGCATCCAGATGGGCAAAAATATTCCCTTTATTCTCCTCCACACAATTCTTTTTCCAGGATTGACTACTTTTTGCTAAGGGTGGACTACCTTCCTGGGGTTGTTTTGCGTCATTATTCTGCTAAGGTCATTTCAGATCACCACCCTGCTTTTATTCAGATTAATCTTACTCCCTCTTTATTTAAAGACAAAGTCTGACAGTTAAATAATCAGTTACTCAAATTGGATGAGTTAAGGTCACACCACTGATCCTTTATCACCATTTTTATGGAATTTAACTCCTCCTCTACACCTAAAATTGATGTTTTATGGAGAGCCTTGAAGTGCTCCCTTCAGGGTGAACTGATTCGTTTAGCAGTCAAGTGGAAGAAGACAGACTTCTGCTGCCCTGTCCTCCTTGCTAACTCATATATGATCCCATGAGGGGTGTATTTTGCAAGTCTCCCCCCAATCGGAGTGGGAACAACTAGAATCTCTTAGATTTAAATATAGTACCTTATTGGGAGAGAAGGCAGAACATCTAATGCTACACTCTAAAGTAAAATATTTTGACCAAGGAGAGACGGCTGGGTAGTTATTGGCTCTCTATTTGCATTCTCAGGCCATGAATCATATCGTTCTGTCAATTCACATGGATCTGGGAAATCTCCTTACCTCTCCCTGGGACATTGTTGAGGCCTTTAGAATTTTCTCTCAACAATTATATGCTTCGCCTTCTCTTCCTTTCACTTAGATTTAGTTTGAATCTTTCCTCTGAGACATTGCCCTTCCCCAGTTGGCAGACTCTCAGATGGCAATTCTTAAGGCCCCATTGAATTTACTTGAGGTCTCACTAGCCATTGATTCCCTGGCCTCTGATAAGTCCCCTTGCCCAGATGGGTTTACCTTTAATTTATATAAGGTCTTCAAAGACCAGGTGGCCCCTATCCTCCTAGATACCTTTAATTAAATTTTGAAGAAGGCCTGTCTGACTCTTCCTTAACCGCAGCCACTATTGTGGTTCTCCCTAAACCCGACCGGGACCCCCTGCTGGTCTCGAATTACAGACCAATTTCCCTTATCAACATGGATTTTCAAATCCCTGCTAAAGTTCTGGCCTGCAGATTGGATATGGTGTGGGAGTCATTGATCAGCAGGGAGCAGGTGGAATTTGTGAAGGGCAGGCTCTCTGCTGATCACCTCAGGAAACTGTCTTACCTCTTTTCAGTGTCCAGAGATTCCCCTATTCCTGTGGCTTTGGTCTCCCTGGATGCTGAAAAGGCTTTTGATAGGGTTTCATGGGACTATTTGTTTTCTTTATTACCCAGGTTTCATAAATCTCCAGAATTTATACTTCGGGTTAAGGTGCTTTATTCTTCCCTGACGGCCCGTATACTTTGTAATGGTGTTTTGTCTTCAGCGTTTTCCCTCTATCAAGGCACCAGGCAGGGATGTCATCTCTCTCCATTTCTATTTAATCTTCTTCTGGAACCTTTGATTCGTAAACTTAATTTTTCCTCTCAGGTTTCTGGCATCATGATTGGTGATGCACAGAACAAATTATCCGTGTATGCAGATGATATACTGTTACATGTTTCTTCCCCAGGTACATCCTTGCCTGCTGCCTTGCAGATTATTTCACAGTTTAGCACTGTTTCTAATTACAAATGAAACCTTACCAAAACAGAGATTATGCCTCTCAATAGTGCTACCCTTAGAGCTGACATTGAGCGTCTGGGTTTTGTTTGGAGGAAGGACAAACTAAAATACTTGGGTGTATATCTTGGTACTTCCCCTCTTAAGATGAAACAATTTAATCTTGATTCTATAGTCTCCTGTCTTAAGACAGATCTGGCCCGCTGGTCTATGTTACCCCTGTCTTTGTGGGGCCATTTGAATATCATCAAAATGAATGCACTGCCCCGTTTATTGTATCTTCTCCAGATGTATAATTCGGTACTCCCCAGTTGTGGTTTGCTCAGGTGCACATGATTTTGGCTTCATTTTTATGGCAAGGTAAACCAGCCATAGAGCTTTCACCAAACTAGTGCATACTAAAGAAGATGGAGGCCTTCAATCCCCCAACTTCTTCTTGTACTATCTGGCCTTACATCTCACTAGGCTACCTTTCTGGGTACAACCTCCTGGAGGAAACGTCTCTGTATCTTATGTTCCGCATTGGGTGGATATAGAGTGCTCATTGTCATATTAATGGGTTGGATATTCAGTCTCTTCTCTGTATCCCCAGGGGGAAACTTCCTCGACTTTTGCGGGACATACCTTTGGGGGCTTCCCTTCAAATTCATTCACAGCTTTGTTCTCTACTTAAGATGTGTCCTCATAAGGACATTTCCCAGCCCTTATTTTGGAACCCCATCCTTCAGATAGCTGGTCGGATATTATTCAGAAAATTCTGGCCAGATATAGATATGGATACAGTCGCAGAACTTACTTTTAATCAAAAGTTATTATCCTTCCAAGAGGCCTGCAATTTATATAATTGGCCCACTAATTCCTGCTTCCATTTTTTTCAATTATTGCACATGATTTTGCAATATTTTGGTAATTGGCCTTGGTTCAGTACTTTTAGTACTTCTGTTCTTCCCTTTTTTCACTCAGCCCCTTCCAGCCATTTCATATCCTATTATTATCGATCTTTGTGCAACTACCTGATTGCCAATGAGGGTTCAAGGTATTACTGGTGGGACCAGGCCCTCCTGATTGCGAACTCCTCCAGATATTGGCCTTCTATCTGGAAGTATTCATATTCATTGATTTGGTGGGATAGGTACCATTTTATGCAATTCCAGATTAACCATAACATGTAGTACACTCTGATTAAATTGCATAAAATGGGCCGATTACTCAATGATTATTGCTCCAGGTACGGCAAGGAGCCTGGCACTTTGTTTCATATTTTGTGATCTTGTGAGACAGTAGTTCCCTTTTGGGACTCACTTCGATGCTGTCTTGATCCATCACTAGGCTTGTTGGATGCCTTTCTTCCTGAAATGTGTTTTTTAGGTAACTACTCTGACACCTTGATTGGCAATCAGAAGGTACATATGGCTTTGATTTCTGCTTGTGCAAAAAAAGTTATTCTCTGACACTGGCTTGACCAACATACTCCCCAATACTTGGAATAGCACAAGGAGATTTTATTTGCCTTACAAGCAGAGCATCTTATTGCAAGTATTTCAAATAAGTTGTCTAAATACAAATCCTTTTGGGAACCTTTGCATGTTTCACTAACTATGTGATTATTTATCTTAATGCTTTCTGGTACTATTCATTTTTCAGTGTTTTGTATCTTTAGGCTACTTACGTATAGTTTTATTAAATCGCTCCGGTGGCTGGCTGGGGGTGGGTGGGGAATGCAGGGTGTGGGGTTGTTATTGTGTTTTCCTTTTTATTTATATAAACTGTAAACTGAAAGTTCTGTTGTTTTCATAATCTTGCTTATGACCTCTGTTTCATACCATTATATATTCTGATCTTATGCACTGTTCAATGTATTGGGTCTTTGGTCTAATGAAGCTTCCTCAATTTGAAAAAATAAAAATAAAAACAAACAACAATTATTACAATTTGGTTGGAGGATGACTTAACCAGGGGCCAGGGGGCCCCCTCAACCCACACTTATGGCTTCATAAACTGCACAGCTTATGCCATTTCAGTTTGACAGTTGGGTGTTTTACTGAATGTTTTTGATGTGAACATCAGGCGAGAAACTCATTTGAATTTTCAAAGTGCCTCACACCACTCATTTGCACATTTCAAAGGTATTTCTTGCCCTGTTTGCATATTACAAATATGTTCATCCACTAATTAGCATATTCCAAGAGTCGCATGTAATAGTAATAATAACTTTATTTTTAAAGCACTTTTCAAAATATCAAAGTGCTTTACATGTAGAAATGCACAATATAAAATATCACATAAAACGTATAAATACAATAAATACATAGCAACATCACATATTAAAAACCAACAATAAAATCATCCGTACTATCCAAAAAATAATATTAATACTCAAAAATCAATTAATCATCCAAGAAGGCGCTCCGCCATAGGTAGGTTTTCAAATTTTTCTTAAATACCTCCAAGGAGGTGCACTCCCTTAACTAGCGAGGTAGGGAATTCCGAAGAGTGGGAGCTGCATAAGAAAAAGCTCTGCTACCAGAAGATTTTAAACTCACTCTTGGAATCTCTAACAACTCCTCATCAGCCAAGCATAGCGATTGGCCGGGGCAGTAAGGCACCAAAATTTCTTTCAGATAGGTCAGACCCTGATTGTGAAGGGCTTTAAAAGTCAATAAAATGACTTTAAAGGTGATCCGCCACCGCATAGGAAGCCAGTGCAGTTCGCACAGTACCGGGGTGATATGACTGGATCTCCTTGTCCCAGTCAACACCCTGGCTGCAGCGTTTTGCACCAGCTGAAGGCGATGGATTTCAACCCCAGAAAGCCCAAAGTAAAGGGCGTTGCAGTAGTCCAGCCGCGAGGACACAAAGGCGTGGACCAACGTTGGCAAAGAGTCAGACGGAACAAGGTGATGCACCCTGGCAATGTTCCTAAGATGATAAAAGGTAGTCCTGACAATGGCCGACACTTGAGATTGAAAGGTCAGCCTGTCGTCTAGGACAATCCCCAGGTTGCACACCCTTTCAGAGGTCGGAAGTGACACGTCGTCAAGAAAAATTCCAGAGAACGAGCCATCATTCAGCCTCATTATCTGACCACCAGGGTCCACCACCACCAGTACCTCTGTCTTTTCTGAGTTCAACTTCAATCAACTAGAATCCATCCATCCGTGGATTTCTTCCAGGCAGTTATTAAACACCGAGAGAGCTCCACCCTGGTCAGACGCAAAAGACAGGTATAGCTGGGTGTCATCTGCATAGCAGTGAAACCTCAGCCCATACCATCTTATAATGTCTCCGAGGGGCAGCACATACACTGTGAATAACATGGGTGACAGCACTGAACCCTAAGGCACCCCACACAGCAAAGATGTATCCCATGCTTATTTTACAGACAACAAAATGCCCTGTAAATAAGAAATCTGATTGGCTACAAGGGAATCACCTCAATATAATATGATGTAATTCTTCATCTGCTGCTATAACGGGGAGACCAGGAGAAATAAAACCCCATATGGACAATAGGTCCAAAGGCAGACAGGGAACTACAGGCAGATAAGAGGGACCTTTGGTCCCACCTATAACTACTGTAAACCTTTATTGCTGCATCACCCTGCTCTGACATCCCTGCAGCACTGCTCCTCCCCAGTCCCAACCACAACTACTGTAACCTTTTATCTGCTGTACCACTCAGATCTGACAGTTCCTGAAACACTGCTACTATCCTATTCCACCCACACTCACCATAACTAACGTGTTGTAATCCTTTATCTTTAACTGCACATACCCAGCTTAGACAGGTCCTGCAGCACAGTCTCCCCCCCAGTCCAGCCACAAATACTATAGCCCATTATGTTCTGTAACACTCAGCCCGGAAAGCCCTTGTAGTCCCTTCCCTCTGCAGTATCAGTCACAAATACTGTAACCCTTTATGTGCTGCACCACCCAGCTCTGACAGGTCCTGATGACTGCCCTCCCCTCCAACCGCACCTATATTCACCAGAACTAATGTGATGTGATCTGTTATTTGCTACTGTACCTTCCGCCTCTAACAGGTCCTGCAGCACCACCACCTTTCCTCTTGACTCACCCACAACCCTTTATCTGCTGCACCACCCAGCTCAAACAGTCCCTGCAGCACCACCCCATCCTTAGTTCTACTTAAAAGTATTGTAACTCTTTATCTTCTGCAGCACCCAGGTCTGACAGTCATAGAAACTGTGGCAAAAGGAAGCTTGCACCAAAGCACATTGTGCCAGACACCATCCGCATGATTCTCTGTCGGGTAGGATCTCAGCAACAAAGTGCCATGGCTTTAAACAATCATGACCATGAAACATAGAAACATAGACTTTGTCGGCAGATAAGGACCGCTTGGCCCACCTAGTCTGCCCATTTCCCTACCTACAGGATAGGCCACAGATCCTAGTTAACCAACAGCCTATTTCTTTCTACCCCCCAAAAGAACTGCCTTATGTCTGTCCCATACATTCTTGAATTCTCCCACAGTTTTAGACCCCACAACCTCCTCAGGAAGGCTGTTCCATGCATCCACTACCCTCTCTGTGAAAAAATACCTCCTCACATTGCCCTGGAACCGCACAATCTTTAAATTGTGTCCCCTTGTTCTTGCACGTCTCTTTTTTCTGAAAGATGCTACCCTCTTGGACTTTGCTGACTCCACTGAGGTACTTAAAAGTTTCTATCATGTCCCTCCTTTCCCTTCTTTCCTCAAGGGTATACATATTAAGCTCCTTTAGTCTCTCCTCGTACGGCTTCTCTTGCAGACCCTGCACCATTTTAGTTGCCCTCCTCTGGACTGCATCTATCCTGTCTATGTCCATGCCGAGATGGGGTCTCCAGAACTGGACGCAGTACTCCGGATGGGGTCTCACCAACTGTCTGTACAGTGGGATAACAACTTCCTGTTTTCTGCTGGTGATGCCTCTCCTTATGCATCCCAGTATACTCCCAGCCCTCCCTACTGCCTTCTCACATTGCTTGTTAACCTTAAGGTCATCTGATATGATTACCCCCAGGTCCCTTTCCTTTTTTGTTGTTGTTACTACCCCCCCATTGTGTACTCTTCCCCCTCGGTTCTTATTTCCCAGGTGCATTATTTTGCACTTCTTTGCATTGAATCCTAGCTGCCATACTTCGACCATTCCTCCAACCTTGCAAGTCCCTTCTCATCCTTTCCATGCCTTCTTGTGTATCAACCCTATTGCAGATCTTTCTGTCATCTGCAAAAGACATATTTTTCTTCCAGTCCCTCTGCAATGTCACTTACAAAGACATTAAAAAGGACTGGACCCAGTACTGAACCCTGCGGTACCCCACTAGTAACCCCTCTGTCTTCAGAGTGGACTCCATTTACAATTACCTTCTGTGTCCTGTTGTGCAGCCAATGTTTTACCCAGGCTACCACCCTGGGACCCACTCCCAGACTGGTTAATTTGAGTATTAATCTTTTGTGTGGGACTGTGTCAAATGCCTTGCTAAAGTCTGGGTAGGCCATGTCCACAGCCCCTCCGTGGTCTACTACTTTGGTCACCCAGTCAAAGAAATCTATTAGATTCGTCTGACATGACCTTCCACTGTGAACCCATGCTGCCTTGGGTCCTGTGCCCCACTGGCCTCAAGGTACTCAACAATTCTTTCCTTCAGAGTGACTCCATCACTTTCCGTTACCACAGAGGTCAAACTGACAGGTTTGTAGTTTCCTGCCTCTGTCTTGCTCCCACTTTTGTGAAGGGAATCACATCCACCTTCCTCCAGTCCTCAGGTACCACACCATCCTCCCATGGTTATTAAAAAGAGTAGTCAGTGGTTTCACTGGTTCCCCCCTTAATTCTTTTAGAATTCTGGGGTGAATTCCATCAGGCCCCATTGCTTTGTCCACCTTCAGTTTTAGGAGTTCTTGCAGAACCCTTTCTTCTGTGAAAGGGCTGGAATCGACCCCCCTATCAAGAGTGCTTCTGTTAATTGGATTAAGCACTTCCTCCTCCTCTTTTGTGAATACTGAGCAGAAATATTCATTCAGTATCCCTGCTTTTCACTGTCCCTTCTGCCCACCCACCATTCATTCTGTTCAGCCTCACTATCCTTCCCTTTGTCTTTCTACGCTCTCTGATGTGCCTATAAAAGGTTTTATCTCCCTTCTTAACCGAGTTGGCTATCTTTTCCTCAGTTTGGGCCTTTGCTATTCTGACTTCCCTCCCTGCTTCCTTCTGCCTTAACTGATACAGGTCTCTGCCCTGCTTCTTCTGTGTTTCCTTATACTTCCTGAATGCTATCTTTTTCTCCCTGACTTTCCCAGCCACATCTTTTGAGAACCATAGTGGCTTTTTCTTTCATTTTGATTTATTTGCTTCACACAAAGGCTTGTTGCCTCTGTGATGGCAGTTTTGATGATTTCCCCATTGTTGCTCTACCCCTCCTTCTAGCCTGTTTGCTAGTGCTTTTCTGAGGCACTCTCCTATCTTGCCAAAGTCAGCCCTCCTGAAGTCCAGTACCCTCACTTTTGTATGGCTTGACTCTGTAGCTGAGTTTAACATGAACCACACTGTTTGATGGTAACTTGTTCCCAGATGGCAACCCACTTCTAGATCTGAGATCCTCTCATTGCCGCCATTTGAGAGCATGAGGTCTAAGATTGGTCCTTCATGAGTGGGTTCTGAAACTAGCTGTCTGAGGCCTGCCACCTGTAGGGCATCAAGAATGGCTCTGCTCTTAGATGTGGCTGCAGCAAATGTGCTCCAGTTAACATCTGGCATATTCAGATCTCCCATCAACAGTATCTCCCCTTTCTCTGCCATCCTAAGAATGCCTTCCATCATATCCTTGTCCATTCCGCCCCTGATATGGGGGTCCGTACACAACCCCTGTGTGGATTGTGATGCCCTTTCCAGTTTCCAAGGTGACCCACAGTGCCTCCTCTCCTCCCCGTTTACTCTTTTTTCAGTTGCTTTTATCCATTCCTTTACATAGAGAGCTACTCCTCCCCCTCTTCTCTCCTGCCTGTCTCTCCTGTAGGTTATGTACCCAGTCATGGTTCTCTGTGTACCATGTTTCTGTGACTGCTACAATATCCAGGCATCCCTCTTCCATCAAGGCCACCAGTTCAGGGAGCTTGTTGCCCAAACTACAGGCATTGGTACTCATCACCCTCCATTTTCTGATGGCCTTACTCCTTTTTGCCCCATCTCTGTCCTTCTTGCCTTTGTCACTTTCCCCATTTACCCCACCCTTCTCCCTAACGCTACCTCTATGTTGGTGTTTACCGTACTTACTACCATGATTTTTTTTGGGGCGGACTAGAATTTCCCTGCTCCTTTCCAGTGCCTCCCCCCCTTGGCTAGTTTAAATGCTTGCCAATGAAGCATTTAAACCTGTCACCTAGGATTCTGGTTCCTCTCCTGGACAGATGCAGCCCATCATACCAGTATAGGCTTGCATCACTCCAGGTGGACCCCCAGTCCCCAATGAAGTTAAATCCCTGGGCTCTGCACCAGTTTTTCAACCACTCATTGAATCTCATGGTGCAGAACACCCTAGCCTCTCCTACGCCATAGATGGACAGCACCTCTGAGAAGGTTACCATGCATGCTACTTGTCTAAGGCCCCTCCCCAATTCCACAAACTCTTCCTGCACTGCTCTAATCCCTTTCTTAGCCAGGTCATTTGTCCCTAGGTGGACAATGACATCCAGCTCCCTCCTCTGTGCAGCTGCTCTGGCAATCCTGAGGATTCGCTACCTGTCCCTCCAAGCCATGGCGCCAGGCAGGCACCTTACCTCCCTCTCCCCTTCCTCCCCCAGTTCTACCTTCCTAACAATGGAGTCCCCCACCAGGAGTTGTTTCTTTCCCCTGTGGGGTCCCATGCCACCATCCTGTGGATCTCCTCTGTGGAGGTTCCCAGCTTCCTCCTTGGTCTCCACTGCAGGTGCCTCCATAGAGGAACCACACTTTGCCAGACTGACATAGGGATTGTGAAGAGGTACAACTGGAGGGATGCACCTCTGTTCCACCACCCTCACCCTCCCTGAGCCCACTGTGGTCCAACCACTCCTCTTTCTTGGCAAACTCTGAGGCAACGGCAGTGGCAATGGTGGTCCATGGATGGAGGAGGAGGTCCCACAAATCCTGGCCAACTCAGCCTGGAGATAAGCAACCTCCTCCCTCAGCCCAGAGAGGTGTCTGCAGATGGGACAACACTGCATCCTCCAGAACGTCTCCCAGAAGACTGCTGCTCCACAGCCACTGCACTGCACTGCACCACTCCCATCATGTCTTATTTCTGGCCCCTTAACTGTTGTTTGGAATCCTTACTCTTTCCTCTGTTTTTTTTTCTTTCTCTTCTCTCACTACTTACTTTCTGCCTCTGTGCCCTTTAAGCTCCTGATTGTCCTGTTCTGTGACAAGAATACCCTACCTTTCTCAGTAGACCCCTTACTTGCTCAGAGGCAGGCCTCCAGCAGCTAGAGAGGACCAGAGAGCTACTCTTGTCCTTCTAGGATGGTGAGTCTTTGGTGGCTCTGTGATCACTCACTTCCTGCTCCCAAACAGGAAGTTCCTGTTGTCAGTCAAATCCTGTGCCTATAAAAGTAGAACTGCCTTTAGGCAGGAGGGTGGACAATCACCTGAGATTTACACCTAGATAACCATGCACCAAACAGATGGCACATCTGGAAGGTTTGCCGCAAACTGCGGGGTGGCTCTATGGACAGTAGAACCATGGGCAGCAGTCTCTGGTGGCAAGCATTCCCCCAGCCCCAATCCCCTGTTTATGTACAGTAATCCTGTCCCTGGTGGTCTAGTTGACCCCCCATCCCCAATCTCTCCATGTATTACCATATAACTGTCCCTGGTGGTCTAGTGGATCCCCTCCCTATCCCCGATCTGCCCATAAAATTTACAGGTGTCTGTCCCTGGTGGTCTAATGGCCCCCCACCCTAGCAGGCAGTGCCCCACCACCCCTCTCCCCCCATTCTATCCCATCCTATCTACTGCACCTCCGAGTTCTGACACAGCCTGCACCACTTTCACTCCCCCAGTTCCACCCACAGCTGCTTTAACCCTTTATCTTTGGCACCGGAAGGCTCCAACAGGTCCTGCAGCACTGCCCCTTCAGCCCAACCCACATCCTCCCACAACTAATATAGAGATATTGGGATGCATCATAGGGTGTATAGGGGAATAATTGCACTGGGTACCGTAGACCTAGACCAGGGCTAGAAGCAGAGGTCACTATCTACAGTGGCCAGTGCCATTTCTCCTGAGGACTGACCAATCGATGCCTCCAATTATCATAACTACTGTATATAGAGAACAGAAATTTGGTTAGAGATACTGAACATTTTCAAAAGACCTCTGTTAGTTTCTGATAGCTCCACATAGAGGCGTGCGTAGAGTCACTGAACAAGGAGGGGGGCCAGAATCTTCACAAATCTAGGGGGGGTCTGAGGCATGCACCCCCAGGAAATCTTTTTAAAACATCACTATAAATGTTGCATTTTCCTGCATTTTAGAGCTAAGTAAGATACATTACAGCTCACCAGGATGAAACATTCTGTGATAAGGATGTTACTGTTTCCTGCAAGAATGTTTTAAAAATATAAATGTTTATAAAATTACATTGTTTGCTTCTTTTGTAAAGTGGATCATGTCTCACTCTCCATTTTTCTCACACTGTCTGTGAAATGGATTCCTCAGCTCACACTTGGCCCTTTTGTTAAGTACCCCCTCTTCCACCACCACCCTCTGGATTTTTTTGCCAGCCCACTACCTGCAAGCCAGGCACCATACCCCAGTCACAAGAAGTGGGCATTTTATCATACGAGCTGTCATTATGATCTGAGCACACGCAAAAAGGGGACATAGCAGCAGTGCAGTAGAGCAGCAGTCCATGAAAACAGAGTGGAGGGGACCCAGTCCACTACTGCCGAGGGACAAACTAAAAACATAACGAGTTGTGGCCATATAAAAACACAAAGTCTAAGTTGACTGGTTCCCCTCTGTTTTCATTGCTTGCTGCTCTGATTCTAAAAGGTTGCAGTGCTAAATTTATCACAACAGGGACAATGAATAAAATAGCATGCATGCAGCACAAATCCCCCATGCCATCTACTTGTACAGTGAGTAACAGAAAATGTCTGCCGCTGTTGTTGAGAGTCAGTCCAAACCCCAGTCATGGCTGAGTCCAGTCAACTCTGAATAAAAACAAAGCCCAATAATTATTACAGTTTGGTTGGAGGATGACTTTTAACAGGGAGGGGGCAGTGTGCCCCATCAGCCCACACTTATGGCTCCACAAACTGCACAGCTTATGCCATTTCAGTTTGACAATTAGGAGTTTTACTGAATGTTCTCGAGGTGAACATCAGGTGAGAAACTCATTTGAATGTTCAAAGTGCCTCACACCACTCATTTGCACATTCCAAAGGTATTTTTTGCCCTGTTTGCATATTCCAGATATGTCCATCCACTAGTTAGCATATTCTGAGAGTCTCATGTATCCCATGTTTATTTTACAGACAACAAAATGCTCTGTAAATAAGAAATCTGATTGGCTACAAGGGAATCACCTCAATATAATATGATGTAATTCTTTGTCTCCTGCTGTATGGGGGTAGACCAGGAGAAATAAAACCCCGTATGGACAATAGGTCCAAAGGCAGATAGGGAACTACAGGCAGACAAGAGGGATCTTTGGTCCTACCTATAATTACTGTAACCCTTTATTGCTGTAGCACCCAGCTTTGACAGACATTGCAGCACTGCCCTTCCCCCAGTCCCAACCACAACTACTGTAGCCTTTTATCTGCTGCACCACTCAGCTCTGACAGTTCCTGAAACACTGCCACTATCCTAGTCATACTCACACTCACCATAACTAAAGTAATGTAATATTTTATCTTTTACTGCACACACCCAGCTAAGAAAGGTCCTGCAGCACAGCCTCCCCCCCCCCGGTCCCCCCAGCCCAGCCCACAAATACTGTAGCCCATTATGTTCTGTAACGCTCAGCCCAGAAAACCCTTGTAGTCCCTTCCCTCTGTAGTACCAGTCACAAATACTGTAACCCTTTATGTGAGGCACCATCCAGCTCTGACAGGTCCGGATGACCCCTCCCAATCGCACCCACATCCACCAGAATGAATGTAATGTGATCCATTATTAGCTACTGTACCTACCCACCTCTAACAGGCCCTGCAGCACCACCATTCCCTTTGTCCCACCCACAACCCTTTATCTGTTGCACCATCCAGTTCAAACAGCCCCTGCAGCACCACACCACACCAGTTCTACCTAAAACTATTGTAACTCTTTATCTTCTGCAACACCCAGGTCTGACAGTCATAGAAACTGTGCCAAAAGGCAGCTTGCACCAAAGCACATTGTGCCAGAGACCATCCACATGATTCTCTGTCGGATAGGGTCCCAGCAGCAAAGTCCCATGGCTTTCAGCAATCATGACTGTGTGCCAAACAGACGGCACATCTGGAAGGTTTGCCACAAACTGCGGGGTGGCTGTATGGGCAGTAGAACCATGGGCAGCAGTCTCTGGTGGCAAGCATTCCCCAGCCCCAATCCCCTGTTTATGTACAGTAATCCTGTCCCTGGCAGTCTAGTTGACCCCCCACATCCCCGCTCTCTCCATGTATTACCATATAACTGTCCCTGGCGGTCTAGTTGACCCCCCACATCCCCGCTCTCTCCATGTATTACCATATAACTGTCCCTGGAGGTCTAGTTATTTACATCCCAGCTCTTCTCCATGTATTACATATAACTGTCCCTGGCGGTCTAGTTGACCCCCATCCCCGATCTCTCCATGTATTACCATATAACTGTCCCTGGCGGTCTAGTTGACCCCCCCATCCCCGATCTCTCCATGTATTACCATATAACTGTCCCTGGTGGTCTAGTTGACCCCCCCATCCCCGATCTCTCCATGTATTACCATATAACTGTCCCTGGTGGTCTAGTTGACCCCCCCATCCCCGATCTCTCCATGTATTACCATATAACTGTCCTGGTGGTCTAGTTGACCCCCCATCCCGATCTCTCCATGTATTACCATATAACTGTCCTGGTGGTCTAGTTGACCCCCCATCACCGATCTCTCTCAAATGGCCACTATAACTGTCCCTGGTGGTCTAGTTGACCCCCCCATCCCCGATCTCTCCATGTATTACCATATAACTGTCCCTGGTGGTCTAGTTGACCCCCCCATCCCCGATCTCTCCATGTATTACCATATAACTGTCCCTGGTGGTCTAGTTGACCCCCCCATCCCGATCTCTCCATGTATTACCATATAACTGTCCCTGGTGGTCTAGTTGACCCCCCCATCCCGATCTCTCCATGTATTACCATATAACTGTCCCTGGTGGTCTAGTTGACCCCCATCCCCGATCTCCATGTATTACCATATAACTGTCCTGGTGGTCTAGTTGACCCCCATCCCCTCTCTCCATGTATTACCATATAACTGTCCTGGTGGTCTAGTTGACCCCCATCCCCGATCTCTCCATGTATTACCATATAACTGTCCCTGGTGGTCTAGTTGACCCCCCCATCCCCAATCTCTCCATGTATTACCATATAACTGTCCCTGGTGGTCTAGTTGACCCCCCCATCCCCGATCTCTCCATGTATTACCATATAACTGTCCCTGGTGGTCTAGCGGATCCCCTTCCTATCCCCAATCTGCCCATAAAATTTACAGATGTCTGTCCCTGGTGGTCTAATGGCCCCCCACCCTAGCAGGCAGTGCCCTACCACCCCTCTCCCCCCATCCTATCCCATCCTATCTACTGCACCACTGAGTTCTGACACAGCCTGCACCTCTTTCACTCTCCAAGTTCCACCCACTGCTGTAACCCTTTATCTTTGGCACCAGAAGGCTCCGACAGCTCCTGCAGCACCACACCATCCCCAGTTCTTAAAACTATTGTAACTCTTTATCTGCTGCAACACCCAGGTTTGACAGTCATAGAAACATAAAAACTTAACTAGAAGTCAGCAGAAAAAGACTGTTGGTCCATCCAGTCTGCCCATAATACCCTATTCAATCTAAGACCTGGGGCTTGATTCACAAAAGGCGCTTAGACTAACGCACATTGTGGAAAAAGTCAGCTTGCACCAAAGCACAGTGTGCCAGGGACCATGCACATGATTCACTATCGGGTAGAGTCCCAGCAGCAAAGTCCCGTGGCTTTCGGCAACCATGACCACACACCAAACAGACGGCACATCTGGATGTTTTGCCACAAACTGCAGGGTGGCTGTATGGACAATAACACCATCAACAGCTCTCCCTGGTGGCTAGCATCCCCCCAGTCCCTATCACCTGATTATGTATAGTAATCCTATCCCTGGTTGTCTAGCGGACCCCTCCTCTCTATCCCCAATCTCTCCATGTATTACCATATAACTGTCCCTGGTGGTCTAGCGAATCCCCTCCCTATTCCTGATCGGCCCATAAAATTTACAGATATCTGTCTGACCCTGGCGATCTAGTGGCCCCCCCACCCCAGCAGACAGTGCCCCACTACTGCTCTCCCCTATCCCATCCCATCCTATCCCATCTATTGCACCACCGAGTTCTGACACAGCCTGCATGACTGTCACTCCACCACTTCTGCCCACAGCTGCTGTAACCCTTTATCTTTGGCACTAGAAGGATCTGACAGGTCCTGCAGCACTGCCCCTTCAGTCCAACCCACATCCTCCCACAACTAATATAGAGATAATGGGATGCATCAGAGGGTGTATAAGGGAATAATTGCACTGGGTACCATAGACATAGACCGGGGCCGGAAGCAGAGGTCACTATCTACAGTGGCTAGTGCCATTTCTCCTGAGGACTGACCAACCAATGTCTCCAATTATTGTAATTATATAGAGGATAGAAATTAGGTTAGAGATACTGAACATTTTTATAAGACCTTTGTTAGCGTCTGATAGTTTCACATAGAGACGCAAGGAGTCAGTGAACGGTGGGGGGCAGAATCTTCACAATTCAGGGGGTCTGGGCATGCACCAGGAAATATTTTAAAACATCACTATAAATGGTGCATATTCCTGCATTTTAGTGCTAAGTAAGATTCATTACAGCTTACCAGGATGACACAGTCTGTGATAAGGATGCTACTGTTTCCTGTACAGTAATCCTGTCCCTGGTGGTCTAGCGGACCCCTCCTCTCTATCCCTAATCTCTCCATGTATTACCATATAACTGTCCCTGGTGGTCTAGTGGATCCCCCCTCCCTATCCCTGATCTGCCCATAAAATTTACAGATGTCTATCCCTGGTGGTCTAGTGGCCCCCACCCCAGCAGGCAGTGCCCCACCTCCCTCTCCCCATCCCATCCCATCCCATCCCATCCCATCCCATCCCATCCCATCACACAGCCAGCACCCAGCACAGCCCTCCATTCTCCACCATGCCAAGCTGCGAGCGTCAAGGAGCATGTACTGTATACAGTATGCTCAAGCTGTCAGTCAATGAGCTCATACTATATACAGTAAATAATTTATTTGCTTGGCCATAGACATTTCAATATAAAACAGACATTACAGAATAAATTACTAAAAGATGTATCAAAACATTGCCATACAGCCATACACATATACAGAGAATTTACTGAAAAGTCTGGGAATAGACATATAAGACCTTTAAATCTTTAACACTTCCGCTAAATAGCAAAGCAAGTACAGTAAGGTACCTTAAATATAGTAGACATAAAACACAAAATAACCAATCTCCAATGAATGCAGTAATAGCTATTTCATATATAAATGCCAAGCATACAATAAGTATAATTGTGTAGCATCTAGGACCATGGAATAGTAAGTCTGTATGGGACCATTTAATATAAGAACTGACGTAGCTCAGAAGACCAATGCAATAAGTAGAACTGCATAGGCCCTAAGTACTATAATATAGTAGACTATAAGAGAACATTTAGTATAAGTACTTACAAATCTCAATGGGCCAAAATCGCTATTTTTTCCCAAATCTTAAGAATAATAGCTAGATAAAGAGTCAAATCTGTGAGTAAGTCCAAATTTCCCAAATTGAATAGCAGGTCCAATATGTACCTATCTGGAATGCTGCAGAGGTTTGAATATTTCCTCAAATACTTGTTCCTGGGCCTAACGTACCATGGATATCTGAGTACTACATGCCTAAGATCCTCAATTTCCTGAGTATAGCATAGGCATAAATTAGAAATACCATTTTTCTTGTTATATCTGGCATCCAATACTTTACTTGCAAAAGTTCTCAATCTAAACCATGTCAAGAGCGCCCTATGCTCGGGAGACCTAACAATGTTCAAATAGGGCTTTAAATAATGCTCTGTAGTATTACCTACCAGTCAGTTGGAGACTTCCATTTGGTTTAGATCAGCAAGATCTTTCTGTCTGGCAATTTTGTGTATTTTTTGGTCATAAATGTAGTATATGTTATTCTTATGTTGATATTCAATTTATCCCAGTGCCTTAAATATATTAGGTCATGAGACGCCAGAGAACTTATAAATTTTTTAGCCAGTTACAGATATTGTATTGTAATAGTTTCTCTGTTTCCTTAAGACACATTTTTATTAATGGATCTGGTGCATCTGATTTTGCTTTTATCCAAAAGTTAATCAGTCTTGCTTATATCATACAATAAAGACTAGGTTGACCAAGCTGAGATCTAACCAAAGCTTTGGAGGTTCCTTTTGGTACTCTAAGTAATCTCTTGTATGCAGTATTAATAACTGAATAAATATTGGCAGTATTGTCTACTTCCCATATTTCTGCTGAATACAGAATTTGTGGAATTACTTTAACATACACGATCTTCATAAAAGGAGCCACTGTATGCCCACCATATAAGTAGTTAAACTGATCCAAAGATTTAAAAGTATTTTTTCCTTTATTAATAGTGTGATTAATATGTTTGTTCCATTTCAGATTAGCCAAAAACCAAACCCCTAAGTATTGGTATTCATTGACATATTCCAAACTTTTATTGGCAAGATATAGACTTCTATATTTCTTAGTACTACCAAATATCATAACCTGTGTTTTATTGGTATAAGGCTTCAGGTTGTAAGACTTGCATAAGTCCTCCAGCAGATTTAAAGCCTTCTGCAGGCCCAATCTTTTGGTAGAAATTATAGCAAGATTCTCTACTGTATACAGTATGCACTCTTTGACAGCTCACTTGGTGCTTGGCCGTGGTGGAGAGTGGAGGGCTATGCTGGTTGCTGGTTGCTGGCTGTGGGATGGGATGGGGGGAGCACAATGGTGAGTGCTGCCTGCTGGTATGGGTGGGGTAGCCACTAGACCACCAGAAACAGATATCTGTAGATTTCATAGGCAGATTGGGGATGGGGGGGGGGTCCACTAGACCACCAGGGTTTTTTTTTTTAATAAAATGGGATCGGAGCTGGTGGGTCCACTAGACCACCAGGGATATGTTTGTTTATTAACAAATGGGGATTGGAGCTGGGGGAGTGTCTGCTAGATCACCAGAGATTTTTTTTTCTATTGAAGTAATTTACCAAGTTTGGATATATGAACACATATACTGCAAGGTGACTGCATATAGAACTGATTTGCAATGTATTTTGATAGATGCATAGCCTATTTTAGCAAATTAAATCAGGTTTTCACCCTTACAAACCAGGAAGTGTCATTTTGTGTATTGGAGCCTGTATTTAGTGACCTTTGACACTCATTACCTTTGCAGTGTCACCACAGGGAGATCTGTGCTCTGCAATTAAAATTAATTCTTGGTCACAGCAGTTCTGTCTTGATAACAGAGCTCTTGGTCGCAGCATGCATCATGACAATGGCAATGTCAAACAGTTCATTTTCAGGGTCCGATGATGAAAGCATTATGTTGTCCTGCACTAACAGTGATCTTTTCGGACACTGACATAGTGTCACAATTTGACAGCCGCTGCATAGTAGATCCCCATAGGGATGATGCCAGGACAGCAGTGAGAATGATGTGGGCAGTAGCTCAGGCAGTCACAGCAGTAGTCCCAATCCATTCCAGTATAGCAGAGAGAGCAGACTTAGCAACACGGACTGTTAATATTATATTTTGCTACTTAGTGCTACGGTTTGGTTCCCATCATTGCTGTCATTTTGCTATTGCAAAACTGAGGTATGGTGTGTGTTCTCTTCTCAACATCGATCTGCCCACACAAATGCTAGTGATAGTACCCTGGGTTTTTATAGAAACATAGAATTTGACGGCAGATAAGGACCGCTTGGCCCACCCAGTCTGCCCATTTCTCTACCTAATGGATAAGCTGCAGATCCTGGTTAATTAGCAGCCTACTTCTTTCACCCCAGATTGCCTTATGGCTGTCCCATGTAGATTCAACCACTGTTTTTGACTCTGTACCTCCTCCGGAAGGCCATTCCATGCATCCACAACCCTCTCTGTGAAAAATACTCCTTACATTACCTCTGAGCCGCCCCCATCTTCAAATTGTGCCCCTTGTTCTTGCGCACCTCTTTTTGAAAGATACCACCCTCTTGACTTTGTTGATCCCCTTGAGGTACTTTAAAGTTTCTATCATGTCCCTCCCTCCTTTCCTCGAGGCTATACATATTAAGCTCCTTAGTCTCTCTTCATATGTCTTCGGTTGCAAACCTGCACCATTTTAGTTGCCCTCCTCTGGACAGCTTCCATCTTGTCTATGTCCTTGCGGAGATTGGGTCTCCAGAACTGCACACAGTACTCCAGATGGGGTCTCACCAGCTGTCTGTACAGAGGATAACAACTTCCTGTTTTCTATTGGTGATGCCTCTCCCTATGCATCCCAATATCCCCCCAGCCCTTCTTACTGCCCTCTCACATTGCTTGCCCACTTTTAAGTCATCTGATATGACTACCCCCAGGTCCCTTTCCATTTTTGTTGTTGTTAGTATCTCACCCCCCCATTGTGTACTCTTCCCCTGGGTTTTTGTTTCCCAGGTGCATTACCTTGCACTTCTTAGCATTAAATCTAAGCTGCCATATATTTGACCATTACTCTAACCTTGTTAAGTCCCTTCTCATCCTTTCCACCCCACCTTGTGCATCAACTCTGTTGCAGATCTTTGTGTCACCTGCAAAGAGACATACTTTTCCTTCCAGTCCCTCTGCAATGTCACTTACAAAGAGCATTGAAGAGGACCGGTCCTAATACTGAACCCTGCGGCACCACACTAGTAACTTTATATTTCTTTGTTTTGGGGTGGGGATTGCTTTCCCTATGCAAATGAGTTGCTGGCCACTCCAGCTTGACACTGAGAGCATGGCTCGATCTGGTGGCATTGCTTGAGCAGGATAAATGGCTTACAATTTGTCCAAATCCAATTTCTCCAAATTTCTCACCTGGTACTAGTTAGTAGTGACCTCCGCCAATTGATTTATCAGTCACTCACTCTGATGGAGCACAGGGTGGAAATTACAAGCAGGCACCTTGTACCCCAACCACTCCAACCCCCCCCCCCAGCTACACACATACACTTTGAAAAATGCTGCAGCAAAGAACTTTTATTATCTGTAAATTATTTATACTGTTTGGGTCTGTCTTTGCCCTAGTGCCAACTGGTCTACGCTATAGCTTTCTTCTCATTGAATGTGTGTGTTTGGGGGTGGGGTTCTGCTTGTACTTTCCCCTTTAGAGGTATCAGTGATTGAGTAATGTGTTGAAGTCAGCGGTTCCCCTGTTTACGGATGCTATACATTTAAAACTACAAATTATTACACCAGCTGTGTGTTACCTCTAAGTGCTCAGGAACTATACAGACTGCAGCTGTCATTAGTGTCTGCATAAGCATCGGTAATACCATCCTGCCATTGGCTTATTGCCACTACATGTGTGCCTCCAGGTGCATTATGAATTGAGCAAAAAATACACAGTACAGCCGGTCATCATCCCCCCCAAGGTTAAAAATGACACTGCCAACACCCTTCTCATGGAGAAAGAGACTGCATTTATGTTTGGATACCCCAAGTACCATTTGATTGGTCCACTACAAAAAGGGACATATCCTTGCGGTAGGTACTCAAATGTTAGACTGTATTTGAAACACCCTTCCTCACTTATGTCACCATACTTCATTACCACTTCGGTCTGTGTCAAGCCATTTGTGTTTTCCAATTTTTTCCATTACAGTGGATCTCTGATGCACATGCGTGAAGTGTTCAGTAAATACAACAGATGCTGCCCTATACTGTCTCCCATGCCTACCAATGTCATGATGCATTGTGAGACCCTGCATTCATTGCTGTGTAGCCCATATTTTGTTCAGACATTATTCCCTAAGTATGCCGAACTGACTGGCACACTTTGCAATATAACACCATAGAAGCCGTACATTGGTACCACAGTGTCAGGAGATGATGGCAACTGCAGTCTCTTCTTTTGCTGATGCTCCGGAGCACATACAATGATGCCATAATCCTAATTATAAATAAAGACTTTATGTTAAAATGTTAAAAAACTAAGTGTTTAATTTTGAGATACACTGTAAACTATGTAAAGTATAACTGTGAACAGTATATAACTGATTTTATTGCATTCATTTTTAAACTTAGCGAGGAGCTGGCAAGCTGGAGGAAACAATTCAGTGCACCATGTCCCTTTATTCATGCACATCTAAGCATACTTTGGTGATCGGTGTTATGGTATTTGCATGAGAACACCAAATGAGCCCAAGAAAACACAGGAGCACAAGAAAAAATATAAACTGTCTATAATGATGGTGACAATCAGAAATGTAATAGCAAAAGCAGTTTACTGAAGCAATCACACTGGAAGCAGCACTGCCAAAAATACACAGTTATTGCACTGTTGTCCTAGGATTGGACTGTGCAGCTCAGTGTTTATACTCTTACTGCACATTACAATTCTGAACTGTTGAAAAAATCATCCATTTAACACAGACCTCTATGTACCAATACTGAAAAGCTTACTGCAATTTATAGATCTGCCCAGTTCAAAAGTCGTCCTTTTGTGTCCCAATACGCAACAGATTACAGCTCCACTCAGTTAAAACAATTTATTTTTATGTTTGCATAGTGCCATCATCCGAGTTTTCGGAGGTGTGTCACCCCCTCTTCCAATTCAGTCAGTGTGTTGGCAGGCGCGGCCCCTGTCCGCCAATGCATGCTGGAGCTGTCTATGACAAGCTCCAAAATGCAGTGGCATACAGTTGAAAGGGGGAGCTACGCTTCAGTGAGCAGTGATAAGATATTGCTTGCTCATGCGCAGCTCCCCTACACACACACACACACACACACACACACACACACACGCCGCATACTGCATGTTCCATACGCACACACTCTATAGCTGGACGAGGTGCCCAATCCCCGTCAGCTGTGCTGCGCTCCCCAAACCTTCCAAATGCCGCTGGGTGCCCACCCAGCGTGGCAACCCATCGATACAGCCGATGGGGTGCCCAATCCCCATCGGCTTCAGTCCCCCGAGTACAGGGTGCCAGCTGAGAGCCCACCCAGCGTGGCAACAATGCTTATGGCCGACGGGTGCCCAATCCCCGTCATCTCCCGCGCCCCAGCCATCCTTCTGCCATGCTGGGAGCCCACCCAGCGTGGAAGCGTCCAACGTCGTCTTTCTTTTTAAATACATGTAAAGAAAAGAGGTCCCACAGTCTTCCTGCCCCTCCCCTCAACCTCCGCACCCACCCACTCCGCACCCTGCCTCCTGACAGCCCCTCACCCCATACTTACCTCCGGAGCTTGGCGCGACGATCTTGTGGACTGGCACCGTCTGCACTCTTCAAAGCCGACCGCGAACTGAGGAAATGCCGGTAAGCTGTATAATGGGCTAGATAGGGTTTTTCAACTTTGTTGCATATCTCAGGCATTTTTGGAATTTTTGCACCAAATTTTCAACATGGGGTTTTTGGGACCCTTCTCATGAATGCTGTCACTGTCATGGCGTTATTCGGGGCCCAAGGGTGATTTCGCAGTCACTACGTGAAATCACCTTTCAGGACCGATTAACGAACGACACTACCAGTGTTCATAAGGTGGGCTGTCAAGAAGCCTATTTTGAAAATTTGGTGGAAAAATTCCAAAAAATGACTGTTTTACAAGCGTGCGTTGCGCAGTTCCTACGCACGCACGTAAGTTCACAAATTTTCAATGTTTTCACTCCAGATTTTCAAAATTGCCATTTTACAACACTTTCTTATGAGTAGTACAGCTGTCATTTTTCACATCTCACCCAAAATGTGTTTCCGCTCACGTAGCACACAATGGCGCAGTCGGTGTGCGAAATCAATGTACAGGACAAATTAAGAAAATCACAGTGACACTGTTCATGAGCAGAGGTCTTAAAATGGCTATGTTGAAAATTTGGTGAAAAATTCCAAAAAATGACTGTTTTACGAGCGTGCGTTGCACAGTTCCTATGCTTCGCCGTAAGTTCGTGAATTTTCAATATTTTCACTCCAGATTTTCAACATTGCCATTTTACTATACCTCCTTATGAGCAGTACAGCTGTCATTTTTCACATCTTGTCCAAAATGTGTTTCCGCTCATGTAGCGCACAATGGCGCGGTCGGTGTGCGAAATCAATGTATGGGACACATTAAGAAAATCACAGTGACACTGTTCATGAGCAGAGGTCTTAAAATGGCTATGTTGAAAATTTGATGAAAAATCTAAAAATGACTGTTTTACTAGCGCATGCTATGCTGTTCCTATGCAAGCCTTAAGTTTGTGAATTTAATATTTTCCTCCAGATTTTCAACATTGCCATTTTATTACACTTCCTTATGAACAGTACAGCTGCTATTTTCATATGCAGCCCAAAATGTGTTTCGACATGCTTATACAATGGTGCTGTTGGTGTGCTTAAAGCAATGTTTGGGACAGATTAAGAAAATCACAGTTACACTGTTCAAGAGCAGAGGTCTTAAAATGGCTATGTTGAAAATTTGGTGACAAAAGTCCATAAAATGACTGTGTTACGAGTGAGCATTGCGCAGTTTCCACGCACCCTCGTAAGTTCATGACTTTGTAATATTTTAAGTCCAGATTTTCACCAGTGGCATTTTTCCACACTTCCTTATTTACAGTACAGCTGTCATTTTTCACAACATGGCCAAAGTGTGTTTTCACACTTTCAGCACAGAGATGCGTGGTCGCTGTGGGAAATCATTGTTCGGGACAGATAAAGAAAATCACAGTGACACTGTTCATGATCGGAGGCACCAAAATGCCTGAGTTGACAATCTGCTGTAAAAAAATCCCCAAACTAATTAGACATTACTGGCTGTCGTTGCACAGTTTCTAATCACGCTCGTGACTTCGCCATTTTTAAATATTTTTACTGCAGATTTTGAACATTGCCATTTTACACTCTCCCATGAACAGTACAGCTGTCATTTTTACATCCTGTTCGAATGTTTTTGCACCTGTGGTGCTAAATGCTGTAGCTCAGCATAAGCAGCTTTCAGCTAACAAACTGATATTCCCACTGTTCATGAGGCGGGTCACAAAAACCATGTTGAACATTTGGAGTGAAAATACCAACAAATGCCTGAGGTATTAGGGTTTCCAACCATAAGCCTAACCCTGTAGAGAATGACAGGCATCAGGGGTGTGACTTGGGATTCTTGCCTGTAATGCTCATGCCATTCCACACCCTGCAGCCAGTGAGAGCATCGATGTATGCCTTGGACTCTTCGACCCCAAAGTTCACCCCATTCTCCTATATCGCACCCATCTCACCGTATTTCCTAATGGAATGGGGTGTGCATAAGGGCCAAAGACCCCAAGGAACACCGTGACACTTGTCAGTGTCTGCAGGGTGGGGTGTGGTGATATGGCGTGGCCGTTATGCCTGACGACCCGAAGGCACACCCCAATGCCTGTCACTCTCTGCAGGGAGGTGGTGGGGTTGGCTTCAGTTCAATACTTCACTGCCATTCCTATTATGCAGCTCTGTAACTTCTACACTACCACTGCCAATGCCAGCAAGCAAACATTCGGCATTGACAAATGCTTGTTTATACAGACTTGTTGTTATAATTATGTACTTGCAGCACTTACTAAAACTGTAACACTGTACTCAAGCAATGTAGATTGTGATGTTCCTAGAACCGATGGACCTAGGACACTGAGCTTAGTCAGATGAGTAAAATTGAAAATCAAGAAAAATTGCTACTTCTGCTATCCCAAAAGCAAGTATCCACCTCAGCTGCCAATATAACAAACAGTTTCGATCATCAGTGCTGTAATTTTTGCCAGTTCAGTTTTGGATCTGCACTCATCGAGGCTGGGTCCAGGAAAGATGAATGAACAAGCAGTGAGAAAGGTGTAGTGGGAACACCTCCCCTGTGCTGAAGTCACTCATGCATGTGGATGCACTGCTCATGTGCAAACTTCAAACAAAAAAAACAAAACATGCAGAGACAACTGTGGCACAAAATTGTTAAAAAAACTAAGCATCTGAATACATTTAATACCTAACTTCAGGGCAGCTGAGCTTTGCATCACTCAATGAAGGGAAGGTGATCTGCAAACATGACATCGGGGGAAGTTGGTAAGTCACATTAAAACAGGGATCAGGGCTGGGGGGGTCGCTAGCCACCAGGGACAGGAATGTTTTGCACAATGGGGGTCGGGGATGGGGCCGGAACCACGGCACATTGGCACAAGATTCTCAACCCTCCTGGAGGATAAATTTCTAAGTACCCTTAGAAAATGGGTTGAGAAAATCATGAAAGTTGATTGGCTAAGGTGACCAACCAGCCGGTTTGATATCAGGCAACAGAGACTGGGAAATAATGATGAGTCCCCTTCTCTGTTGGTTGATTACATCCCAAATCCTTGAACCAATATAATTTTCAGTTTTAAATTGCCACCATGTTGTTCTCCCACTTTGCAAGAGATACACCCCCCCCCCCCCGAAAAGGGCAAGTGGCACACAAATGGTTATTTTTTAAATTTATTTTTTATTTGAAACTTCTTTGTACACCTTGTCCACACTTTGTAGGCAGAAATTGAAAAAAAAGTGAAAGTAAACAACGGCATCAGCTCTCATCTCACTGCTGAGCCTTCGGGTCCGCTGCCACTCTGCCATCATCCTGATCCTTGCAGTTACTTGCCAGCCAGAAAATATAGTTGTGAAAGCTGAAATTGAAACTAAACAATGTAAAAAGAAGGTGTACAAATGAAAAGAAAAGTTAAGTTGCTGGGCTGCCACCTCCCTCTATTTTGGGTCTTCCGGGGTTTACATAGGGGTTTCCCCATCACTGTTAAGCATCCGTACTGAATGAGCTGTCCGCCTGTCCATAGTGCTCCCTCACAACACCTCTGGATAAAGACAAATTAAATTACATAAATACATTAATTTCTTTTTTTCATGCCTTCAGCTGGTGGGGGGGGAGGGGAGACACTTTCAAATACTGTACTGAAGTTAACAGCTGCTCTTCTGATTGGGCTCCTGAAAGTCATCAGCCTTAGCTTCTGTGGCATTCGCTCTTACCTCTGCTGCTTATAGAAATGCTTATTTAATTTTTTTTGTCAAGTGAAAAAAAAACACACAGTCACCTTTTTGGTAGGGCCATTAACGTGCTTATCCATGTATTAGTCTCACCATAGCTGCAGAGCACTCAGGTCTGTTCTCAGAGATAACAAGCATGTGGGCAGGCAGGATTGCAACAAATACAGGAGCAGGGCAAGAGAAAAAGTAAAACTATTATGGCCGTCAGCTGCTCTGGCATATGAAACGGGGGTGCGCCACAAGAAACATGCTCAAAATCATTCTCAGTGTGTGTGTTGGGGGAGCAACTGCCGTAGTAAGAAAAGTGAAGCATTCGTGACCAGCACCCTCTGCTGGCAACTGAGCCATATAAGGGACTACTTTACAATTATCATATGGTCAAGTGCATTTATTTGATATATGTATTTATTTTATTTTTATTAACTTTTAATTAAAATTTTATAATTGACTCATTTTCTAAGCGCAATAATACCCTCCAGGGTGGGCGGCATTGGGCTATACCAGATCTTCCAGGGACTATAAGGCCCTCCGCCTGTGGTGTCAGGCCTCATTACACCCTGGGGCAGTCCAGTATAGCCCAATACCGCCCACCCTGGAGGGTATTATTGCTTACTTAGACCAGTCCTGGCTGGTCTATCGGTACTTAGAAATTTGCCCTCTGGAAGGGTTTTGTGAATCCTGGATGAGGAGATATGGCAGTCTGCGTCTGCCGCAAGCCCTCTAGTGCCATGTTGCAGCCCAGTTTGTGCCACTAGGATGGCACAAGCCCCCTTTGGTGCATGCAGCCTGCATTTTATGGAAAGGTGACAATATTGTTGCCAATGGCAATATATTAAAAAAAAATTATTGGCCAAACCTCCAACTCCTTCAGAAACATAGCACATTTCGTTCCTCCTCCCTTTACAGCTGCAGACATCACCAGAACAGGAGATGACATCAGAGAAAGGGAATAAAGTGGCAAACTACTGCACTGCTGGTAATTCCTAATGAAGATTTCCTGATCCCCATAACTCTCACTGTCATTCTTAATAACTTGTGATGATGGGATTTTCAGGCACCAGCACTCATGCGAACTTGCAGATTTGTTCAGCACTGTTTCATGGAAATAAATTTTGCACCATTTTAGGAAATGTTTCTTTGTGTCAGTGCCACCAGTTTCCAAAACATCTGTGGTGCAATTGCTTTGCATACTATTTCGTAACTTCCCCATTTAGTGAACAGCTTTGGTCCTGTGAGGTTTGCAAAATTTCTTTCTGCTAGTAGTATGCTTAATCATTTTTGTACCAGTGCCAGTTTACGTATTTGTTTGTGATAATGCAATTTTGTATCATTTGTTGTGCTGGCATCAAGTTGTGTAATGTGAGGTGTGGTCTAGTGGTCAGATCATCTGCTTGAGTACAGTGGGATTACAGGTTCAAACCTCAGCAGTGCCAGATAGTCACTGTGTGATCCTGAGCATGTCACATAATCTCCAAGACCCTGTCCACACTGGGGCTCTTGTAACGTTACAGACATAAGAAACTGTTACAGGAGCCCCTAAACACGGTTTGCGTCCACATTGGTAATGTTTTCAAACCATGTTAGAAAACTGTTTTTAAACCCTTATTGTAGCAGGTTTTTAGCATGGCTTTCTAAATGGTTTGAAACTGAACATGGTTACCTGAGCAGTGTGGACAGGAGTCAGTACCTGTTCATCGGCTACAGCCATTGTTGGTCCTGCGGTACAGTTCAGAAACCATGTTTCCCTGACATGGAATCTCCCTCCAGTGTAGACAGACTTCAACTATTTTTAAAAACTGTTCAGCTGCGGTGCTGATGCGATAGGACAGTAAGCCCTGAATTGTTTTTAAAAACATTACAAGAAACCCATGATCAGTGTGGACAGAGCCTTAGTACTCCAGTCAAGCCTGCTGTTGAAATTAGTGGATACAGGACCCCACAGGAAATGAGGTTGTATCTCAGCTGGGCAAGCCTGGTTAAATAGGTTATAAAATACAGTAACTGTTTTGTGATGATGTGTGACAGGGTGTCTCGCTGGTATAAGCAGTTCTTACAGAGCTTACAGCAGAAGCACACCTCACCATAGCATAGTGGTTAAGAACACTGCATTACAAAGCTGGAGACTGGGGTTTCAATTCCATAGCCCCCACTTGCATACTGTGTGACCCTGAGTAAGTCACTTAACTTACTTGTGCTCCCAGGTTGCACCTGTAAACAAGCTTTGGCTTAGTGTGGCTTTTCTGGTTAAACAATTTCCCTTTCATTAGCATAATCAGTCCTGTTAGGGAGACCCCTGCAGACAGTGTGACCCAGAATGGAAGGTATCTCACAGACAGGACGAGTAAAAGAAAAGCTTTTTACTGTTGTTCCCCTTGTCCCGGGAGATGTGAATTTTGGGATGATCTATGTAAGCATTAATGCATGACACAGGAAGGTTCTACTAGGGAATTAATGTCCAGATGGGGGGGGGCACAAGGCTGAAGGCCGAGTGCCTCCAACTAACACTCGGGCCTTAATTCCCTAGTAGAGCCCAACTGTGAAGGGCATTAATGCACTTGTAACATGGCAAGCATTTTAAAAGTGATTTAAGTTTAAAAACCATTGAACAAGATACACTGTGGCAGGTTTTTGGAAGATTACTTTTTTATATTGTTCAATGGTGGTTTTCTTGCATTCAGCATTTATTAATATTGTGACTGCTGATTGAAACATCTGCTCAATAATTGAAGCATATGCTGCGGTGATTCCATTTAACATAGCAATCAACTTTAAAACTCGCTAAAAAACATTCCATAACATAACATTTCACTCATGAACAACTTTTTTTGTTGGCTTGCGAGCACCATGAATTGATGGGGCCACTCATTTGCATACTGCAAGCCAGCATTTTGAGCACAACATTGCTACAACTGCCTGTGTTGAACAAAACAATACTCAGATGAGCTGCTATTTTTAAACGTCCGCATTGGGCATATTTGAGCTAGGAGAAAAGTAATTAAAATGTAGAGGGCCATTAATTATAACTTTCTGCTCACGTGCCGGATAGGTAGTTTTGATTTGGTTCATCGTTTTGCTGTTGCTTGATTTTGCAAGGATACAATAATGGCTGCTGAGCGGGTGGTTGAGAAATAGCAATTGTCAGAATTTATGACACATAGCAATTTTAGTGAGGAGACTTGTAGTACTACAGATTCAAATGGGCATTACTAGGGAATTAATGCCCACTTGATTTTGAGTCAGGTGTTGTGTTTCCACCTATGGAATTCTTGTATTGCTCATAAGCTTTTCTTGCCATGTTACAAAATGGGTTTGGCAATTGCTATGCTGATCAGAAACAGCCAGATACCTAATAACTTAGTGACTGCATCTGGGAGGGCCAGTGAATTGAAAAGGTCAGGTCTTAGAGAGAAGGGGGCTGCTGTAGATTTTGTGCTGGAAAGACAGATGGAAAGGGCTTGTGAGAGAAAAAGCCACAACAAAATCCCCTGTTTGGCCGAAAAAAAGCTTATTTCTTTTACCTTAAAGTGACAGTGTTCAAACCTTGAAAAGGGTCCTCAATTGAATGCTGCCAGAACTACTTTACATTAGCTAGTGATCCTATCACACCTAATCCAAAACAGTTACTGTATTATGCAACCTACTAAACCAGGCTTGCTCACCTGAGATATAACCTAATTTTCTGGGAAGTACAGTATCTACCCATTTTTACAGCTGGCATGACTGGCACATTGAGAGGTTATGTTACTTGCTTAGGGTCACACAGTGACTATTTGGCACTGCCGAGGTTTGAACTTGTGATCCCCTCCAATTCTCAAGCAGATGTTCTAACCACTAGACCACAAAACCTTACATTACACGACATTAACTTACATTACTTGTTAAGAACAAGACAGTGATTATAGCTGATCTTGTTTCAATGGTTGATCTGGCATGCATCACCAAAACCTGGCTGGATGATAGTGCCAGCCTAGTACTGGAATTAGTGATTGCAGCTGGGTTTTTGGTGATTCACTGCCCAAGAAAGGATTATAGGTGTGGGAGTGTGGTGATTTGTTTTAAATCGAGTCTGCACCTCAAGGCCCTCCCAGTGGGAACAACAAGGTCCTTTGAATGTGTGGTCATTCAAAGGGTTGCAGGTGCAGGCTGCTGGATCCTTCTCATTTACCATCCTCCAGGGAATGAGAGGGAATTCCTGCAAGAAGTCACGGACTTTGTTGTTGAACTGATATTGGAGTCACCTTCAAAGCCTGAGTCGACGACAAACTCTTGCTGTTTGGACAAGACTTCCTCCAGTTGATGCATTCTTTGGCCTGACACAGGTGGTTACCTCTGCAACGCACATACGTAGCCACTCTTTGGACTTTGTCTACTTGTTGGGATTGGAGGTAACTAACCTCATGGTGGAGCTGGTTATTTGGTTGGAACACTATATCATGTTCTCATTCGAAGCTCCCCTAATAGATCTTCCACTATGGAGATGGTCCAGTACAAACCTTTAAAGGGTTTGACCCCAGAAGGTCTTATGGCAGTGCTGGACTTATCAGGTGTAATGAGTGTTTGCGATGAGCTGGGGGGAGTTGGTATTGACCTATAATAGGGTGGTTGCTGAAGCCCTCAACTTGATTGCCCCGGTCCTTGTTTGACCCCTCACTTTGCACCGGAGGTCCCCTTGGTTTGATGGGACTCTCGGGGCACTGAAGATGAGGGGTCAAAGGTTGGAGCATCACTGGCGAAGATACTGGTCTGATGGAGATAAGCTTATTTTGATGTCTCATTATAGAGACTATTAAGTAGCATACTCCTGTAAGAAGGCAGAGTTCTTGTCCAAGGAGATTGCTGCAACAATCAACAGACAGACCAGCTCTTTCAGACTGTTGATAGGTTGTGTAATCTAGCCTGTCTTCAGGCCATGGGAGTGTTTTCAGAACTTGAGTGTGATGAGTTTGATCCATTTTTTGCTGATAAGATTGCCTCCATCAGATCAGGGACTCAGTCAACGCCCTCTATTTGGTCATGTAGTGGTGAGTCGGGGGGTCGTGGGCAGTCTGTTTATCTGGTCTGACTTTGACCAGTTGGTGGTTGTGGATGTCATGAAGGTCATCCAGGGGTTGAGTCCCACCTACTGTAGTTTGGATACTGGTCCAACACGCCTTCATGTAGGGTGTGTTGATTCCATTGGCTCCCTGACTGGGATAGTCCAGTGCTCTTTAGTGGAACCCAGACTGCTTAGCCAGCTACAGACCTGTCTCTAACCTTTCCTTTGTGGGAAATATTATTGAGAAGGTGGTGGCTCTTCAACTGGAGGGCTGTTTGTCAACTCATGACATCTATGATGCCCCCCAGTTGGGTTTTAGAAAAAGGCACAATACCAAGACTGCCCTGGTAAGGTGCATAATGATCTCCTGGTGGCGAGGGATCAAAGAAAGTGCCTATTCTTATATTCCTCAATCTCTTGGCTGCATTTGACACTGTGGACTGTGAGGTGTTGCTGGAGCACCTGTGGGTTTTGTTGTGGACTGACTGGTACAGTCCCTAACTGTTTCCATTCTTTCCTCACTGGCAGGATACAGAGGGTGGTGCTAGGCATTGTTTCCTCTGCACCACTGCCGCTGCCATGTGGGGTCCCAGAGGGCTCCGTTTTGTCCCCCATGTTGTTTTTGGTGTATATGCTACCACTAGTGGACATTATAAGATGGTATGGGCTGAGTTTTCACTGCTATGCTGATGATACTCAGCTAAACCTGTCTTTTGCGACCGAACTACAGCATGCAGTCTCAGTTTTCAATCAGTGCCTTGCTGAAATCCAAAACTGGATGAGAGTCAACTGGTGAAATTAAACCCAGATAAGACAGAAGTACTGATGGTGGAATCTGGTCGCCCGAGGGTTGGTGTGCAGTCTGATCAAGTTTCCAAGCTTAGGCTCGGGGACTCCCAGTTGCTCACCTCTGTCAAGGTGAGAAATCTTGGCATTGTGCTGGACTGTGGCCTGACACTTAAGTCTCAGGTGTCAGCCATGGTCCACAGTGCATTTTAATCTTAGAAACATCACCAGGATTAAACACCTGATCCCCCCTGGGTGATCTGCCATCACTTGTCCATGCCTTTGTGACATCACGGCTTGACTACTGCAATACCCTCTACTTGGGGCTATTGGAGGCTGATTTCAGCCGCCTGCAGCTGGTGCAGAATGTGATGGCCAGATTGTTGACTGGCCTTTTGAGGTCACGTCACATTACACCTGTGCTCCACTCTCTGCACTGGGTGCCTGTTAAGTAGCAGACCACCTTCAAAGTCGGTTTGCTGACCTATAAGGCCCTGCACGGACAGGTGCCTGGTAACTTATAAGACCTACAGCCTTACTGCCCACTTTGTCCCCTCCCGGTCAGCTGATGAGGACCTTCTGGTGATTCCCAGGGTCTGCTTGAAATCATCAGGTGCCTGGGCGTTTTCATTTGTGGCACTGACCCTGTGGAATTCACTTGCTCATTTTCTTCAAGAGGCCCCATCAGTTAATGCCATCAAAAGGAAGCTGAAGATATTTCTATTTAGGGAAGCTTTTCCCTCCAGTCGATTAACCTGATTTAGATAATTCATTTTCGCTAATACTGTTTTATTGTAAGTATTTTAATCTGTTTATAATACATTTTCTGACTTGTACAGCACCTTGAGTCACAATTGAAACAGAGCGCTTTAATAAATAAATACATAAATAAATAAATAAACTAACTAAACCTGATGCCAGCACAACTAATTATACAAAACTGCACCACTGCAAACAGATATGTAAACTGGCACTGGCACAAAAAGGATTAAGCATAGTACTAGCAGAAAGAAATTTTGCAAACCTCACAGGTACAAAACTGTTCACTAAATGGAAGTTATAAAACTTTATGCAATGCAACTGAATCGCAAATGTTTGGGAAACCGGTGGCACAGGTGCTATAAAACATTTCTCAAAATGGTAAAAGATATATTTCCATGAAACAGTGCTTTACAAATCGTCCAAGTTTGCAGGAGTTCTGGTGCCTGAAAACACAATCGGCACAAATTATTAACAATGACACAGAATCGTGGGGATCAGGAAATCTTCATTAGGAATTCCTGGCAGCACTCTGTCTTACCTCTTTACTCCTCTTCTCTGATATAATTTTCTGTGTTGGTCATTTAGAAAATGGATGCATATATCTGTAAAAGGAAGGGGACTAAATGTGTTATGTTCGTTGCCCTGAATGAGTTGCAGGTTTGACCAATACCCTACTTGGAATAAATCACCCTCGGCAACACTATTGTCAACTTTCTTTGTACATGAGTCAGTGTTCCCTTTTAATACTGTTCCAACTGTGTCTGAAGCCATTGATGGCTTTAACACCCACTACTCTAATAGCACACTTTCCATATAGCTCAACCACTCTCCCTGTGAAGTAGAATTTCCTCGGTCCTTCCTGACTCTCCCAACCCCGCAACCTTCCAGTCATGCCCTTGTGTTTTAGAGTCACAGTTCCTTGCAGTTTACTTTTGTTCATTCCTTTCAGGAACTTTACGGTCTTCATCATATCACCCCCCACCCCAGCCTCCAGCAGTACATGTTCAGTGTCTTAAACTGGTCCTTATAGGAACTGCCCTCTGCAGGTCATGAAATATTTTACTTGTTCTACATTTCGGTGTCCAGCCTGTCCCTGTCTACTTAGGTGAGAAGTCCAGAACTGATCGTACTGTAGTACTCTAGGTGTGACCTCACCAGTGAGCTAAGGAGAGGTATCAAATCTTCCCTCCTGCTATTAAAATACAAGTATGGTAAAGGTACCAAAGGATTTTCCTGTCATGAACCTGTCCTGTGAGGACAGCAGTGTCGCAGAACCCGTTGCACTTACTGTTTCTCACATTTACAGCAAGTCCCTTTTCCTATATATATTTATTGTTCTAACACGATGCTGGCACTGCCACCATGGAACACAACTCTAGTAAAATTCGGAGAAAAGAAAGGTAAGGGGATCTTGTTTCGATTCAGACCCACAATCTGTTGTTTATGAGACTGTAGAACTTTCCAGTTCACCACAGTGGTGGCACAGCAAAGAAGCTCTGCTCTTTAGCTGTAGAGGCGAAAGCCCTGGTGGAAGTGAGAATACATCGCATGGCAGTTCCTGACAGGACAATTTCCTGACAGGGAAATCTCAGTGGGAAAACAGAGAGTTGTGTTCCTGACAGGACAATTTCATTTCCTCACAGGATAATGTCTTAACAGGAAAGTCTCATTCCTGACAGGAGAATTTCCTGATAGGAAAATCTCGGGGTGCCTTTAGCATCCTATTTATCAAACCCCCTTTTAATGCACCCCAAAATCTTGGCTACCTTGCTGTATGCCTTGTTACAACATTTGTTAGATTGTTTAAGGATGCCATTTATGATAATTCTCAGTTTCCTTTTCTCAGTAGTTGTGGCCAGCTTGGATCGCCCATATTTCAGCATGGTTGAAAGCTGCTTGGTCAAAGAACGCACTGCGCGGAGCCCCCAAAAGTGGGTGGTGTAAAACCACACTAAAATTATATTAAGTAACTCCAAACCACTCACGCTGTTTTGACTGCACGGTTCTCGACCACGTAGCTCTTTCTTTGCGATCTTGATCCAGCTTAACCCCTCCCATCCAATTCCTTTCCTCAGTAGTAGAGGCCAGCTTAATCCCTACCATCCAATATTCTATCCAGAAATTCTTGCTCCATATGTGCATCACTTTGCAGTTTTTGGCAATATATTTCAACTGCCAAATCATGGTTCACCTCTAAAGCCTTTGCAGGTCCATCTGCAATTCTTTCATGCCCTCCTCGCTGTCTACCCTGACACAGAGCTTAGTGTCATCTGCTAAGAGGCACATCTTGACATGAATTCCTTCTCTTATGCTGCTGATACACCACCTCTCCCCTGTACCAACCATAACTACTGTAACCCTTTATGTGCTGCATCACCCAGCTCTGACAGATACTGCAACACTGCCCCTTCCTCAGTCCCAACCACAACTACTGTAACCCTTTATGTGCTGCATCACCCAGCTCTGACATGTACCGCAGCACTGCCCCTTCCTCAGTCCCAACCACAACTACTGTAACCCTTTATGTGCTGCATCAGCCAGCTCTGACAGGTACTGCAGCACTGCCACTTCCCCAGTCCCATCATTTTCCCCAGTCCCATCACAACTACTGTAACCCTTTACATGTTGCATCATCCAGCTCTGACAGGTACTGCAGCACTACCCCTCCTCAGTCCCACATACAACTATTGTAACCCTTTATGTGCTGCAAAACCCAGCTTTGACTGATACTGCAGCACAGCCCCTCCCTCAGCCCCACCCACAGCTACTGTAACCTTTTATGTGCTGCATCATCCAGCTCTGACTGGTACAGCAGCACTGCCCCTCTCCCAGTAACACCCACAACTACGGTAACCCTTTATCAGCTGCATCATCCAGCTCTGACAGGTACTGCAGCCCTGCACCTTCCCCCTTCCCACTCACAACTACTGCAACCCTTTATGTGCTGCATCATCTAGCTCTGACAGGTACTGCAGCACTGCCCTTCCCCAGTCTCATCCACAACTACGGTAACCCTTTATCAGCTGCATCATCTAGCTCTGACAGGTACTGCAGCACAGCCCTTCCCCCGGTCCCACACACAACTACTGTAACCCTTTATGTGCTGCATTAGCCAACTCTGACAGGTACTGCAGCACAGCCCCTCCCCCAGCCCCACCAACAACTACTGTAATCCTTCATCTGCTGCATCAGCCAGCTCTGACAGGTACTGCAGCACTACTCCTTCTTCCAGTCCCACCCACAACTACTGTAACCCTTTAGCTGCTGTATCACCCAGCTCTGACAGGGATGGCAGCACTGCCCTTCCCCCAGTCCCATCCACAACTACTGTAACCCTTTAGCTGCTGTATCACCCAGCTCTGACAGGGACTGCAGCACTAGCCTTTCCTCAGCTCCACCCACAACTACTATAACCCCTTGTGTTCTGCATCATCCAGCTCTGACAGGTACTGCAGATATGTATCTTCCCAAGTCCAATCCCACAACTACTGTAACCCTTTATGTGCTACAGTATCCAGCTCTGACAGTTTCTGCAGCACTGCCCCTTCCCCAGTCTCACCTAAAACTACAGTGACCCCTTTATGTGCTACTAACCCCAGCTCTGACAAGTACTGCAACACTGCACCTCCTCAGTCTCACCCACAACTACTGCAACCTTTATGTGCTGCATCAGCCAGCTCATACAGGTACTGCAGCACTGCCCCCCTCAGTCTCACCCACAACTATTGTAACCCTTTATGTGCTGCATCAGCCAGCTCTGACAGGTACTGCAGCACTGCCCCCCCAACCCAGTTCCACCCACAACTACTGTAACTCTTTTTGTGCTGCATCAGCCAGTTCTGACAGGTACTGCAGCACTGATCCTCCCCAGTCTCACCCACAACTACTGCAACCTTTATGTGCTGCACCAGCCAGCTCTGACAGGTACTGCAGCACTGCCCCCCTCAGTCCCACCCACAACTACTGTAACCCTTTATGTGCTCCATCAGCCAGCTCTGACAGGTACTGCAGCACTGCCCCTCCCTCAGTCCCACCCACAACTACTGTAACCCTTTATGTGCTGCAAAACCCAACTCTGACAGGTACTGCAGCACTGCCCCTTCCCCGATCCCACTGCATCATCCAGCTCTAACAGGTACTGCAGAACATCCCTTCCCTCAGTCCCACCCAAAAGTAATGTAACCGTTTATGTGCTGTAACACTCAGCTCTCACAGGTACTACAGCACTGCCTCCCCCCAGTCCCACCAACAACTACTGTAACCCTTTATGTGCTGCATCACCCAGCTCTGACAGATACTGCAACACTCCCCTTCCCCCAGTCCCACCCACAACTACTGTAACCCTTTATGTGCTTGACCACCCAGCTCTGACAGGTACTGCAGCAGTGCCCTCCTCAGCCCCACCCACAACTACTCTAACCCTTTATGTGCTGCAGTATCCAGCTCTGACATGTACTGCAGCACTGCTCCTTCTCCCAGTCCCACCCACAACTACTGTACCCCCTTATCTGCGCATCATCCAGCTCTGACAGGTACTGCAGATATGTCCCTTACCAAGTCTCATCCCACAACTACTGTAACCCTTTATGTGCTGCACCAACCAGCTCTGACACGTACTGTAGCACTGCTCCTTCTCCCAATTCTGCCCACGACTACTGTACCCCCTATCTGCAGCATCATCCAGCTCTGACAGGTACTGCAGATATGTCCCTTACCAAGTCCCATCCCACAACTACTGTAACCCTTTATGTGCTACAACACCCAGCTCTGACGGGTACTGCAGCACTGCCCCTCCCTCTGTCTCACCCAAAACTACTGCAACCTTTTATGTGCTGCAAACTTACCTCTGACGGGTACTGCAGCACTGTTCCTCCTAAGTCTGACCCACAACTACTGTAACCCTTTATGTGCTGCAAACTTACCTCTGACAGGTACTGTAGCACTGACTCATTCCCCAGTCCCACCCACAATTACTGTAACCCTTTATGTGCTGCAGAACCCAACTCTGACAGGTACTGCAGCACTGCCCCTCCCTCTGTCTCACCCAAAACTACTGTAACCCTTTATGTGCTGCATCATCCAGCTCTGACTGGTACTGCAGCACTGCTCCTCTGTCAGCCCCACGCACAAATATTGTAACCCTTTATCTGCTGCATCATCTAGCTCTGACAGGTACTGCAGCACAGACCGTCCCCCAGCCCAACCAACAACTACTGTAATCCTTCATCTGCTGCATCTGCCAGCTCTGACAGGTACTGCAGCACAGCCCCTCCCCCAGCCCAACCAACAACTACTGTAATCCTTCATCTGCTGCATCTGCCAGCTCTGACAGGTACTGCAGCACAGCCCTTCCCCCAGCCCAACCAACAACTACTGTAATCCTTCATCTGCTGCATCTGCCAGCTCTGACAGGTACTGCAGCACTGCCCCTCCCCCAGCCCAACCAACAACTACTGTAATCCTTCATCTGCTGCATCTGCCAGCTCTGACAGGTACTGCAGCACTACTCCTTCTTCCAGTCCCACCCACAACTACTGTAACCATTTAGCTGCTGTATCACCCAGCTCTGACAGGGATGGCAGCACTGCCCTTCCCCCAGTCCCATCCACAACTATTGTAACCCTTTAGCTGCTGTATCACCCAGCTCTGACAGGGACTGCAGCACTAGCCTTTCCTCAGCTCCACCCACAACTACTATAACCCCTTGTGTTCTGCATCATCCAGCTCTGACAGGTACTGCAGATATGTATCTTCCAAGTCCAATCCCACAACTACTGTAACCCTTTATGTGCTACAGTATCCAGCTCTGACAGTTTCTGCAGCACTGCCCCTTCCCCAGTCTCACCTAAAACTACAGTGACCCCTTTATGTGCTACTAACCCCAGCTCTGACAAGTACTGCAGCACTGCATCTCCTCAGTCTCACCCACAACTACTGCAACCTTTATGTGCTGCATCAGCCAGCTCATACAGGTACTGCAGCACTGCCCCCCTCAGTCTCACCCACAACTATTGTAACCCTTTATGTGCTGCATCAGCCAGCTCTGACAGGTACTGCAGCACTGCCCCCACCCAGTTCCACCCACAACTACTGTAACTCTTTTTGTGCTGCATCAGCCAGTTCTGACAGGTACTGCAGCACTGATCCTCCCCAGTCTCACCCACAACTACTGCAACCTTTATGTGCTGCACCAGCCAGCTCTGACAGGTACTGCAGCACTGCCCCCCTCAGTCCCACCCACAACTACTGCAACCTTTATGTGCTGCACCAGCCAGCTCTGACAGGTACTGCAGCACTGCCCCCCTCAGTCCCACCCACAACTACTGTAACCCTTTATGTGCTCCATCAGCCAGCTCTGACAGGTACTGCAGCACTGCCCTCCCTCAGTCCCAGCCACAACTACTGTAACCCTTATGTGCTGCAAACCCAACTCTGACAGGTACTGCAGCACTGCCCTTCCCCGATCCCACTGCATCATCCAGCTCTAACAGGTACTGCAGAACATCCCTCCTCAGTCCCACCCAAAAGTAATGTAACTGCTTATGTGCTGTAACACTCAGCTCACAGGTACTACAGCACTGCCTCCCCCAGTCCCACCAACAACTACTGTAACCCTTTATGTGCTGCATCACCCAGCTCTGACAGATACTGCAACACTCCCTCCCCAGTCCCACCCACAACTACTGTAACCCTTATGTGCTTGACCACCCAGCTCTGACAGGTACTGCAGCAGTGCCCTCCCTCAGCCCCACCCACAACTACTCTAACCCTTTATGTGCTGCAGTATCCAGCTCTGACATGTACTACAGCACTGCTTCTTCTCCCAGTCCCACCCACAACTACTGTACCCCCTTATCTGCGCATCATCCAGCTCTGACAGGTACTGCAGATATGTCCCTTACCAAGTCTCATCCCACAACTACTGTAACCCTTTATGTGCTGCACCAACCAGCTCTGACATGTACTGCAGCACTGCTCCTTCTCCCAGTCCCACCCACAACTACTGTACCCCCCTATCTGCAGCATCATCCAGCTCTGACAGGTACTGCAGATATGTCCCTTGCCAAGTCCCATCCCACAACTACTGTAACCCTTTATGTGCTACAGTATCCAGCTCTGACAGGTTCTGCAGCACTGCCCCTTTCCGTAATCCCACCTAAAACTACTTTAGCCCCCTTGTGTGCTACAAACCCCAGCTCTGACAGGTACTACAGGACTGCCGCTCCCCCAGTCTCACCCACAATTACTGTAACCCTTTATCTGCTGCGTCATCCAGCTCTGACAGATACAGCAACACTCCCCCTCCCCCAGTCCCACCCACAACTACTGTAACCCTTTATGTGCTTGACCACCCAACTCTGACAGGTACTGCAGCAGTGCCCCTCCCTCAGCTCCACCCACAACTACTCTAACCCTTTTTCTGTTGCATCATCCAACTCTGACAGGTACTGCAGCACTGCCCCTTCCTCAGTCCCACCAACAACAACTCTAACCCTTTATCTGTTGCATCATCCAACTCTGACAGGTACTGCAGCACTGCCCCTTCCTCAGTCCCACCACCAACTACTCTAACCCTTTATCTGTTGCATCATCCAACTCTGACAGGTACTGCAGCACTGCCCCTTCCTCAGTCCCACCAACAACTACTCTAACCCTTTATCTGTTGCATCATCCAACTCTGACAGGTACTGCAGCAGTGCCCTCCACCAGTCCCACCAACAACTACTCTAACCCTTTATCTGTTGTATCAGCCAGTTCTGACAGGTACTGCAGCACTGCCCCTTCCTCAGTCCCACCAACAACTACTGTAACCCTTTATCTGTTGCCTTTTCCAGTTCTGACAGGTATCTGTAACGCTGCCTCCCCTAGTCCCACCCACAACTACTGTAACCCTTTATGTGCTGCATCATCCAGCTTAGACAGGTAGTGCAGCAGTGCCCCCCACCAGTCCCACCCACAACTATAACCCTTTCTCAGCTGCATCAGCCAGCTCTGACAGGTACTGCAGCACTGCCCCTCCCCCAGTCCCACCCACAACTACTGTAACCCTTTATGTGCTGCATCATCCAGCTTAGACAGGTACTGCAGCACTGCCCCTCCCCCAGCCCCACCAACAACTACTGTAATCCTTCATCTGCTGCATCAGCCAGCTCTGACAGGTACTGCAGCACTACTCCTTCTTCCAGTCCCACCCACAACTACTGTAACCCTTTAGCTGCTGTATCACCCAGCTCTGACAGGGATGGCAGCACTGCCCCTCCCCCAGTCCCATCCACAACTATTGTAACCCTTTAGCTGCTGTATCACCCAGCTCTGACAGGGACTGCAGCACTAGCCTTTCCTCAGCTCCACCCACAACTACTATAACCCCTTGTGTTCTGCATCATCCAGCTCTGACAGGTACTGCAGATATGTATCTTCCCAAGTCCAATCCCACAACTACTGTAACCCTTTATGTGCTACAGTATCCAGCTCTGACAGTTTCTGCAGCACTGCCCCTTCCCCAGTCTCACCTAAAACTACAGTGACCCCTTTATGTGCTACTAACCCCAGCTCTGACAAGTACTGCAGCACTGCACCTCCTCAGTCTCATCCACAACTACTGCAACCTTTATGTGCTGCATCAGCCAGCTCATACAGGTACTGCAGCACTGCCCCCCTCAGTCTCACCCACAACTATTGTAACCCTTTATGTGCTGCATCAGCCAGCTCTGACAGGTACTGCAGCACTGCCCCCCCACCCAGTTCCACCCACAACTACTGTAACTCTTTTTGTGCTGCATCAGCCAGTTCTGACAGGTACTGCAGCACTGCCCCCCTCAGTCCCACCCACAACTACTGTAACCCTTTATGTGCTCCATCAGCCAGCTCTGACAGGTACTGCAGCACTGCCCCTCCCTCAGTCCCACCCACAACTACTGTAACCCTTTATGTGCTGCAAAACCCTACTCTGACAGGTACTGCAGCACTGCCCCTTCCCCGATCCCACTGCATCATCCATCTCTAACAGGTACTAAAGCACAGCCTCTCCCTCAGTCCCAGCCACAACTACTGTAACCCTTTATGTGCTGCACCAGCCAGCTCTGACATGTACTGCAGCACTGCTCCTTCTCCCAGTCCCACCCACAACTACTGTACCCCCTTATCTGCAGCATCATCCAGCTCTGACAGGGACTGCAGCACTAGCCTTTCCTCAGCTCCACCCACAACTACTATAACCCCTTGTGTTCTGCATCATTCAGCTCTGACAGGTACTGCAGCACAGCCCCTCCCCCAGCCCAACCAACAACTACTCTAATGCTTCATCTGTTGCATCAGTCAGCTCTGACAAATACTGCAGCACTACTCCTTCTCCCAGTCCCAACCACAACTACTGTAACCTTTATCTGCAGCATCATCCAGTTCTGACAAGTACTGCAACACTGCCCTTCCCCCAATCACATGCACAAATACTGTAACCCTTTATCAGCTGCATCATCCAGCTCTGACAGGTACTAAAGCACAGCCTCTCCCTCAGTCCCAGCCACAACTACTGTAACCCTTTATGTGCTGCACCAGCCAGCTCTGACATGTACTGCAGCACTGCTCCTTCTCCCAGTCCCACCCACAACTACTGTACCCCCTTATCTGCAGCATCATCCAGCTCTGACAGGTACTGCAGATATGTCCCTTGCCAAGTCCCATCCCACAACTACTGTAACCCTTTATGTGCTACAGTATCCAGCTCTGACAGGTTCTGCAGCACTGCCCCTTTCCGTAATCCCACCTAAAACTACTTTAGCCCCCTTGTGTGCTACAAACCCCAGCTCTGACAGGTACTACAGTACTGCCGCTCCCCCAGTCTCACCCACAATTACTGTAACCCTTTATTTGCTGCGTCATCCAGCTCTGACAGATACAGCAACACTCCCCTTCCCCCAGTCCCACCCACAACTACTGTAACCCTTTATGTGCTTGACCACCCAACTCTGACAGGTACTGCAGCAGTGCCCCTCCCTCAGCCCCACCCACAACTACTCTAACCCTTTTTCTGTTGCATCATCCAACTCTGACAGGCACTGCAGCACTGCCCCTTCCTCAGTCCCACCAACAACAACTCTAACCCTTTATCTGTTGCATCATCCAACTCTGACAGGTACTGCAGCACTGCCCCTTCCTCAGTCCCACCAACAACTACTCTAACCCTTTATCTGTTGCATCATCCAACTCTGACAGGTACTGCAGCAGTGCCCTCCACCAGTCCCACCAACAACTACTCTAACCCTTTATCTGTTGCATCACCCAGTTCTGACAGGTACTGCAGCACTGCCCCTTCCTCAGTCCCACCACCAACTACTGTAACCCTTTATCTGTTGCCTTTTCCAGTTCTGACAGGTATCTGTAATGCTGCCTCCCCCAGTCCCACCCACAACTACTGTAACCCTTTATGTGCTGCATCATCCAGCTTAGACAGGTAGTGCAGCAGTGCCCCCCACCAGTCCCACCCACAACTATAACCCTTTCTCAGCTGCATCTTCCAGCTCTGACAGGTACTGCAGCACTGCCCCTTCCTCAGTCCTACCCACACCTACTCTAACCCTTTATCTGTTGCATCATCCAACTCTGACAGGTACTGCAGCACTGCCCCTTCCTCAGTCCCACCAACAACTACTCTAACCCTTTATCTGTTGCATCATCCAACTCTGACAGGTACTGCAGCACTGCCCCTCCCCCAGTCCCACCCACAACTACTGTAACCCTTTATGTGCTGCATCATTCAGCTCTGACAGGTACTGCAGTACTGCCCCTTCCTTAGTCCCTCCCACAACTACTGTAACCCTTTATCTGTTGCATCAGCCAGTTCTGACAGGTACTGCAGCACTGCCCCTTCCTCAGTCCCACCAACAACTACTCCAACCCTTTATCTGTTGCATCTACCAACTCTGACAGGTACTAGAGGACTGCCCCTCCTCCAGTCCCACCCACAACTTCTGTAACTCTTTATGCGCTGCATCATCCAGCTTAGACTGGTACTGCAGCATTGCCCCCCTCAGTCCCACCAACAACTACTGTAACCCTTTATCTGTTGCTTTTTCCAGTTCTGACAGGTATCTGTAATGCTGCCTCCCCCCAGTCCCACCCACAACTACTGTAACTCTTTATGTGCTTGACCACCCAGCTACTCCCTCCCACAAGTACTGTAACCCTTTATTTGCTGCATCATCCAGATCTGACAGTTACTTTAGCACTGCCCCCTCCTCAGCCCAACTCACAACTACTGTAACCCTTTATGTGCTGCCTCACGGTGTTACTAGTGGGCTCTACCAGGTCTTTTTTGATTGTTGCCATGTGGAGGGTCCTGACACAGGCTACAGAATCCTTCTTATTTATTGACCACCTGGTAGGGAGAGGGAGTTTCTGCAGAGAGGTCAGGGAGTTTGTTGCTGGCCTGATTTTGGAATCCCCCAGATGGCTAATTCTGGGAGATTTCAACACTTGGGTTTTCGATGGAGTCTCAACATTTGGGCGTGATCTCCTACAGAGTATAGAGGCTCTGTGCCTGTCACAGGTTGTCACCTCAGTGACCCACTTGCACAGTCACATGTTGGACGTGGTAATCAAACTTGGACTTGGGGTCGACGACCTCAGGATTGATCCTCTCATTTGGTTGAATCATAGCACTGTGAGGTTCATGTTTGCCCCCCCCCAAGGGTCCATTCTCTCTGAAGATGGCCCAGAACTGGCCTTTAAGGGGATTGTTCCCAACAGGACTCCAGGTGGTGCTGGACCTATTGGGTGTGGAAGCTGTTTGCGAGGTGGGTATGGAGGAGGTGGTGGCAGCCTAAAATAGGGCTATCACTGCAGTCTTTGACTCTGTCATGCCTGTCTGCGTCCGGCCCTTATATACTCATATGAGGTCCTCTTGGTTTGATGGGGAGATCAGGGAGTTAAAGAAAATGGGCAGGAAGACACTGGAGAAGATCAGGACTGATTGAGGACAAATTGGTTCTGAAGTCATCTTATGGTGACTAGCAGAGGGAAATCTTCTGGGAAAAGGTGGATTTTCTGTCAAGGGAGATTGCTGCAGCAAGAAATAGACCAATTCAGCTTTTCCAGATGGTGGACAGTCTGCTGCACCCAGCCTGTTTCCGTACTGGGGGAGTGAGTTTAAGCACACGGTGTGATGAGTTTGCTCTGTTCTTTGCTGACAAAGTGTCCTCTATCAGGACTGAGATCTCCTCCAGAGCTGCTCATTGTGCTTACGTGATTGGGGATGTGTCAGGGCATTCCTCCTGTCTAGGATGACTTTGATCCATTTGGTGTGATCAAGACCCAGGTCCAACCTGACTTTTGGTTGATTATGTGGACCTGATTAGATCTGTGGTTGCTGAGAATGTCCATTGTTCTTTGAGGAGTGGGGTCTTCCCGGTGTCATTGAAAGAGGCCTTGGTGAGGCCCCTTTTGAAGAAACCCTCATTGGGCCTGGACTGTCTCACCAACTACAGATTGATGTCAAACCTCCCATTTTCAGGAAAGGTTTTAGAAAAAGTGTGCTGGCCATTCAGCTCAAGTCTCATCTCACTTCCTCTGCCACTTTTGAGTGCTTTCAGTCTGGATTTAGGCCTGGGCATAGCACAGAGACTACCCTGGTGAATGTGCTTAACAATCTCCTAATAGGGAGAGATAGGGGAGAGCGTACCATCCATCTTCCCATGGATCTCTCTGCAGCACTTGACACCGTGGACCATGAGGTGCTATTGGACCATCTGTGGAACTGGTGTGGATTAACTGGCATTGTCACCAGCTGGTTTAGATCCTACCTCACGGGCAGAGTGCAGAGTGTGATGATGGGGTTGTCCTCATCTAACCCAGTGCTGCTGATTTGTGGAGTTATGCAGTGTTTCGTCCTGGCACCTCTGTTCATGGTGTATATGTTGCCATTGGGAGATGTTATCAGGCAGTTTGGGTTGGGTTTTCATTGCTATGCTGATGATACCCAGCTATACCTGTCCTGTGCACCTGGAAACCAGATGGCAGCCTCTGTGCTTAACACCTTCCTGGCTGAGATCCAGAATTGGATGACTCACAACTGGCTATGACTCAGCCCAGACAAGACGAAAGTACTGATGGTGGATCCTGGCAGTTGACGGGATGGAGGAGGGTTGGGGAATGACCCTACCTTAAGGATAGGGGATGTCTCTTTGATCCTCTCCAACTGGGTTAGGGATTTGGGCCTGTTCCTTGAAGATGGTCTGACACTTGATGTCAGGTGTCAGCTATTGGCCAAAGTGGTTTTTGCCATCTTCAGATCATTGCCCAGATCTGAGCCCTGATACCAGCCAAGGACCTTGCCACCCTAGGGCATGCCTTTGTCTTTTCTAGGTTAGATTACTGCAATGCTTTCTACTTAGGACTGTCTGGAGGTGATATCCACCATCTGCAGCTGGGGCAGAATGCGACGGCCAGGCTGTTGCCTGGTGCAGCAAGATCTGATCATATCACGGCTATCCTCCGTGGACTGCAATGACTGCAGATAAGCTAGAGGATTGTCTTGAAGGTTGGATTACTAAGCTATAAAGCCCTACACTGTTGGGGACCAGACTACCTTCAAGATCTCCTGATTCCTCATTGTCCGATCTGCTCTGTCCGTTCCACCGAGGGTTGCTTCCTAGTGGTTCCTAGGGCTAGATTGCGGCATTCAGGAGATCGGGTCTTTTTGGTGTCTGCGCCAACCCTATGGATTTCACTACCACATTGTTTGAGAGAGGCACCCTTGGTGGAAACCTTTAAAAAGGGCCTGAAAACATTTTCATTTTTGCCAGGCATATGAGCTGTACAATTATTAAAATACCTGCATGTTTTTGACTGACTTGTCATGATAGACTAGATATGGTATGTATAATTAGTTTTTAGAGCCTATCTTGATTTTCTCTAAATTGTTTATTTACCTGCAAGGTGAATGCTACTGTTTTTAATGTACTTTAATTCATGTTTTGTGAATTGTGCAGTGCTCTCAGCCTCTGGGAAGGAGCGCTATATAAATAAAATTATCTATCTATCTATCTATCTATCTATCTATCTATCTATCTATCTATCTATCTACTGTATCTATCTATCTATCTATCCAGCTAGGTTTCAAGCCAGGAACTTCGCAGGAAAAATAGTGCAGGAAAAAGAACATGAAGTAACATTGTGAACAAAAACATTGTGGTGGACAGAATAAAGCCCAGCAACAATGCTGCAAAGTGCAAAACTGTGCATGGCAATACAGCAGCCAAAGTGAATGTGTGCACAAGGAACCATGCAGCGAGGTGTAGCTGACACTGCCCACACCATGATACCACCAGCAGGGTGGTAGGCACATATAGGTACGGCCAACCCATCACAAGGTGTGCCACAAGACATCATCCTGGAGCCATGGAAAGGAACACCACCAACCCCCCACACATGGGACAGTGCAGGGACCATGGCCACCTGCATTGTTCCCCCTTCCTGCTAGCCAGTGTTCACGCCAGTCACTTCCACATACTGACAGCCTGAACGGGCATGAGCAGTGCAGGGTGTACACCTCAGTCTGGGTCCCGCACCATGCGGCTACTACTGTGTGGCACAGTGGTCTCACTGTTGGCCATGATCCACCTATCCACCACCATGCCCCAGTGCCCTGTGGCCACAACATCCAGTACCTTGTAAGGGTCATTCCCCATGTAGGCAGCTGTGCCTAGTGGCACCCATGGTGGGACCCCTATGCTACACACACCCTGCTGGTGCCTGGCCCCTGTTGTCCTCCCTCAGTGCTGTGCATGGGCACTGGTGCCCACTGTCATCCTGTGCCAATCGGGATGTGTGTGCGTTGGGCAGTGTTTGTCCTGGTGGTTTGCTGACCGTCACTGTAACGTCCTGCATTGTATTGTACTGGTGGCATTGTGAACGGCGGTGAATTAGTTGCTTTCTTATCCCACGCTATTCAAGGCCAGAAGCCTAGCTAGCTATCATGCAGCTCTGACAGGTACTGCAGCACTGCACCTCCCACAGTCCCACCCACAACTACTGTAACTCTTTATGTGCTCTATTACCCAGCTCTAACAGGTACTGCAGCACTGCACCTTACCCAGTCCCTACCACAACTACCGTAACCCTTCATATAGTATATCACTCTGCTCTGACTAGTAACTCAGTACGACCCCTCCCCTACTCCCACCCACAACTACTGTAGCACATTACTGTTTGTGCTGCAATGCCCAGCTCTAAGTACTACAGCACTGCACCTCCCCCAGTCCCACCCACAACTACTGTAACCCTTTATGTGCTGCTTCATTCAGCTCTGACAGGTACTAAAGCACTGCCCTTCCCCCAGTCCCACCCACAACTACTGTAACCCCTTATGTGCTACATCATCCAGCTCTGACAGGTACTACAGCACTGCTCTTCCCTCAATCCCACCCACAAGTACTGTAACCCTTCATCAGCTGCAACATCCAGCTCTGACACATCCTGCAGCACTGCCCCTCCCTCCAGTCCCACCCACAACTACACTAATCCTGTATGTGCTTCGTCATCCAGCTCTGACAAGTACTACAACACTGCCCCTCCGCCAGTCCCACTCACAATTACTGTAACCCTATGTCTGTTACACTACCCAGCTCTGACAGGTACTGAGCACTGCCACTTCCCCAGTCCCTTCCATAACTACTGTAATCCTTCATCTGGTATAATACACAGCTCTGACAAGTACTGTACTGCAGCACTGCCCCTCCCCCAGTTTCACCCACAACTACTGTAATCCTTTCTCTACTGCATCAGCTAGCTCTGACAGGAATTGCAGCACTGCCCCTCCTCCAGACCCTCCCACAACTGCTGTAACCCTTTATGTGCTGCATCATTCAGCTCTGACAGGTACTGAAGCACTGCCCTTCCCCCAGTCCCACCCACAACTACTGCAACCTTTTGTGTGTGTCAACACCCAGCTCTGACAGGTACTGCAGCACTGCCCCTTCCCCAGTCCCACCCACAACTACAGTAACTCTTTATGTGCACTGTCACCCAGCTCTGACAGGTACTGCAGCACTGCACCTTCCCCAGTCCCTACCACAACTACTGTAACCCTTTGTATAGTATATCACTCTGCTCTGACTAGTACTGCAGTATGACCCCTCCCGTACTCCCACCCACAACTACTGTAACACTTTACTGTATGTGCTGCAATACCCAGCTCTGACAAGTACTACAGAACTGCACCTCCCCCAGTCCCACCCACAACTACTGTAACCCTTTATGTGCTGCATCATTCAGCTCTGACAGGTACTGAAGCACTGCCCCTCCCCCAGTCCCACCCACAACTACTGTAACCCCTTATGTGCTGCAATATCCAGCTCTGACAGGTACTGCAGCACTGCCCCTCCCCCAGTCCCACCCACAACTACTGTAACCCTTTATCTGCTGCATCATCCAGCTCTGACAGGCGCTGCAGCACTGCCCCTCCTCAGTCTCATCCACAACTACTGTAACCATTTATGTGCTACATAGAGCTGTGTGAAATGGGAACATTCTGAATCAGCATAATTTCAGTGATATTTTGTAACATTCTATGAAATGTCACAGAATTTCTTTTTCTATTTTGCAGAATATTTTCAATAAATTAATATGGTTATAACTCATCTGCTTTTCAAGCTAGAGTTACGTAATTTGGAATATATACTCTCTGAGGCTATGGCCACCATAGTGCCAAATGTGATGAAAGTTGGATGGAAAGTTTCAAAATTATACATGCCCAAATGTTGTCATTTTGTTTGTGCGAAATTTCATGAACATTTTTATCTGCATATACAGTACCTTAACCATCTGTTTGGTCAGAGATCTTAAATTTGACATGATTTCTTGATTATAGGTGTTCTGACAATGTGCCAGATTTCATGACAATATGATGCATCATCTCAAAATTATATGTGTTCAAAATCTGTCATTTAATTTTTTTCAGGAAATTTCATGAAATCATTTCATCTGCATATAACTCAGGCACCTTTGGAGCTACACATATGTAAACTAGTACTGATAACCTTTTTATAATGCTTATAGAATGATCTAAATATGGTGAGAATTAAATAAAAGACTTCTAAGTTACAGAGGTTAAAAACTTTACTGTGCATATATTTGCAAAACTTTGTGAAAACTATCAAAAATGTGGATGTTTGTAACTTCTCTGCTCTTGCATGCATAAAGTTAACATTTGACATGCATTTCCATAGTCAGTGTATCCTCGTGTCTAACACAGCTGGATTAATTGGTTAAGCAATTTTAGTTTTGCAGAAGGAAAAAAAAAATATTAGTAACATTTTCTCACATATTTATGATAACATATACTGTAGATGAAGCATCCAGAATTTTTTTGTGGAATTTTTTCTTTTCTTTTTTTAGTCTTTGGTAACCAACCGGGTAAGGCCTTCTAGGAACAAGTGCCTGTTTTCAGGGGTGACCTGGGAGCAATTTAACATTAACAATGCACATATCACTACCTCATTTGATAAGCTGGGCTGAGCTTTTTTTTGCAGTCCTGCTGTTCCTCTCTGGGTGAATATCCCCACTTCTCTTTTGACATAGCCAGATTGACTCAGTAGAACTACTGATCCCACTGATATCCTCTTTGTTCTTTAAAGTGACAAACTCCCTTAAAACATGAGTCCCTATCCGTTTCCCTGTTGACCTACCCTGTTGGAAGAGTCAAAATTCTTTCTTCCTGCTGCCCAAGACATGATCTTCCCCCACTACATCTTTTTGAGTACCTCTAAGTCCTAGACTTGCATGTACACCAGGCTCCGCAGATTATAAATTTACTGGATGCAATCTTTAACTATCCCACTTTCAGGTTGGAATTGTTGACACTCTGTGCTTTCTTGCTCCAACTTGGGGGTCTACCACTGCTGTGCTACCTAACTCAGCTGTCCATTTCTTGGTAAAATTGTGCATCTAATTGTAGAACCTGGTGACCCCCTGTGCTACTTCCTGCCTCTTATATCTCTATCCTGTAATTAGAATTCCCCAGATAAGGCTGTGTGAAATTAGAAAATTCCAGTTTTATAAAATTTTTCATGAAATTCTACAATTTTCACAAAGACTCATGGGATGTGACTTTAAGTACAGATGTTATTTTGCAATTTTTCACAGCAAGCAATTAATAAAATTGGCACACACAGTCTCCTTGTAAGGTCTAAGAACCTGCCAAAGTCATTGCATTCTCTAGTTTTAGAGTTTCAGGGGTTTATAAATTTGTAGTTTATATTCATGCAAAATAAAATTTTTAAGTGTTGAGAAAGTCTGACTAATTTTAATTCAATTTTATTTAAAGTTCAAAATATGAACTTTTTTCAGAAATGACGATTTGGTATAGTAGTTTAAATGTTTCAACTTGGTTAAATTTGGATTATGTCATTTTTTTATTTTAAATATTTCTTTATTAGTTTTTTTCTTTACAGGAAGGAGGAGTCCAAGACATTTCATAGCATTATACAATTTCATTGTAGAGATGTCTTAAATACAATGTATTTTCATCATTAACAGATATAATAAATGTCCCTAAATACACTAGGTGGTGTACTACTGTACTCCAAAGTGCCTCCTATATACAGATTTTGTTATTAGTTCACCCTGGGTGAGTCTACCTGACATAATTTTAAAGTCTAAAGCTAGTTCACATCATGGGATCAAATCTGTTCTATGGTCTATAACCCACATCCACCACATGGATCAGAAAGTAATACATTTCTAGACTCTAAGGTTAATACCAGCTGTTAACATCTCCATTTTATATATTTGGTATGTTATATCTTCCCATTCCCGGAGCGTCAGAGAGACATTCTGCAGCCACTTTCTTGTGACTGCCTTGTTGGCTGCTAGAACAAGAATAGCTAGCAAAAAATTAGAGTTATCTCCCCTAATCTCTTGGAGGGTATCTACTAGAAGTATCTGTTCAGGTTTTAAATTCTGTATTTCTGGAAATATCTTTCTTAAGGTATTCTCTATTTCTTTCCAATATTGGGATAAAACTTCACACTCTCAGAAGATGTATATATGTGTTGCCAGTGGCTTGCCACAGGCTCTCCAGCACTCTGATTCAGATTCCCCACCAAATTTCCCAGTGATCTGTGGGGTTCTAAAAAATCTAATCACACATTTCCAACCAAACTCTCTCCATGACCATGATCTAGTAGCCTTATGTACTATCAAGTATATTGATTCCCATTCTTCATCTTGTCTTAATAAACCCATCTCTTGCTCCCATCTTTTTTTGCCAAGTTCTTGTCCCTTTGTTCTTATTATAAATTAAGGCTTGATAAGTATATGGTATTATATGTTCTGGGATACCCATCTCTATTGTTTTGATTGAGATTTTGGATAAAGAATTTATCTTTTTGGGGTCCCAGCTTAGCCCTACCAGTTCTCTACAATGATTTCTTATTTGTAAGAATCTAAAGAAATCGCTTCTTTCTCTATATCTGTAAACTGAAGAAAGGTCCCTCCTCTATAGCACTGGAAAAAGGTCACAAGGCCTCGATCCATCCATCTCTTGAATGTATTATCTAGACTTGCTGGGATAAATCTAGAGTCATCTGTAATTTTTAGAAAAAGCTGCACAGTTTTGTCCTTTGTATTTAGAATTATTTTCCTCCAGATTATAATTAGTTGTCTCATATATTGGGATTTAATATCCTTCTCTAATATAGATATGGATAAGGTCGGGGTAAATAAATATTTCTCTATCCCATCCCTCAAATCCTCCATCTCTATTTCCTTCCAGAAGAAATTTGAATTTCTGTCTACCCACTGTAGGACATGTGCAATCATTGCTGCTTGAGCATGTTTTTCTAGGTTTGGGAGTGCAAGTTTTGTTTTGTGAGTTGAAGTATTTCTAATTTCATTCTAGGTCTTTCCTTTTGCCAAATGAATTCTGAAATCATCTTGTTCCATTGTTTAAAGTCTTTTTTGGTTGGATAGATTGGTAAGGACTGAAAAAGATAAAGTAGCCTTGGGAGGACATTCATCCTAATGGTATCTATTCTTTGGATCAAAGAGATAGGTAAAAGCATCCATCTCTGCACGTCATCTTGTAGTGCCTTTATCAGTGGTATATAATTAATGTTATATAATTTTGTTTTTGAAGTGTCTTTGTGTATAATTATACTTAGGTATCTGAGGTCTGTGGTTGTCCATTTTAGGGGGAACCTTTGCTGTAATTCAGTGCTGGGATGGTAATTTATGCTCAGGACCTCGGTCTTGCTGGCATTTAATTTATATCCCGAAAGGTTTTCAATCTCCTGTAGTACCGTAAATAAATTTGGCAGAGAAGTCTCTGGATTTGTAAAATAGATTAACAAATCAGCAAAAAAAGCCAATTTGTGATTATTTTCTTGTAATCTTATTCCTGAGATTGCAGGATTTTCACAAATTGCTTGTACTAGGGGTTTGGCATGTAGGGTGAACAGAACGGGAGATAGGGGGCAGCCCTGTCTAGTGCCTCGGGTCAATGAAAAAAATTATGAAAAAGATCCATTTACTTTAATCATAGCTTGGGGTGAAGAATATTGCTGGTTTATAACTGTTAGGAAGGAAGGCCTTAGGGAAATTGAATTTTTTCAAGGTGTACTTCAAGAATTTCCAGGAAACTCAATCGAAAGCCTTTTGCGCATCCATACTTAGTATTAGTGTAGGGGTATGATCTTTTTGTACTTTTTCTAAGAGATATATTGTATGTTTGATATTATCTGTCATTTGGCGTTTAACTATAAATCCGGATTGATCTTTTCTAATTAACTCAGGGAGAAGGTTTTTTATTCTTTTTGCTAAGATTGCCGCAAAGTATTTATAGTCCTGATTGAGGACTGAAATAGGGCGGTATAATTTGCAGTTAGAGGGGTCCTTCTTTGGTTTTAAAATTGCTGATATGTTAGCATAATTCCAACTATCTGGGGAAGGAGAGGACTCCTCTTGTATTCCATTAAAAAGTCATATGAGAGGGTGAAGCAACTCAGATTTAAAAGTTTTATAAAATTCTACCATGTGTCCATCAGGGCCTGGGCTTTTGTTCAATTTGGAGTTACATATAACAAGATCAATTTATTGGGGGAAATTCATCTGATCAACCAATTTTATTGTTCTTCGGACATTTGGGGGAGGCTAATGTGATTAAAAAATGTCTTATATTTTCCTTCTTCAGGTTCTCCAGGTTGATTGTACAGTGTAGAATAAAATTCCCTTAATCCTTCTAATATATCCTTTGTTCTATATAGAAACTGATGTTGATGGGGGTGTTTAATTTTCATTATAGTTGACATAGCTTGAAGTTTCCTTAGTCTATAAGCTAATATTTTGGCTGCTCTACTTCCACCCTCGTAATATTTTTTCTTGATATACATCAAGTCTTGTTCTGTTTTTTGATTTAATATATCTTGAAGTCGCTTCGTTATTTTGTTAATCTGTGAAATCAGTGTATTGTCCCCAGCTGAATGTAGTTGCTGTATCCTCCCTAGTTCCCTCTCTAGATCCTGTTGTTTCTGTTTCTTTGTTTGTTTTTGCATAATGCGTAGGAAATAATCTCCCCTCTCATAACTGATTTTAATGTATCCCATAGAAGTCCCTCTGATATCTCCGGTGATGAATTTTCTTGTATTATGTGGGGTATCCAAGCCTTTATTTTGTCTTTAAATTTTGGATCTTTCAGTAGCATATTATTGAATCTCCATTGTCTCTGTATAAATTCCTGTCCCATGTTTAGCTCTATCAAAATTGGTGCATGATCGGAAATATAGATGGGGTTAATTTCTACTCTGTGGATCTTATCTAAGAATTTACTGGCTAACAGAAAATAATCTATACGTGAATAGGTGTTATGAATGCCTGAATAATAGGTATACTTTCTTGAGGGTGGATGGTTATGCCTCTAAGTGTCTATCAATGATAAATCCCTAATCAATCTCTTAGCATGTTTTTGTCCTTTAGTAGTTCTAGCAGGTTTTGGGTTTGAACTGTCCTTTGCAGGGTCAAAAAGCATATTTAAATCCCCCCCCCTCATTAGGAGCAAGCCTTGTTTAAAATCTATTATGTTAGCTAATAAAAAGTGGTATATTTTACTATCAGATCCTGGAGGTACATTAAGGTTGGCTGCCGTAAGTAGTTGGCCCTCCCATACTCCCCTAATCATTGCTAGTCTCCCCTTCCCATCATGATATGATTCCTGGAACTGGAAAGTGGATGATTTAGATATTAGTATTGCTACCCCCCCTCTTATGTCCCCTCGCATATGAACTGGCAGTCACCTGGGATATCCCTCGTCCAAGTAGTTTCTGATGTTCACTAACAGAGAGATGGGTTTCATGTAATAGAATAAGCTGGGGATGTTCTGTTTGTAAATGTGAAATTACCTTAGTCCTTCTCATTGGGCTACTCAGGTCATTAACATTTTGAGAGATCACCCTGAGGATTTTTTTATTCTGTGTCATTTATATTGTATATTCTCTCCCCCTCTCTCTACCTCTCATCTTTTCTTCCCACCTCTTTTCTGTTATTTGTAACATCAATTTCCCTAGCCGACTCTCCAAATGGGTCCTTTCTATCAAACCATCTCTTAATTCTTCTTTATAATCTAATGTACTTCCGGGCACCCCCTCCCCTGTTATAACCCCTTCCCCTTGAAATAACCAGCTCCAACAGGCAACTATATACATGTGTACTTCCAGACTCAGAGATACCTCTGATTTGGACAAAATATTTTGTTGAGTTAGGGCTTCTTGTCTATCTGTATAGACCTGCCCTTGGGGATAACCCCCAAAATGGAAATTAAATCTACCTCCTTCCTCCCAGGGATCCTCTATTTGAGTCACCCCTAGTTGGGGTTGTAGAAAAAGATAACTAAATAAATTTAATAAAATATCCATATACAAAAAAAAGCAAAATAAAATATATAAAGGTGCCTAACATAAGTATTCTCCACCTTTAGGAGCTCCTATACTCTCCCGATATATATTTATATCCATCTATGTTTTGGCCATTGTATATTGACCTTTAAAAATTATTGTATGATCTCTTTCCCTCTTCATTATACATATGCAATTTTATACAGTGTCCTCTCCAATGTCATTTCTTCTTTAGTTTGGTTTCTAAGTCCCAAACTTATTTTGATGAAATCTTTCAAATATCTCAGTTCAGTCTCAGCCAAAGTCAGAAAGCCCAGAATAATATTGTGCCATTGTTTACATGACTTGAGTACACAAGCTCATAACAAAGAAAAACTTTTTTTGACCCTTGACCTTCTTTGTAGCATGGTGTTATTTCTTTTCTATGTCTCTCCTCTCTAGTCTGTTTCCTCTGTCTTTTGGTCTCTTCTGGGTCTCTCACAGACCATTCTCTTTAGGAGTGGGACTTTAGTTAGAGAGCACCCATCTTCCCCCCGAGCAGAAAGGAGAGCTCCCCTGATCCACCCCAGAGCGACCCCTCCAAGATCCCTCCCAAATTAAACCTATAGTCTCTCAGGAACTCATATCACCTCTCCTCCCCTCCCCATTTATTGTGGGAATTCCCAAGCCATCTCTCCATATTTATATGCACCTTTCATTTTCTCTTCCTCCATGAGCACACTCTGCAAATGTGTCCGAGCCTATATTAGTTATTTTTATAGTGTTCAGTATTTAGGATATAGAGAGAATAAGCTGACTTCTCAGCTTCTCTCCCCATGTCCATTAAGCTCTGCTCGAATTAACATCATCTCACTAAGTGCCCCATCTAGTGATGCCATGGAGGATCAATGGCAAAGAGCCCCACATTGATCCAATCCTTCCTTAGTAGGGATATTTTAGGAATAAGAGGTGAGACTCCCCGGTTCCTAATTAGAGGGATCACCCTGGATAGGTCGCCCCAGGTAGACCCCAGAACTCCCCCCCACTCCAAGATCAGGGGAAAGGGAAAGGATGCCCCCCTCCCTCCATCCCCTCTCCTATATCTTTTTATTTGTTCCTCTCTCTCTCTCCTCCTCAGCGCAGAGAGAAAAAAAAATTAATTATGTCTCATTTTAGCTTACTCAGTTAGACATTTGAAGATGTGTCCCTTTGTTCAGAAGCGAATTGCCCCAAAAGTTTTTTAATTTCCTCAAGAGCCTCTTGTTGTAAATTCTTCCCTGTTCTCTGGTTCATGCTGGTCTCATATTCCTCACCCTGTCTCTGGTCTGGTAATTTTATTGGTAATTCACAACCTCGCTTTCTCAGATCTTCCACCGCTGTCTGAATCGACTCGTATACTTTTTGCCCATTCGAATACTGAATAATTAATTTCGCTAGATATGGTGTATGAAATTTTAATTTTAGATGTTGGAGAATCATAAAAAGAGGGATATATTCTCTTCTTCATTGTATAGTAGCTCAAGCGTAGTTGTTATCAAAAAAGATTCTCTTGTTTTCAAAAAATTCCTTTCTCATGGACCAGGCTTTCTGTAATATTATCTCTTTTGTATAATAACTCTGAAATCGAATTATTATCAAGTGGGGTCTGATCTCTGCCCTAGATGGCATGGGGCCTAAGGCTCGATGTGCCTTTTCTATTTTGAGATTAAGTCCTGTGCCCAAGGATAGTGCGGATTTTATAACATTCTCAATAAAACCTCTCATATCTTTTCCCTCACTGTCTTCTGGTATCCCGTAAATTCTTATGTTTTTCCATCTTTGGCAATTCTCAGCGTCCTCCTGCCTCTCCCCCAGGGATTTAGTGTACTGAAGTATCTGGGATAACGTGGACTGAGTCTGAGAGATCTCTAATGCTTTTTTGTTCGAGCGAGGAGACTTGTGTCTGAAGGGTTGAGGCATCTGCTCTAAGGAGATCATGAACTGCACGAAACTCTTGAAAGTCCCTTTTTATCTCCTGGAGGTCTGTAATAATCCTGTCTAGTTTATCATTTAGGATTGAATCTTTAGCTAGTTGTCTTTTGCTTGATGCTTTGTTCTTTTCAACTGCCAAGGTCACCGCTTGGGATAGGGTTGTGGCCTCTGATTCAGAGCGTTTGGGATCTGAAGGGATCTCTTCCGTTGTCAAAGCAGTAAAATGGTTTGGGGAAGTCCTTATCTTGCTTGAAGCCATCTGTAAGTATTTCTCCGTCTAATTTACTCGTTTTATGGCCAATTGTTGGAGTTAGAAAAGGGAGTCAAGACGGAGCTCTGCTCTCACGACACCAATAGGTGAAGAGTTGCACAGGAAGTCAGATTATGTAGTTTTAAAATCAGAGGGAACTAACCGAAATGTACATTTTGGCAACAAAGCTTCTCAGCTACCATTGCCTCCAAGCACAACCCTCAGACCCTGAGGATCTCAAGATGGACTCTGCTGGAACCCTCCAGGGTCAGGACCTACGCAGGTGGGAAGTCTTTCTCCATCACAACCCCCTATCTGGTGGCACAAACTTTCACCAGTGATACTGGAAGTTCCCTCTCTCATGAACTTCCATACCAGGCTCAAGGTGCACCTACTTGAGACAAGCACTTACTAATGTCAGCGCACCTGACAGTCCCCTCCAACCTACTTATGCTAAACACCTTGCTTGCACAAATTTGGCATAGCACTATGCCTTAGCTTGGTAACTCACCAATGTTCTTGGGTCGTGCCACACCATTATGGATAGAATGTCATTATTACTCAGAATCTATGACAAAAACTGTAACTATTGAATCTGTATGTACTCTGTTACATTTTCACTGCCTGTATCTCTTCATGTAATGTCTCTCTGGCTCGCCCTTGAAAAAGGGACCTTTGGGGCTCAGTGGGCCTACCCGGTCACCAAAATTTCATAAATAAATAAATGTTTGGCAGGCAGTAACTCAGTCCCATTTAAAGCTAGAAATCTGGAACTATGTGCATATACAACTGTAGTGATAACCTCTATACCTGTCAATTTTTGTAACATTGCAAAGAATATTATCAAAAATATACTAAAATTACAGAAATCTAAATTTTGGCAAAAAATTTGACTATCTATAACTCAGCTCTCATTGAAGCCTGAGACTTAAAACATGGTACATATACACACACTCTAGGCACTTCTTTAGTTTCTGATATTTTGGAGAAATTTGAATGAGAAATTTAAAAATTATGCCAAAATAACTGAAAATTAAATTGTGATTGTTTGGCCAAACATAACTCTGCCCGCTTTCAGTCTACAGCTCTGAAATTTGGCACACTCTTGTAAGACATGGCATACTGTGTACATTACAATTTGGGTATTACCTGGGCACAAACTTTTAAAATTATAGAACTTAACATTTTGCAAAATTCCGTGGAATGTTCATGAAGATTCCATGGAATTCCACAGACTTGGAACTGTCATTCCACAGGCATTCCACACATGGAATTTTATATTCTGCAGCACTCTAATGCTGCAACACCCAGCACTGACAGTTACTACAGCACTGCCCCTCCCTTAGTCCCACACATAACTACTGTAACCCTTTATGTGCTGCAACACCCAGCTCTGACAGGTACTGCAGCACTGCCCCTCCCTCTGTCTCACCCAAAACTACTGTAACCTTTTATGTGATGCAACACCCAGCTCTAATAGGTACTACAGCACCGCCCCTCCCTCAGTTCCACCCACAACTACTGTAACCCGTTAGGTGCTACAAAATCCAGCTCTGACAGGTACTACAGCACTGCTCCTTCTCCCAGTCCCACCCACAATTACTGTAACCTTTATCTGCAGCATCATCCAGTTCTGACAGGAACTGCAGTACTAGCCTTCCCACAGCTCGACCCACAACTGCTATAACCCTTTATGTACTGCATCATCCAGCTCTGACAGGTACTGCAACACTGCCCTTCCCCCAATCACATGCACAAATACTGTAACCCTTTATCAGTTGCATCATCCAGCTCTGACAGGTACTGCAGCACAGCCTCTCCCTCTGTCCCACCCACAACTACTGTAACCCTTTATGTGCTACACCAGCCAGCTCTGACATGTACTGCAGCACTGCTCCTTCTCCCAGTCTCACCCACAATTACTGTACCCCTTTATCTGCAGCATCATCCAGCTCTGACAGGTACTGCAGATATGTCCCTTACCAAGTCCCATCCCACAACTACTGTAACCCTTTATGTGCTGCAGTATCCAGCTCTGACAGGTTCTGAAGCACTGCCCCTTTCCCCAATCCTACCTAAAACTACTTTAGCCCCCTTGTGTGCTACAAACCCCAGCTCTGACAGGTACTACAGGACTGCCGCTCCCCCAGTCTCACCCACAATTACTGTAACCCTTTATCTGCTGCGTCATCCAGCTCTGACAAGTACTGCAGCACTACCCCTCCCCCAGTCTGACCCATAACTACTGTAACCATTTATGTGCTTGACCACCCAGCTCTGACAGGTACTGCAGCAGTGCCCCTCCCTCAGCCCCACCCACAACTACTCTAACCCTTTTTCTGTTGCATCATCCAGCTCTGACAGGTACTACAACACTCCCCCTCCCCCAGTCCCACCTACAACTACTGTAACACTTTATGTGCTTGACCACCCAGCTCTGACAGGTACTACAGGACTGCCCCTCCCCCACTCTCACCCACATCTACTGTAACCCTTTATCTGCTGCATCATCCAACTCAGACAGGTACTGCAGCACTGCCCCTTCCTCAGTCCCACCAACAACTACTCTAACCCTTTATCTGTTGCATCATCCAGCTCTGACAGGTACTGCAGCACTGCCCCTTCCTCAGTCCCACCAACAACTACTCTAACCCTTTATCTGTTGCATCTACCAACTCTGACAGGTACTAGAGGACTGCCCCTCCTCCAGTCCCACCCACAACTACTGTAACCCTTTATGTGCTGCAGCATCCAGCTCTGACAGGTACTGCAGCAGTGCCCCTTCCCCAGTCCTACCCACAACTACTGTAACCCTTTATGTGCTACATCATTCAGCTCTGACAGGTACTGCAGCACTGCCCCCTCAGTCCCACTAACAACTACTGTAACCCTTTATCTGTTGCTTTTTCCAGTTCTGGCAGGTATCTGTAACACTGCCTCTCTCCCAGTCCCACCCTCAACTACTGTAACTCTTTATGTGCTCGACCACCCAGCTACTCCCACCCACAAGTACTATAACCCTTTATCTGCTGCATCATCCAGATCTGACAGGTACTCCAGCACTGCCCCCTTCTCAGCTCCACTCACAACTACTGTAACCCTTTATGTGCTGCCTCACAGTATTACTAGTGGGTTCTACCAGGTTTTTGTGATCATTGCCATGTGGAGGGTCCTGACGTAGGCTACAGAATCCTTCTTATTTATTGACCACCTGGCAGGGAGAGGGAGTTTCTGCAGGAGGCCAGGGAGTTTGTTACCGGCCTGATGTTGGAATCTCCCAGATGCCTAATACTGGGGGATTTCAACACTTGGGTTGACAATGGACTCTCAACATTTGGGCATGATCTCCTAGAGAGTATAGAGGCTCTGTGCCTGTCACAGGTTGTCCCCTCAGTGACCCACTTGCACAGTCACACATTGGACCTGGTGTTCACACTGGGTCTTGGGGTCGACGACCTCAGGATTGATTCTGTTATTTGGTTGGATCATAGCACTGTGAGGTTCATGTTTACTCCCCCCCCTGAGGGTCCATTCTCTGTGGAGATGGCCCAGAACCTGTATTTATGGGGATTTTCCCCAACAGGACTCCAGGTGATACTGGATCTATTGGGTGTGGAAGCTGCTTACGGGTGCGGAGGAGGTGGTGGCAGCCTAAAATAGGGCTGTCACTGCAGCCTTTGACTGTATCGCGCCTGCCTGTGTCCAACCCTTATATACTCATTTGATGTCCTCCTGGTTTGATGGGGAGCTCAGGGAGTTAAAGAAAATGGGCAGGAAGTTGTAGTGACACTGAAGAAGATCAGGACTGATTGAGGACAAATTGGTTCTGAAGTCATCTTATGGTGACTATCATAGGGCAATCTCCTGGAAAAAGGTGGATTTTATGTCAAGGGAGATTGCTGCAGCAAGAAATAGACCAGTTCAACTCTTCCAGATGGTGGACAGTCTGCTGCACCCAGCCTGTTTCTGTACTGGGGGAGTGAGTTTAAGCACATGGTGTGATGAGTTTGCCCTGTTCTTTGCTGACAAAGTGTCCTCTATCAGGACTGAGATCTCCTCCAGAGCTGCTCATGGAGATTATGTGATTGGGCCAGGGATGTGTCAGGGCATTCCTCCTGTCTGGGATGACTTTGATCCATTTGGAGTGGAGGAGGAGGAGGCTGAGATAGTCTGGAGGCTATGACCTACCCATTGTGATCAAGACCCAGGTCCAACCAGACTTTGGGTTGATTGTGGGGACCTGATTAGATCTGTGGTTGCTGAGAATGTCCATTGTTCTTTGAGGAGTGGGATCTTCCTGGTATCATTGAAAGTGGCCTTGGTGAGGCCCCTTTCAAAGAAACCCTCATTGGACCTGGACTGTCCCACCAACTATGGACTGGAGTCAAACCTCCCATTTTTAGAGAAGGTTTTAGAAAAAGTGTGTTGACCATTCAGCTCAAGGCTCATCTCGCTTCCTTGGCCACTTTTGAGTGTTTCCAGTCTAGATTTAGGCTTGGGCATAGCACAGAGACTACCCTGGTGAATGTGCTTAACAATCTCCTAATAGGGAGAGATAGGGGAGAGCGTACCATCCTTCTTCCCCTGGATCTCTCTGCAGCACTTGACACCATGGACCATGAGGTGCTATTGGACCATCTGTGGAACTGGTGTGGATTAACTGGCATTGTCACCAGCTGGTTTAGATCTTACCTCATGGGCAGAATGTAGAATGTGATGATGGGGTTATTCTCATCTAACCCAATGCTGCTGATCTGTGGAGTTATGCAGTGTTTGGTCCTGGCACCTCTGTTCATGGTGTATATGCTGCCATTGGGAGATGTTATCAGGCAGTTTGGGCTGGGTTTTCATTGCTATGCTGATGATACCCAGCTATACCTGTCCTGTGCACCTGGAAACCAGGTGGCAGCCTCTGTGCTTAACACCTTCCTGGCTGAGATCCAGAATTGGATGACTCACAACTGGCTATGACTCAACCCAGACAAGATGAAAGTACTGATGGTGGATCCTGGTTGTTGATGAGATGGAGGAGGGTTGGGGAATGACCCTGGTTTAAGGCTAATTAATGTCTCTTTGACACCCTCCAATTGGGTTAGAGATCTGGGCCTGTTCCTTGAAGACGGTCTGACACTTGATGCTCAGGTGTCGGCTGTCAGCCAAAGCAGTTTTTACCATCTTCAGATCATTGCCCAGATCTGAGCCCTGATACCAGCCAAGGACCTTGCCACCCTAGGGCATGCCTTCATCTTTTCTAGGTTAGATTGCTGCAATGTTTTCTACCTTGGACTATCTGGAGGTGATATCCACCATCTGCAGCTGGTCCAGAATGCAATGGCTAGGCTGTTGCCTGGTGCAGCAAGATCTAATCATATCACGGCTGTCCTCCGTGGACTGCAATGGCTGCAGATAAGGTGGAGGATTGCCTTGAAGGTCAGGTTACCAACCTATAAAGCCCTACACAGCCGGGGACCGGACTTACTTCAAGACCTCCTGGTTCCTCATTGCCTGACCCACTCTCTCCGCTCCACTGAGGGTTGCTTCCTACTGGTTCCTAGGGCTAGGCTGCGGCATTCAGGAGAGCGGGCCTTTTTGGTGGCTACGCCAACCCTATAGATTTCACTGCCACATTGTTTGAGGGAAGCACCTTTAGTGGAAACCTTTAAAAAGGGCCTGAAAACATTTTTGTTTGGCCAGGCCTATGAGCTGTACAATTATTAAAATAGCTGCATGTTTTTGTCTGACTTGTTGTGATAGACTAGATATGGTACGTATAATTAGTTTTTCGAACCTATCTTGATTTTCTCTAAATTGTTTATTTACCTGCAAGGTGAATGCTACTGTTTTTACTGTACTTTAATTCATGTTCTGTGAATTGTGCAGTGCTCTCAGCCTCCGGGAAGGAGCGCTATATAAATAAAATTATCTATCTATCTATCTATCTATCTATCTATCTATCTATCTATCTATCCAGCTAGGTTTTGGGCCAGGAACACTGTAGGAAAAATAATGCAGGAAAAAGAACATGAAGTAACATTGTGATTAAAAACATTGTGGTGGACAGAATAAAGCCCAGCAACAATGCTGCAAAGTGCAAAACTGTGCATGGCAATACAGCAGCCAAAGTGAATGTGTGCACAAGGAACCATGCAGAGAGGTGTAGCCGACACTGCCCACACCATTATACCACCGGCAGGGTGGTAGGCACATATAGGTATGGCCAACCCAGCACAAGGTGTGCCACAAGACACCATCCTGGAGCCATGGAAAAGAACACCACCAACCACCCACACATGGGACAGCACAGGGACCATGGCCACCTGCATCATTCATCCTTCCTGCTAGCCAATGGTCATGCCAGTCACTTCCACATACTGACAGCCTGAACGGGCATGAGCAGTGCAGTGTGTACACATCAGTCTGGGTCCCGCACCATGTGGCTACTACTATGTGGCATAGTGGTCTCACTGCTGGCTGTGATCCACCTATCCACCACCATGCCCCAGTGCCCTGTGGCCACAACATCCAGTACCATGCAGGGATCATTTCCCATGTAGGCAGCTGTGCCTGGTGGCACCCATGTTGGGAGTCCTATGCTACACACACCCCGCTGGTGCCTGACCCCTGTTGTCCTCCCTCAGTGCTGTGCATGGGCACCGGTACCCACTGCCATCCTGTGCCAATTGGGATGTGTGTGGTGGTGGGCTGTGTTTGCCCTGGTCATTTGCTGACTGTCACTGTAACGTCCTGCATTGTGTTGTACCAGCAGCATTGTGGACGGCAGTGAATTAGTCGCTTTCTTGTCCCATGCTGTTCATGGCCCAAAGCCTAGCTAGCTATCATGCAGCTCTGACAGGTACTGCAGCACTGGACCTCCCACAGTCCCACCCACAACTACTGTAACCCTTTATGTGCTGCATCATTCAGCTCTGACAGGTAATGAAGCACTGCCCCTCCCCCAGTCCCACCCACAACTACTGCAACCCCTTATGTGCTACATTATTCAGCTCTGACAGGTACTGCAGCACTGCTCTTCCCTCAATCCCACCCACAAGTACTGTAACCCTTCATCAGCTGCAACATCCAGCTCTGACACATCCTGCAGAACTGCCCCTCCCTCCAGTCCCACCCACAACTACTCTAATCCTGTATGTGCTTCATCATCCAGCTCTGACAAGTACTACAACACTGCCCCTCCGCCAGTCCCACTCACAATTACTGTAACCCTATATCTGTTACACTACCCAGCTCTGACATGTACTGAGCACTGCCACTTCTCCAGTCCCTTCCATAACTACTGTAATCCTTCATCTGGTATAATACACAGCTCTGACAAGTACTGTACTGCAACACTGCCCCTCCCCCAGTTTCACCCACAACTACTGTAATCCTTTCTCTACTGCATCAGCTAGCTCTGACAGGAATTGCAGCACTGCTCCTCCTCCAGACCCTCCCACAACTACTGTAACCCTTTATGTGCTGCATCATCCAGCTCTGACAGGTACTGCAGCACTGCCCCTCCCCAGTCTCATCCACAACTACTGTAACCCTTTATCTGCTGCATCATCTAGCTCTGATAGGTGCTGCAGCATTGCCCCTTCCTCAGTCCCACCCACAACTACTGTAACCCTTTATCTGTTGCATCATCCAGCTCTAATAGGTACTGCAGCACTGCCCCTTCCTCAGTCCCACCCACAACTACTCTAACCCTTTATCTGTTGCATCATCCAGCTCTGACAGGCGCTGCAGCACTGCCCCTTCCTTAGTCCCACCCACAACTACTGTAACCATTTATGTGGTACATAGAGCTGTGTGGAATGGGAACATTCTGAATCAGCAAAATTTCAGTAAAATTTTGTAAAATTCCATGAAATGTTGCAGAATTTCTTTGGAATTTTGCATAATTTTATTATAATGTAGTAATGTGGTTATAACTCATCCACTGTTCAAGCTAGAGCTCTGTAATTTGGAATATTTACTCTCTGAGGAAATGGCCACTCTAGTGCCAAATATCATGAAATTTGGTTGGAAAGTTTCAAAATTATACATGCCCAAATGTTGTCATTTTGTTTATGCGAAATTTCATGAACATTTTTATCTGCATACACCTTAACCATCTGTTTGGTCAGGGATCTTAAATTTGGCATGAATTCTTGATGATAGGTGTTCTAACAATGTGCCAGATTTCATGACAATATTATGCATCATCTCAAAATTACATGTGCTCAAAATCTGTCCTTTTATTTTTTTCAGGAAATTTCATGAAAACATTTCATCTGCATATAACTTAGGCACCGTTGGAGCTACACATATGTAAACTAGTACAGATAACCTTTTTGTAATGCTTATAATATGATCTAAATATGGTGAGAATTAGATAAGAGACTTCTAAGTTACAGGGGTTCAAAATTTTACTACTGCAAAATTTTGTGAAAACTATCAAAAATGTGGATGTTTGTAACTTTGCTGCTCTTGCATGCATAAAGTTAACATTTGACATGCATTTCCATAGTCAGTGTATCATAGTGTCTAACACAACTGGATTAATTGTTTAAGCAATTTTAGTTTTGCAGAAGAAAAAAAAATATTAGTAACAATTTCTCACATATTTATGATAGCATGTACTGTAGATGAAGCATCCAGAATTTTTTTTGTGGAATTTAACATTAACAATGCACATTTCACTACCTCATTTGATAAACTGGGCTGAGCTTTTTTTTTTTGCAGTCCTGCTGTTCCTCTCTGGGTGAATTTCCATCCTTCTCTTTTGACATAGCCAGATTGACTCAGTAGAACTACTGATCCCACTGATATCCTCTTTGTTCTTTACAGTGACAAACTCCCTTAAAACATGAGTCACCTACTCCTTTTCCTGTTGACCTATCCTGTTGGAATAGCCAGAATTATTTATTTGTTCCTGCTGCCCAAGACATGATCTTCCACCACTACATCTTTTTGAGCACCTCTAAGTCCTAGACTTGCATGTACACCAGGCTCACCGGATAATAAATTCACTGGATGCGATCCTTAAAGGGATCCTTAAAGGGACACATTCATGTACAGCGTAGGGTTGCCACCTTTGGATGAGATGAAAACCGAATACTAAACCACACCCCCAAACTCCACCCCTAACTCCGCCCCTTTTATGACTTACGAGGGCATCGCTTGGACTCTGATTCGCTTGATTTATTCAGAATTGTTGCTGATATTGCATTGTGTACAACTTCATTAAAGTACACATCATGATTATTATTTTTGGTTTGTTTGATTTAGATTTAAATATTTTAAATTTCAGTGTCTGTTAACATTTGGTGGGGTTAGAGATGGGGTTCAGGGGACTTTCCATCCTGTGTACACAGCTTAGCTGACACATTGAGTGACTACAAGGACACCTCTGACAACTGGCTATTTTGGAACAGGTGGCCTTTTCTGGCAAAACTCTTTCAATAAATAAATAAACTACACTAGTAATGGTGGACGCGCTGTAATTACAAATATCATCTGCCATTTTAAGATGTGCTACTGTCCTTCCTATTGCTCCTACTCTAAAGCTACTGTTATGTCACAGAAGTTTTTAAAAGTGGTAGGAACTATTCCATGCTGTTAAATACCCTATTTTATTTCCATATCAGTCATACATACCAGAAAGCATGATATGTGATATGTAGTGTGGAGGCAGTATAACGCTGTGGTTTAAAGCTCTGAGCTGCAATTCTGGAGACCAGAGTTTGAATCCCACAGCCCAGACTTGCATACTGTGTGACCCTGCACAAATCATTTCACTCCCTTGTGCTCCCAGGTTGCACCTGTAAACAAACTTCAGCTTAGTGTGTCTCTTCTGGTAAAAAAAATAATAATGTTTGATAAATTACCTAAATTTGCAGTGCCATCAAATCTAAATTGTGTTCCTTTCTCCTCACCAGCTATTGCTCTCTCTATCTTCCTTTTCTCATTTCTGTGGCTTAGCATGACATTAGCCACACTATTCTGTACTGTTCATCTGAGATGCCTGGAATGGTCTTCCTGGAATATCCAGGTAGTATGAAAAATGACAGCAATAACTACTGAGGAGAGAGAGGTGTAGTTCTGTTAGAAATGAAATAAAATATTAGATTATTAATTTAACAACAAATGGGGTAACAAATATTAAAATAAACAGTAAAAGAAGGTGACAAGACTTTCTATAGATACATTAGTGAAAGGAGAAAGTCCAGAGGGGGTATTGCTAAGCTTAATGGAGAAAAGGGAGCATGTGAGGAGGAGGACCCTGTAAAGGCATCTATCCTAAATAGATACTTTTGCTCAGTATTCACTGAAGAGAAGGTAGGGCAGGGCCCACAGCTCCAGCATCATGGACACAGGGGGGAGGTGAGCACTACTCCTTCACAAAAGAAAGGGGTCCTACAAGAGCTTGCTAAGCTCAGGGTGGATAAGGCAATGGGACCTGATGGCATACATCCCAGGGTACTTAAGGAGCTAAAGGAGGAACTAGCAGAGCCATTAGCAGAATTGTTTAGTGAGTCTCTGAGCACAGGAGAGGTCCCAGAAGACTGGAGAAGGGCTCATGTGATCCCACTCCACAAGAGTGGTAGCAGGAGGAGGCGGGAACTACAGACCGTCAGTCTTACCTCAGTAGTGGGCAAGATTATGGAAGCACTCCTTAAGGAAAGGATAGTGCAACACCTGGAATCCATAGGGCACAGGATCCAAGACAGCATGGGTTTACAAAGGAAGGTCCTGTCAAACTAATCTCATAGATTTCTTTGACTGGGTAACCAGAGTGGTGGACCAAGGGGAGCAGTTGATGTCACCTACCTTGACTTCAGCAAAGCTTTTGACACCACATAGAAGATTGATAAATAAGGTAGGTAGGCTCGGGTGGGTCAGAAGTTGGTCAACTGGGTGGCAAACTGGTTGACTGGCAGAAAACAGAGAGTGGTGGTAAATGGTATACAGTCAGAAGAGATGCAAGTCACAAGTGGGTACCTCAGGGATCAGTCCTGGGGCCAGTCCTATTCAACATCTTCATTAGTGACCTAGCAGATGGACTAGAGGGTAAGGCTTGTCTGTTTGCAGATGACACCAAGATCTGCAACAGAGTAGATGATCCAGATGGGGTGGGCAGAATGAGAAGAGATCTGGATAAACTAGCAGAATGGTCAGAAGAGTGGCAACTGGGATTTAATGCAAAGAAGTGCAAAATCATGCACATAGGGAAGAGAAACCCTGAAGCCACTTATAGGCTGGGAGGAGTTGCTAGCAGTCACAAAGGAAGAAGAGACTTGGGCATCATCATCACTGATGACCTGAAATCATCCAAGCAGACCTCTAAAGCAGTAGGTAAGGCTAGGGGTGTTAGGGTGTATTAGTAGGGGTATCACAAGTCGTAAGAGGGAGGTAATAATCCCTCTGTACAAGACATTGGTTAGGCCCCATCTGGAGTACTGTGGCAGTATTGGAGGCCACACCTCACAAGGACATTAACCAAATTGAGGCAGTCCAGAGAAGGGCAACCAAAATGGTGCAGGGACTGCATCAGAAGACATATGAGGACAGATTAACGGAGCTCAATATGTATACCCTTGAGCAAAGGAGGGAGAGAGTGATATGATCGAGACATTTAAACACCTTAAGGGCATAAACAAGGTGAAAGAGTCTAACATGTTTAAATATAAGAAAAATAGCAGGACAAGAGGACACAGCATGAGATTAGAGGAGGTATTAGGGGAATGTGAGGAAATTCTTTTCACAGAAAGGGTGGTAGATGCATGGAATGGCTTACCACAAGAAGTAGTGGCTATGAATACAGTGCAGGGCTTCAAACAGGCATGGGATAGGCATAAGGGAGCAATACAAATGACTATGAATAGATAGGTCACTGACATAGCAAAGGCCGATGGCACATTTATAAGGTAGAAAAAGAAATGGGCAGACTGGATGGGCCTTGCGGTCCTTATCTGCCGTCAACTTCTATGTAAAATATAGGACAGACCCTAAAAGAAAAAATGGTGAGCATTTCAAGGAACAAAATTATTCCTTATCACAGCAGTCAAAGACCATACTCACAATGCAGCCTAGAAAGGATTAGGTTGATTTGCTGCTAATGGTCTTAATAGCCCTACTTTACACCTCTCAGATTTACTGGTATACAAACAAAGGTTTACATGATATCAGAATTTGTTCGTAATATGAACATGCAAGTAAAATGATGAAGGATTTAACAGAATCTGTTTTACAAGTATGTGAGCATTCAAAATGACTGAAAAAGTACTACCTCTGAATAAAACTGGATTAGCAGGTGAAGTTTCTGAAACACATTGTACAGTCCACACTGGACAACAGGCTACCCTAATGTGGTGGCTGTCTGAATGTCTAAGGGTTTCAGAAAAATGAATGTGTTAATTAAGGTGGTATTGTTTACCCTTCCAATGAAAAATCTTCCAATTTGCTGGTGTGACGTTAGAGGTGACAACTGAGCAGACAGGGACATATTTGGCTCTTTAAGTGCCCTGCACTTGAAGGCACTTCCTGATTAGCATGCACTGCAAGCAAGCAAGCACACTGGAATGTCAGACACCTGCTTACAGTCAGATGAGAAGAAAATGAAACAGTTAGTGAGGAACCTCACAGATGCTGCTTGATCCACCATAAAAACCGAATTTGCAATGGTGAAAACAGGAGGACCGAATCTGGACCTAGAAAACCGAATCATTCGGTCAAAAACCAAGTAGGTGGTAACCTTAGTACAGTGGCAGACATAGTTTGAAAGTCCATGAAAAGTTCTTTTGATTGAGGTATTGGGCATACCTGTAACTGGAAGCAGTCCAGAGACATAGGTGACTGAGTCTGTGCAATATAAATACTATGTTAGAGGCATTCTTAGAACCTTGTGATGTCAGTGACAATCAAGCAGTGCCTAACTGCATTGAGTTAAGCATTGCTTGATCATCACTGACATCACAAGGTTCTAAGAATGGCTCTAATGTAGTATTTGTATTGCACAGACTCCGTCATCTATATCTCTGGACTGCTTCCAGCTACAGGTATGCCCAATACCTCAATTAAAATAACTTTTCATGGGCTTTCAAACTATGTCTGCCACTGTACATGAATATGTCCCTTTAAATATCCCACATTCAGGTTGAAACTGTTGACACTCTGTGCTTTCTTGCTCCAACCTGGGGGTCTACCTCTGCTGTGCTACCCAGCTCAGCTGTCCATTTCTTTGTAAAATTGTGCATCTAACTCTAAAACCTGGTGACCCCCTGCACTACATGCCTCTTGTATCTCTATCTTGTAATTAGAATCCCCCAGACAAGGCTGAGTGAAATTAGAAAATTCCAGTTTTATGGAATTTTTCATGAAATTCTATAATTTTCACAAAGTCTCATGGGATTTGACTTTAAGTACAGATGTTATTTTGCGATTTCTTGCAGCAAGCAATTAATAAAATTGGCACACACAGTCTCCTTGTAAGGTCTAAGAAACTACCAAATTTAATGGTATTGCATTCTCTAGTTTTAAAGTTTCAGGGGTTTATAAATTTGTAGTTTACATTCATGCAAAATTTAATTTTTAAATGTTGTGAAAGTTTGATTAATTTTATCTCAATTCCATTTAAAGCTCAAAATATTAACTTTTTTCAGAAATAACCATGTGGTATAGTAGTTTAAATGTTTCAACTCTGGTTAAATTTGGATTATGTAGTTTTAAAATTAGAGGAAACTAACCAAAATTTAAATTTTGGCAACATGTTTGGAAGGCTATAACTCAGTCCCATTTAAAGCTAGAAATCTGAAACTATGTGCATATACAACTGTAGTGATAACCTCCATACCTGTCAATTTTTGTAACATTTCAATGAATACTATCAAAAATATCCTAAAATTACAGAAATCAAATTTTGGTAAAATATCTGGCTACCTATAACTCAGCTCTCATTAAAGCTTGAGACTTAAGACATGGTGTATATACACATTCTGGGCACTTCTTTATTTCCTGATATTATGGAGAAATTTGAATGAGAAATTTTAAAATTATCCCAAAATAACTGAAAATTAAATTTTGATTAAATGTTTGGCCACCCATAACTCTGCCCCCTTTCAATCTAAAACTCTGAAATTTGGTACACTTGTGTAAGCTATGGGGCACTATGTATGTTCCAATTTTGGTTTTATCTGAACATGAACTTTTAAAATTATAGAATAATAATTGAAATTTAACATTTTGCAAAATTCCATGGAATTTTCATGAAGATTCCATGGAATGCCACAGAATTGGAACTGTCATTCCACAGGCATTCCATGCATGGAACTGGATATTCTGCAGCACTCTAATGCTGCAACACCCAACTCTGACAGGTACTACAGCACTGCCCCTCCCTCTGTCCCACCCAAAACTATTGTAACCTTTTATGTGCTATGACACTGAGCTCTGACAGGTACTGCGGCACTGCCTCTCCCTTAGTCTCACCCACAACTATTGTAACCCTTTATGTACTGCAACACCCAGCTCTGACAGGTATTGCAGCACTGCCTCTCCCCCAGTCCCACCCATAGCTACTGTAACCCTTCATCTGCTGCAACACCCACCTCTGACACATCCTGCTGTATTGCCTCTCATCCAGTCCAATACTTACCTACACCCACCCACAACTAATGTAATGTGACACTTTATTTCTTTTGTACTTACCCGGCCTGCACAGCCCCACTCCAGTCCCAGATACTATATTCCTTTATCTGCTGTAGCACTTCAGAGCTCTAACAGTCCCTGCAGCACCTCCCCTCCCCCAGTCCAACCTGCACCCACCCACAGCTAATGTAATGTAATATTTTATCTGCTACTGTATCTATTCAGCTCTGAGATTCTCTGCACCACTGTCCCTCTCCAGTCCCACCTTCGACTACAGTAACCCTACATCTGCTGCATGATCTAGTTCTGACAGGTCCTGTAGTACAGTTGAAGTTGCTTAACTGGGACACCTCTCTGGATACCCTTTCAGCCTAGTTAATCATCCATCCTAATAAAGAGACGTTCAATGTTTTCTGTTTCTAAACCTTTCCTCATTCCTACCTGCACTGCACCTCCACCTGATAGCCTGAGGAATATTGAGGGCAGTATTGTCAGCAGCTGGAGCCATTATTTAAAGTACTGTACCATAGGTAAGTAAAAAAGTATTTTAAAACATGTATCTAAAAATTTGCTAAGGTACGCTGTATGCTTTTACAGTAGTGCTAGGTCTCCTATATGAACGTGAGAGCTTGTATCACTACAGATGCCAACATTCTGGGAAACCAGGAAGGGAGCAGACTACAGAAAAGTGTTTAAATATTTGATGCTAAATTATTTTATACAAAGTGATTAGAGCAAATGTTTTGCATGTTCATAACATTGTACCTATTTTATATGTGAGCTGTGAGTCATTCTCTTGCTCTGCCTTGCCCAAACAAATGACAACATGCAGAAGACACGCCATTCCATAGACTGGGTAAGGAATCCACAAATATTAACCATAAGCACATTCAAAAAGAGTTAAAAATGTTAAAATGACGAAGCAAGGATTAACAACAAGACTTTAGAAAACATTAAAGGGAGGCAGAGCAGACGATAGGGAGATACAGCAGACATTAATTAGAATGCGAAGGTGGAGCTGAGAGAGATTAGTCTGACACTACCAGTAAGACAGGACAAGTCTTCCCAATAAAGTGGTAGCCCTCAGTTGCCTCCATCCCATTTAAATAGATTTGATCTCCATAGAAAAGCATATCCACTTAATTGTTGCCCACTGGGATGTCCCAACTAAGTGGACATCCTGTTTCAGTGTGTTCCAATTAAGTGGCTTAGACCGTACCACTGCTCCCACTGTCCCACCCACAACTACTATAACCCTTCATCTGCTGCACCACTAATTTCTGACAGGTCCTGCAGCACTGCCCCTCACCTAGTCCCACTCACAACTACTGTAACCCTTTATCTGCTGTATCGCCCAGCTCTGACAGATACTGCAGCACTGCCCCTCCCCCTGTCCAGTAAACAACTACTATAACCCTTTGTCTGCCGCACAACTAAGTTCTGACAGGTTTTGTAGCACTGCCCCTCACCTAGTTCCACTTACAACTACTGTAACCCTTCATCTGCTGTATCACCCAGCTCTGACAGATACTGCAGCACTGCCCTTCCCCCCATCCAGCAAACTACTACTGCAACCCTTTACCTGCTGCACCACTGACAGTACCTCTACAGGTATAGCAGCAACACCCCTCTCAGCTCCACTCACAACTACTGTAAGCCTTTGCTGCATACACCATACTCTAAAAAAATAAAAGAGGAACTTGCTTCTTTGGATAGTGGAGGTGCTTTAATCTGTTTCCCCAAGGGCATGGGTACCAAAGCAATGAAGAATGTGGGAAACACCTGGAGGCTATCATTAAGGAGAAACTTGTGGATTTTCTAATAGCAAATGCCTCCAAGAATGGAGGCAGCATGGCTTAATCATGCCAGACCAACCTGATAAATTTCTTCGATTCACTAATGAGAACTGTGGAGAAGGGACAGGCATTGATGTGTTGTACCTAAACTCCAGTGAGAGGTCGGAATGGTTCCTGCAGGAAAATGGGCTGAAGTGATGGACTATGAGACCTTTTCTGATGGCATCTATCTATGGTTCTCTGTAAAGCCATTGGACATGCCTCATTGTTTCCCAGAAGTTTTTAAAAGCCCATTGTAAATACAAGTAAAAAGAGGACATCCACAATGAAAAGAACTGCTGCTGTTTATTTAACAAATATCCAGTAAAACCTAGTGAAAGAATGGAGATTAATCACCCAGTATATGTCACAGCCAAACCTGCTGCCTCCTCAGGGGATGAAGCTTATCAAGATCGTTAGCACATATGCAGTAAAGGGAATGTTTTAAAGAGACAGGCATATTCGTACATGTCAGGTCATTATGAAAAGTATGCACTGTGTCCATATCTTGAAAAGATTAGAAAGTAGGAGATAGGGAGAGCAGTTAAAATATAACAAACAAAAAAAAATCTAGTAAGTGTGGGAGGTGGTAGAAAATGTGACATTTACCCATCCATAGCTAACAGTGACAAAATATAAACCTACCCCAAACCCATACAATGAAATGGGTAAATTAAACAATGCATACTATCAAATAAAGGGAAACAGTCTGACAAGTAAAGAACTAAAGAAGTAACAAACTAAATAATTTAAAAGCACAATGTGGCACAGCAGTGGGGTCCAGTAATTAGGGGATAATGCAGTCAGAAAAAAAAAAAAATATATATATATATATATATATATATATATACACACACACACACACACACACACATATATATATATATATATATATATATATATATATATATATATATATATATACTTATAGAGATGTGGATATGTTATAGTCAGAGCCTCTGCCTAAAGGAGAGAAAGAGAAAATGTATGATAAATACAAGGGTACTGTACAATTGTTACATATAAATATATTTGCATTATTTAGTTAAATATAGCTCACCAGGGCACAATCAGGGCTGGATATTCAGAAATGCACCAAAGGCCAGTGCAAGTCTGGAGTACCGCAACTGAGATGTGCTATGGCAAGCCGAGCCATATTCAGAGGATGTGCCACCCAAAATGCTCCTGTGCAAGTCAGCTGAATATGGCAAAGATGCACCCTGGCATAGCCAGAGATGCGCCGGAGTAACCATGGATGTGCGGAGCAAACCTGAGCACAAATCCATTGAGCAGGGCAAGAGCCACAGGCAGCAGGGACACACAAGCAAGTAAATATAGGGCAATGGACACAGGACCCCCCCCAGCAGTTCACACCCAAGAACACAGATGCACGGACCCGAAGGGCACACAAGGCACCAGGGGAAGGTGCACAGACATCCCAAGGACACTGACCCTGGAACACACCCCTGGCTAAAGGCCTGCCACCCCAGCCACACCAATGGCATAGACATGCAACAGACACCCACCAGGCATGCCCACAGTGTGCTGAGTGAATGGTGCCAGGGACAAAACATACACAAAGAACAGATGACCAAGGTCGAGTCAGGTACAGGCCACCCAGTGCTACACTGGGTACACAGCAAAGTGGGGAGGAGCACCGTGGACCCACTCACAGTGGACATGTGCACTCCCACGAGCAGATGTCAGTCCAGGCAGACAGGTTCACAGGTTACATGTGCAGACTCCGGTCACAATAGCACACAGGGCCACACACAGGGCAGGGAAAAGGCACACATGCCCAGTAACCCCCTGGGGCAATGGCACAGAGGAATGGTGGGGGATGACTAGAGACATGGCAACGCACAAAGAACAGGGGTAGGAACACAGACATACAGAACCACAGAAACTGGATGGCACACAATGTTCACCAGGCACAGCAGGACCACTCAAGGTGCCCAGTGGATGGGCAGGACAGATGTAGCAACCCACACAACACTGTGGCATCCTGCCTCCTGCACCCCTACCGATACCAACTCACATGTCCTGCCCATACCCACACAAAGCCCTGTATAGTGCCCAACACCTGCACCACCAACAGGAGCACAGACCAGCCATCCACCACCCCAACAGTGACAGGTGCCACCACACATGTCCCCGACACCAGCCAACCACCACAAGTGGCACAAGTCCCCAGGTCAACAGTGCAACAGCGGCACAGGATGGGCCACTCCCGTTCCCCTGTCCAACCACACCAGACAATGAAGAGTCACAGGCACATCCCCCCAACCCTGTCTGTGGTCCAGTGAGTACAAACACAGTCCACCCAAGCTAGCCCCACACCACAGGGAAGGGACCCCAGCCATCAGCACAGGCCTACCAGTCAGCACGCCACCAGCCACAACATGGAGTGTCACCAGGAATATTCACCAGAGCTGCAGCCCACTGACCATAGATGGTCTGACCAGCCATGAGGACATGGAGGGAATGACCCCCCAAACTGCACATGAACACCCAGGTGAGGCAGCCCAACAGCATGCCTGCCATGGCCACCGCCTGCCCACACTGTCAAGCAACCCACATGGCCATGGAAACAATACCACCCAGGGCCCCGTTCCCCCTGTCACCACCAATGCAAGCCACCCCAGGCACAAGGCAAAGGCAGGCACCACCCCCAGGAGCATGTAAGCGCACCTGTGCATATTGAGGTCCATGTGGCACCAGGTGGAACAGGCTCCAGGAATACAAGGTCCCCATGCAGAGATAACCACCCCCTCCTGGACATCTGCCCCAGCCCATGGAATGACTCGCCCCAGAGTGGGCACCATGCACCAAGACCACACATCTGCAGCATGGCTCCTCATGCCACCTGCAAAGCTGACACAGACACAGGCCTGTAACAAACTAAAATCTTTATAAAACAGATATGCAGAAACAGGCAACTAACAAGGGATGCAAACACAGGGCCCTGGATACCATGGCCTGACCCAGTACCCACAGCAATACCACTGGTACATGGAACAGTAATGTGGCCACACCTACCTGCCATGTGGCGCCTGTCTGGTGCTGCCCTTTGTGGCCTATCATTGCCCCTCATCCCTGCCGCAGCCTCCCTGGCCTGCTTGCAATCCTCTGGCCCTGTGAAAAGCATGTAGAGAGGGGGACATGAGTACACAAGCACGCAAGGAGAACCCTCTGCACTGCACAGCCTGCATGGTGCATGGCATGTCCCCAAACATCCTGTGACCCCCATGCCCGCATGACTGCAGCACGTGCAGCAGCCATGCATGATGTGCAGCTGCTGACAGGACTGTGCTGAACCCCAGCTGTGGACCATGCCTCGCAGCCCTACAAATATCACTGATGAGCACTGGGGCATGCAGGCCCATTGCGCACACCTACCTGGCTGTGGCACCGCCCCGCACTGGAAGCTCACCTGCATCTGGCTCAGCCACCCTGGATCCCTACACCTCAGGTTCCTGTATCTGTTGTGGCATTGTTCAGTGCTCCTGGCCACCCCATGTGCCACTCCATGGCTGCAGCAACCTGCACCCACACATCACCCCTGGCCTGTTGCAGTGGCACAGTGCCAAAGAGCTGGGCCTCAAAAGGCTGCATCACTGCCACAAGCTGACCAGCTCCACCTCCAACCAGTTGAGGGCCTGTTGTGCTCTCCCATGCACTATGGTTGCTGTCAACTCACAATGGCGGCATGAATGGCTGGCAGAGCACGCACATCAGTGCAGCCCATGTAGGATGCATGATCGGGAATGGAATGATGCAATCATGCATCATGGTGATGCACGCTGTGGGAGCATTGCACAGTCCTGGACATAAGCACAATGCTCTGGCCTGGTGGGTGTACGGGGTCAAGGGTCATGACCCCGTGCACAAATGCGCATGTGTCTGACATGCGCTGCATGCCGTATCATACATAGCGTGCATGTGCACATATGGGCATGTCCTGGGATGCCCGAGCATGCGAAATGCCACACCATTGTCACATGCACACTGGCACAGCCACATGCATGTGACTCCAGATGCACGATAGACCTGTGCAATGCTGTGCGCACATGCGCATTGTGGGAATGTACAATGTGCATGCACCATACATGCGCCACAGGGTTGCTCCAGCTCAACCCAATTGTGCAAGGAGCATTTTCATGATATTCATCTGACATATGCAAATCACCTTATCAGCCAATGTGTGGTGCAGTAGGGTGCATTAACATATTATTACTGTTGTGCAACAGCTAATTTGCATGCGATGCACTTGAAAAGTGCCAGCAGGCAGCACAGCCTATGGACCAGTATTGCAACCTCAGTAGGTAAGTGGATGTTGCCGCAGGGCAAAAGAGGCATGCAACAACAATGCAAGAGGGACTGCCACAGCCCATGCTGACAACGACCCAACATACTGTCACTGTCCACAGGTAGCTGCATGTTGGGACATGAGGATGAGGAGGGGCATGGGCCTACCTAGAAGAGAAGGCCCAACTTCACCAAGGCTGAGACGAATGCCCTGTTTGAGGCATACCTCATCATGGAGGAACTGCTAAGTGGCACCACTGGCACACTCCAAGAGAGGTCGTCAGGGTGGGATGCAGTGGTGGCGTACATGAACCTGCATGGACAGCACCAGCACAGTGCACAGGAGTGTCAGAAGAAAGTCGGAACCAACAGGAGAAGGATCAAGAAGAAGGTGGTGGCTATACGGGCATCCCACAGGGTGACTGGTGGTGGCCTGTCCACCACGCCCACCCTGTCGGCTACTGAAGAACTTGTGGTGGCCCCCATCAGTTGCATGGTGGTGGAGGGCATGCCTGGTGGTGGATTCCAGACTGGTGGCAGTCCATCCCTGCATGGTGAGTATGCACTCTACTGACATATCCAGCAGGGGTGGGTATGGGCATGTGGGAGTGCCTGCCGATGTGTTGCATGCCATCTGCGTGTGTAGCCACTGGCGTGCACAGAAACAAGGCGGCATGTGGCATTGGCCACATGCACACTGTGGGGGGCCTTCGCATGGTTGTTACTGCACCACTAACACACTGTTTCTTCCTTGCAGCACCATCACGCCTCCATGGGGAAGAAGGAGCAAGGTCAGCCTCAGCCATGGCCACGGAGGATGGACCAGCCACCTCTACTGGTGTGTGTGGCTTGGATAGACTGTGGGTGAGCACCGTGGAGCAGGTGGATATCCTTGGCCTGGTGCCAGATGAAGCCCTGGCTGGGTTCCTGCATGGTGACAGTCTGAGTGTGCTGTGTGCAGAGACCCATCTATGGGCTGTGTTCAGCTCCGATGATGACATAACGCTGATCCTGGAAAGCATAGGGGATATGGTGTCTGATACACCCCTGGATACATCACAGGTGGCATCAGAGCACGGTGCTGTGCTTGCAGCTGCACAGCTACCACCCATCCCCATCAGCGTGGCAGTGTGTGGCACCACTGCTCTGCACAATGGGGTTGGGGGTGCTAGTGCAGCAGCAGGGCATAGCACTGGCCAGCAGCCAGTTGAGCAACAGCAGCGGGATGCAGGTTCTGCCAGGCAGCATGGCACAGGGTCTGCTGCCGGTGCGCCTGACAACAATGGACCCATGGTACAGCACCCTGTGCAGTGTCCACCAGAGCGGAAAGCTGGGCAGCATGCTACATCACCCCCAGGGCCCAGCAGCCCAGCACCCTAGACAGGGTGCGCAGAATGCTGAGCGCCTGGCAGAGCACACCCAGTTGCTGTGCGCATCTGTGGAGAACCAGGTGCTGCTTGCCATGGAGATGCATGCTGTATGTGTGGAGGTGTGCCAGCTGGCCGAGCAGCAGGACAGGGGCATTGCACTCATGGACAGGCTCCGCCAGTCGCGGGAAGCCATGACCACATCGATGGACCACATGGCTGGTGTCATTGTGGCAGCAATGGACTGCATGACTTGTACCATCACAGCAGTGCTTATGTCATTGGCAACCACTGGGCTTGGCTGTGCATAGAGGACCCCCACAGTGCACTGTCCACCCCATGTTCCCAGCATCTGGTGACCCCATCACAGTGGATGCTGGGATCTGATGTAGGCATCCCAGGCACCCCAGGGGCTGGTCTGTTTGGCCGCCTCTACCCCCCCCACGTGGACATGGTCATGGTCCTGGACATCAACCCCTTGAGGGGCGTAGGACACACCCCCATGGCCATGACCAGCCTGCATCTGCTGATCAGCCCAGGCATGGCCGCCCATGTGGCCATGGAGACTGAGAGACCATGTGGTTGGCCTGATGTGTCTGCTGCCCTGCACTGCTGTCCACTGCTGCTGCCCCATGTACTCATGGGCTCTGTTGGTGCGGCATGCATGTGTTTGCATGCATGTGTGTTGTGCCACATGCCCCCCATGTATACTGACTGTGCTGCTGGGATGTGTGGCATGGGTGTGATGATGGCCAATATGCTCTCAATGCTGACTGTGCCTGTGCAGCGGTGACATGCCTCTGATCCATGTCATGACCCACAGTATGTCTCTGTGTGCACAGGCCTGTGGTGTGTGTGTGTGTGTGTGTGTGTGTGTGTGTGCATGCGTCTGTGTGCCAGTGCCTCCCACTTCACACATCTAGGGCTGTGTGTGGTGTGCTGCTCTGTTTGGCCCATGCATATGTGTGTGTATGTGTGTGCATGTGTGTGTGCACTCACCTGCGTTCTCCATAGTGCTTCTGTGCGATGGTATCCCTGTGGTGCCTTGCCTGTGCTGCCAGTCAGGGGGTCCAGTCTCATGAGAGGTAGCTTCCCACTGCCCTCTGGGTCATTACCGCTGTCGTCCCCGCTACTGTCGCCATCATCTGTCTTGACAGCTATCACATGGTCAATGACCATGTTGTGCAGAATGCAGCAGGCCAGGAATAGGCCACAGGCTTTCGATGGGCAGTATTGTAGGGCACTGCCTGACCTGTCTAGGCATCAGAAACACATTTTCAGCATGCCAAAGACACGCTCAATAAAACTGCACGTGCTGGCGTGAGCCTCATTGTATCTCTCCTCTGTGGGGGACAATGGTTGCTGGTAGGGGGTGAGCAGCCACGGCCTAAGTGAGTATGCGCTATCACCTGTGTGGGAATGGACATGGTTAGCCCTTTGTTGTGCTGTGACACATCCTTGTCCCTGTCACCCACTGCTCACTCCAACATGCTTGCCCTGCCTGCCCTCCCTCCCCCCTCAGCTGTGCCATACCAACCCTCCAACCCATGCCCTACTCACCCACTGGGTGGTCCTTGGGGATTTCCCCACATTCAAACCTCTGACACGGTGCAGAGCTGTGCCAAATAAATGCATCATGTGCACTCCCGGGATGTGTGGTGCAGACATCGATGATGTGCCCCGTGGCATTGCACACCACCTGGCAGTTGACTGATGGATATCCCTTGTGGTTGATTTAGACTAGGCCTTCAGAGCAAGGTGGTATGTGGATGCCCACGTGGGTGCAGTCAGTGTGAGGAGCTGGGACGTGGCCAACAGGATGTTACCAATGGTATCTACGGTTGGTCTTTAGAAGGTGTCCGTGGCGAGCAAGCACATCACTGCAGTCACCTTGGTCTCCACTGACATGGCATGACTCCGCCTGGTGGGTGCCTGCATCTCCTCACTGCACAGCTCACAGAGCTGCCTCAGAATTGCCCTATTCAGGTGGTACTGGCCCACTATCTCCATATCACGATAGTTCTCATATATGATACGGGCACAGTACCACCTGTGTCAGGCATACCACCGCTGGGCCCTTCATCTGCCATGTTGGTGTTCCTTCTGCCTTCTCACACCCCCATTACTGCCTCCATGTGGAATGGGGCACTGTCCATCTCTCTCTCGCTCTCCACTGGCTCCCTGGCTGGGTGACTGTCTGTGTCTGTCTGTCTGCCTCTCTCTCTCTCTCTCTTTGCACAGTGTTGCACATCCCTGTCTGTGTTTGAGCCAGATTTTTATAGGCAGGGTGGCGCATCTGGGAGTTTGCTCCACACTTGTGCAGTGGTTTGTGGTTGAATATACCATTGCACCGCATATTCATGGGAATGCCCCCTACACTTGTGCTGCATAAATTATGTTTGTGCCATGGCGCGACTGGGACTTAGCAGCTGCACAGCTGCGGTATTTGAATATCGCTCAGTGGGCGCATCTATGGTGCACTGGTGCAACTACGGTTGCTCATATGCAGCACTCTGTATATCCATCTCAGAGTCCAGAAAGGGATCATTTCTGTTTGTAACCGGAGGGTGAGGGGGAGCATGGAAAAAGTAGGCTCTAAGCTTTAATATCCAAAAATTCTCCCTTTTTAAAACAAGATTATTGTAAATACCTCCTCTGGGATTTTGACATACTTTATTGATCGTCATAAATTTAAAACATGTGTACAATCATCTCTTGCTTCCATAACATGCACAACTGTAGTATAAGTAATGTCTTTTTCGCAATCACTCTTACGTGTTTTCCCATTCTAGTTTTGAAACATTGTGTTGTTTTCCCTACATAAAAAGCTTCACACGAACAAGTGGCCACAGTAAATAAATAACCTGCATTGTATTACAATTTGTATGTTGTCTTATTTCAAAAGTTCTGTCTGAGTTACACATACTAAATTCCTTCTCTGTACTGAATCACAGTAAACACAATTCCTGCTATGGTAGCAACCCTGTAACTGTTGTAACCAAGTTGTTGGCCATTTATCTATAGAGTGGCTTTGTACTAGTGACTCTTTTAAAGTTGGTGCCCTCTTATATGGCATTCTTGGTGGTTTGGAACTTATTTCTTTTAAACCTGGATCTGTTGACAAAACATGCCAATGTTTATTAATGATCTGTTCTAGTCCTTTCGCCTGTGTAGAGTATCTGGTCACAAAATTAAATGCATTGCATGTCTCTCCACATTACTTTTCTCTTGTCATAGGGAGTATCTATCCATATTTATTGCACCAGTTCTGGCATCGTCAATTATCTTACCACTATAGCCTCTTTGTAATGATCTGTCTGCCAGGTTCTCTGATCCTGAATCAAAATTCACATCTGTGTTGCAATTCCATCAGATCCAAAGGAATTGACCCTTCAGGATATTCTCAGCCACATGGGGTGGATGGTAACTAGAGGCCAAAAGTAAGGTGTGGCCATCCGCCTCTCTTTTGTACACATTGCTGTGTATAGCTCGCCCTGGATTTTTAAACATAGATCTATATAAGAGATTTTTTTCTTTGTTACAGGTATAGGTACATCTCAAATATTGATTCGAAGAATGTAAAAACTGGACAAAATTGTCAAGTTCTGTCTTGTCTCCTTTCCAGATTAATAAAATATCACCTATATAACATTGCCAAGTTACAGTCTTTGTTAGAAAATTATTTATTTTAGTGTAAAAGACCATATCGTCTTCCCATTTCTCCACATAAATATTTATTTAGTTTTTGTTGACCAGGTAAGAGTACTAGACAAAGTCTGCCTATTTTCTGGCATGACCCAGGGAAGGGGAATATAGACGAATGCCAACTGACCTTGAACCAGATTTAACTATTGGTGGTATTTTTAATGAATGGGGGAAAATTTGGCCAGGGCATTGGGGAAATTCCCCTACTCAGACTGTAGGGGGAGGTGCCGTCTTAAGCGTGGATGGTCACTTTGTCCCAGATGTCGAGGAGTGAGGATGCTGGTGAGGTAGGGGAGCGGGTCTCTTCCCCATCTTCGATTGCACTAGAGACCCAACCTGAAGATGTGAACTTTTCGCCGATAATGTCTGGACTGGAAGGCTCAGCCTGTTCTTTGCAGGTTACCAACGATTCAGTTAATTTTGTTGTGAAGGAACCATGAGATCAAACTACTGATGCTAATGTTTTATTAGGTCTGGATTTGGGAGAAGTAGCTGATTTGACAAAGCAGGAGCAGTTTGCGAAATCACAAAGTATTGCAGCAGGAGTGAGTGCCAGTGTTACCGGAGGAACCAAGGAGGTCGGATTACCCGGATGTAAGGATTGGGAGGATGCCGGTAACTTAGCGCACTTTTCAAATGCTATGGATCAAACTTTTCACCCACAGGATGGCACGACCTCATGAAAAGGGGTATCAGGCAAGATTCTGGGGATTGCATGGCAAAAATTCACAAAACAGGATATTGCTGCTAATATGCAGGAACAGGACCAGATACCAGAGGCTGCTTTACAGGCCACAGAATGGGTACGGATTCTGATGGGTTGGTCACTGGATCCCACTGATCGGAAAGTAAGTGAGTACAATTCCATGCAGTTTACTGACACAGGGGAATTATTAGTGACAGCCTCAGAGCATGCATCAAACACTATACAGAATGTTGAGCTTGCTAAAAATGCAGGGGGAATGGGCACGGTTTCTCAGACAATTACAGGAGTGACCCCACTGCAGGTTGTTAATGAGAATACTCCCATTCCTGGCCCTAGTAGACAAGAACTTGTTGTTAGTGGTGCTGGATATAACAACTGAACACTGACACCAGCGGCACAATTACCCAATACAGAAACTTTACCGGTGAGGCTAGGGCCTGATATTTTACAAGACCCTGGCAAGAAAAAAATGTTTAAACCTCTTCTTAGTATGGCAGATTTCTTTAAATCCTCTGCTAGAGAACCAGCCCTGCAGAGAAATGCAATAAGATTAACGTATAAAGGGGGTTTGGAAGATCTGCCAGACAGAACCTATGTTGGGAGGAAATTACTAAAAGATTCCTTAAAATTATGTGCTTCCGAGGTGTTTGCTTTGATTCACATGGATGACAGTAACTATGGTATTATTTTCAAGATGGTGGAAGCTCTGGATAGATTCAGGCTTAAGTATAATACACTGAAAGATTCTCCATTATGTGCCCCGTTTTTAGCAATACCCATTACCAAACCATCTGTTAGAACAATTACTGTTCTCTTTAAGAATGAAGGTGTGGATATTTCTGATATTCTATATTGGCTCAAGAAACAGTGTGAAGTGCTTGACCATCCTGTACCCATAATAGATTCAGAGCAATTTTGGACTGGAGGCTGGAAAATAAAGTGTAAACTGTTCACAGCCAGTAGTGGTACTGCGCATTTACCTGGCTGTTTTTTCTTGGGGAAAGACAGATGCTCCCTGGGCCTCCCATAATTCAGGAGATGGTCTGACCCAGGAGGCCTTAATCACCCAGGCCCAGAAGAAAAGTTGTGTTTTAGCCTCAGCGAAACGTATGCAGGATATCTTACAAAATAAAACAGCTGTCGATAAAGAATCTACTACTCTTCTGGGTATGACAATCTCTGTTGAACCACCTATAACAGGGGGACACATCTCTTCAGAACCTACTATCTGTGATGGAGATGAATCTCAGATGGATGTTTCCACTCAGCCAAATTTGGACCCACAGGAAGACCAAGTTCAGCCTGCTTCATCTGAGGAGGTTTCAGGTGATGCTTTGCAAAGTGTTTCCTTGAACTCACAAGATATGATTTTGGATATGGCACAAGAATTGAGTGATGGACAAGTTCTTCCGGGTCAATCTTCAATGCCCCCCCACCTGTAATACTGTCTGAAACTTCGTTTAAAACTGTCACTTACAAAAAATGCTCTAGAGAGAAGATGGGACTCCCCCCTGAGCTGAAGGGAAAAGAGGGGAAAAAAATGTCAAAACAAGGACTTATTTCACAATCTAACAAATATGCCCCTTTGCTTATTGATGCTGTGCCAACCATGTCTGATGATGGGGATTCTGGGTCTGATACATCCTCAGTTGCATCTTCAAGGGGGACTTCTTCAGACATAGATGAAGGATGTTCCAGGAGAAAGCAGTGGGCTACCAGATCACAACGTTGAACATATTTCACCATTCTTTCCTTGATAAATGGCAGATTTCCATATTTTAACGTTGAATGTCAACAGCATAAAAACTGAAATATGGAGGGATGTGTTTTTTCAAGAATTACAATGGTTACACACTGATATTATTTTTTTACAAACACCAGGATTAAATATTTTCAAGAGATAGCAAAAAGTTCAACCAAATGGCATCAGGGGGTCACATTCTGGTCACAAGGCCAAGACCGTTGCGATGGATATGGCATTTAGTTCTCTAATGCAGACTTAAATGTTACCAGATTGATAGATCTAAAGCCTGGTAGAGCCCTTATTTTAGATGTGTCATACAGGCAACAAAGATTTTGTTTGATAAATATATATTCACCTCAAGGGAAAGCTTTACAGGTTGCTCTTTTGAAAAAAATTCAACCCTTTTTGTGTACAGCTAGAACAATAATATGGGGGGTGAGGGTGATTTCAATTGCAGTATACAAAGGGAAGATAGAGGTTTAAAAAACAGTAAGCTGTTCTGTGATTCCAATGCGCTGAGAGAGGTTACTACAACTGCTAAATTGAAGGATGCATATCGCTTCTTATATAGTACTGGGGGTTTCACATTTCGCAAGGGTTTATAAAAAACAAGAATTGACTATCTCTGGATCTCGCAATCTGTAGAGGTTATACGGTTGACTGTTGAGGACCTGGCCTGTTCAGATCATTCTGCGGTGTACAGTATATTGATCGTTGCTGGAATCCAGAACAGTTACGTGAAAAACCAGCAAGGAAATTAAATGTTTCCTTATTAGATAATGAAGAAGTGGTTTTTGGTTTTAAGAAATTATGGGAAGCAAGGCTCTTTATTCAATGTATGTATGTATGATACCTTGCAAGAATGGTGGCTCGATACCAAAAAAATGTAAAACTTTATTTTCAACGCTTGATAGGGAAGTGAAATAGAGATACATGCTTTCTTTATTTGCAGCATTGGAAACAATTACATAGACTGCTTTCTTTAACTGATATTACAGGACAGGATTTTAGTTCACAAATACATCAAGTAAAGCAGACTATGTATTAATTTCAGTATAATAGAGTTAAAACTTTGAAACAGGAGTTGACGTTTGGTACGGTAAGTAAAAGACAGACTTTTGATCCTTTTAAAGATTGTCAAAAAGTGACCGACAAAAAAAATATTACAGAGTTGAAAGATGGGAATGGGGTGTTACATAAAGATAAACGTTCTATTTTAGAACTTATACACCAGTATCTCATTGATACTTTTGGTGCTGCACCTGTTACACACAATACCGATCGATTTATTAGATCTTTGGAGAAAAAAAGTGTTTCCAAAGATTTAGAGTTCCATATGGTAGGATTGATAACTGCAGAGGAAGTTCAGGCTGTAATAAAAGCAACTAAAAGTAATACTATTCCAGGAACAGATGGTATTCCTGCAGAGTTTTATAAATTCTTCAGTGATATTTTGTGTAAAGAATTGGCTAAGCTATTTAATGAATTATTGCTTTCAGCTGACATTTCTACTGATTTTGTAGAAGCTGAATTGATTTTCTTGTTCAAAAAAGGGGACAGGGCACAGCTGTTGAATTGGAGGCCTATTTGTTTATTGAATTCAGATGTAAAATTGTTAAGTAAGATTTTATCAAATCAGTTAGCTAAATGTGCAGAGAGTCTAATTTGTAAGGAACAGGGCTGTGCTATCCCTCTAAGAGGAATACAGGACAATTTGATTCTCCTCTGAGAATTATTTTGTAGAAATACTACAGGGGAAACCTTGTTAAGTTTTAAGTCTTGATCAAAGGAAAGCTTTTGATTCACTTTCTCATGGCTATTTATTTTTGGTCCTACAGCAATATGGTATTCCTTTGAAGTATATTTCTTGGTTAAAAGCTTTGTATAAAGCAGCTTCAATGATACATAGAGTAGATGGGTGGAGGGGTACTAGAGTGAATGTTTGTCGAGGAGTTAGGCAGGGTTGTCCCATGAGTCTCTTGTTATATGTGTTTGGTATTGATCCTTTGTTACATTTGGTATAGAAGGATCCTGAAATAAAAGGGGTGAGTTTGTCAGTTTCTTTTCTCCTTTTAAAAATATTGCCTATACAGATGACTTGGCATTAATTGTGAATTCAAACACTGAAGAAAGTGTAGTACAAGCACGAATTCAAGATTTTTTAGAAGCCTCTGGATCCTGTATTAATACTGATAAATGCATAGGATATCAATTAGGGGCCGAACAGTTGCTTCATAGACAGTATGCAGGAATTAGCCTGACTAGAGATGCTACAGTATAACTATTTTGGGACTACAGTTTGGGCCTGATAATGCTGCTATGCTGAATTGGGACACTAAATTGCAGAAGACTGAGGATGCCTTGGTTAGATGGGTTCAGACTCCACTTTCTAAATAAAAACAGATTTTACTGATTAAGTCTTTACTGATACCGATTTTACAGTATGTTAATTATATTTACCCCTCTCCTGAAACACTCCATACTAGATTATTTAGTTTATTTTTTTAGAGCATTATGGGGGAGTAGATTGAACCCTATCAAAAGAAATGTGACATATTGAAGTCTGAAAGAGGGAGGTATAGGAATGGTGCATCCTATTGCCTTTTGCTATTGTATATTCCTTTATTATAATGTCACTGAACCTGAGTTAAAACAAAATAGGTTATGGTATGTATTATTATTAGAATCGATTTAACCTTGTCTTAGAGCATAGGAACAGAAGAAAGGTAGATTATTAAGTGCAATACAAGTGATTCGGAAAGAAGTTAAAGAACTATTTCAGCTGGTTATAACATGGAAAGTAGACTGTAATATGGAAAATACAAAAAAAAAAACGGACTGATGTTTATGATTTATTAGTACGTCCACAATGCTTGGAAAGAATAATTTTGCCATATTGTGGTCCTCAAGATAGGTTAGAAACATTTCAACAGGTGCTGAATAAGAGGCTTCCAATCTTTGTTTGGGATGTCCTTTGGTTAACTACCCATGGGAAACTAAATGTAAAGAATAATAATAAGCACAAAGCCTTACAAGAAAGGTATTGTTTAAGACAGACTTGTCATCAGATTTTAGAGACTCAGGAACATCTGTTTCTAGAATGTGATTATGCTATACAATTTTGGGATTTTGTTGCACAGACATGGGGAATCCAACAGTTTAGACTGCTTACATATCAAGAATAAATTTTTTGTAGTATGGACCCCAGTTTGGCAGCAATTTCCGAAGGATACTCTACAGGTATTATTTGCTATTTTTAAGTATTACCTCTGGCAGGCGAGATGTAAATGTGTCTTGCAGCAGCATTTTATACCTTATGATAATTTATTGAACACTATTCAAGAAGAAATATGGAAAGTGTATGTAAAAGATTTGAGTTGCTGTTCAAAAAGTCACATGAGTCAATTATGGAGAAACTGTGACTTTCTATTTTGAGATATGCCGAATGTGATATGTTTCAAATTCTCTTATTGTTTTCCTATTAGTAATGTGGTTTTATTGAGTTCACTTGTATATACTTAGGTTTAGTGCCAGTACATGATTGTTAGAACTGTGATGTTTCGATATGTTTATGAATTATTATTCCCTTTTTCTCCACAAAATTCCCTTACTCGTCAGTAGGGGGAGCTGCTGTTGCAAACATGGAGATCTCCATTTTGGGAGATGTGGAGATGGAGACCAGACCTGTTTCAGGCCTTCTGTCTGGTGATGTAGACAACGAAAGTGTTACCATGGATATTCTCATGCCAGTACCTATGGAACACAATATACAGATAAAGGATCCAGTACTTACAGAGTTTCCACAGATTCCGATCCAGAAGGATTACCTAAACCTCTCTTTAGAGAAAAAATGGCTGATTCTGCAAGATGAGCTGGATTTGGTTGAAGCCCAGTTGGTGGAAGAAAAATTAAAATGTGAGGATGACAAGAAATGGAAAAGACTGGCTAATGATTCTCCTGACATTGCGAAGGGTTGTGCTTCTAAAATCTTTGTTACTAACAGTGCTCAGCAGGGTCCAGAAGATTTAGGGTTATGACCTTCCCAGGCAACTACCTCACATATTGGAAACGTGGAAAAAGCATGATCCCTGGAAGAAGCCCTGGAGAGGGCAGGTTGGAAACTGAACACGGACAGTGTTTGGATTGTGGATGTGGATACAGCTAAGGTTGGGGGAGATCAGGAAAATAATGAGAACCAGATTACACTATTGCCGCTATTACTGATGGTGTGGGAGATCAGCTGACTGAGGAGCATTCAGGTACTATTACTTTTTCCCCTATTTCGGGCACTTCTAACAGTAGTCAGCATATTCAACCTATGGATGCTGCTTGGCACTTAGCTAAACAAGTCCCTTCTCTGGAGCAAGTTCCAGATAAACAGAGAGGAGATTGGTAGAGTAGCCCCTGAGAGGGCAGAACAGTTCTCCACAAACTTTTGCAAACCTTTTTAAAAAACCTATGGAGCTTGCTAAAAGATAAAATGCTGTGTGTTCCCGATATGTAGGGGGTATGGAGACACCTCTGGATTGTTGTTTTTTTTTGTGGGGAAAGTGTTGTTAAAGTAATCATTGCAATTTACCCCTGCAGATGTTTATGTCCTTATCCATGCTGCAGGGCAATCAACCTTTGATATTAGTTTTTGGACCCCAGGTTTGTTGGAGAAATTCTGGGCTAGGTATGTGAACCTAAAAACAAACCCCCTCTGGATCCAGTTCCAAATAATTCCTCTAACAAACAATCATTTCGTGTGATCACGATTTTATTCAGGAATGAGGGGACTAATATCCAAGATATGCTATACTGGTTGGACAAAAAATGTGAGATGCAGGGTATGCCTGATCCTATCTTGGATGGGGAGGGGTTTTGGAATGGGGGTTGGAAGATAAAAATAAAGCTTCAGTAAGAAGGCACTGACTTGAAGCATTTGCCAAATTGCCTGTATGTTGGGCAGGATAAAGGTTTCATCTTTTATTCGGGTCAGCCTCATCGGTGTTTCAAAAGTAGGTCTGCCAGACACATCAGCCCCAACTGTGAAGTATTTAAGTGCACTCAGTGTAGAGACTTAGGTCACACAAGTTGTCATTGCCTGAATCCACTGAAGTATAATTTGTGGGAAGAGAAAGGTCACTCCTTCCCAACTTGCCCTTGGGCATCCCATAATACTGATGATGCGAACTATACAATGCAAGACTTTTATATTCAGAAAACGAAAACAGCTTCTGGTTTTCGGGGGTTTTCTCCTCCCCCTCGACCAAGTTCAGATTTGGAAGGCTCAACCATGGCTAGGTAGGATGCTGTTGTCTTAGTTGGCCCTTCTGACTCAAGAAGTGAAAGAGTCCATGTTCAGGAGGGTGTCCCACAGTCTTGTGATGAGATGGTCCCCCCAGACCCCCTCCACCTGTGGGTGATGGGTTTCAGGAGGTTAAAGTTAAAAAAGGGATGAGGGGGAGAAAGGCCAAGACAATCCCTGGTGCATCAGTTGAGACCGTTGTTCATAGTAACCCCTTTAACCCACTAAGAGAAGGCATACCTGAAGAAGATTTGGACTCAGACACTGCTTCTTGGGGCTCTTCACAGGCTGAAGCTCTCTCATATGCTGAAGATGCAGAAGGAACTGTTGCAAGTAGAACCAGGAGGAGGCAAATGGAAGTTAGGGCTTCCTCCAGGAAAGTTCCTTGAAGATCCATCTGAAACAGCCTTTTGGGGATGGGACATTATGATCTGGCTATAGCCTCTGTCAACACAAGTAGTGTGTTGTCAGAGAGAAAGAGATTAATGACTTTTGCTTTATTTTCTGACCAGAAATATGATATTGTGTTTTTACAAGACACCAGGTTGCAGACCCTGTCTGATATTATAGTAGGCAGGAATACATGGGTATGAGGTGCTAGTTATTGGTTGAGAGGTACAGATCTTTGTAATGGGGTAGCAGGGTTTTAAATAATTGATTAGCAGTTTTTTTTCCTGGGACAATACCAACTGTACAGAAAGGGCCGGATATTCAAACTGCTCCCAAAAAGTGCGCAACAGCAGGAGCAAGCACAAGTCCATTACGCACATGTGCAATAGACGTGATATTCAAACATGGAGCAAGCCAAATTGCACAACAAGCCAGCATCTGAATATCGCACAACCTGCCCTATAGCACAACCAGGAAGGGGAAGCTGAGCAGAGACGATGCACTATGGCGCAACAAGGGCTGCCCAGCTGAGCAGCCCAGAGGTGCCATAGCACAAGCAGGAAGCCCCCCAGCAGCAGAGCAATGGAACTGCACAACCAGGGAGGTAGGCAGGGGCCCACCACCCATGCCACAGATGGGCACAGGGACACACTGCAGAACCAACAATGTACCCCCACACCCCAAGCACAGCATAACTGGGGGAGGGATGGAACAGCCATCGGACCATGGGGACAAGCAAACAGTATGGGCCATGGTGCCCCAGCACACCCACCGGCAAGCTGAGACTGCCACACAAGGAGGGCGGACCACCCCACGGCACAGCAGCCCCCCCGTGCACAGCACACCCTGCACCGTGACCCCAAGACACCCCCCATGAGCAGTGACCACCACTGCAGGAATCCCTATGCATACCACCACCCCCCAACTGCCACACTGCAACCTCATGTACCACAGAACCATACAAGCCAGACCCACCATGAGCCACAGCAGCCAGCACAGACACCCACAGTGGTGTGTGGAAGCATGCAGCACACTGGATGCAACACAGTGCAGGGGCAAACACATACCCATACCCACGGGGACACTAACACAGGGATGCAGTAGTGTGGCAACCAAGCCCCCAGTGTGGGCTCATGAAAACTGTGCACACACAGCCTGCAGTCCCTCATGGCACACGGGTGACACCCACCCTGTGCATGAACTGTGGCCCTGTATGCCACCAGCAGATGCCTGGATCACATGTCACAGACAGTGGTGCACAGCCCCTGCAATACACACAAGCCACAGCATGGAGGTGGGACAGCAACTGCAGATGCCATAATGTCACCTGAGGCAAACATGCACCACACCATTGACAGGAGGCAACCCAGCATTGTGACGGTCACAGTGGATGACCTGCAGGGACAGCCACCACTGACAAGGCAGCAGACCTCGCAGGCCACAGACATGCAAGGGTGTCAGCTGCACAGGCCAAGGATGGGTTGACAGGGGCACAATGGACACAGAGCAGGCACCATGGACCACTGCACACAGTAATGCAATGCACAGGGAACAACACACACACCACAAATACTGACTGATAGCCACTCCCACACCAGAGACACTTCCCCACGCACACACACACATACCCATGACTGAACCACCCCAGATGCCATGCACACCACTGCAACTGAGCACCTATAGCCAGCTGCAAATCAGAGACCACCACAGTATTCATATCAAAATAACTGTATTCAAAAACATATAACAACAACAACTATTTACAATTATGTACAAACATGGGGTGGAGGGACAGGAACAAGGTGGGGGTGGCTAAGGGGCAGGGGTGAACATGTGGGAGAGGGAAGGCGGGGTGTGAGGGTTGGTCAAAGGGGGGGGAGGTTGTCTCTCTTCACTGGCGGCCAGCCTGGTCCTCTGCTGCCTGGGGCTGTTGCCTGGGTCGCCTCCTCCTCCTCATGCCATGCTGCTGCAGATCCCACAGGATGGCAAGGGACTCTTGCGCCACCCACACAAGGTCCTGGATGGACCGCAGCATTCGCAGGAGTATCCGCACACCTAGGACAAGGGATCAGATTCAATGGGTGTGACTGTCCATCCCCCTGCAGCCCACCCAGTATGCATGGCAGACAGCCATGTGCCACACTTCTGTGATGGTGTGCGCCCACCCACAGTGACCATGTCCACAAGACATGCCCAACCAGGCAGCAACAGCCATGTGTACCACTGCACACACCCACCGCCCATGTCCAGCACAGCACAACCAAAGCCATACAGTAACATGGCTATGCAGTGAGCAGGCAGTGCCACAGCCATGTGCCCAGTGCACGCATGGACCACCATTGATGCACTCCCAGACATGCAGTGCCACTGGACAGTGCTGACTGTCACATGTCATGTGCATGGCAGTGGTGTCCATGGATGGTGGCCATGCCCTGCCTCCCACCCTGTCACACAGCATGCAATAGCAATCATGGTGTCATGGCACTCACCCACATCAGGATGCTGCTGGCTTTGTGGTTGTTCACCGCCACGATCCGGTCCTGCAGCCATCAACCTCTGCTGCTGATCCAAATTCCTCCTCCGCTTGGCCACGCCTGTGGAAGACAAAAGGAGAGAAACACATCAGTACAAACCCAAAGCATATTCCCCCTGCCCCAATGTGTGTGCCCACCCACCCAGCCAGACCCACCCATACCATACCCTGTAAACACCACCACAGCCAACCCTAGACCATCCCTCCCCTATGTGCTGGACACATGAGACAGTGTTACCCATATGGACCTTACAAGTGTGTAGACGTATCACCTACCTGGACGAGGCACCACGCCCCTCCTGGCACGTGACCGCAGACGTGCCAGTAGCTCTGGCTCCCTCTGTCTCAGGTCCCCATACCGGTGCCTGCACTGTTCGGCCATTCTTCTGCGGCCAGTGGCTGCCTCCAGGTCAGTGGCCACCTCTTGCCAGACCTGGGTCCTGGCCCTGTCCAGTGGCACCTCACCAAACAGTGGGCCATAGTGTGGCTCCACAGTGGCCACAAGGTTGGCCATCTCAAGGGCATCCCACTGATGGGCTCTCCTGCGTGCCATCTCTAATGCTATAGTAGACAATATGGCGCTCCACAGCGGCAACCCCACGTGGAAGTGCTGCACGGTACATCGCCGCCATTCCCTATCGCGCTGTCGGTACAGCACTGCCATTCCCTATCGCGCTGTCACCGAACAGCGTGATAGAGCCATACACATGCCAGACGTACAGTGCCAGGGGGCAAAGGTCGGGCACAAGGTCAGGGGTCAGTAGCGCAAGGCCACGCACAGCGCCATCGGACGTCTACATGTCCTGCGTGAACGGTCACCTGCGTGCCAGTGCCACAGTGGACTATTGTGCAGTTGTGCCACAGCGCCATTTGGTGCCCAGTGCTGTAGCGCCACTGGCACAGTGGTGGCCGGGTCCTGACTTGCTGATCACACACAGCACGTCATCAGCATGGCAGATGCCGGCGTAAGCCACCTGGGCATGCGCAATGCGGTGTACTACACACACATGGAAATGCGCCATTGGCTCAGCCGGCTCAACCGTGTTGCGCAAAGCGCAATGGCGCAATATTCAGCCGACACATGCAAATCATCTGATCAGCCATTCAATGGCGCAGTGGCACGATTTGCATGTCATTACAGTTGCTCCACTCCTAATTTGCATGCATTGTGCTATAAATATGCGACAGTGGACTGCGCTGGCCAGAGTCAGGTACTGCAGCTGAGAGGTGAGTTGCAAGCTGTGTGATGTTCCGGGCAATGGTCATGGGATAACACTGTAGACTGCACAGTGACAGGTGTCCACTTCCACCCATACAGACCGACATGACTGAGCAGAGCCAAAGTGAGGGTGAGGATGGTGGGTGAAGGAGGAGGCCTAACTTCACCAAGGCAGAGACAGAGGCACTCTTCCAGGCCTACCTGGAAGAGGAGCCACTACTGAGTGGACAGCGTGGCACCCCTCAGGCCCGTGCGGCTGCATGGGAGGGGGTAGCTCGGGTGGTGAACCTGCACGGAAGCCACCAGCGCTCCATGCAGGAATGCAAAAAGAAGGTTGGGACAGACCGCAGAAGGGTGAAAGAGAAGGTGGCAGCCCTCAGGGTGGCACGCGCTGGCACAGGCGGGGGCCAGCCAGCGGTGGCGGAGCTGACCCCGGCTGAGGACCGACTGGCTGCATCAATGCAGCGGAGTGCCACAGAGGGCATACCAGGAGGTGGATTCCAGACAGGTGGAAGCCCATCATTGCACGGTATGACATGGTGGTGGTGTTGGGGGGGGAGGTTGATCACATGCACTAACATGTCCTCACTCTCTGTTACAGATCCTGTTCGTCTGCAGGGGACGGTGGTGGTGGACCATGCAGTGATGAAGACCTGCCAGAGTTGGAGGAGGGTCCATCCACCTTCTGTCGCCAGCCGCTTGCACAGCACCAGCATGCACGCCTGGCTGCCACCTCTGTTGTCGGTGAGTCAGGTGTGGGGTGCACAGCCTGTGTCTCAGCAGTCTGGCATGCAAGCATGCCAGCATGCTGTGACTGTGGCTGTTGCACGTACCTGCACCATTGATGATGCAAGGACTGCAATGGGCAGTGACACGTGTGTGTCCCATAATGGACACACAGCAGGCCAGCACGTGCCCCTGACCTAGCTGGTTCCAACGCATGTGCCAGCACGCCAGCACAGTCCCAGGCTGTGCCTGTCAGCACCGGTGGGGCAGCACCGGTGGCTGTGCAGGTCTCTGGCACTGTTGCAGCCACAGCAGTGGAACGAGTGGTGCCTGAGGCACAGCAGTTGGAGGGGCAGCAGCAGCAGTCATCCACCAGGTCTGGGGTTACAGGGTCCAGCGGTGGCACATGCACACCGCCTGTTGACATGCCCATACCTGGTTCTGCTGAACAGCGCCCACCCTCAAGGGGTGTTGAGCATCAGGACCTTCCATACCATGGGGGACAGATTGCTGATGTGGCAGACGTCCCGTTGGACGAGCACACCCACCTGCTGCGGGCATCAGTACAGCAGCAGATGTGGGTTGCAACATCCGTGGAGGCACTGTGCATGGCTGTGGAGCGACACAGCAGGGACAATGCAATTATCCTTGCAGAGAGGGTCCAAATGCGGATGGATGTGACCGCCACCATTGACAGGCAGACCCAGGCATTGGTCGCTGTCGTGGCCGCATTGGGCACACAGTCAGGTGCCCCTGTACCGCACACCCCACACAGCTTGCACTCCACTCCCCGTTCCCGGCATCGTATGACACCCAGTCTGTCGATGCTGGGTTCTGCTGTGGGCATCCCGAGCACACCTGGTGCAGGTATGTTTGGCATGCTGCACACCCCTGTGCGGACACGGTCACGATTGCACAGTGGGACCCCTGGTGGTCCATCAGTGTCACTCCATGTGGCCCATGATCAGCCTGCCAGTGCTGCTGGATCACGGCGGGGCCGCCCACGCATCCAAGGTGGCCATGGCACAGTGTCACCTGAGTGACCTGTGTCCCAGTGCGGGCCCTATCTGTTGCTGCCCCTGTGCAATGTTCTGTCGTCGGTGGGCAGTGCACTGGTGGGTGCCCTGCCCAACACGCTGACACACGGACCACCTGCACACCCACCCAACTGCTGTCCACAGGTGCTTGTGCATGATGATGCCTGCACACTGTACACCAAGGTGCAAGGTGCCTAGCTTGACACACGTATTTGGACAGTACAGGTGGTGGGGTGGTCTGTTGATCTGTGTGTTTGCCATGTCTGTTCCTGCTCTGCTGTGCACCTGCCCTGACGCTTTGTGCCTGGTGTGTGTGTGTGTGTGTGTCCAGATGACTGTTCAACCCTCCCTGATGGTGTGTTTGTGTGCCTGGACCCTTCAACTCCTTGTCGTCATGCACCCTGGTGTATTACCCTGTGTGCCTGTGGGTTGTGCCTTAGACAGTGTTGGTTGCACATGGCCCTTGACTTACCTGTGTACGCAAAATGCTCCTCCGTGATGGTGTCCCGCAGCTGGGCCTGCTGGATCAGTCGGGGTCCCGCCGTCCAAGGGGAGGCTGCTCATCACCATCATCACCGGCGCCACTGGCGCCCCTATCGCTGTCCCTCCTCAACCTGTATGGCTATCCTACGGTCTTTGGCCATGTTGTGCAGGATACAACAGGCCAGGAATATCCCACAGGCCTTTGAGGGCTGTACTGTAGGGCACCACCGGAGGTGTCTAGGCATCGGAAGCGTGCCTTGAACATCCCAAACACCCACTCGATGATGTTGCATGTGGCCGCATGTGCCTCATTATAGCGTTGCTGCGATGGGGTCATGGGGTGCCGGTACGGTGTGAGTAGCCAGGGAAGGAGTGGGTATCCGCTGTCACCTGAATGGAGATAGTGGGGATAAGTATCATGTTCAGGTCCATAATGCCCATATCCCTGTGTGCCACTACCATGGCACCTGTGGCATTCCCACCCTTGCCCCTAGTTTGCACTTCCTACATGCGTACTCACCCACTAGTTGGCCTGTGGGGATGTCCCCACTCTCAAATTGATGGCACAGTGTGGACTGATACCATATGAAGGCATCATGTGCTCCGCCAGGATATGTGGCACAGACATTGATTATGCGCCCACTGGCATCACACACCACCTGGCAGTTGACACTTGAAAAACCCTTCATGTTTCTGTATGCAGCCCCATCGGGGCCAGGTGGCGTGTGAATAGCCGCATGGGTGCAGTCTATTGCCCCTAGCACGCCAGGCATACGTGCTACCCTGTGGAACTCCTTCATGTTTGCTGTACGCTCTGCCGCGGTGCTGGGGAAATGGATGTACTCCGCAGCATGTGGCAGCAGTGCACTGAGGAATTGGGTGAGGATGCGTGACGTGGCCAACTGTGTTATGCCAGTGGTGTCCCCTGTCAGCCTCTGGAAGGTATCCGTGGTGAGCAGGCACATGCAGGCTGTTACCTTTGTCTCCACTGACAGCGCGTGACTCCGTCATAAGGGTGCCTGCATCACATCACTGCACAGCTCACAGAGTCGCCTCAGTATTGCCCTGTTCAGGTGGTACCGGCCCACGATCTCTACATCTGTGTACAGCTCAAAGCTGACACGGGCACAGTACTGCCTGTTGGGGGCGTACCGCCGACGGGCCCTTCCACGGCCATGTCCCCCTACAGCATGCCTTCTCACCCCCCTCATTACAGCTTCCATGAGGAAGCTGGCACTGTCCATGTCCCTGGCTTTAGTTCCCCCGCTGTTCTTGCTGTGTTACCCCGCTGTCCTGACTGCTACCGCCACTGCACCGGTACACCTACTGGCCTCTGCAGTCTGTGGCCCCACACACCCTCCCTTGTCCCTCTTCTCTCCTGTGCACTCCCTGGCCTGCACTCTTTGCCACTGTCGCACTCTCTTTCTCCCTGCCTCAAGTGGCTTCCCTGTAGCTTTCTTGCACCTCTTCCTTGAGCCTTTTTATTTTGGCTCATTTCCGGTGTGGCACACCTTCCAGCTCATCCGCTTCTTGCGCATTGTGCAGGTCTTTGAATATCGCATTGTGCTCTTTATGCATGGGTTCACCCCCTTCGGTTGCACATGCCTTCATTTGCAATGCGCTGTTGCTCAGCCTGTTTTCAGTGGCACAACTGCCTCCTGCTGAATATCGCAGAATGGCTCAAGTTCGGACTTGTGCATGTGCAACCCTATTGCGCATGGCGCAACCCTTTTGAATATCTGGCCCAAAGTATTTATATAGGTTTTCTAGAAGTGTTATGTTTATTAAACACATTGAGACAAGTGCGATACATTTTTACAATGTTTTATCACTTTTATGAGCAAAACACTAATCAATTTTTAGAGTTAATTAAAACCCTGGGGTAGGTATCTGTTTTACTACTCATAATGTTAAAATATTTCATCATGTAGAAATTTTGCCCGGTAGAGCACTTTTGTTAGATGTTCAAATTCAAGGGATAGACTTTTGGTTAATTAATGTGTATGCACCCCAGACTAAAATGGCTAGAAATGATTGCTTAAATTAATTTTGCCATATTTTTATATGTCTAGAAATATGCTTCTTGGAGGAGATTTTAACACTAGTAGATTTTTGGCTGATAGGGGACCACGTATCTCCAAAATATATTGTGACTCAACATATCTTAATCAAGTTTTACAGTTGACCGGTTTAATAGATGTACAGTATTTGCTTTCCCTAATGTCTTGAACCCCCCCCATACATTTTTAAAGGGCTTTTATCCACGAGGATAGATTTTTGGTTTTTGTCTCCTAATCTAACTATAAGACAAAAGAATGTAATGCCGGTAGCAACATCTGACCATGGTCTTCTTGAAATCTCTCTCTCTCCGACCTTGCAGCTACTACAAGGGGGAAGGGGTATTGGATACTAAATTTAAGCTTGCTAGATAATATATCGATAAAGGAAAGTTTTCAATCTCTGGTACAAATGAGTGAATCAGTGGCCTTTCTGTATGATTCCCTGGAGGAGTGGTGGTCTGAGAGTAAGGGATATTTCCAAAAACATTTTCAGTTGATGGGAAAATTGAATGGCACACAAAACAGAAAGGATTATAAAGATTTACAAGAACAATTAACTTTGTTGCAGAATTTACAGTTTTCTTCCAAGATTTCCTATGTAGACCAAATTGACCAACTTAAGAGTAGGTTATTACTTCTGCAAAATGACAGGATGAAATCCTTGGAAACCGAACAGAAATGGGGTTGTACGGGGAAGCAAGGTATTGTAAATCCCTTTGATTCATGAACAGCCCAGAGGCAGAATAAACTTATATACTACCTAAAGTCAAAAGAGGGGATAGAGAAATATGGAAAACAGCATATTATGGAGGAAGTTGAAGGATATGTAAAGGAAAAATTTTCCCTATCAGGTATATCGGAAAGGGAAGTACAGGATTGGGTGGCCTCTTGTGGATTGACACAAATTTCTGAATCTTTAAAATCCTCTCTGATAGCTCCGGTCACTGAGAGTGAATTGGGTTCCACCATCTCAGGACTAAAACAGAGTGTAGCCCCGGGTCCAGATGAACTTCCAAATTAATTTTATAAATTACTTTTTCCTATGCTTAAATCAGAGATTGTTGCTGCTTTCAATTTCTTTTTAAGTAAATATAAATTACCTTGTAGTATGTATGATGTTCTTATCTTTTTCCTGTATAAATCAGAGGATAGAGCATTTTTGGATAACTGGAGACCTATAACACTTTTAAATACGGATAGTAACATTTCGGCAAAATTATCATATCATCGATTAGCTTTGGTCCTAGAGGACATAGTTCATCCTACACAAAGTTGTGCTATTCCAGGGAGGAAAATTGCAGATGCTTTAATTTTGATATAAGAAATCATGGAAAAAGATACTGGCGGAGAATTGAGTGGCTATTTGGTGGGGTTGGACCAAACAAAAGCTTTCAATACTATTAGTCATCAATATTTATGGATAGTGTTGCGGGCTCATGGTTTTCCAGAACCTTTCTTACATTGGATTAAATTGTATTATCAGAAGGTGTTGGTTAAGCCATATGTGAATGGCTGGGTGGGGGCTAGTTGTCCAGTTAGCAGGGGGGTGTGACAAGGCTGCCCCCTGAGCCCGGCTTTGTATGTCTTGGCTTTGAATCCACTCTTAAGGAAATTACAGTTAAATTATAACATTAGGGGTCTTTCTGTGCATAGTGTGGATTTGGAAATGAAAAGTATTAGCTATATGGATGATATGTGCCTGGTACTGGGGGACCAGGCATCAGGAGATACAGCAGCTCAGGAAATTCAGCTTTTTATGTTGCTTATTAGAACTACCATTAACATAGCTAAAAGTACATACCTTCCTATTGGAGATTTGGTTAAACTGACTTCGGTTTGTTTGGACATCCCGTGCCAACTACAATCACAAAAGCTTTTGGGGGTATATTTTGGTACGGGTGATATGTGTTCTTATAATTGGAACCATATAATCTCAGAGGCTACGGTGAAAATTAAGAAATGGAACTCCTGGCACATGTCTAAATTAAAGAGAATTTATATGGTTAAAACTTTTTTATTAACTATGTTTTTACATTTATATGTAGTTCCCCCACTAAACAACTGGAGACTGTGCTTTATGGCATCTTCTTTCAGTGTATTTGGGGTAGCAGACTTAATCCGATAAAAAGAGGGGTCTTATACCATTCCATTAAGGATGGTGGTCTGAAAATGGTTCATCCAATTGTTTTCTTTTCTTTATTTTTATATGGTAATTTGAAACTGGTATTACAATCTAACAATAAAATCTGGACTCCCTGGGCATCAGATCAAGAAGGACATTGGCTTGGCTCCTGGGGAGCTGAGACTGCCATTCCTAAACAAAAGCATTACAAGGCCTTCCCTATTTTATGCAGTATATTTTTGGTAAATTAAAATGATAGTCCATTACGAAACATCAATTGTTGACATCTTCCAGGAAAGAGATGTATACACATGTTGTGGAGTGTTTTTTTATAGCTTTACCAAGATACTGGATTAAAACTCCAGTTGAGACTGCCAGAATAGGGGAGATGTTGACAAATCCTAGATTACAGGGTAAAATGTGGGATGTTCTCTGGTTATGCACTCATGAAAAATTAAATGTACGCAACAACTTGAAACATAAAGAGGTGGCAGACAGAGGGTGTCCCAGGGAAAGCACTTGTCAAGGAATATTGGAAACCATGGAACATTATTTTTAAAGTGTCCATATGTTCTGTCCTTTTTGTCCATTTTGTATTTAAAGTGGCCCAACTTTCCTTTTCATTTATGACTAGGGATATTTTGCTACTGGGCTTACTACCCCAAGCGTGGGATAAATATGACTCAGGAACCATTCATCTATTTTTGTGTTTGCTTGCACGCATGTGCAAGAAACATAGTGCCATCATCCGAGTTTTCCAGAGGTGTGTCAGCCTCTTCCAGTTCAGTCAGTGTGTTTGCAGGCGCAGTCGCAGTGCGCCAATCACTGCTCCAGCTGTCTATGACAGCAGTTGAAAATGCAGTGGCATACAGCTGAAAGGGAGAGCTCCACTTCAGTGAGCAGAGCTTCCCCCCTCAACACACATGCACGCATATTGCGTGCTGACGCACCCCCCCATACTGTATAGCCGATGGGGTGCCCAATGCCCCATCGGCTCCATGCCACCCCCAAAAGCTTGGTGCCACGCTGGGAACCCACCCCAGCGTGGCACACGTCCATATGGGCCGTGGGGTGCCCAATCCCCATCGGCCCAGCCCCCAAACAGCTTCACAGCTGCCATGCTGGGAGCCCACCCAGCGTGGCACAAGCTCATATGGCTGACGGGGTGCCCTATCCCGTCGGCTCCAGCCCCAAACAGCCTTTCCGGTCCCAGCATGGCAAATGTCCCGTGTCATCTTAATAATAAAAAAAAACCCTGTAAATTAAAAAGGTCCCTCGCAGTCTCCCTGCCCCTACCCGCACCCACCCACTGCGCACCCTGCCTAACCACACACCTCCCTCACCACATACTTACCTCCAGAGTCTGGCGCGACGATCTTCGGTGGACCGGGAACACGTCTGCACTCTTCAAAGCCGACCGCGAACTGAGGAAGTGCCGGTAAGCTGTATAATGTAATAGATAGGGTTTTTTCAACTTTGCTGCATATCTTGGGCATTTTTTTGAATTTTTGCACCAAATTTTCAACATGGGGTTTTTGGGACCCCTTCTCATGAATGCTGTCACTGTCATGGCATTATTGAGGTCGGGGTGATTTGCAGTCACTGCGCGAAATCACCTTTTGGGACTGATTAACGAAAATGACACTGCAGTGTTCATAAGGTGGGCTGTCAAGCTGTTTGAAAATTTGGTGGAAGCGTCTAAAAATGACTTTTATGGCGTGCGTTGTGCAGTTCCTATGCATGCTCGTAAGTTCGTGAATTTTTAATATTTTCACTCCAGATTTTCAACATTGCCATTTACCACACCTTCTTATGAGCAGTACAGCTGTCATTTTTCACATCTCACCCAAAACGTGATTCCACCCAACTAGCGCACAATGGCGCAGTTGGTGTGCGAAATCAATGTATGGGACAAATTAAGAAAATCACAGTGACACTGTTCATGAGCAGAGGTCTTAAAATGGCTATGTTGAAAATTTGGTGAAAAAATTCCTAAAAATGACTGTTTTACGAGCATGTGTTGCGCAGTTCCTACACACGCTCGTAAGTTCGCGAATTTTCAATATTTTCACTCCAGATTTTCAACATTGCCATTTTACCACACCTTCTTATGAGCAGTACAGCTGTCATTTTTCACATCTCACCCAAAACGTGTTTTACGCCCATGTAGCGCACAATGGCGCAGTCGGTGTGCGAAATCAATGTACGGGACATATTAAGAAAATCACAGTGACACTTTTATGAGCAGAGATATTAAAATGGCTATGTTGAAAATTTGGTGAAAAAGTTCCCAAAAATGACTGTTTTAGGAGTGCACATTGTGCAGTTCCTACGCACGCTGGCAAGTTTGCGAATTTGTAATATTTGCACACCAGATTTTCAACAGTGCCATTTTACCACACTTCCTTATGAGCAGTACAGCTACCATTTTTCACAACTCACCCAAAATGTGTTTCTGCACATGTAGCGCACAATGGTACAGTCAGTGTGCGAAAGCAATGTTTCGGACAGATTAAGAAAATCACAGTGACACTGGTCATGAGCAGAGGTCTTAAAATGGCTATGTTGAAAATTTGGTGACAAAACTCCATAAAATGATTGTGTTATGAGTGAGCATTATGCAGTTTCCACGCACCCTCGTAAGTTCATGCATTTGTAATATTTTCAGTCCAGATTTTCACCAGTGGCATTTTTCCACACCTCCTTATGAACAGTACAGTTGTCATGTTCCACAACATGGCCAAAATGTGTTTTCACACTTTCAGCGCAGAAATGCGTGGTCGCTGTGGGAAATCATTGTTCGGGACAGAAAAAGAAAATCACAGTGACACTGTTCATGATCGGAGGTCCCAAAATGCCTGTGTTAACAATCTGCTGTAAAAAAATCCCCAAACTAGTTACATTACGGGTATGCGTTGCACAGTTTCTATGCACGCTCTTGACTTCACCAGTTTTTTTAAGATTTTCACAGCAGATTTTCAACATTGCCATTTTTTACACCTCCCCATGAACGGTACTGCTGTCATTTTTCACATCCTGTTCGGAATGTGTTTTTGCACCTGTGGTGCCAAATGCCGTAGTTGCTGTGCAAAAGCAGTTTTCGGCTAACAAACTGATATTGCCACTGTTCATGAGGTGGGGGTCACAAAAAAACATGTTGCAAATTTGGAGTGAAAATACCAACGAATGCCTGAGGCGTTAGGGTTTCCGACCATAACTCCCCACCCTGTAGAGAATGACAGACATCAGGGGTGTGACTTGGGATTCTTGCCTGTAATGCTCATACCATTCCACCCCCACCCACACCCTGCAGCCAGTGAGAGGCATCAAGGTGTGCATCGGACTCTTCGGGCCCAAACATCACCCCATTCTCCTATACCGCACCCATCTCACTGTATTTCCTGATGGAATGGGGTGCGCATAAGGGCCAAAGACCCCAAGGCACACTGTGACACTTGTCAGCATCAGCAGGATAGGGTGTGGTAAAATGGCGTGGTTGTTATGCCTGACGACCTAAAGGCACACCCCAATGCCTGTCACTCTCTGCAGGGTGGTGATGGGGTTGGCTTCAGTTCAATACTTCGCTGCCATTCCTATTATGCAGCTCTGTAACTTCTACACTACCAATGCCAATGCCAGCAAGCAAACATTCGGCATTGACAAATACTTGTTGTTAGTGCTTAAGTATCATATATGGCACACAAGGTGCCAACTGGCACTGTATAAAAAACAGGTTACAGCAGAACAACTGTTCTGAATGATACAAAATTCAATTGTAAGGTTTAGGGACTTGGATTTGTTGAAGTGTTCGTCTTCCCAATTTCAGGATAGGTGAAAACATATGGAGTGGTTTCTAGATGTAGGTTAAAGTGTAGGTGCAACCATTTTTGGCTTGCAGGTATTAAGGCTTAGGAATGCTGGATTGATTTTATATTTGTTTCCTTCTTTACAAGATGTATTAAGGCATGCTGAATTTCTTATTCATGTTTATTTTTCTTTTACATTATGATTTTGTTGGGTGTTACACTATTATGGAGGTATTTTGCTATTAAGGTTTCATTACAATTTCCCCTACACTATTGGAGGGGGGTAGTCTTTAATTTTGGAGACTAGGTTTCAGGGTTATATACATGGTAAGGTGCTTTAATGATTTCTGTATGACACAATACTTATTAATGTTTGTTTTTTCCTTTTTGTATTATGATTTATGTGGAGTAACACTATTATGTATGTATTTCTTCTCAGTTATAATACCTGTTCCCCTACTCTTTTAGTGGGGTAGGGAAGGGGGTTTTGTATACATATGGATTACTTATGTTTGATGTTTCAGTATGATGTCATACTTATTTATGTTTATGATTTATTTCCTTATGATTTTTATATGAAGCAATACAATTTTGTATATTGTGTTTAAGTTTTGAATAAAAATTCCCCTACTCTTTTCGAGAAGTGCCATGGGGTCTTTAACATCCACCTGAACTACCACCAGAACAAGCAGATGGGACCTTGGTTTAATGTCTCATCCAAAAGACAATATCTCAGGAGTACAGCACTCCCCTGATGCTGCACTACAGTGTGAGTACTGGGATATTAACCAAAGTGCCTGGTGTGGGGATAGAACTCACAGCCTTCTGATCTCCCAGCCTCAGAGGCAAGTGTGCTACCTGCTGAGCTACTGACACTGATATTTGCAATGGATGGGATACACATCGACCCCATCGCAGTCCCTTTTGTCTGCAAATACATCTCCTGATTGAATAGAAACATGTTCTTTTGTTTTTTGTGCTGGACTCCCTAATCCTACTTCCAGAGGTCGGCCCTACCCTATCCATGTTCCCTCATGCCCAGGCATACCCCTCTGGGTGGGGGCCACTGGGGGGGCTCCTATCCAATGGTCATTGTAGGCAGCGCCCCAAGGTTACCCCTCGGGTCAGGGCCACAGGAGAGGGGCTCCCCAATGGACATCTAAGGCAGTGAGGAGCACGGCCGGGCAAGGGTATCATGCCAAGGGCTGGCAGTTTTTCCCATGCTGATGCCCCAGGGGCAGGGACATGAAATGACAACCAGTGTCCACCCCACCCCCAATGCTCTGGTGCCAGCCACACAGGACCCCCCAGCCTCTGCCAGGGGCTGACAAAGCACCAGATACACTCCCCGGAGAAGGAGAGCAATCAGAGGATGCTCAATCCTTCCCCCCCGCCCGCCGATGAATAGAAACATGTTACATTTCAACACATATTCTAGTAATCTAATCAGAAAATCTGTCGAAGGTTTATGCTCCCTCTCAACCTTATTCAAAAAATGTGCTGCTGCATCCAGGGCCCCTTCATGGGGAACGTTCGTGTATAACTACTCTGTGTGCATCGTAGCAAAATACATCGTCTCATCAAGTTTTATTGTGTCATTTAGATTTAAGCTCTCCTTAGTATCTTTAACATAGGACAGTAATGTCTCTACATGAGGTCTCAAAAAACTATCACAGTATTTAGAAAGGGGTTCTGTCAGGGATCCAATTCCACTGGCTATTGGACATCCGGGGGGATTATTTAATGTTTTGTGTACTTTAGGGAAAGTATATAGAGTTGCTATAATCAGGTTTTTGGTGATCAGAAAATCTTTAACTTTTTCATCAATAAAGCCTTTATCAAATGCCATATGTACAGTTTCATCAATGCTATATTTAAAGCCTGTTGTTGTATCCTGGGAGAGTTTACTATAAAATTCACGGTCACTCAATTGTCTCATTATTTCTGCCACATAAACTTCTTTGTTCATTAACACAACAGCCCCTCCCTTGTCTGCTTCTTTAAACACCAAGTTCAAATCCCTCTGTAAACTTTTTATTGCATCTCATTCTTTATTAGAAATGTTGTTAAAAGTCAGAGGTTGTGGTTCCCCAAGAAATTTTTCCAAGTATTTTTTACTAACTCCTCAAAGATTGTAACAGCAGCACAAAACGGGGGGGCAGTAGGTAGACTGTGGTCTAAAAGTTACAGGAGTTGTGGCTGAGCTAGTGGTTGCAGCATTCTCATTCTTTTTAATGAAAAAAGCTTTCAGATTTAACTTTCTATAGCTTACATTTAAATTAAGTTGTGTTTGTTCCCTATACAAAGGTGCTGAGGATGCAAAACGTAAGCCTTTTCTGAGGAGATTGATTTCATGGCCAGACAGTACGTGTGAGGACAAGTTGATAATTTGTGAATTTGACATTGTATCGCTCACCTCCTGCAACCCAGATATGGTCTCTGATTGTATGTCCTCCCTCTGTTGTACTGATAGTAACCTCCTTGGTTTTGGTATTCTCTTTCTTCCCCACTGTGTCTCCTTCCTCTTCCTCCATTGAAAACTCGCGGAGGGTCATGGAGTCTCATACTCCTTTATGGTACAGGTTGGGGGGGGCAAAGTTTGTTGTTGTTGCTGCTGCTGTAAATTCTGTATTGGGGACTCCATTGTTGCTCGGTCTTGATATAAAAAAGACCTCTAGTACTTTCTTCATTTTCAGATTCACAATAGTTGGTACTGAAATTAAATGAGACGTTTTTGTTCTGTTTCAAAAATTTTGCTGGGTGTTGTTTTTTTCCAGTTGTTTGTTTGTTTGATTGATTGATTTATCTTATCGGAATTGCAAACCTTTGAGTCAGAGACTCCTTTATAAAGGCTCCACATCAGTAAGACAGTATACAAGCATAGAACAGACAATCATAAGCATAAACAAGCGAGTTACAGAGTCATAATACGACATAGTAGCAATCAATAGGTCAAAATAAGACATTTCACAATCGAGGATGTAGCTCCTGGAGTGATTAAACAGAGGGTTATAGTCTAGAGAAGGCAATGGATGGGTTAAGCAGGATAGACAGGGGTAATCAAGCAGGACAAGTGCCCAAATTGACACTAGGCCTTTGTCTGAGGTATCAGAGCTATTAATGATGGGCTGTAGATGGGGGTGGAGATATGAGTGTAGTGAGTGGGCTGGAAGTGGGTCCTAGTGGAGAAACATAGGGAGTTTGGCTAGAAGCAGTCACAGGCTCCTACAGTGTGGATAGTTTCCCTAAGGAGGAGTCTGAAGCAGCCAATTTTAGCTTCAGAGGTGATGGTGCTGGGAAGTGCATTCATCCGGAGTGGAGCCCTGTAATGAAAAGTTCTCTGGCCCAAGGCCAGTTTGCAGTGGAGAACCTGGAAGAGGGATTTAGTGGAGCTGTGGGTATTCTTTAGCACAGGTGCAGATTGCATTAGGGGTGTGAAGCCGGAGGGGGTGAGACCATTAGTGATTTTTTTGGCGAGAAGGCAGGTCTGATATTTAAGCCTCCCATCAACATCAAGCCAATTAGTAAGACTATAGAGTGAACAGGTATGTGACAGGTGATCACAGCTGGTAACAAGGTGACATGCTTTATTTAGGGATACCCTGATTCTATGTAGGGCGGTGTTATCAGATGCCCCATAGGCCAGGATCCCATTGTCAATAAGGGACAGGATAGATGAGGAGACAGCAAGCTGCAGATCTTCTGGTGGGAGACAGTGCTTATAGTGGTAGAGTAGACGAATATGGGTGTTAACAATGCAGCTAAGGAGGTGGATATGTTCATGATAGGTAAAAGCATTATCAGGAGTGACCCCAAGATATTTAAAGGAGTTTACCTGCTCCAGGGGTACCAGCTGGGAATTAAAGATTTGCAGGGGGAGGCAACTACGTTTGTTCTGGGAGTGTGCAAACAACATAGTTTTGTTTTTTTTATAGTTTAGCACTAGTCGATGCTCGGTGAACCAGGATTCTGCCTCTTTGAAGGATTGTTAGAGGGCCTGCTGTAAGAAGGTTGGGTCAGAGTGGGTGGAGAAGAGTACTGCATCATCAGCATATAAGAGCAGTTTTCCAGAGCATACCTTGGATAGGGAGTTGAGAAACATATTGAAGAGAAGGAGGCCCAGGATGGATCCCTATGGTACATCAGAAGTGACAGGGAGGCAGGTGAGAGAGTGTTATTTATCCTAACCTGCTGAGACATGCCAGATAGGTAGTCAGAGAACCAGCCAACAGCATCTAGGGAGAGACCCAGGAGGGAGAGGGCAGATAGTGAGAGGGAGTGGTTTACGGTGTCAAAGGCTTTTGACAGGTCCACGAATACTCACCCAGCCAAACGCCCACTGTCAAGGGTTGAGTGGATGGCAGTGGTAAATTCTAACAGTGCAGAGGTGATGCTGTGACCTTACTGAAAGCCATGTTGTTCATGGCATACAAGGTCGTATGTAATGAGGTGGTCAGTGAGTTGGACAGAGATGATTTTCTCCGGGGCCTTGGAAAGTGGGGGAAGTATGGAGATGGGAGAGTAGTTCCCCGGAGAGGTACGGTCACCACTTTTGAGGATGGGAGTGATAGCAGCAGTTTTCCATTTGAAGGGGAATTTGCCTAGGCAGAGGGAACAATTTAGGATGCTAGTTAGGGGGTGGAAGACTTCATCAAGAGTTAACTGGAGTATTTTCAGATCCAGGGAATCGCTGCTGAAGCGAGATTTACTTAAAGCTTTTAGTAGAAAGGGCTTTGCCTCCCACTGGGAGATAGTTCTGAAATGAAAGGGGGGAGGAGGGTGGGTGGGGGTTGGTCATGGAGAGCAAAGAAGTTAGGAGGGAGCACACCGCTAAGGTCAGAGAAGGAGGAATTTAGGGTGTCAGCAATGAGTTTGGGGTCAGTAGTGATGTAGCCATCGACACTGAGCTGGGGGCCGGATACAGACTTTCCATTAAGGTCCTTCAGGTTGTCCCAGAACTTGTGTCATGAGCCCCAGGAGGAGGTGAGGGATGCCCGATAGTATTCTGATTTGGCTTTTTGAATGTCCCAGGTACATTTGTTCCTTGCCGCCTGATAGTGCTGCCTATCAGACAGCTTGTCAGATTCAAGAGAAATGTGCCAGAGGGTATCTCTATGATGCATTTGGTCAATGAGAGCCTGGAAGATCCAGGGGTGCCAGGGCCTTTGACAACACATTGTATACCATTCCCCCTCATAGTCCCCTTTGTCTCGGATGAATTTTGTCTGTTTCAAACTTTTTAAATCATTATTCAGTTTAAGTATAGATTCCTACAATCTTTTGTTCAGTCTATCACATTCCATAGGATTCTTATTTCTTTGAGCTGTGGTGTCCTTTTCTACATGGGTGGGGAGTGCCCAAATTTTTTGTTTGTACTGATTTTCAATATATGAGCACCACGTATCCTTGTGCGCACTCTATATGGTTTCTGTTTCTGGACTTGTGAGTGCTACACACAGGACTACAATAAGTGTATTGTGTAAAACCCATAGGACACACCTTGGAACAACTGAATCATAATGTTATTGGAAGCAACTCCAAATTGATGCTTTCCAAGCACAGGAACCAGCCCAATAACCCCTGCAAGGTGGTCCTGTGCCCAGGAGACCGCCCGCCCGTTGACCCATATGGCTAGGACTTCTCCGTCTGCCTGGGTGCACCTCGGATCCTCCAGAACCAGCCCAATAGCCCCTGCAAGGCAGTCCTGTGCCCAGGAGACTGCCCACCCACTGACCCATACAGCAAGGACTTCGCCCACCTGGGCACACCTCGAACCCTCTGGAACCAGCCCAATAACCCCTGCAAGGTGGTTCTGTGCCCAGGAGAACTGCCTGCCCACTGACCCATACAGCAACGACTTCTCTGCCCACCTGGGCATGCCTCAGACCCTCTGGAACCAGCCCAATAACCCCCACAAGGCAGTCCTGTGCCCAGGAGACCACCCACCCGCCCACTGACCCATACGGCAAGGACTTCTTCATCTGCCTGGGTGTGCCTCGGACCCTCTGGACCAGCCCAATAACCCCTGCAAGGCGGTCCTGTGCCCAGAAGACCAGCTGCCAACTGATCCATATGGCAAGGACTTCTCTACCCACCTGGACACACCACAGACTCTCCAGAATCAGCCCAATAACCCCTGCAAGGCAGTCCTGTGCCCAGGAGACCGCCCGCCCACTGACCCATACGGCAAGGACTTCTTCACCCACCTGGGCACACCTCGGACCTTACAGAACCAGCCCAATAACCCCTGCAGGTGGTCCTGTGCCTGGGAGACCGCCTGCTGACCCATACAGCAAGGACTTCTCAGCCCACCTGCGCACACCTTGGACCCTCCGGAACCAGCCCAATAATCACTGCAAGGTGGTCCTGTGCCCAGGAGATGGCCCACCCACTGACCCATACAGCAAGGACTTCTCTGCCCACCTGGGTGTGCCTTGGACCCTCTGGAACCAGCCCAATAACCCCTTCAAGGCAGTCCTGTGCCCAGGAGACCACCCACCACCCACGGACCGATATGGCAAGGACTTCTCTGCCCACCTGGGTGCGCCTCAGACCCTCTGGTACCAGCCTAATAACCCCTGCAAGGCAGTCCTGTGCCCAGGAGACCTTCTGTCCTCTTACCCATGTGGCAAGGACTTCTCCGCCCACCTGGGCATACCTCGGACCCCCCCGGAACCAGCCCAATAACCCCTTCAAGGCAAGCCTGTGCCCAGGAGGCCTTCTGCCCACTTACCCATATGGCAAGGACTTCTCTGCCCACCTGGGTGCACCTTGGACCCTCCAGAACCAGCCCAATAACCCCTGCAAGGTGGTCCTGTGCCCAGGAGACTGCCCACCCACTGACCCATATGGCAGGGACTTCGCCCACCTGGGCATGCCTTGGACCCTCCCAAACCAGCCCAATAACCCCTGCAAGGTGGTCCTGTGCCCAGGAGACCACCCGCCTGCTGATCCAGATGGCAAGAACTTCTCTGCCCACCTGGGCACACCTCAGACCTTCCGGAACCAACCCAATAACCCCTGCAAGGCGGTCCTGTGCCCAGGAGACTGCCCGCCCGCAGACCCAAACAGCAAGGTAATCGGAATCGCCAGCACGGTCCTTTGTTTGGGCATATGCAAACTGAGGAATTTTGAACTTGATTTGGCACCTAAAATCCTCGGGACACAATACTGCTACTTTCAGCCCCTTGGGATGCTGCTGAGATCGCTGCTGCACTGAATCTGAATTAATCTGCACAGTAGCTCTTTCAAGCTTTAATTAATTTGTGCAGAGGCTCTTTACTGAATTTTGTGTGCAGAAGCAGACTAACTGTAACTGTGCCACTCGCATTTGAGAGGACTTCGGTAGCTAGTAATTACAGTCCGCGCCACTCTCAGCTTAACCCCTCCGGCGCTTTGCACCAGCTCCCACCCACTCCCCACCCGCCCACCCTATCTGGGCATTTGCTTATATAGCTCACTTTTGTTAGTTTCAGTTAGAAACTAACAGGCCACTCTGCCATTTGCTCCTTATAATAATCTACTACTAGGGGTGTCTGTTTAACACTGGTACTCTCTGCTTACTTAAAGGAACCGTTTGTTCTCTCCTTTATGGCTGAAGACTTTCTTCTCACAATTGAGAATATTTTTCCTGAGGTTGCACATCATGACTTGGATCATTTTGTTTTCGCTAGTGACCTGCCTATTGCTCCACTCATTTGCTAAGCTTTCCCTGTTCCCATGCTCCCATAGTTATTCCTGGCAGCAACACCCGAATGAAGATTTCCATTTTTCTAACCAGCTGGTCAGACCTATTGACTGCTTTGATCTCACTCCACTATTAATCCCCAGATACCTCAATTATCTGGTAGCTGCCTACCTAAACTATACACTCAGCCTTAAAATTACTCCTGTCACCTTGTGTATCCATTGCAAGCTCTGGTATTTTCTGCTGCTCGCTGTACCATTGGCAGGCGATGTGGAACTGAACCCTGGTCCTCCACATCATCAGACGTGTAATGATGTTTCCTGGGCCACTACTACATGGCTTTGCATAGCCCACCTAAATATTAGGAGCCTAATGTGTAATCTCACTGATCTAGAGGCATGGGTCTCCATACATAACCTGGACATATTGTGCCTATCGGAGACGTGGCTCAAACCTTCCACTCCTGACTCTGTCTGCTTGTTAAAAGATTACAGTCTCCTCAGACATGACAGAATATCACCAAAGCGGGGTGGGAGTGTTGCGTTGTTTTATAAAGCACATCTAAATGTTTCGCTGACTAAAATCCCACAATCCTCCACATGTGAATCCCTTCATGCACTCCTACTTTTGGGCCCTAAGAAACTACACATAATTGTTGCCTACAATCCGCCCTATGGAGGGCTGTCTGCCTTCTCAAATTTGCTTGAGGAAGCAGTAAAAATAGCAGGGAACAGTGAACTACTTATTCTTGGGAATATTAATCTAAATTGGCTTGGTCAAACTCATAGCTCACTTCTATCTACAATTCAAAACTATCACCTATACCAAGTCATATCTGTGCCCACAAGAATCTCCCCTAAAGCAATGTCCAGCACGCTTTTGAACTGGATATTAACAAATAGGGTTGACAGAATTGTAGATGTAGGCATCCTTCCAGACTGTATATCTGATCACACCCCCATCTTTTGTATATGGCAACACTCTTGCTCCCGATCTCTGCCACCACGCTATATCACCTTCAGGAACTATGCCAACCTAGATCAGGCAAAGTTCCTATATGAAGTTTCGTCTATTGATTGGTCTTATCTTTCCCAGTCCCTGGATGCCCAAACAGCTCTAGACTATTTTCTAGATCAGTTTCTAGCAGTCCAGAATAAGCATACACCCCTTGTGACCCGACGTGTTCTAGTTAAACCTACTAGGGGTTACACAAAAATCTCCTAGCTGTGTTGCATGCCAGGGATAAGAGCTGGAGGCATTTCAGGAAATCTGGCCTCAATACTGACTTCCAGACATAGAGGGCACAGAGAAGTGTTTGTAAAAAACAGATCAGGCTAGCAAAAAGTTTTTACTGTAAGGGGCTACTGTTGGAAGCATCAGGTCACCCTAGGAAATTCTCGGCACATGTGAAAACATTCTTAGGATCAAAGAAAATTCACCTGGAAGACGATATGGTCATAAATGGAGTCCACTGTAATGACCCTAGGACCATTGCCAAAGCGTTTAATAAGCAATTCTCAGACCTGTCCAGTTTCACATCTGCATTTCTCCCCACGCAGCCCTCATCCATATTCACTCCACCCGCCTACTCTGCATTTCCCCCTCCTTTTTACTTTAAGGCGGTAACTAAATCTGAAGTACTCGGTTTATTGAACTCTATTTCTGATAATACCAGTGTGGGCTCAGATGGCATCGAGCCCAAACTTTTAAAACTGGCTGCATCATTCATTGCCCAACCTTTGTCTAGAATTTTCACCCTCTCGCTTTGTACTGGATATGTCCCTGTGATCTGGAAAGTGGAAAAAGTTACCCTGGTCCCAAAGAAAAGAGATAAAAGGATCATGACTAATTATTGACCGACAGCCATACTATCTGTCTTATGCAAAATTATGGAAACATTAGCATCTATCAAAGTTACTGAATTCCTGACCAAATATAACCTCCTCTCACTGATTCAGCATGGCTTTTGTAAAGGTCATAGCACCTCCACTGCCATTCAATTCTTATGAGTCCAGTCCCTTACCAATTAACTTAGGTGTCCCTCAGGGGTTGATATTAGGCCCCCTTCTTTTCTCTATTTTTATTAATAGCATCTCGTCAGTTATCCATGATTGTTCCACGATCCTTTATGCGGACGACCTGGTCCTATACTGCAGTGATAAGAATGTAAGCCACATAAACCAAACACTATCATCTGCTTTCATGCCTACTCAGTCTTGGCTCTTCCACCATAAGTTAATCCTTAATGCTAGTAAAATGCAAACCATGTTGTTTGGGACTGCAGTCAAATTAAAATGCAATCAAGACTTATTTAAGGTATCTGGACAGGGTGGGATGGACCTTGAATCGGTACGCTCTTTCAAGTATCTTGGAGTCTTCCGTAATGAAAACCTCAACTTTGATAAGCACATAACAGCTACCTGTAAAGCAGTTAATGCTAAAATTGGGGTAGCCTACAAAACAAGCTATGTCCTTACACAGTCAGCTAGATTAGCCATTACCCATGGGATATTGCTGCCATCGCTATACTACAGGGTAGTCTCTTACTTCTATGCATCCCTCTCGCTCCTCAGAAAGTGGGATACTACCTGTAACAGCATCTGCAGGTACGCCTCTGCCTCCCCCTGGTCAAAACACCACTGTCAGCTCTATGCTGATCTAAATTGGCTACCCCCCACTTCTGCTCGTGCTCTGGTCCTTGGCTCTTTGACTGACAATATTCTCAGAGCAGGTATCCCTGTCTCACTTGCCTCCCTGCTTACTCCATTGCCTTCCTTGCATGGTTTTCGATCATCTGATAAATCTCTGCTGCTTACACCTAGATGTAAATCTAACAAAGGAACCCTAGCTTTCTCGCATTAGGCGGGCAAACTCTGGAACTACCTACCTCTTGATGTCCATCTAGCTCCCAGTCATGGCCAATTCAAAAACAAATATCGCTCCTTCCTCTTTAGCCAGGTCTCCTGTACCTGCTTCAAACCCCCCTGAACATGGCACCCTGCTTCTGCTGCTCTGCTGTCACTCTACCCCTGCTGCATATTGATCGCCACTTTCCAGGCACTTAAGTTTCAAATGGCTATGCTTTATGCTCTGAAACCAATTTGTTCTTTGCTTGATGTGTTGTATTTCGACTTTGTATTGCGTATGTACTCTTAACAATCCTGTAATTTACCCATGTACCAGTGAACTCTTGTTTATCTCTGTATTTGCTTCTCTCTCAGTACACAATACGTACTCCCTGTTTTACCCCGCCTCACTGTAACCTCTCGGGTCATGCCTGGCGATAGTCATGTTTTGGCCATGGCACTTACCTGGTAAGCAAAACCAAAATTAATTAAATTAATACTGTAACCGGGCTATAAATTACTACTTCTGTATGAACTTACTGTGCAAACCAATGTAACCTTGTTTCTGTAACCTATTCTAAACACAGTACCTTATATTCACGATGAAATCCAGATGTAAGTTACCTTGTCTGTTTTGAACCATTTTCTGTATTCGCCACTGTCTGTTACTTCCCTGTAATTGCTCTGTAATTCTCCTGGGTCATGCGTGAAAATAGCCATTTCTATGACTAGCGCACTCACCCGGTAAACAAAAAACTAAACAAATATGTAGACAAACTACTAACTACAGCAGTTACAGCAAACTCATTTTTAATGGAGGACAGTGGAATCGAAAGAACAGTTACATAAGAACTTACTGTATCAGTAGATCTTTGAGGGATCTCAGTCATCAGATTACACCATAGGAACTTCACCATCAGGTCATGGGGAATCCACAAGGAAGATTTTCAGCAGTAGATCTTGGCCCACCCGTGCTGTCAGCTTTGACATGAGTCAACATCATTAACTCTATAAAGGCACAGGTGGGCCCTTGTCCTCCTCAGTTCATTCCCTCTGGAGACAAAGGGAGCAAGGCTGACACCCTGGGGACCCAAGGAGAGTGAGGGACCCAGCTGTCAGAGAAATGATGGAAACAGCAGACAGCCAGGTCCAAAATGCAACACACTTGTTTTCTCTATATAATCGGAATTAAGGTTAAGTATTGCAGTTTCATAGTTGCTTCTATTGTTTTTTTATCATTTTAAGGTATTTTAGTTAAGGTATTGTTATTTTCTGCAATATTTAGTGGAAAATTAGAAAATATTTTTTCTACTATAAAATCAGGACATGTAGTGTTTTTCATGTTTTTTTGCAGGACACAGCTGCCCAAATCAGGACTGTCCTGCGAAGATTAGGACAGGTGGTAACCCTATATATGGACAGTCTGGGAGGCTGGATCTCCATAAACCTAAGACAGGAGAGGTGGAGCAATCTACCCAGACAAGGAGCTTCTTAAACTTAAGACAGAAGACCTAGAAAACTGAACTGATCAAGGAACTCTATAAACTTAAGACTGGAATCCTTGCAGAACAGCCCTGCCAAATCCTGCACAGGCTCTCGAAGCGATGTCCAGATTGTAATGCTTGGTGAAGGTGTGGACTGTATTCCAGGTGGCAGCAGCACAAATGTCAGCAGCTGAGACCCCTTTGAAACAAGCCACAGAGGTAGCCATGCATCCGGTGGAGTGAACTTTGACAGCACCCTGCAATTCTTTGCCATACTTATTGTAGCAGAACACAATGCAATTTGCCAACCATTTGGATAAACATTGCTTAGAAACTGAAGCACCCTCTCTGCCCGGGGCAAAAGATACAAACAACTGCTTAGACTTTCTGAACTCCTTAGTCCTGAGCAGGTATTACTTCAAAGTTCTGCGCACATCTAAAGTATGGAGCAGTGCTTCCCCTGGATTGGCAAGCTCCAGAAGATAAACAGCAAGGTGGATTGACTTGAGTGTAAACTCAGAAACCACCTTAGGAAGAAACTTAGAATTAGTGCACAAAGACACCCTGTCTTTATAAAAAATATCCCCTCACACCAGAGGGCCTGAAACTCTGAAATTCTATGAACAGAAGTAATTACAACTAAAAAGAGCACTTTCCATGAGAGAAAGTGCAAATCGCAAGTCGCGATTGGCTCAAAAGAAGACAGGGTCAACTTTTCCAAAATAAAATTCAAATCCCAAACCGGGACAGGAAAGCAGATTGGAGGTTTCAGATGTAGGATGCCCTGGAGGAAGGTATGGGAGATATCCAATTGAGCAACAGTGCAGTCACCCATGGGCTCGTGGGAGGCAGAAATAGCCGGAAGGTGGACCTTGAGGGAGGAATACTGGAGGCCTGAGTCAGACAAAGATATTAGGTAGTCCAGGACATGCTTCACCGGGCAGGTGAAAGGGTCAAAGGAACATTTGGAAGCCTAGATGGCAAACTGTTTCCACTTCATGGCATAAGGCATGAGTGGAGGGCTTGTGAGTGACCACTAGGACATCTGCCACCCTGCTGGAGACACCAAACCTGGTGATGGCTATATCCTCAGGAGCCACACATTCTGATGGAGGGACCTCAGATTGGGATGGACCAGGGTTCCCCGATCCTGGGTCAACAGATTCCTGCAAAGAGGCAGAGGAACCAAAGGCTCCTCTGCCAGCTGCTGAAGCAGAGGGAACCGTATCTGACGAGGTCAGAATGGAGCCACCAGGATCATGCTGGCCCCTTCCATCTGCAATTTGATCAGCACCCTCTGTATTAGTGGGAATGGAGGGAATGCATACAGAAATCTCCCACTCCAAGAGCGGGACTATGTGTCTCACCAGAAAACTCCAGGCCCTGGATCTAGTGAGCAGAAATTGGTCTGTTTCGTATCGTGTGGGGATGCAAAAAGGTCTAACTCTGGATGACCCCATCTGTCAAACAGATCTTCTGCTACAGATGAGAGAAGCTCCCAGTCATGCATGCTGGACTGAGTCCTGCTGAGGCTGTCTGCCAGGGTGTTTAGAACACATGGCACATGTACCGCAGATACTGTCAGATTGTGGTCCAGTGCCCAATACCATACTCTCATGGCCTCCCTGCAAAGGGGGCATGAGTGAGTTCCGCCCTGCTTGTTGATATAGTAGACAACACTCAGATTTTCTGACTGCACCAACAGTTGGCCTGAGGCCAGATGATCCTGGAAGGCCTGCAGGGCATAGAGCACTACTCTCATCTCCAGGATGTTTATATGCAGGGTGGCTTCCCACTGGAACCAGGATCCCTGGGTTTGGAAGGGACCCAGGTGGGCTCCCCAGCCCAGACCTGAGGCATCCATGGTTAGGATCTGACTTGGGGAGAAAAGCTGGAAATGGACCCCTTGAAAGAGGCTCGATTGGACCATCCACCACTGAAGTGCCTTGCATACTGGGGACACACTGCACCCTGATGCAGGATGCACATGTGGAGTCTGACTAGCAGAACTGTAGGAATGGCTGTGGCCATGAGTCCTAGAAGCCATAGGTACAGTCTAGAAGGGATGTACTAACTCTGGGCAACCTCCTGCACTTGAGATATGAGGCATTCTGCCCTGCTCTGGGGTAGGAAGGCCTTTCTCTGCTCGGAGTCCAGGACTGCTACCAATGTACTGCATTCTTTGGGCCAGAACTATGCCCAGAGACTGAAAAAGCTGAAGAGTACACTCCAGAGTGGACAACAGCTGCTCCCTGGGCAGGGACTTGAGAAGCCAGTCATCCAGGTGCGGAAAGACATGCAATCCCTCTCTTCTGAGGACAGCTGTGACCACTGCTAAGCACTTGGCAAAGGCACATGGTGCAGAAGATAAGGCTAAGGACAATACCTTGAACTGGTAATGTTCTCCCTGAAAGGTGAAGTGGAGAAGCCTCCTGTGAGGACAGAAGACCACGATGTGCAGGTAGGTGTCCTACGTGTCCAGTGAGCAGTGCCAGTCCCTGAACTTGAGAAGGGGGAATATGCCTGGTAAGGTTACCATTTGAAACTTTTTGTACTGGACATAAAGATTGAGGTCTTTCATATCCAAGATTGGCCTCAGATCTTCAGTCTTTTTGGGAACCTGGAAGAATCTTGAATAGAACCCTTGGTATCTCCACCTCTTTGGCACCAGTTCTATTGCCTGCTTGTGCAGGAGAGACTGCACTTCCTCCTGGAGAACAGACAGATGAGCTGGGGGGTAATTTGAGGGAGGTGGGGGGTTTTCTGGAGGCTGCTGGATGAGCTCCACAGTATGACTGCACTCTATGATCTGCAGGATCCAGGCATCTGATGTTACGGTTCTCCATTGATTCAAATGGCGGGAGTACTGACCTCTGATCATCACCTCCTGGGCCTGGACTAGAGGAGGGGGTCCGGCAAGGAGTCAAGCTGAGGCAGGGCCAGCAGAGGAGACAGGACCCGCAGTCCTGGGAGGCTTGGCTGCCGCTCCAGTATGGGAGGAGGCAGGAAAGGAGGGCTGAGTTCTGCATTTGCCCTGAGGGTGTGAGCAGGAGCCTTACAAAAAGTAGGGCACCCCCCACCATGCTGTTGAGTGTGGTAGAGGGAATGGACAGACTTAATAGCCATACCTGAGGCCTGTAGAACTTTAATGATGTCCTGGACATCTGGACCAAATAGTTTAACCATCTTTCCCTTTCTGGGATTGGTGTTCTGGAATTTCGCCATGTGAGACAGATCATTTGCTATCCTCAGGCCAAGGGTAGAGGAAGCATATGCTATTTTGCTCCAAAGATCTATCCTGTGGGATTCTTTGGCTTGGGGTAAGGAACTATGGTGCCTGGGCACCTTAGACCTGTCATGTGCTACCTTGATGACCACTGAATCAGTTTCAGCCTCGGCAGCCATGTAAGGAATACCCTGAGGGGCATTGTAGAGCTTATCAGCTCTGCAGGACATAGCTGGTACCATATCTGATCTGTGCCAGGCTGCCGTGGTAGCATGTCTGAGGGCTGGAAGCATGGGAAGAATAATCTTTGAGGGAAATTCTGGGATCTCCAGGTAATCCGCCAGGTCCTTCCTGGTGGCATCCTCCTCCTCCTCCTCCTCTGTCTGAAACTGCATAGTAGAAGACAGTTGCATCATAATGTTGAAGAATGAACCATCCTCAGGTGGAGACCTGGGGGTGTGTTTGACAGATTCTTCACTGACAGAGGAAACAGTGGACTTATCTGAAGTGTAATACTGCTCTTCCTCTCCTACCTCCTCTACCTCATCTGGAAGTATGAGGTCAGGGTGGTATTCCTCCTCGATGTTGACCTCTTCATCTGGGTCTGGCATCGGATGCACCATCATTGATCCTTGAGCTGCCTCCTGGGGCCAACAAACAGGAGTCAATGACAAAGGCATTGGTGAAGGCACTGGTGATGAAGGCCTGTTAAAGACCACAAACTGCTCGACATTCACATTAGTGAAGCAGACTAGAAGTTTGTTCAAGTCCATGATTGCCGGAGGAGGGGTCACCAGCACTGATGTTGTCAGACCCGACTGCATGCCCAATGGGTTTGTAGTCTTTGACTGGAAAGGGTCAGGTCTCAAGGAGACCATCATCGATGGATGAATGGCTGACAACCCAGAGGTCAACAGCTGACCGCCCTGAGAGTCAGGCAGAGAGGCTGTCGGTATGGGACTGGAGTGAACCAGGACCTGGACTGCAGGTCTCTTTGCCAGGGAGGCCGCCATCATCAAAGAGCTCCCTGAAGAAGGAGAGGCTGATGGGGAACAGGATGGCCCGGGGGGGTGGTCACAATCCCAGTCCTTTATATGACTTTTCCCTGAGGACTTGTCTTTGGCCTGGGAGGCCTTGGAGCTCTTGGACCCAGAGGGTGACTGGCTGGCTGGTGCCCCAAGGACCCCAGCTGGAGCTGGCTACCTGCTGTTCCAGTAAGGTACAGAAAGCCTTTCTGCATCACCTAAGGGTGGTTTGGTTAAACTGTTGGCAGAGCTCCCAGTCCAAGGTGTTGTGATCAGGCCCAAGACAGCAAACACATACAGAATGCTCGTCATCGGAGGAAATCTTCTTTCCGTAGCAGCAGCAATGTAAGAGAGAAGCTGAAGGTTTAACTCTCGACATAAAAGAAAAAACAGAATAAATCTCTGAAAAGAGATTTGTGAGGGTTGCGGAGAAAAAAGGCCATAGGCTGCAAAAATATGTGAACACTGTGATGGCTCTTCCATGGAGACTGTGCTTGTATGTCGACGGCAGGAAAGAACTGTGGAAGGCGTGGGCCTGCCTGTGCTTTTATAGGGTTGGCAATGTCAGCTGATGTTGATGGCACTGGCAGGCCCAGTTGTACTGCTGAAAATCTTTCGTGTGGATTCCCCATTCACAGACAGTGAAATTCCTATGGTGTTACCTGATGACTAAGATACTGAAGAAGATTCCCTGATACCAGAGTTGCAATTTTTAATGGAAGCATTCAGAGGTTTGGAAAAACTTACCTACCAGTTGAGACATACAGTATATATTAGAATGTAACCAATTTAAAAGCTTAAGAACAGGTAACTAGAATTCCAAGAGGATTGCGAATAATAAAAAATAAAACATATGGCATGGACAACGTGGCTTTTATGAAGAAGTGGGAAACAATACTGATTGATGCAAGTTTCAAATTGATCAAACTGTCACAACCCCACTCACCAGGTCAGGCCCTCTGCTCCCACAGTGCCAACCTCTGAGCACAGTATTGTGAACAGTTAACAGAACTGGGTAACCCTTTTGTCTGTTTTGTGGGTTCTAATCAAACTTTGGTCTCAATTTCTGGAGGGATTCAAACTGTGAACCTCTGCTAGCATACCCAATGTACAGGCTCAGATAATTCTGCTCTTTGGGGGGGGCAGATATCTTTCACCTACGGGCACCTAAAGGTGTACAAAATGAACCCTTAAAACTCTATTAAAGACCTCAGAATAAAGTCCCAGTTTGGTATTACCAATAGCTTTGCCCAGTGTCAACTTTAACCATATATGCTTCACTTGTCAAATAAAGAATTTCAAAGGCACATCAAGTAGTCTCTAAAAATGAGATGTTTACTTAAAAATAGATAAAAATGTAAAATGTAAATACAGAACCATATATCACAAAACATACAAATCACTTAAACAAAATAGGTTTAAAAGTGCAGACAAAATGCCCTACCAGAGTACACTTAGAATTGTCTGATCTAATGTATTCTTATCTCCTTCCAGTGCTGATGTTGCTTTTTTCAGAGTCCAAACATGTGTGTGTTAGTGGAAAACAGAATACTGTTTTAAAACTGGCTTTGCCAACCTCTGTGCATGAGGTCACCTAGCTCCTCCCTGTCAGAATATAAAAAAATTATACACCCAGGATGTCTTATCAATCAGGATGTAAATTAAGTGACATTTCAGCAAAACTCATTTCTCAAATTATGACACTCTTTAAATAACACCCCCTCTTTGATCTCAAGTAGCTCTTCTTCCCAGGAGACATCAAAGAATATTTTATGACTTTGTACTAAAGCGTCATAGCCTGCACTCTTCCTCTAAACATTATAAAAGTTTATGATTTCCAATCCTAGCAGCTGGCAAGCTACAATTAAGCTAGATAAACAGGAGATCCTAATTTAGGTCTCTTCTAGCCTGTAATTATCTCCTGGCTTTTAGGATAACAGCTTTTAGTTGAACCCTGGGGTGGTTTGTCATCCCAGGCCCAGGATTCCTCATGACAGACAATCACACTACATTTTTATATTACAAAAAATCATACAGTGATCAGAACCAGCTGTCCAAGCATCACACAAACTAATAATCAAATATAGCAAAGAGAGAGAAATGGAACTAAGAGAGGATCTAACAGCACTAGAAAAAAGAGGTGCATTACTACAATTCAAGAACCATATGAAATTTGATAGATTGAACAAAAGGTTGCAGGAACCTATACCTAAACTGGATAATGAGTTACAAAGTTTGAAACAGACAAAATTCATCAGGAGGCAGTATAGTGCAGTGGTTTAAGGCTCTGAGTTGCAAACCTGGAGACCTGGGTTTGAATTCCACAACCCCACTTGCATATTGTGTGACCCTGAGCAAGTCGCTTAACTTCCTTGTGCTCCCAGGTCACACCTGTAAACAAGCTTTCAGCTTAGTGTGTCTCACCTGGTTAAAAAATAATAATAATAAAAAAAAAATCTGAGACAAAGGGGACTATGAGAGAGGAATGGTATACAACTAAAAAAAAACAACACCTAGAGGAATTCTGAAACAGAAAAAACATCTACAGTAATTTGATTTCAGCACTGATTATAGTGAATCTGAAAATGAAGAAAGCACTAGAGGTCCTTTTTTATATCGAGAACGGAACCCCCATTACAGAATTTATGGCAGCAACAACAACAAACTTTGCTCCCCCCACCTGTACCACGGAGGAGTCTGAGATTCCACAACCTCCCACTACACTTCAATGGAGGAAGAGGAAGGGGACACGGTGGGGGAGAAGGAGAAGGATACCAAAACCAAGGAGGTTACTCTCAGTACGACAAAGGGAGGACATACAATTGGGGACCTTATTGGGGTCACAGGAGACGAGTGATACAAAGGTCAAATTCACAAATTATCAACCTGTCCTCACATGTACTGTCTGGCCATGAAATCACTCTCCTCAAAAAAGGCTTAACTCAGCACCTTTGTATAGGGTACAAATGCTAATTCATTTAAACATAAGCTATAGAAAGCTAAATCTGAAAGCTCTTTTCAATAAAAAGAATGAGAACGTTGCAACCACTAGCTCAGCCACAACTTTTAGACCACAGTCTACCTACTGCCCCCCCCCCTTTTGTGCTGCTGTTACAATCTTTAAGGAGTTAGTAAAAATGACTTGGAAAAATTTCTTGTGGAACCACAACCTCTGACTTTTAACAACATTTCTAATAAAGAATGAGATGCAATAAAAAGTTTACAGAGGGATTTGAACTTGGTGTTTAACGAAGCAGACAAGGGAGGGGCTGTTGTTTTCATGAACAAAGAAGATTATGTGGCAGAAATAATGAGACAATTGAGTGACCGTGAATTATATAGTACAGTAAACTCTCCCAGGATCCAACAACAAACTTTTAAATATAGCATTGATGAAACTGTACATATGGCATTTGATAAAGGCTTTATTGATGAAAAAGTTAAAGATTTTCTGATCACCAACAACCTGATTATAGCAACTCTATATACTCTCCCTAAAGTACACAAAACATTAAATAATCCCCCCGGACGTCCAATAGTCAGTGGAACTGGATCCTTGACAAAATCCCTTTCTAAATACTATGACAGTTTTTTGAGATCTCATGCAGAGAAACTATGGTCCTATGTTAAAGATACTAAGGAGATTTTAAATCTAATTGACACAATAAAACTTGATGAGACAATGCATTTTGCTACGATGGATGTAGATTTGTTATACACAAATGTGCCCCACGAAGGGGCCCAGGATGCAGCAGCAAATTTTTTGAAAAAGGATGAGAGGGAACATAAACCTCTGACAGACTTTCTAATTAAATTACTTGAATATGTGTTGAAATGTAACATGTTTCTATTCATCCAGGAGATGTATTTGCAGACAAAGGGGACTGTGATGGGGTCAACATGTGCCCCATGCATTGCAAATATTTATGTGGAGAAATGGGAAGAAGATGTGGTCTTTAACACTGAAAGAAATAATTTTCTAACAAAGATTGTAACTTGGCAACATTATGGGCCAGATATTCATAAGGGTTGCGCCATGCGCAACCCGCTCAAGTCCTACATTGTGCCATTCTGCGATATTCAGCAGGAGGCAGTTGCACCACTGAAAACAGGCTGAGCAACAGCGCAATGCAAATGAATGCATGCTGAACAGGAGGGGGAGGAACCATGCATAAACTGCACAGCCCGATATTCAGCCGGGCTGTGCAGAGTTGTGCAGGCGCAACCCCCAGCCTGAGCCTGCAGGATCTTGAGCCAAAAAAAAAGGCTTAAGTCGAGGGCCACCCACAGGTGAGCTGCTGTATTGCAGGGTGCAACACAGCAGCTGCCACCTGTGGCTGGCCCCCAACTCAGTCCCTGTGCCCCCAGCCCGATCGCGGGCATAGTGTACCGCCCACCAGCCTGATCGCGGGCATCAATGTGGCTCCCCTCCCGTTCACATCCCTGGTGGTCCAGTGGACGAAATGCCCGATCATGGGCAGAATGTAAATTGAACCCCGAACATGTCCCTAGTGCCCGATCGCGGGCAGAAAGTAAATTGAACCCCCAACATCTCCCTGGTGGTCCAGTGGACCGTAATGCTGTCGGGTAGACTGTAAATTGACACCCCAAACATCTCCTGGTGGCTAGTGTCCTCCCCACCCCACCACCCACGAAGCCCACCACCCCCTCCCCATTCACAAATCTGGACTGTCATATACGGTATGGGCTGCACACCCATTGGCTCTTGCTCTGCACCAATGGGCATGCAGCCCACCGAGCAGTCAGTCGGCCCGGGCGGAGGGCGGCAGGCGGGTGGGATGCCGCCGCCCTGCCGGGGAGCGGGGTGTGGGGCTTCGTGGGTGGGTGGGATGGGGGACACTAGCCACCAGGGAGATGTTTGGGGGTGTCAATTTATTCTGCCCGCGATCGGGCATTACGTCCACTGGACCACCAGGGAGATGTTCGGTGGGGGGCACTTTACTTACTGCCCGCGATCGGGCACTAGGGACATGTTCGGGGTTCAATTTACTTTCTGCCCTGATCGGGCTGCAGGGTGCATCGGTCCCTGACGGCTGCTGCCTGGCAGGGTGCCAGGCGCAAGTCCTCGGGAGTGGCGCACCTACATGTTAATGGCATGCAAATGGGGCCATAATCAGATGCAAATGGCCCCCTCTGCGCCTTGCATGAATTATGGCCCCATTTGCATGTCACCTTTTGAATATCGTGATTTTGCGCATGACGCAATGGTACTTGGCCACCGCAAGTTGAATGCTCCACTCTGACAACTTGCGGTGGCGCAAGATTCACTGCGCCATGCACAGTGGCTGTGGTTGGGGGGTGATATTCAAAGGAGTTGCTCAATAGCGCAACTCCTTTGAATATCGCCCGGCCACACCCCTGCGCAACTATTTTGCGCAGCTCAAGGGCTTGCGCCTCAGAATGGCGCAGTTTGAATATCCAGCCCTATGTAGATACTATTTTATTAATCTGGAAAGGAGGCAAGACAGAACTTAGCAATTTTGTCCAGTTTTTATATTCCTCTAACCAACATTTGAGATTTACCTGTACTTGTAACAAAGAAAAAAATCTCCTACTTAGATCTATTCTTAACTAAAAATCCAGGGGGAGCTATAGACAGCAATGTGTACAGAAAAGAGGTGGATGGCAACACCTTACTGTTGGCCTCTAGTTACCATCCACCCCATATGACTAAGAATATCCTGAAGGGTCAATTCCTTTGGATCAGATGGAATTGCAACACAGATGTGAATTTTGATTCAGGAGCAGAGAACCTGGCGGACAGATCATTACAAAGAGGCTATAGTGGTAAGACAATTGACGATGCCAGAACTGATGCAATAAATATGGATAGATACTTACTGTGACAAGAGTAAAGTAATGTGGAGAGACATGACAATATATTTAATTTTGTGACCAGATACTCTACACAGGCGAAGGGACTAGAACAGATCATTAATAAACATTGGCATGTTTTGTCAACAGATCCAGGTTTAAAGGAAATAAGTTCCGAACCACCAAGAATGTCATATAAGAGGGCACCAACTTTAAAAGAGTTGCTAGTCCGAAGCCACTTGAAAGACAAACGGCCAACAACTTGGTTACAACAGTTACAGGGTTGCTACCATTACAGGAATTGTGTTTACTGTGATTCAGTACAAACAGGCAAGGAATTTAGTACCTACAATTCATTTTTTTTAAATTTATGTTTATTAATTTTTTGTATAAGCGGACAATTAACATCCACATACACTCATGCAGGGTATAAGGAATCAAAATTCACATCCACAAATACCTGAAATACTCATAACTTCACTCATGTAATCTGGTACAGTAAGAGTAGGGGGGTAATCCTGGACAAAAGTCCTGTAGTATAAAGTTCCGAAAAAGTCTCTCAGTAATTGCTAGCCTCTTCAATGGTAACGGTAAGTCCAATAGGGAGAATTACAGTAGGAAGAGTAACACAATCTTAAGATTGCTATTTAAACCTGTTACATGACTAAGTGATAAAATAATAAAGACCCCATATGCAGTCATCCCCCTTCATGAATGAGATACTACAATGGTACCATTACATAAAAACTGTAACTGGGACATAAACAGCTCTAAATCCTCAGCAGACATTATTGTATTAGACCAAAACATTCTCTCATATAGCATTTGATAAGGGGATATCAATTGAGGGTACAAATACCACCACGTGGGAATGTCACCTACTACCCAAAAAGTATACATATAATGTTCATTCCCCTTTATCATGCTACTCAGAATAACTATCAAATGTATAGGAAGGCAATCAGAACACCTTCCTTAAAATCCACAAACCAGAACATTTAAATAGGAATCTGTGAGCAAAATAAGCTGTTATTTTTTAACATTTAAGTTGCATTGTCCCAATCTAGTCCTCCGATGCATCCAACTCACAGTTCATGTGCCCATTGCAGCAAACCACAGCTGCGTGGAGAAGGCCCACCAAACATTGGCCTTGCCGGCAGCCCCAGGAATCCCTAAAAGCCGGGGTGCATGGCAGAAAGTTGCTGAACTCTTAGTCACAACTGCACCTCCATATGATCCACTTGCTCAACATGGCGCCAGCCGAAACAACCAGATCTTCGAGTGATATTCCATCCGCTGAACTCCATAGAATGCAATGCCCCAGGAACCATCACAGTCTCTTTGCATGCCCCCAAATCCTCAGTCTCTTCAGCCGCATGGCATAGCCAATGTAGGAGTACTTGTGGGACCATCTGGCCATTAACACTTGCTGTAGCCCCCCGATTAACTTTCCGGTGAGTTACTGAAATCAGCAATAAAACTCAGTTTCTCGTCTCCAGGGTAGCCTGAATTTTGGAGTCCATGACCCACAGGAACTCCAGAATACCCCACCCTGGTACCTCTGACTGGGTTATTAGCTTCTTGGTCCCTTTGTTATTTATAAGACTTGTATTCCCATTGAAATATGCCATCAGATTGTCTTCGAATGGTGTGGGTCACCTGTTCCACGAACCATATCGAGTTTGGTAACTTTGGAATCCACTAGATATACTGCACACCGAGTTGCAGTTTATTTTAACTTATGGTACCAATAAAGTAATATTTATAGAAAATTTGCCTCTTAAAGTGGGAGAGACTGCAGGAGTGCGTCCAACCTGGAAGATGGTTCTCTGGGGCCCCCCAGTACCTGCAATTCAGACAGAACATTTGAAATAATCATAGAATCATAGAATGATTACGAGTTCTGAGGCAAAGCCTATTGAGAACTCACCACTGTATTACTGGTGGAAGAAAAATTTATGAAAACCCATATATTTGTCCAGCCCATTTTTAAATTTTGTCATAGTATCGCTCTTAATGATTACAGCTGGCAGGATATTCCAGACACTAACTATTCTCTGTGTGAGCCAGAAGTTACGCATGTTAGTCCTATTGGTATCAGCTTTTATTTAAAATTTATGTGATCTAGTATTGCTAATATTTGTTTGTTTAACTGTGCCAATAGTTTCAAACAAAACTTCATCATGCATAGATTTATAGGTCAAACATAGATCACCCCTTAGATGCCTATAGTTGATAGAGTACAATTTTAAATTTTGTAGTCTTTTGGTATAGCTCAGGTCCCTCAAATTTCTGACCTTTTTAGTAAATTTCTTTTGTATACCTTTAATTGACTTTTTTCCACCTATAGTTTGGGGTGCACAGAAAAGTGCACTGTACTCAATATGAGGTCTAGCAAGGCTAGTGTAAAGTGGAAGTAATACCTCTGGTTCCTTGCTTTTAATATTCCTGAGGATACACCCCAAAATTATATTGCACTTCTTAACTGTGTTCTTAGTATGTTAATCAAAAGGCAGGTTGTGTGAAACTATTATGCGTAAGTTCTTTTCACTGGTTGTGGTTTTTAGGACTGAGTTGTTGAGCCAGTATTGGTGATACAAGCTGCTGTTACCCAAATGCATCACTCTACATTTGTTAGCATTAAAGGACATTTTATTTTCTATAGCCCAAGACTCCAAGTGTAGTAGTGTCGACTGAAATTCTCGAGCTGATTGCAAGTTATTAATAATCCCTCACATTTTGCAATTGTCAGCATATTTACTAAGCCATGCATTGTCCGGTGACTGCATGGATGCTACTACAGTATCAAAAAGAGTGGGGCCCGGAACCGAACCCTGGGGTACTCCACTTGTCACTGTACCCTTGGATGAAACATGCCCTCTAATTGCCACACACTGGTGCCCGTTATCCAGCCATGTTGACCCAATTGATGATATTAGGATGTAAATCTATTTTTATAAGCTGTTCAGCTAATACCTTATGTGACACAGTTTCAAATGTCTTAGCATATGTCAACCAGTAAACCCTTGTCCAATGCTGAGCTAACAGGTTAAAAAAATTAAAGTTGGTTTGTAAGGCAGGACCTGTCAGAAAAAAAAACAAGTTGTGTGGCATTGAGGTGCCCATTTTTGGACAAACGTGCGCTTATATGTAACTGGATCAATTTTCTAGGAGTTTACCTTTTACAGAAGTCAGACTGATTGGTCCATAGCTCTGAACTTTACTTCTGTTTCCTCCCTTATGTATGGGGGTTATAGTTGCAGTCCTCCATGCATGTATCATCTTGCCTTCTGTTAGTGAGGTGTTAAATAGGACAGCTAGTGGACCTGATAACTCAGTTGATAGTTCCCTGAGGAATATAGGTGCAATATCATTGGGTCCTGGTGCACTATTCCATTTCATATTTAGAATAACACCAACAACCTCAGCTGCTGTAAAGGATAACAGTATGTTGTTTTCATCAACATTTATCTGATATAGGCTTTCTTTATCTTTAAACACGCTTAAAAAAATTATTTTGTTCATTTGTCATATCAGTTTCATTAGTGACTGTCTCATTATTTACCAGCAAGGGCCCTACTCCAGTTTTCTTGCCACACAAACTGCCAACATAATTATAAAACTGCTTATTATCTGTTACAGAAGTTGCAAGTTTTAATTCTGTTTTTCGTTTAGCAAGGATGATAAATTGCTTGTTTTTTTGAGCTGCTTTTTTGTACCTCACTGCTGTATTCTGTGATGGTTTCTTCTTGAGTTTAGAGCACAGTTTTCTCTTTTTGTTTATACTCTTTTTAATACAATGGTTCCACCAAGGTGGAATCCTTCTGTTGTTGTTATACTTTGTGCGTTTGGGCACCCAGTGCTTGATGCAGTGCTGGATTTTACTATCTAGCTTATCTCAGATTTGAGCCATGTTCAAGTTTTGTAGTCCATCAGACCAATTCCAACTCTGTATATATTTTCTGATTTCATAGTAATTGGGTTTATAAAAGTCCCTAAATTTTGATTTACCACTTAGTTGCTTATTTAGTGTAGCTTTGGTATTAAGAAGGACCATGTTATGGTCATTGTCACCTAGAGGCAAAAGGAGTTTAAGGACTTCAGTACATTGTTCAGATTTAGTAAAAATCAAATCCAATATGTTTTTGCCTCTATTGGCTTCATTTGTTCTTTGAACCAGGTCATTTTGAATAATTATATCAATAAATTTCCTTTCAAGGGAACTATTTCCTTCCATAGTATCCCATTTGATATCAGGGAAATTAAAGTCCCCAATGACTACATAGTCATCTTTAATCTCCATGCTGGCTAATTACGCCAAAAAATTATTGTTCTGTTCAGAGTCTAAGTTAGATGATTTATATCCCAAGCCAATAACTAGGGGCTTATATTTGGTTCTGATTTTGGCCCATATAAGCTCGTTGACACTATCTGGACTATCTCTGTTTTGAATCTCATTTGCAAAGAGATACTCAGCATGATATAAAGCAATACCACCTCCTCTTTTGTTTTTCCGGTATTTAGAAATGCTGGCTTAACCCAGTATATCCTTGCACCACTCATCATTGGTGTGCCATGTTTCAGTTATACTGCATACATCCACAGCATACTTGAATAATATTTGTTGTAGCTCCTCCATTTTGTTATGCAAACTGCGGGCATTGAGTAACAATAGTATAAGGTTGGGGCTTAGCATGTCAGTGGATTGTTTATCTCTTGTGGCTTTATTGTTATTATCAAGGGCAACTACTTCTATAGAAGCTGCCAAGGCAGACTTCTCCCCTTGAGTTCCTAGTTTAAATAATTATTAACTGTACTCAGTATTTTCTTGCCAAGGAGGGTGCTGCCCCTCCTGTTGGGATGCATCCCATCCCAGCAGAACAGTTCAAATTCTTCCCAGTGAGTTATGCTAGTTATTTTTTGCCTTAGGCACCATTTCCACAACCATTCATTAATGTGTTTAGTTTTAGAATGAATATATTGAGAGGTTCTTGGAGCAGGTAATGTCTCTGAGACAGCAATATTGCAGCCCATTTTGACCAATTTGTTTGTAAGAGGCACATAATCATTTTTAATTTTGTTGGCAGAGTCATGTCTTAAATTATCGATCCCCACATGCACTATAACAAGCAATGATGTACCGGAGTCATGAAGTGTAGGATTCAGTATGCATGTAATATCAGATATTTTGGCCCCACTAAAAGGAGACACAGTGTGGTTATATTTGTCAGGGTTACATATAGCACAATCTAAATGCTTAATAATTGAATCCCCGAGAACATATATTTTTTTATTTCTTGTGTTTGAAGAAGTGTTGGCAGTCATTACATTATGATTCACATTTTCCCTGATGTTACTTATGGTGCTCCAGACTCCCTGAGCAGACTTGGGAGTTTTTAATATTTCATGATTGATACTCCGGAAATCTGAAGGCATTTTCAATATTTAAAATTTTCATTATCCCCTGGCTTAATGAGTTGTACATCTGATGGTAGTGGTAGTGATTGTCCCTCAGCTATCACCTGGGATTCCTGGCTTAGAGGGTCAAATCTATTTTGTGTAGTTAAAGAAAAGGCATCAGCTCGCCTACCCCTCTAATAGTTTTAGAGGCTTGTACCAGGTACTAGTCCTCATCGGAGTTTGTTACCACATCTTCCTTTCTGGTCCTTTTTTAGTAGACTGATTACAGTATGTGTGATAGCAGGTTGGAGGGGAGAGGGTTTGGTAAAGTTAAGAGCACCAGTTGAGGAAGGAAAGAACTCACAGCTATTGTGGAATTTTGGAACATCCCATTATTGTAAGGTTCAAATAAATTTATTGGTGTCTTACATGTCACATTAAGTTCAATGCTTCTTTTATGTATTTCTGCTTGGCTAGCTTCTAGTGCCTTTAATCTAGCATTGAACATGGCAATTTCTTCAATCATGTCCTCATTTTGCAGATATTTAATGCATTTAAAGACCTCTTTCCTGGCTGATTGGGGCCTAATTTCATACATTTGACAAGTTTCACATCTGAGTCCAAACTCCCCATCAAGTGTTGTAATAGACTGTGCCATAGTAGTGCCTGTGTAATGGTAATAGATCATTTCTGCAGTCAAGTTTCACTTTTAGCGATAAGAGTTATAGTATAAGATGGTATGGGTAATTTAAAGTGGCCCAAGCAAACAGTTATTATAAAGAACAGCAGCCGTTTGGATTGACTAAAAACAAACACCCCACAAGAGACACTGCAACAAGCCTTTTATGTAGTAGCTGAAACCATCTTTAGTCACTCGAAGGTCTTATAGTACTTGCATCACTATTTAGGCAAGCAGGAAGCCCTTACCTTGACTGCAGTGTTTTAAATGGACAGCCACTCTACACTCAGCACACTCCTAACACACCTAACACACGTGCAGAGATGAGTGCACTGATGCGCCACCCTGCCCTCACTCACCCTGCTCATGGCAGGGCAAGAATTTAAGAGTGCCTTGACCCAGAAGGGCTGACAGGGTCATGGCAGGTTCAGACAAAATTTGAAATTTTCAATACTTTAAAACAGTGCGACGGCCACTCATGTGTGACCATGACACTTGCTCCAAAACACCTCCCCAACACCACAAAAGAAATAAAACAGGCTGGTAGTTCTAGTAGCAGTATCGGAACTACTGAGCCTTTCTTCCTGCTTCCTGCAGAGCTCAAGTGTGTTTGGGAAGTTTTATTTTTATTTTATTTTTTTATTTATTGAGATCTCGGATTAACACCTTTGAGAACAAGCTAATTATATAGGTTCCATGTCAGAATTACATTAGCAGTGATTAAAAAAAATAGGAAAAAAAAATATAGGTATACAATAGAGCTGTAAGTGCAGGCTAATAACAAATATGAGTCTAAGTATTAATATAAACATAAACAAACAGACTAAATCAACAGGTTATTATAAGTACAGCGAGTTTATGAGAGGGTTAAGGCACTTTAGTAAAGAGAGGAAAATTCAGACTGGGGGGTGCCTGTAAGGCAGAGGGAGGTACTGCAGCAGACTGAGTAGTCAGGATGGAGGGTATGTTAGGGATTACAGCAGCCCAGGGTGGCCAACACCCACTCAAGAAGTGTGGAAGTAGCCAGCCTGGTGGCGCTGATGGTTGAGGTGCTGAGCGCCACACCTCGCACCACGCCAGTGATCCGGGTTCGGGAACGAGCCCAGACTGCTGGGGGTTGGCAGGGAAGGGAGAGGATTGAGCATCTGGAGGATGGCTCTCCTCTCCTTGGGGTGGGTTCGGGGCTCCTCGGCACAGTAGTGACACCTGGTGGAGATCGAGTGTACTACCTGTGCCTGGAAACACAAGGGGAGGAGCTTGTTGGACGCTTACAGCTTCTCCGTGCAGGCATCACTGCACGTCTGGCTCCTGGGGGTACTCACACAACAGAGGAAAAACCCCTTGCACCTGGATAGGTGACAGCTCCTCTCAGGACCACCGTCACACGCCACTACCAGGCCCTGCCTCCACCTCTCTCTCCCCTCCTCCTCCTCAGTCAGCACTAAATTGTAGATAGAGCTCCAAATGGACTGGTGGCCCTGCCTCAGGGGGCTCAGAGCTGGGGGGTTCCCGGTCAGAGGTTGGTGGAGGGGTAGCATCTCTGAGGAGGCAAGGGATGAGGTCAGTGGTAGAGTGGTCGGTGAGCAGAGGTAGCCCGAGACAGTTCCAGGTCACAAGGTGAATAAAGAGAATTAAAAAAAAAAAAAAGCAGGGAAGCATCAGCCCAGGAAGGCCTTGTCAAAGCTGTTTTCTTTTTTGGGGGAGGAGTTGGGGCTGAAGGCAGATGGGAGAGGATAGCAGGAAAAAAGAGGGGGTGTTGGGTAAGAGGGGAGTTTGACAGAGGAAGGAAGGGAAGGAAGGAAGGAAGGAAGGAAGGAAGGAAGGAAGGGAGGGAGGGAGGGAGGAGGGAGGGAGGAGGAGGGATAGATTACATTAAGGCACATAACGAAGGGAAATAACAAGTGCAAGATTTAAGGGGCCAGATGGTCACAAGAGAGAAAGCTGCTTAGGGACAAGGTAAAACAGCACTGAGGGGCTAAGTCAAGCAGTCACAGATAGTGTTAAGGCTAGAGGGGTGCACAAATGAATATAAAATCTCCTGCATGGAGACAGCAGCTCAGCTCCTAGCAGCAGAAATAAGACAACACACAAATTGTAATACAATGGGGGTTATTTATTTAGCCACTTGTTTGTGTGAACCTTTTTACGTAGGGAAAACAACACAATGTTTCAAAACTAGAACAGGAGAGCACGTAAGAGAAATTGCCAAAAAATACATTATTTATGCTACAGCTTTACATGTTATGGAAGCGAAAGATGATTGTACACGTTTTTAAAAATTTATGGTGATCAATAAAGTATGCCAAAATCCCAGAGGAGGTAATTACAATAATCTTGTTTTAAAAAGAGAATTTTTGGATACTGAAACTTAAAACCAATCAGAAGCCGGGATTGAACACACATTTTGACGTACGCCCACATCCAGAGATACACTGATTGTTTTAGGGTAGGCTTATTCACAAGATGGTCCTGTGGGCCAGATATTCAGAGCAGTTGTGCATGGCGCAGACGTGTTGCGCCGGCACAACTACAGACTTGTGCTGCAGAGTTATATTCAACCACTGCGACTGCATGGAGCAAGTCTCATTGCACCGCAGCACAAATGTAATGACTGCAGCGCAAGTGCAAGGGGGCATTCCCATGAATATGCAGTGCAATGGCATATTCAACCCGAATCCATGGCGCAAGTCAGGAGCAAACTACAGGATGCGCCAGTCAGACTTGAGCCTATAAAAACAGGCTCAAATACAGACACAGCAGATGCGCAACCCTGAGCATCAAGCACATCAGCATGGATGCAGCACCTTTTGTAACGGAGCAGGTAATGAGGGATGTGAGGAGGAGGGAGGAATAGCAACGTGGCCAACGAAGGGCCCATCGGTGGTATGCCCAACACAGACGGTACTGTGCCCACCACACTTTTGAGGACTACAGCGATGTGGAGATCGTGGGCCGGTACCACCCGAACAGGGCAAATTCTGAGGCAGCTCTGTGAGCTGTGCAGTGATGAGCTGCAAGCACCCACCAGACGGAGTCATGCCATGTCAGTGGAGACCAGGGTGACAGCAGTGTTGTGCTTGCTCACCACGGGCAGCTTCCAGAGACCAACGGGTGCCACCACAGGGATCACCCAGTCAGTCACTTCCGGCCTACTCACACAGTTCCTCAATACTCTGCTGACACATGCTTCAGAGTTCATATGATTCCCAAACACACAGGCAGAGCATACAGCAAACATGCAGGACTTCCACATGGTGGCATGTATGCCAGGCATGATAGGGGCCATAGACTGCACTCACATGGCCATATGCACACCGCCTAGCCCCAAGGGGGTGGCATACATCAACCGCAATGGATACCCATCCATCAATTGCCAGGTAGTGTGCAATGCCATGGGGCGCATCATCAATGTCTGCTCCACACACCCCAGGAGTGCACACGATGCCTACATCTGGCACAGTTCCATACTGTACCAGAGATTCAAGTGTGGGGATATCCCCATGAGGCACCTGTTAGGTGAGCATGGCACAGGGATGGAGGCGGGTGCAGCAATGCTGAGGGAGGAAGTCGAGGACATGGGGAGGATGGGGCACAGGGGACAGAGGGCAGCAGGGACCAGAGGGTGCACAAGCACATCACAGAGATAACCATACCCTCTCCCTACACAGGTGACAGTGCGTACCCCCTCAGGCCCTGGCTGCTGTATCCCTACCGGCAACCGTCCTCCCCCACAGAGGAGAGATACAGTGATGCACACACTGCAATGCACAATGTCATCGAGCGTGTTTTCAGCATGCTGAAGATGTGGTTCTGTTGTGTAGACAGGTCAGGCGGTGCCTTACAATATAGTCCATAGAAAGCCTGTGGCCTCTTCCTGGCCTGCTGCATGCTGCACAACATGGCCATTGACCATGGGATAGCTGTCCAGGTGGATGAGGGTGACAGCAGTGGGGAAGATGGTGAAGACAGACTGGAGAGGGGTGTACAGCCACCCATGGGGAAGCAGGACCCCAGGCTGGCAGCGGAGGCCAGGAGGAACAGGACCACTATCACACAAAAGCATTATGGAGAATGAAGGCAAGTGTAATGACACATGTGCAGGGGCTACACAGACCACCACCCCACCCACAGGGCTGGATGGGCACAGAGGGATGCATGCAGGGACACAGGCACACACAGCATGCATGGTGAATGCAGTGCCACACAGACACATACAGCACAGGCACTGGCACACACACACGGGCTGCAGGACATGGCATGGATCAGACACATGACACCGGTGCACAGGCACAGCTCGCACAGAGCAGCCCTCATCACATCCATGTCACAAGGCCCAACAGCCTGGCCAGCACACACAGGGTGCGTTCGCCACACCACATATGTACATCACCACATGCACGGGGCACCACCACCACCACCCACGTGTGCACTGGGCAGCAGCAGTGGACAACAGGGTAGGGCAGCACACACATCAGGGCAACTGCATGGTACCACGGCCACCACGGCCACATGGGCAGCTGCACCCAGGCCAGTCAGAAGCTGTGGGCTGTGCAACGGCCAACGGGGAAGTGTCCAACACACTCACAGGGGTGGAAGCCTGAGAACACGACTGGATTCTCACTGGGGTGTAGAGCCGGCCGAACAGGCCCATGCTGGGGGTGTTGGGGATGGCCACTTCAGAGCCCAGTGTCTGCCATGCAGGGGTCGCCAAGCGCCGGGACCGTGGAGTTAATGTTGCACTGCAGGGGGTCCTCTGTGCACAGCCATGCCCAGTGGCTGCCAGTGATGCAAACCCAGCTGCAATGGTACCGGTCATGTGGTCCAGAGATGCTGTCATGGCCTCTTGCAGCTGGCAAAGCTCATCGATGAGCTGTGCATGTCCTCTGTCCTGATGCTTGGCCAGATGATGAACCTCATCCCGCAGTGCATGGAACTCCATGGCAAGCAGAGCTTGGTTGTCTAAGGATGCCTGCAGCAGCCGGGTGTGCTCTGCCAGCCAGTCAGCATCCTGCACATCCTGGCCCTGCTGCCAGCCTGCTGTGGGTGATGTGGCATGCTGGTCAGCACCCCAATCAGGTGGATTCTGCACAAGGGATCACACAGGAGGTATTGCTGCAACGGATGCACTGGTGGTGGCCCCTGTGGCACGCTGCCCAGTGGTGACTGCATCTTTCCGCCACTGCACAACCGTCTGCTGGTCTGTGCCCAGCGTGGCCTTGCCTGCAACAGCGCAGACCCTCGCCATGCACAGCAGTGGCACCACACAACACTGTGCCAGCATGGACAGGGGGCAGTTGCACAGCCGCAGGCGCAGCACTGGACCCTGACAGTGCCTGCATCTGTCCCTGGATCATGGCCGGCACCACATGCCCTGCACTGTCCAGGTTCAAAGCGATGTCAATATCGAAGTCTGACGTGCCTCCCATCTGGGTGCCTGTGCAAAGCACAGGTAGGCTCTCACCCAGCAGGAGCTCCAACAGTGCATCGTCTGACTCCAGCCCCAGGATGTCCAACAGCCCCACATTGTTGCATTGTGGCCGGTCCCTGCCATGGATGCCCGTTGATGTCGACGGCACCCCCTCCTCTGGGCCCATGTCGGCATCCTCTCCTCCTCCTCCTGGACCACTCTGTGGAGATGTGATGGCACTGGAAAGGAGGAACACAGAGTCATCGGTGCTGTAGCACCCATGCAGGTGGTACCCACACCCAGGGGTGCATGCTGCCATGGTTGCCATCCTCTAGTGCACCATGCACAGTCACAGGCAGTGCACACATGGGCCTTGCAGCACAGTGGCAGGCCCACCTGCATGGTACAGCCCATACCCGCCACCCAAGCATGTTGTGTGTTGACTTACCATGCTGTGAGGGGCTGCCGCCCATCTGAAATCCACCAGTAGGAATGCCCTCCAGGGCAGCACGGCTGATGGTGGCTGCCACTATCTCCTCCGTCGCTGTCAATGCTGGTGCAGTGGATGGTCCTTTGATGGTCCTGCTGTGTGACACCCTGATGGCTGCCACCTTCTCCTTGATGCAGTGCTTGTCTGTTCCCACCTTCTTGTGGCACTCCTGGGTGCTCCTCTGGTGTCTGCCATGGGCATTCACATAGGTGGCCACCGCATCCCGCCCGGCCGACCGCTCCTGTGATGTACCCATGGCACCACTCAGCAGGTCCTCCCTGTCAAGGTAGGCCTCGAACAGGGCCTGCTGCTCTCCTTTAGTGAAATTGGGCCTGCACTTGCAGACAGGCGCACGCTCCTCCTCTTCCTCTGCCTCGGACATTCTGCTACCTGTGGACAGTGACAGCACAGGAGGTCAGTGGCAGCATGGCACAGTACAGTGCTCTGTTGCAGTGTTGGTATGGGCCTCTCAATCCCAACGTTAGCATCCCCTTACCAAACAGGCAGCAATACCGGTCTGTGACCTGTGCTGTGTTGTGGCGCTTATAAGGCGCAATGCATGCAAATGAGCATGGGTGCAATGGTAATGATATGCTAATGCACCCTATTGCACCGTGCATAGGCTCATGATGCAATTTGCATATGGCAACTGAATATTGCGTTATTGCACCGTGCTCAATCATGTTACGCAGGAGCAATCATGTGGTGCATGTTCTGCACATGCGCAGTGCGTGGGCCTGCAGTGTGCATGTGCGCACTCTGGTGCAATAGCCTGTCATACGACCATCTACATTGCACAATGTGCCCCCAGTTTGCATGTGGTGCTGAATGCCTATCATGCACTGGCCTATGGTGCAGGTGACCATGACATGCTATGCCATATACCGTGCAGACTGGGACCATGCGTGTCGCTGCGCTGGGTCACACCCCATGCCCCTGGGGTCACGGACGTGACCCTGGGCTCCCGCCAGGCCATGACGCTGTACGCATGCGCTGTGCTGTGCAATACACCTCCACATTACATGCAAATCATTCATCCACATGCTGCACGGTCATGTACAATGGTATGCTATTGCACAACGTCCGCATGCAGCAACGCGTGTGTGCTGTGTAGACCATAACGCCTCCAACAGTCACATAGTACAGGATCCATGCCGTGCACCACTGCCTCCTGTAGAGCAATTAACTGGTCAGAGGTTGAAATGTGCAACCTTGTTGCACTGGTACAGCCATATGTGCCCCAGCTGTTTGGGCAGGTCCCTCTGCAGCAGGCACGTAGTGAGGTATGGGGCCATGTGGCCATGGCCCTGGAGCAATGCTCAGGGGTTAGGCACAGTGTGGAGCAGTGCAGGCACCAATATGGTGACCTGCACCACAGGGACTCAGAAAGGCTGTGATGGCTGCAGGCATGCGTGCAGTGTGGGGCAATGCCACAGCCAGGTTAGTATGCGCATATATCATACATGCACATGGCATAACTGTAGTGTGTGTATGGATGTGCTGTGGATGCCGCTGCCAGGGTGAATGACATGGTCCTGGCAGTCACTGTGTGTCCTGCATGGCTAACATGCACAATGCTGCTGTGTGTGTTGCAGTTATGCAGGCACCAGGGCCATGGGGTGGATGGTATCCCACCCTGCACCATGCAGGCTGTGTGGGTGGGGTGCTGTCTGTGCATGTCTGTTCACTCATGTCTACCTCTCCCATTTCCTTCCATAGGACCAGAGGACTATAGGAGAGCCAGGGTGGCCGTGGTGCATGGGCACGATAGTGGGTCTGCAGCTGGGCCGGCAGGATGGCAGCAGCTAGGTAGGCATGTTCACAATACTTAACTGTGTATCTGTGGGACTCTGTTGATTGCAGGGTCCAGATGAGGTTGCCAGAGCCATATGTGGACACTGCCATGGTGGGCGCGATGTCCAATGCATGTACTGGTGTTGTGCTGCATGTGCTTGCACTGTGCCAATATCCACTGTGCTGCCTGGGGGGGGGGTGTGCACAGCATCCACCATGTGTGTGGCTCCGGGTGCCTGTGGTCTGCATCATGTGCCTTGCCCATGCGCTGATGCACCCACTGCATGGCCTTGTGTGCCTGTCTGCACAGGTGTCATCATGTGCTGTGTGGATGGCTGGTGTGGCCCTCCGTGCACGGGTCCTTGGTGCTCCGTCCACGGTGTGTGCCTCCACTGTCCAGTGCACACTGTGGGTGGGCTGGGGATCATTTGGGCATGTCACTTATTGCCTGTTCTGTCCCTTCTCCTAGGTGTTCCCAGGATACAGCTATGGAGGAGGATGGGCAGAGTGGTACGGGCCTTGAGCAGCTTACTGGTGCAGCAGAGGAGGATGGTGAATATCTTGGTGCAGCTGATTCATGAAGCAGTGGCACTACGGAGGGAGAAATACCAGCTGGTGGTGGCAGGCTGTGGCTGACCTTAGCCCTGTTTCATTGTAGCATAGCCCCTGTTTGTCCTGACCTTCCCTTGTTGCCCTGCCCAACCCCACATCCCATTGTACAGCCCCTGGACCCTATTCCCCACCTCCCGTGACCCTCCCCAGTCCCTTATGTTCACTGCATATAGTTGCACTGTTGGCCCACATGTGTTTCTTTACATTGATATTAAAGCCTTTTCATTGCTACATCACTGTGTCAGTGTTTCCTTTGCAGATGGCGTGTGGAGCCATGCTGCAGGTGTGTGTTGTGCTGTGCTTGGCCATGTCCCTGGTATCCCACCGCTGTCCCCTTGGGCCACTGTGCATGTGTACACAGGACATGTGCCCCATCTCCCTGTCCTGTGTGTGGACCTGTGTCATGTGTCTCACAGTGGCCTGTGACTGTCCCTGCACCTTGTGCCCTTGTCTGCCTGCCCTTCTGTTCACCTGTAGTGCTACTCATCTCTGGTGTGGCCCGCAGTGCTGTGCCCTTCCCAACTCCGGGTGGTGGGCTGTGTGCCCCTGGGTGGCCTGTGCCTTTCTCGCCCCTGGACGATGGACCTCTGTGTTTGTGTGTTCTCCTGGCACCATGGCCATGGCACCCTGTGGCACGGCCTGGTGAGTATCTCTTGCATGGCTCTGCATTAGCGTGCCAGTGAAGCCACTGTGTTGGCCTGGTGCTTGTGCCATGGTTGGTAGGCTGGGGTTCTGTGTGCACTGTCTCCTGGTGCCCTATATTGCCTCCGGGATGGTGCGCCACTGTACTCAGCTGTGTCATGCTGGTGGGATACTGTACCCCTATGCCCCTGTGCTTCCTTGCCTGTGTGTCCCTGTAGCCTGTTGCCCTTGCTCAGCCCACTAGGTTGTGTGTTCTGGCCTGGTCCTGCGCATTCCTGGTTTGTGCCAGTGCATCTGTGGTTGCGCCGTGGCACATCTTTGCTATATTCAGCCTGGTTGCGGCAATGCATTTCGGTGGTGCATCTTCTGAATGTGGCGTACTTTCCCACATGGCTCATCTGCATTGCACTGCGCCATCATTGTGCAATCCTTGGGCATAAATCTGAATATCTGGCCCTATTTGTCTATACCTCTGAAGACTGTTATTTACTTAACTTCCTGTGATACTTTTTATCTAAATGTTCAAGACTTAATTGTACAGTTTGGCCCGGATATTCAAACTGCGCCATTCTGAGGTGCAAGCCCTTGCGCTGCTCAAAATAGTTGCGGAGGGGTGTGGCCGGGGCGATATTCAAAGGAGTTGCGCTATTGAGCAACTCCTTTGAATATCACTCCCCAGCCACAGCCACTGTGCATGGCGCAGTGGAACTTGCGCCACCGCAAGTTGTCAGAGTGGAGCATTCAACTTGCGGTGGCGCAAGTACCATTGCGCCATGCGCAAATTTCCGATATTCAAAAGGTGACATGCAAATGGGGCCATAATTCATGCAAGGTGCAGGGAGGGCCATTGCATCTGATTCTCTTCATTGCATGCCATTAGCATGTCGTGCGCCCGATCCCGGACTTGCGCCTGGCAGCCCTGCCAGGCAGCAGCTGTCGAGGACCGGCGCCCCTGCAACCGATCGCGGGCAGAGCGTGAAAACAACCCCCAAACATCCTCCCTAATGCCCGATCGCGGGCAGGAATGTAAAGACCCCCCCAGCGAATATCTCCCTGGTGGTCAGTGGACCGTAATGCCCGATCCGCGGGCAGAGATGTATAATATTAACCCCAGTGCTCGATCGCGGGCAGAATGTATAATAACCCCAGTGCCCGATCGTGGGCAGAATGTAAAGACCCCCCCAACCGAATATCTCCCTGGTGGTCCAGTGGACCGTAATGCCCGATCGCGGGAAGAATGTATAATGACAACCCCCAGTGCCCGATCGCGGGCAGAATGTATAATGACAACCCCAGTGTTCATTCTAAATCTGGACTGTCATATACGGTATGGGCTGCACACCCATTGGCTCTAGCTCTGCACCAATGGCGGCAGCCTACCAGCTGCACCAGTCAGTCGGCGGGCGGCAGGGCGGCAGGTGGGTGGGATGCTGCCGCCCGCCGGCTGCCGGGGAGCAGGGTGGTGGGGCTTCATGGGTGGGTGGGGTGGGGGACACTCAGACACCAGGGAGATGTTTTGGGGGTTGTCACTGTACATTCTGCCCGCGACGTGGCATTACGGTCCACTGGACCACCAGGGAGATATTCGGGTTGGGGGTCTTTTACATTCTGCCCGCGATCGGGCATTAGGGAGATGTTTGGAGGTTGTTTTCATGTTCTGCCCATGATCGGGCATTAGGGAGATGTTTGGGGTGGGTTGTTTTCACGTTCTGCCCCGATCGGGCACTGGGGGTTGTCATTATACATTCTGCCCACGATGGGCACTGGGGGTTGTCACTATACATTCTGACATGATCGGGCACTGAAGTTGTCATTATACATTCTGCCCGCAATCGGGCATTACGGTCCACTGGACCACCAGGGATGTGAACGGGAGGAGGGGCCACATTGATGCCCGCAATCGGGCTGGTGGGGGCACAAGGACTGAGTTGGGGGCCAGCCATGGGTGGCAGCTGCTGTGTTGCACCCTGCACACAGCAGCTCACCTGAGGTGGCCCTCAACTGATCCTTTTTTGGCTCAAAGTTGTGCAGGCGCAGGTTGGGGTTGCTTCTCTGTAATAACTCTGCACAACCCAACTGAATATCGGGCTGTGCAGTTTATGCATAGTTCTTCCCCCTCCTGTTGAGCATGCATTCATTTGCATTGCACTGTTGCTCAACCTGTTTTCAGTGGCGCAACTGCCTCCTGCTGAATATCGCAGAATGGCGCAATGTAGGACTTGAGCATGCGCAACCCTGTTGCGCATGGCGCAACCCTTTTGAATATCTGGGCCTTTATTTATATTGGTATTGTTCATTGGGTATAAGATTTTCCTCTACATCAATCCTATTTATTACTTGTTTTAAAGTCTGCACTACTGTTTTAATTTTTTATATGAAATGTTTGATTTTTTTCTTAAAAATGTTTTAAAAAAATGTTTTAACCAATCAGGCTTAAGTCCCATCTGCTGACCTCAAGCGCATGTCACTGTCATGGCACTTAAAGCTCCTAAGGTACTCCCCTCCTCTCCAACTCCCATCTCCTAGCTTAACCTTCCAACTACCTGCCTTATACAGACTGCTCACCAGAGGCCACGTGTAACCCCTGAATAAACTATATGCAAAGTACTACCAATTGCTTACATGTCATGATGATAACCATGCCTGTACCCATGCCTGTATCCACTGCTTTTCTTTTACCATGCCTGTAACCATGCCTGTGTCCACTATTTTTCTTTACTGTAACCACCTCATGATGTAACTCACAATGCCTCAAATGTTCCTTATGTCCTTGTTCATTCTTATAACTTGTATTGTTATCCCGGGTCGCCCCTGAAAAAGGGACCTTCGGGGCTCAGTGGGCCTACCCGGTCACCAAAATTTAATAAATAAATAAATAAATGTTAGATATAGTTGATGATGTCACTGTACCACCTGGTTTCTCACAGGTATTTAAGTGTTCTGGTTACGTCTTTCCTCAACTTTTGATAAAGGACAGATACTGTCCAAAACGCATCTGGCGAGGACCTGTTTGTAGTCAACAAATGACTTTTAAAATATTTCTTTGAGTTGTGGCATCCATTTTCTACATGGGTGGTGAGTGCCTGAATTTTTTGTTTTCAGTATTGATTTTCAATTTGTGAGCAACACATATCCTTGTGTGCACTCTCTATATGTTTTCAGGAGGTAAGGCATCCAGTGCCTCAACCCTCCACATCTTAGTGTTCTAAACAAACACCCAAGAAGATAGAGAATGGTATTCTCTAGTGAGGTCAGGTCATGCACTCCAATACAGTTCAGGATAGCAATCTGACAAAATAAGGAAATGTGCAATACGGGGATTGCCCTTAAAATAAGAGACTCGGGGCCTGATGTTAAAAAATGCACAAAGGAGAACGCAAAACTTTGCCCTTCACTTTGCAATAGCCTGGGTATCCGTAAATGCTATAGTCAGTGGAATAGTGCACCTGCGCTATTCAACTGAATATAGCGCCATGTTGGCCAAGTGCTAAGCCACTTAGTGCTGCCCCGACATGGCTCCCGAAGTATGCTGCCATAATGGATTAAGCTGAAGTGCAATTCACAATATTCAAATGGGCCCATGCAAATGAGACCATTGGGCATGTCAGCTCGGTTTTTCTGCACACCCTCGATGTGTGATGCCTTGATAAACTCCTCAAGCTTTGCTCTTGGGGTTTATGAGGCATCACACTCCTCAGGTGTGCATAAAATCCTCATTACACACACTTCTCCATGCATTATTCTATATTTCTACAGTGAGAGCAGAGACTGTGAAATCAAAACCTCCAGTTTTACCTTTGGGCCTGCAATAGTTGTCTCAGTGGACTTACCCGGTCACCAAAAGTCAAATAAATAAATAAATAGTATTTCTTCTAATGGACTTTGACTTGGACTTATATTGCACTACAGGCAATATCTTTAATTGTTAATTGCTTTATAGTTGGGGTTCTCCTAAATTAAGTACTTTACTGGTTAAGGGGTTGGGGGGAGGGTTTGGTTGTGTGTGTGAGTAGTTTAGGCTCAGGGGTGTAGCCAGAAATTTTTGTTTTGTACACACTCTTTCCAACTTCTGCCCCCCCCATTAAAAAATGTACACATCCTCTCCAACTACTACCCCCATTTTAAAACAAATCAGATTATCAGATGACTCATCTTTTCTCTAAATAGGCTGTACTCATACATATGTCCTAAACAAATAGAAGTTTAAACGGATACAGACACAAATTGGCCTACACTAACTCAGAATGCAGGATTCACAAAACAGATGCACCAAGAGCAATTCAGATGCGCCGGTGCAAGTCAGAAATGCGTCGGAGGCCGATTCAGGAACAGGTAGAAAGCACCAATGCAAACAAGATGCCCTGTGCCTAAAGACATATGTCATAGGCCCAACGTAATGGCATGCGGCGTATATACAGGGGGCTTACCTATGCATATACAACGCATCCCGATTCATAGAGCACAACCAGGGCGCATCAATGGAGCAAATCCAGTACAAAACCAAGATGCACCAAAGAAAGATAAGTACAAAAGAAGGAGACTTAAGTCCAGCACACCAGCAGGCCGTCAATGGAATGATGACAGCAGCACACAGCCACAGCCAGAGGGGAAGTGGAACCAGACAGAGGGAGAGGCACAGGCAGGCAAACTGCCAGCAACAACACTGGGCAGCAAACCACACCAGAGGGCCACAGCGACAGACGGGATGAACCCAGCAGCAGTTGCCATTGCTGGTGCCCTAATGAGGAGGAGGAGGCAGGGTGCTGAAGGAACCATAGGCGGCCAGCCCCACAGCAATACCGTGCCCAGCTGTCCTTCGAGCAGCTGACAGAGGTGAAGACAGTCGGGTGATATCATCTCATCTGGGCCATGCTGAGGCAGCTATGTGAGCTGTGCCATGATGTGATGCAGGCACCCACCGCACGAGGTCATGCCATCTCGGTGGAGACCAAGGTGACAACGGTCATGTGTCTACTCGCCATGGAAACCTTCCAGAGGCCTACTGGGGACACCATTGGCAAATCCCAGGTCTCAACATCCCGCCTCCTCACACAGTTCCTCACTGCACTGCTACCTCATGCTTCGGAATACATCAAATTCCCCAGCACGCAGGCAGAGCAGACAGAAGCCATGCAGGGGTTCCACAGGGTGGCATGCATGCCAGGTGTCATAGGGGCCATTGACTGCACCCATGTGGCAATCTGCGCACCACCTGGTGAGGAGGGCATCACATACGTGAATCGAAAGGGGTACCATTCAGTGAACTGCTAGGTGGTGTGCAATGCCACGTGGTGCATCACCAATGTCTGCGCCACACACCCTGGGAGCGCACATGATGCACACATATGGCACCAGTCGGCACTGCACGAAGTTCAATGCCGGGGACATCCAAAGTGGACACCTGCTAGGTACACATGACTGAGCACCAGCAGCACAGGGTGGCACCATGTCCAGACACATGGGGTGGGCTGTGGCTGGGCAGTAACAGGCATGAGGGCACTTGGACAGCAGGGTCATGGAAGGGTGCATAGGTGGATGCAGGGTGGCATGAGACCAATGTGCACCACAAGAGGGACGGGGGCAGGCAGGGGCAGCCGGGGCAGGAATGCAGGACCGCCAAGCATGCGGCTGCATGGGTGGGGGAGCAGGACAAGGGCACACAACACAGAGGGCGGGACGGGGCCAGGGCACACGCCACAATGTAACACAGTGTACTAATGGAGACATGTCTACCCCCACAGGTGACGCCACATACGCATTGTGGCCCTGGCTCCTCACCCCCATCAGATGACCCGGAACAGTGGTGGAAGAACGCTACAATGAGACACACATCATGACACGCACCCTCATCGAGCATGTCTTTAGCATGCTGAAGATGCGTTTCCGGTGCCTGTGTTGGTCAGGTGGTGCCCTACAGTACAGCCCTGAGAAGGCCTGTGGCATATTCCTGGCCTGTTGTATGCTACACAACATGGCCCATGATCATGGGATACCTGTTGAAGCCAGTGAGGGTGACAACTCTGGGGAGGAGGAGGTGGTGGGGAAGGGTGTGGCCAGGGCACACCCTGGAGATCAAGGAGAAGAAGGCGGTCATGGGTGAAGGGATCCCAGGCTGGTGGCAAGGGCATGGGCATACCGCACACTAGTGGTGGAGGAACACTTTGGGACATGCAGATGAGAACTCAGGTTGGTACATGTGCAGGTGTGAGAACCACAGTGTAGGGACAGCATGACGGATGAATGGCGGGCACCGTATGCCACACAGGGGTGCACATGCAGGCGCATGCACACAGTGGGGGACATACACATTCACACACAGGCACCATGCATGCACCACCCCAGATCCACACAGGCCATGCCCACATTGTCACAGGTCAGTGTGCACTGCGGCCATCACACGGGCAGTGCAAGCACCAGAACGCACTCATCATTCCCATGACACATGGTAGGACAGCGGTACACACAAACATTCTGGAAAACCTGCACAGACAGCACAGGGGGGTGCCAGGGCAACTGTGTGGCTGGTGACCACCACGCACAGTGGCACTGGCACCACCTGCAGGGCAGCCGGTACGCACGGGAGTGTCACCCACCACCACAGACCCCTGGGCATGGACATCACAGGGCTGCCCCACGATCGCCACAGACACGGGGGCAGCCTCTGCCATGGCCACTGGTGATGGGGGTGCCACCACTGGCCACAGGGGGTGTCCCCAGGGACCCCTCAGGGGTGCTGCACTGAGACCGTGAATGGGTGCTCAGTGGGGTGGCTGTCCTATGCCCACCAGCCAAGCCATGGCCGGTGGGAGTGGATGCCAGTGGCGATGGGGTGAGCAGCAGGGGGCTCACCTGGCCTTGCCATCGGGGTGTCCGTGACATGCTCCTGGGCGTCTGGCTGGATGCACGTTGTCCACGGTGTGCTGTGGATGAAGCCACTGCCTCCACAGCAGCTGCAATCCACTCCATGGCTGCAGTCATGCCCACCCACATGAGGCGTGTCTCAGCCAGCATCTGAGCACACCACACTGCCGCAGACTCATGTTCCTGGACCATGACGGCCCTGTGGCTCCGGAACTCCACCCGGAGTGCCTCCTGACTGTCCACAGTTGCCCGCAACAGGTCAAGGTAGACACCCATATAGTCAGCAGGTGATGCGGCATGGTGGCGACGCTGACGTACTGGGGATGGGCTGGCCTCACCAGGGTCATCCACAGGCGGTGGACGCACCCTGTCAGGCTGTGCTGTGTGCATGTCTGGGCTGGGCACAGCTGTTTGCTGTCCATGTATGTCATCCACCGGGCCCACTGTAGTGGGTGCGTGTACACTGGTGCCCTGCCTGGATGCCACTGATGCCACCAGCACTGCACTGGGCAGCGGTGCAGGGGGCATGGCATACATAGCCCTGGGCAGCTGTGCCACTGCTGCACCAGTGTCCAGCATGGTGGGAACACCGTTGGCACGCAGAGTCCTGTGCACAGGCATCCCCGTGCCATGTGCACCACCGTCGACCATGGCAGTGGCGCTGCTGAGGGTGGAACATGCATCGGTGCCAATACCCTCACCCTGCATGCCACTGGCGAGCATGATGGGTACATCTGCAATGTCCACCGCCTCATCCAGGTCAGCATCAGACAACCCAGCCAGGCCCCACAACCATGCGATGTACCCACTGTCAGTACTGCCAGTGCTGGTGGAGGGGTCTGCAGGGCCCTCTGCCACAGGGACCATGACCGATGGTGTGCGGAGCGTGGACGGTGCAGGTGCGAGCACGCCCACGTAAGTGTCATTGGCCCCATGGGGTGGGCCCGCATCATCACCCATGTGGGCACCCTGGAGTCGTGATGGTGCTGTGGAAGAGAGGAAGGAAAACATGATTAATGCACAGGATGCACATGACACACAGTACGGTCAGCAACACACAGCCGGGTATGCACACCTGTCCATGGCAGGGCCCGGACAGGATGCACAGCTACTCACCATGCTGCGACGGACTGCCCCCATCTGAAAGCCACCCCCTGGGATGCCTTGCATGGCCATCCCCAACACACTGGTGGCCAGGAGGGCCTCGTTGGGGCTGAGCTGTGCCACCAAGCTGGGTCCTCCCCCTATCTGCTGCAGGGATGCCTGGATGCTGGCCACCCTTTCCTTGGCCCTCCATCGGCTGTCATTCCAATGCTTATGGCACTCCTGCACTGTGCGGTTGAATGGTGCCACCACGTTCACGTGATGGGCCACCTCCTCCCAGCCTTCCGCATGCACCGCCCGGCTGCCACCCCTGCCAGTGAGTGCATCCAGGCGTAGGTGGCTTGCCTCAATGAATGCCCTCTCCTCATCCTTCGTGAAGTTTGGATGCTGCCTGGTGGCCGCACCTGCCTCCTCAGATATGTCGAACACTGTGGGGGAGAAGCAACCTGGTGTCAGACCCGCTTGTGTGTACACATGGACCCGCACCCATCTCCCACTGTCTGCAGCCTCACCATGGTCTGTGTTGCCAGTGGCCTGTGCTATGGTCTGCGTGTCGGCAGCCGAGCACAGGTGGACATGCACCATGGTATGTGGGGCATGTGGGATGGCGCACATGCCACACATGGCACCCAGGCCATGGTTGGGGTACTGTGTAGCTGCCACAGGGTGTGTGACACCGACCTGTCTGCCGTGGGTATGGCCAAATACCCGTGCAGCAAGTGTTCCACCACTATGGTGCCACATCATACCTGGGTGCCACCCCTGCGATGGCTGCAGGCCAGAGGGGGGACTGCCATGTGTTGGCACACACTGTTAGGGCCATGGCAGTGTGTGTGCTGGCAGTGATGACACTGTGCCTACACAGGTGTTGCACTGTGTGACATGCATACCTGTGGCATGGTGCTGCATCCATCTTAAAGTGCAGTCCACCCCCAGCCATACGTCCCATCCCTGTGTCCCTGTGTACATTGTGTGGTCCTCTGTACACATCGCATCCCCCCCATCCCACATTGCATTGCCTTGGCACGCTGCAAATCACACCACAGATTGGCAACGGTGCTCCGTACATGCTGTGCTGTGTGTGTCCCGGTGACCCGGTCATCCGCTGTGGACTTGGCAGGGACCAGTCCATTGTCGCCCCGTGGATACATCCCTGCAGTTGTACAACATGGATTGCCGTGGGTGCAACCTAATGGTTGTCTGGTCCCACATGCGGTGTACAGGGGTCCCATCAGTTGTGCACGCTCCGATGCAGGCACACCAATGTGTGCTGTAGCCCTGTAAACATGGCTGTATACTCACCCTGTAGGCACTGACTCCTCTCAGTGTCCTGGTCTCAGCCTGTTGAATCGGGAGCATTTATGGCTCAGGGCATGCAAATGAGGCCTGAGCACCTGTTAATGAGATGCTAATTGGCTGAGTTGCCCATGCATGGTTGATGAGGCTGTTTGGGGTGCATTCTGTTTGAATGGCATAATTGCTCCCAGCTCATCTCAATTTGCACGGAGCATCTGTGTGATGTGCCAATGACCGTACAGCACATTCCCAGCGCATGTGTGTCCTGGGTGGCGCATCTGCATGACTTGGGGGGCATTTGACGTGGTGCATTTGTTGCGCATGCGCGGTGTCTGAGAGTTACGGCGCATCTCCCATGATGCGTCATTCCGCCACTGTCCGGTGCTCCATGTTTTACTCTACACTTGTGTCTGTGGGTCTGTTTGTTCCAGCTCTGTGGTTTCTCCTCCTGCCCTGCTGTTTTGCTCCAGTTGTTCTGCCTGGCTCCCCTGTGTGGCTGCAGTGCATCCTGCCTGCCCTGGCGCATCGCTGGATGCGCTGGCGCATCTGCAGTTGCACCATAGTGTCCTGTGGTGATTCACAGTGGTGCTGCACTTGGCACTTGACACAGTGCATGCCCCTGTGAATGGCTATGCGTGGGCTCGGCGCATCTGACTTGCGCCGACGCATCTGAGTTGTGCCAGATGCATCTTCTTTGTGAATCCTGCCCAAATACCTTACATTATAATGAGAATGGTAACAAAAATACATAGTTTGGGAAAGGTACTAAAAAAACTGTACACAAATGTGCCCAGTGAGTATGCCTGCCTGCACCCTTGTTTAGGCTGACAAACTGTTAATCTGTTACTATAATTTGTGGGTTAAATTGTTTTAGAGTGGTGTGGGAGGGTTTTAGTTGGTTTAGAAAGTTGGCTTGAGTGTCGGAGTGAACGTTTTATTTATTTGAAGTAATTTGTGCGTATGGTGGAATATATGTTTTAGACAGGTATAAAATGTTAAAGAAACAGAGAGCGCTCAGTTATTGTATTTATATTAGGATAGTTACTGTACTTAGCAAGTTTATTAATAGCTCCCTAGGATGTGTAGGGTGGACGGACCCCTTAGGCTTAGCTACTCCTCAGCCCAACTATAGGACCTTGGCCCCTTCGAGGACTGCCCTCTGTTGGCCATCACTTATGGTCACAGTAGGGCAGAAGGAATGGTGAGGAGGTGAGCGGTCAGGTGGAGGGTCTCAGGGAGTGCTAGTAAAGGGTGTGGCATTAGGGTAGTGAGATTCAGAAGATGCCCTGGGGCAAATTGGGAACTAGAGAGGGGTTTGCCCTAGCTGGTTCCCATACCCAGGGCTCCCACCAGGCTGAGTGTACAGGTAGCATTTGAACCAGCAGCCACCACTTGTCCCATCTGGACAGCGCTATGTAACTCCAGGTTGATAAGAAATAAGACTGTAGTTATGGTGGACTTGATTTCATCAGTTAACCTGGCTTGCATTATGGAGACCTGGCTGAGTGATGACGCTGGACCAATATTAGAAGCACTGGCCCCTGGTGGGTTCTCTGTCATGCACTGCCCAATGAGGGACCACAGGAGTAGGGGAGTGGCTATCTGTTTTAGATTCAGCCTGAACTTTTCTGTGCTCCCAATAGAGTCTACCTTGTCGTTTGAAAGTGTGGCTATTCTAGGGGTTCCAGGTGTAGGCTGCAGGGTCTTTCTCATGTTCTGGCCCTCCAGTCGCGCGAGTGATTTCCTGCAGGAAGTAATGGATTTTTTCACCGATTGGGTGTAGGAGTCACCCAGATGGTTAATTCTGGGTGACTTCAATGGCTGGGTTGATGACAAACTCTTGCAATTTGGGTATGACTTCCTCCGGACGGTGGAATTGCTGGATCTACCACAAGTCATTACTTCTGTGACCCATAATTATGGCCATACCTTGGACTTGGCAATCTCACTGGGACTCGAGATAAACAACCTTGAGATTGATCTGGTCATTTGCTTGGATCATTGCACAGTGAAGTTCTCATCTGAGGGCCTCTCCCCAAGAGTTCTTCTGTGGAGATGGTTTCTTTTCGCCCATTAAAGGGTGTGACCACTGAAGGACTGATAGTGAAACTGGACATATCAAGTGTGTTGGAGGCCTGTGTGACAGGACCAGAGGAGGCGGTGGTGGGCTATAACAAGGTGGTCACCGAAACTCTTGATTCTGTGGCACCAGTTCATGTACGATCCATGCTGTCACACTTGAGGTCTCCATGGTTTGATGAGGAGCTGAGGGAGTTGAGGACCTTGGGTCAGAGGTTTGAACGCTACTGGTGGAGGTCCCACACTAAGGATGACAGATTGGCTTTGAAAACTCATTATATTGAGAGCCAAAGGGCAATCTCCCATAAGAAGGCAGAGTTCCTGTCAAGGGAGATTGCCGCAGTAAAGAACAGACAAGCTCAGCTGTTCCAGATGGTAGATAGGCTTAACCATCCTTCTTGTCTCCCACTGATAAAAGCATCATCTGCCACTAAATGTGATAAGTTTGCTCTGTTCTTTGCTGACAAGGTGTCTTCCATCAGGGTGGGTATCGTATTGCCCCAGCAAGTTTTCATTGGGCATGCAATGTCAGATCTGGTGCAACATAGAAACAGAATCTGATGGCAGATAAGGACCGCTTGGTCCACCTAGTCTGCCCATTTCCCTACCTAACGGATATGCTGCAGATCCTACTTAACCAACAGCCTACTTCCTCCTACACCCCACTAGAATTGCCTTATGTCTGTCCCATGCATTCTTGAATTCCCCCACTGTTTTTGACTCTATGACTTCCTCAGGAAGGCTGTTCCATGAATCTACAACCCTCTCTGTGAAGAAATACTTCCTCACATTACCTCTGAGCCATCCCCCCTCTATCTTCAAATTGTGCCTCCTTGTTCTTGCACATCTCTTTTTTTGAAAGATGCTACCCTCTTGGACTTTGTTGATTCCCTTGAGGCATTTGAAAGTTTCTATCATGTCCCCCCCCCTTTCCTCGAGGCTATATATCTTAAGCTCCTTTAGTCTTTCTTCACATGTCTTCTGGTGCAAACCCCGCACCATTTTGGTTGCCTTCCTCTGGACAGCATCCACCCTGTCTATGTCTTACTGGAGATGGGGTCTCCAGAACTGTACACAGTACTCCAGATGTGGTCTTACCAACTGTCTGTACAGAAGGCCAACAACTTTCTGTTTTCTACTGGTGATACCTCTCCCTATGCATTCCAGTATCCCACCAGCCCTCCTTACCGCCTTCTCACATTGCTGGTCCACCATTAGATCATCTGATATGACTACCCCCAGGTCCCTTTCCATTTTTGTTGTTGTCAGTATCTCACCCCCCACTGTTTACTCTTGCCCTGGTTTTTTGTTTCCCTGGTGCATTACTTTGCACTTCTTTGTGTTGAATCTAAGCTGCCACACATTTGACCATTCCTCCAACCTTGCCAAGTCCCTTTTCATCCTTTCCACCCTACCTTGCGTATCAACCCTGTTGCAGATCTTTGTGTCATCTGCAAAGAGACATACCTTCCCCTCCAGTCCCTCCGCAATGTCACTTATAAAGACATTAAAAAGGACCGGCCCCAATACTGAACCCTCGGTACCCCACTAGTAACCTCCTTTCTTCACTGTGGACTCCATTTACTATTACCTGCTGTGTCCTGTTGTCCAGCCAGTGTTTTACCAGGCTACCACCCTGGGACCCACTTCCAGGCTGGCTAATTTGTTTATTAATCTTTTGTGTGGGACTGTGTCAAATGCCTTGCTAAAGTCTAGGTAGACCATGTCCACAGCCCCTCCCTGGCCTACTACTTTGGTCACCCAGTCAAAGAAATCAATTAGATTTGTATGACATGACCTTCCTGCTGTGAATCCATGCTGCATTGGGTCCTGTGCCCAACTGGCCTCGAGGTACTCAATTTCCTTCAGAAGAGATTACATCATCTTCCCTACCACTGAGGTTAAACTGACAGGTCTGTAGTTTCCTGCCTCTGTCTTGCTCCCACTTTTGTGAAGGGGAATCACATCCACCCTTCTCCAGTCCTCAGGTACCACACCATCCTCCCATGATTTATTAAAAAGAGTAGTCAGTGGTGTTACTACTATTTCCCTTAGTTCTTTTAGAATTCTGGGGTGAATCCCATCAGGCCCCATTGCTTTATCCACCATCAGTTTTAATAGTTCTTTCAGAACCCTTTCTTCTGTGAAAGGACTAATATCAACCCCCCATCCAGAGTGCTTCTATTGACTGGATTAAGACTATCCCCCTCCTTTTCCATTGTGAATACTGAGCAGAAATATTCATTCAGTATCCCTGCTTTTTCACTGTCACCCTCTGCCCAACCACCTTCCTCTTTATTCAACCTCATTATCCCTGTCTTCATCTTTCTTTGCTCCCTAATGTACCTATAAAAGGTTTTATCCCCCTTCTTAACCGAGTTGGCTATCTTTTCCTTAGTTTGGGCCTTTGCTATTCTGACTGCTTTCCCCACATCCTTCTGCTTTAACTGGTACAGTTCTCTGTCCTGCTCCTTCTGTGTTTCCTTATAAAAAGACAATACATTAATGTGCATTTCGAAGGGAGGGGAAAGAGAAATTGTTTAACCAGGAAAGGCACGCTAAGCTGGATCTTGTTTCCAGGTGCGACCTGGGAGTTCAGGGAAGTTAAGTGACTTGCTCAGGGTCACACAGTATGCAAGTGGGTGCTGATGGGATTCAAACCCAGGTCTCCAGGTTTGGAGCTCAGTGCCCTTAACGACTACACCATACATAGAAACATAGACTTTGACAGCAGAGAAGGACCGCTTGGCCCACCTAGTCTGCCCATTTCCCTACCTACAGGATAGGCCGCAGATCCTAGTTAACCAACAGCCTATTTCTTCCTACCCCCCACAAGAATTGCCTTATGTCTGTCCCATGCATTCTTGAATTCTCCCACAGTTTTAGACCCCACAACCTCCTCAGGAAGGCTGTTCCATGCATCCACTACCATCTCTGTGAAAAAATACTTCTTCACATTGCCCCGGAACCGCCCCCTCTATCTTTAAATTGTGTCCCCTTGTTCTTGCACGTCTCTTTTTCTGAAAGATGCAACCCTCTTGGACTTTGTTGATTCCACTGAGGTACTTAAAGGTTTCTAGCATGTCCCCCTCTCCCTTCTTTTCTCAAGGTATACATATTAAACTCTTTAGTCTCTCCTCATGCGGCTTCTCTTGCAGACCCTGCACTATTTTAGTTGCCCTCCTCTGGACTGCCTCTATCCTGTCTATGTCCTATGGAGATGGGGTCTCCAGAACTGGGCCTTAATTACTCCAGATGGGGTCTCACCAACTGTCTGTACAGAGGATAACAACTTCTTGTTTTCTGCTGGTGATGCCTCTCCCTATGCATCCCAGTATACCCCCAGCCCTCCCTACTGCCTTCTCACATTTCTTGCTAACCTTAAGGTCATCTGATATGATTACCCCCAGGTCCCTTTCCTTTTTGTTGTTGTTACTACCTCCCCCATTGTGTAATCTTCCCCTGGGTTCTTGTTTCCCAGGTGCATTATTTTGCACTTCTTTGCATTGCATCCTAGCTGCCATACTTCAGACCATTCCTCCAACCTTGCCAAGTCCCTTCTCATCCTTTTCACGCCTCCTTGTGTATCAACCCTGTTGCAGATCTTTGTGTCATCTGCAAAGAGGCATACTTTTCCTTCCAGTCCCTCTGCAATGTCACTTATAAAGACATTAAAAAGGACTGGACCCAGTACTGAACCCTGTGGTACCCCACTAGTAACCCCTCTTTCTTCAGAGTGGACTCCATTTACAATTACCTTCTGTGTCCTGTTGTCCAGCCAATGTTTTATCCAGGTTACTGCCTCCTATTACACCATACTGCAAATAGAAGCAATCCTCATGTCTGGTGTGAGTTCAGCTCATTGGGATGGAAGAGGGTAGCCATATAATCTCAAAGCTATGGCCTACATGTTGTGAACTGGACCTGGGCCCAACGTGTCTCTTAATAAGATGTGTGGGGTCTTTGAGCCCAGTGTTCAATGAGATAGACTGGTGCTCCTTCTCCAGAGGGGTGTTCCCCATTGCTCTTAAAGAGGCACTGGTGAAAGCCCTCTTGAAGAAGCCATCAATCAAGCCTTCCAGGTTCCCAGATATCGGACCTCTATGGGACAGAGATCATTTGCCTACAGGACTCCACACTGGTATAATGCTCTCAACCAGGATATCCTGACTAATCCCAAAACTGGCCCCTTCAAACGGCTGCTCCAGGTACACCTCACCTCTTCTAGTAGCTGCGATTGTTTCACTTAGAGCTCCATCTCCCTTAGTACTCCAGACTCTCCTACTCCTCTCCAATAAATTTCTGCTATCTAGTCTACCTTTCATTCCCCCTCGCTACCCCACTGCTCCCACCCCATTCACCGCCAACACCCCATTCACCGCCAACACCAGCACTTATAGCATCCCTGTCCCCTACCCCTACCCAACTAGCACTTCTCAAGCCCTCCTCCCTCCTTGACAACGGCCTTCTAGCCTGCCCGCTCCTCTGGGGCTACCCTCCCCATTGTTCTTCCCCTCACATGCCTTCACATCTAGACTGCCTGTGCAGTACTTAGTTCTCAGTCTGAGCCAGCCTCTCCACATCTATCACTGGTTTTAGCTCTACTCCTACCTTACCTGTGTAGACTTGTATCATGAATAATGATGTTCACCCTTAAATGTTCACTCCCATCTGTGTAACTACTGTATAATTTGTGCAATGTTGTTCACCCTGTTTGTCTACCAACATTTTGACATAGAACCTTTGTAAATGAGCTGTTCTTGCTCAAAGGGGTTTAATCCTAGAGTTACTAAATAAATAAAATCCCTGGACCTGGACTGTCTCCCATACTACAGACCCATCTCTAACCTTCCCTTTTTAGGGAAGGTTATTGAGAAAGTAGGGGCCATTCAGCTCCAGGCACATCTTGCTACCTTTGACATCTATGAGCCACTCCAGTCTGGTTTCCTGTCCAGGCACAGTACAGACAGCACAAGTCAAGGTGTACAGTGGTCTCCTCAGGGTGAGAGACCAAGGCAAACAGTCAATTCTCATTCTCCTTGATCTCTGCTCAGCATTTGACACTGTGTATCATGGGGTGTCACTGGGTCACCTGTGGGATCTCTGTGGACTCGCTGGTGCTGTCATCAGCTGGTTCAAGTTCTTTCTTACAGGTAGGATGCAAAAGGTAGTGATGGGAATTTATTCCTCCCACCTGATGCACCTGTCCTGTAGAATTCCCCAGGGTTCAACCCTTACCAAAAAAATGTAGATTGACATTGACTTACTTACCTTTTTCTTAAGATTTAAATTCACTTTAAATTGTATTTAATCCAGAAAAGTTCATATGGTAATGTCTTATCTTATTAGTGGCTTACTACTGGCTGCATTTCCAATGAAATATGTTAATTTTCAATCCTCTTTTTTATGGCTGAAAAAAAAATTCAAAAATACTGCTTCTTCCAAATGGATTTACTTTGTGCTTATCTTTGACTTTATTTGAAAGTAAATATGCAACATTTCAATACTGCATTATTTTGGGAGTTTTAATAAATGTAAAATAAATGTGTTTTGATTAAAGTCAAAATAAATTCTAATGGATTTTTTTTATGACTTACATTTGGCTGCATACGCAATGAAATATGTAAATGAGCATGTTTTGCTTACATTTGGATTTCTTTTTAGAAGGATTCTGTTTACATTGTAAATGCATTTTCCATGGATTTAATGCATGCACAATGTAAATGAAATATTTCTAAAAAGTAATCCAAATGTAAGCAAAACCTGCTCACTTACACATTTTGCTACGTATGCAGCCAAATGTAAGTCACAAATAATCCATTAGGATTTCGTTTGGTTTAAAACAAGTCAAACCATCTTCCAATTCAAAACAAAAAGCTGCACCGAGATGAGACTGGTGCTGTACTAATGGCACAACAGAAAGAAAAGTTAGCACCCAGTCAGGACATTTAAATATTTTTATTTTAACAAACTAAGGTGCTGGTGCATTGTGCAATGAAAAACTGTCTGCTATACAAGAAGCATTACGTTTAGCCCAGCCTTTGCTAGGCTTCATCAGAGATACACAAACATCACATTTATATTTATTTATTTAGTTTTTGTTGACTGGGTAAGTGCACTAGACAATTTCTTGCCTATCTTCAGGTAAGACCGGGGGGGGGGGGGGATACAGATGAATGCCAACTGACCTTGAACCAGATTAAGCTGTTGATGGTATTTTTAGTGAATGGGAGGAAACTTGACCAGGGCACTGGGGAAATTCCCCTACTCTTTTTGAGAAGTGCCATGGGATCTTTAACATCCAGCTAAGCAGGCAGATGGGACCTCGGTTTAATGTCTCATTGGAAAGATGGCACCTCAGGAGTGCAGCACCCCCTCATGCTACACTACAGTGTCAGTATTGGGATATTAACCCAAGTGCCTGGCGTGGGGATAGAATCCACAGCCTTCTGATCTCCCGGCCTCAGAGGAGAGTGTGTTACCTGCTGAGCCACTGACACTGCTAAACACAGTACACCTTCAATCTTGTGCAAATAGTGAAAAAAACGTGCTATCCATTAAATGTATTGAAACCAAACCCATTGAGAATATATTCTGGTAATGAGTTGCTGAGACTCTGTGTAATCATTCTATTGACTGTAACCATAGTAACCTTATATAGGTACTAATGAGTACCCAGTACTAGTCCATGAGCTTTCTTCTACAGCTAAAGGGAAACACTGGAAAAGGCACAGCTTTACCCAGGTGCTACAAAAGTGCTTGATTTGTGCTTTCAGACAGTAATTTTTTTTTAAATTCCCTCTAATTGCTTTTTTAGTGATTTAAACAGTGGCCTTCAACTTTCACTTTCTATTGCTGGCAGCCACCATTTCATGAGTAGCAGTGAGCTTCCTAAGCTCACTTTATGTTAATATGTCCTGCCAACCAACAGCAGAAATCAAACAGTCATGTTAGTATAAAGTGAGCTCAGGAAGCTTACTGCTACTCATGAGATGGTGGCTGCCAACAGCAGAAAGGGGAAGTTGTGGGTAACTGCTTTAAATCATTAAAAAAAAGTTGTTACTGTCTGATAGCACTAATTGAGTGTTTCTGTAGTGTCTGAGGAAAGCTGTGCTTTTCCAGTGTTTTCCTTTAAAATGACTGAATTGGCTCTATTTACTGTGGCCGTGGTAGCTATGGTAACCTTTTATTTATTGTTGACCGGGTAAGTGCACTAGACAAATCCTGCCTATTTTCAGGCACGACCCGGGGAAGGGGGATAAAGATGAATGCCTACTGACCTTGAACCAGATTAAGCTGTTGGTATTTTTTAGTGAATGAGAGAAATTTGGCCAGGACACTGGGGAAATTCTCCTACTCTTTTTTTCAATAAGTGCCATGGGATCTTTAACATCCACCTGAACTACCACCAATCCAGGCAGGTAGAACCTCAGTTTAATGTCTCATCCGAAAGACGGCACCTCAGAAGTGCAGCACCCCTCTCATGCTGTACTACAGTGTCAGTACTAGGATACTAACCCATGTGCCAGATGTAGGAACTGAACCCACAGCCCTCTGATCTCCTGGTCTCAGAAGCAAGTGTGCTACCTACTGAGCCACTGACACTGATCTTATATAGGTGCTATTGAATGCCCAAACCAAATCAAAGAGAATTCTACCATAGTTAAATTAACACAATTGACCTTATGTAGGTCTTATAAATTGTCAACCTCAGAGACAACACAGACCCACCAAATATCAAAGTGTATCAGCCCTGTCTTCAACCAAACACAGTAAGAAACCAACAATTATTGCTGTTTACAAATGTCACAATCACACTTGATAAGTGTCCATAGTAACACTAAATATAAAAAGGCCAGTTCATCTAACTGCCTATTGTACATTTATGTTTTGAAAAGAATATCAAGCACAGTGGATTTCATTATTCTTTGTTTAATGAAATCCACTGCGTGCTGTTGCTTCTTTTTAAGGTTCCAGCAAGTACTGAAGGTTGCAAAAAAATGGAAAACCTCTTCCCACCCAGAAAATCTTGTCCTCCACATAGTCTGTAGGGAAACAAAACCAAATTGATTACATTTGTTAACCAAGATATTACTTATAAACAACCAGTGTCACCATGTACATACATTATGTATACTATAGTGTTGAAGTAAGGGATCAGCTTCCTGTAAGAGAAAGGGCTGTGAAACTTACACACCCTGCCTGAACTGGAGGTGATTAGATCAAGCATTGCAATTACTGCCACTGTCTTATCTCTTCACCAAATCCTGTTTAACCTGTTGAGTACATTCCAATAGTATGAGTCAACCATGGATAGCAAGACATAACATACAAGGAGGAACTGGCTGGTCACTAGTGGTAGTTGCAGTGATGGGTGGGTATGTACAGTGAAAATATTTAGTTAAAACAAACTTGATGTGTAAGGGTGGATACTACATTAATGCAGTACCTACCAATAATTGCACATGTACTCTCTGCCATTTCTATGCCACTGAAAGAGAAAACAGCATGCAAATAATTAATTCAAAAAAATGTATATACAACTAAAGAAGTATTAAACATAAGATTCATTTTTTTACCTGTACTCTATTTATTGAAAGGATATGGTTACTGGTTGCCATTGTGTTTGACCTAATCTAAATGTCGTACATTTTGTATAAATGTTTTTTTAGTGGAGACAATGGAAAGGATGCCCTTAATTTTAAATTGCACCTTTCCCTGTGTTCAAACAGAAAAACAGCAGACTCCCTCAACTCAACAGGAGTCCCTCCACAGCCTCCCATGAAAGGGAAGAGATTACCATTCCCCAACCCCAAAGTGTGAACCACCATCCCTTTTGACTCCTCTCCCAGACTTCAAGGTTTAGTGATGTAAGAACAGGGAGAGTGCAGGGGTATGCTTCATTGAAGCCTTATGAATCATGATTTTAAAATACAGTTTTGGACTGTTTAAGTGGCCATTTGGTAAAACTGGAGCCAGGGTTTAACTAACAAGACTTGAGTCACAATTTGCATCCATTGGGGATTCTGTAACACAACTCCATCAAATCCTAACTCAGCTGTGATAAAGCCCCCTTGCGCCATGGTTGGGTCACACAACCAGGTGTGCCAGGTTGCAAGGGGGCTTGCACTATGGTGGGGCTGCAACATCTTCTTTCTTCGTATTCTTGAAGCTCTGCTGTTGGTGCAGCAAGGGGCTCAGAGTTAGGCCAGCCAGGATGTGGCTGAAGGTCCTTGCACAAGTGCCAGCTAAGGTGGTGAATTGTGAGGGCTCTGAAAGTGGCATCCTGGGGCAGTGGAGGCACGGGGGTGCTACTGGGGTATTAGGGAGATGGTCAGCATGCCAGGGAGTGATGTGACACCTGGCAGGGGTGCTGTTACTGTAAGTATAAAACCAAAGGGATGTTACTGGGGGGGGCCTAGACAGACAGTGCCATGGCCCCAGCCTTGGGCATTGTTTGTCCCTGGAACACCCCCCCATGGTACCATCCCATTGCCTTTACAGTTATACTAATATACATCACTCCCTGGCATGCTCACTGTCTACCCAACATCTCTATGTCATCCCCGTGCTCCTTCTGTCCCCAGACCCATCCTGGCAAGCATATTTCACCCCCCAACTATCCTGGTCCCTCTAGTGTTGTGCTGGGCAGGGGAGCCCAGATCCCTGCAGCATTTCTTGCATATGCGCCAAATGTTTGGCATTAGCCTGTCGGTGTGTCAAATCCTGTGTTTTTGGCATAGGAATCCCTGTTTTTACAGAATTGTGTGCAGGGTCCCTGATGCTCCCAGAGTTTACCACATCCTTAGAAAATCGAGCCCATAGATTCTATAGGCATATAAGGACCAGTTGGCCCATATTGTCTGCCCTGATTTTCCTGGCCTATTCTCAGGGAAGTAGCCAGGCATTTCAGATTTGTACACCAGCCTGCCACAGTGTTATCCTCTCCTCCAATGTTGTTCATGCCTGCCCCCCACAACTTGAGTCCAAGGTTCCTGGCTCCAATCAGATGATTCCCACACTAGACCTGCTGTCTGTCTGCACTGCTAATGCAGTGCTCGCTGCCCACTGGTAAACGTCACCGACTACATCACAAGTCCAAGACCACAGCAGAAATTTCTTCTTTCTCTATCGCAGGTAGGCAGATTCACTCCACTTGCCACTCCACATGATGTCTTCATTCTTTTAGCTGGCTCTGAGTCTGTTCTTCCGACTGCTGCTCCTCAGTTCTTCTACTGCTTCTCTTGCTCCCAGTACAACTGAACTATTAGTATGGCTTCTAACTTTGCTGGGGCATTTAAACTCACAGCACCAGACTTGCCACACCCCCTACCAGATGCTTCAACCGATTACTATGCAGGCAGACCATGTGTACCTAATTGAGACTTTGAGCTTCAATGTCTGCTGTCCACTCTGCCACCCCTCCCAAAACAAAGCTGAAAGTGAAAAGAAAAAGCCTGCGAAGCCAAATGAAGGAATTGAAATGTGATGGACTAGAAAGGGCACAGCAATGCTAGCCAGCTTGTTTGCTACCCCCTGCTACTAAACTTTGTATGCCATGGCTTACTTGGAGTATCAGTAGATACACCTTTGCCTATTCGGACACCTCTGACTCTTTGGGTCCGTGACATCCCTTCCACCTCCCTTTCCTCTTGCGAGTTTCCTCTTGTGTCTGTCACACGCATGCTTGTAGCTCTCTTGTCTATGTACTCACCACATCTTCTGGAAGTCCATTTCCATTATCCATGACCCTTTCTGAGAAGTAGTATTTCTTCACATCCCTCCTATACTCTCCACCCAGCTTCATTAGATGTCCCCTTGTTATACTGCCTTCTTTCATCTGAAAAACACACTAAGCGTACCTTGTTCACCCATGTGAGGTACTTAGGTCTCAATCATGTCCCCTCTCTCTGCTCTCCTCCAGGGAGTACATGCTTAGATAATGCACCCTTTCTCTGTATGTGCAGCCCCAGCACAATTTTGGTAGCCCTCCTCCATACCACTTCCACCCTATTAATGTTATTGCAGATGTGTGGACTCAGAACTGGACACTTTACTCCGTGGAGTTCTCAGCAGTGAGCAATACAGCAGTACCATCACCTCCCTTTTTTCCACCTACCTGGACCCCAGCCCGCTATTCTTGTCGGCTGCACATGTCCCTGATGCCCACCAGTATCCACTTCCCACTGTCGGCTCCCACCATCTGAATCCCACATTACATGTGTCCAGGAGGTTCCAATGTATGCCTGCCAAGGGGGAACCCCTTCCCCCAAGGGCGGCATGGGGAGAGGATTAACAGTCTCTGATCCCTCCGGAGGTACAAGCAGGGGGCGGGAGTGGTGTGCCCTGGTGACTGTGGTGTGGTGAGATGGCAGTCATCATCCAGCTGGCTGGGAGAGGCATTTTCCAGTTTTCTGTCCTGTCCACCTCCCACTGATGTATGCAACCACAGCAGTGTCCTAGGGTGTGGACATCCAGCAGTGTGTGATCACACATGCCGTAACCCTCCACCAGAAACCACTGTAGAAGTGGTGCAGTGTACCCCCCCAGGAAGGAAGCATCCAAAGGATGCTCTGAACTCCACCCTTGCTGGCCTCTGCTCCTGACATCCAGGCTTGTGGCGTGACCCCAGGTTGCCAGCAACTAGAGCGAAGCAATATCGCTCAGACCACGGAACCGGCTAAATTATGTCTTTATTGTGATGCTTTTATTTTAATAATACATGACAGGATGGATGTGTGTTTGTTGGAGAGCATGCTCATGTCTAAAGTGGTTGTTAAGCACAAGGTGCAGCTGAGTGCTTAACAGACAGATGCATATATTCTGCAATGACTGCACACCTCTTGTATATTATTGTTCTTATAAAATGGGTGAACCCTATGACAGGGTGTGCATTATTGCATGCCCCAGGTGTGCTGTTAAGCATGAGGCACAGTAGAGTGCCATTCAATGCACCTAAGATTATGATTATTATCATCATGATGGCACACACTGTTAGGTCTTATTGCTTATGTCAAATAAAATTTCTGTTCTGTGGAACATAACCAGAAAGCTTGGCACCTATAAAAACAAAATGCTGGGGCCAGCCCAGTGTCTCAGTGGTAGAGCTATTGCCCACCACGCCACCAACCCCTGTTTGGAAGCATACCTGGGTTGCTGGTGGTCGGCAAGGGAGGGAGAGGACTGAGCTTCAGCTGTACTGCTCTGCTCTCCTCTCATGCAGAGGGGAGGTTCACCACTCCTCCACTTGACTGATACCAAGTGAAGGCCTGGTGTCAGTTCTGGCCAAGTGCGATGCAGAAGGGAGGGAGCTGTGACACCATGCAACATGAAATGTGCCTCAACGTGTCCATGATGGCATACTGCCATGATGTGGATGGTGTGTAGCAAACAGAGGAAAATGCACAATGGATCAGGGCACCATGTTGCATGATGCCATGTGCACCCTGCCCTTGGCCCACTCCACTACCACGACTCTGGCCCAAGACCTGGACGAGAGCCTCTCGTGGGGGGTGGGGGGTTGGAGGATGACCCTTCTGCAACTAGCCCCACCATAGGTAACAACCCGTGGGTGAACAGTGAGGTCCCGGTAAGTCATGAGCAGGTAGCTGACAATCAAGGGTGGTGGTGATGACAGGACAGAACAGCCTGCCTGCTCGGCCAAGGAGACATATGCTCCCCATATTTACAGCTGGCCACAGGCGCATTGCAAACAGGTTAATTGGGCAGCATATAGTGCCAGCTGGCTCACAGGCAATATAGCACATAGTGACAATGCGCGGGGCTGAATTCATGCCCCATAGAAGCAAAGAGCAGACCTTATGGGATAGCGCTAGGATGCCTTGGGCCATATTCAGCCATAGCATGACATTTACTCAATCTTGTAAGCAAGGCACTAAGGGTCCATTTGCATGCCCATTATGGGCTCATTTGCATGCATGCAGCCCTAGTACACCTGGAAAAACCTAGTGTCCCCCCCCGATTACAACTCTGTAGTAGGTACCTTAATCCCTGATAGCCTAGTGGCACCCCTCCCACCATGATCCACCTTCTCTGTCTGTTCAACCTATCTTTGGTGTGCAGTATTTCACACCACCCTTAACTTCACATGCCCCCCAACCCATTAAGGACCCCCTGTCAGGTTGCCCGACCCCGTGCTCCCTGACAGTTCAGACATTTGACTGCCAAGGTGGTGAGAAGATAACTGTGCTGGTCGTCCGGCAATGCTGGGTGAAATCGGGGGTTGGGATGCCTGGCAGGGGTCATCAATGGGAAGGTGGGTGGATAGCATGAGAAGGCTTGGGGGGAGACATTGCAGATGCCTGGTACAACCTAGTGGTCCCCCCCAATAACAACTGGTGTGCAGTGTTCCCCACTAAGCTAAACTTCACATGCCCTCCCACACCCGTTGTGGATCCCCTGTCAGGTCCCCCACCCCCTGATCACTGATTTGCCTTATATGGATGGACAGCTGGCACCTAAAATGCTAATTAAGCACCACCTTTGGAATACATGCTTACAGCTTCTGTGTTTCAGTGTAAAATATCCTCATAGTTGAGGCACACTTTTAAATTAAAACTTCTGGAAGTACCTGTGTGCCACAACGTAGTGGGGTGCTTACTCCTTGGTCCCTCCCCATGTAGCCTTCATGCCCTCCCAAAGGACTGAACTAGGCATACCTGGTACTTACTGTAGGACTTTGCAGAACACACACACAGTAATGGGCTATTACAGTCAACCCACTAAGTATGGGTTACACGTGCACAGTGTAATGGTCGTGGTCACACACCGTTACAGTCAACCCACCAAGTATTCTAAGTCGAGTCTCTTACCCAAGTAGGAGATAGGAGTCTAAGGGATAAGGTCCATGGGACCTGTAAAATAAAACAGAGAAAAGGGCGTCACAAAGGATCTAACAGAGTAAATGAAGTGGGAAAGGAAAAATTAGACATAGAATGATACTTATCAAATCAAATCAAATCATCTTTATTTCTAAAGCGCCTTTCAAAACCAAGGCGCTGTACAAAAAGATCACACATACATATAAATTAAAACAATCATAAATTAATCAACCATAACTAGGATATGCTAAACTAAATAAATACGTCTTTAACTCCATTTTAAATTTCTCAACGGTTGGACATTCTCTCAACCAACGAGGTAGAGAATTCCACAGGGTTGGTGCTGAAAAAGCAAGAGCACGGGATCCTGATGTTTTTAATCGAACCCTGGGAATCTCCAGCAATCCCTCATTGGCGGAGCGGAGAGGACGGAGGGGGCAAAGGGTACCAAAAGATCTTTCAGGTAGCCGGGTCCCTGATCATGTAGGGCTTTAAAGGTTAGTAAACCAACCTTATAGGTGATCCGCCACCTAACAGGCAGCCAGTGCAGTTCGCGGAGCACAGGCGTAATATGGCTGGATCTAGAGATCCCAGTCAAAAGCCTTGCCGCCGCGTTCTGCATCAGCTGCAGGCGGCGGATATCAACCCCAGATAGCCCTAGGTAGAGGGGATTACAGTAATCAAGATGGGTAGTGATAAAGGCATGGACCAATGTTGGTAGATCACCCGGTGGGACCAGGTGTTTCACCCGGGCGATATTTCTCAGATGATAAAAAGAGGATTTGACTACGGCTGATACCTGAGATTTTAAGGTCAAGCCATTGTCAAAAATAACGCCCAAGTTCCATACCCAATCAGAGGTAGTGAGCGACATACCACCGAGCAATAAGCCCGGTGGTTGTCCAGCCCCCAAACCCACCACCGGATGACCTGGGTCCACTACCAACACCTCAGTCTTATCAGGATTCAGTCTCAGCCAGCTAGAACTCATCCATAATCTGATTTCAGCAAGGCAGTTATCTAGCATGGAGAGAGCACCATCCTGCCCGGGCAGAAAGGACAAATACAGCTGAGTATCATCTGCATAGCAGTGAAAACCCAGACTGTATCGTCTGATGATATCTCCCAATGGCAGCATATACACTGCAAACAACATGGGTGCTAAAATGGAACCCTGTGGTACCCCACAAGGCAGGGAGTGAGCACCAGAGGAATAGATTCCAGTGGCAACTCTCTGAAACCTGTCTGTGAGGTAAGACTGAAACCATTTGAGGACTGTTCCAGACAGCCCACAATAAGTCCGCAGGAGCTCCAGCAGCACACCATGGTCTACAGTGTCAAACGCTGCAGAGAGATCAAGAAGGACCAGAATGGTACATGCCTTTCGATCTCTAGCCATTAGGAGATCATTCAACACCTGGACAAGGGCAGTCTCCGTGCTATGCTTCTTCCTAAAACCAGACTGGAGAGTATCATAGACATTGTGAGTTGTAAGATGATCATCCAATTGTAACGCAACCGCCTTTTCAATAACCTTACCAACAAAAGGCAGGTTAGAGATAGACCGGTAGTTGGCTAGACAATCTGGGTCCAAGGAGGATTTTTTAAGGAGTGGTCGAACTACTGCCTCCTTGAGGGGATCAGGAAAGACCCCCCTCTCCAAGGATTTCCAGACAATGTCAGCAAGGATTGGGCAAATAACCTCTACACATCCTACTAAAAGGGGTGTAGGACCCGGATCCAAACTACAACTGGTTGGTCGCAATGTTTGGATGATCTTCACAATGTCAGTGAACTCCAGCCGGCGAAAATCTGAGCAGACAGACTGGGTGCATAACACTTCCCATCGACAACTGCAATCCCTCAAAGGAGAGGTCGGGCTGATGCTAGACCTGATGCTGGCAACCTTATTTGCAAAAAATCGAGTGAACTCCTCGGATCTTATCTGAGAAAAGGCTTCTCTGGGCTGGAGACAGATTAGATTGCACAATCTGTCAACAGTCCAGAAAAGCTGAGCCGGTCGATTCTGTGCAGCATAAATCTCCCTGGACAGGAATTCTGCCTTCTTACAGGTGATTTCTGATTTGATAGCCATCATAATGTGCCATCAACCTAAGCCTGTCAGCAAAATTACCGGACCTCTGCCAGGCTCTCTCCAACCTTCGGCCAACTCTCCTTAACTCCTTCAAGGAGCCATCAAACCAAGGGCTCCTTGAACAGAGGGTGAGAGGCTGAACACGAACAGGAGCAATCTTGTCCAGAGCATCTCCTACAGCCTTATTATAGGCTAATACGAGATCATCTGGACTCATGCATTCACCAGACAGGCTCGATAGATCCAGTACCGCCATTAGGTCACTGGGATTAATACCCCTTAAAGGGCAGTACTGAACCATCTCCATAGGGGCAGACCTATTGGGGGAGCCCTGAAACTGAACCTTATGGTGTGATGGTCAGATCAGCTGACTGGTTCCACCCCAAATCAGCAATCTCCATACCCAGAAGAAAGATCAGATCCAATGAATGACCTTTTATATGGGTTGAGGAGGTAACTACCTGTGTTAGGCCCAGTGACGTCATCAACTGGAGGAGATTTTGACCAAAATATGAGAGTTCATCATCGACCCAGGCATTGAAGTCCCCCAGAATTAACAATCTGGGGGACCACAATACCAGGTCGACGATGAAGTCTGCTATCTCCTGCAGGAATTCTCCACCATCTCCTGGTGGACGGTAGATGAGGAGGATTCCGCAACCTACACCCTCACCCAAGATATATTCAAAGGATCTGGTACTTCCCAATGGCACATCCACAAGGCCCAGCTCAGTCTCAAACATAATGGCTACACCCCCGCCCCTACGATCCAGCCTTGGACAGTGTATCACCGAGAACCCGGCTGGTGTTGCCGAAGCCAATACAGGGCCTGGATTTTCATCCAGCCAGGTCTCAGTGATGCAAGCCAGATCAGTTGACCCAACAAGATCAGCTATAATAGCTGTCTTGTTTTTAATAGATCTGGCATTGCTTAACATTGCCAAGGTTGGATGAGCTGTCTGGGAAGACCTCGGCTCCTGCCTACTAAAATTGGAACCCCTTGGTATGGGGACAAGACAAGAGTGACCTCTATCTTGGCCCCATTTCGCTCCAGGGCGTCTCCTGGATCCCACCACCCCAATCCGCCCTCCCCCCTCCTGTCAGATGGGGAAGGAAGGAGTCAGCATCCTGTCAGACCTGTAAAACAAAGAAAATTAGGTTAATATGGAGAAAATACAGTAGCAAGAACAGCAACAGAGAGCCGAGAGACGCAAGAGGTATAGGACAGCACAGAAGTAAGGAAAAGGGAAAATTTAGAATAAAAGGTTACAGACGGGTCAAAGTAGGAAAATTGACATATAGAAAAAAACTAAAATAATAAAGATAGAAAAGATAGGAAAGAGTAGAGTGTTTGGGAAGGGGCTCAGATAAAACCCCTTAGTGCGCTGGATGGCCAGGAGGCCAGTATGTTAGAATGGTAGCACAGGTGGGCTAGTGGGGCTTATTTTGAGATAATGGCCCAGCTGTAATGAAATAGATTAAGAGAAAACTGTTTAACCAGGAAAGGCACACTAAGCTGAAGCTTGTTTCCAGGTGCGACCTGGGAGCACAAGGAAGTTAAGTGACTTGCTTAGGGTTACACAGTATGTAAGTGGGGGCTGTGGGATTCAAATCCAGGTCTCCAGGTTTGCAGCTCAGTGCCCTTAACCACAGCGCTATAGTGTCTTTTAAAAAATAAAGTTAGCACTGGTGGTCCTGTGGGCTAGGGATGCCCTAAGAGGCCCGCTCCCTAGAACTGGTAGCCCAGGTGAGCTAGTTGGCTAGTTTCCTGGAGGCCAAGCAAAATTAGAGCCCCCCCGGGGTCTGGGGAGTCCCTGGGCCCTGATTTTGTGTTGGAGAGCAGGGAGGAGAGTAAGAGAGCGGGACAAGCTGGGCCTGTTGCAGTAGCCATCCTTGTAGCCTGACTGTGCTAAAAGTGGAAGTGCCTGCAGGCACTTGTTACTCCCAACGTGCACAGACCTCAGGCTGTGGCCTGCTCCGTGTGACTGGGAGGGGCGAGACAGAAGCTCAGTGGGAGGTGGAGGAGGCCATGGTAAGAGATCCTTCTTCCTCCTTCTCTGATGGCAATTCTGGTAAATATGCTAGTGCTAGGGAGGCTGCAAAAGGCAACCGCAGAGAGATCTGCACTTTCAGCTAAAGCTCCCAGTCAGGGGCAGAAATATGACAGAAGCTGCTCGTATGTGAAGCCACTCCTGCGGCAAATGGAAAGTGCTCTGAGAGAGCTTCACAGGTGCTAGCAGAAGGAAAAACTGAAAAAAGGCCACAAGCATGCAGACTACGAAACAAAAACAAAAAAACAGCAGCAGTGCAAACCTGTAAATGCTGGCAGCCATGGCTCTGCCCACTTCCCAAAATAACAATTTAAGCACCACTGTATAATGATCTCCATGCCCCCGCACTCAGGCAAGTTATGACGTGCATAAGGAAGAGTGCAGGGGCACGCTCCTTTGAAATGAATGGGATTATTTTTATTACAATTTTATACACTATGACAACAAGCTGGAGACTAACAAAGGCCCTTTCTAGTTCATCATTGGCCTTTATTAATCTCCAACTCACCATCATAATGTGTAAAATGGTAATTATAAAAATACCCCATTCATTTCAATGGGGCGCGTCCCCGCACTCTCCCTTGCCATATGTCATAATGTGCCTGAGCGCAGGGGTGTGTAATTCAGCTTCACTAGGGTAAGGGTATATGCCTGACTTATAGTGGGGGTCCACACTCCACAGTTCATACTATATCCCTCAACTGTCCCTGTGATTGTGAGGGACAACCCTCATTTTACCTCTCAAAACTGTTCTGTCCCTCATGGAAAACATGCTGCTCACACCTGTAAATTTAAACACTATGGTGAAAATTCATTCTCAGCTGCTAATAGTTGTACAAAAACAATGGTTTCCACTCTGTTCTGAGCTTGTATCTCCACATTTCAGGATGTGCCTCTCATTGGCGGTTGTTCTCCAAATTGCAGTGTCTATGTGCCGCATATCTGGGGGGTGCATAGACATTCCGCGGCCATGGTGGCCCTGTGCCCCATTCTCCAATGGGGCATGGGGCTGGCACGCACCCAATCCCCTGCCCGCACACCGAGATCCATGAAGGGGGTGGTCCAGGGGGCGTGCCCATGCTCCATGCTATTCTGGAAAGCGTGGAGTGCTGGGTGAGGGGGGCACAGGCTACATGTCCCAAGGGCAGACGTAGCCAGTATGCGCCCCCCAATGGGAAGCTGCCACCAGAAGCGACGGGGATGTTGGGGCATGGGTAGACCTTCCAATGTACTACCCCTGCCCATGGGTTGCACATAGTGGGCCGGGGGTGGCCGACTGAGCACCCACCTGCCCCGATGTCACACCCGCTATTGCAGCCCTCCGACGTTCATTCTGTCTCAGAGCACAGGTGATCCAATGGAGGACCGGGTCTGGGCATCCCACTGGATGCCCACTTGTGTCCGTGGATTTTCCCCCATGCACCTATGTGCCAGGGGGGCAGGGCTGTGGAAGGGGGCCATGTGATGGCTGTGAATACAGCCACTGTGCAGTGGTCCCCGGGTGCAGACCTCCATGGGCAGGATACACGCCCATGGCACGTGAATCCTGCGCCATGGAGAATCAACACCTTTATGAGGATCTGTGCCTTCATTGTCCCTTGATTCTGAGTGTCCATGTCCCACATTTCAGTGACAGAAGGTGAGGTGTGGTGCATACTTCCAGGGTCCTACTCAGCACACAGAGTGCTGAGCATGGTCATAGTGTGACCATGCCCTGCAGACCCTGGCCCAATCATTTGAATACATACGTGGATCAGCTTGGGGATAAGGCCCCCTTCCCCCAGCAGCTACAGGCTCCCTCAGCCCTCCCCCTATTCCTCTACACCTCCTAATTCCCCAATCCCTTCCAGGATGTCTCTGAGGCATTCCTCAATTTTCTTGAAATTGGCCCTCCTTTAGTCCATGACCCTCGTCCTCATGTGGTTTGACTCTAATCCAGTTTTTATATTAAACCACACCATACGATAATCACTGATCCCCAGGTGGTCCACCACTGTGATGTCGGTTACACTGTCCCAGTTAGCCAGTACCAGGTCCAGAACAGCCCCCTCATGAGTGGGTTCCATTACAAGCTGCTGGAGCAACGCCCCCTGCAGGTGTCCAGGTTGTCCTTGCTCCTGGACGTTGCCAAAGCCGAGAGTCTACAATCCACATCTCGAAAACTGAAGTCTCCCATCAACAACTCTCCCTTTTGAGCCATCCTTTGGATTGCCTGCAAGAATTTCCTATCTACTTTCCCCCTTGCACTGGATATCTGTATATCACCCCTACATGAATAATGGTCCCTTTACTTTTCCCAAGGGTGACCCACAGTACCCCCACTCCCACCTGCTCCCCCTGTATTTTTGTAGCCATTATGCTGTCCTGTACCTAAAGCACTACCCCCCCACTTCCTCTGTCCCTTCTGAATAGAGTAAAAGCTGGAATGGCACAGATACGTTAGAATGGGCGGGTGGGAGATAGGTTCAGGGCTACCTTTCTGGTGTTCACCATCCGTCTTGGTATGATACAGAAAACAAGACCATACAATGAGCTGTCAACCTATCCAGGGTACGGTAACGAGATGAAGCCTTATGTGTTAGAACTTGCAATGTTGGGACTGCTTAGTTACCACCCAGTTGTACATGTGCCAAAACTGGAACTATAAACAGGTCCATACACACCTGCATGTCTAAGGGATCCAGATAACGTGATAATGATAACGCATAGCCTAATCTTATTCACAAAGTACATAAACAACTGAATCTCTCTCGGTCGCCCACATCTCTATTTGGCAGATTAGCCAAACGTCAAAAATAGCTTCTGCACCATATTCATGTCAGATCAGCTTTGACTTAAGGTGCACGTAGCCTCACAGAGGGATCAGCTTTGCATCAAGGTGCACTTGGTCTCACAGAGGATTGCAGGCCAAGAATGCGTTAAATATATTAAAAGCCTGCAAGCACTATAAACTGGTGTGCAATCATTTGCTAAGCACACACCACATTTTACAGTTCACACTCCCCATGACAACCAACAGGTGCTTTATTCTTTTCTTGCTTTGAAAAATAAAGACAGAAGCGAGCATCCTGTCTTGGTTCAGGAGACAGTTTGGACTTCAGGCCAACAGTATAATCCTGGCAAAAACAAATGTTTACTCCGTCAGCAGTATTCATTCCAGCCAGGGCTGTGAGAACACTGGGCCACTGTCCCCGATTCGTTCTGACCTTTAATAAACCAGCTAAATGGGCCGTGCTGTCATTAGCTCAAACAGAAATATCATCTGCACAGATATATACATTTCAAAGCATCAGTATTATGTTTGTCTTCCCCAACCTCCACAGCATGTGTGGATCATTGACCCTCATAAGTAAAAGAGCTCAGAATTAAAGAATTCCACCCTGTTTTGCATACCATTTTCAAGGCACAATCCCATTTCTAATGTGTCGGTTTTCCAGTTTGAGTACTATCCACAGTAACACTACTGTACAGTTTAAATCTATAGCAGTGCTACTTGAAGGGGCAGAATACCAGACATGGAATCCCAAATTTTGGTTTAGGTACTCTGTCTTCCATACCAGATTATTTTCTTCTTAAAAATGAATACGGAAACTCCTGTGTTTTAATTAGTTGCTAGCCATGCATTAGAAGTATCTAACACACAGCTGGCAACAAGTTCAGGCAACCACAGCCGCATTTAAAAAATGATGTATTGGCTGGCCTCGTGGAACTGAGGGCCGAGGTGCTGGATAACTTATCTCATGCTGCACCAGTGACCCAGGTTTGGGAATGACTTAGGGTTCTTAGGGAGCTGACGGGGAGGAGGGAAGGAGCATAACTGAGCGGCCGAAAGGCGCCTCTCTCCTCCCAGGGTAGTTGTCAGCCCCGTAGTTCCGCTCCCATCAGGTGGAGGTCCAATGGGAAGCATAGGCAGGATCTGATGGTGCTGATTGCCAGGGGTGGGGTGGAAAGGGCCTAGCTGGTACCCAGTGTGCGTGTGCACCTCCACACACATGCACGCATGTGTCTGCCGGGGTTCTGGGGTCCGAGGAACAAAAAAGGGGAAAAAAAAGCAAAAACTACTGATGATAAAAATAATTATGTATTAAGAAGCATAATAGAATGTTCATTTTTATGTAGCCGCCATCTTATTTTCATTGCTAACCATGACCCTGTCCAATCCCTGAAAACCTCATGGCTGTCAAAGAAGTTATTCTACAATTCTAGGCTTTTTTTAAAATTGACATAAAACATTTATGGTCCACATTTTTCAATCTTTAATGTAACTCAAATTAGACCTCAGCTTTTATTTCAGCACTCCAACAATGCCCCGCCCTGCCAGTTGCTCGATCACTCACTGCTGCCACACGTTTACACACTTAATCATTGCTGCCTCCCATTCAATCAGTCTCACTTGTATTCCTAATACAGACTGCCACTCAGTTGATCTCTGGCATGGTTCTTATTTTTATTAAGCAGGTTGAAAGCTTTTTTAAATCACTTGCCAGCACTCCAAATGCTGCGCTCGCTTGTGTCTCCCGCTAGTCACCCACACATGTGCTTGCTTACTCTTTACCATCTCCATCCATCCCGGGACAAATGTAAATAAATAAAATTAAAACAATACACAGATATACTGTGTGTCTGAGGATGATGAGGTGGGGGGGGGAATCAAGAGTTTGGGCGGAGGCATCTGTAGCCATAGCAATAATATTCAGTTATGGTGGGCACAGTGGGACAAAAGTCAAAAGGGGCAAAAAAAAAAATGTTACAGGTGGAGGAACTATTTTACATCAAGAGACATTAAATATTTTAGTTTTTCTCTATTGAAAGATAAAAACTTTGACTTTTATATTATGTGATATACAAAGGGCCATTGTGTAAGCACATAAACCACGTCAGGGTGTGCATTAGACAGTTCTAACACAGGGCTAGGAGTCTGGAACAACTCTGCCTGTGGCCTCATGCCTCACTGCGGCACCTTGTCATGCGTTAGAACTGTCTAATGCACACCCTGTCCTGGCTTATTGCTTACTTCTAACCCTGAGTAAAATGAATTTAAAAAAGGCTGCTCACAAGTCTTTTAAAAATCTAAAAGGTCACAAAACAGCTTGTGCTCACTCTATGCCAAGTCACACCAGCTAAGTGGACAAAAGTACTTATGAACAATGGTGGTTTCTAATTAATTTACTGTGTTCGGAAAACCTTAGCGTTCAGCAGCCCATTGTCAAAAGTGTCCAAGTCACAGAGAGTAACATAACACCGGCAATAGCATAACATCATGAACAAATTACAAAAAAAGGTAAACAAGCACAGTTATAAGATATATCCACACACAGTTATCCTTCAAACTATGAGCAGTTATATTTTAAGTTTAAATTCTGGACCAATAATTATTTGTTTCCTTCAGAAACTAGACAGTTATGCTGCTTACAGCCTGGCACAATTTAGATGGCTGACACCACATTCCCCTGTATGAGCAACCCTCTCCTCTCTATGTTCCCTCCCCCCTTCACCCACCCCTGTAAGCCTAAAGGTCTCTGCCTCTTTTTTCCACCCACTCTTCCCAGTGCTCTCACCTCCCTCTTATCCTGCTCGCTGCTCTCCATGCCTTAACACTCCCTCTCTTCTGCATGCTATTGATTACCCGAACTCCACTGTCCTGATCTCCTCTCTACCGAACCCTGCCTATCCTGGTAAACTCCTGGTTTACTTGTAACCCTTACTACATATTGTCAGTACTTCCCTGATTTCCTCTCTCCTGAACCCTGCCTGTCCTGGAAGACTCCTGGTTTACTTGTAACCCTTACTACATACTGTCAGTACTTCCCTGATTTCCTCTCTCCTGAACCCTGCTTGTCCTGGAAGACTCCTGGTTTACTTGTAACCCTTACTACATACTGTCAGTACTGCCCTGATTTCTCTCTCCTGAACCCTGCCTGTCCTGGAAGACTCCTGGTTTACTTGTAACCCTTACTACATACTATTAGTACTTCCCTGATTTCCTCTCTCCTGAACCCTGCCTATCCTGACAGACTCCTAGTCTACTTGTAGCCCTACTAGACACTGTTAGTACTTCCCTGATCACCTTACTTACCCTGATATTGTTCCTTATCAGCCTCAGTGTCCAACATTCTGCACATACGTGTGCACTATGCCAAGACTTTCCTCTCTTGGGATTCTCCTCTTTATGCACGAGCATGTATGCATGTACATATGTATATATTTTCTACATGTATATATATATATATATATATATAAATATGTTGTCTTTTTGCTGCTATTGCTGATTTTGCTCTTTGCCATGTTATGCTGTGCAGCAACTGTATTTGCTCTTTGTGTATAGTGAAGTGTATTGCACATCTTTGCCTCGACCTCCTTGTAAATAAGCCTGCTCAATGGAGTTAATTCCTGCCAATAAACTTTGACTTTGTCTTTGAGTTACTTAGCAAAAATGCTGCCAGTAATGAGGGCAAACAGAATCAACAGACTTTCCACTTTGTGCTTAATATTCACTTGTTCAACAGGACTAACTTTCCAGTAGGTGGGAGAGCATACGTTTGTGTGTGTAAAACAAAGTCTAGAGCTGCCTGGGAGCTGAAAAGAATATCAAACTGCTTACATAGATACATAGATATATAGACAGTGTCGGCAGATAAGGGCCTACGGCCCACCCAGTCTGCCCATTTGAGCTTGTAAGTTCACTTTATGTTTTCCTAGAAGTCTGTTGCCCCTTACCCTGACCTCCAGAATTCCTTTATGTCTATCCCATGCATTCATAAATCCCGTGATTGTTTCAGCCCCTACCACTTCCTCTGGCAGGGTGTTCCACTTGTCCACCACCCATTCTGTGAAGAAATTCTTCCTCACGTTTCCTCTGAATCGTCCTCCCTCCAACTTCATCCCATGCCAGCTAGTCCTGGAACATCTTTTTCACTTAAAAATAGTGTATTCCTGCATCCTGTTCCTCCCTGTGAGATACTTGTATGCCTCTATCATATCCCCTCTCTCCCTCCTCTCTTCCAGGGAGTACATATTCAATTCCTTCAACCTGTCTTCATAGGACTTGTGATGCAGTCCATGTACCATCTTTGTTGCCCTCCTCTGAACCTTCTCTACCCTATGTCCTTATGTAGGTAAGGTCTCCAGAACTGTACACTGTACTCTAGGTGGGGCCTCACTAGTGTCTTGTATAGTGGAATTATGACCTCCCTTTTCCTTCTGGTGATGCCCCTGCCTATGCATCCCAGCATCCCATTTGCTTTACCTGCTGCCTTGTTACACTGTTTCTCACCTTGAGGTCATCAGAGATGATAACCCCAAGATCCCTTTCCTGCTTGATGCATGCTATATCCTCACCCCCCCCAACTGATATACTGTGCCAGGGTTTTTGTGCCCCATATGCATTATCTTGCACTTCTTTGCACTGAATTTCAACTGCCAAACCCCTGACCATTCTTAAAGTTTCTGCAGGCCCCTTCTCATTCTGTCTACACCCTCTGTTGTGTCTACTGTGTTACAGAGCTTTGTGTCATCAGCAAACAGGGAAATTCTGCCTTCTAGGTCCTGTGCAATGTCACTGATGAAGATGTTGAATAGGACCGGTCCCAGCACTGATCCTTGTGGTACCCCACTAGTCACTCTTCCCTCTGTGGAGTGACAGCCATTTACCACCACCCTCTGTGTCCTGCTGCCCAGCCAGTTACCTACCCACCCACCACACTACTGTCCTGCCCACACCCATATTCCCCAGTTTGTGTAATAGTCTTCTATGTGGCACAGTGTCAAAGGCCTTGCTGAAGTCCAGATAGGCCATGTCCACTGCCCTCCCCTGATCCACCTCCCTAGTCACCCAGTTGAAAAATTCAATGAGGTTGGTCTGACATGACCTCCCCCTGATGAAACCATGCTGCCTTGGGTCCTGTAGTCCATTGACAACCAGATGTTCCACTAATCTCTCCTTCAGTAGTGCTTCCATGATCTTCCCCACTACCGAGGTGAGGCTGACTGGTCTGTAGTTCCCCGCTTCCTCTTTGTTCTCACTTTTGTATAAGGGGACTACATCTGCTGTCCTCCAGTCTTTGGGTACCTCCCCTGTTTCCAGTGATTGGCTAAACAGGGTTGTCAGGAGGTTCAGCCACCACCTCTCTCAGTTCTTTAAGGACCCTGGGGTGCACCCCATCTGGCCCCATTGCTTTATCAACTCTTATTACTTCCAGTTCCTTCAGGACCCTTTCTCATGTAAAGGGACTTGTGTCCATTCTGCACCATTCCACCCCTTTTACTCCCTTCAGACCCATTACTCTCCTCTTCCTCAGTAAAGACTGAGCAGAAATACCTGTTCTATATGTCAACTTTACTTTTTTCATCCTGTATGCGGCCCCCATCCTCCCCCTTCAGTCTCACTGTCCCTCCCTTTGCCTTTCTTTTTTCACTTATGTACCTGTAAAAGGTTTTGTCCCCTCTACCCAATGATTTTGCAATGTGCTCTTCTGTCTGAGGTTTGGCTTCCCTTGCTGACCTCCCTGCCTCCCTTTGCTTCTCCTGGTACTTCTCCCTATCCCCTACTTCACACTGAGCAACTAGGCAACATTAGCTTCACAACTTATCACACCTGGAAATCACAAGTTCCTAATGAACAAAATACTTTTTTTTCAGCTCTTTGCTTTCATTTTATTTAAAAATCATTCATTTCTACAGCACTCCCAACCCCATGAGAGTTAAAGCATGTCATCAGAATTAAAATAAAAAGAACCCCCAACTCACTGACTGCACTCTTAGCAAGTCTCCCACCACTACTACACAGAACCTGCACCACTCACTGAAGGAGCACACACTGCAAGCAGTACTTGCTTTCTTGAGCCTGCCTGTTCCAAGAATAGAACCAGGGCTCAGCCACAGTAAGGAAGCCCCACACACACCCACTTTCTCCCCTCCAGTAGGGCACCACAACCAGGCTTCCAGAGTCCCCACTCTGACACAGCCTGTGGCCTGCAGCCTCCCCCGAACAGCACGACAGCGAGGTGGACAGCCAAGCTGCTGCAGTTGCAGCCTGCCTAGACATGGTGCTACTGCTAGGACTGCCAGTGGAGGATCTGCTTACCTGCATTTAATGTGTGGTGGACAGGAGATGGCACTGATGAATGTCGAGACATGCAGTCTCCCATGAAATGAATAAGTGTTCAGTTCTGCTTGCTGCCACAGCTTCTGCAGCCTCCCAAGAAATGAACGAGTGCTCAGCCCTGCTTTCTGCCACAGCTTCTGCTAGTCCCTTGCTACCCACCCCAGCTGCTGCCATTACCGTGAGTTGGAAAGAAAGAAAATAATTAAGACAAACTAAGCAAAGGGTACAATTGCCACTTTTCACTCATTCTTCCCTGTCATACCCGTACTTCTGTTTGTTCAAAAATGGCGTCCTTCCACTGGCGAGATTTCAATGATCCCAGGCCAGAGGCACCAGCTTGGCAGCCATAATCTCGCAAGACTAATGTCATGCTCCCCGCAATCCTTTGCCCTGCTGCTTCAAAAGTTATTGAAGGCAAAAACAATGCTTGACGCTTACTGAATTTTTTGAAATCCACTGCTGTGGTCCCATGTTGATGTTGCCAAGTCATTTGACATCTGTTCAATGTCTATGGCACTTAAACCATAGCAACCATACATAAAAGCACACGTGAATACTATGAGGTGCTTGGGGCCATGGCGGTGGAATGCTCGAACAAAACTAGCATTGGGGACTCAGCTAAGCAAAAAGAGCACCATCCAATACCGCAGTGATTCATCAAACATTAACACATGCTATTTAAAAACGACAAAAAAATGTGCCATTTAGTATAATCTGCTAGACAGACTGTTGCTACACATATGGGGAATGACTCTTTGTTTTATTTAATGCTAAAGGTTCATGATAGTAACATAAATTTAACGTAAACATAACATGATGTGTAGTTTGTACCAACTCATTTGATTTGCTATTGAAATATCATTCTCAGTACACACAAACATAAGGTTGTTTATACCAGGTTGAAGTTTTGCTAAACGACATGACTGCACACAAGAAAAGGTCCTCATACAGCTAGAGAACAGATGTAAATGCCATGAGGATTTAGGAATTGTCTAAGCCCAAAATGTCAGATATTGTAAAATTCATATTTTATTTCAACATGCTTTCCTAAAATGTTCTTTATGTCCACACCAGAAAAGCACCTCGGACAGTATAACTCAGATCTGTTATGAGCTAATATGTCAGAGTGTCTCTCATCCTGATTGAAGACTAGTTAGTAAATACCATACACAAAAAGAGAGTTAATGCCCAGTGTTGCATATGGAACAACATCTCACAGCTTTTTGACAGACATTAGGATTAATCATTAAGTATATTTGGGGGGCCAGAGAATAATTTCAGTGGAGTCTAATACAACATAACTGTGTTGGGCATTAACTCCTTACATATGAATATACTTCAATGTTTGGGGAATAGCAATGGGGTATTTGGTGCTTGTGTAACTTGTAGTACTTTTGTGGCTTTAGTCTATTCCCACCCTTGAGTAGTAGGTATGTAGCTAGGAGTTTGTAGGGAACAGAAGGCCCAAAGAGATACCTCCTCCAGCTCATGGAGAGTATGACCACTGGCACTTAGGAGAGGAAAATCCCCCAGGAGGAGGAAACCTCTGAGGACCCATGGCCATTGGTCTGCCCATCCTCTGGGCATACTAAGAGGAGAACAGCCTAGGTTCTATTAACCATAGCTAGTTTTGAGGAAGGTGAGCTTCTTGGAGAGATGATGGTCCTTCCTTGATCCATGGATGATGATGTAGGTTGGAGGATGATCCTGAGGTTGATAAGTAGGTCTTTTCTGAAGGAGTAGTAGAATCCTGAGTATGATGCAGATTCAGTCAAAGAAAGGTGAATGATGTCCAGATTTCCAGGGTAATGATGGATGATTGTCCAAAGGGATTACGGGGATGCAATGAGCAGGAAGAGCATGATATGTCTTACAGGCTACAGACAGAGAATGGTGGAAATGGGATGATTTGTGAAGTCATAGGTGAAAGATCCAACATGTGAGAGGTTTGACGTTCATGGTAAAGTCTGGAGGTAAGGAATTCAGTGGCATGCGGTAGTTGCGAAATAAGCATCCATGACATGGAAGAAGGAGATGAGCAGAGTCTTTGACAGCCTGATAGGAGAAACACCATAAGTGATTTGTAGACAAATACAGGAAGAGTGGCATATGCAGTCCAGATAATAATTGAATATATATAGAAAATGAGTCGAAGATCAGTACAAGCAATTGGATAGATTATTAGGACATTGATGTCCTAACTATACTTGTAGATGTTCTGCTGGTCCACTAGCTGAAGTAAATATGGGTCTTTTCTGTGCATAATCGCCCATGAGATGTACTGAGACTGAATACTTGAGAGAAGCCTGGAGCAGACAGATGGAAGAGACTATAGGCTGGGTTGGTAGTGAGGTTGAGTAGTTTGGAATACCAAAGTAGCCTAATGCTATGGTTGAGTGAGACCTGTTGAGAGGCAAGACTGGGATAGTGAATTGTCCGTAACAGTTGTGGTTTCCAGATTGAGAAGAGGTCCCATCTGCCTGTTCTGGTGGTAGTTCAGGTGGATGTTAAAGATCCCATGGCACTTCTCAAAAAAGTAGGGAAAGTTTCCCCAGTGTCCTGGCCAAATTTCCCCCATTCACTAAAATATATACCACCAACAGCTTGGTCCGTTTCAAGGTCAGTTGGCATTCATCTGTATCTCCCTCCCCTGGGTTGTGCCTGAAAAGAGGCAGAATGTGTCTAGTGCACCTAACCAGTCAACAAAAACAAAATAAATAAATAAATAAATTGGAGGAGCTGTTTTCAGTGAAGTCTTCACTGGAGGGAGTAATGGAGATAGTTCATGAAGGATAGACTAGAGGGACTGCTGAATGGGCAGCTAACTTGGCTATTGGTAATAAGATGAAGAAATGCAGATGATTGTATGAGATCTGGTGATGTCTGGAGCAATAAAACAGTGGTTTGGATAGCATGATATTAGTAAAAGTGGCTAGGCAGGAGATCCAACGATTGAAGTTCTGGGAAAGCAGCTGAGAATGTCATAGGACAGCAATAGCTACTGAGAAAGTTGGAGTCGAGTAACATGTCAACAGAGTCTATGTTGGTAGGAAGGGCTGCAGCAGGTAAAGCAGATGATGTCCGTAGTGGTATGAGGCATCTTGGGATTCCCAGTATCTGTAGCAACAATAATGGTTACTGAGTCGGAGCATAACAGAATTTAAGTCCTTTCCGTGTATGAGGATAACCTGTGAGACATGGTAGACAAGGAAGCCACAGAGAATGAATAGACAGGATTCATAGAGAGTATCCAATAGAGATGGATGAGTTATTTCTATTGTCCAGTCAAATGGGATTCTAAGTATGATTGTGTGAAGCTGATTGGGTGATATAGAAAACTCTATGATGACGTATGAGTCTATGAGGCATGTTATCCAAGGGATATTTGCTAGAAGTAGTTTCCTCAGGTGTAATGAACAAGTGATCCAACGAGTAGTGGATGGGAGTTGTGAGAATGGCTGGAGTAGGAGTATGAGATGGATAAACTAGAGAAGTAGTTGGCTGACTGGCCGGTGATAGGGTAGTATGTCCAGAAGAGCCACGGCAAATAGGAAGAAGCCCCGAGCCTGCAAGGCAGAGATGGAAATGCAACTATCCAAATAGAAGGAAAGTCTGGAGTGAATCCTAATGGACTGAAAGAATGATCCAGGGAAGGAGATGACCTAGGGGAAGCCGGATGGCAGACAGTGAAGGAAGGAACAGGATCAGGTCAGCTCCTCAGTGAATGGCAGTGGAATGGGGAAAGCTGTAGCAAGTCACTATAGGATGATCCACGGAAGGCCAAGGAGCGAAGCCAAGTACCAAGAGTAACTGAGTTGAGATACATGAGTCCCACATCTGACAAAGGCTTTGAACAATGAGTGGAAAGGACAGAAGGTGCTGGAGTGAAGAAGGATGAGGTTCCCACATCTGAAGGAGAAAAACAAACTCATACAGCAACTGAAAGGGGTAACCAGCAGCAAGGAAGTCCATGAGGCAGTCAAACTGGATTGAGATAGATACTGAACCAGCTGGCAAGATCCAATTCATGTGGGAAAGAAGGCCAAGGGGGTCAGTTTTGATGGTCTATGGCAGTGCAGGATGGTGAGTGGTGAGGAAGGATGCAAGTCATTCGGAACAGAGGGGTCCTGTGTCTGGAGGGAAGTGGTAATCAGGTAGGAGATGAAAAATGCATAAGGATGGACCTGCAGGTGCAGACGCAGGGTCCTAACCAAGGTAGTTGAGGTGAGATGACCTGGACATGACACTCCATATAATGCACGAGGGTGAAGGTACATTCAATACATGGCTCAGGTCCAGGAGGGAGCAGCAAGCGTTGGTCTGGTAGAGAGCAAATAAGGTCAAAACAGTTGATTGTAGACACAAGCTTCCAGGCTTGGCAATCGAGGAGAGATAACTAGTATCCAATACCACTTGGCAGAGGTAGGAGGATGAAGGCAAATTAGTTAATGAGGTCCCATTTCAGATGGAAAGCAGCAACCAGGCATAAGCCAGAGGATATATTGAACTAGCGGATCCATAGACAGGCTACCACACCTGGTAGTCGGTGAGATGACCTATAGTCGATGTCATCAGGCAGAGCAGAGAGGTGGGAGGCATTTGAAGTATAAAGGTCCCATTCTCAAAGGGAAGCAGCAATCTGTATCAGGTAGAAGATGCAGAAAGTGGAAACAGTGGAAGCAAGCTCAGACTCCTGACCAGGGAAATCAGTGTGATAAGGCCTGAGGCGAGGCCACAAAGAAGAATGGAGAATGTGAGCAGGTCAAGGTCCAGTTCCAGAAGGGTAGCAGCATCTGGTAGCAGGTCGAAAATGGGCAAGTGTGAAGCAGTGGAATGTAAATTCAGGCATCCATCCTTGACGGTAGAGGCGAGATGATTTTGACTTGATGCAGCTAGGAGAGGTAGGATGCTGAGAGTACATGGCGAGAAAGTTCTGTTCCCGAAGGGAAGCAGCAACTGATGTGGTTAGAGAAGGCATGGTATGACATGGTAGACTGCAGACATGGCTCCCATTCCTGGTAGTCAGGGTGAGCTAACCGGCACTCGATGCTGCCAAGCAGAGTTAGAGACACAGGATGTCAGATTATTAAGTAGTAGAAGGTAGAGCCAGCCCGGTGGCACTGAGGGCTAAGGCACTGGATGCTTTACCTCGTGCCATGCTGATGACCCGTGTTTGGGAATGAGCATGGACCATCGGAGGTTGGCAGGGAGGGGAGAGCACAGAGCTGGATGGAGCTGCTGAGAGGCAACTCTCCTCTCCAGGGAGGGAAGGTGGTATCCCTCGGCTCTTGACTGCCACGTGGTGGAGACCTAGGGGCAGCACAAACCAGAGGGAGTTCCAAGTACTAGGCCAATGGATGGGTGGATGGGGCTGTCACCGGGGCTGTAGTATGCATGCGTGCCTCCACGTACATGCATCTCTACTCCTGGGGCCCTGGGGTAAATATGGGGGGAAAACGGAAAATGGATCCAGCCGCAGGATGACACCCAACCCTCTGCAGGCTCCGCTTCTGGGCCAGGCTTAAGGTAAGCCCCGCTAATTTCCGGGATATTGGGGCTGGGGGGGGGGTGGTCAGGCTGAAGGGGGCAGCTGGAGAGGAGATAAATAATCACACAAAGAAAAATTAGTAGGAGGTAGGGAATGTAATGGAATACCATCCCTGGTAGACTGGGGAAGCCTATCTTCGTTCAGCACCTCAGAAGGCGCCAGTTAGGAATGGAGTCTAGAGTACTGCTGGTATGAGCTGGCTGAAGGCGTAGAACACTGCAGAAGAAAGAGAGAAGAGTAGGGAACTGAAATGAAATAGGCATGATGAATGGTACACAGGCATGGGAAGACATATGTAGGGTGATAGGAAAGGTGGGCACTTGAACAGAATAATGTGGAGAGGATATAGGCAGCAGGGGAGGCTGAATTGGAAACAATAGATTCAGTGGAGCAGGATCACATAGGATTACTCCCCCTCCCCCCAAGTCCTGAGGAGTGCAGAACATCTGGTCTAGCATAGGGATGGAAATGAAGAGCATCCAGCCAAGAGTTAGGAGATAGTGAAACAGGAATAATAGGATAGGGGCAGCTGAGACAATCACGGTACTGAAATAGAATTAGTCTCAGAGGGCAATGTAGGTGACATAGGCCAGCCTGAACCCCAAGCAAGCTGAGTGGTGGTTGCAGAAAACTGAACTCCAGCTGCCATGTTTGATGTGGTGGCATTGGTAACATGGAAATCTGGGTACCACACGGTATGCAGTCTTGCAAGTTTAAGTGACAGAAGTGTATGTCCCCAAACCCCCCCAAAAAAAAAAAGTTGTGTCAAGACAAGCTGGGCAGTCAGGGTAGGGCATATGTTACATCGACTAAGACAGGCATTAGTCAGCTGAGAACAGGCTGTCTGGGCCCTAATGGACACAGTTGGAGGAGCGGATACAGAAGCAGCAGCTTTTTAAACAAGAACTGGTTTTAGATCTTTCTATCTAACAGCAAGTTAAAGCAATGATTACTGCCTTCAGAGGGTGAAAGAAAAATGGGGAAAATGATTAACCAGGAAAGGCACTCAAAGCCAGAGAGGGTATCCAAATGTGAGCTGAGGCATGAGTCCTGTAAGATTATTTGGAGCAGTCCCAGTAACAGCATGAGTCAAGGTGCAGAGCAGTAATTAAAGCCATAAGTAGGAATTGTAATAGCAACAATTGCAGCAGTGGCAGTAGTGGCAGTAGTAGAAGTACTGTAGCAATGCCTGCTCTAGAAGCAGTAGTAGTAGTAGTAGTGGTAGTTGTAGCATGGGTAGCAGAAGTAGTAGCAGTTATAGTAGTAGAAGGTGCCATAGTAGTAGTTTGATGTGTGGGAGTGACCTAATGACTGTGTAATCCAACATGGGAGGTACATCATCGTAATGCAATCCATGGCCCAGATTATCAGCTATTGGGAAAGGCTGAGAATAACACATGCAGAGATGTACTTACTTGGTAGGTGGAGCAGACGCTTGTCACCACGGCATGACAGAGTTAGGGTTGCTGTGAGAAAATGAGCAAAACCAAAAGATACGGGAGATTGCCACTGATACTGCATGTCCTGTGGTTGCAGGCTGACCTTGCAGGCGGAGGAGTCAAGGTGGAGAAGGGGATGCTTGAGCAGAATGGACAGGAAGCGAGGGTGCCTCAGAAAAGGACCAGACTGGAGGAAGACCTGGGAAAATGGCGGGGAAGGAGCAGGAGCGCTTGTAATCACCGAGCGGAGGGATGGATGTGCCATAAAGGTCAAAGCCCAAAAAGAAACACGAAGGGGGAAGAACCCAGGTACAAGCAGGAGCGGAGGACAGTAGTGGGGAGCTGGAAAAGCTGCCGAGGAGGAGACCAGGCAGACATGGGAGATAGCAGGTAGAGCACCAAGACAGGGAAGAAAAAACAGGAGGGGAGGGAGACGCACAAAGAAAAGGGAGAAAAAAAAGACAAACCAGACAGCAGCAGCAGGTTGAGAAAGGAGGCACAGCCACACGAGCCACGCAGGGAGCTCAAGAAAAAAACACTCCCTAAGCAAGGGAGGTGTGTTAGTAGTGGGTTTAAACAGAGGTTGTGGGAGGAGCTATTCCCCACATTGAATCTCAGGCTTAAGCCCTCCCAAAAGAAGCCAGCAGAAGAAGGTAATTTGGTCTATCTAGTCTGCTCGTATTGCAGGGTCTACAGCTTAGGCTACTGTCTCTGCCCCAACTCACATCCCATCCCATCCTCCCTACCCACAATCCTTACCTTTCCTCATGCCTATCCCAGCCTCTCTTGAAGCTGCCCACTTTCCTCAATGAGACCACTTCTTCTGGCAGTGTATTCCAAGTGTCCACCTCCCTCTCTTTGCAGAAGTGCTTCTGATCTCCCTCCTACCCCCTCAGCTTAAGACTGTGCCCTCTAGTGTTATGGTTGCCACTCAGCTTAAAGAGACCCTCCTTATTCACCTTATTTATCCCTTTTAAGTACTTGAAAGTCCCAATCATGTCCCCTTTCTCTCTCTTGCTCTCTCTCTCGCTCGCTCCTTTCCTCCAGGGAGTACATGTTCAGTGCCCTCAACCTCTCCTCATATGCCTTACCCTGCTGACCCACTATCATCTTTGTAGCCCTCATCTGGACTTCTCCAGCAGGTTAATGTCCTTTTTAAGGTATGGGCACCAGTATATAACTCCTTACTCTAGATGTGGCCTCACCAATGACCGTTACAAGATTAGTATAACCTCCTGTCTCCTACTACTGATCCCACTAGCTATGCATCCCAGCATCTTGTTTGCCCGTGCTGCTGTTTTTTTGCACTGGGTGGAGGGCTTCAGGTCACTAGTGATCATCACTCCGAGATCCTTCTCCTCCTCTAATACAGATACCTGGACTCCACCCAGGTAGTACTCTGTCCTGGGATTCTTGGTTCCAATGTGCATAAGTTCGCATTCAAACAGCATGAAGTTTTGCTGTATTCTGACATACTGCAGTGATGTCCAACCTTTGAACTGCCCTGGAGATGAAAGAGTTAACTTTCCATGCCAGGCATGGAACGCTGAGCTTGAGCTCGGTTGAGACTCTATCTGTTGCTGTTTGAACTCAAACCGTCAGATTCTTTACTCCGCCTCACTGAACAGTCACTCCGGAGATTTCTACTTTGCTCAGTTCAAGTTTGTCGGTTAAAGTGCCGTTTTTCTCGGTTTTCGACCAAATTTAATCCGTTAACCTGTCGGTTCAGTCTCTGTCTGTAGTATCGTGAGTACTAGATAGGTTTATTTTCTTGTTCTTCTGTGTGAAACTTGTAAACCTGGGATCGGTTCGGTTTGAGCCGATCAGGTTGTTCAAGAAAGGTTTATTCTACTTTTAGAGTGTGTTAACCGGTCCTTATCGGTTCTAAAAAAAATGGATTTTCATTACGGTTTTTTTCCATGACCCGTAACACGGTCAGGAACCGATAAGGGTGTCTTGCCTGGCGAATTGCTGAAAAAAGGGTAAGTTTTGTTAGGACTGGCCATGTCTGAGAAACCCAAAAGAAAAACCGGGCCCACTGGGTTTCAACACTGTAGTGTGTGTGGGGACGCCTTTGCTAAGGCTGATCCCCACACCACCTGTGTTTATTGTATGGGGTTTGACCACCTCGATTCAGACTGCCAGATTTGCAAGAATTTTCCTGCAGCTACCCTGGAAGAGAGAGTTGGTAGGCTCAGGGAAAGGGAGGCCAAGAAGTCCGCTGACCCGGATGGCCAGCCCAGTTCGGTTTCAACCGAACCAGAAGGAGTGCCCTCTGACCAGGGTGAAACTTCTTGGGCAGGAGAACTGACTCGAGTGAGTCAGTTCTGGTTAAAAGAAAAAGAGGATAAATCAGCCGGTGCGGATCCACAAATTCTTTCTCCGACCGCTGATGAAATAGCCAAAGTGATAAGGATTGTTGAGTCACTAACCCCGGTTCCGACCGAACCGGCACCATCAGAAAGGGGCTCGGTTTGGTCGGTTTCCCCGGTTCCAGATTATAATTTAGATTTTTATGAACCGGAGGAGGAGGAGGAAGGAGAGTATGAGGATAGTGATGGTGATTACGAAAGTCTGGATGTGCCTATTGACCCGGACATCTCCCCAGACAGACCTTCAGGGGTTTCTCCTCCTAGGCTTTCTGAGCCCCCTTCCCATTTTATGTTCTACAAAAAAGTGGCTGAAACTCTTCAGCTTCCTATGGAAGAAGCTGTGGACGTTCAGGAGGAGCCTGACTATGTTGAAATGATGGATATCCCAGAGTCCAGGAGGCTGTCTATTCCCCTTCATAAGTCCTTTGGGAAACAGACTATAACAATTTTAAAGACTCCTAATTCTATACCTCCTGTGGACAAGAGAATGGACAAAAGGTATACTCTCTCAGGCTCAGATACGGAGTTCCTTACCCAGCAATGCAGCCATGTTGGGGTAGTGCAGGCTGCTGCCTGTGATAAGGCAAATATACCCTTGGCTTCACACCCCCCAGATAAGGACTCCAGGAGGACTGATGCCATGGCAAAGAAATAGTACATGGCAGCATCCTTGGGACTCAGGTAGGCTAATTATATGGCCTATACAGCTAGATATCAGAAATCTAGATGAGACACTGTAATGGCTTTAGCTAAACAGGTCCCTGGGCAGCTTGCCAAGGAGCTGGAGCAGGTGGCTGCGGATGGTATTGAGGCATCCAAGGTGCAATTCCATGCTGCAGTGGACTCCAATGATGTTTCATCTAGAGTCATGGCTACATCTGTGGCCCTTCGTGGGATGACTTGGCTCAGATGTACTAGCCTGTCTCAGGATACCCAGACTAAGGCCATGGATTTTCCTGTTGTGGGTAATTCTCTGTTTGGGGAACAAACAGAGAACTATGAAAAGAAAATGGAATGAATACAGGACCACCTATAGGAGTGCTCAGGCCAAGGAAAGGCAAGCCACTCCCCAGAGGCAGCATTCCAGGGCAGGGCAGGCCTTTTCATAGGTCTTTCTACCAAGCCCAGGCCTCCTCTTCTGCTTATGCTCAAAGGGGTTTCTTCAGAGGAGAGGCAGACAGGGTACAAGCAGGCCTGCTTCCACCCCTCAGCCTAAAGCCCTGCCAAACAGGCACCTGATGGGTTTGCCAGGCCGATTCTCCACCACCTGTAGGGGCAGGCTGGCTTACTTTGTCCAGGACTGGATGTCTTTAACATCAGACAAATGGGTCCTGGAAGTAGTAAGCCAGGGACTGGTTCTCAGCTTCAAAAAATTTCCAAAGATGAGAACCAGATCCTTTCCACCTGCAAATCCTTCAGAGGCACTTGCCTTAGAGGCAGAGGTCTCTTCCCTCTTGGCTCTGAGAGTCACAGAGAGGGTTCCACCCCTACACAAAGGAAAAGGATTGTACTCCAGGTACTTCCTAACCCCCAAAAAGACAGGAGAATGGCGGCCCATCCTGGATCTCAGATATTTAAACAAGCACCTTTTAAAGCCAAAGTTCAAAATGGTGACTCTGGGAATAATTCTACCCTCTCTAAGGCCAGGGGACTGGCTGGTCCCTGGACCTCCAAGGATGCCTATTTCCATATTCTCATCAGAAGCTCCCACGAAAGTACCTCAGGTTCGGCTGCCCTCAGGCCATTACCAATTCAGAGCAATGCCCTTGGCCTAACTTCTGCTCCAAGGGTGTTCACAAAATGCCTGGCAGTAGTAGTTGCCTTCCTAAGGAGAAAAGGATCTCCATCTTTCCATACCTGGACGACTGGCTCATAGTAGGCCAGTCTCCAGACCAAGTCAAGTTACACCTACAGATAACTCAGCAACTGCTCACTTCTCTAGGTTTCCTTCTGAATCTTTCAAAGTCAGTTCTAGAGCCTGTGCAGTTCCTCACCTTCATAGGGGCAGAGCTGGATACAGTAAAGGCAAGAGTCTTCCTTCTGGCTTCCAGTGGGCTAGATCTGGCATCATGGGGCAGAGCCGAGAGTTTTGCCGCCTGGGTGGGTGGGAGAAGCCAGCTTGGGGACCTTCCGGCGGGATTTGGAGCGGCAGGGAACCTGCCAGACAGTGTGGATGAACAACATATACCATTCCTAGAACTCCTGTTACAGGTGAGTAACCTGTATTTTCAGAACAATCATTCCCCTGATGGGCCACTTTCAAAATGTAAAGGAAAGTAGTGTTATCTAATGACGGTAATGCATAAGTGAGAGAACTTTGGTAGTATAATGTAACATAAGTTCTCCATACAATAAATCTAGTAAGAAATGGAGCTAGCAAAATGTACTGTACCTTTAAATTAAATTGTAAGAGATGGAAGGTTTTATCTAAATACATAATTTGCACACCTAATAAATGTCACTGATATAAGAAAAACGTAAACAATGAATAGCAAGGTGGTTAAAAGTACATTTGTTAAACCATTAAGTCCGATCGGAAAGGATGCAGACACCACAGCGAGCAGTCTCTGAAGTCACAGATGGGAGAGAGGGAAACCAGCCACATAGTTTGTCAGCATCATCTAAATTATGTGGCATAGACATGAATTTTAACAAATACATAACAGGCTATCTTTGTAATAGGTCAGATGATAAAGTTAATTGTCTGGAAGAACATGGTTGGACACCAAAATCGCTCCCATTCTCCTGTTTAGTACTAATTGGTGACTTTGAATGGATCAATATTCAGCTCTCAGCATATGAAGTGTCCATGATGTCCCTATCCTCATGGCGCTGACTCTCCGCCAACCTTTTCGCCGCAAACGTTGCTGCTTCCTTGGGCTCCGAAAACACATAAGTGCGGTCTTCCTTTGTCACTATCAGTTTAGCAGAGAAAGGCATTTGATGTCATATTTTAGTCTCAGATCTTTGTGAATCGGGTCAAACTGCTTCCGTCGCTGCTTCGTGGTGTATTTTTATTTATTTATTTATTTAGTTTTTGTTAACCGGGTAAGTGCACTAGCCAGCAAGTGACTGTTTTCAGGCACGACCCGGGAGGTAAAATTACAGAACAAAACGATACAGTAAGGATAACGAAAATACATGATGCACAGAAATACAGGAAGATACATATGGCAGGATACAATGCATGACAAAGGAAAATACAAGGCAAAATACATTTCAAGGACATTTTCCATTGAGCGCATACATAAAGTGCATTGAAGGACATAGGAAAGGGAGAGGATAGGTGTAGGGGTAAGCCAGAAACAAGATGGAAAATGACAAAGGGGAAGGTGAGGGGTGAGGAAAGGATAGAGGGAAGGATAGAGGGGCAAGGGCCAAACGGGGGCTAAAGAAATGGCTAAGAATATAAGGACAGAGAGGCGTGGCAGGAATAGGGAGGTAGGAGGGAGTAAAGGAGGATGGCGAGAGGGAGGGAGGGAGTGAGGGTTAAAAGAAAGCCGGCAACACGGCAGCGGATATAAGGTTCCAACCTGCGGCCCGAGTCGTTGGAGCCAAAAGACGGCAAGCAGAGAAAGGGTGACAGGGGTTACGGCAAAAAGACGGCAACAGCGGCAAAAGGTAGCAGAATGCGCTGGGCTGGTGGAACCGGTGAGACGGTAGGCAAGGGTGATGATGCCAGTAAGAGGAGGAGAGAAGCGAAAGAGTTACGGCAGTAGCGGAAAGGTAACAATGCCAAGCCGGAGCCAGTGGAACCGAGAGATGGCAGGGCAGGGAAAAGAGGTCGGTGGAGGAGGTAAGTTTATGGCAAGTGGAGGCATAGGAACAATGCTGTTGGGAGGGTGGGACGAGCGAGCGGGGTGACTCAGGAGGAGGTAAAGGCGAGAAGCAAGCAGAGAAAGGAAGGGGAGGCAGAGGGGAGGGGGAAAAGGAGAGTGCAGGAGATGTGGTTGGGGGAGAGGAGCAGGGAGTTGGAGGAAGGAAGGCTGAGAGGTGAGGGGAGAAGAGAACAGGGATCAAGGGGAAGCCAAGTGGTGGCCGGAAGTAAACAACAACTTGTAAATGGCAAAAGCTAATATTTGGCATACAGTCAAACAGATTCAAGCAGCAATTATAGTAAAACACCACATAAAACAACCATTGGGAAAGGCACAAGTGCTAGCAATAAGGAAGTGGGGAAAACAGGTTAAGAGCAAGGGGATCAGGTAGGATCAAAGCAAACACATTTGTCCAAAGCAGGAAGAAAAGTCCTGAGTTTGCCCTTAAAAGTTGCATGAGTAGGGACATCCCTTAGTTCCTGAGGCAGCAGGTTCCACAGGTGAGGAGCAGCAGAGCAGTATGATAGATCAGGATACAAAGAAACTGACGACTCTTCAAATTTAGCCTCTTGCTGTTGTCTTGCTGCTCGGAGGAGATGCTTCTTCATTCCAACTCTTGCACATACCACCAAAAGTGTTCTGGGTCCTTTGGATCTGGCAGTCACATGTCTGGAGGTGATACAATAGGCTTTCTCGAAGCGCAGTGAAGTAATGATTTCTTCAGTCTGTAAAGTATGTCCCAGTCATTGTTTTATGAGGGTTTTTGGGTCTTCCCCCTCCACTCTCTCAGGGAGGCTGACAGGTCAAACATTGCAAGCTCTGGAGAGGTTTTCTACAGCTTCGAGTCTCTGGTGTAAGACCTGATTCTCTTGAATCAGTTTGGTGGAGACGTCCCAGGCTTTTGCAGCATTAGTGTCTCCTTGTCTGCTATGGTTTGGACTGTGTCCACATGCTGCTGAAGGAGGACCACCTTTTTAGCTACACTGTCAATTTCTTGCTCATGTTTTGGACTGTCTGGAAAAGGATTCACTGTCGCTAAAGTGATTTCCCCAGTCTGCTGCTGCAGAGAAGATGGTGGATCCGAGACCTACTTGCTGGTTGCTGGTGGATTCATTTTCGGCTTGCAAGTCAGTTTACACAGCAGTGCCCTTAGTATGATTCATATTTCACTACTACCAGTTGTCTTACACTTGCAGACACAACTTTTGATCTTAAAATTGTCTTTTTAAAGGAAGTTTCAGATTTACAGGTCTGGGTTCATTTGTTGGATTGCTCCTGGGTTGCTTAGTGTAATCACTGCATTAATTTATTGAAAAAGCAAGTTTTTGGTTTTTTTTTTTAATTTAAAAGCTCTATGAACCGGGAAGTGCTGTGTACTGTTTACATTCATTGCCGCTTGTGAGCCGCGCATGCGCAGTCTCTCCTTGTCTTCAGTGTGACGTCTTACCAGGTGCTTCTTCCTGGAAAATATGTCTGAACGCAGTAGTGCTAATGCTTCAGAGTGCTCACAGGACTCTGTGTCTGAGCAGGATTATGATAGTGGCAGTGATCTTGAGCCGGTAAAAGTGTTGCGGTCGGCATTCTGGACCCATTTACGGATGACCCCTATGAACTGGATGCCTCAACAGAAGGAGGTGAATCAAACACAAGTGCAGAAAATGTGGATGACCTAAATAGATATGGAGGGGAGGGTCGCTATGGGAACAATGAATGGTACAGCATCATTTTCTTTTATTTACCCAGTACTGTAAAGAAATGTTCCTCCATTGCCCTCCCGTGTGCACATGGAGATCATTGTAGTCCTGCACAGTGCATGGAAGGGTCACTTGCGGTGCTTGATGTAAACTGTGTAACTATTGGGTTATGGTGGTAGCCTGTTTATGGCTTTATCTGCATTGTTGTTTATGCTGCAGCTGGTGACTGTGCTGATTTGTCTTTATTTCTGGCTTTGATCTGGTGGCATTGTTGCACAGTGGGCTGCCAAGACTGTTCTCTGGGGTAATCTTAGCAATACCCTACTCTAGAAAAGTTGTGTGATTGCTGTGCTTATCTGTGTGATATGTCTGCCACTGTGCTGAAATGCTATAATGCCATATTTAGTATTTAAATTTTATAAGCACTTGAATTGGTACTTCGATTTCTGAGGTTACAGTATGTGCTGTTGGCTCAGAGCAACTGAGAACCATGTATGATGTGTATGCTGCACTAGATGATTGGCATTGTAGGTCAGGTATGTAGTTTGCCAATGCCAGCTGTGAAAAAATTTGGTCTGCCGTCAGAACAGTAATAGTGTAGTGCAAGGGACTAAGTACTTCAACCGCATTACTCCAGAGGACAGGTGGGAATGCACAGTTAGTGAAAACATTCTATTTCCCGCACTGAAGTTGTCCTTGGTGTGATGTGTATGGCGATCGCGCAAGTACACTATGGGAAACTCAGGACATTGTAAACAGAGAGAATCGGGAAGAAGTGGAGCCAGAGAATAAACATTTAAAAAAAAATCAGAAAACAAATGCACATCGGTAAGATAAATGCACTTTTGGCAATTGGAGGGAGAGCTCTTCCAAACATTACACATGGTTTTCAATAATATTTAAGTCGAAAATCACTTTAAACAAAAGTTATTGATAGCCCGTCTCAGGAGACAATCTGCCGCACATCTGCTCCTCTCGGTGTCCTAGCACCTCCTCTCCCATATTTATTAAATCAAGAACCGTTTTTAAAGTCATGGAATGAAAAAGTGAGTAAAAAATAGGAAAGCTTAACTGGCCTATGGGGGGGGGGCTCACCTTGTTGGTGGTTAGTCTTAATTGCAACTGAGCTGATTTATGAAAGAAACAAAGAACCCTTTTACAGTTGTGAAATAAAGAAGGAGAAGATAGAAAAACTCCTTTTGTGCAGCATTGGGGGGGGTGAGAATGCACAGAATGCTGTTTGTTTCTGCTATTGGCAACACATCAGTAGCATCCTTACAAATTAAAAAAAAAAAGTATAAGAAATTGGATTAAAACTCAGTGGATGATCCAGGGTATAACTTGCTATGTCCTTGATTACCAACTAGCTCGGAATAAACCACTTATCTCTTGTGAGGGGAGGCAGGACTGCATATCGCATTGTGGCGCTGCCACTACCAGCTTTTGGCCTGTCCCCTTACTCATGAAGATAAATGCCATATTTTGAGTCATGCCATTTCATGCCCATATCCTCTGTATATGTAGCTACATGCAACAAGAAAGACTTTCAATCACCCTAAAGACCAGTACCAAATGGGAGAAAGAACTTGGACTGTTGATGACAAAACAGTGGAAAGAATGCAGGCAGTTGGCCCGGCAAACAGATCCACCAGGGATTTATCAACAAAATGAAACAATTGAAAGTATAATACAGTTCAGAGTCGAGGTATATTAGTAGTCAGCTTGAATTAAAAATAAATAAATAAATTACTGATACTGGTAGACTGACGTCCTTGTCTCTGTATATTCTGAGTCATGGCATTGCTTGTCTCATATTTATCAGGCAAAATTCATAATCACTGGTCTGGTAAAAACCCACAGCCCCTGCTCTTAAGCGCTCCACAGCTGAAAGTATTTCTTACTAATGTGGAAGTGTTCATAGCTAGCAGTGTCTGTGACTCAGTAGGTTGCCTGCTTGCCTCTGGGTCTGAAGATGGGAAGGTTGTGGGTTCTTGACTCACACAAAGAATTTGGCCTAGCACCCAGTTACTTATACTGGTTTAAAACCAGTGGGTGTGCTGCACTTGAGGTGCTGTCCTTTGGATGAGACATTAAATGGAGGTCTCTTCTGCCCATCTCTGGTGGCTGTCGATGTGGAAATTCAAGAGCACATGGGACCACCCTGGTGGCTCAGTGGTAGCGCGTCTTGCTGCTGTATAGGTGACCTGAGCTTGGGATGCTGCACATGGGGTCGGGCTTGACTGCAGCATCTGCTGGGCAGTGTGCTGTGGTCGAGGAGGGTTGGTGTTGCACGTTAGTGCAGCAGCAACCCCTGCAGTGGGCCAGGGGAGCTTGCATCCTCTGCAGGGACATTGCTGCATGCAGGGCTCTAGACAAGATTTTTTGAGATGAGTACTGTACTCCTCACTTTGAAAGTGAGGTGCATAAAACCAAATTCAGATGCGTACAAATGTCTGGACCGAGTGGAGTGAGGAGTACATTTTAAAAAAACTGTGTAGTTTTTTTCTTCTAGATAAGAACTGATCAGGTGCCAACAATGTCCCAAATAATAATGGCAGGTAGGAGTAATTTACTCACCAGTTTTTAAAATATAGTGAGTAAAACAAAATTGGGATGCATACGAGTGCTGTAAATCTGGAAAAAAACGTCTCCATTTGAATTACCAGTTATGTTATGAAGCACTGTTCTATGGAGTGTGGTGCATTTACAAATGTTGGGTGAGTATTGGTACTCATTAAAAAAAAAAAAATTCTGAAGAGTTTTTCCTAAAATGAGGTGAGTAAAATAGGTCGATACTCACTTTATTCTGGAGCTCTGGCTGCATGCATCCCAGGCATGGGTGCTGGTGCATGCCAGGGGAGGAGGGAGGTGGGGAGAATACCAGGGGGAAAACCCATGGCACAGCCCACATGAAAACCTGGAGTTTCCTGACTCCCCAAGGTCCCAGTGCCTGCTGGTACTGGATCCTAGCTGATGTACTGAGCTGCGCTGGGGGGGGGATGGCCCTCCCTTTGGGGCCCCAGCTTTGGAAGGGGGATAGCTGTGGGGAAAGCTGACTAGGGGGTAGAAACTTGTGGGGAGCGGTGACCAATAGCCCTGATAAGTAAAAATAGGTAATATTTCTAGGGTGTTCTGGACAGCATTCCTTATCAGTAAAACCGGTTCATACAACACTTGGAAACGAGCTTTCACAGCTCAGTGTGCCTTTCCTGGTTTAAAAAAAAATGACAAATTAGCAGGATTGTCCCAGTCGACATTTATTTTTTTTTTTTTTGTTAAATCGAATCCCATGCAAAGGTTATTCAGCATCTTGGTGTGAAGAGATTATGTTCTGTTATCTGCAGCTGAGGTTTAACCTGAGTACTTAGCAGCTTGTGATTGTAGAATTGTGGTATTGTAGTGCTTAAAATACCTTGTTGTTTGGTTGGGAGGCTGTTCCTTGTCGTGAAGGGATACTGTAGGGTTGTGGTCTTTTGTCTGCAGCTAGAGTTTAGCCTGAGTACCTAACAACTCTGGGACTCACTTGTATGCTTGTATAATTACTTGTCACCATACCGCTGAACTAGCCGGTGTTACTAGATTCTTCCACCTCGGTGGGCAGTGCGTTTTAATCATAGTCGGTACTACTTAAATTACTCCATCATCAGTACAGTGCTTGGTAAAATGTGGTACGGGGGGGGGCACTCAGTTGTAGGGACTGTAAGGCAGTTGTAGGGACTGTGAGGCAATCTTCTCCAGGGAAGTGCTGTGGAGCAGGGGACACAGCCCCTTCTGCAGGACCATAGTGGAGCTCCATGCTCACCTGGTAGCAGCCACGATGGAAATTATCCAGTTGCGCACTCAGCTCAGCAGGGGTCTACCTACCTCACCCTCCACTCTCACAGAGACCCACTGGTCCGGGAGGGTTGAGGGTTGTGAGGCATGGGAGGTTTAAAAGGGCAGCCTCAGAGAAGTTGTGCAGCCCATTTACATCCAGATGACAAATCACTTTGCACCCCTGGAGGAGGCTCAAGCTCCTTACGCAGGATTTTAAATAATTGATTAGCAGTTTTTTCTTGGGACAATACTAACTATACAGAAAGCATTTATATAGGTTTTCTAGAAGTGTTATGTTTGTTAAACACAGTGAGGTAAGTGCTGTGCATTTTCACAATGTTTTAGCACTTTTATGAGCAAAACACTAATCAAGTTTTGAGAGTTAAATTAAAACCCTGCTTATGCCACAAGGGGGGACTCTGAGTGGTGACGGGCCAGACAGCACATTGGCACCCAAAGAAGGTAAGACTGGAAAGAAGGTCCTAGTGATTGGGGATGCAATGTTTAGAGGAACGAACAGGGTGTTGGGCAGATTGGGGGGGGGCTGGTTCAGTGCCTGCTTGGAGCATCAGCCAACTGGTACTAGAACGATGGTGGAGAAGAAAGGGGGAGAGGGGGTGCTGGTGCACCTAGGTACCAACGATCTGGCCAGTCATTTAGTAGATGCAGTGAAGCAGAGTTTCCGTAAACGGGGGTGCAGGTTGGCAGTGTACTTGGTTTCCCTGGCCTTCTCCGAAGTTCTCCCTGTGTGGGGCCAAGTAGGGAGGCAGGACAGGATTATGGATACTGAGATAGCAGAATTCAGTAGTTGTCTCAAGGGGTCGGGTGGTGTTGGGACAGGGGGTACCACTTTGTAAGGGACTGACGACTCTTCAAGGGTGACAGGCTTCACTTGAAAAGAGAGGGGGTCAGTGCACTGGGGCAGAAGTTTGATGTCTGTATCAGACATTTAAACTGACTGTGAGGGAGTCCAGGTCTACAGGATTCACAATGGAGGGCGAGCAGAAAGGGATCCAAGATAGTACTTACTACCCCCCCACACCCAGGGGACGGTAGCAGGATACAGGGAACAATGTAGGGGTTGCAAGTGTTAAGGGGTGGGGAATGGTTGTAAGAGAAAAAACTGCAGGTGAAGGCTCTAAGGAAGAGGGGAGTGAAAACATAGAAGGCAGATGGGCAACAGCAGAGCTAAAGCAGGGGCCAGGTGGAAGGCGGTATGCATTAATGTCAGGAGCCTGGGGAACAAACTTAGTGCGCTCCAGGCAATGATGGCACACACTGAGGTAGACCTTCTGACCATCACAGAAACATGGGCCACAGAAAATGAGTGGGAGGTGGCAGTCCCTGGATATACATTGTTCTGGAGGGATCGCAGGGCAGGTGGGGGGTCACCTGTGTCAGGGAGGACATAGAAGTGACCGAGGATGGGGCATTACAAGCTCAAGGGGGAACTGAATACATATGGGTGCAATTTCACGGTGGTCTCGGGCAGAAAGATAAAGAGTGGTCTATAGGCCCCCCTGGGACAAGGGGAGGAAAGGGACAGAGTACTTGAGGAACTTGGGAGGGATACTGGGATGCATAGGAAGAGGCATCAATAGTAGAAAACAGGAAGTTGTTATCCCTCTGTACAGACAGTTGGTGAGACCCCATCTGGAGTACTGTGTGCATTTCTGGAGACCCCATCTCTGCAAAGACATAGACAGAGTGGAGGCTGTCCAGAGGAGGGCAACCAAAATGGTGCAGGGTCTGCACCAAAAGACATACTGAAGAAAGACTAAAGGAGCTTAATATGCATACCCTTGAGGAAAGGAGGAGAGAGGACATGATAGAAACATTTAAGTACCTGATGGAATCAACAAAGTCCAAGAGGGTAGCATCTTTCAGAAAAAGAGATGTCAAGAACAAGGGGACACAATTTGAAGATAGAGAGGGAACGCTCAGAGGTAATGTGAGGAAGTATTTTTTCACAGAGAGGGTTGTGGATGCATGGAACAGCCTCCCTGAGGAGGTCGTGGAGTCAAGAACAGTGGGAGAATTCAAGAATGTTTGGGACAGACATAAGGCAGTCCTAGTGGGAGGTAGGAGGAAGTAAGCTGTTGGTTAACTAGGATCTGCAGCTTATCTGTTAGGTAGGAAAATGGGCAGACTAGGTGGGCCAAGCGGTCCTTATCTGCTGTCAAATTCTATGTTTCTATATGTTTCTATGTTTCTATGTTTCCCCTGGACAGGGCAAGGACCCTTATCTCACTGGCCTCTTCATTCACCCTCCAGGTGTCTCGACCAGCAAGGCATTTTCTGCAGCTCCTGGGACACATGGCTGCCTCTACAGCAGTGGTTCAGGGAGCAAGATTTCAAATGAGGGACATTCAGTTCCACTTGAGAGCCTTCTGGTCTCAGAAAAAGGATCCTCTGACCAAACTAATCCCAGTGACCTGAACCCTGATCCAGGCGTTACAGTAGTGGCAGGATCAGGACAATCTAAGACAGGGAGTTCTTTTTGTCACTCAGTCTCATTCTCTAATCCTTACTACAGATGCCTCCCTGTTGGGGTGGGGAGCCCACTTGGGCGACCTGACCACCCAAGGGTTGTGGTCTCCTCGGGAATCTCTGCTTCACATCAATCTATTAGAACTCAGAGCAGTGTTTCTAGCACTTCAAACTTTTTCCAAGTCTGTTCAGAACAAAGTAGTTGAGATCAGGACAGACAATACCACCGCAATGTGGTATATCAACAAGCAAGGGGGCACTCGGTCTAGGGGCTTGTGCACAGAGGCAATGAAGTTATGGTCTCTGGCCTATTCCCTGAACACCTCTCTTACAGCAGTACACCTCCCAGGCAAGGACAATGTCCTGGCAGATGCTCTCAGCAGGATATCTCAGGGCCATCTCGAATGGTCCCTGGATCCCCTGGTTTTGAAGGTGAACTTCTCCAGATGGGGCACCCCACAGATAGATCTTTTTGCAGCCCCAGACAATCACCAACTTCCTCTCTTTTGCTGCAGGCCCCCAATGTTGAGCTCAGTCCCCCTGGATGCCCTAGTTCTCAATTGGGAAGGGAAGTTCCTGTATGCTCCCTCCCTCTTCCCTCTCCTGTTCAAGGTGCTAGTCAAAATCAGGTCTCAACCCTGCAAGGTGATTCTGATTGCTCCAGACTGGGCCAGACAGCCCTGGTACCCTTTCTTGTTGTCCTTAGCAGTCCACCTTCCCCTGTGTCTTCCCAGGAATTACAACCTGTTAACATTTGCTCGGGGGAGGGTTTGGTATCCAAATCTCAAATCTCTCAATCTCAAGGCCTGGTTCTTGAAGAGTTAGAGTTTGATGATTTGCACCTCTCTCAAGGTGTTCTGGATATCTTAAAGGCTTCTCGGAAGCCTTCCACCAGAAACACTTACAACTCCAAGTGGAAAAGATTTTCTATATGGTGCTCTGGGAAGCATGTTTCTCTGGAGTCTGCTGGCCTGCCCACAGTCTTTGACTATATGGTTCATCTTAATAGCTTGGGACTCAGACCAGCTACACAAAGAGTGCATCTGGCAGCTGTCTCTGCCTTCCTCTCAGCAGGCAAGCACTCTTCCCTTTCAGCTCATCCTGTATTTTCTAAATTTTTCAAGGGATTGCTTCATACCAATCCTCCCTTCAGGGACCCTGCCCCTGCTTGGGACCTTAATGTTTGCTTTGCTCAGCTTATGCAACCCCCTTCTGAGCCTTTGTCCTCAGCAGAGCTTAAGTACTTGACTTGGAAAACTGTTTTCTTGGTGGCCATCACTTCTGCCAGACGCATAAGTGAGTTACAGGCCCTGTCAGTGGAGCCTGATTTTATCTCTTTCCATAGAGATAAAGTGGTCCTCAGGACTAATAGGAAGTTTTTGCCTAAGGTGGTTTCAGATTTCCACCTTAACCAGTCTATGTCTCTTCCTGTTTTCTTCACTGACCATTCCTCCTCTGGGGAGAGGAGGCTGCACAGTTTGGATGTGAAAAGGGCCCTTAGTTACTACATAGAGCGCACCAAGGGTCACAGGTTTGACTCCCTCCAACTGTTCCTCACTTATGGTGAGGTTGGTAAGGGAAAACCTGCCACTAAGAGATCTATTGCCAGGTGGATTGTCTCTTGCATTCAATTTTGCTATGAAAAACTAGGTAGGATCCCACCCTCAGGCCTGAGGGCTCACTCTACCAGAGGTACAGCTGCTTCCCTGGCTGCTGCCAGGGATATTCCTATCTTAGAGATTTGTCAAGCAGCCACCTGGAAAACAGTACACTTTTACCAAGCATTACCCTCTGGATATCCAGGCTAGGAGTGATGCTCGGTTTGGCACAGCAGTGCTTCAGAGCCTATTTCCTAAGTAGGTTCTGTCCCTCCTCCGTGGAGGTACTGCTTGGTAGTCTGCAATATGTCAGAATACAGCAAGACTTCATGTTGTTTGAAGAAAAAATTACTCACCTTAGTAATGTTGTTTCTTCTAATGGAGTCTTGCTGTATTCTGACCTCCCCCGCCTCCTCTCAGAACCTTGGTTTTGGGATGTGGGTGGGCGAGCAGTGTTGGCACTGGGAGGTGCCCCACCCTTCTTTTCTCACCTCTTTAGTTTGGGTGTGTGGTGTTGTGTTTTGTTTTATTTTTGGGTTTCCTGACTTGAGTCTTTGTTTTGGGACCAAAAATCTTTTATTATATTTAGTAGCCAGTTGGCTAGTGTAAGTTTACAGTTTCCACACAGGACACCCAGTGAGTATAGCTCGTAAAGATCTGACGGTTTGAGTTCAAACAGCAACAGACAGAGTCTCAACTGAGCTCAAGCTCAGCGTTCCATGCCTGGCATGGAAAGTTAACTCTTTCATCTCCGGGGCAGTTCAAAGGTTGGACATCACTGCAATATGTCAGAATACAGCAATACTCCATTAGAAGAAACAACATTACTAAAGTGAGTATTTTTTTCTTTCCTGGCATTGAAGACAATCTGCCAGATCCCAGACCAGATTCTCCACTTTTCCAGGTCATTTGTAGGTCCTGTATCCCTTCAAATGTGTCTACTCTCCCACAGAGCTTGGTGTCATCTGCAAATAGGCAAATTTTTCCCTTAATGCCATCCCTAATTTCATTGATGAAGATACTGAACAACATCAGCCCCAGCACCAAGCCCTGCAGGACCCCACTGGTGACCTCTATGGTGCCAGATAATTCCACCCACAACCACCATCTGGGTTCTGTCCCTCAGCCAGTTTTCCACCCATCTAGACATCTTATTCCCAACCTCAAGATCTGCCAACTTTGCTCAGTCTTTTATGGGGCACATAGTCAGAGGCCTTACTGAAATCCAGATAAAGGATATCTACCGCTTGGCCCTGTCTACTGTCTTAGTGACCCAGTCAAAGAAGTCAGTCAGATTCATTTGACATGATCCCCCCATGAATCTGTGCTATCTCGAATCCTGGAGACCATACTCCTCCAGATATTCTACCAACCTTTCCTTAAGTATGGTCTCCATGAGCTTGTACACGATTGAGGTCAGACTGGCTTGTCTGTAATTCCCTGGGTCATCCTTGGAACCGCTTTGGTGGGGGGGCACAACATGTGCTGTTCTCCAGTCCTGCGGTACCATGCCTGACTCTAGTGAACTATTAAATAGTCCTACCAGTGGCCCTATCAATTCCTCAACTAGTACCCTTAGTACTCTTGAATGTACTCTGTCCGGGCCTGGTGATTTGTCCACCTTCAATGCTAGGAGCCCCTCCCTCACTCTGTCCTCCTCTATCACTACATCTGTGTTCACCTCCACCCTTGCTCCTGTTCTCCCTCCTGAAGGCACTGGTGTGTCCATCTCCCTGGTGAAGACAGAGCAAAAGTAATAATTTAGTATCTCTGCTTTTCCCCTGTTATCCTCCACCCACTCCTCCCCTTTCTTAAGCCTAACAATCCCATCCTTCTTGTCCCTTTTCTTACTTACATAGCGAAAGAAGGCCTTCTCCCCCTTCTTAATTCCTTCAGCTATCTGCAGCTCGCTGTTATCTTTGTTTGTGCATGGTATTTACAGATTAAAGAATATAATATAGAAATGTTGGTACCAGATCAGTTTGCCATATGAATTATGGCATGGTCAAAACCGTGCAGCAGACACAGCATGGGTGAATATAACGATAGATACAAAACACCGCAAAGAAGAAATGTTGCAAGCATGGTTTTGTACCCTATTGCTCATGGCTGGTAGGCAGTGACGAAGAGGATAAGACCTCTGCTGGGGGGAGGGGTGATTCACCAAGCAGCTGCCATGGCTCAGAGTGATGAGCTACCAGCAGTGGAGGGAAGCTTGAATCCTGGTCCCAGACCACTGGTGCCATCTGAGTTTTTTTTAAACAGTTTGTGCAATGTTTTGTTTCCTCGCCTGCGTTTCTCCCATCCCCATGTTGTCCCCCCCATCAGAGTTGATTATATAAATAGGTGGGGGTTCGGGGGCTCAGAGGGACAGAGCAACCCACAGAAAATAAAGATTTTCATGTGCCATTTTTGCCAATGTGTGCATTCGACTTTATTGGGGAGTGCTGGCAATATACCCACTGTATTGACAGTGCGGTACATTGCTGCACTGTTTTTTTGTTTTCAGCATTATGACCCATGCCGAAATGTTAATTTATTTGAAGAAAAAAGTCTAATTTAGTTGATAAAAAATGTGATTGGGTGCTGGGGATCAGAACGCATATTTAAAAGCCTTAAATGGCAAAGTTTTTAAAGTAATTTTAAGGTACATCATAAATATTACTACAGTCACAGCCAAAGACATGGTCAGATATTTTCTGAAATTTCTTAAGATTTAAGAACACATTTAAGGTACATGAACAAAATGGTAAAGTGTTAAGAGTTACAGTGAGGTAAAAGAAAAATTGAATCACAATAGTTTAAGTTTTTGTAATTTATTAGAGCTACGATACATGACAGATTGTGGCAGTCTTGAGGTAAGATAAAATCCAGCCTGGCCATAGCTAAACCCAGTACCTGGTGAAAGAATAGTTATTAATGTCTAATTGTTATTTTTAGTGTCTCCCTGGGTTGCACCCTGGGACGTTATTTACCCCAACTTAAACTATTTGCATCGGGGTCTGACTGAAACTGCAACAGGACCTAAACTGCTTGCCCTGCACTCACTGAAGCCACATATCCATGCCAGGGCTGAACTTGCCTGCCCTGCACCTCAACCAGTTGGTTTCTGGACTGTTCAGTAAGGGGCTTGAACTGCCTGCCCTACCACCAATGGTATTGTGCCACCCCAGTTCCCATCCCTTTCCCAGACTGAGCTGTTGCCATGGGGGAGTGAACAGACTGCCCAACTGTGGGAGTCCTACCACCTGAACTGAGTGCCCTGCAAGAAACTGCAATTTCCTGCACCCCTGAGCCCAGGGGTCACCTGCCTTTCACCGGACCAAGCGTCATGCACCTCCCACTAATGACCATGAAGATGCCGAAGACTGCAGTAGCTAGTGTACAGATAGCTAGTCCCCCTGTACAGTCAGCTAAGGAGCCGCCCTGGCTCACGATAGTGAGGTTCCCTGTGCAGTACGCAAATAGGAAATTGACCCATTTTTGTTTTGCTTTTTTTCAAGGTGGCCATAGCTCCCTTCCCTGGCTGGGTGGCAACTCAATCAGGAGCCTTCCAGAGGACCCACCATCGCCACAGAAGGACATCACCTCGACCATCCTCCATCCTCTCATCATCTGCATCTTCAGCTCTGGATGAGCCTTAATCTTCCTCATCCCCTTCATCTTCATCTTGCTGTCCTCAGGCCTCCTGCTGGCCAACGAGACCGATCAGTCACTAAGGTACTGTACCCACTCTCCAAGCTAGCTAGCCACCACCTGCTTCACACCGAAAAGGCTGTTCCTCCAACTGGACTGTCGGACTTAACCGGTGTTGTCTAATTATCCTTGGCCAAGGTGGTTGGGCATTGATTATTATTATTATTATTGACATCTGCAGATGTAGGGCACTAGACAACCCTATTAGAGGTATATACATATTGATGCTATATTTATAATTGTTTCTCTATATTCACTGCATTTAGATTTGTATAGTGGCCTTACGTCACTAAGTATTGCACTGTGTAGGACAATTACTGTAGTGCCTTGCCTTATATTGCAATCACCTAACCCCTTTGTTTTCCAGTGGAACAAGTGGCTGTTGCAATAAAAAGCTATCTGGTTGTGGCTGGAATGATTGTGCCTGCCTCTCCTTGACCAAAAGAGACGAACCACCCTTCTGAGTCCAGTCACCACAATTTGGTGCTGCAAGCAGGATTCAAAGGAGTCCAAAGCAGGTCCACATTTCCACAGACAGCCCAAATATGGCAGGCAGCTACCACTCCATTGAGAGTGATGATGGGATGACCAGCGATAACCCCTCACTCTGCCCTACTACTTCGGGGCCCCCTTGCTTCCCCAGTACATGGGAACTCCACTGATTCTAATGGAGCCAGCCTGGGAGAACTCTGGAATCGAATGGAAGCAGGGACACTGGTTTACTGGGATTGAGAAAGGGCAAATTCCATTTTGCACATTGTAAAAAACAGTATTGTCACCGGTGTCTGCTAAGCCAAACTCCAGTTTTACCAGTTTTTGGTTTGTGTACTTTATTTAACAATTTTTAACTCTGCTAACATGCGTTTTAGCAATTTTGACTTCCACTATTGTACATCCATCCAACCATCCGGGTACCAATTTAAAGTTAATTTTAGGTGCAATATGTGACACCAGCAGCAGCAGTACAGACCCCCTACCTAAGGTGTGATGGAAGCAGCACTATGGCTCCCATCCCTCAGGTGCGATGGCAGCAGTACTACATTCCCTATCCCTCAGGTGTGATGGCAGTATCAGGACTATCATCCTCATCCCTCAGGTGTGATGGCAGCAGTACTACATTCCCTATCCCTCAGGTGTGATGGTAGTATCAGCACTATGGGACCCATCCCTCAGCTGGGACGGCAGCAGTACTACATTCCCCATCCACCAGTGGTGATGGGAGAAGCACTATGTCCCCGACCATCAGGTGTGATGGCAGTAGCAACAATGCAGTCCAGATCCCTCAGGAGTGATGGCAATAGTGACAGCACTATGATCCCCTTCCTTCAACACCCACACCCCACATGCACAAGTTACAAATTACTTGGTCTCTTTGCTTGTTAGAACTCAGATGTGAATTAATCAGAACCACCACCACTAAGGTGAACCACCTTTGTTTTTTCCTATCAGAATAGCAAAGGTCCAAACTGAGAAAAAGATAACCAACTTGGTTAAGAAGGGGGATAAAACCTTTTATAGGTACATTAGGGAGCGAAGAAAGACAAAGAGAGGAGGGATAGTGAGGCTTAATAAGGGGGAGGGTTGGTGGGCAGAGAGGGACAGTGAAAAAGCAGGGATACTGAACTAATACTTCTGCTCAGAATTCACAAAATAAGAGGAGGGGGAGGTACCTAATCCAATCAAAAGAAGCACTCTGGATGGGGGGGGTTGATACCAGTCCTTTCACAGAAGAAAGTGTTCTGAAAGAACTCCTAAAACTGAAGGAGAACAAAACAATGGGCCTGATGGGATTCACACCAGAATTCTAAAAGAACTAAGGGGAGAACTAGTGACACCACTGACTATCCTTTTTAACAAATCATGGGAGGATGGTGTGGTACCCGAGGACTGGAGGAGGGCCAATGTAATTCCCCTTCACAAAAGTGGGAGCAAGACAAAGGCAGGAAACTACAGACCTGTCAGTTTGACCTCAGTGGCAGGGAAAATGATGGAATCACTTCTGAAGGAAAATATTGTTGAGTATCTACAGGCTAGTGGGCACAGGACCCACGGCAGCATGGATTCACAGTGGGAAGGTCACGTCAGATGAATCTAATTGATTTCTTTGACTGGGTGACCAGAGTAGTAGACCAGGGAGGGGCTGTGGACATGGCCTACCTAGACTTTAGCAAGGTGTTTGACACAGTCCCACACAAAAGATTAATAAACAAATTAGCCAGCCTGGGAGAGGGTTCCAGGGTGGTAGCCTGGGTAAAACATTGGCTGGACAACAGGACACGGAGGGTAATAGTAAACAGAGTCCACTTTGAAGAAAGGGGAGCTACTAGTGGGGTACCACAGCGTTCAGTACTGGGTCCGGTCCTTTTTAATGTTTTTGTAAGTGACATTGCAGAGGGACTGGAAGGAAAAGTATGCCTCTTTGCAGATGACACAAAGATCTACAACAGGTTTGATACACAAGGGGGGTGGAAAGGATGAGAAGGGACTTGGCAAAGTTGGAGGAATGGTCAGAAGTATGGCAGCTTAGATTCAATGCAAATAAGTGTAAAGTAATGCATCTGGGAAACAAAAACCCAGGGGAAGAGTACACAATGTGGGAGGCGGTAGTAACAACAACAAAAATAGAAAGGGACCTGGGGGGTAGTCATATCAGATGATCTAAAAGTTAGCAAGCAATGTGAGAAGGCAGTAAGGATGAATTGGGGGATACTGGGATGTATAGGGAGAGACATCACCAGTTGAAACAGGAAGTTGCTATCCCTCTGTACAGACAGTTGGTGAGATCCCATCTGTAGTACTGTGTGCAGTTTTGGAGACCCCATCTCCACAAGGACATAGACAGGATGGAGGCAGTCCAGAGGAGAGCAACTAAAATGGTGCAGGGTCTGCAAAAGAAGCCATATGAAGAGAGACTAAAGGAGCTTAATATGAATACCTTTGGGGAAAGGAGGGAGAGGGGGGCATGAAAGAAATGTTTAAGTACCTCAAGGGAATCAACAAAGTCCAAGAAGGTAGCATCTTTCAGAAAAAGAGATGTGCAAGAACAAGGGGACACAATTTGAAGATAGAGGGGGAACGGCTCAGGGACAATGTGAGGAAGTATTTTTTCACAGAGAGGGTGGTGGACACATGGAGCAGCCTTCCTGAGGAGGTCATGGGGTCAAAAACAGTGGGGGAATTCAAGAATGCATGGGACAGAAATAAGCCAATTCTGGTAGGAAGAAATAGGCTGTTGGTTAACTATGATCTGCAGCTTATCCAATAGGTAGGGAAATGGACAGAATAGGTGGGCCAAGCAGTCCTTATCTGCCATCAAAATCTATGTTTCTATGTTTCTATCTACCATTTTACTGCCTGAATTGGATTTCTGCCTGCGACACAGCTGACCTGGGTTCGGGAACGGACTTGGCTGTTGGACAGCCAGCTGGGGGGGGTGAAGGCTTGAGTGTCCAACAACCACTGGCCTTCTCCTGGGAGGAGGGTGAGTTTACAGCTCAGCATTTGCTGGCCCCTGGTGGAAGCCAGAGGCATAGCAACACATTGGCCCCTAAATGGGGTGTTAACTGTGAAGACTTTTTGTAAGTGTTGGTAAGGCAGTTTCTTCCTTGTAAACATACTTTCATTCAGACTAGTTTTCATTCAAACAACTGAGAATTTTGGATGGCCCTGCTGATTATAAACTTGAATGAGCTAGTTGGTAACAGTGATCCTGCACTTAGCAATCTACAGCCTAGATGTTCACATGCAAAGAATACAATAAAAACCTGACTAAAGTCTAAAAACAAGCTTATAAAACACATAAAATGTAACTGAACATTTATATTTACCTGTACAAATTCATTTCAGCCCGAGTAAAACTCAGGTAAAGTATAGGGTACCCTGACTACTGTATGATGTAGTAAATATTTATTTATTTATTTTTTTTTTATTGATTGGAATCTTGGATGACACCTGTGAGCGGATGCTCGTTGAGAGGTTCCACATCAGATACATTAATACAAGAAGACACAATAAGGAATAAAGTTACAGTAATTATACATACAGAGTACAAAAAATTCAACAGTATATGGGTTACAATGACAAACAGTTACACAAATGATGCTAAGCCATAGTACTTGGTATGCCAGCATCCTGCGGAAGAGAGAGAGGCAGAGTGTTAGGGTGAGGTAGGGAGGGGCAGTGAAAGCTGGATAGGAAAGGCAGAGGGAAAGAAAAGAGCCAAGGGGTAGGGGTGGGAGGCAAGTGCTTGGGCAAAGACTTAACTTGGCGGGTCAGAAGTTGGAAGTGCTGAGGCAGACTAAAGCTGCAGGTGCAGAATAGAGGGGGCACCTACAGGTACTATTGTCAGTAAGGTGCTGACGGAGTTTGCGCTTAAAGGAACCAAGGGTTGTGGCTCCGGTTAGATATATTGGCTTTTTTTTATATTCTTTGTAAACCGGGTAAGGCCCACTGAGCAGAACTGCAGGTTTTCAGGGGTGACCTAGGAGCATTGGGGAGGTTACATGACTTGCTTGGAGTTGCACAGTATGCAAGTGGAAGTTGTTGGAATCAAACCCGTCTGCTGGATGTACCCAGTTCATTCACTGTTTGTTATTCTAACCACTAGGCTATACTGCCAGCCATAATAACACCCAGATATGTTTTAATATATGATTTCAATAATAGTGCACGGTACCTACAGTGCAAATTATGAACATTAAACACTTTACAACATTTTACTACAACCGAATTATTCACCACTCCATCTGCTTATTTTTTCTTACACCAAAGTGGATGAATAGTTGACAGAGCACTGTAAATAGCTTTTTATCAGGCTTCGTTATTCTACATCCAGAAACAGATAAAATCTGTTTATTATGGATTTATTTAATACTGATTTACTGTAGCTCACTAAATAGAATCCTTTTAGCATTGTATGAGGCAGATGTGTTTAAGTTTTGGAAGAGAGGCAACACATCCTATCCATTTAGGATTCATTTTAGGAACATACTTTTTTTTCATATTTAAAACATATTCAAGTTTCAGTGTATTCATTTAGTAGGTTATCCTGACTAATATATGCTGCAGAAAATAGTAAAGGATTTATTGTGAAGCACTCAGGGTCTATAGTAGAACTACCACAATTTCCCAGCAATTAACTATACTCGCAACCTAATACTACAAATCCCAACCTAATGCAACATTTTCTGGAAAAATTGAATCTACCCCACCTATCCCCTCAGGACAAAGCTGTGCTTGATAAACCAATCACTTTACAGGAAATCCAAACTGCTTTATCATCATTAAAAACGGTAAAGCACCTGGCAGTGATGGGTTCCCTATTGATTTTTATAAAACCCTATCTGACACTCTTTGTCCTGTATTAGTCAATGTATTCCAAGAAGCAACCTTAATAAAGAAACTCCCATGCACAATGACCGAAGCCATCATAACAGTCTTACCAAAAAAAGACAAAGACCCTTTACTTCCTTCAAACTATAGACCGCCTCACTTCTAATACTGATGGAAAAATATTTGACAAATTATTAACTCTCCGCTTAGAATCTTTAATGACTAAACTCATCCATACTTCTCAATCAGGATTTATCAAAATAGAAACAGTTCCGATCATCTTTGCTCATTACTCAATTTAATTCACAAAGCAAAACTCTAAAACCCTGCAGCTGCAATAGCTATTGACTTTGAGAAAGCATTTGACTCTCTCAATTGGGAATATCTGTATCAGGTGCTATCTCATTTTGGTTTACAATAATTTTTGTGCTTGGATTCAATTATTGTATACCTCCTTCAGCTCGAGTTCTCACAAACTCTCTTTGTCCCCTTCTTTTACTTAGCAAGAGGCACCAGACAAGGATGCCTATCGCTTCATTGTTAATACTTGCATATGGAACCTCTTTTCTGCGTCTCCCTACAATCCGTATAATTAAAGGCATTACTATTGGTAACTTTCATCACTTCACTCTCATATGCAGATGATCTCCTTATTTTACTTGGAATCCTCGAAAGTTCTGGGCAACCTTTAGTTAAACTACTGAATGACTTCAACTCCCACTCCGGACTAGCTCTAAACCTTAACAAACGAAACACTACCACTGAATACCTTTGTAGTCCCCTCATGAACAACTCATTATGCTTTCAAGGTTCCCCCAAGGTATATCTTTTATCTTGGCATTCTGATCAATTCCCACATTGAATAAATTATGGGATGCTAATCTTCCCCTTTTAACCAGTATCCAAACAACACTTGATAGATGGAAGCTACTAAACTTTCTTTAATGGTAACATTTCCTCCATTAAATGTCAATAACTCCTAAAATATTATACCTATTTTCCAATATCCCTTGATACTCCTCTAGTTTTCTTACCAAAATAGACAAAATTATCGGCAGCTTCATTTGGGAAGGCAAATACCTAGATTTAGTCGTAATAAACTTAGATCCCATTGGTCAAAGGTGGCTTTGGCTTCCTTGGTTCCAAGTCTACTTATGGGCTTTCCGACATCTCAAACAATTAAATGGTTTAACAAACCCAACATCCAGTCTCCTTTATGGGTCAATATGGAAACATCCTTATGTCCTGGTAATGTGGTGACTTCTCTCCTTTATAACACCCTTACCTCTTCTTTAAAGTCTCACCCTACCATAGCTGCTTTCTATATTCTATTGGAAAATCATTCACAAGCATATTAAATCTAACCCCAAACCCTTAGCTTACACCCCATCTGGGGTAACCACTATATATCTCTTGATAATCACCCCATTTTTGTCATACCTGGAAAAATAATGGTATTCTTTTTGCAGGATATACTTGAACCCAAGTCATTAAAGTTAAAATCTTACACCGACTCACTTAGGCATATGGAATCTTCCCCATCAGGATTTTGGAAATATCTACAGCTTCGCACGCATGCAACTCTTACCTCACACCCTCTCTATCAATTCTCTGTATGATAAGCACATCTCTAAATGGATAAAAACAACATCCAATTTAAATAGCACTGTTTACAAAGATATTTGTGATATCCTTCCTGACTACTCTGTCAATGCTAAAACAGATGGAGTACTTTGCTACAATATAATATCACCAATGCACAATGGTCCAGATGTTGGCTCTCCTGTCACAAATCTTTTAATGATAAACGAGTTCCTCATTCAAACCAAGATCCTTCATTTGTGGTACAGAACTCCTGTTGTATTACAAAATGGGTTTATTGAATAACAATAATTGTTGGCGCTGCAGTTCCCTAATGGGGATTTATTGCATATCTTATGGCACTGTCCCTCATACAAAAGATTTGGCACTGTACTCACAGATTTGCAATGAAAGTGGTAGGTCAACCTTTACACTAGACCCTAAACATTGCATTCTTGGTATTTTTAATCACCGTTTTATAAAATTTCATATTCGAGAGCAGATGGTTAAATATACTCTCCTTCAAGTTAAACGCAAATCCTCATGCATTGAGATCCAACATAATCCCTACCCTTCCGGTATCATTAACCAACTATTGCAATATGCTTCTGGACCGTATGATATATATCTTGTCTGACCGACTCATGTTATATAACAATTGTTGGCAGGGCTTTTTAATTTTTGGAATCAACTAAATCTTCCAACACCAATGTATGGACTTTAATATATGGATTTTCCCTTTTACTGATACATCATTGTAGTCTCGCTTTTTCCCCTTTTTTATAGTTTCCTCTCTCTCTTCTTAACTTTCTTATATATCTTTCTTTCCTATACTCTGTTCTCAATCATTCTTTATTACTCCACAATCCTTTTACAAATGTACTTTTTTCCCTTTTGCAGCATCATATATAATTATGTAACATTTTAATATAAACCCTATCTAATCATACTATCCGCTTTAAGTTCACTACAAATGTCAAGTATATGCTAATTACATGACCTATATTGTTTACTATATTTTAAACCAAAAGCTCCTTGTATTATTGTAGCAATGTTCTTATTATATGCTGCCTCAATTTCTTTAAAAAAAAATATCATCACATTGTACTGTACTGTAAGAGGTTTGTCTGTATATCTTATGAAAAATTAATTAAAAAAAAAAGTTTAACTGCAACAATTTCCCAGCAATTTTTGCAAAAAAATCTATGCAATTTCAGGTTACTTTTCCTGCAGTTTTCCAGTGGCCCTGACCATGTGTGCAGATACTTGCATTTTTTTGTATCATCCAGTGTAAAATAAATAGTAAAAGATGTTCAGGCACATATTAAATGAAAACTATGGTTTCAGGAGGGAAAGCAGTCCTCAGTTGATGGAGAGGTTGGTGGGAAGCATGGGTGGCTAAACGGAAGCATGGCTGGTTACAGCAAAGCAGTGCGGGTGGTTTCCTTACTGATTCTATAAGCAGCAAAGCAGAAAGAATGCAAAGCAGAGCAGTATTCATTTTAAGATGCTGAAATCTGGGCCATCTTGCCAGCACTGCGGTAGCGCTACTGCTTGCAATGCCAGCAACCTGGGGTCAGAAGCAAACTGAGGTGACTGGAGGTCTGGCCAGAACAGTAGGATTGAAACCCTCTGGGGGCTGCTCTCCTCCACAGGGGAGGGTGGACTGCAGGTTCTGCTGCTTTACCATGGGTGGTGGTCCAAAGGGGAGGATGCTGGCCAGAATCTGGAGCAGTGGCAAGTCTCTATGTGCCCTACCTCCTTGGATCCCCTCAAATGCCAGTGCCCTCAGGGACAGAGAACAGAAAACCAGAAATAATCACCCCACATCAGCCACTGGTAGAAGGGACCTGGCTGCCCCAGACTTCATAACCAGGCTCCATGAAGGACCGACTGGGCTGCCTGATGCACATCAAGGGACAGTGGAGGAGATGACCTGGGGTACCCTCCCTTCCCGCCTGGGGGGTACAACCCAGGCAGGATGGGGCAGGCCCACAGGAACTCCCGAGCATTACCTGGGGTGAAGCTAGAAGATACACAGCCTAGGGATCTCTGAAAAGTGGAGACTGATGCTGTTAGAAGGGAGCATAGAAAGAGAAAATAAGATTAAAACGCGTTGCTGAAATCTTAAGGATTCTGTGCAGTAACATGCAATTACCGTGAGGTACCGCTACAAGAATTCAGAATCCGTATACTAAGCAGGATTCCGTGATTTTTGCTGGTGTTACTAGTAAAAATGGAAAACCGGGGTCCTTGAATGGAAGTGATGTTCCAGCTGTACCGTATCCCTGAACACCAGAAGGTCAAAGTCCTGATTGGCCAGCTAGGAGGTGCAGCACACTGGGAAGTTACCAGCCGGCCAGAGAGGGAGTGAGACACTGCCGATGGAATCTTGATCAGGCTGGACCAGACCTTTGGCACCCGTACCCTGTTCCAACTGAAGATGCAGTTCTTTTTCCAAACCCAAGGCCCAAGGGAGATCCTAAGAGAGTTTGCCCTAAGCCTCCAGGAGGTCCTGAGTGCCATAGAGTGTGAGAATCCTGAGATTGTGCCAGATTCCAACTGAATGCAGGATAAATTCATCAATGGGGTGTGAAGTACTACGCAGCAAAAATACCTCATAATACTGTGGGAGCAGGTGCCTAATTAGACCTTCCTGGACTTCGAAGTGAAGGCTATCTGAATCTTGGGGAACAGCCGGCCGTCGGAGAAGGTCACTGCCGACATGCAATACATGGGCATCTTGCTACTGATGTGGCCCAATGGGATGGCCACAGTAGATGCCTTCTACTGAAGGGACTGCTGGGTTGATATGAATCGCCCCCCAGGTAACTTGACCACCCCCGAGTATCCATCGGCAGTGCAACAAGTGGCCCAAGCACTGGACCAACGCCCCCTTCTGGGGGGAGCCTCAGACCAGGACCCAACCCAAGAACTCTGGGACCAAGTGGTGGAACTCACTCAGCAAATGGTGAACATGTGCCAGGAGATGGGAGACATGAGAGAGGATCAGAGAGATGTGAGGGGACACCAACCCACACGGGGTTCGATAGACACTGGAAGGAGGCCAACTGATTGTTTCGATAAGCTCGGCAGGCCCATCTGCAGGAGGTGCAAGACCAGTGGCCACATAGAGTAGGAGTGCTTGCAATGGCCTACTTAAGTGGCTAGTTTAAACATAGAGTTCTCGGGGTAGTGGGCCAACCCCTGGGAGGAAAGAAGATAGGCTCTAAATCTGCAGTAGAGCATCAAAACTATGTTGGCAGGTGCCCCATCATACCAGTTTGTATCAACGGCGTCAAACTTATGGCACTGCTCAATACTGGTTCCCTGGTGTCCACCATTCAGGGAAGATACTTCTTTGAACACTGGCCCACAGCACCATTCCAGGATCCACCTCAAATGTGGCTTACCATGATTGCAGGAAACGGTCTCGACATCCTGTACCATGGCTACCGAGAAGTCAATATCCGATTGGGAGCAACCACGTACCCCAATCAGTGTGTCATTGTCACCCAGATGTCCAACAACAGCTTTGCCCCAGTCAGCCTAGGGATGAATTGCCTGCTCGACTGCCACGAAGAACTTATAAATGTCCTCAAAAGCCTCGCCACCTAGTTACCAAGACCAGAGAGGCATGTCTGGCACCAAGCAATACAAGTTGCCAGAAGCCACCAACAGTTCACAAATGACCAAGGGAAATAGGTCTCATACGGGTGGAAGACCCCCGACCCGTTGTGCTGAATCTGGGGTATGAGACCATTGTCCTCTGCAAGGCCAAGAAAGGGGTGCAGGGGACAGACTACCTCGCCCTGCTGGAGCCCTACAACAACACAGAAGATAGCGCCATTGCTGTAGCCCAAAGCCTGGTGGTGAAAAATGGACCAGTACCCATGAGGATCCTGAACTGGGGAGCAACCCCAGCCCAGCTGTACAGGTACCAACCAATCGGGCAGCTGGTGCTGATTGATCTGGACAGTGCCATAGAGGCCTCACCTACCAACACGCCTGCCACGGTGGGCGCAACTGTCTCCACAATTGCCCCAAGTGTACCAAACGATGATTCCCACGAGCAGTGGTTGCACAGAATCGACCTGGGGACCCTGACCATGATGAAAGAGCAAAGGCATATGGTGCTGGAGCTACTTCAAAACCACAGCTTGACATTCTCCCAGCACCCACTTGACTTTGGATGTGCCGTCCCAGTGCAACACTACATCCCGACTGGAGACCATGCTCCTATTCGAGAGCGATTTCGGCCCATACTCCCTGCCCTGTATCAACCTACCAAAGATTTACTGAAGGAGATGATGGAAGCAGAAGTCATCCAGGAGAGGCAAAGCCCATGGGCCACGCCCATAGTGCTGGTCAAGAAGAAAGACGTCCAGCTCCAGTTTTGTGTGGACTACCGCAAACTAAACCAGGTCATGCACAAGGATGCTTACCTCCTCCTATGAATTGAAGACTCCCTGGCTGCCGCAAAGTCAGTGACTCTGTCCTCCACTCTAGATTTGGCTAGTGGCTACTGGCATGTCCCCATCGCCCCGGAGGACAGAGAAAAGGCAGCCTTCACCACCCCAGTGGGCCTGTATGAGTTTGCCAGAATGCTCTTCGGTCTGTGCAATGCCTCTGGAACCTTCCAACGACTAACTGAACACTGCCTGGGTAGCCAGAACTTTGACATTGTCCTGCTCTATCTGAATGACATCATTGTCTACTCCAGCACCTATCAAGAGCACCTACAGCATCTGGAGACAGTCTTTGAGCGGCTTGCAGCATATGGGCTCAGAATCAAAGCCTCCAAGTGCTGTCTTCTGAAGGACAGAGTCAATTACCTGGGCCACATCGTCAGTGCAGCTGGGATCTCCCCCGACCCAGAGAAAATTCAAGCCATACAGGACTGGCCTATACCAGAAACAGTCAGAGATGTCCACAAGTTCCTTAGCTTTGTGGGGTACTACTGCTGGTTTGTCAAGAACTTTGCCAAGATTGCAGCCCCACTACACAAACTCCTCAGAGGACCCAAGGTTCAAAACATTCCCCATAATGCCCCAGTAGTGTGGGCCAAACCCCAACAAGCAGTATTCCAGCAACTGAGGGACATTCTTACCACAGCCCCTATACTCACCTATCCCGACTACACCCAGCCTTTCATTGTATACACGGATGTCAGCAACTGCAGGCTGAGAGCAGTCCCATCCCAAGTCCAAGAGAGGCATGATAGGGTCATTGCCTATGCCAGCTGAGGGCTAAACGGGTCGGAGTGCAATGACAAAAGGTACAGCTCCTTCAAACTTGAGTTCCTGGTGCTGGTGTGGGCAGTGACTGAAAAATTCAAGCACTACCTGGCAGCTACTCCATTCCTGGTGTACACAGGCAATAATCCCCTGGCGCACCTACATACCGCAAAACTAGAAGCTCTGGAACAGAGGTGAGCATCCTGACTGGCAAACTTCAATTTCACCATCCGCTACTGGTCAGGGTGCACCAGTGCCAATGCAGATGCTCTGTCACGGTTGCCCACAATGGATGAGCCGGACAAGGTTGAAACAGCACAAGAAAGCCTAGAGATGCCACCATTCCTCAATGTGCCTGCTGAGGTGGTCCAGGCCTGCTGTCACAGTCTTACGCAATGGCTAAATGCCAACCAAGAAACCGAACTCCTTCCCCTTCCTCAAGACGAGGGCCAGAGGGGCCCGATCCAACAAGAAAGTTTGATCCTTAAACGGATGCATGAGATTCTGGTAACTGGAGTCACACTCTCACCCCAGGCATGGCAACAAGTGCCAGAGGAACTCCTGAAACTCCGGCACAGGGACTGCTTTTCCATCCAGCAAGGAAGGCTGGTCTCAAGAGTCTGCTGCCCAAAGACCCGCCTCCACCTGGTCCATATCATACTGCCTAAAGAAGATGCATCAATTGTTCTGGAAGCTTTCCATGACCAGTCTGGACACTCTGGCCACAACAAAACCGAAAGAAACCTCAGGAACCGCTTCTACTGGGTTGGCATGAGAGAAGACGTTGTCAACTGGTGCAATGCCTGTAAGCCATGCAGCCTCAGACGCAACCCAGGTATGGCAGAGCAAGCACCTCTGGTGCCCATCATTATCAGTGCACCGCTAGAGCTAGTTGCCATGGATCACCTCAAACTGGACCCTAGTAGTGATGGGTGAACCTACATCCTGACCATCATTGATCACTGCAGCAAATTCTTGGTGGTAGTACCTGTCCAAGATATCACAGCCAAAACCACTGCCAAGGCCCTCTGGGACCACTTTGTCAAGCCATACGGGTTTCCCACCAAAATACTCACTGACCAAAGCCCCTCCTTCAAATTGCAGCTCTTCCAAGAACTCTGTGTATTGTATGGGAGCCGCAAGCTGTGAACAACTGCTTACCACCTGCAAACCAATGGGCTCTGCGAACGAGCCAACTGGACCATCATCAACCTGCTAAGGTCCCTACCTGATGAAACCCACCTGCAATGGCCCACTGTTCTCCCAGAGCTGGCTTACATCTATAACAATACCACCCACAGCTCCACTGGTCATACATCCTACTACTTGTTCTTCGGGTGCACAGCCGCTTACCCATGGAAAATGGTCCTAGGAGTACCTGCACAGTCAGAAAGCACCCCAATGACTCACTGGGTATGAGAGCACCATGAATGACTGCAACTAGCTGGCAAATTGGTCTCCCAGCACATGGACAAAGCGCGCCAACAGCAAAAGGACTCGTATGATAGTACAGCCAAAGCTGAACCACTTGCCATTGGGGATAGAGTCCTGTTGAAGCAGACACATCACACCCACAAACTCAAAACCAAATGAGAGCCCAACCCAAATCTCATTGTGGACACCCCTTCCCAGAACTGCCTGTCTACGGAATCCAGCTAGAGTCCGATCCATCCCAGCAAAAAAATGCACTGAAATATCCTTAAATCTTGCACCTTTCAAGCATTGCTACCTGCAGAGAACACAGGCCTGGAATCAAAAGATGCTACCCCTGAGGAGAGGCAGGTACAAGGATCCCATGGGCCCCTAGGAATTTTCCCAAAGAGGCCCTCACCTATGGCACTGGATGCATACTATCCCAGCCAAGGTGCCACACAGATGGCGTTGGGAGACCCAGACAATGTTTACACACTCCGCTGGTGGAACCAGCTTTATACGTACTGCAGGAGCCTCCCTTGGTAGAGCCATTACCAGCTGAAGAACCCCCACTGGTGGAACCAGCTGTGCCACAGGAACCGCCTCTTGGTAGAGCCGTTGCCAGCTGATCTACCTCTAAGGCGGTCACAGCACATTACCCTTGGGGTGCCCCCTGCTTGTCTCATTACAGTAATGAAGACCCCTGTTTAAGGGCCCAATCAAAGGTTGAGCAGTAGCTCCTGCTCTGGCTAATAACCCTAATACTGGTTATTCTGACTTCAGCCACAGGTAACCCGAGGTGTAGCTACTGTATAATATGTTACTGGTGTTTATCATGCTGTAGGTTGTCCTCACTGCCTTTGCATAGACCAGGTCATTAGTGTGTAATTGTAACCTAAATGCTAATGTTTTGCAGTTAGAATGGTACTCAGACCCATGCATGGGGACATGTATGTTTAAGAGGGGCTGAATTGTAGCACCCCAAAGGTTGCTAAGAAAATCCCAGCAGAAAACCTTCCATGAGGGGAATGGTTATCTCCCCACCCACCCCATGCACAGCCAGTTGGCTTGCTGACCAAGCTAGCTGACTGACCACTTCCTGTCCCTATCCCCCATCTCTCCCTCTCCCTCCTGGACTTTTCCCCAGGCTTGAGCCTTTGTTCTAGCCAGGCCAGAGCTCCAGCCAATGCTTAAAGGGGCCATAAATCAACCTGAGAGGCTGATCCAAACCCCAGGGACCCAATCATCTAGTAAGAACCAAGTCCACCCCAGGCTGGAAATGGGTCTCCCTGCTGGCTGAAGGGCAGTTTTTGAGACTGGGTGGCTGACAAAGTGGAGAGCACAAGGGCACGGACGCCTTGAGGCTTACATGACGTTTGGGTCCTTAGCTCCTTGGTGGCTGCTCCTCTGTAGCCAGGGGTATTCCAGGGTCTGCAGCAGTCATCCCACAGTCTGAAGGGGATCCATCTGGGATCCAGCAGTCCTCCAGCCATGCAGCGGCAGTCAGTCCCATAGGATAAGTCTATTTACATTGTCTGCCCCCTGAGTTGTCCTGCGGCTGGGTGCCTAGTATTGCACTCTGTCTGGAGCGGCTATTGCAGCTGTCCTATCTCCTTTCCCCAGTGTGCCAGCTGGGGGTGGTGGTGCCCTTCTGGGACTCCATCTGTATTTGTTGCCCCCAGGGTGATTGTTTTCCTTGTGGGTTAGCTTGGGTTTGGTTCCAATCCCTGTTCCCTGGTTGATGGCTCCCTGGCCTGGTCTGGCCACCTCCCAGAGCTTGCCACACCCCTGACAGAGCCAGAATCCCCTCAGGCAGGATTGGTGGTGGAGAGTGGTACTTTGCCCTCCCGCTGGTCCTGCATTCACTCCTACGAGTCACCCAGCACAGTGAACTCCTCTAGCCCGAGCTGCTGACTTGCACGGGTCTGGGGTGGGTGGAGAACTGTTTTCCTCGAGGACCGCACAGTGCGGCTGCATTTTGGGTCCTGGTAGAAGCAACTGCCCATGACTCGAGGGTTCCATCCAACCTCCTCAGGCAGCTGTAGAGACACCGGGTGGGAGAGTGGCTTCCCAGGGACCTCTACCACCTTCAACCACCAACAATCCACCTCAGAGGGCCAAGGCCAGATGGTAAGTGGGCTAGTAGCGCACATTTGTTCTCCCTAGCCTCCAAGGCACCACCTGAAGTAGGAAAGGAGCAGGAAAAGGAGACAGGCAAGTGGGCAGAGTTCCCACAACAGAAAAGCAAGGAGTTGTAAGGGGCACTGTGGAGCACGAGTCCCAAAAAAGAAAAATCAGGTGCCAGATCGGTGCCCTAGTAGTGAAGGGGCTAGAGTGAGGAGAAGTAGGGGGGGTCATTAAGTATCTGCAGCAAGAGTGGGGGGAGGCAAAAGGTGCTGATCCTCCTGTTTATGCCTAGTGGGGGCAGAGCTAGGTCCAGACTCCCTAGGCAGTAGGGCTGGAGCCCTGGAAGTAATATTCAGGAGGGGTGGAGCTCAGCCTGGGCCCACTGTATAGATCAGCTGCCCCCCTTGTACCTGGGTGAATACTGTAAGCTGGCCTGGGCACTCTCCTGCCAACTGGCTGAGCCAGAAAGAGCCCTCCAGGATTTAAAAGGGCCAGGGCCAGATTTTGGAGGGAGTCCCCTAAAGGCCCTAGCCCCACCGCCAAGAGCCCCAACCACCTTAATCAGCCACACTATCCTTCCCCCTAGACTGCCGCTGGTGGCTGGCATAACCTGCAGACCGAGAGGACGGTCAGACCTGCACTGTGCTGCCTGCCACCCGGTCCCTGGCCATAGCTAAACCCAGTACCTGGTGAAACAATAGTTACTATTGTGTAATTGCTATTTTTAGTGTCTCCCCAGGTTGCACCCTGGGATGTTATTGACCCCAACTAACTAAGCTATTTGCATCGTGGTCTGACTGAAACTATAGCAGGGCCTAAACTGCCTGCCTTGCACCCACCGAAGCCACCTATCCATGCCAGGGCTGAACTTGCCTGCCCTGCACCTCAACCAGTTGGTTTCTGGACTGTGCGGTAAGAGGCTTGGACTGCTGCCCCACCATCAATGGTATTGCGTCACCCCAGTTCCCGTCCCTTTCCAAGACTGAGCTGTTGCCATGGGGGAGTGAACAGACTGCCCAACTGTGGGAGTCCTACTACCTGAACTGAGTGCCCTGCAAGAGATTGCAGCCGCCTGCACCCCTGAGCCCAGGGGTCACCTACCTTTCACTGGGCCAAGTGTCATGCACCTCCCGCCCAACCTGCCAATGACCATGAAGACACCAAAGACTGCAGTAGCTAGTGTAGCAATAGCTAGTCCCCCCATACAGTCAACTTAGGAGCCACTCCGGCTCACAATAGTGAGGTTCCTGCCACAGTACACGAATAGTGAATTGATCCGTTTTTGTTTTGCTTTTTTCTGAGGTGGCCATAGCTCACTTCCCCGGCTGGGTGGCAACTCATCAGGAGCCTTCCAGAGGACACATCATCACCACAGAAGAACATCGCCTTGACCATCCTCTCATCACCTGCATCTTCAGCTTTGAACCAACCTTCATCGTCTTCATCCCCTTCATCTTGCTGTCCTCAGCCCTCCTGCCATCCAATGAAACCAATCGGTCACTAAGGTACTGTACCCACTCTCCAAGCTAGCTAGCCACCACCTGCTTCGCACCAAAAAGACTGTTCCTCCAACTGGACTGTTGGACCTAACCGGTGTTGTCTAATTATCCTTGGCCAAGGTGGTTGGGCATTGATAATTATTATTGTTGACGTCTGCAGACACAGGGCACTAGGTGACCCTATTAGAGGTAAATATGTACTGATGCTATATCTATAATTTTTTTCTATATTCACTGCATTTAGATTTGTATAGTGGCCTTACATCACTAAGTATTGCACTGTGCAGGACAATTACTGTAGTGCCTTGCCTTATATTGCAATCACCTAACCCCTTTGTTTTCCAGTGGAACAAGTGGCTGTTGCAATTAAAAGCTATCTGGTTGTACCTGGAACTATTGTGCCTGCCTCTTCTTGACCAGAAGAGATGAACCACCCTCCTGAGTCCAGTCACCACACTATAATGCCCTTTACCTTGGGATAAATGGAAGGACCCTACATGGCCTGAACCTGGTGCAAAATGCTGCAGCTAGGTTACTGGTGGAGCATCCAAGATCCTGTCCTATAACCCCAGTCCTATGTGAACTGCACTGGCTGTCGGTGAGGTGGCGGATCTTTTAAAGTTCAGCTTGCTGACCTATAAAGCCCTACATGGACTGGGCCCAAGCAACTTGTAAGACCTTTTGTCTCCTCGCCAGACCTCTTGACCTCTCCGCTCCTCTGAGGCAGGCCTCCTAGCGGTTCCCAGGGTTCGGCTAAAATCTGTGGGCGAGAGAGCCTTTGATGTTGCTGGCCTCAACCTGTAGAATTTACTGCTCAGATCTCCGAGGGAGGCCCCCTCAGCAAAGATGGTAAAGGTGTCATGTAATTTTCCTGTCAGGACACATGTGCTACCCCACAGGTTGCACTTAGTGTTTCTGCCGTGTAAGCCCCTTTTCCCATATAGATTTACCATTCTAACACCATGCTGCCATAGATCACCACTCAAGTGGAATTCTGAGAAAAGAAAAGTGAAGGGCTGTTGTCTGGATTCAAACCCACACCCTCCTGTTTATGAGATTATAGACCTTTCCACTACACCACAAAGCTGACTCAGGGATGAAGGTGAGCTCTTTGGCTGTAGAGGCTGAAACCATGGCAGGAGGTTTCTGACAGGCCAATATTTTGTACCCTTTATAGTACTCTGCAGACAACACCAGTGGGTATTCCCTGTCCATCCTATAGGTTGATGCACGATCCAATCAAATCAAAGGTATTTTAACTTTTTCTTAGATAGTCTGATGGTGTTAATTGTTGATGTATGAATTGAGTGATGTGTATGTTCTGAGACTGGCCTATTGCTCTATGATATATGTTATACAGCACTCAGAGCTCACAGGAATGAGTGCTTTATAAAGTTGCTTGCTAGCAGTATTCGGAAAACACTGTTTAGTGAGATTTCATAGCTTTGTAGAGCTTTGTGGGCCAATCGGAGGTGATTTCAGGAGCTCACAGCCAGAAACACCATGTGATCTCCTCAGTCTGAGCTGGTAGTGGACAGGAGACAGTCATTTTAGAGAGTTAGTTCTTCAGACCTCTGAGTTCTAGTTCTTGTTCACCACCTCCAGTACTGAAATCTGATTAGCATCAGGAAAGTCAGGCTTTGCTTTCTGCCTACATTTATTTTCTGGACCTTGTTGTTTTGCTCAGTAACAAGGAGCAGAAGGTCTGTCTGTTTGTGTCTGCTGACACCCTCTTCCACTGCTATCACATATACACAGCTTCAGTAAAGATTTTTGGTGAAGCATATTTGTTTTTGCTTCGAGGAGTTTTTTGTCAGCAAAGTCAGACTTAGATTTCTGACTGCATTTTTGGGGGATTTTATTTCTAAGATTAGAAACAGGGAGGGTTGTTTGTGGACTGCCTCATCCCCCACTACTTTCATTTACACGCAACTCCAGTATAAGTTGTTTGTGAAGCCCTTTTCTTTTTTGGCTGTCTTCTGGTTTCATGCTCGGTGCCTTGCACAACTGAGGAGGGTGTGTGTCAGCTGACCTCCCCCCCCCCCCACAGCTCACAGTGTACATCTTGCTTGTACATGTGTAGTTTTTTTGTGAGGCTACATCCTATATGTGCAGAAATATGTGCACAGATTTGTTTTGTGTTTTAAAAACTACTGCAGTTTTTCATTGGGTCAGGCTTGAATCACTGAATTGTTCCTGTTGTCTGGTTTGGGGCTCAGTTCCCTGTACAGCTGAGGTGGGTGTTGGCCAGCTCTCCTCTTCCACAGCTCACCATGCACATCTTGAAAGAAGTTGCACATCTTAAGGTGGACAAGGCAATGGGGCCAGATGGGATACATACATCCAAGGTTTTTGAGGGAGCTCAGAGGGGTGCTGGCTGCACCTCTGACAACCCTATTCAGTTACTCACTGGAAAAGGTAGTGGTTCAGTAAAAGACTGAAGGAGTGCAGATGTACTACCACTTCACAAAAGTGGGAACAGGGAGGAGGCTGGCAATTACAGGCCAGTCATCCTGACATCAGTGGTGGGAAAATTAATGGAATCGCTACTGAAAGAAAGAACTGTAAAATATCTGGAATCCAGTGGCTTAAATGATCTGAGACAACATGGATTCACTAGGGAAGGTCATGTCAAACTAATCCTATAGATTTCTTTGACTGGGTAACTAGGGAAGTGGATCAGGGTGGTGTGGTGGATGTTGCCTACCTAGATTTCAGTAAAGCCTTCAACACTGTTCCACATAAGAGACTCATAAACAAGCTGGGCAGCCTAGGAGTGGGACTAAAAGTTGTAAACTGGGTAAGAAATTGGTTGTAGGATAGGAGACAGTGGGTAGTGGTAAATTGAGATCACTCCGGGGAAGGGAGGGTGACCAGCGGAGTGCCGAAGGGATCAGTGCTGGGACCAGCTCTCTTTAATATCTTTATAAGCAACATCGCAGAGGGACTAGAAGGGAAGGTACATCTTTTTGCAGATGACACAAAAATCTGCAATGGAGTGGACACTCCGGGGTGTGCATGTAAAATATGAATAGAGTTCTAGGTAAGCTTGAGGAGTGGTCTAGAAAGTGGCAACTAAGTTTCAATGCAAACAAATGAAACATCATGCACTTGGGGTGTAGAAACCCAGGGTCAGAGTACAGAATGTGGGGAGTGTTACTGGTGACCACCAAACAGGAAAGAGACCTGGGTGTTATCAAATCTGATTACCTAAAGGTGGCCAAACAGTGTGACAAGGCAATGGGGTGAGTCAGTGGGATGCTATGGTGCATAGGGAGGGGTATCACCAGCAGAAGAGGTAGGTGGTGATGCCTGTGTATCATTCTCTGGTGAGGCCCCACCTAGAGTACTGTGTCCAATTCTGAAGTCCTACTTTCTGAAAGGATATAGACAGAGCTGAGGCAGTCCAGAGGAGGCCAACTAAAATGGTGCAGGATCTGCATCAAAAGCCATATGAGGAGAGACTGAAGAGCCTCAATATATACACCCTGAAGGAAAGAAAGAAGAGGGGGATATGACTGAGACTTTCAAATACCTCAAGGGTATAAATAAAATTCAAGAGGGAAGCCTTTTCAGAGGAAAGGATGCAGAAGAACAAGCGGTCATGCATTGAAGCTGGAGGGGTGTAGAATCAGGAGAAAAGTAAGGAAACACTTCTTCACAGAAATGGTGGTGGATGCCTGGGACAGCCTCCCTGAGGAGGTGGTGAGAGCAAAAACTGTAATGGGATTTAAAAAGGCATGAAATATGTATAAGGGAACCTTTGAAGTAAGAAATAGGGAAGGGGGTGTCGTGTGATAGGCTGATATCTATTTATATGGGTTCATATTGTCTATGATGTAATGAACTTTGGAATTAAGATACTGTCCCATTAACAGGTATCTACAAAATAACTGTTGTTTCTATACAGACTAGTGTGGATCTGTTATATCTCAAGATAAGGGAGATATATATATGACCCCAGGAAGGCATGAAACATCCCACTGTGGCTTTCTATGACAGGGAAAGAGTAATGTAGTGACCTAGGGGTCAGAGCTTAAGCCAAATGCATGCACCAGATGTCACTAGAACTGACATGGAACCACAGTGACCCCGTCAGGGAAAAGGTAAACTGTTGCACCCTAATATCTGTATTGTCCTGGAATCATAAACCCCACCCCAGATAAAAAGATAAGGTGGGTGTGTCCTAAAATGACCCTCCAGTATATCATCAGACTCACACTTCAAATGCAGGGGAGTTGAATACTGTTTAAGTTGGAGGCAGAATAGTCTGTCCAACTGGCATTTACTTTTACACCAGAAAGTATATGTGTAGGCCTGGAAAAATCTTTAAGATCAGGTCTGAGTGTGTGGGATTTAGACTCTTCACATATGGAACAGAAAATTCTGATTTTAAGTCAGAATTTTGGAAACCAAGACTTTTCAACAAGGACAGCACATGGAGTCTTTTAAAAGGAAATCCAGAGACTTGGATCAAGGACTTGCTACAAATTCTATTGCCTAATGAACTGTCATCTCTACCAGGACATTTGAAATCTTGTCTGAACTTTAACATCAAAACAAAGTGTAGTTTAGAATACAGTATCTAGTGTTTCCTGTAAACCATCCAGTTTTACTTTTGTTATTGTCTGTATTTCAAAGTTATTCCAAACTGTAGACTTTTCTGTATGGCTTTTATTTTAAGTAAACTTTTATGATTTTCTTATCAGCTCTGCTTGGTGTCTAGTTGTATGATTTAACATTTAAACAGAAGGGTTTTGAAAAGACTGTGTACCTAAAAAGTTAGAATCCGCTCGGCTATCATATAGAACTACCTAGGCAAGATGTAGCCAGTGGCCGTGGTGGGATTCAAATACTGGAAGTAGTGCAGAATGAAGGGAACTCAAAACTACAGAATCCACCCTCCCACTGAGAAAAGGAAGGTTGGGAAGTCTTCCTGAACCCTTACTCCTGCTCATGAGTTCCTGAATAGGGGGATCCTCTCTGCAAACAGGAAGTCCTGCCGGGCCGCCCGAGGTTAGGGGGCTGGGGCATGTGACAGATTTGATGCCAGCTACTGGGATTTTGAATGGTCTTGCAAAACCATCACACAATCAGAAGTAGAATTTGGAAAGTGGAAAAAAAATTGTTTGCACACAATATACCCTATCTTGTTTGAAATTATTTTTTGAACAGAGTAGTGTAGATAGAAGAATGTCTGTTCAGTACAGCAATATGAACTTGGAGCAACTGAGGAAGGTCTGTGGGGAGAAGGCCATCGCTAGTGAAAAAAATAAAAGGCAATTCATGGAGGCCCTTCTGGCAGTTGAGATGGAAGAAGTGCCACCCCACTTAGTGCCAGAGGTGGTGACATCAAAGGTCCAGAGCCGAGAGGAGAAGGAGCCATCTATAGACCAAGAGCTGGAGCTGAGAAGGCTGTGGATGCAAGATAAACAGCTTGAGAATGAGCGAAAAAGGGTTGAGATGGAGCAAAAGAGGTTTGAGATGGAAATGGAGGACCGACGGCAACAGCGCCAGGTGGAGAAATGACGGCAACAGAGATAGGCCGAAGAATGGCAGCGCCAGGCGGAGGCTGACAAAAGGCAGCGCCAGAGGGAACGTGAGCTGAAAAAGCTGCCACTCCAACCAACAACAACCTCTGAGCAGGTAAGTGGTGGGGGTGAGTCTGAAACTCCAGGACTTGGGTACACGTTAAATTCAATATTAATTGCTGAGTTTAAAGAGGACGAGGATATGGACATGTTTTTAAATTCCTTTGAAAAGGTCTGTATCCAGGCCAATCTGCCCAAAGAGACCTGGAGCTTTCACCTGTCTCCACTACTTATTGGTGAAGGGAGGGAAACATTGGGGCAAATGGACAATGTTGAAAGTAAAGATTTTGACAAGTTAAAAACTGCTTTATTGAAAAAATATGATCTGCACCCTGATGCATACAGAGACAAGTTCCGGAAGCTCTGAAAGGGGCTGGAAATGAGCTTTGAGTAGGTAGCTACAAAACAGCATCAGTATTTAAAACGTTGGTGGGAAGATGTGAAAGCAGATTCTGTTGATGCTATTAAAGGGGTGGTATTGCTTAAACAGTTTTAGTGGATTTGCTCACCTGACTTGGAACTTTGACTAGAGGACAGAGATCCTAAGACTGCCAAAGAGGCTGCAGAGCTGGTGGATCACTATGCTCGAAGCAGGGCTGCTCCTAAGGGGAATTCAGGGGTGAAAGGGAAAAGTGGGCGTTTTGGGCAACCAAAAACCACAGGGCCCCTGCAAAAAGAAGGGAATCTCCAGGTGCCCAAAAGGGAGGTTGAGGACAAGAAACATGATGAATGCTGGTATTGTCACCAGATAGGCCATCTGTCTAGGCAGTGTCCTAAAAAAGCCCAGAAGGTAAAAGGGCCTGTGCAATCAGAGACAATATCCCACTGTATTGCTGAGGCTCTCCCTGACAATATAAGGGGGCACATTCACCCAGTCAGAGTGAATGGGGTACAAACTAGAGGACTAAGGGATACAGGAGCATCTCTTACCCTGGTGAAAGGGGATTTGTTGGGGGCTGAACAAATACTGCCAAATCAGTTTGTCTCTGTGAGGGATTACACAGGGGAAAGAAAAACTTACCCTTTAGCCAGTGTTACCGTGGATTGGGGAGATGCAGGTGAAGGGGTAAGAAAGGTGGCTGTAGCTGAAAAACTTATAAAGGATGTTATTGTGGGGAATGATGTTTCACAGGGAGTGGTTTGTACTGTGACCAGGAGTCAAAAAAATAGAGAAGCCTGTGATCCTAGGGACCCCGCAGAGATTCAGACAGAAGATGTTGTGAGACAGGTCAATCAACCTGTAGCTCTTGTAAAAGAGGGTAATAACATGGGTGATGGAATGTCCCCTAGTAGCAGTTAACTACTGAAAGTTGCTCTCAGGAGGGAGGAGGGAGGGAGGGGTGACACATAGCCCAAGTGAAGGGGAAGGCTGTGATACTAAGTCCCCTACTGCCACAGCTATGGACCTCAGTCTGGGAACTGATGGCGGTATGCACCATGCTTTAGGTAAGTTGAAAGACTTAGCAGCAGCACAATGGACAGACCCTAGCTTAGAGAAGCTGAGGGCCTGTTAGACCCTGGAGCTGCTGTCTGCCATTGGAATCGTTGGTTACAATTTACTGCAGTTGCGATCAGTTGCAACTGTAATAAATTGCAGTTGTAATGTGAACAGTTGCAATCATACTTCTCAACTGTCAACATGGGATACCGATTTTCCGTGAAAGAACGATTTTTGGACTGTTGGACACAACCAGATGATGCCTTGTGGTTGGTTACACTACTCAGTCTCACCATTTTGTTTCCCCCACATTCCCAGATTTTGCTGCACATACGTCGTGTGACATGCAGTTGCTGACGTAGGCACCCTTTCAGCCAATCGGAGGGATCTTGCGTCCATTGTTGCTTAGCACCCTCATCCACATGCGGACTTGAACTTTTGTGTCCCCCCTCAGGTCTGATCATGGCGCATAAAAACAGGCTCTCTGGTGCTCTTGGAACTTACATAGCCAAGGAGAGTTCCAGAGTGCTGGAGAGAAATTTGCCGTTAGAGCCGCTACCCGATCCAGAGAGAGAGAGAGAGAGAGAGAGAACAGCCTTACAGCACTGAAATGGAAGGAGTGCCGCAGCCAGATTGCACTGAGTCCTGGTCTTCTGAACTGCTGCTGTCTGACATCTTCACTTGTGTCTGCTACTGCCAGACAGCTGCTGCTAAAACTGTAAATCATATTTTGTAACTAATAAAAGAGCTAAGCAGCAGCAGCAGCAGTGCTGGCAGCAGCATTCAGTCTCGGAGAAATGTGCACGGTCCGGAGCGAAGAAGAAGAAGAAGACTACTCTTGACCCTAACCCAAGAGGAAGGAGGACCCAGCCAGTTCCAGTGTGTTACACAGAGCACCAGTTCCTAAAAGCTTGTTCTTTTTAATCGGAGGTATGTTATTTCCATTTTTGCTTATGGGGGTGGGGTGATTGCTGAATTTGCCGGAGAGGAGTGTCAGTGGACAAATTATTTTTGGGCAGCAGAACTTACTAATCATGACATGGCTAGCAGCTGGCTCATGGAGTTATAACCCCCTTACAAATGGGGGTTCCTGAAAGTCTTCCTTGGGTGTGCCTAAATGCCGTCTGCCAGGCTGGTATCCTGTGTCTTAGCATTTTAAAAGTGTTTGTATGAGAGTGCCTTTATAGCCTCTGTGTCCTGTCTCTTTAAGAGCTGCCTGTATCGCAGTGTATAATTAATCTGGGTGGAGGCTGAGTGTGTTTATGCTCGAGTCCCACCTGGGCTGCTGGATAATCGCTCCGTTCTGCCATTGCTAATTGCGCAGAGGGACCTTATTGGAATCTGTAACTGTTTACTGTTTATCTGCTTTAGGAGCAATAGTATGGTAGTTTGGCTAACTTACCTTCTTTTCAGCATGGACTTTCAGTATTGCACCACCATCTTGGTTTTGGACTGCTAGTCAGCACCAATCAGTACCTTTGTGGACTCTAAAATGGAGCTTGTCCCCAGGGGTCTTGTGGGAGAAAATTTCTGTAGGCATTGTAGTTTTGAGACTTTGGTGCCTAAATGCAGCTGGAGGGGGAGCTCTTGCTTTGACAGACAGATGGATCAGCCAATTGAACCCCTTGGATCAGAGAGAAATCCCCAAGCTGCCTGCAGCAGTAAGGCAGAAGTGAGTTGGAGCTGGAAGAGTGAGCAGCTCCAGCTCAAGGAGCTGCTGACCCGTGGGGTAGCGTGGAGACTTGGCGGGAAGGCTGAGTCTGGCCTGCCTGCCTTCAGCTCTCCCGCATGGAGAGATAAGCTAAGCTTTATTTCGAACCACGTCTCCGAGCCATTTCGTTGTGCCCCGATTAATGGGCATGACGAGCAGTGAGTCAGTCTGGAGGTAGAGTTTGGAGAGTGAACAGCTTGAGAGATTCGAGTAGCTGCTTCTGCGTTGTTTGCATGGGAGATTGATGGAAAGGCTGTGTTTGGCCTATCTGCCTGCTGTCCCCTCAAGAGGGAATCCATTGAAAGGCTTAGCAATTGGACTGTATCCAAATTGAAGTGTGACAAAGCCGCTGAAGAGTGACCAGATTTAAACCTGAAGAAGACCGAAGATTTGCTGTATGCCATTGGCCTGTCAGGACATCCAGTTGCCAAAGAATTCCTGGTTTGTTCATAGACACTGATATTGCGACCGGACTGCTATCGGTTTGGTGGTATGGTGATTGCTTTACTATAAATGTGTTGCAACCTGCTAGTGGGTCGTGATTTGGTTCCCCACTGTTTAATTGTGCCTTGATTGCTGGAAGCTGCATCCAGCACCTACCAGACTGAATCTGCATTCTTCTCCAATTGGAGTGGGCCGCGCCACACTTTGGCTCAGCCAGCTACTCATGCCACAGAGAAGACCATTGACAAGAGACCTGCCTGGGGATCGGCACCCTGCTCAAAATCACGAACAGGAATGACACCATGGTAAATTGTGTGGGCCCTGCTTCTCCTGGCAAACCAGCAAGTCATCCTGCAGTCTCCATTTCATCCATCCTGTGTCCTGTACTGGGTAGTGTGAGTAAACACCAGGGTCGCTCACTGCAACAACAGCTCAATCAAAGTATGTCATCTGATTTAATTGTTTTGTCTAATCATCACGAACTGAGCCTCCTGGTTCCGGATTACAAATTGTGTGTGGTTGTGCATGCCTCTTCTTTTCATCACAGGGCCCCAACCAACTGCGACGCCGGCCTACCCCAGGCAATGTTCCAGGCTAGCCCACCTTACTTCCAACTGGGTACCCAGTGCGTGTGACTGTGCAGGGACTAAAAGTGCATGAATAATTGCCTGACTAGATCAGATTTAGAATCAATCAATCTGATTACACCCCTCCCTTGTTGAATTACCCTGAATAAATCAGATCTAACTCTTTTTGCATTTAATCTGACTGTGGTTCCAGTTTGTACCAAAAGCACTGTACTGTTGTTATTTGCTATGCCTAATCTTGTTTTACAGGTTGTCTCCAGGGTTGAACTGGTGGAACCAGCCCTGGTGGTAAGTGCAAACAGTGTGGGGATTTGTATGCTGAATAGGAGCTACTGTGAAAGTATTTGTTGCATATTGTCTAGGCCACTAGAGGGGAAAGAGGGGAGTTACATTGTCCCAGAGAGCTGTACCCAGGTTAGCCTGTTACTAACAATCCTGTCCTCTGGGTGGAGGCACCCATTTCAGTACCCAGGCCCCTTAACCTACAACTAGCAGCCACACAGGCAGGGGTAGTAGCCCTTGGGATTGTGCCACCTAGGGGTTACATCTTGGAGGCACCAACGCTGGGATTAGTGCCCCCTTATGACCAAAGTAACCAATGTTTGACTCTGCTGAAAAATTTGGCACAAACTGGGTTCCCACTATTGTCATGGATGATTGGGATGGGGCCCCTCTGTATTTAGAATGTAGGAAGCAATAATGTAAATAAGTATAGTAATACTAAGTGTAGGAAAAATACATAACTGTAGTTACTATAGAATATATCTAGAGTATCCTGAATAAGTATAGTAATGTGATGAGTTTACGTTTTGATGCATTAGTCATTATCTTTGTCTTGTACAGTATCGCCTAGTAAATTGTCTTTTCAGTATTATTGTAATGGTGTAGACTTGACGTAGACACCAGGTTTTTCCAGGCAGAGAAGGGTGTAACCCCCTACAAATCCTTGGGTGTGCCTAAATGCCGACTGCCAGGCTGGTATCCTGTGTCTTAGCATTTTAAAAGTGTTTGTATGAGAGTGCCTTTATAGCTTCTGTGTCCTGTCTCTTTAAGAGCTGCCTATATCGCAGTGTATAATTAATCTGGGTGGAGGCTGAGTATGTCTATGCTCAAGTCCTGCCTGGGCTGCTAGATAATCACTCTGTTCTGCCATTGCTAATTGGCTAATTGCGCAGAGGGAGCTTTATTGGAATCTGTTAACTGTTTACTGTTTATCTGCTTTAGTAGCAATAGTATGGTAGTTTGTCTAATCTGCCTTCTTTGCAGCATGGTCTTTCAGTATTGCACCACCATCTTGGTTTTAGACTGCCAGTCAACACCAGTCAGTATCTTTGGGGACTCTAAAATGGAGCCTGTCCCCAGGGGTCTTGTGGGAGCAAATTTCTGTATGAATTGTAGTTTTAAGACTTTGATGCCTAAATGCAGCTGGAGGGGGAGCCCTTGCTTTGACAGACAGATGGATCAACCAATTGAACCCCTTGGATCAGAGGGAAATCCCCAAGCTGCCTGCAGCAGTGAGGCAGAAGTGAGTTGGAGCTGGAAGAGTGAGCAGCTCCAGCACGAGGAGCTGCTGACCCGAGGGGTAGAGTGGAGACTTGGCGGGAAGACTGAGTCTAACCTGCCTGCCTTCAGCTCTCCCACATGGAGAGATAAGAGAAGCTTTATTTTGGACCATGTCTCTGAGCCATTTCATTGTGCCCCAATTAATGGGCATGACAAGCAATGAGTCAGTCTGGAGGTAGAGTTTGGAGAGTGAACAGCTTGAGAGATTCAAGTAGCTGCTTCTGCGTAGTTTGCATGGGAGATTGATGGAAAGGCTGAGTTTGGCCTATCTGCCTGCTGCCCCTCGAGAGGGAATCCTTTGAAAGGCTTAGCAATTGGACTGTATCCGGAATGGAGTGTGACAAAGCCACTGAAGAGTGACCAGATTTAAACCTGAAGATTTTCTGTATGCGATCGGCCTGTCAGGACATCCAGTGCCACAGAATTCCTGGTTTTGCTCAGAGACACTGATATTGCGACCGGACTGCTCTCCGTTTGGTGGTATGGTGATTGCTTTACTATAAATGTGCTATAACCTGCTAGTGGGTCGTGATTTGGTTCCCCACTGTTTAATTGTGCCTTGGTTGTTGAAAGCTGCATCCAGCACCTACCGAACTGAATCCGCATTCTTCTCCAATTGGTATGGACCTCCACGCTTTGGCCCAGCCAGCTACTCATGCCACAGAGAAGACCATCAACGAGAGATCTGCCTGGGGATCAGCCCCCTGCTCAACATCACGAACAGGAATGACACCATGGTGAATCATGTGGGCCCTGCTTCTCCTGGCAAACCAGCAACTCACCTGCAGTCTCCATTTCATCCATCCTGTGTCCTGTACTGGGTAGCGTACGTAAACTCCAGGGTAGCTCCCTGCAACAACAGCTCAATCAAAGTGTGTCATCTGATTTAATTGTTTTGTCTAATCATCACAAACTGAGCCTCCTGGCTCCGGATTACAAATTGTGTGTGGTTGTGCATGCCTTTTCTTTTCATCATGGGGCCCCAACCAGCTATGACACCGGCCTACCCCAGTCAATGTTTCAGGCTAGCCCACCTAACTTCCAACTGGGTACCCAGAGCGTGTGACTGTGCAGGGACTAAAAGTGCATGAATAATTGCCTGACTAGATCAGTTTTAGAATCAATTAACCTGATTACGCCCCTCCCTTGTTCAATTCCCCTGAACAAATCAGATCTAACTCTTTGGGCATTTAATCTGACTGTGGTTCCAGTTTGTACCAAATGCACTATACTGTTGTTATTTGCTGTGCCTAATCTTGTTTTACAGGGGGTCTCCATGGTCAAACTAGTGGAACCAGCCCTGGTGGTAAGTGAAAACAGTGTGATGATTTCTATTCTGAATAGTGGCTACTGTGAAAGTGTTTGTTGCATATTGTCTAGGCCACTAGAGGGGAAAGAGGGGGGTTACAGTGTCCGGGAGAGCTATACCCAGGTTAGCCTTGTTACTAACAACCCTGTCCTCTGGGTGGAGGCACCCGTTTCAGTACCCAGGCCTCTTAACCTGCAACTAGCCACACAGGCAGGGGTAGTAGCCCTTGGGATTGTGCCATCTAGGGGTTACAGAGTGATTTCTGAATTTGCCAATTAATTTATGTAAAATGTAAATGCCAGATTATTGGCTGCTGGTGGGGTTGCCAGAAAGGTCTTCAAATGATGTACAAGTATACATAACACTAGTACTGTACTAGTATTATTTGTACCTGTACAACCCCTTTGTTACTTTATTAGGGGGGCTGCGCTGTTGCTCCGCTCCATAACATGCTGGAAATGGGAGCGTTCTGTTTGAGCTCCTAAAGTTTCCTACTTGCTTTGTTTGAATGTTTCATGAATGAAACTCCTACTGTTTCACCGCTGACTTTTAAGGAAAGCCATGGGAAAAGTTGGTCTCTCAGGTAGAACGGTTGAGTAGTGTTTTTGGCAATACTGTTCTGTGCTTTTCCTGTTTATTAATGCCGGCTAGTGTAGTATTGGCATGTGTTCCTTTTGCGGGTGAAATGTTTTAATCAACAAATATGAAGGGCTTGCCCGGGAGTGCTCAGCTGCTGCAATATCTCCAGCTACTGGATGCTGGTTACCAGGAGTACTTGAGCATAGAGAAAGGAGAAGGCATTGCAGCTGTGTTGAGCTCCAGATTTGGAAATAAATGAACTGTTTGACATTTATGGAAGCTCTTATTGAAGCACTATTAGTGCTGATATGCCTGTTTTCTCTTATGAAAAGGTTTGTTGTGGTTGATTAAGGGCCGGGGAGGGGGTCACTAATTAATTTTGGTGCAAGGCTTACTACGTTCAGACGAGTGATGTTTTATGTTCTATCCCCAGATATCTTTACAACAGAAGCACTGGGGACATATTACAGATACCAGAAAGGCTGCATGGGAACGAGTTATTAAGGACAGCATAAACTCCCAGACTCCTACTGCCCAGTTCAATGTTGTTTTAGTGAAGGGATGACTGGCTTTTTGGGCACAATGGGATGCTATTTTTGGCAGATACAGTATCTTATAATCTCCTGAGGACCATTTTCGATCAGGAGAAGCTGCCCTTTGAAGCATGCTCCTCCCTCAGTGGATGCTGATGCTTTGGGACACAGGTTTGTAAGTTTAAAGAAAGCTAATGCCTACTATTCCACTAAGGTATGGTCCATCACGTTCTTAAATTTTCTTTTTTTAAAAATATACAATTTGTTGTCTGGACAATATGGACCATTTTGATGGCCAATTAATCATTGTAAAGCCCTTGATTGACTATACTGACTGTCCAGGTCCATTTAATGGCCAATCAAGGAGATTTTGCTATTCTTAAATTGATTGACACACCATGTCCTGCTGATGAGTTGTGCCCTAAACCATTTAATATGGCCCCCTGCTTGTGGTGCAGCCTGCTACTTCTACCCATAAATATGTTTGAATTATCGATTTATTGTCCCCTGGCCTGCTCAAACGAGTAAAGGCATTCTGAGTAAAGGGAATATTCACCATGTTTGAGATACTATTAGTATGTAGGGACTTTCAGTCTCTTTATTTTGGAACCGATTGCCATAAATATTTTAAACGATCTGGAACGGAATGGAAATATTTCTAAAAAAAACTTTTAAATGACTATTCCGTCCTAAGTAATGGATTCCTGCTCAATAAGGGAGCATTGGACATTATTCTAAGTGTAGCCCCCTGTTTGAGTCACTAGTCACTGAAGCATAAAACTTACTGAAGGATTTTTTGTTTGAATCCTTCTGCAAACATGAGACTCCTGAGAATGTTTGGAGCCGTTTTAACTTCATGCATAAAGGATTGGACATCCAAGGTTAGATGGGGTTTCTTCTAAATTATACTTCTGTTTTTCTGGAATCAAGGGGGCTTGAAAGGCTTTAGACACAAACCTTGTTAGAGGCGTAGAGCTCACTGAAGTGGGTGAGCTTTTGAATTTCATTTAATTTACGTTTTTTTGTTCCCTAATATTTTATATTGGAGTGCATGTTTTAATTTTTTGTGCCAAACATGGATAATTATATCTGACCAGGTAATTTTTGCATTTTTTTAATGCAAAGCTTTATTTTATTTTTTGTACAGCAAAATCGTTGCCTTAAGACTGTATTTTGATCATCTGTATCAAGAAGCTGCTAATTTAGCTTTTTGCCACATTAAGCAAATTTCTTGATAATTATGTCTTGATTGATAGATTATTCAGCTGCAAATGCTTAAGAAATAACTGAGCAAAGCTGGCCCAGTGACGCTGAGGGTTGAGGTGCTGGATGCCACACCTCGCACCACGCCGCCGACCCAGGTTTGGGAATGGATTCAGGCCACTGGGGGCTGGCAGGGGAGAGGTAGGATTGAGCATCCCATGACTGTTCTCTTACCTCTTGGGTGGGTTCAGGGCATGTGTTGCACTGCAGCAGCACCTAGCAGAGGCTAGGTGCACTGTCAGTGGCGAGCATACAAAAGGGGAGAGAGCATGGCGGACGCCTGCACATAGGTGCATCTGGCGTCATTGCAAGTCTGGCTCCCGCTGAGGAAGTAAAAGTTGGAAAATCGCAGGGCGACCCCAGCAGCTCATGGCTGAGCTCTGCCCCCCGGACATGAGAGGTGTGGTGTGAGAGAGCACTAGTACCCTTCCATAATTCAGCTCTCTTTATATGTATGAAGCCTTCTGCAGTAGCATATGTGTGTGACCATGCTATTCTTTTTCTTTCTGTTCTATCCCTCGTTCCTTATTTCAGACTGGCCACCTGGAATGGGACGTCTCCTTTCTTCCTTTCTTGCTAAATCCTTCACTGTCTTTCTGCAGATGTGGAACTGTGGTGCTCGACCCCTTCCCCCCAAAGCAACAAACCATAAATAATGCTGGTGCAGCAGTCTGCAGCCTTAAAACATTTATTTATTGAGGCACAGTAATGTCTGCTGCTATTTTGCTTTTGTTTTTCCTGTTTGTTTATATTCCTTCTTGGTTCTATAAAGAAAAAAGGTATAAGATGTAGTGCACTAACAGTTTAGTAACAGACTAGGTTGGTTGTCCAATCCAAAAAGGTTTTGCTGCTAAGTCCAGTGCTTTTCATAGCAATGCTAATAAACAAACAAATCCAGCATCAAGTATTTTCTTTAATAATGTAAATTAATATATTGTGACTGAGGCTGAGTGAGCCATATAAGAACTGCTGTGTGTGTGCTACTTGCTAGCCTTGCCTTGCCCTCTTTACTAGTTCAAGTTAGAAATTCAGACAACAATTGTAAACAGAAGTTCAAACATGTTGAGAAAATGTGTAAAAGTGTCCTGCCTTAGTAGCAAGTGTTTGGTCTCACTTCTAATACATGAAGTCAGGGGCGTCATTTAGGGGGTCGCCGAATGATTCGCGACCCTACGAAAATTATGCGACTTCTATGACAGGGCTTGGCGACTCTGTCCTGCCTGCTGGGCTGGCTCGGGTTTCACCGCTTCAGACAGGGTCGGGAGCCGACAGTCTGCTGGCTGCTGTCCTGTGCTGATAAACGATAAAATAGCATCAGCACAGGCTGCACAGCACAGACTAGTAATCAGGAGGGAGGGACGGATGGCGCCAACTGTCTGCAGCTTAGTTTGCACCCCCCAGGTGCCACTTACTTTGGTGCTGGAGCTGGCTGCTGCTGCGATTGGCTGGGAGAGGACACTGGAGAGGAAATGGGATTGGCTTAGGCGGGTACGCTATGCTGCATGCGTGGGGAATGATCGGAAGGATTTGAGCGGTCTCGGCAGTAGGCAGTCGAGTCGGACGGACAGATATTTTACTGTGGACGGAGCTGCTGGGCCTAGGGCAGCCAGGCAGCCAGCAGTAAAAGTGTATCGGCACACGTGGTACTAGTCAGACTAGTAGTCTGTGAAGACGAGAGAAGGGAGCGAACGGGAGGATAAGCAGCGTGCGAGAGAGAGAGAGTCAGAGCTGGAGCAGCTGATCCAGGCGGCCGCGGGGCGACGATCCGATTATCCAATCCTCCATTTGGCAGAGCGCAGGGGGGCCGCGGGCAGCTGGGGCAGGCAAGTACTGTCGGCGGGCGGACAACAACTGCACAGTGCAAGCAAGTCGGGACTGGGACACACTCACACAGACTAGTTGTGTGGCAAAGTCGGCAGCAGTGTGTCTGTGTCTACTGGGAGACTGGAGAAAGCCTTCGCTTGTCCAGGACAGGTGAGGTGACTGGTCAGGACTGGGTTGGGAGTAGACTGGAGTCAGAGTCAGTCAGCTAGTCGGGAGGGGAGACCTGACCACCAGGCACTCCAGTGCTGCAGCTGCAGGGGTGAGCTGGGGTCTACTGGGAGAGAGAAAATAGGGTGAGGGGGTCACGGGCAGGCAGGCGACGATTGGAGCACTCTGCAGGAGGCAGTCAGACTGGATGAAGGGTAAGGTACTTTAAAAAGAGGTGCCTCTCTCATAAGTACTGTGCTGACTTTGTCCTCTCTTATTGTTGAGGCCTGACTGTCCTGAAGTCCCCATCCTTTGCCCTTGCCCACTGACCTGATCACCACACTTGCACACAGCTGGGGAGGGTGCTAAGGATTTAGGCATCTGGCAGGTGAGGTGAGACAGCGGAGGAGCAGAAGCCAGCAGTTTTCTTCTGTTGGAGCTGGGAGGAGCCACGGAGCAGCGAGCTAGGGGAGAAGCTGCAGTAGCAGAGGAGTTGGAGAGCATCCGCAGCACAGCCAGCCAGCACCTCAGCAAAGGTGGTAAGGTAAGTAGCAGGCTAGGACATTTTTTTTCTCACTTGTGTTTGTTCGGACTGAGCTGTGGAATGATGTGGGGCCCACGCAACCTGAACCTTCTTAGTGGTACAGTATATTGCTCCAGGCAGGGTATAGGTGTAGCCAGACAATATGATAGGATAGTGCATTGGGAACAGTTGACAACAGGGCTATTCTTTCACAGAGTTGGCACTGTGACGACGGATTACCCGAGAGTGCCAACGAGGTGAAAGGTGCCTGTTGTCAACTGTTCCCCATGCACCTTTGTTTATAGTGTATGGTGGAACGCGCTTTTGGGGAAAAAATCATTACAGCATGTTTCTGCTTCAAAACAGTTTTACTGTGTTACTAGAAGGAAAAAGAACTTTACATTTTGAACGCTTTATCGCTAAACATTAGTACTGCCGCCAACATTACTGCTTTCCTTATGTGTCCTGTCTATGGAGTGAGCCCTTAGCCCTAACTGTCAAATGTTGCTCGAGGAACAGTGTGACGCTCACAGTGCAGTAGAAAATTGTTCTGCTGCACTGCAAACCTCACTAGTGTGTGACTACAAGGTTTCGGACAACGATGGATTTCGTGGAGAACGATGTTCCACCATACACTATATACATATGTACGTGACACTGGGCCATCAGACTGTGTGTGTGTCCTGCATGGCACAACGCATAATCAATACGACATTTGTACTCCTGTTACTGGTTGCTGCCCCCCACCATGCATGGGTATATGCAGATGTCATGCATTGTTCCTTGGGAAGCCAATATACCAACCCAGACCCTGTAAAGCTGTATAGTCCCAGGGCTGCAAAGACAGTAGCAGTGGCCAATCCTTCTGGTGCTGACATATAAACATACAGAGAGGTTCTGCTAGTTCTGTGTTGTGTCCATGGACTAGGGAAGCTGTTCAGGGCCTATATACTGCCCCCTTCAATACTGTACACCATGGTGTACTTGGAGTATGCCTGCCTACACCCATGGCTCCAGGATAGTAGTCCATAATGAAACATCTTAACATTTGCGTCCCCTACTCCTTTCTGCCCAGTTTTACATCTGGGAGAGATTTAAAGCATAAGGAGACCAATTGACCTGCTCAAGGGTTCACCCAAGCTAGATGTGTCGAGTTGTAGTGGGATTTGAACTCAGTTTTTGTGCTCTTCTCTAACCACGGGGACAACAGTCAGTTTTCCTGCTTCAGCTAAATCTGCCTAAATGATAACAAATGAGCAAGCAGGACAACTAAGCTTTAGGTGTGTGTGTGTGTGTGTGTGTGTGTGTGTGTGTGCTAGTGTGTCTGCTGAGCTGGGCTCTGAACATTTGGCAGCAGCAGTGCAACAGCTTACTCAGTGTAATTGTCACTGTGAAAAGGAATGCAGACACAATTACCCTTTTTATTTGTAACTGTACACTGCTTCTACAAAAAAGTCCCATGATGTCATGATGCTTTCAGATGTTAGCAGCTGTGTTTGGACAAGTGAGAGAAGCCTTTTGTTGTACTGAGCACAGCCACGTTCAACACTTAACCAATAAGGCATGACCGGGGTTATGTTAATGGTCTGTTAATCACCCTCTAGGCGCATAATGTGGCATGAGGCACTGCTGGGCGCCACATGCCCCTAGAGAGCGGCCAACCCTGGTGTCTTATTACGTTATAATAAAAACTGTTTTTTTTAACAGTGTTAAACCTTTGTTAAATATATGGGTAAGTTGCATAAGTATAAAGACTATATCCTCTAGTCTGGTAATACTTGAGGATTTCTTTACAGTTGGTGCGCTTCAGGACCTCAACCACACCAGTCGTGTTAAGTCCTCCAGTATACCCTCACCCTGGTGATAAATTTATATTATACGACGGCAAATGTAGTTTTATTTAATTTTTTAGATGCGTTGTAAGTAACTGAAGTTTGTACGGTTGGAAGGAAGATGCAATTTTTGTAATATTTACCACGGGTGTTTTGAAAATGGCGCGACAGGACAAATGGTTTTATCAAAATGAAAGCTAACGGATTGGCATGATATAAGATTGGCTGGTACTTTTCCAGTGGGTACACTGGAGGATTTACCACACTGGGAAAGGTACCAGCCAACCAATCAGGTTGCAAGATTTGGCTCATTCGATTTACCACATCGTATGATTAGTATTATATTTCCTCCAGGTGTGGGTATACTGGTGGATTGAGTTACCACAGCTGGTGTGGTTCAGTCACTGGCAGCCGAGTGACTTTAACCACACCAGAAGAGTGTAATCCACTGGTATACCCACTCCTGGAGGGGTATATTCTATTATGCATTGACTTACATTTTGGGTTGACTAAAATATAGAAATACTTTTTTGTTTCTCTTTTAATCATCATTTTGTTATTTTATTGCTCCACCAAAGCGAATAGTTCCTTGTTGCTAGGCAGAGTTAAATTATGGCGTATGCCCCCCGCCCCTGTTTTTCTTTATCTCATTTGTCGGAAGCTCAGCACTGGAATTGTGTGTGTGTGTGTGGGGGGTTTGTGTTTTCTTTTTTTTTACTGTGAGGCTGTGAGCATTAAGATTTGCAGTTTGATTTGTTGTTTTTCGTGCATCTTGTTTGGATTGTGGCAGTCGGAGTGATTTTTTTGTGGGGTTCCTGCTGCAGCTGACTGGAGGTTGGCACTTTTCCAGTGGGTACACTGGAGGATTTGCACCCTGAAAAGGTGCCAGCCAGCCAATCAAAATGCAGGACTGTGTGAATTTTTTTGTGCCTATTGTATAATAAAAGATTAATATAAGGCTGTTAGAAAGTTTACAGTCAATCAGAAAGCTTAATTTCTCAGACCATTGTTATAATTTTTATTTAATAAAACTGAGGGAATTAAGCTTAATGGTGCTTCATGTACACTTATCATTTACCTGAACTATATTCTGGGAAAATGAAATTTCTTCAGAGTGATGCTGTAGGCAGGCAGGCAGCATTGGTGCCCCCCAAAAAAAAAAATACCCACTAAAAAGAAAAATCTCACTGGTAAAGAGGTTTGAGAACTGATGCACGTTATGACTTACTGGGGAGACAGTCTTGTTGCCCAGTGGTTAGAGCACAGAAATGTGATCCTGAGACCTGGTTTGAATCCTGAACTGACACTTCGTTGTGTGACCCTGAGCCAGTGTTAACTTCCTCTGCTTAGTGGTCTCTCTCTATTTTTTCTGTGTGCTCTCTCAATCTCCTGAGTCCCTGTGTGCTGCAGAAAGTGCAGCAACGTTATAACATGAAAGGCACTATTTAAAACCAGTGGGTCCAAACAAACTACAGTTTTGAGCTGTTCAAACAAATTGATGTTGGTAGTTTGTAACCACTCTGTGCTGACCATTTATTAATAAGACACTGATGTGTAGAAATGTCTTGATAGAGTGGACTGAGGACTAAATTTATTAAAAATGCAGTTTTTTTTTTTCTAGATAAGAATTTCAGGTGCCAACAATACTCCAAATACTGCTGTCAATTTACTCACCAGTTTTAAAACGTAGTGAGTAAAAACAAAGTGGGATGCATACAAGTGTAAATCTGGCAAAAAAATGTTACTTTTGAATCACCAGTTATGTTATGTTATGTTATGTTATGAAGCACTATTCTTTCGGTGAGGAGTCATTTATAAATGTTGGGTGAGTACAAGGTACTCATTTAAAAACTTTCTGAAGCGTAGTTCTCAAAATGAGGTGAAGGTAAAGACTGGCACACACCTTATCTGGAGCCGATGTCACGACTGTGTGGGTAAAAATGCCATCTGTGACATCATGACTTATAGATAAATGTATTTATTCAGTGTTCTGCAGATCTATTACACAGTGGTAGAATATATGCATTTATCCAATGGTTTGACCACTCACCCCTATTGCATAAATATAAATACATATTTTATTTAAAAACATCTGAGGTTGAAGGTATTGTACAGTTGACAAGGACTCGAGAGTCAAAACAAACCACACAGACCAGTCCGATACCATCTTACATCAACATCTTTAAACATAACCCTTCTCCACTGGTTACAATAGTACTTCCAAACTGGTCTGAATTAATCTACCAAGGCAATTGGAAACATTAAGGTTTTAAGAGACTTAAAGCAGCTTAAAGATCGTGGGCAGGCTCCAGATAAGGTCTGTACCAGCTTATTTTACTCACCTGTCCTCATTTGAGAATACGCTGAAATTTTTTTAATGCGTACCAGTACTCACCCAACATTTGTACATACTCACATGCCAAAGAATAGTGTTCAAATCATAACATAACTGGTGATTCAAAAGTAACATTTTTGACAGATTTACACACTTGTATGCATCCCACTTTTGTTTCATTACAGAAATGTTTTTCGTCCTTGCATTCATAAGATTATTTTTAAAATTCAGAATTATAATAGACCTTTTTTTAGGTTCATAGGTACAGTTAAATGTAAAATTTACACCCATATGTTAGTTTTTAATTCCTGATGTCATCACTGTTTGCAGATTTAGATCACGCACACTGGTGATTTCTTTAGACTGTGTGCACATTTGAATTCATAGCTGTTTTCAGGGTTTCAAAACTGATATCTGATTTGCTAATCACTGGGCATAGCTGCTGGCAGGCTGTACATTGCTAATTTCTTCTTTAGTAGCCTTTACTGATTGAAATTTCTTTGAAGTTGGCATGCAAATAAGTATTACTGAAATGTCTCTGCCCAAGAAGAAGGCAACTAGTGATCCAAAGCAACTCATAGGTGCTTCAGTTATTTGCTAAGAAAAGATTACAGCAGATACTGCACATGCTGAATCATACAGTGAAGAAATCCAATCTGAAGATAGTGTTCTGTCAGCTGGCATGCATGAATCTGATAGTAGAGTATAGTTTCAGAGCCTAGTTCTGCCAAGCAGGCCCATTACTTGTTGCTTCGCTTCACCCTCTGATGCATGTGAAAGCACATCCTCCGATGCATGTGGAAAGCACGTCATTGCCATCTAGTGAAGGCCACCATTTTCAATGGGTGAGCGTGTGATCACGATACTGTGCCAAGTGACATATCTGCTAGTCCTACCAAGCTCCAGTTCAGCCGCGTGTTTTCCCTGTGACAAAATCACGTAAATTTAATGGCAGGATTACAAAACTCTATAAGTGGGTAGAATATTCCGCACAGAGATGCTGTATACTGTTTGCATGCAGGCATTTTACTAAAGACCAGACTGCACCTGAGGTGGAGGTCGTGGAACGGAAACGCTCTTTGGTCGATATTGGTTTTTGTAAATGGAAAAATAGGTCGTGGCTTCTCAGAAGCATACAGCGAGTCTGAGAAACACAAAGCATCTGTTGTAGCATGGTGTAGAATTTAACCGTAGATATGCTTCATCAGGACACCAGTCAGTTGTGAGACGGCTTGAAAAAATAGGGACATTGAAATTGAAGAAAACAGGCTCATGTTGAATTACTACTACATGCAGTGTGTGCATTTAGATGGCAAGGTCTTTCTTTTCAGAGGGTGGCGTATGAGTCGACAAATTCAGTAACAAAGGCAATTTTATTGAGTTTCTGAAAGACATTCGCACATGACTCAAAATTAAAAGAAAATGTTCAGGAGATACGGTCATTATACCTCTTCCAGAGTATCAAAATGATTTGATTAACATAGTTGCAACAGTCATAGAGAAAATTGTAAGTAAAGTCACAAAATTTCTCTGTTTTAGTCGATGAAACTAAGGATGTATCACGCAAAGAGCAGCTCAGCTTTGTAATCCGCTCTTTGTTGACGGAGATGGTAATATCTGTGAAAACCACTTGGCTGCTACCACATGGATAAACTGGATGCTGGTAGTTTGGCTTGGTGCAATCAATCAGGCAGTATGTCAGGCTGGACTGCAGTGGAAGCACTGTGTAGCACAGTGCTATGATGGAGCTTCTGTGATGAGTGGGTGCTTCAGTGGTGACATGCAAGAATAAGAGAGATTGCTCCTCAAGCTGTTTATATTCATTGTCATGCACACAGACTGAATCTTGTCTTGGTGCAAACAATCAATAATATATCAGAAGTGAAAGAATTTTTCAGCATCTTACAGGCTGTATATGTATTTATTTCTCAGAGTTCACCAAGACATGAGTTGTTTGTTAAAGCTCAGAAAGAAGAAGGTCTGCAAGTTCTGAACTGGAAACCACTGTGTGGTACACGGTGGTTTTACTGGTACAACTGTGTCAAGAAATTCTCAGTTATGCCTAGAGTCCATTATTATAACACTTCATGCTATTCAGTCACAAAACACTGACAAAGAGGCAAGTAGTGAAGTAAAGGTCATCTGTTTAAAAATTCAGAACTTCACCTTTGTAGTAACACTGTACAGCCTAGAAACAATTTTAAGGAAGATACAATCGGTGTCTGAGGAACTTCAGAGAAAAGATCTGATTTGCCATGTGCTTGTAATCTTGTCCAGTCTTCAAAAGTGAGCTCTTGTCTCTACGTAATGATTCACAGTGGCAGAAGATTTGCAAGGAGGCACAACAAGCCAGCTGATCACTGTGGCATTGATTATGATGTAGAAGCCACTCAGCACACAGGAAGGCCACTGCTAAACATCAGTTGAGCTAAGCTGATTCAGAATTTTTGTTTCATCCACTTTGGGGAAACGGACTGTAAATATAGAAATTCAGGACATTTCTGCAAGATCTAACAGTGATAGGCTTAAACAGGAAATATACCTGGCCTGCATTGACAGGTTTGTTACTGAACTTGATTCACGCTTCACAAGTAATGTGGACCTCTTAAAGCTGTTGCTGCTCTCAACCCAAAGGGATGACAGTTTTCTGAATTACTCTGTTTTAAAGGTCCTAGCAGAATCTTACCCAGGAGCAAATATAGACATAATTGTGTTAGAGTCACAGCTGGAATCACAAAGGCATACCCACAGAACAAAATATGCAAAGTATTCATTGTGTCAGACAATAGTTGCAATGCCTTTGTAATGCATTTTCAGAAGTCCTGGAAATTTTTGAACCTGGTGCTGGCACTCCTCAGACCACAGCTTCAAATGAACGCTTTTCTCATGCATGAAAGAGTGAAATTTACTTAAGAAACAGTTGTGGTGACAGACGTACTCAGTGACTTAATGATGATGGCATGTGAGCCACTGGAGGTGAAGCAGCTAGACCTGTCAGTAGTAATAGACAGATTTGCTCAGATGCGTTCAAGAAGATACCCATTACTGAAGTAACTTTACTATCTACAGTCAGCCATCAGTCATGTGTGCTGCCAGTGTCTCCAGTCAGCCATCAGTCCTGTGTGCCAGTTCGTCCCAGCCGCCTGTAAACGGTCCCGCCAGTAACTTGTACCCAGTCAGCAACCAGTCCATAGTATGCCAGCAGTGTTGCCACCAGTCAGCCAACCAGCAGTCCCATCTGCCAGTAGTGTCTCCAGTCAGCCAGCAGTCAGTGTGCCAGTTCTGTCCCAGTCAGCTCAGCAACGAGTCCCGCTTGCAACTTGTGCCCAGTCAGCAACCAGTCCAGTATGCCAGCAGTGTTGCCACCAGTCAGCCAACCAGCAGTCCCATCTGCCAGTAGTGTTCCAGTCAGCCAGCAGTCAGTGTGCCAGTTCTGTTCCAGTCAGCTCAGCAACGAGTCCCGCTTGCAACTTGCGCTCTAGTCAGCAACCAGTCCAGTATGCCAGCAGTGTTACCACCAGTCAGCCAACCAGCAGTCCCATCTGCCAGTAGTGTCTCCAGTCAGCCAGCAGTCAGTGTGCCAGTTCTGTCCCAGTCAGCTCAGCAACGAGTCCCGTCTGCAACTTGTGTCTCCAGTCAGCAACCAGTCCAGTATGCCAGCAGTGTTGCCACCAGTCAGCCAACCAGCAGTCCCATCTCGCCAGTAGTGTCTCCAGTCAGCCAGCAGTCAGTGTGCCAGTTCTGTCCCAGTCAGCTCAGCAACGATACCCGCTTGCAACTTGTGCCTCCAGTCAGCAACCAGTCCAGTACGCCAGCAGTGTTGCCACCAGTCAGCCAACCAGCAGTCCCATCTGCCAGTAGTGTCTCCAGTCAGCCAGCAGTCAGTGTGCCATGTTCTGTCCCAGTCAGCTCAGCAACGAGTCCCGCTGGTAACTGTGCCTCCAGTCAGCAACCTGTCCAGTATGCCAGCAGTGTTGCCACCAGTCAGCCAACCAGCAGTCCCATCTGCCAATAGTGTCTCCAGTCAGCCAGCAGTCAGTGTGCCAGTTCTGTCCCAGTCAGCTCAGCAACGAGTCCCGCTTGCAACCGTGCCCAGTCAGCAACCAGTCCAGTATGCCAGCAGTGTTACCACCAGTCAGCCAACCAGCAGTCCCATCTGCCAGTAGTGTCTCCAGTCAGCCAGCAGTCAGTGTGCCAGTTCTGTCCCAGTCAGCTCAGCAACGAGTCCCGCTTTGCAACTTGTGCCTCCAGTCAGCAACCAGTCCAGTATGCCAGCAGTGTTGCCACCAGTCAGCGAACCGGCAGTCCCATCTGCCAGTAGTGTCTCCAGTCAGCCAGCAGTCAGTGTGCCAGTTCTGTCCCAGTCAGCTCAAGCATCGAGTCCCGTTTGCAATCGTGCCTCCAGTCAGTAACCAGTCCAGTATGCCAGCAGTGTTGCCACCAGTCAGCCAACCAGCAGTCCCATCTGCCAGTAGTGTCTCCAGTCAGCCAGCAGTCAGTGTGCCAGTTCTGTCCCAGTCAGCTCAGTAACGAGTCCCATTTGCAAATCTTGTGCCTCCAGTCAGCCAGCATTTTCTCCAGTCAGATACCAGTCCAGTGTGCTAGCAGTGTCTCCAATCAGCAGCAAGTGTGCCAGCAGTCTCAACTCAGATACCAGTCCAGTCAGCCAGCATTCATTGTGCTAGCAGAGTCTGGTAGTCAGATATCCGTGTGCCAGCAGTGTCACCAGTCAGCCAGCAGTCCAGTGTACCAGCAGCCAGTGTCTCCAGTCAGCTTAGCTACCAGTCCAGAGACAGTTTGCCAGTTTTGTCTCCAGTCAGCTACCAGTCCAGTTTGCCAGCAGTGTCCCCGACTAGTCAGCAGTCTAGTGTGCCAGCAGTCACCTACCATCCCAATTCCAGTGTGCCAGCAGTGTCTCCAGCCTCCAGGCGGTAATAACACTCTTATGTCCTTTGCTTTACCACTTCATGGGTGTTTGGGAGGAGTTTTATGCTTTTAAATTATTGTGAGAGGAGTAGTAGCCTTTGTGGAGAGTTAGAGTACTTTCATTTGCTTTGTTGCAGTAATTGGAAGTCTGGAAGACTTTCTTTTGTGTAACCCTGGGACTCAGTTCTTTTTCCTTTTATTACAGTTTTTCTTTACAGGTTTTTTGGTACAATTTACTAGGATCTTTTTCTTTTTTATTTTTTTTTTTACAGGTTTTTGGTCGTGAGTTTTAATTGTTTTTTCCTTTATCTTTTTCTTTACAGGTTTTGGTGTGATTTTTTTTTTTTTCATCAGTTCATTTTCCTTTTATTCGCTCTTTTACAAGTTTCATTGTGTCATTTCTTTTACTAAGCTCTTGTTTCAACAGAGAAGAAGTAAAGTTCTCCCCATGGTTCAAGGTTCAGAGTATGCTTTCATAACAGTATTATTTCTCTCATGTTTGATGTGTGTTTTTTATGTACTGTAAGGTATTGGTTTAGAGACGGCTCTTTATTTTTAGCAATGTGTGCCTTAGCTTGTATAGTACCAGTCATTTGACATGAACAGTATGGTAATATTTTTTTTTTGGAAACAGTATGGTAATATACAGAGGATATGCCTGATGTACAGGTGATAACCATGGTATAATCACTTCAGGTGGTGTCTAGGCATCAGTAAACCTAGAATGCACAGCTTGAGAGGTTTACAATTGCCCTAGCAACCACGAGAGAGGATTACACCCTGGTTATCACCTGTACATCATGCATTGTCATTTATAGTATGGGACTCGACATGAGAAGTCCCCCAACATAAGTAATTTAGCCTTACCTTATTAATGGATCTGCACTACACCCACATGATTGTTTAGGAAAACAATTTATTAGGATACACGGACTGAATGACATGGGCCAAAATAGCACCAGAGCTAAAGTCTCTATCAGACATAGTGATTGCTAGACAATAAACTGTGACAATTGGAATGTTATTTGAATACTGTACTGAGACTAACCATCACATTCTAGGTATGTAGAATACTGAATAACACTGGCATTCCATTTTGTAAACCCACTGCTATGACATAGAGATAGGTTTATAAGGTTCTGACATCACAACAGTGGGATTACAAGGTTGTAATCTGTTTGATTTCAATGGGTAATAAGGCTAGCTATGCATTAATATTGTTTAATATTTGTACAGTTGAGGAATGGGACTTTCACTATACTGATGATTCCATAATTTGATGAAAACTAGCTATTTAAGTTGAATCAACATCTGTAATGGCCCATTTCAGATTTATACTCAGACTTTACTATCAATTCATACCCATTTTTATTTTAAATTACTTGGTAACTAGCTCTATGTCACATTGACAAATGCCACCCTCTCTGGCTCCGCCCACACCGTGGCCCCACCCCCACCGTGGCTCCACCCACATCATGCCCACCCCACCTTGCTACCCCTATGATTTTGCTGAAATGACGCCCCTGCATGAAGTAAGCAGTTCTTACCCAAATAATGAGAAATCCAAGCTTGGTAACAGAGGTGGGTCTGTTTGAGACCTGTTCAGATCCCTGCTATGTTCTGCTAGGAGCCAGTCGGCCCTCTCCACTCCATTTTTATGCTGTGTGTAAGTGGAGGGAGGGGCTAGTCCAGAGATAATGATGTTAAAATTGTTCAGGCTTGCTCCTTTTTGATTCTAGGAATATGTTAGATGTATAAATATGTAAGGTAATGTGTGCACACTTTTGACCTAACAAAAGAAAGGTATATTTAAAAAAAATATGTTTAGGGTTTAAAAGGGCCGGAGTCTGATGTGGTCACCTGATGGGTTCCTAGTATAAAAGGAAACTCATCCTGTGGAACATTCAGACTTCATTGGAGGATCAGTTGGTGCTGGTCCAAAGTGTTAGTCTGCATCTCTTCAGACTAAGACTGTCTTTGAATCCAGGATGGCTCATTGCTGGAATAGTCCTTGGAAGACTGGAGTATTGTTTTGGTTTTTTGTATGTTTTGTATTTCTTTTGAAATTGCAAGTTCGCAAGTTTTATTTGGTTATTTACTTGTCTCTACTTAATACAAGATTTGTCTTGGTAACATTAAGCCTTGCCACCTTACTGTGGTCTCAGTGTCCATCATTGCACCCATACCCTTTGACATTGTTGTCAGAAGTGGGATGCTCTGGTGTTACTGGTACTTTCCAGTCAGTGGACACTGAATGCAGGTGGAGACAATGGAGCAGACACTCAGTAAGCCCAGTGGAGTTCTCACACGGACTACGGCTGCCAAGTTTGGAGAGTTCCCTTTATCTGGTCTGGGACCAGATGTGTGACAGAAAACAGCCAAAAAGGAGGGCAAGCTGGAGGAGGAGGGCAAGGATACCTCAGAACAGACCATTGAAGAACCACCAGAAGATATACACAGCCTGTTGCATTGGCTATGTGTAAAACAAATTGCTATGGACAAGCAAAGAGAGATGCATCTACAAAGGGCTGAGGCACGGTGGAATGATACCCTGCGAGCCATCCGAGATATAGGGGTACATAATCCACCACCAGCAGAAACCCCTAAAGACATTAAGTTGACTAAACTGGGTGCAACCGACGACATCGAGGCGTACATGACAACATTTGAACGAATAGTTCAGGCTTGTGGGTGGCCCCGAACCCAATGGGTCATCCGCTTAGTGCCTTACCTATCTGGGAAAGCCCAGTTGGCATACAGCCACATGGACAGTCCCCAGGCAGAGAACTACGATGCTGTTAAACAAGCCATCCTACAAAGGTACGACATCAGCCCGGAAACCTATCGACAGTGCTTTAGGACTTTCAAATTTCATGATGTGGACACTCCCCGAGAGGCCTATACCCAGTTAAAGGACATTTGTGTCAGAAATGGCTACAACCAGGGGTGAAGACCATAGAACATATCCTGGAAATGATCATTCTGGAACAGTTTGTTCGTATCCTGCCCTCAGATGTTCAGGTATGGGTGAGGGAACACTGACCAGATGCTGCAGAAAAAGCCATCACGCTAGCCGAGGATTACCTTACGGCTCATCCTAATCGTCAACGTGGACATCCTGGATCCAGTGCAACCCCACCCACGGTAAGGCCTGCTTCTTCTTCTATTGCTTCATCTGTGACTGAAGGGGGTACTAAAACTGTCCCAGCTAATAGATCCTATAACCCCAACATAATCTGCAGGGAATGCCAGAGGAAGGGGCACATAGCTAGATTTTGCCCTTGAAGAAAAGTTACAGTCACGCAGTTAGCCCTAGCCAATTGGGGACAATTTGTCAAACCCATCAAGATTAGAAATCAGGAGGTTATTGGGCTCATAGACTCAGGAAGCAGACAAACCCTGGTAAAAGCAGATTTGGTTCAACAAGCTGGTGAAAAGGGGTCCCGTACAGCAGTAATTTGCATCCATGGGGACATGCATCATTATCCTGTGACTGACCTTGATTTACAGGTACAAGGGAGGAGTCATAACATGACTGTCGGATTGGTTCCCCTTTTACCTGTTCCTGTCATTATTGGGCATGATTATCCCGACTTTTCTTGCTTAATCCATCCCGAAGAAAGTGTGTGTGCCCTAACAACCCATACCCAGACTAGACAGGAACAACAATGGGCACAACTATTCCCATTCGATGATGAGGTGTATGGGGAGCCTGGCAAAACACCAAAGTCTCGACGAGAAAGGAAAAAAGCAAAATATAAATGGACTCAGAGACACACTAAAACTGTGAATGTGACAAATGATAGTGCTGTATTGTCTGTTATTAAAACTGATGGGTTTTGTGAAGAACAAAAGAATGATAATTCCCTGACATCATTTATGCAGTTGGTAGGGGGTACCAGTGTAAGGAAATGAACCATACTATGTCATGAAAGATGACTTGTTATATAGAAGATGCATACACCCCACCACAGGTGAGCAAATAGACCAATTAGTAGTGCCCAGTAAGTATAGAGAGAAACTACTGCATCTGGCACATGAAATCCCATTAGCGGGTCATTTGGGTAGGGACCGCACTTTGCAGAGGCTACTATTAAGATTCTATTGGGCAGGTATACACGCTGAAGTAGCTGACTACTGTTGAAGTTGCCCAGATTGTCAGAAAGTGGCTCCTGTGACATGAAAAGATACAGTCCCCCTCCAACCATTGCCCCTTATTACCACCCCTTTTAGCCGCATCGCCATGGATGTGGTAGGACCTTTACCGAAAAACTCAAAAGGAAACAGGTTCATATTGGTAATATGTGATTATTGCACAAAATGTCCTGAGGCTATCCCCCTCTGAACTGTGACAGCAGAGAAAGTTGCAGATGAGTTAATCAAGCTATTCAGTCGGGTCGGGATACCCAGGGAAATACTGACAAACAGAGGGAGCAACTTCTGTTCTAGAATGTTAGCCCAGCTGTATGAGCCATTAGGAGTGGAGGCCATACATACCACACCCTATCATCCTCAGACAGATGGTCTGGTTGAGCGATTCAATCAGACCCTGAAAAGAATGCTGAAGAAATATGTAGAGGATGAAGGAAAAAGGTGGGATGTATACCTACCGCTCCTTTTATTTATAATAATAATAATAATCTTTATTTTTAATGTGTCTTTCAAAAAGTCAAGGTGCAGAACACTATATAAAATATATCCAAATAACACATCATAATAAAAATCTGTAGAATAAATAATATCATCATCATAATAAATACTAAAATCAGATCAGTTCAGCATCATCCCCAATCGCTTTCCTCCACAAAAAGGATTTCAATGCTTGTTTAAAGCCCCCCACCATCGTGCACTCTCTAATCCAACAGGGTAGAGAATTCCAGAGGGTCAGTGCCACAAACATGAAGGCCTGGGCACCGGAAGATTTCAAAACTACCCTCGGAATCTCTAGCAACCCCTCGTTGGCTGGCGGAGCAGTCGCTCAGGGATGTAAGGAACCAGAAGCTCTTTCATGTAGTCAGGGCTCAAACCGTGCAGGCCTTTGTAAGTCAGCAAACCGACTTTAAAGGAGATCCACCACTGAACCGGCAGCCAGTGCAGGCTCCGCAGCACCAGGGTAATATGGGAGAAATGAGGCATCCCAGTTAACAACCAGGCTGCGGAGTTCTGCACCAGCTGCAAGCAGTGGATATCAAACCCTGGAAGCCCAAAGTAAAGGGAATTGCAGTAGTCCAAGCGCGAGGTCACAAAGGCGTGGATCAGAGTAGGTAGGTCACTGGACGGAACAAGGTGCTTGATCCTAGCGATATTCCTAAGATGATAAAAGGATAACTCAACGACAGCCGACACTTGCGCACTCAGTATCAGCCAGTCATCAAGAATTATGCCTAGGTCGCGCACCTGTTCAGAGACAGGGAGCTCAACATCCCCCAGGAATAAACCTGAGGGATGGTTTGTCCCCGGCCCCCCTATCCGTCGACCAGGATCCAAGACCATCACCTCCGTCTTTCCAGAATTCAACTTCAGCCAGCTGGACCTCATCCATCCTTGGATTTCATTGAGGCAGTTATTAAACACCGAGAGTGCTCCATTCTGGTCAGGTGCAAAAGATAGGTAGAGCTGGGTATCATCGGCATAACAGTGAAACTCCAACCCATACCGTCTTACAGTGTCTCCGAGGGGAAGCATGTACACCGCAAACAGCATGGGGGACAGCACTGAGCCCTGAGGCACCCCACAGGACAGAGAGATAGGGTTGGAGGAAAACAGCCCTGACACCACTCTCTGAGTTCTACCAGTGAGGAAAAATGTAAGCCATCTGTGGACCAAACCTGAAAGCCCACAGATGATTCTCAAGTGCTCAAGCAGTACCCCATGGTCTACAGTGTCAAATGCTGATGACAGGTCCAACAGGACCAAAATTGACCATTTTTTCTGGTCTCTCGCCATCAAGAGATCATTGAGCACCCAAACCAGCACAGTCTCGGTGCTATGCCTCTTTCTAAAACCGGATTGGAGAGGATAGTAGATGCTATGAATGGTCAAATGGTTGTCTAACTGAGTAGCCATTACTTTCTCAATTACCTTCCCAACAAAGGGAAGGTTTGAGATAGGTCTGTAGTTTGCAAGGGAGTCGGGGTCCAAAGAAGCCTTCTTCAACACTAGTGTCGCCACAGCCTCCTTCAGAGAGCAGGGATATTCACCAGAGTCTAAGGAGCACCAGACTATCCTCGCTAGAACCAGGATGAAAAGCTCGCCACAGCCCATAATCAGGGCTGTAGGGCCCGGATCTAAACTACAGCATGTAGTGCGCATACCCTGGACAATCCTCATAACATCTTCAATTTCCGGCCTTTTGAAGAGATTCCAGGAACGGGAAGGGGAAAGCGACCAAGGCCTGGTCCACGGCCCTTCCCGTAGAGAGTGTTGCGTGGGTCTCCACCCTGATGTCCTCCACCTTATCTGCAAAGAACTGAGCAAGCTCCTCACACTGGGATTGCGAAAAGGCTCTACGAACCTGTAGACAGGCTGGGTTGCACAGTCTGTCCAAGGTTTGAAAGAGCTGGGCCGGTCAGTTCTGTGCAGCAGCAATTTCCCTGGACAGGAATACTGACTTCTTATGGGTAATTGCTGACTGATAGAGTTGATAATGCTCAAGCAGTCTAAGATGGTTGGCATTCAAGTGGGATTTCCGCCAACATCTCTCTAACCTGCGTCCTAAACGTCGCATCTTCCTCAGGTCCCCATCAAACCATGGGGACCGAGGGCGAAGGGAGAGAGGACGCACACGGAATGGTGCAACGGAATCCAGAGCAGAGGTAATGGCCTTATTATAGGCCAGAACCAAAACCTCTGGATCCGAGCACATCACAGGGAGTTCTGATAGGTCAAGTGCCACAGCTAGACCATTGGGAGTCACATCCCGTAAAGGGCGGTACTTGACCATCTCCACAGGGGTAGGTCTATGCAGGGGGGTGCCAAAATTGAATCTCACAGTGTGATGGTCAGACCATCTGACGGGTTCCACCCCCAAGCCGGAGGCCTCCATTCCCAGGAGGAAGACCAGATCAAGGAAATGGCCACATTTATGAGTGGTAGAGGTAACCACCTGTGAGAGGCCCAATGAATTCATCAATTGGAGGAAGTGCTGCCCAAATTGTGAGAGTTCATCGTCGATCCAGGCATTGAAGTCGCCCAGCACCATCAAACCTGGGGGACTCCAATACCAGGTCAACGATGAAGTCCGCCACTTCCTTAAGGAATGGCCTCTCGTCTCCGGGTGGATGGTAAATGAGGGGCAGTCTATAGCCCCCACCTGCCACAACGACACATTCGAATGATCTGGTCTCCTCAACTGGCACACTGGTAAGACCCAATTCGGTCTTGAAACAGACCGCAATCCCCCTCCCCTGCGGTCCAATCTCGGACGGTGAATCACCAAATACCCGGCCGGAACTGCCACCTCAAGAACGGGGCCAGCATTTCCATCCAGCCAGGTTTCGGTGATGCAAGCCAGATCTGCTGTACTCACCAAGTCTGCCATGATAGCAGTCTTGTTCACAATGGATCTGGCATTGCATAACACTGCTCGAGTTGGACAGAGCCCCCCTGGGATGCCCTGGCCACCAGCCCATCGTTACTAATGATGGTGCCCTTGGGTATGGGGGTCAAACAAGGAAACCCCCGTTCAGACCTCCATTTCGCCCCAGGGCATCTTCTGGGCTTAACAATCCCGATGCGAGTGCTCCCCTCATCCATCCTCCACTGTTCACACCCCTCACCCCTCCCCCTCCTCCTACGGGCAATTCCCAAGACCCGACAGTGCTGGTAAACTGAAAAAGCTAAAGGAGGGGGGAAAAGGGGCAAAGGCATGAAGAGTGAAGGATGAATAGCGCACGACGGGGGGGTGGGATACTAATAGATATCCCCATCCTTCAACATGAAACAAGATAATGACCTCCTACTCTCACCAAAACTAAAAATTCCAACCCAAAATTAAAATAATAATTAACCTGCCAAATTAATCAACCAAAAAACACAAAATCCCAAACCCAAATAACCTAACTTAATCCAGAATTTCTCAAATAGAACCTACTTTCCAGAAAAAAACAAAAGAAAATAAACAATAAAGAAAAGAAAACCCGACTAAAACAAAATAAATTAGCTAAGAGAACAAGCACTCACACTGCAAGTCTACTTAGCCCCCGGGCACTCTCACTGCACGGGACTAAAATAACATACAATAATTGTGGGAAAAGCAGGGACTCCCACTCCCCGAAGCCTCACAATAACCGGGCACTCTCACTGCATGGATATAAAATAAAAATATTTTTTGATCCAAAGAGTAGGTTCCAGTCAGGAAAAGACGTCTCACAATAACATATAAAATTATAACTAAAATATAAAAACCCGGAACCCATCCATGGCCTCCCCAACACATTAAGCAGAGGTTCACTCTATTGGAACATCAGTACTTGTCCTTTCCTAAATCCAAATATTCGGCTCCCAAGTTCCAGAATATTATACAGTTTAAGAGAAAAAACAGACAGGACTCCACTTAGCAGCAAACTCTTCGTGAGCGGTCAAGATACCAGTCACTCCCCACTTTTAACTAGAAATATACTTCTCAATCCAGCCCCAAGAGGGTTAATAAATCCTCATATCTGCATTTGGCCAAGGTCAAAATAAACCACATGGATCGCACAGGCTAGGATGTGCCCCCCCAACCCCCACCCCTATGGGTTAGGGCCCCAGAAAAGGGCAGTACAACGTCTACCCCAATGCTACAGGCCCCCTGGGCAAACAGAGGCCCAACCCTCCGGTAGACCACTGACTAACCCCCTCACCCTCTGGGAAAGGAGACCAGGAGGAACCCCCCACCACAGCAGTCCCAGGTCTTAACCTGGCCCAAGATCTGGGAGCCCAGCAGGTTCGAACAGAATCTAACAAAGACGCCAGTCACAAACCAGATTGTCTCCAATTTAGACTGAACAGATTCTACTGAAGGGGGAAGAACATCCAAACATCCAGTTCAAATATCCGGTCAGTCCCATATAAGTCCTCCTCATACAGAACCCCTGGAAAAAATTCCAACACAATCTCACAAGATCGTAAAGAGATCGTAAAAACTCCAGCGGATTCACTGTCCGACAAAGCTGGGGTACACCAAGTGGCACTCCAAAACAATCAGATTCCGGCAGACAGTCGCATTCCTGGGGGATAAACAAGCCAAAATATAACAACTCATGTCAATGGAGAAAGTCCCAAATAGCATCAAACCATAAAATGCTGGTTCTCTTCCGGACTGTTAAATTCAAAAAAACGACTCCAACAAGAAACACCGCAGTGTGTGTAACGTCAAAGAGTGTCTCTATGTAAACCAGAGAACCAGAAATATCTTCGGAGTTCAAATCCGGTCACAAAGGTCCAGGTCCAGGTCCCGATATAACGAATAACAGTTCACAATCGAAACACACAAAATAAATCACAACACCTTTAAAAGTAAAAAAAAAAAAAAAAACATACTAAAATAAAAGAAACCAAAAAACAAAACGCAAGTGAGATTCAGAGCACGGTTTGCATACAGAGAGGTACCACAAGCCTCCACAGGATTTGCCCCCTTTGAATTATTATATGGAAGAAATCCAAGGGGTTCCCTGTATATTGTAAGGGAACAATGGGAGGAGAGAACAAAAGAGAACCCAAGTACCACCTTGATTACCTGATAACTTTGTGCAAAGTTGCTGAAGTTTACCCAGATGGCACATCACCATAATTTGCACCAACAAAGTGTACAGAAGGGTATTATGACCAAGGAGTAGGTACCAAATCATTCCAAGAGAGGGATAAGGTTCTATTGTTACCTTCTACTACGGAGAAGCTTACATGAAGTGGCAAGGTCCCTATACCATCTTGAGGCAAACAGATCCTGTTACCTACGAGCTTGACTTACCTGATAGAAAGCAGAGGAAAGGTATATATCATATAAACCTTCTAAAATAATGGGTAGAAAGACCAAACCCCGGGTATTTTATTTGCCCTGAGACTCACACCAGTGAAAGGGAGGTAGCCTATGACAGGCTAGAAAGCAAAGGAGAAGTGAGTAATCTAACCATTAACGCCACTCTGACTGAACAACAGAGATCAGAGCTGGACCTCCTTCTTGCTAAGTATTCACAGTCCTTTGCCTCTAGGCCTGGGTTAGTACATAGCATTAGGCACCATACAGAGGTCACTACCAATAGCCCTATCAGGCAGAAACCTTATCACCTACCAGAGAAAGTGAGAGGGGAGGTAAAAAAGGAAGTAAGAAAAATGCAAGAGCTTGGGGTGATAGAACCCTCTGGTAGTGAGTGGGCATTCCCAATTGTAGCGGTGGAGAAAAAGGAAGGCGGCATATGCCTCTGTCTTGATTTTAGATGCCTAAATGCTATCTCCAAATTTGATGCCTACCCCATGCCTAGGATCGATGACATTATGGACAGATTGGGCAACGCAAGATACATCACCACATTCGATCTTATGAAGGGGTATTGGCAGATCCCTTTGGATGAGGCCTCTAAAGAGAAGACAGCATTCAGCACTCTCATAGGGCTGTATCATTTCGTTACCATGCCCTTCGGGCTACATGGTGCCCCAGCCACATTTCAGCGCCTAATGGATCAGACTTTATATCAACATGAATCCTATTGCGCTGCTTATTTAGATGATGTGGTGGTGCACAATCCTACATGGGAAGCCCATTTACAACATCTCACTGCTGTTCTAGACTCTCTGACAAAAGTGGGTTTGACAATCAATCCATCCAAATGCAGTATAGCAATGCAGGAAACCAAATATCTTGGCTTCATTATAGGTAATGGACAAGTCAAACCAGAAATCGAAAAGGTTGATGCAGTGGCACAATGCCCTAGACCCCTAACTAAGAAACATGTTAGGTCATTTCTGGGGTTAGCGGGGTATTACCGTAGGTTTGTCCCTAACTTTGCCACAATAGCCACCCCTCTAACCAATCTTATGAAGAAACACTGTCCCACTAATGTAAAATGGACCTCTGACTGTGATAAGGCCTTCTGTACCATAAAGGCATACTTGTGTGTAGCCCCCGGGCTGAGAAGTCCTGATTTTACTCAGCCTTTTATGGTACAGACAGATGCTTCAGACTCAGGGATAGGAGCTGTTTTGTCCCAGATGGTAAATGGAGAAGAACATCCCATCATCTATGTAAGCCGAAAACTGCATGAAAGAGAAACACGTTATTTGGCTATAAAAAAAAGAATGCCTTACCATCATGTGGGCCATCGAAGCCCTTAAATTCTATTTATGGGGAGCGGAGTTTGAAGTATTAACAGACCACAACCCACTCTGCTGACTCCATGTAATAAAAGATAAGAACCCCAGAATAATACGGTGGTATTTGGCCTTACAGCCATATAAATTCACTGTACACCGCCGACCTGGTACTGCTAATAAGAATGCAGATTTCATGTCCTGTTATGGGGCAGATCAATGTGCACAGTCAGACCTCGGGGAAAATGCAAGTGAAGTGAAAGGTTCGTTATAGCCTTTCATTTGTTGTTTGTTTCAAAGGGTTCCCGAGGTGGAGCTTTGGGAGTGGGTGGGCTAAAGCTCCATCTCTCCCTCCTTGGAGAGAGAGATCTGACGATTGTGCATACATTTCACCAAAACTGGAAACTATAAAGGATTAGTACACTAAGGGTATAGTTTCCTCTTAAGTGGGAAGGAGTGTGAGAGAGCACTAGTACCCTTCCATAATTCTGCTCTCTTTGTATGTATGAAGCCTACTGCAGTAGCATATGTGTGTGTCCATGCTATTCTTTTTCTTTCTGTTCTATCCCTCGTTCCTTATTTCACACTGGCACCTGGAATGGGACGTCTCCTTTCTTCCTTTCTTGCTAAATCCTTCACTGTCTTTCTACAGATGTGGAACTGTGGTGCTCGACTCCCAGCCCAAAGCAACAAACCATAAAAAATAATGCTGGTGCAGCAGTCTGCAGCCTTAAAACATTTATTTATTGAGGCACAGTAATGTCTGCTGCTATTTTGCTTTTGTTTTTCCTGTTTGTTTATATTCCTTCTTGGTTCTATAAAGAAAAAAGGTATAAGATGTAGTGCACTAACAGTTTAGTAACAGACTAGGTTGGTTGTCCAATCCAAAAAGGTTTTGCTGCTAAGTCCAGTGCTTTTCATAGCAATGCCAATAAACAAACAAATCCAGCATCAAGTATTTTCTTTAATAATGTAAATTAATATATTGTGACTGAGGCTGAGTGAGCCATGTAACAACTGCTGTGTGTGTGCTACTTGCTAGCCTTGCCCTGCCCTCTTTACTAGTTCAAGTTAGAAATTCAGACAACAATTGTAAACAGAAGTTCAAACATGTTGAGAAAATGTGTAAAAGTGTCCTGCCTTAGTAACAAGTGTTTGATCTCACTTCTAATACATGAAGTAAGCGGTTCTTACCCAAATAATGAGAAATCCAAGCTTGGTAACAGAGGTGGGTCTGTTTGAGACCTGCTCAGATCCCTGCTAAGTTCTGCTAGGAGCCAGCCGGCCCTCTCCACTCCATTTTTATGCTGTGTGTAAGTGGAGGGAGGGGCTAGTGCAGAGATAATATGTTAAAATTGTTCAGGCTTGCTTCTTTTTGATTCTAGGAATATGTTAGATGTATAAATATGTAAGGTAATGTGTGCACACTTTTGACCTAACAAAAGAAAGGTATACTTAAAAAAATGTGTTTAGGGTTTAAAAGGGGCGGAGTCTGATGTGGTCACCTGATGGGTTCCTAGTATAAAAGGAAACTCATCCTGTGGAACATTCAGATTTCATTGGAGGATCAGTTGGTGCTGGTCCAAAGTGTTAGTCTGCATCTCTTCAGACTAAGACTGTCTTTGAATCCAGGATGGCTCATTGCTGGAATAGTCCTTGGAAGACTGGAGTATTGTTTTGTTTTTTGTAACTTTTGTATTTCTTTTGACATTGTAAGTTCACAAGTTTTATTTGGTTATTTACTTGTCCCTACTTAACACAAGATTTGTTTTGGTAACATTAAGCCTTGCCACCTTACTGTGGTCTCAGTGTCCATAGTTGCACCCACACCCTTTGACATGTGGCCACCTGGTTCCCAATCACAGGTGTCCTGTTAATGTCATCGGGACCTGTGTGAGTCAGGCACAGTAGCATATGCCAGACCTGGTCCAGGGCACGAGTGCCAGTGGCTGGCGGTTGTTGTGGCCCACTCTGCACCAGAGGTGAGTAAAGTGTTACATGATAAAAAAGAAATAACTGAGCAAGAGTCATTATTACTGGTCTTAGGGGTTAGGAGAATTTACGCATAGTTTGGAGGAGGAATCTCATGGTAAAATAATGAGTTCCAAGGCACTTTTTGCAAGAAAGGTATGTATAGGGAATGAATGCTTTTTAAGGGCAGACTGGGTGGGCCAAGTGGTCCTTATCTGCCATCAAAGTCTATGTTTCTATGTTTCTATGTTTCTATGTTTCTAAGGTTAACCTAAGCAGGATGGGACAGGATCAATTGTTTCTGAAATGTGCCTATAGGTGAGTCTTGTGAGGTTTCCAAGTATAAATGTGTCATGAAAATTTTGACAAAGACATGGCACATGGATAGATGAACCAAAATCTAAATACTTAATGGCCTCGGTGGAATATAAAATTGGTGGAGTCCCATCTAGTCTTACAGGAACCATGGAGGGATTCACCCGAAGTACCTGAAATGTTTAAATGTTTTGGTAATGAACAGTGGGATCCATGGAGCCTTTTCTATGATCAGGATATTTTACCTTCAAACCTTATCTGCAGTTTTAATTATTTTTAAACTGGTATAAAGAAATATTGAGCTAACTAAACTCTTAAGATAAAATGACAATATTTGTCCAAAGCTATTTGTAAGCCGGTATAACTGAAGAGATGCAACAATACTTGTTTAAAGCTATTTTGTAAGCTGGCACAACTGAAGAGATGTATATTTTACATGATATACCTATTGTTAAAGTTTTGCTGAACGGCTAACCTGGTGAATTTACACTGTACATTTTATCTGCTGTATGTTTTGTACTGACTTCAAGTCGAATGAATAAAATTTGATTACTTACTTACTAGTACTGTACTGTCTGTCAGTGCAACTAAAAAATTATCTAATCTCTCTCTAATGCACTTAGGAAAAAATGCACTGCATTTTTTTATTTTTGGTCTTTGGTAACTGGATAAGGCCCAGTAGGCACAAGTGCCTGTTTTCAGGGGTGGCCTGGGAGCACTGGGCGGTTAAGTGACTTGCTTAGAGTCACACAGCATGCAAGTGGAGGCTGTGAGAATCAAATCCAGGTCTTGTCTGCTGGATGTACCAAGCTCATGGCTGTTCATATTAGATTCATTTAAATAGACTCTGCAAGGTAATAGAATAAAAATTGTATTTGGTACAGTTACAGCACTGAGTCAGTGACTCTGTCTTACTGCAGTGCTGCAGTCCCAGACAAAAATATGCACTTGAGGGTCAAGGCTTTATGTAGTATGCATGCAAGCCAAATGAAGCACAGATAAATAAAGCACAGCACACAGCATCATTCCAAGAATAGCTTTGTCACTGACAGACAGTAATATTTAATAACAATACTGTCAGGGTGACAAAGTTCTTTTTGGAGCGTTGTTCTGTGCTTAATTTTGTTTGCATACTGCATGTTACATACAGCCTCAACCCTCAACTTAAGTGCATATTTTTGTCTGGGACAGTACAGCAGTGAGAGAGACAGTGTGAGTGTTTCATATCTGTTGGTTATCTTTCCACTCCCATTGTGTTTAATACTTGTTTCTCAGGGTATCAGTGTATCACTTTTTCTAAACAGAAAGAGAGAGGGAACCACAGATTAATGCAAGCATTAAGAATGGTGGTGACATATGAATTTGTATTTGTAAACTGGATCTGCAGAGTGCAGACTGCGTGGGGGGTAATGGTTTGAATTATATGTCAAGACTGACTAAGCTCAGAAGAACGGGGTAGAGGTGAGGTATCACACCCCACCCCCCAAAAAAAGGAAAGTAATTCAGAAATTAGACTCAGGTGACCAAAATGAAAGTATTGGGCAGGTGCATTTGCAAATATTACGGGTGCAGCGTGTGTACCAACTACAATAATCACTATATGGTGCAATAAAATAAAAGAAAGGAGTACTGTATTTAATGAGGTCTTACAAGAAAATGTAATAATGGAACCGGCAATACCAACGGATTTGTGAGCAGTAAATTTGCTCAGATGGTGAATGTTACACTGCCCGATTCTGCAGTATGTAATTAACCAGATCATCCCGATATCAGTAATTTCAGTCAAAACACTTGTAAATCAGTGGTACAAAAAGCTATACATTATGTACCACATAGGAAACTGTGTTGGGATATGCCGATTGCTATAATTACCAGCTCTTAAGACATTTTGCAGGTCACTTGGAATGCCAGTGGTGAATAAAAGGACAGCTCCAAACAGCTGTCAAGCAGAAAAGTGAGGGACAGTGTACGGGACAAAAATAAAAGGGCAGGGGCAGGAAGGAAAGAACTTGTAATCGCTGGCAGTGAGCGTGCACCTCCTCCGACAGGTTATAGACTGCAACGTGAATGTGTACGCAACCTCCGGGGCGGTCATTTTGAACAAAGGAGGTGCACAATCGGCATAGAATGCCATTTTTTTCATTAAATTTCTTTAAAATTACAAACAAGAAAACTGCAGTGATTGTAACAGAGGAAGCAGAATGACAAATATTACAGAAAGTTGGATGGGTGAGTAAATAAAAAAATTTACTTGTAATGCAGTTGACAATCTGACAGTGCCGCTTTAAGTTCTCGGAGTTCCAAGAATTATTTTCTGTTTCTTATGCATTTGATTTAATTACAGACTCAAATGCATATTTTTGTCTGCAGCTGTGATAGTGCTGTTTAAGTTTTCACTGCCATGCCAAGTTGCCTAGCCTAGCTATAAATCCATTCTCAGACCTGTAGCTCTTTGAGGATGTTGGTGCTAATATTCTAAACTTCTACTCTCTTCTTGTAGCTGCTGTGGTACATTGTCTGATTGGTGCTTTTATATACTGTTTGATATTGATCTGTACCTGTACTGTGTTGGCAGAGTTGGATAATCCATCTCAACTGGGATAGCCATACAAAAATATGCATTTGAAGCTAAATGCAAAAGAAATTCAGTTAAAACACTGTCCTTGGAGGCTTGGAGCTGGGTAATCGCAAACCTGGCTGGGAACATCTGAACACAAATTCTGTAGAAAGCATCACTGTCCGTCTACTTGCATGAAACACGATTGTAGAAAATGATTCTTTTCTTGGCACTCCAAGGAGAACTTTGCCCCCCTGACAGTAATGCTCTGCACAGTCTTGACATGTAGAACAAATCCATAAAGACAGATAACGAGCAACTGCAAAAGTGGCTGGGGATCAGCTTGAGTGGGACCACTCACTCACACTGACAAGTAGACAGACATGAAACTTGATGTTGTGTACCATCTGCAAAAAGTATTGTGTAAGCCTAGGTAGGTAGGTCGTACTGGCAGTGGCATCAGCCGACTGACAAAAGCATTGAAATGTTTATATTTTTCTACAGCATTGTTTGCTCCTGACTGAGAGATAACCACACACAACTAAATGCTTTAAAGGTAGCATCTTCTGTATCTAATAATCAAGTGCAAACAATGTTGTAGAAAACTTCTGGGCTGTCATGTCATTGGTTTCTGTGTAATGCCTTCTTTGTTCCTCCATCCCATTGTTATATTACATGTCATGTCAATAGCTGCTGACTGCCCTGTCTACACCATCCAGTCCACTGTTGAGCTTGTACTTCAGTTCATGTTGGTATTTTACAGTAAATCTGGGCACCTGGGGCTGTGGCACTGGCATGGCAGCTGTTCTCTTCCCCTGGCTGTTTCAATATTGTAATAAATCTGGGCATCCATGGCAGTGGCAGCTGTAACTTTTTCCTGTACACTGTCCTACTCAGCCAGTATAATGTTATGCTTGTACAACTGTGTTAGCTTGGTTTTGCCCATTCACACTCTCTATTCCAGAGGAATTACCACCCTGTAGGGGTATGAAAGGCAAGGAACCCTTGGAGAGAGTGTTCCACCTCTAGAGATGCCATGGGACGATTCCCATGGCTAAAGGTACCTTAGGAATCTCCCTAAGGAGAGAAGCGCTGCCACTGGAGGAGGAGGGAAGGGTGGAAGGGCAAAGAAAAAATGCTTCACAATGAGGCTGAGAGGAACTGCTTATATAGCTCAAGAAATGTGAGTGGCTGGCTGCTTGGCCACTGAACTCCAGGCAAAAGCCTTTCCAATTCACTGTCCTACACAGCTAGTATAGTGTTATGCTTGTGCAACTATTTTAGTTTGGTTTTGGCCATTCACACTCTATTCCAGAGGAATTATCACCCTGTAGGGGTGCAAAAGGCAAGGAACCCTCAGAGAGGGTTCCACCCCTAGAGGTGCCACGGGACAATTCCCATGGCTAAAGGTACCTTAGGAATCCCCCCAAAAAATGTAGTACAATCATATCCCAAAGAAGGAGGCAACATGAAGCATATGAGCAAGCAGTAACTGTGATGTAGTAGCAGTAACTGTGACGTAGTAGTAGAGAAGCATAGACAGTTTGATAACATAATGAGATGCTCAGTTTGATAACATAATGAACTGCCCAGGTTTGCATAGCATGATACTAATGGTTTGCATTGAGATTAGGGGATCCTGTAAGGAGAGAGGGAATGGCAGGACATCCTCCACCTCTATCCAACAGTGGAACCTACCTAAAGAAACTAGGGGACACTACCATGCTAACTAAGAGTTATGACCTGAGGCAACAGAGGAGAGAAAAAAACCCTATGAGGAGGAAATCTCTGGGGATCCAAGGCCTAGGTCACCTTCCCTCCAGGTTTGGGATAGTTTATTTAGTGATGGCTCTGCAGCTGAAATTTGGAAAACCCAATTAAAGGGAGGTGGAAAATATTCCAATTTGGAGGAAGGCTCTCACTCAAACCCTCTTGCGGGAACACCATGGAAGGTTGTGAGAAAACTCTGCAACAATACATGCAACCAAGGCACAGGAGGAGAGCAACGACTGCTGAGGCACTCACCTGACCTACCTGCCCTAAAATCAAACCAGGTGAACCAGAGGCAGTTGTAGGGAGAATGCAGTGAAGGTGCCTTGCTAGAGAAACCACTAAAGTCAATGGCTAACCATTATAGTGGAACACTAGAGCCAAAGGAGGTAACTTTTTCCACCTTTCACTGCTAGTCTTAAATTCTACACCAGGAGTTGCTGTAGTGTAGCAGGCAGCTAAAGCCAAGCCCAGGTCAAGGACATTCCCAGCTATGGGCCAGGTAAGAAGGATCCTGCCCCAAGTTGGACACGCTCGAGATGTGGACTAAATACAGAGCAGGACCATTGGCTGCAGGAACCTTGCACCAGGATAGAATGGCTGGTATAGCCCAGAAATTGATTGAGCTGAAAAGCTGGTGATCTGAATGAGCATGGCATGCTGAGCTCATAATGGGCATTGTGTGCTGAAACCTTGCACAGTCGACTGCAGAACTGAGTGCAGCAGAACCCCAGAGGCTGAAGCCGAGGGGATGGCAATAGGCATGAAGCAATGATCTGCGTAAGCAATGAGCAATGACAGCGTAAGCAAGTGTGGACCTGCATGTAGGTCAATAAACAGTAGTAGTGAAAGGTGGACCTGCACGGAAGTCTGTATAACATATAGCAATGAAACAGCACTGAATTGTGGGCAAGCCAGCCAGACATGACTAGCCAAATCAAGGTGACAAATACTCTGAGGATTTTTGGTGGTGAGGCAGAATTTAATAAATAAAGCTATAGTATCAGCCTCAGCAGGAGCTTAGTTGGCTGACCTCAGAGTTGTAACTGCAATAAAACATGGAGACAATGCTCTGAAAGCAGGTGTAGCCAGGCAGTGCAATGAAGCTGCAAGTAGAAAGAGAGCATGAATGAGCAGCATAGCTAGGGTCAGAATAAACCTGTCAGGTGAAAACAATTGAGTATGCAACATAGAGAAGCTATGGTTGAGCTGAAACACATAGATAATGATTGCAGTAGCACTGCAGTAGTTTGAGTGTGGTGAGCAACAGTGTGAAAACACAAGCACTGGGTACAATAGTGTAACCCCCCTAAAATATAGGGGTTCCTGAAAAGTCTTCCTTGAGCTAGCTTAAATGCTCACTGCCAGGCTGGTGTCCTGCGTTTTAGCAGTTTAAATGTATTGCCAGAGAGTGTCTGTATAGCCTCTATGTACTGTCTCTTTAAGAGCTGCCTGGATTGCAGTCATAATTACTCTGAGGGGGAGCTCTGTTAGAAGATGTACTTGTTTGCTGATCATTTGTTAGAGTAGTAATAATGCTGCAGTTTTTTCTAACCTGCCTTCCTTGTAGCATGGACAGTTCTGTTTGTTTCCATCATCTTGGTAATGGACTGCTGAAATGGGCCAATCAATACATTTAGGACTCTAAAATGGAGCCTGCCTACAGGGGCTTGGTGGGGCCAAAACTTGTAGGACTTGAGGCTTTGGGCTTTTGGTGCCTAAAATGGAGGGGGAGCCCTTGTTGTGACTGACAGACAGATCAGCCAACCGAACCTTTTGGATCTTGGGGAAAGTCTCACACTGCTTGAAGTTTCAGTTAGGTCTTAGTTGGGAAGTGAAGAAGTAACAGCTTGAGATAGTTCGAGCAACAATCCATAGTGGATTTGCATGGGAGAACTGTGGAAAGGCCTGAGTTTGGCCTGCATGCCTGCCTGCTGTTCCTGAGAGGGAACTTGTGCTTTTTTTGGACAAATCCGAATCTGGAGAGCGAATTAAGCCACTGAATTGTGACCAGGCTTTAACCTGAAGAGGACAGAAGATTTGCTGAATGCAATTGGCCTGTCAGGACTTCCAGCTACCTCTGAACTCCCGGATTGTGCATAGACTCTGTAATTGCAACCGGAGAGCCATTTGCCTGGTACAGTGGAATTTCCTTATACATGAATGTGCTGTGTGCTTATAGTTGGTCGTGATTTGGTTCCCCACTGTGTGTCTGAACTGTGTTTTGCTTGCTGTAGGCTGTATCCAGCTCCATGGACTGAATCTGTATCCATTTCCATTTGCCTGGGCCCTGCTACACTGGCCCAGCCAGAATACCTGATATGCAGAGAAAGTCGACGAGAGGCCTGCCTGGGGATCAGCCCCCTGCTCAACGCCTTGAACAGAAATGACGCCTCGGTGATTCGTGTGGGCCCTGCTTCTCTGGATACTCCAGCCAAACAGCCTGCAGTCTTGATTTCGTCCTGCCTGTGTCCAGTATTGGGTATCATGAGTAAACATCAGAGTAGCTCCCTGCAACAACAGCTAAATCTAAAAGTGTTATCATCTGATTGTCTTGTTGCCTTTTCTTTCAAGAACTGAGCCCTCCGGCTCCAGATTACAAATAGTGTGTGTTGTGCATGTTGCTTTCTTCCATCACAGGGTCCCAACCAGCTGCAACATTCCTGGCTAGCCCACTGTTTTCCTACCTGGGTACCCAGAGTGTGTGACTGTATAGGGACTCTGAACTGCATGCATAACTGTCTGGTTAATATAGCTTTTAAGCAAATCAACCTGATTATGCCCCACCCTTGTTCAAGTCCCCTGAAAAAATCAGATTTAACTTTGTTAGCATTTAACCTGACTGTGGTTCCACTTTGTGCCAAAAGTATTGTACTGTTGCTATTTGCTGTGCTTAACCTTGTTTTACAGGGGATCCCCAGGGTCACTCTAGAGGAACCAGCCCTGGTGGTAAGTGCAAATAGTGTGGGTAATTGCCTGGTGAATAAGGGTCATTGTGAAAGTAATTACTGTATATTGTTCAGGCCACTAGAAGGGAAAGAGGGGGGTCACAGTGTCCCGGATGGCTGTGCCCAGGTTAGCTTGACTACTAACAACCCTGACCTCTGGGTAGAGGCACCCGTTTCAATACCCAGCCCCTTAACCTGCTACTAGCCAAGCAGGCAGGGGTAGCAGCCCTTGGGATAGTGCCACCTAGGGGTTACAATAGTAATTGGAGCAAACAGTAGCAGTGGCTGCAGTTGTAAGTAACTGAAAGCAGTAGTATAAGCTCTAAGTAGCAGTATGCTAGGAGCTGAGAAACAAAGCCTCAAAAGACAAAACCAAAACACAGCAACACAGAAAACAGGGAACAAGGCCCAAAAACAAAAACAAGACACACAAAACACAAGGAAGCACACAGCCGGAGAAAATATACAAACCAGAAGCAGGAAAACAAACACCGAAGTCCAGCAGAGACACACAGAAACAGTGGGGGAGGCCCAGCCAGCTCAAAGGACAGACCAACAGAGCCTCCGGCTGCAAAGAAAAAATGCTTCATAATGAGGCTGAGTGGAACTGCTTATATAGCTCAGGAAATGGGAATGGCTGTCTGCTTGGCCACTGAACTCCAGGCAAAAGCCTTTCCAATTGTTAACACAGGGAAGTTACAGCTGCCACTGCCACGGATGCCCAGATTTACTACAATATTAAAACAGCCAGGGCGAACAGCTGCCATGCCAGTGCTACTCCCACGGGTGCCCAGGTTTACTGTAAAATACCAACATAAACTGAAAGCACTAAAAGGATGTCTGCCAGCACCCACCCACTGTTTAACTCCAGTGCATGAGTAGTTAATCTGGGTAGTAGGCACCCATGTATATCTCTTCAACTGAAATGGTGTTAAATGTCCTTTTGACTGTTACAAACTTTCATGTCTGTATTATCTCCTGTGAAGTACACCTTGTTTAGCCTGCTGTAAACACTTTTCTTAACTTATTAAATTATTTTGCTATCTGGTTAGCATGTTGCACAAGCACAACCACCGTGTGTAGTAAGTGGCCAGTGCTGTCTGCTGTGTGTGATGATACATAGATACATACATACGTAAACACTGTCGGCAGATAAGGGCCTACAGCCCACCCAGTCTGCCCATTTGAGCCTGTAAGTTCGCTTTATGTTTTCCTAGAAGTCTGTTGCCCCTTACCCCTGACCTCCAGAATTCCCTTATATCTATCCCATGCATTCTTAACCCTTAGGCTGCCAATAGAAATAGAACATATAGGAATTCAGAACTGATATATCAGTCTGCAGCACAGCAAGGGTTAAATCCTGTGATTGTTTCAGCCCCATTACTTCCTCTCGCAGGGTGTTCCACTTGTCCGCCACCTGTTCTGTGAAGAAATTCTTCCTCACATTTCCTCTGAATCATCCTCCCTCCAACTTCATCCCATGCCCTCTAGTCCTGGAACATCTTTTTCACTGAAAAATAGAGTATTCCTGCACCCTGATCCTGCCTATAAGATACTTGTATGTCTCTATCATTTCCCCTCTCTCCCTCCTCTCCTCCAAGGAGCACATATTCAAGTCCTTCAACCTGCCCTCATAGGATTTGTGATACAATCCATGTAGCATCTTTGTTGCCCTCCTCTGAACCTTCTCTACCTTGTCTATGTCCTTATGTAGGTAAGCTCTCCAGAACTGTACACTGTACTCCGGGCAGGGCCTCACTAGTGTTTTGTATAGTGGAATCATGACCTCCCTTTTCCTACTGGTGATGCCCCTGTCTATGCATCCCAGCATCCTATTTGCTTTACCTGCTGCCTTGTCACACTGTTTCCCTACTGTGAGGTCATCAGAGTTGATAACCCCAAGATTATTTTCCTGCTTGGTGCATGCTATACTGTCACCACCCAACTGATATGTCGTTCCAGGGTTTTGGTGCCCCATATGCATTATCTTGCACTTCTTTGCATTGAATTTCAGCTGCCAAACCCCTGTCCATTCTTCAAGTTTCTGCAGGTCCCTCCTCATTCTATCTACATCCTCTGGCATGTCCACTCTGTTACAGAGCTTTGTGTCATCAGTGAACAGGGAAATTCTGCCTTCTAGGTCCTGCACAATGTCACTGATGAAGATGTTGAATAGGACTGGTCCCAGCACTGATCCCTGTGGTACCCCACTGGTCACTCTTCCCTCTGTGGAGTGACAGCCATTTACCACCACCCTCTGTGTCCTGCCGCCCAGCCAGTTACCTACCCACCACACTACTGTCCTGACCACACCCATATTCCCAAGTTTGTGTAATAGTCTTCTATGTGGCACAGTGTCAAAGGCCTTGCTGAAGTCCAGATAGGCCACGTCCACTGCCCTCCCTTGATCCACCTCCCTTGTCACCCGTTCAAAAAATTAAATGAGGTTGGTCTGACATGCCCACCCCCTGGTGAAACCATGCTACCTTGGGTCCTGTAATCCACTGGCAACCAGATGTTCCACCAATCTCTCCTTCAGTAGTGCTTCTATGATCTTCTCCACTGCTGAGGTGAGGCTGACTGGTCTGTAGTTCCCTGCTTCCTCTTTGTTCTCATTTTTGTATAAGGGGACTACATCTGCTGTCCTCCAGTCTTTGGGTACTTCCCCTGTTTCCAGTGATGGGCTAAACACTGTGTCCCGTGTTTGTTACTGGTAACATATTGGAGCTGCCATGCAGAATTGCATCCAATAACGTTGGATAAGAATCATGTGCTTGCATTTTAGGATGTTTTAGCACAAATGTTCCACACAGCTTAAACTTTAAAGTACCATTCTTAAATGCAACCATTGTAGGGTTTCTCTAGGTAAATGTTTCCATGCAGATGTGACTGTTAAAATATGAAACGTTTTGATGTTACCCCCATGGCACTGTTACTGAGCCACTGTAGTGTTTGACTAAAAAAAATACTGTATTTTATATTAGCCAGTATCACTGGCAGATATAAAGTATATGTTTTTTATTTAAACGGTACCTGAATGCAGCAACAGTTTCATTTCTGGCAACTTTTTCCCCCTGAACCCTTCCTTATGTATGCACAACTGCACCACATATAAATTATATGTAACACATGATGCGATAGAATAGTCTGTGCCTAAACCTCGGATTACATTTCCATCTTGTACTTGATGAGAGGTTTTATATGTACAGTGTAAGCCAAAGACTTTTCCTGTTCATGCTATATAGGTAGGCCACCACTTTTAAGGGGGGGATAATTTAATTTACGCAGTCACTCAATTTCAAAGTTATGGCATTTCCACTGTGTATATTTAAATAATGTGTCAATATTTCCACATATTACGTTTAAAAAGAGATGCTGTACAGCAGAGGTATCACTGGCTTAAAGAAAGATTTTGTGTGATTGTGTGTGAAACATAGAATTTGATGGCAGATAAGGACCGCTTGGCCCACCTAGTCTGCCCATTTCCCTACCTAATGGATAAGCTGCAGATCCTAGTTATCAGATCCGTGTGTATGTGTGTATGAACAGTCTGTCTTTAAGCATCATAACTCCGCAGTACAGCATCTCTTTTTAGGTGTAATATGTTGACCTAGAGTAGAGAAAGGAACTTTCACTCAGGAGTCATGCCCGTGCCTGTGAATGTTGTGGTAGGGCAGCATTGGTGAAAGGCAGCAGAAACACAGAAACATAGACTTTGATGACAGATAAGGACCGCTTGGCCCACCTAGTCTCCCCATTTCCCTACCTACAAGATAAGCTGTAGACCCTAGTTGATTAGCAGCTTACATCAAAGGCCTCCCCTGTGGGTACTGTTTAAAATACAAATATATATTGTCAGTTTGTCTGCTGCATGCTGTGGTTGACATGGCCTAGAGGTCTCAGACAGACTTGGCAGGAGGACTTTTAAAATACACTTAGTGATGCAAGTGAAATCATTAAGTTTAAGACCTGGCAGAACAACTGTGAGAGTCAGCCAGCCCAAGACTCATTAGAAGCTCTTTATGTATGCTGCTAGAAATGTTTTGTGAAGGCCAGATGGAAAACATGCATATAGATGTGGCTGCATTAGCAGCTAATTATGTGCACCTGGTAGAATTTGTAGGACAAATGTAAAAAAAATGGACAAGTTTCATTTGATTTAGACTCATTAACACCTGCTTAGATATACTTGGGAGATATTGCATATCATGGGACATCAAGAGCAAGATCAGTCTGTTTGCTGATGATACCAAGGTAGGCGCAGTGGTGGATGACCTGGGGGATGGCAGGGGTTGCAGGATGATCTGGCAAAGCTTGAAACCTGGTCAGACACCTGGCAACTAGGCTTTAATGCCAAAAAGTGCAAGGTGCTGCATTTTGGGATGAAGAACCTAAGGAGGAGTTACCAGCTGGGGGGAGTACAGCTAGCCCAGACAGAGGAGGAGGAGGAGGAGGAGAAGGATCTGGGGGTGCTCATTACAGGGTCAATGAACAACTTGGCACAATGTAGGAAGACAGCTGCAAAGGCCAACAAAATGCTGGGTTGTATTGCAAGGGATATATCCTCGAGGAGGGAGGAGGTGATTCTGCCACTGTATATGTCATTAGTTAGACCGCACCTGGAGTACTGTATGCAGTACTGGCACCCATATCTGAAGAGGGACATTAAGTTACTGGAGGGGGTGCAGCGCAGGGTCACAAAGATGATCAAGGGGCTGGGGGACTTATCATATGAGAGGAGGTTGAGGGAGTTGAACATGTACTCACTGGAGAACAGGAGGGATGGGGGGACATGACTGAAACCTTTAAATACATGAAAGGAATAAACAAGACAGGTACAGAGGGGCTGTTCAAAGTAAGGGAGGGGAGGGACTCCAGGGGCCATGATATGAGACTGGAGGGAGGAAGGTTCAGGAGGGAGATGAGGAGACACTTTTTTACAGAGAGGGTGGTGGCTGGGTGGAATGCATTACCTGCAGAAGTGGTATGCCAGTCTGGCAGAGCAAGGTTCCTCTATGATGGCACCCTCAGTGGAGACCAAGAAGAATGCTGAGGACATCCACAAGGGAGACCCACAGAAGGGTGGCAAGGGACACCACAGGGGAAGGAAACAGCTTCTGATAGGGGACTCAATTGTTAGAGGGGTAGACCTATGGAAGGGAGAGGAGAGAGAAGTAAGGTGCCTGCCTGGTGCCATGGCTTGGAGGGACAAGAAGGAATCCTCAGGATTGCAGAAGCAGCATCACAGGAGAGGAACTAGATATCATTGTCCACCTTGGGACAAATGACCTAGCTAGGTATGGGATCAGTGCAGTGCAGGATGAAATTGTGGAGTTGGGGAGGGGCCTCAGAGAGGTAGCAAGCACAGTTACCTTCTCAGAGGTGCTGCCAGTCCATGGCAGGGGTGTGAGGCTAGGGTACTACACACCATGCAGTTTAATGAATGGTTGCAAAACTGGTACAGAGCACAGGGCTTTGGCTTCATTGGGGACTGGGGGTACACCTGGAGAGATGAAGGTTTATACTGGCAGATGGTCTGCATCTGTCCATGAAGGGAACCAAGATCCTAAGTGACAGGTTTAAATGCTTCCTTGGCAAGCTTTTAAACTAGCCATGGGGGAAGGGGCTAATAAGAGGCAGGAAATTTCAAGCCTCCCCCCACAAAACATGACAGGTAGTAAGGTAAACACTGAGGTACAGTGCTCAACAGAGGGCAGGACAGGGGTAAATGGAAAAATAGACAATGGCAAAAAGAGCAGGCATGGGGAAAAAAGATAAAGCCAACATTAAATGGAGGGCAATGAGTACCAATGCCCATAGTCTGGGAAACAAGCTTCCTGAGCTAGTAGCCTTGATGGAAGATGAACACTTGGATATTGTGGCAGTCACAGAAACATGGTACACGGGGAACCATGACTGGGATGTCAACATACCGGGGTACACAGTCTACAGAAGGGACAGGGAGGGAAAAAGAGGAGGTGGAGTAGCTCTATACATAAGGGAAGGGATCAAAGCTACAGAACTAAAAAGTAAAGGGGGAGGACAAGAGGCACTCTGGGTCACCTTGGAGACAGGGAATGGCATCACAATCCGCACAGGGGTTGTATACAGACCCCATCTCAAGGGGAGGAAATGGACAAGAAAATGATAGAGGACATTCTCAAAATGGCTGAAAAAGGGGAGATACTGTTAATGGGGGACCTGAATATGCCAGATGTTAACTGGATAACATGTACTACAGCCACATCCAAGAGCAGGGTCATTCTCGATGCCCTGCAGGGGACAGGCCTTAGACAGCTAGTGTTGGAACCCACTTGGGATGAAGCAATACTAGACCTGGTACTCTCAAATGGAGAGAAGATCACAAATTTAGAAGTCGGTAGACATCTGGGAACAAGCGACCACTGCACAGTGTGCTTCACAATAAGCACAACCATGGAGACAAGCCATACAAAAACAAGCATACTGGACTTTAGAAGGGCTGTCTTTGGCAAAATGGGTGAATACCTGAGGAATACACTAGCAAATGGGAAAAAAGGAGGGGTGGAAGAACAATGGAGAAACATCAAAACTGCCATCATAGAGGCAATAAGCCTTTGTGTGAAACAGATAAAGAAAACAAAGCGATTAAAAAACCACTATGGTTCTCAAAATAGGTGGCAGGGAAGGTTAAGGAGAAAAAGGCTGCATTCAAAAAGTATAAGGCATCACAGAAGGAACACGACAGGGAACTGTATCAATTAAAGCAGAAAGAAGTGGGGAAGGCAGTCAGAATAGCAAAAGCCCAAACTGAGGAAAAAATAGCCAAGTCAGTTAAGAAGGGGGATACAACCTTTTATAGGTACATTAGGGAGCATAGAAAGGTTAAGGGAGGAATAGTGAAGATTAATTATGGAGAGGGGAGGTGGGCAGAGGGAGACAGTGAAAAGGCAGAGATACTGAATGAATACTTTTGCTCAGTAGTCACAAAAGAAGATGAGGAGGAGTTTTCTAAACCAGACAATAGAAGGACTCTGGGTAGGGGGGTTGACACCAGTCCATTTACAGAAGAAAGAGTCCTGAAAGAACTCCTAAAACTCAAGGTGGACAAAGCAATAGGGCCTGATGGGATTCACCCCAGAATCCTAAAAGAACTAAGGGAGGACCTAGTGACACCACTGACCACACTTTTTAACAAATCATGGGAGGATGGGGTGGTACCTGAGGACTGGAAGAGGGCAGATGTGATTCCCCTTCACAAAAGTGGGAGCAAGGCAGAAGCAGGAAACTACAGACCTGTAAGTTTGACCTCAGTGGTAGGGACAATGATGGAATCACTTCTGAAAGAAAGAATTGTTGAGTACCTAGAGGCCAGCGGGACACAGGACCCAAAGCAGCATGGATTTACAGCAGGAAGGTTATGTCAGATGAATCTAATCGATTTGTTTGACTGGATGACCAAAGTAATAGACCAGGGAGGGGCTGTGGATATGGCCTACCTAGACTTTAGCAAGGCATTTGACACAGTCCCGCACAAAAGATTAATAATCAAGTTAGCCAGCTTGGGAGTGGGTCCCAGGGTGATAGTCTGGGTTGCAAACTGGCTGCACAACAGGGCACAGAAGGTAATAGTGAGTGGCACACATTCCGAAGAAAGGGGGGTCACTAGTGGAGTACCTCAGGGCTCAGTACTGGGTCCAGTCCTCTTTAACATCTTTATAGGTGACATTGCAGAGGGTCTAGAGGGAAAGGTATGCCTCTTTGCAGATGATACAAAGATCTGTAACAGAGTTGATACACGGGGGGGTAGAAAGGATGAGAAGGGACTTGGCAAGGTTGGAGGAATGGTCAGACATATGGCAACTTAGATTCAATGCAAAGAAGTGCAAAGTAATGCACCTGGGAAACAAAAACCCAGGAGAAGAGTACACAATGGCAGGGGAGGTACTAACAACAACAAAAATGGAACAGGACTTGGGGGTAGTCATAGCGGATGATCTAAAGGTAGGTAAGCAATGTGAGAAGTCAGTGAGGAGAGTCAGGGGGATACTGGGATGCATAGGAAGGGGCATCACAAGTAGAAAAAGGGAAGTGGTTATCCCTCTGTACAGACAGTTGGTGAGACCCCATCTGGAGTACTGTGTGCAGTTTTGGAGACCTCATCTATGCAAGGACATAGACAGGATAGAAGCAGTCCAGAGGAGGGCAACTAAAATGGTGCAGGGTCTGCATCAGAAGTCATATGAAGAGAGACTGAGAGAGCTTAATATGTATACCCTTGATGAAAGGAGGGACGGGGGAACATGATAGAAATGTTCAAGTACCTCAAGGAATCAACAAAGTCCAGGAGGGTAGCATCTTTCAGAAAAGAGATGTAAGAACAAGGGACACAATTAAAGATAGAGGGGAACGGCTCAGGGTAATGTGAGGAAATCTTTTTCATGGAGAGAGTGGTGGATGCGTGAACTGCCTTCCTGGGGAGGTTGTTGGGGCTAAAACAGGGGGAATCTAAACATGCATGGGACAGACACAAGGCAATTGTAGTGGGGGTGGCAGAAGTAGGCTGTTGGTTAACTAGAATCTGCAGCTTATCCAGTAGGTAGGGAAATGGGCAGACTGGGTGGGCCAAGTGGTCCTTATCTACCGTCAAAGTCTATGTTTCTATGTATCCAGTAGAACAGTGGACTGCTTCAAAAGGGGATGGGACAGGACAAGGGGGAGGGTTAATGAAGGGGAAGGGTAGAAGGGAGGGACAGCTGCACAATAAGGGGTGCTAGCTGCACATTCGAGCAGACTTGATAGACCTCTAGGCCTTTATCTGCTGGCAAATTTTGTATATTTCGTATGTTCGTAAAGGTAGACATTGAAGGTGTTATCCAACTATCTAGATTAGAAGTGATGCTGCTCTGCCTCTCTGTTACTCCTCTCTGTAAGTGAAATGCCATGGACCACCCGTCCACCCACCCTGAAGTCAGCATTACATTTTTTTCTCTTGATTGTCATCCTCAATAGGCCTTCAATATTGCACTGCTTTGATAAAATCAGATAACCCCTCAGTCCCATTCCTCCTTGGTGACACTCACCCCCCCCCCAACCTTAGCTCTCCCCAGGGTTCACTGTACCCAGGTGCATTATTAAGGAGCCAGTATTTTCCAGCACATTTTAATGTGTTTAATGTGTATTGTTAGCAATTTAATTGTGACTTTAGATTTTAGGCCTCATGATAAAATGGAAAGTGGCACATCTGAAAAAAGACACCAATATCATACATAACAGTTTTATTTAATATTATATTTATTAGAGTTGGAATGGAGAGACAGCCTGGACTCCAGCTGGACTACAGTGACCTGCCCCCTTCTGGACCTTGATGGAGTCATCAATGGGTAAGTAAATGTCTTACTCCTTCCTTTCTCAGTCTTTCATCCACACTAGAAAGTAAGAACACAATGAAGTTACACATTTTATTTCTGTGCCACACTATTGTCAAGTAGTATTTTGGCAGCAGCTTCAATGCAAAGTTAGCTTACCCTATTAGCTGTATAAGAATGATAATGTATGGGGGAGCTGATTTTGTCAAAATGGGAGAGTGCCTCAGAAAAGCACTGGCAAACAGGCAAGAAGGTGGGGTGGAGCAACAATGAGGAAACATCAAAACTGCCATTACATAGGCAACAAACCTTTGTGTGAAGCAAATAAACTGATCAAAATGAAAGAAAAAATCATTATGGTTCTCAAAAGAAGTGGCAGAGAAGGTTAGGGAGAAAAAGATAGCATTCAGGAAGTATAAGGAAACACAGAAGGTCAGGACAGAGAATTGTACCAGTTAAAGCAGAAGAAAGTGGGGAAGGCAGTCAAAATAGCAAAGGCCAGAACCGAGGAAAAGATAGCCAACTCGGTTAAGAAGGGGGGATAAAACCTTTTATAGGTACATTAGGGAGCAAAGAAAGACTATGGCAGGGATACTGAGGCTGGATAAAGAAGAGGGTGGTTGGGTAGAGATCACAGTGAAAAAGTAGGGATACTGAATGAATACTTATGCTCAGTATTCACAATGGAAAAGCAGGGGGAGATATCTAATCCAGTCAATAGAAGCACTCTGGATGGGGGGTTGATATTAGTCCTTTCACAGAAGAAAGGGATCTGAAAGAACTCCTAAAACTGAAGGTGGATAAAGCAATGGGGCCTGATGGGATTCACCTCAGAATTCTAAAAGAACTAAGGGAAGAACTAGTAACACCACTGACTACCCTTTTTAATAAATCATGGGAGGATGGTGTGGTATCTGAGGACTGGAGGAGGGCAGATGTGATTCCCCTTCACAAAAGTGGGAGCAAGACAGAGGTAGGAAACTATAGACCCGTCAGTTTGACCTCAGTGGTAGGGAAAATGATGGAATCACTTCTGAAGGAAAGAATTGTTGAGTACCTATAGGCCAGTGGGGCACAGGACCCAAGGCAGCATGGATTCACATCAGGAAGGTCATGTCAGATGAAATCTAATTGATTTCTTTGACTGGGTGACCAAAGTAGTAGAACAGGGAGGGGCTGTGGACATGGCCTACGTAGACTTTAGCATGGCGTTTGACCCAGTCCCACACAAAAGATTAATAAACAAATTAGCCAGCCTGGAAGTGGGTCCCAGGGTGGTAGCTTGTGTAAAACACTGGCTGGACAACAGGACACAGAGGGTAATAGTAAATGGAGTCCACAGTGAAGAAAGGGAGTTACTAGTGGGGTACACTGAGGTTCAATTACTGGGCTGGTCCTTTTTAATGTCTTTATATGACATTGCAGAGGGACTGGAAGGAAAAGTATGTCTCTTTGCAGATGACACAAAGATCTGCAACAGGGTTGATACACAAGGTGGGGTGGAAAGGATGAAAAGGGACTTGGCAAGGTTGTAGGAATGGTCAAATGTATGGCAGCTTAGATTCAATGCAAAGAAGTGCAAAGTAATGCACCTGGGAAACAAAAACCCAGGGGAAGAGTACACAATGGGGGAGGTGAGATACTGACAACAACAAAAATGGAAAGTGACCTGGGGTAGTCATATCAGATGACCTAAAAGTGGGCAAGCAATGTGAGAAGGCAGTAAGGAGGGCTGGGGGGATCCTGGGATGCACAGGGAGAGACATCACCAGTAGAAAACAAGAGGTTGTTGTCCCTTTGTACAGACAGTTGGTAAGGCCATATCTGGAGTACTGTGTACAGTTCTGGAGACCCCATCTCCACAAAGGCATAGACAGGGTGGAGGCTGTCCAGAGGAGGGAAACCAACATGGTGCAGGGTCTGCACCAGAAGACATATGAAGAAAGATTAAAGGAGCTTAAGATGTATAGCTTCGAGTAAAGGAGGGGGAGGGAGGACATGATAGAAACTTTCAAATACCTCAAGGGAATCAACAAAGTCCAAGAGGGTAGCATCTTTTAGAAACAGAGATGTGCAAGAACAAGGGGACACAATTTGAAGATTGAGGGGGGACAGAGGTAGCTCAGACAGCTCAGAGGTAATGTGAGGAAGTATTTCATCACAGAGAGGGTTGTAGATGCATGGAACAGCCTTCCTGAGGAGGTCATGGACTCAAAAACAGTAGGGGAATTCAAGAATGCATGGGAAAGATATTAGGCAATTCTAGTGGGGGTAGGAGGAAGAAGGCTGTTGGTTAGCTAGGATCTGCAGCTTATCCATTAGGTAGGAAAATGGGCAGACTGGGTGGGCCAAGTGGTTCTTATCTGTCATCAGGTTCTTTGTTTCTATGTTTCTATGTTAGCTTACCCTATTAGCCATATAAGAATGATAATGTATGGGGGGCCCTTACTAAGTAAAATCAAGCAGATTCCTTCCAACCTTGTTATGCAATCGATATGACATTACTCTGTTAACCCTTTGTATGTCATATCAATGGTATAACAAAACAGAATGCTCACAATGGTCACAGCTTAAATGTTTAATGTGTTGTTGGTATTAAACTGATTTGCACGAGGCTGTAAGAATACTGTGGTGAGGAACTTGATATACATTGTTATAAAATGGGCTAAGGATTTGGCTGTTAACCAGAAGCCCCATTTAGAATACAGCTCTATTTTCAGGGGTTTGCAAACTCTGCCCATTTTATAAGTGCAATAAGCCACTATGGGGATGTGCATTGGACAGTTTGAATACATGGCTAGGGGGTTCAATCTGCCACCTCATTCCTCATCATGCCCCCAAGCCATGCATTCCAACTGTTTAACGCACACCCCATTATTTCCTATTGCGCTCTTGATGAATCAATCTTCCTGTTTGATTTCAGGATGTTTAAAGGGAATGCTTAAAGGGACACTGTCAGCCTGTGTTTCATCATATTATTTCTAGTTAAAAACCTTCATTTTATGATTACTTACCTTCTCTAAAATTCATTGATGTTGTCTGTTTTGTCTGACTCCTTGTTTAGTAGAACTGAAATGCATGCTAATGTATATTTATAAACAACCTTGTTTTGTTTAGAATCCCAGATCTGTTCTTACTGCATACTTTCTGAGCATTATAAATACACCCAAACTGTGCAGTCACTCATGAGGCAGTAGGCTTCTAAATTCCTACTGCATCATGAGGGGCTAGACTGTGTTGTGGGTGTTCCCAAGTCTAGAAAAGGTGCAGTTGGTACTGATTAAGGAATGTAAGCAAGCCTGTGCTTGTGTGGTAACACTAGTATGATGAGCAGTCTATTTTTAACTTTTTTAAAGAAAAAAGTCAGAATCAAACTACCAGCTACATCAGCAATCTTTACAGAATGTAGGGGTAAGGGGAAACAGACTTCTAGGAAAACAAACTGAACTTACAAGCTCAAATGGGCAGACTAGGTGGGCCATAGGCCCTTATCTGCCGACACTGTCTATGTATCTATGTATCATAAAATGTGTTTTTTAAGCTGGACACTTTGAGACCTCAGGGGGTTGACAGTGTCTCGTTAATATAAGAAGACAAGCTCAAACACTGCTGATTAATCAATCTTCCTGTTTAATAATGTCTAAAGAGCTACTGGCACCTCAGCAAAAACTTTGGAAAACATGATGGGAGTAACTGTCACAATCACAAGCAGTGCATTATGACCTCTGGTAGGGAGAATGTAATGGAAATAGATGAGCTCTTCAGGAGCAAAGATCCTGTTTTCTTGCAATTTACCTTAGTAATTAATAATGGAGAGGGGGTGTCATAAAATTAATGTGAAATATACTCTGAACTTCTAAATATTGTGTTTAGCTAAATCTCTTCTGAAGGTGTCAGCTGCTCTTTAAAGAGTAGGTGCGCACTGTCATTTTTCTAGCCCCTCACAAACATACAGGATAGCTGACCTGCTCCAGTGTTGAGAGGTATTAAAAATACCATGCGCTTCAGTCCAGTAAAAAAGTTCAGGACTCCTAATGTGTACCCCAGGAAAAACAGAACCACTTCCTGAACCTGCTGACACACCCACAGCCCCCTTTTGTGATGTCAGAAAATGAGAGCTGTGTGTGTGTTCCAGTGACTGCCTAGGGGCATGTCAGCAGGTTCAGGAAGCAGCTCTGTTTTTCCTGTTTTTTAATACCCCTCAACACTGGAGTAAATCAGCTACCATATATGTTTGTGAGGGTCTGGAAAAATTACAGTGTGCACCTGCTCTTTAAGATGAACTCAATAAACATTGTTGAATCAAGCTTCCTGTTTGATGTAACAATGCTCAACAGTAGACAAACTCGCTAAACATTGTTGACGAATCAGTCTTCCTGTTTGAAGAATGCTGAAGCTAAGACTGACTCAAACATTGGCAAATCAATCTTCCTGTTTGCTTTAAGAATGCTTAACATAAGAATTAATTAAAAAAGTAATTCAGTCTCCGATTACTTTTTATTGTTAGCTGTATTGCGCATGCATAGCACCTGTTGCTGATGACTGACTCAATGAATTGTGTAGATGATGTACAAGATTTGATGGAGAAATGCAAATCAATAGTGACCGCATTACATTTCAAAGGGTACCTCACTGAAGAGGAAGTTGCCAACAATGATGACTGGCCTATGATGGACAGCCTCCTGGAGAAGACTGCAAATGTGCAAAACATTCTGGCTCTGCTATTCTGATTACCCAATTGAAGATGGTGGAAGTGGAACAGATGAGGAAGATATGCATTCAGAGTTTTGTCTCTTTCTCCATGATGATGATGATGCAACACCAGAAACCATTCTCGATGCCATCAGAGGCACACAGGAAAGTGGTCGAGGAGCAACATCTTCCAGAGTCATGCAACACAAAAGGCATTCTCACATAACTTTAAAACAACAGGTCATGACATGATGGAATTCAGTGCTTGTTATGTTTGAAAGCATCATAGATCTTCACCGGGAGGCTGAACAAGCTTTGAAATGCTCAGGACACGGCGAGCTGTGCCTCACAACTGAGGAGTTTGATATTGTTGAAGAACTCAAACATTTTCTTCTCCCATTTAAGGAGCTCACTGAACTGGTCAGTAGCAATCAACCGCATCTGGCACTAATACCACTCATAAAAAATGAGATTGTGGAAAAATCACAGAGCAGTAAAAAAGATCATCCAACTGTGCAGCAGGTGAAATGGCTTGTGCTGAAAAATGTAGAAAAGCACTTTCCAGAAAGTGACACAGTCAAACTGGCATGCTTACTGGATCCATCTACAAAGGAAGCTTTGCAACTATGTAGGGAGGAACAAGTAGTGGTACTGAAACATGCAGTTCAAGAACTGACAAGAGTTTGAAACTATGTCACCAGCTTTTTCAACAAGTTCAAGAGCCAGCAGCACACCATCAAAGACGTCAGTTGCAAGAGTGTCCATCAGTGATGAAGAGGAAGAGGAAGAGGACAGTCCAAATTTTCATGAGGATGACAAATGCATTCCCATGAGTAAGACAAGGAAAATGCTTCAGAAGCTGAAACAAAGCTTGTAACTCAGTGAAGACAGCTCAGCTGTGGAAGACGAAATTAACCGATATTTGACAGTGAAGCCTACAAGTGAGGAGGAAGATTTCCCACTTAAATTTTGGAAGATTAATGAACAGATACCCTACTCTGGCTCAGCTTGCAAAAATTTACCTTGGCATTATGACATCCAGTGTGCCAGTGGAATACGTGTTCTTGGTCACCGGGTTATTGTTGAATGGTAAACGATCGAGCATTGCCCCATACCATCTGAACTACATGTCATTTATTCACGACAACTATCCACTCTTTTTCCCACTGCCAAATAAAAAAACCTAAGCCCATTGGACAATTTTTTTTTGGGGGGGGTGACCTGTCTGCTCCAGTAAGCCTCTACAAAACTTATTCTAACTGCTGCCAATAGTCTTTCATCAACGACTTGTCTTGCACTTGATCACCAGTCACCACCCACACCCACCATGTCCTGGTAAAACACTATACCTGTTACTACTCTGGCTAGACTGCAACCCGAGAGGTTCCTGCAGATATGCCGCCCTTCTTGGAAGTTGGCACCAATGTCAAATGGCTTCTTAGAAGCTAGCTACCTAGATCATACAGTTTATAATTAAGAGCAATGGTTTACTAATGTGGCGAGGGGTGGGCATGCTCAGTTTGAGCATTGTGCATTGATTTTTTTCTTATTGCTGACAGTTCACCTTTAATAAACAATATTTAAAGAATGTGAACTTATTTCTTGCAGGTTTATACATGTATGTGCTGTTGCTAATGTGGTGGGACTTCACTGTATCCTTAACGGGACACTGTCGTTGGAACCTCTCACTATTATTATTACGTTTTTGTACATTTTGCTGGTGAGGTGATTGCTGTATGTATTGCAGGTCCTCTAAACCTGCCTCTTATGTCAATGATATCTCTGTATTATGTAACATATGCCAAATAAGTGTAATCATTTATTAAAAGATAAGAGGTTAAAGTATGACAAACTATTAAATAATAAAATTCAGCGATGGTGAAGGTTGAAAAAATTGGTTGGATTTTCTTTAGTAGTCGAAGTCACAAATTTCAAACTAGTTGGAAAAGTCAGTCACAATGTGTGGTAAGTCAGTCATAACTGGTTTTGCAACTGACTTCTGAGTCTAGGCCTGTGCAGAATCTGCTAGAACACAGGGGGGTGATGGAAAACATAGGGTGTATTGGGAAAATGGACTGTTATACACACAGGACATCAGAACGGAGGAAGGGGTGATGGGCAGGCAGCTTGTTGTTCCCCAGGAGTATTGTGGGTTATTGCTCAAGGTAGCTCATGATATTCCCATGTCTGGACATTTGGGCATTGCTTGTACTATGCAGCGCTTAGCCCATAATTTCTATTAGACCAATATTACCAAGCAGGTGAAGGAATATGGCAAATCCTGTCACCAGTGTCAGGAAATAAGGAATGCCGGAAGCAAAGCTAAGGCTGCCCTGATTCCCTTACCACTTGTGGAGGAGCCATTCCAGAAGGTTGGAATGGATATTGTGGGTCCTTTGAATACCTCAAGTTCCTCTGAAAAAAGGTATATATTGACAGTGTCTGATTATGCTACCCGCTATCCTGAAGCCATTGTGCTGTCCTCCGCTAAGACGGACAAAGTGGCAGATGCTTTGCTGGGGATTTTCTCCTATGTTGGGTTTCCACAGGAGGTTATCTCTGATTGAGGGGGTAACTTTATTTTAGACCTAATGAAGTGTTTGTGGGAGAAGTGTGGTGTTGTACAGTGACACATAACACCTTACCACCCACAAGACAGTGGTTTCATAGAAAGATTTAGTGGGACCCTAAAAGCTATGCTTATGGCATTTACACAACAGCATGGGTGGGACTGGGAGAAATACCTGCCCCACCTGCTGTTTGCCTACAGGGAAGTGCCACAAGAGTCAACTGAGTTTTCACCCTTCAAGCTCTTGTATGGACACAGGGCGAGGGGGCCCCTAGATTTAATATGAGAGGACTGGGAAGATAAACATGCCACCCAGGGGACTCCCATAGTGGAATATGTGTTAAAATTCAGGGAGATACTGAAGGAGCTTATGGGCGTGGCGCAGAGCAACCTGGGCAGCTGCCCAGCACAAACAAAATACCTGGTATGATTGTGGAGCCAGAGCTTGCTCATATGGGGTAGGACAGAAGGGAATGGTCCTGATCCCAGTCCAGAAGGACAAGCTGCAAGCTGAGTGAACAGGGCCATACAAGGTAGTATGGCAGGTAAATAATGTTAACTACATTGTAGCGTTACCTTACTGAAAACACACTCACAGGATATATCATGTGAACATGATGAAGCCATATTTTAACAGGGCTGACATGGTACTTGCTGTTTGCAGTCCTGGAGAGGAGCTAGGTGGGGAAGACCCCCTCCTCAACTTGTTAGCCGATAGCAAGCAGGTGTCATCTGTGGAGACCATCATGCTGCCACCCCAGTTGACACCTGGAGAGGCCCAAGAACTGAGAACCACTTTGCGAGACTTTGCCCCTTTATTTATGGCTCAGCCTGGATGGACACTGCTAGTGATGCACGATGTAGACATGGGGTCCCAAGCACCCATACATAGGACAGCTTACTGAGTGCCAGAGACAGTCCTCAAGGACATTAGGAGAGAGGTGGGGGAGATGCTGGATCTAGGAGTGATCCAGAAATCCCACAGCCCCTGGGCCTCACCTGTAGTCCTTGTACCAAAACCGGATGGGACTACACAGTTCTGCATAGATTATCTTGGGCTTAATGCCATCACAAAATCTGACGTCTACCCAATGCCACGCATGGACGAACTGCTTCACAAACTGGGAGGGGCAACATACTTGACTACAGTAGACCTGACAAAGGGGTACTGGCAGGTGGAACTGACGGACAGGGCTAGGGATAGGTCAGCATTCATCACTCCAATCGGCCTGTTTGAGTTCAAGGTCATGCCCTTTGAGATGAAGAATGCCCCTGCTGCCTTCCAGCGGTTAGTAAATCAAGTGTTATAGGATACAGAGGACTTTGCAGTTGCCTACCTGGACGATATTGCTATTTTCAGCAATAACTGGGAGAAGCACGTGCTACATCTGAGGGAGGTGTTTGGCCGAATACAGGCTGCAGGTCTGACTATTAAGGCAGAAAAGTGTCAGGTGGCCATGGCAGAGGTCGCTTATTTAGGACATGCAGTGGGGTGAGGCCAACTTCGCCCAAACCAAGCAAAGATAGAGGCTATTGTGTCATGAGCTACACCTAAAACCCAGAGACAAGTCAGGAACTTTCTTGGGACAGCAGGGTATTATAGAAAATTTGTTCCCAACTACGGCTCCTTGGCTGCTCCTTTATCTGGGTTGCTGACAAAGAATAAGCCTAGGAAAGTAAAATGGGACACAGACTGTGAGCAGGCCTTCATGCAGCTGAAAACCTCTCTATGCAGGGCCCCAGTGCGGGCTAGCCCAGACTACAAAAGGCCATTTGTGGTATAGACAGATGCTTCAGTTGTGGGAATAGAGACAGTCCTCAGCCATGTATCCAATCGGGGAGAGAGCAATCCATTGAATACTTAAGCAAAAAGCTGCTTCCATGAGAACAAGCCTATCTGACAGTGGAGAAGGACTGTCTCGCCATAGTTTGCGCATTAAAAAACTTGAACCATACCTTTATGGGAGGCATTTTAAGGTCAAAACGGACCACAACCTGTCAATATGGTTGTGCCAAATGGGAAAAACAAATGGGAAACTTCTGAGATGGAGTATTGCCTTACAGGCTTATGACATGGCGATTGCGCATAGGCCAGGATCCAAAAATGGGAATGCGGATGGCCTATCCCGCTTACTGGAGCTATAACAGAACTGAGAGGAACTGCCTTTAATAGGGGCATGTTCCCGCCAGGTTCTATTTTAGGAGGAAGAAATGTCGCATGATAGGCCGATATACATTTATATGGGTTCATATTGTATATGATGTAATGTACTTTGGAATTAAGACACTGTCCCTTTAACAGGTATCTATAAAATAACTTATTTCTATAAAGACAAGTGTGGATCTGTTATATTTCAAGATAAGGGCGGCAGATATATGACCCCAGGAAGGCATAAAACATCCCACTGTGGCTTTCTGTGACAGGGAAGAGATAATGTAGCGACCTAAGGGTCAGAGGTTAAGTCAAATGCATGCACCAGATGTCACTGGAATTGACATGGAATCACAGTGATCCCTACAGGGAAAAGGTAAACTGTTGCACCCTAATATCTGTATTGTCCTGGAATCTTTAACCCCACCCCAAAGAAAAAGATAAGGTGGGTGTGTCCTGAAATGACCCTCCAGTATATCATCAGACTCACACTTCAAATGCAGGGGAGTTGAATACTGTTTAAGTTGGAGACAGAATAGTCTGCCCAACTGACATTTACTTTTACACCAGAAAGTATAAGTGTAGGCCTGGAAAAATCTTTAAGATCAGACCTGAGTGTGTGGGAATTAGACTCTTCACATACTGCACAGAAAATTCTGATTTTAAGTCAGAATTTTGGAAACCAAGACTTTTAACAAGGACAGCACATGGAGTCTTTTAAAAGGACATCCAGAGACTTGGATCAAGGACTTGCTACAAATTCTATTGTTTAATGAACTGTCATCTGTACCAAGACATTTGAAATCTTGTCTGAACTTTAACATCAAAACAAGGTGTTTAGAATACAGTATCTAGTGTTTTCTGTAAACCATCCAGTTTTACTTTTGTTATTGTCTGTATTTCAAAGTTCTTTCAAACTGTAAGCTTTTCTATATGGCTTTTATTTTAAGTAAACTTTTATGATTTTCTTATCAACTCTGTCTGATGTCTGGTTGTGTGATTTAACATTTAAACAGAAGGGTTTTGAAAAGACTGTGTGCCTAAAAAGATAGAATCACTTCGACTAGCATATAGAACTACCTAGGCAAGACGTAGCCAATGGCCGTGGTGGGATTCAAATACTGGAAGTAGTGCAGAGTCAAGGGAACTCAAAATGATAGAATCCACCCTCACACTGGGAAAAAGAAGGTTGGGAAGTTTTCCTGAACCCTTACTCCTGCTCACGAGTTCCTGAATAGGGGGATCCTCTCTGCAAACAGGAAGTCCTGTCGGGCTGCCTGAGGTTAGGGGGCCAGGGACGCATGACAGGGGGTAAAGCTGGAAATCAAGTAGGGTCTATTTTGTGACTGCAGGTAGGGAAAATGGGCAGACTAGGTGGGCAAAGCAGTCTTTATCTGCCTTCAAATCCTATCTTTCTATGTTTCCTCTATGTGTGTAGTATGTTGTGTGAGACTGCACCCTGCCTGTGCATGGTTGTGTGCAAATGTTGTGGGTCAACTGTGCAATTTTCTCAGTGAGTCAGGTTTGACTCGCTGAATTGTGTAAGAATTTGTGTAGTGTTGTCTGGTTCCGGGCCTGGTTCCATGTGTGAAACTGTGAATGAGGAGGTTGTCAGTTGACTCCTCTTGTTGTAGCAGTGATACTGAGAGACATAACAAATACTATAGGTTTGTTTTGACCTGGGGGTATTGTACTACACTATTTGTTGCACAAGCATTACATTTTACACTTACACACACACACACACACAGAGTCTGCCTAATACCTGTAGTCAGTTAGCTTTGCTGTTAACTTACGGCAACTATCTGTCATCTTCCTGCTGTATATAGCTGAGCTAATAACTATATGAAATTATGTCTGGAGATCAAATGTGCATGGTTTAGCCCAAACAAATCTCCTGGCCTGCCAGCCCGAGAAGGTGAAGGAGTTGGTGACAGGAAGTCCAGGCATATTAGGTACGCCAAGTTGTTTTTCTCTCTTAGCAAGCCAGGTTCTGGTGGCGGTATTAGCAGTGTGAGTAGGGGAAGCAGAAGCACCGCTACTGCTACTACCACTGGGTCTTCCACCACTACCACAACAACAAAGTAACCATGCCTACAGTGACACAGCATTTTTTAGTGCCAACTGTTCTACAGTCTAGAACAAGTAAGGTAAACAAATTTGTAAATCCCAAAGTAAAAAATAAATATGGTGAAATGACCTTTCCCTCCCAGTCCTATAAAGTTTGGAGTCATATGGACCCTAAGGACAAGGAATTGATTAAAGTCACCAAATGTTTTATCCAACAAACAAATAAAGAACCACGGAAGGGATGTCAGTGTATACTGTATCTACAGTGGGCCCTAGGGAACAAAAGTAAAATGGGAGGCTTCCCTTTTACCCATATTGAATTTATACACATACTGTTCATAATAATAAATTTTACTTGGGACCTATTTAGATAATTTAAGCAGCGCACTTAGTATGAAAACTTGGCTCTGAGTCTAATGTATATTTATAGTTATATGTTCAACATGTGTTTTATATAACCGAGTGAGAAGTAACTGTATAACAGGATCATCTTAAAAACAGGTCCACTGGATCTAATGATGTTGTATGTCAACTTGCTGTATAAAAAATAAAGATTTTACTACTACTACTAACGTTTTATGGGACTGGGAGAGCCTTAGAGCTGAGACCTCCTGTTTTCTAGGTCCCCCATGAAAATGGGCATTTCATGCCCTTGGGGTTTAACTAGTTAACACATTTTGAAATAAAATAGCCATCCTGCCGGCGCAGCGGTAGGGCTTCTGCTTGTGATGCTGATGCGCTGGGTTTGGGAATGGACCTGAGGAGTCAGAGGGCTGGCTGGGAGGAGGAGGATTGAGTGTCTAATGGACTGCTCTCGTTCTCTAGGGGGTGGGTGGGTGAACATTCGGCACATGAGCAACCTCTGGCAGAGGCTGGGGGAGCAGCTGACAGAGCTCAGTTGTAGGGGAGGCATGCCAGATGTCAGTGCTTCAGCACCCTACGTCACTGCGTGCCATGCCCCCAAGGGAAAAACAAGCAAAAATGCTGGCCCCATGGATGACGCCCAGCTTCTCCAGTCCCACTCCACCCACCTGTGACACTTGGCTTGTGATTGAGCTTACAGTCCATCGTCGGAAATGGCCCAACCCTGCTGCCCCGTCTTGGGGGGAGGGATAAGCCAGCGAGGAACACTGGTAGTTAAGGATCTACTGGGAACCTAGTACAGGCTTCATCAGGGGCATGTCTACTCAGCGGCCCCACCCTGGGGAGTAAGCCTGGGAGGATCATCACCTGAGGCAAGTTTTGGGGAGTGAGTTGGACAGAGGGAGCAGGGGGCTCAGCTACCTTATTCCTAGTTCCTCCCCTGCTAGTGTGCTCCCAGTTCACACTACCACCAGTGCCATTCTTACAGCAGGCACTTCCACTGTTCTTGCCACTGCCACCACAGCGTCTGTGACCACTACCACCGCTCTTGCCACAACTCCCTCACCCAGTGTACTTGCTGGTGTTATTACCAATACAGGTCTGTGACCTCCACAGTCACTTTGACTTCCACAACCACTGATGCCATAAGTGTACCCCCACCTGCTCCTACTCTCACCATCATGAACACTGTGACTGCCTCATTGACTATGGAATCATCACCACCCTGGCTTGTCCCAATGCAGTGTTTATTCTCAGGTCCGCATAATTGATGTTGGTGATGAGGAGGAGTGTGCCAACTCATTTGGATCTGAATATCTGCCTGAGCCTGGGGAACTGCGAACAGAGCAGAGTAGCAGTACAGTCAAGAAGGAATCAAGTTCTGCTAATGCCGTGGTGTGTGACACTGATGCACTGCTCACTGCACTGATGCTCTGTGTGTGATGGTGGATCAAGGACCCCACAACTAAAGTACCTTGCTTTCTATTACTGGCAGTTCTGTGTCAGTCATCAACATGCTGTTACATACTACAAGGATAACAAGCACTAGAGACCAATCTGGTGTTTCAGGGAGGCAGTGAGGGCCACAAATGGGCTTTCACTGTCTACAAGGAGAAACAGGTGGATGAAGAATGGAGCAAGTACCAAAAACAGACACAGAGCTGCATATTGTGGAGGGGGTCAAGAGAGGAGAAAACAGTTATTTAGGTACATAAGGGAAAAAAGGAGGACAAGAAAGAATTGGTGGACTGATGGAGGGGGCAGGGTAGTAGAGGAGGAGGCGCAGAAGGCAGCCATTCTAAATGGCTATTTCTGCGCAGTATTCACAGTGCAGGATAGCAGGCTTCTGCTGGGCAGCAGCATAAAGGCTGCTGCAAGGGGTATTCCAGAAATGGGACAGGTAGCAATTACAAGAGAAAGGGTTAGAAAAGGGCTTTCAGCCCTGAAAGTAGACAAGGCTCAAGGGCCAGATGAATGCACTGAGGGTGTCCAGGGAATAGACATCAGAATTGGCTGAACCTCTGGCAGGGCTATTCAATAGTTCACATCAGTCAGCAGTAGTGCTGAGAGATTGAAGAATAGCAGAAATGGTGCTGCTCCACAAGGGAGGGGGCAGGGAAGAACCTGGAAATGACAGGCCTGTCCGTCTTACTACATTGTAGGTAAACTGATGGAGCTACCAGTCAAAGAGGATCTAGTGGACTACCAGGAGAGAAATGGGCTCCAGGACTGTAAGCAGCATAGGTTCATGGCAGGGAGGTCTTGTCAGAACAACCTAATAGTATTCTTTGACTGGGTAACAAGGGTGGTGGATAAGAGACAATCAGTAGATTTAGTCTACTTCGATTTCAGCAAGGCATTTGTCTCAATGCCGCTCAGAATGTTGTTAAAGAAGTTAGAGGATCTGAGAGCAGCAAAGGATGTACTTAAATGGATGGGAAGTTGGTTGGGGGGGGGGAGACAGCAGAGGGTAGTGGTAAATGGAGTCAAATCAGGGGAAAGGGAGGTCACGAGTAGGTTACCGCAGGGGTCAGTCCTGGGACCAATCCTTTTCAATATGTTCATCAGCAACATAGGAGAAGGAGTACAGAGCAAGCTGTGTCTCTTCGCAAATGACACTAAGCTCTGTGGCAGGGTAAACAACAAAGAAGAGATAAGGGGAGCTGCAGAGGGACCTACAGAGGTTAGAGAGATATGATCCAAGGTCTGCCTGTTGAAATTCAGTGCCAAAAAGTGCAAGATGATGCACATAGGGAACAAGAAGCCCAGGATGGAATACTGAATAGGAGGGGTTAAGCTGACCACTATTTCAGAGGAGACCTGGGTGCATCATAAACAGCTCTCTAAAACAAACTATTCAATGTAACAAGGCCTAAAGCAAGGCAATCAGAATGCTGGGGTGCATTAGAAGGGGTTTCCATCACAATAGAAAAGAGGTAATACTGTTCTACTTCTCTATAGAGCACAGGTGAGACCCCATCTGGAGTACTGTACCCCGCTGGAGACAGTGTAGCATAGAGAAACCAAAATGATTCAGGGCCAACAGGGCAGATCCTATCGATTGACTTAGGGCACGGAACATGTACTCAGTGGAGATCAGAATGGAGAGGGGAGACATGATAGAGGCCTTCAAGTTCCTGAAAGGAGTAAACAAGGTAAACTGTAAGGAACTATATAATAGTATTGGCAGATCAAAACCAAGGGGACATAAATGTATGGTAGTGGTGTTGGGGGGCAGATTCAGGAAAGATTAAAGTATTTTACTTTACTGAGGGAATGGTCGAGTTGTGGAACAGCCTAGCAGGAGAGGTGGTGTGCACAAATAAGCATGAATGGGTTCAAGTGTGGCTGAGGTAGAAAAAAGGGCTTAATCGTTACTTGGGGAGTGCAGCAGTAAGGAATGGAGTGAGGGGGACAGCAGGGTGAAAAACATTCTGGACAGTTAGTCACGGGGGAAAGTGGGGCCAAAACTGGGCAGACTAGATGGCCCAATGGTCTTTTTCTGCTGAAACTGTCTATGTTGTTGATGTGGTTAGGGAACACAGTGTTCTTAGTTTAATGGTGTCTTCTAAGTGCTTTTAGAACTATTCTTTAACACCTTTCCTTGCTGAATAGTAGTGAATAACTAGTAATACATGGGACCCAAATACCTTTCGTTGCATTTCTGTCAGCTCTGTGTTGCCCACTGAGGTGTCTTTAAGGAGTTTATGGAATACCATGTTCTTGGAAGATGGTTTAATGGTGTTGTTCAACTGCTTGCAAAACTGTTTTTTTCAACGTCACATTTCTTGGCCAAATTCCATGGCAGAATAATGATAATGAGCTGCTGGGACATGTTGAATGCCTTACGTTGTTTGCTGGCAGTGGTGTGTTGGTCGTCAAGGTGTTTATCCCTTACAGAAATAATTATATGAAATGTTTTCATGCTGCACACATAAAACTACTCATGTGATATGCGTGCTGCAAGCATGATTTAGACGTTAAATTGGAACCGATTGCATGTACGTGGTATGCGTGCAGCAAGCAAGGGTGGAAAGCATGATTTTTATGTTAAATTGGAACAGACTGCATGCATGTAGCATGCATGCAAAAAGCAAGTGGTCACTGATAAGTGCACACATAAATTTAAGTGACTTGCTCAAGATCACACCATATACTATACAGCTGGAGGTTGATGAGATTCAAACCCAGGTCTTCAGGTCTCTAAGTCTCCTGGTTTGCAGTTCAGTGCCTTTAACTGCTAAGCTATACTGCCTGCACACATATGGCTTTCCTGTACTTCAGTACAAATCTGCATACTGTACATCTGCACACATGCAACATGCTTGTAGCCACTGTTATACTTTTCAGTTTTCTTGTCCTCCTCAGCTGCACAACTGAACTGTAACATACATACCAATGGAAACACATGTGATTCTTCTCACCCCCAATACACACACTTACCCACAAAACTACTTAATTACTTCGTTCTGGCCTGTACTCCTACTATTGTGTCTCCATAGTTTTGAATGCTTCCACGCAAACAGACTTTAAGTTGCAAACACAAAAGAAGCAATAACTTGACACCCCCACCCACATGGCCAGCCCCCCCATGCACACATACTGCAACAGGTGTCACCATGCTGCTACAGACAACCCACCAAGTATAGATATAAGTTGAGAGTCTCTTACCTGAGTACTAGGGAGTCAGAGGCAGGAGTCTTTAAGAGATGATGTCCATGGGTCAGAGTGATGGGGCGTAGTCGTACCCCCTTAAAAATTTCTATTACTATTTTATACATTATGATGGTTAGTTGGAGAATAATGAAGGCTACTGATCTACTAACAATGTCCTTGTTGGTCAAGCAGTGGCCTTCATTAATCTCCAACTCTCCATTAATAATGCATAAAATAGTAATAAAAAAATACCCCCATTCATTTCAATGGTGCATGCCCCTGCAGTCTCCCTTGTCCTATGTCATAATGTGCCTGAGTGTGGTGATGTGGAAGTCAGCTTCACTGGAGGGGGTGGCATCAGCTTGACCATAGTGGGGCTCCAATAGTCTGTACATACCATACCGCTCAACTGTCCCTGAATGCAAGGGACAGTCCTCATTTTTACCCCTGAAAACTGCTCTGCTCCTCATCCATCCCTCATGGGAAACATGCTGCTCACACAGAGGATGTTCTGTAAATTTAGACTTTATGGCATGGGCACCATTTCAGATTTCAGCATGTGGGAGCCAACAACCAGTGGAGGCCAGGTGATAGTTAGCCCCTAGGTGGCAAGCTCTAGAATGTCTGGAACGTCTCTAAAAGGTAAAACTCATCTGTTGTTACTGAAAAGTGATATACAAATCAGGAAGAATTCAAATGTGTAAGATTCATCTGTCTATACCCCAGAGCAGTGCATCATATTTGGGCTTAAACCCACCAAGTTATTAATCAATAAGGTGAAGAGAAGTGAAAAACACATCAATATTTCAGTCTTTCCTCCTTCCCCAGTCCCCCTTTAAAACAATTATTTCCTTTTACTTACCTGGCCATCTGGCCAGAACCTGTAGCTTTGCCCAGTGTGCCACCAGCCCAGTTTTCAGTCTGTTCCTCCTCCATCCTTCTGCCAGAAGCTGGATTCTAGAACCGACCATCCCAGGTTCCTAACATGGTCTGCGACCAAGTCACCTCACAAACCAAACACACCCAACCTGTGTTGCTTGCTTCTTGCTTGACTGCTGCTGCTGCACTGATCAAGGCCTATGAAAGCCACCTGCACCACTATCACCGCTGCTGCTAGGCCTAGCTTGCTGCCGAGGGGGCCTATGCTGTTTTTTTTTTTGTTTTTTTGCGAGTCAAGCCTAGTTGAGTAAGTAGGTAGCCTAGTCTCGAGTTAGCTTCCAGCTCACCCCCTGTCCCTTCAGCCACCAGGTGAGATGAAGACTCACTGAGAGTAGACCAACAAAAATATGCTGCCACGACACTGCTATTGAGAGTTCAGTGCTCACTGACTCCTCCAAGCTGTAGTGTACAGCCTGCCTACTCTGTGGTGGGAAAGACAGCACCACACTTACATGACTTGTGCTCTTGCTTGGCTGGAGCTCCTCCACGTCATGTGTGATGGTGCCGCTGCTAATAGGTGGCGAGAGTGGACAACACAATACAGACACAGTCAAGTCAGGAGTGCACCTGCAGCGTAAGTGCACACAAGCCAGGGGGTTACTTATTATGCAAAAGATTAAATCCAAATTTAATGCCATTATTGCCACACCATAAGAACAACCTAGGCACAAATGCGGGGAGGGGGAGCACCGCCCCCACTTCTTAAATGGCAACCCTACTTTATGATAGAAATTCATTCTCAGGTATTGGTACAAGTAAATACAACAGTGTTCACCATGTTCTGAGGTACTGTATCTCCATGTTTCAGGATGTGTCTTGATCATCATGAGGGTTAGTGTCCCTCATTGTACCTCATTTTGAGTGTCCATGTCCTCATTTCAGTGACAAAATGTGAAGTATGGTGCATTCTTCCAAAACCCTACTCAGCACAAAGAGTGCTTAGCATGGCCATGGTGTATATATTCCATACAGAATGACAAAGGAAAAGTAAGTGAACAGAATCAGTCATGGAGAAACACAGTTGTAGCACTAAATATGCATAAGGGGATTTGCATGGCCCAAAACATAAAGGTCAGGCTTCACGACACAGAGGCCCTTCTTTGCACATCTGGAATGGAGGATGTTGGCTGACTATATGCTAGGCATTTAAAGCATTAAGTAAACAATACTTTACAAATTAATGGAAATTCAATGACAAAAATCAAAAGCCATTAAACAACTTGCAAAAGGATCAGAATTAATGAGTTTACCTAATGTTAGAAACACAGAAACATAGACTTTGACGGCAGATAAGGACTGCTTGGCCCACCCAGTCTGCTCATTTCCTTACCTATTGGATAAGATGCAGATCCTAGTTAACCAACAGCCTACTTCCTCCTACCTCCCATTATAATTGCCTTATGTCTGTCCCATGCATTCTTGAATTCCCCCACTGTTTTTGACCCCACAACCTCCTCAGGAAGGCCATTCCATGCATCCGCCACCCTCTCCATGAAAAAATACTTCCTCACGTTGCCCCTGAGCCATCCCCCCTCTATCTTCAAATTGTGTCCCCTTGTTCTTGCACATCTCTTTTTCTGAAAGATGCTACCCTCTTGGTCTTTGTTGATTCCCTTGAGGTACGCGAAAGTTTCTAACATGCCCCCCCCTCTCCTTCCATTCCTCGAGGGTATACATATTAAGCTTCTTTAGTCTCTCTTCGAATGGTTTCTGGTGCAGACCTTGCACCATTTTAGTTGCCCTCCTCCGGACTGCCTCCATCCTGTCTATGTCCTTGCAGAGTTGGGGTCTCCAGAACTGCATGCAGTACTCCAGATGGGATCTCACCAACTGCCTGTACAGAGGGATGACAACTCCTTGTTTTCTACTGGTGATGCTTCTCCCAGTGCATCCTAGTATCCCCCCAGCCCTCCTTACTGCCTTCTTACATTGTCTGCCTACCTTTAGGTCATCTGATATGACTACCCCCAGCTCCCTTTCCATTTTTGTTGTTGTTAGTCCCCCCACATTGTGTACTCTTCCCCTGGGTTTTTGTTTCCCATGTTCATTTCTTTGCACTTCCTTGCATTGAATTTAAGCTGCCATACTTTTGACCATTCCTCCAACCTTGCCAAGTCCCTTCTCATCCTTTCCACCCCCCTCCTTGTGTATCAACCCTGTTGTAGATCTTTGTGTTATCTGCAAAGAGGCATACTTTTTCTTCCAGTCCCCCTGCAATGTCACTTATAAAGACATTAAAGAGGACCAGTCCCAGTAGTGAATCCTGTGGTACCCTGCTAATAACCCCCTTTCTCTGGAATGGACTCCATTTACTATTACCCTCTGTGCCCTGTTGTCCAGACAATTTTTTACTCAGGCTACCACCCTGGAACCCACTCCCAGGCTGGCTAACTTGTTTATTAATCTTTAGTGTGGGACTGTGTCAAATGCCTTGCTAAAGTCTAGGTAGGCCATGTCCACAGCCCCTCCCTGGTCTACTACTTTGGTCACCCAGTCAAAGAAATCTATTAGATTCATCTGACATGACCTTCCAGCTGTGAATCCATGCTGCCTTGGGTCCTGTGCCCCGCTAGCCTCTAGGTACTCAACAATTCTTTTAATTTTACTGGGAAATCAATGAAAAATGTATTTTAATGGCTCTAATTGCTAGCGGTAGTATGAGAAATAGAAACAGATGTGTTTTTTAGATAAGATTTGCACCAGCTTAGTTGCTGCACATATGGCAAGTGTGCAGCATGTGAACCTAATGTGATTTTAAAATGATGTTCACACCAGCTTAACTGGTGCACTCATGTCAAAGGTGCAACGCACAATCCTGTTGTGATTTTTAGAAGATGTTTGCACTAGCTTACCTGCTGCACACATGTCAAGTATGCAGCATGAGAACCTGACTTGCTTGTTAGGCCTGGTTCACTTAGGTTCACTTTGTGTAAGCAAACCACATAGAAACATAGAAGTTGATGGCAGATAAGAACCGCAAGACCCATCTAGTCTGCCCAATTTTCTACCTTATGAATGTGCCATATGGCCTATCTATTCATACTCATCTGTATTGCTCCCTTATGCCTATCCCATGCCTGTTTGAAGCCCTGCGCTGTATTCATATCCACCACTTCCTGAGGTAGGCCATTCCATACATCCACCACCCTTTCTGTAAAAAAGAACTTCCTCACATTACCTCTTAATTGGCTCCCTCTAATCTCATGCAGTGTCCTCTTGTCCTTCTAGTTTTCTTATATTGACACATGTTAGACTCTTTCACCGTGTTAATGCCCTTAAGATGTTTGAATGTTTCGATCATATCACCTCTCTCCCTCCTTTGCTCTAGGGTATACATATTGAGCTCCGCTAATTTGTCCTCATGTGTTTTCTGATGCAGTCCCTGCACCATTTTGGTTGCCCTTCTCTGGGCTGCCTCCATTTTGTTAATGTCCTTGTGCAGGTGCGGCGTCCAGAACTGCACGCAGTACTCCAGATGGGGACTAACCAGTGTCTTGTAAAGAGGGATTATTATCTCCCTCTTACGACTTATGATACCCCTACTAATACACCCCAACATCCCTCTAGCCTAACCTACTGCTTTAGTAGTCTACTTGGATGATTTCAAGTCATCTGTGATGATGATGCTCAAGTCTCTTTCTTCCCTTGTGATTGCCAGCAACTCCCCTCCCAACCTATAGATGGCCTCACGGTTTCTCGTCCCTATGTGCATGGTCTTGCACTTCTTTGCTTTAAACCCCGGTTGCCACTCTTCCAACCATTTTTCCAGTTTATCCAGGTCTTTTCTCATTCTGCCCACCCCATCTGGATCATCTACTCTGTTGCAGATCTTGGTGTCATCTGCAAACAGACCAACTTTACCCTCCAGTCCATCTGCAATGCCACTGATGAAGATACTGAAGAGGACTGGCCCCAGGACTGATCCCTGAGGTACCCCACTTGTGACTTGCATCTCTTCTGACTGTATGCCATTTACCACCACTGTCTGTTTTCTGCCTGCCAACCAGTTTGCCACCCAGTTGACCAACTTCTAACCCACCCCGAACCTACCCAGCTTATTAATCAATCTTCTATGTGGAACAGTATTGAAAACTTTGCTGATGTCAAGGTAGGCAACATCAACTACACCCCCTTGATCCACTGGTTCACCACTCTGGTTACCCAGTCAAACAAATCTATGAGATTAGTTTGACAGGACCTTCCTGTTGTAAACCCATGCTGTCTTGGATCCTGTGCTCCTATGGATTCCAGGTGTTGCACTATCCTTTCCTTAAGGAGTGCCTCCATAATCTTGCCCACTGCTGAGGTAAAACTGACTGGTCTGTGGTTCTCTGCCTCCTCCCTGCTACCACTCTTGTGAAGCGGGATCACATGAGCCCTTCTCCAGTCTTCTAGGATCTCTCCTGTGCTCAGAGACTCACTAAACATTTTGGATAATGCTCTAGTTCCACCCTTAGCTCCTTTAGTACCCTGGGATGTATGCCATCAGGTCCTATTTCCTTGTCTACCCTGAGCTTAGCAAGCTGTTGTAGGACCCTTTCTTTTGTGAAGGGACTTGTGCACACCTCCTTCCCCAATGTGTCCATGGTGCTGAGCTGTGGACCTTGTCCTACCTTCTCTTCAGTAAATACTGAGCAGAAGTATCTATTTAGGATAGATGCCTTTCCTTGATCCTCCTCCACACACTCCCCCTTATCCCATTTGATCTTAGCAATAACCCCTCTGGACTTTCTCCTTTCACTAATGTATCTTTAGAAAGTCTTGTCTCCTTCTTTTACTGTTCGTGCTAGTATTTTTTTGGTCTGGTCCTTTGCCTGCCTTACTGCCTTCCCTGCTTCCCTTAGGGAAGTTTGGTATGTCTCCCTATCTTCATCTTGCTGCATTCCCCTATATTTCCTGAAGGCCAACTTTTTGGCTCTGACGTTTTCTGCTACTGTTTTTGAGAACCAAAGTGGTTTCCTCCTTCTTTTGATCTTGCTTTTCTCCTAACACAATGGAAGTTGCTTCAAGTATTGCATCCTTAATGCTTGTCCACGTTGCCTGTCCCCCCCCCCCAGCTGCATTTCTTTTTGCCAGGGCTGGCTTAACTCTGTTGGCCATCATATCAAAGTCAGCTTCTCTGAAGTCCCATATTTTTGCCTTCGAATGGGATGATTTAGTTCTAGTGGCCAAATTGAACCATACCATGTGATGGTCACTGGCCCCCAGGTGACCTTCTACCTGGAACATCAGGTTCAAAGAGGGTTTAATGGCTTTTATAACAATTAAAAAACAAGAACAACTAAAATATCTAGGAATACATTTACCAAACCAGTTAATGCATCTCACTATGGTAAAGTACGAACCCCTTACACAAAAAATAGAGTCCGACATGCATCAGTGGTCCCAGTTTCATTTATCATTATACTCTAAAGTTGATCTTATCAGGATGAATATTCTTCCACGGTTGTTATACCTTTTTCAGACCATACCGGTGATGCCAGATAGAATGTACTTTACATCCTGGAATAAATCTTTGGCGAGATTTGTCTGGGCTGGAAAAAAAACTCGAATTAACTGGTCTACATTAATGCTTCCAAAAATTAAGGGAGGGTTAAATTTGCCTGATCTTCAAATGTACGCATATTATACTGTGATACCTAGAGTTTTAAATTGGAATAATCCAACGTATGATATACCCTGACCTTCTACAATCTATATATGTCCCAGTTATCAAGAGACACAGACATATTTATAGTACAGACTCTACCATAGAGACTTGGAAGAGACTCATCCACTTAAGAGAGCTGGAACCAGTGGGCACCTATTTTAATTTACTAAATTTTGGAATCCAACTTCCTTCTCTGGAACAAGAATGTACTATAGCTCAATGGAGGCAAAAAGGTTTAAAATTGATATTTCATGTAGTAGACTCTAAAGGGGTCCTCCCATTTACTAAACTCCAAGAAATTTACAATCTTCCACAACAAGACTTTTCAATATACACAAGTCTAAGAGAAAATAGCGAACAAAGGGGACCAGCCTATAGCAAGCTTTCAGATCCCCCCCCCATTACTTACCCTAGCTATGACCGCAGGGAAAGGACAGCTCTGGACCCACTTTATAGGGCTAATATATAAGGGTGCACAAGAACTATCTAAAAATTCAACTAAGGGGATTCTGACTGCATGGAATAAGGAACTTCCAGTCCAGGTATCAAAGGATGACTGGGAAAAATATACTAAATTCTCGATGGGACTTTTAGGAGCCCCCTATTGGCGGGAATTTGCCTGGAAATCTAGAAATAGGTTTTTCTACATAGATACATAGATACTTAGATACATAGACAGTGTCGGCAGATAAGGGCCTATGGCCCACCCAGTCTGCCCATTTGAGCTTGTAAGTTCAGTTTGTTTTCCTAGAAGTCTGTTGCCCCTTACCCCTGACCTCCAGAATTCCTTGATGTTTATCCCATGCATTCTTAAATCCCGTGATTGTTTCAGCCCCCACCACTTCTTCTGGCAGGGTGTTCCACTTGTCCACCACCCGTTCTGTGAAGAAATTCTTTCTCATGTTTCCTCTGAATCGTCCTCCCTCCAACTTCATCCCATGCCCTCTTGTCCTGGAACATCTTTTTCGCTTAAAAATAGTGTTTTCCTGCACCCTGTTCCTCCCTGTAAGATACTTGTATGTCTCTATCATACCCTCTCCTCCTCTCCTCCAGGGAGTACATGTTCAGTTCCTTCAACCTGTCTTCATAGGACTTGTGATGCAATCCATGCACCATCTTTGTTGCCCTCCTCTGAACCTTCTCTACCCTGTCTATGTACTTACATAGGTATGGTCTCCAGAACTGTACACTATACTCCAGGTGGGGCCTCACTAGTGTCTTGTATACCTACACTCCAGCAAGGCTGGCTAAGTTCTCATTGGGAATGCCAAGCTACTGCTGGAGGGATTGTGGAGAACTGTCTGCAGATCAGTTTCATGTTTTTTGGGGCTGCCTGCAGTTAACAGGTTACTGGAGAGATGTCTCTGAGGCATTTCTAGATTTGGTGGATATGGAAGCAGTATTGACTCCTGAGTTAGTATTACTCTCAGTTCTGCCAGAGGATCTCCCAATATCCAGAGGGTCACTGTTAGTTACTTATATACTGGCAGCTAAAAAAGCAATTACTAGGAACTGGGGAAAGAAGATGCCCCCTAATATTCAGAGTTGGCAGGGAATAATGGGAGAAATTTATATATTAGAGAGATTAATAGCCAAAAGTGCAGGTAAATGGTCCACCTTTGAGCTTAAATGGAGGAAATGGATTCTATATATTTCATCATTAGATCCTATCTTTGCACCTTAGGAGTATGATGATCCTGATGATGGTTTCTGTAAATGATAAAGTGTTCACTATATGAACTGCCTTGTGATCTCTTTAAGCTGTCCTGACATCTTTAGGTAATGTATTGTCAAGCACCCGACCACTGTAATTTTATGCTGTCTTAATTTACACAATGTAAAAAACTGTCCTTTGTTTTTGCGAATGAAAATATAATAAATACAAAGTATAAAAAACAAACAAACAAAAAAAGAACAACAACTACAAAAAACACCCATCCTGGCCAAATACCAAATGTCCAAATAGCTGGGTTCTGAATATCGAATATTCGGCCAAATATTTGGAAAAAGGTCTTCGCACAGCCCTAACACAGACCAAAGAGAGGGGTGTGACAGGAGGAGTGGTAGTAGATTTTATTTATTTATCATGCTCTTCCCCTGAAGCCCAAGGTGCCAGTATAGAGTACAGATTCAAAAACAATATCACAAATAAATACAAAATTAAAGTATAAAACAACTCCAAATAAAACAACCCATAAAGTAATAAATCATATTGCACACAACTAAAGGGTCACATATTTATGACAGCAGAAAATTAGGCCCCAAGAGCCTGAGAAAATAAAGTTTTAAGGCCTCTTTTAAAACTCTCCACTGAGGGCCTCCCTTATGGCCCTTGGAAGGGAATTCCATAACATAGGGCCTGTCACTTCAAAGCTTGGTCCCCAGAGATTTTCAGTTTAACCTGAGGACCACAAGGAGGTGGATACGTCACCTGTGACACGAACGAGTGAGCTCAACAGGAAGGCTGTGGGGTTCCTTTTTACAACTGCATCACAAGTAATCTCAGTACCTCACGCCATATTGCATGACAGCAGATCGCCAGAGGGAAACTTTTACAGCAAAGCAGGTACACTCATTGTTCTAAGTACCATTTAGTGCAAAAAAAGTTTTGCCTGCTAGCGTCCGTATTAGAGTGATAGAGAAAAATCATCTTTTTCGTTTCAGACCTTAATCATGGCATTTGTAAATGCACATACAGCCTTTTAGGAAAAAGCAAACTTGAAAAACTTCCGGAGGTATGCATAAAATGTATAACTGAATACAGATTAAAACTGGGGCACAATGGACAGCACTAGGGTAAAATGGCATAAATGTGCACATGAATATAATTACCAGGCCATCAGAATATAGAGAAATAAATCTCAATTCATCGAGATTAGGAAATGAAATACTATTTCAAGATAATGTTTAGTGAAACCAGATAACTAATGAAGGAACTAAATACTAGATAAATAACCTGATTAAACAAAATATAAAATAAGAGAAAAAAAATAATTGTAATTACAAAAGACTTTGTTCTTTACAGGTGACTGTAAGTGAACATGACACAGGATTTTTTTCCATTGGTAACATCATTTATGAAAGAAAGAAAAATGTTTATATATTAAAAAGGTATGAAAATGCACATTAAGTCATGAGGAGAACAGGCCGTAATAGCAGTTTCAAAATAAATTAGCATATTGATTTAGCAAAGTGGCAGCAAACTTTTATGTATTTTAAGTAATCCTTTCTTTGTGTATTTCAAAAATATATCATATAGAATGATACTATTGGAATGGGAATGACAATGTCAGAAAAGAAACACACAGAACTTACAGGGTATTTTCATGTATTTTATCCAGAAATAATTAAAGAAAGAACAGTACTGCATATGTTAAAAAGAATGTATATTTACATGGTATATTGTATCAATTTATAGATCTGGCAGCCCTTTGAGAAAAACTTCAAAATAAGAAGCAAAACGTCAGGGCATTAGAAGAAAATAAAAAAGATATATGGGAATATGTTTCTACGTTTGTTCTCATTTTTTAAAGAATAAATGGGTCCTTTAACACAGAATTGAAAAATAGGACCACAAGGAGACCCTTCTCGGTGGAGCCAAGGGAGCACATGGGCCTGTAGGGATGCAGGAGGTCATACAGGTAGCCTGGACCGGATAGGACCGGAGAGAGGACCAGTCTCAGAAGAAAGAGTGTTCAGGGACCTCAAAACCCTGAATGTGGACAAAGCACCAGGTTCATTCTGATGGGTTGCATCCTAGAGCGCTGAAGGGGGTGGGGCAGACACTGGCAGTGCCATTGGCCAATCTGCTAAATAGTTCCTTGGAAATGGAGATAGTTCCAGCAGTCTGGAGGGTAGCTAATGTGGAACCACTTCATAAGATCAGGGGCTGACCCAGGAAATTACAGACTGGTCTGTCTAAACTTGATTGTAGGCAAGCTGCTGGAAACCATCACTAAGCAACAGGGAGTAAAATTCTTGGAGATAAAGGGTTTGCAGGACACGAGGCAGCAGAGGTCTGTAGCATAGAGACCTTACCAAACTAACATGACTGACTTCTTTGACTAGGTCACCAAGGCAGTGGACAGGGACCAAGTAGTGGACGTGCTGTGCTTTGACTTTAGCAAGGCCTTCGATTCTGTTCCACACAGAAAGGTAATAAAAATCTGGGTGACCTGAGGATAGGGGAAAAACTGACCAGATAAATTGGGAACTGGTTGGGGGCAGGATGCAGAGGCTGGTCATCAGCAGGGATCAGTTCTGGGACCTGTGTTCTCCAGTATCTATATTTGTGATCTACGGGAGAGGATCCAGAAAAAAGGTATGTCTTTTTGTTGATGGCCCTAAGGTCTATGGCAGAGCGGACATAGAGAAGGGGGTTAGAGAAATGAAAAGAGATTGGAAAAAAATGGAAAAGTGCTCCAGATTGTGGCAACTAAAGTTCATTGCAAAGTTCCAAGTAATGCACATTGGCAGAAGGAACCCTTAAACAGACTACTGGATGTGGGGATTAAGGGTGTTGCAGACAACTGAGGAGTGAGACCTGGGGGCCATCATTAGTGAGCTGTGACAGCCTCCTGCCCACTGCTTAGTGCAACAAGATGTACAGGAAAGCAAATTAGATGCTGGGATGTATACGGACAGGATTTGACACTGTAGGAGGAAGCAGTGGAGTAACCAATCTTTGAAAAAGTGTATGCATAGGGTTCAAAAATTCAAACTATAGGCTGGAGGTCTGTGGCTGCCTAGAACCCTGTAACATTTGTGGTTTTTGGTGCCTTCTGAGAGAAACACAGAATTTGATGGCAGACAAGGACAGCTTGGTGCTCCCAGTCTGTCCTTTTGTCCTTGCATATAGTGTCACTACAGATCCTACTTGATCTCCAGTTCCTTCTTCCCCCTTTGCTTCCCAACTAAGAGTCCCTTGTGCCTATCCCATACAAGCTTAAAGCCCACCACAGTTTTCATATCCACCACCACTGGAAGACTGTTCCAGGCATCCACCACTCTTTTGGTGAAGAACTTCCTTCGCATCTCTTCTAAATTCCCCCCTTCCAGGTTCATTGCAAGTTCCCTTCTTCTCGTGCATCTTTTCCTCTGAAAAATACTCCCCTCCTGTACCTTGTTCAATCCCATGAGGTATTTATAGGTTTCTATCATGTCCCACCTCTCCCTCCTCTCTTCTAGGCTGTACATATTGAGGTCCTTCAGTCTCTCCTCATAGGGATACTGATGCAGCCCCTACACAATTTTAGATTCTGTCAGCTAGACAGCCTCCACATTGTCTATGTCCTTCCTGAGATGTGGTCTTCAGAACTGAACACAGTACTCCAGGTGGGGTCTCACCGATGGTCTATACAGGGGCAACATCACTGCCCTCCTTCTGCTGGTGATACCAAACCCTATGCACCCCAGAATCCCACTGGGTCTACCTACTACCTTGTTGCACTGCCTTGTAACCTTGAGGTCATCATATATAATTAGTTCTAGGTCTCTTCCCTGTTTGTTGACCATCAATATGTCTTCCACCATATCGTGGTCTGCCTCTGGGTTTCTGTAGCCTATGTGCATGATTTTACACTTTTTCATATTGAAACACAGCTGCCATGCCCTTGACCACTCCTTAGGTCTCTGCACATTCCTATCACCCACCCCAACCTGGAGCCTTCACCCTATTGCAGATTTTGGTGTCATTGGCAAAGATGCATACCTTACCTTCCAGCTCATCTGCAATGTCACTTATAAAGACATTAGAGAGGACTGGTCCTAGTACTGAGCCTTGAGGCACCCCATTGGTCATCTTCCCTTCTCGAGAGTGAACTCCATTTACCAACGCCATCTGTTGCCTCTTCATTAAACAAATTCTTACTAAGTTTACCACCTTAGGACCCACCCCTAAGCTGCCCAGCTTCCTTATGAGTCTACTATGTAGGACGGTGTTGAATGCCTTACTAAAATCTAAGTAGGCCACATCCACTGCCCTACCCTGATCTATTTCTCTGGTTGCCCACTCAAAGAGGTCTGTCTGTTTCCCTGTTTGTTGACCATCAATATGTCTTCCACCATATTGTGGTCTGCCTCTGGGTTTCTGTAGCCTATGTGCATGATTTTACACTTTTTCATATTGAAACACAGCTGCCATGCCCTTGACCACTCCTTAGGTCTCTGCACATTCTTATCACCCACCCCAACCTGGAGCCTTCACCCTATTGCAGATTTTGGTGTCATTGGCAAAGATGCATACCTTACCTTCCAGCTCATCTGCAATGTCACTTATAAAGACATTAGAGAGGACTGGTCCTAGTACTGAGCCTTGAGGCACCCCATTGGTCATCCTCCCTTCTCGAGAGTGAACTCCATTTACCAACGCCATCTGTTGCCTCTTCATTAAACAAATTCTTACTAAGTTTACCACCTTAGGACCCACCCCTAAGCTGCCCAGCTTCCTTATGAGTCTACTATGTAGGACGGTGTTGAATGCCTTACTAAAATCTAAGTAGGCCACATCCACTGCCCTACCCCGATCTATTTCTCTGGTTGCCCACTCAAAGAGGTCTGTCAGACTTGTTTGACCTGATCTCCTCCCCATGAATCCATGCTACCTTGGGCTTGTAACCCACTGGATTCTAGATACTCCACAATCCTTTCCTTTAGCAATGATTCCATTAACTTCCCAACCATTGATGTCAGATTGACTGGCCTATAGTTGTCAGCCTCCTCCCCACTACCACTATTATGAAGCAGGACTACATCTGCCCTCCTCCAAGCCTCTGGAGGGTGTCAGAGTTGCAGCCAGTACCTCTCTGAGCTCCCTCAGTACCCTGGGGTGTACCTCGTCTGGTCTCATAGCCTTGCCCACTTTCGGATTTGTGAGTCCCTGTAAGACTCTCTCCTCTGTAAATTGACTTGTGTCTACCTCCCTCTCCCAGAACTCCTGCTGCTTTTATGTGGCCTGTCCTCTTCCCCTTTCTCATTGAAGACTGAACCAAAGCATTTGCTCAGGATATCTGCTTTTGCCAGCCTGACGGCGCAGCGTTTGCACTACTGTTTGTGATGCTGATGACCTAGGTTCGGGAGTGAGCCTGGTGCATCATAGGGTCAGCTGGGGGGGGGAGGCTAGAGCATCTGATGGATAGCTCACCTCCTCCAGGGTGGGTGGGCTCAGGGATCCAGAAATATCGTGCCTCCTGGCAGTGTCCTGGAGGTACTGAGCTGGGAACCCTGGAGAAACTGAGGAATGATAGATGTAGTGGACAGAAGTGTGGGCACCAACCCATGATGTCATTGCACATCTGATCCCATTGGGGGAACAGAACACATGAAAACCCCATTGGCTGAGATAGGCAACTTCACTCCACACAGCCACCATGCCCACTTCTGGATTCTGTCATCCTGGGCCCCGATATCCCCTCCGTTCTTCATCTCTGCCTGAAGGGGTCACTGGATTCAGATACAGGAGCACTGAGGAGCTGAAGGTGGTCCTATCTCCAGGAGTGCAAGATGAGGGGTTGCCCCTAGCAGCTGAGTCATGGGTGGACCGAGGAGGACCAGAGCTACAGGCAGGGAGGATCTCAGTAGGGTGGGATAAGGCCCAGAGATGACTGATAGAGGTCCTGAACGGCAGCGCTAGAGAAAAAAAGGGTTAGATAAAAAAAAGGATATCTGCTTTTTCCAAATCCTCTTAAGCACAGTCCTCCCTTCCCATCTTAACCTTACAATCCCTCCCCTAGTCTTCCTGTTTTCAAATACCAAGAAGCGTGCACTGGGGTGGTGGTGCTCTCAGTTAAAACTGTAGCATGTAAACCAAAAAAACAAGCACGCACCAACTAAATTCATGGAACACCACAGCTTGAAGTTTGAAGAAATTTCAACTATATTTCCCATCATGGGATTACTCCTGACGCATTTCGGACACTGCTTGTGTCCTTTATCAAAGGATGGGGAGTACAAGGACACAAGCAGCATCTGAAAAGCGTCAGGAGTAATCCCACAATGGGAAATAAAGTTGTCTGGTGAGTGCCCGGTATCTTTTGGTTTACATCTTCCTGTTTTCATTTCTGTACCTGAAAAAGATATTTTCCCCTTTAGTTACCCCTTGGGTGATTCTTTCCTTGGTTTGTGCTTTTGTACTTCTCATCATTTTTTCTGCTTCCCTCTGCTTCTCCTGATACACCTCCCTATCCTTTTCCCTCTACATATCTCTGTACCTCTTGAATGCTATCCTTTTAGCCTTTATCTTTTCAGCCACTTCCTTTGAGAACAACTCTTTTTGCTCCTGTTTTTGCTCTCTTCCTTTGTGCAAAGGCATGTTGTCTTTCTATACCATCCCTTAACTTGGCCCACAGTTCCTCTATCCCACCCAGGTCATCCCCTCTCTGAGGCATTCACCCATTTTTCTAAAATATGCCCTCCTGAAGTCAAGGACCATTGTCCTTGTGTGGTTTGCTTCTGCTGCCATCCTTATATTGAACCACACTGTATGGTGATCACTGGCCCTCAAGTAGTCCCCCACCTTGATGTCTGCAGTACTGTCCCTGTTTGTGAGCACCAGGTCCAGCACTGCCCCATCAAGGGTGGGCTGCCTGACTAGCTACCTGAGAAATGCCCCTTGCAGGGAGTCTAGGACGTCCCTGCTTCTAGCTGAGGCTGTTACTGGGAGGCTCCGAACTGCATCAGCAGACTGAAATCCCCCACCAGCAGCACCTCCCCTTTTTCTTTCATTGTGCTAATGGCTTCCACCAGTGCCTTATCCAGTTCCTTTCCCTGTGCTGGAGGTCTGCAGATCACTCCATTGTGAACAGTGTCTCTGGTTCCTGTGTAACCCACAGTACCTACAACCCCTCCATCACCCCCACCGGAATCCCCTGTGTCTCTATCACTTTGACACCCTCCCTTACATACAGCACCACTCCTCCTCCATTCCGTCCCACCCTATCTTTCCTGATCTGATTATAGCCTGGGATGGTCATGTCCCAGTCATGGTTTCCTGTGTACCACGACTCAGTAATGGCCACAATATCCAGGTCTGCCTCTTCCATGATAGCCTGTAGGTCTGGCTTTCCACACTTTATTCCCACCCTGCTTCCTACTCCCCCCCATTTCCCATTCTCTCTCTCTCTCTCTCTCTCTCTCTCCTGTCTCTCTATCTCTCCTGTTCCCCTGTCTTTTTACAACTCTTGTTCTCACCCCCTTGTTTACAACCACACTGCCTTTTTCTTTGTTTTGCTCCCCCAGGGATTCTTCACCTCTTGGGTCCTTCCTTCTCTCTGCATCAGTTTGTGCAGGGAAAGGGAAGTTAATGCTTCCCTTTTTCCTTCCTCCATCCCCTCAGCTAGTTTAAATGTCCATCAAAGTAACAAACTGTCCATAGAGGATTGCAGTTCCCCTCCCAGATAGATGCAGGCTATCTCCGCTGTACAGACCCATATCCTTCCAGTCTGATCCCCCATCCCTAATGTAGCTGAACCCCATGATGGCACATTTTGGGGATAATTTGTAATAGGATTTGTAACCATACTACACCACTTTACTGTGATATTTTCTGCCAACTAGTAACTGAGCACTGTCTACACCTTCCCCCCAAGAAGATCAAGTTGCATCTGAGGATTCTGAGCCCTCAGCCCCTGCCCACCTGTAGTCCAGCAAGCTACAGCATCACCCACCAGTAGTGTAAAAGGCAACAAATGCAGTAACACCATCATCATCACAGCAACTTTAATTAAAGTCCAGGTTTGTGTGTGTGTGTGTGTGGGGGGGGTGCAGCTTGTTTTTACTACTAGGCTATAGAGTCACATGGATGTGTAGCAGGCTCTGACACAGTTGCTTCACTTGCTTGCTTCTGCTTCCCTACTCTCATCCCCTCTGAATCACATGCTCTTAATTGACTCACTCACTCAGCTAGGCAGAGACAGTTTACAGGCCAGTTTCTAGTTCAGCTCTCAAAGCCTTAGTCTGCTGAGCTGCCTGAACTCTTGTGACATAGCACTGACCATCTGAATGCTGGAAACCCAGCCCTCAGTCTCCACTCATGCATGGATGATGAGTCACTTTCTCTGCCCTGTGGCTCACAGCCCAGCTCAGGTCAGAGGCAGGCAGATTTATTTCTCTACAGCTGTTCTGAACCAGGCTGAGGAACATGAGGACTGGAGGGTGATGGTCGTGGCCAAATAGCCGAACAACATCAGAATTTGAAGTGATTCCCATCACTCCCCCCCCCAGCCCAGACAGTTTCAGAGATCCAGCAGCAACTTCTCCAGTTGATGTAGGGAACAACAATACACAACTGGAGCAGCAGTCGCTGTTTGCATTTTGATAAATACTTAGTCAGAGACAGTCACCTGACACAAAACAATTTTTCCTCCAATAGCAAATAGTAATTGTAGCCCCCCCAGCCCCCATACCTTTCCATTGTTAGCGTAGCAGTAGTACAGGTGCAGACTTGTATAAAAATCCATGTCAGTATTTTATTTCGCTGTGTCTTCATTGGTGACTCCTATTAATGTGACTTTTCTCTTTCTCTTTCTCTTTCTCTTTCTCTTTCTTGCTCTTGCTTGACCATGAAAGGGGCATCTCTTTAGTAGGCAGTGATTGGCTATAGCTATAGTAAGTGTAACCCCCCCATTGGGAGGGGGCTTACCTGGATTGCATTGCTGCCACCATCTCAAGGCTCCTGGACCTCTGCTGCTGAATGCCAGCTCTCTCTCGCTTGACTGCATGTGTAGTGCAAAGAGAAAAAGCAGCTGTGCCGGGTATTTTTCAGTATCCCTTGCACCCTTTTGTTTAGTGGCTGCAGCCACTTCTCTGTCAACCTGGTCCCCAATCTTGACAGAGGGACGAGAATACACTCGATGCTCCTCTTTTGCTGCCTCAATGTGCCACAAGGACACAGACTGCTGTCGATGGAATGGGAGCACACAGGCTCCTCCTCAGCACTCTCCACTCCTCGCAACCCACCAGCCACTGTGACTCGCAGATTCACTACCCCACCACCGGAATAGGCAAACCAGACTATAACCCAGGATGGCAGGAACAAGTAACCTTTGTTTAGGACACTGAAGGGGGGGGGCAGAAAAGTAAATGAAACTTTGGAGCACAAGGCTCCATAAGTTATGGCTGCAGCCATTCCGATGACCCTGAGCCTTCCATTCATCAAATAAGAGGGCTAGAAAGCCCAAGCAACAGCTGCAAGGGATTGTGGGGGGATGGTGCAGTAAGGACCCTCCCAACTGTACTAGCAGGCTACTTGTGCCAATCAGAAGCTAGATCAGGGCAGCAGGACTGATGGACAGCCCTGCCTGACAAATCAGACACAGAACAGGGGGAGAAAAGTTCCTGGGCTTCCAAGGAGCTCATGGCAGTTGGAGAGATACTCTGAGATGTGCAGACCTACTGCTGCTGCTGCTGAGCAAGCTGATGGCTCAGCCAGGCCCAGTCTCTAGTGAGCCCTCTCCAGGGTTCACCATTTCACTGCCCTGTGAGCCTTATCCTGGGCTCATATTGTACAGACAGTGCCAGGGAAGGTACCTGTGAAGTAATGCTATGCAGACCAGCCAGGAGGGCAGTGACTGGGAAAAGCCATCACAAGTTTATGCCTGTGGTGCCATTTTCTACAGAACAAAGCGGCTGTGAGTAAATCTGAAAGATTCTAACCTGTGAGAGCTGCTGAGCTGAGAAACCAAAGACAGAGACCTGTACCTTTATTTAGCTGCTGCAGAGCCAGGTGAGGGGCCTGCTGGCCCTTATCAAGTGGGGTGAAGTGGGGAACAGGGAGTCATGGGGTGTGTGCCTTAAATATATGTGTAAGAGCCACTGAACTCACCTTGGCTGCTCTGGGGCCCGCGGGTCTGACTTGGACACACCTCCCAAGGGGGCTGACCTGGTTTCATTGGATGACAGGTTAAACAGGAGTTGAATGGTGTGGTACCTCCATCTGGGGTGGTGATATGGAACACCTGTGGCATAAATTCCAGGTTACTGCCCCCCAGGAAAATACAATAACTGTTCCACAAGTTTCTTCTCCACATAGTATCAATGCCCTCTGCACAATAAGCAGCGATACCAAACTGTAACATTGAATAACTGCAGGTTTATTATAGGGAGGGGTAGAAAGGGAGAATAGCATAACAATAGTAACATATAACCAACAATTGTATCCCATACTGACCCAATGCCTCCCCCCCGTCGGGTGCACCCAGCTTCCCCAAACGGCCTTTAGGAAACAGTATGTTGCGGTGGGTACAATGCCAGGGTGCCGGTTCAGAAGGCTAGGATGCGGAAGATGTAACAGTCTTTAACTTGGAAAAGAATACTTTCATTGGGGCCCAATAACTGGAACACAAGGGACAGCTTTTAACTTGGCTGCCTGGGCTTTTCTTAGAGCTTGCAGAGTCCTGCCCAGGGCTTAACCCCTTTTTCCCAACTAGCTAGCTATCTAGTATTTTTTTTTTTCCCCGCTACTGGCCGCTGTACATCAGCCCGGTCACAGACCCCGTGCTCCCACCTCCAGGTTGTCTGCGCCTCCTGCACCCTGGCTTACCCGCTCAGGGGCGGGTCACAGCACCAGGCCTACTATCCGGGAAGAGCCTGCCTTGGAAGCTAATCGAAGCCGGGGGCAGGCTTCACCAACGCAGTCAGCAGCAAGGTATTTTTTTTCTGTTTTGTCTTCAGGGTTGGGATGTGCAATGACGTCCAGCATCCGCCCCGCCCCTCTTAGTGCTGGAGCTGGTAGCTGCATGATTCCTAGCCTCTACCAGGGGTTCGTTGAGCACCAAACACACTCCCCACCCTCCCCCCGGAGAAGGAGAGCAGTCCTCGGGACACTCCATCCTACTCCCCCTGACCAGCCCTCCAGCAACCCAGGTCCATTCCCGAATCCAGGTCTCCGGCATCACAAGTGGAAATCCAACCACTCTGCTGATGGGCCAACCCCTAGAAAGCTAATATAAGAACTCCTCTGAGCTGCAGCCCAGAGGTACTTACAGCTGTTGGATTGGGGTCTCAGTAAGTTTGGTTCACATGGTACCATTCTGGTATCACAGTTGGTGGTGCACCAAAGCAACAGAATGCAGAACGCCAGCAGCTAGATGATATATTGAAAAACGCTGGACTTCATCTGTCAGGCCTTTCCAAACTTTTCCTCTAAGGCCTTTGTACGTGGTGTTCACCTGATAGGCCTCTCGACGTCACGACTTCCTCTCCAGCAGTCTCGCACGTGGGTCTGAGGAACTGGGCGGGCTGAGGGTCCCCCTGACTTTTCTGCTTGGTACACAGCTTCTGAAAGCACACTTGCAGCTGGGCTCTGGATCAGTCTCTAATCCCAGCATTACCAACTCCTCCTGCTAGAAGCAGTAAAGCGTGCAGTCTCAAAAGACACTTGTTCCTCCGAGGGGGAACACAGATTACTCAGCCTCTCTATTCTTTGGTTGCAAATATTTCTGTTCCAGGCTGAAAATTATCAGTCTCGAGCTTCAGACTGCAATTCTTCCTTCTATTTCCAGGCTGCAAATTATCAAGTTGCAAACTCACAGCAGCAGGTTCAATTCTTGCTCAGGAAAACACTCACCAGTTCAGTTCTTCTCCCTGCTTTCACAGCTTATCTCAGGTGCTATGCTTCTGGTTCAAGCTGGGGCCAGAAAGGCTGTTGGGCTTGCAGAACCGGTCTATGGGCTAAGCAGCCCTCAATAGTCTCTCTGTGGCAGGACTCTCTGGGGAATCTCTGCAGAATCTCTCTTTAACAGGCTTTCAGTCCCTTTTATAGTTTTTTACAGGTCCCCCTCTGACTGGCTGCACAGTTCACTGTGCCCTCTGAACTTTTCCCAGAGGCCCCCCTGCTGCAGGGAAATCTTTGGGGCTGCCATATTTGTTTATTTCTTGCTATACAACAATGGCAGCCTACAATTAATTAATTAACCCTTCAAGGGCTAACATCTATATGCCCTAGCTCCACTTGCCCTATGGGAGTCAGGGCACCCTTTATTTACCTTGTGGGAGCCCCCATTTGCCCTCCAGATACAAGAAGCTCTCATGTCATGCCCCTTTTACTGTGTCCAGCAAATGGAGCCACATCTCCTTTAAGAACTGTGGCTGCACATGCTCAGATGGCACATGGCTGCCATGTTTTTTATTTACATTCTCCAGTCCTCCACTTCTGGCTTCTCTCCAGACCAGCAAACTGCCTCATTAGTGCACAGAGGTGCAAAGCATCTCCCGGACCTTGGCCCCCTTCACTACATGAGGCTGAAGAATAAAATACAGTGGTCAGCAGCCACTGCAAAGATCAGCTCAGAAAATGGCCCAAATCCCACCTGGAGTCACTGATTAAGCCCACCGGTCCCAAATCTGCAGCCACGGGACTGGAGGTGAAGCAAGGACACCAGCAGGGCCGTAGCCCCACCAAGGTAAGCCCCAGATGGAGGGGGGCTTATACATGGGTACTCTTGATCTTGAGGGGAGTTGGGCCATGGGGATTGCTTCTGGAGCCTGGGTTCCTTGGGAACCATGAAGCCACTGCATAATACTCCTGTGCGCTGTGAGAGATGAGCCGGAAGGGCTGTGCTGTTGCAAAGCATCTGAGAGAGTCTGAAGTGTTTCATATCCAGGCTGCTGGGGCCTACTTCTGAATGCTGCATGACCTACTGCTATGTACTGGTTCCTTCCTCGTTGAAGCTGCTGAATCTGTGAGTCATGTGAGTGCTGATGCTGATGGCTGCAGTCTTTCTGGATTACAATTTGGTTTTCACGTTCCTTTTGGAGTTTTCAAACTCTAAATTGTGCTAGCACCAAGGTCTGTTGCTGGGTTTAAATGCTAGCTTGCTAATTGTTCAACAAGTGCACCACCTAGGTGCACCACCAAAAGAACCCGAGCAATGTAGCTACCAGACCTGCACCAGAGTCATTGGTAACTGTTTCATACTTGGGATTATAGTTCTAGTACTGTAACATCTTGAAAGTGTACCGTACCCTGTGTAGAGTGATTCATCCTATTGTGCCTTTGTTTGGGTGGATGTGTAAGTGATTGTGTGGGATCTGAGAGAGTGGTAGTGACCCATAGCACAGTGGCTCCTAGAGGGTATTGATATCCCCATTTTCTTTTCCAGCTTCCGGGTCTGTGCTACGAAATAAAAGCATTGTTCGTTTGTCGAATTCCACTTCTGTGTTTGTAACCTGATTGAATTGTCTGTTAGTGAAGATAACAACTGTTTTATTGGTCCCCAGGGAGTGGTCCTGTCCAGCGTAGGGAGGTGGGTAAGTACTGCATCCCAGGATGTGGTACTGCACACAATAGCAAGTCTACTTATTCCCTCTGGGTGGAGGCACCACGCTATTTCTTATTGTACTGGGACAAACCTCACTATCATAGGAGAAAGAATGAAGCCAGCCCTTAACCAGGTGGGCCCTGTACAGTCACCAAGTAAGGGTGTGGACCTGGAAACCTTTAGGCAGTGGTTCTTAAAACTCTATGACACTACATGTAATCCTTCCTTGTCCTCATCTCTTGTCTAGTGGTCCCAGTGTTACAGGCGGGGGGGGGCATAGACCTGAAACTTTCCTGTCGTTTGAGTATGGGGGCACTGGGCCAGACACAGAATGTCATCTTAGTGACCCACTCACACGGCCGCACACTGGAATTGGTATTTTCGATCAACCTTGAGGTCTCCGATATGGGAGTAGATCCGGTAGTATGGTCGGATCATAGTGTCATGAGATTCAGACTAGTAACCCCCCCAGGAGTCCCTGCCTTTGTGGAGGTAGTCTGGTATCGCCCCTTACATGAAATCTCCCCAGTGGGACTATGGCAGTACTAGACCTATTGGGGGTGAGGGCTGCTTGTGCAATGGGGACAGAGCAGGCAGTGGCAGCATATACTATGGCTGTCACTGAGGCCTTTGACTCTATTGCACCCATCCATGTCTGACCCCTGACTTCTCATCGGAAATTCTCCTGGTTGGAAGAGGAACTCCAGGAGTTGAAGATTAGGGGTAGGAGGTTAGAGATACGCTGGAGGGGTTCTGGTCTGCTGGAGAACAAGTTGGCTCTGAAGTCCCATTATAAGGACTATCAGGAGGCAATCTCCCGTAAGAAGGCAGCTTCTTTGTCAAGGGAGATTGCTTTGGCAAGGAACAGACCAGCTCAGCTCTTCCACATGGTTGATGGGCTTTTACATCCAGTCTGTCTCATGTGGGAGGAGAGGGTTCTAGTACAAGATGTGAGGAGTTCACACTGTTCTTTGCTGACAAGGTGTCCTTCATCAGGCCTGAGGTCTCTTCCAGTGGCTCTCATTGGGATTGTGGGGCTCACTCTGTGACGTGCCAGAGCCCTCCTCTTGAATGGGCTGAGTTTGACCCAGTTGGAGTGGAAGAGGTGGTGGAGGTTGTCTCGAGACTGCGGCCAACGCACTGTGATCGTGATCCAGGTCCAACCCCACTTTTGGTCGGATGTATGGACCTGATTGGACCTGTGGTTGCCGAGATCGTCCAGAGTTTCTTGAGGAGTGGGTTCTCTTCATCAGCTTTAAAAGAAGCCTTGGTTAGACCCCTGTTAAAAAAGCACACATTGGACCCAGACTGCCTTGACAACTACAGACCAGTCTCTATCCTCCCATGTTTAGGGAAGGTTATAGAAAAGATGGTGGCTGTTCAGCTTGAGGGACGTCTTGCCTCCTCCTCCACCTATGAGGTTTTTCAGTCTAGATTTAGGGCTGGACATAGCATGGAGACCGCCTTGGTGAAGGTGCTGAATGACCTCCTGCTTGCGAGAGACAGGAGAGAATGTACCATCCTTATCCTCCTGGATCTCATGGTGGCATTTGATATGGTGGACCACAAGGTGCTGCTCAACAGGCTGCAGTTTTGGTGTGGCCTGTCCAGAACAATCATTAGATGTTTCAGGTCATACCTGACAGGCAGGGTGCAGAGGATGGTGATGGGGCTTGCCTCATCTAACCCGAAGCCTCTAACCTGTGGAGTTCCACAGGGGTCAGTCTTGTCGCCCTTGTTGTTTACGGTATACATGCTGCCACTGGTGGACATCATCAGGTGGTCCGGACTTGGTTTTCACTGCTATGGGGATGATACCCAGCTATACCTGTCCTGTGCACCGGATAGCCAGATGGCAGATTCCATGCTCAACAGCTGCTTGGCTGAAATCCAGGCTTGGATGTCTCATAATTGGTTCAAACTCAACCCAAGCAAAACTGAGGTGCTGGTGATGGATCCAGGTCATTGTGGTGGGGTGGGGACACAGTGAGATCCCCCCCAGTCTTGTTCTGGGGGATGCATCTGATCTCATCTGAGCAGGTCAAGGATCTGGGTGTGATCCTTGATGATGGCCTGACATTTGATTTTCAGATGTCAGCCGTTGTTAAGAGCTGATTTTATCATCTGAGGACTATCACCCAGATCAGACGCTTTCTACTACCAGAGGACCTAACCTCACTGGTACATGCTTTCGACATGTCCAGACTGGACTGCTGCAATTCCCTTTACCTGGGGCTTTCTGGAGGTAACATCCAATGGCTGCAGCTGGTGCAGAACACAGTCGCTTGAAACTGCCAGGTGTATGAAGGTATGATCATATCACACCCATCCTCTGTGAACTGCACTGGCTGCCAGCCAGGTGGAGGATTATCTTCAAGATTGGTTTATTGACCTATAAAGCCCTACATGGTCAGGGGCCAGTCTACCTGCAAGATCTCCAAGTGCTCCACTGCCCACCCTGGGCTCTCTGTTCGACCAAGGGTTGCCTTCTCAGTGTTCCTAGGGCGGGGTTGCAAAATTCTGGTGATCGAACTTTTTCAGTGGCCACACCCACCCTATGGAACTTTTTTCCTCAACAACTTCAGGAAGCACCCTCGGTGGAATCCTTTAAAAAGGGATTAAAAACCTTCTTATTCCACCAGGCATTTAATGAGTTTTAACTGTATTATACGATAGCTTTTTATGTATTTAACTGTTCGCTCCAAATGGGATTCTGTGAATTAATAATGTTTTATTGTTTCTAAATTGTATTGTAAAGCACTCAGAGTCTCCAGAAAGGGGCACTATATAAATAAAATATTCATTCATTCGTAAAAAGAAGGCATTACCTGGCAGATGTTTTCAAATGCAAGGCCTTTCCTTACCCTTAAAGCAGATCTCAGAGATGGCAGCATCCCGCTGATCCTGAAATGGGGGAGGAGAAGAAGACAGAACATTACTCAAAAGGCAAGAATAAAAGTAGCGCAGAAGATTAGTTCATTGACCACACAACATGAACAGAATCACAGAAAGCGTAAAATTCTTTATTTTGGATGTGAAATGATTGCATCCAAAAGAATAAATTAAGTGGAGCAGCTTCATGGGGCTGAGAGAAGACACGAGCACAAACGGTATTTAGAGAGCATGAGAATCGGCCACAGCTACCAAGATTTTTCAAAGGCCTAAAGCACAGACCACTCTGGCTCCACACTGAACTTCCCTTGGGCAGAGATTCTCGCTTACTTCTTAACCTGCTTTTACATGATGTACCTTTATACCTTCACTTGGGGGAGTGCCTTACTCTTCCCTGCCAGCTGGGCCTAATACGGGACCCCGGGGCAAAGGAGCCTAAAATGCCTCCTTGGCTGCTCCCAAACAAGTTACCCACTCATCCACTGAGCAAAATGGTGCCAAAAATCCTCCTTCCCTCCAAGCCCACCCAGGACTGAACCAGGGCCTGAAGCAATGGTTCCCTCCTTTCAAAAAATACTAGTTCCGGGAGCCATGTCCCTTTACAGGTCTGATGGGCCTGCCCCAGACATAGGCACAGCAGGCCCAACGAATCCCAGGATCACGACTCCTCTCATTTTCCCAACCGTGTGCCACAGATTAAAAGCCCACCAGACCTGCCACCTCCAGTAGAACCTGCTGTGGTCCTGCCACCACAGCAATAGTCCCACTGCCAGAAAACCTTGTTCATAATTCTGGTTACTGGGACCACTGTACCTTCAGATGGGTTCCAACCTTTCTGCCTCCTTCCTACTCCTGCAACAGTTGATGGAAATATTCCCCAGCCCCCATGGCTGTCAAGCTCCTAACAGCCCTCCCATGGAGATATCCCCGCATTGCACTGATGCTGCAAGCTGACTTCTTTTGGGTCAGAGGGTAATGCCCCCCTCCCCCAGCCACTTTGCCCTTCTCAATACCGCTGTCTCCCCATCTCCCCCCGGGGAAACCCAGGGCTTAAATACTTGTGAAACCTGCCCTCTGGTGGCATTAAGTGGGAATCGCCACCTAGTTGAGTAAGAATAAGGGCTCTACCAGAAGGGGAGTGCCTAACCTAATCCAGGGTAGTAAGCCCACCCCATGGTGGGGGGCTTACATACAGCAAAATTAAACTTGGCATAAATGAAAGCACTAGTGTCCATGGTGTTCGGAGCTTGTTTCTTCATGTTTGATGATGTGCAACACATTCTGATGGCTGGGGTCACACATTTTTCACATTCAAGTGCCCCACATTTTGATGACAAGAGGTTCTGAGAGGTGCTTACCCACAATCACAGGAACAGAAAGTTGTTCTCCAAACAGTTCAAGAATTGTTTCCAAAAAAACAAATATGGATAATGCAGTGGGTGCACCGTAACAGGGTATGAAGCAAGTCCCAAAATGCATTCCGCCGGGTGGAAAAGAGGTCAGTACTCCACAAAATCTTCATAGTATAGAAACTCCAGTTTTATTAAATATCCAGCAGCAGAAGAAAAAGGTATGGGTTCATTCATCAGCTGATAAAATTCATAGTAGAAATGGTTCTGATGAATGTGTCGGTTATGACGTTGAAACATTAACGGCCATGTGGATGCATCTGGTGTAAGGTTCTGTGAGGTCTCTGGAATGGTTAATGCTTAGCCTTAGCATTATTGGAAATGCTTAAAGATCCATTACTACTATGAATTGTATCAGTTGATGAATGAACCTATGCCTTTTTTCTAATGCTGCTGGATATTAAATAAAATTGGAGTTTCTATATTACAAAGATTTTGTGGAGTGCTGACCTCTTCTCTGGCTAGTGGAGTGAATTTGGGAGGTGCTTATCCATCTTGTGATGGAAAGGCTACAGTGACTCCTGAGACTCCCTCGGCAATCCCATTTGGACACTACAACATACACATGAAGCGGACAATGCAGCCAGTACTAAAAACTAGAGGTGTGCAAAACCGGAGAGATTTTGGTTTTGCCAAATCACCCCTGGGTTTGGTTCTGGTTTTGGATTCACAGTCAATATTTATTCAACATAAAATGAGGCCTGTACCTTCATATTACTATACTTTCCTTTATCCTCCTTGGCAGGCTGGTGGCTGTGTCAACTCGTCCCCTTCTGGCTCCATGGCCGGCTTGAGTCACACCTCCTCCAACCTCAGGTGGACCGTCAGTGCTAGTGGGGGGGCTTCATTAAGCCACACCCCCCATTTTTACATTGTGTTTTCTCCTTGTTATCCCCAGAGCCCCAGACAAGAACAGATGTGTGCATGGAGGTGTGCACGCCTTGGCCCAAGTGACTCTGCTCTGCCTACCCCTGGCCTAGCGCCTGACTCCCCTCCATCACCCACACCACCACCATGCCTCCACATGGTGGCAGTCAAAGTTCAGGAGAGCCAACCTCCCCTATCTAGGATAGAAGAACTGCAGAGCGGCCACTCAATCCTCACCCAGCCCTTGCCCTCCCCGGTTGACCCCCAGCAACCCGTGCTCATCATTGAACATGGGTCACTGGTGTGTCAGAAGGCAAGGTGTAGCACCTAAGCCCTCCATGCCACTGGGATGACCCTCTGTATCTTTATTTTAAAGTATAATATAAAGGAAAACAGGTTAAATTCTGTAGAAAAACAGTTTAATAGAGCTCGCCCAGTGGCACTGGATGCCACACCTCACGCCATGCCGGCAACCCAGGTTCAAGAACAAGCCTGGGCCATTAGGGTTGGCAGGGGTGAGAGAGGATTGAGCATCCAGAGGACTGCTCTCCTCTCTCGAGGAGGGAGGGTTTGTTGGCCCACTTGTTGGTCACCCTCTAGTGAGGGCTGGGGGTGATGCAGGCTGGGATGCCGCAGTTGTGGTGTGCATGTGCCCCACGTGCAGCACACTCACACCATACGCGGGGAGGGGTCACCAGACAATGGAAAATGGCAGCCAGGGGCTCCATGAAGCTCACCCCTCATCCCGCTGGCCTCCGCCTGCCTCCCGAGATTTGATTGTGCTCCAAGGAGGGAGGAGCTCCCTTCCCGGCCCCACCATGGGTTACAAGCCATGGGGGTCTCAGGGCTGGTTGGGGTGGTTGGGCTCACAGGCGGATAGGTAGGATGGAGTTTCTGTCCCTGGTGCACTCAGGAGGAAAAAATATAAATTAAAAAAAAAGAAAAGCAGTTTAATAGCATGGCAGCTAGCAAGACCCAGCTGTTAGTAAGTTCACAGAAAATTATGTATTATTTTGAGCCAGTGCTAAAGTTGAATAAGCACATACTTTGCTTTGCTTGCAGTCTGAATTCCTAACATTAATGACAGGAGACTAGATGCATTGAATACAGGGACATAGGCTGTGGCAATGTAACAGTTGAGTACAGCAGTATAACTTGGCAGTATATCCTAGAGGTCAGAGTAACGAATTGTGACTCAGCTTGATCCAGCAGACCTGGGTTTGATTTACCACAACCTTCACCTGCATACTGTGTGTCTCTCTGAGCTACTTAACCACCCAAGTGCTCCCGGATCACCCCTGAAAACAGGAACTTGCGCCTAGTGGGCCTTACCTGGTTATCAAAGAATAACACACACACACACGCAAAAGTATCCCCTGGCTATCTTGTTTAGTCTGTTAAGCAAGGTGTGCATTGTTAATAAAAGTGACTTGGTGACTGAAGGAGGTAACAGGACAGGAGGACACAGTAAATGACAGGTGATGGTCTAAGAGGATATTTTTAAAGGTAGCAGCATGCACACACAGAATATATTCAACCTCCCACCCACCCTTTTGAACTGTTTTTTTTTTTTTTTTGATAAGCCGACTTTGTGTTGCCAGCAATAGGCCAACAATGGGTCCCCACAGTTAAGACAAATTTTTTTTTACCAAATTAAATTGCACATGCACGCTACTGTTTTTTTTTTGGTTTTTTTTGGTAGTACGACGCCATGACAAGTCAGACTGAGGTAGCATTGAGATTTGTGGAAGAGAATATCCATTTTTATGTAGTGTTTTTATTTTTTTTCTTTCATAGATGACTATCGATTCAAGAGCAGCAGATCAGTTAGAAGTCAGAATGGGGTTAGATGTTATCCAAGAAATATAGTGACTTGGTACATAGGGTAGTCAAGTCTTTATTGTTCAACCATTCAGGTCATTACAGTTTTTAACAAAAAAATTAAATATTCAATAAAATATCCAACAGCAATACAAAATGTTAATTAAAATATGAACGACATACAGCAATTAGATATATGCATCCTTTTTTTACATCTAGAATAATATTTAAAACATACAAGTCCTATCATGGGTCAGTTAATTTACCATCATTCAAACTGTATTAAAACATACTAATGTGCAATCTACTGCCTGCCCATATTAAACTTTGTGAATTACCATTAAAATTAAAAAAATACAATGTAATATTTATTATTTCTTTCCTGATCAGAAAAATTACCTAGGGAAAAATTCACCCAGTCCAGGAAGGACCCCCTATAGGATCCTCCCTTGACTGGCTCAGGCTATAGCGGTTCAAGTCCCCCCACAAGTGACAACTTGTCCAAATGGAGCACAGCACCAGTTGGGCTGTATCAAAATGTACCTACCCCTTTCAGTTGTCTGGAGACCTATATTGCTTATAGTGGACCATTCTTATTTGTTCCAACTACCTTGTTTTTTGGATGCTGGATCCTTTGGCACATAGGGTACATAACTAGAAGACATCTACCAGAAATCAATACAGTCATTTACAAATTTACGTTAACCTTACGAATAAAAGATTGAAGAAAAATGTGTGAGTGTGAAATTTGTTCATGTGTTCCATGGAGTCAGAGAGTATCCCCTAGCTTTTGTAGTCTTACTAAACAGCAGTTCAGTGGAAGAAACAAAATTGTGACTGACATGAGACAGGACACGAATGACATGAGCGACAGGCTTATACAACATTCCCTTTCCCCAGTACTGAGCCAGTAGTGCTACTGTTCTTGTTCAACATCACTGCCAATAGGCTCATTATCACTACTGTCTAAGCAGTGTTTTGGAAGTACCTTTGAGTATCCTGCAAAGAAAGACACCATAGTTTAGTTTAATAAAAGTCAGAATTTCAATGTTTTCTAAGGAGTTTTCTCCTACTAGCACTGAAAACATAGCCAGCAGTGCTAAATATTCTTTCTGAATAGACACTTTTTGCTGGGCAACTTAAATAGTAAATGGCCACTTTTTGTAATTCTGGCCAGACTGCACCCTTTTCATGCCAATACTGAAGTGGGTCATCATGAACATTAATCTTTCTGGGCTCCTTTAAGAAGTCATCCACCATACTACTTGCTGAGTAGCTTGTGATGGGAGAAGTAACAGCACTGTCTTTCTCTGTGTCATCCAGTCCTGCCCAAATGTTGTCTGTGGATTGGGCACAATACACATTGGTGCTGGATTCCAACTCATAATGTAAGGCTTTTCTTATTCTACTGCCATCACTGGGATCTGTTTCTTGGAAGGTAGCATGCTGAGTTTCGTTATCAGCAACTGCAGCACTTCTAGTTGGAGTCTCTGTTGTAATTTTTAGAGCAACTTTATTAATGAGCAGATCTTATAATTTATTTATTTAAGAGTTTTACCAGGAAGGCATACTGAGCGGAGAACCACTCAATTCCAGATGCATCCTGGGGGAAGGGGGAAGAGGAGCAAAATAGAAAAGACATATAATAATTATACAAGTTTACAGAAAGTACGAGTGACATAGATCCTGTAGATACAGATTATAGGGCTCCCATGACTGTGAACCCCAAGGTAACCGGGCATATGCAACATTAACATAAACATTCGGCACATTTGACGTACATATCATGGCAGAGGTCTACGCTGCCAGATTGGAGAAGACCTGGCAAACTGGTTTGGAAACATGAATCCAACATTGTCGGCATCACATAACGTTCAGATTCCAAAATCGTGGCAATCCTGCAGTCCGTTTCCAAGCACAAAGACAGCATTTCAGCAAGAGTGACACCTGTGCTTGCACCTTGCTCTTCAAATGTTTCTTGGAATCTTTTCAGTCTCTGCATGAGAAGATGTATCAATGAAATCACTTGACTTATGGTTGTGCTGTCAGCATTCGCTTCACATGTGGCTTCCACAAATGGCTGTAGCAACTGATATAAATATAAGATTCCATTGCCCAGAGGTGACATCCCCTTTCCCTGCTGCATGGCACATGGTGTACTGGTACATTGTTTTACATTGTTCTTGAAGCCTCTGTAACATGTAAAAGGTGATGTTCCACCTAGTGGCAATTTCTTGCTTTAGCTGGTGAATTGGAAAGTTATTCTGTTTTTGCAGTTCCTGCATAATTTTACAAGCTTTTGCAGAGTGCCTAATGTGACCACATATCTTACGTGCAGCACCCAGCATATTCTGCACATTCCTGTCTTCACTGAGGAAGTCCTGTACCATTAGATTGAGTGTATGTGCAAAACATGGCAAATGCAGAAACCCACCATCCTTTAATGCTTTCACAATGTTAGCTCTATTGTCTGCAACCACAAATCCTGGGGGAAAGGCCATTCTAAGAACCATTTCTTTAGCTCCTATAAGATATTCACACCAGTGTGATTTCTCTTTGTCAAAGCTTGCAATACAGAAGGCAGCCTGTTTCTAAGGATTGTGTTGGTCGCTATGGTGCCAGAGAATGTTGCAGAGGAAAATGATACCCAGTGGGCAATGAGTCATGTAGTCTGCTGTTTGACCAACCGTCCACGTACCTGTTCTTATATGTACCTCTTCAACAGCCAATGACTGCAAGGCACTGTTTACCTTCTGGCGCAGTTCCCTATAAAGAACTGGCACAGCCTTTCTGGAGAAATATGTCCATGATGACAGCTCATATCGAGGGGGCAGCAAGTGTCATCACTTCCAGAAACCCAGCAGAGTCAGCTATAGAAAGTGGGCACATCTCCAGTGCAACCATTGCAGATACTGCTTTATTTAACTGCTGAGTAGCTGGATGGCTTTGGTCATATTTAGTTCTCTATTCAAAAGCCTGCTGCATCGTTAACTGTTACTGAGGTGTGACTGGAACACAAAAACAGGCTGGAGGAGGCAGAGAAGAACTCATTCTGTTGTCAACTGGGGAGATTTCTGATTCTGATAAAGACCTAGCAGATAAAGGGGTGATGCAGTCAAAGTCCTGCTCAGTATCTGAGGGGGTTTAGGTTGTATATGCAAAAATGTAGCTACACCACCAGTGTCAGTGCCAGTGTTAACCTGTGCAACATCCTAAGCCATGTCACCTTGTGACTTATTCCTGGCCCACTGAAGTGGATGTATCCACTGTAACTGAGGAACCTGGGAGCCGGGGAGAAACTGGTGGGCTGGGTCAAGAGCTGGCTACAGAACAGACAGCAGAGGGTAATTGTAAGGGGGGGCTATTGAAACCCAGACCTGGTAACTAGCGTAGTCCCACAGGGCTCAGTGCTTGGACTGGTGTTATTTAACATCTCTAACGGGGACACAGCAAACAGGATCAAGAGTAAAATCAGCCTGTTCACAGATGACACAAAAATCTGTGTGAGAGTGGACAGTGAGGAAGAGAGGCAGAAACTCAGAGAGGACCTGGCAAAGCTCAAGCACTTGTCCTGCATATGGCAGTTAGGGTTCAATGCTAAGAAGTGTAAGATCATGCACCTGGAAGCTAGAAACCCTAGGACTAGCTACTGGCTGGGAGGGAATGCAGGTATCGATTTCAGAGGAGGAAAAGGATCTAGGCATGCTTGTCACAGAGGACATGAAACACTCTGCACAGTGCCATAAGGCAGCAGACAAAGCAAACAAAATGCTGAGGTGCGCTGTCAGAGGAATCACCTCAAGGAGGGAGGAAGTCATCCTGACATTGTACAGATCACTGGTGAGGCCACACTTAGAGTACTATGTGCAGTTCTGGTGTCCATATTTAAAAAAGGACATCAAACTACCAGAGGCGGTGCAGTGAACAGTGACCAAGATGATCCTAGGTCTGGGGGACAAACCCTATGAGGAAGATTGAAGGAGCTTAACATGTATTCCCTGGCAGATAGAAGGGAAAGGAGGGATATGATTGAGACCTCAGGTACTTAAAAGGTATGAATAGGGTTAGTACAGAGGGCATTTTAAGCTTGGGGGGGTGGCTCATGAGGGGTCATAGTCTGAAATTGAAAAGGGGCAGATTCAAGAGGGAAATAAGGAGACACTATTTCACAGAAAGGGTGGTAGCAAGGTGGAACAAATTGCTAGAGGAGGTGATCTTGCTGAAGACTGTGGGCAGTTTCAAGAGGGAGTGGAACAGGGTCAAAGGAAAGGTCAAAACTGAGGGGAGGCTGGGAAGGGGGTGATGATGGTGTGGGGTGACAAATCGGGGGAACTGAAAATGGGTGGGGGGGCAGCTGCAGTAAATTAAACTGTGAGCTGACACGCGAGCAGACTTGATAGACCTTAGGGCCTGGTTCTGCTGGTGTTTTTGCATGTTCGTATGTGTCTTATTAAGGCTGATGTGCCCAAGTTGCTTGCCTGTCTTCCTCTGCTGAAAGAGGCCTTATATAAGCAGCATAATGCACGCATACTGTTCTTTGGGTCAAGGTGAAAAAACTCCAAATGGAAGAGGATGTCTTTTTCTTTTTTGTTCCTGGCGTTGCAGCTTCTGAATCATCATCTGGCGTCTGTGTTAATTTCTATATTTTGATTATTTTCCTCAATGTCCTCACTGGATGATTGGGTGTGAGGCCTGCCCTCAGCAGAGGAGACAGTCAAGCCAGGCATAAATTCCTTTTCTTTTCTTTTTTTTTTGTTGTTGAAATTTCTGTTTATTGCATTTAATAGCATTACATACCATTTCTGTATTAAACAAGCATTTGTCAATGCCGAATGTTTGTTTGCTGGCATTGGTAGTGGTAGTGTAGAAGTTACAGAGCTGCGTAATAGGAATGGCAGTGAAGTATTGAACTGAAGCCAACCCACCACCACCCTGCAGAGAGTGACAGGCATTGGGGTGTGCCTTTGGGTTGTCAGGCATAACCGCCACGCCATTTCACTACACCCCACCCAGACACTGGACAAGTGTCACGGTGTTCCTTGGGGTCTTTGGCCCTTATGCGCACCCCATTCCATTAGAAAATATGGTGAGATGGGTGCAATATAGGAGAATGGGGTGAACTTTGGGGCCAAAGAGTCCAAGGCATACCTTGATGCCTCTTACTGGCTGCAGGGTATGGAATGGTATAAGCATTACAGGCAAGAATCCCAAGTCACACCCCTGATGCCTGTCATTCTCTACAGGGTTGGGCGTTATGGTTGGAAACCCTAATACCTCAGGCATTCGTTGGTATTTTCACTCCAAATTTTCAACATGTTTTTTTTGTGACCCCACCTCATGAACAGGGGGAATATCAGTTTGTTAGCTGAAAGCTGCTTATGCACAGCGACTACAGCATTTAGCACCACAGGTGCAAAACATTCGAACAGGATGTAAAAATGACAGCTGTACTGTTCATGGGAGGTGTAAAATGGCAATGTTGCAAATCTGCAGTAAAAATATTTAAAAAATGGTAGGAAGTGACGTAGCATAGAAACTGTGCAACGACACACCCGTAATATAATTAGGTTGGGGATTTTTTACAGCAGATTGTGAACTCAGGCATTTTGGTGCCTCCGATCATGAACAGTGGCACTGTGATTTTCTTTAACTGTCCGGAACAATGATTTCCCACAACGACCACGCATCTCTGCGCTGAAAGTGTGAAAACACACTCCGGCCATGTTGTGAAAAATGACAGCTGTACTGTTCATAAGGAAGTGTTGAAATTGCCACTGGTGAAAATCTGGACTGAAAATATTACAAAGTCATGAACTTACGAGGGTGCGTGGAAACTGTGCAATGCTCACTCGTAACACAGTCATTTTATGGACTTTTGTCACCAAATTTTCAACATAGCCATTTTAAGACCTCGCTAATGAACAGTGTAACTGTGATTTTCTTAATCTGTCCCAAACATTGCTTTCAGACACCAACAGCACCATTGTGCGCCACATGTGCGAAACACATTTTGGGCGCATATATGAAAAATGGCAGCTGTACTGTTCATAAGGAAGTGTAATAAAATGGCAATGTTGAAAATCTGGAGTGAAAATATTAATTCGAAACTACGAAAGCATGCATAGGAACCACGCAACGCACGCTCGTAAAACAGTCATTTTTAGGAATTTTGTCACCAAATTTTCAACATAGCCATTTTAAGACCTCTGCTCATGGACAGTGTCTCTGTGATTTTCTTAATGTGTCCCATACATTGATTTCGCACATCGACTGTGCCATTGTGCGCTACATAGACGGAAACACATTTTGGCCAAGATGTGAAAAATGACAGCTGTACTGCTCATAAGGAGGTGTGGTAAAATGGCAATGTTGAAAATCTGGAGTGAAAATATTGAAAATTAAGAACTTACGAGCGCATAGAACTGCGCAACGCACGCTCGTAAAACAGTCATTTTTTGGAATTTTTTCTCCAAATTTTCAATATAGCCATTTTAAGACCTCTGCTCATGAACAGTGTCAGTGTGATTTTCTTAATGTGTCCCGTACATTGATTTCACACACCGACTGCGCCATTGTGCACTACATGGGCGGAAACACATTTTGGGTGAGATGTAAAATATGACAGCTGTACTGTTCATAAGAAGGTGTGGTAAAATGGTAATGTTGAAAATCTGAAGTGAAAATATTGAAAATTCGCGAACTTACGAGCATGCGTAGGAACTGCGCAACGTACGTCCGTAAAACAGTCATTTTTAGGAATTTTTCCACCAAATTTTCAAAATAGTCTTTTTGAGAGCCCACCTTATGAACACTGGCAGTGTCGTTTCATTAATCATTCCAAAAAGATGATTTTGCACAGTGGCTGCAAAATCACCCTTCGGGCCCGAGTAATGCCATGACAGTGCAAGAATTCATGAGGAGAGGTCCCAAAAACCCCATGGTGAAAATGTGGTGCAAAAATTCCAAAAAATGCCTGAGATATGCAATAAAGTTGAAAAACCCCTATCTAGCCCATTATACAGCTTACCAGCATTTCCTTAGTTCGCGGTCGGCTTTGAAGAGTGCAGACGTGTTCCCGGTCCACCGAAGATCATCGCGCCGTGCTCCGGAGGTAAGTATGGGGTGAGGGGGTGTGGGGAGAGCTGGGTCGCAGTGGGTGGGTGCGGTTGTGGGAGGGGCTGAGACCGCGTGGGACCGCTTTTTGCTTTACAGGTGTTTTTTTTTTAAAAGACGACGTTGACATTTGCCACGCTAGTGGGCACCCAGCATGGCACAAGGATGGTTGGGGGTGAAGTCGATGGGATTGGGCACCCCTATCGGCTATAAGAGGTCAGTTGCCACGCTGGGGTGGGCTCCCAGCGTGGCACCCGCACTTTCGGGAGGACAGTGGAGCCGACGGGGATTGGGCACCCCGCCGGGTTATACGATAACTCTGCCATGCTGGTGGGCACCCAGCGTGGCATTTGGAAGACTTTGGGAGGGAGACAGCACAGCCGACGGGGATTGGGCACCCCTGCCAGCTATAGAGTGTGTGCGTGGGGGGAGCACGCGACATGCGGCGCGGGCGCTAGGTGGTGTAGGGGAGCGCGCATGAGCAGGCGATATATCTTATCGCTGCTCACTGAAGCGTAGCTCCCTTTTCAACTGTATGCCACTGCATTTTGGAGCTTGTCATAGACAGCCCAGCATGCATTGGCTTACAGGCCGCTACCGCCAACACACACTGACTGAATTGGAGGAGGGGGTGACACACCACCGAAAACTCGGATGATGGCACTATGTTTCTTGCACATGCGTGCAAGCAAACATAATGAGACAATATCATATGAGGTACATCTTACCACATCATATTGATACAGGATTTCAAGACTATCATTTTCAGTATAACTACTATGGGGGCTACCTCAGTTCATAACTTTTATCTACTATTTCAGAAAAAAACATTAATTGTGACCATAGTTGCAGCCAGTGCTCAGGTAGGAATATACACCATGTGAACCCCCTTTAAAATATGCACATTAGCTCTAAGGCTATCATTAATCTATATTCCAATATATCACATTTCAACATGTCTCTACTTAAAAACCGTCAAAATGGCAACTCATTTTTGGCACTATTGTCATAGGTGACCTGCAGGAGTAGCAACTACTGCTACTGCGAGGGTAGGGGAAGGTGATTGGAAAGGGGGAATGGTGAGGGGAAGAAGAGGGATAGGGAAGAGGTTATCTAGATGAAGTGTGCCTGTTGCCTCTGAGCCAGCCATGTGGTGAGGTGGTGAGGGAGGCTGGCTCCAACACAGCAGGTACTGGGGCTGGGGCTGGTGCTGGGGCTGGGGATGGAGGGTTTGAATTTTGCCACTGCTTGTGGCTCCGGATTAATTTTTTTTCAGGAGGATTGTGCCCTTCCCAACATGCACCCCTGGAGTTAAGAATCCTAATTCAGGGATGTTAGGGGCAAAGCCCCCCCATGAGGTGGGGCATGGGGGGGTCACAGCCCCCCGCAAAAACACTTTATTTTGCTGGAAGTCTGTTCACCAGTAAGTGTATATCACTGCTTTGCTTTTCAGTGGTATATACTCACCATAATAGCGATCACCGTTTTGAGCAGGTGCCGATCTCGATGAATCTAAATGCACTTAATTCTCTTGCCTGCATGCTACCATCTTACTTCTGGCTCTATCGATGGCTCAACAATCAATATTGAGAAGAGGAAACAAACAACACCATTTACACTGCAACATTTAAAGCAGCTTTACCCTGTACTAATATTGCTGTCTACCTGTACCCCTCCCAGACAGGAAATCTAATCCCCTCCAATACCCTGACCACACATTATTTGTATGCACTTAATGTATCAAAATGAATTCTTGGCTCGGATTCTGGTGAGGATAACTAAACACAATCCTTTTATATGTCCACAATCACCACACCTAAGAGAGAGGGTTCAGTGAAAAAAGACAGTTCAGCTAAATCCACTTTTTTTTAAAAACAGGAGAGGCACACAAAGCTGAAAGCTTGTTTACAGGTGCAATCTGGCAGCACAAGGAAGTTAAGCAACTTGCTTAGGGTCTCACAATATACAAGTGGGGGCTGTGGGATTCAAACCATGGTCTCTAGGTTTGCAGCTCAGAGCCTTAAACCACTGTGCTATACTGCCTCCTTAAAGAGAGTTTACTAAAGGAGTCTAGTGGTTCTGTTCAGTCCTCTCTGTCCTCCACCTCGGCTTCCATTAAATCTGGCATCAGAATGGTCAAGGGTAGATTCTCGACAAAGATCCCAGCCACTTTAGCATCTGTAAAGGAGTACATTTTGTCTAGGTAGGTGAATTGCAAGCGAGTTGGTAACAGAAGTCTGTAGACTATTTCTTTGGCTTTCAGTTTCTGAGCCATCCCTTTAAATGCTTTGCATCTTTGTCTGGTGGTGTACGAGTAATCTGCAAAGAACAGTACCTTAGTGTTACCAATCTTGGCAGGTGAAGCTTCCTTTGCTGCATGCACAATCTAATCTCAAAGCACGAAGGTCTTCATTGTAAATAGGATTGTTCTTGGTCCCTCCATGTTGTTGAAAGGTCTGCGCAGTGTGATGCAGTCAGCTTTAACAATCGGTACTGCAAACCCAAACCTGACAGCTTGTGGCAGCCATCGTTCGAGGAAGATAGGTAGATCTCTTTCTTCACAACAAAACAAATGATGCAACCACTCTGGCAAAAGCCATACACTGAAGTCCTTGTAGCTGTTTTCAAATGGAAAGGCTTGCCTGGAGTTCAGTGGCCAAGCAGCCAGCCACTCCCACTTCCTGAGCTATATAAGCAGTTCCTCTCAGCCTCTTTGTGAAGCATTTTTTCTTTGCAGCCGAAGGCTCTGTCGGTTTGTCCTCTGAGCAGCTTGGGCCTCCCTGGCTGGCTGAGGCCTGCCCCCCTTGCTACTACTTGTCTCTACTGGGCTTCTGTGTTTATTTTCCTGCTTCTGGTTTGTATTTTGCCTTCGGCTGTGTGTGCTTCCTTCCTTTTTTTTGGGGGGGGGGCTTTGTTTCTAAGCTCTTAGTATATTGCTACTCAGAGCTCCTGCTACTGTTTTCGGTTACCTACAACTGTAGCCACTGCTGCTGACTGTTTACTTTAATTACTATTGTACCCAGTGCCTGTGTTTTACCCTGTGCTCTGCAAGCAATAATACCCGACATGGTGGGTGGTATTGGGCAATACCGGACCACCAGGGGCGTAATGAGGCCTGACGCCACAGGCAGAGGGCCTTATAGCCCCTGGAAGGTCCAGTATTGCCATACCGCCCACCCTGGAGGGTATTATTGTGCTTAGAAAATGGACATCAGAATAATATTTTTTCAGTAGTCAAAAAAACAGGTACAGAATAAAGAAAAACATCTCAAAAATACAAAAAAAAAGTTTATATTGAAATAGCCCTGCCTGTCACATTTGCCTGTCCTGCCTGACACAGCAGCCAGTAGAGGGCGCTAGTATAGGAAACTAACATTGGGAAAGGAAGAATCGCTCTGATCGAAGTGTTTTTTTTGCCCTGTAGTACATCCACTTCTGTTCAGTTTTTGTTCCCATCTTCATTTCGTTAAGAAATGTGAGCCCCCATTGTGCTCCATTTTAGTTATGGATGTCAGCGACTCTGACCTGATTCAGTGAATGGCATTGATGAGGTTTTTTTAAATCATGCGGGTGGTAGAGGGGTGGTTGCGGGTAGCTGGTGAGATGTCCGGAAGTTGAGCGAGCGTGTGCTGAAGGCAAAGGTCATGGAAGATCAGTCAGGAAATTGGTACCACTGGAGTGAGGAGAAAGAGTTTGTTTTTTTATTTTGGATTGGTTTGGCAGTGGTCCATTAGAGCTGTGCTAAGCTGTGGACTGTTTTGACGGGACTGGGTTGCGAGGGTTCCTGCCGTGGGAGAAAGGCTCAAAGCTGCGAGAGTGAGAGCAAGAGAAAAAAACTGCACGGGAGAGCAAGAAAGAGAAGCTTCAAGTAAGAAACTTTCCAGAATGATTTTAAACATACAGAGTGGCATGGCAGGTTGGGGGGAGGTGTCGCATGACATGTTAGGGATTGAAAATATGTTGCTCGCTTAGCGAGGGTAAAAAATTGGCGGCTATCAGTATGCCAATTCAGGGTGCCCAAAGATATTCTTAAGTAATGGGGCACTTCGAATTGGCACTCCTTTAGAAGCGGGCATCTATTGTAAGTTAATGTATCCCCCTGCTATGGCTCTCAGCCAATCAGAGAGCTGATGGTGTCTAGCCCATTTTCTAACCACCCTCAAACTACTGCAGTGCAACTGCAATTATTGTCTGTGTGTTTCAGCTCAGCCATAGCTGCTCCATGTTGCAAACTCAATTCCTTTTCACCTGACAGTTTACTCTGACCCTAGTTGTGCTACTCATTACTGCTCTCATTCTACTTGCAGCTTCATTGCACTGCCTGGCTACACCTGCTTTCAAGTATTGTCTCCTGTTTTATTGCAGTTACAGTACAACTCTGAGGTCAGCCAAATAAGCTCCTGCTGAGGCTGTTAATATAGTTTTGTTATTAAAATTGCCTCACTGCCGAAAATCCTCAGAGTGCTTGTCACCTTGATTTGACTATTCATGTTTGGCTGGCTTGCCCCCAATTCAGTGCTGTTTAATTGCTATACCATATGTTATGCAGGTCCACCTATCACTACTACTGCTTATTGACCTACGTGCAGGTCCACTCTGCTTACACAACCATTGCTGCTTGCTTACACAAACCATTGTTTCATGCCTACTACCATTCCCTCGGCTTCAGCCTGGGATTCTGCTGCACTCCAATCTGCATTCGACCTTGCCAAGGTCTCAGCATTCAATGCTCATTATGATCTCAGCACACCGTGCTCATTCAACTCACCAGCTTTTCAGCTATCAATCAATTTCTGGAGCATGCCAGCCATTCTGTTCTGGTGCAGGGTTCCTGCAGCCGACGGTCTCGCTCTGCTTTACTCCGCATCTCGAGCGTGTCCAACTTGGGGAGGGATCCTTCTCACCTGGGCCATAGCTGGGAATGTCCTTGCCCCGGGCTTGGCTTAGCTGCCTGCTATGTGACAGCAGCTCCTGATGTCAAATTTAAGACTAGTGGTGAAGGGTGGTTATGATGATTTCCTTTGGCTCTAGTGTTCCACTATAACGGTTAGCCATTGACTTTAGTGGTTTTCCTAGTAAGGCACCTTCACCGCATCCTCCCTACAACTGCCTCTGGTTCACCTGGTTTGATTTAGGGCAGGAAGGCCAGGTGAGTGCCTCAGCAGTTGTTGCTCTCCTCCTGCACCTTGGATGCACGTATTGTTGCAGAGTTTTCTCGCAACCTTCCACAGCGTTCCCGCTAGAGGGTTTGAGTGAGAGCCTTCCTCCAAATTGGAATATTTTTCACCTCCCTTTAATTGGGTTTTCCAAATAAACTATCCCAAGCCTGGAGGGACAGCGACCTAGGCCTTGGATCCCCCAGAGATTTCCTCCTCATAAGGTTTTTTTCTCTCCTCCGTTGCCTCAGGTCATAACACTTAGTTAGCATAGTTGTTTCCCTTAGTTTCTTTAGGCAGGTTCCTTTGTTGGATGGAGGTGGAGGATGTCCTGCCATTCCCCCTCTCCTTAAGGGATCCCCTAATCTCAAGCAAACCATCAGTATCATGCTACGCAAACCTGGGCAGTCATTACCTTATCCAACTGAGCATTTCATTGCATTATCAAACTGCCTATGCTTTTCTACTACTACGTTACAGTTACTGCACCTATGTCACAGTTACTGCTTGCTCATATGCTTCCTGTTGCCTCCTGTTTGGGGATGATACTACATTTCTTTTGGGGATTCCTAAGGTACCTTTAGTCATGGGAATCATCCCGTGGCACCTCTAGAGGTGGAACCCTCGCTGAGAGTTCCTTGCCTTCATACCCTCACAGGGTGGTAATTCCTCTGGAATAGAGTGTGAATGGCCAAAACCAAACTAACACAGTTGCACAAGCATAATACTATACTGGCTGAGTAGGTCAATGAAATGGAAAGGCTTGCCTGGAGTTCAGTGGCCAAGCAGCCAGCCACTCCCACTTACTGAGCTACATATGCAGTTCCCCTCAGCCTCTTTGTGAAGCATTTTTTCTTTGCCCCACCATCCTTCCCTCCTCCTCCAGCAGCAGCACTCTTTCCTTGGGGGATTCCTAAGGTACCTTTAGTCATAGGAATTGTCCCGTGGCACCTCTAGTGATGGAACCCTCGCCAAGGGTTCCTTGCCTCCATACCCCTACAGGGTGGTAATTCCTCTGGAACAGAGAGTGTGAATGGCCAAAACCAAAGTAGCACAGTTGCACAAGCATAACACTATACTGGCTGCATAGGTCAGTGAATTTATTTTATTTAAATTCATCAATAAATGTGCCCCAACAGTTTAATGGCTTCTTCTGGGGAACAGTTAAGTGATTAAAACATTGACAATTAACTCTAATGTAGTATTTCATTAATTCTTTCAACAGTTATATAATCTAGTTTCATTTATTCATTCTTATAAATTATCCACGCTCCAAACTCATTTTAGTGCATGTAGAATGTATTTAAGGTGATATAATGATTTCTGAACAACAACTAGCCCAAACTAGTAGTCATAAATGCCAAATTGGCTACCTACTTGTATCAGGACCTATGCCTTCTGTTGTCTGCCACAATAATTTTTTCTCTTAAGAAAGTATTACCTGCTCTGAAATAAACATCAAAGTCAAAAATACTCTCCAACTGATCTTTGAGCAAAAGTTCTAAAGCTTGTGCACAGCTGTCAATGTTTATGTGAAGGAAAAAATAACCATTCCTATTAGTGCCTATGGTCATCGTTCTCATTACTAAGCTTATTTAAAGTGTTTACAATTGTTAAATATACTTGTTCAAGACATTCTTTAACTTTTTGCACTGACCAGCTCTGCTGTCCCTCTAAGAACACTATCTAAAGTGTTCTTCAGTGCCTATAAAATTGCACGACCATATCAGAAAATCCACATTTCATTCTTTGCGGTATTACACATGTATAATAGGTATATTTTACATATGTTGGATTCACTTTGGTTTCCAAACATTAACCATATGTTTACAAGTGCTGTCCTAATACCAGTAGTAAACAGAGTAGTGTATGCTTACTTCTAGTGGAGCCTGCTGCTCCTTCCACCTTCCTCAAGTGTATGCTGTACTTTCTTTAAGTTTCTAAAAAAGATTTTAAATATGAGTCATTTGAAGCAGCCGAAAAAGTGCTTTGGAGTTTTAACTACATTGATGTTAGATGTTTACCTAGACTAAATGGTCCTCTCTTTGAAACTCACATTTCTTTTAGGTCCTGGACACACTGGGGAACCTAAAATAGTTTAAGTGCCTTGAAATGGTTTAAACCTTCTTAGCACTGTTTGCAGACAGACTACAAGCCCCTTAAAATGTTTTAACAAAAGTGTTTTTAAACCCTGCTAGATACCTAGTCTTAAAACCATTTTTAAAAACGTTTTGGAGCTAGCATGGTTTTACTCACAGGTCTGTCCAGGAGTAAAAGTGTTTTAAGCTGTAATGGTTTAACTAAAACAGGTCTAGCTGCAGTGTGTCCAGGCAAGAACAGTTCTGTGTGTTGGACTTAACACAAAATAGTTACAAGGAGAACAGGTTTAATACTAGCAGTGTGGCCTCACTAAACAGTTATCAAAAATGGTTACTGAGTAGTGTGGCTGCACTGAAATGGTTTGGCTAAACTGGTTTTCAAAATGGTTTTCAAAAACAGTTCTGTAGTGTGTCCAGGGCCTTAATGTGACCTAAGTCTGGATTCAGTTTGCCCTGCATGACAAGATCACAATAAACAGTTACACTCAGAATGAGTAGTTTCTTGGACTGACAAGAAACTAAATGGTAGAACTCTTACTTTGTGCGTGCTCCCTCTGGCATCTCACAGGCTTCTGAAGCTCCGATGTGGCAGCAAGAGTGAGGCTAAAGCCCATGGAGTCACGTGCTGATCTGGTCAGCAGATGTAGCAACGCTACATCCTTGCCTAGCAACAAGAGCTGCCTGGCAACCACTTTTCTATGCGGGTACAAGGGCTAGTAGTGGCAGCAACAATAGCATGGACAACAATCTATTTTAAATGTTGTTGTCCACTCTGAAGAAAGAGGGTTTATCAGTGGGGTACCGTAGGGTTCAGTACTGGGTTCAGTCCTTTTTAATGTCTTTATAAGTGACATTGCAGAGGGAGTGGAAGGAAAAGTATGCCTCTTTGCAGATGACACAAAGATCTGCAACAGGGTTGATACACAAGGAGGCGTGGAAAGGATGAGAAGGGACTTGGCAAAGTTGGAGGAATAGTCAGAAGTATGGCAGCTTGATTCAATGCAAAGAAGTGCAAAATAATGCACCTGGGAAACAAAACCCGGGGAAGATTACACAATGGGGTAGTAACAAAACAAAATGGAAAGGGATCTGGGGGTAATCATATCAAACGACCTTAAGGTTAGCAAGCAATGTGAGAAGGCAGTAGGGAGGGCTGGGGTATACTGGGATGTATAGGGAGAGGCATCACCAGCAGAAAACAGGAAGTTGTTATCCCTCTGTACAGACAGTTGGTGAGACCCCCATCTGGAGTACTGCGTCCAGTTCTGGAGACCCCATCTCCACAAGGACATAGACAGGATAGAGGCAGTCCAGAGGAGGGCAACTAAAATGGTGCAGGGTCTGCAAGAGAAGCCATACAAGGAGAGACTAAAGGAGCTTAATATATATACCCTTGAGGAAAGGAGGGAGAGAGGGGACATGATAGAAACTTTTAAGTACCTCAGTGGAATCAACAAAGCCCAAAAGGGTAGCATATTACAGAAAAAGAGATGTGCAAGAACAAGGGGACACAATTTAAAGATGGGGGAGCGGTTCAGGGGTAATGTGAGGAAGTATTTTTTTCACAGAGAGGGTGGTGGACACATAGAACAGCCTTCCTGAGGAGGTTGTGGGGTCTAAAACTGTGGGAGAATTCAAGAATACATGGGACAGACATAAGGCAATTCTTGTGGGGGGGGGTAAGAAGAAATAGGCTGTTGGATAACTAGGATCTGCAGCTTATCCTGTAGGTAGGAAAATGAGCAGACTAGGTGGGCCAAATGGTCCTTATCTGCCGTCAAGGTCTATGTTTCTTGTCAGGCTGAGAAACTACTCATTCTGAGTGCAACTGTTTATTGTTATCTTGTTACGCAGGGCAAACTGAATCCAGACTTAGATCACATTAAAAGAAATGTGAGTTTCAAAGAGAAGACCATTTAGTCTAGGTAAACATCTGGCCCTTTGTACTGTTGCTGGAATCCCTTTGGGGCCAGAGGAGTAAGTCGGGTAGCTGCTGCACTGGGTTCTGCTCCTTGGGGCAAGCGGGTAGCCTGCACATGCGCAATGGGCGCCCAGTATGTACTTGCTGCTGTTGCGGCTTAACAAATGCCTTCCAGGTGCTTTTGACCCCCAGAATAAGTTAGTTGGGGGCCAGACACCTGAAGGAGGTGGCAAAGAAGTGCCTGTTTTATTTTGTTTAAGAGCACCTATAGCGCTTAAGGATCAGGTTTCATTTGCATATTTATAAGGCCTTTATGATTATTAATGAGTTGGATCACTGCCTGGAGGGCTGTACATATCAGAAGCAGCGACCAGCAAATTAAAAGGTTTAAATATATAATTGTGCAGTCCCTTTAATGTTGGCAAAGGCTGCTACTGGGCAATGGGAAAAATAAGTTAACAGACTGTACATTTTAGCTACATCAGAACAGCAAAGTGGGAATGTTACAGAACTATATGGGACTGTATGGATAGCAGCCACGTTGTGATACTATGACCCCTATGGACAGCCAATTTAATAGCTTAGGCACCCAAAACCTGGTTCAACTGACTCATGGGAGAGGTGTGAGTTAATTATAGGTGCCAAAGGTTATTTTTATTAATATTTCTATAGAACAGCAGGAATCAACCAATCAGGGACTGGGATTTTCTGGTGACGCCTCAGGAACTTTGGGCAGCTTAGTCAGTCTGTTCTGGGCACTGCTCGAGTCAAAAGAGGCTCAGTGCTGTGCATTGGAAAGAGAGAAGACCTTATACAGGACCCAAATGATCAAACAATGAATTGGTAGAGGACTGGAATGAGGGATTTTCTCTGATCGAAAGAACTGTGGTGTTGCAGCTGAATGTTTAAGGTATCTGGTAAAAGTTCCTGGTGTTTCAGAGATCTGGTGTTGCAATGAGCCTGCATCAGTGTGGACAAACCCTGAGCTGTGAAAGGGGAAAATTGGAATTGTGAGTGACCCTGAGCTGTGAAAAGGGAGAATTGAAGCTGTGTGTGCCAGAGCTAAAGTGGGCACATTGGCTCAAACCTGAGGACATTGGAAAGAATAAGTTTGCATGTATCCAGTGTTCAGGTTCCTGTTGTTTTGCTGAAAACAAGCTGTGGAAAGGCAGCGGTTCGGTGCAAGTCACTAGCCAAAAGCTACTGGAAAGGTGGAAACTCTGAGAACTTGTTTGCTGCACACCCAAGGTGAAACATAGAAACAGACTTTGACGGCAGATGAGGACCGCTTGGCCCACCTGTTTATTCTTGCTCAGGAGGAAGGTGAAAACTGAAAATCTTCACAGCTACAACTTGGAGCCAGGTAGGGAAACTGCCAACCCCTATTAAGTGAGGCAGACTTGGTTGCAGAGGGGGCCACGGGCACGTGCCTGAGTGCTAGGACACTCAGGACCCATTAGGGGAGCTGGACCATGGGGTCACTCCTGGATCTGGGTTCCTAGTGGCCTGGCAGACCTTGCATCTCTGTTCTGCATCTGGTGTACTAGGTGGGCTAAGGTGACAAGCTGCAAGAATCTTCAAGCAAGTCCAAGGTCAACCTGATTCTAGTTGTTGCATCCTTTTGCCAGGCCAGCTGTCCCTGAAACTTTACTTGCTGCCTGTCGGAGTGGTTGATCCTGTGTTGTCTGAACCCACTGTGCCAGTAGCCAAGATCCAGCCTGCAAGACCATGAATAACCCAGGGCTTGCCCTGTCAAAAAGGGGAGTAAAATTTAAAGTGTTAACATCCTAGTCAGAGTTGCTTCAAGGGCCCCAACACCGGCCAACCCGTGACATCTAGCAGGTCTGCGTTAAGTCTAGGTACCCAGCTAGGACTGACAGGACATAGATGGTTTGCACTGGTATCAGTTGGGGTGGGAACTGTGTGTGTGTGTGTTCTGGCCTATGGGCCCTGTTAACCCCAATAACCAATTTTTCTCTTAACAGGAATCTTGTTCCTGGTACCCGTTTCCCATGTCCTCCCCTAAAATAAAGCTGTAGTTTGTTTATTGCAATTTCTGTGTTGTGGGCATTTTATTGGTATTAGCTGTCAAGTATATGTGTTTTATAGTATTGGTGAACAACAGGGTATCTGGTTGTGTGGGGTGACTAGAAGGGGAGGTGGGTAGGTACAGCATCCCAGGGCGTTGTACCAATCAGACACCTGGCCCACTGTTACTTTACTCTGAGTGGAGGCACCGTGCTACTTTATTTCCATTCTGGGACAGAACCCCCAGACACCATTGCAACAGAACCCAGATCCCTTAACCTGTGTAGTAGTCAATAGGCAGGAATAGTAGCCCACTGGCACATGGCACCTGGGTACAATTAAAAACAGCAGAATCTTGAGAAAGTGGCATAAAGTATGCATGTGTGCATATTCTTTCCATTACACTACATGTAGTGCCTGCAACTGCCTTTATGGTTTTTAATAACTGTACATTTGGCAAATCTACTTTTCTTAGTTGCTGGTTCATCATCCAAGCCTTTCTTGCTGCCTTTTACCTGACCTGTATTTGTTAACTGGGTATCACCTACAGAAGCAGGCAAACATGAAAGGATCTCAGAAGACAAGGCGTCGGAGCATGAGGAAGCTTCAATTGGTAAAGAAGAGGATGCACCTACTGCAGTAGAAGAAACACTTTATGGTTTTGCAACTGTTTTTTTCCTTCTAAACTGCTGTTTTTGTCTTGAAAACGTCTTTCACAGGCTTTCTCCCTTCCATCATTATTTAAAGACGGTTGCTGACCACTAATGAAGCCAGCTCCCTTCCAAGAAAAAACCCAGTACCTAACTATACTATCTTCCTCGGTCACCTTGGAGAAATAGGTGGCAATGATGATGAGTAGTAAGTGCTCATATTAAGGCAAGGAATATAAACTGGTAAACAAGCAAGACTACAAGTTGGGGCTACAATGCAACTGCCAAGAGCTTCCCCCTCCCTCCAAAATGTTTCACACAAGACACAAGCCTTAATTTGTCAGGACTACACACAAAAAAAAACCCAGACAAATGATCCTGTCCCTGTTCTGACTCCTGCTTCTATGGGAAATGGCTGGTGACACTGTGCAGACAGAGGCTACTCAACTGCCAGGTTGCCCCCCTCCCCAAAACATTTCACATGTGACACATTACATAGAAACATAGAAGTTGACGGCAGATAAGGACCGCAAGGCCCATCCAGTCTGCCCATTTATTTGAGAGGACTACACAAAAAAATGATGGCCCTCCTCTCCCTGTCCTCACTCCTGCTTGTATTAGAAATGGCTGGTGACAATGTCCAGACAGAGGCTACACAACTGCTGGCTGCCCCTTCCCCAGTATAGTTCACATATAATGCAAACCATTATTTATTTATTTCTCTATATAGCTTTTTTCCTTTAGAGGTTTTGAGGCAGGCACGACTATGGTCCTCCCTCACAGAAGATTGTTCCACCCTGTTGACTTCAGGGCATCATTTATCCTGCCTTGGTTCCCCATTTTCCAGTTTTCTCCCCATTAGGCCTGGGACCCCAGAACATGGTTGCTCATGTGTGTGGAGGCGTGCATGTGCTCAGTGGCTCCAGTGATGGCCCCTTCTTCCCACCTGACCTAATGCCTGATTTTCCTTATGGCTTATCCTTCACCAGCTGGCAGCCAAGATCTGGGGAAACTCACATCCATCTCCAGGAGAGGACAGCTACCTTGCGGTCACTTCAGTCTGGCTCCTTGCCTTTCCTCCTGACTGACCTCAATGGCTCAGGCTCATTCTCAAAGTCAGTCACCAGCATGGAAAGAGGTATGGCATCCAGCACCTCAGCAATCCACAACACTGGGCTGGCTGTGCGCAAGCCTTTATTTGACAGGACTACGCAAAAAAATATATGGTCCTCCTGTCCCTGTCCCAACTCCCGTTTGTGTGGAAAATGGCTGGTGACTCTGTGCAGACAGAGGCTACTCAACTGCCGGGCTGCCCGCTCCCTCCAAAACATTTCACTTGTGACACAAGCCTTTATTTGACAGGACTACACCAACAAAAATTGGGACCTCCTGTCCCTGTCCCGACTCCTACTTGTGTAACAAATAGCTGGTGACACTGTGCAGACAGAGGCTACTCAACTGCCAGGCTGCCCCCTACCCAAAACGTTTCACACATGACAAACCTTTATTTGACGGGACTACACAAAACAAAATGTGGTCCTTCTGTCCCTGTCCTGATGCCTGCTTGTGTGGGAAATGGCTGGTGACACTGTGCAGACAGAGGCTACCCAACTGCCAGGCTGTCCATTCCCCAAAATGGTTCACATGTGACACAAGCCTTTATTTGACAGCACTACACAAAAAGAAATATGGTCTTCCTGTCCCTGTCCTGACGCTTGCTTGTTTCAAAAATGGCTGGTGACACTGTGCAGACAGAGGCTATTCAACTGCCAGGCTGCCCTCTCCCTCCAAAATGTTTCACACGTGACACTGATGCAAGTCTTTATTTTATTGTTCTCCTATCCCTGTCCCAACTCCCGTTTGTGTGGTAAATGACTGGTAACACTCTGCAGACAGAGGCTACTCAACTGCTGGGCTGCCCCCTCCCTCCAAAATGTTTCACATGTGACACAAGCCTTTATTTGACAGGACTACACCAAAAAAAAATTATGGTCCTCCTGTCCCTGTCCCAGCGACTGCTTCTGTGACAAATAGCTGGTGACACTGTGCAGACAGAGGTTACTCAACTACCAGGCTGCCCCCTCCACAAAACATTTCACACGTGACACAAACCTTTATTTGACAGGATTACACACACACAAAAAAATGGTCCTCCTGTCCCTTTCCTGACTCCTGCGTGGTTGGGAAATGGCTGGTGATACTGCAGACAGAGGCTACTCAACTGCCAGGCTGTCCCTTCCCCAAAACGGTTCACATGTGACACAAGCCTTTATTTGACATTACTGCACAAAAAAATATATGGTCCTCCTGTTCCTGTTCTGATGCCTCCTTGTGTGGAAAATGACTGGTGACACTGTGCAGACAGAGGCTACTCAACTGCCGGGCTGCTCCCTCCCTATAAAATGTTTCACACATGACGCACGCTTTTAATTGACAGGACTATTGTACACAAATAAAAATACGATCCTTCTGTCCCTGTCCCAGCTCCTGCTTGTGTGGGAAATGGCTGGTGACACTCTGCAGACAGAGGCTACTCAACTGCTGGGCTGCCCACTCTCCAAAACCTTTCACACATGACGCAAGCCTTTATTTGTTTATTTGACAGGACTACACAAACAAAATGGTCCTCCTGTCCTTGTCTCAACTCCTGTTTGTGTGGGGAATGGCTGGTGACACTATGCAGACAGAGGCTACTCAACTGCCAATTTCCCATTCCATCCAAAATGTTTCACATGTGATGCAAGCCTTGATTTGACAGGAGTACACAAAGAAAATATGGTCCTCCTGCTCCTGTCCCAACTCCTGCTTGTGTGGGAAATGGCTGGTGATACTTTGCAGACAGAGGCTACTCAAATACTGGGCTGCCCCCTCCCTACAAAACATTTCACACGTGATGCAAACCTTTATTTGACAGGACTGCATAGACAAAAAATATGGACCAGTTTGACTCCTGCTTGTGTGGGAAATGGCTGGTGACACTGCTCTGACAAAGCTTTGGGGTGGTTAAACAAGTGACTTCCTCAGCGTCTCACTGTATGCCAGTATTCCTGCTGATCTGCTCAGTCACAGCTCTACTTTTAACTTAGGCCCACTAGGCATCAGGGCAAGCCTGGAGCACTGGAGAGACTAAGTGACTTGCTCAGAGTCACACAGTATGCAAGTGGAGGTAGTGGGAATCAATACCAAACCCAGGTCTGTCTTCTTGATGTTGCACCAAGCTCATTAACAGCACATTACTCCAACCTCTAGGCTATTCTGCCAGGCAGCCAGCTTCAAGTGCCAAGACAACTAAATGCCAGTGCAGTGGAACTTAACTTGAATTGACCTTCTAAGTTCTTGTGGTGCAGCACTTGTGCTTTTCTGTTTCTGTCTGGTGCTGCACTGTACCACTGCTGTGCTTCGGGGCTAAATAATTCAGTCTCCCACTGCCCCCCCCCACACACACACACACACACACACACACACACATAGACAGAGTCTCCCCCCACTAGTGCCTTTCGTTTGGCAGCCAGCTTCTGTCATTGAGCATGAGGTGCCTCCCCCCCCAACACACACACACACAAACAGTCCCTGGACCACATCACTCCCAAATCCTGACCCTCTCAGTTTTTTTTTATTTTCTTAGTTTTTCTGTTATTTTTGTTGGTGGTGTGGGTGGAGGAATTAACTGGTCCACAGAGGCCTTCTTAGTTTTTCTGTTATTTTCATTGGTGGTATGGGTGGAGGAATTAACTGGTCCACAGAGACCCATTGTCTCCCTTCCAGCCTGGCCACTCGCTCCCCTGCTCCCCAGTCCCAGGCCTACATCCCTCCCAAGTCCCCATCCGACTCTCTCAGTTAATTTTTGAGTTTTTTTTTTAATGTTTTTTTTTTTTTTTCAGGTGCCAGGAAGTTAAAGGGTAGTCCGACTCCACACACTCCACAAGGAGACCCTTCCCTTGCCGCCCGACCGCTCACTCACTGAGTGACTCTGGAGCTCCTCTCTCCTCAGTGGCTCAACTCAAATGACACCAAGGAGAGCTGTGCATCCACCCTATACCGTGGTTTGCGCATACGCAAACTGGAGCATCTGAACTGCTGACTCACAAGCTCTCTTCTGACCTGTCACATGACAGGCAGGAGCTGAAAAACTGCAAACAAATAAAGAAAAAAACACTTTGAGATCTGAGCTGAGCCAACAAGGATCAACTCAGATCTCATGGAAATCAAGCTGTATGTGTTCGGGATGGCTTGGTTTAACCCCCACAGGTTTGGCACACCACTACTAAAACAAAGCTACAGAAACAAAATGTCCTTGCTTCTATCCTGCCAGTAGCAGTACTTGTAGTTACAACCCTGAGACTAAGTCTCTTTTCTGCTGCCATTAGTAAACAGTGACTACTGTTCATTTGAATAAATGAGCACGGAGAGCTGCTCACTCCAGTAGCCCACCGAGAGGGGTTTGCAGAACTTGGTTACAGATGGCTGCCTCCTGCACTTGCCACAGTGATGTGTGGAAGGGGGTGCTGTCACAAAGCAGGAAAGCCAGGGAGTGGCTTTCAGTGGTGGCAGTGTTCCCACTGCTACAGTACATAACAATCAGCGGGGACTGCCAAATGGAAGAAGGGAACATTGGCAGCAGCCAAACGATACCGAGCTGTTGCTACTTTTTTTTTTCTTTGGTGACTGAAGAAGCCCCACTAGGCACAATACCTGCTTTCTGGGGCAACCTGGGAGCATGAGGAAGGTTAATTTACTTGTTCAGGGTCACACAGTATGCAAGTGGTGGTTGTGGGATCAAACTCAGCTGGACGAATCAGGCTCATTCCCAGCTCGTTACTCTAACATCTGGGCTATACTTTACTGCCGAAGAGGCGAGGGGGGAAACTGACAGATGCACCTAGTCAATGCTCTGGGGTTTGAATGAGGTGCCAATTAAGGGATGAGTGGGTTAGGGCAGGGCATGTACTGCTGAAATGGTGCAATGTGCAGTGGGGCAGGTGGAATTTGTAGTCTTTTACTGGTCGCAGTCATTGTCACTGATCGTCTCCCACTTGTTGCAGCGAGAGATGCATGTTTGCTGGTATGTGGGCTGGGATGGGAGGCTGGGCTATCCATATGGGTAACACACTCACAGTGCAAGCAGCCAGAAAAAAACTGAAAAAAATAATTGTTTTTGTATGGCCATGTGTACAGGAAATATGCATAGATATGCCACTGTAAGGAAGGAGGTGATACTGCCAGGGAACAGGTTTCTGCTAACACCACACCAGGAATATCACATGCAGTTCTGGAGTCCATACCTCAGGATAAAGTCTGGCATACTATAAATTACATAACTCCACAATGCCCATACACACACACATCAGTAAATAAGTGTAACACACATACTGTGAAATACACCTTTAAAAGTACTTTTTCCCCATTAAGATTGCAGGAGTGCCGGTTACCAATTACAGCACTTCTTGCAGTCTCATGTGAGGTACTCTTATTATCGTAAGAGTATGTCATGCACTGAGCACTGTAATGGGCTTCTTGATGACTGTTCCTGCTGCTAACTTTATTAAATAGAAAGTTTTTTTTATTTAATAAAATCAGTGATCTTTAAGAATTTGATGGTTCCAGTTGGATGGCTTTTTATGGCTATAAAAGCGTCACCTCTTGCGTCCTTAGGACCACAGAACAGTTTACCTTTGGTTTGCAGCCTTCTGATCCTAAGAACATGTAAGGTAACACTCTTACAGCCATAAGTCCCATAAAACAGGTATTCAGATATAACAAAGGCTCATTTCCATAGCTGCATACAGTCATCAGCAAAGTATATCACTTATCCCCACATTGGGGGGGGGGGGCATACATAGAATGCATGGTTTCATACTGTGACCTAATTACTTCTGCAACAAGGGGGAAGGAGTATACATACAAGAAACATAGCTCTCACTGACTCAAACCCCTCATCAAACCCCTCATCAGGAAGGATTTCTTGTATGCCTCATTTCTGGCTCTCTCGGTATTTGCCACTTTCCATGCTCTCTCAAACAATTCCCACCAGTTTCTTTGGGTGGTAATTAGGAAAAAAGTTTATGATTGTAATCATTGATTTCCTGAAACTGTTTCTTCTCAGCACTCTGTCCACAATTACATAACCTCTCTGACTTGCAAGTTCTTAAAGCCTCTTCATAACTAATCATGGGGATCTAGTACCACAAATCCCAGTCAAACTACAATTACTGACAAATGATTCAGAGGCACGAACTGCAGTCTGACCACAGTACAATAATACCTGGGTTACAGAGCTGCTTAGTACTGTGTTGTACTGCAACTCCATTACAATGAGATTGAAATGGCCATATAATGAGTTGACAATTACCCCTTAACACCTTGAATGGGGAATTGGCTCATTTGCATGTGGATAGTCGAGTGCAGCACATTGTCTTTTGAGGGCATATACCTTATGCACCTGAACAGACTGACACAACAACCAGCTTTGGAGAAATGGCCACTACCATGTGTTTATTAATAAACCAATTATCAATATATACATTCACTTCAGCGTGATGTGCGCAGCTAGGTAGCCTTGAAAGGAATTTAGCTCACCATGGAGCAACTAGATTGTTGATGATCTACCCTCCCTCCCAGGGGAGGGCCACCTTACCATCAACCAGGACCCTGCGAGGTCAATCACCTTCAGGGCATGAGGGATGGCTATATGACTGGCTCTGGCTAGCTCCTCCCCTGTCAGAGGATCCGCCATGTCACGGGCCACAGCCTGAAGAGGGTGCCATCCAGACTCCAGCCATCGGGCCCGCCCTCCTGTAAGCCTCAAGGAGATCTGACTGGTCAAGACACGTGATCCCCTGTTACCCCCTCCCACAGTATTCCAAGACTACCAAGCTGCCACTTACATAGGTTGGATGACTGTGACACCTACCTATCTGATCCCTAGCCTACTGTAACTAGAACATACTCCCACCTTGCTGGAGAAGGTGAAAACCCAGTGGGAAAAAAAATGGGAAATTCCTTCTCGACCTGGAACAAGGAGGAATGAGGAGGAATTCCTCCAGTGCAGCCCCTCTTAAGGGCTTAGCTCCTCCCTGTCCCTGGCTGCAAGCTTCCTCCCCCCCAGGAACCCTATTCCCTCCCCGTTGACCCCTTCTGGGCGGCCCTACCTGGATCACCTATTGTCTGTCCAGGTGGCCCAGGCCATGCACCCAGACAAAGTCCCGCCTGCTGCAATACCTTGCAGGCTCCTTCATTTGCATAACAGTGGTAACACATTTGAGACATGCTAACTGATACCTTGTGTATATGTTGGGCTGGGTTCTCAAAAGACTTTGAAGGTGAAAAAATGTGCAAGTCTCCCAAATATATGATGCAGGTGAGGAAATAAAAGGCCAGTTGCGCTGCTCGATATTCTCAAAATATCCGCAGCTGTGGGAAAAATATTCTTCGGATTGCAGAAAAAAAGCCACTACGGAATTACTTGCAAAGGAAAAAAGTCATTGAAAAGTATGTATCATCCTCTTAATAACTATTCTCAGCCACTGCTGCACTTTAGATGCAGAAAAAACGTTGCACACATGCTGCAGAGAGTGAGGTGTAACTCACATCCAGAGTAGAAGGCAATGTACTATCAATTGAGAACCAATCAGAGTGGAAGCTGTGAAGGGAACTAGCAGTGCCTCTGGTGGCCCTGTTGACAGAGTTACTCAACACAAGTGTGGTTCCAGAGGACTGGAGGAGGACACATGTAGTCCCACTGCACAAAAGTGGCAGTAGGGAGGAGGCGGGGAACTACCGGCCAGTCAGTCTCACCTCAGTGGTGGGGAAGATTATGGAGACACTGCTGAAAGAAAGGATAGTTTCACACCTGGAATCCAGTGGTGCCCAGGATCTGAGGCAACATGGATTCACAGCAGGAAGGTCATGTTAAACTAATCTAATAGATTTTTTTGATTGGGTGACTAGGGAAGTAAATCAGGGAGGAGCGGTAGACGTCGCCTACCTAGATTTTGGCAAAGCCTTTGACACCGTCCCACATAGAAGGCTAATTAACAAGATGGGTAGTCTAGGCATGGGAGACAAGCTGGTGAACTGGGTTAGGAACTAGTTAACAGACAGGAGACAGAGGGTGGTGGTACATAGGTTACAATTTGGAGAGAGGGGATTGACCAGTGGGGTACCAGAGGGATCAGTACTAGGACCAGTCCTGTTCAATGTCTTCCTTAGTGACATTGCAGAGGGGCTGGAAGGAAAGGTCTGTCTGTTTTCAGATGACATCAAGATCTGCAACAGGGTGGATACTCCAGAAGGGGTGCAGAAAATGAAGAGGGACCTGGAGAAGCTTGAAAGATGGTTGGAGATGTGGCAACTGAGGTTCAATGCAAAGAAGTGCAAAATAATGCACCTGGGTAGAGGGATCCCTGGGGAGAGCTACAGGTTGGGGGGGCTGACTGTTACCAAAGAGGAAAGGGACCTAGGGGTTATCATCTCTGATGACTTTAATGTATCAAAGCAGTGCACAAAGGTGGCAGAAAGGGCCAGTGGCATGCTGGGGTGCATAGGCAGGTGTATCACTTGCAGGAGGCGGGATGTGGTGATGCCATTGTATAAAACATTGGTAAGGGCTCACCTGGAGCACTGCGTACAGTTCTGGAGGCCACACCTGCGCAAGGACATAGAAAAGGTGGAGACTATGTAGAGAAGGGCAACAAAGATGGTGCAGGGCTTGCACCACAAAACATGAGGAGAGACTAAAGGACCTCAATATGTACTCACTGGAGGAGAGGAGAGAGAGCGGAGGGACATAATTGAAACTTTCAAGTACCTCAAGGACATAAACAAGGTGCAGGTGGGGGACCTTTTCTAATGTAGAAAAAGTACTAGGACAAGGGGGCACAATATGAAACTGGAAAGAGGTAGATTAAGAGGTAATGTGAGAAAGTTCTTCTACACAGAAAGGGTAGTCGATGCTTGGAATAGTCTGCCACAGGAGATAGTGGGGCAAGCACAGTGGAGGGATTTAAGCATGCCTGGGACAGGCACAAGGGACGCTTGAGAGGGGAGGGAGTGATGAAAAGCCTTTGATCACAAGGATCAGTGGCCACATACAATGTATAGGGCCTACGGGCAGACTGGATGGGCCTAGCGATCCTTATCTGCCGACAATGTCTATGTTTCTGTTTCTTTGATGCACCACGCAACACCATCCAGGGGCCTTATAGTAGTGTCAGATGTCAGACCACTAACAGCACACAGTACTATTGAAATGCAACAGACCACATCCACGTAACCCACTGCAGCCTGTATGGGAGCTCCACATGCAGTAGAGGCAGAGGCAGTATCAGACAGAAGTGGGACAACAGAAGCAGGCAAATGAAAAACATCAGAGATGCAATCCACATCTAGGAAATGCCACTGGGTGCATGGGCCTACTAAATGTGGAATGCAAGGCACAGCCATCACAGTGTGACTGGGGTACACTGGTGGATGGTGTGGCTGTACCTTCCTGTACTGTTGCTGCCACATGTGTGCTGGACTTACCTGGTTGTAGTTGCCACCAGAGCATATTGTTGCATCTGCTGCTGTTGTGCACAGTCAGGCAGGGTATGCTGCTACTGTGGTACAAGCTCCTGCTCATACAGGGGGTGGTGCTGTGGTCTCAGTGATGGAACTGGCTGCTGGCCTCCCTGAATGTCCTGGTTCTACAGTATGTTTTGCAAAACTTTCACATTGACTCCTGCTCCAGTTTATTTGGCTCATTTGTTGCCCTTTCTGCTGAACTTTTCTGCAGCTGTGGATCTGCACTTGCACAAAATCTGCTTATGCGGCATTGCGCAACTCACCTTTTTTTGCGATTTTCAACACATGTGGAGTTTTCAGCTTAAAATATCCCACCCATGTGACTCCACAGTCTGCTGGCTTTTTTTCCCTGCATGTGCACAATTTTCTCCTCTCTTTGAGAATCCAGCCTGTTGCCTGTTTTCAATCCAGTGCCATTCCCTTCATTGGCTAGCAGGGTGTTGTGCTTTGTGGTTGTGCAAGCCTATTAGTGTCTTGCTTTGTGCTATGGTCTGGGGATATATTTGTACATGCTTTGTGCACTCACAGTGTGCTTTGCACTTCCACAAATATATCACCTTTTGCACATTGTGCACAATAGCAGTAGCAGAATGGATTTTGCATGCCGCTGTAACCCCAGCCTTCGAATATGGGGCTCACTGTGTGGTAATTCTCCCATTTTATGATATACATAAAAAAAAATCTCCTGAAGCCTTTTTTAACCAACAGCTTTATGATTTGATCATATGGATCTTCAAACTGGTGGAGGGTAATTATCCTGAATTAATTAATTCAGTGGCAACTGCCATGCTCCGAACAGGGAAACATAGAAACATAGAATTAGCCGGCAGATAAGAACCACTTTGCCCACCTAGTCTGCCCATTTTGCCCTGCCTATAGTATCACCACAGATCCTACTTCATCTCTGTCCCATTCAGCTCTTCCCCAAAAAGTCCCTTATGCCTATCCCATGCATCCTTGAATCTCAACACCATTTTCGCCCCCACCTCTGCTGGAAGACTGTTCCAAGAATCCACCACTCTTTCTGTGAAGAATTACATCCTCACATCTCTCTTGAATCTACCCCCTCCAACTTTTTATCAAGCCCCTTTGTCCTTGAGTACCTTTTTTTCTGAAAAATACTTCCCTCTTGTACCTTGTTTACCCCTGTGAAGTATTTAAAGGTCTCTCTCTCTCATCCCCACTCTCTCCTCTCTTCCACGGTGTACATATTTAGATCCTTTAATCTCTCCTCATAGGGCTTCTGATGCAGACCCTGCAGCATTTTAGTTGCCTTCCTCTGGACCACTTCCACTCTATATACTTTCTCAGATGTGGTCTCCAGAGCTGGACACAGTACCCTAGGTGGGATCTTACGAATGATCTATACTGAGGCAACATCACCTCCCTCTTTCTGCTGGTGATACCCCTTCCTATGCATCCCTGCATCCCACTTGCCCTCTGAATTATCTTGTTGCACTGCCTTGCCACCTTTAGGTCATCCGCTCTGATCACCCCTAGGTCTCTCTTTCCTGCTTGGTGGTTGTTAGTACCACCCCACCCCTCCCCTGCATTTTGCATCATTTTGTACCTGAGTTTCTGTGCCCCAAGTGTATTATTGTGCACTTTTTCACATTGAAACCCAGCTGCCATACCCTTGACCACTCCTCAAGTTTTCTCAGGTCACTGCTTATCCTATCCACCACCCCAGGAGTGTCCACCCTATTGCAGATTTTGGTGTCATCCACTAAGGGGCAGACTTCCCTTCCAGCAGCTCCTCTGCAATGTTACTTATAACATTAAAGAGGACCAGTAACAGCACTTATCCCTGAGGTACCCCACTGGTCACCCTACCTTCCTCTGAGTGAACTCCATTTACCAGTACCCACTGCCACCTATCTCTTAACCAATTTTTTACCCAGTTTAACACTTTTGGACCCACTCCTAAGCTACCCAGATTGCTCACTAGTCTCCTGTGTGGAACAGTGCTGAATGCCTTACTGAAATCTAGGTAGACTATATCCACTGCTCCTCCCTGATCTAGTTCCATGGTCACCCTGTCAAATAACTCTATCTATTCCTTTGACATGACCTACCCCTCATGAATTAATGCTGTCTCAGGTCTTGTAACCCACTGGATTCAAGATATTCCATGATTCTTTCTTTCAGCAGTGATTCCATTAACTTTCCCATCACCAAAGTCAGGTTGCCCGGCCTATAATTACAGCCTCTTTCCTGCTACCACTTTTGTGAAGCGGGACTATATCTGCCCTTCTCCAGTCCTCTGGGCCCACTCATGTTTCCAATGAGCTGTTAAATAGGACCGTCAGAGGTTCAGTCAGTACATCCTGAGCTCCCTCACTACCCTTAGGTGGACTCCATCTGGCCCCATTGCTTTGTCAACCTTCAGATTTGCGAGTCCCTTCAGGACTCTTCTCCTAAAACAGACTAGTGTTGACCTCCTTCCCTCCAATGCTCCTGTTACATTTTTGTGGCCCCTCCTGGTCTCTTTCCTCTGTAAACACTGAACAAAACTATTTGTTCAAGATGTCTGACTTTTTCTTTTCCCACTCTACACAGTCTCCACTTCCCTTCTTGGCCTTACAGTCCCATCCCTAGTCTTCCTTTTTTTGCTTACATACCTAAAAACTGTCTTGTCCCCTTTTGTTACTGCCTTGGCTAATCTCTCTTCAGATTGCACCTTTGTGCTTTTTACTGCTCTCCCAGCTTCCCTCTGTTTCCCATGACAACCTCCCTATCCTCCTCCCTCTGTATCTCCTTGTACCTTCTGAATGCTACCGTCTTAGCCAGGGATTCAGTTATGGGAAGGCTATAAGCCTGAGGTTCGATTGGGTGGAGCAATTACATTGCTCCCCCACCAGACTTTATTAGGTAGCTCACCCCGGGCCTTCCCAGGATTCATTTCTTTTTGCAGCTGGAGGCTCTGTTGGTCTGTCCTCTGAGTTGGTTGGAGCCTACCCCACCCCCCGCCTGCTGTTTCTGTGCATCTCTGTAGGACTTCGGTGCTTGTTTTTTTTTCCTGCTTCCGGTTTGTATCTTTCCTCCAGCTGTGTGCTTCCCTGTATTTGTGTCTCTTGTTTTTGGGCCTTGTTCCCTGTTTTCTGTTTTGCTGTATTTTGGTTTAGTCTTTTGGGGCTTTATTTCTAAGCTCCTAGCATACTACTACTCTGAGCTCATACTGCTGATTTCGGTTACCTACAACTGCAGCTTCTGCTACTGTTTACTCCAATTACTATTGTACCCAGTGCTTGTGTTTTTACACTGCTGCTCACCTCACTCAATCTGCTGCAATGCACTTGCAATTGCTATCTGTGTGTTTCAGCTCAACCATGGCTGCTCCATGTTGCATACTTAATTATTTTCGCCTGACACACGTTTACTCTGACCCTAGCTGTGCTGCTCATTCATGCTGTCATTCTACTTGCAGCTTCATTGCACTGCCTTGCTACACCTGTTTTCAGGGCCTTGTCTCCAAGTTTTATTGCAGTTTCAACTCTGAGGTCAGCCACCTGAACTCCTGCTGAGGCTGTTGATATAGCTTCATTATTCTGAAATCCTGCCTCACCGCCAAATTTCCTCAGAGTATTTGTCACCTTGATTTGGCCTCCTCTGCTTCACCGTCCTGCAGTCCCCCCACCATGCTGGCCATCTTGGATTCAATCCACTCCTGGCCTACTTTCGTTCTTTTTATTTTTGACATTCAACCGACTCACCATCCTGCCATTCTCCTTCCCTATCAGCCATCTAGGATTCATTCCATGCTCAGCCTGCACTTGATATTTCTTTTGGGCTTGCCTGTCATGGTTCCTATGCCACCTTATCGAACCGCGGCCCTCCTGCCGTGTGTATTCAGGTTCATGACTTTGTTCCGTATTCCCTCATCCATACCGTCCCTGCTCGGCCACCTGGATTCAATCCACTCAAGGCGTCAGTCCTCATTGTCCATCGTTCATTTTGCTCAGTGACCCATGGCCCTCCTGTCGTGTGTCTCAGGTTCCAGACTCTTTATCTCATGCCAGCTGCCTTTACTCGTACTGGCCATCAGGATTCAATCCACTCATGGCGTCACTCCTCTTTGTCCGCTGTCCATTGCTTCCCTCCAAGTTCCTTTCCAGTTCATTTCTGAATCTACCCCCTTTTGAGGAGCTTCCTTCATCACATTGCTCGATTTGTTTCTACCTCCACTCAAGGCCATGCCTTCCTGTTAGTCGCCCTTTGCTAAGGGTGGGTTGGCTGCTCTCCACCATCATTCAGTTCATCTTTGAGTTCCTTTCTGTCTCCTCTTCCTCAGTCTTCTCGTGTTGGACTGCTGCACTCCTGCAGCGATCATCATCATCAGTCTGTCTCATCCTCAGTCTTCTCGTGAGCGTATCTGGGATTCCCCTTGCTCCTCTGACTTCTACGTGAATCTCCTCCTTCCCATCTCCTACTCGAGTATACCTCTCTCGGGTCCCTGCTGCCTCATGTTCTTTCTTCGATCTGTGCTTTCCTTTTGGGGTTTTCTCCCATCACGTCATCATCCTCCCTTCTCATCCTTCTCATTAATAAATCCTTATCTTTAACATGTACATCCTTAAATCAAACATTGTCAGCCTGGAGAAAAGGTGACCTAGGCCTTGGATCCCCAGAAGTTTCCTCCTTAAAGGGGATTTTTCCTCTTCTCCGTGCCAGTGGTCATAATATTAGCTAGAGTTAATGTTTTCTTAGATTAATGTGCTGTCTTAGGTTAATTAGTTAGGTTCCGCTGTTGGACGGAGGTGGATGGTGACCCCGGCTTTCCCGTTTCTCCTTAGGAAATCCGCCTTAATCATCTTGCATTCATTTATCATCCTCGCCTCTTCTATGCTCGACACCCAATAGGGTATTCTGTTTGGACTTCTTCCTAAGTTACCTTTAGCCGATGGAATTATTACTGTGGCACCTATGGGGGGGACCCTCCTCTAGGGTTCCTCGTGTCGTACCCTAATAGGGTGGTATATCCCATGGATAGAGAGGCGGAAAGCCACAACATAAATCATATTTATTTATTTGCTTTTGGTAACCAGGTAAGTGTGCTAGGCAACATAACCTGCCTATTTTCAGGCACGACCCGGCCGAGTACAATATGTCAATACAGCAGAGTACAAAATCATAACACAGCAGTGACAAACAGTAAGAAAAGTGCAGTGGAACTGTCTACAAAATACACTGACAGAGGACTGCCAGCGAGGATAATACAAAACATGGATAACAGCAAACAGTGTGAAGTTATTGCATCAAGTCATTAATAACAACAGGCAGTAGGCAATCATTCAGGAGGCCTAGCTGGGAGCGAGCAGTCTGGTAGGTACAGCTAACTGCAGATACCCAAAGTAACATGATAGACACATACATCAGGCCTAGGGAAAGGGGAGGCAGACAGTTAGAAACTCTAAGACAAACAACAATTCCGAGGGGTGGGCAGGTCGCAGACAGGTAGTCCAAGTCGAGAGAAATAACAAGAGGAGAGACAGAAAAGATGTTAAGTGCAGTCACAGGTTCCAGAAACAAGGAGGTGGGAAAATAGGGCATGCTTAAAAGTAAGGTGAGATGAAGAGTTCTTGACATGGCATGGGAGAGAGTTCCACAACCTGGGAGCAAAGTAGGAGAAGGCTTGCTCTTCCATTTTCATGGAGCAAGTCTGAGTAGATAGTAACGGGGAGGTCGAGGACCTGAGGGAGCGAGAGTGAGAGACCTGGGTAGACATGTCCCCCAGAGAGGCAGGATGAGGTGTTCCGGTTTAAGGAGTCAACAAAACAACCTAGGGAGTATGAACAGATGGCATCAGAAGACATCCATTTTAAAGCTGTATAGAGATGACAGTGATGTGTAAGGCGGGGAGCAGAAAGGGCAGATCTACAGATATTGTTGTAAGACGTGTCCCATTTGCGAAGGATGCCTGTGTTAGCATGTGAAAGCACTGGCAGGGCACAAAGCAGTTGTGGGAGTAAAACCCCTCGTGCAACAGAGATCCAGGCAGCTGCAAGTTAAGTCGCACAAGCATCATCTCCTCCAGTTGTGTAAGCACAATTGAATGGGAACGCTATAAGCCTGAGGTTCGATTGGTTGGAGCAATTACATCATTCCCCCACCGAGCTTTATTAGGTAGCTCACCCTGGGCCTTCCCGGGATTTATTTCTTTTTACCCCACCATCCACCCCTCCTCCTCCAGCGGCACGCCTCTCTTACCCGTGGGCTTCTTCTTAAGCTACCTTTAGCCGACGGAATCATCACCGCGACACCTATGGGGGGGAACCTCCTCTAGGGTTCCTCGCGTCGTATCCTAATAGGGTGGTATAGCTCATGGATAGAGAGGCGGAAAGACACAACATAAATCATATTCACAACTTAAGTCAAGTCACACAAGCAGCCTCATTCAGTTGCGTAAGCACAATCTAAATGTATTTTTCATGGAAGTCTTATACTTCCATGAGTCAAAATCTGGAAGTCATTCCAGTTTTTTGGAAGTCAAAATGTTTCCAAGATCCCACAGTTTGGAAGCCAATATTCTAGGACAGATCAATTTATGGATGTTAATATAAATGGGTAAAATACAATTTAATTTTAGAAAAAGCCATCATTTCTTGGCTTATGTGACTTCAGTTTTGGAAGTCATCCAATTTTGTTTTTTAAATTTGGAAGTCAGTGACATCCTCCCCCTTTGTTTTGGAAGTTTTTACCTTATTTTCGGAAGTCAAATACTCCCAAAGTGGAGTTAACTGAAGTCCTGATCTTAGCTTTTACCTTTTCTGCCATCTCTTTTGAGGATCATAGTGGTCTCTTCCTCTTCCTTTTGCTCCCTTGCTTGACACAGAGGTTTGTTGCCTTCACTATGGCCTTTTTATGTTGGCTCAAGCTTGTGCAGCCAACATCTTGTGGTAGTAGCAGATTTGGAGACACGGTCGCTGTTGGGCAAATGCAGGGCATGCATTAGAAGGTGCGTCCCTCATTCCCCAATCAGCCAGCAGCAGGTGGTGACCTCACCTATCCTTAATGAGGCCACGAGATCTAAGAAAAGTTCCCTTGCAATGAGAGTGGAGCTCTCATACAGCGGGACCACAACATGCCTCCCTTCGTGCAGGCAACATGGCGGTAGTGACTGCTGCCACCACCTGTCACAATGCCGATGGGGGAGCCCACTCCCTGTCGGCATAATTACCCCCCTCCCATGTACAATGTATGCTGAGGGGATGCCCAAACAGTTTTTCTTTGCCGACAGGGGCCCAATCCCCATCAGCGTTTATTTCCATCCCCTTGTATTTTGCCGACGGCGGAGCCCACTCCCCATCAGCATAAAATGTCCCCCTCCCTTTTGTTGCTTGCCAAGGGGTGCCTAACTTCTCGCTCATGTCCCCTCAGTATGTGCTGACGGGGTGCCCAATCCTCGCCGGCTACAGAATCCCCCAGACTTTAGGTGGCATGCTGGGAGCCCACCCAGCATGCTACATGCCCTGCAAAAAAAAAGTCCCGCAATTTTTTTTTTTTTTTAACCTGTGAAAGAAATGGTCCTCGCTGTCTCCCTGCCCCTCCTGCAACCCGACTCCACCCTCTGCGCACCCTGCCTCCCACACCCCTCACATCGTACTTTCTCCGGAGTCTCAGTGACAATCTTCGTGGACTGGGAATACATCTGCACTCTTCAAAGCCGACCACAAACTGAAGAAATACCAGTAAGCTGCATAATGGCATATATAGGGTTTTTTCAACTTTGGTGCATAGCTCGGGTATTTTTTGGAATTTCTGCACCAAATTTTCAACATGGGGTTATTGGGACCCTTCCTCATGAATTCACTCACTGTCATGGCGTTATGTCCTGAAAGGTGATTTCACGGTCACTGCATGGAATCACCTTTTGGGACCGAGTAACAAAACAACAGTGCCACTGTTTATGAGGGGGGCTCTCAAAAAGCCTATGTTGCAAATTTGGTGACAAAACTCCCAAAAATGGCTGTTTTATGAGTGTGTGTTGAGCTGTTTCCACGCATGCTCATAACGTCGTGAATTTGTAATATTTTCACTCCAGATTTTCCAAATTATCATTTTCCCACACCTCCTGATGAACAGTACAGCTGTCATTTTACATATCCTGCCCGAAATGTGTTTTCACACGTCTGGCACAGAATAGTACGGTCGCTGTGCGAATTCAGTTTTTGGGACAGTTTGAGGAAATGTCGGTGACACTGTACATGAGCAGAGGTCCTAAAATGCCTATGTTGAAAATTTGGTGCCAAACGTCCATAAAATAACTGTGTTACAAGCGTGCGTTACGCAGTTTCCACGCACCCTTGTAACTTCGCAAATTTGCAATATTTCCATGCCAGATTTTCAACACTGGCATTTTTCCACACCTCCTTATGAACAGTACAGCTGTCATTTTTCACATCCTGCCCAAAATGTGTTTCCGCACCTGTGGCGCACAATGGCGTGGTCGCTGTGGGAAATCAACTTTTGGGACAGATTAACAAAATCACAGCTCCGCTGTTCATGAGGAGAGGTCCCAAAATGCTTATGTTAAAAATGTGGCTCACAAACTCCCAAAAATAACTGGGTTACGGACATGTGTTGCGCAGTTTCTATGCATGCTCATGACTTCAGCAATTTTTCATATTTTCACTCCACAGTTTCAATGTTGCCATTTTTTTACGACTCTTCATGAACAATACAGTTGTCATTCTCCACATCCTGGCCAAAATGTGTTTTTTTGTCCCTGTATCACCTAATGGCATAGCCGCTATGCAAAACCACCTTTCAGCTAACAAACCGATTGTGCCACTTTTCATGAGGTGGGCTCACAAACAGCCAATGTTGAAAATCTGGAGTGAAAATACCACCGCACGCCTATGGTGTTAGGGTTTCCAACTGTAGCACCACACCCAGTACAGACTGACAGGTGCCAGGGGTGTGACTTGGGATCATCTGATGAATTGCTCATGCCATTCAACCCCCACCCCCCACCCCCACCCTGCAGCCACTGACAGGCATCGTGGTGTGCCTTGCACTGTTCGGCCACAAAATTCACCCCATTATCCTATACTGCACCCACGTGAGTGTATTTCCTTATGGAATGGGGTAAGTATAATGCCCAAAGACTCCAAAGCACACCACAATGCTTGTCAGTGTCTACAGGGTAGGGTGAGGTACAATGGCATGAGCGTTATAGCTGATGACCCAAAGGCACACCCCAGTGCCTGTCACTCTACAGGGTGGGGGTGGTGTTGGCATCACTTCAGTACTTCACTGCCATTCCTATTATGCATCTCTAGCTCTGGCACTACCAATGCCAATGCCAGCGAGACAACATTTGGCATTGACAAATGCTTGTTTAGTTTCGCACACTGTTCCTTCACCCCTCCCAGTTCATCCCCCCTGCCAGGTCATCCCTGAGGCATTGACCCATCTTATTTATTTATTTATTTTATTTTTATTTATTGACACCTTGGATTACAGTTACCTTTGAACCAATGGCTCCTTTACAAAGGTTCCGTGTCAAAAAATAATTTGCAACAAATTGACAAAAATACAGAGACAAAATACAGCACAATCAAAAACAAGTATAGTCATTAGTACACAGGATAATCAAGTAAGTATAATGCATAAGGTAACATAGAAGATAATGGCTGGGAATCAGGTGATAACCAAGCTGTAATCACCTCGAGTGGTTGCTAGGACAACCTGGTAAACCTCCAGAGTGCAGCTCGAGAGGCTTACTGTAGCCCTAGCAACCACGTGTATGGTGAAAAAAAACATTATTTGCCCCTTTTACAGAAAAGAGAACTGTCCATTACTACTATTCAATTCAAGGTCTGGGATTTAAATTAAGAGGCCAAAAACGATCTGTTTGGTCTCTAGCGGTCACGTGGGTAGGGTAGGAGATATTACGAATTATGGGATGCAAAGCTGTGTCCTCTGCTTGGGCCCAAACAACCGAAGACTCGAGGTGATCATCCTGGCCTTGCGCATCAGCATCCATGTGAGGTAACCTGTTAGGGACACGAGAAAAAAACAGAAAAGTCATCCGCGTAAGGATTATTTGCTGCCATTGCAATCGCTAGTCTCGGTAAACGTAAACTGTCACAGATGAAATCCTACTTTGAATTGTTTACCGAGACAAGCGGTTGCATTCTATGTGTGAGAATTATGGAACTCTGGTGCATTCTTTTTTGTTATGCCACTGCTTGGAAGTTCTGAAGTGTGGTTAACAGCTTTTAACATTCTGAACAGTGGCATAACAAGGCTGTGTTACTGCTGATTATGGTGGTTAATAGGGGCTTCCCATACATTATATAGAGGATAATGGCTGGGGATCGGGTGATAACCACACTGCAATCACCTTGAGTGGTTGCTAGGGCAACATGGTAAACCTCGAGAGCACAGCTCAAGAGTTTTACTGTAGCCCTAGCAACCATGAGAGGTGATTTCAGTGTGGTTGTCACCCGATCCCCAGCCATCATCTTTTATAGTGTATGGTCAAAAAAACACTGTTTGCATTCTATGTGTGAGAATTATGGAACTCTGGTGCATTCTTTTTTCTTATGCCACTGTTTGGAAGTTCTGAAGTGTGGTTAACAACTTTTAAAATTCTAAACAGTGCATAACCAAGCTGTGTGACTGCTGATTATGGTGGTTAATAGGCACTTACCATACATTATAGCAAGGTTAAAGCAATATAATGACAAGAAGAGCATAGAGCTGGGCTAGAGGCCAGGACAGAAAGGAAAGGAGAAAAGCAGTCAAAGATGACTTTGCCGGGTAAGTGAGAGAGGAGGAGCTGGGCAGAGGTGTTGGGAATGGAGTGGGATGAGGAGAGCAAGAGTGGTCAGAAGAGACATTAGACTGTCATAAAGGAAGGGGGGCAACAGGATGAAGGAGGAGGCGGAGGGTGAGGGCAAGGAGGGGACGAGAGGGGAGGGATAGGCTAGAGGGTAGAGGGGAATAGGGGAGGGAGTGGGGAAGACAGGCGGGGTAGGTGGGGTAGGAAAGGGGGCAAGAATAGTGTGGGAGGGGAGAGGGTAAGAGGGTGAAGGGGGGAGATTACTTAGAGGACACAATCTCAGTTACTGATAACTGTAAGGTATCTTTTTAAAATCTGCCCTCCTGAAGCCAGGACCCTCGCCTTTGTGTGGTTCGATTCCGCAGTTATCCTTACACCGAACCAAATTGTACGGTGATGGCTGGTCCCCCGGTTGCCTCCCACCTTGATGTTTGCAACACTGTTCCTGTTGGAGAGAACCAGGCCCAGTATTGCCCCATAATGAGTGGGTTCACTGACGAGTTGCCTAAGGAACGCTCCCTGCAGAGAGTCCAGGACATCCCTGCTTGTAGCTGAAGCTGCTACTGGGAGGGTCCAATCTACATGTGGCACATTAAAGTCCCCCACCAGCAGCACCACCCCCTTTTCTGCCATCTTGCCAATGGCTTCCATCAGTACTTTATCTAACTCCTTTGCTTGTGCTGGAAGTCTGTAGATCACACCAGTGAGAACAGAGGCTCAATTTCTTTTTTCTAGGGTGACCCACAGCCCCCCCCCATATTCTCTGTATCTTCGTCGCTTTAATGCTCTCCCTCACATAAAGTACCACACCCCTTCCTTTCTTTCCTACCCTGTCCTTCCTGAACAGAGTATAGCCTGGTATGGCCATGTCCCAGTCATGGTTTTCAGTGCACCAGGACTCGGTAATGGCCACAATATCCAGGTCAGCCTCTGCCATTGTGGCCTCCAGGTCTGAAATCTTATTTCCTAGACTTCTAGCATTCAAACACTGGTTTTCCAGGTTTTGTTACCACGCCATTTGTTACCCCCCTTTTTTCCTTTTTGCTTTCCCTCCTTCCCCCCCACCTCTGTTTTTATGTGCTCAGTCCCATCCATCTTTACTTCTTCCACCTTGCTTCCTGTATTAATTTGCATCCTAGGGGGGTTCCACTCTTCTCAGGTTATCCCTACTCTTTACTTCAGCCTGTGACAGGGGCAGTTTCTGCATCCCTGAGCTCTTCAGCCACCCCCATCGGCTAGTTTAAATGTTCATCCAAGTAACATTGAAGCCGTCCACCAAGGACTGTGGCTCCCCTCCTAGATGGATGCAGGCCATCACCGCTGTATAGGCCATTATCCTCCTACATGGGTTCCCAGTCCCCAGTGTAGCTGAAACCCTTCTCTCTGCACCATTCCTTCAACCATGAGTTGAAGCTCCTGGTGTGGAGATCCCTCTCCTCCCCCATCATAGACAGGCAGCACCTCAGCAAAACCCACTGAGTATACTAAGACCCTTCCCCAGCTCCCTAAACTCCCCCTGCACTATCCCAGCCCCATCCCAAGCCAGGTCATTAGTCACCAGGTGGACAACGACATCCAACTCTGCCTCCTGTCCTGTTGCTGTAGCGATCCTTAGGAAAATTAGAGATGAAAGGAAAAGTATATTAGACATGTTATATTTGTAACACAACCCCCACTTCAAACTGTCCCTATCAACCTGTCCTTTGGTGATGAGGCAACAGGAAATAACCCTAGAGGTGAATCCAATGTCTAGGGGTACTGGATATTCTGTGCGCCTGGGTTCAAATCCCAGTTTAGGCATTTACTTCTTCTCTGTTTTTTGGGTTCCAAATATATATATATATATGCACATCTCACCCTTGTGAATAGAAATGGCTGTGCAGCACCAGGTTGTGCATTATAGAAAGAGTTAAGTGCTTCTGGGAGTCCCAGGTTTCCAGTTGCATTGGTGACACAGCTGGTAGCACAATAGAATGGTACTCCACACTGCTTGGGTTCAAATCACAACTGAGGAATTCATTTATTTCTCTCTTCTGTTTGTTTGGATTCCATATTTATATGCACAATGCACCCTTGTGAATAAAAATGTAGTAACAGTATATGTGCAGCATCAGGTTGTGTGTTAGAGAATGAGTAAAGTGCTACTGTGAGTCCCAGGTTTCCAGGTGCCTTGGTGGTGCAGCTGGTAGCACAGTGGAACATTATTGTATGTGACCAAGGTTCTAGTCCCAGCTTAGGCACTTACTGTCTTACTGGGAGTCACCCCCTGTGTATCGTACAGTTCTCAGGTCTGGATTTGACCCAAACCCCTGCAGCGGCATGGCCCACTGAGGCACTAGCTGTAAAGTCCCTGTGCACCTCGGCGGGAACTGCTTTGGCCACTCTACTTGGGCCCTCTTGGGGAAAAAACATGTATATCTGTTTGTGCTGCGGCATCAGCGGCTTCATAGCTGGCGACACCCTTGCTCTGTGCCACCTGCCTGTCCAGTGTGGCCATGGCATCCCTTGCCCCCCTTCCCATTTGTTGTTCACCTTCTTCCTCCCCTTGGCTTCAGGGGTAAATGCAGCCACTTTTATTGGTTAAAAAATAGATTTTACTTTGCATCATGCTGTATATCAATTCTGTCCCTGCATGTCTACTAGGCATAGGCCTTAACCTATAAAACTGTAATTTATATCTTTAGTTCAGTTGCACAGCACTAGCGGTTGCAATTGCATTTAACAGTGTACCTTTCAGGAAACCACTTGGGCACATGGTGTGACACTTCATGCAGAAAGTTGCTTGCATTAACACAAAACATTTATTTACAGAAGCCAACATACTCAGCTTGAGGTAATGACGGAAAGTCTGCAGCCAGTGCCCCAATCACAGCTCCCACTTCAGACTCAGTTTCAATTATCATTCCTAATCAGTTTATCACATTCAACATAATTTGACATAATGACAGTTTAGTAATAATCACTGTTACTGCAAAAGGTCCTTAGTTCTCTCCAGCACATTATAGTTACTTCCAGCACATTATAGTTCCCTCCAGCACAGTACTTCCAGCTATATTCAGCTCCCTCAATGGTTGAGAGGGCAGGAAGAAGGAGCCTTCCCCCACAGCTCGCTAGCTGCCACTGCAAACAGAATTTGGCTCCCCTGAGGGTCGAGAGGGCAGAAAGAAGGAGCCCTCCCCCACAGCTTGCTAGCCACTGCTGCAAACAGCAGAATTTGACTCCTCTGAGGGTCAAGAGAACAGAAAGAAGGAGCCTTCCCCCACAACTTGCTAGCCGTCACTGCAAACTGAATTTGTCTCCCCCGAGGGTCGAGAGGGCAGGAAGAAGGAGCCCTCCCCCACAGTTTGCTAGCCGCCACTGCAAACAGCATAATTCGGCTCCCACAAGGGTTGAGAGGGAAGGAAGAAGGAGCCCTCCCCCACAGTTCACTAGCCGCCACTGCAAAGAGCATAGTCGGCTCCCAAGGGTCGAGAGGAAGGAAGAAGAAGCCCTCCCCTACAGCTCGCTAGCCACCGCGGCAAACAGTTACGCATCTGGAGCTTCAGTTCAGATGGGAGAGGAGGACCCACTTTGGCGCCATTTTATAATTTCAAACCTGATCTTGTGGCTCTTAAACTCAAACTTGTGGCTTAAGACCTCTGATTATTTATGTCGCCACATAAGTGCATATAGTATTTATTATGACTAAGTTATAGCTAATTTAGCATGTTTTTCTGGAGTTTAGCACAGTACTTTAATTTATAGCTCTGTGTGGTGAAAAACTCATGAATTCAGTCTGTACTGTGTTTTGGTTAGGGTTGCCACCTATCCGGTTTTTGACCGGATAATCCGGTTTTTAGGGTCCTTATCCGGTCATCCGGTTTTGATTAAATGTAGTCCGGTTTTTGGGCCTGTTTGAGTGCTCATATACTCTTAAAACTGCTGTATCAAATCGGTTACTGTTTTGGTTGCATTGCATGTCCAAGTTACAAAGCAGTTCTGATGTCATTCAGACCCGCCTTTGTTTGTGAAACCAGTCTGTCTGGGAGGTGTAAAGTATGGCCATTAAGATCATTAGCAATAAATTAACCTAATCTTTTCCACTCTGAATTTTAAGAATGGTATTTAACTGCTATGACAGGAAACAGCTTTTACACCTTTATGTGCTCTCATGTTTCTTTTTGTTTGTCCTATATTCTGGTATGTTTTAGACCCATTTTTGTTAAATTAATAATCTAACTTTTATTGCCTTTATCACTACATCTGCTCTCATTTTTTGTATTACCTGAACATTCCATGATATTAGCTACACATTTACAGGTCATTCAGATAAACAGCATGGAATGGTGTGTCTGAAATTGTGGCATGTCTTAGAAATATGAAAAGAAACAACAGTAGCTGCTGAGGTAAAGGGGAACACAGTGCAGTATTAAGGGTACCACAAGAACTAATAATTAAGTTATCAAACAATGGTCAATGCATATCAGAATTCATGACTGACATGGAAAGGAAAATGGGAAAGTGTTTAACAGAGGGTTGAGCAATACGCTGTGAATGAGCTCAGCACATCCAGCAGACCTGAGTTTGATTCCTACAGCCTCCACTTGCGTACTGTGAGACCCTGAGCAAGTCACCTAACCCTCCTGTGCTCCTGGGTCACTCCTGTAAAATGGGCTATGGAGCCTATGGGAGTTAACCTGGTTGTCAAAGAAGAAAAATAAATAATTGAATAAATAAATCAAATAAATAACAGTATAAAAATGATTTCCTATCACTAGTAATGTCTATTCCAACATTACAAATGGCTTTGGAGGAGGAGCAATATACTCCCCAGTCATAAAAATGGGGTGGGGCCAGAGGCGGAGTTTGGGGTGTGGTTTAGCATCCGTTTTTTACCTCATCCAAAGGTGATGACCCTAGTTTCGGTCTAGCCTGCTCTCTGCATTGTAGCCCAAATACTTGATTCAAATTAATTCTACCAAAATACCTGCAGCTGTTCCAACTTGCACCTGAAATTGACTTTGTTTCAGCGGGGCCTTAAATTCATTTATTCACACTGCTTGCCTCACTAAACAAGTCTTGCCTGCCCTTACTGTTTAAATTATTGTTGTAGTTACCAGTACTGTCCCTTGCTAGACAGAGCTAAACCTAAATCCTTGCACACAGTTAATTTATGCCACAATCAGTGCTAAATCTGAGACACAAGGGAGCAGAGCCAAATTGGAGAGTTAAGGAAGTCCCCAAGCAGTTACTTTAATGCAGATCTCCTTAGAGTAAATCTCCAGTCGGCTCTCTACCGTGACCCTCACCCCCACTTTCCACAGCCCCATCTCCAGCCATACCTGTACTTAAGCCACTTTCTCCTCTGTTTTGCCAGCAGAATTCGGCTCCCCCGAGGGTCAAGAGGGCAGGAAGAAGGAGCCCTCCCCCACAGCTCGCTAGCCACCGCTGCAAACAGGTACACATCTGGAGCTTCAACTCGGATGGGAGAGGAGGACCCCACTGACGCTCTGCGTTGGCTGCCCCACCACTCCCACCACCATTCCTGGTGGACCGAGACTTATATAGTTGTTCTCATGTGATGGGTAGAACCCATCAGCCGTTTCCATTAGCAGATTATCAGCTCTTGCCTCTAGTGACCGCTACTGCTATAAATTCTGCTTAGCCACTACCAAATGTGCTACCATGCTACCTTCTATAATATGCTGCCTTCTCCTACAAACTTACCTCTCCTCCACCCCAGCAACCACTCCCAATGGCCACCTCCACACACATGCTGATCCCACTCCCTTCACCTACCTATCCACCCCTCTCCCTCCTCACCAGGAGTTCCTCCTCCTACCCCATTGTGGTCCACCCCATGCTAGCCTTACCCCTCTCTCCTCTCTTCACCTCCCAGTGTCCCACCCCCCATTCCCCATCCCCCCTTTCCCCTTTCATACACCCATCCCTGCTCTCCTCCCACTTCCTTAACCTCAAGGCTCTACTCCGGTGCTTAAACCTCCATGCACCACCCTCCATGCACTGTTCAGGCACAGCCAAGAATTCTCCGCCCCTCCCCTCCCTCCTCCCCCTCTTGCTCCTGGCTGGTGACATACATTCCAACCCAGGCCCCTCTGTGCCCCAATCTACTATCTCCTCACCATCCACCTTCTTAGGACCGCCCCCTTGCCAGACCCCGAGCTCACTTCCCAAGGGCCTCCGTATTTTTCTTCTCAACGCTAGGAGCCTCCTCCCCAAAATGGATGCCCTCAATGTTTGGGTCACTCAATACCACCCTAACATACTTTGTAGCTCAGAATCCTGGTTATCTGCTAAAATTCAAAACTCCTCTCTTGCCATTCCTGACTACAGCTTATACCGTTAGGACAGAGGTAAGCGGGGGTGGCTAATCCTGTATGTCAGGCAGTCCATTTTGAGCTTAATTATTTTCAAGGAATCCTGCCTTTCTTCCCAAGAATCCATTGTTGCTCACCTATCCTTCCTCTCCTCCACCCCACTCTATGTAGGGGCTCTGTATGTCCAACCAAAATCCTCGCTCAATACTATCATCGAGGTCAACTCTTCTATATACTCTAGCACATCAAATGGTGAACTCTTGCTATTAGGTGACTTCAATCTCGACTGGCTCTCCTCACCTGCCAAACCCACCACCCTAAGGATAGAAGCCCTTAACCTCTCCCAGCTAATCCATGAACCAACCCGCCTAAACCACTGGTCCCAAAACCACTCCCTCCTGTACTGGATTCTATCCACCCATCCCCACTGGATTTCTGCCTCAGGCACCCTTGGCCCTTAGCGACCACTGTTTTAATTATTGCATTCGCAAAATCACTCCTTGCACTCCTACACCTCCTAAATGAAGCTGCCCTGCAGCAAGATCTCACTAATATGGATTGGCTACCAGTCTTTTCCACATCAAATGTAGACCTTGCCCTGTCCCAGTTCTGCGACATCTTCAAACGTACACGGGACCTCCACACATCCCTAAGAAAAATCGGTAAAATGCTACCACCACCCCTGGATCACCTCCGACCTCATTGCCATGTGTTATGCCAGGGGACAAGGCCTGGAGGCTGTATAAAGCATCCCAAGCTACAAGTGATCTCCAATCTTACAAGCATCTCAGAAATAACTGCACCAAGGCCATCCAGTAGTCCAAGTCCTCATATTTTAAAGCCCAAATTATTCAGAACCAAAACTCCCCGGCATCTTTCTGGAAGGTGATCAACTCCCTTCTCGATTCCTCTTCCAAACAAGCATGTCCAGTTCTAAAGATCGACGACAGCTCTATCTCGGACCCTGCTTCTATAGCTGAGGTCTTCAATAATTTCTTCATCTCCTGTGCCCTGCCTTACTCCTCCCCACCCCTTCCTCCATCTTCTCCCCAACCCTCCTGACTCATCCTCCCTTCCCTCTGGCTTCCTCTTTCCTCCTTTCACCCACTGGAAGTCTACAATGCACTCACTTCCCTTAACCAGTCCAAATCCAGCCCTGATGGGATGCACCCTAAACTGCTTCACATCTCCGCCCCTGCAATAGTCGCCCCCTTAACTTATATACTGAATCTCTCCCTATCCACTGCCAACCATTCCCAAAGCCTGAAAACTGACCTAAGTCCTCCCACTGCACAAAGGTGGCGATCCCTCCTCTCCAGGGAACTACAGGCCCATCTCGCTCTTCCCTTCCCTTGCTAAAGTCCTGGAATCACTAATACTATCCAAGCTCTCAGACTTTCTCTCCTCAGACAATTCCCTTTCACCCGTACAATCAAGGATTTGGAAAACACCACTCCACCATCTCCACCCTACTGTGCATTACTGACTCCATCCTTTCTGCCATGGACAATAGCCTAATCACTGCCATCATCTTCATCGACTTGGCAAAAGCTTTCAACTCAGTCTCCCATCCCCTGCTTCTCCATAAACTTAGCTCCTTTGGCATAGCCAAACCTGCTATCACCTGGTTCCACTCTTACCTTCATAATAGATAGCAGTCAGTTCAAATAGGTGACTCACTGTCCTCCCCTCTCCCTATCCTAGCAGGGGTCCCCCAAGGCTCCATCCTTGGCCCTATCTTCTTCTCTCTTTTCATAAATGACCTCCCCTCTGCCTGTCTGTCCTCCAACGTCCACCTCTATGCAAATGACACTATCATCTATGCCTCTGGCCCTTTCCACAACAGTGTTCTCCACAACCTCAAACATAACTTTAACTGAGTTCAGTCCTGGTTCCTGGACAACCAACTCAAATTCAATGCAAAAAATACTGTCACCATGGTCTTTGGATCCAGGCAGAAGCTTACCCCCCTCCCTGCCCTCCAGCAATAACCACCCTGGATGGCTCACCCCTCGAGCTGGTCCCAGTCTTTAAGTACCTGGGAGTCTGCCTGGATAGCCGCCTCAACTTCTCCACTCACATCAAGGCCATCTGCACTAAATTCAGGCCAAAACTCACGATCCTCTATTGACACAAAGCCAGCCTCCCTCGCCCCACCTGATGCGAGCTCGTAATCAAAACAATCCTGCCAGTGTTGGACTATGCAGCCATTGTCTATGGAATGGCCCCATCCTCTTCTGTCCCAGACTAGACATCCTTCTCAATTCCTTCTGCACTTTGCCACTGCCTCCCCCCACTCACTCATCACTGTCTCCTCTACGCACCACTCTCTCTGGCCCCGCTGTCCCACAGAAGAATCATCCACTGTGCATCCTTCATAGCAAAATACTGGCTTGGCTCCCTCCCCTCCACCTCACTTCCCGTCTCACCCCAGCAAATTCCCCTAACTGCTCTCTTCAACACAGAGACTCACGCAATTTCCACATCCCCCATCCTCACACAGTTGCTGGCCAATCTGACTTCTCATGCCTTCTACCTCTCCTCTGGAATAATATCTCCTTTGACCTCCACCTGACCTCCCCCACCTCATCCGTTAGGTAACTCCTCAGACATCTCCCCATCCCTCCCTGCCCCAAATGCTCCTAGTACCCTGAAGGCTCCTCCCACCTCCCTCTCAACTCCACTCAAACCTCTCTTCCCTAGCCTCCTGCTATGAGTTACAGATTCAAACCTTTCTTCCCAAGCCCCCTCTCTGTCATCCTTACTTCAAGATGACCTGAGTTGTCCACCTCCTGGTCTCTCACCCACCCCTGCCCAGTCACGACCCCCGCATCAGAAGCTCATATGGTCTCAATATATAATGTCTAGCCTGCCAAATGCAATCTTCCCTTTATATCTGTACATATACTTTGTATATATTGTTTTTTTGCATATAGTTTTTATACATAGTGTTTGTAATCCTTGCATTGTGACTGTTCCCCTTCAGTGTACTCTTGTACCTGGGTCACACCTGGAAACGAGCCTTGGCTCAGTGTGCCTTTCCCGGTCATCAATTTTAAATAAATAAATAAATATTTTAGTGACACATTTGCTTGTTATTTAAATAATGACATACAGGGATACAGCAGTTACATTTTGATGCCACTTGCAACAGCAAGTGGGAGAAGGGGACATTGGGGTGTACCTGGCCTTGACTGACATGAAGTGACATGGTGCCTCTGACAGAGGGTGAATGAAGGGGTGTACTCTTCTGAAAACACACACACACACACACAGTATTATTCTCACCTTGTCAGCCTGCCCCGAGCCCTGTGCCTCCATGGGGATCAGAGTCAGCTTCGAATGTGATCACAGCAACAGTGGCTTACCAACCAACCTAGTCCAGCCCTTACCTCTGGATTTCAGATCCTCAGGAACAGCTACCTGGTTTTCCGCCATTCACACGCAGTAGTACATGCTGTAGGCCACAGCCTTCCGCCAGCTCAGGATTACATCCGCTACTTCTTCACCATTCAGAGGAGCATCAGATAATTGATGCAGAAGTCTTGAGGAGATCCTCCTTAAGGGGGAGGCCCCCCAACAGGTCCCCACTGCCCCAATCTCAGACCCCTGTTAGGGTGAATCATAATGGTCTCTTTTTCCTTCTGCTTTTACTCACTTCCTTCACACAGAGGTTGGTTGCCTTAATTATGCCCTCCCTTATTTTTCCCCACTCTGGCAGTCCCCTCTACAATGTGGGGATTGCCAGGGAGTAGAGGTGGACATGGTTCAGTACCACCCTTTTAGAGGGCTGTGGCCAGAAGAATGTCTGATGGTGTTGGATATCTCAGGTGTGGTGGCAGCATGTGCCACAGGACTGGAAGAAGTTGTGGTGGTCTATAACAGATAGCAGGGTGGCTTTTGATCACGTGATGCCTACCAGTATATGCCCTCTGATTTCATGCCTTGACTCACCATGGTACAATGATGAAATGAGGGAGATGAAGACAGGGGGCAGAGGTCCAAGCATTGTTGGGGAAGGGTAAGGACTCAGGACAACAGACTGGCACTGAATATTTACTACGGTGAATACCAAAGGTCAGTTACTCAGAAGAAGGCAGGATTTTTGTCAAGGGAGATTGCTGTTGGGAAGAACTGACCAGTTCAGCTTTTACAGACTGTGGACAGGCTAATCCATCCGTCCTGTCTGGAGTCCACGAAAGTTTTTTCATCCACAAAATGCAAGGTGTTTGCTTGATTCTTCTTAGACAGGGTGTTCTCTCTTTAGGCTGGGATCTCTCTAAGTGGGCCGTGGCAACCCAGCAGGGACAAGCCTAGACTGCCCAGATGAATTCAGTGGTCATAGGGAGAGTTTAGACTGGTGACAACTGAAGAGGTGAGTGGGGTGATCTTGGAGCTATGACCAACATTTTGTGAACTGGATCCAGGCCTGACAAGAGTACTGGTAAGTTGCTTTGGGCAGCTGGACCTGATATTCGAAGGGATTGTCCATGTGTTTTATTGGAGGAAGTCTTCTCAGTTTTATTGAAAGATGCATTGGTGAGGCCCCTTCTGAAAAAAACATCTTTGGACCTGGACATCCCAGCAAACTACTGACCGATCTCTAACCTGCCCTTTTCATATCAGGCAGTTTGAGGGACACCTCACTGTCTTTGACATCTATGAACCTCTCCAGTCTAGTTTTAGGTCCAAGAGTAGCATGGAGACATAGAAACACAGAAATATAGACTTTCTTGGCAGATATCGACCCCTTGGCCCACCCAGTCTGTCCATGACATCACACTGGTCAGGGTGCATAATGACCTTCACAAGGTGAGAGATAGATTAGAGTAGTCAATTCTCATCCTCCTCGATCTCTCCTTCGCCTCTGACACCATGGACCATGGGCTATTATTGGATCAGCTAAGGGAGTACATTGGGCTCACCAGCAAAGTCATCTACAAGTTTGAGTCCTACTTTATGGACAGAACACAGAGGATAGTGCTGGGAAACATCTCTTCACCCCCAGAAGCACTGCCCTGTGATGTATCCCAGGGCTTGATCCTCTCTCTCATGTTGTTTATGGTGTATATGCTTCCCCTAGGAGAGATCATTTGGTAGAATGGACTGGGGTTTCACTGCTATACAGATGACACCCAGCCCCATCAGTCATTTACACCCAGGACACTGGGTGCAATGAATGTGTTAAATAAATGTTTGGCTAAGATCCAGGATTTGATGTCATCAGGCTGGTTAAGACTCAACCCTGATCTAACTGGTACCAAGGGGGATTGCCCACTGTAACAGCTACAATTTTTTGATAGCTGGGTTACATATCTGCTCAAACTATCATGTTGTATTGTTGGGTTACCTGTTCTATTATAGAGTATATTGGTTTTCCTATAGCCTCATGTTCAGTGCTGGTGTTTGGGCAATATAATGTATTGAATATGTACTGCTCTCTTTCAAGTTAAACCTGGAGCTAGGGGACATAGAGGAAACACCAAGTACTTTGGGAATTAATAGGTTAAATATAGCAAAATACATGGAAGTGGAGCTGTGTCTATGTGTCATATCATCATACAAAACTTTCAAAAGAACTGTATGCAAATATGTCGGCTATCATAACTGTTTAGCAGGAAAAGTTGTTTCCCCTACACACAGTTTAGGATTACATAAATGACTATTGGAACATTATTTCAGAATGACTATGTCACTCATTGCTGCCACAGGGCAACATACTTTAATTCTTTGCATTAACTGCCTAATGATGTTCACAAATGTCTACTTATGAAAAAGTAACATTTTTAGATACTGTAAATTCAGTTTTGTATGCCCCTGCGAAAATATTGATGCATAATGTTTATAATCTAATATCTGTTGTAAAGCTATGTTGTGTATTTAAGGAATAATCCATGATAGGATGTGGGTTTGCAGAGCTGTAGGAAGGCATTTTGGTGCCCTGAGCAAGAGACTAATTTTGCGTCCCCCCCCTCCCAGAAAAGAGCCTGGGGTCAGGGGACCACAAGGCCCCCAGAAGCTCTGAGGGGTTTACGTGCTCTGTGGTGAGTTTTGGGGCTTTTCTTGAAGAAAAAACATACTTTTGTTATATGTTCCCTACCCCAGGGAAAATTTTGCTCCCATGGAATCTGAGGTGTGGGAGACTCTGGCTGGCTGGCATCAGAGTGTGCAGTTGCAATTGTTGTGAACAACTGGCTGACCAACAGTGCTATCAACTACCCCCTATGTGCATTTTTTAAATATACTGTGAAAGATTTCTACATAAAGCATGGGGGTCTGGGGGTCCACTAGGCCCACTGAAGCTCTTGGGGGGGGGCGTTACATGCTGTAGTCTGACATGGTTAGTTTTGGGTCATCTAGTACTGAATCAGTCTCCTACTAAACCAAAACACACTTGTGTTACATGTTCTCCTGAATCCAGTATCCCTACCCCTGATTTCAGAAATGTTTTTTTCCCCATGGAATCAGAACAAACTGTGTTGTAAGTGGCCAAATGACAACCAGTTCACCTGGTTTAGGATTTAAAATCACAGTTTGCTAACAGAGGATTCTGCATTAGAAAGTAATGCAGATGCTGTTGGCAGTTCAGTACTCCAACTTAGTTGATAAATATATGAAATGAGAGTATTGAAAAATCTACATAGCACACAGAACACAGTAACAAAAGATATGGAGCTGCAGATGAATGAATCAATGCCCCACACACAACAGCACAGCCCATGGACTACCAAACTGAAAACCTCAAGGCAATCAGTACAGGAGGGAACCCTGGGAACTGATGAGGGGTGATGCTATATATTTTCATGCAAAAAATGTTATTCACATCGTATAGCCACAGTAGATACAGCGTACTCATTTCACAATTGTCTGTCTGGCCTATGTGTGAACCTTTCTTGCCTTCAAAGAGGCAAATTCATCAATGACTTTGTTGAAGTTAATGGCACTGGCTACAGCATTTTCAATAGATAGTATAACGAGATTTGATGGTATGCCGACCCGACAGCGACACCAACACAGCAACATACCTCGCTGTCGGCAAAATTGACACTTTGCCAACAGGTCGCTGTATTGGTGTGCCTGATATGGAGGCACACTGTCTCCTGGTCCTGCACCCTCTCTCTGAATCAACTCCAACTGGAGTTGATAATCTAAAGTACAGAGGGTGCGGGGGGCAGAGCCCCCAGATAGAAACACAGGACTGGGAGACATATGGGATTTATGTCTACCGCAACTTGCAGTCAACATAAATCCCATCGATGCCGATCGACAAAAGTGTTGTCAAACCACCATCAAAGATCTGATTTGACAGCCTTTCTTGTCTCATAGATGATCTCAAACAGGTCTTGAACAGCTTTAGTTTGCTGAAATTACGCTCGCAAGAAGCAATGGTCACAGAGAGTGTCAAGAATATTCAGAGAGCAATTTCAATGTTTGGATTGGAAGTACTCAAAGACCATTTGTGAATGAGCTTCAACAAGCTGAGCGGTGTGACATTTGAGAAATTGGGCAGTACTGAAGCTGCCTGAAATTTGAAGCTCTCTACCTCATATACAGTTGAAGCCGCTTAAATGGGACACCACTGTGGACAACTAATCGTCCCCTTTAAGCGATCGTCCCCATTATCAGATGCAGTACTGCACAGTATCGCCAACTAGGTGCCAACACAGACAGAGACAGGCACAGACGTACAGCAAAGTGATTACAGTTCTTTTTTGAATTCATGCTGTTTTGTCTGAGTTTCAGTCTCTGTAAACCTATATTAAACAATTGGTTAAAATAAGAAAATGTAAATTAAGACCAGATTAGCACTGAACAATACACTCTGGCACACTTATCTGTCCGATGGAGTCTCACTCCCTTTCTTTGGACCTCAGTGAAAAAAATCTGTAATTTTCTTCTGGTGTGATTCTCTTGCCATCTCTTGGAGAATCATAGAAACATAGAAACATAGAAGTTGACGGCAGATAAGGACCGCAAGGCCCATCCAGTCTGCCCATTTCTTTTTCTACCTTATAAATGTATGCCGCCGGCCTTTGCGATGTCAGTGACCTATCTATTCATAGTCATTTGTATTGCTCCCTTATGCCTATCCATGCCTGTTTGAAGCCCTGCACTGTATTCATAGCCACTACTTGTGGTGTTCATTCCATGCATCTACCACCCTTTCTGTGAAAAAGAATTCCTCACATTCCCCTTAATCGGCCTCCCTCTAATCTCATGCTGTGTCCTCTTGTCCTGCTATTTTTCTTATATTTAAACATGTTAGACTCTTTCACCCTTGTTTATGCCCTTAAGGTGTTTAAATGTCTCGATCATATCACCTCTCTCCTCCTTTGCTCAAGGGTATACATATTGAGCTCCGTTAATCTGTCCTCATATGTCTTCTGATGCAGTCCCTGCACCATTTTGGTTGCCCTTCTCTGGACTGCCTCAATTTGGTTAATGTCCTTGTGAAGGTGTGGCCTCCAATACTTGCGGTAGGTCTCCAGATGGGGCCTAACCAATGTCTGTACAGAGGGATTATTACCTCCCTCTTACGACTTAGGATACCCTACTATCACACCCTAACACCCCCCTAGCCTTACCTACTGCTTTAGAGGTCTGCTTGGATGATTTCAGGTCATCAGTGATGATGATGCCCAAGTCTCTTTCTTCCTTTGTGACTGCTAGCAACTCCCCTCCCAGCCTATAAGTGGCTTCATGGTTTCTCTTCCCTATGTGCATGATTTTGCACTTCTTTGCATTAAATCCCAGTTGCCACTCTTCTGACCATTCTGCTAGTTTATCCAGATCTCTTCTCATTCTGCCCACCCCATCTGGATCATCTACTCTGTTGCAGATCTTGGTGTCATCTGCAAACAGACAACCTTACCCTCTAGTCCATCTGCTAGGTCACTAATGAAGATGTTGAATAGGACTGGCCCCAGGACTGATCCCTGAGGTACCCCACTTGTGACTTGCATCTCTTCTGACTGTATACCATTTACCACCACTCTCTGTTTTCTGCCAGTCAACCAGTTTGCCACCCAGTTGACCAACTTCTGACCCACCCGAGCCTACCTGGCTTATTTATCAATCTTCTATGTGGAACAGTGTCAAAGCTTTGCTGAAGTCAAGGTGGCGACATCAACTGCTCCCCTTGGTCCACCACTCTGGTTACCCAGTCAAAGAAATCTATGAGATTAGTTTGACAGGCCTTCCTTTTGTAAACCCATGCTGTCTTGGATCCTGTGCCCCTATGGATTCCAGGTGTTGCACTATCCTTTCCTTAAGGAGTGCTTCCATAATCTTGCCCACTACTGAGGTAAGACTGACCGGTCTGTAGTTCCCCGCCTCCTCCCTGCTACCACTCTTGTGGAGTGGGATCACATGAGCCCTTCTCCAGTCTTCTGGGACCTCTCCTGTGCTCAGAGACTCACTAAACAATTCTGCTAATGGCTCTGCTAGTTCCTCCTTTGGCTCCTTAAGTACCCTGGGATGTATGCCATCAGGTCCCATTGCCTTATCCACCCTGAGCTTAGCAAGCTCTTGTAGGACCCTTTCTTTTGTGAAGGGAGTAGTGCTCACCTCCCTCCCCTGTGTCCATGATGCTGGGCTGTGGGCCCTGCCCTACCTTCTCTTCAGTGAATACTGAGCAAAAGTATCTATTTAGGATAGATGCCTTTACAGGGTCCTCCTCCTCACATGCTCCCTTTCTCCATTAGCTTTAAGTACCCCTCTTGGACTTTCTCCTTTCACTAATGTATCTATAGAAAGTCTTGTCACCTTCTTTTACTGTTTGTGCTAGTGTTTCCTCAGTTTGGGACTTTGCCTGCCTTACTGCCTTACCTGCTTCCCTTAGGGCAGTTTGGTATGCCCCTATCTTCATCCGCTGTGTTCCCTTATATTTTCTGAAGGCCAGCCTTTTTGGCTCTGACCTTTTCTGCTACTGTATTTGAGAACCAAAGTGGTTTCCTTCTTCTTTTGCACTTCCTTTCTGTCTAACACAATGGGATGTTGCTTCAAGTATTGTATCCTTAATGCTTGCCCACTTTGCCTGTACCTCCTCACCTGTGTTTCTTTTGCCAGGGCTAGCTAACTCTGTTGGCCATCTTATCAAAGTCAGCTCCTCTGAAGTCCCATATTTTTGCCTTGGAATGGGATGATTTAGATGTAGTAGCCAAATTGAACCATACCATGTGATGGTCACTGGCCTTCAGGGATGAAAATGTGCTCCCAGTCTTCCATCCGCTCATGTTGTAGGCACCAATTTCTCAACTGCGCACAATGTTCTTGAGCATCTTTGTTCGTAACCTTGGTCACTTCAAGTGTTGTTGCAGACTCCAACAGCTTGCCCTCATCCTCCGATCCAGGATTGACGGTGTATAGAGCATCACAGATTGTGGCAACAGTCAGATCACCATCCGTTGCTTCATCTGCGTCCATATCGACAAAAGACAAGAATTCCTCAGGTGTCAGATTATCCAGTAGGGGCACATCGGCCATTAGATCCTCGTCCGGTTGAGACACAGTGCCTACAGTGCCCTCATGTCCTCCATTAGTAACTGCATCCTCTGCTTTTCCGTGAATTAAAGTAAAACCCCCCTTCCAAAAACAGTTTGCAATTGTGGAAGGCTTTACAGATATCCACGCCTTGTGCAGCTTGTATACAGCATCTAAGAGATTTACACGTCGGGTAATCTCTGATGCCAAGGATGTGGTGCCACTGTCAATTATGCCCACTATTTGCTCTGAAAACAGCGAGCGGTAGTGACCTTTCAAATTTCTTATCACGCCCATGTCTAGAGGTTGAATTAGACTGGTCGTGTTAGGGGGCAGAAAATGAATGGCGATGTTACTGAATCTGCCAGCTATGTGTGTAGGGTGGGCAGAACAGTTGCCAACAAAGAGGATCACCCTGCGGCATCGCCACCTAAGCTTAGAGTTCCATCCATCAATCCATTCATAAAATTTTGTGCTGGTTATCCAAGCATTGGCCGAACTTGCGTACTGAACAGGGAGTGTGGAAAGATCTTTCGGCATGCACCTGGGTCGTTTACTCTTACCAATGACCAGCAAAGGCAATTTCTCTGTGCCAAGCATGTTTGCACAGCAGAGCAATGAGACCCGGTCCTTAACCTTCTTTCCGCCGATTAGTTCCATATCTCTCTGTATGTGGCCATGGTCCAGATAACCTCTTAAAAAAATGCCGGTCTCATCGGCATTGAAGATGTCAGCGGGGGAGAAATCAGCAATCAATGTCGGGAGGACATTTTTTATCCAGTCTGATGACGCTGCATTGTCATCAACATCCAATCATTCCCTTTGCTCCTTTTTGCAGACAATGTTTCGTCTGCTTTTCCATCAGGAAAGCCACCCATTGGTCTCATCAAAATCAATGTGATTAAGATGTGTGGCTATCTTGGAAGCTTTTTTTTTAAAACAGGGCCAGAAATACGAGCACCCTTGCTGACAGCACTTGCAAAGCACTGGTGCAGGGCTTCATCCACTTGCGTGTCTTTGCCTTTACATTTTCTTTTACGCTGTGGGTTGCTGTTAGCATGCCATTCCTGCAAAAGTTCACATTTTTTTTGACTGATTCTCCCAACCTGACTCTTCGATATGTTGAAGAGTTTTGATACCTTGGCCATTGAAGCACCAGGTTCTTGGAGTGCTTCTAGAACTTTTATTTTATCTGCCAAAGGCAGGTCGATTCTTTTAGACTCCAACATCCAGATACAAGTGCCAAGGTACTGAAACAACAAAGACACAGCAATAGTGGTCAAGTGGTCAGCTGCTGTAGTTACAATTTTATAGTCAGCAGGTGTTAACTGGCGTAAGTAGCTAAGTGTTTCTGAGTGAAGTAGCGCCTGATTATCATTAGTACATCAATTAAGGTGACTCTTAACAGGTGGAAGTTAAGGGCAACATGAGGAAAAATTCATCCCCATAAACAGGCATGCTATGTCCTCTTTAAAGGTGAGAAGGGCCCATTGATTAACACTGCCACTAAATCGGTGCCCAGGGAATTGTCCCCTTTAACCAAACATCCCCATTAATAGTGTCCCGATTAAGTGGCTTCTACTGTACTACCTCACAAGCATTTAGATCCTTGAAATATTTAATTGCCAGATCTGCTGCACGTTTCTTTAAATCGCTAACTTCCATTGTTGAGAAAGGTAGCCCTGTAAGGAAGTTCAAGTCAGCAGTCACGTCAAACAATGCCTCATACCTCCACTGAATCTGGGAAATGAGAGTGTCTAGAACATTGTTGAACTGCATTTTGAAAGCCTGCTCAGCAGAAAACAAGTGCCCTTCATCTTCAACATTCTCATCAGCCATCCTTTTCACCTTTCTTTTCTTTTCTGAGAATTCTGCATTCAGTGACATCTGTTCAGCAAGTTCTGCTGCATGTTGTACAACGTCATTTATTCCATGCGTGCATCCTTTAATCCACTGATATGTTTTGAGGCGCTGTTGACAGGCAATCACTTGACTTGCAAAAGTTGGTTTACACGTTCAACCAGGTTCAGTATTTTGTCCCACATTGCTAGGGTACAAAGAAATTTGAAATCTATCTGCTTGATTAGGCTCTGGGCTGTTGATACCGCTCAGCATTGGTTGTATCTTCACCTATTCGGTATAATGCCTTTAAGACATCAGGTATTTGAAGATGAAAGGAGTGAACTGCAGGGAACTTTGAAGACCATCTTGTTTCAGCGTGACCCTTCAGAGTGACCTTTACTGCTTGAGACAACACATCCCAGTAGCTTGTTAAACCTACAAAGAATGTAAACAATCTCTGCATGATACACTTGCAGCACGGACCCCAACTAAATTAAGAGAATGAGCTGCACATGGGACAAATCTAGCGTGTTCATTCACCTATGCTATATGGGCTTGCACTCCACAGTACTTTCCTGTCATATTAGCACCATTAGCATACCCCTGGCCACGACAGTTAGCTATATCTAAGCCATCATCGCTTAATTTCTTTTCAATTTCTGCAGCTAGCCCACTTCCAGTCTTTTCATGTGAGTTGATGAAATCAATGAAATTTTCCTCAACACTGCAATCATTATCCTGTATCCTCACATACCGAATGATTTGAGACATTTTGTCCTTGCGAGCCACATTTTGCATACAATCAAACATAATTGAGAAATATTTTGCCTCCTTAATTTTCGAGATTATTTCATGCCTCACAGTGAAACCCAGTAAGTTAATGAACTTGTTCTGAATCATAGAAGAAAAATAGGCGGTAGACCCCTTCTTATGGTTGGCAATGTGCCCTGCAAGCTCCAGATTATAGTGACTTACCAGCTCTAGCAAATTAAGAAAAATTCCAGAATGTGTGTGTCTGATCATATCTGTGGACCCCCTGAGAGCCAAGTTATTCTTTGCCCAGAATAATATAGCATCAATAATAATTTTAAGAATGGTACACCACTTTCCTTTTTCAGAGGCAATGGACCTTTGCAGCTGAGCAATACAGATGAGTATGAATAGCTAGGCCATTGACAGAGTACAGGCCTATGGTACATTCATAATGTAAAAAAAATGGGCAGACTGGATGGGCCTTGGGGTCCTTATCTGCTGTCAACTTCTATGTTTCTATGTTTCTATCATCTGTTGCAGCCCTCGTCTTCAGGCGCATTTCAAAATTCTTCCAAAGTAAGTAATTGTCATGGTGTTCAGGTGAATTTTCATGATCTGGTATTCTGGGATTTAAATGCCTCCAGTCACAAAATCCTTTTTTTGGATTTGCCAGACTTGATGTAGTGGATGATTTCTTCACAAACGGCATGCATGGGAAGCAACAGATAGCTATCTTGGGCTCAGTATACATTAGCCATGTGCGTGCGACAGTTTCTCCATTAGGAAGAATTTTGGTGAACCAATCCCAATAGAAGTGTCTGCCATCATCAGACACTGAGAAACTAAAATCATCATTCTTTTTTTGTTCAGGGCCATGTTCCACCAAGCAACATCTAAGTCTGTCAGTCATGTCAGGCCATGACGTCGGGTCATTGAAATTAAGTTGGAGTATTGAACTGGCAACAGCATCTGCATTACTTTCTAATGTAGAATCCTCTGTATCTTTTTCAATGTTGCATGCTGATGGCGTTGTCTGGCAATCATCATCTTCTTCTTCTTCAAGTTCTTCTTCTTCTCTAATATTTCCCTCAACATCTGTGTGATCAGTTTCACCATATGTTGACCTTCGGCTTGTTACATCTGTTGTTGGGTCAAAACTTGTTTCTGTAGGGGTAGGCTCAGCGATGTCATCGATGGTGACGATGGTGATTGGTGTTGCTACTGACTGAGTCACTGAACGTCCCTCCTGCTCCTTAGACTTGGTAAGCCAGTTTTGCCCCTGCTGGGAGAGTTTTCAGTTTTCTTCTTCTCTGGCTTTCCACAGTTTTCTAAACTCTGTCCTTGATGGTTTCTTCGGTGGCATCTTCAAGAAACAGACCTTCCTTTACAAAATACCGAAGGATAGGCCCTGATATTCAAAGGGGTTGCGCCTAGCGCAACTGAGTTACACCAGCTCAACCCCAGTAATGCGCCCCGGTCCAATGTTCAAAAGAGGGACTTGTGCAGCACAAGTCCCGATGCCCCGGGGTGGAATGATAATTGTATGCGGCTCATCTCCAGGGGGCTTGCCCATGCATATGCAGCACATCCCAATATTCAGCCTGGACTGTGCTGTGCATATGCTGGCACAACCCTGAGATGCGTCTCAGACTGCTGAGCATAATTGAGCCAGATAAAAAAAGCTCAAATGGTGGCCGCCCACAGGTGAGCTGCTGTACTGCAAGGCACAACACAGTAGCCACCAACCATGGGTGGCAAACACCCCCCCAACACCCACAAAAGCACCCACATATGTCCCTGGTAGTCTAGTGGTACTCCCCACCCCATAGCTGCAATTCCTGTATGGAAATGTAAATAATATCTGTTGATCTAGTGGAACCCCCCTCACCCCATAGCCATGATGCCCATACAAAAGTGTAAATATTATCACTGGTAGTCTAGTGGAACCCGCCTGTAGCCCTGATCGCTGGGCAATCCTACCGAGCAACATCCTGGTGGTCCAGTGGCACCTCACCTCCCACCCACACTGGACCCCCTGCCCACCCAGCTCCCCCCATCATCAGCGGGCAGCACAAACCACCTGCATACCACCTGGCTGCCTGCTGAATAACAGCTTACTGTAGCAGCTATAAGGCTATTGGTCCACACTGTGGACCAATAGGCTTGCAATGCTTACTGTAATAGTCATTCACAAAACCGTGAATGTAGTCATTCATTCACGGATTTGTGAATGACTATTACAGTATGCACTGTGGACCAATGGGCTTACAGCTGCTACTGTAAGCTGTCATTCAGAGGGCAGTCGGGCAGTATGCGGGTGGGTTTGTGCTGCCCATCAATGATGGGGGGGAGCTGGGTGGGCAGGTGGTCCAGTGTGGTTGGGGGGTACCACTGGACCACCAGGGATGTTGTTCGGTATGGTTGCCCAGTGATCAGGGATATGGGCTGGGTGTGGGGGTTCCACTAGACTACCAGGGATCTTATTTACAGTTATGTTCGGCAATTGCAGTTACAGGGTGGGAGTGAGGTTCCACTAGACTACCAGGAATATATTTATATTTTATTTTCGGTGATTGGGGCTACAGGGAGGGAGGGGAGTACCACTAGACTGCCATGGATTTCTGTGACATAGTATTACATATGATCGCGGCTACAGGAAGGGACAGGGTACCAGACCCCTCTGGCAGCACCACCACATGCTGTGCAGGCGCTATGCACATTCTCGGGCTGGCCTGCCCCGTACAACTTATGTAAAATGAGCCATGACATGGAATGGTCCCATTTGCACCTTGCATACATTATGGCCCCATTTGCTTACTGCCAGCTGAGTATCAGGAACTTGCACACAGCGCAACACTGTTGCACTGGCACAGTTTCCATTCCTGGTATTCAGCCCTGTGGGGGGGGGTGCGGCGGTGCATTGTATTTGCACAGTGCTCATTACCTGATATATTCAGAGTAGATGCGCCATTGCTCATCTCTGTTGAATATGTAAGCAATAAGGCATGACAGGGTGTGTATTAGACACTTTAACACACGGCTAGGAAGCATAGTGAGGCACGAGGCCACTGGCCGAGTGCGTCCAGCCTCCTAGCCATGTGTTAAAGTGTCTAACACACAAACCCTGGAGTGGCTTATTGCAGTTATGAAATGGCCAACTTAATTTTAAAATTAAAATTACTAGAGGTTTAGTAAAATGTTATGCTTTTGTGTTCATTTTAAATAAAATAGTTCCTCTGCGTTTAGTTGACTGTGTTTTGTCCCCTCTCTGAAGGATGTTTGTCCTCGTAAGGCTTCTGTAAATGTGTGTTGTTTTTTTTTCACTTTGTTGTCATGGCAGTAATCCCCGCCCCTCCACACACACACACCCACACACACACACACACACACGCACACACACGCGCACACACACACACACACACACACACACACACACACACACACACACACCAAGACGTTTCAGTCCGATTTCATTTTTTATCAGGCGTACATATAGTGACTGGCTTATTCATTTATTTTTGTGTGTGTTGTTGCCAGCACCAGGGAGGAGATGCAGATAGTGTTTTGAGGACGCCGGTGAAGCGGGTAACTTGTTTGAATTCAATTTTAAAATGAGCAGACCAGAACAGGTAAGGGAGGAGAGCAGTGAGCGGCCAGTAGACTGGCCATTGAGGCACAAAGCGAGCAAGCAGAAGGAAGAGCGAGCACAGCTGGCATAGTGAGCGGGCGGTCTGGGGATACAGCATGACATACTTTTTATTTAGTTTAAAACAGAACGCATACAAAAAATAAAAATCATGCCACACTGTTGTAAGGGATAAATGTAGCCAGCGTCCATCAGTCAGCCGTTTAGGAGAGCAAGCACAGTTGGCAGCAGTGGTGGCACAATCAAGATGGCCAATTTTTTTTTTCTCAATGTTCTATTTGGGCACTTCTCTAGAACCAGTGCCCAGCTGGCATAGCCTGATCTTGTTTGTGTGATGTTAGACACACTGACACACTCTTAGGAACCAATAGGAATGCTTGCTTGCTGCCAGCCATTTCATAAATCCCTGTGCTTCACCAGTGCAACACTGTTGTGCTACGCCACCACATGCGCTATTGCCAGGTGCAATTCTGAATATCAGGGCCATAGTGTACAGTATAATAGGTGTACTCAACTCCAGAGAATCCCAGTTACTGTCCAACTTCCTTTTTGTTTTGCAAGTAAGACCTGAGTGGTGACAGCAGTGCTAGTTATCGCTGATCAGCATTACATCAAATCAAAACACTGAGCATCTCAAATCACGCAGTGCTGATAACTCTACAGTAGCTAGCATATAGTAGAGCATTATTCTATAAGGATAGATTTATATATAGAATTATATATGTATAAATCCAGCCTTGTGAAAATGCTGTTGTACCACAGTTCATGTGATAGTACCATACCATTCTGTGATAGGACATCAGCATTATAGAACCTCTAGAGACTGCTCAAGACAGTTTCTTTGTGCAAGATAAAAATCACAGTGCACACATTTCACACATAATAATACACACTATAAAAAATACATGATGCGTATGAACACTTTAGGCATATGCAACGCCCACCAACTTGCACCCGCCTTCCAAGACCAGTTATTATTAGCCCTGACTGTAATTTCATGTGGCTTTCCTCCCATTGCTGTTGCATTCCACTGGGGCACAGCTGCTGTGAGACTTCTAAATGACATTAGAAAAAGGTTATTAGAAATGCATTGCTGCAATCTGATTGACTGTTAGAATTCCAACAGCCTTACATTAATCCCTATTCAACTGTCAGGTACAGCCTGATCACCATGGCACATGGATTCTTCCTGTTAACATTCCATCCTCTATCACTGCTGACTGACTGGAATGCTACAGGATCTATGATCGGTCGTCGACAAATATTTTGTCGAATCACTGGACAGCAAAACCATCATGTGGTTTTGCAGTTGGCAGATGGTTTCCAGGTTGGATACATGTTTTCTTCGGGGGGCTTTGCCACCAAACCCCACACGCAGGGGGATATGCCCCCTGCACCCTCCCACACTTTTTATAATCAACTCCAAGTCAGAGCTGATTAGGGGAGGGGGTGCAAATCCCTGAATATAGTGCCAGGTCCAGCGCCGCCTGTACAGCAACCTGGCACTGTAGTCGCTGTACTGACGGTCGCCAAGAAAGTGTCGCAGTCGGTGGTGCATACTATCAGTATTTTGAGCTAACATTCCTAATTGTTGGAAGAATTTTTTCTTCCCTTTAAATGATGTAAACAGTTTACATCATTTAGAGGGAGATTTTTAAGAAAAAAATTCTTCTTCCACTAACTGTTTATGAATGCTGGCTCAAAATCATAATGTAGTATTCCAGTCAGTCAGCAGTGCTAGAGTAAACATTCAAAAACCATACTTTTAACACTTTTCTTTTTGAATACATTTTTATAATAGCAATAAGGTGCTCACAGGAGTTAGATTAACAGTCACCTAATTACAACCTGGGGCAATATATCACTGGGCTACGCCTCGTGCCACAATGCATTTACATCCCTAGGTGGTGATTACCCACTATTAATCTAACCTCGGGGAGTGCCTTATTGCTTAGTGAGTCATTGCCATGTTCTCCACCATTGTCTGTACCTCCCTACGCCATCCTGGAGAGTCAGACAGAGTACCAGTCAATGCTATGCAAATGCAATCGCGACACACCCATCACCCAATTTAAAACACATTGACTTACCTCTAATAAGACTGACTGTCGGAACTGAGTCACGTTCTTGCATGGCCTCTGCTGCAACATGAAGTTGTAGGGTAGGAACTCTGTCTCTGATGTCCGCTCCAGGAGTCCACACTCAAGTTCGGTCCTGCAAAATGAAAGTCCACATTAAATTAAGTAAATTAAGTAAATAATGTATTGCTATTTTCACTCAAGAGCAGAGCCCCTCCTTACACACATAGAGAAATAAAGAAATAAAGTGCTAGTCAGGGTTTTCATTGCTGGTGTTTCTTTAATGACCATGAAAAATACCCCTAACTCCTGTCTCCACATGTTTGCCAGAGAACTCCCCGCTCCATACCATAAAAAAAGATATAACGGAGGTTCTGACTGGGGCTACTTGATGTGTGTCAGTGTGTCAGTGTGTCAGTGTGTCTGTGTGGCTGTATGCGTGTGTTTGTGTGTGTGTGTATGCCAGTGGAACTCTGAATTAGATTTTGGATTTATGCATTCCTATTCCATGTTATCACTGGGATTCTGTATGTGGGGGGTGGATCATGGAAGCATTCATTCTGCTGTGCCATATTGCTTAATTAACCAGCTTTCAAGGGTGAAGCTGACAGTGGGCTCTGAAATTAATCAAAAATGTATACCCTACTTAAAAAGGGTCACCTTATCCGAAACTGCAAATTTAAACCGAGTTGAGTTATTAATACATATTAACCCCTGAACAAAGAACTACCTGCAATTAACTAGTCACCTAAACATCTGCCTTGAAATTCACAATTTAAAAACCCATTACCATTACCTTACCTTGTTAGACTGACCGACTGAGCTGAGTTGCGTTCTTGCCCGGCCTCTCACCTCTGCAACATGAATCCGTTATCCTGATGTCCACTCCAGGAGTCCACACTGAAGTTTGGCACTGGCTACAAAATGAAAGTCCACATTAAATTAACTACAGTAGATAACTGAAGCTACTAAATAATTTATTGTTATTTTCACTGAAGATCAGAGCCACTCCTTACACACATACAGAAATGTTGGATTGCCTGAAGGTGGCCAAGCAGTGTGACAAGGCAGTAGGGAGGCGAGTGAGATGCTGGGGGTGCATAAGGAAGGTATCACCAGCAGAAAGATTGAGATGTTTTGCTCTGCAGCCAGCTCTCTCTCCACTCCACCAGTTGAGACAAAAGAGGGTACTTGTAAGAGTGGAGGCACCCAAGCCAAGGCCAGTAACCAGTGGGGTACTGCAGAGTTCAGTGCTGGTCCATTGTTTTCGGTGTCTTCACTGGAGACATTGCAGAGGGGGTCAAGAGTAAGATCAGCCTGTTTGCCAATGACACTAAGATTTGTGCAAAACTGGAAAATTAGGAAGGAAGGCAAGCACTCAGGGAGGTTCTAGCTAGACTCGAACACTGGTCAGAGGAGTGGGCCACATCAGCTGTGGTTTAATGCCAAAAAGTGCAAACGGTCATGTACCTTGGAGCCAGAAATTCCAGGATCAGCTAATGGCCAGGGGGAATGCAGGTAGCAGCTTCAGCGGAGGAAAAGGACCTGGAGGTATTGGTCATAGGGGACATGAAGGTATCAGTACAGTGCAAGAGGGGCAGCAGCAAGGGCAAATTGGATGTTGGGGTGCATTGCTAGAGGGATCACCCCTAGAAAGGAAGAGGTCAACCTGCCCTTGTATAGAGCACTGGTGAGGCCGCCCTTGGAGTATTGTGTGCAGTACTGGTGCCCAACTGTCCAACTCAGAATTTCACCCTCAGATCTCCATTATCCTCAATATCTCTCACTTTGTAAGGAGGAGCGGGTGATAGTCACAGCAACTCTTTTCTCCGCATAAATCCTTATTGACAGCAAGGATTTATGCAGAGAACAGAAGATCGGATGAATTGCTCAGCTTTTATTTTTTATCTTTATTGAATATTTTTATTTCTAATTATCACAGAATGCAACCATATGGGACTGGATACTTACTCACTGACCATATGTGTAAAGATTAGATTTATCAGGGAATGGGCTGACTACTTCAATGGTGGAGATTTTTGTAGGAACTCACTAGGGCTAGGCAAAGGCAAACTGCTGTGGTTTGGAGTTCTTGGGTGAAAGGTTAGGGCTGTGGTTGGTGTGTTCGGTTGCAGAAGGCTGCTCAAGTATGCAAATGTTCACTTATTTCATTAATTTATTTATTATTTTTAAACTGCGTGCTAATAACTCCACCTCCCCAACACTGACACCTACACACAAAGGGAGACTCGTGTTTCAAAGAAAGAGCTAAAGTTTATTTTAGTTTTTAAACAAACTGCTAATAATCCCATGCCCCCCAACAACACACACATGCACACACACATGACCAACAGCCGCCTTACATTAATCCATGTTACTCTGTCATGTGCAGCCTGTTATACAATGGTGTGTGAAAATCCTGTAACCTCATTGGTCAAAACATGATGTCACATGACTGCGGGTAAATCCTGCATAACCATGGCTGAGGAATGGCATTTATAAAAAAAATATATTAAACACATTTTAAATTTATTTTACATATGGGACCATTGTATAATCACAATAAGGCACTCCAGGGTGTGAGTTACTGGGTGATTTACTCACTTCTTGTGTGGTTAAGTCACTCGGCTACGTCTCATGACACACCACACGAGGCTTTGGCAAATCCCAGTAACCCACACCCTGCTGTGCCTTATTGCCTAAATCACTCACAATGGTACATGGATTCTTCCTGTCAGCATTCCATCCACCTCCAGCACTGCTGAATGACTAGAATGCGAATTAGATAAAGTCAGTTAATCACCCCCTAGGGGCAACATCGTCACTTGGCTGCGACTCGGGCCACATGACACCCCTAGGGGGTGATTAACAGATTGTTAATCTAACCCCTGGTCTGGTCATGCCTTATTGCTTAATTTGATTATGCATGCTCAGAGCTGTAGTGCCCATGTTCTTAGTCTTATGATTTAATTTATATGCATTATACATATAAATTAAACCATAAGAGAGTAGTGATTGTTACATTCTTGGAAAAGTATTATCCATGATAATACTGTACTGTTTTATTTCTTCTGTTTACTATACCCAAGAAGTTGCACAGTTGGATCCTATTTTTTCTGAACCCCTCCTCTACCTCTCAAATCTTCCTTTTTGTACCATGGCATCTCATAAATATTATCTCCATAAAATATATATACAGTATATATATTTCTTAGATCTGCTCTTAACTGTAATTGTGCTTTTCAAAAGATTCAAGCATGTACTGTTTTCCTGATTTCAGTTTATTATGTTATAATACATTTATAATAGTCTGGTATGGATGGATTCTGGATAGACCAGAAGGCAGAAGCAAGATGGTTCAAATTAAATTACAACATAATACTTACAGTATTCAGTACTGTATATGCTGTCATTTATTTGAACCATCTTGCTTCTGGCCTTTCCACTCCAGGCTCCCCAACAGACTACTATTATAAATAGATGCATTATAATTATAAAATATAACATGATAAGCTAGTAAATCAGGAGGGAAAACAGTACATTCGCACTGCACAATTGCTGTGAAGAGCAGTTCTAAGAAACATATTTAATACACACACACATACAGCTGAGCTTCCTTTAGGGAAAAATGAAGCTCTCTTTTGCTGATCAACAAATACCATTTACTAGTCTACACTTCCTTGATGCCAGCTCAGATGGCAGAGGGAGGCTAATTGAGTGAGAAGACAAAAAATCTTGATTAATTTAATTGTATTGTATGTATTGGGTATTGTGTATATATTTATATATATATATAAATATATACACACACATATATATGCTCATCTTAAATACAACTGACTGCAGTGCCAGTAAGTGCTGCTGCCTAGTGCCTGGCCTGCTGCAGCTGATTCTTCATTCAGTAGCAGCCTAGCAGGTACTGAGTACTAGGGTGGTAGTAGTAGGGGTCCTGGGTTGGGAGAGAGTCAATGCAGTGGAGTCAAAATGAAGAACTGACTCAGGTCTGGAGGGTCTGCTCTGAGACTGGGATGGCCCGCCACTGCCAGCTGCCTGCCTGGAGTATTAGGAAAGCAGCGCAGGAGCCTGCCCCGTGACTGGAACAGCCAGAGCCAGGCCTGCCAGCAGGCCAAGTAACAACTTCCATCCAAGGCAAGGCCTCATTTTCTGCTGCAAGACGGGTGTGGGTGGGGTAGGGAGAATGGAAGACATGAAAAAAACCCAATGGCATGGAATGGGAGTGCAAGGGACGGGTCAAGAGGAGGAGAGAAATTAAAACGTTTAATGTGGTGGGTGGGGGGATGGTGCTGTGCAGCCAGCGCCATGGCAGTCTGCCCAAGGCAGGCAACTTCTCCACTCCCAGGCCAGTCCCTCAGGAAAAAAGAAACTCATACGTAAGCACTGGGAGTGTGATTTGTAAGGCTTAGCTTGACAACATGCTAAGCAAAAAAGGACTGTGGACAGTACAAGTTAGAACTTCTTTCAGATTTTATGGACAATCTGGTCACAAAAGTGAACTGAATGCACTCCTCGATGAACTAGTACACACCAGCTGCTGCCCGCTAGCCAGCCAAGCCAGCCAGCCCAGTAATCAAATTCAAAGCAGATTTCCTGAGTCATTTTTTCCAATCGAACCCTCGCCCCCGGCACCGCAACATACACCATGATTCATCTCACTGACACACGATACAACACAAATTTTCATAAAAAAAATTATTTTGGGTCACACACGGGACGGACGTGGATGGAAATGAAAAATGTTTGCTGCTGCTTTTGCTTACTGCAGTCCAGTCAGACTACTACATTATAGACAGTAGTGCATTGCTTACACAAATAAATCCAAATATCTGTCTCTCTCGTCTCTCCTCTCTACACTCTATAGTCTATCACTTTTGCTGCTAGTCTCTCTCTGTCTCGCTTTCTATTGTCAACAACTGGCTCCACTCTCTTTCTCCAACCTCTAACTGCCTCTCAGTGCCACGCACTCCACCCATACCTTTTATAATAATGGGCGTGCTGGCCCACCCACAGTTTCTCCTTCTCTGTACCACAACCACATGATTATTACCTGTAGCAGACAGCACAACCATGTGACCCCCCCCCTCCCACTTGCTGGTCCTTGGTCCGCAGATGCACCCCTGCTGACAGCCAGTTGTAATTACAGAACCTAAATAAAAAAAGAAATAAATTTAAAATGAAAATGCAAGTGAATTAAACAGTGAGCTTCAGATTGAAAACTGCGCCCTTTGGAGGCTTGTGCCTGGGGCAGGTGCACCACCCACCCCACCCTTCCTACGCTGGCTGAGATTTATCCACACCTGGCATGGTTCGGTCACAAGACCACAAGCTGTGAACAACTATGCCAGGCATGGGTAAATCTTAGCCCAACCCACACCCTATTGTAGATTATTCCAATAATACAATTAGGAAACACAATAATTACACAAAAAAAGTGAAGAAAAAGCTTTTTTTATTATTATTTTTATGCTGATTTTAATAAAATATCCTTCCCCCATACAAAATAGTTCATTGTTGCTGAGCAGAAGCTCTTTTGTGCCCCTGAAGACAACTGGTGGCAAGGTGAATGAGCTGAGCACCGCAAGACAGTGATTACAACTGAAATTGTGCCGGGTAGCTCTCGGTTGTCTCCTGCTTCAAAAACTGCAGCTTAGATCTGACATTTTTGTTTTCACTTTTCCTGAATGTCTTTTGATACAAACATACAAATATACAGAAAAAGCCAGCAGCAGAAGAACACCTGGTCTATCGTGTCTGCTTAGTAAGTGATGCAGGGTCTGGCCTTACAATTTACGCCAATGACCCTGCCCCCCTCCAATCGTCCCTTCCTCTCCCCCTCTTCTCCCCTTCCTTGGTCCCAAGGGTGCCATTTCTGCTTGTCCAGGCGCTCTTGAATGCTCCCGCTGTCCTTGCTGATACCACCACCTCTGGCAGCTCATTCCAAGTGGATACCACCCTCTCTGTATAGAAATGCTTCCTTACAGTCCCTTCTGAACCTCCCTCCATCAGTTTTAGGCTGTGCCCCCTAGTGGTGCTGTTGTCACTCATTTTAAAAAGACCCTCCTTTTCACTGTTAATTCCCTTCATGTACTTAAAGGGCTCTATCATATCACCCCTCTGCCTCCTCTCTTCCAGGGAGTGCATCCCCAGGGCTCCCAGCATCTCCTCATAGGGCCCATTCTGTAGCTCCTCGATAATCTTGGTTGCTCTCCTCTGGACCCTCTCCAGCATACTGTTGTCCTTCTTAAGGTAAGGATGCCAGTACCTCACCCCATATTCTAAATGTGGTCCCACCAATGACCCGTACAATGGTAAAATAACCCCGCTCTGCCTACTACTGAATCCCCTTGCAATACATTCCAGCATCCTGTTAGCCTTTGCCACTGCCTTTTTACACTGAAAGTCATGTTTCAGGTTGCTCGTAATTACTACCTCTAGGTCCTTTTCCTCTTCAGAAGCAATTACCTGAACCCCTCCTAAGTAATACTCTGTCCTAGGGTTCTTGGCTCTATGTGCATCACTTTGTACTGTTCGGCATTGAAACCAAGTTGCCAGATTCATGACCATCTCTCTAGTCTGGTGGGGTCCTCCCTCAGGTGCTGTGTCTCCTCCTTGGTGTCCACTCTCCCACAGATTTGGTGTCATCTGCAAACAGGCACATTTTGCCTCTAATGCCTTCTCCGATGTCACTTATGAAGACATTGAACAATACTGGCCCCAGCACTGATCCCTGTGGGACCCCGCTGGTGATCTCCTTGGTAGTGGAGAACTCATTGCCAACCACTACTATCCGGATTCTACCACTCAAGCAGTTCTCAGCCCATATTACCATATTCTCCCCCACTCCTAGATCCTTCAGTTTCAGTATCAACCTTTTGTGTGCTACAGAATTGAAGGCCTTGCTAAAGTCCAGGTATATGATGTCCACTGCCTGGGCTTTGTCCACTGCCCTCATGACCCGATCGAAGAACTTGATCAGGTTTGTTTGACACAATCTGCCTGCTACAAACCCATGCTGTCTTTCGTCCTGTAGACCAGGGGTTCTCAAATGGTAAAGCCAGCCTCCCTGGGGAGGCCCCAACCTGTTCCAGGGGAGGCTCAAGCAAGTCTTGAAAAAGTATTGTATTTCAATTTTGAACTTTATAGATTTTGTGTGAAGGGATAAGGCAAACTGAAAGAGGATAATAGTAGGTGAATTTATGTATTTAGTCACAAGTCTGTGACCAGGGAAGGTACTGTACACTGAGCAATGGCTTATTTCAGGTGTACCCAGGGAAGGGCAGTGAGAGAATACAATTCAAAATGAAACTGCAAAATACTCAAGAAAATACAAAATGAATAAAAGTGCACACAAATTAAGAACAATAAACTAACAATGCGAGGACAATTGATCAATTAGACTGGCAGCAGAACTGTCTAAATACAAGAGTTAACCATACAGGTACTAGGAATAAGAGCAGGAGGGAGCAAAATGATCCCTGAGAAGTTGCTTAAGAGCAGGGTGAGAGGGGTAGAGGCAGAGGTCAGCAGGAAGGTTATTCCAGTTAGAGGGGAAACAGAAAAAGCAGTCTGACCCATGAAGGTATGGCAGTAAGGGGTGACAATGGTTCGAGAGTCAAAATATTGGAGCAAGTAGGTTGTTCTGTTGGGGGGGTTACAATAAGCATAATAACATGAGAGCCAGCTATGCAAAGAGGTTTCAATTTATTCCTGATGTACTGTGAAAAGTAGGCTATTTTTCTATGGGGAGGCCCAGAAATATTTCAGTATTTTGGGGGAGGATCAAGATCTTTTCCATGGCTTAGGGGAGGCTCACTATGCCAAAGTTTGAGAACTGTTGCTGTAGACCATTCACCTCTATGTAGCTCACCAGCCTTTCCTTTGATTTTGCAGATCAGCGCTCTTTATGGGAGAAGAAAATGATGGCTTTGCGAGAGTGTATTAGAATGTTAAGGGTTCTGTGTGAAGTGATTTTTAGTTTTTTTTTATTTAGTATGCTTTTTGGGACAGGGCTGCATCCCCCATCAGCCCAACATCATGCCACGACCGCCATCGCCACTTCACCAGGGGCCAGCCACTACCTGGTGTTCCCCTGGCTTACCAGCTGATACTTTATGAGGCGGTTATGCAAAATTTACCTCACGACTTGCAGCCGACCAATCAAAATACTTAATTTTTAGACCCCATTGTATAACTGTATTATGACAAGTTGAAAATAAATATGAACCTGAACACCTTGTCTTGCAGAAAAATAAGATATTCATATGTATTTCAAAAGCATCCACTATAGGGATTGTCACAAAAAGAAAGTCCTCTTTCCTCGATCTTTATTTGTAGTTCTGAAACTGATTGTCTAGAGATAGAAATTATTTGCTTAGTTGCTACGGCTGGAACTCCCTGAGTGCTGTTGCTCCTTCATCAGTGACGTTGGCCCCTCTTTGGACCAGATTCACAAAAAATCACAAAGCACAGCGCAAAGGTTTCCAATGTGTTTTGCGGTTGCACAGGTGTGAAATCGCTATTCACAGTAGGATAGTGCACCACACTATCGGACAGTGAATAGTGCCAGGATGGGGCAGCACTAACCCTGTAAATCCACCACTAACCCCATTAGTGCTGCCACAACATCCAGCCAGTAGAATGGCCCTGCAATGAATAGTGCAGGTGTGCTATTTCCTGTTCATTAAAGCAGACATGTAAATGAGCCCATTTGTCATGCAAGGCACTATGTGGTCATTTGCATGCCCATTATGGGAAGATTTACATAGGCTACAGCAGGAGTTTAGCTTGCCCCCACCATCGCTGATCGCCATCCAGAGAAATAAATAAACAAACATTCCATGGTGGCTAGTGGTCCCCCCCCAATCGGTGATCACTGACCCATTGATAAAAAAAACCAAACAGCTCCCTGGTGGTCTAATGGTCCTTCCCTGTCCCTGCCCACTGATCGCGGTCCCTTTCATAATAAAAAAATCTCCCTGGTGGTCTAGTGGTCCCTCCCCTTCTCTGCCTGCCAATCACCATCCCTCTCATAATAAAACAAATGTCTCTGGGGGTGTAGTGGTCCCTCCCCTTCTCTGCCTGCCAATCACCATCCCTCTCATAATAAAACAAATGTCTCTGGGGGTGTAGTGGTCCCTCCCCTTCTCTGCCTGCCAATCACCATCCCTCTCATAATAAAACAAATGTCTCTGGGGGTGTAGTGGTCCCTTCTCTTCCCTACTTGCTGATAACCACCCCTTTAATAATAAAAATGATTTCCCTAGTGGTCCCTCCCATCCCTGATCGCTGTTCCTTTCATAATAAAACAAATGTCCCTGGTGGTCTAGTGGTCCCTCCCCTTTCCTGCTAGCTGATCGCCATTCCTTTCATAATAAAAAAAAAGCTCCCTGGTGGTGTAGTGGTCCCTCCCATTCCCTGATTGCTGATCAGCAGCTCAGTAAATACAAATGAAGGTGCCCTGGTGGTAGCTGCCCCCGGTTTATTTTTTATTTACAATCACCAGCCCAGTAAATACAAGGGAAGGTACCCTGGTGGTAGTGTCCCCGCCCGTTTGCTGGCCTGAGTCAAGCAACAGAAGTCACCCTGGTGGCCAGTGGTCCCTTTCCCCACTGACTGCCATCCCCAATACAGAAATAAAGCCAAGCAGTCCCCACTCAGACATCTAGTGTCCTGTCTCCCACCTGATCAAGATATAAAAAGTTGTTTCTGTGGTGGCTAGCAGGGTCGGCATCAGGGGGGGTGCAAGAGATGCGACTGCACCAGAGCCCAGAGAGCACCGGGGGCCCATGATTGTCCCCAGCTAGAGGCTGAGGATTGGCTGCGCCCGCTCTGGCTGAACTGGCGTGTGTGTGCCACCTGCTGCCATACGGGGACCGGAACTGTCTGAGGACCGAGGTCTAGAGTCGGGTGACGGGTAGGCAGCGGCGCCGGCGGTCGGTGACTACGTCCATTTAAAAAATTAAACCCCTGCTCTCCCTGCACAGTTGTAGGCTAAGAGACAGAGTTGGATTCGGACAACATACCTTAAGTTGAGGAAGGCTGCAAGCTGCTCCGCCTCTGATCCCTCCCACCAGCACCAAGTTCCAACCATCATGTGTCCTGCTGCCTCGGTAGCTCCTCCTCCATGCTGGCAGTGGCAAATGCTGCTCATCGCTTCTCCTGACGCTGCGCTGCCGCCTGCTAAGCTCATTAGATTTGCCGAAGATGACTTGCTCACTCCTTCCTTACTCCTGCCTCCTCCCGGCCAGTCCCTCCCCGTGTCCCTCCTCTAGCCTCTGCAGTGCTGTCTGATTTGTTGCTGCCTGTGCCTGGGCTGGACTTGGAGGTGGAGCACTTGCTCAAAACAAAGCTGCTGCAGCCTGCAAGTGTTTTGAATTATATTATATATTAACAGTCTATTGTTGTGGGCGGGGGGCCAGGGCTGGGGAGGAGGAGGAGGTGGAGCGAGCATCGATCTCATCTCGTGAGAATCTGAGATTGTCTCACAGTCTGTGCTGTGGCAGTTGGCGGGCGAACTGTAAGAACGAGTGGATGTGGAGTGGGATCGTCGGGCAGAATTTGCAGCGCTGCACTGTAGCAGCCCCTTTGTTAACTAATTAATTTGTAAACTAGACACAACACGACAACAGTACACATATAGTTGGTGGGGGAGGCAGCTAATAGAAATTACTCAACAGAACTCAGGACAGGTCTCAGGAAAAAATAGCTAGCTGGCAGCAAGCAGCCACAGGAAGGAGTGAGTACTGTGGCTGCCCCTAGCCCTGTAGGGCCCAGCGGGTGGCAACGTGCAGGCCTGGCCTGGGTCAATCAGTTTGATTGAACTTAATATTTCTCTCAAGAACTTAGAAGTCAATAATTCTAAATATATATGAAAAAAAATATAACCCAGAGAGTTGTTTGAGTTGTGTTTGACACTGTGTCACTGACTGCTGAGGGGGGGGTGGCTAGTAGGGCTACAACTCTACTGTCAGTCTGTATTGTTGCGACTGCCTGTGTCATGATGACTACTTCTTCCTCAGATATAATGAAGAACTTTAGGCAGGCAGATTAAGCAGGGAGTCACTAGTCAGGGAGAACTGTCTTGGGGGGAGTAAAATAAAAGAAGATATTCTATCCTCTTATGCATAATGCTGCTGCAGTCTTGAATTTGTTTTATTTGTGAAGTTAACAAGAATTCTTCAGACAGGACTCAGGAGGATGGGATCAGTGTAGTGATTGACTGAGTCAGTAAATCATGACTCGTGAGTGAAGTTAGTGTGTGTCACTCAATCTGGTCTGTACTGTCTGACCAAGTCCAAGAATATAATATATCAATTTTTTCTGAGTGAGTTACTGTATTGCATTAAAATAACAATATATTCTTGGCTCTGCTGTGTCTGCAGCCTACCTAGTCTTGTTCGGAGTGCGCCAGCAGCAAGCACTGTAGCCAGCCTAGTACTGACTGTGTAGGAGTCCCTGTTTGGCATTAAAATAACAAGATATTCTCTGGCTCTGCTGTGCCTGCAGCCTACCTAGTCTTGTTCGGAGTACGCCAGCAGCAAGCACTGTAGCCAGACTAGTACTGACTGTGAAGGAGTCCCTGTTTGGCATTAAAATAACAAGATATTCTCTGGCTCTGCTGTGCCTGCAGCCTACCTAGTCTTGTTCGGAGTACGCCAGCAGCAAGCACTGTAGCCAGCCTAGTACTGACTGTGTAGGAGTCCCTGTTTGGCATTAAAATAACAAGATATTCTCTGGCTCTGCTGTGCCTGCAGCCTACCTAGTCTTGTTTGGAGTACGCCAGCAGCAAGCACTGTAGCCAGCCTAGTACTGACTGTGTAGGAGTCCCTGTTTGGCATTAAAATAACAAGATATTCTCTGGCTCTGCTGTGCCTGCAGCCTACCTAGTCTTGTTCGGAGTACGCCAGCAGCAAGCACTGTAGCCAGCCTAGTACTGACTGTGTAGGAGTCCCTGTTTGGCATTAAAATAACAAGATATTCTCTGGCTCTGCTGTGCCTGCAGCCTACCTAGTCTTGTTCGAGCACGCCAGCAGCAAGCACTGTAGCCAGCCTAGTACTGACTGTGTAGGAGTCCCTGTTTGGCATTAAAATAACAAGATATTCTCTGGCTCTGCTGTGCCTGCAGCCTACCTAGTCTTGTTCGGAGTACGCCAGCAGCAAGCACTGTAGCCAGCCTAGTACTGACTGTAGGAGTCCCTGTTTGGCATTAAAATAACAAGATATTCTCTGGCTCTGCTGTGCCTGCAGCCTACCTAGTCTTGTTCGGAGTACGCCAGCAGCAAGCACTGTAGCCAGCCTAGTACTGACTGTGTAGGAGTCCCTGTTTGGCATTAAAATAACAAGATATTCTCTGGCTCTGCTGTGCCTGCAGCCTACCTAGTCTTGTTCGGAGTACGCCAGCAGCAAGCACTGTAGCCAGCCTAGTACTGACTGTGTAGGAGTCCCTGTTTGGCATTAAAATAACAAGATATTCTCTGGCTCTGCTGTGCCTGCAGCCTACCTAGTCTTGTTCGGAGTACGCCAGCAGCAAGCACTGTAGCCAGCCTAGTACTGACTGTGTAGGAGTCCCTGTTTGGCATTAAAATAACAAGATATTCTCTGGCTCTGCTGTGCCTGCAGCCTACCTAGTCTTGTTCGGAGTACGCCAGCAGCAAGCACTGTAGCCAGCCTGGTGCTGACTGTGTAGGAGTCCCTGTTTGGCATTAAAATAAGAAGATAGCCTTTCATTTTTTTCTGACAAGAAAGAAAGACAACACATCAAGATTATAACTGCAAAAACTTCTTTATTTTGCAGAATCAGTAAAGAACAGCAATACATTCTTTTCTTGACTGGCTCTGTTTTTCATGCTCGCTGCTTCAAACTAAAAGTTAGACTTAGGCATAGACTGCAAGCATAGGACTACTCTGGAGCAGCACATCTATACATTTTTCTACACAAATGAGCCTGCTCAGTGCTCTTGCGCCTGTTTGCTAGTGCCAAGTGAGCCACCCACGACCCACCTGCTATAACGTCTCATAGATATTATTGAACTTTAAACTAGTCTAGTCAAAAGTACAGTTTGTATTCATAAAAATAAATAAATAAACATTGCTTGCCTTAGTTAGCAAGGTAAACCTTACATGACAGAAAGGAAAGAAAAGAAATCTGATATGATGTCGAATCCTGTAGCACTACTAAAGTACAAGTCTGGTTCTGCAAAACATAAAGAACAAAAAAGACAGCTAGAGTTGACTCAAAAAGAAGCAGAAAATGCTAACAAAATATTTTGTAAATGGTTAAGTTGTCCGCTGGCAACAGTGTCCAAATCTGGTGAAAGTACAAGTGAGCAAAAACCATCAACCTCATCACATGAAACAGCTGTAGAGGCAGTAATAGAGGGGGAGACGACTGGGGTGGACCTGGGAAAACATGATGAATCGGACTCCGACTCAGAAAGAAATGTACAGCTAGACCAAGAAGAAATATATGATGATGAAAGACATATACAGCAAGAAGAAATACAACAATGTATTGAACTGGAATCAGGTTGTAACATAAACCCTGAACCCAGTAGTCAACCACCTTTCATTTATAATTTTTATGACCCAGCTACCTGGCCTGAATGTTTTAGTTCAGAGTCAGAGCGCCTCAGGGTTGAAATTGTGCAGCATAAGCCCCTGCAGCTGAAGGAAACTGACACTGAGTTCCCTAAAACAGCTGGTCGCCAGTTTACTTCAGCAAACTATGAGCGTAAAGTGGGATCCTCAAAGATTCACAGGCCTTGGTTAGTTTACTCCAAGTCTGCTGATGCTGTATTTTGTTTCTGCTGTAAGCTTTTTGGTGAGGATAGTGGCGTGTTTACACAAGGTTTCTCCAACTGGCAAAAATGATCACAAAGGCTGAGTCAGCATGAAGCTTACCCATCACACATGGAGAATTACTACAAATGGAAACATTTAGAATTAGGGTTAGAGAAATGTGCTACTATAGACAGGAGTTTGCAAGAAAAGCTGGATAAGGAAAAGGAACGATGGCATGCTGTGCTTTGTCGAATTTTGGACTGTGTTTTATATTTAGCAGGCCAAAACTTAGCCTTTAGGGTTCAGTAGATCGTCTGTATGTGAACAACAATGGTAATTTTCTGAAATTGTTGGAACTGTTGTCCATATGACCCTATTATGGCTGATCACTTGCAACGTGTTCAGAGAGGAGCAAATGTTCATTATTTAAGCAAAGATAGCCAGAGCAATTTATGCAGATGTTAGCTAAGGCTGTGACTAATAAGATTAGGAACAAGATATACACTGCTCGCTACTATAGTGTGCTGATGGACTGCACTCAGATATTTCTCTAAGGAGCAGTTATCACTAATGATTCGTTATGTTGAAATCAATGGTGATCAAGTTGAAATGCGGAGAGCTTCCTGGAGTTTCTCCATGTTGAAAATACAACAGGAGGCTTTGGCTGAATTATTGCTAAATCGGCTTACTGAACATGGCATTAACATTGAAGACTGCAGGGGCCAGTGTTACGATAATGGGGCTAACATGAGAGGTATCCATCGAGGAGTTCATGCGAGAATACGACAGGTCAATGAACGCAGTTATATGTTCCTTGCTGTCCTCATAACTGGAACCTTGTATTAGAACATGCAGCTGAATCATCGTTGGAAGCAAAGAATTTCTTTTGGAGTATTACAGCGGGTTTACAGAATCTTCTCTGGGTCCACCAAATGTTGGGACATCCTTGTCAAGCACATGAAACGATATACCCTCAAGCCACTTTCAGAGACTCGATGGAGTGCCCGTGCTGATGCTGCAAAGGCAGTCTGTGAACAGCTGCCTGAATTGTTGGATTCGTTGCTGGAAGTATCAGAAACTGAAAACTGTGACAGTGAAACACTGTCTGACATCACAGGCCTTGTGAAAACACTGGAATCATTTCCATTTATTGTATCTTTACTTGTGTGGAATGAAGTGCTTAGTGCCATCAATCGGGTGACTGTGATTTTACAGTCACCTGCTTTGAGTCTTCCAAACGCCATAGATGTGGTTTCCTCCATCAAGGAACAACTGTCTGATTATCGAAGACAGGGATTCAGCAGAGTGGTAGAGGAAGCAAAGCTGCTAGCCCAAACCATGGACATTGAACCGACTTTTTCCAGAAAAACGCACCAGACGGCGAAAACGCATGCCAGGAGAGCTTGCCGCAGACGAACCCTTAACTGGCCAAGAAAGCTTTGAAGTGAATTTTTTCAATTGCCTATTGGATAAAGTACTGATGGAAATTGAGGAACGATTCCAATTTCTGCATGACTTTCAGTCACTTTTTGGTTTTCTGTTCAACATCAAATCATCTGGACATGACGAAAACCTTGAAGTAACATGCAAAGAGTTGGCCCGATTTCTTGGGGATATAGATGGTCCGGACATGTCTAGAGAAATTACCTTGCTGGCTCGACTGTTACCTGATGATGTGAAATGTCCATTTGAAGTGTTACAGTACCTGGTACAGAGAGACCTGAGCAGAGGATTTCCAAACACCCAAATTGGACTGCAAGTACTGCTTACAATTCCAATTACAGTTGCCAGTGCTGGAGCGTTCTTTTCAGTAAACTGTCCTTGATAAAGAATTACCTGCGCTCCACAATGTCACAGGAAAGACTGTCTGCATTGGGTGTACTTTCAATTGAAAATAGACTTGCAAGAGAAGTAAACTTTTCTGATGTGATTGAAACATTTGCTGCAGCAAAAGCCCGCCGTGTACAACTTTAACTTCACAAAATGGAAAAACAGCAGCAATATTCTTTTGGTGGTGGTGGCATGGGAGGGCCCTCCTGGGGTGGGGGGGGCATGCTGCATGGACGGAAGGGGGCCCACTACAAAGTCTTGCACCAGGGCCCAATACATCCTGGAACCAGCCCTGGTGGCTAGTGGTCCCTCTCACCACCCGATCACTTGCCCAATATGGAAAAAAGTGTCCCTGGTGTCCAGTGTAAGCCCCCATCCCTATCCCCTGTATGGGAAAGTGACCAATTCTCTGGTGGGTTAGTGGATCCCCTCCCTATCTCTGATCCCCTGTTAAGAGACAATCATCCCGTCCCTGGTGGTCTAGTGGACGCCACCCCCTACCCTGGCAGGTAATGTCTCTCCTTCCTGTCCCCCCATCCCACACGTGACCTGGTGATCAGCACAGCCCTCCTCTCTCTCTCCACCATGACTGGCCCCCAACTGAGCTCTCAATGAGTGTGTACTGTATACAGTATGTGCTCATTGACATTGATTGACAGATCAGCAATCGGGCAAGGGGAGGGACTACTAGACCACCAGGGACATTTGTTTTATTATAAAAAAAGTGACAGTGATCAGCAGTCGAGGAAGGGAAGGGACCACTAGACCACCAGGGAAATTTGTTTTTATTATTAAAGGGATGTCGATCGGCAATTGAGGGGGAACCCACTACTACTAGGGATACTTAAATGTTTTTTACCAGGCATGTGAACGGCGATGGAGAGGGGGGCTCTGCAGTACCTCTGCCAACCACTGGTGTTGCACAAATTTACCACTAGGTCTGGCTTGCAGTATTTTCTCCATGCAAGGGAACTCTGGAAAAGGCCCTTGTGTGGAGAAAATGGTTTGTGGATGGGACTGGGCCGATATGCAGGTCCCCTCTCCCGCACTTGCATTGTAGCCCCCTCCACACTTTGTCTAACCACAAACTCAGTTTGCACCAACAAACAGGGCTTTTGTGAATCCCACTTCAATGCAAAACATGATTTGCGTCACGCAAACTGGGTTTGCACCAGGGCAAAGTTTTGTGAATCTGGCACCTTGTCTTTTTCCTTTTGAATTGTTTTTATTAGTTTTGTTGTTGTTGTTGCTGGCAGCTTTTGATATTGCTCTTTGTTGTCCTCTTAGTAAAAAAAACAAATGGATCTACAGTATTGGTGTTTTTCCTAGAGCTGTGCCGGATTTTCAAATTTTACTTCTGCTGGGATTTCACGGAATTTCAGAAATCACACCTACTTCCATGGAATTCTGTGGGAAGCCAAATTACAAACTTCAGAAAGAAGAATGTTAACTGCAGAATCATATTCTGAAGTTTATGTAAACTGCAAATTAATTTTCCACAAAGTGTGGAATATTATTCAGCAGATTACATGATCGGCAAAATGTTATTCAGTGCTTCATGGAGACAAGCTTTTCGGAATTCCGCAGAATTACAAACAACATTCTGAAAAGCATTTTAGAAGCAGAATTGCCATTCCACACAAATTCTACCAGTGGAATTCTGCATTCAACATAGCTCTAGTGTTTGTACTTGAAGAACCAGTGTCTGAATCACTTGCCCCCAAGAAGGACATTCTGGTATTGAAGGATGGCAACTATTTTGTTGCATTGTGATAGGTCTTGTTTGACTCTGCTGCTGCTTGTGCTTGCCCCTACTTTGGAACCTATGCTTTCTATCCCACTTCTTTTTGAAGCTCATAAATCTCCCCATGTACAGTACTTCCTGGTGCATTGTCATATCCTCATCGATCAACATTTGCATGAGTGTCCTGGACCAATCAGAAAGTGCAGTTTCCCCACAGTATTTTAAAATTAGCTTTATCTATGCCAGCAGCCAGTTTTTTTCCCCAATCCCCTGGGGATCCAGCTTTTCTCCAAGTATGCCTGTTCACAGACGATACAAAGGTCTGCAATAGGGTGGATTCACCTAGTAAGGTGCAAGCCATGAGGTGGGACCTGGAGAGGCTGGAGAGGTGGTCTGACACCTGGAAATTGAAGTTTAATACACAAAAGTGCTCACTGATGCACCTGTGGAGGAAGAATAGGAGGGAAACTTACTCCCTTGGGGGGTTGGTGATTAAGGAGAAGGAAACAGAAAGGGACCTGGGGATTATGGTATCGCGTGACCTCAAGGTGGGCAGCCAGTGTAGTAGGGCGGTGCGAAAGACAAATGGAATGTTGGCCTGCATTGCGAGGGGTTTTGATAGCAGGAAGAGGGAGGTGCTAATGCCATTATACAGAACCATGGTTAGGCCTCATCTGGAGTATGGGGTGCAGTTCTGGAGGCCTCACCTATGAAGAGATGTTGAGCTGATGGACAGGGTGCAGAGAAGGGAAACCAAAATGGTACGAGGGATGTAGAATGTACCCTATGAGAGAAGATTGAGAGGGCCGAATCTGTACCCTCCAGAGACTAGGAGGGAGAGGGGGGAACATGATTGAGACCTTTAAGTATCTGGAGGGAATAAATAAGGTAGAGGGTAACAGCTTGTTCAAATTGAAGAAGGGAGTGAACACGAGGAGACATAGCCTCAAACTGGAAGGTGGGCAATACAGAGGTAATGCCAGGGGGCAGTTTTTCACAGAGAGGGTGGTGGAGGCCTGGAACAAGCTGCCGGAGGAGGTAGTGGCAGCTGAAATGGTGGAGGGGTTCAAGAGGGCTTGGGATAGATTTAAGGTGTTGGTAAAAGAGGGTGGAAGCATAACAGAAGGGGGGGAGGTAGGGTGTTGGGCAGACTAGATGGGCTGTGGTGCCTTTCTCTGCCATCACATTTCTGTGTGTATATCTGTAAGTACTTCTTTAAAGGGGAACTGTCAGCAATAAGAGCCTCACACCCAAGTGTGAGGCTGATCCCAATTTGCTCTTTGTATAAAAATTTTTTTTTTTACTTATTGTTTACTGCAGTATAGTAGAATGTATTCGGCTAATTGTTCTGACTTCTAAGATGCCATTTTGTGTAACCAGAAATGCCAGAATCCTCTGCAGCTGACATCAAAGGAGAACTGCAGAGCTTAGAGATTCAATAGCCTGTAGCATACATATTAAAGATTTTGTAAGCTAGAATCAGACGTTTGCTGGTCCTGCTGTGCTCACGGGGCTTAGTACAGTCCTCTGTGCCTGTGCCGAGCCCCAGGAGAACAGCTGACCAGCAAACTGAAGATTACAGTGTATAAAACACTTTGACATTCACTGCAAGCTATTGAATCTCCCACTGCTGCAGCCCTCCTCTGATGTCAGCTGCAGAGGAGCCTGGCATTTCTGGTTACAGGAAATGTCAGCTTACAAATTAATGAAATCAGCCTGATACAGTCTACTACGCTGCAGTGATCAGTAAGTAAAAAAAGGGGTTTTGCATGCAAAGGGCTGATTGAGATCAGCCTCACACTTGGGTGTGAGGCTCTTATTACTGACAGATCCCCTTTAAAGATTTTTGATTAATGCCCAAGATTGATCTCACTGAAATGTAACCTCTCCAGATCTTTGAAAAGTTTCCTTGGGCTGGCTCTTGCTGTTTCTCAAGTGTTCTTTCTCTCTTCAGAGACGCCAGTCAATCAATCAAACATTTGTTTATTAAAATATAAACAGGATAATATTACATGATAGGAGCTGAAGCGTGTTTCCAATTACATCCTAGATTTCAATGCTTTAAAAGTCAGTTACAATATTACAGTAAAAAAACTAAATATTTATACACTTATACACTTACATGTCCCCCTGTTCCTCTTTCCTTCTAGCAAAGAGATGCTATCTTCCCCAAGTCATGCAACTAGCAACAGGATTGCTTTCGTTATTGACAGTCATTCACCATGTGTATGGAATCCTATTTATTTTGCCTTAGTGCTGAGAGAGAATTCCTAGTGAAGACTGTATACTGAGAAGGAGGGATTGGCCAGCAGACATAGAGCAATGGGTGATAGTGAAGGAATTGCAGTTGGAGGAGTGAAGGGAGTAGGAAGAAGGGACAAAGGGAGACAGCAGTGGCTAGCGGCATGATCACTTTTCACTTCCTTGTTGCTGGCCACGCCCCATTTTATGATGCGGTTATAGGGGGCATGGGGACTCAGTCCATTGAAGTGTATGGAGTGTGATTTTAAAGCACAGTTTTGGGCTGTTTGAGTGGCCATTTGGTAAAATCGGAGCCAGGGTTCAACAAACAAGACTCTTGTTAGTTGAACCCTGGCTCTGGTTTTACCAAATGGCCCCTTAAACAGCTTAAAATGGTTTTAAAATCACACTCAATACACTTCAATGGAGCGCGCCCAGGAAGTGGAAAATGATCATACTGGTAGCCCCTCGGGGGCAATTTATGATCCCTTCCTTTCCCTCGGGGGCATAATTACAGAGGCTGCTTTTAGTACAGAGGAGCTCCAGTGGTGGTAAGGGAGCTTCCTCTTGTTTCCATGTAGCACCGAGAATGGTGTTCTTTAAGTACTTAAAAGTTCAGTGTAAGTACTGGAAAAAGGAGAAAGTCCACAATGAAACATAATAACTGGTGATGTTTATTAAACAAATATCTTGTGATAGCTAATGAATAGCATGTCACAGTCAGACCTGCTTCCTCAGGATGCAGAGCTTATTGAGGTTGCTACCACACAAACAGGGTATGTTTAAACAAGCATTTGTCAATACTGGATGTTCACTTGCGGGTATTTGCAGTGTTGTTCGGTACTGGTACTGGCTTCAGAGGAGTGAGGGGCAGCAGTGAGAGCGGCAGGTGTTGCATGGTGGAAGCTGCACCGTAAATGAAGGAATGAGCTGCTAGTCAGTGAAGCTACTCCTGCTGGCCTTAGTGGACCTGGGAGAGAGTGTGCCAGGTGGCAGGAGCCGCCAATAAGTAGATCCACACCAAGGCTAATGTAGAAGCCTGGGGGGATTTCAGAGGAGCAAAGACAAGGGGGAGAGAGAGTGCGGTGGGTGGCAGTAGCCACCAATAAGTAAAGCTGCACCGTGGCTGTTGTAGAAGCCAGGGGTTGGGGGGATTTCAGAGGAGTGAGGACTGGGGAGATAGAGTGCTGTAGGCGACAGGAGATGCCAGGAAATAAAGCAGCAGCATGGCTATTGTGGAAGCCTGGGGGGGAGGTGAGTCAGAAGAGCAAGGAACGGAGAGAGAGAGAGAGAGTGCTGTGTGGGGCAGGAGCCACCAGTAAGTAAAGCCGCACCACAGCTAATGTAGAAGCTGGGGGGGGGAGGCAGAGGAGCGAGGACCGGGGAGAGAAAGAGTGCAGCAGACTGTCCCAATATGAGTATCTGTTCGCTATTTGTCAAACAGGCTGCATTAAACCATATTTTGCATGCAAACCCAACAGCATTCAAAGTTTTGCACCATTAAATCAGTCCTTTGGCCCATCCCCACCATAAACCAAGTCCCACAATCTTACAACCATTCTTGTAAAGTCCAAAGTTGAATCTTTAAGAATTCTCTTGAGATTCAGAGTCAGATCCTCTGGCTGCAAACTCATGGCCAATATGGACCACGAGTTTACTTGCATCTTTTGGGTCAATAAAGATGTAAGTTTTGCCTCCATAGATGATCTTTTGTCTGGCAGGGAGCACCAAGATCTGTTGGACCCCCAATGCTCAAACCTACTATCTTACGCCATCGAAGGCCTTCTGTCTTGACCGGGTGGAGTAGCTGAGATCAGGGAAGAGGCAGATGACTTTGCCTTGCCATTCTAGGTTTTAGCCCATCTAGCAACGTGTAACATCTTGTCACGTTCTACCTCGTCAGCCAGAACAATCAAAACTTGCAAGCAACGCTTCCCTCCTTTGTCAGCCACCTTATGTCTGCATAGCAAGCTGTAAGTAACCCAACTCCAGTTTCTAAGTTATTCAGGTACTCCTGGCACTATCCCTTGAAATCCAGGTTTCCAAACTTTTGATACTTCTAGAATACAGGCTACTGGCTCTTAGCTCCCTGAACCAGCTTCACCCAAGGCTACTTAAAGGATAAATATGGGACAGAATGACTAACAACTTATATTCCAACAAGCTTCCAGCCAGTGACCATAGTTCTTCTTCCAGCCATATCGCTACAGGGCTAGACCTATCCTCGTATGATTACCTCTACTAGCTATATTTATTTTCTACGTCTGACTGTTACTGCTGTGACATGCCTCATCTAACCAGTATTTCCCATATCAAAGGTGTCAGATTCGCCTAATTTCAGTGCCCCTATGTTATGCAGCCTACTTGCAGGTCCACTCATTACTTCTCTCTTTACTGACCTACGCATAGGTCCACACTTGCTTACGCAATCATTGCTCCTCACTTAAGCAAACAATTGCTCCATGACTACTGCCATTCCCCTCGGCTTCAGCCTCTGGGATTCTGTTGCACTCAACTCTGTATCGACCTTGCAAGGTCTCAGCTCTCAATGCTCATTACGATCTCTGCACACCGTGCTCATTCACCTCACCAACTTTCCAGCCTAATCAATTGTTCGAATCGCCTTGCTGCTGCCGATCTACCTTGTTTTCATTCATGGTGCTATTACATAGCTCATTCATTATGCACCATCAACTAACTCCAGGCTACCCTCCGTGGCAGCGCCTTAGTCATCTAGCCTATGTGGGGTCTAGCTTGACTCACTCTTCTTTCGCCTGGCCTACGAGGGGTCTGGCTGTATTCTCCGCCATGCGAGAGCTCCACCTGGTATCGCTTCACTGCTCCTTGCTATCCATGAAGATTTACGGTTGTTAGCCTTCAAGGAGCTCTTTGTTCTGCTGTGGATTTCCATCTGGATTAATTGGACATTCACCCTTAATTCCTTTGGATGCTTCTGCCTTGCTACGTTAGCTAATGGAATTCCTACCACTCCACCCCTGCTAGGACACTTAGTTGAGCCTATCAGAAGACTTTCAATCTCATGATTTAGGCTTCCACATTGCTATACTCCAGTGCTCCAAAGCTTATTGGATCTTGTTACTACACTACTTCATTGACTTGGCTCTCTCCAACATTATCACCATCTGTGACTACTAGAAGCACGTTAATTCAGGACTCGTCAGATCATTCTCATGACTCTAATCCCAGCTGATGTACCACTCTGACTTCCCTGAACGTGTATATATACATCACTCTATAGAACTATATTGCTCACCAAATGAAAGCTCTTCGATTTACATGCTTATGTACATTCCCTCAGTACTTTCCGCTGTATACCATATGCAATCTATTCAATACTACTCTTCTGCTACTACATCTGCATCATGCTGATTTAATTCAACTACAACTACTGCTGACCTACATGCAGGTCCATTTATGTATACTATCTGCTATACTTACCTGCTTCGCCCATACTGGACCTAGAGGTTCATCAAAGACTGTCATGCCTATTCTATGACCTGCTTCACCCTAGGGCTTGGAGGTCCATTCAACTTTATTCTACCTATTCACATTAAGATCTATTGCCAACTCACTTTACCTGCTTCACCACTCCAGACTGAAAGTTCTTACGGCTCCGCCCTTTCTAGATCGCACAACCTGCACCTCGTTCCTGTGTTTCGTCACCAAGGCCTTCATTTGCAAAGCTTGCCAAGTGGAATAACTCAACTGTCCTCATATTCAGAGCCTGGAGTCTTAGCCATTTCATTACTGGTTCTCCTCGAAGACTTCCTAGCCTTCTGGATCGCTTCACCAATGCAACTTCTAAGTTTTGAATTCTTACACTCGACCATGGATTCAATTTACAATCAGATTCTGCCCTGGACATGTATTTCTTGGACTAGAAGTTCACTAGAAGGATGTGCTGCCATCTTCACTCGACATTCAAATAACAGTACTTTATTCAGCTTTCTGCTTTCATTGGATCAGGATCTACAACTTTGGATTTCGGATTAGCCGACATTAAATCATTAATTTAGGATTACTCTCCTTTAGTATGCCTAGAAGGATGGGCAGGTCAGTAGCCATGGGTCCTCAGAGGTTTCCCCCCAAGGGATGTTTTCCTCTCCTGCATGCTACTGGCCACACTCTCCGGAGTTGGAGGAGATAATCGTACAATATCATTATTTCTGTTGGGGGGTCTCATCCTACTTGTCTAAGCATCCTTCCTACAGTGGGATACAGAGAAAGGCCAAAACATCAAGTTATAACAAGTTATTCATCAGTTCAAGCATCTAAGCACCTTGCATATACTATCCAGTTCACATGTACTATAATCACTGACTTGCTCGTGTCTGTGCTGAAGTATCTAAGCGCTTATCATTTATACAACTAATACCTTACAAGCATTGCCCTACTTACTGGTCTGGCCTCTGTATCCAAGCACAATCAACATTATTCAGCTACAGTATGGAGCACAAGCACTGAGCTATGAACCACACATAATTGAAAGGCGCATGCCTGTGGTTATGTGGGGGAAGAGCTCCTCCCCCCATCCTATTTAAACATCCAGCTACTGTTGCTCTGCTTAGAGCGAGTTGCACTCGCCCTCCATCCTCCCCTTACACCTCCTCCTTCTCTGTCTCTCTTATCCCACCAGGGGTGGTCTCATCCTACTTAACTAAGCATCCTTCCCACGGTGGGATACAGAGAAAGGCCAAAACATCAAGTCATAACAAGTTACTCATCAGTTCAAGCATCTAAGCACCTTGCATATACTATCCACTTCACATGTACTATAATCACTGACTTGCTCATGTCTATGCCGAAGTATTTAAGCGCTTATCATTCATACAACTAATACCTTACAAGCAATGCCCTACTTACTGATCTGGCCTCTGTATCCAAGCACAATCAACATTATTCAATTACAGTATGGAGCACAAGCACTGAGCTATGAACCACACATAATTAAGTGTTAACTAATTTTTTAGTAGAAAATCTCTGGTTGAATCTGGAGCTCCAAACACATGCGTGCATTCAGCTCGGCAGTTGGCTCTGCCCCTCATGGCACACTATTTTATCTGACCACCACCATCTCTGTGAAGAAAACTTTTCTCACATTTCCTCTTAATCTACCCCCATCCAATTTCATATACTAACATACTAAAAATACCAGTAGAGTAGGCCTCATGGTCTATCGAGTCTGCTCTGGAGTCAGTACCCTGAATGGGTACTGATACCATCCCACTGACCCCTCCCATGATCCCCCATCCCCCCGTCAGAGTTTCCCCCAACAAGCATTTCTCAGCTTCACCCCTCCCACCTGTTTCTGTCCCAGCCTTTCTTGAACCCCTCCACCATAGATACCTCCACCAGCTCCTCAGGCAGTGTATTCCATGGTTTCACCATCCTCTCAGTGAAGTACCGCCTCCCCCACCCGAGTCTCCAGCCCTCCAGCCTTCAATTGTGCCCTCTGGTGGCTCCTCCTACCTTCCTCTGAAAGACCCCATGAAGGTTTACCTGATTTACCCCTTTTAGATACTTGAAGACCTCAATCATATCCCCTCATCCCTCCTCTCCTCCGGTGAGAATAGGCTGAGTTCCTCAAGCCTCTCCTCATATCGATAACCTATCCCCCAGACCCTGGATCATCCTGGTTGCCCGCCACTGAACCTGCTCCAGGGATTTAATATCTTTCTTTAGGTGTGGATGCCAAAACTGCATGCAGTACTCGAAGTGTGGTCTGACCAGGCCATTGTACAGTGGCAGAATCACCTCCCTGCTTCTTGAGGTAATCCCCCTGGTGATGCAACCCAGCATCCTATTTGCCCTGGTCGCAGCCCTCCTACATTGTTCAGAATTATTCATTTTGGCATCCACCAGCACCCCCAGGTCTTTTTCCTCACTGGCCTGGGTTCCTATGCCCCAAGTGAAGCACCTTGCATTTCCTGGTGTTGAATTTCAGTTTCCAGGAGTGTGACCATCTCTCCAGAGTGTCCAGGTCCCCCTGCAGGGCTACCATACCTTCTTCCTCATCCACCACCTCCCCCAGCTTAGAGTCATCTGCAAAGAGACTTGTTTCATTCCTGATACCCTCCCTGATATCGGAGATGTAAGCATTAAACAGGAGTGGCCACAGAACTGATCCCTGTGGGACCTCACTTATGACCCCCTAGAAGACAAGACTACCCCCCAGCACTACCTCCTGCTGAGAATGCCCAGATAGCCAGTTCCCATTCCACCTGACCATCCTTGCTCCCACTTCCTTCCTTCCCAGCTTATCCAGCAGACCAGTGTGGGGGACAGAATCAAATGCCTTGCTGAAGTCCAGAAAGAGGACATCCACCGGCCTACCCTGGTCGATCGCTGTCATCACCCAGTAGCAGAACACCACAAGGTTAGTCTGACATGATCTGCCTGGGATGAAGCCATACTGGTGATAATCCAGGTATCGCTGTTCCTCCAAGAACCCTCGCAGACTCTCCTTTTGAATGGCCTCCATCAGTTTGCCCACCACTGTCAGGCTGACAGGCCTATAGTTCCCCTGCTCTTCCCTTGAACCACCTTTGTGGATGGGTACAATGTGTGCCTCCCTCCAATCCTTGGGCACCCTCCCCATCTGTAGAGAAGCATTACAAAGGGCTGTCAGGAGTGCAACCAGGTCATCAGCCAATTCCCACAGTACCCTGGGATGGATTCCATCAGGACCCGGGGCTTTTCCTGATTTTAGGGACTTGAGGGCTTCCCACATCCTGCTGACAGGGATTTCAACATCCATGCCTCCTGCCCCCCCAGTCGATCCCACGTGCCCACCCTGGTGTGGAGCAGCTCTCCCAGCCCCCTGAGAAACAACAGGTACCTCAACATTTAAGGCCACAGCCCATTCTGCCCCTTGTGCACCCCTTTCTTGTGACTCCCCTGCCTCCTCCCTAGTGAAGACCAATGCAAAGTACTTGTTGAATACCTCTGCTTGTTCACCTGCCTCCTCCGCCCACCCCTTCCCCGTCCTCAATCTACTGAACTGCCTCCTTACTCTCCTTCTCTCCCATGTACCTAAAAAACCCTTCCCCCCTCCTTATCCCCTGCACCAACCTCTGCTCCATCCTAGCCTTGGCCCCTCTCACCACCCTGATAACGCTCCTGGCCATTTGGAGATAATTCGCCCTATCCAAGAGCCCTTGTTAATGCTTGAACCTACTGTATGCAGCCCTCTTTTCCCTTACCACCTCCTGGACCTCCCTGGTCCACCAGTGTGGCTTCTAGACCTACCACACTTGCGTCTCACCCTTGCACAGGATCCGGTAGCCTCCTGTAACCCTCTTGTGATGATTTCCCACCTGCTCTCCGCATCCACACCCGGCTTAATCCCCTCCAAGTGGCCCTTGAAGATTTGCCCCATGCTCTTAAAGTCTGCTCCCCTAAAATCAACTATCATCATCCTTGTGCGATCCCTCCTCCCCCCCCCTCAGGTCCAGTACAAACCAGACCATGGCATGGTCACTTCCAGCTAGTGGGTCCCCCACCTCAAGTTCCCTGACTAGGTCACAGTCAGCCAGGACTACATCAAGGATACGACCCTCTCTCATTGGGTCAATGACCAGCTGAGTTAGGAATGCATCCTGGAAAATGTCCAGCAGCCTCTACTCCTTGGACAATGGGGAAGGCATAGTTCCCCAATCTGTTGCTGGTATGTTAAGGTCCCCAATATCACCACTCCTCCTCCTTCCTTACCACAGTTGTCCTTAATATTAGCCAGCAGGCTATTCTCCAGATCATCAGCCAGCATGGGGGCCTGTAGACCACCCCCATTTTGACAGACTTGCCCCTGGGGTTTGTGTGGTAACCCATAGGGCCTCCATGTTTCTCTCTGCTTCCTCCACCCTGCTTATACTGATGCAGTCCCTAATAAAAAGTGCTACTACCTCCCCCTTGCCAACTGCCCTATCTTTTCTGAGCACAGTATACCCACCCAGGTTTAGGTCCTAATCATGCCCGGGGGTGGCCCAAGTTTCCGTAACCGCAGCCACGTTCACATCCCCATCTGCCAGCATTGCTTGGAGCTCAGGTATCTTGTTTCCCAAGCTCCTGGCATTTATCAGGACCACTCTCCAAACCTTACCCCTCCCCGCATCCTGTTTACACCCCTAGAGGTTACATGCAGCCACCCACTTGCCACCCCCTGCATACAGTCTGCCACTCCTGTGTGGATCATGCTAGGCTCATCCACACATTCCCCCCTCCCCCTTCACAAGTTTAAACCCCATCTTGCTTGCATAAATTCCGTCAGTTTCTGCTTCAGTACCTCCTTCCCCACCAGGTTGAGATGAAGCCTATCCCTTGCGTACAGCCCCTTGTCCTCCCAGATAACCCCCCAGTTGCCCACCACCCAGTACCCCGAGTTTCACCCCACCCCCTGAGCCACTCATTGACTTCCCTAATTTTTTGCCTGTTTTCCACACTGGCCCTTGGCACTGGCAGGATTTCTGAGAAGGAGACCGAGCAGCCGTTTCCGTGACAGACCCTGGTAAGCTCACAGACCCTAGCCTGAATTTCCAGCACACAATTTCCTGCAATATCATTTTTGCCCAGGTGCACTAAGATGTCAGGGGAACCTCCATACCCCTGTGTCAGAGAATATACCAGGTGCTTCGCCTTGTGCACAGTCAACCCGGAAATACTGTGGACCCCAACAAGACTGGGTTTTCCCTCACCCTGCCCCTCCCACTGGATACCGCTAATCATGGAGTCCCCCAAACAAGACCACCCTAACTCCACCTGTAGCCTTAGTCACATCCCCTTTGCTGGCCACCGCCTCAAAGCCTACCTCTTCCCCTACTCTGTCCGTGCCCTTCAGCTGGGTGACTGGTGGCCCCCCTGCATGAGAGTCACTTGCAGCCCTGTTCCTCTTATACCAATGCACTGCCCCTACTGCCACTTCCACCTCTAGTGCTGCATCAACCCTGTTCCTAACCTTAGCCAACCCATCAGCCCCAGGCACCCCCTACCCCTCGGGCTCATCAGCATCAGGCATCCCTCCACCTTCCGTGTCACAGTGGCTCTTCCCAGTGGCTCTTTCCCCAGTCTTGCCGCCGGCACTTTCGCTGCCTGTTCTCGTCATACATACTATTTCTAAATTTAATGAGCCCTGAGACCCCTTAGAGGGAATTTTCTTCCTTAGTACTTGCTCTGCTTGCATAGGTCCCTCTATGTGCACCCCCCCAAGTGCATCTCCCCTTTCATTTGCTACCCATTTCCCTTGCCATTTGCACACCTTCCCAGTGCCGGCCCTCGAAGGCCCCATCCCAAGCACTTTAGTTTCCCTTGCCTCTCCCACCAAGGTCACCTCACTGCTTACTACCCTGGGCCCAGGTTCCACTAGTACCTCACCCTGGTGTGTCCCCAAAGGGCCAATCCCTTTTCCACCCAGTGATCCTGCTCTCAAGAGGTCATTTCCTGTGTCTCCCAACTTCTTCAACCCTACTTCCCCCTCTGTTGGCTCCTCGCAGTCACTCCCTTCCACTACTTCCTCTACTAGTAGATCAAGGGGTGTAAATCTGTTTTCATGCTCTAATTCCATGCTACTCTTTCTGTTGCTGGTAGAGGTCTTGTTTGAAGACTGTCCCCGAAATTCAGGCATCTGCCTACCCTTATCTGGTCTTATGACCCTCTGCCTCTCCTTGTCCCTAGCTGCCTCCTTGCCTCCTGCCTCAAGATTCCTCATCTCCCCACTGGATTTGCTGTTATCCTCCTCCAGCCCTCTGCTGCATCCCATTGATCCCCTCACATCCTCCTTACTCCGAGCCCCTGAATCCACAAACCATGTGCCCAATCCCTTGGTGCATTTCCCTGCCCCTCCCTCTCTAGCCAATACTGGCCTAGCTCGCCCCTCCTCTCCTTCCCTCCCTGCACAGTGCCCACCACAGCCACCCTATTTCCTCCTTCAGCTGTGTGAGCTGTTTACACATCATGCAGCCTCCCATCCTCCATGCCCAATTTAGAAACATGGCCACCCCTCATCCACTACACCCCACCATCCTACCAAAGAGGTCACCCGTGTGGCTGCCCCTCCCAGCTGTGCTGCCTTTCCATAGCTATGTCACCTATGTCACTAGGTAATGGAAAATGAAGTTACGCGAAGTTAGGCGTGGAAATGATGAGAAGGGACTTGGCAAGGTTGGAGGAATGGTCAGAAGTATGGCAGCTTGGAGTCAATGCAAAGAAGTGCAAAATAATGCACCTGGGAAACAAAAACCCAGGGGCAGATTACACACTGGGGGGAGGTAGTAACGACAACAAAAATGGAAAGGGACCTGGGGGTAATCATATCAGATGACCTTAAGGTTGGCAAGCAATGTGAGAAGGCGGTAGGGAGGGCTGGGGGGATACTGGGATGTATAGGAGAGGCATCAGCATCAAAAACAGGAAGTTGTTATCCCCTGTACAGACAGTTGGTGAGACCTCATCTGGAGTACTGCGTCCAGTTCTGGAGACCCCATCTCCACAAGGACATAGACAGGATGGAGGCAGTTTAGAGGAGGGCAACTAAAATGGTGCAGGGTCTGCAAGAGAAGCCATATGAGGAGAGACTAAAGGAGCTTAATATGTATAGCCTTGAGCAAAGGAGGGAGAGGGGGGACATGATAGAAATGTTTAAGTACCTCAGTGGAATCAACAAAGTCCAAGAGGTAGCATCTTTCAGAAAAGAGATGTGCAACAACAAGGGGCACAATTTGAAGATAGAGGATGGCTCAGGGGCAATGTGAGGAAGTATTTTTCACAGAAAGGGTGGTGGATGCGTGGAACAGCCTTCCTGAGGAGGTTGTGGGGTCTAAAACTGTGGAGGAATTCAAGAATGCATGGGACAGACATAAGGCAATTTTTGTGGGGCGTAGGAAGAAATAGGCTGTTGGTTAAATAGGATCTGCAGCTTATCCTCTAGGTAGGGAAATGGGCAGATTAGGTGGGCCAAGCGGTCCTTATCTGCCATCAAAGTCTATGTTTCTATGTTACCTAACCTACAGCAGGCCAGTGTTAGAAGACAGCTCTGACCCCCAACAGATTGCCAAAAACCCAAGCTAGGCAGAAAAATAGTGTTTTAAACAATGTGAGCTCCCTCAGCTGATGCACCTCTCCAGCCTGTAGCAGTACCCTAGCCCCTTTTAATAGTTCTTCCCCGATATTTAAAAGATACTAGTTCATAGTCACCACTTGAGTCACAATTGTTCAGCTCTTTGTGTAGCTTCCCCTGCAGAGACCAGGTCAATCCCTCAATTTCAGCTCCTTTGTGAAAATATCCTATGTCCAGCTCTGAGTCCCAATAAATCCTGCAGAAATGGTCAAGCAGTGTTCCAATAAATCTTGCAGAAATGGTCAAGAATCCCTCAATAACCTTCAGTGTGCAGCTCCCTGTTCCTCCAGCCGACCACCAAAACCCATGGCTACTTCCCTCTCCTTCTGCTTATGTTCTTGCTTCTCCTTGCTCTGGCATTTAATTCGAGGCCGAGGCCAAGGCCGGGGTCGGGAAGGGTGCCACCTCATTCTTGTACTCCTTCTACATTGGAAGATGTCTGCTCCGCACCTTATTTATGCCCTTGAGGTACTTGAATGTGTCTATCATGTCCCCCCCCACTCCCTCCTTTCCTCCAGTGAGTACATATTGAGGTCCTTTTAATCTTTCCTGATATGTTCTGTGTTGCAAGCCATGTACCATCTTGGCTGCCCTTTTGTGGACTGCCTCCACCCTGTCAATGTCCTTGAGCAGCTGTGGCCTCCAAAGTTGCACACAGTACTGTAGGCGAGGCCTCACTAGTGCATTATACAATGGCATCATCACCTCACGCCTTCTGCTAGTGATACCTCTGCCTATGCACCCCAGTATGCCACTGGCCCTTCTTGCAACATTTGTGCTCTGTTTTGACACCTTTAGGTCATGAGAACTGATAACTCCTAGGTCCCTCTCTTCCTTGGTGATTGTCAGCACCCCCCCATCCTGTAGCTCACCCCAGGGTTCCCTCTTCCCATGTGCATTATTTTGCGCTTCTTTGCACTGAACCTCCGTTGCCACTCCTCAGACCATTTTTGAAGTATGTCCGTATCCATGTCCCTGTTCATGTTCTCCGGCCCTTCTGGAGTATTCATTCTGTTACAGATGTTGGTGTCATCTGTAAACATGCAGACGTCTCCATCTAGCCCTCCCGCAATGTCTGTAATGAAGACACTGAGCAGGACTGGTCCCAGGACTGATCTCTGAGGTATCCCGCTGGCCACTCCTTCTTCTCGGATTGGATCCTATTACCACTATCCCCTGCCTCCTGTCCATCAGCCAGTTTCTAACTCAGTTTATCAGCTTGTGCCCCGTGGCCAGACTACCCATCTTGTCAATCAGCCTCCTATGTTGGATGGTGTCAAAGGCTTTGCTAAAATCAAGGTAGGTGATGTCCACCACCCCTCACCTCCCTGATTTACTTCCTTAATAAGGCATTAGGGTTTCCAACCCTAATGCCTCACCCCCACCCCCCCTGCAGAGACTGACAGGCATTGGTGGTGTGCCTTTGGGTCATCAGCCGTAACGCTCACGCCATTCCACCCCCACCCCCACAGTGCAAACACTAACAGGTGGGCTCCTCAGTGTCCCAGACTATTGGGGGGTACAGCTATGGGGACACTGAGAGTGGGCTCCCCAGTGTCCCAGACTATTGGAGGGGTACAGATATGGGGACACTGGGAGTGGGCTCCCCAGTGTCCTGGATGGCAAGGAGGCAGGAAGAAATAACTGGGACACTGGGAGTGGGCTCCTCAGTGTCCCTCAGTGGTGGCACAGGGGGTTTGTATTGCCGATATGGGGACTGGGCACCCCGATGTCAGCTTTAAGAGAAAGCTGCACTGTGGCTAATGTTAAAGCCTTTGGGGGGGTCAGAGGAGCAAGGACCGGGAGAGAAAGCTGCACCACAGCTAATGTTGACACCTTGGGGGAGGTCAGAGGAGTGAGGACGGGGAGAGAGACTAAAGCAGCTACAACTCCAGTCATGCACATTAGTGTGCACTCTAATGCGTATGCTCAGAGTTACGGCTACAGAAAGAAATGAAGTGCTTTCTCATCGGAGCGGTTCATTTCTTTCAAGCAGAGGATGCACCACGTCAGCAAAGCAGAACTACTATCATGATCAGAGTGCCTGGTCACTGGTGTACACTGCCAAGTCCATTGCAGTTTCAGCTGTAATTGACTCGGTAGTGACAAGCCTCTCAAATGCTTTATAGTTCCACGACATACCTTGCACAAGCGCAAGTGAATGCAAAAAGAGTTACATTTTAGAACATTGTAGGATGATTTACCAGTTCTTATAGTGTGTCCATTTCAGAAAAAGATTTAAAAGAAGGAAATGAAGAAAGCAAACAAAACATGTCAGAGCAACACAAAAGGTTAACCCACTCAGTGGGGGCAGGTGTTAAATCTATCTCTTCATATATAACAGAGGAAAAAAATATATATATTTTCCCAAACCTAGTTTCCAGTGAAAAGGCTAAATAAAACAAGTTCTAGTCAGAGTCACAACAGCTATTTATGCATTAACCAGATAAGAGATATAGAATTAATGTGTGGCTTGGATTGTAATTTACTTGTATTATTGTGATGTAATAATCCCACACTTATAGCACAAACAATAAATAGAACAGCATGTGGGAATCAACCTGTTATGGTGCTGTAACAGCATCGAGGGGTTCCATGACATCATCCACCTCAACAGTGACGTTCAAGAAGGTGCTTGGCATCATGGAACCCCGAGATGGCGTTACCCGCACAGTAACAGGTGGATTCCCATAGGCTATTTTTTGCAATACATGGAATTGTTTTATTGCTCTAGGTTTATGTTTTAATCACCGGCATGGCTTACTTGGAGCTTTTTTGAGTTTTACTCACTGGTGTCACTGCTATCAGACTCACATTCTCTGTTCACACCATGACAATGATGGCTGTGTCTATAGCAAGGATGCAGAGCTGTCCCAGTTAATTGCTAAGGATACCCCCAGTTGTCAAGGAGATGTCCAACAGCAAGAACAGGTGACACCATCCTCATGCTATGGTTGCAATATTTTTTAAGCATTAATACAAAGAAATTAAGTGTTTTTTTTCTAGACAGGACTGCTTGTTTTTAATTTTCTGAAGGTTAGTTGTCTTTGATAAGATGCCTGCCATTTTGCCAGTAGTCTCTGTCAATAGCTAACACAATTGGGATTTTTGTGGCACCATAGAAACTAGGCATGGGCTGCTGTTTCAAAGGTTCTAAATCAAAATGTCATTGATTTGATGTCAGATTGATGCTATTATACTTTAGAACTAGAGGTATGCAGAACCTCTGCTAGTGAAACAAAGCCACTCCAAACTCAAATCCAAGCAGCTCGGTTTCCATGACACCTGAGCCGAACCTTGCTGGCTCGGCTTGGATCTCGGGGCTGTTTTTTTTTTGTTTAGTCCGGCTTCCCCACCCTTCCACATGCCTGCCTGTCTGTCATGTGACAGGCTTAAGGCATGTACGCGTAGAGGTCAAAGAGTGTGGAGCGGAGTCGGCGTACCACAAGATTCCCTGGTTTGCACATGTGCAAACTGAAATATAAGTGCTCGGCTCTTACCACTGTGCCATTACAGAGCAGACAACTAGTGATGATGGAGGGTTGCAAACTGTGCACAGCACTTAGCAGCAGTAGTTGGAACCAGAGGAGCGAGCAGGTGGGACGAGATTGGGTCGGGGTCGGGGTCGGGGATCTCTGTTCACCTACCTCAACACCACACCATCAATTTAAAAAAAAACTGAAATAAAATTATAGACAAAAAAAGACAGAGGGAGAGAAAGACTGAGGAGTGGTGGGCCATGGACTGAGTGTGTGTGTGTGTGTTGGGGGGAGAGGGCACCACTTCCTGACACCAGAAAAAGAAAAGTGTTTAACTTAAGGCAGCTGTCAACAAGTTTAATGTTAAATAAAAATTAAAGTTAAACTAAGTCCAACAGGAGACTCTGTGTATATGTGTGTGTGTGTCTGGGAGGAGTGGAATAGTGGGAGACAGCAGTGCTTTTGCTGTAGCCTACTGTAAGTTCTCAGTCAGCACAGTGCGCCAGTCCACAAGAACAGTCACAAACAACACAAAACATCTGTCTATTGCATAGACAGTAAAGTACAACTGTGACCGAGGTTATCCAGCATACCTGGATTTGAGTCCCATTTCCCACAACCTCCACTGGCATAATATGTGACTCTGAGCAAGTCACGTAATCACCCCAAAGCTCCAGGGTTGGCCCTAAAAACAGGCACTTATGCCTAGTAGGCCCAAGAATTAAAAGAAATGAAATAAAAAAAAAAAAGAGATACACAAGCAGTCAGAGTTGATAAAGTGCAGGCTTGTGTGACTTGCTTCACATATGAAACCTTGAGCAGTCTCTGTCTGCAGTGTCACCTTGTCACCAGCCATTTCCCACGCAAGCAGAAGTCAGGACAGGACCATTTTTTATGTTTGCTTGCACACATGTGCAAGAAACATAGTGCCATCATCCAAGTTTTCGGAGGTGTGGCACCCTGTCTTCCAATTCAGTCACTGTGTTTGCAGGCACGGCCACAGTTCGACAATGAATGCTGCAGCTGTCTATGACAGCAGTTGAAAATGCAGTGCCCTACAGTAGAAAGGGAGAGCTCTGCTTCAGTGAGCAGTGATAAGATAGTGCGTGCTCATGCGTTCCCCCTACACACACACACATATTGCATGCTCATGCGTCCCCCCCACGCACACATTGTATGGCTGACTTGGGTGCCTAATCCCCCGTCTGCTCCACTGTTCCCCCCAAGCAACTACCGTGTACCACGCTGGGAGCCCACCCCAGCGTGGCAGCAGTCATATGGCTGGCGGGGTGCCCAATCCCCGTCGGCTCACTGCCCCCACAAACAGCCTTCCAGCTGCCACGCTGGGGAGCCCACCCAGTGTGGCACAAGTCCCATCGTCTAAGAAAAAAACCTGCAAGAAAAACCTTCCTTCGTTGACTCCTGACCCTCCCCACCCGCACTCCACCTCTGCACACCCTGCCTCCCCACACCCCCACCTCAACCCATACTTACCTCTGGAGTCCGGTGCAACGATCTTTGGTGGACCGGGAACACGTCTGCACTCTTCAAAGCCGACCGCGAACTGAGGAAATGCTGGTAAGCTGTATAATGGAATAAATAGGGTTTTTTTTCAACTTTGATGAATATCTCAGGCATTTTGGGGAATTTTTTCACCAAATTTTCAACATGCGGTTTTTGGGACCCCACCGCATCAATTCTGTCACTGTCATTTTGTTAATCATGCCGGAAAGGTGATTTTGCGTGTCACTGCACGGAACCACCTTTTGGGACTGATTTATAAACGACAGTGTCACAGTGTTCATGAGGTAGGCCCCTCAAAAACCCTATAAATGAAAACTTGGTGAAAAATCCCAGAAATGACTGTTTTACGAGCATGCATTGTGCTGTTCCTACACACGCTCGTAAGTTCACAAATTTTCAATATTTTCACTCCAGATTTTCAACTTTGCCATTTTACCACACCTCCTTATGATCAGTATAGCTGTAATTTTTCACATCTCACCCAAAATGTGTTTCCGCGCATGTAGCACACAATGGCGCAGTTGGTGTGCGAAATCAATGTTTGGAATAGATTAAGAAAATCACAGTGACACTGTTCATGAGCAGAGGTGTTAAAATAGCTATGTTAAAAATTTGGTGAAAAAAGTCCATAAAATGACTGTGCTATGAGCTACCATTGCGCAGTTTCCACGCACCTTCGTAAGTTCATGGATTTCTAATATTTTCAGTCCAGATTTTCACCACTGGCAATTTTCCACACTTCCTTATGAACAGTACAGCTGTCATTTTTCATACTATGGCTGAAATGTGTTTTCGCACTTTCAGCGCAGAAATGCATGGTCCCTTTGGGAAATCACTGTTCGGGACAGATTAAGAAAATCACAGTAACACTGTTCATGAGCGGAGGTTCCAAAAATGCCTGTGTTGACAATCTGCTGTAAAAATTCCCCAAACTAATTGCATTATGGGTGTGTGTTGTGCATTTTCTATGCACGCTCGTGGCTTCACCAGTTTTTTTAATATTTTCACTGCAGAATTTCAACATTGCCATTTTTTGCACCTCTCCATGAACAGTACAGCTGTCATTTTTCACATCCTGTTTGAAATATGTTTTTGCACTTGTGGTGCCAAATGGCGTAGTCACTGTGCAAAATCATCTTTCGGCTAATGAACTGATATTGCCACTGTTCATAAGGTGGGGATCACAAAAAACCCATGTTGAAAATTTGGAGTAAAAATGCCAACGAACGCCTGAGGCATTAGGGTTTCTGACCATAACGCCCCACCCTGTAGAGACTGACAGGCATCAGGGGTGTGACCTGGGATTCTCACCTGTAATGCTCATACCATTCCACATGCTGTAACCAGTGAGAGACATCGAGGTGTGCCTTGGATTCTTTGGTCCCAAAGTTCACCTCATTCTCCTATACAACACCCATCTCACTGTATTTCCTGATGGAATGGGGTGAGCATAAGGGCCAAAGACCCCAAGGCACACTGTGACACTTGTCGGTGTCTGCAAGGTAGGGTGTGGTGAAATGGCGTGGCCGTTATGCCTGATGACCCAAAGGTACACCCCAATGCTTGTCAGTCTCTGCAGGGTGGTGGTGGGGTTGACTTCAGTTCAATACTTCACTGCCATTCCTATTATGCAGCTCTCTAACTCATACACTACCAATGCCAATGCCAGCAAGCAAACATTCCACATTGACAAATGCTTGTTTGTGTAGTCCTGGTGAATAGATGAGGGCTTTGTCTACATTGAGGATTGGGGGCCAACATAGGAAGATATGGGCCTCTATAGAGGAGATGACCTACACCCTTTCAGGAAGGGGACACTAGTCCTTTGTGGAAGATTTAAATGATACTTGAGTGAGCATTAAAACTAGCCGGGGGAGCTGTAGAACTATGGGAGGTAACAATTGCCCCCTCCAGATGATGAAGCAGTAAGGAGGGAGGGCTTGAGGTGTGTAAACTCTCCTGGGGCAGGGACACAAGGAGACAGGGTTGGGGACAAGGCAGAAGACAAGGTGGGTATAAATCAGGACAGCAACAAGGAAGGAGTAAAGGAGACAGGTAACGGAGAAGGTAACAAGGGAAAGGTGAGTCAGGGAGAACATCAGGAAACTGCACAGGCAGGAAGGGGGGAAGCAGGCAGGGAGGGTGCAAGGTATGGAGAGCCATGTGCACCAATGCAAGGAGACTGGGAAATAAAATTATGGACCTCAATGCCATCATGGCAGAGGCTAGCCTGGGTTTGGTGACCATAACAAAGTTGTGGTGCCCTGACAGCCTCAGCAGAGACATGGCCAAACTGAGCTACTCTCTCTCTCCCTCTTCAGGAGTGACAGGGAAAGGGAAGGGAAGGGAAGGTGAGGCTGTACTATATGTAAGGGAAGGGATCAAGGCCACAGACGTGCCAGGGCACCCATAGGAAAATGAACGAAGGGTGGGACATTCTGGGGTGATCCTAGAGACAGGCAGTGGGTCTGCAATCCATACAGGGGTGGCATACAGACCTCTAGCACAGGGATAGGAGTTGGATAAGGCACTTGGAGAACCTACCATAAAGATGGCAAGTAAGGGGGGAGTTGCTGCTTGTTTGTGACTGCAGTATGCCCAGTGTGGATTGGAGCCTTTCAACTGCAGCTTCAGCAAGGGGCAAGGCAGCCTGCAGGCATACACAAGTGCACACCCTGCATACCCTGAATTATTGTAGTTAGAGCACTGGCTTTAAGTTAGGACCATCCTGTGGGCAATGCTTGGTAGCAGGGCTGCTTCAGATAATACATTTTTCATAAGTTTGTGTATCATTTTCAAAAGTCTGAGTGCATTCTTGGCAAGCACAGGGCCATCCCTGACTTTCTACAGGGGGCTTTTATCTGGCAGCTTATCAATGAACCCATTAGAGACAGACAGCGCTTGACCTGCTTACTAAAAGGGTGGGCATTGCATATGTCACAGTGGGCAGTTTCCTAGGTACCAGTGATCACCATACAGTGTGGTTCAACATTAAGACAGGAACAAAAGCAAATCACACAAGGACAAGGGTCCTGGACTTTAGGAAGGCACATTTTAAAGAAGTGGGAGACAGCATTGTGTGTGTGTGTGTCTGTGTGTGTATGTTTGGGGGGTAGGGGGCACAGTCCGGAAAAATAAGGGAGAATATAATTAAGGCAACCAGCCTCTGCATGAAGGAAGTGAGTAAAAGCAGAAGGAACAAGCATTTGTCAATGCTGAATGTTTGCTTGCTGGCATTGGCAGTGGTAGTGTAGAAGTTACAGAGCTGCATAATAGTAATGGCAGTGAAGTATTGAACTGAAGCCAACCCCACCACTACCCTGCAGAGAGTGACAGGCATTGGGGTGTGCCTTTGAGTCGTCAGGCATAACGGCCACGCCATTTCAGTACACCCCACCCTGCAGACACTGGCAAGTGTCACGGTGTTCCTTGGGGTCTTTGGTCCTTATGCGCACCCCATTCCATTAGGAAATACAGTGAGATGAGTGCGATATTGGAGAATGGGGTGAACTTTGGGGCCGAAGAGTCCAAGGCATACCTCGATGCTTCTCACTGGCTGCAGGGTGTGGAATGGTATGAGCATTACAGGCAAGAATACCAAGTCACACCCCTGATGCCTGTCATTCTCTACAGGGTTGGGCGTTATGGTTGGAAACCCTAATACCTCAGGCATTCGTTGGTATTTTCACTCCAAATGTTCAACATGGTTTTTTTGTGACCCTACCTCATGAACAGGGGAATATCCGTTTCTTGAAAGCTGCTTATGCACAGCGATCACGGCATTTAGCACCACAGGTGCAAAACATTCTAACAGGATGTAAAAATGACAGCTGTACTGTTCATGGGAGGTGTAAAATGGCAATGTTGCAAATCTGCAGTAAAAATATTTAAAAAATGGTGGTCACTTAGCTGCATATAGAAACTGTGCAACGCATAATTCGTAATATAATTAGGTTGGGGATTTTTTACAGCAGATTGTCAACTCAGGCATTTTGGTGCCTCCGATCATGAACAGTGTCACTGTGATTTTCTTTATCTGTCCCGAACAATAATTTCCCACAGCGACCACGCATCTCTGCGCTGAAAGTGTGAAAACACACTTCAGCCATGTTGTGAAAAATGACAGCTGTACTGTAAATAAGGCAGTGTGGAAAAGTGCCACTGGTGAAAATCTGGACTTAAAATATTACAAAGTCATGAACTTATGAGGGTGCGTGGAAACTGCGCAATGCTCACTCATAACACAGTCATTTTATGGACTTTTGTCACCAAATTTTCAACATAGCCATTTTAAGACCTCTGCTCATGAACAGTGTAACTGTGATTTTCTTAATCTGTCCAAACATTGCTTTCACACACCAACAGCACCGTTGTCTACATGTCTGAAAACACATTTTTGGGCGTATATGAAAATGGCAGCTGTAATTGTTCATAAGGAAGTGTAATAAATGGCAATGTTGAAAATCTGGAGTGAAAATATTAAATTTGCAAACTTATGAGCATGTATAGGAACTCGCGCACCAGACGTCAGAAACAGTCATTTTTAGAACAGCTATTAAATTTTCAACATAGCCATTTTAAGACCTCTGCTTATGAACAGTGTCACTGTGATTTTCTTAATGTGTCCCATACATTGATTTCGCACATCGACTGCGCCATTGTATGCTACATGGGCGGAAACACGTTTTGGGTGAGATGTGAAAAATGACAGCTGTACTACTCATAAGAAGGTGTGGTAAAATGGCAATGTTGAAAATCTGGAGTGAAAATATTGAAAATTCGCGAACTTACGAACGTGCATAGGAACTGCGCAACGCACGCTCGTAAAACAGTCGTTTTTTGAAATTTTTCCACCAAATTTTCAAAATAGGCTTCTTGAGAGCCCACCTTATGAACACTGGCAGTGTCATTTCGTTAATCGGTCCCGAAAGGTGACTTCATGTAGTGACTGCAAAATCACCCTTCGGGCCCGAATAACGCCATGACAGTGACATCATTCATGAGAAAGGGTCCCAAAAACCCCATGTTGAAAATTTGGTGCAAAAATTCCAAAAAATGCCCGAGATATGCAACAAAGTTGAAAACCCCCTATCTAGCCCATTATACAGCTTACCGGCATTTCCTCAGTTCACGGTCGGCTTTGAAGAGTGCAGATGTGTCCCCGGTCCACCGAAGATCGTCATGCCGAGGTCCAGAGGTAAGTATGGGGTGGGGGTGGGGAGGCAGGGTGCGCAGTGGTGGGTGCGGTTGTGGGAGGGGGGCCAGGGAGACTACGTGGGACCGTTTTTTCTTTACAGGTGTTCTTTTTGTTTCCAGTGACGACGCGGACATTTGCCACGCTGGGGTGGGCTCCCAGCATGGCACAAGGATGGTTGGGGGGTTCAGCCAATGGGGATTGGGCACCCCCCACAAAGCATCGATCCACGCTGGAGTGGGCTCTGTGCACCCAGTACTGGGGGTGAGACAGTGAGCCGATGGGGATTGGGCACCCCTGTCGGGCTATATCATGAGTTGTCACGCTGGGTGGGCAGCCAGCATGGCATTTGAAGCCTTTGGGGGTGGGGGGAGCGGGCACAGCCGGCGGGGTTGGGCACCCCGTCGGGCTATACAGTGTGCATGCATGCGGGGTCGCATACACGCTTCGCGCAGCGCAGTGTGTGTGGGGAGCCGCGCGATGAGCAAGTGATAATCTTATCGCCACTCACCGAAGTGTAGCTCCCCCTTTGAACTGTATGCCACTGCATTTTGGAGCTTGTCATAGACAGCTCCAGCATGCATTGGCTTACAGGGGCCGTGCCTGCCAACACACTGACTGAACTGGAAGAGGGGGTGACACACCTCCGAAATCTCGGATGATGGCACTATGTTTCTTGCACATGCGTGCAAGCAAACATAACAAACATAATAAATGTATCTTAATTTTTGAAGACCGTTTTTTTTTTGTGCGTGCATATGTGATATATGAATGAGGGATCCACTCACTGTAGATCAACAGTTCTTAGACTTTGTCACAGTGAGCCTCCCCAAATCCATGGAAAAGATTTTGAGCCTCCCCAAAAACTGAAATACTCTTGGGCCTCCCCAAAGAAAATTAACATACTGTACTTTGCACAGTACACCATGAATACATTGAAACCCCTTTGAGTACTTGGCTGTCATTCAGTTCTTTGTCTTTCACTGATGTGGAACCTTTGAAAAAGAGCACCTGTGCTCAAAGGTGTTATCTAACAAATAAAACAAAATAAATGTTATTCAGCGTACTGTAACCCCCCAGCACACACACACACACACACACACACACAGACAGGCCAGCCTACTTGCTCCACTATTTTGATTCTTGAACTGTTGTTACCCCTTGTTGCAGTATCTTCATGGGGTAAGACTACTTTCTCTGTTTCCTCTCTATCTGGAATAACCTTTCTACACACCTCATCCCACCCCCACTTTACCTGCTTTTATGCAACTTCTTAGGGATTACTTTGCTCCCTCCTACTATTGCTTTTAGCACTTCTATGCTCAACCCTTGTATTTGGGCTGTTCTGCCATCAGTCTACAAATTGATCAATTACCACCCCTCATTATTAGTTTATTGTTCATATTTGTTTGCACTGTTGCTCATTGTGTATTTCTTGATTGTTTTGCAGTTACCTTTTGAAATGAATTCACTCCCTACCCTTCCCCGGGTACACCTGAAATGAGCCTTGGCTCATTCACCTTCCCTTGTCACCTATTAGTAAATAAATACATAAAATCCACTTACTATTATCCTCTTTCAGTTTGCTTCATCCTTTCAAACAAAATACATGAAACTCAAAATTTAAATACAGTACTTTTTCAGACTTGCTTGAGCCTCCCCTAGAACAGGTTGGGGCCTCCCAAGGGAGGCTGGCCTCACCATTTGAGAACCCCTGCTGTAGATCAAGGGAGGATGTGAAATGGTGCAGGTACATGGGGGGGGTGAACAAAGTGGTAGACAGTAAGCCCTACCAGAGCTTCAGGCTGATGTAGCACAGCTGGACTAAGGCAAGGGAGGATGTGAAATGATACAAGTACATGGGGGGGTGAACAAAGTGGTAGACAGTAAGCCCTACCTGAGCTTCAGGCTGATGTTGCACAGCTGGACTAAGGCACAAGCACCCACGGCATGTTCTTATAGTCCCCGTTTATATGTCCTTTTATGGTCTTACAGCATTGATTGCCTAACTGAGCCAAGATGTAAAACAGATACTAAAATGTCAGGTTTATTTCAGGTGACCATGTTCTTATAGTCCTCGTTTATATGTCCGTTTATGTTCTTACAGCATTGATTGCCTAACTGAGCCAAGATGTAAAACAGATACTAAAATGTCAGGTTTATTTCAGGTGACCATGTTCTTATAGTCCCCGTTTATATGTCCGTTTATGTTCTTACAGCGTTGATTGCCTAACTGAGCCAAGATGTAAAACAGATACTAAAATGTCAGGTTTATTTCAAGTGACCATGTTCTTATAGTCCCCATTTATATGTCCGTTTATGTTCTTACAGCGTTGATTGCCTAACTGAGCCAAGATGTAAAACAGATACTAAATGTCAGGTTTATTTCAGGTGACCAGGATCGTAGTGGGGAGAGGGGTAAGTGAAACAATGTCCTGAGAATGTGCTTAAACTTATTAACGCTGCTGTGCCTGGAGGATACACCGTCCAGAATCCCTATACATTCAAATTCTGTTTGCAGCCTAAAGGTGCTTAGGTGGATTGGCATTTACATTACTCAGCGGCAAATCTTTTCATACTTTTTGTGATCATCGGTTAAGATATAACCACTAACTGATGACAGACATTGGGGGCATGAAACTGTGCTACCAGCAAAGTTGCATTTGCAAAGCCTGAATATTTATCTGTTGGTAATGAAATGAAAACTGTCAGCTGATAACATTCAGCCACTGTCCATTGCACAGAATAGACATCTCACTGATAGATCTGGAGCAAAGGGACATGCACTTCAATAACACCACTACAGCTCCAGACACTAAAGAAAGAAGTTCATGCATTTTCATGGCTGTTAACTTTTTCAGCATTTTAAAACAGTTACTTAGCATCTGCATTAAGATGTTACACGTCGCTGAACTGAATTGTGACACCAGAATCCCTGCGATCAACATTTGTCAGCAAAAGTGAATTGAAAAAATCAATAGCTGTATAACATGGTAAGTGACATGAGTCAATAACAACATATCTGCATGTAATACTTGGCTTAAAATTTGAGCACCACCATATTCCGCACCACAGTGTCAAACAGGGATGCCATTTATAATTCAGCTAATGTCAAGCAGTTTTCGAGCCATAAAAAGAATTACTGTATCAGTATGGTGGCAGCAACGGGATCAAGAAATTATGAAATAAAATGCAAAACACTCCTGCCGCCATATGTTGTAATGGGTGGAGGGAGGCATGAGCACCCAGGGTGGGCTGTTAGCGGCTTCAGATTCACTGGAGGAAAGGGTGGATTCGATTGTGAGCTACGGTTGAATTTGTGTTTTCTTTTTCTATACCTAGTTTTCGCTATTTTGTTAGGGCACATGTCCAACCCTTAAGATGTTTAGGGTCACAAGGTGATGTGACTTCATTGAGCATCTGATTTGAGAAAGAGCTGTGTGATTCTATCTAAATGCCAGCTCACGGCAATTCAGAGAAAAAAAAAAAAATATTTTGAAGCTGCATTACCAGACTAAGTGAGCATTTTGTGAATTACCACACAGGGGTGTGTATATGACAGCACTAAAAGGCGCATTAAAGTGCTTCAGTCATGAAAACCTCCCCCACTGGCTGCTGCTGAAATGCATAGCAGTATGTTCTCCTTTGTGCATTCTGGCTATTCTTTGCTTCAGCTGCAGGTAGTACAGTATGCTCAAGTTCGTTTGCATAGGTTTTAGCAGCGGGGAGTTCACATTGACAGAGTCTAGTAAGAGAAAACGCTTGGAATTACACATACAACGAAGTCTGAGTTTTCACATCAAATGCTGAGGTATTTTTTTTTCTGGAGGATTAGAACCCATGGAGTCCATGAAGGTGTGTTTTGGAGAGCTGGCATGTGTAAGGACTGTTAGGCACCCACACATTTTGGTGGTCCTGCTGTGGCAGGAAACAGTTTATTAAAGTAATGATGTGTGGCTTGTCTCTCTAAGCTAGACAAGACTACACCATCCTATCAGGTAACCAACACAGTTGATCTGTGTGTGTGTGGGGGAGGAGCTGCTCACTGAAGCGTAGCTCCCTCTTTCAACTGTATGCCATTGCATTTTCAACTGCTGTCATAGACAGCTCCAGCAGTGATTGGAGAACTGTGACCACACCTGCAAACACACTGACTGAATTCGAAGATGCTGACACACCTCTGAAAAACTCAGATGATGGCACTATGTTTCTTGCACATGCGTGCAAGCAAACATAAAAATAGGTCTTTATGGTTCTCTGAGGAAGTAGCCAAGTCAGTAAATGGAAAAAAGGGTGACATTAAGGAGCTTTAAGGAAATGTAGAGGGAGGAAGACAATGAGATGTTCCAAGTAAAACAGAGGGAAGCAGGAAAGGTAGTGAGAGGAGCAAAAGTGCAGACAGAGGAAAGAATAGCTAAGGGGGTGGCTATGGAGGATAAGGCTTTCTTCAGGTACACAAGAGAGAAAAGGAAGGCAAGGGTAGAGATAGTGAGGATAAGGAGGGTGGTGGCAGGGAAGGGGGGGACTGCACAGAAAATGATCAAGAAAAAGCAAACATCCTGAACAGGTACTTCTGCTCAGTCTTCACAGTGCAGGGAGGAGGGGAAAGACCACCAGGGAGCAACAGTGACAAAAGGGGGTGGGGAGAAATAGACACAAGTCCGTTTTCAGACAAAAGGGTCCTGAAGGGACTTGCAGCTCTGAAAGTGGACAAGGCTATGTGACTAAACAGGATACATGTGTAACCCCTAGGTGGCGCTATCTCAAGGGCCACAACCTCTGCCTGCGTGACTAGTTGCAGGTTAAGGGGCCTGGGTAATGAAAACGGGTGCCTCTACCTGGAGGACAGGGTTAGTGGTAGCGGAGCTGACCTGGGTACAGCCCTCCGGGACACTGTGACCCCCCTCTTTCCCTTCTAGTGGCCTAAACAATGAACAGCATACACAGGTACAATAGCCCCTAATCAGCATGCAAATCCCCACTCTGTTTGCACTTACCACCAGGGCTGGTTCCACCAGTCCGACCCTGGAGACCCCCTGTAAAATAAGGTTAGACACAGCAGGTAACAACAGAATAGTGGTACAAAATGGAACCACAGTCAGGTTAAATGCAAAAATAATTAGATCTAATTTATTCAGGGGGAATGAACAAGGGAGGGGCGTAATTTGGCTGATTAGTTCTGTAACTGATTCAATCAGGCAATCATGCATGCACTTTAGAGTCCTTTCACAGTCACACACTCTGGGTACCCAGTTGGAACAAAGGGGGGCTAGCCTAATTTATTGCCCGGGGTAGGCCGGTGTTGCAGCTGGTCTGGCCCTGTGATGGAAAGAAGAAACATGCACAACCACACACAGTTTGTAATCCGAAGCCTGGAGGCTCAGTTCGTGACAAGGAAACAACAAAGGAATCAGATGACAACACTTTTGATTTAGCTGATGTTGCAGGGAGCTACCCTGGGGTTTACTCACACTACCCAGTACGAGACACAGGAGGGACAAGATGGAGACTGCAGGTTGACAAGATGGTATGCCAGGAGAAGCAGGGCCCACACGAATCACTGAGGTGTCATTCCTGTTCGAGATGGTTGAGCAGGGGGCTGATCCCCGGGTGAGTCTCTCATTGATGGTGATCTCTGCACCTGGAGTAGCTGGCTGGGCTGAGGCGGCAGGGCCCTGGCTGGGTGAACAGTTAGGATTCAGTCCGGTAAACGCTGGATTCAGCTTCCAGCAAGCATGACACAAGCTTGCAGTGGGAAACCCAATCGTAACCCACTAACAGCATTCAGCACACTTATAGTAAGACAAAACACAATACTACAGGTCGGATGACAGTCCAGTTGCAATTTCAGCTTTCCTGAGCAAAACTGTGCTCTCTGTGGTGATTTCAGACGTCCTGACAGGCCGATCGCATACAACAAATCTTCGGTCTTCTTCAGGTAATGGTACAGTCACAATTCGGTGGCTTTTGTCACAATTGGTTTGAATACAGTCTGGTTATTTAAGCACTCTCCAAAGATCACTTTCGAGGGACAGCAGGCAGACAGGCCAAACTCAGCCTTTCCACCAGTTTCCCGAGTGACGCCCAAGAGCAGCTGCTAGAATGTCTCTAGCTGTTCACTCTCTCACTCCAAACTCAGACCGACTCAACTCGTTGTACCCATTAATCAGGGCATAATGAAATGGCTCGGAAACATTGTCCAAGATAAAGCTTCTCTAATCTCTCCATGTGGGACAGCTGAAGGCAGACAGGCCAAACTCAGCCTTCCCACCAAGTCCCCACGCTACCCCTCGGAGCAGCAGCTCATCGAGCTGGAGCTGCTCACTCTTCCAGCTCCAACTCACTTCTGCCCTCACTGCTGCAGGCAGCTTGAGGATTTCCCACTGATCCAAATGGCTTGGTTGGTTGATCTATCTGTCTGTCACAGCAAGGGCTCCCCCTACTGGTCCATTTAAGCACCAAAGTGGAAAAAACTACAATTCCTACAGAACTTCACTCTCACAAGACCCTGGGGGCAGACTTCATTTTAGGGCCCCCAAAGGTACTGACTGGTCCACAAAGGCAGTCCAGAACCAAGATGGTGGTAATTTACAGAACTGTCCATGCTGCAAAGAAGGCAGGTTAGACAAACTATGATATCATTACTATTATAATAGATAATCAGCAAATAAGTACAGCTTCTAACAGAGTTCCCTCTGCGCAATTAGTGATGGAAGAATGAAGCGATTATCTGGCAGCCCAGGCAGAACTCAAGCTTAGAAACACTCAACCCCCATCCAGATTAATTATACACTGTGATATAGGCAACTCTTAAAGAGACAGAACACAGAGGCTATAAAGGCACTCACAGGCAATAGCTTTTAAACAGTTAAGACACAGAACACCAGCCTGGCAGTGGGCATTTAGGCACACCCAAGGAAGATTTTTGGGAATCCCCATTTGTATGGGTGTCAGTGATGAAAGTGAGCAGGAATGCACAGGAACTCTGTTCCTGTGCCTTTTTTGCAGTAGGAACAGAGTTCATGTACTTCTTCCCACGGACACTGGAACTGAAATTCTTAAACCAGCAAAATAATTACAGTTTCTGGGCCTGTGACCTGAAATCAGGGATTCCATCACAACATTTGACTTGTACAGCAGTGATATTTTCCTAGAAATACTTCAATATCCCTAACTGAATCCCATAGTATCTATACAGTTATCCGTCAGACTGAGGAACTTCATTCTCCATTTCAATTTTCCAGGACCTGAGTTCCTGTACTTCTTTTCTACCACTTGCACCACTGATGGGTGTTACACCTGCAATGGTACTTAATAACTCAGGGTGGTGCTTACTGCCCCACTAATGGCCTTATTCAATAGGTCTCTGAAAACAGGCATAGTTCCAGAGGACTTCAGGAGAGCAGATGTGGTCCACTACATAAGAGTGGTAGCAGGGAGGAGGCTAGCAGCTACAGGCTAGTGAGTCTCACCTCAGTGGTGGGGAAATTAATGGAAACCCTGCTAAAGGAAAGGTTGGTAGAGTATCTTGAACCCAATAAACCATAAGACCACAGCCAGCGTGGATTAATTTGGGAAGATCATGCCAGATGAATCTGATTGATTTCTTCGACTGGGTGACCAAGGAAAAACATCTGCAGAGGGCAGCGGACGTGACCTATCTGGACTATAGGAAGGCCTTTGACATTATTTCACACAGGAGGCTGATAAAGAAATTGAATTGCCTAGGAGTGGGATCCTAAGCAGGAAAGGAGTCTTGAGGTTATCATATCCGATGACCTCAAAGTGGCAGGGCAGTATGCAAAGCAGTGGGTAGAGCCAGTGGGCTGCTGGGATGCATCGGGAGAGGTACAGCATCTCCAGCAGGAGGAGAGAGATGATGTTGCTACTGTATTGTTCACTTGTGAGACTCCACATCAAGTATTTTGCCCAGTTCTGGAGGTTGCACCTTGGAAAGGACATACATGGGGTTGAGGCAGTCCAGAAGAGGGCAACTAAAATGGTGCAGGCATTACACCAAAAGCTCTATGCAGAGAGACTAAAGGCTCTCAACATGTATACCCTGGAAGAGAGACATGTGAGAGGGGACATGATGGAGACCTACAAGTACCTCACAGATGAACAGCTGCAGGAGAGGAGTCTCTTTCAAATGAGGAAGAGCACCAGGACCAGAGAACATGCATTAACGCTAAAGGTGGGGGGTATTAGGAATGTGAGGAAGTTCCACTTCACTGAAGAGTTCTAAACACTTGAAACAAATTGCCAGCATAAGTGGCATAGGCAAAATAAAGTAACGGCTTCAAGTATGCATGGAATAAAGACATAGGGCTGGATATTCAAACTGCGCCATTCTGTGGCGCAAGCCCTTGCGCTGCTGAAAAAAGTTGCACTGGGAGGTGGTGGCGATATTCAACGAGTGCGCTTATTGAGCAACCTTTGAATATCACCCCTGGCCACAGCCACTGTGCATGGTGCAGTGGAACTTGCGCCACCGCAGTGGTCAGGAGGGAGCATTCAAGATGCGGTGGCGCAAGTTCCATTCACCATGCGCCAATTTCCGATATTCAAAGGTGACATGCAAATGGGGCCATAATTCATGCAAGGTGCGGGGGGCAATTTGCATCTGCCTCAGCCCCATTTGCATGCCATTAGCATGCAGGTGCGCCGATCCTCGACGACTTGCGCCTGGCGCCTGCCAGGCAGCAGCCGTCGGGGACCGACGCCTGCAGCCCAATCACAGGAAACAGTAGTAATCCCACCCCCACTAGCTCGATCGTGGGCAGAACAGAGTTCAACCCCCAAAACCAATATCCCTGGTGGTCCAGTGGATCATGAAGCCCGATCGCGGGCATTAGAGTCACCCCTCAGGTCCAAGTACCCTGGTGATCTAGTGGCCCCCACCCCACCCACCCATGGAGCCCCGCCACCCGCCCCCTCGCTGGCGGGGGGCAGCACCCCACCCGCCTGCCGCCCAAGCCGCCCGCTGGGATTGACTGCCAGTGGTAGGGCTGCACGCCCATTGGTTCAGAGCAAGAGCCAATGGGCGCAGCCCATACCGTACAAGGCAGTCCAGATATGTGAATGAATGAATATCAGGCTGTGCAGTTTATGCATGGTTCCTCCCCCTCCGGTTGAGCATGCCTTCATTAGCATTGCGCTGTTGCTCAGCATGACTTGGGGGCGCAACTGCCTCCTGCTGAATATCGCAGAATGGCGCAATTTTGGACTTGCGCAGGCACAACCCTATTGCGCATGGCGCAACCCTTTTGAATATCCAGCCCATGGGGTAATATTAATAAATAGGCAGAGAGGAGGGAGGGTGTGTGAAAACAGACTAGATAGGGACCATTTGGGCAGACTAGGTGTGCCAACCAGCCATTTTCTGCTGACAAAATCTCTGCTTCTATGTTCCTATATGGAAATGCTTGCTCATCCCATTACAGACACACAGACAATCACACACCCTATTACAGATACACAAACATGTGCTTATATACTACACACATGCATATGCACGTGTGTGTGTGTACACGCACACACACTCACATGCTCCCACACTGTACTACATACTTACATACTTACACTGACTTCCACATCTCACTATGCACAGGCTTACATGTAAACACACACACACACACACACCATACTACACACACACACATACCCTCGACAAAACTGCTTAGCTGGCATTAACAGTGGGAGGTGGTTGATTCTGCGGTCAGGCTGGGTTGTAGGAGCAGCAGAAAGAGGTTGGTTCTATGGTCAGGTTTTGGGGTAAACAGTAGTGGGTGGTTTATTTATGTTGACTGGTCTGGTGGCAGCAATAGTGGGAGGGAGAGTTAATTCTGTAGCCAGGTTGGGGTTTGGTAACAGCAACCGTGAGAGAGAGGCTGTTTCTCTGACTGTGATCTGGTACCGGCAGCAACTGCTGAGGGGCAGTGTTGCAGTATTCTCCTCTCCAAGTGAAGAATAGAGTGGAGCATTTTACTAGGGGCAGTGTTAGTATGTACCCTGCTCTTGAAGGAGAATGGGAAGAACTGCTGAGGTGCACTGTTGCTGTGTCACCATCTCCTGAGGAAGACCAGAGAAGAGTCGCCAAGTGGGGCTGTTGTTATGTACTGTCAAATGGTACTCCTTCCCTCACTCAGTGCAGTGACAAAGTCCCTGGTGTATAGAGGTACCCCGTTCCTCACCCAGCCCTTTCACAAACTCCTAGGTGTCTAGTGGCATCCATTTTCTTACACAGCCTGTAATGAAGCCTCTGGCATTTATTGGTGCCCCCTCCATCACCCAGCCCTGTCACAAAGTCCTTGCTTTCTAGTAACAACCCCATCCCCTCCCCTGACGGTGACTGGCACAGTGCTGCACTCACTTCCTCATCCAGCCACTGTCTAAAGGAGAATCATGCATCCAGTTATCTTGGAATATATTGATGGAGCAGTTTGCATAAATTTCATTTAGACATCTTCCAAACTTTTGGTGAGAGGCAGTTTTCAAGATGTCTTACTGAAAATCAAACAATCTGCTACAGTATATTGATGTACTCTGCCACGTCAATGGATGTGCAAGTTTTGTTTAGATGGCAGCTAGCTCAGAAGGTGAGTGTAGAGTTATGCTTGTCACCATCAGTGGAGGGGGGTGCCACTATATACCAGAGAATTTGCATCAAAGCTAAGAAGGGATAGGGTGCCAATAGGTACCAGAGAATTTGGCACTGGACTGGGTGAGGGAGAGTATAGCACTAGACACTACAGAGCTGGGTGGGGAGACCACATACTGTAGGATGCAGTAGTCCAGAGTGACTGGGTTATGATTAGTTACAGCCATATGGTGCAGCTGCCCAGACCCCCTTCAAGAATGGAAGGGCTAAAAGCCTGTGGTTCAATGGGGGAAAATAGCTCCTCACACACATCCCTAATTTAAACCAGCCTCTTCCGATAGCTCTGCTTAGAGCATTCCAAAATCAGCAGCCCGACTCACTGTGCTGGGAGGCCCCGCTGTCCCTGTTGGGTTTGTGCCTTTTGGATGTCTCCTCTACCTGGATGCCTGGCTACCTCTGGGACTCACAGGCCTTTGTGCTTTCTTTTCTTTTATAATTTTGTCCACCCACTGTTTGGTTACCTTGGCTCCTGTGCCTTTGGACTTCCACTTTCCTGGTGCCTGTCTCTACCTTCATTTCTGTGCCTGAGCTTCGCTGAACCTGTGGTCCACTTTGTCATTTAATTTTACCCCCTGTGCATTACTTGGCATTTGTTTGCCCACTTTTGCTGTGATGTCCCCTTTTCTGCCTTCCCTTTACTTTGGTGCATATCTCTCTTGGCTATTTGGAAGCACAGTGTCAGAGCGACACCACAATCCTGACACTGGCATAGTGATGGGCATACACCTGACTGCCACAACAGCAACCGGCGACAGCAGCCAACATGCCTCCACAGTGGAAGCAAGTGCACCAGCGGTGACTACATGGTCGACCACAGGAGCTGCAGACCTGGGTGCATTAGATGGGCCACCCTTACCCCCTGTGGTATATGCACTCCGTCCCCTGCTTACCGGTGACCCCTGCCCACATCCTGACCTGTCACTAAACTGCCTGTTGGGTCCTCCATGGGGGGCATGTCATTGTGTCCATCGTCACAGTGGCAGTCAGTGCCAGTGCATCATTGCAGTGGCTGGGCACCTCTCAGTACCATCGGTGTCTCTGTTCCTGCTACAATGTCAGATTGCCGACGTTCGGTTTGTAGTGCATCATGGTCGATTGCGGCAGTTTCAGGGTGTCACTGTGGTGGCTATTGGCAAATGTTGATGTCAGCGACCTGTGGTGCTTCCGGCTGTTTTGCCTGCCACCTCCTTGGCCCCTGCTGGCACTCCTGGACGATGTCTCCCGCTGAGCCCGGCTTTTAGTTCTGCCTCACTGTGCCGGAGCCATGCTCAGTTGCCCTCCAGTCTGGCACTTCAGCCACTTGTTCCCAGTATGTGAGAAGGACTCACTTCAGTGGCGGCATCCTGTGCCAAGGAATAAGAACCTGCCATCGAAGGTATATATGGGGCCATTGCCTACTGGCCGACCTGCAACAGTTGCACTGACATTGGTGGCTTGGACACTTCCTAACAGTGGGAGTCACAAGGAGAAACCCAGGTATTTGTAGTTCACTCTGTATTTTTGGTTGTCATCCACCCTCCTGGAATAATTACTTGCAAACAACTAACCTCTGTCTGTTTATTTTACGGCCATGTGGAATCTCCGGGGACTCTCTAGTTCAGACGCACTGGAATTGCTCCGCATGCTCCCTTTCCCAGGTTACTGCAATCAAGTAATTTTCTCTCCTGGCTAGCTTGGCAGCTGCCTATACTTTGCAGGCACTTGATTTTGAACTCCTTCCTTCAGCTGTCAGCATGACTAGTTCCCTATGGCATTATCTGCTTGCAACTCCACTTTAGTGACACCTCATGGCAACACTGCTGTGCAGTTTATCCTAGTCTTCCTTGGTATTTTGAATTGTTCTCCAGTTGGTTTTCACCACCATTCCATTGTTCTGAAGTCTGTGTCCCTAGCTCTGTCTGAAAGAGTATTGAGTGAAGGCAATATTTTGAGCATTGGTGGGCTTGCTCCTCTCCCGGGGATGGGAGACATTCCTCCTTTCTGTTTCTACCATTGTTCCTCCATCACACCAACAGTCTCCATCCCTAGCTCTACCTTTGGGGCATTGAGCATAGGTGGGCTTGCCCTGTCTGCCAGGGATGGGAATCTATGTCTTCCGATTCCATTCTCTACCCATCAACTTCATTCTGATCCTCTGACGGTCTCCATCCCTAGCTCTGCCTGTCGGGGTATTGATCAAGGGTGGGCTTGCCCTATCTGCCAGGGATGGGAGTCCATGTCTTCTGACTTCATTCTCTGCTCCTTCCACTTCCTTCCATTACTCAGACAATGCATGTCCCTAGCTTTGCCTGGGAGGCATCAAGCGAAGGCTGGCTTTCCCTGTCCACCAGTGCTGGGAGGCTGTTCCTTTTCTTCCATTCCTACCTCCTTCCATCATCTACCTACTCTGGATCCACTCAGTGCTGGCCTCATCATGACAGCTGTTGTATGTTGTACTAACCTCCTGGTTTATATAGCTACCTGGTTCATGCTGCTCTGCTCATGGCTCCATGGTTTTCCTATGGTGGGGACTTGGTGTCTAGGTAGCGCATCATGGTTCTGGATAGCGAGTGTCTGCCCTTCGTTTGTCCTTTGGCACACCCTGCTCTTGGCTCCTCCTTGCCTTGGATTTTCTTCTCCATGTCAAGAATGTATTTTCAAGCCAGCCCGGTGGCACTGAGGATTGAGGCACTGGATGCCACACCTTGCGCCATGCCGGTGACCCGGGTTCGGGAATCAGCACGGGCCGTCAGGGGTCAGCGGGGGCAGGAAAGGATTGAGCATCCGATGGACTGCTCTCCTTTCCTGGGGGAGGGCGGCTAGGCTAGCTGCTGTTCTAGTGGCCTCTAGCATTGGCTGGGGGTCATATAACTAGTGGCTGCAGTACAGGGGAGAGCTGCGGCAGAGGATCTACGAGTGTGTGCAGAAGCGCACACACTATGTGCAGGACGTCATTGCACATCTGCGCTCTGGGGGGGGAATAACTAAGGGAAAAATCTCCAGTCCTGGTAGGCAAATGTGGGGTCAGGGACCACCCTTCATGCCCAATGTCGAGTGCGTCGGCTGCCTCTGGTGCTCCCTCCACCCCCGGATTGCCTGCCCAGATTCCAGAAAGGTCATTGAGGGAGAATGGCAGTCCTGCCCGGGGGGGGGCTTAAATCCAGGGAACAGGCACCGAGCAAGTGGAAGAGGAGCCGGTGAAACCAGATAGCAGGACTGAGCCTACTGACAGGGCAGGATGGAAGTGAGTCAAGCGCCTTCACTGGAGAGAGTCTGGGGCTCGATGTAAAAAGAGTCTACAAAAAAAAAAAAGAACTTGTTTTCTTCACCACCTACCTGGACTTCCGGACTTGTATGTCTCTCATTTCTGCATTGCTTTGGCTTCAGCCTTCCGATTGCCTACCTCTACCTTCTTGGCTTTTTGTAGTATCCTCGCCTTCCTCGCCTTTGGACTGGATTTGGATTGCCTCCTGGATGTCCTCCTTCTGCATTCCTTTTGGGGCCTTCAAGAACACCACCGTCTGGTGCTAAACCATCCATTGATTTAGTTCCCTAGATCCATTCTCGCCTCAGGCTTCCAGTAACCATTATTCCATTCTACTATGTCTCCTCCACCTGGTGCTCACATCGTCTGTGGAATTACAGTTCCACTATCCACCTCTCAATCATCCACTATTCCATCGATCGACTCCAGCGCCACCATAATTACATCTCTGGCATCCAGTCAAGACTTTCCTAATCTACCAACATTCCTCAACCTGCATGCCATCATAAAACTTCAGACTGTGCCAAAGCACTATTACCTTCCCTTAATCACTACCCATTGACTACGCGCAAACATCTAGGTTTTCATCATGTTGTCCATTTTCTCAAATTTATGCATCTTGAATGTCCACCATCATCCGCCTTAACCAAGCTCAGGAAACCTTGCCAACATTACAAACTCCATGTTCCAATTAAAGGACCTTATTATTATTTCTTTTCTCGCAGTTCTGAAAGAGCCATCACATCAGACCAAGGAACCTCTTTATATCAACATCCATATTCAAGTTCTGAACTCCAGCACCCCAGATATAAAGCTCATGCTCATCCATATGTTCAAATCTATCTCATCATACGTACAGTATACCTCCGAGACCTTAATACTGAATACCACAAAAGAAATCCTGGACGTCGTTTAACTACTCATCTTCCTTCATCTTGACATCCATCTGACTTGGATTCTGTTTCATCTTCCAGAATCGATCTTCCTACTCACACCATCAAAGATTCAGACGATATAACTCATTGACCTAACCAGAACCACAACTCAGTCCTAATCATTTAGGATTATCTCCTAATAGATTGCCCGGAGGATGGGCAGGTCAATAGCCATGGGTCCTCAGAGGTTTCCTCCACAAGGGATTTTTCTCTCTTGCGTGGTACTGGTCACACTCTCTGTGAGTTGGAAGAGGTAATCTCAAACCATTAACTAAACTACATATACACAAGCAATACACTATGAGCCAGACATTAAATGGAAGGATTAAAAGTCTTTGGTTCAATGGGTGGAATAGCTCCTCCCACATACATAATTTAAACCAGCATCTTCCGAAATCTCTACTTAGAGCATTCCAAAATCACCCTCTATCCTCCCCTGCCTCCTCCTCCTCCTCCTCCTCCTCTTCTTGCACTTTTCTCACCCTTGACACAAGGCCTTCTATTCCCTATACCTACCCAGTATTCCTACCAAGGGTGGGAATAGAGAAAGGCCAAACTTCAAGTTCATAAGTATACACAAGCACTATGTTATGCACCAAATATTGAACTAATTGAAACCAGAGGGTAGGAGAAGCAAGCAGCTGTTATGCCATGGTATATATTCTTTAGGAGCTCCTTACTGTCTGGCTCAGGAAGATGAACATTTTTTAAGCAGTGAGAGTGTTTTGCTTTTTATACTTTATACTGTTAATTCCTGGAGGCTCAGGTGAGAGCTGATGGCCTCCTGGATATTTACTGGATTTAACCCCCTGAGGTGAGAGTTTGTGGGGATGTTTATTTTACAAACTGGCGTGGAGAGACTAAATAGACGGCTTTATGGACTTTTATGAATTACTGATTCATTGTTAATCTTTAGGGTGTGTTGGAGGTTTATTTTTTGGGGGTGTTGGTTTTATAAAAAGGGGATTTTTGTTAATAGTTTATTTTTGGATTCACTACTGATATTGTGTCAGCAGCATGTGTTGGGGCCATTCTTCGGTGGGCAGGCGCTACTCCCCCTCCAGGCTGAGAGACTTACACCCCTTTTGTAGCCCCCATTGCAGCCTATGTTATATAGGCATTGTCGTGCTTTGGGGATTGCATGGAAGGGTCGGAGGGGCTGGGTCACCGGGTCTGTGGAGGAGGGGTGCAGGTGCAGGGTCCTACTGTTTCTAAATCCTGGATGCTGTTTGGTCACAGGTGCCCCTCTCTCCTCCCTTTCCTCTACCTGTTATGCCCATGTGCCTATCCCATACATGTATGAAGCTCCCCACTGTCTTCACCCACACCATTTCCTCTGGCAGGCTGTTCCAGGTGTCCACCACCCTTTCTGTGAAGAAGTATGAAGAAGTATTTCTTCGCATCCCTCTTAAACTCCCCCCCCCAGCTTCACAGTATGCCCCTGTGTTCTGGAACTCCTCCTTCTTTGAAAGAGACTCCCCTGCTGCACCTTGTTCACCCCCATGAGGTACTTATAGATCTCAGTCACATCCTCTCTTGCTCTCTTCCAGGGAGTATGTTGAGCTCCTGCAGCTTCTCCTTGTATGTTTTCTCTTGTAACCCCCACACCATTTTGGTAGCCCTTTTCTGGTCTGCTTCCTCCCTGTCAATGTCCTTGTGGAGGTGCAGCCTCCAGAACTGGACATACTTCAGGTGGATCTCACTAGTGAGCGATACAGTGGCAACACCACCTCCTTTCTCCTGCTAGAAATCCCCATCTGTATACAGCTCAACATCTGGATAGCCTTAATTACTGCCCTGTCATGCTGCCCTGCCACCTTGATATCATCAGATATGATTACCCCAAGGTATCTCTCTTGCTTGGTGACTTTAAGTATCCCTCCCCCATTTTATAAACAGCCCCCCCCAGTTTCTCCACCCCAGGTGCATGATTTTGCAGTTTTTGGCATTGAAACCCAGCTGCCACCCCCTATAACACTCTTCTAATTTCCCCAAGTCCCTTTGCATTCTCTCCACGCCCTCCTTGGTGTCCATTCTGTTGCAGGTTTTTGTTTCATCCACAAAGAGACATGCCTTCCCCTCCAGTTTCTCAGCAATGTCACTTATGAAAACATTGAATAGAACAGGACCCAGTACAGATGCCTGTGTTACTCCACTGGCCACTCTCCCATCCCCTGAGTGACTGCCATCTACCACCACCCTCTGTCTCCCATCTTTCAACCAATTTGAAACCCAGCTTACCACCTTCTCCCCAAACCCTAGGTTGCTAAGTTTCTTAATCAGCCTCCTGTGTGGTATGGTGTCAAAGGCCTTACTGAAGTCCAGATAGGCCACATCCACTGCCCTTTCCTGATCTACCTCCCTAGTTGCCCAGTCAAAGAAATCTATGAGATTTGTTTGACATGAACACACCCCAACCCATGAAACCATTCTGACAGTGGTGCTGCAGCCCATTTGCCTCCGGGTACTCCATCAGTCTCTCCTTCAGCACAGTTTCCAGTAATTTCCCCACCACTGATGTGAGACTTACTGGTCTGTAATGGCTAGCCTCCTCCCAGCCCTTACATTTATTTATATTTTTTTATTTATTTGTTAACTTGATGGGTGCACTGGTCCCAGGGACTGTTTTCAGGTGCGACCCAAGTCATTAAAATGTTACAAAAATTGAACAGTAGAAGCAAAAACAGAAGTACATACAGGGCAAGCATGGGGCAAAACAGACAAATCGCCCGGACAAGGAGTATACAGGTCAACAAATGTAGCTATCTGTTTGTCTGTCTGGCAACTATCTATCTATCTATCTATCTATCTATCTATCTATCTATCTATCTATCTATCTATCTATCTATCTCTTTCCTTCCTTCCTTCCTTTAAGTTTTATAAGAAAAAGATGTACTGAATTGGTATCAGCTCATTTCCAGATGCACCTCGGGGGTTTGATGATATGTATTAATGAATATTAGGGATGCATGCTCTGCATGCTATCACTAGATTTGAACCTTAGTATATATAGTGATTGGCGGGCTATAACACACCAGATTTTTGACAGTCTGGCGTGGTGTAATGCCATGCTGGTTGTTAGTAAAGATTTGCAGACTACAGTACAGGCTTCAATCAATGTACTTTGCCTCTGCATTTCATTACATGGTGTCAGAAAATAGAGCAACTGTCTCCACCTCCCGTACTGGACCTCACAGGCAACCTTGCAGAAAACTGGTTCCACTTCAAACAGCAAGTGAAGATTTTTTTTGTGGCCTCAGGAGTCTCAGAGAAGTCCCTGAAGATTCGAGCCACGACATTCCTGCATGTGGCAGGCCCTGAGGCCCTGGAGGTCTATAATACGTTCAGTTGGGCAAAAGAGGAAGACAAAATGAATCTGACCAAGATCATGGAGCAGTTTGAGAGATACTGCAACTCATGGAAGAACCTCACCTATGAGAGACATTTTTTCAACACTTAAAACCAAGATCCAGGTGAAACCTTTGATGCCCGGCTTGTCCATTTGCTGTTGCAGGGAATAGTGCTAGTTCTCCAGCAATCATTGGGGGGGGTGGTGCTTGCAGAGCTTGATTTAGCCCTCATGAAGCCTTTTGATTGTCCAAGTGTGGCTTGAACATGCCACTACCTCACCAGGATTTAAAACTTGGTGAGTTTTTTGCTAGCCTTCTCTCACTGAGGAATCCTGCTGATGACTGGTCCAAAACATTGAGGGAGGCATGGCTCTGCTATCCTGGCCTGGCTTGTCCATTAGCTATTGTAGGGAGTGGTGCTAGTTCTCCTGCCATCCTTTGGGTGGCAAAGTGCATACCAAGCTCTATTTAATCCTCAAGACCCCTTTTGGGTGTCCAAGTGAAGTTTAAACATGACTCCAGCTCACAAAGGTTTAAAACTCGGTGTGCTTTTGGCTGTCCCCGCTCACTGAGGAAGTCCACTGATTGGTCCAGAACAGGGAGGGAGGTGCAGTTATTGGTCCAGAACAGGGAGGGGGTGCAGTTCTGATGTCCTGGGCTGGCTTATGTGTTTGCTGTTGCAGGGCCTGCTGCTTGTTGTCCATGGATTGTTGTGGGTGCGGGTGCTTGCAGAGCTCGATTTAGCCCTCACAACCCTTTTTTGAGAGTCCAAGTGCAGCTCGAATATGCCTCCAGCTCACCAAGATTTAAAACTTGGTGTGCTTTTAGCTAGTCCTGCCCACCAAGGAATTCTGCAAATTGGTCCAGAACCTGGAGGGAGGTGTGATGCTAATGTTCTGGCCAGGCTTGTCCATTTGCTACTGCAGTGAATGGTGCTAGTTCTCCAGTGATCGCTGGGTTGGGGGGGGTTGCAGAGCTCAGTTTATCCCTCCTGGGCTGGCCCCTTTTGGGTGTCCAAGTGCAGCTTGAACACACTGCCAGCTCACCAGGATTTAAAACTCGGCAGGCTTTTTGCTAGCCCCGACCACCAAGGAATGCCACTGATAATTAGTTCACCATGTGGAGGGAGGCATGGCTCTGATGTCCTAGTCCATTTGCTGTTGCAGAGAATGATGCTAGTTCTCCAGTGATCATTAGGGGAGTGTGCTTGCAGAGCTCGATTTAGCTCACATGACCCTATGACTTCTAAAATTTGACTTGCATGGAAACACACAGGCATAAATTGGTATGTGAAATTATTCACAAACAGAGGTGAGAAAGAAGCAAGTGCCTCAGCTGGGACTTGAACCCAGGCCACCCAGATTACCGTTCCGATTGCACTAACCAGCTGCACCACTAAATAGCTGCACCACTGAGACAACTGGAACCTGGGCTGCCCCCAAGCACATTACTCTTTCTCAAATGCACAACCCAATGGCAACACAAATATTTACTTGTAACAATCACACAGGAGTGTGGTGTGCATATTTATGGAACACATAAAAACAGAGGTGAGAAAGAAGTAAGTGCCTCAGCTGGGACTTGAACCTAGGCCGCCCAGAATACCATTCTGATTGCACTAACCGGCTGCACCACTGAGACAACTGGAATCTGGACTGTCCCCGAGCATATTACTCTTTCTTAAATGCACAACCTAATGGCAACACAGATATTTACTTGTAACAATTACTTTCACGTGTTTTGATGTACATGTGTCATGGGGATCTGCTACTACAGTCCAGTCTTCTGTTGATGCTGAAACCAGACTTCAGCATGACTTCTATAAAGTTCAGCACTGGTTTTCCTCCCATCAACTCTCTCTCTCTTAATGCCAAGAAGACAGTTTCAATGACATTCAGTACTAGGTAGAGACTCTCTAGGCTCCCCACCTTGCCCTCCTTCCACACCCTTGATGGAACAGTTCTTGAGGATACTTCATCCTTTAGGTACTTGGGAGTTTGGCGTGACCAAAATCTCAACTTCTCTGGACATGTGGACACCATCCTGAAGAAACTGCCCCCCAAGCTCGGCGCCTTCTACAGGAACCGTAGTTGCCTCCCACTACCGGCTAGACGTGAACTTGTCCAGAAGACGATCCTACCTATTTTTGACTACTATGATGTAGTCTACAGTGCGGCTCCCAAAACTTCCTTACTCAGGTTGAACACTCTTTTTAACTCCTTCGGTCGCTTCGCTCTTGACTCACCCTCCTCTACCCATCACTGTAATCCCTACCACTCTCTGACATTCCCCTCATTAGAAAATCGCCGCTACCTCCATTGTGCCAAATTTGTGGTGAAATTTTGGTTCAGAACTCTACCCCTTACCTCACCTCTATCCTCCCTCCCTCCCTTCCTTCCCCAGCCCATTCCCTTAGATCTTATGACCATCATTTAATGGAAGTACCACGTTGTACTACAGCTATAGGCCAGTCAGCCTTCTCGCGTCTCCTTCCTAAATTTTGGAATGCCCTTCCCCCATAAATTCATCTTTCTTCCTTACCCTACTCCATTACCATGGCCCTCCAAAACTTCCTTTCTCCAAATTGTAACTGCAATTAAGCTCCTTCCTTCCCTTATCCCACAGTACGTTCTCTTGCTGTCAGTCTCTTTACTGATATAGTTTTACTTAAATGTTTGCACTGATTGCTTCTGCAAGTTGGAAATCACTGAATATCATGACAGCACTTGTCCTGTACTGTTGAGTCTTAGTACCATGTTTGTATTCACTTGTTCACCTCTAATTTAGTACTGGGTTTTGAATGTTCTGTTCATTGTTTATATGCTATGTATTCCCTGTACCCTCTCCCCTAGGACACACCGTGAGACGAGCAACTTGTTCCATGTGCCCTTCCTGATGAAACATTTCAATAAATAAAAAATAAATAAATAAAAAGTCAAACTATATATACTAACAAACATAAATGATTCAAAGGTATAAACTGCACTTCATCCACAGCACAATAGGGTCTATTCACTAAGACTATGTGCCACATATCCATGGTGCGTAGGCTACCCTACGTTCTTTAGCTATGCGATGGGGATCCCGTGGACCTCTGCAGCATTCACAGAAGGGGTGCATGAAATTTCCACACCTGATCCCTTATCTGTCTGCACAGCTATGCATCTGGATGGTTCACAGGATTGGTAAGGGGGCATGCCCACACTCCACACCATTCATCAAGGCGTGAAGTGCTGGGAGAGGGGGCACAGGCTACGTAGGTAGGGATCCTCCTGTAGCTACTGCCAGCCCCCAAGTACCATACTCACCAGCAGCGACTGAACACCTGATCCTCCTGCCATTCTGTTGCAGCCTTCCTATCATGCAGAGAGGGCTGGGGCAGTCATTTTGGCACTTGTCCAATTTAAGTGTTATTTTCAGATGTGTGGTGTCCCACAATCCCCTGCTCCATGAGGAGCAGGAGATCCACTATGCCAGCAGGGTGAGCATCCAATTGGATGTCCACCTGTGCCTGCTAGTTCTGCCCCCTATGCACCAACACACCAGACAGGTGGAGCTGCGGACAGCCGACATGTGGCAGCCAGCTTTAGTGAATGTCATACACCAACCAACAAAAAACAGAGTGCTCACCACCCTGAAGTAGATAGCATTTACAAGTTCTGTTGCAAAAAGTGTTTCTTTATTTTAAAATATATAAATGCAATGACATCAAACATGTATACGTACAGCCTCACTAAGCTACCCAGCCCTGAGTTTTGCTCAATAGAGATTGCTTACAGGGCATGCCTTGGATATCATTACAGCCTGTTTACTGAGTTTTCAAGAGCTTTTGTAGAGCACTTTTTTCTTGTGTTTAAATTGTTGTTAACATTCCCCATTCCCATACTGGCTAAAAGTTTGTTAACTTCTTTTAAGGCTACCATTTCAAATGACTTTATATTGGGATTTACACTATGTGGAGGGACACAATTGGAATTACCTTTAAAAATTACCTTTATTTTGCTTCCTATGTAAATGAACCAATGATGTCTTACCAATGTAAATTAATGTTTTTGAACTGCAATAATTGTCATTGTTATTTCCTGATTGTTTTTGCCATCTACTTCTTTTGATGTGGAACCTTTGAAAAAGAACATTTTGCTCAATGGTTTTTCTCCAAAAAGTGAAATAAATAAATAAATAAATGTTTTTGCATATCTTTGAACGTGTCCCTCTCCAATCCCAAAGGCATGTAATTTTTCTTAAACCCATGATTTTCCATTATATATAACTCTTCCAATGGCTGAACATTTTCTATGTCTAAGTGATCAACAGACACTCTATTTTCTACATTTTCAATTTCTGCACCTTCTGGCATGTTGTTAGGGTGCACCGAATGAAAGTCAGTGTTAGTCTGAATGTGCAGATAATATATTTTTTCAGAAGGATTGTGTTTTTAACAAATAACTGCATAATGATGTGATATGCTGTAATATTAATTAAACTCTCTATGCACTTTTTCAACACACTTCGCAAAATTGGTGTCATCAGCCTGGCATTTCATTGTTTAAAGTCAATGATGCAACAGTGACATCATCAACTGGTATCCATAAAACAGGCTGTAATGATACCCTAGGCATGCCCCCTAAGGAAGCTCTATTGAGCGAAGCGCAGGGGTGGGTAGCCTAGTGAGGCCGTACCTGTACTTGTCTGATGGCATTGAACTTATGCACTTTAAATAAAGAAGTACTTTTTGCAACAGAACTTGTAAGTGCTGTCTTCTTCTGGGTGGTAAGCTCCCTGTTTTGTTGGTTGGTGTTCATATATAGAGCAAGGCAGGCTCTTGCAGTAGTGCACCCGCGGAGTTAACCACTGCAGTACTGAGTCTTTGGATTGGCTTAGTGAATGTCGTGCACTACACACTTATCCATGGCTGCGGATGTTCAGGGGCCAGGTACATGCCTGATGCACATACCCAGCCCACATTAGTGCAAAGGCACCATTAATACCTGTGATATGGTACAGACATAGAAACATAGAAACTGACAGCAGATAAGGACCACTTGGACCACCTAGTCTACCCATTTTCCCTACCTACTGTAACATCGCAGACCCTACTTATCTCCACCTTTTACCCTCCCTTTCCTACCCGCTAAGGTTTTCTTGTGCCTATCCCATACATTCATGAATTCCATCACAGTTTTTGCCCCCACCACCACCTCTGGGAGGCTGTTGCATGCATCTATCACCCTTTGAATGAATACCTTTGCTCAGTATTCACAAAAGAAGAGGAGAGGAGAGGGAGGTACCTAAACCAAACAATAGAAGCACTCTGGATAGAGTGGTCGACACCAGTCCATTCACAGAAGAAAGAGTCCTGAAAGAACTCCTGAAACTCAAGGTGGACAAAGCAATGGGGCCTGATGGGATTCACCCCAGAATTCTAAAAGAACTAAGGGGAGAACTAGTGACACCCATGACTACCCTTTTTAACAAATCATGGGAGGATGGCGTGGCACCTGAGGACTGGAGGAAGGTGGATGTTATTCCCCTCTACAAAAGTGGGAGCAAGGCAGAGGCAGGAAACTATGGACCAGTTAGTTTGACCTCAGTGGTAGGGAAAATTATGGAATCACCACTATAAAACAAAGAATTGTTGAGTACCTTGAGGTCAGCAAGGCACAGGACCCAAGGCAGCATGGATTCACAGTGGGGAGGTCATGTCAGACGAATCTAATGGATTTCTTTGACTGGGTGACCAAAGTAGTAGACCAGGGAGGGCCTGTGGATGTGGCCTACCTAGACTTTAGCAAGGCATTTGACACAGTCCCACACAAAAGATTAATAAACAAGTTAGCCAGCCTGGGAGTGGGTCCCAGGGTGGTAACCTGGGTAAAAAATCGGCTGGATAACAGGACGCAGAGGGTAATAGTAAACGGAGTCCACCCTGAGGAAAGATGGGTTACTAGCAGGGTACCACAGGGTTCAGTACTGGGACCGGTCCTCTTTAATGTCTTTATAGGTGATATTGCAGAGGGGCTGGAAGGAAAAGTATGCCTCTTTGCAGATGACACAAAGATCTACAACAGGGTTGCAATACAAGGGGGGTGGAAAGGATGAGAAGGGACTTGTCAAAGTTGGAGGAATGGTCAAAAGTATAGCAGCTTAGATTCAATGCAAAGAAGTGCAAAGTAATGAAGCTGGGAAACAAAAACCAAGGGGAAGAGTACACAATGGGGGGGGGAGTACTAACAACAACAAAAATGGAACGGGACCTGGGGTAGTCATATCAGATGATCTAAAGGTAGGCAAGCAATGTGAGAAGGCAGTAAGGAGGGCTGGGGGGATACTAGGATGCATAAGGAGAGGCATCACCAGTAGAAAACAGGAAGTTGTTATCCCTCTGTACAGGCAGTTGGTAAGACCCCATCTGGAGTACTGTGTGCAGTTCTGGAGACCCCATCTTTGCAAGGACATAGACAGGATGGAGGTAGTCCAGAGGAGGGCAAATACAGTGGTGCAGGGTCTGCACCAGAAGCCATGTGAAGAGAGACTAAAGGAGCTTAATATGTATACCCTAGAGGAAAGGAGGGAGAGGGGGGACATGATAGAAGCATTCAAGTACCTCGAGGGAATCAACAAAGTCCAAGAGGGTAACATCTTTCAAAAATAGAGATGTACAAGAACAAAGGGGCACAATTTGAAGATAGAGGGGGGACAGCTCAGGGGCAATGTGAGCAAGTGTTTTTTCACAGAGAGGGTGGTGGATACATGGAACAGCCTTCTAGAGGAGGTAGTGGATTCAAAAACGGGGGGGGGAGGATTCAAGAATGCATGGGACATACATAAGGCAATTGTAGTGGGGGGTAGGAGGAAGTAGGCTGTTGGTTAGCTAGGATCTGCAGCTTATCCAAAAGGTAGGGAAATGGGCAGACTGGGTGGGCCAAGTGGTCCTTATCTGCCGTCAAAATCTATGTTTCTGTGAAAAAGAATTTTCTCATGTTTCCCCTGAGTCTCACCCCCCCAGATTCATAGCATGACCCCTTGTTCTTGAACATCTTTTTCTCTGAAAAATGCTGCCTCTTGTACCTTATTTTCACCTGTGATGTATTTGAAAGTCTCTATCATATCCCCCTTCTCACTCCTTTCCTCCAGTGTGTACACATTCAGGTCCTTTAGTGTCACCTCATAGGGCTTTTTTTGTGCAGTCCATGCACCATTTTAGTTGCCCTACTCTGAACCGCTTCTACCCTGTCGATGTCCTTCCGGAGATGTGGTCTCCAAAACTGGACATAGTACTCTAGATGAGGTCTCACCAGTGATTTGCACAGTGGTGAAACCACCTCCTTTTTATGTTTGCTTGCATGCATGTGCAAGAAACATAATGCCATCATCCGAGTTGTGTCACCCCCTCTTCCAATTCAGTCAGTGTGTTGGCAGGCGCGGCCTCAGTCCGCCAATGCATGCTGGAGCTGTCTATGACAGCTCCAAAATGCAGTGGCGTACAGTTGAAAGGGGGAGCTACGCTTCAGTGAGCAGCGATAAGATATCGCCTGCTTGCGCAGCTCCCCTACAAACACACACACACACACACACACACACACACACACACACGCACGCATACTGCATGCTGCCCCTCATCAGCACACTCTATAGCCGACGGGTGCCCAACTCTGTCGGCTCCACTGTCCTCCCCCCTCCGGAAAGTAGGGTGCCACGCTGAGAGCTCACCCCAGCGTGCAACTGATGCTATGGCCGATGGGGTACCCAATCCCTGTCAGCTTCATGCCCCAGCCATCTCTTGTGTCATGCTGGGAGCCCACCCCAGCATGGCAAACGCCGCGTCGTCGTTTAAAAAAACAAACCCTGAAAAGCAAAATGGTCCCACGCGGTCTCCTGCCTCTCCCCCTCACACCCACACCCACCCACTGCGCACTCCTGCCTCCCACACCCCCACCCCATACTTACCTCCGGAGCTCGGTGCGATGATCTTGGGTGGACCGGAACACGCCTGCGCCTTCAAAGCCGACCGCGAACTGAGGAAATGCCGGTAAGCTGTATAATGTAATGAATAGGGGTTTTTCAACTTTATTGCATATCTCAGGCATTTTTTGGAATTTTTGCACCAAATTTTCAACATGGGGTTTTTGGGACCCCTTCTCATGAATGATGTCACTGTCATGGCGTTATTCGGGCCCGAAGGGTGATTTCGCAGTCACTGCATGAAATCACCTTTTGGGCCCGATTAACAAAACGACACTGCCAGCATTCATAACGTGGGCTCTCAAGAAGCCTATTTTGAAAATTTGGTGGAAAAATTCCAAAAAATGACTGTTTTACGAGCATGCGTTGCGCAGTTCCTACGCAGGCTCGTAAGTTCGCGAATTTTCAATATTTTCACTCCAGATTTTCAACATTGCCATTTTACCACACCTTCTTATGAGTAGTACAGCTGTCATTTTTCACATCTTGCCCAAAACGTGTTTCCGCCCATGTAGCGCACAATGGTGCAGTCGGTGCTAAATCATGCAGGACAAATTAAGAAAATCACAGTGACACTGATCATGAGCAGAGGTCTTAAAAGGCTATGTTGATAATTTGGTGAAAAATTTCTAAAATGACTGTTTTGACGCAGCGCTATGCAGTTCCTTACGCACTGTGAAGTTCACTGAATTTTCAATATTTTCACTCCAGATTTTCAACATTTACCACACCTTCTTATGAGTAGTACAGCTGTCATTTTTCACATCTTGCCCAAAATGTGTTTCCGTCCATGTAGCGCACAATGGCGCAGTCGATGTGCAAAATCAATGTATGGAACACATTAAGAAAATCACAGTGACACTGTTCATGAGCAGAGGTCTTAAAATGGCTATGTTGAAAATTTGGTGAAAAAATTTCCTAAAAATGACTGTTTTACGAGCGTGCGTTGCGTGGTTCCTATGCATGCTCGTAAGTTTGCAAATTTAATATTTTCACTCCAGATTTTCAGCATTGCCATTTTATTACACTTCCTTATGAACAGTACAGCTGCCATTTTTCATATGTTGCCCAAAATGTTTTCGCACATGTAGCGCACAATGGTGCTGTTGGTATGCGAAAGCAAAGTTTGGGACAGATTAAGAAAATCACAGTTACACTGTTCATGAGCAGAGGTCTTCAAATGGCTATGTTGAAAATTTGGTGACAAAAGTCCATAAATGACTGTGTTACGAGTGAGCATTGCGCAGTTTCCACGCACCTGTAAGTTCATGACTTTGTAATATTTTCAGTCCAGATTTTCACCAGTGGCATTTTTCCACACTTCCTTATGAACAGTACAGCTGTCATTTTTCACAACATGGCCGAAGTGTGTTTTCACACTTTCAGCGCAGAGATGCGTGGTCGCTGTGGGAAATCATTGTTCGGGACAGATAAAGAAAATCACAGTGACACTGTTCATGATCGGAGGCACCAAAATGCCTGAGTTGACAATCTGCTGTAAAAAATCCCCAACCTAATTATATTACGGGTGTGCGTTGCACAGTTTCTGTGTCATACGTGACTTCACCATTTTTTAAATATTTCTGCAGATTTGCAACATTGCCATTTTACACCTCCCATGAACAGTACAGCTGTCATTTTTACATCCTGTTTGAATGTTTTTGCACCTGTGGTGCTAAATGCCGTACTCACTGTGCATAAGCAGCTTCGGCTAACAACTGATATTCCCCTGTTCATGAGGTGGGGTCACAAAAAAACATGTTGAAAATTTGGAGGAAAATACCAACGAATGCCTGAGGTATCAGGGTTTCCAACCATAACGCCCAACCCTGTAGAGAATGACAGGCATCAGGGGTGTGACCTGGGATTCTTGCCTGTAATGCTCATACCATTCCACACCCTGCAGCCAGTGAGAGGCATCGAGGTATGCCTTGGACTCTTCGGCCCCAACGTTCACCCCATTCTCCTATATCGCACCCATCTCACCGTATTTCCTAATGGAATGGGGTACGCATAAGGGCCAGACCCCAAGGCACACCGTGACACTTGTTAGTGTCTGCAGGGTGGGGTGTGGTGAAATGGCGTGGCCGTTATGCCTGACGACCCAAAGGCACACCCCAATGCCTGTCACTCTCTGCAGGGTAGTGGTGGGGTTGGCTTCAGTTCAATACTTCACTGCCATTCCTATTACGCAGCTTTGTAACTTCTACACTACCACTGCCAATGTCAGCAAGCGAACATTCGGCATTGACAAATGCTTGTTTCTGCTGGTGATACTCCTCCCTATGCACCCTAGCATCCCACACTGGCTCTCCCCACTGCCTTGTCACACACTTTGGCCACCTTTACGTCATTAGATATGATTACCCCCAGGTCTCTTTCCTCTTTGGTGGTTGCCAGTACCGCTCCCCCATCCCCCCATACTCCACCCCTGGGTTCCTGTGCCCCTGGTGCATGATTTTGCACTTCTTTGCATTGAAATTTAGTTGCCATACTCTTGACAACTCCTCAAGCTTTCCTAGCTCTTCATCATTTTTTCCACACTCACACACACTCGCACACACCCAGGAGTGTCTAGCCTGTTACAAATTTTTGTGTCATCTGCAAAAAGGCATACTTTCCCTTCTAAACCCTCTCCAATGTACTAATAAACACATTAAAGGGGACTGGTTCCGGTACTGATCCTTGTAGCACCCCACTTGTCACTCTTCCTTCTTCAGAGTGAACTCCGTTTACCACCACTCTTTGTCGCCTATCCCCCAACCAATTTCTTACACACTTAATGACCTTAGGACCCACTCCCAGGCTGCCTAGCTTGTTTACGAGTCTCCTATGTGGAACAGTGTCAAAGGTCTTAATAAAATCTTGGCAGGCCAAGTCCACTGCTCCACCCTGATCTAACTACCTGGTCACCCAGTCAAAAAAATCTATCAGATTAGTATGATATGACCTCCCCTCAGTGAATCCATGCTGCCTCAGATCCTGTAAGCCACTGGATTCTAGATATTCCACAGTCCTTTCCTTCAGTAGTGATTCCATTACTTTCCCTGCCACCAAAGTCAGGCTGACTGGCCTGTAGTTGCCAGCGTTCTCCCTGCTACCAGTTTCGTCAAGTGGGACTACATCTGCACGCCTCCAATCCTCTGAACCACTCCTGTCTCCAGTAAGCTGTTGAACAGGACTGTCAGTGGTGAAGCTAGCACCTCTCTAAGCTCCCTCAGTATCCTTGGATGTACCCTGTCTGGCCCCATTGCCTTGTCCACTTTCAGATTTGTGGGTTCCTTCAGGACTCTCTTCTCCGTAAATGGACTGTGTCTACCTTCCTTCCTTTGACTCTCCTATCACTTAACAGTGGTCCCCCATCTTCCCTTCCTCTGTGAATACTGAACAAAAATACTGTCAACAGTCACAGTGGGGGCAGTTTGCACAGTCCCAATCTTTTTTTTTTATACTTCTTTATTTGACAGACAGATAATATCCAAAGTTGGCTTTTACATGTTGTATAGATACGATTATCTAAATAACCATCTATTTCAACAAATAAAATCTCATTCCTTATAAGCAAGGTTAAATAGTTCTAGCTTATACTTTCATTTTATATATGAATAAAAAGCTAAGAAATCAAAGAAAATAACAAGAAAAAAAAAAAGAAAAGAAAGAAAACACACCAGCTAGTTGTTTGGACAAAATCCTATAATATACATATTCTCATATTTTTAAAACACATCACAGGATTATACAGCTAAGAAAAAGATCAATAACATTTATATATAGAAGAAAAGCATAGGTATCTCCTCTTCTTATACAATGGCATATTAATAAATTGATTTAAGAAGACAGAAGATGACATTTGTATTGCAGTTATCTATATAAAACAAAAAGATTAAGAATCAACATAGCCCCATCAGCTAGTAAAAAAAGAGCCTATATATTTGGTAAATAAAATTCCTATCTTGTCCAATGATTCAGATAGGATTCTGACTTATTTTGTAAGTTATATGTGAGTTGTTCACAGCTTTGTATATGCATTGTTATATTTTTCCAGTCTAAAATGGTTGGTGGTCTTTCTATAACCATTTTCTTGTAATGGATTTATAAACTGCCACTAAAAGGATAGACCATAAGTAGTATGAATCTTTACCCTTAAGTGATCTCAGAGGAATACCCAGGACAAGATTAAGGGGTGTTAATGACTGATTTTTTAAAGATCAAAAATGGCTTTAATATGTCAAGTTACCCCTTGCCAGAAGGGTTGTATGTTTATATAGTCATAGAAGATATGAGCATGGGATACTGTAGTATTATCACAGTCACGCCAGCATACAGGGATGGTCCCTGGGACCCATTTAGCTATAAACTGTGGAACTAAAAAAATCTGGTGCAGACCTTCCATGTGTATTCTCTTCATGTCGGGGAAGATGTGGTTGACCAGTTCATTGTCCATATTCTGGGCCACATGGAATAAGTGAGAGTTAGATGAAGATTGCTTTCCCATTGCAACTTCAGAGAGTCAGCTTTGTGAATTTGTTGTAGCATAAGATATATATATATATATATATATATATATATGAATGATATGGCATGGTCCCCACTGATAGAGGTCCATATCTTAACAAAAGGGGAATTATCTTCCTTTATCTCAGATCTGATATCCTCTCTACATTTTTGTAAGTTAATATAGTCCTTCATTTGGAGGTAATATATATTATCTCTGATCTCCCATGTGTATTTATTCCTAGCATCTTCAAAAGATATTATTTTATCTTGGCGGAGCATCTGCCAGGGGGCCACAAAGCCTCTAGAGGCCTGTATCCTATACCAGGTACTCCCATAGCTAGTCTAAAATGTGGGTTAGTTATAAACCAGCTATATTTCCAAAAATAGGTCTGATTCGCTTTGTTATAAGTTTCCCTTTCCAATCCCTCCAAGACTGCAGCTGTTCCCTCAGGCACCAGTTTCTGGACCTTTTTAAGTAAAGTGGGATTGGATAGTGTTGATGAAAGGGAATGTGGTATAGGTCTGGCTGAGTCTATTGCCTTCCAATGGGCACTGTAACCTGTATTGCCCCAAAGGAGAGCCAACCTCATCTGAGATGCATTCCAATAATATTGTAGATTAGGGAATGCTATTCCACCTGCAGTTTTAAGGAGAATCAGAAGCTGTTGTTTAATACAAGGCTTCTTGCCTTGCCAGATAAAAGTATTAAAAAGTTTTTGCCAGGATAGCAGCTCCCTAACTGATATGATACAGGATATACATTGGAAGAAATATAATAACCTAGGGACAGCATTCATCTTGAGGGCCTGGTTTCTTGCGTAGAAAGACAAGGGTAGTAAATTCCATCTCTTCATATCTTATTTTAAAGTGGTTATCAATGGGGTGTAATTTAACTGGAAGAGGTGAGATAGGTAAGTAGGTATTCTGATCCCCAAATATTTTATAGAGGGTAGGTCCCATTTAAATTTGAATTGGTTATGAATGAAGGGGGGGCAATATAATTAAAAGTAAGAATTTCAGTTTTCAGTGTATTTAGTGAGCATCCAGATATTTCTGAAAACATATTTAGCTTTTGAAAAAGTACTGGCAGAGTAGTGTTAGGGTTTGTCCGGAAAACCAAGACATCATCCACGAAGAGGGCTAATTTATGTTCCTCGGCTGCAAGCTGGACTCCACGAATCTCCACAGTCTGTCTAATGCAGTGGGCCAAGGGCTCAAAGTAGAAAGCAAATAATAATGGGGACAAAGGGCATCCCTGACGGGTACCTTGTTGGAGAGAGAAGCTCTTTGATATATGGCCATTGGATCATATGTAGCCCTGTGGGTTTGTATAGAATTTACAGATAAGATTTATGAACTGCTACGGGAATCTGAATCTGGCAAGGACCCCATGCAAAAACACCCAGGAAACTTTATCAAATGCTTTTTCGACATTCTAGCTTATAAAGAGGGATGAATAGCCTTGTTTTTGAATGTGTTCAATTAAATGTATGCCATGTCTTATATATTTTTTTTTATTGTATCTCTATTTTAAGTGCCCTGCTGCAGCACCTTCCGGTGGGGACATCCAGCCACCGGCCCTGCCTGCGGGGAGAGCAGCAGGCTCACTTACATGATGGGGGGTCCGGCACGGCTGTGACCGATCTGCTAGAGGGCTTCCCCATCCCTTACCAGCCAGACCGGCGCCGCACCCCCCAGTGCGATTTTTAACGACAGTCCTTCCCGCACTGCAGGGCATGGCCATCAGCTGCTTGGTTGAGCTCAGCCCTTTTCCACTTTTCTACCCAATGGGAGCATGGACGTGCAATGACATCCATGCACAATCGTGCAGATGTTCACCGTGCTCCCTCCCCTTAGACACACGTGCATCTTGCAGTGCCACCAGGCATCCCCAGGGACCGCTAGAGCGTGACATGAGTCCCACCCTATTCCCTTGGACTGGGAGAGCTGTCATCGGATGCCCAATACCAGTTCTCCCCTGCCGACCCCTGACGGCCCGGGCTCGTTCCCGAACCCGGGTTGCTGGCGTGGAGCGAGGTGTGGCGTCCAGTGCCTCAACCCTCAGTGCTACCGGGCTGGCTTGCCATGTCTTATATTATCAGAGGCCTGACGTCCCAGTATAAATCTGCACTGGTGTTGATAAATCAAAGATGGGGCAAGCAGTTTCAGGCGTTGAGACAGAATTGCTGCAAATAATTTGTAGTCAGTATTTAGAACAGAAATAGATTGATATGAATTGCATTGAGTGGGGTCCTTGCCAGGTTTCAAAATAACTGAGATTATAGCATAGTTCCAGGATGGGGGGATAGTTCCCTTAGGGCTGGAGAGATATTGAAACATTCTATGTAGTATGGGAATTAGAATTGATTTAAACGTTTTACAAAATTCTCCTGGCAACCCATCAGACCCTGGGCATTTGCCAGTTTTAAGTTTGCCAATTTCAGATTCTAATTCTCTGGCAGAAAAGGGGGACAATAAAGACTCAGAATATTGTTTAAGTACTTCTGGAAGTTGAAGGTCATTCAGGAAGGATTGGATTTGCTCCTGTGAGGCTTGGGGTGGGGGTGCATATAATTGCATATAATATTCTAGAAATGTATTTGAAATTTTAGCTATTGAGTGCTGAGGGGAGCCAGTTTTAATATCTTTTAGACAGGTAATGGTTGCCCTGGCTCTTTGTATCCTATGGCGTCCCACCAGCAATTTTAGGGTTCAAGGACCCCCATCATAATATCTCTGCCTGAGAAATAACAATTTTTGTTTGACATAGTGATCTAATAAAGAATTTAATTCTTGCTTTAAACGTTTTAGTTCCTTAGTAACCTGAGCATTAATTTAAATGTTTTGTTTATCTTCCAGGGCCTGTATATGAGTTGCCAGTGAGATTCTTCTTTGGTCTGTTAACTTTTAATTTTTTACCGATATTTCAATAAGTTTCCCTCTGCATATGGCTTTCAACCTATCCCACAGTATAGATGGGTTTACATTAGGGCTCTCGTTATCCAACACTGCCTGCTGTAAAGTATCTTTAACTTCCTGCATGATCTCCTTATTTCGGAGTAGTGACATGCTGAGCCTCCAAAATGTGTTTTTCTTAAAATTATCAAACTGGATCTGCAGAAACACAGGGGCATGGTCTGATAAAATAAAATCACCAACCCATGTTCTCTGCGTTATATCCATATGCTCCTGGGAAATCAATAGGTAGTCTATTGTAGAGTAAGATGAAAGGGCTTGTGAATAAAAAGTATAGTGTTTTCCAAGACCATTCAAATACCTCCATGTATCATTGTATCCTAGTTCCTTAAGTAATTTAACCAACTCTCTTGTTATCTTTTTATTCTGTGCAGGGGTACCTCTTTCCTGCTCCGAATATACAGAAAGGTTCACATTAAAGTCACCTCCGCAAATTATTGGGCCCTCCCCCCATTGTGCAAGTAAAAGAAAAAAAGCTTGATAGGTCTGGTAATCTGTATTTGGTGGGAAGTAGACTGAAGCAATGGTTAACATTTTGCCATTTAGTCTCCCTTTGACTAGGGCGTATCTGCCCTCTTTGTCTGCTATCTTGTCCTGGCATTCAAATGGTACTTTTGGGGGAATCAAAATAACAGCACCTCTTCTCTGACCCCCTTTATATGATGAGGTAATTACCTGGGAGAATCCCAGATGCTCAAATTTCTTATGCTCCAGAGCTGAAAGGTGTGTTTCTTGTAAGAGCGATATATCTACACCTGAATGCCTCAGGAATGACAAGACCTTCGAACGGTTGACTGGGCTAGAAAGACCATAGACATTATACATGCAAATTGTATATCCTATCATGTCCCACCTCATATTCTCTGGCTTAGTCCCCATGGTCATACTAGACTTTCTGCCGCTGTTGTGCAGTGGCCAGGTGCTCCTGAGCAAACCCCATGAGCTCCTTAAGGTGAGTCCTGAAGTTCAGGACGTACTCTACAACAGAATCCCCTTGGGAGGCACGGTCACCCTCTTGGTCATCCCAAATCAAATCTAGGGGCCCCGCACCCTATGACAAAACAGGAGCTCGAAAGGTGAGGACCCTGTGGACTCCCGTGGGACTTCCCTGTATGCAAATAGGAGATGAGGCAAATATTTGTCCCAGTCCCTCTTATGCTGGTCAGCAAAAGTCCTTAGCATGGTCTTAAGGGTTGCATTAAATCGCTCCACCAGACCATTAGCTTGCGGATGGTATGGGGAGGTTTTGAGCTTCTTTACCCCACACTTCTCCCACAAACTACTCATTAACCCTGACTTGAAACTGGCACCCCGATCTGACAGTATCTCCTGGGGAAAGCCCACCCGGCTAAATATTCCCAACAGTGCATCTGCCACTGGTTCTGCCTCAGAGGATGTTAGGGCCACTGCCTCTGGGTATCTTGTGGCATAGTCGACAACTACCAGGATATACCGCTTGCCATTGCGACCTGGGGTGCTCAATGGCCCCACCATGTCCACAGCTACCCTCTTGAAGGGTTCATCAATAATGGGCAGGGGCACCGAAGCTACCTTGGTCTTGCCCCCCATTTTCCCTACCCGCTGGCACTGTGGACAAGTCCTGCAATAATTTGCCACATTTTTGCCAATACCGGGCCAGAAGAAATTGTTGGTCAGCTGCTTTTTCGTGCGCCTCACCCCCAAGTGCCCTGAAAAAGGGATATCATGGGCAAGGGCCAAAAGCTGCTAATGGTGAACCTTAGGGACTACCAGCTGCTGGAGTACCTCACCATCTAGCCCTTCCTCTGTTGTACATTCTCTGTACAACAGTCCATTGTCCCAGTAAATGGATTCTTTACCCCCCTGAGGATGCTCAGCCCTATGAGCTATTTCCCTCAATTTTTCCAAGGTAGGGTCAGTTCACTGTGCAGCGCTCAGCTGCCCTCATCTGACCCTTCCCAGCACCCCTTTGGAAGGAAGTCCTGTGGGCTCCTCTATTTGTGACTGGGGTTTTGGAGTGCTGCTTCTAGCCAGCCCCTCCCCTGTGCTAGCCACTTCCTCAACTGCTGAGGGAGGGGCTGAACCACCATGAGTCACCCCCTCTTCACCCTCAGAAGCTTGCTCTTTTGCCTGGCTATGAGTTACAACACACACCAGTTTTTTCCTGTGGTCAAAATCATTCCCCACAATCACATTTACAGGGAGGTCCTTTACAGCCCTCACTTCCTTTTCTCCATGGCCCCCTTCCCAGCTCAGGAAGACTCTAGCCGTTGGTATTTGGACTGCTGGCCCTGTGAATGCCTGGACCCTGGAGTATTTCCCAGGCACCATCTTCTCTGCCCGGATGAGATCCTGCCTCACCAGGGAGATGTCAGCGCCTGTGTTCCTCAGTCCCTGTGTTGCTGTTCCATTAACTGCAATGGGATGCAGATTCTCCTCAGAGGAGAGTGTTTTTTTATGCTGGACACACCCCACAAACACACCCATCCTATTTTGTTCACCCCTTCCCCCATACCTCTGCCCTTTAACCATTTTCTGAGCGCAGTTATATCTCAAGTGCCCCACTTGATTGCAAATATGACATTTCTTGGGTCCTGTCTCTTGAGTCCCTTTAGAACCAGAGGGTTCTGCTTTGGGCTCAGGTGCAGGCTGGTTTCCTTTGGGCTGCCCCCATGGGATCCCTTATAACCATGTGCTGCACCCCCCACCATAAGACTTACGCTGTGGGTATGGCCGGCTAGACATATACATGTCAGCGCTTGCTGCCACCTCTTTTGAGGAGGTGCATGCCCGGTCTAGGAGCCATATGCACATATCTTCAGGTACAATTTTAAGGAATTGTTCTCTCACCAATACATCTTTGATTAGTTATACAGTGTTTGCTTTAGCCCCCTCTACCCACCTATCAAGGTGAGTACACAGTTGAACCTGCAGTTCTGCATAACTGTCTTCTGGGCTTTTCTTTTAACTCCCTAAATTTCCATCTAGAAGCCTCAGGAGTTAATTCAAAACATTTCAACAACACTGTTTTAACTTTATCATAATTAGCACAGTCTTCATTACTCATTTTAGAAAATGCATGCAAAGCCATCCCCTTAAGTAAGGGTGTGAGATAAGTTGACCACGAAGCCTTTGTCAATTGGAATTGCTCACAGACTCTCTCAAATGATCATAAAAACAAGCATTTGTCAATGCCGAATGTTTGCTTGCTGGCATTGGCAGTGGTAGTGTAGAAGTTACAGAGCTGCGTAATAGGAATGGCAGTGAAGTATTGAACTGAAGCCAACCCCACCACCACCCTGCAGAGAGTGACAGGTATTGGGGTGTGCGTTTGGGTCATCAGGCATAACGGCCATGCCAGTTCACCACACCCCACTCTGCAGAGACTGACAAGTGTCACGTGTTCCTTGGGGTCTTTGGCCCTTATGCGCACCCCATTTCATTAGGAAATACGGTGATATGGGTGCGATATAGGAGAATGGGGTGAAGTTTGGGGCCGAAGAGTCCAAGGCATACCTCGATGCCTCTCAGTGACTGCAGGGTGTGTAATGGTATGAGCATCACAGGCAAGAATCCCAAGTCACACCCTGATTCCTGTCATTCTCTATAGGGTTGGGCGATTTGGTTGAAAGCCTAATACCTCAGGCATTCGTTGGTATGTTAACTCCAAATTTTCAACATGTTTGTTTTGTGACCCCACCTCATGAACAGGGGAATATCAGTTTGGTAGCCAAAAGCTGCTTATGCACAGTGACTACGGCATTTAGCACCACAGGTGCAAAATATTCGAACAGGATGTAAAAATGACAGCTGTACTCTTTCATGGGAGGTGTAAAATGGCTATGTTGCAGTTGTGTAGTAAAAATATTTAAAAATGGTGAAGTCACGGCGCACATAGAAACTGTGCAACGCACACCCGTTATATAATTAGGTTGGGGATTTTTATAGCAGATTGTCAACTCAGGCATTTTGGTGCCTCCAATCATGAACAGTGTCACTGTGATTTTCTTTATCTGTGCCGAAAATGATTTCCCACAGCGACCAGCATCTCTGCACTGAAAGTGTGAAACACACCAGCCATGTTGTGAAAAATGGCAGCTGTACTGTTCATAGGAAATGTTGAAAAATGCCACTAGTGAAAATCTGGACTGAAAATATTACAAAGTCATGAACTAACGAGGATGTGGAAACTGCACAATGCTCACTTGTACCACAGTCATTTATGGACTTTTTGTCACAAATTTTCAACATAGCCATTTTAAGACCTCTGCTCATGAACAGTGTAACTGTGATTTTCTTAATCTGTCCTAAACATTGCTTTCGCACACCAACAGCACCATTGTGCGCTACATGGGTGGAAACACGTTTTGGGCAGGATGTGAAAAATGACAGCTGTACTGCTCATAAGGAGGTGTGGAAAAATGGCAATGTTGGAAGTCTGGAGTGGAAATATTGAAAATTCGCAAACCTACGAGCGTGAGTGGGAACTGTGCAACGCACACTCGTAAAACAGTCATTTTTAGGAATTCTGTCACCAAATTTTCAACATTGCCATTTTAAGATCTCTGCTCATGAACAGTGTCACTGTGATTTTCTTAATTTGTTCCGTACATTGATTTCGCACACCGACTGCGCCATTCTGCGCTACATGGGTGGAAACACATTTTGGGTGAGATGTGAAAAATGACAGCTGTACTACTCATAAGAAGGTGTGGTGAAATGGCAATGTTGAAAATCTGGAGTGAAAATATTGAAATTTGCATGAACTTACGAGCCTGCGTAGGAACTGCACAACGCACGCTCGTTAAACAGTCATTTTTTGGAATTTTGGCACCAAATTTTCAACATGGGGTTTTGGGCCCCCTTCTCATGAATGATGTCACTGTCATGGCAGTATTCAGGCCCGAAGGGTGATTTCGCAGTCACTGCGCGAAATCACCGCAGACCGAGCAATGCCATGACAGTTCATGAATAAAGGAAGAGGCAAACATGTTAATTGTCCAAAAATAACTAAAGAATATCTAATAAAATTGAAACCCCCTATCTAGCCCATTATAAATTGAAGAGTGCAGACGTCTTCCAGGTCCACGAAGATCGTGTTGCCCGAGTCCGGAGGTAAGTATGGGGGGTGTGGGAGGCTAGGTGAGCAGTGGTGGGTGCGGGTTGTGGGAGGGGTCGAGACTACCGCTGGGACCGCTTTTTTCTTACAGGTTAAAAAATAAAAAGACGCCGAGGGACTGTTTGCCACGCTGGGGTGGCTCAGCGTGGCACAGACTTTGGGGGTTCAGCCGATGGGGGATTGGGCACCCCCATCAGCAAAAAACAAAGCATGAACCGTTTGCCACGCTGGGGTGGGCTCCCAGCGTGGCATCAACTATGGGAGGGAGGAGACAGGCGCAGTTCAGCCGACGAGGGATTGGGCACCCGTCGGGCTATACACTGCGGCAGACGCCACGCCAGCCTGGGCTGGGAGCCGCATGAGCAGCTTCTATCGCTGCTCACCCAAGCGTAGCTCCCCTTTCAACTGTATGCCACTGCATTTTGGAGCGTGTCATAGACAGCTCCAAAATGCATTATTTCAGAGCAGCACTGCAAGCACACTGCCTGAATTGGAGGAGGAGATGACACACCTCTGAAATCTCCGATGATGGCACTATGTTTCTTGCACATGCGTGCAAGCAAACATAATAAATCAAGGTCATCTCCCTCTTTCAACTGAGGGAACAATTTAGAATTAATTTTGGCTTCATGAGGTAAACTCACTCTACCATTACTCACAGTTTGCTGACTGCGCAGGGTCATCATCTCCTTCTCATGCTGTTGTCTCTGGAGTTCAAGTTGTCATTCTCTTTCTCTTTCTTCACGTTCCTTCTCACTATCTTGGCATTCTCATTCTTCACGTTCTTTCTGTCTGCCAGTCTCTTTTCTTCCAGTTCTTTCTCTGCTTCCAGTCTTTTTGTCTCTGCTTCCCATCTTTTTGTTTCTGCATCCAATCTTCTTGCTTCTGCTTCAGCATCCAGTCTTTTCACCTCCAGTGCCTTGTCTTGCAGCAACAGCTGCAGTCACAGAGCATCAAGCTGGTTTAGGGGGTCTGCTGCCTCAGTTCCTGACTCACCCCCAGAGACTGTCTGCTTCTGGTCATGTGCCACGAGGGCAGCTATGAGGTCTGCCCTTTTCTTGTGTTTTAGACCTTCAAGCTGAATCCCCTTTTCCTGGCACTTTTTGCAAAGCTTTTGCACAGTGAGTCATACTCCGTGGCGCTCATTCTCTTAACTTACTCTACACTGTGCTAACTAGAAACAAATAAAACTGTTGTACGGGTGTATTCCCTTATATATCCTGTTTTGCAAAACTAAGGTAACTGTTCCACTGACAAACTCTGTATCTCAGTGTGCTACACAGTCCGCTATCATCACCCCACCACTGCCAACCAATTGTGACAACCCACCTCTCTCTCTGGGCTGGAACAGCTTTTAGAGAGGTGTCTGTCCTAAGGTATTCGCTGCCACCAGTTGGACTGTCTTTCAGCACCCTCTTCAAGTTTACAAACTTGAATAATTAAACCTGCAATTGCGCAAGTTAAAGTCTGGTAGTGTGTCTTTCTCGGGTGGCGGATGCTACACAGAGTTTACCTCAGCTAGTGGAAACCAAATATTACCTTAGAAAAATGACATCACAGTCACAACTGTTGAGCAAATAAATAGCTTTTTACTTAACATAAAGTGCACTGAGCATTTACAGGATATATTTACAACACAAGAGAATAACATTGATACAGGAAAAGTAAACAAATGTTTCTAAACAACAGATGGCAAAAGTAAAAGGCTATTACTGCAATATGCTAGTATTAAACTTACCCTTCCCTGTCCTTACAAGAGACACTGGACTCTATGCTAACTGCCAGCTCCCACAGACATAGCTAAAAGGGTAGGCTCCAAGCTTTTGTTTCCCCCCTCCAGCTTCAAGTGTAAGAGGAACCCTCTTCATTGTCTTTCAGCCTCTTATATATTCTCCTGGGAATAGATAATGCCTATTCCACCTTTGAATGTACCAACCATCTACCATATATGTATTTAATTGTCCCAATCAGACTGATCACTTATCAGTGACCAATTATATTCCCTTTCACCCTTAAGTTTATATTTGAATGAACCAATCCCTTCAAACTGGCCTGTGTGTGGACATGTCCACTTGAGATTTATGACACAGCTCTTATCTAGCAGCTAGGGAGGACTGAGAATTCCAGCTTGTGTAACTTCTCAGCTTGCATGAGTGTTTATTTTTCCAGACTACCAAAAAAATGAGGCACCTACAGAATCCACCATTAACTCCTTCCTTCCTATTTCTGTCACATTCACATATTTGAATACCTCAATCATGTCACCCCTGTCTCTCCTCTCCTCCAGTGAGTACAGCCCAAGGACTCCCAGCCTTTCCTCATAGGTCCTGTTGCTCATGCCCCGGATCATCCTGGTTGCCCTCCTCTGAACCCTCTCCAACAATACTATGTCCTTCCTAAGGTGAGGTCTCCAGAACTGCATGTAGTACTCAAGATGCAGCCTAACCAAGGCATTATACAGAGGAAGGATCACCTCCCTCTTCCTGGACATTATTCCCCGTGCTATGCAGCCCAGAATCCTGTTTGCCTTTGCTGCAGATCTTCTGCAGTTTTCAGTGTTGTTCTTCCTGGTGTCTACCACCACCCCCAGGTCCCTTTCAATCATTGTGGCTTGCAGTGAGACGCCTCCCAGGGTGTATACATGACCTGGGTTTCTGACCCCCAGATGCAGCACCCTACACTTCCCTGGATTAAACCTCAGTCCCCACCTCCTTGACCAACCCTCCAGGGTATCCAGATCCCTCTGGACTGTCTCTCTCGCTTCCTCCCCGTCAGCCAGTGCTTCCAGTTTTGAGTCATCTGCAAAGAGGCTCATCCTACTCCTAACAACGCTCCCTATATCAGAGACATAGGCATTGAGCAGGAGTGGCCCCAGTACCAAACCTTGGGGAGCCCCACTGAAGACCTTCCTAGGGGAGGAGACTATCCCACCAACCACTACCCTATGTGATCTATCTGTGAGCCAGTTTTCTACCCATTTAAGCAACTGTCTTCCCACCCCCATCCTCCCCAACTTTGTCAACAACCCGATGTGGGGTACTGAGTCAAACGCCTTACTGAAATCCAGATATAGGATGTCCACTGGTCTTTGTCGGTCCAGGGTCCCAGTCACCCAGTCGTAAAAATCTATGAGATTGGTCTGGCATGATCTCCTAGGGACAAAACCACACTATTTGTCATCCATGTGCCCCAGCCTTTCCAGTTGGCTCCTGAGCTTCTCCTTGATGAAGCCCTCCATTAGTTTGTCTACCACTGACGTCAGGCTGACAGGCCTGTAATTTCCCATCTTCTCCCTAGAACCCCCTTTTTGGATAAGCACCACGTGAGCCACCCTCCAATCCTGAGGCACCCATCCTGTCTGCAGCAATGCATTGAAAAGTGCAGCTAGTGGAGCTGCTAGATCGTCTGCCAGTTCCTTCAGGACTCTTGGATGCAGCCCATCTGGTCCTGGTGCCTTGTCAGTTTTCAGCACCCTTAGGGCCTCCCTCACACTATCCTACATGATTTCCCCCTCCCTAACCCTCCCTTCAACAAAGCACTCATCCCCTTCTAGGCCTAGCCCACCCGGTGCCCCAGCCTCTTCTGGTCCTCTCATCTCCAACTGTCCTCTCCTCTCAGCTGTCTCCCCGTCCTCTCTTCCGGCTGAATGGATCCCCTGTCACCTTCCATAAATACCGAGGCAAAGTACTTGTTTAGTACCTCTGCCTGCTCCCCCGCCTCCTGAGCCCATCCCTCCCCAGTCCTAATCCTGGAGATCTGTGCTCTCCCTTTCCTCTTTTACCCTATGTATCTATAAAATCTCTTTCCACTCCTCCTGATATCCCTAGGCAGGTTTTGCTCCATCCTCGCCTTGGCTCCCCTCACCCTTCTGGCTGTCAACTCGTACTCACCTCTCTCCCTGACCCCCCTGGAGCACTCAAAACGTGCGTAGGCAGCTTTTTTATCCCTCACTGCCTGTTGCACCTCCCTGGTCCACCAGCACAGCTTGTTGGCCCTACCATTTTTGCGCCTTACCCTTGTACATGAGCTAGTAGCCTCCTGCACCCCATTTTTAATGGTCCCCCACAAGCTACTGACATCCATGTCTGGCCTAATCTTGTTCAAGCTCCCCCTCAGAATCCTGCCCATGCCCACGAAGTCTGCCCCCCTGAAGTCCACTACTACTGTGTTTGAGCAGTTGTCTTCCCCCCCCCTAGACACAGTAGAAACCAGACTTTGGCATGGTCTCCTCCTGCTAGTGGGCTACACACCTCCAGACCCCTTGTCTGGTCGCTGTCTGCCAGGACAACGTCCAGTATCCTCCCCCCAGTAGGTTCCCCCATCTGTTGGACCAGAAAGGCATCCTGAAACACATCCATCAGTCTCTGCTCCCTGACCACCACTGTTGTCATAGTGTCCCAGTCTGCCCCTGGCATATTTAGGTATCCCATGACCACCACCCTACCCTTCCATGGTCACAGTGCCCCCGATATTCTCAACCAATTTTCCCTCCAGATCCTCATCCATTGCTGGGGGTCTGTATACCACCCCTACTTTCAGTCTTTTGCCTCCCCTCAATTGCAGGGTTACCCAAATCACTTTCACTCCCCTGTCTGCCTCCTCCACTCCACTAACCATTATGCCATTCTTGACTATCAGCGCTACACCCCCTCCTCTACCCTCTTCTCTATCCCTCCTGAATATTGTGTAGCCCTCCAAATTGAGGTCCCAATCATTTTTCTGTGTGGCCCATGTTTCCATTATTGCTGCCACATCCGCTGATCCCTCTGCCAGCATCACCTGGAGCTCAGGCATTTTGTTGCCCATGCTCCTGGCATTGATCAGGACCGTCCTACACCCCATCCTCCTTCCCCTACCCAACTGACTCAGCCCCACGCACTCCCTATTTGCCCTTTCCTGCACAGCCCCTGCTTTGTTCACGTTGCAGTCACCTGTCCTCATTTTCCACCCTGGACCTGGGACCTGGGTCTGCTCTCCTGACTCCATTTTTTCACTAGTCCCTCCCCCCCTTTACAAGTTTAAACCCCACTTCTTTTTATGAATTCAGTGAGTTTCAGTTTTAAGATCTCCTTCTCCTCTAGGTTAAGATGTATCCTATCTCTAGGATACAACCCCTTATCATCCCATGTTTCCCCCCAGTCCCCCACCAGCCCATACCCTTCTGCCCTGCACCAGTCCCTGAGCCACTGGTTCACACCCCGAGTTTGTGCTTGGTTTCCCCGAATGCCCTCGGTACTGGCAGAATTTCCGAAGAGGAAATTGAACTCCCTATAGAATGGCAGACTCTAGCCAGTTCCTGAAACCTCGCCTGGATTTCCAGATCGCTGTTCCCTTCCAAATCATTTGTGCCCAGATGTACTAGCAAATCTGGGGATCCCCCGCATTCCAATTCTAATGAATATAGCTGGAATTTGGCCTTGTGAACGGATAGGCCCGGGATACATTTAACCCTGACCTGGCTGCTTCTTCCTTCCCCTACTCCCTCCCACTGGATGCCCCTGGTCATGGAGTCTCCTAGCAGGATCACCTTCACCCCCCCCACCACTGGCCCTTTTGATCCCAGCTTACTCTTCTCACCCCCTTCAGTCCAGAGATCAGTAGTCTGTGCGTGTCCTACCAGGCTCTTTCTTCTGCTTTCAGCTCCCAGTTTACTCCTCACCCCAACCTCCTGGGAGGCACTGCTGGCTCCCTGATCCCCCGGACTCCTATTAGGGTCAGAGTCCACAGGTCCCCCACCCAGACACCCTTCTACTGCTTCCCTCCTGCCTCCAACCCCTCCCGGTCTTGTCTCCCCATCCCATCTGGCATATTTCTCCCTAAACCCCTTTCTCCACCCCATCAGATTTATCCCACCCCGATGCTGGCCTTTCCACAGTACCCCCTACTATCCCCCTCTCCTTTGCTGACTTCCCCAGATGGAGTGCCTGCTTGACCCCAGTTCCCCCATCCCTCTCTGTCCCCATCTCCTCCCTTGCCTCCAACTCCCACCGGCTTACTAGTCACCCCCTCACTGCCTGCCTGCCTGCCCCCCTCCTGCTCCACTACCTCTCCTGCCCCCACCCCTGGCTTGCTGACCAAGCCCTCTATGACCACCTCTCCCTCCGGCCAGCCTCACCACCTCCTCACCTGGGTACAGCATGGTGTATCTGTTGCTTAGTGTGTTACCTGCCCCAGCTCATTTTCTCCTACCCTCCGCTCTTTGCTCCCCTCAATTAGCCCCCCCGTGAGGTGTTTTCCATCCATTTGCAATGCGCCCTGCCCCTCCGGAGTTTCTATAGGGCCCATGCCTACGTGCTTCCTGGGGTATGCTGTAGTGGTCTCTCCTCCTTCCATGTGACCAATTCCACCCCTTCCTCCCCCTCATGCCTTCCAGCTCCTTTCTGATCCCCTTGACCTCCTCCCCAAGTCCTGCCAGCTGAAAACACACTGGACACCCTCCGAACCTCCATGCCCAATTCAAGATTATTGCTGTCCCGCACCCCGTACACCCAACCACCTTGCCGAAGATGCCTGCTCTTGCCCGCCCCAAATCCACCCTCATTTTGGTGTGAGCAGTGCCAACTGCTGGCAGAACCACTTTTAGTTTTTTGCCCACCCCACAAGATCAAATAGCAATAAACAATTCAGCACAGTTATCACAGCTATCAGCCGTATATATAGCAGGTAGTCAATGGTGCCCAAACAGGCACAGCATACAGTCCCCCTTTCCTGCAATCTGACACAAACCAGACCCAATTCCATTCTTGCCCATCCCTCAGGGATCATAGCAGTAAACAAACAATTCAGCTCAGTTATCAGTTCACATTTATCACACCCTGCAGCTGCATATAGCAGGTAGTCAATGGTACCCAAACAGGCACAGCTAACAGTCCCCCTTTCGTTCTAGCAGCCGTAGCCCAAGTCACCCTTTCAGCCTGCTCTTTGCAGATGATCTCAATTGTCCACACAGGCACAGCGTCCAGCTCCCTTTTCCCAATCAGTAGTCCAGGACACCAGCAGTAGTCCAGGACACCCACTCACAACCTTCCCCCCTCCAAGGCTCCACCCCCACCGACTATTTAATAGAGGTTGGGTCCAGGATGTGTGGTGTGGGACAAAAAACATAGCTGCTCATCCTCTCGCGACTGGACTAATGGCCTTTATAGCCCAGTCACACAGTTAAAGTTCACGCACTCTGCGCTGATTTGCCCCACCACTCCTTGCTCTTGAGCGGCGTCGGCCCTCCATTCACTCCCTCTCCACCGATGCAGCTTCCTTCTGCCCCCCAGGCCCTCCTACGACCACCAATGTGGTCCCTTTCTCTCTCCCGCCACTGATGCAGCCCCAGAATCTCCTGCCCTCTCTCATGCTGCAGCTCGCCAGCAAACACAGCAGCTCTGTCTGGATTATCTCTTGGGTTGGTGGGCTGGATGACTCAGACTGCTATTGCAGCTTTTGGACCATTCCCAAAAACACTCAGTTAGGCCACTTTTTTTTCTGTGATGTCCCACAACCTCTCCGGATACTCAGCAGTCAGGTACTCAATGTGTACTCTCTGACTCACCCACCTCTCTGCTTGTGACCACTGGGGCAGCTCTCGACCACTGGTCCGAAGGGCGGTACCTGGCTCCAGCCACACCTGAGTCCTGTATGGCACATTCATTGGGTCACTACTCAAGAGTCCATCCAACTGAACACGGGTGGCCTTGCACAGCATTGGAAGACATGGGATGTTGTCTGGCAGCTTTAACACAGGGTTCTCATAAGCATAAAGAATGACTCAGTACACTTCTTGGTCAGCAAATTGATAGACCTTCGGGGCTTGTCCAGGGGAAGTGCATCTGGCATCTCCCATACAACCTTCTCCTCCAGTTCCTCCACTTTTACCTTCACTGTGGTACTCAAAAAAGGAAACTCTCTGCCTGGAGCATTTGTGGTGCCACAGTCACTGGTAGAGGACTTGCGGCTGACCCCCTGGGCCCTGGGGGGGGTCACCAGCTCTAAGACCCCATCTCCTACCTCTCCCTCTGCCAACAGGATAGTCAACAGGGGTGGGTACTGTGGGGCTGTGCTGACGGCTGTGCCCTACAGCACCCTCACAAGTGTCCTCCTCCATAGTGTCCATGACTACATCAGGCACCCCTTTGCTTGCTTTTTCTGGAGGAACAGGTGGCTTCACATCCTCCAATGACTCAAACGGCTTGGTCTCTTCAAAACAATCCAGGTTACCCTGGGGATACTAAGGAGGCAGTACCCACCGATGCCAGTGCAGGATAGGGCCAAGCATAGCTGAAAGGAGTACCCATGGACAATCCTGAACAAGGTGCCCTGGAACAGTTAGTGCACAAAGGTGGATGGACCATCCCTTTCCTCAAAATCCATATCTCACACATTGCTGACTTCCATAGCCAGGACAAAAGGGAGGTGGGCACAGTGGCCTGGATTTCTTCAGAAGGGGCCTTCTCTGTCATAGCTACTTTTCCTTCCCTTCCTTCCACAGAATGCATCTTGCTGCCATGCATTTGAGGAGAAAATGCATCTTCTTTGCACATTCCTCACTCAGTCGACACTGACCTGAACCAATCAGCAGCGCCGCTTCAAACCAGTTGAACTCTTCTTTTTACTGCCATGTGCCTTCTCCTACTAGGAGATGGAAAATAGTGCCAAACACCCCACAATGGTGGTCTCCAGTGACACACTACCAAAATCCAGGCCTGCCAGTAGCAGGGACCCCAGCCTTGATAAAGTCCACCCCCAAGCACTTGGTCCTGAGTCCAAATTAAATCCCAGATGAGTTCCACATTTGCAACACCCTCCCACCGCCCTGTGTCAAGGGATTCTGATGGTAAGCGGAGGGAAGGGGGGTACACACCAAAAACCTTCCAGGGAGGTAAAGCCAGCAGATATAAGAAAAAACAAGGCCTTACCTCAAATTTGGTTCTGGCAACGCAGTGCAGGTTATGCCTCCTCCACCAAACCTCATCTCACCACTCGCTGCAGCTTCAGGCTGGGCCGGGGTGGGGGGAAGAAAAAGGACAAACTGGTGTGCTTCATCAGAGGAAGGAATAAGTTAATTCAATAATCTCAGCAACACATGCAGTAGAAACAAAAAAAATGACATTTAATTCTGATTCTCATATTGGAAATTAATAAATAAATAATTTGCTCAGCTCCATGGAGCCAGTAGATAGAGACAGATGTAGGGTAGTAATCAAAAGGCACTAAACAGTACCTGATAACACAAGTGCTTGTAACAGGCCTAAACTAATTAGACCAGGCACAGACTTCATGTAGATACCCAAAGCCATATCAAAGCTCAGGACCTTAAGGGTGCGACTTTATGTCAAACCATTACCCGGGGGACTGCCTTACTCCCCCTTCTCAAATTAACTGATACTGGGGATGTGACCTTTAATCCATTACTGTGGCCACCTTAAACCCTTGCCTGAAAACCCAACCAGTTCACAACCCTCTTTCCTATAGGGTAAAAGATGCCAGATTTAAACAGAAGAAAATGGACGACACAGCTCCAACCTTTCCACTCTCACCATGTGCATTCAGTTAGCAGGTCTAACATGGGACCTGCCCCAGACACGGGCATGGCAGGCCTGATGAAGTGAATTCCTGGAATGCACCCACCAGCTGACTCATGGCAGCTTGCTACATCGGGTAACTGACTGCCTTGGAGCTGCCACATCCAAAGGGCCCTGCCATGGCCCTGCCACCACCACAACAGCCCCACTACCATACCTTCGCCACAATCCTCCCTTCACCACAGAGCTCTACGTACCTTCTCCATCACTCACCTCCATTCTGCCGTGGGCCAATCCACCTTCTCCTATCGTCTCCCACTTCTCTAGAACAAACTTCCCCCTGATCTCAGTCTCTCCTCTTCTTTCTCCTCCCTCAAAAGATTCCTAAGACTTCTCCCCTCCCCTCAGTGCTCACAGTGCTTTCAATCCCCCATCACAACCCAAGCGCCCCCCCCCCCACTTTGGAGCCTGCATCATCTCCCCTTATGGTCTTGTGGTGAATAGTGTACTCTGCACCTACTATAATATTCTATATGCTGTTGCTTATTTGTTACTTGTATGTCCTAAAGCCAAATTGTGTTTTTGTAACCAGTATCTGTACATGTGTTTATTTTATTACTGCATATAAGTGCTTCAATATTGTAGTTTGGTCTTGTAACCTCGACATGTTTCTTCGTTTGTCAAACTGTTTATTTCCATTGTTTACCCTGTCCCTGGGTTGCACCTGGAGACAAGCCTCAGCTCAGTGTGCCTTTCCTGGTTACCAATTTTAAATAAATAAATAAAATCATCACCACACTCCTGCCACCCTTTCCTGCAGAAATTTATCATAAACCACATAGTATCAACACTCACAAGGCTGGTACCTCCTGGGCTGAGGGGGTTAAACCCCAACCCAACTTGCCCTACATCTTGCCTGTCAGCTCCCCCTGCAAAGGAGACTTCCCCCTCCTCTTTTTATACCTAAGCCCAAAGCAATGCCCCCCCGGGGGGGCAGAACACAAAACCAGGACCCTAACCAACAGTAGAGAGCACAGTGTAGTAAGCCAGCCCCGAGAGGGGTGGCTTACGTTTTAATTTCTGGTGTTTCTTTGCTGACCTGGCCATGAAAAAATTCCCCCTCCTGTCCTTACCTGCTTCCTAGGTAAACCTCTGTTGTTTAACCTGCTACAGATAAAACAGAAGCCCTGGTTCCATCTGAGGCCTTCTGCTGTGTGATTATGGGGATGAACATCTTGCCAGTTGAACTGAGCAGAGATTTGAATTCCTGTATTACAGCCACAGTAAATCCACAGTAAACATTCCATCTCTTGAATGTAGGAAAGACAGAAAAGAAACAAGGTGGTGAAAAGGAAGAGAACGTTAAAAGATGAAGGTAAGGTGAGGAAACAGATGAATGAGGGTGACTGGAGAAATAGAGGGTTTAAGGGATGATTACAAATAAATGTATTTTGCTGTCCATAATATTTTAGTCTGAGATGACATGTCAGTGCTGGGATGTGCAGGGACTATTTTGCTGGGGTGGATAAAAGTTTTTCCAAAAAGTCATAAAAATGTTTCTTTTTTTATGTTTATGCATTTTTTCACCCTGCCCAAAATAAAAATCTTGGACCCATTTTAAAATCACAATAAGACATTTCAGGATGTGTATTGTGGTGGGATAATGGCATTTCTTGGGTGGTTGAGTCACTCGGCGATGCCTTGTTTCTCACAACACACCTGAGGTGTGCCATTATCCCACCATAATGCACACCCTGTCTCGTCTTATTGATTAATTAACAGATGCAGTGGCAACTGTCATGCTCCAAACAGGGAAAATTAGAGATAAAAGGACTAAGATTGCATATAGTTCATTGGATCAGTAGGCAACTTTGTATGTAAGGAATGGTGAACGTGAAGAGCTTATGTGACAAAGACTTTGATCATTACACTTTCTGTCCCAGGAGGAGACTGCTACCCTTTCAGGATACCACTGAGCTCAGACATGTGGCAAAAGAACCCCTACTGAGGAGGGTTACACTCCTAGAGGAGCTGCAGGGTCAAGGTCTCCTTTGACTAAAAGTACCTTCAGAAATACAGAAAATCCCCCAAGGAGAGGGAGCTGCCACTGAAGGAGGGTGGGTGGTGGAGCAAGGAATGCAATTTAGGAGGCAGTTGGAGTCCCTTAAATAGTGCTCGGAGGAGGTGGGAGTATTTACTCACTGCCCTATTGAACCACAGGCATAGCCTTGCCAATTATATCTACTCAAGCTATCATGTTATACTGGAGGGTTACCTGCTCTGTAATATTGTATACTGTACTGTATTTCCTGTAGTCTCATTTTGTTCAGTTTTGGTGTACAGGCAATATAATGTCTTGAATGGCTACTGCTTTTTGGGGGTTAAACTTAGGGCTAGGAAGGGAGAACAAGAGAGCACCAAGTAATTTGGAAATTAATAGGCTGAAAATTGATACAGCCAAATACATCAGTGGAGCTGATTCCCTGTGTCTTATCATCACACACATTTTCAAGAGAACTGTATGCAAATATATTGCTTATCTTAACTATTTAACAGGAAAAATAATTTCCATACTTGCAGTTTAGGATTACACGTATGCCTATTGTAACATTTTTTCAGAAAGCTCAATATGTTATTCCTTGCTGTTACAGGACAATCCAGATTTAATGTTTGCATTAACTACATATTGGTGCCCCCAAATGTCTACTTAAAATAAATAAATTCTATTTTGCATGCTTGTAAAAATATTTATTTATATCTTTTATATCCTGATCATAAAACCGTAGAGAATGACGGCAGAAAAAGGCCAACAGTCCATCCAGTCTGCCTGAGTTCCCTATCTAACCCTAGAACCGAGTCTCCATCTGTAACAGCCTCGTAAGGCTGTTCCACCTAGTAGAATAAATAAAACAACATAGGAAATGCTTATACAATGCAGTCTGTAGGTTTGCATTGTGAGCAAGATTAAGGGAGCACCATTGTGACTTATATAATAAATTAGGTTGGCTACCTGTTGAGTCAAGGGACATGTTACATTTAAGTTTTGTCTTTAATGTGGTTCACTGTTCACTTTAAAACATAGTCCAATGTACAACTTTTTTGCACAAAGACCTAACCAGAGCCCTGAGGTCACATAACATTATTACAGTAGAAATTCCATCATGCAAGTTAACTAAAACTCAAAAATCATTTAAATATAATGCAATTCAATTATGAAATAGATTACCTAGTGAGTTACACAACCTGAAATATATTGGCACTTTCAAGTCATCTTTAAAAATGTTATGTGAAAATATGTATTGCGCCTGTATAAACTGACTTGAGTTACTTGAAGTAATTGCTCCTGCTCTAGATACTTATTATTGCTTAGTGTATATTTGTGCAAATATTTTTCTGCTTTTTTAAATTATTAGAAATCTTGTTAGTATAAGTTCTTGTGTTAACTGTATGTATGTAATGTACAGTATTTTTTTTATTATGTATTTTGTATCACTGGGGTACCCCCCCGGTCAGGCCTGTAAAAGGGCCATGTGACCCAGCGCTTTGTTCATCTGGTTAACAAATAAAATTCATTCATTCATTCATTCATTCATTCATAATAGGGATAGATAGTTAGTTTTAAGATATCTAAAAATAAGTAGTCAAGGACATAGGTTCGAATCTCACAGCAAGCAAGAGCTGCCAGCTAGTTATGAGGTGGCCCCTGCAGTAATATTAAAAGCAGATTTAGAATTCAAAATTGTAATAAATAAATAATTAGCAGTTTAAAATGGATTCGCTATCAGAAATCAGCATGAGCATATTATTAACTGCCATAGTAGGATGCAGTGCGGGGGGAAGTTGAAAAGGACTCCTGGCCCTGACTTATCTTACCCACATGCAGTCTTGCTTATATGTATATGATTTGCAAGATGTTTATACATAAAATGTAATATTTATTGTTAAGAATGGTAGTTTAGTCATTGGTGGCCAGTGGGCTAGTAATCCAATTGCCCTGGCTACAGTACACGCCCTGGTGGTCTAGTGGTGCAATTTGGTCTGCCTGGGTTACTTCCTATATTTTATGTTTTATTTTTTTAAAAGAGATTGTTCCTGTAACAAAGGAGCTGCTCTGTTGTATGTAAATAAAAGGAAAACGCAGAGTGGCAGCTGCAGGTGTTCAGTGCACTGAAAGTAAGAGGAGCAGGGAGTGTGAGTGATCGAGAGTCAGTCCCACAGCAGAGCGCAGCACGCCCAGTAGAGGTATCCCCAGGTCTGCTTGCAGGTGACCAGGTCTGCTTGCGGGCTTTCACTCCTCACTTTGACGCCAGTCAGAAGGCAGGCTTTGCAATGTAGTAATCAAAACTGCTCTGTGAAAGTTTGAGAGGGAGCGGCACTAAGACAGGATCAAACTGAAATTTTCTGTTGATTTAGCTGCGCAGGCCACAAGTGCCAGGAAAAATGTACTTAGGGACTGACTCACATAAATATTAAATAAAGGAGCACAGTCTACAGGGACTCTGTAGAAGTCCCACACAAGCTCAAAGAGGCAAATGTTTTGTGGAGAGCTCACTCAGAGAGCCATTTTGTGACAAATGGGTGCGATCTAATTTATTTATTTAAGAGATTTACCAGATAAGCATACTGAGCGGGGTCCGCTCATTTCCAGACGCGACCTGGGGGTTACATAGGTCCATATAGGTACAGAAGACAAAACACTACAGTGGTTTGACAACGGGTTCAGTAAACAACACAATACAGTGGTATGTCAACAGAATGAGAGTGGATACATACAGGGAGAGATTACAACAGGTACAGAATAGGTGCAGGCTGGGTTGACCAATATTTGTTAATTACGAAGTTTGGTCCTCAGGTCAGAGTGCATAGTTTGCTGTGACATGGTTAGGCTTAGATTTCCGGGTGAAACAGTAAAGCAGTGGAAATATAGTGACACAGTAGGAATTCTAGGCTTGTTACTTTAATTATAATTTAAGACCTGTTTAGATGCCCCTGGTGGCAGGTCTAGGCTGTAGGTTGCAGTTGCATACATCTGAGAAGTGGGCTTGTAGGAGCGGTTTGAGAAGCCTAGGGGAGGTGGAGAGCCTAGTGTCTGCCGGTAAGGCATTCCAGAGTTTGGGCAGCCGATGTATGAAGGCCAATTGGCCCTTCAAGGCGCATGGAAAGGGACTTGGAGTTGTTTTGATTCCGAGCCTCTGTGGGAGTATGCTGGGGGGTTGAGTTGCCAGTACTGAGCTGAGATGGGGGGGCATTGGTCCAGTATTTGGCTATGACATTAGTGCAATGTAGTTGGCGCTGAGACTCCAGCGATGGGAGGCAAGGGCACTGTACAGGTCGCAGTGATGGGTGGAGGGTGGGCAGTCCAGGATGAACCGGCAGAAAGAGTGAAAGAGGGGGTCCAAGCTGGCCAAGGTGGATGGGGGGGCTGCGCTGTAGACCACGTCACCATTGTCAAAAATGGCGAGGATCATTTTGAGCACTAATTCTCTCTTGACCGAGGTTGGAAGGTTGCCTTTATTGCGGTATAGTGTGCCTAATTCAGGGTGTAGTTTTTTCTGTAGCGAGTCAATGTGGGCATAGAAGTCTAGATGTTGATCAAGCCATACCCCCAGGTACCTAAAGGAGGTGCAGGATTCCAGGGTGGATCCGTCCAGAGTGTGGAAGATGGGGGGGGGCTTCTAGATGGGAGAGTCTCAGCTGCGTGCTGAAGGTTAGGGAGACGGTTTTCTTTGCGTTTAGGACAAGTTGGTTGGACCTGAGCCAAGCTTGAACGGCATCAAAATCCTGTTGAAGAGTTGAGTTTGTGTCCCTGATGGAGGGGCCAGAGGCATACAGTACGGTGTCATCTGCATACATTTGTATGGCTGAGTTGGAGCAGACCAAAGGTAGATCATTTAAAAATATGGAGAATAGCAGGGGGCCCAGGACCGATCCCTGGGGGACCCCCATGTTGACTGGGAGTGAGGTGGATACATGAGGGCCAGTTTTTACTGCCTGCTTCCTGCCTGTCAGGTAGGCATGGAACCAGCAGGTGGCGAGATAAGAGAGGCCTGCGTCTTGCAATTTTGTGATTAGCTTTGGGTGGGATACAGTATCAAAAGCTTTGGCCAAGTCAATGAATATGGCCGAGGTGATATGGCCCTTGTCCATTCCCGAGGAAATATCGTTTGTGAGCCTTAGTAGTGCTGTGATGGTGGAGTGTGTTTTAGGAAAGCCCGACTGAAATGGGGTAAAGAAGGAGGTGGAGTCGAGGAAATGTGTGAGTTGGGAGAGGGCTAGGTGTTCTTGTAGCTTGGCCAGAACCGGTAGGAGGGAGATTGGGCGGTAGTTGCCCGGTGCAGATGGATCACCTCCCTTAGGTAGCAGGATGATTACTGCTTCCTTCCAGGCTGCAGGAATTTTTGCCATAGAGAAAGAGCGGTTCAAGAGGTCAGCTAGGGGAGTGGCTATTGCAGGGGCTGATAAGAAAAGGAGTTTGGCGTCCAGTCCTAGAGGGCACTTGCCTTTGTTGGGGTCAAGGGAGCACAGGGCAGCTAGAACTTCAGCTGAGGAGACAGGACGAAAAGAGAATGTGGTTGTGTGGGGGGTAGGCTGGGGTATTGCGAGAGGGCTGTTTGTGGGTGTGGGGAATTGTTGGCTATCTAGGAGAGTTTTGGCACAATTGGTAAAGAAGGAGTTCAAAGCTGAGGCAACTTCACTGGGGGCTGATATATTGTTGCCCTGTATGTTTAGGGTAGGGGTGGGTGGCTGGACAGGGGGAGAGAGCAGGGTTTTAACGGTTTTTCAGAATTTGGAGGGGTGGCTAGATTAGTGGAGAGAGCCCACCGGAAGTATTTTTTTTTGCCTGTCTTATGGCTTTAGTGCAGTTATTTTGGAGGGTTCGCTAATGCTGTAGAGATACAGAGGAGTCTGTTAGCCTGTATTTTTTCCAGGCCTGGTCCCTAGCCCGACATCTGCAAATAATGTCAGCACAGACCCAAGGGAGATGGGATTCCCTGACCCTTTTGTTTCTTAGGGGGGCGTGATAGTCCCATACAGCAAGAAGTTGATTTCTAAACATTTCGAATGCATGGTCTATACTGGGTGCCAAATTAATAAATGACCAGTTGACGAGGAAGAGGTCATTTAAAAGGCAGTGGAGGCAGAGGGATTTGTATGCTTGCGTAAGGATTGTCCTTGTTGGGTGGTGGTTTGTGGGTCTGTGCACCTGCCTGGTCATGTAGACCATATGGTGATTGCTCAAGGAATCAGGTAGGAGGCCAGCTTTAATTATCCTATGTGGGTGTGTAGTGAGAGCCCAGTCCAGGAGGGAGTGGTTTCGTGTTGTGGGGTTTAGACGTGTGGGTTGCTCTATTAGTTGGGAGAGATTTAGCGATTGAACCCTGCTACGTAATTTGGAGCAATCTGATGCTAGCCAGTTATAGTTTAGATCGCCGAGGATGTATAGCTCACCGGCGGCAGCCGTAGCTTTAAGAGAGGCTAGATGGTCAATGATGGAGTTTCCAGGTGTAGCAGGGGTGCAATAAATCCCGGCCATATATACCGGGGAGGTGTGTGGCAGAACTAGTTTAATCATCTTAGTTTCTATTTGGGGAGTCTGCCCTGGGATTTGGACAGGGGTGAAGTGGAGCCTATTTGATATATACATGGCTATGCCGCCGCCTTTCTTAGTTCCTTGGCGGGCCTGCCTAATTACAGTGTACCCTGGGATGGCTGTTTCTGCATCTGCGTGGTGAGGTTTCAGCCAGGTTTCGGATGTGATACAAATATCAGGTTGGATGGTTTGGGTAGTGACTTGCAGCTCCAGGATTTTATTTAGTAAGCTGCGGATGTTAAGGTGGATTAGGCTTAGTCTCTTTGGAAGGGTTTGGGGGGTTTGTTTTGATATCGCCTGCCAGGAGAAGCAACAAGGTGAGATAGCGTATGGCAGTGTGCCATGTATTTCTAGGCTTAGGTCTGGGACAGGAGATTTGTGGGGTGTGGAGAGAGACAAATGCCCCTAGATTACATAGGGCAGATAGGCGCATGGGGAAAGAGGTGGGGATGACTGAGGAGCTTATGAGCCAAGTTCAGGTGGTTGTGTGAAACTGGCTCACCATGGGAGTAGGTAGGGGTGGATGGGGAGGTGAGATCGAGATAAAGTGGAGGAGGTCTGGGTTGTTTATGGGCTTATTTGATGGAGGTAGAGATATGAGAGGCATGGCAAGGGTTAGCACTGCAGTTAGGTAGAGGATCATGTTTGTGTAAGTGATGAATACAGGAAACAAGCTGAAATTTGATATAGTGGCCTCTACTGGGGGGGTCTGATAACCTGCAAACCTGAAAGTGGGCTGATAGTCACCTGACCTCACAGCTGCCTATAAATTTGAGTGCCAACCAAGGGTGGTGGTGGGGGCGGTGGGGTGCTGGTCATGGCTGGTGAGGCCAGAATCACGGCAGAGCAGTACCAGCACGATGTGCTGTGCTCAGCTCAGCCAAAGATTCAAAATGTAGAAATGGCGCCAAATCAAACAAAGGAGCCCTGTCCTGGCTCAAACGATCGCTGCCTCTCACCTTGTATGGCTTCGGGAGGTCAGAATCTGTGTCCCAGGGAGAGCTCCAGCAAAGCCCTCGCGACCTCGTGGGGGTTTATGGTTTTACACAAGTGAAATACAGTAAAAATACAAATGTTTTATTAAAATAAAACCATAGAATGGGCTACAGGAGTCCTGGGGAGCTAATAAAAGTATGCAGAATTTTTATAAATAAACACAAGTCCGAGACTTGCTTCCCTCCCAGTCTCTGAATGCAAAGAATAAATGGAAAGCAGCACTGGTGATCACCATAACGGATATCCAGTAGAAACTATGCTGGTGACAGTCCCATTTCACCTACCCAGATATAAGGAGCAAGCTGATTCAAAACAAAGCTGATTCAAAATAAAATACTCCACCATTGGTACAGAACACCACTGGTTCTTCATAAGTGGAAGCTCTTAGACAATGATCTTTGCTGGAGATGCCAGACTCAGACAGGAGACCTGATTCATATCCTCTGATTATGCAGGCTGATTCTCCCTTTTTGGAATTCGGTGATCGAATTGGTGTCCCATGTCACGGGCTCCAAGCTAGGGCAAAACCCTCTCTTCTGGATCCTAGGCATTCCACCTGGGCGGATGAAGCTGTCTTGGGTACAGCAGCACTGGCTTGCCCTTCTCAGTCCCCAAGCAAAGTGGCTGATTTTAAGCCGCTGGAGAACAGGTGATGTCCCCTACATATCCGAACTTCTTACCTCTTTTCATAAATTAGCATCCTTAGATCGGATGTCACATGTCCTTGCTAATTCACTCCCCAAGTTCTATACATGTTGGACCCCCTTTTTAACTTACCTGAATCCAAGAGCTGGTATAGGTTGACTGCCCTCCTCATTCCTGCTGGTTTCTAACTCTTTTTCCCTAAGCTAAGCTATGGATATCTCGACCTGCTAACTGGTTGTGCCTATATAGTGGAAGGATGCTATAACTAACCAAGCTAGTATACTTTACCTGGTTCTTTTGATGTATATAGGTTTGCATATATTATTTCAGGAGAGACATATTGCCACAGAAAGTGGAGTACTGTGAAGTCCATCTGAGCAGGGAGGTGTATCTGAACCTACTCCTGGCTGGTATTAATCCATAACCTGTGATTTCTTTTCATAACAGAACTGGTGTGTATTGATGTATAATATCACTTTTCTCTCAATCTGTATCCGTGAAGCTTTATACATTGTCATTGATGTACCCTGTTTGCTGATGTATTATTAACAAAATTAATAAAAAATATTAACTTGGATAAATAAATACGAGCAAAAACAGAGCAGTTTGAAGCAAGGTCGTGTTGGGGAAAGTTGTATTCTGTCACAAAACATTTGCTGCACATGCTGTATGCACTTTTCAAGATCGTGCTGCCAAGCTGTTTTTATTCAGAATCATACCAAACTTGGCAGAGAGATAAACTAAAGTGTCCTACACCACAGAAAAAATAGTTTTAAGTGATAAAAATGTAAAATGGAGGAGTCGCTAACCTTAGAAGACAGAGTGGGCCCTTATGGAAGCAAATCCATCCGGGCAGTTAAACAGGAGGTGGAGCTAAGTGTGTGAAAAATGAATATTCAATATCTGTGAAAAAAAAACTGCTGTGGTCAGTGTAATTAAAGGGGAAATGACTTTTTATTAGGAAGTCAAGAGACAAATGCCTAGAAATAATTATTTATTCAGTTTAATGACAAAAGGGTGTTAGTCTTAGCAACGTAGCTTTCCAGTGGGTCATTTTGTGCAGAAAAAAAAATCAGCAGGGAGCTAAAGATGACAGCTTTCTATCAATTACAGTAAAAACATAAGGATAGTGCTTATTTTGTGTGACAAAAAGAAATGTGTTTTAAAAGGGGACTCAAAGTTATAAAAAAAAGGAAACCTTGGAATGTTTAGAGGGGCAGCTGTATTTCAAAACAGAGTATTCCATTGTGGCACATGCTGCTACAGAAAGGATTTTGATTGGTGCTGAGCCTCTGCACAGGTCAGTGTCCACTCAGTGACCATAAATTAGCATATGCAAATGAGTTTTGGTTATAATTGTATCTGCATAGCCAGTGTGCAGGGAGTCTGAACAGGGAGAGTGACTGAGAAGGAAGAAAGGTGCCCATGCCAAGTGGTTGTCCTGTCTGAAGAGGCCTGATGCAGTCATACAGCCTGATAGCGACAGCCTTTATTTAAAGACATGTCTTCCAAAATAACTGCACTCCGATATAAAAACCATGAGACATTCTCAAGTAAAGTCCAAAATAAGATTTATTGTGGTACACAGTGAGAACAGTGCCCACTACCCCAGCGCTTCAGTGACTGCCTTCGTCAGGCCAACTCTGATGGGAAGGATGATAGGAGTATGGGGACCATTGGGAACTGGAGACTTGGGAGCTCAGCAGCTGGAAGGACAGCAGCCAGGAGGTACGCCCATCATTTCTGGGTTTGGGAGGCCTGGTGCCCCAAAGAAAGGTATGACAGTGGAGCTGGCACAGCAGCGGCTGGGCTGCAGCAGGGCACCTTGGAAGTGGCAGCTCTAAGGTGGTCATTTTCCCAGTGTGACATACTGCTGAGGTGAATTGAGTGGTTTGCATTTTGGGATCTCATTTTATCGGACCTGCCATGCCCGCGTCTGGGGCAGGTCCCTTGTTAGGCCCACTAATGGAATGCAAAGAAAGAGTAACTGAAAGGATGGAGCCGAGTCGCACATGCTATAGTTTAATCTAGCATCCTGTCTCATTGGGAAGAGGGTTACAAACTGGTTGGTTTTTGGCAAGGCTTTCAGGGTGGCTGTAGTGTGTTTAAAGGCTGCATCCCTGGTATTGATTACTTTGGGTGGGGAGTAAGACACTCCCCAAGTTCTGGTTTAGGACATGCTATTTTGCCCTCTAAGGTCCTAAGCTTTACTCTGGCTCTGGGTATCTGCATGGAGTCTGCACCTGGTCTATTATTTTTAGGCCTGTAAAAAGCATCCATATCATTTTGGTACTGTTGTACCTCCCATATTATGCCCTGGGGCCTGTTTTGTCTCCCGGCTCCATGGAGCTCTGCACTCAAGTTATTTATTTATTAATTTTAAAGAGAAACAGAATTAAATTCTTTTATGTGTTTTTTTACTTCATGTGTGCTGGGATTATTGAATGAACTAACTTATTCTTTCCTTTATAGAAGCCATTTGGCCCAGGCTGAAGTTGCAGCAGGTGGTAAGCTATAGCCCATGGGTGTGAACACAATCTGCACTATGCTGTTGAGAACTGCATTTGCGGTAAGGTCTTGATTAACTTGGATCTGTAGTTTGTACCGCCTCCCCAGGTTACCATTGGTACCCCTAGACAGAAAAGGGGGCAAAGAGGGTGTTACAAATGTGGGGGATCGTCTGGAATTTGAGTCAAGATCGAGTGCTTGGGGGTGGACTAAATGAAGCTGAGGTCCCCTCTGCCATGGTGGGCCTGAATATTTGGTAGTGCATCTCTGGGATCGCCATTGTGGGGTGTTTTGGTGCTCTTTTCCTGCCTTCTAGTAAGAGAAGGCACCTGGCAGTTAGAAGGAGTGGTCAGGTGGGTTGAATCAGCACCACTGATTGACCCTGGTGTTAGCTGTGAGGAATGTGCAGAGGAGACACCATTTTTTCCTCAAGCTTGTGGTGGAAAGACTCAACTTGGGGAAAGGAAAACAAAAGTGGTCATGGGTGTGAAGGTTCCCACTGATGAGCCCCAGGCTATCGTCCCAGCCTCCCTATTATCCTGGCTGTGAAAGGCAGCAGGAAAAAGAGTGGTGGCGGAGAAATGTGTGACAGGATTTCAAGAAGAGGGAATAGTTCAGCTGCCCTTGTGCTCTGTTTGCTCCAGGGGGCCTTCAGCAGGAATATTCAAAGGTATGCCTTACAGCTATGCCTGGCCCTACTCTGCTCTGGCATTGGCAGGCACAGCATCACAGGTATCCCAGAAATACCTGGATGTGTTTGAGGAGACCAAGCCATTTGATTCAGTGGAAGATGTGAAGACACCTGTTCCCCCGGTGGAGACAAGTAAGGGAGCTCCTGATGTGATAGTGGAGGCTGTGAAGGAGGACACCAGTAAGGGTGCTGTGGGTCACAGCCATCTGCCCAGGCCCATGGTATCTGCCACTTTTGACTATCCTGTTGGCAGATGGAGAGGTAGGGGATGGGGACTTCTAGCATGCGACCCCTCCAGGGCCCAAGGGGTCAGTCTCAAGTCCTCTACCTTGCAATAGTGACTCTTCAGGTGCCCCATATGAAGAGTTTTCTTATCTAAGTACTCCATGCCAGCCAAAAGTGGAAGAACAGGAGAGTGGTGTTGTGTGGGGAATACCAGCTGTGCTGTCTCCTGGACAAGCTCCTATAGACTGTCAATTTGCTGACCAGGAAGTATGCCGAGCCATCCCTTCCCCTTATATGCACCTTACTCTAAAGCTGCCGGATAACACCCTACACCTCCTGGGGCAGTGCAAGGCCACCTGTGTCAGGATGGGTGGACTTTTGAGTAGTGACCCAGTGAATGTACCATACAGAACTCAGGTGTGGTTGGAGCCTGGTACTGCCCGGTGGATCAGTTTTCAATATCTGCCTCAGTGGTTGTAAGCAGAGAGGTGGGTGAGGCACAGAATCCACACTGAGTATCTGAGTGCTGAATACCCTTATGTCTCAGAAAGGCTATGAGACATCATAGAGGAAAAGTGACCTGACTGGGTGTTTTGGGGAATGGTCCACAAGCTTCAACTTTGGTCTGAGTCGTCTGGCACACCGACTCTGGAGGTCATCCAGAAAGCCAGAACTTTGTGCTTTTCATTTTCATGGTCAGGATTAACTTTGTTTAAACACTATGCCCTTGTCCAGGATGTGGTTGCTGGTTGTCACATGAAGCACTACATAATATCTAATGACTCATTTGTGAATTAAACTACCAAGCCAGACCCAGCTTATTATTTCCCCCGTGGCAGAGGGCTCGCCATCCAGAGGAAGACACCCAGCAACTTTGTGATTGCCAGGACTGTTCTGCAAGTTTGTTTGACTGTTCCAGTTAAAAAGAAAAGAAATAATTCTCAAATGATACTGTGCCTGGACTTCTGGTTGAGCTTACTAGCAGTATGGCGGCTTGAGAACGGAGCTCCGCTACAACCCTCGCTAATCTCCCTGATTCACTCACATCAATAAAGGAGAAAACAGCCAAACAACATCAGATATTGGGGACATTGTTAAAGAGCATTGAACAGAGGGGAAATACAAAAAAATAAACAACTACTGGCAGCCCAGCGCCGACCTTTGCAGGGCAGTGATGTTGGCCCAAGAACCTTCTGATTCAGAGCATTTATCTGGTGCCAACAGAACAACAGGACAAACTCATTCCACTGCACAGCAAAGCTAAAAATAAATGAATAAAGCTAGATACAATATATAAGGAGTTACTTTCATTCCGAGCAGAATTTAAAGATCTGTATGGAGAGTTACGCAGGGATGTGGTGAGTCTAGAGCAACGAACTGATGCATCAGAATGACAGATAACAGTTGTAGAAAATAGAGTGGATAATATGGAGATGATCTTTCAAATCTTACAAGATTAATGTGCACAACTTCAGGAAAAACAAGAGAATGCAGAGAACAGAGCCCGACGGAAGAATCTGAGAATATACTACATTCCTGAGGGCTCAGAGGGTCAGGACATTACTGACTTTATTTTCACATTGCCAAAAACAGCATTAGAATTGCCTCTCGATCTCCAACTAAATCTAGAGCATGTTCATCAGGCGCTAGGCCCCCGGCCTACAGACCCAAATGCCAGACCACGATCCATAGTCCTACGTTTCCTCAGTTATGTAGTCAAGGAAACAGTATTAACAGCAGCATGGCATAAGGGAAAGGTATTTTATAGACAGGCTCGATTTTTTGTGGATAATGATTACGCTCCACAAACAATGCGTAATCATAGGGCATATGCAGATATCCTATCGGCATTGAAGGAGACAAATCTCAGATTCACAACGCCTTATCCAGCCAGACTGTTGATGCAGCTCCCTTCAGGATGGAGAGAATTTAATTCTTCAGAGGAGGCCAGAGAAGAACTTATCAAGGCTGGGATACAGATAAAAGCAAAATCGACTCCAAGATTACAGACATCGGATCCACCATTTTGGCGCTCGGTGACTACTACAGGGGCACAAAAAGGCAGAGATGCAACTAAGATGGGGAACATTTCCAACCACTTAGCAGCTTTTCACTTACCTGCAAGGGGTAGAACCTGACTGGTAGGAATATTTAGTTCCATATTCACAACCATTTCCTAGCACCTATGCTAGCAGGCCATGGATTCACATGAATATAATGGGAGGCCTGTGTCTGGGACGTTAGAATTATGACTCCCATCTAGCAATAATTCTCACATGTCGTTCTACAGGGACAAGAACTGTTAAATAATTATCAATATAAGGAACAATGTTTAAACAAAGAGACTCTCAGAACTCTTTTTTTTGTTTTGTTTTGTTATGGTTCACACTGTATTGTGACCTGAGATGTGCTCTGGACTTGAATTGAGCAGGAAAATACCATTCTGTTTTCCCTGCGAACTGCGGAAGTATTGAAATTATGGTTACAGGAAATACTGCCTTTAGTTACATAATGGTACTATATTAGATAAGAGAAGCTACAGAATTGAGGGAAGGGGGAGCAATCCACTCATGTTAGAGGGAAGCTTATTTTCAAACAATGGAAGACAGGCAGCATATTATGATTTAATATTCTAGTTATTTTTCAGCCTGTCCACTTGTTTTTCTTATATCATTTGGGGGTCAGATTACCCCCAGGAGGTCCAGGAACTCTATGTACCCGGACACCCTCCAGTGCCCCCAAAATACCAGAAGGCACATCTAGGGAGAAACTTTTTTAACTTCCCTACCCTGGAAGCCAAATTCATAGTGTTTGTACATAGTTCTTATCATAAGGGTCAGTTATATATCGACTCTTTGTTTCAGATTTCTAATTGTTGTTTAAAGCTGCAGCAGGATGCTACCGATTATAAACCAGACGGGAATGGCAAAGTAACTAAAAGGAATGAAGGCGGTCTATGGGGTTGGGGGGGGGAGTCCATGCTCTGTGGCACCAGAGGAAGCAGGCTACCAAAAGGTGACTCGTAGGGGTGATTTTTTCCCTGAAAAATAATAAGATGGCGACACAGGTGATAAAGGCACTTTCACTTAATATTAATCGCTTAACAACCCCATCAAGAGGGCCAGACTTTTTCAATATCTTAGGAAATATCCAAGTGATTTTTTTTTACCTTCAAGAAACACATTTAACTGATAAAGAACATTCTAAATTAAATTGAGGGGAGGGGGATGATTCCAGGTTTATGCTTCCTCATATCCTAAGGGAATATATTGAGGAGTAGCTATCTTAATTCCTAAGACCTCTCCTTTCCATTTGGAAACGCAATGCATGAACTCACAGGGAAGGTTTGTAATTTTAACAGGTACCCTTTATAGGAAACAAGTCACATTAGTGAATGTATATTCCCCCCCTTACATCTGTTAGTCATTTCAAAAGAATTTTTGCCAAACTTTTAGATAACATGCAGAGTTGTTTGCTCTTGAGAGGGAATATTAATTTAACTTTAACCCCCCAAGCTGGATTCCTTGGCTCCTTCTAAATATCGTCTTACTTCAGCTCAAAGGTTGTTTACCTCTCAGATGGGATCATTTGGACTAATTGATATCTGGAGACATTTTTACCCAACCTCCAGGGGATATACTTTTTTTTCCCCTAGGCATAACTCCCACTCAAGTTTGGATTCTTTTTTTATTTCCAAAGAACATCTGGATTATCTGCAAGACTTAACCATAGACCCCAGGTTTCTTTCTGACTATTCTCCCCTGTTTTTAAGATTAGACTTTAAAATCCCCCCAAAAACCACTGGGTGGCACCTGAACACTTCTTTTCTAAGGGACAAGACTTTCAGCGATAGCTTTGGGTCTACGATAGCTTGAGTTATTGCTGAGAATTCTTCCCTGGAGATCTCCATTACAATTGTATGGGATACTATGAAAGTTATGACTAGGGGGGATGATTATAGCTTATTCTGTACATAAGAAAAAGTACTGGGAAAAGCAATATGTTAAGCTCCATGAGAAGCTAAGGGAAATACAAACCAAATCTACACCTATTACCACTGAGACCCGGATTCAGATTAACCAGATAAAAGCAGGACTTCAGAAACTTTTAGATGAAAAAACACAACAGGCACTGTTTTATTTAAAAACTTATGGATATGAGGGGGGCCCAAAAGGGGCAAGAAATTTAGCCAGTAAACTTAGAGGACATAGGACAGCTACAATCATAGCTCACTTGATGGACCCAGAGAGAAAGATAAAAGCCTTTAATTCACTGCAGATAATGCAGATGTTCCAGAAATATTATACACAACTTTATGAGAAACCACAAAATCCAGAGCCCTCCAAAATGGAGGTGTTTTTCTGCCCTCTTTCTTTGGGGAAACTAGCTAAGGACATGGAAGAGAGATTGAAAACCCCCATCAAATCAGAAGAAATTGGAAGGGTTATGAAAAAAAGCAAAACATTAAAAACCCCTGGCCCTGACGGACTGCCGTCGGAATGGTATAAGACCTTCATTAAACCCCCTTATTATTAAAAACTTTTTTAGAGATACAGAAGGGAGGTACTCCCCCTCCCTCCTAGGATTATACTAATATTTCTCCCATATTGAAAACTGGTAAACCTGCTGAATTAACCACTTCATATAGGTCCATCTCCATCCTGAACATGGACTATAAGTTATTTATGTCCATATGGGCACATAGATTAGCGGAAATGTTGCCACATTTGATTAATTCTGACCAATCTGGATTCATTCAAGCCAGATAAACCATAGATAATATATGTAGAACAATACATTTATTGGACCATCTTAATCAGAGACCAATGCAGGTTGTACTGCTCAGCCTTGACGAAGACAAGGCTTTTGACCATGTCAGTTGGCCCTTTCTGTGGACAACCTTGTCCAGGTTTGGATTCCCCAGGGAATGTATTAGCTTTTTACAAAGAATATATGTTTCTCCCAAAGCATATGTTAAATTGAATGGACAGCTATCATCAGTGCTACCTCTGGGAAGGGGGGCCAGGCTGGGCTGCCCCCTTTCTCCCCTTCTTTTTACCTTTTATATATACAGCCCCTTGCTGAGGCTATACGGCAACATCCCAACAACCAGGGCATTCCACTGAGGGGAAGGGAGTTTGCTATCTCAATGTATGCAGATGATATTTTATTAACTTTAACAGATCCCGAAGAGTCCATTCCAGCTACACTGGAGGTAATAGACACATTCTTGAACATGGCAGGCTATAAAATAAATATACAAAAGACAGAGATATTGCCTTTAAACTTTTCTCCTACACAACCTCTGAGAGCTCTGGTCCCTTCAAACTGGAGAAACAATAAGATTAAATACTTGGGAGTAAATATTCCCCAGAACCTAGAGCTCTTGGAGCTACTTAATTTAGAACCTTTAACACTAGAGATAGAAAAACTGTTAGGAACCTGGGCACATCAGGTATTATCCTTCTCTGCCTGAGTACAAGCTGTCCGGATGATTCTGTTTCAAAAAATATTATATTACTTTCAGACCTTACCTTTCACCTCATCAATATTTTATTTTATGTCATGGGCAAGAATATTCTTGAGATTTGTTTGGGCAGGGCAGCACCCAAGAGTCAGATGGACTAAGCTACAGCTACCAATAGCTAAAGGAGGACTGAACCTCTCGAATCTTAGAGATTACCATAAGGCAGTAACATGTAAAACAGTAATGATATGGCTAAACACCCATACAGAAAAAAACGTGGAAATATATAGAATTTTTATTAAATTACCTTTCTGATATCATCCCTATCCTATTTGCCCCCTAATTTCCCTCCACAGTACCAGGATTTCACACTGGGAACCTGTAATACTTTAAAAATATGATATGACCTCAGAGCATCAACCACTTTAAGAGAAATTTTCTCCTATTTTAGATTGATAATGACAGAAGGAGAATTTGCAGCTTCCCGAACAGGTCATATTTACCAGGAATGGCAGAGCAAGGGATTAGTTATGCTATACCAATATTTAGACACAAATGGAGTGCTCCCTTTTGCCACCCTACCGTCCAAATAACAACTCCCACATACACATCATTTTAGATATTTACAGGTTCGGACATTTATTCAGAAGGAACCAATACAAAATACCCTGCCGACCCCCATGCCTATGTTAATGACTTTACTACGGGATGCTACTGAAGGCAGAGAACAAACACACCTGATTGGACAAATATATAAGTTCCTACGGGTCTTCTAGTAGGAGTCAACAGGAGATATTTTAGCCAGATGGAATAAAGAGCTAGGGATTCAGATATCCTATGAGAAATGGCTAGAACCCATTGTTAATTCTATGAGAGTCTCACAAGCCCCATACTGGTCAGAATATATATGGAAATACCATAGTAGGTATTTTTATACCCGTGATGAAAAAATAGCTACATTTTCATCTGTAAGACATGGAATATGCTGGAGGGAGTGTGGAGAAATAATGGCAGACATTACCCATATTTTTTGTGTTTGTCTGAAAGTAACTCAATACTGGCAAGACATTGCAACTAGCTTGCAGAGTTTAGTGGGACCGGAATTACAATTATCATATCAAATTATACTTATTTACATTGGGGAGGATGGAAAAGTCCCGCCGAACAAAAGTAAGTTGTATTTATATTTGGCTGCGGCCAAAAAAAGTTATAACTTGCCTCTGGTGAATAGCTACAGTACCCAGCCTCTCTCATTGGCATACAATAATGTCTGAAGCATATTACTTAGAAAGAATGGTAGCATCCAGGGCCGGAAGGTTATCACAATTTGAGCTTCAGTGGAGGCCATGGGTCTTTTACATAACTCCTTTAGATGAGACATTTGTCCCGTGATGGAGATACTCGAATCAGTCTAATTCTGGAAAGTTATAAGCATCAACTCATCACTGTCAGATGTCATGTAGACAGATATTGTTCATTCCTGATTTAGCACTCCTACGTCTATGATAATCGTTGTAATGATACAGCTGATACAGACAAACTCCTGCTGTCAAGTATTACAGCCCAAAAAAAATAAAAAACAAAATAAAGAATATTAAAAAAAAAAAAGATACTGTGCCCAGTGAATGGTGCTGCAGGACTGTTCGTCGGGTTCAGGGACTCGGACTGTTTGAACTACCCCCACTGTGACCGTTCTTGTGATCGAAATAAAAAAGTTGTTCCCTGTTGAAACCAGAAGAAGATGAACAGTAATGGTTATGTAAGTTTCTACCTCAGGCTGTAAAAGGGCTGAGTGCGAGTGTTTATGGAGCATGAGTGTGAGAGATGAATGTGTGTAGAGAGAGAGTGCGTGTCCTTTTCAAAAGGTATAAACTGTTTAAACTGTTTTACCATCAATCAGATATCATGTTAGATAATGTTCAAGTGACAGCCTGGCTTTTTTTTTGTTTTATAATTTTACTCTCCCAGTTTCATCTGTTATTGTTCTGGGCAGGAGTAGCTCCACGTAGTGGGTTAGGGAGTAGGCCCTGGGGGGAGGGTCATGGGTTTACTGGCATGCCCTGGGGAGGACCTTCTGGGTGGGTAGTGCGCATACTCATTTTGGTAGGTGCCTTCTTTTGAATGACTAATTACCCCATTTCCAGGAGGAAATGGAATTAAAAGGAGGAGTATAAGCCACCCCTCTTAGGGCTGGCTTACAATGCCATATTCTCGCCTGTTGGTTAGGTTCCATTTAGTGGGCATCTCCATGTTCTTCCCCCTGGGGGCATTGCTCTGTGGCCAGATTTAAAAGGGGGAGGGTTTCCAGAGAAGAGGGAGCTGGTGGGCTGTATGTAGGGCATGTCGGACTGGGGTTTCAAATCCCCGGCCCAGGAGGTACCAGCTTCTGCTAGCGTCGATGGCTATGCGGTTTTTCAACTCCGATGGGGGGGGGATAGGAGTATGGGGACCATTGGGAACTGGTGTCCTGAGAGCTCATTGGTTGGAAGGGCAGCTGCCAGAAGTTACGCCCATCATTTCTGGATTCAGGAGAACTGGTGCCCAAAAGAAAGGTATGGTAGTGGGGCTGTTGCGGCAGTGGCAGGGCCGCAGCAGAGCCCCTTGGAGGAGGCAGCTCTAAGGTGGTCATTTTCCCATTGTGGCACGCTGCTGAGGCAAGTTGGGTGGTTTGCGTTTTGGGATTTTGCTTTATTGGGCCTGCCATGCCTGTGTCTGGGGCAGGTCTCGTGTTAGTCCCACTAAAGGAATGTAAAAAAAGAGTAACTGAAAGGATGGAGCCAAGTCCTCACATTTCTTCTGAGCCTTCCCCATGAAACTGGAGGGGAAGGGGGCTGAGAAGAAACGTGAAGAAGTACTTTTACATGGAGAGAGAGTGGTGTATAGATAGAACAATCTGTGGCGATGTGGTGAGGGCAGAAACAGTTACAGGCTTCAAGAAGGCATAGGACAGGCACATAGGAAGCCTGAGGACACTAAGAGAGTAACCATTAGGCTAATCTTGGATTCATTAGATACAAAACAAGGCAGACGTGGTGGGTCTGCGGCCCTTATCTGCCATTAACTTCTATGTTTCTATGAGTTATACATGCTATAGTTTAATCTATCTTCCAGTCTGATTGGGAAAAGGGTTATGAACTGGTTGGTTTCTGGCAAGATTTTCGGGAAGTCGTGTGGTATGTTTAAAGGCTGCATCCACAGTAGTTAATTCGGGGTGGGAAGTAAGGCACTCCCCAATTTTGGTTTAGGACATGCTTTCAATCAATCAATCAATCAATCAATCAATCGATCAATCTTTATTTATATACTGGAAAGGTATGTGAGCAGAAATGCCCGTTTTCACAAATGTCCAGTGTAAAGTACATGAATACAGAGAGGTGACTGAGAACAAAACAGGAGCAAAAATATCATAGTAAAGCATGTAAATAACAACATAAAAACAGTGGTATGATAGCTAAATAATACAACCCGGTCAAACAAATAACATAATGCACTAAGGCTGTTGCCATGATACAGTGAGGCAGGGTACAACAGAATGGGGGGGTGAGGTGAGAAACATACAAACCCCCCCCCAGCAACAACAAGTATAGGAGTACAAAGGGTGATAGAGGTGAAATGGTAGAGATGGAGATCTCTGAAAGTACGGAGAGAAGAAAGTAGCAAAGCCAAATAAGGGGTGTAGGGGAGAGGTAGACAGGGAAAACTAGGTGCAGGAACCGGGGATAGTGCATTGGGCCATATCTGGGCAGAAGCCGGTGGTCTTAAGTGGAGGAAGGTGCCAGACTAGGTTCAGAGATTAGGTCTGGGAGGATAGCTACATAGGGAAAAAGGAGGTGGGTCTTGAGGGAGGAGTTGAAAGAGTGGATGGTATTACAGGCTTGAATTTCTGGGGGTAATCTGCTGTACAACTTTGTCCCAGCATAATAGTTTGAGTTCTAAGCCAGTTTAGTTCAAAAAAATGGGGTGTCGAAAACCATGGTGGTGGATCCCCAGGTCGAACAACCAGGTGCTGTGAGTGGGAAGAGGGTGTTGACGCTGGGTGGCATCAGTCTGAGGTAGATTTTGTGTAAAAAGGAGAGCATTTTAAGGTGAAATCTCCCTTCAAGGGAGGGCCACCAGAGGAACGCATAGAGGATGCAGTGGTGGGTTTTCCAGGGTAGACCAGTGATGAAGCGCACTATACTGTTGTATGTAACTCATAGTTTGGAGTAGAAGGATGTTGGCGGGGAGAAGACTAAGGAACCATAGTCGATGAGTGGCAGGAGTACAGAGGAGGCCAGGCGTAGTCTGGTGGCAGGAAGAAGGAACTTACAGGTTCTGTAGAGAAGGCCAAGTCTGGTGTGTACCTTCTTAATGAGGTTATTTACATGCAAATTGAAGGAGAGGTGTGGGTCAAGGTAAATCCCCAGGTAATTGAATTCAGTCACCTGTTCTATGGGAATACCTGAGTTGTTGATTAGGGTCAAGCTGGTAACAGGAGCTTTATGAGGTCCTGAGAAGATCATGAATTTGGTCTTCTTGGAATTGAGGACCATGCCATGCCCAGAGAACCATGAGTGTAGCTTGCTGAAATCGGATTGAAGATTGTTTATCATAGCGGACAGATTTTCATTACTGCAGTAAAGGGATGCATCATCGGCCTATAAGACTAGTTGAGTGGATTGGCAGATAGAGGGGAGGTTATTAATGAAAAGGGAGAAAAGAAGGGGGCCCAGGATCGAGCCTTGGGGGGCCTCATATTTGGTTGGACAGGCAGAGGATAGGTGACCTTCAATGGAGGCTTGATGGGATCTCCCTGAGAGGTAGCTATTGACCCAGTTGACAACATTATCAGAGAGATGCAGATTTCGAAGGGTGTCAAGAAGTAAGGCATGGTCCACCAGGTCGAAAGCCTTGGTCAGGTCAACAAAAATGGATCCAGTGTAATGACCTTTGTCATTAGCCTTAAGGATGGCATTAGTGAACCTGACCAGTTGTTTCAGTGCTGTGACCAGATCCAAAGCCATGTTGGGTGCTGGACAGAAGGTTGTGCGATTCGAGTTAGGCGTGAGTTGTGTGTGCACTACCTTCTCGTTAATTTTTGAGAGGGGGGCTAGGAGTGAAATAGGATGATAGTTACCGACTTCGTTTCTGGACCCAAACTTGAATAAAGGTTTAATGGTGGTGGTTTTCCAGGTATTAGTGAAGGAGCCCAACCAGAGATAACAGTTGATTAGATTGGTGAGGGGGATTGCTATGGCAGTGATGGACAGTTTCAGGATTTTGTAGTGGATCCTGTTGGCCCCTTTGTTGGGTTTAGGGTTATTCCTCCGAATAAGCTTTATGGTATCTGAAGGCTTAAAGGCCTTAAAGTAGAAGTGTGGTTGGGGGGGAATCTGATGTGTTAGGGCAGAAACAGGGGTCGTGGAGGAGGGGGGCAAAGGGGTGAGGAGGGAGGTTTGCATTTGTCGAGGTCTCCGAAATAAGAAATATAGAAACAGAGAAACATAGAAGTTGATGGCAGATAAAGACTGCAAGGCCCATCCAGTCTGCCCATTTCTTTTTCTACCTTATAAATGTGCCATCAGCCTTTGCTCTGTCAGTGGCCTATCTATTCATACTCATCTGTATTGCTCCTTTATGCCTGTCCCTTGCCTGTTTGAAGCCCTGCACTGTATTCATAGCCACTACTTCTTGAGGTAGGCCGTTCCATGCATCCACCACCCTTTCTGTGAAAAAGAATTTCCTCACATTCCCTCTTAATTGGCCTCCCTCTAGTCTCATGCTGTGTCCTCTTGTCCTGCTATTTTTCTTATATTTAAACATGTTAGACTCTTTCACCTTGTTAATGCCCTTAAGGTGTTTGAATGCTTCGATCATATCACCTCTCTCCCTCCTTTGCTCAAGGGTATATATATTGAGCTCCGTTAATCTGTCCTCATATGTCTTCTGATGCAGTCCCTGCACCATTTTGATTGCCCTTCTTTGGACTGCCTCAATTTGGTTAATGTCCTTGTGAAGGTGTGGCCTCCAGTACTGCACGCAGTACTCCAGATGGGGCCTAACCAGTGTCTTGTAAAGAGGATTATTACCTCCTCTTCACGACTGTGATAACCCTACTAATACACCCTAACATCCCCCTAGCCTTACCTACTGCTTTAGAGGTCTGCTTGGATGATTTCGGGTCATCAGTGATGATGATGCCCAAGTCTCTGTCTTCCTTTGCCAGCAACTCCCCTCCCAGCCTATAGGTGGCTTCAGGGTTTCTCTTCCCTATGTGCATGATCTTGCACTTCTTTGCATTAAATCCCAGTTGCCACTCTTCTGACCATTTTGCTAGTTTATCCAGATCTCTTCTCATTCTGCCCACCCCATCTGGATCATCTACTCTGTTGCAGATCTTGGTGTCATCTGCAAACAGACAAGCCTTACCCTCTAGTCCGTCTGCAATGTCACTAATGAAGATATTGAAGAGGACTGGCCCCCGGACTGATTCCTGAGGTACCCCACTTGTGATTTGCATCTCTTCTGACTGTATACCATTTACCACCACTCTCTGTTTTTAGTCCATCAACCAGTTTGCCACCCAGTTGACCAACTTCTGACCCACCCCAAGCCTACCCAGCTTATTTATCAATCTTCTATGTGGAACAGTGTCGAAAGCTTTGCTGAAGTCAAGGTAGGCGACATCAACTGCTCCCCCTTGGTCCACCACTCTGGTTACCCAGTCAAAGAAATCTATGAGATTAGTTTGACAGGACCTTCCTTTTCTAAACCCATGCTGTCTTGGATCCTGTGCCCCTATGGATTCCAGGTGTTGCACTATCCTTTCCTTAAGGAGTGCCTCCATAATCTTGCCCACTACTGAGGTAAGACTGACTGGTCTGTAGTTCCCTGCCTCTTCCTTGCTACCACTCTTATGGAACGAGATCACATGAGCCCTTCTCCAGTCTTCTGGGACCTCTCCTGTGCTCAGAGACTCACAAAACAATTCTGCTAATGGCTCTGCTAGTTCCACCCCCTAGCTCCTTAAGTACCCTGGGATGTATGCCATCAGGTCCCATTGCCTTGTCCACCCTGAGCTTAGCGAGCTCTTGTAGGACCCTTTCTTTTGTGAAGGGAATAGTGCTCACCTCCCTCCCCCTGTGTCCATCGTGATGAGCTGTGGGCCCTGCCCTACCTTCTCTTCAGTAAATACTGAGCAAAAGTATCTATTTAGGATAGATGCTTTTTCAGGGTCCTCCTCACATGCCCCCTTTTCTCCTTTGAGCTTAGCAATACCCCCCTCTGGACTTTCTCCTTTCACTAATGTATCTATAGAAAATCTTGTCACCTTCTTTTACTGTTCGTACTAGTGTTTCCTCAGTTTGGGACTTTGCCTGCCTTACTGCCTTCCCTGCTTCCCTTAGAGCAGTTTGGTATGCCTCCCTATCTTCATCCCGCTGTGTTCCCTTATATTTCCTGAAGGCCAGCCTTTTGGCTCTGCCCTTTTCTGCTACTGTATTTGAGAACCAAAGTGGTTTCCTTCTTCTTTTGCACTTCCTTTTCTGTCTAATACAATGGGATGTTGCTTCAAGTAAAGCATCCTGAATGATTGCCCACTCTGTCTGTACCCCTTCCCCTGTGTTTCTTTCTGCCAGGGCTAGCTTAACTCTGTTGGCCATCTTATCAAAGTCAGCTCCTCTGAAGTCCCATATTTTTGCCTTGGAATGAGATGATTTAGATGTAGTGGCCAAATTAAACCATACCATGTGATGGTCACTGGCCCTCAGGTGATCTTCGACCTGGAGATCTGTGATCCCTTCCCTGTTAGTCAGTACTAGATCTAGGATAGCCCTGTCTCTTGTGGGTTGTTGTATCAGTTATTTGCCCAAGAATTACAAATGTTCACCACATCGGTTGGGTTGTTGATGTTACTCCCACCATGGTACAGGTGATGGGATCTGAGTGTTTGGTCCTGCTCAGAAGTGAGTTTAAGGTACCCTAGAGCACAAGAGGGTTAGAGGCTTCCCTGAGTTGTTTGTTCTGTAGGTGGTCAATTTTAGCCTTCCTGACAACGAATTTGCACTTATTGTGGAGAGACCTGTAGAGGGAAAGCTGGGCAGGGTCTTTCGCTTTGAGAACCGAGTCCATGCTTTGTCCCTGGTTCTCATCATCTTTAAGATGTTGGGGTGACCCATTCGTGGATTTTACCCCTTGTTCTTATTTTTTTGAGAGCGGCATGTTTATCACAGATGCTGACAAGGATGTTAGAGAATTTCTGAAAGATGGAGTCACAGTCACTAGGCCCCTCCGTGAAGGACCAGTCCATGATGCTTAGATCCCGGGTTATTAGAGCAATGTTCCAATCAGATAGCCTTGTAGCAAAGATAAAAGTGGGAAGGTGTTTGAGTGGGCAAGCAGACCATAAGCAATAGGTTGCACAATGATCGCTGATAGAGTCAGGTAAGACCTCGGAGTCAGTAATCTGGGTGGAATGCGAGGTCAGTCATCTGATTGCCATAATCCGGAATCTATTGACCATTACCACTCTTTCTCCTTCTGTCCAGTCACCATCAAACAAGTTGAGGATCTCCTTCTTCAACATAATACTAAAAAAAGTGCAGGCGAGGATATGATTGAGCCTTTCTTCCTAAAGTTGGCTTACTATATTTTGGCTCCCCCTATTACCCACCTTTTCAATTTGTCTCTCAATCAGGACTTCCTCCCAAAGGACTGGAAGATGGCCCATGTCATCCCTCTATTCAAATCAGGGGACCCCGTGTATCCTAAATAATTACCGTCCAATCTCCTTGCTCCCAGCCTTGTCAAAACTGTTGGAGAAGGTAGTAAATGAACAGCTCAGATCTCATCTGGAAAGTCTTAATCTACTAAACCCGATTCAATCCGGTTTACATCCTATGCATAGTACCTCCACTGTGCTTGCTAAGGTTACAAATGACTGGCAGTCCGCACTTGATAACAGACAATACATATGCACCTTGTTTCTGGACCTTAGCAAGGCTTTCAACATGGTGGACCACGATTTGCTCCTGGTGACCCTGAAGAAAGTTGGGGTGGACTACCTGGCCCTAAGTTGGTACACAAACTATCTTGCGGACAGAGAGCAGCAGGTCAAGGCTGAAGGAGACCTATCCCCCCAAAAAAATACTCCTTAGAGGTGTCCCCCAAGGATCCATACTTGGTCCAATTCTCTTTGCCATTTATATTAATCAAATTGACACTGGCCTAAAGTCATCTAGTATCCATCTCTTTGCTGATGATACAGTGCTATACATTGACAGATCAACTCTGGATCAAGCCATTTTGGACCTCCAGAACGATTTTGACATCCTCCAAAAAAATCTACTCAACTTGAAACTCCTGCTCAATGCCAAAAAAACTAAGGCCATTATTTTCTCTCCACTGGCCCCTCATCTAAAAAAAAAAACAACCCAGATAAGGATCCTCACATAAGCACCCTTTTGGGAGAAGCCCTGTAGTTCGTGGAACAATTCAAATACCTGGGGGTCTGGATTGACTACAAATTGTCCTTCATTGATCACATTGAAGAACTCACTAAGAAACTACGTCAAAGGCTCAGTATTTTCTTCAGGATCAAGCACTCACTAACCTAGGAGGCTAGAAAACTCCTAATCCAAGCTACCTTCTTGCCTTTCCTAGACTATGTGGACATCCTATATGGCCATAGTACTCTCAGAGCTCTCTCCAAGCTTGATACCCTATACCACGGAGCCCTTAGGTTCATTTCAGATGCCCCTTATGACACGCACCACTGCATCCTCTATTCTTCCGTAGGCTGGAGCTCCCTTACCATCAGGAGGCAAAAGAATTCTATTCTATGGACATACAAGGCAATCACTCATAAATTACCTCAGTACCTCACAATCTGCCTAACTCCTTGCATCACTAGTGCCTATTCTCTCAGAAGTCATACCATTTTATCTCTGGCTATCCCTAAAGTTAAAATGTGCTTTGGTAGATCCTCAATAAGCTTCACTCTTCCTACACTCTGGAATAAGTTCCAGAAAACTGTAAGGCTCGCATCCCCTGTCACGTTCTTCCTCTTCAAATCCTTGTTCCTGAAGACCTTCTCCGAGGTCTGTCATTGCTTCAAGTCAAGGTCTTAACATCACGATTTGTTACTGCTTTAAATTCTGGACTTAAACCTCAACCATTGCCTGAGGCGTCATTTGAGCCCTCCCTTCTGTCATTGTCCAAATCAAGGTCCCAACATCATGATTTGTCTTTGCTTCAAATATTGGACTTAAACCCTAACCACTGCCTGTGGCATCTGTCATGTTTCTCCCTTAGAACAGTCCTTCCTCCCTAGGCCATCATGTCCAACCCTCTCCTATCTCATCTGACCTTCCTTCCCCACTCCCTTTACCCCCCTCTCCTTCCCAGCCCACTTGCCAGGCCATGCCTACAGTACTTATCAAAGGACTCTTACATCTCAATCTTCTTCACACTTTGACGCTAGAGGAACTGTCACTCCTGCTCACTATGACTCCTCCGATGATGTTTACTGTATAAACTTTAGCTCATTACGTTACGTCCCTATATCTGTATCTGTGCAATTGTATTTAAATGGCACTACCTCCTATTGAACCTATTGCTATGTTCTGGTGGAAGTATCTTGTTACATGTGATGGTCATATGTTATTATATTATTATTACTATATAATTGTTATGTACGTTCACTCAACCTGTTATGTCTTAACCCTGTTGGCAATTGTTTTGCCCCAGGTCCATCTTGTAAATGAGCTTGTCTCAATGATGTTCCACCTGGCAAAATAAAGATTTTGATCGATTGATTGGTTGATAGAATGATCCAATCTATTACAGATTGGGTGCCAGTTTTATAGTTAAATCTAGTGGGAGAGCCAATGAGCTGGTGTAGACCTAGGTTAGCGATACACGATTTGACAGTGTCAGAGTGGCTACAGACCCAGTTAATGTTAAAGTCCCCGAGAAGGATCCATTCTCTGTTGAGAGGGAGGGTGTGTTTGAGGGCAAATAATGACTCCAGGTTGGAAAGCGGGGTTCCAGGGGGAAGATAAGTGGTGGTGGTGAGGGTAATGGTTTTGTTAGGGCCGAGGAGGAGGTTGATGGAGAGGGTTTCTAGAAGGGAGAACTCAGCACTGGGATGGAGTTTAGTAAATCAGAATTTGTTCGAGATATAGAACATACAACCCCCTCCTTTTTACATTGTTCTGTCTTTCCTGATCAAGGTGTAACCACTGAGCTCAATCTCATAGTCAGGGATCCTGGGGGTGAGCCAGGTTTCAGAGAGAGCGATAACATCAAAGTCAATAATGGAGACCCAGGCCTGGAAGTCATCGATTTTAGCAGGGAGACTCTGAGTATTAAGGTGGCTAAAGCTGATATTTTTATTTTTGTTAAGGAGGAAGGAGGTGATGGGGCAGCTAGGCCCAGGGTTTGGATGGATGGTTCCAGAGAGGAGGGGGAGCAGGATTAGTACCCTACAGAAGGTAGAGATGCGGGATACTGACTTGTTTTTTTCTGGGTCTGGTGCACATGAAGGAGGTGATGATGGAGTGTTTAGTGTAAAACAATGGGTAGTAGAGGGAGGAGGGAGGTAGAGAGACGGTGGAAAAATGAACAACAAGGGCAGATTTGGGAGGGGGAGGATGTCACAGAGTGGGTGGTATGGGGTGATGGTAATATGGTAAAGTGGGGGGATTGGGGTTGGAGGGTCCTGGGGGCCAAAGGGAGAAAGTCGTGGGGGGGCAGGAGGGGGAACAGAAAAAGGAAAAGAAGAGATGGGAGTAGAGACATGGTGGGTGAGGGAACAGACAAGGGGAGGAGTAAAAGGGAAAGCTGAAGGGGGAGGTAGTGGACAGCAGTTAAAGTTGGAGATGCAGAAAATTTGGTGTGCCAGAGAGCAGGGTTAAAGGGTAGAAAGAGCACAGCATAGTTGAGATGACCAGGTGGTGTAGGGGTTAGTATCTTTGCCTTCTGAGCAGAAGGTGCAGGGTTCAAATCCTCAGTGCTACAAGAAGGGGAGAGCTTTGTTGAGGATGGAGTCCTGAATGAAAGCAGAGGGGACAGAGGAGAGCTTTAGAATTGGAGGATGCTCTTAGATGAGAGGGATATGTGGTAAAGTGGAAGAAAAAGGGGAGCACTAGTGACTCCTAGTGGTCGAAGAATATACAGAATAGCTGGAGAAGTGAGGTTTTAGAAAAAACTGACTGCAGTTATGTGACTTGTCACGTGACTGCATGACAGTACATAAAGGAAATGACAACCAAGGATGGGAGATGGGCAAGCACAGTCCTCCCCTTAGTTTGCCAGTTGGTAGCTCTGGTAGGGAAGGGGGAGCTGCAGCAGTGTTCTCCTGACAACGGAGGGGCTCCTAGAGGGCCTTTGTGTGGATGGGCCTGCTGGATAGATGAGATGGGGTTAGAGGAGAGCTATACACAGTAACAAAAGGCCTCTCACTGTGCACGAATGAGCGAGGATAACAGTGGTGCCAAGAGAACAAAGTAACAGAAAAACCAAGGCTCAGACAGTAAGTACCAGAATTCTGCACTACCTAATAAATGCTAGATCTGGTATCACAGATTCTAGGACTAACCCTGTACTAACTAATGCAGAGAGACAACATGAACCAAGCTAAAGCTTGGGTAATAGACACAGCAGATCCCTTTAAGGTAACAATCAAAACATGGGCAAATCTAGGTGCAAAAGCAGAGGTTAAAGTGTCCAAAAACAATCAGTTGGTTTAGTCGATGGACACATGCCCAGATATCGTGCACAGAGCAAGAATCGAGTGCTGGTTATCCTTTCACAGTCCTCAGCTTAGTTTGCTGGTCAGTAGCTCCGGTAGGGAAGGGGGGGCTGCAGCAGTGCTCTCCCAACAATGAAGGTGCTCCGAGTGGGCCTTTTTGTGGATGAGCCTGCTTAGTTTGCTGGTTGGTAGCTCCGGTAGGGAAGGGTGGGGGCTGCAGCAGTGCTCTCCTGATGATGGAGGTGCTCCAAGTGGGACTTTGTGTGGATGGGCCTGGCCTACTTAGTTTGCCACTCAGTAGCTCTGGCAGGGAAGGGGGGGGGCTGCAGCAGTGCTCTTCCAACGACGGAGGTGCTCTGAGTGGGCCTTTGTGTGGACAGGCTTGCTTAGTTTGCCGGTTGGTAGCTCCAGTAGGGAAGGGGCGCTACAACAGTGCTCTCCCGATGACAGAGGTGCTCCAAGTGGGCTGTTGTGTGGATGCTTTTGTACACTCTAAGGTCCTGAGCTTTACTCCGGCTCTGTGCATCTGTGTGGAGTCTGCACCTGGTCTATTATTTTTAGGCCTGTTAGAAGCATCTGTCTCATCTCAGTACTGCTGTACCTCCCATATTATGCCCTGGGGCCTGTTTGGTCTCCCGGCTCCATGGAGCTGTGCACTCAAGTTATTTATTTATTAATTTTAAAGAGAAACAGAATAAAAATTCCTTTATTTGTTCTTTTACCGTACTTTGTGTGTGCTGGGATTATTGAATGAATTAACTAACACCTTCCTCTAAAGAAGTCATTCCAGCTTTTGTCCTCCCTGGTTCGGCCTGAAGTTGCAGCAGGTGGTAAGCTGTAGCCCACGGGTGTGAACACAATCTGCACTACGCTGTTGAGAACTGCATTTGAGGTAAGCCTTGTTTTTCCTTTGATCTGTAGGCCTTATACCTGGAAGGTTTTCTGGTTTGTACCCCCCAGGTTTCCATCAGGACCCCTAGAAAGAAAAGGGGGGAAAAGGGGGTGTTACAGATACCAGGGAGGGTATGTAGCAGAAGGGGTCAGTGGACTGACTGCTTAGAGGAATAGGCCCAGTAGTCACTGCACTCCTTAGATCTAAAGTGGTTAGGCTCAGGGATCAAGGCCAGGGAGGGTGCTTATCCTTGGACCTGTGTGTTATTTGGAGGGCTGGTGGATGGTGAGTGCCTGCAGTCTCCAGGGGTAAAGTGTGTGTTATCTGGAGGGCTGGTGGGTGCTGGGTTTCTGCAGTCTCCAGGGGAAAGAGTAGTACAAGGAGGATAGTGGGCTGGGGTTGCCCTGCTGGGAGGAAGCAAAAGTGTGAAAAAGTACTGCTTATTTATGTGTATTTATTCATTTATTCACAAGGTGTGTTGTGTCATTCGTGGCTGTTGTTTCAGAGATTTATTTCACATTTTTCAGTAAAAATGTATCTTTTTTCTCAATAATTCAAATGTTGGTATCCTTGCTTACAGAGCCAGTGTCTCACATTCCTGCAGGTCTTCAGGTCAGTCCAGTATTCCCTACCCTTGGCAGCTCTTAGCTACTCCAGTTGGGGAGGTAAGGTACTGTACTCAGATAGTACCCAACTGGGAAAGTGTTGTCACAGGGGAAGGAACAAAGAGTCCTTGATGTCACCTACCTCTGTGTAGAATGGTCCCAGCTGTGGCCACAGGTTAACGCTGTAGTGTGTGTTTCATCACACATCTGGGGTCCTAGTCCTCCCCCTCTTCCTCCATTCTCCTTCCCGATTATGTCACCTCGAGTGTCAGCTATACCCTTTACTCTGTCCCAGCCATGCTTGAAACCAACAACTGTTTTAGCACCCACTACCTCAGCTGGTAGACTGTTCCACTGCTCCACCACCTCTTCTGTAGAACAATACTTCATCGTGTCTCTCTTGAACCTCTCTCCTGTCAGTTTCCATTTATGGCTCCATGACCTCGAACTAGCATTCAAGCTAAAATATTCCTTGCAGTTCACATTGTTTATCCCTTTTAAGATCTTGAAGGCCTCTGTCATATCTCCCCTCTCCCTTCTGGTCTCCAGAGAGTTCATGTTCAGCACCTTGAAGTGCTCCTCGTAAGACCTGCCCTGTTGGCCCTGAATCATTTTTGACACCCTGCCAATAGTTGTTGTATAGTTATAGTGTGTATTTGTATGTCTCATATGTTGTAAGTGTTTACAAAGACTATGGCCAATTGTAAATAGATTTGAACCTGAACACTATTTTATGGAAAAATAATATGTCAAATGAATTTTCCAGAAATATGCATAGTGGTTAATATGGATTTCAAATGGATTCACTTTAGGGGTCATCATGAAAGAAAGTCCTTTTGCCTAGACCTTTATTTACAATTGTGAAAGCGATTGGCTGGAGAAAATAATTTGTACTACTGCTTCCATTATGAGTTCTTGAGATATATTGCTCCTCCAAGAACATTTGCCCCTCCTTGCCTGTTTCCTTTTACCTTTTTTTTTGTTGGTCTTGTTGTTGTTTCTGGTACCTTTTGTTGTTGCTGTTTGTTTCTCTGCTCCTAAAACAGAGGTTGATCTATTGGTGTTTGGACTTGACAAACTGACATACGAACATACAAACATACTGTATGAAGATGCCAACAAATAGAGGCCTCAGAGTCTATCAAGTTTGCTCAAGTGTGCAGTTCTCAGTTTTGAATACTGATGCTGTCCCCCCAACCCCCCATCTTTCCACTTGAATACATCGTCTGTGTTACCTCCTCCTTCCCCCTCCTTCCCCATTCTGATTTTGCTTTTGACCCTGTCCCACTCTCTCTTAAATCCACCTACTGATGTTTGCATTATAAATTCCACAGGCAAAGCATCCCATGGTGCCAACACCCTCTCTGTGAGAAAGTGCCTCATTATCTCCTTCCTGAACCTCCCCCCCTCCAATTTCTGAATATGCTGTCTTGTGATCCCTTCCTTTCTATACTTGAACAGACCCTCTTGGTGAACCCTATTCATGCCCTTCAAGTATTTGAAGGTCTCAATCATGTCTCCTCTGTCCCTTCTGTCCTCCAAGGAGTACATATTTAGCCTCTGTGGTCTCTCCTCATAGGGCCTTTCCTTCATCTCACCTAGCACCCTGGTCACTTTTCTCTGAAACCCCTCCAGCAGCCTGATGTCCCTTTTTAAGAAGGGGCATCAGAACTGCACACAGTATTTCAAGTGCAGCCTCACCAGTGCCATGTACAGTGGCAGAATCACCTCCTCACTCCTTGAGGTGATTCCCCTAGCTATGCACCCCCAGCATTTTATTCGCTTTCGCTGCCACTTTCCTACACTGTGCTGAGTGATTCATGTGGCCTGTGATCATCACACCCAGATCTTTTTCCTCAGCAGATACCGATATCTGCACCCCTCAGAACTGGTAACTATTTAGGATTCTTGTTTCCAAAGTGCACAAGCCTGCACTTCTTAGAATTGAAATCCAACTGCCAGGTATATGACCATCTCTCTAATGCCTCTAGGTCTTTCTGTAGTCCCTTCCCATCCCCATTCACATGTGACTCACTTGCCACTAGGAGGCGTTCTGATGTGGATATAGGCTTTGCATTTATTTTGCTGAGCCAAGGGTGACTTAGTTTGGCTTCTTTATCGATCCCTTCTTTGGGATCTGTTTTCTATCCCACTTTCAGATTTCTGTAATTCTCTCCTCCTCCTCCTCCTCATCCCTCAGGAATTTGTCAATTTTCAGATGCTCACCGTCTGTTTGTACTCCATGAATTTTATCCTGAGCGGTGTGTTAAAATTCTTAGGTTCTGAATTCTCTTTTTGTAAGAATAGTTCTTTATAAAGCTCAGAGACCTCCCCTTCAACTTTCTGGTGTGTGATCGTGTTCTCACTGGTTAAAATTTGCATGAGGGTCCTGGAACAATCACAAAGTGTAGTTTCCCAAAGTATTTTAAAATCAGCTTGATCTATGACAGCAGATTTTTTTTTCTAATCTGAGTCCCCTGGGGAGCCACTCTTTCTAAAAGTATTTCTTTAAAGTTGTTTGGTTATGCCCAAGATTGATCTCACTGAAATGTAGCCTCTTGAATTTGTTTGAAAAGTTCAGTTAGAGTGACCCTTTCCATATCTCATGTGTTCTCTCCCTCTCAAAAAACAAATAAAAAAGGAGCACACTTCAATCACCCCTAAAGGTTTGACTGGTCAACCAGTGAGTGTGTACCATGTACTGTGCACGCTCATTAACAGTTCAGTCAGTGGCTGGCCATGGCAGTGTGAAGAGGGCTGTGCCAGTTGCCGGCATGTGTCGGGTTGGGGGGGGAGCAGGGTGGTGGGTCATTACCTGCTGAGTTGGAGGGGCCACTAGACTACCAGGGGATTTATTCTTTGGGTCAGGATGGTGATTGGAGAATGGGGAGGGGGAGGGACCACTGGGCCACCAGAGATTTTGGGGAAGTGTATGTGAATGGGTATCAGGGCTGGGGAGGGACACTAGACTACCAGGGATTTCGGCAAACATTATGTGAATGGGGATTAGGGTTCGGGGAGGGGGACAACTAGACTACCAGGGAAATGTTTTTTTTACATGTTTACACAGATCAGGGATTGGGGGGGACCACTAGACTACCAGGGAAACATGGGTTTTAATTTTTACATGGATCGGGTCTTGGGGGACCTGGCCCTGTACACTTGGGCGGGGTGGTCACATGCAGATGAGCCCATAATGGGCATGCAAATGGCCCCTTAGCACCATGTATGCCCAGTGTGCTTATCTGCATGTTTGGGCTGAAAATCTCCCACGGGGGCCATAGCGCTCACCAGTGTGTGCTGCACTTTATCCCTATGGGCAGTCTTTAGCCCCACCCTTTGGTAGTGCTGCACCAAACATGGTGACCACTTGCTACTGGCCACTCTACCTGAGTCCTGTATTCAAACAGATAGTGTGGTTCAGATCATGCTATGTGTTTGAATATGGTGCCAGAGCCAGCCGGCCCTATTTTTCCATGTGGCATACCTGTTTGTGGGTGCAGCCGGCCAGCTCTGAATAAACTCCTTTACTTCATACCTTACTGCACTATGACTCAAAGCAGTCAAACCGAGTGGGACAAAGGGAACGCCTTATACAATTTTGTGGTTTCCTGCCCTACCATCTGAATTACACTCTATCATAAATTTATTGTTGTCCTAGTTCTACATGCAGGACTCATATGCATTTGTAATCATAACTCAATCTCGCATTACTTTTGCCTATGTATTCAATCCAAGGTATGTCTGCCCGGCTTATAGCTGCTGGCATTTAAACAGTACATTTCTAATTTCTATCTATACCGAAATCTCCAGTCATTAAATTCGCTGTTCGGTCTCATGATGCTCAGCTTGTGGCTTCCCTGTTATTGCCACAGCGGGGGACTGTGATGTCATAATGGGGCATTGTGAATCCAAGTAGCAGGAGCATGCTTGATGTAAGCTAAATGACTTTTGCCCTGCTCATTTGCCATATTCCTGCATACTCCTCATCAATTTAAATACCAGCTCTCCTACTATTGCTCCTGTGCAACCTAAATGGCATTTAAGGTAATCATGCATAAACCATAACAATTCAAGTAGCTAAACCTCATCAGTTCATTTACTGGCATTCACAGCTACTTTTCCCAAACCAACAGCCTCTGGCTTCACCCACCCTCCTACCACCTACCCACATCTGTATTACCTACCACCATTGAGTATTTTCAGTAACATCGATAATAGGCTTCTTTAATGGAACTGTTTGGCTTGCTTTCCATTGGCTTTGCTCATATCAGCCAATCATATCAAGTATTCCTATTAGTCAGTCTCATCACTCAATTGCATCAGTCCATCATCTCAGTCAATCACCTCCCTGGCATACCAATACCTAACCAATGGCTGCTGGCTTTGCTCAGCCTCTTCATATCTAGTGCTTTATAGTTGACTGTATGCTCTCATTCATGAATCAGAGGCATGCCAACCATGACCATTACTTTCTATGGCTCAGAGCCTGCCTTGTAGCTGATGGTCTCTCTCTCTATGCACCCATGAAGTGCGCATCTTGAGCATGCAAAACTCTGGGTGGGGTCCTTCACATCTTGCCCATAGTGGGAATGTCATCACTGTGGGTGGAGCTTTAGCCATGCAGGCTTATCAATGGCACCTTTTGATATCAAATTTAAGACTTTAGCTATGAGGAATGCAGCCCTTATGCCTAAGAGGGCTCCTTTATCGAGCTGAATCTGGATTGGTGGCGCCTTCTATGCTATTCTCCCCACAACTGCCTCTTTTTCACCTGGTTTGTTTTTAGTCGGCAGGCTGGCTGAGTGCCTCAGTGGTTGTTGCTCTCCTCCTCCTCCTCCTGGCTTGGGGGTCCACTCTAGCTTCAGAGTAGCCAATGTTGCAAAGTGCGCTCGCAACCTTTCATGGCATTCTCATTAGAGGAGTCGTGAGAGCTTTCCACCAAATTAGAATATTTTTGTGCCCTTGGATTGGGTTTCTAAATTGTAGCAGCAGAGCCATCACTAAATAAAACATCCCAAACCTGAAGGAAAGATGACCTAGGCCTTGGATCCCCAGAGGTTTCCCCCTCAAAGGGGTTTTTCTTCTCCTCAGAGCCGAAGGTGAGAATATCCAGTTACTTTAGTTGTATTTCCCTAGGATACTTAGGTAGGTTTCTGCAGTTAAGTAGGTTCCTGCTGTTGGATGGAGACGGATGGTGGCCCTCCTTTGCCATTCCCTCTCTCCTTGGGAAGTCATGCCCTCTCAGTATAATTACTTTGACCTACATTAGGTCTTTACATGTTTCAGTTATCTGCTGACCATTACCATGGTCTCTGCTGACCAATGTGAAAGTCCAAATACTCAATACCAACTCATTACCTCTGCAATGCTTCAGATCTTCACTCTTTTTGGGCACTTTCCTAAGCTACCTTTAGCCTAAGGGAATCCTTCCCATGGCACATCTAGGGGGGAACCCTCCTCCAGGGTTCCTTGTCTTCAGCATCCCTACAGGATGGTATTCCTGAGACACAGAGAAGCAACAGCCACAACAAAGTTTATTCAACAAGTTGCATAAGCACAACACCACACCAAGTTACGTAAGCACATTGAATTTAAAGGCTTAAGCCTGTGGTTCAAGGGGCTGAAGCAACAGCCATGCTCCCTCCCGCTGCCTGACCTATTTAAACTCTGCCTTTCTGCTTCATTCAGAAGCATTTTTTTCTTTGTCCCACTATCCTCCCCTCTTCCTCCAGTGTCTAGCCTCTCTCCTCAGTGCTTTTTCCTAAGCTACCTTTAGCCTAAGGGAATCCTTCCCGCTGCACCTATAGGGGAGGAACCCTCTTCCAGGGTTCCTTGCCTTTGGCATCCCTACAGGGTGGTTTCCCATGGCACAGAGAGGGGAACAGCCACAACAAAGTTTATTCAACAAGTTACATAAGCACACCACACTAAGTTGCGTAAGCACATTGAAATATCTATAAAAGTGAAAAGTGCATTTAAGATGTTTAAAAAATGGAACCAAGAATCCAAAGATCTGTAACTACATACAGCTACTGTTCTTGTAGTACAGTTTAGCCAAACATTACAATGATTAATTCTGAATCATTAGAGCAACTAGTTTAGTTATTTTATATTCTCAAAAGCTCTCTCCCTCTCTAAAAATAGAAACATAGAAACAGAATGTGATGGCACATCACTTGGTCCATTCAGTCTGTTCATTTCTCCCTACCTACACTATTACCACAGACTGTGCCCAATCAACAGTTCTTTCTCCCTCTCCTCTTCCTTTTTGCTATGATTCTCTTGTGCGTATCCCATGCATTCTTGATCAATTCTTATCTAGAAAAAAATTACATTGTTTTAAAAATGTACTCCTCACTCCACTCCGTCCAGACATTTGTATGCATCTGAATTTGGTTTTACTCACTTCACTTTTAAATTGAGGAGTACAGTACTCATCCAAAAAAGTCTTATCTGGAGCCCTGCTTGTACCCCACCACTGTTTTTCCCCACCACCTCTACTGGAAGATCATTCCAAGAATCTGCCACTCTTTCTGTGAAGAAGTACTTCCTCATATCTCTCCAGAATCTACCCCCTCCAGCTTCATAGCATATCCCCCTGTTCTTGAGCACCTTTTCTTTTGAAAAATATTCTCCTCCTGTACCTTATTTACACCTGTGAGGAATTTAAAGGTCTCCATCATATCCACCCTCTCCTTCCTCTGCTCAAGGGTATAAATATTGAGGTCCATCAGTCTCTTCTCAAAGGGTTTTTGATGCAGGCCCTGCACCATTTTAGTTGCCCTCCTCTGGACCACCTCCACTCTGTCTATGTCCTTCCAGAGATGCAACCCCAGAACTGGACACAGTACTCTAGGTGGGGTCTTGCCAGCGACCTATACAGAGGCAAAACCACCTTCCTCTTTCTGCTGGTGATACCCCTCCCTATGCACCCCAGCATCCCACTCACCCACCCTACAGCCTTGTTGCACTGCCTGGCCACCTTTAGGTCATTCAATGTGATTACCCCCAGGTCTCTTTCCCTCTTGGTGGTCATCAGTACCACTCCATCTATTTTGTACTCCTCCTCTAGATTTTTCTGCTCTAAGTGCATTATTTCACACTTTTTCGCACTGAAACACAGCTGCCATACCCATGATCACTCCTCGAGTTCTCACGTCTCTGCTCATTCTTTCCAATCCTCCCTCCCCCCCGGAGTGTCCACCCTATTGCAGATCTTGGTGTCATCTGCAAAGAGGCAAACCTTCCATTCCAGCTCCTCTGCAATATCACTTATAAAGACATTAAAGAGGACTGGTCCAAGCATTGATCCCTAAGGCACTCTGCTGGTCACCCTCCCTTCTTCGGAGTAAACTCCATTTTCCACCACCCTCTGTTGGCTATACCCTAACTAATTTCTTGTCCAGTTTACCACCTTTGGACCCACTTGTAAGCTACCCAGCTTGCTTACTGGTCTTCTGTGTGAAACAGTGTTGAATGCCTTACTGAAATCTAGGTAGGCCATGTCCATTACTCCACCCTGATGTAGTTCCTTGGTCACTCAGTCAAGCAAATCTATCAGATTCATTTGATATGACTCCCCCCACCCCCTTTGAAACCATGCTGCATTGGATCTTGTAACCCACTGGATTTAAGATATTCCACAATCCTTTCCTTCAGTGATTCCATTAACTTTCCCACCACCGATGTCAGGTTGACTGGCCTATAACTGCCAGCCTTCTCCCTGCTACCACTTTTGTGTAGTAGGACTACATATGCCCTCCTACAGTCCGCTGGAACCATTCCTGTTTCAAGGGAGCTGTTAAATAGAACTGTCAGAGGTGCAGCCAGTATTTCTCTGAACTCCCTAAATACCCTTGGATGCACCCCATCTGGCCCCATTACTCTGCCTTCCTTCAGATTAGCAAGTCCCTTCAGGACTCTCACCTCCAAAAAAGGACTAGTGTCCACCTCCCTCTCTCCAAAGCTTTTTTTTTTTTTATTTTTTTGTGGACCCTCCTTTTCTTCTTCCTCAGTGAACACTGAACAAAAAGTATTTGTTCAGGATGTCTGCCTTTTCCTGATCCCCCATTGCACAGTACCCCCCTTCCCCTTTTAACCTTACAATCCCACCCCTGGTCTTCCTCTTTTCACTTACATAACTAAAAAATATCTTGCCCCCTTTCGCCTCCTCCTGGGATGTTCTCTTTTCAGTTTGCATCTTTGTGCTCCTTACTGCTTTGCCTGCTCCCTGTTTCCTCTGATACACCTCTCTATCCTTCTCCCTCTGCATCTCCTTCTACTTTCTGAATGCTACCATTTTAGCTTTTACCTTTTCAGCCACCAGCCCAAGAGGAAGAAACAGATAGGGAGCTGATGCTAGCCATCCAAAGGACGGCAGACAAGGGTGAGGTAGTACTGGTTGGAGACTTCAATATTCCAGACGTGGACTGGAGCATCCCAGCAGCAGCATCAACTAGGAGCAGATTTATCCTGGTCTCCCTTCAGGATCTGCAAGAGAAGCTGTATGAGGAAAGACTAAAGGAGCTTAATATGTATACCCTTGAGGAAAGAAGGGAGAGGGGGGACATGATAGAAACTTTAAGTACCTTAGTGGAATCAACAAAGTCCAAGAGGGTAGCATTTTTCAGAAAAAGAGTCTTGCAAGAACAAGGGGACACAATTTAAAGATAGAAGGAGGGCGGTTCAGGGCAATGTGAGGAATATTATTTCACAGAGAGGGTAGTGGATGCATGGAACAGCCTTCCTGAGGAGGTTGTGGGGTCTAAAACTGTGGGAGAATTCAAGAATGCATGGGACAGACATAAGGCAATTCTTGTGGGGGGTAGGAAGAAATAGGCTATTGGCTAACTAGGATCTGCGGCCTATCCTGTAGGTAGGGAAATGGGCAGACTAGATGGGCCTAGCGGTCCTTATCTGCCGTCATAGTCTATGTTTCTATGTTTCTATGGATGCCTTCCTCAAGCAACTGGTCATGGAACCAACTCGGCAGAAGGCAATACTGGACCTTGTGCTCACAAACAGGGACAGTGTGATGGGGGTAACAGTTGGGGAGCACCTGGGGAACAGTGACCACCAGTCATTGTGGTTTGAAATCACAGAAAGAGCAGAACCAAACCACACAAAAACACGTATCCTGGATTTTAGGGGGGCAGACTTTGGGAAAATGGGGAGTTACTTGAAAGAAGCATTAAGGGGAATGGAGCAGGAATTGGGGGTTGAGGAACAGTGGGCAGTATTTAAAATGGGGATTACAAGAGCAACAGAATTATGCATTAAGCAGGTTAGCAAGAGGAAAAGGAAGAGGAGACCACTATGGTTTTCCAAAGAAGTAGCAAAGAAAGTGAAAGCCAAAAAGATTGCATTCAGGCAATACAAAAAGACACAGGCAGAAGGGGATAGGGAGAAGTACCAGGAGAAGCAAAAGGAGGCAGGGAGGTCAGTAAGGGAAGCCAAAGCTCAGACAGAAGAACACATTGCAAAATCAGTGAGTAGAGGGGACAAAACCTTTTACAGGTACATAAGTGAAAAAAGAAAGGCAAAGGGAGGAATAGTGAGACTGAAGGGGGAGGATGGGGGCCGCATGGAGGATGACAACAGTAAAGTTGGCATATTGAACAGGTATTTCTGCTCAGTCTTTACTGAGGAAGAGGAGGGTAATGGGTCTGAAGGGAGTACAAGTGGTGAGAATGGTGCAGAAATGGACACAAGTCCCTTTACATGAGAAAGGGTCCTGAAGGAACTGGAAGTAATAAGAGTTGATAAAGCAATGGGACCAGAAGGGGTGCACCCCAGGGTCCTTAAAGAACTAAGAGAGGTGGTGGCTGAACCTCTGGCTATCCTGTTTAGCCAATCACTGGAAACAGGGGAGGTACCCAATGACTGGAGGACAGCAGACGTAGTCCCCTTATACAAAAGTGGGAACAAAGAAGAAGCGGGGAACTACAGACCAGTCAGCCTCACCTCGGTAGTGGGGAAGATCATGGAAGCACTACTGAAGGAGAGACTGGTGGAACATCTGGTTGTCAAAGGACTACAGGACCCAATGCAGCATGGTTTCACCAGGGGGAGGTCATGTCAGACCAACCTCATTGAATTTTTTGACTGGGTGACTAGGGAGGTGGATCAGGGGAGGGCAGTGGACATGGCCTATCTGGACTTCAGCAAGGCTTTTGACACTGCACCACATAGAAGACTACTACACAAACTGGGAATATGGGTGTGGGCAGGACAGTAGTGTAGTGGGTAGGTAACTGGCTGGGTGGCAGGACACAGAGGGTGGTGGTAAATGTCTGTCACTCCACAGAGGGAAGAGTGACCCATGGGGTACCACAGGGATCAGTGCTGGGACCGGTCCTATTCAACATCTTCATCAGTGACATTGCGCAGGGCCTAGAAGGCAGAATTTCACTGTTTGCTGATGACACAAAGCTCTGTAACAGAGTTGACACACCAGAGGGTGTAGACAGAATGAGAAGGGACCTGCAGTAACTTGAAGAATGGTCAGGGGTTTGGCAGTTGTAATTCAATGCAAAGAAGTGCAAGATAATGCATATGGGGCACAAAAGCCCTGGCACAATATGTCAGTTGGGGGGTGAGGATATAGCATGCACCAAGCAAGAAAAGGATCTTGGGGTTATCATCTCTGATGACCTCAAGGTAGGGAAACAGTGTGACACGGCAGCAGGTAAAGCAAATAGGATGCTGGGATGCATAGGCAGGGGCATCACCAGCAGGAAAAGGGAGGTCATAATTCCACTATACAAGACACTAGTGAGGCCCCACCTGGAGTACAGTGTACATTTCTGGAGACCTTACTTATGTAAGGACATAGACAGGGTAGAGAAGGTTCAGGGGAGGGCAATTAAGATGGTGCATGGATTGCATCACAAGTCCTATAAGGACAGGTTGAAGAAACTGAATATGTACTCCCTGGAGGAGAGAAGGGGGAGAGAGGGGATATGATAGAGACATACAAGTATCTTACAGGGAGGAACAGGGTGCAGGGATACACTATTTTTAAGTGAAAAAGATGTTCCAGGACCAGAGGGCATTGGATGAAGTTGGAGGGAGGACAATTCAGAGGAAACGTGAGGAAGAATTTCTTCACAGAACGGGTGGTGGACAAGTGGAACACCCTGCCAGAGGAAGTGGTGGGGCCTGAAACAATCACGGGATTTAAGAATGCATGGGATAGACATAAAGGAATTCTGGAGGTCAGGGGTAAGGGGCAACAGACTTCTAGGAAAACATAAACTGAACTTACAAGCTCAAATGGGCAGACTGGGTGGGTCATAGGCCTTTATCTGCCGACACTGTCTATGTATATATGTATCTCTTTCTTTTTTTTAACCATATTTTTATTAATTTCATGTAAGCACGTTATACGTGAAAGCCTTTAGGCAGGCATACTTTAAAGGGAAACATCCACCTACAAGTGGGCCCCACCTCAGCCTGAAGCAGGGCCCAATTAGTACTTTATGAAAAAATTTTATTTTTTACCTCAGTGTGCCATCCTTAAGTTTACAAGTTTATCTGGTTGATCCTGCCCCCTCCCTGCTGGCATTTCACAATGAAGAGCACTTGCCGGCATGCCCACAACCATCCTTGGCTGTTCCCAGAGTGATGTGTCATGCAGGGAGCAGCCGGGGTGCATCCAAAGGAATATTGTATGGCAGCAGCTTCTAATAGCTCTGGTTTTGAAGCTATGAGTCTCGGTGCTATACAGAGCCCAGACATAGGCTGGCAGGTGACTGCCCTGCTTCACGTTGAGGTGGGCCCACTCGTAGCACAAGCACTTCATTTATACAGTATTGTGATAAAAGCACCCCTGAACAGTGTTACAGCAAGTGGGGGGGGGGGTACATAACTATTACCAATTATAAGCAACATTAAACAGATCTGGATTAATTGAACAGAACCAATACTAATGTTTAAACAAATTTTCATTCCAATATCAATCAATTAAACTTTATTTATAAAACGGTGCTATTCCAGAGATCATAGTGCCCTAACAATAAAATACATAAATACTCAGATAAAAACATCAATCATGACAGTACAGTATATTTCTTTAAATATTATCACAGAAGGCCAGCCCAAACAAGTACATTTTTAATGTGGTCTTGAAACTCTCCACTGTCAGGCACTCTCGTACCTGATGAGGCAGAGAATTCCACAGAGTAGGGGCCTCAAACATAAATGCCGTGACCCAGATGTCTTCAACTGGACCCTGGGAACCTCTAGCAATCCCTTGTCAGCAGAGCAGAGAGGTCGGAGGGGGCAATAAGGATACAAAAGGTCTTGTAGGTAACTTGGACCCTGTCTGTGTAGGGCATTATAGATGAGTAAATTGACCTTGAAGGTGAGCCGCCACTGAATTGGAAGCTAGTGCAGTTCACGCAGCACAGGTGTAATATGACTGGACCGAGCTAGTCCAGGCAACAACCTGGCCGCTGCATTGTTCACCAGCTGCAGGTTATGGGTATCAACCCCTGGAAGCCCTAGGTAAAGGGAGTTAGAGTAGTCAAGGTAGGAGGGCACAGAGGCGTGGATGAACATTGAAAGGTCACTGGACAGAACAAGGTGCTTAATCCGGGCAATATTTCTTAGACGGTAAAAAGTGGACTTGAAGACAGCCAACATCTGTGAATGAAGCGTTAGCTCATCATCAAATATTACACCCAGATTCCACACCCATTCAGAGGTCAGCAGCTGACCTCCCCGGAGCCAAAGCCCAGAGGGACAGCCAGCCACCAGCCGCTCTGTCCTGTGACCCAGATCCTCACCAACACCTTGGTCTTGTCAGGATTTAACTTCAGCCAGCTGGCATTCATCCAGTCCTGTATCTTGGCGAGGCAGTTATTAAATTAACCAGCCTGGGAGTGGGTCCCAGGGTGGTAGCCTGTGTAAAACATTGGCTGGACAACAGGACATAGAAGATAATTGTAAATGGAGTCCACTCTGAAGAAAGAGGGGTTACTAGTGGGGTACTGCAGGGTTCAGTACTGGGTCTGGTCCTTTTTAATGTCTTTGAATATGACATTGCAGAGAGACTGGAAGGAAAAGTATGCCTCTTTGCAGATGACACAAAGATCTGCAACAGGGCTGATACACAAGGAGGCATGGAAAGGATGAGAAGGGACTTGGCAAGGTTGGAGGAATGGTCAGAAGTATGGCAGCTTGGATTCAGTGCAAAGAAGTGCAAAATAATGCACCTGGGAAACAAAAACCCAGGGGAAGATTACACAATGGGGGAGGGAGGCGTAGTAATAACAACAACAAAAATGGAAAGGGACCTGAGGGTAATCATATCAGATGACCTTAAGGTTAGCAAGCAATGTGAGAAGGCAGTAGGGAGGGCTGGGGGGGGATACTAGGACGTATAGGGAGAGGCATCACCAGCAGAAAACAGGAAGTTGTTATTCTTCTGTACAGACAGTTGGTGAGACCCCATCTGGAGTACTGCGTCCAGTTCTGGAGACTCCATCTCCGCAAGGACATAGACAGGACAGAGGCAGTCCAGAGGAGGGCAACTAAAATGGTGCAGGGTCTGCAAGAGAAGCCATATGAGGAGAGACTGAAGGAGCTTAGTATGTATACCCTTGAGTAAAGGAGGGAGAGGGGGGACATGATAGAAACTTTTAAGTACCTCAGTGCAATCGACAAAGTCCAAGAGGGTAGCATCTTTCAGAAAAAGAGATGTGCAAGAACAAGGGGACACAATTTGAAGACAGAGGGGGGACAGCTCAGGGGCAATGTGAGGAAGTATTTTTTCACAGAGAGGGTGGTGGATGCATGGAACAGTCTTCCCCGAGGAGGTTGTGGGGTCTAAAACTGTGGAAGAATTCAAGAATGCATGAAACAGACATAAGGAAATTCTTGTGGGGGGTAGGAAGAAATAGGCTGTTGGTTAACTAGGATCTGCAGCTTATCCTGTAGGTAGGGAAATGGGCAGACTAGGTGGGTCAAGCGGTCCTTATCTGCCATCAGAGTCCATGTTCTATGTTAAACACCAAGGCCGCACTATCCTGATTGGGCATAAAGGACAGATGGAACTGGATGTCATCTGCATAGCAGTGAAACCCCAGCCCATACCTCCTTACAATGTCTCCCAGCGGCAGCATGTACACCACAAACAACATGGGGGATGGCACAGGGCCCTGCGATGCTCCACATGGCAGAGAGAATGAATCAGAGGAATAAATCCCTGACACCACCCTCTGCAATCTGCCAGTGAGGAAAGTGTGGAACCACCTGAAGACTGTCCCAGACAGGCCACAGATGAACCACAGATGCTCTAGCAACACCCCATGGTCCATGGTGTTAAAAGCTGCTGAGAGATCAAGAAATCAAATCAAATCAAATCAACTTTATTTTTATAGCGCCTTTCAAAGCCAAGGCGCTTTACATAAAACATATACATACTGATTAAAAAAGAAGGACCAAGATGGAATGGCTCTTCTGATCTCTCACAACCAGTAGGTCATTGAGCACCCGAACAAGGGCAGTCTCATTGTTATGTCCCTTCCAAAATCCAGACTGGAGAGGATCATAGATATCATGGATGGTTAGATGATTCTCCAGTTGCAGCGCAACCACCATTTCAATAACCTTCCCCATGAAGGGGAGGTTAGAGACTGGTCTGTAGTTAGCAGGGCAGTCTGGGTTGAAAAAAGTTTTCTTAAGGAGGGACATCACCACCACCTCCTTTAGGGAGTCCAGAAACTCACCCAATTCTAACAAACTCCAAACTATCTCCACTAAGACCAGGCCGATGACATTAACACACCCCATTGAGAGGTGCATTGGGTCTGGATCCAAACTATAGCAGGTCGGCTACATAGTCTGGACAATCTGCATGACATCCACAATCTCCAGCTGGTCAAAGTCTGTCCAACTACACCAAGGAGTCGCAACCTCACACCGACTGCCACTACCCCCGCATAGAGCGAGCTGATCAGATCTCGGACCTGATGTTGGCAACCTTATCAGCAAAGAAGCGAGCAAATTCCTCACACTTTTCTTGTGAAAATGCTCTTCGAACTTGCAGGCAGGCTGGATTGCACAGTCTGTCAAAAGAGCTGAGCTGGTTGATTCTGAGCTGCAGCAATCTCCCCAGACAGGAACACTGCCTTCTTACAAGAGATTGTCGATTGATAGTCCCTGTAATGGTCCAGCAATCTAAGTCTGTCGGCATCAAGGCACGATTTCCAATAGCACCACTTCAACCTTCGTTCTACTCACCTCAGCTCCCTCAAGGTCCCATCAAACTAGGAGGATCAAGTGTGAAAGGTGAGAGGACAAACCCAGACAGGAGCTATAGCATCCAGAGCCCCAGCCACAGCCCTGTTATAAGCCTGTAGTAGGTTCTCCGGACCTTCACTTGCACCCAGTAGTCCCAATAGGTCCAACTCCACCAATAGTCCATCTGGAGTCAGACCCTTCAATGGGCAGTACTGGACCATCTCCACAGGTGCAGGCCTATAGGAGGAAGCCTGGAAATTGAACCTTATAGTGTAGTGGTCCGACCATCTCACCACCACTAAGTCAGAGGTCTCCATCCCCAGGAGGAAGACCAGATCCAGAGAGTGGCCATGATTATGGGTCGCAGAGGCAACTGCCTGTGAAGCCCAACAAATTAATAAGTTGGAGGAAGTCTGACCAAACTGCGAGAGCTCGTCGTTGATCCAGGCATTGAAGTCACCCAGCACCATCAATCTGGGAGACTCCAACACCACGTCGACAACAAAGTCCGCAACTTCCTACAGGAACTGCTTCTCGTCGCCTGGTGGACAGTAAATGAGAATGATCCTGCACCCCACACCTGCAATCACTGTACACTCAAAGAACCCAGTCTACTCAACTGGTGCAGCTACAAGGCCCAATTCTGATCTAAAACAAATTGCTACCCCACCGGCCCCTGTGATCCAACCTCAAGCGGTGTATCACCAAGAAGCCAGCTGGAATCACTGCCTCTAATATGGGGCCAGCATTTTCATCCAGCCAGGTCTTGGTGATGCAAACCAGGTCCGTTGACCCAACAAGATCGGCACTAATAGCTGTCTTGTTTTTAATGGACCTGGCATTGTACAACACTGCTCAAGCTGGATGAGATACTGAGGCCAGCCGAGCTACTGACCCACTGACAGCGGAGCCCTTGGGCATGTGTACCAGGCAAGGTGAACCTCGTTCTGGGACCCATTTCACCCCAGGGTGTCTTCTGGTCCTCACTACGCCAATCCGACCACTCAGCTCTTCTCCCTTCCACCCTCCTGGGGATGGAGACCTCCGATTTGGTGGTGGAACCGGTAAGCTGGTTGGACCACCACAATATAAGCTGTTGCCACCATGAGTAGGGACTTAAGTAATGTTCGAGCAGTGTCCTACACCCTATCAAAGGGTTAAACGTCCCCTACTTGCAACTTCAGGATGAAGAAATCATTTAACAGCATTTATACCTTTCTACAGAGAACAGTTTATAATTCAAAATCTACTAAAATGTACTTTGTGAAAGACTTTTAACATTTTGTAAATAACTTTCTTTTTCTGAACTCTGCATTAATACAACATATAAACAAGCATTTGTTAATGCTGACTGTTGTCTTGCTGGCATTGGCATTGGTAGTGCCGGAGTTAGAGATGCATTATAGGAATGGCAGTGAAGTATTGAAGTGACTCCAACCCCACCCCCACCCTGTAGAGACCGACAGGCATTGCGGTGTGCCTTTGGGTCATCAGCTATAATGCTCATGCCATTGCACCTCACCCTACCCTGTAGACACTGACAAGTGTCATGGTGTGCTTTGGGATCTTTGGGCGTTATACTTACCCCATTCCATAAGGAAATATGCTGAGGTGGGTGCAGTATAGGAGAATGGGGTGAACTTTGTGGCCAAGCAGTGCAAGGCACACCACGATGCCTGTCACTGGCTGCGGGGTGGGGGTGGAATGATGTGAGCATTACAGCCGATGATCCCAAGTCACACCCCTGTTGCCTGTCAGTCTCTACAGGGTGGGGTGTTACAGTTGGAAACCGTAACACCGTAGGTGTTTGTTGGTATTTTCACTCCAAATTTTCAACATGGGCTGTTTGTGAGCCCACCTTATGAAAAGCGGTACTATCAGTTTGTTAGCTGAAAAGTGATTTTGCACAGTGGCTATGCCATTTGGTGACACAGGGACGAAAACACATTTTGGGCAGGGTGTGGAAATGACATCTGTATTGTTCATGAGGAGGCATAAAAAATGGCAACGTTGAAAATATGTAGTGAAAATATGAAAAATGTGTGAAGTCATGAGCATGCATAGAAACTGCGCAACACACGTCCGTAACTCAATTAATTTTGGGAGTTTTTTAGCCACATTTTCAACATAGGCATTTTGGGACTTCCCCTCATGAACAGTGGCGCTGTGATTTTGTTACTCAGTCCCAAAAGTTGATTTCTCACAGCGACCACGCCATTGTGTGCCACAGGTACGGAAACACATTTTGGGCAGGCTGTGAAAAATGACAGCTGTACTGTTGATAAGGAGGTGTGAAAAAATGCCAGTGTTGAAAATGTGGCATGAAAATATTGCAAATTTGCAAAGTTACTAGGGTGCGAAGAAACTGCGCAATGCATGCTTGTAACACAGTCATTTTATGGACGTTTGGCACTAAATTTTCAACATAGGCATTTTAGGACCTCTGCTAACGAACAGTGTCACCATCATTTTCTCAAACTGTCCCAAAAACTGATTTTGCACAGCAACCACGATATTCTGGGCCAGACGTGCAAAAACACATTTCAGCCAGAATATGTAAAATGACAGCTGTACTGTTCATAAGGAGGTGTGAAAAATGCCAATTTTGAAAATCTGGAGTGAAAATATTGCAAATTCATGAAGTTAACAGCGTGCGTGGAAACAGCACAACACACGCTCTTAAAACAGCCATTTTTTGGATTTTTTTTCACCAAATTTGCAACATAGGCTTTTTGAGAGACCCCCTCATGAACAGTGGCACTGTCGTTTCATTACCCAGTCCTGAAAGGTGATTCCACGCAGTGACTGCAAAATCACCTTTCGGGATCGAATAATGCCATGACAGTGACTGAATTCACGATGAGAGGTCCCAATAACCCCATGTTGAAAATTTGGTGCAAAAATTCCAAACAATGGCCGCGATATGCACCAGAGTTGAAAAAACCCTATTTATACCATTATGCAGCTTACCGGGATTTCTTTAGTTTGCGATTGGTTTTGAAGAGTGCAGACATGTTCACGGTCCACTGAAGATCATCGTGCCAGACTCTGGAGGTAAGTATGGGGTGAGGGGGGTGTGGGAGGCAGGGTGTGCAGAAGGTGGGCACGGGTTGTGGGAGGGGCAGGGAGACCACGAGGGACCATTTTCTTCTTTCACGGGGTAAAAAAAAAAAAACATTGCAGGATGGTTTTTCTTTTTCAGGGGATATGGCATGCTGGGGTGGGCTCCCTGCGTGACACCTAAGTGTTTTGGGGGGCATGCTGTAGCCGACGGGGGATTGGGCACCCCTGTTGGCACACAAACAATTGGGGGGTGCATGATGCTGACGGGGAGTGGGTTCCCCCATCGGCACACACATTGGGTCAGGGCATGCCTACAGATGGATTGGGCACCCTTGAAGTTGGCATTATGGCAGGGAGTGTGCCGCCATGTTTTTACTTTTTCACCAGGGCAAGCACGTCAGGAGGTGCCACTGCGTATGTCGAGCTTTGCTCGCATTTCAGTGGACCTTTCATTAGATGTGTTCGCAACATTAGGTATTCATGGTGTGGCGCTGGCATGTGGGCTTATTGGGGAATGAGTGACGTACCTACTGGTGTGTGCCCTGCATTCGCCCAACAGTGACTGCACCTCCAATTCTGCTACTACCGCAATATGTTGGCTGCACATGCACGAGCCAACATAAAAAGGATAAGTCATGAGTAACACCTTATTTTCATAAGGAAACAGATTGTAATATATGGCCAGCATTAAAATATTAACAATGCTCCTTATGCATTTTGGGTGCGAATCTGAGAGTCAGAAATACCTAGGACAGGGGGAGGACTGCACATCCCATAACAAACACACATTCACACACCCCATTACACATACACAGATAGATGCGCTTACATACAGTACCTCTTTACACACACACATACACACACACGTGCACACATAGACCCTTATATTCCGTACCCCTTTAGACACACACACACACACACTTACACATACACACATACACAAATGCACCACACACACACACGCACACACACACACACACACACACATTGATTTAGACACCCCACTATAGACATAGACAAACATACACACATCCCTACACCCACCATGTAGCACCCCTTGTGGTCAACACCCCGATGGCGAAACACAGAAAAAGACCATTATAGTGACATTCGTGGTAATGGTCCTTTTTTCTGTGTTCTGTCCCAATCATTCAGCCTCACGGACCAACTCCAACCTGGGTTGGAATCCCCTAAGTCGGGGGTGAGAGAGCAGAACCCCGCATGGGGGTGTCACAGAAACACAATGGATAGAGGCGACACAATACTCCATGCCGGTATTGTGCCACCGCTGTGGGGAGGTTGGCATTCTCGCCAACGTAGATATCTTGGTGCTTCCCACACACAGACTCTTGCACACACCCTGCACATGGGTGTGTTTGGTGGCAACCGCAGTTGGAGGGGATTTACTGTTTGTCCAGGCTGGAATGCAGGAGCAGTGGGAGAAGCTAGATTCTGTGGCTGAGCAGGATGGAAACATTAGTGTGGAGGGTGATTTTTGTTGTTCGGTCACTTGGCGGCAGCAATGGGAGTGAGGTTGGTTCTGTGTCCAGGGCTGGATTTGGTGGCAGCATCTGTGGGAGGGGGTTGTTTCAGTACCTCTCTCTTATGAGGGAGACTGGAAAAGAGTTGTTGTGTGCGAGTAAAGTTACTGTGTTTCTCCACCTTGAGTGAGAAAGGAGGAGAGTCACTGAGTGGGAGCAGCATATGTACAATATGTCCCCTTCTCCTAGAGGGGAATGGGAAAAGTCACAGAGGGGCACTGTTGCAGTGTCCGCCTTCTCCTCAGGGGACCAGAAAAGAGGTGTTAAAGCAGCAGTGCCATGAAAAATGTTTTTCTAGGTACCTCTTATGCTGCAAGAAATGAGTTGTTTCTATTTTCTCACTCCTAACCCTTGTCAGCTCTATAATGCTATTTCTATGCTGAATGTGGGGGTCATCTTTTTTCTTGAGAAAAAAAAGTAAATTAAAACATTATCAGATTTTGGTGAAACTAGAAAATGTTACCATTACATAAAATTGGAAGAGTCTAGCATCTTTTACTGTGAAAAAGAGGTAGGGTCCAAATATTTGCCCTTGTGCTTTAAGTGGTGCCGATTTTGTAGATTCCCTGGTGTCTAATGTCACTCTCTCCCTCTCCCAGCCCTGTGTACCAAAGTCCCTGGTGTTTAGTGGCTCTCTGTTCCTTGTCCACTCCTGTCACACACTCCCAGGTGTATAATGACTCTCTCTCACACAGCCCTATCACAAACTCCCAGATGTCCAGTGACACTCTCTCTCACACTCAGCCATGTCACAAACTCTCAAGTGTCTAGTGGCACTCTCTCTCACACTCAGCCATGTCACAAGCTCCCAGGTGTCTAGTGACACTCTCTCTCACACTCAGCCATGTCACAAACTCCCAGGTGTCTAGTGGCACTCTCTCTCTCACACACAGCCCTGTCACAAACTCCCAGATATCTAGTGACACTCTCTCTCTCACACACAGCCCTGTCACAAGCTCCCAGGTGTCTAGTGGCACTCTCTCTGACACACAGCCCTGTCACAAACTCCCAGATGTCTAGTGACACCCTCTCTCACACACACAGCCCTGTCACAAAGTCCCAGGTGTCTAGTGGCACTCTCTCTCACACACAGCCCTGTCACAAAGTCCCAGGTGTCTAGTGGCACTCTCTCTCTCACACACACATAGCCCTGTCACAAAGTCCCAGGTGTCTAGTGGCACTCTCTCACACACAGCCCTGTCACAAAGTCCCTTGTGTCTAATAGAAATAGATTAGTTGCCGTATTGGTCCTTGTAAGAACAAATCCAGAAGCAAATGGGTTGATACCTTTTATTGGACCAACAAAGATGTTCCAAAAAGAAAACAATGTCTAAGCTTTTAGACCAACCAAGTCCTTCCTCGGAGACTTATGGCAATTGTTCAGAGAGAAGGACTTGGTTGGTCCTAAAGCTTAGACATCGTTTTCTTTTTATAACATCTTTGTTGATCCAATAAAAGGTATTAAACCATTTGCTTCTGGGTCTAGTGTCTAATAGAAATATAAAATTTGTTGGCAGAAAAGGACCACATAGCTCATCCAGTCTATCCAGATGGTCCCTGCCTACCCTGTTTCAGCAGATTCTTCCTGGTGTCCGGTGACCCTTCCTCTTCCCTGCCAAATAATTAATATTCTCCTATGTCTAGCCCACACATGCCTGAAGCCTCCTACTTTTTTTGTGTCCACCACCTCTGCTGGCAGTTTGTTCCAGGCATCCACCACCGTTTCAGTGAAGTAATACTTCCTCACATCCCTCTTAAACTTCCCCTCTTCCAGCTCCATCACATACCTTCTGGTCCAGGTGATATTTCTACTTTGAAAGAGATCTCCCTCCCGTACCTTGCTTAACACCATGAGGTAATTATAGGTCTCTATCATGTCTCCTCTTGCTCTTCTGTCTTCAAGGTTGTACATGTTAAGATCCTTCAGCGACTCCTTGTACAGCCTTTGATGCAACTCCTGCACCATTTTGATTGCACTCCACTGGAGTGCCTTCACCTTGTCTGTGTCCTTTCTGAGGTGCAGTTCCAGAACTGGACATAATATTCCAGGTGTGGTCTCATCAGTGAGTTATACAGTGGTAACACCACCTCCTTCATCATGCTGGTGATACCTTTCCCTGTACATCCCAGCATCCCACTGGCACTACCCACTACTGTACTGCTACTTTGAGGTAATCAAATATGATAACCCCAAGGTCCCTTTCCTTCTTAGTGACTGTCAGTACCTCCCCCTCATCCTATACTCAGCTCCTGGGTTCATATGCCCTAGGTGTATGATTTTGTACTTTTTGGCATTGAACCCCAGCTCCCATGCCCTTGACCATTCCTCAAGTTTCCCAAGGTCTCACACATTCTCTCCACCCCCTCCTGTGTATCTGCCCTATTTGCAGATTTTGGTATCTGCAAAAATGCATACCTTCACTTCCAGTTCTGCAGTGTCACTAATAAAGATGTTGGAGAGGACTGGTCCCAGTACCTAGCCCTGCAGCACCCTGCTGGTCACTCTCCCATCATTAGAGTGAGCGTCATTAACCACCACCCTCTGTTGCCTATCCGTTAATTAGTTTCTTACCCAATTTACTGCTTTAAATCCCACTCCATGGCTGCTCAGTTTATCAGTCTCCTGTGGGGCACAGTGTCGAAGGCCTTGCTATAGTCCAGATAGACCATGTCCACTGCTCTTCCCTGATCAACTTCCCTGGTCACCAAGTCAAAGAAATCAACCAGATTTGTCTGGCATGATTTCACCCCTCATGAATCCATGGTGCCTTTCATCTTGTGGTACACTGGATTCAAGAAACTCTACTAACCTTTCATTTTATAGGGTTTCCATGAATTTCCCCACTGCTGATGTGAGGATGACCAGCCCATACTTGCTAGTCTCCTCCCTGTTGCTGTTCTTATGCAGTGGGACCATGCTTGCTCTTCACCAGTCCTCTGGAACCATAACTGTTTCCATTGAGCTGTTGAACAAAGTCATCAGTGGTGCAGCAAGCATCTCTCTGCGTTCCTTAACTACCCTTGGATGTATCCCATCTGGTCCCATAGCCTTGTCCACTTTCAGACCTGCAAGTCCCTTCAGGACTCTTTCTATGTGTCCACTAGTGTTGCTTGGATAGTGCCTCTGTATATCCAACTGTGCTCCGCTGGATGGCAGCACTATCCAGGAGGGAGATGACCCGGGATCCAGCGGAATTTGGAGGTCGGAACCCAGGTCAGATCCCATGTTATCTGACACTGGATCCAGGGATCTGGCTCTGGATCACTGGATCCCTGGATCCAGCATCAGATAAAGCAGGATCTGACCTGGATCTGGGGAGGTCAGATCCATGGTCGGATAGTTGGCAGGTATTTGGTGGAACCGGATTGCTCAGGATACTATTCAAGCATCACTAGTGTCACTAGTGTCCACCTCCCCCATTGTTCCTGCTGCTCCCTGGTGGTATGTCTCCCCCTCACTTCACTGTGAAGACTGAGAAGAAGTGCATGTTCAGGATGTCTGCTTTTCCTTGACATTCTTCTGTGCTGTCTCCCTCTGTCATCCTCCTTATCCTTACTATCCCTCTACTTATTTTCCTCTTCCCACTTACGTACTCGGAGAAAGTCTCTGGCTATCCTTTCCTGTCTGTGCCTTCACTCCCCTCACTGCCTTTCCTGCTTCCCTCCATTTTACTTCATGCACTTCCCTATCTTCCTCCTCCTGCTTTTCTTTGTGCCTTCTGTATGCCACCATTTTTCCCTTCACCACCATGGCCACTTCCCTAGAATACCATAAGAGTCTTTTTTTTCTTTTGCTTTTTCTCACCTCTGTTATGCAGAGTCTGGTTGCCTTAATTATGTCTCCATTATTTTTACCCACTGTTTTTCTAGCCCTCCCTGGCAATCCATCCCTACCAGGCATTTTCTGAGGCAATCTCTCATTCCTTTAAAATCCACCCTCCTAATGTCCGGGATCCTCAGCCTCATGTGCTTTGCCTCTGCTCCCTTTTTTTTTTTATAGCACATTTTTTGCCCACTCCCAGCCGGGGGCTCAGTGGCAACAGCACTGACCATCAGTGGCTTCTTCTCCCCTCCTTGTGGGAGAATCATGCTCCCTTCTTAATGTTGAACTACACTGTAAGGTGATTACTGCTATGTAGGAGACTGCCCACTATGATGTCCGCAGTGCTGTCTCTGTTTGTAAAGACTAGATTTAGCATTGCCCCTTCCCTAGAGGGTTCATTGACTAGCTGTCTCAGAAACGCCCCCTATAGGGAGTCAAGGATGGCCCTGCTCCTTGCCCAAGCTGCAGCTGGAAGCTGTGGGAAGGCTGCAATCCACATCTGGCAGATTGAAGTCCCCATCTAGCAGCACCTTCCTCCTATTTGCAGTCCTGATGATGACTTCCTCTGGTGCCTTATCCCACTTCTATCCCCATGCTGGAAGTCTGTATATAACCCCTGTAGGGATAGAGGCCCCAGATCATGTCTCCAGGATGTCCCACAGCACCTCTAGCCCTTCCTTTTCCTCTGGGTGCCCCTGTATTTTCATAGCCTTGGTTCCCTCACTCACATGTAGAACAACCCCTCCTCCCCTCCCAATCTCTCCTAAACAGAGAGTAGCCTGGTAAGGCTATGTCCCAGTTGTGATTGTCAGTACACCATGGCTCAGTTATGGCCACCAAATCCGGACTATCCTTCTCCATGATGGCCTCTGGGTGTAGAATTTTGTTTAGGGATGGGCAAAGTTGGGGTTGATTTGGATTTGTTTTGGGATTTTACAAATCCAGGCTGAGTTTGGGTTTGGATTTGCAAAGGATTTGGATTTGCCAGATTCAGCCTATTTGTATAATTGAAGGAAAGGTGGAGGGGAGGTTATAGGAGAAAAGCACCAGAAAACGTGAATGAAGTGACAGTAATATTAAAAGGGTGTCCACTTCCTGAGATACATTGCATCCTGCTGTTAAAAGTGTTATTTTCTGACCAGCCCGCATGTTCTAATCCCAAATTTTCTACATGCGTTTTTTTGACTGCACCTCATGAACTAGATAGGTGTTGTTTTTCAAATCCCACTGGAAATGTCATTTCATAGAACAATGGTGAAACAGTATTTCTGGGATTTAAAAAATGACATCTGTCTAGTTCATGAGGTGGGGGTAAAAAAAGGCCTATACTGAAAATTTGGGGTCAAAATCTTTAGAAACCATGACATTATGAGTGTAAGTTAAAATGAACTAAGTGCAAAAATCACTTTAGACTTAGTTTTTTTCTCAGTTCGGGGCTGGACACAGTTCAGAGAGGTTGCATGCTATGATACGAGAGGATTACCATGGGGGACTTTATCGGGGTAAGTTGGTAGCTGGGAGGTGAGGGGTGCTGGGGGAGTGGGGTGGGGTGGGTGGATTGGGTGAGAGATGCATCGATGGACTGTTTTCTTTTTACAGATTAATGGGGGGTGAACAAGGACAGTGTTGCTGCATTTTCTGGGTGCTAAGATGGTGGGAGAGGGTGAGAGTTTTAATTTTATTGGCCGACGGCTTGAGCAACCTGGTGGCCAAAAGAGATTGAAGTGTCTGTGTGCCACTGGGCTTGGGCAACCTGGTGGCCAAAAGGGAATTAAGGAGTTTCTCATGGCCACAGGGCTTGGGCAATCCAGTGGTCAAAATGAGATGAGGGGGACCAGAGGAACTGGGGGGGTATCTTCTGTGTGGCAACCAGCTTTGGGCAACCCAGTTGCCCAAAAAAAAATTAGGCCACGTATTGGTGCCTCTGTGGCCACCAAGAAACCCAGTCCCTCCCTCCCCTGCATTCCCTAGCAGAATGGCACGCTGAACAGCTGCACCGTATGTTATACACTGAGTTTGTGCACATGCGCTGCTCAGGCACTCTTTGACCTATTCTACAGCCTCGTAAGCCTGTCACAGACAGGGGGGCTGGAGAGTGTGAGATATGAGCCAAGCTGGCTGTGTTCAGTTTGGGTCTTGCAAAAACTGTGCCACCTGCATCTGTAGTGGCTTGGTTTTCAAGAGAAGCCTTTGGGTTATCCCTAATGTTAGTTCCCAAACTCCTTACATTGGTGCACATGGCTTTTCATAACTTGCTCCCTTCCTGCCTGCACCCCCTCTTCTCCCCTTCTGCCTACGCTGTTCCATGAAGCTCCTCTTGACCCCCCTCTTCCTTAGTTACCCTCTCTATTTCTTGTCTCTCTTACTCCTCTCTTCTTGCATTCTTGATTTATACCCACTTTGTCCTCTGCCTTGTCTACATCCCTTTCTTCTTGCACACCTGCCATAGGGTAGCTTTCTCCTCTTGAGCCCTCCCTCCTTGTTGCTACATTATGCAGGGTGGGGGCAGTTTTTGCCTTCCTTGGTAATACAGACCCTCCCAGCTAGTTTAAATGTTCATCCAAGTGACATTTAAAACAAAGGCTGAAGAGCATGCATCCTACCCGCCACCCCCACCCTCTCGAGCCCACCAAGGTCCAGTCATTCTGCCCTGATAGCGATTGGCACAGTACTCTACTCACCTCCTGATCCATTTGCCATCTAAGGGAGAATCATGCATCCAGCTCTGTCAATATACTGGAGTGCATCGATGTGTCACTTTGCATGATTTTTTTAGTTAGACGTCTTGCAAACCTCTGGTGATTGGAAGTTTGCAAGACATCTAACTGAAAACCATGTAAGCTAGTATATCAGTGTATTCTGTTATATCAGTATAGGTGGATGCATGAGTTTTGTTTAGATAGTGGTTGGCTGAGAAGGTGCGTGTAGGGGTATGCTTGTTCCTATCAAGAAAAGGAGTGCCACTAGACATCAGGGACTTTGCAACAGGGCTAAGTGATGAATAGGGTATCACTAGACAGCAGGGAGTTTGGCAAGGGGATGGTGGTGGAGGGGGACCACATAGTGTTCAGCACTCAGAGCCACTGTGGGCTATGATTAGCTGTGGCCATATGGTGCAGCAGCCCATAGCACCTACAAGAGCAACTTTAAACCAGAGTAGAAGGGGAGCAAGCAGTTGTTATTTTACGGTGCAGATTCCCACAAGATCTTGATGGGCTGCTCCCAAGGATGATGAAAAAGGTGAGGCAAACGCTGGCAGCACCCTTGGCAGACCAAGTCAATGAGTCATTGACAATAGGGGAAGTACTGTTGGTGGACTAGAGGGTGGTGAAAGTGGTCCCCTTGCACAAAGGTAGGAACAGGGAGAACCTGGGAAATTACAGACTGAATAATCTTATTTTAATAGTTAGCATACTTAATCGGAAAACAAATGAAGAACAGACTGTTAAATTCCTAGAGGAAAACAGGCTTATGAATAGGAACCAGCATGGGTTCACTTGAGGCAGGCAATATCCAAGGAACTTGATCTTTTCAATTCGATGACACTGATAATGGTTAGGGAACAGGCAGCCGACATCTTGTATCTGAACTTCAAGGCGCTGACTCTGTATCTACAGGCACCCCTTCTTCACCCAGCCCTGTCACAAACTCCCCGGTGTCTAGTGGTACTCCTTCCCTCACCCAGCCCTGCCACAAAGTCCTATAATGTCTAATGGCACCCCCTCCATCACCCAGCCCTGTTACAAAATCCTTTCTTTCTAGTGGCACCCTCCCCTCCCTAATAGCGACTGGCACCGTACTCTACTCACCTCCTTAGCCAGTTTCTGTCTAAATGAAAGGCATGCATCTAGCTCTATTGATATACTAGAGTACATTGACATAGTGGTTTGCATGACTTTCAGTTAGGCATCTTGCAAACACAGAAATATAGAGAATGTCATCAGAAAAAGACTGTCAGTCCATCCAGTCTGCCCTGTTTTGCCCTATCCTACCCTAGGACCTAATGTCTAGTCAGGGTTATTGCCTGCACCTCCCCCCTTGCTCCCTGCCCTACTGCTTCCCCCGAGTAATTATTAAGCCTTTTACTCTGTCTCATCCATGTCTGAAACCATTAATGGTTCTTGCACCCACCACCTCTGTTGCTAGACTGTTCCATGGCTCAGCCACTGGATATCCTGCGATGTGGGCACATTGCAAGTGGGTGCCTACCGAAACATCGACCCACTTGTGGTGTATACCCTGATGGCGAGGGAGTAGGGAGGGCGACTGGATAGGGAGGATCCATGAATGGAGATGGGATGTCACTACATGTATAAGTGCATGGGAGGGGGGAGCGAGCACTCTGAGCAAGGGGCGGGAGGGTTTGCCTGGGGTGGTGCCGCAGTCTGCCACTGAGCTGGCTCCATTGTGAGGTGGGGTGGGTGCTGGCCTGGGGTGGCTGAGATGCAGGGTTTGGGTCTGGGCGCAGATAAGTTTTGTTACGCCCTGCCTGAGACAGTGACATTTTTTTTTTTACTGTTACCCCCCCGATATGCACCACCCTGGAGTTCAGGAATCTAAATGTGGGGGGAGGTCTCTGAGAGGGCACAGCCACCAGATAACAGTAAAAATACCTAGTCCTGCCTTGTTGTCTCTGTCGCCGAGTTTGTACATCACCGAAATAGAATTTTTTCGATGTACACTTGCCATAAGGATGACCGCCTTTCAGCAAACGCCCTTATGACATAGAACCCAACCACTGTCCCTGTAAAATAAAACTTTCTCAAATCCCTGCTGCATCCCCCTCCTCCCCCGCCAGCTTCCACTCATGTCCCCATGCTCTTGATTCACCAATCCTGCTGAATGTTTCCTCGTAATTTACCTTGTTTGCTCCTTTCAGGAACTTGAAGGTCTCTATCATATTGCTCCACTCCCTTCTGGTCTCCAGTGAGTATAAGTTCACGGCCTTAAGCCGATTCTAGTAGGATCTGCCCTCCTGGCCTTGAATCATTTTGGTTACTCTACACTGCACCATCTCTAGCACGTCTTTGTCTTTTCTTAAGTGGGGGTTCCAGAACTGGTCATAGTATTCCAGATTCAGCCTTAACAGTGATCTAAGGTGAGGCAAGTGTAACCTCCATCCTCCTGCTGCCAAACCCCCCTCTCTAAGTGTCACAACATCCTGATTGCCTTGTTGTGCACCTTACTACAATGGCTAGATTGTTTTAGGGAGTTGTTTTTGATGACTCCAAGGTCCCTTTCCTCAATGGTAGTGTCCAACTTAACTCCTCCCATCCAATATTCTGGCCTAGGGTTCTTGTTCCCTATGTGCATCATTTTGCACTTCTTGGTATTGAATTTCAACTGCCAAACTTTGTGCCAAATCTCTAATCTTTGCAGGTCCCTCAGCAGCTCCCTAACCCCTTCCATGCTGTTTACCCTGCCACAGAGCTTAGTGTCATCCGCAGAGAGGCACAGCTTGCCTTGTATGTCTTCTCCTATGTCACTGATGAACATATTAAAAAGGACCAGCCCAAGGACTGAACCCTGTGGCAACACACTCGTGATCTCCCTCTCCCCTAACTTAACACCATTTACCACCATCCTGTGCTGTCTCCTCCCCCCCCAGCCAGGTTCTCACCCATCTAACTAGATTCTTTGTGTTCCCATATCCACTTACTTCTTCACCAGCCTTCTTTGCAGCACAGAGTCAAATGCCTTGCTGAAGTCCAAGTAGAGCAAATCCACTGGTTGTCCTTTGTCCACTGCCCTAGTTACCCAGTCAAGTAACACCATCTGGTTGGTCTGACAAGATTTCCCTGTAAAGAACTTGTGCTGCTTACTATCCTAGAGCCCATTTTCCTCACAGGTAGTTCACATGGTTCTCTTTGACTAGTGTCTCCATTAGTTTACTTACTGTAGAGGTAAAGACTGTAGTTCCCTAGTTACTCTTTGTCTCCTCCCTTGTGGAATGGAACAGCATCTGCTACCCTCCAGTCTTCCAGAACAACACCCATGACTGTAGGGAGCTATTTGAATAGCCCTGCCAGGGGTTCAGCCAGTTCTGATGAAAGCTCCCTAAGCACCCTTGGGTGCATCCCATCTGGTCTAGAACCTTATCTATTTTCAGGGCTGCTAACCCTTTTCTGACACTTTTTCACCTCTGTTCTTTCTTCTTTTCGTAATGGATCTAAAGAACTGTTCCTCCTTGACCCCCACTGCAATGCAATGTTCTGTATCAGCTTTTGCATCCCTCACTGCCCCTCATTCTGAAGTGGTACTCACTCCATTACTTGTCTCCCTATTTCTCTTTGTATCTAATGAAGGCCCTTTATAGCCCCCACTGCCTCCCTGACCTTGGAGAACTGGATTGATCTGTTGTGCCTGTTACTTCTCTCCACCATTTTCAGGAATGACTTAATTGCCTCGAGAAAAGCCTTTTTAATTACTCCGCACCTCTCCTCTAAACCCCTGATTTTGTCCACCCCCCTCAGCTTATCCTTGACTAGATTCCTCATCCGGTCAGTCTGCTCTCCTGAAATCAAGAACCACATTCTTTGAAGAGGGTAAACTGGTACCCAGGGCCAGCTCCAGCCATATGGTGTTATTGTCACTGGACCCTAGTAACTCCCCAGTCCTCACACTGCCTACCATTTCTGAGTTGGTGAGCATCACATTGAAAATGGTAGTTTGCCTTGTGGGTTCTCTGACCAGCTGCACCGTCAGGCAGTCCTTCTTCTTTTTTGCAGAACATGACCAAGACTAAAAGTGAATGCCACTAGGGGTGTGCAGTAGGTTAGATTACAGATTGGGCTGGATGGGTATTAGCCGGTACAACCCATTGGGCCAGAATCGGGTTGGGGCCAGTCTGACCTGATTTGTAGCCAGATTCTGTTTTTTTTTTATTGAAGATAAATACCACTTCTCCCCTTCCAATCATTCTCACTGAAACACATTCTTGTGCCTGTTGGTCACTGAAAGCCATTTCCCAGGCTGGAACACATCTATTCTCTTCATTGATGGGAATGTACTTCAGCTGTCAGTCATTGGCAATGGGTGGTGCCGCAAGTCAGTGCGCGTGATTCAATAGCTGATGAGAGATGTGATAGAATTCAAACTTCAGTCTGACATTGTGAGTGTCAGCCTGCAGGGTTGAGAGAGTCTTATTGGCAACATGGAGAGTGACGTTTTGCTGGCAGAGTTGTGCATAATTGCCATGAAAGGCAGCAGAACTCTTAACTACAGTGTTACTGGTGTTGTGAGAGAGCACATTGGGTCACAGGGCAAGGCAGAGTCTTCTGGACAGTATGGACATCGGAGTTTGTCTGGCAGAAACCGTCATGCTTGTGTGGGGGCTCTGTCACAGAGGTGAATGGAACTGGGGTGTTAATGGGGTACAGAGGGGGTATATTACACATGCCATGTAATAGGTGAAATGGGCAGTGAGGAGGGTAAACTGTGATTTTGGGAAGGCAGGGCGAATGGATATTGGGTACACTGAACTTGGCATAGGAAAAAGCCGGCCCGGGTGGCGCTGAGGGTTGAGGCACTGGACGCCACCCTTCGCACCACATCGGTGACCCGGGTTTGGGAATGAGCCCGGGCCACTGGAGGTTGGCAGGGGAGAGAGAAGATCGAGCATCCGGAGAACTGCTCTCCTCTTTCAGGGCGTGATCCAAGCTCCTGCCTGGCACCTGGTGGCACCTGGTGGCAACCAGAGGCACTGCAGAGCACAGGGCATAAGCTAGAGGGGACGGAGAGCTATGGCAGGCATGCCTGGCACCATTGCATGTCTGAGCTGGGGGGGGTGGAGGGGAAGGGACGTAATGCAGCCAAGAAATTCCCCACTCCCGGAGTTGGGTGATGGCACCGCCCTCTTGACCACACTCCACTGGCCAGACTCCTCCAGCTCCTGGGCCAAGCCCAGCCCAGCCTGAATTATAGCTAGAGCACCCTGGGATGGGGTGGCCCCACCTTGGGAGGGCTCAGAGCCGAGGGGATAGCTGGGCTGGTGCCAGAAAGCTGGAGAGTTTCAGGCCCAGAGGTAGAGCCATGGATGTGTGGATGCCTAAGAGAATTTTCCAGGGCCAAGCAGATCCAAAAAAAAAAAAAAAACTTAGCATAGGAAAGAAAGAACCAGGAAGACAGAGGAGAGGGGGTGTTAAACTGCGGGCATTGGGATGTGTGAACTGTATGGAGGAAAGGTAAAATGAGTGCTGAGTTTGTAATCTTGGAATGAGGGTGCCAATTATGGGGAGGGTGAATTTTGTAAAGGAAGCTTGAAGTAGGAACTGGAAGGTGAACTGGGAATGGGGTATGTGAACCAAGCTTAGGGGAACTGGTAATGGATGGGTGAACTGGGATTAGGTAAGAGTTAATGGACATTTGGTGAAAATAAACTGGGGACTGGGGAGGTCAAACTGGACATGATGTTATTGATCTGGGTACTGGATACTGGGGTTTATTCATGAACTGAGTGCAAGGGGATGCTGGTCCCCCTTCCCCCACTGGAATAAGCTGCCACCAAGGTGCTGGCACTGCCTATCCTTTCAGAGGCCTTATGTAGGCCTGCAACATCACTGTTATTCTGCTTCCCCCCAGGACTAGGACATACATGCCCCCTCCCAGGTGATTTCACTTAGGTTAAGTGGGATCACTGTAGCACAGAAGGGTTAGAAAATGAAGCAATTGGTTTGGACTTGCCTTTTATGTGAAACAGCCCTATAGCTACTGTTTAACTTTATTTTATTTTTTGCACAGATTATATCATTTGTTTTTCCTATATATTACATTTTTGGTTCTGGTTCTGGTAATGATTTGCCTGACCTGTCCTGACCTTACTCAGCAGAACCAGAAAATCCTATACCCACACACCCCTACACCCCTACGTACTATACTGGCTCATAATTGTCCTTCTCATCACTCACCACTAGAGGGAGACTAGGCTCCACAGACACACTGAACTCCCAAATATGTCTCAAAGTTAGGCTTCTGGAGCTAAGACGTTTTTATTGTTAGTTTTATGTTTATACTTAAAGACATTTGTGACCATGGTTGCTTTTAACATAACTTACTTGTTCATTAAGGGTTGTGAAACATTTTGGTTTTACTTTGTATTCTCCTCTCTATCCTGTCTTCTTTTGTCACTCCCCAGCCCCATCACCAGGAATGAAGAACCCAGCCTACCCTGTGCCCCCAAACCTCATATGAGCAGGACCATGGGGATAATCCAGCTCCAGTAACTGCATCTATCTATGACTTCGGTCAGTGGTGTGGTGCCTTTGGGGGACTGGTGTTATCTTACAGTGGCTGGCCTTTTCCTTGTTTTTCTCCTTCTCCGCAATGTGCTCCCAGGGGCACATGAGACTCTGCAGTGGGCATGCACAGGCGCGCACACGCACCCTTCCCACCCACTGCTGAGCCTGACTTGCTGCTCCACCCATGAAAACACAAGCAGTGCTGGCACAGTGGCTTCAGTCACCCTGCCCAGCTGGTGGAGGTAAGCTTCCTCTGGAATGCTCAAGCCCCCTCCCCCACTGGCCCTCTGGTAGCCTAGGTCTGCTCTCAGACTGGGGTCATCAGTGTCACAAGCAACAATGCTGCTGCTGCTGCACTGACGGGTGAGTGGAGGGGTTGAGAAACGTATGCTCAGATATATTGAAGCCACTCTGTGAGTAGTTATGTGGGGTAGTATAATATTTTATCTCTACAAAATTGTAGTTGCACTGTCAAAAGAGATAGGGCATTACAGTGGGTTTAAATGTTGCACGTTTTTTATGGCATCTCATTAACATGTGCCCTATTCATAGATACATAGATATTGATGGCAAAAAAAGGCTTTTGGCTCATCTAGTCTGCCCACCCTACCATTATTCTTCCTTGCCTAGTGGAAGTCCTCCCCTTTCCCTTACAAAAATGAATATATTTTAAAATATATTATTAACAATGTAATTACAAATGATGAAATATATTCCAATCTACTTGTTTTATAATATATTGTAATGTATTGGAAAATCAATATATTCTTATATATTTTACAATTTGCAAATATATTGCAATGTACTGTAAACATACACATCATTGCCACTTTAGTATACCATGCGTAACTCCTAGGCAGTGCTATTCTAAGGGCTACTACCCCTGACTGTATGGCTATACACAGGTTAAGTGGCCTGAGTTCTCTAATAAGGTGCCTCCACTCACAGAAATGGTATTTGGGCTGCTTATCTGCTCTGGTATAGCCCTCTGGGAAGCTATAACCACCCACCAACCCTCCTAGTGGCCTAGTATCTAACACAGTAGTAAATTCACAATCAGTCGGGAACAGTAATAATATGCTCACACCCTTCACACTTACCACCAGGGATGGACTTGCAGCGACTTCCCTTGAGATCCCCTGGAAAATAAGGTTAGCAATACTGCAGTACAATCTTAATACTGTAACCCAACTAATAATATGCACACTAACCAGGTTAAGCATAAGACAAGGCAATCAGATTTATTTGGGGGCAGTGAACAAGGAAGGGGTGTGAATCTATGCAAGCGATTAGCTATCTGAATTAGGTCTGTTTTTGCATGCACTCTTAGTTCCAACCTGACAGTCACACAACACTGGGTACCCAGGATGGTAAATCTGGCTAGCCAGAGGAGTTGCCCAGGGGTTGTTGGCGTTGCAGCTGATGTTGGGGCCCTTGATGGAAAGAAAAGCAGTTAACATGCAAAGCACCCAGATTATTTGTAATCTGAGCCAGTTGGCTCAGTCTTTTGTAAACCCAAGAAACTGAGACAATTAGATGGTACCACAAATGATTTGAGCTTTTGTTGCAGGGAGCTACCCTGATTTGTACTCACGCTACCAGAAATTTGCTGCAGGGCAGACAATATGGAGACCGTGTGGTGATAATGGAAAAAGCATGGGGAAACAGGGCCGACATGACACACCTCCTCTTCACGGCCTTTCCTCCAGGTGGCTGCAGTCTGCCTGTTGTTGCTGTGCAGGGGCTGTATCCCTGAGCCAGTCTCTCACCGTGACAGTCTCTGGTGATGGAGTAGCGGCTTATGCCAAAGTGGCAGGGCCCAGACAAGATGAGCCGTCTGGCAAAGCTCATGATCTGCTGGTGAAGCCTCCAGCTGGCGTAACAGGTTTCTTCGTGGGAGAGCAGTTCTCGACCCACAAAACACATTCACCACATTTACAGTAGTAACTACTTCAGGACACAGTTCGGATTTAGTCCGGTTGCAATTCAGCAGCTTTACTGAGCAAACCATCCGATCCAAATATTTCTCACACACAAGTTGGGACGATTGCTTCAGGAGCAAGTCTGCAGTCCAAATCTCAAGTTGCACTAACATTTCTTTCTGCAGCAGTTCCAGGCTGGAATTGGACAAGTCCGACTTCTGCTAAAGGCAGTTCTCAATCAAGGGGAAAGTGGCAGGAGGCATGTTATGCCTCTTCCTGCTGATTCCCCTATGGTCCTTCTGGGAGCAGCTGCTCAAAAGCTCGAGCTGTTCACCCTTCAACCTCCAACTCTAACTGATCCACTGTTTCTTGTTCCTCTGGGGATTTCTCTTGTAAATCCAGGCTTGCAATTGGCTAAAGGAGCTGTCAGTTACAGTAAGGGCTCTCCTTCCAGGCCAAATTGGCACCAACATTAAAACTACAAAAAACTACAGTTTTCCTTCCCACAAGACCCCTGGGGGCAGGATCCATTTTAGGTCCCTGGAATCTAATTGGTCCAATTATTGGAAGTCCCGGACCCAACATGGTGGCTTCCATCCAAATGGACAATCTGCAAATAAAGCAGGTTAGACAAACTACTCTATTTCTATTAAAACAGTTCACAAACAATAAATAAGCACAGTTCCTACATAGTCGCCCTCTGCACAAGTAGCAACTACAGACTGGAGCACAACAGAGTGGTGTCTGTCCGGTTGCATGCCCTAAATTACTTGGACCCAGCACAGACCATTCACTTAACACAGTTCAGCTATTCTCTTAAAGGGTCGTGCGTGGAGGCTTAATATGGCACTCTCACGTAAACAGCAAGATCACACTAGGAAGGGACACCAGCCTAACAGTGGGCATTAGGGGCCCAGGAAGACATTATAGTAAACCCCAAATTAGTGGGGGTTACATGCAGTATGTATATTGCAAAATATATTGATTAAATTCCAAATATATTGAAATAAGGATGGTAAATATATGTTATTGGTATATTACCAATATATGTGTAAATGTATTTTTTTTTACATTTCAAATGTTGCTTCCTATATTTACAAATATATGTAACATACATGTGTAATATACACTAATATAACTATTTACTTCACCAGGCAAAAAAAAAACAAAAACAAGAATTACTTATGATTTAATGTACCTTTGTCTGTACAACTGGAATTCAGCTTGTTAGTAACCATGGGGATATTTACATTAAAATTATTGTTTTACAGTACACTTCTATACAGTACTTACATATTAGACTTACCTCACAAGCCTATGCTTATTAAGGGCTCATATTAGTATTGATACCACCCTGGTTTGTTTCACTTTTAGGTCAGGGTGAGATCCTAAATGCTCTTGCTTTATAACTTGTACCTTTCCTTTCAGTCTGTAAGCTAATGGTGTAAATTCAAAATTATTGTAAAACTAGTAATTATCATGATTTGGGCTGATAAACTATGTTTTTCAAATATGCAAACTAGTTATGCAAATATGCACATGGGACAAGACTAAGCATTTACAAAAAATATATGTAACAAGCTAACCCAGTGGTGTTGATGGTAAAGGCACTGGATGCCACACCTCGTGCCGCACCAGTGACCTGGGTTCGGGAATGAGCCTGGGTTGTAGGGGGTCAGTAAGGGGGGAGGGGCAGGATCGAGCTGCCGCAAGGCAGCTCTCCTCTCCCAGGGAGGGATGAGGGGATTCCCCGGCCCTTGGCTGCCACCCAGTGAAGGATGGATGGCAGTCAGGTCATGGGAGAGCTGGACGATTGCCAGGGTTGGGGCGGAAGGGACTGAGCCAGCACCCGGAGTGCGTGTATGCCTTCATGCACACGCATTGCCATAATTGCCAGGGTCCCTGGCATTACAGGGGAGAAAATGGGGAAAAAAACTCTAAAATGCATATAGAAGATAATTAATATGTAACATGTATAAAAATATATGTAACGTATGAAAAAATGTGTAACGTATAAAATGCATGTAAGAAAATGAAAAATATATGTAACATATATGAGAAATACAGTATATATTTTGGAATATACTAATAATATAGTTCAGGCAATGTGTTGCTAAATAGATTGACATGATCTCAAGGAATGCATGAGGCAGAAATACATTATAATTATATATTTCTGAAATATATTGTTTAATGTATTTCATCAGTGTATTGCCATACTTAACATAATTTCCAGTGCTGTGTCTATAATCCTCCAAAGAATAGATTTAAAGGTTTGATGGATGTCACTCAGTACCTTGCATCACTGAAGGGTAAATCTGAACTACTCCTTATTGGGGATTTTAATCTAGACTGGGTTGTGTGTAATATCGGTCCATTGAAAGAAGTCCTGGGCAAGTTATCATCATCATCATCATTTTTATTTATAAAAAGGCACCCTTCCAGAGCTCAGGGAATTAACAGTAAGCTATTTGCACTAATGAAGAGGAGGGATAAAGCAGGGTCCACTGTTAAAAGTTCGATCAGGATCCATCCTCTCCTTTGGACCCCCAGGTCCCAAGCTCCTCACACCTTGACCTCAAGCTGGTCACCAGGAAGGAAGTTTTTCGGCTTCTCAGGTCCATCCCCGACTTTGGTTCTGCTGGCTCAAGTGGGCTCCTCCTGAGGTTTCTTAAGCTAGCCACCCCTCTCATAGTGGCCCCCATCACCAGATTGTTCAATCTGTCCTTCACCTCAGGGAATGTGCCTGCACTCTGGAAGACTGCCCAGATTGTTCCCTTACACAAAAAAGGTGACACCAGATGTATGGATAATTATTGGCCCATCACAATTCTTTCCACCCTCAACAAGCTCCTTGAGAAAATCGTTGCCTCTCAGGTTTCAGACTTTCTTCAACAAACCAAACAGCTTTCTCCATGCCAACATGGTTTCCAGAGTGGCCACAGTACTGCTACAGCTGTCTTAAAACTCACAAATGATATTAGAATAGCCATGAACATGGGATTGCTCAGAGAAGCAATATTCATAGACTTAACCAAAGCATTCGACCTGGTTGATCACTCCTTGCTGCTTGAAAAACTGCTCGCCTTTGGCTTCTCTCCAGTCTCACTGTCTTGGTTTAAAAGTGACCTGATTGGAAGATGACAATTTGTTGAAATAAGTGGATCCAAATCCAGACTCGCCTCCACTGGGGTCGGAATTCCCCAGGGGTCCATTCTAGGGCCGCTATTATTCCTCTTTGTCAACAATCTGCCCAAGTCTTTTGGCTCCTGCGACACCCTTCTGTATGCGGACAATATGGTTCTTTACACCAGCGCAGCCAATATTACCGACATCAACAACAAGCTCAGCATGGGTTTTGCCACCATCCAATCATGGATATCGTGCAACAAGCTCTTCCTCTCAATGCAAAAAAAACAGTCACCTTGCTGTTTGGCTGAGCACCCAGACTTAGAGCCTGCCCTTCTTTGCTCTCTATCTGAGGGCCTGGAGACTCCTCCCTTGACATGGTAGACTCCTTCACGTACCAGGGTATCACTCTCGACTCATCACATGACTTCAACTTCCATACATCAACTGAATGCAAATCTGTCCACATTAAGCTTGGCATTGCATATAAAACTCGTTACAACCTTACCATCGCTGTGAGACTTGCCATCGCTCAGGGTGTACTAAGGCCTGGCCTTACATATGGTCGCTTATCATACATGGATGCAAATAAAACTGTTCTAAGTAAATGGGAGACCTGTTACAACAACATCTGTCACTTTGCCCTATGTAGGCCAAGGTGTACCCATCACTGTGTGCTCTACGCCGACCTCGGCTGTCTCTCTCTTTCCTCTTATCAGTCATATGTCGCTGGCTGTTTCATTGACAAAATAATCAGAGAAGGACTCTCTAAGTCTTTTGCTTGCTGGTTTAAACCTTCCTCACAGATCTACTCCCTATGCTTGATGGACAATTCTATACTTAATATTCCCAAATGCAACACAAGGATGGATGAGTATGCCTTTGAAGTGTCTGGACCAAAGCTCTGAAACTCACTCCCTAAGGAGTTAAAATGCATTCAGTTCCACCAAGTCTTTAAGAATTGCCTTAAAAGCCATCTACAAATCAAGGACAAATGCTCCTGCCCCTAAACTTCATGGAGTTCTGATCTGGCCCTTGTCTTTCCCCATGGCCCCTCCAGCACTTCTGTGGCTCTTCTGTCCCAGCTCACTGTTCTTAGATCCAAGCTGCTGGCTTGTTGCCCCTGACTCAACTTTTAGTCCTCTGGGTTAATAGAAACATGGAAGTTGATGGCAGATAAGGACCGCAAGGCCCATTCAGTCTGCCCATTTTTTCTACCTTATATATGTGCCATAGGACTTTACTCTGTCAATTACCTATATATTCATACTCATCTGTATTGCTCCCTTATGCCTATCCCATGCCTGTTTGAAGCCCTGCACTGTATTCATATCCACCACTTCCTGAGGTAGGTTATTCCATGCATCCACCACCCTTTCTGTGAAAAAGAACTTCCTCACATTACCCCTTAATCAGCCTCCCTCTAATCTCATGCTGTGTCCTCTTGTCCTGCTATTTTTCTTAAATTGAAACATGTTAGACTTTTTTACCTTGTTAATACCCTTAAGATGTTTGATTGTTTTGATCATATCACCTCTCTCCCTCCTTTGCTCTAGGGTATACATACTGAGCTCTGTTAATCTGTCCTCATGTGTTTTCTGATATAGTCCCTGCACCATTTTGTTTGCCTTTCTCTGGACTGCCTCCACTTTGTTAATGTCCTTATGCAGGTGTGGCCTTCAGAACTGCACACAGTATTCCAGATGGGACCTAACCAGGTCTTGTAAAGAGGGATTACTACCTCCCTCTTACGACTTGTGATACCCCTACTAATTCACCCTAACATCCCTCTAGCCTTACCTACTGCTTTAGTGGTCTGCTTGGATGATTTCAGGTCATCTGTGATAATGATGCCCAATCTCTTGCTTCCCTTGTGATTGCAAGCAACTCCCCTCCCAACCTATAGGTAGCTTCAGGGTTTCTCTTCCCTATGTGCATGATCTTGCACTTCTTTGCATTAAATCCCAGTTGCCACTCTTCCAACCATTTTGTCATTCATCCAGAGCTCTTCTTATTCTGTCCACTCCTTCTGGATCATCTACTTTGTTGCAGATCTTGTTGTCATCTGCAGACAGACAAACCTTACCCTCCAGTCCATCTGCAATGTCACTGATGAAGATATTGAAGATGACTGGCTCCAGGACTGATCCCTGAGGTACCCCACTTGTGACTTGCATCTCTTCTGACTGTATACCATTTACCACCGCTCTCTGTTTTCTGCCCACCAACCAGTTTTCCACCCAGATGACCAACCTCTAACCCATCTCAAGCCTACCCAGCTTATTAATCAATCTTCTATGTGGAACAGTATCGAAAACTTTGCTGAAGTCAAGGTAGGCAACATCAACTGCACCCCCTTGGTTCACAACTCTGGTTACCCAGTTAATGAAATTTACCAGATTAGTTTGACAGGACCTTCCTGTTGTAAACCCATGCTGTCTTGGATCCTGTGCTCCTATGGATTCCATGTGTTGCACTAGCCTTTCCTTAAGGAGTGCCTCCATAATGTTGCTCACTACTGAGGTAAGACTGACTGGCCTGTAGTTCCCTGCCTCCTCCATGCTGCCACTGTTGTGGAGAGGGATCACATGAGCCCTTCTCCAGTCTTCTGGGACTTCAGCTGTGCTCCGAGACTCACTAATCAGTTCTGATAATGGCTCTGCTAGTTCCACCCTTAGCTCCTTTAGTACCCTGGGATATATGCCATCAGGTCCTATTGCCTTGTCCACCCTGAGCTTAGCAAGCTCTTGTAGGACCCTTTCTTTTGTGAAGGGACTTGTGCATGCCTCGCTCCCCCATCTCCATGATGCTGAGGTGTGGGCCCTGCCCTACCTTCTCCTCATAAATACTGAGCAGAAGCATCTATTTAGGATAGATGCTCTTCCGGTCATCCTCCACACACACACCCTTATCCCTTTTGATCTTAGCAATACCCCCTTCGGACTTTCTCCTTTCACTAATGTATCTATAGAAAGTCCTGTTCCGTTCTTTTACTGTTTATGCTAGTGTTTCCTCAGTTTGGGCCTTTGCCTGCTTTACTGCCTTCTCTGCTTCCCTTAGGGAAGTTTGGTATGGCTTCCTATCTTTGTCCCACTGTGTTCCCTTATATTTCACGATGGCTAACCTTTTGGCTCTGATCTTTTCTGCTACTGTTTTTGAGAATCAAAGTGGTTTCCTCTTTCTTTTGCTCTTGCTTTTCTTCCTAACTTAATGGGATGTTGCTTCAAGTATTGCATCCTTAATGCTTGCCCACTTTGCCTGTACCCCCTCACCTGTATATCTTCTTGCCAGGGCTAGCTTAGCTCTGTTGGCCATCTTATCAGATTTTCCCACATTTTCTTCCTACTGTGCCCTCAGTACTTATGTGTGATAGTTTTTCCTTCTGTGATGATTGCCTGCTTTGAATTCTTTGTACTCTCTGTGTAAATCTTGTTCACTTGTCTGACCATTGTATACAATGTGATCATCTTGTAACCCTACTGATTTTGTTGTGTTGTTTGCTGACTGTAAACTTCTCCTGTTATGATGAGCTGGTTTTGTCTGCAACTCTCCCGGGTCATGCCTGGAAATAGACAATGTTTGTTGTCTAGTGCACTTACCTGTTCAACAAAAACTAAATAAATAAATACTTCATTTTCTTAATAAAATGTATTCTTTCAATATATTTAACATACATTAGATAATTTACAATTTATTTAATTAGAAATATATAGTTTCAGTACATGCTGAAATACACTGTGTGTCAGGAACACATTCCGAAGAAAGGGGAGTCACTAGTGGAGTACCTCAGGGCTCAGTACTAGGTCCAGTCCTCTTTAACATCTTTATAGGTGACATTGCAGAAGGTCTGGAGGGAAAGGTATGCCTCTTTGCAGATGACACAAAGATCTGTAACAGAGTTGATACACAAGGGGGGGTAGAAAGGATGAGAAGGGACTTGGCAAGGTTGGAGGAATGGTCAGACATATGGCAACTTAGATTCAATGCAAAGTAATGCACCTGGGAAACAAAAACTCAGGAGAAGAGTATACAATAGCAGGGGAGGTACTAACGACAACAAAAATGGAAAGGGACCTGGGGGTAGTCATATCAGGTGATCTAAAGGTGGGTAACCAATGTGAGAAGTCAGTAAGGAGAGCCAGGGGGATACTGGGATGCATAGGAAGGGGCATCACAAGTAAAAAAGGGAAGTGGTTATACTTCTGTACAGACAGCTGGTGAGACCCCTTCTGGAGTACTGTGTGCAGTTTTGGAGACCTCATCTATACAAGGACATAGACAGGATGGAAGCAGTCCAGAGGACGGCAACTAAAATGGTGCAGGGTCTGCATCAGAAACCATATGAAGAGAGACTGAGAGAGCTCAATATGTATACCCTTGATGAAAGGAGGGATGGGGGGACATGATAGAAACGTTCAAGTACCTCAAGGGAATCAACAAAGTCCAGGAGGGTAGCATCTTTCAGAAAAAGAGATGTGCAAGAACAAGGGGGCACAATTTAAAGATAGAGGGGGGATGGCTCAGGGGTAATGTGAGGACATTTTTTTTCATGGAGAGAGTGGTGGATGCATGGAACCGCCTTCCTGGAGAGGTTGTTGGGTCTAAAACAGTGGGGGAATTCAAACATGTATGGGACAGACATAAAGCAATTGTAGTGAGGGGTGGCAGGAAGTAGGCTGTTGGTCAACTAGAATCTGCAGCTTATCCAGTAGGTAGGGAAATGGGCAGATTGGGTGGGCCAAGTGGTCCTTATCTGTCGTCAAAGTCTATGTTTCTATGAGTCAATGTATTTCTTAATATAGTGGCATATATTTTTACATACTATGAGTTAGAAATGTATTATGTCAGTATATTTAAAAATATATTTCATAATATAAAATATAATATATTACCTTGAGACAACATATTTCTCAGTGTATTGACATACATTAGCGCATATTTTTCAATATATTGCAATATATTCCATTTTCATAAGGATTGTTACTGTCCCCCTTTTTCTAACTAAACCTACCTTTTCCATCCCCAGTTGAAGCTACTGATTCAATCAGATTGAATCAACAAAGTCCAAGAGGGTAGCATCTTTCAGAAAAAGAGATGTGCAAGAACAAGGGGGCACAATTTAAAAATGGGGTGGGGATGGCTCAGGGGCAATGTAAGGAAGTATTTAATCACAGAGAGGGTAGTGGATGCATGGAACAGCCTTCCTGAGGAGGTTATGGGGTCAAAAACAGTGGGGGAATTCAAGAATGCATGGGACAGACATAAAGCAATTCTTGTGGGGGATAGGAGGAAGTTGGCTATTGGGTAACTAGGATCTGCAATCTCAATCTGCAGCTTATCCGTTAGGTAGGGGAAATGGGCAGACTAGGTGGGTCAAGCAGTCCCTATCTGCTGTCAAATTCTATGTTTCTATGTTTCTATGATTGACTTGGTCTGTACAACTTCTTCTGGTAGCGAATTCCATTTATCCACCACTCTTTTCGTGTACAAGTGCTTCTGGGTGTCCTTTAGATTATTCCACTTATCTACCACCCTTTCCATGAAGGAGTGATTCCAGACATCCTTTTTGAATCTCCACCCTTCCAGCTTCAATGAATCCCCTGTCATCCCTGTGTTTGAACTCAAGGAGAACAGTTTCTTGCCGTTAACCTATGTGGGTACTTGTATGTCTTCATCATATCACCCCTTTCCCTCCTTTTCTCCAGGGTGTACATGTTTAAGTCCTTCAGCATTTCCTCGTATATCAAATCCCCCAAGCCACACACCATCTTAGTTGCTTGGTGCTGTACTGTCTGCACCATGTTGCAGTCTTTCATCAGTGTGAACTCCAGTACCTGGTTCAGTATTCCAGGTGTAGCCACATCAGTGACCTACACAGAAGGAGAATCATTTCCGACCTTCTACTGCTTATACTCTTCCTGCATCCCAGCATTCTGTTTGCTTTGCTCACTGCCCTGTGTGCAGATGTTTTTAGGGTCTCGGATAGTATCACTCCTAAATTTTTTTCTTCTGGATTTATATCCAGCAACATCTCCCCCCTATTTTGTATTGCACCCTTGTGTTCCTTTTTCCAATGTGCATCACTTTACATATTTTAACATTCAAGTTCAGCTGCCAAATTTTGGGTCAGCTCTCCAACTTATGAACATACAAAGTGCCAGCAGAAACAGGCCTCTTGGTCTATCGAGTCTGCTCATTTGTGCAGCTAGCCCCTCAACTTGCAGCTGTCCCAGCCTCCCCTCCTCACTACAAACCCCCCTCACTCTGTCCCACCCCTTCTTAAATCTGCCCACCGTTCTACAGGATACCACTTCCTCAGGCAGAGTATTCCCCTTGTCTACCACCCTTTCCATGAAAAGTGTCTCCTGATTTTCCTTCTGAATCTCCCACCCCTCCAGTCTCATCCAATGCCACCTCGTGTCCCTCCTTCTTTTCATTCAGAAAATCTCTTCTGTATTAGTCTTGTTTGTTTCCTTTAAATATTTAAAGGTTTCAATCATATCCCCTCATCCCTCCTTTTCTCCAAGGAGTACATGCTCAGCTCTCCCATCCTCTCCCCATATGATTTTCCCTTCAGTCTCTGGATCATCTTTATTACCCTACGCTGCACCCCACTCCAACAGTCTGATATCTATCTTCAGGAATGGACGCCAGTACTGTATGCAGTATTCCAGATGCAGTTTAACTAGTGACCTGTACAAGGGAAGGATAACCTCCCTGTTCCGGGAGGAGATTCCTCTCACTATGCACCCCAGCATCTTGTTTGCCTTTGCAGCTGCCTTCCTGAACTGAGCTGAGTGGTTCATACTCCCTGTAACAAGCACCCCTAGATCCTTCTCCTCCACGATGCATTCTAACTCTACCCCTCCCAGCTGAAATTTCCTCCCCTGGTTCCTAGCTCCAATGTGCAGGACCTTGCACATCCTGGCATTGAACCCCATCTGCTATGTTTCCAACCACTCCTGTAGTTTGGCCAGGTCCTCCTGCAGTCTCCTCTACCCCTCCACGTCATCTACCACAGCTCCTATCTTGGTATCATCCACGAACAGACTGATCTTACTCCAGTCACTGTGTGAGACATCGGCTATGAATATTCCAAACAGTACTGGTCCCAGTACCAAACCCTGTGGCACCCCACTCGTGAGGTCCCTCAGCGATGAGAGTTCCCCCCACCACCACCGCTACCCTTTGCTGCCTACCCCTCAGTCAGTTGGTGATCCAATTGACCATTTTTGTCCCCACCCCTATGTACAGTAGCAGCCACAGACACTGCCAGCTATTTCCTGAAAGTTCTGTGATATTTCCAGAAATATCTCCTGCTTTCTGCATTTCTGCAGTAGGGGCAGCAGAGAGAAACTCTTCAGAAATTTCATGAAATATCTGGAAATAGCTGGCAATGTCTGTGGCTACCACTGTATTCCTGCTTCCTCCCCCCAGTCTCCCATGCGACACTAAGTCAAATGCCTTGCTGAAGTCCAAATACAGGACATCCACTGCATGGCCCCTGTCCAGCTCCATGGTCACCCAGTCATAGAACTCAGCTTGGTTCGTCTGACAGGATCTGCCCAAGACAAACCCGTGCTGATGACTGTCTTGAAGACCATTGTCTTCCAAAAAGGTCACCAACCTCTCTTTTAGGATTGTCTCCATGACCTTCCCCATGACTGAAGTGAGGCTCACCGGTCTGTAGTCGCTCGGTTCATCCTTTGGGCCACTTTTATGAATGGGTGCCACATGGGCCATCCTCCAATCTTGTGGCATGCATCCTGTTTGCAGTGATGTACTGAACAGGTCCACCAGTGGTCCCACCAGGATCTCCGCTTACTCCCTAAGCACCATAGGGTGAATGCCATCTGATCCTGGTGCCTTGTCCACCTTCAGCACCCTTAGTCTTTCTAGAACCCTGTCCTCTCTAATCCTGATGTCAGTCACCCCCTCCCCCACTGCCCACTCTACCTCTCCCATGTGGTATCTGCCCCCCTTTTTCCTCTGTGAACACAGAGCAGAAGTAATTATTCAGTGCCTCTGCCTAGCCCCTCTTCTCCCCCCCCCCATTATTCCTAATCCTCACAATCTGGTCTGTGTTTCTCCTTCTCTCACCAATGTATCTGAAGAAGTCCTTTTCCCCATCCTTAATTCCATGCACCAGTCTGAACTCCCTGGATGCTTTGGCTGCCCTGACTAGCCTGGTAACCTCCCTGGACTTCTTCGTGTACTCTTCCTTGTACTCTTCCTTGTCCCCTTGCCCTCCCAATTTCTTGAGTCTCTGGAATGCTTTTCTCTGGCCCCTCACCCCTTCCAAGATCTCCTGAGTCAGCCAACTTGGCTTCTTTGCCCTGCCTTTCTTGCTCTGTGTCCTAGTACAAGTCTCAGCAACTTCAGCTGGTCCCTTTTTAATAATACTCCATTTTTGGTTAGCATCCAAGCCTGGTTGAATTCCCTCCAGATGCCCAACCAAATTTTCCCCCATCCTTTTAAAGCCCACCCCCTTAAAATCTATCGCCCTGGTACCCGTACCTCCTGTTTCTCTGCCCATGTTGAGTGTGAACCACACCAAGTGATGGTTGTTCCCTGCCAGCGGGTCCTCCACCCCCAGATCCCTTACAGCATCCCCATTTGTTAGTACCAGATCCAGAGTCCTTCCCTCCCTTGCTGACTCGTGGACCAATTGCACCAGGAAGCTGTCCTGAAATGCCTCTAATAATACCTGCTCCCTTGCACTTGTAGTGGTTGGTGTGTTCCAGTCTACCCCAGGGAGGTTGAAGTCCCCCAACACTACAGTGTTCCCCTTCCTACAGACTCTTCTAATCTGCTCTGCCAAATCTCTGTCCAGGTCATTCCCCTGAGCTGGTGGCCTGCACACCACCCCCACCCTCAGTGCCCTTCTTTTGGAATCTGGAAACTGCATCCATAGGGCCTCTGTCCTGCTCTCCTCCCCCTCCTCCTGTATACACCTTACCCCTTCCCTCATGTAGATCGCTGTCCCCCTTCCCCTTAGCCCTGTCCTTCCTGAATATCCTGTACCCTGGGATCATCAAATCCCAGTCCTGGTTCTGGGTGGCCCATGTTTCCATGATGGCTGCTATGTCCACCCTCCCTACTGCTAAGAGAGCCTGCAGCTCAGCTGATGTTTTACTGAAGCTTCTCACATTCAGTGAGACCACCCTCCAACCTGTGCCTCCCCCCCAAACTGGTTTTCCCCTCTCTTAACCCCTCCCTGCACCTCTACCTCAATTTCCTCGCACATATCTTGGGGGGTAAGCATGCTTGGCTCCCCTTTCTGGGAACCCCGCCTACCATCTCTCCTCATGCCATCCCTTCACCTAGTTTAAATCTACCCTTGATGCTATGTACCCCTCAAATCTTTGCTTTGATACCCCCTTCCCCGCTCAAGTGCAGCCTATCCCCTGCATATAAATCCCCAGTATAAATCTTTATTGTCTCAAGTTCTGCCCCAGTCCCCCACTATCCCGTATCCCTTGGACCGACACCACTCCCCAGTCCCCCAACCAAGTGTTGAAATTCCAAAATTCTCTTTTTCCTTTCCTGTACTCATGCAGGGTACTGGGAGCACCTCAGAGAAGGTCACTAATTCCCCAACTTCCTCACATAGCCCTCCTAGTTCCTTAAACCTCCTCCTCGCTACTTCCACAGTCTCCCCCACCAGGTCATTAGTGCCCACATGCACCATTTCATGTGGTTTCTTCCTGCCCCTCCTTACGCACTTAAGAACTGCTTGCCCTGCCCTGTCTGCTGTTAGCCCCTGTATGGCCTCCACCCATATTTGACTATGCCTTTCCCCCTTGCCACCCCATCTGATCCCTTTTAGATAGTATGGAATCACCCAGCACTAGCAACCCCTCCTCCTCGATCCCTATCCCCACCCCACCCATTTTGCATTGTACCCATTACTAGAGCCTGCCACATCACTAATTCGTCTCTTCCCCCCTTCCGCCCCTATCCTGTCCCCACCTTCACTGCCCTCTCCCACTTGCCCATTTCCTTGCCTAGTTCCCTTCTTCCTTCGTCCATGTCTACCATTATGCAGATCTTTGTGTCATGTGCAAAGAGGCAGGTCTGACCCTTAGAACATTCTCCTATGTCATAGATGAAAATATTGAAGAGGACGGGTCCTGTTACTGACCCCTGAGGTACTCTGCTGGTCACTTCCCTCACCTCTGAAAATTTCCCACTGACTACCACCCTCTGTGTTCCACCCCTCAGTCAGATCTCTACCCAATTTGTCATCTTTTTCTCTACTCCAAGACCCCTGACAAGGACCATGCAGTGGCTGTCCTGTACCTGGACTTCAGCAAGGCCTTCGTTTCCATGCTATATGGTAGGCTAGGGAGGAAGCTGAATATGTAGGGGTGGGTACCAAGATGGTCAAATGGATCACTAACTGGCTGAAGAGCAGACAGCAGAGGGTGGTGGTGGTGGAGGGGAAACTCTCATTGCCAAGAGCGGTAATGAGTGGGGTATCACAGGGGTCAGTACTTGGACCAGTGCTATTTGGGTTATTCAAGGCAGATATCTCATATGGAACCCAGAGTAAGATCAGTCTGTTCATGGACGATACCAAGATGGGAGTTGTGGTGGATGACATCGAGGGGTGGAAGGTACTGCAGAGAGACCTGACTAAACTGCAAAAGTGGTCGGAAACATAACAGTTGGGGTTCAATGCCAAGAAGTGTAAGGTATTGCACTTTGGAGCTAAGAACCAGAGGAGGAGCTATCAGCTGGGAGGGGTGCAGTTGGGAAGCACAGAGGAGGTAAAGGACCTGGAAGTGATTATAATGGAGAGTATGAACAGCTCAGCAGAGTACAAGAAGGCAGCAGTGAAAGCCAACAAGATGCTGGGCTGTAGAGCAAGGGTGATCTCATCTAGAAGAAGTGAGGTGATCCTTCCCTCATACAGGTCACTGATCAGGCCACACCTGGAATACTGCGTGCATTACTGGTGCCCATTCCTGAAGAAGGACATCAAACTGTTAGAGGGGGTGCAGCGCAGAGTGACTAAGACGATCTAGGGTTTGGAGGGGAAATTTACAAAGGGAGGCTGAACACACTTAACATGTACTCCCTGGAGGAGAAGAGAGATAGGGGGATATGATTGAGACCTTTAAGTAACTGAAGGGGATAAACAAGGCTAACTCAAGAGAGATATTCTGGATCAGAAGAGGGAGGGATACCAGTAGGTATCAACTGAGATTGGAAGAGGGAAAATTCAGGAGAGAAATCAGGAGACATTACTTCACTGAGAGGGTGGTGAACAAGTGGAACACTCTATCTGAGGAGGTGGTTTCCTGTAGAACAGTGAGCAGCTTCAAGAGGGATGGGACAGGGTGGGGGAAGGACTGTGAGGGAGTGGGAAGGGTGGGGCAGCTGCAAGTGAGGGGCTAGCTGCACTATCGAGCAGACTTAATAGACCATTTGGCCTGTTTCTGCTGGCATTTTGTATGTTTATATGTTGGTATGTAATCATTTTGACCAGTCTCCTGTGGGGGACTGAGTCAAAAGCCTTTGCTGAACCAAGGTATACTATATTAATTGTCTGCCCCTTGTCCACGGCTTGGCAACCCAGTTGAAATACTCAAACAACCAAATTTGTCAGGAAAGATATTCCCCTCATGAACCCTTGCTATCTGGGATCATGCAGCACAATCTCTTCTAGAAAGTCCAAGAGGTCCTCCCTCAGTAGAGATTCTAGGACCTTCCCCACTATAGACATCAAGCTGAGTGGCCTATAGTTCTGTGGCTCTTCCACTCTTGTATAGCAGAACCACATCTGCTGCCTTCCAGTCCCCCATGGCTAGCAAGCTTTTGAAAATGTCTGCTAGTGGCTATTCCACAACCCCTGCTACCTCCCTTAGCATCTTCAGATATAAGGTGTCACATCCCATACATTTATCTTTCAATCCTGCTAGCTTTTCCAACACCCTATTCTTTGTTACCTGGACCTTTGCTCCAGCGTCTTTGCTCCCTGCCTTCCTAACCCCACAATCTGGTAGCAGCCCATCCTTCTCCTTAGTAAGTACCAACTAGAAATAAAGATTCAGTATCTCTACTTTCCTCTTCTCCCCCTCCTTCCACCCCTTATTGCTCTCAGGTCTCACTATACCCCTTTTGACCTTGTGTTTCTCCTGGATGTACCAGAAAAACACCTTATCCCCTTTCTTCATTCCCCGTTGCTAACCGGAGCTCCATCTGTGCTTTGGCCTCCCTCATCATCCTGGTAGTTTCTCTTCTTGGTTCCAGATACTTCACTCTTTTACTATCCTTATACTTGGAAAATGCCCTCCTTTTGGTTCTTATGGCTGCTTTTACATCAGCTGTGAACCACATTGACTCCTTAGCCCCCTGGGTATCTTAGAGGTCTGCACCGTGGTGGGATAGAAAGATACTCTCCCAGGGACCTCAGATTACTGGTGGTAGGCTGGTTGGTTTCAGTACCAGGGAGGCACTATTAGCGGCTCGGCACTGGGGAGTTTGGGGCTGGGTGAAGATTGTGGTCTATCATGGAAGATCTGTGGTCTATCATGGAAGATCTGCTCAAGTGTTTTTTGCTGGCTCCAACGGTTTCAAAAAAAATTTCTCTGGTGTTGGAAGAACAAGATCTGGTTTAGCTTTTTTGGCTGATTAACCTGTGGTAGTCTATCAACAGTATCTCCTAACCCACTGGGGGAGGTAGTGAGAGTGCCTCCATAGCTGGTTTTCGAACTGTTTAATTCTGCTTGTTACTGTCTGAAGAGGAGAGCAACTTTGGCTCATAAGTGCATGGACTGGGTGAGGGTGAGTGCCTCACCCATCTAAAAAACACTCGTTGAAGTGCTGGTGTTCTTTGAATATATGACTTTAATTTCATCACTGACTCTTCTCCCTGGACTTTCAAGCACTGGCTTTCTGGGTTAATTTTAGGTTTGGGATTTTGGTTTTATGACAGAAAGTGGGAGGAGTATTTTATTAGAGGGAATGGGATAGTTATTTTTGTATCTCCCTGAAATTTAAAGTTGGATGGCGTTAGGATTGTGAAGGTGTTTTATTGGGGATATGTGTGATTGGTGTGTGATTGTGGTGTATATGATGTATGAGTGAGTTTTTGTGTGATTTTCATTATTTTATAGTTTGTCTGAGGCTCAAGCTGTTTAAGGGTTGGGTGAGATAGTTCTGGTTGAAATGTGTTTAGGTACTGGCCCTGTGAGACTCACCTATGCTTCTTCTCTGCTGCTTGACCTCCACCCTATATCCAACCTCGCTGTTCCTTTGTCTGTAGCTAGATGCTGCAGAGAGGATGGAATAACTTGGTAGCAGTGGAGTCATTGCAGCCAGAGAGCAGTGGAGAAGGTGAGGGGCATTGGGGTTGTAAGGTCCAGGAGACGCCCTGGGTTTAAAAAGGGCAGAGGGAGATGCCCGACATGTTTGGTTCCTGTACCAAGGGGTCCCACTAAAATGAGTGGGCAGGTAGCTATAGGACAGGCCACCTCCCTTAATCCTCTTTGGGTGGTGCCATGCAACGCTAGGTCGATTAGGAACAAGACTGCTATTTTTGCGGACTTGATTTCCTCTGTTGACCTGGCTTGCATTATGGAGAGTTGGTTGGGTGATGATGCTGGCCCAGTTCTAGCAGCTGCTGTCCCCACCGAGTACTCCGTGGTGCACTGCTCGAGGAAGGATCACATGGACGTGGGTGTGGCCAATGTTTTTAGAGCCAACCTGGGCTTCTCAGTGCATTCAGTTGGCAACACCAGATCTTTCAAGTGTGTCACCATTCGTGGGGTCCAGTTGCAGGCTGCAGGATTCTCCTCATTTACCACCTGCCTGGGCTGGGGGGGGTGGAGAATTCCTGCAGAAGGCAGCGGACTTTGTCATTGACCAGGTGTTGGAGTCCCTCAAGTGTTTAATCCTGGGGGATTTCAACACCTGGGTCAATGACAAATCCTCGCATTTCAGTTATGACCTCCTCCAGTTAATGTCATCACTGGGCCTGACACAAGTGGTTGCTTCTAAGACCCACCAGCACAGTCACACACTAGATCTGGTGTTCCAGCTGGGTCTTGGGGTTGATAACCTTAGGAATGATCCAGTTTCTTGGTCCGATCACTGCACTGTGGAGTTCACATGTGGGACCCTCCTAATAGTCCTGTCCCTGTGGAGATGGTTAGCTATTGCCCTTTAACGGGGTCTAGACCCTGAAGGACTTTTAGCGGTAGCTGACCTATCTAGGGTCAAGGCGGCTTGTGTGATTGGCTCTGGGGAGGCAGTGGCCACCCATAATAAGGTGGTGTCTGAAGCCTTGGATGCCATTGCACCAGTTCGTATATGACCAAGATCTTCTCATTTGAGATCCCCATGGTTTGATGGGGATCTCAAGGCAATGAAGATCAAGGGTTGGAAGTTGGAGCATTGCTGGCAGAAGTCCCAGCTAGATGCTGACAAACTGGTCCTGTACACCCACTATTGTGAGTACCAGGAGGCAATCTCCCAAAAGAAGGCAAAGTTCCTGTCCAGGGAGATGGCAGCAGGGAGGAACAGACCTGCTCAGCTCTTTTTTCAGACTGTGGACAGGCTCCTTCATCTGGCCAGTCTTCAGCTGAAAAAAGCCTTCTTATCCACCTTGTGTGAGGAGTTTGCTGTGTTCTTCTCCGACAGGATGTCAGCTATCTGGTCGGGGATTCCGTCAGGTAGACTTTTCCCTCACAGTTGCTAGTCTGTTGGGAGCAGAGGAACTCTGCCTGCCTGGGAAGAGTTTAGGCCAGTGGAGGTGTCTGAGGTGACCTGGGTGATCTTACAGCTGAAGCATACATCTTGTGAACTGGAACCAGCCCTGACACATTTCTTGATGGGATGCGCTGAGGCTGTTGGCCCAGTGCTCACTGGGATAGCCAGGTGTTCAATGGTAGAGGGGGTGCTCCCAGCTCCTTTGAAAGAGGCACTGGTGAGACCCCTCCTAAAGAAACCTTCACTTGACCCAGACATCCTGGCAAATTACCGCCCTATCTCCAACCTGACTTTTTTGAGCAAGGTTGTTGAGAAATTACTAGCACAGCAGGCTTCTGTCCTTCGACACCTATGAACCATTTCAGTCGGGTTTTCAGGCTAGACACAAGACAGAAACTGCACTAGTCAGGGTGAAAATGACTTACTCAGAGCTAGAGGAGACAGGTCAGTTCTTGTGCTCCTCGATCTCACTTCAGTTTTTGATACTGTGGACTACATTGTGCTTCTCAATTGTCTCTGTGAATTTTGTGGACTTGCTGGTGCTGCCATCAGATGGTTTGAGTCCTATCTCTCAGACAGGGTGCTGGGGGTAGTGATGGGGAATTTCTCCTCCTCTCCAATACCTCTCTCTTGTGGAGTTCCACAGGGTTTGATCTTGTTGCCAGTGCTGTTCACGGTGTATATCCTGCCCCTGGGTGAGATCATTCAACAGTACAATGTGGAATTTCACTGCTATGCAGATGACACCCAGCTGTATTTGTCAATTGTCCCCCAGACATCTGGTGCAGTTGATGTGCTTAACACCTGTCTGGCTAAAATCAATGACTGGATGGCTTCCAGCTGGCTGTGACTCAACCCAGACAAGACAGAGGTACTGGTGGTCGAGCCCAGTCACAGGCGTGATGGGTTGCTACCTGGAGCAGACACTGGTCTTTTCCTAGGGTCTGCCCCGTTGCTTGCTTACCTGAGGATGCAAAATCTAGGTGTGATCCTTGACAGCAGACTGAACTTTGAAGATCAGGTGTCATCTGTTGTGAGGAGTGTTTTTTATCACTTACGGAACATCACCAGGATCAAGCCCCTCATTCTGCCTGAAGATCTGCCAACCCTAGTACATTCCTTTGTGACCTCCAGACTTGACTACTGTAATGCTCTTTACTTTGGGGTCATGGGAGAGACCCTTCACAGGCTGCAGCTGGTGCAGAACGTGCCGGCCCGGTTATTGGCGTGACTATCTTTGTCGTGCCATGTGACCCCAGTCCTGCGTGTTCTGCACTGGCTGCTGGACAGGTGGAGGGTCCTTTTCAAGGTGGGCTTGCTCATCTATAAGGCCCTACATGGGCTGGGTCCTGGCTACGTGTCTGAGCTCCTGTCACCTGCAACCTCCACTGCTCCCTTCGCTCCACTTTGAGGGGCCTCCTGGATGTTCTCAGAGTCTGGCTCAAAACCTCTTATGACCTAGCATTTAATGTCTCTGGACTGACCCTGTGGAACACATTTCCAGCTGCAGTCTGGGATGCTCACTCGATTGGTGTCTTTAAGCAGAGGCTTAAGACCCATCTCTTCTGCTAGGCTTTTGGGGATTAAGCCATCTCCCCCGACTCTATCCTCAGCTATCACATATTTTATATTTATGCTTCTAAGAATGTCATTTTAAAGATTTTGTTACTGTACAAATGTTATTTCTGTATTTTGTATCTTGTTTTTATTGTGTATAGCTCCCAGAGCCTCCGGGATGGGTGCCTTAGAAATAAAGTTGCTTTGCCCTTGCCTCGCCTTACTGTTGGATACATTTGGAATGGAGCTATCTGATGTTTCTGTTATCACCTTTTTAAATGCTGCCCGCTTTTCTTCTGTGCCATCTACCTCCATTATATTCTTCATACTATTCTCCAATTCTTCCCTTATTCTGTTGAAGTCCCCTTATTTAAAGTACCATACCCTTATTCCTTTTACCCCTTTGCCTGTCTCCACCTGGACCACCAATGATACTGTCCTGTGGTCGCAGGAACCGAGTGGTTCAAGGACTGCTATCTTCTTATTCCCCTCACTGTTGGTGAGCAGCAAATCCAGCACGGCCTCCTCCCTTGTTGGGCCCCCAACTAATTGCTGTAGAAATGCCTGCTGACAGTCATCCACCAGTTCGATGTGCTTATGCAACTGGATGAGATAATATGAGATGATGCTTGTGTAACTTGATTTGCTTTGTGGCTTTCCACCTCTCTATCAGTGGGATATACCACCCTGTAGGGGTACGATGCAAGGAACCCTAGATTAGGGTTCCACCCTTACAGGTGCTGGGAATGAATGCATCGGCTAAAGGTAGGGTAGAAAAAGCCCACAGGTAAGAGAGATGAGCTGCTAGAGGAGGAGGGGTGGATGGTGGGCAATGAAAAAGAATCCTGGCGAGGCCCAGGATGTTGTGACCTTTTAAGCTCGTTGGAGGAGTGATGTTCTTGCTCCACCCATTGAACCTTGGGCTTAAAGCCTTCCCATTCGATGTGCTTATGCAATTGGATGAGATAATATGAGATGATGCTTGTGTAACTTGATTTGCTTTGTGGCTTTCCACCTCTCTATCCTTGGGATATACCAACCTGTAGGGGTATGAAGCAAGGAACCCTGGAGGAGGGTTCCTCCCCTACAGGTGCCAGGAATGAATGCATCGGCTAAAGGTAGGGTAGGGTAGGAAAAGCCCAAAAAGAATACCTAAAGATGTTGAGCTCCGAAGAGACGAGGATGATGAATGAATTCTGAGAAGAGAAGGGCTGACTTCCCAAGGAGAGAGGGGAAAACCATGGCCACCATCCACCTCCATCCAACAGCGGAACCTAACTAACTAACTGAAGAAAGCACCAATGAACCTAACTAAGTGACCGAAGATAGCACTAACTCTAACTAATATTATGACCATTGGCATGGAGGAGAGGAAAACCCCCCTTTGAGGAGGAAACCTCTGGGGATCCATGACCTAGGTCGTCTTTCCTCCGGGTTGATGGTGTTTGATTTGAGGATGTATGTTGTTAACAAGAAGGGTTCAGTAACGAGAGGAATATGAGTAGGGAGGATGATGATGGAATAGGGAAAATCCCCAAAAGAAAGCACAGATCAAAGAGGGAACATGAGGCTGCACTCAGATTGAAGAAGGAACATGAGGCAACCATGAATATTGTCTTTGTTGATGGGAGGGAGTAAATCCATGTAGAAGTCAGGGGAGCAAGGGGTAACATAGAAACATAGAAGTTGACGGCAGATAAGGACCGCAAGGCCCATCCAGTCTGCCCATTTCTTTTTCTACCTTATAAATGTGCCATCGGCCTTTGCTCTGTCAGTGACCTATCTATTCATAGTCATTTGTATTGCTCCCTTATGCCTATCCCATGCCTGTTTGAAGCCCTGCCCTGTATTCATAGCCACCACTTCTTGTGGTAAGCCATTCCATGCATCCACCACCCTTTCTGTGAAAAAATTTCCACATTCCCCTTAATTGGCCTCCTCTAATCTCATGCTGTGTCCTCTTGTCCTGCTAATTTTCTTATATTTAAACATGTTAGACTCTTTCACCTTGTTTATGCCCTTAAGGTGTTTGAATGCCTCGATCATATCACCTCTCTCCCTCCTTTGCTCAAGGGTATACATATTGAGCTCCGTTAATCTGTCCTCATATGTCTTCTGATGCAGTCCCTGCACCATTTTGGTTGCCCTTCTCTGGACTGCCTCAATTGGGTTAATGTCCCTCTTTAAGTGTGGCCTCCAATACTGCTCGCAGTACTCCAGATGGGGCCTAACCAATGTCTTGTACAGAGGGATTATTACCTCCCTCTTACGACTTGTGATACCCCTACTAATACACCCTAACACCCCTAGCCTTACCTACTGCTTTAGAGGTCTGCTTGGATGATTTTAGGTCATCAGTGATGATGCCCAAGTCTCTTTTCTTCCTTTGTGACTGCTAGCAACTCCTCCCAGCCTATAAGTGGCTTCAGGGTTTCTTCCCTATGTGCATGATTTTGCACTTCTTGCATTAAATCCCAGTTGCCACTCTTCTGACCATTTTGCTAGTTTATCTAGATCTCTTCTCATTCTGCCCACCCCATCTGGCTCATCTACTCTGTTGCAGATCTTGGTGTCATCTGCAAACAGACAAGCCTTACCCTCTAGTCCATCTGCAAGGTCACTAATGAAGATGTTGAATAGGACTGGCCCCAGGACTGATCCCTGAGGTACCACACTTGTGACTTGCATCTCTTCTGACTGTATACCATTTACCACCACTCTCTGTTTTCTGCCAGTCAACCAGTTTGCCACCCAGTTGACCAACTTCTGACCCACCCCGAGCCTACCCAGCTTATTTATCAATCTTCTATGTGGAACAGTGTCAAAGCTTTGCTGAAGTCAAGGTAGGCGACATCAACTGCTCCCCCTTGGTTCACCACTCTGGTTACCCAGTCAAAGAAATCTATGAGATTAGTTTGACAGGACCTTCCTTTTGTAAACCCATGCTGTCTTGGATCCTGTGCTCCTATGGATTCCAGGTGTTGCACTATCCTTTCCTTAAGGAGTGCCTCCATAATCTTGCCCACTACTGAGGTAAGACTGACTGGTCTGTAGTTCCCTGCCTCCTCCCTGCTACCACTCTTGTGGAGCGGGATCACATGAGCCCTTCTCCAGTCTTCTGGGACCTCTCCTGTGCTCAGAGACTCACTAAACAATTCTGCTAATGGCTCTGCTAGTTCCCTTTAGCTCCTTAAGTACCCTGGGATGTATGCCATCAGGTCCCATTGCCTTATCCACTCTGGAGCTTAGCAAGCTCTTGAGGACCCTTTCTTTGTGAAGGAGTAGTGCTCACCTCCCTCCCCCTGTGTCCATGATGCTGAGCTGTGGGCCCTGCCCTACCTTCTCTTCAGTAAATACTGAGCAAAAGTATCTATTTAGGATAGATGCCTTTACAGGGTCCTCCTCCTCACATGCTCCCTTTTCTCCATTAAGCTAGCAATACCCCTCTGGACTTTCTCCTTTCACTAATGTATCTATAGAAAGTCTTGTCACCTTCTTTTACTGTTCGTGCTAGTGTTTCCTCAGTTTGGGACTTTGCCTGCCTTACTGCCTTACCTGCTTCCCTTAGGGCAGTTTGGTATGCCTTCCTATCTTCATCCCGCTGTGTTCCCTTATATTTCTGAAGGCCAGCCTTTGGCTCTGACCTTTCTGCTACTGTATTTGAGAACCAAAGTGGTTTCCTTCTTCTTTGCACTTCCTTTTCTGTCTAACACAATGGGATGTTGCTTCAAGTATTGCATCCTTAATGCTTGCCCACTTTGCCTGTACCCCTCACCTGTGTTTTTTGCCAGGGCTATCTTAACTCTGTTGGCCATCTTATCAAAGTCAGCTCCTCTGAAGTCCCATATTTTGCCTTGGAATGGGATGATTTAGATGTAGTAGCAAATTGAACCATACCATGTGATGGTCACTGGCCCCAGGTGACCTTCTACCTGGAGATCTGTGATCCCTTCTTTGTTAGTCAGTACTAGATCTAGGATAGCCCTGTCTCTTGTGGGTTGCTGTACCAGTTGTTTGAGGCCTCCCTGCAGGGAATCTACTATGAGTCTAGTTCTGGCAGATGTTCCTGCTGGTATTGACCAATCTGTATCTGGCATGTTGAAGTCTCCCATTATCAGAACCTCCCCTTTAGCTGTCATGTTTTGTATATCTTCTAACAGTAATGTGTCTATGTCCTCCCTCTGGTCTGGGGGCCTGTAGACAACCCCAGTTCTTATGGCTGTCCCATTTCCTGTTTCCTGGGTGACCCACAGTTCTTCTGGCTCCTTATGTGTATTCTGAATTTCTGTAGCTTTGATATTTTCATCCAGTTGTGTGCACAAGAAGATTCCAGATGTGCTGATGAGAAGACCGAGGACAATGCAGACTGGCTCGAATGAATGATGCGAGTGAGCAGACACTGAAGTTGAATAGGCATGCTTGATTATGCAATGTGAATGATTAGACCCTGAGGTTGTAGTCGATGAGGTAGCATCAGATTCAACGATAGGAATATTCGAGTAAGCGATGTAATTAGATGAACCTTGAAGTAAGGCTGAGTGAATGATGACTGTAGTTATGAACTCGATATGAGTGGCAGGATGGCTGCATGTTGATAAGGTGGCATGGGAGTTATGATAGGTACGCCCAAAAAGAATATCGATAGCAGGCCACAATTGGAGTGAATCCTGGATAGCCGGTATGGATTTGGAAGAGGAGGAGACAGAAATGAACTTGAAAATGAACTTGTACGAAGGAAGTAAAAGGAAGTAGGCTCCTCAAAAGGAGGTAGACTCTGAGGCCAAGAAGGTAGATCTGGAACCAGAGGCAACTCAGGCTGAGCAATCGAGGAGCAAACTGGATGAGGTATGATGAGGAGTGAGCAAAATTGGACGATGTATGATGGAGTGAAGCTAAGAGCGGAGTGAATCCATAATGGCAGGTACTAGAAAAGGTGTTAGGACAAGAAAGGTGAAATTAATAAACTGATGAAGTACAATGAGGGACTGAAGCCATAAAGGCTGGTACGGGAAAGTGAGGTATGAAAGGACAAAGGATGGAGGGAGGTCAATGGGGTAGCATAGGACCCAGATGATACAGGATGAGAATGGCAGTAGGGTGAGCTGGATGAGGTGGTACACAGGCCAGGTTCAATGGAAGGATATATGGAGTCAGCCACAGATGGCCCAATGATGTGAATGGCACAGCAAGCTAATAGAAAAACCATGGCATGATGAGATCTAGAAGCCATGACAGGGGTGAATCCTTGATGGCTGATGATGGATGGAATCAGGAACCTGATACATGTGGCGTGAGGGCTGTGGATTGATGAGACAGGCTTATGAGTAATGATAGTTATGCCCAAAAAGAAATATCGAATGCAGGCCACGATGGGAATTAGACCCTGATGCTGAGGTTGATGAGGTAACACAGGAGTTTGTCGAGAGAGCCAAGGAGAGGAAGCAGAATGAGGGCATGCTGAAGCATGAGTAGTCGATGTGGTGGAATAGACCTGTAGAATGGTAGGAGGAAAAGAAGTATAGTCAGGAGAGCGAGTCAGATGAGGCTGCGTAAGAGTCATGATAGCAAGTGATGGAAGGAGTATGCATGCGAGGAAACAGACCCTGAGGGCCAGAACTGGGCTGAAAAGGCACCAATGTGCTCAGTAGAATCATGAGCACATTATTGGATGTCCGAGTCGGATAAGCTAGGGATACCAGCCATGGTCAGTAGGTCAAGGAGGGATAGTAGTCGAGGAGCCGAAGAAGTAGTGGTAGGGCAGGAACCCCAAAAAGAAACTGTGGAAAATAATGAAACGAAGCAGGAAATTGACTTGCAGAATGGCTGAAATGGAATTCTATCCCACTAGTTCCAAACCTTCTGACAAGTTGAGTCAGATTAATATAGAAAGTACATATCTTACTGTTTGCAACTTATAGCTTATTGAATTTACAAATGAAACAGTAGCAGAAGCTTTTTGCGTGCTTTATCAGCATAAAGTATACGTAAAACACAGATGTCGCTGCTGCTGTACCCAAAATAACACAGTCGGATATCAAGTTGGTTAGGGTCATCATCAAACCATAAATTATACCAAAACATTTTGTATTCTGATCACCCACTGTGGCATGTCATGGATCAAAAGGTGGTAACGAAGCTTTCATGGACCTGTCACTGCATTGCATGAGGCAGTCGGCCACGCTTACTGGTTAGCAAAAGCCATCCAAACTGAACATTTCACTGGCGCATGGGGCCAGTGTGCTTCTTTTTGCCAAGCAATTTGACATCTTGCAGCATGAGGGAGAAAGACCCTATTAACATAAAGCTTACTCAGACACAGGGCTCACTGGAGGGAGGCAATGAGAGGTCCCTGGGAAAACAGATGGATCACAGCGAGGCAAGCAAGGTAGAGCAAGCTGACAGCAGAAGCAGGGAGCCAGGCGTGGAGCACTCACAGGGGTAGCAGAAACCCATGACAGAAGGGGTACAGGCACAACAAGAGAGACCATCGAGCAGAAACGACCCAGGCTTGGAGGAGACTGAATGCCGGAAGCACCAGCAAGGCGGCAGGGAGTAGCAGACACAGCAGAGGGAGGAGGGTCAGAGCAAGGATGAAGGAGAGGGGACAGCCGCCCAGTGAGCGGCTTTCAGAGAAAAGGAGTGGGGCGACAAGCAGAAGGATACGTGGCAGCAGGAGGCACCAGAACCAAATGGGAAGGCAACAAATGAGGGAATGAAACCAGCCGATTGAGCCTCCGGCTGCAACGAAAAAGAATCCTGGTGAGGCACAGGATGTTATGGCCTTTTAAGCTCGATGGGGCAGTGACATTGTTGCTCCGCCCATCGAACCTCAGGCTTAAAGCCCTCCCAAAATTGATTTCTATTACTACTAGCCACACTTGGAACTTTCCAGTCTATGTCTGGCATGTTGAAATCCCAACTACCACCATTTCCCCATGACTTGCTGCTCTTATAGGTGTCTTCTTGGTGCCCTATCTATCTCTGGATCCTGATCTTGTGGCCTGTAGACCACCTTGATCTGGATTAGTTTCCTCTTTCCTGTTCTTGATATTATCCAGAGGGTTGCCAATCCCCCTGACCTCCAGTCTCAGACTACCTATTTCTATTGCTTCCATCCCCTTCTTAACATTCAATGCTACCCATCCTCCACTGCCCTTTACTCTGCCCTTTCTTTACTTTTTTTACATTTGTTTATTAGATTTTATAAGTAGGACTGCAAAACATAATCCTCAGTACATGAGAATACTACCATTACATTACCTAATACATTACAGCAGGATTCTAAGCTCAATGTGCCCAGGTTGTTACATCTTGGAGGGCCTCAAATCAAACAAAAGCTCAGATAGTTACCAGTACAGCCAGCATACAACCAGCAGGTGAGGACCCATTTAGCAAACTATTAGTGTCCAGGATAATAGTGAAAAAGTGTTATAGCTTATAAGGGCCCTAACTCTACATGCAGTAAAAACTTAGCTTGGTAGACCTATGCCTTGTTAGTGAGCAGTCCTTGTATTTTTCAAACCCAAACAAAACGTTTACAGATTTACTAGTATTAGGTATCATCTAACATTTCCTTTACCGCATTCCTTTACTCCAAACCTTTATTCGTTAGCAGACGACACACATCAAAACAACATTTAGAACATGCAAGCTAGAACTTGAGATGGAGAAACAAAAAAAAATTCCCAACTGTGCAGTGTCTTCTAGTGGCCTACGGCCAACTGGTGGGGGAAGGGGGATCTAACCCTGCCATGAGGTCGGTAGCTATCAACTGTTATCTAGGTTCCTACATTTCTTTTGGTGAAAACAACCAACTACTTCACATATAACATTTATAGCATCATTTTAGGAACCCACTTTTAAACTGTTAACAATTAACTTATTTTAGTACCCGTACCTCCGGCCACCTCCACCCTCCCTACCCATTACCTGAGTCACCAATTGTTATTTTAAGCCAGTTCAGTGTCCTTCATCTTCTGTTCCCTCCAATTGTGGAGCAAAGTCCTCCTTAATTATTGTCAGCAAAGTTCCTGCTTCTGCCAGGTTGCTAAAAATGTATACTTTTCTGGAATAGGTTAGCTTGAGCTTTGTGGGAAATTGTATTGAGTGAGATACTCCTAGCTCCCTTAGGATCAATCTGGTATTGTCAAACATTTTGCGCCTGGCTCTTGTGGCAAAGCTTAGGTCAGAGAACAGAGAAACCTTTATTCCATCCTCAAGCATCATAGGGCCCCTCCATTTGGCTACTTCTAGGATCCAGATGTGATCTGTAGGGTGTATAAATTGGACCAGTAGAGCCCTAGGACACTCCGACATTGATACCGCTCTCTTTGGCATGATTCAGTAGGCCTTTAGAATTTCAACTGGAGGGACAAGATTACACTGTTCAGCTAGCCACTTCTGCATAAAAGATTGAGGATTGGCTCCTTCGAGAGATTCAGGTAAACCCACTACCCTAAGGTTGCTTGTCCAAATCTGATTCTTGATGTTCTCCAGACGATATTGCAGGACCCGGTTTTCTTTGATTAGACCTGTGGTTGCTGCCAGTGACTTTCTGGCTACATTCACTGCATCTTTGGCCTCCGAGACAGCTTGTGTTACTTGCTGCTCGCAAGTGAGCAACTCTGCTTATATAGCTACATAAGGGAACAAGGGCTATATGGTATATGTACTCTGTTGGGGTGGGTTGGAACATTAGAAAGATTGGTACTAGTATGGGATAATTTGGAAATCATAATCAGGTCTGAAAGTGATCATCACCCTTCAGTTTTAAAAGGTTTCTGTAAGGAAAATATGATCACCAAAAAACATCATATTCTGATAACAGAGATTCAGTTGTGCTTATGCAACTGGATGAGATGTATGCTTGTGACTTTGATACATTGTGGCTATTCACCTCTCTATCCATGTAATATACCACCCTGTAGAGGTATGATGTAAGGAGCCCTGGAGGAGGATGCCCCCCATAGGTGCCACGGGAAATTTCCTTGGCTAAAGGTAGCTTAGGAAGAAGCCCACAGGAAAGAGAGATGAGCCACTGGAGGAGGAGGGATGAATGGTGGGGCAATGAAGAGATGAATCCTGGAATGGTCCAGGAGGAGTGGCCTTTTAGGCCTGATGGGGGAGTGATGTAGTTGCTCTGCCCATTGAACCTCAGGCTTAAAGCCTTCCCATTCAATTGTGCTTACACAACTGGATGAGATGTATGCTTGTGTGACTTTGATACATTGTGGCTATTTGCCTTTATATCCATGTGATATACCACACTGTAGGGGTACAGTGCAGGGAACCCTAGAGGAGGGTTCCTCTCATAGGTGCCACGGGAAATTTCCTTGGCTAAAAATAGCTTAGGAAGAAGCCCAAAAAGAATACCCGAAAGGGCGTTGAGCATCAAAGAGGTGAGAAATTGGAAGATATTTAGACCGGAAATAGATGTGACAGACATAGATAGGAAAGACAGGAGAAGAACTAAAAAGGTGAGAACAATGAACAAAAGGAAATCTGACAAGATGCAGAAGGGCAGACTTCCTAAGGAGAGAGGAAACAGCTGGGGCCACCATCCAACTCCATCCAACAGCGGAACCCAACTAAGGAACCTAAGAAAGCACTAACCCTGACTAATATTATGACCATTGGCAAGGAGGAGAGGAAAAAACCCCTTTGAGGAGGAAACCTCTGGGAATCCAAGGCCTGTCTTCCCTCCAGGCTGAAGGATGTTTTGATTAGGAACAGTTCTGCTACAGCAATTTAAAATAGAGATCGAGGAAGGAAGAAAAGTCCAATTTTAGAAGAAGCTCTCATTCTGTCCTTTTAAATGGACAGCTGTTGAGGGATGCGATAGATGTCTGCAACTAGATACTCAAAAACAAGAGAGGAAGTATGATGATGGAAAGAAGCCTTAAAGGCCTGAATGGTTCAAGTTGAGACATGAAATGAATGATGAACAATGATGGAGAGAAGCCTGCCAGCCCCTAGTAAAGGGGCAATAGGCATGAAGGCGTGCCTCCAAGTTGAGAGCAGTTTGGGTCACGTTAGCATGGACCCAAGAGGGTTGTGCTTGAGTAGTCAATGTGAAGGAGTAGACCCACATAGAGGATGGATAAGCGACGGCTAACCAGATGTGGGCATGAGGAGACTAATGGTGATAACAACCGCAGGAGTACAGCAGATCGATGAGATAGCATAGCAGTTTGATGAGGTAGCATAGGACTGAACGAGAGGTATGCTCAATTAAGTGATGTAATTAAGTGGACCCTGAGGTCAGATTGAGTGAAGGAGAACTGGACTCAAGTAATCGATGATGCTCAATTATGTGATATGAATAAATAGACCCTGAGGATGGACTGAGTGAAGGAGAACCAGACTTAGGCACTGGGACACTAGACAAACTAGTTTAAGAGGAGGATATGAATAGGGAAGATGATGGCAGGATAGGAAAAAAACCCTAAAGAAAGCAAAGGTCAGAAAAGGATCAGAATGGAGGGCAGAGGGAATGGGAGGAGGAGGAGGAGGAGGGCAACAAGTGGAGTCAACGGGATAGATACCCCCAACACGGTGGAGATAGGTAGAGAGAAGGACTGAAGCAAACAATGGAGGTCGATGATAGAATAGGCAGCACTACCACAAATGCCCAAACCGAAGGGATATAGGGTCACCACCCAACCTGATTATGCCAAGACAGTCCCAATTTGGGCAGCCGAGCCCTGTGAAAATATGAAAAAATATGAAATGACCTGAAGATAACGTAGAAAAGATAATGCAATGCAGAGTCGAGATCTAGGGAGTTGGAAAACAGGCCAACGTCATCCAAAAAGAAACACAAGAGCTAAATCAGGGCAGAAAACATACAGGGAGCCCAGGACCAAAGGAAGCCAACAGGCAACAGGTCAGTTGAATGGAAGGTAAAAACATCGCCCGGCAAAAACTGGAGACAGAGAAAATGGGCAACGGAGGTGGAGGAGAGGGTAGAGAACTCAGAGTCACCTGTTTTAGAAAATACTGCACAACCACAGGAAGCTGCCAATAAGGAACATGACAACTTACCTTATGTTGACAACGGTATGCCATTTTCTGGATGGTAGACTAGGTGTAGGAGCCTGATGGTATGGCAGAGTTGGGAACTGAGCAGCACAAAGACAGGGAATACTCTGAGCATCCAGGAACCACAGCAACCCAGGCTACCACCGAAGAGAAAGCAGAAGCTGCCACAGGAGGCAAAAGCAGCATCCCAATGCAAGGCACGACTGCAGGCAGAGAGGGAAAGGCAAGAACGGAGGAGCAAAGGTGAGCCGGTGGGTGAAGTCACACTTGAGTGCCAGCAAGAAGAATGAGGCAGTGGCTGGAAGCAGGAAAAAATCCAGAACAGTGAAGCAAGGATGAGCTACGGATGAAGGAGGAATGGGGAGAAAAGAAAAAGAGACAATGGGAGGGGAAAATGAACGAGGTATGAGGACGCCCGGGGCAGGCAGCAGGAGAGGCGAAGCGGAGGAGAGGGAACAAGGGAAGCAATGGGGAAGGGGAGAGTGGCTAGGGCAAAAGAAAGGAGGGGGCAAGGGATAGGCAGCGAAAAGTGGTGGATGGGAGAAGGGGCACAATGAAATAAGCAAAGGCGGGCAGAAAGAAATGAATGGGAAGCTGGAGGCAGTTGCCAAACATGGGGAAACACCAATGTGACAGAAAACCAGAGAGAGGGGTTGGAAAGCAATGCCTCCATCTGCAATGAAGAGATGAATCCTGTAACGGTCCAGGAGGAGTGGCTTTTTAGGCCTGATGGAGAAGTGACATAGTTGCTCCGCCCATTGAATCTCAGGCTTAACACCTTCCCATTATAAGGACAGCTTGATGCGGTGCAGTGGAATCTAACATGAAGTGTACAATTCAGAATTATGTAGCAGCTTGTGACCTTACATTGTTTAAGGTAGCTCCAGCAGCAATAGTATGGGGCAAGCATTTTCAATTGTTCAGAAGCATAGAAAAGGAACTTTACCAGGAAGTTATAGCAGTTACACATCATGATAATGTTGGGGGTTGGTTTGATGAAGAATGCAAAAGCTATAAGATGTATTTATGATGCTGGACAAGGAAGATTAAGAAATCAAAAGACAAATAGCTTTTTAAGAGGTTAAGCTAAGAACACAAACAATACAAGCAGTTTCTCAATAAAAAAAAGTTATTTTATGAAAAACAATGGGAGAATATGCTTTCTGCTATAATAAATGAGGATACAAAGAGATTGTGGACATATGTCTCCAAAAGATTGAATAATTACAAATCTGCTCCAGATGTCTATATATCCGAAGAAAAATTATTTAAATATCTTACTGATATTTTTTATAATAATACTGTAAATAGCAATTTCTGTTTAGGTCCCATAGACTATAATAACTTGACAGTAATGAGACAAGAAATTTATATTGCAATTAAGTCCCTAAAATTAAATAAAGCACCGGGATTAGATAGAATTCCTGTGGAGGTTTATGTTACAAATACTGCAGACTGATGTGACCTATTGGTAACATCCTATAATAAAAGTATACAGGAAAGTTATTTCCTGGAGACATGGAGAGGAGCGCTAATAGTACCAATACATAAAAAAAGGTAGGATGGATGACCCATGTATGTATAGGCCAATCAGCCTGCTGGATATTAATCTTAAAATTTTCTCTAAGATCCTGCTTGGGAACCTAAAAACCCAGATTGAATTAACCGGTGGCATTTCAGAACTTCAAGAAGGTTTTAGAAGTGGTTACTCAACTATAGATAATTGCTATATATTATACCATCTAATTGAGAAATACATCATCTTGAGAAAACAAACAATCTATGTGACCTTTATGGACTTCTCATCCACATTTGACACAATAGATAGACAAACTCTGTGGACAATTATGATAGAAAAGGGTATTGATGCAGCCTTGGTTGGAGTTATTTGTCACCTTTACAGTAATGCTTGGGCTAATATTAAGATTAATTTAAGAGAAGAAATTTCAAAAACGTTTCTTATTAATAAAGGTGTCTGCCAAAGATGTGTTTTGGCCCCAACACTCTTTAGCTTGTATATTGATGGCTACTTGAGAAAATTAGAGATATCTGCTGTGGATCCACCAAAAGTGGCAAATTCTCCTTGTCCAGCGCTTGCGTATGCTGATGATATTGTACTTATGTCACTTAAATGTAAGGGTCTACAAAAACAATTAGATTTATTAAATCAAGATGCCAAGGTATTAAAACTGAAAATAAATATAACTAAAACACAGACTATGGTGTTGGGCCAAAGGAAAAAAATTTGGATCGTGGCATGTGGGTGAGCATAAATTATCTAATGTGGAGGTATATACATACCTGGGTATTAACTTTACTCCCACAATAACCTGGCATACACACATGAAAACTCCTGTAAAACAAGCTACTCAAACTGCAAATGGCCTAAATAAATTGAATTTAGCTTATGGTGAAAATACGGTTAGACAATTAGTTACAGCTGTAAGGGTGAATTTCCTTTCACAGCTACTGTATTATATGGAGCTGAAATTTAGGGCTGTAAAACACCTGAGATTCTTACTAACCAGATGTGTAAGGTGTTAAGAATTACACTAGGAGTAGGACATTCTTGCCCAGCTTCATATATATGATTTGAACTAGGACTTGACAATATTCAAGCCATATTGGATAGAAGAAAAATAAACTATTGGCTGAAAATAACTAGAATGCCCCAAGATAGGCTGCCTGTTAAATGTCTCCAGGAAAAAAAAAGAACTGTTATGAAAGCAAGTTCAATATTAATAGCTGGTTTAATAAAATCAGTAGTGCTCTAAAGAAATATCTTTTGAAATGATTGGATTATGTTAAAAAAAAGTCACTCTGAGTTGAAAATATAAATATAAGGCTTACATTAAAAAGAAAATCTGTAATTATTGGATAAAGAAGGACATAGAGAGCATTAGTAATACTAGATAGTCACCTTGGTTTATACTACACTATGGAAAACATGGTTGCAGATATTATCTGGGCAGTCTTACTAACCCAGAACAAAGAAAAGCTTATGTGAGATACAAATTTGAATGTTTCAACAGTAATGTGCTTACAGCAAAATATAGTAAATTACCCTTGTTAGCACAGATGTATTATTGCACCATTGGAGAAGAAGAAGACTTGTATCATGTACTGTTGGAATATGCCTGGTACAAAACACAAAGAATTTATTGGTTAAGTCCTATGGTCTATGATTGGAATAGTTTGGACAAAAGCTTTATGATGGAGGTATTACTAAGTACAGAGGACGATTATACCAACCAGAGAGTGTCAAAGTACTTTAATCAAATTTATAAAATCAGACAACAGAGAATGAAAGGAATTAATATTGCCTCTGTGAGTATATATTGTGCTTAATGAGTTATTACTGTGATGTAAACAAGATTAGATGAGATCATGCTTTTAATAATTGTTACTTATTGTAGGAACCTGTAAAGTCATGTTCATTAAGTTTTTGCATTTTATAGGAATAGGGTTACTGGAATTTATGGAATTAACTGCACTAATTGTATGATTTTAATGGTTGCTTATATTGTATTGTATTGTATTGTATTTAATTGTTATAAATATTTAAGATTTATAAAGACTTTTCAGTTAAACAATAAAAAATTACTACTACTACATAGGGTATAGCTACACAAGGGAACAAGAGCTATACAGTACATGTACTCTGTAGGGAGGAGTTGGAACATTAGAATGTGGAGAGGAGGCTTGCCGAGGGGGTAGGATGGGGTGGGTAGAGTACTGTGCTTTAAGGAATGTGGGACAGCAGTTTTCTTGAGTGCTCTCTGGGAGGTAGAGGATGTCCAGTTTGCAGGAACCTAGGTCAACTGAGGGCAGACATATGACAGCTCAGATGGAAATTAGGAGTGTTGGTAGAGTGGGATATCTGAGAGGGGAAAAGGAGGAAGAGGGTATGGGGGCAGGTGAGATGAGAATGGTAGTGGAACCCAAGCTGGGAGTAGGTCATGTGGGAGGGAGAATGAAAGGGGACTTAAGGCATGTTCCTAGGGCCCCCCTCCCTCAGTTAAAGAGGAGGCCATGGGTAGGTGGGTGGACATTAGTAAGAGGAATGGGGAGGGCAAGGAGGAAAAGTAGGCCAGTGAGAGCATCTCTAGAGGTGCAGGTGTAGAATAAATTCCTTCCACTGATTGAGGGAGTAAAGGGGAACTCTGTGGGAAGAAGAGGGGGCATAAGCAATAGAGGGATACAGATATAAGGTGGGGAGAGCACAGAAGGGAGGGAAAGGGGGTATGTAGGAGGAGGGAAAATGAAAGGGTAAGAAAGGAGTGGGGGAAGACAGCTAGATGGGCAATGGGCAGATGGGCAGGGGAGTGGGCGGGCAGCTGCAGACGGTGGTCAGGAGGTCAGGACAGGGATCAGGCAGGAGGGGTCAGGGGGTATCTTTCAACAGCCAGAAGGGGAGGGCGCAGGCAAGGCAGGACAGTTGGGTGAGCAGGAGGGGGAGAGGACCAAGAAAGCATATGGAGAGGGGAGGGTAGTGATCTTAGGAGATTTTATAGTAGGGGAGTAAGATGGGGAGAAACAGGAGCTAGTGTAAACTGCAGGCAGGAGCAGTGTATGTCTGGGATAACCATGGGGATGGTGGTCCATGAATAGCTGAAAACTCGGAAAGGAGGAATGGAACTTCACATCATCGTTCACCTGGGAGCAAATAACATGACTGAATTTGAGCTAAGGGAGTTTCGAGAGAGGTTCAAGGAGGTGGAAATGCTCTATACAAGGGAGGGAGATCAGCTAACTTCTCAGAGCTGCTACCAGTGCCAAGGGCTAGCACTCCGAGAAAAAAAATAATTGAAGAATTTAATGTCTGGCTAAGGAGCGGTGCATGGAGTCTAATTGGAGGCTGGGAGGTACTTGGGAGAATAAGGCTGTTTATGTACCAGCTAGACTGTACCTTAGTGAAGTGGGAACCAGGGTGCTGAAAGCTAGATTTGAGGATTATATAGATAAGGATCTAAATTTAAACTGAAGGGGGCAGCAGGGGGTCACAGTATCCTTTGTCACCAGTTGGAGGAGGATGCAGAACAGCCTTCCCCCCAATCAGGGCAGAAACAAGAGGGTTCAGAAGAGAGGCAGCGAGATGGGAGTAGACAGCTTCAACTGGGAGCAGGGGAGGGAAGCAGACTGCGTGGATGGGGACTCCTGTAATGGTGGAAGGTTGTGTCTCTCAATGCAAAGAGCCTCAGGAACAAAATGGCTGAGCTGCAGTCACTGATAGCTGAGAGAGAGAGGTGGAAATGGCTGCCATCACAAAGACATGAGCCACATCAAATAATGACTGGGACCTCTTCATCCCCAGGTATAAGCTGTATAGAGGGACAGGGGTGGGAAGAGGAGGGGGAGTAGCTCTGTACATGAGGGAAGAGATAACCTGTACTGGGAGGAGGAGGTGGATGGAAGGACAGGAGTGTTGTGAGTACAGGTACAATTCATAAAAGGTAGAAAACTTAGAATAGGAGTGGTGTATAGGCCATCAAACCAAGATGAGAAATTAGACAAGGAACTGGGATCCAAAGCTGTGGAGATGGCCAGCTGAGGTGAGACGATGATTATGGGGGACTTGGGGATTGGAAGATCCCAGTTACACCTGTACCAGGACTCAGGGGTTACTGGATGCATTCCAGAGTGGGTTTCTGACAGGATGTGTCCTGAAGCCCAACAGAAAGAGGATCATATTGGACCTGGTTCTGTCTAATGGTGCGCATGCTCAAAAAGGAAATGTGAAGGCACTGCTTGCTGGAAGTGATCACCATACTGTGTGTTTCCACCTAGACATGGATAGAGAGAAGATTACAACAAAAACAAGGGTACTAGATTTCAGGAGGGCACACTACAAGAGTATGGGGGAGATTCTGAGAGGCCACCTTGCTGGAATCAGAATAGAAATGGAGGGGGACCAGAAATGGGCCATAATCAAGGAAGGGGGGTTAGCAACTACTAATGTGTGTGCCAAATTCAAAACCAAAAATGTAAGGCCTCAAAGCCCAGCTGGTATGATAGGGAGGCAGCTCAGGCAGCAAATGGTAAGAAGTCAGGCTTCAGGAATTATAAGCGCACCTAGAAGGATGAGGACAGAGAGGAGTGCTGTACCAAGGCAAGAGAGACAGGCAGGACAGCCTAACTGGCCAAAGCTGAGAGAGCTGCAGCTGGCAGAGTGGGTGAAAATTGGGAAGAAGGCTTTCTTACAGTATATCAGGGACAAGCGGAATATGAAGGATAGGATAGTCAGGTTGAGAAGTGAGGGGGGATGGGGTGGGCAGAGGCAATTGAAGAGAAGGCAGTAGTACTTAACAAGTACTTCACTAAGGAGAACGATGGTCCAGTACTGCAGGAGAGAAGGACAAAGTGGTGGGTGGGGTCACAGATGGGGAGCTTGAAGTTTACAGGGTAAGAAAAGGCTTAAAGACCCTGAAGGTAGACAAATCCCTGGGATCAGATGGTGTACATCTGAGGGTGCTGAGGGAATTCACAGATGTGCTGGCCAATCCCCTGGCAGACCTGTTTAACACCTCACTGGAGTTGGGGAAAGTGTCCCTGGACTGGAGGACAGCACATGTAGTGCTGCTACACAAAGCGGGCCGAGGGATGACCATGATAATTACCTACCGGTCAATCCATAGTGGGGAAAACTCATGGAAACCATACTGAAAGAAAGATTGGTAAGCTTTCTGGAAGAATACGGGCTCCAGGATGAGAGGCAGCATGGGTTTGTGTCAGGGCAGTCCTGCCAGACTAACCTGATTGATTTCTTCAACTAAGTAACCAGGACAGTGGAGAGGAGCTAAACAGTGGACATCCTGTTTCTAGAATTCAGTAAGGCCTTTGACTGTTCCCCACAGGTGATTAATCATGAAGCTGGAAGACCTCGGGGTAGTGGCAAAACTGGTTAAGGGGTTAGAAACTGCCTGCAAAATAGATGTCAGAGGGTAGTGGTCTGTGGAGTTTTCAGAGCTTAGACAGTCACAAGTGGGATCCTGCAGGGCTTGGCGCTGTTTATCATCTTCATCCATGACATTGTAAGTGAAATAAAAGGTAAAATGTACTTGTTTGCAGACAACGCAAAACTCTCTGTGAGAGTAGATAACAGGGGAGATAGGACCTCAGGGAAGACCTGGCCAAGCTAGAGAAATTGTCAGGTATTTTGACAACTGGGATTCAACACCAAAAAGTGTAAGGTAATGCATTTGGGGGCAAAGAAACCAGAGACCAAATACCAGCTTGGTGGAGTGCAGGTTACCAGGTCAGAGGAGGAGGAGGAGAATGACTTGGAGAACTCAGCACACTACAGGTAAGCAGCAGTCAAAACAAATCAGATGCTGGGCTGTATAGCCAGGGGTATAACCATCTGGAAAGAGGAGGTCATTCTACCACTGTACAGATCCCTGGTTCAGCTACATTGCAGTACTGGTATCCTTATCTAAATAAAGACATGAACCTGCTGGAGACAGTCCAGAGAAGGGCAACCAAAATGATCCAGGGACAACAGGGGCACAGCTACAAGGAGGGACTTGGAGATCTTAACATGTACTCACTGGAGGATAGAAAGGAGAGTGGTGGCATGATTACAACTTTCAAGTACCATAAAGGTTTCAATAGGATGAGCTCTGAGGATCTCTTCAACCTGAGTAGGAGCAGGACCATTAGAGGGCACTGCCTCAAGCTGGTGGCAGGAGATTCAGGAGAGAAATGAGCAGGCACTTTTTCACTAAAAGGGTGGTGGCTAAGTGGAAAGAGCTGCTGGAGGAAGTAGTCTCCCTGAAGACAGTGGATAGCTTCAATAGAGGTTGGGACAGAATAAAGAGGAAAGTTGCATGTAGGGAGGGGTGGGGAAGGGAAACTTCGGGAGCAGAAGGGAGGGGTGGATAATGGGAAGGCCGGGGCAGATCATTCACTAGACACTGAGCGGTCTGCAAACTCAAGCAGACATGACAGACTGCAAGTCCCCTTTTCTGCTGGCTCAATCATATGTTCGTAGCAAAATGGGCCACCAGACTCCTGCAACCTCACTGGTCAGAACATGTCACATGACCATGAATAAATCCTGCAACAGGCAACCAGTAAAGATCCCACTGATCAAATATTTACTTTTTTTTAACCTAAATCATTTTCTTTTTTCTTTTTTTTTTTTGTGAGCACCCTCAGGATTGCCAAGGGTAGCTAGGCAGAGAGAGAGAGAGTGTGGTACCTTTGAGTCTGGGATGTGGTGCTGACTGCTAACTGCAGGTGGGGCCCTTCCATAGTGGGTATGACTAGAAGGGGATTTTGGCACCAGAGGGAGAGAACCAGGGAGAGAAGAGTTGGGGGGTTTTGGCCTGCAAGTTCAGCCGGAGGGCCGAAGTGGGGCCAGGGTGGTCTGCTTGCCCCCTCGGCCCTCCAACCTTGAAGACTCGCGATGTGAGAGCAATGATTCAGGTGTGAAGAAAAGGGGAGCAATGGAGCAAAATAGATGGTGTCTGTTGGTGTATTTGGGAGCCGGACTCTGGGGAGAAGAAAAAAAAAATAGAGGCCCGCCAAATGCACTTAGGCACCTTGGTAGGGTAAGCACCAATAGGGCCTAAATGCCCAAAGGAAGGATTTCCTGTGGGTAGTTCAACTACTGGGTCATATAGGTTTACTGCAGGCTGGCCTGCTGTGGCAAATAGGGCCTGGGGTGTAGCTTGGAAGTGGCAGCCCTTGCCATTGAGGGTGTAACGGTGGCAGAGTTACACCTATTCCCCAGATTGTAGGCTGCTGCAGAGATGGGACCTACAGTTTGAGCTACTTGTGGAGCTGGGGAAAGTCCATTTGGGGGAGTGATGTTTGGGACCCCAGCAGGGTGGCAGTCCATTGGGTGATCTGTGTGGCACTGGCAGAAGTCCCCCTCATGAGTCAGTTCGAGGTTGGAATCATTGCATGAGTGGAGCATGTTGGTAGGACTGGGATCAGGTCCGGGGCACCCCAAACCTTAGAATAAGGCCCAGCCACCAGTCAAGGCATCAGCGACTGGATGTCTGAAAGGGTTCTGGTGGTTCAGTTGTTGCTTAAGATCATCAATCAAAAAGTACAGAATTAAAATCTAGAATGGAAAGAAAAGTTGCTCCATTACGAAACAGCCCCCAGATGGAGAAGGTATAAGATTAGGCTATGGAAATGAACTGAAGAGAGAGTAAAGGTTTGGGACAGCAGAAACATCTCATGCTGTCATAAGCCAGAGTGAAATACAGAAATGAAACTGCCAGAAGAGGGAGTGAAAGGAAAGGAATGTAACTGTGAGAGAGAGAGAGAGAGAGAGAGAGAGAGAGAGAGATACAGAGAGACACACATGAGTCAGTGAATTGTATCAGTGTCAAGCTACTTCATGTAGTGGCCTTTTCGGCCCTAGAAATGCTGCCAGGAATTCTAGCTTTTCAGCTGAAGGGAGATCTGCATGAAATAAACAATCTGTTAGCACAAGAGACCGTTGCAGATGATGTCCCAGCTGTGTCTGTGAAAGAAACCCACCTTATTTCATACCCCCTGCTCCATGGAGAGGTTGTTACTGTTTTTCAAGTTTAATTAAATCGTTTTTGCATTTTGAGTCTGGTGTGGACAATTAACTTACTCAAAATGCCTGTGCATGCCTGCTTGTCTGCTAACGAACATCGCCCCCACAGGTAAGAGATCTGTCTAATGAATGGTGCCTGCTTCCCCTATTTTGTGACTCCCGGTCACTACGACTCAGGAACCCAGGTAATGAGCTATCTTTGCTTCAAATGCCTCGGACTGTGGTTGCTTGTGTTTGTCAAGTGCCCCTCTCCCAATCTGATTACCATCTGGATACCCCTAGATGGGAAACAGGTACTTACATTTTTTTATACAGATTAATTTTATAATCACAATAATGTACTTCAGGGTGCGTGTAGTAGTGTGATTTACCCACTTCTGTGGTTATTTACTCAGCTGTGCTTAGTGATGCACCACATTAGGTTAAATCCCAATACTGACACTGTAGTGCAGCATGAGTGGGGTGCTGCACTCCTGAGGTGCCGTCTTTCAGATGAGACGTTAAACCGAGGTCCCATCTGCCTATTCTGGTGGTAGTTCAGGTGGGTATTAAAAATCCCATGGCACTTCTCGAAAAGAGTAGGGGAATCTTTTATTCAAACTTCAGGAAAATCATAATACATTACATTGTTTTGAAAATAAAAGAGAGCAAAACATTAACTCAAAATAAGTATTAATACATACATCCCTTTCTGAGGTTATTAAAACATAATCTAGATTGTAATATAAAACAAAAAAACCTTCTATTAAAGCAAAATATGTATTAATTCATACAACTTAATCAAATCCCCCATCCCCACCCCTAAGAGTAGGGGAATGTTGTGTTCAAACTTCATCAAAATAAAAGTACATTATATTCATGCTATTCCATACTAAAAGAATATAAAACCATAAAGCAATACAAGTATTAATTCATACTGTACCCCTCTAGAAAATGTATTTAAGTCTATATCACAGAAACCTTTAAATGAAATGTGTGTTAATACAGACTCCCTGTACATGCTCCCTCACCTTGCCCCTGTTTTGTATCAGACTTCAACAAAATCTTAATATCTGTACCCTATGATGTGTTCATAAATAAAGAATACAAACCTTAAAACAAAATAAGTATTGCTACATACTTGTCCCGTCTAAAATTATCAAACATGTATTAGCTTTTAACATAAAACAGGAAAACCCGTATTCAAAACAAACTTACATAGTACTGTGTATCTCTCATACTAACGCCCTCCCTCCCTCCCTCAAAATCCTGTTTTTTTTTCATTATTATATCATTACATCAAGGTATTAATATCTTGTGACCTATTATAAGATGGGTAAATGACTTACACAAAACAAGGCCATAATAAAAGCAATATATGTCAATATTCTATTTAAATCTCTAATTAACAGTTCTTAAAGTATCTATATGTTTCCAAAAAGACCTTAGCTCTTATCCTGTGTCCAACTAATTTATGTGTTTCCATCCTTGTTTATAGACTTCCATTGAGACCAAAGATTTTTTTTTCCCTATGTGCAATAACATTTTCATGGAGAGACCAAAAAAGCTGTTCAGCAGTTACATAATGTTTCTCTAGAGACCGTTTACAACAAGCCTGCCAAATATGATATATATATATATATATATATATATATATATATATATATATATATATATCCCCCAAATCACATGCATTGTTCCTGCATCATATTTCTGCCATGCTCTTGGAAGAATTCCTAATAAGAGAATATCCATATTTAAAAATAAAAAGGGTGACTTTAGCCATTTAAGAAATAATATAGCCCAAAATTTGGTTACATATGGGCATGAGAAAAAGAGGTGTTCTATTATTTCCATAACATGTAAGCGACCTTCCCCTCTAGGACACATTCTTTCTTCTAACCCTTTATGTTTAAGGTTTTCTTTTACATTTAATCTTTGATGAACCCCTAACCATAAAGTATCCCACATATAGTCTGGAACCCTAGGTTGTGTCAGCATTGCCTGAGTTTGTTTAACCTCATGTTGATTTCTTTTCATGAACTCCAGCTCTTCTTGAAAGTAAAGTCCCTGTACGTATATGTAGAATTCTTTCCTTGATAGATTTATGGCTGTTGATCACTGTATACCCCATAATTTTAATTTACCATCACAAGTTTGTAAATACCCTGGCAAGACTTGGATAGATTTTTGCTTTGGAATAGGCTTGTCCAATTCCCACCCTTGTAGCCATTCTTCAGTTTGGTCTGTCACCCAACTAGTCCAGAGTACTGTTTTTTTATTTTCTGATTCATTTAACAACGGCTTTGTATTAGTATAAAAGACTATACTAAAGTAAAAGGAAAAACTGTTTATCATCCATATCCCTCTCTATTTTATATTCCTATATAGGATATTCCTTTTAATAGGGTTAAGTCTGCTACCCCAGATGACCCAAAAAATATACTATATAAAGTACTCTAATTGTTTCGCAAGAATAAATATCTTACTTAATTTCAAGAATATTCCAATAAAAAAGGTTTTCACCATGTATATTCTTTTTTTTTTTGGCTATCCTCTCCCTATTCCAGTATTGCTCCTTGTGCCTTGCCTCCTGGACAAGATTCTCCCAGTTGTAATAATCCATTTCACCTTGTCCATAAAATATTCCTAAAATTTTACAAGGAGTTTGAGTAATCTGCATCCCTATGATGTGTGTGTGAGTAGTGTATTCCAACCCAATTTGTAAACACTTACTTTTATTTAAATTAAATGAAGCTCCAGTTCCCTTTGTGAAGTCTACTGCCAATGCTTCTGTAGCTGCACTAGAGGGTACATCTGCCAAAAGAAAACAAATGTCAGCACAGGCAATAGTTTTCATTTCCTCATCTTCACTATGAAGGTATATTCCTCTAATATTGTCAGAGTCATTTATTCTATGTAGTAATGGTTCTAATGTCAATATACATAACATGGGGCTGAGTTGGCACCCCTGCCTCACACCTCTAGAAACGTTTCCTGCCTGTCCCATCCACGCATTGACATAAAGAGCTACCACCTCATTTTTATAATACATTTTCAACCAGCTGATAAAGGCCCAGGAAATCCAAATTTTAATAAGCATTTCCACATGTATTCATGTGAAACCTTATCAAAGGCTTTTGCCTGGGTTAAACTAATCAAATATCCCATAAGTTCCCCTGTAGATCCTCTGTCCATAACTTCCCTAAGTAAAATAAGGGCATCTGTTATACTTCTCCCTGGGATAGAACAAAATTGCATAGGATTGATTATATCTTCCAAAATACCCGCCATTCTGTTCCCTAAGATTTTTGCTAGTATTTTACTATCTGCATTTAATAATGTGATGGGTCTCCAGTTATTCAAATCTTCCTTGTCACCTGCTTTATGTAATAATATCAATAATCCCATATTCATATTTTCTGGAAGTTGTCCTTGTTCAAGGTTAGTGTTCAACATTTGTATAAATTCCAAACTTAATTTCTCTAAAATAAGTGGGTATATTTCATTTGGGAGACTGTCACTCCCTGGTGCAGATCTTGTTTTTAAGTTATGTGTTATCAATTGGAGTTCTGTCTGGGAGATAGGAGACATTAGGGAGATAAAAAATTGTTCCGGAATTTTCTGTAATGTACAAGCGTCTAACCAACTGTCAATTTTAACTTCTGTCAATGTTGGGTCCGCCATAAAAGTTTGAAAAATATGTTTCTGAACTTCAGTCATAATATCATTTTGTGCTGTACCTCATATCCCATCTTGATTTACTAAGCTCTTTAATTCTTTTTTCTTTCTTTGTCTAGCACAGCTATTAAATGGATTTGTGTGCCCATGGCTGCTCTGTGTGCCAAATCTTTGCTTCCACTCTAGGGTTTTCATTCGGTCATACTGTGTTTGTGCTAATGCCTGTTTGATAGTGTTTAGTTGTACAGGGTTAACATATTCTCCTCTATTTATTAGAGCCTGGCATTTTTGTAGCTGGGCCCTTTTTGTGTTGGTATTTGTCTTTCTTGTATTTACCTAATATTCTCCCAATTGTTTGAAAATAGGTCACTAAATCTTGTTTACTGTCCTCCCAACCAATTTATTTGGATTCATAAAGAAAGAAGACTGTTTGTCTTGCTTCCAAAATTTTTGAACCCTGCTTTAACCATAGGATCTTTGAGTAATGATAAATTTAATTTCCACTATCCAGGTCCCTTAGTGGTATCCTGAAAGTTGGAAATTGTAAGTTCCAACAACTAATTTTCTGAAGTTGCCACTAAATTTACCCTTGGGTTTCTATATTGCAATGTAGGTCTAATAAACCAATAGCCTGTTCTAGAAGCTTTATTCCTCTGAAAAAAAGTATTGGGCGCTGTAACCTGTGGTGTTAAAAAAGCATCACATAAACCTGCTGGACCGAAAAGAGCATTCAAAAAATTAGAATCACAGTGAAGCTTGCTAGATTTTGCACCCCATCTGATTGGAACCTGTTAATTTTGAAATCCCCTCCAAACAAAATATTTTTGCTGGTGAATAAATAGGGTCTTATCAATTGTAAAAGTTCTATTCTGTCAGTTTTACTGTGAGGGGCATAAATGTTAATATGTCTAAATTCTATGTTTTGGGTGCAAACATTTATCAACAGGGCTCTACCTGGTAGAATATCTACTAACTGAGACACTACAAATGAGGAGTCCAAAAAACTGATCCCAACCCCACTGCATACAATTCCCCCCCGACCAATGACTGGGTCCCCAAATCCAGGCATTTGTAGCTGTAGCAAAATCATCCATATCATATAAATGAGTATCATGGAAAAGCACCAAATCATAATCATTTTGAGAGAAAATGTAAAATGTAGCAAGTCGTTTTTTTCTCTGATCTGATGCTATTGGTGTTTAAACTTGCTATTCATAGCTCATATTCCCCACATCAGGTCATTTAGTGGGTAAAGTCAGCTGGTTTGTTTTTCTTGAGCTTTTCCTTAAGCCCACCCTGGGACTCATATGGTTCTTTTTTTTTTTGCTGGCATAGGATGGGTCAACAACCATTTCCGTATGCGAAATAGTATCCTTTTGAGATGATGATTTGGAGGCCATATCTGAATTCAATTCCTCTCCATCTGGAGCATCTTGCAGCAGCTCATACCTATTAGCTGTGATAACTATATCAGTAACCTCCATGTTGTCTGTTGTCTTTGTCACTGATTTACTTTTTTGTGGTACTGTTAATACTGTCTGAAATGATGGTTGTACCCCTGTTTCTGGGGGGGTGGAGGGGTGGAGGCATAACAAGACCTTCTGACTGTGGAAGGAGAGTGGCAGCAGAAGTACCTAGGATATCAGTCTTAATAGACCATGCTGGAGCCCCATGCAGTGGTGGGGTTGCCTCTTCAGGTTGTGTTGTCTGGGGCCTTGTGCTATTCCTATTATCTTTCCTTCTTTGGGGCATGGGTCTAGAGGTTGTTGCATGGAACCAAAAATCAGCTGCTGCTTTGGCTGCCCTGAATATATAGAAATCTTGTACACCAAAGTCCACATCTTCAGTGTTGTGTGTGGCCCAGGGGCAGTCTGTGAAGGTGTGTCCACCTTTATTGCACACGTTACATTGAGGGGAGTTCTCACACGGGAACCCTGAATGAACCATTTCCCCACATTGGTTACACTGAATTTTATCACATGAGGAACTGATATGGCAGATTGACCCACACCAATAACACCTTTTTGGTTGTCCAGGGTAAAATATGAAACCCTTGTTCCGGCCAATATAGAAACAGTTGGGAAGGTGTTTAAAGTCATTGTAATCCTGCTGTAACTTAATTTTTATCCTTCAACCACCATTCCAGAAGTCCTCATCATTCATAATTGGCTCTGGAGTCTCCTGTACCTCACAGTTTTTTCTAGCCAATATATAATGTTGGTGATGTTAACCCCCTCATTTCTGAATAACACTGTCATAACTCTAACCACCTGTTTAGTGAGAGGAATAATTTGAAATGGTGACCATAATGGGTTGCTTTTCAGAGTCATATGTTTTGCCCAAAATCTGTCTAGAACCTCTGGGGTTCTGAAATTCACATCAAATGTGTGCTCCCTGGAGCATGTGTCAGAGCATATACATCCGATGGAGTAAACCCAAACAATTGTTTCAGTAGGACTCTTCCCACATAAAGTCTATCCGGTACCTCCTCCATCCCCCAAGTATCTTAAACGTATTGCATTCCTCCTTTTTGCTAGTTTGACTGGTTTTGCAAACAACCTAGCATACATTTTTCATTTATGGTGCTGTGGTTATTCAGGAGGAACATTTCCTTCTACCCCACTTTCCCTATTGGGCCCATTTGTGTCACTCATTTCCCCTTGAGAAGCATCATAAAAAATCTCCTTCTGAGACTCCCTAGGGGAGAAAAAAATAGTACTGTTTCTTTCGGTTCAGACTCCTGGTGAATACCGATAAGTTCTGTATCAGCTGCTATTGCCATCTCAGTTAGTCCCGACTCCCTTGCCACCTGATCCTGTGGTGTGTAGTACTACCCAACCTCCCATAGTGTCTTGCTTCCACCCTGCTTTGCGTAGAGCTTGTCCTGGCATCCACTGCTCCTCACCTTTGACCTGGTGCAACATTGTATTATTCGGGGTAATTTCCTCTTCCATTGTTGGGGTGCCTTGGGGTTACCGCCACCAAAAACAAAGGCTTTCAGTCTGGATTGCTCCACACTAGGTGAGTTATCAACGAGACGTTTCCTATTCTTTTCTTCGGCCAAACATTGTTTTGCTTCAGAGTATTCCTTCTCAAGCTGCTCCATCTGTGTCTGCAAATGAAATGACTGTTGTTCCATTTCTGCCCTGAGATTCTCTTCTTCTGTGTTAAAATCTGTTGCTTCACCTGACTGCAGACTATGATTATTTTCCATTGCTGTAACCTCACTTGTGGTATCTCCCATTGAGGTTTCAGATATGTGACCACTTCCTTCTGACTCCAGATTCTCAATAGATTCCTCCATGATGACACCTACAGGACAGCACCCCCTACCCAAGAGTAGGGGAATTTCCCCGGTCCCTAGCCAAATTTCCCTCCATTCACTAAAAAATACCACCAACAGCTTAATCTGGTTCAGGGTCAATTGGCTTTCATCTTTATTGCCCTTCCCCGGGTCTTGTCTGAAAATAGGCAGAATATGTCTAGTGCACTGGCTCTACACTGCTGTTTCAACAAGAAACACGTAGACCGGCATCACAGTGCCAGGCTCCATGTTGACCACGATTTGCAGTTGGCATGGATCCACACACATCGGTGTGTGAGTTTTGATAGATTCTAATTCCAGGTTGGAATTGGTTTGGGGAGGGAGTGCAAGTTGGGGGATGGAGTTGCCCGGTCCCAGTGGCACTTACACAACGGCATGGTGCTGTTGTCGATATCAACTCATGTCACTGTAGAAATGTTGCTGTTCGGGGGGGGCATACCTAGTGCACTTACCCAGTCAACAAAAACTAAATAAATAAAAATGAATAAATAAGGCTTCGGTAAATCCCACAACACACACCTGTTGTGCATTATTGCTTAATTCTTTGAGATAAGCAGACCACAATGCCAGAACATCTCCTACTTAGCAACAGCCAGCAGATGACAAAATGCTCATCTAATGTTGCTTTACAAAACAAAACAAAACAAAAAGAAAAGCAAGTGGAATTTTTTTTTAAATATTTTTATCGAAACAAATAAACAAGAATACAACACCACAAGTACATACACAGTGGACTGGGTAGTCAATACTTTCTAACAATTTCAGGATACAGAATGTAATAAGACACTGGTTAAACTAGTAGAAATTAGCAACCCAGAAAGCTCTTCAAATAGAAACATAGAAACATAGAATTTGATGGCAGATAAGGACCGCTTGGCCCACCTAGTCTGCCCATTTTCCTACCTAACAGATAAGCTGCAGATCCTAGTTAACCAACAGCTTACTTCCTCTTACCCCCCACTAGGACTGCCTTATGCCTGTCCCATGCATTCTTGAAGTCCTCCACTGTTCTTGACTCCACAACCTCCTCAGGAGGCTGTTCCATGCATCCACAGCCCTCTCAGTGAAAAAATACTTCCTCACATTACTCCTGAGCCGTCCCCCCTCTATCTTCAAATTGTGCCCCCTTGTTCTTGCACATCTCTTTTTCTGGAAGATGCTACCCTCTTGGACTTTGTTAATTCTCTTGAGGTACTTGAAAGTTTCTATCATGTCCCCTCTCTCCATTCTTTCCTCAAGAGTATACATATTAAGCTCCTTTAGTCTTTCTTCGTATGTCTTCTGGTGCAGACCCTGCACCATTTTGGTTGCCCTCCTCTGGACAGCCTCCACTCTGTCTATGTCTTTGCAGAGATGGGGTCTCCAGAACTGCACACAGTACTCCAGATGGGGTCTCACCAACTGTCTGTACAGAGGGATAACAACTTCCTGTTTTCTACTATTGATGCCTCTTCCTATGCATCCCAGTATCCCCCCAGCCTTCCTTACTGCCTTCTCACATTGCTTGCCCACCTTTAGGTCATCTGATATAATTACCCTCAGGTCCCTTTCTGTTTTTACTGTTAACAGTATTTCACCCCCCATTGTGTACGCTTCCCTTGGGTTTTTGTTTCCCATGTGCATTACCTTGCACTTCTTCGCATTGAATCTGAGCTGCCATACATTTGACCATTCCTCCAACCTTGCCAAGTCCCTTCTCATCCTTTCCACTCCATCTTGTGTATCAACCCTGTTCAGATCTTTGTGTCATCTGCAAAGAGACATACTTTTCCTTCCAGTTCCTCTGCAATGTCACTTATAAAGACATTAAAAAGGACCTGTCCCAGTACTGAACCCTGCAGTACCCCACTAGTAACCCTCCTTTCTTCACTGTGTACTCCATTTACTACTACCCTTTGTGTCCTATTGTCTAGCCAATTTTTTATCCAGGCTACCACCTTGGGACCTACTCCAAGGCTGGCTATCTTGTGTATTAATCTTTTGTGTGGGACTGTATCAAATGCCTTGCTAAAATCTAGGTAGACCATGTCCACAGCCCCTCCCTGGTCTACTACTTTGGTCACCCAGTCAAAGAAATCTATTAGATTCGTCTGACACGACCTTCCCATCATGAATCCATGCTGCCTTGGGTCCTGTGCCCCACTGGCTTCTAGGCACTCAACAATTCTTTCCTTCAGAAGTGATTCCATCATTTTCCCTACCACTGAGGTCAAACTAACTGGTCTATAGTTTCCTGCCTCTGTCCTGCTCCCACTTTTGTGAAGTGGAATCACATCTGCCCTTCTCCAGTCCTCGGGTACCACCCCATCCTCCCATGATTTGTTAAAGAGAGTAGTCAGCGGTGTCACTAGTTCTACCCTTGGTTCTTTTAGAATTCTTGGGTGAATCCCATCAGGCCCCATTGCTTTGTCCACCTTCAATTTTATTAGTTCTTTCAGAACCCTTTCTTCTGTAAATGGACTGGTATCGACCCCCATCTTCAGAGTGTTTCCCTTGTTTGGTTTAGGTAACTCCCCTTCCTCTTCCTTTGTGAATACTGAGCAGAAATATTTGTTCGGTATCCCTGCTTTTTCACTGTCACCCTCTACCCACATTCCCTCCCTTTATTAAGCTTCAGTATCCCTCCTTTGGTCTTTCTTTGCTCCCTAATGTACCTATAAAGGTCTTATCCCCTTCTTAACAGAATTGGCTATCCTTTCTCGGTTTGGGCCTTTGCTATTCTGACTGCCTTCCCAGCCTCTTTCTGCTTTAACTGATAAAGTTCTCTGTCCTGCTCCTTCTGTGTTTCCTTATATTTCCTGAATGCTGTCCTTTTCTCCTTAACCTTCCCTGCCACCTCTTTTGTGAACCATAGCGTTTTTTTCTTTCGTTGTGTTTTATTGATTTGCTTTACACAAAGGCTTGTAGCCTCTGTGATGGCTGTTTTGATCACTCCCCATTGTTCCTCCACCTCTCCTTCTTGCCTGTTTGCTAGTGCATTTCTGAGGCACTCTCTCATTTTCCCAAAGTCAGCCCTCCTAAAGTCTAGTACTCTTGCTTTTGTATGACTTGATTGTATGGCTGTGTTTACTGTGAACCACACTATTTGGTGGTCGCTTGTTCCCAGATGGCTACCCACTCTAAATCTGAGATTCTTTCTCCATCCCCATTTGAAAATACCAGGTCTAAGATTGCTTCCTCCTGAGTGGGTTCCAATACTAGCTGTCTGAGGCATGCCCCCTGTAGGGCATCAAGAATGACCCTGCTCTTGGATGTGCCTGCAGCAAAGGTGGTCCAGTTAACATCTGGCATATTCAGGTCCCCCATCAACAATATCTCCCCTTTTTCTGCCATTCTAATAAAGGCTTGAATCATTTCCTTGTCCATTCCCTCCCCCTGAGATGGGGGTCTGTATACAACCCCCATGCAGATTGTGGTGCCATTTCCTGTCTCCAGGGTGACCCAGAGTGCCTCATCTTCTCCCTGTTTACTATTTAGTTCTGTTGCTTTGATCCCATCCTTTACATAGAGAGCTACTCCTCCTCCTCTTTTACCCTCTCTGTCCCTCCTGTAGATTGTGTATCCTGGTATGTTGACATCCCAGTCATGGTTCTCTGTGTACCATGTTTCTGTGACTGCCACAATATCCAGGCAACCCTCTTCCATCAAGGCCACTAGTTCAGGGAGCTTGTTACACAGACTACGGGCATTGGTACTCATCACTCTCCACTTTTTGATAGCCTTACCCCTTTTAGCCCCATTTCTGTCCTTACTGCCTTTGCCTTTTTTTACATTTAAATCTGTTCTACTCCCTAATAACTTCTGTACCTTGGTGTTTACCTCACTAATCACAATGTTTTGTGGGGGAGGCTCGGATTTCTCTGCTCCTTTTCAGTGCCTCCCCCCTTGGCTAGTTTAAATGCTTGCCAATGAAGCATTTAAACCTCTCACCTAGGATCCTGGTTCTCCCTGGACAGATGCAGACCATCGCACCAGTATAGGTCTGCATCCCTCCAGGTGGCTCCCCAGTCCCCAATGAAGCCAAAACCCTGAGCTCCACACCAGTTTTTCAACCACTCATTGAATTCCCTAGTGAGAAGTGCCCTAGCATCTCCCTTGCCATAGACAGGCAACACCTCTGAGAAGGTTACCGTATGCGCTACTTGTCTAAGGCCCCTTCCCAACTCTACAAACTCCTCTTGCACTGCTCTGATCCCATTCCTAGCCAGGTCATTTGTCCCTAGGTGGACAATGACATCCAGCTCCCTCCCTTGTGCAGCTCCTCCCACGATCCTGAGGATTCGCTTCCTGTCCCTCCAAGCCATGGCACCAGGAAGGCACCTAACCTCCCTCTCCCCTTCCTCCCCTTAATGATTGAGTCCCCACCAGAAGTTGTTTTCTTACCCTATGGGGTCCCATGCCACCCTCCTGTGGGTCTCCTTTGTGAAGGTGCCTCCATAGAGGAACCACTATCCACCAGAAGAGTGAATGAATTGTGGAGAGGTACAGCTGGAGGGATGCAACTCTGTTCCACCACCCTCTCCCTCCTTGAGCCCACCCTGGTCCAGCCTCTCCTCTTTCTTGGCAACCTCTGAGGTAGAGGCTTTGGCCCTGGTGGTCCCTGGGTGGGGGAGGAAGTTTCACAAATCCTAGCCAGGTCAGCCTGGAGACAGGCAACTTCCTCTCTCAGACCAGAGAGGTGCCTGCAAATAGGGCAGCATCACAGCCTCCAGAATGTCTCCCGGAAAACTGCCGCCCCACAGCCATTGCACTGCACCACTCCTATCATGTCTTATTTTGTGTCCTCTCTACTGTTTATAGTGTCTAAACTACACCCCCTGGTAAGCTCTCTTTCCTCCTACTGGTTTAGCAAAGTCAGCTGATACAGTACCCTTCACTGCACAGAACTCACACTGCCTTTCTTTCTTTTCTTTCTTTTTTTAACCCTAAATATGACCCCTTCTACTTCTAATAAAGTTATCTGTCTACTTAATCTTAACAGACACTGACTCCTGCTGAGATATACGTTTTAAATTAAAAAGAAAATGTAATTTCTTTTAGTTAGCTGCTTTCTGCTCTACAAGCAAGGCTAGCAACAGCAAATGACAAGCAAGATCACAGCACTGCATCACTCACAGGCTGCCACAACAACAGATCAACCGATTCAAAAGATAGGAGAAAATAAAAAAATCAGAATTCGCAAGAAGAATAAGATACAATGTACTACAGTGGATTAGGCATACATCAATAGTCAAACTCATTGTTAAACAAAAAAGCACCTGCCAAAGCAGCCAAAATGCCAAGGAATGACACCACAAGAGGCACACATAGAAATGGTTACAAATATTGTAATATTATAGTACGTGGTTGCCCTCAATTGTGAACGGATTTCAGCAGTTTTCAAAACCTTGTTCTAGTACAGTTGTTGTAGAATTATTCTGACATCAGATCAAAACTACAACAACTTTTCTGTCCTTTGAAAGAGTGCACACTGCAACAGTCATTTCGAGGTGCTTGCTAGTCCATAATTCTGATAGAGTCGCTAACCAAGTTTAAAGCAGCAGTACTACCTAATCAGGAAGTGATCAGTTTCCAGTTGTTGTAGATCTACAGAAAATATGGCAGCTGTCTCCGGCTGCCTGTCTTTTACTGCTGCTGTCAACATGGCGGGTGGCAGAAATGTGAACAAAAGCAAAGGGAAACCGAGCATACTAGGGGTGAAAATACAATGCCGGAGGGAAAGATTACCAGGGAAATGCTCAACAGAGCACAGGGAGTAAACTGTCAAAAAAGTGTAGATTTTTTTTACATTGCACTGCTGCTTTAAACTGCGACAGGATCATGTAACTGAAATTGCAGTAAAAAATTGAATTTTGTTTCTTAATTCTCTCTCACTTAATACAGCTTAAAGAGCTACTGATGCATCAAAGAAAACTGAAAAACATAATAATTAGATACAATTCAGCTTGTATTCCATTTATTTTCCATATATTTCTCATCTCCATTATTTATTACTGAGTACATTTGCATGAATATGTGATCTTTATCCTTTAGGGTTCCCTTATAGTTTATCTGCCTCAATAGCTTACTCCCTACTCCCTACTTCAAGTCATAATCCTCTGTTGTGACATCACAATCTGTTGGCATGAGAGGAACTGTGATGTCACAAGTAATGCATTGTGACCTCAAGTAGGGTGAAGGCAACAGGAATAGCTGAACATTTCAGGAACAAAGATATTGTTTTAATGCAAATGACCTCAGCAGTAAATAATGTGGAGGAGGAATGCAGAACTAACCTGATATACAAGCTGAACTGTGCCTAAATATTATGTTTTGTTAAAGTTGTCCTGAAGGCATCAGCTGCTCTTTAAGGAATTCAGAAAGGAGGGAGACAGTGCTACAGTGGTAGTGAGTGTGAGCAAGGAGTCACAGCGTAGTCACATTGCCATTAGTAAGCATGTCTCTCTCTCTCTTTCTCTCTCTCTCTAGAAACCTGCAAAAAGAAGAAACTACAGCCAAGTTATATCCTTTCTATGTTGATTTCACATGTTTTTAGATGAATTTTTTAAAGAAAGCACTCATTCTGTTAATCAAACATTGCTATGTTCAATGCATTCTTGTTGCAGTGCCACAAGTCTCCTGGTCTTTTTACAGCTGTAGTAGGTGGAGCCTGCAGATGTTTTGCATGTACCAAAGGAGTGATGTCATGTTTTCTGTCCGTGGAACTGACTGAAGGTGTAAATAGTCTTCTCCGCCTTACCCTCCTCCAAGAAATGTTTTCTGCCCTCAAATAAATACGCTTTCATGTTAGTCAATGGTTGCAGGGCACTATTTTCTTTCTTAAATGGGCAGTACAAGAACTGGAACCTGAGTAGTGAGAGGCAGCATTCGTTTTTTGGGGGGAGTAAGAGCCACCCCCACCTCCACCCGAGAAACTCCTAAAGATCCACCCCACTATTTTTATTCATGTGGGAGGGGCATGAGGTGGATCTATCATGTTGGAACAACTGACTATCAGAGCTGCCTGGGGAAGTAATTAAAGAATGCCTGAAACTGCATCTAGGCATATCCCCACCCCAAACACACACACACACACACACACAAGCTCCTAAAGATCCACCCCCCCTTTTTCTGATTCATGTGGGAAGGGCATGAGATGGATCTATCTTGTTGGAACAAGACACTCTAGTTTGGGACCTGGACCAAGCAACAGAACAAGTCTGTGGAGTGATCGAGTTGTGGAGCCCCTGCATTTTATTAAGGAATAGGAGAACAGAAGTTACTTAATGCCTTCAAATTGCCTTAAAAACCCTTGTAACAAATGATTATCAGAGCCACCTGGGGCCTCAGAAGGAAAGAGTAATTAAGGAGTGCCTGAAACTATAGCTCCCAAGCAAAACAATAGACACAGTGTTCTGATTCAAGTTGAAAGAGCCACAGGTTTTCTTAAACATTTATATACTAAAACATAAAGTTCAGCTTTGGGGATTAACAATATTTGTTTACCATATTCTATATATGTATATATATATATATATATATATATATATATATATATATAGATAGATAGATAGATATGGGATACATGATGGTCGGAGTGGGATATGGGAAATATTCTCACTCCTGTAGAGTGAGAATGCACAGCTCACTCCACAGGAGGGAGAATATTTCCCATATCCCACGATCTGCACATCATGTGTGCTATTTATACAAATAGGGTGAGAGATTATAAAGTGTCATGTTTTGCTGTGTCTTTTTTTGTTAAGCAGGTGAGTTTTTTGGAGTACTGGGCAAATAAGCGACTTGTTCAGAGTCACACAATATGCAAGTGGAGGTTGTGAGAATCAAACCCAGGTCTGGCCTGCTGGCTGTACCAAGCTTGTTCAGAGCTCATTATTCTAACCTTTAGGCTATACTGAAAGCACTGTTTGTCTGTGGTCTGAGAGTGTGGAAATGTTTCTGAGTGGGCTGGACTGTTAGAAACACTGTGGGACACAGGTGATTGTGTTTTGCTATGCAAATTGTGTTATTTGCAGCTTGCAGTGAGAAAGAGAAACTGCTTTGTAAATGAGTTTTATTTTAATTCAGTTTGTTTTGAAGCTGAGATTAGCACAGAAATGGGCTAGGAGTGTTGGAAACTTTGGGACATAGGTAAGTGTGTTTTGCTATGCTATTTGTGTCAGTTGCAGCTTGCAGTGAGAAAGAAACTGCTTTGTAAATGAGTTTCATTTGAATTCAGGTTGTTTTTAAGCTGAGATTAGCACAGAAATGGGCTAGGAGTGTTGGAAACTGGGACACAGGTAAGTGTGTTTTGTTATGCTATTTGTGTTAGTTGCAGTTTGCAGCGAGAAAGAGAAACTGCTTTGTAAATTAGTTTCATTTGAATTCAGTTTGTTTTGAAGCTGAGATTAGCACAGAAATGGGCTAGGAGTGTTGGAAACTTTGGGACACAGGTAAGTGTGTTTTGCTATGCTATCTGTGATAGTTGCAGCTTGCAGTCAGAAAGAAACTGCTTTGTAAATGAGTTTCATTTGGATTCAGGTTGTTTTGAAGCTGAGATTAGCACAGAAATGGGCTAGGAGTGTTGGAAACTTTGGGACACAGGTAGATGTGTTTTGCTATGCTGTTTGTTTTAGTTGCAGCTTGCAATGAGAAAGAAACTGCTTTATAAATGAGTTTACTTTTAATTCAGATTGTTTTGAAGCTGAGATTAGCACAAAAATGGGCTAGGAGTGTTGGAAACTTTGGAATACAGGTGAGTGTGTTTTGCAATGCTAACTGAGTAATTTGCAGGCTTCAAGTGAGACAAAGAAACTGATTTTTTAAGCACTTTCATTTAGAATGCTAGCATGAGTGAATGAGTGGTGACATCAGCAGAGTATGGATAAACAGAATATATCTCACTCCACTGATGTCATCAGCATTTATCTCACTGCAGTGAGCATTTATCTCACTGTAGTGAGAATATCTCCATTTATTGCACTGGAATAGCTCTCGCCCCATTGTATAAATATAGATAGATAGATAGATAGATCGATAGATAGATAGATAGATAGATAGATAGATTTAGATATAGTTTGTCAATTTAGTAGTTTCAGAACTTTGAAAGCATTGGTGTTAGTAATGCATTTAGAAATACATTTTTTAATTGTCTTTACAGTTAAACATGCAGTTTCATGTGTGGGCACATTTTTGGGGGGAGAGGGTTCAAATTATTTTAATCGTGGGCACAGTACTTGGTAAACAGAGACCTTTTATGATGAAGTGTATTTTTTCTTTTAAGTTTGAGAAGTATGTATTATATGTAAGTGTAGAGATGTTGTAAATGGGATTGGGGAATGAATAATGGATAAGTGCCTAGATTTTTTTTTAATACAATTGAGTTTATATGTGGCAAGTAGGTACGGGATAGTGTTTTGAATGTGGCAGTAGGACAGATTTGTTAGGATAAATATATACTGTCTTGCAAATAAGAAAAAATTGTAGGGGATGCATTTTGCAAAACAGTGATATATATCATAAGGTGTTCTTTCATGTGTTGTTGGAAGAAATAACTATGGCTCATTTTGTACTATCAGTAAAAGGAGAGAAGAAAACATTGAACAAGAAAATAAATGGTGATTTTAAAAGCTATTCTGATCAGAGCTAACATTAAAAAAAATCTCAACTGTATTTTTTATTTTATTTTATAAGGGACACTAGAAACAGGATGTTAACACATCAATGAGCACCGATGCCATTTGTCTGTGTTAGAGAAGTTGTGGGTGGAGTTGCCTTGCACATGTTAAAATATCCCAGCTGCAATTAACAACTACTTGTTGAAGCAAAAGGCTGGGTGTTTTTTTTTCTACTTTCTTTTCTCTGATATTATAAACTGAGCCAGGAAAAAAGTAAGACTGAACAGATCAGAGCTGACATTAAAAAATGTGATGTTCCTAAGGTCTGTTGCATTCCCTATGCTTTCATTTTCAGATGTCCATCAAGTCTAAAAAATGTATTTTTGGTATAAAATGTGTCTGTCTTTCTGATTTCTTAAGTAGTTCTATGGGTTTGAACATGTTTCAGCTGGTGCTAAAAATTTTAAAATGAAGTGCATTCCTCCTGCCTGTCTGATAATAGGAACACTGATAAAAAGGGTTATCTGTTTTGCCTTTTATTAAACTGTGATTTAAATTATTATAATCATGGTCACAGTACTTGGTAAACACAGACCTTTGATGCTAAAGTATATTTTTCCTTTTAAGTTTGAGAAGTATGTATTATATGTACGTGTAGAGATGTTGTAAATGGGACTGGGGAATGAATAATGGTTAAATGCCTAGAATTTTTTTTTGATATAATTGAGTTTATATGTGGTGAGTAGGTAGGAGATAATGTTTTGAATGTGACAGTAGGACAGATTTGTTAGGATAAATATATGCTGTCTTGCAAATAAGAAAAAAATGTAAGGGATACATTTTGCAAAACAGTGATATATAGCATAGGGTTTTCTTTCATGTATTGTTGGAAGAAATTGCTAAGGCTCATTTTGTACTATCAATAAAAGGAGAGAAGAAAACATTGAACAAGAAAACAATTGGTGATTTTAAAAGCTATTTTGATCAGAGCTGACATTAAAAAAATCTCAGCTCTATTTTTTATTTTATCAGGGACACTAGAAACAGGATGTTAACACATCAGTGAGCACTGATGCCATTTGTCTGTGTTAGGGAAGTTGTGGGTGGAGTTGTCTTGCACATGTTAAAATATACCAGCTGCAATTAACAACTACTTGTAGAAGCAAAAGGCTGGGTGTTTTTTTTTTCTACTTTCTTTTCACTGATATCATAAACTGAGCCAGGAAAAAAGGAAGACTGAACAGATCAGAGCTGACATTAAACAAATGTGATGTTCCTAAGGTCTGTTGCATGCCCTATGCTTTCATTTTCTTAGGAGGGGTATGAGGTGGATCTATCATGTTAGAACAACTGTCTATCAGAGCTGCCTGGGGAAGTAATTAAGGAGCACCTGAAACTGCATCTAGGCATACCCCCCCAAACACATACACACAGAAGCTCCTAAAGATCCACCCCACCTTTTGTTTTATTCATGTGGGAGGAGCATGTGGTGGATCTATCATGTTGGAACAACTGACCATCAGAGCTGCCTGGGGAAGTAATAAAGAGTGCCAAAAACTGCATCTAGGCATATCTTCTCTAGTGGTGGGCGACGTGGGCTCAATCCACTCCGTGAAGCATTTCGCAGAGCACAGGCAGATTCGTGGAGTGGTCCACAACGCGAAGCAGAGTACTTCACGTTATAATGAGGAACGCAAAGTGCATTGAAAAAAATGACTTTGCATTACTCCGCCTTCACTGGTCACTACTCTTTCAATTTTAAGGTGAGGTACATTGGTGGCAGTTCACTTCACCTCACTTCACCTTGTTTTTGAGCTCCGAAGGTGGATTTTGTGGTGATTCATGGGAGTTCAGGTCACATGGGCTCTATATTGCTCTTCACAGCCTCAGTTCGGGGTAGTATGAGTAGGAAGGAGTAGGAGACAGTGTGCTCTGATAGCTGTCTGTAGGGATCTTTTAAAAGCTGTTCAAAAAGCATTTTTGCCTTTTTTTTGGGATCCAACTGTAGTTCATCAATTGTACGAAACCCTCCTATGCTCACATCATCGAGCGTTTTTGTTTGTGGATTTTGAATGTAAATGTACAACTTTGAGTGTGTGTGGTGAAAGACAGTGAAGTGTGCTGTGTGGGGGAGGGGCATATCTGTGTGTAGGTAGATTTAAGTTGGAGAACTAGTGATTTCTTTGTGTTTTGGTTATATTTTTGTTATATAACTGACTGTGTTACTGTACACATAGTAAAATTGTTAGTAATAGTACAAATTTTCTTGCTGTTTGTTGTGTGAATGTGGTGCAGCATTTCATATGGTCAGATTGTTTAAATTACAAATTTATATTACGTGGCAGTACACTGATCTTTTTGCATTTGCATCACATTCCTCATTCAGTATTGTACACAAAGGCCCCGATATTCAAAAGGGTTGAGTATGGCGCAACAGTGTTGCACCAAGCGCAACCTACTGATGCGCCCCGGCGTGATATTCAAACAGGGATTGTGCCTGGCACAAATCCCAATGCACCAGAGCGCATCAGTGATGTATGCAGTGCAGGTGGGAGGGCGTGCCTATGCATACTCTGCACATCCCGATATTCAGCCCGGGATGTACTGAGCCCATGCATGCGCAACCGCTACTTGTGCTGCACACAGGTGAGCCAAAAAAAAGGAACAATGGCTGGCCACCCACAGGTGAGCTGCCGTATTGCAGGGCACAACATGGCAGTTGCCACCTGTGGGTGGCCACCCGAGCTCCGGCTGCACCTTAGTGGTGGCACCCCCCTCCATGCTCGATCGTGGGCATAAGTATAAATAAAAGTATGCTTATATCCCTGGTGGTCCAGTGGACCGCTTGCAGCCCGATCACAGGCATAAGTATAGATAAATGTATTCCTATATCCCTGGTGGTCCAGTGGACTGCTTGCAGCCTGATCACAGGCATATGCCATAGAAAACTAGTCCCATATCCCTGGTGGTCCAGTGGACTGCTTGCAGCCCGATCACGGGCATATGCTGTAGAAAACTAGTCCCATATCCCTAGTGGTCCAGTGGACCACTTGCAGCCCAATCACGGGCATATGTAAAAATAAAAGTTTACCTAGTAGCTTCAGGTCCAGCGTTTCTGCAGCCCGATCACGGGCAAGCTGCCTGTAGGCCTAGCCCCATATCTCAGGTCCAGCGGTTTCTTCTTCACTTCCACTGAGCCCCACCGCCTCGCTTCCCGGCAGTAGCCGCAGCTCCCCACCCGCTGTTATCAAGATCGCCCGCCGACCGACACTGTATGGTGGGTGGCGCCATTGTCCACAGCGTGATTACGGGTGCAGCTCTATAGTACACAAGTCCAGATATGTGAATGGATCCATTCACATATCTGGACTGTGTAGTATGGTATGGGCTGCACTCCCATTGGCCTGCACACTGTGGACCAATGGGCATACCGCATAAGTGTCAGTCAGCGGCAGGTGTGGCGGGGCGGCAAGCTGGTGGGGAGCTGCCATCCGCCACTGACTGGGGGATTGGGGTGGTGGGGCCAGTGGGTGGGTGGGTGGGGGGGGTACCACTGGACCACCAGGGATATGGGACTAGTTTTCTATGGCATATGCCTGCAATCGGGCTGCAAGCGATCCACTGGACCACCAGGGATATAGGTAAACTTTTATTATTACTTATGCCTGCAATCAGACTGCAAGCGGTTCACTGGACCACCAGGGATGTAGGTAAACTTTTATTTTTACTTATGCCCATGATCGGGCTGCAAGCAGTCCACTGGACCACCAGGGATATAGAATGACTGTAACTTTCAACCTATGCCCGCAATTGGGCAGTGGGGCACATTGCCGCGCTGTGCAGGGGGCGTCAGTCCCCGATGGCTGCAGCCTGGCAGGGCGCCAGGCACAAGTCACCGGGGATCAGCGCACCTGCATGCAATGAAGAGATAATGACATGCAAATGGCCCCATTTGCATCTTGCATGCATTATGGCCCCATTTGCATGTGCACTTTTGAATATCGCAGTTGTTGCACCTAGCGCAACGGAACTTGCGCTAACGCATCCCACTGCTCCACTCTGGCCACTTGCGCTGGAGCAGTGCCACTGTGCCATGTGCACTGCGGGTGGCCAGGGTGAGATATTCAACACTGCTGTTCCATGGTGCAGCTCCGTTGAATATCACCCTGTCGACGCTCCTGCGCAGCCAAGTTGTGCTGCGCCCAGGCTTGCGCCACAGCCTGGCGCAGTCTGAATATCCAGGCCCCTGTGTTCTGTGTTGTGTGTGCAGTGTTGCATGCATCAAATATAATACACCTTTTAAAATTTGTGGCACAGGTTAGTGTAAGTGCAACTAAGTGCGCTGCAGTGTGAACCTGCTATCCACTGCAGCTGCCTGATTTTGTACTGTGATCGTGTTCTCTGTTCTTAGTTTTGCTGCTTGTAGTGCCGTAAAAATCAGCATTGTCTGTATTCAGTGCTTCCCCCCATCCCCACGTTGCAAAAGTATTTTTTACCAGACTGGATTGTTTTTGTGACCCCATCAGCACCACTGGTTACTGAAGTTGTTTTAATTCCGTGACAGTGTCACAACACAGTAGTCTCTTATCTGTTGCTGAAGCCACAGTTGTTTATTTTACTTCACATCCAGCCAGCGTCCCTCCAGTCAGAAAGTGAATGTATCAAAATTTGAATTTGGTAATAATATTTGTGGTTGATCCCCCAAAATGCCTGCAAAGAGACGTGCAAGTAAAGCTGTTTCTGGCCATGGCAATGTTGGCAGTAAGAGGGTCTGCGGGCGTATTAGTAGTACGCGGATGGAGAAGTGCATTGCTGATGTGAGGAAAGGTATTTCTCCTGCAATGTTTTTACAGCCCAATCAGTAACTTCACTGATAGTTGGAGGAGATGATGTTTTCCCAGCTGGTGGTGTTAGTGTTACTGGGGTTAGTGGTGGTGGAGGTAGTATTAGCATTGTTGCGTCAAGTTCTAATTCTGACCAGTGTACCGTATCCAAACATATTGAGGGTGAAGCAGTGCAAGTGAGTGACAGAGTACATGATGTCATACTTCCCAGTAACATCCCATTAACTGAACCTGATACTGATGACCATGTCAACGATAGCATACAATGTGATATTCCATCCACCGTGGCACTTAACGTCATGCATTTTCCATGCAGTGATTCACAGATTGGGGAAACAATATCAGGTGATGGTGGTGTAGATGCTGATGATGAATGTGATGATGCTGATGATGTTGATGTTGCTGTTGTTGCAACATGCAGTTCACATGTTAGCATCCAAGCAGAAGATGTGGATGTGTGTGACAGTGATGTTGATGAATATGATGATGATGTAATTGACCCCAGTTGGGAACCGGAGAAAAAGAAATTAAAGTGACTGTGTCTTAATCTGTTTGCAGGAATCCCCCCCCCGTAAAAACTTGTGATTTGCCAGTTTTAGTGGATGATGATGATGACTACCCAGTAATCAATATGATAGGTAGTCGTGGTGGTCAGTTGCAGTCCAGGTGTGCAGTGCCAGAAACATCACGTGCCTCCCCACTTCAGTGCTTAAAATAACAGACTTAAATAAGCCACATCATCATGGACATGTTAGAAGCAGAGCATCACACTCCCTTGTTTGGGATTTTTTTGTTCAAGATGCAAATGATGATTCAGTTGCAATCTGCCAGGTTTGCCATGTGCATGTGAGTCGAGGTAAAAAGGGGAGCCATCTTGGGACAGGAGGACAGCATACGCATCTTAAGAATAGGCACTTGGCTCTGTGGACCCAGCACAAGCTGACAGCTAATACCAGACTGGGGCATTCACCTGTATCACCGGCAACCATAGCCAGCATGTTATCCCCTTCCATGACTGTTAAGCCCAGTAGGAAATTAAATGTGTCCGGAAGTGCGGTAATAAGAGCAGAGGATTACTACAGGCATGATGAGGTGGAGGACCATAATGACTTTGAAATGTTGTCCAGTGCTGGTGAGAGTAGCAGTTTTTGTGGTGGTGGTGGTGGTGGTGAATGCAGTATGTCTAGTGCAAGTGGTACATCAATCCCGGTTGGCAAATCTGGGAAAATAACATAATTTCTGGGTTTGTCATCATCACCTGTGCAACCGTCTTCATCAAATGTCCACACTCCACCCCCTGCCAATGCCATTCATCACAGAGCACAACCATTTGTGGCCAACTACACACCCCGTGTAAAACGTTTAAGTCAGCCCACGTTACAGAGTGTTTTTGAGCATAAGCTGAAGTACCCCCCCCCCAATCATAGTGTCACGTGAACTTAATGCTGCTGTAGAGGAAATGCTGGCAATCAATCTTTTTCCCTTCTCCTTTGTGGAGAATTCTGGATTCCGGCAGTTTGCTGCCCGTGCCTGTCCAAAATGAAAAGTCCCATCCAGGACATACTTTTCTACCCATGCTGTTCCCGAGTTGTTCCGCACTGTCTCAGACTCAGTAAGCCTTGCCCTTCAACATTCCTCCTCTCCATTCATCCATTTAAGTATGGATATGTGGACAAGTGGCAAAACAGCGGGGAGTTCATATCTGTGTATAACTGCACACTGGGCTCAGGTGCCGGGGGTTGTTTGTGATGCTGGAAATGTAAATAATCAGTGCAGGAAGGTGAATTGTCGTGGTAGCAATCTTCCTGGAATTTGCCAGCATGCAACAATTGCTACGCGCAGTGTGACCTGTTCACACACTGGTGAGAACATGTTGGACATGGTACTGACTGAAATTGACAGATGGCTAAACCCTCTATCCCTGAGAGCTGGGTTCATAGCAAGTGACAATGGGTCAAATGTGGTGAAATGCATCATGAATGGTGTTTTTTTTCATGTTTCATGCATGGCCCACTGTTTAAATCTTGTGGTTCAGGAGTTTCTGCAGCACCCTGACATAAAGGAAATGCTGACCATTGCACAACATATCTGCTCTCACTTTTCAAGATCTGGAAAGGCCCGTGACCAACTGCGGCAGTTGCAGATACAAAACAGCTTGCCTCAGCACCGCTTGAAGCTGGAGGTTGTCACCCAATGGAACTCCACGTTATACATGGCAGAGAGGTTGTATGAACAATACAAAGCCATCTCAGAATATCTTGTTATGCACACTAGCTATGACAGTTCTGGGGCCTCCATGTCTATGACGACTGAACAGTGGTGCCTCATGGACTCTGTAATAACAATTTTGCGGCCTTTTGAACATGCTACACAGGCAGTGAGTGGTGAGTCTGCCTCCATTAGCCAATCAATTCCACTGCTGTGAGTGCTGAGGCAGACGTTGGTGAATGTACAGCATAGCCTTGATGTTGCCGGAGATGGTGGTAGCAGTATGTTGCTGCGACACATGCTGACAGTAATCGACTAGAATCGTCACATTGTGAGCATTCAGCATAGTGACAACTTTGCCATGGCAACAATGCTGGACCCACAATACAAACGTGGAATTGCATCAGTACTGGAGGGAGGGCCTGAACAGGTAAAAAATGTCAGTGGTCAACTGGTTCGCTTGGTTCATGGGGCACAGAAGTCACATGCCAAGGTTTGCAAATCTCAGCAGCATAATCCAGCTGAAGGTGTAGCTGGAGGACCAGCAAGCATATCATGCAAGGGTAAGGGGACTGTAGTTCCTGGTGGTCTGTCATCCAAAGTGGTTGGCGTCAACCTGCTTTGGGAGGCTTTGTCCCAAGTGGGTATTTGTGAAATCAATGATTCCGGGGAACAGGCTGATGCATCAACAATTGGACTTAATGTGGCACAGAGAATGGTTGAGTCATATTTGTCTGAAAACTGGCATCTGACAATAAGTGAAGGTCCTCTTTTGTACTGGAGTGGAAAGGTCAGTGAACGGCCAGAGCTGACTGCATTGGCACTGAAGTACTTCACATGCCCACCCTCCAGTGTAAGTGTTGAGAGGGTATTCAGCTCAGCAGGTGCAATAGTCAGGGATCGTTGGATAAACCTGTCTCCTGCAAATGTTAGCTTGCTAACATTCATTAAAATGAATGAGAGGCACATACCAGCACAGACTGCAACCTCAGTATTCATACCCCAGCCTAGTCATGGTGGTCTTGCTGATGTGGAAATGGAGCATCCTGCTGGCACTGGCAGTGGCTGCCTGAAACGGCCCACCACTGACGTAGATGATGACACAATGGAGAAAGAATTTCCCAGTGGTCAAACTTCAGACATCGATGACTGTGAAGGCAGTTTTCTTTATGAGGATGATGATGTGGTTAATGTTGGCAGATTTTAACTGCAATACTTAAAAGGCGGTGTGCTCCCCCACCCCGGACCACCACCACCGGGACTGATGTTATCCAAGTCTGCCACCATGAGTCTGTCTGCCCCCCACGGACCACCACCACCACCGGGACTGATGTTATCCAAGTCTGCTGCCACCATGAGTCTGTCTGCCCCCCATGGACCACCACCACTACTGGGACTGATGTTAGCCAAGTCTGCTGCCACCATGAGTCTGTCTGCCCCCCATGGACCACCACCACCACTGGGACTGATGTTATCCAAGTATGCCACCATGAGTCTGTCTGCCCCCCACGGACCACCACCACCACTGGGACTGATGTTATCCAAGTCTGCCACCATGAGTCTGTCTACCCCCCATGGACCACCACCATCACTGGGACTGATGTTATCCAACTCTGCTGCCACCATGAGTCTGTCTGCCTCCCATGGACCACCACCACCACTGGGACTGATGTTATGCAAGTCTGCCACCAAGAGTCTGTCTGTCCCCCACGGACCACCACCACCACCACTGGGACTGATATTATCCAAGTCTGCTGCCACCATGAGTCTGTCTGCCCCCCATGGACCACCACCACCACCACTGGGACTGATATTATCCAACTCTGCTGCCACCAAGAGTCTGTCTGCCCCCCACAGACCACCACCACCACCACTGGGACTGATGTTATCCAAGTCTGCTGCCACCATGAGTCTGTCTGCCCCCCCACGGACCACCACCACCACTGGGACTGACGTTATCCAACTCTGCTGCCACCATGAGTCTGTCTGCCCCCCACAGACCACCAGTCCACCAATGCACAACCACCACCAGCTTCTTAATATTTAAACCATAAAGTGAGTATGTGCACTCATGTTTGTTATGCTGCCTCACTTCCTTAAGTTGTTTGTTTTGTTTTCTGTAGCTTTTCAGAGCCGCAGTGGCAAAACACATACAGTACACTCCTTTTGTTTCTTTTACAGGAGAACAAAAACAGGCTCCATCGCTATTACTCATTGGGAAAGATGCTGTAGCTATACCATACAGAGAGGAACCGATGTAATGTCCATGTGAAATCCATTCTGGTAAATATGAATGTTTTTATTTCATCCATTTCATTGCTTTGTAAAGACTGCTGCAAATATTGCACACAACAGGTTGTCTTAGTAGTTGACAAGATGTGTCTCTGAAATGTAACTTGACAATAGGGATTGAGATTTGAGAACCAGGGAGGGACACATAACAAGGAACTTGTAACTTTTAAGAAGTCATTAATTTCTTTTTTTAGGAAAATTCGCGATACTTTGTTGTTCTGTCAAAGTGGCCTTATCCCAAAAAGTTCTTCAACATCAGGCACACCCCTCCCCTGACCCGAGCTTGGGCACACATGCAACACGCAAAGTTGTTTCATTCGATGACCATGACCATCATTAACAACTGGACTCCAGAAGGATGCTGATGAAATCTGTGAAGAAGTAAAAAAATAAGAAACCATTACAGACAAAACTGAAAATATGATTCCCCCACCCCCCAAAAAAAAATACTTACCTTCATGTGCTTGAGAGTTATCCATTTCCATTTAAGTGCAAAAAATTCTCATTGAGCACTGGAATGTGCACAGCAACAGTTTGGAGTCACCTGTGTGATGCAGAACAATAGCATGAGTACATGTCCATGTCAAGTTCAACCCCCATCATCACCACCTACAAAATACACAACTATATATATATATATATATATATATATATATATATATATATATATACTCACCAAGGCTACTATTAGTGTACATCCAAAGGGCACCTTTCAATCCAGTTGAGATGATCACATTTCATTTGGTGGAATCATCTCGCACAACACATTGGACCAGCAACACGAACCTCACAGTCATCATTTTATACTGGGGATGGGTATGTGCTGAAACAGTCTCATTTCACTTCATTACCACTTGTCAATTTTCTGCACACAAGGAGGGTGTATTGTGGGCCGCAGAAAAAATCTGGGGACTCTGTGCCAACTCTGCGCGCATGACTGAGTGCGCCATTAATTCTGGGGGACTTTGTATGTGCTGAAACAGTCTCTTTTCACTTTGTTACCACTTGTCAATTTTCTGCACACAAGGAGGACGCATTGTGGGCCTGCAGAAAAAAATCTGGGGACTCTGTGCCACTTTTGTGTGTTCTGTGATTGTTACTGTGAGCTCATAGTCATGATGTCATAGTGACATTTTTACAATTAAAGCAGCATTGCAAGAATGTCCTCACACTTCTGAACTGTACTTTTTTATGCTACTTTAAATTGCCACAGCAACCACTACTTACGTGCGAGTCGTCAGTGACTTGAATGATACGATTCTTCTCACAATTTATGTCTGCTTCTCTTACTCCTACTTTTTTTCATGTATGAAAACAAAATGAGCACGTCTTCCAATATTGTTCCGACCAGCTTTGTATTTATTTGTAGCTGCTTTTTAATAACTATTGTTCTGTGGTGTCATATAAAACACTGCCTGATGCATAACTGTTAGTTAACAACAGAAGTTATATATGACAACTACTTGATGTGATGGAGAAAAGCAGAGGAAAACAATGACAAAGATCTGGTCACACTCACTGTCAGCAGCACCAATTTAAAAGGAATGCTCCTTTCATTATTTCACATATGAAAAAAGGTAGTACAGCACACTCAACTACTGCAAACTATCGTATCATTCCAGTCAATCAGGATGTAAGTAAAGAAAGTTGTAACATAGCATTAAAAAATATAGGTTAGAGTTATCAACAGATTGTTGCACTGCTGCTTTACAGACAGTCACCACATTACATAGTTATGGCGATGCACATAAACTAATATGTGGGGGCATTACTACCACTGGAATATTTCTTGCTCCACAGAGTGCAATATATGTCTGTGAAAACCACCCATAATTTCATTACAGTGAGTCACATGATGGAGGAATTAACAATCTGAAAAGCAACTCACATTTGTGCCACACTTCCTCAGCAACGTTAAGACGTGATGGCAGGGGGCGCGCAGGTGCATGCTCCACTATACTGAATGTCCAGCAGCTATCCCAAGCAATGTTTCCTAATGTTATAAGGTTCACTTTGTGGTGAAATGTGGGATGTTTCCACTACCAAGGCTCTTCTTACTGGAAACGTGGCCACACATTTCACAACAAACTGACCTTTAACATAAAGAAACATTCGCAAACCTGCATATTCCGAGATTTACTGTAAGGAGCATGCACACGCACTCTCCCTGCCATCATGTCCTAATGTTGCTGAGAAGGGAGGCAGAATGTGGGCAGATTTTCAGAATGGGAATGCCTCTGTCACATGACTCACTGTAATGCATTTACGCATTGTTTTCAAAATGTATTGCACTATGTGGTGCAAGAAAGATTCCCTGAAGGGAAAATGTATGATTTAATAATATCAAACAAAAACACACAACAAAAGTACAACACAGTAGTGGGTGGGGTCAGGGGTGTGGGGTGGTTGTGGGGGGGCAGAAAACAGTACTGGACTTACTATGGCCATGGGATGCCGTGGTGGTCCAGCAGCAGGTGCAGCACTGAAAGTATTTTCTGCTGCTGCTGTGCTTCCACTCTGGTAACCTGCTGCTCCAAATTAATGAAACGCTTGTTGTTTTCCTCCAGTGCTGCCCACATCAGGAGTAGGTCAGACTGGCTAACAGGGACTGTGCCAGGGTCCACTGCAGCGGGTAATCCAGGTAGTGGGGCTGGTGGTGGATAGGGTGGTGCTGGTGGCTGTGGTGGTGGTCGAGCACCTGATGTAGCCCTCCTCCTCCTCCTGCTGTGGCGGTGACTTCTGCGAGGCACATCTCCCACCCCAGCAGCACCCTCGGCCACTGCCATGGAAGGGCCAGCAGGTGGACGCATGGCCCCTTCCGTGGCAGCCTGCCACTCTGACCTGTGGTGATTCATCATGTGGGTGGGCTGGCCACCGGTCCCCAAATGTGTTCCAGGGGGACCACAGTGCACCAGCACACCACACATAACATTCCACCACTGTGCTGTCTCCCCCCACACAATTAAAAAACTCCCACACTGGGGAGCTGCGGGGGGACCAGACACAGTATGCACTTGGTGGGCATGAGTCCCATCACCATCCTCTATTGCCGGGGCCACCTCCTGTGGCTCTGGAGGTGGTGGAGGGGGTGCTGCTGGAGTCCCAACAGCTTCTGCTAGTGGTGGTGGTGGAGAAGGTGGACGAGCAACAGCCACCAGTGGCATTGGTGGTGGTGGTGCTGCTGCTGCTGTTCCTGTTGCTTCCACAGGGGAAGCAACACTGGCCAGGAGTCTGGAGTGGTCCAACATAACACAACCTCCCCACCCCCCCATGGGTCCGCGCTTCTCCCCTCCTAACACTCTCTCGTGCCAGCGACTTGCTTTCCCTGACTCCAACCTGTCCCTCCATCCTCCTGGGTCCACAGGACAACACACACACACACACACACAGACACACACACAGAGTCAGTCACACACACAAAACAAAAACAAAACTTATACGAAAAAATTCACTAACCAAAAAACACAATACAGACACTAAATAAAATAGCTTTTAAAAAAGCTGTTTGAATTGGATTGGCAGTAATGACTCCAAGAGCCAGGCAAACTCCTCTCACAAAACAATTTTGCTTTCTCCCTGTACAAATGCAAAGGAGAAAGTGAAACTGCTTCTCTGACTCACTTCCTTCCTGCCTGGCTAAAGCATGTGACTTACAGTATTGCAGGCCATATGATGTGCCTATTTTCTTCTCACTTCGCCTTACTTCACGTTAAGGCATAATGAGAACATGAAGTGGTAATGCTAATGCAAAATGAGCACTTTACAGGGTCCACTTTGAGTTGTGCTCCTCGGACGCGAAGTGGTCATTTTGCATCCACTTCGTGGTCGGATTTATAATTCACTGCATCTCTAATCCCTTCCCCCCAAACACACACACATAGACTTCATGATTTTTTTTTTAACTCTAAGCATGTTAATATTTGGCTGTTTCAGTATGGGCAAGTTGGGCATAAAAATAAAATAGAAAAAAAAGGATCAAGCAGGTGCCTTTTCCTTTGTCAGATACATGCAGACAGAAGGTCACAATTCCTGTATGACAAGTTCATTATATGGATGTTTTCCATGTAAAACAGAAATTTTGTTAATGTCATGTCTGCAGCATCGTTTGTAGCCAGTAAACTATTACTTACATAGGTACTGTAAACGACAGGTTTTAATTCAGAAATCCAGTCTTGATAAATTTGTTTTTTTAGCAGTTCTGTAAGATTCATGTCTCTCTGATGTAAGAGTGCATAGCACAGAAACAAAAGGGTTTCTGTACTTGATTGTTGTTTGCATGAGAAGTGGGTGTGACAGTGGCATGCAAGAGTGAAGTCTAAATTGTTTATTGGGCATTCTGGGATCTAAAGCTTAACAGTAATGTGTGAAGAGTGTTAGGCACATGAGGTCATCATTAATATATATATGTGTGTGTGTATCATTAATTAGATTAATAAAGCACAACTGATATTGTGACAGTTAGCTGTTTAGAATCCATAAAATCAGCATGACCATAATAAACACAGTACACTTATGATGTACTATGGTAGGTCCATTATTCCCAGCATATGAATATTATTAGATCATATGAGCTCAGTAAAACACTGAGACAAGTAGAACAACTTCATATGCACGATACCTTCCTATAATATGTCATAAATGGCATGAGCATGTCATTAATAAAAACCTATGAGCTCAGCTCATGATATAAGTGCTGAGACAGTAAAACGGAGCATTAATAAAAACCTATGAGCTCAGCACATAGCATTAGTAAACTGTATGAGTCCAGTGTAAATACTGGTAGATTTAACCTTCAGACAAATATATTAATTACATTCATCGTGTATAGTTTTATAAACACACTGGAACCAGTTAGATTATATTTTATAAGCTCAATGTGTGAGCACATTGAGATAGACTAGCATTCTATATTTTAATGTTAAATTAGCCATAACATGCTCATACACTCACAAATACACAGCATTCATTCATAAGCACATTTTAAAACATAATATGGTCATTTAAGACTTGAGAGTAAAAATAGGCCTGTGTAATCTTCATGGTGGAAAAACAGGAACTTAGAGCAATGGTACAGAGACTCAGATGTATATTTTGCCTCATACTCAGCATATGATAATATGGGAACAGGGTTGCTCTCATGACAATCCCTAGAATTTAAGCTGACAAGGTTGAGTTATTTCCTCAAAAGTTATCAAACAAAGCTATCTATTTGGGGCAGATGGCAGGCATCTCACTTTAAGGGGTGTTTTCTATACCAAACAAGAAGTTACTACGTAAGCTAATTATGAGGTCATGTATTATGCAGAAATGTTCTATTTATCCAAACCATATATATATATGTTAAGTTGTTATCAAAGTTGTCACGCAGTTGAGCATAGTGATGCCTTGACAATCCCTCTGCATAGATCCTACTACAAATGTAAGCATCATTCATATATAATGTGGTAGCAGCCGAGACGGCCAGATAGCTACAGGTAGAAGTATAAAATGTATCAATATCTGGTGTTTGAGTGTTTAAACTGTATAATGACTTAGTAGAAATTGAAGAATGTTATATAGATGTCTGTGTTTGTTTTGCACAACCCTTTGAAATAAATTGGATGTTGTCATGACTTTAAAACTGGCTACAAGAACTTTTATTGCTAATTTTATAATTGTAAGTAAACCCTCAGATATAATTTATAAAAATCACAAATCCAACAAAGAGAATAAAGTCTTGTGTTTTCTGCATTTGAATAGGTTTAGTGCTATGAAGTTAAAATATATAAATATATATACATAGTGTCATGAGCACCTGAAAGAGAAGGAGATACTACTAAAATAAATGCTATTCTGATGATTTATTTATATGTGAGATTTTAAGTGTAGTTTTGCCTAAGTCGCAGACACATAAGCTATAAATAAGGATGGATGTATTAGTCAAAGCTTGTAGTAGCAAAATAAAGCAAGAAAAATAATATATTATGTTTTATTTTCTTTCAATTGTTTAACCAGAAGTGGCACACTAGGCTGAAAGCTTGTTTACAGGGACAACCTGGGAGCACATGGAAGTTAAATGACTTGCTCAGGGTCACCCAGTATGCAAGTGGGGGCTGTGGGATTCAAACCCAGATCTCCAGATTTGCAGTTAAGAGCCTTAAACCGTTGTGTTATACTGCCTCCCTAGTTATGGCAGTCATCTGTTTTGTGGTTCTTGATGTTGGTGTAGTGAGCATACCAACATACTAACATACTAAAATGCCAGCAGAATAGGCCTAGTAGTCTTTCATGCCTGCTCATTTGGTCAGCCCCCACCCTGGGAGCTGATCTTGCTGCCCCTCCACCCTCTCGGGCTTCTCCCTTCCCAGTCCAGGGTATTCCCACTTCACTGGACTTTGCTTCCACAACCCTTCCCCTATACCTGTCCCACCCCCTCTTGAACCCCTCCATAGTGTCTGCCTCAACCAGCCCCCCCCGGGCAGTGCATTCCATGGTTTTACCACCCTCTTAGTGAAGTAGCACCTCCTCCTTTCTCTCCTGAGTCTCCCCCTCCAGCTTCCACACATGCCCTCTAGTTGCCCCCCCTCCTTTCTTTGGAGCACCATGACTGCGCCTCCCCTATTTACCCCCTTCATGTACTTGAAGACCTCTATCATGTCCCCCCATCCCTTCTCTCTTCCAATGTGTACATATTTAGCTCTTCAAGCCTCTCCCCATAGGTTCTTCCCCCAAGCCCCAGATCATTTTGGATACCTTCCTCTGGACCTTCTCCAGGAGTTCAATGTCTCTCTGTAAGTGTGGCCTCCAAAACTGCATACAGTACTCAAGGTGCGGCCTCATCAAGCAGTTATACAGAGGGAGTTATCACTTCCCTCCTTCTGGAGTGATCCCCCTATCGATGCATCCCAACATTGTGTTGGCCTTGGCTGCTGCCCTCCTACAAGTCTCTGAGTTGTTCATCTTGACATCCACCACCACCCCTAGGTCCCTCTCAGCCACACAGCCATAGCAGCAGTGCATTGCATAGCAGATATAAAATGTCAATAAGCAGGACATGCAACAGATGTGCTGAGCAGTTACTGAAGCAAGAAATGTACAGCCGTCATTTTTTACATCCTGTTCAAAATGTGTTTTTGCACCTGTGGTGCCAAATGGCGCAGTCACTGTGCAAAATCACCTTTCAGCTAATGAACTGATAGTGTCACTGTTCATGTGGTGGGGTCACAAAAAGCCCATGCTGAAAACTTGGAGTGAAAATACCAAGAAATGCCCAGGGCATTAGGGTTTCTGACCATAACACCCTGCACTGTAGGGACTGACAGGCATCAAGGGTGCGACTTGGGATTGTCAACAGTAATGTTCACACCATTCCACCCCCATCCCCACCCTGCAGCCAGCGACAGGTATCGAGGTGTGCCTTTGACTCTTCAGCCCCAAAGTTCACTCCATTCTCTTACACTGTACCCATTTCAGCCTATTTTCTTATGGAATGGGGTGAGTGTAAAGTCTGAAAACCCCAAGGTGCACCTCGACTCTTGTCTGTGTCTGCAGGGCAGGGTGAGGTGAAATGGCATGAGCGTTATGGGCAATGACCCAAAGGCACACCCCAATGCCTGTCCATGTCTGCGGGGTGGGTGTGGGGTTGGCGTCACTTCAATACTTCACTGCCATTCCTATTCTGCCTGTCTGTCTGTCTCTCTCTCTCTGTATATATGTCTATGTAATTATCTTTCTGTTAATTACATGTATCGCTATTTTTACCTATTTCTAAAATAAACCTGAATATCACATTTGCCTGCACTCTGAGCACATACTTATGAAACTGTGCATATTTGTACTCCACTTCTGCATAGACCTCATTCTTTCCTAATATTCCAATTATCACAAGCGTAACTACCTTGCCTTTATCAAAAGTGACCCCCTCTGAAAGTTAATATCACATTTTCTCTAACAGTCCATCATCATTACACCTGACTTCCCGACATCAACACATTGCTTAAATATAACTTACATTACCTCATGGACAAAAACCCTGTTTCTCAAAAAACCAAAAACATAAACTAAAACAAAAAAACTGTGTAAATAATCCCAAGGCTGAACATATTCCAGCCATTACTTTTTCATGTACTGCCACCTTCTGTACCATTGTGGGGATTTTCATATGTTTCCCTTGATGCTTTGCATTATTGAGATATGTGCAATTGTGTTTTCTTTAAAATTTGGCTGTCAGGCCAGTATCATCCAGGATAACACATATATCAGTGGCATTTGCTCTGGGGTTCTTTTGTAAGCTTCCTATTCCTTCCATTAAACTGTACACCTCCATATATTTTCCTAATAATGTGTATGGCTTCCTTAGAACAGAAACTAAAACCAATCTTACTACTTACAAATCATTGTGTTGTTTCTCCATACCTCCTTAACAATTCCACACAACTTCACTAACTTCATTATGCAGCCGTGGTGGATCTAACCAGATTTTGTTTTTAAAGTGGTCTGCTAGAATACATTCACAATAGAGGGCAATCATATACGATATAAAATTGTTCCATGTCAATTCCATGCACACAAAATCTCCACGGTAGTTTTAAGCGTGGTGAAATTGCCATGTGCATTTAACGCTCAGCACTATGTCAGCGCTAGACATGCCACTTTGCGACTTATACTGAATGAATGAACGAACTGTTCAACTTTTACATGTATACAGGTCGGTACACATATGCATGTAAGGATGTCTTAAAATCATGACTGCGTGGTGCCAGGTTCATCAGCTCCTCGGAGAATGTAGCACATCTCCACGTGTTCTTGTTTTAGCAGTAGCATTTGTTTGGCTTTCATTCATTCATTTTAGCAGGTGCTGCTCTTTACAGTCTGTGTGATCTTATTGCAGTAGGCAGCATTTGTTCATTTGTACTGGTAACAGTAGAGACAGCATTAAATATAAATAGCAGGCTGTTAAATTTGTTACATTTACTAAAGCTCTCTTCAGACTGTGCACCATTGTGGTATGCACTAAACTGACATATACGCTTGACTCTGATTACATGCAAACTGCAATGTTGAAATGCTCACACAGAATTTGATGTGCAATATTGACGTCATACCATATAAAACAGTATATGGGTAACCATACACCAAAGTAGTGTTTCCAACTCAACATGAGTGCTGGTCAGACACGTGGCAACTGGGGTTCAATGCAAAGTAGTACAAAGTCATGCACATGGGAGCAAGGAACCCAATGAGGTGTTATCTTTTGGGAGGGGGGTGCAGATAGCCACTACAGAGGAGGAGAAAGATCTGGGGGTAATAATAACTGGGCAAATGAACCACTCAGCACAATGCAGCAGGTATACTTCCGATTGGCTGAAATGCATCGGCCCGACCTGCAATATCCTGACCCTGGGCACCTGAAACATGGTTGCCCGACATCGGGATTTGGCCCCCCCGAGTGAGAATCCTTAAGTATGGGGGTTGTGGGGGCGAAGCCCCCTGAATCACTCCTTAGAGGCAAAATCCTGATGTCGGGCAACCGTGTTTTGGGCGCCCGGGGTTGGGATTATGACGGTCAGGCTGATGCATTTCGGCCGACCATAGTATATCCATGCAGGAAAGCAGCAGCTAAAGCCAATAAGATGCTGTGGTGTATTGCTAGAGGTATCACCTCCAGGAGAAGGGAGGTAATCCTGCCACTGTACAGGTCATTGGTGAGGCAGCCCACAGAGTACTGCATACAGTACTGGTGCCCATACTTAAGGAAGGATGTTAAATTACTGAAGGGGGTCCAGTGCAGAGCTACAAGGATGATCCTGGGATTGGAGTACAAACCCAATGAGGAAAGACTAAGGGAACTGAACATGTACTCTCTGGAGGAGAGGAGGGATAGAGGAGGTATGATAGAGACCTTTAAATATGTGAAGGGTATTAAGAAGACTGGTACAGAGGGGACTTTTAAGTTAAAGGGAGTGAGGAACACAAGAAGATATGGTCTGAGACTGGAGGGTAGAAGATTCAGGAGAGAGATGAGGAGGCACTTTTTCACAGAAAGGGTGTTGTCTAGGTGACGTACTGCCCGAGGAGGTGGTTTCATGCAAATCGGTGGGCAGTTTTAAAAGGGGGTGGGACAAAGTGAGGGGGAGGGTCAGCATTATGAGGATTGGAGGGGCAGCTGCTGAGTAAGGGGATGGCTAGCTGCACACTTGAACAGACTTGATAGATTGTGTGGCCTTTATCTGCTGGCAGTTTTGTATGTTCATATGTAGGTTTGTGATAACATCATGGAGACCTCTCAAGTTTAATTCTCGAAGCCCATATGATGTTATCACAAACCCTCAATGGAAACAGCCTTGTTATATATGGTTACCCACAAAATATTCTGTAGAACTACATCAGAGTTGATAAATCACAAGAGAAATGTGATGAGCATCCTGACCTCCAACCATTATCTAACACAGAAATGTTATACCTTCATGGAAAAAACAATGTCCTCTTTTACAATCACCCAAACTGACATGAAAGAAAAGCTCCTTTTAATATGGTATTTAATGTGCAATTTGCTAAGAATGGGGCCTATGCACAAATGTGTGGAGTGGCTATGCACAGCAGATCCATGGCATGTAGCAACTCCACAGCCACTGTGGCCCCCCATGTGGGATGCATGACCTAGGGCACACAGCTCCTATACACCCGATCCCCTGGCTGTGCTGAGAGCAATGTGCTGGGGGCAGGCAGGGGGTATGCTAGCACTATGCTCCATGCACAAAAGTGCATAGTGCTGCCCACGGGGGTGCAGAAGAGGGTGCAGGTTACAGCAGGGAGGACCCCGCTGTAATTCCTGTACATGCCCTGTGCACACAACGGTGCCCCATCCCTGTGTAGGCTGGCCCCCCTCACACACACACACACATACACACCACACATAGGGGCACCGGCCCAGGGATTGCAGACCCCCCACTACCCCGCCCTGTGCAACACCACCAGCCCATCACCCTGACTCCCATTCCAGGCCCCTCCATGTATTCAGTGGTGGTCAGTGATCCCCCCATGGTACTGACAACACAAACCCACCCGGCCCCCATACCTGTCCTCCAGTGCCACAGGACAGCCAGTGGCTTCATTGTTTTAGGGTATCACTGATGATGACCCCTAAGTCTCTTTCTTCAGAAATCATACCCAGCTTTACCCCCCCATCCAGTACTCTGGGGTTCTTGTTCCCTATGTGCATCAGCTTGCACTTTTTGGTATTGAATTTCAACTGCCAAACCTTTGACCACCCCTCTAGCTTTTGCAAGTCTCTCTGCATCTCCATAACCCTGCCTGCACTATCTACTCTGCCATAGAGCTTAGTGCCATCTGCAGAGAGACACATCTTGCTCTGGATTCCTTCTCCTATGTTGCTGATGAACATATTGAATAGGACTGGACCCAGGACCAATCCCTGTGGCATCCCACTGGTGACCTCCCTCTCTTCTGATTTGACTGTGTTAACCACAATCCTCTGCTGTCTTCTTTCCAAACAGTTTTTCATCCATGTATGTTCTTCACTACACCCAGATCCTCTAACTTGTTCAGCAACCTTTTGTGAGGTAGAGAGTCAAACACCTTGCTGAAATCAAAGTACAGTAAATCCATAGCATGGCCATTAACCACTACCTTTATTACCCAGTCAAAGAATACTATCAGTCAGGTCTAACAAGACCTCCATGCTACAAACCCATGCTGTTTACTATCATTGAGTCAACTATAAGAATATGCTCACCCATAAGCACATGATGTACACAAGGTACTGTACGTCATGACTACAAGCTTACCCACACACACATCATGTGCAGAAGGCACATTATGATTACCTGTATTCTTATGCCATGCAGATGACAGACAAATACATAACCCATGGCCATAAGAGGGATAGTTTTACACACACACAATACCCACATCTATAAGTGAGGCATCTCACACACAACCAGACATAACATGGTGACATCTCACACAAACGTATCAGTTATACCACAGAGCTAGGGACACAGACACACATAAACACACACGCACACACACACACACACATATAGAATTGGGGGAAATACATTACATATAGAGCTAGGGATGCATACACGTAGCTAGGGAACATCTACATACATTTAGAATAGGGTTACATACACAAACATACTTTATGTTTGCATAGAACCTAGATACAAGCTATGAAACTGCATTGCTTCTAAAACACGACCTTTAACCTACATATCATTCTGCAACATAGAGAACAAAGCCACCACAAATGATATTCTAGGCTAGAACTGCACTGCTATTTTGCAGCGATAATGTCAGAAATATAATGATTGATGTACCTGGGAGTGCCCTCTACAGCTAAGGTGTCATGTGCAACCACAGCAATAATTTATAAATGGACCTTTCAGAGCGCATGATGATACATTACAAAATGTTTCATCCATAAGAACACGTCATTGACATAAGCATATTCTTATGAGTAGAATGCTACACATTGTAGCATTCAAAAGGGCAACTGAGATAATACTCTGCTGCCCCCCAAATTGACCAATATAAGTAATAGTAAGTGCGATCATCAGAAGCGCATGAGCTGGTGTATCTATCACCAGACTAGATGTTATCAGGGCATAAAACCCCTTTCCCCATGCTCCCTCCCAAGGAAATCACAGACAGACCCTGCATGACACTGCAGTGTTCGAGAGAACTAGACTCCTACTGTAGGTGTGTATGTTACATAATTAGTATGCAATGTATAATGGCTGTCCTGTAGGCAAGCTGGTAGGACAATAAAGGAACCTTATGTTGCTTTTATTTCCACTTCTGTTTCTTTTTATTATTCTTTCTTTAGTTCTGGAATCTGTAAGAGGGGTATTGTATGTTTTGTTATGGTATAGTGATCGCCTGACATTCCCCAGGTAACTGCGGGTTTATTAGATCATAATAATGAAGTCAGAGCATGTCCAACAGAGCCCAGCAAAATACCCAACATAATTTGGCAATGGTGGCTCAGGACTAGAACAGGATTTAGAGGCAGAAGCAGTTTTTCCTACAGTGATGCACACTGCTCAGAGATAGAGTAAGGGGGAACCGGTACACTCTTTACTTCTATTAAAGAGCAGGATATGGAAGGTGCTCTCGAAATGACCATTCAAAATAGAACAGCTAGTAGTATCAGCACAGAGCTTAGATTAGATATTTCTAATTTGTTGACCTCACACAGAGGATGGGGTAATTTTGCATCAGATGCAAATACCCACAGTAACCCAGTACATTATTTGGGTACACTGTATTCAGATACTAAACATGTGATGAGGAAAAAAACAGATCAGAAGGGGTTAAGTGTAACTGCATTATTTTCCATGATTCATGCACTAGAGGTTGAGAATTTGTCCTTGAAACAAGATTGTAGCCAAGCAACCAGAGAGCTATGTGGGACTGTAGAATGTTTTTGGAAAAGGTATGAGATAGGTTTGCACTCCTTAAGGGTCATGTTAAAAGCCTCTTTGTATGTATCCCCCATTGATCTTACATCATCAGAGCATGATGAAACAATAGATGATGAGCCTGAAGGCCAGCCCACTTGGGGTGTCGGAAACCCCAGGCATGATGCCGGAGAGGAAAAGGGAACTCCCATCCCTCCGGAGCGCACGAGTCCTGGAAGATCTCCACCCATAGCCCCAGTCATCAGCAAGCCCCAACCCCTAGAACAAACTTTAAAGGAAAGTAGGAGCAAAGAATGAAACTCTGCAAAATATAGAATGCATTTGAAAAGAGTTATGTAAAAGCTTTGCTGTACGTGCTGTTTATCAACCTTGAAGTTTTAAATGTAATATGCTACATAATGTTTCACATAACTGTCTTATGCAATCTTTAAAAACTAAACTGTACCTGTCTCTCTCCTAAAAAAGACTGGCCAGTCAGACTATGCTTTCTGTTTCCTTACTCTTCTGAGAACCTATTTTTCTAGCTCCTGAGCCTGATCAGCTCAGAGCGAGAGAACATATACACACAATACACATGCACTACAAGCTGTATAGAATGAGCTTTATTCCTTTCTTGTTTTATCTAAATGTTCTGAAAACTAGCAGTTTTGAAAACTGCCATGTAAACGTGCAAAGAAAAGTTATTTTTTTCTCGGTTAAAAAAGACTGTGATTTTACAGCACCAAGGTTATATTTTAGCAAATGAAGATAAGCTGCTGCATGCAAAAAAGAGATTTTTTGTTCAAGAGGTTTCTCAAGGAGGGGAGCTCAGCTGCTTCCATGACTGTTTAATATGTATACTGTTTTATAAATTTAGTCCCTTGAAAGATATGGGGAGAATCCCTATTCACAGTTTTTTTTTTTATAATTGAACTTGTTTAGAGAAATAATTGAATTGGTTGGTTTATGTGCAAGGAAATGAAAGTGATTAAAGGATGATGTAATTGGTTTGAGCAGTATGTGAAGGCAGTTAGGAATGGTCTGGTGTATGATGCAGAAAGATTAAGTCTGTGCAAGGAACTTGCAATTTGGCTGTGGTTTGATAGCAGCTTGAGATGCCTTAGTTGGTATTAAAAAGTTTTATTTTGCTTTCTCTTCTTCAAAAAGAAAAATGTGTATTATTTTTAACTGTGGCTAATATGTTAGCCTTACACCATGTCATCAGTTGTGGCAGCTAGACAGGACAGGAGGCTTTAGAGCTCTCTTTGTCATGAACAGCCTCCCAACCTGGCTTGTAAATGAAATTAGACTTGTCCCTTTCAAAACACTTCTTAGGCACCACCTCCAGACCACTAATATCTGTGACTGTTACCTAACCCCCACCCTCTCCCTTCCCCCACTGACCTTCCCCACTGGCCTCTCTTCCTAGGCCTCAAAGAACCAAGACTTTCTCTGGGCATTACCATTTATCTCCGACTGTACTAGTTCACCCTAGTCTCTGATTGTTAGCCTTCACTCTCTCCTTGTATTCATTGCTGATTGTGCACTCATTGTGTGGTTATGTAAAGTCAATATGTTACCTAATTCTTGTGATGTGGAACCTTTGTAAATGAGTCTTTGACTCAAAGGTATTTCTGATTCCTCAATAAATAAATAAACTAGCTGATAACACAGCTGTGTTCTCTCGCATACTTCATTGTCCAAAACTAAAGCTTTAAAAGCTTTGTTTGTTTCCTTTTTAATGCTACTATAAATGTTTTTTCCTGTATTTTGTTTTATATTTTTAAAATGTAAACATAGCATTGTGTTTTAAGAGAAAAAAGGCCCCATCCCTTTTAATAAGGTACCTTATTTTATAGTTTACTATACAATGTTAATTTTTATCAAATACAATGTTTTCCACCAGAGGCACGAACCTCCTATGGACTTCTAGTAGAATGCAGTTATCAGTGGCACTCAAATACAAACCTAGTATTCTTGGTTTGAATCCCTCCAGCCCCACTTTCATACTATGTGTCCTTTGGCAAGTCATTTGACCTCCTTGTATTGTCATACCACATACCCCAAAAGCTCGGACATGGTGAGCCTGTCCTGACTAAACAATTTAATTTTTCCTTTTTATGCAAGTGTTTCAAAAACACACATTAACTAGTGATTTTTTAAATGTTACTTTTTTTTTATACGGAAGCATATGCTTCATGCTTGTCCTCTGTCCAAATAAGGAGAACCATTTTCTCCTGAAATTGCTGCAAGTACCCTCTGCCATACCTTTTAAAAATGCCAACCCTTACATGTGCTCTTCCTTCACAAAGGTTCATTATCACAACAGCTTATTTTATTTTAATTTTTTTAATGTTATTATTATTTTTGTTTCTTGTACCATATACATGTAATTTCTTTGCCAAGCAAGGTAATTGGGGGGGGGGCATGGATTTTCTAATGCCCCGGCATCCATAACAAGTCACTTACTTTGACAGCTCACAGAAAAAAGCAAGGTCATTTGCTATACAGTTTTAACTGCTAAAAGAAATAAAAACAACAAAACTATGTTTTTTTTTTAATTCACTTATCTACTGTGCCCATTAGATACACAAGGGGGCATATAATCTAGGAATGACATCCAAGATCAATAGGGAGATTCTCCTAATCATTTTGACTTGTTTTAATATTTTTTGTTACATGTATGGTGTGATACTTAACATGTAACTAAAATGTTCAATATTTTGTATGACTCAGCTAATACTGTCTGTATCTGCAAATTAAAACCTTTTTATCTCTGTTTTGATTTTGTTGGATTTCATTTGAGTTTTAGAAATTGAGTAAGGCGTGGCTGGCAGCCACAACACCATCTACCCTGCCAATGGCACAGTAGGTAGGGGTAGGCGAAGGCATACATCAGTATAAGGAGTATTTTAAAAATCACTGCTAATCTACCAAATCAAATCAAATCAAATCAAATCTTTATTTATCCAGGTGATCATCATTGAGCAAGATCATTTACAAGATGGACCTGCTGTTGTCCAAGACAGTTATACATACATAGATTGAGAATACAAAGTACAACATGTGCAAAGAGTTACAAACAAATTTACAGAAAAGTGGTAGGTGCACAATATACATTCCAAGCGTTCATGTAGGAACATACATGCAACACTCAATTTTGTTGTGGCATATACAGACTCCATGTATGCAGAAGTTGAGGTGGTATGTTTAGTCATTCTTAGTCAAGCCTCCATCAGAGGGTACAATTCTTTGCATTTCAGCCCTCAGTGACCATTTACCATACTTGGGTGAGGGTCCTGGGCTGCATAGAGGCCCCTAATGAGGTCTGTATGTTCCGCTTAAATGGTGAGAGGAGAGTAATATGGGAGAAGTGGTGCCTTGGGTGCCGAGGGCCACTATGGCAGCTGACTAGTGGACTTGATTAAAATAGGGAGGGGAGGAACTAGGTTCGTGGCTGGATGTGGTAAGGATATGGAGTGAACCGTCAGCAGGACAGCTAGGAACTATGGAAACACTTACAGATTTTTGGTGAGCGTTTTGTCATAAATGATCCTAAACAGGGCAAAACTGACAGGAGAGCTGAGTCTCAAGGATCTTTGTACCCTGTTCCAGAGTGTAGGCAAGAGTGTGGCTTATGGCAGCCCTGCCAAAGTGGGTACTGATCCTGGGGAAATTAGCGAGTGACTTCTTAGTGCATAGTTACTGATTGGGCTCAGGGGGAGGCAGGCAACAATGTAATCTGGGAGTTTGTTGGTAAGGGCTTGGAATGTCCAGAGTGCTACATTTCTACACTGCCTATATTGAAGGGAAGGCCACCCTATGGCTGCATATAAAGAGCAGTGATGTGTGGAGGATGGGAGACCAGTTATAAATCTTAGCACTCTGTGGTACAGGACATCCAGTTTTGCAAGGTGTGAGATGGAGCATTGGCCATAGATAATGTCGGCATAGTCGATTAATGAGAGGAAAGTTGATTGAACAAGCTGTCTTCTTGTGTCTGCGGTCAGAAGGTGTTTAATTCTGAAGAAGAGGCCAAGCCTCTGCCTAAGCTTTTTCATCAATTCTTCTGTGTGCTCCTCAAAGGAGAGTTTGTTGTCCAGCCATATACCCAGATATTTGAATTTAGGCACAAACTCAAATCTTCACCTAGAAAGGTAGTTATGGAAGGAAGGGTACCAGCAGCAGCAGAGTAGGCCCTAGTGCTAGATGGGGTAAAGAGTATGGCCTTAGTTTTTTTTGCATTTAGCAGTAGCTTTTTGCTGAGAAGCTGATGCTGCAGTGTATTGAATTCAGTTTGTAGATCTGTGCATGCAGCTCCAGGGGAGTCATGGCTTAGATAGAGTACCGTATCATCGGCAAACAAGTGGATACTGGCTTCTGTAATGCCTAGGTCCAAGTTGTTAATGTAGATGGTGAACAGTAGAGGGCCCAGTATGGAACCCTGTGGGACTCCTCTTTTTATTGGTTTGAGAGGAGAGAGCTCACCTTCGGCCTTAATTTGTTGCTGCCTATCAGAGAGATAATCCTGGAACCAGTCCAGTGAGGTTGAGTCCATACCTATGGTTTTTAAGGTGGAGAGAAGTAGGCAGTGGTCGATGGTATTGAAGGCCTTGCTGAGGTCTAAAAACACAGCACAAACAAATTTTTTGTTGTCAAGGTCCCATTGCCAGTCATTAGTGACTTTGGCTAGCACTGTAACAGTGCTATGCTTTGCTCTAAAGCCAGACTGCATGGGGTTAAGCAATGTAGAGTTGTCTAGAAATGATCTCAGCTGTAAATCCACGACTTTTTCCATCATTTTTGAGAGTATAGGTAGAAGAGAGATTGGCCTATAATTGTTCACGTCATATGGGTCCCCTGCTTTAAATAGGGGGATAACATGAGCAGTTTTCCATTCCACAGGGATAGAGCCCTGGGCTAGGGACAGGTTGAATAAGTGTGATATAGGTGGGGCAAGTATGTGGTATGCTATTTTCAGAAAGTATGGGTCGAAGGAGTCAGCTCCTGCACTTTTTCTGGTATCTAGCCATAGCATAAGGTCTTCAACTTCTTTTATGGTGGTTGGGGAAAAGGAGAAGATCATATCTTTGTTATTTTGGTCTGGAGGCTGGGCGGTGAGCTGTGGAAGGAGACTACTTATTGGTGCATTATTGAATGCCATGCCTGCAGTGGCGAAGTGGTTGTTGAAGGCTTGAAGAATTTCAGATTTATCACTGATAGTGACATTGTCAATGGTGATTTTGGAGGGTAGTGCACTACCTGGGGAGTGTCCAGACAGTTCCTTTATGGTGGACTAGAATTTGGTTGGGCTGTTGGATGAGGATAGTAATTTGTTTTGATAATAATTGGCCTTGGCCTCTCTGACCATTTTCTTGCAGGCATTTCTAGCTGTCCTAAAGAGAGATCAGTCTGCATCAGCCTGTGATTTCCGGGCCTTTTTCCATAGCTGGTCTCTTTTGAGTAAAGCATTCTTCAGATCTGGTGAAAACCAACTGCAGGTTCTGGTTTTTATTCATGCTTTAACCAGAGGAGCATGGTAGTTTAGGGCACTGGCTATGATTTCATGGAGAACATTATAGGCATCACCCACTGATTTAGCCAGGTAGAAAGTCTGCCAGAGCAAGGAGTTTTTTAGTTCTTGTATGTAGGCCAGAGGGTCAAAGTTCCGTCTGGATCTTTTAGTAGAAAACTTTGATGTAGATAGTGGGTTCGAGATGGTTCTTATGCCAGCTATGAGACAGTAGTCACTAACATCTGCTGGAAAGATACCGGCATGGGAAAAGTAGTGTGGTTTGTTGACAAGAAGGACATCCAGAAGTGTGCTTTTCATTGGATTTTTCTTGTTGATGCACGTTGGTTCTGTAATCATTTGGGTGAACCCGTGGGAGTTGCAGAATTGTTTTAGGGGTAGCGATCCATTTGATATCCAGTCATAGTTAAGGTCACCTAATATAATTGTTTCCAGAGGTGTCATGCCCATTTGTGAAGACAGATGAGCCAGGAGCTGTGGTCCTGCTGCTGGGGGTCTATAGCAACCTATTATGTGGAGTGCCACAGATTGGGATGGTTCGACCCTGAGAGACAGGCATTCAAAGCCCCCTGCAATGGAAATAGCATCTAATATACATACTGTAAATTTGTTTTTAACATAAATGGCTACTCCTCCCCCCCAGTCTTTCTATCTGCTCTGAAGAGGAGGTAGTTGGGGATATTAACCTCACTGTCTGGTGTGGATGCCCGAAGCCAGGATTCCGAGATCACAAGTATGTCTGGGGCAGTGTGGATAATCCAGGCCTGGACAGAATACAACTTCTTTAGAAGGCTGCAGACATTGGCATGCAGAAAACTGATTCCTTTTAGGGTAGTAATTTCAGTTGGAGATGAGATCAACTTTGTGGGGCCAGGATTGAGCTCAGCATCTCCTGAGCACAGTAGTAGGAGGAGCATGATACTTCTCAGATTGGCAAGATGTTTAAAAGCACAGGCCTTGTTGTATTTTGTGTAGGTTAGATTGCAGGGATCCAGGGATCGAGTTGACCTCTTGTGTTGCCCTGCCAGTACGTAGATTAAGGTCCATGCAGAGTAACACCCGACTATGCAGCGTATGGGTGGCTGGGGTTTGGGGCCATGCATAGCCGAGTAGTTTGCAGTCCCCTTCGAGTGGATTCAACAAAATTTGTCTGAATCAGGGCCAACCAGGGGCAGCATAATGAATACATAGTCTTATTATGTGGATGTCCTAGTGGCGTAGGGCATGTCCCTTTATTAGAGTCAGATCTGTCAGGGGGTCCACTAATATTAGGTATCAGGGAAATGCAGGCTAGTAAGTAAAGCCAGCCGAGACCTGCCATGGTAGCTTATTCAAAAAGTGGAGTGTACTATCACGGGATCTGCTAACCAGAGTCTTTAGGTCCCCAAATTTGTTGTATGGGTAGTTACTGCTGTGGTATGATGGGGTCAGTATGCACTAAAAGGGGATCTAAGAGTAGCCCTGACAGTGGCACGTCTCTGAACAAAATGTATTTGATGTGGATTCCTCGTTAAGGGAAGGAGGATGGACAGGAGGACGGAAAATGTCTGGATTGCAAGAGATATTTTTCTTCAGTGGGGGCTGATAGAGGTGCCTGTGCAGAGTGGAGTGGGCCAATGGAAGATTATATAGGTCCCAGGGGTCATTGTTCTGTATGCAACTTGTTTGGAGAAGTTTAAAAATGGAGTTACACAAGATAAATTTATACCACCCTCAGCTAGATAAAGGAGAGAGTAACTCGAATTAATAGTGGGGCAACACAAAGGCTAGCAGTCTGAGTGAAAACAGCTCAATTAGCAACTGAAAGGCCTGCGATTTCCTTGGCGCCTTGCAGTCTGGAGAGAGCTACAAAGTCACGAAGGGGCTGTAACACTTGGTTGCTGGGAACATTTTTAGACAATAAACACAGTTTTTTGCCAAATCAGTCACAGTTCAGTAATTTGTTTTTTTCAGTAAAAGGGATGTTTCAAATAAAACAGTGCCTTAGCAAGACAGAATATGCTAGTCAGCAGGACAGGATATGCTAGTCAGCAATAAGCAAACCTGAAGTACCAAAATAGTGTGTCTCAGCAAGACAGAATGAGATAAGACTGCTAGAAGGCTTAGTTGCAAAAAGGGGATGGGAGGAATTGCAGTTGTTGACAGTAAGTAACCAAATAAATTGCAACATCAGATAGGAGTGGGCGGAGACTGTGTGCATTTAAAGGAGGCCTGGGAGGGGGCTGGGAAGAAAAATCAAGGGGAAGTTTGCAGATCTAGCACTGAATCAGTGCACATACAGTTGGAGATAAACTGCAGCGGGGGGGAATGTTAAGTTACTTTACACGGGCCGAGCAGAACAGGCTAAATTAAAATATATAAATTAGAAGCCGAGTACAGGGATACAGGCTTACATTAAGCCACACGTCTCGGGTGCTTCTGTCTCAGGTGAGTGAGACCAGCCAATCAGGGAGCTCTACACAGGCATGGAGCCAATAGCCCTACCCTGAGAAGGCACTGAAATTGAAAAGAGCAAATTGCAAGTGATGATCCAGTTCAGCGTTCACACAGCCCAGAGAAATCATGGCAAGTTTTCAAGCATCGTACCTTATCTATCTCTTTGGGGGGTAGGTGGATCAGGCTCCTTGCACCGTGGAGGTGCTATGGCTGGATCTTGACTGTTGCCCGAGGGGGCAAGTGGCACCTGTAAGGAAGGAGACAGCAGATTAAATAGGAGCAGATGGGGGGGATGTGTCTAAACAGAGACACACAAAGAGAGCTGAGCACCAACTTGAAAGACAAATTAGGGGGCAGTCTCAGACAGAGGCAAGGTGCCGGCTAACTCAGGAATCCAAAACAAGCACAAAAGAACAGACTGATGGGGGAGGGCAGGAGGGACAGAACAGAGACAGAGGAGGACAGGGGGACAAAGAAAGATGATTAAGAATGAAAGTCAAAGGCAGAAGCCTGAGGCTCGAGACAGAGGCTACACAGATTTTACAATTCACTGAATTTTCTAAGTCCATAGCAGTAAGCATGTAAACCCAGTACAGTCTTAAATAGGATTAAAAAAATATATTAACAAAGCCAGTAAAACTTTTTGCAAACTCAGTTCAAGGCAAAAATCAAGGGGAAGTTTGCAGGGCTAGCACAGAATCAGTGCACATACAGTTGGAGATAAACTGCAGCGGGGGGGAATGGTAAGTTACTTTACGCAGGCCGAGCAGAACAGGCTAAATTAAAATACATAATTAGAAGCCGAGTACAGGGATACAGGCTTACATTAAGCCACATGTCTCGGGTGCTCCTGTCTCAGGTGAGTGAGACCAGCCAATCAGGGAGCTCTACACAGGCGTGGCGCCAATAGCGCTACCCTGAGAAGGCACTGAAATTGAAAAGAGCAAATTGCAAGTGATGATCCGGTTCAGCGTTCACACAGCCCAGAGAAATTGTGGCAATTTTTCAAGTGTCGTACCTCATCTATCTCTTTGGGGGGTAGGTGGATCAGGCTCCTTGCACCATGGAGGTGCTATGGCTGGATCATGACCACTGCCCGAAGGGGCAAGTGGCACCTGTAAGGAAGGAGACTGCAGATTAAATAGGAAACAGAGAGACCTTGCTCTTTGTGTTGTTCTTCTTTCTCTGTCAGGAAGAAAAGGTCCCCCTAGCCAGTAACTGAAGCAAGACATATGGCCCACCCCTCGGGGGGGGGGAACAACACTCAGTACCCTACAAACCACCTCTGGTAATGTATGGAGTAGGCTAATTTAAAAATGTAATGCTGTTAAAAATTTGAAAAACATTGTGATATTCTAGGGTCACTCCATTAGTATCTATTCAACAAGCACCTTTTAAGGTGCTAATAGGCAAATAAGATTGCCAATACTTTTGCAGTTAAATGTTCACACCCCTACTGTCAATACAATGTCATCTGGCATCTGTGCAAAACTGTTACAGGTAACTTTAGTGGAAATTTACTAATTTGTTGTCTGGCCTCTGCTCAAGCATTGGCCAACCCACACAAAACCCTTCCATTACTACAATACCTGAGCTGCCTCTTTCACCAAAGCAGCAGCTCGGGGGTATGAATCATGCCCCTTTCCAGTGCAACAACTATGGTGGCTGCAAACAACAAAACAAAAGACCCTCTGGACCTGACTGAGCCATAGCTGGCAGATCCAGAAATAAAGGAAGTATACCAATGTTTCTCCAAAGCCAAAGAAAATAAATATCTACAAATAATCCATTTGCCTTTTTTGTTTAGACATACACAAGCTCCACCTAATGGTACCCTGTTTATATGCCAGGCCCAAGCACAACACACAGATTTATACACACACTGCACTCATAAACCCAAATGTTTTTGCTCAATTCCCAAATGGTACTATTAGACAGCATTGTGCACTTTATTCCATTGCTAGCACTGTCATGTTTCCAACTGTGGTTCCCCCAACAGAGGAAGAACCCACCCAATGTCCAGTGCAGGAACATGGACCAACTAGAGGTCTGGTTGCATCATCACTCCCAGGTACCATTGTAAATAATGTGCAATTGATGCATGTCCCTGTGATTTTAAATTTATCTAACTGGAACATGGCCAAATTCAGTCATTGCTCCAAAACAAACAACTCTAGATTTCATACAGTAATGCTTCTTGACATTATGGCAGCATTTCAAACACAGGCTCAAGACCCTGTAGCAGGGCAGTATTCTGCAGAACATGATGGAGTGTTCAGACCTAAATGTGGGAAAAGAGGGTTAGGTCTTCCTGGTGTGACTGGCATTTTAGGGTCTGTCATAGGTATTTCTGGGACTGGATTATCTATTTGGAATCAGGCCAATTTGGCAAAAATTTGGAGGCATGCTAAATTATTTAATAGTAAATTAAGCCAGGATATAATGTAACCTATGGTACACGATATTGCCAGTCTCGCACAAGAAGAAATGGTCACCACATATAACATGCAATTTATTGCTGGGATTTTCAGTCACAGCAGACACAAGTTAACACAGATAATACACTTTAATAATAGGGAGGCTAGAAAACACCACATAAGTAGGGAAATCCTTTGCTCTGCTTATGGAAGCTTTGCACTCCCCACCAGTACAAGTCTCTTATGAGATTTAGAAACTGGTAAGATCCCAGATCTCATTAATGACAGACGTATGGCCAAGTGGTATTGCCCCCACTGTGACAATATAGCATGTACTATGAAGTGCATGGATCATATGGTCACATTTGCCATTGCCACTGTTAAAAACCTTGGTTATGTTACAGTGCACCCCAACCAGGGCCCCTGCTATAACAGACATGACTGTGGTATAAAACATACAATGTTTGTCACGTTTACTGTTTCAGTGCCTATATTTGATAAAGATACTGCAGTACGTAATGAACTGGTGCAGGTGCAATCACTTGGGCACTAGAAAGAAGACATCTTTCGAGAACGAATAAAGCTGCCAGATCTCCTTGTTCATCACCATCACTTGAATGCTTGGGTAGCCCCCCCATATAGACTGCTGCACCAGGATGGACTACCACTACCTGTGCAGGTGTGATGTCTTTATTGTGGTCACAACTGTGTGCAGATATGAACTAGACTTCAGAGAAGGGTCAACTATTGACCAAGCCAATATGAACTTTGATGCAACTGATGGAAACCAGCACACTGTTTCCTCACCAGCCAGCACTGGTACCCACAACAATGCTAATACTTGTGGTACCATACATGAAGGCAAGTCTGAAGGAGGGGCAATCCCTGACTTCAGTAAAGAAAACATTTCTTCAGACATCTCTTCAATCAAGACTTCAATCAAGCACAACAGCAACGCTTTCATCAAGGCTGATGGAATTCCATTTTCTACTAAACTCACCAACTCCTCAATTTTGTGCCCCATCAGACTTACCAAATGGCTTGTACCTGAAGTTTGAGTTACCTACAATTCTGAAGATTTATACTGTGTGGTTACTAATCATAAGTCTTATGTTTATAACAATATGGTTTGTAATGTGACAACAATCAATTTCTGCTTTACACCTCATGAACATACTATCATTAGCCATACAGTCATTACCCCAGTGCCCCTCCATGACCAACAGTCTATGGATACTGACCCCACACATTAAAAAATATAAGACAATACTTACCAGTTTTTAATGTTCATATAGATCAATTTCACTTTGGTGTTAAAAGGTTAAGGAAAGACACATTATTCAAATCAAAAATAGTGTTCAGAAGACAGAGGATTCATTAAAAACTATGTTTCATGATAGAGGTACATACACTGCACTTACCAACACATGGTTAAAATTCACATTTATAGGATTTGTTATTGTTCAAGTTTTTCTTATTTTCATACTTTTTATTATTACCTTTTGCCTTTGTAAAATTCTCAACTTTCAAAGATCTCAACTCAAGTTTCTCTATGCTACCCAATGTATTCACTGTCCTGTTCGCTATTTCTTTCTTCTTTCTGTGTTACCTGTATGCTCGCAGGTAACACGGGGAAGGGGGTTGTAAGAATATGCTCATCCACAAGCACATGACGTGCCTATGATACATCATGACTACAAGCTTACCCACACACACATCATGTGCACAAGGAACATAATGATTACCTTTTATGCTCATGCCATGCAGATGACACACAAGTACATAGCCCACAGCCATAAGTGGGATAGTCTTACACACACACAATATCCACATCTATAAGTGGGGCATCTCACACACAACCAGACATAATGTGGTGACATCTCACACAGATGTATCAGTTACACTATGGAGCTAGGGACACACAGACATACACACACACACACACACACACACACAGAATTGGGGAAAATGCATTACATATAGAGCTAGGGATGCACATACATAGCTAGGGAACATCTACATAAGTTTAGGATTGGGCAACATATATGAACACACTTTATTTTTGCATAGATCCTAGATATAAGCTATGAAACTGCACTACTTCTGAAGCACAACCTTTACTCTACATATGATTCTGCAGGGTAGAGAACAAAACCACCACAAATGATATTCTAGGCTAGAACTGCACTTCTGTTTTGCTGTGATAATGTCAGAAATATAATGATTGATGTACTTGGGAGCACCCTCTACAGCTAAGGTGTCAAGTGCAACCACAGCAATAATTTATAAATGGACCTTTCAGAGAGTATGATAATACATTACAAAATGTTTCATCCATGAGAACACATCATTGACATAAGCATATTCTTTTGAATAGAATGCTGCACATTGTAGCATTCAAAAGGGCAACTGAGATAATACTCTGCTGCCCCCCAAACTGACCAGTAGAAGTAATAGTAAGTGCAATCATCACTCGCACATGAACTAGTGTATCTATCACCAGACTAGATGTTATCAGGGTATAAATCCCTTTTCCCCATGTCCCCTCTCTAAGGAAATCACAGGCAGACCCTGCATGACTGTGAAAGAGTGGAAACACATCTATTTCTTTCCTCCATAGGGAGACAATGGGACCTGGATGTACTTCTCTTTCTTGTCTCTGTCAGATTGTTATATGGTTGTTTGTTGGGCTGGCCACCCATTTTATTTAAATATTGTATTCGTTTTAATTTTTGTGTCCTGTCTGATTTTTTTTTTTGGGCTTCTGTGTCTCTTCTAGTACTTCCTGTACCATTGTCAATCTCCCACAATAATTTGATCCTAAAATCGTTTTGTTCAGTTAATAAAATAATGTTGTCAGAGTAAATACAACAACCCCCTTTCTTTGGTGGTTTTCAGGTATGCCCTTGTACTATCTGGCTAGCTTAGCCACGAATATAGCGCTGAGAAAAAAAAAGAAACAGGAAAATACATTCACTGTTTATGGCAGAGCTTGCCCCTTTAAATAAGGCTCTTGTGAGTGTCTCCCCATTTTCTTAATATTGTTATGCCTTTAGGCATGTAAATTTCAGAAAGAGCCATTTTTGGTCCTTTAGTTTTAGCCCTGTAGGGCTCATCTTTCTAAGCGCTTGTAATTTGCGGCTGTTTCCCGTAGATACGCCGCAGAGTTGGATAAGGACAGTGCAATTCACCGGTAAAATTACCGCGCGAATGTGCGCACTGTCGTGATGGCATTTTGCCGTATCTTGGCTCCAAACAGAATCGTTTCTTTAAAAAAATTATTGAAAAGGCTGTACATACCTCCTGGAGGTGGGAAAAAGTGATTATTCTTTTGGTTTTGTGGGTTTTTAAAGCAAGGGTTTTTGCTGCACTGCTGGCATTCAGGAACGTCCTGCTTGCCCTTTCTCCTGCACACCCTTTTAGGAGGTGGCCGGCCCTTAATCAGCTGACCTTATACCCTAGCTTAAGGTGGGCAGTTACTATTTCAGTTTATATTAGTTATTTTATTTTTTTAGACTATATATTCAGTGTTTGGTATCCTGAAACAGCATTGTCTTGTTAAATAAAAACATTGAAATATGTAAATGGATTATTTGCTTTATAATTAAAGAGTTTGTGTTTTAGAAATGTTTTAAGGAGGGGCTAGTTAGTCACATGAGGTCCAAATAGTATAAAAATGCTGTGAATCAGGATAGTGAGTTAGTTGACTTGAAGGAGTCGGACCAGGAAGTGCTGTCTCAAGCCTTCTGCAGTACTAGGGTTTTCTAGTACATACTTTGGTATTGAAATGTTTATATTTTTTTTTTTTCGTATTCAGTACGCTCTTAGTTTGAATAAAGAATTTTTTTTTTTAAATCACTTCATCAAACTGTCTCCTGGTCCATCATTTCTCACAATCTGTGACAATGACACTGTAGTGTTAGAGAGAACCAGACTCCCAGGTGTGTATGTTACATAATTAGTATTCAGTGTGTAATGACTGTCCTATAGGCAAGCTGGTAGGACAATAAAAGAACCTTATGTTGTTTTTATAACTGCTTCTGTTTCTTTTTTATTATTCTTTCTTCAGTCCTAGAATTTGTAATAGGAGTATTGTATGTTTTGTTATGGTGAAGTGATCTCCTGACATTCCTCAGGTAACTAGGGATTTATTAGATCATAATAACGAAGTCAGAGGGTGTCCAAAAGAGCCCAGCAAAATACCCAACACTACTGATCTCCCAGTAGTTCACAAGGTCCTTTTTGACTAGTGTCTCCATCAGTTTATCCACAACAAAGGTAAGACACTTTTGTAGTTACACGATTACTCCTTGTCCCCTCCTTATGGAACAGGGCTATGTCTGCTACCCTCCAGTCTTTTTGAACTACCCCTGTTTTAACTGACCTATTGAATAGCCCTACTGGGGGTTCATTTAGCTCCATTGCCAGTACCTTGAGCACCCTCAGATGCATCCCATCTGGCTCTAGGGACTTGTCCATCCTTAGGGCTGCAAGCAATTTCTGAACCCTTTCACTGGTGAATACTTGCTGTTTCATCTCAGGGATCCCCCTTGCATCTGTCTTAATGCCACTCTTTTGCAGAATCCCTCTGTCTTACCTTGTATATACAGAACAGAAGTAGTGTAGTGATCATGGATTCACAGCGGGAAGGTCATGTCAGATGAATCTAATTGATTTCTTTGACTGGGTGACCAAAGTAGTAGACCAGGGAGGGGCTGTGGACATGGTCTACCTAGACTTTAGCAAGGCATTTGACACAGTCCCACACAAAAGATTAGTAGTCAAATTAACCAGCCTGGGAGTGGGTCCCAGGGTGGTAGCCTGGGTAAAATATTGGCTGAACAACAGGACACAGAAGGTAATTGTAAATGGAGTCCACTCTGAAGAAAAGGGGGTTACTAGTGGGGTACCACAGGGTTCAGTACTGGGTCCTGTCCTTTTTAATGTCTTTATAAGTGACATTGCAGAGGGAGTGGAAGGAAAAGTATGCCTCTTTGCAGATGACACAAAGATCTGCAACAGGGTTGATACACAAGGAGGCGTGGAAAGGATGAGAAGGGACTTGACAAGGTTGGAGGAATGGTCAGAAGTATGGCAGCTTGGATTCAATGCAAAGAAGTGCAAAGTAATGCACCTGGGAAACAAAAACCCAGGGGAAAATTACACAATGATAGTAACAATGACAAAAATGGAAAGGGACCTGGGGGTAATCATAACAGATGACCTTAAGGTTGGCAAGCAATGTGAAAAGGTGGTAGGGAGGGCTGGGGGATACTGGGATATATAGGGAGAGGTATCACCAGCAGAAAACAGGAAGTTATTATCCCCCTGTACAGACAGTTGGTGAGACCCCATCTGGAGTACTGTGTACAGTTCTGGAGATCCCATCTCCTCAAGGACATAGACAGGATGGAGGCAGTTCAGAGGAGGGCAACTAAAATGGTGCAGGGTCTGCAAGAGAAGCCATATGAGGAAAGACTAAAGGAGCTTAATATGTATACCCTTGAGGAAAGGAGGAAGGGGGGGACATGATAGAAATGTTTAAGTACCTCAGTGGAATCAACAAAGTCCAAGAGGGTAGCATCTTTCAGAAAAAGAGATGTGCAAGAACAAGGGACACAATCTGAAGATAGAGGGGGGACGGCTCAGGGGCAATGTGAGGAAGTATTTTTTCACAGAGAGGGTGGTGGACGCATGGAACAGCCTTCCTGAGGAGGTTGTGGGGTCTAAAACTGTGGGAGAATTCAAGAATGCATGGGACAGACATAGGCAATTTTTGTAGGGGGTAGGAAGAAATAGGCTGTTGGTTAAATAGGATCTGCAGCTTATCCTCTAGGTAGGGAAATGGGCAGACTAGGTGGGCCAAGCGGTCCTTATCTGCCGTCAGAGTCTATGTTTCTATGTTAAGTTGTTGAGAAGGTAGATCAGTTTCCTTTTTTATATGATGTAATCTTAAGATATACTGTATAATGTTATGTGTACAATTGTTATATGTTATGAACTTCAATCTGCCCAGTTCTCTGAATAGGTTGCAACCTGTGTGTAAGAAACTGAAATAAATAATCAGTGACTCCTTCAAGCAAATAAGTCAATGCCAGAAAGCATACAGCAAGATAACGAGGATGTGGGTTGAATATGGAGGGCTTTTGACAGTAGGAGAAGTGAGGTGATTCTGCCACTGTACGTATCTCTGGTAAGCCCTTATATGGAATACTGTGCCCAGGTATGGAGCCCTCACCTGAGGAAGGACATCTACAGTTTAGTGTTGGTACAGCAAAGGGTCACTGAGATGATCCAGAGCCAACAGGGCAGATCCTATGAGGAACAACTGGAGGCCCTAAAGAAGTATTCACTGGAAGACAGGTGGGAGTAGAGGGACATGACTGAAACATGTATGTTTCTAAGGGGTATAAACAAGGTAAACAGTGAGGACCTATTTGTAAAAAATAGGGATGCAGTCACTAGGGGGTACAATTGGAGGTGAGTGTTGGGGGGGGAATTCAGAAGAAGCTTAAGGAAGTTCTACTTCACTGAGAGGGTGCTAGCAGAAACATCTGCCAGAACTAGACACATGGTGGATTCTCTGCAGGGGGAGGGCCTCAAACAACTGGTACAACAACCCACAAGAGACAGGGCTATCCTAGATCTAGTACTGACTAATGGGGAAAGGATCACAGATCTCCAGGTAGAAGGACACCTTGGGGCCAGTGACCATCACATGGTATGGCTCAATTTGGCCACTAGAACTTAATCATCCCATTCCAAGGCAAAAATATGGGACTTCAGAGGAGCTGACTTTGATAAGATGGCCAACAGAGTTAAGCTAGCCCTGGCAAGAAGAAATACAGTGAGGGGGTACAGGCAAAGTGGGCGAGCATTAAGGATGCAATACTTGAAACAACATCCCATTGTGTTAAAGAGAAAATCAAGAGCAAAAGAAGAAGGAAACCACTTTGGTTCTCAAAAACAGTAGCAGAAAAGGTCAGAGCCAAAAGGCTGGCCTTCAGGAAATATAAAGGAACACAGTGGGATGAAGATAGGGAGGCATACAGACTTCCCTAAGGAAGCAGGAAGGTGTAAGGCAGGCAAAAGGCCCAAACCAAGGAAACACTAGCACAAGCAGTAAAAAGAAGGTGACAAGACTTTCTATAGATACATTAGTGAAAAAAGAACGTCCAGAGGGGGTATTGCTAAGATCAAAGGGGGTAAGGGAGTGTGAAGAGGAGGACCAAAGAAAAGCATCTATCCTAAATAGATACTTCTCAGTATTTACTGAAGAGAAGGTAGGGCAGGGCCCACAGCTCAGCATCATGGACACGGGGGGGGGGGAAGGAGGTGTGCACTAGTCTGTTCACAAAAGAAAGGGTCCTAAAAAAGCTCACTAAGCTCATGGTGGACAAGGCAATGGGACCTGGTGGCATGCATCCCAGGGTACTAAAGGAGCTAAGGGTGGAACTTGCAGAGCGATTATCAGAACTGTTTCGTGAGTCTCAGAGTACAGGAGAGGTCCCAGAAGATTGGAGAAGGGTTTATGTGATCCCGCTCCACAAGAGTGGTAGCAGGGAGAAGGCAGGCAACTGCAGACCAGTCAGTCTTACCTCAGTACTGGGCAAGATTATGAAGGCACTCCTTAAGGAAACAATAGTGCAACACCTGGAATCCATAGAAGCACAGAATCCAAGACAGCACGGGTTTACAACAGGAAGGTCCTGTCAAACTAATCTCCTAGATTTCTTTGACTGGATAACCAGAGTGGTAGACCAAGAGGGAACCGTTGATGTCACCTACCTTGACTTCAGCAAAGCTTTCGATACTGTTCTACATAGAAGATTGATTAATAAACTGGGTAGGCTCGGGGTGGGTCAGAAGTTGGCAGACTGGGTGGCAAACTGGTTGATGGGCAGAAAACAGAGAATGGTGGTAAATGGTATACAGTCAGAAGAGATGCAAGTCACAAGTGGGGTACCTCCGGGATCAGTCTTGGGGCCAGTCCTCTTCAATATCTTCATCAGTGACATTGCAGATGGACTAGAGGGAAAGGTTTGTCTGTTTGCAGATGACTCCAAGATCTGCAACAGAGTAGATGATCCAGATGGGGTGGGCAGAATGAGAAGATATCTGGATAAACTGCCAAAATGGTCAGAAGAGTGGTAACTGGGGTTTAATGCAAAGAAGTGCAAGATCGGGCACATATGGAAGAGAAACCCTGAAGCCACCTATAGGTTGAGAGGGGAGCTGCTGGCAATCACAAGGGAAGAAAGAGACTTGGGCATCATCATCATAGATGATCTGAAATCATCCAAGCAGACCACTAAAGCAGTAGATAAGGCTAGGGGGATGTTGGGGTGTATTAATAGGGGTATCACAAGTCATAAGAGGGAGGTAATAATCCCTTTTTACAAGACACTGGTTAGGCCCCATCTGGAGTACTGCATGCAATACTGGAGGCTGCACCTTCATAAGGACATTAACAAAATGGAGACAGTCCAGAGAAGGACAACCAAAATGGTGTAGGACTGCATCAGAAAACATATGAGGACAGAATAATGAAGATCAATATGTATACCCTAGAGCAAAGGAGGGAGAGAGGTGATATGATCGAAACATTCAAACATCTTAAGGGCATTAAGAAGGTGAAAGAGTCTAACATGTTTCAATATAAGAAAACTAGCAGGACAAGAGGACACAGCATGAGATTAGAGGAAGGCCGATTAAGGGGTAATGTGAGGAAGTTCTTTTTCACAGAAAGGTTGGTGGATGCATGGAACGGCCTACCTCAGGAAGTGGTAGATATGAATACAGTGCAGGGCTTCAAACAGGCATGGGATAGGCATAAGGGAGCAATACAGATGAGTATGAATAGATAGGTCATTGACAGAGTAAAGGCCTATGACACATTCATAAGGTAGAAAAAGAAATGGTCAGACTGGATGGGCCTTGCAGTCCTTATGTGCCGTCAACTTCTATGTTTCTATGTAATCATGGAATAGACTGCTGTTGGAAGTAGTGGGGGTACCTACCCTTAACAGGTTTAAATATGGTTGAGACAGTGCAAAGGGGCTAACAGTTCCCAAGTGGGGATCAAGGGTTTGAGGGTTGGGGTAGAAGGGGAGAGGGATGCAGCACACCAGGACAGTAGGTTGGTGGGGTGAGGTAGTATAGAATGAGCAGACTCGATGGGAATTTAGTTTCCTTCTGACATCACATTCTATGTTTCTATATTTTAAGCTGTGTTGGATACATCCCTTTAGGGAAACTTGTTCTTGGTACTTTATTCTCTAGCTAAGATCCAAGAAAGATTGGCCGAAAATCAACTTATGACTTTTTTAATGCACTGGTTTATTATTAAATAGAGGTGTGCGAAAATAAAATTCTACCAGTGAAATGCCTGCAAAAGTTAGAATTTCAGTTCTGTAAACTTTTGGAATGCACTTTGGCAACTTTGGCAGAAATTCTGACTTAGAACAGTGGAAAAAATGTATCTGCAGAAAGAAATTCTGCAGAACTGATCTCTGTCAGTGCTCAGTTCTGAGGAATTTCTTTCCCTAGTTTAAAGGGACACTATCAACCTTGTTTTCTGAAAAAAAATGTTTTTAATAAAATATTAATTATGGCATTTCAAATGTGTACAGTATGTGTTATTTTTTTTAAAATGAGGCTATATTCATATTTTTTCAACTGAAAAATGCATTTATAGTCACACTGGTGTTACCACAGAACCACAGACATGTTTGGATTTTTCCCCAGGCAACATTCATCGGCTGTTGTGTCGTTGTAGTACATATTGGTTCCGAATAGAACTCACTGGCATGACAACTGAATGTGCTGTTAGCTCATATCGTCAGTGACAAAACTCGAGCTTCAAATACTTTGTAAGACACTGAGGTAAAGTGTGTTGCAGTCAGTGCTGAACAATATTCTTTTCATCTTTACATATTCTCTAATTTGTCATGTTATTTTGGGTGCAGTTTCTCACATATATTGTAGTATTTGTACTTTTTGTTGAAGTTCTCATGATTTCTTGTACAGCGTACTCAGGACGTGAAAACACAGGATAACAAATGCCCACTTTGATGATCATATTTGAGAGACATCACTACTGTCCCACCCCCCACTGTCAAAGTCCTGTGGTGGTGATGCCAAATAACCAAGCTGGTACCCATTCTCCCCCACCCCATCAAGAGCTAATTGTCTCATTGTCAGTTCCTGTAAAGATAATTTTTGAAACTGAAATGAAATAAAACCAATCCTTTCCCCCTCTCTGTGCACTCTACCACCCACCTACCCCCAACTTCCTCACATATGTATTGTCCATCTCAGTCCCTCGTAGCAACATCTGTTGTATTTGGAAGTTGAATCCTCACTGTCTCATGAGCAGCTGCTTTTCTCATATCTGATCACATTGCAATGAATACATAGAAACATACAAACATAGACTTTGACGGCAGATAAGGACCGCTTGGCCCACCTAGTCTGCCCATTTCCCTACCTAGAGGATAAGCTGCAGATCCTATTTAACCAACAGCCTATTTCTTCCTACCCCCCACAAAAATTGCCTTATGTCTGTCCCATGCATTCTTGAATTCTCCCACAGTTTTAGACCCCACAACCTCCTCAGGAAGACTGTTCCATGAGTCCACCACCCTCTCTGTGAAAAAATACTTACATTGCCCCTGAGCTGTCCCCCTCTATCTTCAAATTGTGTCCCCTTGTTCTTGCAGATCTCTTTTTCTGAAAGATGCTACCCTCTTGGACTTCATTGATTCCACTGAGGTACTTAAACGTTTCTATCATGTCCCCCCTCTCCCTTCTTTCCTCAAGGGTATACATATTAAGCTCCTTTAGTCTCTCCTCATATGGCTTCTCTTGCAGACCCTGCACCATTTTAGTTGCCCTCCTCTGAACTGCCTCCATCCTGTCTGTGTCCTTGCGGAGATGAGGTCTCCAGAACTGGACGCAGTACTCCAGATGGGGTCTCACCAACTGTCTGTACAGTGGGATAACAACTTCCTGTTTTCTGCTGATGATACCTCTCCCTATACATCCCAGTATCCCCCCAGCCCTCCCTACTGCCTTCTCGCATTGCTTGCCAACCTTACGGTCATCTGACATGATTACCTCTAGGTCTCTTTCCATTTTTGTTGTTGTTACTACCTCCCCCCCACACACATTTTGTGAATAAAGCCTATTTATTTCAATAAGGCCATTCATTTAAATGTTTTTTTCTTTAGTTTGTAACTTTTGGTTTTTTTCATATTTTTACCAATTTTTTTTCTTGAGGTCTTTTTTAGCATCACTCTGATGAACAATACTGGTGTCAAGAGGGGTTCAGTTAATTCATTTTTAGTAGAAATCTAAAACTTCCATGAGTCAAAATCTGAAAGTCGTTCCAATTTTTTGAAAGTCAAATTACTTCCTGGAACCAACATTTTTGAAGTCATTATTATAGGAAGGACCAGTTAATGAATGTCAATATAAATATTAGCGATAGGATACAATTTTTTCAGAAAAATCCATCATTTCTTGATTTCTGTGACAGCAATTTTTGAAAGTCATCTAATTTTTTGTTTTACGTTTGGAAGTCAATGACATCCTTCCCCTTTATTTTGAAAGTTTTTACCTGATTTTTGGAAGTCAAATACTCCAAAAATGGAGTTAACTGAACCCCTGTCAACATTCAAATAGACCTCAAAATTGGTGTTTGTGGAGTACAGTACACTGAGGTACACAGCAAACACCAATTCTGGGGTCAAGTTGAATGTTGACACCAGTATTGTTCATCAGAGTGATGCTAAATAAGACCTTGACAGAAAAAAAGGCAAAAACTTGAAAAACCAAAAAAGTTACAAACTAAAGAAAAAAACATTGAAATGAATGGCCTTATTGAAATTAATGGATGCTATTCATTTCAATGCACTTGGACATGAGAGAAGCAGCTCTTCATAGGACAGTAAGAATTGGCCTTACAAATACAAGAGAGTCGCTATGAGGGATCGAGATGGGCAATACATATGTGAGGATATTGGGGGTAGGTGGGTGGTAGAGTGCACAGAGAATGGGAGAGAGCTGGTTTTATTTCATTTCAGTTTGAAATATGGGGCCCGATTCTCAAAGCCCACTGTAGGATGCAAGGTGCCTGTGCCAAATATATATGGTGTAAGGTGCACCTTGCATCAAAAAATGCCCCCAAGCAATTCACAAAGGCAGCCTGTGTCAACCACAGGCATGCTGCCCGAAATGGGGCTTGTGCCACCCCTGTGCCCAGAAATGGGCTGTGACAAGGTGCTAGGGGGCATGTAGCAGACACAAGCTGCCACAGCCCCACAAATGCAATTGGCAGAATTCTCCCAGAGGGAGAATTTCTTAGTACCCTTAGACCAGCCAGAGCTGGTTTAAGGGTACTCAGAAAATTCTCCCTTGGGAGATATCCTGGCAGCAATAGAGCAGCGGGTCCCCCCTCCCCCAATTCCAGATGTGCCCCACAATGAATATGTCTATATATATATATATATACTGTATATATATATACATACATATACACACACACACATATATATAAACAGACCCCCTCAATACCGATGTGCCCCACAATGTAAAAAAAATAGTTAAGACCCCCACCCGATGTGCCCCACAATGTAAAAAAATAGTTAAGACCCTCGCCTGATGCTAATGTGCCCCACAATCACAAACAATGGTAAAGACCGCCCCTCCTAATGCCTGATGTGCCCCATGTTCATAATAGTTATATAAGACATCCCTGCCTGGATCCCTCATGTCCCCGTCAGTATGACATAGAAGCATGCCCTCTCATTGGTGGTCCAGTGCCCCTCCACCCCAGCAGGTAGTGCCCCCCATCCCCAGATAGAGCTGGGGACTGGCACAGCCCTCCTCACATCTCTGTGGCTGGTCCCTGATTGAACTGTAAGTGTACGGCGGACTGTAATATGTATGCTTCATTGATTAACAATGAGCGTGTACACATTACAGTCCACTGCACATTGACAGTTCCATCAGGGACCAGATGCGGAGGTGTGAGGGGGGGCTGTGCTGGTCCCTGGTTCTGTCTGGGGATGAGGGAGCACTACCTGCTGGGGTGAGGACTGGGGGGCACTGGATCACCACTGAGAGGGCATGTTTCTATGTCATACCGATGGGAACATGGGGGATATGGGTAGGAGGTGTCTTATATACCTATTATGAATGTGGGGCACATCAGGCATTGGGTGGGGGGTCTTAACTATTGTTTCACATTGTGGGGCGCATTGGACGGGAGTCTTTAACTATTTTTTTTACATTGTGGTACATTTGGCATCAGGTGGGGGTCTTATATATATATATATATATATATTCAGTATGGGGGCACAAGGTGGATCGAGGCCAGGGAACAGTATACCATTGCTGCAAGGGACTTGTTGCAACCCCTTCCACATGCCATGTGTTTGCCGCATGGAAGGGGTTGCCACAAGTGTGGGGACGTAGGCACTTGGACCCCTCCTGTACCTGAGTTGGGTGCAGGGCTCCTGGTGCATGGGGCTTCAACACAAGTTGTTGTTTGTCACAGCTTGCACGAATGCCCCTTTGAGAATCAGGCCCATGATCTTTACAGGAATTGACAATGAGAAAATTAGCTCTTGATAGTGGGGGGGGGGGTGAATATGTACTGGCTTTGTTATTTGACACCAAGACTGTAGGACTTTGACAGTGGGGGAGGGATAATAGTGATGTCTGTCAGACATGATCCTCTAAGATGGGCGTTTGTTATCCGTCCTGTGTACACTGTATAAGAAATCCTGAGAACTTTAACACAGAATACAAATACTACAATACATTTAAGAAACTATACCCAACATAACATGACAAATTAAAGAATATGTAAAGATAAAAATAATATTATTCAGCATTGACTGCAACACACTTTACCTAAGTGCCTGACAAAATATTTGAAACTGGTGTTTTATCACTGACAATGAGGGCTAATAGTGCATTCAATTGTCATGCCAATGAACTATATTGGGAACCAGCACATACTACAAGGGCACAATGCAGATGAATGTTGCCTGGGGAAAAAAATGCAACAACACCTATGTGGTGGTGTGGCAACACAAGTGTAACCGTGAATGCATTTTTCAGTTAAAAATAATAAAAAAAATATGAATATAGCCTTGTTTTGAAAAAAACAAACACATACACATATTTGTAATGCCATATATTTTATTAAAAGACACATTTTTCAGAAAATGAGGTTGACAGTACCCCTTTAATACATTAATCTGCAATTCATACATTCATTCCACAGCTCAGTGAGTCAAAGAACTGTGGAATGAATGTATGAATTGTGGATTAATGAATTATACTGCAGAAAGAAATTCCACAGAACTGATAACTGAACTGCGGAATGATTACATGTATTGCAGAATGATGTATTAAACCGTGGAATAAAATTCCTCACAACTGTCATTCCAGAGTTCAAGTGTGTTATTCCACAATTCACCCAGAAAAATTCTCGCAATGGGGCGAAAATTCACCAAACACATTTAGAAGATTCAGATTTTGTGAAAGTCAGAATGTCAGAAATTGTTGCAAAATTTGAGAAATTTCACAAAAGTTCTGTGAATTCAGAATTCACAGATTCTGCCACGCTCTATTATGAAATAATTGCCAACATGGCTTTTGAAAAGGTCACAGGACTGATACTTCCTTGCTCAGATTTAGTGATGAGACTTAGTTTTATGGAGAAACAAAGAAACAAAGACTTTGACAGCAAATAAGGACTGCTTGGTCCACCTAGTCTGCCCATGTCCCCACCTACTGGATAAGCTGCAGATCCTAGTTATCCAACAGTCTATTTCTTCCTACCCCCCACAAGAATTGCCTTATACCCATCCCATTCATCCTTGAATTCCCCCACTGTTTTTGAACCCATGACCCACTCAGGAAGGCTGTTCCATGCGTCCACCACCCTCTCTGTGAAAAAAATACTTCCTCACATTGCCCCTGAACTGTCCCCCCTCTCCCTCCTTTCCTCAAGGGTATACATATTAAACTCCCTCCTCTGGACTGACTCCATCCTGTCTATGTCCTTGCAGAGATGGGGGTCTCCAGAATTGGATGCAGTACTCCAGATGGGGTCTCACCAACTGTCTGTACAGAGGGATAACAACTTCCTTCCTGTTTTTTACTGGTGATGCCTTTCCCTATACATCCCGGTATTCCTCCAGCCATCCCTACTGCCTTCTCACATTGCTTGCTAACCTTTAGATCATCTGACATGATTACCCCCAGGTTCCTTTCCATTTTTGTTGTTGTTATTACTTCCCCCCATTATGTACTCTTCCCCTGGGTTTTTGTTTCCCAGGTGCATTACTTTGCACTTCTTTGCATTGAATCCAAGCTTTCATACTTCTGACCATTCCTCCAACCTTGCCAAGTCCCTTCTCATCCTTTCCACCCCCACCTTGTGTATCAACCCTGTTGCAGATCTTTTTGTCATCTGCAAAGAGGCATACTTTTCCTTCCAGTCCCTCTGCAATGTCACTTATAAAGACATTAAAAAGGACCGGACCAAGTACTGAACCCTGAGGTACCCCACTAGTAACCCCCCTTTCTTCAGAGTGGACTACGTTTACTATTACCGTCTGTGTCCTGTTGTCCAGCCGATGTTTTACCCAGGCTACCACCCTGGGACCCACTCCCAGGCTGTCTAATTTATTTATTAATCTTTTGTGTGGGACTATGTCAAATGCCTTGCTAAATTCTAGGTAGGCCATGTCCACCTCCCCTCTCTGGTCTACTGCGTTGGTCACCCAGTCAAAGAAATCGATTAGATTCATCTGACATGACCTTCCCACTGTGAATCCATGCTGTCTTGGGTCCTGTGCCCCACTGGCCTCTAGGTACTTAAGAATTCTTTCCTTCAGGATTGATTCCATCATTTTCCCTACCACTGAGGTCAAACTGACAGGTCTGTAGTTTCCTGCCTCTGTCTTGCTGCCACTTTTGTGAAGGGGAATCACATCTGCCCTCCTCCAGTCCTCAGGTACCACACCATCCTCCCATGATTTGTTAAAAAGGGTAGTCAGTGGTGTCACTAGTTCTCCCCTTAATTCTTTTAGAATTCTGGGGTGAATCCATCAGACCCCATTGTCTGTCCACCTTCAGCTTTAGGAGTTCTTTCAGAACCCTTTCTTCTGTGAAAGGACTGGCATCAATCCCCATATCCAGAGTGCTTCTATTGATTGGATTAGGTACCTCCCCCTCCTCTTCTTTTGTGAGTACTGAGCAGAAGTATTCATTCAGTATCCCTGCTTTTTCACTGTCCCTCTTTGCCCACCCATCATACCCTTTATTCAGCTTCACTATCCCTCCCTTGGTCTTTCTTTGCTTCCTAATGTACCTAAAAAAGGTTTTATCCCCCTTCTTAATGAGTTGGTTAACTTTTCCTTGGTTTGGACCTTTGCTATTCTGGAGGTTGGCTTACTAAGCAGCACCATATTTGAAGAAACGACCAAGGCTTTCTTTCTGACAGACCATATTTCACTTATTAACAAAGTTTGAGAGATAGACCTGGGGTAAACCACTGTGCAGTTGTTTGATGACTATTTATCAAATAGAAAGAAATCTGTTAAACACCATGGAATATTCTCATCATCATCTGAAGTTAAGTGTGGAGTCCCCAAAGAGTCAATATTTGGCTCCCTTTTGATTTATTTATGTAGAAACAATAAGCCTTGTATTTGTGACAACTCTGAAATGTTATTGTATGGTGATGATGCAGGTATTTACTTGTAAGCCCCTTCCCCATGTCTAGGGGTATGCCAGATGGTAAATGTCTTGGGGAGGGAGCACTGTACAGCCAGAAAACACAGTCCAAGAAAATAAAGATGTTCATTACCTGGTTCATGGAGGTTGTGAGATGGCTTTGCATTGCAGATGAGCAGGCACCTTGCTTGAAACATTGGGGGGGAGGGGTAGCTGCAGGGGGCAAAGTTTGTCAAGCAAGCACATAAATGAACAGTCATTGACTAATTAACCCAATGGAAGACTAGGTTTGCTGGCAAAGGCACCTAGCTTCACCTGAGCTCTTTTCTTCTAGGTTGCTTGAAAGGACAGAGCAAAGAACCTTACCAGAGCAAGGAAAGGGATTAAGGCTTCTTTTGGCTAGGCAGATGTACTGGGTGTTATTATTTTTATTTTGTACTCATAGGGATTGTTACTGTTTATTGCTAATATTTTATTGCTTTATTTTTCTCTGATTCAGATTGTTGTTGATGGGTATACTTTCTGCTGCATTATTACAGGGTGTGCCTACAGGTGTGTGCTTACAGATTACTGCTGTAATCATCTGATTCAAATTGTCTTTTGCAAGTTATATCTTCTGTTACTGCTTTATTTTTCTCTGTAGTAAAGTGCTTCTTACAGGGTATATCTTTTGCGAAATTATTACAGGTGGTGCTTACATGTTTGTGACTTTTTATCATTACGCTAAGCAAAATTACTGTTTCCCACTATTTTTTTTTTTTTGCTGAAAGGTTTTTGGTTTGTCTCAGAGGTGTTGCAGTCTCCTTCTCACACTGAAGGAGCTAATTGCTTTCCTCCCACAGTTCTTCCAGGGGATTAGGTGTGTAACTGGGGGTGGAGCTGACAAACTGTTAGTAACTTCAAACAGAAAGAAGGGTTAAAAGGTCAGGTTAGTTGATATCTTGGAGGTGGAAGATTAGGTTTGCTGGCAAAGACACCTAGCTTCACCTGAGCTATTTTCTTCTAGGTTGTTTGAAAGGACAGAGCAAAGAACCTTACCAGAGCAAGGAAAAGGATTAAGGCTTCTTTTGGCTAGGCAGATTTACTGTGTGTTATTTTTATTTAGTATTCACAGGGATTGTTACTGTTTGTTGCTAATATTTTATTGCTTTATTTTTCTCTGATTCAAATAGTTGTTGCTGAGTATACCTTCTGCTGCATTATTACAGGGTGTGCCTACAGGTGTGTGCTTACAGATTACTGCTGTAATCTTCTGATTAAAATTGTCTTTTGCAAGGTATATCTTCTGTTACTGCTTTATTTTTCTATGTAGCAAAGTGTTTCTTACAGGGTGTATCTTCTGTGAAATTATTATAGGTGGTGCTTAAATTTTTGTGACTTTTTATCATTATCTAAGCAAAATTACTTTTTGCCACTTTTTTTCTGAAAGGTTTTTGGTTCATCTCAGAGGTGCTGCAGACTCCTCCTCACATTGAAGGAGCTAATTACTTTCTTCCCACAGCTATTCCAGGGGATTGGGTGTGTAACTGGGGAGTGGAGCTGACAAACTGTTAGTAACTTCAAACAGAAGGAAGGGTTAAAAGGTCAGGTTAGTTGATAACTTGGAGGTAGAAAACTAGGTTTGCTGGCAAAGGCACCTAGCTTCACCTGAACTCTTTTCTTCTAGGTTGCTTGAAAGGACAGAGCAAAGAACCTTACCAGAGTAAGGAAAAGGATTACGGCTTCTTTTATCTAGGCAGATTTACTGTGTGTTATTATTTTTATTTTGTGCTCACAGGGATTGTTACTATTTGTTGCTAACATTTTATTGCTTTATTTTTCTCTGATTCAAATTTTTGTTGCTTGGCATACCTTCTGTTGCATTATTACAGGGTGTGCCTACAGGTGTGTGCTTAAAGATTACTGCTGTAATCTTCTGATTCAAATTGTCTTTTGCAAGATATATTTTCTTTTACTGCTTTATTTTTCTCTGTAGCAAAGTGTTTCTTAAAGGGAAAATCTTCTGTGAAATTATTACAGATGGTGCTTTACAGGTTTTACAGTTTTCTCTAGCATTAAGATAAGCTTTCAGGGCTTCTGTATTTGTTGCTGGCTGATTGTTTCTGCTGTTACCTCCTTGTTTCTTTCATCCATGGTTCTTCTTTTTTGGCAGGGGACGGGCTCAGCCACCCACCCCCATCCCCAACCACCTCACACTTCACTTCTTTTATAGGGGTGTGACATTTCCTGTAGCAAAGCGGGAAGGGGCAGATCAGATGGGTATACACACAGTGACCTCATTTACAGGGGCACAAGTAATTTAACTTGTTATAACAAGTTATACAAAAACAAAAAAAACACAAAATCAAACTTCTTTTTTTTAACCTCCTTCTAATTACTCTGACCAGGTTATAAACCCAGCAACTTATCTGGAATGGATATTATTAACTGCAGGTACTGCAGGACACTTTTCAAAAGGGCAGTTTTATAGGATTTAGGACACTGTCCTACATGCTGGGCCATTGGAGATCTAAGGGATCAGCTCCAGGCAGCATGGGCAGAGATTGCGCACCTCAAATCACATATTTAGGAGGAAATATATTATAAGAACTGCCCGCCATTTCCCCAACATCCAACAGAAGCACTTCAACCGCAGAGGGTAGTTGGTCTGAGAGGTTTGCAGGTGGTTAGGAGGGGCAAATTGGGTGCCCCATCACTTGGTGCTCTCCAACATATCATCTCCACAAACCATATAAAAACTACAAACAGGCATCTGCCTCTATTTCTGAAATCAAACAAAGGGGAAGAGGACACTGCACAGCAGGACACTGCAGCACAGGAGCTAGCACAACAAAACCCACCCAAATCAGGAACCAAAGCAAAAAGGAAATCCAAAGAACTTCTGATCATAGGAGACTCCATGATTCGAGGAGTTGATACCTATCTGCAGCCAGGGGTAATGGTCAGATGTCTCCCAGGTACATCAGCATGGATAGACACTGACCGCATTGCTAAAACTGAAAAGGAAGCAGGAGAAAACATTGACATCCTGGTACACATAGGGACTAACAATCTCACCAGCCAGTCAGTTGTGAAGACCAAGGAACACCTGGCCAGGCTGGGTGATAAACTATCACCCATTTCATCCAGCATCTCCTTCTCTGAGATCCTGCCAGTCTGGGAGAGGGAGGGCAGATGGACAGAAAGTCAGAGAAGGGGAGATAGGGGAGCTAAACATGTGACTGAAGGGCTGGCACCAGGAAAAAGGACACAAATTTGTAGGGAACTGGCAACAGTCTTGAGAGTGAAAGTTCTTTAAATCTGATGGACTGTATCTGACTAAGGAGTGAGTCAGTGCAATGGGGCAGAAGTTTGATGTCTTTGCAGAATATTTAAACTAGCAAATGGGGAGAGGGGTCTAGCACCCGATACATTGAATGGGAAGAACACCCCTCCCCCCTCAGCTAGTGGTCAAACAGGAGTTCAGCATGTTTGTAGTTCATTTGCATCACCAGGTAAGGAAAAAAGGTCTGGCTCCCCATACGACACACAGGGGAAACATCAGACCTCACCCAACAACTAACACACCAAAATCTGGCCAATGGAAAATCATGTACACAAATGCTCGCAGTCTGGGAAACAAGATCCCAGACCTGCAGGCAGTAATGATAGAAGCTAAACTTGACATAGTAGGCATTAGCAAGACATGGTTTACCAGTAACCACACATGGGAGACTTCAGTACCTGGCTATGTACTGTTCAGAAAAGACCGAGGTGTAAAGGGGGGTGTAGTGGCCCTTTATGTCAATGAAAATATCAAAGCTACAGAAATTCAGAATACACATAAGGAGCCAGAAGAACTGTGGGTCACCCTGGAACCAGGAAATGGGACATCCATATGAACTGGGGTTGTCTACAGGACTCCAGACCAGGGGGAGGACATAGACACATTACTGTTAGAAGATATACAAAACATGACATCTAAAGGGGAGATTCTGATAATGGGAGACTTCAACATGCCAGATACAGATTGGTCAATACCAGCAGGAACACCTGCCAGAACTAGACACATAGTGGATTCCCTGCAGGGGGAGGGCTTCAAACAACTGGTACAACAACCCACAAGAGACAGAGCTATCCTAGATCTAGTACTGATTAATGGGGAAAGGATCACAGATTTCCAGGGAGTAGGTCACCTCGGGGACAGTGACTATCACACGGTATGGTTCAGTTTGGCCACTAGAACTAAATCATCCCATTTCAAGGCAAAAATATGGGACTTCAGAGGAGTTGACTTTGATAAGATGGCCAACAGAGTTAAGCGAGACCTGGCAAAAATAAATACAGGTGAGGGGGTACAGGCAAAGTGGGCAAGCAATAAGGATGCAGTACTTGAAGCAACATCTCATTGTGTTAGACAGAAAAGAAAGTGCAAAAGAAGAGGGAAACCACTTTGGTTCTCAAAAACAGTAGCAGAAAAGGTCAAAACCAAAAGGCTGGCCTTCAGGAAATATAAGGGAATGCAGCGGGATGAAGATAGGGAGGCATACCAAACTTCCCTAATGGAAGCAGGTATGGCAGTAAGGAAGGCAAAGGCCCAAACCGAGGAAACACTAGCACAAACAGCAAAAGAAGGTGACAATAAATGTTATAGATATATTAGTGAAAAGAGAAAGTCCAGAGGGGATATTGCTAAGATCAGAGGAGATAAGGGGGCATGTGAGGAGGAGGACCATATAAAAGCATCTATCCTAAATAGATACTTCTGCTCAGTATTTACTGAAGAGAAGGTAGGGCAGGGCCCACAGCTCGGCACCATGGACAAAGGGGGAAGGGAGGTGTGCACTAGTCCCTTCACAAGAGAAAGGGTCCTACAAGAGCTCAATAAGCTCAGGGTGGACAAGGCAATGCGACCTGATGGCATGCATCCCAGGGTACTAAAGGAGCTAAGGGTGGAACTAGCAGAGCCATTATCAGAAATGTTTAGTGAGTTTCTGAGCACAGGGGAGGTCCCAGAAGACTGGAGAATGGCTCATGTGATCCCACTCCACAAGAGTGGTAGCAGGGAGGAGGCAGAGAACTACAGGCCAGTCAGTCTTACCTCAGTAGTGGGCAAGATTGTGGAGGCACTCCTTAAGGAAAGGATAGTGCAACACCTGGAATCCATAGGAGCACAGGATCTAAGATAGCATGGGTTTACAACAGGAAGGTCCTGTCAAACTAATCTCATAGATTTCTTTGACTGGGTAACCAGAGTGGTGGACCAAGGCGGAGCAGCTGATGTCGCCTACCTTGACTTCAGCAAAGCTTTCGATACTGTTCCACATAGAAGATTGATTAATAAGCTGGGTAGGCTCGGGGTGGGTCAGAAGTTGGTCAGCTGGGTGGCAAACTGGTTGACGGGCAGAAAACAGAGAGTGGTGGTAAATGGTATACAGTCAGAAGAGATGCAAGTCACAAGTGAGGTACCTCAGAGATCAGTCCTGGGGCCAGTCCTCTTCAATATCTTTATCAGTGACATTAAAGATGGACTGGAAGGTAAGGTTTGTCTGTTTGCAGATGACACCAAGATCTGCAACAGAGTAGATGATGCAGATGGGGTGGGAAGAATGAGAAGAGATCTGGATAAACTGGCAAAATGATCAGAAGAGTGGCAACTGGGGCTTAACGCAAAGAAGTGGAAGATCATGCACATAGGGAAGAGAAACCCTGAAGCCACCTATAGGCTGGGAGAGGAGTTGTTGGCAGTCAAAAGGGAAGAAAGAGACTTAGAAACATAGAAACATAGACTTTGACGGCAGATAAGGACCGCTAGGCCCATCTAGTCTGCCCATTTCCCTACCTACAGGATAGGCCGCAGATCCTAGTTAACCAACAGCCTATTTCTTCCTACCCCCCACAAGAATTGCCTTATGTCTGTCCCATGCATTCTTGAAATCTCCCACGTTTTAGACCCTCATTACCTCCTCAGGAAGGCTGTTCCATGCATCCACTATCCTCTCTGTGAAATAATACTTCTCACTTGCCCCTGAACCGCCTCCTTCTATCTTTAAATTGTGTCCCTTGTTCTTGTAAGTCTCTTTTTCTGAAAGATGCTACCCTCTTGGACTTTGTTGATTCCACTGAGGTACTTAAAAGTTTCTATCATGTCTCCCCTATTCCTTCTTTCCTCAAGGGTATACATATTAAGCTCCTTTAGTCTCTCCTCATACGGCTTCTCTTGCAGACCCTGCACCATTTTAGTTGCCCTCCTCATGACTACCTCTATCCTGTCTATGTCCTTGCGGAGATGAGGTCTCCAGAACTGGACATAGTACTCCAGATGGGGTCTCACCAACTGTCTGTACAGAGGGATAACAACTTCCTGTTTTCTGCTGCTGTTGCCTCTCCCTATATATCCCAGTATACCCCCAGCCCTCCCTACTGCCTTCTCACATTGATTGCTAACCTTAGGTCATCTGATATGATTATCCCAGGTCCCTTTCCTTTTTGTTGTTGTTACTACCTCCCCACCCATTGTGTATTCTTCCCTGGGTTCTTGTTTCCCAGGTGCATTATTTCGCTTCTTTGCATTGAATCTAGCTGCCATACTTCTGACCATTCCTCCAACCTTGCCAAGTCCCTTTTCATCCTTTCCACGCCTCCTTGTGTATCAACCCTGTTGCAGATCTTTGTGTCATCTACAAAAGGCATACTTTTCCTCCAGTCCCTCTGCAATGTCACTGATGAAGACATTAAAAGGACTGGACCCAATACTGAACTCCTGCTACCCCACTAGTAACCCCTCTTTCTTCAGCGTGGACTTCATTTACAATTACCTTCTGTGTCCTGTTGTGCAGCCAATGTTTTACCCAGGCTACCACCCTGGGACCCACTCCCAGGCTGGTTAATTTGACTATTAATCTTTTGTGTGGGACTGTGTCAAATGCCTTGCTAAAGTCTAGGTAGGCCATGTCCACAGTCCCTCCCTGGTCTACTACTTTGGTCACCCAGTCAAAGAAATCTATTAGATTCGTCTGACATGACCTTCCCGCTGTGAACCCATGCTGCCTTGGGTCCTGTGCTCTACTGGCCTCTAGGTACTCAACTATTCTTTCCTTCAGAAGTGACTCCATCACTTTCCCTACCACAGAGGTCAGACTGACAGGTCTGTAGTTTCCTGCCTCTGTCTTGGTCCCACTTTTGTGAAGGGGAATCAAATCCGCCTTCCTCCAGTCCTCGGTACCACACCATCCTCCCATGATTTATTAAAAAGAGTAGCCAGTGGTTTCACTAGTTCCTCCCTTAATTCTTTTAGAATTCTGGGGTGAATTCCATCAGGACCCATTGCTTTGTCCACCTTCAGTTTTAGGAGTTCTTGCAGAACCCTTTCTTCTGTGAAAGGACTGGGATCGACCCCTATCAAGAGTGCTTCTGTTAATTGGATTAGGCACTTCCCTCCTCTTTTGTGAATACTGAGCAGAAATATTCGTTCAGTATCCCTGCTTTTCACTGTCCCCTCTGCCCACCCACCGCTCATTCTATTCAGCCTCACTATCCCTCCCTTTGTCTTTCTACGCTCGCTGATGTACCTATAAAAGGTTTTATCCCCCTTCTTAACTGAGTTGGCAATCTTTTCCTCAGTTTGGGCCTTTGCTATTCTGACTTTCCTCCCTGCTTCCTTCTGCCTTAACTGGTACAGCTCTCTGTCCTGCTCCTTCTGTGTTTCCTTATACTTCCGGAATGCTATCTTTTTCTTCCTGACTTTCACAGCCACCTCTTTTGAGAACCATAGTGGCTTTTTCTTTCATTTTGATTTGTTTATTTGCTTCACACAAAGGCTTGTTGCCTCTGTGATGGCACTTTGATGATTCCCCATTGTTGCTCCACACCTCCTTCTAGCCTGTTTGCTAGTGCTTTTCTGAGGCACTCTCCCATCTTGCCAAAGTCAGCCCTCCTAAAGTCCAGTACCCTCACTTTTGTGTATGGCTTGACTCTGTAGCTGAGTTTAATGTGAACCACACTGTTTGATGGTCACTTGTCCCCAGATGGCAACCCACTTCTAGATCAGAGATCCTCTCACTGCCCCGTTTGAGAGACGAGGTCTAAGATTGCTCCCTCACGAAGTGGGTTCTGAAACTAGCTGTCTAATGCCTGCCACCTGTAGGGCATCAAGAATGGCCCTGCTCTTGGATGTGGCTGCAGCAAATGTGCTCCAGTTAACATCTGGCATATTCAAGTCTCCCATCAACAGTATCACCCCTTTCTCTGCCATTCTAAGAATGCCTTCTATCATATCCTTGTCCATTCCCTCCCCCTGACATGGGGGTCTGTACACAACCCCTGTGTGGATTGTGGTGCCCTTTCCAGTCTCCAAGGTGACCCACAGTGCCTCCTCTCCTCCCTGTTTACTCTTTTGTTCAGTTGCTTTTATCCCTTCCTTTACATATAGAGCTACTCCTCCCCCTCTTCTCCCCTGCCTGTCTCTCCTGTAGGTATGTACCCTGGTATGTTAACATCCCAGTCATGGTTCTCTGTGTACCATGTTTCTGTGACTGCTACGATATCCAGGCATCCCTCTTCCATCAAGGCCACCAGCTCAGGGAGCTTGTTGCCCGACTACGGGCATTGGTACTCATTACCCCCCACTTCCTGATGGCCGTACTCCCTTTTGCCCCATCCCTGTCCTTCTTGCCTTTGTCCCTTTCTCCATTTACCCCTACCCTTCTCCCTATCAGCACCTCTATGTTGGTATTTGCTGCACTTACTACCGTGATTATTTGGGGGGGGCTAGGATTTCCCTGCTCCTTTCCAGTGCCTCCCCCCTTGGCTAGTTTAAAAGCTTGCCAATGAAGCATTTAAACCTATCACCTAGGATCCTGGTTCCCCTCCCAGACAGATGCAGCCCATCATACCAATATAGGCTTGCATCACTCCAGGTGGACCCCCAGTCCCCAATGAAGCCAAATCCCTGAGCTCCACACCAGTTTTTCTTTCATCACAGATGACCTGATATCATCCAAGCAGATCACTAAAGCAGTAGGTAAGGCTAGAGGGATTTTGAGGTGTATTAGTAGGGGTATCACAAGTCGTAAGAGGGAGGTAATAATCCCTCTTTACAAGACACTGATTTGGCCCCATCTGGAGTACTGCATATAGTACTGGAGGCCACACCTTCACAAGGACATTAACCAAACTGAGGCAGTCCAGAGAAGGGCAACCAAAATGGTGCAGGGACTGCATCAGAAAACATATGAGGACAGATTAACAGAGGTCAATATGTATACCCTAGAGCAAAGGAGGGAGAGAGGTGATATGATTGAAACATTCAAACACCTTTAGGGCAATAACAAGATGAAAGAGTCTAACATGTTTCATTATAACAAAAATAGCAGGACAAGAGGACACAGCATGAGATTAGAGGGAGGCCGATTAAGGGGTGATGTGAGGAAGTTCTTTTTCACAGAAAGGGTGGTGGATGCATGGAATGGCCTACCTCAGTAAGTGGTGGATATGAATACAGTGCAGGGCTTCAAACAGGCATGGGATAGGCATAAGGGAGCAATACAGATGAGTATGAATAGATAGGCCATTGACAGAGCAAAGGCGTATGGCACATTCATGAGGTAGAAAATGAAATGGGCAGACTGGATGGGCCTTGCGGTCCTTGTCTGCTGTCAACTTCTATGTTTCTATATTTTAATGTCGACTTGGGGATCATAAGTACAAAATGATTTAATGCAAACAAATAATCTGATAAACCACTCCATGGAGCATGGGGGTATTCAGGCATGGTGGGAGCATTTCACAGGTACAGAACCTGACATTAAATACTGCAGCAATCTCTTTTTCCAACAGATTGACTTTGTTTTATGCAGAAATGCCCCTTGAGCTGAAAAGGCTACACTCCTGACAACAGCACATTAAGCGGTGGGCCAAAAGAGCCACACGGGATGTTTACTTCATCATAGCAGCATTTCCTTCCCCTATTCCTTGCACTTCAACAATTTTTAATTTACCAGACATTTGCTCAATTTCTTTCTCTTTGGCACTCAATTACTCAGTCAGATGTAGCAACTGAGACAGCACGAGACATTCCTACTGTCCCAATTACATTTCCTGTCTGCCTTCTTAACCTGGGATTACTTTCAAACAGGGAGAACTTCTTTACAGGGAGCGCTTTTATTTCCAAATCAGTGTTAGATTTTAACATGAGTAGTACCATGGAAAACCCTCCTGCCACCCAATCACTGATGCCACATGCCTGCTCCGAGCATCCCAAGAAGTTCCATATATCCCTGGCAATCCCAGAGAGCTGAGGCACTTTCTGCTCATGTAGCGATTCCATCCTCAGGATTGCTTCCACCCAGGGGCCTTGTTGAAGTGCCACACAGAGCACCCAGGTGAGCTGCCACCCTACCTGGGGTCCCAGACAGCCACTCCACATGTAGAACTCCTCATGCCTCCACAGACTGCTCCTTCTAGGGAGCCCAAATACTGCAGCAGCCCCACGGTCTGAGGAAAGGGAAATAAGCTGCCACTGCTACACCCCCAATGATCCAGGCTGCCACCTCTGGACCATGCCACAGGCCCCCTCTGCCATAGCAGGCCCAGCCACAGAAAACTCACTGGCTCCTAGATTGCACTTGCCCATGAGCGAGAGTGATATTTATGGTACCCCTCTGGTGCCTACCCTGACCAAGGTGCCGGAGTTCACTTGGTGGGCTCCATTATCTTCCTGTCCCAGGCTCCATCTCCCATAAACTGGCACCAGAGGTACCCCATGGCTCTTGCTTCACTGCTCCCATAGGTGCTTTAAGGCCCTGGACTGCTGCACATCCTTCACAGGTCTTCAAGGGAGGAGGGTTGGGGTGGTGAACGGCCCACTGGCTCCACCACGGCCATCATGGCCAAACTTGCTGACCAACCCCCTAACTTTCTCTCTTGCTCTCTCCTCACAACCTCTCTTTTTGGTGCCAAACTACCCCTATGTTTCCCCCACAGGAGGGGTCCCTTTGCTGGCACCAGACAGACCCACATCCTAGACCTACAGGTACTATAACTTTCCTACCTAACTACTCCTAGCTATAAAAGTTAACTAGTAGGTGCCCAAAGGGGTGCTTACATACTGACACTCAGAATTGGTGGACTGCACTGATCAATGTCACTCTAAATTCTGAGCTGGAATTTTGACCCTTTTTTTTTAACCAGGAGAGACACCGTACGCTGAATGCTTGCTTAGAGGTGCGACCTGGGAGCACAAGGAAGTTAAGTGACTTGCTCAGGGTCACACAGTATGCAAGTGGGGTCTCTGGGATTCAAACCCAGGTCTCTAGGTTTGCAGCTCAGTGCCTTAAACTACTGTGCTATACTGCCTCCTAATTCAAATGCATTGGTAACCACTTAGTCTTGAATAAAATTGAAAGTAAAACAGGGTTTATTCAGTTCTAAACCTAAACTCCATAATTTAAAATCAGTACAGTAAGTACATGAGAAGTGTGACCATCCCTTCCTTTCTATCTGTACACTCACCTGCAAGTGGTGCTGCCTAAGGAATATAGGTTGGTGCCTGGGTTAATGGTTATAATTGGCTTGGCAAGTGGCACAGTGCCTCCACCTATGGGGATCCTTGCAGCAGCGTACTGCCAGGGTGCTTCCCCACAGGAAATGAAATACAGCCCCCTCCCTTGGAAACAGGTAGGAAAATATACAGTCCCCTCCTCACTTATCACTCTAAGCATTCAAATATCACACTACACAATAATGCAAACAATTCAGCAATTGCAGTAAAATAAACAAGGGGGTTTATTTTGGAGCTGGATAATGAGGTAAGGGACAAGGGAAGCAAGGGGTAATAAAACTGTAAAATAAAAAAATATGCATGACGTGGAACCTTTGTAAAAGAGCCTTGGCTCAAAGGTACTTTGTAATCCTAGACACAAATAAATAAAAATAATAATAATAATAATAATAATAATAATAATATAAAAATAAAATAAATAAATAAAACATTCAACAAGAACCTTATAATAAAATTGTAATCAGGCAGAAAAAAAAGAGGCATCACAGTAATTTACACCCCAGTATTCTCTGTACAGCTCTTCTCCCCCCACCAGTGCACCAGTTAATCCCACTGTCCCTATGGGATCTCCCTTGTGTGCACACTGAGGAGTTGCAGGAATGTGGCTGGAGGACACTGGGTGCAGCACCATTGCAATGGTAAGATGCTGCGGATGCAAAGTACAGTTTATCCTGGCTGTAATGGTTGCTGTGGGCATAGCTAAGGTCACATAGGAAGCCCAGTTGGAAAGTTAACTAGCTAGCTAGCTGAACAGTTAGAAAAGTATTTGGTTGGGTAAAACCCAGTGCTCACGACCTTTTTGGAGAATAGGAGATGCAGGAGTTGGGGGACATCTCCGCTTTCAGGCAATTTTGGAAGAACAGGTGAACTGGCATGGAATGCAGGTGATGATCCTCTTCATCTCACAGAGGGACTTGTCTTCACCCACCTTGGCAGTAGGTAGGCAGCTGGACAGGCAGGCAGGACCTCAGAGCTTAGGTCCCGTGGCATGAATTACAGTCTCTTGTTTCAGGACATTGAGGCAGAGGATGTGTCACCTCACACAAGCACAAATAAAAGACTTCTTTCAGCAGTCACTGATATCTGGATTGCCAAATACCATCAGTTCTGTTTATGCAGAGGTAAATCCCCTTCTCTCTGGGATTTACCAGACAATTAGGAACAAGTTCGGAATGTCCTTAGTTTGTTTTGGCACAAACTACTTCAGTTTTGTTCTGTGACAGCAGCTGGAGCTGTCACAATCAGTTGTTTCTTCTTGAAAACTCTCACAGAAAAGACCCAGGGTCAAACTATCAACCCCAGAATGTTTGGTTTGAATCTTGAACCTCATTGGTCCACACTAGTCTCAAGCCCTACATCCTGATTGGTGGTACTGCAGCTACCAATAGGATTCCATGCTGTCCTCAAGCAACCTCGGCAAAGATGGCTGCCTTTGTACAGTTCTTACAAGCTCAGCCTCTTCTCTAAAGTATTAAATATTGTTGGCACAGAGTTGGCAGCATTTGGCTGCAGGGCTAGCACCCTCCTGGTCCCTACTGAGGGTCACTAGGTCCAGGGGGCACTTTTGGGGGACAGGAGCTGAGTCGTTAGCTCTGTTTTGTGGGCTCCCCAGGAGGAGCTGATATTGAAAACAGTTGTCCTCAGCCACTAGGAACTATGGGACATGTAGTCCTAAACAGGTGCCAAATTGTCCCTTACTCCCCAACCCACTGGAGGGAGAGGCAGTGTTGGGGAGTTCTTATACAGTTTATTTTAATTGTTCTTGGTTCCCCCTGCTCCTTCGGCAGTCTGGTGGGGCTGGGGAGATGAGTCCCCTGATGTGGCACTTCTGCCACTTCCTAGTGACACTCTGCAGCACCAGAACAACCTCTGGGGCCTTGTACAGGCTTCCTGCCCCACTGTGTGGCAGTTCGGGGGGGCGGGGGAAACAACACACATGTGTGGCTCACTGACTGCATCTTTCTTCAGGTGCACTGAGGTGCTGCAACAGTTTGAAATGCTCCCCGGCCCTGGTGGTAGTCCAGAAGCGGTCTGGGGAAGTGAGGAGGCAAGCGGCTCATTGGTCACTCTGTACTAGGTACAGTAGGTGCCGCTAGAAAGTCAAGCTGCTCCCTGGCCCTATTGGAAGTCCAGGAGCGGGCTGGAGAGCAACACATGGGTGCTGACTGCAGGAGGCATCATGAGGCAGCTGCAGGAGGACTCAGGACCCTGAGGTAAACTCTCATCTTGGGAGGGGGGTTACATTCTCCCCTCACTGAAATCCTTGGCATCCTCATCAAGGCTTGAAAGACCAAACATTTGCAATACAGTACATTGCATGCTATCTAATACACCTGATACCTGACTAACTATCATTAGCACTGCATTTCTTAAAACACAGGGCATGCACTGAAATGATTACTTTCCCACCATGGTTTGCATGTACACCTCCCTATTATGACTTGTGGGCAGCACCAGGGAGACAGCAATGGTGGGCTTGGCAGCAGATTAACCTTTTTATGTATCACATTGGCAGGGAGATCAGAAGGGACACCAGGAACATCATAAGTAAGTTTTACTCTTTGCTTGATTTCTCTAGCAGAGTGATGGGGTACTACAGGTTCCTCAGCAATGATTTGATCAGGATCATTAATAGGTTCTGCACACTCAGCCACAGTCCTGGATTGGCTCCATTACTGAAGTCTCAACATTCTCTGCATTTGGAACATAATTCATGACTGTGGGCCAGTGTCAGTCAGAACAAAGGGTACTGCAGCTGGATTCAATGGCCTGGAATGACTCGCATTACTCCCTTCAGGTGCTGAAAGTGGAAAGTCCATGGAATATGGTGCAGGCCTATAGTGATGTGGTATCGGACAAATGTAAGGTTCTTCATCTTCAGAACTACTGTTGAACACTTCGCCAGAGGGGCAACAAATACTGGTGGTTGAACTTGATTGTGTGTTTTTTGCCTTGTCTCATTTCTAGTGACTGGTCTCTGTGGAGGTGAGAGAGGTACTGAATATACAGCTTCTGGGAACAATTGACCAATTGGCAATAGGAGGTTTTGACACAACATTTTAACAACCATGTTTCCTCTTTCCATTCTTAATCTGTATACTGGCAAATTTGGAAGCTGTTCCACAGTTACATAAGGATCAGATTTCCATCGATCCTTTATCTTGTGTTTGCCTGGTATCCCCAAGTTTTGAATCAATACTCAGTCTCCGGGCTGAAGAGCTTGTTCTTGGATTCTCTTGTCATATCTGTTTTTGTTTGCTAGGCCGGACTTTGCAGCTGCTTGTTGGGCCACCCGGCAGGCTTCTGTTAGCTGTGCTTGCAGTCTGCTGGTATACTCCAAGTGTGTTTCTGGTAAGGTGCCATCTGCAGACACCCAAAAACTTAAGTCCACTGGAAGTTTGGCTTCTCTCCTGAACATTAGGAAATAGGGTGAGAAGCCTGTTGAGTCATTTTTAGTACAGTTGTAGGCATGGACTAAGAAAGGTACTTGCTGGCTCCAGTATGGCTTTCTGTTAGGATCCAAAGTTCACAGCATATTGAGCAGTGTTCTATTGAATCTCTCTGGCTGAGGGTCACCTTGAGGGTGGTCTGGAGTAGTATGCGACTTCTTTATGCCCATAATACTTGTGAGTTCTTTGATAAAGTGATTCTCAAAGTCTCTTCCTTGATCAGAGTGCAGGCATTTGTGGAGTCCACAGTGCTCAAAATACTTTTCGCACAATACGTTAGCCGCTGTGGTTGCTTTTTGGTCTTTTGTGGGGGAAAGATCCATCTGTGCCCGTGGCATCCATCTTGGCTATGGTCAGCACATATGTTAGTGGGTTATTCTCTGTTAGCACCACAAATCTGGCTCCATGCAGGTACTCATGGAATTGATCAGTCACTGCCCATTTCAGTGCAAGGAACTCTAACTTATGGACTAGATAGTTCTTTTCAGAAGGAGTCAAACTGCGACTGGCATAGGCAATGGATCTCATACCTTTGTCGTGTTCTTGGTAGAGTACGGCACCTAAACTTTCCATGCTGGCATCAATGTGCAGAGTGTATGGCTTAGTGTAGTCAGCAAAGGCTAAAACAGGAGCTTCTGTTAGGAGGCGAATAATTTCTTGAAATGCACTCTCACACTCATCAGCCCATCTGCCCCCAAAAGGTTAATTGGTTTTGAAATATTCATTTGGGGAGGTCTTCATGGCTCCTAGATGTTTTTTCTTCTCAGTTGAAAGATATCCCTGAGTTAGCCTGATGAAAGGCCTCACCAATGCAGAGTAGTTTTTTACAAATCTCTGGTAGTACCCGCAAAATCCTAAGAAAGATTGAAGTGTTTTCAGATTGGTAGGTCTAGGCCATGTGGTAAGAGCTTCCACTTTGTCTGGATCAGTACTAATACCTTGATGAGAAACAATATGTCCCACATACTTCACGGAAGTCTGGCAGAACTGACACTTGTCCAGGAAAAGTTTTAGACCATGTTCCTTCAGCCAGTCCAATACCTCGAGTAGTCAAGTTTCATGTTCTTCCAGTGTTCTCCCAAACACTATCAGGTCATCCAAGTAAACTAAGACTGCTAAGATATTCATATCACCCACCACCTTTTCCATCAGGCACTAGAATGTTGCTGGGGCACCAGATATTCCTCAGGGCATTCTCTTGAATTGGTAAAATCCCAGTGGACAAATAAAAGCAGTCTTCTCCTTATCTTCCTCAGCCATCGGTATCTGGTATTACACAATGGCAAGAAAAAATTCTGGACTCTGATTGGTTAGTCTTGGGCTGGACCCGTGATGTTATCCCAGCATAACATCACGGGTGTGATGTTATCCAGCATAACATCACGGGTCTAGTCTCAGCCTCACTGTGAACCTGCAGATGAGCATTTTATAGATCCTTCCATTGATTGTTTTATGGATCCTTCCATTGATTGTTTCATCTTCTCTTAAAAAACAAAAATATTTTTCCACACAAAAACATCTTTAAAATTATTTTTTTTATTCTGTATAACAATGAGCCATTGTATAATAGGAATAATGCACTCCAGAGTGTGTGTTGTGCTGGGATAACGTCACTTCTGGGGTGATTAGTCACACTCGGCCTGCGGCCTCGTGCCTAATCACCCCAGGCGTGATGTTATCCCAGCACGACACACACCCTGTCATGCATTATTCCTTTAGTAACCACTGTGCAAGTCTAGAACAGAAAACCATCTACTGCCTGTAAGGCTGTCTAAGGCATCTTGCACTCAAGGCATGGTGTATTGATTGGCCACTGTCTGCTGATTCAGTGTTCAGTAGTCAATATACATTCTTATGGCACCATTCTTTTTCTGGACCACCACTGTAGGCGATGCTTAGGGACTGCGAGATTCAGGTATTATCCCCACCTTCAGGAGTTCTTGCAAATGTCTCCTAACATCTTCTATATCTGCAGGAATCAATCTTTTCAACCTTTCATGAAATGGGCGATCATCATGTAGGTGGATGTGAGGCTCCTCTCCTTTCGCACAACCCATATTCCATTCGTGGTAGGAAAATTCATTTGATCTGTCTACCAACTCCTTCTTTAATTGATTCTTCCAGCTGGTAGAAATGGGAGATGAACCAAAATTGAACACCCCTTCATCCAGTCGAGTAGTCTTCTCTGGAGAGGATATGGCTATGACCACATCAGCTGCTTATAGATTGGTTATTACTGTACCAGAGTGCACCATCAGATCCTTGTGAGTCTCATTCTTTAGCTTTATGTTGATTCTCTTGACCAACACGTCGGTTCCAGGCAGCACTCCTCGCTGGACCATCAGTCCATTTGGCAGACCTCTTCCAGGTGACTCCGCAATAACGATTTGGTCTGACAGTGACTCCTTGCAATCTGCTGCTCCTTTCACCACACACTCGACGCCAATGGACACTGTAAGAGGATATTTCCCTTCTTTTTTGATAACTCCAACAATCTCCTCTGGCTGGCTGCAAACCTTGGTCTCTCTCTCCAGGTGGGCAGTACTCACAGTGGCATGAATTGCTAAAGTCTGGTAGATTCCCCTGCCTTCTGCAGGCACAGGTGAGCCAGGCATCCAAATGTATTGGCATTCATTCCAATCAACATCGGTGTCTTCTCCAATATCTGGGCATCAGGATAAATGAGAGTTAAAGTGTTGATCCTTTGAGGGACTCCAGCAAAAGTCTCTGGAAATTCAGTTTGTACAGCAATGTAACCATCGTAGTGGTAGCTGGCATTGCTCAACCTCCACACAGAAAGTTCCTCTAGAGGCTGAAAAGACAAATTCTTTAAGTAGCTCTGGTAAAAAGATCGATAAATGATGGTGACCTGTGACCCACTGTCCAGGAGGGCTTCACATGGGCATCCCTCAATAGAAACCTTTATGGTAGGAATAGGACCCATCAGTCCAGACAGTAACTTGTTTCTGACAGATGCATTAGGGCTGGTCCATCTTATGGAGCTGCTCACTGTCGGAGTCCCAGGCTGCTCCCTCACTGGTCCCTATTGTCGTTTCCCTGTGGCTATTGCTGTCTCTCCTATTTCTACTTCACTAGCTGCTGATTCTCAGGCCTAACACAGCCTCATGCAAGATGTCCATCTTCTCCACAATGATAACAGAATCAGTCACCTCTGGGTACAGTTGAGAATCCAGGGCTGACTCTTGAATAAGAGGAAGGATTCAGCGGGTGTCCCTGCCCAAGTGGCAAGGAGTTGGCTCATGGGCGAGGTGTCTGTGTCATCTGCATGGCTTTGACACACTCATTGAGTTCCTTTGCCTGCATTTTCAGGTCTGAGATATCCTTTTGTTTTTGGCTACTTTCTACTTGAGGCTGCTAGGGGAAAGCATTCCTAGTAGGCACTCTCACTGAATTGGCAATGTCTTCCTGTGACATTTCCTCACTCACCTCATCAAGAAGCTGTCTGAAATTAGGAGGGTTGGCTTGGTGTTCTTTTAGTCTTAACATTATCAGAGTTCAACAAGAATACACAGCACCTTGTAAGATTTGGTTGAGTCTCATTTGGGCAACCTGTGCAGGGGTTACTCCTCCAGCTTCAACTATTTTACGAATCATTGTCTCTATATGGGTCATGTAATGGGACAGTTTTGCTCCTATATTCTGGGTGGTGGCTCCCAGTTGAAAAATGAGGTCTTCCTTGTGCTGAACTGCTCCATAGGAACTTCTCAGTATGGCGAAATGGTCACTAGCAGTGCAATCTGTTTGACTGGCTCACAGTGTTCGGATGACCTCCAGTGCCATACCTCTCAAACTCTCCATTATGTGTTTGCATTTTTCATCATCAGAGCATTTCCATACTTGCACCATCTGGGTGGCTTGACTAATACAGCTCTCATAGTCATCCTCACCAGAAGGAGTGGGAATAGCACCAGAAAATGTGTGCAGTCTTCTATATTGTTCACAGGGTGGAATCAAGTAAGGGGACCACTCAGGTCCTCCAACCTAGGGTTTGCCAGTGGGTTTCTTCTTTGTCGGGTCACTTTCTTGGAATATAGCTCTAATGTCTTGAACTGTCTTCCCCTCAGTGGCTAACAGCAAGGGTAACTTCTTCTCAAAGTCACTTGGTTCTTTAGATAGATAGATAGATAGATAGATAGATAGATAGATAGATAGATAGATAGATAGATAGATAGATCGATCATTTTATTTATAAAAGTGCCCATCTCCAGAGACTCTGGGCACTGTACAATAAACAAAAACACACAACAATATATATACACAACAGTTCATCACTGGAACAGATTTAAAATTACTCTATCCATCCCTTAAAAACAATCAGTTGTTAAAAGCTCGTTGGAACAGGTATGTTTTTAACCACTTTTTGAAGGCTTCTACCAAGGGAGCCTCCTTTAGATAACCTGGAAAGGAGTTCCACAGGGTAGGCACTGCCACTGAGAATGCCCTGTCCCCAGAGTGCCGCAATCTAACCCTGGGAACTCCAAGGAGGACTCCCCCGGCAGAATGGAGTGCCCAGGGCAGATGGTAGGGGACAAGGTGATCCTGCAGATAGACAGGTCCCCTTTTGTGCAGGGTCTTTTAGGTCAGGAGCCCTACCTTGAAGACAATCCTCCAACTGACAGGCAGCCAGTGCAGTCCACAGAGGACCAGGGTGATATGCTCACACCATCTCACCCCAGTCAACAATCTTGCCACCGCTTTCTGTACCAGCTGCAGCCTGTGCAGGTTGCCTCCAGATAGCCCGAGGTAAAGGGCATTACAGTCATCCAGCCTGGAAGTGACAAAAGCATGCACCAGCATGGTCTGGTCCTCAGGTGGGATCATGGCTTGGATTCGGATGATATGCCAGAGGTGGTAAAATCCACTCCTGATGACGGCTGACATCTGTGCATCAAGCATCAAACCATTGTCCAGGACCATGTCCAACTCCTTCACCTGTCTAGATGGAGCAAGGGGAACACCCACTAACACTAGGCCAGGGGGTAACTCCTCACCCCCCTCCACCCCGACAACTTGGATCCACAACCAATACCTCTGTCTTGTCTGGGTTAAGTTTAAGCCAGTTTTGAGTCATCCACGACTGGATCTCATCGAGGCAGCTGTTAAATACAGAGGCTGACACCTGGGTATCGGGTGCACAGGACAAGTACAGCTGGGTATCATCTGCATAGCAGTGAAAACCCAGTTCTTACCACCTAATAATGTCCTCCAATGGCAGCATGTACACTGTGCACAACAAGGGTGACAAGACTGAACCATGCAGAACTCCACAGCACAGAGGCTTTGGGTTAGCTGAGGCTAACCCCATCATCACCCTTTGCACTCTACCTGTCAGGTATGATCTGAGCCAGTTGATGACATTGGCAAGCATTTAAACTAGCCAAGGGGGGCGGCACTGAAAAGGAGCAGGGAAATCCCAGCCTCCCCCCACAAACAACAGTAATTAGTGAGGTAAACACTAAGGTAGAGAAATCATTAGGGAGCAGGCCAGAAGTAAATGTAAAAAAAGGCAAAGGCAGTAAGGACAGGAATGGGGATAAAAGGGGTAAGGCCATCAAAAAGTGTAGGGTGATGAGTACCAATGCCCGTAGTCTGTGTAACAAGCTCCCTGAACTAGTGGCATTGATGGAAGAGGGTTGCCTGGATATTGTGGCAGTCACAGAAACATGGTACACAGAGAACCATGACTGGGATGTCAACATACCAGGATACACAATCTACAGGAGGGACAGGGAGGGTAAAAGAGCAGGAGGAGTAGCTCTTTATGTAAAGGAAGGGATCAAAGCAACAGAACTAAAGAGTAAACAGGGAGCAGATGAGACACTCTGGATCACCCTGGAGACAGAAAATGGCACCACAATCCGCATGGGGGTTGTATACAGACCCCATCTCAGCGGGAGGGAATGGACAAGGAAATGATAGAAGGCTTCCTTAGAATGGCAGAAAAAGGGGAGATATTGTTGATGGGGGACCTGAATATGCCAGATGTTAATTGGAGCACCTTTGCTGCAGGCACATCCAAGAGCAGGGTGATTCTTGATGCCCTACAGGGGGCATGCCTCAGACAGCTAGTACTGGAACCCACTCGGGAGGTAGCAATCTTAGACCTGGTACTCTCAAATGGGGACAGAGAAAGAATCTCAGATTTAGAAGTGAGTAGCCATCTGGGAACAAGCAACCGCCAAACAGTGTGGTTCACGATAAACACAGCCATACAATCAAGCCATACAAAAGCAAGAGTACTGGACTTTAGGAGGGCTGACTTTGGGAAAATGAGAGAGTGCCTCAGAAAAGCACTAGCAAACAGGCAAGAAGGAGGGGTGGAGGAACAATGGGGAGTAATCAAAACAGCCATCACAGAGGCAACAAGCCTTTGTGTAAAGCAAATCAACAAAACACAATGAAGGAAAAAGCCGCTATGGTTCTCAAAGGAGGTGGCAGGGAAGGTTATGGAGAAAAGGATAGCATTCAGGAACTCTAAGGAAACACAGAAGGAGAAGGACAGAGAACTTTATCAGTTAAAGCAGAAAGAGGCTGGGAAGGCAGTCAGAATAGCAAAGGCCCAAACTGAGGAAAGGATAGCCAGCTCTGTTAAGAAGGGGGATAAGACCTTTTATAGGTACATTAGGGAGTGAAGAAAGACCAAAGGAGGGATACTGAGGCTTAATAAAGGGAAGGGAATGTGGGTAGAGGGTGACAATGAAAAAGCAGGGATACTGAACGAATATTTCTGCTCAGTATTCACAAAGGAAGAGGAGGGGGAGGTACCTAAACCAAACAAGGAAACACTCTGAAGATGAGGGTCGATACCAGTCCATTTACAGAAGAAAGGGTTCTGAAAGAACTAATAAAATTGAAGGTGGACAAAGCAATGGGGACTGATGGGATTCACCCAAGAATTCTAAAAGAACTAAGGGTAGAACTAATGACACTGCTGACTACTCTCTTTAACAAATCATGGGAGGATAGGGTGGTACCTGAGGACTGGAGAAGGGCAGATGTGATTCCTCTTCACAAAAGTGGGAGCAGGACAGAGGCAGGAAACTATAGACCAGTTAGTTTGACCTCAGTGGTAGGTAAAATGATGGAATCACTTCTGAAGGAAAGAATTGTTGAGTACCTAGAGGCCAGTGGGGCACAGGACCCAAGGCAGCATGGATTCACTATGGGAGGTCGTGTCAGACGAATCTAATAGATTTCTTTGACTGGGTGACCAAAGTAGTAGACCAGGGAGGGGCTGTGACATGGCTTACCTAGATTTTAGCAAGGCATTTGATACAGTCCCACACAAAAGATTAATACACTGTTAGCCAGCCTTGGAGTGGGTCCCAAGGTGGTAGCCTGGATAAAAAATTGGCTAGACAACAGGATGCAAAGGGTAGTGGTAAATGGAGTCCACAGTGAAGAAAGGAGGGTTACTAGTAGGGTACCACAGGGTTCAGTACTGGGACCGGTCCTTTTTAATGTCTTTATAAGTGACATTGCAGAGGAACTGGAAGGAAAAGTATGTCTCTTTGCAGATGACACAAAGATCTGCAACAGGGTTGATACACCAGATGGAGTGGAAAGGATGAGAAGGGACTTGGCAAGGTTAGAGGAATGGTCAAATGTATGGCAGCTCAGATTCAGTGCAAAGAAGTGCAAGGTAATGCATCTGGGAAACAAAAACCCAGGGCAAGAGTACACAATGGGGGGTGAGATACTGACAACAGTAAAAATGGAAAGGGACCTGGGGGTAATTATATCAGATGACCTAAAGGTGGACAAGCAATGTGAGAAGGCAGTAAGGAAGGCTGGGGGGATACTGGGATGCATAGGGAGAGGCATCAATAGTAGACAACAGGAAGTTGTTTTTTTTTTTTTTACTGTCTGGGTACTGCTGTTTCCCATTTTCTTTCTTTTATTAGAGAATCATTACACTGGAATCTGCACTCAGCGTGCTTCCCTGCAGCAGAGATCATACCTCTCAACTTTTGAGCTTAGAATAGTTATTCTAACTCTTCTATTTTTGGGACAGTATCAAACGACTCTTTTTAGAGGGAAGCTTTATTAATATTTTTATTTTTTGCATAGTGGGAAGAAGTATTCATCATTTTTGGTGTGGGATTGTAGGGACAGCCTTGATATGTAATTCTTGACTTAGCCCACTTGATGGCACAGTTCTACCTGTTTAATGGCATTATTTTACTGCTTAGACAGAATTGGTCAGATTATTCCTATATTATGCTCTCAAGTCTGATGATCTGTATTGTTGGAAATGTTTGCAGTTTCTTAAATATGGTGGTGTGCTATGTTTGCTGCACCTAAACTTTAAGCTATAGCCCTATTTTCTGGCCCCTTAGAGCCTGCTGTTGGATGACCTAGGGGATTAGGGCTCTACCGATTAAATATCCCCCCCCACGGGGGGTGCTGTGGAGCCCGAGCTTACAGGCAGCATTCTAGTGTAGCTCTCTATTTTGAGCTCCTAAATTGTAAAATATCAAAATTTAAAGCTGAGATCGATTTAAATAAATATCAATAATAGATAGAGGGACTTCGCAACTACAGTATGGGGAACCCTTAGAAGGATAGAGGCACTAGTTCAAGTGCTAAAGCATCTGGATTATCGCAACCACACCACAATGCTCAGGCTGCACCTCAACGAGAGGTGGAGGAGACCATGGCGTCAATAGGGCTAAAGCTGCAACGTTTGATTTCATCAACCTCCGACTTGAACACCAAACTGGATTCATTCGGTACAAGAGTTATGTGGTGGAGAAAACGATGGAGGGGCTTCAAACACAAGTTGTGGACTTAAAAAGGCAATCTGATTCAGCTACTACCACTACTGTATTGCTGGTTAAAGAAAATACACACTTGAGGGCCCGACTTGAGACCCTAGAAAATCAGGCTCGTGCTGCCCACATCAGAGTCTTAGGCTTGCCCGAAGGGATAGAAGGTGACCACCCTCTGATGTTTATGCAGGAGTGGCTGGCTGATAAACTGGCCCCAAAAGACCCTCAAGCTACTTTCGCCCTCCAAAAAGTCTATCGAATTACCCCTTGAGGATACTGGGAGGATTCTGAACAACCTCGTACCCTGCTCATAATAACTGATGGAGTAGGTACGAGAAACAAGATTCTACGTTTAGCTCAGCAAAAGGCTCCAATTTTCCAGGACGAGAACACTGTACACATGTTTCCTGACATAAGCTATGCTACTCGTCTGAAGCAAAAACAATTTGATGGAATATGGAAACAACTAAGGTATTTTCCGATTCTTCTGAAGCAAGCAAATGGGCCCTGCATTTCATCGATGGTAGTGGAGGTCGCCAAAAACAGAGAACTGAGGGCAGTGATTCTGAAAGCCAAGACGATGTCTGAGAGGACTTTGGCAGAAATAAGAACTTAAATAACTGTTTTGAAAATAGATGCTTCTGCCAGGAAACTTTTGATTGTTTGGGTTGTTCGGGTTCCCTATAGTTAAGTGGCCCAGTGGATCCCAGTCGATTTAAATAAAATATCCTATTGTCTATGGATATTTATAATTAATCAGGTTCTATTTTTGGTAGTTCCTATCAACCTTTTAACTAAGGATCCTATACTGGGCTCCATATATAGAGTCCTTTACTTGTCAACTAGAGCTGTATCAGAAATATAACATGGAGGTTTGTTTATAGTTTAAAAAGGAGAGTGTTACCTAGGATGCTTTATCATTATAGTTTTACCTTTAGGTTTATAGTGTGATGCCAAATAGCTCCTAAATCAGGGGCAAAGACTCTCTGGGACTTAATAATTATTGGACTTCTAGATAATTGAATTAATCACACTGCTCTTGGGCTTAATTTTGTAGCTATTTTAATCTAACACTTTCTAGGAATATTCTTGAATACCCCTCGTTGTGGTATCTCAATATGTGGGACGCTTCTATCCTAGGATTAAAGGGGGGACTTTGTTTCTCACTCTGGTATGTAATGACAAAGTTTGACATGTCACACATATGGAAATCAATATCTGTATGATCATGGATAATAATAAAAATAAAGTATAAAAAATAATCCCCCCCACGATACCCCCTTAACAGCTGTACTATAGCTGTAACCCAGTTACTTATTTCCACACCTCCTTCTACTTGGCGATGTGCTACCTTCTTTTATACCCCTTTTTTCTGATTTGTTAACCGAAAGGTGACTGCTCACCCTCGGATTACATCGGTGTCCATAACATGTGGAGTAGGTCTTGAGCCTGGATACTTGGTCAGTTGATTCTATTTTTGGGGGGTTGTTTTTCAGCAGATATTTTTTTTTTTATTCACTTTTTCTAGTTCTGTCTATACTGTTATGCAGAGGGGGAGGAAGAGGGAGGGGGAGCAAGCACCTCTATCTTTCAGCCATCCCTCACTGGTATAGTACCTATCTACAATTATGGTTACTCCTTTGAAAATTCTTTCTTGGAATGTTAAAGGGAGTAGGGACAATGCAAAAAAAATGTCATTCTGAACCATCTGGCAAAACTAGACCCTATGATTGTCTTTCTCCAGGAAACTCATCTTCCATCTGATCAAGGTAAATATTTACAGAAGAGTTGGGTTAGCCAGGTTTATAGTGCAGGGCTTAATTCCAGCAAAAGGGGTGTTGCCATTTTAATAGCAATAGCAGTGCCTTTCTCTGCTACCCAAACAATAAAGGATCCAGAAGGCCGGTACATTTTAGTTTACGGTAAGCTCGGTGCTCAGTAACTACTATCGCGGTCAGTTTATGGTCTCAATGTGGATACTCCTTCCTTTTTGTCTCACCTGACCACATTATTAGCCCCATTTGCCCACCTACTAACTATCTTGGGAGGGGACTGGAACATTGTCCAAGTAAACGATATTGACCGAACTTACCATAAAGGCCTTGGTTCTTCTCCTGCCCAATGAGCCTTACTGGAGCTTATGTCTTCCTTGGGGTTGGTAGACTGATGGTGGCTCTTATACCCTTTAACCAAAGATTTTACCTTCTTTTCCCAAGTCCATAAGAGCTACTCCCATTTAGATTATTTTTTTACTGAGCCAACAGCTTTGTATTGGTATTTCTGATGCCCAGATTTATTCCAGAGTGAGCTCAGATCACTCACCCTCTCTGTTGCAGTGGAACTGCAAGGCCCTCCTCTTAGACCCGGCACATGATCTCTTAACAACTCCCTCTTGAAAGACTACCAAATTTGCTATAGCCTTGGTACCTATCTTTCCTTTACTATACAAGATAACCTGGACTCTATCCCTGAGATGGATATGGTCTGGACAGCCTTAAAATTAACATGGAGAGGGGAGCTCATCCAAATTGCTACTGTGACTAAAAGGAAGAAACAGTTTCATTTAGATAATTGTCTGGCTAAAATACGTAATTTAGAAACCCAAGGGATTGACAAATTGTCCAATGAAAACTCTCTAGAATTAAATCTTCTTTGAGCCCACTATGCTAGAACCCTTTTAGGATAAGTTGAGCAAGCTGCCTCTCAGATTAAAGCTACTTATATCGGACAGGGTAACAAAGCAGGCAAATATCTTGCCTGGCAATTAAAACAACGCTCTGCCAATAAATGGATTGCTACTATTAGAGATACCAATACAGATTTACTTCTCACTGATCCTCAAAAAATGGTATCCTCCTTCGGAGAATTTTACCAGTCCCTTTATTCCCCCCTTCCAAGGTCAGTCCCCCATTTTCAATTAATGGAGGATTTTCTCCAGAGGGCGCACCTGCCCCACCTTTCTGATATGGCCCAACTCTCCTTAAAGGGGCCTATTACTGAGGGAGAAATCTCTGCGGCAGTAGACTCATTGCACCCAGATAAGTCCCCTGGGCCAGACGGCTACACTAGCTTGTTTTATAGGACCTTCAAACCCCAACTTGTTCCTGTACTCTGCAAGCTATTTGCATTCTGGGAATCACACCCAGTTAATCATCCCTCTCTTTTTGAGGATAGAATTATACTCCTTTCCAAACCAAGGAAAGATCCCACACAGATTGGCAACTATATGCCAATATTTCTACTTAATGTAGATATTAAAATTTATGCTAAAATCTTGGCTACTAGATTAGCCAAGGTTTGGACCGCATTGATAGGGGCAGAACAAGCAGGGTTTATCTCAGGCCGCTCTTCCGCAGATCATTTTCATAAATTGGGCCATTTAATATCTGCATTCAGGGACCCCAGGTCAAAAGTTGTACTGGTGTCCCTGGATGCAGAAAAAGCCTTTGATAGAGTGGACTGGTCCTACCTTTTTACAGTTCTTTCCAAATTTGGATTCCCAGATAGTTTTATACAACAGATTGTTATTCTGTATCAATGCCCTTCAGCCCGACAGTTGTGCAATAATTACCTTTCAGATGCCTTCCCCTTGAGGAGTGGAACCAGATAGGGATGTCCTCTGTCCTGCTACCTTTTCAATTTATACATTGAACCTCTAGCTAGGGTGTTTAACATGGAGGAAGGAATTCAGGGAATAAGGCTAGGCTCGCAGGAATTTTAACTCTCACTTTTTGCAGACGATTTGCTGCTCCACCTAGCTAATTGGGACACCTCTCTCCCTCGAGCAATGCAAAGTTTAGCTCAGTTTAGTGATTTCTCTGGCTACAAAATTAACAAAACTAAAACCATTGTTTATCCCCTTTCAGTTATGGTAGACAAGGGACAGGTGGAATCCCTAGGTTTCAACTGGGAAAAATATTTTATCACCTACTTGGGGATAAAACTTACCCGGGACCTGGATAAGTTAAAAACCCTTAACTTTGACCCCCTCTTTCAATCAATTAAAGAAGATCTGGCATGATGGGGGGGGACTTCCCATCTCCTTTTGGGGCAGAACAAACATCCTGAAGATGACAATACTGCCTAAAGTATTTTACCCCCTGAGTAGTCTAGCCTTGTATCTCCCTAAATCATTTTTCAAGAAGCTCCATAGAATATGCTCTGACTTTATATGGAATGGGAAACCCCCTCATAGAGCATATTGGAAGCTTACAGGCCTCAAACACAAGGGAGGTCTGAAATTGCCAGATTTCTTTCTCTATTATTTGACCATCCATGCTAGTAAGTTCCTACTTTGGGTCTCCCCTTATGAGGAATCCTTTATGAACTTTCCTGGACTACACTTTGACCAGGAATGTGCTAAGGCAGAGTCTTTATCCTTATAAGCCTTTCTGTATTGTCCCTGTGCTGCTATCCCCCCAGTAATTCAGGAATCACCTGTTGGGTGGACCATTAGAAGCTTCTACCAGTTTTGTAGACAATTTGCATTGATTATGAGAAAAGATGTCTCCCAACTCCTTTGTAATAACCCTAACTTACAAATTGCCAATAAACCTATACACCCCCAAGTCCTTCAACTACATCCTGATATAAAAATGAAACAATTTCGTCAATGATTTTCACTCCCTTCAGTTTCCCAGATCTAATCTAAACTGGGCACTTCAGAGAAACTTTGGTTTTATGTCACCCAAGTCTGCCACTGTCTTCAGAACTTTTGGGGCAAACCTCCTTGGATGGACAGGGTAGATCCCTTTCTAGATCCTCTTTTGCTATTAGCAAAAAAAGACAAACCCATTTCTAAGCTTCACAAAGCTTTTCTTGCCAGCTCCTGGAAGAATTACTCCTCAGCAGCCTTCTATTGGCAGCAAAATATGATTAATCCCCCCCCCCCATGGTTCACAATGGGAGGCCATTTGGTTTGATAACTTTAGGCTTATTAAGCAAGACAGATTAAGATGTATTCAATTTAATGTTTCAGATAACTTATATTATACTCCCAGTAAATTATACAGAATGGGTATATTATCTTCCCCTAAGTGCCAAGACTGTGATGCTCCTTGTGCCTCACTAAGCCACAAATTATGGTACTGTCCCAAGACTGCTACCTTTTGGGATGAGATCAAAAAGCACATTTCTGGATACTTACCCTTATTGCCATATTTTGAAGAGAATGTATGCCTTTTGGGACTTTACTCCTCCCTTCCCTTATTGTCTCTTAAGATCCAGATGGTCATGGTTTTCATGGTCACTAAACTTTTGATTCTCTGGCATTGGAAGGAATTGTGGACACCTTCCCTTCAGGAATGGTGGGCAGAATTCCTCAATGCTCTCAATGCAGAGAGAAGTATGGCTAGAACTACTAATGCTTGGCCGAGGTTTCAAAAGTATTGGTATCCCCTTTTCATTGCCCTGGGAGATAAATTTGGCTATTAACTAATTTTCCACTCCCCTTCCTGCATACCCTTTATATTGTCTACATTTCTTAGTACCCTCTTTTCTATAATGCATCAATATTGTGACACATACCAAGCAATCTGACTATATGGGATGACTGGCTTTTAAGAAACCTGATTTTCTCTTAGATTTATTGCTATGATTATTTCTTTATTTGTTACCCCTGTGTGCTTGCTGGGCTTTTTTTGGGGAGGGCAATGAGGGGGTAATTTATTTTATTTAATATATTAGTCTCTTTATTTGTGCACTCTGGTAGTATTATTTAGAGCTTTTTTTTTGCTTTTAAAATTTGTCATAATTGAAACTGTGCACCATGACCAGTTTTGTAGCATACTTCTATGTTTCATGCTGTAGGTGCACATAGCTCTGGTTGTACCATGTCTATTGTTATATTGAAATTTAGAAAATAAACTTAATTGCAAAGAGGAGGGCAATTAAAATGGTGCAGGGTCTGCATCAGAAGACATATGAAGAGAGATTAAAGGAGCTTAATATGTATACCTTCAAGGAAAGGAGGGAGAGGGGGGACATGATAGAAACCTTCAAGTACCTCAAGGGAATCAACAAAGTCCAAGAGGGTAGCATCTTTCAGAAAAAGAAATGTGCAAGAGCAAGGGGCACAATTTGAAGATAGTGGTGGGACGGCTCAGAGGTAATGTGAGGAAGTATGTTTTTGATGGAGAGGATTGTGGGTACATGGAATGGCCTTCCTGAGGAGGTAGTGGAGTCAAAAACAATGGGTGAATTCAAGAATGCATGGGACAGACATAAAGCAATTCTAGTGGGGGGGTAGGAGGAAGTAGGCTGTTGGTTAACTAGGATCTGCAGCTTATCCATTAGGTAGGGAAATGGGCAGACTAGGTGGGCCAAGTGGTCCTTATCTGCCATCAGATTCTATGTTTCTATGTAACCAAAGGTCGGGTCAGACCTGGGTCTAGCTCACATTGGGCTGGCCGCAGCTTTGAGATTATTTCCACCAACTCCTCCACCCTAACTAGCTCAAACTCATTGTAGACAGGAGGAGGAGTGTTTTGACACATTTCAAGCCAGATCCTGCATTCCCTTCAAGAGGTACTTGAGGAGACCTCATCCCTGATACAGGACACCTTGTCAGCAAAGAATACAGATAGCTCCTCGCACCTAGTGCTAGAACCTACTCCCCTGACGCAGAGACAGGCAGGATGTAGAAGCCCATCCACCATGCAGAAGAGCTGAGCTGGTCTGTTTCTTGCTGAAGCAATCTCCCTAGACCAATATTCTGCCTTCTTATGGGAAATTGCCCTCTGCTAGGTGACATAATGCGACTTCAGGGCCAATTTGTCCTCCAACAGGCCAGATCTCCTCCAGCACCTCTCTAACCTCTGCTCCTTCATCTTTAAACCCCATAGATCCTCATCATACCAAGGAGGTCTCTAGTGAGTAGGCAGGGGATGGACATGAATGTGTGCGATAGAATCAAAGGTTGCAGTAACAGTCCCATTATAAGCTGCCACTGCTTCCTCCATTCCTCAGCAGGAGGATCCAGGCTAGCATGGGTAATCAAGACCCACAGGGTGGGGACTCCATCAGCAGGGAGTTGATCAGGCACTCTGGAAGAGTCAACATCCTCGCTACACTCTATCAAAACTCAATAGGCTTGCTGAGCAGAACTGTAAATCCTCCCACGTTCAGTAACTTTTCCCCAAACATTTTATGCTGCTTAGGACACTTTCAGTATGGTCCCTGTACCAAAATTGCTTTTTTCAGATCAACTTCCCCACTCTTGCACCAGTCTCGCAATGACATGTGATCCATAATGACATTTGAAATTGGGGGTACCAGACTGTTCCTAATATAAAGAGAGGGGTGGTGAAAAGCCCAAAAATCCCAGCGATAGCCTCCAATTTTGTAAATACCTCTTCCTTTCAATCTGCACATCCACCTGCATGCAATGCTGCCTAAGGGATATAGGTTGGCACCTGGGTTCGTGGTTATAATTGGCTTGGCAAGTGGCACAGTGACTCCACCTTTGAGGATCCTTATAGCAGCATTCTACCAGGGTGCTTCCCCACAGGAAATGAAATACAACCCCTTCCCTTGGAAACAGGTAAAACAATATACAGTCCCTTCCCCACTTATCACTCTAAGCATGCAAATATCACACTGCACAATAATGCAAATAATTCACCAATTGTAGTAAAATAAACAAGGGGGGTTATTTTGGGGCTGGATATTGAGGTAAGGGACAAGGAAAGCAAAGGGTAATAAACCATTCAACAAGAATCTTGTAATAAAATTGCAATCAGGCAAAATAAACAGGCATCACAGTAATTTACACCCCAGCATTCTCTGTACAGCCCCTCTCCCCCCACTGGTGCACCAGCTAAAACCACAGTCCCTGTAGGAGCTCTCAAGTACCTTGTGTGCACACTGAGGAGTTGCACGCCTGTGGCTAGAGGATACCGGGTGCAGCACTTGTGCAATGGTAAGATGCTGCAGATGCAAAGTACAGTTTATCCTGGATGTAACTGTTGCTGTGGGCATAGCTAAGGTTGCGTAGGAAGTCCAGATGGAAAGTTAACTAGCTAGCTAGCTGAACAGTTAGAAAAGTATTTGGTTGGAAAAACCCAGTATTCATGACCTTTTTGGAGACTAGGAGATGCAGGAGTTGGGGATGTCTCCCCTTTCAGGCAATTTTGGAAGAACAGGTGAACTGGTGTGGAATGCAGGCAATGAGCCTCTTCACCCCACAGAGGGACTTGTCTTCACCCAGTTTGCTGGGTAGGCAGGCTGTTGTCTTCACCCACCTTGGCAGTAGGTAGGGAGTCTTCACCCCACAGAAGAACTTGTCTTCACCCACCTTGGCAGTATGTAGGCAGTCTTCACCCCACAGAGAGACTTGTCTTCACCCACCTTTTCAGTAAGTAGGCAACTGAACAGGCAGACAGGACCTCAGAGCTTAGGTCTCCTGGCAGGAATTACAGTCTCTTGTGTCAGGACATTGAGGCAGAGGATGTGTCACCTCACACAAGCACAAATAAAAGACTTCTTTCAGCAGTCACTGATATCTGGATAGCCAAATACCATCAGTTCAGTTCATGCAGAGGTAAATCCCCTTCTCTCTGGGATTTACCAGACAATTAGGAATAAGTTCAGAATGTCCTTAGTTTGTTTTGGCACAAACTACTTCAGTTTTGTTCTGTGACAACAGCTGGAGCTGTCACAATCAATTGTTTCTTCTTCAAAACTCTCACAGAAAGGACCCAGGGTCAAACTGTTAACCCCAGAATGTTTGGTTTGAATTGCAAAACCTCATTGGTCCACACTAGTCTCAAGCCCTACGTCCTGATTGGAGGTACTGCAACTACCAATAGGATTCTATGCTGTCCTCCAGCAACCTCAGCAAAGATGACCACCCTTGTACAGTTTGTAGAAGCTCAACCTCTTCTCTAAAGTATTAAATATTGTTGGCACAGAGTTGGCAGCACTTGGCCAAAGGGTTAGCACCCTCCTGGTCCCTACTGAGGGTCGCTAGGTCCAGGGGGCACTTTTAGGATACAGGAGCTGAGTTGCTAGCTCCATTTTGTGGGCTTCCCAGGAGGAGCTAATATTGAATATGACCATCCTTGGCACTAGGAATTATGGGACATGTAGTCCCAGACAGGAGCCATGTTGTCCCTTACTCCCTGACCCACTGGAGGCAGAGGCAGGGTTGGGGAGTTCTTATTCAGTTTATTTTAATTGTTCTTGGTTCCCCCCTGCCCCTTTGGCAGTCTGGTGGGGCTAGAGAGATAAGTGCCCTCATGCGGCACTTCTGTTACTTCCTAGTGTCACTCTACAGCACCAGAAAAACCCCTGGGGCATTGTACAGTCCCTTCACTCTGATGTGCAGCAGTTCAGGTGCAGGGAAGCAACACACATGTGCAGCTCACTGACTGCTTTTTTCTTTGGGTGCATTGAGGTGCTGCAACAGTTTGGAGTGCTCCCTGGCCCTGGCGGTTGTCAAGTTGTGGGCCAGGGAAGCAAGGAGGCAAGTGGCTCACTGGCAGCTCTGAAGTAGGTGCAGGAGGTGTCACAGGAAAATCAAGTTGCTCCCCAGTCCTGTTGGAAGTCCAGGAGCTGGCCATGGAAGCAAGAAGGGGGTGCTGACTGCAGGAGGCATTGGGAGTCAGCTGCAGGAGGACTCAGGGCCCTCAGGTAAGCTCCCGACTTTGGAGGGGGGGTTATATTAGATACTATCTTAGAAAATGTTGAGTCCTTTAGGTATGTTGGGGTCTGTTTGAAGCCCCACTTGACCTTGGCCACTCAGATCAGTAGAACTACAACTAAAATAGACCAAGAGCTTGGGTGCCTATATTGCCTTTAGAATTGCTTATTACCTGAGACAAGACTATGACTGTGTAGCAAACCTTGTTGCCAATTCTTTAGTATGGTGACTTAGTAACTGATGCTGCTCCCTTTTGAGTTAAAAGAAAAGAGGGTGTTTCATATTATAAAATGGCAAGAAAAAATCTAGGCATTTAATTGGTCAAGAAATATCACCTGACCATGCATTAAATCTCTATAAATGCACAATCAGGAACTGAATCTCTTTTTCCTCTCCCAAAAAATACTTCGAGTCATTTTATAAGTGTAATAAGCCCCTCCAGGGTGTGCATTATAGGATTTTAATGCACTTGTTAGGGGTGTAAAGACACTTGACCTTCAGCCTTGTACCTTACTGTACTCCTGGGTGTGCATTAAATATAGAAAAATGGATGGGGAAGTGTGCTTAATGAGAATGTAATGATTGCTCAAGGTGTGGGATGCTACATAAACCCCAAGGGCGAAGCCCAAGGATTTTATTAAAGCATCCCACACCAAGGGCAACTATTAAATTCAAGTTAAAAGCACACTTCCTCATCTTTTATGTTTTATAATTGCTGGTTAGCAATTGTTTGCCTAAGTGAATTGTGCTGCTGACTATTCCTCACATACAGGCACACACACACACACACACACATACAGACACACACACAGTCTCTCTTTCTCTTTGTGAGGAATCTTGTTTTTTTCCAGACGTTTCTTTTTCATTTGATTACATCTGACTTTCAGTTTGTTGAGATGGCGCTTACCTCAGTGAAGTGCTTCAGAGCTGTTCCTGAGTGGTGAAGTGCTTCAGAGCCATTTCTAGGCAGTGAAGGGCTTCGGAGCCGTTCCTGGGGAATTGCTGTGTGGTGCGGGTTCTGGACAGCAGGATCAACCAGATAAGATTTTTTTTAATTAAGGAAAACACAATGACTCCCAGTGTGGCGACTCCTCGGTAAGCAGGATGAGGACCCACCATGTTTGTTATGCTGTTTAACCCACCCATTAGAAATACAGAGCAAATCAGGAATGGCTTGTATTAGACTGACATGGTGTGTGTTTGCCAGTATAACCCACGGGTTATAAGAGCAAATTATAACTTAGTCAGACAATGAAAAAAATTGCTGACCAGTTATTATAATCCTATAATGCACACCCTGTCATGGCTTAATAATTACATAAAATACAATATGTAAATTTGCCAGCATGCAGCATCAAGGGATGCATCATTGCACTGCCTTGTCTTGTTCAATTGGCCCGCCTTTGATTCAAAAATGAAATTAAACAGACTCTTAGAAAGGAGGTTCCAAGGCACTATAGGGAGTGAATGAATGAATGAATGAATGAATGAATGAATGAGAAACACTGCAGCAATCATAATTATCTGTTTGCGATAACGGTTAAATGGCAGCTGGCCAAAGAGTTAAGTGGAGGGCTGTGTCTCTCACCTTGGGGGGAGTGGGGGTGGGCATGGGTGCCACACTACCACTTGATTGTTTCGGATGCCAAACCGGTAGATGCCAGCAGGCCTGGCTAACAGTGTGACATGAAAACACGAGATACAGAGTATAATACAGTTACATACAAAACAAACATTTGTCAATGCCGAATGTTTGCTTGCTGGCATTAGCATTGGAAGTACAGGAGTTAGACAGATGCAGAATAGGAATGGCAATGAAGTATTGAACTGACGCCAACCCCACCCCCACCCTGCAGAGACAGACAGGCATTGGGGTGTGCCTTTGGGTCATCGCCAATAACACTCACGCCATTTCACCTCACCCTACCCTGCAGACAAGTGTCGAAGTGTGCCTTGGGGTCTTTGGGCTTTACACTCACTCCATTCCATAACGAAATACACTGAAATGGGTGCAGTATAGGAGAATGGGGTGAGTTTTGGGGTCGAAGAGTCCAAGGCACACCTCGATGCCTGTCACAGGCTGCAGGGTGTGAGTTGGGGTGGAACCGGCGTGAACATTACTGTCGACAATCCCAGGTCACACCCCTGATGCCTGTCAGTCCCTACCGGGTAGGGTGTTATGGTGGAAACCCTAATGCCTGGGGTGTTTCCTGGTATTTTCACTTCAAGTTTTCAATGTGGGCTTTTTGTGACCCAACCTCATGAACAGTGACACTATCAGTTTGTTAGCCAAAAGGTGATTTTGCACAGCGACTGCGTCAATTGGTGCCACAGGTGCGAAAACACATTTTAAACAAGATGTGAAAAATGACAGCTGTACTGTTCATGAGGAGGTGTAAAAAAATGGTAATGTTGAAAATATGGAGTGAAAATATAAAAAAATTGTTGAAGTCACGAGCGTGCGTAGAAACTGCACAATGCACACCCGTAATGCAATTATTTTGGGGATTTTTTTACACCAGATTTTCAACATAGGCATTTTGGGACCTTCGCTCATGAACAGTGGCACTGTGATTTTGTTAATCTGTCCTGAACATTGATTTTGCACGGTGACTGAACCCATTGTGTGCCACAGGTATGAAAACATGTTTCAGACAGGATGGGAAAAATGACAGCTGTACTGTTCATAAGGCAGTGTGCAAAAATGGCAATGCTGAAAATCTGGAATGAAAATATGAAAAATTGGTGAAGTTACTTGCGTGCGTAGAAACTACGCAACACACGCTGGTAACGCAGTCATTTTTTAACATTTTTTCACCAAATTTGCAACATGGGTCTTTTGGGACCTCTCCATATGAACACTGTCACTGGGATTTTCTTAATCTGTCCCGAACATTGATTTCCTACAATGACCACGCCATTGTGCACGAGATGTGCGAAAACACATTTCAGCCAGGATGTAAAAAATGACAGCCATACTGTTCATAAGGAGGTGCAGAAAAATGACAATGTTGAAAATCTGGAGTGAAAATATTAAAAATTCTTGAAATTATGAGTGTGCATGCGAACTGTGCAATGCACGCTCGTAACAGACATTTTTTTGAATTTTTTCACCAAATTTGGAACATAGGCTTTTTGGGGAGCCCACCTTATGAAAAGCAACACTGTCATTTCATTACTCAGTCCCGAAAGGTGATTCCACGCAGTGACCGCGAAATCATCTTTTGGGACCAAATAACAAAATGACAGTGACTGAGTTCATGGGGGGGGGGGGGTCCCAAAAACCTCATGTTGAAAATTTAGAGCCAAAAGTTGCAAAAATGGCCGAGATATCCACCTAACTTTAACCCCCCCCCATTGATGCCATTATACAGCTTATTGTGATTTTCTTCAGTTCACGATCTGGTTTTGAAGAGTTCAGATGTCTCCCGCTCCACCTAAGATCGTCGCGCTGGGCTCTGGAGGTAAGTATGGGGTGAGGGGGTGAGGGGAGGTAGGGTGCACAGAGCGTGGGTGCGGGTTGGGGGAAGGGGGGCATCGTGACCACAATGGATCATTTTCTGTTTTACAGGGGGAAAAAAAATGTCGCGGGAAGGTTTTTTTTTTTACAGGTTTGCCAAGTACATTTGGGCACACTGGGGTGGGCTCCCAGTGTGCCACCTGTGTTTTTGTGGCAGGGGGACTGAAGTAAATGGGGATTGGTCACCCCGTTGGCAAAGAAAGCATGTCTGTGTTGGGGTTGGGGGGCATGATGCTGAGGAGGATTGGGCACCCCCCTCGGCAGACAAATAAAACAAGGGGGACATTATGCTGATGGGGATTGCGCACCCCTGTCAGCAAATGGACTGGGGAGGGGGCATGCCGACATTGGGATTGGGCACCCCCTGATGTCGGCTTTCTAGGGACTTTGAGATGCGGACGGTGGGATCAGCCACCATGTTTATTGAAATGTTTCACAAGGAATGGCACGTAATGGAGGCATGTCAGATCTGCTGCTGCAATGACAAGCCTGTCTCTCATTGCAGCGGCAGATTTCTTTCAAGTTGGTGGCACACTTCTCTACTGCTGTCATAGACAGTGTACTCATTCATTGGTGCCACAGAGACAAGCCCAAAAAAGCAGTGGCAGCATTGGTCACAACACTGCTGCATCTCCACAACCTGCTACTATGCTAAAATGTTTCTTGCTCATGCATGCAAGCAAACATAAAAAAAAGGGTAAGGCTCCATTACAGTTAGCCCAGTAGAGCACAACAAATAACATTTAAAAGGTAACCGTCATGGGTAAAGAGTTCCCCAGCTGTATTAGATTGCCTTGAGTACACAATACTGACTAACAACCTCACAAAATTAACATGGGCAGGAGCAAGTGGAGGAACCCATGAAGTGTTTCCAGGCTGCTCCTTTAAGGATCAGATGAGAGAGGAGGATGTGGATGCTATGTGGAAGGGAGTTCCAAAGCTTCATGATGAAGATGGTGAAGGCCTGTTCTCCCATCTTGGTACAGCATTTGAGAATGAGGAACAGGGATGCAGCCAAGGACCTGAGTAAGTAAGACTGGTGAGGCTTATAGGGGTGGGTAATAGAAATATAGAAACATACTGTAGAAACATAATAGTTGACAGCAGATAAGGAACGCAAGGTCCATCCAGTCTGCCCATTTCTTTTTCTACCTTATGAATGTGCCATCAGCCCTTGCTCTGTCAATTGCCTATCTATTCATACTCATCTGTATTGCTCCCTTATGCCTATCCCATGGCTGTTTGAAACCCTGCACTGTATTCATATCCACCACTTCTTGAGGTAGGCTGTTCAATGCATCTACCACCCTTTCTGTGAAAAAGAACTTCTCACATTACCCCTTAACCGGCCTCCCTCTAATCCCATGCTGTGTCCTCTTGTCCTGCTATTTTTCTTATATTGAAACGTGTTAGACTCTTTCACTTTGTTAATGCCCTTAAGGTGTTTGAATGTTTCGATCACATTACCGCTCTCCCTCCTTTGCTCTAGGGTATACATATTGAGCTCCGTTAATCTGTCCTCATGTTTTCTGATGCAGTCCCTGCACCATTTTGGTTGCCTTTCTCTGGACTGCCTCAGTTTGGTTAATGTCCTTGTGAAGGTGTGGCCTCCAGTACTGCATGCAGTATTCCAGATGGGCCTAACCAGTGTCTTGTAAAAAGGGATTATTACCTCTCTCTTATGACTTGTGATACCCCTACTAATACACCCCAACATCCCCCAGCCTTACCTACTGCTTTAGTGGTCTGCTTGAATGATTTTGGGTCATCTGTGATGATGATGATGCCCAAGTCTCTTTCTTCCCTTGTGATTGCCAGCAACTCCCCTCCCAGCCTATAGGTGGCTTCGGGGTTTCTCTTCCCTATGTGCATGATCTTGCACTTCTTTGCATTAAACCCCAGTTGCCACCCTTCTGACCATTTAGCCAGTTTAGAAAGATCTCTTCTCATTCTGCCCACCCCATCTGGATCATCTACTCTGTTGCAGATCTTGGTGTCATCTGCAAACAGACAAATCTTACCCTCCAGTCCATCTGCAATGTCACTGATGAAGATATTGAGGAGAACTGGCCCCAGGACTGATCCCTGAGGTACTCCACTTGTGACTTGCATCACTTCTGACTGTATACCATTTACCACCACTCTCTGTTTTCTGCCCGCCAACCAGTTGACCAACTTCTGACCCACCCCGAGCCTACCCAGCTTATTAATCAATCTTCTATGTGGAACAGTATTGAAAGCTTTGCTGAAGTCAAGGTAGGCGACATCAACTGCTCCCCCTTGGTCCACCACTATGGTTACCCAGTCAAAGAAATCTATGAGATTAGTTTGACAGGACCTTTCTGTTGTAAACCCATGATGTCTTGGATCCTGCGCTCCTATGGTTTCCAGATGTTGCACTATCCTTTCCTCAAGGAATGCCTCCATAATCTTTCCCAGTACTGAGGTAAGACTGACTGGTCTGTAGTTCCCTGCCTCCTCCCTGCTACCACTGTTGTGGAGTGGGATCACATGAGCCCTTCTCCAGTCTTCTGGGACCTCTCCTGTGCTCAGAGACTCATTAAACAGTTCTGATATTGGCTCTGCTATTTCCAACCTTAGCTCCTTTAGTACCCTGGGATGCATGCCATCAGGTCCCATTGCTTTATCCACCCTGAGCTTATTGAGCTCTTGTAGGACCCTTTCTTTTGCGAAGGGACTAGTGCACACCTCCCTCCCCCCTGTGTCCATGGTGCTGAGCTGTGGGCCCTGCCCTACCTTTTCTTCATTAAATACAAAGCAGAAGTATCTATTTAGGATAAATGCTTTTACATGGTCCTACTCCTCACATGCCCCCTTATCCCCTTTGATCTTAGCAATACTCACTCTGCACTTTCTCTTTTCATTAATGTACCTATAAAAAGTCTTGTCACCTTCTTTTACTGTTCGTGCTAGTGTTTCCTCAGTTTGGGCCTTTGTCTGCCTTACTGCCTTCCCTGCTTCCCTTAGGAAAGTTTGGTATGCCTACGTATCATCATCCCGCTGTGTTCCCTTATATTTCCTGAAGGCCAGCCTTTTGGCTCTGACCTTTTCTGCTACTGTTTTTGAGAACCAAAGTGGTTTCCTTCTTCTTTTGCACTTCCTTTTCTCTCTAATACAATCGGATATTGCTTCAAGTATTGCATCCTTAATACTTGCCCACTTTATCTGTACCCCCTCACCTGTATTTCTTTTTGCCAGGGCTAGCTTAACTCTGTTGGCCATCTTATCAAAGTCAGCTCCTCTGAAGTCCCATACTTTTTGCCTTGGAATGGGATGATTTAGTTCTAGTGGCCAAATTGAACCATACTATGTGGTGGTCACTGGCCCCCAGGTGACCTTGGCCTGCCTCTAACCCTTCTTTTTGTAACGAGGAACAGTTTATCCTGAACCAGAGATAGTCAGGTTTGAAAGAGGGTACAGGCAACATTGACATGGAGAACAGGATGGGGATCCAGTCTATTTGTGACAGTTCATTAAAGAAGGTGGGGTACTCAAAGCATAAGGATCCCGCAACATAAAAATTTTAGGAGAGGCTGTGGGAGCTGACTTTCCCATTGCAATAAGTGGGAGAGTGATCACTTAGTGTATCAGCAATATATCAGCTGATTGGATCCTGTCTGGTTTATTGGTGAGTACCCAGTCCAGAAGAGTCTGACTGTCTCCAGTGAATGAGAAATGGATAGGGTCAGAAATGAGATGAAAGAGATCCAGCTTACTTATCAAAGATTTGTAGGACTTATTTAGGCACATGGCTCTCAATAGCTCAGTTTCTCAGCACTAAAGGGCATAGCACTGGCCTTCAAAATGCAGAGCAAATGGCCAGAAATTGTTTTTTTTGTTTGAAAAATAATACATTGCAAACAGTGGGTGCCATATGTTTAGTGTTAAGGAATGTTTCTATCAAATTAGTTGAATTTTTTTTTTCCATAATGTTTATTGTGGTCCTCCCTGTGTCTGGACCCCTTCCACATCTGATCACTCAGGCTTATTACCCACCTTTCCAGGGACTTACATCCAGACCAGGTGGTTCCTCCATGGATTTCCCCCACGTGACAGGGCAAGAGGGAGGACAGCTGTCTTCCTGCTGGAGACTCACATTTCGATGTGTCAGCCCTCAGAGCCCTGTCAGTGGCGCAGGTCCTGGGGTGACTGGTGATGCCATCCTGCTGGTACCATTTTCCCTGTTTTCTCCCTCCCCATCTCCCCTGATGCAGTGCATCATTCCAAATCTAGCCTCAACATGCACAGCATGCCTTATGAGGGAAGGTTCCCCAGCCTGCCGCAAGGTACTGTCCATTCAAAGAGCACTGCACCATCCCTCCCCAAGCTGGGAATGCTACCACATGGCAGCACCATCCCTGAGCCCTGGGCCACACAGCTGACTCCTTGAGCTTATTCTTGAACTCAGGTCACCAGCACAGGAGTGCAATGTGTTACCTGTTGGGAACATCGTGTGCTGTTAGTTGATCTTTTAACAGTTTTTGTGACCAGAATTAGTGCCAACATTGTGTGGAATGTCACTATATCTTCATGGGGCAAGGATTAATTGGTGTGTAAAATACACAGCCCTATGCAAAATACATAGCAGTTGAGAGGTATAATGGGCCTGGTGGCTTGATCACTTCCACTTCCCAGTCTGAATTCCCCACCCCTGCAAAGAGACATTCTGTGATGTCTAACTTTGGAGAGCAAGGGAAGCATTCTCCATAGAAGTAAATGAGGCTGATTGTTTTTTAACTTAGAATTTTTAGTACTGTAGAGGTCAGTTTGCTGCAATGTAAAGACTCTACTCAACTAACAACAGCTCTTGTTAGTTGAACTTTGATTTTAAACAAAAGAACATCTACAATACTAAAACAAATGTAAGATAAAGGATGGTCCTCATTTACTTCTATTGAGTGCACCTCTGCACATTGCACTCTCTAAATTTGGTCATCACCAAATGTCTGAGCCTGAGGGTGGGATTGTCAGATTGGGAAGTGGAAGAGATTGGGTGGCCGGCTTCATGGAGCCCAATTACAATTCCCATTTTCCGAAAAATCCTGGAAATATATATTTTATTTACAGTACTGTGCATGCCTTATCATCAGTGTGTTTCTTCTAAAATTTTCTTTTTTTCTTATTTAGGGTCTAAGCTGAAGACTACAAAGAAGTGGAATACAGTGACACAGGCTTACCTGAGGGCCTAATAGTTACTCATGGGAGAGGCAGTAATGCAGGGTGTAGATGGGGGAAGTGAAGGCGAAAACAATGTCAAGATAATAGGTCATGGAGGGTAAAACTGGGCAGACAGGATGGATCAATGGTCTTTTTTTAACTTATAAGGCAGGATTTTTGAAGCATGGCACAGTGCTTACATCCAGCCCTGCACCATGACACTTTGGTTTTGGCAGTGCGCCAACCCTGTCATAGCAACTAGACCCGATTTTACCATCTTGGGCACAGTTGTGATAGTTTGCATGAGTTATGGCAGCTTGTGCCACATATCTGGCACAAACTCTGTAACACAGGCACCCAGGATTGTGGCAAGGTAGACCAGAAAAAGGTGGTCTAACTTGTGGCAATTGCCACACAAGATTTAAAATATTGTTAGAGTACCACAAGCCCTATGCACCATATCATCAGTGCACCAGAGCTTGCAGCGATCTAAGACATTGGAAAATCCTGCCCATAGTTTTCAGTGATACAGTAAAATATAGTACAGTCCTCATGTAAAGCAGTCATATAAACTGATAAAGCAATACAGATATTGATTACAGGAATTGGTGACATGCATATTTCTAAATTAAAATAACTTATTAACTTTCTCAATGCCTCCATATCAAGAGCCATGATGAAGTCTCTTAGGGAGAACTCATAGGCATTTATAACTCAGCTACTAAGTGCTGCTATTGGTCATTTTTATGTTTGCTTGCATACATGCACAAGCAAAACATATTGGTGCCACTCCAGAACTGTAGAGGCTGGGGAGTTGTGTGCTTTAAGCAGCCAATGCGGCTGAGAATGCAGGAGGTGTGTGAGTCAACACCCAGTCCTGACAAGGCTGCTGCTTAAGTTGCTTTCCTGGCTGATGGGCACAAATTTCTTACATATGAAAAGGATGCAGCCGCACCTATCACAGTGGGGCTACATCCTTTCATACTGCTGCAATCAGGCAATGAAGTAGCATCCCCACCCACCAACCCAGATTTGTATGACTGGTGGTGGGTGTTCAATCCTGCTTCCAGTATCCCCCCTTCCATCTCACCCAGCTTTTAAGAGGTCTGGTGGTCAGGTGCCCAACTCCACCATTGGAAACCACAACAAATCCCCTACCAAAGTTCAGCAGCCAGGTGCCCAATCTGCCACCTGCAACACCAGGGTGCCCACCCCCAGTGCTACCAAATGACATACTGACACTGGGGTGCCTAATCCCCAGTGTTGGTATATGCAATGAAAAAAATGATCCCTCGTCATCCTCTTAGTTTAAAACAAAAGAAAATGGTCAGTCAACATGTTCTGCTCCCCGACCCTCTGACCTCTCCACTCCTCACTCCCAACCTTGATCCTTCTCTCAGCTCCCATCATCCCACCCTAATGCACCCCTCAGTCACCTATCCAATTCTCCTCCCATGACTGCCGAACAGTCTGCTGCTCTGGAGTCAGATTGCAAACTCACTGAAAACAAGGTAAACTCATTTAGTAGCTTTTTAATACATTCTGAACTTTTTGTCATAACTTTGTCATTCTGTAACATTTGTATCCCAAATTTTCAATATACCCTTTAATTACCCCACCTCATGAACAAGGTAGGTATAATTTTTCTAATCCTCTCAGAAACATGTGTTTGCAGTCGCTCCATGAAATCACCTTTTGAACAGGATTTAACATTTACTAATAACTGTGATTTTTCAGATTTTGGCCCTAAATTTTTAACGTAACCCTCTTCTTACCCCACCTCATAAACATGACAGCTGTCAATTTTTAATTTTTAATTTTTAAATCCCCTCAAAATATGTTTGTGTATTTGCACCACAAATTCACTTTTTGGATGTGTTTTAAAAAATTCCACCTACCTTGATCATAGCATAAGGTCATGAAAAGACTATTAGTAAAGGAAAAATAATAGGAGTCCATAACCAATTTATGGAGACAAAGGTTTAAAGGTGGTTTTTATATAAAGAAATGGTGCTAAAAAAGATGGGCTTCGGGGACCCTCTCAAAAATTTGGGTAATTGCCGCTAGGTGGCCAGATTCAATGTACACTCTGAAAAAGGCAGGATCAACCAGATAATACTTTCAAATTACATTTTATTCAAAAAGGTATGGCAGAATCAGCAAAATAACTGTTACCTATAGCTTAAACCTACCCCAGGTATACCAGTATCAACTAGATCATCTACTAATGAAACACCTATTTGTGCCACACAGGGACTACTTTTTCTGCCCCCTCCCAAGATTTGTAGACATTTTATAAGATAGGTAAACCACTCTAGGGTGTGCAGTCATGCTCTGACTTGGGTGGTTAGACACATGAGGCCGCACACACTAGAGTGAGTTATCTAGTACATATATATATATATATATATATATATATATATATATATATATACACATACACACACACACACACATATATATATATATATATATATATATATATATATATATATTAGAGGCAAAAAACTCCATTTAATGCATCAGTTAGGGTTGTTCCACAGCGACAAAAGCGAGGAAATTCAATGTTAGGGTTGAAACCCCCTTTGCACCCCTCCAGCCCACCCCCAACTGGAATCGGGGTGTGCATTGGGGTCATCGGCCCTAAGTGTCACCCCATCACATGTGGAAAGAAGCTGAGGAATAGGAGAATGGGGTGACAGTTAGGACCGATGATCCCAATGCACACCCCGATTCCAGTTGGGGGGGTGGGCTGAAGGGGTGCAAAGGGGTTTCAACCCTAACATTGAATTTCCTCACTTTTGTCGCTGTGGAACAACCCTAACTGATGCATTAAACAGAGTTTTTTGCCTCTAATTTCCCTTCTTTTTGAGAATGATAATGAGAAATAGTGAATAAAATGCAGTGGCAGGAGTGCAGGGCCCAAAAAGTAATGCAGTGGTGGGAGCGTAGGGCCATACGGGCCACGCGCTCCCGCCACATGATGTCTTGTCACATAGTAACATTGTGCCTGCAAATGCAAATCGTAATGTGCATGGTGATGCAAAGCAAAACAGAAAGAGAAACAGTACTGGAGACAGAAATGTTAAGAACAACGCAAACGCAACCGCAAATGAAAACACAAAGGGTAACGCACATGGTGGCGTAAACGTGAACGGTAAGTGAAACGGGTACGGAACCGCAAGCAGAAATGGTAATGGTAACAGTAATGTAAGAGCACAGGCTGGTTTTACCCAAAAGCTGTATAGAGAAAGACAGTGAGTACAAAGAATGTATGCAAAATAATGGCTCTCGGAACACAAAAATTAGGACTTGGAATAGTAAATTGCTTATATCTCAGTAACCGTATGACACAGAATTTTTTTTTTAAAGTCATATGAATTATCATTTTCCTGGCTAGTTTCATGGGGGCTAAGAAATGTTTTGACAAAGAGTCCGTATCTCGCACCGTTTTCGAGATACGGGCCCTGAAAGGCGCGGTGAACGCCGTAATGTTATCTAATGGAAAAAAAACAGAAGTTCGGACTGCCATAACTTTGCCTCCATGTAATAATTTTTCACCAAACTACTGAAAGGCACATCTGTGGGATGTTGGCTGTCTTCCCTGTAAATTTCAGTCCAAAAGACCAAACCGTTATGTTGCAGCAGGGCGCCAAATGATTGCTGCAATGCGTCATACGCCGTAATGTTATCCTATGGGAAAAAGTGTCAACTTTGGAGTATTGTAACTTTGCTGCCATGTAATATTTTTTCAACAAAACAGTGAAAAGCACATATGTGAGATGTCGGCTGCATTCCCTCCAAATTTCAGCCCAAAACTCCCAACTGTTCTTTTGCAGCGGAGTGCCAAAGAATTACTGTTATTTTGGGCATAGTGTTGCAAATTAGTGTCGCAATTTATGAAAGCTTTCGCAAAAATTTGTGACACTTTCCTGAGTGCGACACTACTTTGCGAAAGTACTTTTTACAGAAATCTGTAAAACATGTTTCTGGGGTGTTTTACCCTAAAATAAAGACATGGCTAGCATCCTCAGGGCCCGACTAGGTGAATACAAAAAGAATTAGGTTGCTAGAGGATCTCAATTTTAAATGCCAAGCATTTTTCTGATTACTAACTGAAAACAAAATGGTGGATTTGCAACAGTAACGGGGCCATTTGTGACAGTAAAAAGTGCATTTGCGACACTGTCAAACTTTTTGTTAACTTTTCCCATTGACTTATAATGGGAAATTGTATTTTGAATAACTTTTGAACTGTTTAATATTTTTTCATGAAATCTTTGAAAGGCACATCGGGGACCCTGGCTGCACATTCCCTGACGATTTCAGGCCAGTCACCCTAAACCGTCACGACCTGTAAGGCGCTGACCGTAGAATTCCAGAAAAAGCGTAGACGCATGTGTAGATCACGCTTAATAACTCAGCAGCGGTATATCCGACTGGTACAAAACTTGGCAGATCCCAAGGCCTATGGTTCTTGATCATGTGTTCCAAATTTCAGGTAAATCTGTCAAACAATTGCAAAGTTACTAAGGTGCACAAATTGGGGTTTAACTTGTAAATGGCTTCTCAACCCTAACTATGGTAGCACTACCGTACTACCATAATATATATATAGATAGATAGATATAGATATATATATATATATATATATATATATATATATATATATATATATATATCTATATCTATCTATCTATCTATCTATATATATATATATATATATATACAGTATACACTCTCCAGGATGAAGTGCAGTGTCACAGGTTTACTGCATGACAAAAGGGATTAACTCCAATTGGAATTGCATTGTTTACTGCAGTAACTCTACTCAGAATTCTGCAGCACTGCTCTTCATCCTTGGGGGGCTTATCTGTATGTATGTATATATCTTTTCACAGGTGTCTCCAAATGAAGTTCTTTGGTGATGGGAATGATGTCAACACCCTTGATAAAATCAGTACAACAGTCAAGAGGAAAGAAGAGGAGTCGGGTTGAGACAATTAAAGAACTGTGTATATTATGTGATAAAAAGTGTGATGAAGACAAAAGTGATTAACTGATTCATGGAACAAACTGAAGAGTGTAGCATTGGAATGGAAGGGACTGGATAAATATGGAAGTGTTTTTGAGCAAGTAAACTGGGATGATGGTCCAACTGGCATGGTTTTTCACAAACTGTGTAAGACTGGATCCACAAGTAAAAAGAAGCTTCAACAAGTCAAAACTAGGACAGAGAAACAGCAGATGCAAGAAATCCTTGTATCCTGAGCATGAGCATGACAGTTCCCTTAAAAAATGCTCCTGACCCTTCTGCTAGACCTTCACAGAGTGGTCCTCTACAGGACAAAGATCTCTGCGTCTGGTGCATGATGTCAGAAGACAAAAAACATTCTGGCTGAGACAAGTGGTGTCTTCTCCAACAAATGGATGCATGGCACATGTTCAAGGCTTACACAGTGTACCTAGACAATGTTACAGTGCGTGACTGTATCTTAGCAGTAATTGATTCTACAACAGATCCTTTTGCCACTGAAATTTGGTATCATTGCTTCTGCTGGAAAAATATATCTCTCTCCAATATACCACTGGGACAAAAACATGAATTCAGATCACTACTTACAACAGGTTTGTCTTGCAGAAGTTCGAGAAATATTCTTCAGACATGTACTGACATTTGTATTGGATATGAATGAGCCAAGAACATTTCAAGGACTATTCATGGACTACAATAACCTGTTGAGGAATTTTGGTTATGATACAAGTACAACAAAATCAAGCACAGTTAAGCAGATGACTCAAAAAGAGTTTGCAAACAGGATTGGATTTCAGGATCGTTTCCACAAAAACAAGAGCACCATAGTTTATAACACATCTGCAGGTGAAAGTTATGTGGAAGCAGCAGTCTGCTTGTGGGGGAGTGAGTAATGAACAATTACAGAATACTATTGCAAGCCACTTGAAATTTAAGCTATCGTATGATGCAGGCATGCGCTAGCCTCCACATATTGATGAGCTTGAGAACACTGAAGAACCTAATCCTGAGTTATGAAAGTTTCTCACCTGGCTAAAGAACCCTACTGCTAGTGGCTTCAGTGATGCCTGCCAGGATCCAGAGATTGCAGCCTTGTCATCACTGTTATTTTCATTTATCACAGGGAAACACACTTCCTTAAAGGTCAAGTTATCAATGATGATTCATGGCCTGACTAGAAGTTGTGAGATTATAGACATGATGAAGACATTATTACTCAGAATAAACTACCAGGATATTCTTAATATGTGTGCTACATGGGCCAAGTTTGAGCTTGAGAAGAATTACAGCTGTCATGAAGAGCTTGCCAATGATTTTCCTGGAACTGCCATTCTAGACAATGATGACTTTCAGGATGACACATTGACAGAAACAGATACATCTCACCACACAAACGTGATGTTAGTTCAGCCAGATGATGTTGCTACTAATGTTTCTACTGAGAATCATCCTAAACTGGCTATGGCTGAAAAGTGCAAGGAGAAATTTGACCTGTCACAAGTAATGGAACATTGCATCTCTCAATATTTAATCCTAATGGAACTATGGTCAAAGTGCAAAATACAAAGTTAGTTGAAAAGTTAAACCTGGTTCCACTACACCCTGTCAGTAGCTACATTGCCCTGGTAAACATGGGATTCATTTGGAGGCTTGCCATTCCTTCTGCAGAGGATAGAGAAAAGCATGTTGAGACTGACTTCACATTGGCAGATTATGCTCATAAGGTATTTGCACTTGTCCTGGCTCAACACCCCAAAGCTTCTGAGATTGTCTTTGTGAATGATCCATATGACTTGGAGATGAGTATCAAAGACAGTGAGCATGAATGTAGGACAACATGCACATCATACACATGACAGCCATGGAATATATATATCAAGACAGAAGACAAGCTGCCTGCGTCAAGTGAGTTCCACAACATGTTCAAAAACCCAGGCAACAAAATACGTATCCAGCAATTCCTGAAGGGTGAATTCAGGGTGTCTGCACATCAACATCCAGCCATCCAACTTCTATATTCTTTGAGGAGCAACTGTTGGGATCTGTTCTCTGAGGACGAACATCTGCACATTAAATGAACATGTGCAAATTAAAGAGTTCCAGTGTCACCACATAGAAGCAGACATGATACTTCTGTATACATACTCACATTTGAGGAAGAATGGAGTAAAGGATGTTGTACCTGATGCAGTAGACACTGATGTAGTAGTCCTAGCTGCATATATGTATCACACCAGTTTGACATTGTTCTTGGCTTGAAGAGGAAGGATATATTTGACTGCAAGGAATTGTGTTCAAAAGAAGTTGCTCAAGTCATTGTACCTCTTCATATACACATATGAGAGCAGATGCAGTCTCAGGGTTCTTTGGACTTGGAAAGAAGTCAGTATTTCAAAGTGCACCAAAATCTGAAGCAGCACATACAGTAAATTGTTGTCAGGTGTTGGAAAGAATCTTCCAGTGACACCAAATATTCTGGACAACATGGTGAAGTTCACTATCCGGTTTGTCTATTGAGGTAGTATCAGCAAGATGCTAGCTGAAGCTCTGGCATCGAAGTGGGACAAAATGAAAAGAAAGTCAACCCAGTGAATACCTCCTGACTGTGGTTCATATGATTTGAAGATGAAGCGAGTTAACTACAGTACCAGGTGTACATTCTGCTCAACTATGACAAGCCTGATGCTCCACCATCACCACTGGACCATGGCTGGACTCTGATTGAAGAGAAATGTCAACCTCTCCGATAAACAAAGGAACCTCTACCAAAGAGCCTCAGGGATATTGTAGCACAAAAGAATGTCTCAACAGCTGGAAAAGATGATGCAGAATCTTATTCAGACTATGATTCTGATAATGGCTCTGAGAATGACATGGAAGAAGAAAATCAGCAGGAGATTTTGGGCATGCTCAAATGAAGACAGCACTTCAGACATTAATTGGAGAATGTTACGACAGCAATAAGGCTTTGAACATTATCGATATTAAATAATTGTACAGTCTAACTAATGTTACTAAACTAGAACTTTTAAAAATGTTACTAACTGTGCAAAAGCAGATTTTGTAAAAATAAAAGTTGGCTATTTTTTCTGACACTGAAAAATGACATGCACAAATTTCAAGTTTTGGGGGTGGGGAACTTGAAATTAGGTAAATGTGTAAGATTACAATAGCAAATGGGAGTAGTAACCTATAGGTGTTGTGAATCAGTCTCTTGCAATTCAAACTGCAAAACAGTGCTGTTCTCCATGAGAAAAAAAAACCTTTATTTTGGTGCTCTGCTTCATTTGCATAACCCATCCCTTTTTTCTCAGTGCTGCAATGCCCAACTGTGACATCACACCAGGGAAACAAAGTTATTAAAGAGATAGTGTCAGTTTTTAGTTTTAGATAGTCAAATCAGCCATGTACTGTACCCACAATGCCTCACTATGTAAATTGGTATACAGGCTATTATATTTCTGTGCTCACTGCAGAAATAGGAGACTACATCTCTCAGTATAGAAGTCTTGTAGACAGACACACACAGAAAACTGAAGGATGCAGCTCTGATAAAACATTAAAAAAATGATTAAGACAGTTTTTTCTTTTACAAAACAAATTGCAGTTTCAACATCTAAAGCATGGCTGGCCCTGGCATACTATGTGGAAAAAGCATTTGGGAAACCTTCATCGTTACTTTAAGCAGCCATTATTGTGGAAATTTGAGAACATGTTATCATGGTGTCTTTGGCTTCAAGAAAGAACATTTTTATCATAAGAAATGAATTCCTTGACCTTCAAAACTCCCATTTAGACCCCGAATACAGTTTTGTACAACAACTATGAGCTGAGATATGCCATTTTAGAGATTTTTGGTGGTCATCTTGAATTTGGCCACCTAGCAGCAATTGCTCAACTTTTTGAGAGGGACCCCCAAGCCCATCTTTTTTAACACTATTTATTCATATTAAAAGCACCTTCAAACCATTGTCCCTGTAAATTGGTCACAGACTCGTATTATTTTTCCTTCACTATATGTTGAAAATTTGGAGTAAAAAAATAATTAATTTATAAAGAAATAGTGAACTTATTTGATTTGGTTTGAATTATTGCACTGTAAAATTGCAATCAGTTTGATGACAAACCAGTTGAAGTTCATTACAATTTTATGTTCTTTATTCTGTTCACCATTTATCAGCTCTAGGACCCCCATATTCAAATAGTTAGCATGGCACTAACCAGGTCAGTGCCATGCTATTTGTGAATAGCACCTGCCAGTGGGGTGCGGGACATATTCAAAAGCCCCCTGTATGCTGTGCTAACTCGATAGTGCATCCAAGCAGAATTTTCTGCTGGGCCTATGCAAATGAAGGATTTCCCATGCATATTGGGAGCAGCAGTATTTCCAACAGTTTCCACACTGCTAAACCACCTCTGTCACAGTGCTGTTTAATGCTGTCAAAATCCTGCCCTTATCCTCAAGCACTGTTGACCCCCTCCCAATCACCCACCCTGTAGTTGTCTTGCATATTCCTAGTGGTCTGCTGGTCCCCCTACCCCCTCATCATCCATCCTAAAGTTCTCTTGAATATTCCTGGTGGTCTAGTGGTCCCCACCACCCCCTGACTGCACATTTTGCAGCTGTCTAGATCATTGTATATGTAGAGATCATTGGTGAGACGATATCTTAAATATTGTGTACAGTTCTGCAGGCTGCATCTCAGGAAAGACAGGGACAGAGTAGAGGCAGTCCAGAGGAGGTTGATCCACCTACATACTGATCCCCCTGTTTTCACAGAACACATTCCCTCCCACTGCTGATCCCACCCACCTCCCAATTGTCCTGGCAATGAACACACTCCCTCTCACTGTTGATCCCACACTGCACGGAGCACACTTTCTCCCACTGCTGATCCCATCAGCCTCCCAGTTCTACCAGTCACATGAAACACACTCCCTGCTGCTGCTGATCCCACCTGCCTCCAGATTACCCCAACTGCATTGATCACACTCCCTCCCACTGCTGATCCCATCCACCTCCAAATTCCCCCAGTTGTTCCAAACACCGTCCCACCTGCTGATACTACCTTCCTTCCAATTCACCAGGCCACACTGAACACACTATCTGCCACTGTTGATCTCATCCAACTCTGATTCCCCTGGTCACACCAAACACACTCCAACCAGCTTCAGATCCCCCCTGCTTCTCAATTTTCCCCAGCCACACTGAACACACTCCCTCCTGCTGCAGATCCCACCCACCTCCAATTCCCCCAGTTGCACTGTATGTACTCCCTCCCACTGCTGATCCCACCTGCCACCCTTCACACTATTAAGTAACATTAATATGCTTTTACACAGTCAACGCTCTTACTCCTCCTCCTCCTCAGGCTGTTAACTTCTAGAAGCTTTCACAGGTCAGAAAGTTCAAAATTAAGAGGCAACAGTATATTCAGAGGGAATTTGCCCCTCACCGGCCACCCACAGGTGGCCCATGAAAGTGAACACAGATGCACTGGTGGCTGCCTGCCCCAGCAGGCCTGTGACAGCCCCCCAGCCTCATTTGCACTAACAGAAAATACCTGGCCCAGGGCCCTGGTGGTCTAGTGGAACCCCACACACCCCAGCCCTAATCATGGTCACTGTAGTGAACCCATATAGCTGCCCCTGGTAGTCAGGTGGCCTGCCCCAGCCCCAACTGTGGTACCAATTAAAACCCAGCCCATGCCCTGGTAGTCAAGTGGAACCACAAGGTGGGGTGGAAAGGATGAGAAGGGACTTGGCAAGGTTGGAGGAATGGCCAAATGTATGGCAGCTTAGAGTCAATGCTAAGAAATGCAAAGTAATGCACCTGGAAAACAAAAACCCAGGGGAAGAGTACACAATGGGAGGTGAGATACTAACAACAACAAAAATGGAAAGGGACCTGAGGGTAGTCATATTAGATAACCTAAAGGTGAGCAAGCAATGTGAGATGGTAATAAGGAAGGCTGGGATGCATAGGGAGAGGCATCACCAGTAGAAAATAGGAAGTTGTTATCCCTCTGTACAGACAGCTGGTGAGACCCCATCTGGAGTACTGCGTGCAGTTCTGGAGACCCAATCTCTGTAAAGACATAGACAGGATGGAGGCAGTCTAGAGAAAAGCAACTAAAATGGTGTAGGGTCTGCACCAGAAGACATATCAAGAGAGACTTAAGGAGCTTAATATGTATAGCCTCGAGGAGAGGAGGGAGAGGAGGGAGAGGGGGGACATGATAGAAACTTTCAAGTACCTCACGGGAATCAACAAAGTCCAAGAGTGTAGCATCTTTCAGAAAAAAAGATGTGCAAGAACAAGGAGGCACAATTTGAAACTAGAGGGGGGACGGCTCAGAGGTAATGTGAGGAAGTATTTTTTCATGGAGAGGTTGTGGAGTCAAAAACAGTGGTGGAATTCAAGAATGCATGGGACAGTCATAAGGCAATTCTAGGGGGTGGGAGTAGGAAGAAGTAGGCTGTTGATTAGCTAGGATCTGCAGCTTATCCATTAGGTAGGGAAATGGGCAGACTGGGTGGGCCAAGTGGCTCTTATCTGCCATCAAGTTCTATGTTTCTGTTTCTATGTTTTCCACCCCAACCCCGATCACGGTACCAGTGAAATCCCTGTCCCCATGCTCTGGCAGTCTAATGGAACCACCTCGCCCTGGTCCGATCAGCAACATTAGTTCAAATGTGGCATTCCGCATAACCAGAGTGTACTGGCCCCCCATACCCTTATGCCAGCGGCCTAGCACAGTCCCTCCACTCTCGTCCACAGTCAGCCACCAACTGACAGATGACTGCAGGCTGTCACTATGAATGGCATTGGTTGTTTCTACTGGAACCAACAGCCCGCCATAGTGACAGCTCCCTGGTGTCTGTTGGGTTGGTGACTGGCCATCAACAGATGTGGATGGCTGTTCCAGTCACTGGCACAGGTAGGGATTGGGGGTCCTGTACATGCAGATTATGGGTAATGCCTCTATTGAACTAATGTCAGGGTGGGGGGGGTGTTCCACTAGACTACCAGGGCATGGGGATGGGGATTTAGCTGATACCATGATTGGGGCTGGGAGGGGTACCTTGACTACCAGAGCATGGGGATGGGTTTTAACTGGTATCACAATCAGGGCTGGGGTGGGGGGTTCCACTTGACTGCCAGGGCATTAGGACAGGGATTTAACGGGTACCATGATTGGGGCTGGGGTGGGGGGTTCCACTATACCACCAGGGAGGTCATGGCAGGATGCTGCATCAGTCAGGGATAGGTGCTGGAAGGGGCTGTACAGGTGCACTCCACTGGGTGCAGCTGAGCTAATGGGCTCATAATGAGCATGTATGGTGCCCATTTGCGCCATGCATGCCTAATGAGCTCATTAGCATTTACTGACTGAATATTGCCCTTGGGGTCATGGCGTATCCTGGTTTGTGCCATGCATTTCCCAATGGCAGTAGTCAGCCATGACCCTGGATGCACTGTACTGGACCTGGCAGTGGACCGTTCTGGGTGGTGCATCCAGGGTTGGATATTCAGACAGTATGCATGATCCATCCTGATCACTCATACTGTTTGAATATACCCTCATGACTGGCCAGTGCATCTGTTCTGCATTACACATCTTTGTGCTCGCACAACTGCCAGCTCTGAATATGTCCCCCGGACCCCTACACTGATAGGAATCCTGAGAATGGAGCTGAAGATAGGGGTATGCAATATATTCACTTACAGAAATAGCTCTTCAACAAAATGCCATGCAATTGTCAGCATTCCTCTTTAGCCTGAAGTCAATGCAGTAAATGAACTTACAGCATTTTTTCCTGGACTTATTGCAGATTAACCTTAGTATTATTGCCAAAAGTATCAACAGGTGTCAGTGTTAGTCCTCCAAAGTTTTTTTCATGGTCTGATTCCTGTTCAAACAGATGTGAATGCCATTCACTGTATGCCAAAAATGTGCCTGGTGGTCACTTGGGAGCAGACAAATAGACAAAAGCTCAAGAAACGTATTTCCTTTGCAAATGTTTTTCAGCATTTGTGTACTACAGAAAAAAATATTTTAGCTATAGCCTCCAGATGTGAGGAACTCCCACAGGCCCTGTGAGAGGAATTCCAGACCCCTGGAAAAGTTCAGACTCTGTGACCCATATGCCGCTGCACACAGTAGCATGCTGGGCAGCCCGAGCCCCATCTTTGGCACTTGGCCCCAGGAATTATCCCCGGCTCCCCCACCCTCTCATGGGCCCTGAACTCTCCACCCTCTCATGGGACCTGAACTCCTAACACTGGTACAATATGAATTTGTGCTGTTTGAATTAAAGGGGACATGTTATCAATAGGGTTTCTTAATGCCTGAAAGACTATAAACAGCTAATTTGAGTGAGCCATTGTGTTTATCTGTGATTCTTTGCAGTCCAGAGTTGTTCATATGTAAATCAGCCTGTAATTAAGGGCTGGGGGCAGCCATATGTTTTAGGTACTTGACAGGAAATGATGTCACCGAGGATCTTGGCCCTCCATTGACTGTAGGTTAAATAAGGAATAAACTGTTTTATTAGGTGTGTTTTAAGGTGTTATTATAACACTTTCTGTATTTATAGTAATTGTTTTGTATGTGCATTGAATCTAGTGAGTTATCACCCTTACATTTCGAACTGTTAGTAAAAATAATCCATCTTTAGGATTGCTTTAACCTCTAGGCTATACTTCCAGCTGATCATCAAAAGCTACACATCTCAAGGCTGGCTCTGTGGTGCTAACAGGTATTGGGGCCCTGTATCAGGATTTCTAAACCCTGTCTGTGTTCATGTTATTACAGATTTCTGGGGCTGCCACAACACCGACTTCTGTCTTTTCCCTTTCCTTCTCTTACAGTCTTTTCTCTTACAATTTTGGGTGTGAACTCAGGTCTACAAGATGTAAATGTGGCTATGTACCTACTGGCCTGGCATCATGGGGCCAGCCTTGGAATGTGAAGTTTTTTGATTATCAGCTGGCAGTACAGCCTATAGGTTAAAGCAAAGAGCTGTGAACAAGCTTCATTCATCCAGCAGAATGGGTTTTGATTCCATCATGATACTTGTATACTGTGTGACCAGAGCAAGTCACTTAACTTCCCTGTGCTCCCAAAACACACCCAAAAACAAGCTGTAGCTGTGTGGCTTTCCTGGACCATGACAGTAAAAACAATCTAAGCATGTGTTGTGATTCTGAAAATATTATGCTCTTTTTATCCAGATTTGACTTGAAAAGAAAAAAAAAAAGGACACCATTACTTGTTTATTAATTGCAAAAAACACATGAACAAGCTTCATTCATCCAGCAGAATGGGTTTTGAGTCCATCATCAATTGATTCTGGGTGGGGCTTTTATCACTGAGCTGTCTGAGCTGTCTTAGGCAAACTACACAGTGATAAGCCAGTCAGAAAAGACTTGCCTGCTTCTGTTTGAGGCTGAGAAACTTGTTATACTGCAAAGAACAAACTAGAATTCATTTGAGGAACTGGGGACCAGGTAAGACATAATATTGTTGGTGACTTGTTAGGAAGATTATCTATGCTTTCTACAGAAAGTTTCATTTTTTCTTATTGGCATTAAGAAGAGAATTGCAGGATTCCATTAAAGTGTAGTAATTTTATAACCAAAAGGAGTGAAATACAACTGAAGTTGCTTGATTCCTGTGCTTGAGACCTAGGATTTGGAAGGATATTTGTGCAGCATTTTAGAAGTGTCCTGCTGGCTGAGGAGTGAGTTCATTTTTATCCCTGGACTCAGTAGAGTGGTTTGTGTAGGAGCAGTGGTCTAGTAAATTGTGGTGTTGGTTGAATTACTACAAAGGGCAATACTCACCGGGGTGGTGGAGCAGTGGTGTATTTGATTGTTTCTAACAGTCACCGGTGGTTGTGCTACCACCCACCTTCCCCTCACCCTGCCCACCCCAGGTGTAGGCATTTCCTTATAGCCAAGGTTCTGACATCACTTCCTCAACAGGTATTGGGCAGAACTGTCATATTCTTAAAAACCCAGCACAGTGCATAAAGGGTAAGTACACACCAAAAAAAAAAAAAGATATTTTATATATTACTCATTGTATTTTATAAGGGAGAGGGACATGTGGGGAGTGGTGCAATGCACTGGCTGTGGGGCAGCAGTTTTCTGGGAGACATTCTGGAACCTGCATTGCTGCCCTATTTGCAGGCAACTGCCAGCTCTGAGGGAGGAGGTTGTCCACCTCCAGGCTGAACTGGCAAGGACTAAGGAGGCCTCCCCCACCCAAAGAACACCAGTTCCACAACCACTGCCTCAGAGGTTGCCAAGTGTGAAGAGCAGTTGGACCACAGTGGGTTCTGGGAGGGTGAGGGTGGTGGAGCAGGAGGCGTAGCCCTCTAGTTGTATCTTTACACAAATCATATGTCAGTCTGGCAAATCAAGGTTCCTCTATGGTGACACCTTCAGTGGAGACCAAGAAGAATGCTGGGGACATCCACAAGGGAGACCCACAAAAGGGTGGCAAGGGACACCACAGGGAAAGGAAACAGCTTCTGATAGGGGACTCAATTGTTAGGGGTGTAGACCTGGGGAAGGGAGGAGAGGAGAGGAGAGGAGGAGGAGAGGAGAGAGGAGAGAGGGAGAGTAAGGTGCCTGCCTGGTGCCATGGCTTGAGGGACAGGAAGCAAATCCTTAGGATTGCAGAAGCACCTTCACAGGAGAGGGAACTAAATATCATTGTCCACCTTGGGACAAATGACCTAGCTAGGCATGAGATCAGTGCAGTGCAGGATGAATTTGTGGAGTTGGGGAGGGGCCTCAGACAGGTAGCAAGCATGGTAACCTTCTCAGAGGTGCTGCCAGTCTATGGCAGGGGTGAGACTATGATACTGCACACCATGCAGTTTAATGAATGGTTGCAAAACTGGTGCAGAGCACAGGGCTTTGGCTTCACTGGGGACTGGGGGTCCACCTGGAGAGATGAAAGTCTATACTGGCATGATGGTCTGCATCTGTCCAGGAAGGGAAACAAGCTCCTAGGTGACAGGTTTAAATGCTTCCTTGGCAAGCTTTTAAACTAGCCAAGGGGGGAGGTGCTGATAGAAAACAGGAAAGTTCAAGTCTTCTCCCACAAAGCGTGGCAGGTAGTAGGGAAAACACTGAGGTATAGAGCTTGACAGAGGGCAGGACAGGGGTAAATGGAAAAATAGACAAGGGCAATAAGAGAAGGGATGGGGTAAAACAGGATAAAGCCAACATTAAATGAAGGGCAATGAGTACCAATGCCTGTAGTCTGGGAAACAAGCTTCCTGAGCTAGTAGCCCTGATGGAAGAGGAACACTTGGATATTGTGGCAGTCACAGAAACATGGTACATGAAGAACCATGACTGGGATGTCAACATAACAGGGTACAGAATTTACAGAAGGGACAGGGAGGGTAAAAGAGGAGGTGGAGTAGCTCTCTACACAAGGGAAAGGATCAAAGCTGCAGAACTAAAAAGTAAAGGGGGAGGACAAGATGCACTCTGGGTCACCTTGGAGACAGGGAATGGCATCACAGTCTGCACAGGGGTTGTATACAGATGCCCATCTCAAGGGGAGGAAATGGACAAGAAAATTATATAGGACATTCTCAAAATGGCTAAAAAAGGGGAGATACTGTTGATGGGGAACCCGAATATGCCAGATGTTAACTGGATGACATGGACTGCAGCCACATCCCAGAGCAGGGTCATTCTTGATGCCCTACAGGGGGCATGCCTTAGACAGCTAATGGTGCAACCCACTTGGGAGGGAGCAATATTAGACCTGGTACTCTCAAATGGAGAGAGGATCACAAATTTAGAAGTCAGTAGACATCTGGGAACAAGCGACCACTGCATAGTGTGCTTCACAATAAACACAACCATGGAGACAAGCCATACAAAGACAAGGATACTTGACTTTAGAAGGGCTGACTTTGGCATAATTGGTGAATACCTGAGGAATGCATTAGCAAATGACCAGAAAGGAGGGGTGGAAGAACAATGGAGAAAAATCAAAACTGCCATCATGGAGGCAACAAGCCTTTGTGTGAAACAAAAAAAGAAAACAAAGCGGAATGAAAAAACACTTTGGTTCTCAAATGAGGTGTCAGGGAAGGTTAAGGAGGAAAAGGCTGCATTCATATAAGGAATCACAGAAGGAGCACGACAGGAAACTGTGTCAATGTATCTTGACAGGGTATAATGATCCACAGGGTGGGAAGGACAATCTTGATGGGCTTAGGCCTTCTTTTGTCCATTATCTGAGAATTAAAGCAGAAAGAAGTAGGGAAGGCAGTCAGAAAAGCAAAGGCCCAAACCGAGGAAAAGATAGCCAACTCAGTTAAGAAGGGGAATAAAACCTTTTATAAGTACATTAGGGAGCATAGAAAGGTTAAGGGAGGGATAGTGAAGATTAATAAAGGAGAGGGAAGGTGGGCAGAGGGATACAGTGAAAAGGCAGAGATACTGAATGAATACTTTTTCTCAGTATTCACAAAAGAAGAAGAGGAGGAGTTACCTAAACCAAACAATAGAAGCACTCTGGGTAGTGGGGTTGACGCTAGTCCATTTACAGAAGAAAGAGTCCTGAAAGAACTCCTAAAACTCAAGGTGGACAAAGCAATGGGCTTGATGGGATTCACCCTAGAATCCTAAAAGAACTAAGGAGGACCTAGTGACACCACTGACCACACTTTTAACAAATCATGGGAGGATGGGGTGGTACCTGAGGATTGGAGGAGGGCAGATGTGATTCCCCTTCACAAAAGTGGGAGCAAGGCAGAAGTAGGAAACTACAGACCTGTTAGTTTGACCTCAGTGGTGGGGAAAATGATGGAATCACTTCTGAAAGCAAGAATTGTTGAGTACCTAGAGGCCAGCGAGGCACAGGACCCAAAGCAGCATGAATTCACAGCAGGAAGGTCATGTCAGATGAATCTAATCGATTTTTTTGACTGGGTGACCAAAGTAATAGACCAGGGAGGGGCTGTGGATATGGTCTACCTAGACTTTAGCAAGGCATTTGACACAGTCCCACACAAAAGATTAATAATCAAGTTAGCCAGCCTGGGAGTTAGTCCCAGGGTGGTAGCCTGGGTAGCAAACTGGCTGCACTACAGGAAGCAGAAGGTAATAGTGAATGAAACACATTCTGAAGAAAGGGGGGTTACTAGTGGAGTACCTCAGGGCTCAGTACTGGGTCCAGTCCTCTTTAACGTCTTTATAGGTGACATTGCAGAGGGTCTGGAAGGAAAGGTATGCCTCTTTGCAGATGACACAAAGATCTGTAACAGAGTTGATACACAAGGGGGGTAGAAAGGATGAGAAGGGACATGGCAAGGTTGGAGGAATGGTCAGACATATGGCAACTTAGATTCAATGCAAAGAAGTGCAAAGTAATGCACCTGGGAAATAAAAATCCACAAGAAGAGTACACAATAGCAGGGGAGGTACTAACAACAACAATCATGGGGGTAGTCATATCAGATGACCTAAAGGTGGGTAAGCAATGTGAGAAGTCGGTAAGGAGAGCCAGGGGGATATTGGGATGCATAGGGAGGGGCATCACAAGTAGAAAAAGGGAAATGGTTATTCCTCTGTACAGACAGTTGGTGAGACTCCATCTGGAGTACTGCATGCAGTTTTGGAGACCTCATCTATATAAGGACATAGACAGGATGGAAGCAGTCCAGAGGAGGGCAACTAAAATGGTGCAGTGTCTACATCAGAAACCATATGAAGAGAGACTGAGAAAGCTTAATATGTATACCCTTGATGAAAGGAGGGACGGGGGCATGATAGAAACCTTAAGTACCTCAAGGAAATCAACAAAGTCCAGGAGGGTAGCATCTTTCAGAAAAGATGTGTAAGAACAAGGGGGCACAATTTAAAGATAGAGGGGGGACGGCACAGGGGTAATGTGAGTAAATGTTTTTTTCACGGAGAGAGTGGTGGACGCATGGAACCACCTTCCTGGAGAGGTTGTGGAGTCTAAAACAGTGGGGGAATTCAAACATGCATGGAACAGACATAATGCAATTATAGTGGAGGGTTTCAGGAAGTAGGCTGTTGGTTAACTAGAATCTGCAGCTTATCCAATAGGTAGGGAAATGGGCAGACTGGGTGGGCCAAGTTGTCCTTATCTGCTGTCAAAGTCTATGTTTCTATGAACTGTCTTTGGGCCATTTTACTATTTTGGGGTGGGGTTTAAAGTGCTGATAATTTGCATTTTATTATAGAAGAGTTTCTGTCAGGGAAAGAAAAATACAATTCAGACTGTGTAATATATTATTTTATATATTATATATACACAAGGAAAAGCCCACTGAGCATGACAGGAACCTATACCTTAGATAGGACTACAGGTACTATGCATAAACTACAGCCCTAATGGCATTCCTCAGACCTCCTACCATATATATAAGTGTATATATATGTGTGTATATATATATATATATATATATGAATGAGAGATGACTGCCCCCACTCCATATGGTGATGCATTGCATGCTAGCCTCAGAGATTTGGTAGGGTCATAGTGTGCTAACCATTTGCTGCTTAGAAGATGATTCTTGCAAGCCTGGAATGCTTCCTCACACTGTGGTGACCAATTCCATTGCGCTTGTTTCTGTAGAAAGTAATGGCTTGGTTGCAACAATGTGGACAATTGGTCTAGGAATCCTCCATAATAGTTCAAGCGTCCTAAAAATTATCTAAACTGTGTCACATTTGTTTGTGCAGGTGCCTTGACTATAGTATCCACCTTACTCTCTGTTGGGTGTAGGCCTTAGGCGTCAATCCGATAACCTAGGTACTCAACAGAATTTTGCAGAAATTGGCATTTGACTAGCTCTACTCTCAGTCCATACAGCTGCAGTATGGACAAAATTTGTTCCAGGATTGCCAAATGCACTCCCACAGTGGGTGCTGCTCCCAAGATATCATCCATAAAGCATGCTTCATGGTCCAGTCCATGCAGTATCTGGTCCATTGTGTTCTGGAAAATTGCTGGCACTGTGAAAGTCCATATGCCAAGCAATGATACTGGTAAAGTCCCTTGTGGGTGTTGATGGTTAGATACGGTTCCGACTCTGGTTCCAGTTCCAACTGCTGGTATGCAAAAGATAAGTCCAGCTTGCTAACGAATTTCCCCTTGAGAGTGTGGCAAACAAGTCCTCTGCATTGGGTAATGGGTATGGATCATGCTATATACAATGATTCACTGTAACCTTGTAGTCACCACACAACCTCACTGCTTTGTCTCATTTCAGTACCACAATGATAGGGGCAGCCCAGTCACTCATCTCTACTTGTGAGATGATACCAATACCGTGGCTTTCGAGATGGTCCAGTTCTTTCTCCTCTGTTTCCCTTAAAGTATAAGGTACTGGTCGAGGCTTATGGAAAATTGAGCAGCTCCCAGTTGCACTCGGATCTTTGCTTTGAAATCCTGGATTATGCCATAACTGTCCTGGAAAATAGGACCATGTTTGTCCAATACTTTCTTTAGCGCATCTTGCGGTGCTTTGGTCACAGTGTTTAAGCTGAAGATCTTTTCCCATTTCAATTTGATCCATGTCAGCCAGTCTCTGCCTAGTAACGCAGGCCTTTCTCCTTGTACCACCACCAGAGGCAAGGTCCACGTTCCTCCCTCGTAGGTGACTGCTACTTCAATCTCCCCTAGCACAGGTATTGGGTCTCCCGAGTAAGACAAGCATTGAATATATGATGGTTGCAGTGGACACTGCTGAGATTTCTCTCTGTAGATATGCTCTGGTGCAAGAGATACTGAGACTCCAGTGTCAAGCTGCATGCTAACCGGGATTCCCGTCAGCTCCATTTGGAGGTACATTTCTGCTGCATTTGCCCGTGTTGCATAAACCATGAACAGACGCAAAGCCTCATCTTCTGTTTCAATGGTTGTAGTGTTATCTGTGACATACCGTGCAGCAACAGTCTGTGATGTACTGTAGCACACTTTCAGTATGTGACCCACTTTTCTGCAACTGCGGCATTTCTCATGTCAGAATCAGCATGTGCTTTGCTTGTGGTTACCTCCACACCTGAAACGTGATTTTGACCTTGCAGAAATACCCTGTGGTGCTGGCTTCTGAAATGTTTGGGGTTGTTGATAAACATATGAAGGACCACTTCATGGTGTGAAATATCCCTTGGGAGCTGGAGTATGGATGACCTTGTGAGTGCCACTTCTTTGGGGTTCACAATGTCCTGCTAACCCCTGGTATCCTTCCGAGTGACCTCCATAGCGAGGGCAATCTCACAGGCTTTTTTGAAGGTTAAGTTATTTTCTGTCAAAATGCATTTTTGATAGGCTTCTCCTCTCAGACCACAGACAAAGTGATCCCAGGGGGCATCCTGCAGAAACTGGCCAACGTCACAAGTGCTTGCCAGATGCTTCAAAGCAATGATCTAGTCAGCAAGAGCTTCCTCCTCCTCTTGGTTCTGACAATAAAAACTGAAGCGTTATGCAATCAGAATTTAATTTGGGCTTGAAATGCAGTGAAAGTGTCTCTGTGAGTTGGGCATATGGCAAGTCTACCACCATGGCAGGTGCAGTCAGATTCTTGAGGATTTGGTACATTGTAGGTCCCAAAACTGCTAGGAAGACCTTTGTCTTTTTTGCATCAGGAACTTCATTTATCTCCAACCAGCATTCAAAGTGTTCAAAGTAAGAATCCAAGTCCTCATTTGATTCATCAGATTCTGGTACTCTGCCAGTTGCTGCCATGGCTGTGGCAAGTTGTTCTGTAGCTGCAGTGTCCACAAAAAAAAGTCTCTGTCTTTTATTTTTGAAGGCTTTTCAGTATGTGTTGCAATTTCTCTATTATACCACAAGAGGCTGCTGCTGAGCTGCTTTTACTGCTGTAGTCAGGAATCTATGCTGCTGATGTAGGTATTGACATAATTTATGACTGTAGTTCTTAGGTTTCACATACCAGAAAAAGCTGTTTCCCACTCTGTAATTCTTTTCTTTTCAAATTCAGCAAGTTGAAGAGACAGTTCACGCTAGCTGGAGTTTTGTTTTTTCACTTGCTATATATCTGTAAGTAAGCAAGAGATTGCAGCATACAACCTTATAGTGTTCACAGGAGTCTGGCAGCTAGAGAAAGATGAGGCAGCTTGGTGAAACAAATGAGAGTTAACAGGTGGGAAATTTATTATGCTTTAAAAAATGCATTAGGTCATGTAACATTTCTTGCACTCATCTGTGTTGTATTGCAGTCATCCTCAGTCACTAGTGTAATGTATTGTGGGGTCCTGTGCAGGGAGACTCAGTTACAGAAGGCATGTTGTAGTAGCCATCTTTATTTCAACTTAAAGACAGTGGTCACACATCAGTGGACATACACAAAGAAAAACCCACTGGGCATGACAAAAACTTGTACCTTAGCTAGGACTACAAATACTCATATGCATAAACTACAGCCCTAATGGCATTCCTTAGACTTCCTACCACATATATATTCATGTCCATACTACCATACATATTCTGTACATGTATATACTACAGATTGTGTTCATTTTAAGTCATTGAATGGGCTGCACAGCTATTAGCTTAGAAACTGATAGAGCAATTGCCTGACATAAAAAAAAATCTGCTTTATCTTTGAAAGTGTTCTCTTGCCTCTGGGGTAGTTCCTATTATCACTATATTTTTTTTTATTAATTCATATAAATATTTGGCCAGTCCTTGTAACTAACCTTCCTTGCAGCTAGCCGAATACCATCAACCAGATAGGTGAAAGCAGGGTGCAGGCAGGTATTTTAACACACAAAAGGCTAACCTACTATTCTTCTGTTTTTACCAAGGAGTCCTTTCTTTTTCTATCAAGCATTTTCTGCCCAGGTCCTCACCTCCCCTGCTGTCTACCATCTCCCTTAGGAATTCCTCACTGCAGAATCCCTCACTGACTTTCCCCCATGGTGGGGAGGGAGGAGCTGTCCTCCCCACTCCAAAACACACATTCAGAAGTTTGGCAAGGGTCCCAAGTGGTGAAGTGGGCAAGGGCAGGTGAGTGGAGCTTCATGTCCTTGCTTCTTCTTTTCACATTTTCTGGTCCCTCCCCCAACTGGCAGCATGCAATGAGGTGGAGGTGCACACACACTGCAGTATCTGCTGCTGGCCATCCCTATATCCTATCCCCATGGTTGGTCCTGCTGCTCTGCCACCACACCTCCATATTGTAGCAGTGTAGGTGCGGTGTGGCTGATCCTCCACTCCCCAGGAGAGGATGGCAGTCAAACAAATGCTCAGTCATCTACCTCCCTGGCTGACCAGCAGTGACCTGAGTCTGTTCCCAAACCCGGGTCACTGGTGTTGTAGGAGGTGTGGCATCCAGCACCTCAACCCTCTGCACCACTGAGCTGGCTGCCAAGAAGCATTACTGATTTTGGCAGTGATCAGCAAATACAAGCAAGCAAAGATTTGCCATTGTCAAATACTTGTTTAGTAAAAAGCACTGGTAGTGTCAGTAGACATGTATTACTACACACCTAGCTTACCAACTACACAGTATAGTGTGCGCAGTATAGTGTTCACAACTTTTGCTTTAAAGAGGTAATCTGGCCAAAAAGGTTACATTGCAGAATTAAAATTGGCATATGCCCAATAAGCCACATAACAAAAATTAGACCTCAGAGTCGCTTTGTTTAAAAGTTACGGGCCATTTTGCAACCTTGATTTCACCCCCTGTTCAAAAAATCCAGTTCCAGTGAAGAGCTACTGATGATGTCATAACAAGAACTCACAGCTTAGTGCTCCATGTCAACAACCTTACAGAACTTATTTCTCCAAAGTTTAAGACACTGTAGTTGTAGTAATCATTAAAAAAAACTGACATAGGGTTGGGTGCAGTGCATATGTTTCCAAAATGTTCTGATGCATGGTACTGTACTTTATAATGCATCAAGAGATGGTGTTGGAATGCAACGCTAGAAAAAGCTATGGAATGTCAATGTGGTGCACAGTTTCAGAATATTGGTGATAATAAATCTTGGAATGTTGCAGGATGTGCAATCTTGAAATGTGGTGGGGACCACACAACACTCAATCTCAGAACATGACAGGTACCCACATCTAGGAATTTGGTGGGGGCTGACAGTCTCAGAATATATTGAGGATGCACACTGTCAGAATGTAACTAACACACAGCTTTTTCTGAAACATCTTGTGCTTGCCACATTCCAGAATTGTACACAAACACCACATTTCAAGATCGCAAACTACATCCCTACCACATTCAGATATTGTGTGTCCCTGCCACCTTCTGACATTGTGCGTTACTGCCACATTCCAAAAGTGCACATCCCCACCACTTTCCAAATTTGTGTGCGAATGCCACATTCTGAAATTGTCATCACTACATTCCAAAATTGTGTCACAGACACATTTTGAAATATTGCATTCCAGCCACATTCCAAAATTGCATGTCACCACCACATTCTGAATTTGCATATCCCCTGCCACATTCTGAAATTGTGCATCCCAGCTGCTTTCGGAAATTTTGTCACCACTACATTCCAGAATTGCACGTCTTAGTCATATTCTGAAAATGCTCATACTCACCACATTCCAAAATTATACATTTCCATCACATTCTGAAATTGCATTTCCTAGCCACATTCCAAAACTGGGCACTCGATCACATTTAAAATTGTGTGTCCCAGCCAAATTCAGAAACTGTACTTTCCTGATACATGAAATTGTTTGTCACTGTCACATTCCAAAATTGTCCATCTTTGTCACATTCTGAAAATATGAATCCCCACTATGTTCCAAAATTGTGCAATACACCACGTTCTGAAAATGATTATCTCTGCCACATTTTGAAATTGCATGTCCAAGTGATATTTAATTGCACATCCCTGCTCCATCAAAAATTGTGCATACCCGTCACATTCTCGAATGCATTTCCCTGCCATGCTCCAAAATTACACATCCCAGCACATTCCAAATATGTACATTCTTGTCATATTCTGAAATCACATGTCACCACCACATTCTGAAACTGTGCATCACCACAGCATGCCAAAATTATGTGCCTGTAACACATTGCAAAATTGTGCACCTCTGCCACATTCTAAAAATTTATGACACTGCTACAGTCTATATTTCAGTCTCTCTCTGCCACATTCCAAATTTGTGTATCCTGGCTACTTTCTGAGGTTGTTTAATTGCTGCATTCCACAGTTGAAACCTGGTGACATTGTGAAACCTCATCCCTGCAGTTTTCCAAAAATTGTACACAACTTTGGCATGCTAAAGCCATGTTTGCTGTTGCATTCCAGTACCCCCCATCTGCATCTGCGCTTTTTGAAAAAGTATGTTCTGTACCCACTCAGTGTCAGATTTCCTTTTCCAGATATTTACAACTGCTGTATTATGTAACATGGGAGAAATAAAGAAGCTATAAAGAAGCTTGCAGGGAGGACTAGGCTGTGAGTTCTGGTTATGACATCATCAGTAATGCTTCACTGAAACTGGCTTTTCTGAACAGGAAATGAAATTAGGGTTACAAAATGTCTTGTTATTTTTAAACAAAGTAACTTAGATAGCTCATTTTGTGGCATCACGCTTATCGGGGAAACACTGATCCAAATTCAAATTTTGAATTTATTGATGTTAGAAATTTTGGCTGGACTCCCTCTTTAACAGGTTGAAACAAAACTCTGACATCACTAATCATGTGCTTACTTATAGACTAACTAGCTGTTTTGTAGGGATCCTGAACATAATTCTGATGGCAGTGCTTACAGATTTTTAACACAGCCCTACCCCTCATTCATTTAACAGTTCAGGCAGAGGTAAAGGCATACAGTCGTACCATAAACCATTGAGAGGAGTCACCACGTGGCTGAAGACAGATTGAGACCTTCCTAAAGAAGGCAGTATAGCATAGTGGTTATGGGCACTGAGCTGCAAACCTGGATACCTGGGTTTGAATCCCATCTGCACCCACTTGTATACTGTGTGACCCTGAGCAAGTCACTTAACTTCCTTCTGCTCCCGGGTCACACCTGGAAACAAGATCTGGCTTAGTGTGCCTTTTCTGGTTAAACAAGTTCCCTTCCCTTTCTTCTAGTTATGCACCAGACTCCCCAACCTTACCATATTTTAGCCACAGATACAACTGCAGAGGAAAGGCAAATTTAGTATTCCAAGCTGTGGACACTCATACTTCTCCTACATTAGTTAAGCAGTAAGTCTCAAAACATATTCAGAATGAAAAGTTTGCCCCTTAGGCAGCATCATCAGTCTCCCAACTTGCTTGAATTCAAACTTGGCAACATTTAGTCTTCAACTCTCTTCATCCAAATTTTCTCCTTGCTCTTCTCTTGCCTGAAACTCCTCCACTTTTCCAGTCATTAGGATCTGTAAATTAAAACAGGGCTGCCCCCAGACCTTTAAAAATAATACACAAAGTATATGTTTTTTAGTTTGCTGCCTGGCTGTATGCTGCTTGGTAGGCCAGCCCTTAATTTGAATATCTGCTTGACAGATTTAGGGTGTGCAGGGCGTGTACTTGAGTATGCCTGGGGGCAGCCCTGAACAGAAAGGTCGTGCCTTCATAGATAATACTTTGAAGTTCTGGCATTAAGAAAAGCATTTATAACTCCCAAGGCTCACAAACATTGTCACACCCCATCAAAGTGCTTACAAATGATGTATGTCTGGAATGATGAATCCAGGAACACTGATTTAAAAAAAGATAAAGCATTTATAAATGCCGAATGTTTGCTGCTGGTATTGCTTTTGTACCGGGTCTGGTTTGTACACATTTTTACTATATATTTACACAGGACAGAGCCGATGAGATGCAGTATCTCATTTTCAGTGGTGTCTTGCTTTGACACATTGTTAGAGTGTAATTACCCAGGATACAGCTGGAGCCAGGGTTCTCTTTTCTGGGATTCTAGTTTGGTTAGGGTTCTACAGTTGAAGTCCTGGTTTGGTTCAGTTCTGTTTAATAATTACATGCTTGAGTCCTAGTTCAGTTTGTTTCAAAGCTTTTGATGTCATTTTTACGTTCGCTTGCACGCATGTGCAAGGAACGTTTTGGGAGAGTAGCACACTTAGAGGTGTGCCTCTCCCACCCAATGCACTGCTCCCTTGAGCAGGCATGGCGGTCCTGAACCAATGGGTGCAGCAGCTCAGTATGACAGCGGTGTTCCTTTGCTTCAAAGAAAAACACCACTGCCATGCTGGCGCCGCCCCATCACCGCTACCTCCCGTTACACGTCCATCACGCGCCCCCAAAGCTTCGTTGCCGGCTGAGGCCCACCCAGCGTGGTAAACATTGTTTGCCGACGGGGTGCCCAATCTCCTGTCAGCCCCACGCCCCCAAAGCCATCCTGCTGCCATGCTGGGAGCCCACCCCAGTGTGGCAAACGTTTGCTTTATTTTGCCGACGGGGGTGCCCAATCCCCTGTAAGCTCCTCAGCCCCCCCAGCCATCTTCTGCCATGCTGGGAGCCCACCCCAGTGTGGCAAACATCCCACATCGTTCTTTTTTTTTTCAAACCTGTAAAACAAAAACTGTCCCGCGGCGCGTCTCCGAACCCCCCTCCCACAACCCGCACCCACGCACTGTGCACCCAGCCTCCCCACACCCCTCCTCACCCCATACTTACCTCCGGACTCCGGCACGATGATCTTCGGTGGACCGGGAACACGTCTGCACTCTTCAAAGGCGACCGCGAACTGAGGAAATGCCGGTAAGCTGTATAATGGGCTAGATGGGGGGGTTCAACTTTATTGCATATCTCAGTCATTTTTTGGAATTTTTGCACCAAATTTTCAACATGGGGTTTTTGGGACCCCTTCTCATGAATGATTCACTGTCATGGTGTTATTCAGGCCCGAAGGGTGATTTCGCAGGCACTGCACAGTAACTGCATGAAATCATCCTTTGGCCTTGAATAACACCATGACAGTGACATTATTCATGAAAAGGGGTCCCAAAAAGCCCATGTTGAAAATTTGCTGCAAATATTCCAAAAAATGACTGTTTTACGAGTGTGCGTTGCGCAGTTCCTACGCAGGCTCATAAGTTCGCAAATTTTCAATATTTTCACTCCAGATTTTCAACATTGCCATTTTATCACACCTTCTTATGAGTTGTACAGCTGTCATTTTTCACATCTCACCCAAAACATGTTTCCGCCCATGTAGCGCACAATGGCGCAGTCGGTGCACGAAATCAATGTATGGAACAATTAAGAAAATCACAGAGACACTGTTCATGAGCAGAGGTCTTAAAATGGCTATGTTGAAAATTTGGTGAAAAAATTCCTAAAAATGACTGTTTTACGAGCGTGCGTTGTGCAGTTCCTACACACGCTTGTATGTTTGCGAATTTTCAATATTTGCACTCCAGATTTTCAACATTGCCATTTTACCACACCTTCTCATGAGCAGTACAGCTGTCATTTGTCACATCCTGCCCAAAATGTGTTTTCTGTCCATGTAGCGCACAGTGGCGCAGTTGGTGTGCAAACTCAATGTATGGGACACATTAAGAAAATCACAGTGACACTGATCATGAGCAGGGGTCTTAAAATGGCTGTGCTGAAAATTTGGTGAAAAAATTCCTAAATATGACTGTTTTATGAGTCTGCGTTGCGCAGTTCCTACGCACGCTCGTAAGTTTGCGAATTTTCAATATTTTCACTCCAGATTTTCAACATTGCCATTTTACCACACCTCCTTATGAGCACTGCAGCTGTCATTTTTCACATCTTGCCCAAAACGTGTTTCCACCCATGTAGCGCACAATGGCACAGTCGGTGTGCGAACTCAGTGTATGGGACACATTAAGAAAATCACAGTGTCACTGTTCATTAGCAGAGGTTTTAAACTGCTAATGTTGACAATTTGGTGAAAAAATTCCTAACAATCACTGTTTTACCAGCGTGCATTGCACAGTTCCCATGCACGCTCCTAGGTTTGCGAATTTTCAATATTTCCACTCCAGATTTTCAACATTGCCATTTTACCACACTTCCTTATGAGTAGTACAGCTGTCATTTTTCACATCCTGCCCAAAACGTGTTTCCGCCTATGTAGCTCACAATGAGGGTAACAAAAAGGTCATGCTGGCAATTTATTGTGCAAATACCAGCAATCGCACAGGGCATTAGGGTAAAGCACCATACATGCCAAACACCACTGCAAACACCTGCAAGTGAATGTTCGGCATTGACAAATGCTTGTTTAGTTCTAGTTCAGTTCGAGTTTGAGTTAACTGTTACACAATGAGGAAAATGTACTTATATAAAATGAAACACAAGCAGACAGTTGAAAAAAGGAAACCACATTTGTAACTTTATTTACATAATGTAATCAAATAATCATGAAATAAAAGGCAAGTAAAAGGCAAATATAAATGTTCAAGAATTTAATTTCACAAATGCAGACCGAGCTAGTGTGTTAACTGATAAGTGAGATCTTCTGCCGTGTAGAACTTGCTTGCAGAATGAGAACACTCTCACTGCTACTGCTGCTAACTGGCAAGCAAAGGTACTTCTGTGCAGGCTTTACTAGTTTGGGAAACAGGTGTCTTCCTGTCTGATTCCAGAATTCCAGGCAGTTGTCGGTGTAACTGTCATGTTCTAAATAAGTTTTTAGTTCACTGGATGACACTGATCTGGTTGCTGTTGAAGAGGGACCACCCAGACTGGATAACATGTCCAGGACATCAGTTGTTGGCCTTTTTGCTGATGGCTCATCATCATGGCATGATGAACAGGTGTCCTGTGGCTAGTCAGTCAGTATCCCATCTTCAATGACTTTATAAATAGAATCCCATTCGGCCATTGGGGCAAACTTTAGCTGCTTATATGCAGGGCACAAGACAGTTGCAACCTTAAATTTTATGTGCACTATGAATTTTGCTTTGATATTGACAGTCATTATTAACTTCAATGAAGAAATAATTTCACAGTCTGTTGGCAGTACTTCTCACAGCTGGAGAAATGTAGAATAACATGGATACACTAGTTGAGCTGTAGGATTTTTATCTGCTGACAAAGAATTGCTAGAGTGCACAAGAGAATTCAGCATGGTAAATTAACTAGTCTATCGAGTTTCAACATCAAGTTTAAGTGACTTTGGGAAATTTGAATTTGCCCCAATATCTTTTAGCTTCTTCCCTATCTGTGCTGTTGCCAAAACTTCTATCACTTCAGCAGACTGTCCAACATGCTGTCTACCTCCAATAGCAAGTTTCATTACCAGATTAAGATTATGATCAGAACAGCTTGTTCTAATTGCAGAGGGAAATGCTGCTAGCATGTTACAGTACTAGTATTGTCTGTCACATGAAAGATTTCACAAGCTGGTGGAAGTCATGACTGTAGAGCTTGGATTGATTCATGAATATTTACAGCAGTTTTAGGAACTTCCATCAAGAGAACACCTGGCACAAAATGTCCTAGTTCAAAGGAATCTGTAAGGTGCTGGACAGTTAGGCACATGAAGGACCTCTTTAAGTGGTCATCAGACCATATATCTGTTGTTGTGCCAATAAATTCAACATCAGATAACTGCTTAATAACTTTTTTTCTGGCCATGTTGTATACAACCGGAAGGTAATTCTGCCTTATTGTGGACTCATCTGGCAGTACCTCTGCAACATTTATCTTGCCATGCTGTGCACCAATGTCTAGCAGCATCTGACAAAAATTTTGGAAATCGGTCTTAGAAATCATTTCAAAAAGCTCTAACTATTTGCAGCACATTATAGTGTACCGAGTCTGTTCCAATCCTACTTTTAAGTGACTTGGATACAGAGCAAGCTGCCGATGTCGAACTAGATTACTTAGATACAAACAGAGTTTTTCTTTTGCAGAAACAGTGAATTGTGGATTGCTTGTCACATACAGATCCTAGTTTCTTCCTGTGGCTGTCACTCAGTAGATGGCTTGTTAATGTTGTTGTGGTGTTTGCTGGAATGGCTAAACGTCCTTACATGCTCTGCATATGGCCCATCTCCTTTCCATACTCCCTTCCACCACATGGTTCCAAAAGCTGTCTTTACATTTCTCAGAATGGTAGTCAGTTATTTCAACTAACCCCTCTTTTAATTACTTGATCACTTGATCACATCCTGCTTTTCTTTGTCTCTCTCTCAGCTCTGTCTGGTGTTTTACATGCAGCCATTTATTTAATTTCTGGTGAAGTACTTCTATCTGCAAATAGCAAAAAAAAAAACCTGAAAGCCTTTTTTTAGCCATTTTTAGATAAAAAAAATTAATGTTAAAATACTGAGTAGTGCTTTTTATACGGACAACTTAAAATCACCCAAACAGTATCAGGAAAAAACACTGTGGGCCAGATATTCAAAACTTTGCGCTGGGCAAAAAACGTTTGCCCTAACAGTATGGGGAATAATATACAGTTTTGATCACTGTTCTTTCACATCTGCTGCTTCCTGCAGCTGTACTGAGTCCATGCATTTGCTGGCACACACATTGGCCATGTAGTTCATCTGTACCTGCCCTCATGTTGCAGTGCACTGTGTTGTTGTTGTGGGTTGCACTTCCTGGTTGCTTTATTCAGTGCTGTCTTATTCCCTGGCTATTTTTGTCCTGCACTCCCAGACCAGTTTGCCCGGCTTCCTTAGACTGCAATATTCAGCAGGATTAGCACTGGGCTATTTCCATTTCAAAATATAACTTGTTGTGTGCTCCAGGCTAAGTTTGCCCACTGGGCAGTGCTAATTTAGCCCCTGGGCAAAGTTTTGAATATCTGGCCCTGTGTCTTTTATTTCTCAGCTCAATTGCCTAATCCAAATGTGTACAGATGAAATACAGAATTTGAGACGCCATGTAATTTTCATTCTGAAAAGAAAAACAAAATAACAAGACTTAGCATCAACAGAGACATTGTAATCCCCCCAAAACATGGTTTAAATATGTTTTAAATGTAGTATAGTAACAACTGAAACTCACCAAAAAAGATTTCTGCAAATGCCATTTCTGAACCAGACAAGGCAAGCACAAGATGAACACAGACCACTGTGAGAGAAGAGACGTTGCACTGACCAGCCGAATCAGCTAATCAAGTAGTAGCTGGCTCAGTCTCCCATGTGAAGAAGTCTTAATAAAGTAAATCAATTTAATTATCTAAGTTAAATTATATCGCCTGCTCACAAATAGGCATTACTACTATCAGCATGATTTCCTGATCCTGGAGATTCGATAAGCAGATATAAAGAGGCACTAATGAATGAGTGATCAACATGCTGGAAACCAGAACACAAGATCAATAGGGAAAACAGAGTGAAATCAGGCACAATTATCATATTTTGATGAAAAAGTAAATTAAGCATTTAGCTGCAAAATAATACATTCATGACTTCGCACTGCAGTAAACAGACATAGTAAAAGTTACAGTACTAACCAGCCCACTAGCCCACTTACTGATCGTGATGATGGTTGACAGTTTACTTTCTGTTACTATAGTCTAGAGGACTTTTGCTGTGTGCTATGTGCTGCAAGACAAGTTTTGTGTCAGTGGAGGCAGTGCAAGTAGGCAGAAATCTAGTGGTCCTAAATGAGAGAGAGTGAGGAAACAGAGGAGTATCATACAGCAACTGAGAGGCAATATCTACTTTTAAGTGGGCTCCCACATTTTGACCCCAAATGTCCAACAGTCTTTATGCCCTGATGTTATGATCAAGACAGGTTGAATTTTTTAAATCTCATCCAAAAGGTGACTTTGTTATGCGACTGTGGAAACAAGTTTTGGAGGGGATTTGAAAAATGACACCTGCCATGTTTAGGAGATTGGGTAACGCAAGGGATAGGTTGAACATTACGGGCCAAAATCTGCAAAAAATAAAGTTATGAGTAAACGTTGGAACAATTTGTTTACTCATAACTTAGTTGGCTTTTCACATATTTACCCCAAATCTTCAACATAGCCTTTTATGACCACTCGTTCTGAGCATGACAGGTGTCAATTATGAAACAATTGCTGAAATGTCATTTTGTACCACAAGTGTTAAAATACATTTTTAGGTAGGATTTGAGAAATAACAGATGTCACATTTATGAGGTGGTGTAAAACAATGGCTATGTTGAAAAGATGGGGTCAAAGTATTGAAAATTACCACAGTTACGAGCATGTGTTGAAAAACTGCAACATAGACTCATAACTTTGTTGTTCTCTCATAGTTTTACCCCAGATTTTCAACATAGCCTTCTTATGAGTCCACCTCATGAACAAGGGCAGAGAACATTTTCAAATCCAGCCCAAAAGGTGATTTCGCACTAAAGTGGGAAAACACATTTGACCAGGATTTGAAAAATGACAGCTGTCACATTCATGAGGTGCTGTGAAGAAATGGCTATGTTGAAAATTTGGGGTCAAAATATTGAAAATGACCAAAGCTACGAGCCTGTGTTCATAATATTCAATGTAGGCTGATAACTTTGTTGTTTTTTAATATTTTAACCCCTGATTTTTCAACATAGCCTTCTTATGACCCCACCTAATGAACAAGGGTGAAGACAATTTTTAACACCTGCCTGAAAGCTGATTTCACACATCGACTGCAAAATCACCTTTCAGGATGCAAAATCACATTTTGACCAGGCTTTGAAAAATGACAGCTATCACATTCATGAGGTGCTGTGAAGAAATATCAATTTTGAAAATCTGGGGGTCACAATATGGAAAATTACCAATATTATGAGCCTACATTCCCAAATTTCAACATAGGCTCATCATTTTGTTGTTTTTTTTTATTATATTTACCCCAGATTTTCAATGTAGCCTTTTTATGACCACACCTCATGAACAAGGGTGGAGAAAAATTTCAACTCTTGCCCAAAAGGTGATTTCACACAGCAACTACAAAGTCACTTTTCAGGAAAGATTTGCCTAATTTCACCACCATTGTTCATGAGGTGGGATCCCAAAAAAGGCATGTGGAAAATTTGGGGCAAACGTATTCAAAAATGGGCAAGTTATGCCATTAAGTTCAAAACCCCATTGAAATACATTGAACTGTGTACCTGATTTCCTCAGTTCAAAGTCCAGTGTTGAAGAGTGAAGATGTGTTTGCTGTCCAGAGATGCTTATGACATTGAATCCCCAGTGGGTAAGTAAGAGCTTGGTGGGGTGTGTGGGGGTGCTGAGTGGGAGGGTCAAGGAGGGGGACTAATGGTGCAACATACCCTACAAGGGATGGTTTTCTTTATTTCAGGTGGCAACATTGGGGTATTGAGAACCCCCAGTGTCAGTGTTATGTTTGTTTTGGCTTAGCGGGGAGGATTGAGGGATGGCAGTTATGGCAATGGCTGCAACAAACATCGATGGACTGGTTTCTCTTTTGCAGGTACACAGGTGGAATACGCAGGTATACAATCCCTTACAGAAACCATATTGAAATAAAAGTTTTGAATACAGTCAGTATAAGCCTCACATAAGCCTGTAGGCAGGAGGCAGCCTGCCACAATGTGGGAGGATGGGTACAAGGGGACTGTGGCAGTACCTGGAGCCATTACCCCCCCACAGATATCCCTCACCCTGCATCTCCAGCTCAGTGTTTACAGGCATATGCGAGCTGTCTACCTATGGAGTAGCTGCCAGGTCCATGCCCAACTGGAGCCTTGTCAGTGTCTGTCCCTGGACTCCCCAAGAAGTCTCATCCCATGTGTAGCATGGCTCAGCAAATGGCACCCCCACTAGGTGCCACATCACAACTTGCTATGTCCGCAGTCCCACCAACCTTCCTATGGCACCCCATGCCCCTTCTGCCCCTGACAGCCCAGTTTCAGACCCCATCCCCATTTGCCACAGTATGAGGCACTTGTACATGTCCCTTAGCCCACCTCCTGGCTGATCTAAGTGGTGCCACTTGTTACATCCATGGTGGGGCTTAGAAGATCACAAAATGGGGATGTTGCAGCCCCACCATGGTGCAAGCTTCCTTGCAACCAGACACACCCCAATTTGGGCTGCAAGGCTGGCACAGAACCACTTTGGTGCAACAGCTCCCCTTTTTGACATGGGCTGCATTCAAAAATAGGGATTGCTACATCTTTTGGTGCAAGGTACCACTTGCATCATTTATGTTTGATACAGGCACCCTGTGTCATTCTCTGTGCTTTGACAAATCAAGCCCTAAGTTTCTAGTTCTAATGGTTACAAAGTTATCACATTTTAAATAAATTATCTTTTGGAAGATCTTTCTTTAGAACAATTAGGGTTAGAAACCTAATTTGTTTTTGATACAAACTCTTGGAGTCCAGTCATTCAGAATGAGTTATATTGACAGTTTTTATGCGTTAATACTGTTCTACAGTATATGCAACCACACTACTTAAAATGACTTTTTAAGTGTTTGTTGACACGTTTTAAATTTTGATACAGCAAAAAAAAAAAAAATAAATAAATAAATAAACACATGGGCTCGGATATTCAAACTGCTCCCAAAATGTGCGCAACAGCAGGAGCAAGCACAAACCAATTGCGCATATGCGCAACAGGTGCGATATTCAAACATGGAGCAGAACAAATTGCGCAAGCAGCCAACGCCTGAATATCACACTAACTGCGCCATAGTGCAACCAGGAAGGAGAAGTTGAGAAATGTTGTGCTATAGCGCAAACCAGGGCAGCCCAGCTGAGCAGTCCAGAGGTGCCATAGCGCAGCAGAGCCCCCCCAGAGCAATGGAACTGCACATCCAGGAGGCAGGCTGGGGCCCACCAGCCAGCCATGCCAACACATGGGCACAGGAACACACTGCAGAACCAACACCACACCTACACACCCCAAGCACAGCATCACTGTGGGTGTGGACGGATGATCTACTGGCCCATGAGGACAAGCCAACAAGCACAGCAGAGCCATGACACCCCAGCACAACCGCTGTCAGGCTGAGAAAGCCACACAGGGGGTTGACAACCACAGTGCACATCAGCCCCGTATGCACAGCACACCCTGCACCGTGACCCCAAGACACCACCCATGTGCAGTGACTGGCACTGCAGGAAACCATGCATCCCCCAGCACCGCCAACCCCATGCAGCACAGAAGCATACAAGCCAGACACACCCTGTGCACCCAGCAGTGGGTGGCAGCAGACAGCAAGACCAACAGAGAGTCACTGCCATGCTGGAGATACCTCCCCATGCACACACACGTGCGCCACACACACACACACACACACACACACACACACACACATATACCCAGGACCATACCACCCCAGATGGCATGTACACCACTGCAACTGAGCACCCATAGCTAGCTGCAAATCAGAGACCAACACAGTATTCATATCAAAATATAAATGTATATTTAAATTTCAAAATACTAAAGAACCAAAACAATAACAGCTATTTACAAGGGGACGGGCACAAGGTAGGGGTGTTCAAGGGGTAGGGATGAACAACTTGGAGAGGAAGGCAGGGTGGTAGGGATGGGAGAAGTGGGAAGGTATCTCCTGCAAGGCCCAACCGGCTGCTCATCCTCTGCCTGGTTCCGCACTGTCCTGTGACGCCTCCTCCGAAGGCCATGGCGCCTGATGGACTGGAGGATGGCCTGGTTCTCCATGGACACCTGTGTGAGGCCCCGAATATCCTGTCAAATCCTCCGGAGAACCTCGAGGCCTAGGAAAATGGGAACACAGTCAATGGCTGTGACTGACCACAACCCTGAACACCACCCAACCTGCAAGCCATATAGCCCAATGTCCCGCACCTGTGATGGCATGCACCCACCCACAGTGAACATGCACATGGCCATCACAAACAGGTGGCACCAGCTATGCGCACCACTGCACACACACACACACTGCCCATGTCCATCACAGCACAAACAAGGCTGTCAAGTGACGTGGCAATGTGGTGCGATGCCAGTTACACAGCTATGTGCCCAGTGCATGCATGGACCACCAGTGACGCATACACAGACGTGCTGTGATACTGGACAGTGATGCATGTCACCTGTGTCGTGCATACATACATAGGTACATAGACAGTGTCGGCAGATAAGGCCTATGGCCCACCCAGTCTGTCCATTTGAGCTTGTAAGTTCACTTTGTTTTCCTATAAGTCTGTTGCCTCACCCCTGACCTCCAGAATTCTTTTATGTCTATCCTGCATTCTGAAATCCCGTGATTGTTTCAGCCCCCACCACTTCCTCTGGCAGGGTGTTCCACTTGTCCACCACCCGCTCTGTGAAGAAATTCTTTCTCATGTTTCCTCTGAATCATCCTCCTCCAACTTCATCCCATGCCCTCAGTCCTGGAACATCTTTTTCGCTTAAAATAGTGTTTTCCTGCACCTGTTCCTCCCTGTAAGATACTTGTATGTCTCTATCATATCCCCTCCCTCCTCTCCTCCAGGAGTACATGTTCAGTTCCTTCAACCTGTCTTCATCGGACTTGTGATGCAAGCCATGCACCATCTTTGTTGCCCTCCTCTGAACCTTCTCTGCCCAGTCTATGTCCTTACGTAGGTATGGTCTCCAGAACTGTACACTGTACTCCAGGTGGGGCCTCACTAGTGTCTTGCATAGTGGAATTATGACCTCCCCTTTCCTGCACGGTTGTGTTGTGTTGTGCAGGGCTAGTGGTCTCCCCCCCCCAGCATGCAATAGCATCCATGAAGTAATGATACTCACACTGCTCAAGCAGCTGTGTCTGCCGCTGCTGCTGATGCTGCTGCTGCTGCTGCTGATGGGGTGCAACTCCCACTGGCACCGGGGCCCTGGCACGGCCCTCCTCAACCCGGGCCTGCATCCTCACATCCCGGCCTGTGGGAGACATATGTTGAGACAAACATCAGTGTGACTCCAAAGCAGACTGCCCCTGCCCCAGTGAGAGTGCCTGCCCACACAGCCAGACCCATTCATCTCACAGCTGCACACACTGACACAGCCAACCATGGCTGAGCCATCACCTATGCACAGCCACCAAAACACACTCACACCCCTACAGAGAATACAGATGCATAGATGGTACACCCACCTGGCCTAGGCACCACACCCCACCTAGCACGTGACTGCAGCCTATCCAGAAGGTCCAGATCCCTCTGGCAGAGGTCACTGTACTGGTGCCGGCACCGCTCATCAGACCGGCACCATCCAGTGACCCCCACCAGGTCAGTTGCCACTTGATGCCACACCTGTGTGCGGGCAATGGTGAGGGGTGCCTCACCATAAAGTGCCCCATAGTGGGGCTCTACTAGGGCCACCAAGTTGGCCAGTTCCAATTGGCTCCAGGGAACAGCTCTTCTCCCAGCCATGGTACCAACTTTACAGCAGGCAATATGGCGCCCCGCTGCGCTGTAACCCCACGTGGAGATGTTGCGCAATAGACCACCATACGCTCCAATCGCGCTGTTCGAACAGCGCCATCACTTCACATAGCATTGTCACCAGACAGCGCAATAGGGACGTAAACATGGCAGGTGAACAGCGCCAGGGGGCAAAGGTCGGACACAAGGTCATGGGCAATGACGCAAGGCCACGCTCAGCGCCATCTGATGTATAGGCATTCTGCGTGACTGACCAGCTGCGTACCAGTGCCACAGTGGACTATTGCGCAGTAGTGCCACAGCGCCATATAGTGCCCATTGCTGTAGCGCCACTGGCACAATGGTGGCCATGGCCTAAATTGCCGATCGCGCACAGCACGTCAGCAGCGCAACAGACGCCTGCGTAAGCTATCTGGGCATGCGCAATGCAGTGTACCACACAGTCACAGATCTGCGCCATTGGCTCAGATGACTCAACCGTATTGCGCAAAGTGCAGATTCGCGATATTCAGCCAACACATACAAATCATCTGATCAGCCATTCAAAGGCACAGTGGCGCGATTTGCATGTCATTATAGTTGCTCCACTCCTAATTTGCATGCATTGCGCTATAAATGTGCGACATTGGGCTGCGCTGGCCAGATTTGGTTACTGCAGGTGAGAGATGAGTTGCATGCTGTGTGATGTTCTGGACAATGGTCATGGGAAAATGCTGTAGACTGCAAAGTGACAGGTGTCCACTTGCCCCCATACAGATTGCCATGACCGAGCAGAGCCAAGGTGAGGGTGAGGACGGTGGGCGTAGGAGGAGGCCCAACTTTACAGCAGCAGAGACAGAGGCCCTCTTCCAGGCCTACCTGGATGAGGAGCCAGTACTGAGTGGATGGAGGGGCACCCCTCACTCCCGTGCGGCTGCATGGGAGCGGGTAGCTCGGGCCGTGAACCTGCACGGAAGCCACCAGCGCTCCGTGCAGGAATGCAAGAAGAAGATGGGGACAGAGCACAGGAGGTTGAAGGAGAAGGTGGCAGCCTTCAGGGCGGCACGTGCTGGCACTGGTGGGGGCCCGCCAGTGGTGTTGGAGCTGACCCCGGCTGAGGAGACACTGGTTGCATCAATGCAGCAGAGCGCTATTGAGGGCGTACCAGGAGGTGGATTCCAGACAGGTGGAAGCCCATCACTGCATGGTATGACATGGTGGTGGTGTTGGGGGGGGTTGGGGGGAAGGTTGTTCACATGCACTCACATGTACTCTCTTTCTGTTACAGATCCTGTTCGTCTTCAGGAGATGGTGGTGGTGGGTCCAGGCAGTGATGATGACCTGCTGGACATGGAGGAGGGTCTATCCACCTCTATCACCAGCCAGCAGGCACTGCAGCAGCATGCACGCTGGGCCGCCAACTCTGGTGTTGGTGATTAGGGTGCGGGGCGGTGCACAGCCTGTGTCTCAGCAGTCTGGCATGCAAGCATGCCAGCACACTGTGACTATGGCTGTAGCAGGTACCTGCACCATTGATGATGCAAGGACTGCAATGGGCAGTGATAGGTGTGTGTCCCATGATGGACACACAGCAGGCCAGCATGTGCCCCTGGGCCTTTCTGGTTCCAACTTGTGTACCAGCATGCTGGCACAGTCCCAGGCTGTGCCTGTCAGCACCGGTAGGGCAGCACCGGTGGCTGTGCAGGTGTCTGGCACTGTTGCTAGCACAGCGGTGGAACGAGTGGACCCTGGGGCACAGCAGTTGGTGGGGCAGCAGCAGCAGTCACCCACCAGGTCTAGGGGTACAGTGTCAAGCGGTGGCACATGTACGCTGCCCTTTGATCTGCCCATTCCTGGTCCTGGTGAACAGCGCCCACCCTCAAGGGGTGTTGTGCATCAAGACCTTCCACACCCTGGGGGACAGGATGCCATTGGGGCACAGTACCCATTGGACGAGCACACCCGCTTGCTGTGGGAATCAGTACAGCTGCAGAGGCGGGTTGCAATGTCCGTGGAGGCACTGTCTGTGGCTGTGGAGCAGCACAGCAGGGAGTGTGCTCTGGACCGTGCAGAGCTGGTGCGTATGCGGACGGATGTGACCGCCGCCATTGTCAGGCTGACCCAGGCAGTGGTCTCTGTCATGGATGCATTGGGCACACAGTCAGGTGACCCTGTACCGCACACCCCACACAGTTCACTCTCCACTCCCCGTTCCCGGCGTCGTGTGACACCAGGCCTGTCGATGCCGGGTTCTGCTGTGGCCATCCTGAGCACCCCTGGTGCAGGTTTGTTCAGCATGCTGCAGACCCCTGTGCGGGCAAGGTCACGTTCGCACAGTGGGACCCCTGGTGGTGCAACAGTGCCACCCCATGTGGCCCCTGCTCAGCCTGCCAGTGCTGTTGGGTCACGGCGGGGCTGCCCACGCATCTGCGGTGGCCGTGGGACAGTGCTACATGACTGAGCTGTCTCACAGTGCGGGCTTTGTCTGGTGCTGCCATGTGTGCAATGTGTGTCATGGTGGGCAGTGCACTGCTGGGTGCTCTGCTCACCACGCCGACACACGGACCACCTGCACACCCTCCCAACTGCTGTCCACAGGTGCATGTGCATGATGATGCCTGCATTGTACTGTACACACCAAGGTGCAAGGGTGCCCAGCATCTGACACGTGACTTGGACAGTACAGGTGGTGGGGTGGTCGGTGGTGCTGTGTGTTGGCATGTCGGTTCTGCTGTGCTGTGCATGTGCCCATGTACGCCTGTGCCTGGTGTGTGTGTGTGTCCATAAGAGTGCTCACCCTCCCTGATGGTGTGTTTGTATGCCTGGACCTTCCACTCCCTGGCCGTCATGCACCCCTGGTGTGTTACCCTGTGTGCCTGTGGTTTGCGATGGACAGTGTTGGTTGCACATGTCCCTTGACTTACCTGTGTTCTGCATAGTGCTCCTCTGTGATGGTGTCCCGTGCAGCTGGGTCTGCCGGATCAGTCGGGGTCCGCTGCCCTAGGGGGCTGCTCATCACCATCAACACCGGCGCCACTGGCGTCCCCATCGCTGTCCCCCTCTTCAACCTGTATGGCTATCCCATAGTCTTTGGCCATGTTGTGCAGGATGCAACAGGCCAGGAATATCCCACAGGCCTTTTGGGGGCTGTATTGTAGGGCACCGCCGGAGATGTCTAGGCATCGAAAGCATGCCTTGAGCATCCCAAACACCCACTCTATGATGTTGCGTGTGGAAACATGTGCCTCATTATAGCGTTGCAACGATGGGGTCATGGGGCGCTGGTACGGTGTGAGCAGCCAGGGATGGAGTGAGTATCCGCTGTCACCTGTGTGGAGATAGTGGAGATCAGTCTCATGTTCAGGTCCATATTGCCCATATCCCTGTGTGCCACTACCACGGCACCTGTGGCATTCCCACCCTTGCCCCGAGTTTGCATTCCATACAGGTGTACTCACCCACTAGATGTCCTGTGGGGATGTCCCCACTCTCAAATCGATGGCACAGTGCAGACTGATACCATATGAAGGCATCAAGTGCTCCGCCAGGGTGTGTGGCACAGACATTGATTATGCGCCCAGTGACATCACACACCACCTGGCAGTTGACACTGGAGAATCCCTTTCTGTTCCTATATGCGAGCCCATCGGGGCCAGGTGGCATGCAAATGGCCACATGGGTGCAGTCTATGGCCCCTAGCACACCAGGCATACGTGCTACCCTGTGGAACTCCTGCATGTTTGCTGTACGCTCTGCCACGGTGCTGGGGAAATGGATGTACTCCGAGCATGTGGCAGCAGTGCGCTGAGGAATTGGGTGAGGATGCATGATGTGGCTGACTGTGTGATGCCTGTGGTGTCCCCTGTAGGCCTCTGGAAGGTGCCCGTGGTGAGCGGCGCACGTGCAGGCTGTCACCTTGGTCTCCACCGACAGAGTGTGACCACATGAGGGGGTGCCTGCATCACATCACTGCACAGCTTACAGAGCCGCCTCCCAGTATTGCTCTGTTCAGGCAGTACCAGCCCACGATCTCTACATCTGTACAGCTCAAAGCTGATGCGGCACGCTACTGCCTGTTGGGGGCATACCACCGATGGGCCCTTCCACGGCCACATCCCTGCAGCATGCATTCATCCCCCTCATTACAGCTTCCATGTGAAGCTGGCTCTGTCCATCTCCTGGCTTCTGACCCCCTGGCTGCTGTTGTTGTGCTACCCCGCTGTCCTCACTGCTACTTCCACTGCACTGGGCACCCCGCTGGCCTTGACAGCCTGCGGCCCACGCTTTCCTTGCCGCCCTAGCCTGTCTGATGTCTGTCTGTCTGTCTCTCTCTCTCCCCACTTGGCAGCCTTGCAAGTTCTTGCGCGCTTCCTTGAGCCTTTTTTTTGGCTCATTTCGCTAGTCGCCAATTTCGGCTGCCGCCATTGCGACGTGACAAGTCTTTTGAATATCGGACTGCGCTCTTTATGCATGGATCCACCTCTTCGGTTGAGCATGCCTCGCTTTTCATTGCGCTGTTGCTCAGCATGTTTTCGGTGGTGCATCTGCCTCCTTCTGAATATCGCAAAATGGCGCAATTTTGGACTTGCGCATGCGCAACCCTGTTGCGCATGGCGCAACCCTTTTGAATATCCGGGCCATTGTATCAATGCTCTTTTGTGTTTCAAGATACTGTATTGATACTGTAGTTTTCTTTTTTTTTCAATGATTCAAACAATTACATAATGGTTTAAAAAAGTTGTGATCTTTTTCCTTTTTCTGAACTTTGGAAATACCACACAGTATGTAATTAAAAACTGCACTGCGCAGTTTGCAACTTAATTTTCCTGACTCTTATGTGCCTTACTGCATTACTAACATTTTGCCATCTCCATAAGCAACTCCATCTCTCCTTTGCTTTCACAGGCTTTGACTGTGAAAGTGTCAGAACATAATAAAGCCTGTGTCAATTCATTGTCTCTGATATAGATTTTCATCCTCCCTGCTGCCGTTACTCAGGGATATACCTTGTTGACATGGACATACCCAGTAAGGCAAAAGCCATTTAGACTGTACATGGTAGCCAGTTTTTTTCTCCTCACATGGCATGTGCAATGCCTCGGTTGGCCTTGTCCATACACAGCATACCCCTACAGAAGGAGCAAGCTCCCTGGCTCCCTGAGGGGTCACTGTGGTGCCAGAACCCCTCACCAGCCCTCCCTGGCTAAGGCACACTGCCTCTTGACAGCTACCTAAAACTTGGCCTGATTCCCAATGTGGTGACCTGAGCCCACTTCCAAACTTGATCATCGGCATGGCAGCACAGAATCCTGTCACTGGACCATCAGCATGTTTACACTCCCTCAGTGTGTGATGTCAGCATCAACCTCTCCAACTTTGCACATTTGTGAATGTAACCCCAGTACCCCTTCCTGGGTTACTAGAGTAGTTACAAGAGTGTTTACAAAGTGTTTAGAAGTATACAAGAATTTTATATAGTATAATGGATTTCTTTTTATTTAGTCACTCTGGGCAGCAAATGGTTAATTTTCAGATCTCCCCTGAAACTCTTGTCAGACATCCGGACAGAGATTTCAAGTGGGAGAGGCCCTGCGGCATCATGGGCCACAACTGAATGTTGCAGTGATAGTCAGTTGCTCACTGACAGCAGAGTAGAGCAGTAACCAGTTTGACTAAGGGAGCCTCAGGAGAGGTTTCCATCTCACCCCCGTCCTGATTTTGGTCCCTAATTTGGTACCGGAGTAGATGAGCATCAAGTTGTGGCAGCGATCTTCTCTTGTGGCAACCCCAATGTGAGGTGAAGGACTTTTAAGACATCTGATCTTGGGACCTGTAAGTAAAATGTGGGAAACTTCCCTGAACTGTGAGAGACCTTTTTTGTATGGCAGCCCAGAGCTGGTTCCTCTGGGATGGCCCCATTGGGAATGCCTGTGAAGGTCTGGAGGGATTAAACTCCAGTTTGTCTGATTATATGTTTGAAAGATAACACTCTGAATGGTGTCTCCATGGCAGTTTCTGTAGGGGACGGAGTGGATCATCCTGACTAGAACATGGGACACTACCTCTCTGACAAGAATTTGGGGAATGACTTACATACTACTGAGAATTGTACATGTCACAGAATGTGTGTTTTCAACTAAAGGACATAAGCAGTCCTTAAAGTGTGCAGTTTCTGCCAAGAAAGTAATGATTTTTTGTCAGTAAGGACACCAGCTGTCAAAAAGTGTTTTCCTGTTTCTGACAAGTATGTTTCAGTAAGTAGTAGAGTAGAGTAACATTTCATTCATGTTAATTTAAAAGAACAAAACATGAACATGGTTAAAATCCTAATTGAGCAACAAGGATCATTTATAATGGGTACCATAAATAGCATGATCTCAGATGCAATAAACAGCAGAGTCAACATACATACATATCTATAAACACAATAAGATAAATAGCACACAATTATCATATAACAAGGAACAATAACAGGTGAGGACAAGACTATGAAAGGGACACAATAATGTCACATAATTGTCACACACAATCAAAATTATTAAGCCATGACTAAATACACAGTCAAGGATTGTTTAGGCCAGTACAAAATCTGGACAACAATTTGCAGGTCTCAGGCTATCATTCAATACCCAGCTCTTTATTTTGCCATTTATATTTTGTTAAGACTACTCCTTAGGTACATTGGGATATAATTCCATGTGTTTGGGCCTCTGTAACTAAAGGATGTCCTTCCTATATTGGTCTTCCTTAAATTACAATGGAATTCAACTCCCTGATAGTATCTTAAATTTAATCTTCCTTTCTTAATCGGCATAGATTCCATTAAAAAGTTAGGTACCCCTTAAATACTCTGAACATGAATTCCAAGGTATGTGTTTTTTGATGTCCCCCCAAACTGGGACAATTGAATTCCCTATACATCAAGCAATGATGCATTTTCCATTGAGCATTTAATTCAGTCCTGGCAAATCTATTGCATAACTTGTCTAACTTATGCAAAATAGATTCCATGATACTACTATATACAATATTACCATAATGGATAATAGGCAATATAGTGGTTTCAATAATCCTACGTCTCACCTCTAAGGGTAAATCCCTTTCTTCTCAGTGTAGGGCTCCAAGTTTTTTGTGCAATCCACCAACTAACTGATTTACATGCTTATGCCACTTCAGCTCCTCATCAATCCAAAGTCCCAGGTACTTGTATACTGAGACTAAGTTTATCCCCTGCATAGGTGGCAATTTCCAAATCTCCACTCTCAGGCTGTTTGTCTTGTTCCCCCCAAATCATCAATTTGGATATTTTTGCGTTCAAAACCAACTTGTGATAATACAGGAAGTCCTGAAGAACATTAAAGAATGTTTTCAAGGCCTCCTGTATCTGACTCACAGATTTTCTCACACTATAAAGAACAGTATCATTGTGTAAAGATAATAGCTAGTGTGTTGACACTCAATGTGAAGGGCATTCATATAAACATTAAACAACAGGGGACCTAATATCTATCCCAGAGGGACTCCAATATTAGTCTGCAGGCAATCAGAAACATGGCCACCCAGTGAGACCAACTGAAGTCTATCTTGTATATAACTTTCAATCCACCCCACCACTGACTCAGAAAACCCCAAGGATACTAATTAATTCATTAATATTCTATGATCAAGCGTATCAAATGCTTTTGTCAAATCAACAAAAACTGCCCCTACCAATAACTTCTTATCTAATAACTCTTGAATATCCCCCAGCACTTTTAACAATGCTGTTGTTGTACTATATCCCTTCTAAATCCTGACTGGTATGGGGACATTAGTTCATTACTTTCCAAATATGTAACCAACTATGGGCAATGATGATATCGGTCGATAATTATTGATTTCTGTTTTATCCCCAGATTTAAATATGGGAATAACCTCTTTTTTCCATTCGAAGGGGAAAGCACCTGTCTCAAGAGATAAATTGAAAATATAAGTCAGGGGTCTCACTAAGATGAGAGCCGCATATTTTAACAAAGTTGTTTGTATTCCATCCAATCCCTTGCTTTGCTGGTGTTAAGTTTAAGCAATGCCTCACATACTGCTGTTTCTTCTATTTTTTGAAACTTAAACTCCTTATTTATTTTCTTATTCATACCTAACACCTGTTGATTTATGGGGAACTCATCCTGCAAATTAATTGGGGGCTTGATCACTGACTTGCTAGCTTCATACCCATATTAACAAAGAATGAATTGAAGAAATGTGCTACTTTCTGACTCACTGCAACTTCCTGCTCATCCTTTTTAAAGACGTGGGACAGCACAGTTTTATCCACAGTGTTTAAGCTTTGAAACAATCCCCAAAAATCTTTAGGTTTATTATTGATTGTTTCTGAAAACTTTGTTTTATAATATTTTTGTTTTGCCAGTGTTACCTCCTTAGTGTATTTATTTCAGGCCTGTCTATATTTCAACCAGTCCCCTGCAGTATTACTCTTTTTTGCTATTTTCCAACACTTGTCTCTCAGACATCTAATTATACACATTTCCCTACTATACCAAGGTGCATATCCTATTTTCACTATTTTCTTTTATAGGGGTACATGCCTATTTAATATCTTTTTTTTTAAATATATTTTTATTGTTTCCTAGTTTTTCAGGGAGGGATCAGGGTACATCATTTGTTCATTCATTTTATAATATATATGATACAGTTTAAGACATTTGCTTAGTGCCCGGGTCTTTATCCATTTATACATTTTTGATTAAAATTAACTACTACAGTTGGTAACTGTTTCATATACTCCCTTGTGGTATTCCCAAATCTCATACAGATTTTGCTTTCTCCTATGGAATTAAGCCCTGTCTGTGTCCAGATATCCAGAGCCACCATTTAGTCCAGAATTCAGTACATCTCTTAACCTTTAAATTAATATGTGCAGTCAAAAGCTCCATTCGATATATTTGATAAGTTATGTCTTCCCATTCCTGAGGAGAGGGTGGTAGCCTCTTGAGCCATCTACTCATCACAGCTTTGTAAGCTACAAGGAGTAATATGGCTAGCAAAAGCCTAGAGTTGCCTTTCCCCGTTCCCTTAGGGAAGTCAAAAATAAGTGCACATTCTAGTGTCAAAGTCGCTATTTCTGGAACAGTTTCCTCCAATGCTCCCCCCACCTCTCCCCAGAATGCCTCTAGGAGTGGGCAGCTCCAAACTACATGCTTGTGGTTAGCTAAAGGTTCCTTGCATCCTCTCCAGCACTCTGATCCAAGCTGAGCATCATACTTTCCTACTATTTGTGGTGTTCTAAAAAACCTTTTTTTTACACTTCCAACCAAACACTCTCCAAGTCAAGGATCTTGTAGTTCTATGGATTGTCGAGTATATCAATTCCCATCTTTCCTTCTCTAATGTAATCAGGGGTGCCGGAAGATGGTAAAAACTGAGGGGGCGGAGGATTAGAGGGGCACTTTCAAGTGTCAGAAGGGCACTTTCGACACTAGTTTTTGCCATACAAAAATACAATAAATCATGTACACACACATCATAATGTTAAGAATGCAGTCCCATTTAGGACTAATTATGCAACGGCATACAAAGGTGCCAGCAAAAAGACCACCCAGTCTAAGTCTGCTCATGTGTACAGCTATATTAAGAAAGCAGCTGTCAACCCATTCCCCTCCAATAGCTCCACATGGCGTTTGAACCACACATTCCTTAACCTGTTACACTGGTTGTCGAGGTGCAGAGAGATGCCATAGTAATGTGCATCACCAGTCCCAAGCATGCAGTCTTCACACTAATGAGTTAGGAGTTTTTGGTTCCACTAACTTCAAGATAGAAGTTAGTGGTTAAGCTCAACCACCAGCGACAAGGTAAACTCCTGAGGCTGGGGAAATAAAGACACAGAGCCATTATGTTTACACAGCTTATTTATTAATGAATCACAGTGTACATTGTAAAGTGTATTTATTAATGAATCATAGTATACAATGACAGTAAACAATATTGTACAACGACAGGGGTATAAACAGATTTTTACAGCAGTCTGGATGGATGGAGGGAGGAGTGGGATACATTTGGAAATGGGCCAATGTTCTGAAGAATTCAATAGAGGAAAGACATCTGCTCATTCATTCCTGTACTGTTGCTACTGAATACCAAAGACTCACCCAAACTATTTACCATCACATCTATACTCCTGCCATGAATTAATCCTTGATGCTCTGGTCACCACTTCAGGCTGGTAAGCCTTGCAAGCCTCCACCAAGCCCTGGTGGCCACCAAATCATCCATGAATGCTCTGGAGCCACTTCAGGCTGGTAAGCCTTGCAAGCCTCCACCAAGCCCTGGTGGCCACCAAATCATCCCATGAATGCTCTGGAGCCACTTCAGGCTGGTAAGCCTTGCAAGCCTCCACCAAGCCCTGGTGGCCACCAAATCATCCCATGAATGCTCTGGGAGCCACTTCAGGCTGGTAAGCCTTGCAAGCCTCCACCAAGCCCTGGTGGCCACCAAATCATCCCATGAATGCTCTGGGAGCCACTTCAGGCTGGTAAGCATTGCAAGCCTCCACCAAGCCCTGGTGGCCACCAAATCATCCCATGAATGCTCTGGGAGCCACTTCAGGCTGATAAGCCTTGCAAGCCTCCACCAAGCCCTGGTGGCCATCAAAATCAACCAATTTACCATCACATCTACACTTCTGCCATGAAGTAATCCTTGATGCTCTGGTAACCACTTCAGGATGTTAAGCCTCTGCAAGCCTCCACTAGGCCCTGGTGGCCACCAAAAATCAACCAATTTACCATCACATCTACACTTCTGCCATGAAGTAATCCTTGATGCTCTGGTCACCACTTCAGGATGTTAAGCCTCTGCAAGCTTCCACCAAGCCCTGGTGGCCACCAAATCATCCCATGAATGCTCTGGGAGCCACTTCAGGCTGGTAAGCCTTGCAAGCCTCCACCAAGCCCTGGTGGCCACCAAATCATCCCATGAATGTTCTGGGAGCTACTTCAGGCTGGTAAGCCTTGCAAGCCTCCACCAAGCCCTGGTGGCCACCAAATCATCCCATGAATGCTCTGGGAGCCACTTCAGGCTGGTAAGCCTTGCAAGCCTCCACCAAGCCCTGGTGGCCACCACAACCAAGCAACAAATTTACTACCATATGAATCTCTGTAAAGTACAGAATTTCTGTATCAGATTTTTCCAAAAAAGTTAAGCCATCTCTCGTTTCGTTGCACAAACTCCCGAACAATTAGTGTCCGATCCAAGTTGTCTGTTCTCTCTTTGTGAATGTGCAACAGCATTAGGTGATTGTACCTCTTCTGTGTCATGGTGCTTCTTAAGTAAGACTTTATCGTCCGCTGAGTTGAAAAAGATCTCTCCCCAGTTGCTGTACTCATTGGGATGAGGAGGTAAATTTGAATGAGCTTCACTACTTCTGAATACAGTATCTGCTGCTGGCAGTCTTTTCCCACTAAGGCATCAATAATGGTGTTGATTGAAGTTACTGCCCTCAGCTCTGGCAGAACCTGCTGCACAAGTCCTGGGAGCAAGTTCAGTTGTGCATTCAGAATGTCAATGTCCAAGTCCTTATCTCCATACAACTGTGTGATCTGAGGAGGAACTGAAACGTCTTTGCATTGGCTGCTTGAGCAACAAATTCTCCATGGATGACAGCAAAGCGTAGGTTTCTTGATCAAAACATCGGTCTAGTTCAACAAGACAAGCATCAATGGCTTCATAGTACATCTGTCGATACCAGTCCTTAGCAGATTCGGATGGTGATGTGGTGCTACCACCATGTTGCAGCCTTGCTGGCACGTAGTGCTGTCTGGGAAGTTTTGGCTCCTTCACTTTTTTCAGTAGTTGCGCTCTCTCATTGATGCCTTCATAGACCTGGTCAAAGTCATCGCTGGCGTTGTAAATTCTTCTTCAGAGTTTATGCTCATCATTGTAGTTTCTGCTGTCAGTGTTTTTGTTTGCAGGATTGAAGCCACTTGTTCCGATACGCTGAATATGTTGTATGATACAACCAGTCCAAAATAGGTCCGAAACTTTTTCATCACCGACATCAAGCCTTTGACCTTAGTTCGTACATCTGTAGCTTTGTCTCGTTTCAGCTCCTCTAAGGTGTCATGGAGTGCTCCATAGTTTTTGAGAACCGACTTGATGCTCTTTGTTCTTGCTGTCCATCTTGTTGGACACAGTAAGTGCAGGCCTTCTATCATCATGTAAGGGTCCTCACTGTCATTCACTGCAATATTTTCATAAAGAGCCACTCTGTGGGGATCCCAATCAACACACTTAAATTCTGGACAAAGCTGAGGGCATCGTCAATGGCATCACTCGTTTTGCTACAGTTTTGCAACACCAGGTCTAAGGAATGACTTGCACAATGGACATTCAATGCTAGTGGATTTTCTCTCTTAATTCTTGTTGCAGTTCCAGAAATGCATCCACTCATATTTGCTGCTCCATCATACGCCTGTCCTCTCAGGTTGTTGATTGGTAAGTTGCATCTTATTAGAACATCCTTAATGGCACTGGTGATGGATTCTGCATCAGTCTTCGCCATTTCATACATCCCAATAAAATCTTCATGTATAACAAAATGGGGCAGGGAAACCCATCGAATACATATTGCCATCTGTTCATGTTGGCTAATATCCCGTGATTCATCTGCGATGATTGCATACAGCTTTGATTCATTGCGTATCTCTTCCAGAAGGTTTCTCAGCAGCTGATGTGCCATGATTTCCATGACTTCATTCACAACATCTGAACTCTGATACTTCCCTTCCTGGATCCATCCCTGTAGTTCTGGCATGTCAACTGCCCTACTCAGCATTTCCCGCCTCAGGTTGCTTTCCTGTTCTTCATGGCCACGAATTGCTAGTCCTTGCCGAACTAGAAGCTTTATCGCATTTACCTGTTTCAGGAACAGGTCTCTGTTTCTTGCCTGTTCCTGTGCAAGATGCTGGCTGAGCTGAGCACCAACGTTCATCCTTGTGTTGTTGAATGCAGTATACTTCTCAACAGCTTCATGGTGGAATAATGATGTCTGATGTTTCTTGAATTTGTCAATTGCTTTCTTCCAATCACTAAATCCTGCTGAAATGAACGTAGTTTCACCACAACGACTGCCTGTGATTAGTTTTCTTTCCACTGCTGTCCGACAGTAGTAGCAGAACACATCCTTTGAAACACAGTATGTTAGCCAGTTGAAAGATGAAAACCACCGTGGTTTGACAAGTTCTTGTTTCACTTCTCCCATTGGTTCGCAGAATGACTTGTTTGACTGAAGTATCTATAACACTGCTTGTTGAAAAACACTGTTAATATTGTGGCAACAAACGAAGAGCAGGAGGGAGAGACAAAGAGACAGCAGATTCAGACACGGTTGGTTCAACTGCAGTTACCCAGGCTTTCCCAGAACAGGAGGGGAGAGACAAAGAGACAGCAGATTCAGGCACGGTTGGTTCAACTGCAGTTACCCAGGCTTTCTCAGAACAGGAGGGGAGAGACAAAGAGACAGCAGATTCAGACACGGTTGGTTCAACTGCAGTTACCCAGGCTTTCTCAGAACAGGAGGGGAGAGACAAAGAGACATCAGATTCAGGCATGGTTGGTTCAACTGCTGTGAGCTGAGTATTCTCAGAGACATGCACGATGTTGCCATCACTGTTGCTGTTCATTGGGAACAGCTCTGCAGCTCTGTTTTCTGTATCAGACAAAGAGCAGGCCTTACCATCCAGGGGCACTGGAATAGCAGCTGCAGGACAATCATCAGGCAAGGAACATGTTAGTTCTAGCACTGATGCAGCATTTAAACAAACATGGCTGCATTTGACTCTGTCAAAGCCATTGGCAGCAAGTGGTATGCACAGTTACATTGGCACTTACAATATCGGTACAGCTGACAGCTGCAGTGCTTGTGGCAGTGTCAGTGGTATTATTCCTAGCAGCGATGTCCCTGTATGCTCTGAAGCTGTTGGTATGGGGCACTCCCAAACCAGTAATTTAGTTTTCTTGGCATCTTGGCAGCAATATCAGCCAGAGCTGTTTCTCCATCTGTCGTTTTGTCTCTCAGACCGTGGCATATTTGAATGCAGTGAGTCCGTGCAGGCTCTGAGAAAGAATTGCCTACACAGTTTAGTGAACCCATCCGATTACCATCTTCTGATAAGATACTGCAGCATGAACATTAAGCATGCAACAATAGAATTTCTATGGCAAATATTTTATATTTTGCCTTCCTCAACCCCCACCCCAATCGTTGTCAATAGTTATCAATCCGCAACTACCGGGCCTACTTTAGATATTATCAGCTAGTGATTCATGCAGCAAAATGCTTGTGTATTGCACCAGTGTACAAGACTGGAGTCCAATATTTATTGTAGGCTTTTGGCTTGTAGACACTGGGTGCCTCCTGAAGACAAGCCGGCAGCGCAGCAGAGGATAAAAACAAACAACTAAAAAAGATATTCTGCTTAAGGAGATTTGGTCAGTAAAGCGATGAGTAGCAAGACAAGAGGGAGTATAAATGTTGTACTTGTTTACGCGCGATTCATACAAGCTACATACTCCTCAGAATGGACAGATCTACTGGCTGTAATAAGGTATCAGAGGTCTGATTTCATGTCCAGCCACCAGTCAACTGGATTCTCGTAGAGAACAAACCCCGATGTTTTACTAACCAAGTTCACCTTTTGGAACTAGCTGGACTCAGTGTGATGCTGGTACTGACAATTACACTTTTTTGTATGCCACCAACACTGTTACTCAGCTGGTCAACTGTTACAATGGCAGGGCTTTTACATAGTTACATAGACAGTGTTGGCAGATAAGGGCCTATGGCCCACCCAGTCTGCCCATTTGAGCTTGTAAGTTCAGTTTGTTTTCCTAGAAGTCTGTTGCCCCTAACCCCTGACCTCCAGAATTCCTTTATGTCTATCCCATGCATTCTTAAATCCCGTGATTGTTTCAGCCCCCACCACTTCCTCTGGCAGGGTGTTCCACTTGTCCACCAACCGTTCTGTGAAGAAATTCTTTCTCATGTTTCCTCTGAATCGTCCTCCCTCCAACTTCATCCCATGCCCTCTAGTCCTGGAACATCTTTTTCGCTTAAAAATAGTGTTTTCCTGCACCCTGTTCCTCCCTGTAAGATACTTGTATGTCTCTATCATATCTCCCTCTCTCCTCCTCTCCTCCAGGAGTACATGTTCAGTTCCTTCAACCTGTCTTCATAGGACTTGTGATGCAATCCATGCACCATCTTTGTTGCCCTCCTCTGAACCTTCTCTACCCTGTCTATGTCCTTACGTAGGTATGGTCTCCAGAACTGTACACTGTACTCCAGGTGGGGCCTCACTAGTGTCTTGTAGCGGAATTATGACCTCCCTTTTCCTGCTGGTGATGCCCTGCCTATACATCCCAGCATCCTATTTGTTTTACCTGCTGCCTTGTCACACTGATTCCCTACCTTGAGGTCATCAGAGATGATAAGTCCAAGATCCCTTTCCTGTTTGGTGCTATATATCCTCACCCCCCAACTGATATATTGTGCCAGGGTTTTTGTGCCCCATATGCATTATCTTGCACTTCTTTGCATTGAATTTCAACTGCCAAACCCCTGACCATTCTTCAAGTTTCTGCAGGTCCCTTCTCATTCTGTCTACACCCAGGGCTCGAAATAACCGGCTGTCCACCCGTCCCAGACAGCCGTTTTTCCTTTCGGACAGCCATTCTGCCATTCTTAGCTGTCCCTGGGACAGGCGTTTGCCTGTGGTCTGAAATCAGCACTAGGACCCAGTGGAAGATTGCTTCAGTCAGCCGCCACCCGTAATGAACACGCTGATGTTCCAACGTCTCTAGGTATGCAGTGCGTATCTGTTTAACTCAGTGCAGGCGGGCGGCTGACAAAACTTTGTCAGCCGCCCGCCTGCACTGGAGTTAAACGAAGTACGCTGCATACCTAGAAACGCGGAAATCAGTGTGTTCATTACGGATGGGCTGACTATATTTAATAATGTTGCTGGCTGGGTACACTATTACTACACTACTTACCCCAAACCTAAATGGACAGCTATAAATTCTGTGGGACAGGTAAACTTTATATTTCACTTGTCCCTCGGACAGCCATTCCCCAAAAATTATTTCGAGCCCTGTCTACACCCTATGTTGTGTCTACTCTGTTACAGAGCTTTGTGTCATCAGCGAACAGTGAAATTCTGCCTTCTAGGTCCTGTGCAATGTCACTGATGAAGATGTTGAATAGGACCGGTCCCAGCAATGATCCCTGTGGTACCCCACTGGTCACTCTTCCCACTGTGGAGTGACAGCCATTTACCACCACCCTCTGCGTCCTGCCACCCAGCCAGTTACCTACCCACCACACTACTGTCCTGCCCGCACCCATTTTGTTATGTCCATGACTTCGGTATCTTGAAATTTGCCTCCCCCCCATGTCACATATCGGCCACCCTCTCCCAGCAGCTACAACTCAGACTTTTCAACTGCTCAACTTCTGCAACTCTTCCTTCTCAGAGATGACCCAGCAGCAAGGGGAGTAAGCAATTCCCTACCCTATTACTGCCTGGCTATTCAACCAAGGGTGGTGACAGAGAGGCCAAAGTTCAGTGCATGCAAGGACTATGCTATTCACCCAACATTGAATTGTTTTTATACGAGAAGCACAAACCTCAGTCGTTTTATAAACTGTGCCCACAGTGGTACTACTTTTTAATGCTCCCTATACCACTCAGTGGTTTCTCACACAAGTCATGCCAAGTGCCAACTTCATTTACCACCCCTGAACACAACAGTGCCATACTCTAATCCAGTCCAACATGCAAGTCAGATTCCATGCCATTGTCTGCCAGTGCTACACTATGTAAAACATGCATCATTAATCATTCTAAGCATGCTTACAGCTGCCTCCTCCACACCCAGCTCACTTTAGACGCATTTGTAAACCACTATTTTATAATGCAAATGCTCCCTAGATTTCTGAGATGCAAGTCCTGTCAATACAAGCTATTAGAACAATTACACAGTTAGGTCGTGAGTGCCACCAGTCACAGGAATTAAAAAGGCAGATGTGCAGATTCAATCGAGAGAGAGAGAGAGAGGAAACCACGATACACAAATTATGTTAGCAGCAGTATGTGGTCGTTTGAACTTCCGACAGTGCAATTTTTTTTTTTTTTACCTGGTTCCATAGCACTCCCATAGGGGGTCTTAGCTAGTCTAACTGAACATAGCATTCCAGGTGGAGGTGTACCAGAGAGCAGTACAGTGGAACATCAAATCCCTTTTATTTTACTCTTTTTCCTGGCAGGACCACTGAGCCATCCACCCTGGTCACGGCCCCCGGAGACCTCCACCGCCATCTATTGCTGCCTGGGACCCACAGTCACCCTCGGCTTGCCCCCCGGAGGGTGGGGCCGTGGGCCACCTTCGTGACCCCGGAACTGTAACTGGTCGGGGTCCCGCAGCAATGGTGGCAATGGGAGGCTCTCTAGGGAGGGCTTCATATACGGTGGTCCTGCCCACCTTCCGATTTTCCTCCTGATTTACTCCCCGGGAAGGAGTCAGGGTCGTGCAATGACGCCGGTGTCTGCCCGGCCTCCCCCCCCACGTTGAGCGTTGGTTGTGTGGGGACTCCTGGTGTCCACCAGGGGTCCCCGTCGCACCGATAGCTGCCCACACCCTCCCCCCGGAGTAGGAGAGCTGCCCATTGGATGCTCGATCCTACTCCCCCCGGCCGGCCCTCCGACGACCCGGATCCATTCCCGAACCCGGCTCGCCGGCATTGCAAGCGGAAATCCCAACCAAATTCCTCATCCTGCTGGTGATGTCCCCTCCCTGTGCATCCCAGCATCCCACTAGTCCAGCCCAGATACTTGTTGTCTTTTGAAATAACCATAAGGTCCTGTTTCTCCCTAGCGACTGACAGCCTCCCCTCATCTTATACTCAGCACTGGGGTGCCTGTGCCCTAGATGCATGATTTTGCACTTTTTGGCACTGAACCCCAACTATCATACCTCACGCCACACCGGCGACCCGTGTTCGGGAACAAGCACGGGTTGTCAGGGGTCAGCAGGGAGGAGATGGATTGAGCATCCGGAGGACTGCTCTCCATCTCCGGGGTGAGGGGATTCGGGCAGCCGGTGCTTGTCTGACCCCTAGCGGAGGCTGGGGATCGACAACACGCAGCCGCAGAGACAAGGGAAGGTGGGGCGTGGCAGGCAGCGACTAGTATCGCCGCGGGGCGTGCGCGTACTCAGTCGCTGGCGTCATTACGCGCCATGCCGCCCGGGAAAAATGGGCCGCAGCACGACGTCATTCCCCGTCGCCATCCCCGGAGGACGCCTCCCTGGCATGGATCCGTTCTGGTGGGTTGAGTCGCTCCCCACCACCCTGCCGCGAAGGGTAAGTCGCGGGGTGCAGAAGGAAGGGGGTCTCATGCCCAGGGATGGCGCCGGAGGAACGGCGGAGTGCGGGGTGGGAGGCTCCCAAAAAAAAAAAAAAAATGCTTTTAGACGGTTTTATTTTGGGGGAGGGGCTGTGTTTCTTTCATGCCCTCTCTAGTGCCACAGAGTCAGGAAACAGAAGAAACTGATACTACAGAAGTACTGCTGGTGTTCTTATCTTGGATTTCAGGATTCACCACAGAACTTCTGCATTTTTCTGCTGTTTACACAGGCAGTGGCATTTTGAACTAACAGGGCCATAGAAACAAATTACAAATAATTTACCTCTTCTTTTTTAACACCAGTGCTGCTATCCAGCATACTCATGAGCATTTGACTGCATTTGCTGCACACATCCAACTGGTTAAGGGCAAATCATGTGGTTACCATATTACTGAATAATTACTTGGAATTCAATATATGCAACAAACAATGTGACTCACTTACTTTGTTTAGTGGTATCTGGTGCAGTCAGTGAAAAGATGCTCCGACTCTCACTTTCAGCGTCGCCCCACTAGAACGAACTCGAGTCAGGCCCGGGTCACAAAAAACTCACAGTCCAGGTCACAACCACCAGCATCAACTTGCTGCTGCAGGCTGCAGCGAAGAAATTAATTTACAGCGATGGATGGCGGATGTGGGATGCCGATTGCCATCGTGACACTGACGCTGCAGTTGTAGACCCTCCACCTAGCAGCAGCTGCCCCCAGTTAAGCTTAACTGAGCCCGAGCTCCACGACCACGCCACGAGTTCACGATCGACCCCAGCAGTCTCTCCAGTCCTGTGACTGTCCAACTATGCGCCACCTAGCCGCCCTCGATTCTCACTCTGGGACTCACTCTCCTCTCAGCTGAGCAAGCTTGCCTTTTTGTAGTCAGTCTACCCCACCGGCCACTGGCACCGCCGCGCGCCGCACCTCCACTGACGCTCTCCGACTCGGCGACTCCTATCCAGACCACCGACCACGCCGCACTCTGCACACAGCTCCTCAGACCTCAGGCTCAGTCTACTCCAGCAGAATAGGAAAACACTAGGAAACCAGTCAAACCACTGGGCATTTAAAGAGCCCGCGACCCACCCACCCCTAAGGACACGCCTTCATTTCTTAAAGCGGACCTGATTGAGAGATGTGAGTGCCATCTCAATCAGGTCCGCTCTGGGTCACCGTCCAGACATATTTAGATCCCGCCCCCATCTGCTAGAGAAGGAAATCGGCGGAAAAACAAAGCGAAAAAAAAAGCGTGCACCAGTCGGTTCCGCTCTGACGCCTGCCCTTCCACAAGCATGGAAATCTTCTAGGCTGCACAAAAGTGGTGGGTGGCCGCCCCTCCCGCCTCGGTTCCGTGCCCCTGAATGTATATGTAGCTCTTCTTCCCATCGTTGTTGTGAATGTAATACAGTCTCTTTCTTTTTACTATTTAGGGCTTGATACGTTTTTGAAATTACATGATCTGGTATTGCTATCTCTTTTGAGTTTATTATAATACTTTTTAGTGGATGTTTTTCCCCTGGATCCCAGGAGATGACCATCAGGTTCCTACAGTAATTTCTTATCGCAGAAATCTAAAAAAATCCTGTTTCACTAATTGGTACTTTCTCTCCAGAGTCTGGAACTGGCTAAATATTCCCTGTTCATATAATTGATAGACTCTAATAAGTCCCTGGTGTTGCCACCATTTTAAAATTATAATCTTGTCTAGCTGGATCAGACTTGGAGTCTGCTGTAATTTTCTGTAAAAGTTGTGTTATAAGATCTTTGTTTTTTTGTATTATTGTTCTCCATATATTCAGGAGTTGTCATGTTTATTTTAAATCTGATCTCTCTTTCCATAGTTGCTTTTGAAATGGTTTGTCTAAATAAGTATTTCTCCATCTCCTCTATTGTGGTCCCTTGTTTTATTTCTTTCCAATGTGGGTCCATCCCATCCCTTTATCTAGCCAGTGAAGTGTGTGTGATATTACTGCTGCCTGTGTACATTGTTCTAAATTTGGTAGGGCTAATCATCCTTTATTTTTGGGCAATTGGAGGGTCTTTTATTTTATCATTGGTTTTCTCCCCGGCATAAAATCTTAGATATCATACCATTCCATTTTTAAAGGTTTTTTTTGGTGGAAGGACTGGGAGGGTCTGAGAGAGGTACAAGAATCTTGGCAGTATATTCATTCTTATTACATCAATCCTTTGGTTAAGCATGAGAGGGAGAGGATCCCATCTCTGGAAATCCTCTCTAATAGATTGTATAAGTGGTGTATAATTAGCTTCATAGAGATTATGGGTTTCCTTTGTAAGATTTATCCCTAAATGTCTAAATTTATTACTTTTCCATCTCAGTGGATATCTCTCTTGAATTGCCTTACTTGGTTGATAGTTAAAGCTCAGTACTTCTGTTTTACTTGTATTTAACTTATATCCTGAAATGGACTCCATTTCTCTTAGGAGGGAGACCTATTTTGGTATGGAGGTTTCTGGTTCCGTTAAGTATATTAGCAGGTCATCAGCAAAGAAAGCTGTTTTTGTATAGTATTAAGACAATTTATTCCCTTAATCTGTATATTCTCTCTAATGGCTTAGGCTAAGGGTTCAGCATACAAGGCAAATAGGGAGGGGGATGGGGTAGCCATGATGAGTACCCCTGTTTAGGGTAAAACAGTTTGAATATGATCCGTTCACTTTGATCAAAGCCTGTGGAGAGGTATATAATTGTTGTATAATATTTAAAAAACCTGTAGGAAAACTGAATTTCTCCATCGTGTATTTCAAGAATTGCCAGGAGACTCAATCAAATGCCTTCTGGGCATCCATACTTAAAAGTATAAAGGGGGTTTGCTCTTGTTGGATCACTTCTAAAAGAAATACTGTTCTTTTAATATTGTCTGCTGTTTGGTGTTTTATTATAAAACCTGATTGGTCCTTATTAATTATATTTAGCAGTATGCTCTCTAATTGTTTAGCCATGATTGCTGTAAAATTTTTCTAGTCCTGGTTTAGAACTGATGTGGGGTGATAGGATTCACAATTTAATGGATCTTTATCTGGTTTAAGTATAGTAGATATATTGGCATACTGCCAACTATTTGGTATGGGGAAGTATTCTCCTGTATTGCATTAAATAATTTAATTAATATTGGGAGTAATGCTTTTCAAAATATTTTATAAAATACTGCCATATAGCTGTCTGGGTCTGGGCTTTTATTTGATTTAGAGTTTTGCAGAATCATTCCTATCTCCAGTGATGTTATGGGACTGATTAGGGAGTTACTTTTTTCCTCTGTAATGTGAGGTAGTTGCATTTTTGTAAAAAACATTTTATATTTTTCTTCATCTGGTTCCTGTGGTTGATTATATAGTTTTAAATAAAATTCCCTAAATCCCTCAAGTATATCTTTTGTTTTATTCAATATTTTAGATTGTGTAGGTGTTTTATGTTTGTTATTGTTTAACTTGCTTGTTGTTTTCATAATCTATAAGCCAAAGTTCTAGCAGCCTTATTGCCCCCCTCACAGTATCTTTGTTTTACATACATTAAAGCTTGTTCTGTTTTTTGGTTTAAAAAGTCTTGTAATTTGTCTTCACCTGATTTATCTGTGTAATTATGTCTCCCCTTCCTCCCGCATGTAGTTGTTGTAATCTCCCTAGTTCAATTTCTAACTCTTTTTGTTTCTTAGATCTCTGTTTCTTTTGATGGGTTGCATATGCTATGATTTCACCCCGTAATACGGATTTTTAAGTGTCCCATAATGTTCCTTTCTTCACCTCCTCCATAATATTCTCTTGTAGCATTCTAAGGATCCATTCTTGAGCTTTTTCTTTAAACTGTTTATCTTTCATAAACATATTATTAAACCTCCATTGTCTCATTATAACTTCCTGTTCTGATTCTAATTCCACTGTAATAATTGCATGGTCTGATAAATGAATTGGTGAGATCTTTGCATTATGTATTATATCTATAGATTCCACTTCTGCCTGGAAATAGTCAATTCATGAGTAAGTGTTATGAACACCTGAAAATGTGTATATCCTCAGCCTGCTGGATAGCAGTGCCACCAGGTATCTATTAGGGCAAGATCTTTTATTAGCCTTCTACCATATTTCTGTCCCCTTGTAGCTCTAGGAATATTAGGGTTTGAACTATCTCTTGAAGGATTCATTCTAAGATTCAAATCTCCACCCAATATCAATATCCCCTGTTTAAATGCTATGATTTTATCAAAAATAGTTAGATAAACAGTACTGTCTGACCCCAGGGAATATACAAACTCCCCACTGTATAAGCCTATTTAATATCAACCCAAATTCATCCTGAATATATGCCCATGCCTCATTCATCACGTTTATCAATAGAAGCCTATCCCAATTTTTGTTTTCCACATCTACAATCAAGGCCAGATAATCAAAGTTCTTCCATGACCTATTTTCCACAAAATTAGACCCTTTTAATTTTTTACATTAGTTTTTACACATATAATGTCCTGTTTATCATTAAAGGCTTCAGCTATTGTCCCTACAATACTATGGCTAGCTGGATTGGCAGTAAAAGTAAAATCCAGGGTAGTCGATGCAGCAGGGGTCTCTAGATGTAGTCTTGTTGCCCCTCTGATCAATCGCTCTTATCCTAAATTACTACTAAGATCCAGAAGTTCATTACTTTATTTAATTGAACCCCAGTTAACATTAAAGTTGCCTATTAACACATTTTTATGACTACCTTTAAAGCTTTCAAGTACCTCCTGAAGGTCTTCAAATGCACCACAGGGGCATTTTGGTGGCCTATAAACTCCCACTAATAACATTGGTTTAACATAGGGAATCCTTATCTCCACTGCAAGAACTTCCAGGTTAATAGTAACATTACTTAATGTCACCATTTTTAATTTAAATAGGAACTTTCCATAAATAATCACACTAGCCCCTCTTTTATTTCTATCTCTCCTCCAAATATCATACCCAGGGATGGCTATATCTGAGGTTACTGTTTTGTTGTGCAACCATGACTCAGACAAAACTAGAAAGTCTGTGCTATACTGTAATGTCCATTCCTTTACAAATCAATTTTTGGAAGTAAACGTCTAACATTAAAATGTGTCACACTAGGCCGGCCCAGTGGCGTGGAGGACTGAGGCATCATTCCTTACCTCCTGCATGTTTGTGGTGTGAGCAGGTCACTAGGGGTCAGCTGGGGTGGGAGAGGATTGAACATCCGGAGGACAGCTCTCCTCTCCCAGGAAGGGAGGGACATGGAGACAGCGCATCTCAGATACCTAGTGGCTGGGTGTCGGAGCACCTGGGTCCTGTACACAGGGGATGGGGTGGAGCAGTCAGCTGGCATGCTGTGTATGGAAGCATGCACAGCTTGGCCATTGCTGACACCTGCATTACTCTGCCTCCAAGAGGGAAGGGAAGGGAGGGAGGGAGAAAAAACAAAGGAGGAGAAAAGTTGTCCTGGGCATGGCTGGATGATGCTGGCCCCCACAGGTGCTGCTCCCATGAATAGTAGGCACCTCCAGCACCAGATCCATGTTCGGTGGGTTGAGGGATCCCCACTGCCCCACCATAGGGGGTAAGCCATGGAGGAAGTAGGAGATACACTGCGTGGGGGACGGGGCTGGGGGTTAGTGAGATGGAGGGCCACCCAGGATAGAAGCAGAAAGAATGTATATATATATATATATATATATATATATATATTTACAAAATGTGTCACACTGAATGTGTTCCCTTTCAGCATACCAGGGCTTAGAGTAATAGGGTCCAAAGGTCCTGGATTTGGGTGCACAGCTCCACAAATTAATAAATAGAATAGTGCCACAAAATTACCCTTTATCCATAGCCTCTTTATTAAACCCACCCTCAAACAATGTTTCAACACAGTCTGTCTTATGTTCTTTTTATCCAGTCCCAATTTTACATGTATCACCTGTTGTAAGGTGACTGCTTTAATAAAGTTTAATTTCACCTTTAATGTAAGTAGGCTAGGGGATAATAAGTAATTAACCATATTAGTATCATTCCAGGTGTTCCTAATGCTTGTGATACCACAGTGTCTGACATATATGAACTCTCTTTGTTATTCACATGTTCTGGTTCCCCAGGTTCCTGTTTCATCCCTCTGCCCCACCCATCCCAATAAACACAATATCAGCAGCAGACACATTATTAAAGGTAAGCAGCAAAGCAAATATTCAAGGTCTTATAATCCAGAAACTCCTAATACTTCAATTAACCACAAAATCCACAAGTTATAAAAGTGTGCTGTATAGTAGATATTTATCTATGGAATGATACTAAAAATACAGGTTGATAAATACAAACATCAGGTTAACCTTTAAGTATGCAGCGAGGCTGCCAAGGCTGAGTAAGTTAAGTACAATACAAACCAATTGCTGCCAAGGATTTTACACATAATAAATTAAAATGGGCAAAATCATTTTTTACCCCTTCAGATTGGCAGGACATTTACTTCACCACAGCAGCTCTTGGTTACAACCAAAACATAGAAGAAAACACCAGGGCAAACTAGAATTTCTGTTACCCAATGACGCAGCCCTCAGGCAGGCACAAGCTTTTTATAGTGCTGCCGCTTCTTCCCTTCTTGCCTGAGGCAATGAGTTCATCACCAAGCTCCCCCCCACTACTGTGTACTGGCTGTTGCTGTCAGGGCATGGGGGATGAGAACTGCAAGCACAGTTCAAAATCTGGTGGCAGAATGTCCCTCCAGATTGGCGCACAGTAAGCGATGGAGCTGCTTTCAGGAACAGTTCTTAAAGTTATCGTGAGGACTGCAGGTAAGGATGCCACTCACAGGCAGGCATGAGCTTTTTATAGTGCCACCACTCCTCCCCTTCTTGTCTCAGCCAATGAGCTCACCACCAAGCTCCCCTCCACTACTATTTACTGGCTGTTGCTGTCAGATCACAGGGGATGAGAACCGTAAGAACAGTTCACAGTCTGGTCACAGAATGTCCCTCCAGATTGGCACACAGTAAGCGATGGAGCTGCTTTCAGGTACAGTTCTTAAAGTTATCGTGAGGACTGCAGTTAGAGATGCACCAGCTGACCCTGAATTGTTTCTGCCTGTGTGGAAAAATGTGCTTTGTGGACCCAAAGTGTTTAAATCCTGTGAGGACATGCTCTGTACTGGCTCCCAGTCCTGGAAGAGGGATGGCAAAAGAGGCGTTTGCTTGATCCCTAATTTAGGGACCCACTTAGACTTTGTGTACAGTGCAATGGATTTTGTACCCTTTGCACCTTCTGCACCTGCAGCCCCAGCTGGGCAAAACATTGCCTGTATGGATTCGGTGTTAGAAAGTGTAAACAATAACAAATAGAACTGAGAAAAATGGACTGATGATAGAGACCTATAAATACTTCATGGGGTAAATAAGGTAGAGAAGAGGAGTGTTTTTCAGAAAAAAAGATGCCCAAGAACAAGGGGACATAAATGAAGCTGGAAAGGGGTAAATTAGAGAAAATTGTAAAGAAGTACTTCTTAGCTAAAAGGGTGGTGTATGCCCGGAACAGTCTTCTAGCAGAGGTGGTGGGCCAAAAACAGTTGTAGGCTTCAAGAATGCCTGGGATAGGTGGGTGGGGGGGACCTGAGATAAATAGGGTGTGCAGTGACAGTTTTGGTAGGAAAAAAATGGGCAGACTGGGTGGGCCAAGTGGTCCTTTTCTACCATCAAATTCTATATTACTGTGATGTTGGAAACTGAGTCAAACAATATAAAGTTGTTTATGACTGTTTGAACTGCACAGTATGGAGGACAGTAATGTTGCTGTACCCTACTCCCAAAGTCAGGGCAGTATGATAACATCATGGTGGTACCACAGACAGAGTGCCGTTTTGAGTGTGAAACACTGATACAAGTACAAAGAGAGAAAGAAAAAGATCTTCAGGGGTATCTCAGTCGTCAGGTTTCACCATAGGAACTTCACCACTGGTGAAGCAGGATCCACATGAAAGATTTTCAGCAGTAGAACTGGGGCCACCCATGCCGATGTCACCAACCCTATAAAGGCATGAGTGGCCCTGTTCCCTCCTCAGTTCTTTCCTGCTGTCAATTTGCTCACACAGGACTCTACAGAAGCTCCATCGCAAAGTCACACCTTTTTCAGCCTACGGCTTTTCCTTTTCATTTACCTTAGAATCTCTTTTTAAAAAGAGATTCCTTTATTTTGTTTATATCGAGAGTTAATCCTTCAACTTCTTTCTTCTATTGCTGCCAATTTGGAAAGAAGAGTGCCTCCACAGACAAACACTCTGTCTGTGTCTACTTTCTTGGGCCTGACCACGAAGTCTCTGAATGTGAGCTCTGCCAGAAGTTTAATCAAATAACCCTCAGGCAATGCAAAAAGGCTCTCAAAAATGTTCTAATGGAGCAACAGGTAGCCAGTTCTGAGCAGGGGTCCTCCAGTGTCCCAGCCTCCCAGTAGCTGGCAGGGTCATCAAGCTCTCAGGCCTCTAAGGTGCGAACAAGTCCTTGGGGAAAGGTCACAAAAAGAATCGAGATCGGGTCCACTCCTCCTGGTGGTAGTCTCGTTCCCTGATGACGTCCTCTCCTTTGGCCAGGAGTTCTTCATCGGCTATGGCTGCACTGATGCATAGGTCCACTGTCCAGGTCTCTGTACCCACCAGACTCATATCGACAGCAACTCCACCTTATACCTAGGGTGGCCGGCTGTCAACCTTCGGATCATAGGCCCCTCCTTCATCAATGATAGGCTTGTCATTGATGGCTCTCCCAATGAAGACTGATCCCAGTCCAGGATCTCAGGTTGAAGCTTCTTCAGCTCTGCAGGGCCCCTCCACTAGGCCATCGCTACCTGTGCCATCAACCCCCCCATCAACGCAGTTTTCGATGGTTGTCAACCCTAATGAGATAGTGACCAAATTCACTTCTGTGATTGTTCACCAGCTTGGTGCCTTTAAGCTTTTATCACTGGTGCCATCAATGGTGGCTTTGTCATCAAATCCCCTAGATGGCCATGGGCAATCCCCCATGGGCCATCATTGGTCTCTCACAGGTCGGACCTGGACCTCGAAGAGGTCGATGTCGAGGAGGAGTACCATCCTGATCTCATTCTTCCTGATAAGGAAGAGGAGGAGGAGGGAGACCACCTTTCTTCTAACAGGTCCACTGCTTCTTCTATCAGCAAGGACTCTATCAAGCACACCCCTAGGTCTCCTCCAGAGGACCCTACCTTCTTCAATACTAAGAAGCAGCTGTCCTCAGCTATGGAACTCCACACTGAGGAAGAGGATGTCACCAGGAAGGATTTAGTGGACTTTCTGGAGATCCCAGAGTCTCCTCCCAAGATCATTCCCCCTTTATTGCCTGCTCTGAGGAATGTCATTACATTAGCCTGACATTGGCATGACATGGTGCCAGCCATACCCTGTAGGGCAGATAAACTTTATCATGCCCCCAGGGCTTTCCTATTATGCTGCCCAGCCTGAAACTGATTCAGTGATTATTAAAGCAGTTCATGACAGGTCTAAGGCATCTAAGCAACTTAGGTCCCTCTTCCCTGACAAGGAGTAATGCAGGATTGACCTTTGGGGTAAGAGGGTTTTTACCTCCTCCACCCTCAGGCTGAGGATTGCCAGTTAGCTGTCCCATATGGTAAAGTACCAAAATACTAACTGGAAGAAGGGCAAAGCTACTGCCCAAGCCTTCCCAGAAGGTATACAGAAGCAGAAGATTCTCAAATGCTTGCAGACCGCTGAGGACGTTAGCAAGCACCTTCTGCAGGCCCTCTATAATATTTCACACACTATTGCCAGGGCTGCTGCCACTGGTATTTGCCTCCATAGGCACTCCTGGCTGAGGGTCTCTGGATTTGCTGCTGATGTTCAGCAGAAGGTGCTCAATGTCCCCTTTAATGGCTCTAAGCTTTTTGGTCCAAAGGTCGAGGACATCATTAACGACCTACAGGCATCTGGCAGGGCTCTGAAACCTGTTCACTTGCTCTACCATATACAACCTAAGAGCAGGCAGCACCCTCCTTTTTGTAAGGCACTCAATGGACCAGGAGCAGCCTCTCAGCCTCACGGCAAATGAAGAGCCTCTGTTGCCTTGCCAGCTCCCTCCATTACTGGAGCTGTGGCCAAGCATCCCAGATGTGACAGACCAGCCCCAGCAGCTGGATCCTCCTCTGCTTGACTCCTTGCCAGAATTCCCTCTTCTGATCCCTGATCAGGAGTTGGTGGTAGGAGGTCAGTTATCCCTCCATCTCAATCAATGGAGAACCATTACAGAGCATGCCTGGATTTTGTAAATCATAGAAAAGGGTCACACTCTGGAGCTCACAGAGCAACTTCCAGGAACTCCCCCTCTGCCCTGTAACTACTCCCCGGCCCACTTTGCTGTTCTCTGGGAAGAGGTACAGTCCCTTCTGCACAAGCGGGCCATAGAGCCAGTGCCCAGGCACCAGAGGAACAAGGGGTTTTATCCCAGGATTTTTCCTGGTCCCCAAAAAGACCAGAGATCTGAGGCCCATATTAGACTTAAAGGACCTCAATCTGTATGTCTAGTACAAAAGCTTTTGAATGGTAACTTTGCCAGGTCTGATGTTCCTTCTCAAACAAGGCAACTGGCTGTGTTCTTTGGACATTCAGGATGCATATCTGCACAACTCTGTGTTTCATTCACACACAAAGTTCGTCCAGTTCCTTTTTCAGGGTGAGCATTACCAGTACAAGGTGCTGCCCTTTGGCTTGTCCTCTGTGTCATGGATCTTTACCAAGTGTTTAGCAGCAGTAGCTGCAGCCCTCAGAAGGGAGGGAATGAATGTTTTCCTGTACCTGGACAATAGGCTCCTAAAGGCCCTGTCTAGAGAATTGCTTCTGGGGACCTTAGAGAGAGCTCTCTAATTGTTTCTTTCCCTGGGCATTACCGTCAATCTGCCCAAGTCGGTCACAGTTGCATTCTAAAGACTGCAATACATAGGGGTGGTTCTAGATTTGGTACAGAGGAAGGTTTTTCTGCCTCAAGCCATGGTGGAATGCCCTATTGCTCAGGCTCAGGAGGTGGACCAGTGCCATTACATCCTGGTTAGAGTGTACCTGAGACTGTTGGGTCTGATGGTGGTGGCCATACCCACCGTTCCACTGGCCAGGCTCCATATGTGCACTCTCCAGTGGACTCTCTGAGTACAGTGGGACCAGCATACGGACAATCTATATCAGTTAGTGCTGGTCTCTTCCCCAGTCCACAAAGTGCTCTAGTGGAGGATGGATCCCTTGAATCTTATGTAGGGAGTTCCATTCCAGATTAGTTACCAGGTCAGATCCTCACCACAGATGCCTCTGGTTTGGGCTGGGGGCTTGCCTGGGTCCCTTTCAAACTCAGGGTTCTTGGTCCCAGATCAAAGTATCTCTGCATATGAATGTCCTGGAGATGCAGGCAATTCTGTATGCCATGCAGGCCTTTCAGAACCACCTTCTCCTGAGTCAGTTCCTGATTCAACCAACAACCTCAGTGTAGTGTACTACATCAACAAGTGGGAGGGGGGCATATTCCTACCCCCTGTGCAGGGAGGCCATGAGAGTGTAGTATTTTGGCATTGGCCCACAGCCTGGCTCTTTCAGTGGTCCATGTCCCAGGAGCGCTGAACACTCTGGCGGAAAGCCTCAGCCGAACTCAGTCCAGCATGCATGAGTGGGAGCTCCTCTCATCCATTGCAGGAGAGATATTCAACATATAGGGTCCTCCAGAGTTGGACTTTTTTATGACCCCACTCAGTGCAAAACTGGCCAATTTCTTCTCTCTAGATCCAGGGTCTGGATTTTTCTGGTGAGACGCATTGTCCCTCTCCTGGAGTGGGAGGTTTCTTTATGCCATCACCATGTTCCCTCTAATCCATAGGGTGCTAATCAAGCTGCAGATAGAGGGGGGGCACCATGATCCTTGTAGCCCCATTCTGGCCTCGCAAGATATGGTTTCACTTCTACAGCAGCTGGCAGAGGAGCCTCCTGTCTCTTTTCCCCTCTGCAGAAATCTACTGACCCAGGATCAGGGAATCCTGGTCTATCCCAATCGCAGGTCCCTCTATCCACATGCTTGACAACTGAGGACATAGCTATCACCAGGTTTGGGGTTTCCAACAGAGTGGTGGATGTCCTAGTGGCAACCCGAAAGCCTTCCACCCAAGCCACTTATGCCATGAAGTAGAAGTGGTTTGCCATACAGGCTACCAAACAGAATCTGGACTCTTTCACCTGTCCAGTGAATCAGACCCTGGTCTACCTGATCTCTCTGTCTGACTGAGGTCTCCAGTACTCCTCCCTCAAGGTGCACCTTTCGACTTTCTTGGCCTTTCATGAGCCCCTGGATGACTGTACCATAGTTCAGCTGGATGTCTCCCATACCTTTCTGAGGGACATCCCACATCTGAAACCTCCAATCCATTCCCCGGTCCAGGCTTGGGATTTGAATTTCATTTTTACGAAGTTGACCTCATCTCCTTTTGAGCCAGCTGCAACTTGTGAGCTATGTTTTCTTTCCTGGAAAGTGTTATTTTTACTTGCTATTACTTCTGCCCAAAGAATTTCAGAGCTTCAAGGCCTCTGTGCAAGAAGCCTTATATGATTTTCCACAAAGACAGGGTGTCTTTGTGCACAAATTCTACGTTTCTTCCTAAGGAGGTGTCTGAGTTTACACTGAATTAACCTTCTCATTTAATTTCCCGAGTGTGCCAATCCAGAGGATGCACTGCTCCATATATTAGATGTGCGCAGCACTTTGAAATACTAGCTACTCCGAACCAAGGAATGTAGAAAGTTGAAACAGTTGTTTCTTTTGCCCCAGATAGAGAGGGTGTTCAGGAATTCAAACAATGTTTGTCTATCTGCATTGTGTTTTGCTACAACAAGTGCGGCAAAGAATTGCCTGGATCTGTCAAAGCTCATTCCACATGAGGCATGGCTATCTCTGTGGCTTGTTTGCAAGGGGTCTCAGCCATGAACATTTGTGCAGCTGTCACCTGGAGCACTGTCCATTCTGTTACCAAGCACTACAGTCTGGACATTGCCTCTACAGCCCATGCAGGATTTGGCAGGGCTGTGTTGCAGGGATTCCCATCTTATACTTAAGGTTGACCTTCCTCCCAGACTGTTTGTTTGCACCTGTAACTTCTTGGGACTTGCTCCTATGGTGAGACCTGATAACTGAGATACCCCTGAAGAAGATAGAACAGTTATGTAAGAACTTAACCTAACAGTAGATTATAGAGTGGATCTCAGTCATCAGGTCTATTTGCCTCCCACCATCCCCCTTTTGGGGGACTCTTCTTGAGCTGGCTATCTGGTGTATCCAGCCTTTCTTTTTGGGTCTGGGCACCTCTCTCTCTCCTCCATCCCCCTTGGCTAGAGCTATGCTCCCTATGTCTCTGGGGAAAGAACTGAGGAGGGAGTGGGACCGCTCACACCTTTATAGGGTTGGTGACATCATCACATGATGCCACCGTGGGCTGCCCCAGTTGTACTACTGAAAATCTTCTGTGTGGATCCTGCTTCACTGATGGTGAAGTTCCTACGGTGAGACCTGATGACTGAGATCCCCTCGAAGGTCTACTGTTATGGCAAGTTCTTACATGACTGTCCTTCTTAAAACCCAAACTTAACAACAGAGCATCAGTTTATCAACAGCATTGTGTTTTGTTTCAAGCTTTAAGCAATCCGAGTATGGCAGGTAGAGGGGTGGTAAAGAAACTGTTGACCATTCCAGCATGTGTTTACCTGGATTTGCCAGAAGGAAAAATCCTGGAAAGGCTGGATAAAGCTTACTGGAAGGATAGGGCAGCAGATAATACTGATCTGCCTGAATGGCCAGCTAGTGTATACAGCTTCCATGGCCACAGGGGAAAGATGTCCTGTATTCAATATTGGATACTTCAAGGGGTGCTGTGAGCATCATAGACTGAGTAAAAGCACCCTGGGGATCCATGGGACTACCTGTCCAGCACCTGCAGTTGACAAGAAAGAGGAAGTGCAGCAATGTGCCACTGGGCCTACATTCAGCAGCATGGGCCCAGTAATGTCATGGAAAGAACAACCTGTCCAAGGGCAGTTGGTCTTCATTGGCACCCAGTGTGACTCAGAAGCAGAGGCACTGAGAATCAATTAGAATGCCACCACCAACCTCCTGGTTCAAAGATGGAAGAACTGCCAGGCACAACAGACTATGCCACACAGACAGAGGATCTCCTGGACCTTGTTCTAGTCAGAGACATTGCCAGTCAGCAGCCCTGCCAACCTCTGATGTGCCCTCCCCCCTGTGCTGTCCTGGGGAGTGCTTATGAAAGCCAAAGACCCAGAAACATCCCCTACCTTTGCCATGGCTAGTTTCCCAGAGGATGAGGGACCAGTAGACACATCCTCAGTAATCATCAAGGAAGAATGGTACGAGTTTGAATCTCAAGAAGAGGAGGTTACCTTGAATGCCACCTTCTTGTCTGTCTTCCATTTGCCCCTGAGCCTGCCAGCCTGAGGAGTCTGAGTCATACAATTGGGAGGAACATACTCTTGGGCATCTCAGTAAGGTTTCCCCCAAAAGGAGCCTAATGTACAAAGTTGCCATGTTGGTATGCAACTAGAAAAGACTAAGCCATGGTTGCTGGGCCACACTGTCTGCAGGGCATCACCCAAAGAGGAGGACAGCTTGCCATTGCATCATCCCCCTGACATAAGAGGGATGTTCCTGACCTGGCTCCAGATACACTTCCATTTCCAGAGGTCATAAAGGAGATCAGTCCATGAGGTCTGCAGTCCAGCAGTTCCACCCATTGAATGAGGAACCAGCTGACAGCAGTCATGAGATCCAGTGGTCAGCCTGCATGACATAACTGGTAGGGCCAAGTTTTGTTGTTTCTTGACTGTTGCACCAGTTAAGACACATGCATGGTTACTCAGTCGAGGGGTATTGTGTACAGTATTTTACCCAGATCCAGTTGGACACATGGTCTGGACTTTTCCAGTTGTCGGTGTGCTCTTTCCAAGAACTTTGAAAGCTTACCACCCATTCTCTAGAGACATTTTGTCTGAGACATTCCAACCCCAAGGACTTTCTTTCCTGAGATGGACTTCCATGTTTTTTAATACTATTTTACACAAAAACACAAACAGAAAAAAATTACAAAACTTTTTTTGAAAAACCTTTTTAACAAAATGTTAGAGACAAGTATTATGTATCTTGTATACTTTTGCATGCCTTCTTGCAGGTGCAGTTGATGAAGAGTACCCGAAGCTTTGACCATAGCATCTGTGTATGCTACAGTGCCTGGTTTTACAGTGTTTTACATGTTTTAACATGCACAGCTATGACATAGTTTGTACAGGTCTCAAGAGTTTAACAAATTGTTCTGTTTTCAATTTTTAGAAAATACCTATGCCATGTGCATATCTTTAAGTGTTGCAATGTTTACAGTACATTGTATGGTCTGGGTTTCACTGGGTTCTGGTATGGTACATTTAATGCATCTCTGATGTGTCTAGGGGATGTGTTTCACTGTGAGTAATGATTAGACAAACGTTTCACTAGTAGGCACCTGGTGGTGGAGCCAGGTGAACTATTGTTGGTTGCGGACCAGTACTGTTCTAGTGACCACATAGGATGGAGCTACCCTGACTGGATATACTACAGTTTCCTGACACTCGAAATCCCAAAGAACTTATTATCGACTCCACAATACTGACACACAAAATACTGATGATAATCACATCCCAACCCTAATGTACCCAATAAAACCGCAGACTGGGCACGTAAACAAGTTAATTATTGACTCTCATGCTGAATGTGGGGGGTATTTAAATATACATCCTCCGATTCTGACTTACCTTGGGGATACGATGAATCAGCTGAAAGTACACAGTTTAGCCCTTTGCAATGTGTGGTTCCCCAACAGTAAACCACTCCCACATAGCACTACCTGAGAGCACTGGTAATACAGAAAACACCCTCCTGACAGCACTAACAATAAAGAAAAAACACCCATCCCACCAAACAGACCTACCCCAAACACCCATCCCACCACACAATCCTACCCCAAACACTGATTCCCATAATGTTGAAATGCCCCAAAACATGTTCCCCGATAATCCTGACATTCCCGACAAGTTCTCTGTCGGGCTTCACTTTCAGGATCCCTGTTGTCAAACTTAATTCCCACTTTGCCACAGCTGGATCAGCTTTTGACTCGTCACCTTATGCTGGTGCTGCGGTGAGCCAGCATACCCTTCCCGCTACATCTAGTCCTGCACCCAGCCCCTTCCAACTGTGCGAGATAACTTATAAAGAAGTAGAAGATTCTCTTCTTAACTTAGACACCAAAAAAGTGCAGGGATGATGGCTTGGAACCCTTTTCCTAAGGTCAGGCTATGCTCATCTCACTGCCCCAATTCTCCACATCTTCAATCTTTCCATTACATCTGCTGCTGTGCGTCCTGCTGGAAATCAGCACATATCCTCCTCTATTTAAATCTGGTGACCCATGCGATGTAAACAACTATAGGCCTATCTCCATATTGCCTAGCCTTTCTAAAGTTCTCGAAAACTGATCCATATTCAGTTAAAATCTCACTTGGAAACCTTCTCTCTCATTAACCCAGCTCAATCCGCCTCGGCTAGTCATAGCACAATCACTGCACTAGCAAAAGTAACCAATGATTGGATCTCTGCTTTAGATGCTAAGAAGGTAACTGGCGCAGTCTTTTTGGACCTCAGCAAAGCTTTTGATACTGTTGATCACAAACTATTAGTCAATTGCCTTGCAAAGTTGGGTGCCACATACTATACCACCCAGTGGTTCTCTAGCTACCTAACTGGAAGATTCCAAAATGTAAAGGCGGAAGGCTTTTTTTCTGCTGCCTTGCCAGTTGCAAGAGGAGTCCCCCAAGGATCCATCTTAGGCCCTATCTTGTTTTCTTTGTACATTAATGACTTAGATGCTAACATATCTACGTCCAATCTGCACTTTTTTGCAGATGATACTGTGTTGTATACTTCTGGCTCATTGTTATCTGAAGTCAAGGGAGTGCTTCAAGTGGACTTCGCACAACTTGAGCATAATCTAATAAAGGCAAAGCTTCTGCTCAATGCTAAGAAGACTAAAGCGATGATATTCTCCTGCAGTGCTGTCACAGGCCCCCCCAATACCCTTGCCCAAGACTTCATTGTCACCACGCTAAACGAGCCTCTGGAAGTTGTAACCAAATTTAAATATCTGGGTATCTGGATCGACAATAAATTATCTTTCAATGACCACGTCAAAGATGTCTCTAGAAGGTTAAAAGCAAGGTTAGATTTCTTCTACAGAAATAGGCCCCTTTTCCCCTTTGAAACTCGAAACAAGCTTGTACAGGCCACTTTTCTCCCCCTACTCGACTATGGCGATGTAATCTATTCCTCCACTACTCTTGCAAATCTAAGTAAACTGGACATCCTTTATCACCGTGCATTACGGTTCATTACCAACTCCCCTTACCGTTCGTACCACTGTGACTTATATGCAGCTGTTGGTTGGACATCCCTTACTACTAGACGCCTGCTCCATGCTGGGCTATGGACTCTTAAACTGCTTCTGCAGAAATTGCCAAGCTATCTCTCTTCTCTTATTAGTATCTCACATAGTGCATACTCATTAAGAAAATCTGACTTTATTATGCTTGACATACCAAGGACGCGGACCTCCTTTGGTAAACGTGCTATTGCATACGCCCTTCCCTCCATTTGGAACCAATTACAAACCGTACTGAAACTAACTAGCACAGTTTCAATAAACTTCTACAAATCACTAAGTTCAGCCAAAATAAAAGACACCTGTAACTGTCATTAAGTCTCTTCCTTCCCCATGTGTGCCATATTTATCCACTGGTAAGGTATAATTGATTTGTCATATTAACTGCTTTCCCTTCCCCTTCTACTCCTGGCTTTATCTATGCTTACACTCCACTGCTACTCTATCAAATCACTTCTCCCCATATCAGTTGTAGTCTGTTGTTTGTTCTAGCTGCCAAAATATATGTATTGCACACACCAGTCATCATGTTTCATTTATCAGTATGCAACCTGTAAGTCGCTTCCCTGTCTCATATTAATGTTTACCATCTGCGGTCACCCTATGTGGTACCCTTGTATGTATATCCAGCCTGTATCATGTAACGTGCATTTCATGTATATACTGTTATTACCTATCTATGTTTGTACTTTAAGTGTTTGTGTCACAGGACCTCCTTGTGAATGAGCTTGCTCAATGGAGTTTTCCTGCAATAAACTTGAACTTGAACTTCTCTGTCGGGCTTCACTTTCAGGATCCCTGTTGTCGGGCACACAGTGCTGTCGGTCTCCAGGACTCGGGATCCTGCATGTCAGGGTTCCGAGTTTCAGTCTAATAAAATACTACCCTCGACCAATGGGATGCCATGTCTGGTAACTGGATATGATACCTGGTAGCCAGCTGTGCTGCAGGTGAGGGATCCCATAGTTAGCTGCTCACAGCCAGCTTCAGTTGGTGGTTCTCTTTATAGTCATGATGTCTGTGTCTCTTATGGGATCCTGCCTATGTGGTCATAGGTAGAAGATGGTAGGCCAACCTCCCTTGTAAGTCACCAAGAGAGGAGGTTTGTTGCATCTAAGTCCCCCAACCCCCTACACCAGGTTACTGAAGTAGTTACTGGAGTATTTTCTACAGTGTTTACAAAGTGTTAGGTGTATTAGCATCCTATGCAGTGTAATGGGTTTCTTTTTGGTTAGTCACTCTGGGCAGCAGATGGTTAACTTTCAGCTCTCCCCTGAAAGCCCTGTCAATCATCTGGACAGAGGTTCCAAGTGGGAGGGGAAGGGCCCTACTAGCAACAATGGAATGTTGCAGTTGTAGTTAGTTTCTTACTGAGAGCAGGCAGATCAGTCACCAGTTTGACTGAAGAAGCTTCAGGAGAGGTTTCTATCCCTCTACTGTCCTGATTTCAGTCCCTAGGTAAGTCCTGGAGTAGCTGAGCGTTGAGTCATGGCACTGGTCTTCTCCTGTGGCACACCTAGTGTTGGCTAAAGGAGTTTTAAGGCATCTGTTCATGGAAATCATGAGTAAAATGTGGAAAACTTCCCTGAACTGTGAGAGACTTTTTCTTTGTGTGGCAGTCAGAGCTGGCTCCTACAGGAAGGCCCCAATGGGAATCCCTGTGAGGGTTTGGAGGGACTAAACTCCAATTTGTCTGATAGGATATTTGAAAGATTACAGTCCAAGTCGTGCCTCCCTGGCACAGTTTCTGTAGGGTTTGAAGTGGATCATCTTGATTAGAACATGGGACACTACTTCTCTAACCAGAAGATGGGAGATGGTACTACAAAGTGTTGTGTATGCCACAGAATGTGTGTTTTCAAGTAAAGGACATAAGTTGTTCCTAAAGTGTGTAGTTTCTGGTGAGAAAGTAATGTGCTTTTATCAGTAAGGACACCAGCTGTCTCCAAAGAGTTTTCCTGTTTCTGACACGTGTGTTTCAGTAAGGACATCAGCCCTAAAGTGTTTCTTCCTGTGTGGAAAAATGTGCTTTGTTAACCTAAAGTGTTCAAATCCTGTGAGGACATGCTCTGTACTGGCTCCGATCCTGGAAAAGGAATGGACAAAGACATGTTTGCTTGATCCCTAATTCAGGGACCCACTTGGACTTTGTGTACAGTGCAATGGACTGTTTACCCATTGTACCTTCTGCACTTGCAGCCTCAGTGGAGCAGAATGTTTGTCTTTTTACCATCTTGTGACAGAATAAAACGTACCACTTGACCCTAGTTAAAGGAGAGGACATTCCTTTGTGCTTGCTGTGTTTTGCTGGTACCCTATCATGATTGTACAGGCCCCCAGTGTCATAGCCCACCCCAGTTCCAGGTTAAATAGAAATGGTCTTTGTAACCTGCCTCACGATCCAAGCACAGATAGCAATCCTTAGCCGGGGGTGGGGTGGGGGCAGTATCAGCAGCAAGGCAGGTTGATGCTGTAAGGTTCAACTAATTATGTGAATACTACATACCTTGGGTATTTACACAAACCCATAACAAACTATATTCCAGGCATTATTTTGGATGTATACAATCCAAGTTGAAATGTGCCTAAAATTATGTTATTCCAAAGTTTTCATTAGCTGTTAGGGGCTTTGTAAAATAATAAGTAGTGAACTGATGATGTACCATATCATTCGAATATATACACAAAATACACAGTTCATCATCACTTGTGAGCAGGCAGGACTCATTTTTTATTTGGAATTTGATAACCTGAAGGAGCCCACCTGGACAAAGCCATTTAAAGTGGCAGCCCAGACATTACATGGATGATACAGAGGTACAGATAGTGAATGTGAGTGAACAATTACATTTCACGTCAGGTAAAGCATTTACATTTACAAAGGTCAAGAAGGTACTGTTTCTACAAATATTTAAAGGGCTAAAGAGATTTTGCCTCTCAGGTATGCAGGTAAGATGTTCCAGAGTCTGGGAGCGACATAATCAAAGGAACACTGAACTATTGCAATTCTGAACCAGGGAAATGACAGTACATCTTCTGATGCTGATCTGAGTGCCTGAGGCCTTTCTCTGAAACAGAGCAGTTCAAACAGAAACATAGAATTTCCTAGCAGAAAATCACCTCCTGGCCCAGCCAGTCTGCCCAGATGGTCTCTGCCTAGTCTGTCTCCAAAGACCTAACTAGTCTCTTTTGACCCTCCCTCCTCTCTGCCTTTTTAGTAATATTCCCCTATGTGTATTCCATGCATGCTTGAAACCCCTATTGTTTTTGCCTCCACCACCTCTGCTGTCAGTCTGTTCCAGGCATCCATCACTCTTTCAATGAAGCAATACTTCCTTACATCCTTCTTAATCTTCCCTTCCCCTCCCCTCCAGCTACATTGCATGCCCTTTGGTCTGGGTGCTCTTTCTCATTTAATAGAGACTCCCCTCCTGCACCCTGTTCAACCCCAAGAGGTAATTGTAGGTCTCTATCATGTTTGCTCTCACTCTCCTTTCTTCCAGGGTGTATATGTTAAGATCCTTCAGTCTCTTTGTAAGGCTTTTGACACAACCACTGGACGATTTTAGTTGCCCTACTCAGGACTGCCTCAAACTCTGTCTATGTCCTTTCTGAGGTGTATCCTCCAGAATTGGACACACTACCCCAGGTGGGGTCTCACAAGTGAGCCATACAGTGGCAACACCACCTTCCTCCTCCTGCTGGAGATTCCTATCCCCATGAGGTACATGAGGGGGTGCTAGGTAAAAGGATTTTATAAGTGGTGCAGCTCAGAAAGTAGTTGAGCCTGCCTTTGGGGTATATCCATCCGAGATCCCTATAGATTAAGCAATGGTGCAACCTTCTTTCCACATCAAGGGCAAAATGTCCTACATGACTGTAAGAGAGACTTGAATCTAGACATTTCCTTGTCAGAAAAGGGGATATACACAGTGGTGCTCGTAACAGAAATCCCTCTCACCAGGGACTTCAACATCACTGCCACCACATAGTTTTTACCAACAGGAACCAGGAAACCTGTTTTTTATCTCTTCCTTGCTCAAGGTCAGAAAGGTCAACACAATAACTGTGGCTAGAGTTCCCCATCAGAGACAAACTACAAACAGAGTCCAGCAGAAATAGTCAAATTATCCTTTTAAATAAAACAAGCAGTCACTGATTCTATAAAAATAGAAGCTTTACTAAAATACTACAAGTATTTAGAACAGGATTTATGTACAGTCAAACAAAAGGATTACAGTTTACTAGAAATTAAAATAAATAAGAGATATGTGGGGGGCGCATGTGAGATAACAAAGTTATTTGTACAGTTACCTGTGAGTAGTGGTGGGTGAAGTGGCCCAATTTGCTCCACGGAGCGATTTGCGGAGTGAAGGTGGATTCACGAAGTGCTCCGCAATGCAAAGTGGAGTACTTTGCATCATAATAGGTAACGCAAAGTTGATTGAAAACAATGACTTTGCATTCCTCCACCTTCTCCAAACCACTACTCCACAAATTTTAAGGTGAAGTACATTGAAAACAATGTATCTCACCTCACTTCACCTTGTTTTAAGCTCCAAAGGTGAATTTTGTAGAGATTCATGGGATTTCAGGTCACATAGGCTCTAGATTGTTCTGCACAACCTCAGTTCAGGGTAGTGTGTGTAGGAAGCTGTTGGAGACAGTCTGCTCTGAGAGCTCGCTGTGATTCAAACCTTCTAAAAGATGTTAAAAAAAGCCTTTTGGAGTCATTTGTTTTGCTGAAACTTTAGTTCATTGATTGTAGAAAATCCTCCTGTGCTCATATCATCAAGCGTTTATTGTTTGTGTGAGGATTTTGAATGTTAATGTACAACATTCACTCTGTGTGCTGAGAGACCGTGGAAGTGTGCTTTGGGCAGGGGCATATCTGTGGTGTACATAGACTTAAGTTGGAGAAATAGGGAGTTCTTTCTTTTTTGGTTATATTTTTCTTGTATAACTGACTGTGTTAATGTACACACAGTAATATTTTCAGTAATTGTTGACATTTTTTTTGCTCATTGTGTGTGTTGTAGACCTGGTGCAGCAGTGCATAATTTCAGGTTGTTTAAAATACATTGTATATTACTGAAGTTTTCAATTTGCTATGCATTACTTGTAGACAAATTTAGTGTGTGTGTGTGTGTGTGTGTGAGTGTGTGTGCAGTGCATGACATCAAATAATGCACTTTTTGCAATTGCAGGTGCATCAGTGTGAAACTGTTATCCACTGCACCTGCATGATTTTGTACTGCCATTGTGGTATCTTTTCTTGGTTTTGTACTGCTGTAATCTGCAGTCAGTGCTCACCCCCACTGGCAAAAGGTATTCTTTTCCAGATTGGATTTTTTGTGACTTGAGAGCACCACTGGTTAGTTAAGGTGTTGTTGAACTTGTTGTGACTTTGCGCCTATATCTCTTGTTGAAGCCAAAGTTGTTTTTTTGGCTTCACATCCAGTGTCCCAACCCCGCGCCCCCCACCGAGAGTGAACATTCCAAAATCTAAATTTGTTTAGAATATTCTTATTGATCTCCCAAAATGCCTTTAAAGAGATGTGCAAGCAAAGCTGTTTCTCACCATGCACTGCTGCCAGTGGTAAGACTGTCTGTGGGCGTGGTAGTACGCAGTCACAGAAGTGCATTGCTGATGTGAGGAAAGGTATTTCTCCTTCATGGTTTTTTACAGTGGAATCAGTAGCTTCACCCATAGTTGGAGGAGATGATGTTCTCCCAGCTGGTGGTGTTAGTGCAGTTGCTGGTGATGGTATGAGTATTTCTGCCTCAAGTTCCACTTCTGACCAGTTTACTGTGTCCAAAAATATAGTGGAGTGTGAAGCAGTGTCAGTGAGTGACAGTGTAGATAATGTCATACTCCCCAGTAACACCTCAGTAACAAACATGAGGATTCTGATCATCATGTCAATGATAGCACACAATGTGAATTTCTTCCACTGTGGTTCAGGTCATGCATTTGCCATGTAGTGACTCATAGTGTGGTAAAAACATTTCGGGTGATGTTGGTGCTGATGATGATGAATCTAATGATGATAATGACGATGTTGCTGTGGTTGCAACATGCAGTCTACATGTCAGCATCCAAGCAGAAGATGTGGATGTGGGTGATGTTGATGAATATGATGTTGATGTCAGTGACCCCTGTTGGGAACCAGAGAAAAAGAAATTCAAGGTGGCTGTCTCTGGATCTGTTTGTATTACCCCCCCCCATAAAAAGTTGTGATTTACCAGTTTCAGTTGATGATGATGATCCAGTAATTATGATAGGTAGTCATGGTGGTCAGTTGCAGTCCCAGTGCGTCCTGCCTAAAAAATCATCTAGCACCCTCCCACTTCATGGCTTAAAAAAACAGAGTCCAATAAGCAGCATCAGGGACATGTTAAAACTAGAGCATCACCATTTCTTGTTTGGGATTTTTTTGTGCAAGATGCAAATGATGAGTCAGTTGCAATCTGTCAGGTTTGCCAGGTGCATGTGAGTTGAGGTAAAAAGGGGAGCCATATGGGCACAGAGGGACAGCATACACATCTTAAGAACAGGCACATGGCACTGTGGACCCAGCACAAGATAGCAGCCAATACCTGTACCACAGTGGGGCATTCACCCTTGTCATCAACTATAATGAGCATGTTATCCCCTTCCATTACTGTAACATCATGTAGAAAATTAAATGTGTGCAGTAGTGATGAAATAAGAACAGAAGATTACTACAGGCATGATGTGGTGGAGGAGCAGAATGATTTTGAAATCTTGTCCAGTGGTGGTGAGAGTAGCAGTTTTGGTGGTGGTGGTGGTGGTGGTCAATGCAGTATGTCTAGTGCTAGTGGTACATCAACCCCTGTTGGTAAATCTGGGAAAATAACTGCATTTTTGGGTTTGTCATCACCTGTGCAACCATCTTCATCACATGTCCACACTCCACCCCTTGTGATTTGCAGAGCAGAACTATTTGTCTTCACACCCCGTGTAAAATGTTTGTCAGCCCACGTTACAGAGTGTTTTTGTGCATAAGCTAAAGTACTCACCCAATCATACAGTAGTGTTTCATGAACTTAATGCTGCTGTAGCTGAAATGCTGGCAATTGATCTTTTGCCCTTCTCCTTTGTGGAGAATTCTGTGTTCCAGCAGTTTGCTGCACATGCCTGTCAAAAATGGAAAGTCCTATCCAGGACATACTTTTTGACCCATGCTGTGCCTGAGTTGTACAGTACTGTGTCCGACTCAGTAAGACATGCCCTTCAACATTCCTCCTCTCCATTCATCCATTTAAGTATGGATATATGGACAAGTGGAAAAACAGCAGGGAGTTCATATTTGTGTATAACTGCACACTGGAAGCAGGTGCTGGGGGCTGTTTGTGCTGTTGGTAGTGTGAATAATCTGTGTAGTAAGGTGGAGTGTCGTGGTAGCAATCTTCCAGGAATTTGACAGCATGCAACAATTGCTGTGCACAATGTGGCCTGTTCACATACTGGTGAAAACATGTTGGACCTGGTACTGTCTGAAATTGACAAGTGGTTGAACCCCCTGTCCCTGACAGCTGGGTTCATAGTAAGTGACAATGGGTCAAATGTGGTGAAATGCATCACGAATGGTGGCTTTTTTCGGGTTCCATGCATGGCCCACTGTTTAAATCTTGTGGAGCAGAGTTTCTGCAGCACTCTGATATAAAAGAAATGCAAACAGTTGCATGCCATATTTGTTCTCACTTTTCATGTTCTGCAAAGGCCCTTGACCAACTTCGGCAGTTGCAGATCCGAAACAGCCTCCCGCAGCACCGCTTGAAGTTGAAATCTGTCACCTGGTGGAACTCCACTTTATACATGGCAGAGAGGTTGTATGAACAGTACAAAGTCATCTCAGAATATCTTGTCATGCATACTAGCCGTGACAGTGCCAGGGCCTCCATGTCTATGACAACTGAACAGTGGCACCTCATGAACTCTGTAATAACAATCTTGAGGCCTTTTGAACATGCCACACAGGCAGTGAGTGGCAAGTCTGCCTCCATTAGTCAATCAATTCTACTGCTGCAGGTGCTGAGGCAGACATTGGTGAATGTACAGCATAGCCTTGATGTTGTCGGAGACAGTGCTTGCAGTGTGTTGCTGAAACACATGCTGACAGTGTTTGACCAGACTCATCACATCTTGAGCATTCAGTATAGTGACAGCCTTGCAATAGCAACATTGCTGGACCCACGATACAAACACAGAATTGCCTCACTACTGGAGGGCAGTCGTGAACAGGTAAAAACTGTCAGTGGGCAACTGGTGTGCTTGGTTCATGGGGCACAGAAGTTACATGCCAAGGTCAGCAAACCTCAGCAGCATAATTGGGCTGAAGGTGAACCTGGAGGAGTAGTATCAAGCATATCCTGTAAGGGGAAGGGGACTGCAATTCCAGGTGGTCTGTCATAAAAAGCAGTTGGTGTTAACCCAGTTTGGGATGCTTTGTCCCAAGTGGGGATTTGTGACATAAATGATTCTGGAGAAGCAGATGATGCATCAGCCACTGGACTTAGAACAGCACAGTGAATGGTTGAGTCATAGTTGTCTGAAAACAGGCATCTGTCAATCACTGATGATCCCTTTTATACTGGAGTAGAAAGGTCAGTGAATGGCCAGAGCTGACTGCTGTGGCACTGAAGTACATGATATGCCCACCCTCCAGTGTGAGTGTTGAGAGGGTATTCAGCTCAGTAGGTGCAATAGCTCGGGATCATCATACAAATTTCTCTCCTGCAAATGTCAGTTTGCTGACATTCATAAAAATGAATGAGAGGCACATACCACCTCAGACTGAAACCTCAGTATTTATATCCCGGCATAGTCATGGTTTTGCTGATGTTGTAGAAAGGGACCATCCTGGTGGCAGTGACTGCATGAAATGGCCTACCATTGATATAGATGATAGCACAATGGAGAAAGAATTTCCCAGTGGTCAGAATTCAGACATAGAAGACTGCGAAGGCAGCTTTCTTTATGAGGATGATGATGAATGATGATGAGGTTAATGTTGGCAGGTTTTAACTTAGGTGGTTAAAAGGCTGTCAAATTTCTTGTATGATACATGTTTTCTTTTTCATGAAGTTAAATCAGTGTCCCATTCATAGTGACTCAAATTCCATATGTCATATCACATTTATAACACAGAGCACAGTATATCCTGGACCCTGGACTACCACCACAAGACTGCTGTTACCTGTTCACCACTGCCACCATAGAGAATGTGACCGTGTGTCCCCTGGACTGCCACCACCATAAGACCACTGTTTGCCAATGCCACCATAGGGAATGTGACCATGTGTGTCCCTGGACTACCACCACCATAAGACCGCTGTTAGCCACTGCCACCACCACCAGATGCAGGAAGATGTGAGAGGGAATGTCATCATGTGCCTCAGCTATGATAACCACCACCCACCATCACCATTGTGACAATGTTTTCCATTACATGTCTTGACCATGCCGAGGCAGAGGGAGTTGAACAGGAGACCACATCCATGAGCCACAGGCAGAAGGCTTCTTAATATTAAAACTATAAAGTGAGTATGGTCACTAAAGTTTTACATGCTATTCAACTTCCTTTAGCTGTATGTTTTGTTTTCTGTTGCTTTTCTGAGCTGCAATGGTCAAACACATACAATCAACTTATTTTGTGTTTTACAGGTTAACAACAAAGGACTGTCCTTCACTGAAGGTCTGTATCAAAGGTACAGCAGCAGTACTGTCTAATGAAACCTATGGGATATCCATTTCCAATCCATACTGGTAAATATATCAATTTTATTTCATCTGTTCCTTTTTTTCATAAGAGTGCAAAACATCTGACTAATGATTCATAAACTAGGTAACATGTACTGTACATCACAAAAAATATTTCTGCAACATATCATGCACTGTATTCCAAATTTGCAGCTGTACAGCCATGGCAGTGTTGAAAAAGTTGGACTCAGGTTATGTTACTTTTACTTGACAAGATGTGGTCTTAAAATGTAACTTGAGATGCATGGACATTGACACAGTGTATTTGTTACAAAGCCTGGTACTAAATTAAATTGTGATCTGATGATTGCAGTGGGACAGCTTGCTGTCTGTGTTAATCCAGATACCTGTGGTGGAACAGCCACGGCCTAAACATAATGTCTTACTGCTGCAATCAAGTTGTAATAAGTCTTTCATTTCTTTTTTTAGGACACTTCCAGGTGCTTTGTGGTGTCATAGTTGCCTTATCCAAAGAACTTCTTCAACATCATGCCCCCCCCCCGGGCTGAGGCAGACATGCAACACGCAGAAGTAATTTCAATCGATGACCATGACCATCATTACCAGACTGGAGAAGGATGCAGATGAAATCTGTGAAGAAGTAACCAAATAATAAACCATTAATGAGACTTACTTGCAAATATGCCCCCCCCCAAAATAAATACTTACCTTCATTGGCTTGAGAGTATTCCATTTCCAATTTCAACTCTAAAATTTCTCATCAAGCACTGGAGTGTGCACACCAACAGTATGTGAGCTGTGATACAAAACAATACAATGAGTACATGTATATATATATATATATATATTGGCATGAATACAGTATTAGAGAGACTCATACCTACTGCACATTGACACCCTGTAACTTTTTGCTGAATTGTTAAAAGGTTCACATGACACACCTAATTTGTAGTCCCACATTAGGAGAGCTATTAAACATAACATGACCAGTTTGGTTCCACTGTGCTCTTTCAGTTTTATCACAAACATCGATTTACCCTTCAAATAGGGTTCCATTTTGTGACATTGCATCCATTCCCAATTTAAGTATTTAAATACAGCCCTTTATTGTGCCTTTAGAAACCCAACTGTTGTTAATGTGTTATCTAATTACTTCATTAAACCTCCCCAAGAACTCCTGTACAGAATAAAAGTTTTGCCTTTTATTTAATCATTTTATACAGCTGTAAGTTCATTACATGTAGTGTCCATCTAGTACCTCATCCTAAGCAGACTGTGCCTTTAATTTGCATGACATGTGGTCCAAAAGCATTATTGTGTCTGGTGACCTTTTTGTTACTGACATGCTGCAAAACCTTGCAGTTTGTTATAACTCATTTATTTGAAAAATTCCCTTTCCATAGCGTGTTATTTTAGGCATCCTTTTTATTGCCGTTACTATTGGGTTTCCTCCACCGCCCACAATGTTCAGAACCAGAAATGCGTGCTGACACCTTCAGTCGTACCCCATGGCTGTTTAAAGCTGTGACCTGGTGGGTCTGCTTCTTTATTACTGCCACCTACATTCTGGACAATACATGTTGTCCTCTGAAGTTGGAGTTATGTATTCAGACATTACAGTGGGCTATTCTCTCTGCATCTCAGGTGCTCTTTGTTCCCCAGTGTGTCAGATGTCTGCAGATTGTAAAGGTACACATTTGCTTTTTGGGAAACACAGAGACATGTAGTCAGACCTTGCCTCATGGTCCCAAGATGCTGAGCTCGGGGTATGAAGGGTGGGGTAGGGGCAGAGAGAGAGAGAGAGAGTTGATTATAAAGCATTTTAAAGTTGAACTGCAGGTTTCTAGATTAAATGGTTACACATATTTACCTATTCTGTAGACCAAGTCTCTACATGGGGATCATTCTGTGTGGCCTGGTCCTGTGGGGGGCTTATTGTGATCTATTCTGTATAGGGCACCTTTAATGTTATACTGCTAAATAGTTTGTTCTGTACTGGGCAAAAAATTGCAGTTGTGGGGAATATATCAATTAGAACTGGTTAGTGCTGGGGCTCATTTTGTATTAGGCATCAGAACACCATATCTACAATTGGAGAGTTCTGTAATGAAATAAAACATGTTGTATTGGGGAGTAAATGAATAGGACCTGAATCTCTGCAGGTGCTCAGTTTGTGTAGACCTGATCTCTTTAAGGCGCTTATATTGTGTGGAGCATCAGAACACCAGAACTACTTTTAAACTACCTGCTTATCTGCTAAACTTAAAAAGAAATCCTGTTTAATATCATATTTATTTTTGTAAAAACACTTCTGTAGAACAGAAAAATGGTCAGCACTCCAAATGTACTCACAGTACTTATTTATTTTATGTGCAAGTGCATCTAAACCATTTAGCAGCAGAAAAGCAAATAACAGCAAATAACAGCAGCAGTAAACGAAGCATTGGGTAATCCACAAATTTCTCAGATCCACAGGAGTCTATAAGATGGCAACTTTAAAAAAAAAAACATATTACACCCACCAACTCAACACTGAGCACCCAAACGCCAGCACAGAACCATTTACATTTCAGCAATATGTTTTGTGATCATTAGGTATGCCATGTGCTGCATGTTAGGCCAAGAGTCTAGCATGGCACATTAAACAATTACTGAGATTCACTGCAACAGCAAATGAGCCTAAATGGGCACAAACACCAAAAATGGATGTAAAATGACTGTAATTGATGGTAACCGGGTTGCATTCACCAAAAACATCAACCCTGTTCATTGTTTTTGTGCAGTTTTAGGCTCATTTGGCTGCTGTTGCAGTGTATCTCAGTAACTGGGCTATGTGCTTCATGGTATGCCTTAAATGGCTTCAATGGCAGTACAAGTGAAGAAAAATACTGTTTTTTCCTTACTGGGATGATTGCTGTCAGTGACTGTTAAAGTGATACCCTTTGTTCTGTATTTTTTTTTATTCCGTTTTTTTTGTGCACTTTTAGGCTTACTTTGCTGTTGCAATGAATCACAGTAATTGTTTGGTGTGCCATGTGCTTCATGATAGGCTGAGGGGCTAGCATGGCATATCAAACAATTACTGACATTAACCACAATAGCTGAAGAAACCTAAAAGTGCACCCTCTCCCAAAATGCACTGGTTGCTATATGCACCTGCAGGACCATGCTGTGGACACATTGGTGGCGGTACCATGGAGGGTCCATTTGACAACAGGAAGGGGCTGTGTCTTCAGTTGTGGCTGTGATCTGGGGATTGCATCATTAGTAACAGGATAATTGTGCTCTCTGCACCATACAAGGGACAATGCAAAATTACCTTTGCACTTGTGATTGCAGGACTTCACCAGATTTCAGGTCCATGATCTTCCATTTGTATTGTGCCAACCTCAGAAAATCTCCTGGACACAAACCTTGTTTGCCCATAACAGGGCTTTGGAATATGGACATCTGTGCAAACTGGGTTTGTGCAGAAAACAACTTTGCACTTGGGCAAGCTTTTGAAGATCTGGCCCCTGAAGTCAGTTTTAAATTCATTTCATTTCTTAAAACACATTTTAAGATTGAAGCAACCTCAAGGGCATAGTTCTACAATAGTAGGTATCCCACTCTCTGGGGTGTGCAGTTATTGAGGATTAATCAATACCCGAGTGCATTGTGAAGCTAACGAGGCTGCTGGCTGAGTGTCCTCACAACACCCAGCGTGTTGTAATCCCCAATAACCGCACACCCTGGATGGGCTATTACACTTATAACAGAGGGTGACTATAAAACAAGGAGAAAGCAATATACATTTTTTCTCCTTTTATAAAGACAAGCAAATTACTGTATTATGCTGCCTAAAAATTAGTCTCAATAATGTAGCTATCATGCATACAGATGTCAGAAGGAAAGTGTTGCTACGCTTTCTCTGACATTTGTTGTGCATGATATGCCTTCTGAGACAGCACAGTAGCTCTGAAGTGCAAAATATGGAGTTGCCTCTGTGGTACAGACACGGTGTCTATACCTCCACTGGCTTAGCTGTTCTGTCTCTCTGTCTGTGGTTACATTAATGCATGGCAAGCAAGTAAACATTTTCCCCAGCAGTGCAGTCACACAGTCTACCAGACTATATTCTACCAATTAAGAAATGGCAACTAATGGGACTCAGAGCTTGCAGGTCTTTCTGGAACTCTGTTTCTCTGTCCACCAGCATAAAGCTCACTTTCAGATCATGACATCATTGGGGAGGTCTCCCTCTCTTCACACTGTTCCATTTGACTTTATGCCACAACTATGGGATTTACCCGTCCATCTGGCTGTGCAACAGAAAAATGACCATGGGGACCACACAGTTCACTCTGGGAACAAGCTTGGGTAAGAAGCAAGACTACAAACTTTGAACACTACAGCTACTGTTGCTGCACTGCCTGGGACTACATGGCAGGCCTCAGCTCTCACTCACTAAGCAGGGATAGTAATGGCTGCTCCACAGACTGCAATTTTGCACTATAACAAGATCAGAACAGAAACACAGGCTGATCTCTCAGAGGATGGTTCACCACTAGCTGTCATATATTGTGGGTAAGTAATGGTCACCTGATGGTTTGTTTACCTCACCTGCCTTTATCTACTCCATGTTATAAGTCAGTGTACACTTTCAGTGTTTTTGCCTTCAGCCTTGAATATCACAAGCAGCAAGGGCATGCATTAATCCCAAACAACCCCATTCATCTCATAAAGATACAGTATAGTTGGTTTCCTTCTCTCTTATTGTAGGCTTGGAACCAGCAGGTATATGTAATAGACAGACCAGGTGAGAGTCAGTCCATACTACACTGTAACATAAAACATTTGTGAATATCTTAAGTTAATATAATGTTGTGACTACAGTACAATCTTCAAAATGTTCAAAAAATGTTATACCAAATATCCATAGTATGACAATCATATTTTTGGTTGAACATTAGTAATAACTTTTGGTATGACTTAGTGAGACACTTGGTATGATACTGATACTATTGTTCTGGTGTCCATGTTACTCATGTGACTTCTTGTGCTGTGTCTGTGTTACTCGCGTGATGTCCTGTTTAGTCTGAGTTACTCACGTGACATCCTGTGGAAAAAAACCCTTGTAAATAAAGTATAATTCACTTTCTGAAAATTAAGTGATTTCTGTCTTTTCCTATGAGGGTAATATAGTTATGCAAAAAAAAATGGGCTAGAAAATCAAGGACATGAATGTAATGGCCAAACTTAAACATGTCCAAATTTGGGCATACTGTGATCAGTAAACATATTGTGGCATAATTACCAACAAGTTAAGTTTATGATAGAAAACTGAAAAGTTAGATATTATGTTACCTAAATAGATACCATAGACATACTAATATCAAAAAATATATGTTTGATAATATGACAAATTTGCTGTCAAGGACACGATATTACTCACATTACGTTGCCCCTGTGGGAACTTTTAATCCCATTTTTTAGCACCTCTGAACTACAAACTATCTTTATGTTGGGGACTGAAATACTACCACATTTACCCAATGTAAATATGATATGGTTATGACAATTGGCCCAAATAAATTTTGGAACCTGATTGTTACACTTTGTCTCTCGAGGAGCATATTGGTATATATATACATATATATATATATATATATATGTCAACCACTCACCTAGAAAATACACACACACGCATATATATATGTTTCAGCTCACCAAGGCTACTATTACTGTACACACAAAGAGCACCCTTCCATCTGATTGAGGTGATCACATTGCATTCACAGGAATCACAGCACACTTTGGACAAGCAATAGGTCTCTCACAGTCATTATTTCTGATGGAACACTGAATGGATTCATGTCATGTTATCCCTCCTTCACATGGTTTGGCAAAACACTGTGCATCATGACATCATCATCACAGTATGTTAATTTTCTGGACACAAGACAGTTGCATTTTGGGGATGCAGAAAAATTCTTTGGACTATATGTGACCACTGCATGCATGAGTGATTGCACAATAAATTCTCTGGGACTTTGCATGTGGTTTAATGCTCCCATTTCACTTCATCAGCACTTGGGAATTTTCTGTACACAAGACAGTTGCATTTTGAGGATGCAGACAAATTCCGGGGACTCTGTGTGACCACTGCATGAATGAGTGACTGAGCAATAAATTCTGGGGGACTTTGCATGTGGTGTAATGCTCCCATTTCACTTTGTCTGTACTTGGGAATTTTCTGGACACAAGACAGTTGCATTTAGTGTGTTGTGAGCACATAATGTCATAACTAAATTATAAATTAAAGCAGCAGTGCAACACTCTGGTGAAAATTTTGACCTGTCCTTTTTTATGCTGTTTTAGATTGCCAGCCACTTACCTCCTGACTTGTATGATACCCTTCTTTTCACATTTCGTGTCTGCTTTAGTACTTTTTCTCATGTCTGAAAAAATAAAAGCAGCACTCCTTTTAATATGGCTTGGACCAGATTTTCATCAGTGTTTCCAGCTGTTTTCAAACAAATATTGTTCTGTGAGGTCAGAAAACACTGCCTGCTGCATAATTGTTAATTTGTCTCACAACAGAAGTGATATATAAACAACTGATGGACAAAAACAGTGGAAAATACTGATGAAGACCTGGTCTACACTGTATTAAAAGGAGCACTCCTTTTATTATTTCAGACATGAAAAAAAGTACTAAAGCAGATGCAAATACTGGAAAGAATGGTATCATATGATACAAGTAGGGAAGTAAGTCAAGTGGCATTGTAAAATAGCATAAAAAGTATAGGTCACATTTTTCACCAGATTATTGCACTGCTGCTTTAATGTCTATTTCAAAAAAGAAATATTTCTGGAGCCTCAGTAATGTTTACTTTCGGTCTGGACTCGTGAAATGTTTGTCATTGCAGGACTGTAAACAGTGCAAGTATGCTGTGCTAAACTGCATGTGTATTGTCAGTGTTCTTTCCTGTGTGTGCAGGCATTGTCCAGCTTTGTGCAAACATATACAGTATATGGTGTGACTTGTTGCAGTATCTAGAGAATAAAGATAAGAAAGAATATATGATGTATATTTTATTTGTACCATCAGCACCGGAGAAGTAAGTGATATGATATTTTTCAGAGGTCCTGGCCACTGTGACCCTTAGTTTCCTCGAGTGCACATGACTTTCATGGAGATAATAGCACAAAAACACATGCTTTCCTAAAAGTCATGTGTGCAGTATGTGACTAAGGTGCACTGTGGCCAGACACCTCTGAAAAAATATCATATCACTTACTCTGCTGATGATGATGGTGACAATAAAATATATGTTATCTCTATTATTTATACCATAAACACTGCAAGTCAGCATATATATGTTTGCAAGAAGCTGGACAATGTCCGACATCACACACACACACACATAGGAAACACCACTGACTGCACACATGCAATTTAGCACATTATACTTGCACTGCTCAGTCCTGATTTTCCACAACCACTCCACAATAGAAAGTAAACATTACTGAGGCACTGGATTATAATAACATGGCAATAAGGAGCATGCATGTATGTGTGTATGTATGTGTATGTATATATTTAAACTACTACTGTGGCCTTCCCTCTTTCTGTTATTAAGCAAAAAACAAAACACTACAGTGGTGGGGGAGGGTAGGTGTGCTGGGGAAAAAAGCTAATGAGGGATCCCCTGCTGGTCCAGCAGCAGATGGAGCATTGACACAATCTGTAACTGGTGTTGCTCTATCTGCTCCAACTGCTGCTGGACAGCACCCACCCTCTCAGTGTTTTCTTCCACAGTGGCCCACAAAAGTGCTATGTCTGTCTGAGTTGCAGACATTGTGGAGTCCACTGGTGGTGGTAGACCAGGTAGAGGTGGTGGTGAGGAAGGTGCTGGTGGCAGTGGTGGAGCAGCTGTTGCTGTGGCCCTCCTCCTGCTGCAGCAATGCACAATGGCAGCAGCACCCCTCTGGAAGTGCCACAGAAGAGCCAGCAGGTGGAGGCCTGGCCCATTCTGTGGCAGTCTGCCACTCCATCTTGTGGTGGTTCAACATATTGGTGCACTGGCCCCCAGTCCCCAGATGTATCCCCCGGGGGCCATGGCACACCATCACGCCACAAAGTATACATATCACAAGGCTGCTGTCCCCCAACACAGTTGAAAAACTGTCAAACAGGGGAGCTGTAAGTAAGTAAGTAAAATTTTATTTTTTAAGTGCTTTTCAGAAACCAAAGCACTGTACAAAGGAACAACATTTAAAACAACAGACATAATATTAACAATAAAATCATTCTCCAAAAGCTTTTAAAAACAAAAAAGTTTTAAGCTCCGATTTGAAACTCTTGATGGTCAGGCAGCCTCGTATCCGGCGAGGTAGAGAATTCCACAGGGCGGGAGCAGCGTAAGAAAATGCACGTGCCCCAGATGTCTTTACATGAACCCTGGGAATCTCTAGCAATCCCTCGTCAGTGGATCAGAGTGAGCAAGAGGGACAATAGGGAGTAAGGAGATCTTGTAGATACCGTGGTCCCTGTTCGTGGGGCTTTATATGTCAGTAACCCGACCTTGAAGGTGATCCACCACTGAACTGGCAGCCAGTGCAGTCCACGCAGCACAGGTGTAATATGACTACTTTAGATGTCCCAGTCAAAGCCTGGCCACTGCATTCTGCACCAGCTCAAGCGGTGGATATCAACCCCCAGTAGCCCTAGGTACAGGGCATTGCAGTAATCAAGGTGAATGGTCACAAAGGCATGGACCAAGGTAGGAAGGTCAGCCAGAGGAACCAGGTGTTTCACCTGGGTAATATTCCTAAGATGGTAAAATGAGGATTTGACAATGGCTGACACCTGAGATTTTAGGGTCAGGCCATTGTCTATAATAACGCCCAGATTATGTACCTGGTCTGAGGTTGGGAGCTGGACACCATCAAGCCATATGCCCAATGGAACCCCAGCCCTACAACCTGCCTCAAGGCAACCTGGGTCCACAGCCAACACCTCAGTCTTATCCGGGTTTAACCTCAGCCAGCTGGCACCCATCCAATCTTTGATTTCAGATAGACAGCTGTTAAGCATAGAGATCGCATCTTCCTGTCCGGGATTAAAGGACAGATACAGCTGGATATCATCTGCATAGCAGTGAAAACCCAGACTGTATCACCTAATAATGTCTCCCAATGGCAGCATATAAACAGCGAACAACATGGCTGCTAAAATGGAGCCCTGCGGCACCCCACAGGACAGGGAGATGGCATCAGAGGAATAAATTCCAGTGACAACCCTCTGCCTCCGACCCGTGAGGAAAGACCGAAACCAATACAGAACTGTATCAGACAGTCCACAATAAAGCCACAGGCACTCCAAAAGCACACCGTGGTCCACAGTATCAAATGCTGCAGAGAGATCAAGAAGGACTAGAATAGTATGAGCCTGCCAATCCCTCGCAATCAGGAGATCATTTAAAACCCAGACAAGGGCGGTCTCAGTGCTATGTTTTTTCCTAAATCCCGATTGAAGAGAATCATAGACATTGTGATTTATAAGATGGTCATCTAGTTGTAGTGCAACCACCTTTTCAATAACCTTACCCACAAAGGGCAGGTTAGAAACAGGTCTCAAGTTAGCTAAGCAGTCTGGATTCAATTAAGGCTTTTTAAGGAGTGGTCAAATGACTGCCTCCTTTAGGGAATCAGGAAAGACCCCCCACTCCAAAGATTTCCAGACAATTTCAGCAAGGATTGGGCAGATAGTATCTATGCAACCTAATAATAGTGATGTAGGGCCCGGATCCAAACTACAGCTGGTTGGTCGTACAGTCTGGACAATCCTCACAATATCCATGAACTCTGGCTTACCAAAGTCAGACCAGGTAACACAGGTGTTTGTTTCCTCTTGCTGATCACCGCAAACCCTTAAAGAGGGAGCTGGGCCGATACCCGACCTAATGCTGGCAATCTTATCTGTGAAGAACTGAGCAAGCTCATCACATTTTATTTGTGAAAAAATCTTTTCCAGACTACAGACAGAGTGGATTGCACAGTCTGTCAACAGTCGGAAAGAGTTGAGCCGGTCGGTTCCACGCAGCAGCAATCTCCCTGGACAGGAATTCTACCTCCTTACGGGTGATTGCTGATTGATAGAAACCATAATGGTCCATCAACCTAAGTCTGCTTGCATCCAGGCTGGATTTCCGCCAAGCCCTCTCTAGCCTTCTCCCCACTTTCCTCAGTTCCTTTAAAGACTCATCAAACCATGGAGTCTTTGGGCGCTGAGTGAGTGGGTGAACACGGGCAGGAGCAACTAAGTCCAGGGCCTCACCCACCGCCTTATTATAGGCAAGAACAAGGTCCCCTGGACCCATGCACTCACCTGAAATACCCGATAGGTCCAGTACCGCCAATAGACCCTCTGGGGTAACTCCCCCCTTAAAGGGCGATACTGGACCATCTCCCTAGAGGCAGGCCTATTTGGGGGTGCCCCGAAGCTGAATCTTATGGTATGATGGTCCGTCCACACATTCAGTTCCACCCCCAAATGCGTGACCTCCAAATCCAGTAGAAACACTAGATCCAATGAGTGACCCCCTATATGGGTAGCAGAGGTAACTACCTGTGAAAGGCCCAACATAGTCATAAGTTGGAGGAGATTCTTTCCAAAATGTGAGAGTTCATCGTCAACCAGGCATTGAAGTCACCGTAGTATAACCATCTGGGTGACTCCAATGCTCATGTTGACGATGAAGTCCGTAAACTCCTTCAGGAATTCTCCACCATCACCAGGTGGATGGTAGATGAGGAGGATCCTGAACCCTGCACCTGCTCCCAAGATACACTCAAAGGATCGAGTGCCACCCACTGGCACATCCACAAGACTCAGCTCCGTTCTAAAAAAGATGGCTACTCCCCCACCTCTATGATCCAGTCTCGGGCGGTGTATCACCGAGAGCCCAACCGGAATAGCAGAGGCTAATATAGGGCCTGCGTTCTCATCAAGCCAGGTCTCGGTGATACATGCCAGGTCAGATGTTGCAACAAGATCTGCAATAATTGCAGTCTTGTTCCTAATGGACCTGGTATTACATAACACTGCCCAGGTTGGATGAGTTTTCAGGGAGGAGTGCAGTACCAGCCCACAATCTGCGGAGCTCTTGGGTATGGGAATCAGGCAGAAAGGACCCTTCCCCTGATCCCATTTCACCCCAGGGCATCTCCTAGTACCAACTATCCCTATCTGCCCGCTCCTTTCCATTCTTCCACTCTGGCCAGCCCATCCACCCCTCGAATCCCTTCTCACTATCCCCAATGCACAACACTTACTAAAAACATCGGCAGATAAACGGAGACAGTGAAAAGGATGGAGGCTCCGGAGCAGAGTGGGAGAATAGTGCCTGACTGTCGTAAAGCCCTCCCAACACACCTTATAACAATCAGTAAATAACCAGACAAATAGACTAATCAAATAGACTATCTCATCTTCAAATCCAACACCAAAATAAATAACCCTCACACAAACAAATAATATTATACTAAAAATGAATAACAAACTATAAAGACAAATAATGAACACACAAGATTTATAAAATAGTATCTTTCTCTAGCCCACCCCCAACATATACAAAATAAATAAAAACTAAAAATCACTGGAATTTAAATTATTAAACCCAACATCAGAGTCCGAGTCAAAATAAATCTGCTTAACACAAGTCATGGAGAGGTGGATACTAGATCTTCAGAACTGTAAATAAAACCAGTAAGTGCAAAATATTGTTTCCAAGCACAAACTCTCACTAAAGAGCGAGAGTATGTGCAAAGCAGCCGAAGTCTTTAAATCCCAAGACACTCTCACTACCTGGAAAAAAGGCATATTCAGATGTCAAGGCATAAAAATTAAATAATAAATCTTAAGGCAGCCGATGTCTTCAGATCTTCAGATCCCCAGACCCACTCACAATCTGGGAGATCAGAGAAGAAACAGGCAATCTCACTGCCTCAAACCAAAAGGAGTATAAATCACCCAAAAAGATAAGATTAAAGTCTGACCATAATCCATGTGTAGACAAGCAGAAAGTCATAAGAGCAGTTCCAAATCCAAGGGCACTGAGAGCTCAAAAATCATAGTGTGAGGGAAGAATAACCACCTTAAAGGTGGCTACTGATCCAGGCCGGGTCCACAGCAACGACCCCAGAACAGTATCCACCCACCAGTAGACCCCTCCGGTAAGTCTAGGAGACACCGGCAACTCACACCCGCCCTTCAGCTGGCCCGAGGCCACCGTCGCCCGACCTGAACCCAGCCAACAGCAACCACCCCAGGCAGCTCCCTCAAAACATGCTATCTCAAATAATCCAGTGCCAAAACCTAGGACAAACAATTTTCCACAGCGGGAGCAAACAAATGCAGGCTCCTCTCTCAATCTTCCTATAATCTCAGTGCACCAAATCAAAGTTCAGGCTCTTCTCCCCCCCAGAACTCCACCAGCCACATATATGATAATCTGCCACTAACAGTCCGATCAATATTTAGTCTACAGTCCTCCACTCCTTCTACTGGTAATCCAAAGGATCAAAAGAGTTGCAGTCCAATTTAAAACTCGATCTGGCTCTACCAATAAATACTCATCCACAAAGCTGTGGGGGGGACCAGGTATGGGTGGGGCAAATGCAGTGCCGGCAGCATGGTCACAGTGGGGCTCAACCTGCTGCTGTGGAGGCGGTGCTGCTGGAGCTCCTGCAGCTGCCACTGGTGGTGGTGGACTTGGTGGATGCGGTGGTGCTGCTGCTTCGGTGGGGAGGACCAAAGACTTTAGAATGGTCCAACACCACCCGGCCATGCCCCCTAGTGTGCGCACTGTTCCCCTCCTGCCCTAGTGTGCACACTATTCCTCTCCTGCCAGCAATGCTGCCATGCAGCTCCACTGCCCCAGGCACAGTCCCACGCATTCCCTCCGAGTCCTGACTTGGACAGTCCACATCCTGTCCCTGCTCCATTTCAAAAAAATCCCTTCTTCCCTCTCCGACTAGCAATGCCATTGCCAACGACTTCCGCAACACAGAACACAGTCACACAACACAGGCACACACAGTCACACACACACACACACACACACACACACACACACACACACACACACAACAAAACTTATGCAACAAAGAAATCAGTCACCACAATAAAAAATTAACTGACAAAGCAGTACAAAAAAACCCCAAAACAATTAGCTTTTAAAAAAGCTTTTGGATTTGATCACTTTTAAGAACAATAACAATCCTCTCCTCTCCTACACAAAATGCCTCCTCTCTGTTACTCAGCACTGGAGAAAGTGAAAGTATCTGCTTGTATGACTCACTTTCTTTCTGCCTGGCTAAAGCATGTGACTTACAGTACTGTAAGCCATGTGATGTGTGGGGGGCTGCCTATATTGTTGTCACTTCACTTTACTTTGTGTTAAGGTGGAATGATAATGCAAAGCCATAATTACAAGGCAAAGTTAGCACTTTGCAATGGTCACTTTGCATAGCACCAGGACAAAGCTAAGTGGCCAGAATATAATTTCACTGCAGCTCTGCCTGTGACCTTGAGTAACCTCACGAGAGGCGAAGCCACGTGTGAGGGTTACAAGTGGTCACTGACAACTGTACAAACAACTTTGTTATCCCACAGGTGCCCCATGCATGTTTGATTTATGCAACAGGATATTTTGAGTTAGTTTTGTTATGTTTTATTTTATTCTTAAGTTCCTTTCCATGTTTTTTCTCTGTGCCTGGATGCTGTGTTTGGTTTGCAGGGTTGGTGTGCTGAGAAAGAGGAAAAAATTGCTTTTTTTTCTTAAGAGTGTTTTCATTTAAAATGTGGTTCCAGTATGGAGAGGGAGGTGGGAATTTTGTGAGTCTTTGGGACTGTGATAGCTTGGGTTGTAAAGAACACTGTGAGAAAGTGAAAATGAAACTGAGAGGCAGTACTGTTGAGCAGGCAGCACAGGTGGTGTTGGTGGTTAGTGATGTAGTCACTGTGTGGATAAATGGGTGATGTTGTAATCGCTATGTGGATAACCTGAAGTTATCCACATAGTGATTATATCACCACCCATTTATCCACACAGTAACTCAGATAACTGAAGCTATGTGTCAGTTTTTATCCTGTCACCTGTTACATAAATGGAAATTATACAAGTCAGGTTGCAAATAGAAGAAATCTGAGCTGTTTTCACTTTAACCTATGTCTTTACCTGCTGCTGTCTGATGAAAACACTGTTCCCTAAGCTGCCTTTTCTTACCAGACTTCTAGCGGCAGGGCTCTGGCATTGCCAGATGTTCCAAGCCTAAGAGAGAGAGCCTGCTTACAGCCTCTCAATATATTTCTCCCTCCATATGAGGAGGGGTCTCACTCACTTTGAGTGACAGTTCCATGTTATCCCAGCCCTCTTTGAGAGTGTGTGTGTGTGTGTGTGTGTGTGTGTGTGCGCGTGTGCATGCGTATGTGTATGTGTCCACCCATCCTTCAGCACCTCCTTGTTAACATTATAATGTCCACCTGGGTCCTTTGTTCTACATGGGAACATCTCCAGGAAGGGCTCCCCTCTGGGTTTATTGCTTTATTGCCACCTCCCTAGCCTTCCTGTTAACTTTCCCATGAGAACAACAGACCATCCACTCTGGTTGGCATAAGCTGTCATATACTACTTGATCATGTGATCTGGTAACCATCTTGTACCTGCAGCAGATGCATATTTAGAAAAGAATAAATGAGTCAAAGGAATACATGGCTCTTGTCCCCTTTTCTGTCACATCTCCCCCCCTCAAGAAATGAATGTGTATCTCTTTTGAGCAACCCCCAAAAGATACTGCCATTCATTTAGGGCATGGGGAATGCCTAAAGAAATATGCATGCACTTGCATCAACAGTCCATCTGCATTGGCATTCTGCACCCCACTTCTGTGCTGAATGATCATATTGTATGACTGTAGTACCAAACTCCAGTGCAATAACTTCGTGTTTTGCCCACTAATCCTATGAAGCCATGTCAAGAGGTTATGGTTAGTGACCACAGTAAACTCCCTCCCATACAGATATGGCTGCAGCTTCTGAAGGGCCCAGACTATCCACAGACATTCCCTCTCCACTGTGGCATATGACTCTTCCCTGGGCAGAAGCTCCTGGCTCAGGTACAGTATGGGGTGTTCCTCTCCCGGCACTGTAACCTGGTTCAGGATGGCAACCAGCTCATGGTCCAAGGCATCAATGTGCACTACAAACTTTAAGTCATAATTGGGGCTAGCAAGCATGGGTGACCCACATAGTGCTGCCTTCAATCATTGGAAGGCAGACTCGCAGTCCTCTGTTCAGAAAACTTTTTCAGGCATTCTCTTTTTCATCAGGTCTGTCAGGGGCTTGGCCACATCACTGCAGTTAGGGACAAACCTAATGTAGTACCCAGCTGTTCTTAGAAATGCCCTTACCTGTTTCTTTGTGGCAGGGGTGGGTCAGGCCTGGAGGGCATCAACCTTTGCTGGCTCTGGATGGATGCATCCACTGCCTACCCAGTGCCTAAGGTAGGACACTTCAGCCATGTCTACTTGACATTTTTCCACCTTAACTGTCAGTCCTGCAGTCCTCAGTCTATGGAACACCTCCATCATGTGCCTGACTTGCTCCTCCCATGTCTGGCTGTAAATGGTGATGTCATCCATGTAAGCCAGTGCATAGTCACTTGTCCCAGCCAGGATACAATCCACAAGCCTCTAGAAGGTTGCAGGCACATTTTTCATCCCAAATGGCATTAATCTGAATTCAAATAAGCCATATGGGGTAATGAAAACAGGCCTCTCCCTGGCTGCAGGGGTTAGCGGCACCTACCAGTAGCCCTTCATCAGGTCTATTGTGGTCAGGAACCAGGATTCTTCCAGCCATTCCAAGGTCTCATCTGTGTTGGGCATGAGATAGGAATCAGATTCTGCACAGCTGTTGAGCCACTGGTAGCTGACACAGAATTGAGTGGTACTGCCCTTTTTGGGGATCAGGACCACAGGAGAAGCTCATGGGCTACTGGACTCCTAGATCACTCCAAGGGCCAGCATCTCCCTGAGTTCCTCCAGCATGATCTTTTTAACCCCCTCGGCTACCCTGTTGGGGGGGACTGCCTCAACAGAACATGGGCCCTAGTGTCCATGTGGTATTCAGCCATTGTGGTGTGCTCTGGATTTCCCATAAACATGTCCCCAACTTCTCACTGCACCCCCCCTCATCTCCTTGGCCTGGGCTGGTGTTAGCTGCCCTAAGAGAGTGAAGTTATTCACTGAGGATCCCTCCTGGGCTTCCCCAAGGAGGTTCACCAGGGAATCAACCTTGTTCCCCTCCTCTGGTGTGCTGCCCATAGCGAGGATCATTTCCTCCCTATCATAGTAGGGCTTCATCATGTTCACATGATATACCCTCTGCCTGCGCCTTCTGTCAGGCAGCCTTACTATATAGTTAACATCATTCAGCTTCCTGATTATGGAGAATGCACCCTCCCATGCTGCCTGCAGTTTATTGTGTCGGACTGGAACAAGTACCATCACTCCTGTCTGACTTCATACTCCAGGGCTCCGGCTCCACAGTCGTACCAGGCTTTCTGTTGTTGTTGTGCAGTGGCTAAGTGCTCTTGGGTGATCCCCATGAGCTACTTAAGCCTGGCATTGAAATTTAGGACATACTCCACAACAGACTTCCCTTGGGTGGCATGGTTATCTTTCCATTCACCCCTGACTAAATCTAGGGGCCCCTTCACCCTGTGGCCAAACAGGAGCTTGAAGGGTGACAACCCTGTGGATGCCTGTGAGACTTCCCTGTATGTAAACAGGAGGTGGGGCAAATATTTGTTCACTCCCTTTTGTGCTGGTCAGCAAATGCCCTGAGAATAGTCTTGAGGGTCCCATTGAACTGCTCAACTAGGCCATTTGTCTCGGGGTGATAATGTGAAGCACAGAGCTATTTCACCCTGCACTTCTCCCACAAACTGGTCATTAAGGATGATGTGAAATTTTCCCCCAGTCTGATAAAATCTCCTGGGGAAATCCTACTTGGCTAAAGATGCCCAGGAGCTCATCAGCTACCTTTTCTGCTTCAATGGAGGACATAGCCACTACCTCAGGGTACCTGGTTGCATAATCCACCACAACCAGTATGTATCATTTGCCTGTGCAACTTGGGGTACTCAGGGACCCACTATGCCCATGGCTACCCTCTTAAAGGGTTCATCAATAATAGGCAGGAGCACCAAAGCTGCACTGGCCTTGTCCCTGACCTTTCCAACCTGCTGGCACTGTGAACAAGTCCAACAGTAATTTGCCATGTCTGTGTACATGTTTGGTCAAAAGAAGTTGTTGGCAAGCTGCTTTTCTGTGCAGTTAATACCCAGATGGCTGGAAAAAGGAATATCATGGGTTAGGGTCAGAAGTTGCTTTCAGTAGTCCTGGGGAGCTTCCAACTACTGAAGCACCTTTCCCTCCAGCCCTCTCTGTGGTGTACACTCCCTGTATAACAGCCCATTTTCCCAATAAACTGATGTTTTACTCCCTTGAGAGGCCTCAGTACTGTCTGCTATCTCTCTCAGTTTCTGGAGGTTAGGATCAGCTAGCCATGTCCTGCCCAGCTCCTTGCATCTGACCTCCCTAGTTCCCCTTCAAAAGGAAAGCTTCCCCTGGTGACAACCTCCTCTGCTTGCAGCTGGCACTTAGGGCTGCTACTCCTAACTAGTCCCTCACCCACACTAGCCACTTCCTCAGCAGCTGAGGGATGGGTCTGCACAGGCTGTGTTGCCCTCTCCTCACCCTCAGAGGCTTGCCCTTTTGCCTGACAATAGGTAATAACACATACCAGGTATTCCCTGTGGACAAAATCATTCCCCATGATCACATCCACAGACAGTAGTAGTAATAAAATGTATTTATACAGTATAACACCATTAGGACTATATATGCCCTGTTTACAAGGTGTGTCTGTTACAGCAAACATAAACAGTTCATCTTCATCACATAACAAAAAACCAAATCAGATTTGCATTAAATATCACAAATACATACTAAGAAAAAAAAAATATTAACAAGAGATCAGGTACAACTTGGATTTATGTGATAATGACGATCACAGAATAGCGATCATCGTTAGGGAGAATGTACATCGCTGAAAATACATTTCAGTGATGTACTCCCCAGCACACAACAAAAGAGTGCTGGGGACTTACAAGTTACTTGTTTGCACCTGCCACCCCTCTACTGAAGGATTCTCAACTCCAGGGGGGTGCATGTCGGGGAGGGCAAAATAAAAAAGAAATTACATTTCAGGCCGGGCGCGCAACAAAACATACCTGTGCCCAGACCTGAACCTAGCACCCTGTGCAGAACAGCCCTGAACCCACCCACCACACCATGGGAGCAGCTCCTCCTTGCTCAAGATCAGGAAGGTCAACACAACTATGGGTAGAGTGCCCCTTTAGAGACAGACTGCAAACAGAGTCCAGCAGAAATAGTAAAATTATCCTTTCAAATAAAACAAGCAGTCATCGAGTCTATAAAAATAAAAGTTTTACTAAAATATTACTAGTATTTACAACAGAATTTATGCACAATCAGACAAAAGGATTACAGTTCACTATAAATTAAAATAAATGGAGGTTACACAAGACAGGTTGCAAATAGAAAAAATCTGCGCTGTTCTCACTTTAACCTATGTCTTTACCTGCTGCTGTCTGAAAAAAAAAAAAAAACGCTGTTCGCTAGGCTGTCTTTTTTACCAGACTTCTAGCTGCAGGGCTCTGGCATTGTCAGATGTTCCAAGCCTAGAGAGGTTGCTTGCTTACAGCCCCTCAGTATTTTTCTCCCTCCATATGGGGAGGGGTCTCGCTCACTTTGAGTGACAGTTCCATGTTGTCCCAGCCCTGAGAGAGAGAGAGAGAGAGAGAGAGAGGGAGGTGTGTGTGTGTGTGTGTGTGTGTGTGTGTGTGCCCACCCATCCTTCAGCACCTCCTTGCTAACATTATAATGTCCACCTGGGAACTTTGTTCTACATGGGAACATCTCCAGGAAGGATTCCTCACTGGGTTTATTGCTTTATTGCCTCCTTCCTAGCTTTCCTGTTACCTTTCCCATGAGAACATCAGACCATCCACTCTGGTTGGCATAAGCTGTCATATACTACTTGATCATGTGAGCTGGTAGCCATCTTGTCCCTGCAGCAGATGCAAATTTAGAATAGAATAAATGAATCAAAGAAATACATGGCTTTGGTCCCCTTTTCTGTCACAGTGCCATAATCCAGGAGGGGGAGAAGGCAGTGGTTTGCAATGACCAGCTGGGCTTTGTCAGAAAGGCACCACCAAACTCTACAATGGACTCAAATTTTTGTTTAATTGAGTAGTAAAATGCTACAGATGAGATCTGAAGGATAGCCTGGGATCAAGGTGGATCCCTAGATATTTAAAACTGCTTGATTGGGGCTTTGCCAGTCATGAGTTATGGTCTTGCCTCCACATATTTGAAAAAAATTTGCATATTTTGAGTCCGAGCATTACATAGCAGCTATTTCTATTCACATAGTATCAACAAGACTGACATTTTATTCAATATATAATTACATTTCTTGTTTTTAGATTTAAAATTAGTTGACTAGGACTTTGTGCAAACATAGCTGCTGCCAGTCTTGTTCTTTTAGACAGGAAAGGAATGAGTCAGCTTTAAGGAAAAAACTAAAGTTTAAGGAACTCACAAAATGTTAGAAAAAACTTGAAACTGCAACATGGCATCTGTAGTTTGATTTACAAGAAAAGGAAAAAAAAAACAATGAGTAAGTTTCTGTTTTCTCTAAGCCAGTTTAAAAACCTGTACAATGCTATTTTTGTAACTTAAGTACCATTGCAATACTTTATGAATTAGTTATCATCAGCATCACATGTCAATGGCAAAATTACCAGTATGTCAGTGGCTCAGTAGGTAGCACACTCACCTCTGAGGCTGGGAGATCAGAGGGCTGTGGGTTCAGTTCCCACATCTGGCACTTGGGTTAATATTCCTGTGCTGACACTGTAGTGCAGCATGAGAGGGGTGCTGCTGCTGCACCTCTGAGGTGCCGTCTTTCGGATGAGACATTAAACCAAGGTCCCATCTGCCTGGATTGGTGGTAGTTCAGGTGGATGTTAAAGATCCCATGGCACTTATCGAAAAGAGTAGGGGAATTTCCCTGGTGTCCTGGCCAAATTTCCCTCATTCACTAAAAATACCACCAATAGCTTAATCTGGTTCAAGGTCAGTTGGCATTCATCTGTATCCCCCTCCCCCGGGTTGTGCCTGAAAATAGGCAGGATTTGTCTAGTGCACTTACCCGGTCACAAAAACTAACTACATAAATAAAGATGTCTCTGTGAAGACTGTTCTAGGACATTCAGCATCTTGTCCAGAACTGGACAGAGCTTTGATAAGAACCACAGAAACAGGGTTTTCTGAATGCTCTATCTTCGCCTGCATTCGACCACCACTTGCAGTTGTACTGTTCATGGCAGTTTTGAAGTGCCGTGGATGTTTTACAACCATAACTGCTATTTGTGGCAGCTTGTGGCAAACAAATGAAGCATGCATCATATTTTTGCTGCCAGTGCTGTCATTTAGGATACAGCTGTGTCCATTCAGCAGAGACTGTTAATCATCTAATTGAGGGTGTATCAGTGTGGTCATATAACCCAACAGTTTGATCACAAAATGTGACGCTTGCATGACTAAAATGATGCATGCACCATATTTGTTTGACCCATGCACCATTTTGTTGACACATGCACCCTTTTGTTGAGCCATGCACCATTTTGTTGATACATACCCCATTTTGTTCACCCATGCATGATCTTGTTGACTCATGCACCATTTTGTTGATCAATGCATCACTTTGTTGACACGCGCATCATTTTTTTGACAAATGCACCATTGCCATTTTTTTCTGATGCAAGCTGCTGCAGATCATGGAAACTGCTACAAAGACTTGGGACCCTTTGAAAATAAGGCTGCTGAGTTTTGGCGCAGTTGAGCTGATGCAGACACTGGTGGAAAATGCCTTTCTTTCTGCATCTTTCGCTTTTGAAAATCCTCATCATGCCTGTAAATGTGGAAACCTTTTGAACACAAATGAGTTTAAAAAATAGAATGCACTATTTTGTACCAACAGTTCTCAGGGCATTATTTATCTTGCCATTCATGCACTTTATTGATTTTCTCATTATCTTGTACCCTATGTTCTTCCTCCCTTGGGTTGCACCTGGAAATGAGCCCTGGCTCAGTGTGCCTTTCCCAGTTACCTATTTTCAAATAAATAACATAAATAATTTAAAGGGAATACAAACCTATTAGTACTGTTTTGTTGTTGTTCATTGTGATATAGAGAATAACTGAAATCCCAAGTGTGAAGGACATGGTGGTTCTCACACCAGGTAGGTACAGTGATATCATGAGGCATATATCTAGAAGGTGTAAGAACCTAGCTTGTTCTTCACAATCTTTTATTTTATTTTTTAATTTTTTATAATATAAATTGAGCTTCTTTTATAAACATGAATGCTTGACTCACCAGATTGAGCAGATCTGGCTGTTTCAGAAAGGTTGATGTACTGTGGTGAAGTCCAGCCATACTAGTGATATCTCGCCGAGACACAAGAGTGATACTCCATCTAGTTGGGTTAACGATGCTGATGCTCACACCTCCATGAGTCGGTTTGAGAGTGAGCTGTCTCTGAGTATTGCTCACAGCTGTGCTCATGATAGTTGTCTGGTGCTGGGTTTTCTGACCTTGGGGTTCAATGGTTCAGTTCCTACCAGGCCAAGAGGTAACAAGTGGTTCTCGCAGGATGTATCCTCCCCCCCTCCCAATGTATTCCACAGTCCCCCATGATTCTGTCCTTGGTCCTATCCTTTTCTTGATCTTCCTAAATGACTTACAAAAGTTCTGTGGCTCCTCTTACATTCATGTGTATGCAAACAACACAGTCCTATTTGCTTGTGGTCCCTTAACACAGTTCTATTTGCTTGTGGTCCCTTAGCCTCCAATGTGATTGATTGCACAGCTTTAATAGGATTTCAACAGTAGCCAGTGATGGTTCTGCTTCAACCAGCTTACCCTGAATGCCAAGCAGACTTTTGTTTCTATTTGTACTGCAAGTTCAGTTCTACACAAGAACTGAACACCTCGACCTTTGGGTGTTCGAGTCTTGTAGACCATGGAAAACTTTTGCCAAAATTGGCAGACATTGGGTTCATGGTTCACTCGGGTCTGAAATGCATGGACCAGGTGAACCAGTTGAACCACAAACCGCAGTTCATACCACCAGCCATAAAAGTGTCAGCTTGTCAGGGTTCCAGTCTCAGTCAATGATGATATCATGCTCCAGCCTCATTTTGGAGCTGTCCAACTGAGCTGACTTAGAGCAAATAACATGACTGGTAAGGTGAGCTCCTTCAAACACTTATCATCAAGCTGTTAGGTAGCAGAGTCAGAGATGTGAAATTTACTTCATAGATTAGTTAGATTAGCTAGCAAGTTCTTGCAAAAACTGCCAGGAGATAAGTTGCATCAACAAGGGCTGCAGAAGGGGAGAGAAAAACGGCATAAGGGGAAAGGAAAAGGAAGAACAAAGTAAAAGGCAGGCTGAGCACCAGCAGTGTGCAGGTTTGCAGCAGACATGTGGGACCAGGGACTTGCCTGAGAGGGGAGAAGGAAGAAGGTTGCATGCTCTGTGGGACTGGAGCAGGAGAAGGGAGTGTGCTTGGGTCTGGGAAGTGGGCTGATGCGGCATGAGGTGGCAGTGTGCAGGTGCTCACTTAACTCACTAAAATAATTTAATCTCAGTAGTGCAGCACCCATTTTAATGGCGGTTTAGAAAAATATATATATTTTAAGCTCCTGGCAGAAGCTTGATTTAACTTTTTTATTTGAGGGGTAGTATTATTCAAGTAAAGTGTGTGCCAGCTGGCCTGAAGATAGTGCCTGGCCACTGGTAGTTGGCAACTTACTGGCATCCAATTAATTATTTTTTTCTTTTTGTGGCAGTTTTCAACTAGAAAGTTAGTCTTCTTCACATTCCCCCAAGTTACAGCAGTTCTTTCCTCCTGAGCCCTGCCGTAGTCTGTGTTTACACCATTCTGAACTGTGCTGTTCAGTCAATCAATCAAATCTTTATTTATATAGCGCCTTTCTAGAACTGAGGTGCTGTACAATAAAAATACAATGTGCAAACATAAAATTTACACTAAAACAATAACTATATCAATAAATTAAAATTTGTCTGGGAAAGCTAGATTAATCAAATATGTCCTCAGCTCAATTTTGAATCTACCGATGGTCAGGCATTCTCATAACCAATGAGGTAGAGAATTCCACAGGGTATGTACCGCAAAAGAGACAGCATGGGCATCAGATGTTTTTTAAGGAACCCTGGGAATCTCTAGCAGTCCCTCATCAGCAGATCGAAGAGGATGGAGGGGGCAGTAGGGAGTCAGAAGATCTTGCGTGTAGTTGGGTCCCTGTTTGTGTAGGGCTTTAAAGGTAAGCAAGCCAACCTTAAAAGTGATCTGCCACTGAACAGGCAGCTAGTGCAGTTTGCACAGCACAGGCATACTATGACTGGCCCTTGATGTACCAGTCAGAAGCCTGGCCACAGCATTCTGCACTAGCTGCAGGTGGCTGATATCAACCCCAGGAATCCCTAGGTAGAGGGCATTGCATTAGTCAAGGAGGGTAGTGATGAAGGCGTGGACCAATGTTGGAAGGTCATCCGGGGCAACCAGGTGTTTCACTCGGGAGATATTCCTCAGATGGTAAAATGAGGATTTAACCATGGCCGACACCTGAGATTTCAGGGTCAAGCCGGCATCAAAAATAACACCCAGGTTATGCACCCAGTCTGAGGTAGTGAGCTGAACACCATCAAGCCATAAGCCTGACACCTGTCCAGCCCCCCAAACCTGCCCCAGATGACCTGGGTACACTATTAACACTTGGTCTTCTCCAGATTCAGTCTCAGCCAGTTGGTGCTCATCCAGTCCTTGATCTCGGCAAGACAGTTATTTAGCACAGAGATGGCATCAACTTGTCTGGGTAGAAAGGACATATACAGTTGAGTATCATCTGTATAGCAGTAAAAACTCAAACTGTATCACCTGGTGATATTTCCCAAAGGCAGCATATACACTGCGAACAGCATGGGTGCCAATATGGAGCCCTGCGGCACCTTGCAGGACAGGGGGAGGGCATTAGAAGAATAAATTCCAGTGACCACCCTCAGAGACCTGTCCATGAGGAAGTATCAAAACCATTCAAGGACTGTACCCAACAGCTCACAAAGAAGCTGCAAGCACTCCAAGAGTACACCATGGTCCATGGTGTCAAATGCTGCAGAGAGCTCAAGAAGGGCCAAGATGGTACAAGCCTTTCAATCTCTCGCTATTAGAAGATAATTTAATACTCGGACAAATGCAGTCTTGGTGCTGTGTCTCTTCCTGTTGCAGTGTGATATGGGCACTGAGCAGCAAATGTGTGCCAACTGGTAGCATGCCAGTGTCCAGCACCTGGTAGTTGTCACCTTGGTGGCATCCCATAAAAAATATTTTTTTCTTTTTTGTAGCACTTTTCAAATTGAAAGTCTTTGTCTTCACATTCCCCCAAGTTGCAGCGATTCCTTCCTCCTGAGTCCTTAAGTAGTGTGTGTGTGTGTGTGTGTGTGTGATCTGTGCTATTGCAGTGTGATCTGGGCAGTAGGCAGCAAGTGTATGCCAGCTGGCAGCGTGCCTGCACCCAGCCCCTGGTGGTTGTCACCTTGGTGGCATCCCATAAAAATGTTTTTTTTCTTTTTGTGGCAGTTGTCAAATTGAAACTCTCTGTCTTCATGTTTCCTCACGTTGCAGTGGTTCCTTCCTCCTGAATCTTGAAGCAGCATATGTGTGTGTGTGTGTGTGTATGTATGTGTGTGTGTGTGTGATCCTGAGCTGTATTGCTGCAGTGTGATCTTGGCAGTGGGCAGCAAGTGTGTGATAGCTGGCAGTGAGTCAGTACCTGGCCTACGATAATCCTTGGTGGTATCCCATTGATAATGTAACCCTTCTTTGAGTTGGCGCTGTACCTGAATCTGAGGACTTTGGAAAGAAAAAGGTTTGCAGGCATTCAGCATCAGAAGCCTGCTGTTGGTGCTGAAAGGCAGCTGTGGAAAGGCTGAGATTTGATCCAGAGACTGCAAGTCACTAGCCAAAGGCCACTGGAAAGGTGGAAATTCAGAGAACTTGTTTGCTGCACACTGGAGCTGTTTGTTCCTGCCCAGGAGAAAGGTAAAAGCTGAAAATTGTCACAGCTGTGACTGGGAGCCAGGTAGGGAACTCGCAAACCCCTACCAAGTGAGGCAGACTTGGCTGAAGGGGGCCAAGGGTGCATGCCTGAGTGCTAGGGCACTCTGGACCCATTGGGGAGCTGGACTGTGGAGTCACTCCTAGGTATGGGTTCCCTGTGGCCTGGTAGGCCTTGTGTATGGGTTCTGTGATCTGGCTTGTAGAGTCGGTTGAAGGGGACAAACTGCAAGAATCTTCAAGCTTGTCAGAAGGTGACAATTGCTGCAACAGTCTTTAAGCAAGTCCAAGGGTGACCAGCATTCTTTTGACCCATCTGCTTACTGCTCTCAGTGTGTCTGTTGGACCGATCCCTGGACTGCTAGAAACCTACTGTGCCAGTAGCTGAACCCAGCATACAGGACCGAGTAATCCTGTACCGGGTCATAATCTCATACGCTTAATAGAGTACAACATTATAGCTATCCCGAAATAGCACTGTCTAGGACAGCAAATGGTGCAATACCATGTATATTGCAGTATACGGTATTGCTCCATTCACACAATCCCAGGCAGAGGATAAGACCTCTGCTGGGAGTGGTTTCTGCCGAGCAGCTGCTGTGGCTCACTGGACAGAGCCACAGCAGCAGAAACCCAGGCACTGTGTCTGGGACTGGGTTTGATTCCTGGTCCCAGAAATTTTATTTTTAAACACTTTGTGCGCTCCCGGTTGGAACCCCCAGAGTTGAGATTCTTTAGTGGGGCGGGGTCCAGAGGGCCAAGCCCCCATCAACGGGGGGTGTGGGGGCAGAGCCCCCCACAGAAAAAAGAGTTATGCTGCATGGCATAAATCACACTGTATTGGCAGCGTGATTTAGCCATGCGGCACAATGTCTTGCGACATTATGACCCCGCACCTAGTAATCCAGGGCTTGCCCTGTGAAAAGGGGAGTAAAAGTGTAAGAGTTCTAGCATCTTAGAAAGAGCTATTTCAAGGGCCCCAATGTAGGCCAACCCACAGCACCTAGCAGGCCTGTGCTAAATCTGGGTACCCAGTCAGGACATTGGGGGTTTGCACTGGTACCAGTGGGAGTGGGCATTGTGAGCATTCTGGCCTCTGGGCCCTGTTAACCACTATAACCTAATTTTTCTCTTTCACAGTAATCCTGTTCACGGTACCCCCTTTCCTAGTGCTCTCCCCCTAAAACAAAGCTGTGATTTGTTTGTTGTTATTCCTGTGTTGTGGACATTTTATTGGTATTAGCTGCTAAGTATATGTGTTTTACAGCATTGGTGCACAACATGGTATCCAGTGTGTGGGGTGACTGGAAGGGGAGGTGGGTAGATACAGCATCACAGAAGGTTGAACCAGTCGGATACATGGCTCACTGTTACTTTACTCTGGGTGGAGGCACCATGCTACTTTATTCTCATTCTGGAATAGAACCCCCAAATACCATCTCAACAGAATCCAGACCCCTTAACCTGTGTGGTAGTCAACAGACACTGGCACATGGCACCTGGGCTACAATAATGTAAACAATTAAAAAACTATATGCAATATAAATAAAAAAGTAAACTAAAAATAAAAAAGAGAAATAAAAATAAGAAAACGAAAAGACAAAAGTGAAAAGGTGACATAAAAATTAATAAACAAATGTGAAAAAGTAAAATGAAATAATTATAACAAAAAATAACATACAAAAATGTGTAAAATAAAATGTTACTCTTGATCAGTCATCACCTGTGGAAGGGTAGTAATTCCCTGGAGGTCCTGTGCTTTCTTTCCACTGTCTGTCTCATGTCTGTTGCAACAGCACTTACAAAAAAACTCTCTTTTCTTTGTCATCTCTCTGTTTTTCCCCATCTACAGGCAGGCCACCTGTAGAATGTTCTCTCTGTCCCCTAGCTCTAATTAAGTCTTCAGGAATCCACTACCAGTTCCCCCTTTCCGTACAAGTACCTTTCAGTTACAGCACAATCGTGCGCACAGTCGGCTGCACAATCGTGCTCACGTTCCCTCTCAAATGTGCAAAGTGGAGCGAGCAAGTTGCACTCGCAATAGTACGAATTTACAAGGCAAAGAAATCCCTATTTGCAGCCTGTAAATACCAACCTAAAGGTGTACACTGTAGTCCACTAACTCCCCTGTTTGCAGGACTTCCCTGTAGAGCCAGTCACTCGCTGCAACCATGTAGGTGCTGTTTGCAAAGCGCTTGTTGCAGTGCGGCTCAGGAAAGAATTTCACACTGCACACTATCATGTAAAGCACTAAAACAAAGAAATGTGCAATAGTATGTACATGTAAAATATTGACATAAAAAGCAAGACCTTTCCTTTGTTTAAGGGTACTTAAGGGTTTTCTTCCCCTCTGGGCTTAGGTATACGTCTTGTGAATGAAGCCAAAGAGTTTTTGTTATTTTGCAGCGCTAGCTTTTGGCTGCAGTTCAAACAGGTTACAGTTTACAGAAATGAATTATAGACTGTGAAGCAGTCCTGTGCATAAGCTTTGGTTTGTGCAAAAGCACTAAAAAAAATATGCATGGCAATACTGTTTAGGGTTGAATATAGCATATCATTTAAAAAGGTGCCTGTTTATTCCTGTGTACAGAAACCCTGTTGCTAAGTAGGTTTGGGGCATGTTCCTCCTGCTTCTTAGTCCTCTTATGCCTCAGTCTCCTATAGATCCGACCGGCCCCTTTGACACTAGTTATATTGGACTGAGGACATGTGGGAGGAGCCAGAGCAGCAGAGAACCACCCAAACCAGAATTATTTTGTTTAGAATGCTTTGAAATGTGATTTCAATGCCACTGTAATATTATTTATGAAGAGACTCATCAGCTGAGATGTTTAAAGCTTAATAATACTGTATATTTGCTGAAAGGTAATTGTTTGTAAAAAAGGAGAGGAACTTAGCTTCACCACCTGACTCTATCTCTATATAAAGAAAAGCCCTTGCAGAGATAGATCAGATTAGGGCTCAGTGGAGTTCAGATCACTAGATCCTAGCTGTGAGTGGACAACAGGGCTCAGCAAGGAGCTGACCCTATCTCTGACCCTAGTGCTTTCTAGTGGTCAAGTACTGAATGGACTTATTTTGTGTTTAATTTAAAAACCCTCTTTTTATTTCTTTGGCCATTTTCAGTCTGCTGTTTTGATTTATTTTGCTGCTGAATAAAAGCTATTTTGAGTTTGGATCCTGGTGTCTGCCTTCATCTATTCCCATACCTCTTACACTTGGTGGCAGTGGTGGGATTCATTGAGGAACCCCAGTTACTGGTGAATCAATGTGTAGTATCGAACCTGGTACTCAGATGGAGATTCATCAGGCTCGAGCAGTGATCACACAACCAAACCCAAGTGGAGTCCAGACCCACTGTATGGTGAAGATTTCTCAAGAGCCTCTGTTACCTGGGCAGGGAGATGTATGAAGAAAGACCAAGAGAGAGAGGGTGAAGAAGAGGAGATGGAAGGTGCCACCACTGCAGAAGAAGAGACGGTACCTGATGAACGTCCCCCTGATGATATACAGGACCTGTTACATTGGTTATGTATCAGGAAGATGGACATGGAAAGGCAGAGGGAAATAGAACATAAGCAGAATGAAGACTGGTGGAATGGCACCCTCCATGCCATGCAAAGCATGGGGGTCTCTAGACCTAATATACTCTGGGATGTCGCTGGACCTAAGGACATTAAGATCGCCAAATTGACCGACATAGATGGCATCGAAGGCTGCATCACCACCTTCATGAGGGTGGCAGAAGCATGCCGATGGCCCAAGGACCACTGGGTGGTATGTTAGGCTCCTCATCTATTGGGTAAGGCACAGTTGACCTACAGCCATGTGGATGCAAGACATGCAAACGATTATGACTATGTATGACAGGCTATACTCAAACATTATGACATTAACATACAGATCTATCGACAGAGATTCAGGACTTTCTGGTTTCATGCTACTAATTCCCCCAAGAAACATATACCCGTCTGCATGACTTATGCTACAAATGGTTGCAACCTTCCACAAGATCGATTGAACAAGTGATGGAGTCAGTTATCCTGGAACAGTTTGTTAAAATTCTACCTAAAGATGTCCAGATATGGGTTAGGGAACACTGCCCTGAGACATGACAGAAGGCTATTGAACTGGCAGAGGACTATCTTATGGCCAGACCAGCATGATCAAAGGGATACTCCAGAGCCCGCGGACCCTTACTCACGGTAAGAAAAGTCAACAATACTTCTGGGACTGTTAATACAGCTAATGTACAGACTAATATAGCTAAGACAGGGAGAGTATACAATGAAGACATTGTCTGCCATGGTTGCCAGTAGAAGGGGCACATAGTCAGACATTGTCCAAAAAGAAAGAAAGAGACAGCACCAACAGCATTAGCCAGTTGGGGGCATTATATGATTAAGGCCAATGTAGAAGGAAAAGGTGTCCCTGCCTTACTGGATTCAGGCAGCCATCAAACATTGGTGCAAGAGGCCTTGTTACCAAAGACAGACACAGGGGGCAATATGGATGTTACGTGCATTCATGGAGATGTTCACTACTACCCCATAGAGAATACCACCCTGACTGTACAAGGCTTGGAACAACCTATGAAGGTGGGACTGGTACCAAATCTCCTGTACCTGTAGTCATTGTACTTGCCTTTCCTGGGTTTGACCTGTTGATGACGACAGACCCTAACCTGAGTGCTGTCACTACCAGGGCATGGGCACAATGCACTCAAGTACTAACACCCCCAACATGTCTTTCTTTTTGAGGACGAACTGTATGGTATGCCGGGGAAAGACAGGAAGTCGAGGAAAAGTTGCAGAAAAGATAAAATGGACTGGAACTCTTAAGTTATAGATATGCCTGACCCCCTTGAAAAATGTATAGATAATGTACAGTTTCAGAGTGAACAAATGGCAGATAATACATTAATGCCATTCTTTTCACAAATGGTTACCCCTGATAGCAATGCTCCATACCCCAGATTCATTATGAATAACAATTTGTTGTACAGAGAGTGTAGAAATGCTTCCACTGTGGTAACTGAAGAACAGTTGGTAGTACCAACACAATATAGACAACAACTGATGTATTTGGCACATGACATTCCCATGGCTGGGCACCGAGGGAGGGACAGGACCCTTAGTCGGCTACTACACAGATTTTATTGGCTGGGTATTCACAACCAAGTAGCCAACTATTGTAAACTCTGTAAGGAATGTCAACGTAGCCTCCTTTACAAGGAAAGAGAAAGTCCCAATGTATCCCTTGCCACTGATCACAACACCATTTGAGAGGTTAGCTATGGACATTGTGGGGCCGTTACTAAAGAGTAGTAAGGGGAATAGATTTATTTTGGTTTTGTGCGATTACACAACTAACTACTGGAGGCTATCCCCTTAAGAAAGTTTACTGCCCCTAAAAAAGCAGAAGAGCTTTTAAAGGTGTTCAGTAGAATGGGGGTTCCTCGGGAAATACTCACGGACAGGGGCAGCAATTTCAGATCAGTCCTGTTGACCCACTTATACCAGTTCTTAGCGGTAGGGGCATTGTATATGTCACCATACCACCCCCAGACTGACGGAGCGGTAGAAAGGTTCAACAAAACTATGAAAAAAATTCTGCAGAAATATGTTCAGGATGAAGGAAAGAGCTGGGATGTCTATTTACCTTTGTTAATGTTTGCATATAAAGAAGTATCCCGGGCTTCTACTGGTTTTCCCCCTTTGAGTTACTCTTTGGGAAGAATATCCGAGGCCCCTTGGACATTATTAAAGAAAGGTGGGAAGGTAGAAAGGGGACTCAGGGTACTCCAACCATAACGTACATTACACAGCTCAGACAAAGGTTGGCACAATATGTACAGTGGGCACACCAGACTAATCAAAACAAACAAAAGGAATAGAAGGGACAATATGGTCAGGGTGTGGGACACAAGACATTTTCTCCTGGAGATAAGGTGTTTTTATTATTGCCGTCTACTGATAGCAAGCTTACCATGAAATGGCAAGGCCCTTATCTGATCCAGAGGCAAGTGGGAGCGGTAAACTATGAGATCAAATTACCAGAGAAAAGGAGAAAATGTCAGGTGTACCATGCCAACCTCCTGAAGAAATGAGTTGATCGTATCGAGATGAATCCCGTGCCATCTCTCTTTGTGCACCCTGAGAAACCAGCCTCTGAATCAGAACAGGCCTACCAGAGACTGGAAGGCTTGTGAGGATATAAAGACCTGGATATTAGCCCTGAGTTAGACCCTATGCAGAAAAAAGCTTTGGATCCCTTGATAAAGAAGTTCCAGGGGACCTTCACTAGCTTACCAGGAAAAGCAAAGGGGGTGGAACACAGGATCCAAGTGAATCAGACTACACCCATTTGGCAGAAGCCCTACTGGCTGCCAGGAAGAGTGAGGGGTGAGGTAATTCAGGAGGTGCAGAAGATGCAAAAACTGGGGGTGATTGAGCATCCACTAGTGACTGGGGAGTCCCTATAGATGTAGTCAATACAAAGGGCTGTGCCATGATTTTCACCACTTGAGTGCAGTATCAGAATTTGATGCATACCCGATTCCCATGATCAATGATATTATCGATCACCTGGGAAACACCCAGTATATCAGTACCCTCAATTTAACAAAGGGATACTGGCAGATCCACTTGAACCAATAGGACAGGGAGAGAATGGCCTTCAGTAAACCACTAGACATCTTCCACTTTACAGCTATGCCCTTTGGGCTGCATGGTGCGCCCGCTACCTTTCAGAAGTTCATGAACAGAGTCCTGAGGGAGCATACGAACTACAGCGCCGCTTATTTAGATGTTGTTATAGTCTATAGCCCAAACTGAGAAGCTCACCTGCAGCACCTGAACCAGGTATTTGAAGCTATTACACAAGCAGGGCTTACAAGAAACCCTAACAAGTGTTCCCTGGCTAAAAGGGAAACAAAATATCTAGGATTCAGAATAGGGCAAGGGCAGGTTAAACCAAATGTTGGTAAAGTGGATGCTGTGGCCAACAGTCCCCGCCGCCTTATGAAACACCATGTAAGATCTTTTCTAGGGTTGGCGGAGTACTACAGATTTATCCCTAATTTTGCCACAGTAGCCAGCCCCCTAATTGATCTGACAAAGAAAAATAACTGACTACTGTAAAATGGATGTCGAGTGTGAGGAGGCATTTTGCACTATAAAAGCCCATTTGTGTGCATCTCCTATACTTAGGAGCCCAGATTTTGACTGTCCTTTTATAGTGCAAATGGATGCCTCTAACACCAGAATAGGGGCTGTCTTGTCACAGAGGTTTGAGGGAGAAGAACACCCCATCATATTTATCAGCCGTAAACTGCATGAAAGGAAGAATAGGTATTCCACTATAGAAAAGGAATGCTTAGCCCTGAAGTGGGTAATAGAAGCCTTGAAATTCTATTTGTGGGGTGTTGACTTTGAGGTGTGGACAGGTCACAATCCTTTGTGTTGGTTGCAGGTCATGAAGGATAAAAAAACCCACATCATGCGGTGGTATCTGTCCCTGCAACCTTACAGATTCACTATTAAACATCGATCTGGTCCAGCCAACGTGAATGCTAATGTCATGTCTCATTATGGGGCGGAACCAAATGCACAGACAGAATCAGACCTTGGGGTGAATGATGATAAGGCATCAGAGAATAGTCTCTGATACCTGATTGTTTCGTATATGTTTTGTTTTTGTTAGGGACTCCGAGGTGGAGCTTGAGAGAGTTGGAGGGCTGGAGCTCCATCTCTCCCTTGGGAAAGATCTGATTAGTACTGTCTGGATTTTGGTTTGAAACCATTAGCTGTAGGAAAAACCTACTGTTTTCCTCTTCGGTAGAGAGGAGTATGTGGAAGGGTAATAATTCCCTGGAGGTCCTGTGCTTTCTTTCCTCTTTCTGTCTCAAGTCTGTTGCAACAGCACTTATAAAACAGCTCTCTGTTCTTTGTCATCTCTCTGTTTTCCCCCATCTACAGGCAGGCCACCTATAGAATGTTCTCCTGTCCCCTAGCTCTAATTAAGTCTCCGAGAATCTGCTACCAGTTCCTCCTTCCCGTACAAGTACCTTTCAGTTACGGCATGATCGTGCACATAGTGGGCTGCACAATCGTGCACACATTCCCTCTCGAATGTGCGAGGTGGAGCGAGCGAGTTACACTCGCAAATGTACAAATTTACAAGGCAAAGAAATCCCTATTTTCAGCCTGTAAATACCAGCCTAAAGGTGTACACTGTAGCCTGCTAGCTTCCATGTTTGCAGGACTTCCCTGTAGAGCCAGTCACTTGCTGCAACCCTGTAAGAACTGTTTGCAAAGCGCTTGTTGCAGCGCGGCTAAGAAAAACATTTCACACTGCACACTATCATGTAAAGCACTAAAACAAAGAAATGTGCACTAGTGTGTACATGTAAAATATTGACATAAAAAGGAAGACCTTTCCTTTGTTTAAGTATACTTAAGGGTTTTATTCCCATCTGGGTTTAGGTGTAGGTTTTGTGAATGAAACCAAAGAGTTTTTGTTATTTTGCAGCGCTAGCTTTTGGCTGCAATTCAGACAGGTTACAGTTTGCAGAAATTAATTATAGACTGTGAAGCAGTCCTGTGCATAAACTTTGGTTTGTGAAAAAGCACCAAAAAATATGTATGGCGATACTGCTGAGGGTTGAATATAGCATATAATTTAAAAACATACCTGTTTATTTCTGTGTATAGAAAACCCCTGTTGCTAATTAGGTTTGGGGCATGTTCCTCCTGCTTCTTAGCCCTCTCATACCTCAGTCTCCTATAGAGCCGTCCGGCTCCTTTGACTCTAGTTATATTGAACTGAGGACATGGGAAGAGCCAGAACAGCAGAGAGCCACCCAAACCAGAATTATTTTGTTTAGAATGCTTTGAAATGTGATTCCAATGTCACTTTAATATTATTGACAAAGAGACTCATCAGCTAAGAAGTTTAAAGATTAATAATATTGTATATTTGCTGAAAAGTAATTTTTTGTATAAAAAGGGGAGGAGCTTAGCTTCACCACCTGACTCTTTCTCTATATAAAGAAGAGCCCTTGCAGAGATAGATCAGATTAGGGCTCAGTGGAGTTCAGATCACTAGATCCTAGCTGTGAGTGGACTACAGGGCTCAGCAAGGAGCTGACCCTATCTCTGACCCTAGTGCCTTCTAGTGGTCAAGTATTGAATGGACTTATTTTATGTTTAATTTAAAAACCCTCTTTTTATTTCTTTGGTCGTTTTTAGTCCACTGTGCTGTATTGATTTCTTTTACTGCTGAATAAAAGCTATTTTAAGTTTGGATTCTGGTGTCTTCCTGCATTTATTCCCACACCTCTTACATCACCCAAGTAACTGAGTGGTGTTGCAAGCACTAGGAAATGGAGCAACAGAGAAGCCAAGGAGATCGTGGCATGGGATCATCCAGTCACAAAGAAAAACAAAAGCATATTGAGCTTGGTAACAGACGCCCTGCCTCTGTGGGAGCTACAAGTGTAGAGGAAGATGACAGTAATGGTTAAACAGTCCATAAAGTATTACACATTGTAGGAACCTCTTGCAGTGGTGCTGCAAGGATTGTAACATGAGCAATCATTGTAGAAACAAACTCTGGCAGAGCCAGTACGGCTGCAAATGCATTAACTAGATAATGGCATTTCACGGGCTTAAACATAAACATGAATTACATCTAGTAAGGCCGAAGATACCATTCCACATATGACTTGTGAACAAGCAGGGCAACCTGAAAGTGGGTAACAAGGTGGTAAACTGGGTTAGGAACTGGTTGAATGATAGAAGATAGAGAGTCATGGTAAATGGTGCTCAATCTAAGGAAAGGAGTGTGACCAGCAGGGTGCCACAGGGATCAGTCCTGGGCCCAGTCCTGTTTAATGTTTTCATAAGTGAAATTGTGGAGGGGCTGGAGGGAAAATATGCCTCTTTGCAAATGGCATTAAGATATGCAACAGGGAGGACACTCTGAGAAGGGTAGAATAAATGAGGAGGGACCTAGGTAAACTGGAGGAATGGTCAAAAGTGTGGCAGCTGAGATTTAATGCAAAAAATTACAAAATCACACATTTGGGTTGCAGGAACCCAGGTTAGGATTATGGGGGGGGGGGAACTGATGGTCACCAAACAGGAAATGGATCTGGGGGTAATCATATTGGATGTCCTAAAGGTGGCTAAACAATGTACCAAGACTGTGGGGAGGGCCAGTGGGATGCTGGGGTGCATAGGGAGAGGTATCACCTACAGAAGGAAGGAGGTAGTGAAGCCATTGTGCAGATCACTGGTGATGCCTCATTCGGAATATGGTGTCCAGTTCTGAAGGTTGCATTTCCACACTGTAACTCTAAATCACAAATGGGTTAAACTTTTCTATTTTCGATCGGTATCCCTCTCCCCTTCTGCTCCCACTGGTTAGGCTAACTGAATGCAACCTGGAAATATCTAGGCTAGCATGATGATTCACCTGCACAAGTTACTTCTCAGTCCACATCACTGTCTTTTTAAAATATTAACTTCTTGTTGAAAATAGCAGCTTGCCACAGTAATACATATGCTAAAGTGATATCACCTACCAGGAGTTGTAAGACATACTGTAGTTAGCTTGGCTTGAGAAAGGATGAACATGGTCAAGGACTATAGCAATTGAGATGCACATGCAGCAAATAAGTCCAGATGCACTAACCTACACTACAAGTATTAAGTACCACAGTCTGCATAATACACAAGGGTTACAGTGATGAATCTTCATATGGTTTGGCTGGTTTGTGTTCAGTTGTTTATAATACAGGGATGAATAGCTAGGGAAGACATTTTTTCCAATGACTGCCAAATGTGGTACAGTGGCAGATGTTTTGCAAAGGTATAACAGAAATGATGTCTATGAGGTATTGTTATCCAAGAATTGGGTCACATTTTCATAGAGACAGATCACATTTGTGGTACATGATTGCCCCTTTGTGAATCCCTGCTGCTCTCTGTCACTGAAATCACTGTTAGACATGTGGCTAATTTATATCTTGAAGTAGTGATTCTAGAATTTTACCTGAAACCTGTATTTATTAATGTTTTTTTTTAAATATTTTGAGGGGGTGCCTGGTTATGGATTATCCCAATATTTAATTTCAGCATTTTAGTGGGAACTTTGCCCTCTGATTTTTTTTATTCTGAATTTTTTGCAGTATGTTGTCTGCATTTATATTAATTCTGTTGACATTCCTGGTAATGTACAGGGACAGGGGACTGAGTTGTGACTGGGTTTGAATAAGGAACACAAATATTCATTACATTGCTTTGCTAGCTCCACTGGATTTTTTTACTGTTCCCCTTTAATATTAATATTACTTATATCCTTATTTTTTGTTTGGGCTATTGATGCACCTGCACAATTGCTTGTTGTTGCTTTTGTCTGCATCTGTTGCAAGTTTCAGTTCCATTTTCTCTTTGAAATGGTTACTTTTGCTTTTATAGTGTATAGTGGAACGTCGTTGTTCACTGAAATCTAGCGCTCTCAAAATGTTGTTCTGCTGCACTAGTGACGTTCGTAGTGCAGCAGAACCAAAAAGTGACATCCGCAGGACAGCAGAATGACTTTTTGTTCTGCTTCAGTGCGGACGTCACACATGGTGTCCTCGAGCAGCAATCTGACAGTTAGTATTATTTTAAAAAGAAAGATGTTGTAATTTTTTTTTAAAAGCAACGTTCCACTATACACTATACAGAACAGTGCATGCAAACCATATAACGACAGGGCTGTTCTTTCTTCTCGTTGGTACTATGATGACTGACTGTGCTCTTGAGGTAATCTGTCGTCATAGTACCAACTCGGTGAAAGAATAGCCCTGTTGTTAACTGGTACTCATGCACTATCCTACTGTATATATGTTTCTTTTAAGATGGTGGTGGTGTATGAGCTGCCTGAGGACTGTACTGTTTGAAGCTTTGTGCTCCGTGTGCTTTACGTGTATTTTTGTGTGTTTTATGTTCTATTTATTAGTTAGTTTTTTAGTTATTAGACAGATAGGGTCAGTGAGTCAGTTAGTTAGTATTTATAAATGTTTTTTCTTCAAGCCTTTAGTTGGGACTTTTGTGGACTCACATTTTTAGTGAATCATATCCCTCAGTTTTTAGAACAGCTGTTTTCATTCATCTGGCTGTCTTAGGATACTCTGGTTTGGTTTGGAGTCCGTGATGTGGATTACGGGAGCGAGCTGAGTGGCTCCAGTGTGAATTTGCTGACACCCGAGTTAGTTTTACCGCCCACCGTGTTGATTCTGCAGTGAGAGTGCAGGCAGGATGAGCGGGGGAGAAATTTGACTGTGGGACTGGATTACGAGGACTTGGATCGTATTCTTGCAAACTCTGGAGTTGTTTCTCGTCTCATCACCTGTTGTGCTGATATACCATAAGAGTACAGGCTTAATGAGTGGGAGAGTTACTGTTTCTGAAGTGTTGGCCACAGTGCAAATATACTTTGTGGAACTCCTAAAGGACTGTGCTTTTTTGCAACAGAGGTTTTGGGACTGTGACAGGTGGGGGGGGCTCCCTCCTCGTTGGGGCTAATTTGGCTAGTTGTCTCTTACGATCAAGTGAAGTGACTGACGATTCCTCGGGAACCGGAGAGTTTGGTCGGGTTTTCCTAGGCCTCCTGTGGGTTAGGTTATGTGGCTTGTTCCATGGGAGGCTGTAGTTGTGGGTCATTGGAGGCTGGCTGGTAAGGCCTGTGGGTGATATCACCTGGAGGAGGGCCCCCCCAGGTTCCTGTTTTGCATGGTCCTAGTCCTCTGCTGTATTGGGACCCTCAGATTATCAGATAGAAGCCAGCAGTGCGCTGTGTTCATACTGGATGTGGATAGATTTTATATTCATATTTTAATAACTTTAATGGTTTTCCATTAAGCATTTGAATTTAATTATTTGACTTGCGGACCATTGATCCTGCTGGCTTTATTTTGTCTGGACATGGAATGATTTTATATTTATAATTTTGATGCTTGATATTGGTAAGAGCAGAATCTGGGACTGAGAAGTCTTGGTACCACTTCCCAGGGGAGTTGGGAACTTCCCTTGCTTATTTATAAAATACCTGGTTTGAATTTTTGATTTGCTGGATTTTCCTTCTGTACAGTTTATACTTTTTAATTTCTGTTGCTTCCACCCATTTTTCTGGTGAGAGAAGAACCTGGTTTTGGAAAGCCTTGGCCGTACTGTCTATGGGAGGTGGGAGCTTCCCTGGCCTATCTATAACTCTCTGGATCCAACAGTTCAAACTGTGGACTATTGGTTTCTGTTGCAAAGGACTAATCATATTACGATTTATTTTAGGTTTTATTTTGGGGAATTGTTCTAGGTGTTTTTAGAAATAATTTTAATTATAAGCCTTTGACCTAGAACTGTTAAATTGTACAATTTAATTTATGTTATTGATTAGTTTTAGTGTTGTTGGTTAAAGAGAATTTAGTACATGGAGTGAGTTGTGTGAATAAGTGCTGGATGCTGGCCCCCACAGTTGTGCACTATTCTCCCTCCGCTCTTCGTGCCTTCTGCCCCTTCTTCACTCTGCACCTCCAGTTTGCAGTTTACCAGCACTGTAGAGTGCTTGGTATCATATGTAGGAGATGGAGGAGGGGTTGGTATGTGGAGGGGAATGAGGGGTCATCGTATCAGGGTAAGATCCAGGAGACGCCCTGGGGCGAAATGGAACTCAGAACGTGGTTCTGCGTGTCTGGTTTCCATACCCAAGGGCACCACTGATCGAGGTGGGCTGGTGGTTCGGGTGGCTCGGGAGGTTGGTCCAACTCGGGAGGTGTTGTGCAATGCCAGGTCCATTAAAAACAAGACTGCAATTATTGCGGATCTTGTTGAAACAGTGGACCTGGCATGCATCACTGAGACCTGGCTGGATGAGAATTCTGGCCCCATTCTGGAGACTCTTATACCGGCTGGGTACTCGGTGATACACCACCCGAGATTGGACCATGGGGGGGGATTGCAGTCTGTTTTAAGACAGAACTTAACCTCATAAGTGTACTAGTTGAGGAGGCTGAGTCATTCGAGTGTGTCATAGTAGCAGGTGTAGGTTGTCGGATTGCTCTCATTTATCATCCACCGAGTGATGAGAAGCAATTCCTTCAGGAAGTGGTGGACTTCGTCATCGACATGATGTTTGAGTCACCCAGACTGATGGTTCTGGGTGACTTCAACCCTGGGTTGATGATGAACTTTTGCAGTTTGGTCAGCACTTCCTCCAGTTGATGACTTTGCTGGGCCTTACACAGGTGGTTACCACTGCTACTCATAAACACGGACACTCCTTTGACTTAGTTTTTCTCCTAGGGTTTGAGACATCTGACTTGGGGGTGGTACCAGCTGGGTGGTCTGATCATTACACTGTGGGGTTTAGTTTTAGCACCCAACTTCGTAAGCCAACCCTGTGGAGATGGTCAAGTACTGCTCTTTACAAGATATTAGCTCTCATAGCCTACTGGCGACACTTGAATTCTCATCCCTTTCATTAGTAAACAATGACCCAGAGACCCTCATGATGGCCTATAATTTGGCAGTCTCAGGTCGCTACACCTTGGTTTTCTTTGAGTACCTTCAGCCGACCGGAGTACATGGACATCATGTGGATTATCCAGGTTGTGGCCCTACGTGCTGTAGTTTGGACCCTGGACCAACATCCCTAATTTTGGGCTGTATTGATGTCATCGGTCTGGTCCTTGCTTGAATAGTCTGGTGCTCCCTGGAATCTGGAGAGTTTCCTAGCTCTCTGAAGGAAGCAGTGGTGACACCCCTCCTGAAGAAAGCTACCTTGGACCCAGACTGCCACGCAAACTACCGACCTATCTCAAACCCTCCCTTTTTAGGGAAGGTGATTGAGAAAGTAGTGGCAGCACAACTGGAGGACCACTTGACCATCCATGATGTCTATGAACTGCTCCAGTCTGGTTTTCATAAGAGACATAGTACCGAGACAGTGCTGGTTCAGGTGCTCAATGATCTCCTGATGGCTAGAGATCAGAAGAGTTGTTCCATCTTAGTCCTTCTGGATCTCTCTTCAGCATTTGACACCGTGGACCATGGAGTATTGCTCGGACATCTGAGGTACATCTGTGAACTGTTGGGGACGGTTCTCAGGTGGTTTACATCATTCCTCATGGGTAGAACACAGAGAGTGGTGTCTGGAGTTTATTCTTCAGACTCTATCTCTCTGTCATGTGGGGTGCCCCATGGCTCGGTGTTGTCTCCCATGTTGTTTGCAGTGTACATGCTTCCCATCAGAGACACTGTAAGAAGGTATAGGCTGAGGTTTCACTGCTATGCTGATGATACCCAGCTCTACCTGTCTTTTACACCCAACTAGGTTGGAGCTGTCTCGGTCTTTAACAACTGTTTGAAGGAAATCCAGGAGTGTATGGTTGCCAGTTGGCTGCAGGTGAACTCAGGTAAGACAGAGGTGTTGGTTGTGGACCCAGGCCTCCGAATAGATGGGTTAAGGGCTGGTTCACTCTCGGGAATTTTTCTCACTCCTGACCTCTGAACGGGTGGGTAATCTGGGGTAATTTTTGATGAAGGGCTGACCCTGCATTTGCAGGTGTCGGTTGTCATCAAATCTTCCTTTTACCATCTTAGGAATATTGTCAGGATTAGGCACCTGATTCCATCTGGCGACCTTCCTACCTTAGTCCATGCCTTTGTGTCCTCATGCTTAGATTACTGCAACTCCCTATACTTAGGGCTGCCTGGAGTAGAAATTCGCTGCTTGCAGCTAGTGCAGAATGCGGTGGCCCGGCTTTTGACGGGATCTGCCCGATCCTGTCATATTACACCAGCCCTGCGTGAACTGCACTGGCTGCCTGTTCAGTGACAGATCACCTTTAAAGTTGGTTTGCTAACTTTTAAAGCCCTACACGGACTGGGCCCTGACTATCTGAAAGAGCTCCTGGTCCCTTACTGCCCTGGATGATCTCTCCGCTTGGCTGATGAGGGGTTGCTAGAGATTCCAAGGGTATGCTTAAAAACATCTGGGGCGAGAGCTTTTGAATATGCAGCCCCTATGCTTTGGAATTCTCTACCCCATTGGCTTTGGGCGTGCACAACTATGGAGGGTTTTAAACAATCTAAAAATTTATTTGTGGTGCCAGGCTTTTGGTAACTGATATAATTGATGTAATTAATTGATGTTTTTCTTTTATGTTTTTTGGTGTATTATCACTTTGCTGACATTGTTGATGCCTGTTTGTTTATGAACTGTGAGGTGCCTTGGTTTTTGATAAGGCGCCTAATAAATAACATTTTACTATTATTATTATTATATTCTGACCATGTGGTTATGCCATGGCTTTTGTTTTCAGTTATTTTATTGCATGTTTAGCTTTTTTTTTGTTGAGTAACTTTCTTCAAATCCTTATTTAGCCATCTTGCTTGTCATCATTTGTTGTTATATTCATTTATACTTTTAATGTAACTATTGCAAATGATAATATGTTGCCCTTTATAATGTGCCAAATGTCATTCACTGTTTTGCTGTTTTGAATTTTATGCCAGTCAGTTTCTTTGATTTTTTTGGTTGTTTTGTTCTTTTCTACTGCATCTAGGACCCTTTCCCTTCCTTGTTATCCTTTTCAATTGTTTTCTATATTTAGGATCTATATTTTACTTGAACTTTCAGCCTTTCACAAGTATAACAAAAATGTATTTCAGTGCTGTTCACTTTATACATTTTATCTTCCCCTTGCTTTGGTTTATTTTATGCACACTTTTTCTTCTGTGTTTGTTTCCTTTTTTCTCTCTTTTTCTTTATGGTCCTGACTTCTACACAGATACATATTTTTGATTTAAATTGATAATAGGTTGATTCCATGGATTTTGAATATTTGAGCAGTACTTGTTAATGGCATTGTGTTACTGGTACCATTGGCTTTATGTTTAACATCTTAAAATTGATGTCAACAAGAATGTATAATGCTCATGTACCAGCAATTTACTAACATAGAAACATAGATGCTGTTGGCAGAAAAGGACCTCCTGGCCCACCTAGTCTGCCCTTAGATCCCTACCTACTTTGCTACCATGGACTATAACTAATCTCCAGCCTTAACCCCCACCAGCCCTGCTACCAAGGTCCCCTTATGGGTATCCCATGCATGTTTGAAACCTGTTACTGTTTCAGTACCCATTACCTCTGCTGGCAGACTGTTCCAGGTGTCCACCACCCCCTCTGTAAAGAAGTATTTCTTCACACCCCTTCTAAGTCACCTCCCTTCAAGCTACATATTATGCCCCCTTGTCTTTGAACATCTCTTTCTCAGCAGAATTGAACCATCCTGTATTTTATTGATACCTTTAAGGTATTTAAAAATGCTTCTATCATGTCTCCCCTTTCCCTCCTTTCCTCTAGAAAGTACATATTCAACTCCTTGAGTCTTTCCCCATAGTGCTTCTGGTGCAGGCCATGCACCATTCTGGTTGCCCTTCTCTGTGCTGTCTTCACCCAATCTATATCTTTTCTGAGATGGCTGGGACCTCCAGAACAAATGTTTGCAACAGCAACTAGGGATCATAGTAACATCAAGAAAAGAGAAGCATAAAGAATATAAACTCAATTAGTTTAAAGTTGAATCAGTTCATGAGAACTTTGTGGTGTGGTCTGCATTTGTAGTCTAATGCAGTTGTAACCATTAAAGTGTTGTATTCCCTTCTCTTTATATATATCTTGTGACTTTTTGTACATCCCTGGCAGTAGAAATGTCTTCCTGTGGCTTACTCAGGCACTTAAAACAAGCAAGAAAAAACCCTCCTACTTTTTAAGAAAAGAAAACAGCTTTGTATGTTTAGACAGTTGCGTTGTCCAGCATAGGTATCACAGAGAGAGAGAGAGAGAGAGAGAGAGAAGAGAGAGAGAGAGAGAGAGATAAGGGGTTGGCTTTGTGTTTAACCAGGAGTAACACACTATGCCGATGCTTGTTTCCAGATAATTGCATGGCTACAGAGCTAGGGAAGAGAAATGAACCAAATTGTTTTTTAGGGAATGCAAGTTGACTTCATATATCTTCTTACATGCATGATGTATCTTACAGCTGAGGTCTTAAGGATTGGTGGTAAGTGAATTACTCCATACAGGTAAGGGGATACAGTTTCATCCCCAAGAGAGGCAAACTAGACATGTTACTTTATCAATCATTTAAAATAACACAATTTTAGTTTCACATTCTTACTATGAGGCGAGCAAGTAAAATCAACCAGCATGGTTAGGAAACAAGGGAATTCACATTTCTGGATGAGTGGGGAAGGGGATACCAGCAAAACAAGTGTAAGCACTGAAACTTAACAAAGAAAGAAACGGCCCATAAAACACTATGGAAGAGGTTTCAACTTGCAAAAAAATGACAGTACTGGAGAGGGCTCAATTATCTTCTCTCAAGCCAGAGGAAAGGCCCATAAAACACAATGGAGGAGGTTTCAACTTGCAAAACAAACTCTGGCAGAGCCACTACAACTGTGAATGCATTAACTAGATAAGGGTGTTTCATGGGCTTAAACATAAACTTTTATTTATTTGTTTAAAAAATATCAGATTTACAGACCTTTGAGTCAGAGACTCATTTACAAAGGCACCTTGTCGAAACTAATACAAAGACAGCACAGTTAACAAGTCGAAAAACAATGGCTCGGAGAGCAGACAGTTATAACAATCATTCACTGGAGATACATGGGTAGCAGTAGATAAACAGATTAGATGGTTTAGGCACACAGGCACCACATCAAGAAGACTAAAGCAGTTCAAACAATATACAATAGCTAAAGCAAATAGACATCAGGAGTCAAAGAGAAGCCCAGAGTGTTCACATGAAGGCTGTTGCATACACTAACTGAATCAAAGTATAGTACATTGAGAAAGGGCATATTTAAGCAATAAGGCATGACAGGGTGTGTGTCATCATGTAATAACGTCACTCCTGGGGTGGGTTGAAGCACAAGGTGAAGCCAAGTTTTATTTATTTATGTATTTATTTATTTATTTGCACGTATTTACTTGATCCACTGGATCAGCAATATTTGCACAAGCTGTGCCCAGTGTAGATTTTACAGCACTGGTCCTGGTCTGATGATCTGGGTTTTTCCCATGCCACACTGCATATGGCTTAGTGATATACTGTACAGATGGCTGCAGAGTCTAACCCATTGAAGGTTGAAGTTTCAGAAAACCATTATGCTACAAATATCAAGACTCACTCCCTCCCTCACCTCCCAGTCGCAATTAATCCTCTACCAAAGTCATGCTTAAATACTAGTGCCTCTACATCCATGCCACTAAGCTTTTAATGCCAACATGCTTCTTCTGCTGCTGTGAGTTAAATTCTTTATTTAAAAACATTTTGTTGAGAAATTTTTGTTTTAGTATAACCATGGTCAGGAAAAATGAATTTGTAAAAGAAATCAAAATCCCCATTTACCAGTTCATTGAATCACAATACAGCATGTTATGAATTTTTCAGATTCAATGTGTAACCTACAGTAAGTCAAACAGAAATTCGACACAAATGCCTACCTATTTGCAAGTGAAGCAAATGTGGTTATTATCATTCAGTTGTAAACACCTATAGTCACAGCCAGGATTCAATAAAACAGATGACTGCCATAACTAGGGAGGCAGTATAGCACAGTGGTTTAAGGCTCTTCTCTGCAAATCTGGAGATCTAGGTTTGAATCCCACAGCCCCCCACACAAATGTGGAGTATCTTTTTAAGAAAGTATAACATACTGTGAAATGATTTTAAAGCAGTGCACATGCTAAATCCTACTGCCACATTCAAAACATCATACCCTACCTACTTACCACATATAAACTCAACTATATTAAAAAAATAATTCTAGGCACTTTTTCTTTTTACCAGGAGAGAAACACTAAGCTGAAAGCTTGTTTACAGGTGTGACCTGGGAGCACAAGGAAGTTAAGTGATTTGTGCAGAGTCACACAGTATGCAAGTGGGGGGCTGTGGGAGTCAAACCCAGGTCTCCAAGTTTGTAGCTGAGAGCCTTAAACCACTGCCTACTTAACCATTTACAACATGGTTACACTTATATATAATACATACTTCTCAAACTTGAAAGAAAAAATACACTTTATCATCAAAGTCTGTATTTACCAAGTACTGTGCCCATGTTTAAAATAATTTGAAACCCCCCAAAAATGTGCCCTGATATGAAACTGTATGTTTAACTGTAAAGACAATTAAAAATCGTATTTCTAAATGCATTACTAACATCAATGCTGCATGATTAAAACAATTTCAACCCCTCCCCCATGACAGATTGCATTTTGGGAAGATTACCTTGGCAAGATGCTATAAAAAAAACTGAAAAACAGGTTTAATTGAGTTAATACTGACATCCTATTTCTAGTGTCCATGATAAAATAAAAAATAGTTAAGATTTTTTTATGTCAGCTCTGATCAGAATAGCTTTTAAAATCACCAATTGTTTTCTCGTTCAATGTTTTCTAATACATCTCAAACTTAAAAGAAAAAACGCACTTTATCATCAAAGTCTGTTTTCAGCTTCCTACCATACACTTCACTTGTAAAAAAAAAATTATCTTGTCACAGACCACAATCAGCACTAACTACTAACAGAATGCAGATACCTGCATTTACAATTTAGCAAATACTTGAAATCTAACCGAGTGGGGTTTCTGTAAGAAAACAGTTATAGTCTGTTAATTATAGCATTTTATAGCATTGATGATCTGGGCAGTTAGATCTGAGTTTGAAACCCGCAGCCCACAAAAAAAAAAATGAGAATTTTCTTACAGAGCTAGATGTGTGTCTAGGTCTCCTTCTGAGGCCCCAGGTGGCTCTTATAATCATTTGTTCCAAAGGATTTTTAAGTCAGTTTGAAGGCATTAAATAACTTCTGTTCTGTTCTCCACTGCACAGGCATGTCTGTTGGTTGATAAGGTCCCAAACTAGTGTATCTGGTTACAGCATGCTATAGCTATCTCATGCCCCTCCCACATGAATCAGAAAAAAGTCTGGGGTGGAGGCGGAGGTGGATCTTACTCCCCCCAAAAAACCTAATGCTGCCTCCCACTACTCAGGTTCAAGTTCTTGTACCACCCATTTAAGAAAGAAAATAGTACCCTGCAACCATTGACTAACATGAAAGCATATTTATTTGAGGGCGGAAAACATTGCTTGGAGAGGGTAAGGCGGAGGAGACTGTTTACACCTTCAGTCAGTTCCACAGACAGAAAATATGACATCACTCCTTTTGTACATGCAATACTCCTGTTGGCTCCACCCACAGTCATAAAAAGGCAGTACTGGGGAGGGTTCAACTTAAGCACTGAACTTAACAAACAAACAAACAAACAAACAAACAAACAAACAAAAGGCCCATAAAACACTATGGAGGTGGTTTCAACTTGCAAAAAAAGGCAGTACTGGGGAGGGCTCAATTAACTTCTCAAGCCAGATGAAAAATAATGCTCTCCAGCTGCCATACACACACAGGCAGTATAGTAATGAAGCTTCAGTGGAGGACACTATTTTTAACACTCTATCATGTTGTTTGGTGGGTAATTTATGTAGGGAGTCCTTTTCTCATCTGCAGGGATACGCCCACTGTAGCCATAAAAAAAGAAGAAAAAAAAGAGTGCACCAGGTAATGACACAGGCAGAGGAGAAGGAGCAAAGTGATTTGGCAGAGATTGGGGACAGAGATACAGATTGTGATTATACACCTGATAAAAGTGATAGCAGCAGCAGTTGTGGGGAGGAGGAGGAGGAGGTGGAACAGGTGGGTGCTCAACTTGGGGCAGGTGCCCATAAGAGATCCAACAAGACCAAATCTGGTGGTACAACAAAAAAAGAAAGGCCACAAAACAACAACGAGAAACTCAACAATAAGCATCTGAAATGACAACAGGGAAAGAAGACACAGAAAAAAATGGTGGCCCAAGGCACTTGGTAGAGGAAGAAGAAATTCCTATGTTGCTCTAGTGGGGTGGGACTACCAGGAGGAAGCACCTGTGGTAGTGACCAAGGGGAATGCGGGGGGGCCTCTGTACTGGAGACCCCAAGGTGGGTAGTAGAGGACTCCTGGGGGGGGAACTTCTGGTGGGGGACTCAATAGTGAGGAAGGCTAGATTTGGGAATAGGAAAGGGGAAGGCAGGTTAGGTGCCTACCAGGTGCCATGGCCCAGAGGGATGGAAAACAAATCCTGCAGGTCGCTAGGGCAGCAGGATGGGATGGAGAGCTGGGTGTCATTTTCCACCTGGGGACTAATGACCTGGCTTGGGACATGGCTGGGATAGTGCAGGTGGAGTTTAGGGGCTGGGGAGGGGTCTTAGACAGGTAGCTCGCTCAGTGGCCTTCACCGAGGTTCTGCCTGTCTATGGCAGGGGACAGGAGAGGGAACATTGCACCAGGAGTTTCAACTCACGGCTGAAGGAATGGAGTAGAGAAGAAAGGTTTGTCTACATTGGGGACTGGGGACCCACCTGGGAGGATAAGGGCCTATATAGAGGTGATGGCCTGCATCTATCTGTGAGGGGAACCACAGTCCTCAGTGGATGGCTTAAATGTTACTTCAATGAACATTTAGACTGGCCAAGGGGGGGAGGGTGGCAGAAGGAATCAGGGAATCAGAAACTGCCTCCCCCCACAGGCTGAAGTAGAGAGTTAGGAGAACCTGAGAGGACAGGAATCTCCCAGGGTGCAAATTAATAAAGACAGCAGGCTGGTAGAGATAAAGGGGGAAAGGAACATGAGCATTAAAAAGAGAGATGGGAAGGAGCTAGGGCAGAAAAAGAAAAACAGGGGGGCAACAGGCAGAGTGGAATCGAAATCTGGAAGGTCATGTGTGCGAATGCTAGAAGTCTAGAAAATATAATTCTGGACCTACAGGCCATCGTGGCTGTGGCCGAGCTAGATATTGAGGCCATTACTGAGTCATGATGCACTGAAAACCATGACTGGGACATGGCCATACCAGGCTATACTCTGTTCAGGAAGGACTGGGTAGGAAGGAAAGGAGAAGGTGTGGTGCTATGTGTGAAGGAAAGCATTAAAGCACAGAGATATAGGGAATACAGGTGGAGGCAGATGTACCATGGGTCTCCTTGGAGATGGGGAATGGAGACACTATTTGCACTGGAGTGATTTACATACCTCCAGCAAAGAGAGAGAGGAATTAGATAAGGTATTGGTGGAAGTCACTGGCAAGATGGCAGAAAAGGGGGTTGCTTGGGGGACTTCAACCTGCCAGATGTGGACTGGAGCCTCCAGCAGTGGCTTCAGCTAAAAACAGGGACATCCTAAACCCTCTGCAGGGAGCATTCCTCAGGAAACTAGTCAGTGAACCCAATTCTGATGGGGCAATACTGGACCTGATACTTATTAACAGGGACAGTGTTGCAGACGTCAAGGTGGGAGGTCACTTGGGAACCGGTAATCATCGTATGGTGTTGTGATGACATGTGTTGTACTAATTAAGCTCATGAATATTAATGACCATGCTCTGAGTGCATCTCTAGATTTGACCTTTGGTATAAATACTTGTTGGTGAATTGCAACCCGCCAGATTCAAATGGTCTATCTGAACGTAATGTTCTGCTGTCTGTTAGGAAAGCATTTAGAAAGTACTATACTTGCCTCAGCCTTTCATTACATGGTGTCAGAAGATGGAGCATCATAGAAACATAGACTTTGATGGCAGATAAGGACCGCTTGGCCCACCTAGTCTGCCCATTTCCCTACCTAGAGGATAAGCAGCAGATCCTATTTAACCAACAGCCTATTTCTTCCTACCCCCCACAAAAATTGCCTTATGTCTGTCCCATGAATTCTTGAATTCTCCCACAGTTTTAGACCCCACAACCTCCTCAGAAAGGCTGTTCCATGCATCCACCACCCTCTCTGTGAATAAATACTTCCTCAAATTGCCCCTGAGCCGTCCCCCCTCTATCTTCAGATTGTGTCCTCTTGTTCTTGCACATCTCTTTTTCTGAAAGATGCTACCCTCTTGGACTTTGTTGATTCCACTGAGGTACTTAAACATTCCTATCACATCCTTCCTCTCCCTCCTTTCCTCAAGGGTATACATATTAAGCTCCTTTAGTCTCTCCTCGTATAGCTTCTCTTGCAGACCCTGCATCATTTTAGTTGCCTCCTCTGAACTGCCTCCATCCCGTCTATGTCCTTGTGGAGATGGGGTCTCCAGAACTGGATGCAGTACTCCAGATGGGATCTCACCAACCGTCTGTACAGGAGGATAACAACTTCCTGTTTTCTGCTGGTGATACCTCTCCCTATACATCCCAGTATCCTCCCAGCCCTCTCCACCACCTTCTCACATTGCTAGCCAACCTTAAGGTCATCTGATATAATTACCCCCAGGTCCCTTTCCATTTTTGATGTTGTTACTACCTCTCCCCCCATTGTGTAATCTTCCCCTGGGTTTTTGTTTCCCAGGTGCATTACTTTGCACTTCTTTGCATTGAATCCAAGCTGCCATACTTCTGACCATTCCTCCAACCTTGCCAAGTCCCTTCTCATCCTTTCCACGCCTCCTTGTGTATCAACCCTGTTGCAGATCCTTGTGTCATCTGCAAAGAGGCATACATTTCCTTCCAGTCCCTCTGCAATGTCACTTATAAAGACATTAAAAAGGACTGGACCCAGTACTGAACCCTGCGGTACCCCACTAGTAACCCCCTTTCTTCAGAGTGGACTCCATTTACAATTATCTTCTGTGTCCTGTTGTTCAGCCAATGATTTACCCAGGCTACCACCCTGGGACCCACTCCCAGGCTGGTTAATTTGACTACTAATCTTTTGTGTGGGACTGTGTCAAATGCCTTGCTAAAGTCTAGGTAGGCCATGTCCACAGCCCCTCCCAGGTCTACTACTTTGGTCACCCAGTCAAAGAAATCAATTAGATTCGTCTGACATGACCTTCCCGCTGTGAACCCATGCTGCCTTGGATCCTATGCCCCACTAGCCTCTAGGTACGCAACAATTCTTTCCTTCAGAAGTGATTCCATCACTTTCCCTACCACAGAGGTCAAACTGACAGGTCTGTAGTTTTCTGCCTCTGTCTTGGTCCCACTTTTGTGAAGGGGAATCACATCTGCCTTCTTCCAGTCCTCAGCTACCACACCATCCTCCCATGATTTGTTAAAAAGGGTAGTCAGTGGTGTCACTAGTTCTCTGCTTAATTCTTTTAGAATTCTGGGGTGACTTCCATCTGGCCCCATTGCTTTGTCCACCTTGAGTTTTAGGAGTTCTTTCAGAACCCTTTCTTCTGTGAAAGGACTGGGATCGACCCCCCTATCCAGAGCGCTTCTGTTAATTGGATTTGGCACCTCCCCCACTTCCTCTTTTGTGAATACTGAACAGAAGTATTCATTCAGTATCCCTGCTTTTTCACTGGCACTCTCTGCCCACCCACCATCCATTCTATTCAGCCTCACTATCCCTCCCTTTGTCTTTCTATGCTCCCCTGATATACCTATAAAAGGTTTTATCTCCCTTCTTAACTGAGTTAGCTATCTTTTTCTCAGTTTGTGCCTTTGCTATTCTGACTACCCTCCCTGCTTCCTTCTGCCTTAATTGGTACAGTTCTCTGTTCTGCTCCTTCTGTGTTTCCTTATACTTCCTAAATGCTATCTTTTTCTCCCTAACCTTCACCGCCACCTCTTTTGAGAACCATAGTGGCTTTTTCTTTCATTTTGATTTGTTTATTTGCTTCACACAAAGGCTTGTTGCCTCTGTGATGGCAGTTTTGATATTTCCCCATTGTTGCTCCACCCCTCCTTCTAGCCTGTTTGCTAGTGCTTTCTAAGGCACTCTCCCATCTTGCCAAAGTCAGCCCTCCTGAAGTCCAGAACCCTCACTTTTGTATGGCTTGACTCTGTAGCTGAGTTTATCATGAACCACACCATTTGGTGGTCACTTGTTTCCAAATGGCTACCCACTTCTAGATCTGAGATCCTCTCACTGTCCCCATTTGAGAGTACAAGGTCTAAGATTGCTCTCTCACGAGTAGGTTCCAAAACTAGCTGTCTGAGGCATGCCACCTGAAGGGCATCAAGAATGGCCCTGCTTTTGGATGTGGCTGCTGCAAAGGTGCTCCAGTTAACATCTGGCATATTAAGGTCCCCCATCAACAGTATCTCCCCTTTCTCTGCCATCTTAAGTATGCCTTCTGTCATATCTTTGTCCATTCCCTCCCCCTGACATGGGGGTCTATATACAACCCCTGTGTGGATTGTGGTGCCATTTCCAGTCTCTAAGGTGACCCACAGTGCCTCCTCTCCTCCCTGTTTATCTGTCTCCACCACCCATTTTGGGATTAACTGGCAACCTTGGTGAGAATTGGTGCTGCTTCGAGAAACAAGTGCAAAATTATTTTGCAGCCTCAGGAGTCTTTGAAAAGTCTCTGCAGATTCAAGCCATGACCTTTCTGCATATTGTGGGCCCCACGGCCCTGGAGGTTTATAATACATTTGACTGGGCAAAGGATAAAGATAAAATGGACCTGCCTCACATTTTGCAACAGTTTGAGAACTACTGCAATCCACAGAGAAACATCACTTATGAGTGGCATTTGTTCAACACACACAGTCAACAGCCAGGTGAAACCTTTGGGGCTGGATATTCAAACTGTGTCAAAAAAGTGCGCAACAGCAGGAGCAAGCACAAGTCAATTGCGCAGAGGCGCAACACATGCAATATTCAAACATGGAGCAAAACAAATTGTGCAAGCAGCCAACGTCTGAATATCGCACAAACTGCCCATAGCGCAACCAGGAAGGGGAAGCTGAGCAGAAAGGTTACGCCATAGCGCAACAAGGCTAGCCCAGCTGAGCAGTCCAGAGGTGCCATAGTGCAAGCAGAGTCCCCCACCCCCAGCAGAGCAATGGAACTGCACAACCAGGGAGGCAGGCTGGGGCCCACAGCCAGCCATGCCACACATGGGCACAGGAACACACTGCAGAACCAACAAGACACCCGCACACCCCAAGCACAACATCACTGGGGGAGGGATGGATGATCCACTGGCCCATGGGGACAAGCCAACAAAGCACAGCAGGGCCATGACGCCCCAGCACCACCACTGTTAGGCTGAGACTACCACAAACAGGGGGTTGACAACCACAGTGCACAGCAGCCCCCCATCTGCACAGCACACCCTGCACCATGACCCCAAGACACCACCCATGTGCAGTGACTGTCACTGCAGTAAACACCATGCATCCCCCCAGCACACATCAACCTCATGTAGCATAGGACCATACAAGCCAGACCCACCCTGGGCACCCAGCAGTGGACGGCAGCAGATGGCAAGACCGACTGAAAGTCACTGCCACACCAGAGACACCTCCCCATGCACACACACGCACACACACACACACACACACATACCCAGGACCATACCACCCCAGATGGCATGCACACCACTGCAACTGAGCAACCATAGCCAGCTGCAAATCAGAGACCACCACAGTATTCATAACAAAATATATATATATTGGAAAACAGAAATTACAACAACAAGATCAATAACAAAACTATATACAGATATGTACAAGACAAGGGGGGTAGGGGTACAAGGTAGGGGTGGGCAAGGGGTAGGGGTGAACAACTGGGAGAGGGAAGGCAGGGTGGGAGGGATGGGTGAAGTGGGAAGGGGAAGCACATTTATCGCCTTGCAGGCTGGTCTGCTGCTGCCTGGTGCTGTCCCTGTCGCCTCCGCCGTCGCCTGACCCCATGGTGCTGAATGTCCCAGAAGATGTCATGTGTTGCGATGGAGACCCTGGTCAGCCACTGGAGGGCACAGTCCATCTTGCATAGGATGCTGAGGCCTAGGAAAAGGGAACACAGTCAATGGCTGTGACTGTCCACAACCCTGAACACCATCCATCCTGCAAGGCATATAGCCCAGTGCCCTGCACCTGTGATGGTATGCATCCACCCACAGTGACCATGCACATGACACGCCCAACCAGGGAGCACCAGCTATGTGCACCACTGCACACACACACTGCCCATGTCCATCACAGCACAAACAAGGCTGTCAAGTGACGTGGCAATGTGGTGGGATGTCAGTTCCACAGCCATGTGCCCAGTGCATGCATGGACCACCAGTGACGCACACACAGACATGCAGTGACACTGGACAGTGATGACTGTTGCCTGTGTTGTGCATGGTTGTGTTGTCCATGGCTGGTGGTCATGCCCACCCCCTCCAGCATGCAATAGCATCCATGATGTAATGATACACTCATCAAGCAGCTGTGGCTGCTGCTGCTGCCGCTGTGGCCCACCCCTCACATCTCCTCCGTCTGCCACCTGGGCCCTGCCATGGCCCTCCTCAGCCTGTGCCTGCATCCTCTCCACCAGGCCTGTGGGTGACAAATGTTGAGAAAAACATCAGTGAGACCCCAAAGCAGACTGCCCCCTGCCCCAGTGAGTGTGCCTGCCCACACAGCCAGACCCATGCATCTCACACCTGCACACACTGACACAGCCAATCATGGCAGAGCCATCCCCCATGCACCACCACCAAAACACAGTCACACCCCTACAGAGAATACAGGTGCATAGATGGTACACCCACCTGGCCTAGGCACAACACCCCTCATGGCACGTGACCTGAGGCATCGAAGCACATCCAGCTCCCTCCTGCGGAGGTCACTAAACCTGTGCCTGCACTGCTCCACAGACCGGCACCAACCTGCGACCCTCACCAGGTCAGTGGCCACCTGCAGCCACACCTGGGTGCGGGCCATGGTGAGGGGCTCATCCCCGTACAGTGCCTCATAGTGGGGCTCAACCAGGGCCACCAAGTTGGCCACCTCCACCTGGCTCCATTGGGGAGCTCTCCTGCGTGCCATATTTGGGGTCGTACAGCAGGCAATATGGTGCCCCGCAGCGTGGCAACCCCACATGGAAATGTTGCGCAATAGACCAACATAGGTTCCAATCTCGCTGTTCATACAGCGCCGTCAGTTCACATAGTGCTGTCACCAAACAGCGCAATAGAGCCGTACACATGGCAGCCGAACAGCGCCAGGGGGCAAAGGTCGGACACCAGGTCAGGGGTCTATGACGCAAGGCCATGCACAGCGCCATCTGACGTCTACGCATCCTGCGCTTTCGATCACCTGCGTGCCAGTGCCACAGTGGACTATTGCGCAGTAGTGCCACAGCACCATATGGTGCCCAGTGTTGTAGCACCACTGGCACAATGGTGGCCATGGCCTGAATTGCCAATCACTCACAGCATGTCATCAGCGCGGCAGATGCCTGCGTAAGCTACCTGGGCATGCGCAATGCAGTGTACCACACAGTCACAGATCTGCGCCATTGGCTCAGCCGGCTCAACCGTATTGCACAAATTGCAACAGCGCAATATTCAGCCGACACATGCAAATCATCTGATCAGCCATTTAAAGGCACAGTGGCGCGATTTGCATCTCATTACAGTTTCTCCACTCCTAATTTGCATGCATTACACTATAAATGTGCGACATTGGGCTGTGCTGGCCAGATTTGGTTACTGCAGGTGAGAGGTGGGTTGCATGCTGTGGGATGTTCTGGACAATGGTCATGGGATAATGCTGTAGACTGCACAGTGACAGGTGTCCACTTCCACCCATACAGATCACCATGACCGAGCAGAGCCAAGGTGAGGGTGAGGATGGTGGGTGGAGGAGGAGGCCCAACTTCACCACGGCGGAGACAGAGGCCCTCTTCCAGGCCTACCTGGAGGAGGAGGAGTCACTACTGAGTGGATGGCGGGGCACCCCTCAGGCCCGTGCAGCTGCATGGGAGGGGGTAGCTCGGGCAGTGAACCTGCACGGAAGCCACCAGTGCTCCATGCAGGAATGCAAAAAGAAGATGGGGACAGACCGCAGGAGGGTGAAGGAGAAGGTGGCAGCCCTCAGGGCGACATGTGCTGGCACTGGCGGGGGCCAGCCAGCGGTGGTGGAGCTGACCCCGGCTGAGGACTGACTGGCTGCATCAATGCAGTGGAGTGCTATTGAGGACGTACCAGGAGGTGGATTCCAGACAGATGGAAGCCCATCACTGCATGGTATGACATGGTGGTGGTGTTGGGGGAGGAAGGTTGTTCACATGCACTCACATGTCCTCTCTTTCTGTTACAGATCCTGTTCATCTTCAGGGGATGGTGGTGGTGGGTCCAGGCAGTGAGGAAGACCTGCTGGACATGAAGGAGGGTCCATCCACCTCTGTCACCAGCCAGCATGCACTGCACCAGCATGCACGCCGGGCTGCCAACTCTGGTGTCGGTGAGTCGGGTGTGGGGGGTGCACAGCCTGTGTCTCAGCAGTCTGGCATGCAAGCATGCCAGCATGCTGTGACTGTGGCTGTAGCACGTACCTGCACCATTGATGATGCAAGGACTGCAATGGGCAGTGACGTGTGTGTCCCATGACGGACACACAGCAGGCCAGCACGTGCCCCTGGGCCTAGCTGGTTCCAACATGTGTGCCAGCATGTCATCACAGTCCCAGGCTGTGCCTGTCAGCACAGGTGGGGCAGCACCAGTGGCTGTGCAGGTGTCTGGCACTGTTGCAGCCACAGCAGTGGAACGAGTGGTCCCTGGGGCACAGCGGTTGGAGGGGCAGCAGCAGCAGTCACCCACCAGGTCTGGGGGTACAGTGTCCAGTGGTGGCACATGCCCACCACCCTTTGATATGCCCATTCCTGGTCCTGGTGAACAGCGCCCACCCTCAAGGGGTGTTGAGCATCAGGACCTTCCATACCCTGGGGGACAGGATGCCATTGTGGCAAAATACCCATTTGAAGAGCACACCCGCCTGCTGCTGGAATCAGTACAGCAGCAAAGGTGGGTTGCAACATCCGTGGAGGCACTGTGTGTTGCTGTGGAGCGGCACAGCAGGGACTGTGCTCTGGACCATGCAGAGATGGTCCATATGCGGATGGATGTGACTGTTGCCATTGACAGGCAGACCCAGGCATTGGTCGCTGTCGTGGCTGCATTGGGCACACAAGCAGGTGCTCCTGTACCGCGCACCCCACACAGTATGCTCTCCACTCCCCATTCCCGGTGTCGTGCGACACCAAGCCTGTCGATGCTGGGTTCTGTTGTGGGCATCCCAAGCACCCCTGGTGCAGGTATGTTTGGCATACTACAGACCCCACTGCGGACAAGGTCGCGATCGAACAGTGGGACCCCTGGTGGTCCATCGGTGCCACCCCATGTGGCCCCTGCTCAGCCTGCCAGTGCTGTTGGGTCATGGTGGAGCCACCCATGCATCCGCGGTGGCTGTGGAATGGTGCAACATGACTGACCTGTCTCCCAGTGCAGGCTCTGTCTGGTGCTGCCCTCTGTGCACTGTGCATCATGGTGGGCAGTGCACTGGTGGGTGCCCTGCACATCACGCCGACATACGGACCACCTGCACACCATCCCGACTGCTGTCCACAGGTGCGTGTGCATGATGATGCATGCATTGTACTGTACACCAAGGTGCAAGGGTGCCCAGCATCTGACACACGTACTTGCACAGTACAGGTGGTGGATGTGGTCTGTGGATCTGTGTGTTGCCATGTCTGTTCCTGCTCTGCTGTGCACCTGCCCATGTACGCTTTGTGCCTGGTGTGTGTGTGTGTGTGTCCATATGACTGTTCGCCCCTCCCTGATGGTGTGTTTGTGTGCCTGGTCCCTTCCACTCCCCTTGCCGTCATGCACCCCTGGTGTGTTACTCTGTGTGCCTGTGGGTTGCGCCAGGACAGTGTTGGTTGCACATGGCCCCTTGACTTACCTGTGTCGTGCATAATGCTCCTCCGTGATGGTGTCCGGTGCAGCTGGGCCTGCCGGATCAGTCGGGGTCCCACCGTCTGCTGGGCTGCTCATCACCATCAACACTGGCACCGCTGGTGTCCCCATCGCTGTCCCCCTCTTCAACCTGTAGGGCTATCCCACAGTCTTTGGCCATGTTGTTCAGGATACAACAGGCCAGGAATATCCCACAGGCCTTTGAAGGGCTGTACTGTAGGGCACCGCCGGAGGTGTCTAGGCATCAGAAGCATGCCTTGAGCATCCCAAACACCCGCTCAATGATGTTGCATGTGGCGGCATGTGCCTCATTATATCGTTGCTGCGATGGGGTCATGGGGCGCCGGTACGGTGTGAGCAGCCAGGGACAGAGTGGGTATCCGCTGTCACCTGTGTGGAGATAGTGGAGATCAGTATCATGTTCAGGTCCATATTGCCCATATCCCTGTGTGCCACTACCATGGCACCTGTGGCATTCCCACCCTTGCCTCGAGTTTGCATTTCCTACATGCGTATTCACCCACTAGATGGCCTGTGGGGACGTCCCCACTCTTGAATCGATGGCACAGTGTGGACTGATGCCATATGAAGGCATCATGTGCTCCACCAGGGTGTGTGGCACTGACATTGATTATACACCCAGTGGCATCACACACCACCTGGCGTTGACACTGAAGAAGCCCTTTCTGTTCCTATATACGGCCCCATCGGGGCCAGGTGGTGTGCGAATGGCCACATGGGTGCAGTCTATGGCCCCTAGCACGCCAGGCATACATGCTACCCTGTGGAACTCCTGCATGTTTGCTGTACGCTCTGCCGTGGTGCTGGGGAAATGGATGTGCTCCGCAGCATGTGGCAGCAGTGCGCTGAGGAATTGGGTGAGGATGCGTGACGTGGCCGACTATGTGATGCCTGTGGTGTCCCCTGTTGGCCTCTGGAAGGTGCCCGTGGTGAGCAGTCACATGCAGGCTGTCATCTTGGTCTCCACTGGCAGAGCGTGACTCCGTCGTGAGGGTGCCTGCATCACATCACTGCACAGCTCACAGAGCCGCCTCAGTATTGCCCTGTTCAGGTGGTACCGCCCACGATCTCACATCTGTGTACAGCTCAAAGCCAAGTGCGGCACCTGGTACTGCCTGTTGGGGCGCATCGCCGACGGGGCCCATCCACGGCCACGCCCCTGCACCTTACATTCTCACCTCTCATTACAGCTTCCATGTGGAAGCTGCCACTGTCCATCTCCCTTACTTGTGACCCCCGCTGATGTTGCTCTGTTACCCGCTGTCCTGACTGCTACTTCCACTGCACCGGCACCCCCGCTGGCCTCCGCAGCCTATGGCCCACACTGCTTCCCTTGCCTGCCCTGGCCTGTCACTGTCTTTCTCTCTCTCTCTCCCCACCTTGGCATCCCTGTAGCGTTCTTGTAGCTCTTCCTTGAGCCTTTTTATTTTGGCTCATTTCTACTGGGCGCAACTCTCCGGGTTGTTCCGCTGTTGCGCATTGCGCAAGTCTTTGAATATCGCATTGCGCTCTTTATGCATGGATCCACCCCCTTCGGTTGCGCATGCCTTCATTTGCATTGCGCTGTTGCTCAGCATGTTTTCGGTGGTGCAACTGCCTCCTGATGAATATCGCAGAATGGCGCACTTTCGGACTTGCGCATGCGCAACGCTATTGCACATGGCGCAACCCTTTTGAATATCCGGCCCTTGATGTTTATCTTATTGAATTACAACTGCGTACTAAGTCATGTGACCTTGGTAGTCTGTCTGACTCTCTGATCAGAGATAGAACTGTTTGTGGTATTTTGGATGAGTGAGGTGCCGACTGGTCCACGAGATAGACTTGTCTTTGGCTAAAACTATTGATATTTGCAGGGCTGCTGAATTAAGCGAGAGGCAAATCAAATCCATAACTGAGCTCCCCCCCAGTCCAGATGCTGCAGTTCATTTAGCAACTTTTATTAAAGGGGGGAGAGACTGTGCAGAAAATGAGGGAGACTGTGCCAGCTAAAGAGCCCAGACTGCATGTATGTGGTAAATGTGGGAGACAGCATGGACTGAACAGATGCCCTGCTTATGGACAGATATGTTAAGTAAGCAATAAGACACGACGGGGTATGAGTAGAACATATATTACCGCACGACTGGGGCGTTGTAAGTCACGAGGCCGACAGGCCGAGTTACTTCAGCCACAGCCGTGCGGTAATATATGTTATACTCATAACCCGGAGGGTCTTATTGTGCTTATAAAATGGAGAAATTGCAATAGAAATAAAAAAAAAAAAAAAGGAAATTCAGTTTTTGCATTCAAATATTGCTTTATTTGATTAGTGTCCATGCACAAGGGGAAATAGTTCCCTTTCAAGTGCAACCTTTATTTAGTTCCGGGAGTCCTCAAATTTCGTTTAAAGCATTTTCATTTACAAACTGGTGCCTGCTTTTTCCCGCCACTGCTTTTGAATCTGACAGCTGTGACTTGCTACTCGCTGCGGTTCTCGGAGGATCGCTGTTATAGTCGACAGCTTTTTGACAAGGAATGCTGGCTTCTTCTATGTTACTTTCATTCAGTTAAGCTAATATTGAAATTGACAGACTCGTTTGACATGTTTGTATACAGGGTGCTTAATGGGATAACAAGATGGCTAACTGAGCCTTTGTGAACATACTATGTTTGGCATGTTCAGTACTGAACATTCTAATTCAGAGTATTGATTTCTGACTGCCCTTTTTTTTTTCTATGTGTAATACACATATGACACTGATTTTCTAGCCAATCAGTGAGCTTATATTTTCATGCCCATTTTATAAATATGCAATAGACAGAATCATTTTGCAAGAATGTGCATAACAAGGCAAGGAGCAAGAGTGCATGTAATCTAGGAAGACAGCAGAAGTGAAAGTGAGAATGCTTTTGTTGTTGAAACTCTGACTGACACAGCTATGGATAAGGACTCGAATGTGCAGTAAAGAATTAATGGGAAAATTGTGAATTTCAAACTGGACACTGGAGCGCAGTGTAATGTTATGCCTCTGAGCATATATCAAACTGCATCCAGAGAGCCTATTCAAAGGTCGAAAGCATGACTGGATTCCTACTCTGGCCAGCACGTGAATGTGGAAGGGAAAGTTGTACTGGCCATGGGATTCAAAAATCAGTATCATGTGGTCATGTTTCAAGTCGTTGATGCTGACATAACACCCATGTTGTGACTGCCTACCTGTCTTGAGATAAAACTTGTCAAAAAATTGTTCTCACTTAATGCAGAGACAGAAGCAACTGATGAGATATTGTTTAAGTTTTATGATGTTTTTCAGGAGTTGGGATGTCTCGAGGGTGAACATCACATTAAGATAGACAAGTCTGTTAGCCCAGTGATCCACCCATCCTGGAAAATACCATTTGTTTTAAAAGACAAGGTTAAGGCAGAGTTGGACAATATGGAGAAGCTGGGTGTTATTGAAAAAGCAGAAAGACCCACAAGCTGGGTTAATTCAATGGTGGTAATAGAGAAGCTTGATAAAGTAATAATATGCATTGACCCCAGAGATTTGAACAAGGCAATGGAACAAGAGCACTATCCAATGAAAACTATCAAGGAAGTAACTGCAAGGCTAGCAGGTGCCAAATTTTCTTCAGTGCTCGATGTGGGTCATGCGTTTTGGCAAGTGAAACTTGATGAGCCCAGCTCTGAGTTAGTGACATTTAACATGCCATTTGGGTGTTATAAATTTAAGAGAATGCCAGTTTGAAATATGCTCTGCCCCTGAGGTGTCTTAAAGGAAAATAACTTGCAAGCCCCTTCCGGGAGTTTACTGGTTAATTTATCTGAGCGGTCTAGTTAGTTAGTAAGTTCTGGTGCCTGTAGGTCTGGAGCTGGCAGCCTGCCTGCAAACAGGGATGATCCAGCCAGGTGGGTTTAAAAAGGAAGGGCATAAAAAAGAGAGAGAGTCCTTGGGGAAGAGAAGAGAGGAGGCAGCCTGAGTTCAGCCATGAGGGCCGAGGTTCAGGGCAGCAGTGGGCCTTTGCCACCCCAGCCCACCACCCTTGAAGACTGGTGGATAATGAGAGCGGTCAGGAGTCCGTGAGCTTTTTGGAACCACCTGTGCCTTGTGGGGAGCCAGAGCCCAGGGAGTACATAAGTGGCCCACCTCATGACACTCTCTGGCACCTTGGTGGGGTTGGCATGGGTGGGTTCTGCACCCATATTTCTTGTCCTCAAGCGAGAGCAAAGAAGGATCCTTGCCGTGTCACTGGGGCAGCATGGTGGTGGCAGTCTGTGTTGCAGGAAGTGTAGTAATGGCAGCCTGTCTCTCTTTCTGGTGGCACTTCAACCTGGCCAGAAGGAACTGGGAAGCCAATTCAGTCTAAGAGTGGAGGGTTGCATGGGTCTCTGTGTTTGCCAGGGATAAGCAGAAACTCCCTGGGATGCTTGGAGCTGCACAAGACTTAGGATAGAGGGGACTTGGTTATTCCTGTGGGACTGTGTTTGCTGTTCAGAGACCAACCATTTTGGGAGCTCCAGATTTGAACCACTGGCCCTGGCAGTACCACTTACTGTTTCCACTACTCTATTTATCTGTAGCTGTCTATGCAGTTTGGCCAGCTTGTGTTCCATGAAGTGAGCATGATAAGTAAGCTTTGTGCAGAACAGAAGTTTTGGGAGAAGAAAATCTGGTTTGTAGTCTTGCTTTTGGGCTTGTTCTGTTTGCTGCTGGGATATAGTAGCCTGTTCAGCCCTGATGAAGCAATGCAGTGTTAAAAGCTTCTAACAACTAAAAGTTTGCTGCAGACTGTATTATGCAAGTTGCCCTAATGGTTACCCACACTGTGAATTGCACCGACCATCCATGGAGTGAGTTAATCAAATTTGATCAATTAAATCATGTTTTTTTCTTTTTTTACCTTGGAATGGACAATGGACTTAATCACTTTTCCCGTCGTGTTTCTGCATTAATCAAGTTGCCCCAACAGCTGCTGTATGCCCTTCATCGCTAAGTAAGGCCTACACCCCCCCCGAAGACACCTCATCTGAACCCAGGTAAGGAGTGCAATATTCCTCTGAGATTGTGTTTCTGGCTGTATAGTGCCCCCATCCCTTTCATTTAACATCAGGCATACCCTAGACATGGGGAGGGGGGCTTACATATCTCAAATATTTGAAGGCATAGAAGGTGTACAAACCTACATGGATGATATCTTGATTTGGGGGTCAGATTTGCAAGAACATAATCCAACATTGAAGAAAGTACTGCAGAGAGCACAACAGCGCCACCTCACACTGAATCTCCAAAAAATCAAAGACTGGACTGAAAGAAGTTCCATATATTGGACATAGACTGACCCAAAGTGGGCTAGTGGCAGACCCTGAGAAAATTAAAGCTGTGGCAGACATGCCCACACCCCAGAATGTCACGGAGCTATGAAGGTTTATGGGAATGGTTAACTACCTAGCCAAATTCATTCCTAATTTGTCAACTGTGAATAAACCGCTAAGAGAATTGCTGGAAAAAGAAATGGCCTGGCATTGGAACCCCAGACATGAACAGGTTTTTCATGAATTAAAAATAATTATTACACACCCCATGGTGCTGGCTTTCTACAATTTGCACCAGCTGGTGGTTCTGTCTGTTGACACCTCTTCTGAAGGACTGGGAGTATGCGTATTGCAAGACAATAAAGCTATGGCATTTGCTTCAAGATCCCTGACCAGAATCAAGAAAAATTATGCACAAATACAAAGGAAATTCTGGCTATTGTGTATGGGGGTACTAAATTCTACCAATACGTCTATGGCAGACAGAAAGTGCTCGAAGAGACTGACCACAAACCCCTCGAAAGCCCATTTAAGAAACCTCTGCATACAGCTCCTCCTCGTGTACAGAAAATGATGCTTAAGTTAAAGAAATATGATTTACAAGTCATGTACAAAACAGGAAAGGAGTTGAACATCACTGATGCTCTCAGTTAAAAAGGGACCTCACTAGAGACTGACACTGATAAATATGAGGTGCATACCACTGAAAAAATTCCCATCACTGATGAGAAACTGAAACAGTTTCAACAGGAAACAGCCAGGACATGGAACTGCGAAGGTTAAAAGAGACAGTGTTGTAAGGATGGCCCTCAGACTGCTCTTAAGTGGACCCTATGATTAGACCATATTGGCTATTTTGACAAGAAAGTACAATGGAGAGTGGGCTACTCCTTAAAGGCGAGAGACTGATTGTGCCTGGATCATTGTGAAAAGAAATGCTTACGAAAATTCATGGCAGCCACTTGGGTATCGAGAAGCGGTGAGCCAGAGATGTTTTGTTCTGACCAGGAATGAATAGTCAGATTAGTGACCTGGTCATCAACTGTGGCATGTATACCACCTACAGAAAATCTCAGCCCGAAGAATCACTGCATCCCCACAAAATATCAGAGAGGCCTTGGCAAAAGGTGGGAGCCGATTTATTTGACTTTAACATATTTGCTGATGGTGGATTATTACTTTAAGTTTATTGAGATGTCCAGATTACAAAACATTACAAGTGACACTGTCAAGAATCACATAAAATCTCAATTTGCACAGCATGGCATACCAGAAATTCTCGTCATGGACAATGGGCCCCAATTCATTAGTGCTGAGTTCCAGTCCTTTGAGAAAGCATACAAATTTAAGCACCTCACCTCTTCACCCAGGTGCCCTAGAGCAATGGCATGGTTGAGAGAGCAGTGCAAACAGTTAAGAATTCACAAAAAAAAGCTACAAAAGACAACAGAGACCCATAACTGGCCCTGCTTGATTTGAGGAACACATCTATTGAAGGTGTGGGGTCCCCAGTGCAGCTACTCATGTGCTGTCACACCAGAACCTTGTTATCTGCAACACATGGGCTGTTGAATCCAAAGATCCCACATTCAGATGTTCATGCCACACTGCAGTCTGCTCAGCAAAGGAAACAATATTATTATAACAGAACAGCGCATACATTACCTTCATTGAGCCCAAGACAAGTGCATATGCGAACCGACCAACAAGAATGGACTCCTGCAGTTATTGTTGTGCCTGCACAGACTCCCACCCATTCCTACATTGTCTCAGCCAATGGGAAACAGTACCACTGCAATCACCCCAATCTGATGGGCTCACCAGCCATGCAATGTACCCACATAGGATACAAACATCTCCCTGTTGAGGGAGACAGGAAGAAGTGCACAAGGATTTGGAGCAGGATTTTGAAATGGAGGGAGCAGCAGGAAAAAATGCAGCACCAATAGCAGTGCAGGCAGCTCAAGCCCTGAATAAGCAACTGCTGCTAGTGACACAGGCAGATGGCAGCTTCCTCAATGGACATGCATAGCTAACCAGAAAGCTCCCTGTCTGATTTAGCAGGATTAGTGGATATATGATACAAAAGCCTGTGCATTACAGGACCTAAATAGTTTTACAAGTTAACAAATTCAATTGTTAAAGGTTTCTTAAGGGGGGAAATGTGAGTATATGTGTTATACTAATTAAGTTAATGAATATTAATGATGCATGTCCTATGTGCATCTCTAGATTTGAACTTAGTATAAATACTTGCTGGTGGGCTGAAACCTGCCAGATTCAAATGGTCTATCTGAATGTAATGTTCTGCTGTCTGTTAGTAAAGCTTTTAGAAAGTACCATACTTGCCTTAGCCTTTTATTACAGGTGTGGTTCAATATAAGGATGGCTGTGGAATTGATCCACAGCCAGGTGAGGGTCCTGTATTTCAGGAGGGCAGATTTTAAAAAGATGGATGAATGCCCCAAAGATGACCTAGCAGTGGTGGGTGACCTGGGTGGGGAGGAGGAACAGTGGGCAAAGATAAAAGAGAGCATAGTAAAGGCAACAAACCTCTGCATCAAACAAGTGAGCAAAAGCAAGAGGAAAAAAAGACCACTATGGTTCTCAAAAGAGGTGGTTAAAAAAGTAAAAGCTACAAGGGTAGCATTCAGACTGTGTAAGGAGACGCAGAGGGAGGAGAATAGGGAGGTGTATCGGGGGAAGCAGGGAAAGCAGTAAGGAGTGAAAAGGCACAAAATGGAGAGAGAATGGCCCAGGAGGTAACAAAAGGGGAGATGACATTTGTTTTTAATATGTAAGTGAAAAGAGGAAGACCAGGGGTGGGATTGTAATACTAAAAAGGAAAGGCGGACTGTGTGGAGGGGGACCAGGAAAATCGGACATTCTGAACAAATACTTTTGTTCAGTGTTCTCAGAGGAAGGAGAAGGGGAGAGGCCACAAAAAAGTAACAAAAGCTTTGGAGGGAGGGAAGGAGGGAGGTGGACACTAGTCCTTTTTTTGGAGGAGACAGTCCTGAAGGGACTTGCTAATCTGAAGTTGGGCAAAGCAATGGGGCCAGATGAGGTGCATCCAAAGGTATTGAGGGAGCTCAGGGAAATACTGGCTGCACCTCTGACAGTTCGATTTAACAGTTCACTGGAAACAGCAATGGTTCAGGAGGACTGGAAGAGGGCGGATGTAGTCCCACTACACAAAAGTGGTAGCAGGGAGGAGGTTGGCAATTATAGGCCAGTCAGTCTGGTATCAGTGGGGAGAAAGTTAATGGAATCACTGCTAAAGGGAAAGGATTGTGGAATATATTGAATCCAGTGAGTCACAAGACCCAAGGCAGCATGGTTTCACAAGGGGGAGGTCATGTCAAACAAATCTGATAGATTTCTTTGACTGAGTGACCAAGGAACTAGATCGGGATAGAGAGGTGGATGTGGCCTACCTAGATTTCAGTAAGGTGTTCAACAGTGTTCTACATAGAAGACTAGTAAGCAAGCTGTGTAGCTTAGGAGTGGGTCCAAAGGTAGTAAACTGGATAAGAAATTAGTTAGGGATAGGTGACAGAAGGTGGTGTACAGTACATGGAGCTCACTCCAAGGAAGGGAGGGTGACCAGTGGGGTGCCTCAGGGGTCAGTGCTGGGATTGGTCCTGTTTAATATTTTTATAAGTGCCATTGCAGAGGAGCTGGAATGGAAGGTCTGCCTCTTTACGGAAGACACCAAAATCTGCAATAGGATGGACACTCCAGAGGGGTGGAAAGGATGAGCAGAGACCTGAGAAAACTAGAGGAGTGGTCAAGGGTATGGCAGCTGGGTTTCAATGCAAAAAAAGTGCAAAATAATGCAATTAGGGCACAGAAACCCAGGGGAAGAGTACAAAATGTGTGGAGTTGTGTTGATGACCACCAAACAGGAAAGAGACCTGGGGCTAATCATATTGGATGACCTAAAGGTGGCCAGGCAGTGCCACAAGGCAATAGGGAGGGGCAAGTGGGATGCTGGGGTGCATAGGGAGGGGTATCACCAGCAGAAAGGGGGAGATGGTGTTTATTTATTCAAGAGTTTCACCAAGAAGGCATACTGAGCAATTCTGCTCATTTCTAGATGTGTCTGGGGAGAGGTGGGGGAGTGGGAGAAGTACAATTACATAGTCATATGAATGCATTGAGAATATGTGAACAATCACAGAGGTACACAGCAGGCAATCACAGTGGTACATAGCAGGCATTACTTTACAATAATTTAACTTCCATTTATACACAGTATTTACATTATTAATGCAGGGCAGGGTAGGTACAAGTCAGACGTAGATACACAGATAACTGGGTATGCAATCAATTGAACAGAACAGGGCATCAGTTGATTGGGACTCATTGGAGCAGCCCAGTATGGTTCAAGAAACCAGGTGGCTTAGCCAGAACCAAATCCTGGAGAAGCCATTGTCCTGAGGGCTAGGGGTTGGGGGGTCCAAAGGGGGCAGTGTAAGGTGAGAGGTCGATAGGTTTTGGCAGGAACAGATAGGGGTTGTGTGTTCATATAAGAGGGAGCTGGAGGTTAGGGATTTTTGTGAAATGGCATTATAGATAGAAGAGGGTGAGTGTTCCATAGTTTAAGACAACACAGTGGAATGAGAAGATGGATTGACCAGTGGTAGTAGATGGGTCAGGGATTGCGAATGATTTTAGGTCAGTATTAAGGAGGGAGTAAGTGAGTTGCGAGGAAGCGCAGATGGAGGAAGAACAATAGGAGGGGAGATTACTAGTCCAGAATTTGGCCATGAAAGTGGCAGTATGGGACAGACATCTGGACTCCAGGGATGGGAGTGACAGGGCTTCATATAGGTCACAGTGATGAGTGCAAGGGGCAGGATAGAACAAAGCAACAAAAGGAGTTGAAGAGGGTGTACAGTCTGGCCGGGATAGTTTTAGGAGTGGTACTGTAGATTATGTCAGCATAGTCAAAGGTGGGGAGGATCATTTTCTGCTCGATTGCACAGCATGCAGGTTGTAGAATGCAGTCCTTATTTCTGTATAAAGCATGGTTCCATGTCATAAGGGCGATCGAAAAATAGTGATCGCCTTTAAGGTGAGTGTACATCGCCAAAAATGAATTTCAGCGATGCACACTCGTGACAAGGACAAAAGGGCACCTGAGACCTATGGGTTTGTTTTAATCTGGGGCTGTGCCCTGCACCCCTAGTTATAGATTCTCAACTCAGGGAGTTCATGTCGGTGGGGGACTTAAAAATGAAAGCCGCCTGAAAAAAACGAGCTGCGCCGGACCCAAATCCTGCACTCTGCACCTCTCAGCCGACCACCCTCTCCACAATGCTAGCAGACCAGCTCAGCAGCTGCCCATCATACCCCCTCCCACATGCCATCCTTCCCCTGCCTCTGCCCCCGAGTGTGTGTGCGTGTGCGTATATGTGCATACTTCCTGTTGTTCTATTAACCCACCCCAGTATCCAGTCACCCCCCCATAGGTAGCCATGAACACAGGCGCCGTAACTGAGTCGCCCTTTTTGTAGGCACCCAGTTTCGGTTGCCTTGTTCACATGATACCTAAAGCACCAAACATGGGGTGTAAGTTCTTTTGTATTGCATTCACTTGTGCTGAAAAGTCCAGATGATGGTCTAACCAGACCCAAAGACATCTAAAGGTAGTGACATTTTATATAGGTATACCATCCAGGGTGTGGAAGGCAGGGGGTGGGGTTTGGAGTTTTGATAGCCTGTCTAGTGCCGAAGGGCATGGAGACTGTCTTTTTGGCATTCAGGAACAGTTGATTGGACTGGAACCATTGCTTAACCTTATTGAAATAATGTTGCAGTCCAGCTCCGTGACCAGTATATACGGAAGAAGTACTAGGCATGTAAAGTACAGTGTCATCCGCATACATGTGGATTTGGGATGAGGAGCAGACTGTAGGGAGATCATTGATAAATACTGAAAATAAAATAGGACCAAGCACAGAGCCTTGAGAGACACACTAGTGTTGATGGTGAGAGGGGGAGAGAGGGAGGAAGCAGTCTTAACCAATTGAGAGCTGTCTGATAGGTAGGATTGAAACCAAGCTGTGGCTGAGGAGGTTAGCCCAGCGGCTGTGAATTTTTGGAAGAGAAGGGAGTGAGATACTGTGTTGAAGGCTTTTGCCAGGTCAACAAATATGGCGGAGGTAACGTATCTCTGATCCATGTTAGTGAGTATGGAGTCAGTGAGCTGTATAAGGGAGGTGGTGGTGGAGTGGGACTTGAGGAAGCCAGACTGGAAAGGGGTAAAAAATAAGGTAGAGTTAAGGTAAAGGGTGAGCTGAACGAGGACGATACATTCTTGGAGCTTAACTAGAATAGGAAGTAAAGAAAATGGACGATAGTGCCCAGGGACTGTGGGATTGTCACCTTTGGGGACAGCAATAACTGTACAGTGTTTCTAGGTTGTGGAAACTGAGGAAAGAGAAAAAATATAGAGGTGTTGCCTCTGTATAAATTGCTAGTAAGACCTCACCTAGAGTATTGTGTCCAGTTCTGAAAGGGCATAGACAGAGTGGAGGCAGTCCCGAGGAGGGCAGTAAAAGTGGTGCAGGGTCTGCATCAAAAGCCCTATGAGGAGAGACCAGAGGACCTCAATATGAACACCCTGGAACAGAGGACGGAGAGGGGAGAGATGAAAGAGACCATTAAATGCCTCACGGAGGTAAATAAGGTACAGGAAGGGAATATTTTTCAGAAGAAAAGATGCTCAAGAATAAGGGGGCATGCTGTAAAGTTGAAGGGGGGTAGATTCAGGAGACATGTGAGAAAGTACATCTTCATAGAAAGAGTGATGGATTCCTGCAGCAGCCTTCCAGCGGAGGTGGTGGGTTAAAAACAGTGGTATGGTTCAAGAATGCATAGGAAAAGAACAAAGGAATCATAATCGAAAGGAATGGGGATAGAGAAAGAGCTGTAGATCAGGCACCGTCTGATATTATACTGATGGTAGGGAGAAATGGGCAGACTGGCTAGAAACATAGAAACAGACTTTGACGGCAGATAAGGACCACTTGGCCCACCTAGTCTGCCCATTTCCCTACCTACTGGACAAGCTGCAGATCCTAGATAACCAATAGCATATTTCTTCCTACTCCCTCAAGAATTGCCTTAGGTCTGTCCCATGCATTCTTGAATTCTCCCACTGTTTTTGACCCCACGGCCTCCTCAGGAAGACCGTTCCAGGCGTCTGCCAGTGCCACCCTCTCTATGAAAATATACTTCCTCACATTGCCTCTGAGCCGTCCCCCCTCTAACTTCAAATTGTGTCCCCTTGTTCTTGCGCATCTCTTTTTCTGAAAGATACAACCCTCTCGGACTTTGTGGATTCCCTTGAGGTAATTAAAAGTTTCTATTATGTCTCACCTCTTCCTCCTTTCCTCAGAGGTATACATATTAAGCTCCTTTAGTCTCTTCATATGGCTTCTGTTGCAGACACTGCACCATTTTAGTTGCCCTCCTCTGGACTGCCTCCATCCTGTCTATGTCCTTGCGGAGATGGGGTCTCCAGAACTGGATGCAGTACTCCAGATGGGGTCTCACCAACTGTCTGTACAGAGGGATAACAACTTCCTGTTTTCTACTGGTGATGCCTCTCCCTATACATCCCAGTATCCCCCCAGCCATCTCTACTGCCTTCTCACATTGCTTGCTAACCTTTAGGTCATCTGAAATGATTACCCCAGGTCCCTTTCCATTTTTGTTGTTGTTACTACCTCACCCCCATTGTGTACTCTTGCCCTGGGTTTTTGTTTCCCAGGTGCATTACTTTGCCCTTCTTTGCATTGAATCCAAGCTACCATACTTCAGACCATTTCTCCAACCTTGCCAAGTCCTTTCTCATCCTTTCCACCCCACCTTGTGTATCAACCTTGTTTCACATCTTTGTGTCATCTGCAAAGAAACATACTTTTCCTTCCAGTCCCATTGCAATGTCACTGATAAAGACATTAAAAGGGACCGGACCCAGTACTGAACCTTGCGATACCCCACTAGTAACCACCCTTTCTTCAGAGTGGACTCCGTTTACTATTACCTTCTGTGTCCTGTTGTCCAGCCAGTGTTTTACCCAGGCTACCACCCTGGGACCCATTCCCAGGCTGGCTAATTTGTTTATTAATCCTTTGTGTGGGACTGTGTCAAATGCCTTGCAAAAGTCTAGGTAGGCCATGTACACAGCCCCTCCCTAGTCTATTACTTTGGTCATCCAGTCAAAGAAATCAATTAGATTCATCTGACATGACGTTCCCGCTGTGAATCCATGCTGCCTTGGATCCTGTGCCCCACTGGCCTCTAGGTACTCAACAATTCTTTCCTTCAGAAGTGATTCCATCATTTTCCCTATCACTGAAGTCAAACTGACAGGTCTGTAGATTCCTGCCTCTGTTTTGCTCTCACTTTTGTGAAGGGGAATCACATCCACCCTCGTCCAGTTCTCAGGTACCACACCATCCTCCCAAGATTTGTTAAAAAGGGTAGTCAGTGGTGTCCCTAGTTCTCCCCTTACTTCTTTAAGAATTCTGGAGAGCATCCCATCAGGCCCCATTGCTTTGTCCACCTTCAGTTTTAGGAGTTCTTTCAGAACCCTTTCTTATGTGAAAGGACTGGGATTGACCCCCCCTATCCAGAGTGCTTGGTGATCACTTGTCCCCAGATGGCTACCCACTTCTAGATCTGAGATCCTCTCTTTTTCCCCATTTGAGAGTACCAGGTCTAAGATTGCTCCCTCCTGAGTGGGTTCCAACACTAGCTGTCTGAGGCATGCCCCCTGTAGGGCATTGAGAATGGCTCTGCTCTTGGATATGGCTGCAGCAAAGGTGATACAGTTAACATCTGGCATATTCAGGTCCCCCATCAATAATACATCCCCTTTCTCTGCTATCCTAAGGATGCCGTCTATCATTTCCTTGTCCATTTCTTCCCCTTGAGATGGGGGTCTGTACACAACCTCCATGCAGATTGTGGTGCCATTGCCTGTCTCCAGGGTGACCCATAGTGACTAATCTACTTCTTGTTTACTCTTTAGTTCTGTTGCTTTAATCCCTTCTCTTACACAGAGAGCTACTCTTCCTCCTCCTCCTCTTCTACCCTCCCTGTCCCTCCTGTAGATTGTGTACCCTGGTATGTTGACATCCCAGTTATGGTTCTCTGAGTACCATGTTTTTGTGACTGCCATGATATCCAGGCATCCCTCTTCCATCAAGACCACCAGTTCAGGGAGCTTGTTTTTGCCTGTACCTTGTAATTCTCCTGGGTTGCACCTGAAAATAAGCACTTGACTGTGTAGCGTGCTTACCTGGTAAACAAAAGCTATATAAAATAGACTATGGGCATTGGTACTCATTACCCTCCATTTTTTGATGGCCTTACCCCTTTTTGCCCCATCCCTGTCCTTACTGCCTTTGCCTTTTTCTCCATTTACCCCTGCCCTTCTCCCTATCAACGTCTCTATCTTGGTGTCTACCTCACTAACTACCCCTGATTTTTTTGGGTGGGATGGGCTAGGATTTCCCTACTCTTTATCAATGCCTCCCCCTTGGCTAGTTTAAATGCTTGCCAATGAAGCATTTAAACCTATCACCTAGGATCCTGGTTCCCCTCCTGGATAGATGCAGACCATCATGCTGGTATAGGCCTGCATTCTTCCAGGTGGACCCCCAGTCCCCAATGAAGCCAAAACCCTGAGCTCTGCACAAGTTTTTCAACCATTGATTGAATCCCATAGTGTGGAGCATCCTCACCTCATCCATGCCATAGACAGGCAGCACCTCCAAGAAGGTTACCACGCGTGCCCCTCCCCAACTCCACAAACTCCTCCTCCACTGTTCTGATCCCTTTCTCAGCCAGGTCATTTGTCTCTAGGTGGATAATGGCATCCAGCTCCCTCCCCTGTGCAACTGCTCCTGCAAGCCTAAGGATTTGTCCCCTGTCTCTCCAAGTCATGGCGCCAGGCAGGCACCTTACCTCCCTCTCCCAGTTCTACCCTCCTAACAATAGAGTTCCCCACCAGGAGTTGTTTCCTTCCCCTGTGGGATCCCATGCCACCCTCTTGTGGGTCTTCTTTGTGGAGGTTCCCAGCATCCTCCTTGGTCTCCACTGTGGGTGCTTCCATAGAGGAACTACACTCTGCCAGAACGGTATAAGAATTTTGGAGAGGTACAACTGGAGGGATGCACCTCTGTTCCACCACCCTCAACCTTCCTGAGTCCACTGTGGTCCAACCGCTCCTCTTTCTTGGCAACCTCTGAGGCAGCGGCAGTGGCTCTGCTGGTCCCTGAGTGGGATAGGAGGTTCCCCGAATCCTGGCCAACTCAGCCTGGAGATGAGCAACCTCCTCCCTCAGCTCAGAGAGGTACCTGCAGATGGGACAATACCGCATCCTCCAGGATGTCTCCAAGAAGACTGCTGCTCCACAGCAACTACACTGCACCACTCCCATCATGTCTTATTTGTAGACCCTTAACTGTTGTTTTGTATACTTACTCTTTCCTCTCTCTGTTTATTTATTTATTTAGTTTTTTTTTTTATTTTTATATAATTTCTTTCCCTCCCTACTTTCCTACTACCTCCATGCCCTTAGAGCTCCTGATCTTCCTGTTCTGGGACAGGAAGTTCCTATATTCCTCAGTAGTCTCCTTCTTACTTGCTCAGAGTCAGACCTCCAGAAGCTGGGGGGATGGAGGCTACTCTTTTCCTTCTAGGATGGTGAGTCTTTTGTGCCTCTGTGATCACTCCCTTCCTGCTCCCAAACAGGACGTTCTTGTTGTCAATCCAATTCTGTGCCTATAAAAGTAGAACTGGCTAAGGGTGGGGGGTGGAGGGGAAGGGAAGAAGGCTATATAGTCCCAGTAGAGTAGTAAAGTTCTAACAGCACCTTCTTCCTCTTGCTGTTCTCTGTCAAACGCTATCTAGGGCAGTTTTTAAATCCAAAACACCTGGCTTCCTGTTTGTTTGAATTAGCATTCGAATAGGTCTACTGCTGCTTTTATTGTTTTTATGCTGTTATTTATTATGTTTGATGTTATTTTGATATGTAATCATGCTTTGATATGTAGAAAAGCGCATTATAAATAAACTTTGATTTGACTTGATTCCTTCTGCCTAAGCCACTCCCCCAATTCACAGTTTCCTTCTTCACCTAGCTAACTGCACAGATAACAATTCACTTCACCCAACTCAGACAAACACACTCTCTTTTTTGTTTGTTTGTTTTTACCCTATATTGAAGATCCCAGTAGTAGAGTTTTAGCTCTTTAGTCCCAGTAGAGTAGTGAAGTTCTAACAGCACCTCCTTCCTCTTGCTGTCCTTATGTGCTGTCAAATTCTATGTTTTTTGAAGGCTATGCGGGTAGTTCAATGGAGTAAGCAACCAGCCATACCCCCTAGCTGAGCTATATAAGCAGTTCCTCCCAGCCTCATTCTGAAGCGCTTTTTCTTTGCCAGATGGAGGCTCTGTTGGTCTGTCTTCTCCATTGGGACCTGCTGAGGCTTGTTCCTCCCCAGCATTGCTTGTGCTTTGAGCTCTGCTTGGTTTGTGATGGCCTCTATTCCTTGTGTTCTCCTGCTTTGGTTAGTATTATCTCCCTCCTGCTGCTGCATGCTTCTTTGTGTTGCTTGTTTTTCTGTCTCCTGGTTTGTATTTTTCATTTTATGCTTTCTTTTTGGGGGTTTTCTAGTTTTCCTAGCATCCTGTTGACCCTTGTTTGTATTGTGCTAATCCTGTGCCTGTGCTCTCTGGCTTGAGTTTACTCACATGATTTTGCATACCCTCAGTTCACTGTATTGTTATCTGCATGCTTCAGCTCAGGCTCCTGCTTTTCTGCCTAGCAATCCTCAGTTTTCCTGCAATAGTTATTGTATTCTTCAGCTCACATTGCTGTTTCTCTGCTGTCTCCTGTACTTCCATCTTAATTGTCTGCACCTGGTCCAGGCATTCCCTGTTGTGCTAGGTGTGTTCAACAGCTCTGCTCTTACTTCACTCAGTGCAAGTATCACTCAGGTAACTACTGCATTGCTGTACTGAAAACTTTCAGCTATTACATTAGCTGCCTAGTCTCATGGTGCTCTGCTTGTGGCTCCCTGTTGGCTCCCTGTTATTCCTATGGTGGGGGACTGTGGTGTCACTGTAGGGCATCATGTCTCTGGGTAGCAGGAGCATGCTTTCAGTAAATTATATCAATTACCCTGCTCCTTGTGCTCCTTGCTCCCCTGCCTACATGGCTCTTCAATTGTCTATGCATAAATACATTATAATGTATAGTGGAATGCTGTTATGCATGGAATTCCATGCCTGGAACATGCTTGCTCTGCTGCAATAATGACATCATTATGTTGTTCTGCTGCAGTAGCGATGTCACTACTGCAGAACAACTTGAAATGCTGCCACATAGTTGCTTTCCTCTATCCAGTTCTGTGGTAGAACAGCATTCTAGAACCTCTAGAGACTTCACAAGTCAGTTTCATTGTGAAAGAGAAAAAAAAACACAATGCCCACATTTCACGTAATACTATACACTATAAAAAATACAGGATGAGCAACTTTATGCATAACCAGTGTGTTCTGTCACCTCGGGGTCCTGATTCCCATAGACCTCTCGAGCTTCACTCTTGACATCAGAGGGAATCAAAACCCGTCTGTGGCAGAACACACTGTTTGTGCAAAGTTGCCCATCCAGTATTCTCTATATTCTTGCAGCCTTCATGGTTTTTAAGTTATTTATTGCATTCCATTACTGTGTTGCAAACGTTCCTTACTTGAATAACTTAACTCTGCCTTGATGGATTTTAAGCTATTCATGCCAATCATATCAATTCACTAGTCATGCTAATACCATGGCAATCCCTGCTAAACTTCATCAATTCAATTTTGCTAAACCTCATTGATACCATTACTGGCATCACAGCCTCTCACTGCTTAGTCACCTACCTTCTATGTCACCATTAATTTGGCTTCCTTAATGGAACTGATTGGCTTGCTTTCGCTGGCTTTGCTCATATCAGTCAATCATATTAAGCATTCCTATCAGTCAACCTCATCTGTTAATCTCATCAGTCAATTGTATCAGTCCATTGTATCAGTCAATCATCTCAGTCAATCATCCCAGTCAATCATATCACCTGGCATACCAATGCTTAACCAACGGCCGCTGACTTTGCCTGGCCTCCTCATATTCAGGGCTTCATAACTGACTGTAAGCTCTCATTTATAAATTGGAAGCATGCCAGCCATAACCATTATTTTCTGTGGCTCAGGGCCTCCTTGCAGCTGATGGTCTCGCTCTGCACTGAAGTCCGCATCTTCAGCATGCAAAACTCTGGGCAGGGTCCTTCTCATCTGGCCCATAGTGGGAATTTCCTCATTCTGAGTAGAGCTTTAGCTATGCAGTCAATCAATGGCACCTCTTGATGTAGAATTTAAGACTTCAGCTATGAAGGATGGGGTCCTCAGTCCCAAGAGCGCTACTTTAGCTAGCTGAATCAGGTTCAGTGGCACCATTTACACTATTCTCCCCACAACTGCCTCTGGTTCACCTGGTCTGTTTTTAGTTGGTAGGTCAGCTGAGAGCCTCAGCGGTTGTTGCTGTCATCCTCCTGGCTTGGGGGTCCTACTCTCACTTCAGAGTATCCGTTGTTGCAGAGATCTCTCGCAACCCTTCATGACGTTCCCGTTCGAGGGGTCATGAGAGCTTTCCACCAAATTGGAATATTTTCCTCCCCTTGGATTGGGCTTCAAAAGTGCAGCAGCAGAGTCATCACTAAATAAAATACCTCTGACCTGGAGGGAAGATGACCTAGGCCTTGGATCCCCAAAGGATTCCTCCTTTTAAAAGTTTTTTTTCCTGTCCTCCATACCAAAGGTCATAATATGTAGTTAGTTGTTTATAGTATATTCCTTAGTTTCCTTAGGTACAGTAGGCATCTGCTGTTGGATGGGGAAGGATGAAGGCCCTACTTGCCATTCCCTCTCTCCTTAGGAATCCCCCTGATGTTATCAGTGCAATCCATTTCATCAGTGCAATCCTGACAAACCATGCATCTCATTTGTGTTTCATCAAGCTGTCTTGTTGCTTTCAGTCTTCTTCTCTACCTCATAGTCAATGTTTACAGCTCAATGTTCTTTTTGGGGCTCATTCCTAAGGTACCTTTAGCCAAGGGAATATTTCCCAAGGGACATCTAGGACTGAAACCCTCTTTGAGGGTTTCTTGCCTTTGGTACCCCTATGAGGTGGTAATTCCCAGTGGAATAGAAAGTGCAAATGGCCAAACAGTTATTAAAGTTGCACAAGCATAACACTACTCTGGTTGGATAGGCCCATTGAATTCATAGGCTATGGCTGTAGTTCAATGGGGTGAGTAACCAGCCACCCCCCCTGAGCTATATAACTCCCTCTTCCTGAGCTATATAAGCAGTTCCTCCCAGCCCCCTTCTGAAGCACTTTTTCTTTGCCTAACCATCCTCCTCTCCTCCTCCAGTGGCATGCTTCTCTCCTCGGGGGCTCCTTCCTAAGGTACCTTTAGCCAAGGGAATCTCTCCCATGGCACCTCTAGGGTTGGAACCTTCTTCAGGGTTCCTTGCCTTTGGTACCCCTACAAGGTGGTAATTCCCTGTGGAATAGAGAGTGAGAATGGCCAAACAGTTATCACACTTGCACAAGCATGACACTACTCTGGTTGTGTAAGCCCATTAAATTATATTTCTAACCATTCCCTGACCCTGGAGAGCTGGCAGAGGAAGAGGAGGAGGGTGATAATGTGGAAGCAGCCCACAGTAGCCTGCCCATTAGGCAGTAGCCGAGCATGCCGGTAGGAAAGACCAAACTGGTGACGTTGATGATCTGGGATTTCTTTAGAGTGGACGAAGAATCCTGGACACAAGTATTGTGTTTTCTTTGCAAAAGCAGGCTGAGTCGGGGTAATATCTACTATGAAAAAGCATTTGCTGAAGTCTCACAGATCTCACTATGAGAAGGATGCCAACACAATGCTTCAGCAGCAGCACCACCAGGCAATGAAGCTGATGACAAAGATAATGATGATGGCCAGAGGGAGAACATTAGGCGACCTAGTACAGATGAGGAGGAAGAAACTCTTTAAAGTGGTAGTCAATGTACAACTCCAACATCTTTCATTCACTAGTTCTTTAGCCCATTGACTCCCACACCTCCGTGGGGCTGCAAATCCCCAACCACTTTCACCCCAAGGGGTGGCAAAAATAGTAGCCAACTCTCTTGTCCAGGGAAAAAAGCATTCAACTCTCACTGGTCCAGTCCTTGGAAATGGGCCAGAGATATAACGCAAACAAACTCAAGGCAAAAAAGTTAACAAAAGCAATTGTGGAAATGCTAGGCACGGACTTGCTGCCATTCTCCATTGTGAGCAATGCTGTTTTTTTTTATCGCTAATGCAAACTGCTGTGGCAAGGTATCAAGTGCCTAGCCATACTTACTTTTTCACAGTGGCTCTTCCTAATTTGTGTCAGGGTGTCTACAACACTGTGTCACATGCTCTGAAAGTATCACTTGTTCCAGCCGTTCATATCACCACTGACATGTGGACCACTGGTCAGATTACTGATTACATGGCAGTGACTGCCCACTGGGTCAGTTTCCCCTCTTTATTCCCCTCCTCTTCTTTCTTTTCCTCCTCCTCTGGGTTAAATGTCAGTAGTATCAGCAATAGTAGGTACAAGTCACTGGTGCCCCCCCCCCAACTTCCACAAGCGGCGAGCTTTATGCATTGCTGGCTTTGACAATGGCCATAATGCAGAAAACGTGTTACACTTCCTTCAATAGAAGTTTGAAAAGTGGATGACATCATACTCTTTAACACCAGGGGCCAGATTCACCAAAAAGTGCAAAGTGCAGTGCAAAAGTTTGCTCTCTGCCTTGAGATTGTGCAGGTCTCAAAATGTGTTATTCATAGTCAGATAGCACACAGCACTATCTGTCTGTGAACAGGGCCAGGATAGGGCAGCTATAACCCAGGAAAGCCACCGCTAACCCCACTAGCGCTGCCCCAACATCCAGCCAGGAGTATGGCTCCACAATGGATAGCTCAGGTGCGCTATTTGGAACTCACAAAGGCAGCCATTTAAATGACCCCATTGGGCATGCAATGCACTATGTGGCCATTTGCAGGCCCATTATAGGCCCATTTACTTGGACTGCAGGTGTCTTAGTGTGGCCCCTCCAGCCCCTGCCCAATGCAGCCACAGTCCCTGGTGGACTAGTGCCCCCACCGCCATTCACCTATCACTGTCCCCAGAATGTAAATATAGTTACTCTGGTGGTGTAATGGTCCCTCCCCTTCCCCAATCACCATTTCCTGTCCCTGCATTTGAAAAAAAGACACAGCATTCCCCAGTGGTAGTGGTTCTCTCCCCCTCCCCTGTTCTCCGATTGCCATCCAATATTATGAAACATCATACTTCCCTGGCAGTTCAGTGGTTCCCCCCATCCCTTGTTTTGCAGACTGAGAGAGCTTAATATGTATACCCTTGATGAAAGGAGGGACAGGGGGGACATGATAGAAACTTTTAAGTACCTCAAGGGAATCAACAAAGTCCGGGAGGGTAGCATCTTTCAGAAAAAGAGATGTTTAAGAACAAGGGGGCACAATTTAAAGTTAGAGGGGGGATGGCTCAGGGGTAATGTGAGGAAATTCTTTTTCACAGAGAGAGTGGTGGACACATGGAACCACCTTCCTGGAGAGGTTGTGGGGTCTAAAACAGTGGGGGAATTCAAACGTGCATGGGACAGACATAAGGCAATTATAGTGGGGGGTTGCAGGAAGTAGGCTGTTGGTTAACTAGAATCTGCAGCTTACCCAATAGGTAGGGAAATGGGCAGACTGGGTGGGCCAAGTGGTCCTTATCTGCCGTCAAAGTCTATGTTTCTATGTTTCAATGTTACCAGTCCCAGCAATCAAGAACAGTCTCCCTGGTGGTCCAGTGGATCCTCCCTCACTGATCGCTGTCCCGACCACCCAGTGCTAGGAACTTATATAATTCCCTGGTGCTAGTGATGCCCCTTCCCCCATCGCTGATCACTGGCCTTAGAAGTAAATATAGAAAATAGAACTGTATTCTCTGGCAGTAGTGGTCCCCATACAAACCGTGTTCTGCGATCGCAGGTCCATAATATATTAAATAGTGTCCCTGGGGCTAGCAGTTTATAACCTCACCCGATCACCTCCCTAATATATATAGAATAGTGTCATTGGTGTCCAGGGTACCTCCCATCCTGATCCCTTGTAATATACAGTTCCCCATTTTCTGATGGTATAGTGGAACCCACCCCCCACCCCCTGGCAGATAGTGACCCACCACCCCGCTCCCTCCCATGTCAACTCTAGCCAGCAACCAGCACAGCCCTCCTCTCACCACCATGACTGGCCACCAACTGAGCTCTCAATGAGCTTGTACTGTACACAATACACGCTCATGGAATAATAGGTCAACCTGAGCTGTCAATCAATGTCAGTGAGTGCATACTGTGTACAGTACGCGCTGATTGAGAGCTCAGTCAGTGGCCAGCCATGGTGGTGAGACTAAGGCTGTGTTGTTCACTGGCTAGGGTTAGGATGGGGGGAGCGGGGCAGTGGGTCACTACCTGCTGGGGTGAGGGGTTCACTGTACCACCAGGGAAATGGGGAACTGTATTTAACAAAGGATTAGGATGGGGGGCACACTGAACACCAGCGACACTATTCTATATATATTGGGTGGGTGATTGGGTGGGAGGAGGGACTGCTAGCCCCCAGGGGCATTATTTAATTTATTATGGGCCAGCAATTGCAGAACACGGGGGGGGAGGACCATTACTGCCAGGGAAGATGGTTCTGTATTTCTATATTTACCTTTGGGCCAGCTATTGGTTGTGGGCGGAGAGGGGGGGCACCACTAGCACCAAGGATAATATTTATTCCTAGTACTAGGTGGTCGGAATGGCAATCAGTGAGGGAGGGACCACTGGGCCACCAGGGAGATTTCCTTGAGGTAAATGGGGAGGGTGAACCACTGAACTGCCAGTGCAATATTCTATTTCATAATACGGGATGGCGATCAGAGAATGGGGGAGGGAGGGGGGAGGGACCACTGGACTGCCAGGGAAATATACTATATAACTATATGGGACAGTGATCAGAGAATGGGGAAGGGGGAAGAGGACCACTAGACTGCCATATGCTATTTCATTATATGGGACAGCAATCAGAGAACGAGAGAGGGACCACTGGACTACCACGGACATGGTGTTCTGGGTCGGTGGAGCTGCCTTGCACCACCTCCAACAACCACTAGTGTTGCATGGAGTTAAGAAGAAGTTTACCTCGGTGGTATTTTCTCCACGCAAGGGAACTCCACAAAAGGCCCTTGTGTGGAGAAAATGCTTAGTGAATGGGACTATGCTGATTTGCAGGTTCTTCCCTTATTTGCATTGTGGTCCCCTCAAAACTTTGCCCTGATGCAAACCCAGTTTACGAGTGCAATCTTGTCTTTTATGAATACCACTTTGGGGCAAAACACAGTTTGCATGGTGCACACTGGGTTTGCGCCGGGGCAAAGTTTTGTGAATCTGACCTCATGTTTCATAGTATCAGTTTATGCAAAGAACATTGTAAAGGCAGTTGAGGATGGAGCCTATACACAGTGGCCCAGATATTCAAAAGGGTTGCACATGGCGCAACAGTGTTGCACCATGCACAACCCACTGATGCGCCCCGGAGCGATATTCAAAAGGGAAGAGTGCGCCGCACAAATCCCAATGCACCAGAGTGCATCAGTAATGTATGCAGGCACAGGTGGGGGGGGGCGTGCCCATGCATAACCTGCACAGCCCGATATTCAGCCAGGGATGTGCAGAGTCATGCATGCGTAACCCCTACCTGCACCTGCACAAAGTTAAGCCAAAAAAAAAGGAACAAGTGATGGCCAACCACAGGTGAGCTGCCGCATTGCAGGGCGCAACACAGCAGCTGCCACCTGTGGGTGGCCACCCGAGTTCCTGCCGCACCTGGCAGCACCCCCCTATGCCCCATCACGGGCATCTCTGTAGCAAAATCCCCCCTGTCCAATATCCCTAGTGGTCCAGTGGACCTCTATGTGCCCGATCGTGAGCATTTGTTCTGAAGAGTAAGCCCCCGTCCTATATCCCTGGTGGTCCAGTGAACCACACTCAGCCCAATTGTGGGCATCAGTAATAGAACCCCCCCAAGTCCAATATCCCTGGTGGTCCAGTGGACCGATCGCTGCCCAATCGCAGGCATCTGTAACTCATCAAATACCCCTACTACCCTGGTGGCCTAGTGTACCCACCTCCCCACCCGCCCACTGGGCCCCACCGTCCGCTCCCCCCCATCAGCCGGTGGGCGGCAGCACTCCACCCGCCTGCCGCCCCACCACCTGCCGACTGACAGCTCAGTAATGCTGCATGCCCATTGGTTCACAGCGTGAGCCAATGGGCGTGCAGCCCATACCATACTACCCAGTCCAGATATGTGAATGAATTAATACCTCACTGGGGTAAACAAAGTACTGCACAAGAGGGAAGTGTTTTTCAAATGGAAATGTGTTCAAGGACAAGGAGGCATGATAAGAAGCTGGAGTTGGGTAGATTCAGGAGAGATGTGAGGAAGTACTTCTTCACAGAAAGAGCAGTGTATTTCTAGACCAGTCTTCCAGTGGAAGTGGTAGGGGTGATAGAAAAAAGTAAAGTGCTTATAATAATCTTGTTTCTTCCAGGGAATCACTCAGTGTGCTTAACTAATACAGTCAGTCAGTGTATGTAAATGATGGAACTCTCATTGGCTCATGCCAATTTCAAACTGCTGCCCCCTAGTAACTGCTGTGTTCTGATCAACGCTTCAGATTCATTGTGAAGCCTAACAGGGCAAAGACCCTCTAAATAGCTATATTATTTAACCTTAAACCTCTTTATCCTCCCTCTTCTCTGCAGTAATTGTTCCCATTGCCTCTCTATTCCTTCTAGGAAATATACTGCTGGTCAATCTGCTTTGTCATATTGCTTTTCTAAACTCTGGTCCTCCCTTCTCCTGTCAATCTACTCTGCTTCTTCTGCTTTCTCCCTAAAGTCTCTTCATTATGATCTTTCTTCTCCCACCTGCAACTGTCCATAACCCTTTACCTCTTGTCCCTCCCCAATAGTTTTGCCCTGGCCATTTTGTTCCCCTCATCCCCATGCTATACCTGTATGATTAGTTTCCCCCTGCCTGCCGTAACTCAATTGTATTTACTGCAAGTATCTGTTGTACTGATTTTCCTTCAATATTTATAATTATTCTTCTCTGATATACTGTACTGCTGCATATGATTTCTATTTTTGCAATTAATATTATTACCATTTAGTTTTGTTTTTTTCACCTCAATCTCTCCCCACTTCCCCTCATCCCCAGGATGCATCTAGAAACGAGCTGTTAGTAGTTCAGTATATCTTTTTGTGGTGAAACTTTTTAAATAAATGAATAAATAACAGTTTTTTTGTTTCTTAGTTTTTTGTCAGTTAATTAGGGATCTGGGAGAGAAAGCATTCTGCAAGTCTCTGAGAGAGGGAGACAGAGTGAGCATTGTGGGAGGCACTGTAAGAGTGTGTATAGTATGAGCCACTTGAACGGAGCTACAACTTGCTGAAACATTGTACACATCGGTTTTGTGAGCGGCCAGAGGTCAGATAGTTGTCGGACTGAAAACTGAATGGAGTGCGGGCAGGGGAACACTGGTAGCTGGGAGAGAATGGACAGAGAGCTGTGGCCTGACTTTGGGCTGTCTTTTTGGTTTGGAGCTGTGCTGCTGTGCTCTGCAAGTAAATAGTATACAAGTGCTACAGTAGGATTGTTTGGGTTTTTAGCATTTAAAACATTTTTGTTTGTTTTTACATGTTAATGTGTTTAAATGATTGAGTTATTTAGCTTTTGTGGGTTGGTGTTTAGCATGAAAACAATATTTTTTGTTTGTTTGTTCTGACTTGGAATTACGGAGCGCGAGTTTTGATTTGCTTTTAATTTTCTTTTGTAAAGTTGCTGACTGGCATCTTTTGCAGTGGTTATGCTGGGTTTACCATGGTTCAAAGGTGCCAGCAAGTCAATCATAGCATCCCATTCTCGAATCCCATTGTATAATTATTTATATTATACAATCTATTCTTGCAGGAAAGGTGGCCCCATTTTACTCATTTCATACTGTATTTACCCTGGACAGTACAGCTGAGATGGAACATTGCAATTCCACTGAGGTCCTGCTTGTACCCTTTTCTGCAGCTGAGTGTGCAGGAGCAGTGGGAGGTTAAGTGTTTTGCTCAAGGCCACATACTAAGTATTTGGCTCTAGCAGAGTCTGAATGAGCAATCGCTGGTCTCCAAAAGTGCTCCTATGACTATAACACAGTGTTTCCACAGACTGGGGGTTGGGGGGGGTAAAGGGCCAGCAATTTCCAGTATTTTTTAATAGTTTATTTAGCCAAGATCACCCAGCTGAAATGCAGAATCTAATTTCCCATGGGATCCTCCTTCTACAAATTTCCTACAGAGGACATAATTTTACAATTGGGATTGGGATACCTCTGACTACCAGAGTAATTTAATTAAATAGGGATCAATGCAGGGGGGTAGTGCAAGACTACAAACCAACCACTTTCTTCAAGATGAAGAAAAAAATCACATTTGACACTCAAAATACAGGACCTCCAGGGTTATTTCATTTCACAACGGAGATCAAGTGGGGATATCACTGGACTGCCTTGGATATATACATAGGTGTAAAGGGATCGGGTTAGAGATGGGGCAATCACCAAGGTTCTGTACAATACTGCCACACACAGATATACATGCAGCCATTGCGCAGAGCTGCTAATGACCACGTAATAGCATGCAAGAAAAAATTACTTACCATAGTAATCTTGTTTCTTCCAGGGGATCACTCAGTGTGCTTGACTAATTCAGTCAGTCTCCAGTGTTGAACTGCCATGGAGAGAACGGAATGTATGTAAATGACAGAACTCTCATTAGCGTTGCCAGTTTCAAACTGCTGCCCCTAGTGAGTGCTGCATCCTGATCAAGGCTTCAGATTCATTGTGAAGCCTAACAGGTAAAGACCTTATAACTAGCTATACTATTTAACCTTAAACCCCATCTTAATACCACAAAAACACAGTCCCTGAAAGAATGGACAACAATTACCAACTGGTTTAAAATGCTCAAGTATTAACAGGTTTCAAATCACTGTCCAACAATAAGATAAAAGGCAGAAGCAGCAAGATAAATAAAAATGTTTTTTATTCAGGCACCGACAACCAGTTCCAAGTGCCCCTCCCCACAAAGACCAAATGTTTTTGTGCGACACCCGTGGTTTCTCAAGATCAGGGGCCAGATATTCAAAACTTTGCCCCTGGGCCAAGTTAACACTGCCCGGCAGACAAACTTACCCCGGAGCACAAAGCAAGCTATATTCAAAAGGAATAGACGGGGCAAACAGCTTCTGAAAATAGCATGGGAATGAGGCCGGTGCAGACTGGGCTGGGACTGCAGGGCAAACATAGCCCTGGAATAAGACAGCACTGAATATAGCAACCAGGAAGTACAAACCACAACAACAACACAGTGCACAGCGACGTGAGGGAAGGTAGAGATGAACTATGTGGCCGATGTGTGTGCCAGCAAATGCATGGACCTAGTACAGCTGCAGGCAGCAGCAGATGTGAAAGAACAGTGATCAAAACTGTATAATATTCCCATAACTGTTAGTGCTGCGCTAACACATTAGTGCGGCTTTAGCGTGGAGCTAAGCTGTTTGCTCGGTGCAAACACGTTTGCCCCATGCTAAGATTTGCCATATTCAAAAGTGACATGCAAATGAGCCTACTTAGGTAGTCTCTGGGCAAAAAGCCAGATTAGCATCTCATTATTCCCTGATTTGCATGCAGTTTGCCCAGCATTACTGCAGGGTCCCACAGCTCCACCTGTAGGTCAGTCTGGAAATACAGGGGCTGGCTAGGTCTGGCTGCAGCTCCACCTGTAGGTCAGTCTGACAGTGCATGATGGTTACTGCAGGATACATGTATGCAGTACAGCATAGTATTGTGTGCCCCAGGAGACAACACAGCATAGGCACAGGCGATGGTGGTACTGCATGCAACACATCACACTGTAGGCCATGCTACAGTGCACAGTGGACACTACAGTAGCATGGGGGCTGGTAGTGTGAGGGACACAGCACTGCCTATGGTATGTAGGGCAGTGATGACCACTGCACTGTCACACATGACAGGCCAAGCTTGCAGGTGATTACTGATAATGGACAGTACTGTTTTGCTGTTGTGTGCTCCACAGATCCTGCACCTGTGGCATGGGATGTACACAGTGACATATACATGGCGGCTGTGTGTGCTGTGGCATCTGCACAGTTGTCGCGGTATGTGGCTGGGGGGGCATGTAAGATCCGATTGGCACACAGGTGGTGGGGTATTCCCACTACTGGCCCATGTGCACTGCGTGATGTGTCCCAGCCTTATGGCCACACCTGGGCTGTGGTGAGGTCTAGCCACCCGTGACATCCACCCTCAATGGCTACCATGCCACAGTGATGCATGTGTGTGCTGGCATCTGTTGGTCACCACAGATGTATAGTCTGCAGGTGTGTGCTGTGATGGTCACACTACCATGATGTCCCCTGTGGGCCAGATCACCCTTTACTGCCTGTGCTTGGCTGGGACTGGTGGCAGCTGCTGGCTTCATGGTGGTGCCGTCAGTGAGCAGCATGTGTCCACCATGTCTGGCATTTTCTAAGTGTCATAATCATATGCTAGGGTCACACAAACCAAGCAAGCGCTGCGCGAACACCGTGCAAAACAACAATGTTGCACAAAGCTGTTTGCCCAGGGTTAAGACCAGCTTTTCCTGGGCAGTAATTTGTACCGTGCTAAGGGTTGCACTAAGTCACGCTAAACACCTTAGTGCAGCGCTAGTCGCTGAATATCTCATAGCACCTGTATTCATGTTCACTTTGCCCCTTGCATATAATTATGGTTTGCCTGGCGCTAATGTGGTTTTCGCGTGCTATGTGGCCTTAATCCCACGCTAAACCCGCGCAAATGGTTTGCGCACTGTGCAAAGCTTTGAATATCTGGGCGACGGTGGCATTTATATTGCACATTTTAAAGAGACTTTTGTTAAGGTGACAGTGCATAAAATATACTTAAAGTGTCTATTATATAGAAATCAATCCTTTTGACATGTTTAACAATACATTAACAGATCGAGGGCCAGATATTCAAAACTTTGCCCGGGCAAATATGCTTGCTAGCGGAAAACTTAGCCAGACACAGAGCACGCTATATTCAAAGGAATAGCCCAGGGCAAACAGCTTCGAATATGGCATGGTAATGAGGCCATGCAAACTGGGCTGGGAGTGCAGGGCAAAAATAGCCCTGGAATAAGACAGCACTGAATAAAGCAACCAGGAAGTGCAACCCACAACAACAACACAGTACACAGCAACATGAGGGCAGGTACAGGCAGAACTACGTGGCCAATGTGTGTGCCAGCAAATGCATGGACTCAGTACAGCTGCAGGAAGCAGCATATGTGAAAGAACAGTGATCAAAACTGTATAATATTCCCGTACCGTTAGCGCCCTGCTAACAATTAAGCCTTGACATTAGCGTGGAGCTAAGCAGTTAGCCGGAGCAAACATATTGCCGGGGGCTAAAATGTGCCATATTCAAAAGTGCCATGCAAATGAGCCTACTACGTAGTCTCTGGGCAAACAACCGGATTAGTATCTCATTATACCCTGATTTGCATGCAGTTTGCCCAGCGTTACAGGAAGTCCCACAGAGCCACCTGTAGGTCAGTCTGGAAGTACAGGGGCTGACCAGGTCCAACCCAGCTCCACCTGTAGGTCAGTCTGGCAGTGCATGATGATAGCTGCAGGCTACATGTAAACAGTACAGCATAGCATAGCATATTATACCCCAGGGGACAGGACACCATAGGCACAGGTGGTGATGGTGCTGCATGCCACTGTCACATTGTAGGGCATGCTACAGTGCACAGCAGAAACTACAGTAGCAAGGGGCCAGTAGTGCGTGGACACAGCAGTGCCTATGGTGTGTAGGGCAGTGATGATGACTGCACTATACACAGTGAGCGGCCCAACCTGTGGATGTTTTCTGACACTGGACATTACTGTTACACTGTTGTGTGACCCACAGATGCTGCACCTGTGGCATGGATGTTTACAGTGACATGTACATTCCTGGCTTTGTGTGCTATGGCAGTTGTACAGCTGTGAGGTATGTGGCCGGGGGGGGCATATATTATCCGAAAGGCACACTGGTGTTGGGGTATTCCCAATACTGACCCATGTACACTGCATGATGTGTCCCCAGCCTTGTGGCCATACCTGATCTGTAGCACAGCCTGCGCCACCCGTATATGCTCCCTCAACATCCTCCATGCCCACAGTGCTGCATGTGCGTGCTGGCATCTGTTGGTGTCCAAGGAAGTGTGGTCCACAGGTGTGTGCTGTATGGCCACACTGCCGTGCTGTCCACTGGTGGCAGGGTCACCACTTACTGCCTGGCATGGCTGGGACTGGTGGCAGATGATGGCATCATTGTGATGCCATCAGTTAGCAGCATGCTTCCTCTATGTTTGGCTTTATCTATGTGTCATATTTATTTGTTAGGGTCGCGCAAAACCCACCCTAAACCCGTGCAAATGCAGCGCCAAAGCCATAATGTCGCGCAAAGCTGATTGCCCAGGATTAAGACCAGCTTTTCCTGTAGGCGGTAATACACCGGCGCTAAGTGTCGCTAAATTAAGCATAAAACCACTTAGCAGCTAATCGCTGAATATAGCATTGCGCCTGTATTCATGTCAGTTTGCGCCTTGCATACATTATAATTTTGCCCGGCGCTAATGCAGTTTGCCTGCGCTATTTGGCCTTTTGCATATGGCAGACCCGCGCTAATCCCGCGCTAAACCTGCGCAAATGGTTTTTGCCCAGCGCAAAGTTTTGAATATCTGGCCCCTAAAGTGTAAAAGTGCACAAAAGTGCAAATGCCATGCAAACATAAAAACTTGTTTATTCAATAATTTTTTAAGGGGGATATGTGTACCTAATCACCAACAGCAGGTTTAAAACCACTAGTGACAACAAGAAAAATCTCTGCATATGTTTCTTGTGGTGTGCAGATGTTCCTATAAGTTTATTAAAAGAAGTCTATTTATTATGTAATATCATATAAAACATATGCAATACAAAACAGAGATTTTTTTTTTAATTTACAATTTAAGGAACTTATAGGTACATCAGGGAGTGAAGGAAGACCAAGGAAGGGTTAGTGAGGCTTAATAAAGGGAGGAGGGTGGGCAGAGGGTGACTGTGAAAAGGCAGAGATACTAAACAAATATTTTGCTCAGTATTTACAAAGGAAGAGAGGGAGGTACCTAAAACAAACAGTAGAAACACTCTGGATACAGAAGTTGATACCAACCCATTTACAGAAGAAAGGGTTCTGAAAGAACTCTTAAAACCGAAGGTAGACAAAGCAATGGGGCCTGATGGGATTCATCCCAGAATTCTAAAAGAACTAAGGGTAGAACTAGTGATACCACTGACTACCCTCTTTAACAAATCATGCGAGGATGGGGTGGTACACAAGGACTGGAGGAGGGCAGATGTGATTCCCCTTCACAAAAGTGGGAGCAAGGCAGAAGCAGGAAACTACAGACCTGTTAGTTTAACCTCAGTGATAGGGAAAATGATGGAATCACTTCTGAAGGAAAAGAATTGTTGAGTATCTAGAGGCCAGAGGGCACAGGACCCAAGGCAGCATGGATTCACAGCGGGAAGGTCATGCCAGACAAATCTGATAGATTTCTTTGACTGGGTGACCAAAGTAGTAGATCAGGGAGGGCTGTGGACATGGCCTACCTAGACTTTAGCAAGGCATTTTGACACAGTCCCACACAAAAGATTAATATACAAGTTAGCCAGCCTGGGAGTGGGTCCCAAGATGACAGCCTGGGTAAAGAAATGGCTGGAGAATAGGACACAGAGAGTAATAGTAAATGGAGTCCACTCTGAAGAAAGGGGGGTTACTAGTGGGGTACCGCAGAGTTCAGTATTAGAACTGGTCCTCTTCAATGTCTTTATAAGTGACATTGCAGAGGGACTGGAAGGAAAAGTATGTCTCTTTGCAGATGACACAAAGATCTGCAACAGAGTTGATGCACAAGGTGGGGTGGAAAGGATGAGAAGGGACTTGGCAAGGTTAGAAGAATGGTCAAATGTATGGCAGCTTAGATTCAATGTTAGAAGTGCAAGGTAATGAACCTGGGAAACAAAACCCAGGGAAGAGATGCGAATGGGGGTAAGATACTAACAACAACAAAAATGGAAAGGGACCTGGGGGTAGTCATATCAGATGACCTAAAGGCGGGCAAGCAATGTGAGATGGCAGCAAGAAGGGCTGGGAGATACTGGGATGAATAGGGAGAGGCATCCCCAGTAGAAAACAGGAAGTTATTATCCCTCTGTACAGACAGGTGGTGAGACCCCATCTGGAGTACTGCGTGCAATTCTGGAGACCCAGTCTCCACAAAGACATAGACAGGATGGAAGCTGTCCAGAGAAGGGCAACTAAAATGGTGCAGGTTCTGCACCGGAAGACATATGAAGAGAGACTTAAGGAGCTTAATATGTATAGCCTCGAGGAAAGGAGGAGGGGGGGACATGATAGAAACTTTCAAGTACCTCAAGGGAATCAACAAAGTCCAAGAGGGTAGCATCTTTCAAAAAAGAGGTGTGCAAGAACAAGGGGCACAATTTGAAGATGGGGGCTCAGAGGTAATTTAAGGAAGTATTTTTTCATAGAGAGGTTGTGGATGCATGGAGCGGCCTTCCGGAGGAAGGTTGTGGAGTCAAAAACAGTGGTGGAATTCAAGCATGCATGGGACAGTCATAAGAGCAATTCTAGGGGTGAGAGTAGGAAGAAGTAGGCTGCTGGTTAACTAGGATCTGCAGCTTATCCATTAGGTAGAAATGGGCAGACTGTGTGGGCCAGGCGGTCATATCTGCATCAAAATCTATGTTACTATTTTATTAGTTCCTAAAAATATATTCTATATTTTAAGCAGTTTAATTTAATATTTTCATTGTTTAAATTATTTAAACTTAACATTTGAACTTGTTTAAGTGGCTCAGCAAAATATCCTGTACTAGGAGTTAGTTTAAGCTACAATGACTGCCCCTAACAGTAACAGCACCAGCAATGATGCCCCTCCCAGCAGTTTTCTTTAGTGGATTCATTGTTTTATATGGAAGGTACCTTGAACCCTATTGCTACAACCAACAGTCCAAAACAACATGGCCGCACAATCACCTTGGGAGCAGAGACGGAACACTCAGCACCTATCGATATTAAAGAGCATTTGTTATGTTGTAATGCATAGCACTCAAGGTGAAGTGGCTTTATTGGCAGAGGATGTCATTGTCCACATATCTTGCTATGAACAACACACCGCGTGGTTTGAGAGGGACACTCAAACCAGCTTTTGGAAATGATAGAGGCAATTTTTTGGCCAGCTGGCAGGCACACCTTCTTAAATCTATTGCCGGCCTAGTAGAATATATTCTTATGACTGCAGAGGAGGTAGAACAAGAAGTCAAAATGGAGCTCCAAGAAGGAGAAAAAAATGTACTCACTTTTAGAGAGCAGGCTGAATATCAGGACTACCAGAGAAGATTAGATGGGACAATCAGAAAACAGGACATCAGGATCGAAAGGATTAAAAGAAACAAATTTGAAAGGGATAGAAGAGATTATGAGGAAGGATGGATTTTTAATTGGAAACATCAAAATAATACGCCAAAGTCTGTCCTTAAAAAAAAAACAGCAAGATGCAAGAGGAAAGAATCATGATCAGGAGCCACGTCATCATGATGTATACACCAGCGGCTCCAGATCAGATTCTGAGAACGACTCTAATAATTCAAGAGTTTTTTCAGAACAGAGCCAGGGGGACATACTCCCGAATCAGGAAGCATACAGTGAACAAATGAGGGGCTTACCTACATAGGCACAGAGATAACTATTTCATTACCCAACACAGATGCCCCATCTAGTACCCACCAACACTCATCACAATTGAACATTCCCCAACAAATGAACCTTCAGCCCCAGGACCGGCAATTTCATTGCCAGAATGTATACCCCATCGCAGCCCCCCGTTGCCTGGTTCAGGGAAGACACGTATGACATGAAACAAGGGGAAGGGGAAAAAGATGTGCAGCAGGGAGTTTCCGACAGAGAGGGGTAACATACAAACAGCAAAGGGAGAATGACGGGGGAGCGGACGGGGTGCGGGCAGAGGAACTGTATTAGCAGACATGAACAACATTGTCATTAACATTTAAGAATATGCTTTAACTGAAAAGGAATTGGATGTTCTTCAGAAGGGACTTTACTTTGTCCCTACCAAGGATATAAACATTTTTGACACTACTGTTGATCTCTACAAATTTACAAGAAAACTCAATTTGACGGCTTTCTTTTTTAAAGAGAATAAAGCACATAACAGTATGAATAGCACTGAAGATCAGCCTACCACTGACTTAGAGACATTGGAGAACACATCATATGAACATAGCCCTCATTTTAAACCTAAATCAAGCTTTATTCCACCACAGAATACAGCAGTTGGGATTTTTGAACAAGAATGTCTGCAAGACCTGGAGAGTCTTGAGCTCTCTAAAGAAAGATATTACAACTGTACAAAAGAAGAAATAATAGGTATAAACAACCTTAACAAAAATTATGCTATTATTATTAAGCCAGGACAAGGGCAGGGCTATTGTTGTACAAAACAAAGTAGATTATGAAACAGAGATGTTAAGAATTATCTGATAGCGATTTTTACAGACCCCTACAGGGAGACCCCACAGATGAATTCAAAACAGAAATTGATCTAATATTACAAGAAGCCTTTGCTGATGGACTCATTGATCAAAACTCTTTCATGTTTCTAACAGTAGAATACCCTATCAGGGCAGTGCTCTGTGGACTTCCAAAGGCCCATAAAACTTTGGACCATCTACCTGCTAGACCAATACAGTGCTCCCTCACTATAACGTACCCCGTTATAGCAAATTCCTGGTTATTACAAAAAGGTTCTATGGCTCCCAACATTTTTTGCACTTCAGAGTTCATAAAAGTCACTGTGTTTTATACCCGCCTACCTGCATACAAGTACACAGCTCAGTGATGCTATGCACAAAAGAATGAAGGCACTGCTTAATCAAATCTCTGCACTTGATGACAATTAATGCCTATAAATCAATTGTGTGCATTATTTAAATTTCAGTTTACCTTTACCATTTACTTCTGCCTTTACTCGCATCTCAGGCTGAGTGCCGTGCTATATTGAATGTGGTAAGTAGTAGTCCTCATACTCTATCGAAAAAAAACTATCTATCCTTGACAGATGCAGAGCCAGGGAGGGTCTGAAGAAAGTTTCTGCTGAAACCAGGCTTGCAAAATCTACAATATGTACCTGGATGGAACAGGAGGTGTCTCTAAGAAAGTTTGTGTCTGAGTGTGGGGAGCAGGAGGGTATGGCTCAAAAGATGCTAAGACATGCAGACAAAAAGGCTATTGACACCTCAACTCAGATATGGTTTATTCTTGGCATGCCAATGAAGTGCCCATCTCCGGATCAGTCATTTGGGAGAAAGCCCAGCAATCTGCCAAACAAATCCATGGCTAGGACTATTCCTTCAAATCTTCCTCCAAGATGGCAGAATAAAAACACTATTTTTACCAAAGAGCACCACATCATGGTTATAACCCATGGACAGTGGCATCATAGCCATATTCAAGAAACATTATCGCAAAAGGCTTTTAAGTGATCTTGTATCCAGCTCGGATCAAACTTCTGTGACTGAATTTCAAAAAGCAATTGAACTTACTGAAAGTCCTGATGCTGGCCCGTGAAGCATGGGAAATGTCATGGAGGCTACTGTGCTGCACTGTTCGGTTGCCACTCTTGGAACAGCATTTGGCGACCTGCTGGAAATGAATGACAAGGAACTTAAGCCAGATGACATCCAAGAAATTGTTGAGATAGCCCAGCAGCTACACCTGATTGAGCCAGGAAGTGGAGCAGGTGAAAAGATCGATGATTGGATGTGCATTGATGATCATCTACAGGCATACGACCAGCAAACTGAGGTGGAAATTTTACAGTAATTGTGGGGCAGGAACACTCACAATCCTGAGACCACAGCGAGTGAGGATTCAGATGCCAAAGATGTTGCGAAGTGCCGGCAAGCGAGTCTGCAATCATGGGGCATGAAACCGCATTACAGTGGGTACAAGTTCAGGATGCTAACCCATAAAGGTAATTCAATTAAGGCAGCTCATATCTTATACCAGGGACTAGGCATTAAAAACAAAAAGCTCAAAGCTGCATGACAGACTTTTAAGTGAAAGTTCAACAATTTGCACAATACTGTTTTACTATTTTGATTAATGAAATTTATGTGCACTACTGTGCTGGGTGTTCTTTTAATACTGTATGCTTCTTATGATGGTACTTTAAATATGTGTTTTTTATGTCTATGTATGTCTATTTTGTATGGAAACCACTATTAAATTGTTTTCGAGCACTACCGGAGTCACGCTCATGTTTTTCTATGACAAGAAGAGGTGCTTCTCTATTGGAAATACAGGTTCCCCTTTATTATACTGTGGCATCTCTCAATCCGCAGCAAGATTATTCTCTACAGTTGTTCACTTGTCTACCGACCCCTGCCTCATCATCACCCCTATGTCTTTCAAATTCATTTCTCTTTCCTCCTTCATTCTGTTTTTTCACTTTCCAAAATTTTCTTGCAGGGTGTCATTGAGTGCTATTAGCTTCTGGTCCATAGCACTCAATAAATGAAGATGTTTGCAGAGCTTTCTGATTTTGTATGCCTAAGCTATTCTGGTGTCAGCCCTGCTCAATTAACATAGTTTCCAGTTCCTCGAGAGCAGGTAGCTACTGCATATCATCTTGTACTGGTCTGGTTTGAAAAAAATTATAAAAACTGCATCTTCCTCATCCTCAAGGCTGTATTGTCCATAAATCTAGGACATAGTCATCACACCTGCATTGTCCTGATTGCAATTTTAGGCTCTGCCACCACCATAACCTGTTTAATGTTCTACTGCGTGGGGGCTGGGGCCCCCCCACCTCTTCTCTTCTGCAAATTTTATGCTTTGGCAGATCCAATCCTGTCTGGGCTCCATTCCCCCTGGCCTATCATATCCGTTCCTGCTGGCCCTGCCTGTGGCTGCCTTCCGTCTGCTTGACTCCCCCCTCATTGCCTCCTCCTTTTCTAGTTTGCTTCCATTGTCTACCTGTTCTCATTGTTCAATCGAGCTTGGTCGTCTCTAGCTGACTCCATCTGGCCCTGCCCTCCTCATCCAACTCGATATACTGCAGTTCTCATCGCATACTTCCTCAAACCTCTGTGGCACTCATCGTCAGTCTTCCTTGTCCTCGAGCATGCCTTGTTGGCCTCGGGGTCTCCTTCCTCTCATCGATCAATCCAGTATGCCTCACTGGGTCTTATACTAGTCTTCTTCTGGCAGGCTGCCTCCATCTGGCCTGCACTCAATAAATTCTTTTGGGTGTCCCTATCATCCCAGCCATCATGAATTCTCTCCAATCATGGCTTCACTCCTCATATCATACATCATCCGATTTGCTCCTCTCTATTGCTTGTCCTGAGCGTACCCTCTGGTTCGCCTACCTCTCTGCTCAATGATGGCTCGCACCTACCTGCTTATCTGTTTCCATCACTCAATCTGTATGCCTCCAGTGACCAATCAGCATACCTTGGCTGACTCCATCTCCCTCCTGTACCGGCCATCACAGATTCAATACCCTCATGTCCTACATTTGATATTTCTTTTGGGCACACCTATCATGACTCCTATGCCATCTCACTGAACCACAGCCCTCCTGCTGTGTATTCAGGTTCACGACTTTGGTCGGTATTCCCTCATCCATACTGTTCCCGCTACCTTGAATCCACTCCAACTCCTCCCCAGGGCTGGCTGGCTGTTCTCCACCATAGTTCAAGTTCATTTTCCAGTTCATTCATGTCTCCTCTACCCTCTGGTTCCAGACACAGGCATGCCTTCTTGGCATCATACTTCCTCTTTCGATTTTGAGCATCTGGTTCCGGACAAAGGTCCTATGCTACCTCATCAACTCCAGCCTCAGGGTCTAATTGTTCACATTGCATAATCAAGCATACCACATCGGCCTCAGTGTCTGCTCACTCACATCACTTAATCAAGTCAGTCTGCATTGTTCTCGGTCTCCTAGTGAGCACATCTGGATACCCCTTGCTCCTCTGACTTTTATGTGGATCTACTCCTTCCCATCAACTACTTGAGCATACCCCTCTCAGGGCCCTGCTGCCTCATGTTCCTTCTTGGATCTGTGCTTCTTTGGGGTTTTTCCCTATCCCATCATCATCCTCCCTACTCATATCCCTCTTATTAATGAACCATTCTCTTTAACGACATACGTCCTCAAATCAAACGTCAACCTGGAAGGAAGGAGACTTAGGCCTTGGATCCCCAGAGGTTTCCTTCTCAAAGGGTTTTTTCCTATCCTCCGTGCCAATGGTCATAATATTAGTTAGAGTTAGTGCTTTCTTTGGTTAATTAGTTAGGCTCCGCTGTTGGATGGAGGCAGATTGTGGCCCCAGCTTTCCCCTCTCTCCTTAGGAAGTCAACCCTTATTATCTTCCCAGAATTCATTCATCATCCTCGCTTCTTCGATGCTCGACACCTTTGGGTATTCTTTATGGGCTTCTTCCTAACCTACCTATAGCTGACGTAATCATTCCCACGGCACCTGTAGGGGGGGAACCCTCCTCTAGGGTTCCTTGCATTGTACCCCTACAGGGTGGTATATCCCATGGATAGAGAGGCGGAAAGCCACAAAGCAAATCAAGTTACACAAACATCATCTCATCTCATTTCATCTCATCCAGTTGTGTAAGCACATTGAATGACAGTTTTAGAACTCACCACTTTGGCTGATAGAATTTTCAATGTCTCTACCACACTTACTATAAAATAATACTTCCTCATATAGATCCTGAACCTCCCTCCTGTCAGTTTCCATTCATATCCCCATGACCACAAACTAGTATTCAAGTTGCATAGTTCCTCACAGGTCATCTTGTTAATTCCCTTCAGGAACCTGAAGATACTGTATCTATCATATCTCCATTGTCTCTTGTCTCCAGTGAGTATGTGTTCATTGCCTTGACATGCTCCTCATAGGACTTGCCCTGTTGGCCTGAATCATTTTGTTACTCTGTTCTGCACTATCTTTCAACCACTCCTTATCCTTCCTGAGGGTTGGGACTCCAGAACTGGGTATGACTATATGAAGAAGACAACAGAATGAGACCATTTGGTCTATCTAGTCTGCTCATACTGCAGGGTCCACAGCTTGAGTTACATACCTTGCCCCTCTCCCCAATCCCCCATCCTTTTCATCTACCCTTCCATGACCCTTACTTTGCCCATAAGTCTATTCCAGTCTTTCTTGAAGCTGTCCACTATCTTCAACAAGACCACCTCTCCTGGTAGTGCATTTCAGCTTTCCACCATCTTCTCCATGAAGAAATGTTTCCTAGCCTCCCTCCTAAACCTCCACCCCTCCAACTTAAGACTGTGTCCCCTCATGTTTTGGTTGCCACTTAGCTTAAAGAGATCCTTCTTATCCACCCTATTCATCTCTTTCAAGTACCTGAATGCTTCAGTCATGTACCCCACCTCTCTCTCTCCTCTTCTCCTCCAGGGAGTACATGTTCAGGGCCCTCAACCTCTTCTCGTATGTTTTATCCTGCCGACCCATAATCATTTTTGTTGCCCTCCTTTGCACCATATCCAGCAGGTTAATGTCCTTTTTAAGGTATGGACACCAGTACTGTACTCCATACTCCAGATGTGGCCTCCCCAATGACCTGTACAAGGGCAGTATAACCTCCTCTTATGTACTCCTGGTTCCCACTGTCTATGAAGTCCAACATTTTATTTGCCCTTGCTGCTGCTTTCCTGTAGTGTGTTGAGTGTTTCAGGCCACTGGTGATCATTAATCCCTGATCTCTGTCCTCCTCCTCTTATCTGCTATCAATACCACTACCAATACATTACCTGCACTTTTGGTGTTGAATTTCAACTGTCAAACCTTAGACACTCCTCTAGCTTTTATAAGTCACTCTGCATTTCCCTGATTCCCTCATCACTATCCACCCTCCCATAGAGCTTCGATGCCATCTGTGAGGATACACAACCTGCCATACACACCTGCCTGGGATTCCCTTGCCAAGGCTGCTGATGAACATATTGAAGAGGATCGGACCCAGGACAGAACCCTATGGTATCCTGCTTATGACCTACCTCTCCTCTGATTTAACCTCATTGGCCACAACCCTGTGCTTCCCCCTTTAGCCAGTTGCCTACCTACCTACCCAGTTTACTATGATCTTAGCTGCACCCTGATCTACCATCTTCTTCAGCAAGTGCCTGTAGGCACTGAGCAAATGCCTTTGCTGAAGTTGAGTAGAACAAATCCACAACATGGCCCTATGAATTCCCTCATCACCCAGTCAATCAATACTATCAGGTTAGTCTGACAAGACCTCCCTGCTATTAATCTGTGCTGTTCACTATCCTGGAGACCGTTTGTCTCCAAGTAGTCCCTAAGGTCCTCTTTGAGCTATGACTCCCTATAATAGAGGTAAGATTGGACCCCTGCTTGGCTCATGACATCCTCCTCATGCCTTACTCTGCTCCTGCTACTCTTAGACAAGATAGATAAGATAAAAACTTTATTTTTCAACAGGATGAAAACTTTTAGGACCAAAGGCCCTGTTTAACAAAGTTGTCCTGAGTTTGAAAGGTTACCAACATACATAAGGTATCACAGGCATTATACAAGAACAATACATTTAAATAGGTATACAGTTTCTGGGCACATAAACAAACATCACAAAACAGGTAGCTGACAAGGAAGATTGTCAAAGCACATTCATAAAAAGCAGGTACAGACATCCATCCATTCAGTATCAATTTTGGTCTTAAAGATCTTTAGTGTCTTTGCATTCTGAACCTCTGGTACCAACTATTCCTCCCTTCTCTGAAGAGTAGGCGCCCCTCTCAGTACCTCCCTTTTTTCTAAGTTCTGATTTGGCTCCCTCCCCTACAACCTTGGCTCCCTCCTTTCCATCTCCACTTCTGCTCCTGCTTGTGAAACTCTTACTCCTTCTCCTTCTCCTTTCTTTGTGCTTTGACTGCAGCTGTGCAGTCTGCCTACTTCTTCAGACTCACTAACTTCTGGTCTAGCCTCCCCTCCTCCATCCCCTTCTTCTCCTCCTCCTCCTCCATTCTGAAATCCCAGCTCTTTGAGTACACCACACATTTTTCAATCAATCAATCAATCAATCAATCAATCAATCAATCAATTACTGGTGGATTGAAACCTGCATTACTGCATAGAGATTCTTTATGGAAAAAAGCAAGGAAAACTAAACTTCCAGCTGATTGGTCAGCCTTCAGAGCAGCTAGGAATCAGTGCACTAAGCTCACCGAAACTGATCTATTTATGACATCATAATGCTCAGGCCATGATGTCACAAACATCAAATGTGATGTCAGCTGTAAACAGTCAAATACCTTTTGAAATACTCAGTTAAAAATGTGCAATATTATCTGAAATATTTACTAGACGAAGATCAAAACAAAGTAAAAGAAAACTAGAAAATAATAAAAAACAATTGTTGGGAATCTAATAGTTTTGTGTTTTCATTTTAGTAAACAGCTGCTCTTTAAGAATAATTGTTTGGTTATCACTTTTCTTTAATAATTATTTCTCTGTAGCACTCCATATTGTCAATGGGTAGTTAGTACATATGGAAATGTGCACCCCTACTAGGAAATATGGCACAGCCAAGGCAGCAAACCAGCATAGAATCCTGGGTACATGAACATTTTGAATAGCAGATACTCTCAGTCTTTGTTGTGTCATTGAAGAGGAGCAGCATAGAAGATTTCCTCTGAAGAAAATTAATTTTTTCTGTGTTTAATATTACAGGGCTGCTCTTCTGCAGGACAAGATGGGACTACCTGGTGACAGGATCCCCTCTCCCCCCAAATTTAGAAATCATGCCTGTTAAGCTATAAATAAAAAAATAAAAAACAAAAAAGCTGTGGCTTTCAACTTGACTAATCTGCATTATTCTTTCCCATTTCCATTGCTTGACTGTGCTTGGACTGGGGGCCACATTTCGCCATACTGTTTTTATGGGTGTTTTGCCAGGTCTCTAATTTCTTTTGTTTTCATTGTCTTTTATGGTGCCACAGGTAAGTGAATTTCTTGTTGTAATTTATGAGGGTCAGTTAATTAGGTTTTATTTCCTTATTTTACATCTCTATTGGTGTTGGATCACCCCCAGGGAATGTTAGTAGGAAGCTATCTTTTAGGACTGTGAGCATTTTGCTTAAGTTGCCTTGAGGACTATTTCTGGAGTGTTGTTCTCCATGGGGATTTTACTCTTTTCCTTTGTTCCTGTGATATTTTTTTTTTGGGGGGCTGTGTTTTCTGAGCCTGTTTTTCAAGCTCACACTCCTTTCAGTTTTTTATTTTCCTAGAGCCTTTTCCTAGCCTCCTTGAGAAATTGGCCTGCACTCTTTTCACCTTTAGAGCCATCCTGGACATTAGCGCTGGCATTCTTTTCATGCCCTTAGGCTGAGTGCTCACTTACCAATGTGATGACATCACCCATAGAGGCGTGACATCACAGGATCATTCACTCACTCATGTGAACACACCTGTGCTCTATGCACACTAGACACAGCTGCCAGAAACTGACTTTTCTGCTTGTTTAGAGCAATGCGATCATCCTTGTACAGACAAGCCTTTTCAGTAAGGCTGCAAAGGAATACCAGTCTTGCCACAGGCTCCCCTCTCATAGTGTTCCAATCTCTTAGCCTCTCAGTTTTTTTCTTATGAAGCTCTCTGCAAGAGCGGTGGGGATGAGAAGCTTGGAATAACATTTAAGTAGCCTCAAAGAAAGAAAATGAATTGTATAATCTAGGATATCATTTGGTACAAAACCACTGACATCATGGCTTATCACAGGTCTATGTTTTTTAAAAGTATAAGACCCATGAAGTGTAATAAGACCTTCATATTTAGGTTCATACTACCCTCTATGTAACAAAAGCTAATATGTCTATCATGGTTCCCCAGCCAGAACTCTGAACTTGGGAGTGCACCTGTTGTACTGACTGGCAGTGGCAAAGCAAAATTGCACAAATCTTTGTTGTTGCTCTTAAATGAGCTATTGTGTCCTGATATTCTAGAAGATATCCTCCAACACACCCAAACCCAAGATGGGCCCCTCAGCTTGGAGGCTTACAAACGTCCATTGCACCAGAGCAGGAAAAACTGCTAAACTAGATCTCCAGGCAGATCCTGACCTGACCATAAGAGGGTCAGGATGATTATACCAGGAACTTTGGGAAAATCCTGACCCAAAAGTGCTTCTTGATGAGGAGGAGGAGGACCCCTCTGATGAAGAGAAGGAGAGGAAGTGGATGGAGCCTAACAGGAGGTGTTTGATCCCTCCCCTATTTGATACAAAATACCTGTCCTACCTTATAACAGTGGTCTGTAGGACATTGCAGTTGAAGGAGGTGCAAACCATGGAGTCCTTACGTATGAATCCAATACTGTCCACATCCTCCTCCACACCAAAGTGTTTTCCAAACTTTATACACTGTGACCAAATTACTGAACAGGAATGGGCAGGCACGGACCAGAGAACATATCTACCCAAGCCCAGAGTGAGGTGTTACCCTTTTATGGAACAGAATTCCTGCAAATGTAAAACTCCACCCCTGACAGTTAAGGTTGTGAATAACTCTGTAAAGCACATGACTATTCCAGTTGAAGGATCTCTGGCCCTACCAGGTATGCATGATAAGCAAGGCCACTGTTTTTCGGTTTTTACCAGAAAATCCGGTAAAATTCCGGAATTAGGGCTGCCTGAAAACCGGTAAAAATGAAGATTTCATTGAATCTGGCATTTTCTATCAGATCAGTAAATTTATAAAAAAGTCTGTTTTCTTTTAATTCCTTCCTGTACTATTTTCAGTTTGCTTTATTTAATGCTCTGTATCTTAAGCCTTCTTTAATTCTGATTATTTATGCACATACTAAAAGAATGATAACAGAATCCCAGTAAAATCCAGAAATTAGAGTAACAATCACCGGTGAAATTCCAGAATCTTAAGTCTTGAAAATGGAATTTAATTGTTTTAATCACCGTAAATCAGTGGCCTTGATGATAAGCAAGTAGATGCTTTGTGCAGAAGAGCCTTCACCTCAAATGGAGCAAACCTTTGCACCTCATATGAATTCTTTATTGTCAGCGAGGTCCTAAACTTATGGGTTACTGTTCTGGGTAGTTTCGTTCCTTGGATTCTGAGGCAGCAAGCATTTTACACCTGGTGTCCATGGCCTCCATGTTTCTAGGGGATGCCATGGTGGACAACTTAGAGCTGTCAGTTTGCTCCACTTATCTAATTGTGTCCACCATGCAGGGTGTATGGCTGAGGTACTGGGTTGTGGACCAGGCATTGAAGGCGTAGTTGTTTAATCTGGCTTTTGAGGGAGGCCTGTTACTTGAATCAGGCCTTGATGACATTTTGAAAGATGTCCATGATAAGAAGGGACATCTTCCTGTATTGAAACAGAAGCAAAAGACCAGCTCAGGCCCAAAAGATCGAGGAGGTGGCTGACAGAGGCAGTATTGAGGGGGGTCTTCATCCCTTTTGGCATTTCAGAAACCAGAGGAATAAGGGGTCCTACTCTGGGTTCAAGAGCAATAGGGCAGAGGAGCTTTTGGCAGGAAGTGTAATGGAGGACCAGGATGAAGAGGTTGCATCTCACAGTGAGGGTCATGAGCCCATCTCTGCCCTCCTTCCTTGGTGGAACACTGTAGAATGTTTACACAAGATGGGCCCAAATAATGTCAGATGCTTGGGTACTGGAGCTACTGGCATTAGGTTATGCAATAGAATGTGCAACAGTTCCCAGAAAGGGGTGTTTTCTGCAGTCCCTTGTATCAAGGGACCCAGTGAAGAGACCAGCAGTGTCTCAAACTTTAGATCACCTCAAACAAATTGGGGTTTTTGTCCCAGTGCCCCACAATGAACAAGGCCAGGAATTCTACTCAATTTACTTTGTGGTTCCCAAGAAGTCAGGGGAAGGTGAGGAATTCTGACCAATCCTAATAAAATGCAACTAAACAAGTTTTTTCATCACACAACCTTCAAGGTCTCTTGTGTAAGTAGGTAAGTTTACTGTGTATAGTTGTTTATATCTTACCACATAAATTGCTGAACTGAATTCACTGTGTATTGCCTATGTTGAGCATGTCTGCATAGAGCATAAGTCACACTGTTCTGACCAATGTATGCATTTATCATTATTGCAACCTGCTGGTAGCCTCAGCTTTGTGCATGTCTGTCACGGGCTCAGTCTCCTCTGTTCCTGACCATGTTGTACATACACTTTTAGACTCCTTGTGGTATTTTTGTTGTACGTATCTTGGGAGTGGTTTACCCTCATTGTATAGCTATGTAACCTACTGAGATCTGTAACAGGTCCAGCTTGTAAATGAGTACAACTCAATGGTGTTTTCCTTGGTTAAATAAAGAATTGTATTGAATTGAAAAAAAAAAAAGATGCCATCCCTGTGGTCAATCATAAGATCTAGGAAATTATAGACCCATTTTCCTCACATCAACATTGGGTAAGGCATTAGAATGCATCATTAGCTGGCCCACCAGTGCAGTGGTTGGATTTCTACCTGTGATGTCAGCGACCTGGGTTAGGAATGGACCCAGGTGCTAGAAGAGCCAGCAGGGGACAGAGGGCTAAAGCGTCAGATGACTGCTCGCCTTCTCTTGGGAGGGCGACGGGCGTGACCCAGTGCTTGCTGACCCCTGGAGAAGGCTAGGAGAATGGCAATGCACTGGGTCTCAGTGACTAATGGGGCATGGTGAATGTCAGCATACACCTTGACATTTGTGGCACACCATGCCCCTTGGGGAGCAAATGGGAAAAGAGCCCCACAGCCGACCGGATGACGGTCGCCAGTTCACATTGCTGCGAGACCTCAAGCAGTCCATGGGCCACCTCAGTAGCACCCAGGCTTCTGTAGACACCAATCAGCAAGTTTTGTCTGTGGCCCATCCTGCCAGACCAGCATTCTACAGTTTTTTGGGAAAGTAGCTCAATCACTTGATAAAGGACACTCTGTAGATGTTGTGTTCCTGGATTTCAGTAGGGTATTTGATACCATCCCTCATAGTGATCTTATAAAAACCTTGCTAGAATTAGGATTGGATATAAGTGTGGTGGTCTGGATTAGATCTTGGTTCTACGGTAGGAGACAGCATGTCAGGGTTAGAGATATAACATAGGATTGGGCAATGGTGACCAGTGGTGTTCCTCAGGGTTCTGTGCTCGGTCCAATTCTTTTTAACATCTATGTGGCCACAATGAATATTGGTGATGGTGTGTGGATTTCAAAATTTAATGATACAAAAGTAGAATCTATTGTTAGCAGTCCAGAGGAAGTCAATAGATTACAAACCCAATTGTTTAAACTGCAGGAGTGGTCTGCCATGCATAAGCTCAGATTTATTGTTGGAAAATGTGCAGTTATGCACTTTGGTAGTTCAAACCTTGGAGCAAAATATGTTTTAAATGGGCAACAACTGAAAGAACAACAATGGTTTCATTAAGACAAATCATTTTAAATTTAAACATCATTGTAGACAAACTGCAAGGAAAGCAAATGCCATTCTTCATTGCATTTGATGACACATTAGTAAGAGGAGAGAGAGACCGTGTTGCCCTAGTGCTGTTCCCTGGTGACACCACACCTTGAGTATTGCTCCCTGTTTTGCTCTCCTTACACCAGAACTGAGACTGATACACGTGAAAAGGATCAGAGAAAAGTGAGAAAGATTATATCTGGTATGGAACACCTGAGATATGAGGATAGGCTAAACGCATTGGATCTATACCCACTTGAGTACAGGAGATTAAGAGGAGATATGTGCTTACTCTGTAAGGCTTTTTCAAATAATGACTTATGGGATTGCCTGGGTTTGGAACTTTGGGAACAAACATATAGCACTAGAGCCCATGTCTTACAACTCAAGGGAGAAGCTAGTGTAACTAAGGGAATCCTGGAGGTCAGGGGTAAAGGGCAACAGACTTCTAGAAAAATACTTAAAGTGATCTTACGAGCTCAAATGGGCAGACTGGATGGGCCATAGGCCCTTATCTGCTGACAGTATCTATGTATCTATGTAACTAAGAGATGAGCTGGGTGGTATAATCAGAGGATTGTCAGTTTATGGAACAGGTTACCAACTAAAGTTATCAGCAGTAGCTCTATATCTATATTCAAAATTAAATTGGATAACTACTGTATTGCAGAGAATGGGTATCCAGGGCTACACCCTTGTGTAAAAAGGCAAGCTTCATATGGGGCTATTGCTCGATTAGCTTGTACATTACCTATGTTACCTGTGTCCAGCCAGGGGATTATCTGGCATCCGTAGATCTGAGGGATGCATATTTCCGCATTCCCATTCAGCAGTCTCACTAGAGGTTACTCAGGTTCGTGATTATGGGGCAACACTTCCAGTAGAGGATACTTCCTTTGGGCTGGTAACAGCACCTAGGGTGTTCTCAAAGGTTCTCATAGTCCTGGTGGCTCAACTGAGGCAGGAAGGATACCATGCCTATCCCTACCTGGATATCTTGCTCATTAGGGCTTGCAGTATAGTCTAGAGGTTGATTGATTGATAAAATGTTATTTTTATACAGGATACATTTGTTGGGGAGTTATCCCATTTTCAATAAAGACCTGTGGTTCAACATAAGACAAAATAAATACATAATTCAACAATCAAGTTTCACATACAACACTAGATATAAAAACATTATATAAAACATGTACATTTGGAGTTAAGGTGCGATACAGGAGCTTTTTAAAGGTAGTAAGATTTTGAACAGATTTCAAATCTGGTGTTAGTTCATTCAATGGTCTGATAAACTGTTTTGTAATGTGGTGTCACCCAGTCTGTTGTTGGATCTTACCGATGGAATAATTTGCTTGTTTTTCTATCTTTACTTCGGGGGTTTAGTTATTGCCAGGTGTTTCAGTGGGTGTTTGTCTTTAAAAAAGATTAACTCGTGGCACCATACTAGCCATACATAGATTCTTTTGGACTTAGGTTGCAACCAGTTAAATCTTTTAGAGTGCAATGGTGTGTACCATGCCTACTTTTTGTAACACATTTTCCTAATCTGTAATAGAGTTGTTCAATGCATTTTAATGCAGTTTGAGTTGAATACATATATAAAAAAGAACCATATTCTAAGACCGGAATTAACAGTTGGCCCATAAGCGTACTTCTGGTTTCCACACTGAGACACCCAGCAACCCTTCTCAAATCCCATAGGAGCTGATTTACTTTCCTAACTTGTTGGAAGATGTGTTCACTGTATATTAATCTTGAGTCTATTAAGACTCCCAAATATTTGTATTTATTAACATTCTTAATGGTTAGAGTAACGATCTGTGAATGAGCTTGCTACATTCAGCAATCCTGGATTTGATTCCCACAACCTCCACTTGCATACTGTGTGACTCTGAGTAAGTCACTTAACCACCCCAGTGCTCCAGGTCACCCCTAAAAACAGGCACTTGTGCCTAGTGGGTCTTAACCGGTTAGTATTTAAAGTGTCCTTTTAAGTTTCCTATGGAGTTATAAAATAATACTGAACTTCCTTAATGTTTCATTGCATTAATTATGAAACTTCTTGGTCTGATGTACTTTTCTAATTCATTATTTTAGTTATAGTGAATCAAGTATATCTGCACTTGTATTTGTTTTACGTGGATAGGCTGGCCTTTGCTGGTATTTATAATATGTATATTTTACTGTATTATATGTGTATATAAGGGATATACAATGGTGAGCTGTTAGATAAATTATTTATCTACACAAGTGCTGTTTGACCTTAGGTAACCTCATGAGTGGCATAAGCCCGCAGTGAGATGTCGAGTCAAACAACAAATGACAATAAATCATGTATCTCGGCTTACCTTTGTATATTTCATTGTCTAATAAGGGATGCTTTCTATCAGTGCAGGAACATTTGGTTTTGACTGTTTATCTTTATTTTAAATGATAATTTCTTGGAGTTTTGGTTAACTTTCCAGAGTATGTCCACCTAGCATACTGGTTGCTATTAAATGAAACACCACTCATTTTGTAGAAAACTTCTTGCTGAACAAATGTCATACTCACAGTACTATGCTACCTTTTTCCTTTTAAAGTTATTCACATTGTTAATCAAAAAAGGGAAAAGAAAATTTAATTTTACTGTTTTTTGCTAATTATAAAAAAAAACTAAAAGGTATCCATAAATGAAACACCACTCATTTTGTAGATATTTTTGTGCTGAACATTTTTCATGCTCACAGTTCCAAGCTATCATTTTTGGTTTTAAAGCTATTCACATTTGTTTGTCAAAAAAGTAAACAAAAAATGTAACTTTCTTCTGCTTTTCTGCTAATTGTAAAAAAATCTATGAGGTATCTATACATGACACACCACTCATTTTGTAGACAATTTTGTGCTGACCAATTTTCGTGCTCACAGTACCATGCTATCTTTTTTCATTTTAAAGTTATTCCCATTTGAATATGGTTAGTGCTGCTTCTGAGGCTGAACATTCTAAATGAATTCTAAAGAGATTTGTGACATAGTAACTGTGTGTATAAATGGTCACTGCATGTATAAATTTATTTATACATACATTGACTCAAATAAACGCATTTATAAAATGGGCTAAGAAATCCCAACTCACTGATTGGCTACAACATCATCTGAGCCGTGTCCTTATCAGATGATATTGTATCCAACTTTTCACCCAGCAACATGCCGCTGGCGAGAAAAAAATCAGTGAGCTCTGCCAACTGAAAACAATAACGCTGACTGGCAGAGCTCACTGATGCCACAGTGGGAAGCGTATTCCTCACACCGCGCACTGAATCGCAGTATCGTACTTCACACTAATGTAGCACAGCATAAAAACAAAAAAGCTACAGAAACAACCAAAACAAGCCACAATCATAAAAAGGAAGAAAACAAAACCTGTCACTGACGGCAAGCGCTATTGAAACACAAACCGGAAGTGTCATCCTGCTTAAAAGTGAACCACAGAAATCCTTCACAGCACCTCTCGCATCACAGCTTCCGCAATCCATCTATTTTCCACACCAACTAAAAAATACTTAGCGGTTTAAACCAAAATCACGGTCGAAGTCTGGCGCCATAGGCGAAGCATCCACCTCGACGACTGGCACAGCTGCAGATTCCATCACCCCACAGCACAAACTCCCGATCTGTCTCCTGTAAGTTCACGACTACGCTGTTAGTCATATAATTGAAAACAAAGAATTATTCAATCAAAATCCATGTCAAAAATACCTGGACAGCTATAACCCATGATGCGACAGGACCTCTGAAGCATTTCTTTCGTTCCGTTTCAAACAGGATGACACTGCATTTCTTTCGTTCGCTTTTAAAGAACCTGACACTACCAATCTATCTCTAAATACCGTCCTTTGCCGTCAGTGACAGGTTTTCTTTTCAAACTATTTTTTAATGATTTGCAAGTATTTTCAGGACCTCTGCACCATTTCTTTCATTAAACAACATGACACTTCATTTCTTTCATTCGTTTTAAACAGGCTGACACTTGCCATGTATGTTTAAATACGTCATCTTCCGTCAGTGACAGGTTTTCTTTTAATAATATTTTTAATGATTTTAAAATATTTTCTTTCTTTCTGTACCTCTACAATTCAATAACAAATAATATATTTAAAATCTTCAACTACTCATTTAAAACAAGTAAGCATATTACTATCCTAATGGCAATAATACCATGGAAAAAAAGGGACTATTTTTTCCTACAATCTCTTCTTATATTATTTATTAAAATACCAATAAAAAACTTTCAAAACTACAAATGTTGATTCACTTTACAGTTGCCCATTTATAAAGCGTAATAACACTCCGAGGTGTAGGTGCATTACTGATAAAAACACGCCCTAGGGCATAAGCACTGGCGCAAGCGCCGTGCTCAGCACACCCCTCAGGCGTGCTCTTATCAGCATGTAACCACACCTCATCATGTGTTAGTTATTGCTTACTTAACACACTGACTATATGTCCACCCCATTGCATAAATATATATATATATATATATATATATACACATACTTATTCTTTGCATCATTCCATGTTGTTGTGTGGCTAGAACTGAGTTTTCACCTCTCAAATAATTGTGTAAGTTAAGTATTTTTCTGCAGTATTTAGCTGTGTGTCTACACTCATTTTATAATGAAGATGTGACACTCCAGCATGATTTCATGAATTTGTTGCAGAATTGATTCTTATATTCATTTTGTTTTTCTCACATTATACATGTATATAGGGTTATGTATTTACGTTCTTTATGATATTTAATCTTGTGTTTTCTTTTTTCTTTTTTAATAGTTTAATTAGAAATGGGGCACTGTCTGTTTAAGACTGATACATATATAAGTGTGAGTTAGAGGGTGTTTGTCACTTCCTGAGGAAGCCCTTTAGGTGAAACCGGTTGGAGTGTTTTGTGAGGGCTCTGCCTGTACTATCCAGCTCTGGTGCATTAGAACTTTTGTAAGTTTGTGCTCCTTATATGCCTTGTAACATATTTTGCCTTTTGCCTTTAATAAATGCTGTGAATTTGATCACACTTGTTGGCTGTTTTGTAGTGTGTGGTGCTGATCTTTTGGGATTTGATTTGACTATATTCCATGCACACCTGGCTGGAAAGGCGGCTAACTTTGAGCTTGGATTTAATTATTGTAGCCAGCCCCCAGCAACCATTTTTTGAGCTCACTGGGTTGTATGTGTTTAGTTTAGTTTATTGTTCAGCTAAAAGCCAGTACAATATCATTAACAATGCAAACATTCCATACAAAACACAGTACATAAAAGCAGTAGCAATAAACATACTCTGTGATATAAAACACATCATAATGAACAACAAATACAATTTGTAAATAGTATACTATAACTGTATAAGATTTAAATAATTAAGTTCTGTCTATATTCTGACTAATAGTACTAGAAATAAGCCCAGATAACATTCCTATGGGCCAAAGGCTATCCATTAGACCGGACAATAAATAGCAGTCCAGTCTAACCCAACAGGATTTAGCCTCTTCAGCTACATCATGTCTCTTCAATACCGACTTGATAGCTAAAAGTTCATACTGCAGTAATAAAGCAACCATTAAAGGTAATAAGCAGAAATACTGCTCTATACCATGCAGACTACTTCCTAGCTGACCCCTCCTGTTGGCTATACCTGAGGTGCTTAATGAAACCATACTCTAAGAGGGGTCCCAACCAGTCACAACGTAATCTCACCAATCCCACCTGGAAGCCAGTGGGGTCTGCTGGCAATGAGAGAACCTGACTACTAGGGCACCATGCAGTGCATACTGCTCTGTGCCCATGACACATCCCTCATCCAGCTACACCTGTTGGCCTCTTTTGAGTATACAGCATGACTCTGTGTCCCAGTTCAGTCCCCTCCAAGACTACAGCATCACAATATCAGCTCTTTGACAGCCCACTGGACACGCCAGCCTTGAAGCACGTCCACTGGGACACCACGCGACTCATGCCACCCCGTGTCACACTGGCTACGCCAACTCCAGTTATACCCAGTTGTCCACACTTGCAACAAGATGTGGCTCCATGTCACTGATAAGGCCATTCTTAATGGGTAGAGCTAGCTCGCCTAATACCAAACGGCCACAAGACAAACCCAAGCCCTAATAAACTAAAAACTCTAAAAATCAGAACTTCTCTCTCTGGTACCCTTTCAATTATCCAAATTACAGAGTTTCAGTCAAATATCCGAGAACAACTAACTAACATTCAAATAATTAAAATACATTCTCAATTCAAACATTAAATACAATAGGTATATTGAATAATTGTTATGACTGCTATGATACATAGGGTCCCATTACATAAAATAAGATTGCAGCATACAATAAATTCAGGAATAAAGAGTGAGACTCCTTTAAACCCCCAGTAACCATATTTCTAACAGGAACAGAAGCTCCACTAACATTAGGAGTCCATTGAATCTAATATGAACCTGCTTAAAAAAACAAAAAAAATAACAATACATTTAATATACATAATCCACAAGGACTCTCATTCACTTGAGTCACTTAAAGGGTTTTTATAGATTCAGAAAATATTTATACAAGCTGAGGCAGAAAACCATTACAGCCAGCTCCATCTATTTGTGGCTTCCATCCAAAGCGACTCCATATAAGCCTCACAGTATTTACTCCAAAGGGAAATAAAAATTTACCCCATATCCATCAATGTTCTCCAAGCAATAAAGGCAGAGCTGGCTCTAAAGGATAGAGACCCTCAATTGACTCTTCGATAGTCACTAAAAGAAAGTGTCTCTTACCAGGAAAAAAGGGTCTTATGCACATTTTACTCTCTTTTACTCTTTTACTTTTGTTTTGTAGGCCAAGGGTCAGAATTTCAGTTCTACTACCAAAGTTTTCAGTTGCAACCTGGCCATAATTCTTCTTCTGTTTTCAGACCTACTCCTGAAGTATAACAGGCACTGTTGAAATAAAACAAAGACAGCGCTCCCCTAAGCGCAATAAACACAGACTTGCAAGGAAAAATGTTTAAATACTCGAACCCCCAGGCAACCATGGCATACCTGTTTAAGGCTTAAGAAAAGCCTGCAGCACAAGTGCAACTCTCATTTCACCTCCTCTCCTTTCTTTGAAGAAACTCGGAGTCATCATTTAAAGAATTTTGTTAGTCACTTCAAGGTTAATAACAGAGTACTCGGCTGCTTTTTGACTACTTCAAACACTCGCCTCCACACGGGTAAACCATACTGTCTTCCTCGCCTCTTAGCAGAGCACACAATGAAAGCCCATTCAATGAAATCTGAACGATGGACAAGCACAAAAAAAAGCCATACAAGCGAATACCAAATGGTAAGTGTCTGAAAAACACCAGGCAATGAGTAAACACTCAGCCAACACTTTATTCAACAAGTTTTACTACTGTAAATGCAACCTGTTGAAAATTAGTTCAGCTTTCATTCATCTGAAGCTTATAAGTTCAGAATAAAATAAACTGGAGCACAGTTGAAAAAAAGCAGAGTGGAGCGGAGAAGCATTGCAGCCATCTTGCTGCTTGCTCCGCACCTCATGACTGCACTACCTACTATAGCCTAATGTAAGACCGTATCCGGGTTGTATGTGTGACACATAGCAATTGTTTGGCAATTGTTTGGCATAAGAGTACTTCCTCAGTTCTGGTTGCCTTGTCTTACAGAACTGGGATGTCTAATAATATATTTACAGACATCCAGCTGGGTGGAATGGGTGGAGCCCTCTCCTCAGTTCTTTTTCCCAACACTGGTGTTGGTGACTCCTTCGAGTTAGAAGGGGTTCAGAATTTAACTACACAAGATGTTTCACCTGTGGAAATCATCTCCACAACTGAACCAGACATAGTTTTAACATTTTATGAATTGGAAGCAGCTTCACTTAAAGCAGGAAGAGTTTTTTGGCATCGTAATACTTTAGAGGACTACATAAGAGTCAAGAGAGTTCCATGGGGCCTTAGAATTTTGCAATGGCCTGGATATGGACATGATTGTGAAATTTTTATTAATGGTTGGAAGGACCAATTATTGGCAGCATCAATGCTTCTGATTCATTGCCTAATTAGAGACTATAAATGACAACAAAATGAAATATTACATAAAGTGGAAGCCTTAGAGCTTAAAGTTACGGCATTTAAAATACATACAGATTTTCTGGACTTTGAGACAGTATTAAAACAAGCGGAGCATCTGAGACAACAAAAAAATACACATATTTGAAAGAGACCATCAGGACTATGCCCTTGACAGAGTCTTTACATGGTCCAATCAACAATCTAAAAAACAAACATCTACACCTGGGGCTGCAAAATCACGTGGAAACAATCACAGATATAGGAAACAAAGGAACTTTAATAGGGACACTGGACATACTAGTAAACATACAGACAATCCTTTGTCTTTGAAATCTATTCTGAAGCATTTACAGTTTGACAGAACCTTCGACCATTTTATCTCGAACTCGGAATCAGAAACCTCAGATGATTTTTTAGAGGACAAGGGACTGAATGAGGAATCAGAGCACAATTTACATCCAGAAATGTTGACCCCATGGCGCAGTCCATGGACAGTTCACTTCTGGTTGGATCGGCAGGAACCAAAAAGACCAGACAAGGGGGCAAGAAACAACGGAAATGCGGGGGGGAGGAAATCAATGATGGACACAAAACAAACGCATGGAGGGGAATCCACAGAACAAGCAGGTGACCCAGAACACTAGAAAATGCCATCGGAAGAAGTTATTGTGATCACACGTTCATCTTTGGATTTGAAAGCAGATTGCAATTCAAACAGCAGATTGATGCTTATTTGGATACTGCTTGTACTGGAGGTGTGATTTCTGAGGACCTCAGGTCCAACCTGACCATTGTGTTCCCTGTTCATCAGATAATTTATGTCCTTCCAAAAGTGCATAAGTCTTTGGTTGATCCTCCAGGATGCCAAATAGTATCAGGTATTGGGTCTCTCACTGAGCCATTATCCAAATGTGTTGATTCACAGTGTAAACATCTGGTTCCTTTATTGTTGTCATATGTGAGAGACACCACCCACATAATAGGCGTCCTAGGGAATATGCAACTAGAATCACATTGGTATCTTGTTACCTTGGACGTGGATTTTCTCTATTTCAATGTCCTACATGATGGGGGTGTTTCTGTCCTACAACATTGGTTGGAAACTGGGACAGAGTACACCATGGCATTTATTGATTTTTTATGTGATTTAGCCACTTTTGTGCTTACCATGAATCACTTTATCTTTAAGGACAACATTTTCCAAGTCAGAGGTATGGCTATGGGGGTTGGATTTTCCCCACATATGCCAATTTATATCTAGGACTATAGGAGCTTCGATGTATTTATGACAGAGAAAATAATCCATGCTAAGATTATATTGATTTGTGTGCAGATTTATTGACAATGTATTGATGGTGTGGTAGGTGATCTTGTGCAGCTACATGCTTTTATAGCATTCCTGGTAGAATCAAATCCGAGTTTATGATTTAGTGTACACTACTCATTATACAGCATTAATTTTCAGATTTGACAATCTTGAAGGAGAAGATGATACCATCATCACTGATATTTTCAGAAAACCAATGATAGGAATGCTTTATTACAGTCCAGTAGCTGCCACTCCTGCCACACCATCAACAATATCCCAAGTGGCAGACATGCCAAGGGATCAGTTATTACAATATAGGACTAAAAATAAAGATAGTCCTGGTAAGATTCTGTTTAATGCTAGATATGAGGCGATAGTCAGTTGGTTAACCATACTATTGATAAATATTGGCACATTTTGAGCACAGAAACATCACTTAAATCTGTGGCATCTATACCACCAAAATTATGTATAAGCGGGGCACTAATCTGAGATATCTACTTGTTCATAGTCATTTGCCAGTTCCAAAGAATAATAACTGGCTTCCTAACAAACCTTAGGGGAGTTTCTGCTGTGGTAGGTGTACACAGTGTTCAGTGATGGTTAAAACTAAAACCTTCACTACAAGTAATAATCCAAAATCATTTGAGATCAGGCATTTTATTAATTGCAGTGCCAGTTATGTCATTTACTTAGCAACATGCTCTTGTTGAGATTTCTATGTGGGTATGACCACACGCCTCTCAGGACCAGAGTGTGAGCATCTTAGCTCTGTTAGACTCAGAGGGAAAGACTGCATTGTGCTCCATGTTCTCTCACAGAGAGACACTAAGATGCACAAGTTTACCTTTTGTGGAATTGACCATGCTTGTGTTGGCCCTAGAGGGGCAGTATCAAGCAGATCTTGGCAAAGAAGGAAACTTTCTGGATATACACATTGAGTGCACTAAAATTTCCTGGGCTTAATGATGAGCTTGATCTCTCAGTTCACTTACAAATGAAGAGATACATATATATTTGTATATATGTATGGAGCAGTGATCCAGATAGTGCATTAGTATTTAAAGTGTCCCTTAAAGTGTCCTATGGAGTTACCTATATAAATAATACTGAACTTCCTTAATGTTTCAATGCTTTAATTATGATCACTTCTTGGTCTGATGTACTTTTCTAATTCATTATTTTAGTTATAGTGAATCAAGTATATCTGCACTACTATTTGTTTTTACGTGGATAGGCTGGCCTTTGCTGGTATTTATAAAATGTATATTTTACTGTATTATATATATATATATATATATATATATATATATATATATACATATATATTCTTTTGCATCATTCCATGTTGTTCTGTGGATAGAACTGAACTTTCACCTCTCTAATAATTGTTTGTTAAGTATTTTTCTGTAGTATTTAGCTGTGTGTCTACACTCATTTTATAATGAAGATGTGACACTCAGCATGATTTCATGAATTTGTTGCAGAACTGATTTTATGTTCATTTAGTTTTTTTCACATTATACACGTATATAGGGTTATGTATTTATGTTCTATATGATATTTAATCTTGTGTTTTATTTTTAATAGTTTAATTAGAAATTGGGCACTGTCCATTTAAGACTGATATATAAGTGTGAGTTAGAGGGTGTTTGTCACTTCCTGAGGAAGCCTCTTTAGGCAAACCGTTGGAGTGTTTTGTGAGGGCTCTGCCTGTACTATCCAGCTCTGGTGCATTAGCACTTTTGTAAGTTTGTGCTCCTTTATATGCCTTGTAACATATTTTGCCTTTTGCCTTTAATAAATGCTGTGACTTTGATCACACTTGTTGGCTGTTTTGTGGTGTGTGGTGCTGGATCTTTTGAGATTTGATTTGACTATATTCCATGCACACCTGGCTGGAAAAGGTGGCTAATTTTGAGTTTGGATTGCTTATTAGAACCCATATGTACTAACTACCCATTGACAATGGGGAGTGCTATAGAAAGAAAACATTTCTTTATTCTTACCATAATTTCCTTTTCTGCTAGCTCCAACATTGCCAATGGGACCTCTCCCGGGAACCTGGCTCCTGCTGGAGAATATTGTCCAGTATGCACCTAGGATATCTGTTGTGTCTTCAGAAACCTTTGGCTGTAAGAAGTGTTGACATCCTTCTATGATTTATCTGCTGATGTAAAAAACAATGTATGCTACAGAATATCTGGTTACAGTCATTCAGGTTAACATCTTTTGATTTTTTTTTAACAGTGAGTGGTGCCTCTTTGTTACAGGTTAGTTCTTACACTGTTTGCCATTATTCTAGTGTTATATACCTTTTCTGTTAATAGTTTTGTCCAGTCTCATGTTAGCTGGCTGAAAAGACTAAAGAAGATTCAGCACAGGAGAAACACAGAAGGTGAACATCTTTCCACCGTTCTGCTCATTGGAGTGAGGTAGGGAATCATTTTTGTATCTTCTTCTTAAGGAAATGGTATAGTCTTGCAAACACATTTGATACCATTGCTTATTGTCTCAGTGGCTCAGCAGGTTGCACACTCACCTCTGAGGCCAGGAGGTCAGATAGCTGTGGGTTCTTTTCCCACACCAGGCACTTGGATTAATATCCCAATACTGATACTGCAGTGCAGCATGAGGGGATGCTACACTCCTGAGATGCCCTTTTGGATGAGACATTAAACTGCCTGTTCTGGTGGTTGTTCAGGTGGACATTAAAGATTCCATAGTACTTCTCAAAGAGTAGGAGAATTTCCCCAGTGTCCTGGACAAATTTCTCCCATTCACTAAAATACTACCAGCAGCTAATCTGGCTCAGTTTCAGTTGGTTACCATCTGGTCCCTCCCCAGCTGCTCCTGAAAAGGGACTTCTAGTCTCAGTGGGCCTACTGGGTCAACAAAATTCAATAAAATAAATAAATAATTATTGTAAGAAAGAGCAGCATAGTCTGGACACATTTAATTTTATTTTGCTTCACTTTTGCATTGTTATGGGCACTGTGAGAACAAAATGTGACTGGTGAGTCTCTGCTATTCATAATGGTCATATGCCTAGGATTCAGTGCTGGTCTGAAGCCTTGGGCTGTGCCATTTCCCTTAGTAGGGGTGCACACAGGGGTTCAGTTAATTTATTGTCAATGGAAGTCTAAAACTTCCTTGAGTTCAAATCTGTAAGTCATTCCAGTTTTTGGGAAGTCAAAATACTTCCAGGATCCCACTTTTGCAAGTCAGTATTCTAGAATGGATAAATGTATGAATGTTAATATAATAAATTAGTGGTAAAATACAATTTCTTTCAGAAAAATCAATCATTTTTTACTTCCATGCTTGCAATTTTGGAAGCCATCTGATTTTTGGTTTTACATCTGGAAGTCAATCACATCCCCACTCTTTATTTTGGAAGTTTCTGCCTTATTTTTGGAAGTCAAACACTCTCAAAATGGAGTTAACTGAAACCCTGGGTGCATGTTATGCATATGTACTAACTACCCATTGACAATGTTGGAGCTAACAGAAGAGGAAATTATGATAAGTATGAAGAAATGTCTTCATTTGTCCACCAGGAACACACACTGTGCTGATCAAGCAGTTAATTTCCTAGTGCACTGCTCATAGTCACTTAAAATGGGAGGATTGCAGTCTTTGGCTGAAAAGACAACTCAGCTACACCATATGCTTTTCTGAGAAAAAGACTGCACATTAGCTTTACCTTCTTCCACCTAAAAGGCAGACTGGTTCTAAAGGACATAAAATCTGTAGAATAATTGTAAAGTTCATGAGTGCAGGTAAACACTGCAATCATTTTATCTCCTGGATTTGAAATAACCGTTGTATGATCCTGTGATTTAGCAAAGTGTAGCTAAGTTCTGGGTTACCCCAAGTTTGTTACTGAAAGGTTTCACAGCTGTGTTGTACCCAATGTGGGAACAGCACCAACTCTATTAAATTTGATACAGTGTATTTTGTAGAATAAGTTTAACCTTCTGCTTGTTTATTTAATCTGTATTTTTGTCTTGGTTTCAAAGCTTTTTATTAGGATGTTTATTTATTTTATTTATTTAATAACATTTGGAATTACAACCCTTTGAGTCATAGACTCCTTTACTAAGGCTCCACGTCAAAGATCAGTGACAGGATTTATATACAATATTAAGCAGTACAGTGTTCAGGTTAGAGAATAATGAATTGGATTATGCATACAGTGATATTAAAACAGTGATCAGGAGATCATGTTAACGGATTAGTGTCACTACAGGTAATCAGCTTTTGACTCTCACATAACTTCGTGTCATCCCTCTTTGAAGTAGAGGGTCTCGTCACATGCAAGCAAGTAATGTAAACCTAAGAATTATACTTTGGTGCTTTGCAAAGTGCTTGAATCAATTGTGAATGATGTGGTGGTTCAGCACATACAACAGAACAGGTTGTTTTTCCGGTACACAACGTAACTTTGCAAATGTAGCTTGCCATACCAATCCAGTTGCCCTCTGTTTGTATATTAAGTTTGTTTTAACCTTCTATATGTTTATTACATCCATAATGTTTGTCTCAGTTATAAGGTGTTATTGTTAAGAATGTCAATGGTTTTGTGCTATTACTATAAATCAACTTTTGACTTTAACACAGTGCCACACCTCTAGTCAAGAAGAGGGTGAGGTCATTCACAAGTCATTACAAAATTATGAGACTTACTTTGGTGCTCAGGCAAAGAGGTTTTTTCTATATTCTTTCTTTTTCCTCCTCCTTTGAGTGATCGCTGGCAGGTCCCTCCACCCTGCCTGCCACCTAAGTCCAAGTACCACTAAGCCCCAGTATCCCCCATGGATCCCCCCCCAAAATGGCAGGGCTGAGAAGGGGAGGGCCATCCTCCCCCCACCCAGTACAACAAATCCAGATTGGGTCTGTTTCCAACAATCCAGCAGCAGAGCAGGAAGCCGGTTGGCTGGCAGGACTTCACTGATCCTGAGGTTGCCCTTTTTCCATTTTTATGTCCCTCCCCTCTGTGTCCATGAATGCATGTGCATGGCAGCACATGTGTGCCATGTAGCATCTTGCCTCCCTGACTCCGAGGCTGTGATCTAACCTCCACCGGGGTGCAGCCAAGGAGTGGGATAACATACCCTCCCTCCCTGGGAGAGGAGAGCTGTCATCAGATGTTTGATCCTCTCCTCCTCCCCTACCGATCTCCGGCAACCTGAGTTCACACTTGACCCAAGGTCATTGGCGTGGCACAAGGTGTAAGTGTTCCGTGCCTGAACCCTTAGCAGCACTGGGCTGGCCTGAGGAAAAGCATTTTAATTGCAAATAATGTGGTAGTTTAGCACATGTAAGAGAATAGACTCTTCTGTAGCATACAACCTTCGCTCCCAAAGTAAATCCCACCAATCTAATCTCATTGCCTTCAAGGATTAAACTAAGGAATTAGGTGGGTTATGCAATGACTGTGGCCTAACTGGTCTCTGCAAGGCCTTTAACACAGTGAGACTCATGGAGAAAGTAGCATGGTGTGGGGTTCCAGAATCTACAGCACTGGAAGTGGATGGCAAAGTGATAGACCGATAGAAAACAGAGAGGTGGCAGATACTCATTATTCAGAGTGGAGGGGTGTACTGAGCAGAGTACTCCAGGGGTGATGAAAGCTTCATTGATCAGCAGATTTGTTAATGACCTGGAGAAGCGAGCATCGCTAAAAACACTCAATCTCGAACTGGGGCATGCTGGAGAGACAGTAGTAGGGTATGGCTATTGGAGCAGGCTGCTCCACAAAGACAAGGAGAAATGTCAAAAACAGTGCATTCAAGGACACATGTCAGAAGCCATTTCTCAAATATTGTAGCAAAAATAGGCTTCATTATAACCTGGCTTTAAACTGTAAACTCATTCACTCCACAGGAGCTCTTTCAGAGTTCCACCACTTGTCTCCTGTGTACTCTTAACACTGCATCTTGGGCCTTTCTAAGCAACAGCTCCATAATCAGCATGCCACAGACAAATGCTAATACATTATGAACACAAAGTATGAGTGGCAAATTAAGCACCCACACATTAGATGTAGTTACAATAGTACATTTGTGCTAAAAAGCAATTTTTCTAGTATGAAACATGTATTTTCCCGTTTTAGTCAAGGAGCTTTCGTGATGTTTGAGGGACAAATGTCAGCCATACACACCATACCATAAACAAATGTGAATAACTTCTAAAATATACGTGATACACACGAAGTATCAGTGGCAAAGTTGTTCAGCACAAAATTGCCTTTCTAACCATGCTATGCAGTCAATTCTAATCAATTCTGGCTGGCAAATGAAATAAAAACATATGTGTGACATCTTCAGACGTTGCCAGAGCACACAGGAAGTCTGAGCCGACTTCTGTATTTGTTCTGGGACACACTATAGTACATTTACTGCCACCTACAGGTGTGTTCTAGGAGGCAATGAGATAAAGGAGTTAGCACAGAGAGAATGTTTTTTTTCCTTTTTTTTTCCATACTTGTTTTTCACTGCTGGTGGTGAGGGTGCTTCTTCCATCCTGGCAACTGCTACACTGGACCACCATGCCCGAGATCCTCCACAAATTGCCCCCTGTGGCAGGGCCAGGAAAGGGAGGGCCCCCCCACCCAGTGACACATATTCATATGGAGCAGGACGATTGGCTGATGGTGCGGGCCAGAGGTAGGCAGGCAGGGCTTCATGTAACCCACACCAACCTATTGTTTTCCCCTGGTTCCCACATCAGAAAATGCATGTGGAGGTGTGCACACACTTCAGGATCATGGCCCCTCCCTTCAAGCTGCTCTGTGCCTGCACCACCAGTAGGCCTCCACCCAGTGGCAGTCAAGGGCCAAGTCGGCTGGCCACCTTTCCCTAGGAGTAGAGTGGTCCCTGGGAGGTTGATCCTCACTCACCCCGCTGACCTCCCAGCAACCCACAGTCCTTCCTGAACACCGGTCACCAGCATGGCAGGAGATAAAACAATCAATACTTCAGCCCTCCACACCACTGGGCTGGCCCAGAGAGAATGTTTTAATTCAGTATTAAATTTTAAGCACTTTATTTAATCTTTGCACATGAATTATTTTTGTACTTTTCATCCTTCAGATTTGTGACAACCTCCCTCCTTGGATCCTCACCATGGTACATACATAGAGGGAGAAGGTCATGGACTAGGGAGTGACTCCAGCTTCTAGGGGCATAGGGATGGTATCTTCAGTCTGGGAGTCACCAATTGCAAACAGTCGTAGTTCTGGCTGCCACTTCGTCTTTCACGCAGCCTCTTGGGTGCTGCCTATGTTCCTGCACTATTCCAGCTGAGCTGCTCTCCACTTCTTCTTTGCTGAAGCCATCACTGGGAGGGTTGCATCTGTACCAGCCATGCATTTGTGTTGCTTGACTTCCAGTAAGAACTCCCTCCTGCAAGGGCTCAACAGAGCCGCACTGATACTGGTCCAAAACCAAAGTGATTTACACAGCATCACACACGGGTCCCACTGGGTACCAACAATACAAGGAAACTCAGCAGCATATAAATCAGGCTCACTTCACAATGTCACACTCTGATCACTTACTTACAGTTTACAATAAACAACACCAGAACTCAGAGAACTACTCTCAAGTCAGAAAACTGTTTGCAAAACATCAGTTTTATTTTCACCGACTGCACAGATCAGAGTAAGCAGGATAATTGCATAGCAGGAGCCCCAACTGCCTCAGGCAACAAGAGTCAGTATTTACAAGTCCTGATCTCATCTGCAGCAGGAACTAAATTTAGCAGCAGTGCATCATACTTGCACTTTATGCTGTTCCCATCACAGCCATGAGGGAACTGGGATTAACAGAGGATATACTGTATCTGTGCCCCAAGAGTGCAGCTTTATAAAGTAATTCAGACTCTATAAAAGGGTAATGGATATACAGTTACCTCCTAGCTAGCACAGAACAGTACCCAGCCATGGGTACCCAGCAGAATGATGTAGAAGAATGGCTCATTGCATCTTACCCTGCCTTTAGTCCTCACTGTCTCTGTGGCACTTCTCTGGTCCTCTGCATCAGATGCACTCCACCACAGAAGCTACCTTGAAGCAACAGAGTACTGCTGCAGGTTAACTTCTGGACCTCAAGACAGCTGTCATGATCACCATCAGGTGGCTGTCCTTGAGGGCAGACCATAAACAGGCCCTTTTTGTCCCACTTTAACCTCTTATCAGCATACGAGCCTCCAGAAACCCAACCAGAAAGAGCCAGAGCCACACCAGACCAAGACCCTGCTACCATCTGAGGCCCACAAATCCCATCTGTCTAGTCACTGCCATTTCACATCTCCTGGATGCCTCAGCTCACTAAGCTCATCACTTATGGGAACCCAGAGTTACAGAACACATTTAGATGGGACTGAGGCCCCAAACCTTTTGCAGGGAGCAGGCAACCAGAGAGCCTGGGATACAGTCCGACAGTCAAGCATTGCTACTTATAAGGCATTTGTTAAAGTGGTATCTTAACATAGCATCCAACAGATTTCTAATGTGCACTGATTACAGATACAGATAAATAGCAGTTTTACAGTAATCAATAAATACTGCACCAAAAAGGTGGGAAGGGGAAGGAAGGAAACATATTCAATTCAGTGCTTTAGAGTAACTGGTAATTGCTATTTTTCTTTTAAACTTAGATTGTGGGCTTGTAGTGACACTATACTTTCTTTGTTGTCTTTACTTATAATTGTTTTGGGCTGTTGAAAATTTAAAACATAGTGGTGGTGTAATTCTGTGCTGTCTTTAATTGCTGCAAATTTTGCCCCCCTCCCTCCCTTCCCCAACACTTAATTATATGCCCTGATAAATCTGATTGACAGGAGCTAAGCACAGGTATAGTAAGAGGTGTGAAGTAGGAGGGGATAAGGGAAAAGCCCACCCTCAAGCACGACAGTGTTTTGACTCATTTATTTATTTATTGGTTTCTTTTCCCTTTAAAAAAAATTATCTGAGGATCAGTGACAGGATTTTTAGTACAGTAAATTAATAAAAGAGAACTAGGAGAGCTTCAGTAGCAGACAAGTTGTGGAATTGCAGTATAATGTGGGAGTGGTGCAATGCAGTGGCTGTGGGGCAGTCATATTCAGGCAGACCTTCTGGACACTGAGGTGCTGCCCTATCTGCATGCATTCTCTGGACTGTGGGATGAGTAGCCAGACTCAGAGCGGAAGTAAACTGGGTCAGAGTGCCATCACCCCTATCCAGGGACCACCCAGTCCAATGCAGCTGCCTCAAAGGATGCCAAGAATGAGGAGCACTTGGATGACAGTGGGCTCAGGGAGGGTTAGAGCAGTCAGGCAGAGGCATCCCAGATCCTATTCCACTCAAAGACTCATATGCCACACTGGCAAATGAGGACAACCAAATAAGTACCCAGAGAAGTGGAAGGAAGGATGTGGAGTTAGCCAAGGAGGTGACCTCAGTGGGGAAAGCAGTGGACCCCAGAGGAGGAGGAGGAAGTGAATCAGGTGGGGACTCCATCGTAGAGGGATCCAGCTAGGAACACAGGAGGGAGGACAGGAGGTGAGGTGCCTATCAGGTGCCACGGCATGGAGGGATGGAAGGAAGATCCTGGGGATCACTGGGAAGGCAAGACGGAGGGTGAGCTGGATGTCATTATCCACCTAGGTACTAATGACTTGGCATATGGGAGCCAAGGAAGTTCAGGAAGAGTTTAGGAAACTGGGGAGGGGTCTCAAGCAAGTAGCTACTTCTGTCACTCTCTCAGAAGTACTACCTGTGAGAGCAAGGAGAGATAGAGTGCATGCACCAGGAACTTTAACTCATGGTTGAAGAACTGGTGCTGTGAGGAAGGGGTTTGGATTCACTGGTGACTGGGGACCCACCTGGAGGGATGGAGGTTTGTTCAAGCCTGACTGCCTGCATCCATCCTGGAGGGGGATCAAGCACTCAATGATAAGTTTAAATGCTGCATTGACAAGCATTTAAACTAGCAAAAGGGTGGCAGGCCAGCAAGGAGGGTACCTACTTGCTCACCCGCCACACAGCAGTGGAACCAGTGAACCAGAGGAGTGGCTATCTCTGCAAGGCAGTGTGCAAAGATGGAGATTAGTGCCCAAGAGGTGGATAAGCAGAAAAGGCAGAATTCAGCAGAAGGGCAGACAGCAAGGAGAACCAGGGATAAATGACAACCAAGGAAGGGGCTGGAGTAGAACAGTGAAGCAGTCTAGGGAGGTCAAATCATGGAAAGCCATGTGTGCAAATGCCAGGAGCCTTAGCAACAAGATGGAAGATCTGGAGGCTGTCATGGTACAGTCAGACCTGGACATTGTGGCCATCACTGAAACCTGGTGTAATGATAACCATGACTGGGAGATGGCCATACCTGGCTACAACATATTCAGAAGAGACAGAGCAGGCAGGAAGGAGGAGGAGTGGCACTGTATGTGAAAATGACATAAGGGCCACAGAGATCCAGGAGGAACAAAATGGGGAGAGATACTGTGGGTTAAGCTGGAAAGGAAATGGGGACAGCCATCCGCAGGTGTGGTCTATAGACCACCAGCCCAGGAGAAAGAAACAGATAGGGAGTTGATGCTAGCCATCCAAAGGATGGCAGACAAGGTGAGGTAGTACTGGTTGGAGACTTCAATATTCCAGATGTGGACTGGAGCATCCCAGCAGCAGTATCAACTAGGAGCAGATTTATCCTGACTCCTTCAGGGTGCCTTCCTCAAGCAACTGGTCATGGAACCAACTCGGCAGAAGGCAATACTGGACCTTGTGCTCACAAACAGGGACAGTGTGATGGGGGTAACAGTGGGGGAGCACCTGGGAACAGTGACCACCAGTCATTGTGGTTTGAAATCACAGAAAGAGCAGAACCAAACCACACAAAAACACGTATCCTGGATTTTAGGGGGCAGACGTTGGGAAAATGGGGAGATACTTGAAAGAGGCATTAAGGGGAATGGGACAGGAATCAGGGTTGAGGAACAGTGGGCAGTATTTAAAATGGGGATTATAAGAACAACAGAATTATGCATTAGTAGCAAGAGGTTAAAGAGGAAAGAGGAGACCATTATGGTTTCCAAAGAGGTAGCAAAGAAAGTGAAAGCCAAAAGGTGCATTCAGGCAATACAAAAAGACACAGGCAGAAGGGGATAGGGGAAGTACCAGGAGAAGCAAAGGGAGGCAGGGAGTCAGTAAGGAAGCCAAAGCTCAGACAGAAGAACACATTGCAAAATCAGTGGGTAAAGGGGCAAAACCTTTTACAGGTACATAGTGAAAAAGAAAGACAAAGGAGGGATAGTGAGACTGAAGGGGAGGATAGAGCCGCATGGAGGATGACAACAGTAAAGCTGACATATTGAACAGGTATTTCTGCTCAGTCTTTACTGAGGAAGAGGGGTAATGGGTCTGAAGGGAGTACAAGGGGTGAGAATGGTGCAGAAATGGACACAAGTCCCTTTACGAGAAAGGATCCTGAAGGAACTGGAAGTACAAGAGCTGATAAAGCTAATGGGGCCAGATGGGGTGAACTCCAGGTCCTTAAAGAACTAAGAGAGATGGTGGCTGAACCTCTGGCTATCCTGTTTAGCCAATCACTGGAAACAGGAGGTACCCAAAGACTGGAGGACAGCAGATGTAGTCCCCTTATACAAAAGTGGGAACAAAGAGGAAGCAGGGAACTACAGACCAGTCAGCCTCACCCTCGGTAGTGGGGAAGATCATGGAAGCACTACTGAAGGAGAGATTGGTGGAACATCTGGTTGTCAATGGACCACAGGACCCAAGGCATGGTTTCACCAGGGGAGGCTGCTCAGACCAACCCTCATTGAATTTTTGACTGGGTGACTAGGGAGGTGGATCAGAGGAGGGCAGTGGACATAGCCTATCTGGACTTCAGCAAGGCCTTTGACACTGTGCCACATAGAAGACTACACAACTGGGGAATATGGGTGTGGGCAGGACAGTAGTGTGGTGGGTAGGTAACTGGCTGGGTGGCAGGACACAGAGGGTGGTGGTAAATGGCTGTCACTCCACAGAGGGAAGAGTGACCAGTGGGGTACCACAGGGATCAGTGCTGGGACCGGTCCTATTCAACATCTTCATCAGTGACATTGCGCAGGATCTAGAAGGCAGAATTTCACTGTTCGCTGATGACACAAAGCTCTGTAACAGATTAGACACACCAGAGGGTGTAGACAGAATGAGAAGGGACCTGCAGAAACTTGAAGAATGGTCAGGGGTTTGGCAGTTGAAATTCAATGCAAAGAAGTGCAAGATAATGCATATGGGGCACAAAAACCCTGGCACAATATATCAGTTGAGGGGGTGAGGATATAGCATGCACCAAGCAGGAAAGGGATCTTGGGGTTATCATCTCTGATGACCTCAAGGTAGGGAAACAGTGTGACAAGGCAGCAGGTAAAGCAAATAGGATGCTGGGATGTATAGGCAGGGGCATCACCAGCAGGAAAAGGGAGGTCATAATTCCGCTATACAAGACACTAGTGAGGGCCCCACCTGAGTACAGTGTACAGTTCTGGAGACCATACCTACGTAAGGACATAGACAGGGTAGAGAAGGTTCAGAGGAGGGCAACAAAGATGGTGCATGGATTGCATCACAAGTCCTATGAAGACAGGTTGAAGGAACTAAACGTGTACTCCCTGGAGGAGAGGAGGGAGAGAGGGATATGAGAGACATGCAAGTATCTTACAGGGAGGAACAGGGTGCAGGAAAACACTATTTTAAAAAAAAGATGTTCCAGGACTAGAGGGCATGAGATGAAGTTGGAGGGAGGACGATTTAGAGGAAACATGAGAAAGAATTTCTTCAGAGAACGGGTGGTGGACAAGTGGAACACCCTGCCAGAGGAAGTGGTGGGGGCTGAAACAATTTAAGAATGCATGGGATAGACATAAAGGAATTCTAGAGGTCAGGGGTAAGGGGAAACAGACTTCTAGGAAAACAAACTGAACTTACAAGCTCAAATGGGCAGACTGGGTGGGCCATAGGCCCTTATCTGCCGACACTGTCTATGTATCTATGTATCTATGTATCCCCTACCTGGATGACTGGCTGCTATGGGTGAGAACAATGGGATCAGGCCTGTTACAAAACAAATCTGGCAGTACAATGTCTTTAAAAGCATGATTAGGTGATAAACAGGGCAAAGAGCCATCTAATTCCATCATAGTCACTTGCCCACCTGGGGGCGATAATAAATACCTGGCTCAACCTGGTGACACTGAGAGGAGAAGGTGAACAACATCTGCTCTGTGGTCCAAAGGACCATCTGCAGACCAGCCAGGGCAATCTGGGACTACCTCCAGATGCCAGGAGTGATGGCTGCCCTAATAGACATGATACCATGGGCCAGGCTACACATGAGATTGCTACAGAGGTTCCTGATCAAGATGTGGGATCAGACCTCCCAAAATTTCAAAACCAAAGTCACCTCCACTGCAAGGATCCTGTCTGACCTGAGGTGGGAGACCATATGACAAAACATGATAAAGGGACACCCGCTAGCACAACCTCCCTCAGCAGTCATCACCACGGATGCAAGCCTAACGGGCTGTGGAGCATCCTACCTCAACCATGTCATGCAGGGACTATGGTCTCATAGCAACACAACTCTCCCTATCAATGTCCTGGAGATGAAGGCAGTTCTTCCAGCCACTCATTGCGAACAGCCCAGTACTGGTGAGATGTGACAATCAAGTGATGGTAGCATACCTAAACAAGCAGAGGGGTACAAGAAGCAGAGGAATGATCAGAGGGTCTCCAGACTTTTAAGATGGGCAGAACAAAATGTGCCATCAGTCTCGGCTGCTTAACTGGCGGGCTCAGCCACACACAAGCGGACTGGTGGAGCAGAATCACAATAAATCAAGCAGAGTGGAAACTCAACCACAAGATATTCCACAGGATCCAGAAGAAATGGGGACCATTACAGGTAGGCCCTCATGGCCTCACAGAGGAATCCACAACTGCCCATACACCACTCAATATTCTTGGACAGCAAAGCAAGGGAAGTGGACACTCTGTCAGCACCATGGCAATTCAAACGGGCCTATGTGTTTCCACCAACCACCATGCTGAACAAGGTTCTTTACAAGATTCGAGCCATGGGTCAACAGTTGTCCTTGTAGCACTGGACTGGTCCAGGAGACCCTGATACTCACTATTTCAGGTAATGGTGGTGGACTGTCCAATGCCACTACCCCACTGGCGGGACCTCCTGAGCCAGGCCCAATTCTACACCCAGATCCAGCAACACTGAAACTAACAGCTTGGCTACTGAGAAGGGACAGACTGCTAAGCCTAGAGCTACCTCAACCAAGTAATGGAACGATTGCTACAATTTGAGAGACAATTGACTAATAAAACTTACCAAAGACAATGACAGATTTTCCATAAATGGTTCAAGGAGAAGGGAACATCCCCTTCTGTGGCAGGACTACCACAAATATTGGATTTTCTCAATGACTGAGCAAATAAGGGACTCAGCCCAGCTTCACTCAGGGTATGGACTTCTGCCATCTCCTCCATAAGGAGACCATTACCTGGGGTAGGCCCTATAGGATCACACCCCCACATAGTCAGATTGCTCAAAGCAGTCGCACTGGCATCACCCAGGGTCAGACCATTATGCGCACCTTGGCAGTTAAACATTGTGCTAGAAGCACTCCAAGGTCAAACATTTCAGCAGGACTCACTACACTGGTGTACACTTATAACAGTATTCCTTGAAGCTATATGCTCAGCTAGAAGGATAGGGGAAATACAAGTGCTATCATGCAGAGAGCCTTTCCTCACTTTTCACAACAACAGGGTGACACTCAGAACAGTTCCCTCATTCCTCCCAAAGGTAGCAGCAACTACATATCACACACCGGAGGAAGTCTTACTCTCCTCCCTAGGGACAGGGCAGAATATCGACACAGGGGCACCTCACCCCTGGATGTCGCACACCGACTAAAGAGTATGACAGAGAGTTTGCATAAAACTGACAGACTATTCGTTCTTATCACAGGGAAGAGAGTAGGGCAAGCAGCATCCAAAGATACCATAGCTAGGCAGATAAAACAAACCATATTCACAGCATACAGTGAATCAGGCCAAGATCCACCACAGGGAATTAAAGCCTACTCTACCAGAGCGATCGCAACATCCTGGGCAGAGAGGGGGGAGGCCTCGGTAACAGACATATGCTCAGCAGCAACATGGTACTCCATTCACACTTTCACCAGACATTATAGCCTGGATGGGGAGTCTACTGAAAGGACCTCCTTTGCTAGGGCAGTTCTAAGAGCAGGTACTCAATCTAGATAACTGACACTTGATCTGCCTCTATATTACCCCACCCAAGATATGTACTATAACCACACTGCTACTAAGGTCCCAATGGTTCTGACTGCAGAGTACTATGAAGGGTACGAAACATAATGGCATTTACTCACCTGGTAAAGTGATTATTTGAGTACCCTTAAAATACTCTGCAGCTCACCTGGAAGTGGTAGATGTGGAGGATTTTACTGGTTTCACAGACACAGTCAGTCATCTAACTGTTATTATAAGAATAAAGGGATATGCAAAAGTATTATGGGTCCTGCATACAACCTTCAATTATAACACTGTTAGATGTGATGATGTTATGCTTAAATAAAAAGGATGAAGCATCTTGACAGCACATCCAGTGGTACCTCCTTTCTTACAGTATGACAGTCAGGGCTACCAGGTGATAGTCAGAGAGGGCAGCATTCACCAGAATACAGTTGTTTTTTTTTCCTTTCTGGCTTCTTGTTTTTCTTTTGGGGTGTGTTTTTTCCTATGTCTCTGTTAGTGTACCTAAGATTGCTATGGAAGATTCACACTGGAGAGCCTCAGATGGGACAAGGGGGCTGGCCTCAGCCAGCCTGTTTTTGACTGGATCATGCATCAACCTATGGGATGGATTAGGAATATTCCGATGGTTCTGACTGCGGAGTACTATAAAGGGTACTCTAAAAAACACCTTTACCAAGTGAGTAAATACCATTTTTTCAGTGTCACTATGTACTGTACACATCGCTGTTGGATGAGTCAAATCAGTACTTGCAACAGAGCAGGTATTCTCCACCAAAAGCCCAGACTCTACTGGACACATAAAGCAAAATCGCGCAATAGGGACAGGGGCCCAGTATAAATGTTAATAGCTAGAGCCCTTTGTGAAAATTAGGACTTTTGGGGATGGCGATCCATTGCAGGAAAAGGTACTGTATGTCACCATTTTAGCACACCTTGAGTCACATTACCACAGCAACAGTGGTTGCACACAAGCTAGTCAGGCTGCAGAGCCTGAAAGGGGAGCAACAAGGAACTCTTGGAACACCGGAGATGCCAACTCTATAGTACCATATTCTAGAGTTGGTAACAAACAACTTCTAGCAATTACTGGTTTTGTTTCTAACATTTTTAACCAATACAGATGTCCAATCTTTTTATGCAATTTATTTGTGACACCTGCCATGTGTTTTTCATAATTAGGGTGCGAGTCCAGCATTAGCCCCAATATTTAAAATGGTTAACTTGTTCAAGTACAGTTTTATCTAACATATTAATACAAAAGTGATTGGTCTCTTCTTTTTTACAATAAAAAGTTTATTAAATAACAAATAAAGCAACAGTTCAAAGAATATATAGAAGGCAAGAAAGTATTGCTAGTAAATAAACAGCTAATTAAATTAATACTACTGAGATCATGTGATGCTGCAGCCTGAGCAGTAGGACCGAGTCGGAGCTCCCGCTATCCTAAACTCATTTCAGAGTATAAACTGCTTTTAAAGAAGCTTTACAACACTGCAAAAGAAGCCTGCACTGTTAGTGAGTTGGGGCAACTAGTTTACATCGCGGTATGGAGGCAGAAATGAAACCCGCGATGCCCCGCAATACTCCACCTGTCTCCCCCGAGAAATCTGGGAAGAGACCCAAGGCCCAGTCATCAGGAGGTGGTAAGACGTCAAATACTACAGCCCTGAAAGTGCTGGAGCCAGAGACAGCACCTCTTACCTTGGAGTTGCTCCGAAGAGAATTACTGCCCCTAAGAGAAGACATGAAAATGGTAGCTTCAGAGATTAAGCATTTGGCAGGGGCCCTGGATGATCTGAATGTCAAGGTCACAGATGTCGAAGTCTGGGTATCATCTGTTGAGAAAGCGCTGAGCCGAACCGAGGAAACCGTGACCAGTGACCGCCAGCATATTAAAAAGCTCGAGCAGAAAGTAGAGGATCTGGAGGGGCGATGCAGATGGAATAATGTGGTCATCTTAGGAATACCCGACAAGGAAGATGGTCAGAATGCAATCCTATTTATGCAAAGGCTGTTTGAAAACTTGCGGTCCCTCTCTATGGACACGTCATATACTCTAGAGAGAGGAAGCTCACGGACGTTGCGGCCAATACCAGCCCCAATGTGGCCCAGACCCTTGATAGCTAAGCTACTAAATTATCAGGAAAAGCAGGAAAAGCAGCATTTACTTTCCAAAATAAAAGAATTAAGAAGGTCCTTTGGGAAGGCAAGGCCTCACGGAGTCACCCAGGACTTGCCAGCTTCTGTCTGACAAAAGAAGGTCTCTTTCACCCGTCATCCACAAAGCTTATCGGCAGGCATAAAATTCCGTATGGGATACCTGGCCCGTTTTCAGGTGATAGTGTCGGGGCCTGGGTATCCTTTGAGGATGCAGACTTGCCACGAAGACTTTGCAGAAGCTGCTTCCCAATCTGTTCAGGCCTAAGTGAGGTGGAGCGAGGGGAAGACTACTGGAGAATGACCCGACAAGGATGGCAGAATGTTCTGGAGGAGGCAGACTTCAGCAGGACTTTTAAAACAGGAGACAAGAAAGAGAAAAGTTTTTCTTGGTTTTTGTTTCTAGGGTTACAATCTTATTGCTTCAGTTTCATTTATAGAAGACTGATGGACACAAATAGCTCTCATGGATAATTTTGTTTGAATCTTTGGGGGGGGGGTTGCTTTGATGGAACTGTACAGCTTCAGAAATTCAGATGCTGTTTCAGGCCAAGGCTTATTACGGAGCCCCAGAGGGGAACTGATGGCTACTGCATGCTCACGTTTACCGAGCCTGGGTTGTAGATGGTGGTGTGGGTGGATTTTCCCCCAGGAAAAGTGTGAGCATGCGAGGTGCCCCAGGCGAGACCTACATGAGGGGTTTAGTACGGAGGCTTCTAAGAGGTCAAGTGCATAACCTCAGGACATGAAGCCTGGACTTAAACGTTCATCACAAGGTAATGCCCCCCTAAACAGTTATGTATCTAAGGAGTTTTGGGATGGCGGGAGGGCTATGGCTGTGGACCACAGCGGGACTTGCTGCATCACGTAACTGTGACAGGAGGGTTGGGAGGCGTATGGTACAAGGGTCAATTAAGGATTTAGGGACATTTTTTGAGGGTTTGAGGCGGGAGGATTGGGGTATGCTTGTTATCAAGTGGGTAGGTTGGGGAGGGTTGGTACATTGGTACTTCCTCATGTTCTTTTTGGGTATCCAAGGGGGGGTAAGGGGATGGTATGAGGGGGAGGGGTCCTCAGCACAGCTCAATAGGGATAGTAGTATGATTACACTATCCAGGGCCCTGGTTTTATTAGGGTTTCATTTCATAGCTAGTGAATAGGGCTAACATCATTAGGATTGCCACTTGGAATGTTAAGGGTTTAAGACAGTGTGTCAAACAATATAAAGTTCTTAAGCATTTAGATTTGTTATCAATAGACATAGGGGTTATACAGGAGTCTCACCTGCTAGATTCTGAGGCTAACTGTATAAGACAACTGCAGATTGGGCAAGTTTTTTCGTCTGAGGAGACCACCAGCAGTGCGGGAGTCCTAATAGTGATTAACAGGAAGGTCCCCTTTATAATGAAACAAGTAATTAAGGATCCACAGGGTCATTTCCTCTTTATCCATGGGTATTTGTGCGCTACCGAACTCATTTTGGGGACTGTCTATGGGCCTAATTCCGACTCCTGACTTTTTGTGAAGCTAGTTGATTATTACAGCCATATTCCTCATTGCCGATGGTTGTGGGGGAGATATGAATGTGGTGATGGACTCCTCAATGGACCACTCCGCTTTTCACGAGCAGAGCTGGCTCACCAGCAAAGAGCCTATCAGAATTCTTAGAGTTGTATGCTCTTTGTGACATCTGGAGAGTGCTCCATCTTATGGAAACACCCAGGACTTGCCAGCTTCTGTACGGCAAAGAAGGTCTCTTTTTCACCCTGTCATCACAAAGCTTATCGCGGCAGGCATAAAATTCCATATGAGATACCTGGCCCGTTTTCAGGTGATGGTGTCGGGGGCCTGGGTATCCTTTGAGGATGCAAACTTGGCCACGAAGACTTTGCAGAAGGAGCTTCCTGATCTGTTCAGGCCTAAGTGAGGTGAGCCAAGAGGGAAGACTACTGGAGAACGACCCGACAAGGATGGCGAATGTTCTGGAGGAGGCAGACTTCAGCAGGACTTTTAAAAACAGGAGACAAGAAAGAGAAAAGTTTTTCTTGGTTTTTGTTTCTAGGGTTACAATCTTATTGCTTCAGTTTCATTTATAGAAGACTGATGGACACAAATAGCTCTCATGGATAATTTTGTTTGAATCTTTGGGGGGGGGGTTGCTTTGATGGAACTGTGAGGCTTCAGAAATTCAGATGCTGTTCAGGCCAAAGCTTATTACGGAGCCCCAGAGAACTGATGGCTACTGCATGCTCATGTTTACGAGCCTGGGTTGTAGATGGTGGTGTGGGTGGATTTCCCCCAGGCGAAGTGTGAGCATGGGAGGTGCCCCAGGCGAGACCTACACGAGGGGTTTAGTATGGAGGCTTCTAAGAGGTCAAGTGCATAACCTCAGGACATGAAGCCTGGACTTAAACGTCCATCACAAGGTAACGCCCCCCTAAACAGTTATGTATCTAAGGAGTTTTGGGATGGCGGGAGGGCTATGGCTGTGGACCACAGCGGGACTTGCTGCATCACGTAACTGTGACAGGAGGGTTGGGGAGCGTATGGTACAAGGGGTCAATTAAGGATTTAGGGGACATGTTTTTTTGAGGGTTTGAGGCGGGAGGGATTGGGGTATGCTTGTTATCAAGTGGGTAGGTTGGGAGGTTGGTACATTGGTACTTCCTCATGTTATTTTGGGTATCCAAGGGGGTAAGGGATGGTATGAGGGGAGGGTCTCAGCACAGCTCAATAGGGATAGTAGTATGATTACACTATCCAGGGCCCTAGTTTTATTAGGGTTTCATTTCATAGCTAGTGAATAGGGCTAACATCATAAGGATTGCCACTTGGAATGTTAAGGGTTTAAGACAGTGTGTCAAACAATATAAAGTTTTAAGCATTTAGATTTGTTATCAATAGACATAGGGGTTGTAGGAGTCTCACCTGCTAGATTCTGAGGCTAACTGTATGAGACGACTGCAGATTGGGCAAGTTTTTTCGGCTGAGGGGACCACCAGCAGCGCGGGAGTCCTAACAGTGATTAACAGGAAGGTCCCCTTTATAATGAAACAAGTAATTAAGGATCCACAGGGTCGTTTCCTCTTTATCCATGAGTATTTCTGCGCTACCGAACTCATTTTGGGGACTGTCTACGGGCCTAATTCTGACTCCCCTGACTTTTTTGTGAAGCTAGTTGATGTATTACAGCTATATTCCTCATTGCCGATGGTTGTGGGTGGAGATATGAATGTGTTGATGGACTCCTCAATGGACAGCTCCGCTTTTCTGACGACTCGCTCACCAGCCAAGAGCCCTATCAGAATTCTTAGGTTGTCGCTCTTTGTGGCGTCTGGAGAGTGCTTCATCCTATGGAAAAGGATTTCACCTTGATCTCCTGTTCACAATACTTCATCTCAGATTGACTATATATTCTTCTCACACAACCTCCTTTCCAGAGTGGTTTGAAGCCCTTCTACAACCAGGTCCCCCATCTGATCATGCTCTGGTCGTATGCCACCTAATGCCCTTCGTTTCCCCTAAGAAGCCTCTCAGGTGGAAGATAAATAACTACATGTTAAAGGAGGATAGTGCGGTCCAAGCAATCAGTGAACATATTCATCGTTTCATAGAAACCAATTCCGGTTCAGTTGGGAGACCTGATATGCTGTGGGGAACCTTCAAGGCATTCACGAGAGGTGTCTTTATTAGTCTAGCTACTTCCTGGAAAAAGGAAAAAGAGAGAAAATTGAAGGGGTTATTGTGGGAAATACAACATAAAGAGGAGAGGAGAGATTAGGTCCGCCCTTAACCGAGCTTGAAAAACAGGAACTGGTCAAACTCAAGGTGGGCTACTTAGAATTATTGAGAGATAAAGCAGAATTTGCAATCCTCAGGGCCAGAGCGGCATATTCAGACATGGGAGAAAAAGCTGGGAGGCTACTGGCACTGAGGATCAAGCAAATGGAAGCGAACAGACACGTTTTGGCAATTCGCTCCCCAACAAGTATTACGCTCCTAACGACAACCGAGGAGATAGTTTTGGAGTTTCAAAGGTATTACGCTAATTTATATAGTCCCAGAGATTTGGCTCCGGATATTAGTATGGATTATTACCTGGAGGCCTCCGGACTATCCTCTCTGATGGACTCCCAACAGGGCCGATTGGTCTCCCCTATAACCGCGGAGGAAATCACCAGAGTCGTAAAGGCTTTGCCCTCTGACAGATCTCCTGGCCCAGATGGGTTTTCGGCAAATTTCTATAAAAAATTTTTAAATCTTTTACTCCCCATGTTAATATCTCTCTTTCAGTACATCTTATCCGGCGCACAAATGGACCCAACTCTGTGGGAGGCTTTAATTGTGTTAATCCTGAAACCTGGGAAAAACCCAGAATCACTGGCAAGTTACCACCCCATATCCTTAATGAACCAAGATATTAAAATGCTAGCCAAGATTTTGGCAGACTGCCTAGTTTTAGTAATCCCCGATCTGATTGGGCCAGAACAAGTCGGGTTCGTACGGGTCAGTCATCGATGGACCATCTTAGGACCCTGTCACATGTCCTCTCCGCATCCAGGGATGCCGCTTACCCGGTGGTCTTAGTCTCACTGGATGCGGAGAAGGCATTCGACAGGGTGGACTGGAACTTCCTACTTAGGACTCTGAATGCATGTGAGTTTCCCCACCTTTTTCAAAGTGGATCGAATTTTTACAGCGCTGCCGTCAGCTAGGTGATGGTGAATGGGCGATTTCTGAAAGTTCTTACTCACTCAGGCACCAGACAGGGTTGTCCCCTCTCGCCGTTGCTTTTATTTTATACCTAGAGCCCTGATTCGCGAATCGCAATGCTGTCTAATCCACAGGGTGGTTATTCAAGGGCATGAGATCAAAATATCGGCGTATGCTGATGATCTACTATTGCAGTTGACAGATCCTAGTAATTTGATACCGGCGTTGCTGGGAGTGATCCAAGATTTTGCTGTGCTCTCCAATTACAAATTAAATGTCGACAAATCTCTGGTGTTCCCACTCAATCACAGGGCGGATAAATCGCTAGTCAATCAGATTGGCATGTCCTGGGCCTCGAACTCCTTAAAATATCTGGGCATCCAAGTGGTTAGAGATCCGGCTCATCTTTTAAAGCTAAATCTGGACGATTTAATAAAAACCTTGGAAGTAGACTTGAAGAGATGGTCCAAGCTATCCATTACACTCTGGGGACAAATAAATCTCATCAAGATGAATCTTTTCCCCAGAATTTTTTACCCATTACATCTGCTTAACATGTGGATTCCTAGTACATGGTTCTGCAAAGTTAATGCAATAATAACTAACTTTATTTGGGCCGAAAGGCAACCCAAAATCGCATACCACAAGTTAGCCGCCCCGAAGGATAGAGGAGGCCTTCGCCTCCCATCCCTGTTTTTTTATTACAGGGTGAATCATATGGTTAAATACTTAAGATGGTTGGAGAACAAGGGGGAAATTGCCTCAGCAGAGAGCCTCCCGATATGGTTGCGAGTAGAGTTATCTTATATTAAGCAGGGGGGTCTGACGCCACTATCGTTGCTACATATAAGACCGAGCGACCTCCCTTTGAAATTGAAGCTCACCCCACTGGCAATTTCAGTGAAGGTACATGCACAGATATGTTCCAGTATGGAATATAGGCAGGTGATGGACTTGGCCCAACGGTTTGTGGTAACCTAACATAAAATTAGATAACAAGCCAATCAGCCAAACTGGCTCCCACAACTGGGTAATGCTACCCTTGCCCAGTTAGTGGCTGGATAGCTCATGGCTCCCAGTTACCACTATCTTGAGCAGGTTCGGATACCTATTAAATCTATTTTCAAAGTTTACCAGTTAAAACACTTACTAGTAAAAGAGTTTGGGCCACTCCCGCCTCCTTCAGATAAGAAGAGGTTCCAGGATGTGCTGCGAGCATACATAGGACACAGACACTCTGTGTCCAAGATTTCCAAAAGTTTATATGACTGTAAATATCCTGAAGAATTCATACCAAAGACATACTGGGCAGTGTATTTTCCCGGTCTAGAAATAGATTGGGCAGCTCTTTGGAAAAATGTTCAAAGATATATTACGCAAGATAAATTGAAATTGACACAATTTCATATCTTGCATAATATATACTACACTCCTCAGAGACTCCATAGGTTTGGCCTTTAGGCTCGGCCCTCTGTTCCAGATGTGGACAGGAGGAGGGTACACTGTACCATATATTCTGGTCATGCCAAAGTCACTACTCTCTGGAACGATATCCGTTATAGGATGGACCCTCCTGGGCCTTTCTGACCTTTTCAAACCTGAGGTGTGTGTTGGGAGATTACACTTCCATACAAGTTGTATCTAGGAGGTACCATGTGGCCTTAATTTCATTATCAGTCAAAAGGTTATCCTTCAGCACTGGAAGGATAATCTGACATTTCTTTCTCAGAGTGCCTTAAGGAGATCTTAGCCAAGCTTAGAATGGAAAAATATTGGCTAGTTTAAATAATAGGCTGACTAAATACAAACGTATTTGGGAACCATTGTACACGCTGTTATGTATTTAAATTACCTCTCCAAGTAACCGCTTAGGATATCCCGGAGAACTCTTGATTAATCTGAGCTGTGCTGGGGAAGGGAGGAAGGGAGGTTGGGGTGGGGGAGCAGCCTCTTTAACAGTTGTCACTAACATTTTGCAAGTGGAATGTCATAAGTAATGTATGGAGCTGTCTCATATGTAATTGTGAAAACTAATAAACTTTGAATTTAAAAATAAATAAATTAATTCTACTAATGTTCAGGAAAACTTGGAACAAACATATACAATAAAAGAATAATTTTGCATAAAATTACAATATGTAGCATAGCTAATCTATTTATTCAGGTATTGTTGAAAGGGGCCCCAAATAGTCTAAGACTTGTACATTTTATCCAGTATCATATAACTAATTTATTTAATTATTGACTTTAGTGCTAATATATCGGAACCAATCCTCCAACGAAGGAATGAGGTTTGTTTTCCAGTGGGAGAGGATCAACCATTCAGCACCAAGAGATGCAGCCAAAATCAAATGCAGAAGATCTTTGCTCAGCATAACATTGTCTGGTAGAATTCCCAATATAAAGAGTCTGAGTGACAGAGAACTATACTGACTGATTCAGAGCAAGTGTTTACAATCGAGATCCAGAGCTGGGTGAGTTTGGGGAAATTCCAAAGCATATGTAATAGACTTGCTTGGGGAGCACTGCATTTCCAACAGTTCCCTCCCTGCCAAAGGTACAATGTGATAATAGCACCACCAAAAAGAGCACTGTACTAAATGGCGACTATATATTGCAGATGGCAATAAGAATGACAGACACCACAACACCCTACAAAATAAACAATCTTACATTCATTTCTACAAAAACAACAGAGAAACATTCTATGTGGGGGGCTATGCCCCTGCACCCCCCCCTTAACTAATATAATCAACTCCAGGAGGAGTGTGACACTGGGGGAAAGAGGAAATCACGGGAGGGTGGCTACACCTTGGGCAGACTGGATGGACTATTGGTCTTTTTCTTCAGTCATTGTCTATTTTTTATGTTTCTATGTCCCCTCTCCCTCCTGATCTCAAACTGGGATTCAGTGAGGAGTTGGTGCACATTCAAATATTCCACCAGTTGGACACGCACCAGCCTCTGCTGAATTTTACCAATGTAGGATAAGATAGATAGGCCTATAGTTACCCAATGCCTCAGCTCCCCCTCCTTTATATACTGGTACAAAAATTGCTAATTTCCAGAGTTCTAAAAACTCACCAGACATGAAGGATTATTTTATTATTTTCTTCATTGTGTGTGCCAATTCATTAGTGACTATTTTTATGAATTTAACTTCTATTCCATTGACCCCAGGCCCTTTTGATACATCCAGAGTTTTCAGGCAATTAAAAACGTCTTTACCAGCCGGCCCAGTGGCAGTGAGGGTTGAGGTGCTGGATGCCACACCTCACTTCACACCAGTGACCTGCATTTGGGAATGAACACAGGACACCAGGGGTCAGCCAGGGAGAGAGAGGGTTGAGCATCTCAGGGACAGATCCATGACAGTCGGTCGACAAATTCATTGTCGACCAACATTACAGTGACACCTTTATGTCAACCACATTTGCAGTCGTCATAAAGATGGTCACTTTGGACTGTGTTTTCTTCAGGAGGCTCTGCCCCCCCGCACCCTCCATAATTAAAGTAATCAACTCTGGGTTGGAGTTGATTCAGGGAGGGGGTGCAAGACTCCCAGAAAGCTGTGCCGGGGTCCGACGCCGACACTACAGCAACCTGGCGCTGTTGTCGCTGCACTGTCAGTTGCAGAAAAATTGTTGCCATAGTGATGGCATATCCCCAGGTACTGCTCTCTTCTCCCGAAGAGGGAGGGAAGGAGGACCGCTGGCTCTGCTGAATGACTGCCACCAGGTGGAGGCCTAATGGCAGTGCATTACAGAAGAAGAGTAGAAATGGGAGGTGTCACGAGGACTCTGTGTCATCCGCTTTGCCTCCACGTGTGCATGCTGATATGTGTGTGTCCCAGCAATGGGCTTGGGAGAAAAATCAGAGGAAATGGTGGCAGGGCAGGCATTCATGAAGCCCTGCCCTCCAACCCCTCACCTGCCTCACCACCAGGATGCTGACAGCTGGAACCAAATTGTTGAACTACGGAGGAAGGATGGCCCTTGAAAAGCTGTGTAGGAACACAGGCCAGTTGATAAGTCCTGGGAGGCTGGGAACAATGAGGATCAGAGGAGCAGGGTGGTGGAGAGCCCAGTCTGTCCCAACCAAAATGGATCATAAAACCGATATCAAAGAAAACCTTCTTCACTTGATAATGTCCTTAACTAGACTCAAACTCTATTCAAGTCCTGCTTTTTAGCACCAGATTGCATCCTTTATTCACCTGATTTATATAATTCTTAAGATTTGTAAATGATTCATTAAATTTATCAGCACTCTCCTTTTACCTACTAGTTCTGTACCATCATTAATTTATAAATTCAATATTTTGTATTTGGTTTAATGAATTCATTAACTCATTTCCAAAACATTTTTTCATTTAAAATGTTTGCACTTTTGTTCTTTGTAGTATGTTTCCCTTTCTTTTTTGATTTTCTTGTCATGCCTATTTTTTAAGTTTCTGTAACATTGCTAAATACTTTGATTACCAGAAGTCTTGTAGTTTTGCCATAACATATCCTTTTCTTTTATCAGCCTTAAAATGTCAGAGGTTAAAACAACTGTTTGAGTGTCCCTTAACTCTGCTCATTATAAAAGGTGCACACTTGTCCAAAATGTGATTTCATTTACTCTGAAAAAAATCCAAGGTTTTGTTTGCCTCTTGCATGCACTTTTTTTTGTGGACTTTATTAATGCCCCCTCATTCTCTGGCACCATAGACCCCTCTCCAGCCTGAACACACTAGGATTGGCATTTCTCCCACTCCACCCGAGGTCCTCCGACCCAACCCCCATCCCGGGAAGCTCTCACTCCTACACACACTGGCCTGATCAAACCCCAGGCTCTCAGTCCCCCAGGTGGGAACACCAACTCCTCCAGCACTCTATTTAGAATCTAGTAGGTGGCTGGGGTGAGGGTGAGAGTTGGGGGCCTGTCAGAAGGAACTAGCATTGAGCGTGGGTGCTGTCCATCCAGGTACCAGGATTTCTCTGTGTTTCTCCCCTGAAGCGTGGCCATGCAATGGCACCCAGTGTGTGAAGGGCGCACTCCCGCACCTGCTCATAGGACACCCTGCAGTACCTCCCCCTTGTTACATGCCTCCTAGGTTGCAGTGCCCCCAGTCTCCACTGGGAGCCACTGGACCCTCGGAGTCCACAACCCACTCTCCCAGGACAGTAGAGCAGTCCTCTGGATGCTTGATCCTCCCTGCCCTGACCGACCCCGGCATCCTGTGTCCATTCCAACATGGTTCACCGGCAAGACACAAGGTGTGGCATCCAGCACCTCAACACCCAGTGCCACTGGGCCGACCTCTTGCATGCGCTTTAAGGGAGGTCAGTTTAAGTTAAATGGTTCCACGACAACTCGGCAAAACCAGATATAGCACAGTAAAAACAGCATGGTGAAAACGGCATAAATCAAAACCGCACATGCAAAATACTGCAGAATTTTTTCTAAGTGTGATTTACTATAACAACACCATGTACCATCACTCAAGTGAAAAGTTATAACTTACATTTTTTTGTCTTCTCCGCTGTATTCCCTATGCACGGGTTTCACCATGCTGTTTCTGGTCACAGGTGTTTCTTTTTTGCTGAGTTTTCATAGTGCAATGTTAAATAACTCAGTTTTGAAAATGTTCTCAAAGTTATTGCATTATTTTCTGACATTTGCCAATCTTGGGGATTGTTTCAATCTCCTGTTGCTCCAAATGCAAAATATTTGTACATGATGTGCTCACGCTATCCAGCAATGTACCACTTGCCAAAACATTTGGGGTCTGATATTCAAAACTTTGTCCTGGGGCTAAATTAGCATGGACCCAATAGCTAACTATATTCAAAAGGCATAGCTCCGTTGCTAAACCTGCCAATATAGTGCGCTAAGAAAGTCAGGGCTAACTGCACTGGGGTGCAGTACAAAAATAGCGGGAAATAAGACAGCTCTGAATATAGCAACCAAGAAATGCAAACCACAACAGCAGCCCAGTGCACAGTGACATGAAGGAAGGTAAAGGTGAACTATGTCACCAATGTGTGTGCTAGCAATGGAGTGGATTCATTAAAGCTGCAAGCACCAGTGCATGTGAAATTCTGCAGAAATGTACCATGTTTCCAAAACGTTTGCATGGCGCAGACACATTTGCGCAGGTTTTACGCAGAGCTAATACGTTTGCCCGGCTCTGTCACGTTTGTCCAGGGCTAAGATTTGCTACATTCAAAAGTGACATGCAAATGAGCCTACTTAGGCAGTTTATGGGCAAACCTCCAGAGTAGCATCTCATTATGTCCTAATTTGCATGCAGTTTGCCCTGTGTTATTGCAGGGTCCCACAGCTCCACCTGTAGGTCAGTCTGGAAGTGCAGGTGGTGGACAAGTGGAACAGGGTCGTGGACAAGTGGAACAGGGTGGTGGACAAGTGGAACACCCTGCCAGAGGAAGGGTGGGGGCTGAAACAAACACGGGATTTAAGAATGCATGGGATAGACATAAAGGAATTCTGGAGGTCAGGGGTAAGAGGCAACAGACTTCTAGGAAAACATAAACTGAACTTACAAGCTCAAATGGGCAGACTGGGTGGGCCATAGGCCCTTATCTGCCGACACTGTCTATGTATCTATGCAGGAGCTGGCTGGGTCTGCACACAGCTCCACCTGTAGGTCAGTTGGGAAGTGCATGGTGGTAGCTGCAGGTTACATTTGTACAGAACCTCATAGAATATTATACCCCAGGGGACTACACAGCACAGGCACAGGCAGTGGTGCTGCATGCAATTGTCAAACTGTAGTTCTTGCTGCAGTGCACAGCAGATACTATAGCAACAAGGGGACCAGTAGTGTGAGGGACACAGCAATGCCTATGGTGTGTAGGGCATCAAAGACCACTGCAGTTTACACAGTGGCAGACCCATCTTGCAGGTGTGAACTGACAGTGGACATTACTGTTATGCTGTTGTGCAACCCACAGATGCTACACCACTGGCATGGGATACTCACAGCGACATATACATGGCTGGCTGTGTGTGCCATCGTGTCTGTACAGATGTGCAGTTTGTGGCTGGGGGGGCACATACCAGCAGACAGGCACACTGGTGTTGGAGTATTCCCAACATTGGACCATTTGCATTGCTTGACTTGTCCCAGCCTTGTGGCAGTACCTAGTATGTGGTGCAGACCGGTCACCTGTACATCCTCACCTCAACACCCTCCACACCCCCAGTGCTGTATGTGCATGTGCTGTATTCTGTATTCTGTTGGTGTCCACTGAAGGGTGGTCTGCAGGTGTTTACTGTATGGACACACTGCCATGGTGTCCACTGGATGCCGGGTTACCACTTACTGCCTGGCATGGCTGGGACCTGTGGCGGATGTTGGCATTAAAGGAGGTGCCATCCATGTGCAGCATGTTTCTTCCATGTCTGGTTTCTTTCTGTGTTTAATATTTATTGGTTAGGGTCACACAAAGCCTCACAAAAGTTGCGCAAAGCCACGTAAAGTCACAAAGTTGCACAAAGCTGGTTTGCCCAGAGTTAAGACTACCTTTTCCTGGGTGGTATTTTGCACCACACAGTGTTGCGCTAAGTTGTGCTAAAATACTTTGCGTGGTGTTAATGCACTGAATATAGCATTGCACCTATATTCATGTACACCTCCTCGGTTTGCCTTTGCCCGGCACTAATGCAGTTTGCCTGTGCTATTTGACCTTTGAATGTAGTGGACCTGTGCAAACCCTGGACGCTAACTCTGCGCAAACAGTTTGCACTCAAGCGAAAGTTTTGAATATCTGGCCCTCAATCTGTTGTTAACTAAGACCCAATTAATCAACCTTCCTTCATTTGTTTTGTTATGATGTCTGGTTGTGCCAGTTAATATCTGATCCAAATTTGCTCTTAACAAATTCCAATGGAATAAACTCTCCAGAAATTACTTGAGATCTTTCAGGCGATAATAGAAGGGATGAATAAGCTTCATTGCAGCGACGTGAGTGCTATTTCATCTGGCAGTGAACATTCAAATAACTTGTACACCATGCTTCCTTTTTCAGTCCTTTTATATCCAGTTTTCACAGATCCTCCCTGTTTTACACCCTGTTCTTTTCTCTGTCATCAGTGACAGTGGCTCAGCAGGTTGCACACTCACCTCAGAGACCAGAAGATTGGAAGGCTATGGGTTCCATCAGGACACCAGGAACTTGGGTTAAATCTCCATACTGACACTGTAGTGCAACATAAGGGAAGTGCTGTACCTCAGAGGTGCTGTCTTTTGCACGAGATGTTAAAGTGAGGTCCCGTCTGCCTGTTCTGGTGATTGTTCAGGTGGATGTTAAAGATCCCATGGCACTTCTCGAAAAGAGTAGGGGAAGTGTCCTGGGGGCTACCACAAAACATATGAGGAGAGACTAAGAAACCTCAATACGTACTCACTGGAGGAGTGGAGAAACAGGGGCGACATGATAAAAACTTTGAAGTACCTCAAGGAGCTAATAAGGTGTAGGTGAGAGATCTTTTCCAGTGTAGAAAAGATACCAGAATGAGGTGGCACAATATGAAATTGTAGGGGGGGGATTAAGAAATAACGTGAGGACTTTATTACACAGAGAGAGTGGTGGACGCTTGGAATAGTTTTCCACAAGAGGTGGTAGGAGCAAGCACAGTAGAGGGGTTTAAACATGCTTGGGACAAGCACAGGGGAACCTTGGGCAGGAAGGGAGTGATGAAAAGCCATTGACCACTTTGGGTGAGTGGATGCATACATGTATAGGACCTATGGGCAGACCGGATGGGCCTAGCGGTCCTTAACTGCCAACAATTTCTATGTTTCTATGTCTTAGCCAAATTTCCCTTATTCACTAAAAAATACCACCAATAGCTTAATCTGGTTTCCAGTGTCAGTTGGTTTCCATCTGTATCCCCCCTGTCATTGACAGCGGCAGGTCGACCACATTCTGCAGTCGGCTGCCGGCTCGCTATTGCTATCTATGTTTTCTCTCGGGGGATTAGCCCCTGAACCCCCCACACATCCCTCATGCAGGGATTTTCAACTCCAGTCAGAGCTGTTTGGGGGGAGCAGGAACCGCGACAGACAGCACCGGGTTCCAGTGGGTCTCCCACCGTGGCTTGGCGCTATAGTTGCTGTGGGGGAACCTCACTGGTGAAATGTCGCTGTCGGAGGTGGGGTAACCACCCCCCAGGATGAGGCTAAAAATAGGCAGAATTGCCTAGTCCTCCTTTCCCTATCAAGAAAATGAAATGCATAGATACATAGACAGTGTTGGCAGATAAGGGCCTGTGGCCCACCAGTCTACCCATTTGAGCTTGTAAGTTCAGTTTATGTTTTCCAAGAAGTCTGTTGCCCTTACCCTGACCTCCAGAATTCCTTTATGTCTATCCATGCATTCTTAAATTCTGTGATTGTTTCAGCCCCACCACTTCCTCTGGCAGGGTGTTCCACTTGTCCACCACCCGTTCTGTGAAGAAATTCTTCCTCACGTTTCCTCTGAATCGTCCTCCCTCCAACTTCATCCCATGCCCTGTAGTCCTGGAACATCTTTTTCGCTTAAAAATAATGTATTCCTGCACCCTGTTCCTCCCTGTAAGATACTTGTATGTCTCTATCATATCCCCTCTCTCCCTCCTCTCCTCCAGGGAGTACATGTTCAGTTCCTTCAACCTATCCTCATAGGACTTGTGATGCAATCCATGCACCATCTTTGTTGCTCTCCTCTGAACCTTCTCTACCCTGTCTATGTCCTTACGTAGGTAAGGTCTGCAGAACTGTACAATGTACTCCAGGTGGGGCCTCACTAATGTCTTGTATAGTGGAATTATGACCTCCCTTTTCCTGCTGGTAATGCCTCTGCCTATGCATCCCAGCATCCTATTTGCTTTACCTGCTGCCTTGTCACACTGTTTCCCTGCCTTGGGGTCATTAGAAATGATAACCCCAAGACCCCTTTCCTGCTTGGTACATGCTAACTCCTCACCCCTCAACTGATATATTGTGCCAGGGTTTTTGTGCCCCATATGCATTATCTTGCACTTCCTTGCATTGAATTTCAACTGCCAAACCCCTGACCATTCTTCAGGTTTCTGCAGGTCCCTTCTCATTCTGTCTACACCCTCTGGTGTGTCTTCTCTGTTACAGAGCTTTGTGTCATCAGCGAACAGTGAAATTTTGCCTTCTAGGTCCTGCGCAATGTCACTGATGAAGATATTGAATAGGACCGGTCCCAGCACACAGTCCCTGTGGTACCCCACTGGTCACTCTTCCCTCTGTGGAGTGACAGCCATTTATCACCACCCTCTGTGTCCTACCGCCCAGCCAGTTACATACCCACCACACTACTGTCCTGCCCACACCCATATTCCCCAGTTTGTGCAATAGTCTTCTATGTGGCACAGTGTCAAAGGCCTTGCTGAAGTCCAGATAGGCCATGTCCACTGCCCTCCCTGATCCACCTCCCTAGTCACCCAGTCAAAATTCAATGAGGTTGGTCTGACATGGCCTCCCCTGGTGAAATCATGCTGCCTTGGGTCCTGTAGTCCATTGACATCCAGATGTTCCCAATCTCTCCTTCAGTAGTGCTTCCATGATCTTCCCCACTACTGAGGTGAGGCTGACTGGTCTGTAGTTCCCTCGCCTCTTTTGTTCCCACTTTTGTATAAGGGGACTACATCTGATATCCTCCAGTCTTTGGGTACCTCCCTGTTTCCAGTGATCGGCTAAACAGGATAGCCAGAGGTTCAGCCACCACCTCTTTTAGTTCTTTAAGGACCCTGGGATGTCCTTTCTGTCTCCTCTTAGTCCCCCCATTTATGAAAAAAATACAAGAGTTTGAAAATTTCAAAAGAGGTGAAACTCTTTTACTGTTTGACTTCATTCTTTCTCATCTTGATTTCTATCTTAGTGCTCCGTATCCTTCTTAAAAAATAACAAAACAACATTAAAATTCTATTTTCTATCTATATTTTTAATAGTGCTTTTTGTTCTCTTTTTTGTCACTACTGTTTTTGTTGTAAAGTACTGTTGTTTACATATATAGTGCATTTAAAAAGCACCATGTTAAAAATTGCCTATTCCTCGAATATATTTTTTCATTGCAACAGTTGATGCTGCACTATATCACTCACCCAGTTGCCCTGTCAGACTGATTCCCTCCCATGACACAGGCACTTTTTTCACTGTTCTTGGTTCCTGAAATGCTCTCTCAAACAAGTAATTATTAAGAGGTCATATGCACTGCTGTGTTGTTCAAGTCACCTGCTCAGAAAGCATTCATCAAGGTATCCAGTGATGATAGTGACTGATACTGAGCAACTGCAAAAACACTATCATTCTAGGCTGCCCTGCATGGGTTGGACTGAATAGTGAGGGATAGTGACCAGAAGGGGAGAGATAGGGAGGAGAAGGGATGGGATAGGGAAGAGGGTTGACCACGGGGGTGTGTGCCTGCTGCCACCAAGCCAGCCGCGTGGTGTGGTGGTGAGGTGGCTGTTTCCGGTGCAGTAGACACTGTGTTTCAAGACTGCTGCGGGGGGTGAGGGGGGATTTTGCTGCTGCTTGCTGCTGTTGTTTTTAATCCTGGATGTTGTCCCTCCACGATATGCACCCCTGAGTTGGTAATTCATAATCAGAGCTGTGGGAGGGCACAGGCCCTCCATAAACACTCATCTTTTTGCCAGAAGTTGGTTACGCCAGCATGTGTATATTGCCGGTGCTTTTCGGTGATATACACTAGCCATAATAAGTGATCTCTATTATTGCATGGAACTATTTGTCAAGTACATTAGGCGACATAAGTGTACAAGCACAGAATATGCATTTCTCACTTCTTAAAAATTTCTCACAAACAAAACATTTAAATGGTGTTAATGTACTATTGCTACTACATGGTACTGCACTGTTTGACAGTCCCTCTCCCCACATTTCTTGTAACGCACTTTAGGGTCAAAGGTTTGAAAAACTGAATGGGCCCTATGCATAAAAAGTGCAGGGCATGGGGTGCACAGGCTACGCTGGCAAGTACCCTTCCATAGCCATTATGTACCCCTCCACAAAGTGCACCCTCTGGCCGTGGTAGAACAACAAATAACCCCTGCAATACTGCCCCAGCTCTCCAGTAAGGCAGAGAGGGCTGGGGATGACTATTCACTGGACAATTTTGTTTTTTGTGACCCATGTCATCCCACAATCCCTTGCTCTGTGGAGAGCAGTGGATCCACTGCAAGAACAAGATGTGCATCCAGCTGGATGCCTGCCTGTGTCCACTGGTCCACCCTCTGCACATCATCATGTGGGGGGGTGGTGGGGCTGTATACAGTCATCCTGTGGTGGCCAGCTATAGTGAATACCATATGCTGCATACCTGTCCACAGGTGCAGAGTTGTGCAGGCTGGGTATGCTCCTCTCTCATGTGCCAGGCCCTGATAGTGCGTATCCCCAACAGACACAAATTGTGTGCTCCTAGAATTTTTCTCAACTGCCAGAATAAATATATCAGGCTGCTGCATGCTGCTATATGGTGCTATGCTGTGTGTCCGTCCCACCACCATAGTTCTTGTAATACAGTTTAGGAGACATGGTTTGAAAACACAATATACAGTACATAAATTCTGTGTTCCCAGAAGTTTTTGGAGCAGTATAAATATGCAAGGCTGCTGCATACTACTACAAAGTACTGTACTGTGTGTCATTCCCCCCCATCACATTTCTCGTTATGCACTTTTGGGGAAATGGTGCAAAAACACAGTTATACATAGATTCTGTGCTCTCTAAATTTTGTGAAACTACCAGAATAAATTTATCAGACTGCTGCATGCTGCTACAGCATGCTGCACTGTTAGTAAGTTCCCCAGTCACCTTTCTTGTAATGCACATGGTGTGAAAAGCACAGTGGCCCAGATATTCAAACTGCGCCAGGCTGTGGCACAACTAGCTGCGCTAGGGGCATTGACTGAGGCGATATTCAACTGAGCTGTACCATGGCGCAGCATCATTAAAATATTGCACCAGCTACCTGCAGTGTGCATGAGTGCGGTAGCACTCTTCAGCACTGAAGCAGAAGTGGAGCAGGGGGATGCACTGGCGCCAAGTTCCGTGGTGCTATGTGCAGCAACCATAATATTCAAAGAACACATGGAAATGGAGCCATAATGTATGCAAGGTGCAAATGGGGCCATTGCATGTCATTATAGTCCCATTGCATGCAGGTGCGCCGTTCCCAGTGACTTACACCTGGCGCCCTGCCAGGCAGCAACCGTCGAGGACGGCGCCCCTAGCCTAGTGCAGCAATGTGCCCCACAGCCAGATCGCGGGCTTCAGTATAAATAATAGTATTTCCAATATCCCTAGTGGTCCAGTGGACTGCTGTCAGCCTGATCACGGGCTTAAGTATAAATAATTGTTATTCCTATATCTCTGGTGGTCCAGTGGACCGCTGTCAGCCCGATCGCGGGCTTCAGTATAAATAATGGTAATTCCTATATCCCTGGTGGTCCAGTGAACTGCTGTCAGCCTGATCGTGGGCTTTTGTAATAAATAAAAATTCGTCCAATATCCCTGGTGATGTCTTGATGCCCCCCTCCCCACCGCCACTGAGCCCCACCACCCGCTCCCGGTCAGCGGTGGGTGGCACCCACCCGCCTGCGCCCCACCCCACCGACTGACATCGTGGGTAGGGCTGTCGCCCATTGGTCCACAGCGTGAGCCAATGGATATCAGCCATACCACACTACACATTCCAGATATGTGAATGGATCCTTTCACATATCTGGAATGTATAATGCTGTTGGAGTGACGCCCATTGGCTCATGATGTGGACCAATGGTTGTACACCAGCCCTACCTATGGTGTCAGTCTGCGGGCGGGGCAGCGGCGGGTGAAATGCTACGCCGCGCTGCTGACGGGACGAGGTGAGTGGCTCAGTGGCAGAGGCACTGCTAGACCCCAGCCAGATGTAATGTACAAAGCCCTGTCAGGCTGACAGCGATCCACTGGACCACAGAGATAGAACAAGCTGTAAGTTATGCTAAGCCTCCGCGATCAAGACTAGCAGATCACTGAATACCAGAGAAGACGTGTTGAACAGATGCCCGTGATCGGGCGTAAGGAATGCTGCCACAGAGGTGCAGCCAGGCTCGGTGGCCACCCACTGGTGGCAGCTGCTGTGTTGCGCCATGCAATATGGCAGCCTCACCTGTGGGTGGCCAGCCGTTGTTCACTTTATTTTATGGATCAACTTTGTGGGCGCAAGTAGGGGTTGTGCATGCATGGACTCAACACATCCCAGGCTGAATATCGGGATGTGCAGAGTATGCATGGGTACGCCCCTCTACCTGCGCTGCATACATTACTGATGCACTCCGGCGCATTGGGATTTGTGCCAGGCACAATTCCCGTTTGAATATCATGCTGGGCCGCATCAATGGGTTGCGCACGGTGCAACACTGTCTTGCCATGTGCAACCCTTTTGAATATCTGGGCCAATATATATAAATCCTGTGCTCCCAGAATTTGTTTGAACATCAAGAATAAACATGGCAGGCAGCTGCATGCCTGCTACAAGGTGCTGCATTGTGTGTCCATCCCTCTGCTACATTTCTTGTAATGTACTGTATGGCAAATGGTGCTAAAAGCACAATATACAGTACATCAATTCTGTGCTCCCAGAATTTTTTTCAGCTACCAAAATAAACATATCAAGTTGCTGCATGCTGCTCATTATGTCATGCTGCATATCAGTCACACTAACCCAGTTCTTGTAATGCACTTTAGGGGAAATGTTGCAAAAAGCATAATTTACTTAAATTATGTGCTCCCAGAATTTTTTTTTGAGCTACCAGAAAAAAATTTATACAATAGGGGTGAGGGATAAATTAGTGAGATAACGTGTTATTCTCACTGCAGTGGAATAACCACAGTGATGACATCACCATTGTGAAAATATTTACATTTATTCAATGGCGCAAACCCATGCAATATCCGCGCAAACCTCGCAAAGCCATGCAAACCCACACACAAATTGTAACTTTTGCAACAATAGGGGCCCCTATTGTATAAATCGGATACATGATATGCACTCGTGTGATATGGAAAATATTTTCACTCCTGCACAGTGACCTCTGAATACTCACTTGTGGCTTCGCCACGAGTGAATATCCAGAGGTCACTCTAGAGGAGTGTAAATATTTTCCATATCACACTTGTGGCCATCATGTATCCCCTATATCAGGCGGGGAGGGTGTGTCTTAGCAGCTTTCAGGAAGCAGTAACTTCTGTGAGCTCCCAGGGAACTGAATTTAATATTTCTATTAAACTTGAAATTCCTGCCTTCTATGGTACCCACAAGGCATATGAAGGGTGTTAGCCTTGTGCTACAGGTAAATGTTGGGGAGCTTCCACCTCATCCTCTGATTTGTTTGCCCCAAAGAAATCACAATCGCAACAGGAAGAGCCACCTCCATCGTTCTTCAGCTTCAAGTGATCTGTCTCAAGGTGGAGTGTCCCTAAGCACCAACCAGGTCACGCTTAACCAGCTCATCAGGTCAGTACAAGATATTGGTAAAAAACTCAATTATCTGACTCCAAGAGTCTCTGCTTTAGAGACCAGGATGGACCAGTGTGAGCAAATGGCCTGAAGGACTGATGGCTTTGTCTTGAGGGCTTGTGATGTGACCACCATGTTTATTAAAGAAACTCCTTGTTGTGTCAGTTGCTGGAGGGTCAAAACCAGGCCCATGAGAGGAATTTATGGGTGATGGGCCTCTGAGTCTGCCAAAGGGAGGCTTGGCTTTTGTTTGCAAGATCCTTTTGCCATCTCTTTTGGACTTATCCAAAGATTATTCACCAGTCTCCACAGAGAGATACACGTATCACCCAAGACAGGCCTCAGGGGATGCGAAGATGCCCAGCACATTACTAATCATCTGAACCAGAGTTGGAGACAGAGATCAAGGTTTGACAATGGCACAAAGACAATGAACCTTAAAATGTGGTGAAGACAGCTTGCAAATCTTTCTGAACTTGTCTTGCAGCACAAGGCAGAGGCACAAGGATTTCAACGGCATCCGAGGTCACCGTAGTCAGGTGAAAATCCAGCATCATCTCTTATTCCCTGTGTGACTAAGACTGACTTGGCAGGATAACGTTTACCAATTCCATGAACCCAAGGATGCGGACAAAGTTCTCTGACTTATTGAGCAAGAACTAGAGGGAGTGGGAAACGGGGAGATCTCCTCGGAGGAAGATTGAAGTTCTCTCAGACTTTTATTGTACTGTGAATTTTGAAGGGGCCTGAGGTTGAGCATAAGAGTTGTTGGCACTTTGGACATGGGATTTTACTTTGTTCTTTATATGCTGTCAACTTGGGTTTCAAATATGGATGCCACCCTGATTACTGAATTGAATTTAGCATATATTACTTTACTCGAATCTATGCTCCTTCAGAGACAGACCTTTTGTGATCCCATGAATGTCTGATTGAATTTGTGGACTCTTTCTGTTGGCTATACTAAGGGACATACGGATAGCAGTGTTTGCTATTACAGGATTGTTATTGGTCACACTTCTTTCAGACTGCTGCCTGTGTTAATACTATAGCATTTATTTGGGGTAAGGGAACTCTGGTTCAAGATTACTGGTTTTGTTTCCTCGGGCTCTATAAGTTTGTTTGGCTCTTATTAGGGGCACTGCCGGACCTTGTATCTAATGGGTCTAGTAATTGTTGGTGTCCCCTTGGTCTTCCATAAGCTGCATGCTCTAGGGGTTTGCGACTATTCATTAATGGATTATTCCCCTACGTGGTAACAGTTTGGGAGGTGTTTTGCAATTGTTTATGTAGGAACCATTCGGTTGTGTAATTTATAATGCTACCCTCCTGTAGATTTAACGTTTTATAAGTTTTGACTTGCAAAAATCAATATATAATGCAAAACAAATATTGGGCTGCTACATGGTGCCATGCTGTTTGTCAGTCCCACCAACAAAGTTATAATGCACTTCAGGGGATGAACCTTAGTGCCTCAAAATTCGTAGCCTAATCAATTTTCCCATCTGGAAATTATCACACAGGGCAACACAATGAGATGGGATCTCTGAATTAATTTATTTTTTTGGTTAGTTGTTTAACCAGGACTAGCACACAAAGCTGAAAGCTTTTTTACAGGTGCGACCTGGGAGCACAGGCAAGTTAAGTGACTTGCTCAGTGTCACCTGATCTACAAGTGGAAACTGTGGGATTCAAACCCAGGTCTGGTTTGTTGGATGTCACCAGATTTGCAGCTCAGAGCCTTAAACCACTGTGCTAAACTGCCTCCCAATATGTTGCTTCTGCAAAGTGCACTGTGCAAGTCTCCACCACAGCACATGCACTGATGAACTGTAGTAAACATAAACTCTCATTATATTCTCATGGAATGATAATGCCTGTTTGTGGAGCAGATCCCAATAATGATCTTGAGTATACTAATGCATCCTGCCAAAAAGGTAAGTATTTATTTTTAATTTTACTTTCTGGGCTTGCAGAATACATAGAAACATAGACTTTGACGGCAGATAAGGACCGCTTGGCCCATCTAGTCTGCCCATTTCCCTACCTACAGGATAGGCTGCAGATCCTAGTTAACCAACAGCCAATTTCTTCCTACCTACAAGAATTGCCTTATGTCTGTCCCATGCATTCTTGAATTCTCCCAGTTTTAGACCCCACAACCCCTCAGGAAGGCTGTTCTATGCTTCCACTACCCTCTCTGTGAAATAATACTTCCTCACATTGCCCTGAACGCCCCCTTCTATCTTTAAATGGTGTCCCCTTGTTCTTGCACGTCTCTTTTTCTGAAAGATGCTACCCTCTTGGACTTTGTTGATTCCACTGAGGTACTTAAAAGTTTCTATCATGTCCCCCCTCTCCCTTCTTTCCTCAAGGGTATACACATTAAGCTCCTTTAGTCTCTCCTCATACGGCTTCTCTTGCAGACCCTGCACCATTTTGGTTGCCCTCCTCTGGACTGCCTCTATCCTGCCTATGTCCTTGCGGAGATGGGGTCACCAGAACTGGACACAATATTCAAGATGGGGTCTCACCAACTGTCTGTACAGAGGGATAACAACTTCCTGTTTTCTGCTGATGATGCCTCTCCCTATGCATCCCAGTATACCCCCAGCCCTCCCTACTGCCTTCTCACATTGCTTGCTAACCTTAAGGTCATCTGATATGATTACCCCCAGGTCCCTTTCCTTTTTTGTTGTTGTTACTACCTCCTCCCCCATTGTGTATTCTTCCCCTGGGTTCTTGATTCCCAGGTGCATTATTTTGCACTTCTTTGCATTGTATCCTAGCTGCCATACTTCTGACCATTCCTCCAACCTTGCCAAGTCCCTTCTCATCCTTTCCATGCCTCCTTGTGTATCAACCCTGTTGCAGATCTTTGCGTCATCTGCAAAAAGGCATACTTTTCCTTCCAGTCCATCTGCAATGTCACTGATGAAGACATTAAAAAGGACTGGACCCAATACTGAACCCTGCAGTACCCCACTAGTAACCCCTCTTTCTTCAGAGTGGACTCCATTTACAATTACCTTCTGTGTCCTGTTGTCCAGCCAATGTTTTACCCAGGCTACCACCCTGGGGCCTCCCAGGCTGGTTAATTGACTATTAATCTTTTGTGTGGGACTGTGTCAAATGCCTTGCTAAAGTCTAGGTAGGACATGTCCACAGCCCCTCCCTGGTCTGCTACTTTGGTCACCCAGTCAAAGAAATCTATTAGATTCGTCTGACATGACCTTCCCGCTGTGAACCCATGCTGCCTTGGGTCCTGTGCCCCACTGGCCTCTAGGTACTCAACTATTCTTTCTTTCAGAGTGACTCCATCACTTTCCCTACCACAGAGGTCAGACTGGCAGGTCTGTAGTTTCCTGCCTCTGTCTTGGTCCCACTTTTGTGAAGGGAATCACATCTGCCTTCCTCCAGTCCTCGGGTGCCACACCATCCTCCCATGATTTATTAAAAGAGTAGCCAGTGGTTTCACTAGTTCCTCCTTAATTCTTTTAGAATTCTGGGGTGAATTCCATCAGGACCCATTGCTTTGTCCACCTTCAGTTTTAGGGTTTTGCAGAACCCTTTGTTCTGTGAAAGCACTGGGATTGACCCCTCTATCAAGAGTGCTTCTGTTAATTGGATTAACACTTCCCCTCCTCTTTTGTGAATACTGAGCAGAAATATTCATTCAGTATCCCTGCTTTTCACTGTCCCCTCTCCCCACCCACCATTCATTCTATTTAGCCTCACTATCCCTCCCTTTGTCTTTCTACACTCAGCTGATGTACCTATAAAGGTTTTATCCCCTTCTTAACTGAGTTGGCTATCTTTTCCTCAGTTTGGGCCTTTGCTATTCTGACTTCCCTCCTGCTTCATTCTGCCTTAACTGGTACAGCTTTCTGTCCTGCTCCTTCTGTGTTTCCTTATACTTCCAGAATGCTATCTTTTCTTCCTGACTTTCCTGATCACCTCTTTTGAGAACCATAGTGGCTTTTTCTTTCATTTGATTTGTTCATTTGCTTCACACAAAGGCTTGTTGCCTCTGTGATGGCATTTTGATGATTCCCCATTGTTGCTCCACACCTCCTTCTAGCCTGTTTGCTAGTGCTTTTCTGAGGCACTCTCCCATCTTGCAAAGTCAGCCCTCCTAAGGTCCAGTACCCTCACTTTTGTAAGCCTTGACTCTGTAGCTGAGTTTAATGTGAACCACGTTTGATGGTCACTTGTTCCCAGATGGTAACCACTTCTAGATCTGAGATCCTCTCACTGCCCCCATTTGAGGTATGAGGTCTAAGATTGCTGCCTCACGAGTGGGTTCCGAAACTAGCTGTCTGAGGCCTGCCACCTGTAGGGCATCAAGAATGGCTCTGCTCTTGGATGTGGCTGCAGCAAATGTGCTCCAGTTAACATCTGGCATATTCAGTCTCCCATCAACAGTATCTCCCCTTTCTCTGCCATTCTAAGAATGCCTTCTATCATATCCTTGTCCATTCCGGCCCCCTGACATGGGTGTCTATACACAACCCCTGTGCAGATTGTGGTGCCCTTTCCAGTCTCCAAGGTGACCCACAGTGCCTCCTCTCCTCCCTGTTTACTCTTTTGTTCAGTTGCTTTTATCCCTTCCATTACATAGAAGCTACTCCTCCCCTCTTCTCCTTTGCTTGTCTCTCCTGTAGGTTATGTACCGTGGTATGTTAACATCCCAGTCATGGTTCTCTGTACCATGTTTCTGTGACTGCTACAATATCAGGCATCCCTCTTATATCAAGGCCACCAGCTCAGGGAACTTGTTGCCCAGACTATGGGCATTGGTACTCATTACCCTCCATTTCCTGTTGGCCTTACTCCTTTTTGCCCCATCCCTGTCCTTTTTGCCTTTGTCACTTTCTCCATTTATCCCTGCCCTTCTCCCTATCGACACCTCTATGTTGGTGCTTGCCGCACTTACTACCATGATTTTTTGGGGGGCTAGGATTTCCCTGCTCCTTTCCAGTGCCTTCCCCCTTGGCTAGTTTAAATGCTTGCCAATGAAGCATTTAAACCTATTACCTAGGATCCTGGTTCCCCTCCTGGACAGATGCAGCCCATCATGCCAGTATAGGCTTGCATCACTCCAGGTGGACCCCCAGTCCCCAATGAAGCCAAATCCCTGAGCTCCACATCAGTTTTTCAACCACTGATTGAATCCCATGGTGCAGAACACCCTAGCCTCTCCTATGCCATAGATGGGCAGCACCTCTGAAAAGGTTACCGTGTGTGCTACTTGTCTAAGACCTCTCCCAAATTCCACAAACTCTTCCTGCACTTCACTAATCCCTTTCTTAGCCAGGTCATTTGTCCCTAGGTGGACAATGACATCCAGCTCCCTCCCCTGTGCAGCTGCTCCGGCAATCCTGAGGATTCGCTCCCTGTCCCTCCAAGCCATGGCGCCAGGCAGGCACCTTACCTCCCTCTCACCTTCCCCCCCAGTTCTACATTCCTAACAATGGAGTCCCCCACCAGGAGTTGTTTCCTTCCCCTGTGGGGTCGTCTGCCACCCTCCTGTGGGTCTTCTTTGTGGAGGTTCCCAGCATCCTCCTTGGTCTCCACTGCGGGTGCCTCCATAGAGGAACCACACTTTGCCAGGATGGCATAGGAATTGTGGAGAGGTACAACTGGAGGGATGCACCTCTGTTCCACCACCCTCACCCTCCCTGAGCCCACTGTGGTCCAACCACTCCTCTTTCTTGGCAACCTCTGAGGCAACAGCAGTGGCACTGGTGGTCCCTGAATGGAAGAGGAGGTCCCACAAATCCTGGCCAACTCAGCCTGGAGATAAGCAACCTCCTCCCTCACCCCAGAGAGGTGCCTGCAGATGGGACAACACTGCATCCTCCAGAACATCTCCCAGAAGACTGCTGCTCCACAGCCACTGCACTGCACTGCACCACTCCAATCATGTCTTATTTCTGGCCCCTTAACTGTTTGCAATCCTTACTCTTTCCTCTGTTTTTCTCTCTTCTTACTTTCTGCCTGTGTGCCCTTTAAGCTCCTGATTGTCCTGTTCTGAGACAAGAATATCCTATATTAATCAGTAGACCCTTACTTGCTCAGAGGCAGACCTCCAGCAACTAGAGGGGCCGGAGGCTACTCTTGCCCTTCTAGGATGGTGGGTCTTTGGTGGCTGTGCGATCACTCACTTCCTGGTCCCAAACAGGAAGTTCCTGTTATCAGTCAAATTCTGTGCCTATAAAACTAGAACTAGCTTTGGGTGGGAGGGTAGGAGGGCAATATAGTCCCAGTAGAAGTCCAGTCACACAGCAGTCCTTTCTCCTGGTGTCTTCTGCCAAACTATACTTGGCAGAAGGCACCATCATCTCTCCCCCAGTTTCTTTCTGTTTAGGTATTTATCACTAGGGTGGTGATATCTTGTTGCTGCATGGGTCCGGACCAAGTCTGGTTATTTAATTTCACAGTGTTTTCTACCAGGAAGGTAAATATTTTTTCCTTTTTATTTTTAAATTCTAAAGTATTATTTATATGTCACTCTCTAACTGCTTTCTGCTCCTGTTTCTCTTGTTTCAGGTATTGTTTCTGCTCCTGTTTCTCTTGTTTCAGGTATTTTTCAGCTGTGTGACAATGTAAAATTAGGCAGCGGCATTAGGTTGATGACTGGTATTCATGCTAAATACGGAGAATGGGATGACTTTAATAAGACCACACAGTGGTGGGAAGCTGGGAGGAGGAAAAGGAGAGACAAGTATGAGTCTGCAACACAGTGCAGCAGTCACTTCAGGATAGGTAAGAAAAGGTGGGGGGGTGGTGTATTTTAACAACAGTTAAGTTTTTTCTGTGTATAGGAGGTTTTTATTTAAATTTCTGATTATTAAAAAAAATTTCAATATTACACAAACTGAAACTCAGACCAACAAGGAAATAAACAATGGGCTTCACAAATGTTTAACTAGGGAGTTGGATGCAGTAGTGGAAATTGGATTCTGAGTCCAACTCCAATTCTAATGCATTAACCGGCATTGGAACAGTCTCAGAGTCAGGACTGCAATTTATGATTATCAGAGGGAAGCTAATGGAGTGGATTCCACAGAATCCAAGCAACCCTTATTTAAGATGGTGTAAGAGTTTGCGTTTCTGAGTTTGGATGCATACAGTGCATGTCGTGTGGTGGCTCATGTTTTTTTTTAATCACATTTTTGCCTCCCACCTGCCGGCAAGGGCTCTGTATTTTACGGCCCTACCTCCCTACATGTGGATCATTCTGCATGGCAGTGGAGGTCTAGGAATTTTTTGTTGTTACGTGAGTGACTTCATGGTCCCAAATACCCTCCCCCAAGGGTGCCATTGTGATGGACCGAAGTCCAGGCAGGAAGCCATGTGGAGACATGGCTTCCGCCTAACACCTAACAGCGCCCTCCCCTCACGACACTGTCCACTAATTGGATCAGTATCAAACCCTCCCGAGGAGAGAGAGCTATCATTTGACAGCTCAATCCAACTCCTCCCTCCCTCCCTCCCGGCTGATCCTGATGACCGGACTTGTTCCTGAACCCGGGGTGCCAGCGCAGCGTGAGGTGTGGCATCCAGCACCACAACTTTCAGCACCACCAAGCCGGCTGGTGGTGGCCCATGTTGTTGGTGGATGTGGAGGACACAAGCAGGCCAGAGGAGGAGGAAGAGGAGGTGGTGTCTTGATTGCTGGAGGATGCATGGTCTGTATGGCTGGCAAGGCATTTACGCTAAGAGTCTGGGTTTTTCAGTCTGTATGCATGCTGTGGAGGTGTTGGTAGCCAATGTTATTATTGGCAAACTTGCCATTTAATGATGTAGTGTTCACTGATTTTATAGTTTGTCTGTAGGCATGACATAGGAGAGGGCAGAGGGAAGTAATCAGATGGATGTATGGAACAGCGGCACTACTTGGGAAAAATATAATGACAGGAAAACAAAACTGGATCATAAAGAAAAAGATTCAATTTATGAGGAGAAATGATGGGCAGAACACTTTTCTTGTTACAAACTATCCTAATCAAAAAAGCAGCCCTCACAATCCTCCAAACTGAAGTTGTCCCCACATGGAAATTCTTTCTCCATCCCTGCTTCATGTACCTCAGTAGAAGGCAATTTGCCAATGTCAATAGCATCAGGCTCTTCAAGTTCCTCTTCACCACCACCACCGCCTTCATGTTGTAGGAACTCAAATGTGATTGTGTTGTGTGGAATTGTCCCCATTCATGTCAATAAATGTTAGCATGCCAACATTTCTAGAGGACAGATTTGCAGGTCTGTCCCACAATAACCCCTGTAATGACTACCCTTTCCACACTGACACTCAAGGGTGAACAGCTCAAGTATTCGACTGCTATGGAGGTCAGTGCTGGCCAATTAGTGACCATGCTACTCCAGTACAGCAAGAGCTCTTCCATGATGGTAAGGTGCCTGGTGTCCACCAAATATGCATTCACCACTTATTGCACTGCCCACAATCCTGCTGCCTCTTCAGCCTCCTCCTCCTCCTTTTCCTCCACATCTTCAATTCCCACCTGTCACAAACTATCCCAAAGTGGATTTGTTGTCATGTTTTCTGTTACCTTGCATGTTTTATCAGTCAGTTTAACATGTGAAGTAATAGCAATACCCTGTCTCTGATCACTTTCATGTTGTGCCTTACATAACTATGACTTTAACATCTTTGTCCCATGTACCTGTCTTATTAGCTGATCGGTTAAATTTTGGACCTGATTAAGCCTACCTTCAAGTATTGATGAAAGACCCCATTTATACTGTGGGTCCAGCATGGTGGCAGTCCCAAAATCTGCAGACTGCAGAATACGAGAAATATGGATATGGCAGTTCAAGACATGAAGCATCTGTTCCATTAAAGAGCCCCTGACACCATTAAAAAAGCATTAAAAGATTGTGAGATTTAGACACAGTTTAGTTGCTAGTTCATGTAATTTCTACAATTCTTGGGGGCGTGGCTACCGCCGAGCTGAACAGGCCCTAAGCTCTGTGCTCTCGAACCTCACCATAAACCGACTAAAGCCTGCTTATTTCTGTTTCTTGGCATTACCTGGAGAATGGTGTATCTCGGTGGATCCTGTGATCCAAGCCAGCGTGCCATCTTCAATCTGCTTCGGTGTGGGAGGTGCAAATTGCAATCACCATTTCTGTCCCCCAGACACAGAGCGTGACCTAGTACACTAATGAAATGGAACCCACAGCGTCAGTGTCTCAAAAGAAGGCAGTCTAACCAAAATTCAACAAATGTTTGCGAAATCCTTTCTCGGATGGACAGGATGGATCTAGCTACAAAAAAAAAAACATGGCAGACATAGTAGATCTGTTTCAATGGGCCTGCATCGTGGAGCACAAACTTGCTGAAGTGGAGGACAGCTGGCGTAAGGCTGGGGCTAAATTACATGAACAAGAACGGACTATGCAGCTTCTGTGGGCAAGAGTTGAGGATCTAGAAAAACATAGTAGGCGAAACAATCTACGGTTTGGGAGATTCCCAGAGGGTAGTGAAGGGAATGATGTTGTGTTATTTTTGCAAACTGAGTTACCACCTTTACTGGACTGGCATTGTGAGGGGCCACCTGAGATAGATAGAGCACATAGAACCCTGGCCTTGCCGGTCCCTGAGGAGCATCCGCATACTATTTTGGCTCATTTTCTTAAGTTCCAGGACAGAGAACTGATTACTCAACTGGCTAGACAAAAAGAGCTTATTTGGAAAAGCCACAAGATCAAATCTCACAAGACTACTCCCAAGAACTTACAGCATGTCATAGGGCCTTTACAGCTGTCCATAGAGCCTCGCGCTGAATTGGGGCTGGAATACTCCCTGAGATATCCTGCTTCTCTGCGGATTATGATAAATGGTTCACCATGGCTATTGATAATTCAGCAGCCACAGAGAAGTTTTTAGCAGAGCAAGCTTCAAACTTACTTGGGTTCACCGAGGAAAATATCCCCATCTAGGACTGTTTGGTAGGGCCCACCCAGATGGAGATCTCTCAACAAGAGTCACCAGCTTCTACCTTGTGCCCACCTCCTCTCACGCTGAACCTCAAGTTTCATCACCTAGGACCCTCATGACTGGCCCTAAAAATCACCAGGGAGCAGGAAAAAGAATAGAAGGAGGGCTCGGACCGAAGGGGCCCATACCGACAAGACCCCCAGACTTCGTTCTTGGAGCCACAGTGTAAGTCCTGCATCAGTAGTCTCTCATTCGTCCTTCACTCCTGATATGAGCAATAATAAATATAAGGCCTTGATGGACTTACCCTCGGATGGTATACTTCAAGTTCCTCCACTGCCTCCTAGACAATTACATTCCAGAGAAGCTAAACTCCATGCAGCAAGGGCCCTCTCCTGGGTGGGGACTCTAATCCTGTTTCTTGGACATCTGCATTTCAGCTGACACATCCAGTCGCCATTTGTCCATGTCAAAGGGTCAGCTATTTCTTCTCCTGGACTAGTGGGTTGAATAAATAGAGCCTTCTCTTCTGATTATTGTTCCTCAGAATGTATTAATGGGCTGCACTGCCAAGCCCTCCTCCTTTCTCATTTAGGTGTGATAATTCTGTGTTTTCTAGGTGTTTAGTGAACTCTAATTCATGCCTTAATATGCAGTTGGGCCGTAGGGAAGCTCATGTTGTGGCCCCAGGGTGGGTTCATAACTGGCTGTTTTCATTGCCCCCTGGGCATAACTTGGTTGTGCTAGGGGTGGGATTGCCCACTGTACCTGAGATGATTTCCCCCCTCTGATACAATAAAGGGGTGGGAGTGGACCCCGAGCCATCCAGAGGGCTAAAGGGATGGGTAACAGTCTTGTAGATCTCATAAGCAGAAATGTTTTCTTTCCCCGTGTTGGGTGGGGATAATATGCAGAGAGATTTCAGGATGTTGGGGTGTCCCATCTCTACTGCTGGAGTTGCTTATATTATACCCCCCAGTGACCTCCACTGTATTCTGGGCCACTAGTAGGCCGATGTTCAAAGCAGAAGCTGGTCTGTTTTGGGGACTTTTTTTGGGAGTGGGAGGGGGGTGGGGGATTTTTCATTTGTTGGGAATGTTATTGTGGTTATTTTTTTTTTCTTCTTTTCATGCACAGCGTTACAGAGTTAAGATATGTGCATGGTTATACAAAGTTAGTAGTTTTGGCAATCTGATCTATATGAAGGTGATTAGAATTACGGTGTGTCCTTGCTGGGAAATATTTCAGGAGCTATTTTCCCCTGTCCTGGTGTTCTCGGCTGTCTACCCTTTCCGCCATGTTCTTTTTCAGGCCAGATGGAGACTAGATTTATCTCCTGGAATGTCAGGGGACTTAACTCGCCTATTAAATATAAAAAAGTTTTGATGCATTTGAAAAAACTGAGACCCATGGTGGTATTCCTGCAAGAGACCACACTATTGTCTGGAGAAGCCAAAAAACTCCATCAGAGTTGGGTAGTGGAAGAACTTCATAGTGTGGCCTCGACTCATAAACGAGGAGTATCTATATTGTTACCTAAAAATTTAGGGTGGAAATTCAAGAGACATATTCAGGGTAAAGAAGGGAGATGGATCATGGCTGAACTGGAGACACCGGAAGGCCCCCTAGTTTTATCCAACCCCTATGCCTCCAACCAGGATTGTCCCTCTTTTTTTTCATACATTTAATCAAACCCTTATGGATTTCAATTTGAATAGAGCTCCAGTTTTATTGGGAGGAGATTTCATTGTGACTCTTGATCATAACATGGACAGAAGCAATAAAGCCCTGAGCCACAAAGGCAAGCTAAGAAAGTCCTCTTTTGACTGATGGCTGAACATGGGCTCCTCGATGCTTGGAGGTCCCTGTCCAGGGATGCATAATTTCTCATGTTTCTCCCAATCACATGGTACCTCCAGTAGAATAGATCTCTGACTGATTTCCTCTGAGCTCTATGATAGGGTTGTCTCTGCTCATATACACCCAATATATGTTTCAGACCATGCCGCTTTAGAGATACTGTTTAAATTAGGACTGGATTCTCCATCTTCCCCCTCCTGGTGGCTAGACCCCCTCCTCCTAGAGGATAAAAACTTCCAACAGTGGCTGGGCCTTGAAATAAGGGACTACTGGACTAATAGTGATAATAATGAAGTCTCTGATATGACCCTCTGGTAAGCCTTCAAAGCAACAATAAGAGGCAGAATAATTGCTTTTTCAGCAGCTAGGAGACATCGCCGAGAGGCTGACCAGAGGGCCCTGGAGAGACAACTGCACCAGTTAGAGACACAGTATAAATCCCTCAACTCCAAGACCCTGCCTGCATCCTTGCTTGCACAATTGGCCAGTACCAGGCTTTTACTGAACACTCATCTATCCCAACAGGCTGAATTAAATATAAAATGGATTTGACACACCTATTGGGGGGGGGGGGCAGTACTCTCCTGGCATATTGGCTTAAACAACAACACATTTCTAAATGAATACAGACTTTGAGACCATAAGGGTATTCCCTGCTACTCTGGCTCACAGGTAAACACAATCATAATGCAGTTTTTCGAACAGCTATATGCCTCCCCTCACCCTCCAGACCCCCACAAAATTCAAGATTTCTTGGACTCACTGTCTATCCCTAAACTCCTCCCCACTGAGGCTGGATCATTAGATGCTTCGATCATGCTGGAAGAAGTGGACAAGGCTATAAAAATGATGAATCTTCGTAAAGCCCCAGGGTCTGATGGACTACCTATCGATTTATAGAGTCCAGGGAGTTAATCTTGCCCCATATCTACTTCGGGCCTTCAAACATTCGCTGCTTGCCGGATGTCTCCCCCTAATCATGAGAGAAGCCACCATTATGGTTCTGCCAAAAAAGGGGAAAGATCCACTTTTACCTGATAGTTATCGTCCTATTTCCTTTATTAATGCCTATGCAAAAATTTTAGCCAAGGTTCTCACTGGCAGACTCGAACCTCTTCTCTCAGGCCTTGTTCACCCATCGCAAGCAGGATTTGTTTAAGGCTTATTGGGTTCAGATCACCGTATAACCTTGTTGTCATTAATGCATTATACCAAATTGTCCAAACAATTCTCTGTTGCTTTGGCCGTAGATTTTGAAAAGGCCTTCGACTCTGTCGAATGGCCCTGTCTTTTTCATACTCTTTCTTCAATGGGTATGGAGCCTGGTTTTCTCTCCTGGATACGACTATTATACACATCCCCTTCAACCAGAGTCCTGACAAATGGGCTGCTGTCCTCACCATTCCACTTGCAAAAGGGCACAAGACAAGGCTGCCCTCTTCCCCCCTACTGTTTATTTTGGCTATGGAACCCCTGGCTATAGTTCTTAGGGAGTCCCATTCTATCCCCGGAATAAGTGTGGGAGGCACCACTCTCAAAACATTTTTATATGCTGACGATCTTCTCGTCACTACTGAATGTACCCCTTTAGTGATTAACAATATTCTTTGTATACTGTCCAAATTCTATAGTGTGTCTGGCCTTAAGATCAACCAATCAAAAGCGGAGGTTCTTCCTTTGAATTTTAAACCATCTAGTATGGATTTTGGCTCTTGGCCTTAAATGGTCTCCTGATGGTATAAAATACTTAGGTATCTTTACATCCAAATTCAACAAAAATGCTTACCCTTAATTTTTCAACCCTGGTGGAATCTATCAGATTAGATATGGAACTTTGAAGGCCTTACGGCTCTCTCTGGCAGGCAAAATAGAGTCTATAAAGATGATGGCTGCCCCACGGATCCTATACCTACTGGCCCATCTCCCTTTACCTATACCACAGAAATGGTTTTCAAAGTTGGAAGCCCTGATGGGTAATTTTTTATGGGAAGGCTCCCGACCTCGCTACAGTAAACTTAAACTTCGCCAACATTGGAGTAGGGGAGGTTGGGGTCTCCCATGGCTGCAAGGATATCACATGTCCTTCATTACTGCACAAACCACTAGATGGTTCTATAGACCTAGGTGAACTTCCTCTATTTGGCTTTCACTAGAGGCCTCACTGCTTCGAGCACCCTTGTCAGTGGTGGCCTTGTATAGTAAGAAAATTATATCCCTCTCTCTCCTCCTATCCTGCTATCTATCCAATACTGGAAACGTGTCCTAAGTCATATGGGACATGACCCAGCCCCCTGGAATTACACCCCTCTCTGGAATAATCATGCTCTAGAGATTGGTAAAAGCACAATATACTGGAAAATCTGGGAGGCGCAAGGTATCTCACTAGTGCAGGATTTGCTACTACCTAATTCCAATACACTTGACACATTTGAATCCATACAATCTAGATATTCTCTCCCATTTACTCACTTCTGGAGATCTCTTCAGATTAGGGATGCTGTAGCTCACCTCCCTAACCCTCCTAGACTACATGTAGTTGGAAAAAAAACAAACACATCAATTAAATATTTGGTTGCGCCATCCCGGGCACTTAGCTAGTGCTATTTTTAGTGCCCTAAGGGATAATTCCCCAGATCAACTTACTCAGCAAAACCTCAGTGGGAAAAGGACCTTGATCCCTATCTCTGGATAGCAATGTGAGCATGCATGGAGTGCGCATTCATGTGGCCTGTAGAGATGGGTGTACTCACCTTATTATGAACAAACCCTACATAGATGGTATAGAGACCCAACCAAACTTAAAGGATGGATTCTTATCAACTGATACTTGCTGGTGCTGTGGAGGAGAGGGCCCACCTATTCCATGTTCTTTGGATTGCCCCAATCTTCAATATTTGTGGCTTCAATTCAGGATATGTGTGGGCAGATATGTCCTAACCCACTTCTTCTTCTGTTGGGATGTGCCCCACCTAACACTCTAAAGTTTAGCCTGGGGCTCAGTGGGTCTGATAGTAGGGGGCCATAGCCAAAGGTTGATTCTCATGAAATGGAGGTCCCAGAAATCCCAACCTTCCATGAGTTCCTTTTAGCCCTTAATCAAGCAGCTATTTTTGAGAGAATGTCTAGTTTTGGGGGGGGGGGGGCAATGTGTCTCACTTTAAGGAATGTTGGCAGCCATATTTACTATCCAAGTACTGTCATGACATACCCTCCCCCAAGCTAGTATCTAATTTGCAAGTTCCCATGGCTTATTCCCCCCTCTCTCTTGTTTTTCTCTCTTCAAGAGGATATGGGATTCACCAGATTTGCCCTTTAACAGGCTGCACCTGATTCTTAAGACCAGATTGTCTTTAGTTGTACACAGTTATGCGAAGTATATGCCTGATTTGGGCACATCTTGTTTTCACCCGAGACATTGGTTCCTTATGGTTTTATATATAGCACTAGAGACATGTCTAGATTACGTAACCCTTTAACCTGGGAACATATGTGATGTCACATTTAACTCTTTAACTACTTAACTCTTAAGTGTTTACTATTATACCTTTCGGTATTCCTGTATGTTTTAGATGTCTCATGGTCTGGTTGTTTCTACCAAATGTTGCGGTAGACCTTAATATTGTGGCATAGTTGTGTATCTATAGATGTGTCCCAATACAATTTCAATAAAAATATTAAACTATAAAAAAAATTCTACAATTCTTTCCTTTTTATGTTCCCTTGCATGCATGTACAAGTAACATAATGCCACCATGCGAGTTTTCAAAGGTCTGCCTCCCTCACTTCCATTGCCCTGCTCCCTTTTGCAGGCACGGCTGCACCGTGCCAATGAATGTCCGAGCTGTCTATGACAGCTGTTCAGATGTAGTGGAATACAGTTCTAAGGAAAACACCACCACAATCAGCAGTGGTAACATGTAGGCAATTTGCATACTGCGTTGGCAATATGCAAATTATAAAATCAACACTGCATCGAACTATCATAGACAGTTCGTCCCCAATGAACACCCATGGCATGCTGGAGCCCACCCGAATAACGCTTGTATCCCCTCACCCCCACACTGTATGACCGATGAGGGTGCCCAATCCCGTCTGCTACACTAGCCCTTCTCCAAACAGACTTCCAGGTACCCACGCTGAGCCCACCCCAACATGGCAAAGTCTCTTATGGCGAAGTGCCTAATCCCCATCAGCTGCACTGTACCCTACTCAATGAAAACAGACTTGTAGGTGCCACGTTGGGTACACACCCCAGCATGGCAAAAGTTGGTATGGCTGATAGGGGTCCCCAATCCCCTGATGGCTCCACTGTACCCCACAGAAAACAGACTTCTGGGTGCCATGCTGGGAGCCCACCCCAGCATGGCACAGGTCGGCTATGGCTGATGGGGTGCCCAAATCCTACGGTTCCACTGCCCCAAAAATCAATTTCCAGCTGCCGTGCTGGGAGCCCACCCAGGGTGGAAAAAAGTCAGTATGGCTGACAGGGTGCCCAATCCTGTCAGCTCCACTGTACCCCAAGAAAACAGACTTGTAGGTGTCACGCTGAGGAGCCCACCCAGCGTGGCACAGGTAAATTGGCGAAGGGTGCCCAATCCCATTCGGCTCCACTGCCTCCCTGACCCCATACTTACCTCTGGAGGCCAGCACAATGATCTTCGGTGGACCGGGAAAACGTCTGCACTCTTCAAAGCCAACCTGTAACTGAAGAAATGCCGGTAAGCTGTATAATGGCATTATTTTTTTTTTCAACTTTGGTGCATATCTCAGCCATTTTTGGGACTTTTTCACCAAATTTTCAACATGGGGTTTTTGGGGCTCCACCTCATGAACTTAGTCACTGTCATTTTGTTATTCGGTCCCGAAAGGTGATTTCGCAGTCACTGTGCGGAACCACCTTTTGTGACAGAGTAACGAAACAATAGTGTTACAGTTCATGAAGTAGTCCCCCCAAAACCTTATGTTGAAAATATGGCGAAAAAATTCCCAAAAATGACTGTTTTACGAGCATGCATTTCACAGTTCCTACACACACTCATAACTTTGCAGAATTTTACTATTTCCACTCCAGATTTTCAACGTTGCCATTTTACTACACCTCCTTATGAGCAGTACAACTATCATTTTTCACATCTCACCCAAAATGTGTTTTCATGCATGTAGCACACAATGGCGCAGTCGGTGTGCGAAATCAATATTTGGGACAGATTAAGAAAATCACAGTGACACTGTTCATGAGCAAAGGACTTAAAATGGCTATGTTGAAAATTTGGTGACAAAAATCCATAAATGACTGTGTTATTTAGTGTGCAGCATTGTGCAGTTTCACAAACCCTTGTAAGTTCACAAATTTGTAATATTTTCAGTCCAGATTTTCAACACTGGCATTTTACACACCTCCTATGAACAGTGCAGCTGCCATTTTTCACACCCTGGCCAAAATGTGTTTTCACACTTCCGGCGGCACAGAAATGCGTGGTCGCTGTGAGAATCAGTGTTCAGGACAGATTAAAAAATCACAGTGACACTGTTCATGAGTAGAGGTCCCAAAATGCCTGTGTTGACAATCTGCTGTAAAAATCCACAAACTAATTACATTATGAGTGTGCGTTGCACAGTTTCTATACACCTCAGTGACTTCACCAGTTGTTTTATGTTTTCACTCTAGACTTTCAACATTGTCATTTTTATGTTGCTTGCACTACGTGCAAGGAACATAGTGCCATCATCAAGTTTTCAGAGGTGTGGTAGCCTCTTCCAATTCAGTGTGTTTGCAGGCGTGGCGCGGTTCTCCAATCACTGCTGGAGCTGTCTGATGACAGCAGTCGAAAATGCAGTGGAGTACAGTTGAAAGGGAGCTACGCTTCAGTGAGCAGTGATAAGATATCACCTGCTCATGGCGCTCCCCTACACACCACACACACATGCATACTGTGCTCGCCTTCACCACACACTGTATAGCCAGCGGGGATGCCCAATCCCCGTCGGCGTATACGCTCTCCCAACAGAGTTGTATATGCCATGCTGGGTGCCCACCCCAGCATGGCTACACATCAGATAAGCCGATGGGTGCCCAATCCCCGTCGGCTCCCGCCCAACAAAGCCATCTTTTGTGCCACACTGGGAGCCCACCCCAGTGTGGCAAGCGTCCTGCATCGTCGTCATTTAAAAAACGAAAACACAAAATGGTCCCTCGCTGTCTCTATCCCCACCCATGCCCACCCACTGCACACCTGCCTCCACCATCCCCACTCACCCCATACTTACCTCCGGACTCTGGCATGACGTTCGTAGACCGGGGAACACGCCTGCATCTCTTCAAAGCCGACGCGAACTGAGGAAATGTCGGTAAGCTGTATAATGGGATAGATAGGGTTTTTCAACTTTGCTGCATATCTCAGGCATTTTTGGAATTTTGCACAAATTTTCAACATGGGGTTTTGGGACCCCTACTCATGAATCTTCTCAATGTCATGGCGTATTGTCCGGGCCCAAGGGTGATTTCGCAGTTACTGCATGAAATCACCTTTTGGGACCAAGTAATGAAACATCACTGCCACTGTTCATAAGGTGGGCTCTCAAAAAGCCTATATTGAAAATTTGGTGGAAAAATTTCTAAAAATGACTGTTTACGAGCGTCCATTGCGCAGTTCCTACGCACGCTAGTAAGTTTGCAAATCTTCAATGTTTGCACTCCACTGACTTCCAAATACCTACACAGCACATACAAGCAAGTAACATTCGGCATTGACAAATGCTTGTTATACCTTCCCATGAACAGTACAGCTGTCATTTTCACATCCTGTTTGAAATGTGTTTTCACACCTGTGGTGCCAAATGGCGTAGTAGCTGTGCAAAATCAGCTTTTCACTATGAACTGATATTGCCACTGTTCATTGAGGGGTCACAAAAAAATGTTGAAAATTTGAAATAAAAATTCCAATGAACTCCTGGGGCGTTAGCATTTCTGACCATAAGCCCACCCTGTGAGAGACTGACAGGCATCAGCGGTGTGACTTCAGGATTGTCGCCTGTAATGCTCATGCCATTCCACCTCCCACACCCTGCAGCCAGTGAGAGGCATCCAAGGTGTGCCTTGGACTCTTGACCCAAAGTTCACCCCATTCTCCTATACTACACCAATCTCACCATATTTCCTTATGGAATGGGGTGAGCATAAGGCCCAAAGACTCCAAGGCACACCATGATACTTGTCGGTGTCTGCAGGGTAGGGTGTCCTGAAATGGCATGGCCGTTATGCCTGATGACCCAAAGGCACACCCCAATGCCTGTCAGTCTCTGCAGGGTGGTGGTGGGGTTGGCTTCAGTTCAATACTTCACTGCCATTCCTATTATGCATCTCTCTAACTCCTACACTACCAATGCCAATGCCAGCAAGCAAACATTCGGCATTGACAAATGCTTGTTTTCCCTGTTACTGAGGGCAGTTGTGTGAAAGAGGATTACTGTCCCTTAGACTTTATTTTCACTTTTTGCTTGCCTACACCTGACATCATGATCCCCTATTTATTGCATCATAATTATCTTCCCAGCAACAGACTGTGGTGTCATAAAAAGAACTGTGATTTCAGATGTAGACAAGCAGCCAGAACAGATAGGGCAGCAATCCTGCCTGAATGCAAATGTCCTTAGTAATAAAGTATGGATGAGAATTACAGAAAGATGATTAAATATAAGGTAAATTGTGCCTAAATATAACATTTTTCAAAGTTATCAGAACGGCATCAGGGGCTGTTTAAGGTATAGCTTCCTGTATCACCACCTGCCTCTAGCATGTGCTGTACATTCAAAAGCATCTGCCTCAGTACCTGTAAAAGTGAGATGGCCTGTCTGATATAGGCAGTGTCCCCAGTCACTGCCTGTGCTGCATTTTCACATGGCCTTAGAATCATGATCAGGCCATCCATTAGTTGCCACTGGTGTGTTGTCCGAGACATGGGTTCTCTAACACTATGACAGCTTGTTTATAGCAGCAGCAGACATTCAGAAATGGCTTTATACTGCTTGTACAAGTGCTTAAAAAAAAAAAAAGAAAATTATCTGGATTCTAGTAATAGAGATTCCCACAGAACAACAAATGCACTCTGCTTTTTGAGGGGTTCGTTCAACCAATTGGATCTGACCGATGTGTGGAGAAAGATGTTCACATTGCAGAGAGGTTATACCTACTACTCACCTAGATTTCATAGCTATTCCAGACTAGATTACTTCGTTGTTACTTTTGAACATTGCTCCATAGTATGAGATATTTCTGTGGGACCTTGCATCCTATTAGATCACCTTCCTTTAATTCTAAATATTGATTTGGGGAAAAAATTGAAACAATCCCTTTGGTGTTTAAACACATTACTATTAAAGGATCTGCAGTTTACAGCGACAATGCAGCAATGGATCCCACAGGTACTCCAAGAGAATAAACTGCCAGGGACCTCAGCAACTATACTATGGGACACCTTGAAGGAGGTACTCTGGGGGGAGATAATTGCCTATTCAGCTAAAAAACGCTAGGCAAATAAATCCAAATATCAGGAGTTATTGCAGCCAATTCAAGACTATCAGCTCTTATATATATAGAGAGAGAGAGACAGGGAGTTACAATTAAAAATAAGAGATGTGAAAAGTGTTGTTCAAAAATTAATGGATTGGAAAGTACAACAAACTCTATTATATTTAAAACAGGCAAATTATAAGGCCCCGGTACACGAACTTTGTACGCAAATTACCGGATGTGTAAAAGCTTCTACAATACTGAAATAAGAGTACCTAATACAGGTACATTTGGGAGTGAAGAAAGTCCAAGGAGGGATAGTGAGGCTTAATAAAGGGGAGGGAGGGTGGTCAGAGAGGGACAGTGAAAAAGCAGGGATATTGAAGTAATATCTTTGTTCAGTATTCATAAAAAGAGGAGGAGGATGTACCTAATCCAATCAATAGAAGCACTCTGGATGGGGGCAACACCAGTCCTTTCACAGAAGAAATTGTTCTGAAAGAACTCCTAAAATGAAGGTGGACAAAGCAATGGGGCCTGAAGGATTCACCCCAGAATTCTAAAAGAACTAAGGGAGAACTAGTAACAAAACTGACTACCCTTTTTAACAAACCATGGGAGGATGGTGTGGTACCTAAGGACTGGAGGAGGGAGGATGTGATTCCCCTTCACAAAAGTGGGAGCAAAGCAGAGGCAGGAAACTACAGACCTGTTAGCTTGACCTCAGTGGTAGGGAAAATGATGGAATCACTTCTGAAAGAAAGAATTGTTGAGTACCTAGAGGCCAGTGGGGCACAGGACCCAAGGCAGCATGGATTCACAGCGGGAAGGTCATGTCAGACAAATCTAATAGATTTCTTTGAATGGGTAACCAAAGTAGTAGACCAGGGAGGGGATGTGGACATGGCCTACCTAGACTTTAGCAAGGCATTTGACACAGTCCCACACTAAAGATTAATAAACAAGTTAGCCAGCCTGGGAGTGGGTCCCAGGGTGTTAGCCTGTTTAAAAAATTGTCTGGACTACAGGACCCAGAGGGTAATATTAAATGGAATCCACTCTAAAGAAATGGGGGTTACTAGTGGGGTACTGCAGGGTTCAGTACTGGGTCCGTTCCTTTTTAATATCTTTATACATGACGTTGCAGGGGGACTGAAAGGAAAAGTATGCCTCTTTGCAGATGACACAAAGATTTGCAACAGGGTTGATACACAAGTCGGGGTAGAAAGGATGAGAAGGGATTTGGCAAGGTTGGAGGAATGGTCAAAAGTATGGCAGCTTCGATTTAATGCAAAGGGTGCAAAGTAATGCACTGGGAATCAAAACCCAGGGAAGAGTACACAATTCACTCTGAAGAAATGGGGTTACTAGTGGGGTACTGCAGGGTTCAGTACTGGGTCTGTTCCTTTTAATATCTTTATACATGGCGTTGCAGGGGACTGAAAGAAAAGTATGCCTCTTTGCAGATGACACAATGATTTGCAACAAGGTTGATACACAAGTGGGGGTAGAAAGGATGAGAAGGGATTTGGCAAGGTTGGAGGAATGGTCAAAAGTATGGCAGCTTCAATTTAATGCAAAGGAGTGCAAAGTAATGCACCTGGGAATCAAAAACCCAGGGGAAGAGTATACAATGGTGGGGGGAGATGTTAACAACAACAAAAATGGAAAGGACCTGCGGTAGTCATATCAGATAACCTAAAGGTAAGCAAGCAATGTGAGAAGGCAGTAAGGATGGCTGGGGGGATACGGGGATGTATAAGGAGAGGCATCACTAGCAGAAAACAGGAAGTTGTTATCCCTCTGTGCAGACAGTTGGTGAGACCCCATCTGGAGTACAGCATGCAATTCTGGAGACCCCATCTCCGCAAGGACATAGACAGGATGGAGACAGTCCAGAGAAGGGCAACTAAAATGGTGCAAGGTCTGCAACAGAAGCCATACAAAGAAAGATTGAAGGAGCTTAGTGTGTATACCCTTGAGGAAAGGAGGGAGAGGAGGGACATGATAGAAACTTTTAAGTACCTCAAGGGAATCATCAAAGTCCAAGAGGGTAGCATCTTTCCGAAAAAGAGATGTGCAAGAACAAGGGGACACAATCTGAAGATAGAAGGGTGACAGCTCAAGGGAAATGTGAGGAAGTATTATTTCACAGAGAGGGTGGTGGATGCATGGAACAGCCTTCCTGAGGAGGTCATGGGGTCAAAAACAGTGGAGGAATTAAGAATGCATGGGACAGACATAAGGCAATTCTGGTGGGTGTAGGAAGAAGTAGGCTGTTGGTTAACTAAGATCTGCAGCTTATCCAGTAGGTAGGAAATGGGCAAACTAGGTGGGCCAAGGTCCTTTCTGCCATCAGGTCTATGTTTCTATATTTCTATGTTTCCAATACCAATAACTAACTCATTGCCTCCACAGGCTCACTCTGAGATTACACCACTTGTCTCCTGAATCTCCTGTATACTTGTAACAGTGAATCCTGGGCCTTTCTAAGCAAATCAAGCCATATTCAGCATGTCACAAACAAATGCTAATAGCTCAATAACCATACATGCTAGACACAAAGTATGAGTGGTAGAGTTATTCAGCACAAAATTGCTTTTCCAATGGTGGTATGCATGTAATAATAAGTAACTTAGTTTTTTTCTATGCTGGTCAAAACAGGAAAAAAAATATTTTTTACACTAAAAAAGGCAACATAAGCCATTTTTTATTGGAAAATATGTCAAATATCACACCAAATTAAGCATACAGACATTAGATGGTGTTTTACTATTATGTTTGTTAAAAATATATCTTTTTACTATGAAACGTCATTTTTCCCCATTTTAGTCAAGCTGCTTTGGTGAGATTTGAGGGATGAATCTCAACCACACACACCATATCATAAACAAATGCATATAACTCCAAAACTATACATGATACACACAAACTATCAGCATGAAAGATGATCAACAAAATTGCCTTTCCAACAATGCTATGTGATCAATTGTAATCCATACTTTTTTTATGCCTGCTAAGCATCAAAAAGTGCATTTATTCAAGCTGCTTAGGTGAGTGTTGATGGAAAAATGCCAGCTATACACACCATACCATAAACAAATGCATATAACTCCTAAAGTATACATGACACACCAACGTATCAGTGGCACAGTTGTTCCTCACAAAATTGCCTTTCAACGGTTCTATGCAATCAGCTGTACTCAATTTGTTTTGTTTTATACTGGCTAAGATACCCAGAATGTGTGTTTTTCAAAGTGCTTAGGTGGTTCTAGATTGGCAAAATGTCATAAACAAATATGAATAACTCTAAAGTGAACATGATCACACAGAGGCCAGATATTCAAACTAGCCCCAAAAAGTTGCGCAACAGCAGGAGCAAGCACAAGTCAATTGCTTTATGCGCAATAGGCCCGATATTCAAACATGGAGCAAGCCAAATTGCACAACCAGCCAATGTCTGAATATCAAGACAACCTGTGCTATAGCTGAATCCAGGAAGGGAAGCTGAGCAGAGACGACACGCCATAGCACAACAAAGGCAGCCCAGCTGAGCAGTCCAGAGGCATAGCGCAACCAGAGAGACCCCCAGCAGCAAAGCAATGGAACTGCACAACCAGGGAGGTAGGCAGGGCCCACCACACATGCCACCGATGGGCACAGGGACACTGCAGAACCAACAATGTACCCCCACACTCCAAGCACAGCATAACTGGGGAGGGGCGAATAGCCACGGACCATGAGGACAAGCAAACAAAGCACATCCCGGCCGTGTTACGCAAGCACCCCCTGGCTAAGCTGAGACTGCCACACAAAGAGGCGGACCACCCCAGTGTACAGCAGCCCCCTTGTGCACACACCCTGCACTGTGACCCCAGACACCACCCATGAGCAGTGACCAGCACTGCAGGAATCCCCGCCCCCGGCACACTGCAATCTCATGAACCACAGAAGTATACAAGCCAAACCCACCATGAGCACCCAGCAGTGGGTGGCAGCACGCAGCAATACTGACTGAAAGCCATACCCACACCAGAGACACCACCCCACACACATGCACACATATCCGCGACCCATACCACCCAGATGCCATGCACACCACTGCAACCGAGCACCTATAGCCAGCTGCAAATAAGAGACCACCACAGTATTCATATCAAAATATATAAATGTAATAAACAAGAATAAGAAGAACAACAAAACAACTATGTACATATATACAAAGCAGGGGTGGGGTATGGGTATAAGGGAGGGAGTGGGTAAGGGGCAGGGTGAACAACTGGGAGAGGGAAGGTGGGGTGAGGTGATGGGCAGCTACTGTCTGCCAGCCTGCCCTACTGCTGCCTGGTGCGGCCCATGGCCTCCTCCTGTCCGCCTCCATGCTGCTGTAGGTCCCAGAGGATGGCAAGAGAGTCAATAGCCACCTGTGTCAACTGCTGCAGTGTGCGTTGCATTTGTCATGGGATCTGGATACCTAGGACAAGGGATTAGAGTCAATGGCAGTGACAGTCCACATCCCTGAATCTCACCCATCATGCATGGCATACAGCCAAGTGCCCGCTCCTGTGATGGACTGCACCCACCCACAGTGACCGTGCACAAGACATGCCCAACCAGGCAGCAACAGCCATGTGTACCACTGCACACACACCGCCCATGTCCATCACAGCACAACCATGGCTGTCCGGTGACATGGCTAGCCGCAGGGGATGCTAGTGCCACAGCCATGTGCCCAGTGCATGCATGGACCACCAGTGATGCACACACAGATATGCAGTGCCACTGGACAGTGATGACTGTCACATGTTGCGTGCATGGTAGTGTTGTCCATGGATGGTGGCTGTGCACCCCCCCAGCATGCAATAGCATCCATGATGTAATGACACTCACCCTCATCAAGCCGCTGCTGCTGCTGCTGCTGCTGCTGTGGCCCACCACCTATGCCACCTCTGCCAGCCACCCCGGCACCGCCATTCCGTGCCTCAGCCCGGGCCTGCCTCCGCTCCTCCACACCTGTGGGAGACAAATGAAGAGAAACACATCAGTGAGATCCCAAAGCAGACAGCCCCTTGCCCCATTGAGTGTGCTTGCCCACACAACCAGACCCACACAGCACACACCTGCAAACACCTTCACAGCAAACCTAGCCCAACCCCACCCCATCGCGGTCACAGTACAGTGTCACCCGATGGGACAAAACAGTTGCATACACAGCACCCCTTGCGCCAGGCACAATAACCTCCTGGCATGTGACTGGAGCCTCCAGCAGTTCGCTCCCTCCTACGGAGGTCACCATACAGTGTCTGCACTGCTCTGGAGTCCTCCGCCCAGTGGCCTGCTCAGATTCCGCCACCTGCTGCCACACATGGGTGCGGGCCATGTGCAGGGTTCTCCCCAAACAGTGACCCATGGTGTGGCTCCACCACAGCCACCAGGTTTGCCAACTCCACGCACTCCACTGTGGAGTTCTCCTGCGTGCCATCACTGCAGTTGTATAGTAGGCAATATGGCACTCACACGTAGCATCAAGCCGCGATGGAAATGTTAGCAATACAACTCCATCAGTCCCTATCGCGCTGTTTGTATGGCGCCGTCGGTCCACATCACGCTGTTACCGAACAGCGCGATAGAACCATAGACATGCCAGGCGTACAGCGCCAGGGGCAAGGTCATGCACAAGGTCATGGGTCTGTGGCGCAAGGCCACGCACAGCGCTCATCGGATATCTCACGCCAGCAGCGATCGGTCACCTGCATGCCAGTGCCACAGTGTACTATTGTGCAGGTGTGCCACAGCGCTATGTGGTGCCCAGCGCTGTAGCACCACTGGCAGAATAGTGGCCATGTCCTGTATTGCTGATCTCGCACAGCACGTCATCAGCGCGGCAGACACCTGCGTCAGCTACCTGGGCATGCGCAATGCGGTGTTCTACGCAGTCACAGAACTGCGCCATTAGCTCAGCCGGCACAACCGTATTGCGCAAAGCGCAACAGCGCGATATTCAGACGACATATGCAAATCATCTGATCAGCCATTAAAAGGCGCATTGGCGTGATTTGCATCTCATTTAAGTTTTTCCACTCCTAATTTGCATGCATTGCGCTATAAATGTGCGACAGTGATCTGCGGTGGCCAGAGTCAGTTACTGCAGGTGAGAGGTGAGTTGCATGCTGTGTAATGTTCTGGGCAATGGTCATGGATAATGCTGTATACTGCACAGTGACAGGTGTCCACTTCCACCCATTCAGACCGACATGGCGAGCAAGGACTGGGTGAGGGGATGATGGTGGGCGGAGGAGGCCTAGCTTCATGAAGTCCGAGATAGAGCACTGTTCAGGCCTACCTGGATGAGGAGCCACTACTTGAGTGGACGGGGGGCACCCCTCAGGCCCATGCTGTTGCATGGGAGGTGTAGCTCACTGTAAACCTGCACGGAAGCCAGCGCTCCGTGCAGGAATGAAGAAAAAGATTGGGACTGACAGGAGGCGGGTGAAAGAAGGTGGCAGCCCTCAAGGGCGGCACGTGCTGCCACAGGCGGGGGCCAGCCAGAGGTGGCGCAGCTGACCCCGGTGGAGGACCGTCTGGCTGCATCCATGCAGTGCAGTGCAATTGAGGGCATTCCAGGAGGTGGCTTCCAGACAGGTGGAAGCCCATCACTGCACGGTATGACATGGTGGTGGGGGTTGATCCCATGCACTAACATGTTCTCACTTTCTGTTACAGATCCTGTGCATCTGCAGGGGACAGTGGTGGTGGGACCATGCAGTGTGGACATCCAACAAGAGTTGGAGGAGGGTCCATCCACCTCTGCTGCCAGCCGGCATGCATTGCACCAGTGTGCATGCCTGGCGCCATCTCGATGTCGGTGAGTCAGGTGTGGGGGTGCCATCCTATGTCACAGCAGTCTGGCATGCAAGCATGCCAGCATGCTGTGACTGTGGCTGTTGCATGAACCTGCACCATTGATGATGCAAGGACCACAATGGGCAGTGACATGTGTGTGTCTCATTGCGGACACACAGCAGGACAGCACGTGCCCCTGGACCTAGCTGGTTCAAGCGTGTGTGCCAACACGTCAGCACAGTCCCAGGCAGTGCCTGGCGGCACGATGGGGCAGCACCGGTGGCTGTGCAGGTCTCTGGCACTGTTGTGGACACAGCTGTGGAGCGACTGGTCCCTGGGGCACAGCAGTTGGAGGGCAGCAGCGGCAGTCACCCACCAGGTCTGGGGTACAGGGTTCAGCGGTGGCACATGCACCACCTGTTGACTTGCCCATACCTGGTCCTGGTGAACAGTGCCCACCCTCAAGGGTGTTGAGCATCAGGCCCTTCCATACCCTGGGGGACATGTTGCGGAAGTGGCAGACTACCCGTTAGATGAGCACACCCGCCTGCTGCGGGCATCAGTACAGCAGCAGATGCAGGTTGCAATTTCCATGGAGGCACTGTGTGTGGCTGTGGAGTGGCACAGCAGGGACACTACAATGATCCATGCAGAGATGGTCCAGATGCGGATGGATGTGACTGCCGCCATTGACAGGCAGACCCAGGCATTGGTCGCTGTCGTGGCCGCATTGGGCACACAGTCAGGTGCCCCTGTACTGTGCACCCCACGCAGTACGCTCTCCACTCCCCATTCCCGGCGTGTGCAACACCCAGCCTGTCGACGCGGGTTCCGCTGTGGGCATCCGAGGCACCCTGGTGCAGGTATATTCGGCATGCTGAAGACCCCTGTGCAGACAAGGTCGTGCTTCGCGCAGTGGGACCCCTGGTGGTACATCGGTGCCACCCCATGTGGCCCTTGCTCAGTCTGCCAGTGCTGCTGGGTCACAGCGGGGCCACCCACGCATCCGAGGTGGCCGTGGCACAGTGCCACCTGACTGACCTGTCTCCCAGTGCGGGCCCTGTCTGGTGCTGCCCTGCGTGCAATGTGTGTCATGGTGGGCAGTGCACTGGTGGGTGCCCTGCCCAACACGCTGACACACGGACCACCTGCACACCCACCCGACTGCTGTCCACAGGTGCGTGTGCATGATGATGCCTGCATTGTACTGTACACCAAGGTGCAAGGGTGCCCAGCATCTGACACACGTACTTGGACAGTCCAGGTGGTGGGGGTGGTCCATGGATCTGTGTGTTTCACATGTCTGTTCCTACTCTGCTGTGCACCTGCCCATGTACGGTTTGTGCCTGGTATGTGTGTGTGTCCATATGGCATGTAACTATTCACCCCTCCCTGATGGTGTGTTTGTGCACCTGGACCCTTCCACTCCCCTTGCCATCATGCACCCCTGGTGTGTTACCCTGTGTGCCTGTGGGTTGCGCCTAGACAGTGTTGGTTGCACATGGCCCTTGACTTACCTGTGTCATGCGAAATGCTCCTCTGTGATGGTGTCCCGGTGCAGCTGGGCCTGTCGGATCAGTCGGGATCCCGCCGTCCGCAGTAGAGCTGCTCATCCCATCATCACCAGCGTCACCGGTGTCCCCATCGCTGTCCCCTCCTCGACCTGTCGGCTATCCCACGGTCTTTGGCCATGTTGTGCAGGATACGACAGGCCAGGAATATCCCACAGGCCTTTGAGGGGCTGTACTGTAGGGCACCGCTGGAGGTGTCTAGGCATTGGAAGCGTGCCTTAAGCATCCCAAACACCCGCTCGATGATGTTGCATGTGGCAGCATGTGCCTCATTATAGCATTGCTGTGATGGGGTCGTGGGGCACCGGTAGGGTGTGAGCAGCCAGGGATGGAGTGGGTATCCGCTGTCACCTGTGTGGAGATAGTGTAGTTGAGTATCATTTTCAGGTCCATATTGCCCATAGCCCTGTGTGCCACTACCATGGCACCTGTGCCTTTCCCACCCTTGCCCCAACTTTGCAACCCCTACATGCATACTCACCTACTAGATGTCCTGTGGAGATGTCCCCACTCTCAAATCACTGGCACAGTGCAGATTGGTACCATATGAAGGCATCATGTGCTCCGCCAGGGTGTGTGGCACAGACATTGATGATCGCCCACTGGCATCACACACCACCTGGCAGTTGACACTGGTGACCCCTTCCGGTTTCGGTATGCAGCCCCATCGGGGCCAGGTGGCGTGTGAATAGCCACATGGGTGCAGTCTATTGCCCCTAGCACACCAGGCATACGTGCTACCCTGTGGAACTCCTGCATGTTTGCTGTACGCTCTGCCGCTTTGCTGGGGAATTGGATGTACTCCGCAGCATGTGGCAGCAGTGCGCTGAGGAATTGGGTGAGGATGCGTGACGTGGCCGACTGTGTTATGCCTGTGGTGTCCCCTGTTGGCCTCTGGAAGGTACTGGTGGTGAGCAGACACATGCAGGCTGTTACCTTTGTCTCCACTGACAGAGCGTGACTCCGTCGTGAGGGTGCCTGCATCACATCACTGCACAGCTCACAGAGCCGCCTCAGTATTGCCCTGTTCAGGTGGTACCGGCCCACAATCTCAACATCCGTGTACAACTCAAAGCTGATGTGGGCATGGTACTGCCTGTTGGGGGCATACTGCCGACGGGCCCTTCCACGGCCACGTCCCCCTGCAGCATGCCTTCTCACCCCCCTCATTACAGCTTCCATGTGGAAGCTGGCACTGTCCATGTCCCTGGCTTGTGTTCCCCCCTGGCTGTTGTTGCTCTGTTCCCCCCACTGTCCTGACTGCTACCTCCACTGCACCAGGTACACCTACTGGCCTCTGCAGTCTGTGGCCCACACACCTTCCCTTGCCCCTATTTTGTCCTGGGATCTCCTGACCTGCCCTCTTTGTCCCTCTTGCCTGTCTCTCTCCCTGCCTCATGTGGCTTCCCTGTGGCATTCTTACCCCTCTTCCTTGAGCCTTTTTATTTTGGCTCATTTCTGCCGTGGCACACCTTCCGACTGATCCGCTGTTGCGCATTGCGCAAGCCTTTCAATATCGCATTGCGCTCTTTATGCATGGTTCCACCCCCTTCAGTTGCGCATGCCTTCATTTGCATTACGCTGTTGCTCAGCATGTTTTCGGTAGCGCAACTGCCTCCGCTGAATATCGCAGAATGGCGCATTTTCGAACTTGTGCTAGCGCAACTCTATTGTGCATGGTGCAACCCTTTTGAATATCTGGCCCCTAGTGTCAGTGGCAAGGTTGTTAAGCACAAAATTACTGTTCTAATAGTACTAAGCAGTCAATTCTAATCAATTCTGGCTGTCAAGTAAAATTAAAATATGTGAGTGACTTCTCCAGATGTTTCTAGAGAACACAGGAAGTCTGAAGGTGACTTCTGTAGGCGTTCTGGGAAATACTGTAGTTAGATTTGCTGACGCCTACAGACGTTTGTAGGAGGCAATGAGTTAATGCATCGAGAGGATGAAATCAAGATGATTTTCTCTTCCGACTAGCAAACACTTTAAAGCTCTGAGCAAAACTTAAATACAGATACCAGACAGGCATTCCTGTCAGGGTCATCCCTTTCACATCTCACTGAGGCCCAAAGACAAACTATGGAAAGGCCTATTAACACAGAGACAATATTATTTCCTATAAAGGCTACAATTCTCAGAAATACCCTGGTCCACATGGATATGGTGCTGAATGGTGTAAGACATTTTCAGGTTTATTATTGCCAGCTATGCTTTTGACTTTTAGGAAGGTGTCTGAAGGTGAAGGGCCTCCCCCATCATGGGGTTACATGGTAATAGCACCCATTCCTAAACCTGATAAAGATGGAATGGACTTCTCTTCTTACCAACCGATTTCAGTATTAAATACTGATTTATAAAATTTATATGGCAATTTGGGCCACTAGATTGGAAGGTATACTGTATTGTAAACCTTGATACATCCTGATCAGGGAGGATTCCTCAAGGCCCATAACACGATAGACAATATTCTACTGAGTACCATTCCTGGCTGAGTATGTCCATACCAGAAGAATCCTAATAGTTTTTCTTAGCTTGGATATAGAAAAGGCATTCTACAGTGTGTCCTGGGATTTTTTATGGGGCACCCTGTCAACCCTTAATTTTCTAGATACATTTTTGACTTAGCTCCAAACTATACATATGCTGATCCACAAGCCTATATTAGAGTCAACGGTTCATTGTCTTCTCCTATACCATTGAGACAAGGGATGAGGCAAGGTTGTCCTCTTTCCCCACTTCTATTTGCATTATATGTGAAACTACTGGCTGCAGCCATGCAAAGGGAGGCAGGGGTTGATGGGCATACCACTAGGTCAAGTCGAATACAAGATTGGTTTATTTGCAGATGATGTTCTCTTGACATTGATGTCTCCTGAAGAATAAATACCAGCAGTATTAGCTCTCCTAGAGAAATTTGAGGAACCGGTAGGATTTAAATTAAACTTGACCAAGACATGTTTTGACTTTTACTTTTACCCCATCTGTCTCTTTAAAACAAGCATTTCTGTTGAAATGGTTCAAGTTGAAAATCAAATATTTAGGAATTTATATCCCAAAAGATTTAAATAACTTTGAATTAATAAATTATGAATCTGTTACACAAACAATTCAGGAAGACCTAAATAAATGGAATAAATGAATGTTTTCCTTTTTTCAAAGAATAGAAATTATCTGTATGAATATTCTACCAAGATTGCTTTATTTGTGCCAGACTCTTCCCTGCCTGCCAGCTTATTTTTATCACACTTCTTGGAATAAAATGATTTTCAACTTTATCTGGGGTTGTCACCAACTTAGGGTTTGGTTATTGCTGCTTCAACACTCCTTGGCTCAGGGAGGGGTTAACCTTCCAAATCTTGAGCTATATGTCAAGGCAGCATTTCTTAGGATAATCTTTTGTGTATGTCCCCACTGTATAAGGCACTGTGGAAAGACACAGAGGTTACATTCATTGACCTCCATGACATAGCCTCTACTTCGTTTTCTACCAAACAGCATACTCTTTCGCGTTGGCACGTCAATCATATTGCAGCCCAGACATTATAAATCTGGTAAAGTTTGCAAAACCACCATTGTTTTAAGGACACATTTTTTTATACTAGATTATTATTGGACGATGAGCATTTCCAACCTAATCAATTAGATAATACTTTCAAACATTGGGGCCATTTAGGCTTGAATTATATATACCAGTTTCTGAATTTGGTGGGACTGATACCCTTTGAGTCCCTTCAGAGGGGCTATGGTTTACCTTTGAGAGATAAACATAGATATTTACAGGTGCAAAATTATCTATATCATTAATTAGAAGACAACTTAGGCCTCCCGATCACAAAGCCCTGTTTTTGGAACTTAATAATTCATCATAATGAAGGTTCCTTAGAAACACATTTAATAGGCCACATATATAAAATACTAGGTGAAAAACTGGAAGATTCCACATTTTCTGTCTTGGAAAGTTGGAATAGGGCCTTTTTCATTGTGAAGATGTCTTACATGTGTAACTACCACATGTATCCAAGAATGTCATTATTTTTAATATTACTTTATGGATACCTCAACCCAGTTACTTCCATGCATTTTTGGAACCTCAGTGCTATTCTGTATCTGTATGTCAGTTTCTTAATAAAAATTAAATTAAAAAAAAGAAAAGAAAATATGTTTGTATTAAATATTTATTTAGAATGTGTTTTTTATATTAGTTAAATTTTGTGTATTTAGAATGTTGCTATGGATTACTGATTTTCTATGCTTTTTTTGTGGTTAAATATTTTATTGGTTTCAGTTTAAAAGCAATTTCATTGTAAAAGGGTGCTTACAACAGTACTGGGAACTTGTACAGTCAGTTTGGATAGATGCAATAATTCTGAAAAACTAAACAAACATCTAGAGTAGCCAGATTACTTTCAAGAACCCGAGTCTTTGTAGGCACCTCCCTTATGGGCCTTTTGTGTATTTACAATGTTTACTACTTCAGTCGACCTATTTCGTGTGATAGCTGCAACGTGTGTTTTAATAAACAAACAAACAATATACAGTGTTGAGTTTCATCTGGTGACAACTTCCAGCTTCACACACTGCTGAGGCAGTTTGTTCTAGATCTGCTGGTGCCTGAGATGGGCACAAGGCTTTCCAGAATGGGCAAAGTGGGCACAGATGTGACTTGACACAGTCAATGTGGAGTTGATGTCAAGATATGCTAGAAATTCCTACACATCAAGCTTAAGACAGTCTGCCAGGCATGGCACCCAGAAAACCCTTCATTGTTGATGCATTTTACTACAGTTGAGCCATTAATTCTAAAAGTGAAACACACTTTCATTGAATGCGAGAGCAGCCACTCATCAATTTCAATCAGGAGCAAGTCTAGCATTTTATGACCCATGTGATCAAATTACACTCTTCATTGCCAATGTGGCATGCTGGCAAATGCCCAGAATTTTGCTACCATAATTGGACTTAATACAATTTCCCCCTGCAAGAGTCAAATACCCCAGATTCCTGTGCCCAGTGGGATGTAGTGCACAGATAGGAGCTACCAGTTGTTTCACTACTGGTCCACATACCCATACTGAGATGTATGTATGGTGATGCTGAATGCAGCAGGGCATGGATTACCATGTGTGATACCATCCCATGAAGTTCACAAATAGCACATGTGGAGAAGTAAGTTCTTGAGGGAATCTGCCATTTGGGACAGGCACAGGCCATCAACCTTCTAAATCTCACTTTTTTCACAAAGGAGGATGACACTAGATCAATTGCCAGCATTTCAGCTGTTGCTGCATTCAATTTACATGTAATAGCAAGACTGGGTGGGTATTTGGTATGATGCTCAAATATTCTATGCAGTATAGGCGGGACCTTTCCGGGTACTGGGCTACCAAGCAGCTGGACTCAGCATGGTGGCAAGGCTGGTGAGGTTGTATTAGACTCCTGGGGATTAACAGGTGCTGCTCAAATGAAATAAGTGATTTTGGGTGCTTTGGTACCTATGGTGCTGCTGCAGTCCCACAGACTCCTTCTCATCTCTGTAATAGTCCTCCTCAGTCAATTTTCCTTCCACCAAAACTATTTCCCTGCCACTTCTGGATGCCTTGGCAAATGCTGAAGAAAAGGAAGAGGGCCTCCGCCCTAGCACCAGCTTCATTTTGGTGCTGAGTCCAGTATAATAGGTGCCTGGACTTTAAGTGTGTATTGACTGCCAGTAACAAGGTGGCTGTCTTTTTCCCCTCAACTTAGTCACAGTTGACACAGCTGACAGATAGCAACTGTTTTGTCAACTGGGTCCGGTATATAAAAATTCCAAACCAAAGATTTTGAATCCCCTGATTTTACATGATGGTGGGAGTGGGACTGGGGAAGGTGAAAATGTTTTTTTTAGATGATTTATGCATGTCAATGGTGGGAGCTCAGGCATTGTAATGGGCTCAACACGGTAAAAGGAGCAACTATTGTAGTGGGGGTGGGGGGTCTTTGGTAGTTCCATGACATACTGTGTGCAAAGCCCACGTGCTCAGCAGCATCACCCTTCCTCTTTTCATTTCCAGTTCCATATGGGATCCAAAACATCCTCCCCACTGCCGCTGATATCCTTCTCCTCCTGAACTCTGTCCTCATCTTCACTTTCTCCACACTCTCGCTCTCCCGCTCATCATCATTAGTCAGAGACACATTTTTAAATTCAGCATTTTCTGACTGCAAGACAGTCAGATCCCCATCCTTAGGCTCTGACTGATGGTCAAGCTCCACACTCTCATTTGGGAATGAAACACTATTATCAAGATCAGGCTCCACACCGCCACCACCAGGAGTCACGGGGATGTCAGCACACCAACAACCTTCTCCGTAAACACTGTGCCTCAGCCAAACTTTTCTACCTCTTGGGTTGCTACTCTTATCACCACCTCCTCTAGCACCCACCAGCATGGATGCCACAGATGTAGCAGAGAAAAATGTAGCCACACTAATATCCCCACCACTGTGACCAACTACTCCTTTACTACTACTACTAGCCCTGGAGCCTATAGACGAAGGTGCTGCAGATGTAGTTTTTTTAATTGCATCCTTTTGCCCCACAGAACTTATACACTTCTTTGCTGCCTCCCGGCACTTCTCCCTTTAGTCAAGCATCTCTTCCATTCATTTTATATATTTCATATATTCAGATTTATAATATCACGAGGAAAAAATGTAAAGAAACCCAGCCATAAAACTAAATAGCAGCAGCAGCAGACAACACCTCCCCTGAGGGATCAGCAGTGTGATCTGATTCTGAGCAAAACAGTTTACCGAACTTATAGTAGCTACAGTAAAATCACCAACAAAATGTTTATATTTATTTTTTAACACAATGGGGATTCACAAGACACACACAACAGGGGTAATTTAAAAAGTTACTCTAAGTAACCATCACTTTAGGAACTAAACAGAAAAACTACAACTCATAAAGAAACAGACTGACACTTCAGATAACCACAAAAAACTGTACTAGAGAAATAAAATGAAAACACACAGACAAAAAATAATCACTATCCACCCTCCCACGTAGTTTTGTGTCATCTGCAAAAAGGCACAGACTGCCCTAGATTCCCTCAGCAATGTCACTAATGAACATGCCTCAATAGTCAAATGTAGGGTAAAAAATGTCTCTTGCCCTTGGTTCAACGAGGATGTTCAAAAAGCATTAATAAAAAGAGATCAGCTATGGGCAGCTGCGAGGTGCACTAAATCCTCCGGAGACTGGACAGCTTTCATAACTTGTCACGATGCATGCACTAGGCTGGTTAGAGAAACCAAAGAGAAGTACTGTTTGAACATCCTTGAGACTGTGAAAGGGAACCCATCAAAAATATGGCATATGTTTAAATCATTAGAAGGTTGCAAACCACCCCCAACCTTGCCCATCAAAATCAAATCACATGGCTCCATTATTACTGACAAATCTCTGATCTAGACAAGCTTAACACACATTTTGCGACAGCTGGTCTTGCATTTGATACCTTTCAGGTGGCCACCCTATGCTCTGCCACCACCTCCATCACTCCGTCAACCAGGATTTCCACCCATGTTACCTTCACTTTCTCTACCACAACATACAAGCAGACCGACGATCAATTTCTTAAATTGGATATAAAAAAGAGTGCTGGAGCTGACAGTATTGACCCCTTTTTCTTGAAAATATGATATCACTACCTGACAGCTCCCACCACCCACTTATTCAACTTGTCCTTACCAGAAGAGACAGTATCCCAGGAATGGAAAGTAGCTCACATACTGCCCCTGTCCAAACCCGGATACCTTAGCAATGTAAATAACTACAGGCCTATTTCAATCTTCCAGGTCTTCTCTAAGTTACTTGAGAAACTGGTAACTATTCAGATTAGGGAGTATCTTGACAAACACAATCTAGTTAACCCAGTACAATCTGGCTTCAGACAACATCACAGCACTACAGGTGTGTCCACCTGGGAACAGAAGTAGGAGGTTGTTCAGGAAAGAGGTTTGGTTTATATTCTGTTTTAACTGAAATATTTGAATAGTTTTGTACTTGAAATTAATTCTGTGTGTTACAAATTACTACTTTGAGTTAGAACTGTTACTTGGGCTGTGATATTGTAACTATTGGGGCTTGTGGGAACATTTGTTTGGCAGTGATAAAGTGAAATTTAAAAGTGACGTTTGCCTGGTGGTAGAGCCCTCCCACCCATCCTGTTTTGTAGCCTTTCTTAAATACTGAAAAGCCACTGGGGGCTGGGATTGAAGGGCTATGCATTTCTGTTTGTGACTGAAATTTGAAGTAACAGGAACTGGTGGGCCTGTGACATCATACGGTACCTGATGTCTACATACACACACTGTTAGCAGGACTGGACACACACTGGACTGTATGTGTTCATAAGTCTTGGGAACATTATTGGTCGGGTTGAAATTGGGTTCATAAACAACTGCATTCAGTATATATAGAGAGTGAGAGACAGAGAGATGGTATTCCAGGAGGAAAGGACTGAGAAAAGGGGTGTGTGCCATTATGAACAGAGAGGGACAAACAGGGTGGCCACATTCCACCATGGCAGGCAACTTCGGAAGGGTTGTAGGCTGCACAGGCTGTGGGGTGGCAACAATTCTCAGTGGGCCTGGAGATGGGCTGCCCACTCTGTGAAGCCTATCTCATATCGGGTGAAGTATATTGGTTAAGGAGTAAGCTGGGGAGTTGGGGGTGTTTCAAGGATAAGGGGTGTGGATATGGGTGGCAGAAGGGTGGGGCTGAGGGGTGCTGGGGCAATGCTCAGAAATTACAGGACGTTATGTTACAGCAAGCAGGAGGGGGGGATATTAGGGACAGAGGACCCTTGGATAGGGATGTTGACACTAAGCGGAAAACTCACTGCGTAAACATTCCAAATATAAAGAGAGTGAAGGGGGAAGAGTCAGGAGGGGCTGTTGTGGGAAAGCCTAGAAGAGCAGACAGTGAGAAGGTAGGGGCTGTTGTGGGGAAACCTAAAAGAGCAGACTGTGGGAAGGGAGCTGCTAAGGAGAACAGGGCAAGAGGGGAGGAAGAGGGGCAGTTTAGAGGGGCAGTCGGGGCAAACTCAGGTTACTTGATGGAGGCTGGCATAGAGTATTACAATAAATCTGAGCTACTAAGCAACCTAGAGGGGGAGAAAGGGTTGGTGGAAATGAAGAAACTGATACAGAGGCCTGGGGAGGGAGTCGGATACCCATAGGCATCACAGACCAACAATGGAAAGGATAGAAATTGCCCCAGAGGGAGAAGGGGAAGCGCAAATGTTAAGCAGATGGGGGAGATGCAACATAGTGCAGATGTGAGGGAGGAGAGCACGACTGGAGAGAAACTGGGAGACAAGGAGGCGGGAGGGTCCCCCTTCAGGAGGGGGGTCTGTACCAAGGATGGAGGCCTAGGTAAAGGGGACCCACAGAGGGCCTCTGGAGGTAGGGGTACTATTACAAGGGGAGGAGGATGGTGGTGTGGGGGAAAGGGAAACCATCAGGGCCAGAATGAATGGTTCAGATAAGAGAGGGTTAAAGGGGATACCTATTCGGGGGGGTCTGAGTTAAGTGGGCAAAATAATGAGGGAGGCAGAAAGGGGAGGGGTGACAAGGGGGTCTCTAATAAGGCGGGAAGACTCCCATGGAATTGAGATCACAAATAAAGGGGGGATGGGGAGTTGACAGCACATAGTGGAGGTAACCATAAGGATGATGGCGGTGTTAAGGTTCTGTTATTGGGAGACTGGTGATTAGGGTATCCATTGGGAGGATGGAGGAAGGTGGATGCCATAGCCAGGTGAAGGCAGAGAGTATCTCTGTGCTGATGGTGCACACAGTAAAGTTCATGGTGTACGAACTGGTTAGGGATTGTGGAGAGAAACCGGATTTCCTGGTGCATTTGGGAACTAACAATCTAGAGGGAAATAGCATTTTGGAAATCCAAGCAAGGTTCCAAGAACTTGCCAGAGTCTGTAAGGATAATGGATGCAACATTTCCTTTTCCTAGATATTGCCGGTACCAAAGGCCTCAGTGGAGGAAAAAAATGAAGATCACAGAGGTTAATGACTGGCTCAGGAAGTGGGGTGAAAGTGGGTCGGGGTGTTTGGGAACTGGAAAGGAGTTTGGGAGAATAAGGGACTGTATGCCAAGGACAGGCTTCACCTTACCCGTTAGGGAAGAGTCCTTAAACAGGGTGGTGACTACATTCAAGAAAAGTGGGGTTTAAACTTGTGAGGGGGATAAGGAAGGGGCTGACCAAGCCTCTCTTCCAGATGAGGAGAAGCCTTCAAACCCAAAGGGGAGGGGAAGCAAACTGGGGAGGAGGTTTCAGGAGGAGCAGAGGGAGGATGGAAGTATAAGGAACCTGGGTGGGGTTTGACAAAGGGATCAGGGATAAGGGGTGGGGTGTTAGTAAATGCCAGGAGCTTGGGAAACAAGTTACCAGAGATCCAGGCCATACTGTTCGGGGGGCAGGGGGTGGATATGGCAGCGGTCATGAAAACGTGGGCCAACAAAAACCATGACTGGGACCTAAACATGCGGGGGTACGCTATGCTTAGGAAGGATAGAAAGGAGGACAGAGGGGGTGTAGTGGCTATGTTCATTAGAGATGATATAGAAATTGCTAGGGTAGAAGACGCAGAGGGAAATGTGGAGGCCTTATGGGTCACCTTCTGAACCCGGCAGGAGGCAAGGTCAAGCTGGGTGTGTATATAGGCCCCCAGGATGGGTGATGTTCTGGAGGATGGTTTGCTGGACAACATCATTGCCCAGTGTGGACCAAAAGGGAGGGAGTGGTATTGATGGGGGATCTTATATGCCAGGTACAAACTGAGGAACCATGTCTCTAAGGTGGCCAAGAGCAGCGGCTGCTGGACGGCTTCAGAATGTGTTCTTAACACATGCGTGATGGAGCCCACAAGGGAGGGCATGTCCTGGACGTAGTTCTGGCAGATGGAGATCTGGTAAGGGACCTGGTTGTAGAGATCCCTGACTGGGAGGCGACCACAATACTGGTTGGTTTCAAATAAGCGGGGGGTTGGGGGGGGAGAGATCTAGGACACTGGCAGTGGACTTCAGGGAAGCAGACTTTGTGGGCATGGGAAATATTCTCAAGGATCACTTGAAGGGGATTACAACAATGACAAATGTGGAAAAGAGATGAGAGGTCATAAAACGAGGACTTCATGAGGCAGTCAGGACCTGCACTAAGGTGAAGTGCAAGGGAGCAAGGTCACATAAACCATGCTGGTGGTCCAGTGAGGTTCAGGTAGCAGTCAGAGAAAAGAAGGCTGCCTACAAAAAATATGAAACAATGAGAGGGGTTAGGGAAAAGGAAATGTGCCATCTTGCATCTAGAAAAGTCACCCGGATAGTGCAGAGGCAAAATCCAGTAAAGAGCAACAGCTGGCACAGGGGATACAGGGAGGGAAAAAGGGGTTCTTCTGATACATTGTGGAGTGGAGAAAAACTAAGGGCCATCTCGGCAGGTTGAGATCAGAAGGAGGGTGGGTGGAAGAGGTGAGGGACCAGGCAGAGGTATTAAATGAGTACTTCGCCTCTGTTTCCACTAGGGAGGAGGATGGGATATCTACAAGCAAGGCACAATGGGGATAGAAGTGGTAGTGAGTGGGATCAGGGGAGCAACAGAAATGGAGCAAGAGGGAGGGAGAGGTACCCCAGGGGTGTCATATCAGGATAAGGATAAAAAGGCCAGTAAGGTGGAGGGGACAGATGATGCTATCTCCACCGAAAGGGTGTGGTTAGCCCTTAAGGCCCTAAAGAAAGATAAATCTCCTGGGCTGGATGGCATTCATCCGAGAGTACTATGGAAATTGGCAGACATACTGGCTGCACTCTGCGGAGCTCTTCAACAGGTCACTTGAGACAGGAGGTACCTAGGATTGGCAGAGGCACATGTGGTGCCAATCCATAAAGAGGGGTCAAGGAAAGTACCGGGTAACTATAGACCCATCAGTTTGACCTTGGTGGTGGGAAAATTATTGAGAGTATACTAAAGGAATGATTGGGGGTGTACTTGGAGGAGGTGGGAGGTCTGGATAGTCGGCAACATGGGTTTGTGCCAGGTAGATCATGTCAAACCAGTCTTGTGGAGTTCCATGGATGGGTAACATCAGAACTGGACAGGAGAAAGCCTGTGGATGTATTATTCTTGAACTTCAGCAAGGCGTTTGACTCTGTCCCTCACAGTGGTCTGGTGGAGAAACTGACGGGGTTGGGAGTAGGCCCTTTGATGGTCAGATGGATTGAAAACTGGCTAGCTGGATGCACTCAGAGAATAGTAGTCGGTGGGGAGCTCTTGAACCCTAGAGAGGGTTGTTGGTAGTGGGGTACCGCAGGGCTCGGTCCTGGGTTCAATCCTGTTTAATGCATACATTTCGGACATCAGGGAGGGTATAGGGTGTGAACTGAGTCTCTTTGCTGATGACTCCAAGATGGGAGCAGCAGTTGAGGGGGAAGAGTGGAGGTTGGCCCTGCAAGGGGACCTGGACACCCTGGAAAGGTGGGCTCACACATGGAAATTAAATTTCAATATCACCAAGTGCAAGGTGTCACATCTTGGGTGGGGAAACCCTAAACACAGGTACACCCTGGGAGGGGAGGCACTGGAGGCCTCTACAGGGGGAAAAGACCTAGGGGTCATGGTGGATGCATGTATGAATAACTCCAAGCAGTGCAGTAGAGTGGCTAACAAAGCAAACAGGATGTTGGGATGCATCGTAAGGAGTATCACCTCTAGGAGCAGGGAAGCGATTCTGCTGCTGTACGATGGATTGGTTAGACCACACCTTGAGTACTGTGTACAGTACTGGAGACCACACTTGAAGAGGGACATACAGCTCCTGGAGAGGGTACAAAGGAGGGCAACTAAGATGATACGAGGACTAGGGGATTTGACGTATGAGGACAGACTTGAGGAGCTCTGCCTGTTTTCATTGGAGGAGAGGAGGGACGTGGGACATGAATGAGGTCTTCAAGTACCTCAAGGGAATAAATAGGAGTAAACATGGAGGGATCTTTAGACTAAAGCAGGGAGGTATCACCAGGGGCATGGTTTGAAGTTGGAAGGTGGAAGGGTGAGGGGATGAAGAAGAGAGGTTTTCCACTGAGAGGGTGGTGGATCCTTGGAACGCACTGCCTGGCGAGCTGGTTCAGAGATCCACAGTGAGGGCTTCAAGAGAGGTGGGACAGACACAGATAGCGGATGTATCAGATGATGGCCTGGCCCAGGGGAGTGGGGATGGATGATAGGAGTTTCTGGAGCATGAGGGAGGGGACGCTGGTACCCAACTCTGGATCTGAGGTTGAGCAGACTCGATAGACTGTAAGGCCTAATCTGCTGGCAATTAGTAAGTTAGTACATCTGCTTTGGCAAACATCTTTAATGATTGGGTTGAGGTCATGGACCATAAACAGGTTACTGGGTCTGTATTCTTGGATCTAAGCAAGGCCTTTGATACAGTCGACCATGGCCTTCTCCTGTAAAAATTAAAGGACTATGGACTCGAGACCTTGGTAGTAAATTTGGTTTGTCAATTACCTCACTGACAGACAGCAACAAATCAATGCAAATGGGACATTATCCTCCCTACTTCCTCTGGTAAGAGGGTCCCCAGTGCTCTATTCTGAGCCCTCTACTGTTTTGCTATATGTCAATGACTTGAGCAGCAACATTACATGCTCTAAAATTCACATCTTTACAGATGATACAGTGTTCTATACTTCCAAATCATCATTTACACAAGTTTGTTCTGAGCTCCAGGCAGATTTGAATCAACAACAGCTAAATTTACTCTATTCTGAACTCTTACTGAGCACTAATAAAATCAAAGTAATGTATTTCCATCAACCTAACCCTTCAAATTCCCTTAAAAATCACTATCCTCCTTTGCCTATCATAATTTTGCTGGGTGACACGCTCAATGTAGTAGACACATTTAAGTATTTAGGGTTCCTGCTAACTTTAACCTTTCTTTTTCTCTCATCTTGAAGCACCAATCAAAAACTGAAGCTAGAGTTGGGTTTCTTCTTTAGAAACAAATCCTTGTTCTTCTGGGATTCCAGACTCCGATTAGTCCAGGCCACCTTCTTGCCTCTCTTGGACTACAGATAGTATCTATAATAGCTGATGGATACAAGATGGAGCCCGTGAGCAGCTAGATGCTGCAGCTCTGCAGATCGCCTCCATAAGTAGTTACATGCTCTGGTAAATGTGAAAAATGTTAAAAGCTGAACTTTGAGTTTACAAATCATTACTTGAATGCAACTATCCCCCGACATTGACAACAAAGAATGAGGAGCCTATAAGGATTTTAAAACACTGCTTTCATTCAACTTTGTTGTGATGCCAAGAAAAGCTATTAAGGCTCCAAAAAATCCAGCTACCTGCAAACTGTTGGCAAAAGCGGGCCAAGTGAATGGAATATTAACAAGGCAAAAGAATGGGAAAAAAAAAAAAATAAGCAGAGAGCTGCATCAGCAGAATCTTCCCCCAAGAACACCCTGCTGTCAGGTAAAGAGGAACACCATGGCACACAGCAAAGAACCTTGATGTCGAATCAAACTCAAGTAAATACAATACCAGCTCCAATATTTGTTAAAAAACATATTAAAAAAAAGACTAATGCTCCTAACACTGAAGACTATTTACCTTCCAGAATTCCCCCTGACCCTGCTCGATTGAATGCTACTACAAAAGATGTCAGGCCTATGCCTGGCATTTCAGGATCCATGGAGGGGCAGACACTGCTGAGTGGGGAAAAGCAGGCTTCTGAAGGGCTGATGGAGGGGTTGCAAAGCCAAACTGCTGAAGGAGTCTGGGAGATAACCGGAGGCCGAGTCAAAGAGCCCTATTTCCAAGGTGTAGCTTCAAATCAGGAATCTTTGAAAGGACGGTGCAATGAACTGCTTGAACAAAGAACAGAGGTAGTTCAGGTACTTAATAGTCCTCAGGAAGACTCCTAGGCTGAGAAAGGTAAAGACAATTTGCAGGTTTTCCAGCTTGAAACTGTAAACTATGAAAAGCAAACAAGTACTGAATTAACTGTGGCAGTTGGAAATAATGGGGTAAAAGAAAATGAGATGAACCAAGAAACGGCAGAATCTACAAACACTTTGGGACTAACACAATTATGCTGAACATTACAAGTGATAAGCAACACCAAGCTCAAACTGTAACCCATTTGGAATTTCAGCAGGAATGCTCCAGGCCTATATCTCTTTTATCTGGAGATGATCTTAAGACATTATTGCTAAATTCTAGGATGGGGAATGACCTATTGGAAATTATACCTCATAATCTACCTATAATGAGAGCAAACAAGTCAGATGTCGTTCAAGAGGAAATGCTTTCAAAAAATGATATAGAAGGGGACACTGAACCTGTTAAAACACCAAGATCATTTCAACATGGAAATCCCTGTATTACATTTTCACCAGGGGAGGCAGCATCTTAAATTGATGCCTTCCATTTAAAACTCAGGATCTTCCTTGGCAGGAAAAACCCTAGCTTTTAGCAGATTTAATACAAGTCAGTGAACCAGTATTAAACCAAAACAACATACTGTAAGTGAAATACAAGGACGCACTGAGTGTCAAACAAAGATCTGGATTACAAAAATATGGTGACCAGACTAAACTATGTTTCTATGTTTCTATGAATATTAAACTATCTGAAAAAATTATCATTGACTGTATTGCATTACAAGAAACCATTTAGGTGATTTAGAGATTAAGAAGTTAAAAAGGAAATGGATTTCACATATATGTAATTCATCTGGTACAAAGAAAAAGCAAGAGTGGCAATTTTAATTTAAAAAAAACTTGAACATAAACTATCTTAGATAACTACAAAGACAATAATGGGGGAATATTAATGGTAAAATTAAGGGTTAATAGCATAATTTTTACAGTGGGATCTATATATGAGCCGTTTGTTAACTATCCTGAGTTCCTTGCTGAAATAACCCCTGCATTAGTACAAATCCAAGCAACAAATATTATCTTACAAGCTGATTTCAACAATTTAGTAAACCCAGAATTAGATAAAACTTCAACTATTGGACTTCCAGTGATGTCACCGAGATGAGCGCACGCTAACCCGGAGAGCTCCCTAATCACCCCCAACAAAAAGAAAATTAATTTTTGTCAATCACAGGATATCGTTCAATTTTGGTGGATCCCTGAGTCACCTAACATGGCAGGGAAGGCGTCAAGGATGAGGAACACAAATTTCTACCTGCGCAAAACAAATTAAAACAATTGAACTTAGGCAAAGCCTTAGAGGCCCGCATCAGCCTGCCTCCACATTGGCACCAGGCATCAGAATCATCACTGGAGATGGAATGCGAATAAAAGGCACAGAATGACACAACCCAGACATTGAAACAAATCTTATGCACAGTGACAAAGATCGCGCAGCCCTCACTGATTTGAAGGACATCCACCCTAGACCAAAAGTTTCAGCTAATGCCATGAGGGTGACTGAGCTAACAGAGGCCCAGGATGCTATGGACCGGCTGTTACCATTCCTCCTTCAGTGGGATCGTGAAATCCAAAGCAAATTAGAAGACCTAGAAAACAGGTCTCGTTGGAGCAACTTCCGAATTCATGGGGTTCCGGAGGGGGCAGAAAGGGGGTATGCCACAGCAGTGGATTTCACGCAGCATCTGCTCCGGGCTACCCTACAGATCTCCCCAGATCTAAATATGGACATAGACTGAGCTCATCGGTCCTTGGTGGTGAAACCTTCAGATCCAGCGGCAAGACCCTGCTTATTTATCGTACACTTCCAGACCAGGGAATGGATCTTGAGGGAGGCCTGGAGGCAAAAGGAGCTGAAGTGCAGAGAAGCATCCATCTACTTTGATCTGGATTTCTCCATGATGATTCAAATGGAGAGGCTACATTTATGAGGGATCATGAGGGAGCTAAAACTCAAAAAAAAAATCAGGGCACAACTGATTTTCCCCGCTCAGCTATGACTACACCTAGGTATAGGAATTAAGGCCTTTCCATCGCTCATGGAGTCAGCCTCCACCCTGAAGGAATGGGCATCATTTTCCCTGATATGGAGTTGGAGTTTCTGGAGAAAAGATTGAAAATGGGGTCCTGGAATGTGGCAACAAGAAATGCTGTGAGGAGAAAAGACCCACCAACGAGGCTACCACACGCAGCCTCCTTGGACATTGCTAAACTACTGCAGCGGGCTGACCACAGAGCAGAACAGAAAGCAGGGTTCTCCACGTTCTATATCACCCAAGAGGTGAACGAGGACTAAAAATCTTTCTAAAAGAAAAGTACTGTTATGATCCTGCATCTTACAAGGGTACATTTCACTCCAAATATTTAATTTGAGTTACGGCACAACATTTTGGAATATACCCACTGCGAGGATGTGTTGGGTGAGGAAGATCTTTGGTGGAGGAGCTGAAGGGTCTATAGATAAGCATTACTTGTAGGAAAGAGTTACATTGGGGAAAGAGAAGAAGGGAGGAGGACTTTACCTAATATGGATTAATAATAGGGGTGATAGAAACTATTTAAAAGAAATAAAAACAGCATGAGGCTATGTAAATAAGAGATATTAGGGGTTATGTGTGGGAGGAGGCGGGAGAGAGGGCTGTTATCTAGTTTTGAAGGAGGGCCTAAGGGAACAGCATTATCTTCACCAATACAACAGCCGAATTCAGTAAATCTCTGGGGGCCCTTAAAGAATGATGTGTCAGAGGATTGTGGGACTAAGGAGGGGGCAGAAAACCATGAGCAGCAGTAAGGCAAATTGCAACAGGCTGACCACAGAGCAATGAACAGAAATTAGGGTTCTCCATGATCTAAATCACTCATGAGGTGAACAAGGTCTTAAAGTAAAAAAGGTACGGTTATAAACCAGCATCTTGGAAGAGTACATTCCTCTTTAAAAATTTAATTTGGGCTACAGCAAATGTTTTTTATTTGGTGCGTACCCTCGGTGAAGATGCAATGGTGGAGAGGATTCTTGGTGGAGGAGCAGGAGGGACTATGGATAAGCATTACATTTATGAAAGGGCCATATTGTTCGAGGGGAGGAGGAATTAACCCTATTACAGCTCATTGCAAGGTGGTGACAGACACTACAAAAAGATGATGCTAGGTAAATAAGAGGCATTAAGGGTCATGGAGCGGAGGAGAGGGAGGAGGAGGGAGGGTCATTATCTTTCATTGACAGACTGGCCTAAGGGGAACATCATCATCCTAACTTATACATCACTCTTCTGAACTCATTAAATCTTTGGGAGTTTGAGGGATGATATATCGAGTGATAATGGGAATGGGGGAGAAAACTAGGTAAAACAATGAGGTGAACAGGACTGTTAAAGGTGAAGAGCGATATGGGCTGAGGGGTAGGGGGGACACCCAAAAGCTCTCGGTGATTTGACAAACTTTAGTAAGATTATTAATTAAATTTGGGGGGGGGAAACATCCAGAGGGCTTGGGTTGGATCGGTGATGTTTTACTCTCACGTGGGTGCACTCTCACAGAGTGTGTGACTAACCATGAACACCCCACACTGACCACTGTACAGGGGGTGTATGCTATTGCTAGACTGCCAAGTTCTGTGGCAGGACATTCCTAGAAGTCAATCTACAGTTCATTGTTTATTTAGAATGACGTATAGGGCTCGAGGTCACGTGCTTGTGACATTGTTTATGCAATGTTTTTATAATGTTCCTATTTTTAATGGTGTCTGTACTGGTGTCTTCCAAAGATATAAAGGTCAAGATAAGTCATCAGGTAACACAAGTCATAAGCAGGACAGATCATATGGAAGTTTTCAGTTACACTGGAAAGTAAGAGTTAAAATTTGTGGGGGTTACTATAGATTGGTGGAATGACTCACTTAAACATCATAACTTACAATGTGAAAGGATTAATTCACCAATTAAGCATACCAGACTTTTGACAGAATTGAAACGCTTGGGCAGTGACCTTGTCTTTCTCCAAGAAACCCACCTCTCTCACAAGGAGCCCATGAAGCTTAGACACATGTGGGTGGGGCAGGTGGAGGCAGCTTCACATAACTCTACTAAAAAAGTGGGAGTGGCCATACTGTTCAAAAAGAATAGTCCATTCCAGATGCAGGAGGTGGAAGGGGGTCTCCAGGGTAAGTTTTAAGGGTTACAGGCAGGATACAGGGAGAAGAAATATTACACCTAGTGAACATATATGCACCTAATGTGGTAGCAGAGAAGTTTTTTCAGGAGGTCTTTCTTAGGATTGCATGGCTGGGGGAGGGCTGTCTGATCATGGGAGGTGACTTCAATGCAGTTATGTGTCCAGCACTAGACCGCTCCTCTGGTCAAACCTCCACAAATAAAGCAGCCACTAGAAAATTAAGGGTGCTGGTGCAGGAGTGGGAACTGATGGATGTATGGAGAGACTTTAACAAAAAAGAAAAAATTTGTACTTGCTGTACTTCTCTGCTGCACAAGGTTCCTACTCGTGTATAGATATGTTTTACCCACAAGACAAATATGAGGTGTATGGCTGCTCATATCCATCCATTTACACTATCAGATCATGCCCCTCTCAATCAAACTGGCCTGGGGACAAGGGGGAATGTTGTGAGATGAGCGTCTCCCTGCCGAATGATAAAAACTTTATTCAACAGGTCAACCTGGCCTTTCAAAATCTTAAGACAGACTCCCCAGTGACAGACTGTTCCCCTTTAACGTGGTGGGACATGATGAAAGCAGTGATCCAGGGTCAAATAATATGTTTTGCAGCAGGGGAAAAAAAAATCTGAACAATAGAAAGATGTTAGAGTTGAAAGCAAAGATTTGGGAAATAGAGAATAGGCATAAAAAGAACCCAGGGAACAAGAGATTATGGAAGGAATTAATGGCAGGTAAAGAGGAGTTACAAAACTGGAGTATAGCGGCAGAAAGTATTCTGCATTTCTCCAACCAGAAATACTTTGAGGGGGTATCTAAAGCCACAAAGTTACTTGCCCTAAGGCTTAGAAAGGTGCAAACAAGCAGATATGTACAGTGTATTAAAAGTAAACACAATGCTAGTGAAGTGTGGAGGAAACCTCAGGAATAGCATTGCAATTTATGCAATACTATAAAAAATTATACTCCGAAGATAAAACCCCCCAAGAAATAGAAAAGAAAGATAAGTTATTTCTAGAGAAACTAGATTTAACTAAACTCTCCCCAGAAGCACACCAACACGCTGCACTCCAGTAACTGAACACAAAGTAGCATCCATAAAAGCACAATTACCTGCAGGTAAATCCCCAGGTCCTGATGAATGCCCTACTGATTTTACAAGCAATTCAAAAAATACTGGCGCGGTACTGGTTAGAGTGATGAATATAGCTCTGGAGGAAAATAGACTTCCCAGTCTTGGACCAGTGCTCTAATCACTGTAATCCCCAAACTGGGATGCCATATTTTTATGTGAGTCATATAGACCAATCTCCTGTTAAATCAGGATTTTAAGTTGCTGACAAAGTCTTGGCTAAGAGACTACAGAACTACATAGAAAGTCTAGTGCATCCAGACCAGATGGGATTTATTCCTCACAGACACCTTTCAAATAACATTAGAAGATTGCTTAATATTATTACGAACCAACGGGACACAAAAACAGCCCACCTGGTCCTCTTTTTAGATGTGAAAAAGGCTTTCGACCGCCTCAATTGGGCCTATATAAAAGAAACCCTTTTGCAGAAGAGGATTGGTGGGAATTTCCTGAATTGGGTCCTATTGGCATATCAGAACCATACAGCAAGAGTCTGAGTCAATGGAACCCTCTCAGATTCTTTCAGAATAGGAAGGGGCACAAGGCAGGGATGCCCACTATCCCCACTGCTATTTGCCCTAAGCATAGAACCACTAGTGCAAGCCATTAGGATGAACAGAACCACTGAGGGCATACAAATAGGGGAGGTCAATAATAATGTTTCAATGTATGCAGATGATACACTGATCTACCTGAATAATCCAGAGGTATCACTTCCACCACTCCTGGAACTACTAGATTCATTTGGCAAAATTTCAGGGTTCAAAGTAAATCAAAATAAATCAAAACTGTTGTTTATAAAAGATAATAGACCCCCGCTGGCATACCCCAATTCACCTTTTACCTGGGCGAAAGATAAAATCAGATATTTAGATATATTAACTACTACTAGGATTTCAAAATTATATGAGCTCAATTATGGGGAACTAAAAAGACAAGTCTTTGCAGTTACAAATCATTAGAATCTCCTACCCCTTACATTTACTAACAGGGTAGAATCAATTAAAATTCACATTTTACCTCAATATATGTTCTTATTCACAAACCTACCTATACCCTTCCCAAACAAGGACTGGAAAGAACTTAGACACAAGCTTACAAATGTTATATGGGCGGGCAGATGGCCTAGAAAGTGCTGGGCAGTACTAATAGAATCTAAGCCTAGAGAGGGTATGGCGGTATCAGACCTCTACAATTATTACTTGGCTGCGCAGACTACACCAATACTGAAGATGCTAAATAGAAGGTATAAGGTAGGTTGGAATCTAGTTGAACAGAATGCACATCCCCATATTCCCCTAGAAATTCTTCCCTGGGTGACTTTGGTGGCAGATCTCAACAGGATCAAAAATTGTTGGACCAAGCACTCTATAGGGGTGTGGATCCAAGTTAGACAGACTTGGGAAATACCTAAACCAGTTTGGGCATGCATACCACTCAGGTACTTACCTAACTTTCCCACAACTGGGGAGGACCACTGCTTCAAAAGATGGGAGGTTAGAGGTTTGAAATACCTGACACAGTTCGTACAAGGAAATATTCTTAAAAGTTTTGGGAATATGCAACATTTCACCTTCCTAAAAATGAATTTTTTAAATATCTCCAGTGTAGACACTATATCAACAGTGAGGTGGGAGTGATAACTCTAGCTAACCCAATAATACAACCCTAGATATGATACACCAAAAAGCCTTATAGAGAGACTCAAGAGGATACATAGCTGCAGTATATAAGGCTCTACAAGGGAAGGGGTTTCCAGTGACTCAAAATGCTATACAAAATGGCAGGGGATGTAACAGAGGCTTTGGTGGAAAGAGACTGGAACATAATCTGGATGGGAGTATGAAAACAATAAGCTCCCAGTGTGGAGAGAGTATAGGTGGAAGCTCATAACCAGTTTTTATCACACCTGAGATTTGGGACACTATTCAGTGACCTCCACGAATCAGTCCTGGAGGAAATGTGGAGAAAGGGGTAATTATTCACATATTTTCTGGGATTGTCCATGTATCTCTGGCTTCTGGAGAGAGATTTCACAAGTGATATAGGATATCACCCAAATACAATGCTCACTCATCGGTGTCAGTTTGTGACTTGGCCTCCCACCAGAGGGAATAAATACAAGTAATCAGAGATACCTATTTCTAATTTTGGTGGCAGCTGCCTCCAAAGTTATTACGCAGAATTGGCTGACAACTCACCAACTAACTCTAAGCCTTTGGAGGTGTAATGTATAACAGATTAAAGAACTGGAGGGGACAACTGCCTGTCTATGGCTAGCTACAGACAAGTTTAACTCATGTTGGCTACCTTTCTTTGATTACCTTGAGAACACTGAGTGTATATCAGAGTTGGAACAACAGTTGACCCTCTGGTGAAGAACAAGGAGTTTCTTCACCCCCAAAATCAAATAAACAAAGGAGGTGAGCAGCTTAATGGACAAATGAGGCCAGATGTATGTGCTTGGGTACCCAGGTAAAGTGAAAAATTAACTTATTGACCTTGAGTGTGATAGGAGATTAACTGACAGGATGAATAATAAAAAAAAGACACACAGAACACCAATTAGTTCACTGTTATTTATTCTTTATTTAAAATGGTAGTTTTTATTAATATAATGTTTTCATGTTTATATAAAGGGAAAGTGCTTGTGGATTGGAAGCTTGTTCTTATGGACATATAACTTTGAAATAAGATCTGAGGAGGGACTTGGACTTATGGAGGTTCCCCCTTTTGAGCCGAAAACATGGGGAAGGCTCTATCAGCATGATGATCGTCATCCTTCTCAATAAGAGTTTCTCTACCTATAGCGCAAAAATGGAAACATGGTTACTAATTGTACGTGTAATTAACTATGTATTTGAAGTTATACAGCTTGTTCCAATGTATGGTTTGTTTGACTGTTTTAAACAGACTAATAAAATTTACTAAGTTCAAAAAAAAAAACTTCAACTATCCCCTTACATAATAAAAAACAGAGCAAACTGCTAATAATGTTCTGCAGTCACATGATTTATTAGACCCGTGGAGATTTAAATACCCTAAAACTAAAGAATACACATTTCAAGACAAAAAGATTTGGAGTTTCTCCAGACTGGATTATACTTTTATATCTAAATCATTACTTGTAGATTTCAGGGAAGGACATATAAATACGATTATATGTGGATCATGCTCTCATTATGCTTGATTTAACAAATCGTAATCAATGTAGAAATTATACTCCAGTCTGGAGATTCAATAATTAATTATTAAAAGATGAAAAGTTTATTAGTAAGATATGGGAAGCCATGCAAGATTTTTGGTACTATAATTTCGATGGGTCTACCCCTGTCGTTAAACTCTGCGATGCGTATAAGGCGGTCTCAAGGGGTACATGTAAATAAGATCGGGCATATATTAATAAAACAATAAGGGAAGAGAGAAGTACTCTTAGGCAAAGATTAAAAGAATTGAATGGACTAGTTCTTAAAGATTCTAACAAATATTATGAAGAGTGGTACCAATTAAAATTTCAACAGACTAAAGATAATAATAATGAAGTACTGTCTAATATAAAAAAAACTAAAGAAAATTAAGTACCTACAGGGGACAAGTTGGGAAAATTATTACAATTTATTTAAATAACAGAAAGAACAGACAATAATAGAAGCATTAAAGGATAAAGCAGGAATATTAGAAATGGAGGACCCAAAATGACAGGGATAATTATGGAAGTATACAAAGACATATACCAAAGAACAAAGAAAGGGGATGAGCAAGAACTTGAAACCTACTTAAAGGAAACAGAGTTTAAACAATTACATTGTAAAGAAGGTCCAATTTTAAAAGAAGAGATATTGGAAATTATAAAAAATATGCCAAAGGACTTGATGGATTTACTGTTGAGTTTTGTAGCTTTTTTTCAACAAGAATTAGTTCCCAGGATAATTATGATGATTAAAGAGGATTCCCAAAAGGAACTGGATTTTCCTGATTCCTGGCAGGAAGCTAGGATTATACTAATTCCTAAAGAAGGGAAGGATAAACAATCATCTGAAATCTATAGGCCAATAGCACTGTTCAATATTAATTATAAAATTATTGCAAAGGCAATTGTGAACAGAAAAAAAGTTGGATTACATCAAATTATTCATGAAGACCAATTTGGGTTTATTGGTGGAAGGAACATGTTTAGGCCACAAGAAGGGTACAGCAGCTGGCCCAGTGGCACTGAGGGTTGAGGCGCTGCGCACCACACCTCACGCCATGCCAGCGACCTGAGTTCGGGAGCAAGCTCGGGTGCCGGGGTCGGCAGGGGAGGGATCGGATTGAGCACATGGTGGGTGGCTCTTCTGTCCTGAGGGGGAGGGCATTAGGATGCCCAGTGCTCTGGCGGCCCTTGGTGAAGATTGGGGGTGTCGTAGAAGCATGGGCAGCATGTCACGGCGTGTCCGACACTGGCAGGGTTGCCATGCGCCAGCGTCGGAGGTGCTCACGTAAGTGGGAAGGACAGAAAAAGAAACACCCAGCTTGAGGGAAAGGCGATGGCACCTATCCGCCATGCCCAGTGCTGGGTCCTATTCGCTGAGCCTCATCGCCCCCGCACAAGACCGTAGAGAACCTCAAGCAGACAGGCACAAGGAGAGGATGCCTGAGAGAGTTCCCCGAGCCGAGATTGGAGGAAAAGAGTTGGGGAAAAAAAAGGTGCAGCAAATTATCCAGGAAACTAGTAAAATGCATGAGACTGTTCACACAGTTTCAATTGTTGCCACTAAGGCAGTTGACTTACTGGACAGTTAGGCTTGCCATTAAAAGGCAAGCTGGGTTGTCCCAGGGCCCAGCCAGAAATATGGGTGGGGATGTAGTAAGGGGAGGAGGAAGGGGGAGGAGGAGCCAGTGACTTCACGCAGGGAGGGGCAGGACAAGGAGCATCATATGACAGGGGGGAGTGCGGAGCAGATGATTGTCAGGGGGCAAAGCCAGTAGAGGTCCTAATCTGGGGTCCTAAAAGGCTATTTAAGGGCAATGCGCTATTGCTAGCCCTCATTTTCTGGGAAATTCTGTGATTCTGCTGCTGTACGATGGATTGGTTAGACCACACCTTAAGTACTGTGTACAGTACTGGAGACCACACTTGAAGAGGGACATACAGCTCCTGGAGAGGGTACAAAGGAGGGCAACTAAGATGATACGAGGACTAGGGGATTTGACGTATGAGGACAGACTTGAGGAGCTCTGCCTGTTTTCATTGGAGGAGAGGAGGGACGTGGGACATGAATGAGGTCTTCAAGTACCTCAAGGGAATAAATAGGGTAAACATGGAGGGGATCTTTAGACTAAAGCAGGGAGGTATCACCAGAGGGCATGGTTTGAAGTTGGAAGGTGGAAGGGTGAGGGGGATGAAGAAGAGGAGGTTTTCCACTGAGAGGGTGGTGGATCCTTGGAACGCACTGCCTGGCGAGCTGGTTCAGAGATCCACAGTGGAGGGCTTCAAGAGAGGGTGGGACAGACACAGATAGCGGATGTATCAGATGATGGCCTGGCCCAGGGGAGTGGGGATGGATGATAGGAGTTTCTGGAACGCAAGGGGGAGGGGGAGGGCCTCGGTACCCAACTACGGATCTGAGGTTCGAGCAGACTCGATAGACTGTAAGGCCTAATCTGCTGGCAATTAGTAAGTTAGTACATCTGCTTTGGCAAACATCTTTAATGATTGGGTTGAGGTCATGGACCATAAACAGGTTACTGGGTCTGTATTCTTGGATCTAAGCAAGGCCTTTGATACAGTCGACCATGGCCTTCTCCTGTAAAAATTAAAGGACTATGGACTCGAGACCTTGGTAGTAAATTGGTTTGTCAATTACCTCACTGACAGACAGCAACAAATCAATGCAAATGGGACATTATCCTCCCTACTTCCTCTGGTAAGAGGGGTCCCCAGTGCTCTATTCTGAGCCCTCTACTGTTTTTGCTATATGTCAATGACTTGAGCAGCAACATTACATGCTCTAAAATTCACATCTTTACAGATGATACAGTGTTCTATACTTCCAAATCATCATTTACACAAGTTTGTTCTGAGCTCCAGGCAGATTTGAATCAACAACAGCTAAATTTACTCTATTCTGAACTCTTACTGAGCACTAATAAAATCAAAGTAATGTATTTCCATCAACCTAACCCTTCAAATTCCCTTAAAAATCACTATCCTCCTTTGCCTATCATAATTTTGCTGGGTGACACGCTCAATGTAGTAGACACATTTAAGTATTTAGGGTTCCTGCTAGACTTTAACCTTTCTTTTTTCTCTCATCTTGAAGCACCAATCAAAAAACTGAAGCTAGAGTTGGGTTTCTTCTTTAGAAACAAATCCTTGTTCTTCTGGGATTCCAGACTCCGATTAGTCCAGGCCACCTTCTTGCCTCTCTTGGACTACACAGATAGTATCTATAATAGCTGATGGATACAAGATGGAGCCCGTGAGCAGCTAGATGCTGCAGCTCTGCAGATCGCCTCCCTCAAGTAGTTACATGCTCTGGTAAATGTGAAAAATGTTAAAAGCTGAACTTTGAGTTTACAAATCATTACTTGAATGCAACTATCCCCCGACATTGACAACAAAGAATGAGGAGCCTATAAGGATTTTAAAACACTGCTTTCATTCAACTTTGTTGTGATGCCAAGAAAAGCTATTAAGGCTCCAAAAAATCCAGCTACCTGCAAACTGTTGGCAAAAGCGGGCCAAGTGAATGGAATATTAACAAGGCAAAAGAATGGGAAAAAAAATAAGCGAGAGCTGCATCAGCAGAATCTTCCCCAAGAACACCCTGCTGTCAGGTAAAGAGGAACACCATGGCACACAGCAAAGAACCTTGATGTCGAATCAAACTCAAGTAAATACAATACCAGCTCCAATATTTGTTAAAAACATATTAAAAAAGACTAATGCTCCTAACACTGAAGACTATTTACCTTCCAGAATTCCCCTGACCCTGCTCGATTGAATGCTACTACAAAAGATGTCAGGCCTATGCCTGGCATTTCAGGATCCATGGAGGGGCAGACACTGCTGAGTGGGGAAAAGCAGGCTTCTGAAGGGCTGATGGAGGGGTTGCAAAGCCAAACTGCTGAAGGAGTCTGGGAGATAACCGGAGGCCGAGTCAAAGAGCCCTATTTCCAAGGCGTAGCTTCAAACCAGGAATCTTTGAAAGGACGGTGCAATGAACTGCTTGAACAAAGAACAGAGGTAGTTCAGGTACTTAATAGTCCTCAGGAAGACTCTAGGCTGAGAAAGGTAAAGACAATTTGCAGGTTTTCCAGCTTGAAACTGTAAACTATGAAAAAAGCAAACAAGTACTGAATTAACTGTGGCAGTTGGAAATAATGGGGTAAAAGAAAATGAGATGAACCAAGAAACGCAGAATCTACAAACACTTTGGGACTAACACAATTATGCTGAACATTACAAGTGATAAGCAACACCAAGCTCAAACTGTAACCCATTTGGAATTTCAGCAGGAATGCTCCAGGCCTATATCTCTTTTATCTGGAGATGATCTTAAGACATTATTGCTAAATTCTAGGATGGGGAATGACCTATTGGAAATTATACCTCATAATCTACCTATAATGAGAGCAAACAAGTCAGATGTCGTTCAAGAGGAAATGCTTTCAAAAAATGATATAGAAGGGGACACTGAACCTGTTAAAACACCAAGATCATTTCAACATGGAAATCCCTGTATTACATTTTCACCAGGGGGAGGGCAGCATCTTAAATTGATGCCCCTTCCATTTAAAACTCAGGATCTTCCCTTGGCAGGAAAAACCCTAGCTTTAGCAGATTTAATACAAGTCAGTGAACCAGTATTAAACCAAAACAACATACTGTAAGTGAAATACAAGGACGTACTGAGTGTCAAACAAAGAATCTGGATTACAAAAATATGGTGACCAGACTAAACTATGTTTCTATGTTTCTATGAATATTAAACTATCTGAAAAAAATTATCATTGACTGTATTGCATTACAAGAAACCATTTAGGTGATTTAGAGATTAAGAAGTTAAAAAGGAAATGGATTTCACATATATGTAATTCATCTGGTACAAAGAAAAAAGCAAGAGTGGCAATTTTAATTTAAAAAAAACTTGAACATAAACTATCTTAGATAACTACAAAGACAATAATGGGGGAATATTAATGGTAAAATTAAGGGTTAATAGCATAATTTTTACAGTGGGATCTATATATGAGCCGTTTGTTAACTATCCTGAGTTCCTTGCTGAAATAACCCCTGCATTAGTACAAATCCAAGCAACAAATATTATCTTACAAGCTGATTTCAACAATTTAGTAAACCCAGAATTAGATAAAACTTCAACTATTGGACTTCCAGTGATGTCACCGAGATGAGCGCACGCTAACCCGGAGAGCTCCCTAATCACCCCCAACAAAAAGAAAATTAATTTTTGTCAATCACAGGATATCGTTCAATTTTGGTGGATCCCTGAGTCACCTAACATGGCAGGGAAGGCGTCAAGGATGAGGAACACAAATTTCTACCTGCGCAAAACAAATTAAAACAATTGAACTTAGGCAAAGCCTTAGAGGCCCGCATCAGCCTGCCTCCACATTGGCACCAGGCATCAGAATCATCGCTGGAGATGGAATGCGAATAAAAGGCACAGAATGACACAACCCAGACATTGAAACAAATCCTATGCACAGTGACAAAGATCGACGCAGCCCTCACTGATTTGAAGGACATCCACCCTAGACCAAAAAGTTTCAGCTAATGCCATGAGGGTGACTGAGCTAACAGAGGCCCAGGATGCTATGGACCGGCTGTTACCATTCCTCCTTCAGTGGGATCGTGAAATCCAAAGCAAATTAGAAGACCTAGAAAACAGGTCTCGTTGGAGCAACTTCCGAATTCATGGGGTTCCGGAGGGGGCAGAAAGGGGGTATGCCACAGCAGTGGATTTCACGCAGCATCTGTTCCGGGCTACCCTACAGATCTCCCCAGATCTAAATATGGACATAGACTGAGCTCATCGGTCCTTGGTGGTGAAACCTTCAGATCCAGCGGCAAGACCCTGCTTATTTATCGACACTTCCAGACCAGGAATGGATCTTGAGGAGGCCTGGAGGCAAAAGGAGCTGAAGTGCAGAGAAGCATCCATCTACTTTGATCTGGATTTCTCCATGATGATTCAAATGGAGAGGCTACATTTATGAGGGATCATGAGGGAGCTAAAACTCAAAAAAAAAATCAGGGCACAACTGATTTTCCCCGCTCAGCTATGACTACACCTAGGTATAGGAATTAAGGCCTTTCCATCGCTCATGGAGTCAGCCTCCACCCTGAAGGAATGGGCATCATTTTCCCTGATATGGAGTTGGAGTTTCTGGAGAAAAGATTGAAAATGGGGTCCTGGAATGTGGCAACAAGAAATGCTGTGAGGAGAAAAGACCCACCAACGAGGCTACCACACGCAGCCTCCTTGGACATTGCTAAACTACTGCAGCGGGCTGACCACAGAGCAGAACAGAAAGCAGGGTTCTCCACGTTCTATATCACCCAAGAGGTGAACGAGGACTAAAAATCTTTCTAAAAAGAAAAGTACTGTTATGATCCTGCATCTTACAAGGGTACATTTCACTCCAAATATTTAATTTGAGTTACGGCACAACATTTTTTGGAATATACCCACTGCGAGGATGTGTTGGGTGAGGAAGATCTTTGGTGGAGGAGCTGAAGGGTCTATAGATAAGCATTACTTGTAGGAAAGAGTTACATTGGGGAAAGAGAAAAGAAGGGAGGAGGACTTTACCCTAATATGGATTAATAATAGGGGGTGATAGAAACTATTTAAAAGAAATAAAAAACAGCATGAGGCTATGTAAATAAGAGATATTAGGGGTTATGGTGTGGGAGGAGGCGGGGGAGAGGAGGGCTGTTATCTAGTTTTGAAGGAGGGGCCTAAGGGGAACAGCATTATCTTCACCAATACAACAGCCGAATTCAGTAAATCTCTGGGGGCCCTTAAAGAATGATGTGTCAGAGGATTGTGGGACTAAGGAGGGGGCAGAAAACCATGAGCAGCAGTAAGGCAAATTGCAACAGGCTGACCACAGAGCAATGAACAGAAATTAGGGTTCTCCATGATCTAAATCACTCATGAGGTGAACAAGGTCTTAAAGTAAAAGATACGGTTATAAACCAGCATCTTGGAAGAGTACATTCCTCTTTAAAAATTTAATTTGGGCTACAGCAAATGTTTTTTATTTGGTGCGTACCCTCGGTGAAGATGCAATGGTGGAGAGGATTCTTGGTGGAGGAGCAGGAGGGACTATGGATAAGCATTACATTTATGAAAGGGCCATATTGTTCGAGGGGAGGAGGAATTAACCCTATTACAGCTCATTGCAAGGTGGTGACAGACACTACAAAAAAGATGATGCTAGGTAAATAAGAGGCATTAAGGGTCATGGAGCGGGAGGAGAGGGAGGGAGGAGGAAGGGTCATTATCTTTCATTGACAGACTGGCCTAAGGGGAACATCATCACCCTAACTTATACATCACTCTTCTGAACTCATTAAATCTTTGGGAGTTTGAGGGATGATATATCGAGTGATAATGGGAATGGGGGGGAAACTAGGTAAAACAATGAGGTGAACAGGACTGTTAAAGGTGAAGAAGCGATATGGGCTGAGGGTAGGGGGACACCCAAAAGCTCTCGGTGATTTGACAAACTTTAGTAAGATTATTAATTAAATTTGGGGTTGGGGGAAACATCCAGAGGGCTTGGGTTGGATCGGTGATGTTTTACTCTCACGTGGGTGCACTCTCACAGAGTGTGTGACTAACCATGAACACCCCACACTGACCACTGTACAGGGGGTGTATGCTATTGCTAGACTGCCAAGTTCTGTGGCAGGACATTCCTAGGAAGTCCAATCTACAGTTCATTGTTTTATTTAGAATGACGTATAGGGCTCGAGGTCACGTGCTTGTGACATTGTTTATGCAATGTTTTTATAATGTTCCTATTTTTAATGGTGTCTGTACTGGTGTCTTCCAAAGATATAAAGGTCAAGATAAGTCATCAGGTAACACAAGTCATAAGCAGGACAGATCATATGGAAGTTTTCAGTTACACTGGAAAGTAAGAGTTAAAATTTGTGGGGGTTACTATAGATTGGTGGAATGACTCACTTAAACATCATAACTTACAATGTGAAAGGATTAATTCACCAATTAAGCATACCAGACTTTTGACAGAATTGAAACGCTTGGGCAGTGACCTTGTCTTTCTCCAAGAAACCCACCTCTCTCACAAGGAGCCCATGAAGCTTAGACACATGTGGGTGGGGCAGGTGGAGGCAGCTTCACATAACCCTACTAAAAAAGTGGGAGTGGCCATACTGTTCAAAAAGAATAGCCCATTCCAGATGCAGGAGGTGGAAGGGGGTCTCCAGGGTAAGTTTTAAGGGTTACAGGCAGGATACAGGGAGAAGAAATATTACACCTAGTGAACATATATGCACCTAATGTGGTAGCAGAGAAGTTTTTTCAGGAGGTCTTTCTTAGGATTGCATGGCTGGGGGAGGGCTGTCTGATCATGGGAGGTGACTTCAATGCAGTTATGTGTCCAGCACTAGACCGCTCCTCTGGTCAAACCTCCACAAATAAAGCAGCCACTAGAAAATTAAGGGTGCTGGTGCAGGAGTGGGAACTGATGGATGTATGGAGAGACTTTAACAAAAAAGAAAAAATTTGTACTTGCTGTACTTCTCTGCTGCACAAGGTTCCTACTCGTGTATAGATATGTTTTTTACCCACAAGACAAATATGGGGAATTGTATGGCTGCTCATATCCATCCATTTACACTATCAGATCATGCGCCCCTCTCAATCAAACTGGCCTGGGGACAAGGGGGGGGGGAATGTTGTGGAGAGTAAACGTCTCCCTGCCGAATGATAAAAACTTTATTCAACAGGTCAACCTGGCCTTTCAAAATCTTAAGACAGACTCCCCAGTGACAGACTGTTCCCCTTTAACGTGGTGGGACATGATGAAAGCAGTGATCCAGGGTCAAATAATATGTTTTGCAGCAGGGGAAAAAAAAATCTGAACAATAGAAAGATGTTAGAGTTGAAAGCAAAGATTTGGGAAATAGAGAATAGGCATAAAAAGAACCCAGGGAACAAGAGATTATGGAAGGAATTAATGGCAGGTAAAGAGGAGTTACAAAAACTGGAGAGTATAGCGGCAGAAAGTATTCTGCATTTCTCCAACCAGAAATACTTTGAGGGGGTATCTAAAGCCACAAAGTTACTTGCCCTAAGGCTTAGAAAGGTGCAAACAAGCAGATATGTACAGTGTATTAAAAGTAAACACAATGCTAGTGAAGTGTGGAGGAAACCTCAGGAATAGCATTGCAATTTATGCAATACTATAAAAAATTATACTCCGAAGATAAAACCCCCCAAGAAATAGAAAAGAAAGATAAGTTATTTCTAGAGAAACTAGATTTAACTAAACTCTCCCCAGAAGCACACCAACACGCTGCACTCCAGTAACTGAACACAAAGTAGCATCCATAAAAGCACAATTACCTGCAGGTAAATCCCCAGGTCCTGATGAATGCCCTACTGAATTTTACAAGCAATTCAAAAAAATACTGGCGCCGGTACTGGTTAGAGTGATGAATATAGCTCTGGAGGAAAATAGACTTCCCCAGTCTTGGACCAGTGCTCTAATCACTGTAATCCCCAAACTGGGATGCCATATTTTTTATGTGAGTCATATAGACCAATCTCCCTGTTAAATCAGGATTTTAAGTTGCTGACAAAAGTCTTGGCTAAGAGACTACAGAACTACATAGAAAGTCTAGTGCATCCAGACCAGATGGGATTTATTCCTCACAGACACCTTTCAAATAACATTAGAAGATTGCTTAATATTATTACGAACCAACGGGACACAAAAACAGCCCACCTGGCCTCTTTAGATGTGAAAAGGCTGATCACCAATTGGGCCTATATAAAAGAAACCCTTTTGCAGAAGAGGATTGGTGGAATTTCCTGAATTGGGTCCTATTGGCATATCAGAACCATACAGCAAGAGTCTGAGTCAATGGAACCCTCTCAGATTCTTTCAGAATAGGAAGGGGCACAAGGCAGGGATGCCCACTATCCCCACTGCTATTTGCCCTAAGCATAGAACCACTAGTGCAAGCCATTAGGATGAACAGAACCACTGAGGGCATACAAATAGGGGAGGTCAATAATAATGTTTCAATGTATGCAGATGATACACTGATCTACCTGAATAATCCAGAGGTATCACTTCCACCACTCCTGGAACTACTAGATTCATTTGGCAAAATTTCAGGGTTCAAAGTAAATCAAAATAAATCAAAACTGTTGTTTATAAAAGATAATAGACCCCCGCTGGCATACCCCAATTCACCTTTTACCTGGGCGAAAGATAAAATCAGATATTTAGATATATTAACTACTACTAGGATTTCAAAATTATATGAGCTCAATTATGGGGAACTAAAAAGACAAGTCTTTGCAGTTACAAATCATTAGAATCTCCTACCCCTTACATTTACTAACAGGGTAGAATCAATTAAAATTCACATTTTACCTCAATATATGTTCTTATTCACAAACCTACCTATACCTTCCCAAACAAGGACTGGAAAGAACTTAGACACAAGCTTACAAATGTTATATATGGGCGGCAGATGGCCTCAGAAAGTGCTGGGCAGTACTAATAGAATCTAAGCCTAGAGGGGTATGGGTATCAGACCTCTACAATTATTACTTGGCTGCTCAGACTACACCAATACTGAAGATGCTAAATAGAAGGTATAAGGTAGGTTGGAATCTAGTTGAACAGAATGCACATCCCCATATTCCCCTAGAAATTCTTCCCTGGGTGACTTTGGTGGCAGATCTCAACAGGATCAAAAATTGTTGGACCAAGCACTCTATAGGGGTGTGGATCCAAGTTAGACAGACTTGGGAAATACCTAAACCAATTTGGGCATGCATACCACTCAGGTACTTACCTAACTTTCCCACAACTGGGGAGGACCACTGCTTCAAAAGATGGGAGGTTAGAGGTTTGAAATACCTGACACAGTTCGTACAAGGAAATATTCTTAAAAGTTTTGGGAATATGCAACATTTCACCTTCCTAAAAATGAATTTTTTAAATATCTCCAGTGTAGACACTATATCAACAGTGAGGTGGGAGTGATAACTCTAGCTAACCCAATAATACAACCCCTAGATATGATACACCAAAAAAGCCTTATAGAAGACTCAAGAGGATACATAGCTGCAGTATATAAGGCTCTACAAGGGGAAGGGGGGTTTCCAGTGACTCAAAATGCTATACAAAATGGCAGGGGGATGTAACAGAGGCTTTGGTGGAAAGAGACTGGAACATAATCTGGATGGGAGTATGGAAAACAATAAGCTCCCCAGTGTGGAGAGAGTATAGGTGGAAGCTCATAACCAGTTTTTTTATCACACCTGAGATTTCGGGACACTATTCAGTGACCTCCACGAATCAGTCCTGGAGGAAATGTGGAGAAAGGGGTAATTATTCACATATTTTCTGGGATTGTCCATGTATCTCTGGCTTCTGGAGAGAGATTTCACAAGTGATATAGGATATCACCCAAATACAATGCTCACTCATCGGTGTCAGTTTGTGACTTGGCCTCCCACCAGAGGGAATAAATACAAGTAATCAGAGATACCTATTTCTAATTTTGGTGGCAGCTGCCTCCAAAGTTATTACGCAGAATTGGCTGACAACTCACCAACTAACTCTAAGCCTTTGGAGGTGTAATGTATAACAGATTAAAGAACTGGAGGGGACAACTGCCTGTCTATGGCTAGCTACAGACAAGTTTAACTCATGTTGGCTACCTTTCTTTGATTACCTTGAGAACACTGAGTGTATATCAGAGTTGGAACAACAGTTGACCCTCTGGTGAAGAACAAGGGAGTTTCTTCACCCCCAAAATCAAATAAACAAAGGAGGTGAGCAGCTTAATGGACAAATGAGGCCAGATGTATGTGCTTGGGTACCCAGGTAAAGTGAAAAATTAACTTATTGACCTTGAGTGTGATAGGAGATTAACTGACAGGGTGAATAATAAAAAAAAGACACACAGAACACCAATTAGTTCACTGTTATTTATTCTTTATTTAAAATGGTAGTTTTTATTAATATAATGTTTTCATGTTTATATAAAGGGAAAGTGCTTGTGGATTGGAAGCTTGTTCTTATGGCCATATAACTTTGAAATAAGATCTGAGGAGGGACTTGGACTTATGGAGGTTCCCCCTTTTGAGCCGAAAACATGGGGAAGGCTCTATCACGCAGTGATCGTCATCCTTCTCAATAAGAGTTTCTCTACCTATAGCGCAAAAATGGAAACATGGTTACTAATTGTACGTGTAATTAACTATGTATTTGAAGTTATACAGCTTGTTCCAATGTATGGTTTGTTTGACTGTTTTAAACAGACTAATAAAATTTACTAAGTTCAAAAAAAACTTCAACTATCCCTTACATAATAAAAACAGAGCAAACTGCTAATAATGTTCTGCAGTCACATGATTTATTAGACCCGTGGAGATTTAAATACCCTAAAACTAAAGAATACACATTTCAAGACAAAAGATTTGGAGTTTCTCCAGACTGGATTATACTTTTATATCTAAATCATTACTTGTAGATTTCAGGAAGGACATATAAATACGATTATATGTGGATCATGCTCTCATTATGCTTGATTTAACAAATCGTAATCAATGTAGAAATTATACTCCAGTCTGAGATTCAATAATTAATTATTAAAAGATGAAAAGTTTATTAGTAAGATATGGGAAGCCATGCAAGATTTTGGTACTATAATTCATGGGTCTACCCCCTGTCGCTAAACTTCATGATGCGAGCAAGGCGGTCTCAAGGGGTACATGTAAATAAGATCGGGCATATATTAATAAAACAATAAGGGAAGAGAGAAGTACTCTTAGGCAAAGATTAAAAGAATTGAATGGACTAGTTCTTAAAGATTCTAACAAATATTATGAAGAGTGGTACCAATTAAAATTTCAACAGACTAAAGATAATAATAATGAAGTACTGTCTAATATAAAAAAAAACTAAAGAAAATTAAGTACCTACAGGGGGACAAGTTGGGAAAATTATTACCGAATTTATTTAAATAACAGAAAGAACAGACAATAATAGAAGCATTAAAGGATAAAGCAGGAATATTAGAAATGGAGGACTCCAAAATGACAGGGATAATTATGGAAGTATACAAAGACATATACCAAAGAACAAAGAAAGGGGATGAGCAAGAACTTGAAACCTACTTAAAGGAAACAGAGTTTAAACAATTACATTGTAAAGAAGGTCCAATTTTAAAAGAAGAGATATTGGAAATTATAAAAAATATGCCAAAGGACTTGATGGATTTACTGTTGAGTTTTGTAGCTTTTTTTCAACAAGAATTAGTTCCCAGGATAATTATGATGATTAAAGAGGATTCCCAAAAGGAACTGGATTTTCCTGATTCCTGGCAGGAAGCTAGGATTATACTAATTCCTAAAGAAGGGAAGGATAAACAATCATCTGAAATCTATAGGCTAATAGCACTGTTCAATATTAATTATAAAATTATTGCAAAGGCAATTGTGAACAGAAAAAAAGTTGGATTACATCAAATTATTCATGAAGACCAATTTGGGTTTATTGGTGGAAGGAACATGTTTAGGCCACAAGAAGGGTACAGCAGCTGGCCCAGTGGCACTGAGGGTTGAGGCGCTGCGCACCACACCTCGCGCCATGCCAGCGACCTGAGTTCGGGAGCAAGCTCGGGTGCCGGGGTCGGCAGGGGAGGGATCGGATTGAGCACATGGTGGGTGGCTCTTCTGTCCTGAGGGGGAGGGCATTAGGATGCCCAGTGCTCTGGCGGCCCTTGGTGAAGATTGGGGTTGTCGCAGAAGCATGGGCAGCATGTCACTGCGTGTCCGACACTGGCAGGGTTGCCATGCGCCAAGCGTCGGGAGGTGCTCACGTAAGTGGGGAAGGACAGAAAAAGGAAACACCCAGCTTGAGGGAAAGGCGATGGCACCTATCCGCCATGCCCAGTGCTGGGTTCTATTCGGCTGAGCCTCATCGCTCCCGCACAAGACCGTAGAGAACCTCAAGCAGACAGGCACAAGGAGAGGATGCCTGAGAGAGTTCCCCCGAGCCGAGATTGGAGGGAAAAAGAGTTGGGGAAAAAAAAGGTACAGCAAATTATCCAGGAAACTAGTAAAATGCATGAGACTGTTCACACAGTTTCAATTGTTGCCACTAAGGCAGTTGACTTACTGGACAGTTAGGCTTGCCATTAAAAGGCAAGCTGGGTTGTCCCAGGGCCCAGCCAGAAATATGGGTGGGGATGTAGTAAGGGGAGGAAGAAGGGGGAGGAGGAGCCAGTGACTCGCAGGGAGGGCAGGACAAGGAGCATCATATGACAGGGGGTCTGGAGCAGATGATTGTCAGGGGCAAAGCCAGTAGGGGTCCTAATCTGGGGTCCTAAAAGGCTATTTAAGGGCAATGCGCTATTGCTAGCCCTCATTTTCTGGGAAATTCTGTGATAGCGCTCAGCACATTGTTGGCAAGGCAAAAGGTAAGACACACAAGCACATGGCAGCCAGCCCTGTGTATTTAGCTGTGGTGAATTTTAGTTGAAGCAGAGCTTGTGGTGTAATGGTTTAGCTGCTTGCCTCTGAACCAAAAGGTAGGGAGTTTTAAGAGGTATTGGGCGTAAGGGATTTGTGTTTGGCTTTTGGTTTGGCCAGGATTGCTGCAGGTCCCAAGCCAAGCCATTTGTGAGGGTTTCTCTGGTTGGGACATCGTATGGGGTAGGACAAGCTGTTTTCCACTGCAAGTAGTATTGAGAACAGCATAGAATTAACCTGGGTATGGTTTTGGGGCATGGGGGCTGTGTGCTCATTTAGTTTTGATATTTTTTTTGTATTAAAAGTAGGTTGGGCAAGCCCCCACACAGCGTTAGCAGCGGTTGTTTTTGGAGGAGCTCCTCAGATTGGCTTACTGTGGCAGATTGGTTTGGTACGAGTGGTAAGGCCCAAGAAAATTGGATTGTTGGCTGCACATGGGCTGCTGTGTGGGGGGAACAAGACATGCAGAAATACTGGCTTGGAAGGGGCCAGAGTGCAAGGCTTGTATCATGAGCAGAGAAGCGATGAGGAGGGAGAGCTCAGTGGCTAGGCCGTGGGCCTCGCAGTGTGAGGCCAGCAGTCGGTTGCTGTGACACAAGGGTCCAGGTCAAGGGGGCAATGAGAAGTGATGTGGTCTCCCCTCTTGGACCACGGTGACTGCAGTTGGTGGCAAGAGGTTTGGCATGGTTTTCCTCGATGCTCGGTTTAAAAACAAAAGCAAAAAAAAAAGATAAAGTAATGAAGGAAGAGGGTACAGCACACTAAGGTTGGGTTCAGGAGCACTGAAATGTGGTTGGGGTGGGTTGGAGTTTTGTCTTTCTCAAAGGACTGCTGATCAAATGCTTTGAATGGGCTGGTGGGGGGAGTTGCATGGTGCGGCCTTTGGGTGTTTTTTTTGTGGCAAGGCCGTGTGGTGGATGGCACCAGTGGTGGGTCACATGGTGAGCAGCAGATCCAGAGGAGCATGGGGGAATGGGCCCGGCCATGGGGGGGCACTAGCATGGCTTGTGGTTGGGGGGTGTCAGGGTGTGCAACAATCAATGGAGTGAGCGGTGGCGCAGACAGGCTCAGTTGGGGACATAAAAGCAAACAAAAAGAAAATATAGTAAGTAAGCTGTTGGTTAACTAGGATCTGTAGCTTATCTGCTAGGTAGGAAAATAGGCAGACTAGGTGGGCCAAGCAGTCCTTATCTGCTGTCAAATTATATGTTTCTATGTTTCTATATAGTAAAGAGAATGCACATTGCAAAGAGCACAGAAAGGAAGCAACAGTTGGCTGGGACAGCGCTCAAATGCGGGTGGGATGAAGCAGAAATAAAAGAAAATAAATAAAAGGAGCTGTGTTATGGGACATGGGCTGGCGTGGAGGTGAGCACCCCCCCTCATGGGGACACAAGGAGGGATAGGCTGCGGGGCAAAGTGGGAGCTCAATAGGTGAGCCAGGGAAGGAGGGGCAGCTGGTACCTAGGAAAAGAGGACCTGCCTGAATGTGGGTTGGACCGCCACCAGAGCAGCATTGGAGTGCCATGGGAGACCACGAGGTGCAACCAAAGAATTGGGGGGGCTTGGCATAAAATGGAGTATGGGCCTCATTGTACCTCCCCTGGAACAGGAGAAGGGGAAAGCCAGGAAGTGTCAGTAGAGGCGGTCAGCAAGGGCAGGGCCCGCAGCACGAGGGCTGCACTCAGGTATAAGGGTCTGAGGGCATTGCTTCACCACAGATACAAGGCGAAGAAGGTTTCATCTGTGCATGGCCAGGAAAAGGCGTGCAACCCATCTTGGGTACAGACCAATGGTGGACACTTACGGGGGACAATGTAGCATGAATGTTTTGCTTGTCTGCATGGGGGATACAGGGAACAGCAAGGACACCCAAGATAGCCCCGGTGTCCAGGGGTGGCCCCCAGGGGCAGACTGCAGGGATTGATGATGTGTGTTTTCCACCCATAGCATTTCCACCGGGGTGGCGCCCAAGAAGAACCAGATGTCCAGTGAAATGATGATAACAGAGGTGGCGAAGTTGATGGCTCAGATAACAGAGCTGATGGCAGTAGCGAAATGTATGAAGGAAGAAGAGGGAGTGCCACAAAAGCAGAAGGAGATGGGAGTGCAGCCAAGAAGGGGCACCCAGGGAAGAGACCATGAGAGGCCGGAGCCAGGTTGGCACCTGCCCCAGAGATGCAACCGGAGCAGGAGCCAGATAAGGAGAACCCAGACGGGGGTAAGGATGGAGTGGATATATCCAAGGAGGGTGACCTCAGAGAGTATCTGGAGGGGTTGCTGGGAGATATGGGCAACGCAGGAATTGAGAAGATGGAGAGGGCCTTGAAGGCCATTAAAACAAAGGAAGGCAAGGGGGGAGAGGAAGGGGAAGGGGGAAAGCCAGGGGGCCAGATGTACGAGGGGTCCCTGGGTTTCACATTGGGGGACAACGTCCTTACCTCTGTAAAGGAGAGAATATGGAAAGAGGAATACGTGGACATCTTTGGCCTGGTGAATGGGGTCACTAAATGAAGTACGAACAGAAGGAGTCTGTGGGTAAGTCAGAGATGGTGGTAGCACTGGCCATGGTAGGGCATAAAGCAGAGGAAGCAAAGTGGAAGGAAAAAACCTTCGATAATTGGCAGGCTGGTTTCATCATATAGAGTGCGTTGATAATGGAGAAGAAACCGGAGCTGGGCATTCCCCTGCTGATGTATATGGCCACTATCAGGGATGCATACAAAGCCAAAATAAGATATGGGTGGCTCAAATATGACGAGGCCTTCTGGAGGAGGATGGCTGCGAAGGAGGACTTAAAGTGGGACAGCACCCATTCGGAGTTGTGGGTGAAGAACATATCATGGTCTGGACAGACAGAGGCAGGAGGAGGAGGGGAACAGGGGAAGTAAGGGTCCCTGGCATTGGGCACCAAGGCATGTTGGGGCTACAACAAGGTGTCCTGCACATGGGTGAACTGCAAATGTAAACACTTCTGTTCCAGATGCGGGGGTGCACACCCGGACTCTAATTGCAGACAGGGGGGTGTGGGGGACAGAGGAACAGGCAATATCAGGAACAGCCCTTTTGAGGGAACTGGGGGAGAAGCCCCGGCAGGGGGAGAGGTGGACACGGTGAGGGGTATAATTTCAGCTATGGGTGGAATTAGCCAAGGCAAGGAGGGAGGGCGATGGGGATACATGCTGGCATGCACACCCATTGTCTGGGAGGTGGTGGAGGATTGGACACAGGATTACCTGGATGCCAAGGGGGCAGAGCTCCTGTGTGCAGGGTTCTGGAGGGAGGTCCCACTGGGATTCCAATGGGGGTGGGCAGAGATGAGGGCCAAGAACCTGGCATCAGTAAAAGGGAAGGAAGAGGTGGTCCAGGAGAAAATGCAGAAGGAGGTCAGGGCCAGGAGGGTCGAGGGCCCCCTGGAAACCCCACCTTGCCCTAACTTCTGGGTATCACCATTGGGGGTAGTACCCAGGAAACAAGTGGTTGAATTCCGCTTGATACACCACCTATCTTACCTGGAGAGGAGGTCAGTGAATGAGGGCATCCCTGATCACCTTAGGGCAGTGTCCTACACCTCTTTGGAGCAGGCCATAGGCTTGATTAGGGCAGTGGTGGGGGGTCTGGCTGGCAAAGACAGACATCGAGTCAGCATTCTGGCTGTTGCCAGTCAGCCAGGTCAACTGGGACTTACTGGGTTTCCAGTTTAAGGGCGGGCTTTACTTTAATAAAGCCATGCCAATGGGGTGCTCAGTGGCCTGTTCGACCTTTGAGGCGTTCAATTCCCAGGTACAGTGGGTATTTAGGGATTGGTATGGTCATAAGAGGGTGGTACATTATCTGGACGATTTCCTCCTCATTGGGGAGAATTGATCGGAAGCACAGGCAATGTTGAAGGACTTCAAGAAGATGTGCGGGCAGATAGGTATTCTGTTGGCACAGGGAAAAATGGAGGGTCCAGCACATAGGCTGGAATTCTTGGGCATTGAGGTGGACACAGAACAGGGTTGTTTCCAGTTGCCAGGGGACAAAGTGTCCCGGATGAGGGGGCTGCTGGCTGAAGGTTTTCTGAAGGATATTACTTGCTTGGAAATATTCCCAATTTGGGTGGCACTGGAGGTATGGTGGAACAGATGCAAGGAAAGCACATCTTCTTTTGGTGCAATAACAGAGGGGTGGTAGAAGTCATCAACAAGCAGGGTGGGAATACAGAGACTGTAGGCTGGATTCTGCAGAGGTTGATACTACTGGGGCTGCAACAGAACATATCGTTCAAAGAGCAGCATATTGAAGGGATTAAGAATGACTTGACTGATAGTCTTTCCTGTTTGCAGCTCGAGAGGTTTCAGAAGCTGGCACCCCACATGGTGATACACAGGACCAGGGTCCCGGACCAGCTGTGGGATATTGGAGGGCAACCACCAGGGCACTGTACCAGGTGTCCTGGGCGGTCAACACTCTGAGGGCTTTTGAAAGAGAGTGGGCCAGTTTCCAGGAATTTAGGCTAAGACAAGGATGGTACAGGGAGAGGCAGTCTGGGATGAGCAGGTTACAGTAGGAGGTTCATCGGAGAGAAGTGGAAAGAAGAGATGGCACATGCCACAATGGTGGAGGTGCAGCTCACAGGCGTGAGCTGGGTGTGTCAGGACAGGGGGTGGCCGGACGCAACAGCAGGTAGGACAGTGAAAAGGATGGTGGTGAAGGGGCCAAGGGGATAGGAAGGACAGAAGGCACCCCATTGGCACCCCATTGGGGGCAGCTGCTGGATAAAGTACTGGGGGTGACCCAACAGGAATGCACCTCAGCACAGGAAGCCTGCCTTTTCTGGGTAATATTCGCAGTCATGGCAGTGGGGGAATTCTGGGTAGGGGAGGTGGCAGCCGACACAAAGGAGCCCCTGACTTTGCATTACAGCTTGAAAATGTGAAGCTGGGTAGGGACAGGGTGATCATTAGTTTGGTATGGTCCAAAACGGACCGGGGGGCAAGGTGCCAAGGTGACATTGCTTCAGCAGACAGGAGAGCTGAACTGTGCAGTGGCCACCATGGAAGATTATGAGAGGGCAAGGGGTAGGGTCAGGGGGTGCTGTTCAGGCACGGGGATGGGTTGTCAGTAATGGCATTTCAAGTAGGGGTGTTGCTCAAGAAGGCCCTGACATTTGTGGGGGAGGAGCTGGGCAATTTGGCCCCCCACTCCTTCTGGATTGGGGCAGCCTCAGAGGCAGCCAAAAAGGGGGCATCAGTGGAGGAAATGAGGAAGGTAGGGTGTTGGAGGTCAAATTGCTACAAAAGGTATTTCAGGTCCTAAGATCAACAACTCACACTGTCCCCTTTGTTTCCTTGGCAGGTACCAAGTGGAAAGTGTAGATAGTGGGGCACTCCTTTGTATATTGGGTAGAAAGGTTTGCGGCCACCACAGACAGAGGGACACAGCAACGGGATAGCACAGAGCACATGAGGGTGCAGTGGAAGGTCATCAGGGGCATGAGATGGGCCCAGCTGCTGCCCCTTCTGGAAGAATTGAAAGTGCTATGAGGCAGACCAGACTGCATTATCATTCACCTAGGAGGCAACGACTTGGGAGGGGTGCCATGGGGGGTACTGGGGCAGACAATCATAGCTGACTTAGAGAGGGTAAATGGGTGGTGGCAGTGCGTGACTATAGGCTGTTCCAAGATCATGTCAAGGAGAGTTTGGAGGGGTGCCAGGGATGTCAAGCTCATTGAGAAAGTTATGAAGCACCTGAATGGGAGGGTAGTGAGGGCAGTGATTGAGATGGGGGGAGTACACATATAGCACAGGGACATTTTCTTCAACTGGGCTGAGGTGTTCAGGTCAGACAGAGAGCACCTGTTGGAATTCAGGATGTGCTTGTTCCTAAGGCCCATGGGGGAGCTAGTGGGGACATAGCCAAGAAGATCTTAGGTTCTAACCACAATGGGGAGCCCCACCATCCATCACAAGCTGGAGGTGGGGCAGTGGAAGAAGGAGAGGGGAGGAGGGAAGAAGGGGGTCAGAAAGAGGGGGAGGTCCATGGGCTGGGGGCAATGAACCCAGGCGTGGGAGTAAGGCGGGAGAAGGATGATAGGTCTGGGTGCCAAATTCATAGGGTCCAGGCCTGGAGGGGAGGACCCGGTAAGTGGGGAACCAGCCTGGTCCTGGTGATAAATGGAGGGGGCTGGATTCAGAGTTTCTGGACCCGGAAGCCCAAAAGGAAGAGCCAACTAGGAGGTGGAAAAAAGTCTGGAAGAAGAAAAAGTAAGTTGGAATAAATTGTCTTGTTATGACTGAAGTGCCATATATGGGATGTAAAATATATCTTTGTGCCAAAATAAATACGTTTGCCAATGAGCATCCAAAGAAACAAGAAAGCGGTCATGTAAGATTATTTCTGGGGAGATCAGGGGACAATTAGGCTTGCCATTTAAAGGCAAGCCAGGTTGTCCCAGGGCCCAGACAGAAATATGGGGGGTTGTAGTAAGGGAAGGGGGAAGAAGGAGCCAATGACCTCACACAGGGAGGGGCAGGGCATGGAGCATCATACAATGGGGGGAGTTTGGGGCAGGTGATTGGCCAGGAGGCAGAGCCAATATGGGTCCTAATCTGCAGTCCTAAAGGGCTATTTAAGGGCAATGCACTATTGCTAGCCCTCTTGTTGAAAATTCCCCACCCACCCACCCACCCTGGTAAGGAGGGAGGTTAGTTGGTTGGCACAGAGATAAGGAGGCAGGGTGAGGTGGCACCCCGCGGGCCCTGGGCATAGGGCTGGTGAATGGTGCTGTGGGGTGGCAGCAGTGGTCCGGGAGCTGGTCAGAGCTCTAGCAGGAGGGACATCCATGTCTGGAGGGCATTGGCAATAAGGTTAGGGAAGAAGGAAGAGGGAAGGGGTAAGAAGGGGGGCAGAAAGGGGAGGGGTAGATCCATGGGCTAGAGGCAATGAACCAAGGCATGGGAGTAAGGTGGGGAGGGGGATAGGTATGGGTGCCAGATTCATAGGGTCTGGGCCTGGAAGGGGAGGCCCCGATAAGTGGGGGAACTGTCCTGGTTCTGTTGATGAATGGAGGGGGCCAGATTCAGAGTGTCCGGACCCAGAAGCCCAGAAGAAGGAGCCAACCAGGAGGTGGAAAAGGCCAGAAGAAGAAAAAGCAAGATGGAATAAATTGTCTTGTTATAATTGAAGTGACGTATATGGGATGTAAAATATATCTTTGTGCCAAAATAAATAAGTTTGCCAACGAGCATCCAAAGAAACAAGAAAGTGATCATGTGAGATTATTTCTGGGGGGGATCAGGAGACAAACAATATTTATTTAAGACCCTAAGATATTGGCAAATTCTGGAGAATTTGATAGAACTTATTCAAAAACTATATAAAGCCACACAATTAAGATTCAGTCAATACTTACACTGCCCCGTTCTTCTTAATGAAAAATGGAGTTAGACAAGGATGTTCAATGTCTCCGATTTTATACATCCTGTCCATGGAACCTTTTCTTAACCATACTAGAAAAAATACAAGGATACAAGGTGCGGAAATTCAAGATAAGGTACATAAGATCAATGCATTCGCTGATGATGTTTTACTGTTTTTGAAGGATATAAATAAATCTTTACCATTTAAATAAACAAAAGACAGTCATATGTAAGATCTCAAAAGATGCCTATATTCTAGACCACATGATTGAGTGAGAAAATGTGAAGGAATCATACCTTAAGTATTTGGGGACAGACATCCACACAAACCAAAAGGAAACAATACTGAAGAATTACAATAAAGTGAAACAAAAGTTTTCAACTCTATTGGATAATTGGGGAAAATTATCTATTTTGTTGTGGGGAAGGATAGAAATGTTAAAAATGATGGCCCTCCCACACTCAATGTTTGTATTCCAGGCGATTCGAGGTACCCCTTCGATCAAATGGTTCAGAAACATAAGATTATTTTCTTCAAGTTTTGGTGGAGGGGGGAAAACCAAGGACAGCTTGGTCTCAGTTAACAACTCAAAGATTGTTAGGAGGTTATAGTTGTCCTGACCCCACTCAATATATAGTAGCAAGTCAAATAAGGATACCTTGGGAATGGGTGTCCCATGATCAAGGCTCATCTTCAGAAACAGCAATAACTAAATATGGTAAAGAAAATCAACAAAATTTAATGTTAAACATGATGAGATATCTTTATGGACTAAGTTTCTGACCCTATTTTATAATAAATGTATTATCAATAACAGCTATCCACAAACGTGGGCTGGTACTAATATTGTACCAATCCACAAGAAAGGGAGCCTAACAGACCCTGCAGTTTATAGGCCCATCAGCTTACCTGATGTAAATTTAAAAATCTTCTCCAAGGTTATATTGGAGAAACTTAAAAAAAGAAGTAGATAGAACAGGTGGAATTTCAATATACCAGGCTGGGGATTTCGATCCAGTTATTCAACTATTGATAACATCTTCGTACTAAAACACCTTACTGAAAAGTATGTAAAATTAAGGTGTCAGAAACTTTATGCAGCTTTCATAGATTATTCATTTGCTTTTGACAGCATCTCTAGAGGGCTGTTATGGACAATGCTGGTGGAAAGAGGTATTGAACAAAACTTAGTGGCAATAGTAGCACAACTTTATTCAACTACATGGGCCAAAGTTAGGATGGGTTGTGAAGATCAATTAACAACTTCATTTAAATGCAATAAGGGTGTGAGGTAGGATTGTGTTCTGCTCCCCCCATTCTTCTCCCTTTATATTGATGGTATGCTTAATGGCTGTGAAGAAAGTGACAAGGACTCACCAAAAATCAGTACAGTTCCATGCCCACTTCTAGCTTATGCAGATGGCATTGTCATTTTGTCACTATCAGCAAAAGGCTTACAGAACAAACTTAATTATATTACTGAAAGGTCAAATGAACTCAAGTTGTAAATTAGCATGACTAAATCTAAAGTGATAATCTTTGGATGAGGGAAAACTAAAGGTAGATGGTTGGTGGGTGACAACGTACTGGAAGCTGTTACTAACTATATTTATCTAGAACTTGTAGTTCAAGAGAATTGTTTATGAACTATTCACATTGAGATATTACTAGATAGTTTAAGGCAAACAGTAGCAGGACTAACAAAATTAAATTTTAAATATGGAGGATCATCAATGAAATCCCTGCTACAAATAATATGAACAAAATTTAAAGCTCAGCTCCTATATGGGGCCGAAGTTTGGGAAAAAAAAATACCAATAAACTTATGGTACCTATTTATAAAACTCTTAGTAAAATATTAAGGTTGGTGATTCTTGCCCAGCAGTCTACCTGAGGTCAGAACTAGGTCTAATAAACATCAGTGCAGCCATTGAAAGTAGAAGGCTCAACTACTGAATACAATGTACAAGGTTAGAACAAAAAACATTGGCCAGGTAGTGCCTAAATGAAAAGGAGAGGTGGCATAGCATGGGCTATAAATATGGATACTGGTTTAATAACATAACCATTCTATTGGCAAAGCACAAACTAACCAATCTCAAATAGGCTGTTGATCAAGGAATAACTCTAAGCTTGAAATATAAGAAATATGTGACAAGAAAGGTGACCAGATACTGGAACAATAATAATCTAGAATACATAACGAAATCATACTATGCCAAATAGTTTGCAAATAATAATTATCATGGATATAAACCATATTTAGACGTTGTAACTGAACCTATATAGAGACTTGTATTTCTGAGTTATAAATTTGAACAGTTTTATAGTAATCTACTGGCTTATAGAAACAAAAAGATGGGCAGTCAGCTGACTGTGACTAGATTTGGAGAGAAAGAAGATCTATTACACGTACTTTGGAATTGCAGATGGTACTCAAAACAAAGGTCATATTGGCTAGGGCCTTTTGTTAATAATATCTATCAGACTTATAAATTTCTGCTTACCAACATACTTATCTATACAGAAGATGCACAGTCTCTAGATAGGTTATCTAAGTATTTTTTTACTATTCAAGAAATAAGAAGGAAAATAAATATAATCTAGTATGCTAATGAATGTCCTCCCATATACAGATGTGACTCATGAACTGTATACATGCTGCTCTAGGTACGATACTGCTGCCAAATTAAATGGAATTGTAGTTTTTTTTAATGGCTGTATTTATGATGTATTTATACATTTTTCCTCTGTATTTTATTGTTTGTCATTGTTTGTAAAAGCCATACAATAAAATGAGTTGATGATATCCCATTTTAGTTTCAAAACGATTTTAACCCCTAATAAATATAATGAAGTCTAATGTAAAGAAGATCATCACAAATCAAAACTTCTCATGGCTATTTTCAAACATTTGGTACAATAAGAACCTATGGAAAGAACCACATAGAGGGAAGTGGTTACCTCTTACCACTTCCAACTTACAAACATGGGAACAACTAATTCAGGATGATGAGTTTTGCTCATTTAATAAATTTAGACAACTGATTAAACTGGTAACTAATATAAATTTTTTTGCATTATATAACTTTAAAAATTAAATTCAATATATTAAAGGAAGAATTGATGGGTAAATCTCATCAAAATTTAGCAAGATTTATGTTGGATCATTCCACCATCATAAAGGCAACCCAGACTAAACGTTTTTCAAAAATATATCAAATTCACTATAAGGAACAAGATGACCCCTGGGAGAAGACCAATAATAAACGGAATTTAGAAGCTAACCTTGATTTGAATACCCAACAGTGGAAAACCTAAGGATAAAAGGCATTAAGGATTACTGCTATGCAAAAAACAAAACAATCCAAAAGAAAATTCTTGACAGATATTATTTTACACCACAAATACTATGAAGATTTTCACAAATGGGTTCACAATTATGTTGGCACCAGTGTGACCATATAGCAAATGCATTTAATTGTTTATCGGCATGCACATTTATATAGAACTGGTGGATACAAACAATAAACATTTTAAATCAAGTCTTATCAACTAATATAGACTTTGGCCAAGGTATCCAGAGCACTTGCGCATGGCACAACTGAGGTGCACCAGCGCAAGTACGAAGATGCGCCACCGAGCAATATTCAAAGGGAGCCATGGTGCAGTGCAAATCCCATTGTGCCAATGCACAACTATAATGTATGCAGTGCAAGTGCAGGGGGCGGTCCCATGAATAAGTGGCACAATGGCATATTCAACTGTAGAGCATGGCGCAAGTCTGGAGCAAACCCCAAGTTGCACAAGGCAGACTTGAGCCTATAAATACACGTTCAAACACACAGACAGCAGATGTGCAACATTGTGCCCAGAGAGAGACAGAGTGAGAGAGTGAGAGAAAAAGAGAGAGAGACAGAGAGAGGAAGAGAGAGACAGACATAGAGGGAGAGAGAGACACAGACAGATAGGTGGACTGACAGAGTGTCATAGGCACCCAAGGAGACACCCATCAACTAAGCAATGGACAGTGGCCCATTCATAATGGATGCGGTAATGAGGGGTGTAAGGAGGCAGAAGGAACACCAGTGTGGTCAATGAAGGGCCTGGCGGCGGTATGCCCAACACAGGTGGTACCGTGCCAGGATCACGTATGAGAACTACAGTGACACTGAGATAGTGGGCCAGTACCACCTGAACAGGGCAGTTCTGAGGCAGCCCTGTGAGCTGTGCAGTGATGAGATGCAGGCACCCACCAGACATAGTCATGCCATGTCAGTGGAGACCAAAGTGACTGCTGTGATGTGCCTGCTCACCACGGGCACCTTCCAAAGACCAACGGGTGATACCATGGGCATCACCCAGTCGACCACGTCCCACCTCTTCACCCAGTTCCTCAATGATCTGCTGCCACATGCTTCAGAGTACATACATTTCCCCAGCACACATGCAGAGCATACAGCAAACATGCAGGAGTTCCACTGGTGGCATACATACCAGGCGTGATTGGGTCAATAGACTGCACCCACATTGGCATCCACACACCACCTGGCCCAGAGGGCCCAGTGTACATAAACCATAAGGGATACCCATCCATCAACTACCAGGTGGTGTGCAGTGCTATGGGGTGCATCATTATTATCTGTGTCACACACCCCTGGAGTGCACATGATGCCTTCATATGGCACAGTTCTGTGCTGTGCCATAGGTTTGAGTGGGGTGACATCCCCATGGGCCACCTTGTTGGTGAGTAGAACATGCACCAGGGTGATGGAGAGCCACAGCCCTGGGGGTGTGGGAGGGTGATTGGGGTGGGCATTGAGGTGTGTGTGGTGGCTGAGAGGGAGCAGGTGGCAGCACAGCACAGGGATAACCAGGTCTTCTTCCACAAAGGTGACAGTGCATACCTCCTAATGCCATGGCTGCACACCCCCTACCTGCGATTATCGTCCCCCGTGGAGGAAAGATACAACAAGGCACACGTCAGCACATGCAATATAATCGAGCATGTCATTGGCATGCTAAAGATGTGATTCTGTTACCTAGACAGGTCAGGCAGTAGCATACAATACAGCCCATCGGAAGCCTGTGGCAAATTCCTGGCATGCTGCATCCTGCACAACATGGCCATTGACCGTGGAATAGTTGTCGAGACCGATGATGGGGACAGTAGCAGGGACAATGGTGGTGAAGGGCTGGAGGGTGGTGGGTAGCCAACCTTTAGAAGTGGGATCCTCGAGTGATGCAGGAGGCAAGGCGGCACCGTGTCACCATCAGAAGGGAGCATTATGGACAATGCAGGTGAGTGCACCGACACACAAGCATGGGCCACACAGACTAGCACACAACACAGTGGCAGGGATGTGCACAGTGGAATGCATGCAGGGATGGGGGTGCACAACACACATGGCGGATCCACTGGCACATGAGCGTGCACACACATACACATGCATGTGCACATACACACACACACACACACACACACACACACACACACAGCCACCACACTCCTGGTGAGGAACATGGCATAGATCAGAAGCATGACACCGGTGCACAGGCATGACCAGTGCTGAGCTGCCCTCATCACATCCATGCCACATGTCCCAGCAGCATGGTCAACACACACACACAGAGGGCATGCAACACAACACACATGTACGCCACCACATGCATGCCACACCACCACCTCCCATGTGTACGTGTGGCAACAGCAGTGGATGGCAGGTCAGGGCAGCAGACACGTCACTCCAACTGAGCAGTCCCACGACCGCCACAGCCATGTGGTTTAGCCGTGCCAGAACTGACTGGCAGACACATGCTGTGCATCGGCCATGGAGGGTGTGTCAGACGCCCCCCCAGGGGCTGACATGTGGGACCACGACCGAATCCATGCAGGGGTGTCGAGGCAGCCAAAAAGCCCAGCCCTGTGGGTGTCTGGGATGCTGACATCTGAACCAGGCATCCACTGTATGGGGGTCATCAGATGCCAGGACTGTGGGGTGGACAGTGCACTGCGGGGGGTCCTCTGTACATGGCTGAGCCCAGTAACTGCCACTGATGTCAGCCCAGCTGCAATGGTACTGGTCATGCAGTCCATTGCTACCACAATGGCACCAGTCATGTGGTCCAATGCTGTGGTCATGGCCTCCAGCATCTGGGTGAGCCCGTCCATGAGGCTCGCATTGCCCCTGTCCTGCTGCTTGGCCATCTGGCGCACCTCTGCCTGCAGTGCATGCACCTCAGAGGCAAGCAATGCCTGGTTGTCCACAGATACCCACAGTAACCAGGTGTACTTTGTCAGCCTCTCAGCATCCTGGGCCTCCTGGCCCACCCGTCGAGTTGGGGGGTGACACGGCATGCTGCTGCACAGCCTCCCGCTCAGGTGGACACTGCATAGTGAGCTGTACAAGGGGTACGGTGCTGTCCGGCGCACCGGCAGTGGGCACTGTAGCACACTGTCCATTGTCACCTATATCCTGCCGCTGCCCGACTGTCTGCTGGGCAGTTCCCCGCACTGCCACCACAACAACAGCACCACTGCCACCCATGCAGGACACAGCTGTGGTGCCACACATATCTGTGCCGGCAGGGATGAGGGGTGGCTGTGGAGCTACGGGCATGGTGATGTGCCCAGCTGGTGCCTATGTAGCGGGAAGGGGTATGTCGGGCACCACCACCCCTACGCTGTCCAGTACCAGGGTAAAGTCATCATCGGTGTCAGACAGCACCCCAAGCTGGGTCTCTGCACACAACATCTCCAGGCTGTCATTGTGTAGGAACCCAGCCAGGGTGTCATCCGACCCCATGTCAAGCACAGCTGCATGCCCAACAGTGCTGAGACATGGCCTGTCCCGGCTCTGGATGCCTGTCGATGTTGAGGATCGGGCATCCATGTCCGCAGCTGCCTCCACCTGGTCCTCTGCACAGGAGGCGTGCTGGTGCTGCAAGACAGACACAGAGGGTTAGTGAAGCAGCATAACCCATGCCCCCCCCCGGCATGCCGCCATTGCCACCTGCCACCTTGCTGCATTGTGTGTCCGTGTCCACACATGCAAGTGGCAGTGGGCATGGCCTCAGGCACACCTGCACGTCACGCCCACACCAGGCACGCCTGGCGGCTGGTCATACTCACCATGCAGTGAGGGGCTGCCACTTATCTGGAACCCACCACCAGGCACACCCTCCACCACCTTGCGGCTGATGGTGGATACCACAAGCTCCTCTGTGGCCGTCAGCAGTGGCACAGTTGCCGGCCCACCACTGGTCACCCTGTGGGATGCCCGTATGGCTGCAACCTTATCCTTAAGCCACCTCCTGTCTGTGCCAACCTTCTTCTTGCACTTCTGCAGGGTGCGATGGTGGTGGCCCGTGGGTGTTAACGTATCAAGCCACCTCCTCCCAGCCCACTGCCCACTCCTGCATCATGCCCGTGGCACCACTGAGAAGGTCCTCCCAATCCATATAGGCCTCAAAGAGGGCATTGGTCTCAGCTGCTGTAAAGTTGGGTCTGCTCTTGCGTGCAGGCACCTGACTGTCCTCTCCTTCCATTCCTGACATTCTGCCACCTGTGGACATGAATAGCAGAGTGGGGCAGTGTCAGCATGTTGCAATGCAGTTCTCTGTTGCAGTGTTGGATTAGCCCGCTGTTCATCCATGTTGCCAGTCACTTAACTGAATGGTTGCAATACTGGTCTGTGGCCTGTGCTGTTCCGCAGTGCTTGTAAGGTGCAACGCATGCAAATGAGCCTGTGCACAATTGTAATGATATGCTAATGCTCCCCACTGCACCATGCATTGTCAAATGAGGTGATTTGCATGCGGCGTCTCAATATCGCGTACTTGCACTGTGCACAATGGAGTTGCTCCGGAGCATCTCCGTAGCTCACGACCTGTGCATGCACGGTGTGCGTGTCTGTAGTGCGCATGTGTACAGCAATGACCACATTGCTGTCACGCGACATGTGCAGCCTGCACGATGACATGGCACAGCACATGCAGTGCTGGTTGACCTCCTAACTGAGCTACTGTGAGAGACAAACACTGGAAATGCTTTAAACTAACTGGGCAGCTGGCCGACTTCAACACCTATAGGTCTCACAGAAATCTCTGCAAAAAGAAAATAAGATTAGCCCAAAGTAAATACTGCCAGGACCTACTGGTGAGCTTGGTGTCAGACTCTAGAAAATTCTGGTCTCATATCAAGACTTTTCTAGGATCCTCCCAGTCTTACACCCCATCAGATATGATACTAAATGGGGCTTGCTGTAATGACCCAAAGACTATAGCCAATGCTTTCAACCAAATGTTCTTGGATCTGTCCCAGTACATCTCTGCCTTCCAACCACTGGCCTCCTGCCCTCAGTCTCGGGAAGAACACGGGTCACCCGGATCCTCTACATTCTGCCAAACATCATCACCTACCCAGTCTTTCTACTTTAAGGCTATAACTGCCCAGGAGTTCTTTAAACTCCTCTTAACTATATCTGATATTACTAGTGTGGGTTCAGACTTCCTTGAACCTTGCCTCCTCAGACTTGCGGCCCCTAGATAGCCTCTCCTTTGGCCAAAATATATACATTGTCCCTGTCTAGTGGCACAGTTCCGGCCCTGTGGAAAGAGGCTCATATAACACCAGTCTTCAAAAAAGGGGACAAAAAGGATATTGGTAATTACCATCCCATTGCTATTCTCTCAGTCTTGTCCAAACTACTCGAGAAGGCTGTTGCCACCCAAACACTGGACTTTCTTTCAAAATATGGTATTCTCTCTGATGCTCAGCATGGTTTCAGGAAAAATGACAGCACGTCCACTGCTCTACTAAAACTTACCTCTGATATTCTGTCTAGCATGGATTTTGGTAGACTCACTAGGGCTGTTTTCATCGACCTTACAAAGGCCTTTGACCTAGTGGACCACATCCTACTTCTATCCTGCCTTCGTAACATGGATTTCTCTACCCCAGTTGTTCACTGGTTTAGCAGCTACTTGTTCTGCAGGTCACAAGCGGTGAAATTTAACACAGCTATATCTGAGATTGCCTCAATAAGTGTGGGTGTGTCTCAGGGCTCCACCCTGGGGCTACTCCTCTTCTCGCTCTTTGTAAATAATGTCCCTAGTGCACTGCAAAGCTGCTCTTCTCTCCCGTATGCAGATGATATTGTTATCTTTGCAAGTGATAACAAAGTGGAGAACTTAAACTCTGACCTCTCAACCGGCTTCAAAACTGTCCAGAACTGGCTCTATGAACATAAACTTGAGCTCAATGCGAAGAAAACGAAGGTTATGCTCTTTGGCTCAGCCCCCAAACTTCAAAACTGTTCTGCCGCCCTTGCGGTGCAGGACCTTGATGGTATTGAACTCGAAACTGTCTCGTCTTTTAATTATCTTGGGGTCTTGCTCAACCAATCCTTGGACCTTAACCTTCACGTTCAATCCACCTGCAAGACAGTAAATAGTAAACAAGGTGCTGCATACAAGTCGGGTTTCATGCTAACGCCATCTGCTAAACAGGCCATTGCCAGATGAATACTGCTTCCCTCCCTTACCTACTGTGCTCCCCTCCTTGCGGGTGCCCAGAAAACAGCCCTATAGAAATGGGATGTCACATACAATAACATATGTCGCCATGCGTCCTCCTCCTCTCGACTGAAACACTGCTGTCAGCTGTATGGCGACCTTGGATGGCTCTCTCTTACCGCATTAAGACAATATCATCTTGGTTCCCTTACTGACTCAATTGTTAAGCTCAAATCCCCAAAATCTCTTGCAGAGCTGCTAACTCCTCACACAGCCCCTCGCGGACTGAGGTCTGCTGACAAATCTCTATTAAATGTCCCCAGATGCTACACCTCTAAGGGCACTGGGGCTTTCAAATACGTGACTCCTCAGCTTTGGAATACACTTCCCCTTGAACTCAGATTGACTGGTTCCCATCAGTGCTTCAAAAATGAATTTCGTCGTTATCTACTGAGTGCTGACCCCTGCACTTGTTTTGACCTTACCTGATACCTTGGTCTGCCTGATCCCCTACTATTCTTCTCCTATCTCTGCACTTGTTTTGTCACCTCCTGATACTTTGGTTATACTTCTCTGCCTCTATGCCCTATTATCCTTCTCCTATTTCTATATGTGTCCCGTTCCCTTCCTCTACCTTTCTATCACTTTGCAACCTCACTGTCTCTCCTTCCTGCCCTCCTCCTCCTCCTCCACTTCCTCTATCTCTCAGCTTTATTGCTAAGATAATTATGATAGCTGAGTTTTTCCTGATACTGTATTCTTACTTGTATTATGTTATGTTATATCCCCTCAACATTTGCTATCTGTCTTGATTGCTTTTTCAATGATGTCTACTGTGTTGCTTTAGTCCCTTATACTGTTTCCCATCTGTAAAATTGTTTCTCTACTAGGGAATTTTGTTATTGAAGCCCTCCCCATTAGTTGTTTTACCCCCTTCCCCCTCCCCACTGTTCTTGCATCTATGTACGTTGTCCTCCACCGTGAAAAGTGTATTGGTTGCTTTCAACCTTATTTGAAATGTACTTGTGTTTGCTCAATTTGTTCTGTACTCTCCCAGGTCATGACTGAAAATAGTCATCATGTTGGCTAGTGCACTTGCCCGGTTAACAAAAACTAAATAAAACTTATTGATATCCACCCCCTTCCTCTGTCTACATTCGGTTACACTCTTATTACATTCAAGCTTGTGAATTGTTACTAACTGTATGATACTCAGGTTACTTATTGTATATATTGTAAATAATAACCATTAGAATCTGATATCTCTTTTGCTGTTTTTGCACTACGTATTTTTTATCCTCTATTATGTATTGCACTATGTATTGTACTTGATGTGTGTTTGTCCCAAGGGACCTCATTGCCCTACCGGGTCATAATGTTGTACGCCTAATAGGGTACAACATGAGCATTAACCTGGAGTACAAGGCAGCGAGTGGTGCAATACCGTGAATACTGCTGTATGTGGTATTGCACCACTCACGCTATCCCAGGCAGAGGATAAGACCTCTGCTGGGATGGGGTTCCACTGAGCAGCTGCCATGGCTCAACGGACTGACCCACTGCTGCAAGGAACCCAGGTGCTGCGTGTGGGTCCGGGTTTGAGTCCTGGTCCCAGAAATTTTAATTTTTTTTCACACTTTGTGTGATTTGAAGGTGAACCCTCCCCCGGAGTTGAGAATACTTATTGGGGGTTTGGGGGTGGAGACCCCATAACGGGGGTGCAGGGGTGGAGCCCCAAAAAGAGATATGCTGCATGCAAGAAATCACGCTGTATTGAAGCTTGATTTTTGCATGCGGCATAATGTCTTGCAACATTATGACCCCGTGCCACCTCCTTGCAAATAAGCTTGCTCAATGGATATATCCCTTCACAATAAACTTGAACTTAAGCTTGAACATGTTGCAGAGGACCAGACCCAAGACAGGTCCTTAGTTTGAGAGCTTTAAATCTGCTTTCAAAACTCTTCTGTTTTGATTAGCTTTTCCAGATTTTGATTAATGGGTTCTTAGTATTTTATGAATTTTAACTGTAATTTTTTATACTCAGGTTGTTGTATTATAGATTATTTATTTGTGCAAGCACTTTGATTTGCTGTAAATTGCACTTCTTAAAAATAAACTTTTGATTGATTGATCCCTATAGAACCCTGCTCATAACCGCCCTTTCCTCTAATTTAAGCCTATTGACCACCACCCTCTGCTGTCTCCCTTCTAGCCAACTACCCACCCAGTTCACTATGGGTTTGGCTGCACTCAGGTCTTCCATCTTTTTGAGCAACCTTTTGTGCAGTAATGAATCAAAAGCCTTGCTGAAGTTAAAGTACAGCAGATCCACAGCATGGCCCTTGTCTACTTCCTTGATCATCCAGTCCAAGAAAAAAATCAGGTTAGTCTGACAATATCTTCCTGCCACAAAACAATGTTGTTTACTATCCTTGAGCCTGCTGCTCTCTAGGTAGTCCATGACATCCACTTTGATTAGTGATTCCATCAGCTTTCCCACAATGGAGGTCAGACTGACAGGTCTGTTTCCCTGGTTGTTCCCTATTTACCTCCCCATGAAGATGTTCTCCCGCTATCATCTACCACGTCACTAATGCACTGCATTATGGTCCCAATTTTGATTGGTGTAAATGTCTTAATGAGAAATATTTTACAGTGCACTGCTGAGGACTATGTTATCTTTGAGAATGGCTATGAGGTTTTTTACAATGTAATTGATGGAGAGATTACTGAAACTGTCAGGGGTGAAGATACGGAAGATTTCATATTACAAGTAAAGGTAAATTTTAACATTGTTTTACTTATCCAGTGCATAGTACACATTGACCTGAAGGAATGCAGTCAACCTTGTACTTGTCCATCTTGCCTAGTGCAGGTCTTCCATGGCTGTCAGTGAAATTAAAAAGTCCCTATTTTAGCAGGTTCTAATCATGCAGATATCCCTCATTGCTTCAGATGGCCAGGTGTGATTAACAGCTCTTTAAGAGCTGCAAATACCTGGCAGTACAAGGTGAGGATCTCACAAAAGACTCAATTCGAGTTATCACTCCTTTGTTAGGGTTTACAACTAGTGTCCAGGCTATGACTAGGGATGAAGCCCTGTTAAGTCACTAGCTCCCAGTGTTTGTGTTTTCATGTGTGTGTTGATGTCCTCCACATTATTAAGGCCAGCATCCCCCATCTTCCTACATTTTGAGTGGCAGTGTCCAACATTTTACTGATGCATTTTCTTGAATCAGCCGAAATGACAGATGAAAATGACAAAGCAACATAGAAACACAGACAATGACAGCAGAAAAAGACCAGAGGTCCACCCAGTCTACCCAAGTTCCCTATAATCGCTGGAACCTACTGTTCCTCCAGGGTACTAACCTTCCCCATCATCTCTTTATTCTCCTCTCTGGTCCTGTCACCCCTGGTAACCGCTATTCCCTTCATTATGTCAGAGCCCTGCTTGATTCCCCGATTGTTTTCGCACCCACCACCTCAGCCAACAGACATCTGTATGTTTGCTTTTGGAGGCTAAAATTAAATTAATCTTGACAAATAAAGCCAAACAAATGTCAATCACTGATTACTTTAAAGCTGATTAATGATAAATCAGCTAAACTAAATTTTAATAGTCATACTGTGGTTTTTAAGTATTTTTTTACCAAACTGTATACAAATAAATGAAATATTTAATTACTACCACCCACTTTGAAGTACCGTGCTAATTTCCCCATATGTTATCAATGCAATATAACACACCACTATTATTCACCAAAAATTTGGAGCTACAAAGTTGGCAGATAATAGAGGGTCCACTGTATATCTAATCAGAAGAGAAAGAGACTTACAGCAAGGATGGAGGATGCAGAGAATCGTGGGAGAAGAAATAATTTCCAGATTCACAGCATGAGGGAGAGGACAGAGACCAGCCTCCCAAGTATGATAGATTTAATAACACATGTCCTACAGACAACACTAGACCTTCTTGAAAATGTACCCATAACAACCGAACACACACACACCAGTCACTAGGGCCAAAATCTACTGATGCCAAAGCAAAACCTCGATCCATTATAATAATTAAAATGTTGCACTACTGAACAAAAGAACATCCTAGCAGCAGCATGCAAAAAAAAAAGAGGTGTGCAATATGACAACCAATCAATATATTGTGAGCAAGACTTTTCTAACATGCTTCAAAGCAAAAGGCAAATTGTGAGGAGTATTATTAAACAGCTAAAGCAAAAAAAGGAACATAAAAGCAAAGCTCCTCTACCCAGCAAAGTTAAAGCAGCTTCTCTACAGTGGCCCCCGCGTATGTGAGACCTTGACTGATGCAGTCCCCCAACTTACAGAGTGGAAAACTGATTGTTCTAACTTAGAAATGGAGGAACTTGAAAATAAGGTAATCAAGATGGGCTGGCAAAATTGACGAAGGGGACGAAGCAAATATGCATGGAGGACACCTTCCTACCCTTTTTGAAACAGGACATTGCAGCCTTCATGAGTGAACACCAGGGAGCAGATGCAGAAGAACAATGCAAAGAATGAGTGGCAGAGAAAGAAACACCGAAGGACTGAGTTGCCTTCATACTCCTGGTGCAGTAAGGGAGGGCACTGAAATGAAAACAGACTTTTGTTTTTTGGAGATCTGAACCCACATAGAAGAACATCACAAACAGAGCAGGTGAAAACTGACTGAAGTACAGAAACAATAAGGTAGGTGGGATCAGGGAAGGGGGTTGATGCCTCTTGGGGCTTTAGAGTGACAGTTTCCATGCCTAAACCCATACATTGTAATCCTGGGGAATAAAGGTAATCGCTGGTCCTCACAGAAAAATCTGATGACTAAACTGAAAGCAAATGGTGGACGGGGGTTCCGGTCAGCCTCATTAAAACTGAGAGACAGGTATCAGCAAGGATGCCACTAGAATAAAGAAAAAAAAACACAGCTCTGGGGTTAAAGCAAAGATAATTGGAAATTTGATACATGAAGACCAAATGGGATTCATTCCAGGTAGGCAACTTAGTAATAACATCAGAAGTCTGCTCAACATCGTGATAGCACAGGAAGGGAAGGATACCCCACACTTTGCAATGTTAATCAATGTGGAAAAAGTGTTCAGTTGCTTACACTGGACTTACTTAGACTTAGTCTTACAGAAGATGGGCTTTGGCCAAAGACATAGAGAGTGGATTGCACAAATGTACCACAACCCCCACAGCAAGAATTAAAGCAAACAGAACTTTACCTAAACCGCTAGATATAGAAAGAGGCACCCAATAGGGATGCCTCTTGTCATCACTATTATTCACTGTAAGTATGGTACCCCTGGCAGTCTCAATCAGAAAAAACCAAAAAAATAAAAGGTATAGGGTAACCAGAATAGGTAATAAAATATCACTTTATGTTGATAGCACACTCATATATATCAGAAAGCCAGAAAAAAACTATGGTCCACCTACAGCACATAATTCAGAGACCTGACTTGGTGTCTGGGTTCAAAATAAACCAAAATAAAACAAATCCTAGAAATACGTGTTAACATACTGGATACCTTTAAACAATCAATGTCATATAAATGGGCCAAATCATCTACAAAATATTTAGGACTTCAAATTCCAACCAAAATTACAAAATTATGTGATATGAATTATGGAACTCTGAAAAAAGAGCTTTTCACAGACTTAAATAGGTGGCAAGCAATCCTCTTTACATTCACAAGCAAAATAGAGGTATCCTGCCCAGAGGTATGTTTCTGTACCCCCACACTACCACTGCCCATACCCAAATCAGATTAGGTCAAACTAAGGAAAATACTTAGCAGGTTTGTTTGGCAAGGCAGGGAATCCAGAATTAAATTGGAAGCATTCATAAGTGAAAAACAAAAGGGAGTAATGGGACTTCCCAATTTCATTCATTACAACAAGGCATGCAACTCTCCCAGTTATTAGACATAGTAAGGAACAATGAAGAAACTGGGTGGGTATCATTAGAAGAACAAGCATATCTCTCTACCCCATCCAATGTACTACCAGGTACAGCAGCAACTTTAAAGGAAGCAAGATAGAACTTCTATTCTTCCAATTGAAGACAATGCCCCCTTGTATTATGGTTTTTACTTAGCCTAAAGAGAAACTCCTTATCTACCCTATTAATTACTTTTAAGTATTTGAAGGTCTCTATCATATCCCCTCTCTCTCTTTCCCCTCCTCTAAGTACATGCTCAGGTCTTTCAACCTCTCTTCATAGATTTTCGCTTGTTGACCTGCAGTCATTTTTGTTGCCCTCCTCTGTACCTTCTCCAGCAAAATAATGACTTTTTTAAGGTAAGGGCACCAGAACTATACACCGTGCTCCATATGAGGCCTCACCAGTGACGTGTACAAGGGCAGAATGACCCCCTTCCACCTACTATTGATCCCCCTAGCAATGCACCTCAACATCTGGTTTGCATTAGCTGCAGCTCTCCTACACTGCATAGAGTGCTTTAGGTCACTAGTAATTATCACACCTAGATCCTTTTCCTCTATTGTAACAGATAACTGGATTCCTCCCAGATAGTACTCCATCTTGGGCATCTTGGCTCCTAAATGCATCACCTTGCATTTTTTGACATTGAATTAAGTTGCCAAATCCCTGACCACCTCTCAAGCACTTTCAGATCATCTTTGAGGTACTGAAGCCTTTCAGCTGAGTCCACCCTCACGCATAGCTTGGCATCATCTGCAAAAAGGCACTTTCTGCTCTTAATGCCATCCCCAACATTGTTAATAAAGAAATTAAATAATACCAGTCCCAAAACTGATCCCTGTGGAACTATACTCGGAATGTCTCCAGTGTTAGATAGTATTCCCCCCCATCAGAACCTTCTGGGTTCTACACCTTAGCTATTTTTCTACTCATCTAGTCATTTTTTATCCAACCCCTAGGTCTGCCAATTTTCTAATCAGCCTTTTGTGGGGGCACAGAATCAAAAGCCTTTCTAGAATCCAGGTAGAGGATGTCCACTGTCTGACCTTTATCTACTGTTTTGGTGACCCAGTCAAAAAAATTCAATCAAATTAGACTGACACAAACTCCCTCCTGTAAACCCATGTGACTTAACATCCTGAAGACCCTTCTCCTCAAAATAATCTACTAACCATTCCTTACGTAAAGTTTCCATAGGTTTGCACATAACCAATGTCAAACTGACCGGTCTGTAGTTCCCAGGATCATCCCTAGGACTGCTCTTGTGGATGGGAACCACATGGGCCATCCTCCAGTCCTGTGTCACACCTGACTCAAATGAGTTATTGAATAGGTCTGCCATTGGTTCTGCAAGTTCACTTGCTAGCTCCCTCAAAACCCTTGGATGTATTCCATCTGGATCATGAGATTTGTCCACCTTCAATGCCAATGGCCCATTCCTCACTTTGTTCCCTAGTTATTATTATTTCCATACTATCTTCTACTCTTATACATCTCTCCCTCCCTCTCCTGTTGGTGCAGGTCCATCTTTCTCTTTGGTGAATACCGAGCATTAAAGACTCATAAAGTATTAATAATGTGTGTTGCTGAAGCATGTTGAAATTAGAATAAACAACTAGAAATACCAAATGAGAAAAAACTTAAGAGTATGACAGAAGTAATGCATGCACTAAAATGGGTCAGGATGCAAATAATAAAAGTGCGGTTAATGCATGCAGTGGACTACTGGAACTAAGCTTCTTGGCTCAAGAATGGAAAGTTAAAACAACAACAGAAGACACCAAGAAGGAAACCCACAGCCACGAGTGGGTGAATAGCAAGGTCTAATTTTATAATTGATACATGAACTAAGGACAAAAACATCATAAATGGACTGATGCACAATTTGTTAAATGTGATATCTGTGTATTGTGATGCAATGAACTTTATATGATGTCTCTGAAGTGTCAATAAAATTTGATTTGAAAACAAGCATTTGTCAATGCCAAGTGTTGCTTGCTGTCATTAGCAGTGGAAGCGCAGGAGTTAGACAGATGCAGTATAGGAATGGCAGTGAAGTATTGAACTGATGCCACCTCCACCCCCACCCTGCAGAGATGGACAGGCATTGGGGTGTGCCTTTGGGTCATCGCCCATAACGGTCATGACATTTCACCTCACCCTACCCTGCGACACTTACAAGTGTCGAAGTGTTCTTAGAAGTGTTCGCGCTTTACACTCACCTCATTCCATAAGGAAATACAATGAAATGGGTGCAGTATGGGGTGAACTCTGGGGCCAAAGGGTCCAAGGCGCACCTCAATACCTGCCACTGGCTACAGGGTGGGGGTGGAATGGCATGAGCATTACTGTCTACAATCCCAAGTCACACCCCTGACGCCTGTCAGTCCCTACAGGGTAGGGCGTTATGGTCAAAAACCCTATCACCTAGGCGTTCTTGGTATTTTACTCCAAGTTTTCAACATGGGCTTTTGTGATTCCACCGCATGAACAGTAACACTATCAGTTCGTGTGAAGGTGATTTTGCTGAGCGACTGCGCCATTTGAGCCACAGGTGCGAAACACATTTCAACAGGATGTGAAAATGACAGCTGTACTGTTCATGAGGAGGTGTAAAAATGGCAATGTTGAAAATCTGGAGTGAAAATATAAAACACTGGTGGTCATGATAAAGGAAACCGCGCAACACACACCTTCGTAATGTAATTAATTTTGGGATTTTTTATGTCAGATTTTCAACATAGGCATTTTGGGACCTCCTCTCATGAACAGTGTCACAGTGATTTTCTTAATCTATCCTGAACACTGATTTCCCACAGCAACTGTGCTATTCTGCACCAGAAGTGCAAAAACACATTTCGGCCAGGGTGTGAAAAATGACAACTGTACTGTTCATAAGGAGGTGTGGAAAAATGCCATTGTTGAAAATCTGGACTGAAAAGATTACGAATTTGTGAACTTACGAGGATGAGTGAAAATTGCAAAATGCACACTTGTAACAGTCATTTTATGGACTTTTGTCACCAAATTTTCAACATAGCCAGTTTGGACCTCTGCTCATGAACAGTGTCACTGTGATTTTCTTAATCTGTCCTGAACATTGATTTCGCACACTGACCACGCCATTGTGTACTACATGTGCGAAAACACATTTCAGGTGAGATGTGAAAAATGACAGCTGTACTGTTCATAAGAAGGTGTGGTAAAATGGTAATGTTGAAACTCTGGAGTGAAAATATTAAAAATGCTCAAAGTTAGGAGTGTGCGTAGGAACTGCACAATGCATGCTCATAAAACAGTCATTTTTGGGAATTTTTCACCACATTTCAACAGAAGGTTTTTAGGCTACCTCATGAACTGTGACACTGTCATTTCATTAATCGGTTCTGAAAGGTGGTTCCATGCAGTGACCACGAAATCACCTTTCAGGGCTGAATAACAAATTGACAGAGACTGAGTTCATGAGGTGGGGTCCCAAGAACCCCATGTTGAAAATTTGGTGAAAACATTCCCAAAAATGGCTGAAATATGCACCAAAGTTGAAAAAAAAAATTGATGCCATTATACAGCTTACGGTATTTCTTCATTTAGCGGTCAGCTTTGAAGAATACCAGACGTGTTCTGGGTCCACGAAGATCATGCGCCAGGCTCTGGAGGTAAGTGTGGGGTGAGGGGTGTGAGGAGTGGGGTACACAGAGGGTGGCGGGTTGGGGAGGGACCACGGAATCAATGAGGACCGTTTTCTAGTTTACAGGTTTATTTAAAAAAAAAAACTTGCAGGAAGGTTTTCTTTTTCGAGGGACATTTAATTTTGGCACACTGGGTGGGCTCCCAGCATGTCACCTGAGTGTTTTGTGGGGCTGTAGCGGTGGGATTGGGCACCCCATCGGCACATACCAAGTGCTTGGGGGAACAAGAGCGAGAGGATTGAGCACCCCTCTGCACAAGAAATTGGGGAGCATTATGCCAATGGGGAGGGCCTCCCATTAGAAAAATTACCAGGAAGGGGCTTGCCAACAGAGTTGGGGCTTTGTTGGCACATATAAAGTCTTGGTGGGGTGGCAAGAGCCAGGGATTGGGCACCTCGGCACCTAACAAATTGGGAGGGACATATGCGGTGAGTGCTGCTCCCCATCAGCAAATTGAACTGGAAGGGGCATGCCGACAGAGGATTGGGCACCCCATCGGCTTTTTTTTTTTTAATTGAAGTGTTTCACCAGGAAGAAGAAGAAGAAGAAGAATCAGCATTTATATAGTGCTTTTCATACATCCAAAGCACTTTACAAGCAATGCTAGACTGGTAGTGAAGTGACTGAATGTGTGGTGGCAGCCATATCGCACATCATCACCCACACACAGCCTGGATAATTGCGTGAACCGGTTTTATGGGAAAGGGAATGTTGGCCAGGACACCGGGAATGTTCCCTACTCTGTGCAAAGAGTGCCCTGGGTTCTTTTACTTCCACCTGGACACCCACCAGGACAACACCAGGATGGGCAGAAAGGACCTCAGTTTAACATCTCATCCGAAGGACGGCACACCCCAGCAGTACAGCACCCCCCAATACTGCACTCAGATGCCAGCGATTTTTAGGTGCAAGTCCAATCCCAGTGTGGGACGAGAACCACGATCTTCTGGTCCAGAGGCAGATGTGCTACCAACTGAGCCACACTGACACCTGCTCCAGGCACACTGAATGGTGGGCGATGGCTTTCTGTTGGCTTCCTGGTGACTTTGAGAGGCCGACGAAGAAGCCGTCACCATGAGGACACCAATCAGCTGTTTTTTTTATTTATTTTTTAATAAATGGGTAGGTGCACTAGACACCAACGTGACTATTTTCAGGCACAACCTCAAAAATGCACCAAAACAGCTGACTTCGTGGTGACATGGCCCGAATTTCCTGATGCATTTAGGCATTCTCCTAACTGCTGAAAGCAATGTGTTTCTTGTACATGCGTGCAAGCAACACAAAAAGGACTGAGATAAGGTACTAGTAGTATATGACTGCATGTACTTTGGCTTATACGCGCTCTGTCTCTGATACAGGGATTACCACCCTGTTGGGTTGCCATAAATACACAGGAACCTTCAATAAATGGGTTTCAACCCCTTAAGGTGTTATAGGCATAAGGTCTCTGAGACTAAAGGCTCCATTGGGAAGAAGGCCCAAAAGAACAACAATGACAGATGTAACACATTCTTCTCAAGGAAAGGAGCGATGGAGCCAGAATAGGAAATGAATGCAAGGAAAGAGGACCATATAGCTCAGCTCTCAGCAGAAAACTAATACAATGGCCTTTGGCATACAGGAGAGGAAGAACACCCTTTTGGAAGAAACATCTGGGGAACCAAGACCTAGGTTGCAATCACTCCAGGCAAAAGGCAATATTATTGATGACTCAGATACAGCAGTTTAGACATTCATCCAAAACAGGCATCATCCTGCAATGGCCTTGGCTTTTTCTGCCATTTTGTCCCCTCGGGTGCCCCATGGGTAAGAGCTGAGTGGAACACATGCATGTGCATGCAGCCCAGTTTGGAGGTGCCCAGCCTTGCCTCTTGGCTCTTTTTGCACTACCACCTGTGGTCACCCAGGTGGCAGAATCACAGCAGAGTCAGATGGCCTCCCTCCCTGGAGGAGGAGAGCATCCTGTGGGAAGCTCTGTCCTCCCCCCCACCTCCCCTTAGCTACCCTGGTCCAGTCTCAAACCTGGGTCACTGTAGTGGTGGGAGGTGAGGTGCCAGCCCATCAGCTCTCCACACCACTGGGCCAGCTTATGCAAAGGACTTTTTACCAAATTTATGCTTCATGCTGGGAAGTGAGCAGGTACTGTACGTTTTGCTGTTGTATGGAGTAAGGAGGCACTGCTCATTGTAAATGTGTATCATATTGGGAAGTCCTCATCTGTAAACCTCCCAAGAATAATTTAAAAAAAGTCAAAAGTAGCCTGTGCAAACTCAAAAAAGCAAGTTCCTTTCGTGTCTGTCTGCCAGCATGCAGTTGGTTTCATCTAGCATGTTAGCCACAAGAGGGCAGTAAATGCTAGGAAGAGTATCTCTTGTAGCCTTCGGCTGGAGTGGGGAAAAAATGGAAAATGCACAATGAGTATGATAACATTTATTATTTAAAATGTTCTCGTTATTAATGTTGGTGTATAAAACGTACTTGAGGTCACGAAAGGAATATAAGACAACAACATTTAAAAATGATATGCAAATTACCAAAGGGCTGCAGAAGCATCTGGTACAGATCATTGACAAAGATAGCCCTGATAACAGCAAAGCTAAAGGAAATGTAGGGTGTTCATGGGCTTTGTGCATCACCTGTGAAGTATTTTTAACCTTGGTATATTTGCATTTCTTTTTATTCTTCATGTGTACCACCCCTCTCATTCCATCCCGCACTGTTTATTATGTATTTTGTTTAACCTGTGATTGGAAATAAATGTGACATGACATGTGAACAAGCTTTTGTGAACTTTTGAATTTTGGTTTCTCGTGTCTCGGGCTCTACTCTGGTTGACATCCTCGTTATGAATATAATCACAGAAGCATGTTGCTAGCATGTTTATACATTTGTAGGAAATTAGAGCTTTGTCACTAATAGTGAAACTGTAGTTGAGGATGAGTGGGGAAGAATGAGCATGCATGTGATGCTTGAGATTAAAAAAATGTGTGTGTATAGATACAGTAGATAGATAGATAGTTAGATAGATATACAGATAGATAGTTTTATAGATAGATAGATTACAAAATCACATACCCCCCCATATGGGTACAGAATGATTTTGTATTTCTTCAAACGTTGCTTCCCGCCAACTCCTTTGGGTAACACCTTGCTCAGTGCTTGTGCACTAAGTTTCTTTATCTCTCTCTCTCTATATATATATATATATATATATAAATATCTATATAGATACATTTCTAAATAAATATGTAATGTCCGATTCCTCAGAATGTTTTAATGTGCCTGACATTCTCAGTTTCAGCTTTGACTTGAAACAATATTGTTATACTTTACTTGCATTTATCTTTTCACTTTGTGCTGCAATGCAATGCTCTGTATATATGCTTTTGCTACCATGCATTTCTTGTTCTGCCCTCTGTATACAGTATAATGCATATGTTTGATTTTGCTACCTCTGTGCTCTGTACGTTTGATTTATTGTGTGACTGCTTGTCCTAACCAGGACTTCCTTGTAAATGAGCACTGCTCAGTGCCTGGTAAAACAAATAGATACAAATGCAAGACCTCTCAAGCATTATGCACATTATCTTCAAACTGGTTTTGCTGCTCTACTGACGACAGCAATCCAGAACATAGCTTGCACGTCATTGGTACAGTAAACATGTCTTTGTTTCCTGCTATAGAAATCTGATCTAACAGGACAAGATGCATGATAAATTCTGTGTACAGAAAAATCTCTTTAGAAAAAGAACTGGGTTGTTCTGAATGTAGCTAAGACGTTTGCTGTCTATTGCATTTCTGAACTGGAAGGGCACAATAAAGGCAATAAACCTTTCTGGCCTGCAATGAAGTTTTGTGAGTCTGCAGTGGCAACATCCTGTGAATCATTGAACTTTGCAGTGAACATTACTAGGTTGTCACTGTTATCACATGGGAGGAAGCAGTAATGGTAATTAAACAATAATACATGATAGGGTATATTATATCATGAAATATTGTCACGGCATGGGTGCATTGTGAAGCAAGAGACAAAGCCAAGTGCCTTTAACCAGACAGGCAGTGATAATATCCCATGTTATACCACATCCTGGAGAGTATTATTGTGATTATAAAATGGCACTAATGTGTTAGGAAATAGCTGATCTCGGAAATCAGTTTTGAACCAGTGTTATATTCCGAGATATTGTCACAGTTCAAAGACTGCTTCAGCAAATCGACTTCCAGGATATCTCTTAGTCTTTTTATAATGTTTGTTATACACTCTGTAATTGTGTGACTTAACTAACATTGTAAAATTATTGAAAACATAACTGAAATCCAGACATCTCACTGGTCCAAGACTCCAATCATGCCACATGACAATTGTTTAACTCTTATTAAACTGCCAGTGAACCTCGCTTTGAAAAATGTAAATGCACAATCTTTAAATGCCTTAAATAGGAACTTTTGCATAACATTTTAAACAACAGCATGGATTGTCAACAGATTGACATGTTTAATATACTAAACAACTTACTACTACTGTAGTACTGTATTTTCATTCATAACAACCTTTAAAGTGCCTCAAAAGAAAACAGCTTTTTATCCTGATGCTAATAGGCTAGCTAGCTACCTAAAGACTACTTGTCCTGATATTGTAGCTATCAGCCTGCTATTTCACTGAGACTAACAAATTAGCTAATTACTGTAGTTACTGTAGCTAAAATAGCACCTCTCACATTTCAATTAGCTGACTGCTCTGCAAAGTACAGCAGATACCTTCTCTGTCACTATAAAACTCCAAGTTAACTAGTCAGTTTATTACTAAAATCCCATCATTCCTGTGCCTTGCACTCTACAGTGGCTGACTGTTCTGCAAAAAAAATGTTGTATTCCTCTTATTTCTATCACAAGTCAACATCCATTTTAGAATTGCCTTAACACACTTATAGGATGTGCATCACAGGAGATAATGCACTCCCTCGGGGATGAATGCACACTTTAGGGAGAAAAGGCACTCGGTGTTAAACCCAGTGCATTCAATCCCTGGATCCTGCCTTATCCCCTTGCAGTGCATAGCCTGTCATGGAGAGATGTTGCAAAATTTTACTTTGTCAGCAAGTTCAGGCAAAGTTGCAAAATTTGCCTTTGTGAAAACTTTGCAAATTGCTAATTTCACAATAAGTTTTGCTGCAGGAGTAATGGCAGATCTAGGGGGAGCACAGCAGACGGCTGTTCCCACCCCCGCAATTTAAACTTACTTGCTTGCTTACTGCTGCTAAATTTCACCTTGTTGAAGAAGTCTAGTATATTGCCTGTAAGAAAATATACAAAAAAAAAAGATTGTGCTATTTGTTTGAATGGTGTGCGCTGTTTCTGTTGTGATCAGTGTTTTTTCCTGACCTTATTTCAACGCACACCATTTTGTCTGTGGCATTGTGCTTTGCACTGTTTCATCTGTGACATTATGACCCCATGCCATCTTTTCCACTTCTGATTACATCCCCGTCCTACTGTAAGGAAAATATGGTGTTGCATGATCAACAGGGGGGCTCACTTCAGCATTATGGGGATCATCCCCCAACCCCGGCACTCACAATTTCAACACTGGCCAGTGTTTCATTGCCCTGTGACATTACCCATTTACCTTTTGTGAACACTAAAATTCAGCACTTAACACATTTCCAGCTGCTAGCTTCCAGTGTACACCACTCCATCACATTGTGAAAGACAGAAGACTCACAAACTAAACGAGTTAATAAACAGTGTACATCAAAGTGTACAGTCATGTGTTTGACCTCTATGTCTTCTTGTGTCTGTGAAGGGATAACGTTCCTTGATGACTCATGGCCTGAAGTGACTAGAAAGGCTGAGGCCAGTGGTTGGGTGGGATAGTCCATTAGGTACTCCTTCCACTGAAAACACTTTATAAGCCTTGCAAACCAGCCCTCTGGGCTTGTTACATCAGTTTACCCCTCTGCCTCTCCTGTCTCCTCCTCTCCATCTCCCTGAGGATGGGAGGGAGCAGTTTAATTTCCTGTAGCCCAGGTTCACATACCTGGGCAACTCAAACAGGGTGGAAAGATGCAAGCAAACCACCAAATAGCCCACTGCAAAACCATCCTGACAGCCTCATGGACTGCCCCAGTTAATAACTGCAGTTAGAATCTCCAAAGGCTTTTTTTCTGGGGCAAAAAGGAATTTAGTTTGGGATGCTACAATACACTGGGATACCATCAAAGCTAAGGAAGCTGTCAGCAGATTTTCCTATCTGATCCAAAATTAAAACTTACATTTAAAACATATTCAAAAGCTTTAGCCCAAAGTTCAGAGGGGCAGCCGGGAACCCATGCCATGCTCTCTCCACAAGGTTAAAACTATGCACGTCCAAGCATCTCCCAAATGCTCAGAATTTTCTGCTGGGCTGCTTGTGGCTGCTCTGTGTCCTCCTGCTCCCCTCCATAAATTTTGCCTATGGGTGTTCCTGCTGTTCCTTGTGTTGGCTTCTCTCTCATGCATAGCAGTTTGCGGCTTTCATCTGCTTCCCTGGTGATCATCGGGCTTCGGGCTTGGCGCTTAAGTGGTTTTGTTTGGTGCTCCCAGGGCAACACTTTCTACATTCTCCTGATCTGCCCAGGGCCCATTCTGGCTGCAGTTGCCCGTCAAGTTTCAGCTTGGTTACAGTTCCTCAGCTGTGCCTGTTTTCTTGTTTCACCATTCACCCTGCAGGGGAGAAGAACATGCAGGGTTGCTAGAACCTACTGTATGTTTATCTGACTAGCCTTTCATCCTTTCACAGCCTCTAAATGGAAAAGGGAAACTCAGCATGTCCTAAAGCCTGCTTCTATCCCTTCTGTTAGCCTTAGTCAGAAAATCTATCAGCTATCTTCCTGTTTAACCTTCGTGTCGTTCTGCATACCTCAGTGATGTGAATCTAATACTGTTTTCAATGCTTTAGCTAATCAGTCATGCTCCATCCTACTGGGGCTCTGTTTTTCTGTCGGCCTACCTTGCTAGCACCTAGCATTATGGAATTCATTGGTGTACATTCACTAGTCACCTTTCATTCAAATTTCCAGTTTCAGTTGCTAATCCAGTCAGCAGATCATGCCTTTGGTCAGTCATTCTACCTCACGTTAATTCCATTCTTAACCTGCCATACTTGTGTCAACGCTCATCAGGGTTTACCTTGGCATCTCTACACTCCTGTTTTGTACAAGCTCTGGATGCATGCCAGCCATACTTTTTGGCCCAGATGCTTTATTCTAGTTTGATTAGATCCCACTTGGACGTCTGTGCCCCATTCTGCTTCATCTTTAGGTGATAAACATGCAGTTGAGAAAATCCAATGGAGACTAACAGGAATATCTCCAGTGTACAGAATCTTAGCTATGACAACAGACTAAAGTCTCTAGGGCTCTACTCACTTGAATATCGGTCATTATGTGATGACCCTTGCCTGGTATACAGGGCAACAGGACCAAGCACTGTTTGAAACTTTCTGCTTGGAATGGTACACTATTCCTGTTCCACCAGATCACATAAATTAAAACTTAAAACAATTATCAATAGAACTAACAAAAGAAATAAGTTTATTACCCAAAGGGTTGCACCAATTTGGAATTCCCTGCCACAGGATGTGGTTACAAGTATACATTTGGAACAGTCAAAGCTAGTCTTGATAATTACATGAGTGATAAAAAATATTATTTCCACCAATAGGACAATTGGTGGCGAGTTCATATTGAGCATGTTCCCCCGAACTCGTATATTCCTATAAACCTATGAACTTATGATTATCATGGCTTCCTGCCCTGTAAGTCAACAGTCTTGCTCTGCTCCCATGAAGACTACATCTTGACGATAGGTCCCTCGAGTTGGGTGGGGTCCTTCTCTTTCTACCCTATCAGATGAGAATGACCTATGCTCGAAGGAAACTTTAGTCATGCAGATCCACTCAGTGGCACCTTTTGATGTAGCATTTAAGACTTCAGCTACAGGAGGGTAGGTGGGGCCTTTAAGTCTCAGGGGCTCATTTAAGCGTACAAGACAATGTCACCAGCACCTTTGAAAGCTATTCTTCCCTACAGCCACCTATGGTCCATCTGGTCTCCATCTACTTCCCTTTCTCTGACCATCAAAGGTGAAGATCATACATCTACTTATTTCTCTACCCCATCAAGGGCTCAGCTCCTATGCCTTGACCCTCAAGGGCTTGACTTCTTCTCAAGACTTCACCTGACTGGAGACCAGGTGAGTGCCTTCCAGTGGTCATTACTTTCCTCTTTCTCACCTTGGGGAGTGGGCCTTCTTCATGCTAAATCTCCTTTAGTGGAAGAGATCAGTTTGCCACACTCTATCAACATTCTCTTTACAGGGATAAATTGAGAACCCTTCCTCCAAAATACTTCCCTTAAGCTGGGTTTCTAAACTGCAGCATGAAGATGTCATTAATTCCAAAACAAGTATGAAGGGAAGGGGAAGGGGACCAAGGTCTTGGATCCTCAGAGGTTTCCTCCTGTATAGGTTTGTTTTTCTCTTCCATGTCAAAGGTCATAACAAGGTAGGTAGTATCCACTGGAATTAGAATTGGTTGGTGGCTCTACAGGTCCAGGTCCTGGTCTGGCTACTTCTCCTCTTCTTGAGAAGAATGTACTTGTTTGTCTTCCATTGTGCTTTGGGGCCTTCCTCCCTAAGGTGCCTTTGGTCCTGGGACCCTGTCCCTATAACACCTCAAGGGGTTGGAATCCTCTGTCAGGGATCTGTGTCCTTGTAACACCCAACAGAGTGGTAATCCCTGTAACAGATCCAAGGAATACAGCACTTGGAGGCAACAAAAGCACACACATAGTCAAAAAGTTTTCAAATAGAGTGCAAATGCAATTTATTGGAACAGTGCCTTGCTCAAGCGGCATGCTTCAGCACCAGTGCTTCAGTTTCACAGCCTTTGTCAGGGGGTGTGGCAAAGAGAGTAAGACATTAACTTAAAATATTCCCACACAGCAGGACATCCTACACCAGGTAAAAAAAGCTTTACAGCAATTACAACAGATTCAAATGATAAAGTCACTTTATCGAAATCCATGTCATGTAATGAAATAAAAAGTGCAATGACCAAGCACTTCATTTGTATTAACTTTTTCATATCATATCAAAAAACAGATCGAGGTCATGCTGCACAAAGAGGTACAGTATTACAAAAGCAAAGAAATAGAAGGCAGTAGAGGTTAACATGTGATCACCCATCCAGGTAATGTTCCTCATGTTTCTGAGTCACTGGGGATCTACATAACAAGAGGTGACTGGTGAAGGAACGACAGACAGAGGAATCCTCCTGTAGAAAAAGCAGAAAACATAGTAGTCAAATACAATACAGAAGCAAATTAAGAAACAAATTAAGGTTTTTATTTCTTTCTGAGGAATGGCTTTAGATCCCATTGATCAATCATGCCATCAGGTTTTACATTCTGCATCCTGAAAGTCCACTCACTCTCTTTTTTGAGCAGGAGGTTCACTCTATCACTCCCAAATTTCAGTGAGGGACCTATTCAGTTCCCATGAGTTTAGGGCTCCCTGGGTTAGAAGAATGATACAGTGCAACGTGCAGCCCCACAGGAGTATCTACTTTAATGTCAGCGATATTTCCAATGTGCTCCTGAATTCCTGTTTTTAGGCTCCTTACAGTGCGTCCAATGTAAAGCAAGTTGCATGGGCACCATAAGACAAAAACACAAATGATGTGTTGCATATATTATTTATTTATTTATTGCAATCTCGGATTGACACCTTTTGAGAACAAGCTCATTACATGGGTTCCACATCAGAGTTAGACAAACAGTGTAAACATAAGTGACTGCTGTTACGCAGCAAGAATTAAATACCAAGTAAACAATACATACAGTGTTAAACTTAAGCAAGTAAGGTAACAAGACATCAAATTGGCATTGCACAATGGATGTAAAAATACAGTTAGAAGCAAGAGAGTGAGAGCTAGTAAAGGTAAACAGTTATTAAGACATGCTAAGACATACAGTGGAGTCAGCCACAATGAAGCACAGTAACCTGCAGTAATGCCGTGTCACAAAATCCTGCATGACAAAAGGGCTTAATTGCCATTGACTTACAATGGCCCCTGCAGGAAACTGCAGCATTCAGTGATATTCTGCAGTATTTCTGCATTGCATCCTGGCTGTCGCATCTGCAAATAATAGATAGGAAGACTTACATATGGGAGGGAGAATACATCAGCCAGAGGCTTCATCATAAGGTAGGGAAGAGGATATATTTAAAAGTTGTGGAAACAGGTCCAGGTGGCAGACAACTTTAGGGATGAAAATTAGGGAGAAGATAGGAGGTGGAGGAGGCGATATAGTAAAGGTGTGGATAACTAGGGAAAATTGCTTTGGAAGGCCAAGGAAATTAGGAACCAAAAGTAAAAAAACTGTGGGTCATCTATGGTTGCTCTGCAAGAGAGTATACAGTACCAAGTTCCTGTAAGAGTGAGAGGATTAGTTGAAGCAGTCATAGCTGGAATTTGCAACAGGATGGTTCCTTAGCTTTTGCTTGAAGGGACAAATCGAAAATTTCAATTCTACATTTCCTGCTTGGTCATTGTGATGTTTTATTTCATTACATGACATGGATTTTGATATTGTGACTCTTTGCCATGCCCACTGACAAAGTCTGTGAAGCTGAAGCAATGGGGTGTAGGCTTGCAGCTCGAGCAAGTCACTGTTCCAATAAATTGCATGTGCACTCTGAAAGCTATTTGACTGTGTGCTTTTATTTCCTCTGAGTACTGTATTTCTTGCATCCGTTGTATGTTTGGGACTGGCAGCCATCTATTCAGCACTGACCCTGCACTGTTTGGTTGGTAGCGGCTACCGCAGGGATGGTGGTAATTCCTGGAGCAGGGGGAGAGATAGAGTACAAGTCAAAGTTCACAGCTGTACAAGCACCACATACTGCTCAGTCTGAATCAATCCTAACCTGCTCAAGAGCCTGATGATCCTATCAATCAAAAGGCTGAGCCTACGATTCAGAGGGGCAGTGGGCAACACATGTCCGTGTGTCCCTTGGATGCTCAGAATTTTTTATTGCCACCTTCCTACCCCTCCTCCTCCTCCTGTGACGCCTCTCTCTTCTTGAGGTAGGACCTTCTAGGGTGCCTTTGGTCCTAGGAACCCATCCCTGTGACACCTCAAGGGGGTTGTAACCTTTGTTAAAGGTCCACATCCTTGTGACACCCTGACAGGGTGGCAGTCCCTGTAGCAGGGACAGAGAGCATAAGCCAAAGTTCACAGTTGCACAGGCACCACGTACCTACTCAGTCTCAATCACTCCTAAAGCTACTCCAGAGCCCAATGACCTGGTGAAATCAAAAATGGGAGTTTTAATAGAAACTTAGAATTTGTCAGCAGAAAACGATAGCTTGGCACACCCAATCTGCCCAGTTTTCTTCTCTGCCTATTCTGTCTCAACAGACCCTAACTGACCTTCGGTGACCCTCCTCTTACCCTTTTTATTCACTAGCAATCCCCTATGTCTATCCCATGCATGTTTGAAACCACCCGCAGTTTTTGCCCCAAGGGTTACGACCTTTCAAGAAGTCCAAAGTGGGACTTTTGTTATTGAAACATGATTTTTTGCTGGACAATATGTAACCTTGACCAATGCAACAGATTTGTTTACTCAAAATAATCAGATTTAAGACTATTGTACTTTTATAGTTGTTTCTGTTGCTTCTTATCATGGTAATGTATTTTAGTTGAGGTATATCAGGGTTGAACCTGAAACAGGGACCCTCGGTCCAGTGTTCTCACCCAGTTAATGCAATAGAAAAAATAAACAAACAAATAAATAAATAAATATAATTTTCTGCAACATTTAGAAGAAAGTTAGAACATTTTTTTTTCTACTATAAGGTCAGGAAATGTAGTACTTTTTTTTTTGCAGGACACAGCTGCCCAAATCAGGACTGTCCTATGAAAATCAGGACAGGTGGTAACCCTAGAGCCCCACTACTCATGTGGCAGGCTGTTTCAGGCATCCACAACTCTTTAGTGAAGTAGTATTTCCTCATCCCTCTTAAAAATCCCCTTCAAGCTTCATTGCACACCCTCTTGTTCTGTTGCACATTTTATTTGAAATATGCCCCTATTCATATTCTGTTCCCATAGAGGCACTTGTAGGTGTCTATCATGTCCTCTCTCCCACCTCTCCCCAGGGTGTACATGTTGAGATCCCTTAGTCTCTCATTGTGTGGTTTCTCATGCAACTTATGCACCATTTTAGTTGCCCTCCTCTGGGCTGCCTTTACCTTGTCCTGCCTTTTCTGAGGTGCGGCCTCCAGATCTGTACACAGTATTCCAGGTGTGGTCTTATGAAAGATCAATACAGTGGTAATGTCGCCTCCCTCCTCCTGCTTGTGATTCCTCTTCCTAATGGCAGACTCAGGGCTGACACTAAACCCCTTTCAGGTTCTATATTTGTGGTACCTGTGTCTCAGCTTTGTATATACAGAACAGAATAGAACAGGAACTGTATGTAATAAAACATGAAATGTGTTTTCGCACTTGTGGTACGGAATAGCAAGATTGGTGTGGAAATCAGTGTTCCACACAGATTAAGAATCTGACAGTGGCACTGTTCATGAGCAGAGGTCCTAAAATGCCTATGTTGAAAATTTAGTGACAATACTCCATAAATGACTGTGTTACATGCATGCGTTGCGCTGTTCCTACGGACGCTCGTAAGTTCATGAATTTTCAATATTTTTACTCCAGATTTTCAACATTGCCATTTTACCACACCTCCTTATGAGCAATACAGCTGTCATTTTTCACATTTCGACCAAAATGTGTTTCCGTGCGTGTAGCGCACAATGGCGCAATCGGTGTGTGAAATCAATGTTTGGGACAGATTAAGAAAATCACAGTGACACTGGTCATAAGCAGAAGTGCTAAAATGGCTATGTTAAAAATTTGGTGAAAAAGTCCATAAAATGATTGTTATGAGTGACCATTGCGCAGTTTCCATGCACCCTTGTAAGTTCATGGATTTCTAATATTTTCAGTCCAGATTTTCAGCACTGGAATTTTTCCATACTTCCTTATGAATAGTACAGCTGTCATTTTTCACACCATGGCCAAAATGTGTTTTTGCACTTCCAGCACAGAAATGCATGGTCGCTGTGGGAAATCACTGTTCAGGACAGATTAAAAAAATCACAGTGACACTGTTCATGAGTGGAGTTTCAAAATGCATGTGTTGACAATCTGCTGTAAAACATCTCCAAACTAATTGCATTATGGGTGTGCTTTGCCTAGTTTCTACACACGCTCATGACTTCACCAGTTTTTAATATTTTCACTGCAGATTTTCAACATTGACATTTTTTCCACCTCCCCATGAACAGTACAGCTGTCCTTTTACATCCTGTTCGAATGTATTTTCGCAGCCTGTGGTGCCAAATGAGAGGTCACTGTGCAAAATCAGCTTTTGGATAACAAACTGATATTGCCACTGTTCATAAGGTGGGGGTCACAAAAAACCCATGTTGAAAATTTGGAGTGAAAATGACAACGAATGCCTGAGACATTAGGGTTTCTGACCATAACGCCCCACCCTATAGAGGTTGACAGGCATCAGGGGTGTGACTTGGGATTCTCGCCTGTAATGCTTATACCATTCCACACCCTGCAGCCAGTGAGAGGCATTGAGGTGTGCCTTGGACTCTTGAGCCCCAAAGTTCACCCCATTCTCCTATACAGTACCCATCTCACCATATTTCCTGATGGAATGGGGTGAGCATAAGAGCCAAAGGCCCCAAGGCATACCGTGACACTTGCCGGTGTCTGCAGGGTAGGGTGTGGTGAAATGGCCTAGCCGTTATGCCTGATGACCCAAAGACACACCCCAATGCCTGTTAGTCTCTGTGGGGTGGTGACGGGTTGGTTTCAGTTCAATACTTCACTGCCATTCCTATTATGCAGCTCTAACTCTTACACTACCAATGCCAATGCCAGCAAGCAAACATTCAGCATTGACAAATGCTTGTTTCTGACTGTGGCAAACTAACATGCATCAGACACTACTCCATTAGCTAATGGGACAAATGGTAATGAAACAAACTGTACAAAATTGTGATGAAAACCCAAGGATATGCATAGTTTAAGAAATACTAAAGAAGACTCAAAATGGAGGAAATGAGTATCTTATGAGACAGAAGGATTCTAAAATAGAATAAAAGGTAAGACACAAAATGTTCCTGTAACATACGTTTCTGCTTTCATCTTTTTAATACAGTATTAAAATACACAAAGCAGATGTTGAAGTTCTACTGGTGACTTTTGCATCCCTCTTTGACCTTAAACAATAGCTAGAAACAGCATAATTGCTGACCCTGATCCTATAGGCTATTAAAGGATTTCAGTGGCAAGAGTAGCATTTGGTTTTGTAGCAGTTGTTTTTTCATTGTATTTTTCACATGCCCTAAGTCATAAAGTTCATGTGTCTGCCTTAGCACAGCTCATACAATGCTTCACCAAATTAGTAGCTCTTTTCCTTGCAACAAGGCTACTGGCTGTTTGATTTTAGACACTAGTAGATAATTTAGTGGATTACTACAGGAGGATGGTATTTTGGGACACACTAATTACATTACATCAGTCAAGATGGAAACATGGGATAAAAATATAGTATTTCCTAAGTTCAGCTCCTCATACAACATATTATAAATCACTGATGTGATTTCAGCTAATTAGTGCAGAGAATTGAAACTCCTCTAATCCTGTGTCCAGTCGATTGTCTTATACAGAAATTTTAAGTAAAAGATTTTACTTTAGCTGTGTTGAGCAAAGAGTGATTTCTACTTGAAGTTGGAGGCAGGGTGGGCTAGTAATTAGAGCACCATTTTAGGAATCAAGAGATCACCAGTTCAAATCACACTAGAGTCAAATACGAACTGTGTGACTTTGGGCAGGTCTAAGGTCATTAAGAGCAGTGCAATAAAATTAGACAAAAATTTGATCATGTGTTTTTTCACAATAAAAGATTCAAGGCATCATTCAGTTTTTATTTGGTAGTAACATTTTCTAATTCCACCAAAATATGAGTATTTTATCAATGTTTTCATTTTATTTTTTAGGAAGAAAACCTGGCTGCCACATTTGGCTTAAAATAGCATTGTAGCAGGTCGTACAGTGGTAGCACTACCATTTGTGACACTGCTGAGCTGGGTTCAAGAATGAGCCTAGATTGCTGGAGGGCTGGGCGGGAAGGTTGGCTAAACATCCCATGGTTGAGAGGGAGTATGGTCTCTGTTACCACATACCCACCTAGGTGACCACAGGTAGTGGTGCAGCTGGAGCCATGAACTGAGGGAGGGGACATCGGGGCATAGATGTAGTGCATCAACAAGGCCTTGCCGATGTCAGGGGTTTGACAGAAAATATGGAAAACACGCCGACTGCAGCAGGATGCCATCTGCTGCCCACCACAGGCCCTGCACTGCTGAGTGGGTTCTTCCTCACTGACCAACATTAAATCTCTGTTGGGGAGGCAGTAAGGGCTGGTCCCTTGGCAACCAATCCCATGAGGGGCTATTCATGGGGGAACGATGAGTGAAGGTAAGTCCCAGAGATGGTGGGTGATGGGGCTGGATAGGTCAGCAGGATTGATGGGGGCCAGTCAGGCAAGAAGAGATTAAGGTATAGTAAATAAAAAAAAAGAAAAGAAAAAAAGGAAAAGCATTAAGGATCTGGAAAGGTTTAGGATCAAGAAAATAACAAAATTCAAAGTGTTCAACACAGGAGGTACCTAGAAAAGTAGATTTGACAGGTATGCTAATATTTTTTTTAGAGTTGCTTGGATAGTGCTTTTGTGGATCCTACTACCTCCATTTGATAGTGCTGGTATCTGACCTAGGATCTGACCAGAAATCTGAGCAAGAATTAGATATCGGATCCGGGGTCAGACAGCAATGGATCCTAAGTCAGATCCAGGTATCTGAGATTGGATCCAGGGATCTGAGGTTGGGTCCAGGGATCTGTTGCCTGGATCCATAAGATCTACTATGTTTGTCACATCTGTGCATTGCCATGGTCAGATACCACTGCTATCTGATCACAGCAACTATCTGGTCAAACTGGTGGTACCTGTTGCTATCCTAGTTTCTTGGATACTATCTGAGCAACTCTAATGTTTTATTATTGTAGCTGAAACTAGCTGTTTGAAAAAGTATTTTTGTTGTACTGCTGCTTTAACCTTCTAGTGCTTTAGTTCACCCAGCTTTAAAAAGGGGTGGAAGCTGGACCCTACTTGAAATGTTGCATCTCAACAGTGCTATCCTGGGTAAACAAACTGTCTCTTACTGAAAAATAATGATTGCTCACGCTGTTTGGAATAAAGAATTGCACAGCATCATTTTGTAGCCAACTCTTTCTTTCTTTCTTTCTTTCTTTCTTTCTTTCTTTCTTTCTTTCTTTCTTTCTTTCTTTCTTTCTTTCTTTCCCTTCTTTCTTTCTTTCTTTCCCTTCTTCCTTTAGTTCTTTCTTGAGTTTCACCAGGGAAAAACATACTGAGCTATAATAGCTTGTTTCCAGATGTATCCTGGAAGGAAGGGGATGAGGAGAGTGCAGTAATAAATTAGATCAAAAATGTTACAATTGTAACAAACAAAAATTAGAAAACAATAATAAATAAATACATGGTAGACAATGTAGAGGTAGCACAGTATTCAAGTAGTGCAAAACATAGAATACCAATGGCATAACAATAGCAGCAGTTCAGTAAAGTGCAACTGGCAGCAAAGTGGGGGAAGGAAGGAAGGGTAGCGTGAGCAATGGGGAGTGAACTGGAGTGAGGAGGGTGGGACCAGCCTAAGCAAGGAGGCAACTGCAGGAATGAGTAGTGAAGTTTGCACAGGAGGAATTTTTGGTAATAAGGAGGAAAGAGCATCATGAACAGCTACAGGGAGGCTGCTTCAGAGTTTGGGGAAGCGGAAGGAGAAAGCAGCTTGACCAGCAGAGGGTTTTACAGAGGAGAAGGAGAGACAGCAGGAGCCAGAGCTGTGAAAGGAATAGGAGGTAGGTGGCGGGGAGGAGAGGAGGTAGGACAAGTGAGTGGGAGGGAGACAGGTCAGAATTTGTTGTATGTATGTTAAAAGTTTATTTTTATACAGGGTGCAAACGTTGGAGTCAGCGTGGCTCAGTTGGTAGCACATCCGCCTCTGGACCAGAAGGTCATGGGTTCTGGTCCCACACTGGGATGGACTTGCACCTAAAAATCACTGGCATCTGAGTGCAGCATTGTGGGGTGCTGTACTGCTGGGGTGTGCCATCCTTTGGATGAGACATTAAACCGAGGTCTCTTCTGCCCATCCTGGTGTTGTCCTGGTGGGTGTACAGGGGGAAGCAAAAGAACCCAGGGTACTCTTCGTAAAGAGCAGGGAACATTCCTGGTGTCCTGGCCAACATTCCCCTTCCCATAAACTGGTTCATGCAATTATCCAGGCTGTGTGTTGGTGATGATGTGCGATATGGCCGCCACCACACATTCAGTCACTTCACTACCAGTCTAGCATTGCTTGTAAAGCGCTTTGGGATACTGTGTATGAAAAGTGCTATATAAATGCTGATTCTTCTTAGATGACTTAATCCTATTTTAAATAAGTAAGCCCTGTCATAAATCCACATAAACAATTAGAACTTTATTCGAAGTAGTCTTCTTACAACAAACCGTACAGATATCATAAAAACACAAATGATCTCTAGACATCTAAATACAAAATTCCCAAATAAACAACTATTTCATTCTGACATACTTAGATATTGGAGTTACATTAAATTTTTAGGATCTTTTTCAAGGCTGGCCAAAATTCACAAAATGTTTAACTTTGATGTGTACAGGAATGGAATTCCAAGTCCTAGCTATACAGGTCTGCAGCATCATATCCCCATATTTATTGTGTATTCTTGGGCAAGCGAATATCTCCTTCTGTCTAAATGAATACTTTATAGTAACGTGTGTTCTTGAAAGCACTAAACTCCTCAGAGGATGCTCTTTTTTGGAGTTCAGCTATTTATAACCAAGTAAGCCAATTTAAGTTTCTATTACTCTCAGGGTTCAACCATCCTAATTCTTGATAAACCAGGCAATGGTGTGTACCATGTCAACTATTATTAACAAAATGAGCCAATCTGTAATAGACTTACTCAACTTTTGTCATTACAGTTTTTGGAGTGTTTCTATATATTATTTCTCTATATGACATGACTGAGAGAATTAATTGTCTCACAATCTTACTACATGTGTTTAAAGTCAAACAATTTGCGAGAGTCTTCACAGTGCTCCAGGTTTCTGATTTATTCTCTTTACCATTCCATTTATTTGTGCAGTGAAAGATAGTCGCTTGTCCACTGTGATACCCGAATATTTATATTGTTCTACATTTGTAATTTTATTCCCATTTGAAAAAAAAAGACAAATTCAGACTATCAGTATTTCCCTTTGTGCCATTTAGAAACACCATACATTGGCTTTTCTTTAAGTTTATTACCAGATCTGAATCCCTGAACCACTTCTCCATCCTCGAGATATCCTGCGGGAGTTTCTGTAATAGTTCTCCCCAGCTGCACATGGATGACACCAATACTGTGTTGTCCATGTACAGTCAGATTTCACATCTCCTTATAGCCTCTGGAAGCCCATTTACAAATATGTTGAAGAGGTGTGGTCCCAGGATCGCTCCTTGGGGTACCCCCCTTACAATGTCCCTTAATGTTGAATCCACTGTACCCAGGGATACATATTGCTGTTGATTTGTGAAATATGATCTGAACCATATTAAAGGTTTGATATGCATGCCCACACTGTGCAACCTCTGAAGCAAAAGGTGATGGTTGACCAAATCAAGTGCCTTACTGAGGTCCACGAACAAGGCAATTGTCTTGCTACCATTGTTTAAAGATGTTACTACAAGATTATTAAAGTCCATTAGGGCCATGTCCATGGACCTCCCAGCTCTAAATCCATATTGACTTCTGGTCAACACATCCCATTCCTCCAGATACTGATACAGTTGTCTACTGTAATCTCTCGGGTTATTTGACATAACTTGCATCTCTTTTACAGTCACTTCCTCCAGAACAAATATTAAATCCAGAATTGTTCCCTGATTTATTATTTACTGTAAGTACAGCATGTTGGGTTCTGTATAATTTGCTTTATGCCTAGTAAATCCATCTTTTCTTTTAAAATTGACCCTCTTTTTGGGCCCAATTTGAGTTAAAATCCCCCATTATTGTTATGTCTTTATGTAAGACCAGTTCTTTTATTTTAGCTATCAGTGTGTCAGAAATGTCATTTTTGTTTTAGGGGAAGCATATATAACATCAATTGTTAATTTCTGCAACACTAATTCCACTATTATACAGTCCATTCCTTCAATACTATCAGCCAATTTAGTTTGTATTGGATCCAACTCACCTTTTGTATGCACCATAATTCTACCTCTTCTTTTAACCCTATTTCTTCTAGCCATGTTATAACCATCAAGCTGAATTTCTTCATCTCTTATTTCAGTATGCAACCAGGTCTCAGATAAGCCCATGATATCTGGCCCTTCTTTTTCTATCCACATTCTGAAAACCTCTATTTTTCTAACCAAGCTTTTGCCATTATTGTGGGATACAATTAATTCTGGACTGTATGGACTAGGATTTACATGGATGTCCCCACTCAATATTATTAATAAAGACAGTGCATGGCCCTCAATTTTCAGGTTTTTGTCCCATTAATCCTTGATTTCTGACTTTACAACTTTGCCCATACTGCCTCCAGTGGTTTGCAAATATGTTCCTCCTCCTCCTTTGGGGTTTATTCCATTGTTGTAATATTTCCACCCACTGGCATATATCGTATACCACCCAAGATTTGCTCCTGTAACTTTACAACCCAATTCTTCAACCCATCCACCTGAGAATCATAACCCCATAAATTCCCCATTAAAATTAAATCACAAATTACAATCAAGCACTTCATTTTGTCCAGTAGGCCACAGTAGGGGGGGAATCATACATTCTCTTTCAGTTTCAGGTATTACCCTCAGTACCGGCTGTCCCGGCTGACTCTGGCAGACTCCTCCATACCCCTCCAGAATACTCAGCTGGAGAACAAATGCTGGAGACTGCCACTGCTACAAGATGCTGCCACGTCTTAGGGGGTTTACCTTGATTGCTCAGATATCCCTCCCTAGTCGCTGTGCCACTACAGCTGATTGGAGAAGCGTGCAAGTAGCAAAGATGGAATTTAAAACCCCACAGGTATAAGAAATAGGCAGAGTCCCCAATTCAAGCTTCTCAGTCCCTCTGTTTGAATAAATTATTAGCAGCTGTCCCACACAAAACAGGAGCAAGCAGCCACAGAATCCAATTCAGCACATATGTTCAAGTCACAGCAGCAAAATGAATATCCCCCTTCCAGTTATTGCACAATGCATACAGTAATATAGCAGAAGCCAATACTTGTGGTTTTGGCAATGATGTTATAGCAGCATAGCAGATGAAGGTGGACCAATGAGAAAGTCATCTGGTATCAAGGGAGGGCAAGGATAGGGAGGAATACAGGGGACAGTTGTGGGATCTTGTGGAGCAATCCAGGACAAAATGGCAGAAGGAGTGAACGAGAGAATCCAGTCTGGCAAGGGTGGATTTGGGAGTGGCACTATAAACAATCTCACCATAATTGAAGATAGGAAGGATCATTTTCGTAACAGTCTCTCTATTGGTAGGAAGCAGGATGCGGGCTTTGTTCCTGTAGAGTGTCCCAAGTTTAGGATGCAGCTCCTGGTGGATCTCATCCATGTGAGTAGAGAAATCAAGGTGATAATCCAGCCATACTCGAGAATGTTAACGGAGAAGACATCCTCAATCTCTACACCATCAAGGGTCTGGAAAGAGGCGGGGAGCTTTGCAAGCTTCTGCCTAATATCAAAGATCATGGTGACTTTTTTTTACATTGAGAGACAGCTGATTCACCCCAAAACAGCGCTAGATGTTGTTGAAGCCTAGCTGGAGTCAGGTCATGACATCAGAGGCAGAGGAAGCACAGGTGTTGAGAACCATGTCATCTGCGATCATGTGAATGGCCACAGAGAAGCAGGTGAGCGGAAGGCTCTTTAGAAGAATGGAGAATAAGATAGGGGCAAAGATGGATCCTTGGGGATGCCAGAGCAGATATGGGGGGGGGTGGCATCACTAACACAGACAGCTATGGTCCCACCCTCAATGTATGAGCAAAACCACTCAACAGTGGATGAAGAGAACCCAGACACTTTTAACTTGCCCAGGAGGACAGAGTGTGCAACAGTGTTGAAGGCTTTGGCTAGATTGACAAAGATGGCAGAGGTGACTACCCCTAGGTCCATGCCAGAATGGATGGAGCCAGTGAACCTAAGAAGGGAGGTGGTGGTCTTGCAAAAACAGAATAAGAGAATGGTATTTTTTTCAGAAAGAGACCCCATCATACTACTCTTTCAAAGATATAACATTAAGGCCTCCTCCATGCGGAAAAATATGTGTCTTGGGCAATGCATTTCCCTGAAACCTATATATAGCCATTGTATCTGCTAAATACAACTGTACTGATTCAGGAATGTTTGTTCTTAGGGCTAGTCACGTTGAGCTTGTCAGCAGAGTAAAAGAAGTGGCATTTACAGGAAAAGGCACAATGATGACACAGACTGCTGTTACTTTAAAGAAGAGTTGTGAGAACTGCACATGATTCTGCAGTTCTGAAATACTGACAAAGCAAAGATTGCTGTGACACTTATCTGAGGTTTTTCCAAACTTTTAGAACTATTTGGAATTTTTCTGTACAGTCTCAAAATGCAAAAACTGTTTTCAGGTTCTTTTGAACCCATAAACTACTGGCAATGAAGGGGAGTGATACAAAACATAACTCTGAAGTACCATGCTGTTTAGTGTCATATTGTGAATTGTGTAACACTACTATAAACATGCCCACTTAATACAGACCTGTCTCACTAGGTCATTTTTCCAGCCCTGGTTTTCATTGTTTGTGTGGGGGATTATTCCAGCCAAACCTTTTCTATGGAGAGAGACCCGAAAGGGGAACATATTAAAACAGCAATTATAAACATAGTAACATAGAAATTTAATGTCAGAAGGGACTCTAGGTCCATCTTGTCTGGCCCCCTCTCCATAAGGTGAATAAGCAGGCTGTGTAAACTTGTAAACACAAAGAAAAACAGGCTCAGGTTTGGGAAAGGACCTGGGTTGTCGGAGGAATGGTCGGGGGAGAAGGACTGAACACCCCATGGGTGGCTCTCCTTCTCCGGGGAAGGGTGGGGCAGTGTCCGGCGCAATGAGGACCCCCAGCAGAGGCTGGGAGTCACTCACGCTACTGGCACTCGATATCAGGGAGGCGGAGTGGATGCTGGCGTCATTGCACGTCCCTGCCTCTGAGAAAACCTGGAAAAAGATGGCAGGCGGGTCTGCTATCTATGTGAAGTCCTCCCTGGGGCTTCAATTAGTTGCTATCGCTGCATCCCCGATCAGATACTAGTTCCACTGCATGGATGAAGGGGACCAATGCCACGGCCCTGCTCTCCGGGGGGAAAGCCGGGCATAACTGGGGATGGCAGCAGTAGATGACAATGGAAGTCCCAGAGGCCTTGACCAGGGCTGATAAAGTGACAGCAGAACCGCAGGATAAAGAAGAAAAGAAAAGAAAAAAAAAGAAAAACAGGCTGTATCCATGCCTGGTGGCGCCAGACATCAAACACAGAATTTTTCAAGGGAAAAGAAACACCACCTTATGGGGAATTTGGCAACATTGGAAGAAAACTGCTTTTAGACTTCATTTCGGTGCAGCCTGTAGAAGTGCTAGAAAAGTACCAAGATATATTGTGGAAGCATAACTGGGTTACATGCCTATTGATCCCAATGCATTTTGCATATACAATGGTTTTTCAAGGGTCCCGCCTCTGCTCTGTGTATGCAAGTTATATACTAATTCTCTTAAAGAGACAGTACCATGGTATCCAACGTGCAAATTTAGAGGGGATCAACAACGTAGAGAATACTGGTTGGGAAACCACGCACAACCAGCCTGTACTGCCACAGACAGGTTCTGATTACATCAGATATCAAGAGTGAAGCTCTAGAGGTCCAATGTAATCAGAAGCCTGTGGTGTCAGCGCAGGCTGGTTGGGCATGTGGTTGTCCAATCAATATTTTTTATGATGTATAGTTTTGTTTTATTTTTTTATATTTTTAATGAAAGTGTTTTAATAGCACAAAAGCAAATGTGCCAGCAGTTTCAATTCAGAACTTGAACTGACTGCTGTGTGTGTGGCAGTGCTGTGTAAAACACCAGCTGTCATGAGGATTTCCGACCCCCTGAAACATTATAGTACCACAGAAGGGTACAACCGTGTTTCATGGCCTTTAAACTGTGATGTAACAATGTTTCAGCTAGCATAGAAATCCATGCAGAAGAAGCCCTCACTGTACACTATAACTGTATACTGTGAATTAAAGTACATAACAATTCGAAAAAAAAACCTAATACAATATTACTTTTAAAATACATCAAATAGAGTTCATGGTTATGAAACAAGTTAAAACATTTATGCTTGTCAGTTTCATTCGGTTCATCACTTTCATTATATTTGAAATCATTTATCAGTTAAATATCCTTATTAATATTATTGATTCTACCCTACTCATTCTTAAAGTCATTTCAGTGTAAAATACTAACTTAAATGGGTTCCTGACCATTTTACTGCTCACAGTATTCAGTGATTCCCTTGATAAACAAACAATTGTCCTTGTAACGTGGCAAAAATCAGAAGAGCCTAAACAAGGAAGACAATTGGCTGAATTGCTTCAGCTGTCAGAATAGCAACACAGCATTATGGCACAATAATGCCGTGTTGAGATCGGGAGCGTGCCCAGTGAAGAATTTTAGAATCCTTGGAGGTGTGCATGAGCAGGTAAAATGTGGAGCGTACTCGGTCTGGGAGCATAGGAAAGTGATGAAATGCGAGGTTGACCAATAGATGGTGTGGGGAACAGAGTATATTTTCAAAGCGCCACCTATTGGTGGTAAGAGTCAGTGCTGTGGTAGAGATTCAGCTCTAAGAACTGCAGTTAGTTCAGTGGGATAGCAAGTGATGCAGGGAATAGAATGTCCCCACAATGCAGCACGGCATCAATAGGACGAGAAAGCGGATGCGCAGCAATACATCAGCCGCTCAGAAGTACGAACTTTTCAGGTGTTATCATTGTGTGATGTAAGTATAATAATGTAAACCAAACTTGTAATTGAACAGAAATCAGTACACATCACAGTACTACATGTGGCCTGTACAACGTGGATGCACATAGCTGTACTGAGAGACAGCCTTACAAAGTAACACAGCTGAAGCAGGAATGTGCAAGTCAAACAAGTCGTTCCCATCATCTGTGTTTCATAGCAAAGAAACCACTATGTAAGTAATAGATCCCTTGCACTTGCCATGTTACAAGCGCATTAATCTCCTCTGAAGGTGGCATCTAATGGGGAGTTAATGCATGGTTGGACCGTTGTACGCACTCGGCCTCCGGCCTCGTGCCACAATGGTCCCAACCATGCATTAGCTCCCCATTAGATGGTACCTTCATCGATGATTAATGCTTACATGTTTACCTTAAAGGTCTGACCTGTCCTCATTTCCAGCTGCTTCTGTTCCACAGGTTCACAGCCCTCTGGGAGAAGTGCTTTCTAATGTTATCCCTGAATTTACATCTTCTGAGCTTCAGGGAATGTCCCCATTTCCTGTTGGAGGAGACCAGATCAAATGTCTCCATCTGTTTGATCCTGTTGATACCCATAAGTATGTAGAAAACTGAGATCAAAGCCCCTCTTAGCCTCCATTTTTTCAGTGTGAATATATTAAGTGCCACCAGCCTCTCCTCATAGCTTTCAGTTTCCATACCCCTGATCATTTTGGTGTTGCTGCATTGCCTCTTTTCAATTACCTCAGTTTCCTTTTTGAACATATGCAGTACTCCAGCTGGCAACTGACCTTGTTAACAGCCAGGATAATATTCCTTGAATGGCATCCCTCTGTCGTGATGCACCCCAGCATTATGCTGGCCCACTTGACAGTGGCTGCACATTGCATGTCATGCTTCAGCCCTTTGTCTGCTATGACCCCTTCATGACCCTTACAAGGTTTTTTTGCTTCACCAGTGCAACAAGAGGAACCCCTGATAGTGGTTGCATATTGCATGTCATGCTTTAGCCCTTTGTGTGCTATGACCCCCGAGATCCTTTTGCTTGACCAGTGCAACAAGAGGAACCCCACACAGCATGTAGCTCTTATGTTTGTTGTTCCTTCCCAGGTGTAGCACCTTGCATTTGGCCATACTGAATCTGAGACCTCAGGAGTGTGTCCAATCCCCACGCTTGTTCAGGTCCTTCTGAAATTTGTTCTCATTCTCAAGGGAGTCCATCATCCTGGTCAGCTTAGTGCCATCAGTAAATGCCAGCAGCCTGCTGGGGACCCCAGCTTCCAGATCATTGATGGAAATGTTGAATAGCAGGGGCCCCAGCACTGATCCCCTGTGGGATGCCACTGAGCACTCCTGTCCACTCAGAGCAGTGCCTGTCTACCACAACCCTTTGCTTCCTGCTCCCAAGCCAGTTAGCAATCCACCTTGTGTATCCGGCATATACTACACTGGTGTACTTTGCCCAGACATTGTCATGCACCACAATGTCAAAGGCCTTGCTGATGACCAAATAGACTATGTCTTTGGCCTTCTTCCTATCAACTTTTTTTTGTACAGTGTTTGGCCAGGAAAGTCAGACTAAACTGAAGCTCTTTTTCCAAGTCAAGTCAAGTCAAGTCAAGTCATGTTTATTTATAAAGCGCCTTTCGAAACCAAGGCGCGCTGTACAGAAATAGGTAGAACAATAAAATCCAAACATTTAAAACAACCATAACTAAGAAGAATAAGCCAAAGTAAAAAGATATGTCTTTAAAGCAATTTTAAAACTATCAACAGTTGAGCAATCTCTTAACCAGCGAGGTAGAGAATTCCACAGGGTTGGAGCCGAGAAGGCAAAGGCACAAGATCCCGATAACTTCAATCGAACCCTGGAAATCTCTAGCAATCCCTCACTGGCAGAATGGAGAGGACGGAGGGGGAAATAGGGAATCAGAAGATCTTTCAGGTAACCCGGGTCCCTGGTTGTGTAGGGCTTTAAAGGTTAGTAAACCAACCTTAAAGGTGATCCGCCACCGAACAGGCAGCCAGTGCAGTTCGCGAAGCACAGGCGTAATATGACTAGTTCTAAGAGTCCCAGTCAAATGTCTGGCTGCAGCAATCTGCACCAGCTGAAGGTGGTGGATATCGACCCCTGGTAGCTCTAGGTAGAGGGAATTGCAGTAGTCCAGACGGGTAGTGACAAAGGCGTGGACCAAAGTTGGAAGGTCCTCCTGGGGAATCAGATGTTTCACCCGGGCGATATTCCTCAGAAGGTAGAAAGAGGATTTGACAACAGCTGAAACCTGAGATTTCAGGGTCAGACCATCATCAAAAATAAAGCCCAGATTTCACACCTATTGAGAGGTAGAGAGTGGTACGCCACCAAGTAATAAACCTGATAGCTGTCCAGCACCCAAACCCACCCCAGGATGACCTGGATCCACGACCAATACCTCAGTCTTATCTGGATTGAGTCTCAACCAGCTCAAACTCATCCAAATTCTGATCTCATCCAGGCAGTTATTAAGTACAAAGTGTGCATCACTCTGGTTGGGGAGAAAGGACAGATACAGCTGAGTATCATCTGCATAGCAGTGAAAACGCAGACTGTATCGCCTGATGATTTCTCCCAAGATGCATCCTTGGAGCACAGGAAAGTTAAGTGACTTGCTCATGGTCGCACAGCATGTAAGTGGTGGTTGTGGTATTCAGGGTATACTGTCGCCACATCAAAACCCCAACTGTGAAGACCACCACAGCGACAGGATTCGGCAAAATTCCACCTGTCACTGTGATGGTCTCCCACAACCAGGGGATTGCCTCGCAGGGTGTTTGGCCCCCCTCGGTCCAACTCCAACTCGAAGTTGGAATCCTAGAGACCGGGGTATGTGGGGGGGTGGAGCCCCCCACATGGGGGTGTTCAGGGGGCACAGTCCCCCATTAGAAACAGGAGGCATCCACGACACTGCATTGCCGACACTAGGCAATGCGTCTGTCGCTGTCGGGGATGTATCCATAGCCTCTGTCGCTGCGGCATGGAAAAAATGGTATTCAGACCCAGTTCTCCAGGTTATAGATCAGTGCACTTAACCACAACACTATACTGCCTCCTTAACTTTCCTGGCCACCTCCTTGAAGAAAGTGATCAGGTTGGTTTGGCAAAATCTGCCCCTCATACAGTCATACTCACAGGGGGCACGAACCTTGACTTCAACCAAGTGCTCCATTACAATTTCCTTGACAATGGCTTTGATGACCTTGTCCAACACTGAAGTCTGGCTCACTGGCCAATAGTTTTCATGGTCAGACCTGGCCCACTCTTGAAGATGGGCACTAAACTGGCCATTCTCCAGTACTCTGGCAAAACATCTCTCTGGACATACTCCTGAAAGATTACTGCAAGTGACTCCACTAGTAGGATTTGTTAGTTAGCAAAATTTTTTAATTTTTTTTTATTTTAGTCTTTGGTAACTGGTTAAGACCCAATAGGCACAAGTGCCTATTTTCAGGGGTGACCTGGGAGCACTGGGGAGGTTAAGTGACTTGCTCAGAGTCACACAGTATGTAAGTGGAGGTTCTGGGAATCAATTCCAGTTCTGCTGGACGTACCAAGATCATTCACAGCTCATTACTGTAACCTCTAGGCTATACTGCCAGCCCTGACATGTTATCATGTATTTTTAGCAGCAATGTATTTCTGACATCATTAGATCGATCATTACTGTATTTTTAATTTCCTCGAATATGTCTAAGATGGCATTTATTGCTAGTTTGATATTATTGACTCAGGCAGTCAATATGGCCACTGCTAGCACCTTTTACAAATCTCTTCCACTGAGGTTAGTTTTTGGCTGTATGAACCAGATCCAAACTGTGGATGTATTAGGATGGTGCTAGCTCATGCTTCAGATGGCTGGCAGCACAGCCCCACAACCAGCTAGTTAGGGGCAAGACAGAGGGAACTTTTCATTTCATATGTATTTTTTAAAACCTGGTTGGCCGCTGTGCAGAAATCTGCCCATCTTCAATGATGGCCAGGACATCATACAAAACAATTAAATATAGTAATTGACATACATCCACTGTAAAAAAAAAATATGTATATATATATATATATTACAAAAAACTTTGTTAATGCATCAGTTAGGGTTAAACCAACTAAAGTAGGCAAATGTGGCATTAGGGTTTCCAACCCTAATACCCCATCCCCCACACTGCACAGATGCACAGGTAGGGGGGTCTGTCTTGGGGCCGTCAACCCTAACGCTCACTCCATTCCATTACAAAATAAGGTGACATGGATAAAGCATAAGGAGAATGGGGTGAGCATTAGGTTGTGGTCCAAAGACACCCCCACCTGTGGGTCTGTGCAGGAGTGAAGAATAGAGGTATTAGGTTGAGTACCCTAATGTCACATTTCCTACTTTGATTTAACCTAACTGATGCGATAAATTTTGCAATTTATTTCCTTACTTTTGAGATAGTATAATCGTATCCTTACTTGCCTGTGGGAGGGCCCTGCACTCCCATCCCTCCATAGATGTGTATATATATCTAGCTGTAGAGGCACAGGGCCCACTGGCCCCTGCACTTCTCGTTATAGAATGACAGTCACCAAATTTTAACCATAGCCATTTTATTACCCCACCTCATGCACCTGGTGCAGAACATTTTTTAATCCCTACCAAAACATAACTCCACGCAAGTGCAATGTCAATCCGCACCACCGATGGAAAATCACATTTTGGACATGTTTTGAAAAATCACATCTGTGACATACATGAGGTGGTGTAATAAGAAGGCTATGTTGAAAAGTTGGGCTCAAAATATTTAAAATTCCCAAAGTAATGAGCATGCAAAGTGAAATTGCAGCAAATAATTATATTTGTGCTATGTTTAATCATTCTGATCCCAAATTTTCAACATTGACTTCTTATGACCTCTCCAAATGCACTCAGTACAAAAAAATTTTCAAATCCCTGCCAAAATTTAATTCTATGCAACTGTAATGCCATTCTGTGCCACAGGTGTGAAAACACATTTTGGTCAGGATTTGAAAAATGATAGCTCTGACATACATGAGGTAAGGTAATAAGAAGGCTTTGTTGAAAATATAGGAAGAAAATATTAAAAATGTCCAAAGTTACGAGTGTGTGTAGCAAAATTGCAATGAATGGTCATAACGCAGCCATTTCTTGAAATTTTTAACCCAAATTTTCAACATACTGTAGCCTTCTTATGACCCCTACCTCATGAACAATATGACTGTCATTACACAAATCTCACTGGAAAGGTGATTTTACCAACCAACTGTGAAATCACCTTCCAACAGGAGTTGCCTAATGATAGTCATATTGTTCATGAGGTGGCATCCTCAAAAGGCCATGTTCCAAAATTGGGGTCAAAATCTCAAAAAAACATTGAATTATGCACCAAAGTTCAACCCCCCCATTGAAATACATTAAAGCACATTTACCTTAGTTTCTCATTTTTTTTTATTTTTTTTAGTCTTTGGTAACTGGGTAAGGCCCACTAGGCACAAGGGCCTATTTTCAGGGGTGACCTGGGAGCACTGGGTGATTAAGTGACTTGCTTAGAGTCACACAGTACCCAAGTGGAGGTTGTGAGAATCAAACCCAGGTCTGGTCTGCTGGATGTACCAAGCTCATTCACAGCTCATTACTCTAACCTCTAGGTTATACTGCCAGCGCATTGCAGTCACCAGTTCTAGCAGCAAGACGTGCCTTCGATCAGGAGAGCAGATTTCAAACCTGGGATGTCTTGAGGTGAGTGTGGGACTGTGAGGACATCATGGGGGGTGTGGGGAGGTGGGTGCACCGTGGGAGGTTGGGTGTGGGGTGTAGGAGTAATTGGCGATGGTCGTTTATTTTTTACAGCTTTTAAAAAAATACTAAAATATATCAAGGGACCTTTTTTATTTTCAGGTAAAAGAAAAGATAAAAGGGAGGGTGTTGGGATACCACTAACCACCAAAGACTTAAAAAGGAGCAATGGATGGTGGGGCTACCACTAGACACCTGGGATGAAGCTGGGACCATTGTGACCCCCCCCCAAAAAAGCAGGTATGGGGTTACAAAAAGAAATAGATATATTTTGTTTTAATATAATAGATAAAACAAGCATTTGTCAATGACGAATGTTGATTGCGTTGGTCCGTTGATCTCGCTCACTGGCCCTCTGCCACTCACTCATTCTGTTTCTCCCTGTGCTGCAGGCTGCTCTTTTGTACTGGGCTCCTACCTGTGTTGGCATGTTTCTCTGCCCACAAAGAAATCTGCAGCTGTCCTGACAGAGCTCCGTTGAGGTGGCTTGCTCCCCCCTCTCACTCGCTCATTCTGTTTCTTCTGGCTCTGTAGGCTGCCCTTTTGTACTGGGCTCTTGGCCCTGTTGACGGCTTTTTCTGCCCACAAAGAAATCTACAGCAGTCCCAACACAGGTCCGTTGAGCTTGCTTACTCCCCCTCTCTCACTCACTCTTTCCATTTCTGCCGGCACTGCAGGCTGGCCTTTTGTACTGGGCTCCTGCCTGTGTTACCGCCTTTTCCTGCCCACAAAGAAATCCACAGCAGTCACTATAGACCTCCTTTGAGGTTGCTCACTCCCCCTCTCTCTCACTTGCTCATTCTGTTTCTCTTGGCGCTGCAGGCTGCCCTTTTGTACTGGGCTCCTGCCTGCATTGGCGGCTTTTTCTGCCCACAAAGAAATCCACAGCTGTCGGGACAGAGCTCCGTTGAGGTTGCTCACTCTCCCTGTCTCACTCGCTCATTCTGTTTCTCCTGGCACTGCAGGCTGACCTTTTTTACTGGGCTCCTGCCACTGTTGGTACCTTTTTCTGCCCACAAAGAAATCTGCAGCAGTCCTGACGGAGCTCCGTTGACCTCACTCACTGCTCCTCTCTCAGTTGCTCATTCCATTTCTACCGGTGCTGCCGACTGCCTATTTGTACTGGGCTTCTGCCTGCATTGGCACCTTTTTCTGCCCACAAAGAAATCCACAGCAGTCCTGACAGAGCTCCGTTAAGGTTGCTCACTCTCCCTCTCTCACTCGCTCATTCTGTTTCTCCTGGCGCTGCAGGCTGCCCTTTTGTAGTGGGCTCCTGCCTCTGTTGGTGCCTTTTTCTCCCCACAAAGAAATCTGCAGCAGTCCAGATAGAACTCTGTTGAGCTCGCTCACTCCCCCTCTCTCACTCACTCATTCCATTTCTGCTGGTGCTGCAGGCTGCCCTTTTGTACTGGGCTCCTGCCTGTGTTGCCACCTTCTTCTGCCCACGTAGAAATCTGCAGCAGTCATGATAGAGCTCCATTGACCTCACTCACTCACTCCCCCTCTCTCACTCATTGGTTCTTTTTCTCCCGCTGCTGCAATCTACCCTTTTGTACTGGGCCCCTACATGCATTGCTGCTATTCTCTGCCCACAAAGAAATCTGAAGCAATCCCAACAGAGCTCCATTGACCTAACTCGCTCCCACTCTCTCCGTCGCTCATTCTGTTTCTGCTGGCACTACAGGCTGCCCTTTTGTACTGGGCTTCTGCCTGCATTGGCACCTTTTTCTGCCCACAAAGAAATCTGCAGCTGTCCCGACAGAGCTCTGTTGAGGTCACTCACTCCCCCTGTCTCACTCGCTCATTCTGTTTCTCCTGGAGCTGTAGGCTGCCCTTTTTTACTGGGCTCCTGCCACTGTTGGTACCTTTTTCTGCCCACAAAGAAATCTGCAGCAGTCCTGACACAGCTCCGTTGACCTCACTCACTCCCCCTCTCTCAGTCGCTCGTTCCATTTCTGCTGGTGCTGCAGGCTGCCCATTTGTACTGGGCTTCTGCCTGCATTGGCACCTTTTTCTGCCCAGAAAGAAATCTGCAGCTGTCCCAACGGAGATCCATTGAGCTCACTCACTCCCCTCCCTTACTCACTTGTTCTGTGTCTCCCGACGCTGCAGGCTACCCTTTTGTACTGGGCTCCTGCCTGCATTGGCACCTTTTCTTGCCCACAAAGAAATATGCAGCAGTCCCAACAGAGCTCAGTTGAGCTCGGTCACTCCTTCCCTCTCTCACTCGCTGGATCCTAATCTGTCCCAAACACTGATTTCCGACAGAGACTGCAGTATTCTGCATCGGAAGTGTGAAAACACATTTAGGCCAGGATGCGAAAAATGACAGCTGTGCTATTTATAAGGAGGTGTGAAAAAAATGCCAGTGTTGAAAATCGGGCGTGAAAATATTACTAATTTGTGAACTTACAAGGGTGCATGGAAACTGCACAATGCACACTCGTTACACAGTCATTTTATGGAGTTTCATTACACAATTTTCAACCTAGGCATTTTAGGACCTCTGCTCATGAACTGTGTCAGTGTGATTTTCTTAATGTTTCCTGAACACTGATTTCCCATAGTGACCACGCTGTTGTGCTCCAGAAGCGCGAAAACACATTTCAGCCAGGATGTGAAAAATGACAGCTGCACTGATCATAAAGAGGTGTGGGAAAATGGCAATGCTGAAAATCTGGGTGAAAATATTGCAAATTTGTGAAGGTACGAGTGTGCATGGAAAGTGTGCAACGCGCACTCGTAACACACTCATTTTATGGGCTTTCATCACCAAATTTTCAACATAGGCATTTTAGGACCTCTGCAAATGAACAGTGTCACTGTCATTCCATAATGTGTTACGAACACAGATTTCCCACAGCGAATGCGTTATTCTGTGCTGAAACTACAAAAACATATTTCGGCCAGGATGTGAAAAATGACAGCTGTGCCGTTCATAAGGAGGTGCTGAAGACTGGCAATGTTGAAAATCTGGAGTGAAAATATTATTAATTTGCAAAGTTACGAGCGTGTGTGCAAACTTCGCAACACATGCTCATAACAGTCATTTTATGGAGTAGCATCACTAAATTTTCAACATAGGCATTTTAGGACCTCTGCTCATGAACAGTGCCACTGTCATTTTCTTAATCTGTTCCAAACACTGATTTCCCACAGCGACCTCGCTATTCTGCTCCGGAAGTGCGAAAACACATTTCAGCCAGTATGTGAAAAATGAAAGCTGTACTGTTCACAAGGAGGTATGAAAAAATGGCAATGTTGAAAATCTGGTGTAAAAATATTGCAAATTTGCGAAGTTACGAGCATGCGTAACAACTACACAATGCACGCTTGTAAAACAGTCATTTATTGGATTTGTTCCAGCAAATTTGCAACATAGGCTTTTTGAGAGCCCACCTCATGAACACTGGCATTGTAATTTCATTACTCAATCCCAAAAGTGGATTCTGTGCAGTGACCGTGAAATCACCTTTCGGGCCGAATAATGCCATGACAGTGGCAGAATTTATGAGGAGGGGTCCCAAAAACCCCATGTTGAAAATTTGGTGTACAAATTCTGAAAAATGCCTGAGATATGCATCAAAGTTGAAAAAGCCCTATTCATTCCATTATACAGCTTACCGGCATTTCCTCAGTTCGCGGCCACCTTTGAAGAGTGCAGACGTGTTCCCGGTCCACCGAAGATCATCGTGCCAGATTCCGGAGGTAAGTATGGGGTGAGGGGGTGTGGGGAGGCAGGGTGTGCAGTGGGTGGGTACAGGTTGTGGGGGGACAGGGAGACTGAGAGGGACCATTTTTTTTTACAGGTTTAAAAAAATAAAAATAAAAACATTGCAGGATTTTTTTTTCTTTACAGGGGCATTGGGCACACTGGGGTGGGCTCCCAGCATGCCATGTGAATGTTTTGGGGGGTGTAGCTGATGGGAGATTGGGCACCCCCGTCGGCACAAAAGCGGCGGGCAGCCCAAGCAGGATTTGCTTTGCCAGCACAACTCTCCGCTACTCTTTCAGGGAGAATCTGATGCCAATGGGAAGTGGGCTCCCCATTGGCACATCATCTGAGGGAGGAGACATAATGCCAATGTAGAGTGGGCTCCCCGTTATGAGATTAACTAACACGGGGATGAAGCCAACAGGGATTGGGGCCCCATCAGCAAAAACACGCTGCTGTGGGGAGGGGCACATGCTGCCAAGGGGGATTGGGCACCCCTTCGGCACTGGGGCCAGATTAATGTTGTTTGTGAACATGACGGCAAGCTGCCACCATGTTCACGAACAATATTTCAGTAGAAACGTTCCACCCAGCAATGATGGATCACTCCCTCATTGCAGCAAATTGCTGATGCTGCAATGACGAGGCAGCCCCTGATTGCTGCGGTGAAAATGTTACAAGTTGGTGGCACGCTTGCTGAACTAGTGCCAGCAGCAGCGTGCCACAGCATTGGGGAATGTTCAACAACAGTGCTGTGCTTTCACAACCTGCTTCTGGAAAGCTGCCGCAATATGTTTCTTGCGCGTGCGCGCAATCAATATGAAAATTATGTATATGTGTGTATATATATATATATATATATATATATATATATATATATACACATACAGGGTGGGGGTGTCACTAGACACCAGGGATTTTTCTGGTTGGGGATCACATCACAAAAAACAAGAAAGAATAAAAGAAAAAAAAGGATACTTTTCAGCAGGCGAAATCCTTTTCCACCAATCCGATTCCATCTAGTGAAAAACTGTCCTTTTTGATGACCAGATGGCCCTGTTTTTCAGGACCAGATATCCTGAAAACATTTTAAATGACCAGATGGCCATGACAAGAATCCTTTTCCCCAGAAGAAATCCTTTATCACCATCCTTATTCGTCATGGCGAAAAACAAAATCGGCTGGTGAAAAGGAAGTCTCCTTTTCAAGACCAGATGGCCATACTGCTAATCCTTTTTCACCAGATCAATTCCTTTTTCACCATCCTTTTTTGTGATGGTGAAAAAGGAAATCAGCTGGTGAACAAGGATTAATGGCATGGCCATCTGGTCATGAAAAGGGAAAATCCTTTTTCACTAGCCAATTTACTTTTTTGCCATCAGGAATAAAGACTCATGAAAAAGGAAGTTAGCAAGTGGCAACAAATAATTTAATTACTTAAAAAAAATTCTTGGGCCATACAAACAATAAAAAAACACACAAAACAGCTCATGGATGCCCGATAAGCAAGATACATAGTTGGATGTCTGAAACAGATATCCCAGGGCACACTTATAAGAGTTTATTTTGGCCAGAAACAAAAAAAACAAGATAACGGCTCATGAAAAAGGAATTTTATTCTTAGGAACAAGGATTGGCCCCTCAAGAAAAAGGATCCTTGTTCATCAGAGCAAAATTATTTTTTGTTCCATGCATCTATCCAAAAGAGTGAACTGAGCATGCTCAGAATCTGAAATTTTAAAATAAAATAACTTTGGAATGGATTAATATTGTTTCACCACCAATACAGACATGCTCAGTGGGGCAATCACTTTCTACCCTAAAAATCTCAGGCCAAAATTCCAAACCACTGGGCCACAGTGTGACGACAAAAAAACTGAAAAAAATAGTGAATTTTCATATTTTTTCCCTACGTGCAGCACAAAATCCACCAATACGACTGACATTCAACTTGGCAAGTCAAGAGACCTACCCCAGGAGACTGTGCATGCAAAATTTTTTGCAAATCCATTAAACAGTTGCAAAGTTATTAAAGTTCAAAATTTGAGGTTTAACATAGAAACTCCTGCTCAACCCTAACTATAGTGGCACTACTGCACCACTATAATGTACTGTATATATATTTATATATTTGATTCCAATTTTGATTTAGAAACAGAATATTTCTGCCTGATTTCTTCTGAATGGATCCCTGTCACCCTTAGGCTTGGCACTCCCTGCAGCCTTTTGGGCCCCCTGCGTAACCAGCTAGAGCAGCAGGTCTGTGCTACCAAGGATGGGTCCCCCCATTAGGATTTTCCTCTTCCCCCTTCACTTCTGCCCACAGTTCTCCATCCTCCCTATATGACCATTGGAGTCCTTTCAGTGACAGGAACTGCATTTGGAACCAGGAGGTCCCAATGAGACCCACACCACAGCTACCTTAACTCCTCCCTTGCTGCAATCAGTACCACCTGCAAATAGAGCAGCATTTGACAGCAACTTCCCTTAGAACTCTCTTGAAGATGATCATTCCACACCCCTTACAGATAACTATCTCCCCTTCCCGATTCCATGTAGCTGCATTCTTTCTTCCCTTGCTGTGTTGTGTAACCTTGTTGTATAGCACACACTGCTATCTACCTCCACAGCTTCTTGCTTTCCTGCCCATGCATATTGTGTCTTTCTTTAGGATAGCTGATTTTGTGTGTATCCCAGATAGGGTATTACCACCGATTTTATTTCCCAATTGTTTAACTAGGAGTGGCACACTAAGCTGAAAGCTTGTTTACAGGTGCGACCTGGGAGCACAGGTAAGTTTAGTGATTTGCGCAGAGTCACACAGTATGCAAGTGGGGGCTGTGGTATTCAGAACCAGGTCTCCAGATTTGCAGCTCAGAGCCTTAAACCACTGCACTATACTGCCTCCCTAAACTCCCTATTGATGGCCAATTTATCCCTTCCTGCCATTACCAAGAGAATAGCACTGTTGGGGGGCATCCTTGGTAACACATCTTGCCACTGAGAGAAGGGGTTTATATTGCTAATCCTGCTAAGATGGATCAGCTGGTCATGCTAAGGACCCAACAGGCTGCATGGAGTGCCAGGCCTAAGGGTGGAGTGGATCCATTCAGAGCAAATTCAGCATGAATATCCTGGTCATTTGGACTTAGTTGTGTGAGGGACAAAGAGTGGTAGCAAGTAAAGGAAAAGAGGGGAGAATGGTAGCAGTAATCCTGGGAATCACGGCAGAGGGGGTCATTCTGGGGTCAGGAAGTTGGTGAAGGATGTAGTTAGTAGGCATTAAATAATTGTCCACCTGGGGACAAACTACATGGTTAAAAAATGAGACTAAGGCCACCTTTTACACACTGGGTAGAATTCCTTTAAAAAGGTTGTTGCTATGGAAACCTTTTCAGAAGTGGTGCTGGCTACTTCTTTGATAAATGGTAAACTGCAATGTGAGGTATGGAATTCAAATGAATTGTTGATAGGGGGCATTCTGGGGGGACTGTAGGCTGTTCAGAGGGGGAAGCCTACATCCAACTGAGGAAGGGGCCTCGGTACTGGGGCAGGGATTCAATGGCTTCATAGATAGGCATTTAAACTAATGGAAGGGGAGAGGCTAGTGCAGAAAGAGGCGAGAGCACTAACTCTAGTATTGGAGGCCCAACTGGCTCTCCCCATTTAGAAAAATGGGTCAAGAGCATCAGAGAGCAAATTAAAACACAGAAACAAAGTGTAATCCCTTCCCCCAGTATGTGGGGGCTTACCTGCTCCACAGCATCCAGCCTTATTGCCAGACACCATTATGCTCCTCTCTTCCCTTGGGATTTGCAACAGGACTAGAAGTGGAGTGAAGAGGGAGCCTCAGGATTTTTGGGGTTGTTCCTCCTGTGCCATTGCAGAGCTGCTTCTTGACACACATCAAAGGCAGCTGCCTGTCATCAACAGAAATCACTTTGGCACCCCCGACAAAATCATAACTTTCGGCAATTGATGCCTCAACAGATGTAACACTTAAATGCACCTGCACCCAAACACTAGGGGAACACAATAAATTGTTTAAGGGCAGGAGGTCTTCAAAATAAGGACTCTGGGACCAGTGCTCCAAGGGCTACAAAGAGGGCAGCCATCTTTGTCCACCTTGACCATCATCACATAGCAACAGGGTCAGGGGTCAGGAGCACAGCCAGTCAGGCTCCAGAAGCCTTCCAGAAGCTATAGGGATGCTCAAACACTTGATTATTCAACCAGAAGTGATGCAGCCAATCAGCCATTGAGTGACAACTGGTCAGACCCTCCTCAGTGACTGACAGAGGGTCTTAACCAATCAGAGGGCTGGATTAACCAATGAACCATGGGAACTGCTCAGGAACATTTCAGTCTGCATCAGAGAAAGCTTAGTGGCAGAGCTGCTGCTGAGCCTGCTAGGGTGGGAGGCCAGCCTGGGGTTTCTACATACAGGGACCAGAAGGTGCCTACTGGGCTTAAATAACCACACATCAAGAGAAGACTCCTTCATTCAGAGAGAATGAGAGAGAGCAACTGAAGTCTGCAGCTGAAGGCATTAAACTGTATGGGTAAGCCACCCTGCACCTGTGCCTTAGCATGCATCAAGATGCTTTTCAGAGACAGACCTGAGCAATCTAAGGAGAGATGGAAATAGCTAGGGCCTAATGTGACTGTGCTGATCATCATAGCCAGGTGAACTGCAGAGGCCTGGGATCTTCAAGACACCATGAGAGACTGACAGAGTGAGAGCCCAGCTGAACTGTGAGGTGTCAGAGGGTGACCAGTAGAGGAGAGCAGAAGGAGTCATTGTCAGTTATTGAACCTGCTGATGACAGCTGGTGAATGCAGCCAGGACTGCAGAGATGGGTGGAAGTTGTTGCCATCAAGGGTAACCATGAGTAATTCTTAGGGGCATTTGGATCCATCTACATGACAACTTGTTTCGGTCATGTTGCTGTGCAACAACAAGCCCTGGACTTTTAGCTCTGGTGTGAATCTGCACCCTGCTCAATTCATCAATGGTCAATTCACCCCCAGCATAAATATTATAAAACAAACTCATCCGGGGACGAATTGCGCTGGGTGGCAATTCACACTGGAGCTAAGACCCTACGTGAGTTGTTGCACAGCGAGATGACTGGGACAATTTGATGTGTCACCTTTGGATCTTGCACCAGTCCACATCTAGTATATAGTTTAGACAGGGCCGCAGTTTGGTGGCTGTGGTATTGTTTGAAGGACTAGGCCAGATCCAGCCAGGATCATATGCAATGTTCAGCAGACCTACACCAATCCAGCACCTGGGTACCCAGGATTCCCCAGGTACTTCCTAGGATTAGGGGCAGTGCTTAACTGGTACTATTTGTGATTGGGGTTGCGGCCAACAATACAGTCGGGCAGGGCATTGTGTTGGTTGTGGGAGCAGACTGCACTGTAATGTTTGGCTGTGCCTAGAAGGACACTGGAACTTCAAAGAGGAGTAACTACTATTGCATATATAAATGCTTTTATTTGCCATTAACCTGTCTTCTCCCTAGAACCTCATTCCTGAATCTCCCAATAAACCCTTTATTTGTTTAAATCCTTGTGTTGTGCGCATATTATTAATTGGGCATTAAGTTTTATATTTCATTACAGCAGTGCTTGTATTGTGTTGGATTCGGGTGGCTGTAACAGTGGGGACACTAATAGGTTGCTATTGTTTCCCAGGGATGGTATTAGCATTTTATCTGTCCCACTTAATCTTTTCCTGGGTGAAGCACCATGCAAATAACAACAGAATTTTAACTTAACATCTTTTTGGGTTACAAATCTGCACAGGAGTTATCAACCCATGCTCACCAAACTTGTTTGGGCCCATAAGGTAGGGACAGTGTGCAGTTATCTGTGGTGACCCAGTACATATTCTGGAGGAACAATTACCACCACAGCACCTCCAAGATCCTCCTGTACAAGTCAGCAACAGTTTAGGGACTCCAAATTTTCTTTGTGAAAATTGAACTGGCTTACCAGGAAGCCAAAAGTGGACATCATGATGAAGAGATGTTGACCCAGAGGCTGCCAGCCACTACTTAAATCCTTGAGAGGGCCAGACAGAGTGTTCTCCCTGGAGCCCTAGAGACTGAACATGAAAGGTGTGGGAAACACTGCTGTCTACTGAACAGCATACGGGAGAGATGCTCTACTGAGTATGGATCCACTACAGTGAGGTGCCCTGGAAAAGAACCATATAGGGACTGTACCAAGCAAAGAAGCAAGGATTGGATGCCTCATGATGGACAATCCTCTTGTCAGACCAGGAAGGAACCACCAGTCTAGAAACTGTAGTGGTTAGCTGGCTTAGTGATGTACCATAAGGTGATCCTCCCAAGAGAGGTGAGTGTTGGGTGCCCCTAGATAGACCATTACATCATGGGATGAGACATAGGATGGGGACCTTCTGCTACAGATGTGGAAGAGGACATTTGAGGAAACTGTGCCAATCTGTGCAGAATGTAAAGAAGTTCAGTGAGCAGCTCCAGGAGAGAACTATGAAGAAAGAAAGCACTGCACGTCCAAGACAAAATTGTCAGCAAAACCTATGTGGTGTTTTTTTTCTCCAAAAAAGGCTTTTGAGAAGAATAACTCATTGCCATCCACTGTGTCATACTGTACCTACCCCTTCCCACCACCAGACTCTTTAGAACAATGTACCCCTATCCTCTAGCTCCCACCTTCACTACCACTGTCCCAGCAAAGTTTGTCAGTTTCATTCAGTTTACAGTATCTGAGAATAGTCTTTTCCCCCCACCCACACATCACACATCTTGTCCCTATCTCCTAAACATACAATTAGCAATAATCCCCACCCTACCACCCTTTAACAGCCAATTTCCCATCTCCCCCAAATCCCCATGAAAATAAAGGATACTGCTTCCATATCTGGTATCTGTAAAGAAGAAACCTGTCTTATGCTGCATGTCCTAACTCTTCAGTGTCCTGCAACAGAATGAATGAAGTATTATAGTCTCACCTGTAATAACTGCTGATTGGCCACTAGTCAGTAAAGAAGGTGTTACTCTAGGTAAGGGCATCATCATTCATTTGTTCTATAACAGGACACTGAACAGTAAGGATGTCCAGCATGGAATGGTTTTCTTCTTTACAGATTCCTGGTCTGGTAGCGGTATCCTTTATTCTTGAACTTTAGGAGACCAGGAAGGTTGGGTGCTAGAGGGTGGTAAGGTGGATGTTTTCATCAACTGTATGTCTCGGGAATAAGGAGGGAGAGGTTTGGGATGGTGTTTGACAGGTGACATGCATCAGTGGGGGTGGAAGAGCTTTTCACAGATATACTGAAATTAAATTGACAAACTTTGCCTGAACTGTTGGAAGGAAGGGGAAGGTGGGTGCTAGAGGCTGGAGTGGAGCACCTTGTCCTGATAGGAAATGTCGGCAAAAGAGACCATTGGTCCATCCAGTCTACCCTGTTTTATCTATCCTACTCTGGGACATAATGTCCAGTCAGGGTTCTTGCCATCACCTCCCCCATACCCCCTGCCTCGCTTGAGCCCAGCCATCTTTGAAATTATTAATGGTTCCTGCATCCACCATCTCTACTGGTTGGCTGTTCCATGGCTCAACCACACTTTCTGTAAAATAAACCTTTTTCACACCCCTCCTGAATTTCCCAATTGCTAGCTTCCACTCGTGTTTCCATGTTCTTCATCTGCGAGTCCTGCTAAATATATCCCCACTATTTACCTTGCTCATTTCTTTCAGGACTTTGAAGGTCTCTGTCACATCCTTCCCTCCTCTCCTTTCTGGTCTCCAGTGAGTACATGTTCAGGGCCTTTAGCTGATCATTATAGGATCTGCCCTGCCTGCCCTGAATCATTTTGGTTACCATACACTGTACCGTCTCTAACCTGTTTTTGTTTTCTCTTAGGTGGGGGCTCCAGAACTGGGGACAGTATTCCAGATGTGGCCTCACTAGTGATTTATAGAGAAGCAGTATCACCTCCTTCTTCCTGCTGTCAACCCCCCTCCCAATACACCCCAACATCCTGGATGCCTTGCTTTGTTACATTGGTTAGATTGATTTAGGGAGCCGCTTATGATGACTCCCAGGTCCCTTTCCTCAGTGGTAGTGTCCAACTTAACACCTGCCATCCAATATTCCTTTCTGGGGTTCTTGGTCCCTATGGCCCTGTTCACACTGCTGCCTCTGTGGCTATAACATTTTGAAAACCATTTTAAACCTTACTATTACAATGTGTCCGCACTTGCCTTAATCCGGTTTTGAAATCATTTGCCGCCAATTTGCACTTGATCTCCATCGGAGAAGTGTCCTGAACCGGTTCCTGCATTGTGACATTGGCAATCCCACAATGCAGTGTGCAAAGTCCGATACTCCACAATGGGTAATGTTTAAGCCGCCTGTCCACAGAGGTAGGGGAACCAATTTAACATTCAAAACATTGCTGTAACCGATCTCAAGACTACCTTTAAACAGGTCTCAAGATTGGTTTCAAAACCACCTAGTAAACAATTACTGGTGTGGATGCAAACCATTTTAGGACCTTGCAGTAATGGTTTTACTCACCGGTAATGGTCTACGAGTGTCAGTGTGGACAGGGCCTATATACATCACCTTGGACTTTTTGGCATTGAAATTCGACTACTAAACTTTGGATCACCTCTGTAAATTTTGCAGAACCCTCTGCAGTGCCCTAACCCCTTCCATGCTGTCTAACCTGCCACGAAGCTTACTGTCACCTAAGAAGAGACACTTCTTGTGTTCCTTCTCCTATGTCACTAATGAATATATTGAAAAGGACTGACCCCAGTAGTGAACCCTGTGGCACCCCACTTGTGACTTCCCTGTCTCCTGACTTGATGCCATTTCCCACCACCCTCTGCTGTCCACCCCCCCAGCTGACCTCTGACCCATCTAACTAGATCCTTTGCTAGAAGGTCTGGGTGGTGAAATGGGGGTGGGCACAGTATGCCACAATCGGTGGGGGTTCTCCATTTTAAAAGGCTTTTTTGTGAAGAAAGGCCCTCTTCTCTCCCTTCTCGCCTCCAGCGCATACATCTTTAGCTCTTTCAATCTGTCCTCACAAGTCCTTCCCTGCTGTCCCTGGATCAACTTGTTTGCACTCCTCTGCACTGCCTCCACTTTGTCCCTTTCTTTCTTCTTAACCTAGTCTGCAGAACTGCATGTGGTATTCCAGATGAGGACAGACCAATGATCTATACAGTGGTAGATGCTCCTCTCTTCTCTGGCAGCTGATCTCCCTCCCTATGCACCCCAACATATTTGCCTTTGCCACTGCTCTATTGAATTACACTGTTATTTTTAGATTGTCTGAAATTATAACCACAAGTCCCTTTCCTCCATTGTGCTTTCCATTACTTCCTACCCCCATTCTGTACTCCGTTTTTGGATTTCTTACCCCAATGTGCATTACCTTGCACTTCTTGGCATTACATTTTAACTGCCACACTTTTGACTACCTTTCTAATATACCCAGATTCTCTTTCATAATTGTGACCCCTCCTCAGTACCCACCTGGCCACATATTGTATTATCACCTGTGAGGAGATATATCTTGCCCTGTATCCCTCCCAGTGTTGCAGATGAAGATGTTGGAGAGAACCAGTCCCCAAACCAATCCCTGTGGTACACCACTAATAGCCACCCTGTCCCAAGAAAATTCCCCATTACCACCCTTTTGTTTCTCGCACTCAGCAAATTTTTCACCCATCTTGTGAACTTGTCCCCCATCCCCAGGTTATGCATCTTCTTTACTAACTGCCCACATGGGACAATGTCTTTACTAAAGTCTAGACACAGTATACAGTGGCGTCCTCCAGGATGAAACTCATTTTTAAAGCACTCTCCAGTATACTGCAACAGACCTACTGAATAAAGCAATGTAATTTCAATGGCAATTAGTCCCTTTTGTCATGCAGGAAACTGTGGCATTCACTTCATCCTGGCAGTGCCACATTTTCCTGAATGACAAAAGACTAACTACCATTAGGTATTACTATTCAATAGATCTGCTAACATTCTGCAGAGTGCTGCAAAATGCTGCATAATTGGGTTTCATCCTGGGGGATGCCACTGTATATACACTGCCTGCCCCTTGTCTGCTACTCTTGTCACTCAATCAGAAAACTCTGTCAGATCTGTCTGACAAGGGATGACTGTCCAACCATGAAATCATGCTGCCTTATGTTCTGAAGTCTGTTTGCACTAAGGAAACCTGTCAGCCTCTCCCGTATGTTTCCATCAAGCTGCATCGACAACGAAGTTGTTGAAATGTAGCACAGCGAAAACCAGAATGCCGACAGGCGAAATTTTGCCTCTCAGACATTCACTGTTTATAGAGCCCGCACCCACCAATTTTTTTAATTAACAAATTCTGAGTCAGAATTTACTCAGAAGGGGTGAAACACCAGTGAAAGAAGCAAACTTTTGACATCTGGTTCATTACAGTGACAATCTCAAATTCATTCAAAGTTGTCACTGTAATGGTCATCGATGTCAAAATTTCACTGTTCCTACAGTATACGATCCTATATTATGGTCTCCAGCAGCTTATACACTGTATGTGTTACACTGACAAGTCTGTAGTTCCCTGGTTCATCCTTACTCCCGCTCATGTGCAGGGGAACTACATTCGCAGTCCTACAGTCCCTGGGTACAATACCTGTCTCAAATGTGCTATTGAAGAGCTCAGTGAGTGGCTCCACTGGGACTTGTCCTATGTCATTTAGAACACAAGAATGCAACCCATCCTGGCCAATAGACTCACCCACCATCAGCGTGCTTAAGCCCTCTAGCACCCTTGTCACTGAGATTTGTTTTAATTTTATTCTTCTGGTAATGAGGAAGGCCCATTAGGCACAAGACCTGTTTTCAGGGGAAACTCAGGAGCATTGGGGAGGTTAAGTAACTTGCTCTTGTGGAGGTTGTGGGAATCAAACCCAGGTCTGCTAGATTGGATCATCAACACACTCCCCACCTTGATAGCGCAGTCAAGCAATGGTCCCTACTCTTCTACTGTGAACAGTGAACAGAAAGTTTTGTTCAGGCTGTTTGCCTTTCCTTTACCCTCCACCTCCCACTCATTCCCCTCCTTAAATCTGATAAATTCCCTGCTTATTTTTTCACTTCTTTCAAAAGCAATGAAAGAAGGTATTGTCTCCTTTCCTCATCCCCTCCTCTATTCTCAACTCCACATCAGCCTTAGCCTTCCTCATGGTCCAGCTAGCCTTCTTCCAATTATGAAACTTTACGCTATCCCATCCTCTTGGCTAGATTTGTATTTTTTGAATGCCTGCTGGTTAACTAGGATCTGCAGCTTATCCATTAGGTAGGGAAATGGGCAGGCTAGGTGGGCCAAGTGGTCCTTATCTGCCATCAAATTCTATGTTTCTATGTTTCTCTTTGCCCTCACAGCCCCCTACCTCCCTTGTGAACCACCATAGTTTTGTGCTTCCCGTATTCTTCCCTACTACCCTAGCACAGAGATTTGAGATGTCAGATATCACATTTTTGCAGATTTCTATTTTGCTTCCACCCATTCTGTCCCTCTTACTGCTTCCAATTTCCACTTCAACAGCTCCCTTGTCCTATCAGAACCAGCCCTCATTAAATCCAGGACCTTTGCTTGCAGTTTGATATCAATTTGATATCAAGCCATATTGTCTGGTGGTTGCTGGAGCCCAGATATTTACAGTGAATAGCAGTACCATAGTACCCAGGAAATTCTAGGGTCTAGGTTCTCCTATGAAAAGGAAAAAAATGCTTAACTTGCTTTTTGAATATAAAACTGATACCCTTCTGCAAGAATCCCATTTGGATACATTGCTTAAAATCTGGGTATCACAAGTAGAATGCAACTGCTGTAATAGCAAAAAGAGGAGAGTTGTAATCTTAAAGAATGGGTTAACTTTGTAAAGATGAACCATGTCACTGACTCAGGGGGGCATTATCAGATTCATACAGGATTTCTAAATGTACAAAAAATTGCCCTTTACAAAGGTTATGCCCCTAATAAGAATCACAGAGATTTCTTCTATACCATGTATGGTAAACGTGGTAAGTTGGAGGATTTTTAAAATGATCCTTGTAGGAGACTTCAATAAAATCATGGATAGTAGTGCTGTGCGGAATGGGGGATTCTGCCGGTGGAATTAGTGTGGAATGATCATTTCACCGGCAGAATTTCTGCTAGGATTTCTCTTGTTCACCTGTGGAATTCCACCTACTGTGATCCACAGAATAATATTCCATGGAACAGTATTTTTTGTGTGGAAAATTATTCCGCAACAATTTCCATGGAAAATATTGAGATCCTCGAATACTGATTTTTCCATGGAAAATCATTCCAAAACTATGTTATGCTGCAGAATTCCACCATTCTGTTTCCAGCTGAATTTGGTGAAATTTCAGTGGAATTTTGAATATTCTGCAGAATTTCGTTCCACCAGAATTTGAAAATGTTGCACAGCACTAATGAATAGGTGTTGCTTAAAGGTTAACACAACTTTCTCCAAATCTAGGCAGTCCTTACACAACTTATTATCTAATCTGAGGCTTTTGGACTCCTGGAAATGTGTTTACCAAAAGGAGAGAGAGAGACCACACTCCCCTAGACATACCTCCTACAGTAGGCTTGACCATCTATTTATTCCCCAAAGTATGAGCAACTCTCTTGTTTCCACCCTAATAGTGAGGATCATTGTATCTGACCATATACACCCTAAAATGTCAATAATGTTAGATGCAGACACCCGAAGAGACTTATGATGGAGGTTAAACATCTCTTTGCTGAATGACGATCACTTCAAGAGTATGATTGTCCAAGAGATTAACTCCTTTTTTGAACGTAATGATAATGGGGACTCATACATGGCTTGCTTATGAGATGCTTATAAAGATTATATAAGGGGTGGCATAAACAGTTATTCCTCTACTACAAAAATGAAAAATACAAGATCTCACAGACAAAGAATTGTTCCAAACCTTAGAAGGTCAAAATAAACCATACTACCTAGGAAACACCCAGCTGGTTCATCAAACTACCAAGCTGAAATATAAAATGACCACCATTTATTCCTCTAAGGCAGAAAATACCTTATCTAGAACTATATCCAGAAGAGAAAAAGCTTTTTTTAAAATGAGGATATCAGACTCACTGTGTGTGTGTGTGTGTGTGTGTGTGGACTATGTTTAACTGTGGCTGTTGTGGCCGTATTTATGTATTCCCTCACTGTTTTTATGCACTGTATCTTAAAATTGTTGCTATTATAAAAGTGCTGTCAGGGTGTAGGCCCAGTCTCCCTGAAGAAGCGTGCATGTATAAAATTGGTCAGGGCCTATGGTGTTATTAGGTGTTTCTCAGAAGAGCAGGGCCTTGGAGTTTTTTATCTCATTGTGTTTACTGCACTGCAATAAAAATCAGCTGGCAAGCACAGTGCCTGGTTTGGTGTTCTTTTTTCATGTAGATGTATGCTGTCTGGAACCAGGCACCTATGTGAGTGGAGTCAGTTTTTCTTGCATTGGCTTATTTAGAACTAGACAGGCATTTTGGGAATCTGGGGAGAAGGCCGGTAAGCTTCTGGCTTTCCAACAGAAGAAGAAAGCCTTACAAGATGTTATTCCTGGCATCAATGGTATAAACAATAAGATCGCCATTCCAGAACAGACATCAACAACCATTTTATGAGTTTTACCAGCAACTTTATACCAGTAATAATAGATACTTGATGTTTCAAATTAACCAGTTCCTATCTACTCTAGGATTCCTAAAAATACAGAAACTGAAACAGATATCATTAACAAACCCATGATCATACCAGAAATAGGTCAGTTCAGTCCTTCCTCTTGGGCCACATCCCAGGGCCAGATGTTATTCTTGGTGAGTTACATAGCATTAGCAATTATCCCCTAATGTGTAGTATTACTTACACAGAATAATTACAGAACATCTGCAAAATAATCTCTCTTCCTGACTCCATGATTGAAACTACAATCTATGTAAAGAAGAAAAAGAATTAGCATTTATATTGAACTTTTGTAACACATTGTATCCCAAAGTGCTTTACAAGCAATGAGGCACTACTAGTCAAGTGACTGTAAAGGTGTAGTGGCAACACATTCAGACATCAATATCCAGACACAGCCTTGGACAATTGCATGAGCTGGTTTTATGGGAAGGGGAATGTTAGCCAGCACTCTTGGGAGAATCCCATACTCATTTGAAAAGTGTCTTGAGTTCTTTTACTTCCATCCAGACACTCACCAGGACAACACCAGAGATGGGCAGAAGGGACCTTAGTTTAATGTCTCTACTGATGGATGACACACCCTGATAGTTCAGCACCCCTACAATATTGCATTTGGGTGCTAGTATTTATGGTATGAGTCAATCCTGGTGTGGGACTAGAACCCATGATCATCTGGCCCAGAGGCAGATATGGTACCAACTGAGCCATGTTGACACCTGCGTGTGATTCTAAAGAAAGAGAAGGATACCATGGATCACAGAAACTATAGATTTATTTCCCTATTAAGTAAAGATAATTTATTTATTTATTTAACTTTGATAACTGGGTAAGTGTACTGATACGAATGCCTTTTTCATGTACGACCTGGGTGAGTAAGCACAGGCAATAACTCAGATAAAACATTATCTACATCGTAAAATCTTGGTGAAGATGTACCTCAGCATGAGCGTCACCAGTGCAATAGAGGTATCCTGAGTTATAAAGGGTCTTACATAATTGGGGATGAAGCTAATAAATAAAAACATGTCATTACTAATAGAGCTTAATCTACTCCCTTTAATAAAAATGGTTAACATAGATATGGTGAGATAGGCTAAACCAAATTTGTCCAATGAAAAAAAAAATAAACATAGTATTCTACATAGTAAATAGCTTACCTGTACTAATCCAAAATAAATGATTTAGTAAAATAGAATCCATGATAAAAACATTTTTTTAGGGAGGGTAAACTTTCAGAACTTAGTCTGACTAAATTGAGGGCACCTTGAATAAACAGAGGATTTGCACTACCTTGGTGGCAATGGCACCACTGCACTGTTATCTTTAAGCAGTCATCATACTGGTTTCAGGATCCCTCTCTTGTGAACAGTGTACGTGGGTATAAGTGGAAAAAAGTACAGTGAGTTCCTATAGCCTATAACATTTCTTATTTTTACCTTTATAGGCCCGCATAAGTTATCACCCTCATGTCACAGGGCACACAAAAGTTTGTAAGATAATTGTAGAGAAATCAGTCTCTCCCCTTGCCTCTAATGCTTATGTGGGACAATACATTCTCCTATACAACAATAAGCTATTGAAATATTTGGGATGAGGGAAAAGAAGAATATCCACCTTGAAAGATTTAGTTGACCTAAGCATGGAGATTTTCACCAGCAGATGAAACTCAGAGAAAACCTAATATACAAAAGTTCAATTCTGGAGGTATTTACAGATTGGAGAAGCAGTGAGCAGTACTCTTCTCCTACAAGACTACTTTATCCCAAACCATTCAGACTGCATTAATTTTTCTCAGTTAATCTTCTTTGAAGGAGGAGCTAGAAGAGTTTATATACTGATCACTTGTTATGAAGTACCGCAGAGAAATGAAAATAAAAAATAAATGGAAAAAAGACTTAGAAATCACAATTGTATCAGAAATATGGTTGATAGTCTAAGAAAACACCCTAGGTGAATTGATACATCATCAATCATTGATTTTTGAAGGTCAGTCATGACTGATTATTGTTAGTCATCAAATGTTACCATAACATCTTCAGAGGAGATCATGATCTGAGATCATCATCTAGATCATGATTTTATCATTAAACATGCAATTTCAAATTGCCAACTGATGATTATTGATTATTTTTGTAAGCTTAAATCAGCAAGGTGGTTATTGATGATCTGTGGATGATCAACTGATGATCATTGATGATTATATTAGTTCAGTATTACAAGATTGCAAGTCACAGAAGTAATGCTTAAAGTTTTATACGTTAATTACAAAAATATGAATGTCACATATCAGCTTTAGACAAATGAATTATGAATTATAATGTAAATCACATGAAGTCAGGTTTTAATCCCATTAGGAAGAGTACATGAAGTGTCTGGTGTAGGATACATATTTGCATATTTCAGCAGCACAGTTTATGGAACAGAACAATGGTAATTTCTATTTTTAAATTCATTTTGCATTGACTGTATTAGTTTGCAAACTATTAGGAAAGGTTCTGAGCACAAACCAAGTACTTTTAGGAACTCACCACAACCATAAAATGAACCACTTAATGGGGATATATAAACCAATATGAGCCTTTCTTACTCCAGTAAGATGTGAGGTACCAGAGTAAGCATACCTGAAAACAGTGGGCTTCTAGAGAAAAGATATCATAATTGATCATTCCAATAAAAATGTCTTAATACAAGATAAATTCAAAAAGTATAGAGAAAAGATAAATTGTACTTTTAAATGTATTTCTGTAATCTTGACCATGGGAAATCATGAATAATCATGATGATATGAGATCATCATTAATCATAATCTAGTGCACTTACCCGGTCAACAAAAACAAAATAAATAAATAAATAATCACCATCTCCATAACTTCATGGTTTTTGATTGGCAGCCATTTAACGTTGATGGTTAATTATTGTTAATGATGATCGCAATGATGGTTTTTGAAGCTTAAACATGATCTCTGAACATAACTGGATAATGATCATTCATGATACATCATTAAAAAATCATCATCTTTTTGGATGTTTTTCACATATTGAAACTACAAACAAGCATTTGTCAATGCTGGATGTTCACCACTGATCAAGAAGCCCTGGGGTACTGGATGCATTGTGGTACACTGTGTAGGTTATGTATTACCAAAGTTATGAGACAGCATTTGTAAATTTGAATGCAGGTTCATACATTTATGTTTTAATATTTTGCCCCAAATTGTCAACACTGCTGTCTCTATGACCCCACCTCATAAACAAATGCAGAGGAAATTTTCAACTCCTGTCTGAAAGGCGCTTTCATACAGGGAGTGGGAAATCACCTTTCATGATGGAGAAACACATTTTGGGCAGGATTTGAAAATGACAGCTGTCACATTCATGAGGTGCTGTAAAGAAATGGCTATGTTGAAAAATTGGGTAAAAATATTGAAAATGACCAGTGACGAGCCTGCATTCACAAAATTCAATGCAGGCTCATAACTTTGTTGTTTTTTAATATTTTTATACCACATTTTCAGCATAACTTTCTTGTGACTGCGCCTCATGAGCAAGGGCACAGAAAATGTTGAACTCCTTCCTGAAAGGTGATTTCATGCAGGGACTACAAAATCACCTTTTGGGATGAGAAACACATTTGGGGCAGGATTTGAAAAATGGCAGCTGTCACATTTATGAGGTGCTATAAAGAAATGTCTATGTTGTAAATCTGGGGGAAAAATATTAAAAATTACCAAAATTATGAGCCTGTATTCACAAAATTCAATGTAGGCTCATAATTTTGTTGTTTTTAAATATTTTCTACACCAAATTTTCAACATAGCCTTCTTATAGCCTCACCTCATGGAAAAGGGCACAAAAAATGTTGACCTCCTGCCCATAAGGTGATTTTGCACAGGGACCTCAAAATCACCTTTCAGGATGAAAAAACAAATTTTGGACAGAATTTGAAAAGTGACAGCTGTCACATTCATGAGGTGCTGTTGTAAATTTGGGGGTAAATATATTGAAAATTATTTAAGTTATGAGCCTGCATTCGCAAAATTCAACATGGGCTCATAACTTTGTTGTTTTTTTAATATTGTTACACTAAATTTTCAACATAATCTTCTTATGACCACACCTCATGAACAAGGGCAGAGAAAATGTTCAACTCCTGCCCAAAAGGTGATTTCAAGCAGGGACTGCAAAATTTCCTTCCGGGGTGTAAAAACATATTTTGGACAAGATTTGAAAATGAGAGCTGTCATATTTATGAGGTGCTTTAAATAAATGGCTACAGTATGTTGTAAATTTGGGTAAAAATATTGAAAATTACCAGAGTTATGAACTTGCATTCACAAAATTCAATGTAGGCTCATCCTCCTCCTTGCCATACCCCACCCCCAAGCCTGCCCAAACCCAGTTGTCTGCACCATCCAAACCATCTATCCCTCCCTAGCACAGGCCATCAAAAACAACTACATTATACGCTTCTCAGGGCCCTTCTACTCCTGCTGCTGATGTCAGGGAACATACACTCCAACCCAGGCCCCCCCTCAGCCCCAACCCAAAATGTCTTGCTACTGATGAACTCCGTATAGCGTCTATCAATATCTGTAGTCTACAGCAAAAACTCAACAATCTCCAGGGATGAATAGCCCAACACCAGCCTGATATTCTATCCATTGTCAAAACATGGGTCTCTAAGGACACATCCGACTCGGCTGTAACCATTACTGGGTATTCCATCTTCCATGAGGACAGAAGTGGGAAACGCTGTGGGGGCTGTGCTATTTATCTCTATGTTTCCTTGCAGGGTCAAGCACTCCCTCCAGCCCAATTGGAACATGGTGCCCAAGCACTCTCCCTGAAAATTACTGCTGGCAAGGCCAAGGCCCCCTTCTTTATTACCTCTGTCTACATTCCCCAGCAGAAAAAAACAGCATTTCAGTCTGTCCTGAACTACCTTTCCCTCCTGCCTCCCAAGTTGAGCTCATAGCATTAGGGGACTACAACATCAATTGGCAATGTAACTCTGCTGCCCCTTATAAAGATGCTATAACAGCCATTGACCTCTCACAAGTTGTTTCCTCCCCTACTTGCTTAAACCCCCCAAATGGATTCTTTACCCTACTTGACCTTGTACTAACCAATCAGTCTAATAAGATCACAGGTGTCTCTGTGCTCCCTAATGCCTTGAGCGGCCACTCACCAGTGCTTTGTACCTGGTCATGTAAGGTAAAAAAGCCAGCCCCGAAAACCATATTATAATGCAGATGCAAACCAGGTAAGCTGGGGCAATTAAAAAAACACCTTGCTCACTGGGACTGGTCCCCCCTTGAATTGGACCCCGACAGAGACTTGGCTCTTGACTACTTCATTTGCTCTTTTAAAGGGACACTGTCAACCTGTTTTTCATCATACTATTTCTGGTTAAAACCCTATATTTTATGATTTCTTACCATCTATAAAATTAATTGATGTTGCTGTTTGTTTTGTCTGTCTCCTTGTTTTGTAGAACTGAATTGCACTCTAATTTATATTTATAAACAACCTTGTTTTGTTTACAATCCTGGATCTGTTCTTACTGCATGCTTCCTGAGCTTTAGAACACACCCAAACAGTGCAGTCACTCATGAGGTAGTAGCCTCCTAAACTTCCAGTGCATCATGAGGGGCTAGACTATGTTGTGGGTGTTTCCAAGTCCAGGAAAGATGCAGTTGGAGCTGATGAAGGAATGTAAACAAACCTGTGTTTGTGTGGTAACACCAGTGTGGTGGGCAGTCTGTTTTTCACTTTTTAAAAGAAAAAGAGAGTCAGAATCAAACTACCAGCTCCATCAGCAATCTTTACAGAATGTTGGCAATCATAAAATGTGTTTTTTAAACTACGGACACTTTAAGACCTAAGGGAGTTGACAGTGTCCCTTTAACTCGGCATGTGACATATTTACCCCCTTCTCTAAATGCATTGTAAAAGTCCCAGCCACCCCTGGATCTCACCGGCACACATAGACCAGATGATCACCTAGCCCTCAAAATCAGCAAATTGGCTGACAGACAACAATATCAGGCCACAAGGAATAAGTGTACCTGGGACATATGAATGGCCAAAGTCGAGCACTATAGGGCATCCCTCACCTCATCCTGGGGCAGATGAAAAAGGTTTGGGGATAACCTGAAGAAATTCTATGGGAAAACCATGACTGTTTCCCCCACCCAACTCAACATTAATGGCTATATTTCCACTGACCCCCAAACTCATCACAGACACCCTCAACGCCTCCTTTTCAGACCTCAGTAGTGTGTTCCCCCCACTTTTTTGATCCTCATACCATTCCCTTGCCCCCCACCACCCCCTTTTCATTTCAAACCCTCCCTATGGGTGGCAAAGTCCTACCTCTTAAAAGCCATAGGTAAGTCCCAGTTCAGTAATGATACCCTGGGCCTTAATCACCCACACTTGACCCTTGATGAGTCCTCTCCCCCAACCAACATTCTTAATTGCTCCCTATGCCTTGGTAAATTCCCAGCCAAATGGAAAGTCGCTGTCATTACCCCCATTCACAAAAGTGGTGACCTTACTGTCTTGGGGAACTACTGCCCCATTTCTATACTCCCCCCCAAGGCACTGATGAAAATCATCTCTGACCAACTTACTGACCACCTCTCTAAACACAACCTTTTCTGCAGGGATCAACATGGCTTTCAGAAAGGGCACAGCACCACCTTGGCACTGCTGGAATTCACCAGTGCTATCCACACTGCTCTTGACAAAGGGTGTCTGGCTGGGGTGCTGTTTGTGGACATGTCAGAAGCATTTGACACCATCAACCACTCCCTCCTCCGATCTGCCCTCACCCTCACAGGTCTCTCCGTGGATGCCATCAAGTGGTTTGCTGACTACCTAACTGGTAGATCTCAGCAAGTCAAGATAAACAACACACTCTCCACCAGTCTCCCAGTTAAGTCTGGGGTGCCCCAGGGTTACATCCTGGGGCCCCCTTCTTTTTAGTCTATTTCTAAACACCCTGCCTAAGACCTGCTCTGGGCAATTGCTCCTATACACCGATGATGCAGTTCTCTTCTCCATCCACTCAGACCCACACACACTTCAGTTATGCTTCCTAATCCTTTAAGAGGCAAGAGGCAGAATCCTGGTTTGGTGAGCACTGGTTAGTGCTAAACTACAAAAAAACAAAGTTATGGAGTTTGCTCACCACCAGAGCAAACACAAAGGCCTCCCACTGCAAATCCTTAACTCCCAGTTGTTAACCCTCAAGCAGATTGATACATTTAAAAAGCTTGGCATCACCCTAGACTCAGCACTCAATTACCATGAACATATCCACCTCCTTAGCACTGCTGTCAACACCAGAATTGACTTGCTCCACCAGTACAAATATTGTCTCCCCCCCAGAGGCCCTCTGTCTAGCTGTCTCATCTTCTATCCTGTCCGTTATCAACTATGGGATCCTGGTCTAGGGGGCAGCTGATAACACTTCTCTCTGCAGAATCAGAGTATTCCTAAATAAAGCCTACCACCTTGTTATGGGTAGTAACTGGATGACACACACCTGTTCTTTGTATAGTCTCTCCAACTGGCTTGATTTTCATGGGAGGCTTAGGTATCAAACATGCCTCCTTGCCAAAAAGTGCTCCAATGGAATAGCTCCCCCTGGCCTCACCACTCTTATACAACCTGCACCCATGATGAAAGCCACCCACAGCTACTCCAAATCCCCCTTCCTGATTCCCCACTGCAGAACTACACTGGGTTAGAGAACCTTCTACTATAGAGCTCCACTCTGGATGAGTGCTCTTCCCAGTGCCATCACCTCTGAAAATAAGCTAGGCCATTCAAAACCCTCCCAAGGGAACATCTCTGTTCCTCTGTTGCCTGTGACTGCTACTAGCCTACCCCAGTGTATTTCACTCTACCTACTACCAAATGGAATCACCTCCACCCATGTCTGTCTCATCCCTTGATTTGAATGTACCACCCCCGTCTTTCATCACCCCATGACCTGACTTCTTTTCCCTGTAAGTCCTGCCCACAACTCATTATCTAGACAAATGACTAATATCCTGCATATTTTGTGTAGTATAGCTGCCTTCCTTTTTGCCACTCAACAGTTTATCAATGTATAGCCTTAACCAATGTTTAGTTCATGCCTGTAACCTCTGTTTAATATCTTTCTCATGGCTCTGTATTCCCTATGTATTATGTGCAACTGTTTGTTATCTGACATGGAGTCTTTGTAAAGGAGTCTCTGACTCAAAGGATTGTAATTCCTATATGTTTCAAATAAATAAAATAAATGAAATAACTTTGTTGTTTTGTAATATTTTTACATCATATTTCCAATTTAACCTTCTTATGACCCCACCTAGTGAACAAGTGCAGAGAAAAGTTTCAATTCCTGCCTGAAAGGTGATTTTGCATAGGGATCACAAAATCACCTTTTGGGACAGATTTGCCTAATGTCACTTAAATTGTTCATGAGGTGGGGTCCCAAAAAAGGCATGTTGAAAATCTGGGGCAAAAATATGCACAAATAGCCAAGTTATGCCACTAAGTTCAAAACACCATTGACATATATTGAATTGCATACTTGTTTCTTCAGTTTGTGGTCCAGCTTTGAAGAGTGAAGACATGACTGTGGTCCACAAAAGATGATGATGTTGGACTCCTGGTGGTGTGTGGGTGCTAAGTGGGATGGTTGGGTGGGGGGAGAGTAACAGTGGCAAAAGAGATTGATGAACGTTTTTCTTTTTACAAAAGCTGGAAGGATGTGTTTTTTTCTTTCTTGTTGCAACACTGGGAGACTGGACACCCCCAGTATCACTGTTATGTTTGGGGGGGTGGGGGGATGCTGAGACAGAGGATAGGGTGTGGGGGATTACAAAAAAACAAACAAACAAACAAACAAAATGAAGATGTGACTGTGCATTGGGAGCAGCGTGGTGCTGGACTGGAGGGGTTCACTTATGGGGTGGTGACACTGAGGGATTGGGCACCCCCAGTGTCACTGCAATGTTTGTGGGGGAGAGGAGTTGCTGAGAACAGTCATGGAGAAGAATGAATGAATGAATAAATAAAAAATAAATAAATAAAAAATAAGAAGATGTGACTGCATAGTGGGAGCGGTGCAGTAGTGCACCAAGGGGGGTTCACTTGTGAGCTGATGACACTAGGGGATTTGGTACCCCAGTGTCAGTGTTATGTTTGTTGGGGGGGCTGAGAGGGAGGGCCATGTGCAGGGGAGACAGTCATGGGGCTGCCACTAAAAGACATTGATGGATGGTTTCATTTTATAGCTGGCAGACATTGCAGGCATTCCAGGCTGATCAAGATGGATCAGTTGGCTTGCTGGGTGGTGTACACCAAAGGGAAGAGCTTATCCATGATTGGGTCAGATCTTTCTTTTGATATACATGAAGTTTCCACCCAGCAAGCCAAAATTCCATCATGATCAGCCTGCCTGATGATTGGTGCAGCACAGACTTGCCCCTAAAACACTGCTCTGCATTGGATGAACAGTGTCACACCCACCAAAAGGCAGTACTATTGTAATCATATAGTGAACAAATAAAACAGTGCACACCAAGTACTATAACTGTAAAATATTTTATTGGTGCAAAGAATCACTGACCAGATACCCCACGTATTGACTCAAAAATGAGACTTCTCCAGGGAGCTACATATTGTCATCAGTAAGGCAGAAGTACATTTTCAGATGGTTTCCTTATCATTAATTTCTAACCATTAATTACTCCACTTTCCAAAACTCCTACTTACATTAGCCCTAATGAGAAAAACACAAACCACAGTATGACTGACTATATAAACACACTACTGCTCTGATGTCCTTGGTTTTGTCAGTTGGCTTTTGCTATAAGCCATCCTTACTCCTTTTGAAAGTAATCTTGAAGTTCATTTCCACATTGTTATGAAAACAAAGTTATAAGTAGAAATATATTTTTTATTTATTTTATTTAAAATGTATTAACTGGGTAAGAACCCATGGGTATAAATGCCCATTTTCAAGGGTGACACAGGCACAAATAACATATATTCAGCCATGCATACAGTACATAACACAATACTTAAAATTAAATAATATATGTACAGTACATAGCATAGTCTGAGGTCAGATAAGTACAATGTATTAGTCATTAAGTGCTAGATATACTAATGTGCATGCATCAGCAGGATCTAGAAAGAGCACAGCCTGGCAGTATTTTCTAGGTGAAAAAAGTGAGCTTCAGCTTGAGTTTGCAGCTGCGCGCTGCTCTGTGAGGATGCAGAGTAAGCAGGGTCTCATTGAAGGTGTTTTTTTAATCCTGGAACAGGTATGCCAGTGTTGCCTGCATTTTGAGGACAAACCGAGACCTTTCCAGTATTTCTTGTGCTGCTAGTTTTTGCCTGTGACAAGTTGTGGTGTTACCAGCAGGTGGCAAAAACCAGGAGTTTGGGCACTGGTGGAGGCTGTTTTTAGTCGCTAGTTGGAGACAAACCCCGCTGGGGGATTAGCTACAAGGAGACTGCAGTTTTTGTTTTTGAGTTCTTGAGTTTTCTGAGCTCAGAGCTAGGAGCCCCTTCCCTCTACAAGTTTTTGCATTTTAAAGCTGTTTAAAGCTGCTTTACTGAACAAAACCACACAAGACAAAAAAAGGGGGGGCTCATTTTCTTTTCTAATTTTAGTGAAAACCAAACACCTGTAGGGAGTGAAAGGACTCCAGCATCAGGTTCTTGTTAGAGATAAACAAGTGGAAGGAATGACAGACAGTGGCAAATCATGTAATAAACAAGTTTATTACAAAAACACAGACTTACAACCTGCAGTAAAACAAATACTGGGAGAAACAAGTTCCCCTACGTCTAGACACAGCAATTCTCAACAAACCTTTCTAGAACCATGCTTCTTATAGTAAGATAAGGAAAAAGGTGTGACAGTTCTCATTGGCTGAAGCAAGTGGTACCATTGCATTGCTGGATAGAAAATGTAGCGTCAGCAGGAAGAAAAGGATTACGTTATACAGAAGACATAACATTACTTAGAACAAAGATGGCACAGAAGTTGTAGCAGCTGCAAGGTCATTATGGAGCAAAGCAGTGTTAGCAGAAATATATGTGTACAAGAATACTTTGGTAAAAAGATATGGTTAGGCCCAAAGTACGTATGCCTCATATAAGCAAATGAACATTACATCTAACAGAAAACGAAAAAATAATGCTGCACAATGAATGTATACTGTATAGTGTATATACTTAGCAAGCATGATCCCTAGTACCCATGCTTGTACAGTGGATACCCATTACTACATATTAGTGTAATACAGCAATATTACAATAATAATAAAACATCTGTCATTGGCGTGTGTATGAAGGTGCAAGGCGTGTGGCACCCACGGGCAACATTCCTCTCCTTGTTGCCTCAAAAGGGGCAACAGAACCATAGGGAAGTGGTTGAAATAATTTACAAGTCTGAAGCATGAGCCTTGTAAAAGAGTGTTAAACATAATATTTCATGATAGTATGCCACAGACAGAAAAACGTTAGTATTAATAATATATGATAAAAAATAAAACAAGGTTACATGTGTGATGAATAATCACAGATTGAAACCTAAATGGAGGCAAAAATGTATGTAGTTTGTAAAAAGCAGACAGATAGTCAGGGTTACTGTCAAAAATGGACCTGTTCAGGAGTTGGCACAGGAGTGGTCACAGAGGGAGCACAAAAATGGTGTGTTTGTAAAACATAGTACAGAACTCAGGGATGTCAACACCACAATTGAAGTATGTGAAAAGATGCTAACATGTGATACCACATAGAACACAATATGACATAACAATGTCTGTTGATGAAGAAGAGTTCATGGAATCCACTTTGAGAGTGGATACGGTACATGCTACCTAGTGTTGAGGTGTGGCACACCCTTGCAGCTTGATTGAAGAATCTGTCGATAATGTGTCATGACAGAGAGGTCCTTATAAAACATATATGACCAGTTTAGAAAGTTGATATGAATAACAGTCCACAAAGTGTATCATTTGCAGAAAGGTGGTAACCCCACAAGGTCCATGGGGCAATGCAGGTGGTAATTGAAAGATGAAACACCATCATAGTAAGAAAATCAGTGTTCATGTTGCTGGCTGCTGGATGGCTGGATTGGCAGATGCCTTGGCTGGTGGTGCATTAGATTGTGCATTGAGTCCTTTAAGGGAATATCCACACACACTGGCGTAGTGTTTGTGTTGTGGCAGTTGATCACTCCCTGGCACAAAGATTAACAGTTTATAAGTAATAATCAGTCTATATAAGGTGTCAGCCAGGCTTGGAAAGAGCAGCAATGGAGAAAATGGATGTCTTGCTTGAAGATCAACCGAAGAAGAATCTTCTTGCTGAAGTTAGGGGATTGCCTCTACCCCAGGCTTTGCTTAATAGTAGGCAGACACAGTAGGCTTGATTGTAGAGTCTGAATGGGCTGTACCTTGTTTAGTTGATTTAAAGGTTTACAAACAGGTGTAGTTTTGCTGAAAACATTACACTTGCACAGGTAATAGTATCCTGCTTCATGTTATAGTCCTTATATGGAGGTAGTGAGGCACAAAGATGATAATGACATTGAAGTGGTGGCAGCTGTTTTCTTTTCAGGAAAAAGATGAATGTTTTGACAGCTTAGACGAAAGTGTTATTGCTGTTGTACATGGAGATGCTGTGTGTGCCACACCGTGGAAACCTGCAAACTTGTAAAGTGTGTTAGAAAGAGACTTAAGAACACATAAATAACAATCTTTTATACCAATGACCTTTTTGTTTTGTAAAGAGTGGTGTGACAGAGCCTAAATTTCTGACAATAGTGGAAAGAGAAAAATAAAAATGGGGCATCGACCACACACCTGGGGTTGCAGGCCGAGGTCCAATAATACCATTTGACCATCTGTGAATCTATGACAATGTCATGGCTACACCCTGCTTTCAAATCGCAGAAGAAGCTATGACAGTGATGAACATGATTTCCCTATCTATGTATTGCTGGCAGGCCTAACTGATGCCTGTGTTGTAAAATCTTGTAATGTTATAATAACACACTCAAAACATATAGTTAAAGGCAATATGCCTGTTACACTATGCAATAGTGGGACAAATATATATATATTGTTGGCCTATGCCAACTAATAATAGTGTCTATTGTACCTGTGACAAGTGAAAAGGTCTACCTTCTTCACACTGTATAGTGAAATACTCCAAAGTACTGAGGGAGGTAAGGCCTACTACGGAACCTTGAAGCATAGGTTCTGGAGCAGAATCTAAATTCTGCCATATTATAATTGTCAAGATTTAAAATGATAAAACGTGCATAGAGTGCACTTTATTTTCCAGGGGTACCTGGGAGTGATGAGACAAACAGAACATTAATTTTCCTGAAGTTTTGCTTGGAACATAGTGTAGGGATGGGTCAGCAATGCTGGTCCCAGCATCTAGGTTTGGCTATGGGCATTAAAAACATTCATAAATGTGGAGCAGTTCTCTGAATACACACTTGATAAAGTGTAGCAAGATGTACAGTATATGAAAGCATAATAGCATAAGCATAATGCATACTTTTCGCAATAGAATAATGTCAGTATTGAGCATAATGCATAAAATACATTTTAAACAGAACAAATTGGACTGCAAGTATAGTTTAGAATCCAGGAATCTTAGAGCATTGTGAATTAATTTGTGTTGACCACGACCATAGAATAAGTTGCAGACAGTGGGACAAAGTTTAAGTTTGGAAGTTGCAGTCCTTGATAAAAATTATTTAGTTTTGGTTGAAAGAATTATTTGAGCAAGCCACCACTCTGTTTTTTTTGTGAACTTGTAAGGCTTTTTTAGGGTATACAATGCTTTAGAACTTTGAAATTATATAAACTTGTTTGTGCTTATAGAAGGCAGATGATTGCATCCATTGCAGTAAGACTATGGAAAGTTGGTTTGTATTTGTCTGACAGGATGAGAAAGCTGAAAAGACAATCAAAAGATATGAATATGTGGAAATACATACACAATCCCCCCCCTCCCCAGCTCAGCTGTGCTGAGCTGTGTTATACTGTTAGAATACGTTGGGTCTTTTTAAAACCTGTAAATAACAAATAGTTATTAGCAAATACACATTTTGTTTTATTTACCCCTGTGGGAAGAAGGTGACATATCTTGCAACCCCTATGGGTGTTGCACTGGAAGGAAGGGTATTATGATTCCCCCCAAGCTCCTACTGTGGTAAAAGAGGCAGCTTGAACACTGTAGCAATAAAAGGGTTGAGCTGTTGGTGGTGACGTGGTTGCTGAAACAGAAATGGTCTGGCAATTTTAGTAGCCATTCATGCAGCACCTTAAAAAGGTGTGCACTGGATAAATGGTAATAGTGTGGCCCCAATGCTTTCCCCAATACATATACTTTTTAAATTATAATAAAATTATATTGCAATTATTTTAGGAAAGGTGTCTTTATACGTTCCCAGAAGATGGGGAACTTTCTTTTTCCTAGGAGAAAGAAAGAAAGAAAGAAAAAACATACACAATCCTGAAAATAAAACAAGATTATTTTGATAGGATAAAAGAAGCCAAGCTTCCCTGGGTTCCCTTATCCTAAGCATTACAAAATGTCAGCCAAGTTCATAAAAGATCCGGATTGATGGTAATATGTATATCTTAGACTACATTTTGAAAAGAAAAAATTATCACACCATGGTCACAGATAAAAACAAAAGTCATTGTTTTTAACTGTATATCATAAACTCTTTTAAAAACAGCTATAATATTAATTTTTAACAGTAAACTATATATATATAAATAATGGGGGGGTGGTGAGTAACCCCCCTCCCTTAAGCACTTTGTGTAGTATGGGAATCACATGATATTGTTCAGGAACAAAGGAGCTGTGCTACAACCAAACCTTCGTGGAGGAAGGCCTTGGGCATTGGCTGTGTTGGCTGCAAGCCCAGAAGAAAATGACTGTCCTTTTTGCTCGGACAGACTGCAAGCACTATAAAAAAAAAGGTAAAATTGTAGGGTTCATCCTTGGTGTGTTTCCATGAAAACATACATTTTGTGTGGAAATGGGTGCTTTAGATAGGGACACACATTAAATTTGAACTGGTAGTGACAGAGAATGTTGAAACACAAGAAGGTCAAAATACGTTCTAAAGGTCACATGGTATGAAAATGATGGCTGTTGGGAATGAAACACAGCCATTTAGGTTTGAAACAGTAATGCAGTCAAGTACTAAGCTGCACTAAGGTACAGTATATACCTTTTGTGAGAGAACAAAAATTAATACCTAGGATGTGAATTAACACAGTTATAGCACTGTATCATGGAACCAAGTGGTCATTAAAATGCAGTGTATTATAAAATGGCTCAAAATGGAAATGGGGATAAAATTACCTGTTCCATGAAATACAGTGCAATGGGACATCACAATGACACCAGGAGCAAAGAAAATGGATATACATGTGTTTATGCCTTATAAACTGTGACTGTAGAAGTTTGAATCCAGTCAGGAATAAGATTAAGTAATTTGACTGTCAGCCCAGAGGAGCTGGCATGAATGATTAGACACATGTGGGTGCGTGAGGATAAGTTGCTTTTCTCAAGGAAAACTTAAATGAGACTTTAGTTAAAATGAAATGTTAAATTAACCATTGTCCGCTGATTCCAAACTAACATTGACCAGTATAATAAACACACTTTTAAGGCACGGTACAGTACACATTCTGGAGACCTGGGTTTGAATCCCACAGCCCCCACTTGCATACTGTGTGACCCTGAGTAAGTCACTTAACTTCCCTGTACTCCTAGGGTGCACCTGTAAACAAGCTTTCAGCTTAGTGTGTCTCACCTGGTTAAACAATTGGAAAAAAAACCAAAAAAAAATTCTAGTAAACAATTAATCTTTGTAAACAAATAATTTTTTAGCACTCCTTTTTCAAACACCATCCATTTTTAACCACACAAACAATCAACACTTTCGTTGCCATCTTGAACAACTTCTGCATAGGAAATCAACTGTAACAACAGGATTCTAACAACAAAAATCTTGTATAACAACCCCGATATCATAGATAGCAAGAACAACGGCTATCAATGACCCTGAAACATGGATAACCACACCAATAATTAGTCACGGAGCACATACCAATCATAATATATACCATTGAGTCTGAATGTATCCTAAAGTGACTAGCAATAACAATTGAATAAACGCATATATATCACACCCAAACTGTTGCAGATGACATTATAACAGCTTTAAACATTTACCCATGGTAAGCAGTAGTTCTTGAACCATGAAAAAAAAGGTTCGAGCCAAAAATAGGGAGTGAACTGTAAGAACACTAACCAGATATCAATTTGGGAATAAATGGCTGCTTGCCCTCCAGGATCAAATGGGACAGTTTTCTGTTTCAAAATCTCTGATTGTTTGGCCACAAATTGAACAACGGGCAGAATGGCTGATATCCCGGGTGTCTGGATAGCTAGCATAATGAGTATGCTGCTTATGCTGCATGAGTAGAGGTCTGTTTGCATTTCACATTTAATATGAGGCATTTTTAATGTCTGTAAATCCAGTCTTTTGGTTAGAAAGGACTGTGTAGGGCAAGCAAATGCTGACTTGCCTCCAATGCTGGTAGAGCAGCACATGTACAGCACTGGGCAGAAATGCTGAGTACAGAATGTCCTATTGACCTTGTGTGCAGCACAAGTCTGATTAGCCCTCTGTAGGGAGTAGACACACTGACAAACAACATAAAAGCAAGAACATGTGGGAAACTTGAAAATTAGCCTGGAGCTGTCACCTACCGCTTTCTGGTCCCCGGTAGGCAATCAGTCATCATGTGAGGTTTGCTGTGACTCAGTGTGGATCTGCCACAGCTGAGAACAAAGCCGGTGTGGGTCTGCCTCACCCACTACCACTGTAAGTACGAGCAGGCCCAAGTAGGCAAAACAAAGATTGCACTACACTGCTCGACCTTTAAAATTAATTGAAGGCGAAGCTTTCCTTGTTTAATTTCTTCCTTTTCCTAGTTGCCAATATGTAGAGAGCGAAAGGACTCCAGCATCAGGTTCTTGTTAGAGATAAACAAGTGGAAGGAATGACAGACAGTGGCAAATCATGTAATAAATAAGTTTATTACAAAAACACAGACTTACAATACCTGCAGTAAGACAAATACTTTGAGAAACAAGTTCCCCTACCTCTAGACGCAGCAATTCTCAACAAATCTTTCTAGAACCATGCTTCTTATAGTAAGATAAGGAAAAAGGTGTGACAGTTCTCATTGGCTGAAGCAAGTGGTACCATTGCATTGCTGGAATGAAAATGTAGCGTCAGCAGGAAGAAAAGGATTATGTTATACAGAAGACATAACATTACTTAGAACAAAGATGGCACAGAAGTTGTAGCAGCTGCAAGGTCATTATGGTGCAAAGCAGTGTTAGCAGAAATACATGTGTACAAGAATACTTTGGTAAAAAAGATATGGTTAGGCCCAAAGCACGTATGCCTCATGTAAGCAAATGAACATTACATCTAACAGAACTAAGAAATAATGCTGTAAAATAAATGTATACTGTATAGTGTATACACTTAGCAAGCATGATCCCTAGTTCCCATACTTGTACAGTGGATACCCATTACTACATATTAGTGTAATACAGCAATATTACAGTAATAATAAAACATCTGTCATTGGCATGTGCAAGAGGGTGCAAGAGTGTGGGACCCACGGGCAACACACCCAATCCTGGGGGGAGATTTTGATTCTAACTGTGATACCTGAGCTAGATACCATTGTTCTACCAGTACACACATTCAAGTTTAAAGTTTAAAGTTTGAGGTTTTAGGTTTTAAGATAGAATTTCAAACTGGCATGCTAAAACACTATTGGAGTGACATCACAGTACCTTCAGAGCTTTTATTTCTCAGTGTACTCACATGACCCAGCTGGTTATAATGTGAATGTGTGGCATTCTGTACTTAGATTCATCATTTTCCAGACAGCTGAGAACCACTACAGACAGTAGCAGCAGCTAGTAGCTACAACAGCTAGAACAGCTGCATTAACAAAAAAAAAGACATCTGCTGCCTAGGTTGTACTTTGGGGTTTTGCTATCCCTGTTCGATATCAAGAAGTAAGTAACTGAATTAAAATTTTAGGGGTATGGTGTATTTTATAAAACCACTAAGGGAAAAGCCCTTTGGTTTATAAGTGGTGTATGTGGCTGCTAAACTATGAGTAAACTTTAAGGATGTGAAATTGATAGAACTACTGACAGAACTACTTGATTATTTGCTGATTGTATGCTGTACCAGACTCATTTGAGTTTTGAATTTTGAGTTTAGGAAGTAGCCAGATTAGATGGTTGTAGGGGATAGTGTAGATAATGTGGAATAACATAAATAATTTGAACCTGAAACACCCATGTTCCCTGCCATTTTTAATTTCTACCTGAAGTTGTCTCCATTTACTTTGCAGTGTATCCAAATGCTGAACATAAAAGTGGAAAGGGGGGACATAAAGAAAGAGAGGAATGCTATGGATTTTGTGAAGGAGGTTACGCATTAAGCCCACATGGTTGCAAAAAGGTGACAAGATCAAATTAGAAGGAGGACAGGGATGTAAAGAGAAAGAGCTGAGAAGCAATAGGGATTCAAGTACTGAATCTGTGTATCGAATTGAACCACAGATCTTCTTCCAAACCATGCCTGTACCACCACAAGAGATTTTGAGTGACTTCCGAATGACTTGAATTGACTACAGCCAGAAATTAAGATAACAGAAACTAAAAATCAGAGTGCCACATACAACCATAAACTCCAGCAAAATTTGGCAAAAAAAAAAAAATTGAAGGAGCAACCGAGTAAAGAAGGGTTTGAGTTTGGTGTAAGTCACGCTTTTTTTTTTCTTCAGTATACATTATTAGACTCCCAAGTTCCAAGGAAAAAAAGTTTCTTTACAAGATTTTTAAGACTTTTTTGAAAAGGGTGAGCAGCGTATAAAATGTCTGGGGCATTTTTTGCAAAGTTGGACACTGGGACAATAGGATGCACCTAACACATTATATACATTAACAGTGAAAGTAAATCTAAGCCTAAAAGGAGAACCTCAATAGTATTATTTACCGGATTGCTTATTGGATTTAGTAACTGCTATTTACATAGTTCCACAATAATATAATTAGCACAAATTTGGAAAACTACATACTATAAGTGCAATATAAGAGTGCAATATAAAAAGGGAATGTTGTTGCATAGTAGTTCTAATCATTACTATAGTGTATTTATATATTTTTGCATATTCTATCTCTGGTACCTTTCATATGGTATTATGATTTGTATGTTAGGTTTATTTATCCAATAGAGTTTGTTGCACTCATTGATTTTTTTGAACTAAGGGTTATAGGAAGACTGCACTGCATTGTTCTAGATTTTTTTGGGGAGTGGAGGTTTCCTGTGTTAACTTTAATACAAACTTAACTAATAGGATAACTACGTCAATAATATGACAATAAAGAGGACTAGAAGCCCCAATTCTACAAAAAAAGAAATCCAAGGGGGCAAAAACAGACAAAACAAGCAAAGGAGAAAAAACTCCGAAAGTTAAATAAACAATTGCAAATCACCTTATTTATTAACAAAAATATGGGGTCAGAAGGTAAAATGATAAATAAAATAGTTCTGGAACAAAACCAAACATCTACACCAAAATCTGAAACAAGTTTGAGGAAAGGGAAAAGAAACATGGGGGCTACCTTGTAGGAAATAAATAGAATTAACATAACACAAACTGAAAAATCTAAAGGGGTGTAGACAGGAGATCATGAGGAAGACATGGGCAGGAACAATTTTGAACCAATTAATAAATTGAATGAAGAAATTCCACTCGAAGAGAATGTAATTTCTAATTGGGAAGTGTCTAATAACCAATCATTACAGTCATCGCATAGTTTCTGTACACTACCTGATGTAGCAAAACAAATGGATAAAGAACGCCTAAAACTGATTACAGACATAGAAGCAAATTAAGTTAATGAATTTAGGGTAAAAAAAAAAGAAGACAGAGCACTAATAAAGAAGAAGAATTAAACAAAATAATTTCAGAATTACAATATACTATATCTGGGCTAAATGAATTAGAATCTAAAAACCTAGAAAAGAAAAACAATGAAGATTTTTTTACAACAAATCTTGAAGCAGGACAACCCCCAGAACAATGGGAGGAGAGTTCTACTCACAGTATAAGTCAGGAAATATGTCTGAACAAAATTGTGAATTAATCATTTAAGGGACTGATATGCAGCCAATATATTGCCGTATGAGCAACTAACATATATTAAACAAGACTTAAGTTTCATTAAAGGAATAGCGATTGAAAATAAAAAAAGCGATTGATACTATCAAATTAGAGTTGGTAGAAGAAGTAAACACAAAAACAAAAAGGAACAAGGAAACCAAGGTAGAAACAACTATGATCCCCAATACAGAATTGGTAGGAATCTCAGTTGAGGATAGCACATAAAATAGTGAAGAACTGAAATTAATAATGACACCCCACATGGAATACAGGAGTGATAGTATAAGACAATAAAGTGGGCTAATCAATCATTGTGGGAAAAGGGGGTGAAATGAGAACATCAAATAAAGAAACATAAGGAAGGGGAACAAACAAAGTCAGAGACCAGTACTAATACATTGCCCAGAAATACTAAAACTGGGAAAACCAAGAAGGAAACAATCAAAAAAAGGAAGCAAACAAAAAGAGAAAGCACAACCAGGTAAAAAGGAAGAGAAACAAAGTAAGAAAGTCACCCAGAATAGAACTACCAATGCAAAGAAAACAATAACAACAACAAAAAAAAACAAGGAAGTGCCAGGAAAACATAAGGGAGACACCAAGAAGATGGAACAAAAGGTGAATTTAGGATCAAATACCCAGGGTAAAACACCAAAATTAAACCCAAGTCAAAAAGGAATGAACCAGTGGAAGAGGAACAAAAGGGGAAATATTTGGAGAGTCAGGAGGGAACCAAGGATTCTCAAAACTTAGATGATTTAATTAAATTTCTAAAAAAAAAAAAAACCAAAAGAATACAGATTCTGTAATGCCACTCTACAATGTAAGCATCCGCCCTGAAGAAACAGAAGCAATACGAAATGACAATATAAAATCTCTACTGACTACAGCAGTAGAGGGAGATCCAAAATACAGCTTTTATCATAAGACCAATACTGGAAGAGGATTAGGTGTTGGTGGTATTCAACCAGTTCTTTATTTTGAAGGCCATAGAAAACAACAAAGGAAAACTCTCCCAGACAGGAATAACTAATGATAAAATAACAACATTGGGACATTTGTTCCCAGAATATTATAAAATGAGAAATACAGGGAGAGATCAACGCTTGAAAGCACTATCAATATTTGAAATAAATCATTAACAAACTGAAACCAAATATAATCTGAAGAATAAACTGGGAGAAATCATTGAAGCAACCCTAAAAATCCCAAAGGTGGGAAGGGCCTTCACAGAGCCACAAGATGGGAAGCAGGAGTCCAGATATCAGTAAGGATGCCTACCAACAAATAATGAAACAAGCATTTGTCAATGCCAAATGTTGTCGCACTGGCATTGGCAGTGGTGGAGCTAGAGATGCATAGCACTCTGATTTTGTTAATGTGTTGCGAAAGGTGATTTTGCACAGCGAGCATGCCATTGTGCAACACAGCTGTGGAAACACGTTTTGGGCAGGCTGTGAAAAATGGCAGCTGGACTGTTGATAAGGAGGTGTGCACAAATGCCAGTGGTGAAAATGTGGCATGAAAATATTGCAGATTGATGAAGTTACAAGGGTGCGTGGAAACTGCACAATGCACGCTTGCAACACAATCATTGTATGGACTTTCGGCACCAAATTTTCAACATAAGCATTTTAGGACCTCTGCTCATGAATAGTGTCACTGTCATTTCCTCAAACTGCCCCAAAAACTGATTTCGCACAGTGACCGTGCAATTTCGCGCCAGACATGTGAAAACACATTTCAGCCAGCTGTACTATTCATAAGGAGGCATGGAAAAATGCCAATGATGAACAGCTGGAGTGAAACTATTACAAATTCACAAAGTCATAAGCATGCGTGCAAACTGCTCAAAGTACACTCGTAAAACAATCATTTTATTGACTTTCATCCCCAAATTTTCAACATAGGCATTTTAGGACATCTGCTAATGAACAGTGTCACTGCCATTTTCATAATGTGTCTCGAACATGGGCTTTCCATGGTGACCACGTTATTCTGCGCCGGAACTGCGAAAACAGATTTTGGTCAGGATGTGAAAAATTACAGCTGTACTGTTCATTAGGAGGTGCAGAACAATGGCACTGTTGAAAATCTTGAGTGAAAATATTATAAATTTGCGAACTTACAAGCGTGCATGCAAACTGCACAATGCACGCTTGTAACACAGTCATTTTATGGAGTATTGTCACCAAATTTTCAATACAGGCATTTTAGGACCTCTGCTCATGAACAGTGTCACTGTCATTTTCACAATGTGTCCCAAACACTGATTTCGCACAGCGACCTGTGCTATTCTGCACTGGAAATGCAAAAACACACTTCGGCCAGGATGTGAAAAATGACAGCTGTATGGTTCACAAGACGGTGTGGTAAAATGCCAATGTTGAAAGTCTGGCATTAAATATTGCGAATTCACTAACTTACAAGTGTGCATATCAACTGCACAATGCACGCTCATAAAACAGTCATTTTTGTTTTGTTTTCCCAAAATTTGCAACATAGGCTTTTTGAGAGCCCCCATGAACAGTGGCACTGTCATTTCATTACTTGGCCCCAAAAGGTTATTCCATGCAGTGACTGTGAAATCACCTTTTGGGACCAAATAACATCATGACAGTGCAAGAATTCATGAGGTGGGGTCCCAAAAACCCCATGTTGAAAATTTTGGGCCAAAATTCCCAAAAATGCCTGAGATATGCAGCAAAGTTGAAATGCCCTATTTATTCCATTATACAGCTTTCCGGCATTTCTTCAGTTCGCGGTCGGCTTTGAAGAGTGTAGACGTGTTCCCGATCAACCGAAGATCATCACGCCAGACTCTGGAGGTAAGTATGGGGTGAGGGGCTGTCAGGGAGGCAGGGTGTGCAGAGGGGTGGGTGCTGGTGGGTGGCGGGGAGAGTACAAGGGGCGTTTTCATTTACGGGTAAAAAAATTCGACATTCGGGACAGTTTTGGGGATTTGGCATGCTGGGGTGGGCTCCCAGCATGCCACCTAACTGTTGGGGGGTCTGTAGCCAATGGGAATTGAGCACCTCATCAGCACACAACATGGGGGATGTTATTCCAATGGGATTGGGCACCCCATCGCACACACAAAGAAAGTGGGGGCCAACCGTGGATTGGGCACCCCCTCAGCATTTAGCAATGAGGGGGTGATTTATGCTGACGTGGAGTGGGCTTCCCCATCCACACATACAGAGGGGCAGGGGTAACTGACAGAGGGACTGGGTACCCCCAAAGTCGGCAGTTTGGTGGCCACTGTGCCACCATGCTCATAATGTCCACGAGCATGTCCAGGAAAGGTCCACTGCATCTGATGAGCTTTGCTCAGATTGCAGCAGACCTTTGCTTAGATGTGCTCACCACATTATGTATGCATGGTGTGGCACCTGCATGCAGGCTGATTGGGGAATGAGGGATGCACCTACTGATGTGTGCCCTGCATTTACCCAACAGTGACCACGCCTCCAAAGCTGCACTACCCCAAGATGTTGGCTGCGCAAGCACTCCAATATAAAAAGGATGTGAACTGGACTTTATGGGTATTATATATATATATATATATATATATATATAAAGAATGGAGTCTACACTTATTATTAACTCCAAGGGGTGGGGATATCTGGTAGAACAAGCAAGTAGAAACATGGAAATAAATGTAAATGGAAAAAAATAACTTCCTACAGTTAAAAAGCATTTGGGAGTTTGCACAGATGAAAAACCAAGCATTTTATCATGGAACATATCTGAACTGAAAAACAAATTAGGAGATAGGGGAATTTATTAAATACCTAAAACATTTTGACTATATTAACATCCAAGAAACTTGGTTAAATGATGGAGTTAATATGGATGGTTATAAGAGCTATTATAAACCTGCCATACAAAATAAAAAAATTGGAAGAAGTTTCAGGGGATTGTTAATATTGTGTAGATTAAATAAGACCTGCTCAACAGAAGAAATATAATTTCATAATGAAAACATGCTGGGGGTGAAAATCTGTGTCAACAAGAAATAAAAAAAAAATCCTAATCAATGTATATCTTTCCCCCTCAAGAAAGCATAATGAGAGGGGGTAAAATATTAAACCAACTTGGTCACTTCTTTAATAAGGATATTTCTGATAATCCATCTAATACATGATTATTCTGGAAGATCTTAATGCCAGGGTGGGACTATACCACACTATTTCCAAATATGTAATTGGGTTGTTATCTAATTCCACAATTAATCATTTGAGCAGTGCTAGAAAGTCAATGGATGTAACTACAAATGATAAGGGTAGAGTTATGCAAGATGTTTACCAATAAAAAAAAGTTACATTATTGAATGGTTGAACAAGTTGGGGCAATGAAGGCAGTCATACTTTTATGTGGGCAAGAGGGGCTTCCATCATAGATTTGGTTTGGATAAACTTGAATATGACTATTGATAGTCTAAACTTACTAATGGGTGACAGAGTGGAGAGTGAACATCTACCACTGGAACTCAGAATCAATAAGGGAAATGTACTAAATAAATCCAAGATAAGAAAGATTAGCAACATAAGAAAAAAAATAAAGGGTACAGAGTGGAAATTAATAAACAGCAAAATATTCCTAGAAGCTGTGATGGATAGATGGACAATACGAAAAATGGAAGACTTTCTGGCTACAGAAGAACAAAAACAGATGAATGAATACAATAGAATTAATTCAATTAGAAAATCTAGTAGGAAATGAAACAAGGCTTTATGAAGGATATGGATCACAATGGTTCAATTCTAGTTGCATAAAATCAAAACAAAGACTTAATTATCAGTTTAGATTGGCTAAGAAACATCCCAGCAAGGAAAATAGAAAAACACTTAGGGCCAGATATTCAAAAGGGTTGCGCCATGCGCAATAGGGTTGCGCCTGCTCAAGTCCAAACTTGCTCCATTCTGTGATATTCAGCAGGAGGCAGTTGCACCACAGAAAACATGCTGAGCAACAGCGCAATGCAAATGAATGCATGCTGAACTGGAGGGGGAGGAACCATGCATAAACTGCACAGCCTGATATTCAGCCGGGCTGTGCAGAGTTGTGCAGGCACAACCCCCAACCTGCGCCTGCAGGACTTTGAGCCAAAAAAAAAGGCCTAAGTCAAGGGCCACCCACAGATGAGCTGCTGTATTGCAGGGCACAACCCAGCAGCTGCCACCTGTGGCTGGCCTGCAACCCAGTCCCTGTGCCCCCCCTGCAGCCCGATTGCGGGCATAGCGTACTCCCCCCCACCAGCCCGATCGTGGGCATCAATGTGGCTCCCCCCCTCCTCCCGTACACATCCCTGGTGGTCCAATGGACGAATTGCCCTACTCCTTGAGGCGGTATGTGTAATAAAAACCACCCCGAACATAGCCCTGGTGGCTAGTGTCCCCCACCACCACCACAGCCCCACCACCCCGCTCCCCAGCGGCCAGGCGGCAGCATCCCACCACCTGCCGCACCACTGCCGCCCGACTGGCTGCCAGTAGGGCTGCCACGCCCATTGGTGCAGAGCAAGAGCCAATGGCGTGCAGCCCATACTAGCAGATGACAGTCCAGATTTATGAATGATGTTCATTCACAAATCTGGACTGTCATGTAGGGCTGCACGCCCATTGGCTCTTGCTCTGCACCAATGGGCGGCAGTCCTACCAGGCAGTCATCGCTGGTGGCGGGTGGCAGGCAGGTGGGATGCTGCCGCCCGCTGCTGGGGGAGCGGTGGTGGGGCTTTGTGGGTGGGGTGGGGACACCTAGCCACCAGGGCTATGTTCGGGGTGGTTTTATTACACATACCGCCTGTGATCGGGCAATTCAGTCCACTGGACCACCAGGGATATGTACGGAGGGGTGGGATTTATACACATACCACCACGATCGGCATTTCAGTCCACTGGACCACCAGGGATATATGCGGAGGGGGTGGGATTTATCACACATACCGCCCACGATCGGGCATTTCGGTCCACTGGACCACCAGGGATATGTAGGGAGGGGAGCCACATTGCTGCCTGCGATCGGGCTGGTGGGGGGGAGTACACTATGCCTACGATCGGGCTGCAGGGGGCGTCGGTCCCCAACAGCTGCTGCCTGGCAGGGCGCCAGGCGCAAGTCCTCGGGGATCGGCACACCTACATGCTAATGGCGTGCAAATGGGGACATAATCACATGCAAATGGCCCCCCTGTGCCTTGCATGAATTATAGCCCCATTTGCATGTCACCTTTTGAATATCGTGATTTTGCACGTGTGCAATGGTACTTAATGCCACCGCAAGTTGAATGCTTCACTCTGTCAACTTCATGTGGCGCTAGTTCCACTGCCATGCACAGTGGTTAAATGCTAGGATATTCAAAGGAGTTGCTCAATAGCGCAACTTCTTTGAATATCACCCAGGACACACCTCAGCGCAACTATTTTGTGCAGCTCAAGGGCTTGTGCCTATGAATGACGCAGTTTGAATATCCAGCCCTTAAACTTAAGAAGGATTATAATAAGGTAATCATTACATAAAAAGAAAAACATAGAATGGAAAATTGGAGAAAATTAGAAGAGGCGTTATAAAATAAGGATAACAAAACATTTTGGAATATAGTGGTAAAAGGGTGTGATGAATACAGAGACAGTTTAGAATTGCATTTCGAACCTGAGAACTGGGTTAGACATTATAAAGAATGATTTTTCAACCCAGAGGAACTAGATGAAAATAATTCTGTACTAGAAACCTGGATTCTGTTAGAAAATAAAATTAGTACTGGGGAAATAGCAACAGCACTATAAACATTCAAGAGACATATGGTCCTGGGACCTGACGGTATTCCCATAGATGTTGTTATTAACCTAATGGACTATTTGATCCCTACCCTTCATAAACTTTTTGAACTCATTACTTCATTTGAAATGATTCTAGATTCATGAAGGGAAACAATAATTGTTCCACTATTCAGGAAAGGCAACAAACAAGATCCTATATGCTACAGATCGATTATTTTATTCGATACAAATCAACAAATTTTCACTTGAATATTAAACAGTCACATTGTAGAGTGGATTCATGATAATAAGCTAGATGAAGCCCAGTCAGGTTTTATGCACAAACACTCCATGTTGGATCAATGTCTTATACTGTCACGCTTAATACATAAATACATGAAAATTAAAGGATAAAAACTGTTTTGGCCTATTTCTTGATCTTAAGGCAGCCTTTGACAGTATTAGTAGACAATTATTATGGGATACATTAGAAGAGATTGACTTAGATAGTTACTGGGTATTTTGAAATCACTCTATAAAAATTCTAAGATCCAAGTAAGATCTAGTTCTGGTGGAGATAAAACCCAACAATCCAAGGGAAATAGAGGAGTTAGATGGGGTGAGTCCTGTCCCCTATATTGTTCAACCTATTCTTAAACCAAATTTTAATACAGTTATACAATACAGAATACCATATGCCTAAAATTGGAAACAGATATTGTTTTAATTTAGCATTTACTGATGATAGAGTCATTATTTTGACTTATCAATTAGGGCTAAAAAGAATGCTAGTTGATTTCCATCAAAAATGTATCAGGGCTTCTCTCAATATTGATGTGGAAAAAACAAAACTAATAGTATTTGGGGAAAAAACAAAAAAAAAGGATGTACACTAAAAATAGGGAAGGCAAAGATAGAACAAGTAAAGGAATTTTGATACTTGGCGATAACCATGACTAGTGAGTTTTCTTGGAATAGGCATATTAAGGATCTAGAGACAAAATCTAAAACATTTTTACCATCCCTGTTTAGTTTTCCACATAAACATGGAGGGAGTTCAGTTAAATGTATTTTAAAAGTAACCAATGCTAAAATTAGATCACAGCTGTTATAGGGTGCTGAAATCTGGGGCTTCAATTGTATTAACAAGGTGGAAAAAAACATTAAATATATACTACAAATGCCTTCTAGGACTACCACAAGGTGCTCCTTCATCCTTGGTTAGAGCTGAACTGGAACAGCTTCCCTTGGAGTGCTTGATTCAAGAAAGAATAATTTTGTACTGGTTAAAGGTCTATAGCATGCAGGATTCAAGATTGCTGTGGATTTGTTTTGAAGAAGAATTAAAATATTAAGATAACCAATTCACATTCCCCATGATTAGGGTTGTGGAAGCATGGATGAAAATGTATGGCCTCCTACAAAGCATGCCAGACACTTTGAGAAGGCCATTCGTTGAAATCCAAAATACAGTCAAAAATAGAATAAGAGACATTTTTCATAAGAAATAATTGGAAATCTCTAAATATAAGGTTAGTAAGTGGATGGCTAAAAATAAACAAGAATTTAAATTTGGAAGATAGCTCCAGATTATGAAACAGTCAATCGATAGGAAAATATTTACCAAATTTAGATCTGAGTACTATAAATGTGAACATTTGAAATCACTATTCAACAAAAAAGAACTGAATTCCAATGGTAGATGCTGCTGTAGGAAGGGTGAGGATGATATTGTTCATTTATAGTGTATGTTAGAACATTGTATTCTCTCAAAATTCATATTTCCCTAATGTTGTTGTACCATCGATGTGATGTCATGATGTTGATGTACCATCATGAGTATGTCACATCGATGGTACAACAGCCCAGATCACGTTTGCGCATGCGCAAGTCACGGTTTCTCCTCGTCCGTAAAATGGCCACGGTAGTTCAGCGAAGGCATGAGAAGACACTGGAGGAAGTTCTTATTGAGCAGTAAGTGGCTCTTTCTTTAAATATTAGCCAGCACACAGTAGGACACCAGGAACATATTTAAAATGTGGACCCGAGCTGAGTGTTGTCAAGGACACGGGCAGGGCGGGGGTCCCCTACATCATGGCGCGACTGGGAAAGAAGTCGCAAGGTTTTTTTTTTTACTGTTGCCCATACACTATAAAAGACAGTGGATGGGCAACAGTGGACAACAACACTGGTTCACTTCCCGAGGTTTTCATGCCAACCAAAAAACTCTCGAGCTTCGCTCTCGAGGTGTTCTTGGTTGTCATGACAACCTCTCGAAGTGAGCAACAGTGTTGTTGTTCACTGTTGCCCATCCACCATCCTCTATATTGATCATGTGTCCACTATACAATGTACACAGAGTCAAATTACTAGAGGACATATTAAAAGTACTTATTTATGATCCAGATGAAAAGACGGAGACATTTCTAAATTGCACTTCCCTTAAAATACTTAAAAAGAATTATGTCCTTCCTAAAAATTGTAGATACTCAAAAGCTGCATATGAATGAGAAAGACCTTGATAAACCTTTGGGAATCAATTGAGTGATATCTACAGAATAACAATAATTGCACTATAATTGCACCTTTAACCCTGGGGGATTGGGTTTGTGATATGGGCAATTAATTTTAAAATTATAGCTAGAAAACAAATTGTCTAGTGAATAAATGTTTTATGTATATCATATTTTTGCATAAATGTAATTGTAACAACATAACTTGTCAGACAATAAAAATCATTAATTCATTCATTAAATGTCATTATTTATTAGCATCAGTCCCATATATGTAAGACCCTCTATAACCCAGGGTACCTCTATTGCACTGGTAAAGTTCCTTCTGAGGTATATCAAAATATGCCATCCCTTGAAAAACTGAAGATCACTCTCACTTTCTCTCGGTCATGCTTGCAGGCAGTCCCTGTTTCATAAACCAAGGCTGAAACAGGTGTAGCAGCTGGACACTTTGCTGATAACTGGGAGCATTTCACTCTGCATGTTGAGGTTCATTTAGTAGATAACAGAAATGCTGTTTAAAGAAGAACTGCACTGACCTGGTCAGTCCAGTCATTTTTCCCTCTAGAAGCAGATTTTTTGTGTCACCCTCGTGCTTCGCAATGTGAATATATTTGAATGATAGTGGGTTTTGAGATGCATGTCACTGTTAGTCCAATGTAGGGCAGGCTGGAAGAGACTCGACAGAGTCAGACCAATCATCAGCTAGGCTGATCATGACTCTCTTCTAGTTTTGCTGGGTAGAGACTTTGTGTAGTTCAAAGAAAAAAAGCTGCCTGAATCATAAGGCATCTCTTTTCATAGGTTTCATAGGTTTTTATTTAGATTCAAATAGTGTTATCCTTTAAAGACCTGCAACATTAAAAAGCTACTAAATATCTTTGTTCAGAATAGTGGTTATCGAGTGCTTCCTTAAATTGGTGCATTGTATTACAAGATACAACAGTTTGTGGCAGTGTGTTCCATTTATTGACTACTCTCTGGGAGAATCAACATCCCCTTGGGTTCTTGTTGTAGGCTTCACCTTGTAGCTGGTACTGGTGGCCTCTATTTGTTCTTTGACTCAATCTAGCTTTCAGATGGACACATTCCCAGAGATCAAGTCCCTAAAGACACTATATACTAGGCACATGTCACCTCTCTTTTGTTTGATCTACATAAGCCACTCAGCAAGCAGAGCTGAACAGCATCATGATCAACCTGCTGTGGTCCTCCCCTCCCAATGTAAATGCAATCTCTCCCACCCTCTGCCAAGTATCCCTCTCACCTCCCATTGTTCCCCTTCTTATATTTCAGACACTGGGATGCCCAATCCCCAGTGCTGGCTAGTACCCCCCCCCCACCCATTTTCACTCTGTGACATTGGAGAGCCGACTCCCGGTGACACCAAATATAACATCAACAGTGGGGTGCCCAACCTCCACTGTTGGTGCCTGAAATAAAGAAAACTGGTCTTTGGTCTTTTTTTATTTTTATACACCCTATTAAACAGAAAACCATGCATCAATGTCTATTACCGCTGCTGAATCACTGCTGCCATTACCCACTCCCCATCTGACCCTCCCACTCAGCACCCACCACCCCACACCCCCTCTTACCTCACTTACCTACTGGGGTCCAACATCATAATCATCTCTGGACTAGAGACAAACTTCACTCTTCAATGCTGGGCTGAGAACTGAAGAGATCAGGTATGCAGTTCAATGTATTTCAATTGGGTTTTGAACTTGTTCTCATAACTTGGTCATTTTATTATATTTTTTCCCATATTTTCAACATGACCTTTTTGGGATCCCACTTCATGAACAAATGCTGTGCAATTATGCAAATCTGTCAAGAAAGGTGATATCATGGTCACTGTGCGAACTCACCTTTCGGGCAGGATTTGAAAACGTTCTCCACCCTTCTTCATGAGGTGGGGTCACAAGAATGCTATGTTAAAAATCTGGGGTAAAAATTATTAAAAAAAAGTTATGAGCATATATTGAAATATTTGAATGCATGCTCGTAACTTTTGCAATTTTCAATATTTAACCCCAAATTTTCAAAATAGCCAATGTTTCACACTACCTCATGAATGTAATAGCTGTCATTTTTTTAAATCCTGGTCAAAATATGTGTTCACACTTGTAGCACAAAACCATCTTTTTAGGCAGGATTTGAACATTTTCTCCACCCTTGGTCTTGAGGTGGGGTCATGAGAAGGCTATGCTGAAACTTTAGGTTAAAAATATTTAAAAAACAACAACATTATGAGTGCACGTTGAACATTTTCAATGCATGCTCATAACTGTGGTAATTTTCAATATTCTGACTCCAGACTTTCAACATAGCTATTTTTTTCACACTATCTCATGAATGTGATAGCTGTTATTTTTTAGATACTGGCCAAAATGTGTTTTAACACTTGTGGTGCTAAATTATGTTTTGGATACAGTTTTATAAATGTCAACTGTCATATTGAAAATTTGAGGTGAAAATGTGAAAAAAATAATTAAATTCTGAAGAAACATTGAACTGTTCCAACATTTACTCATAACATTATTCTTGCAGATTTTGGCCCCTAATGTTGACCATATCCCTACTCTTCTTGCTATTCATTAATGAGTTGCCAGGCTTCTGTGGCGGGGCATCTGTTCATCTTTATGCGGATGACACCATTTTATACCTATCCTCAGCAGACACCCAGTGACTTAATCAGCACCTGGAATCCAACTTCCGCCAATTAGAAGCATGGTTCTTTGAAAACAACTTACTCCTTAACACTGAAAAAAACAAAAACTATGTTTTTACATCCTGTTCTTATAAAACTGCTCCTAATCCTCAGGCCTCTATCCTCTGCAGTAATTGGGAACCCCTTGAACTGGTAGAATCTTTTAAATACTTGGGCATCCTGCTAGACTCAAACCCCTCCTTCGAGGCTCATGACAACAAAACTGGCAAAACCATACACCGAAAGATTGGTTTGCTATACTGTCTTCATCCCCTGCAATCTAATGCATCCAGGTGAAAAATTGCTACCGCCTCACTCCTTCCTTTATTTTCCTACAGGGCTCCCCAATTCCTATCTCTCAAGGCCTCCCTCATGAACCAATTGAAACAGCTATATCACAAGACAGGACACTTTGCATCGGAACACCTCCCTGTCAACACCATAGAAACATAGGCTTTGATGGCAGATAAGGACCCTTTGGCCTACCTAGTCTGCCCATTTCCCTACCTACTGGATAAGCTGCAGATCCTAGTTAACCAACAGCCTATTTCTTCCTACCCACCACAAGAATTGTCTTATGTCTGTCCCATGCATTCTTGAATTCTCCCACAGTTTTAGACCCCACAACCTCCTCAGAAAGGCTGTTCCATGTGTCTACCACCCTCTCTTTGAAAAAATACTTCCTCACATTACCCCTGAGCCACTCCCCCTCTACCTTCAAATTGTGTTCCCTTGTTCTTGCACATCTCTTTTTCTGAAAGATGCTACCCTCTTGGACATTGTTGATTCCACTGAGATACTTAAAAGTTTCTATCATGTCCCCCTTCCTCAAGGGTATATATATATATATATATATATATATATTAAGCTCCTTTAGTCTCTCCTCGTATAGTTTCTGTTGCAGACCCTACACCATTTTAGTTGCCCTCGTCTGGACTGCCTCCATCCTGTCTATGTCCTTGTGGAGATGGGGTCTCCAGAACTGGACGCAGTACTCCAGATGGGGTCTTGCCAACTGTCTGTACAGAGGGATAACAACTTTCTGTTTTCTGCTGGTGATGCCTCTCCCTATACATCCCAGTATCCCCTCAGCCCTCCCTACTGCCTTCTCACATTGCTTGTCAATCTTAAGGTCATCTGATATGACTATCCCCAGGTTCCTTTCAATTTTTGTTGTTGTTACTACCTCCCCTCCATTGCATACTCTTCCCCTGGGTTTTTGTTTCCCAGGTGCATTATTTTGCACTTCTTTGTATTGAATCCAAGCTGCCACACTTCTGACCATTCCCCCAACCTTGCCAAGTCCCTTCTCATCCTTTCCATGCCTTCTTGTATATCAACCCTGTTGCAAATCTTTGTGTCATCTGCAAAGAGGCATACTTTTCCTTCCAGTCACTCTGCAATGCCACTTTTAAAGACATTAAAAAGGACTAGACCCAGTACTGAACCCTGTGATACCCTAATAGTAACCCCCCTTTCTTCAGAGTGGACTCCATTTACTATTACCTTTTATGGCCTGTTGTACAGTCAATGTTTTACCCAGGCTACCACCCTGGGACCCACTCCCAGGCTGCCTAATTTGTTTATTAAACTTTTGTGTGGGACTGTGTCAAATGCCTTGCTACAGTCTAGGTAGGCCATGTCCACAGCCCCTCCCTGGTCTACTGCTTTGGTCACCCAGTCAAAGAAATTGATTAGATTTGTGTGACATGACCTTCCTGCTGTGAATGCATGTTGCCTTGGGTCCTGTGCCCCACTGGCCTCTAGGTACTCAATCATTCTTTCCTTCAGAAATGATTCCATCACTTTCCCTACCACATAGGTCAAACTGACAGGTCTGTAGTTTCCTGCCTCCGTCTTGCTCCCACTTTTGTGAAGGGGAATCACATCCACCCTCCTCCAGTCTTCAGGTACCACACCATCATCCCATGATTTGTTAAAAACGATAGTCAATGGTATCATTAGTTCTCCCCTTAATTCTTTTAGAATTCTGGTGTGAATCCCATCAGGCCCCATTGCTTTGTCCACTTTTAGTTTTAGGAGTTCTTTCAGAACCCTTTTCTCTGTGAAAGGACTTGGATTGACCCCCCTTTCCAGAGTGCTTCTGTTAATTGGATTAGGTACCTCCCCTCCTCCTCTTTTGTGAATACTGAGCAGAGCCCTGCACCAGTTTTTCAACCATTGATTGAATCCCATAGTGTGGTGCACCCTAGCCTCACCCATGCCATAGTTGTTCAGTATCCCTGCTTTTTCACTGTCCCCTCCTGCCCACCCACCATCCATTCTATTCAGCCTCACTATCCCTCCCTTTGTCTTTCTATGCTCCCTAATGTACCTATAAAAGGTTTCATCTCCCTTCTAAGCCGAGTTGGCTATCTTTTTCTCAGTTTGGGCCTTTGCTATTCTGACTGCCTCCCCTGCTTCCTTCTGCCTTAACTGCCTTAACTTAAGTACAGTTCTCTGTCCTACTCCTTCTGTGTTTCCTTTTACTTCCTAAATGCTATATTTTTCTCCCTAACCTTCCCCGCCACCTCTTTTGAGAACCATAGTGGCTTTTTCTTTCATTTTGATTTGTTTATTCGCTTCACACAAAGGCTTGTTGCCTCTGTGATGGCAGTTTTGATGTTTCCCCATTGTTGCTCCACCCCTCCTTCTTGCCTGTTTGCTAATGCTTTTCTAAGGTACTCTCCCATCTTGCCAAAGTCAGCCCTCCTGAAGTCCAGTACCCCCACTTTTGTATGGCTTGACTCTGCAGCTGAGTTTATTGTGAATCACACTGTTTGGTGGTCACTTGTTCCCAGATGGCTATCCACTTCTAGATCTGAGATCCTCTCACTGTCCTCATTTGAGAGTACAAGGTCTAAGATTGCTCCCTCCTGAGTGGGTTCCAACACTAGCTGTCTGAGGCATGCCCCCTGTAGTGCATTGAGAATGGCCCTGCTCTTGGATGTGGCTGTAGCAAAGGTGCTCCAGTTAACATCTGGCATATTCAGGCCCCCATCAACAGTATCTCCCCTTTCTCTGCAATCCTAAGGATGCCTTCTGTCATAGCCTTGTCCAGTCCCTCCCCTTGAGATAGGGGTCTGTATACAACCCCTGTGCAGATTATGGTGCCATTTCCACTCTCTAAAGTGACCCACAGTGCCTCCTCTCCTCCCTGTTTACTCTTTTGTTCCATTGCTTTTATCCCTTACCTTACATAGAGAGCTACTCCTCCTCCCCCCTTCTACTCTCCCTGTCTCTCCTGTAGGTAGTGTACCCTGGTATGTTAACAACCCAGTCATGGTTCTCTGTGTACCATGTTTCTGTGACTGCCACAATATCCAGACATCCCTCTTCCATCAAGGCCACCAGTTCAGGGAGCTTGTTGCCCAGACTACAGGCATTGGTACTCATTACCCTCCCTTTTTTGATGGCCTTACCCCTTTTTGTCCCATCCCTGTCCTTATTACTTTTGTCATTTTCTCCATTTACCCCTGCCCTTCTCCCTATCGATGTCTCTTTCTTGGTGTTTACCTCACTTACTACCCTGATTTTTTGGGGGGGCTAGGATTTCCCTGTTCCTTTCCAGTGCCCCCCCTGGCTAATTTAAATGCTTGCCAATGAAGCATTTAATCCTATCACCTTGGATCCTGGTTCCCCTCCTGGATAGATGCAGACCATCGCACCAGTATAGGCCTGCATCAATCCAGGTGGACCCCCAGTCCCCAGTGAAGCCAAACCCCTGAGCTCTGCACCAGTTTTTTAACCATTGATTGACTCCCATGGTGTGGAGCACCCTAGCCTCACCCATGCCATAGACAGGCAGCACCTCCGAGAAGGTTACCATGCATGCTACTTGTCTAAGGCCCCTCCCCAACTCCACAAACTCTTACTGCACTGCTCTGATCCCTTTCCCAGCTAAAGTCATTTGTCCCTAGGTGGACAATGACAACCAGCTCCCTCCCCTGTGCAGCTTCTCCCATGATCCTGAGGATTCGTTCCTTGTCCTTCCAAGCCATGGCACCAGGCAGACACCTTACCTCCCTCTCCCCTTCCTCCCACAGTTCTATTCTCCTAACAATGGAGTCCCCCCACCAGGAGTTGTTTCCTTCCCCTGTAGGGTCCCATGCCACCCTCCTGAGGTTCTCCTTTGTGGAGGTTCCCAGCATCCTCCTTGGTCACCACTGAAGGTTCCCCCATAGAGGAACCGCACTTTGTCAGAATGGCATATGAATTGTGGAGAGGCATAACTGGAGGGATGCACCTCCATTCCACCACCCTCACCCTCCCTGAGCCCACTGTGGTCCAACCACTCCTTTTTCTTGGCAACCTCTGAGGCAACGGCAGTGGCCTTGGTGGTCCCTGAGTGGGAGAGGAGGTCCCCCAAATCTTGGCAACTCAGCCTGGAGATGAGCAACCTCCTTCCTCAGCTCAGAAAGGTGCCTGCAGATGGGACAACATTGCATCCTCCAGAATGTCTCCCAGAAGACTGCTGCTGCTACACAGCCACTGCACTGCACTGCACCACTGCCATCATGTCTTATTTCTGGCCTCTTAACAGTTGTTTTCAATACTTTCTCTTTCCTCTTATATATTTATTTATTTGTATTTATTTTTTTGCCATTGCATTGTATTTGCATCCTTGGGCTGGCTACAACTTGAACACAAAATCATGTATGCCTCACTATGCCTCAACTATAAGCTCACACATCTCTACACCCCTCCAAGCCTATCTGACATTATTGTAAGAAATCAGTCCAGGCAGTCGCTCTGATCTACCTGTCTTCCACTCATTGCCATACCAAAGACATGCATATCCTTTGGCAGAAGATCCTTTGCCTTTGCCACCCTGTCAGCCTGGGACTCCCTCCCTCATCTATCCTTTCCTGTACTACCCTCCCTCGGTTCAAACTTGATCTGCATACATTACCTGCTTATCTGACTCTGGAAGCTGTGTCTGCCTTAACTGACTTACATGCTCATGCCCTTGCTATGTCATCCTATAACCCCAATGCTTATTTCTCCAACCCTCTGCTACTGCTGTACTTTAAACACTTGATCACCTGTACTGTACATCAGTGTTCTGAAATGAGAATACTTGCACACATGTAAAACCATTCTAAAAACTGTACCCAATTTCCATCCTGTCAAAGCAAAATTTGTGTAGTGTTGTTTATCAGTGTTCTGCAATGTGTAAACATGAACATCAGTGTAGCCTTCCTGTAGAAAGGATCTTATTTTTGACCATGACAAGCAACACTTTGTTCTGCACTACAGCACTGCTACAGATTGTATACAGAAATGTGACTCTGTATATGTATTACAGTCCTATTTATTGTACTGCATTGTTACATTATTTCTTTCAATTATGTAATGCACTGTGCCTCTTTGTACTCTGTAAATGACTTGTCCTATGTACCCATTCCCTGGGCCCCCCCGAAAAAGGGACTGCGTGGTCTCAGTGGGCTTACCCAGTTATCAAAATTCAAATAAATAAAATATCTCTTGTGTTATGCCACCTCCCGAACATGACAATTGCTCTTTTTCAAATCCCCTCTGAAACATGTTTTCACTGTTGCACTGCAAAATCACCTTTCGGATGGGATTTAAAAAAAATCCTCCTGTCTTGATCATAACATCAGGTCATAAAAAGACTATGTTGGCAATGTGGGGTCAAAATGTGGGAGCCCACTAAAAAATTAGATATTGCCTCTCAGCTGGCCTATCCTGGGTAAATATAAATGTGTAAAAGCAGAACACCACTAAAAATGAGATATTGCATCTCACCTGGTCTATCCAGGGTAAATATATAGTAAAAATGTGTACAAGCAAGACTCTGCACAACAGCAGTGCAAGCAGCAAACATTCAACATTGACAAATGCATGTCAAGTACTGGTGCTTTTTTGTTTTCATCTACCCAGGCCTTTTTGTAACCTTAGTGGGTTTTTTCTGCTTTACAGTCTAAAAGTAAATACCATTCAGACCTACAGTATATGATGTAGTTTATGTCCCTAACAACCACAGAGTTCTGTAATAGAACATGGATGCATTATGCCAACAACAGAAGAGCAGAAGAGGGACATAAACTACGTTATACAGTTATAAGATGGTTCCTACCAGCAGCATGTAAATCAGAAACACTCACTAGGATAACTAAAAAGCTTACAGAACAGCTACAGCAATAACAAGATTCGAACCAGTATTTAAAAAACTGCTTCTATAGGGAAAATGACTTACAGATTCTGTGTGTAATTCTCCTTTAAGGGAACAGAAACCTTTCTTTACCTTTTTTAAAGAACACCAATTGTACTCATTTCAATACATTTTCTGAAGCCCTCCGCCAGTAGCTCACCTAAATGTGTTAGTTGAGCTGTGGTTTGATTCAACCCCAATAACCCTTAAAAATCTAACATTGTGTTTTTTAAAACCCTGCTCCCATTGACATCAATAGAGTGTAAGCCCATGCTCCAACATTTTATGACACAGAAGGTTGGAGAGAATAGCCGTACTCTATGGATATCAAAGGGAACATGGTGGAACTTTATTGATTTGGCACCAGGAAGGAGAAGGGATCAGATGAACTGCTCCTTCAAGTGAAGATTTACAATCCCTTCACCTTCAACAAACAGGAAAAGGAAAATGATAAAAAATGGCTATTTTGACTCCTGTTTAGGTAACAGAGATACATAAAAGTTGTTGGAAGAAAAGGACCGCAAGGCCTATCCAGTCTGCCCATTTTCACTACCTGTAACGGCGGCTGGTGCAAATAGTTGATCACCTGCCTAAGCCATTCCTTCTCAGCTCTATGGCCCCCATATTTCTAAACCATGCATCTTTGAGTCCCACCACAGTGCTTGCTTCCACCACCCCCTGGAGCAGACCATTCCATGCTTCCACCACTCTTTCAGTGAAAAAGAACTTCCTCCCATTTCCCCTTATGTGGCCCCCTCTAATCTTACGTCATGACCCCTTGTTCTCGAACTCTTTATACTGGAAGATGTTTTCCCCTTTCACCTTATTCATGCCCTTGAGATGCTTGAATGTTTCAATCATACCCCACCATTCCCTCCTCTTCTCCAGTGTGTACATATTGATGTCCTTTAACCTATCCTCGTGTGTCCTATGCTGTAATCCCCACACCATCTTAGTTGCCTTCCTCTGCACCATCTCCGTCCTGTCTATGTCTTTTTGAAGGTGTGGCCTAGTGAAAGGTCGTGGGTTAACAGACGGACACCAACTCAGTTGCTGAAGAACTGCATACATATTTATTTATGTACAGAACAAAATTAAAGCAAACTTGTATGACAAAACAAAAGAAAAATAAGAGGGTACCAGAAATCAAATAACAGATTTAATTTGCCTCACTAAAGTAACATAAATCCAAAAGCAATTCGTAGGAGTAGTAAAGGCTAGACTCCTGAGGTGTTGTTGAATCAACACTTAACTTCTATCTGACCTACTTCTGTTCATGGTCAGATATATATAGGGGCAGAACTTTCAGATTGGTCTGCCTACCCATCAATCAAACTGATTTTACAAACTTGGACTGAATACCTATTCCTTACAAGTATTATTTTGTTAAACCCCTCTAAAATAACTTTTATTAAAATAACATGACATTCATATATTGTTTAACAAACTATTTAAATCCCTACTTCACCTTTTGGAATGCCACAAAGCACTGCCCCAGCTTTTCTGCATGAAGATAGATTGAGAGGGGCCAGTCGGCGCTAAGGAACAGGGTTGCTGGGCGATGTTATGATGTTCGCTTGGATTTTCTAAAGAGAGGCTTTAAATGAACGCTCTTAGATGACAAATTAGCCCGGAAGTGAGTACTCCAATTACATGAATTTATTTAAGGTTCCGATGCCTAAAGAAACAGGAATGCACCTGTCGAGCTCTGTCCTGCAAATTCCACGGCAGGACCTGCAAGGTTTTGTGCACTTTCTGAGTGGGAAGGGGAACAGCCCCATAGCAACATTGGGTTGCAGCTCCCTCACATTCACGTAAGTCCTCAGAGTCTCTTTTTTGTTTTAAGTAAACTAAGAGGTTCCTTCTTCTTCTTCAACCAAAGCTTAAACAAAACTTGAAGTAAAACAGCGAGAGCAAAAACATGCCCTGCTCCTATTCTTGGTGAAGAAATGGAACAGCAAACGCAAAAACACTTCTAAGCGCTGCCAACATCGTATATCAGTCTTATAACAGTTTTTAAGCATAGCACTACTAATACTACTACTGTTTAGCTAAATAAGCAAGTTTACAAATAATGTTTAATAGTGTGTTCTTATTTATTCTAATTTAGACCCAGCATTTAATCGTATTGTTATTTAAAACGAGCGGGGAGGGGGGAGAACCCAAAATAGGGGAACTTTTAAGCCATTTGCAACAGCAAGATAATGGATGGCCAGTCCATTTCTTACTATGTGCAAAGAAGCAACAATAACTACACATACCCACAAACCACATAAAGCAACCATTCATACACATACATTCCAGACTAACATACATTTTTGTCTTAAAGCAACAATGCTAACAAGGGGCACTATCACAGGCCTCCAGAACTGTACGCAATACACCAGATGAGGCCTCACCAGTGTTTTGTACAGTGGAACCAGTACTTCCCTCCTCCAGCTTGTGATAGCCCTACCTATACAACCCAACATCCCACTGGCCTTCCCTACCACCTTTTCTGTCTACTTGGTGACCTTCAGGTCATCTGTGATATGACCCCAAAATCTCTTTCCTCCTTGGTGACTGACAGAAGCCCCCCCATCTTGTAACTCTCTCCCGAGTTCTACTCCCTACATGCATGATCATACATTTTTTTGCATTAAAGTTCAGTTGCCACACCTCAGACCATCTTTCCAACTTCTCTAGAGCTTTTCTCATTCTTACCACTTCCTCCGGTGTATCAACCCTGTTGCAAATTTTGATGTCATTTGCAAACAGTCAAACCTTCCCCCCCCCAGCTCTTCTGCAATGTCACTGATGAAGACATTGAAGAGGACTGGCTCCAAAATTGAAACCTGGGGTACTCCGCTGGACACCTCCATCTCCTCAGATTGGGTTCCATTTATTACTACTACTCTCTGCCTTCTGTTCCTCAGCCAGTTACTAACCCAGTTCACCACCTTGTGGCCGATCCCCAGACTGCCCAGCTTGTTGACCAACTTGCTATGCAGAATGGTATCGAAGGCTTTGCTGAAATCTAGGTAGGCGACATCCATTGCCCCCCTTGATCCACTTACCTTTGTCACCCAGTCAAAGAAATCAATTAGATTTGTTTGACAGAACCTTTCTGCTGTGAATTCACATTGCCTTGGATCCTGCATCCCTATGGATTCCAGGTGTTCCACAATTCATTCATTAAGGAGTGTCTCCATGATCTTACCCACCACTGACATGAGACTTACTGGCCTGTAGTTCTCTGCCTCCTCTTTACTGCCACTCTTGTGAAGAGGGACCACACGTGCCCTTTTTCCAGTCCCTGGGGACTATGCCAGTATTTAGGGACTCAGTGAACAGGGCTGTCAGTGGGGCTGTCAGCTCCATTCTTAGTTCTTTCAGGATCCTGGGATATATGCCATCTGGACCTATAGCTTTGTCCACTTTTAGCTTTGTAAGTTACTTTAGTACCCTCTCCTCTGAAAAAGGACTGCTGTCCACCTCCCCCACTTCTGTGCCTATTTTGTCCAACCATGATCCCTGTCTCTCCTCTTCCACTTTGAAGACTGAGCAGAAATATTTGTTTAGAATTGACATCTTATCTTGATCTGCCTCTACAGTATCTCCCTTATCCCCTCTGAATTTAACAATGCCCCCCGCCTCTTCTTCCCTCAGTAATGTACCTGTAGAATGTCTTATCCCCATTCTTAACTGACTGAGCTAATCTTTCCTCAGTTTGTACTCCTTACAGGTTTTCCTGTCTCTCTCAGACAATTCTGCTACTCCTCCCTTTCTTCCTCCTTTTTCATCTCCCTATATTTTCTAAAGACCACCCTTTTGGCTATTACCTTTTCTGGTAGTCTTGGAAAGCCAAAGTGACTTCCACCTTCTCTTCCCTTTGCTTCTCACCTTAACTCAATGTTCCATGATCCCTATAATGGCCTCCTTAATATGTGCCCATTATTCCTCAACTATCTTACTGTATTTCTTTGACCCAGGGTATATTTTACACTTCTTCTAATCCTACAGAAGTCAACCTTACTGAAGTCTAGGATCTTTGCCTTTGTGTAGCTAGAGTGCATCCCTGTATTGATTTTAAATTGTACCATGTGGTGGTCACTGGACCCCACCTGCCTCTCCACTTGGAGCTTCGCAATTCTGTCTCCATTGGTCAGCACCAGAGCCAGGACTGCCCAGTCTCTGATAGGCTTCCATACTAGTTGTCTGAGGCCTGTCCCCTGAAGTGAGTCCACGATATCTCGGGTCATGACTGAGGCTTCTTCTGGGATGGACCAGTCCATTTTGGGCATGTCAAAGTCCCCCATCAGCAGAACCTCCCCTTTTACTGTCATTCCATGTATGTTATCCAGTAGTATCTTGTCAACTACCTCACCCTGAGCTGGGGGTCTGTAGACCATCCCTGCCCAAATTGCTGTCCCCTTGCCTGTCTTGAGGGTGACCCATAATTTCTCTACCTCCTCATGTTTGTCCTATATTGTGGTAGCTTTGGTGCTCTCTTTGATGTACAGGGTCACCCCCCTTGCCTATTCTGTCTCTTCTGAACAGAGCTTAACCCAGCACTGTCATCTCTAAGCTATTGGGGGGTTCAGGAAAGCACTGGAATGGGTGCTCTTTCACGTAATTGTAAATTTGGACTTGTGATAGATTCTTTTTTCTCCTAACTGTACTTTGCCCTTTGCTTTGAAATCATTTCACTTTTTTCCCATTTGTAGGGTCCGATTTTGTTGTTGTCTTCCTACCACCTGATACAGCTTAATTACTTTTTGGAACCTGCTGACATCAGTTGAGTGGAAGTTGACTTCACAAGCTACAATGCAGGGGAACAGCCCAGTGGCACTGAGGGTTGAGGTACTGGACACCACACGTCACGCCACATCGGTGACCCGGGTTCAGGAGTGGACACGGATGCTGGGGATTGGCAGGGGGAGAGAGGATTGAGCATACAGAGGACTGCTATCCTCTCCTGGGGTGGGTTCCAGTGAGTACCCACCCTGTAGTAGCTCCCGGTGGAGACCAGGGGCACTGTAAGTGGAGGTGAGGACTTGCATTGGGGTGATGGCAGTGGCCATCTATGAGAGGGAAGGGGTGCATGCCCTCTGCACAATGACATCATTGCACATCTGCACCTCAGGGACAATGTAACTAAGCAAGGAGGAAACACCCCAGCCACTGGGAGGATGATGGCAGACCCAAGGGGGTGGCTCACACATCAACCGCCATCCCTTCCAGTTGACTGTCCTGGGTAATCTCCACTTTGGGGGTCAGTTGGAGAGGACTCTATCCCCAGTTTCTCTCCAACGGTTTCAGGCAGGATGGTAGAACCACTTGGGTGGGTCTCACCTGAGTGAGGCCCCAGTGGCTGGCAACCAGAGTAAAAGAAAGTCTACAAAAAAAAAAGCTACAATGCAATGATATTGCAGAACCAGTGTCACCAGGTTCTACAACTCATCAGTAGTTATAAAGTATGGTTGAACATTATTATTACCTGAGTTCAATTCATTTATAGTGTTGTTGTACTATTGATGTGACACCACAATGTTGTTATACCATCAAGAGTATGTCACATCAGTGGTACAACAACACAGAATGTGTTCGCTCATGTGCATTCTGTAAACTGAAACATGTTTGCGCATGCACATTCCACGAACCCCGCTCTGAAATGTAAATGACAGCGATAGAGGAACACTACGGAATAGAGAGGGACTTCCTAAATGTGAATGCAATGGACAACATAAGCCATTTAATAGTCAACTGTACACTATAAAAGACAATGTACACTGTCAGCAACAAGCTTGTGTATCCATCTCGAGGTAGCCATGGTGACCAAAACCTCTTGAGCTTCGCTCTTGATGTTTAAACGGTCACCATGGCAACCTCTCAATGGCTACACAAGCTTGTTAGTGATAGATGACCATACATTATCCTCTATATTTGCGATTATGCAATGGCAAGAAAGAATCCTGGTCTCTGATTGGTCAGCTTGGGGCTGGACCCGTGGCGTTATCCCAGCACGACGCCACAGGTCTCGTCTCAGCACTGTGAACCAATATGGATGATGACCACCATGACCATGATGGTGATCTCTTTTTTGCATCTTCTTTGAGAAACAAAAATATTTTTCCACACTAACAAAAACATTCTTTAAAATTATTTTTTTGTTTTATGTATAACAACAAGCCATTGTATAATAGGAATAATGCACTCCAGGGTGTGTGTCGTTTGGGATACTGCCACGCCTGGGGCATTGGACGCACTCAGCCTGCGGCCTCGTGCCCAACCCCCCCAGGCGTGGCGTTATCCCAGCACGACACACACCCTGTCGTGCATTATTCCTTTAATTTCAGGCATGCCAAAAAAGGCAGCCTCAACAAGGTACCCCCATAAAAGGAAAAAATATGAATATTTCAAAGTGAATAAAAGAGAAAAGTACAGCGAGGAGCTTAAGGAGGCTATACACATGCCCACATTTTCAATTATCTTAACAAAAGATTGAACAATGCTTATGATCCCTTTAATGCATTCATACATAACATTCTGAGGTTTTCATAAAGTTTTTGAATAATTTCAAGCCATGCTAAGAGATGACCAGTGAAAACGTAACTGTAGCGAACTATCAGCTTTTTGCATTTAGCCGAGTCATGCATAGTAAAAGGAATTGCAGGTTGAGTTTCTAACTGTAATCAATGAATACTCACTCAACAGTTGTATACTATTCAGTAAGCAGTAAATAATGGCAGGGTGTATGTTTATAGTGGGATATATGGACCTGTGCCTCTCAACTGTCTTGGATTTCATGGGGTGTCCTTGATTTTGTCTCAAAGTGCTCCAGAGACATTCCTAAATTTGGTGTTCCTACCACTGAAGAGTAGGGATGGTAAGTGACAAACTTTATATACAAATTAGTTCTCCTTCAGAAGTCTTTTTGTTTGTTTAGTTTTTGTTATAGTAGCTAGTCCTTTACTGTAAAAGCTCACAGAATTTATACAAGATGTGAACAGTTTTTATGTGGCGAGTGATAATATGCAATGTTACTTGTAGTCATACTCTTTAATGCAGATTTTAAAGATTATTGTTACATTTAGTTTATGTGAGTTGGTTTTGGTGAGGTCTGACAATGACATAGCCTGCAGAATGTTGCACCAGTTGAGAGATTTCCTATACAGATTCCTCGCAGACATATACAAAAGGATTTTTATTTTATTTATTTTTTTTTTTTGTATACGCATAGGGCAGGATTCACGACACGTTATATTCTAAGTTTCACTCCGCAACTGCTGTTGTGGATTGGAATCACTCACAGCTGCGGTGGTAGCGATTTACAACTGCAGCAGTTGCGGAGGGTGTTACAGCTGCTCCCACTAGCCATAGCCCATTCCCGCTGCTGTGGCCATCTCCCCGGTGACACCAGCCACAAGCAGCTGTAGATTGTGGAACCAGTCGTAATCTGGCTCCACCTTTGTGAATACCCACAGCTGCGGGTAACCTGCAGATCCGCATGTTGCAACCCACTCGCACTAAGGTTTACCCGCAGCTGCGGGTATTTCTCAAGTTTTGTGAATCCTGCCCATAATGCTTTGCACTGTTTTTTATGCTTTGGAATGCATGCATATGCCTGGGAGAGTGCCCCCAAAAACAAAGTGGAAATGTTCTGCCTTCTTTGTATTGATTATGTATTCTGCATATTGCTTTTGCTTCTCATCATGTTATTCCAACTTTAATGGGTGTCAGATTGACATGGCTGTTTTATAGCAAAACTGTGGTCCTCTGTGACTGGCGGTGATTACAGAAGCTGACTGCTGACTGATTGCTCACTGTTTTCCCCTGCTGCTGATTCAGCAATCTGACACTCAGTATGGTCTTACAATCTTGAAGATGTGATGGAGGAAATGTATGAAAGAAAATGTTGAGGAGCTAGAAGAAATCAAGGAAAAGTGAGAAGAATAGCCACTAAGTCCAGTAGCCATGGTACTTTAAGCAAACACTTGTAGTGTGTAAACTATAGAATAGTATAGAATTTACATTTATTCAATATGCATTACCATTTTGTGCAAGAAATAAAAATATTATCTACACAACAGAACACCAAAAAGCTAGATACATTTTTTATCTTCACAGTAGGGTACATCAGAAAATGTATCTAGCTAGTTGGGTATGTCATAGATAGCCATTCCTGCCACCTGTGCCTAGCCATGGTGCACTCCTGCCAGTGTGAGCCAACTCTTCATAAAGCCCATTTCCACCACTTTACACATCAGGACCCGCATCAAGATCATCAGATAAAGTTTCAAAACTGTATGGGAAAATCTTCTTCCACAGCTCCTATCTTAACTGAAGAAACAATTTTTTTTTTCAAATATAAGCTTCTGAAAATCCTTTTTATTTTTTATCAAAACCTACGGCACATCCCAGCGTAACCTTCTATAGCAAGCAATTTTGTTAACCTCATATCGAAAATTAATTTAAATCCTTGCTCACTGACACCGAGTTTGAAAACTAAACCCTGCCATAGATCCCCTTGCATTACAAATCTCAAGTACTGTGTGTGATAGGATTGTAACCTTGAGATGAAATGCGACCTACATGAACTCATTTGCAGAGATGTCAACAAGAAATCATTTCTGGGACACAATGTTCTATTTTGTTGCACCTACAAGGAAATAAACTGACAAAGTTCTGATACATTTTGTGACAAACAGGAGTTATCTTAAGGAGCTCAGGATGCAGAAGTTAATTGTCAGGAAAATAAATTATATATAAATACACCAATCTTTTGAGAGAGAATAGGGCCACAAATCATAATCTCCAACCATGGTACCACTGCTATTCTACTAGGGAAATAAAGTACATCCCCAGCTGCATGTTTCCCTTCATCCCAGTGCTCCAAGCCCTATGCTCTTCACTGTTGACAACCTGGCAGAAACTAAATTTGAACATGTGCACAAACCAACAAAAATGTCCCTTTTAATAAGAGCCAGTCATGTTATGGTTCTCATCCTACAGTGTCCAGTGGGAACAGCCTAGCAACTATCGCTTAGACACTTCTTCCTATGGACCCTTATCAATCAGCTTCTATGATTGTCAGATTCTTAAAATAACCACAAGCTAAAAATGGGAAACTTTCGCTTTTTAATAAATCACAACTAAATAGCAACTATTTAAACACAATCTTCTCAGAGCCACAATGACTGCTAATGCATTAATATGATAAAAGACATAGAATTAATGTGTGTCTCAGCTGTACTCATAATATTGTGATGTAAAAGTCCCACACTTACACCACAATGGCAGAAAATTAAAAAGAAAACCATTAAGATTAAAATGTAATGTCTCATTTTATTGGTGTGCTGCTTTTATTCATTTTTACAATGTGGTTAAGCAGGATAGCTCATCTAACATGCAGTATCTCATTTGCAATGGGGTCCCAACTATACCAATTGTTACAATGAATATTCATGATAGTGACAAGCTAAGATTACATTTTGTGTTTTCAGAGAGATCCTGGTTTTGGTGAATGCCAGTATTTATCTGTGTTTATGCAACAAGTAATTTCATTAGAAGATGAGGATTTATGATATCAGCATGGGAATACAGAACTGTTGAGGTGCTGACATCAGAGAGAGCATCCTAATGTTATTTACAATTTATTTAACCAGGACAGCTCAAATGAGTTGCAACATCTCATTTTCAGTGGAATCATTCTTCTATCTGCAGTGTGAAGTATGATAGCCCCTGATACATAACTGGAGCAGTCAGCAAAACTTTTGGTTTAGCACTGACACATCAATGACAAATATTTTACAATCACAATGCAAAAATAAATTATTGCAAAAAGGTCAAACTTCTGCTTATGATTTTGGTTGCATTAACACAGTATTTTGGCACCATTTCTCAAATGTTTCAATTACCAGCTACTGTAGTTTGACGAGTTGGCCATTGAATTTGGATGCACATGCTCATAAGCCCCCATCCCACATTTTAGCGTACCATCATCTTAATTTCTCGGAATATCCTCCAGTATTTGGCTCATTATAGAAAAGCAGTCTAATACAATCAGACAGGCTTATATAATGGAATAAACAGTACATATAAAAAAAGGCAGCGTGCATGTGTGTGTGTGTGTGTGTGTGTGTGTGTGTGTGTTATGGCAGGGGAGAAGATCCAACCATACCTCTCATTTGTCCCTGATTTTGCATAAAATGTTTACTCTGATCCTGCTAAAAATTGTGTTTCCATGACCAAACAATGGGGGTTATAAGCACAGAATAATGTCAAGCATTAAAGTTATGCACTTCTTATCCTTTACTAAATGCATTTTTTACTAAGGCCCTTATTCTACCAGCTTCCTGAGTGGATATCACCAGTTTTGAAAATATGTCCCTAATTTTGGTCCATTGTACCTGCTTTTTTTAAAGAGCAACTCTCTATTATAATAAAAAGCTTACAAACACTAGATTTATACCAGTTATGTTTTCACTTTCTTGCTTTCTAGTTATTTATTATTTCCTTTGCTTTTGCTATTCCCATTCTATTAGTCTACTAAATATTGTAGATAATGCAGAAATTGTTTCACTGAGTCTTTCAAAATGTATCTGACTGTCCCCTGCAAACCACACAATTGCTGTTTGTGATATCACAGTCTGTTGTCATGGTGAGCACTATGATGTCATAAACAAAGGCACTGTGAAGTTAACAGTGTAGAGGCAAATGTTTTCAACTGTTTTCTGTTCAGACCTTTTAGGTGGACTACCAAGATATGTTGTAAATCTTGGGAAGTAACATTAAAAATAATAAAAAAAATTATTATCTAGTAAATTATAACAGCTGAAACATTTTATTTATGAAACAAACTTTGATAGAGATGCACTGATGCATTTTACTCCTGGCTATGATCTAAGCAATGAGTAAAAAAATGGGGGGTTATCATGCTCTGTCATCCTGATACCAGATTACAGTTGATGTACTTTCTTTCCAGTTTAGCTAAATTGTGAACCAGGAGATTATAGGTTAAAATCCCAACTGTATCAGCTACACATTGCATGACACTGAGCAAGTTACAAGGCTGAGCGTTTGCCATCTCAGCTGCAAAACTGAGTAGAATACAGTACCTACTAAATTTATTAAGTTTCAAGACAATTGGGTCATCCTGGTTAAATAAATTATTTTGCTATTCCCCTTCTGTTAGTCTACTGAATATTGTAGATAATGCAGCAGTTGTTTCACTGAGTCTTTCAAAATGTATCTGACTGTACCCTGCTAACCTGAGAGGTATGGATCCAGTTATGAACATGAAGTGCTGGCAAAGCTTTGACAGAGATACAGTGGTGCTATTTAGTCCTGCCTATTATCTGAGCAATGAGTAAAAAAGGGGTGTAGGGTGTGGTATCATCGTGATATCAGATTACAATTACTGGTACTTCCTTTCCAATTTAGATGATGACACAGGATGCTTGGCAAACTCATTTTTTAGAATATCATGATGTGAAAAAAGTAATTTGCAGAGTGAGGACAGAAAGACCGCAATCGTGATTCCGATATGCACTTTTATATATTGTTCCTCAAATGTATTAGTCTTCTAGATGCCAGGAAACTGAGTACACTTAAGAATCTTAGAAGTGAGATGACTGAATTAATCAGAGTTACCTCAGTAGCCCCAAGTACCCCTGCTTTTTTCACACCAAGTGGAGAATCCACCAGTTTTCAACATTGACCATCATCTGTTCTGGGAGTGGGCTATTGGAATCAGGTCTCTATTTTCCTGTTGGCTCTGCCATGCTGTGAGATCTGTCTTCCTCTTAAACATTGAGGCTAACACCTGCATCACATTACCCCAGTCACCCAAAATCAACTCAGCATTGCCAGGAATAATCTAGCAACTGAAACACAAAAATGACCAGAAAATATTAATTAGGAAAACTAAATACAATAATGAAAAAGAACAATTTAAACAAGTAAACTTACAAAGAAATATAATGAGTTTTAAAAAGGAAAAATAACAGATATTATATGAAATTATGGGATAAAATGTTTCTTGCAGTCCAAAATAGAGATCCCAAGGAATTTTGGAGCTTAGTTTCAAAAGGGGTGAGCAGTTATAAAGAATCATTAGACTCCTATATTAAAGAAGATACATGGGTAGATTACTTTTCCAACCAGTTTTTTGATCCTGATCCACTTTCTGACTTAAATTTATTTATTTATTTGCTTTTGTTAACCAGGTAAGCACATTAGACAGCCAAATGCCTATTTTCAGGTGTGACCTGGGAGGATACAAGGTACATACAAAGTATCAAGCAGAGACAGAGTAACATACAGGATCATCCGGCATAACAAGTAGATATGTAGATAACAGCATGTGGGATTTCAGGCATAACAGGTAGAATGGAAGATAGCAACAAAATACATAACATATAGCTAGGTAGAGCAACAACAATATACAGACACTGTCCACAAGGCTAATGGTATGGGTTAAGCCACAGGGAACCCAACTCAGGGACAAGTAGGTAGTGAAAAGGACCAGGGCAAATTTCAGTGTATTATGGGACCAAGCGCAGAGGAGTGTGATCCCCCCCATCAGTCAGTTTGGGAAGAGAGTGCCACAGCTGGGGTCTATATGACACATAGATAGGCAGAGGTGGATTTTAGGAAGCTCCGTAGCAAGGCTTTGAAGCAGGGATGGGAGGGGGGAGGAGTGAGTTGATGCTGGAAGGGAGTCCCAAACCCTAGGTGCATGGACAGAGATGGCTTGATCTCCGGCAAGGGTATGGGCCCTGGGAATCTGGCGGTCCTGTGTAGCACTGGATCTTAAGTGGTAGGCAGGGGTTCCATGTTTGAGGGGAAGGGCAAGTGCAGAAGGGGTAGCCATTCTAACAGTGTTGTTGATGAAATTGTGAGTACAAAAATACTGTACTTTTCTGGGGGGAGCCACTCCAACCACGAGTATAGATCACAGCGATGTGTGAGGCGAGGTGCAGAGAGTGAAAAGCAGCATATATTATTGTATGCAGTGTCCCATTTTGTTAGACTTGATTTTGGGACTGGGGCAAAGGATATGAACCCATAGCAGAGCATGGGCAGGAGGACCCCCCCCCCCAGCTAGGGCAACTCATGCAGCCAGGGTGAGACAACTTTATGTTCTGTAGGCAAGTCCGAGCTTGCCATTGGTTGATTTGCATATGTTCTGAATATGCAGGGTGAGGTCCAGTTGTGGGTCAAGGGTTACTCCCAGATACTTGACAGAATCCACAGCCTGCAGGAGGGTACCATCAGATCCATAGATTCTTAAGCGAGCAGTGCAGGTTTTTGTCTTAACCAGGGAGCCAAAGAGCAAGGACTGGGTCTTTTCCAGGTTGATGGTCAGCTTATGGCCCTCTAGCCAGTTTTGGATACGTTTGAAGACAGAATTTAGCCTGGAGTTAATGCTAGTGATGTCCCAGGAGCTGGCCAGGACTACAAGATCATCCACGTTGAGGGTGGTGCACCCCTGGGTAGCAAAGTTGGGCAGTTCATTAATAAATAGGGAAAACAGAATGGGTCCTAAGACACATCCCTGGGGGACTCCACAGTTGACAGATGAGGGGTCAGAGAGGGTACGGTTGAAAGTGGTGAATTGCTGCCTGCCCGTGAGGTAGATGGAGAACCAGGCGTAGGCAGGGGGTGAGAATCCGAGAGAGCAAAAAGTGGAGCATAGGAGGGAGTGGTTAACACAGTTGAAGGCCTTAGAGAGGTCCACAAAGATGGCTTTGGTCAGCTTGCCTTGATCAGCAGCGGTCCTGATCTCAGAGGTGACCACAGCAAGTGCAGTGGAAGTACTATGCCCTTTTCTGAAGCCATGTTGAGCAGGGCAGGGAAGTCCATAGCTGTGTAGGTAGTGGGAGAGCTGCATGGCAACAACCTTTTCGAGAAGTTTGCAGGCTGCAGAGAAGATAGCAATGGGGCGGTAATTCTTGATCTCTTTAGGGTCGCCTTGTTTGATGACAAGGATGACCTTGGCCACATTCCACGTATCAGGGATGATTCCCTAGATTAGAGAGGTGTTAAAGATGTGGGTGATAGGCCAGGCTAGGAGGGGAGCACCCAGGCTGAGCAATTTTGGTTCAAGGCTGTCATGCCCCACCCCATTGTGGTGGGAGAGACCAGCAAGGAGCTTCTGGGTCTCCATGACAGAGACCTATTTTAGGTAGAAGGATGGTTGAGGGTATGCCCACTCAGAGACTTAGGGGCAAGAGGCTGGGAAGGAGGGGGGCAGCCAGGTCAGAGAACATGAAGTTGAAAGAATTGGCGATGATACGTGGGTTGTTGCAGCTGACCCCTCTAATATGCATGTCAGTGACCTGAACCCTAGCAGACCCTCCAACTAAGTTATTAATGTTTTGCCAGAAACTCCTTGGATTTCTGGCTGAGGAAAGCAGGGCAGATTGACAGTGCTCACTCTTGGAGGTGTGGATTGCTCTTTTACAAGAGTTTCTGAGCTGCCGATATTCAAAAAAGTTGTTAAGGTTGCAGGAGATCTTGTACTTCTCCCGGCATTTGTCCCTATGTTTCATGAGTAAAAATAGGCCACCATGAAGCTGTTTCATGACAGTACCCCGGCCCTCCTTTTAGTGAGGGGTGCCTGCTTGTTTTGCAAGGGGACAAACACTGTGAGGAAATGGTCAAGGGCTCTTGCAGGGTCGTTAGTGGTGGTGACCCACAACCAGTCAGCATGTTGTAGGTCTGCAAGATAGTCATTTAGTTTAAATTTAGAGTTGTCCCTCATCTGGATCATTTTACTGGGGATTTTGGGTGAGGAGATACCCCATATACAGTAGGTTGGTGAGTGATCTGAGATGACGTTGGGGAGAATTCCTGTGGAGACTATTCTATCTGGTCTATTGCTCAGTATCCAGTCAATGAGGGACCTTTATCTCCCCTGTAGGAGAGCCTTGCGGGTACCATAATGAGATGACTAAGGACAAGACCTGAGAGAAGGCACTCGTAGTGCTTTGTGTTGGGTCCCATCCAATCGAGGTTAAGATGCCCCAGGACTAATACCTCATTTGAGCCCACCTTGTCACTAAGGCAGTTGAGTAGCGAGGACAACCCTACTACTCTTCCCCTCAGAGGATTGTAGGCACAGACCAGGTGTACCTTTTTTGCATGAGATTAGTTTGACAGGACCTTCCTGTTGTAAACCCATGCTGTCTTGGATCCTGTGGTCCTATGGATTCCAGGTGTTGCACTGTCCTTTCCTTAAGGAGTGCCTCTATAATCTTGCTCACTACTGAGGTAAGACTGACTGGTCTGTAGTTCCCTGCCTCCTCTCTGCTATCACTCTTGTGGAGCAGGATCACATGAACCCTTCTTCAGTCTTATGGGACCTCTCCTGTGCTCAGAGAGTCACTAAACAGTTCTGATAATGGCTCTGCTAGATCCACCCTTAGCTTCTTTAGTACCCTGGAATGTATGTCATCAGGTCCTATTGCCTTGTCCACCCTGAGCTTAGCAAGCTCTTCTAGGACCCTTTCTTTTGTGAAGGGACTTGTGCACACCTCCTTCCCCCCTGTGTCCTTGGTGCTGAGCTGTGGGCCCTGCCCTACCTTTTCCTCAGAAAATACTGAGCAGAAGTATCTATTTAGGATAGATGCTTTTCCCTGTCCCTCCTCCACACACTCCCCTTATCCCCTTTGATCTTAACAATATCCCTCTGGACTTTCTCCTTTCACTAATGTATCTATAGAAAGTCTTGACCACTTCTTCTACTGTTTGTGCTAGTGTTTCCTCCGTTTGGGCCTTTACCTACCTTCCTGCCTTCCCTGCTTCCCTTAGGGAAGTTTGTTATGCCTCCCTATCCTCATCTCACTGCATTCCCTTATATTTCCTGAAGGCCAGCCTTTTGGCTCTGACCTTTTCTGCTAATGTTTTTGAGAATCAAAGTGATTTTCTCCTTCTTTTGCTCTTGCTTTTCTCCCTAACACAATGGGATGTTGCTTCAAGTATTGCATCCTTAATGCTTGCCCACTTTGTCTGTACCCCCTCACTTGTATTTCTTCTTGCCAGGGCTAACTTAACTCTGTTGGCATCTTATCAAGGTCAGCTACTCTGAAGTCCCACATTTTTGCCTTGGAATGGGATGATTTAGTTCTAGTGGCCAAATTGAACCATACCATGTGATGGTCACTGGCCCCCAGGTGGCCTTCTACATGGAGATCTGTTATCCTTTCCGCATTAGTCAGTACTAGATCTAGGATAGCCCTGTTTCTTGTGGGTTGTTGTACCAGTTGTTTGAGGCCCTGTCCTGCAGGGAATCCACTATGTGTCTAGTTCTGGTGGATTTTCCTGCTGGTATTGATCAATCTATATCTGGCTTGTTAAAGTCTCCCATTATCAGAACTTCTCCTTTAGCTGTCATGTTTTGTATATCTTCTAACAGTAATGTGTCTATATCCTCTCCTTGATCTGGAGGCCTGTAGACAACCCCAGTTCAGATGGCTGTCCCATTTCCTGTTTCCAGGGTGACCCACAGTTCTGCTGGCTCCTTATGTGTATTCTGAATTTCTGTAGCTTTGATATTTTCATTTATATAAAGGGCCACTCCCCCCCCCTTTTTGCACCTTGGTCTCTTCTGACAAGTAGATAGCCAGGTCCTGAAGTCTCCCAAGTGTGGTCACTGGTAAACCATGTCTTGCTAATGGCTACTATGTCCAGGTAAGCCTCTGTCATTGTTGTCTGCAGGTCTGGGATCTTGTTTCCCAGACTGTGGACATTTGCATACATGATTTTCCATTGGCTAGATTTTGGTGTGTTGCAGGGTGAGGTCCGGTGTTTCCCCAGCGCATCATATGGGGAGCCAGACCTTTTTCCTTACCTGGTGATGCACATGAACTACAAACATGCTGAACTCCTGTTTGATCAATAGGCTGAGGGTGGAGGGGTGTTCTTCCCATTCGATGTATCGGATGCTGCACCCCTCTTCCCATTTGCTAGTTTACATATTCTGTAAAGACATCAAACTTCTGTCCCAATGCACTGACTCCCTCCTTAGATGCAGTCCATCAAATTTAAAGAACTTTTGCTCCCAAAACTGTTGCCAGTTACCTACAAATCTGTGCCCTTTTTCCTGGCACCAGCCCTTGAGCCACATGTTTATCTCACCTATCTCCTCTTCTCTGACCTTCTGTCCATCTGCCCCCATCTCCCAGACCAACAGAATCTCAGAGAAGAAGATGCCATATGAAATGGATGACAGTTTGTCTCCCAGCCTGGTCAGGTATTCCTTGGTCTCCACTACTGACCAGTTGGTAAGATCATTAGTCCCTATGTGTACCAGGACATCAATGTTTTCTCCTGCTTCCTGCACAATTTTAGCAATGTGGTCAGTGTCTCTCCATGATGATGTACCTGGGAGACATCTGACCATCATCCTCGGCTGAAGATTGGTATCAACTCTCTGAATCATGGAGTCTCCTATAATCAGAAGTGTTTTGGATTTCCTTTTTGCTTTTTTTGTTTTGGTCCCTGTTTTGGATGAGTTTTGTTGCACTAGCTCCTGTGCTGCAGTATCCTGCTTTACAGTGTCCTCTGCCCCTTTGTTTGATTTCGGAGATAGAGGCAGATACCTGTTTGTAGTTTTTATATGGTTTGTGGAGGTGATACATTGGAGAGCATTGAGTGACGGGGTACCTGATTTGTCCATTCTAACTACTTACCAACCTCCCAGACCAACTACTCTTTGCGATCGAGGTGCTTCAGTTGGACGTTGGGGAAATGGCAGGTGACTGTTATAATATAATTCCTCCTGAATATGTGATTTGAGGTGTGCAATCTCTGCACATGCTGCCTGGAGCTGAGCCCTTAGATCTCCAATGTACCAGCATGTAGGACAGTGTCCTAAATTGTGTATAACTGCTCATTTGAAAAGTGTCCCACAGTGTCTGCAGTTAATAATATCAATTTCAGTTGAGTTGCAGGGTTTATAACCTGGTCTGAGTAATTAGAAGGAGGAAAATGTTAGGAAAAATTGATATTTTGTTTTGTTTCTTTGTTAGTTTTTGTATTACGTGTTATAATTTAATATCAACAATGGAGTCAGACAGAGATGCATCTTGGTGCCAACCCTTTTTTTGCCTATATTTTGATTAACTTCTTTGTGATCTGTAGGTAATGGACTTTGATCCCCCCAGAATAGGTCAATGCATATGCCCAGTTTTGGCATATGTGGATTACCTAATAATAATTTCTTTAACAAAAAAAGTACCGCTGCAAAAAAAAAAAAAAAAACACTTAGCACACAAATCCCAAAAACTCAAATTATCCATTAATCTTTCCAAAACATGAGTTATGATTTCTGGTACAAAATAAAAAAGTGTGACGCCTGATTCTTAGACTCTTAGAAGGTAACAATGACCACTAGTTATGTTTATTTAGGTCTTCTGTTTGCAGATAATGGCAAATGGAATAAATGTGCTAACAGAACATTGACCAATATTAGAAAAGCAATGGGCTGGATTAATAAATTCAGTACTGCTTATGGGCAGTTCTCCATAAAACCACTCACTGTAGTTCTAAAAGTGAAAATCCTAACTCAACTAACTTATGGCACAGAGGTTTGGGATACAAGAAATAGAGAAGCCCTTATGACCCCCATTGATAAACTCATAAGAAAAATCTTGGGTCTCAGTCACTCTTGCCCCTCAGCATACCTTAGGTCTGAATGAGGTATTGATAAAATTAATGCCAGCATGGATATATGCAAACACAATTATTGATTGAAAATAACCAAAATGGGAAAAGAAATATTACCGTTTCTCTATTTAGAGGAAAAGAAACTGTGAGTAGCACTTAAATGTAGAGAATCAGACTGGTATAAAAAGTTTCTAAGTAATGCAAGGAAATATGATTTGGAGTGCCCAAAAAGACACCATGAAAAAATATCTAATTAAGTCCTAAATATAAGGTATACATTAAGGTATCAATAAATAACTTCTGGGCTAAGGAAAGCCTTCTTGAGTATCAGGGTTTCGAGACACTCAAAATGGTTTGCAGCTAATAACACACACTTTGGTTTCAAATCTTATTTGGACATGTTAATGGATCCAAAACTAAAAAAAAACATTCATAAGATTATAGTTTGAAGTAATGTGCTAAGTACAAGGTATTCTAAGACAGTCATGGAGACCCTAAATGCTCTTGTCTGATTGGGGAATGCGAAGACTTAACTCATATTTTTGGGGAATGTCCCTAGTACTCTAAGATTTGAAGCCTTCTGTTGGCTCCATATGCTCTGCTGGGAAATGCCATAGATAGGCCAGAACTCATGTTGATCCTCATGACAACAGAGGATATCACAACTATAGAGGAGGTTGCCAAATTCTTTTTCTATGCTGAAAGAATCAGAAAAAAGAAGATGTTAGAGTTAAGGCAAGATGTGGCTCATTGAGGATGACCTGGCTTCTTAGAGGCACTTATTGAGAATGAAAAAAAGAGCAGTGTATGTGCTGTATTCCTTGATCTAAGCAAAGCATTTGACACCATGGATCATGAGCTGCTACTGTCTTCACTACACTCCATAGGCTTAGACCCACCCTCTCTTAAGTGGTTCAGATGTTACCTCACTGATAGAACACAGCAGGTGAAAGCTGAAGGTGACTTATCCTCATTAAAATCACTTCTAAGAGGAGTTCCTTAAGGATCTATCCTGGGCCCCATCCTTTTTGCCATTTACATTAATAACATTGACACTAATCTCACCAAAGCCAATGTTCACCTCTTTGCAGATGACACTGTTTTATATGTCAGTAACCCATCGCCTGCAGTGGCCTGTGAAATTTTACAATCAGAATTCTCCTTCTCGCAACACCAATTACTTGAGAAAAACTCCTCCTAAATACAAAGAAGACAAAAGCTATGTTCTTCTCCACTAATAACCATACTAACACCTCCTCACCAAGCAATCTTCCCCATTTATCCACCATCCTTGGAGAAAGCCTGGACTATGTAGATAAATTCAAATACTTAGGGGTGTGGATTGATAGCAGGCTTGACTACACTCATCATATTGAAGAACTTCTGAAAAAACTTCGCCAGAGGCTCGGCCTATTCTTCAGAATTAAACATTTTCTAACCAGAGACTCAAGGCTGAGACTAATCCAGGCCTCATTTATCTCACTTATCAACTATGCAGACTTCCTTTATGGTCACTGTCCTATTTCCTACTTAAGCAAATTGGATACCTTGTATCACAGAGCACTACGGTTTATTACAGATCTTCCATTCAACAGTGATCATTGCTCTCTCTATGCTGCAGTTGGTTGGACATCCCTACACCTCAGAAGGAACAGAAATGCTGCACTATGGATATACAAAGCCTTGTCTAATAAACTTCCATCCTATATTTTAGACTGCTTTACACTGGCCACAGCTAGGTCCTATGCCCTAAGAAGCAACAACTTCATCACGCCTAAGTTACCCAAAGCCTACACCCGGCATGGGAGGTCTGCAATCAGCTACTCTCTAGCATTGGCATGGAATTCTCTACAGAAGACCCTAAAGTTGACCAACTTTATACCTCTAGCATCCTTAAAAGTCTCTACGAAGTCTCTTCCCAGAGAAATGCAATTGCTATCACAAGGCCTAGTCCAGTCACATTCACAACCTCCCCTTTAAGTCAGCAATTATTTTGACAGCTCTTCCATAAATCATCCCTTAGTTTTTCCTCCCTTGCAGCCCCTTTTTTGTATCTCAGCCCCTTTCATACCTTTTACAGCTTAGCTTCACCTGACTAAGACCTCCACACCAATTCCTGGCACTTACTTCTACCCCAACCACTCCTCCATACCTCCTACTACTAGTAGCCTTAGCCCCTCTCTGAATCTCCCACCAGCACCTCCATGTCATTCGTCAGAGGCTGCTTATCATCATTTTTGCAGTCATAAATCATTACATCTGTTTGTCTGTGTTAGTTTGCCCTGGAGCCTGTAACCACCTGTTACCATGTAGTGCGTGCTTGCTTTGGCTCCTCTATTGGATCTTGGACATTCTGGTTTCTTCTAGGGTACTTCTATTGTATCCTACCTTGTCCTGTTAGGTTGAATCATCCTTATCCTTCATTTGTATATATGTTTATATTACTGTATCTGTTTAAATATAAGTGTTCTGTATATGTCTGCTATTGTACCTTCAATTTGATCCTTGACCTATCAGGTCCATCTTGTAAATGAGCTTTGCTCAATGATGTCTGCCTGAATAAATAAAGATTGGATTGATTGATTGATTGATTGATTGATTGAAAAGTATTATTAGTAAGGATAGTCAGAGGTAGAGCCTCTTGGACGAGGCTTTATTATCATCTAGTTGCCAATTTTGTATTAGTGGTATTATTTTGCACATGCTATATGTATTGGTAGGATGCTTTTGAATAGTAATTATTGTTTTATCTATCATGTACTTATGTATGTATTTTTGTACAATTATGTTATTCTGATTATTATGAAGTGTATGTGTTTTTAATTATAATGACTTTGTGTCGAACAATAAAAGTGTACTACTACTAATCTAGCGACTGAGCTGTTGTACTTAATAACAAACAAAAATCTGCCTCCTACAATTGCCAGTGTTTTTCAGACATAGAGGAGAGAGAGCTTGTTTAGGGAGGGGGAGAGAGAGACAGAAAGAGAGAATGTTTGGGATCTGGACAGTTGCGTTGAGAGAAACCTGAAACTTACATAATCACAAGGCATTGGGATATTCTCAGTTTCTCCTGTTTGCATAGTAACCCTTGTTGTGCCACATACTGATATATCAGTCCAGAATTCCTATACCTTCTAATTCTCATGGCTGCCTAATGGTTAATAGCAGCACCACATGGTGCTCTGCTTAAAAAAAAACAGTAGGGGGGAGAAACAAACACATTGTATTGTATGGGGGACAGGGATAGATTTTCAGGAAGCTGTGCTTTGATTCTCCATTCCCTAGAAACAACAACAGCTGTGCTGCCTTAGGAATTCATCTCTCACTCTCTGTCTGTCTGTCTGTCTGTCTCTCTCTCTATCACTCTGTCTCTCCCCCACTACCTCTCTTGCTCTGTCTTATGCATTATTATATAGCTCACCATTGCCTGTGCTGGATGAGCTGAGAAAGTAGCAAGTGAGCTTTGCTTTCATTTTTTTTTTGGCACTTGAATTCCAAAATAACGCAGGTGGGTGTGGGGTTGGGTGGCAAAGACAAAAGAACAGCTGTGGTCTACTGAAGGGAGACAAGCACTGTGAAGTGTTTCTAGCAAAGGGATCATGCTTTAACTCCAAAATAAATGTGTGCTTTGTTAGAAATGTGACATGCCATTTTTCCCAAGTGATAGCAAGACGGCTTGCAGAACTCCACCCTGCAGCCATAAGAATGGTAATGTATATAGAAAAAATGGATATGTGATGGTTGCTTGTGAGATATGCTATGTATTTTCATTTGTGGGCAGTGATCTCTTATGACACCCCCTGAGGAAGCCTAATCCCAAAGCGCTGGGGCTGTGAGCACATTAGTAAGTAAAATGGAATTCTTGCCAGTTTAAATGGAAGTTTCAACTGCTGTTTTTTCACTGACTAAAACACTGGATTTATGATTTAAATTCCTGGTGGATTTCCTTTCTTGTATGTGGAATTGGAGTGTAGTGTGTTTGGGACTTTGCTGTTTTCTCACCTATCTCGTCTTTCTTCCCTCCTCCCACATGATGTAGATGATATCCATCTATGACCACACAGAAATGCAGTGGGCCTCTGCACGCAGCAAACTCGCAGGCTTGCCCACAGAGGTCACTGCAACACTGGATGGCTGCTGCTGTAATTTCCTAGATGAGGTATGTTGCAGAGTAGCAGCTACCCCATCCTGGCAAGTCTCCCAACATGGCTCCCTCAGCTTGCTCCCAAACTTGGATTGCCAGCACCACAGTGCAGTGTGCTGCTGCTGGGCCATATGATTGGCTGTAAGTAAGTATATATTGCATATCTGCCCCCTACTCCATTTCCCTCATGACAGCACCCTCCACACCAATCACCTATTTCCTCATAGATTTAGATGTATACACCGCTTGTCCAGGACCCATGCATGGTGGGTGGAGAGCCATATCAGTAGTGCATGGACCTGTGAAGGATGTTAGCATTATCCTTGGTGGCCACTGCTTTTCTCCTCCAATTTTCTCCCCTGGGACACCACCCATATAGTGACAAGCACTCTGGCCAGCATCTGACGGCAACCTTCCCCTGCTGGTGGGGTCAACTGTGACCCCACTTATCCACCACTAGGTCACGATTGCAATGTAGACACACATTCTCCCACCCAAATCCCACACACACACAAACCAAAGGAGGAGCTCTATCTTTGGGACACTTGATCCTCCTTCCCCTGGCCTGCCTCAAATAACCCAAGTTCACTTCTGAAATCAGGCCACCAGCATAAAGTGTGGTAGCTCTACCACTGTGAAAATGGGCAAGCCACTATATAGAGAATACTGGATGGGCAAACATGTGCAAACAGCCTGTGCTGCAACAGAGGGTTCTGCTTAAATCAAACCTCAAGAGCAAAGCTCTAGAGATCTGATGTAATCAGACGCTTGAGGTTGCAGTACAGGCTTGTTGGACATGTGGTTGCCCTGTCGGTATTTTTTATAGTGTATAGTTTATTTTGTTTTAATTTTCAATTTTCTTTTTTAAATGAAAGTGTTTTCCCAGTGCTCTGTGGCAGCCGCAGCAGCAAACGTGCTGCCTGTATAAGTTCAGAACTTGAACTGATTGCTGTGTGCACGATAGCACTGTGCAAAACACCAGCTGCCTCAAAGGTTTCTAAACAGCTGGAATGCTGTTGTACCACAGAAGGGTACAACTTAATGCCATGGCCTTTGAACTGTGGTACAATAATATTTCAGCTGGCACAGAAATCCATACAGAACAAACCCTCACTATGCACTATAAGTATATTTTTAACTGGAGTCTGTTTAAATGTACATGGGTCTGTGCCTTCAGCTAGCTTCCACAAAACTGTTCAATGCAGATCATCTAAGATACAGTACAGTACAGTATATTGGTCATTTATTAAGTTCAAATCAGTCATACAAAGTTGAAGTTTAATAAAAAAACACATAGTGGGATTTTGATCAATTTCAATGAAGGCAGTGACAAAGTATTGCAATGTTAGGAAACCTTTGGAACTCTGTAAGTCAAGTTTCTCTGTAAATGACTGTTCTTTACAGTTTCAGATATTAAATTCTTCATTACCTCACATATGTAATACTATCAATAAACGGTACATACATGATATATGAAAGATATACATTCACTTACAAACATAGTATAACAGGATTGCTAACACTAATTTATGTAAACAAAAAAATAACATGATTACCAGGGGTCACAAGCTAGTATGGCAGAGGGACTTCAAGAAGGAAATAAGGAAAAGTGGATATATCAAACAGACTATCCAGTGAAACAGTAAATGATGATACTATCTAAGGGTTCATAACCTAATAGGATAACCGGGTATGGTTCATCTATATCCTGAAGGGGCCCCTGGGGTTCTGCTCCCTCTTGCCCCCATCCTTCCACCCTCCCCCATCTTCCCATCCTCTTTCTCCCCTCCCCCCTCGGCTTATCTCCTTGCAACTCTTTCCCTTCCTTCTCTCCCTATCTCCAGCAGCCTTCCTCACCCACTTACAGGGTTCCCAATATCCAGCAGAGGTCCCTGTGGGCTGCACTTCCTCCTCCTCAATACATCTCCCTTTTTGACTCCCCCTCCCCCCGTATCTTCCTCCACTGCCCCCCTGGGCACTTAATGAACATCCCTTACCTTATGCACTTATACATTCACTTGCTTCCCTACCCAAATTGTCAACATTTCTTCTTCCTTAGTTATTGCATCTACCAGCCTTTATTTTGTTCTACTGTAGGTCCCTCCCCTCTGTTACCCTCATGTTTCTCCATCCCTGTCTGTTATTGCCAAATATTGCTGCCAAATGATTGTTCAGTGTATGCAACATTCTGTAAATAGTGACTTAAGATGTTCTATTGTTGTTACTCCTGTACCCCTCCCCAAGATCACACTGGGAGATGAGCAACTTGTTGTTCAGTGTGCCTTCCTGGTGAAACATTTCAATAAATAAATAAATAAAATAAGTACAGGTGGGGAATTAGAACCTGTGAGGATGGCAGGGACACTATGAGTTCCAAATGATTAAGATCTAGGTAAGATCAGCAAGGCCGACTGAAAGGCCATTTAGTCTTTTTCTGTCCTATACCCCTTATGTATCTGTGCAGACTATATATTGCTGATAATACACAGAAACACATACTCTGTTGGCAGAAAAAGACCCCTTAGCCTGGGACACAGAAGGGAAATGCAGCAGGGAAGGGTTATAAATGTATCCACATGTGTGCAACAGATGCCCTAAAATGCATGTAATTCAGCCCTACTCACCACATATCATGGCACTTAGGGCCGGTATGCAACTGTGCATGGAGCCCACACTGCCTACAGTATAACAAAATGCCTACAAAGTGGAATGTACAGTTCACCGAGAAGTAACATCTCACATATAGCTCACTGCTTTTCATATTGCTAGTAGATTTGCAGCTTAAATCGAAACTCATTACAAGCCAAATGCAAAATTATTTACAGGTAAATGCAGTTTGTACCTTATGATCTGTGCTGTAATATTTTCATGGGTTGAAGAGCTCATTAGGAAATCAGAATGCAGTATTTTTCTATCCATTTTGAAACAGTTAGCAAGGCAGATCACAGGCTATGTTGTGTATAAAGGGGAGTGGAAAGTAAATCCAAGGAAGTAAGGATTAGAGGTGTTTATGAGGTTAAACTTCACCCGTGAATTTCTTGCAGAATTCTAGCTGACCCCCAAATTCACTTCACGTGGTTTGCGTGAAATTTGGGCCATATTTCGGGGGGGGGGGGGTTTGCACAAAAAGTACAATCTGCATGCGAAGTGCAAAATTCACAGGTGAAATTGAATGATCCACCTGCGAATTTGAGCAAATTGTGAACTGTGAATTGCACAAAGTGTGAAAATCGGCTCAATGGATTCGGAAAAATTTGCGAATTCATTTGCGGAGCAAATTTCGCAGACTTTGCACATCTCTAGTAAGCATCAGCTGAATTTGTGTTTGATCAATGTGCTGACATTCAGCACTTAATAACTGTGATCTGGCCCAATCAAACTTTTGGCCCACTTTGGATCATTTTGACCTTTAGTCAAAATATTTAAATGAAAGTACTAATGGTACTGAAAAGTGGCAAAGTGAATTTAATAGTGTTTGTCATGTTTGAGAAAACATCGGCTACCATATTATTTGGAGTTTAGCTACAGTGAATCACGCCATGATGAAACCCAGTTCTGCAGAATTCTGCAGCAGTTACTACAGTAAACAAGGCAATTTCAATGGAAATTAATCCTTTTTGTCATGCAGGATTGAGTAGGCTGCTTAATGTTAAACCCCTAACTTTGAAGTTTAGTAACTTTACCACCATTCAATGGATGTGCATGAAATTTTGCATGCTTAGTCTTGGAGCCAAGGTCACTTGAATTGCCAAATTTTTTTCTGATAGGATGTGTGGATTCTGAGATCTGGATAGCAAAAAAAGTGAAAAAGTGGTGTTTTTTGCAGTTTTTTTGTCATCACCTAGGGCCCAGATGGTTTGGAATTTTGCTCTGAAATTTTCAGGGAAGAAAGGGCTTGGACCACAGTAATGCCTTTAACTAGTTGGGCAAAAACATATTTAATCCATTCCATTGTTATAAGGATTTTAATTTTTGACTCTGAGCATGCTCAGCATAGTCTTTTGGGAAGCTGTTTCATATGAAAAAAAAATCTGGCCCATATGAAAAAAAGATTCTGTTTCATATGGGGGGGGGGGTAATCTTTTTTTTGTGAGAAAAACTTTTTTGTATGGCCGCCATCTTTTTTCCATTTTTTTTCAATTTTTTTTTTTTTGAAAAGCCATAAAAATGATATCCTGCAGAGACATGAACACATGGATCTTGCTAATTGGGACCCCCTTAGATAGATTATTCAGTTAGTTTTTGGAAAAATCACCCAGAAATTTGTTTTCAACACATTTTAACATCTTTTTTTGTGACCCGAATTTTTTTTTTCAGATGGCCATATAAACAAGCATTTGTCAATGCCGAATGTTGCTTGCTTCTATGTGCTGTTTAGGTATTTGGAAGTAATTGGAGTGTAAATATTGAAAATTTGCGAACTTACGAGAGCGCGTAGGAACTGCGCAACGCACGCTTGTAAAACAGTCATTTTTAGGTTTTTTCACCAAATTTTCAACATAGCCATTTTAAGACCTCTGGTCATGAACAGTGTCACTGTGATTTTGTTACTGTGTCCACACATTGAGTTTGCACACCGACTGCGCCATTATGCGCTACATGGTGAGAAACACATTTTGGGCAGGATGTGAAAACTGACAGCTGTACTGCTCATAAGGAGTGTGGTAAAATGGCAATGTTGAAAATCTGGAGTGGGAACATAGTAACGCAACCACGAAAGGCAGCATGGGAACTGCAACGTGACACTTGTAAAACAGTCATTTTAGAATTCTTTCACCAAATTTTCAACATTGCCATTTTATGATCTCTGCTCATGAACAGTGACACTGTGATTTTCTTAATGTGTCCCATACACTGAGTTCACTACAACGACTGCGCCATTGTCGCTACATGAGAAGCGGAAACCGCGTTTTAGGTGAGATGTGAAAAATGACAGCTGTACTACTCATAAGAAGTTGTGGAAAATGGCAATGTTGAAAATGTGAGTGAAATATTGAAAATTCGCAAACCTATGGCGTCGCGTAGGAACTGCATAGCATACGCTTTCAATAAAACAGTCATTTTAGGAATATTTTCACCAAATTTTCAACATAGCCATTTTAAGACCTCTGCTCATGAACAGTGTCACTGTGATTTTCTTAATTTGTCAGTACATTGATTTGCATTCACCGACTGCGCCATTGGCACTATATGGGCGGAAACACATTTTGGGTGAGATGTGAAAATGACAGCTGTACTACTCATAAGAAGGTGTGGTAAAATGGCAATGTTGAAAATCTGGAGTGAAAATATTGAAATTTCGCGAACTTACGAGCCTGCGTAGGAACTGCACAATGCACGCTCGTAAAACAGTCATTTTTTGGAATTTTGGCACCAAATTTTCAATATAGAGGTTTTGGGCCCCTTCTCATGAATGATGTCACTGTCATGGTGGTATTCAGGCCTGAAGGGTGATTTCACAGTCACTGCACGAGTCACTGTGCGGGAAATCACCCTTGACCAGATCATCCATGACAGTGATTCTTCATCATGGAAAAGGAATCTAAACTCGATGAAATTTGGTGCAAAAATTCAAAAATGGCTGAGATATCAATAAAGTTGAAACCCCCTATCTAGCCCATTATACAGCTTACCGGCATTTCCTCAGTTCGCGGTCGGCTTTGAAGAGTGCAGGCGTGTTCCCAGTTCACCGAAGATCATCGGCCAGAGTCCAGAGGTAAGTATGGGGTGAGGGTGTGGGGAGAGCTGGGTGCACAGTGGGTGGGTGCGGGTTGTGGGAGGGGGTCAGGAGACGCACTGCAAGAACCGCTTTTGTCTTACAGGTAAAAAAAAGCGTCGTGGGACCGTTTGCCACGCTGGGGTGGGCTCCCAGCATGGCACAAGGATGTTGGGGGTGTTCAGCCAGTAGAGTTAGGCACCCGTTGTAAGGACTGATTGCCACGCTGGGACGGGCTCCCAGCGTGGCACCAACTACTGGGGAGGCGGCGCAGCTCAGCCCGGACGGGGATTGGGTACCCGTCGGCTATACAGTCGCGTCTTGAAGTGCGCATGCCTGCGGGTGGGGGAGCTGCGCGATGAGCAACTTCTTATCGCTGCTCACTCAAGCGTAGCTCCCCCTTTCAACTGTATGCCACTGCATTTTGGAGCATGTCATAGACATCTCCAAAATGCATTGGCTTACAGGGGCCGCACCTGCCAGCACACTGCCTGAATTGGAGAAGGAGGTGACACACCTCTGAAATCTCCGATGATGGCACTATGTTTCCTGCACATGCGTGCAAGCAACATAAAAATGAATAGGGCCATACAAGAAATATTCCCTTCATACAATAAAAGAATTTGAACTTAGTGTTTTTTTCACATTCCTTTTTATATGAAGGAATCTTTTTTTCATTTGAATGAAACTATACCTTTGTAACGGTAAGACAGCGAAGACCAGTACAGCAACATAATCAGCTGTTCACTGTACTTGTCCGCTGTGTTACCAATGAGGCTGTCTCTGGGGTGTTTGCCCCTCCCCAAAACAACTCCGACTCAGAGTTTGAAAACTATAGTGCTAGGGGGTGCAGGGGACATAGCCCAACACATGGGGAGTTGGGGGGCAAAGCCCCCCTGCAAAAAAATACTTGTGTCCCAGATGGCACAATGCCACCTGTCGGCATTGTGCCATCATTGTAAAAGCCATTGACAGAATTTCTTTTGCTGTTGCTGCAGTATGGTGGAACCAAATGAAACAACCTCACAAAAAAAGATTCCCTTCATACAAAAAAAGAATTTGGACTTAGGTTTTTTTTCACATTCTTTTTTTGTATGAAGGAATCTTTTTTCACACGAATGAAACAACCCCATGAAAAAAGATTTTTTCACATTCTTTTTTCGTATGAAAGAATCTTTTTTTGTATGACGACACATACTCATGAAAAAATATTCCTTTCATACGAAAAAACAATTTTTTTCACATTCTTTTTTGTATGAAGGAATCTTTTTCTGTATGAATGACACGAAAAAAGATCCGTCATATGAAAAAAGAATTTGGACTTAGTGTTTTTTCCACATTTTAACTTTAAAGAGGAACTCTCATCTTCAGGGCTTCTTAATGTCTGAAACCCTATAAAAAGCTACTTTAAGTGAGCTAGTGTTCTTACCTGTGAGTCTTAGCAGTCCAGAGTTATTCATATCTAAATCAGCCTATAATTAAGGGCTGGGGTAGCCATGTGTTTTAGGCTTCTAACAAGCAATGATGTCACCACAGTCTTGGCCTTGCTTTGACTGCTGATAATCCAATAAGCTAACTAGGAAGTTGGCTATTTTATTAAGCATGTTTTACGGTGCTATTATAACATTTTCTTCTTCATTTATAATAATTGTTTTGTATGTGCAATGAAACTAGTGAGTTATCACATTTACATTTCAAACTGCTAGTAAAAATAATCCAATAGAATTGTGGTATTGTTATGTTAGAAAATACCATGACTATTCAGTCCAGAATATTTTGGTAAGAATCTGTCATACTTTGACTTAATCAAAAGAAATAAGATGCTCATAATAACACATTTGAAGTTATGCAAGTTTTAACACTGTTGTCTATCTATATGTTTTTACAATTAATAAACAAATAATTGTGACCTATCTGTTCCTTTTTAAGTCAACTCTGGATAGAGATAGAATTTTACAGAATCATAACAAATGGTTACAGATATATGTTTTAACAATCTTTGTCCAGGAAAGGCGCACTGAGCTGAAACTTGTTTCCGGGTGTGTTTTTGGAGCACAGGGAAGTGAACTGATTTGCTCAGGTTCACACAACATGCAAGGAAAGCATGCTGGAGTCAAAACCACTTCTGCTGGATGAATCAACCTTGTTCACAGCTCACTGCTCTATCCTGTAGGCTATACTGCCAGCTGATCATCAAAACCTACACATTTCAAGGCTGACTCTGTGGTGCCAATAGATATGGGGCTCTATGTCAAGATTTTTAGGCCTTGGCTGTGTTCAAGTCAGTACAAATTTCAGAGGCTGCCATCCCCTTTTTTTATAGCCTATTCTCCCATAATCATGGGTTTTGGGTGTGAACTCAGGTCTACTAAATACAAATGTGGCCCCATACCTATGAACCTGGCACCACGTTGGCAGTATTGAAATGTGTAGTTTTTGGTCATCAGCTGGCAGTATAACCTAGAGGTTAAAACAAAGAACTGTGAACAAGCCTGGTTCATCTAGCAGAAATGGTTTCAATTCCAACATGCTCTACTTGCATATTGTGTGACCCAGAGCAAAGAGGAAATAGTTTAACCAAGAAAAGCAGAATAAGCTGGAACTTTTTTCCAGATGTGGCCTGGGAGCACAAGGAACTTAAGTGACTTGCTCAGGGTCACACAGTATGCAAGTGAGGGCTGATGGGATTCAGACTCGGGTCTCCAGGTTTGCAGCTCAGTATCCTTAACCACTGCACTATATACTGCCTCCTTAAGCAAGTCACTTAACCTCCCTGCACTCACAAAACACACCTGGGAGAAAGCTGTAGCTCAATGTGCCTTTCCTGGACAAAGATAGTAACAACAATCTGAGCATTTGCTATGATTCTGTAAATATTATTCTCTTTCTATTCAGTTCTGATTTGAAAAGAAAAACATATGACACAATTATTTGCTTATTAATTTCAGAACCATAGATGGAAAATAGTGTTAAAATATACATAACTTGAAATGTGTTATTAAAAGAGTATTTTACTTCTTTTGATAAAGTTAAAAGTATAACAGTTTCTTACTGAAATACTTTGGATTGAATGGGATTTTGTAACATAACAATACCAGAATTCTGTTTTTTTTTTAATTATTCTCTTTATTCTCATTAAAACAGCTACGCCCCATCTGACCGACCCCCCCAAGCCCAATTACCCGACTGCCCTGGGACCTACCTTACACCGTTGTCTTCTGCCACAGTACTTGCGGTGTGTGCCCAGCCACTGGTAGGGCTCTGTCTTCATCCTGTCTCTGGGGGTTCTTTTTCCACCTGTTTTTTTCTCCCCTTATTACCCTGGGGCCTTTGCCATTCACTGTGGTGCAGGGGCATTGAGGAGCACTGAGTGCAGCCTCGATCCACCCACCTGGCCTAGTGCTAGCCCCTCCAGTGCCCCAATGCTACCATTGAGCCCCCACCCAGTGGCAGCCAAGAGTCGGAGAGGCCTACCTCCCCAGTCTGGGAGAGGACAGCAGCCTGACAGCCAGTCTATCAACTCTCAGCCCTACCCCCCCTCGGTTGACCCCTGGCAACCTGTGTTCATTCCCTATCATGGGTCACCGGCATGGTAAAAGTTAAGGCATCCAGCACCTCAGCCCTCTGTGCCACTGGGCCAGCACAAAAGCAGAAATTCTAGTGGATTATTTTTACTAACAGTTTGAAATGTAAAGGTGGTAACTCACTAGTTTCAATGCACATAAAAAACAATTATAATAAATGTAGAAAGTGTAATGACACCTTAAAACACACTTACTAAAACAGACAACTTCCTGTTTAATCTATTGGATTATCTGCAGTCAAAGCAAGGCCAAGTTGCCGTGACATAATTGCCTGTCAGAAGCCTAAAACACATGGCTTCCCCTAGCCCTTAATTACAGGCTGATTTACATATGAGTAACTCTGGACTGCCAAGACTTACAGTTAAGCACAATAGCTCACTCAAACTAGCTTTTTATGGACTTTCAGACTTTAAGAACTATGAAGATGACAGTTCCACTTTAACAAGTCGTAACTCAGTCAATATATGCAGTTATGGTACAATCTATATATCAAAATAAAGGTCCTAGTGAGTACTATACATAACATCTCCTCCCCAAATATTTAGGGGCCATATGAAAAAATCAAAATTAAAAAATTAGAATTCTCATAGGATAACATTGCAACTTTAACAAGCTGTAACTCTGTCAATCTTTGGAGTTAAAATGGTCAATGTGTATATCAATAGAAAGGTCTCAATGACTAGTACAATTTTAAGCCCGTAAGAAAAAAGAACTGGAAATGGTCCGTCCCTAAAAAAAAACATAATTACAAGAAAGAACATAAATTGCTTTTCTGGAGGAACAGGTGTGCTGACCCTCCAGTCCCTGTGTTTCCACACCCACATACACAGCTGGGTAATTGGAGGCATGGAAGTGCCGGGCTCAGAGGGTCCAGCACTTCCATAATCACATGGATGTGTTCATTCAGGTCCAAAGGGGACCTGCATGAATGACGGTATGATTCTACTATCTCAAAAAGTAAGGAAGTTCATTGCAAAAAACTTCATTAGTGCACCAGTGAGGGTTAAAGTAGTGTTATGGTTTTAAACCCTAACACCCCACTGCCACCTTGCAAGCAGCAAAAATAAAAATTATACAGTGGCAAGAAAATTTCCTGAACTCTGATTGGTCCCTGCTCACCTTCACCAGTGAGGTTATCTCAGCATAACCTCATTGTATGAAGGACCAGCAGAAAGATAACCGCAGCCAAAAAAAAAAAAAAATCACTGCATCCCTCATCTCGAAGCCATCCTGGGCTTAGCCCGCCCATCCTCACTTAACAGCCGTACTCAGTTCCCACCACCAGACACAACAACATCAACCTGCTCCCCTCATTTTTCTCCCCAAAATAACAGCCGTATTAAAACAACAAGAAAACAGCACCTAAAATGGCATTTTGAGAGCCACATACTGTGCAGTGCGCACCACAACACAAAACACACACCCGGCTCTGACTCGTAATGGGAACTGCCAATAGACAAAGATAAAACACTGCTTCCACCAAATATCTTTCTCCAACCACATTGAGTGTCTCTGATCCTATGGGTACATAAAAAAAGGATTTCTCGGGCAAAACCTCCCGGACTCTTGCCTGACACATATCGCAAACCAGAAGTCCTGCTTTTCTCTTCAGCTGCTCCCGACTTGCAGGTTGAACAGTTCATCTCGTACCCGGTCCACTGAATTAAACAGTAGGATTGCTCAATGTAACAATGGGATGAGTCAATTTAAACAGCTCCACTGGAGTACTGTACCACAAAGATGTGCAACATAAAGGAAAACTCTATGTGGCAGGTATCATATCAACATACTGAGCCACACATTTACAAGCAGCACCACCTAGTGGTGAAAACAGAACTATTTTTTTCCTCTGTGCACCTCTACATACAAAAATAAGCTCCAAATCAGGAAAAAAGCACTTTTTTCATCATTTTCTTTTCATCATTGTAAATGAGGCACTGTATAATAGCAATAATGCTCTCCAGGGTGTTGGTTGTGCTAGGATAACCTCACTTCTGGGGTTGTAGGACGCACTCAGCCTGAGGCCTTGTGCCCAACCACCCCAGGCGTGAGGTTATCCCAACATGACCCACATCCTGTTGTGCATTATTGCTTAAATTTACCATTTTAGGTGTCCTGAGTCTTGGTAAATCTGGCCTGGGGTCTTCCTTGGGGTTATCAACCCTAATGCTCAGTTTATTTCAATTTAAAATATGAAGCTTTTTTTCTGGCTGAGAAGTGTGTCACCTCGTCATTGGTGGTCAGACTGATCATAATTTGGTTGAATGATGAGATCAAGAACCCCTCTAATATGTTAAAATGAAAAAAAAAAGTAGGAACATTGAATTGATATTAATGAATTGCAGGCTTTAAAGCAGCTTTTTTGGGGGGGAGGGCACTGGTTCTGTGTGGAATGTAGAGACATGGAAACATAGAATTTGATAGCAGATAAGAACTACTTGGCCCATCCAGTCTTGCATATTTCCCCCTACCTACACTATTACAGACCATACCTGACCTAAAGCCCTTTCTCCTTCCCCCTTCCTTTCCACTATGATGCCCTTATGCCTATCCCATGCATTCTTGACCCCCAACTGTCTTTGCTCCCACCACCTCTGCTGGAAGGCTGTTCCAAGAATCTACCACTCTTTCTGTGAAAAAGTTTGTCCTCACATCTCTCCTGAATCTACACCCCTCCAGCTTCATAGCATGTCCCCCTTGCTCTTGGGCACCTTTTCTTCTGAAACATACTGTACTTCCCTCCTGTACCTTATTTACCCCCATGAGGTATTTAACTGTGTCTATCATATCCCCTCTCTCCTCCTCTGTTCCAGAGTGTACATATTGAGGTCCTCTAGTCTCTCCATGTAGAGCTTTTGATGCAGGTCATGCAGCATTTTAGTTGCTCTCCACTGGACCACCTCCACTCTGTCATGGACTCCACTGGGAACAGGGAATCCACTGACTGGCCAGCACAACATCTTGTTGAATGCCTTATGTCCAGAACAGTTATATCCCCTGCCACCATGCAAAGCTCCATGCACACACAGAGTGGCAGAGGTAAGGGTTATGTATGTCATCCAGTGTGGTCAGGGTCTAGGCATGGTTGTATACAGTCAGGATCTGTGTGAATCGTGCTTTCCTAGACTGCTTGGTGGATCAAGCCCTATGTCACAAACATTGGATTGTTACTTCAGTAAAGGACTAAGCAGCAGCAGGATTGAATAAACTGTATGGGACACAGATCTCCTTTCCTTGAAAAGAAACTTAGTAAAGAATAAAAATAAACAGAAAAAGTCTATAAACTATAACTAGAATAATGTATGGACAACCATGTACAATAATGTTTTGTTTCCATTAATGGTTTCAGATGAAAGAATAGACCTTAAAGGTGACAGGAAACCATTTTTACACCTCTTGATGTCCTCCAGTTGTTCTTTTATTGGCTACCCAGTATTCTGATATGTTATTGACCTTTTTTGTTAAATTAATAATCTAATTTTGTTTCCTTTTTAACTACCCTGAATACCTCTCTCCTCAGCAGTTGCTGCTCTCTCTTTTCATACTGCCTGAACATTCTATGACATCAGAAGCTCCCATTCCAGGCCAATCAGATGAATAGCATGGAATGGGAGTTGCTGATGTCATAGAATGTCTTAGAAATATGAAAATCAAGTGCAGTAGCTGGTGAGGAGAGTGGAACTCGATGTAGATCTGAAGGCACTCCAAAGATAGATTATTTGTTTATCAAAACATCATCAAAGCATATCAGAATACATAACTGGCATGGAAAGGAAATAGAATGGCAGTTGACTATGTAAAAATCATGTCCTATCTTCTTTAAGAGCAAAATGGTTATCAGAAATGTACAGCCTTGTTTGTATATAGTTACCCAGCCTTTTTAATAGTTTATGTTAAGCTACACTGATTAAAAATATAATAAATTATATGATGGGGTCCAAGAATGGAACATTGTGATTGACTGACTGGCACTTTTAAGCCTTGGTAAATTATACAACAACCCATGCAAAAGTGCCAGTCTGTTGAGTGGCAGCAGCAAAACAAATTAAATCAATATACCTGCTCCCTGGAAAAATCAAAACAAACCCATCAGCATGTTTTCCATGCTATAGCTGACTGACAGAAACTGAACCAGTTACACTACCTACAGAACAAAAGCAGCAACATGTTAAAAAAGGATACAGTGGTGTCCCCCAGGATGAAATGCACTTTTAACACACTCTGTAGTATACTGCAGTAGACCTACTGAATAAAGCAATGTAATTTCATTGGCAATTAGTCTCTTTTGTCATGTAGGAAACCGTGGCATTCAATTCACCCTGGCAGTGTCACATTTTCCAGAATGACAAAGGGCACTCATTTCAATAAAATTGCATTGCTTTATTCAGTAGGTCTTCTGCAGCATTCTGCAGAGTGCTGCAACATGCTACAGCATTGTGTTTAATCCTGGGGGATGCCACTGTACTTCAGCACAGATCACTCTCTCCTAACTGCTGTTTCCTAACCTGGTCACAGTAATGTGGCAGCATTTGGGGGGAGGGGGCAATCACTGTCTCCAAACCCCAAACCTACTCTCTCTCTCTTTCCTTACTGAGAGCAACACATGATGCAAAGTCTTTCCCCTCTCTGCTTCCTGTCTACTGACTTTCTGCGGTAGCTTGTACTTCTGGACCTGCTCAAACCACACAAGTGTCTCTTAGCTGCTTGAACAAGGAGATAATACAAACAAAATGTGGTCAGAGCTGATACGGCTGCGTAGAGCTTTTACCTGTGGTGGCAGTGGGGCATGGGTATCAGAGTGACGGCAAATGACTATCAGAGCAGCAGTGGTTTTCAGTGTTGCAGTGGCAGTTTTGAAGCAGATGGCACAGCCGTCGAGCAGTGGTGGTTTACCATTTGCAGGATGGCAGTAGCAATGGAACTACGCATGCGTGATACTCATGCATGCGTAGTTCTGACAGAAATGTGGAACTAAAGTAGTGTGCCCATGGGGTGGGGTGGGTGGGCCACCATTCCATGGAGGATCTCCATTGGCAGAGGACAACATGAATGGAGTTAGCACTGTACAGATGTTGATGCATCGCTGTAGAACACAGGTTCATGTTCCATTTACAGACCCTTTTTCTCCTACAGTGATCGCAAAACATCTGTGGAGCTCTGCCCACGCAGATGTAAAAACATAACACCAGTTGACTACTCCATAGCTGTGATGCTTGTTCAAATCATTTTCCTAAACATGAATAAAGATTACTGTTTCTTTCCACAGGGTCTTTATAATTATATGCCTTAGTTTTACTTATAGTAAAACTCCTCTTTGTGAAATGAATTACTTCCCTCAGCATTAAATGCCATGGTCTTTGGTTAACTTTGAGCAGCCTGGCATTTCAGGTCATAAAGGTTCAAGTCTGGTTTTATGCTTAGAAACACAAAAACATAGACTTTGACAGCAGATAAGGACCATTTGGCTCACCTAGTCTGCCTATTTCCCTACCTATTGGATAAGCTGCAGATCCTAGTTAACCAGCAGCCTACCTCCTCCTACCCCCCTCCAGAATTGCCTTATGTCTGTCCCATGCATTCTATGATTCTCCCACTGTTTTTGACCCCATCAGGAAGGCCATTCCATGAATCCACCACCCTCTCCATGAAAAAATACTTCCTCAAGTTTCCCCTGAGCCTTCCCCCCTCTATCTTCACATAGTGTCCCCTTTTTCTTGTACATCTCTTTTTCTGAAAGATGCTACCATCTTGGACTTTGTTGATTCCCTTGAGGTACTTGAAAGTTTCTATTATATCCCCCTCTTCCTTCTTTCCTTCAGGGTATACATGTTAAGCTCTTTTAGTCTCTCTTCGTATAGTTTCTGATGCAGACCTTGCACCATTTTAGTTGCCCTTCTCTGGACTGCCTCCATCCTGTCTATGTCATTGTGGAGATGGGGTCTACAGAACTGCATGCAGTACTCTAGATGGGGTCTCACCAACTGTCTGTACAGAGAGATAACAACTTCCTGTTTTCTACTGGAGATGCCTCTCCCTATGCATCTCAGTATCCCCCCAGCCCTCCTTACTGCCTTCTTATATTGCTTGCCTATCTTTAGGCAATCTGAGATGACTACCCCCAGGTCCCTTTCCTTTTTTGTTGTTGTTAGTACCCCCAGATTGCGTATGCTTCCCCTGGGTTTTTATTTCCCAGGTGCATTATTTTGCACTTTTTTGCATTGAATCTGAACTGCCATACCTTTGATCATTCCTTCAACCTTGCCAAGCCCCTTCTCATCCTTTCCATCACCCTTGTGTAACAACTCTGATGCAGATCTTTGTGTCATCTGCAAAGAGGCATATTTTTCCTTCCAGTCCCTCTGCAATGTCACCTATAAAGACATTAAAGAGGTCCAATGCCAGTACTAAACCCTGCAGTACCCCAGTAGTAACCCTCCCTTTCTTCCAAGTTCACTCCGTTTACTATTACACTCTGCGTCCTGTTGTCCAGCCAATTTTTTACCCAGGCTACCACCCTCAGACCCACTCCCAGGCTAGCTAACTTGGTTATTAATCTTTTGTGTGGGTCTTTGTCAAATGCCTTGCTAAAGTCTAGGTAGGCCATGTCCACAGCCCCTCCCTGGTCTACAAGGTTTATTATTTTACTAGTTTTTTTTTTATAACACATCTGGTAAAAAAATCTTTCACAGAGACTTCTAGTCTGATAAGCAGTATGTGTTCTTGACTTGTTGCCACTGTTATAAAGTGACTACTGTATCTATGCTGGTTTTGTGGTGCAAACAGAATAACATTTTGTGATGTTTGTATTTTGCTCTCTAAAGTTCAACGTCCAAGCATATCTCTACTGAGAAATGTTGAATGTTTCCGAGTTGTAGACTTTTATCTGAATAGAAATACCAATTTCACATTGTTCATCCCACAGGGTGCTATTTATATAGCAAGCATAACTATCTGGTACTTTGCATAACAGTGTTCATTTTCTTACTCTTTCTTGTTGTGCTTCCTTTTTATTTGTTTGCAATTCCTATATCTGTCTGAGTACAGATATTGTTTGCCTTGTCAAAAAAAAAAACCCTGTAAAGCTTGTTGACACATTGTGCAGTAATCATGTGGTAGGATTAGAACTTATGCCACTTTTTGCATGTTTGTGGTACTGCCACATTCAAAACTTTTTGACACATTGTGCAGCAATCATGTGGTGGGATTAGAACCCATGTCACATTCTTCATGTTTGCAGTACTGCCACATTAAAAAAATATTATTAATAGTAAATAGTAAAATAGTAATAAACTAGATGAGTGGTATATGACTACCTCCTTATTTTCAGCTGCCTGACCCCTAGGTATCTCATTTCCTCTGTGTTGAAGTTCCATTTTGTGTTTGCAGTGCTCCTTTACAAACTGAGGAAGTGCATTTTCAGCTCAATGTGTTACTGGGGATTTTACTAAAAACAGAGTATTGTCTGTGAATTCTTCCAGTATCTGGAGTTTTCTTCCTGCTTGCGCCATACCCCTGTTTTTGCGGTATCTTGCAAAATAAACATGGTTTGCTTTAGTGAGCACATACTGGTAGCAAACAGCAGCAAAAAAGTTCCATACAGGAACTCATTTAACTAATGTATCTTGAATTAATGTGATGAACAAGTGCTGGCAAAATGCAGGCGCCAGATACCTCATTAAAATGTCACTGGAGCATAATTATATTTATATAGTTTTTATTTACCAGGTAGGAACAATAGGTAGAGACTGCTTGTTTTCAGGTATGACCCAGGAGAATTTAGCTCATCTCTCAGCCTTGTATCTGTGGGAGATTTTGGCTTGTCTCTCAGCCTTGCATCTGCTCATGTCTTAAGTTACCTCCCACTGTTAGCTACTTTCCTTTGTAAAGTGACCCATTCACCACTGACTTTAGTATACTTTCTTGAAGGAATGTATGCACCACACAGGAAGCGTAACTGATCCAGTTATAAACAAAGCATAATATCACTGTGTGTGTGCAATAGGCAGCACAGGTTGGGGGAACAGCATAGTAGGCATACAAATGTAAACAAAAACAAAGAAGAAACTGGGATCTTTTTAGCCAAATGCTGTGCTCCACAACAGAATTGTAAATGGCTGCATGCTCAACAAATCAGAAGGAAGACATCTATGTGGTACTGACATTTTTTATGTAGTACTGCTGCTTTAAAGAATACCTAAATAGATTTTAAACAATTATGTGTTGTTATTTTTTTTTTACCTTCTCAGCTGTTCCCCAACATCCTCCTAAGCAGTTTGGTGGTTCAGCTGTGCTATCTGATGGTATGGTTCCCAAGAAATCCACATTTGAAAGTTGGTGTTGTGTATTATTTAAAATCTTCAGTGTGCTGCTCGCACCCGCCCTCTGCATGCTTCCTGATGATGTCATCTGAGCGAGTCTATTCCTAAGTGGACCAAGAGTATGCATGGCTCACCTGTATAAAATATTTGATTGTGACACATTTTTCAGCCTTTTTTACCTCTTTTTTATATTGTGTGCTTGTGCTTCATATATTTGCAAATTGTATCCTATGTGTGGTTGCAGTTTTACAGATCTTCCTCATGAACACACTTGGAGATGTGGTGTCGTGGTACCCACTGCAATTTCTCTTGGTTTGGCATGTAATACTGCCCAAACCTTTCGGGTTGCAGTCAGGGGATTAATCAGTTATTGTCAGTACTGTTCTCGACTGCTGTGCTTATTATTCTTTCATGTCTCAGTTATGATTGGGTTCTCATTGATATATCGGTCCCTGCCTCATGAGTATAAGCTCAGAATAGGACCAGCATGTGTTGACAGTCAGCTGATCTTGCTGTGAACTTCATGGGAAAAGGAGCTGTTAAGTGAGAGCACACACATTGGTGAAATTAATTCAGAATAGCTGTCCTTATAGTGGTGTGTTTTCCTCTGAATAAACATTCATTCTGCATGCAATTGTGGTGTAATTGTGAAATACATTTGGTCATCATTCCCACTGTAGCTTGTGTCACAACCCCACTCAGCAGGTCAGGATTCTGCTCCCACAGTGCCAATCTCTGAGTGCAGTATTGTGAACAGTTAACAGAACAGGGCAACCCTCCTGTCTGTTTTGTGGGTCTGAATCAGACTTTGGTCTCAAGTTCTGGAGGGATTCAAACTGTGAACCTCTTGCTAGTGTACCCAATGTACAGGCTCAGATAATTCTGCTCTTTGGGGGGCCAGATATCTTTCACCTATGGGCACCTAACCAGGTGTACAAAATGAACCCTTAAAAACTCTGTGAAAGATCTCAGAACAAACTTGGACCTTTTCCCAGTTTGGTATTACCAATAGCTTTGCACAGTGTCAACTTTAACCATATATGTTTCAATTGTCAAATAAAGAATTTCAAAGGCACACCAAGTAGTCTCTAAAAATGAGATATTTACTTAAAAATAGATAAAACTGTAAAATTTAAACACAGAACCATATATCACAAAACATACACTCACTTAAAATAATAAGGTTTTAAATGCAAACAGAATCTCCTACCACAGTACCCATAGACTTGTCTAATCTAATGTTTTCTTATCCCTTCCAGTGCTGATGTTGCTTTTTTCAGAGTCCAAACATGTGTGTAAATGGAATACAGACTACAGTTTAAAAATACTATGTTTCAACCCTCTTCATGATGTCATCATCTAGCTCCTCCCTTTCAGGATACATAAAAAAATATGTACAAAACAGGAAGTCCCATCAAGATGTTGAATCCTGTGACTCCAGCAAGACTCCTTTTCCAAATGATGACACTCTTAATTGAGACTGTGATTTTCTCAGCCTCCTTTGATCTGTGAGCAGTCTCCATTTTCAAACACATCAAAGAACTTTTTATGACACCAGGTGCAATTAACTGACTTTCCTGACAATGTCATAAAAAAGATATTCCACTTCCTTATGACACCAGGTGCAATTAACTGACTTTCCTGAGGACGTCATAAAATGGATATATTAGCTCATGGCTTCAAAGCAAACTGACAAGTTAATTGCATTCAGAGATCTGCTGTTTAACTGATACCTGCAAGGTGGGGAGGGGTTGTCATCCCAGGCACAGGATTTTTCATGACAGACAATCCCACTACATTTTTATATTACAAAAATCATAGAGTCATCAGAACCAGCTGTCTAAGTGTCACCACTTGTAGTGACCACTTCATTACTGTCATGTGTTGTAATAAAGAAATGTACAAACTTTTTCTTCTTGTGTCATGTTTTTCTTTTCTATTCCCAATATGTGGCATAATGATTTATGTGTTGTCTTCACATTAATTTTATTTTTTGACCATGTTATTTCTGTAATGTTTACATTATGTCAATTTGGTCATGTGATCAAAGTCATTTTGGAGGAAATGATAGGTTTTCAAAGGGCACCGGACATGCACCAGCACTACTGTCTGAGGGGCTCTCTCTGACAATATTATTATTATGGTGTTTCTTCAGTAGTTTCAGTTTAGAGTTTTTACATAGTTAGTGCAGTTCAGAGTTATAACTATGCTGAGTGAACCTCTCCATTTTTTTCTTTAAGTAAAATGTTATGCAACATTAATCATGCCATACTGCATTGTGTATGGGTGTAAAAATGAGAGCTGGAAAAGTTGTGGACTCCATTTCTTTACTTTCCCCCTTGACCCTGTTATTTCAAAAGCTTGTATCCAGTTCTGTAAGTGAAATAATTTTGTTCTTTCTTAGTACAACAGAATACATTCAGCTCATTTTGAAAGGTCTGCATACAACAGACACCCTGACACAATGGCAGAATTAGACTGGACGAATGCTCTTGCTAGGTTGAAAGCTTCTGCAGTGCCTTCCATTTTTTCTCTGACTGCAGCACTTGTCGCTGAACATTCATTGAAGGAAAGGGGTGCATTCCTCAAGAGGCAATGAATGAGGGTGAGTGTCTCTTCACATTTGTGATACAATCATCCTATAACTCACTTGTAGTCTAATTGTGTTGTTTCAATGTTTTACTTGTCTTGGGGTAATCTATTCCTGTTTTTTGCATTATCTAAGCACTAAGAGACAATGGGGGTGTCAGTTGTACACTTTTATAAAATGGCCAAAGTATTTCAGTTAATCTGATTTGCTGTTAGCAGTATGTTACAACTGTGTGACCCACGTCTAAATCTAGAAAACTCATTTAGAATCCACAGACCCATTTCATAAATGCAATAAGCCGCACCATGGATGTGCGTTAGACAGTTATAATGCACTGCTACTGTACTGGATGCACTTGGCCAGTGGCCTCATGCCTCAGTGCACCACCTAGCCATGCATTTCAACTGTGTAACACACACTCCGTCGTGTGTTACTTACTTATAAAGTGGACAAAGGATTTCAAACAATCTGATTCATTACAAGTGTGTAACACAAGGCTAAAAGTAGAAACCCCATTTAGAATATGCACACACACACATTTTATAAGCACAATAAGCCACTTCATGGATGTGCATTAGACAGCTGTAATGCACTGCTAGTGTACTGGATGCACCTGGCCTGTATCTTTATGCCTCACTGCACCATCTAGCCATGCACTGAACTGTGTAATGCGCACTTCATCTTATGTTATTGCTTACTTATAAAATGGACATAATATTTCAAACAATCTGATTGGTTGTTAGCCATTTATTACAAGTGTGTAACCCAAGGCTAAAATTAGAAATCACATTTAGAATATGTACACCCATTTTATAAGCACAATAAGCCACTCCATGGTTGTGCGTTAGGCAAGCAATAATACCCTCGAGGGTGGGCGGTATTGGGCACTACCATACCACCCAGGGGCGTAATGAGGCCCGATGCCACAGGCAGAGTGCCTTATAGCCCCTGGGCAGTCCGGTATTGCCCATACCGCCCACCCTCGAAGGTATTATTGCGCTTAGAAAATGGGCACTGTAAAAAAAAAAAGAAAACAAATTAATTAAAAATTACTTTTTAGAACATTTTGAAATGAAAAAGTTCCTCCGCCTGCTTTACAAGGATGGTCTTTGCAGATTGCAGTAGATTCTTTCATTTCTTTTTTTAGTTGAACAGCCCCCCACCACACATATAACAATTGTTTTATTTACTCTGTACACTTGCTTTGTTTTATGTTGAGAGGCTGTTTTTGTTGTGCTGATGTTTTTTTCACACAGGTCAGAGGTTGCGTGGGGTAGGTCAGAGGTTGCGATCGTGACACGGAAGTGCGGCGTGGGAGTGTAAGCGGGTGTTGTCGGGAGCCAGTAGTTTTATTTTTTTTATACATTCTTGGTTCTTGGTGCTTTTTATGTAGATCAGAACTGTGAAGGGGAGCGTCTGTTTTAGCCACCAGAACTGTGAAGGGGAGCATGTGCTTTAGCCAAAGTCAGCGATCGGGCAACCAACCGACTGGAGCAGCAGGAGCGAGAGTGCTGACAGTTGTGGGAATGTAAGTCCCTAAATATTCAGCGTACACAGTATCGGGGATTGCAGGGCATGGGGAAAGATCAGTGGTGGCAGTGTTTTAGAGCTGAGCAGTACTGTACATTTGAAATGTTGAACAGACGTTGCAACCGGCAGGAGGAGGGATGAGCGAGAGTGTTATCGGGTGACCGAGCTTTTGTTGTAACTGTGTGGGGAATCGGGGGCATGGGACAAGGTGCACATTTTTTATTTAGGAAAAGAGACGTTAAAAACAGACGTTAAAAAATTGATGTAGCTAGCAGGCAGTTGTTTAAGTCAGGAAGGTGTGTACCGGGAGAAGTGATGATGGTTGGGCTCTCTAGCTAAGCGAGGGAACAAAATGGCAGCGTTTTACATTTTAAATGAGTTGTTGCAGCCAATTATGTAGCAGGGTGGGCACTACAATACGTACTGGTGAAGGGGCGCTGTAGACTGGTACTTTTTGTTTCCTGGGCATCTATTGAAAGTTAATGTACCCCCTTGGCAAGAGTACTAGCCAATCAGATGCCAGGAAATAAAAAGCCCATTTTCTAAACAGTTGTAATGCACTGCTAGTGTACTGGATGCACTTGGCCTGCAGCCTCGTGCCTCACTGCCTCACCTTGCTGTGCATTGCAACTGCGTAACGTACACTTTGTCATATGTTATTGCTTACATAAGGCATGGGTAGGCAGTGTAGTGATGCTTGATGCCACATGCCTAGTGTGTATAGTCCCTTAGCCATGCGGTACAACTGTTAATAAAATGATCAAAGGATTTCAGGCTATCTGATTGATTGTTAGCTGTGCGTTAGAATGTGAAATGCATGGCTAAAAATAGAAACACCATTTATAATACACAAGCCCATTTTATAAGCATAATAAGCCACTCCGGGGATGTGCATTACAAGAGAATAATGGATGGGTAAGTGTGTATTATGGATTTGTTTTGCACACACAAGGTGTGTGATGACCCATAAACTTTGAGAGTGAAGCTTGAGAGGTTTATGTGGTCATCACACACTGAGGGTGTGTAAAACAAAATCCATAAATACATCCTTAGATATCATTAATTTTTTATAATTGCTTGTGTTTGGGAGTTATAGTGGTTATTTAGGCAACATGGAAAAATATGTTTTTGTACTACACTGGTTTAATTTGTGACAAGTAAAACAACTAAGTAGAAAAGCTAAAGAGCATCTAAAACTAAGCAGCTTCTGTCAACACAAGTTCAACATGAGTTGAAGGCGACATGCGAGTACCTCTGGTGCCTGAAAAGACAACTGTGAGTACCCGCCTGAAGTGTCTTGCTCTGGCACCACTGTGCGATCAGTGTACCTAGCATTTTCCTCTTTGACAATGGTGTAATAACTGGATTTCAGGTTATTATGGATTTTTGTAGCGTAATAACCCGAAATCTGGTTATTATGGTGTTTGAAGACAACCATAATCAGGTTGATAAATGGCTTCATCAGTAATCATATAGTTGTAACACACGGTTATGTGATTGGACTCATGTCTCACTATGCCCCCTAGTCTTGCATTAGAACTTTATAATGCACACCCCATAATCTCTTATTGTGTCTATGTATTGTCAATTGAGTTTCTAGTTTGGGGTGTATTTGTTACACACTTGTTATGCACGGCTAACCATCAATCATATTTCTTGCAATCCTTGTGGCATTTTAAAAGTAGTGTAATAAGATGATGCTTGTGTAATGTGAAGGCCTGTTGATAAGGAAGTGACACCTGATATATACTGTAATTTGACCTCTGACAATGTACTGCTTTGTGTATTGGGATTGTCAAACATAGCTGCACAACGCACTGGTTTCCAAATTGGGGTTGCCATAAGTAATGTAAAGGCAACCCCCCTCCCCCCATTCACATCATGCTGACAATTCAAAGCATGCTGTGTTGTGGGCATAGTACAGGTAAATACTACAGTCATGTGGTGCTACAGCTTGACCACTGCTGCTTAGCCACTACTTTCATTGTACCACACTGACTGTCTGGCTAACACTTTTGCATTGCACGCAGCACTGATGACACCATACCCAGCAGCAGCACTGCCACATGCTTGAATGTACAGGTCCACACCCCCTGCAATAGATGTCAGCTGCTTATTCACCCAGTAGCGTCCCCTGACTACCCACCCCCGGCAATGCGCAGCACCACGATGATCCCCTTGTCCACTAACCCTCCACCTGTGGTTGTTCAGTAATGTCCACACATCACTGTAAATGCAGCCATCTGTGTCAATGAGTTGGTTCTGCTCACCGAGATGTTCAGTGCAGCAGTGTTCCTGACACCTTTCTGTCCATCAGGTGTGCATCCAATGCAAGGAGCGTTTGACCCTATATAGGCTTCAGACAACAATCCTATCTTGGATATCATGTGGTCATGGTGGTGTCTGTAGGGTTGTGCCTTAGGCAATGTTGATTGGTGGTACCATCTGCATATATGGTGGTGGTCGTGATTGGTGCTGCATGGGCTGGACCAATGTATAACAAGTGTGGTGCTGGATGCTGGTATTATGGGATAAGGCTGGTAGTTTGCTCAGCAATGACACTGCACTTCAATGCATCAGTTACATGTACCGGGATGTTCATCCCCCCCTTACAATGGATGTATGTCTAGTCAGCAAGTAGCATCCAATACCCCTGACTAGACACCACAGGCAGGCCATCCTGGTCTGCATGCATCATCTCCATCACTACCTGGTAGGTTGCTGCCTAGTCCTGGCTGTGTTACATGCAGCTTTTCATAATTGTTCTCATAGTCTCAAAAGCACCCGCACTGTGCGAGACTGATCATGTATCACTGATGAAATTCCAGACTGTCTGCATCGTTTATCAAGTTGTATTGTTCACCATTCCAACACCCATACTCACCTCGACTGACACCCCTGCCTTGTCCACTTTAAATGAGTGATACAAACCCATAGCACACAGAGGTGCAATGCACAACTCTACCATGCTCTCCTTATCCGGTCACCCTCAACCTGTGCTTTGTCACTAGGGATCACGCAGAGACCTGTCAATGCAGGCCTCTGTGTCAACGAGTCTGTTCCACTCACCATGATGTTCAGTGCAGCAGTGTTCCTGGTGTGGTGTTGGGGACTACTGACATTTGGTGAAGGGACAGTCTGTGTAGCCTGTTATGTGTTGTCCTACTCCTGTGTGGTTGGTACTGTGTCGGTGTTGAGGTGTGTGGGTGTTTGTAGATTCATATCACTGCATGTGCTGTTGGGTGCCCTGTGTGCTCAGGGCTGTGTGTCTATGGGCATTTTTGTGTTGGTTGTCCCTTCTGTAATGTGAGCACTCCTACACCTCCCATCTCACAGCATCACATGCCTTTCTGAATGGTGTGCATTACTGGCAATTCCCTGGCACTATCCATCCCGATGTGGACCAGACAAATTTATCAAAAGACACATATCTGTTATTTTCATGAGTGTTCTTTAATGTATCATCATATGTGTATCCTTAATAATTGTGGTGTCCTTTAAATTTATGTTTAGACTGTTAATGATACTGTGGAAGCTGTGCAGTGAGTTAAAATTGCTCAGACAATGGAGCAATCAGTTGATGACGACAGGAGGGAAGAGTCTGTTGGTGTTGGTGTTGATCATGATCCCATCATGTCACACACAGCTGAATCTGCATGTGTGCATGAAGGCATGGACACACATGATGCTGTGTTGAAAGCTCCTGAAACAGATCTAGATTGTTCAACAGATGTATCATTTTGTGAGGCAACTGTGTCAGCGCAAGTGAGTTTCTCTAAACCACCTGTAAAGAATGCCACACAGAGTGTGAAGTGTCAAGCTAATTTGAAGCCACCACAGAGAACACATCACATCCAGGTATCCATGAAACATTTGCAGAAACCACTCAATATCTGCTCAGTAGGGATACAGTGCATGCTGCTGGATGAGCACAGACAGAACAGTCAGTATGCATGTACTGTTGAAGAATTAGATAGCAGCAGCATCACCGCCACTGCTGGGGATACAGTGTCATGTGTCTCTGATTACTCGGATTCTGAAAGTTCAGACTTTGTTAATGAAGATGCCACTGATCCTGATTATCACCCAGACAGCGACAAGTCACATATCGACAAGGATGACAGCAGCATGGAGTCCTCACATTGACAGATTGATTTCGAAACGGTACCTGACCATGGGGAGCAATATTATCTTGTCTCTGAATCTAAGCTGGCAGAACTGTTCTCTACTTGTGCTCAGTGTTGTGGTATGACAGAGACTAATGTTATTAAAACTGTTGGCACTATAATTGTTGTTGGGAGTAAGTGTCACCGGGGTCATTCTTGCACTTGGCATAGCCAGGAAATGGTGAAATCTATGCTGCAGGTTAATATAATGATACAGTATGTTCTGCAGTGTTCTGCAGCGCGTAACTCCGTCAAAACTCTGGCGATTGTTCCGCACCATCAATGTCCCTGTTGTATCTCAGGGTACTTACCATAAAATTCAAAAAAGCTATATAATACCAGAAGTTCAGAAGGTGTGGCAGACACAGCAGGCGGACATATTTTCTAACCTTTCCAGAAAAGTACTTGCATTGCATGGTGATGCGCACTGTGATTCACCTGGCACTGTGTGAAATATGGACTTTATACATTCATGGATTTACAGTAAAACACATTTTTTTTTTATTTATTAAGACACGACAACATATAGCAGTTCATACAATTCAAATACATCTACTAGGGATAAGCCCTGACCAGGCCCATCAAAAGCATTGTATACAAAGCATATAGACAGGTGGATATCTAGACATTGTAGTATGGTTAGAGACAGAAAAAAAACAACCAAAAGCTTGGAAGGTACAAGGGAGGACAAGTACATATAACAAAGAAAAGTCTTAGGGATCATGTCGGACATCAGAGCACAAACTCCGGGTACTGTGTTAAGTGGTGAATGACCCACTTCCACCAATGGAGTTCAAAAGCTTCTTTTTTATCTAAAAGGCTAGCTGAGAGGCATTCCAGGGAATAGATTTCCCAAACAATTCTCACCGAGAACATTTTAGTGGGGATAGTTGTGGTCAGCCACGGGCAGGTAATTGCTTTATGGGCAGCAGCCACCAACAAAATAGACTGTTTATGGGTGATCGGGTCAAACTTCAACCCCTGAGGGAGGGCAGATGTCAACAGGAACACAGGCTGGTCCAAGGCTTCCATTTCATAAATCTCCTGAAGCTCTCCTATCACTTCTGTCCAAAAATCCTGCAGAAGGGGACAAGACTATAACACGAGTCTGTCCAGCACTATAGGTCCCACACCCTCTCCAACAGGCACCCTCCGGGTCCCCACCATATTTGGAGGTCACCAAGGGGGTTCTGAAGTAACGGGTTCTGAGTTTCCAAATATATTCTCTCAAGTATGGGGCTTGCACCACTCTAGTGGCTGGGCCTGCTGATCCCTCCTAAGCTGGAATCGGTATATCCAATTGTATCTCCTTGATCCAAATCATCCTCAGGCTTTCTGTAGAATCATTAAGTCTTTCATGGAATGCCTTATAAAAGGTACTAATTTCATGGGAAGACTGTTTCACCCTGGTATAATGTATCATTAACTGGACCATTGTAGTGTTTTTGTTCAGCTAGGTCTGCCAGTGAGTTCTCATATCTCAATAAGTATGATATTAACTGCATATACCCATGAACTCCAGTGGCTGAAAGGTCATATGATTGTTGCAGAACTATAAACGGGATCAGACCCGTGGTTCCCCGGACTTGATGGACATATTTTAAGCCTTTAGCCCACCAGACCTGGGCTCTGCCACCCAACAAGTTGGGGGGAAAGGATTTGTCAGAGGCTATTGCTCTCATATAGAGCAGTTCCTGTTCGGTAAAATAATGGGTGAGCATCCAGAGCCATACGCTCATGGGCTCTCTAGCATGAGGGGAATATTTACTCAGAGTGCTGCAAGCTGGGGGGTTCGCAAATAGGGATCCAGGGAGGTACCCTAAGTCATTATAAACCATCTCTATTTGCTTCCAATATGCAGTGTATTGTGGGTTGAGCCACCCAGTAAGAAAATGGAGCTGTGCAGCCTTATGGTAATTCTGGAAGCAGGGAAGGCTACAGCCCCCTCTCTCCCCTGAGAGCTGCAAAACTGAAAATCTAACCTGTGGGGGCTTTCCGACCCAAATGTATCTAGAAATCAAGCGGTCCCAAGTTGTAAAGTAAAAGTTGGTCAGTGGGTGAGGCAGATTCTGCAGGAAGAACAGTATATGGGGTAGAACATTTTGCTTTATAGATTCTATGTGATTAAAAAAGCTTAAGGGGAAGTGAGACCATCTGGTCATGTCAAGAGCCAACTGTAAAGTAAGAGGTTCATAATTTATGATGTCTATGACTTCTAAATTAGTTTCCAATTTCACTCCAAGAGACTTCATTGTGACTTTGTTCCATTTCAGCGGGTATGTTAATTTTAATTGGGGTATAGGGTAATAATTATAAAGGAGGGCTTCAGTTTTTTGCTTATTAACCTTATAACCTGCCAAGGTCACAAATATGCGAAGTTGTTTCCAAACCTCTGGGATTGATTGGTCAGTGTTTGTAAGTGTGAGCAATGTGTAATCTGCAAACAGAGACAACTTTATTTTAATACTTGTTTATTGATTCATTCCATAGTACATACATATTTCTGGAATCTCAACAATTACTAAAGTTTTTTTTTAACAATGGTTAAAAATAACATCATTTATAACCTTCCGTAACAATCAATTTAAAACTTGAATTTCAGTTAACAAAAAGAAAAAGATTTCTATATAATAAATAATAAATAAGGAGAAACTTCTAAACAAGAACTTAATGTTGTGCCCTGGCGCTGAAAGAAAAAGTAATTAGGGAAGGACATAGGGGAGATAAAAGGGAAGGGGGTAGGGAAAGAGGGTGGGAGGGTAAGAAGAGGAGGGAAAGGAAGAGATTTAGGTTAATTCCATCTACGTATCCTTATTTAAACAATTAATTATGGTATATGATCTTTATAAATATCCAATCTATTCCATCTGTTAGAAAATTGTTCCTTTCGGTGATTTATAGCAAAGGTGATACGTTCCATATTATAAATTTGTAAAACTATGTCCATCCAGTCCTGAATGGATGAAGCAACCTGCTGAAGCCATTTTTTTGTGTTTGCCTTCAAGACTACTATTGTAAGGATCACCCAGAGATGACACCCTTCTTTACCCTTAATCTCAGTTGGGTATAAACCCAATACTAAATGTTCAGGGCCTACCTCAATGGTGAGTCCAAATATATCTATAAGGTGGGTTATGATTTTTTTCCAAAACCCTCAGATCTCGGCACAATGCCAGAAAATGTGTGCCTGATCTGTATTCCAGGTCCCACAGTGTCTCCAACAGGATGCTCTTGGTACACAGCCTACCTTATACAATTTATAGGGGGTATAAAAGTACCAGATCCTGATTCTTCAGGCATATTCATGCCAGGTAGGGGAGGAGGTGGTCTTGCACGTATTTCTAAAAATTCTTGTCCACTCCTTTGAATTCAAAGTGAGATCTAATTCTCCCTCCCATTTCCTTTGCATCTGTTGTATGTTATAGGTTTTGTCAGCTATTAAATTCCAGTATAATATAGTTATTGCCCCTTTTCCATGTGTGCCCTTCCAAATGGTCTCAAAAGCTTCAGGGAAGGGTCTATTGTCCTGCCAACCCATTGAGTGATGAAGTTTGTTTTGGATAAGGTCTCTGATTTGGTAGTAGTAGTATAGATAGTCTATAAGGCACCATCCGAATTCAGCTTGAATCACTATAATGATAGGATGTCCTCTCCCCTAAGGATCTGCCAGGGGCACACAAATCCCTCCTCATCTGTCTCTTATACCAACCTGACTGAGCAGCCGGTAAGAAACCTTCTTCATAACACCACCCTCTATATTTCCACATGGATTTGGCTTTAAAGCCTTTTCTGGTGCCTTGGAGCCAACCCCGTAAGGTCTTCTGGATTGTATATTGAAGGTAATTCTCTGGGTTTATCTGGGAAGGTGGGTTAAATAAGATCATCTGAAGGGGTGTCCCAGTTATCTCCTCAATTTCCATTTGTTTCCAGTGGGGGTTATAGCCTGGATGTGCCCAAAGGAAGGCCATCTTCATCTGGGCAGCTAGCCAGTAATCAGATAGGCTGGGACATGCCCTACCTCCCTCCCTCCTGTCTGGGTAGGAGGAGGGTTTTGCTGGAAATTCTAGGACAGAGATGGGCACATAAAAAAGTGAATATCTTTTTCTGCCAAACCACAATATCCCTCTGTGGGATTGGACTGGGGATAGCCTGAAACAAATAAAGAAATTGTGGCAATATATTTGTTTTAAGAGTTTGTAATCTTGCATAAAAAGGGAGGGGTAGCAAATGCCATTTGGACAAATCTGTCCAAAGAGCCTTAAGGGGGGGGGGGATAATTGTCTTTATAGAGGGTATGTGGTGATTTGTCCAGATGGACTCCTAAATACTTAATAGTCTGACATTCCCAGTTCATGGGGTATTTGGCTTTTAAATCCTGTGGTATCTGGGGTGATAAATTCAGCATCTCTGTCTTAGACCAATTTAATCTATATCCAGAGAGCTTAGAATAAACTTCTATTTGGTCAAAGACAGCAGGCAGGGATGTTTAAGGGTTTGTCAGATATAAAAGGACATTGTCCACATAAAAAGCAATTTTGTGACAGGTGTCACCCCAAGTCACCCCCCCCCCAATATTTGTGTTTAATCTTATACTCTGAGCTAAGGGCTCAATATATAAAGCAAAAAGAAGGGGTGACAAGGGGCAACCCTGTCTAGTTCCCCTAGTGAGCCCAAAAGGCTGGGATACAAAACCATTAGTTTTGACATATGCAGTGGGGTTAGTTTACATCTTTGTTATAATTTGACAGAATTGGGGGAGGGGATCCAAAGCCAGCCAGGGAGCCCTGAAGAAAAGACCAAGAGACTTGGTGAAAGGCTTTTTCAGTGTCCAAACTCATGATATATGCGGATTGAGATGAATTCTGTAGGTGTTCCATAACATTAACTGACCTTTGAGTATTATCCACTGTCTGCCTCCCTGGGACAAACCCTGCTTGATCTTTATGGATAAGTTCTGGGAGTACTTGCTCTACTCTCATGGCTAAAATAGTCATCATAATTTTATAATCTGTATTCAAGATAGAAATGGGGTGGTAGGATGAGCAATTGGTGGTGTCCCTGGACGGCTTCGGAATAGCAGACAGGATAGCTTGTGACCATGAAGGGGGCATCTTCCCTTGCTCTGAATGGACAAAATTATATACTTGGCATAACATGGGGAGCACATCCTCTTTAAATTGCTTAAAAATTCACTCGGGAGACCATCTGACCCAGGACATTTACCGGTTTTTAATTTTTAGATTACTGTTAAAATTTCCCTATCTGGGAAGGGTAAGACTAAGGTCTCCCTCTATGTCTGCATTAAGCATGGAAGATTCAGGGGTTGTGAAACTTCCTGAATTTCTAGCTTAGTCAAAGTGGGCTCCCCAGAGTACAATTTCTCATAATAAGCTCTGAAAGCTTCCACTATACCTGGGTTCTTGACTTTAGTTATGGTGGCTCTTGTTCTATGTTGTCGCAGCCTACTTGTGAGTAATTTAAGAGCCCTGGGGCCACCTTCATAGTATCATTGGTGTAGATACATTAACTTTTGCTCTACCTGATAATCAAGTAATTTCAGGAATTCCTCCTTCAACTTCTTTAACTGTTTCCCCCTCTCTCTGTTAGGTTTTTGCTGTTGTGATAATTCGAGTTCTTTTATTTGGGCCTGAAGGTCATTGCTTCTCTGTTCCCTTTGTTTTTTATAATGAGCTGAGATCTCAATAAACCTCCCCCTTATCATGGCCTTGACCGTGTCCCAGAGAATACTGGGGTATACGTCTGGATGTTGATTTAATTGAATGGCCTGCTCAATAGTCTGTTTTATAGTTTCTTTTGTTTCTTCTTTCTGCATAAGAGATGTATTCAGTCTCCAAAAAGTGGAGTGTTTAAGGGGACCCACTGTAAGCTTCAAAAAAATAGGAGAATGGTCGGACAGAGCCCCAGACCCTATTTCCGAGGAGTGACATATTCCTATTGATTCTTTGGGGATCAAAAAATAATCTAAATGGGAGGATGTTTGGTAGAAATGGGAAAAAATGTATAGTGTCTGGTGTTTTTATGGTGGTGACACCAGATATCTATAACTCCCCACTCTCCTAAAAGTTTAATAACTTTATTAGCCATCCCATTTTCCTGTCTGGTTGTCACTGCCGTACAATCTAAGATGGAGTCAAGTTGTACATTTAAATCCCCTCTGATTATTAAATGTCCCTCTGCCCGAGCCATGACTTTTAATAAGAATTCCTGAAAAAATTGATAATCTTTGCCCAGTGGGGCATATAGAGAAACTAAGGTGATCATAGAGCCAAGATATCTCCCATTGAGGCCTTCATACCAGCCCTCTTTATCTGCTATTGAGTCCTTGAATTCAAACTGTGTTTTATGGGGATCAATATTCTCGTTTCCCATCTGTGTCCCTTCCCAAAAGAGGAGGAGACAACTTTCTAAAAACCAAATTTGGTCAGCTTGTCATGCTCCATCCTACTCATGTGTGTCTCTTCCAACAACATAAATGCCACACCAGTTTTCTTTAAGTAGGATATTACTCGACTCCTTTTGATGGGATGAGTTAAGCCATTAACGTTGTATGAGATTATTAAGGTATTTGAGTTAGCCACGGGGGATAATCCAAGTAGCTAAGTTGCATATTATTAATCTGCTGACCAAAAGCAGCATTAGATCCATTATCTCTTTAAAAGAAAAAAGCACAAAACAATAAATTTCTCCCTGTAAATCTAGATACCAAAACTGAATTAAACTTGCAATTCGTATAACTGTAAAAGTGGTTAACCAAAACATGTGGCTTCCAATGGTGAAGATCTACTTAAATGAAGATCTCTATCAGGCTGCCATCCCATCCCTAAAATAGGGGAGGAATATGACAGTCTTGGGAGATGTGGAAGCTACCCCTAGCTACTTCGGATAGCAGCTCTCCCTATGAGCCTTAGGTGGATTACAAGGACTCTAGTGCTGAGTGTTCAGCAAATATGTGACGTCACATCCAATTTGAGGTAGTAACTTACTCCCTCTAAACCCAAGTAGGTATCAGCAATGCTTTTGTAACTAGCAAAGATATTAATAGGTTATTTAGTGTAAGTAAACTCCCCCCCTCACTGAGCTTTATCTGCATTTCCCTTAACTTAATCAATGTTTTACTACCAACTCAGAAAACACAGTACTAGAGAGGTGAAATTTGGGCCTGAAATAAGAAAGTTAGAGCCAACAATTGAGGCCTTAGTGTGCAACCTAAAAGGTATTATATGCACCTGATGCAAGTTTACTGCAAAGTGTCTCTTAAAACTCAGAGCTCTGAAAGTAACACTCTATGGACTTAAAATTCAGACTGTTGATGATTGTCCCCCAGGGTTATGAATGCAGCTGCACAGTTCCTTAACATTGTGGTGCCAGATCGAAACACTCAATTGATCATAAGGAATTTTGAAAGATTAGGAAAAAACAGTACTTGCTCAGTCCTGGGTGTCCATATTTCTTGTTTGCTTCTCTTCCTATACTTTCTGCCAAGCTGCTCTGATGGCTGTGACTGATGGCAATGATGATGTGGGGAAACCGTGATCTCTCTTCTTTTTACTCGGAGCAATGAGCCAATCAGAGTTGCTTCGTGGTGCCTGCTGGGAATCATAGTTTTGTGGTAATTTATCTCTGGCTTCTATCAGGTCTTTCTCAATTAAGGCCTTCCTTGCCTCCTCAGGTGTTTCATTAGTCTTAGCCCCCTCAGCCCAGAACATATGCAATCGGGCTGGATAAGGGGTATGGAAGTGAATAGTTTTAGCATGGAGAGTCTTCAGCATGTCCACATACCTCAGCCTTTGTTTCTGCACCTCGGGGGTAATCATGGTCTAAAAATAATCTGCTGGTAAGATATTTAACCTCTTTTTGTTGCCAAGCTTTCATAAGGATCTCCTCTTTTACTCTAAAACTGTTGAATGTGATAATAATAGAGCAAGGTTTGGCTTCTGGTGGTGGTTTAGGTAGTAGGGCTCTATGAGCACGCTCAATGCTGAGTTGGTAATCCTGTGGAAGCTGCAAGACATCCGCCAGGAGATCAGATATAAAATCAACCATTCTACCAGTCTCAGCTTCTTCATGAAGACCGTGGATGCGTATCTTTTCCCTTCTGGAGCGCCCTTCTAAATCGGTAAATTTTTGTTGCAGGGAATCAGTGTGCTGTAGCAGGACCTGTAATATCAGCTCTAATTTTGCTGTTTCATCTTCTGTGGAGCTAGTTCTTTCTTCCACCTCTCCTACTCTCTTTTCTAGACAGGCAAGATTTTGATTCAATTGTCGGAATACAGCCCTGGTCTCCGCTCGCATTTCCTTCAGCTTGTGAAATAATTTCTCAAACCTAGAGTGAGTGAGGTGATCTTGTTCTTCCTCAGTGTCTGCAACACTCATGAGAGATGGGCTCCGACTGCTCTCCCTGGCCTGCAATTGTAATCCCGACGCATCGGGTCTTCTGGGGGTATTTTTCAACCCAGATCTACCTTGGTGGTCTTTCTGCCATCTATTACTTGCCATTTTGGTCATTTTGGAATTTCTGGCTGGTAAATATTAGAATTTTAAAGCTCTTGGGGGTGGGAGCTGTGTCTAGTGAGCTGCCGCTGAGTCTGTGACATCACCGGAAGTCCCAAACAGAGACAACTTAAATTCTCTATTTGCAATAGGGACACCCTCCACCCCCTCAGCCTGATAAATCACTGCAGCCAGAGGTTCCAAATATAATATAAATAGCAAGGGAGAGAGGGGGCAACTCTGTCTGACACCCCTTAAGAGCATAATAGGGTCTGATAAAGCTCCATCTAGCTGCACATAAGCTTTAGGAGAGCGATAAATTTTCATAGCTGTTGGACCAGGGCCTCCAGGAAGCCTAAATGAGACAGGGTCACCCAGAGGAAAGACCAGGCTACCCTGTCAAATGCTTTTTCCGTGTCAAGGCCCAGGGTAACAAAGGGCATATGTTGGGCTGTGGCATATTCAATCAGTAAGAATGTGTGCCTGATGGCATCATGAGCTTGACACCCTTTAATAAAACCTACTTGATCCGAGTCTACCAGGGTGGGGACCAAATCTTCAAATCTATGGATCATTATAGCCAGGTAAACTTTATAACCAAAATTTAACATGGCTATGGGCCTATAAGATGCAGTCTTTTTTGGATCTTTAAAAGGTTTTGGGACTACTGCAATAGTGGCATACTGCCAAGAAGGGGGGCGGGATCCTCTCCCTGCTGGATTGCTTGCAAGGCCAGAAGGAGAATTGGGACCAAGGTGTCCTTATAGGCCTTATAAAATTTGGCAGGGTAGCCATCAGGTCCAGGGGCTTTCAGGGTTTTTGCTCCTGAAAGAGCACAATCAACCTTTGCTCTGGTGATAGGCCTATTGATCACCTGAGCCGGTTGATTGGTAAGGAGAGGAAGGGTGAGGGAGTTCAGGTAAGCTGAAATCTCAGCCAAGGAAGGGGAACTGTCTTGGGTGTATAAGTGCTGGTAAAAGTCAGCAAAGATTTGTCTGATCTTGGAAGGCTGGATATGCAAGACCCTGGTAACCAGGTCATATAAAGAGGAAACTGCAATTCTGGTTTTCTATTCTCTAAGTTTTCTTGCCCCTCTAGGTCCTCCCTCATAATTATAATGCTTAAGAAAAGACAGTTGTTGCTCTACTTTTTGGTCTAGACACTTTTGGATCTGTTACCTTACCTGGAGAAGGGTGGACTTAACAGAGGGGGTTTGCCTGTTCCCACATCATATGAAGGGTGTTTAATTCACATTGTAACTCAGTATATTTCCTGTCCTTATCCCGTTTCCTTTTAGTAGAAAGTTTAATAGTCAGGTCCCGAAGGACCACCTTAAGGGTATCCCATAGGATCCTGGTCGAAGTTTCCTGATTCTGATTGTCTCTAATAATGTCTGGTATCAGATCTAGTATTTCCTGTTTGAATTCTGGGTCTCGAACATGTTGGACATTCAAACGCCAGTGACTGAATTTATAAATCCACCCAAGCACACCGGAGAATAATCCGACAGCGGGGAAGGGGCCCATGCCAGATATCCGAGACTAAATCATAATGTTCGATAGTTGTATAAATATAATCTAGTCTAGAAGCTACCCCCGTACTGGGGGACACATGTACAAACCCCCCAGTGCCGCCCTCCTGCTCTCTTCATAAGGCCCACAGTTTATCCGTTCCACAGTATAGGTCCCCACCATCTTCCTCCTCCCCCACCAGCCAGGCACACCACTTCCCGCTCCCCCTCCCCTCACCCCTTATTACCACTATACCTGAATTTATTGTATAGTCTGATTAGAATGTATCCTTAGACTGTGTGTATACTGAATATTCTATGTAGTGTCCTAGAGTGTGTGTATATTGAATATTTTTTATGTATTTATGTAAATTGAACCTTGACCTTACCAGGTCCATCTTGCAAATGAGCTGTGCTCAATGATGTTCGCCTGGATAAATAAAGATTTGAATGATTGATTGATTGATTGATTGATGTGTGAAACTCCTCATAGTAAGAAAGGTGTGCCTCCATACGTCAACAAAGCCCAGGTTTGCTATATTTAGCTTAAAGCACTTTTGTAATGGGTTAACCCTGTGAGTAAGGCACCTGGAGACATCAAGAGCAGGGTCTAAGATGATGTTCAGATCTCCCCCCCATTATCAGTTGGCCCTTGTGAATGGACAGCAGATCTGATAAAAATTTCTGAGCCACTGATTTTGGTGAGCCAGGGGAAAACACATTGAAGCAAGGGTTATCTCCCTATTGTATAGAAGGCCAGTCACAATGGCATAGCCACCTTCAGTATCTTCATATCTCTCTATTTCCACCCAACTCGCTGTTTTAGCAGTTAGTAGTGCGACACCCCTCTTCCTCCCCGAGCTATGTGAAACCGAGGCCAAGAGGGCATAGCCCTGGTTTTGTAGCTTAAAGTGTTCTGTTTGAGACAGATGAGTCTCCTGCAAAGCAAGTATTTCAGGTTGTTCACGTCTCAAGAACTGACGCAAATGATATCTCTTTATTGGCGAATGGATCCCATTAATATTTCAGGAAAGTATCGAAGATGACCTATCCATTTTAAGGGTATTTTAAAAAAGACCAGTCCTGTATTTGAGCCCCCATGTTCCCTAATGTCAAAAGCCACATCCCTTTACTATCCCCCCATGTCTCCGGGTACCCTACCCAAGGCCCATTTCCTCGGCTACTCATAATTAGCCTCCAGAGAATCACATCACAAGTTTCCCACCTAATTGTCTGCCAAATTGTAAAGCTGTTGTCATGTCCATGTATATTTAGTAATATAAAAAGAGCATAAAACAAACACTTCAACCTCAGAGTACGAGGGATGAGTGGTGTAAGAAATGCTGGAACTATATGCTCCAACCGATTAATAAAAATAGACAGATACCAGACCTCCAACTGGGTTGTCCAGTTAAGAACCTGCATTTCTGCAGGTAAACTATTTACAAGAGGTGTCTTGACTTTCAAGGATAGTAAGAGAGTTATAACCTCTCCTCTACCTGATGCAGTAACAAAGGCAACCACTAGAGGGGGAGGTAAGCTAGCTAGCGTGACCAGACGGGCCTCACAGGGGCTACATTCACCCCCTAAATTAGGACAAATAATGTGGGACTTATTGGGGCAGGATCTTTCTGCCGTTAACCCAGACAACAGTTTGGTACCCAGCAGACCGTGGGACAATAACAAAAAATATGGGGGAGGTTGAAGTAAATGCATCAGGTTGTTTCCAAACATGGCTTTAGAGTCCAAGACGACATTGCAACTCAGCACTAAAAATAATAGAGAAGAGTAACAACTCTGGTATGTGGATTATTCTGCTTGGAAGTACACTTACCAGGTCTCCCATTTTAACCCAGGGTTCAAGAGGGAGCAGTGTGTTAATACACCAAGTATTTATATAGAGGCCTCAGAGCTATAAATTCACACTCAAAAGCAAGGGGTCTCGCCCCTATTAACTTAGCACATCTGACCGAGGGAGCATAGACAACTGTAAAGTTTTTCCCCCAAATAATTGCTGAGTTCTGTTTTTTTAACACCAGACTGTCCTGCTTTAGGTTAGAACAAGTAAAGGTTTATAGTCACTCTAGGTCAGCGATAGATACTACATGATGGAGTTCTGAAAGAAACTTAAATTGAAGGAATAGAATAAAATGTTATCAGAGGGGGACAATCCCTCGCCTGTCCTGGAATCAAAACCCGCATGTGCAATGCTGCTCTCAAGTGATTTACAGTATATAAAATAATCTGGTTGGTTTCAGCTCCCTTCACTGTAGGCTGACTGGGATGGAATGTCCAGTAAACACGGAAGCCCCCCATGAGATCCATTGCTCCAAAACAACAGCAGCCAGAGACAAATCAAACCTGATATCAGAACATAGTTCACCTAAGTTGCTTCTAGTGTTCCAAAAATGCCTTCAGGTATTCACCACTGTATGGCAAAATGAAGCCAGCGTTTTGACCAATGCATTAGGGAGGTTCTTGAGCTCCACTCACTTATTTCTGGTTTGTACCACATCTCGCCATCTCTCCGCTCTCTACGCACTAGATTGGTCCGGTGTTCTGTCCCGAAGCTGTATGCCATGTCGCAGAATTTCAGTTCTGGCTTCCTCTGGAGTGTCAAAACTCTTTTTTGCCCTCAGAGAATTGTATGATCATCCTAAAATGGTAAGGAGTGGTGAATTTAATGTTATTCCCCTTAAGGGGGGCAAAGAAAGGCTGATATTCTCTGCGGGCCCAGAGGGTATCTGGGGCATAGTCATTATTGATGTATATTCGGTCTTGACCATAGAAAATATTTTGTTTTCTCCAAGCTGTGAGAAGGACATGCTCTTTAGTTATAAATTTAAGGAAACGCGCTATGATGGAACGCGGGCATGCATCTGGTTTGTTTGGTTTTGGGCCAAGAGCCCTATGTACCCTCTCAAATTCCAGTTCCATGCCATCGGGAAGTTCAAGAGCTGTGTGCAGCACCATAGATGGAAAATCTGAGATATTCTGACCTTCTGCTCCTTCCTGCACACCATAGACCCTTATATTTTTCCTGTGAGCACGATTTTCATAATCTTCCTGCTGTTGCTGAATTTGCAGTTGAGTGTCCTGTATATTTTGAATAGCTTGTTCTAGGTTATCAAGTCTGTTCCCAGCAACAGTTATTTGTCATTCGGAGTCATCTACTCTTTGCTCGAGGAGCTCTACATCTTTCTTAAGAGTTGCTTCATTTCTGCTCAAAAACTTAGTAATTCTGTACAGATAGTATCTAATTTCACTCACTTTCTCGGAGCTTGGATATTGCCCAGAGTTTGAGATGCAGATTCCAGTTGGTTGATATTGGCTGAGGCCTGGGATAACTCAGAGTTTGAGGCCTCGGATCACAAACCATCTCCCTCCGTCTCCATCTCCGCGAGTTTTTCCATTTGTGAGCATCCTCTGTGTCTGTTCCCCTTCAGCATTGATATTTCACTTGGTATTTGCCAGCAATTAGTTATTATTGCAGGGGTGATAGTCATCTTAGGCAGAGAGCCTGCAGTTCAAGCTGCCATGTAGGTTGATGACACAACCAGAAGTCCACAGCAAAACAAATTATCCACCTACATCTAATTCAGGTAATGTTCCTGTCACTATTGTATATAAAAATGGATCTATCACAGTACAGATCTCTTTTTATTGTCATGTCCATGGATGGAAGTCATTGTTAGGCATGTGAGACCCACAATTGTAAAAACATTCTGTGCCACGGTACTGTCGAGTTACATAAATGTGAGTCTGTGGCATGTGTCCCTTCCTGTCTCCTCAACTGCGTTGATTACATATTTATTTACTTTGAAGCATTTTCTGATGCAGGCTTAGAACAATCTTTTGCTCCCTTCTTTTGCCATTTTCCATCCTGTCAATGTCCTTTCCATCCAGTTGAGTGCAGATGTGAATACAGCACTGTTGGTGAGGCCTAAGTAGTGATTTATACAATAACATCGCTTCATCACATTTTCTGCTACTGATTTGTCTTCCTATGCATCCCACAATTCCACTGACCCTCCATATAGTCATTTTACCATGATTTTACAACTTCATGCCAGCATAAATGATAAGCCATGGTCCCTTTATCCATTGGTGATTTTTGTATGGTACCAGTCCTATCCTGAGTTACCAGATTGATGTGCCTGACAGAGGTGGCGCTACTTGAACACTTACTGTGCTATTCTGTATGCCATCCTGACTACATTGTTTCTCCACCTTCATTGACCTTAGCACCCGTAGGAGTATCTCCACATTGAATTGAGTGTGGCCCAGATCCCCTAACCATTACATACATATCAAAACTCAATACCTGGACCTTCCCCATCACCAATGAATACTGAACAAAACTAACTATGTACTATTTCTGTATGATGTAGGTCTCTATCATTGCATTTTCTTTTTCACGCTACTTAACCCCCAACCGCAGAAATACCATCTCCTTCTGATAAATGCAATAACGTTTACCTGGACAACCAATTGCCTTTCTGTACATGACGTTATTAAAATGCACAAAAGGTGCCTTTCTGTTTTACAATGTGTGTCACACACACCCATCACCCCCTTTGTATACAGTTACTACTGAAAATTGGAATATCTTATTGCTGTAATAGTAAGTACTGATTCACTGTCTTGCAGTCCTCCGAGGTCATGAATTCAAATGCTATGGAGTTAGAGGGGGTTATGCCATGGACTGGATTTCACCAAGTGCAAGGGATGTTGGGTGTCTCAGTTTGTCACCGATCTCCACATTCAAGTTAAGGCATTCATGAAAAAGGAACACACAGACGCCAAACACTATTTTAACGTGTGTCATGTGTCAAAGGGTACGGTTGTACACCATCGCAATATTTGTTAGAATGTTATGCTCCACTTACTTATTAGTTTATGAAGTTAAATGTACACCATAGTAACGTACTCCCTCCGTACACTTCTTTGTTGTGAAAGGTGTTGGGAAAAAGCTTGAGAAAATTGCCAAAAAAAAAGGACTGTGGTGACATTCATCTTTGGTCAAAATCAATAACAAACCACATGTTCTGGCTAGCAGCTGGAAACACAAATGACTGTGAAGTAACAGAGCAGAAGTGGCTCAGTGTGTTAAATCATGTTTGCAATGTTCACACTGGTCACGGGGATAAGTTTCCTGAGTGTGCTCATGGTGAATTAACAAACCCAAACCTGTGGTTAAAAAAGGTATGTAGGCCTGAAAATAATGAATGATTGTGTTTCGTGCATGTCAGCGAAAGTTTGTATGCAACTGTTATATGTGGGATGAGACCACATGCATGATTAATGTATTTATACTTGTTCAGCAGTATCAGACTGGTAATTATCACCCCTCCCACACCACCCACATTGAGGGTGCTGTGCAGCTGAGCTCAGCAGGGTACAAGAAATTAATGAGATAAAGATAATGTTGTTCGACCGATGATATGACATTAATATGTTGTTACATATTGTACGAACATACAAAATTTGTCACCAGAAAAAGGCCATACTGTATGTCAGTTCTGCTCTGATGTGCAGCTAGCCAACCCTACTTTGCAGCTGTCCCTGCCTCCCTTGACCCCTCTCCCCTGACCCTCTCACTCACTCTGTCCCATACCATCTTGAAGCATCAAACTGTTCTACTGAACCACCACCGTCTCCGTTAAAAAGCATCTTCTCATCTCTCTCCTGACTCTTCCACACTCAAGTCTCATATCATGTCCTCGGGTGTTCCTCCACTCCCTTAGTTTAAAAAGCCCCTCCTTATAAGACTTGTTTATCTCTGTCATGTACTTGAATGTCTCAATCATATCCACCCTCTCCCTCCTCTCCTCCTGCAAGTACATGTTCACTTCCTTCAGCCTTCTCTCGTACAGTAAGTCTCCCTTGCAGCCAGTTCACTACCCACCCCACCATCTTTGCCCCCCGCCCCTGTGCCTTCCAGCTGATTTACAAGCCTCCCATGCAGCACTGAATCGAATGTCTTACTGAAGTCCCGGTACAAAACACCCACTGCATGGCACCTGTGTAATTGCCTGGTTACCCAGTCATAGTACTCCACCAGGTTGGTCTGACAGGATCTACTGGATACCAAACCATGCTGTTTGCTGTCCTGCAGCCCATTAGCCTTTATGAGGGAAACCAGTCTCTCCTTCTGGATTGTCTCCATCAGCTTTCTCACAATGGATGTGAAGCTTACCAGTCTGTAGTTTCCTGGCTTATCTTTGGGGCCACTATTGTGGAGGGATACCACGTGTGCCATCCTCCAGTCCTGAGGTACGCTCCGTGAGTTCAGGGAAGCATTGAACAGGTCTGCGAAAGGCTCTGCTTGGACTTCTGCAAACTCCTTTAGCACCCTGGGGGATTTATGATCTGGCCCAGATGCATTGTACTCCCTCAGTGCCTACAAACCATCCAGTACCTTGCCCACTGTGACTTCCCCATCTGTCACCTCCTTCCCACCCCCATCCTGGGGCTCTCCCTCCCAGTCTCTTTCAGTATAGGTCCCCCTTCCTTGTGAGCTAATAATGAGCTGAAGTACTCATGTAACACTTCTGCCTGTGCTGCCCCTGTTTCCACCCACCCCCAGTCCATCTTGTTCATTACTATCTGGGCCTTACAACTCCTTTTCTCCTTGATGTACCTGAAGAAGTCATTCTTCCCCTCTTTGTTGTCTTATGATAGCCTGAGTTCCTTGGACACCTTGGCTGCCATGAATGTCATTGTAGTCTCCCTTGAATCCTGAACCTTCCCTCCTGGAATCTCATATCATAGCCTCTTGTGTCCCTTCCCTCCCTTACTTTGAACAGCCCCCAAGACCATGAATCATCTTTGTCACCCTGTGCTGCACACCCTGTGGTAATCTGATGTCACACTTCAGGCATGGGCACCAGTACTGCACTACTGTCCTCCTTAGCGAAAACTGAGCAAAAGTATTTTTTTAGGATTGTGGCCTTTGGGCCATCCTCTTCTACCACCTTATCCCCATCAAGTAGCCTTCCAATTTCCCCACCTTTTTCCATTTTTCACTAATACATCTGAAAAACAGTTTTTCTTCATTCCTGACCCCCTCCGCGATACGTATCTCTGTGTCTGCTTTGGCCTCCCTAATGTCTAATGCACTCAACCAGTAAATACGAACATATGAAGAAACCAGCAGAAGAAGGCCATTTGGTCTATCTAGTGTGCTTGTATTGCATGGTCCACAGCTTGAGCTACTGTCCCTGCCACCCCACTCATTCCATCCTCCCTACCCATGATCCTTACCTTCCCACTATGCCTATCCCAGCCTCTCTTAAAGCGTCTCACTGTCTTCAACGAGATCACCTCTTCTGGCAGTGCATTCCAAGTGTCCACCACCCTCTCTGTGTAGAAGTGCTTCCTGACCTCCCTCCTAAACCTCACACCCTCCAGCATAAGACTGTTCCCCCTTGTGTTATGGTTGCCAGTCAGTTTAAACAGACTCTCCTTATCCACCTTATTTTTCCCCTTCAAGTAACTGAAGGTCTCAATCATGTCCTCTCTCTCTCTCTCTCTCTTTCTCTTTCTCTTCTGTCCTCCAGGGAGTACATGTTCAGTGCCGTCAACCTCTCCTCATATGCCTTACCCTGCTGACCCACTATCATCTTTGTAGCCCTCCTTTGTACCTTGTCTAGCAGGTTAATTGCTTTTTTGAGGTTTGACCACCAGTACTGAACTCCATACTCTAGATGTGGCCTTGCAAGTGACCTGTACAAGAGCAGTATAACCACCTTTATCCTAATACTGACCCCTCCAGCTATGCATCACAGCATCTTGTTTGACTTTGCTGTTGCTTTCTTGCACTGCGTGGACTGCTTCAGGTCACTAGTGATCACCACTACCAAGTCCTTCTCCTCCTCTGATGCAGATACCTGGACTTCACCAGGTAGTACTCTGACCTTGGATTCTTAGATTCAATATGCATAACTTTGCATTTCTTGCCATGGAAGCCGAACTGCCAGATCCTGGACCACCTCCCCAGCTTTTTCAGATCATCCGGGAGTTCTTGCCATGCTTGGTGTGATCCACAAATAGGCACATTTTGCCCTTAATGACATTCCCAATGTCATTGATGAAGATATTGAACAACACCAGTGCTATCACCAAGACCTGCGAGACCCCATTGGTTACCTCTCTGGTGCCAGATGACTCTGCACCCACAACCACCCTCTGGGTTCTGTCCCTCAGCCAGTTTTCCACCTGTCTGACCATCTTTTCCCCAACCCCGAGATCCACCAACTTCCTGATCAACCTTCTGTGGTGCACAGAGTCAAAGGCCTTGCAGAAATCCAGATAGAGGATGTTTGTAGTCTGGTCAGGCTGCACAGTATGGTGTAACACTCATTGATGTAAGCTGATTGGAATAATAATATTTGTTCAGATTGCATTATCTAAGGGTAAGTTTTTGCTAGGTGTTTAAGTAAGCAATAAGACACTCCAGGATGTGCATGGAACATATTTTACTGCACAGCCAGGGGCGTAATAAGGCATGAGGCCTTGGCCAAGTGCCTTTAACTCCCAGCGTGTGGTAAAATATGTTTCCATGCACACTCTGGAGTGTCTTATTGCACTTATAAAATGGGTTACATTTTTTTTTTACTTTTAATAGTCAGAAAAATAGTGTTTAGGTGTAGAAAAACACATGAGCTCTTTCAAATTATCATAAAATAGTCCTTCCACCTGCTAAACAATGAGGTCATTATGCATGTGCAGCCTGATGGTGGAGCACTACCCTCCAACCCCCTGTATTTGTGTCATGTATTTAGCACTGATGGCATGGAAGCAGGACAGCAGCAGTTGGGGTTTTATTTTCATTGCAACGTGATTTAGGAGCACCCCTCCCACCCCATTGCTGTGGAGTGTTTTTTTTTTCATTTTTTTTTTTTGTAGGGAGCTCTGGATGGACAGGAGAGAGAAAGAGAGAGAGAGGACTGTGTGTGATTTCTTTTTTTTCATTGTACCGAGGCCGCTGATTATATGGAAGCAGAGCAGAAGCTGGCAAGAAGAGGACCTTGAGCGGATGGTACGCTTGGAGAAGCGGCATCAGTGTCATCAGAAATATGTTTACTTAGTTTACTTACAGTACAGCAAGTTCACAGCAAGTGGTTTTCCCACAAACCCACTGCTACTATTTTTCCTTTTTGTGACCACTCTCCTCCTCTCTAAGGTAAATGTACTGTAACTAAACTAATTAAACATATTTCTGACAACATCGATGCCACTTTTCCAAGTGTACCACTCAAGGTCCTCTTCTTGCCAGTTCCTACTCTGCTTCCGTATAATCAGTGGCCTCAGTATAATTAAAAAAAAAAAAAGTGAGCAGCACCACAGCTTCATTCATCACCTGCAAGACCGGGATGAGCTGCATTAGCGAGGAAACAACAATGGCAGCATTTTAAAATGCCAACGTTCTACCTTATTACTGCCAGCCCCTTTCTTTAACCCATGCATGGAACATATTTCATGCATGGGTAAGTAGCCAATCAGATTGTTGAATTTAGCCTATACATTTTATCGCATCATTTGACATCCAGTACAGTTATACTTCTCTATATTGTTTTTCTCAACAAAGGTAGTCGGGCACACAAACTGATGACTGACATCCTCACAAGTCCATATTTGCTAAGGGATCTAAAGCAGATTTTCCCGACATACCAGACCTATGCCCTGGAAGCCTTTCACAGTCTGGTATGCCACTTTGCTCCCAAATTTTCACACTACTTTTTCTGTTCAATGTATGCAAGGTATGTATTGCTGACTGTATTGCACTTGCTATGCAATTTCATTGCATTGTGACTCACATTGTAGAAGTAATCAATTCGACGTTTCCTTACATTCATCCCAACCAAATTTATTTTATTAAAAAAAAAAGGATGGTTATTAAACGGCACCCCTGCATTCCCACCACCTACCATGTCAAGCACCTCAACCACCAGTTGGACCTCAATGTTGCCTTGTTTGTGGTCCACTATTCATGGTTTTGGTGTATGGTTTTGTATGTATACCATGGTGCACCTGATCAATGAGAAAGTCTCATTCATATAGCATGAAGCCAATTATTTATTGCAACTGAAAACTTTGTTTCTACTCTTCATAGACACATCTTGGCAGTTCTGCATTTTAATGAAAATGCTGAACCTGCACAAGCTGTCACCAAGACTGGAGAACTAAAATTCAAAATAGCTTTCCCAAAGTCCAAAAAGGGAGAGGAGGCAGTGGCCAAGCCAGAGAAAATGGAGACCACATATGGTAATTGTATATGTGTGACACTTTTGCTAAGGTGGAGTGGAGAATTCACACTTGAAGAAAATTGGAGTGCTTGTGCCACATACTATAGTAAAACTGAATGGGCTACACATACACAACCCCAAAACCCAACAACACCCATCAATGTTTAAAAAACCTTATAACTGAAGGTCTCCCACTCACTGATTCCACAGTTCACTGAATGTGTTGCAGCCCACCCAACACTACCACCATAACAACTCACTACACTCCCACCCACAATCACCACTTAGTATGTAATTCTCACTGGTGGTGCAGTGGACCCAGGCCCCCAAACCCCATGACCACACCTGTGAGGTAGTGTATGACCAACCCAGATTCAAACCACTCACACCAAATGCCAAACAGTTGTCAGTGGCCAGCACAGCACTCCTATGAGCAACACAATGAACTGTACACTGCCCGCTCATCATGCGACAGCTGCTGTCATTCATGGAGTGTACTGTGTACAGTTTACCATCATTGTGAGTTCAGTAGGCAGACAGCCATATTGCTGACAGAAGGACAGTGTGGGACACTGACTGCCATTTTTGATTTTGGAGGCTTCCCGTGGTGATTAGACAATACACGAGAGAGCTGGTGGTCAACTGGACCACCTGTGACAATTACATACTAAGTGGTGTTCCCAGGGAGGGCAGTGTGCTCTTGGGGTGTGTGTGAACACTGTCAGTATTTGGAGGGTGAGGTCCACTTCACCACCAGATAAGGGGCATCCACATGTATCTGTGCATGGGTGGAGATCAAGGGAGGGGGCACAAGGTCTGTGGGTCTCATTTACCTCCATGCCGTAGGAATGGTGGTGGGGAGTGGGTGGGGCTGGCAGACAGTGCAATGGGGGGCGTGACACCACCAATGAGTGGTGTATGAAATGTGGATGGGGACAATGGCATCAGTATTGACCTAGCTGGATACCTGGGTACCCACTGCCTGAGACAGAGCCGAATGTCTAAGACCACCCAAACACACAAACAAACCCACAGTGTACTTCAACCACACCAGTGCAGTGGCCTGCCATTACACACATACCCATACAACACCTGGCATCAATTGTCACACGAACACCAACCCTCTTGATAGTGAGCAGCAAATCGACAAAGCAGTGAGCAGTTAACCTCAGTATGCAGACCACTTCACTTTCTTTGTGGGTTAGTGCTGGCTAATATTTCATTATTCATGGGCATCACAGAACAATGTGCTTCGAGCAGTTGTTCAAGTCCACTGTGGCAGGTGGGGAGATGGTGCAGTAGACCGCCATGACATGTTTGTGCTGTTCATTGCGACCAGGGCTATGTCCGTTTTGGCTGTGTGTGTCAAATTGTGTTTTTGTTGTTTTTTACCTTTTATCCCATTCCAACATGGTGGTGTCCAGGGTCATATAATGGTGGACCTGTGTAGTGGACATATAATGGTGGACCTGTGTAGTGGAAATATAATGGTGGACCTGTGTAGTGGACATATAATGGTAGACCTGTGTAGTGGACATATAATGGTAGGCATGTGGCAGCACTAAATAACCTTACTTGACCATTGAGTCTGTTCATTGTTCCCCTTTTCTTGTCAACACCATCTGCAAGATTATCCCTTCATTCACTTGACGACACCTTGTGTTTGACTTAGGCCTTACTGAAACCATCAGCTGTACTGGCCCTCACTCACCCCTGCGATACATCATTCTAGTGGTCATACCATGTCACCGTGAAGTAATACCTACTAACATTTCACCAAAAGTATTCTCACTCCACCTTCACACATTGGCCATTAGTTGTTGTAAGTTTTGAACCATAAAAGAAGCTCTACCCAACTTTATTGATCCACTTCACATACTGGAATGTGAAAATCATGCCCCCGCTCACCCTTTTTGTCTCGAGCGGTTACTAATACATCTCAGTCAGTGTCATAGCATATTTAATTAGTTACCCCATGCAGCATTTTAGTGGCCCTTCTGTGCCCCCATTACCAGTCCATCTATATATCTTCATTGATGGCCAACACACAAGTGTACCACATACTCCATGTCTGGTGTCACAATGGAAATGAACAGCTGGGTCAGGACATCCCTCGTTCTGTGTGTTTAGATGCTCCATATGTATGCCAGCATGCTGTTAGCTTAGCCCAGTAACTTGCTACACTGGGTCCACACCCTAAGGTCAGCATTGATTATAACCCCTAGATCCTTCTCTTGCATGGTTGCAGCCATTATCACAACCACAGTATTTACTGTATGTGGTACTTGGATTCCACCTCCCCAATTGCATCACTGTTAATTTCCTGTAATTGAATATCACCTGCCATGTTTCTGATGATTTATCATTTCCTCCCACCACCAATACCCACCTCCCCACCCGGTGATAGCCCTGTAGCTGAGTTTTGTATTGCCTGCTATAAGGCAGACCTTCCCCTGAAGCAACTGTGCAATGTGGATGACGCCAACGTTATACAGAATGTGCAACACCACCACCCACTGGGAAACTGCACTAGTCATCCCTGTTTTCCCCAGAGTGCACCTCATTGACCGCCACCATTTGACTACAACCCATCACTCAACTTTTGACTAATCTGATTTTGTTCAACAATCATAGAATACACAACTTACTGCCCTTGTCATCGACCCACGTGTTTGACTACGAACAGTTCCATTTCTGTTTCAGGATACGTCACTGTTATTCTGAAGATGGTTCTCCAGCTTCGTGACCAATACCCATCATATAAACTTGCCTCTGTGCTCATCAGCATGGATCCATCTCCATCATCACTTACAAGTAAATACACTCACCCTGACAAGTAAGATGTCATTAGACGACATTTTTCGTGTTTCAAAATGCAGTCTGCTCCAAGTATGGACTAAGGTACATTTATTTTACAGTACTGTCACATTTTGATAAACTGCCAGACCAAGGAACACACGTATTGTGTGTGCGTGCACCGACTAAAACCATACTCTACACCCTACTATACTGTGGCACATACTTAGTGTGCAGTGTGTCTAATTTTGTGGAAGTTAGACCGGTGGTAGTGGAGAATGTTGGACTACCTGATCTTGCATAGTGTAAATGTGACCTGCATTGCACAACATGCACAACATGTAAGCATTACGCTATGCAGTTTGTGAGGTGAAGAGAGCTCGTCAAGTGAGCTAATGGTGGCAAGAGGCACGCGCCAACATTTTCTGTAATTGGGGGGCTGTGCCCCCGCACCCCCCCTTTTCTTTATATAAAACATGTTTTCTTGCAACATACTTAAAATAAATAGTAAAAAAAAACATTACCAACACTGACTAACAAACAATATAACACCTTCGCCAATCGCTGCGTATTAGTAATTTTGGTGACGTAACATGTTACTCAATTCTTGCACAGCATCGTTAATGCATTAAACGTATTTCTAAGAGTGGTCCAACACTCTCCACTATCTCCGTAAGAGCATAACCTCAATCACTGTCAACACACTGCATGTTTCAGCAGCAAGAGAAACATTTGCAGTTTCTGAACATCCATGATGCTTGATGTAGGCACATGGGACTGTGTACCTTATTGATAACGCGATTCTTGGTTACCTTCCAGACAAATGTGATATTCAAATCTGTCACAATTTTCTGACCATTCAATACATAATCAGTTGTTGACAAGGACAGCTTTATAGAAAGACACTTACCAGTACCACTATATGTTTAACTACTGTTTATTGAACTTTTATGAAACTTGTCATACGGTGACACTAATTCATACATGTCATACTTTATAGAGAAACAGCATGTCAGATTACACTGCATTTGCTGATCAGCAACATGACTTAGGAGTGGATTATGTTGTACAGCGAACAACAACAATAAAAAAGGTATCAAGGGGCAATACAGGGTAACAAGTTAATAAAGTGACAGTTTGTAATCCTCATACATTGTATTGTGCTGTACACACCAGTGGCAAAGGTGTACATAATAGAGTAAATCATGTGACCGTGATCGAGTGCAGACTGATAAACATGTCATGTCACAGCCTATTTTGATGTTCTACATTTTTTCCTGTAGAAATGCATTGTCCCGGATTCTCCCCTTTTCCCTCACAAAAAGACAGAGACCATTGAATGTTGTTGTGCTCAGATTGGCAATTAATTTATTATATATCGTAATTCCATTTTTCATCTCATCATCTTTTATTATTGTATCTTCCACCATTGTATTTAATTGCATTCATATATCAATCTCTTATCATCCCTCTTTCTTCCTCTTGTCACTCCCCCAGGTGAAAACCTGGGTGCCTTCTTCTTCTTCTCTTTTCCTGTTAGGTAACGGTGAGAACCGAGACCACTTTTCCTCCTTCAGCTTCTTCTTCTTTTCATCCTATTCCTTTTTCTTACCCCCTTCCCTCCTCCCCCCCCTTTCCCCTCATCTCTGCCATCCACCTTTGGCAGTCTGTTAACCGTCCTACTGGACAATTCTGTCATCCACCTCTGACAGACCATCCACATCCGCCTTTTGCAGTCCGTTAACTGTCCTATCGGACACTTCTGTCGTCCGCCTCTGACAGACCTACCAATCATCCCCTTTTGACTGTCTTCCCCTCATGCTCCATAGTTTAAGGGTGGGTGGGAGGAATCAAAACTTCAGCAAAAGTGGCTGAATCACTCCTGTGCTGCCCATTATGTACCTCCTTTAGCCCCTCCCCCTTTCTGTTGCCTGCCTATTGTTCTGTCCCCCTGTTCCTCCCTTCCTTTCCCCCCTCCCCCTCTGAGCACACCATCTTCAGGTAAAGGGAAGGAGTGCACCAGGACAACTTGGTCTGCCCCTTAAAGGGCAAACTCCATTGTGCTACTTGTTGTTCATAACTATACAATATAGTAAGTTTCAATACTGTTTCATTGGCCGTATGGCCTGAGTTTCACAATATTCATCTTAACGCTTTATACCTGTGGTTATATACAGTGTTCACATTTGAAATCTACAATCAAGGATAGCAACATATGTATTATGTATTTTTGGGGGGCACAATTCATGTGTGTGACGCGCCATAAACTTGTACAACAAAGCTGTAGAGGTTCATGTTGGCATCACAGACGATATTGAAAAAAACACATCAGTACACAATTGGGTTCTCTCATTATTGCTTAGAATTACTGATGACCTCATTTATGTTACCAGTCACTGCATGTAGGTTAAACGGTGACTGTAGCGTGACTGACTAGTGTTTAGTTTTACAAAACAGCAGTGTTTAGCATAAAAAAATGTTTTTTCTAACTTACTTTTCAGACTTTGCTGCAAGCCAAGCTGCTAAGCGTACAGCATGGAGAGCAAGTAACTCAGCGGCTTCAGAATAATCATCAGTAGCATTACCAGTAATTAGCTTATTCACGTACATTGTTCTGAGGCTGCCGAGGCACTCAGTCTCCACACTGTATGCCCTGTGGCTTATCTCAGAGGACAATACCTATACCAGTCTACACAAAGAAACATTACATTTTTGGTTAGGCTAATCAGTTCTTTTTTGTAAAAGCCTTAGAATATGGTTTTGAACACCAAACGCCAATCGGTGACACCACAGTCACAAGGAAAAGTGACAATTGTTGGCATGCCAATTGCAGGATCTTATGGCTTTTGAGAGCCTAGTGACCTCAAATCAGCTTGTTAGACAGTTGGAATAAACTGGTAATGCATTTTATAAATCAGGTCACCAGTAATTATATAACTAACCAATGATAGACGACAACACATGGTATAAAATGAAACATCGGTACTCATCTGGTGCATAGTATTGCACGAGGTCATGTGCCAAGTGTGTCATGAACCAGATAAGTGATGGTATACCATGCTATACTGTACCCTGGAGTATATGATGGTGATTATAAAATGGCTTTAAAGTGTTAATAGGTGGCTGATCTTCTTAATGTGTTATGGACCATGATGATATTGTGAGATATTGTCACTGGTCTAATTATACTTCAGCCAATCATTTGCCAGGAATGAGCACTGCCATTTTGTAATAATGGAAATAGAGAAAAAAAATACACACCCGAGACTGGGAGTGTTGCTTTTACTAAATAGTATTAGTGGCAAACAAAGGAGTAACCACCCAGTCATGACTATATTAATGAAACTGTATTATAACTTAAAAGTGCAAAAGTGCAAAATAGGGCTGAACACTATGATGGTATGGGTCAGCAAAAATCATATTACATTTTGCTCAGTAAACACACCAAGCTTCTTCAGATATGAAGCAGCTTGGTGTGTTTACTGAGCGAAACGTAAGATGATTTTTGCAGGCCAATACCGTCATGGTGTTCAGCCATATTTTGTACTTTTAACTTACAATACGTAGTCATAAATAAAGTCCTGATTGGGTGCTTACTCCTTTGTTTGCCATTTAGTGACATTATTTAACATGCTGCTACTCTGACATTGCTGTATTGCTATCCTATGTGTGGTGACATGGACTGAACACAGAAACTCCAGTATGCATTTATACAGGTGATCACCTTATTGCGGGTGGCATAATTGGGAAAGTAGTGAAGGACCAGAGGTTTTAGTCATGTTGAAATACAGTGGCATGCTATTGTTTGCATCTTGTATTGTATATCCATAATATACACAGATATAGCAATCTCCGTGTTTTCTATGCAATTTTTTTTTTGAATGGATCATACATGTAATTTGGATGTGGGACCCACATAGTCTATATGCACCTTTTATTAACAAACTACAACACACATATAAACTACTGAGATGGGTACATCACTGTGCATTACAGAAATTCAGTTGAAGAGGCATAAGTACCTCAGCACATCATGATACTTCAACATGCGATATTGTCTGTGCCTCTGCTACGTTCCAATATGTGCAAGCCTCAATGATAACATGCATCTCACAAACCGGTACCAATACCCTGCCCTGCGTGGGAACAGTAGCAGAGGGTGGTTACTCTGGTGGAGATTTACATACTGCCATAACTGAATGATGTCATGGTATCCTAACGTTGTTAAAAAAATTGTTTGTAATTTGTGTTGTTCAAGGATTAGTTTTGTGACTTGCATAACTACTTGCAACATATACATCACATCCATTGTCCACATGAAGTAGTACTATCACATCACATGTTTGTGTCTTGATGTGTCGTTACCATTGCCCCTCTGTATGAAATTAAACTCAGTAACCACAAGTTTATGGCTCCACAGTTTGAATGTTGACTTGCACTTTCAAATTGAATTAAAGCAACACCATGAGTTCATTGAAAGTTTCATGACTGGTGCATCATAACGTAAAACCTTTAGATAACTTTATATTCCTGATGTAAGCTGTCAGTAACAATAACAAACTAAGTTACTGGAAATGATAACTTCAATGAATAAACCCTCCAAAAAAATAACATTTTCTGTTGTTGGGTTAAAAGATCCTTTCTATAACTTCAACCATTAGGGGTCAGTTATGTATCACTGGCATATACATAAATGTGAACTCATGTCCTAAATTGAGTCAATTAACTGTTCTCTTGTGAAGGTTCCATGGGAGGTGGCAGGAAACCCGCGTACTACTCGGATGGGAAGGCATTGCGGATTGCAGAAACTACACAGGAAGGCAGTATCCTCCTATTCCATCTTTCCAGTTGATGCCAAATCCACATCACAGATTTGCGATAGACTACACATCAGTTAGTGATGGGCGAAGAGTCCCCAATTCGGCTCCGTGAGTGATTTCGGAGGTGAAGGTGAAGTCGCGAGGTGCTCCACAACAAACTGAGTACTTCACTTTATAATGGGTAACGCAAGTCCATTGAAAACAATGACTTAGCGTTACTCCGCCTTCCACTTCGCCTCACTTCACCTTGTTTTTAAGCTCCAAAGGTGAATTTTGCAGTGATTCATGGGATTTCAGGTCACATGGGCTCTAGATTGTTCTGCACAACCTCAGTTTGGGGTAGTGTGTGTAGGAAGCTGTAGAAGACAATCTGCTCTGAGAGCTCTCTGCGATTCATACCTTCAAAAAGCTGTTAAAAAAAGCCTTTTTGAGTCATTTTTTTGCTGAAACTTTAGTTCATCAATTATAGGAAACCCTCCTGTGCTCATATCATCAAACGTTTATTGTTTGTGTATGGATTTTGAATGTTAATGTACAACATTCAGTCTGTGTACTGAGAGACAGTGGAAGTGTGCTTTAGCGGAGGGATGTATCTGTGGTGTAGGTAGATTAACTTGGAGAAAAAGACAGTGCTTTCTGTTTTGGTGATATTTTTCTTGTTTAACTGTTAATGTACACACAGTAATATTTTCAATATTACTTGCCATTTTTTTGCTGATTGTTGTGGTGCAGCAGTGCATAATTTTAGTTTGTTTAAAATATGTGGTTATATTACTGAAGTTTTCAATTTGCTATGCATTACTTAGTGTGTGTGTGAGTATGTGTGTGATGCGTGTCATCAAATCAGACACCTTTTATTGTGCCACATAATAATTTCAAGCAATGTGAAGCTGCTATCCACTGCAGCTGTGTGATTTTGTACTTCTTTGTGGTATCTTTACTGGTACTAGTACTAGTGACTGTTACTGCCGCAGTACAGTACACTGCCCCCCCCCAACGTGGCCTGCAACAACCGGCAAAGGTATTCTTTTCCAGATTTGAATTTCTGATGGTGAGCACTGGTTAGGTGTTGTGCCTTTGTGTCTGCATGTCTTCAGTGTGCAGCGCAATCTTAATCTGTCTGTGCATTTGCATCTCTTTAGGGCCCAATCCCCATCTGTAACTTAAGTCACAGTTGTTTCTTTGGCTTCCCGTCAGAGTACTGGACAGATGTGGTGCTTAATTCTGCATGAACATTGTACTCATTAATATATGTTTTTAAGTCAGGACCATCATCACGAGTCACTCATGATACAAATCACGTTCTTCATCATCACGGTCACAAATGCAGTCACAAATCACGATTCACGATCATTCACGTTACGAATCACAACTTTCATTTTTTTTCTAGTTACATGGATATATTGTAAGCCTGTTTTGTAGTATCTCTCCAGGCTTCACCACCCCACCATTGTACTCATTGATACGTGTTTTTAAGTCTGGGAGTTTTAAGCTGCAGCTCATCAGGGAAGTACAGCCGTAGGTAGTAGACATTCACGTTTCTTCATCATCACGGTCACAAATGCAGTCACAAATCACGATTTATGATCACGTCATGAATCACAACATTATTTTTTTTAATAGTTACTTGGATGTATTGTAAGCCTGCTGGTCACGGTGCTGAAAAAGGATGGGATCCACACCTGGGCCCGGGGGAACAGACACATCCTGCTCCAGAGGACCTGGTGCTGGAGTTGGTGGTGGTGGTAGTGGTTCAACTGCCTCAGAGTCAGTACAGGAGGTGGTGCTGGTCCTGCTCCGAGGGGGGGCACTCACAAGTTTTGAGTGGTCCAACAGGAATGGGCACCCATGCCCTCCACACATGCACATGGTATGATGCTTACCACTACTACACTCTCCCAGAGCTGCCCTGTTCCAGACATTCCCTCACCCTGGTCCATTTCTCCTACTGAGCTCCCTCAGTCCGAGCAATCACTACTCACACTGTCACACAACACACACACACACACACAGTCACACAGACACAGACAAACAACTAACTACTTATATAGGTAAGAAAAATAAAATTTAGAGAAAGAACAAATTAAGTAAAAAAGAGTTCAGAAAAGACAAAAAAATGTAGCTTTTAAAAAAGCTGTTGGGTCTAAACCAAAGTTTAAATCTCCTCCTCATTCTGATCTAAAAGTATCAGCAGTCACAAAACACACTACCTCTCTCCATCTGCACAGGAGAAAGTAAAGTGTCTTGTATGACTCACTTTCTTCCTGCCTAGCTAAAGAGCATGTGACTTACAGTACTGTAAGCCATGTGATGTGTGGGGGGGCTGCCAAATCTGAAACACCAAGTGGATCACTTAGAATCATAATGAGGAACGCGAAGTCCATTAAAAACAATTACTTCACCTTACTTCGCATTGCCATTCCACCTTAATGTGAAGTGGTAATGACAAGGCAGAGTGAGCACTTTACATTGCCCACTCCATGTAGCAGAGTGGCAACGCGAAGTGCCCACTTCACGTTCACTTCGCCAGCGGAATTTAAATTTGCTGCATCTCTAGTATCAGCATGTCCTGTAATAAAAGGAAAAAAACAATATATAAGCAGATTGAAAATGTCATTATAAAACAAGACCACTATTTACATTTCCTGTGAGTAAAAATCAAGAAAAGAACTATTTCAGGTTTTAATTTTAAAAATTGGTGGCGTACGGTATTGATATATGATAGGCTGACTGGCACCTTGGACCTGTTGCGAAGCCATGGCTAATACTTTAGAAACTCACTGTGGAGAAGTTGGCATGATATATCTGAGTCAAAACATTGTTCATCAGACGTTATCCACCAACACACAACAGCCTCAATGATGTTCCCCTCTGTAGAGGTGTCAATAAATAAAAAACTGAAACCAAAAAATAAGCAGAAAGAGAGACAACATTACTCCCTCTCCAACAGCAGCCTGTTTTCAACATTCAGTAGTGCTGCATTATGATGCTCTGAAAACTACGCTGCAACCGGGATGGTTATTTCAGGTGGAGTACCAAACACCATAACAGAAAAGTAATCACAGAGTAACTTGCATGTTTAGTGTTCTGTACAAAACAAAGGTGACACATTGTGTACTGACAATAAACTCCCTGGAGCACAAGAAAAAAAAGCACCATTGTTCTTTTAGCAGCATAACCCACACTTCATTCTAGCAGGTGGACACATGTCATCTGAAAAAATCTTGATGGCCTGAAAATGTTATGTCTGAGGGATCATTAACTTGCTAGGAGTAATACCTGCAATTGTAAGAAAACAGTTGCTGACATAGCAATGGCACTCAACTATATATTGTGATTGTTTAAAGCAACTTGCAACACCCAGCACTGTCACAATACAGAGCACACATATAGTATAAGACCCACTACGGTAGTACCATCAAACATCATTCCCGCTAGTGAACCAAAGCAATCTGGCATGTAAGTTGTGCTTGAGGAGTCACACACATTACAAAAATAGTCACAATACTTTTCCATGCTATGCAATTCATTTGTGAGCACAGGGATACATGTGCTAGATGAAACAAGTTAAAATAAAACATGATTCAGCATTGTGTATGTTTACTTGAATTCACACTTCTATTTGGTATGGACAAGTATGCACACTGTGGTTACTGTATAGTAACTGAGGTAATCAGGCAGTATAGCGTAGTGGGTTAGGACTCTGAGCTGCAGATCTGGAGACCTGGGTTTGAATCCCAAAGCCGCCTAGGTGCACACTGTGTGGTCCTGAGCAAGTCACTTAACTTCCTTGTGCTCCCAGGTCGTATCTGGAAACAAGCTTCAGCTTAGTGTTCTACTCCTGGTTAAACAATGTTCCCTTTCCCCTGTCCTGACTGCAATTGACATCACTGAACAGACACTTGGAGGGGTTTAGGTATACGCATGCAAACTAAATAGTGCACGCAGCATTACTTACAGACTGTACTCCATGGGTGGGATATTCAGACTACCCCAAAAAGATGCACAATAGCGGGAGCAGGCACAAGCACAGTGCGCCATGGTGCAATGGGCACGATATTCAAACCAAGTGCCGATCAAGGTGCACCTGCGCAATGTAGCTGAATATCGCACCTGATGCGCCATGGCGCACCAAGGGATGCACAGTGGAGCAGGGCAGATGCGCAGTAGCACACCCAGAGATGCGCAGGAACAAAGACAGGAAGCAGCATTGCACCAGCCATGGATGCACCATGCGTGGAGGAGCATGCAGCAGAACAGACAGACCAACCTAACCCCCCCACCACCCACCAGGGCAAGGCCCCCATGAGCAGCACAATCAGAGGTGAGCTGAATGGACCTCCGGCCCATGAATCCTGGCACCGATCCAACAGCAGACACAGCCAGCAGTCCACACCCACAGGGCAAGGTGTCCCAGCACTGTCCCCCAGCAAACAGTGACCACAACACAAGGAGGGCCAGGACCCACCCATGCCATTGTACCACACCAATGCTGACCACCCCCTGTACAGCGATCCTGAGACACCCAGCCCAGAAGCATGACCAAACAGTGCATGGCACCGAATGAATGCCACCACCACTACTGTGCCAATGCAACCTAGTGCCCCATGGCACCATTCACAACAGCCCCACCATGACCCTCCCCACATGAGGCAACACCATCCACTGATGCCACCACAGCATACACAAGGCCCCACTGCATGGCCCCCATAGTGGCACAGCAAGGAGGTCGACCTGGCAGCAGTACCCAAGGGACCCCGCACGAGACAGGGCTCGCCCAGGATGCCACCACCAGCAGGATGGCACCCTGCACACCCACCCATGTACACACCCTGCCCCAGCACTGGCCCCATCAGACAGCACAGCAGCCTACTGTGTTGCATGGAGGCATGCGCCACACAGGAGGCAACACAGGGCACATACAAAGTCCCCCCACAGTCCCAAGGGAACCCTGCCAAACAGCCACACATAGCAAAGCAACAGATGCTGCCGGCATGCGTTCCATGGTGCCAAATACCCATGGCCTGCTCACCACCATGGTGATGGTGAGCCTGCCATGTGGTGTGCGCACCATGAACCAGGCCACCGCCCGCATGCAGCCGGACCCAATGTGACAGTCACCAGACCACAGACAGTGCCCCAGACACCACAGACTGCATGGAGGGGGACATCAGCACCACCCACAGTGCCACCAGAGGCAGATGTGCAATAGACTGGGGTTGGGCGCCAGCCACCAGGGTGCCGTGCCTGGAGGGTTGCAGGCATGGACTACTACCAATGTCATGTCAGCATACATGCATGCAGTGTTGTGGTTGGCACAACTGTGCATACCACAGACACAGGGGCACAGCCACATGGGCCGAACACACTGCCAGGGGTAGCTGGGACATGCACGCACCAAAGCCCGCTGTACACAGGCAAACAGTGCACAGGGCACACCACACATACCCCAGACAGTGCCCATGGCCCCCACCCACACCAGTGGAGGATCTCTGGCAGACACACCCACAGCCAGGCCAGCACCACCCCTCAGTTGCCATGCACACAACTAGAGCAAGGCACCATACACCCGCTGCAAATCAGAGACAGACATAGTTGTAGTATGAAAAGCATGTATATTGCAACAGGAAAAAACAACAGGAACTATTTACAATGCTATATATACAGTGGGGAAGGGGAAGTGAAGGCTACAACATGGGGGGAAGGGTAGGGAACAAAGGGAATAGCAAGGAGGGGGACATAGGGGTTCGGGGTACAGTCCAGGGAGGGAAAGGAATGGGGCAGGAGCTGCAGGCCCTACTGGTGGCCCCTCTCATCCCTGTGCTCCCTGTGGTGCCTTCTGTGCCACCGCCATTCACCCCTCTCCATCCCCTGCAGCAGCTCCAACATGGGCCAGGTGACCTGCAGGATCTCCTGAATGTGACGCTCCAGGGATGTCCAGTGTTGTCCACTGAGGGCAAGGGAGTGGAATCAGTACGTGTGACTGGCCAGACCAACGCAGCCCACCTAATGTGCATGGCGTACAGCAGTGACCTGTGCCCCTGGGATGGCATGCGACCACCCACAGTGGGTGCCCCCACATGACCCGCCTACCTGGGCACCTGAATCCATGCAAACCACTGCACACCCCCACCACCCATGCACTGCACTGCACTGCACAGCACCATCATGGCCATCTGGCGTCATGGCAATGCAATGGGATGGCAGTGGCACAGCCAGGTGGGCAGTGCACACACAGCCCACCTGCGACACCCACCCACACGTGCAGACCCATAGGATGGTGCAGAAGCCACCATGGGACATGCACGGCAGTAGGGCCATGTGCAGGGGGCCATGCCCCACCACCACCCCTGCAACCCACCATGCACAGTTGTAAGGGGAAACATGGCACGCACCTGCATCCCGGTCAGCAGGGCGCTGCTGACCCCCAGCACCACCACCACCATACCCTGCCTGCAAGGCCACACCTCCATTGCCAACCTGCACTCCATGCTCCCGGGCCATCCAGGCCCTACGTCCGGGCCTAGAGTGCAAACATGGAGAGAGTCCCATCAGTACACGTCTGAACCATCGCCCCCCACTTACCGTGTGTGTGCCCGCACAGCCCGGCCGTGGCACAGTGGAGCAGGGTGTACACGTAGCACCCCCACAACTGGTGACACTGGTACCGCCCCCCCCTGGCAGCAAGACCTGCCGACCACCGTGATACCAGGACAGATGGAAATTACTAGTGCAGTGAAAGAGCGCCTACCTGGCCTTGGTACGGCGCCTCGTCTGGCATGCACCTGCAGTCTCCCTAGATGGTCTGGGTCATGCCGCTGGAGGTCCCCATAGTGGTGGCGACACTGCTCAGTGGTCCTGCTGCTCCCTGTGGCCTTCTAAAGGCCCTCTGCCACCTCCTGCCACACCACTGTGCTTGGTCTCAGGATGGGAACCTACCCAAAGAGGGCTCCTGTATGGGGCTCTACAAGTGCCACCAGGTTGGCTAGCTCCACCACCGTCCACACTGGTGCCCTGTGTGTGGCATGGTGCTGACACTAGCAAGCACAAAATGGTGCCCTGTAGCACACATGGCCCACATGCGGAAGCAGTGCGGTACTGTGCTACCAATCGCACTCGCACTGGCACTGGACTGCACCATAGGGGGGTAGCCATGCAGACGCATGGCACCCAGAGGGCAAAGTTCAGCCTCACACCACAGCGCTATTGGGAGGCCCCTGCATGGAGCGTGGTAGGGTGCATGTGTGTGGCACCATGCAGTGGTCTACCATGCTGAGGTGCCATGGTGCCCACGGCACATCATGGCACGGACGCCCCATTGTGCATATTGTGCATGAGTGCCACAGGCACAGTAGTGATAGTGCCCTGTACTGCCTCTCGCACACAATGCATCAGCAGTGCCACTAGCGTCAGTGTCAGCACCACGGGCATGCGTGGTGCAGTGCTGATTGCGTATGTCACAATGGTGCGCCACAGCCTAAGCATGCTCAATACCATTGTGCAAGGTGCAACAGCTCAATATTCAGCCAGGTTATGCAAATCATCTCATGAGCCATTCCACGGTGCATCCACTGCCTTAGCATCCCATTACAGTTGTGCCTGCCCTCATTTGCATGTGATGTGCTATATATATATGCGACCTGGGAATGCATAGGCCATGGATCGGTATTGCAGTCCTTTGAGGTAGGTGGCATGCTGTGGAGATGTGGTGACAGTGGTCTGGGAGGGCTGTATGGGACTGCGCAGTCCAAGGTAACACCTGTCCTTCCCCTAGGCACAAGCATGACCGAGTGAGAGGATGAAAAGGAGCAGGGAAGGGTGCGAAAGAGGAGGCCCAACTTCACCAGGGTGGAATCCGATGCCCTATTCGAGGCCTGCTCCCTGACAGTGAGCCACTGCTCAATGGACAGAGGAGAACAACACAGGCCCGCGCGGGCGGCTGGGTTGAGGTGGTATGTGCCACCAACCAGCAGGGCAGCCACCAGCTGCCCATGCAGGAGTGCAAGAAGAAGGTTGGTATGGACAGGAAGCGGATCAAGGACAAGGTGGCTGCCATCAGGGTGGCATGTGCTGCCACCGGTGGGGGCCAGAAGGACGTTGCCTGCCTGATGCTACTGGAGGAGCAGGTGGCTGGCAGCATGCGGCATAGTGCCATTGAGGGTGTACCTGGTGGAGGCTTCCAGATGGGCAGCAGCCCATCACTACATGGTAGGACTGGCACTGGCAGTGTGTGGGTGGTGGGGGGGGCAGGCCCCAGGGCTGGGCAGAACCACTAATGGTACTGTGTTCCTTTACAGCTCCTGAGCGTCTGCATGGGGCAGTGGTGGTGGGTGTGTCCACCGAGGGGGAGGCCCTGGACATGGTGGAGTGCCCATCCACCTCCACAGGTGTCCGAGGGACTGACCGTCTGCAGCCATGCACATCTGTCCGGACTGATGCCAGTGGTGCGGGTGCTGACTTGGCCATGGCTGTGTTCCAGCGTGACACCACTCACGGTGTCCTGTGTGCTGAGACACAGGTCAGAGCTAGCTCCAGCACCAATGATGATGTGACACACGTCACAGACAGTGTTGTGTGTGGGACACAGGATGATCCCACAGATGGCATCCACCCAGGCGGATCCGCTGGTAGTGCTGGCATGGTTGCCTACACAATAGCCCTTGTTCAGGCTGCATCTGTGGGCTCCAGTGGGGCAGCACTGGTGTGCGGCCAGGGTAGTGGGGCTGTTGTTGCTTCTGTGGCTGCGCCAGTGGTGCCTGGTGACCGGTAGCAGGAGGGGCAGCCAGCCAGTGTCAATGTGGGGACGGGGTGAGGGGCAGTGGCAGTGCACTGCATGTGGATGTATCCCAGGATAGCAGCGCTGTGCAGCGCACATTGTCGAGGGGCGCTGTGCAGCAGGGCCAGGAACACCACGGGGGACAGCATATTGGACATGCAGATGACCCCTTGGATGACCACAGCCATCTTCTCCAGGCCTCTGTGGATCAGCAGATGCAGCTTGTGGTGGCAGTGGATGCACTCTGTGTGGTGCTGTGCCAGGCAGAGTAGCTGCAAAGCAGGGACCATGCCCTGCTCCTTGCAGAGTTGGCACAGCAGCGGGCAGATGTGACCAGTGCCATTGACAGGCAGACCACTGCAATGGTGACTGTCATGACTACACTGGCCACCTGGCTGGGTGCCCAGCTGCTGCACATGCCACAGAGTGCTATGTCCACCCCCCGTTCTCGGCTTTGGGCAACCCCTGCCATGTCTACACCAGGTTCGGCTGTGGGCTACCTAGCACGCCTATTGCGGGCATGTTTGGTGGCCTGCAGACCCCTGCGTGGACATGGTCATGTTCATGCAGCATCACCCCTGGGGACCCTTTGGTGCCACCCAATGAGGCCACTGTTCAGTCTGGTACGGCTGTCAGGTTTCAGCGGGGCCGCCCACGCATCCATGGTAGCCATGCTTCTGTGCTGCATGACTGACCCATCCCCCTCCACAGCCACTGTCAGCCACTGCCCTGTGTGCACTGTGGTGTTCTTTGTGCATTGCATGGGCATGGTGCCCAGCCCTGCATGCACATGGTCCCTGTGTACACCCTCCCGGCTGCTGGCCACTGTGGCATGTGCATGATGATGACTGCATAGCACTGTCTGCCACTGTGCATTGGTGCTCAGTGTCTGAGGCACTCACAGTGCCAGCCACTGGGTGTGGTTGTGTTGGGTCCTGTGTGGGTGTGGGGGGGGCCTGTTGGGGTAGCCGTACCTGTGGCCCTGTGGGCATGGGTAGGGGTGTGTGTGCATATGTGTGCATGCTGTGTGCAGCCCTGATGTTCCCTGCCATTGTGTGCAGTTTCCCACCCATTCCCACACCCCTGACACCGTCCTCTCCTGGTGTCCACCCCTGCCTGTCTGTGGGCTGTGCCCTTGCCCTTGGTGGTTGCACGTGGCCCTGTTGACCTACCTGTGTTGTCCAAAGTGCTCCTCTGCGATGGTGTCCTGGTGCTGCTGGGCCATCCAGGCCAGCCGGGGATCCCTTTGCCCAGGGGGTGGCTGCCCAACACCAGCTGGACCGGCATCCACCTTGTCCCCACTGCTGTCCCCCTCCTCAACCTCAATGGCTATCCCACAGTCAGTAGCCATGTTGTGCAGTATACAGCAGACCAGGAATAGCCTGCAGGCCTTTGAGGGGCTATACTGTAGGGCACCGCCTGATGTGTGCAGGCACCGGAACTGTGCCTTCAGCAGCCCAAACACACGCTCGATGACATTCTGTGTTGTGGCATGTGCCTCATTGTACTGTAGCTGTGCTGGAGTCATGGGGCGCTGGTATAGTGTGAGCAGCCAGGGCCGTAGTGGGTACCCACTGTCACCTATGTGTAGAGGGGATTCATTAGCATGGTGGTCTGTGACACTGTGCATTGGGCTGTCTTGGCCATGCCCCATGGCACCCCTGCCCATGCCCCACACACCCCCATGTCTGCACCCATTGTCCAGCGTGCTATGCATACTCACCTAGCAGATGGACAGTGGGGATGTCCCCACACTTGAACCTATGGCACAGTGTGGACTGGTGCCAGATGAAGGCATTGTGTGCTCCCCCAGGGTGCATGGCACAGACATTGATTATGCACCCCCTGGCATCGCACACCACCTGGCAGTTGACATTCGGGTAACCCTTGCAGTTGATGTATACCACCCCCTCCAGGCCAGGTGGCATGCGGATGCCAACATGGGTGCAGTCTATGGCCCCGAGCATGCCAGACAACTGTGCTACCCTGTGGAACTCCTGTATGTTTGCTGCATGCTCCTCCTGTGTGCTGGTGAAATGGATGTACTCCGCAGCATGTGGCAGCAGTGCGCTGAGGAATTGTGTGAGCAGACATGACGTGGACGACTGGGTTATGCCTGTCGTGTCCCCTGTTGGTCTCTGGAAAGTGCCCGTGGTGAGCAGGCACATGACGGCTGTGACCTTAGTCTCCAAGAACAGTGCATGGCTCCGTTGAGTGGGTGCCTGCATCTCTTCACTGCACAGCTCACAGAGCTGCCTCAGAATCACCTGGTTCAGGTGGTACCAGCCCACAATCTCGATGTCACTGAACTGTTCGAAGGTGATGCGGGCATGGTACAGCCTGTTCTGGGCGTACCACTGATGGGCCCTTCCTTGGCCATGCCTCCCTGCTGCCTGCCTTCTCACACCCCTCATTACCGCCTCCATCTGGAAGGTGGCACTGACCATGTCCCTGGTTGGTGTTCCTTCCCCTGGGCGGCTGTCTACCTGGTCCACCCCCTGACTGTGTGTTGCTGGTGCTGCTCCTGCACTGGGTATACCCCTGGCTGTTCACCTCTGTGCGCCCTACCTCTTTCCACAGCCCTCCATCCTCTGTGGCATGCTCAGGCCCTCCTGTACACACACACACACACACACACACCACACACCTTCTCTCACTTGCACACATCTCTGGTGGGCTCCCATCCACCTCCTGACCACACTTTCCCCCTGCTTTCTGTCTTCCCTCCTTGCCACTCTGTCTCCGCGCTCCCTCACTATGGCTCCTATGTAGTGCAATCATCCTCCCCTTTCTTGCTCCCTTTTATGTTGGCTCATTTCCACTGTCGCGCAACTTCCATTTGCTCCGCTACTGCACACGTCGCCTACTGTTGAATATCGCACTGCGCACATTATTCCTGGTTACACCCCCTGCACTTGCACATGCATTCATTTCCATTGCGCTACAGTGCATTGCATGTTGTGCTGCACAGCTGCTCCCACTGAATATCGCACTATGGCGCATATCTGCTCTTGTGCTGGTGCATCCCTGTTACGCATGGTGCAACTGCTCTGAATATCCCACCCCATATGTTTATCCAACATCCACAGACAGTACCATTTTCAGATAACATAAACTAATATACCACTAGTACATTCAAAGTATGCAGCTCATTTGGAATTTAAAGAACAGTACTAGTCAGTGATAACATGAATGACTGTTGTTGTTGTTGTGGGTGGGTGGCTCCAGACCCCACCATACCACTGCAGTGTAGGGTGGTGCGTTGTGACACCATGGTATAACAAGTGCCATTTGACTACATTACAGTATTGCATTACATAGCAGTGTGAGCCTATGTATTGTAAACACACATTGTGGGACCATACAAGGGCAGTCACTGGATGCAAAGAAAAACTGTAACTTGGACATTGTTTGGACATGTGGATGCTGATAAGGTCATACTCAGCTGGTACTGCCCTGATCATGAAAATATACACAGTTTGATGAAAGCTGGTTGCAGTCAGTACATACATCATGGTCACAAACATGTTGTGGACAACTGACTTGCGTCACGCGACATGTGTGTGTGTGTGTGTGTGTGTGTGTGTGTGTGTATGTGTGTGTGTCCATAACTATGTGTGCCTTTGTCTGGATGGGGGTGGTAAATATGACATCTAGTGACATTGCTGCTACCAGTCTGCACATGTATGACATGTATGTGATGGTTGAGCAGTAGGATGGTGCTCATTAGAGGCAAAAGTGTACGATATGGCACTGAAACAAACAGTCAAAGGATTTACAGTACACACATGTGTCCATGGTCCAAAAATGGCAAAGTGAGCACATGAAGTAAGGTCACAAGAGGAAGCAGGAGTCAGTGAGGAAGTAATAAACTGATTGTCCATGGATGGTCATCCAATGTCATGCTCTGAAATGTATGCTGCTCAAGGACTTGAAGTGAATCAGACATGTGTGCCAAATTTCGGTGTGACACAAAAGTGGAAGACTGTCCTGCATGCAGGCATTTAAGGCTGCATAGAATAGAAAACTGTGTGCCTATTTGCAGATGGCAGCAACATGGTGGGTACTCCCAAGCGCTGGAGTGGATTAGGAGTGACCAGGGATACTTGCACACTAATAAGAAGTCTGGCAAATGAGGTTTCATTGACAGAAGTGAACAATCATGAACCTGTAACAAATGGAGCAATGTGAGCGTAGTTACCCAGGAAGACAGTGTCCTAAGTAGCATAAGTAGATAATAAGCTACTCTGTCAATGTGCATTAGAAAGTTGTAATGCACAGCTATGGGCTGTGGTGAGGATCGAAGCAACAGTTTCAACTGTCTAACTGACATCCACAGAGTGGTTTATTACACTTAGATAATGTGTCCGTGTACTCTAACTTTGGTTTATAGTTTTACATGTGCGTTACACACTTTGAATGTGCAGCTAACAACAAATAACATTGAGAGAAACCATTTGCCCATTACATAATGACCAGTTTCACGAGAAAGCTACATATTGGGACACTGTAACATTGAAACAGACATCGTCAGCAGATAATGACCACTAGGCACATATGGTTAGCTAGTCCATACATAAGCCTTGTACCTCATTAGTTTAGATACACACTCTGCACAAACTATATATATATATATATATATATTTTTTTTTTTTATTTGTATACAGTCTAGGAATTACAACCCTTTGAGTCAGGGACTCATTTACAAAGCTCCACATCATTACATTTAGTGAGGACATATACAGAGTAAGATACAGTACAGAGACAACAATGGGCTAAACACAGACATGGCATCACCAAAGGTGCAAAGATCTATGCCACTATTATTTACAGAGTTTGTTGTAAAAAAGCCTAAGCCCTATAGAGTAGTTTAATTAGCAGTCACGGTAGCTGTTTAACAAGATATGGGTGTGCAGCACTGGCTTAAATGGCCCTAGCCTTGAGATTTTGAGGGCAGCATCAGGGAGGGAGTTCATCCAGTGTGATGCCCTGTAGGAAAAGGATCTTTGACTGGCAGTGGTTCTTGCGAAAGGGATGCGGAAGGTAGTAGTACTAGAGCATCTTGTGGCCCTTGATGGCAAGCACGTTTGGAGGAGCGATAGACAGGCAGGGGGGGCTAATCCTAGTTGTATTTTTTTGGCCAATAGGCAGGTCTGATAGAGAAGTCCCCCTGGAAATTTAGCCAAGATGACTGTTGGTAGAGGTCACAGGTATATGTGAGGCAATCATAGCCTGTGGCCAGCCAGCAGGCTTTGTTGAGAGTGCGTTTTATGCTGGACAGGTCAGTGTCAGAGGCAGCGCCATATATGATTATGCCATGGTCTACTAGGGGAAGGATGGAGCTAGAGATGGCTAGGTGGAGGGCATCAGGAGGGAGATAGGGCCTATATTTGTACAGGAGGTGGATTCTAGTGTTGATAGCAGAGCAAGTCAATGCTATATGCTCACAGAAAGTAAGGGCAGAGTCTAGAGTGACCCCTAGGTATTTAAACTTGGAAACTGCATCCAACATGGCACCCTGTGAGTAAAGTATAGATAATTTGGTCATGCCGTTTTTATGCTGAGGGTGGGCAAATAGCATGACCTTTGTTTTTTTGTAGTTGAGGACAAGTTTGTGGGAGGTGAACCATGATTCTATCGCTGTGAAGGAGCCCTGTAAGGAGTTTTGAAGCTGGGTAGGGTCTGGGTGCTGGCTGAAGATCACTGCATCATCTGCGTAAGGAGCAGGTGCTCAGTGGAGGATAGAGGAGGAGTTTAAGTATAGGGAGAAAAGAAGAGGGCCAAGGATGGACCCTTGTGGGACACCGATCCGGACTGAGAGGCTGGCAGAGAGGGTGCTATTTATTTTACTTGCTGGTACGGCCATAAAGATAGCTGGAGAACCAGACTGCAGTTTCTGGGGAGACAACTACAGAGAGGATGGTGTTTATTAGCATGCTGTGGTTGACGGTATCAAAGGCCTTGGACAGATCAATGTAGACAAATCTGGCCAGGGCTCCCTGGTCAAGTGCTTCATGAAGGAAGGAGTTAAACTCAATCAGGGCAGTGGTGGTATTGTGCCCTTTTCTGAAACTTGCTTTCAGAATGCCTGTCCAATGCATGTTTCAATGCAACATCGGTATATGCTACCAGCCTCTTGCACACGTCCAGCACCATAACTGCAACTGTGTAACTTGTGCCATATATATGCATAACCATGTTCTTTTTTTAACTGGCATTGTGTACCACCATAGGAAGGCATATACATAAAGTCAAAATTAGAGTTGGAAAGGAGCTGAGAAAAAGTAAATGGGAAGGTTGGGTGAGAGGATACAAACAGGACTCAGACTTAATGACAGACCGAACTAGCACAGCAGTGTTTATCTGACAACAGATTCAATGTGTATACACAGTGAATGTGTAGCACATGCTGTTAGCATGCATTACACTTACTCATGCATTGGAGTGTCATCGTCAAATGGCCCATCCTGACACACATATTCATACATGGACACTAGGATTACATTCATGTTTAGGCAATTATCCCTGAACATTTCATGACAACAAATACAGTTCAGGTCCTGCTGCAGGAAAACATCAGTCACCCTACGAACTTCATGGCAGCACCTGCATTCATCCTCGGTGGGCATGGCAGTACATTTCTGGCAGCAACACCTATAAACAGATAAACAGGCAAATCAGTAAATTGACACACAGTAACAATTCTTCATGTTAACAAAGCATACAGTCATGAAATGTGGGGTAGGGGAGGGTTTATATGATGTGTGGTGAGAAACTATGAAAGGAATACTCAGTGGAACAGACAGAAAAGATAACATAAATTAAACTCATCATAGGCATGCATGGAACCAGCACACAAGCAACAGACTAGAACATTGATACAAACATTAACCAAACAACCTCACAAGCACAGAGATGCAACGGCAACATACTATACTCATGAAGCTCAGCCCCATGTCCGGCCAACCACCACCACACCCCCCCCCAAAACAAAAGTGACACACTGAACAACTCAAAACACAAATTTGAGTTACCTAACCAACATCAGTACATACCATTGGACAACCACTTCCGCAACTCTGTACAGCCCAAAACAGCAACACATACACCAAAAACCAACAAACACCTCAACATACCATAACTGCCACAGCTAAGGGTGAATACCAACACAGTCATACGCATACCTCATCAGCTAACAAGAAAAAAACACAACTGATGGTAAACCCCTCCCAAAAAAAGCATTGCACATGTGCAGTCTGTTGATAAGATGGTCGTGGTTGCCAAGTGCACAAAGTGCTATGACTTTTTGGGGGTGCTTATTGTGGGAAATGATTGCCAGCAATAGGAGTGGGATTACACAAGAAAGCAATTTCAGTAACTGAACACTGGATTCAGTTGATTGTTATGTCTTCCACACCATAGTTTGTAGCTTGACATATGCAGGTAAGGGTGTATACACATTTAGCATACATGCATGTTTGCTGTGTAAATGGTTCCACTTGGCACCAATGGTGCCATTGGAATACGTTGTGGAAAGGACTGATGGTGTGTACAGCATGGCACCTCAACATACGTGTTTCAGGGGCTTCTGTAAATGTTGCACACATGCATATGTGGTGATGGTAACTCCGATTACATTTTGGTGTAATACTTACTGACATAACCATAGTAATTATCTGTCTGTTCGGGGGCTTTGATTTTATAAGTAGGCTGACATCCGTATTGTAGGGTGTTGTAGTAAATGCATATTGTACTATGTGCAGGACGTCCATATGTAATGGGAACTTGGGTGATGTGGCTGGACATTACTGAAAATGATACAGGTAAAAATGTGTGGCAGCATCATAAAACCAAAACACTTACAAACATATCAAATGTCAGGGGGAATGGGGGGGTGCAAATGATATAGTTACTGTCAAATCAACACCAATGTGATGGGGGGGAGGGCACATGATTTACTTACTCTCAAATAAGCACCAACATGTGGGTGGGGGACAGGGCACATGACATACTTACTGTCGAATTTGCACACAGAGACAACATCCACATAAGCATGTACTATATACAAGTCACTATTCATAGAAATTCTCCATTTGAACACACAAATAGGCATGTATGCTACACACCACCACCACCAGACCACACCAGTTCCACACAAAAACACAGTTTCGACATGCACAGAGATGACTTGACCATACTCAAACAGAGATGTCACACAATAAACATTTGAGATAATAGAAGCACATGGACACTGATGTAGCACTACAGGCCAGTGAACAACATCAACAACTACAGTGGCACCATCCAATGGCCACCCCACCCTCCCACACACACAAAGCAAAACCTATAATCAGTGGCACACATCAATGACCACGAGCATAGCAACCCACACTAATCACCTTCCAACCAGAAAAAAAATCGATTAGCAACAAGGACAGCAGCCTTGGAGGTGTGATGAGGGCACTGCAGGCAGCTCGATATACTTGGAGTCAACACATGATAGCCTTGCATCTTTGGATGTAGAGGGGCCCTGGGTGGGGGGATATGATTGCAGGGATTGCTAGATCTGCCATAGCATGATGTGATGGTGTGCATGACTGTTACTGTGTACTCAAGGTCCAGGAAGAAGTGCCACACACAGTGTGTGTAATGCAGTACGTGCAATTTGGGGTGGGGGGTGGGAGAAGACAACATTGGATATGGTCCATTCAGCATTTGGCCATATAAACGAGTTGCACTTATTGATTTCACACAGCAGTAGGGCACAAGGCATCTCAGCACTTATGCATGCTGCAGCTGCATTATGCAATGTGAAGGTTTGTTCTGACAGAACTATGCAATGCAGTGATTGTGGGGCACAACTCAAATAAGGGGTCAGGTCTCTGCATAGCAGCGATCATCATGACAGAGCAACGAAATAATTACTGAATGGCTGCACAAAATTATGTCTGTAGAATACAGCTGCAAAATGATAGCAATGCTGTCCTGCACATTACAGTCAGCATCACACACACCATAATAAATGCAATTCCACAGCCCAACAACAGCATCATGAGGAGCACAGTGCACAAACATTATGTGACATACCATTCCTCAACTGTGCCATGTACTTGTGTGCCTGCTGTGGCTTCACCATCACTGTGGTCCTCCCCAGAGTTGTCTGCTCCATTGGATGAGCTGCTGTGTTGATTGTCACCACTGCAAGACCTTGGCCACAGAACTGGCTTGAACATATAGGGTCGGGTTGTAAGAGTGAAATCCAGGTCGAGGTATGGATCCCCCAGTTCACTGTGGCCATTATTTCCTTCCGTCATCACCTAGCACTGTGCATCGCAATAGTAATCACTGCAAGGTCTCAGTGGCTGATGGTCACAGACTCGCTTAGATGATGTCATGCACAGCAGAGTGGGCTGGGTCCTCATTAACTGAGAGTTGTGGCTTGGCATGAATCTGAAACTGAAGCTGGCAGCACAAAAAGGGACTGTGAAGGTAAGAAGTGGGGATTACAACCTATGGGAGTTACAGAAACTAATTCTATGACTTCAGAGCAAACTCCTAGGACCAAGACATTTAAAAATTAGAGAAAGAAAAAAACACCAGTTTAGGTATCCTTTAAGCAAAAGGCAGAGATATGTGCCGCAGCACCAGTTGAAACACTTAGTGGAGGACAACTGCCTCACATTCTTGTCATATGCTTCCACAATAATTTTTCTCTCCTACATCATGGCAATACACCAGCATGGCTCTGCCCATGCAGCCATAAAAATGAAGTAAAAAAAAATTATATATACAAAAAGACACCTGTATATAGGGAACATGGAAAAAGATACCAAAAATAAACAGATCTGCATCTGGTGGTAGTGGGGGGGGGCAGCTTCTACAACACTCTGCCTAGCAACAAGGGACTTTTTAATATGGAAGGAAGGATATTACGATAAAAAAAAGTAATAAAAATGCTTAAAATATCAAAATTAAACTTTTTTTATAACTTCTTCAAATAAATTTTTTTAACAGATCATTGCATAATTACAATAATCAACTCCAGGGTGCTGATTGTAGTGGGATTTACCCACTTCTGGTGTGGTTTTCATCACTAGAGCTGCAACCTTGTGACACACCACACCTGGCATGGGTAAATTCCTCAAGAACTCATATCCTTTTCATGGATTATTGCTGAAATAATCCACCCACCAGCTGTCCCAGGCTGTACTGGTAAGATACTGAGTGCTGCCTCTACCCCACCCCGCTGAAAAAATGAAACTTAAGGTTCTCTGCCAATTCTTTCATAGAATAAATCCGCCTACACCTAGTTGCTGAATGACCCATTTACCCAATGCCCTGAACTGTGTTGGAAAGAAGTGTGTTTTGTTTTCTGACTTAGTATAACCGTCATTGCTATGCTACGACTCCTCTCACCATTTCACACTTTCTGCTTAACTGAGCATGACTGTTTGCTTTTAGAATTTTTTTTGGCCCCCACATTTCCACCATGCATTATAACCTCCAAAAGCTTGGTAGAAGGCAGTCCTGAATGACTGGTCATGCCAAGCTTAGTTTTGTAAAATCGTTTTTGCTTATGCAGTAAGCCTTTTTCACTGTTTATGGTCAAATGACAGCTTGTCAGAAGTTCAGAATATAAGATGTCGGTGTTGTATTAAACATTTTCTAAAATCCCTGGTTGCTCCCATGTCAAAGGATCAAAGTAACAGGTCAGCCATTCTCTAAAAACTACACTGGAGCACAAAAGCTGAACCTAGCAAGGAATGCACTGAAGCTGTACTACTGGGGCAAATTATAATAAAGTTTCAATGAACTGGGCTCATTTCAGCTGAAACTGCAATGCAGCATACCTCTCATCTGTCCATCATTAGGAGGGAGGTCTCTTATTTTGCCCCTCAGAACTGCTCTGTCCCTCGTACTATACATCCCTAATGGAAAATGTGCTGCCCACACAGATAATGTGCTATAAACCGAGTCTCTAAAGTAGAAATTCATAACTTTCTATGATACTTAAAAACATGAAACTTGCACAAGTAAAGACACCAGTTTCCACAGTAGTCAGAGCTTGTATCTCCTATTCTATACATTTGATGATGAGTTCCATGTTCTGAGTACCAGCATTCCTCATGTTCCCACATTTTGACTATCAATGTCCCAAATTTCAGTTGCACAATGTTTAGAGGTATGTAACCCAATCACTAAGAAAGCATCTGCTGGAAGCAACATACATTGTTTGAAGAATGGGTTAAGTGGTTGAATGATAGAATGCATCTTTGTGTGATTATAAAGCTGTTTTTTTGTTCCCATGAAAGTAAATGAATAAAACTGCAGCACATAAAGACTTTGTGTACAGCAAAGAAGTCTTCATGTGCAATAGTCTCCCCAGAAATGTCGCAATTCCACATTCCAAACTTTTTTTTTGTTATCGTTTACACTCTTTATTCAGAGTCCATTCACCAGTGGTGATGGTTCTCGTAAAATATTATTGTCAGTGCTCTGTCAGTGCAGCACCCCCACCACATTTTCATATTCAACTTACAAAACACTGCTCAACTTTTTTTTATTTGTAAAAATGTGAAAGCTACACCCATTAAAGAGACACCAGACTTGGAGAGTACACATAATTTAAAGGCCATAAGCATAAGGAAACATGTCAACATGCAAAAAATGATCTGGAGCTTTATACAGTGTGTTATGTCAGGGATGGTGGAGAGCAAAAGCCAGGTGGAGAAACTGCATAACTTTTCCACAGCATGTACTGTCTGCACACACTCACCCATTGCCCATATCTTGCATAATTTAAAATTAATGCAGCAGTAATAGCTTGCTTTAGTGCACACAAGCATTATATGTGTTGGTGTATCAGTATTTATTTCCTGTCTTTCTCATCTTTATAACAAGATCTGAATGTAGGCACCCTGTGCGTCCTTGTAAATGCTCCAGCCAGTGACATCATCGGTTACAATCCATCAGTGGCTCCTGTGCTGGGTGCTACTGACTCGTGAACTGCTACCTACATTTTATTTACTTAAATTTTGATGACTGGTGGCTCACTGAGACAAATAAGTCTCTTTTTCAGGGGTGACCCGGAAATTGAAACATTCTGTACAGGTAGAAACAAACAATTGCAGATAATAATTTACAGAAGTACAAGTCAAAAACATACAATCATGAAGTAACAAGTATCTTGAATAAACATTTAAAGGATGATTTAACATATGTTCTAAATAGGTGCTTAACATGTTTCGACAGACTGGGTACGGTATACATTCAGTAGTTAGTTCATAACAGATGTCAATAGCTGCTATATAATCAGTGTTGGAGAAGACATTCTCATGAATATCATGTTATAAATTAATAGAAAGTTGGTGTGAGATGCTAATAGGAGTTAGATAGAGTAGAGAAGCAAGCTAGAGAAAGGAGAGGTGAGGTAAAAAGCGGATAGAAGGAGTGGTGGTGCACAGGAGAAGGCTAGGTACAGTTGCCATTACAGGCAGAGGGCACGTAGAAGATTTCCTTGTATAGACTTTTAAAAAGGGGAAAGAGTCTTGCATGAGAGTAATGTATGTGGAAGGTTATTCCATTTTTATGGTGCTGCAAAGGAGAAAGATCTGCCAACAACTAGGCGAGTCTTGGATAGGCTTAACAGTGGGAGGTGGGAGGACTTGAGCATTCAAGGGGAGGGTTTCAGGTTAACTAGGCCAGATAAACTCAGGGGTGGGGGAGGTGGATTAGTTTGAAGGTGGTGCAATACACTGGGAAGTCAAGTTTGGTGTTGAAAGATGACCAGCCCAAGGTGTTTAGCACTACACAATGATGGGTACAGGCGGGGCCTTTACAGCAAAGTGGGCAATCCTGTGATAGGCCGTACTGAGTTTGTGTAAGATTCCTGGCTTAGATGAATGTATTATTAAGGCCCCGTAAAAGAGGCCAGGCAGAAGGGTGACCGAAGCAATAGTACTCCTAGCACGGTTCGAGAGGTAGGGAGCTGTTTGATAGAGGAGGCCTTTCTTCTGGTTGGTGGCCTTTATGGTGCTGGTTATGTGTGCATCAAAGGATGGGTGCTCATCAAGCATTACACCCAGGTATTTGAAGTTGGGAACTTTTTCAAGCTGTATGCCAATAGATGTTCTGATCACCAGGGGGGTTGGGTACTTGTGTTGAAGCAGGTGTGGTGGAACAGCATGGATTTAGTCTTTTTGGTGTTCAGGACTAGTAGGTTGTTTTTAAACCATGCTTTTAAGGTCTGAAAATCATTTGCTAGGTCAGAGTTAATACTACAGACATCATTGGAAGATCTGTAAAGAATGGCATCATCCATATAGCTGGACCGATGCTCCTCCACAGTTCAGAGGCAGGCATTAATAAATAATGAGAACAGAAGAGGCCCTAGGATTGATCCTTGAGGTACCCCATCTAAGATATTATACGAGGAAGAGGTGTTGCTGGCCCATTTGATGCACTGAGACCTATTCTCTAAGTAGGTAGTGACTCAGGAGAGGGTGTTGCTATCAAGGCCAAGCTTGTGAAGCTTGGAGATGAGAAGGGGGTGGTTGACTAGGTCATATGCCTTAGTTAGGTCAACAAAGACTGCTCCAGTTGCATTGCCTAGGTCTATTGCCTGTAGTATGTCAGAGGTGACCCGTAGGAGAGCAGTTTCTGTCCCATGGGATTTCTGAAAGCCATACTGGTGGCTGGTAAGCACTATTTTGTTCCAGATAGGAGTATAATTGATTGTAGAGGATCTTTTCTTGGATTTTGGCAATAGGGCATAAGATAAATATGGGTCTGTAGTTTTCAACGAGGTAGGTTGGGCCACTTTTGTGTACTGGGACAACAATGGCAGTCTTCCATTTGTCGGGATATCATGTGTGATGAAGGATCTATTGATTAGGCAGGAGATCCAGTAAGCAAGAGCAGGAGCACCTAGTTTAAGGAATTTGGGGGGTAGGAAGTAAAAGCCTGGTGAGCTATCCAGATTAAGGCCCTTCTGAAGTTTAAGGATCTTCTTAAGGGAGGTGGCTTTTAGATGGAAGAGAGGGTATAGAGCCTCCTGGCTGGCTAGGTGTTCTGGGCAAATGTCTGGGAGGTCGATTTTGTAAGAATCAAGATCTGTAAAGAAGTGGTTCAGTCCAGCAGCTATCGCCTTAGGAGAGGATAGTAAAGAGCCTTTGCTAACATTGTTTGTGGGAGGATACTTTCTTTACCCTTGAGGAGCACGTTAATTTCCTTCCAGAAACACTTGGGGTTAGATAGGTGAGATTCCTGCTGGGTTACAAGATGATCCCTTTTTGGCTTTTACGATTTTATGTTTGCAACTATTACGAAGCTGGCAGTATGAATTCCAATCTGTTTGGAGCTTAGATGTTTCTAAAGGCTTGCCAAACTTTATCACAAGAATGCATAAGATGTCTCAGTTCCTAAGTAAGCCAGGGAGAGTGTGTACCTTTTGATCTCCTTAGTCTGGGAGGGGCAAGATAATCAAGGATGGAGGTAAAGGTGTTGATCAGGTATTCTAGAGCCTGGTTTATGTCAGGTAGGGAGGTTATTGGGGACCAGTCAGCTGAGGCAAGCCTTGCACAAAAGGCATCTGCAGTGAAGTTAGTTAGGTCCCTAGTTACATGAATTTTGGGAGGAGGGGGGTGTGGGCAGTTATTCTTCCAGATGCAGTAGGTCAGGGAATGGTCACTGAGTGCATCAGGGAGGATTCCAGTGAATTTGACAGACATCGGAGTATTAGTTAGAATCCAGTCCAGGAGAGTGTGCCTACTTGACTTCATATTTAATCTCATAGGATCGTCTAGGAGTTGCTCCAGCTTTACATCCAATAGGGCAGCTTGGTATTGTGATTTAAGGGGTCTAGCTCAGTTCAGGTTGAAATCACCACATAATATGGTGTCTTTCTTTGGAAAGGAATCCAAGCTGGCGAGCAGTTCAGCATAGGAGGACGAGATTAGGGGTAAGTAGATGCAGCCTATTGTTACTTTCTTGATTTGACCAAGGGTAACTGTGATAAAAATATACTCTGCTACAGGGTTGATCTCTAAGTCTGTTAGCTCATTGACTATTAAATCAGCTCTAGCATAAATTAATACCCCTCCTCCTTTTTTGGGGACCCGAACTCATCTGAAGCACGTTAAGCCGGGAAGGACTATTTCATGAGACAGTATGGCGGGTTTGAGCCACTTTTCAGTTATACAGAGGATATCAGGTTTATAATGTTGTGATCAGGCTTCAAGTTCAGCCATTTTCCCCCTAATGCTTTGTGCTTTCAAATGAGCTATTTTGAGTCCTTTGAATTTAAACCGGTTATGGCAAGAGGTTAGAGGGTCAGAGAGTGGCTTTGTAAGATTGCTCTGTTTTTGCCTCTTAATAGGTCCAGAATGCCCCTCAACGTCACCTGACAACAATAGGAGGCAAGTGCAGGACTGGGGGGAGGAAGGGCGTAGGAATGGTAATTTGTGTAGGCGTTTGGGGTGCTGTATTGTGAGGATGGTTTTGTTACATTGGGCCATGGCCAGCAAAACAAGGGAAGGGGTTATTTATGTGCGCAAGGGGGCAGGAAGTTTAAGGTTCTAGGAGGTGTGTGACTTATTGCAGACAGAGAGAGATGTGGAATCAGGGTCGAGGGAAAGATCTCCTGGGCACAGGTGTGCCAGTAAGGAGACACAAATAAGTAGTACTTTGGAAAGGCAGAACATTGTGATCGCCTTGAGTAGTGTTTGACAGATTCCAGAGGGGTGGGAAGAGGGGGTACGGTGATAGGATTGCTCCCAGGGGTAGCGAGGAGCTAAGGGCGGTCGGGTATACTGTGTGCAACCCCAGGATTCATGTTGACTATGTCTATGAAACATAGAAATATAGAATTTGATGGCAGATAAGGACTGCTTGGCCCACCTAGTCTGCCCATTTCCCTACCTGATGGATAAGCTGCAGATTCCAGTTAATCAACAGCTTACTTCCTCCTACACCCCACTAGAATTGCCTTATGTCTGTCCCACGCATTCTTGAATTCTCCAACTGTTCCTGACTCCACAACCTCCTCAGGAAGGCTGTTCCATGCATCCACAACTCTCTCTGTGAAAAAATACTTTCTAACATTACCTCTAAGCCGTCCCCCCTCTGTCTTCAAATTGTGCCCCCTTGTTCTTGCACATCTCTTTTTCTGAAAGATGCTACCCTCTTGGACTTTGTTAATTCCCCTGAGATACTTGAAAGTTTCTATCATGTCCCCCCTCTCCTTCCTTTCCTCAAGGATATACATATTAAGCTGCTTTAGTCTCTTCTCATATGTCTTCTGGTGCAGATCCTGCACCATTTTGTTTGCCGTCCTCTGAATGGCCTCCACTCTGTCTATGTCTTTGCAGAGATGGGGTCTCCAAAATTGCATGCAGCACTCCAGATGGGGTCTCACCAACTGTCTGTACAGAGGGATAACAATTTCCTGTTTTCTACTGTTGATGCCTCTCCTATGCATCCCAGGATCCCCCAGCCCTCCATACTGCCTTGTCACATTGCTGGCCCACCTTTAGGTCATCTGATATAATTACTCCTAGGTCTCTTTCAATTTTTGTTGTTGTTATTATCTCACCCCCCATTGTGTACTCTTCCCCTGAGTTTTTATTTCCCAGATGCATTACCTTGCACTTCTTTGCATTGAATCTGAGCTGTCATATATTTGACCATTCCTCCAACCTTGCCAAGTCCCTTTTCATCCTTTCCACCCCAACTTGTGTATCACCCTGTTGCAGATATTTGTGTCATCTGCAAAGAGACATACTTTTCCTTCCAGGTGCTCTCCAATGTCACTTAAAAAGACATTAAAGAGGACTGGTCCCAGTACTGAACCCTGAGGTACCCCACTAGTTTCCCTTCTTTCTTCACTGTGGACTCCATTTACTATTACCCTTTTTGTCCTGTTGTCCAGCCAGTTTTTTATCCAGGGTACCACCTTGGGACCCACTCCAAGGCTGGCTAGCTTGTATATTAATCTTTTGTGTGAGATTGTGTCAAATGCCTTGCTAAAATCTAGGTAGTCCATATCCACAGCCCTCCCTGGTCTACTACTTTGGTCACCCAGTCAAAGAAATCTATTAGGTTCATCAGACATGACCTTTCTGCTGTGAAACCAAACTGCCTTGGATCCTGTGCCCCACTGGCCTCTAGGTACTCAACAATTCTTTCCTTCAGAAGTGATTCCATCATTTTCCTACCACTGAGGTCAAACTAACTGGTCTGTAGTTTCCTGCCTCTGCCCTGCTCCTACTTTTTGAAGTGGAATCACATGTGCCTCCTCCAGTCCTCAGATACCAACCTATCCTCCCACAATTTGTTAAAGAGAGTAGTCAGTGGCTACTAGTTCTATCCTTAGTTATTTTAGAATTCTGGGGTAAATCCCATCAGGCCTCATTGCTTTGTCCACCCCCAGTTTCAAGAGTTCTTTCAAAACCCTTTCTTCTGTGAATGAACTGTTATCGACCCCCCATTCAGAGTTTCTCTCTTGTTTGGTTTAGGTACCTCCCCTTCCTCTTCTGTTGTGAATACTGAGCAGAAATATGCATTCAGTATCCCTGCTTTTTCACTGTCACCCTCTGCCAGCATTCCTTCCCCTTTATTAAGTCTCTGTATCCATCCCTTGGCCTTTCTTCCCTCCCTAATGGACCTATAAAAGGTTTTATCCCCCATCTTAACAGAGTTGGCTATCTTTTCCTCAGTTTGGGCCTTTGCTGTTCTGACTGCCTTCCCTGCCTCCTTCTGCTTTAACTGATAAAGTTCTCTTATGTATGCTCTTAGTTAAATCTTGGAGGATAGGCAAAAGGACCTGTGTGCTTAACATGTGGATCAGCTTTTGTGTGAAGGAACTGAGGGAGAAGAGTTAGGACTAGTGTGGTAAGTGATGGTAGAATTCCACTGATTGACAGTGTGCACTATTCCTTTAATGTATCCCTAAGTTATTTAAATGTGCTCTCTATCTTTATTGTACTAAGCACTTCAAGGACTATATAGCCAATGGGGATCACGTGATGAGCCAAGTCTGAGTGGACGTGTTCCGCACTGCTCCTAGGCCCCAAACCAAATCAAAGTTATAAAAGTCTCCGGTACCGGTAAGCGGTGACTCAAAGTGCCGGGTACTAGCTGCAGAGGGGTAGCAGATCTAAGCGGGAGCGAAGCCACGAAGAAGAAAGCTACAGAAAAGTGGCAGCAAGTATATAGACAGCATGGGTATTACAGACGTGAAGGGCCTTCCTGCAGCACCAGCATAGAAGTAGAGGCTACAGAGCCTCTTTCGGCGAGAACTCCGGCAGCCAAAAGACCGAAGCCCCTATCCCCTGATCATAGTGAGCAAGAGGGGGATTTGAATAGAGAAGGGGGTGCTGTGAAGACCTCTGATGATATCCAGGAAATTAAAAAGCTGCTACAAGGGTTGGTGTTGGATTCTGCAGAGGTGAAGCCTGCATTACATTCACTAGCACAAAGGATGGGGGATGCAGAAGTAAGGATCTCCTCCCAGGAAAGGAAGGTTGCCACAATGGATCAGGAGCTAGTGGCTGTGAGAAAGCAAATCAAAAAGTTAGAAGCGAGGATGGACGATCAAGAGTCCAGAAGTTGGAGAAATAACTTAATATTAGCAGGGCTCCCAGAGAGGGCTGAAGGGTCAGACTGTGTTTCCTTTTTGCAAGATTTACTGTTCAAGCTATTGGGCCCTACTCCTTCCGGGGAAGCTCATAACCTGGAGAGAGCCCATAGGGCTCTAAGAGATATCCCTCCTCCGGGTGCAAGACTGCAGGAGATAATAATGCGATTCTTGAATTATGAAGAAAAGACCCATGCACTGGCTACTGCAAGACAGAAGAAGACACTACAATGGAATGCTGCATTGCTGTGGATGTTCCAGGATCAAACTCCAATGGTCAGGGAGAAGCAGAAGGAGTACTCTGAGATTAAAAAGAAGTTCTGTATTGCAGGAATTAAATTCCATTTACAATACCCTGCAATCCTGAATGCGCCGCTACAGTCTAGGAAGAAGAGATACCTGACGCCGAGAGATGCTTTGGAGGGCCTGCGGGTCAAACTTCTGGAATTATTCAAAGCACCGACCTGAATTTTGAGCCGAAAGGGAAGAGGCGAGATAAAGAGGAAGACTGGGGCTCTGGACACTGAAAAGATTTAACACATTTTTCTTGTTTGGGGTTTGCATTACAACGGATTCATAAAAAAGGTTGAATTTGTTTAAGATTTGTCGGTTCTGGTAGTATGGGTTAAACTTGGGGGTAATAAGAGGGGATGGCGCTGAAGTTAATGGTATGGGGTTGGAGGCAGATGCGACTGTGTTAGGTCAAAGGAGGGCTGGTGGGCTTAAAGGATAGGGTAATGTGGGGTGAGAAGTTGAGGGGTCTGGTTGGGTTCCATCTATAGTTTTAAATCTCAAGTGGACCCCCTGCTGGGGAATTTAAACTAGACTGGGAAGAGTGTGGCAGATTGATGGGTGAATAATCAGCAACGAAGAAGGATGGGGTGCCTACCTTAGGAAGGGTGTGGAAGAAAGTAGAGGAATAGAAGGAAATGTTGAGGGGTTTGACGGGGATGGTAAAGGGTAAAAGAGATACCCTGCATAGTGGAGAAGTTGGGATTGAGGAAACAGCTAGAGGGATTTATATATAGCACCGGTTGAAACCCCAAGGTGGAAGGTTAAATATCTAAGCTTAGGGACATTGGGGTAGATTTGATACCCAGAAGGAGAAGTATAGATAGGGAGGGCAAGATTAGAGTTAAAAGGATAGTGGGATATAGAAGGAGATGTAAATATGTTCTAGTTAGTTTTGGATAAGGGATGGGTACTAGGAGATGCTCTGACAATAGGAGGGGTGGAGGAGGGGCAAGGAAAGAGGTTCATCCATGAATCGAGAGTCGGAAGGAGGGCGATCACAGGATTGGGGGCAAGGGAGTGGGGGGTTTCGGGGATAGGAAGGAGAGAGAGTCCATTAGAGAGAGAGTGAGGGCAGCAGACCAAGAGTATGTGCAAAGAGAAGGCTTGGCTATAATAAGATTTAGATTCCGGAATGGCAGGGGTTAAGATTCTGTCATGGAACACTAAGGGACTTAGGGGTAAGCGGAAAAGAATGGAAGTCCTCAGACATATTGAACAGCTGGGAGCCCACATTGTTGCCCTGCAGGAAACTCACTTATTAATGGAGGAGGTGAGTTGCCTCAAGCAATTGTGGGTGGGTCAGGTGTTTGGGGTGGGTAAGGAAAAGGTGTCGAGGGTGTGGTGATTTTAATAAAGAAAACCTGTATGTACAAGGTGGAGCAAGTAACAGTTAGGGAGGATGGCAGAGAGATATATCTGTCTGGTACCCTATTTGGTAAAGCATTAACTGTGGCCTCAATTTATGGCCCAATCCCCCCCCGCCAAGCCTGAATTTTTTGCATCATTAGAAAGGGATATGGCCATGTTATCTCAGCATTCCCTTATCTTGGCAGGGGATTGGAATATTTGTTTAAATAATTTGGAGGACAGAATTCCACCATTTAGAGGCCCTTTGTCTAAGGTTCAGATTGCCCTGGATAGATTAATGGAGCTTTAGCTTTTGTAGACCCGCCTCAGGACCTGTTCTATTGGGGGCAATAATATGACGTACTACTCTGCGGCTCACAAGAGCCACTCTCATATTGATTTTTTTTTGGTAAATGGGGAAGCACTTAGGGAGGTTAAGGAACTGGCTACTGAGGGTAGAATCTTATCAGATCACTCCCCTATTCATTTAAGATGGGAACTGGCTCCTATCCCTCCTAGACTGCATAGATGGAGATCGAATGATTCCTTATTAGTGATGGCTCCAAATCAAGGAAAATTAGAGGAAGCCCTCAGGGAGATTATCCACCAACAGTTACCCACACTACAGAATGAAAAGCTTAAATGGCCAACATGTAAGGTGCTGTATGCAGGGGCAGCCCAGAGTCTTGCAGCGCAAAGAAACAGACTGAGGAAGGTGAAGGAGGAATTTATTATGGGGACTATTGGGTCGCTCTCTCCACTGGAAGGGACCTCTGGGGAAATTGACGCAGAACTTAAATGTTTGAGAGGGGAAATGGAGGATATCTTGAATGGGAAAGTTGAATTCTGGTTAGAAAAGATTAAGGCTAAGTATCTAATGCAGGGGGATGTACCTGGGCGATTTTTAGTGGCTAGAGTTAAGGAATGGGAAGCTAGTAGGAGGATTACTCATATACAATACGCTGGACATCAGATAACAGATCCCTAAGAAATGGTGAATGCCTTTGCAGATTATTTTAAAGAGATCTACCAAGTAAAAGGGGGAGCTAGTGAGGAGGAAATTAGAATGTTTTTGGAGGGAATGCCACTCACAGTCCTGGATCCTATACAAGCTAATAAATTAGGGGCCCCTATAACGCATCGGAGATATTGAGGCGGTCAAGTCTTTGCCCCATGGTAAAACCCCGGGCCAGATGGGCTGATGGCCAAGTTTTACCAGGTACACATACAGACCATACTTCCTATACTGCAAGAATTCTTCAATGCTATAATGCGAAGGGTGTGCCACGCTGCACTGTACCAGGCGATATCACACTTGTTCCTAAACCAGATAAGCCTAAACACATACCAGGCAATTATAGACCTATATCTTTGATGAATCAAGATATTAAAATCCTTACTAGAATTTTAGCTAATAGAATATTAAGCATTTCTCCAGCTTTAATTAGTCAGGAACAAGTGGGCTTTATGCCAGGGAGGGGTGCACATGATGCCCTTAGGAAGATACATCATATACTTAGCTATGCGCCAGACTCTCAATTACCCATAGCACTGATATCCTTAGATGCAGAAAAGGCCTTTGATAGGGTCTCCCATCCCTTTCTCTTTGCTACAATGGGAAAGATGAGTTTTCCAGAGGGCCTGATCAATGGTATCAAAAATTTATATGCAGCCTCAACAGCTAGGGTTTTGTGCAATGGTTATGTTTCTTGGGAGATACACTTAGAAAATGGGACTCGTCAAGGATGCCCTCTCTCGCTGATTTTATTTAACATGTATTTGGAACCTTTGTTGAGCGCTATTAATATGGCCACACTAATAAAGGGGATTAATATTGTGGGGTAGGAGCTAAAATTTTCAGTTTTTGCTGATGACATACTCCTACACCTACAGGACCCGGTAACAAGTTTTAAAAAAACAATAGACTTAATAGAGAAATACTGTATTCTAAAGTTGCAAATTATAAATTAAATTTGGCTAAGACCCAGATCATTCCCTTGACACCCTATGTATGTTGGGCAGATTTTGCACCATTACAAGTTCAGTGGAAGGTGGATAGGCTGAAATATCTGGGTGTTTGGATCACACCTGCTACTAATGAGGGTGCCGCTAAATATGGAAGGGGTACTATCAGCGATTGGGGATATGACAAGATGGAATAAGCTCCCTTTGAATTTTATGGCCAGATTGGGCCTCATCAAGATGAACTTACTACCCAGGCTACTATATCCAGTATATCTAGCCCCATATTGCATACTTGGGATATGGTTTAAAAGAATTAAGAAGCTTTTTTCGGAATTCCTATGGAATGCTAAACCTCCTAGGAAGAAGCATAGTATTTTGCGTATGCCATATGGAAGGGAAGGGATTAAACTGCCTGATCTCCAATTATACTATGTGGCAGGCTAGATGGGGCTCATAATACGGTGGAGTAGAAGCTTAGAAGGGGAGTCCTATGTTCCAACTTGGTTACAAATTGAGAAGCAAATATTAAAGGACTCAGGACTCTTGCCAGAGGCAATTCTATTGCTAATGTAGAAAGGGGCTCTAAAAAGATGTCATTGAATCCAATTATGAAGTCAGAAGGAGCTTGGTGGTCATTCCCTCCCAGTCCAGAGGAGGAATCAAATGAAGGCTAGGGACCAGCCAATAGTGGGCAATCCCAACTTGCTAATTGTGGATCAAGTAATTACTAGAAAATAGGTGCCTCAATTGATGGATTTGAGGATAAGGGATGTGACTCAGGTAGCAGAGTGGTCCTCCCAGCTGGAACTGAAGGAATACCATTCTTTAGAAAACTGCAAATCACTTGCATGTTAGAAGGGATGGGGAAAAGGTTTGTGGATTTTACGGATACTTCCTTTACCTGGGATAATTTGAAAGATGTTGATCCAGTATCTAAGGTTTTGTCACAAGTATATAAAGTGCTTTTGGATTATTATAGTCCAGACTCTCCCGTACAAGTGGCATATTGGGTCAAGAAGATGTCCCCTGGGACTCTAAACTGGGACAGCATATGGAAGAGGAATAAGCACATACCTATACCTAAGTATAAAAGTATGCAATACTTTATTGTTTGAATATGTATTTTACCCTGTAAAATTATATGATAAATGCCTCAGACAGACAGACCTGCGCTTTAGATGTAAAACCAAAGCAGGGATCTTTTACATGTGCTGTGGGAGTGTAGTAAGATTGCACCCCTCTGGGCTGAAATTAAATGGCGTATGGATCCACTGATGGATTACTCAGAATTTATAACTCCAGAGATCTGTATCTTAGGTGATTTTTCACGGGTCTCAGGTAGTGCACCTAAACACCATCTCTCTTTAATGTCAGCAATTGTTAAAGCATTTGTATTGCAGCACTGGAAAGATGATCAAGTGTACATGTATGATCAGTGGATGAAAGATTTTATTGGGGCTCTGGGCAAAATACAGTGATATTATGCCTGGGCAGGTAAATTGGGGTTATATGTAAAGAGCTGGTCGAAGGTAGATGAGATATACTCATTGTAGTGCAAAATAGCTGGGACTCAGGCCTGTCTGTTAAGAGGTGATCAGCTGGTGAAAGATATGCTGGTTCAGGCTCCAGAGTTGTTTAGTAGGACTTTGGTTAGGATGGTTGGATAAAGGGTTCCTGTGAATAGGTCACAGTATATGCATAAATAATTAGCGAGATGCTCTTGGTCTGCATGGATAGATGATAGGATGGGGACTCTCTCTCCTGGGGACACAGCAAGGAGATATCACTTTAAAGGGCTATTCTAAAGAGGTGTTCAGGATCTGATGCCCTCATGGGAGAAACAGGGGATGGGCTAGAGGGGTTATCTCTTTCTCTTTCTGGATTAAATTTACTTATTGACCCTGTTGCTCCGAGGCAAAAGCGTGGTATATGTAGAAGAAAAGGTGGAAGGGTGGTTCTCTTTGCTGTGAATGTATATATGGGTTTGTATATAGTTTTCACAGCCAGTTTGGGTGTATCCTGGCTATGCCAGGTATGTGTGTCTGTCTGAATTCTCTTTCCTGAAAAACAATAAAAAGGATTAAAAAAGGACTTTATAGCCAATGGGTAACATTAGAGGTATTAAACTGAGCCCTTTGTGGAGCTGCTCCATTTTCATTAATGTGGCCGCCTATGCCAGTAGCGCAGTCAATGTCAGAAACCGCTGATTGTAAATTTTTATTAAATTTGTTTCGAAAGATTTGCCAGGAAAGACATACTGAGCCAGTAATAGCTCATTTCCAGATGCATCCTAAGGGGAGGGGGAGGGGAGAGAAACAGAATGGATCCAGTGTACCATGTATAAAATAATACAGCAACATGTAAATAAATAAAATTATCTACAAATTACAAGAAAGCACTACAGAATAAAATTGCCAAACTACAAAAATAAATGTTCAGTACATTTCAAACCAGGCAAAAACACATTAAACTGAGCAGCAAAACACAAATTATGAGGAGTATGATAGTGGCTGATTAATTGGGGAGATGGGATAATTTAGTGCTAGTGTGGGGAGGAGGCTGTTGACAGATGCAACTGTAGGAGTAAGTAGAGATCTCACGGAGGAAAGATTTCAGACAAGAATGGTAGGAGCAGAGTGAATGGGAAGGAAATATAGAAGTTGTCAGCAGATAGGACCGTTGGCCCATCTAGTCTGCCCAAGAGGAGAGAGGCCCAAATTTCAGGGAATTAGAATGCAAAGACAGCTCAGACAGCAGTGGATTTTATTTGAAGGAGAGCAAGAGGCGAACACAAGTGTTGCAAAGAGAATAAGAGGTAGAAGGAGAAGCGAGAGAAAGTAAGACATGAAGGAGAGCCAAGCCAAAATTTGTAGAGAAATAAGACACAGTGGGAACGGCACCTGGCATCATGAGAGGGGAGGGAGAGGAAGCTACTGTATACTGAGAACAGTGGTGAGTATGCAGGGACTTGCCATGGGCAGTTCAACAGGAGGGAAAGAGGGGGTCCAATCTAGCTAAAGTGGACTTCAGGACAACGCTGTAAACAATGTCTCTATAGTCAAAATTGGGGAGAATCATCTTCGTGAGGATTTCTCTATGAACAGGAAGTGGAATGCTGCTCTTATTTCTGTAAAGTGCTCCAGATTTGGGTAGAGCTTCTTGTGAATTGTGTAATGATGATGTCACTGTTTAGAGCATTTATAATGGCACGGGGGGCATATACAGAACTTGTATTTAATACCAGGGAGACACAAAACAACAAAACAAAGACAGATAATTGCAGAAACAGAATTGTGTGTGTGTGTGTGTGTGTGTGTGTGTGTGTGTGTGTGTCTGCATGGGGGGGCAATTGGGAATGTTGCAGTGTTTCTGTTTTCTTGACTGTATCACTGCATTCTTGTGATCGTGTTCTTCCTTCAGCCTCCCTGAACCACTCAGAATTGAATTTCTAGAACCACTAGCCTTTGATCCTTCCACTGGTCTCCTAACTCTCACTCCTGTAAGATATAATCATTTAGATGAGAGCTGTACTCTCTCACAGAGATGAAACACTGCAGTCAGCTTCCTCTTACCCTTTGCATTTGTAGGATCAATTAGCCTGCTGCTCAGTTCCTCCCAATCTGGTCTATCGATGAAACATCCCCAAACATGATTTTAGTCCACACATCCCCTCCAAATTTAGTCCTCTCCGCCCCCATGATGTCCACAGTCCACACATCACCCAGCTTTTCCACAGTCCACACTTCCTCATCCTTCTCCATAGTCCACACATACAGTACCACAATATTGTCCACAGTGCACACTTCCTCAGCCTTATCAACTGTCCACACTTCCTCAACCTTGTCCACAATCCACATGTACCCCAACTTTGTGCACTGTCCACCACGTCCCTCTAGTGTTTTGCACAATACACACATCCCCAATGTTGTCATAGTCCACATACCACAACTTGTCCACAGTCCATACATCCCCAGCCTTGTCCATAGTTTAGACATCTCCAGCATTGTGCACAGTCCACACATCACCCAATCTTGTCCATGATCCACACATCACCCAACCTTGTCCACAGTCCACACTTCCTCAACATTGTCTACAGTGTGCACTTTCTCAAACTTGTCCACAGTCCACATTTCCTCAACCTTGTCCCTAGTCCACGTATCACCCAACCTTGTTAACAGTTCACACATCCCTCAACCTTGTCCATAGTTTACACATCCCTCAACTTGTCCACAGCTCACACATCCCAAACCTTGCCAACAGTCCACAGATCCCTAACCTTGTCCACAGCCCACACATCCCTAACCTTGTCAACAGTCCACAAATTCCCAACCTTGTCCACAGCTCACACATCCCTAACCTGTCAATAGTCCACAAATTCCCAACCTTGTCCACAGTCCACATGTCCCCAACCTTGTCAACAGTCCACAAATTCCAACCTTGTCCATAGTCCACATGTGCCCAACCTTGTCCACAGTCCACATGTCCCCCAACTTTGTCCACAGTCCACACATCACTAACCTTGTCCACATTCCACTTGTCCACAACCCTGTCCACAGTCTACACGTCCCCCTACCTTTTCAATAGTTCACACATTCCCCAGCCTTGTCACAGTTCACACATCCCCCAACCTTTCATTTCATTTCTTTTATCTGAAATTGCAGGTAAGTACACTGGAATATACATTACTTTTTCAGGTATGACCAGAAGTTAAGTCAAATATAATCATACAAAACATACTGTAACATTAAGACACAGAATCATATCAATACATCAGTACATTCATTTATGTACACAGTCGTTTAAACTTTTAAAATAATTACAAGCAGCCATTGTAAAGGTGTTGAGAAAGGTTGAATGTTTGACATTATGTGGTAAGGAATTCCATGCAGGGGGCAAACTGAGATTTGTGAACCAGCTAGTCACAAAGCCCAGTTTACCCCTGGCAAACTGGGTTTGCGCCCGGGCAAAGCTTTGTGAATCCTGACCCAGGTGTATAAATAATAATAATAATTTGTATTGATTTTTGGGATTCAGTCCTATCAAAATGAATCTGCACAAGGATTATTAGTTGGTTCTCTGCGGCTATGACTTTGGCCTGTATTTTACAAGCACTTCCATTGTGGCAAACAGAGGAAAATATCAATAACATACAAGCTACAAAAATGTTGCAACTGAGTTCAACTACCCTAAATGAGGAAAAAAAGCACAGAAATGCCTTTTCAAAGATTTGTGAAAGTGTTAGTCATGATAAACTAGTAACGTTTAAGCCATCAGCTACAAGTAAATTCAAACAGGCATGAATGCTTTAGCCCTAATTCTTTGTGGTGATGTGGAAGAAAATCCAGGCCCCATTAAAACTGAGGTACTGTATGTCCACGAGCATCCCCTAGGACGATGCTTTAGATACTATTGCATACTTGCTGAATCAGAGAGGGGGAAAGTCATGGCCCTCATATAGAAATGGTGATTAAGTTGGCAGAATGTATTTTGAAATGCAGCGTTTTTTCATTTAAAAATAAATGGTATCACCAGATCAAAGGCAAAGCCATGGAGGCAACCTTTGCCCCCACCTTGGCAAATATTTATGTTGGACATTTGGAATCAAATGTACTATATGACTCAGATTAAAAATCCATTTGTACATCAAGTAAACTTAAGGAGAAGGTACCTGGATGATGTGCTAATGATCTGGACTGGTAACCTGGAGGAATTAGAGAAATGTATACTGTACTTGCATTCCACAAATGAAAACTTTAGATTTAGTTAAATGGCCAGTAAAGAGAAAATCTGCTTTTTGGATTTATAGATTAGTAAGAATGACCAGGATGGCATAACAACCACAATCTTTAGGAAACAGATGGCTAGAAATAAATTGCTAGAGGTATCTAGCATCTAGCTGCCATCCTCACCATGTTCTTCAAAATATACCTAAGGGCCGGTTTTTAAGACTTAAAAGAAACTTCAGCACAAATGAGATTTTTGAGACTGAGACAAGAAATATGGAAGAAAGATTTTTATCAAGGGGCTATAGCACCCAGGTTGTATAGGATGCTATAGGATTTGCCAGGGAACAAGATAGGGAAATGCTGGTCTATGGAAATAAAACTAGAAATAATGGATTTGATCATTTTAACTTTGTTACAAGATATTCAGCCCATGCCAAACATGTAGAAAACATTATTAAGACAAACTGGAGCATTTTGAAAAATTATGTGGGACTGCGAGATATTGTTAAAAATCCCACCAGAATGTTCCACAGGAAGGCTGAAATAATTAAAGATTATTTGGTACATAGTCACTATATTGATCAGGGAAGCAAGAAGAAAACATGGTTGGACGGGGGGGGGTTAAGGGTTGTTTTAGATGTAAAAACTGCAGTGTCTGTCCTTTTGTTACTGAAGGCACCACTTTTTTGGGACCTAGAGGGCAGGAATTTGCGATCAGACAATTTGTGACATGTAATACAGAAGGTGTAATCTACTTAGCAAAATGTGAATGCAGTGCATTTTATATGGGGAAAACTAATAGACAATTTAAGTTAAGAGTAAATGAACAACAACGTGCATGACAAACAAAAATATTTAATATGCAACTGCATTTCATGTTTTAGCTGAAACCTAGGGAACATGCTTTTCTTTCCACATTTTGGATCAAGTTAACTACAAACCAAGAGGTGGAGATTACAACTCTCTAGTACTGTGCAGGGAAGCCTTTTGGATTAAACTGCCATGGACTTAATGCACCTTTTGATGCAAAACTATTTTATGTTAGCTTGCTTGCACGCAAACAACAACATATTGAGGTAGTAGTACTTTCAGAGGTGTGTCAGTGTTGTGGCGAATGCAGGGCATGCTTTAGAAGGTGCGTCCCTCATTCCTCAAAGAGCCAGCATGCTAGCACTGATGCAAGAATTATGTAAAGTGCCACCAACTTGAAAGAAATGTGCTGCTGCAATTGGAGACAAGCTCATCATGCAGCGGCACAGAAGACACGCCTCCCATACGTCCCTTTCCTGGTGAAACATTTCAATAAACATGGTGACTGCTCCTACCATCTGCCACACAATCCCAAAAGAAAGCCAACATCGGGGTGCAATCTCTGTGTTGGCATGTCCATCCCCATTATGTGTGGCACACTGGGAGTCCACCCCAGTGTGCGGCCTGCTCATAGAAAGTCGACTGTGTCGGCATGTTCCTGTTCCTCCCCCACCCCACCCCCATTGTCTGTCACACTGGAAGCCCACCCCAGTGTGGTCAACATACCCTCCCAAAAGTCATGGGGCATACTGGGAGCCCACCCCAATCTGTCCATTTGTTGTATTTCACCTGTAAAGAAAGAAAACCGTCCCACGGCCCAGTGTCAGTTTTTTATTTATTTTTTCTGTACCCGAAAAAAAAAATGGTTCATTGTCCACAGTGCCCCTTCCCCCAATCTGCAGCCACCCCCTGCACACCCCAACTCCCCACACCTTCTCACCCATACTTACCTCTGGAGGTCCGGCGCTCCAATCTTTGGTGGAGCGGAAACATGTCTGGACTCTTCGAAGCCAACTGCGAACTGAAAAAAGCCAGTAAACTGTATAATGGCATAAATGGGGGGGGGAGGGTCCACTTAGGTGGATATATCAGACATTGTATTTGAATTTTGGCTCCACATTTTAAACATGGGGTTCTTGGAACCTCACTTCATGAACACATGCACTGTCATCTCGTTATTCGGTCCCGAAAGGTAATTTCGCTGTCACTGCACATAATCACCTTTTGGGACTGATTAATGAAATGACAGTGCCACTGTTCATGAGGTGGGGACCCAAAATGCCTATGTTGCAAATTTGGTGAAAAAATTTCAAAAAGTGACTGTGTTACGAGCATGCATTGCGCATTTTCCATGCATGCTCGTAACTTCAACAATTTTTAATATTTTCACTCCAGATTTTCAACATTGCCATTTTTTCACACCTCCTTATGAACAGTACAGCTATCATTTTTCACATCCTGCCCAAAATGTGTTTTCACACATGTGGTGCACAATGGTGTGGTTGCTGTGGGAAATCAATGTTCGGGACAGACTAACAAAATCACAATGACACTGTTCATGGGCAGAGGTCCCAAAATGCCTATGTTGAAAATCTGGTTGAAAAAATCCCCAAAATAATTGCATTATGAGAGTGCATTGTGCAGTTTCTACGTACGCTTGTGACTTCACCAATTTTTCATATTTTCACTCCAGATTTTCAACATTGCCATTTTTTTACACCTCCTCATGAACAGTACAGCTGTCATTTTTCACATCCTGCCCAAAATGTGTTTTCGCACCTGTGGTGCAGGATGGCGCAGTCACTGTGCAAAATCACCTTTCAGCTAACAAATTGATAGTGCCACTGTTCATGAGGTGGGGTCACAAAAACCCCATGTTGAAAATTTTGAGTGAAAATACTAATAAATGCCCAGGGCATTAAGGTTTCCAACTGTAATGCCCCACCCTGTAGAGACTGACAGGTGTCAGGGGTGTGACTTGGGATTGTCAGCTGTATTGCTCATGTCATTCCACCCCCACCCCCACCCTGCAGCCAGTGACAGGCATCGAGGTGTGCCTTGGACTCTTCAGCCCCAAAGTTTATCCCATTCTCCTATACTGCACCCATCTCAGAGTATTTCCTTATGGAATGGGGTGAGTGTAAAACCCAAAGACCCCAATGCGACAGTTGTTGGTGTCTGCAAGGTAGGGTGAGGTGAAATGGCGTGAGCATTATGGCTGATGACCCAAAGGCACATCCCAATGCTTGTCAGTCTCTGCAGGGTGGGGGTGTTGTTGGTGTCAGTTCAATTCTTCACTGCCATTCCTATTATGCATCTCTGTAACTCCTGCACTACCAGTGCCAATGCTAGCAAGACAACATTCAGCTTTGACAAATGCTTGTTTAAAAAGACACTGAATAACCATGAAATGATGGCTTATGTTTAATTATTGTGGCTTTACTGCATGATGCTGCATTGTTATATGATACTTATTTTATGGGAGGTAGTTTCTAGTATGTGTCTTTAAATGTGAAGAAACTCTGAAACTGCATTGGCATTCCTTCATGTTACTAATGAAATCTGGTTACATGTGGAATCTGGCACAAGAGTGCTGGACTTCAGGAGGGCTGACTTTGGGAGGATGGGGGAAGTGGTAAAAGGGTACCTGGCCAGAATTCAATCTAGTATGGATACTAACCAGAGATGGGAGCTCATAAAGTTGGGGATAGTGGAGGCAACCAAAACCTGCTGCAAAGCCCAGAGCAAGAAGGCTAGAGCTAAGAAACCGAGCTGGTTGAGCAAGGAGGTTATGGAAAAGGTAAGGAAGAAAAGAGCTGCCTTTAGGAAATACAAGAAAACAGGGAGGGGGGAGGACAGAGAGGAGTACTTGACAGAATCGAAGGAGGTGACAAGGGCAGTAAGGGGAGCCAAAGCATCTACGGAACTCAGGCTGGCACAAGGCATTAAGAAGGGGGAGAAGGACTTCTTTAAGTGCATCAGGGAGAAAAGGAGCTGTAAGGACCACATAGTAAGGATTAGGAAGGAGGGGGGTTGGGTGAAAGCAGGGTATGATAAGGCGGAAGCACTAAATGAGTACTTCTGCTCAGTATTTACTAAAGAGAAGAGGGGGGTGACACCCAAGATGGGTGAAATGGCAGACACAGGGGGGGAAGTGGTGACAGATGGGGAAATCATGGAGGACAGAGTTCAAGAGGGTTTGAAGGCACTGAGGGTGGACAAGGCACCAGGCCCAGATGGCATCCACCCCAGGGTACTGAAGGAGCTGGCAGAGGTCCTTGCAGGACCTTTGGCAGACCTATTTAATGCCTCACTACATTCGGGGTGTGTACCTCAGGACTGGAGGATGGCTCATGTGGTGCCCCTCCACAAGAGTGGCCCCAAGGATGAACCAGGAAACTACAGACCAGTGAGCATCACATCCATCGTGGGTAAGCTAATGGAGACCATCCTGAAGGAGAGGCTGGTGGCCCTCTTAGAGGCCAAAGGACTACAGGACAGCAGACAGCATGGCTTCATACTTGGCCGATCCTGCCAAACCAACCTGGTCGGGTTCTATGACTGGGTAACTAGGCAACTGGATGGGGGACATGCAGTGGATGTCCTGTATCTGGACTTCAGTAAGGCATTCGACTCAGTGCCACATGGAAGGCTGGGAAGGAAGTTAGTAGGCACAGGGGCAGGTGCAATGCTGGTGAGATGGGTAGGAAACTGGCTGCAGGGAAGGCAACAGAGGGTGGTGGTGGGTGGGGAGCTCTCACACCCAAGGGCAGTGACAGTGGTGTCCCACAGAGCTCGGTGTTGGGACCAGTGTTGTTTGGGATATTCATTGCAGACATATCTATGGGACATCAAGAGCAAGATCAGTCTGTTTGCTGATGATACCAAGGTTGGCGGTGGTGGATGACCTAGGGGATGGGGGGGTTGCAGGATGATCTGGCGAAGCTTGAAACCTGGTCAGACACCTGGCAACTGGGCTTTAATGCCAAAAGTGCAAGGTGATGCATTTTGGGATGAAGAACCCAAGGAGGACTTACCAGCTAGGGGAGTGCAGCTAGCCCAGACAGAGGAGGAGAAGGATCTGGGTGTGCTCATCACAGGGTCAATGAACAACTCGGCACAGTGTAGGAAGGCAGCTGCAAGGCCAACAAAATGCTGGGTTGTATTGCAAGGGTATATCCTCAAGGAGGGAGGAGGTGATTCTGCCACTGTATAGGTCATTAGTTAGACCACACCTGGAGTACTGCGTGCAGTTCTGGCGTCCGTGTCTGAAAAGGGACATTAAGTTACTGGAGGGAGTGCAGCGAGGGCGACAAAGATGATCAAGGGTCTGGGGACTTATCATATGAGGGAGGTTGAAGGAGTTGAACATGTACTCACTGGAGGAGAGGAGAGACAGGGGGACATGATTGAAACCTTTAAATACATGAAAGGAATAAACAAGACAGGTACAGAGGGCTGTTCAAAGTAAGGAGGAGGGCCACCAGGGGCCATGATATGAGACTGGAGCGAGGAAGGTTCAGGAGGGAGATGAGGAGACACTTTTTACAGAGAGGGTGGTGGCTGGGTGGAATCGTTACCTGCAGAAGTGGTATGCAGTAGAACAGTGGACTGCTCAAACGAGGATGGGACAGGACAAGGGGAGGGTTAATGAAGGGAAGGGTGGAAGGGAGGGCAGCTGCAGAATAAGGGGTGCTAGCTGCACATTCGAAGCAGACTTGATAGACCTCTAGGCCTTTATCTGCTGGCAAATTTCGTATGTGGTCTTGTCCTATTGTGATGTAAAAGTGTGATGTCATACTGTCTATTTAAGCGCAAAGTTTTTATTCTTCTGATTTATACCTTTGATAAAGGACCTCACATCTGAAACAAGTCAGGTATAACCTGTTTGGCCTTGTGGCATTAAATAAATGATTTTAAATAAGCTTTAAAATAGCACTCTGGTGTTGCTTTCTTCTTTAAATGAGGTGGAGAGTGCCTGGCTACATCCAAGTTTTTAATTGTCTTTTTGCTGTGAGCACCCCAGCCCAGTGTGAGTCTTCTTAAGTTATAAAAATAAAAAGCATTCGTGATAATGCAAGAAGCCTCATTAAAAAAAACAACAAAAAAAAACTGAATTTGCTTAAAGCTTGAGTGGAATCTGAAACACCAATCATGGTTGCTGTAACTAAGACATGGCTGGCAGGGAAAGTTTCTAACAATGAAATAGCTTTAGAAAGTCCTATTTTGTCACCGTTCTGCCCCAAATCCTGCTGGGTGGGCTATTGCTTTATGTTAACTATAGTCTGGGACCAACAAAGACATCTTTGCTGGTACCATAAGAAGCTATAGAGGCCATGGTAATTTACTTACAGTAAACTGACATCATGATAGCGATCATACATTCTCCCCCAAAAGCAAAACATTCAGAATCTGAAAGACTGGCTGATACTCTCTTAAAGCGATCAATAAAAAGGATTTAATTCTCACTGGAGATTTTAATGCAGATTGGGGCTGTCCCGGGGGGGGTTACATTGCTGGCTTCTAGTGGGGAGAGGGATCTGGTGGTGATAGTGGACACCAGAATGAATAACTCTGATCAATGTAGGAGGGCTGTGGCCAAGGCTAATAAAATGCTGGGTTGCATTGCCAGGGGGATTACCTCATGCATCAGAGAGGTAATTCTGGCACTGTATAACTGGCTGGTTAGACCACATCTGGAATACTGCATGCAGTTTTGGTGGCTGCACTTAAAGAAGGACATGGTACTGCTGGAAAGGGTTCAGAGAAGGGCAACTAAAATGAATCAGGGTCTGGGTGATAGATCCTATGGGGGATAGGCTTGTAGAGCCAGATCTGTACTCACTGGATGAGAGGGGGATATGACAGAGGTTTTCAAGTATCTAAAGGGGCTAAATGGGGTGGGACTTGATAAGGTTTTTCAGAGGAAGGAGGGAGGGGGCCACCAGGGGGCATAGCTTGAAGTTGGAGGGTGACTCAGGGGGTGAGAGGAGGAGGAGGAGGAGGAGGTGTTACTTCTCGGAATGGGTAGTGGAGCCATGGAATGCTCTGCCCGAGGAGCTAGTGGAGGTTGGCATGGTGGAGGGGTTCAAGAGGGGCTCAAACAGGTATAGGAGGGGGGTAAAGACTGGAAATGTCAACCCTAGGGAGGGAGCTCTGGTGAGGGTTCCTGGAGGGAGGCATAGGGGATGGCAATGGTACCCATTACAGGTGCTGACCTCGAGCAGACTTGATAGACCATGAGACCCACTCTGCTGGCATTTTAACATGTTAGAAGATAGCCTAAAGGAATTAGGCCTTAGGCAATTAATAAAGGTCCCAACAAGGAAAGGCAAATTAACTAACCCTGGAAACATAGAAACATAGACAATGATGGCAGAAAAAGACCCATGGTCCATTCTGTCTGTCCAAGTTCCCTATTTAGCACTGGGACTTACTGTCCCTCCAGGGCCCTAGCCCTCCTGAACCTCCCCCTTTCTTCTCCTAAGTTCTGCCACCTCAAGCAAGCACTATACCCTTCATTCTGTCTCAATCATGCTTGAAAGCACCAACAGCTTTTGCACTTTTGTTGTCAGCTGGTAGGCTGTTCCACAGATCCACCACCCTTTCTGTAAAATAATATTTCCTCATGTCCCTCCTGAACCTCCCTGCTGTTAATCTCCTCTCATATCCTCATGACCATGAGCTAGTATTCTAGCTAAATAGTTCCTGCAGTTCATTTTGTTAATTCCTTTTAGGAACTTGAAAGTCTCTATCATATCTGCCCTCTCCCTTCTGGTCTCCAGTGAGTACATGTTCAGTACCTTAAGACATTCCTCATAGGACCTTCCCTGTTAGTACTGAATCATTTTCGTCACCCTGTGCTGCACTGTCTCCAGCCTCTCCCTATGTTTCCTGAGGTGAGGACTCCAAAAATGGTTGTGGAGCTACATATTAGATCACAGCATCTCTACATATTAGATCAAGTTTTCAAGCCAACTAATGTAGCTGAGACTAATGTTGATGTAAAGGCTCCTCATCTAGGCAATCATAGTTCCATGAGTTGTGTATTGCAGATAGGAAGCAGAAGTCAGAGTGTTTTTGATTTCTGAATTGGACCTAGTGGTCAAAAAATTTACCAGTTTGTTCTTTTCCACCTGTAATAAAATGGCACCTCTTAAGGCAATAAAACGAAGGAAAGTTAATGTTCCATAAGTGGCAGGAAAATTAAAAAAAGGAGAAAAGGGTTAAGCAAAGGTTATGGAAAAAAACAAATAAAACACTTAATCCTGACAATTGGAATAGATTCAGAGGCGTACACAATAAACTAAATCAGCAATAAACAAAGAAAAACAAAATTTTTACAGGAATAAAATTAGGCTAAATCAAGACACCCCCCAGAACAAAATACTGGGAAACTGTTAAATCATTTGAAACCCCAGTAACAAACATTCAGTTTTTAATAGAAGAAAAGGGAACACTTCAAAATCCCATAAATTCTATAAATCTGATAAATAATTATTTCATTAATTTACCTAACAGTACACGTCCTGGATGCAATAACTCTCAGGAAAAGGCAAAAGTTGGCCCAAAGATAAAAGTGAAAATTGGAAAACACTATGAAATTCAGATTTAGATTATAAAAAAGGAGTTACATACAATAAGACAATCAAAAACAAAGAACATAGCACAGACAATGTAGAAATAAGATTTATTAAAGATGCCACCAAGATAATAACACTTATTCTGACAGAGTTACTAAATTGGAGCTTAATGAAAAGTAAATTCTCTACATCCTGGAAATAAAACAAGTGGCATTAATTTTTAAGAGAAGAATATATGCGTCCCCCAAAATTATCGACCCATAGCCTTATTGTCCATCTTATCTAAAATATTAGAGAGGGTGGTAGATGAACAACTTTACTAGTATCTGGAGAAATATTTTTTAATTCTGAAATACCAAGCAGACACTGCGCTCACTGGCCTAATTGATATAATAGCCTCCTGTATGGATAAGAAATGGGTGGTGAGTATGGTGTTCATGGACCTTCCCAAAGCCTTTGCCCTAGTAGACCATTCTAGTTTGCTTGAAAGGCTAAGAGTTATTGGACTGGCTGAGGAACTAGAACATTGGTTCCAATCCTATCTAAAAGACAGAAGGCAGGCAGTTGGTGTTGGGGGAGTAAAATCTGACCAGGCTTTTGTTATACGTGGAGTCCCAAAGGGCTCAATATTGGACCCACATCTATTTCTAGTCCATGCAAACACCTTACCTGATATTATATTAGAAGTTCAGAGATTTGGCTTTATGCCGATGTCACTGTTGTAGAGTCATCTGGCAAAGATGTAACTGAAGTACAAACACATTTGCAAGAGGATTTTAGTAAAATGCAAGCATGGTTTCTGGACTCCAAACTTGTAATAAATATGAAGAAAAAAAAAATCAAGTAATGATTTTTCCCAGCCACCAAATGTAAAAAGGGCTATCCTACCTACAATTGTTATAAAAGCTAACACTGCTGAAAAACTATTTTTTATTTGCTTATTTATTGAGGTCTTGGATGACACCATTGAGCTGATGTTTATTATTTGGTTCCACGTCAGTTGACAATTTACAGTAAGGTACAAATACAGAGACAAATAGGCATGGTTAGTAAAGAAGGTATAACAATACAATTGATGCACAGGGTAAAGCTCTACTGAGGCAGTGTACAATGTACGTTTGTGTCCTGGAGAGACATATAGCATTAGAAGTGGACACATAGGAAGGGGATAGGGAATGTGAATAGGGTAAGTATTGAGGCGGGGGTGGGGTGGAGGCAGTGCCAAAGTGGGAGGGTGGGAGGTCAAGGAAATGCTGTGGCAGGGCTACCAAGAGGGGCAGTTGACAGGGTATTAAGTGCTAATGGGGTATTAAGTGCTAATGGTGGATTACTGACTTCAGTAGTTGAGATTATTGTCTTGAGGTGGGTCTTAGTGGAAGCACGCACAGGTACCAGTGTCAATAAGGTGCTGGCGGAGTTTGTGTTAGACATAAGTGAGTACAAATGTTTGGGTCTATGGGTGAATCAGCACCTAAAATTTAGTTTCATATAGAAATTTGGGTGCACAATTAATGTCATGCATTTGGGCCTTAAGATGAGCTCCCTTTGTATCCCTGGGTCTATGAGAGCATCTATAGTGAACTAAAAGTTAATCCCCATGACACAGTATGGAAGCCATATCTATACTTACACCAGTAAAAAGGACCTTGAAAACTTGACACAGTGTATAACAGACTGGCATGATTCGTTTTACGATGTGATTACAATGCCCACCACTGTGCTATGTATAGTAAGTTATGATGACTCCCTTTAAATGTAAAAAGCTCACTAAACCAAGAAAAATATATGAAATCATTCGACAAAATAAACCAATTCAACTGGAGTCTAAACTCTCAAAACCTGTGCATAAATATCAACTGAGAACAAAAACTTCAAAGGAAAGCAAGTGTATAAAATAAAATCTGCCTATGGTGAACTGATATTTGAATACATAGCTGCTAATATATGCATAACATAGAACCTGCATAGACAGTCCCAAATGAATTCAAAGTAATTTGGGACAGCAGTGAAACAGGAACTAAGCTTTACATGCCTGTGTTTTAGATAGAATGACTGTAACCTAAAATGATATGCTTTCGTTTGAAACCTGTGTCTATGGTGTACAAAATACACGCTAGTGATGTTTGTCTATTTAGGACTAAATGTTATATTTAATTGTCCTTACATATAAATTTATGAACATTGTATGTTTTTACATCTGACAGGGTCACCTCGTAAACAGGGCTCCTTGTAGTACTAATAGTGCTAAATTTTCTACCCGTATAAAACTAAAGATTTTACTACTACTACTCAGACATTATGGTCTCCCAGTTAGTCAGGAATTAGAAAACTGTACCACCAAATAAAACTGTTGGGGGCCTGGAATCTGTTATAAGTGAAGAAAGGTAGGGTCACATTTTTTGCCCAGTTTCATTGGACTACTGCTTTAAATGACTTTGTTACTTTTTGAAAGGTTCTTGTGCCATATTCGTCAAAGGGTGCACAAGCTGTGCCCTATAGTTATATTAGTAGACACTGTAGCCATATCTATTTTGTTTTTCTATTTCTGCAGAGAAAGATGTGAGGGCCTGTGAAGCAGCTGTCTGTACACCCACAGGAATAAGGGTGTCACAGCTGAGACTTAATGAAGGGACAGCAGAGTAACCATAACCAGCGGGGTGGGGGGGCGGAAACATGGTATGTAGCCCAGAGAGGCATATAAGAGAATGTAAAATTTCAAAGAAATTTCTTCACACCACCGCAGGAGCAAGAGGAGATAAAAAGTTTGTTATACAAGTGAGAAGGGTCAGCCTGAATTTGGGGAACCCTGTGTGAAACATTGCAAGACTGTACACTGCTCAGAGTAATCTGTACGATCACCGCACATTCTGTGTCCATCTGCAAATGCACATGCACTGGAACCAGCCTCTGTAAATAGCAAATAAAGAGATATTATTTCCATCTAATATATGTGGTGTGTGGCATGAACTCCATATTTAAGACAGTGATTTATGCCAACCAAAGACATGACTACCAAAGGCAGCCTAGGGCCTTCAAAGTAGAAGAGATATGGGACTGCATTGCCAACCTTAGAGCAGCTGAGTTTTACCCTGGAGGGTGTACAAGTAAGGTATCATACAGTTACCATGCCAGAGTGAAAAGCATGAAAACCTGCTGCTTGGTCTGTCCCACACAGGGTGGCAGCATGCCATAGTGCAAAAGGCTTGAGAATGAGCAGGACCATCACAGGGCTGATAATGTTAGTCAAGGATATCTGTTTCAGTTGGTGAACAACAGTAATATATGAAAGATAGAGAAACCAAAGGAAAAAAAGGAGGAAAAAAGAATTAAAAAAGTGAAAGCCAGGTTTCTGCTCCCATTGAGATTGGCATGTGGCTAGTATAGGCACTGCCAGCGCCAAATCATATTAGCTTCAATAGCACATGGTCAGCTGGGATTTATGAAAGGCATCTAAAATTGGAAAAGAACAGAAGAAAAATCCAAATACCTGAATTTCCTTAGGGGGATTGGCAAGAGGATGTATGCCAATGTTAGCTTTTTAATAGTTATTTTTTTTAATTATTAGTACATTGGTTAGGGATCTTTCCCATGTTTCAGGTCATTGCAATAAATATATTCATTTATTTGTTGATTTCATTTACAAATTGGTGACCCAGGAAGGGCACACTGAAGCAAGGCTCATTTCCTGCTGCGGCCATGAGGAAGGGAGGTTATGTTGGGGAGGGGGTTTCAACAAAAATTGTCAAAAAAAATTGAAAGCAAAATCTAACATAGATCAGTAGCCCAAACAACTTCAACAAATGGAAAATCCAGTACTAAAAAAAATTTACATAACAGTATAAGATCCATCAGAGTAATTATAATGCATTTTTGAAAGTGTTTTGGAGAACAGATTAGAAAACAGCCCATACATATGATAGTATCTTTTTAAAATTTAGACTTATTTTACAAGCACTCTTCCATGATAAGAAAACTGCCTCCAAGTCCTCATTGCCTGCAGTTATGTTAGGAGCCTGCCCATGGTAAAGTGCTTCAGCACCAAACATATCTGTCCAACATTACATCAACCAGTACAGCTTAAGACAATCACTTTTCTATAGGAAACAGAATTTGTTCATTTTGAATGAAATCCTTTTCTTTCAGAAAAATGGCAAGAACTATGACAAACGAGTAGACACAACTGCAGGCTCAAGTATTTGTTGTAACTTGCAAAAGTGTTTCTTGTTTTACAAGATATTGTAATGCAGGGACTTTACTCAGCAAGAGTATTTCCTTTTTTTATTCTTTATCCCCCAACTACGCAGTAGCATTATTTCAGAAGAATCATAGGAGTTGCGAGACTCCTCAATCCACCAAATTTTATATAAATAAATGCCAGGGACCTCTTGCTTTAAGGGTTTTAGGGGTTGCAATGAACGTAATAGGGGCTGCAAAAGAAATCATAGGGGTCTCCACCGCAACACCTGGCTACCTATAAATGACGCCCCCTGCAACTACAGCCATTCCCCCTTAAGCTGGCTCCTTCAGCCCCATCACCCCACCATTTCCCAGACTTGCCTCTTTTTCCCAGAATAGCCACACAGCCTGCCCCCCATGGTGAGGTTATCGGGGTTGCCCAAACCCCAGCGGAGACTGAATCTGTGATTGGGGGGGCCTGGTTAGCGAGTGTGGGGACCTGTGAGATGCCAGCACAGTCCTTCAACCCACCTGGCATTGTCATCATTTCCCCTTCCTCCCTCTGGAGTCAGTTGCATGAATGTGTGCACACAAGCATGCAATGGGTGTATGCATGTACAAGCCTGTCTACCCCACACTCCCCAGCTGGCTATGCAAAATGCACCTCCTGTGCTCTCACAGGAGACGCCCATGCAGTGGCTCAGTCAGCCTTCCCTCTCAAAAGAGGCCAAGCATCCTCTGGGATGCTTACTTCCTCTCTCCCTGGCCAGCCCTTCAGTGACTCGGGGCTCACTAATGAACCCGGGTCGCTGGCATTGTGAGTGGTAACCCTATTGCTGCGCCAACAGGCTGGTTTGAGACTTTCCTTTATTAAAGAAGTTGAAATCTACCTGCCTACACTTTGAGAATGCAGTTCTCCTTGTCTGTTATTATTTTTATATGCAACAGATTTAGTCGGGATAAAATTCTTTGTGGTAAGTTAGGGATAACATTTTTTGTGGCATATAGTGCAATTCACTGTGGACAATATTTTAAATATTACTTAATCCCGCTGCTGTCACTGTACCTCCTCCCTTTCTTTCTATTCAGTCTGCCTGTCAGAGCTCCATACTATCTCCAGCTACTCATCCAACAGGACACAAGCTTTTACCATGATGGAATCTGGCCAGGGAAAGAAAATTTCAACTACTTGAGGAGTGGCAGGGAGGGGCAGACATTGGGCCTGATTTATAGCCACCCTCTGCATATATAAGGTGCTGCAGTGATTGCAGCATCTCGGGGGAGGGGAGTTGGTGCACAGTGGCACACAGTCACTCATTCCACCAAGCAAATCACTGCCTCACCACTTCCAGCAGCTGCTCAAGAAAGACATGCTGCACAACCATACCCTCTGAGGGGTAGTGTCCATGTGGTTGCTTCCACATCCTTTCTGACAGCCTCCACTTCTGATGTCCATGGCTTGGGTCGTGAACTTGGATCCCAACGTACCAGATCAGTCACTCGCTTTGTGCCACAGAGTCGGCAGACAGAGTGGTTCTATTTCTTTGTTTACATTTTTAGGATGCGTTGTGGGGGGTGGGCTACATTGAACTTTTATACTGCAAGTGGAATGTTGGCCAACACAGAAGGAAAATCCTTGCTCTTTCAATAAGTGCCATGGGAATCAGTAACAGCCATGGGAACTTCCACCTAGACAAGGTTCTATGACATTGGTTCAACAGAAAATTTGTCGACCGCCATTACAGCGATGGCACTCTGTCAACCACAACTGCGGTTGGCATTGTGCAATTGTAAAAGTAATGTGTGCCCCCCCCCCGCACCCTCCACATTTTATTATTATTAACTCCAATCTGAGCTGGCTCAGGGAGGGGGTGCAATACCTGGGGGAGCCGTGGCAGGGTCCCAAATGGACTTTACAGCAATCTGTTGTTGTTGTCACTACCGATGACATCACTGTAATGTTTTCGTTGCAGTGATGACATACCCCTAGACAACCACTAAAGATGAATGGAAGGGATCTCGGTTTAACATCTCAGTACCTTATGCAGCACTCCCTTAGTGCTGCACAACAGCATCAGAACTCAGTGTCTTCCCAAATTACTGGTGTGGAATTAAAACCCACAACCTTCTGATCTTCTGGTCATAGAGGCAAACATGCATCACCAACTGAGCCATAGACACTGCTATTATTATTGGTTGCTGTTTTATATAAACAAGCTCATCAACCACAAATAAAGAGGCTTCTAAGCCAGCCCAGTGGCACTAAGGGCTGAGGCGCTGGACGCCACACCTCACTCCACGCCGGTGACCTGGGTTCAGGAACGAGCCCAGACCACCGGGGGTCAGCAGGGGAGGACTGGGATTGAGCATCTGATGACAGCTCTCCCAGTCCAGGGGAACAGGGTGGGACTCACGTCGCCCTCGAGCAGTCCCTGGGGACACCCGGTGGCACTGCAAGACGTGCGTGTGTCTAAGGGAAGGGAGCACGGCAGACATCTGCATGGTTGTGCACAGGCGGCATTGCATGTCAGTGCTCCCATTGGGTAGAAAAGTGGAAAAGGGCTGGGCGCGACTAAGCAGCTTGATGGCTGCACCCTGCAGTACGGGGAGGACTATCTTGGAATCGTGCTGGCAGGTGGGTGCGGAGCCGGTCTGGCTGGTAATGGATGGGGGAGCCCTCCAGCAGATCGGTCATGGCCGTGCCAGACCCCCCCATCATGTGAGTGAGCCTGCTGCTCTCCCTGTGGGCAGAGGCAGTGGCTGGATGCCCCTGCCAGTAGGCGCGCAGCAGGGCACTTAAAATAGGGATGCAATAAAAAAAAAAAGAGGTTGAGGAAATAGATTTGTATGACATTCTTGGGGACGTGTCAGACAGTTTTGTTTTTATAGGGTGTGGCTTCACAAACTCAGCCATCTATTGTCAAAGATCATTAGCAAGATGCAATGTGTTCCGTGTTATTTTCATCTCTGAAGCATATTCGCAACCATATACTCTTTTTTTTCAAATTATTCTGAAAATGATTGCTCTGAGCCATTCCAAACGCCAGCTTCTGTCCCAATATTCTGCAAAAACAGGACAGTAGACTCAATAATGGCACTGCATGCTAGTCTCTGTGTTTTGATTGCAATGCTAGCACTACAGCATGCCTACGAGACACTACCAAACATTTCTGCTTTCTTACAGACATACCGTGCCACTACAGAAAGAGCGATTTTGACTCTGTTTTATAATCTTTTTTAATTTCTGTCATATGATAGAGATAGCAGTATAGTGGTCAGTGTTCTACTTAAGTGATAATGTGTTAGATGGCTCACTCTATGAGGCAGTAATGTGGTCGTTGAATGAATGAAGTGTGATTCTGAAGGCTGAGTATTTTACCCTCATGAGGCATTTATATTATTGCTGTGGATAGTGAGCCATCTAGCATATTACCATTATTATGCATCATGTGTTTGAAAAAGCTAGTGGTACTTTTCTTTTTGTCTCTTGGTCAGTTTCTGGTTCACCCTTCCTCCCCTCCCTGCACTGCACTTGTTTACAATTGCTACTGTGCATTCTGCGAGGGTGAACCAATCAGAGGGTAAGGTAGGATGATGATGTCACTATTAGAATTTTAGTGACAATAGACTGTTCTGAGCTCTTTGCAGTAATGTTATTGAGAATAAAATGACAGTTGTGAGTTTGCTGTGGTATGAACTGTTTGCAACTCTGGCATGTGACTTTAGGAGAGGGGTTCACACATAGAATAATTGCCAGTGCTCCATCACCTACCTTCTCATGGACTTCTGCCTTAGCCACTTCTTGCCCAGGACCATTATGTGGTGGATGGGGTGCAATGTTCATTGTGCATGGGCCTGCAGAGGATGCTGATATCATTCTTGGTGGACCAGAGGGTCTCTCATCCATTTTTTCCCCCATAGGACTTCACCATGTAGTGTCAGGCACCCGCATGCACCAACTTGCGGCTGTGCTTGAATCTGATGGCATCTGTCCCTTTTTGTGGTTCAGCTGAGATATCCCTCTAGCCACCACAAGGGAGTGGTTTTATTGCAGAGCACACATCTCTACTGCTATACCAAAATAGACAAGCTGTCCAAGGGATGCTCAGTCCTCCTACCACCAGCCAGCCCCTGACGACCCAAGTCTGATCCTGAACCCAGGTCACTGGAGGCACGGGTAATGCTAGCACTGCCCTGGTGGGCAGGCCTGTATAATGTAAGCATTAAGCCATGATGGGGTGTGCATTAAAGGATTAAGGATGCATGTCCCAGGAGCATAGTAAGGCATGAGGCCGAAGGCTGAGTATCCTTAAGATCTTGGGAAGTGCATTGTTAATCCTATGATGCTTACCGTGCTTATAAAACAGCTCATTGTAGGTAATGAGGTTTTCCAGTCTTCATAATGAGATCCAGTTTCTGATTGGGCATTGTTAGTATTTTAATGCATAGTCATGTGACAGCTGTCATCCAATGAGGTCTCTGAAATTATCCTTGCCATTTTATAATACATGTTTAATATTCTAATTTGTTGGCTTGTTTGAACCAAGGCAACAGTCCTTTCCAGTCTCTGAATGATCAGTATAACGTCTTGGTTTGGATTGACTGAAGTGGTCAGCGATGTTCATTTCGACCTCATCCAAAGTTAGCGTGCATCTAAACAATGGCCAAAACAGATTCTCATGAAATGTAAAAATCTCTTAGGAAAAACACTACAGTTATGGCCTATGTCAAGGTTGTATACAGGGTTCCTTGGCAGCATATCCATCTTTGGGTCAGAAGGTCACTTGTTCTGGTAGCACACCCGGGATTGGGCTCGTACCATAAATGCTGGCACCTGACTACAGTACTACAGGAGTGCTGTACTGTCAGTGTGTGCAGTCCATCAGATGAGATGTTAAACTGAGGTCCTTTCTGCCCATTTCTGGCATTGTCCTCATTGGTGTCCAGGTAGAATGAAAAGAACCCAAGGTAATTTTCACAAGAGTATGGGTATTTCCCTGGTGTCCTGGCCAACATTTTCCTTCCCATAGAACCGGTTCATGCAATTGTCCAAGGCTATGTCTGGGTGCTGATGTGTGAAATGGCTGCCACTACAGATTACAGTCACTTCCCTACCAGTCTCTCATTGCTTGCAAAGCACTTTGAGCTACAATGTGTATGAAAAGTGCAACATATATGCTAATTCTTCTTCTTCTACTGTAGCTGTTGTAATTTGAGGCTGTTTCAACATCAGTCCACATCAGCCCTGCAGCCTTGCACAGGCTCGTGTAATGTAAGTCTGCAGCAGTGTTCATGCAACCCATTACATCTCAGACTGGCTCTCGCATTCTTCACCATTGTCCAAACTATTTCTTCCTTTTCAGAAGTAAAACTAGGTAAACTTTTGAATTAACCTATCTACATGCGTTGTGAATCGCAGGAAAAAAAAAACCAGAATAGTCACATACTTTCTGCTACTTGTGGCATTGATTAGAAGAACAAAATGACCATGTTGGCAAGTTGCTGAGAAATAATTCCACAAGTCTAAACTTTGCAGGTGGAAACAATCCAAAATAGTCCACAAATTTCAGTAAGTGTCAACTGGCAAAACATGCTCCAAAAATAGTCCTTTTCTTTTTTTTTTTTGCAAATACAAAAAATGATATTCCACAAATGTTCACCTGCAGATTTCTAACTTCACCCACCCCAGTTCAGTTGCCTATTCGGAGCCTTGAGAAGGAGATGGTGCAGTGTCAAGAAAGTCGTTTTTTTCTTATACAGTCATAACATGAATGTGGTTAAGCTTCCTTTGTGGGGGGCATGCCTGCACACCACTACAGAAAAGTGTTGACCATGTTGCTCAATGTCAGGGTAACATTATACTGTAACGGCTGAAGTTGGACTCTCAGCATGGCTCTTTTTTTAAATTTAGAGAAGTTGTGTGCGCAATGGAAAGGTCTCCTTTCCCACAGATTTTTCCTGTTGTTAATGCCCTGGTACAAATCATGTGACCAGGTCACAATCCACCAGAAACTAACCTCTCTCTTTGAGCCTAACTGTTCCCCTCCCCCGCGCCTGTTATGCAATTCTGATTTCCTTTTTTTTTAAATGTCATCCCATCTGGTTTTTAACAATGGCTTTTAGCACTCAGACATTGTGAAGCCAGATTCGTTTTTATTTCTCTCACTCCAAGCAGATTAGTTTCACTTGAGCCCTTCAGAAAGCCCCTTCCCTGGTGTGATAAAGCAATACTACTATGCAGAGGCACTGCTGCTGACAGTCTAAAATTTTTGTCAGAAAATAGCACTCAGAGTCTCGTCACGGTTCAGGGAGCAGTCTCTGAGTGTACAAGATGAAGTATAGATTCCTTTAAATCAAAACTGCCTTCTACTCACTGGAGGGTGGACAAGGGTGCATAGGGAGACAGGCGGGTAGCTGGGCATAGGAAGGCAAAGGAACAGTTAATGACCAGCAGCTGATTCAAGTCACTGCCTGAAGAGGTACAGTTAAAACTTCCATGTGCATCTTTGATGAGCGATCCACATGGAGGGCTGGAGCCAGTAGTGAAGGGATAACTAGGAGAGCAGGAGTTATTGGGGGTAATACAATGGCAAGAAAAATTCCTGGTTTCTGATTGTGCTTCCTTCCTTTAGGAGAGAATGGTACACTGCTTCCCTGGTGCAACTGGGGACTGGATCCTCGCTAAGACTAGGAAGTACTGTACACTAGAGACAGGGTTGGGAAGCCAGATGTGATAGTTCACTTAGGGACAAAGGATCAGGATTTGGGAGATACAGGATCAGCCAGAGAGAATTTCAGGATGTCAGGTAGGAGGTTCAGGGATGATGCAGCTGCTGTAATCATTTCAGAGGTCCTACTAGGGCCACATGAAGGGAAGATTAGGCAGATTTAAAATCTCCTATGTCTTGTATTGCTAAAAGGTGATGCATGCAAGGTAGAGGGCTTCCACTTCCTGGGATTTGGGGATTGTGCTGGAGGGAAAGGAAACTGTTTTAGAAGGACAGCCTCAATCCAAGTGACAAGAGAGCAGAGTTTTGGGGTAGAGAATAATGGAATTTATAGATAGGAAATTAAACTAGCTGGGGGGGGGCAGTAGTGATAGTATGGTGGTTAGAGACTTAACTGAAACATGGAGGGACCAATTGTGCCTTTCCCAATACTAACAAAATGAGTGTATGGGGGGGTTGATTACAAAGTGGTAAGGAGAATAAAAAGGGGAAAGGGCAGAAGACTGAAAGAAATTGAAAGGGATCATGGGCAGAAGATAGGGAGAATAGTGAGGTGGATAAGAGAGCCAGGGAAAGGTAGAAGGAATTGGAAAAGGGGGAGCGATATAGGGAAGCCAGAGAAGGGGAGCAAAAGGGTGACTGGAAGGTCTTGTATCCTTATACTAGGAGTATAGGGGACAAAACTGCAGGCTGTAGTGGCCTCAGAGAGTTTTAAAATCCTGACTGTCATGAGACCTGGGCCATACAGCTCCATAACTGGGACATCTCTGTATCATGTTATGCCCTAGAAAGGACAGATTCAGGGTGGGAGGGAGTTACTGTATTCATCAGGGAATCAATCAAGGTGGTGGAGGATGGGGAATTATGAGGAAAATGGGGAGAATGAACACTGTAGGTTCAACTACAGTAGTTCACAAGAAGAAAAGAAGCCACAGGGTAAGGGTGGTTTATAGACCACCAGGTCAAACAGTTGAAAAAAGCAAGGTCATATGTGAGGAAATTAGGAAATCAGTAGGCTCAGGTAGTGTTGTCACTATGGATGATTTCAATCTCCCAGATATAATTTAAAGTTTAGTAAAGACACTAAAGTATATTAGGAAAACCCTCTATTAGTGGCTCAATGAATGAATCAAATTCCCATTAAGCTGGGATATTCCAGTTGCAGGCAGTGCTAAAAGTGAAGAGTTTATAGATGCCATGCAGGATTGTCCTTAGGTCAAGTGGGATTGGTAGGAGGCTATGGAATGTGTATCCTTGATCTTGTCTTGCTGGATATTTTAAGTAACATAAGGATAAAGGAGTGGCTGGTGTCCAGAGACCACAATATGATAAGATTTAACATTTGAAGATCTCTGTTAAGTCCACATTTGGAGTACTATGTTCAGTATTGGTCCCCTTACCTGAAAAAGAAAAGAATAGGTTGGAATCAATCAAGAAGAGGACACAAGGATAATCAGGTATCTTCAGGAAAGAACATAGGATAGGTTAAAGATCTTGAACATATGCAGTAGTTGCTAAAAACCAGGAGATAGAAGATGTGATAAAAACATACAAGTTTCTATGTGGGGTCAGCAGGATAGACACAACAGAACTGTTGACAGCAAAAGGAACCACAGCCGCTAGGCATCACTGAATGAACTAAGATGCACACGTTGTTTGAGGTGTGGACACCATGTACACCTCAACTACACCTTATACACACCTCACAAATACTCTGTATCTCAACCGCACTTCTCAAATGTGTACTTTTACAAATATACACCTCATCTGTACCTTACAAACTTTATATTTGGCAGTATGCACCTCAACTACACCTTACAAATTATTAGCAGTGTACATCTTATCTGTATTTTAAAAACTTAGCAGTAAGGAGTACGTACCACATCTGTCTCTCATACACATAACTTTCAGCAGTGTACACCTGAATTGCTTTACATTACTGAGTGGGAAGCTATACTTTTTGGCCCCATAGAGACACCATTGACAAGCTGAACTGCCCTACAGTATTTCTTGGTTACTGGCAAGTTGATCTCAGGCAATGGTTGGTGCTCTGTATGTTTAACTGGCTGGTGATAGCAAAATAACCAATCCTTTTCACAGTAAGACAATTCCTTGGTGATATGATTGTTAATATTATTAGCTTTCATTGACCAGGTGAGTACACTAAACACAGTTGCCCCTATTTTCAGGTACGACCCAGGAGGTTACAAGACAATCAGCATAATAACAACAAGCAAGATACAATACAGTGAAGACCAATGCAGCAAATGAACAAGTACGACAGAGCATGGTAGTGGGACAGAAAAAGAAAACTACAAATGTAAGATAGAAAAACTTCAAGAAAATACATGAGCTGGCCAGAAGGGCTAATAAGCTATAGACCAGCTCCAGTGTAGAGATAACAAAAACTGAGAAAGCATGCATATCAATAGTTTGTTCATATTGCATGAAATATCAATGTTTTTATTAAGATGTGCAAGTTTTTTATGTGTGTTTCTCTTCTGTACAGAGTTTATAGTTTGGTGTGGGATTGTAACTCCATGGTATTTTTTTTCCTGTGCATTTTGTAAGGCTCACTATTTCTAGTAACAACTGCATAAAACCATGTCTTGTGAATGTTCAACTCTGTTTGCAGACACTGCTCTGTTTATTCACTTGTTTCAGGACTTCTAGGATTTTAGCCTGTGTGTGATTCCAGTAATCAGGGTTGGGATGGTAAAGTGGTAAGGGTAAGGGAACTGTTCCTCTCTTGTTAAGATACTTTTTTTAAAGTTCAGCTTAAAATGAGCAAATTAAGAAAATCGTATTTAACTGTTCTTTTGTACAAGACCTGTGTCCTGTATTTAGAGTTTGTTATTTTTTATAGATACACTGGCCATATTAATGTGTGCAATCCATTACACCTTTGGTGGAGGTGTACACATCACTAAGGTGTACCTAATTAGCATTTTAGATGCACATCAACTACACCTCTGACATACACCTCAAGGTAGTTGCACTTTATTAGCATATTTTAGACACACTACAGCTGCATTTAAATGACACCATAACTGCACTTCTGTTGAACCTCATGTTCACCTCTCAGACAGAAGTGCAGTGGAGGTGCACACCTCAAGGTTTACTAAGGTGCACACATCTTTTAAACCTTGCCAGCTCATTAAATACACCTCAGTTGGGTCAGAGGTACACCTGTATGTTTGGTAGGGGGGGCAAATTGAAGAATGATGTGAGGAAGCTCTTTTCCACAGAGCGGGTGTCAGAGGGCTGGAATAGCTTGCCCATTGAGGTGGTGAATGCTGACAGTGTAGGGTGGTTCAAGGTGAGATGGGATAGATTCAAGGGATGTTGGGGGGGCATAGTGAGAACCAGTCTGGAGTAACCAGTCAGAGTTGTGGGTTATTAGGTAGGGACAGACTGTATGGGACTTTGGGCTCATTTGTCCTCAGCATGCTATGTTACTAGGACTCTATACCTCACACAAGGCTCATAAAAAAGCTGAGTGACATGAGAATAGGTGACAAACTGACCAGGTGGATAGGAAAATGGCTGGGGGAAGGACTCAGAGTGTGGTAATGAGTATTGGGCACTATAATGTTTCCAGTCTTTAAAAAGGGATCTCCTACTGTCCCAAAGATGTGCTGTCCAATTAGATTGCTGGACTCATCCCAAAAAGTTTTCTCAAAAATATTGTTAAGCAATTGCTTTTCTGAATTAAACAATTGAATCTGTTAACTGAAATTCAAAATGACTTTAGGCTCAGTAGGTCAACAATTCAGTGCTGTTTTGCTTTGATTTGAAACATTTAATCTTCAAACGTTTTTATTACAAAGTCTCCGTTATACTACTGATTTGTTGACTTACAAAAAGCTTTTGATAGTATAAGCAGAAAGCTGCTATGGTATCAATTATACAATCAAGGTATAGCTCCTCATCTCCTTGATATTTTGAGTCAACTCCATGCATCTACTTGGCTTCAAGTGCAATATGACTCCCAAGGTCATCTTACAAAGAAAGTGGAAACTGATACTTTTTAAGCTATTCTTTAATGGTATATTTCTCAACTCTCAGATAGTGAATTTCATTCTCCAAATATTCTTGACTCTCCAACTGGTCATTTTGCTTACACAGATGATCTGGTATTAATATTGACTTCTTCATTAGGTCTGCAATGACAAATGGATCGGTTTAGTAATCTATGTAAACAACATTCCCTGATAATCAATAGAACTAAGACTTGTATGTTAATCTTTAGCCACAAATGCAAAAAGTTACCAACGTTATTTGTTTATAAGATTCCAATAATTATAACAACTTTTTATCATTATCTGGGTGTTCGTGTCAACGACCAGTTGTCTTGAAAAATGCACATTAAAATGATTCAACTTAAAATGGCAAAAGTTTTGAATGGGTTTAGACAATTTAATGCTAAATCTGGGAGCAATTCAGTTAAGGGTGTATTTACAGCTTTGAATGTAAGTTAGGTCTTCATTATGCTATGGAAATATGGGGTGATGCAGATCTAATCCTTCTGGTCAGAGTTCTATCAAAATTTTATATAAATATTTTGAGGGTCCCCAGTCTTGTTAAACTGGCAATTTTTAATGTAGAACTGAGACAAAGATCTTTGATTTCTATAATCAATGAAAATAAACAAAACAATTTTATAATGGAGTTGTATAACTTTCACAAGTCATGTATCTGAAGGAAATACTTCACTACTCTTCAAAAGTATTTAATTTTCCAGATATTTCAATCATTAAAGCAAGGCAAGGCAATTTTATTTGTAAGGTGCCCAATCCTAGAGGCTCTGGGCACCCAACATAAACAAGGACATACAGCAGTAAATAAACAGTAATAAAACCACTTTAAAAAACATAGCAAAATTAAAATTCAGTAAAACAGGTTTCCAGAAGTCAATCTTCAGGGACTGGACAAAGTAAGGGATGGTATCAGCAATCAAAGGCCAGGCTGAAGAGATGGGCCTTTAGCCTCCCCTTAAACACCTCAATTGAGGGAGCCTCCCAGACTGCAGATGGAAGAGAGTTCCACAGGGTTGGCCCCAAGACACTAAAAGCATGGTCTCCTGAGGTCTTGAACCAAACCCTGGGAACATCCAGGAGGCCCCTCGAGGAGGAGGAGGAGGAGGAAGAGCAGAGAGTGCGAGCAGAGGACACTGGTGTCAGGAGCTCAGACAGATAACTAGGACCCAGCCCATATAGGGCCTTAAAGGTGAGAAGACCCACCTTGAAAAGAACCCTCCACCTGACTGGCAGCCAGTGCAAAGCACACAGAACCGGGGCCACATGACTTGACCTTGGAAGAACTGTCAGTAACTGGGCTGCTGCATTCTGAACTAGCTGCAGCCTGTGGAGGGTCACTCCCATGACCCCAAAGTACAGAGCATTATAGTAGTCGAGCCTAGAAGTCACAAAAGCATATACTAGTGTCGGCAGGTCCTCAGGCAGAATGAGGGGCTTAATCCTGGCAATGGTCCGCAAGTGGTAAAAACCACTGCTGACTACAGCTGACACCTGATCTTCAAAGGTCAATCTGCAATCAAGGCTCACACCCATATTACGCACCCTCGGAGAGACCACCAATGGAGTAGATCCCAGAACAAGTCCAGAGTCAGCGCTCAGTGGCAACCCATCACACCCATGACCAGGCTCAATCACCAGCACCTCAGTCTTAACTGGGTTAAGTCTTAGCCAGTTGGAAGCCATCCAGTCATTGATTTTACCAGACAGCTGATAAGCGCATCAGCCGCTCTCGATGTTCTGGGTGTAAAAGACAAATACAGTTGGGTATCATCTGCATAGCAGTGAAACTCCACCCACACTGTATTGCTGAATGATCTCACCCAGGGGCAGCATGTACACAGCAAACCAAATCGGTAGCAAGATTGAATCTTGAAGTACTGCACAAGACAGGGGCATTGGGGAGGAGGAGAAATTCCCTATCACCACCTACTGCACTCTGTCCGAGAGATAGGACTCAAACCATTTGATAACAGTGCTGGCAAGTCCACAAAACTCACAGAGTCAGTCAAGAAGAATGACATGATCCACAGTGTCGAAAGCTGTGGACAGATTGTGGAGTACAAGAACTGACCTGTCTCCTCTATCTCTAGCCCTAAGCAGATCATCATGCACTCTCTCTAGAGCAGTTTCAGTGTTGTGTCTGGCACAAAAACTCAACTGAAATGGCTCATAGATATCCAAGGACACCAGGTGATCCTCAAGCTGCTGTGCCACCAGTTTCTCAACAACCTTGCTCAAAAACAGCAGGTTGGAAATTGGACAGTAATTCGCCAGGACGTCTGGGTAGAGGGATGATTTCTTTAGGAGGCGCTTCACTAGTGCTTCTTTCAAGGCAACTGTGAAGACCTCCTCCATCATCGAGCACCTGGCAATCCTGGAAACTCTGGGCCAACTGCATCAGCACATCCCATTAAGAAATGCGTCAGTGCCGGGTCCAATTCACAAAAGGTGTGCTTCAGCTCCAAGATCACCTTAGTCACTTCAGACACCTCCACTGGTCTAAACTCCTCCCAGATGAACTGAGTGGCTCTGAAACTCCCAACCCGATCACTGCAAGGCACAAGCCTCCCTGGCGGAATCCCCAACCAGATGGCCGACACTCTGTAAGAGAAAAACAGAGCAAGGTCTTCACATAAAGTGGTTGAAAAAGCTTTTTTTGGCTGGAGACAGGCAGGATGTAAAAGCCTGTCCATGGTCCGAAACAGCTGAGGTATGTTTCTCCCCACAGCAATTTCCCTGAACAGAAATGTTGCCTTCTTACGGGAAATTGACCCCTAGTACTCAACATATTGAGAACGTAGGCTCAGCCTGTCAGCCTCCAGCTGGGTCTTCCACCAACAACACTTCAACTTCTGACCCCTAATATTCATCACCTTGAGATCCCCATCAAACCAAAGGATCTCAAGTGAGGGGATCTGGGTAGTATATGGACTGGAGCGATGGCATCTAGAGTGTCAATAACCACCCTATTATAGGTGGCCACTGCCTCTCCAGTGCCAATTGCACATGCTGCATCAACTCTAGATACGTCAGCTAATGCCAATAGTCCCTCTGGGTCAACACCCCTTAAGGGGCGATAGCTGACCATCTCCACAGGGGAAGGACTTTGAGGGAGGGCAAAACTAAACTCCATGGTGCAGTGGTCAGACCAAAAGACCTGATCAGTCTTGAGGTTGTCAATCTCAAGACCCAGCTGGAACACCAGATCGAGTGTGTGTGGCCATGCTGATGGGTAGCAGCAGCAACCGCTTGTGAACTAAGAATACTATCTTTCTGGCAGGTCTAGGCAATATAATGTCTGATCATTGTAGAATGCCATGAGAGGAGATATTAAGTAAGATAAAGCCAATATTTAGTAGTATGGCGATATGGGTAGCATAATAGACATGTAGCAGGTGTCTGAAGCCAAGTTGCATCCTTGGCACAAAAGATTAAAAACAGGATATATGAATATGATAGCTGACCCAAAGGACTGAGCTATTTTAACTAAGTTTTCACTAGAAATTTATAACAGTAACAATCTGTTTTTGAAACAGAAACATAACAATATTGCATCCCCTTACTGTAAATGTAATAATGGTGATTTTGATGATTTAATAAATGTTGTATTATGTTGTCCTTCATATAGAGAAAGTAAAAATAAATTGTGTCCTTTATTATAAGATATGTACACCTTCTGATGCTATAATTCCAGAGCTGTTTTCATCCCAAGAACCTAAAACACTTAAAAGTCTGATTAAATGTTTTAAATCTTTAAATATGTGGATTTTGGCTAAATTAAAAACAATTTTTGCACTTAAGAGTGCTCTATGTATTTAGGGATTACTCCAGTCTCGGGGCTGTAGGTAGCCAGACCAGAACCCATTTCAGTAGGGGTTTCATGCATCTTTTGCATTTGATAATGTTCTTCTTCCAAAGTCCTACTAATTGGAGTCTTCTCTGCAGGGTTGCCTGAATGTTTTTTGTCCAGAAGTATTTCTGGCTTGTGTATATATTACTCTTTTCCCCCCAGAGACTTTTAGTTTATGTTTCTTAGTATATATTTTTCTTGCATTAGTAATTGTGATGTTGTAACAATTATTTTGTTTAATGTAGGTTTTTATAGTATTTCTATATTGCATATTTATTAAAAAAGCATAGTCTAATCAAATAAAAGAAATGATTGAGCATGGTAAGGAGGGAGCACTGTGGGATTAGGGCGGTAACAAGTGCAGTATCACAAGGATTAGTTTTGAAAATTGTGATGTTTAGCATGTTCATCTGTGACATAGGGATGGGAATCCAGAGTAAAATCTGTCTCTTTTCAAATGACATAAAGTACTATAGCACAATGGATACTGAGAAAAGGATAAGGGGCATGAAAAGAGATCTTAATAGGATTAGAGAGGTGGTCCGAGATATGGCAACTTAAGTTTATCACTAAAAAGTGCAACATTACACACACTGGCAATTAACCCCCCTCCCCAAAACAGAGTATTGTATGGATGGGGTAAGGGTTGGTCAGACCGCTGAGGAAAGAGACCTCAGAGTCATTATCAGTTGCAGCCTAAAAACTACTGCCCAGTGCAACAAAGCATTAAGAAGACCAATAAGATGCTGGGATACATACAAAGTTTTTTTTTCTTTGAGTAGAATGAGCGATGTGTCATTGCTGTTGTACAGATCCTTGGTGAGGCCACATCTTGAATACTGTATGCTCTTCTACAGTTCATGCTTAAAAAAAGAGCAAGGGCCAACTATAGTCTACCCAAAGGAGGGCTACAAAAATGATCCAGGGGCAACAGGGGAAATCATATTAGAAGAGACTGGCAAGCTTCAACTTATAAACACTGTTGGCCTGCAGGAAGAGGTGGGAACATGATAGAGATATACAAGTATTGGTAGGACATCAACAGGGTGGCATGCAGTAAACTGTTCTCAAGAAATGAGGGCACAGTGACAAAGGGTCACCTGCAGAAATTAATGTGGGGAATGTTCAAGAAGGACCCAAGAAAGTACTTATTTACATAAAGGGTGATGGATGTGTGGAATAGATTATCCAATGAGGTGGTCCATGCACGGTCCAATACTGGATTTAAACATAGGTGCCCCCTCCCTGTTCTAGGAGTGCAGATGGACAAACTTGTTTTAGAGGAAGTGATGCATACGTCAGTATACCACTAACTTGATCTCTGGATTTTGGGTGTCCACCAAGCCACATGTTGCACTAGACACAGAAACAGGGCTAAAAAGTGGTTAGCAACATTAAAAACCCACTTAAGCATAATAACCAATGCCCACAATGGTGGAAATAAAGTCTCACTTGGATCCATTTATTTTACAGGATTCATTCTTTATACTTGTGTGATGGTCAGAGCACCCATGGTCCCAAGTGAACCACTTTCTGTCTCTCAGGCCTTTGCCACTGAGACCGTCTGGACCAGCATCACCACTGTCAAGGACCCCTCTATAGCAAGAGCTCAGACCTCGGTGCTCTGATGACCCTTTTGTGCTACAGTACCTTCTACCTTTTAGTCTTCCCATAGCGAGAGTCTCTCCTCTGAGTAAGACACACTTTACTCTCGTGGAGGCCTTTTTACTATTCACCCCCTTTTATTCAGGTAGCCTTCCCTCAGAGGTGAACTCACAAACAACCAGTTACTTCAGTCTTTAGAAAAATAACTAATTAATTAATAAACACTGATTATGTAAATACAACAGTAATAATTAGGCATAACACTATTTCCACATACTAAAACAACTATAAATATAAAGGGCTATAAAAGAAAGCTTGCACACTTGTGCAGATAAACACTTCTATCTTTCCTACAAGTTACAGAGTTTTCTAACCTTACTATCCATTACCTTTGTTAACTCATCCTCTCTGTGCAGACACAGAGTCTGGCTCTTCTCTTGGACACACAGAAATCCTAATGAAAAGAGGAAAAAACTATCTTGGTTGAAGCATTTATGCCCTCTCCCTCACTCACGGCCCCCCACCAGTGCCTTGGTCAAGTGAGGCTGATGTCACTTTTCTGTACCTAAGTTCATCCAATTGGCTGAAATGGCTTCAGGCATGGAATTTTGAGTGACACCTACCTTGTGGTATTATCTGTCCCTTATGTCTCTGGGACCCAACTTCCTTTTACTGGTTATTTAGCACCTGAATGGATGTGGTCAAATGCCACTGAGATAGACTGTCTCCAATTCCTTTGTGTACTAACAGAGCCTGATGCTCACCAGTGGGCTGAATTGTCTGTGGATGATCTCACTGGGGGGATGGAGCCAAAGCTGATGTGAGTAGAAGTGACCCCAACCCCTCCCCCAGATGCCTGATAGTGCGCAAGCGTGGATAGTAAATGCATGTGCACTACCAAGAGTGCCCAATTAAACAAAAGTAGTGAGGTGTGGGAGGGACAATAGGCAGATAACAGCAGGAAAGGTTGGGATTGAGGGGAGAGAACAAGGCAGCAAGGAGGAAGGGATTGGGCAGGGGGGTATTAAGGCCAGCCGGAACAGAAGGAGACCTTATTCCAGCTGATTTTCAAGACAGCAGGGCAGCCTATGGTGAAGAGAAGACTCAGGATGGCAACAGAACAATGCATAGAAGTGGTGGCCAACAAGATTGTGCAGCAAGAACAAGAAGAAGTGCCGCAGCAAGCAGAAGGGAGCCAACAGATGCAGAACAATACAGCTATTTTTCTTCTGGCGCAGATGATGATGTAGCAACTGAACCAGATTCTGTAGGTCATGACAGGAGGAATGGAGGAGGAGGCAGAGAAGAGAAAGAAGAAGAAGGAGGAGAAGAGAATGGCAAACAACAAAAGGAGAAGGGAAAAGGGAGAAGAGAGCCAGAGGAAAGCAACAAGAAGAGCCAAGCAACAGTGCAAGTGGGACCAAAAGTGGGCAGACTGGTACAGCCAGGCTATGGCTGCCTCAGGTAAGACTCCATGTGAGGTTTCAGTTACAGTAGCAAAGAGCATAGCATTATGTATAAAACAGAGTTTGGGGGGAGATCAAGAAAAAAAATTTAAGAAATTTCTGGAATGGGAATGCAAAAAGAAAATGCCGGAATCGGGGGTGGGGACAAAGAAAAAAGGTTCCAGAAATTTATGGATTGGGAGGCACTGAAGCACAAGAATGACGCTATGGCATTGGGACAATTGGCCCTATTTAGTCCTCAAGTGCAGGGAATTGAACATGGATGGATGGAGGAGCAGCATGGGAAAGCAGCGGAGAATGGGGAGCCAAAGGAACGGGGTCAGGGGAACTCAATAACAGATCACATTACTCAGGCCACCAAGGAGAAAATCTGGAGAGGGGAATTTATGGATGTCTTTACGTTAATTGACAAAGACATAATTAGGAGGGCAGAAGAAGAAGAAAGGATATGGAAGAATGACCTGGCTGTGGTATTTTTGCTACAAAATAGGAGGCTGCAAGAAAAGAGTTACAAGAGCAAAAAATTGATCTATGGCCACGGCCCCTACTTTTCTGCGGCACAGTGGGACCAAGTTCTGCGGCAAGACTACCATTTGCCACAGAAGTTCTGCGGCAGTGGTTTGTAATTTCTTCGGAAGTTCTGCGGCACTAACAAACTACCACATCACAGTGTCAGCTTGTCATCCTGACTTCACTTTCATGGCAGTGGTTATAGCAATCAGGATGGTGGAAAGCACAGTAACACTAGTTCAAAAAATAACAGACTTATAAAAAGAATTTTATGCCTAAAAAGCAAAACAAATGTCTCTCCCTTAAGGTCCTAGCCTGTTGCATAAATGACATATGCAGAGGGGATCTTATGTGATAAATAAGGTATTTCTATATGCATGCTATCTATCCCACTAATGAGGTTTCCACTGTCTATCACTCACATATTTGTATGTGCTTTCTACACCACTCATGAGGTTCCCACTGTGTAACATACATACAAATATGTGTGTGTGTGTGTGTGTGTGTGGTGAGAGAGACAGAGATACTGTGTGCAAGTGTGTGTGTGTGTGTATATAAATATATATACTGTATATATATAAATATATATATATATATATTTTTTTTTAATTTCCATGAACTTGCATCCTCATTCATACAGGTCCCATTGAAATGGAATAGAAGAGTTATTGCAAAACTCATTTTTCATGTCAACCTGCTTTCCCTGACACACTGCGTAACACCATCAGGCCGTGACATGCATTGTGAACCAATTGTGAGATACAGCTCTCCAGCCCATAACAATGTATCCAGCATGTGACAGAACACTGCACCATACCTTCCCAGGCTATAAGCAGTGATGTGTTCCACCAATCCTTGTACTGCCCAGCCAGCTCCCAGAGCTAATCTCTGAACCTGAGTTGCTGGCACGAAAACACAGCATGCTACCCTCTGGCCCAACAGCTGTCCCTGCACACAACATTTCTCAATAACTTTTAGGTGATTCTATCAACCAATGACAATATGTAATCAATAACCCTGGCAAAAATACATACAGTGCAATTATTTATTTAACAGGCCTATTCTTTCAACAGGTCTACACATTATTATATTTCACTTTTCTGGGCATAATTATTTTTCTTAACAATTTAGACAGTTAAATTAATTTTACCAGTTATTCATTTCAGATAGTGTCTCTATACCTTAAAGGAACAAATAAGTTTGTACAAAGTGAGGTATGGACTTAACAGGTCTGTGCTATTGACAAGGTTTTGTTTAAGTTGGCCCTAGTGCAACAATGTAAGACTGAAAATTGTATTAGGCTGTAGTGCAGGTTGAGCAAATATCACCATGAATGATGTGCTGTGCCACCATCTCTAGCAGTGGGAGCTGTGGTAGATAAGTGACTATTCATTTCTGTTGCAGAATGCAGCCATTTCATTAGCTAATGTATGATGTTATAGCAATGATAACATCACATTCGGAACATATGGGGGTTTTGGATATTAAAAAAGGGGAAGGGAACCAGATTCAATGTATAAGCAGAAATATTAATAAAAAATCACCAAGAAGAGTGAATTCTGCGGCACCGCAGAAGTTCTCTGATGATTGCAGCTCTGCATAAAACTCAAGTGTCAAAGAGAATTCTAGGGCCTTGGTCTATGGCCAACAGGATACAGTGTTACAGTGCAGGGGAGACAAAGACAAGCTGAGGTTTCAGCAGCCTTTTCGTGGACCAGGAGGGGAGAGGTGATGTCTGGGGCCAAGCAGGAGCGGGTTTGCCTGGCCAAAACCCCATAACATTTAAAATGTTAAATAGATTGCTGACATTATATCCAAAAAGAAAGGTGGCAATGGCACTGCAAGAGGGTTTTTGGGAGGGCTTTAGGTTGCACTACGAAGATCCAGGGTCAGGAAAGAAGCAGAAAACCAAAAATTGCTAGTAAGGAATATAGAGGCAGCAAGAAAGATAACCCACAAGGAGCTAGAGGCAGGTAGGGTGAAGGGCCCATTTACCCAGCCACCCTTGAGCAACCTTAGGATATCACCACTATGGCATATATCCAGAAAGGAGCAGGGAACGTTTAGGTAATTTCACCACCTGTCTTACCTGGATGGTGGCTCAGTAAATAATTACATAGACAAAGAAATGTGCATCCAGTGTTATAGTTCTGTGAACAAGGCCATAGACCTGGTAAGAACAATTGGAAAAGGGGCATTGTTGGCCAAATTTGATATAAAGTCAGCCTTTAGACTGCTACCGGTGCATCCCCAGGATTGGGACCTGTTAGGTTTTAAGTTCAATGGGGACTATTGCTTTGATAAGGCCATGCCCATGGGGTGTTAAGTGTCCTGTGCAACATTTGAGCAATTTAGTAAGTTTTTGGAATGGGCAGCCAAGGAGGTAGCTAGATACGAAGACGTCCTGCATTACCTAGATGATTTCTTAATAGTGGGGGCCCAAGGAAGTATGGAGTGTTTACACAACCTGGAGGCCTTTCAAGGGCTGTGCAAACTACTGGGGGTACCCTTAAAGGAGGAGAAGACCTAAGGGCCATCCAGTACTATTACCTCCTAGGGATAGAATTGGACTCCATAGCCATGGAGTCCAGACTCCCAGCAGAAAAGGTGGGAAAGCTGAGGTGGCCGATAGGGGAATGCAAGGAGTCCCAATGGGTACCATTGAGGAGGATGAAGAACCTTATAAGCCATCTCAATTTTGCATGCAGGGCCATAGCACCCAGGCGACCATTCACAAGGAGGCTAGCAGGGGCCACAGTGTGAATACAGCAGCCACACCATTGGGTCAGAATAAGCAAAGGTGTTAGATCAGACCTAGAGGTGTGGGAGTGCTTCCTGCAGAACTTCAATGGCAGATACATGTGGCAGGCAGACTGGGTTTACAATACAGATTTACAGTTATACACTGATGCAGCTGGGGTAGGAATGGGTGCCTTCTGGGCAAGAAAGTGGATGACAGAAGAATGGCCAAAGCAGTGGCAGGAGGCAGGCCTTGCAAGGACATCACTCTGTTAGAGTTTTTCCCAGTCTTGGCAGCAAATTGGACATGAGGGGAGGCATGGGCTAATAAGAAAGTGTGTTTTTGGAGTAACAATCAAGCAGTAGTGGAGGTGCTGAACAGTCAGATAGTCAAGGCACCATCAGTCATGAGAATAATACACATTCTAGTCTTAAGGTGTCTACAACTAAACATTACATTCAAGGCAAAACACATACAGGTTACAACATAATTGCTGACTGACTTTCTCATTTACAGCTGCAGAAGTTCAAGGAGATGGTCCCCCTATACAGAGACAGACAGGCAGGATGTCAGTTCTGCCCATGTTGTGGGAAATTGGGCTTAAAGAGCTGGGTTCCTTTTCACAAATTCTTGGGTGCCTATTTCACCGAAGTCATAAAAGTCATTCCTTATGGTATTCAGGAATTTTTGGAGAGGCCCCAGCTCCCAGTAAGTTTGCCAAAAATAGTTTGGCAGGTAATACAATTCATTGTGCAGCTAGCAGAGGACGGGATGGCGCAGTCCACAGGAGCCACACACCTGGCATATATTTCAATGGTCAGCAACCTGAAGGGCTTAGAGGATCCATGCAAGGACAAGGCAGTGAAGGGGATGATGAAGGAGTGGGCCAGGCTGAGGGGGAGAGTACAGGATGGGAGGTGGCCTATGACCATTAGTTTGTTGAGGAAGGTGATATGAGCTCTCCCTCAGTATGTTCCACAGGGTATAAGACTAACCTATTTGCCACCACCTTCAATTTGCTATTCTTTGGCGCATTCAGGATTAGTGAGGTGGCAGCCAGGGCAGCATCAGATCAGGGCACAGAACAGATTGTGCAAAAGAGGGATGTACAGATGAGAGAAAAAGGGTTGAGCATACACATTAAAAGATCTAAGACAGACCAAAGTGGAAAGAGGGAGTGGGTGCTGATAGCCAAAGGTGTGGAGGAGCTACTGTGCTCTCTAAGGGCAGTGCAGAAGTTGTTATAAGTCAGGCCAGTGAGCAAGGGAGTACTATTAATGCATGGTAATGGCAAGCCAGTGACTAGATATCAGGTAGTAACAGTAATGAAGAAGGCAATAGAATTCATGGATTCGAAACCCAGCAGAGTTCGCCACATATTCATTTAGAATCAGAGCAGCATTGGAGGAATCTGCGGCAGGTATTTCAGGCATAGGCATTCAGAGCGTTGATAGGTGGGCCTCAGGTAGATACAGGACATTCATACATCCACAGCAGCACAACTGACTCTATTCCTTTCTCTTGCAGGCAAGGGCGCTACTCAGGATGTGTGGGTGTTCAGACATTCTTATGTATATTGGGCAGAAAGAAGAGCAGCAGGAGTGCAAATGGGAAAATGACAAGCCTGGATGTTGACAGAGGGAGAGTGTCCTGGTTTAGGATGAGGGGCATATGCTGGGCACAGTCGCTACTGCAGCTGTAGCATCTGGGGAAGAACGGGGCAAGGCCAGACATCCTGGTGATTGTACAGGTGCCATGGATAGAGCTATTAAGGCAGATAGTGAAGGACATTAGCAGTATACAGCAGATGTGGGAGGGAGTAAAGATGTTCTGGTCAGCTTTGAGTCCTAGGCGGGTTTGGAGGAATGAGGGTAAACTGAAAGCATTGGACCTGGTGAGAAGGGCCATGAACAGGCCTGCAAAGGCACTGGCTAAAAGGGGAATTTCACAGTAGTGTCCCATCTGGAGATATTCATAGACTGACTGGGGTGGTACAGGCTAGACAGGGTGGACTCGTCAGATGTTGGAATAGACATCTTGAACATGCAGATAGGAGAGGCTATTGAGACCGAATGGGAGAGGTGTAAGGAAGGGGGTTGGGGGATGGTCACCTTCCATGGCAATCAGGAGGTGGCCTGGTGGTCAATGGGGGGGCAGGGGTGACAGGGACCAAAAGGAAATGTGGTGACCCAGGTGTAGGGGCAACCCGTTGGGGGAGAACATGATGCAGTGACCCTGGGGTGCAGGGTAGCCCGCAGCAAGAGATTGTGGCCTGATTTACATTGGGCATGAGGGCATGACCTGATTTACAACAAGAACTCCTTGGTATAGGGATGGGACAGGGGACATGACCTAATTTAAATCAGGTGGACCTTTCACCAGGCAAGAGGGAGTGCCAGGACTCAATTTACAGCAGGCCTGGGGTAACAGGGCCTTTGACACCATTCCAAATAGAAGACTAATAAGCAATCCTGGGAGCCTAGGAATAGGTCCTAAAGTGGTTAAATTGGTAGAAAGCTGGCTGGGCAATAGGAGTCAGAGAGTGGTGATAAATGGCATCCACTCTGAAGTAGGCCAAGTGACCAGTAGGGTGCCACAAGGATTGGTACTAGGGCCGGTCCTCTTCAATGTCTTTATTAGTGACATTACAGAAGGACTGGAAGGAAAAGTATGCCTGTTCTCAGATGACACAACACTCTGCATGGGAGAGGACACTTGGGGGGTTTGGAATGAATGAGGGATGATTTAAAAAATCTGGAAGAATGGTCACGGGTTTGGCAGCTGGGTTTTAATGCAAAAAAGTGCAAAATCATGCACATAGGGCACAGAAACCCAGGGGCAACATACCAACTGAGAGAAGAGGTATTAACAGTCATAAACAGGAAAGGGACCTGGAGGTGATCATGTCTGATTACCTGAAAGTAGCTAAACAGTGTGACAAGGCAGTGGAAAAGACTTGCGGGATGCTGGGATGTATAGGTAGGGGAATCACCAGCAGAAAGAGGGAGGTAATAAAACCCCTGTATAGATCACTGGTGAGGTCATACCTTGAGTACTGTGTTCAATACTTGAGGCCCCATCTCTGCAAGGGCATAGATAGGGTGGTGGCGGTACAAAGGGGGCAGCCAAAATGGTGCATGGCCTGCATCAAAAGCCCTATGGGAAAAGGCTTAAGGAATTAAATATGTACTCCTGGAGGAAAGGAGGGAAAGGGGGGGGGGTATGATAGAAAAATTTAAATACCTCACAGGTAAAAACAAGGTCAAAGAAGGAAGCATTTTGCAAAGAAAAATATGCTTGAGGACAAGGGGTCTCACTAGAAAGATAGAAGGGGGAGGCTCAGAGGAAATGGGAGAAAAACTTCTTCACAGAGAGGGTGGTGGACGATGGAACAGCCTCCCAGGTGGGTGGGAGTTGAAATGTTTGCAGAGTTTAAGAATGCATGGGATAGACACAGAGGGATATTAGAAGTGGGGGGGGGGGACTAGATACCGTGTTGGGTTTGCGGTGTCACTATAATGGGGAAAAATAGTGCAGATTGGGTGGGCCAGGAGGTCCTTATCTGCCAACAGCTTCTGTTTATAAACTTACAATTTAGCCAGTTCCAGCACTGGGGCAACATGCATGTGGTAAGATGGCCTGAAAACAAACCATTCTCTAATTTTCTTCAAGGATAGTAGATTATTATATAACCTTAAATTTCTGGGTATGTTCTTTCCAATTTGAGGACCCTGGTAGCAAAAGAAGATCTCCTTCTATTCCTCTCCTAAATGGGACAAAAATTCAATGGCACTAGATGATCTTAACCTAGGTTTATGAACTGTTAAAGATACAATATCAATTAAATAATCAGAAGTGGACCCCACAACACCTAAACATAAAACCTGCTAGAGGTAACTGCCTTCTCAATCCCAAAAGTAACCAATTCAGCTCTCTATTTGTGGTGCACCGAGGACAAACCTGGCAAAGTGGTGATAAAGTACATCCATTTTGGCAAGGTCCATCCCTCCCACCCCACCATACAGAACATTTCCATAATAAAAAATAGGGACCAATAAGGAGTTTACCGCTGTACGTCTTACTTGCAATGATAATTCCTTCATTATTTTATATAAGGCACCCAGTTTTTGTCCCTAGCTGTTAGTTAAATTGTTAATATGTATATTTCATTTACACCTATCATCAACCCATAATCCAAGATACTTGTAAGATTCAACCTGATGCAATATAGTCCCATCCATAGTGGCTATGTTCAACATGTCCCCCTCCCCAGCATCCTTACCTCACTGCCTGAAAAGCAATACTTTGGATTTCTTTGCATTGAGAACTAGTTTGTTTTCTACAAAGAAAAACTGTTAATGCATCAAACACTCTTTGTAATGTATTCTGAATTTGATTCACACTTTTCCTCCTTGTCTTCATAATAGTATCATTTGCATATAGGTGAAAACTTAGCTCTGAATCAGAAAATGAAAGGTTATTCATATAAGTAAATAAAGAAGGGCCCAGAATTGACCACTGGGTACACCTAATTTTGTTTCTTTCAACTCAGGTTGATATTGTCTCAGAAACACTTTTTGTCTACGCCTCTACAGTAATGTCGAAACCAGTCCATAGCTTCAGATGACAGACCCATGGCAGGAAACTTATCAAGTAAAATCTGATGATCTAGTGTGTCAAATACTTTTGAAAAATCTATAAATATTGACTCAACCATGTAACTGTTCTCTGAAGCTTGTTGGATGTCTCCAGACACCTTAACAAAGCTGTCTGGGTGCTACATTTTCCTCTAAATTATGACTGGTTGGATTTATCAGATTCAAAAGCCTTTCACTGCATCGTCATCAGCTTCTCCAAAATTTTGGAAATTACCAGAAGCAGTGAGATAGGTCTGTAATTCTTTATTTCCTTTTTGGATGGCTTTGAATACTGGAATAACGTTGGCATCCTTCCAGGCATCTGGATACACACCAGCATTTAGGGACATGAACACAGTCGCAACTGGGCTTGCAGTAATGAGTGCAGCACATATCGGCAACTTACTAGACAAAGTATCTAAGCCTATTATTGATTTAGCTTCATCAGTTTTATAGCTGCAACATTACTTTCCCTGCCTCTATTTAATGGAATTCAAATGGGTTTACCAGGTTCAAATGATTTGCATTTACCAATGGTAAACAAGCCTGCACCCCCCCATGTAGTTTGACTTTCTACAGTACCTGTATCAATTGGAAAAAAAATAATTAAAACTGTTTCCACTTCAGAACCTATTGACTGATTCTCTCCATTAATTACTGAAAGATTTGGAAAACCGCTTTGACCAGGATTCTGTAGCTTATGCATTAACTTCCAAAAGTCCAGAGGATTCTATTTGACTTGCCCTTAACCTTCAAAGATGAGCTCCCACAGGGCAAAAGAAGGCTAAAGAAATATTTTCATTCTGGCATGCAGTAATGTGTCAGGAACTGAAAATGTGAGCTTGTTGTCATCCAGAAAATGGCCAAAGTATTTTCTTAATGTTCATCACCTAACTGTGACTTACAGGCACACTAGGTTGGGAAGGATGACAGGCAATCTATTTTCCAAGTGGGCTAAATCTTGAGATCTTGAACGCTGTGGAAGTAAGATTGCTTTTCTGCTTGATCATTTCTGCAGACATTTTGACTTTGCTGGTCTATGAAACAACAAGCTGATTTTTGTACTGCCCACATAACATCAATAAAGCCTTTAAGGAGCCACTGATGCCTAAAGGAGAATTTTGAAAAACAATATTTGGTCACAAAGCAGCTTTATATTTCTCATTAACTTTATGTTTCTTTTCCCCATTATATATTACTGAGGTGATATGCATGACAACAGGTTTTCTCTCCTGAGGCTTGTTGTCGAGGCACAGGTCAGTTAGCTCTGGAAGACCAGGAGCAGTTGTAGAAATTTGCAAGTAACGCTTATTATTATCAATAACAGTAGTAGTAGTAATTTTTGGGGGGGTTTGACTAAAAAGTCATATGCAATTTTAAAACAATGTAATTACACAATTAAATAGACAGTATATAGAGTAAAGTGCATTAGGATACAGTAAGCACAGTATCCATGATGCCATGTCAACAATTTCATATTGACGCAACATTTCCCCGACACCAGTACTTTGCCCGCAAATGCTGTCGGCATAGTTCTGCGGTACTTTACCTTCATTTTTTGCAGGGGGCTGTGCCCCCTGCATCCCCATACTTTAGATTCCCAACTCCAGGTCTGAGCTGAGTTGGGGATGGGGGTGCAGGACCTCGGGGAAGGGTGCCGGGGTCCCAGGCAGACTTTATAGTGACGTGGCACTGTTGTCGGTATCGCCCACATTGCTGTAACTTTGTCGATGTAGTGACTGTATACTGTAAGGAAAAGACTCCTTGCATAATTGGAAGTTGCCACCTTATAATTCATACTACAGCGGTATCTATACCTTTCATTTTTTGTTTTTTGAGTTTACTAACTTGATAGAAAAAGTTTCCCAACTTGATTATAGTATACTCATCTTCTGTGTTAAATAGCACAGCAGTAAGATACATCTTATCCATAATGTTTCAGGTATCAATTATTGGTCCAAACCAGTGAGCTCTAGCATTGGTATACCAGTCACATTCCCACAAAACATGATACAGATAATCTTTCTCTCCTAAATTGCAATAACATTTCTGTGACTGTGGAAGTTTTTTAAATCTTGCTATATTCACATTATTATCAAAACATTCAAATGTATATTTGGTGTATGCTTTTCTTAATACAGGCTCAGTTAGAATACCTAGGTAATATTTAAAACCATGGTCACTTTAAAATATGATAAACCAGGGTGAATACCTTGAGGAATTAATATTGTCCAAATCATTTTTGAACCAGCTGTTTTGAATTATTTTCTTAATGTATTTAGTATATTTCAGCTGAGCACAATAGTACTATCACAATGGCCTTTAAGTTTCAACAAATCATACTTCTTTAATAGGCTTAAGATTTTGTCATACCAACTACTATCAATAACAGTAAAATACAAAATAAAAATTGTTCAGTATAACTATTTACAAAGGCAGTACAAACAAAGAAAATAAAGTCCTTCATCTGAGGGTTTCTTTTCAATTCCAAATCTCAGTCTCTGTCTCTCCATCTCTATAGCAAAGCCATTGCTGCTCTTTTTATAAGTCTTTGCCTGGGGAATTCGTTAAGAGACATCATGTTTCCCACAAAATATTCTTGCAAGTTTCTTTGCAGAGCAGGCTTGTAAAAAAACAATGACCAAGCTGGCCCCTGCTAACAGCTCTGCATACGAGTTTGCAACAAGCCTGAGAAGAAAACAAACTGCACCTCAAGTTAATCCCCGAAATTCCAGATAGCTTTTGGCAATCATTTCAAATTTCAAGTCCAACAGTATAATTATATATAGTTTCAAACCAAGGGATCCCAGTATCACTTACAGTTTCACATATATTTTATAACTGCAGATATGCAAGGGGGAAGAAAAGACAAACAGCAAGAGAAGGCAAAGAGCAAGAGGTGCAGAATTGCAAGACTGTCAGAGTGATCAGTTCCTAGGTCTCACAAGAACATTTTGTTGCACAATTATACAAACAAGAGACAGAAAAGGAGAGGACAGAACAGAACAGATCCTTGCATTTAACTCTTTCCACATAACGAATGGGACAGGGTCTTATTCAACCCTGTCACATACCCCCTCTTTAATAGTGCCTTTACACTGCATATACCTGTAGCGCTCATTGTAGTCTGGTGGTGTTCTATTGCAACTTGCTCCATTCTTGGCTTTTGTTTACGGCTTGCATTTCACATCAAAATGACCATTTGTGTTCTTCATGGCCATTCCGGTACTATTCTCCTTGCAAGACTTTCGACCTGGCTGCTGGGGTCAGAATGGAGTCAAGTCATGCTCTACACTCCCTACTGATGTCACTAGCACATGCTTGCTGTGTATGGCATGGTATTTAAAGGGGCGGTAACAAAATACTCAAAACAAAACCACACAGCTACCAGGCAGGCATTTGTTGTGGTGGATTGTGACAGGATTGAGCAGTTGTTGGTTCCAGTTTGCACAGCATTTGTTGGCATTTATGAAAAAACAGTAGTTTCAATCATGAGTTTTGTGTAGTTGCTGTATCAGAATCTGCAAGCCAAGTTGAAGCTCTTGCCGTCCCTGCTTGGGTCTTCCTGCTAGACACAGGTTGCCGTCAAGGAGGATAAAAAAAAAACCATTGGTGAGTGTATAGTGTATTTTTTGGCAGTGCTCATTGATGGCCTTTCTCAGGCTCAGTGTGCTGATTCATTTAATTATTGGTATCTGTGTGTATCTGTATGTATTTGTATTACCACTTGCTGCTACTGCTACAGGACCCATCACTGCTGTTGCCCTTACTGCAGTACACACTCCTCACCTGGTTGAACAGTCAGCCCTGTTATTGTAATGCTGGCTGTTTTCAGGGGGTCCCCATGGCACTGAAGCAACAAGGTGGGCTATTCAGGGGCTACGGAGTGCTCCAGCCACAGTTTCTCATGCCTCTGCTCACCTGGTCTCCTGCCATAAGCCATAAGCAGGCCTCAACTACAGTGCACAGGCAGCCATGTGTTTACAGGATGCTGCCCTATGTTTGCATCTTGTCTTGGCACTGCAGGCAACAAAGGTAAAATGAGTGTGGGCTATTCAGGGGCTACTGAGTGCTTCAGCTACAGTTTCAGGGGGCTGTCATGGGGTCCCACTCAGCTCAATATTTTCATTTGCCCATGCTTCTGCTCACTTGCTCACTTGTCATGAGCACACCCTTTATAATCTTTCACACTGTGGTGTGCTGGAGTGCTGGAGTACTGGTTTTGAATGCCATTTGGTCCCAGTTGCACAATGTGTGACCATTGGTCAGTTACTCATTGTGCTTCCATGTCGCATCTGGTTACAAGCTGCAGCTGAGTGTACTTCCCTCATTAAACAATTTCCCTTCCCCCCCTTGCCACACACATGTATTCGAGTCATCACTCAATGTTTCATCCAAATGGTTTGTGCATTTTTACTAGTCACCAGCAAATGTGTTGCATATGAACTCCCCCGGCAACATCATTGTGGTCCTGGTGTGGGCCCCTCACCCGCAGTACCCTACAATCAACAGTTAGCACTGTGTTTGGAGCATGTGGCTCCTTTCTTATGTGTTCAGGATGTAATTCCCCCTACCCCCCAAGTTTAACACCTTCATCATTGTTTTATTGTGGGAACAAGTTCAGTGACACCCTGCCTTAACGGCCCCTTCACGGTAATAGTTATTTTTATTTCTGTACTTCATTTCATTTTTTTTCCCTCACCTCCAGTACACAGACCTCACCTGCATTGAACAGTCAGCCCTGTGTTTGGATTTGTAGTGTGGTCACCCACTGAGCCACAGCTGATACCCATAGAGATTATGTGTACCACAGTGACATGAGCACACGTCACACACTTCTTTCTGTTTCAAACATTTTTTGGTATTTGACTGTGGTATACCATGACAGTGCACCATGGTACCCAGCACTGGGAGTTAACCTTGCCATGGTCACTGGGCTTGACCCAATGTGTATGTGGCACTGGGGACAAATAACGCCCCATCGGTGTCTGTGCAGAGGCTTGCACTTTTCTCCATTTTTGGGGGCCCATGGCTGCCCATGAGGATTCACCATGGTACCCAGCAGTGGGAGTTAACCTTGCCATGGTTACTGGGCTAGACCCTTTGCTCATGCAGTACTGGGGACCAATAACTCCTCATCAGTGTCCATGCAGAGGATTGTATTCTTTAATATTGTTTTTGGTTTGTTTTGCTTTTGTCCATGGTGGACCATGAGGTTCACCAATGTACACAGCATTTTTGATTAACCCATGTTCACCAGTTGTGAGCCCTCCCACTTGATTCTGCTTCGTCCATGGAGACAAAAGAATCTGCTTTTTTGTTTGTGGGTGAAGAACTGATGTAATAACTCAACTAGTAACCATGCACTGATCCATTTTCAGCTGTCGAGTTCATTTTTTCTGCTGTTTTGGTACCTATTGATCCCATGTGAATGACTCATAAATCACATAATTAAATTCCAATTTCATGTATCATTGCAGATAAGGTGATAGACATAGAAGCATTTATTGCATTTGTGGAACAACAAGAGAAAAGTGCTTGCACACCTTCAACCACGATTGTCCCTGGGTGTCAGGCTATGTGTACATCACCACATCAGATGTAGAAACTATATGGTGTTGCTATTCCTGTGGGCGTTGTTGACAAGCCACTGACCAAGAATACACAGCCTGTGGTCCAGGGTCTGAAGGTCAGTGTTTTGGGCTGATGCACTGAACAATTTCTCAGATACAGAATGGATCCACTGCAGCCAAAAAAGAAACAATAAAAAAAATTTAAAATGTCTGAAAACAATCCACCTCTGAGTCACCCAATGGTCCCAAGGCCTGAACACATGAACAGAGCACATGATTCCAGGATCAGCATGGACAGATGGGGGGTTCACAAGCATTTAGCATGGCCATGGGTGCATGACTCAATGATCATGGGGGTGAGGTAGAGGACATTGGAGCTGAGGTTTATGTACCTTAATATGTAGTGCTGTGACTCGGGGGACATCCTGCTTCCTTAGTACAACAGTGTTCAGTGGTACTTGCAAACAACAGCACAAACCAAAAGACCCCATGCCTCATATAATCACAGTATCAACATTAACTAAGGCACAGTAGCAGTCCCCCCCACACCTACCCCCAGCAGTCCGCCCCTCCTACCATACAGTTCTACACCAACATGTTCACATCACAGTACTCATGTGGCATGTGCAAATTCAAGGCACTGGTGTTAGGTAAGGTATGCAAACAGGAGGGCCATCAACGTCTGTGTAGCTATGGTTTGTTTTGGTGCCAGCCATAGAAGCAACATTATCACAATTAAACAATAAACACATAGTATCCAGACACACACATGCAGACACACCACCTGACCAACTACTGTGCAGTCAGTGCCATCCACTATTGCACTCAGTAATGGTCAAGCTGCTGCCTGCCTGACCTATTTAGTCACAGGTCAGGAAGCATTGGAGGACCAGCAGCAGTTATAGAAATTTGCAAGTAGCATTTCATTATTATCAATAATGGTAAAATAAAAATTAAAAATTGTTCAAGATAACTATTTACAAAGGCAGTACAAACAGAAAAAACAAAGTCATTCATCTGAGGGTTTCTTTTCAATTCCAAATCTCAGTCTCTGGCTCTCACTCTCTCTAGCAAAAGTATTGCTGCTTTTTTTATAAGTCTTTGCCTGGGAATTCATTAAGAGACATCCTGTTTCTCACAAAATGGTCATGCCAGTTTCTTTGCAGAGCGCAGGCTTGCAAATAGAACAATGTCCCAAGCAGGTCCTCGGATGACAGCTCTGCAAAAGAGTTTGCAAACAACCCTGAGAGAAGATCAAACTGCATCTCAGTTTAACCCCCTAAATTCCAAATAGCTTTTTGCAATCATTTCAACAGTATAACTATATACAGTTTCAGACCAAGGGATCCCAGTATCACTTATATTTACATATATTTTATAACTGCTGATATGAAAGGGGAAGAAAGACAAACAGCAATAGAAGGCAAAGAGCGAGAGGTAGAAAATTGCAAGACTGTCAGAGTGATCAGTTCTAGGTCTCATGAGAACATTTGATTACACAACCAGACAGACAAGAAACAGTAATGGAAGGGACATAACAGATCCTTGCATTTAACTCTTTACGTATAATGAATGGGGCAGGGACTTATTCAACCCTATTGCTTCTTCCCAACCCGATGTCATAATACACTGCTTGTGACATCAAACTTATTCCCATGGCAACAGACTGAGATGTCACAACAGGGCATTATAATTTAAAGTAGGGAATCAGCCAGGTTGCACCTGTAAAAAAGTTTTCAGCTTAGTGTGCAACTCCTGGTTAAACAACTAAAAAAAAAAAATAAGCTATAAAGGCAGATGAAGTCTAAGGGATACAGACCTTGTTTTTGTGGGAATTTCTTTAGTAATAAATAATGAAGCAGAGAAATCTATAGCAATCTATACAAGATACAGTATATGCAAGAACAGCTGAACTACGTCTAAATATTATGTTTTTTTTTATAAGTTTTCCCAAAGGCGTCAGCTGCTCTTTATAAGGCATTATGTTGAGGTAGAGTGTAAAAGTGTGCTGTAAGAAATGGATGCAGCTGAAGGGTGGAACTTACCACAACAAAGTGTGTCAGATGGATCACACTGTTGGATACTGTGCATTTGATGAAATTCACATGGGGCAGTGCTCTACTAAGAAGACAGTCTTACACTACTTTCGAAAGGTTGGGTTTCAAACATGAGAAATGATTGAGAAAACCAAAGAGGTCAGGGGAAAAATCATTATGCTTCCTGTGGGGCTTACAGAATCTGGATTGAACTCATTAGTGTAGCTTGATGAAAATAACCCTGAGCTAGTGGGGGATGAAATTGCTGAGGTCATCAAGTCAATGAAGGGACTTGAACCAGCTGAAGATGTCTATGAAGAGTGGGAGTTACTGGAAGAATTACAGGAAATAATTTTGTGTAGAGCAGATACACTCCAACTGATCAAGACCTTAAGGCAGGCCATCAAGCAGTGGCTTGAAATCTTGCCAGAGTGGGATCTGCTTACAAAAACAGAGAAAGGGTGGCACAAATACACAACATGTAAGCACAAGCAAACAAAAATCATATTTAGGTCAAGGCACTACAAGCTAAACCCCCCTCCCTCACAGCCACCGTTCCCTCCCTCACAAGTCATCTATCACACACTGTTTTTAATCATGTCTGAAGCTGTGCAGGATGTTCAGATTCTGATGAAAAACCATAGAATGTTGGCAAATTCTACAGAATTCCATTGGTAACAGAATTCAGACATTTTGCACATGGAATGATTTTCACAGATCAATATTCTGCAGTTTAAATAAACTAAAGATTATTTTTTTGCAATTCATGGAAAATTATTCCACAGTTTACACAGAAATGCTTTTCAGAATTCCATGGAATTCAAAAAGAAATTCTGAAAAGCTTTTTAGAGCAGAATCGCCATTCTTCACAAATTCTGCTGGTGGACTTTTGCATTCCACACAGCCCTAACCAAATAAAGATTACAGTATGTGCTGAAAAGGTTTTCAAAAGAAGCAGAAGAACTTAACAGTCTGAACTCTAAGGGCAGGATTCACAAAGCATTTTGGGACTAAGTCCCACTCCGCAACTCCAGTTGTGCTTTAAAATTGCCACAGCTATGGAGCGGCAGATCCACAGCCGCAGCAGTTGCGGAGGGTGTTACGGTGGGTCCCACTGGCCGTAGCAACCTCCCGCAGCTGCGGTGCTGTCCCTGGCAACAGCACCCGCAAGCTGCCGTAATCCGTGGAGCCGGTTGTACTCTGGCTTCACCTTAGTGAATACCCACAGCTGTGGGCGACCTGCAGATTTGCAAGTGGCAACCCACTGGCGACGAGGTTTTCCTGCAGCTGTGGGACCTTCCCCGATGTTGGTGAATCCTGCCCTAAACCTTTAACTCTGCCACACTGATCACATTCAGCACGCAGATCATGTTAACCAACAAATAAAAAACCTTTCTCAAACCCCAGAATCAGCTAATTTGGATACCTGTTACAGTGGACAAAGTGAGCCAGCACAGATGAGCCTGCTGTAACTGGCATTCACTGTATAGTAATTTGTTGTGCATAAATTTAAAAGAAAATAAGGTGCATAGTTCCTCATAAACTTACTTATCCTACCTCATACATTTAATGTAGTGTGAGGTCTTCTTTCCTCACTCTCATTTTTAGGTTTGCCATGCACGCTAGCGCACAACAAGCAAACATCTTGCTAAGATGGTGCCTTTTGATGGGCATGACACTGTCCCTCCAATGCAGAGCAATGTTTAAGGAGCACGTCAGTAGCACATCAATTATCAGCAAGCTTAAGTATGACAGAGTTTTAGCTTGGTGGGTGGAAACTGCGTCTAGTTTAAAACAAAAAGCTGACCCAATCATGACTTTACTGTTTTCTTTGATGCAGCTGCCCAACATGCTAATAATATCAGACTGGCCTAGGTATTCCAAGAATCCAGAGCCTTGTGCTGTTTTAAACGCCAGCTGTTAAAAATAATATATGTGTGTGCGTGTGTGTGTGTGTGTGTGTGTGTGTGTTGTGTGTTTCTCTCTCTCTCTCACTGTTGGCAAATGGTATTTACTCACCTGGTAAAAGTGATTATCCCTGCAACCTTTCTGTTTTTATATGCCACCGTAACATCAATGCAATATTTTTATATTTGTAAAAGCATTTATGCACCAGTACAACAGATATGCAGAAAGTCAGTGTTAAAATGCTATCCATTTACAGCTCTCACTGTACTACTCAAGCTCCCCTGAGTTGTACTGTCAGCAGTGCACAGTCCACTTAAGTTAGTGGTTTTTTTTATGTTTGACATGCATGCTGGTGCAAGTCAAATGACATGCATGCTAGCGCAAGTCAAACATTTTGCTATGTACAGGGTTTTGAGAGGTGTGTCACGGTGGTCCAATGCAGAAGACTCTACAAGAGGCTTGATCAATAATCAGCAAGCCTGATCATGACACTTCAGACATGAAAGTGTGTGGACTTCAAAACAATGTGGTGACAGACACATTCATAAATCAGCTCTTTCAGCAAGCACAGCTAATCTCATCTTGTGCTCTTAGCCTGCCTGCTCCCTTCCTCCTCACCATTACAGCAATGGAAACTGAAACAGTTTGTTAAATATTAGTTTCATATTAAACTGCAAACTAGTTTACCCCTTCAAAATGTAACAACATGCACATTTAAATACTTCGCATTTAAACATTTTCTTGCTACTAGCTTCAGTTTGGCAGGTATTCTCTTTCAAGAAAGATTCATACCTCATAAATGTCACCCTTTTCCAGGAAGGAATCTCCTAAAAAGATTTACACTGTTTTTTTAACCTCTTAAGAAACTATCTGATGAGCACTGTCTCAGACATATGCCATGTGTTCTGTGAACTATCCAGGCTAAACATATAGCATTCAGCAGGCATTTTTTACTATGCTTTTTGGGAAAAATATTTATATTGAGCTACAGCAAACACACACACACACACACACACGCACACACATACTGTACACACTGCAATCTAATATGTTATAAAACAATAAAGAAACTGTTTGTTGATGTCAATGTTGGTATTGTGGAGCACAGTGAAGTTCAGTTTACAGTAGATTTCCTTTAAATAGTTTGTATCCTAAATGTTGTATCCTGAATAGCACAGGTCAGATGCTACATCTCATTCTCATAGAGATGCTACATCTCATTCTCACAGGGATCTTCATTTTACACACTTTTGCACTGTATATACTCAGGATGTCCCAGATTAGATGCAATATCTTGTTTTCAGTGGGGACATTATTTTACCATTTTTATAATGTATTTATTCAGGGTAGCCTAGTCCAGATGTAAAATATTGTTCTCAGTATGTTCTGATTTTATGCAGTACAGCATAATATTGTGTAGATGTAGAGCCCCACTGAAAATAAGATGCCATGTGTCCTGTGAACTATCCAGCTAAATATATAGCAATCAGCAGGCATATTCTAGGAACACAAATTGTGAAAATGTGTAAAAGGAAAAACTGCCTCTCAGCAGATCTGCAATATTGATTTGGCTAGTCTTTCCTCATAGATCTTATCCCATATGCCCTGCACCATTGTAGTTGCCCTCCACTGTACTGCCTCCACCTTGTCTATGTTTTTTCTCAGATGGGGCCTCCAGAACTGGATGCAGTATTCCAGGTGCAATCTCATGAGTGTCTTACACAGGGGCAAGATGACCTTCCTCTTTATGCTCCTGATACACCTCCCTGTGCATCCAAGCACCTGGCTAACCTTTCCAGCCACCTTATCACACTGCCTAGTTTCTCTTAGGTCCTGCGAGATGATAACTCCCAAGTCCTTTTCTGTTTTGTGACTGTCAGTACCTCCCCACATAGTTTGTACTTTGTCCCTGGGTTCTTGTGCCCTATCTGCATGATTCTGCACTTCTTTGCACTGAATCCCAGTTGCCATTCTTCAGACTATTTCTCCATTTGTTTATTTTATGTCCTTGTTTTTTCCCCCATTTTCATCCGACTCCCCACGCCGTGGGCATTTGTGCACCTGTGGAGGGACGTGCACACTGTGGCTCTGCAGAACCTTCCCTCTGCTTGTCACCTGCTTGCCTGTGCTACCCTCAGGCCACCACCTGGAGGCAGTTGGACTGCCGGGGGGGTGACGGGGTCCCTCCTTGGGAGAGGAGAGGAGAGGTGCCTTGTGGCTGCTCAGTCCTGCTCTCTCCCTCCCCTCTAGCCACCTTTGACAACCCAGGCTCACTCCCAAACCAGGGTTACCAGTGTAGCATGAGGTGTGGCATCCAGCGGCTCAACCCTCAATGCAACCGGGCTGGCTCTCCAGTTTTTTAAGGCCTTCCATCATTATTTCAACACCCCCTGGCATGTCCACCCTATTGCATATTTTTGTATCCTCTGTGAAGAGAAATTCCTTCCCCTCCAGTCCCTCTGCAATGTCCCAAACAAAGACATTGAAGAGGCCCACTCCCAACACCAACCCCTGCAGCACCCTGCTCATCACCTCTTACTCTCCAGAGTACTCCCTGTTTACCACAACCCTCTGATTCCTGCCATTGAGCCAGTTATCCACCCACATAATTATTTTAGTATCAACCCCAGGCTGTGCAGTTTATTAATCAGACCAAAGCTGAGATGTGGCACACCACTGCGAGGGGGGGGTGCTCCTACAGAGGTTGCAAACCTCATACGATATGTGAATAAGAAGAAGTAAGAGCAACTCCAGACAAGTTTAAATAAAGTTTCTATAGCATTTAACTGCACCTCCCTGGTCCTACCTTAGTTACCCAGCCATGTAGTAGATTAGTACAATGAGTTAGTGCAAAACACAGTGCTTATCCAAAATACAATAAAAATTAGGCTTAGATGTGTAAGTAAATAAATGCCATATAATGGCTCCACCAAGCCACAGCACTGTAAATTTCACTGCAGTTCTTCATATTGACACAATCAGGCTGACATCACCGATGCATCCCAACAATGATCCATTACATGCCGACATTGACCACCACACTTAACTGTATCAATGCGGGGAGTCTGCACCCATTACACCCCCATGTAGGTGGCTGTGTCCCCTCATCCCCCCACTTTAACTGTCTAACTCCACAGCACACAGATAGTGGAGTTAGGTGCTTATCCCACTGCTGGTGAAAAATCTCCCCATCGACGCAAAGCATGTTAACGTTGGGGTTTCCATGTCGGGGAGTCAATGTTGAAACTTCAATGTTCAAATGGTATACCCCATATAAGACAGTGTATGTGTGTTAGTGTGTGTGTATGTGTGGCAATGCTCTATGTGTGCAGACAGTGCACTGCTATGTTATACTGTAATATATGTATGTATGTATATTTGTATGAGTCAGCGTGTGTGTATCACAATAGTTAGAAAGTGCAGTTAGGATGCTCTTTGGTTAGTGCAAAAAGTGCTAGTCTACATGTCCCAGCTATCTAGATCAGTTTCAGCCTTCTGCATGTCATTGCTTATTTAACTGAGGTGTCTAGTAGCAACTCCCCACTCTCTGATGTCCCTCAGAGCCTGAAAAGAAGAAAACAATCCCTTGATATATTTTCTTTGAATCAGTAAACATGTGTTTAGATGGTGCACTACTATGTTATACTCACTGGAATATATATGCATATATGTGTGTATGTATTAGTCAGTGTGTGTATCACAGCAATTAGAAAGTGCAGTTAGGTGGCTCAGTGGTTAGTGCAAAAATCGCTAGTCTACATTCTCCCACTATCTAGATCAGTTTCAGCCTTTGCTTGTCATTTCTGATTTAAATGACAGTCTGTTGCTGCCCCTCTGTAACTGTCTCCCCCCATGCCAATCCCATCCCAAACCCAGCCCATATTAGTCTTCTGGCATGGGGATCTGCTTCTAGACCTAGTCCAACATCAATACCAGTGGCGAACATCTGGCACTGATAAATGCTTGTTTTTTACAGTGGAGGTTTGAAGTACTCTGTTCATATGCAATTTTTCATCTTAAAACATATCATGCTGTTAGATTTAGTAGTCACAAAGGCTTTTAATAGAAAAGGTAATATTTCAGTAAGTACATCAGCTTGGCCAGCAGAAATGTATGTGGGGCTAGTGGATTTTCCAAGTCACTAGCCCTTCTAGCTAGTGGTTGCAAAACTTAGAGAGCTAGTGGAGCCGAAATGACAGTCAGGAAAATAATGCAAAATTTAAGAAGTAATCAGTTTTAAGTTTTTATTTCTGATGCATTTTTCTTTTTCCTTTTGCTCATTAGAAAGCCTTCTATGTGGTAATATTGTGCTAGGTGTGTGGAACGGCTCTTAGCCTGTCAGATGATTTATCTATCTGCATCACCCCCACTACATCATCAGTATGGTGATCTCACTGAAAGTGACATCACAAGTGAATGACCTGGCAGTCACTGAATGGCTGTTCGGAAGCAACAGTGATGTCACAGTGAGTGAGGTAACAACAATACTGATGATGTAGTGGGGGCAGTAGATCTATATATGTCAGCTGCCAGACTAAGAGCTGTTCCACACAACACACCTGCTAACATCAGGTAAACAAACTTCTAATTAAACAAAGGGAAAATAAAAAGTAGCTCAAATATAAAAGGTAATGGTTGGTTGCTTTTTAGGTCTAATATTAATTTTAGGCAGTACACTAGGGCCCGGATATTCAAAAGGGTTGCGCATGGTGCAACAGTGTTGCGCCATGCTCAGCTCAACGATGCCTTGACGAGAAATATTCAAGGGGAAAATCGTGGCGGCACAAATCTCGATGCACTGGAGGCGCATCAGTAATGTATGCAGCACATGTGGGCGCATGCATACTCTGCACAGCCCGATATTCAGCCCGGGATGTGTGGAGCCATGCATGTGCAACCCCTACCTGTGCCAGCACAAAGATGATCCAAAAAAAGAAAGGAACAATGGATGGCCACCCACAGGTGAACTTCCACATTGCAGGGTGCAACACGGCAGCTGCCACCTGTAGGTGGCCACCAGATCTCCGGCTGCACCTCTGTGGTGGCACCCCCCCATGCCCGATTGCGGGCATCAGTAAAAAATAGATTAATCCTATATCCCTGGTGGTCCAGTGGACCACTGCCCACCCCATCTCAGGCTTAAGTGTGTAAAAATAGATTAATCCTACATCCCTGGTGGTCCAGTGGACCGCTGCCCACCTGATCGTGGGCTTAAGTGTGCAATAATAGCTAACTCCTATATCCCTGGTGGTCCAGTGGACCTGTCTGTCCGATCGTGGGCTGAATTAAAAAAATTATAACACTATTATCCCTGGTGGTCCAGTGGACCCCCCTCCCCACCTGCTCACTAATCCCCACGGCCCCGCTCCCCCTCCAGTCAGCAGCGGGCGGCAGCATCCCACCCACCTGCCATCCCGCCAACTGACACCATCGATAGGGCTGTGAGCCAATGGGTGTGCAGCCCATACTGTACTACACATTCCAGATATGATACATTCACATATCTGGAATGTTAGTATAGGCTGCACTCATTGGCTCACGCCAGGGACCAATGGGCATACAGCCCTATCGATGGTGTCAGTCAGTGGGCAACAGGGGCAGCAGGTGGGTGGTGCTGCTGCCCGCCACTGACCAGGGGAGAGTGATGTGGGGATCAGTGGGCGGGTGGGAGGGGTCCACTGGACCACCAGGGATAAAAGTGTTATTATTTTTTAATTCAGACCGCGATTGGACGGACAGGTCCACTGGACCACCAGGGATATAGGGGTTAGCTATATTTTCACACTTAAGTCCACTGGACAACCAGGGATAGAGAATTAATTCCATTGTTTACTTAGCCCGCGATCGGGCGGTCAGCGGTCCACTGGACCACCAGGGATATAGGATTAATCTTTTTTTAATGCAGCCCTCAATCTGACTGTGGGTCACATTGCTGCACTGCAGGGGGTGTCGGTCCCCGACGGCTGCTGCCTGGCAGGGTGCCAGGTGCAAGTCGTTGGGGATCGGCACACCTGCATTCAAATCGAAGACCATAATGACTTGTCAAATGGCCCCATTTGCACCTTCTGTACTTTTATGGTCTATTTGCATATCAACTTTTGAATATCGGGGTTGTTGTGCCTAGTGCAATGGACCTTGCGCTAGTGCATCCTCATGTTCCACTCTGGCCACTGGCACTGGCGCAGTGCCACTGTGCCATGTGCTCTGTGGGTGGCCAGGGTGCGATATTCAATGATGCTGAGCCATGGCGCAGCTCCATTGAATATTGCCCAGTCCACGCCCCTGCCCAGCCAAGTTGAGCTGCGCCCAGGCTTGCGCCACAGCCTGGCGCAGTTTGAATATCTGGGCCTAGCTCTTTAATTTCAGCCCCTCCATGGATCAGCCTGAGATGGGATTTCTTTTTTTCTTTTTTTTTTATTCTATTTATTCTCCCCTAGCTGGCAGGTCTCTGCCCCCAATCCACTTGATGGGAGACAGCTGAAACTTGTACAGTGGGCCCCCTTCTGGGGATCATGACAGGTAGTAGAGAGAGTATACATATGTATACAGATACAGTGTACTCCAAATCCCTGTCATGCTGGTTGCACTGTCCATTTCCATGCCATCATCTTGGTTACTGCATGCAGGGATCAGTATGACAAGCTGACGTTTTATTGTTATCTGTTGTCGACAGGGTGCTTCAGGTATGCACAATGATGTGTGTTTGTTGGATTTTCTTCCTGTTCATTTTCTTCATTCTCCCTTACCAGATGACCCTGACATACAACAGTATCTACCTGCTAGCCAGTGTTCACCAAGGTTCCCCACCTCCATTAGGGCAGTCATGTTTCCCCAAGTCCCATCGGGTATGACTAAACAGAAGCTTGTTTAATTAGGGTGAGACTGCAGGAAAAACATTGTGAAAACAGCTATTTCATAAGGACATGACAGATGCACGTCACTTTTGTTGCTTCACGTTATATATGCTCTTTGTGGTTGTTAGTTTTGCTTCTGCGTGTACTTTAGCAACATGTTTACTTCTTTTCCATTACCTCTTTTTTGTTTATACTGGGGCTCTTGCAATCACTGTGCTATTCGTGGACACAGCATTAGAATTTTTATGGTGCTGCGAGGTGAATCCTATATTGGCCAAATTAACATAAGAACATACAAAATAACAAAACTGCAAGCAGAAAAAGGTTGTACTGGTCTATCAAGTCTACATTCGAGTGTGCAGCTCAGTTACTTCCTTGGAGCTCCCCTCCCCAAAACTCCACCCAAAGTTATTCCCCACCTTCTCATTCCCTTCCCCTAACCCCTTCCCATTAGAGCCCTCCCTTCAGTCCTAATCCTCTTCATCACCCTATCCCGCCACCTCTTGAAACTGGCCATCATCTTTGCTGCCACCACTCCCTCCAGCAGCTGATTCCACTGCTTTACCACCCTTTCAGTGAAAAAGTGCCTCCTCAATTCCTTCTTGAATCTACCCCCCACCAATTTAAAGAGGACCTGTCACGATGGTCCAAAATGTTATAGCTTGTAGTCATTATAAGCAGTACTAGACCTTAAAGGGTGTGTGCATTTTTATTTTTGGCCAAGGTTTACTCTGCCTTCCATAATCTTGATTTGTTTTTGAGCTCTGCTGCACTTACCTTTGATGTTCTGCTGCTGGGATGCTGTCTCATGATGACATCACTATAGGGTAGAGGAGTGACTCACACTGTGCAGTACCATGCAGTTGCAACAACGTTGCAAGGGAAACCTATCAGTACTCGTTGTACATACTGTGTTCCCCCTTCCCCAAGACACCCTGTTAATAATGCCAAAATCCAAATGTCTTGTCAGTATTTTTTTTTGTGTGAAATTGACTCTGCCCTACAGTGATGTCAACAGTACAACCCTGGGCCCACAGCAACACCAGGCTTGCTATAGAAGATCTGGTACACCCTGCAGTTTTTAGCAGCTCAGAATGCAAAAACTAACTGCAGCGGACAGTAATGAAATACAAGTCCAGAATCAATGCCATAAGGGGTAATTTATGCATGAAAGTCAAAAAGACAGGTGAAGGTCCTCTTTAAGGTTATGTCCCTTTGTTGTACCCTCCTTTCTTAAGTTAAAGATGCCCTGCATACCAACCATGTTTATGCACTTAAGGACTTGAAGATTTCGATCATATCTCCCTTCTTCCTTCTGTCCTCCAGGGAGTACATGTTCAGTTCCTTCAGTCTCTCTTCATATGTTCATTTACAAACAAATCACCCTGGGCCAAGTAAAGACTATTATAGATTATTATAGGCTGTGTCTACCTCCCCTAATACCTCATCTGCCTCTTTCCCCTCCTTTATTTCCTCTTGGTCTAGTCCCCCTTCCCCGTGACTTGGAGTTATGTGGGGATTTTAATATCAGTTGGTTCCATGTGTGGTTCATAGCTCAGTGCTTGTGATACATACAGTAGAGCTGAATTATATAGGTTGTGCTTGGACACATTGGAGCTAGACCAGTAGGTAAGACAATGCCTGCAGAATGTATGAGTTGGATGAAATGGTTAGTGCTTATGTAACCTCCCTGCAAATGGGTGTTACCAAAAAGTCTTCCAGGAGCTTGCTTGAATGCTCCAAGCCTGAATGGTGTTTGGTGTTTAAGCCGTTTATCTGTGAGTGCTTTTAGAGTCTCTGGTACTGTCTCTTTAAGAGCTGTCTGCTTGCAGGCATAATTAGTTTGAATGGGGGGGACTGTGTGTTTTCCTGCTTGAGTCCCACTCGAGCTACTGCCAAATTGCTCTGTTTCTACCATTGCTAAGTGGGCAGAAGGAGCACTCTTCAAAGATGTAATTGTTTGCTTGTAACCTGTTAGCGAGTAATAATGAAAATGCAGTTTGATTTAACCTGCTTTCTTGTAGCAAGGACAGTGCAAAGGGCCACAACCAGCTGCAACCGATCCTGGCTATCCCCCCCCCATCCTGGGTACCCAGTGAAAGTGACAATTTGGGACTCTGAATATGCGCACAGTACTGTGATTATTAATGTGTTTAACCTAATTAACCTGATTTCCCCCTTCCTTGTTACAGCTCCTTAAATAAATCAGATCTGTTGGTTTCAGCAAAGATACACTGGCTGAGGTATTCGTTTATGTTAAAGTATTGTACTGTGCACTGCATCATCTTGTTTTGCAGGGGGTCCCTGGGGTCCAATCGATGGAGCCAGTTCTGGGGGTAAGTGTACATTGTGAAGATATTCCTAATGCATTGTGTGGGCCACTAGTGGGAAGAAAGGGGAGTTACAGTGTCCCAGAGGGCTGTGACCAAGTTAGTTTAACTACTGCAAACCCTGACCTCTGGGTGGAGGCACCCGCCCCTGGACCTAGGCCCCTCAACCTGTTAGTAGTTAAGCAGGCAGGGATAGTAGCCCTTCAGATTGTGCCACCTAGGGGTTACATCTTGGAGGCAGTGCTGGGATCGTGTGCCCTCTAATGGCCCTATTTACGAACCACTGTTAAGAAAAAAAATAAATAAATGGATACCCTGACAGAAGTGGCTGTGCACTGGTTGGTGGAGTGATGTACTGGGGAGGAGATCGACCCCCAAAATGCTATGCTTATTCTGGACATCCCCTTGGGTATCAATATGGATACTGTACAGGGAGTACTTTCCAAGGTGGAAGGTTTACAAAACCCTGTGGTGGTGGGTTGACATGCAGATCTGCTCACCCACACTTTCCTAGCCCTATTAGAGTTTAAGGATCCCATAGATAGCTCCAAAGTGCCACAGACTATTACCCCAGAGGGAGCCTTCACTGTCTGGAGAGTGATAACTAAGGACATTAAAGACCTGGGGGGGATTGAGCCCCCCCACTATCTGAAACTTTTGAGGAGAAATTTGCTAAAGGTTTGCTGGGGGAAGGGAAAACTGTGGAGGACTTGAATAAACTATTCTTGCCACCTGGGGGTGTTCCTCCCCCAACACCCTCTCCAGCTCCAGTACCCCTAATGGTGGCTGAACCAATGCAGGCTCCTATTTCTGCACCTGCCATTAGTCACGACTCTTACCGAAGGTTGAGGATCTTCTCTGGTACCCTCCCGACCCCCCAAGGGGAGGATGACTGTGAGACCTGGATAGACTATGTTGCCCCTCAAGTGCTAGAATGGCAATGCTCGGAAGCCAAAAAGCGAAAGAGGGTTAGTGAGAGCCTCTGAGGTCCTGTCCTGGCTACCATCCATGCTAAATGGACCAGTAACCCTGAAGTGACTGCACAGGACTATCTTGAGGCCTTCGAGAATGTGTATGGGAGCCCTGATTCTAATGAGTACCTAGGGGTGGAGAGTAAGAAATGCACAACAGTACCAAGGGGAGTTGTTTTCTGTGTATGTATCTCGGCTGGAAAAATTGTTGCAAGAATGCCTCAGAAAGGGTAGTTTGCCAGCGATTGAATTAGACCGAACCAGGCTGGACATGATCCGTAAGTCTGCCCCCCTTCTCAGAACTGCTGTTGCTTCAGTTATGCCTGGCAAATCGACTGGAATCCCCACCTCCTATGATGAGCTAATGAGAGAAATTCGAGGAGTTGAGAAAAGGCGACCTTGGGAGGGACTTGCATCAATAGCTGTGGCTACGACCCGAGTGACTGAGGGTGACCCATCAAGTGAAACTCAGGGGCAGAGGTTGGCAGTTAATGAGTGCTCTGAGAAGGAAAAGGATATGCCACAATGTGGTGAACTGTTGAGAGAGTTTGGGGAAATAAAAAACAGTCTCTTTAAGAAGGCCGCTCCTACAAGTATAGGCCCCGACCCTCATCCGACTGCATCTGCTATGGGGGTGGGGGTACCCATCCATGCATCTCCTGCTGACAACAGCTCAAAATTTGATGTCTTGACCATGGAAGTGGGGAAATTGACGAGATATCTCCAAATGCTTATCACGCCCTCAGACAGAGATGGCACCATGGTTTCCAGTTAATAATACCCCTGCCCTGGCTCCCAGTGTGATGTTTCAGCCAGCTCAAACTCCAGAAAGTATATTTTGCTATAATTGTGGGAAGGATGGGCACAGGAAGAGGGAATGCCAGTCCCCAAAAGACACTGACAAAGTTGCATATAGGCTACAAGGAGAGCTTCGGAGAACAAATCAGTGGTTAAGAGGTGCACTCAATGATCCCGGTGAGGGCCCCAAAAATTCTAACTCACGGCCCTTTGTGGCAAAGTTAGTTGCCCAGATCCCCGCTACCACCTCTCCAGACCGGTCCAGAATAGTGGGTCCCTCCATGGAGACCACTGTAAAGGTGAATGGAGTGTCTACAAGAGCTATATTAGACAGTGACTCCCAAGTGACAATTATGTTCCAAGACTGAAATCAGAAGCATTTGTCTGATGTACCCTTACAACTGTTGGAGGGACTGCATGTCTGGGGGTTAAGTGAGAAGGCCTACCCCTACTCTGGATACATCTGAATTTGGCTGTCTTTTCCACCTCTGTGGCTGGAGTGGCCGAGCAAGTAGAGACCCTGGCCTTAGTGTGTCCTTCTACCAGACTGTATGATGGGGTTCCTCTACTAATTGGGCCTAATGCACATATATTTTGACGGCTGGCACAGTTGTGTTATGAAAAACAGGGATCAAGGGCTGATAGAGCTTTAAGAATTCTAGCCTTGATTAAGAAGGCCTATGAGGCACAGAGAGATGTTGAAACAGTAGAATCAGAGGAACCGGTTGGAATTGTCTGGAGAAGGATCCTGAGTTTCTGATCCTGGCACCAAATGCCCAGTGTACCTTACAGGGAGAGGTCCGTATCAGAAAGGATGTCAAGAATAAAATATTAATGTTGGATGCACCAGGTGACAGAAAATTGCCGGAGGGACTGCTGGTCAAGCCTAGTATTTTGCCTGCTAGAGCCCATGCTTATGCCAGAAGGGTAATGGTTCAAGTTCATAATGTGTCTGACAGAGATTCAAGTAAATAGAGGTTGCACCCTGGCTAATGTGCATTGTGCAGACACTGCAGTGCTACCTAGTAGCAAGAGTTCAGGGAAAAATGACAGAATAATGCCTGACTTGTTTGATTTCGGTGACTCCCCATTGCCTGCTGAATGGAAAGTGAGGATCAGTGAGAAGCTTGCCCAGAGAGACCAGGTGTTGTCTTTAAAGGAATGGGACATAGGATGTGTGCAAGGAGCTGAGCACCATATCCGGCTGCATGATGAAAGGCCATTTCGTGAGAAGTCTCGACGCCTGGCACCTGCTGACATAGATGATGTGAGACGGCATCTGCAAGAGATGCTAGCTGCTGGTGTAATACAAGAATCCATAAGCCCCTATGCTTCCCCCATTATGGTAGTGAGAAAAAAGAATGGGACAGTAAGGATATGCGTGGATTATCGGACTTTAAACCAGCGGACTATCCCTGATCAGTATACTATGCCCCACATTCAGGATGCTTTGGACTGTCTAAACGGGAGCAAGTGGTTCTCTGTGCTGGATCTCCGCAGTGGGTACTACCAGATCCTGATGGCCCCCGAGGACTGTGAGAAGACAGCCTTTATCTGTCCGCTTGGCTTCTATGAATTCATGAGGATGCCTCAAGGGATTTCAGGCGCCCTGCCACTTTTCAAAGATTGATGGAGCGTGCAGTGGGGGACATGAACTTACTTGAGTGCCTGGTATACCTAGATGATGTTATTGTGTTTGGCAGCTCACTGGAGCAACATGAGAGCAGATTATTCAAGGTGTAGGACTAACTGGAAGACTTTGGCCTTAAACTGTCCATTAATAAGTGTCAATTCTTTCAAACATCAGTAAAGTATGTGGGACACGTAGTATCCACCAAGTGAATAGAGACCGACCCAAGTAAAGTTGAGGCCTTGACCACCTGGCCACAGCCCAAAAATCTAAAAGAACTGCAAAGATTCCTGGGATTCTGTGGTTATTATCGGTGTTTCATCAAGTACTATTCAAGAGTGATCTGCCCTTTACTTAACCTTGCTCAAGGGTATCGCCCAACCCACAAAAGATACAAAAAGTCAGCATCCCTCGAGACTGAGTGTATTTTCATCCAAGTGAAGTATTTGGAGCCCACTGGACTCCTGATTGTGAGACTGCTTTTCATGAGATCATATATCAACTTACCCACGCTCCAGTGTTGGCCTATGCTGATCCAACAAAACCTTAAGTTCTGCACAGTGATGCAAGCTTGCAAGGGTTAGGGGCTGTGTTGTACCAAGAGTACGAGAATAGCCTGAGACCAGTGGCCTTTGCCAGTAGAAGTCTGACCTCATCCGAAAAGAACTATCCTGTACATAAGTTAGAATTCCTAGCTTTGAAGTGGGCCATTGTTGACCAATTCCATGAGTACTTGGATGGGGCTAAGATACTGGTAAAAATTGACAATAATCCTTTGACCTATGTGCAGACTTCAGCTAAATCAGATGCCACTGACCATAGGTGTCTTTCTGCATTATCTACATAAGACTATGCTCTTGAATACAGAGCAGGCCTGAACCACATAGATGCTGATGCTCTCTCTCCCGGAGGCCTGTTTCCCAGAATGACTAGGTCAGACTGTCACAACCCGATATTCGAGCACTATGCCAGAAGTTTGACAGGGAGGAACAAAAGTCCATGGATGCAGTGGACTGTATGGTGGATTGTTTGGAACCTTCTGAGAAATGCATACCTGCTGCTTATTGCCACTTTTCTGCAACAGACATTGGTGCACTGCCTCAGCTGGACAATGACAGTATTTGGCGGTCTCAATCCAGAGATCCCATGATCAAATCAGCTTTAGAAGCCTTCTATGCAGGGAAAGATGTGTTCAAATTACGTTCCACTGATTTGAGAACTGCATTGCAAGGTTTTATTTAACTCTAAAAATTGATTAGTGTTTTGCTCATGAAAGTTCTAAAACATTGTGAAAATGCATAGCACTTACCTCACTGTGTTTAACAAACATAACACTTTCAGAAAACCTACATAAATACTTTCTGTACAGTTAGTATTGTCCCAAGAAAAAAACTGCTAATCAATTATTTAAAACCCTGCATCGTTATACAAAGAAGGTCCTACGTTGAAACTGATCAATAGACTGTTATATAGAGAAACAATAGACAGAGGGGGACAAGTAGACAAACAACAACTAGTGCTGCCCACTGCTTTTCGAGACTCATTGCTGAGGTCCTTACACAACCACATGGGGCACCTTGGTATAGACAGAACACTTGACTTGGTGAGATCCAGATTCTATTGGCCTAAGATGGGGGCTGATTTGGAGCAACACATTCAAACTTGTAGTTGCAGCTTACAGAGAAAAGCTTTGCCCCAGAGGGATGCCCCCTTTGTTAATATCACCACCAGTGCACCCATGAAGCTGGTCTGTATTGATTTTCTGAGTCTGGAGTCAGATCAAAGAAATATTAGTAATGTGCTGGTGGTCACTGACCATTTTATGAGATATGCCCAAGCTTTCCCCACCAAGGACCAGAAGGCATCCACTGTGGCAAAAGTACTTGTGGAAGACTTTTTTGGTCACTATGGGGCTCCACAAAGAATCCATTCTGATCAAGGAAGAGGCTTTGAGAGTTATCTGATCAAAGAGATGCTATCTCTGTGGGAAGTGCGAAATTCCAGAACCACCCCTTACCACCCCAAGGGGGACCCACAGCCTGAACATTTCAACCGCATCTTGCTAGATATGCTAGGCACCCTCCACCCAAAGGACAAGCCTAGATGGAGCCAACAAATTAGCACCCTGGTACATGCCTACAATTGCACCAAAAGTGATGCCACTGGGTTCTCCCCCTACCGCCTGATGTTTGGAAGAGAGCTCGACTGCTGGTAGATGTGTGCTTTGGGGTCTCTCCTGATGGGGTTTGAGCTGACAGCTTTTTACAGTATGTGCAAAAGTTAAAAGCCCAGCTAAATCATGCAGACCAACTGGCTCAAACCATGGCTGCCAAACGAAATCTGGCCAACAAAGAAAGGTATGATAAAAAGGTGAAAGCACAGGAACTCCAGGAGGGAGATCGGGTATTGCTAAGAAATCTGAGACTGCATAGCAAACACAAGATTGCTGATAGATGGCACCATCTCCCTCACATTATAGTGGGCAAACTAGATGATCTGCCTGTGTACAAAGTAAGGCCTGGGAATAATTCAAAGGATGTTAAAACAATGCATAGAAATCATTTACTGCCCATTGGACAAATCTTGATTGCAGGGACATCACCAGGGGTGCAAAGTTAGGGGGGCTAATGCCCCTAAGTCAAAATCCTAACAAAGCTGGGGGGGTCCAAGGGCATGCCCCCCCCGGAAAATTTTGAAATTTTACCTTCAAATGGTGGCTTTTCCTGCATTTTAGTGGTGAAAAATATGTTTGAGAAGCCTAGTTGTCAGCCATATATTTAATATGGTACATGTGGAAAAATGTGGTTACTGGTCCACCGACGACAGGTTGCAGGAGGACCCCAGAGCAAATGAGAGACCAGCACAGCCAGACATACCATTATCCCAGCAAATGTGCTGGGAAGGTTGCAGGAGGACCCCAGAGCAAATGAGAGACCAGCACAGCCAGACATACCATTATCCCAGCAGATGTGCTGGGAAGGTTGCAGGAGGATCCCAGAGCAAATGAGAGACCACCACAGCCAGACATACCATTATCCCAGCAGATGTGCTGGGAAGGTTGCAGGAGGAACCCAGAGCAAATGAGAGGCCAGAACATCCAGGCACACCATTATCCCAGCAGATCTGCTGGGAAGGTTGTAGGAGGAACCCAGAGCAAATGAGAGACCAGAACAGCCAGACATACCATTATCCCAGCAGATCTGCTGGGAAGGTTGCAGGAGGACCCCAGAGCAAATGCGAGACCAGAACAGCCAGACATACCATTTTCCCAGCAGATCTGCTGGGAAGGTTGCAGGAGGACCCAGAGCAAATGAGAGACCAGCACAGCCAGGTACACTCATTATCCCAGCAGATCTGCTGGGAAGATTTCAGGAGGAACCCAGAGCAAATGCGTAGACCAGAACAGCCAGACATACCATTATCCCAGCAGATCTGCTGGGAAGGTTGCAGGAGGAACCCAGAGCAAATGAGAGACCAGCACAGCCAGGTACACCATTATCCCAGCAGATCTGCTGGGAAGATTGCAGGAGGAACCCAGAGCAAATGAGAGACCAGAACAGCCAGGCACACCATTATCCCAGCAGATCTGCTGGGAAGGTTGCAGGAGGAACCCAGAGCAAATGAGAGACCAGAACAGCCAGACATACCATTATCCCAGCAGATCTGCTGGGAAGGTTGCAGGAGGACCCCAGAGCAAATGAGAGACCAGAACAGCCAGACACACCATTATCCCAGTAGATCTGCTGGGAAGGTTGCAGGAGGACCCCAGAGCAAATGAGAGACCAGAACAGCAAGACATACCATTATCCCAGTAGATCTGCTGGGAAGGTTGCAGGAGGACCCCAGAGCAAATGAGAGACCAGAACAGCCAGACATACCATTATCCCAGCAGATCTGCTGGGAAGGTTGCAGGAGGACCCCTGAGCAAATGAGAGACCAGAACAGCCAGACATACCATTATCCCAGCAGATCTGCTGGGAAGGTTGCAGGAGGACCCCAGAGCAAATGAGAGACCAGAACAGCCAGACACCATTATCCCAGCAGATCTGCTGGAAGGTTGCAGGAGGACCCTGAGCAAATAAGAGACCAGAACAGCCAGACATACCATTATCCCAGCAGATCTGCTGGGAAGGTTGCAGGAGGATCCCAGAGCAAATGAGAGACCAGAACAGCCAGACACACCATTATCCCAGTGGATCTGCTGGATATCGGTGTCATACATGTTTTACTATTTTATTATTGTGCTGATTTTGGAAGAAGTAGCTCAACCTTTCTGTTTGTCATGGATGCAGTCTCGTCAATCACATCATCAGTGTCAAGTTGTCTGCTTTCTTCGGTCTGAATGTTGAGAATTCCAAGTGAACTCAATCTGTCATTTTCTGTCTTGTTTCTCAGATATGTCTTAATGTGACTCATGGAACTAAAGGAGCGCTCACACACACATGTGGTAACTGGGATTATTAAAGCAATCTGCATTGCTTTATGCAGCGTCAGATACATGATTTCTGAAGTACATTATAAAGATTGGTCATATTGTGTGGGACGTTCATTTTCTGGCAGCCGACAAATGAGTTTCTTGCTACTACTAGTTCCTCTTCCAGAACTGGACAGTCATACATCTCTCCAAGTGGCCTCAGTTTGTCCTGGTCCAAGAATGTGTTAGACTGTGGTCTGAGAGCATTGATAGCAACCATCAGTGTTTGGTTATGCTTGGAAAACCTTCTGTCAATCTCTCCAATCATTTTGTCAATCACAGGGAAAAAAACAGTGATTCTCAAATGCACAGCAGTTCTTGGATCATGTGATGCTGATGCACTTTGTTCAGTTCCAGTTCGTGAAGCTGGAACAAAGTGCGAGGTAGTTTCCTTTGCCTCTGTGGACTCGGAGTGTTTTCGGGTGTCTGTGTCCCATATTTTTCTGCCATATTTTCAGCTTCCCTGTAGAGAACTAGAAATCTGACTTCAGTACGAAATTGTGCACATCCAAAGTCCAAAGCCTGAGTCTGAAGTAAGCTATTTGTTCCATCAGCCACTGACAGTAGTTTGTCAAACATTTTAAGGAGGAAGATATTGTTGAATTCTAGAAGCTTGCTGTGGAGCCCTCTGGCCTTTGCAGTTTCTCCTTCTTCACATTCTGAAAGATATTTCAGAAGAGCTGGATAAGTTTCTATTACTGCCTTTGTTGCTCGCTTTTGACAAGCCCACCTGGTAGAACTTAACTCTGGTATCTCAAGAATTCTAGTCAACCCAAGCTCCTTTTGAACATTTAAGAACCCCTGGTGAGTCAGGACAGATTTGGAAAAGAACGTGTGTATCTCTTGAAGCATGTCAAAGAATTTCCATACAGGAAGAAGTGATGAACAGGCATCTACAAGGACCAAATTCAGAATATGCGCATAGCAATGAACATATATAGCATATGGATGCTTATGACGAAATAGTTCCTGGACTCCATTTCAGTTGCCGCTCATAACAGATGCACCATCATAAGTTTGAGCTACGCAAGTCACTGAATTCTCATGGAGGGCCCAGTTAGTCAGCTTTGAGCACAGTTCATTTGTCAGACTCTGGGCATCTAATGCTGTTACTTGATGGAACACAAAATTTCTCTACAGGGAACCATGGTGAACATACGAAGGCAAATACTCATTTGTTCTCTGCAAGCAACATCTCTAGATTCATCAGCAAGTATTGCAAAATACTTGGCTTCTTTTACCTCATTTAAAATTTTCTCTCTTATTCATTTTGCACAACATTCTATCGTCTGATTTTGACTGAGAGGTGAGAGATAGGTTTCATTTCCTGGCATGTGAATCTGCAAATTTTGCAATTCAGGATCAAACTTTTTTAGAAGATCAAAAGTCTCAAAAGTTACCCTGTTTGAGCTCCTTCACACTCCTATGGCCTCGAAAGGCAGTTCCTGTCTGCCAAACAACAAAACAATCTCAACTATTCTTTTCAGGTACTCCCTGCGCTTTTTAATATCTGCAATCATTGCCGAATCCATTAGCTGTATAATATTGCCTCATTCTTTAGATTTCACATAAGTAGACCAGGCCTCCATTGCTCCTGTATGTGTTGTTGTTTGTTGGTGTTCTCTCATCTTCTCTATTGCCTTCTTCCAGTTGTTAAACCCTCTGGACGTGAAAGCAATGTCCGCTCGACCAATGCAACTTGAAAACATTCTGCAGGCAAAGCAAAATATAACATCATTGCTTGCACTATATTCAAGCCATTTAAATGATGCATACCAGCTGCTTGAAAATGAGCAGCTTCTGCTTTCCCAAATCCTTTGTGGAAAACTAGACAGCTTTGGCTGCATAGGACCTGCTTCTTTGGTTCCCAGATCACTGGGTACAACAGTAGCAGCAGGCGTAAATCTTGCTACTGATTCAAGTGCATCACGAGATGTTCCAGGAGATGATGATGTGTTTGCTACATCTTCTGGTACTGGAACTTCCACTTCATTTCTTAATGGCTGCTCTGCTTGCAGCTGTTGAGCATCACTGGGGTCTGGAAGTTACTTTCTATTCTGATTTTTTGATTTTGGACGGAAGAAGTCACAGATACTCATTTTTAACAAGGCTGATGAGTGTGTGGCAAGAACTAACTAAAAAGTAAATTATTAGAAAAACGCCCTTTTATTGGGTCTGGCACACAGGGATGAAATGTTTATGTGACAGACTTAGTCTAACACACAGGGCTCACAGTATGCGAAGTGGAGAGTGTAACCTACTGGAAAACTGTTATTTAATACAATAGATGGAGCCTAACACACAGGTCTCACAACAGTATGCAAAGTAAAATGAGTATGCTACTCGGTGGAAAACTGTTTTTTTTTATAAAACAGACGGTTCCCCTTGTTCATAAAAAAAAGTGTCTGAAATTAAACTAGTTAACGGTCCCCTTGCTTGTGATGTTAAGCTATACAAACCCGAGGCAGGGTGAGGGTATAAGGCAATTTAGGAAAAAAAAAGTTCTGCTATTTTTATTCTAAATTTGCGAGTCTAAAACATAAACCACAAAAGTGATGTTCTTCAGTCTTTCTGAGTTGTCAGCTCTTCACTAGTCAGTGTAGTACTCAATTTACACAGTAAAATAGTAAATGTGGAAATATTTTAAGTTGCAAGTAAGAAAAAAAGACACATATATGCAGTAGTTAGTAATGCTGCTGTATGGCAGCACTCCCAGCAGGTTGTCTGTGTCTCAGCTTTTCAATTTACCTCAAGACTCACACACAAACACAACCTCCCCCCTTGTATTTTCACTCAGAGAAAAAATAATAAACACTACACTATTTATTTAGCTCTCAAGCCTCTTAGCCCAACAAGTGAACTGAGTATATTCAATGATAACTGTCTGAAACATAGATTGAATTCTGATTTCAATCTCCCAATTTCCCAAACAGTGCCTCTGATCTGCTGCTCGCTCTGCCTCTACCAACTACAACTGCGTCACCAGTTTTTCTTACTGCACACACAATGGGAGCTATTGTATACCACGTGTGTGTTGGAGAAGCACACCACGTGTTTGTCCACTGATTGGCTCACTGTGCAAGCAAGCTGCTGTGCTGTTGGTAGGCAGAGTATGAGGCGAAGTGCCAGTCACAGAATTCAGGAATGAACCCTCCTGCTGCTCTCCTCCTTCTATCATCCCCGCCTGTCCTCCAACAACTGATGCGTTTCATTAAATAAACCTCCCAATGGTCTAGATCTGCTGCGCTGCCTGCCCACACATACACACACACACACACATACCAGACAACTTACGCCGCGGCGCTGATGACTCCAGTCCTTTCCTTGCAGTTGCTTGCTAGTGTCACAAACTGTCACTGCCAATTTCATGTCCTGAAAATGAATCCATCCCACACAGGCTGTGTCTCTCTCACTCTCCCCTCCCCCGAGCCACTCTAGCAGCACTACTAGCAATCCAAGTCTCAAGGCACGGGATGGGTGGGTTTGGGTTAGCGGAGAAGAAGGAAGGAGATTGGAGCGGGATTAAGCCAAGGAGTCCTTGGCTTGATCCTTCTCCACTAACCCATCCATCCTGTGCCTTCCCCGAATCCATTCCGATTCCACAGTGTCAGCATCGGCGATGAGCGTTTGCTTTACTTTGTTGGGGGAGAGGGGAGGGTCATTTTCTCGAGAGGCTGAGAGCTAAACACTGGAAGTGAAAAACGACCCTCAAGTCTGAAGCCTCAAGTTCAGAGAAATTTGATTTTGAAGGAATGACATTTCTGTCGGCTCGGCTCACGGCTGCTGCAGTTCTGCTGTAACAAACAACGTCTCACGAAAGAGCTGCTCTACCGAAACTAAGTAAACCTGCATTCCACGTTCCTCCAGACTACTGACCCGGGTTGACAGTAAAAAGCACAGCACCTCTAAGACTAACAAGGAAATAAACCTCACAGAACAAAACATTTGTGTTACAACATGACTTCTGTTCATAAAAACATGTAAATGTTAAACCAGTAAGGTATAATCCGTCCCTACACACAAACAAAGCTGGAAGGTTGAGGAGCCCATGCAGGTTCCTGTCAAAATATCGCCAGGGCTACCGAAATATTTTTTTTTTTTGGTCAAAATGTTTTCTGTAATAAAGACAGTTATATATATTAACACATTTAATGCTGGCAATATTAAAATGTGTGTGTGGGGGTGAAAGTAGCAATTCTTCGACAGGAAACTTCAAGTGCCTCCAGAGAACCTACGGTGGCCATGGCCACCCTTCACGACACTATAAAACAAGCCGGTGTCAGTTTGTCAGAATAAAGACAGCGAACTTTGATTTTGTAAACCAGCTGCATCGAAACACAAGTAACCCAAATCGCCAGTCGTTATGTTGTGACACCATACGTGATACACTTGAGCCTACTGACGGCATGATGGTCTTCCCACTTCTCACCGACAACCCTGACATTATGCTAAGCATAAGCAACTGCAATAATAAACACCCACCAAAGCGTAGGTATAGCATTTTTTTAAACACAATCCTGCTTACTAAGGTGCAAAACTTGAGCTGGAAATTACTCCACACGAACTGTGAACCATGACTCTGATGACTGTAAAAAAATTGTTTTTTTTAGTGCCGCCTGGCCGAGGCCGAGCCCGAGCCCGAGCCAGTTTCTTAACTGTTCATGATCACATTCTGCAGCCGCATCAGATGCGGCTGCAGAATTTAAACAGTTAAGAAACGGAATTTAATTTTTTTTTATGCAAATGATTGGGGGGCTTTAACTTAGATTGGGGGGGCTGTAGCCTCCCCAAAAACAACGTGGTGATGCCACTGCTTGATTGAGTCTGAGCCCCCAGAAAATGCCCCCTCTAGACCAGTGACTAGAGCTGCTGCTAAGAAAAAATCAAGAAAGTCTGCACCTACAGAAGCTGAGTTAAAGTGTTCTCCTTCACAAGTCCCAGTTGAACATGACGGTCAGTCTATGTCAGAGGAAAGTGAGTGTGGTTTTAAATACTACCCTTCTTACGAACTGAGTCAATTATTTCAGAGCAATCCCCTAGTCAATTCTGGAGATGAAGCTGGGCCTTCTGGACTGTATAAGCCCCCAGCTTTGTCCCTGGATCCAATGCTCCCAGAAAGTGAAATGCAAAGCATTAAGTCTGATGATATGGAATCATTGTGTATGGTTGAACTGTTTGAGCTTTCAGAGGGGGGAAATGATGGACTGGAACAGACTGGTGAAATACCAGAACAAAAAGAGTGTGTTGAGTGCCCTGATAATTCACTGCCCATGTCAGAAAGCTCTCCATGTGAGCCAAGTGTTGTGGACTCAGAGATTGTAACTCCTGGAGCTGAAAGTGCCTCAAGTTCAAGCCTCTCTACCCCATTGGAGACTCCCCTGACAAGTGAGGACAATGTTGAAAATCAGGCTCAGAGTGCAGAGACTGTAACAGTTCCCCCTAGAAAGACTGGTCGAGCTGTAAAGCCTGTGGTGCACCTCAGTTATGATTCTCCTGGGAGGCCTGTGGACTTGCCTCTCAATGTTGTCCATAAAGGAATGTATGTGTCCCTAAGCTCATTGCCCAAACTGAACATCAGTGCTAACTCCAAGTTACTTGTGTTGCCCTCTAGATATGGTGCCCCTGCCCTATCCAGCCCCAAGGCAGCTGATAGGGAAGGGCTCCCTCTCTTCAAGTTTCATGTACAAGAGGTAATAACCTGAGTTATGGTACAATGTGTGTGTAATACTGTGTAAAAAGTGACGTACTGCAAAGTTTCAGAAATGTGTTCCTGGTAAAGTGATATATTGACTGATGATTACATGTATAAGCCTAATGTGATACTGATGTAGATGTATATGGGTGTATTGAAACTTATGGGGTACTTGCTTGACGCGGACGCCAAGCTTTCCCAGGCCAGAAAGCATGTAACCCCCCTGCAAATGGGGTTACCAAAAGGTCTTCCAGGAGCTTGCTTGAATGCTCCAAGCCTGAATGGTGTTTGGCATTTAAGCCGTTTATCTAAGAGTGCTTTTAGAGCCTCTGGTACTGTCTCTTTAAGAACTGTCTGCTTGCAGACATAATTAGTTTGTATGGGGGGGACTGTGTGTTTTTCCTGCTTGAGTCCCACTCGAGCTACTGCCAAATCGCTCCGTTTCTGCCATCGCTAAGTGGGCAGAAGGAGCATTCTTCAAAGATGTAATTGTTTGCTTGTAACCTGTTAGAGTAATAATGAAAATGCAGTTTGATTTAACCTGCTTTCTTGTAGCAAGGACAGTGTAAAGTAGCTCCCTCATGTTGGTTCTGAACTGCCGAATTGGACCAATCAGGTGGGGATCCTTTAAAATGGAGCCTGCTTTTGGTGAATCGGAACTTGGACTCTCCTCTGGAGCCTGCTATAAGGAGATTGTAAGGGCAGTGACTCTGGGAAATGTAGTTTTGACTTTGGTACCTTTTTTCCATCAACAGGGGAGTTTACTGTGAGTGACAGCCAAACCAGCCAACTGAACTGGGAGGAACTCAAAGGAAATGCCCGGCTCTGTCTACTGGAAAGATCAGATCAGGTTGGGCTGTGAAGAGACGGGGAGCTGTGTGCTTCTTCGGTATGTAGTTTTAGTGTGGGAATCTCGTATATGGCCCTAAGTTTCGGTCTGCAGTTTGTGCAAGCGCCTGTTCGGACTGAAACCAACCTGTGAAGTGAATCAAGGAGATCTGAAGAGTAGAAACCAGGCTCACCCTGTAGAAGACTGGAGAAATTGCTGAATCACGCTTGGTCTGTCAGGAACTGAATCTGCTGTGTGTTCTCCCGGGTCTTGTGCAGTAATTGCGATTGGGATAAAGAAGCAGCTTGCCTGGTATAGTACTTTCCTTTTACATATAAATGTGTGTAGTGCTTGTGGGGAATCACGTTTCAAATCCCCTGTACAGTGAATAGAGTGCATGAAGCTGGAAGTAAACCCCAGTTTAATCCAGACTACATCCATTTGCTCTAAACTGCAGTGGGCTCCAGTCACAAGGACCTTGTCTACATGGTCTGCTCCTCCTGGCAATCCAGGACAATCTGCCTTCCATCCAGTACCCAGCATTGAGTTTGTGAGTACAAACAGGGTAGCTCCCTGCCATCTGTTTATCGAATTGCAAGTGTGTCATCTAATTGTTTTTTGGTTTTTTTTTCATTTCTTCACGAGCTGAGCCAGCTGGCTCCGGATTACAATTTGAGTATTGTGCCAGTGTTTTTTACATCACAGGGCCCCAACCAGCTGCAACCGATCCTGGCTAGCCCCTGCCCCATCCTGGGTACCCAGTGAAAGTGACAATTTGGGGCTCTGAATATGCGCACAGTACTGTGATTATTAATGTGTTTAACCTAATTAACCTGATTTCCCCCTTCCTTGTTACAGCTCCTTAAATAAATCAGATTTTTTGGTTTCAGCAAAGTTACATTGGCTGAGGTATTTGTTTATGTTAAAGTATTGTACTGTGGTTTTTGCACTGCATCATCTTGTTTTGCAAGGGGTCCCTGAGGTCCAGTCAATGGAGCCAGTTCTGGGGGTAAGTGTACATTGTGAAGATATTCCTAATGTATTGTGTGGGCCACTAGTGGGAAGAAAGGGGGGTTACAGTGTCCCAGAGGGCTGTGACCAAGTTAGTTTAACTACTGCATACCCTGACCTCTGGGTGGAGGCACCTGCCCCTGGACCTAGGCCCCTCAACCTGTTAGTAGTTAAGCAGGCAGGGGTAGTAGCCCTTGGGATAGCGCCACCTAGGGGTTACACTTAGATACGTCAGCATGGATATGAACATAGGTCAGTGATTGTAGTACATATGAACTGGATTGGTTATGACTAATACTTAGATACTTAAACAGATGATATGGCAACTTGTTAGAACTTGATGTTTTGGCCTTTCTCTGTATCCCACCTTTGGCAGGATTCTTTGTTGAGTAGGACTGAAAGCCCCTGACAGGTGAAATAAGAGTGCCAGAGAAGGAGGAGGAGGCAGGGGAGGATGGAGGGCGAGTACGGCTCAATCTAAGCAGAGTGGCATAACCTAAGGGTTAAATAGGAGATGGTGGAGGAGCTGCCCCCCCCCCCATAGAACCTCAGGCTACAGCCTTTCAATTGGGATCAGGAGCTGGCACCACTCACACCTCTGTAACTGAGGACCACATATCTCAATTAATAACTGAACCCACCAGGCTCAAGAGTAAATCTGGCAATCATTCCCATTTAGACAGGGTCCTTACCAGCAGCCAGCTAGGGGAGAATAAATAGAATAAAAAAAATCCCATCTCAGGCTGATCCATACAGGGGTCAAATTAAGTTCTGCAAAATCCACTAGCCCCACTGACTTTTCTACTGGCCCAGCTGATCTACTTATTAAAATATTACCTTTCCCAGTACATTCCCTCATGGCTACTTAAAAAGATTTTTGACTATCTCAAAAGAAAATTTAACAGCATTTGCCTAGTGCAGTGGTGCCAGTTTTGACCCTGTCCACGAACATCCACATGTGGTCACACAGTTGACAATACAGGAACGGACAGCTAGGACCACCATCCCAGTACACACACACACACACACACACACACACACATGGTTCCATGTCATAATAGCGATTGCAAAACAGCTATTGCTATTATGGCGAGTGTATATCACTGAAAAGCAAATCGACGATATACACATGCCGGCGAGAAGACCTCCGGCAACAACACTAAGTGTTTTTCCGGGGGTGTTGTGCCCTTCCCCCCACACCCCCAACTATAGATTTCTAACTCCATGGAGGTGCATGTTAGGGAGGGGGCGATACTCCCCTTGCAGCAAAAAAAATTAAGCCAGCTGCAGGCAGTGGCAAAATAATGTCTCCACTCGCTGCCCAGAACCCAGTACCTGTTGCACCAGAACTCGCCTCCCTCACCACCACACCACAAGGCTAGCTTGGCTGCAGCAGGCTGACCACTCCCCTACAAACCCTTCCCTATCCCTCCCCTTCCCCTAACTATATCTCCTTCAGGTTGCCCTTCCCTATGTTTGCTTTTGCATAGTGTTGCTACCCTTGCAGGGTAGCCCATGGGGATAGCGCTGAATATGAGTCGCCATTTTGACAGTCACTCATATTCGGTCGCTATACACACTGGACATACACACACACACACACACAAACACACACACACCATGGCAAACATTCTGCATTGACAAATGCTTGTTTTTTTTATACTATATATTTATTATATTTTCCATATAAAAAAGGGTTTACATATAACAATTCAAAACTGTATCAAGATACATCAATTAAATGCTTGAGGTTACAATTTCCATAATACATTTTGGACAGAGAAAGTTGCAAAGAAATTTATATTTTAGACTTGTTATAATCAGCAGTGACAATACAAGAATGTAATACATTGTTGAGCTGCCCTTAACGGAGCTTCATATAGAAGAAAAGAACATTTAGGGTATAAAGGTAGAGTCCAGAGATGAAATATACAGAATCCAGTTCCACCATCTAAGTTCAAATGATGGCCATCTATCTGAACATCTAGCTGTAAGTCTTTCTAGGATGTACATTTCCCCCACTATTGCATGCCAGGCCTGAACAGTAGGGGGAGCTCATTGGCCCCAACTTCTAGTAACAGCTTTTTTAGCTGCCAATATATAGGTAACTAATAAAGATCCTCTGGATAAGGGAAAATCTTCTGGGGAGACTGAAACAAGGACCAGTTCAGGTGTCAGTACTGCCTCTGTCCCCACCAGTTCCGATAAGGCCTCGGAGATATCTCTCCAGAATCCTGCTAATCTAGGGCATGCCCCCAAAATATGGGTCTGGCCAGCTAAGGGCTCCCCACACTCCCTCTAACAGCTTCCTGATGCTCCAGGTGAGAACCTGACCAATTTTGTTGGAGTATGAAAATACCTATTTCTTGTCTTCCACGCAAATTCTCATCAGTAGGGGGCACCCAGGATACCCATTGAGAGTTTAGTGTACTTTTACCAGATCTCCCCTGAAATTGGGGTCAGGAGCTCCCTATTCCAGGCTGCTAAAATACCTTGAGTCGAATGTCTAGAAAACTCTTGCATAGTCCTATATAATAATCCAGTAAAGTAGGGCCAGGCTGCCCTCAGCACGTGGTCATAGCTAAGGTCAGCAATAGAGGTGAGGGGTTAGGAAGCACACTACAGGTCCCTCCCTTCTGCTCTATACTTTCTCTCAGTCATGTGTACTGTATATCGGAAAATCATGCCGTGGAATATTTAAAGTCTCTTGAAGTTTGTGGAAAGAGAGGACTCCCACAGAGTCAGTTATGTTAAAGATAAAGGATAAACCTCTTTGCCTCCAGCTGGCTAGAGTATGTTCCAGTTCTAGAGAGGAGGACTGAATTACCGAGTTCAACAGGTTAAGATAAAAACAAACTGGCCCCAGCTCAACAGAGTGGATAAGCCAACGCCAAGTTTCTAGGTTAGATTGAGTGCTGTGAGCTTAAATATGCTTCCTCTTGGCAGGGAGATAAATGGAGTATGAGAGGTCTGTACCATCTAGCACCTTATTTAAGACAAATTCCAGAGTCTTCCAGGGTATACTGTACACTGGGTTACTCCAGTTAAAAACTCTAGCCTGAACAGTAGCATACACATATTTCTGAAGGTCTGGCAGATTCAGACCTGCCTTACTTTTCGGAAGCATCAATGTGGACCACTTAATCCGCATTTTTTTGCTGGCCCAGACGCATCTAGCTAGAGATTTGTTTCAGGATGGAAAATATATCGGATCTGGCATAATTGGTATGGTTTGGAAGAGGTATAACACATGGGGTAGGATGTTCATCCTGATAAGATCAACTCTAGAGTATAAGGGTAAGTGGAGCTGAGACCACTGGTGCAAATTGGATTCTATTTTTTGTGTGAGGGGTTTGTAGTTTACCAAGGTAAGGTGTAATAATTGACGTGGTAAATATATGCCCAGATATTTCACTTTAGTACTATTCCAACGTAGGGGTAACCTAATCTTTAAAGTCTGTGAGGGAGTAAAATGAAATGGCAGGACCTCCATTTTAGAGGAATTTTTTTGTACCCCGAGATATGGAAAAATTGGTCTAAAACCTCCCAGATTGCCGGAATGGAAGATTCAGGATCCACCACTGTTAATAAAATATCGTCAGCATATAAAGCCAGTTTCCAAATCCGGTTACCCACTTGAGTGCCTGATATCCTCACAAAGTCCCTTGGCATCATAACCAGAGGCTCAATATAGACGGCAAACAACAGTGGAGATGAGGGACATCACTGTCTAGAACCTTGCTCCAGTGTAATAGGGGATGTAATGCCACCATTGAGTTTTATGTATATCTTCGGAGATGAATACAACTGCTCCAACCATTTAACAAACTCTCCAGGGAGATCAAAAAGAGGTCAGAACCCACCACAGAAACCTCCAAGAGACCCTGTCAAAGGCCTTGTAAGCATCTAAGCTTACACAGGCTGAGGGGGTAGCTGATTTAATCATATAGTCCATTAAATGAACTGTTGTCTGGACATTATCCGCAGTCTGGCGCGTCCGAAGGAATCTGGCCTGATCAGAATGCATCAGGCCTGGTAACATAGTCTCCAGTTGGTATGCCCAGACTGCCATATAGAACTTATAGTCACTATTTAATACCAAGATAGGCCTATAGGAATCAAGTGAAAGTGAGTGTTTTCCTGGCTTCAAAATGGCAGATATAGCTGCATAAGACCATGAAGTGGGGGGGGGGGCTCTCCCTTCTGCACCTCCAAGAAGGCTTGTTGCATAGGCTACAGCAGCTTAGAAAGAAACGTTTTGCACCATTCAACTCTGAAACCATCTGGGCCTGGGCTTTTTAGCGTTTTAGAATGACTAATGTAACCCCCTTGTTACCCCGGGGTTACTAGAATCCCAGTAAGACCTAGTGGTAGGCAGGGAAGGCAGCTTGTGAAACTCAGTTAAATGGGTTTCACACTGTCTCACTCTATTCTCAGTCACAGCTGAGACTTGAGAGATGACATCACCATAGAACTGTCGCAGCTGCATAAGCCACATTGGAATCTGCAGCAGAGGGAGTGAGTTAGAACTTTGGGAGTTTTCAAAAGTCAGTCTCCTGTTTACCTTCAAACAGGAAGGAGTCTTCTGTTTGTCTTAAAGCAAGAAGGAAGTCTACCGTTTTGTTTACAAGTAGAAGGAAGTGTGTTCCTGTTTACCTTTTGAAAGTGGTGGAGACCGCTGTCCGGGTCTCAGTGCCCCCTCCCTCCGGGGGGGGGTGGAAGAAAAGTCCCTCTGTGGATTCCAGGGGCAATCCCCTATTTCCACTATAGAAGAAAGCTGCCTGTTTACAGTTTCTGTTCTTGTATAACAGTGAAAGAAGTGGTACTTCACCTGTGGGGCACCTGCAATGAAAGGGTGAGTTTTTTGCTCCATTTGAAGGGGCAAACAAATTGTTTCATCAGTTTGGAAATATATAGAAAGTTGGGATGTGGACTGCTATTTGGGAGGACTATTTTACTAGGACAAACAAATAGAGCAGTCAAAAAGTCTAAAGTTTTAATGGATTTCAAGTAATGCTGTCTAGGGGGTGCTTCAGGTCATCCACCGTTTAATCTACATTTTCAAAGTTTAAGTTTCTGTTTGTCCAGAGAAATGGCCGGGTATGGGCTGTGGGAGCTGGAGGTGGGAACACCCCCCATCTTTAGAAACCAGGTCCACCTCTGCAGTTTCTTCTGTGATTTGCTACTTGCCTCATCGCCTGGCCAGTGATGAGGTAGGTACCCAGACGTGGGTCGCAACTTGGAAAATCTCTCTAGGAGTCGTAGACTCTAAGTGGTGTGGGGAGCCACAGGATGGGAAAATATACTCCTTGTTTGATGGGAGTCCAAAGGAAGTAAGAAATGAAATCTCTCTAGGAGTCACAGACTCTAAGTGGTGTGGGGAGCCACAGGATGGGAAAATATACTCCTTGTTTGATGGGAGTCTCTCCAAGTAAAGTTTGGGTTCATTCTTCAAATGGACTGTCAGTCAAGTGGCCAGCAGGGGAGCCGGGCCAGTCGGGCTGTGTATCCAAAGCACATGCAAGTCCGGGCTGAGTGCCTGGTGGGTTCAGGCCAGACAATAGTAAAAATGGGTTCATTCTTCAAGTGGACCGCCTTGTAGTCTCTATCTGCATATACAGTGAACGTAGCCCCTTGGGGAACCATCAATGCTTTGTCATGTTTCAGCTAGTTTTGAATAAAGCCACACTGAAAAAATCCCAATCCTGGTTCTGGACATTACAGTTATTGCTTCCTGTATTTGGATTTACTTGGGTGCCCCTGTGCAGAGTAGCCAAACCTAGGTCCCTTGTGCCGGGTAACCTCATCCTCCCCGAACCCAGGTCCCCACCAGGTATTGCTGCCAACGCCAACAGCATACCACCTGTCATTTTAGTAAAATGGCAGGGGTGAGGGGTTACACTAATAACCATCTAAATTTCTGTGGATGAGATAGGACTCAGCAGATATGCCTGTTGGGAGCTGGATAGTTGTGGGAAGTTAAGGGGTGACAAAAAATCATGAATAGCCTCCGGGAATGGAGAAGTAGGGTCAGAGTACAGTGTTGTATAATATTGTTGGAATGCTTTTATGACTGTAGGTGTTTGATGGAGGATAATCCCCGACTGGGGGTCACAGATCCGTGTGATGGCTGTGGACTACTTAAAACCTGTAGTTCTTTTAGCAAAACTACTAGTGCCCCAGGCGCCACCCTTATAGTAAAATTTTCTAAGATATAAAAGGGACAGCTGTGTCTTATAATCTAAGATAGATTGTAGTTCCAATTGAACCCATCTAAACTTGACTGGAGAGACCTGCTCTCCTCAAGCCTATTTTCCCTGTAATTTCTGTAAAATAATCTGAAGGAGTGTGTATCTGGATTCTCTTTGTTTATGCTGTTTAGAGGAGTAGGAAATAATCTCTCCTCTTATCACCGCCTTCAGGGTGTCCCAAAGGAGAGTGGCCGAAACTGTTGGGCCAGAATTCTCCTCGAGAACTTGTGTGATGCAGTCAGCCATTTTAGATTTAAATTAAGCATCTTTCAATAAAGAAAGATTCAATCTCCAGGGGGTTGTTTTCCGGGATCTACCTAAATCTACCTTTATTCAGAGGGGTATATGATCGGAAAGGAGGCGGGCCTCTAAAGAGATATCCTGGATTCTGTCCAGGAATTCCGTGGTGATAAAAAAGTAATCAATCCTAGCGGAGGTGTGGTATCTATGTGAAAAAAATGTGTGTCCTGCTAGGGAAGGGAAAAAAATGTCACCAGGTATCTGTGAGACCCAACTTAGGGATCCGGGTTTTAAAATGTTTTTGAGTTGGGGTAAATCTATGCTGTTTAGGGGAGGAGGAGTCTTTCTGTGAAGACATAATCAAGTTAAAGTCTCCTCCAGCAGCATTAATCCCTTGTGCAGCTTCAGCAACTTGTTTAGGAATTGTCTAAGAAGCGAGGGAGAGGCACCATGTGGTAAATATACATTTGCCAGTGTAGCCTCACTCTCCAACATCCATCCTTGTACAATTACAAAATGACCATTTTGGTCCAAGTGTTCCTTTTCTTTGATAAATGGAGCGGTAGTAGGAATTAAAATTGCCACTCCACACCTCTTCCCAGTTTTACTAGAGGAAGAAAAGACTGCGTATCTGCCTCCCGTAGAGAACTTGGCATGCTCGCTCTGCGACAAGTGTGTCTCCTTCAAATAAACACAGTCCACATTCTGCTTCCGCAAATACTGTTGCAGCTTGGCCCTCTCTATAGGGTGATTAATACCATTAATATTCAATGATAATATCCTGGTACCACTATATTGAATATCTATAGAGAGAGGTATCCCTGACCATTACAACTCCTCCCCTCCCGAATGTGAAGCCATCCCTGAAAAGAAGGTTAAAGAGTATCCATGACCACCCTATAGGAGTCACAACTGGAAAATTTCCAATATAGGGTTCTTGTCCTGTTACCCATCTATGACCCTGTAACCTAAAAAAAATGTCACTGCTGTCCAATAAATCAGAGATGTGTCTCAGTATTACATAAAGAAAAAATGCACCTTTTGACCCAGGTGCATAAGACACAGCAAACTCTCTGGGTAAAAACCTTCCCAATCTTGAATAGTAACAAACACTGAACATATATACAGAATAATAACTCTGGTAAGAAAAGTTTACATTATCGTTACAGCTAAGGACTTCCAAATGTGGGGAGAGAAACCCAAAACTCCAGATCATCAAAAGAGCATGCTCCTGGTCCATCTGAACTCCCCCTACAAGTGAAGGGAATCCCTTAACAGCCTTGTCAGGGACCTTCGAGGAATCAGTATACTGTTCCTCTCTAAATAAGGATAACTCAATTAGGGGTAAAAGTAGAAAAACCTCAAAAGAAAATTAGGGAAATACTCCCCATCAGCAACATACAGTCAGAGATCTACATCCTCCCCTTCTCCCTGGTTATTCTGAATTTGCATTTCTAATAATTAGAAACCAGTAGAAAAGGGGGAATGGTGCTAGCATCCTGGTGGTTGCAATAATAAGCAGAATAAGAATAACATTTGCCAGACAGATATCGTTAGGCCATCATAAAATATTCAATAAGAAAGTCTAGTGAGAGCCAGTTCTGTTCATGGTGGGGGGGGGATGTCTCTCCACTCCACAAGCAGTCCGATCCAAGCTCGGGGTGGCCCATTAAATTAGAGGGCTCACCTCAGGCACAAAATCGAATCAGTGCGGAGAGAGATTCAAACCACTCCAGGCAGAAGTGCACCTCAGTTCCTCAACATCATCCCACTGGTCAATATAAATGTCCCAAACCTTCTAGAAACATGTCTTCAAGTGTTCCCACTGTCCGCATCTCTTCAGTATACAGCCAAGGCATTTTTAATTGTGCCCAAGTCCTGTCACTTCCCTCTCCATCTGTTCGAACTAGTCTGCCAGCCTGCTGGGTGTTTCTCCAAGCCTGGGACACCAGAACTACGGTCTGGGAAATATAGGACTAGTTTAGTGAGTTCCTCCTTTGCCTCTTGGGCCATGGAGAATTCCTGTTTTTCCTGAAGGCAAATGCACAATCAGTCAGGCCAGGTAAGGGGTGGTAAATTTATGCCTTGAAGTTTTAAGGACTGGGAGCAGCGGGAGATAAGCATGTTACAGCCGCATTGTTTTAGGCGCATAATCATGGTAAAAATATATGCGTGTTTGGCCATAAAAGACTTTTTGGTGATTTCCAGGCTGTAAGCAGGATGTATTATTTTGTAGCATAACTACTGAAACAAAGGATTACTGACCTCGGAGGAAGATTAGAAGAGGAAGGTTTTTGCGCCAAGGCACAATGTACTCTTTCTAATTGTAAGTTAATATCCTGTGGTGGTTCCAGAGCTACATGCAATAGAGTCTCTATAAAGTCCTTAATGTTAGCCCCCTCTCAGTTCTCAGGTAAACAATAGATCCTAATGTTCTTGCAGTGCGCTCTATTCTCAAAATCTTCTTGTCGATCCACTATTTGCTCTTGTGCTTGACAAATGCTTGTTTTAAGGATGTTTGGCATAGCCAGCAGATGTCTTGTGGGTATGGGCACTCCAGAGCAGGTCTACAGGAAGCAAGCAGGTAAATTACCCAGAGAATTATGAACTACTTTTGTGTGTGCTTCCACCTAACCCTGCCTGCCCAAGGATAACACCATACAGATTACATTGAAGGACTTTGGTATATCAAATTTGCTGGATGGCCCATTGGCATAATGATAGGGCTACCACTCACGAGACCAGTTTTGTGGGTTTGGTGTCCCATTGTGCTGCACTACTGCGCCCTGTAGACGTACAGATGGCAGAGTGCACAAGACATGGGGGAAGGGGATGCACCAGCTGCATATCACCTATGCCTATGGAGCTTGGGGATCCATGACACAAAAAAAGAGACGGGGAGACTAATAAAGTATAGAAAAAGGCCCTCCTTCACCTGCAGCTTCATGAAGTCTGGTACATCCAGACTGAAAGGCTGGTAAATCTACCACAATTAGCCAGAGTGGAGTAGGTGTATAAACTGTAAAAAATATTATACCAAATTCAGCATACCCAACTAATGCAAAGTGTAAGGGGGGGACTTCTGTCGTGCGCACCCTGGCACCCCCCACACACTAACCTACCGTGGGGTCAGCCTGGGTTCTTTTGGGTGCAATACACAAATAGAGTAGCACAAAAGGTTTCGGGCACATACAACTCATAAGAAAAATGTGTAAAAATTAAAAAACATGTTTCGGACTGAACCTCCAGTCCATTATCAATATGGGGGATCAGTCCGAAACATGTCAGGATACTTGTTTGGTTTGATGATTGTGCAATAAACGTTGGTTTAATTTTTACGCGTTTCTCTTATGAGTTGTATGTGGCCGAAACCTTTTGTGCTATGAGTAATTTGTTTGGTTTTGGGGCACTACGTCCCAGTGCACACTCATTTGGAACACAAATAGAGTACCAGAACAGATTTTAGTGCCTCCACCTGGGGCAGGGGTACATAAGACTACCCAATGTGGGCCTAACCTACTCCAGGAAGAAATATTATTTTCCCTCCCACACTAACACGGTTAACTTTTCCCCACACAATAGCAATAGACCCCAATCATTAACCATGAACAATAATTAGAACGTGAAATAACCTCAGATTTATTAAAGGCAAGGGGTAATAGGGAAGCAAACAGCATGAACAATAGGTTGACAGTTGCCCCCCCACACATTCCCCATACCACCCCAACAGGTGCACCCATCTTCCCTCCCAAGACCATAAATATTGTAATTGCCCATTGTGGTGGGTACCTCATGGGGTTGCTGGTGACCAACCAGATCATGTAAGGTTGAAGACAATTTGGGGATACTGTGGGCACTACAGTCTTTTGATCTTGAACTGGCAGAACTTGGTAAGGGATTTCAAAATGTAGAAATAAAACATTTTGCAATCTTCTGCTTGGGCTTATCCTGTAGATGAACAAGTCCTGCCCAAGACCTCACTCCCTTTCATATATCTAGCTAATCTAACTAACATTTGGAAAGAACTCCTCAGGGCCACAGCCCAGAGGTACTCACAGTTTCTGTAGTTCTCAGGGGTTGCTGAGAAATGACATAGACTAGCGGTCCACTCTGAAATCAGCAGACAGTCTCTCAGGGAACAACAGCTGCAAGCTGAAGATTCTAAGCAGGTGCTGGATCCTTCATCCAGGATGGGTCTTTTATCATCTTCACCCTAGAGGCCTTTCATCGTCTTCACCCCACAGGCCTTTCGTTGTCTTCACCTCTCAGGTCTCGTGTTGTCTTCGAAGAGGACCACCCAGACTTGTGGTCACCTAGAACATCCAGGGCACACAGCTTCCTCATGTAATTAAGCTCACTTGGGTGTTTAACAGTCTCTGACCAAGCCCAAATAACTTTTTCTTTTTGGCCTGGAAACAGTCCGAACAGTTCAGCTCATTTTACAGGCTTAAAAATGGGACAACAGCAGTTCAAACAGCAGCTTAAATAAATCTCACTGGGAGAAACAGTTTAGCAGTTTAATACTTCCTTGCTTGGTAAAGAGGCTATCAGGCACTCTGTCTACAGTCTGTTGGGCTTGGGGGGCCTATTTGCACCCAGACTAGCCTACTGGCTGGTGCAGCCCTCACCGACAGTCTCCTCTCTCTCCCAAAGATTCTCCTGGACTCCTCTTAGCATCCAGGGCACAGCCTGTTATATAGGAGCCCTTTTTTGTCCCTTTCTGATTGGCCAGTCCTTTCCTGTGCTGCAGAAGGGTGCCATTTTACCCCTTCACAGCATCCCCTGTGGCAGGGAGAATTACAGGGGGCTGTCATATTTATTTAAAGTGTGCTGCCTTGCTTCTATAGCCTATGCCATTTAATAGAAGCCCATTCAGGGGCTATTAACTACATTCCTGTGCTCCGCTTGCATGTGGGGACCAGGTAAATCCTTATTTTGTTTGACGGGTGCCCCAGCTGCCCGTCGGGACTCACGAAATGAAAGGCACCCTTTTCACACCATCTATGACTGCAGGTGCACATGCGCATCTCACATTAACTGTTCCTTGTTCCACTGCCACTAGGGGACTGGGAAACCATCCACCCCATGCCCAGAATGTTATTTACTTATTTCCTGGCTCTGCTACCTGCCTTAGAGCCAGGACACATTTTACATTATGGTTGCACAGCCACACAGCTTGATGGAGCCATGGCTCCTTTAAGACTCGACCATGCATGCGTAGTGCCTCAGCATGCTCGGCCATGTTTGTAATGGCACAACGGCCACCCTAGTAAACCCCCAAACATGGGGTAACAGTAATCTCCTTCCCCGGCGCCCAGAGCTGCAAACAACACAAAGGATCTTGGTCCCTCATCACCATGGGGCTGAGGATCAGAGAACTATGGTGGCAGCTGCTGTGAAGATAGGGACATCGGGGGCAACAGGGCAACAATGGGCTATAGCCCAAAAACAGGTAAGACCCGCATGGATTGGGAGGATTATAAAGGCATCATGGGATATATATGCAAATCCCTATTCATACTCTTTCCAGTATGCTTTGCATTAGTGAGATATGTGTAATTTGGTATTTGTTTGAATCTTGCCTTTGTTGAATATGCCCTTCCAGGGTAAATCTTACTTCAGTGCTTTTGCACTGAAGTTGTTGCCTGTTAAACTGCTTTTCTATTTTGGGCTCACCATGATCCAAATACATGAGATTATGAGGTAGGTTCCTTCCTTTCATCAGTCTAGATAACAGCATTACACTAATCAGTTACAGTGGTGGGTGGTGTTATTATGGAGAACATAGAGGTTCTTTTATTGCTGCTGACTAAAAGTGCCATATGCAAAAAGGTGTTGCTCTTTGCAGGAGATTTATTTTCTTCTGCTACAGTAGAATTGCTTTCATTATAATAATTGTACTGATAATGATAACATAAAGGCTGTCTGATCATCAGAATGCTAGACTGTGACATCATTGGAGTTGATGACATAGCAACAGGTGCACAGTGCTATGGCCAAAGTTGCCCCCCCATGCACCATATACCTTGATGGCTTCTTGTTGGCCATGCCAATATGTATACAAACATACGAAAATGCCAGCAGATTAGGCTTTGAGGTCTATCGTATCTACTCGGGACGCAGCTCACAGTTTGATAACTGCTGCTGCCCCCCTTCCCCTCCACTCTCCCTTCCATCCCTCCCCTGATCTCCATTCAGAGTCCCCCTGGTCTCTACCGTCCTACCTGTACCCTGCCCATGTATCTATCCCATCTCTTGATTAAAACCTCCCACTGATTCCCTTGACACTAACTCCTGAGGTAGCACATTCAAAAGCAACACCACCCTTTTCTTGAAGTAATGCTTTATCAGGTCTCTTCTATCCTTCTCACCAACCATTTTCAGGCTATGACCCCTTTCGGCCCTTTCCCCATTCAGTCTGAACACCCCCTCTGTGTTTGCTCTATTAATACCCTGCAAGTATTTAAAGGTCACGATCCTGCAACTGCTACACCTAAATTGTTTATCCCCCCACCCCCCATACCCCACCCTTCCCTCCCTACTCCTTCCCTCCTCCTCTACTCCCTCTATACACCTCCTCGCTGCCCCTGCTCCTGCCCGAGCCCCAACTCTCTCTCGCTCTCTCTCTTTCTCCATCTTTACACCAGTCTCTGGCCTCGCCTCCCTCTGTCGGAAGGCTACCTATATAAATCTTTATTGTTTAAATTGTTATAGAAGTGATTTGCACAATTGTGATGTTTTGGTAATTGACAAAGTCCTCCAGCTGCTATGTTTATTTCTCTCTTGCACAAAACCGCTACCTGTCCTAATGTGTCAAGTAACCTGACGTGGAACCTTTGTAAAAGATCCCCTGGCTCAAAGGTGTGTCTGATTCCCTTAAATAAATAAATTAATTAATCAATGCCCCCTCTGTCTCTTCTGTCTTCCAAGGAGTACATGTTTAGCTCCTTAACTCTTTCTCCACATAGGTCTTATCCCCCATTCTGAGGATCATCTTAGATGCCCTACTCTGGACCCTCTCCAGGAGCAAAATGTCCTTTTTTAAGTAAGGGCACCAGAACTTCACACAGTACTCCAAGTGAGGACTCACCAAGGATTTGTAGAGTGGCAGAATTATCTCCTCCCTTCTCAAAGTGATCCCCTTCGCAATGCACCCAGCATTCTGTTTGCCTTAACCGCTGCTATCATACATCATTCTGAGTGATTCATTTTACCAGTGATCACTACTCCCAGATCTTTTTCTTCCTCTGAGACTGTTAACTGTACCCCCCCAATTTGTAGCTCTACCCTGGATTCCTAGCTCCCAAGTGAAGTACACTGCACTTCCTAACGTTAAACTCCAGCTGCCATGTCACTGACCACAGTTCTAGTCTTTCTAGGTCTTCCTGGAGTGTCCTCTTTCCCTCCTCACTGTCCACCTCATCACCTAGTGTGGAGTCATCAGCAAACAGGCTCATATTACTCCTAAATCCCACTGCAATGTATGAAATGAAAGCATTAAATAACAATGGACCCAGAACCAAACCCTGAGGGACCCCACTAATGACCCTTCTGGGTGTTGATAGCTCCCCCCCCTGCCACCACCCGCTGTTGTTTGTCACTTAGTCAGTTCCCAATCCACCTTTCCCCCACCCCCAAGTCACTCAGCTTGCCCAGCAGTCTCCCATGTGGCACCGAGTCAAATACCTTATTGAACTCTAGATATAAAACATCAACTGGCCTACCACCGTCCAGAGATCTTGCCACCCAATCAAAAAATTCAATCAGGTTAGTCTGACAAGATCTCCCTTTGGCACAACCATGTTGTCTGACATCCTGAAGTCCACTTACCTCCAAGAAATTAACCAGCCTTTCCTTCAATATACTCTCTAATAGTTTCCCCACTATTGATGTTAGGCTGACTGGTCTATAGTTTCGTGGCTCATCCCTTGATCCGCTTTTATGAAGGGGCACTACGTGCACCATTCTCCAGTCCAATGGTACACTTCCCATTTGGGGGGAGGAGTTGAATAACTCTGTCAGCGGAGCTGCCAGTACATCCACCAACTCGGACTCTGGGGTGGATCCCATTCGGACCTAGGGTCTTGTCTGTCCTTAATGACCTAAGGCCTTCCAACACTCTCTCACGTAGTATCTCATCACAAGTTAGTGACCCTCCCCACCCTTTACCTTAACACCCCCCCTGTGGAATTGGACCATCCATTTCCCTCATAAAGACATAGCAGAAGTACTTGTTTGGTACCCTAGCCTGCTCCACTCCCTCTTCTGCCCACCCACCCTCCTTTTTTAACCTAGTGATCTGCCCTTTATACTGCCTCTTCTCCCTGATATAGCAAAAAAATCCTTCTGCCCTTCCCTGATCCCCTGTGCCAACCTTTGCTCTTTGGTTACTTTTGCTGCCTAACAACCCTACTCACCTCCTTCAATTTTATATAATACTCTTCCTTGTCCTTCTCCTTACTGGTTTTCTTGTACTTTTGATGGGCTAGCCTTTTCTCCGTTACCCTCTCCTGTACATCCCTTATTCAGCAGCAGGGTTTCCTTGACCTCACTTTCTTGTATTGGGACTTAGCATAGGTTTTAGTAGCCTCCAACAGGCCCACTTTCAAAATTTCCCACCTGCGAACTGTGTCCATGTCAACACATACTTTCTCTAAGTGACCTACAAGAATGACTGCCATCCTCCCGAAATCCGCAACCCTGAAATTCACTACCATTGTATTAGTGTGATTTTCTTCCCTCCCCAAGTCCAGGGAGAACCATACTGTTGAGTGATCACTCCCAGCAAGCAGAACCTCTACTACAACATTCTTTACCTGCTCACTGTCTGTCAGAACCTAATACAAGATGCTTCCTTCTCTTTTTGGCTCCACCACCAGTTGTGACAGGAATAGATCTTGAAGTGAGTCCAGAATCCATTGTTCTTTACCATTTGTTGATGTCATAGTGCACCAATCCACCCCATGCAGGTTTCAATCCCCCACCACTGTCCTACCTCTCCATCTACTACAGTGATTTGCCTGTTCTGTTCCTCAGGTTGTGTTGGTGGTGTGAAGACTACCCATAGATTGACCCTCCTGCCCTTAGCATCCTGTAAAGTGATCCACAACATTTAAGTGCTCCTGTCCTCACCCTCCTCTCTACTACACACAATCCCCTCCCCCACAAATAGCATTACCACTCCTCCCCTGCCAATTATCCTGTCCCTCCAAAATGTTTTGTATCCTGGGATTATCACATCATAGTCATGATACTGGGTGGCCCATGTCTCTGTGACCGCAGCCACATCAACCCCATCCATCAACATTGCCTGTAATTTGTGTATCTTGTTCCCCAAGCTCCTTCAATTAGTTGAGACCACCTTCCAACCATCCCCCTGCTCTTCCCAGCTTCCCCTCCCCACATGATTTTGCCCTTCTGTGAGTACATCTCATCCAACAGTTTTACAGGTGGAGGGAGAGGTGCAGGCCCTCCCAATCTTTGTGATCCTGTCTGCCCCGCAAGACTAAGCCACCCCCCCCACTACTAGTTTAAATCATAATTTATAACCATAAACTTCCCCATCTTATTTTTCAAAACTCTTTTTCCCTCCATACACAGATGCAGCCTGTCCTTGGCGAACAGCTCCTTATTGTCCCATGTATCTCCCCAGCCACTCACCAACCCAAACCCTATATCCAGACACCATTTTCCCAACCACTCATTGAAGTCCCTAATCCTCAGCTTTCTGTCCTTGCTTGCTCTTGGCACTGGCAAAACTTCTGTGAATGCAGGACTGTTCCCCTCAATCTGGCATATTCTGGCCAATTTTCTAAATCTTGCTTGCACCTCCAACACACTTTTACCATCCAAACTATTCATTCCGAGGTGCACCACTAAGTAGGGATTCCCCCTTCCCTTCCTCACTATAGAGTGTACTAAGTGCTTTGTTCTGTGAGCTGTCATGCCTGGCATGCACTCATCCCAGATAGAGCTACTCCCCCCTTCCACATTTTCCCCCCATTTGATACCTTTAATTATGGAATCTTCCAGTATGATAACTCTTCTACCTTCTTTCTGCCTGCTCTCAGTGACTACCAGACCTCTCCACTCCTTGGACTGCTCAACCATCCCTCTCTCCCTGGCTTTAACTCCTTCATCTTCAGGTACCTCCTGCCTTGCTCTTCCCTCTTGCACAACTTCCATTCTCAATGAAGAGATGAATTTTAACTCCTCATTCCCCTTATTTCCATTACTTCCTCCTAGTGAACCTATATGATCCCTACCCATTTCCACCTCCCCACTCATATTGTCACTCCCCATAATTTCCCCCTGACTTACCCATTCATATCACTCACATACCTTAGACCTTAGATCACCCGAGACGTCACCACTGTGACACTTTGGCCAATCTTCATTGGCCCACATTGGTCGCCCGCCTCCAACACCCCTTGCTTGTTCAGGCCTACAAGCTTCTCAAACCCACGCTTCACCAAGCATTGCCGGACCAAACCTCAAACACAACCCAAGGAACCTAAGGACCTCAGATGGAATGCTATTAGAAGTCCCTAGGTGAGGGCAAATGCGTGGAAGATCCTTTTCCTCCCAAGCAGCCTGCCAATGGAACAAGCTCCCTCCCCAGGTCCAGACCTCCTCCTCTCTCATGAACTTCCGCAACAGGCTTAAGTCCCATCTGCTGACATCAAGCGCATGCCACTGTCATGGCACTTAAAACTCCCATCTGCTAGCTTAACCTTCCTACTACCTGTCTTATACAAACTGCTCGCCATAGGCCACGTGTAACCCCTGAATAAACTATATGCAAAGTACTACCAATTGCTTACATGTCATGATGATAACCATGCCTGTATGCATGCCTGTATCCACTGCTTTTCTTTACCATGCCTGTAACCATGCCTGTATCCACTATTTTGCTTTACTGTAACCACCTCATGATGTAACTCACAATGCCTCAAATGTTCCTTATGTCCTTATTCATTCTTATAACTTGTATTGTTGTCCGGTAGCCCTGAAAAAGGGACCTTGGCAGGGCTCAGTAGGCCTACCCGGTCTCCAAAATTTAATAAATAAATAAAATAAATAAACACCTCCCCCTTCTCTTCTTCACCTCCTTTACCTGATACCCCTCATCTTTTTCTCCTCCTGTGGCCCCCAATTTAACTTTCTTTGCATCCTCAATATCCCCACTCACCTTGCCCTTTCCCTCAGATACTTCCATTTTCCCATCCTACATGTCCCTGTCTCTCCTTCCCCCACAATTAATATCCTCTATGCTCCCTACCCCCTCCTGTTTACCCTTGTCCACCCCATTACTTAGAGGAGTATACCTGTTTGTCAAGTTAACCCCTCCTTCATTTACCAACTTGTTACCCACATTAACCTTGCCATTTCCATTGCTAGTTTCTCCCGAGTAGCAATCCCTTCCCCCTTGACCTATGAACTTCATTTATAAACTTATTTCCTACAATAGCCCTTCCATGTCTGTTACCTGTTTCTCCCTGTGCAGCATGCCCCTTCACTCACCCCCTTGACCTACCCACCACCTGCCATCGACCTTTCCTCCAGCAGCCTGTTCTGTTCCCCCCTTGTAGTTACCCCTGAATAACTCTCATTATTCTAAACCATCCTGCTCCATCCATTAGTAGTTGAGGTATAGTCCCCCCCCCAACTGCTTCCCTCAAGCCCTACCTCTCTACCACCATCCTTAGGCTAAAAATTTCTGATTCCAGATTTCTCAGTCTCATACATATTTGGCAACCGCCCATTCTCCACAATGTGTCCATGTACACTGATGCACCACATCTGTTACACCCCACTATTCTAGTAGGTCTCATGTTCCCCCCTGTAACACTCTTCCCCAACCCTGCCCCTCCCCACCCTCCATTTCTGTCCTGATATCCCATCTCCGAATGGTATCTTGCCTTTACAGGTCCCTCTACAGTGATCCACAGGTCTGCAGACCTTTATACTGCAGAGTAGGAGTTACAAACCACCCCCTTCTGTCTACAATTTTTACCTTTTCCTTTAAATTATTTGATGTTTCTCCAAATCATGTCCCAGTAAAGTTAAAGCTCACTATGTGTTACTTAAAGCCCTCTTATTGTCTCCCTATTTCCTCTTTACCTAATTCAGTCCAGGGTTGAATAATGACTCTCCTTACACATTTTCACAGCGTTCCTTGATTTTACTGTAATTTAATAAATAATTTTGCTCCCAGCTGAGAACAATATCTGCGCATGCACTCAGGCCCACTTAAATATGTAGAATTAAACTATATTTTAACAGTTGTGCTCCCAGTAGAGAACCTTAGATCCACAAGCATGCAGGCACTCCTAAGGCTGCTGTATGATTTTCAAACAAATGGTCAATGTCCACTTAACCAGGACCTAACAAATTTACTCCCAACTTAAGTATATACTGTTTCTCGCCAGTCTGAGGAGTGGTTGGTAGTGCTATTTGGGGGTAGTGGGAGTGGGCACTGGGCTTCCTGTACTTTTACCAACTTAAACTGACGCATGCGGCTGTTGCTGTTTGTAGAGGGTGGACTTTCCCCTGTAACAGCAGTGTAGCATGCACTAATGCAAATCACCTCTAGAGATGTTGGTGGTTTCATACAGACTGTGAAACCAGTAACATGCTGTACTGTGACAGCCTCAGAGGTCAGTCCATGGCATCTACCTAAGCAGAAGCACTGCCAAGAGGTACTTCTTCAACTCTTATCTACGATAGATGAAAAAGATGCTCAGGGAGGTGATGGGCTCTCCCCTTGTCTGCTCAAGGCTGCTGCACTGGGGATAGCCAAACCAGCTGCCTTTCTTTTTAACCTTTCCACAAAGTGGGCTCTAACTATTCAATTGGTAATTACAAACAGTGGGTGCTATGCATGAAAGTGTGGAGGGGCTATGCACCACATAACTTGGACATGTAGCCACCCAGCACCCAGTGTGCCCCCCAAATGGGATGCACAGACAGGGGGTGCACAGACCCACCACACTTGGTCCTCCATGTCCATGGACTACATTGTGCTGGGGGTGTTCTGGGGGCATGACAGAACTATGCCGTAGTCACTAAACCATGTAGTGCTGGCCGCATGGGTGCATAGAGTAGTGCAGGGTACACCATGGTAGTCCCTGCTGTAACGCTCTGTGTGCCCCCAGGGACTCCAAATGCTGGATGCCTGGGGACCTGGACAGTGTTCCCCATGCTGGCCCTGCCCATTAAGCAGCTGGAGAGGGCAGGGGCAGTGAGCCAGGTGAGTGGCCTCATGAAGTCATCATACCTAGGAGTAAATTTGAGTACTGCAAGCCTCTAAGTGTGCTAATGCTTGGATTGAACAAATCATGGAACAACTCACCAGATGCACATATGGCCCAAAGATATGTTGAGATAGATATCTTACCTTTTATCTGATGTATCTATTGGGCTGTGTGCCTCTTGATGAACCTCCCCCCCATACACACCTCCTACTGGGGCTCAGGGGTACAGCATTGTTGTGGCTGGGGTACAGCTGCTGTTGCGGGCATGTGGGCCAGAGGCTGGTCATGATGCTGGGGTCCTGCAGTGCACTGGGATGGCGCCTCCTAGGGCTGGTTCGGTGTACAGACCGGCCATGTGGTGCAGGTCCATGTGCCTGGGTGCCTGCCCAGGTCTGCAACTCCAGTCCTGGCCACCCTGTGGAGTCCTGCATGCCGGGGGGGGGAGGAGCTGCAGACAGGTGGCTGGTGTTGGTGAAAACCAGTATTGGCACACCTGTTGGTGAGGTGCAGGGCTGCAGGCAAGGTATGCGACTTTTCCATGTACCCTTGCCCGCTTCGTGCATATTGCTCATATCTCTTATCTCCCTGTGTTTGCAAAACTGTCGGAATAGCTAGAATACAAACTATTAACTACAATAATTCCCAATATCTCCTATCCCCTAGTCAGCACTCTCTCTGATGGCCAAACACTTGCCAACAGGTGCTGTGTTTTCAGAAATGTCTAAGCATTTTTGGTCTTTTTAACCATCACCTGCTGTTCCTTACACTCAAAACCCTGAATTTTCATCACTCACTGCTTAGCTTCTTCCATGATTGGGAATGTGCATAACATATCTGAATTGCTCTTACTACTTGTAGCTATTTCAGTATACCTGTCTATCTCTTTGTATTGTAAACAGCAACTCCTGTCATGTTAATGCTGTTAACTCGTGCACTTTGTTTACCATGTTTTTATGCTGTTATCCTATACACCTTATATACCATGTTCTCCTCCTTCCCCTCTCCCCCAGGTCACACCCGAAAATGAGCCTCAGCTCAGTGTGCTTCTCCCGGTTACCAATCTTTAAATAAATAAATGACTACCTAACCAGTTACATCCAGGTTGTCAAATTGCAAGGCATACCTATCCTCTCCTCTTTGCTGTCAAACATGGTAAAACCAAAAGTTCAGATCTCAACCCAGTACTCTTCTCCCAGTTAATTAATGCCTTACCTACAGTACAATAAGAAAGAACCACAGGGCCCTCTTGCACATCAGTGGTGTAGTACTATTCTTAAAGTCCAGTAGTGTTTATTAAATACATTTGGAACCATGTTCTGATGTTCATCTCCTCCAGACCTGGTTTCAAGGCAATAGGCTCTTGCTTAATAAAAGCAAAACCAAAGCTATGCTCTTTGGCTCCAAGCCTAGAGTCCTTAACCTCATGGGTCATTTCTGCCTAGTTACATCTGACAGCACCCTAATAGTATGTATGGATAGCTTTAAATATCTGGGGGTTCATCTCAGTTCCTCCCTTTCCTATACATGGTCCTCTGAGGACCTTCCTCTATAATATCTCTATTCCTCTTTTGGGCTCTTTGAGCAAATTTTACTGCTGGCAACCAATTAACCATGAGACAGTGCTACGATTAAATTTGGTGTCCTTTAACTGAAAAGAGTACAGGAAATAACTATTATTTAATCACTTGCACTTTCCATGTTTTCCTTATCTGAAATGCTCTGTTGTGACTTTGGTAGAAAGGCCTTTGCATTTGCAACACCAGACACCTGGAATAAGCTCCCATTCAAACTGAGGAGTGCATCTAGTTTGCAGATGTTCATGTCCAGTCGATCCAGACACCTTAGAATCCCTGCATTTGTTTTGGCCCAAACCCTCCCTCTCCCTGACCATGATCATGTTGCAAAAAATGCTCATGCACTCTCTTTGCGGTGTCCCCACTTTGTTAGCTTGTTTAGATCACTGTTTAGATGTACAGAAGGGGCGGTGGAGCTGTAGAACAGTCTACCAGCCGAGGGAGTGGGTGCTAAAGCAGTTGTTGGTTTCAAGCATGGTTGGGACAGAGTGAAGGGGATAGTGGTCACTCAGGGCAACAGCACTGGGAAAGAGAATGGCAGGAGTGGACAATAGGTCCCAGAGTTAGACAGGGAACTTGGACAGACTGGATCAACTGTTGATCTTTTTCTGCCATCATTGTTTATATTTATGTTTCTGCTTACCTTTTCAGTCATTTTCTTGTGTATATTTTAGCTCGTATGTAACTGTTTCTATTGGTCTACATTAACCTGGTGGCTGCTGTTGTCCTCCTGGGTACTTCTGTAAAAACAAGAAGCTGAATTTCATAGGGTTAGCCCGGCCGAAGTAATTTCAAATAAATGAATGAATTCTGTTTATCAAGAAACTGGATATCACTCCATTTTCTGTGTAAAGTATTTAATAAATTCCTTGAATTTTATGGAACTAAATGCAATGTTTGAAATATATATACCATGTATTCCTTTTGTAAAAGATTGTAATAGCCTAAGTTGGCTAAACAATGAAGACTTACTTAGCTACCTCTCGTATGGTAAACACCGTAATCTCATTATAAAAAAAGTTCACAAGAAACTTGGTATGCTATATAGAGTCAGGAACTGTCTGCATCCTGAAGCCAAAGTCAGTACTGGGAATCAGATGCTGCTTTCTGTAGTTGAATATGGGTTCCTACTTTGAGATCTGGCCGCAGCCTCTAAGCACCATAAGACAGATGTGCACCACGACTGTACTGTGTGGTTTTGGACTAATGACAGATCTACAAATGCACCATTATCACCTCCTGTATGCCAGACTCAATTGCCCATCACTGGACCATAAAGATGCTTATAAAATGGGTAGAAATTTTCCTGCATTTTGATTGGCCAAGAGGTACCATTTGCCATGTCCTTATCAGGACATATACTGGCAACTAGTACTACAAACCAAGCAAACCGCATCACTTGACATATCAATGCATGAAATTACTCTCTCCTGCTGCGCTCAACATGTATTTGTACAGTAGCATGTCATGAAACACAGACAGCTGTCAGGAGAGCACTGTCACCAACAAAAAAAACAAGCAATTTTGCAAGCTGTCAACCTCTCCCCAAGTAAAAAGTTTCAACTTTTAGTCCATATTCTGTATTTTCCACTGACCATTCTTCTGTACCACCTTCACAGCCTTGCGCTCCCACTGTTTAAAGCGCTACTGCTCTTGAAACTGCACTGAGAACCAGTTAAAAAAACAAGATTGAGCCATCTCGGATGTGCAGTCCTCCCCTCAATTTCACCCTCCTACTAGCCAGTGAACTGAAGCTCCTCAAGATAGGACAATATTTAATTTATTTACTATTTAAGAGAAATCGCAAACTACAGTGGCAGTAAGGGACACGCTCGCTTGAAGTCAAGCGGCGAGCTGCAAATTAAATGTTTTGCAGATTAAAACAAAACTGCTTTAAATAATATCAAGCTAAAGAAACAAAAAATGTTTATTTCTCCGTGCTGGAAAAGAGTCACTCTCCCAACTCGAGGCTTACCGTTGAAACCTGCACTTCCCAAGCAGACATCGTCATGCATAGACATATCAAAGTACTGGCTAAAAAGCATAAGGCAAGATCTTAACAAAATTTAAAAAATGAAGCCTGGGTGTGGAGGAGAAACAGAATGTGTGTGTGGGTGTGGAGATTGTGGGGGATGAGATAGACAACACAAATCACCTAGTGAAAACAGCAGCTCTGCCAGCTCGTAGCTTGCCTTTGAAAGTCGCGCTTCTCGAGCAGACGTCATCGCTGGCATCTCAGAGAGGCTGCTAAAAAGCATAAAACAAAGATCTAAACAAAATGTAAAAATAAAAAAAACTAAGCCTGGCTGTGAAGAAAGAAACAAAGTGAGTGTGTGTGTGTGTGTGGGGGGGGTGATAGACAACTCAAATGCCCTCTAATAGGTGAATTGTATATATGGTCTGAATATGCAAGGACTATTTTTCTATGTTTATACCTTAATTAACCTAGATTTTAAGACCTATGTCTATCAGACTTCTTTTAAATATTTAATTTATGTTATGGGGGACCCATTTTATAAGCGGAATAAGACACTCCGAGGTGTGATTTATGGGCTGATAAGAGCACTTCCCAGCTGCTAAAGGCACTCGGCGCAAGCGCCTCGTGCCTCATTGCACCTAGGGCGCTCTTATCGAGCCATCAACTCCACCTCGTAAATCTTATTCCTTACTCAATCTCTGTTGTCTTGCTCACAAGGCAGTGTCATATGGGTTCAATCAGACATTGTCAATGGAATCCAGAACCTCCATGGTACTGTGAAGTCAAGGATAAACAATCAATGAGCAATCTGTTCCTATCAGAATCAGTAGATACTAGGATATAGGAACACACTGATCACTTACACACTTTTATAATGGTATCACAACATGTTTATTAAGCCACACAGTTATAAGGACCCCACACACCACCAACATTTTGGGAGTTAAGACTCCTTTCTCAGGGTTGACTGTGTTACCTTTAGTGAATAAAAACATTTATGTATACTGCAACTCATTATGTATTTGTACCTTAAAAATATATACATTTGAATCAGGCCTTGCCTTGAATATTTTTGCAGATCATCTGACAGCACTAAGGGGTGAATATTCAAAGATTAGCATACCCACTAACGGGGTTAGTGGGAGCACTAGTCCAGATTTGCACTGGTGCTCTCAGTTGGCCCATATTCTGAGGCCTTGGAAGTGCCAGCACAAACCTGCAGTGCCAACGTTCTATAATACCACAGCGCCTATGTAAATGAAGGGATCCTCCATGCATATCAGTGCAGCAGTATCTTCAAATGGTTGTGGCAGTGATAAACAGCCCCAAAGCACTGCTATTTACTGAAATGAAAATCACTTCATAAGGGGTACCTCACCCCTCGAAGGCAGGGTGGCTATACTGCAGCCACCTGCAATTAATCACACATTCTGTTAAGTACAACCAGTACAACTATCCCTGGTGTCTAGTATATGGTACACATGCTCACTGACAGCTCACGTAACAGCTGGTTAAGGAGGTGAGAGGTTATGCCAGTTGCCATCCTTTACTTTTGTCAATGGGCGATTGGGGAGGGAACCACTGAACACAGGGCTTACTTAACATTTGTAAATGGATGATCAGGTGGGTGGGGAATGCCACTAGACACCAAAGGTATTTCTAATGCAGTGAAATGGGGGATTGGGGTGGAGTGCCATTAGCAACCAGAGATACTGCTAATACAACAAAATGGGGGATCAGGTACAGGACGGACATACCACTAGACACCAGGGATACCTCTAATATAACAAAATGAAGGATCAGGGTGAGAGTGCCACTACATACCAAAGATACTTCTATTACAATAAAACAGGTGATCAGGGGTGAGGGGTGTCACTAGACACTGGGGATACCTCTAATACAATGAAATGGGGGATCAGGGTGCAGGGAGTACCTCTAGACAGCAGGGAATGTGTTGCTCACACTACAAGATGGGTGCTAATGGGCTGTTGTGCACCATGCAAATGAGCCCATAATAGGCATGCAAATGGACCCTTAATGCCTGGCATGCCCAATGGGGTCAGTTGCATGATGTGGATGAATATAGCCTACATGGGTCTTAGGGGTATCCATTTCAGACAGCATTATTCCCTGTGGGCTTTCTACAGCCCAGATCTGTGTCAGTGCATCACAGTTTTACTTAGCGCTGTGTCTACATGGTCCAATGTTCAGTCAGATGGCACCACCCACTACCTCACTGAATACAGCAGCCACCAGGTTGGATGCAAGCACTGCACAAGTATTTGTGCTGGGTTTGCACTTGTTTTTGACTATCGGGACCTAAAACTCAAAATTAATATTGGGAAATTTAAAGTATTAATATTGGGGGTGAACAGGACTCAGATCCAAAGTTTTCACGTAGGGGGACATCTATTAGAATTTATCAACCACTATAAAAATTTGGGAGTTACTCTTTGCACTAATAATTCATGGAAATCACATTGGAATCAGTTCATGGAAAAATTAAAGCAGGCGGTAAATGGTATATTGAAATTTTGCAATGAATATTCACAAAGTACTTTTTCTTGTATTATTAAAGTGTATGAGGCAAACATCAATGCAAGTTTATTACAAGTTGCTGAAACATGGGGTTTGGATATGAACAAAATCATTGTAGAGTGCATACGAAAACATTTCTTGAGAAGGACCCTTGGTTTACCAATTTTTTTTTCCTGGGGCTCATTTAAAAGCAGAAACTGGTCTGGCACCACAACATTTTTCTCACTTTGTATTCTGAGGGTAGTTAAATAGTTCATAAAGATTCTAAGAATGAATGATCACAGACTACTCTAAAGAGATTTACTTGAAGCAATCACAGGGGTAAAATCCAAATCATTTAGTGATAATTGGTGAGGTAAACTGTGTATAACTTTACAAAGTATGGATTTAAATATCCATCAAAAGTGGTTCTTTAGTTCTACAGTTTTGCATAATCACTGTAAAGAAACATGCAAACAATGCATCTCTGATATTGCCATACAAAATGATATAGACCGAGTAGGTGCATCAGTCACGTTACTTGAATATAAGAATTTAAAATTTGATTGGAGCCAAAATATTTATCTTGACTACTATAAAATCTTGAGCATAGACAGACTCTTACAAGAATAAGGATTTAAAATAGCACCTCTAACATTTGGTAATTAATATCTTAAAAATATGATCTCCTTTTGTTGTGGTGGTAACATTATCTCTGAAAATTGCTCTGTCACATTATTTGTTCCATTGTCAATACTATGACTCTATAAGACAGTTTCAAGTTTAAGTTTATTTGATTGTTTTTTTGTCACTACAAAAACAAGAAACAAGAACATAAATCATTTAAAATAGGATGTTTACATCCTGTGCCTCTATGATAAAATATGTGATTACATATCTGATATGATTATTCAATCATTAGAATAAAGTGCAGACTTAATGGGCCGTTGAGGTCCTTTTCTGCTGTCAGATTTCTGTGATTCTGTGATTCTGTAAAAATACAAGGAATCTAAACTTCATATACTGCCACCAATATATATGATATGTGAATCTACTGTTTGTCAGGAGGAAACTTGGATGATACTTTAGCTAACTCAGGGAAAACCTGAGTGTAAACAGAACCCCACAAGATTCAAGTCTGATTATGTACATTTCTGTGTGATGTATTGTAGTCTGAAATCCTAAATCCAAATTAACCCTTGCTGTGCCACGAACTGATACATCAGTCCAGAATTCCAATACGTTCCAAATCTGTCTACAGCCCATGGGTTAAAAATAATTGGAAAACTGTCCAAAGGATCTAAAATGATGGTCCATTGTTCTTCCTGATATTATTCAGATAATACACGCAGTTTATGGACTTCCAGTGCAGCCTTCAAAGAAATGGCAGCATAGACCTGGAGCTTCACTATGCTCCGTATGGTTTAACTGAAAAATAGTCACATCAAAAGAAACTTATACAATATCGACCAAAAGTATACATTGAATGGCTGTTAATAAATCCAGAGGAGGGGGAAATCGATATCACCTGCTAGTGCCAGACACATTAAGTGAGCCTGAACTCTCTGACTCAGAGACCTCCATCAAATCTCAGTGATCATCCCACCAATCAACCACAAAGAAACCCAAAGCAAAGGCAAAAAAACAAAAAGACCACATTGGAACAAGAAACAGACAAAATATTAATGGAGCTCCATGAGTTCAAGATGGAGTTCCTTACCTTTTAACAAGTACAACAGGAGGTACAACTCAAATTGGCAGACACACGCTCAAGGGTCACTACTCTTGAACAGCCCTCTCAGGAACAGGGGACTACAGTACAATGACTACAGGCCACTGTGACGCAGATCACCCAATTATGCCACTTAACTGTACAGAGACAGGAGGATGCTGAAAACTGGCATTGCCATAGGAATCTAAGAATATATGGCACACCAGAGACTATTGAGTGCTCAGAGATCAAGACTTTCTTGAAACAGTTCTTTGCACAGCTGTCGCTCTGGATCCTGCTTTTGAATTTGAGATAGAGCAAGTTCATGCGCCCTGGACCCCAAGCCTGCCCAGAGCACCAGACCACAATCAATAATAGTGCGGTTCTTAAAATATCAGACCTAAGAGCTATTACTCAAAGGGAGCAGGGAAAGGTTTTTTATGGAACTATAAGAATTTTATTGATAATGACTATGTACCCACCATCATGCAGAGGAGGAGAAGGCTTATATTCCCTGTTCTCAGTCCTCAGACAACATCAGCTGAAGTTCCATACTCCATGCTCCAGTAAATTAGTAATACAGTAGCCATCAGGCCAAAAAACATATGAATCAACAACAGAAGTAATCCAGGACTTGAAGTCTAGGGGATTCCCTTACCTCACAACTTGACTGGACAGCAGAGAGGCCTACCCCCCCCCAGGATATCACAACATGCAGTCCTTCAAGGCCAACAGAATCAGCAATCAACACTGGCCACTATCAAACAGCTTCTGGTCCAATTTGCAAGGGAGAACAGTTGATTACCAGACTTCTGCATCACTTCTGACTCTGAGGTAGGTGGCTGTCCTTGGTGCTCCCTGTTATAGCATGACCAGCCTGGGGGGGGGCAAGGGCATGACCTAGTGGATTGATTTGGGAGAATACTGCATGGATTGGATGAGTGCTTCCTGGGGGAAGAAGTGGCATAAAAACAGGCCATAACAAATGGAAAAGAGTGCGATGAGGGGTGATCTGTCTTCTCAGGGCCTCTGCCTCGCTTTGCAGTATACAGGATAACAAACCAGAAAAGGAGTGGCAGAGTGCTTAGTGGGAGATAGCAACAGAGATAACTAAATGAATATATTCCACCTAGACCCTGGTATCAGGGAAATGGGTATACTGTGGACCTCACCCCACCTTGGTCCGACAGGCCGGAGAAGGGGAGGGGGACTGCTGAATAGGCTGACATTACACAGATTCTGCTGGCACAGTAATTTTATGGCTGAAGTTTTGCCTCTACCACTGCTACATTGTTCCTATACATTTTAGCCTTGTACACAAGGTCTGAAGATGACCTTGGTGAGTATAGGATCCGGCTGATCCTTCTCTTTAGGGAGACAAAAGAGATTCATTTTGAAAGGTGTTAATTTGATATGATGCAAAATCACATATGCCCCCACAATGCAAAGCATCATGGTTACATATGCAAATCACCACAGAATGTTATGCTGGTCCAACTTTAAGCAGAATTGCATGGTGCCGAAAGGCCTCTCACACAGTTTGCAAAGGGTGCTAACAGAAGACATAGACACGTGTTTCATCCTACCAGGACTCATCAGTATGCCTCGTCTGTTTGACACCCCAGTGGAATGGACCAGCTACCCTTAAGGCAGTGTGCCTTGGATATATTATGGTGAACCCATTAAAATAAAAAAACATTTAAAAGACAAAGAACCTCTGTGTGCAAACACTGAGGCAAGGGTTACCCCAAAGGGCATTTGGTTGGGAAGCCAAGTTTCAAGAAAATGCAAAATCACACATGCCCCCACAATGCAAAGCATCATGGTTACATATGCAAATCACCACAGAATGTTATGCTGGTCCAACTTTAAGCAGAATTGCATGGTGCGAAAGGCCTCTCACATAGTTTGCAAGGGTCCTACCAGGACTCATCAGTATACCTCATCTGTTTGACACCCCAGTGGAATGGACCAGCTACCCTTAAGGCAGTGTGCCTTGGATATATGTGGTGAACCCATTAAAATAAAAACATTTAAAAGACAAAAAGAACCTCTAGCAAAACACTTTAAATGTCTTTTAAATGTTTTTTTATTTTAATGGGTTCACCACAATATATCCAAGGCACACTGCCTTAAGGGTAGCTGGTCCATTCCACTGGGGTGTCAAACAGATGAGGCATTACTGATGAGTCCTGGTAGAACGAAACATCGGTTCATGTTTCTGTTGGGGCACCTTTGCAGCAACCGTGTGAGAGGCCTTTTGGCACCGATGCAATTCTGCTTAAAGTTGACCACAGCATAACATTCTGTGGTGATTTGCATATGTAACCATGATGCTTTGCATTGTGGGGTATGTGTGATTTTGCATTTTCTGAAACCTGGCTTCCAGCCAAATGCCCTTGTAAATCCCTTGTCTCAGTAAGTGTTTCCGCACAGAGTGTTCTTTGTCTTTAATTTGATATGATAGCCATCGACCCTGGGTGCATCATCTGACCGAAAGTGGTATGTCCTCCTTCAATGGAGCTTCTACGAGAGGTTCAAGCATAGGGTGCTACTGCGCTGAGATGTCATCTGATTCACAGATGACTTTTATTTCCCCAGCCACCCCTTTAGGATCTATCCGAGGGAGAAGCTGAGATGGGAGCATTGTGACTGGGTTACTTGCTTTTGAGTCAAAGATCAGAGTTTACAATATCAGAAGAAAAGGATGTGTGTTGTGTAGAGACTCACAGAGAGCAGTCCGGTGACACTTAATTTACAATCTAGCCCTGAACCAGGGGTAGTCTATTTGAGAAATGACTTTACTACCTACTGTGGACAATCCTAAGCAGACATTTGCTGAATATTGTTTAATTTCTTAAAGTTTTATGGACCTGTATCTTCCCCATTAGAACTTACCTGGACAGGCAAATAGGTAGGGGAAAACAGGAAATGAGTGGGTTTAATAAAAATCGAAAGGGGGGCACTTCAGAATACTCTCCCCCATATAGAGATGTAACAGAAGTGGAGTGGGAAAGAATGGAATACAGACAATGGAGAATATTGCACCTTTATTCCCTTCCTAATTAACCCCACCCCTGGACCCAAATTTTTTATTTGTTCCTATATTTTCTTTTCTTCTCTAGGACTATCCTCCCTATCCAAGATTAGGGGCAAGAGTCCCCATGGGATCGTCCTCACAGAGTAGAATGAATCCCATCTAGGTGGATAAAAACACCACCCTCACCAAGACCCCGGCTGGAGGTTTTAGTAATGGAAGTAACTAGTAACTTCCGCTTGGAAGTTCTATACATAGTTGAGTTTGGATTTACTAATAGCAGACTTAGTTGGCCTGTAGGGATAAGTACACTAAGTTTTTCAGTTTTGTTAGTAGATATTATAGATAGTTTTTCTGAACACAAGAGGGTTTGTTAACCTTACAATTTTCTTTTCAGGGAGGCATAAACCTAATTATTATGTGGTGTTTATCCAGACTGATAGTAGGAAATGCAGGAGATGTAAAGGGAAGGTCAGACGGAGATCTCAAAAATTTAACAATGATGGTCCCATTTAAGATAGTTTCAGATAATGTGAATGGGCTGGCCGACCCCGTCAAAAGATATAGGGCTATCCAGGCCTTGAAAAAATTGAAGCCAGATATTCTACTATTACAGGAGACACATCTTTCATCAGTAGAGCACCAAAAATGTCTTAAATTTGGCTTTTCTCAGATTGTAGAATCCACCTATCAAAACAGTCAGAGGCATGGCATGGCTGTTTTGATTCCCCAAACCTGTCAATTCCAGATATAGAACCAATATGCTGACAAAGAGGGCAGATTGGCTTTGGCAGTGGAGAAGATTCAGGGTACAACTCTGACAGTATGTAGTAGTTACATTCCCCCAGGTAGTGATGCATCCTCTATCCAGCATCTTATAGATGCTATATTAATAAGACAGAAGGGAGTATTAGTACTAGGGGGAGACTTAATTGTCAGTTGAGCCCTTCTCTTGATGCATCCACTATCAAACCTTCCCCCCAGACCCCAGGACAGAAACATCGCTGATATTTGATAAAGGATTTAGGATTACTTGATGCCTGGAGACAATTACACCCCTCCCAATAGAAATTTACATATTATTTGTACGCACACAAACACTATACTAGACTTGACTACTTATGCATTAGTGGGGAGCAAAATAAACTGATACATAAGGTAGAGATAATGAACATTTGTTTATCGGACCACACCCCTATGTCCTTAGAACTAGGAATTACTCAAGAAAGAAAACAAAACCTATAGAGATTCGATCCCTTGTTGCTCTGTGATCTGGAGTTTAAGGAGTTGTTAAAAGAAAAGATCCCAGAAATAATCTGAGATAATGAATCCCCCCAGATCTGCCCACAGCTATTATGGGATACCATAAAAGCAGTTATTCGGGGTTATACCATAGCATTCGCAGCCCATAAGAAAAGGCAGATGGAAGCACGTATGGGGGAACTTCAAGAACAACTCAGGACACTGGGGAGATGCACATGGCTGGAACTTGACTGTCTCTGACCAACTAACTCAAGTACAATCTGAAATCCAGAGCCTTCTCACAGTCCGGATGGAACAGGCACTGATGTGGCTGCACCAAAGGTTTTGAGGTGGGCTCTCGTCATCCAAAATTCTGGCTTACAAGCTATGTTGACAAACACAACAGCTCACCATCTCCAAAATAAAGCACCGACCTCAGGTCAATACTAATATACCATTGAAAAAATTCTAGAAGCCTTCTGTGACTTTTATCAGAATTTATACTTGGACCCTAACACAGTGGATTCCCAACAAATATCTACTTTTCTGGCACAAATACAACTCCCAACCTTAACCGCTCCTCGGAAAGAAGATAATTTCACCATCACATCCCAAGAGCTATATACTCCACCCACAATATATATTTCTTCGGAGGAAGGTTGTGAGTCAAAAACAGTGGTGGAATTCAAGCATGCATGGGACAGTCATAAGGCAATTCTAGGGGTAGGGGTAGGAAGAAGTAGGCTGCTGTTAACTAGGATCTGCAGTTTATCCATTAGGTAGGGAAATGGGCAGACTGGGTGGGCCAAGCGGTCCTTATCTGCTGTCAAAATCTATGTTTCTATGTTTCTATATTGTAATGAAAAATCTGAAAGGTAGCACAAGCCTGGGTCTGGATGGATACGGGGGAGAGTTTTACAAAGGGGCTTGGGAATCCATTAAAACCCCTCTACTAACAGCAGTGCAAGTGAGCCATAATACTGCTACTTTTTCAGAGTCCTGGGGGCAAGCTACTATATCAGCAATACTGAAACCCCAGAAACCCCCCCACAGTTATGTGATTCATACAGCCCAATTTCTGTCCTAAATCAAGGCTATAAGATGTACACGAGCATTCTGATCCACAGATTAGGTGACATTCTACTTATTATAATCCATCCAGACCAACTGGAATTTATAAAATCTTGTCAAATGATAGACAACATCAAACGTACCTTATACCTCATGAATCACGCCCAGATCTCCGACACTCCCTTAATATTATTAAGTTTAGATGCCCAGAAGACGTTTGATATGGTATCATGGAATGTTTTACAGTCTACCCTATCAAAATTTGATCTTCCCCGGGAATTTCTGGACATGATTCGAGGTATTTACTCCTCCCTAGAAGCAATAGTAAAAATAAATGGATCACACTCGGGCCGGTTCCAGTTTTTCAGAGGTACAAGATGGGGCTGCCCCCTATCCATGTACCTTTTTGTGCTATATGTGGAACACATAGCTTAACTCTTTAGATAAACAGAACAATTGCATGGCTACTTAGTTGATAGGACCCAGCAAAAGATAGCATACTATGCAGATGATCTACTTATGTACCTCATACGACCAGAGGAATCTTTGGCGACAATGTCCTGGCTCCTGACACAAATAGAAAGATTAACATGCTATACAATAAATCTGGGGACATTGGAGGTCTGGGCATTACAATATACCCCCTCCCAAACTCTTATGGACTAATACAACTATAAATGGCACAGACCATATATAACCTACCTAGGAATCAAAATCCCCCTACACCTTATTAAACTACGCAACTTAAATTATGATACATTATTTTCAACAGTTCAAGAGGATCTTTTTAGATGGACGCCCATCTCAATTTCAGTTTTAACTAGGGTTCAGGCAGTTCAAATTAATATATTACCAAAATTATTATATCTTATGCAAAATATTCCCCTACCTCTAAGATGCACTGAACTGGGGAGATGAGAAAAGGTTATTCGTACCTTTCTGTGGGGAGGAGACAGACCACGCATAGCACTCTGCAGGCTACAGCTTCCCAAAGAGCAGGGTGGATTGGCACTACCGAATTTATAGAAATACTTAATTGCAGTCATCCTAACATACCTTTCAAAATGGTTACTCCCTCGTGACCAATCCCAGGTTTGGCTTAGGATTGAACAGAATATGTCTGAGGTTCAGCTGAATTATACACAGGTATTTCACCCTCAGGTACCAGCCCCCTCCAGACGATGCTCCCTATTCACCAAGGCCCTGCTTCAAACCTGGGCAAACTTCCTCTCCCACCCACAATATATATTTCTAGCTAAATGGATGGGTATTCCAGCCGGATTTCAGAACTTTTCCCCAGCTTTAACGGATGTAACCTTTTCCTGATGGTGGGAGAGGGGCTTGATACATACATACATACCAGTTCTATAACCAGAGTACATTTAAAACTTTTTCACAATGACAGGCAGAGTTTACACTGCCACAGTGAGATTTTCTTCACTATTTACAACTACGCCATTATCTGGAGACAGAGGTGGGACTGGATGTCACTACAAGAAGACTCCCACCACTAGGCCCTCTCCTCATTCAAATACAATCAGAAACCACACACCTACACATGATTTTGAGGTTTTATAAGGCCTTACAAAATGCACCCTTCAAGGAAATAGAGTCTACACAGTTTAATTGGGAGGCAGAATTAATGACTGAGCTGACTCCAGAGGACTGGCTTAATATCTGGAAAAGACAACATAAGACAACCAGCTCCTACTCCTTGAGAGAATTTTCTTGGAAAATAACCTTGCATTATTTCTGCACTCCACAGATAACAGTTAAATACTCCAACAGTGGAGACTCCTCATGCTGGAAAGGGTACGGGTGTGAGGTAGCCACACACTCCTATATTTTATGATATTGTCCAACTCTGACTGCTTATTGGAAAGGGGCAGGCAAACAACTTAAAGAGCTGTTTCCAGGCATGGGAGACCTCACACCTGAAATATCTCTCCTGTTACATTATCCTTGTCACATAAAGAATTCCCAGCAAACTTATATAATCAATATACTTTTGGGTGCAGCTAAAAAAGTAATAACCTGGCTATGGCTTTGATCTGACTGGGAGAACACAATTTATGAAATATACGAAATGGAGAATATGATGGCTAAATTACACAATCAGACACCAATTCTGATGAATAGGTGGACCCCCTGGCTTTTGCATGTAGCCCCATTTTGTCCAGAATTTATACCCCGAGCATAGTGGTGAGGGATAATGCCAGCTCGTTCCACTGATATAAAATTTTCCCCAGACAGTTACATAAAAGATAAAAAAGAGTGAGGAATTTACTTTAGGGACCTGTTATGTTTAGATTTAGTATATATTAACTTAACTTCCTTCCTGCTTCAGTATAAATGAACTAAATTTAAGATGAACCTCACAACTGTATTAACAAAAAGCCTTGTATGTCACCCTCTATGTGTTGTATTTGTAAAGAAAAGGTATGAACATGTATTATGCACCTGGATAAATTGTACTAACATATCATCCAAGTTGTGCCTACATAAAAGAATAAATAAAAAGTATATAAAAAAAGATTGCAATTTGTGTAAATTACACAATTCAAAAATTTAGCTCATGAGAATCTGTTGATTTTATCCATACATTAAACATCAATTAACTTTTCTAATACTTTTTCTATTGGGTTGTGACAGTTCAGGTCAGGCAGACCCCTGTGTTAAAACCCTAAGCATAGAACAATTTGGACTGGAAAGGAACAAATTATAATAAGAACCTAAGTTAGATTTATGACTTTGATAAAGTCCATGAACTTTTCCCAGAATTCAAAATTAACTGATGAAAATATAAAAGTTATCATGCCTTCAGAAGGATGTTTAGTTTCAGCTAGAATTTTCACTTTTGTTGATTATAAGAAGGACAAAACAACACATTGGGGACTATGCACAAAAAGGCAGATTGTCTACATGGCATGGATCTGTGGCACGTAGACAACCCTAAGATGGAATGCCATGAACCAGGAGTCCAGTGGACTCTGGACAGCATTCACAGAAATGGAATGCACCCCTTGTGCATTTGATCCCCATGGCTGATCACACAGCTATGTGTGCGACCGGTCTGGGGGCATGTCTGTGGGTGTGCCCACAAACTGCGCCATTCACAAAGGTGCAGAATGGCAGGCTAGGGTGGCACTGGATAGGCAGGCAGGGATGCTACTGTGTCATTTGCATGCCCCCACGCTGAGAGACCCTGCAGGCTGTAGGAAAACACCCCCCCCCCCCACAGTGCTGCCCACCTCTTTAGCTAGAAAGGGAAGGCTGGAGGGCAGCCATTCAGGCATATGCCAAATGACAACACTCCACACCTTTCAATATTCCCCTACTTGCATGAGCAGAAGATCCACTTTGGTACCTAGGACAGGCATTCAATTGGATGCCTACCTGTATCCTTGATCACCTTCATGCAGTAGTGTACTGGGGGCCATGAACAGGTGCCCTGCAGAGGATGTGGTAGTGTATACCTCACACCATGTGCATGTTCACAGTTGTGGAGCAACACAGGCTGGCTGCACTCATATCAGATGTACACAACCTGACAATGGTGCATAGCCCTAATATGTTTTATATCACCATGGGGCTAACACTTGACCTGTGTAGCTTTGCACCTGCAGACAGGTGTATGGTGCATGACACACACCACCGCATGCCTCCACAGGATTCCTGTTGGTGGATCTACCCCTGGCATGCTGCTGTGTTGGGCAGATCAGGGACACAGGCAGGTATTCAAGTGGATACCCATCCTGTGTCCTGAAATGGATCTCTTGCTCCATGCGAGCAGGGGCTACTGGAAAGGTGCAGCTCTGACAGTTTTAAAAGTATGTTCAACTGCTGGAATGGACATCCCCAGCCCTCCCTGTCAGCCCAGTGGGCTAGGGCAACATGGTGGGGGATGTCATAGGGATATGCAAAAGATATGGCAGGGTCCCCGCTGCTGCATACTGCACCCCCTTTGCCCAGCACTTTGTGCTTCATGAATAATGTGGAGTGCAGGCACATCCCTAGACACACCCCAGGACTGACCGAGGGATTCAGTGTGGAAAGAACACAGGTCCCTTCAGTGAATGCACATAGGGGTCCACGGGACCCCTGGTTTATGGCATTCAGACATAGGGTTGCCTATCTGCCATGGATCCATGACACAGGCAATTTGCCTTTCAATACATAGGGGCCCATATGCGCAGTTATAGTAGGGAGATTGTACTTTGTTTCTGTGTTGTTTATAAAGGGGAAATTTGCTTTGGAAAAGTTCTGATCTATATTCTGTATAAAGGCGTTATTTATTTATTTTCTGAAAGTAATACTAATATGGTTCGCTTTTGAATGTTTAAAATACAGTATTTATATGACGTTTGAATTTGAGAATTTTCTTTTTTTTTTTTTTTATTAACCATCTTTAATCCTATTCAAAATACAGCAGACATAAATAAACACACCAAGAAAACAAAACAATACCTGGCAAGCCAGGGTGCACATCCCCAAACTGACTGCGCCAACTATATACAATCCTTCTATTTACAATCACAGTGGATGCCCACCCCAGATAGATAACATTTCTTGCTTGTTTTGCTTTTATCACAATACGCATATATTCCTAAATACTTAATTGCAGTATTCTAAAAGCCCAATGTAGAAATAGGCTCCAAGCAACCTTATGCACCTCCTATCCCTTGCCACCTTCTTTCTGTGGGCAGCACCCTCCTGTGCCCCCTGGAAAGAGAGAGAGACCCCTATCCCCCTCAATAGTCCGCAGACCTTAACTAAGCATCTGATTCTTTTTGTCTCTAAATTCAGGTTATCTCTACGACTCACCAATTAAGATCAAGCAAAGGAAAAAGAAAAGTAGAATAACTTCTCCACAACTTAAAACCTATACCATCTGTGCTTCCCTATCCGACAGATAGCCTGTGTTCACCCATGTGTTATCTGCGCAGAGTAAGCTGCATATAGCATTGCCCAGCATTTAAGATAGAGAACTCCTCTCCCCTCCAAATATAAATATTTCCTTATTTTATTCAGCATCCCCAGTAAATCTTTTACCCAGTGACCATAATGATAAATGTGATCGTCCTTCCAATGCTTTAATAAGAAGCCCTTGACTACCGTCGTCATCAAGGAGAGGTGATATTTAGGTGCAGCACCCGAAATTTGGGAATAGTCACCCAGCACACAAATCTCAGGTACTATAAATTCTGAGTAATCTAACATTGGGTCCATCCATCTTATAATTTCCTCCCAGAGTGGGGATATTTTACTACAGGCCCAGAACACATGTAGTAAATCCCCCGCTCCCGCCTCGCACCTAAAACACACGTCTGTCTGTCTCAGGTTTCTATCACATAGTTTCACAGGGGTAAAATATAGACTGGAGACAATGAAAAATTGCATACTTTTATACTTAGGTATAATGTTATACTTGCTGCTTCTCCAGATGTTATCCCAATTTATTTGCCGAGGGGCCATCTGTTTTTCCCAATATATAACGCTCCTAGCAGAAGATGGGCTAAGAAAATCCAATAACACTTTGTATATTTGCAAAAGAGGATGGGCTCTTAAATCAACCTCCCTAAGCAACCCCAGTAAAAAAGTATCCTAATACCCCCAGCTTATTTAACGCTTTCTCCAGCATATGCTTAATTTGAAGTCTCTGAAAAGAGGCATTCCATCACATCGTGCTGGAAAAACCACTCTATTACCTGATCAACTTCCTAAGGTACAAGTCTGGTAACTGAGAGTCCACCGTTGTTTAATTACCTGATTCCTAATTACAAAATTTGGGTTACCCAGAATGGTCTGATCTCCAGCCCTCATTTGGGCCCTTCTCTACACAGGGAACAGTAAGGACCACCACGCCTCCACCATCTTTACCATTGGGTTCCCATGGTTCTTTTTAAAGATGCTCCCCAATTTAGCATACACCATTGCTTTGGGATTGAGACCTAAGTCTCTCAGCCCTTGCTTCTGTAGTTGAAGGCAAGTTGGAATGTAACTCCCCTCGTCTAACTCTTTAGCCCACCAGCTCATCAGGCCCAACTGGCCTGCTACATAATATACGTGAAGATCAGGGAGCTGGACCCCTCCCTTTTTATGTGGTAAATGCAAGTGATTATGTTTCACTCTAGGGGGGTTGCCTTTCCAAAGAAAGCCTGAAATTAGCCTCCTAATTAAATTGAACCATTTAAGGGAAATGCTATAAGGGACCAGATACAGCGGGTATAACAAACGGAGTAACATATTCATCTTAATAAGGCTCATTCGGGCAGTAAAATTTAATGGCAGCTTATTCCACCTTAGGACATCCCCTTCGAGTGCTGATATAATACCCCCCAAGATTAAATTCTGTCCCCCTCTCATAATCGGCTGCTATCCAGATGCCCAAATATTAAATTTTATCTAACTACCTTTGTATTTGCACCGGGGAAAAATCACCCTGGTAACAAAGTGAGTAAGGGGAGAACTTGAGTCTTATTTAGATTAAATTTATAGTTGGAGACCTAGAAAGGACTCTGTAACATCTGTTACTCTCTTAAAACTATCTGCAGGCTCCTCTTAGTGCAACAATAAGTCGTCATAAAACAGGAAACTTCAATTCCCACCCTTTTAATTTGATTCCTTTAATATGGACATCTTTATTAATAGCCCTCAGAGGTTCAGGTATATATTAAAAGTATTGGTGAGAGAGGGCACCCTACCTAGTCCCATTTCTAATTGTATTTCCCTCGACAGATAGCCACTACATAATACCCTAGCAGTAGGCATGGCGTATAAGTTCCTAATGCCTTAAGAAAACCCTCCGGAAACCCATACATTCATGGTAGCAAACAGAAAGGTGCGAGACCCTATCAAAGGCCTTCTCCGCATCTAACGATATCAGTGCTAATGGTAACTGAGAATCAGGCATGTAACTCAATATGTGGTTTAGTTTCCTCAGGGCATCGTGTGCCCTCTCCGGCATAAACCCCACCTGTTCCTGACTGATTAAACTAGGGTGACTAGCAACAGCCTATTTGCCAGAATTCTTGTAAGAATCTTAATGTCTTGATTCATTAAAGCTATAGGTCTATAACTACGGGAACATCCCTAGGTTTTCGGTTTAGGGATCAGTGTAATATATGCCTGGTACAACGGGGGTGAAATACTCCTTCCTGCATGATAGCTCGGAACAGCTCCTGGAGCATGGGAAGTATGGTTTGTAAATGTACTTGAAAAATTTAGCAGTAAGACTGTCAGGCCCCTGTGTTTACCCAGAATAACGATTGTACCACCTCCATAATCTTAGACGCCCTGATCGGAGCCGCCAACTCCTTAACTGGAACTGGATCCAGAATTGGCAGGGGGATCTCTCCCAAAAAAATTTCAATCTCCCTCTCTCCCGCTAGCTCACCAGCCCGATAAATTTCCTGATAGTATGAATAAAATGCCTCCGCCATCTCCTGTGACTCAGTTAAGAGTTCCCCTCCCAATAAATGGATGAAATTATTCTACTAGCTTCCACTCCTTAACTCTGGCTGCCAACAACGCCCTGGGGCATCACCTGCAACAGGTATCTAGCATTAATTTTATTTAGCCAAAATTCAATTTTGCTGTTGGCAATATCCCTAGCTCTTCCGTAAATCTTTAAGTTCCCTATCAACTTCCCAGAGGACCCTCTAAAGATGATAAAAGTTTATTGCCCCAGTAGAAACTCCTCCTTTGCTCTCCTCTGTTTACATCGCTGTACTGCAATACCTGGCCACCCCTGCATACACTTCCTTGCAGGCAGGCCATACTAGTGTTTTCTCTTGCATGGTAGGGACCTGTTGGTGCATGAATTCCCTCAACATTTCCTCTAACCTATCACGCACCAGAGGCTCTACCAACAAGGCATTGTTTAGCCTCCACCTATACAGTCTGGGTGGAGCCATTCTAGGTTCCCACACTATTTTAATGGGAGAGTGGTCCGAGTAGATTCTACCCCCTGTTGTCGTTTCCATGATCTCCCCTATCACTTCCCTGTTTACTAGAAAAAAATCAATCGGGATTGACTCTTGTGGACTGCCGAATAATAAGTCATCGTCATGCCCCGTGTTGAATATATCTTAAAGAGATCTACCAATGCCGTCGTCTCCAAAGGTCTATTCAGGGCTACCTGGGCCTTAGACATAGGACCTCTGGATGGCGGTACTCTATCCGCTTGATTATTTAAGCATGCATTCCAGTCTCCCACCAGGATTAGTAAGGACGATGGAAAAGCCATTATGTCCCCTTCAATGGAGCAAAAAACCCCGGGTCCGAAGGCGTTGGGGCATATATAGAGGCCATGGTAATAAGTTTTCCCTCTAGTATGCCTGAGACATATATTCCTCTACTATCCTCCCTTGCCTTAATTTGGACCACCTCATATGAACATGATCTCTTTATCAGTATCACTACTCCCCCCCCTGCAGCTCTTTCCCTGCCTACCCTGTATACCTGCCCTACCCACCTTCTCTTAAGCCCATTTAGCTCCTTGGTCAACAGATGAGTCTCTTGCAATGCAGCAATATGAGCCCCCATTAGTTCAATATGCCTTAAAATTAGCATTCTCTTTGTTTTACCCCTAAGTCCCTTAACATTCCAAGAGATTATTTTAATATCCGACATTAAAGGAAATTCCCAACATTGTAATTGTAACAGCCATCTGCACAAGGTCTGCTCCTGAATTGCTCTCTATAGGAGACTCTCTCTCTTTCCTACCTTCCCCACCCTGCAACCCCCGATCCACCGATCGACCGCCTACCTGATATTGAATCATGGAATCATGGATGAACCCGTTCCCGCTCTGCCCCCGCCCCTATCTTAACCATGCAGCTCCAAATCCCACACACATCCAATAGCAGTAGATTAACTAACACGCAGCCCAATTTCTGAGCTCACTCCCCAATACTTCATGCCTCAGGATAACAGTTAGTTATATATTATGGAGCTCTATTATAATAATTCACCCAATCAAAACTACTATTCCTGTCAGGAAATCCTACCAAGTCCGCTAACCCTTGGAAAGGGAGGAATCCATCTCCACCTAAAGATACAGTATCAAATCGTCCATGCCCCACCCCAACTCCACCAATCCTCAAATTTAAACACCCACTATATTCAAAAAATTATTCAAATCCAATAATTCCGTGCAACATGAGAGCTCACTAAGTAGCAAAATAATTATTTGCCCGAATTCAGTTGTTTAAGTGTCCCATCTTGTTCCATTTGAGATTGTTTCAAGATGCAGCCTTGAACAGGTCTGGGAGTTCCACTCTCAACCCCTCAAGAGCATCCCTTGTGGTTAGGAATTTCTTCTCCCCCGTGTGCAACTGCATCACAAGGGTCGCAGGATATTGCAATCGAAATTTAATTCCTGCCAAATAAAGCTTCTTTTTGATTTCAGCTTATTCTTTCTGCTTCTCCCTAATCTCTGGCTTTTGGTCTAGAAAGATCCAGAGGGATGCACCATTCCACTGTAACACTTTCTTCTGCCTAGCAGTAAGCAATACATTTGCCTTCTCTTTGTAGTTGAGGAAACGCATAATTATCACTCGGGGCCTGGCTCCCGGAGGTGGTATCTCCCTTAGTGCCCGGTGGGCTCTCTCCAGGTTGTACGCCTCGCCGAAGAGAGTAGGGCCCAGCAATTTAAACAAAAGCTCTTGCATAAATGCCACACAATCTTGCCCCTCCACCCTCTCTGGGAGTCCTGCAATGATCAGATTATTGCACCTGCTTCTCGATTCCTGATCATCCATCCTTTCTTCCAATTTCTTAATCTGCCTTATAGCCCCCACCAGGTCTTGCTCCATCACCACCGATTTTCTTTCTTGTGAAGAGATTCGAGCTTCCATGTCTCCTATTTTCTGGGCTAGAGAATGTAGAACTGGCTTCATCGCTGCAAAATCTGATACCAGCCCCAGCAACATTGCCTTAATATCCTGGAGGTCCGTATTAGGTGAACCAGTACACCCCTCTTTCCCTGGTTCCTCCTCTTGGTTGTTTGGCATGGGGGAATGGGGCTTAGGCTGCTTAGTAGCGGGAGATCTTGCTGCCAAAGGCTCGGCCACCTCTGCTTCCATTCCGATGCTTTCTAGCAGCCTACTAACTCGGCCCAGCACTCGTTTTCCAAGGGAGCAACCTTTGCGTCTTTCCACGAGTTTCCTCCAGCAATCCTCGTCGTAATATGCCCCTTCACTTCTCAGCTCTGTTACAACCTTTTGGGTGCTGAGAAAAAATGGATTTAGGAGCTTTTTAGCTATTAATATTAGCGGGGCCTCGGAGCAGCACAGAGAATGTCGGAACGGCTTCAGCTCATCATGTGATCACCAAATTTGAGAATTTTCTATGAGACTGAGATGGCTTACCTCTCTACTGAACAACTATAATAGGTCTCCTGAAAATTTTAAACTGTATATGCTTTTATCTGTGAAAGGGAATCCATAGCTTTCGCTCTGGGTTCTTTTATCAATAACGGAAAAGAACTCTGCAATTTGAAAAATGAAAAGGGCAGGATTCACAAAGCAGATGCACTGGGCACAAATGAGATGCACTGACGCAACAGGGAAATGTGCCATGGTGCCATTCACAGAGTACACAGATGCCCCAGCACAACCGACAATATGGAGCATTCATAGCGCAAGTACCAAATGTGCCATATGGAGATAAGTATAAAAGAAGTAGACTTAAGTGCAAGCCCCCTGCAGGCTGACCGCAGGATAGCAGTAGCAAGCAGTAGTACAGCAGCAGCTGAACAGAACTAAGGATGGAGCACCATTTCTGATGGTGGGAATGTTAATGGGGATGAGGAGATGGGCGAACCAGCAGTAATGGTGGCAGAAGACACCGTAGGCAGCCAGCCTCATGGTGGTATCGTGCCAGACAAATGTCTGAACAGCTTATGGACACCAAAACAGTCAGCTGATACCACCTGAACAGGGGCTGTTCTGAGGCAGGTCTGTTAACTGTGCCATGATGAAATGCAGGCACCCACTGGAAGGGGTCATGGCATATCAGTGGGGACCAAGGAGACAACAGCACTGTGCCTGCTCACCACGGGAACCTTCCAGAGGCCAGCTGGAGACACCACTGGAATATGTCAGCCATCCACATCCCATCTCCTCACATAATTCCTCACTGCACTTCTCCCACATGCTTTGGAATTCATCCACTTCCCAAGCACACAGGCAGATTGGACAGAAGACATGCAGCAGTTCCACAAGGTGGCACGTATGCCAGGTGTCATGGGGCCATTGACTGCACCCATGTGGCAATCTGTGCACCATCTGGCGAGGATGCCATGACATATGTCAACCACAAGGGCTACCACTCTGTTAACTGCCATGTGGTGTGCAATGCCACTGGCGCATCAGCAATGTCTGTGCCACACACCCTGGGAGAATGCAAAATGCCTTCATATGGCACCAGTCCACCCAGTGCCACCAGTTTGAGACTGGGAACATACCCAGCGGCTATCTAGTAGGTGGGTGGGGCATGCAGAAATGCCCATGAATGGGGCACCATGGTGCAGCAAATGATAGGAGAGGGAGCAGGTGTGCGAGAGCAGAGAATGTGCAGGGGGATATGCAGGTGAGACAATGGATGGGCACACCGAGGGCTGTGCACGCAACAAGAGGGACAGTGCAGCAGCACAGTGAAGCACAGGAGGCAGGTTGAAGTGCAACAGCAGGCATGAGTGGCAGGGCAGAACACAGCACATACAGCCATGCATGGGTGACCGCTGGGCATTGGTGGGCAGACAATGGCGAAGGGAACATGTGCAGGAAGCCATAGCTGCATGCACAGACAGGTACATGCAGGTGTGTGTAGACAGAGCAGGCTGTTGCAGGTGTGAGGGGGGATGTAGCCAGCCAGGGAATGTCACCACAGAGACAGGGGTGGATATTCAGCAGACCTAGCACTGCGCCATGGTGCGGGGGGGGGGCGGGAGGACACAATGCATAGGTATGCAGTGATATAATAGACTGCTCTTACCCCCCCACAGGTGATGCAGTGTACCCCCTCTGACGCTGGCTACTCTCATCCTTCCACCGACCTGGCACAGAGGTGGAAGAGTGCTACAACAAGGTGCACATTGCTACGTGCACCATCATCAAGCATGTCTTTGGCATGCTGAAGATACACACATTAGGTGTCTGGATAGGTCGGGTGGTGCCCTACAGTATAGCCAAGAGAAGGTCTGTGGCATATTCCTGGCCCATTGTATGTTGCACAACATGGCCATTGACCATGGAATAGCTGTCCAGGCTGAGGAGGGTGACAGTTCTGGGAAGGAGGGGGAGGGGCACAAAGATGCAGTAGGCCAGGGGCAGCATGAGGGACCACCTCTGGTATGCAGAGACCCACGCCTGGTCACCAGGTCCTCGTGGCACAGAGACACCATATTCGAAGAGCACTTCAGGGTCCGCAGGTGAGTAACACAAGTGGGGAATATATGGCAGCCTCCCCAACCCACCCACACACACACACACACACACACACACACACACAGCCACACACACCAAAACACCCACACAGCCACAGCACAGGGCAGTAGACTGCAACACTGTGCTGCGTAGCGCAACCGTGAAGGTCAACAATGCTGCATGCACGCACACACACACGCACAGCAGGACTCACATGTCAAGGGGGACACAGTGTAAGTGCTGAGGATGGCATGGATCAATGTACTGCTGCTGGCACATGTGCATAGCAGACACAGGCTCGCACTCAGCACGCCCATGCCACAGCACAGCAATGGCACACCCAGACATTCATGTAGCAATGCACAGGTGACCCAAACAGGCAGCACACTGGAGCAGGCACATGCCACCCACATCACCTCAAGCCCAGGTAGCCTGGTGTGTGGGTCACAATGGGTGCAGGCAACAGGGGCCATGTGAGCTGTCACCCAAGCATCAGTGGGAGGCACCATGGCAGCCCACGGACATGTGGGCAGCCATGCCCATGACTGGTGGTCACTGAGGCAGCGCCACAGGCCATAGGGGTAGCAACACCACTGGGGGTGCTCACTGGTGTGTTGTCCCTGTGATCCATGTTAGATACAGGGTGATAGGGATGGAGAGGTGTGGTGATGGCATCAGCAGCAATGGGTCCACCTGATGCTGTAGCCTGGGCATGAATGAGGAACTCCTGGGGGGTTCAGCTGGAGGCCTGGTGGCCATGTGGCACACTGTTTGCACACACCACCTTGGCAATGTGCGCAATCCACTCCATAGCTACAGTCATGCCCACCCACAGTAGGCAAACCTCTGCCAACATCTGGCCATGCCACACAGCCGACGACTCATGTTCAATTGCCAGCAGAGTCTGAACGCCTCTGAGCTCCACTCAGCAGGGGTGCTGTATGTGTATGCATGCAGCCAGGGGGTTTATCTATAGTGCTTTGACAGCGCAAGCACCAACATCCCCTACAGTGATAGCTACAATGCCGACTGTTGGCATTGTAGCCACGGGGATGTCAGAGCACACAATAGGAAGGCTGCACCCCCTCAAATCCCCTGGTCTCTAGAATTCTAACTCTGAGTTGGAGTTGAACCGGGGAAGGGGGCAAACACCCAGCAAGGCAGTCCTGATCACTGCACAGACCATCACAGCGACGGGTGGCTTTTGCCCAATTCCTGTCACAGTGATGATCTTCGTGGTGCCAGAGTCGTTGCGGTTACGGCATACCCAGCTGGGGGCACCTTCACTTGGGCACTTTGGGGTTGTTACCATCATACGTGCTGGCACTTGTGTTGTTGCTGGGGCCTGGGGGAGTAGGAGGCTTGATACACCTCCAATCTCCTCATGATGCTCTCTGCCTTTGTTCCTCTCACAGGGCTGGCAGGCAGGTGGAGGGCAATGGCTGCGGTGGAGGTCAGGTGCAATAGGGCTAGTGTCGGAGCCCATTGACAGGGACATGCTGGTGTAGGTAGTGTCTGTCTTGTGCATCCTGTGTGTGTTTAGGGGGTGGTGCCTTCTTCAGGCCACTGCTGGTCCCTTGTTCAGGTCTGTGTGCTGGATGCGTGCACACATGGGGTGTGGCATGGCGGCCACAGTACACCCAGCCCCTGTGTTCATCCACCTTGTGCACATATCATATGCACTGTGAGCACCTTGTTGTGCTCAGTGGTGTTCAGACAGGGCCTGCATGCCTGTGCTGCTTGCTGGCATGTGTACATGCTGTGTGGGGCATAGCTGCATGCCCCTCTGTACCTACCTCTACATGCATATGTGGGCCTTGTGCTTTCTAAGTACCATTGCACAGTCACAGTGTGGCACTGTGTGCCAGTCAGTTGCTGGAGTGCAGTGTGACTGGTGGGCTGTTGTCCATTGGCATGGTGGATGCCTCTAGTACACCTCGTGTGGTGGGTGGGGGCAGTGTGAAACATGGCACTTAGTACCTGTTGTCTGTCCCTGTAGGTCCAATGGATGTCTGACAATGTGCCCACAATCAAATGCAGTGTCAGGGAGTTCTGTGGCTAACAGGGATCCAGCTCCAGATGGCAATGCAGAGGACATTACAGCCACTCTACAGGCACCAAGGACAGCTCCTGCAGGCACTGACTATGTTGGTCAGAGTGCTTACTGCCAGAGGTGATAGGCATGGCTGCCGTGCTGCGGCACATGCCGCACACTAGAGATGTGGACTTTTGCATATAGCTCTTTGTTATTGTACCACACATTCCTTGCTCATCCACATTGTCTGTTGCTGTACCCTGTTCCCCCCCCCACACACACACCTTCACATTCCTGCTTACCGTTGTTGTACCTGTACAGACCACCCACCTTCATCTTCCCTGTTCCTACAGGCAGCTGATATTGTAAATAGTTTATTCTGTTACGTTGAATATTATACAATGGCAGGAAAAACGCTTGGGCTCTGATTGGTCACTACAGGACTGGACCGGTGATGTTATCCCAGTACAACATCACGGGTCTAGTCCTAACACACAGGCGACCGCATCAACTATAAATGAAATCACTCCACAACCACCCTCTCCTCTTACAGCTTCTTTACTGCTCTGGTCTTAACTTTGATCATAATACCCACAACACAACACCTCGTAACCCCCATCAACCATTTTCCCAATCCGAACACCAAGTTTCTGCAGAAAAAAAGAAAAATCATTTTTTTTCATCATCACATTAGTTCCAAAATGGCCACTGCGTACACCCTTGCTTCACTGTCAATACTGTATTGATGCACACACTGACACGTTGACACAGAAACCCACACAAAGCGGCTGTACAAGAATTAAAAAGAAACCACAATGAACGAACTCGGTTCAACAGTCGCTTCACTGTCAATACCATACTGATGCACGAATTGACACAGAAACCCACACAAAGCGGCTGTACAAGAATTAAAAAGAAACCTCAACGAACTTGATTCAGCAGTCGGTTCACTGTCAATAGCATACTGCTGCACGCGCTGACACGTTGACACAGAAACCCACACAAAGCAGCTGTACAAGAATTAAAAAGAAACCACAACGAACAAACTCTGTTCAGCAGTGGAGTGGAGATTAAAAAAAAAAAACAGCACACCTGCCCTGTCTGGCCAGGGGTCGGCAATGGAACAGAAAAGAATAAAACTTCTCACCCGCTCTACGAACCTACTTTTCATCACTCTCACAATCGAACTCACATTTAAATACTGCACAATTGGCTTCACTTACCTAACACATCATGTCCCTCTTGTCTCAAATCTTCACACATATTAACAAAAAAAAAAAAAACACCAATACGGACAACACACAATGGCAACCGGGGGGGGGCATGAAGAATAGCATCTCAAAAGGACACCAATACATAGCAATAGCACCACCTTCTGGACACAATGAAAATTGTGCACTATTTTGTTAATTAATATACCTCCACGTGCAAAAAAATGAACTGAAAATGAAAATTTGTCATATATTTTTCTGTTTTTTACACATTAGCCATTGTATAATAGCAATAATGAACTCCAGGGTGTGTGTTGTGCTGGGATAACATCACTTCTGGGGTGATTAGTAGCACTCGGCCTGCGGCCTCATGCCTAATCACCGCAGGCGTGACGTTATCCCAGCACAACACACACCCTGTTGTGCATTATTGCTTAATTATTAAACTGTTTTCTATTGCAACTGGTGTCTGAGGTCATTCACTGTACATTGTGCATGTTGTCTGTTTTGCCAGCTGCTGTCTGCTGTCCCTTTGTTCCCATCCACACATGTGCATCTGTATTACTGCGCTCACAAGCATCCTGTCCCCCTGTCATGTCAGCCACACTATGTGCCCTCCTTGTTGCCTGTGGTGTGTGGGTGAGTGTTGAGACATGCTGCCTTTCTCAGTGCCCATGTTCTGTGTGTGGTGCATGTGGGCTGCATCTGTTGCACTGGTGCCCTGTTGTTGTGTGGCTCTGCTTGCAGTCCACTTTGCTTGTGGGCATGTTAGCCCTGTGTGGGGCATGACAGTCTGCCTGCCCACCATTGGTCCTGTTCACCTGTGTGCCCCTGTATGGCATCTCCATTGTCCACACTACTGGGTTCCTGTGCACCAGACCATGTCCTGGTAACACTTCCATGCTGCGTGGTGCCCCCTCTGCAGCTGTGGCACACTAACAGGCACCCGGGCATGTTATCTGTGCCTGTTGGGCTCCTGTGTGGGGTGTGTCAGCTGCATCTGGGTATTTCACTGTGTGTACTGTCTGTGCATCCCTTCTGCTGTGGCCACTCTCAGGCCCTTTGGCACTCTGGTAAGTTGCTGCTGGTGTGTTCCCCTGCATCCTTTGTGTCACTGCAGTTTCCCCTGTTGCTCCTTTGTCCCTTGCTGACTTGCTCCATATTCACTGTTATGCTGCCCTGGGTGCTTTGGCGCATCCTTGTTTCACTGGGGCATCTCGTGTTGCACCATGCCACGTCTGTGTGATTCATAATGGTGATGCACATTCATCTTGCAGCGCATCCTTCTGTAAACACACTGTCTGAGGAGACGTATCTCAGTTGTGCGGTGCATCTCATTGCACCCAGCAGCATCTGCTTTGTAAATCCTGTCCAATATATTTATACTTTTATATTATGGCCCAGATATTCAAAGGGTTGCGCCATGCAATAGGGTTGCTCAGCGCCAAGTCCGAAAATGCGCCATTCTGCGATATTCAGCGGGAGGCAGATGCACCCCCCAAATAACACTGAGCAATAGTGCAATGATAATGAATGTATGCACAACTGAAGGAGGAGGAACCATGCATAAATGGCACAATGCAATATTCAACAACATGCACCATGCGCAATAGGGGAGCAAGCGGAAGTTGTGCGATAGCGGAAATGAGCCAAAATAAAAAGGAACAAGGGAGAGGCACAAGAACGCTACAGGGAAGGCACATGAGGCTGAACTCTAGCAAGTCAAACTGGGCAGGAGGGGCACACAGGGCAGGCAAGGGAAAGGGGACCCTGAGCACACAGGCACAGGGAAGGTGTGGGGAGCCACAGCCAGTGCAGAAGGGGGAAATGCCACACAGCACAGAGGTCAGCATAGGAAGGTTTTCCTGATGCAGGGGAAGTAGCAGCCAGGATGGGTGGACACAGAAACAGCTGCCAGGGGGGCAGAACACAAGCCAGGGACATGGCCAGTGCCACCATCCAGATGGAGGCAGTAATGAGGGGGTGAGAAGGCGGGCAGCAGGGGGGCACGGCCATTGAAGGGCCCGTCGGTGGTATGCCCCCAACAGGCAATACTGAGCCCTCACCAGCTTCGAGCTATACAGCGATACTGAGATTGTGGGCTGATACTGCTTGAATCGGGCAATTCTGAGGCGGCTCTGTGAGCTGTGCAGTGATGTGATGCAGGCACCCACACGACGGAGCCATGCTCTGTCAATGGAGACTAAAGTGACAGCTTGCATGTGCTTGCTCACCACAGGTACCTTCCAAAGACCAACAAGGGACCGGCGGAACGCACAGCAAACATACAGGAGTTCCACAGGGTAGCACGTATGTCTGGCGTGCTGGGGCAATAGACTGCACCCATGTGGCCATCCGTGCACCACCTTGCCCCAAAGGGGCTGCATATATCAATCGGAAGGGCTATGCTAGCATCAACTGCCAGGTGGTGTGCAATGCCAAGGGGCGCATAATCAATGTCTGTGTCACGCACCTTGGGGGAGCACACAATGCCTTCATTTGGCACCAGTCAGCACTGTGCCACAGATTTGAGAGTAGGAACATCCCCACTGCCCAATTAGTGGGTGAGTATGCAAACCACATGGACAAACATAGAGCTTAGGAGAGGCATGGTCAGAGGTGACATGGGTAGTGGCCTACATGGCCTGGGGCAGGACGATGCTGATCACCAAACTAACCTATACCCTCTACACACAGGTGACAGTGGATACCCACTCCGTCCCCGGCTACTCACACCATACCAGTGGTCCGCGACCCCATCGCAGCAACGCTACAATAAGGCACATGCCACCACACACAATGTCATCGAGTGGGTGTTCTGTATGCTGAAGGCACATTTCGGTTGCCTGGACACCTCTGGCGGTGCCCTACAGTACAGCCCCTCAAAGGCCTGTGGGCTATTCCTGGCCTGTTGCATCCTGCACAACATGGCCAATGAATGTGGGATAGCCGTACAGGTCGAAGAGGGGGACAGCGATGGGGACTATGAGGATGCCGGTGACAATGGTGATGGGGAGCCCCCCCTTGGGTGACGGGACCCCCAACTGCTCCGGCTGGCAAAGCTGCACCAGAACACCATCATGGAGGAGCACTTCAGCCAACCCAGGTAAGTCATGGGGCCATGTGCAACCACCAGTGGCAAGGCACAACCCACAGACATGCATGGACACACACCAGAGGTGCATGCTGTCAAGGGAAGTTGCCGGGCATGGAACCACACACACCACCAGGGATGGGCAAGGTCTAACATGGCACGTGGTCATACACACACACACACCACACACACACACACACCCCTCACCAGACATGCACAAAGGGTAGGAGGCACACCAACCCAGACCACCACCCCTAGCCACACACATGTCCACAGACCACCACGCCCACTGCCTGTCATTGTGCATGTGTCAGATGCTGGGCACCATTGCACAGTGGCATACAGTGCAATGCAGGCATTATCATGCACACAAAACTGAAGACAGCAGCCTGGAGGGTGTGCAGATGGACTGTGTGTGTGCGTCTGGGAGCAAGTACCCACCGTGCATTGCCAGCTGAATGACACAATGCACACAGGGCAGCATCAGACAGTAGCCGCTCTGGGAGACAGGTCAGTCATAATCCACAGTGCCACGGCCACCATGGAAGCGTGAGTGGCCCCACCAAGACCTGCCAGCAGTGACAGGCTGACCACTGGCCTCATGGGGTGGCACCGATGGTCCCCCAGGGGTTCCACTGCGTGAACACGACCATGCTCATGCAGGGGTCTGCAGCACACCGAACATGCCTGTGCCAGGCGTGCTCGGGATGCCCACATCTGAACCCAGTGTCGACAAGGATGGTATTGCATGATGCCGGGAACAGGGGGTGGACATCGCGCACTGTGGTGTCTGCGATGCATGGGCAAATAACTGTGTGCCCATTGTGGCCATGACAGCAGTGAATGCCTGTGTCTGCCTGTCAATGGCAGTGGTCACATCCTTCCGCAACCGGTCCATTCCTTCCAGGAGCAGAGCGATGTCTCTGCTGCGACGCTCCACTGCCTGGTGCAGAGCCGCACTCAGTGCATCCACCGCCGTCACTAGCTGCATCTACTGATTGACTGATGCTTGCAGTATGCGGGTGTGCTCATCCAAGAGGTTATCTGCCTGATAGGCATGCTGTCCCTCAGGGTGTTTGCGGCCCTGATGCTCATCACCCCTTGAAGGTGGGCGCTGCACACCAGGGCCAGGCCTGGGCATGTCCACAGGTGGTGCACTGATGCCATCCCCTGACACTGTCCCCCCATGGCCATTGGCCAACTGCTGATGCTGCTCCTCTGGCTGCTGCTCCCCAGGGCTCAATTGTGCCACTGCAGTGGCCACAGCAGTCCCACTGTCCTGGACACACACCAGTACTGCCCCACTGGTGCTGACAGGCACAGGCTGGGACTGTGATGACACGCGGGTCTCCATGGCAGCACCACCCACAGTCATGGCCGCGATGTCACCTGCTGTGTGGCCATCCTGTGGCACACACGTGTCACTGCCCATGAAATTAGCTCCATCATCATCGGTGACAGATCCGGCACCAGCCCAAGTCTCAGCATGCTGGCATCCATGGATGCTGGCACGCTGGGACACGGGCAGGGCCTCCTCCGCACCTGCTCCACCAACATCAGTCCAGACATCCAGGCAGGCCCACTGTTGCCCTGACCTCCATATTCCTGTGGAGGTGAATGGGCCCTCCTCCATCTCCATGTCACTGGCCTAAGTGGAGAAGCCCGCCACCGCTGACCCATGCAGACACTCAGGAGCTGTAAGGGGAAAAAAAGTAGCATTACTGCATGTGACCTACCCTGTCCCCCCCAATAGATAGACCATGACCTACCATGCAGTGACGGGCTACCACCCATCTGGAATCCACCACCCAGAACACCCTCAATGGCGCAACGCTGCATGCTGCCAGAAACTCTCTCTTCCTGTGGGGTCAGGCATAGCCTCCGGCTGTCCCCCACCTGTTGCAGACTGTGCTGCCCTGATGGCAGCCACCTTCTCTTTAATCCTCCGCCTGTCTGTGCCCATCTTTTTTTTGTACTCCTGCACTGAGCGCTGGTGGCTGCCATGCAGGTTTACAGCATGCTCAATCTCCTCCCATGCAGCAGCATGGGCCTGTGGTGTTCCTCAGCATCTGCTGAGAAGCGGCTCCTGGTCTAGGTAGGCCTCAAACAGGGCATCTGTCTCAGCCTTAGTGAAATTCAGCCTCCTCTTCCTCCCACGACTCTGTTCCTCTTCCTCCACCAGACACTCGGTCATGATTCATCCTGTGAGAATGACAGGTGCTACCTGTGACTGTGCAGTCCCATGTATGTCCCAAAACGCCACAGTCCACACTCCCAAACAGCATGCAACTCACCGCAATAGACTGCAGTAATCGACTATGGCCAGTGCAGCCCAATGTCACACTTTTATAGCGCAACCCATGCAAATGAGGTGAGGCGCATCTTTAAGTGGATGCAGATGCAGTGACTATGCCATTGAATGGCTGATTAGCTGATTTGCATATGCTGGCTGAATATCGTGCTGTTGCGCTTTGCGCAATTGTGCTGAGCCAAGGGTGCAGTTCTGTGACACGTGCAGTAGACACCTAACTGCGCATGCCCGGGTTGATGATGCAGGCACCTACCGTGCTGCTGATGTGCTGTGTGCGGGAGGCAAAGCAAGGCACGGCCACCATTGTGCCAGTGGTGCTACGGCGCTGTTCACCTATATGGAGCTGTGGCACTAGGGTGTTGTAGGCGCACTGGGGCAACAGCACAGTAGGCCACTACAGGAGGTGGCACACAGGCACCCAACCATGCTACATGCATTGGGTTCCAATCGCACTGTGGCTGTCTGTGCGCCAGAGACCCTTGACCCTGTGCCTTACCTTTGCCCTCTAGGCACCATGCATCAGGCATGGGTGCACCACTATTGTGCTGTTCGGTGACAGCGCAATAGGGAATAACGGCAGCTTACCACGCAGCATCGCGCGTGGCAGGACCACGCTGCAGAGCGCCATTTTGATTGAACTGAGCAGCAGAGATGGCATGGAGGTGTGCTGTGCAGTGGAGCCAGATTGAGCTGGCAAACCTTGTGGCCATAGTCAAGCCACATGTTGGGGCTTTGTTTGGGGAGGCATACCTGGACAGGGCCAGGAGTGAAGTATGGCAGGAGGTGGCCGACACCCTGGAGGAGGCCATTGGTATGGGGCGGATGGCAGAGCAGTGCCACCACCATTATGGGGACCTGCAGCGCAGGGACCCGGACCTGCTTGCCTGCCTGCGGGCATGTGCCAAGAAGGTCATGGTGCCACGGCCAGGTAGGTGCAACATCCATACACTTTTATCGTCCTCACAGATATCACGGTTGCATGTGTCCGGCACATGGAGGGGGCGGTCCGGTGTTGGCAGTGGTGGTGGTATCGGGGTGTGGGGTGGGTGGGTCTGGCTGTGTGGGATTGCACACACATGGGGCGGGGGGATATTGCTACTGGATTGTACTGATGTTCCTCTCTCCATGTTTGCACCTTAGGGCCAGAAGAACAGAGGTACAACCCCGAGGGGAGGCTCTGCATGCTGGAGGAGAGAGACAGGAAGGATGAAGATGGTCCGTGGTGCGTGGACCAGCCTGCTGATGGTGAGTGCCCTACATCCATGATTAATATTGCATGCTGTATAACTGGGTGGGCAGTTGGGCATGGCCACCATCCAGTAACACCACTGCACGCACGCAACTTGTTACAGTCAGCACTGTCCAGTGGCACTGCATGTCTGAGAGTGCATCAATGGTGGTTCGTGTGTGCACCAGGCGCAGTGGCTGTGGCACTGCCTTCACACCTCATAGCCAAGTCACTATATGGCCATGGTGGTGCTGTGCAGGACATGGGTGGTGGGTGTGTGCAGTGGTCCACATGGATGTGGCTGCCTGGGTGGGCAGGTCTTCTGGACACAGTCACTGTGGTGGTTGCACACCATCACAGGGGCGTGTCACATGGCTGTATGCCATGCACAATGGGTGGGCTGCAGGGGGATGGACAGTCACACCTATTGACTCTGCTGCCTTGTCCTAGGTGGCCGGACTCTCCGGCAGATACAGCGGGACATCCAGGAGCTGCTGCGGGTTGTGGGGGAGACTTTGGAACTCCTGAAGCACATCCACCACCACGGGGTGAGGAGGAGGCAGAGATCACATGGGCGCCAGGAGGAAGAGGACGGGTGGCCAGTGATGTCCCCATGCCCAAATACCACCTTCCCCTTGACCTACCCTCACCCTTCTTCCCTCTCCCATATGTTCACCTGCCTTTACCCACCCCACCTGTTATGTGGCCTTCCCCCACTATTGTATATAGTTTTGTATATAGGTTTACTGTACATAGTTTTAATATATACATTTTGTTATAACAATTGTGGTCTCTGATTTGCAGCAGGCTACAGGTGCTCAGCTGCAGTGGTGTGCATGGTGTCAGGGGTGAAGCACGCATGGGTGTGTGTGTGTGTGTGTGTGTGTGTGTGCAGAGGTGAACCACCTATGGGGTGGACAGGGGGATCAGTCACTGTCTATGGTTTGTGTTTTGTACTCTGTGCACTGCATGCCTGTGTGCAGTGGTCCACGGGGACTGCACTGTGTGCATGGCACCCCTGTCAGACCATCCATGGCATGTGCAGCTGACACCCTTGCATGTCTGTGATATGCACGGTCTGCTGGCATGTCAGTGGTGGCTGTCCATGCTGGATAACAGCTGTATCTGGCACAATGCCAGGCTGACCACCATCACCAGTATGGTGCACGTCTGCCTCAGGTGGCATTGTGGCCTCCGCTGTTGTTGTCCACCATCCACCCTGTCACTTGTGTCTGTTGCAGGGGATGTGCTCCAGTGTCTGTCACTTGTGCTCCAGCAGCATGCTGGTGACATACAGCTTCATGGTACCTGCGCAGGGTGGCTAGCACACCTGTGCTATGTAGGGGTGCTGGCCATGTGTGCACATCAGCCGTGGCCACATGCCAGTGGCTTGGTTGACCCACTACTGTGTCCCTGTGTTGGTGTGCCCTTGAGTATGGGTGGGTGTTTGTCCATGCACTGTGTTGCATCCTGTGTGGTGCATGCCTCCATGCTACGCTGTTCGTGTCTGTGCTGGCTGTTGTGGCCAGTGCTGGGACGGGATGTGTCCTTGGGAGGGTGTGCAGGGTGCTGTACCACTGGGGGTGGGGTCTGGGGCATGCCCTGTCGAATGTGGGGTACCTCATCTGCTGATGCATGGTCAGTCTCTCATCTGTACCTCGGGGGGACATGCAGGGCGGCACTGTGTATGCATCTGTTGCATCACTGTCTGCTGCCGCCCACTGCAGGGTGCCCATGGTGGGGCTGCCTTGCATGGCTCCATGGTGCAGAGGGTTGCATTGTCACAGTGGGGGTGGTGGCATGCATGGGGTGTCCTGCACTGTTGGGCGCTACTCCTGGGCAGGGTGTATGGGGATTATGGTGCAGGGTGTGCTCTGCATTGGTGGGATGGTGTGGTCTGGGGTGGTCGACCCTCCTTGTGTGCCAGTCACAGCTTGCCAGGGGGTGTGCTGGTGCAATATGGCCCAGCTGTGGGTTGGTTGCTGGTATCCATGGGCTGGTGGTTATTCCAGCTCTCCCCCAGTTGTGCAGTGCATGGGGTGTGGGGGACGATGTCTGTTCTGCTGTGTGTTCCTCTGCCCATCTGTGGCATGGGTGCTGGGCCCCTTCATCCCTGGTTGTGCTGTTGCATTGCTGCACTGCTGCTGGGGGCATCTCTGGTTGCATTATGGTGCATCTGGACTGCTCAGATGCACATCCCTTGTTGTGCTATGGCACATCAGATATGCTTAGCTTCACCTCCCTAGTTGCGCTATGGTGCAGGTGGTGCGATATTCAGTCGTGTGCCAGGCATCTTGGCCTGCGCAGTTTTTGAATATCGAGCTTCTTGCACATGGGTGCAGTGGACTTGTGCTTGCTCCTGCTGTTGCGCACTTGTTGGGTGCAGTTTGAATATCTGGGCCTATGTATTTATGTCAGTACTTGTAGGATACGGCAATAAACTTTACCTACCAACCTACCTACCCACCCACCCATCCTACTTGTAACAATATGCTCCTGAGCTTTTACTTTTATCACAATAGATTCTATTGGACTTTATTAGTGATGTGGAACTTTGTTTATTAGCTACAAAGTGTTTACCTACTAACCAGTTGATTTGCAGCACTCAGCGACCAAGATGCTCCTGCACCCAGGAGTTCACCTTTTAACCAGGAGGTAACCTTTGGCCCATGAGGGCAAGGAAGTCAATTTATTATTTTGTGGGCTCCCTCCTGGTGCAATGAGTCAGGAAAGCTACCCCAGGCCAGGGATGGGGGTTGTATATATATCCCCCTCCACTGATGCCACAATGCTATGTTTCTTACAACACCATCTGTTGCTGTGGAAATGGCTATGGTCTCACAAAAAGAGGACTGTGTCTTTAGCAGAGAGCAAGGAGAAAGAAAATATAAAATCTGAGACACATAGATCATATTTTCATGTAAAAGTCCAAAAATAAAACATAAGGGGAGCTACAAAAAAATTACTGAAATAAAAGTCAGATTGCACTTGAATATTTAATTATATTCTAATATGTTTGGGAGTGTATATTGGAACACACTTCAATGTTGTGGTCCATGTGTAAACAACAGATAACATGGCATTCCAAATTTACTATTTAAAATGACAGCTTACTGTGTAAAATAGCATCTTCTTCAACAAGGACACAGAGAAATCTGGATCATACAAAGCAGGAACTGATCCACCTAATGAAGCACAGCTGAAAGGAACACACAAGTTTCCTTTGAAGGACTAAAGAGTTCAATTACATTGAAGGATTCAGAATTTATGATTATTTATTTATCAGGACAAAGGGTTCTCTTTTAGCCCAAATTACCAGCTGAGTCTAACTTTAGCTTGTTCACTTGTGTCAACCCTGTTCCAAATATTTATCTCAGATATGAGTAAACACGTGGGAAATTTGAACTGCAAATATGCAGATGATATAAAAATTTACAGGAGATATGGGTACTATTTAAGATATGGAGTGTCTATCCAGGCATATTTAGATAGAATATATAAAGGCACTAACACATAGAAATTCAGTTTAATCCTGATAAGTGCAGTGTACTATATGTGGAAATCAGACATACACATATAATTATACATTGGGCCATATAGCTATTAAGGAGGTACAGTATGAACACGATCTGTTGTAATTATAAATAGCAATTTCTCATCAACAGATCATTGTACTAAATTAATTGTTAAAGCTAACCATGTTAAGAATGGTGAGAAGAAACTTCATAAGCAGAAAGGCAGAAGTCATTATGCCCCTTTACAGGGCATATGTCAGGCCCATCTTTGACTATGCCAGTCAGGTATGGTGTCTGCTTAGCAGGGGGGAAATTGATAAAATTCAGAAGATACAATGGCGAGCCACCAAGCTGACTTATGATATTAAACACTTTAATTATCAAGACCATCTGAAATACCCAAATCTTATGTCCTTGGAAACCAGAAGAAAGAGAGGAGATTTATTGTTACGTAATGACATAATGCAAGATTTGTATCTGATTAATGAATTAGGATTAGTACTTAAAAACTGTGGTCTTGGCACAAGATGTCATCCCTTACAAATCAAACCAAAGAAATTTGAAATTATTAGAGGAAGGCTTTCTTTTCACAGTGTATTGTAAATGTATGGGATAAATTACCAATTTAATATCATTAGTAACAATGGAAGTTAAAACCAAGTTGGATAAATACATATCACAGGGGCATGAATTATCCTATCATGAGTAATATAAGGAGCAATTATGGGTTTATCACCTTTTCCACTCCAGAATCCACTTTAGTATGAACTTTAGTGTCAGTGCTAAGGCTACCAGCCTGATTTAATAATCTAAGCCATGTTTGAAAACAGAGTAGCAGATGTGAACACCCAGTGTCAAAAAACATTGAGTATATTGATCTTTTTCATTGGCTGTCCAGCGTATTAAACATCAATAGGAGTAACTGGCAAGCCAATCATTTAACAAACAACCAGGCATAAGAAAGTTGACTTTACTGAGTCCATACTGTACTTGCAGTGTTCCATATGGCTTGTTTTGTGCAAGACACATTCAGACAAGGGAGATGATCTTCTGAAACACCCACATCTTCACATTCACCAGCAGTGTATCTAAAGCAAAAGTATTTTTTCTTGCTAGGCACAAATTAAAGAGAAGCTAATTGCATAGTGGTAAGCAAAGCAACCTTTCAGATGTCACAGCGCTGATGTATATTCACTGTTAGCCTTGACGTGAGTTGAAATGGGCACCTGCACAGATAAGAAGGTCCTAGCTTACAGCTGAAAGTTAGACACTCTCCCGCCTCACCCAAATCCCCTTCAGCCACCTTCTGCTTCTATCTGACCACGGGAAGTAGGAGCTGGTAGCTCCATCAGTGATCCTTATTCCTTGCAAGGGGAGGAGGAGAGTAATCTGGGTCCAGGAGCAATGATGACAGAATTGGGTCTCACCTGTCCCTCTACATTCACAATAAAGTACTTCACTATAGGAACAACAAGATGCTGATGTTTCACAGTTTAAGCTGCAGTAAAACTATCTGGTTTACTACAGGTATTTCCATGCAAACACTTGAAGATATCTCTTGCACAAATAACCATGCGCTCTAATCAGTCAGTGTTTGACCTTCCATAAGGCTAAACTAGGCCATAAACCTGGTTTACAAGGTAATCATTTTTCTTACTCTACAATAAAGGATCTTATAAACTTTCTGCAGCCTCCTAAAGGTCATGGCATTGAACACAATAATAAAATTTCATGTTGTGGCTTGATGGTTTTGATCATGAGCATGCAGTTTCCTAATGGAGACAGACTAGAGCATCGATTGTCATTCTCACTTCTTCTCACATCTGCTTTAATGGAGATGACTACCATTTTAGGCACAGATCAGGAGAAGACTTGACATTGCTGCCGTGGTGATTACAGAAGTACTGTACTGTAGGGAAAGTGTTGCATAAAGAATAATGCATGGACAGCCATGCACAACAAGGTTGTGTATCCATTAAGGGGCTCTGATGGCATCAAAGGAACCCCAAGAAAAGACGGGAAGGTCCACGATGCCATCCGAGCTCTGATATAGAAATACAGTCAATCTGTGTGTGGTTGCCTATGTGTTCTGTATAGTACATGGTTTGAAAACATAAAATAAAACAAATGCTGCATTTTTACTTTCTAGAAATCTTTGCTTTCATTAAGAAAAAAACAAAAACCTTGCTTTCATTTTTTCAAAAACAAACAACAAAACAGAAACCCATCCTCACCTAGGTGCTGAAAACCCACCTTGGGTGAGGGTTGGGTTTCTGTTTATTAAAATGAGAAAATAACAGAGAGTTAGGGCAGGGTCTGGATTCTGGGTATGTGGGGATAAAAGTAAAACAGCAGGTGGTGTAAGTTTCCATTTTAATTAACATAGGTGTTGTACCATAGAAGGGTACATCAGCATTGTATTACCTTTGTACTGTGGTACAGTACAACTGCTTTTGAGGTAGGCATTCAGAACAGATGCTAACAGCACTCTGGCAGAGTGGAAAACTGAAAGGAAAAAATCCAAATGGAAGTCTCAGTCAAGCAGCTTTTTACAGTAGATTCACCACTTCTCCATGATAGCAGTTCAGTTCAGCGTGTGATATGTAATATCTGCAACACAGAATCTGGCAGTTGTTTTACTCAGTGGATAATAATAATAATAATAATAACATTTATTTATATGGCGCCTTATCCAAAGCCAAGGTGCCTCACATTTTGAAACACCAATAATAATAAAAACATAACATGTACAATAAAATCATGCATCATAAAATAAACAGAAAACTCAATTGTTAAAGCCTGAAGCCACAGATCGTCTTTAAAGCATGTAGCTGGTTGTTTCCTGTAAATATTGGAAATGCTTAGAAGTATGCCATGTGACTATCAGCTTCCCATCCAGATCTTTAGCTGACACATGACAATGACATGTGAGTTTTATAAAATGCATTCCCGTATCCTTAGTCTAGATTTAAGTGTTACTTCTCCCCAACAAATCAGACCATCATTAAAAGACTTTGTAATGAAAAACTGTTGACTTTGCTTAATATTGCTAGAGTGACTTATCATGCAGTCAGCAGGCTTCATTTGCAGACACTTCTGGTTACTTTGGTCATGTACTTGAAGTCATCATCTGATATCCTGTAGGTAACATCCACTAGTTGGCTTCTTTCACCCTTTCCAATACTGGCTTTTTTGCCTGACAACAAGCAAACATCTGTGTCTATTTCTGTTCAATTGTAGTCATTCCAACTGAGAAAGAACAATGATGATAAATTGAGGAAGTGGTTTCAGTACCAACATTTTAAAACTTTCTCTTTGGAGAATGCAGTTTTGTTCCTACTATAGTTTAACAAGCAAGCTAAAATAATTATTTTAATATCAAAAGCTAGTGAGTGTTAGCTAAGTTAAAGCAATGGGTTGAGTTCTATACTGGTTCATCCATGCCTCTCCTCCACTCCCCAGGTATGTGTGCATAGCTATAAATACTCAGATGTTAGAGCCTGTAGGATTTGATTTGTACAAGCTTACTGAGTGCCTCTACAAGCAATTACATGCAACTGCTATACATAGCTCAGAAGCAAGTTATTAGTTAATTTTACTAATAGATAGCTAAATAATCTTAAACCCACACTTAATGGGGAACAATCAGCACTAAGGGTCCCACATCGAAGTGTGGGGCTGCTCTCCATTTGCACTTTGTGTACAACATTTTATTTACTTATTGTTTACTGCAGTATAGTAGATTGTATCAATTGGATTCTGCTGACTTTCAAAATTACATTTTCTGTAACCAGAAATTCCAGAATCCTGCAGCTGACATCCAAGCAGAGTTGCAGCAGTGGGAGATTCAATAGCCTGAAGTGCATGTTAGAGATTTTATTAAGCTCACAGCAGATCGTTGCTGGCCCTGCTATTCTCCCACCACTAAGTACAGTCTTCTGTGACTGTACCTAGTATTGGGCAACAGCTGGACCAGTAAACAAAAGATCAGAGCTTATAGAAACTCCAACTTGCACTGCATGAGTTTACTTTACTGACTGGGGAGGGGGGCGCCCACCCGGCGGACCCACTTGGGGGGGATAAGTCTGGGGATGGGGGAGTGGCGAGCAGAGTGGGAGATGGGAGGAGAGGAGCTGACACAAAAAAAAAATACGTTGTGTGATTGTTTATCATGGAATAGAAAAATTTAAAGCTTTGCATTATTCCAGTAGTAGAAAGTGCTCCCCCCCCCCACACACAGAGAATGGTAACATGGAATGCATGAATTCAAAATTCTTCAAAATTCAACTGGCATACAAACAAAGAGACACACAGAGGCCTGAAGCGGAGCCAAAACCTCAATTTTATCAGTTGCCAGGTACGGAGCAGGAAGCTCTCTGGCAAAGTGGTAGAGACAGGAGGGAGATTTTTCATTGTCATCAAAGAAACACTGGCAATGGAAACTCTGAATAGTACTTGATTTTTAAATTTTGTGTATGTGTGTGGGGGGGGGACTCATGAGAATAAATAACATTAAATTATTTACTTACTTTATTTAATTGACTTTTATTTTTAGGGCCTAGTTGAAGTTTTCTATATATGAGTAAAGGCTGCAGCCACGTTTATGATGGGAATTAGAAACTAGGTAGCTTATGAATTCTGTGACTTGCCCTGGTTGGCATGGACTTGTTTTAGCCATTGGTGGTACTCTCTTACTGCTATCGCTAGAACCAAGTCTCAGTCAATCAGGTCATAAGGAATTCCTTGCCCATTTTATATACAGTTCTAATGCATGGACATGGGCATGCGGTCTCTTGCCTTCAGCCACTAGCCGTGCATTAGAACTGCCTAATGCACACCCCTGGAGTGTCTTATTGCACTTATAACATAGGTCCTTGTATTTTACATTAAAGGAAAACCTAAAATCTTGGCTAAAGAAATTAAACATGTTGCTTAGACTTTAATAAAGTAATTTCTCTACCTGGTTGCAATGTGGGACTTTTCTTTTTGCTTTAAGTCTTTTTACCTTAGCAGGCTTCTGTAGTTGTAGTTTTTTTCACTTTATAGTTTAGCTTTACTGATTTCCCAGTCCTGTATATGTAGCTGGCTGCAGTTCTGTAGTACAAGAGCTAAGACAGTGTAATTGTAGCCCCCCACATATCATTTATGGAAATCTGAATATAGTATTTCAGAAAGTGTCCTTGGGAGTTCATTATTTGTCAAAACAGAGAACAGAAGGGCCAACTGGCAATGGAAATGAGAACGTAATAGGCAGGTAGAGTTAATAAACTCCTTTTAGTTTTAAGCAGTACAGCAGTTGAGCCGGGGGTTGGAGCTCGAGGAGGAGCGTGACCTTTTCTAGATGTTTCATTATATCAGTGTAAAATGTGATTGCTCCATTGTTGCAGTCCATGCAGACTGATAATGAACAGGCTGAAAGCATGGTCAAAAGCTGTCACAATGTTTGACAAGGGATAGATAATTGCAATGAGCATCAGAGCAAATGCCAGGTGGGGTGGAGAACTGATTGCAGTGCAGGTGGTGAGCAGGAACAAGTATTTGACAGACAGCTTGTGGGGGAGGGGCACACCGCAGCGGCTCTGGACAGAAAAAAGGAAATAAAAACAGCAGACCAAGGTGCATTGTAGTGTACTGTACATCTGTAATTCATGACTAAAATCTAAATGGGAGTACCCTATCGGAGAAAGTGAATGAGTGAGTGATGGGGTGAGGTTGGGAGTGAACTAATGGCCAGTGATCAAGCTAGAGACATTGACAGATTGCTGCAGATAAAAACAAAAACAAACAAAGATGGAAACAGTGTAGAAAATAGCATTTGAGATTTTGTTTATGTTTTAATACACAACATTTACCAGGCAGAGGCAGTTAGACTGTAGAAAAGTCTTGCTAAGTGGAGAGGGAAATAGCGGTATTATCTTTTTAAACATTCTGTGGCACAAAGATCTTTTAATGTCCTCCAGCTTGGTAGCACTGGTATTTACTCACCTGCTAAAGGTAATTATTTGAGTACCCTTTATAGTATTCCACAGCCAGAAACCATTGGGTATTCCTAATCTATCCTATAGGTTGATGCACGATCCAATCAATTTTGAGCTTGCTGTGGCCATCCCCCTTGTCCCTTCCTAGACTCTCCAGTATGTCTCTTCCTTAGCAATTAGAGAGAGAATAATAGACAAGAAAAAACAACAACCAGAGAGAACACATATCTTCAGTTTCACACATGTTCCTCTCTAGATGATACCTGGTAGTCCTAACTAGGTGTACATCATTTTGATTCAAGGAGTTCTCAGACTGTAATGAAAAGTCATAATCACTTTTATTAGCTACAGAAGGTACATTAAAATGCAAGAAACATTCATGCCATCCAGTTAAACTTGTTGTTGCTCATTATAACTATGAGTAATCCTGAATGTCAGTAATTGCAGTTATATACATAGTCCCTATGTTATTCAACTGTATCTGCCACACTGGGCGGGGCTGCAGAGTACTATAACGGGTACTCAAATAATCACCTTTACCAGGTGAGTAAATACCATTATACTGTATCTCGTACCCTTTATAGTACTCCACAGTCAGAAACCATTGGGACCTTAGAAGCAGTGTAATCCACATATGTTTTTCGGGTGGGTAAGGAGGCAGATTTGTTATCTGCTGTGTATTTCCCACCCTTAGCACTGCCTATCATATGATGCTTTTTCTGCGGATGTCACATCCAGACAGTAATGCTTGGTAAATGTGTGTATTGATGACCATGTTGCTTCTGAGCAAATATCTGGTACAGATACCTGACCTCTCTCTGCCCAGGAAGTAGCTACTGCTCTAGTAGAGTGTGCCTTGACTACTTCTGGTGGATCCTGACCTGCTTCCCTGTATGCTTCAGCTATGGTGTGTTTCAGCCACCTAGCAATTGTGTCCTTAGTGGCTGCTTGCACTGCTTTCTTCCCAGTGGTCAGAATAAACAATCATCATCTGACTCATGGGTGTCCCTAGACTTCATGAGGTAGTCCCTCAGCTGTTGGCCAACATCTAATGGGTGCAGGATTCCTGCTGTTATCCTTTCCTATATGCAGTATTGGCAAGTGGACTTCCTGGTCCTTGTAAAATGGGGTGGCCACTTTAGGTAGGAAGGATGGGACTGTTCTCAGAGTGAGAGAGAACAGTCCTAGAGAAAAATGTTCTGTAATCCACAAGAGCAGGAATAATCCAAATTATATATTTTGTGAATAATCTAAAAATCAAGGTGGTGGATTCTGAGAGAGACCTTGGAATAATAATTGCTAGAGACTTGAAGTTTGGCATGCATTGTGCAAAATTAGTCTGTAGAACTAGCTATCTAGTTCACTGTTTAAAAACATATTTTCTGAACAGAAATAGGCAGTGTATTATTCCTGTTTATCAAGCTTATATAAAACTGCATTTGGATTACTGTACCAGGTTGTGGAATCCACATCTTAGAAGAGTTATTGATAGAGTTGAGCATGTGCAGAGAAGGGAGATGAAGATGGCCTCAGGCTTGCAGCCTTTGACCTATCAGGATAGGCTCAGTACTTTAGGATTGTACTCACTGGAATTAAGGGGTGTTCGCAGTGTTCTACTTATGATGTATAAAATCCTTCATGACGATGAACGTATGATGGAAATGGGGAGAGAAATACAAGCTAAACCAGAAGGACTGAGAATGCACAAACTTCAAAAACAGTTGGAAATTGCTAGAAAAAGGGGAGATTTTTCTCTTTTGTCCAGAGGACTGGTAGATTGTCGAATTCTCTACCAGAGTTTGTGGTTCACAGTTCTAATCAGACAGTATTTAAACACAGATTAGATGATTTTTTGTTACAAAGAGGGGGTCTAAGTTTCCACTAAAGTGACTTGATGGGCACATACTGTACCTTCTTCTGTTCACTATTCCCGGTATGAATCCAGTATGTCTTTGTCATTATGGAAAGTTAGAAAGGGCTCCTTACATAATAGGGCCTGTAACTCTCCTATTCATGTAGCTGAGCATATTGCCACTAGAAAAACTGTCTTTCAAGTACTCCAGTATAGTGAGTCCTGTCAGAATAGGGAACCCTGGAGGGCTTCTAGGAAAATATTTAATTGCCATGGGGCACACATTTGTTTGACCCTTAGTGTGGATATTGTAACTGCCCTGAGAAGTCTGATCACATCAGGATGTGACCCAATGGGCTCTATCCCCGGTAGTGGACCCCTAATAGATGAAATTGCAGAAGTCTGTACTCTTAGTGAAGCAGGGCTAAGACCCTAACTTGCACCATCATTTGGGCAGTCAAGAATTTGTGGCAAACCAGCCACTGATGGAGATGTCCCTTTCTCCAGGTACCATTTCCTGAAAATGTGCCATTGTCTGTGGTATGTAAGGTTGGTGTATTGTCTTCTTGACTGTAATAGGCGATCCACTACCCTGGTGTGATATCCTGGCTCAACAGTCTGTTCCTTTCAGTAGCCAGGCTGTCAGCTTCAGAGCAGAGGGGTTCAAATGTAGGACTGGACCTTGGCTCAGCAGGTTCAGCCAATGTGTAATAGCATTGGTGAGTCTGTTGCCATCGCTTGGATCAGGGAGTACCAGGGTCTCCTGGACCAGTCTGGTGCCACTATCACCACTGTTGTCCCTGTGAGCCACATATTTTGTGAAGCATTTTGCATATCATGGTGGTTGGCAGAAATACATAAGCTCTTTGGAACCTCCATGGGGCAGATATCATGCCCACTTCCTGTGCTCTCTGGTCTGAGAATCTGGAATTGAAGACTGGTAATTGAGTGTTGTGTCATGAAGCCATGAGGAATATTTGAAAGGATCTACATCTTTGCTGTATCGTCCAGAATGCTTTCTCATTGAGTTTCCATTCTGATTGGTTTATGGTTACTCTGCTTAACCAGTCGGCCTCTGTGTTGGCTCTGTCTGCTAGATAAACTGCCAAGAATGACAGTAGGTTTCACTCAGCCCAATGCAAAACTTTGAGTGACTCCAAGATCATCGCTTTTCTGCATGTACTTCCCTGTTTGTTCAGGTACGTCACTGTTACCTGGTTGTCACACCTCACTAGAATTGCCTGATTAGTGATTAGTGGTCTGAAAAATGTCAGTGCGAGTAGTACTGCTCTCATTTCCAGGATATTGATTGGTAGGGCTGACTCCCTTGGGGATCATAGCCCCTGTGTGACCTGATTCATGTACGTTACTCCCCAGCTCTTCAGACTCGCATCTGTGGTGATGATGGCCCTGTTTGGTTGGGATAGGGGGTGGCCTTGTATTATATTGTCCTTGTTGGTCCACCACTGCAAGGCTGATAGAATTCTTGCAGGGGGTGATATCTGGAACTGGAAGTCCTGGGTTGTCTGGCCCCACGTCTCTATCAGATATCTTTGTAGTAGTCTCATATGGAGTCTGGCCCATGGTACCATGTCTATCATGGCTGCCATAAACCCCAGTACTTGGAGGTAGTCCCATACTGGCTTGTTGGGTCTGTGAAGGATGCCATTGACCTGTGTGCAAATGTTGATCACTTTGTCCTTGGTAGGGGTCACCCTGTCCGGTCGAGTGTTCATCGTTGCTCCCAGATGGGAGATTGGCTGTGATGGGGTCAGCTGGCTCTTCTCCCTGTTTATGACCCATCTGTGTTCCTGAAGGCATTGCACTGCCAGATTTGTGTTGTGTTGTGCCTTTTCCACTGTCCTTGCTCACAGCAACCAGTCATCTAGGTACAGAATAACATGTACTCCTTTTCTTCTCAGATGTGCCGCTAAAATGACCAGGGTTTTCGTGAATACCCTGGGGGCAGAAACCAGGCTGAAGGGTAGGCAGGTGTATTGGTAGTGTTCTCCTTTCATATTGAATCACAGATATTTGTGGTGTGCCTGCTGTATTGGTATGCGAAGGTATGCATCCTTCAGGTCTAGCGACATTAGGTAGTCTCCCAGTTGAATGGCTAGTAGGGTGGAACGCAGTGTCTCCATTTTGAATTTCTTGTACACTACAAACTTGTTTAGATATTTCAGATCCAGCACTGGATGCATTCCCCCCATCTTCTTTGAGACCACAAAGAACAAGGAGTAGACTCCTGTGTTTCTCTCCTCTCTTGGGACTGGCAAAATAGCCCCATTTTGTAACGAATCCTTTATTGCCAGGTCTATGGCCCATTTTTTTTCTCGGAGCAATTTGGGGGAGGTGAAATGAGGGTTCTGTTTGGTATTGAGTTGCTGTTGAGCTCTATGGCATAGCCCTTTTCTACTACCTCCCTTACCCATTTGTCTGATGTTGTTTGGGCCTATTGAGTCCTGAGACCTTTGCAGTCTCACTACAATTTTTGAGGGTTTGCTTGGGCCGAGTAGCCTCATTAGTTCTTTCCTGCTTCTTAAAATTGAATTTGTAACCTCCGTTGTTGTATGGCCTGTTGGTGTTGTTTCTGGTTTTGTTGCCATAAGCTTTATGCTGGAACGTGGGTCTCTGGTTCCATTGTCTAGAGCCCTAGGAATTGTAGTTTTGTGTCTTGTGTTTAAAGGGTTTGGGCTTTGGACGAAAGGGCCTGTCAGATGGTAAGTAGATGACCTTGTCTCCTTGTGCTTGTTTGCCTGTTCTGTCCTTTAGGTAGGGTGTTATCCCTTCACCAAACAAGGTGCCCTCCTTGAAAGGTAACTTCATTAGTGCATTCTTAGACTCATTATCTGCTTGCCATAACTTTAGCCAAAGCACTCATCTTGCCCTGCTTGCTAGTACCACCGTTCTGGACCCAAATCTCAGTATGTCAGAGGACGCATCCATTATATACTTGACTACCTTCAGAGTGCATTCTGCTGCATCGGCTTGTGGAGAGTCTTCTGGAACAGTTTCTGCCAAGGATTTGGTCCACCTGAGGAGTACCCTGCTTGTGAGCCAAATACCTGTATAGGCTGAGCGTAGCATGCCCAATACTGCGTGTATTTTTCTGAGGTGTTCCTCTATCTTTTTGTCCATTGATTCTTTGAGTGCAGCCATGCACTCAGTGGGTATGGTAGTGCATTTTGACAGCTCAGAAACTGGTTGGTCCACTTTGGGAGCCTTTCCCCAGGCCTCTCTTCTTGTTTGGGATAGTGGGTACCAATTATTCACCATGCTCTTTTCAGAGTCGGGTTGGTTCGAGGGCATCAGTCTCCTTAGTGAGTATAGTTTTGATGGTTTTGCAGGATGGAAAGTGCACCTTCTCCTCTGGTTGACCCTATGATAACAAGGGGTCCTCCGATGTGGATGGTTGCTCAGGCTTCTACACTATTCTGAGCACTGATCTCACCATCCTGATGAATCCAAGGCAGAAACTGCCACAAAGCTCCAAAACTCAGCTGGTGCAGCTCCATGCGAAGGTGGCTAACCTTCAATAAAATGAATTCCAGATAGATAAAGAGCACTCAAGGATGAAACAGGCAGCAAAAGTGGTGCAAACAGAAATAAATTTACTGATGTAGTAGCTCCACAAGTTTGCAGACAGTCACAGCAAAAAGCACAATTCTTTACTTCCTGGTCTTGTACAGTCCCTAGAACCTCAAGTCACTGAAGACTGTAACATGCCTGCGACCTTGTGCCTCACTATGCCTCTGGGTGTGTGGATATCTCAGTACTACCAACAACCAGCCATGTCTTATTACTTACCTAATGCACATCAGATTGGGTCTTAATAGAAATGGAACCAGTATTTAAAGAGCAAGTGCTTAATAAGGATGCATATCTAAAAGAATGAAGGTTTGGGGCATTTAGCTGCCCTGTTATCATGTTGTTTGCTTTAATGTGTTTCTTTTATTACCTTTTCATCATTTTATTTGTATTTTGCCAACTGCTGGTAAAAAAGGAATCCAAGCTTTACTGGCAAGGCTGGGAGTGTGTTTCAATGGGAAACTGCAGATCAGTTTTCAGATTTTTATAGAGAAATAAAGCTTTCTGCCCCGAAAATACTACTATATATGTATTAGAAATATATGATTTTTCATAACATGTGATTTGGCAGGTGACATTTTCTTTCTAACCTGATCTTACTTGGAAAGATTGAAACAGAAGACAATTATTGTTTCAAAAAATTGCGAAATCATATAGATGGACCACAATAGTGCAAACATAAAAAGGTAAAGTTTCTTACTGAAAGAAGTATGTATTTCTTGAAAAATACAGTAAAATACAATGAGTTTGTAACTGAAATACACTGTGCTCCAAAGTAGTTGGCAGTTTCTAACCTCACAATAGCAGAATTATTTTGAATTCTTTTTACTAACAGTGTGAAAAGCAAAGGTGAAAGCCCATTTGTTTCTCTGCACAAACCAATATTTTATTATAAAGTAGAAAGTAATTACTAACACATCAAAGCACAGTAAATGAAATAGTTGTCTATTTATTAGATATAAACATCTGGGTCTGGTTCTGCATGTGTGTTTGTATGTTTGTGTGTGCATGTGTGTGTGAGCGCATGCACAGATCTGAACAGATTTTTATTTAGATGAGGGCTGTTAAAACAGCAGTGTTAGTTAATGTCTTTCTCTGGTTTCAAGTTTTTGGATTGCTTGTGTTTGCTTGAAACCACCAAGCCTTCATTTTTTGTATTTTTATAAATAGTTATAGTGCTGTAGATCCACTAATGGTCTGTGTTTTACTGATGCCTGCCCTTTGAGGTTCCTGCAGTTTGTGGGTTTGTGCTGCATCATCTCTTGAGAGACAGTAGCCCATGTAGCTGTGTTGCATGACATAGAGACTAGCTAGACTGAACCTGAGGAGAGACACCAACCTAACTGTGTCCTTCAGTCATTGTCCAGAGGTCTATAAGGAAAACTAGGCTATGGTTTTAGCCCTTCCCAAGGCAGGAATGTCTTCTTAATCTAGCAGAGAAAGGGTCTGGTGGTCAAGCAAGCTAGCTTGGGTCAGGTAGAGAAAGTATCATTATTCATTGGAAAATACTAGAGGCAGACAGGATCTGTTGCCCATCTGTGGTCAGTGAGGAACTTTGGGGAGGGCCGAATGGGATGTATATTGCCTTGGTAGCACCATACTTGTAGGCTTGGGAGCTAGACCAGTTGGGAGTGTATCTGGATAGTGTGCAGGTGTGATGGAAACATTTGGACACCCTTGTAGCATGCCCCAGGCAGTGTTTATCTTATTGTTTACACTAACTTGAAAGCAATGTAGACTGTCACTTGGCGCTAGGGTTAAGGGAACCTCCACAAAACTTTGTTTTATCTTCTATTTAAGCCTTAAAATGCCACAGAGCATCTAAACCCCAGAACTTCTGGGGGCCTAGCAACCCCAGACCCCTGTTTGAGTGCAACATATGTCTACCATCTAGTAAAGAACCTCTCCTCTGGAAAAATCCTGGCAGTAGGCCTGCCTCCTATCTACATAGAATAGAAATGTGTGTTTTTGATTGGGGGTTAAAGAAAAGGGACTTGGCTTGCAAAGATCACCTTTTTGCTCTTTATTATCTACTGTAAAAATACTCTCTACTGTCTGAAACCCTCACATTGAGAATGGTGCACCTGCTCTGTAGTGTATGTTTTAGTAATTTTCAAATAGCTGAATAGAAAAATAAATAAATAAAAGGAAAAGCCTGACCTGGTCTGTTATCATGGCCATGTTGGCCTCGGTGATTGGGCATTGTGTTTGTATCCCTCCACCCCTTTCCCTTGCCTTGATTGCTTGATTTTTATTTGATCTTTTATTTTATATTAACATTTTTATTATCAAGTTCTTTATGGAGTCATGCTCAGTGGTCTCCCTGTTTTCCCCTCCATGTCTCTTATAAACTGTGAAAGTCAGAGAGACAGCTGTTGGAACAGTCCTCTTCCTGGGAAATGTGCTGTCTGACCCATTCCACCTGGCATTGCTCCAACTGAAGTCTGCCTACTCTCTAACTTTGCCAAGACTGACATCAAATGCCATTGTTCTCTTTTGTTGTAGCTCCTCCCACTCCTCTTCCAACTACTCATTCGTCATTTTCAGACTGTGCCCAGCCCAGTCATGGGTCAGAGCATCATGCAATACCTGCTGCAACACCTGGTCTACATCTCTTGGGTTTTTAAAGAGGCAAGATCCTTCACCTGCCCTTCTGGCCACCTCCTTGTGATGCACCCCAGTATTCTGGCAGATTTCTTGACAGTGGCCACACTCTGCTCATCATGTGTCAGCTCCCATGTCTATATTAAACATGTGTAAACTGCCATTTTAGCCACATATTGCAGCACAAATTGAAAATGGCTCCATATTCCTCCACAAACTAGGGCTCCAGTGAAGCCTAGGCTTTGGTCAGGATCAAAGACCTTGAGTACATTTGGAAAATCAGACCAAAGTCCTATTCTTGTGTTGTCTATCTATGAATATCAACTTCAATATGTAAATATTTGTTAAAAATCTGTAATGAAAGTGCACTCTGGAGAGGTGAAACACACAGTAACTTTAGTTTCGTTTATGGTCTAGTTCGTGTTTCTCCATGCTGCGAAACTAATGACTCTAATCATGAAAGCATTGATCATCCAAGGCATAACATCTGAAAGAAAGCAGCCATCTAGAAATCAGCACATTTAAAAATGGTCTAAAAGAACAAGCACATTATTATATTTAGATTACTGATGCATTTCAGGGGAGGGTAACAACAGCTGAACCAGGTGCTGTTTTTGTTTCCCAAGGGGAAGCCTTCTAAGGGGAATTCCAACAATTATGAAATTTTAATACTGTAAAGTGTTTTCACTTGTAGACCATTCGTGAACATGCAGTTTTCGATTTTGTTATGTTCCATGAACTTTATTTTTATTCACCTCTGTGGCATTTTTTAAATGTAATTTATTTTTTTATACTGTAATTCAGAGCATTGAGAAAGGTCGGTGGCGCAGTGGGTTGCAAGCTGCTTCTGTGACCAGAAGATTGGAAGTTTGTGGGTTCTAACATGACACCAGGTATTCAGGTCAACCATAGAATCTTGATGGCAGATAAGGACCACATCGGTCCATCTAGTCTGTCCCTTAGCCCCCTCATTCATCCCTCCTTCCTTTGGCCTCCATCCTCCCCCTGCTATTCAGCCCCATATATTTGTCCCATGCCCTCTTGAATCCCTCCACCATTTCAGCCCCCACCACCTCTTCTGGTAGTCTGTTCCAGGCCTCCACCATCCTCTCTGTGAAGAATCGCCCCCTCACATTACCTCTATATCTTCCTCCCTGCAGTCTGAGGCTGTGCCCTCTAGTTCTAGACCCCTCTTTCTTTTTAAGTAAACACCCTTCCCTTACTTTGTTGATCCCCTTCATGTATTTAAAAGTTTCAATCATGTCCCCTCTTTTCCTTCTAGTCTCCAATGTGTACAGTACCAGTTCCTTACACCTCTGCTCATATGTCATCCCTTGCATACCCTGCACTATCTTGGGTGCCCTTCTCTGAATCCTCTCTATTCCATCTATGTCCTTGTGTGGTTGCAGTCTCCAGAAATGGACCCTATACTCCAGGTGTGGCCTCACCATGGCTTTGTGGAGGAGCATCAGTACCTCACTCTTTCTACTAGTAATGCCCCTGCCGATGCATGCCAACATTCCATTGGCCTTCTCCACCACCCTGCTACATTGGTTACCTACCTTAAGGTTGGATGAAACTATAATCCCCAGATCCCTCTTCTATTCTGTTACTTTGACCTCCTCTCCTCCTAGTGTGTATTCTGCTTGTGGGTTCCTATGCCTCATGTGCATCACAGCACACATTTTGGCATTAAATTTCAGTTGCCACCTCTCTGATCACTCCTCAAATGTCTTCAGGAGAAGGACCTCAGAGGATCTGGCTGTGCTTGGTTACTAAATGCTCATACATGTTTTACAAAAGGTATGCCACCATTACCTAACTATTAATAACCCTTGGAGTGTAATACAGTGTGTGGAAAGAACAGTGAGATCCACGTCCTCTCTCTTTTTGTGTCTTTCTTTGTAGGTTTTGGAACCACTGTGTTGCAGAGGAGGAGGAGGAGTGGAGGAGCCTGGAGGGGTCATGGTTTCACAGCGTGCTGTTTAGATGTAGCCTGCCTGCCTACCTGCCTGGGTCTCCGTACACCTGAGAACATTTGAGAAGCAGAAAAATTGTAACCCATTGTGATGAGTGAAGCAGGGTCAAGGGCAGACTGAGACTTTGGGTATTCTCCTAAACCCCTAAATCATGTTTCAGTAGTTATTTTCATTCACCACTCTTTCAACTCCTGCACAGAACTGAGAGCCACCTGGTCCTAGCATATTGAAGGCAGTGCAGGCACGCTACTTCATTTGCAAGCTGCACAGTCACTGGGCAATATCTTCAAAGGATATATGTTTTTTTAAGGTACTCTGTATCCATAAACTAAGCAGTCTAGAACAAAGCTTCACAAGGCCACATAAAGCATCTGTGCAAACGCTTGCTTAATAACACTTGGAATGCCATCTCACTGTAGAACTGCCTTTTCTCAGATCAAAAGACATTCAGGCACTTTGGAACTGTTATACCTTTTTATGATTATTATTGATATATGTTTATGTTATACTTTATACTTTTAAAAATATTTATTTGGCAAAGCATTTGCTATTTAATCTTTGTCTAATTGTTGTGTGCTACTGAATTAATACTGACAAACTGCACCTTATTGGATTTATAGCTTCCACAGGCAGTATACTGGATGAATGAAATTAACTTAAATAATACAGTTTGAAAGAATTAACACTTGACATCTTGCACATATCAGCATATATAAGTATAAATTGATCCTACCTCATCAAGAGTAAAGGTGATTTAATTGTAACTCATTAATTGGCACCTAACTGGTACCCGACTGGAAATGATTTCCTTACAGGCTTTATTAAGTTACACGGGCCTTACTCTTGATTTTAAAAGTTTTTATTCATTTTATGTTGATTGCATGCATGCACAAGAAACATATTGCAGCAGCTTGCTTTAGAAGTAAGTTGTGGCGGCGGTGCACTGTTGTGGCCACTGCTCCCACTGCCTTTTGGGGCTTGGCCAGATTTTCCTAATGGGGTGGCATGTTGCTGCTGACACTAGTTCAGCCAGTGTACCACAACCTTGAAAGGTTTCAGCCGCTGCAATCAGGGGCTACCTCATCATTGCAGCATCAGCCATTCCACTGCAATGAGGGAGCAACCCGTCATTGCTGGGCGGAACGTTGGTACTGTAATACTGTTTGTGAACATGGAGGCGGCTTGCCGCCATGTTCACAAACAATATACCGAGCCCCAGTGCTGAGGGGTTCCCAATCCTCGAGCATGTGCCCCACAACAGTGTTTGTTTGATAATGGGGGCCCAATCCCATCGGCTTCAGTCTCTGCATGAGTTCGGGTTGCCGATGGAACCACTCCCGTCAGAATAATGATTTCCCCCTCACCAAAATGTTTGGTTTATGCCAAGGGTGACCAATCCCCTTGGCTGTTGTCACCAACACTCCACATGTACTGATGGGGTGCCCAATCCCCATCAGCTACAGCCCCAAATATTCAGGGGCACCTAAGTCCACCCCAGCATGCCCAATGCCCTGTAAAGAAAGAACATCCATAATGTTTTATTTTAAACCTGTAAAAAGAAAATGGTCCTCGCGGTCTCCTGCCCCCTCCCACAACCCGTGCCCATCCACTGCGCACCCTGACTCCCCACACCCCCCTCATCCCACATTTACCTCCAGATTCTGGTGCAACAATCTTCGGTGGACCTGGAACATGTCTTCACTCTTCAAAGCTGACCGTGAACTGAGAAAATGCCGGTAAGCTGTATAATGGCATAAATAGGGCTTTTTCAACTTTTTTGCATATCTCAGGCATTTTTTGGAATTTTGGCACCAAATTTTCAACATGGGGTTATTGGGCCCCCTTCTCATGAATTCAGCCACTGTCATGGTGTTAATCGGTCCTGAAAGGTGATTTCACGGTCACTGTATGGAATCACCTTTCAGGACGGATTAACAAAACAACAGTACCAGTGTTCATGAGGTGGGCTCTCAAAAAGTCTATGTTGCAAATTTAATGGGAAAAATTCCCAAAATGACTGTTTTACAAGCATGTATGGCACAGTTGCTACGCACGCTTGTAACTTCACCAATTTGCAATATTTCCACTCCAGATATTCAACATTGCCATTTTTACATACCTCATGAACAGTACAGCTGTCAATTTTCACATCCTGGCCAAAATGTGTTTTTGCACTTCCAGCGCAGAATAGCGCGGTCACTGTGGGAAATCAGTGTTCAGGATGCATTAAGAAAATCACAGTGACACTGTTCATGACCAGAGGTCCTAAAATTCCTATGTTGAAAATTTTGTGAAGAAACTCCATAAGTGCAAATTTGGTGGGAAAAATCCCCAAAATTACTGTTTTACGAGTGTGCATTGTGCAGTTTCCACGCACCCTTGTAACCTCGCAAATTAGTACTATTTTCATGCCAGATTTTCAACACTGGTATTTTTGTCACACCTCTTGTGAACATTACAGCTGTCATTTTTTTTATGCTGGCCGAAATGTGTTTTCATGCTTCTGGTGCAAAATAGCGCAGTCGCTTTCGGAAATCAGTGTTTGGGACAGCTTAGGATCGAGCGAGTGAGAGGGGGGAGTGACCGAGCTCAACTTAGCTCTGTTGGGACTGCTGCAGATTTCTTTGTGGGCAGAAATAGGCATCAATGCAGGCAGAAGCCCAGTATAAAAGGGCAGCCTGCAGTGCCAGCAGAAACAGAACGAGCAAGTGAGGGAGGGGGACTGAGTGATCTCAACAGAGCTCTGTTGGGAGTGTTGTGGATTTCTTTGTGGGCAGAAAAAGGCAGCAATGCAGGTAGGGGCCCAGTACAAAGGGCAGCCTGCAGTGGTGGGAGAAACAGAGCGAGCAAGTGAGGTGAGCGCTCAGCAGGCGGCTGTATCATGACTGCTGCGGATTTCTTTGTGGGCAAAAAAGGCACCAGCGCAGGCAGGAGCCCAGTACAAAAGGACAGCCTGCAGTGCTGAGAGAAATGGAATGAGCAAGTGAGAGAGGGGGAGTGAGCGAGCTCAACAGATCTCTGTCCAGACTGCTGCAGATTTCTTTGTGGGCAGAAAAAGGTGCCGACAGAGCCAGGAGCCCAGTACAAAAGGGCAGCCTGCAGCATCAGGAGAAACAGAATGAGCGAGTGAGAGAGGGGTAGTGAGCTAGCTTAACAGTGCTCTGTCAGGACAGCTGCAGATTTCTTTGTGGGCAGAAAAAGGTGCCAATGCAGGCAGGAGCCCAGTACAAAAGGGCAACGGTAGCATTGGGAGAAATAGAATGAGTGAGTAAGAAAGGGGGTGAGTGAGCTCAGTGGAGCTCTGCTGGGACTTATAGATGCCCACCCTCCGCCCATGGTCCTCTGTGGTCCTATATTACAGCATGGTCTCTGGAGTGGAGACAAAGCAATGATTGGATACTTTAGGATTGCTGTAATAATACGTATTTATTTGTTCTGTTTATTTTTCTAACTGAGCTGAGTAATACTTGAAGTGCAATAGGATTTCTAACCGGGCTAAGTGAAACCATATGAGAGCCGAGAACAAAAAGTATAGCAGCTGAGGGGTGAAAAACAGACAAGGACACTTTAGGATTGTTACAGTAATACAGTATCTAAAGAATGAGATTTGAGACTGAATTACCCTGGTTGGCAAGGGGTCAGTAGGGGAATTACTGTGGGAGGTGACAGAAATTTGAGTAAATAGGGGCCTAACAGTTGTAGTAGGGTACAGCACCTGGGAATAAGAGCCTGCAACATAAGATGGGGGCCAAAATGAGGTAGGTGCCACATGTCAATAGGCGGGCATCTTTGGAAGGGTGAAGGGGTGTACAGGTTGTGGGTCTGTCATGATCCTGGACTGGGCTTGGAGGATGGGGGGGTGTATGGTCTATAGATGACTGGCTAGTTTGAGGGAGGAATTGTGGAGGTTAGGGAGGAGTCTAAGTGGCAGGGCAGATGAGTATAGTAGGCATCCTGAGGTGGGAATAGGGGATGGCAAAGGGGATGGAGGAAGAATAACTAGCGACTGAAACCAACCCCAGTATCAGAGGCACTAGCAGAAAAGAGAGGGGAAGGAAGGGGGTGCCTGAGATGAGGGCAGGGGGCCTCCTGATGGGGGAGGAAGAAACCACAAGGAGTATCAGGGAGAGAGCAGATGGCTGCAGGTAGGCGGGACCACAGGTGGCATGGAGGAGAATAGCTAGCAGGGGGGTACTGATAGGGGGAAGAGATGTAAGACAGGTATTGACTAGGAATAGATTAAAAATTCTGCTATCGGACAGAGAGGGGGGCAGGAACATACTGAAGCGGGGAGGAAAAGTGAGGCATGAGAGGGATGACAACAGGTAGGGGAAGAGATAGCGAGGACAAAAGCGTAGAAGCGGGCTAGTAAGGAAGGATGGGGTGGTGACTGAAGGAGAGAAGGCTACGGGAAGGAGGAAGGATGGGAGGGACATCACTATTGGGGTAGAAGGGAATGGGGGCTCTAAATCAGCAACAGTGGGGATAGGAGAGGGGTTGGAAATCAGCAGGGTGGGAGGGGAGGTCAAGGTGGGAAGCCCAGTAGGAAGTAGTCAGGCTGGGAAGGGGTTCAAGGGGATGGGAAGAATAAGGCAGAGAAAAGGGGTGAGGGAAATATAGGGGGTACAGATACAGAAGTCACAGAGGGTGCAGTTGGTGGGGGTAAGGGACAGGGAAGAATGAATACTGGGATGGTGTAAGTGGCATTAGAAGGGAAAGGGGGTAAGGGGCAGGGGAGCACTCATCCTGGGGGATTCTATACTGAAATGGGTGAAATGAGGTGGAAAGAGGGAAAGACAGAGTCATATTTAGGTTGAAGCTGTCCCCAGGTTGACTGCAGGAGAAGCAGGGCAGGCACTGCTCAAGTGTGCAGCAAGGGGGAGGAAGAAACCTCATTTACTGTTGCATGTGGGTACAAACAACTTGGCGTGGGACACTGTGGAAGTAGTGAGGGGGATCTGAGTACTTGGGCAGGCAGTGTGAGGGGGTGGGGAAGTCGGTGGCATTCTTGGAGGTACTGCCAGTACCATGTGCAAGCATGGAGAGGAATGGTAGGCTTGAGGAATTCGAGTGGCTAAGGGATTGGTGCCACATGAAACATTATGGGTCAGTGACTAACTGGGGTAGGGTCCAGGGGGAATAGTGACTTGTATGCAGGGGACAGGGTACACTGGAGCAGGAAGGGGAGGGGAGTATTAAAGGCAGCATTGCTGCTGGGCCACTGGCACTGAGGGTTGAGGCACTGGATGCCACACCTGGCACCACGCTGGTGACCTGGGTTCAGACACCAGCCTGGGCCACCAGGGGTTGGCAAGGCAGGTATAGGATTGAGCATCTGGAGGACTGCTGTCCTATCCCAGGGCGGGATCCAGTGACCCAGTGCTCTGTAGCGGCCCATGGTGATGACCGCGGATGCTACTACAGCAGTGTAGTAAAGGGTGGTGGAGTGTGGCGGACGTTGGCATGCTGTGCCTAAGTGTCATTATACACCCACACTCCACAAAGGAGAGAAAAGTGGAAAATGGCTATGGTCAGGCAGCATGAGCTTCGATCCCCCTGCCCACCCGAATGGTGCCTCCCCAACGGATCCTGCTTCAGTGGGTCGACCTGGGAAGTCCTCACCACCCAGCATGGGGGTAATCCGTGGAGGTGAGCAGGTCAGCCTGATGTCAGGGGCAGGGCTGGGGGGTCAGTCGGGATGACCAAGCCGACCGTAGCCCTGTAGAAAATACGTAAAAAAAAAAATAAATAAATAAGCCAGGATTAGAGGGTATATCTCCACTAAGGTGTATTTAAACAAATGGGGGGTCAAAAGACTGAGGTTGGTAGAAAGGTCTGGACAGGGGCCTGATAAGCTCACTGCTCTAGATATAGGTAAAGGTGGAGGAGTAGTAACCCTGGAAGAGGGCAGGCAGAGTGGTCTGAGTGTAATACAGAAGGCACCACCACCTGGTAAGAATAAGGAGGAGAAAGGATGAGGACTACTGGGAGGAGGGACACAGGCCAAGGAGGAGAATAGTGAGGAGAAGGAGGGGTAAGTTTGGAAGGGGTCTGACTAAATGTATAGAGAACTGGTTACGGGGAGGATGCAGAGGGTGGTGGTGGTGGTGGGATAGCTCTCGGCACCCAGAGCAGTGACAAGCGGGATGCCACAGGGCTCAATGCTTGGCCCAATGCTATTTGGGCTCTTTATCTCCGATATAGAACATGGAGTGCGGAGCAGGGTTAGTCTGTTTGCACATTATATCAAATCAAAAACAAATACTTATAGTAGCAGAGCCCCCCCCACACGCACACACACATACACACTGCCCAAAAAGCTGCTTAAAAGCCTGCAATTCATTCAAATCAATTCCATTTTCTTACGTACTTGGGGTTCAATGCCAACAAGTGTAAAATCACATACCTAGGGAATAGGAACCCCGATGCTGGGTATAGGATGGGAAGAGGTACTGATACTCACTAGACATGAAAGGGTCCTTGAGGCTATTATATCAGAGGACCTCAAGATGGCAGTACAGTGTCACAAGGCTATGGGCAGGGCAAATTAGATTCTGGGATGCATAAAGAGTGGCATCTCCAGTAGGAGGATGAGGGATGTTGTGCTGCCATTGTCTCACTCTGTGGTATACCCCAGTTGCAGTACTATGTCCAGTTTTAGAGTCCACACTTCAGGAAGGACATAAGGTGGAAGTTTACAGAAGGGTAACTAAAAATGGTTCAGAATTTTCACAGGAATCCCTATTAGGAAAGGCTGAAGAATCTCAAAATGTACAGTCTGGAAGAGAGGAGGGTGAGAGGTGACATGATCAAGACATACAAAGTGCCTCACAGGGGTAAAGAGGGTACAGTTGGGGAGTTTCCTTCAAATGAGGATGAACACCCAAACCAAGGGACATACAATGAAGCTGGGGGGGGGCATTCAGGATAAATGTGAAGAGATATTTCTTTACTGAAAGGGTGATAGACACCTTAAACAGACTGCCAGGAGAAGTGGTAGAACCTAAAACAGTAGGGGGTGTCACAAACCTACTCAGCAGGTCAGACCCTCTGCTCCCACAGTGCCAACCTTCGAGCACAGTCTTGTGAACAGGTAACAGAAACAGGGTAACCCTCCTGTCTGTTTTGTGGGTTTGAATCAACCTTTGGTCTCAAGTTCTTGAGGGATTCAAACTGTGAACCTCTTGTTAGCATACCCAAATGTACAGACTCAGATAATTCTGCTCTTCTGGGAAATGCCAAATATATTTCACCTACGGGCACTTAACTAGGTGTACAAAATGAACCCTTAAAAACTGTATGAAAGACCTTAGATAAACTCTTACCTTTTTCCCAGTTTAGTAAACCAGTCAGCTTATGCACAGTGTCAACTATAACCATATATACTTCACTTGTCAAAGAAAGAATTTCGAAGGCACATCAAGCAGTCTCTTTAAAATAGAGGTTTACTTTAAAATAGATAAAAATGTAAAATGTAAATACAGAGCAACATATCACAAAACATACAATCACTTAAAAGAACAAAGTTCAAAGTGCAAACTCCTACCAACCATACACTTAGGCCCTGTACACATTACAGTTGAAGATTTGTACCATTTTAAATAACGGTTTCAAAATATTTTCAAACTCACCACAGCAGCCCGTCCACATTATTGTTCACCAAGTTTGAACTCGATTGTAACACGGTAAACTCCCATCTGCATCAGCAGCGAGTAAAGTTTTTAAACCTGGTAATCCTCTGCGATTGTAGCACAGTTATGTTGGCACCATAATAGACTGAAAATCACCGCCCGTCCACAAGGTAACGCTTTCCTCCTTCAAACCGTTTTAAAAGCGGACTTGAGACTAGCTCACAGCAGGGTTTAAGCACGGTTTCTTAACACGCTTTGAAACCGTGCTTAAATGTGGACGGGCGCCGTGTTTGCACTAGTTAAAATGTTTTAAGCACCTTAAAACATTTTAACTAGCCTGATGTGGACAGGGCCTTAGACTTATCTATCTAATGTATTCTTATCGTCTTACAGTGCTGATAGATGTTGTAGCTCAGAGAGTCCAAAACAGGAATGTGTCTCTAAAGGTCAGTCACAGCATAATTAAAAAAAACTGTCTTGCACCTGCCTTCTCCATGATGTCACCCAGCTCCTCCTCTGTTTATTAAAAATTATACAGCCAGGATGTCATATCAAGCAGGACGTAAATTAAATAAGGTGACATCAGCAAAACTCATTTCCCCATATGAGTTCCCAATCAAGTCTTATTTTTCATTTCTTTCTTTCATCCATGAGCAGCATCCTGCTTTTCAAAGACAGCAAAGGACAGTTATGACTTAGCACCAAAGTGACATAACTTGTCTTCTTCCTCTAAACATAATAAAAGTTTATGATCTCTATCCTGCCAGCTGGCACCTACAATTAAGCCAAATAAACAGAAGATTCTTAATTTATGTCTCTGCTAGTCTTAAAGTATCTTCTGGCTTTCAGGTTAACATCCTGTAGCTGAAATCTTGGGGGTATCCCAGGAGCATAGGATTTCTCATGACAGACAATCACACTACATTTTTATTTTATAAAAATCATACAGCGATCAGAACCAGCTGTCCAAGTATCACAATCCTCCCCACCTAGACTGAATTTGGGGACTCTATCCTCTGCATGGGATGAGCTTCCCAAATCAGTTCACTCCTCATAGACACGTGACAAACCATCTGAGTTCTGATTTTTCATTCCAGCCCTATGTAAGATTGTCTTCTCATACCCTTGCAAAGCAAGACTCCATCTCAACAATCTACCATTGTTTTTTCCCATTTGCATCAGCCAAACCAGTTGGTTGTGGTCTGTCTGTACCACAAATGCTGCCCAAATAAGTATGACTCTAACTTCTTTAGGGCCCACACTATGGCAAGACATTCTTTTCCACAGTAGAGTATGCCTGCTCCTGGGAAGTAACTTTTACTCTGTACACCACGGTGATCTTTCCCTTGGCTGGATGTCTGACTCAGTACTGCCCCAATACCCACATCTGAGGCATCAGTCTGAACTATAAAGGGTTTGCTATAATTGGTCAACACAGGAGCACTACACAGTGCCTCCTTCAGTCTGGCAAAGGCTTTCTCTACAAGCTGGGTCCCAGGTAATTTTCTTTGGCATCCTTTTCTTTACCAGGTCAGATAGGGAGCAGCCAGGGCACTGTAATTGGGCACACATTTCTATAGTACCCTGCTGTCCTAGAAAACTCCTGACCTACTTCTGCATTTCTGGTCTGGGCCATGCCTGGATCACCTCCATTTTTATCTCATTAGGATGGAGCTGTCCCCAGCCTACCACATGCCTGAGGTATGCCACTTCTCCCATGGCCACCTGGCACTTCTCAGCTATGACAGTGAGCCCAGCCCTCTGTATCCTGCCCAGTCCTTCCCTAAGGTGGGACAGATATTCCTCCCAGCTGGCACTAAAGATTGCAATGTCATCCAGGTACTCCACGGCATACTCCTCAGCACCATTTAACACCTGGTTCACCAACTTTTGGAAAGTGGCCGGAGCATTCTTCATTCGGAAAGGCATTACTTTAAATTAAAATAAGCCTACTGGAGTGATGAAGGCCCAACTCTCCCTAGTTCTGTCTGTTAACTCTACCTGCCAATACCCCTTGGTCAGGTCAATGGTTGTAAGGTAGGTTGCCCCTCCCAACTTGTCCATGAGTTCATCCATCTGGGGCATTGGGTGGGCATCTGACTTTGTGACTGCATTCAGTCCACAATAGTCCACACAGAAACAAGTAGAGCCATCTGGCAGGGGCACAAGGACTACGAGTGAGGCCCAGGGGCTGTGGGATCTCTGGATTACCCCTAAATCCAGCATCTCCTCCACTTCCTCTAATGTCCTTTTGGACAGTATCTGACACCATATGCTGTCCGCCATATGGGTGTCTGTGTCTCCACCTGTGCACATCATGGGGAGTTAGTCCTGGCTGGGCACTAAACAATGGGACAAAATCTGCAAAACCTCCCTTACTTTCTGGATCTTGTCAGGGGCGGCTGGGAGATGGCTGTACTGCCTCCACAGAGGACTTCCACTTGCTTTCTTCCAGCAAGTCCAGAAGGGATCTCCTTCATCTGTCCCCTCCCAGGTCTACACACTGCAAACACCATGTCATCCCTATTAGCATATAGCTTCACCATGTTGACATGGTACATCCTTCCTGTCTGTCTTTGGTCAGGTAACTCTATAATATAGTTCACGTCATTTACCTTCCTAACTACTTTGTACAGTCCTGCCCACTCAGCCTGCAGCTTGTCTTTCCGGACCAGAATAAGGACCATGACTTCCTGACCCACCATTTGCGGTTGTACCATACCTTTTGTTTCCATTGGGCAGCTGCCAGGTTGCTCTGGGCTGTCCCCATAAGCTCCTTCAGTGTTTCCCTAAACCTAAGAATGTAATCCACTATGGGAGTTCCCTGGATGGGTGCTTGCCTTCCCAGTCCTCCCAGATCAAGTCTTGGGGCCCATGTACCCAGTGTCCATATAAGAGTTCGAAGGGTGAAAATCCTGTTGACTCTTGGGGCACCTCCCTACATGCAAACAAGAGGTGGGAAGGTATTTCTCCCAGTCCCTCCCATGCTGTTCAGCAAACACCGAGCACTGACTTCAGGTACCATTAAATCTTTCCATAAGCCCATTGACTTGTGGGTGACACAGTGTCGTGCATCTCTGCACCACCCCACACTTCTCCCACAAACTTTTCTTCAGGTCTGACATGAAGGAACCCCCTCAATAGTTGATACCTCCTGTGGGAATCCAACATGGGAGAAAATCCCAAGTAAGGCATCTGCCACTTTGTCTTCAGTGAGAATAGGGCAACTGCCTCTGGGTACCGGGTGGCATAATCCACCACAATCAGGATGAATCTCTTCCCTGAGAAGCTGGGGGCATTTAAAGGCCCCACAATATCCATCCCCACTCTCTGGAATGGTTCCTCCACTATGGGCAATGGAATCAGGGCTGCTTGGGTTTTCTTGCCTGCCTTCCCTATTTCTTGGCACCGGTGACAAGACCTGCAATACTCCTTCACCTGCTGGGTGAAGTTGAGCCAATAGAAATTCTGGGCCAACCACTGCATAGTGCGCATGATTTCCAGATGACCAGACAAGAGAATATCATGTGCAGTCTTGAGCAACTGTTCACGATACCCCTGGGAAATGACAAGCTGCATGCCTAGCACCTCTCCTTCTGTCTGCACTGCCTGAGTATGCATCAGTCCATTTCCCAATAAACCTTATGTCTGCCATCACCTCCATGTGCTCAATCAGAGTCTGCCCAAGCCCTCACCTTCTCTAGACTAGTGTCACTTCTCTGAGCAGCTGCAAACTCCTCACACATTCCCAAGGCATGGGGCAGGTCCTCTTCTGTCTCTAAACTAGGATCCCTAGCACTAGTGTCAGGGCACTCAGTATCACTGTCATCCCTAACCTTCTGACAATGGGTCACCCTTCCCTCTTTGGAGTAACCCTCTGTAGCTGTGTGGTTTACTGCTACTGGGGAAGTTTCTACCCCCTTTTCATTAATCTCCATATCAGGAGACACAGGCTGGGGAACCAGCCTCCCAGTGGTTTTCAAAATGGCTTCTGTGGGGTCCAGGGAACTACAATTTTCCCATGCCACTTGGCTACGGATAACTGCACACACATCCCCTGTTTGAGATTGTTGCCCAGGATCACATCCACTGCTAAGGTTTTGGCTACAGCCACCTGTTGCACAGTTCCCCTTGTTTCACCCCACTATAGGAGAACACTGGTGAGTGCCAATGTTTTCTCCTCACCAGTAAAGTCCTGTACAGTGACGTATTTATTGGGTATAAGCAGATCAGGCTCTACTAGATCCCCTTTTACCAATGCCAGGGAGGCCCCTGTGTCCCTTAACCCTTGTGTCTGTGCACCATTCACCATGACTGGGTGCATGTGTTCCCTCATGTTCATTGGCATGCTTCCAGGGACACACAAACAACCCACTTCTTTCCTAGCCCCACCTTGTGTATTGCTTGTCCATTTGGGACGCTGTCTGGCAATATGCCCAGTTTCTTTACGCAACCAACATTCATTTCTTTTCTCAGAGAAATCTTTTCTCTGAAACCTGGGGCTAACTGGTTTTGGTGGAGGCAGTGAGGGTTTTAGCTGCTCTGAAGGCACACTTTTCCCTTTCTGCACTGCCATGCCTGCCCCATTCACTCTCAGAGCAGGTCTGCTCTTGGCAAAGTGGTCCGAGAGTTCAGCAGCCTCTTCTACTGCTTTGGGATCTTGGTCCTCCAGGCAGGTTTTCAGCTCTTCTGGGCATGCCCAGAAAAACTATTTTAACAGAATCACATTTTCAATTTTATCTACAGAGTTTGCTTCAGTTCCTTCCCACCATCATGTAAAAAACTGATGTTTAGTGGCTAGCGCCTCGTTGCTCATGTCAGGGCTTCACCTGAGCTTATGGAATTTAGCTCTGTATGATTCAGCAGTTAATTCAAATTTCCTTAACAGTGCAGCTTTAAGTTTGCTGTAATCATTACTGTCCTCATTGTCCATTTGACCCAATGCATCCCGAGCTTTCTTGGTAAGCAGTGGGGATAGCTGAAAGCTTCAGGACTCCCTAGGAATTTTAGCCTGAATACAAACTTTTTCAAAAGAATTTAAAAAGACATCCATATCCTCCCCCTCTTTAAATTTGGCTATCAATTTGGAATTCAATTTGTAACCCAGTCCTGTAGTCTCAGTTAAACCCAAGCCACTTACCTGCTCTGGTGCTGGTGGTTGGAGTCATAGCTTCTCCAGTGCATGTTGTCTCTGGTGCTCACACTTGTCTTGGTCCATCTCTCGCTGTTCATGGTCTGCCTCTCGCTGTTCTTGCTCCCTCTTCTACTCTACAGCTCGCTGGCACTCACACTCCTCACTCTCAGCCTCCTGCTGTTCCCACCCTGCCTCTTACATCTCTCACTCCCTCTTTTCTTCTGCAGCTCACTGTTCTCACTTCCTCTTCTCCTGGAACTCAAGCTACATTCTACGCAACTCAATCTGCAGCCTGAGTACTTCGGGCTCCAGAATGCTGATGACTTTCTCCTGTTGCTGTGGCCACTTGTTGGCACCGGACCTGCTGCCCTCCTCATCAGAGCTGGACACTGCACTGACTGCTAGCTCTTCCACACTCAAGGTTTGGTTCTTTACAGTCACTGTCTGTGACTCAATACTCTGGGTATTTGCTACCATTGAGGTATCCACAAGGCTCTGTTTGGTGGCTTTCACCTCGTATGGTACATCTCTGTCCCTGCACAACTTCATTAAGTAGTCTACACTGTGCCTGCTGTAGCTGGAAACCATCTTCTTCCCTAACTACAGCTATTCTAACTAGCACTTTAGAAAAAGAAAAAAAAAACAGATAGGAACTTGACTATAAGCCAAGTGATATAGTTCTGTTTCCTTTTAAAAAATAAATAACTGCCCTTTCTTGGCAAGTGAGCTGTACAGTATCAAGCTGACACACTGAACAATAAAAGCTTGTAATACCAAAATTATCTGCACCGCTGCCAACCAATCTGTCACAACCCCCCTCAGCTGGTCAGGCCCTCTGCTCCCACAGTGCCAACCTCCAAGCGCAGTCCTGTGAACAGGTAACAGAAACAGGGTAACCCACCTGTCTGTTTTGTGAGTTCGAATCAACCTTTGATCTCACGTTCTGGAGGGATTCAAACTGTGAACCTCTTGCTAGTGTACCCAATGTACAGGTTCAGATTATTCTGCTCTTTATGGAAATGCCAGATATCTTTTGCCTATGGGCACCTAACCAGGTGTACAAAATGAACCCTTAAAAACTCTATGAAAGACCTCAGATAAACTCTTACCTTTTCCCAGTTTGGTATATCATTAAGCTTATGCACAGTGTCAACTTTAACCATATATGCTTCACTTGTCAAAGAAAGAATTTTGAAGGCACAGCAAGCAGTCTCTTTAAAACAGAGGTTTACTTTAAAATAGATAAAAATGTAAAATGTAAATACAGAACAATATATCGTGAAACATGCAATCATTTAAAAGAACAAAGTTTAAACTGCAAACCCCTACCAACCATACACTTAGAGTTGTCTATCTAATGTATTCTTATCTTCTTACAGTGCTGATAGATGTTGTAGCTCAGAGAGTCCAAAACAGGAATGTGTCTCTAAAGGTCAGTCACTGCATAGTTAAAAAAAAAACTGTCTTGAACCTGCCTTCTCCATGATGTTACCCAGCTCCTCCTCTGTTTATTAAAAATTACACAACTAGGATGTCTTATCAAGCAGGAGGTAAGTTAAATAAGGTGACATCAGCACAACTCATTCCCCATATGACTTCCCATTCAAGTCTGATTTTTCAGTTCTTTCTTTCATCCATGAGCAGCATCCTGCTTTTCAAAGACATCAAAGAACATTTATGACTTAGCACCAAAGTGACATAACATGTTTTCTTCCTCTAAATGTCATAAAAGTTTATGATCTCTATCCTGCCAGCTGGCAGCTACAATTAAACCAGATAAACAGGAGATCCATAATTTATGTCTCTTCTAGTCTTTAATTATTTCCTGGCTTTCAGGTTAACATCTTGTAGCTGAAGCCTTGGGTGGGGGGGGGGAGTTATCCCAGGAGCACAGGATTTCTCATGACAGACACACACACTGCATTTTTATTTTACAAAAATCATACAGCGATTAGAACCAGCTGTCCAAGTGTCACAGTGGGCATGAAGCATGCATGGGATAAACATAGGGGTATATTAGAAAAAGAGGAAAGAGGGGGTCAACGGAGATCAATAGGGTGATGGAAGTGGAGCAGGTTCAAGTTCATTGCATAAAAAATCCATTAAGCAAGCTCATTCACAGGGAGGTCCTGATGGACGCAGGCAGAATAAGACATGCTGTAACATATATAGGCAGGAGTTACAAGTAGGTAGAGAACACTTGGGTAGACTGGATGGACTGAGTGATCCTTTTCTGCTGACAAATTCTGTGTTTCTGTGGCATCATGTGTTAATTCAGGTGCAGTGTTTATTTGAAGTTGGCCCTACCATACATCCAGATGTAAGGCACAGTAAATTACCAAATTAGATGCATCCCACTTACAGTACAATAAACACAACCTCAGTGCTTCAAGAAGCCTTTACTCTTCATAAGGCTGCTTAAATAGCTGGGGTTCTATTTGCAGTGTCCACACCAGTATGCTGATTTTAAAATCAACGCAGCATCTAAATGAGTACTACATTCTTGCTCATTCCATTTCTTCCCCACTTTGAAACTTGCTGGTCCTGAGTTGCTTTTCAGCTGGCAGTGCCTCACCTGTGTTGGAAGATGACCAATAAGTGGCACTGAAAGACGTCAGACTTTACAGACTCTGAAGGCAGCTGCTCACGGACAGACATAAGGCAGTTCTACTGGGGGGTAGGAGGAAGTAAGCTGTTTAACTAGAATCTGCAGTTTATCCATCAGGTAGGGAAATGAGCAAACTAGGTGGGCCAAGTGGTCCTTATGTGCCATCAAATTTAATGTTTCTATGTTTCTTACCCACCATCTTGGCAAGAAGAAGGCTGCAGCTGTGGCCATTGATGACTGTTAGAGTGTGGGGATGGGGGGACCAAAGGAGACAGATATAAGGAAATACTAATAAAAGGAATAAGGAATCATAATAAAAATTGTGAGACCTTCACCAGCTTTCCAAAATGCTTACCAGTAAAAGAACACTCTATGAAGTTGTTCAAATGGTAGCACAATCTGGCGAGCCCTCTGTCTGCCATCTGACACCAGGCATCAACCAGCATAAAATTGCCTACAGAAGGCAGTGTGGTCATGTGGTTACTGAAATACCGGAGATTACAGATTAAGAAGAACAAAAAAATATCACACATAAGCTGGCACATATGCCTATAGCAGCTGTCTCCTGCTTCTCAGTAGTTATAGTTATACCCTTAAGGTACATAAATGTTTCTATCCTATCCCCTCTTTCCCTCCTCTCTTCCACTCAGTACATATTGAGGTCTCTTAGTTTCTCCTCATAAGTCTTGTGTTGCAAACTCTGTACCATCTCATTTGCCCTTCTCTGGACCATCTCCAGCCTGTTACTATCCTAACAAAGGTGCGACCTCCAGAACTGCACACAGTACTCCATGTGAAGCCTGACCATGGTTTTATAAAATAGCATCACCATCTCCCTCCTTATGCTTGTGATACCCCTGCCTATGCACCGCAGCATGTCACTGGCCCTCCCAGCTGCCTTACCACTTTGACATTTTCAGGTCATTTGAAATATCAACCCCCAGGTCCCTTTCCTTCTTAGTGACTGTCAGCAACTCCCTCACCACCCCCATCCTGCACCTTTCCCCAGGGTTTTTGTGTCCCAGGTGCATAATGTTTTTGAATTAAACTTCAGTTGCCAGTCCTCAGACCATTTCTCAAGCTTCCCCAGGTTCCTACTCATTTTCTTCACCCGCTCTGGACAGGACTGGCCCCAGGACAAATCCCTGGGCACCCCACTGGTCACCCCCTCTCTCCAGACTGCACCCCATTTACCACCACTCTCTGCCTCCTGTCTGTTACCAGTTTCTAACCCAGTTTGCCAACCTTTCCCTCATGCCCAGCATATTCAGCTAGTTTATCACCCTTCTATGTCAGACGGTGTCAAAGCCTTTGCTTACATCAAGGTAAGCATTGTCCACTGCCCCACCATGATTTACTTCCTTTGTCACCCAGTCAAAGAGATCAACCAGATTTGTCTGACATGACCTCCCCACTGTGAATCCATGTTGCCTATGGTCCTGGGCTCTGATGGCTTCTACATGCTCCACTATCCTTTCTTTAACTATGTCTCCATGATCTTCCCCACTACTGAAGTGAGGCAGACCGGTCTATAGCCTTTGCAACTGCTGTACTGCTGTGGACCTTGCCCTTCCCCTTCTTCTGTGAATACTGAATAGAAAGACACAGTGGATGTCTTGGGGAAGGGGGGCCCATGACAGTTCTTAGGCATGGTACTCTCACTTCCAAATACCTAAACAGCACATATAAGCAATCAACATTCAGCATTGACAAATGCTTGTTTAATATAGGACTAGCAATTGTATCATTTCAGTGGAACTTTGTTTTGTGTCATTGTACTATTGCACTAGATATCCACTTTTTTTGTGGGAGCTAATACACCTTGTGGGAATTAGAATGTTACCAATTTCTGAGTTCCATAAAGTTCCATAAAGCATATTTTGATATTAAAAGATGGGAGTAAAGACTAGGGGACAGAAACAAACGAAATGAAAAAAATTGTCAGAAAACTCTGATAGTCAGCACTATACTGACTCTGGGACGTACTGTATAAAGGTAAAAAAGAAGAGCTAAAAAAGAGATCAGAAATGTACAGACTGGCACTTTGTCAAAAAAGAAAGTTTCAGTAAATAAAAAGCAGAACCAAACAAAATCTGCAATTACAAATAAAGCCCCCCCCCAAATAAAACAGGTCACAATGGACAAGTTTGTTAACACTTCCACACCACAAATGGATAAACAAATTAATGATAAAAAGGCCTTTATCAATGAAAACCTAAAAAATACCTTAACAAGGAACACAGGGATGTCAATAAATAAATTAGGAACCGTAGCAGATTATACATTGATCCAGATATCAGATACTCCAAATGATCTTGGAACAAAGGCTCAAGCAAATCAAATGGATGCTATCTCACTGCACTCATCTACAGAATTTGAGTGGCAGCCCTTCACAAATTCAGTAACCAAACTGGACATTGCAGGGACTAGATTAGATAGCAGTTTAGAACAATCACCTTCTTACAGGACTGAGGAAACACAAAACTACGCAATCACATATTCAGGGGACTGACCAACTGCTGTAAGAATACACCCAATAGTGCCTCTAGTATCTCCCTGCTCATAGAAACATAGAAGATGACAGCAGATAAGGACTGAAATGAATTCTGACTTAGTAACCAACTATCCCACCCCTTTTACCCCCAGATTAATAACTGCTCTAAAAGACCCTCACATGGCAAACATCTTGTTCTTACAGTAGATATATATATATATATATATATATTATGAAAAGAGATGAAATTACTTCAGTAAAATGCACTCTTGCACATCATGAAGCGTCTTCAGGTCCTGCCTCATGTCCTCCACTCCCCCTGGGGTGTCCAACCTATTGCAGATCTTCATATCATCAGCAAATAGGTACACCTTCCCCCTCAGTCCCACCGCTATATCGCTGATGTAAATGTTAAAAAGGAGGGGTCCAGTACAGATCCCTGGTGTACCCCACACATCACCACCCCCATCCTGGAGTACACCACATTTAGCAACACTCTCTGGCTTCTTCCTGCCAACCAGTTTTCCACCCACCTGGTTATTTTCCCTCCCACCCCTTCACTTTCCAGCTTGCTTACCAACCTTCTGTGAGGCATGGTGTCAAAGGCCTTACTGAAGACCAGATAGGCTATGTCCACCGCCCTTCCCTGGTTGATCACGTGTGTCACCCAATTGAAGAACTCAATCAGGTTCATCTGGCATGACTTTCCCTTCATGAAGCCATGCTGCCTGTCATCCTGCAAGCCACTCTTCTCCAGGTAGTCCACTACCCTTTCCTTGATTAGTACCTCCATGACCTTTCTCACCACTGAGGTGATGCGGACTGGGTGATAGTTCTCCGTCACCTCCCTACTACTCCCCTTGTGCAAAGGCACCATGTCCACCCGCCTCCTCCTGTACTCTGGGACTCTTCCTGAATCCAGGGACAAGTTGAATAGCTTCATCAGTGGGGTGGCAAACTCCTCCTTCAGTTCCCTGATCACCCTGGGGTACAACCCATCTGACCTAATTGCCTTGTCCACCTTCAACCCTGCCTAGTTCCTCCTTAACCCTGTCAACACTGAATGGGCTCAGATCCACCCTTTTTCCCTCCATCCCCCTTCCCCTAAACGCTGGTCTTCTGCCCTCTTCCTCCTCTGTAAATACCGAGCAAAAGTACTTATTTAACTCTTCTGCTTTTTCACAATCCCCTACTAGTTGTACCCTTCCCTCCTCCCTCAGCCTTGTAATCCCCTGCCTTGCAGTTCCTCCTTTCCTTCACATATCTGAAAAAAGTTTTGTCTCCCCTTTTGGCCTGTTTAGCTATTCACTCTTCTGTCCTGCTAATCTCCTCTTCTCCCTATAAGCCTCCTTGTCCTCCCCCCTCAGTGTCCTTTTATATTTCCTGAAAGCTCTCCTCCCGTCCCCAACCATTCCTGCTACCTCCGTTGTAAACCAAAATGGTTTCCTCCTTTTTATGCTCTTCTTAACCTTCTTTATGCACATTTCCATGGCTTTCCGTACTCCTGCTTTAATAGTTTCCCATAACTCTTCCACTTCCCTATATTCTCAATTCCCTCCAGGTTTTACCTCACTATCCTTTTCATCCTGTCAAAGTCTGTGCGTCTGAAGTCCGTAACTGTAGTGTTGGTCCAGTTTGACTCCCTCCCTGTCCTTACCTTGAACCTTACAGTCCTGTGATCACAGGTGCCCAGAACGTCTCCCACCTCCATCTCCTCCACACTCTCCCCATTTGTCAGGACCATGTCCAGCAGGTTGCTGCCCTTGTTGGCTCCTTGACCAACTGCTGTAAGAATACACCCAATAGTGCCTCTAGTATCTCCCTGCTCATAGAAACATAGAAGATGACAGCAGATAAGGACTGCAAGGCCCATCCAGTCTGCCCATTTCTTTTCCTACCTTATGAATGTGCCATTGGCCTTTGCTCTGTCAATGGCCTATATATTCCTACCCATCTGTATTGCTCCCTTATGCCTGTCCCATGTCTGTTTGAAGCCCTGCACTGTATTCATATCCACCACTTCCTGAGGTAGGCTATTTCAAGCATCCACCACACTTTCTGTGAAAAAGAACTTCCTCACATTACCCCTTTCTCAGCATCCCTCTAATCTCATGCTGTGTCTGCTTGTCCTGCTATTTTTCTTATATTGAAACATGTTAGACTCTTTCACCTTGTTAATGCCCTTAAGGTGTTTGAATGTTTCGATCATATCACCTCTCTCCCTCCTTTGTTCTAGGGTATACATATATAGAGCTCCGTTAATCTGTCCTTATATGTTTTCTGATGGAGTCCCTGCACCATTTTGGTTGCCCTTCTCTGGACTTCCTCAATTTGGTTAATGTCCTTGTGAAGGTGTGGCCTCCAGTACTGCATGCAGTACTCCAGATGGGGCCTAACCAGTGTCTTGTAAAGAATGATTATTACCTCCCTCTCAATGACTTGTGATACCCCTACTAATATACTCCAATATCCCCCTAGCCTTACCTACTGCTTTAGTGGTCTGCTTGGATGATTTCAGGCCATCCGTGATAATGATGCCCAAATCTCTTTCTTCCCTTGTGACGGTCAGCAATTCCCCTCCCAGCTTATAGGTGGCTTCAGGGTTTCTCTTCCCTTTGTGCATGATCTTGCACTTCTTTGCATTAAACCCCAGTTGCCACTCTTCCACCCATTTTGCTAGTTTATCCAGATCTCTTCTTATTCTGCCCACCCCATCTAGATCATCTACTCTGTTGCAGATCTTGGAGTCATCTGCAAACAGACAAACCTTACCCTCCAGTCCATCTGCAATGTCATTGATGAAGATATCGAAGAGGACTGGCCCCAGAACTGATCTCTGAGGTACCCCACTTGTGACTTGCATCTCTTCTGACTGTATACTGTTTACCACCACATTCTGTTTTCTGCCCGTCAACCAGTTTGCCATCCAGTTGACCAACTTCTGACCCCCCCTGAGCCTACCCTTAAGTTACTTACACCCCTTTGCGACAGCTCCGCTCGGCTGACGAGGGGTTGCTTGAGATTCTGAGGGTTAACTTAAAGTCATCTGGTGCACTTGCCTTTGGGTCTGTGGCACCTACCCTCTGGAATTCTCTGCCCCATCAGCTCCGGGAGTGCAGGATGGTGGAAAGTATCAAGCAGGCACTTAAGACTTTTTTATGGGGAAGGCATTTCCTGTTTTATCGTGATTTTATATTACACGTATTTGTACATGTGTTTGGTTTTTATAAATATTGTACAGCACTTTGAAATTCGAAAGGCGCTTAATCAAATAAATATTATTATTATTACCCAGCTTATTAATTAGTCTTCTACGTGGAACAGTACTGAAAGCTTTGCTGAAGTCAAGGTAGGTGACATCATACTCCTAGTCAATAATGCTTTGGGGATACCCCAGTCTATATCTGGGAGGTTTAGGTGCCCCACCAGAAATACTTCCCCTTTAAGGGCCATCCACATGATTGCCTGTATCAGCTGTCTATTCCCTTCCTCCACCTTCATAGGAGGTTTATATACTACCCCCAGGTGCAAGGATTCTTCAGTCCTTTTGTCCAGTGTTACCCACAGTAGCTCAGACTCCCTATCTTCCTCATGTCCCATGGTTACTGTTTTGTCATCCCTGATGAATAACGCAACTCCCCCACTTCTTACCCACCCTGTCCCTTCTAAACAGTCTGCAGCCCGGGATAGTTGTTTCACAGGTATGATGCTCTGTCCACCAAGTTTCGCTTATTGCTACTATATTCAGCCCTTTGTCCCCCATGATGGCCTATAAATCCATCATTTTATTTCCTAAGCTCCTGGCATTGGCTGCTAAGCCCTTCCACCAAATCCAACCCCCCATCCTCCCTACCCTTTGACACCCTTTTGCTAACATTCTTTCACTATCCTGGGGGGAGGCTGGTAAGCCTCCATTTCTCCTGTGTTGTGGTTTGGATTTTCTCATACCCCCCCCCAATGTAGCTTTAATTATATGCTTCCTCTATGAGCTCTCCTAACTTACTCTTCAGTACTGCTAGTCCCTCCCCATTTAGGTGCAGTCTGTCTAGGGCTAATAGGCTCTCATCCTCCTATGTTAATCCTCAGTCCCCCACTAACCCTTACCCCATCTTCCTGCACCATCCCGTCAGCCATTTATTAAACTCCTCAGTCCTCAGCTTTCTTGCAGCACTCACTTTTGGCATAGGCATCACTTCTGAAAAGGCCACAGATTGGAACCCCAGACTGCTACTGTAACTAGCAAGCTCCCTAAATCATGCCTGCACCTCCATCAGGCTAGTCCCCTCCAGATCATTTGTTCCTAGGTGGAACAGTAGGTGTGTTTTCCCATCCTGCTGTTTCCCCCATAGTGCAATATAATGCATTACCTCTAGCGCCATCATACCTGGCAGGCACTCAACCCAAACTGCACTGCTCATGTCACTGCTGCCCCCCCATCAGATTTCCAATGAGTAGGACCCTGCTCCCCTTCACCAACTGTTTGTATTGCTCTTCTGTCCTTCTCCTGGCTTCTTGTATCCCTATTACTTTCCTTTTCTCAGTTTCCTCTTTGTCTATCACATTCACCCTGAGTCTTGTTACCCCCCTGTGCTCCTTCTACCCTATTCCTCCCACAGGCATTATCTCCTGAACCACCAACCCCGCCTCCCATTCCTCAAGCCTATCTGTCCTCTTTGCCCTGCTCTTACCCGTGTTCTGACTGATTCTCTCAGTGAGTGGGTAATGCCCTCCTTCCCCACTTGGATTGGCCCCACTAATCCTTGTGCTTGCTGGCTTCCCATCCATGGGGGTTGATCCTTTCCAGGGTGTGCTCACCCCCATGCCCTTTCCCTTGTGTTTATTACCTTTGTGGTTCTTTCCCAAAGGGGTGTCCCCTTTTTCCTCTCCTACAGAACATACAATTTAATTTGCCTCCTCTGTTTCCCCAAGGCCTCTTCACCATCCTTTTCCTGCTTCTCTTCTTCCTTATGTGTCCCCAGAGGTGTGAATGTGTTTTCTTGCTCAATACTTAATGCTGACATTGTAATGCAGCACTAGGGGCGTGCTGCACTGTTGAGATGTCATCCTTCGAATGAGACATCAATCCTATAGTAGGTCCCTTCTACTCATCTCTGGTAGCTGTCCAGCTGGAAGTTAGAGATCCCATAGCACACATTGTAAGAGCAGGAGATTTTTGCCACAGTCTTGGTCAACATTTCTCCCACCATAACCCACTCCTTGGGATGCACCTGGAAACAAGTTGTTAAAACTTAGTGGAACCATCCGGTCCCCTGGGGTTACTAGAATCCTATCAGTATTAGTGTTAGGAAGGTAGCAGGCTGCTGGTAGGGAGCTCAACAGGGGCTTCTTACATAATGACATCATTGTTTACTCAGCTAGCCTGAGAGAAGAATAATTAGGTAATTCAGAACTCTCGCAGCAGCATAAGCCACACTGTGTGTACAGCTGCTTTGGGGAGCTTAGAATGTACAGTTAGTGCTGGAGTCTCAGTGTGGAGGGGAGAGTGGCAGAAGGATTGGCAGTTGGGCTCTGAGTTGAGGGCCCAGCATTTCTCACTCTAGTGGAGTGTCATTTCCAACTTCCAGTAAAGTGGTGGAGACCAGTGTACAGCAGGATTTCCGGATTTTTACTCCCAGTGAAGTGGAAGGGAATTGCTTTTCTCCAGTGGATTCCAGGGATTTGTGAGTGTGTGTGTGTTTCAGCTGCTTTGAAAAGGAACTTTGACAGACTGTTTGATCTGCTACCCAAGAGATGCCTTTTTGTTGTTTCATGCCCAGTGGACAGGGCAACTAGTTTGTGAGTACTGTTCTAGGAGACAAGATCTCTGCTTATTTAGGGGACCCATAGTCTGGGGTGTGTGTGTGCCCATAGATAAGGCTGGATTGCATCTGTCAGTGCCCCTAGTACACCCAGGAGAGTGAGTTTTCTGTTAAACTGTTTACTCAAGAGAGTGCAGTTTGTTCTTTGGTCAACCCAGTGAGTGACAGATATGGAAAGTGTGGGACCTCTAACATTTCAGTGGGGAATGGGTGTTTCAGTGGTGTAACCCTGAAGAATGGCAGAGACTGTCAGTTGGTGCAAAAGGTGGGAGGAATGCCATCTAAAAGCTTACAAGGCAGGGCTTACTGGTTCATAAAGGGCACCAGTTTTACCTAAGCAAAGTGTCAGTGCTGCAGGTTTAGATGTGTGGCTGAGTTTCACATAATTGCACCAATTTTTGAAGGAGAGTTCTGAGTGTGTGGCTTAGTTTCACAATATGTGCACTCACAGAACCTCCGACTATACCTCACCTCTACCACTCAATGTGACTGCTTCTGCTAAAGGACTGCTCCAACCACCACCTAGTTGCTCAAGACCTGTGCCCCACCACCAACCTGTAATTACTCTCTCTGGCTCCTGTTTTTCTATGTGACCCATTTCCTTACATAGAAACACAGAAACATAGAACATAGAATTTGACGGCAGATAAGGACCGCTTGGCCCACCCAGTCTGCCCATTTCTCTACCTGATGGATAAGCTGCAGATTCTAGTTAATCAACAGCTTACTTCCTCCTGCCCCCACTAGAATTGCCTTATGCCTGTCCCATGCATTCTTGAATTCTCCCACTGTTCCTGACTCCACAACCTCCTCAGGAAGGCTGTTCCATGCATCCACAACTCTCTCCATGAAAAACTACTTTCTAACATTACTTCTGAACCATCCCCCCTCTATCTTCAAATTGTGCCCCCTTGTTCTTGCACATCTCTTCTTCTGAAAGGTATTACCCTCTTGTACCTTGTTACTTCCCTTGAGATACTTGAAAGTTTCTATCATGTCCTCCCTCTCACTCCTTTCCTCAAGGGTATACATATTAAGCTGCTTTAGTCTCTCCTCGTATGTCTTCTGGTGCACACCTTGCACCATTTTGGTTGCCCTCCTCTGAACAGCCTCCACTCTGTCTATGTGTTTGTGGAGATGGGGTCTCCAGAATTGCATGCAGTACTCCAGTTGGGGTCTCACTAACTGTCTGTAAAGAGGGATAACAACTTCCTGTTTTCTACTGTTGATGCCTCTCGCTATGCATCCCAGTATCCCCCCAGCCCTCCTTACTGCCTTCTCACATTGCTTGCCCACCTTTAGGTCATCTGATATAATTACTCCAAGGTCTCTTTCAATGTTTGTTGTTGTTATTAACTCACCCCCCATTGTGTACTCTTCCCCTGGGTTTTTGTTTCCCAGATGCATTACCTTATACTTCTTTGCATTGAATAGGAGCTGCCACGTATTTGACCATTCCTCTAACCTTACCAAGTCACTTTTCATTCTTTCCACCCCACCTTGTGTATCAACCCAGTTGCAGATCTTTGTGTCATCTGCAAAGAGGCATACCTTTCCTTCCAGGTGCTCTCCAATGTCACTTATAAAGATATTAAAGAGGACCGGTCCCAGTACCGAACCATGCAGTACCCCGCTAGTTATCCCATTTCTTTACTGTGGACTCCATTTACTATTACCCTTTGTGTCCTGTTGTCCAGCCATTTTTTTATCCAGGCTACCACCGTGGGACCCACTCCAAGGCTGGCTAACTTGTATATTAATCTTTTGTGTGAGACTGTGTTGAATGCCTTGCTAAAATCTAGGTAGGCCATATCCACAACCCCTCCCTGGTTTACTACTTTGGTCACCCAGTCAAAGAAATCTATTAGGTTAGTTTGACATGACCTTCCTGCTGTGAAACCATGCTGCCTTGGGTCCTGTGCACCACTGGCCTCTAGGTACTCAACAGTTCTTTCCTTCAAAAGTGATTTCATCATGTTCCCTACCACTGAAGTCAAACTAACCGGTCTGTAGTTTTCTGCCTCTGCCCTGCTCCCACTTTTGTCAAATGGAATCACATTTGCCCTCCTCGAGTCCTCAGGTACCACTCCATCCTCCCATGATTTGCTAAAGAGAGTAGTCAGTGGTGTTACTAGTTCTACCCTTAGTTCTTTTAGTGTTCTTGGATGAATCCTATCAGGCCCCATTGCTTTGTCCACCCTCAGTTTCAAGAGTTCTTTCAAAACCCTTTCCTCTGTGAGTGGACTGGTATTGACACCTTCCCCTCCTCATCTGTTGTGAATACTGAGCAGAAATATTCGTTCAGTATCCCTGCTTTTTCACGGTCACCCTCTGTCCACATTCCTTCCCCTTTATTAAGTCTCTGTATCCATCCCTTGGTCTTTCTTTGCTCCCTAATGTACCTATAAAAGGTTTTATCCCCCTCCTTAACAGAGTTGGCTATCTTTTCTTCAGTTTGTGCCTTTGCTATTCTGACTGCCTTCCCTGCCTCCTTCTGCTTTAACCGATAAAGTTCTCTGTCCTGCTTCTTCTGTGTTTCCTCATATTTCCTGAATGCTATCCTTTTCTCCTTAACCATCTCTGCCACCTCTTTTGTGAACCATAATGTTTTTTTCCTTCATTTTGTTTTATTAATTTGCTTCACACAAAGGCTTGTTGCCTCTGCTATGGCTGTTTTGATTATTCCCCATTATTTCTCCACCCCTCCTTCTTGCCTATTTGTTAGTGCTTTTCTGAGGCACTCTGTCATTTTCCCAAAGTCAGCCTTCCTAAAGTCCAATATTCTTGTTTTTGTATGGCTTGACTCTATGGCTATGTTTATTGTGAACCAAACTGTTCGGTGGTCACTTATTCCTAGATGGCAACCAACTTCTAAATCTGAGAACCTTTCTCCTTCCCCATTTGAGAGTACCAGGTCTAAGACTGCTCCTTCCCGAGTGGGTTCCAACACTAGCTGTCTGAGGCATGCCCCCCTGTAGGGCATCAAGAATGACCCTGCAGCAAAGGTACTCCAGTTAACTTCTGGCATATTCAGGTCCCCCATCAACAATATCTCCCCTTTTTCCTGCCATTTTAAGGATGCCTTCTATCATTCCCTTGTCCATTTGACCCTTACAAATCAGGTTTGGGGAGAGGGGGAGGCATCACTGGCAGAAGGGGGAAGGGCTAAGCAGGGAGAAGAGGTACCGGAAGTGGAAATCACAGCAGAGAGAGTGAGGGAAGCCCTCAGCTCCCTTAAGATAGAGAAAGCACTGGGCTGGATAAATTATATCCCAGAGTGCTGAAGGAACTTGCGGGTGTCCTGGCGAAACCCCTGGTGGAGCTTTACACCATCTCTCTGAGCACAGGGTGGGTGCCCCAGGAATGGAAGGTGGCACATATAGTGCCTATCCACAAGGAGGGATCAAGAGAGGTGGCAGGGAACTACAGGCCTGTCAGCCTGACATCGGTGGTGGGCAAGGTGATGGAGGGCATTGTCAAGGAGAGGCTGGGGGGTACCTGGAAAAGTCAGGGTGCCTGGATGATAGACAGCATGGATTCATCCCGGGGAAATCATGTCAGACAAACCTTGTGGAATTCTATGACTGGGTGACGAGTGCCTTGGACCTGGGTAGACCAGTGGATGTCCTCTTTCTAGACTTCAGCAAGGCATTTGACTCTGTTCCTCATGTGAGCCTGTTGGATAAGCTGGGAGAAATGGGGTGGGAACCAGATGATCAGATGGATAGGCAATTGGCTCCAGGACCCGGACCCAGAGGGCGTGATGGCATGGATAGTCTCATCCCCAAGGAGGGTCATTAGTGGGGTCCCACAGGATCAGTCCTTGGGCCCTCCTGTTCAATGCCTATGTCTCTGACATAAGGACAGGAATCAGGAGTGAGATGAGTCTCTTTGCGGATGACTCAAAACTGGGCGAGTGGTGGATGGGAGGAGGGAGGGTGGCCACAGGGGGGACCTAGAGGCTCTGGAAGATGGTCTAGAAAGTGGAAGCTGAGGTTCAAAGCAGGGAATGCAAGGTACTCCACCTGGGGCCAGAAACCCAGGCCAAGTGTACACCCTGGGGGATGTTACAACTCCTCGATGGCTGAGAGGGAACTGGGGTGGTGGTGGATGTCAAGATGAACAACTCGGAGACTTGTGGAGGCAGCAGCCAAGTCTAACAGGATGCTGGGATGCATTGCTGAGGATCACCTCCAGAAGGAGGAAGTGATACTCCTCTGTATAACTGCTTGGTGAGGCCGCACCTTGAGTACTGCGGCGTGCAGTTTGAGGCCACACTTAAGAGGGACATTAAACTCCTGGAGGGTCCAGAGGAGGGCAACCAAAATTATTTGGGGCTTGGGGACAGGACCTATGAGGAGAGGCTCGAAGACCTAAATATGTACACATTGGAAGAGAGAAGGGACTGGGAGAACGTGATAGAGGTCTTCAGGTACATGAAGAGGGTAAATAGGGGAGGAACAGTCAGGGTGCTTCGAAGGAAGGAGGAGGGGGCCACTAGAGGTCATCGGTGGAAGCTGGAGGGGGGAAGATTCCGGGGAGAAAGATGGAGGTGTTACTTCACTGAGAGGGTGGTGGAGCCATGGAATGCACTGCCTAGGGGGCTGGTGGAGGCAGAGATGGTGGAGGGGCTCAAGAGGGGGTGGGACAGGTACAGGGGAAGGGTTCTGGAAACAAAATCCAATGCAGCAAGAATATCCGGAACTGGGAAGGGAGAAGCCAGAGAAGGCGAGGGGGCAGCAAAGTCAGCACTCGGGGTGGGGGCTGATCAATCGAGCAGACTCGAAAGACCATTAGGCTCATTCTGCTGGCATTTTAGTATGTTAGTATGTTAGTATTTCCTCCCCCTGAGATGGGGATCTGTACACAATCCCCATGTGGATTACGGTGCCATTTTCTGTTTCCAGGGTGACCCATAGTGACTCATCAACTGCCTGTTTACTCTTTAGTTCTGTTGCTTTAATCCCTTCCCTTATATAGAGAGCTCCTTCTCCCCTCCCTCCACCCCTCTTCAAACCTCATTACCACATCCCCTGTACTTGACCCTCCCCTCCCTCCCTATGATAACGGCCCCAACCTGCCTACTTCTTCTGTTCCCCTCCTACTCTATCTCAAGCTTACAATCCATTTGCTTCTTAACTCCCTTACTCTGTTACATCGTCTAACTGCCAATTTAAGTTCCTCTCAAGCAATGTCTTTTATTTCTAAAGTGTTTTACTACCACAAAACAATGTCAACCATGTCTGTGTTATGCTTGTATATCATTGCCATCCTTTGTATGTATGTTTCCCCATTCCTTTGACATGGAACCTTTGTAAATGAGCAGCTCCTGCTCAAAGGTACTTGTAATCCTAGAGTTTAATAAATAAAATAAATAAATAAATAAAAATGGGAGAAAAATGTTCAGGTGCATGGCGGGTGTCCACTATGTGTACCATTGGGAAATGGGAAAAAGATGTTCTTTTGTGTGTTCTGGAACTGTGCTGCATGCAAGGAGAGTTAATGAAATGTACCTGTTCTGCCTTGACCGACCCATGGGGGTCCACTACTGCTTTAATTTTCCATCTGTTAAATAAAGCCATACTGCACAATCCCAGTTCCTGTCCTGGACATTTTGATTCTTGCTTCCGTTGTTGGATTTATTGGGCCCCCCTCAGCAGTTTAGCTCTAACATATGCCTAGCAGCCTCCACCCTGGACCTGGGTTGTAATTTTTACATAAGTTTCATGTGTTTGTTCTTGTACCCCAACCCCTCTCTTCCTCTAGAAATAATCCAGGTATACATCCCAACACAAAGGGTGGTACCAACCATTGTAAAGTAAATGGTATGCCAATACGTGGGTGCCAGTGTTCAGATTTCATGGGGGGTGCTAACTTGTTAAAAAGTGCCCCAGGGGTTACATTAGTATTTCTTTCTTAGTAAAAAATTACAAACAAATCAATCAGTCAATAGGAGTCACCATGTGGGCCAGTGGGTAGCTTGTCAAGCTCCTACACCAGCAGCCTGGGTTTAGGAGCGAACTTGGATCAGATAGCCAAGGGGGCTTGTGAAGTGCTGCCATGTGGCAGTGCTCTCATCTAGGGCAGGATGACACTGAAGTTCTGCCTCTGTAGTAACTCCTGATTTGGGCCTTCAATCTTTCCTCCTTCTCCATAGGGATGCCTCTGTGTGACTGCAAGGCATGTCAGGGCATTTACCAGTGTTAGGGAGGTGGGATGCTTTAAAGGAATGCAGAGAAACAAACAAAAAAAAGTGCGCCTCCCATGTCACTTGTATGGTGGCTGCTGGCACCCTTGGGCTTCACACTGTGTGGATCCCCATTGGCTCCTCCAGGCAGGGCATCCCCCCCCCCAGGCTGGGAGGTCACTGGCTGGAAAGGCCAGAGAGTAGGAGCAGGTAGGATATGGAGATAAAAATACTTGATATAATAAAAAATTACAAATAAAGAATGAAAATTTTGCAAGTGCAAATACCCTTTTTTGAAAACTCGCCAAGTGTTCATATTCAGCACCCCAGAAACTCAACTATTTGTTATTCATTATTGGACTATTCAGCTTTTTGGGCAAAAATAAAAGAATAAATAAACTCTTTGTCCTTTCCCAGTTGGTCAAGGCTAGTCCTTTGGCCACCCCTTCCCTACAACAGATATGTAGCCACTCCCTCCTCCCTCCTCCCTCCCTCCTCCACTCCTCCTCCACTCCCCCGCCCTCCTCCCTCCCGCCCTCACGCCCTCCTCCCTCCTCCCTCCACTCCGCCCTCCCTCCACTCCCGCCCTCCTCCCTCCTCCCTCCACACCACTCCACTCCACTCCACTCCACTCTCCTATTCTACAACAGTAGCAGTTTAAAAAAATTGGCAGCTGCTAGCATTGTAAGCTCAACCCCTGTATTTACAATACAACTTAGTAAAATTAGCGGGGTGGCTCCTGGTGTGTGACCGTACAGAAACATACAATTAAAGTACCAGAGCACCCCTCCCCCCATTTTGCTGCATTAAAGCCTGCAATTTTTTAAAATAACTCCAATGTTCTTACTTTTCATACTTTTCGGAGGGGCTCTTAGTTCTCATTATCCAGCTGAACCATGATTAAGCCTGACCACTTCAGCAAAGTGACCACCTCTATTGGTCAGGTAAAAAGCATCACATTTTAACTTGCCGTGTCAGAGCTGAGGTCTCCTTGCTTCCTCTACTTTTAATGAAGAGACCACTCTCCTGGCTTCATTACTTATAGTGTGCTCTGGCCAATGAAAGGCTCACAGGTGTTTAATAGGGAGCTTAACAATTAGAAGAAGGCCACAATTCTCCTACATTCAAATCAGTACAAAAGGTCTGCAAGCTCAACCTCTGTATTTACAATATAACTTAATAAAATTAGTGGGGTGGCTCATGGTGTGTGACCGAACAGAAACATACAATTAAAGTGTCAGGGCACTCCCCCACCCCCATTTTGCTGCATTAAAGCCTGCAATTACAGGAAGCAAAGAGACCTCAGCTCTGATATGGCAAGTTAAAATGTGATGATTTTTATCTGACCGATGGAGGTGGTCACTTTGCTGAAGTGGTCAGGCTTAATCATGGTTCAGCTGGATAAGAGCCCCTCTGAAACGTATGAAAAGTAAGAATATTGGAATTAGTTTAAAAAATTGCAGGCTTTAATGCAGAAAAATTGGGGGGGGGGAGTGCCCTGGTACTTTAATTGTAAGCTGCTGGCACTGTACCATGAGCCAACACCTTGTATTCAAGTTCCCACCCTTCCTAGCCTGAGTCTGCCAGAGGCATAAAAATAGGCTTATTTGTGGACGTGCCCCCTTCTGAACCCCAGCCCTAGCCAGCTAGTTCACTTGCCCCACCTCCCTAACTCACACAGCCCCTTCCCATGGGGTTCTAGTACAATCATCTGACCATAATTCATGAAGAATGTAAATACAGCAATAACAAGCATTTATCAGTGCTGAATGTCTGTGTGTATGGTGTGTGGGGTAGGCAGGCATAGAGAGGTGAGTAATTCATGGTGGCTCCTGACCTCCTACTAACTGTAGGTCTATGCCGGAAACACGACAACTCGCTCCCGACAATTCACCCCAGCACTAATTCACTCCTCCGACATTCAGTTGCCAACAACAATTCGCTCCCAAAATCAATTTTGACAAATGTCTGCTGAAGATTGCACATATCAAACTTGCCATATGCAATTGCTATAGTCCTCCCCTACCATAGCTAGTGGATATGCTGACACCAGAGATGCTGTTACTCCGAAGCCTTCATTCTGTTACAAAATGCAGTCCTACTGTGCAGTGAAAACAGGTGCAAGGAGCGAGTGGTTCATCTGTGGTTCATCCATACTCCGCCATTTCATGCCTGCACTTGGTGCATTCTCAAGGGGATATGCCTCCTATCCGAAGGTCCCTCCTTAAATACTATTTCAAGTATCAGCTACCAGTATGATTGGAGTAGGGTAACCAGTGGACTACAAGCTGTGCATGAACAGAGTGCTCAATGTGTTTAAGTGCATCTCTGGTGTCAGGCAGATAGAGGGGGGCAACTACAGTATTTCCAAGAGCAGGTGTAACAGCAGAGGCAATGGAGGAGGGCTTTGAAGGAGATGGAACCCGCAGTGCACAATCCTGTTATGAGAAATGTCGATACATTTTTAAATACATTTAGGAAAACAGTATCCTGGCAAACTTCTGGCCAGGAAAGCCAAGCTGAGCCGAAGCTCCTTTCCAGATGTGTCCCAGGAGCATGGAGAGGTTATATGACTTGCACAGGATCAGACAGTGTGTAAGTGGAATTTGTGTGAATCAAATCCAGCTCTACTCTGATGTACCAAGCTTGTTCACATTTTAAAGATAGAGGGAGTGAGTAACCAAAACAAGAATTGTGTAGGAGCAGAAAAGGCGTGAGTGTATTGTCGGGAGCGAGTAGTCGCAATACGAGTTGTCGGGAGTGAATTGTCATGTACCTGTCTATGCCTGCACTGTGATTTAAAACTATCAAGCTAACCTTCGTGTCCAGATGCAGTGCATAGTCCCATCAGGCATCAACATGCATGTCAACCCCTTGTGAGGGAAAGCACCTTGGCACACCACAAGATGCCGTGTGTGCACAAGAACACTGTTCTCTCCCTCCCCAGGCTGGGACCAGTGCTGCATGCTGCAGTGCCTTTACCCCAGCCTTGGTCCATTCAACCAGTTCACTGAGCTTTCATCCAATCTCAGGTCACTGGCATGGGAAGGCAACATGGTCTCCACTGGCCAATGACCGTCCCTGCAAACAACATTATTTTATAAAATTTTTTTGTAACAGTTTTGACCCCAAATTTCAACATAGTCTTTTTATGCCCCCCCCCCACACTTCTGAACGTGACAGGTGTCATGTATAAAATACTAGATGAAAGGTAATTTCATGTCCACAAGTGTGAAGTCACATTTTGGCCAGGATCTGAAAAATGACAACTGCTGGATTCGTGAGGTGGTATGAAAAATGGCTATGTTGAAATTTTGGGGTCAAAATATTGAAAATTACCAAAGGTATGAGTGAGTGTTGGAAAACGTCAACATATCTTCATAACTTTGTTGTTTCTTAATATTTAGACCCAAAATGTTCAATATAGTCTTCTTATGAACCCACCTCATCAACCCGGTAGGTGAAAATGTTCAAATCCCAGCCAAAACATAATTTCAAGTCACAGGTGCTAGAGCACATTTAGGACAGGATTTGAAAAACAATAAGGGACCAATATTCAAATCTTTGACCTGGTGCAAGATTGAGTTTGCCCACACAGACTGAGTTTCGCATAGATGGGGAATATTGAAAAGCCCGGTTAGCAGAGGCAACAGCATTTGTGCCCGGGCAATATGCAGAATGGGGCACAATGTAAATGAAGGGGTGGGGACCTGAATATTGGTGTTTTGCATGGTCCCCTTGCACAGCACACATACCGCCAATTGTCACCCCAACTTTCTCCCACACAACCCTAGCAGTTGGTGGAAGAAGGCCAGTGGCCCCTGACCGCCAGCATAGTAGTCTGTAATGTCTAGTGGTCCCTCTGCCAATCACTGGCCAGATATTATAAAATAAACTTTCCCTGGTGTCTAGTTGTCCCTCCCCCACCAATCACCATTCTGTTGATAAAAATCCATCTGTCCCTGGTGTCTATTGGGCCTTCCCCCTGCCGCTCGCCAACCCAATCTGAAAAATTAAACTGTTGTTGGTGTCTAGTGGTCCCTTCCCCAACCCACACCTATGCCCAAGCAAGACATAATATTCCCTGGTGCTAGCGGTTCCTCCTCCCATCCACACCCATGCCTGAGCAGGAAATATTATTCCCTGGTGTCTAGCCAAGCCTCCCTCTACCCACATCCATGCGAGAGCAAGAACTAATATTCCCTGATGTCCAGTGGTCCCCTCATCCCAGTCCCCTGTATTATAAATTGAAAACATTCACTGGTGTCTGGCAGACCCGCTCCCTATCCTCAATCCCCAGTAACATAAATTGACACCATTCCCTCATGTCTAGCGGATCCCCCAACCCTGGCAGGTAGTGCTCCACCACCCCACACTCCCCCATCCTGACCCCAAGCCAGCAACTGGCACAACTCTCTGCTCTTCACCATGATCAGCCACCAACTGAGCTGTCAGTGTGTATATACTGGATGCACTAATTGACAGCCCAGTTGGTGGCCAGCAGTGGTGGAAAGCAGAGGGCTGTGCCAGTTCTGGTTCAGGGTCGGGATGGAAGGGAGCAGGGTGGTGGGGCACTACCTGCCAGGGTGGGGGCGTCTGCTAGAGACCGGGTAATGGTGTCAATTTGTGTTGCTGTGGATCAGGGATAGGGAGGGAGGTCCACTAGACACCAGGGAATGGTTTCAATTTATGTTACAGGGGATTGGGATGGGGGGAACACAGAACATAGTAGTACTTTACAATACAGGAGAGCAGGATGGGGGGACCACTGGACACCAGGGAATATTATTTATTGCTTGAGCATGGGTGTGGGTGGGGAGAGGGACTGCAAGACACCAGGGAATATCATGTCTTGCTCAGGCATGGGTGTGGGTGGGGGGAGGAACCACTTAGAATGGTGTCAGTTTGTGTTACTGGGGATCAGAAATAGTGAGGGAAGTCTGCTGGACAAAAGGGAATGGTTTCAATTTATTTTACAAGGGACTGGGATGGGGGAACACTGGACACCAGGACATGGTGGTACTTTACAATGTAGGAGATCAGGATGGGGGTATCACTGGACATCAGGGACTATTATTTCTTGCTCAGGCATGGGTGTGGGTAGGGGGAGGGATCACTAGACACCAGTTAATAATATTTCCTGCTCGGACATGGGTGAAGATGGGGGAGGGACTGCTAGACACCAGGGAATATTATGTTTTGCTCAGACATGGTTGTGGGTGGGGGGACCACAGGACACCAGGGACAGTTTAATTTTTTAGATCAGGCTGGTGATCAGTGAGGCGAGGACCACTAGGCACCAGGGACAGATGAATTTTTATCAATGGGCTGGAGATCGGCAAGGGGAGGGACCAATAGACAGCAGGGCTGGTTTATTCTTTAACACTGGGCTGGCGATCAGTGGGGGGACAGCTAGCATCAGGGACAGTGTACATTGAATTATCAGCCAGTGATTGGAGGGGGAGGGACCACTACAGATCAGGGATAGTTATTTTTTAACAGCCAGGCCGGTGATTGGAGGGCAGGTGGAGGGTTGGTGGGTGGGTGGGACCACTAGCACGAGGAGCAGTATACATTGAACTATTGGGCTGACAATCAGCAGGGGCAGGGATAATTAGCATCAGGGATGGCTCTCAGGGAATGGGTAATTGGGGGGGCACCGTGCATTCCAGCCTTGCTCTCCATGCAACTGAAGCCGTTAAGAGCATGCAAATGGCCCCTTAGCACCTTGCATGCCCAATGGGCTCATTTGCATGTGTCCTAGTGAATATACTATAGGAAATTTAGTGTGGGCACAAGCCATTATGATGCTCTATTTTGGGAGCCATGTCTGCTAAGTGGCTTAGTGCTGGGCCGCAGTGGCCCTATATTCAGTCGAATAGCACCCATGTGCTATTCCAATGAATACAGCATTTTTGGACTCCTGTGCAACTGCAAGGGGCAGCACAAATTTGTGTGCTCTGCTTTGCCTAGTTTTGAATACTGGGCCCCAGCTGTCACAGTCATGAGGCGGTGTGAAAAAATAGTTATGTTGAACATTTGGGGTCAAAATATTATTTGCAAAGTTATGAGCAACGGTTGAAAAATGTCACCATACTTTCATAATTTAGTTGTTTTTTAATATTTCTATTCTTTTTTTTTATTTTTCTTTGGTAACTGGGTAAGGCCCACTAGGTACAAGTGCCTGTTTTCAGGGGTGACCCAGGAGCACTGTAGTGGTCAAGTGAATTGTTCAGAGTTGCACAGTATGCAGTATGCAAGTGGAGGTTGTGGGAATCAAACTCAGGTCTGCTGTACAGTATGTACCAAGCTCATTCACAGTTCATTACTCTAACCTCTAGGCTATACTGCCAGCCCCCACATTTTCAACATAGCCTTCATATGACCCCATCTCATGTACCCCATAGGTGACAATTTTCAAATCCACCAGAAAGGTGATTTCATAGAGTGATTATAGAACCCCCCTTTCAGGCCATATTAGAAAAAATTCACCTACCTTGTTCATGAAGTGGGATCCCAAAAGGCCATGTTGAAAATATCTACTAAGCTCAACCTCTAAAATCAGAGTTGACCCAATGCAGTGGATATAAAGGTACTTAAAGTGGGTATAGATTAACTGTGAAGTGGGTATAGATTAACTGTCCCTACCTCTCCTGTATCCCTCCAGTATAGCCTCTGGATGGGGGGGGGTCGATCCCAGTCATGTCACAGAAGAAAAGGTTCTGAAAGAACTCCTAAAACTGAAGGTGGACAAAGCAATGGGGCCTGATGGAATTCACCCCAGAATTCTAAAAGTATTAAGGGGAGAACTAATGAAACCACTGACTACCCTTTTAACAAATCATGGGAGGATGGTGTGGTACCTGAGGACTGGAGGAAGGCAGATGTGACTCCCCTTCACAAAAGTGAGACCAAGACAGAGGCAGGAAACTACTCAATAAAGGTGTTTTTTTAACATAGCCAAATGTGTATCTCTATCATCCTCATTTGAACAAATACAGTGACATCGGAGTGCTTGACTGTGCATGACTGATTTTTTTGTATGGTTTGGGTGATTACTTTTCTTGTGCAAGTATCTATGTCTGTCTGTTGGCTTCCTGCAAATACATGTATGTAAGGTTCCATCCTTAATGGTGACTGTGGTGTCCAGAAAGTTAACATTGGTGGTAGAATACTCCAAGGTAAGCTTTATGGTAGGGTGGAGATTATTAAGTTTGTGATGAAAATCTTTAAGAGCATCTGTGCCCTCCATCCAGATGATAAACACATCATCAATGTAACGGAAATGAGCTAGTGGTTTGTGGGGACACTGCCTTAAAAACTCCTCCTCCATGTCAGCCATAAAGAGGTTAGCATACTGTGGAGCCATGTTGGTGACCATTGATGTTCCCATAGTTTGAACATAATGTTTACCATTGAAGTTGAAATTGTTATGTGTCAAAATGAATTCCATAAGTTCCCCCACCACTTCAGGGTTGATGTTTTGTTCCGGTGCTTTCTCATATATATATTTAAGGCATGCTGTAATGCCATCTGTATGTAGAATATTAGTGTAGAGGGATGTTACATCCATTGTCACTAAAATGGTATCAGGTGGTAAATCCTTATAACCAGAAAAACATGCAAAAAGTGCGTAGTGTACTGGATATAACTGTCTCTCTCCATAACCAGTGGTTTCAAAATGGTCTCCACAAACCCTGAGATCCCTCAGTCAACATACCATTACCAGAGACTATGGGTCTTCCCGGATTGCCAGGTTTATTTATTTTAGGCAGCATGTAGAATGTCCCTGGCCTGGGTTCAGCAGGGATGAGGCCAGTTAGTTTTTCTCGGACATGGTCTGGAAAAGTTCTAATTAAGTCATGTAGTTCATCTTTATATCTTGTAGTGGGGTCACTCTCTAGTTCTCTGTAGTATGTAAGATCTGTTAGCCATCTGTCAGCTTCATTAATATAATCCTTTCTGTTTAAATTCACCACTGCAGAGCCTTTATCAGCTTTTTGATGACAATGTTGTGGTTTGATTTCAGTGTCCCTATAGCTCTCCATTCCAGTGGAGAAAGGTTATAATGGGCCTGTTTTTGCCTAATAAGGATCTGACCACTGATCTGTTGGCAGAAACAATGAATGTAATTGTCTAGTTTTTTGTTACACCCACTTGAGGGGGTAAATTCAGATTTCTTTTTCTTATCCATTAAATTATTGCTCTTCTCGATGTCTTCGTTACCAGTGATTTCTTCCTTGCCATGAAAGAATTCTTTAAGTCTCAATCTACAGAAGTATTCTTCCAGTTCACCACAAAACTGTATTTTATCCAGTGGTTTTGCTGGGCAGAAAGTGAGGCCCTTGAAAGTACATTTAGTTCTCCAGTAGTCAGTGAGTGGTTGGACAAATTAACAACTGAAAGGTGCCCATCTGTATTGTGTTGTTGCTCAGTGACTCCATTATGTTCTTCATGGTTGTTAGGAAGTATGGTATGTTGAAGGGCATCCAATTTCCTATTTTTCATAAGCATGGCTTTTCTTAAGGTCCTTTGGTAGTTAATGTGCATCTCTCCAAGATGTCCTGAATAGGTTCCCCAGACATCCTTTCCAGAGTGGTAACAATTTTAGCAAACCCTTTGTTCAGAACAACTTTTTTGGCATATGACATGTGAATCCTGTGATTTCTCAATTTCTCAGAGTTCCTATGACAATGTTGTTCTGCATATGTAGAATTGTTTGTATTTCTTAATGGATTCCAAATAGTAAGACCTTTAAGGATTATGTTTCTCCTCTTGCACTGGGTTAGAAAATAGATGTCACTGTCTAGCTGTGCCAATTTCTTCTTGATGTTATGTAACTGCCATATTCTATGGCAAATTCCAGTATCTTCCATGTTGAAATCTAGATTTAGTAGTTGCCGTATTGGTCCTTGCAAGAATAGATCCAGAAGCAAATGATTTGATACCTTTTAATGGACCAACATAGATTTAACAACAAGAACAAAGTGCTCTAGCTTTCGGACCAACCAGTCCTTCTTCAGAAGCTAATGAAAGTTGTTTAGAAAATACAATACTTTTAACAGCTATATCATGCAGAAAAAACAGAAAAAATCCCCATTAGTTTAAAATACTCATTTAAAAAATACAGAAGATGATGTCAGAGAAGTTTAATAGTACCATGCTACCTTCAGCCAGGAGGGTCCCCAGGTCAAAGGTGCTTGGTGGAACGCACATACAAAGAATCCTACTGCATATAAATTTAATTGACATAAGATAACATGCTGGAGCAGATGTCTCTTAAATCAAGCTATGAGTGTCACAGTTTGTATAAGGATGTGATTACTGAAAAGCAACCCCCACCCAGATTAAAGACATACTAAGATTGTCTTAAGACTCCAAGAAATTTCAATGCATGCATTATAGACAAGAAATTACCAATAAAGTTGTCTTAAAAACATCAGTGCACACTGTATGGTGTGTAAAACCTAGCTGGACCTGTCACCCAGCTGTATTGTCCTGCTAGATATCATGCCCCATAAATTTCAAAAACCTCTAGTGTAGTGGGGGGATACCTAGCTTTAAGGAGATGCTTCTCTCTCTCTCTCTCTCTTTCTTTCTCTCTCAAAGACACACACACACACACACACACACACACACACACACACACTTTCCTAGTGAACCTTTATTCACATCAGTCACTGCAATTGTTCCCCAAAGGAATTCAACTTGTCATGAAGTCCTAAGTAAAATGGCTCATGTATCCTAATACCTACAGAATAAAAAATGTGACTCTATTTAACTGTACTACCATTTGCATAGTAACATTTCCAAGGATTCTGGATAGAACTACAATGAAATAAAACTGCCACCCTTCCCAGGATAAGGTAACTAGAAGTAAATATAAAGTATGTGAGTAAGATCAGAGGTCTAACATACCTACATTTCCACAAATTACTACAATATTAGCCTAATGTAAAAAGATCTGTCCAAGACCCCCATGCAAATGAGATCTTGCACCCTAATATGTACAGAGTTAAAAAAAATATGTGATAGTCTATGATAACACTCCTGTATGTACAGTAACAGGCTAGGTAATCTGAATATGGTGCAATGGAATCAACCCCACTCTCGGGCAAAGATAAAAAATACAGAGGAATTAATATTCATTATGTATGTGAATTAAGAATAGTAACACACTGTAACTCCATGTATCTAAATAGATGCCTACCTCAATGTGACAGCAAGCCCCACATCTGTTATATCATGTACCTCACAACTCATACCCACACACATACATGCACACACACACCCACATCCCACACATGCTGAAGTCCTATAATATGCTAGTCTGAAGAAGAAGAGGTCTGTGGATGTCAATTTCTGTAGTGCCCCATAAAACCCAGATCAATGTTCATCCCATGTGCTACCATATTGAGATGTAAAATAAGTTTAATCTCAAAAGCTCATCTCTGATGTTTTCAAAATTTCTTTTTAAGACCATTACTGACATATCTGAAACTGAGTGGTCAGGCTGGGAGAAGTGGTGCCCCACTGGTTTTTCAGTCTTCTTTGCTGTAATAGTATGTTTGTGCGAGTTCATCCTAGTGTGGAGCTGTTGGCTTGTCTCTCCAACATAAGCTGTTTGTGGACATCTCTTGCACTGAATGAAATAAACAACATGTCGTGATGTGCATGTTTAACTCCCATGCACCTGGAATTGTCTATTTTGTGATGTAACCACACAGTCCAAGGTGTAAATGAGCTCACAAGTCTTACAGGGGTGTTGATTGCAGAGTCATGTGCCATTGTGTGACATGGTATTCTGTTCTGGTGAAAATTTGCTCCTAATAATTAGGCTGGCTAAATTTGGTGGTTGTTTAAAAGACAGTAGTGGGAGTTCCTTAAAAATACAATTAAGGGTTTCATCCTCACTAAATATTGGGTGGAGGTCTTTAATAATCTTACGCAGATGTTTAAGGTCTGGATGATATGTGACTACTAAGGGTATTCTGTCTGTAGCTGTCTTATCTTTATATTGACGTAGTTGTTGTCTTTGTACTTGCATTGCCCATTCTGTTATCCTGAGAATTTCCCTGGAAGAGTGTCCCTGTGCAATAAAGGTGTTTTTCAACATATCTAGACATCAGCAGGAAACAGGAAGTTGTTATTCCTCTGTACAGACAGTTGGTGAGACCCCATCTGGAGTACTGTGTCCAGTTCTAGAGACCACATCTCCACAAGGACATAGACAGGATAGATGCAGTCCAGAGGAGGGCAACTAAAATTGTGCAGGGTCTGCAAGAGAAGCCATAAGAGGAGAGACTAAAAGAGCTTAATATGTATACCCCTGAGGAAAGGAGGGAGAGGGGGGACATGATTGAAACTTTTAAGTGCCTCAGTGGAATCAACAAAGTCCAAGAGGCTAGCATCTTTCAAAAAAAGAGATGTGCAAGAACAAGGGGACACAATTTGAAGATGGGGGGTGGTTCAGGGGCAATGTGAGAAAGTATTTTTTGACAGAGAGGTTGGTGGACACATGGAACAGCCTTCCTGAGGAGGTTGTGGGGTCTAAAACTGTGGGTGAATTCAAGAATGCATGGGACAGACATAAGGCAATTTTTGTGGGGGGTAGGAAGAAATAGACTATTGGTTAACTAGAATCTGCAGCTTATCCTGTAGGTAAGGAAATGGACAGACTAGGTATGCCAAGTGATCCTTATCTGTTGTCAAAGTCTACATTTCTATGTTTTCTTTTTGACTTGTCACCACGTAGAAAGTTCCTCTACTTGTTCCAAGTGCACCCTGTCCCGGTGCTGTCCTGGTGGTGGCAGCAGTTAAAACTGCCTTTGCACTCCCTTCCTCGATCTCCTCAGGAGAACGCTGGTCTCCTGATCATGCTCTCAAGGATGCTGGCTGGTCCCAGAATAAAACTGGGCAATGGATTCCCGATCCCAGCTGGGAGCTGGGTGTTATGTCTGGGGTTCCCCAGAGTGGTAACGACCACTTCCTATTCTCACCGCAGTCTCTAATCTACCTAATACACTGGCAGCCCCCAAATATGCCAGCAATACCTTCCACACCAGAGATGACAAACAGTGCACATGAAGCTCCTCAGCAGTAAGCGATATTAACTTACAAATCTCCAAGGCTGCTACAATGGAAACTATCACTGAGGCCAAATCATTAACTGGGGATACACTACCTCTCCATGATAACTCCCAGGGCAAGTCAAAGGAAAACCACACTATGCAGGACAAAAACTTGGTTGGTGAAGTGGGTGCCAACACTAACCCTCCTGAGGGGGTGGACCCCCCTCCCCCTCAAAGACCCTTGTTCTCAGAGCTTTTTTCAAAATCCATAAAAGAAGTGGCACCCAGAAGACATGCGGTGTGAATTTGTTACAAGGGTGGACTTGAAGTATAGCCTGACTGCCATTACATGGGAAAAAAATTATTAAAAGACTCACTACTTTTCTCCCTTTATCAACATATCAATGAAGACAATTTCGATGTCAGTTTTCAGACCTCTCATGATTTGGAACTTTTTCGGCAGCACTACATTCAAGTGAAGTTTTCTCCCCTTTGGTCTCCCTTCTTAGTCATCTCTCTCACCAAACCACTGATCAAATTCATAATGGTTATGTTCCAAGATGAAGGTGTGCATGTGGAGGACATTGTTTACTGGCTTAAGTTAAAATGTGATGTCCTCAGCTCACCAGAACCCATCCTGGACTCTGAGAATTTTTGGACTGGCAGCTGGAAGTTCAAAGTGAAATTGTGACAATCTGATGCAGGGATTTGCCACACCCTACAGACCGAAGAGAAAAAAGCTGAAGACTTGGATCACTCAAGGGATGCACCACAGGTGAGTGATCCTGTACCTGAGATTATTGCTAAAGCTAGTTCAGAGGGCGGCTTAAATTTTCAACCGAGGTCCGAGGGTTCTACCGCAGTGCAGGTTGCAGCAGATGGTGCTGAATTGGAAGGCTTGATAAATGGGACTGCTGCTTTGGGAAATGCTGTAAACAGGTAGGACATAGCAGTTAATAAATTGTTTGAGGCTAAAGTTGTGGCAGATTCGCAAATGGCGAGCCAAGCTGCTCCTTCACATTCACAGAATTGTCCCTCTGACTAGGATGAATCCCGACTGCAGAAACAAGACTGATCTATTGATTTCTTGAGCTGGTCACCAGAGGGCTTTAACAGATGCTGGCTGGAAACAGACAGTGGAGGACACTGACTGCCTGACTCCCAATGGGAGTTGCTTGATGACACTCAGCCAAAGGGGCCTGATGAAAAAAAAAACAGTCCAGTATATATAGTGCAACTGCTGAATATACTTCAGGACTGGACATAGTGCAGGAGAATGATGCCAGGGGCATGGAGGCCCTTCCTTCTACTGACAGGCATACCAATATGGGAGAGCTGCCTCCAATGTCTGGGAGGCATAATACTGAGGAGAGCTCAGGAAAAGGCAATAGGGCCAGACGGGTCCTTCCTAATGTTTCTCAGTAGGTTCCCAGGGACAATATGGAACAGTATGATAGGGCAGCAGGGCCTTCGGGTACTGATTTGCATAGGCCAATCCCCTCATCAATCGAAGGCTCCGATAAGGAGTCCTTACCCCTTCCTCCCAGGACCAGGGTGACTCTTCTTCTAGAAGGGGCCCAATATTTTCAGATCTCTTCAGAAATAAGCTTACACAGGCTCCTAGGCAAGATACAGTCCATTTATGTTACAGGACAGGAGCTGCCTGAGCATCCTGACAGGGTGTTCATAGCCCATAAACTCTTGAAGTAGTCCATGCTTTTCCAGCCCACAGAAATCTATGCCCTTATACATATTTCAGGCAAAGATTTCTATGATATTAGTTTCCAGCAACACTCTGGTTTGGACAGGTTTTGGACTAAATACAATATGCTGAGATCATCTCTGTTGTGGGCCAACTTTATGGCCATCCCATTAACCAAACCCCTCATTAAAACTGTCACTGTCATGTTCTGTAATCAGGGGATGAACATGAATGAGTCTTTTTTGGCTTCAAAAATGATGTTCAGTCCTAGGGCAACCAGAACTGATCATAGACACTGAAGGGATATGGACTGGGGTGGGGGTGGGGGTGGCGATTCTGAGTAAAGCATTTCCAAATGAATGAGACTGTTCAACATATTCCTAACAGTTTTTTGGGGGGATGAGACAGGGGCATATGTTTTTATGCAGGCCAACCTAAGGCCTGCTATAAGTGTGGCTCCCTTACCCATCTGAGCAGCTCCTGTGATAGGTTGCATTGTGCCCTGTGTAAGGATTTTAGCCATGTCTGCATGGCATGCACTAATATTTACAAATGCAACCTTTGTGATGAGCTAGGTCACACATACCACCAGTGTCCTTGGACTGGGCAGAATAGAGCAGATGGCCTAAACCAAGAACATCTGGTGCATACTGCCCAGGATGGTGCCAGGCCACTCGAGGCTGAAGAACAGGGAACAGATACACAGGATGAAAATCCCCCTCCCCCTCAAAACTGCACCTCCTACTGCACAAACTGAATAGGGGAACTTGAACCTAGCAAATCTCATGCCTATTATTACACAGGAGGTACCACAGGATGAAGGTGATCTAGTAGACACTTCCAGGGAACCCTCACAATAGGTAGCGGGTCCTTCAAGCTCAGCTGACATGCTTCCACCTCCAGAATTTCAGCTTCCCAAAACTTAAAGAGTCACCAGGGCTTCATTGAAAAATCCTCCTAAATCTGTGAGCATCCCCTTTCACAACCCTTTCCAGATCTTGCAAAGTAACAAAGAAGGAACTCTGATCTTGAATCAGATGCTTCTTTGAGATCAGGAGCCATCTCCAAGATGGGGAAGGATCAGCCGGGCCTTCCTCTACTCACAAAAAAATGAAAGGAAAAATAAAGAAAAACCCTTGACAATGGTAGTGATCCTGGGTGATACAGTTGTTCCTTTTTCTTTTCTAATTTATAACAGTTTTACGGCTCACATCTGTCAACACATGTAGTGTGAAAAACTACAAGAAAAGGTTGACTGCACTTTCCTATTTCCATCACTCAGTCTATGACATCATCTTTCTCCAGGAAATAAGGCTCAATTCTCTATTTTTTACAGAACAGGCCCGTAAAGGATGGACAAGTGGCCCATTCTTTTGGTCTTTTGGTACTAATTCAGTGGATGGGGTGGGTATACTGTTCAGAAGTTCACAATTCACACTGCATGGATTAGTGGACATCAGCTCAGGAAGAACATTATTACTGGATTGTGCTTATCAACAGTAGCCTGTGATGTGGGCACCTGAATCAGAGAGCCATCCAAAACAGTGACGCAATGTGGGCAAAAGCCCCAAAGGTGAGGGGGCAGGGAGGGTGATTGGATGTGGTGGGATGAGGAACCCAAGTGACAGGATGTTGCTTTATGTACATGCGCGTGCGGTGGGGCAAGAGAGCACGGCGAACGTGGCCTGGGAGGGGGTGGAGGGGATATAGGGGTGGCACTGCAGTCAGCTGCCAAGCCATGCTGTGGCATCAGGGGTTGGCCTCCGCTTGCAGTGTGTGGGGTTCCGGGTTCTGGTCTGGGTCCAGGCGCTACATCGTTTTTGTTGTGCCTGGCTCAAAACTTTTTTTTTGCTTTGCTCCCCCGACATGCACCCCACTGGAGTTGAGAATCCTTAAGTAGGGGAGTGTGGGGGGTACAGCTCTCCCACAGAAAGCAAATCCATTGAGTCTCCGGTGCCATTCCTTCGTGTGCCAAGGTTGTTAGGGTGGTGAAATTGTTTTCACTGCCCTGACTTCACGATAATGCGGGTCACCATTCGGTGCTCACCATTATCACATAGAACCCTTATCAACATTACTCCCTACGCTTGATAAACACATATGCCCCACAAACTAAGGTGGCTAGAATTGAATTCTTTAAAGCTGTTAGACCCTTCCTATATACAGTATGGCTAGACATGTTATTTGGGTAGATGACATGAATTGAGGGCTTGATGTCAAAAGTCGAGATACAGAACCAAAAAAAAAAATCTACTGTGACCCTCATTCTTTGCAGAACATTGTTAGGATGGCTAACTTAACAGAAGTATATAGGAAACCGCATAAAACCCCAGGCTACACATATCATAGGAGTCAATATGCTACTCAGATTGATTTTATTTTTAGTTCTACATTATTAATTCTTCAGGAAAGTTTTCTTGTGCCATGTGAGTTTTCAGACCATATGATACTCTGCTGCATTTTTAAGTCGTGCCACCCCCCCTCATTTATTTACAGCTCCTAAAAGATGGAGAATGAATGTTTCTATACTTTAACAGGTTAACATTGTTGCTGAACTTAAACATCTCTTCTTTCTTAGACATTCTGTGAAATGTATGTATGACAATCTTTGGGAGTGGTGGTTGGACACCAAAACGGACATCAGGAACTTAGTTAATCACATTGGCAAGTGTAAATCCAACTCTGATTATTTAACATACTTAGAACATAGGAATAGGCTATACATAGTGATTGCTATTCAAAAGTTGCCCAGTAAAGAGGTGTGCTACTCGGTACTGGTCCTTCCAGTGCATTACAGAAGTGGTAGCTCATTACCACGGTGTGCAGTGCTCAGTTATAGCCACTGTTTAAATGTGGTTTAAATGCTCTATCTTACACATCCACAAGATGGCAACATGAGCCATCACAGAGATATTGGGATCCTAAAGTGTAAACAGATTTCTCCCCCAGAAAAAAACTGCAGATGGTGTCAGTTTTCAGTTTATTGTATCCATATTTTTCAGTTCATTTCAGTTTAATTTCATCCATTTTTTTTGGTCATTTTCAAAGGTGCAGTCTTTTTCCTAATTTTTTTTTATTATTAGTTTAAGATCCACTCGAGCTGTGTTTGTGCATTCTCTAATATGTAGAGCATAAAGTAAATAAAATAAAATAAAATGTCACAATGGTAGGAAGGTATGCTGATTTGATAAGTTCACTATATAGCATAATCCTAGTTCCACACCTGATATTCTATGATCACGGGGTCAAAATGCCATGCGACTTAATTATGTGTTGCGATTATTTTACATCTTTTGTTCTGTGGGGGGCTCCACCACCACACCCTCTGTTATGGGGAGCTGTGCCCCTGGACATGCTCACTTACGATTCTAACTCTGGGGGTCCAACACGAGAGCGCACAGGTCTGGTTCACGGTGATAACGCCGACGCTATTAAGCATACGACATTATGACCCGGTACAATATTCTGTTCTATTTCTCCTCATCATAAGAGGTTACATTTTCTTTTTGAGCTCTGTAACAAAAGATTCCACAACCTTTATTAGGTTCTTTATAAAAATACTTTGTTTAATTGTGCTAATCAGCATGCTGGTGTTTAATTATCTGGGGGGTCCGTGTATGTACCACACCAGCACCAGAATGATGGCAGCATTTCACTGACTGCAGTTGTTCTGTCTGGGATGTGGCTCCATGTCCGACTGCTGGGAGGGGGGACACAAGAATCCTGTCTGTGATGTTTAAGTATTTTAAGTTCCATACCAGCAGCTGCAGCTCAGCTCACTGGCAATGGCAGCTGTCTGGCTGCAGTTGCTCCATGGCTTTGAGTGCAGGGGTGGTGGTGGGGGCTGATTTTGCTTTCGGCCAGGGTGGGACTGGAAAAGATGTTTTAAATGAGCAGCAGCTCACTATGCTTTGCAGCTCTGATTGCGGGGGGGGGGGCAGATTGTTGACTCTTGTATCAGTGATGGTGAAGGCACAGTGAGCTCCAGGGATTTGTTTGAACATATGTTCAACTTCAAATCCATCATGGGCTGCTTCTGCTTCCTCCTTGCAAACAAACTGCTGCAGTCAATAAAGAAAAATACTTGATTGCTTAAAAGCAAGTTGATTTTAATGTTTGCCAGTTGCTTGAACTTGCTTAGTTGCTTCGCATCAGGAAGCAAGATTTGGTTGGGTCTGGGAGTGACTCTTATGGCTCAGCGGCTCTGCTAATTTAAAGGGACTGAATCAACAGGGGCATATCACAACAGAAGCTGCAGTTATTATAATAAAAATGATGGTCAACTTACCACTAGTACTGACATATCACGTTTTAAATGGAGAGTAACAAGTAATAGTACTGTATTATGAATCGATTAATGCACCAAATTAATTTTCTGTAAATCGACTGTCTGATTTTACACACAAGAGTGTTCAAAGTGATGTGAAGCAGATTATTAATTAGAGTGATAAAAAAGAATTAAACACCTGGTAGGTTTGCAATAAATCCTTTTATTTTATTTTTTTCTCTGTGAAGAGAGAACACACAATTATGATAATAAAAGAGCAGCACACTTACAAAATGAAGCAGAAAGAGCCGTTGCACTAGCTGTATGTAGACTGAATGATCTGACGGCACTTCTAAATGACCACACTTTCCTCCCATAATGAAACTTCCTGTTGGCACAAGGGCATCCAGCCATGGCCCACTAGTGAAGCTGAATCAGCTGAGTATAGCCACAGAAGCAATAAATAACACGAAAAAGAAAAACTGAAAAGTTACAGTATGTAGTGATGACACCCCCCCCCCATCGCACTAAGGCTTCTCACAACCACACAGCTCACTTCCCACCTCTGATTTGTGCTGGGAAATGGGGAGAATGGTATCACATTGCAGTTGTCAAGTGCTCCATGATGAAACATATAATCAGCTAGCCCTTAAATAAAAAAGAGCAAAAAAACTAACCCTGTAGCCACAAGCTGTATATTCCTGCCCTTTATAGCTTTTGTAGGTGTAAGACGAGCTGATTTATCTATTTTTTTTAAATATCTTAATAAATAATCATAGATTTATTGTTTTTAGGTAACTGTTCAAAACTATATGAATAATCAAATGGTGCAGTTAATAGCCTGAAGCAATATGTATGTCATCAAATTATTCTTGATACAGTTCTAGATTTATGGTGTTCATTATTTTATTTATGTTTTCAGTGTGAAATGCTTGATGCCTTAATAATTCAACTTTTGGTCTTTTAGGAGAAACATCATAAAATTACACACATCAGTTTCAAACCTGCCCATGTTTCTCAGCGTACCTGTACACCTGCCGTCACTTATTTCAGAGATCATTTTTTAAAATGTAGGATGCATTATCATAACACATAAACTGACGGTCATAATGCTGGAAAAAAGTTAGCTGTTAATTGAAAGCATCAAAAATTAATTAGTATTTGTGCATTAAAAGCACAGTCCAGAGTGTAGCAAAATGCATAAACCATGTTTGATTGTAGTGTAAAAAAGGGTGTCACTCTGAGAAATGGTTGCAAATTAGGAGGTATGGACAGAGAGGTTCTGATAGATTAAATTAGTACTCTTCCTCCGGCAGTATGGGCATGTGACTTCTGAGAGATAAATATTCTGAACATGAAGACAGGCCTCTAAGTCTATGCAATGCAGTAATGCTAAACCTGCCCATTTTTTGGTGTGAACCCTCCTTGTTGCCTAGCTGTCCACTCTCAATCATGCTTAATTTCAATTTTCAATTTCAATTTCAACTTTATTTTTAAAAGGAGCTTTTCTTAAATCAAAGCGCCTGTACAGATAAATATGATAATAAATATAGTAAATCAAATCAACAGAAATCCTTAAAAGCTATATTAAAAAGGTGGGTCTTCAACTCCCTTTTAAAACTAAGGACGGTCAGGCAGTCTCGCACCTGACGAGGTAGAGAATTCCACAGGGTAGGTGCCATAAAACTAAAAGATCTAGCACCAGATGTTTTCAAACGTACCTAGGAATCTCTAGCAATCCTTGTCAGTGGATCAGAGAGGCGAGAGGGACTATAGGGGCACAGGAGCTCTTTCAGGTAGGTAGGTCCCAGATCATGTAGGGCTTTATAGGTCAGCAAACCGACCTTGAAGGTGATTCACCAAAACACTGGCAGCCAGTGCAGTCCGTGGAGCACAGGCGTTATGTGACTGGCTCTAGAGACTCCAGTCAACAGCCTGGCTGCCGCATTCTGCACCAGCTGCAGACGGTGAAGTTCAACCCCCGATAGCCCTAGGTATAGGGAGTTACAGTAGTCAAGCCGGGAGGTAACAAAGGCGTGGATTAATGTTGGAAGGTCCTCTGGAGGAACCAAGTGCTTCACCCTGGCACTATTCCTCAGATGAAAAAAGGAAGTCTTCACAACCGCTGACACCTGGGATTTGAGTGTCAAACGGTCATCAAGTATTATGCCAAGGTTTCGCACCTGGTCTGAGGTCGTCAGCTGGACACCTCCAAGCAATAGGCCTGAGGGTGATCCTTCTGGCAGACCCACCTCACAGCGACCTAAATCCACAACCAACACCTCAGTTTTCTCCGGATTTAACCTCAGCCAACTCCCATTCATCCATTCTTGGATTTCTTCAAGGCAGTTATTAAATACCGACAAGGCAGCGTCCTGACTGGGCACAAAAGACATATACAGCTGGGTATCATCAGCATAGCAGTGAAAACCCAGACCGTACCATCTAATAATCACCCCTAATGGTAGCATATACACCGAAAACAACATGGGTGCTAAAACGGAGCCCTGCGGTACCCCACAGGGCAGGGAGAATGATGTTGAGGAAAAAATTCCCGACACCACTCTCTGAGTCCTACCCTCAAGGTAAGATTGAAACCATCTGAGGACCGTACCAGACAGTCCACAGACTAACCGCAGGTGCTCCAATAACACACCATGGTCAACGGTGTCAAATGCTGCTGAGAGATCAAGTAGTACCAAGATGGATCGGGTCCTACGATCTCTAGCCATTAGGAGGTCATTTAGTACCCGTACGAGCGCTGTCTCGGTACTATGCCTTTTCCTAAATACAGACTGGAGCGAATCATAGATATTGTTGTTGGCCAGATGATCCTCCAACTGCACTGTGACCACTTTCTCAATAACTTTACCCACAAAGGGTAAGTTAGAGACTGGCCTGTAATTTGCTAGACAGTATGGGTCTAAGGAGGGTTTCTTTAAAAGGGGCTTAATTATAGCCTCTTTGAGGGGATCTGGAAAAATCCCCCTCTCCAAAGACTTCCATATGATCAGAGCTAGGACTAGGCCAATCTTATCCACGCAACCCACTAAGAGGAGCGTGGGACCAGGGTCCAAATTACAGCAGGTCGGTCGCAGTGCTCGAATGATCATCACAACATCCTCGATTATGGGAAGGCTGAAGTCAGACCATTCCAACTGGGTGCACATCTCCTGATGACCACCGCTGCTCCCATTAGGAGGGAAGAACGAATGTCCGATCTGATTTTGCAACCTTATCTGCAAAGAAGAAGCAAGCTCCTCACACCATTCTTGAGATGAGGCTCTTCTGGGCTGAAGACAGACTGGATTGCACAGTCTGTCCACAGTCCAAAAGAGCTGAGCCGGTCTGTTCTGTGCAGCCACTATCTCTCTGGACAGGAATTCTGCCTTCTTACGAGAGATTGCGGATTGATAGACCAAATAATGGTCCATCAAACTAAGCTTGTCATCATCACGACCGGACCTTCGCCAACGCCTCTCCAGCCTTCGCCCAACTCTCCTCAATTCCCTCATGGTCTCATCAAACCAAGGAGACCTAGGGCGAGGATTAAGAGGATGAACATGAAATGGTGCAATAGAATCCAGGGCCCCTGCTACTGCCTCATTATAGGCATGTAGCAGAACACCTGGATCCATGCAATCTATCGGTAGGCTCGATAGGTCCAACACTGCCATCAGGTCCTCTGGGGATACACCCCTCAAAGGGCGGTATTGAACCATCTCCGTAGGGGCAGACCTAACAGGGATGGCCTCAAAACTGAATCTAATGGAGTGATGGTCTGACCATCCAACCGGTTCCACCACCAAGTCAGATATCCCCATCCCCAGAAGGAACACCAGGTCCAATGAGTGTCCACCCACATGGGTCGAGGAGGAAACCACCTGTGTGAAGCCCAGTGATAACATCAACTGGAGGAAATCTTGACCAAACCGAGAGAATTCATCATCGACCAAGCATTGAAGTCCCCAGTACCAACCATCTGGGGACCCCAATGTTAGGTCGACAATGAAGTTCTTACTTCCTGTAGAAAACATTCTCGTCACCTGGTGGACGGTATATGAGAAGTATCCTGCACCCTACACCCTCACCCACAATGTACTCAAAGGATCTGGTGACTCCTGCTGGCACCTCCACCAGACCCAGTTCTGACCTAAAACACCTCTCTAACCCCGCCCTCTATGATCCTGCCTCGGGCGGTGTATCACCGAGTACCCAGCCGGAATTACTGCGGCTAATACAGGCCCAGCATTTTCATCCAGCCAGGTCTCGGTGATGCATGCCAGGTCAGATGACTCAACAAGATCAGCTATAATAGCCGTCTTGTTTTTAATAGACCTGGCATTGCATAACACCGCTCGAGTAGGACAAACCTCCGATAGTGACCGGCCTACCTGCTGGTCCAATCCAGGGCCCTTGGGTATGGGCACAAGACAGGAAGGCCCTCTCTCCCGTGCCCATTTCACCCCAGGGCATCTCCTTGACCCTACAATCCCAATCCGCCCACTCCTTTCCATTCCCCCTCCAGCATGGGACCTCCGTTAATACAACACATGGCATTTAAAGCAACTGAATAAAGGGTACAGTAAAAACAGCAATCTTGTTAAACTAATTTATACTTCTCAAGTTTAACAGTAAATAACAGTGACATTTCATTTGACCCTTTATAGTCAGTCTCTGAAGTGAGCCTGATACATTGTTTCTATTATGTGGCTGGGTGCTTTGTTACAATTCTCAACAATCTGCTACATATGGATACTGTATATGGATACATTGTTTATGGGCTTATAAGGTGACTGTCTGCTCTCAAGAAAACACAGGACTCTTTTCTGTAATTCTTTCTAATGGTATAATGTGACTTTCACAATATAGACAGACCACTATGCAAATATTTAAAAACAGGGTGTCTATTTTATTTTCTTCCATGCTTTACATGGTGTGGGGCACACAGCCGTAGAGAGCAACAAGCAGATATGCATGCAACGGAGTTCAGTCATGTAGTACAGAATGGTATACAACCTATATTAATTACCTTATCTGCGCCACTGTATGTGACCCCCATAATACCTGAAGAGTGCGTTATATTAATCCATGCCATATTCCTTATTTGGATGGGGGCAATATTTGGACTACAATCGGTACTAATCACCATGCAAATCTGAGTTAGGCAAGATGTCAGGCATCTTCAGAAACAGGATATTAAACTGCCACGTACAGCATAAATGCCTCAATCAACTCTCTGCTAATTGGAATCTGGGTTATTCATTGTAAAAGAGCTGCTGTTTCCATAAGTGATAAACCCTTGTGAATAGTGTTTTATTATATAAAACACAACAGAAAAAGGACCAAGCTTCTCCATCGCACTCATAACCATGAAAGGAATGAAATTCACCAAAACCATTTGTCTTAAAAAATGATCAAGCTCTACTCCTTGGACTCTGTACTCTGTTTAAATCATGTTCATAATAATAGCATCAGGGGTTCTTGTGTCATGTATAGCTTAATATTTATCACTGGCTCCAAAAGGTGCAAATGCAGCCTTATTTGTAAACCTAGGGCATATTGTATTTGTCATATATTAATATTAGAATTGCTGTCTACATCTGTTTGTGCAAGTGCTGGTTAACTTGCACTTTTGGTGCCTGCGGTTACACTGATTTAGGAACTCACCCTTTACAGCCTTATTATTAGTGAGTAATATATAAAAACTCAGCAGTCATTTGTAAGTAATGATATGGAAGTCGCCAAAATCATGGCTGCAAACAATGGGTCTTTGTACAGAACTTAACCATAAAAATAATATGGGTGGGATATTCAAAGGGGTTGTGCCCTTGCGCAACCCAGCAATGAGCCCCAGCGAGATATTCAAATGGGCGGGTTGTGCTGCTCAACCCCCGATGCACCAGGGCGCACCAGTAATGTATCTGGCGCAAGTGTGGGGGTGTGCCCATGCATATGCGGCACATACCAATATTCAGCCCAGGATGTGCAGCTCATATGCAGGCAAAAACCCATCTTGCACTGCACAGGGGGGTGCAATGTTGAGCACGTTGAAACCAGGAACAAGTCAGGGTCACCTACAGGTGGACTGCCATGTTGCTGTGTGTAACATGGCAGCCACCTGCTGTGGGTGTCCCCCGACCACCCAGGACACAGTACACAAGCCCCCTACCCAGGGGGTATCATGCCCCCCTCGCCCATTTGTGGGCATGTGAAAATGAAGCCCTGGTGGTCCAGTGGACTGTACCCTTTTGCCTGATCATGAGCATAGGTTAAATATCTGCCTGGTGGTCCAGTAGACTGCTATCCCCTGCCTGATCATGGGTATGTATTAAAATAATCCCTGGTGGTCCAGTGGACTGATCTCCTTCACCCATTCATGGGAGTTAGTCAAACTCCCTGGTGGTCCAATGGTACCCCTCCCCACCCACCCAGGTAGTCCCCACCACCCTGCACGCCCTGGTCAGTGGCGGGTGGCAGCTCCCACCCACAAGCTGCCCGGTTGCCTGCTGACTGACAGCATACAGTAGGGCTGTACTCCCATTGGTACACTGTGTGGGCCAATGGGCATGCAGTCCATATTATACTACACAGTTCTGACACGTGAATGAGCATTCATTCACAAATCGACTGTGTAGTGACAGTATGGATTGCATGCCCATTGGCCGACACAGTGGACCAATAGGTGTACAGTCCTTCTGTATGCTGTCAGTTGGTGGGTGGCTGGGTGGCTTGCAGGTGGTGAGCTTCCACCCACCGCTGACTGGGGGAGCAGGGTGGCGGGGACCATGGGCGGGTGGGTAGGGTGGTACCACTGGACCACTAGGGTGTTTGACTAATGCCCATGAGTGGGCAAAGGAGATCGGTCCACTGGACCACCAGGGATTAGTTTACTACATGCCTGTGATCGGGCAGGGGACAGTGGTCCACTGGACCACCAGGGTTTTATTCTACATATGCCCATGATTGGGCAAGGGATAGCGGTCCACTGGACCATCAGGGAGTGATTCTACTCATGCCTGCAATCGGGCAAATGGTGTGGTGCCCACCGAGGGACAGCGGCTCATCAGTCCCCGATGGCTGCAGCCTGGCAGGGCTCCAGGCACAAGCCGCTGGGGATCAGCACACTGTATGCAAATGTGGCCATAATGACACGCAAATGGCCCCATTTGCACCTTGCATGCATTATGGCCTAATTTGCATGCTCACAGCTGAAAATTACTCTTGCTGCACCTAGCGCAACCACACTTGTGCTGGCGCAGGCCTCTGCTCCCCCGCTGCCACATGCACTGGTGCAGTGTCACTGCGCCATGTGCAGTGCATGCACCCTCAGTGCCATATTCAATGGTGCTGAGCCATGGAACAGCACCATTGAAATTGCCTGGACTATGCCCTGGCTGAATCTAGTTGCACTGCACCCAGGCTTGCAGCCCTGTCTGGCACAGTCTGAATATCGGGTCCTATGTATATTTATGTGTGTTATTATAAATCTCCCCTCCCATCTTCAATGTTCACTTTGTTGCATTCTATGGTACAGCTTAACCTCCCCATGAATTTGTGCTGTGATTTTTGATTAGCGAAATGATGGTGCATCACTGTTTATTTTCTTACACTCATTTTTCACTTATAAACTCATTTGAGCTACAGTACATACTGTAGGTTTTCAGGCTAGCCATGTCGCCATGTCAATTCTGCACTTGGAGACCGCACTAAAAGTGATGCCTGGCTTTTGCAGTTCAGGTTTAACTAACAGCAGACCAGTAATACACACTTTTCTCTTGGTATTTTTCTTTCCTTTGTCTGTCATTGTTTTTTGTTGTTGTTTAAACAAATTCAACCAATATTGTAGCTGATTATCCTTGCACTTTCCATTTACAGGTCCTGAAAAAGTGGAATACTTTAAACTTCACCATAGAGCACTATACGGTCAGCTTTGGTCCTTTTCTGGCATAATATTTAATCTTTTTATCAACTCTAACTCCTTATTGTGTGACTGGTCCCAATATGATATGATTGCTGTACCAGTCATGTGTTAATGATATCTAGATGAGTTCATTTTACTGTTTTCTGATTGTACAGACCATAATATGCCAACAGATAACCACTGATCAGCACTGAGCCCAGGGAAACAAATGCTACAGAGACAGCTCCTGGGCTCTGGCTCAGCTATTCACTCCGAATGTCCAGACATCTGGTTATACACAATCTGTTCAGCAATCAGTCCATCCATTCCTTGGTGTAGGTGCTCAGTATGGGTGGTCTGTCATGGGGGGCCAAAGGGAACCATCAGGATGCTTACTGCTCTCTCTATCTGCCTCTCTCAGTCCCTTTGTGTGACTGACTGACAAATAGAACAGGAGAAAGGGAAAGTCATATTTCAACACTGAAAAACCTGAGTACAAAATGTTATGTTACATGTAAATGGGACTTCCAAATCCATTTACAATACTAGTCTAAATCCAGCAGTCTGACAGCGTCAGCACCAGTGGGCTAGACTGGGTCAGACCAGCATTTTTTTATAGAGAGGCATGGGTGAGAGTGTGGGCATTAAAGAGCCCCTGACACCGTTATGGCAACTTTGAGAAAATGTAATGTTTAGCACAAGTGAGCTTATGTTTTAATATTCTTTCTGTATTCCTCATTCTTCTTTATTACTAAGGACATTTGCATGTAAACAGGATCAGTGCCCGATCTGTCCTGGCTGCTTGCCTACATATGACATCACAGTTCTGTTTATGACATCACAATATGTTGCTGTGGGGATAATTGCAATGCCATAAATGGGGAATTATCTATTTTATTTATTTATTTATTTTAAAGTTGGTAACTGGGAAAAGCACCATGACCAGAAGCTCATTTCCATGTGCAACCCAGATTCTGATGTCATATGTAGGATAGCAGAACATGCAATTAAGTCTATGGGACAGTAAGCCTCTTTCATGGAGCTGTCCTTGGTAATAAAGAAAAAAACTAAATAATTACAGAAAATACATGAAATATAAACCGAACTGTCTAAATCTCACATTTTTTCTAAGTTTATCTAACAGTGTCAGAGGCTCTTTAAACAGTAGTGTTTTTTTTATTTGAATATTAATTATTTAGTATTAATTTATTTAAAGCTTGCAGCCTGAAGGGGTTCAGGAGATTGAATGACAAGAAGTCAGGGCACAAACCAATGTGGGTTCAGGTCTCTGGAACAAAAAGATAACTAATACCAGAACCCATCTATTTTATTTCACTAAACACTCACCATTCGGGAACATAATCTCTGCTCTGTAATATAGCTGTATCACTGACATTCGCTGATGCAGATATACTAGAGCTGTCACTGACAACTGAGCTATCGTTGATGGCAGACACACCTGAATAGGACTGAACAGAGTAAGGGTGGACAGAAATGCTGTCCAGATCGATGTCAAGTTCAGACATTCTTTCTAGAGAAAGGCAAACTGTGCAAGAAGCTGTCAATTGCTCTCAATATTCTGACTGAAAAAAATAAATAACTTGATCAGTACCAGTTAAAAACTATGCAACTGATTAATCAATTTGGTGATGCTATGAACTGCTAAGAAACTGTCCTTACAACAAAACCAAAGCCAATGAGAGACGAATGAAAGAAAAATTCTAGGAGTACTATTGATCTGCTATTAGTTGAACCTCAACTGCAAAAGCCAGGCGTCATTCTTAGTGTGGTCTCCAAGTGCAGAATTGACATAATGACTTCAGTGATAGCATATCTTGAGAAACAGTCTAGTGAGATCAGCTGGTTTGGTTAAAAACTAGTGAATCTATTTTACATTTAAATCCATGTCTAACGTGAACAGCCAGTACAAAAAAAAAAAAAAAACAGACTTTGCTAGTCATGATGAATTTTATTACATACTGGCACTCAAATTGCGGTCAATTAAAATCACCGATCATGTTACAGCCTTCACTTGCCATTGATCTTTAATGGGTTTTTTTGTTCTTCTGTTATTACAATGACAATGTGCTTTGTCACTATTCTATCTGTTATAAGTGGTGGACTCATAATAGAAGATAATGTTGTCCATTTCCAGGCTGTTGACTCTCTGCTACTAACAAATAAATGCTGCATACTATTGTCCTCGGGCACTTGGTAATGTGCGCTGCGGCATTGTGATTGGTGTGGGCAAGGGTTCGATACAGATGCATTGAGAAACTAGGAAACTGATGGCAGTAAATATCCACACAACTTAGATATGGTAAAAGAGTGTTATTAGACTTGTTTAAGCAGGTATTCCAGGAATTTGTACATATGAATAGCAACATACAATATGTGGCCACAAGAAAATGAAAGAAGGGAACGTTACAGAATATTTGTTTTCTTATAATGGCCATCACATCATATCAAATACTGAACCAAATCATGATAGAGTTTTGTCCAAATGTCACAGTTTCTAATGACTCAGTTTACATGTTGGTACTCAGCAACTGCAGTTGAAAAGATGACAGTATGAGAGTAAAGAGTGGTGACTTTTTTGAGTTATAATGTGGTTTATGTGAGGTGATTATTGTTATATGGATAGGCAATAATAAATGACACCAGTCTGGAGTACCTCTGAACTTCTTCATTAGTATAACATTTGGTTTCCTAATTTTGTTTTCATTACCATATTGCCATCCAAATTGAATGGATCAGTACATTACTGTTGTGTAGTTGTAGTTCTTGGCTTTTAATTGGTGAAATTGTGGTGGATTTGGCATTTCCTCACAGGGAGGAAGAGAATAAGAGTGACACTGATGATTGAGAGGGAGAAGAGGCTTCACCCAGAACATCCTGAGCAAGTGATCGCATTCTGCAAGTGAAAGAATAATATAGAAATTACAAAAATAATAGTGATATTTGGATGCATTTGTCACTTTTTGTCAGTTAGCTGGTGCTAAAACTGTGGATTGTGGGGGACAGGGGTGGTGGGATGATGGTTGGTGGCAAGGCATCAGTTTATGATTCGATAAGGACTTATCAGTAGAAGGAAGATGGGGCAGATACAGCATGGGGGTGGAGTTACCATGCAGGAGCACTGATGATGGTGGCAAGAGTATCACTGAATTTCAGTTTTGCAAAAAAAAAACTGCTTTTAATTGTCCATCTGCCACTAGATTTTATAGCACAAACATCTCTGAAGACCTGTTTTTAATTGCAACTTTTTATGGAATTTGTTGGTATGATTGTAAAGCACCTTGGTACCTGAAAGGTGCTCAGTAAATAAAGTTTTATTATTATTATTACAGATTTGGGAATACACCACCCCAAACTTTTGCAAATAAATAAAAACAAAAGGAAATATTTGTAAATTGTTGGTAATGTGGGTCCAAAAAAACCCAATGGGCAGACAGTATAAATTAGAAGTAAAAGTATGATGGTTAGAATGATCTCAGTACATCCAGCAGAACTGGGTTTAATTCCCACAACCTCCACTTGTAGACTGTGTCACTCTGAGCAAGTCACCTAATCACTCCACTATTCTCGGGGTGCCATTAGAAATAGGCAGTTGTGGCTAGTGGCCATTACCAGATCAACAGAGTAATACAAAAAATATCCTCCTCTACTATGCATAGTATGTGTTCTTGTCCTTTTTTTTGACGGGGGCATTCATTCATTTATAAACAAAAAGTAATGGAGTCCTCCCTTAAATTGGATTCTCATACTTGGTGCTTTGCTAACAGCATTGTGGAGGTCAAAAAAAGAAAGAAAATGAGATCATTCTCCCAGGATTAGTTTTCTAATGCCTATTGATTGACCAACTTTACCTGTTATGTGAGTTTTAAAAACACAAATTCATTCACTCATTATTTTTCCCTCATTATTGTAAACCTATTTCCTGACTGAGAACAATTATCTGCATGTTAATAAATGAGAAAAAAAAAATATTTGTGCCTAGGTACTGTAATTGGTCAAAGTCACAAAGTGACACAGGGACTTCCACTGGCAATCGCCATTCATTTTCAGCAGAAACATTTAACCTTTAACACAGAATTCATTAGGGAAATTCCTGTTGAAATGAATTCTGTTGTAAATGTGAGAACATTCTGGTGAAAATGAAGAGTGATCACCAGTTGATGTCCCTGTATTGCTCTTTTGTCCTCAGGGTTGGGAGGGAGGGGAAATTCTTTAACCATATAACACACTCTAAGCCAACGATTATTTCCAGGTGCAACCTGGGGGCAAAAGGAAGTTAAGTGACTTGTTCAGGGTCACACAGTATACAAGTGGGGGCTAGGAATTCCAACCCAGGTCTCCAAGTTTGCATCTCAGTGCTCTTAACCATTGCCTTATACTGCCTGCAACATATTTTGATGTACAGTAGCTCAGTGTTTCTATGTGCCTACTGGTTGCATTGGGCTATGCTTATGTTTTTTCATTTAGACTTTAATTAGTATGTAACCCCCTGTTACCTGGGATTACTAGAACCCAATTAGATCTAGTGGCAGGCAGGGGCAGGCAGCTAGTGAAACTCCACTTAAATGGATTTCACTATGTCTTGCTCTGTTTTCAGTCTCTGCTGAGCTGGGGCTATGACATCATTTAGAATTCTGCAGCAGAATAAGCCACAATGGAATGTTGCAGTTGGGAGTTAGGCTAGAACACTGTTTTTTTTTAATCAGTCTGCTGAAGTCTGGAGTAGACGCAAGAGAGAGAAAGATGTAGATCCTGCAGTGCAGTGGAGGGGGGGTGCCCTGCAGGGGCAGGCCCCCTGCCCTCAGCTCTGACACAGAGCTACCTTAGTGTGTGTGTTTCCACCATAAGAGAGGCACAAGGAACCAACTCCCAGGGGCAACCCCCTGGCCTTGGAAAAGGAAGAAGCTGCCTGATGGAGAGTGCTGGGGCACTACAGTTTTTGAAGAATGAGATTCTTTCAGAGTTTTTGACATTTGCAACAATGAGGGTGATGACGTTTTGACAAAAGACCAGTGTTATTCACCAAAACAGTGAGTAAATAAGTCTCTGTGGCTGTGGGTCAGTCAGGATGCCAAGTCCAGGGTTTATGGAACAGTGAGATGTAATGACTGTTGTATGTGGGGGTCTTCAGGGGAACGACAGTTTCTGCATTACAAAGCCATGTACAGTCTGCACTATAGTAGCCAAGGAAGAAGCTTATGGAACAGTGAGATGTAATGACTGTTGTATGTGGGGGGTCTTCAGGGAAGGACAGTTACTGCATTACAAAGCCATGTACAGTCTGCTCTACAGTAGCCAAGGATGCGTGTGTGTAAACAAAGGAATGGCTGGATATGGGTCTATGGAACAAAAGGTGGGAGACCCCCCCACCTGGTGTAACAGAACTCACCTGTATGGATTTGCTTTGAGACACTAGATACCTTTCCATCAGGTATTGGCCAGTGCCTGAAGAGGGTGCCCCAACATGAGATGGAGTAGAGGGTGGTAGTGTGCCACTAGTTAAAGAGTCCATGACATATGGAAGTTTAGGATCCAAGAATGGACTGTGTCTGTGTCAGCACCTTATCTGCATTACAAGGAGTGTAGCCCCATGGGGGTCCATCAATGTTTTTATTCAGAGTCTTGTTGAATAAATCCACACTTTAGAATCCCATCTTCTGGTATTGGACATTCTGTTATTGCTTCTAGTCTCTGGATTACTTGGGTACCCCTGGTCAGAGAAGTCAAATCTAGCAATATGCCAAGTGACTTGTTCTCCCTAACCCTAGGTTACAAAATGAAGGCATCGCTGAGGATTGGGTTTGGAATTTTGAAAGAATCACAAGAAAGGTTGCTTGAGTAGTGGCTAGCATTTTGGCTATCTGGCAGTGGTTAGCCCAAAACAACTGAAGCAATGTTTAACTTATGTGCCACTGTGTGCTGTTATCCATGTGCTGCTATCAAAATAGTTACTAGGTTACAAGTAGGACAGCATACCATACCATACTGTAAATTGAAACTTTTGAACACAGCCGTGGTCCTTGTGAGAGTGACAATGAGGTAGTCATGAGCTTAGGTATAGGCAAGATAAATAAATACAAGTTAATTACTTCTAGAAGAATATGATTATAAAGAATACAGATGTTATTTATAAGCTGCCTGACATTTAAAAGGTTTGAATCACTTTGAAATATAAACAATCTGCAGACTTGTGATCTCTCCTTGTTAGTAAATAACAACTTAGTTATTGCCGTACTGTAGCAGGGAAAGACAGACATAATACAGTTTTAAATACCTGCCATGTCATGCCGGTCTGATTGAAGTGTCACAACAACTCAAGTGTTCTGTTAGCATTTTTATTATTATTTTATTATGATTTAATGATTTATATTCTTAAACTCAATATTGCCATAATAACATTGTAAGACAAATACTAACAGAACACTTGTTGCTGGAACAAAATCAAGCTACTCAACAATGTTATATCATTGGGGTCAGAGTCTATAACATGTCTGACAAAATGACAAAGCTGGAATAGTTTTACAGTATGGGATAGGTTAGGAGGGAATTTAATGAATTATTATTATTATATTTACCCACTGTATTGTTTGACGTCAAAGCGTGAGATGGACTAGGTGGTTGCTGGATGATGATACATTTAAAAAATCTGCATAGTTTACATTGCAGTGGTTGTGGTGGGGATCGAAATTACAAAGCAAGAAAGTGTTCTGATATGCCAGCCCAATTTCTGTTACTAGTCACCACAATGCAAAAGCCCTCACACACTTCATTCACAAGAGGTATGAATGAAATTATGAAGTGCTGCTATAGTGAAACCTACTTGTTTGCTTGTTAGACAGTCTGGTGTCACCATAGAATCACAAGATTATTTCATTCATACCCTTTGTGACCAGAGAAGAACAAGTTGCTTCACCACAGCACCTCAGTCAATATTGGGATAGTTTCATTTCTGTGGGATCTGTGAGGAAGGGGGTTCTAGGGAAGTAGATGCTAACTGCCAACCACAAAGTAACCCATCCCCCACTCAAGACATGCCATGAGCTCCTGTAGTCATGGTGACTGATAACCCTTTCTGAAGCACACTTACTGCTATTAAGGACAGAACAATAGGTGTGTCAGATTAGCCCATCTCTCCCTCAACTCCCTTTGTGAGTTTGAAAGTTGTTAACAGGCTGTCTACTGAGTGTGGGTAAAAGAACAAAAATAAATACAAGTGGTCAGGCACAGAACGGTAATAGAGTTCATTTCTGTTTGAGAAGAAAACACTATGCAACAATGTAGCTAAGATTTGTAAAATTGTATCTAAAAATGTATTACTGTTTCAGTCATCATATAACCATTGTCAGCAATGTACATTATTTGGAAGCTGTTAGAAGAAGAGGCTTAGTATAAAATGTACAACAGCACATGAGGTTTACTAAAAGGTTAACTAAAATTTGAGCATTTGAGCTGGCAACGTCAGACACATTGTTCTTTGAGTAGAGTAAACAATCACAAAAAATAAATGGTGGACTGTTTCCATTGATTCTTCACTGGTTGGTATCTATTGTAAAAATATTATGAAAAGAACAACCTGTCACTTTCAAACCCCCATATTCACTTCCATAAGTCACAATAGGAGTTTCTTTTATACTAAATAAAGTATAATTGAAAATTAAAATAATTGAAAATATTATCTTGCTATCAGACAGTCAGACAGAGTTTTGATGTTATAGACAACCCACCTTCAAAGTGCCACACAACATAAAATTAGAATGGCAGTACTTCTGGCTTTGGACTTATTAGTGTCATCAGCTACTACTGTATTGGGAAATATATTTTATCTGATAATGAATGTGGTTACAATTGAAATGTCACTAAAATTATTACAGTATGTTTAAACAAGTATTGTAGAAGGAAAAGTATGTGGCATTTAAGTGAGATTGCAATGATTTGATAATTGTTTCATTTATAAGAATTTATTCCCAAGAATTTGTAAGAATTTAATTTATAAGAATGGAATCTTACAGTTGCTTGACTTATGTTTAATTGATTTTAGCAAAACATACCTAACAGCAACAGTTTTATTAATTCCATGTTTCCTTGCCTGTAAAAAAATACACATTTGAACAGTAAATGAAACCAGTCTTCTTATTTATATATTGTCTCAATGAAAAATTTTTAATTAAATTACCAGCCTGAATAATGTTTTGCTAATGACAACACCCTCTTCTTCTGACAGAGAGTTCACCAAAAGAGGGGATGATATTGTAAACAGTTGCCCTAAGAGGTCAGCCTGGAGTATCCTCATTATTGTTTGGGGCTTTGAAATGGAATTAATAAAGCAGATGTACCAAAGTGATCAACTGGCTCTGAGGTCAACTTGATTTTCAAGGGATTTTTTTTAAGTGCCACTCAGAGAAAGGGCTCTATTTTACTTAACAACACATTGCAGTCAGTGGATATACTGTACAGTATATGAATGTCCTTGTGTGGCCATCATATATGAAGAGGACCCTGTTATCATGAAATGCCCTCCTTTCCCCTTGAGAAATCAAAGCACATCTGATGGCCCATGCCACAGGAAATCTAGGAGCCGTGCATATTTATTTATTATTTATTTATTTAAGTATTTGATAACTGGGTAAGTTCACTGATCCTGGGGGCTGTTTTCAGTCAGGGCCTGAATCACAAAAAAGGTGACACATTGTAACAAGCATTAAAGCAAAACTGATGGCTTTGACTAGTGTTGTTCCTGGGGAGAGGTTGTACAAAATAATGCAGTTACATGAAATTGGGTTGCTGCCTGTATAGGAAACTCAGAGTAAAATGCATCACATATACAGTATAGTACAGCATGTATTAAAGGCAGGGACACAACTTGAGTCAGCACTCTCTTTTCATAATATTTAATGTCCTGATAGGTAGAAATTGAGACTGGCAGGAATGAATAACACCTCACAGACAGCAAATAGCCATCCTAGCAGGACACCCCTGAAAATGACATATCATATCTCATCTGCTCTATTCTGAAACTGAAAGGAAAAACTACAGAGCTAAGGAAAGCATACAGAGGGGAGGAAACAGAAATATAAATCTGAATATTTGCAGGGAGCAAAACCGAGCAATGGCCCATGAACAGAAAAACATGGCTGAGTGGAGAAGGTGCCTGAACCAAAACAAGTAACATCAAGCGATCAACAAGGACCTGCCTGTCATGGTGGGTGACATGGATAGCAGCCAATCATCTATTGCTGTACATCTTGAGGCAATCCAAAGCTTTGACCATAAAATGGAAGACTTTTCCACAGTTGGATGCAAATAAAGGGGACTGTGTCTGATGATATGAAGGGGTAAATCAAAACAGCAGACAGGGCACTGGCAGTGTCAGTGGGATTGATAAAGGAAAATGGCTTGCTAGAAAATCTTGTAAAATATCATTCTTGCAGTTAAAGTAATTATTTTTGGCCCGAATTCCAGATCCCTTTATGACAAACTTTACATAGTTCAGTGGGGTGGAGAGATGTCTTTTAGCTTGGCTTTGGGACTGAGTGACCATACAGTGTCTATGTGTGTTTGTGGAGATGGTGGTTGGGAAGGGGGGATGAATGGTCAAAATGTATACAGCCATGGATTTATACAGCTGACAGCACTTGATGTAGCTTGTTTAAGATCTGCAACATAATTAGCCAACAGTTTAGGGGACTGAAGAGATGCGGACTATGGAGACACTGGCTGTCAAACGGAATGTCAGCAGGTAAATGTAGCCAGAAACAGCACTACCTGGTGTATTTGAGCTGCCAGCAGTTAAAATACAATTAAATTAACTCTGTGTGAAATGCTGAATACTGCTTGCCACATGCCACTTGCCTCATACTGCATACTGCTTGTGGCATGCTGAATGCCACATGCTGCTCCTTTTGCCGATTCTGCCTTGCTATACCGAGGTACCAGGCAACTTTGCTAAAGCAACCACTGTAAATACATGTTTTTTATCAAATACTTCTAGATACCAGTTCCAGGCCCAAATAGTGGATTTGAAGGGAAAAAAATTTGAATTTCAATGTAACAGAGCATCATCTCTAGAGGCAGAAATTAAGTACGGCACAGCAACTCAACCGAGTGCTGACCCCTTTGCTGCGTGCAAGCAAAGACTTGATTTTACCATTATGACAGAGATGCAGGATGAGGACGGGTTATTAAAAGTCTCAGATGTGGACATACTTAGAGTAGTTCAGAACCATCTAAAAAAACCTTTGGAACTTATACACATACGCCCACCCTAATTCAAGAATTTTTTGAAATACCCTCCTCCTAAATTATCTACTGAACAATTAGAGGTGCTTAATGCCCCCATCTACAAAACAGAGGTGGATATAGCTATTAAGTCTTTAAAAGATGGTGCTTTGCCTGGGCTGGGTGGGTTACCCAATGCATTCTATAAATTATTTTCTTCCAGACTACTGGAATCATTGCAGCACATTTTTAATGAAATGGTAAACCAAGTATCAGAGCATCATAATAAATTTGGGGAGGACATTTTGATATTTTGATATATATCAGGACAGAGGACCCAGATACACAATTGGAGACCTATCAGTCCTATCAGTCTTCTCAATACAGGTAACAAGATTTTGTCAAAATACAGTGCTCTACATTACAACAAGTCTGTTCCGTATTGATACACCCAGTGCAAACTTGCTCAATCCCATAAAGAAATATTATATCCAACTTAACTTTACTGAGGGACGTCTCTGTATATGAAGCACAACATAGAATACAAGGATATTTAATGTCTGTGGATCAAGCTAAGTCATTTTACAAAGTGTTCCACAACTATTTGTTTAAGATATTGGAAGCCTAAGGGGTACCAAACAATATGCTGAGATGGCTTACCACTTTGTATAGTGCAGCAACCCTCACTCCCTATATTAATGGCATCTGAGGAGAACAGGTAGAAATGAAAGTAGGTATTAGGCAGGGATGTCCAGTGAGTCCATTGCTCTACACTTTTGCTCTGGATCCATTAATTCACAATATAATAAATAATCATTTGATAAAAGAACTTATGGCTTCTCCTAATTTGGAGGCACAAAATGTTGCTGCTTATGCAGGTGACCTCTGTTTTTTTTTTCTTAATTCCCCTGAAGCTGGACAAGATTTACATAATGAACTGGGCCTATATTCTCAGGTCTGTGGTGCATTAATTAACAAAGATTAAAGTAAAGTTATTCACATAGGACCTACTACTGAACACAATAGAATATCTGATATCATGGGTATCCCGATAGTTGCACCTCCTATTCAGATCTTAGGGATACAGTTTGGTGAAGGGAATTTATAAATTTTAAACTGGAAACATAAATTGAAGTTGTGTGAAGCCGAAGAACAAATTTGGAAATAATGGAAATTATAAAAAAAAGTGAATTCAATCCATTAAAAAATCCTATTACCCATATTTACAATCTTAGTTTTATTTCCCACCAGTATGTTTTGAAACCAGATTATTTAGTTGTTTATTTTCAGATGCTCTGGGGGAGCAGGTTAAACCCCATTAAAAGGGAGTCTACATATTTATCTGTAAAATCCTGGGGGTTGGTTATGGTAAATCCTTTCATCTTTGTTCACACTTTTTTTGTATAGCAACATTAAAACTGGCATAGGGTAGTAACCTCTCTCCCTGGTAACTATGGACACAACATTTATTACAGGATTATTTTTCCAAATGGGACACATATGTTCCAAAAATATTAACTACTTGTAGAATCCTATCTGCTGATTCTGCTTTTAGGAAAATGAAACAATGGAAAGTATCCAAACTATCCATTATTACTTATACTAAAAGCAGGTATATATATATACATATATATATATATATATATATATATATATATATATATATATATAAAATGGGTCAGGAAATTGTTGACCATTTATTGGCTGCACAGCATCACATGGCTGTGCATATATCAGAGTCGACCGCACACCTGCACTTTACCCCCCTTCAAAACAATTTTGACATTTTATAAGATAGATAAACCACTCTGAGGTGTGCGGTCCGCTCTGATGCTCCTTGCGCCTTGGCGGTTGTTGCTCGTGTATTGACCTGCGATGCGTACCAGCACACCACAAAGGCGTCGTATATCAGAGCAGATTACACACCTCAAATATTATCTATACATATATATATATATATATATATATATATATTATGGTAACATGGTAGTGCTACCATAGTTAGAGTTGAGGAGCCATTTCTATGTTAACCCCCCAAATTTTGCACCTTAATAACTTTGCAACCATTTGATGGATGTGCCTAAAGTTTGGAATACATGATCAAGAACAGTAGGCCTTGGGAACTGCCAAGTTTCAAACTGGTCGGATACACGGCTGTGGAGTTATTAAGCATGATCTGCGCGCACGTTTACGCTTTTTCTGGAATTCTACGGTCGCACGTACAGGTCGCACGTTTTGGCGACTGGCCTGAAATCTTCAGGAAACATGCGGCTGGGGTTCCCAATGTGCCTCTCAAAGATTTGATGAAAAAATATTAAACTGTTCAAAAGTTATGGCAGTCCGAACTTCTGTTTTTTTCCCCATAGGATAACATTACGGCGTTCGCCGCGCCTTTGAGGGCCCGTATCTAGAAAACGGTGCGAGATACGGAGTTTTTGTTGAACAATGGGGGCTATACATATAACTAGCCAGAAAAGTGGTAATACATATGACTTTTAAATTTTTTTTCTATGTTGTACGGTTACTGAGATATAAGCAATTTACTATTACTACTACTGATTTTTGTGTTCCGAGAGTCATTATTTTGCATACATTCTTTCTACTCACTGTCTTTCTCTATACAGCTTTTGAGGAAAACCAGCCTGTGCACTTACATTACTCTTACCATTACCATTTCTGCTTGCGGTTCCATACCCGTTTCACTTACCGTTCATGTTTACACCACCATGTGCATTACCCTTTGCGTTTTCATTTGCGGTTGCGTTTCAGTTGTTTTTAACATTTCTGTCTACAGTACTGTTCCACTTTCTGTTTCACTTTGCATCACCATGCGCATTACGATTTGCGTTTGTGGGCACGATATTACAATGCGACAAGACATCACTCCCGCGCTCTCGCCGCTTCATTACATTCACTATTTCTCATTATCATTCTCAAAAAGAAGGGAAATTAGAGCCAAAAAGCTCCATTTAATGCATAAGTTAGGGTTGTTCCACAGTGACAAAAGTGAGGAAATTTGCCGTTAGGGTTGAAACCCTTTGCCCCTCAGCCACCCTCCCAACTGGAATCGGGTGTGCATTGGGGCCGTCACTGCTAACTGTCACCCCATTCTCCTATTCCTCAGCTTCTTTCCACATGTGATGGGGTGACACTAGGGCCGATGACCCCAATGTGCACCCCAATTCCAGTTGGGGGTGGGCTGGAGGGCAAAGGGATTTCAACCTAACATTGAATATATATCTATATATAGATATATATATATATATATAGATATATATCTATCTATATATATATATATATATATATATATATATATACACATATAGATATAGATATATATATATATATATATATATATATATATTTATATATATTATGGTAGCACAGTAGTGCTACCATAGTTAGGGTTGAGGAGCCATTTACATGTTAAACCCCAAATTTGGCACCTTAATAACTTTGCAACCATTTCATGGATTTACCTGAAATTTGGAATACATGATCAAAAACAATAGACCTTGGGATCTGCCAAGTTTAGTACTGGTCGGATATACAGCTGCGGAGTTATTAAGCGTGATCTGTGCGTGCGTTTATGCTTTTTCTGGAATTCTACTGGCACACCTACAGGTCGCATGGTTTGCACGACAGGCCCGAAATCTTCAGGGAATGTGCGGCCTGGGTCCCCGATGTGCCTTTCAAAGATTTGGTGAAAAAATATTAAACAGTTCAAAAGTTATTCAAAAAACAATTTCCCATTATAAGTCAATGGGAAAAGTTAACAAAAAGTTTGACAGTGTCACAAATGCACTTTTTACTGTCGCAAATGGCCCTGTTACTGTTGCAAATCTGCCATTTTGTTTTCAGTTGGTGATCAGAAAAATGGTTGGCATTTAAATTTGGGACCCTCTAGCTACCTAAATCTTTTTGTATTCACCTAGTCGGACCCTGAGGATGTTAGCCATGTCATTATTTTGGGGTATATCACCCCAGAAATATGTTTTTCAAATTTCTGGAAAAAGTACTTTTGCAAAGTACTTTCATGCTCATGAAAGTGTTGCAAATTTTTGTGGAAGCTTTTGCAAATTGCGACAGTAGTTTTCTAGTCTGTGGGAAAATGACAGCAATTCTTTGGCACTGCGCTGCAAAAGAACGGTTGGGAGTTTTGGGCTGAAATTTGAAGGGAACGCAGCCAACATCTCACAGATGTGCCTTTCAGTGTTGTGTTGAAAAAATATTACATGGCGGCAAAGTTACGACACTCCAAATTTGACAGTTTTCCCCATAGGATAACATTACGGCACCCGACGCATTACAGGAATCCTTTGGCACCCTGCTGCAAAACAACGGTTTGGTCTATTTTCCTGAAATTTGGAAGGAAGACAGCAAACAGCTCACAGATGTGCCTTTCAGTAGTTTGGTGAAAAAATATTACAGGGAGGCAAAGTTATGGTGCTCCAAACTTTTCTTTTTTTCCCGTAGGATAACATTACGGTGTTCGCCGCACCTTTCAGGGCCCGTATCTTGGATACGGTGCAAGTTACAACTTTTCGTTGGAAAATCACTTGTCTCCCTAAAGGGGGCTAAGTTCAAAACTAGCCAGGACAGTCATAAATCATATGACTTTAAAAAATTTTTTCTATGTCATACAGTTCCTGAGATATGACCTATTTAGTATTCCAAGTCCTCATTTTCTGCTCCGATACCCATTGTTATGCATACATTCGTTGTACTCACTGTCTTTCTCTATGCATGTTTTGGGGAAAACCAGCCTGTGCACTTACATTACTGTTACCGTTGCCCTTTCTGCTTGTGGTTCTGTACCCGTTTCACTTACCATTGACGTCTACGCCACCATGTGCGTTATCCTTTGCGTTTTAATTTACGCTTGCATTTCTGTTATTTTTTGCCATTTGTGTCTACAGTACTGTTTCTCTTTCTGTTTCACTTTGCGTCACCATTCCCATTGACATTTCCATTTGCAGTCACCATGTTACTATGTGACAACACATTACGTGGCAGACCGTTCATGTCTGTGCCACCGTGTGCGTTACCCTTTCTGTTCTCATTCGCACTTGCGTTACCATGTGCGCCACTGTTAGCGCTTCTGTTTGCATTGCTGTTCCTGTTACTATGCCTCAAGACATCACATGGTGGGAGCGCGGGGCCTGCCGCTGCATTACATTCACTATTTCTCATTATCATTCTCAAAAAGAAGGGAAATTAGAGGCAAAAAACTCCATTTAATGCATTAGTTAGGGTTGTTCCACAGCAACAAAGTGAGGAAATTCGGTGTTGGGGTTGAAAACGCGGACCCACCCACTAACTGGCATTGGGGTGCATTAGGGTCATCCGTCCTAACTCACCCCATTCTCTTATACTTCTGCTGCTTTACACATGTGATGGGGTGAGAGTTAGGGCTGATGACCCCAATGCACACCCAATGCCAGTTGGGGTGGGTAGGGTCCAAGGGGGTTTTCAACCCAACACCGAATTTCCTCACTTTTGTCTCTGTGGAACAACCCTAACTAATGCATTAAACAGAGTTTTTGCCTCTAATATATATATATATATATATATATATATATATATATATATTACGTTCATGCAGGGCCCAAGTCAGGCTGATTTCCTAAATGTACTGTATACCTACCAAACAAGGCAGGACACTGGTTTTATTGAATGATAACAGAGTACCTGTAAAACATAGGATATAGTATGGATGAGATGTTTTGGCAGGCTGGGGGTTAGAGGAAATCTGAAGGCTCCATGTCAAAAGGGCGAAGACATATCAGTGACTACAATAAGGGTGAAGTCATTTAGGCTACTGTGAAAAGGGCAATGGTAAATAACAGTTACTGCACTAGCAGCAGCAATTGTGTTTATGCAAGGGCTTTTCCCACTATGCCCCACTTTGTGGAAGGCTTTTCCCACTGCACCCCACTTTGTGGGAGGCTTCCCCCCCCCACACAACCCTTTCTATTATAACCAACTCCAAGGTTGTAGTACCTTGGGAAGGGATGAAATTCCATTATTGCCATTAGAGCAGTAGCTGTAATTTACTGTCACCCTTTTTACAGTAGTTGAAATGACTAAGCTCTTATTGTAGTTGCAGTTATGTCTTTGCCCTTTTGACATGCTAGCAATCTGGTTCATAAATCCATGGACAAAAGATATTGTCCCAGATCTGAGTGTTTCCAAATCGAGGAATCCCAAACCCATTTTTGGGGAGGAATGCCTGGTTACACAAGCTCTGCTGGCAAGCCTAGCTGCTAGATGGCATTGGCCATATTTGAATTAACTTTCATATGAGAGTTTAATACAATATTGAGGGACTATACTGAATATTTAAAAAATGTTCATCCAAGCACTCTCAATGTATTCTTTGCTTATATCAAATTTTATCTGTGGCAAGCAAGGTGCCAATACCTGACCCAACAACTAAACACCTTTCCAGGTACCTTTGCAGGCATGATTGAAACTCTATTCAAATAGACAAAAACACATGATTATAGGATATTACCTAAGAGTAGGGCCAATGTTCAATAGTATAGGATTGCATAGATTAACTGAGTATATTTGTTTAGAGATCATTTCTCGGTATTGGATCTTAACATGTACAATACCTACTTATAAGAGATGTCCTAAGTGAAAACCAATGCATGCTATTATACAGATATGTGTTTCTAGGTTATGCAACTCATTACTAAAGTTTATATTAATTAGGATTTACCATGAATGAACAGTTTTTTCTGTTGTTGATTTTCTATATTTGTAATTGATTTTGAGGAATATACTTTCTTTTTGTTTTATGTGGAGTAAGCAGAATATGTGGTGTTTACTTCTGTTTTGATTCTGATATTTCTTTGTGTAGACTTTTGTATGACAAAAGCTATGTCTTTTCCATTTTATGTTTTACTTGTATGATGTTATGTTTTTGTACAATAAAATTTCCCTATTCCTTTCAAGAAGTGCCATGGGATCTTTAACATCCACCTGAACTACCACCAGAACAGGCAGATGGGACCTCGGTTTAATGTCCCATCTGAAAGACAGCACCTCAGGAGTGCAGCACCCCCCTCATACTGCACTACAGTGTCAGTATCAGGATTTAACCTGGTGTGGGGATAGAACCCACAGCCTTCTGGTCTTCTGGCCTCAGAGGTGAGTGTGCTACCTGCTGAGCCACTGACATTGCTTTATATAAGGAATGTCTTATTGCTTATATAAAATGGGCCCATAGGCAACTTTTTAAAAAAGAATATTCTAAAAGTTTTCAGTCACAAAAAATATATTAAAATGTTGCTAAATAATGTAAAATAGACCCTACACTGATATTTTTCACTTGTCGATCATTTGTCTTTCTTCACACTCAGTACACTGTGTGATTGTTTACCATGGAATAGAAGAATTCAAAGCTCTGCATTGTTCCAGTAGTAGAATGCCCCCCACCCCATACACACACACAGAGCATGGTAACATGGAATACGTGAATTCAACATTCTTTAGAGTTCAACTGGCATACAAACAAAAACACACACAAGCCTGAAGCTGAGCCAGAACCACAATATAGTGTATGGTGGAACGTCGTTCTCCACCGAAATCGATCGTTTTCTAAACCTTGTAGTCACACAGTAGTGATGATCACAGAGCAGCAGAACTATTAGTCTCACTGCACTGCGCACGTCACAAACCATGTCCTCAAGCACAATTTGACAGTTAGAGTTCAATGATTTGACATTACAGATAGCGTTAGCAACAATGTCGGCGGAGGTACTTTCAAAGCCACTTTCTGAGCGGATACATTCATCCTTGAGCAGGAGAATAGAAAACGGTAAAAAAACCCGAATGACATCCGCAGATCCATAGCTTCCTCAGAGACACACGAGCACAGGGTATTGATTGTTTTTTTTTTTGTCAGAAACGCATACGTTCCACCATACACTATAAAGAAAAGGGCATGGAGGCGGTTGACACAGGATCTTCCACCTCAGTTGGCACTATGACAACGGCTTACCTCCTCAAGCCGCGCCTTGAGGTGGTCGCTGTCATAGTGCCAACTCGTGGAAGATTAGCCCTGTTGTCAACCGCCTCTATGCACTATCCTATATGTTATCTGTTACAGCTAAGGAGCAGGGAGTTCTCTGGCAAAGTGGTAGGGATAGAAAGGAGTTTTCATGGTAATCAAAGAAACACCAGCAATGGAAACTCTGAATACTACTTGATTTTTTTGTGTATGTGTGTGTGTGTGTGGGGGGGGGGCTCATTAGTGTAAATAACATTTAATTATTTACTTACTTTATTTAATTTAATGGACTTTTATTTTTAGGGCCTAGTTGAGGTTTTTTTATATACAAGTAAAAGCTGCAGCCATGTTTGTGATGGAAATTAGGGAATAGGTGGCTTATGAATTCTGTGAGTTGCCCTGGCTGGCAGGGTCTTGTTTTAGCCATTGGTGGTAGTCTCTTACTACCATGGCTAGAACCAAGTCTCAGCCAATCAGGACACAGAGATTTCCTTGCCCATTTTATATACTGTATTGTAATCATTCATCCAAAGATTGAGGTTTGGGATTCATCTATTTGGCAAGAGAATAATTATTTTCAGACCAAGTGATGCTTTTAGCAACCTTAATTGTTATGATCTGTTAAACACGGTTAACTGGAAACAGTAGCCTAGAATAAAAATTGTTCGATCTCCAGGGATGACTGTCTTTAGTAATATAGATATTATAATGACTGTATTCCAGATTGGCCCAATACAAGGACAATAACATAATACAGAATAAGTTATCCACTTTAGCTAACCATCTCCAACATCAATCATTACTAAGAATACCATTAATAAGCAGATTAAAGAGTGTCAAGTACATTACCACTGATTCAAATTTGTAAATGTTATTAACTGCACCATATGATTTCCTGTGCATTACTGTACATTGTACTTGTCACTTTATGCAGTACTGTGTATTGTGTTTGCTACTTTTTATTTATTGTATTTGTCACAATCTTGTCTGCTGTTTTTTTATTGTGTTACTTGATATTTTAACCCTAGCTCATTACTGTAAAAGTAGATTAATTCTCCAGTTAATTTACTTTGTTAACACATTTTAAATAAGTACATAACTAAATAAATAAACTGACACATTTCCACCCTTCCAGTCACACCTGGAAATGAGCTCTGGCTCAGTGTGCCTTCCCTAGTCAACAAATTTTAAATAAATAAAAATAAAAGCAAACACAAGAGACACCTCCTCCTACTCCTGCGATAGTGCTAGCACCAGGGAAATTTTGTGTAAAATTATTGTAAGCTCATAAAAAGAGTAATCAAAGCTTTCTGTTGAAAATAAATGAACTTCCTAGAGCTTCAAATTAGCAAACAGACACTAGAAACAGTCCATGTACAAGTATTTATAAATAGTGTAAAGAGTAGCAGCTTACAAATGTATCACACAGTACATAAAATGGTGTTAATGTTCATCAAAAATGGTTCAGCTTCTCAAACAAATAATAGCTGGCACATATAACCATAAACAGAAGCTATCTAAATGTAAGGCTTGATGCGTTCCACTGGTAACACATACAGAGTTAAAGAGCAACTAACGCCATTAGGAGAACTTTCACAAAACATAATAGTTAGACACAGTCCAGCTTGTATTTCACATTAGTTATGCATTCTTCCTCCCCATTATGTATTACTGAGGTCCATTTGCATTAAAACAGGATATTTGCTTTTGAGAAGTTCATCTATTCCTGTTGCTTTCTCCCTACCTGAGGTCATAATGCACTGCTTGTGACATCTCAGTGACTCCCATGGCAACAGATTGTGATGTCACCACAGAGGATTATGATTTGGAGTAGGGAATAAACTAGAGAGTCAGATGAACTCTAAGGGATAAAGGTCATGTATTCATGCAAATTTCCTGATTAATAAATAATGGGGAGGAGAAACTTATAGAATATGTATGGAATGCAAGCTGACTCATACCTAAATATTATTTTTAAACTTTTCTTTGAGGCTTCTGCAGCTCTTTAAGTGCTCAATAAATATAGTATTCCAAGTTCCAAACACAAAAAAATTCAGGCAGGTAATAACTTCCAATGGAAAAATGCTTATTTAAATGTAAATATTATTCCTACATTGCGCCATCTTGGATATGAAATAAAGTGCACCTATTGTGCAGATTCAAAGTGCTAATGTGCTGAATGATTCAAATGCAGACTGCGTAAGCGCAATGATAAAGCGCTTGTGCTGTGTAAAAGGTTAAAAAAATTTAGCAATTTAAATACAAATAATAGGAACTACTGAAAGTTTCTGTAAGTTCATAAAAGCACTAGCCAGGGAGAGCAAAATCTGAGTGCTAGCCCATTTTATCTGTGTTTGCTAATGAATTCAATAACAAATGTTAACATGCAAAAGTATCCTGGTAATTCAGGATCCTAAAATAAAAAGTAAAAGGTATACTTCCATTAAACAGAAACATAGAAACATAGAATTTGATGACAGATAAGGACCGCTTGCCCCACCTAGTCTGACCATTTCCCTACCTAATGAATAAGCTACAGAGCTCAGTTAGCCAACAACCTACTTCCTCCTACCACCCACTAGAATTGTCTTATGTTGGTCCCATGCATTCTTGAATTTCCCCACTGTTTTGACTAATTGACCTCCTCAGAAAAGCTGCTCCATGCATCCACAACCCTCTCCATGAAACAATACTTCCTCACATTACCTCTGAGCCATCCCCTCTCTATCTTCAAATTGTGCCCCCTTGTTCTTGCACATCTCTTTTTCTGAAAGATGCTTCCCTCTTGGACTTTGTTGATTCCCTTGAGGTACTTGAAAGTTTCTATCATGTCCCCTCCTTTCCTCAAGGGCATAGATATTAAGCTCCTTTAGTTTCTCTTGGTATGTTTTCTTGTGCAGACCCTGCACCATTTTGGTTGCATTCCTCTAGACAGCCTCTGTCCTGTCTATGTCCTTGCGGAGATGGGGTCTCCAAAAATGCACATAGTACTCCAGATGGGATCTCACCAACTGTCTGTATAGAGGGATAACAACTTCCTTTTTTCTACTGGTGATGCCTCTCCCTATGCATCGCAGTATCCTCCCAGCCCTCCTTACTACCTTCTCACATTGCTTGCCCACCTTTAGGTCATCTGATATAACTACTCCCAGGTCTCTTTCCATTTTTGTTGTTGTTAGTATCTCACTCCCCATTGTGAACTCTTCCCCTGGGTTTTTGTTTCCCAAGTGCATTACTTTGCACTTCTTTGTGTTGAATCTAAGCTGCCATACATTTGGCCATTCCTCCAACCTTGCCAAGTCCCTTCTCATCTTTTCCACCCACCTTATGTATCAACCCTGTTGCAGATCTTTATGCCATCTGCAAAGAGACATACCATATTTCATCACCATTTTGAAGCTGCCCCTGAATAAAAGCCACATAAAAATAAAATAGTTAATAGAAACCACCCCCTGATTTGTAGCTGCGGCATTGACAGGAGTCCTGAGGCATCCTATGTCCAAAAACAGGATTGATTCCAAAGATGCCATGCTGAGTGGTAAATTAAATAATGCAGTCCAAACAGGGAGAGCTTCAATGATTGCATGGTACAGATGCCTATTCACTACCCAAGTAAGCCCAATACTGGTTAACTCAGGTGGAGGCAGGAGAGACAGATGTAAGGTAAAACTCTGGTGGTGCTCCCCTGAAGAGACCAGCACTATTAGACATTTTTACTCATTTTGGTTTAGGGCTCACCAGCAAATAATGGCATTTGTCTAAAGGGATCACTGGTCAGCATAGCAGTAGTGGGCCTTCATGGTAGCGGGTTACCAGGACCCCAGTGTAGTAAAGATTGAAATCAACAGCTGCTCTATAGAACAAAAATGGAAACTCATGGGTAGCCCACAGAATAAAACTGGTAAAGCCGAACAGAGACAACTACTTGAACACCATAGAAATTACAAAACAGAGATCAGTACAAGGATGGCATTCGGCATGTTTATAATTAAAGCTACCCCGATTAGAAGCTGACGCCATTTAGAAGTTGTGGCAAAAAACAAAAAGAATATAATAGCGGCTTCAAAACAGTGAAATACGGTACTTTTCCTTCCAGCCCTCTGCAATGTTACTTATAAAGACATTAAGGAGGACCAGTCCCAGTACTGAACCCTGCGGTACCCCCTAGTAACCCCCTTTCTTCAGAGTGGACTCTGTTTACTATTACCCTCTTCGTCCGGTTGTCCAGCCAATTTTTTACTCATGCTACCACCTTGGGACCCACTCCAAGGCTAGCTAACTTGTATATTAATCTTTTGTGTAGGACTGTGTCAAATACCTTGCTAAAGTCTAGGTAGGCCATGTCCACAGCCTCTCCCTGGTGTACTACTTTGGTCACCCAGTCAAAGAAATCTATTAGATTCATCTGACATGAACTTCCCATTGTGAATTCATGCTGCATTGAGTCCTGTGCCCCGCTGGCCTCTAGGTACTCAACAATTCTTTCCTTCATAAGTGATTCCATCATTTTCCCTACCACTGAGGTAAAACTAACTGGTCTATAGTTTTCTGCCTCTGCCCTACTCCGACTTTGTGAAGTGGAATCACATTCGCCCTCCTCCAGTCTTCAGGTACCACCCCATCCTCCCATGATTTGTTGAAAAGGGTAGTCAGTGGTGTCACTAGTTCTACCCTTAGTTCATTAACAATTCTGGGGTGAATCCCATCAGGCCCCATTGCTTTGTCCACCTTCAGTTTTTTAGAGTTTTTCAGAACCCTTTCTTCTGTGAATGTACTGGTATTTACCCCCCTACTAAGAGTGTTTCTCTTGCTTGGTTAGGTACCTCCCCCTCCTCTTCTTTTGTGAATGCTGTATAATTAGTTGGCTCCAACAATCTGAGAACAAAGCTGCATAAAATAGTCACTACCAAGAAAATTCCTGAAAAGAAGTGGGGTTAGACAGTTACAGCTGTAAGAACAACATGATGAGAGGCCAAAAACTCAAAACCTATATTGCTATTTTAAGAAATGATCCATAAGACAAAATGTAAATGAGGATTTTAGCAATACTTCAGAACATGACTTAATGGGGGGGCCTTCACTGAGACCACCTGGGAATAGAGTCTGCAGAGTAAAAATGCAAAACCTTTCTCTTCTACAGAGTTGAGACACCTTTCAAAGTCATGCCCAACTTCTCAATTCCCATGAATTTGACACCCTGAGATGTGCCATGCTGCATCCCTTTGAAATGTTTAGACATTGCATAGTTGATATTTTCTGTCCTAATAGCAGTCAGGTGCTCACTAATCCTCATTTTGAGTATCCTTTTTGTTGTACTTATAAGGTTGCTCCACACGGACACCATAACATATAAATTACTCTAATTATGAAGCGGTTGATAAAGCCTTTGAATCTGAATTTCCTGGGATCATCTTTTGGATGTTGGAACTCTTTGGAACTGATGGTATTTTTACAGTAGACACAGTTGCCAGATTTGTAGTTATCATATGGTAAACTTGGAATCCATGTGTTTTTTTTCTGATTGGTTGAAGAGAAGCATGTACAAAAGTGTCCCTGAGATTTTTGCCTCATCTGAAAGTAATATGTGGTAGGATCTGGAATGCTTCCTTTAGTTTGTTATCCATTTAAAGTAAACCTCAATTGTTCTTTTTAATGTTACCCAAGTTTCGAGTCGTCCAGTTGAACCGGGTGGAGAAGGTACTTTTTTTTGTTCTGTGTCTGTGATTTCATTCTTCTCCATTAACAGTGTGATCCTATTCATACTACTAACTTCACTCTTGCTCTGTATAATGACTCTCCCTGGATAGTCTCTGGCCCAGATATTCAAACTGCGCTCAAAACTGGTGCAACAGCAGGAGCAAGCACAAACCAGTTGCGCAAATGCGCAACAGGTGCGATATTCAAACATGGAGCAGAGCAAATTGCGCAAGCAACCAACGTCTGAATATCGCACATACTGCGTCATCGCGCAACCAGGAAGGAGAAGCTGAGCCAAAATGCTGTGCTATGGCGCAACCATGGAAGCTCAGCTGAGCAGTGCAGAGCTGCCATAGCGCAAGCACAGCCCCCCAGAGCAATGGAACTGCACATCTCAGGGAGGCAGGCTGGGCCCACCGCCAGCCATGCCACACATGGGCACAGGAACTCACTGCAGAACCCACACCACACTGGCACACCCCAAGCACAGCATCACTGGGGTGGGACGGCTGATCCGTGCCCAGGGGACAAGCCAACTAAAGCATAGCAGAGCCATGACGCCCAGCACAACCACTGGCAGGCAGAGAGTACCACACCCAGGGGTTGACAACCACAGTGCACATCAGTCCCCTCTGTCACGCACAACACAGCGTGCACCGTTGCCCCCAAGACACGCTCATGTGCAGTGACAGGCACTGCAGGAAACACCATGCACCCCGTGCCACCGTCCAACCCCATGCTGCAGAGAAGCAGACCACCCAGACCCACCCTGTGCACCCAGCAGTGGGTGGCAGCAGATGGCGAGAGCAACAGAAAGGCAATGCTATGCTGGTGATACCTCCCCATGAAGACACACACACACACACACACATATCCAGGACCATAGTAGCCCAGATGGCATGTACACCCTGCAACGGAGCACCCAGAGCCAGTTGCAAGCAGACACCAACACAGCAGTTGTACCAAAATAGAATTTTATATTCAAACAAAAAGAGGTAACAAAACAGCTAAAACTATGTACAAGTTGGGGGACGGTAAAGGCAGGGGTGTGCAAGGGAAGGAAAACAACTTGGAGAGGGAAGTCAGGGTGAAAGGGATGGGGAAGAGGCAAATAAAGGTGGGCTACAGCCAACAGGCTCCTGCTCCTCCCCCTGCCGTCTTCCCCTCCTGTGTCTGTGCCGCCATTCCCCCTGTTGCTGTAGGGCTTGCAGGAGCTCTCTGTTGTCGCCGGCCAGCTGTGTCAGGCGCCGGACATCATGCGCCATGCGCCGAAGCACACCGAGGCCTAGGAAAATGGGAACACAGTCAATGGCTGAGACTGACCACAACCCTGAACACCACCCAACCTGCAACCCAGCTAACCCAATGTGCTGCACATGTGATGGCATGCACCACCCACAGTGAACATGCACATGGCCATCACAAACAGGTGGCACCAACATGCACCACCGCCCACACACACATCTTGCCCACGCCAATCACAGTACAAACTAGGCTGTCATGTGATGTTGCAACGTGGTGCGATGCCAGTCACACAGCTATGTGCCCAGTGCATGCCTGGACCACCTGTGATGCATACACAGGCGTGTCGTGATGCTGCACTGTGATGCAGGTCACCTGTCACGCCTACATACATGGATACATAGACAGTGTCGGCATATGGGGCCTATGGGACACCTAGTCTGGCCATTTGGCCTTGTACGATCACTCTCATGTCCTATAAGTCCATTCCCCTCACTGACCTCCAAAGTCCCTCATGGCGAGCCCACAATAGATCTCCGTGACCAAGTCAGCCCCACCACATCCTCTGGCAGGGTGTTCACTCGTCCACCACCCATAATGTGAGGAAACACATTCGCATGTTTCCTTAAACGAGCCCCCTCCAACTGCATCCCATGCCCTACACCTGGAACATCCCTCTCACGCTGACAAATATTGGTTCCTGCACACTGTTCCCCCCCTGACAATACCGATGACCCCATCATATCACACACCTCCTCCCCTCCAGGAGTACATGTTCAGTTCCGTCAACCTGTCTGCATAGGACATGATGCAATCCATGCACCATCCATGTCGCCTCCTGTGAGCGCTCTCCACCCAGTCCCTGTCCATACGCAGCTATGTGTTCGGAACTGTACACTGTACTCCAGTGTGGGGACTCACTAGTGTTACGTATAGTGGAACTACTACCACCCATCTGGTTGTGTCCATCATGGTTGGTGGTCCTGCCCCCCAGCATGCAATAGCATCCATGGCGTAATGATACTCACACTCCTCCAGCAGCTCAGTCTGCCGCTGCTGCTGCTGCTGTTGATGCTGCTGCTGCGCGCTGTGGGCCGGCGGCCTGTGGGACTGGGAGCCTGGCATGGCCCACATCAGCTCGTCCGGCGCCCGTCACCATCCGGCCTGTGGGAGACATATGGTGAGACAAATATCAGTGTGACTCAAAGCAGAGTGCCCCCTACCCCAGTAAGACTGCCTGCCCACACCATAACCATCCATCGCACAGCTGCACACACTGACACACCGATGCTGTACCCAGGCACACACACACCCCTACAGAGAATATGGGTGAATAGATGGTACCTCCGTGGCCTAGGCACCAGGCCCGCCCTGTGTGGGAGCATAGCCCGCTAACAGCCGGGTCCCTCCGGTGAAGATCACTGACCGGTGCCGGCACTGCTCCGCGGACCCGGCCAGTGACCCCACCAGGTCAGTGGCCACTTGCTGCCACATGGGTCCTCGGTCCGGTGGGGGCCTCACCTACAGTTGGTCATAGTGGGGCTCCACTAGGGCCTGGGTTAACCACCTCAACTTGGCTCCCACGGCACCTCCTTCCTAGCCATGGCACCAACTTTACAGCAGGCAATATGGCGCCCGCTGCGCTGTGACCCACATGGAGTTGTTGCGCAATAGACCAGCACAGGCACCTGTCGCTGTTAGCTCTGCGTCCGTCACTACATGGCACTGTAGCCAGACAGGCGCAATAAGGGACGTACACGCATGAGCATGCACTCAGCGCCCAGGGGTCAGAGGGCATACCCAGGTCCACGGCAATGGCGCAAGGCTACGCACGCAGCCATAGGATGCATAGGTTTCCTCTTGGCGACTACGAGCACAGCACCAGTGCCACAGGGACTATCGGCAGAAGTGCCACAAGCGCCATATAGTGCCCAGTGCTGCAGCGCCACTGGCACAATGGTGGCCATGTCCAGAATAGCCTATCCGCTCAGCAGTTCTGCGCAGCACGATCGACATGCGTAACCCGTCTGGGCATGCGCCAATGCAGTGTAACGCAACCACAAACATGCGCCATCGGCTCAGCGGCCTTCCCTATTGCGCTAAAGCGCATTCACAGCATATTCGGCCGACATATGCAAAGCAGGCGATCAGCCATTCAAAAGCGCAGTGGCCTCGATTAGCATTCATTAAGTTAGCCACACCTCATTTGCATGTGTTGCGCTATAAAAATCTGACACTGGGTTGTGGCTGACCAGATGGTTGTTGCAGCTGAGAGGTGAGTTACATGCTGTGTGATGCTCAGGACAATGCACATGGGCAGGGTGCTGGAGGGTGTCGCGGGATGAGGGGCTGAGCATGATGAGGGCACTTAGAAGGGGCAGAGGGCACCCTTTCCATCAGTATCTGCCAGGCAGTGAGAAAGGGGGTCTGCCCCGCCTGCAGCTATGCTCATGGGGAAATGCTGTGGACTGCAGGAGTGACAGGTGTCCACTTCACCCATACAGATCAGCATGACTGGCGAGAACCAGGCCGAGGGTGGTGGCGGGTGTGGAGGAGGCGAACTTCACCACAGCAGAGACCGAGGCCTCTTCCAGGCCTACCTGGAGGATGAGCCGCTTTGAGTTGGGCGGAGGGGCACCTCAGCAGCGTGCAGCTGCATGGGAGGAGTAGCTCTGGCCCGTCAACGCCGGAAGCCTACCAGCTCTGTGCAGGAGTGCCACAAGAAGATGGGGACTGACCGCGGGAGGCTGAAGGAGAAGGTGGCAGCCTTCAGGGTGCACGTGCTGCCACTGGTGGGGACCACCAGTGGTGTTGCAAGCTGACCCGACGAGAACACTGTCGTGGCCATGCAACCCAGTGCCATTACGGAGTGTTCTGGCGGAGGATTCCAGACAGGTGGAAGCCCATCACTGCACGGTATGTCATGGTGATCTTGTGGGGGCGGCTGTTGTTCATGCACTCACATGTACTCTCTTTCTGTTTCAGAATCCTGTTCGTCTGCAGGAGGCGGTGGTGGTGGGTGCTGACAGTGAGGCAGACCTGCTGGACCAGGAGGAGGATCTTCCACCTCCGCCAGCAGCCTGCAGCACTGCAGCAGCAGCCAGCTGGGCTGACAACTCCGCCCGGCAGTGATACGGGTGCAGGGGTGCACAGCCTGTGTCATAGCAGTCTGGCATGCAGGTGTGCCAGCATGCTGTGCCTATGGCAGTGGCACGCACCGGCACTGGCCAGGATGGCGGGCCTGCAATGGCCAGTGAGAGTGTGTGTCCCACGAGGGACACACGGCAGAGCCAGCACACGTGCCCCGGCCGTCAGCTCACACCTGTGTGCCAGCATGCTGGCACAGTCACAGGCTGGGCCTGTCAGCACCGGTGGGGCAGCACGGTGGCTGAGCAGGTGTCTGGCACTGTTGACAGCACAGGGGTGGAACAGGTGGACCTGGGGCTCAGCAGTGGAGGGCAGCAGCAGCAGTTGCACACCAGGCCTGGGGACAGCGTCCAGGCAGTGGCACTTGTCCACCGCCCTTGGATCAGCCCATACCTGGTCCTGGTGAACACGGCCACCCTCGAGGGTGCTGTGCAGCCAGGACCATCCACACCCTGGGGTCCACGATGCCATTGGGGCACAGTACCCTTTGGGCGTGCACACCGCCTGCTGCAGGGTCAGTACAGCTGCAGGCGGGGTTGCAAGGTCGTGGAGGGCACTGACTGTGTCCGTGGAGGCGGCAGCAGGGGTGCTCGGGACGGGCCGAGATGGTCCATATGCGGACGGATGTGACCGCTGCCATCGACCAGGCCCAGGCAGTGGTCTCTGGCGACGCATTGACCACACTGTCTGGTGACCCTGTACCATGCACCCACACAGTCGCCTCCACTCCCGTTCAGCGTCATGCGACACCAGGCCTGTTGACGCCGGGTTCTGGCTGGCATCCACAGCACCCCTGGTGCAAGATTTCTTTCTCGGGATGCAGACCCTGTGCAGAGCAGGTAGCGGTCATGCACTGGGGACCCTGGTGGTGCAGTGCCCCCACGTGGCTCCCGCGCAGCCTGCCAGTGCTGCTAGGCCACGGCGGGCTGCCCATGCATCCGTGGTGGCCGGGACAGTGCTCCTGACTGAGCTGTCTCCCAATGCAGGCCCTGTCTGGTGCTGCCCTGTGTGCAATGTGTGTCATGGTGGGCAGTGCACTGCTGGGTGCTCTGCTCTGCAACTGACACACGGACCACCTCACTCTCCCAACTGCTGTCCACAGGTGCGTGTGGATGATGATGCCTGCATTGCACTGTACACCAAGGTGCAAGGTTGCCCAGGTCCTACACATATGCCGTGGACAGTCCAGGTGGTGAGGTGGTTGGTGGTGCTGTGTGATAGCGTGTAATTTCCGCATTGCTGTGCTGCTGCCCTGTATGCTGCCTGGTGTGTGTGTGTGTGTTTATTTGAGTGCTCACCTCTCTGCTAATGTGTTGGTATCGTAGACCCTTCAACTCCCTGACCTTCATGCACGGTGTGTTCCCTGTGTGCCTGTGGTTTTGCGCATAGACAGTGTTGCCTGCACATGTCCCTTGACTTACCTGTGTTGTGCGTGGTGCTCTTCTGCAATGGTGTCCCAGTGCAGCTGGCCCTGCCGGGTCAGTCAGGGGTCCCTCCATCCTAGGGGCGGCTCATCACCCATATCACCGGGCGCCCTGGCGTCCCCATCGCTGTCCCCTCTTGGACCTGTATGGCTTATCCCATGGTCTTTGGCCATGTTGTGCAGGATGCAACAGGCCAGAATATCCCACAGGCCTTTTGGGGCTGTACTGTAGGAGCTCTGCTGGAGGTGTCCAGGCATCGGGCGTGCCTTGAGTATCCCAAACACCCACTCTATGATGTTCGTGTTGCGGCGTGTGCCTCATTGAAACCGTGCTGCGCTGGGGTCGTGGGGGCGCCAGTATGGTGTGAGCAGCCAGGACGGAGTGGGTATCCACAGTCACCTGTGTGGAGATAGTGGAGATCAGTGTTAGGTCAGGTCCATATTGCCCATATCCTTGTGTGCCACTACCATGGCACCTGTGTCATTCCACCCTTGCACAGAGTTTGCATTCCATACATGTGTACTCACCCACTAGATGACCCATGGGGATGTTCCCACTCTCGAATCGATGGCACAGTGCAGATTGGTGCCATAAGGCATCATGTGCTCCGCCAGAGTGTGTGGCTGAACATTGATGATGCACCCAGTGGCATCACACACCACCTAGCAGTTGACACTTGAGTAGCCCTTTCGGTTCCCGATATGCTTGCCCGTGGGAGGCCAGGTGGCGTCACGAATAGCCACATGGGTGCAGTCTATGGCACCTAACTTGCCCAGGCATTTGTGCTACCCTGTGGAACTCCTGCATGTTTATGCGCTCTGCCGCGGTGCTGGGGAAATGGATGTACTCCGCGGCATGAGGCAGCAGTGTGCTGAGGAATTGGGTGAGGATCGTGGCGTGGCTGACTCGTGATGCCTGTGGTGTCCCCTGTCGGCCTCTGGAAGGTGCCCGTGGTGAGCAGGCACATGCAGGCTGTCACCTTGGTCTCCACGGACAGAGCGTGACTCCGTCATGAGGGTGCCTGCATCACATCACTGCACAGCTCACTGAGCCGTCTCAGTATTGCCCTGTTCAGGCGGTCCGGGCCACGATCTCAACATCACTGTACAGCTCGTAGCTGATGCCAGACGCGATACCGCCTGTCGGGGCATACGCCCGGCAGACCCCTCCACGGCCACGTCCCCTGCAGCATGCTGTCTCACCCCTCATTACAGCTTCCATGTGGAAGCTGACACTATCCATCTCCTGGCTTCTGCCCCCAGCTGCTGTTCCTGTTTACCCCACTGCCCCCACTGCTGCTTCCACTGCACGGGCACCCCACAGCCTCTCTGTCCTCCAGGACCCACTGTCCCTCTCTGTCCTTCCTGCTCCTGTCTCTGTCTCTCTCTCTCTCTCTCTGTCTCTCCCCCGGTTTGCGGCCTGCTCGAGTTCTTGCGCCGCTCCCTTGAGCCGTTTTATTTTGGCTCAAATCCGGTACTGCGCAACTTCCGGCTGAGCCACTCTTGCGCATTGCGCAAGTGTTCAAATATCGCATTGCGCACTTTATGCATGGACCCGCCCCCTTCGGTTGCGCATGCCTTCATTTCCATGCGCTGTGCTCAGCGTGTTTTCCGGTCAAGCGCTGGCCCCTTCTCAATATCGCAGAATGGCGCATTTTGGAGTTACGATGCAAGAACCCTGTTGCACATGGCGCAACCCTTTTGAATATCTGGGCCTCTGTCTCTAATCATTGCTCTATGTCCAATACAGTTTTTTGAAATTCATTTTCATTGGAAGAACTGGGTTTGATTCTCATAAATTTACTTTGTGGATTATTTTTCCCGAGTGAATTCTGATGGCAACTGTTTCCATGTAGGATGATATTTCATACTGGGTGTTCATACTGGCTAATTAGACAGAAGAAGACTACTACCCATCGACTCTGTCTATCCGTCTAGCGGATCTACTCTTGCCCACCTTTATCTATATAAATGTGAAGGTTTCTTTTAAAATCAGTTAAATCTTTATATACTACAATTTGATTCCATAATCTACCCATTCTTTGTATGAAACTGTTAAATCTGGATATGTTAGTGTATTGTTCCAGCTTAGCCTGACTATTATGTAGGCCAGCCCATTGTCGCAGGGGTAGGGTGCTAACCTGAGACACTGGTGACCCAAGTTTGGGAATGGACCTGGGATGCTAGAGGGCCAGACAGGGGGGGGAAGAAGGATTGAACATCCATAGACTGCTCTCCTTTTCCAGGGGGGAGGGTGGGGAGTGTGTCAGTGCTACACTGACACCCAGTGGAGGCTAGGTGTATGTCTTGTGCTGACACCAAGCACATTCAGAGGGTGGGGCAGATGCTGGTCATCATTGCATGTCCCCACCTTCACAAAAACACCAAGAAAAAGCCTGACACCCACTGTCTGGATGACACTCACCCCTGACTGCAATTGGCTCCCAGGCCAACCTCCACCCTATCCCATCAATTGCGGCACCCTTCAGAGGGGTTTGGTGCCATGACCCTGCCATGGGAAGTAAGCCAGGGGGTACTGGGAGGGCGGGTGATGTGGGAGTTGCAGCCGAGGGTCCATGACCAGGCAGATGGCACAGGAGGTGGGAGGCACCAAAACAAAATAAAAAAATAAAAAAATTTAAAAACTGACTATTATGTGTTTGTTCTCAGTCCCTGTGGCTTATTTTGGATTTCTATACCCATTTCATTCAATAATCCAATGTCCTTTATTATTTTAAAAGACATCAATAAGTTCCCTCTTCTTCTTCTAGATTCTAACCTATACAATCCTGTCTTTATTAATCTTTCCTCGTATTTCATGTGGCTCAATCCCCCAATCATTTTTGTCATTCTACACTGTACACTTTCCAACCTGTCTATATCCCTCCATAGCTATGGATTCCATAGTGGTGAACCATAATCCATGCTGGGGCGAACATGTTGATTGTAAAGAGGTAGTAGACAATTTACATCTCTTCTTAAAAATATCTTTTTGACCCCATTTGTTACATAATTAGATTTTTTATAGATTAGCTGATGTGAGGACCGAAGTTTAGATCTTGATCAAGTAGTATCCCTAAATCCTTCTCAGTTGTAATTTTTTTAATTATCTGAATAGGTAAGTAGTAATCATGTCTTGTATTATTTTTCCCAAAAAAGAGTGGAACATTTTTTTCACATTAAACAGCATTTCATTGTCATATGCCCAACTATAAATGGTCTCCAGGTCTCTTTCTAATGTTATCCTATCTGCCTCTGTCTCCACTGGATCCTAGTTTCACATCATCAACAAACTTTATAAAGTGACTATTTATGCTGCTTTGTAAGTCTCCAATAAAAAGAGAAAACAGCACTGGGCCCAACACAGAGCCCTATGGCACCCCACTAGTAACTCCTACCACTCCACATTTGAACCCCCTAATGTATACAGATTGTTCTCTATCATTCAACTAATTCTGTATCCATGTGGTAATTCTTGTATCTACCTGATGTGAACTAATTTTCCTAAGTAATACTGAATGTGACACCTTATCAAAGGATTTTTGAAAGTCTAGAAATAAGGTAACCCTTTGTTAATTTTTTTGTTTACTTCTTCAAAGAAACATGATTGTTTGGTTATGCAAGCTCTGTTTCTTAAATCCCGTGTTGCTTCTTGTCCTGATATCCAACTCTATTTAACTCTTCCTCTAGCTTCTTTTTTATTAAACATTCTGCTACTTTACACAGTATACAAGTCAGACTAATAGTGCGATAGTTGCTTAATTTAGATTTGTCACCTTTTTTGAATAGAGGAATAACCTCAGCTTTAGTCCAATTCATTGGTATAATTCCAGGGTTAAATAATGCATTAAAGATGTGGGTTAGTGGAGGCACAATGAGATGCTTAACTTCTTTTAGAAACCATGGATGTAAGTTATCAGGGCCTGCCGACTTTTTTTCTTTGAGTTTAGACAAAGGGTCCAGTACTTCTGTGGGGCTACATAAGTCTCCAACAAGTGTTACATGATTTGTATTATATGATTTCTTTAATTATATGGTTTTACAAAAAAACAGAACCGAAATATTCATTAAATTATTCTGCTAGAATGATGGTAGGGTCGTATACGTGTTCCCCTTCTATGTTAATTGGATCAACATAATGATTTTTCTCTTTATAAATGGACACAGTTCTATTTCCAATTTGTTTGTAATATTTAAACTTCTAGAATTCAGTGTCAGGATTTTAAGCCCCTCTGTAGCATTTATTTGTTTATTTTGAGTCAATTTATTGCCATGATCTGCAGCTTGTACAAGAATTACCATGCATCTCCCCTCACAATCTAGTTTAAATGGGAGTCAATAACCACCTTTAGTCTATTTCCCAATTTTCTGCTCCCTATTTTATTTAAGTGCAGTCCATCGTGGCTAAAATATCTTAGCTTGTCCTCAAATTCCTCCCAATGCATAATATATTTATGACTTCCTTTAACATCCATTGACTGAGACAATTATTAATATTTTTAATTTTTGCATTCTTGTTTTTCCCAGCTCTTGGCATCGACAAGATTTCTGACAAGACTAGTTCATTTATGATGCTCTTAGATGTTTCCCAGATATTAATATAATCCTGTTTTATTTCATTCTCATTTTGCTTAGCAGTGTTATTTGTTCCATGTAACAAAATCATATAGGAATTATCTTTTTCTCTGACTATATCTGGGACATTTTCTGAATATCCTTGATTTTTTGTGCCCCTGAAAAATAACTTGTTGTAATGCCTTCCTTATTTCCACAGGCTGCATATATATCAGTAAATTTGAGGACTGAGTTGCCAAGACATAATTTTTTTTTTTGTTTAAGGAATTTTGTTGGTTACTGGGCTTTAGGTTGATTTCTTCTGTGTTGGGATTTATATTACATGCATTAGAGGATATTCTTCTCTTGTGAGTGTTGTCCTGCTCATTTCATCCCTTTAGTCTCATTGGTTGTTGCATTGTCTGTACCAAGTTTCATTGCAGTTAGATTAGTAAGTGCTTCTTTACTACTTGCCCCTAACACTGCCCTCCATCTCTTCCAGCAGCTCAAACATGTTGTATAATTGCACGTTGTTTAATTATAGGTTATGGCATCTTCTACACTTGGGACCTTCTTTAATTATTCTCCACTCTTCTATTTCAGCCTTCTCTATTTCCTGCTGTTCTTCATTTTTATCTCACTTTCCTTTTTCCAAGGTAGCTACATTTATGATGTTCACTACACTGATGCTGACACCCAAATTTTGATTGCCTGTCTCATTGATTGTATTAACAGCATTATCAATGAAATCTTCTAGTATAGATATTTAATTTTGTGTGTTTACCCTTTTAAGTAATCTTTCTATCTCCTGTAGTAGAGTTACCACAAGTGTACATTTCTCACAGACACATGTTTCTAATCCACCCCTTTTATGTACATGTTGCAGGATTCACACATAGACAAAGTGTCTTCCATTTTGGGCTTACTTGTTCCTCAGTTAGACTTAAAATGACACAAGCCCCTCTCAGTTGGATCTAATAATGTCTAGTATGTTTCAAGTAATCTTTCAATGTATATCTGGCTAGCATGCAAACAAACCCTTTTGTTGCTTAAAGAAAATGTTTTATGGTCCTTTTATCAAACTGTGGTGACACTTCTGACTACTTTGTCATGAACAATTATCTTGTCACAAAATCTGAATATTAGTTTACTAACCTTTCTGCCCCTTATATAACGCATGTATCTTGGCTCCCATGTCTGCTCAAGCTTGCTCCACTCACTCAGCAACTGGCTTTTATAGTGTTTTCAGGCAGGAAGTGAGTGAGTCATGTGACCACCCGTTTGTTTCTACCTGCTCAACATGCACTACCCAAACATTGTTAAAATAGCAGAGATGTGCTAGTAAAACAGGGTACTAGTCCCTCAAAGCAAGTTGCATTCTAAAACATTAAAAGCTGCATAAACATCAGGTGGAAATTGGCCAGTAGTCCTCACTATTCAGCTCATGGACTATAATTCCCAAGGTTTACTGGTGTGTTACTAGGCAACAGTCCCAGGGCCTTTTGTGCCCCAGAGCAAAATATCTACTGTTCAGGCAAGTAACGTATAACTGTAACCCACACAGATGTACTGTAAGCCTCCTTACACATGCAGGAGTCTAATTAAATTGTGTACTTCTTTATGTAGGTTTTCTACAGAGTTTTTTTTTCAATACTTCCCAGCTTACAGATTGTCAAGTCAAGGAATTTCTCAGCTTTTTTGTTAAAGTCATTCATGAATTTAAAATTTTGTCTATAGTTGTTAATGTATTGGATGAATTGTCTCAGAAGGATGCCCGCTCCTGTCCAAATAATAAGAATGTCATCAATACAGTATATCACTTATATAGCTTAGTATAGTGATGGAAATCATTTGGCTGATCCTGTATGTAGTGAGTTTCCCATTCTCCCACATAAAGATTAGCCATATTCAGTGCAAAGGTAGTCCCCATTGCTGTTCCCATTTTATAGGATGTAACAGTTGTTTTCAAAAAAGAAGTAGTATGTTTCTAGAACAAACAGAGCCAATTCCAATATGAAGTGAGTTACAGGCATGACTCCACTCTCTCTTTTATCATGAAGTACATGAGACAGAGCCATGAGGCCACCATCATGTGGAATATTTGTATATAATCTTTCAATGTCTTTAGCCCCCAAGATATAATTTTCTTTAAGTTCCATTCTTTCCATTTCTTTCATTTTCCAAATGACGTCACCTGTGTTCTTGAGGTAAGATGGTATTTCGGGTACCCATTTTTTAATAAAGTCATCCACATATTTAGGACATGGTTCCATAGTGGAACCAATACTGGAGACAATGGGCCTTCCAGAGTCTGGTAGGGTTCTTAAGAATTTTTGGTAATAGGTAAAGTGTTGATTTTCTGGGGTGGTTGACTTTCAAAAAATTGTATTCTGTCTCAGTAATCCATGCCACACGTAATGCTAGTGGTAAAAATGTGTTTGGCTTTTCTTTAATATCAAGTGTTGAAACCCTAGTCAATTTGAGATAATATTGGGTATTGTTGAGTTGTCATGTAATGTCCCATACATAGTCCTCTCTTTTCCAAAAAATAGTGTCCCCACCTTTATCTGCTGTCTTAATGATAGTGTTAGTGAGGTTTTCCAATTAATAAATGGCTTGTTTTTCTTTTTTTAGTGTAAGAAGTAGCAAGGAGGTGTCTCTTGTGTTTGCTTGTACTGTATCCCATATTAAGTGTGACCCAAGAATTTGCTGTGTGAACTAAAAAAAAAAAAAACTATATAGTTTTTGGGCTGGATGGAAATTTTGAGATGAAGATGAAGAATTCTTTGGTTCTACATTAAGTGTAACCCAAGAATATTTTTTGTGTGAACCTAAAATTCATATTTTTTTGAATAGCTGAAGCTTTTTATGTATAATCTAAGATTTTTTAGGTTTCACATTAAGTACAGTACTGCAACACCAGTTTATGACATAAAATGACTAAAATAACTAAGGGAAGAACTAATAACACCACTGATTACCCTTTTTAATAAATCATGGGAGGATGGGGTGGTACCTGAGGACTGGAGGAGGGAGGATGTGATTCCCCTTCACAAAAGTGGGAGCAAGACAGAGGCAGAAAGCTACTGACCTGTTAGTTTGACCTCAGTGGTAGGGAAAATGATGAAATCTCTGCTGAGTGAAAGAATTTTTGAGTACCTAGAGGCCAGTGGGGCACAGGACACAAGGCAGCATGGATTCACAGCAGGAAAGTCATGTCAGACAAATCTAATTGATTTCTTTGACTGGGTGACCAAAGTAGTGGACCAGGAGTGGCTGTGGACATGGCCTACTAGACTTTAGCAAGGCATTTGACACAGTCCCACACAAAAGATTAATAAGCATATTAGCCAGCCTGGGAGTGGGTCCCAGGGTGGTAGCCTGTGTAAAACACTGGCTGGACAACAGAACACAGCAGGTAATAGTAAATGGAGTCTGCAGTGAGGAAAGAAGGGTTACTAGTGGCTGGGGTACCGCAGGGTTCAGTACTGGGGCCAGTCCTTTTTAATGTCTTTATAGGTGACATTACAGAGGGACTAGAAGGGAAAGTTTGCCTCTTTGCAGATGACACAAAGATCTGCAACAGGGTTGATATGCAAGGTGGGGTGGAAAGGATGAAAAGGGACTTGGCAAAGTTGGAGGAATGGTCAAATGTATAGCAGCTTAGATTCAATGCAAAGAAGTGCAAAGTAATGCACCTGGGAAACAAAAACCCAGGGGAAGAGTACATGGGGGTGAGATACTGACAACAACAAAATGGAAAGGGACCTGGGGTAGTCATATCAGATGAAATGAAGGTGGACCAGCAATGTGAGAAGGCAGTAAGGAGGGCTGGGGGGATACTGGGATGCATAGGGAGAGGCATCACCAGTAGAAAACAAGAAGTTGTTGGCCCTCTGTACTGACAGTTGGTAAGAACACATCTGGAGTACTGTGTACAGTTCTGGAGACCCCATCTCCACAAAGACATAGACAGGGTGGAGGCTGTCCAGAGGAGGGCAACCAAAATGGTGCAGGGTCTGCACCAAAAGAAATATGAAGAAAGTCTAAAGGAGCTTAAGATGTATAGCCTTGAGGAAAGGATGGAGAGGGGGTACATGATAGAAACTTTCAAATACCTCAAGGGAATCAACAAAGTCCAAGAGGGTAGCATCTTTCAGAAAAAGAGATGTGCAAGAACAAGGGGGCACAATTTGAAGATAAAGGGGGGACAGCTCAGAGGTTATGTTAGGAAGTATTTCTTCACAGAGAGGGTTGTAGATGCATGTAACAGCCTTCCTGAGGAGGTCATAGAGTCAAAATCAGTGGGGGAATCCAAGAATGCATGGGACAGATATAAGGCAGTTCTAGTGGGGGTAGGAGGAAGTAGGCTGTTGGTTAACTAGGATCTGCAGCTTATCCATTAGGTAGGGAAATGGGAAGACTAGGTGGGCCATTTGGTCCTTATCTGCTGTCATAGTTTATGTTTCTATGTAAAATAAGATGTGTTTGTTTCTCACATACTTTCATTCATAACTTGGACATTTTACATTATTGTAATCCCACATTTTCAATATAATGTTTACATGACCCAACCTCATGAACAAGGATGGTGGGAATTTTAAAATACAGGTCAAAAGATGATTTTGCAGTCACTCTGTGTTGCAACCTTTTGGGCAGGAATTAACACATTCTATTGATCAAATTCATGAGGTGGGTTCAAAATGTTGAAAATAATTATGAAGAAACATTGTATGTAGGGCTGGCCTTTGGCCCAGTGGGTAGTGTGTTTTGATCCTGTGCTGGTGAACTGAGTTAGAGGGCAAGCTCAGTAAGCCAACTAGATGGGCAAAGGGTTTGGGGGCAGTGCTGCTGGGAGGAGCCACCCCAGCCTGGGAAGGGATGGTGCTGAACTGACTATATAGGCAAGAAGTAACCATATAGTGATGGGAGGTCTTCTCTTAGCATAGAGTCCAGAGGGCCCTGTACCTCTGCACCCATAGCTGCATAGACGTGCATGATCCAGAGAGTCATGCCCTTCTGCAACCAGCTGGACCGTTGGACCTGTGCATCTGCATCTCTAGCCCCATGAAAGCACAAGACCCCTCCCAGAAAGTCTGATGAATTCTTTCAATTCACAGAAAGATTGAGTGCTCCCTTGCTGCAGAGCCCAGATGGCCCTGTGCATCTCCATCTGCTCACAGAAATTCTGAAGGGGCCTGTATGGACAAGGATACCTTCCACTATCTCAAAAAGTAAGAAAATACATTGCAAAAATATTTATTGATGCACCAGTTAGGGTTCACATTAACCTCACAAAAGTAGGAAAAAGTTGCATTAGGGTTCCAACCCAAACTCCTCACCCACCAAGCAGCAAAAGGACAAAACTACACAAGCAACCACAGATAGCCTTCATAAGCTAAGACAAACAACATACAATTGTTTCCAGATGATACAAATGCAGTAGCAATGATGTGATGCCTTTGTGGATTTGTATCTATAGCCACAAGTGTGTATATGTCTTACAGTATGCATCAGTACCTGTGGCTGGAGAAGGGATCCAGTCATAATAGCTCAGACGAAATAGCGTGACAAATAACCACGCATACATAATAACACTACTACATAATAGCACATGCACAATATGGCGCTTGAAATAGCGCTAAATGATTATTCAAATTTATTACTCACGGGTGCTATTTAATGGGTGGCAAGCGATGGCATACTCGGATCTGTGCATTGTGTCTCAGCAAGTGAGATTCATCTGCAGCCAAAAGAGCAGTGAGCTTGCAATCCTACACAGATTCCTATTTCACAGAGAGCGTGTAACTGCAAATAAAGCTTACTACAAATGTTTGCAATATGATAAAGGGCACTGCTTCACTCATTTGCATTTGAAAGGAGATACAGTGTTAAAAGAACTTGGAGAGCATAACCATGTACCTGACCCAGCTGAGCTTACTGTGAAGAAGGCAGTGGCCAACATGAAAGAACAAGCAGAAGCACAGGCCCCACATGGGCCTGTTCTTCTGTCAATAGCAGTAGTGTGGCAATTTGGGTATCACTGATTTCTGTCTGCAGCTGCAGAAGTGCAGATCCCACAGGAGCCTTCTTTTTTGTAGTAAGAAGTCAGTGTGTATGTCTCACCTGCAGCTGCAGAGGCACACACCCTCAGGGGCCTATGCTTCTGCATCCAGAAGTGTATTTATGTCTTTCAGTGTGCATGAGAACCCATAGCTACAGAAGTGCTGGCCCCTTAGGGGCCTGTGCTTCTTCAGACAGAAGAATTGTTATCATGCTGGTATCATGGATTTATATCTGTGGCTGCAGGGGACTGAGCTCTGCAGACAGAAGTAGTATTGTGATTTGAATATCATGGATTTCTATCTGCAGCCTGAGTGAGTGTGTATGATTTGCAGTGAGCATGCCACAGATACAAATCCACAACAGTAGCACATCAGCACTACTGCATTTGTGTCATCTTGAAACAGTTGCATTTTGTCTTAGCTGACGATGGCTGTCAATGGTTGCTTGTGTGGTATTGTCCTTTAACATACGAACATACAAACATATGAAGAAGCCAGCAGAAGAAAGCCATTTGGTCTATCAAGTCTGCTTGTATTGCAGGGTCCACAGCTTGAGCTAGTGTCCCTGCCCTCCCTCACCACTCATCCCATCCTCCCTACCCATGATCGTTACCTTCCCCCTGTGCCTATCCCAGCCTCTCTTAAAGCAGCCCACTGTTTTCAATGAGATGACCTCTCCTGACAGTGCATTCCAAGTGTCCACCACCCTCTCTGTGAAAAAGTGGTTCCTGACCTCCCTTCTAAACATCCCACCCTCCAGCTTAAAACTGTGCTCCCTCATGTTATGGTTGCCACTCAACTTAAAGAGACTCTCCTTATCAACCTTATTTATCCCTTTCAAGTACTTGAAGGTCCCAATCATGCCCCCCCCCCGTCTTCCAGGGAGTACATGTTCAGTGCTCTCAACCTCTTCTCGTATGCCTTACCCTGCTGACCGGCTATCATCTTTTAGCCCTCTTCTAGACCTTCTCCAGCAGGTTAATGTCCTTTTTAAGGTGTGGGCACCAGTACTGAGTTCCATACTCTAGATGTGGCCTTACCAGTGACCTGTACAAGGGTAGTATAACCTCTTCTCTCCTACTACTGATCCCCCAGATATGCATCCTAGCATCTTGTTTGCATTTGCTGTTGCTTTCTTGCACTGCATGGAGTGCTTCAGGTCACTAGTGATCATAACTCTCAGGTTCTTCTCCTCCTCTGATGCAGATACTCGGACTCCACCCAGTTTGTACTCTGCCCTGGGATTCTTGGCTCCAATATGCATAACTTTGCATTTCTTGGCATTGAAGCCAAGCTGTCAGATCCTGGACCACCTCCCCAGCTTTTCCAGATCTTCCTGTAGGTCCTGCATCCCTTCAGCTGTGTCTACTGTCCCACAGAGCTTGGTGTCATCTGTGAATACAGACAGAATTGGTGTCTTTTGCTGCTGGGAGGAGTTAAGGTTGGAAACCCTAACAGCACAGTTCCCTATATTGTGGGGCTAAGCTGAAACCTAATTGGTGCATTGATGCAGTTTTTTGCAAGGAATATATATAAAAGACAGCTCAACACTGATGTGCCAGGTAAAAAATAATACAGTTCAGTAACAACAAAAACCGGCACCATCCACAGCATTCAGGCAGATAGTTTTATTCTTTCCACAAAGTTCTAGTGCATATAAATGAAATAAAAGATAACTCATACTTAAGTAGCTACAACTAGCTCAAACAAGAACACAAGGCATCTGGGGTCTTTGACCTGTTTAGTGTGTGCACTTTTTCAAGGATACTGGACTGCACCAGAACTGACATTTCAATATCCACTGTAACCAGGAAGTAAAGACTGTAACAATGATAAAATGTTTAGTGTATATTAAGTAATTTACAAAAGTAATAACAGTACAAAGTCCATTAAATATAGAGCAGCAGTGACTAGAAATATAAAAGACTTGACATAGGATAAAAAAAAAATCACAGTGCTGGTGAGAGCTTTGAAATGAGTGCATGAATATTCATGGACTTGTCATAGTAAGCATTCGCTCCACCAAGAAGAACAATGTAAAGAATACATTAACATACTGGAGCCATAACCAAAAAAGATACATGGTCTCAAATAATAGATTACTTGAATTAACTTAAAGTTGTGGCTAAAATGTAAATGTTCTCAAATTAAAAGATTACTTGAACTAACAATTAAAGTTGTGACTGTAATTTCTTTTACTTGGTTCATACCAACACATTTAGCACAAGTAGTGCCAATCGTATCTCTGTTCTGAATATTTCTGTTTTCATTTCAGCCTAGGTTGTTTTACTCAAATCTTCACTTCAGTATGAAGCTTTGTATATGTGTTGGTTATTTTCTAATGACAGCCACTGGTCTCTGTGAACTAACAATTTGTCATCTACTTCGAGCAGAGAAAACATACATTATTAAACTTGTATCTACAGTATAAAAATATGAGAGAATGGAAAGTCCACATATCGACACCATCAGTTGCTGACATGGGGCTAGAAATTCAAAAGTGCACCTGGCAATGGAGCAAGTGGTTGCTCCACGCAACTGAGTTGTGCTGGAGCAACAAAAAGATATATTCAAAAGAGATGTGCCATGGTGCATCTCATCTAAATATATAAAAAAATGCCTGCAGCACAAATACAGTGCACTGGCACATCCCCCAAACAGATCTGAATACCAGGAATGGGAAATGCGCCAGTGCATCAGAGATACGCCATGTGCAAATTCCTGATATTCAGACACATATATGCAAATGGGGGCATAATGCATGCAAGGTGCAAATTGGGCCATTTGCATGAGTGGGCTGGCCAGCAAATGCACCTGGCACCCTGCGCAGCATGCAGTGCTGTCAGTGGTGCTCCAGTGGTTCCCCTTCCCTGCCCGAAACCCCAATTGCTGTATAAAGGTCTACATTCATTCCCTGGTAGTCTAGTGGTACCCCCCACACACCTATAACCTCGATCGCTGTATAAAAGTCTACATTCATTCCCTGGTAGTCTAGTGGTACCGCCCTCCCCACCCATAACCCCAATTGCCATATAAAAGTCTACATTGTCTAGCTTGTGGGCTACAATGCTTGTAAACAGCTTGTAGTCCATATTAAGGACAGATATGGGGCAGCACAGTCAGATTCTTGACAGGTTTTAGTATGGCGGAGATTGTGGGCTATTGCCAGGTGTCAGGACAGACTGCAATGGACAGGCATGAAATACAGATTTTCAGCAAAGTGCCTGTGTAGTAATTCTCTTGTAGCTTTGTAAAATTCTGTCCCATATCAATCCAGAGCAAGGCTTTTCCCATTTTAATGTGCTAGTAGGGCAAATGTTAACTCTTCTGAGGTGATGGGGTTGTTTAACTCTTCTTGTTCCTCAGTTGAGTATGAGAAGATAAGGCCCTGTAAGAAACTGTTCAGGGTTCCTTCCTCTGGTGGGGGATCTGATGTGTAGGGGTCCATGTAAAATTATTTGATGGACTCTAGAATGTCTTTGGAGTTAGTGCAGCAATGGCCTCTATGTGGGTGCTTCATTTTGGTTATTGTGGATACTTTTAGTTTTTGTCAAAGACAGTTTGCGAATAATTGTGTTGCCTTAGCTCCTCCTTCATAGTACTTCTGTTGGAGCCAAAGAAGATTTTGTTCCATTTGATAATTTAGTATATCCAGAATAGAGTGCTACATTTGATTTATTATATATGGAAGGAAGGTGTCACCCTGCATATGAGCCACCTGGAGGAAGCAAAGTTTCTCCTACAGGAGCTTCAGTTTCTTTCTGAATTATTTTTTGCATTTGGAGGTGAACACAATGATTCCACCCCACAATACTGTTTTAGTCATGTCCTATAAGGTGGCCGGTGAGATCTTTGGGATATAATTTTCTGTGAGTATGTAAGGGATTGAGCTCTTTAGTAGTGCTCTAAACTCTGGGTCACACATGAGTGAAGGGATAAAGCATCACTGCGTGTTTCTTGGCTCCACCAAGGTTACTAAGGATATGGCTATAGGCCACGATCTGAGAGTAGAATAGAGGCCAGTTTCACCTCTTCTACCCAATTAGCATGTTCTGCTGACATAAATAGGTAGCTGGGGCATGAGTAGTTGTGATGGGTGTTTGAAAAAAATGTGCATTGGTGGTAACATGGGTGAAGGAGCCACCAAGTATCCATCCACCATCCCGAGATCTCCTAGGATCTTTCTAAGATGTTTATGGCAATTTGTTGATGTGGGCATTCTGGGGTTACTGGAGTCTAAGGGTTGCACCTGGAAATGAGCCTCGGCTCAGTGTGCCTTTCCCGGTCACCAAAATTTAAAAAAAAAAATAATAAAATAAATAAGGATGGTTATGCAGTAAACTGAAGCTGCCTCTTATCAAAAAGGGCCTCATCTTGGTGTTGTACAAGTACTGTATGTCTATTAGGAACTGTACACTGGAGGCAGGATGTAAAGACTCGCTATCATGAGCCGTCTGTCATTTAGGGTACTAGACACTGTGGCTAGATTCCTTCCTGGTCTGTGTATGAGGAGGCTACTTTGAAGGAGGAGTGTTTGGGAATAAGAACAGCCATCACTCTTCTCCATCCATTCCCGTAAGTGGAATCAATTATTTGGTCAAAACTATTTTAACAGTTTCTGATGTTCAGCAGTGCTCATATGAGTCTCTTGTAGGAGGAGAAGATGGGGTTTTGGTTTTTTGAGGGATGTTATCATTTTAATCTTTTTTACAGGGCTGGAAAGGCCATTAGCATTTTGCGCGATAATACAAAAAAATGTGACAACATTAGGGACATAACTGGGTTTTGTGTTGGGGTACCTCCCCACACACAAACTGACCATTTCATGTGGAGTTCCTAATTTTGCCTCTTCACTTGTTATTACATTAGTCTGTAACTGGCTAAAAAATAACTTCTGTTGCCTAAGTTTATGTGAAATATGAAATCCTAAAAACTGGGGAAACCAACAAGTCGAAGGGAGCTCAGCCCTGACTCCACCCACTGGGTCGGTGGCAGAGGTTGCAAGCTGGGACATCTGAGGTCAGAAATTGGGAAGTGACATCCAGGGCAGTTCCAGGGTAGTTATAGTAACAGGGAATAGTATCGCCTCTGGGTAACATGATGGGGCTTACACTATAAAGGGTTGTACAAGAACTTATGTACAATTGCAGCTTCCAAGGATGATGGGGGGCGTAATTGCGTCCTCTGCTGGCATAGCTACAAGGCTTCCACCCTAGAGATAGTCAAATGCAAGGTGGTTTAGGGCTCCCATAGCGATCTCAAGAAAGGGAATAGGAAAAGAAAAAAAAGAAGCAGGGGCAAATAAAACTGCAAGAGGGTGTGAGGATAAACGACTTCACTGTCATGCTGTAGCTGACCAATACCACAGTCTCCCCCCCAGCCTCCATTCTTTAACTAAATTTAATGGAGATGAGCTGTCATCACCATGCTGCAGGGCACCTATGTGGCTCTAATAGTGATTCTCTGTTCGCGCAACGCTATGGTGTGGCTCACTCCAGGTCCTAGAGTGTGGTGGGAGGACCCTTCACTGAGGATGGTTGACATTTGGTTTAGTGTCCTGTAGAGGGTAAACCCCCCCCAAAGAAGTTAAACATGCCTGTGTGGTAATTAAGAAATGTGTCTAACACTTCAGCAGTAGTCTCACAAAAATATAATATCGTTTACAGTCCTGGATGTTTAATTTTGGCATTTCAATGTCTTCATGGGTCCTCATGTTCAAAGGCAGAGTCTTAGCAGGCCCCTGAGAGGGATCCTGGCATTGAATATTCTTACCCATCAATGCTGTAAGATCAGAATTAATGTAGATAGACTCCAAGCTTCCTCCATGGGGGGTGGGAACCAACAGGAAGACAGCCTGAGATGCAGCCTCGCACAGCCCCCTCATCTCTGTATTTAGTAATTAGTAAATCTGTAATTACTTAAACATTTTTTACAAGTTTTGAGTTTCCTAGTGCTGCTTGAGGCATGGTCTGGACCCTCTCTAGCATAGCCAGCACACCACCAAGTTTGGATTATATCCTGCTCTCTTTCAAATTTGGAGGTTAATGTATTGCTGAGTCTGCAAGGCTGTGTGGAGGTGACTGAGCCACAGGCCCCGATCCAGCCACTGTAGTAGCTGTCCAGTACCCAGTGCCTCCTTTTTGAAAATCACAATTTGTGTACTCCAGTTGGTTAATTTGAAGTGTTAGCTAACTGATTGCAGCAGAGTAGGTAAGTGCAGTTTAAAAGTTTTTATTTTTTAGTGAGAGGTGCTGCCCACATCCATCCTGGCCTGTCTCATTCCCCACCCCACCAGGAATTAACCTCTGGACATCCACCTGTGAGTCCTCTGCTGTGCAATAAGGTTAGAATGATCTCAGTCTTTATGAGGTTGGTCTGTCATTTGGTGGAAATGGTCTATGATAGAAACATAGAAACCTAGACAATGACGGCAGATAAAGAAACATAGAAATTGTCAGCAGATAAGGACCTCTAGGCTCATCCAGTCTGCTGTAGGCCCTATAGATTGTATGTGGCCACTGACCCTATGTGATCAATGGCTTTTTATCACTCCCTCCCCTCTCAGACTTCCCTTGAGCCTGTCCCAAGCACGCTTAAACCCCTCCACTGTGCTCTCCTCCACTACCTCCTGTGGCAGACTATTCCAAGTGTCGACTACCCTTTCTGAGTAGAAAAACTTTCTCACATTACCTCTTAATCTACCCCTTTCAATTTCATATCATGCCCCCTTGTTGTAGTACTTTTTCTACATTGGAAAAGGTCCCCTGCCTGCACCTTGTTTATGTCCTTGAGGTACTTGAAAGTTTCAATCATGTGCCCCTGCTGTTTCCTCTCCTACAGTGAGTACATACTGAGGTCCCTAAGTCTCTCCTCATATGTTTTGTGGTGTAAGCCCTGTAGCATCTTTGTTGCCATTCTCTGGATAGTCCCACCTTATCTATGTCCTTGCACAGGTGTGGTCTCCAGAACTGCATGCAGTACTCCAGGTGAGGCCTTACCAATGGTTTATACAATGGCATCATCACTTCCCGCCTCCTGCTAGTGATGCTCCTGGCTATGCAACCCAGCATGCCACTGGCCCTCCCTGCCACCTTTGTACATTATTTTGACACCTTAAGGTCATTAGAGATGATAACTCTTATGTCCCTTTCCTCTTTGGTGACAGTCAGCTCCCCCAACCTGTAGCTCTCCCAGGGTTCCCTCTACCCACGTGCATTATTTTGCACTTTGCATTGAACCTCAGTTGCCACATCTCCAACCATCTTTCAAGCTTCTCCGGGTCCCTCTTCATTTTCTGCACACCTTCTGGAATACCAACCCTGTTGCAGATCTTGGTGTCATCTGCAAACAGGCAGACGTTTCCTTCCAGCCCCTCTGCAATGTCACTAATGAAGACATTGAATAGGACTGGTTCTAGTACTGATCATTGTGAAACTCCATTGGTCCCCCCTGTCCCCAGGTTGTACCCCATTTACCACCACCATCTGTCTCCTGTCTGTTAACCAGTTCCTAACCCAGTTCACTACCTTGTTTCCCATGCCCAGACTACCCATCTTGTTAATCAGCTTTCTGTGTGGGATGGTGTCAAAGGCTTTGCTGAAATCTAAGTAGGTGACATCTACTGCCTCTCCCTGATTAAGTTTCCTAGTCACCCAATCAAAAAACTATTAGATTCATTTGACATGACCTTCCTGCTGTAAATCTGTGTTGCCTCAGATCCTGAGCACCACTGGATTCCATATGTGCCACTATCCTTTCTTTCAGCAGTGTCTCCATGATCTTTCCCAACACTGAGGTGAGGCTGAGTGGCTTGTAGTTCTCCGCCTCCTCCCTACTGCCTCTTTTGTGCAGTGGGACTACATGTGCCCTCCTCCAGTGCTCTAGAACAACGCCTGTCTTGAGTGACTCTGTGAACAGGGCCACCAGAGGTGCTGCTAGTTCCCTTCGCAGTTCCTTTAATATCCTCTGGTGGATGCAGTCTGGCCCCATGGCCTTATCCACCTTCAGCTTTGTGAGTTCTTCCAGAACTCTCTCCACTGTGAATGGACTGGTGTTCACTTCCCCATCCCCTCCATTGCCTCTGCAACCCAACTTTGGTCCTTGACCCCCTCCCACCATTTTTTCTTCTTTCACTGATGTGCCTATAAAATGCCTTATCCCTTTGTTTACAGACTGTGCTAAGCCCTCTTCTGTCTGTGCCTTTGCCCTCCTAACAACCTTCCCTTCTTCTCTTAGCCATTCAAGGTACACTTCCCTGTCCTCCTCCCTTTGGCTCCCCTTATATTTCCTGAAACTCAGCCTTTTAACCCTGGCTTTGTCCATCAACTCGGTGGAGAATCATAGTGGTTTATTTCTTCTTTTTTCTTTGGCCATTATTCGAATGCATTGATTTGTTATATCCACTATGGCTCCTTTCAGTTTTTCCTATTGCTCTTCCACCCCCTCTACTACTTCTCCTTTCTTCAGGACTGCGTGTATACATCTACCCATTTCAGTGAACTCCGCCCTCCTGAAATCTAATACTCTTGCCCTTGTGTGGCTTGAGTCCATGTCTCCATGCTGACCCTCACCATGTGGTGGTCACTGAACCTCAGCTGCCCCTCTACCTGTGTTTCTTCCACTCTGTTCCCACTGATCCATACCAGGTTCAGAATTGACTTGTTCCTGGTTGGCTCATGTACCAGCTGCCTGCAGGGATTCAAGGATGGCTGTGCTTCTGGCTGAAACAGCCATCTGGGTGGCCCAATCCACATCTGGCATATTAAAATCCCCAGTAGCAGGATTTCGCCTTTAGCTGCCATGTCCATGTGGCCCACCTATTCTTCCCCTTTTCCCTACCTAATGCAATACTGCAGACCCTAGTTGATCTGTGGCTTACCCTCTCTTCCCTATTATGAGACTATTCATGTCTGTACCATGCACCCTTGAATTCCCCTACTGTTTTTGCCCTCCCCACCTCCACAGGGAGGCTGTTCCAAGCATCCACTACTCTTTCTGTAAAAAAGCAGTTCCTCATGTTGCCCATGAGCCTACCCCCCCAGACCCATATCATGCGTCCTTGTTCTTGTACATCTTCTTCTCTGAAAGGTACTACCCACTTGTACCATGTTCATACCCCTGAGGTACTTGAATGTCTCTATCATACCCCCCCCTCCACAGAATACATATTGAGGTCCTCTAATCTTTTCTCATATGACTTTTGGTTCAGTCCTTGCACCATTTTTGTTGTCCTTCTCTGGACTGCCTTTATTTTGTCTATGTTCTTCCAGAGATGCAGCCTCCAGAAACATAGTACTCCAGATGATGTCTCACAAGTGATCTGCACAGTGACATAACCACCTCCATTTTTCTGCTGGTGATACCTCTCCCTATGCACCCAAGCATCCCACTGGCTCTCCCCACAGTCTTCTCACATTGTTTGGTTGCCTTTAGGTCATCAAATATGATTACCCCCAGGTCCCTTTCTTGATTGGTGGCCATCAGTACCTCTACCCCCATCTTGTATGTCTCCTTTGGATTTCTGTGCCCCAAATGCATGATTTTGTACTTCTTTGAATTGAATCTTAGTTGTCACATTCTGTACCGCTCCTCAAACATGTTTAGGTCCTCTCTCATTTTCCATCCCCCGGGAGTGTCGACCCTGTTGCAGATCTTAATGTTATCTGCAAAGAAGCATACCTTCCCTTCCAGCCTCTGTGCAATGTTGCTTATAAAGATATTAAAGAGGCCTGGCCCCAGCACGGATCACTGTGGTACCCCACTAGCCACTCCCCTCTCCTCGGATTGAAAGCCATTTACCACCACCCTCTGTTTTCTGTCACTTAAACAGTTTCTGACCCAGTTTAACACCTTGGGGCCCACTCCCAGATTGCCCAACTTATTTACCAACCTCTTATATGGGACAGTGACAACGGCCTTGTTTAAATCTAGGTAGGCCTCAACCACTGTCCCTCCCTGATCTACTTCTGTAGTCACCCAGTCAAAGAAATCTATCAGATTTGTTTGACAGGGCCTTCCCATTGTGAATCCATGCTGCCTCAGATCATGTGCTCTGCTGGATTCAAGAAATATCACAATCCTTTCCTTAAGCAGTGACTCCATTAATTTCCCCACCACCAAGGTCAGGCTGACTGGCCTGTAGTTGCCAGACTCCTCTCTGTTTCCACATTTTTGGAGCAGTACTACATTTGTCCTCCTCTTCCTCCTCCAGTCCCCTGGAACCACCTCTGTCTCTATCAATTTGTTTAAATAGGGCTGTTAGTGGTGCTGCCAGCACCTCTGCTCTTTAAGTTCTTTTAATATTCTGGGATGTATCCCATCCAGCCCTATAGCCTTGTCCCCTTTAAGATTCTTGAATTCCTTTAAGATTCTTTCCTCTGTAAATGGGCTGGTGTCCACCTCTCTCACATTGGTACTACTATATTTCAATAGTGGTCCTTCTCCTTTACCTTCCTCTGTGAATAATGAACAAAAATAAGTGTTCAGGATTACTGACTTTTCTAGGTCCCCCTCTACACACACCCTCCCTCCCTTTTTAACCTCATAATCCCACCTCTGGACTTCTTTCTTTCACTAATGTATCTGAAAAAGATCTTGTCCCCTTTCTTGATTGCCTGGGTTAATTTTTCCTCTGTTATCACCTTTACCCTCCTGACTGCTTTCTCCACCTCCCTCTGCTTTTCCAGATACAGTTCCCTATTTTCCTTGCTCTGTGTTTCCTTGTGCCTCCTATATGCTAGCCTCTTCTCTTTTATCTTCCCAGCCACATACTTTGAGAACCATAGTGTTTCCTTTTTCTTTTTCTTTTCTTTGCTTAGTTGCCTAACACGAAGGCTTGTTGCTTTCGCTGTGGCTCACTTAAGGTTAGTCCATTGTTTGTCTACATCTCCCACTTCTTCTTCTTCCCCTGCCAGGGCTTCCTTGAGACATTTCCCCATTTTTGCAAAGTCAACCTGTATGAAATCCAGGACCCTTGCTTTCATGTGGCTTGACTTCTCTACTGTTCTCACACTGAACTACAGCATATGATGTTCACTGGACCCCAGGTACTACCCACCATTACATCAGTGACTCTACCCCATTGGTGAGGACCAGGTCCAATATTCCTCCTTTTTTGGTGGGTTCCACCACAAGCTACTTGATGCATGCCCCCAGCAGGGTATCCAGAAAGCCTCTGCTCCTGGCTGTGGCTGCAGCCTGGGTGCTCCCATCCACATCAGGCAAATTGAAGTGTCCCACCAGCAGCACTTCGCCTTTGGCTGTCATTTTGTGGATGGCTTCCACTAGTACCCCATTCATCTCCTCCTCTTGTGCAGGAGGTCTGTAGATCATGCCAGCATGAATGGTGGTGCCATTTCCTGTCTCCGGAGTGGCCCACAGTGCTTCTGCTACTTCCTGCATTCCCCAAACTTCAGCTGCTTTAATTCTCTCCTTGACGTAGATAGCCATCCCTCCTCCCTTTTCTCCCTCCCTGTCTTTTCTAAATAGAGTGTAACCTGGTATGGTTATATCCCGTTCATGTTTCCCGTGTACCATGCCTCAGTAACAGTGACAATGTCCAGGTCCACCTCTGCCATCAAGGCCACTCGATTTGGGATTTTATTTCCCAGGTTGTGGGCATTCATGCACATGGCCATCCAAGTTTTGCAACCTCCCTTTCTAGTAGCTCCCCTCCTATCCCTATGTCTTTCCTCCCTTCCCCTCCTGTTTTTACTCCCATTCTTTCTTCTCTCTGCCATTCTACCTATCTCAGTTTAAGGTTTTAGTGTCGATTTCCCAACCCTAGGGTCCTCCCTACTGACTGCTTCATTTTGTTGGGGGGGGCAGTTAGTTTCTTCCTGCCTACTTTCACCTCCCCCTTGGTTAGTTTAAATGCTTGCCAATGAAGCATTTACATCTCTCACTGAGGATCTTGATTCCCCCCTGGATAGATGCAGTCCCTCCCACTTGCATAGGCCTGCATCCAATTTGTATAGGTCCGCATCCCTCCAGGAGGGACCCCAGTCCCCAATGAAGCCAGAGCCTTTTGTGCATGCTTTGTGTGTTGCAGTTCCTTCAGGTTGCTACAAGCTGGGGCTCTGGCATCTCTTGGTCCTGAAACTGGTGGTAGCTGCATCAGAATCTGGATTTCTTGGCTGGTCAAATCTGCAGTGACTTCTGTCACTGACTCATAGATGGTTTGCCCCTCGGTAATATGCACCAAGAATCTAGCAAGGTAGGGGGTGATGTATTTAAGTTGATTGTGTTTCAGAGTCTGACATATAGGAATATAGTCTCTTGTGTTTTCTCATGGTTTCTGGGGTATAATCATCGTCAATAAAGACTCTGTAAGAACCATTATAGAGTGTTTTAGCTTGCTAAGCTTTTTGCACTATCATATCCTTTACTGGGAATTTATTATCTCTTACAAGGATGGATCGGGATCTGGCTGTGGATGAGCATGGCTTTGGGCCTTGTGCCCGATGTGTACATTCAACATCCAGGGCACAGCGTGTGATCTAGGGAGAGTGTTGTATGGAGCCAGGCATCAATAAATGTCTGCATGTTGGTGCCTTCAGAGTCTTTTCATACACCCTGACATTTTTCCTATTGGTGCGATTTTCCTCTTGTCTGTCAGTGATCTCCGCCTGCATCTGGGCAAGTTGAAGGAGCATGGTCTTGATTTTTTTCAATGTGGTCAGCTTGTGTAGTGGCTTGCTTCTCATTTTCTGTCACCAGGATTTCCAAATCAGTCAGATCTGTGCAGACATGAGTGAAGAAGTCATGGAATTCAGATCAGAATGTTTGCACTTCTGCCAGGATAGCACCCAGTTTTTTTTTTTTTTTATTGATTTTCTGAGTGCTCTACATGGTTTGCAGTGTCCCTAAGATGTCTGACTATGCAGAGTTTGACATCTCCACTCCCACTCCCAATCCATCAGCATCCACTGCCAAAGTTTCAAAATTGTTTTAGCAGGGTTAATCTGTTGTGCAACTGTCTCCTCAGATGAATTGTTAAGTTCTTTCTCAATTAAAAGATGTTTGGAGAAGTTTTATTGAGGCCAGTGGAGAGAACTCTAAGTTCATGCAACCATTCACAAGGTGACATCATTAGTTAAGGCTAGAGGGATGTTAGGGTGTATTAGTAGGGGTACCACAAGTCAAAAGAGGGAGGTAATAATCCCTCTTTACAAGACACAGGTTAGGCTCCATCTGGAGTACTGCATGCAGTATTGGAGGCCGCACCAGCATAACGACATTAACAAAATGGAGGCAGTCCAGAGAAGGGCAACCAAAATGGTGCAGGGACTGCAGCAGAATACACATGAGGACAGATTAATGGAGCTCAATATGTATACCCTAGAGCAAAGGAGGGAGGGAGAGAGAGGTGATATGATCGAAACATTCAAACATCTTAAGGGCATTAACAAGGTGAAAGAGTTTAACAGGTTTCAATATAAGACTAATAGCAGGACAAGAGGACACAGCATGAGATTAGAGGGAGGCTGATTAAGGGGTAATGTGAGGAAGTTCTGTTTCACAGAAAGGGTGGTGGATGCATAGAACAGCCTACCTCAGGAAGTGGTGGATATGAATATAGTGCAGGGATTGAAACAGGCATGGGATAGGCATAAGGGAGCAATACAGATGAATATGAATAAATAAGACCATTGACAGAGCAAAGGCCACTGGCACATTCATAAGGTAGAAAAAAAGGGTCGGTCTGGATGGGCCTTGCGGTCCTTATCTGCCGTCAGCTTCTATGTTTCTATGTTTCTGTCACTGAAAGTCCCCTAAAAACAGCTGTCATTGTTAAAAAACGTTATCGGAAAGACTTCTCAATTGTTTCATAAACACAGACTTTAGCCATTAATGAATTGTTAAGTTTTAACATATTTTGTGTTTATTCAATAAACTGCAAATACATTGTACCATTTTCTGGACTTTTTTTTATTTTCAAAATAAATTTCTTGCACCAGTTAGTATAAAAAATAATACTCAGGTCATCTGTGTGTTTATGAGTTGTTTTTTTTACACACCTTTGGTGTGTGGTGACCTCATAACACCCTTGATGTGTGATGACCTTATACACCTCTCAAACTTTGCTCTTGAGGTTTATATATACAGATAGATAGACAGACAGACAGATAGACAGATAGACAGATAGATAGGACTGCACAGCTGCACTTTATACTGACAGTGTTCAGTAGTAGCAGAAACAACAATAAGCTATTACCTTCTTTAATACAGGTAAGCCACTGTTGCCTAAACAGCTTGTCTGGCAGGTGGACACACTGCAAATTCGAGCTAAAGAAGTCTTTCATTGCTTTTTCCAGGCCAACTTGTGCTGCAGGTTTGCAGCCTTGACTTTTTGTTCTGCCTGCCGCTACTTCCTGGTGCTTGGAGTCCAGCAGTGGAGGAGCCTACATGAGGAGCTAGCCACAGGAATGGCCCACAGGGGCTGTAGACTGAGATGTCTAGGCTGCTTTTTGGAAGAGACTTTACTCTTTCTTCATTATTTGCAGTCAGCAGAGAATAGCAAAGAACTGCATATTACTCAGTTTTGGCCAAATGAAACTGATTCTAGATTACTAGGATTATATATTGAGGCTTCACCCAATTTATTCAGTGTTCTGTATTTTCTATGTGCTTATTTAAAACCATGTTCTTTTAAACCTGGACTGGACTCCATATCTTTTATACTTTTAATCATTTTATTTTTATACTTGATACTGTATGTTGACATGGTTGAAATAGCTTAACAGAGGTGGATTTCAGACAGAATATAGAGTATAGAGTATATTCAGAATATAGTGATTAATAAGATGTACCCAACATAAAAGAGTTAAACTATATTAATGTTAAAAGTTAGTAGCAGTCTGTGCATCCACTAATTCACTAATTTTCTTAGACCACAGCCATTAATTGGCAGACAATTATTTCTGACTTAATATCTGGCCTCTGCCTATTGATATTCCTACGAGCAACTAAGATAAATAAAAACAACTATGGATATAGTGGTTACTAAATGGATACTCTTGGCCTTGTTACTTTGAATTTCCTGAATTTGTTAATTGAGCTACTATTTGTTACTTCAATGCCATTTAAGCCAATTGAATCTAATAATCACAGGTAATTCAGGTAATGGCCTTTTTTCTGACTGAGCATGTGCAGGCGTCTCCATTAAAAGAGGTCAGTGAAGACTCCACAGCAGAGTCGATTTGAAAGTCCAGGTAATGCATTCTTGGAATTCTTAAGCTAATATTAACTTTTTTATTCTCCTCTGCCAGAGAAGTACGGGTGATAGTTATTCGAAAAAACAGGCTCTATGCGACTTTTAAAGTCAGAGCTTTTTGTAACATTTGTTTTGATTTCTTGTGGAACAACAGCCCATGGTATTTGCTTTCTGTGCTGGGATTACATGTTCACTCTATAGACTAAAGTTTAAACTGCTCGATTTAATAAGCAGTTTTATATACAGTATGTGCTTTACCTGGTTCCTGAAGTTTTAGCAGCATTTTAACCGCATCTTATTTGGATGTGCTTCTGATGAGTATGCCAGACCTTATAGAAATTCAGGTATAATTTATAACTCTGATACATATTGTGACTGAATAAATTTGAATGTTAGCATCAGATTATTTTTATATCCACTTATAGCCACCTTAATATTGTACTGGCTGATAACTTATTTGCTGCAACATAAATACTTAAAGAATGTGTTTTAGTATTGTAATAATTGTAAAATAGATAGGGATTGGGGCTTGGGGGGGCTATTATCAATACAGAGGTTGACACTTGTATTTTATTTCCTCTAACCTACAGTTGGACCTGGGAGTTGAATTCTCAGGAAACTTTTTTCGGAGTCTTGGGAGTCCAGAGAGGTCAGATACTGTTGTGAGGAATTGGGAGTCCCCCGAGTTGGCTGATCATGTACTGATTTCATCTATTGCCATTTGACTCAACAGCTGACTTTTTGTAGAGACTGATTCTGGCAACCAAAGTCCTGTGCCGTGAAGAAGGGAAAAGGTGGAGAGAGGGCTGTGGTGTGACGGTGACCTCCTGTAAAGTCTGAGTCTCTTTTTCTCTTGCTTACTGCCTTCCTATTGATTGTTGCGTGTTGTGTGATATAAATATCAGATTGAAGGTTTTATTTGATTCTGTTCATAATTAGGTAGGCTTTTTTGCTCTGAATAATTCAACTTTGTTTTATACAATATTGCTAATTATTTAATGCTAATTAAATATTTTATTGCTTATTTGTAGACCTTATTCTTGTATATTTTGCATATCAGGTGTTTGAGCTTAAACATGAAGACTAGAAGCAAAACGTATCTTGGGGAAGAACCAGCTACCCTAAATTGTTCAGGGGGTAAGAATAAGAAAAAAAAATGTACCACTAAAGCAAACTTTAAGAAATAAAAAAGTGGACATTACTAAAAAGACTGAAGTAGGCCAAACTTTAATTACAGAACATATGATGAAAGCAATAACATTTATTATTATATCCATCCCAAACCCAGAGGAAAGAAAAGATTTAATGAAGCAAAGTTCTCTGGAATTGACTCCTAAACCTGGCTGGGAAGAAACACTGAACTTAGATATTAAAGGACAGGAAGCTTTATCAGTAGGGAAATCCCAGATATCTCCAATTGTAATAGAGGCAACTGATATCAAACAAGCTAACAAAAGCCTGGTTGATGAAAATACAAATATAAAGGAGAATAAGGAATCTGACTTGTCCCAAATTATAGCAGGGATGCAAGAAACAAGATTGGGGCTTGAAGAATTTGCTGCAAGAGATAGCAAAATTGAAGGAAAAATGGTCAAACATATCACCTATACACCATTTATGGTTCCTAATCTAACTGAAGCTTTACAGGACCCTCATGTAGCTAGTGTAGCTCTAATGGTGTAATTGATTATTTTGAGAAGTGACATTAATCAACTAAAGATGGCTGTAGCTGCTAATACAGCTCAGTTGGAGGAAATATTAGCTGCTTAGCATGGCCATTAAGTTAAAACAGATGACTAAGGGGGGATATTCAAAGGAGTTGCTCATGGTGCAACAGGGTTGCACCATGTGCAACCCACCAATGTGCCCTGGTGCGATATTCAAAGGGGAGGGTTGTGTTGCGCAGCCCCTGATGCACCAGGGTGCACCAGTAATGTATGCGGTGCAAGTGTGGGGAGCATGCCCATGCATATGGGGCACATCCTGATATTCAGCCCGGGATGTGCAGCACATATGCAGGCACAACCCCGCCTTGTGCCACTCAGGGGGATGCAGAGTTGTGCCCGTTAAAACAGGGAACAAGTTGGGGACACCCACAGGTGAGCTGCTGTATTGCAGGGCACAACACAGCAGCCACCTGCCATAGGTGGCCACCCGACCCCCCAAAACACTGTCCCAAGCCCCCTCTCCAGAGAGCATTGTGCCCCACCCAGCCCAATCACAGGCATAAGTAATGATCTCCATGGTGGTCCAGTGGACCACTCTCTATAGCCTGAACATGGGCATAAGCTCTAATTATCTCTGGTGGTCCAGTGGACTGCATTCCATCACCCAATCATGGGCATATGTGTACAAATCCCTGGTGGTCCAGTGGAATCCCCCAGTGCTCAATCAAGAATGGAATCACCGTAGCACAACCATGGTGGTCCAGTGGTACCCCCCTTGTCCACTAAGGCCCCTGCCATCCTGCACCCCCCCATTAGTGGGGAGCAGCAGCACCCTGCCTGCAAACCACCTGGCTGCCCACCAACTGACAGTGTAAAGTAGGACTGTATGCCTACTGGTCCACTATGTGGGCCAATGGGCATGCAGACCATACTGTACTACACAGTCCCAGACTGTGAATGAGCATTCATTCACAATTTGGGACTGTAGTATAGTATGGTCTACACCCATTGGCCCATGTAATGGACCAATAGGGCATCACAGCTCTGTCACGCTGTCAGCTGGCAGGCCGGGTGTCTTGTGGGTGGGAGCTGCCACCCACCACTGAGGGGGTGCAGGGTACGGGGCTTCGTGGGTGGGTGGGATGGGGTTCACTGGACCACCAGGGATAACATACACCAAAGCCCATGACCAGACATTGGAAAGTGGTCCACTGGACCACCAGGGTTTTGTACACATATGCCCATGATCAGGCAATGGAACGTGGTCCACTGGACCACCAGTGATAATTAGAGCTTATGCCCATGATCAGGTGATGGGGATCAGTCCACTGGACCATCAGGGATTGACTATATGCAAGCCTGTGATCGGATGAAGGGGAGCAGAGCCCACCAAGGGGCAGCAGGGCATCGATCCCCGACAGCTGCAGCCTGGCAGGGTGCCAGGTGCAAGTCACCAGGCATCAGTGCCCTGCATGCAAATGGGGCCATGAAGAAATGCAAATGGCCCCATTTGTGCCTTGCATGCATAATGGCCTCATTTGCATGCCCAGTGCTGATGCATCCTCCGGCTCCCTTCCTGCCACTTGCACTGGTGCAGTCAGTGCCACTGTGCCGTGTACAGTGCATGTGTCCTCAGTACCATATTCAATGGTGCTGAGCCATGGCACAGCACCATTGCATATCACCTGGTCCCTGCCCTGGTGCAGCCCAGATGCACCGCACCCAGGCTTGTGCCCCTGCCTGGTGCAGTCTGAATATTACACCCTGAGGATATAAGTCAAACACAGAGTAAGTGCTCCAACCTAACTACCCCACAATATTTAGGAAGAGTAATAACAACTAACACTGCTACAGGGGAAGGAAAAACTAGTACTCAGGAAAATAAAAATCAGAATGCTGGTAATGTTTTTGAAGTATCCACTGACACTAATTCTGTTACTGTTAAAACAAAAAAAAAGAAGGAAAAAGAAATAGGAAAAAACTGCATAAGAGAAAACAAAATAAAAAACATGAAAATAAAAAAGACAGCTAAGGCTGATGATATCTCAATTGGTGACAAGCTGGATTCAATTCAGAGGAACCCTGTTACTGTAAACCCTAAAAGAGGGAAACAAAGACAGCCAAGTCCTAATAAAAATGAAGATATTCCCAATCAAATCACTCAACTAGATAACAATGAATATGACAAAGAGTTTTTAGGAAGGGACCAGTCATTAATAATTTTAAAGGGTTTAGACTTGGACTTAAATGAAAGTAAAATGGTGTTGTAAATTTTGGGATATATGATTTGCACAGAATTATTGTATCTCAATGTTTAATTAGAGGATATTGCTGATGCAAGCAGTATTTTGGAAGAAAATTCAAACTACAGTGGTAGTTATCTAAATGTTTCCTACCTCGAGGTACCACTGAGGCAATTTGCATTGGCTGTAATGTGATCCTGCCTCATTCTGTCTCAGTATACCTAGGTATACCTCAGTACTGCTCAACTTTTCTATGACTACCACTCTACTTGCTGCTCCTGTATTTCAAACAGCCAAGAGTAGCCCAATATTTCTGGAGGAATTATGATAACCTGGGAGAGTATAAACTCCTTATGGAAGTTCCCATTTTAATTACTAGAGTTATTGACTTTGGAATTAAGACAAAGGCTGATTTAGCCATCCAATTAGGTCAAAAAGGTACCATTGATGAGTTAACTAGGACTGAATGGGAGTCAGAATTACCCTCAGACAAAACATTATCTATTTTTGGTCTGCCTTATTGTAGGAATTGATTCTAGAACAAAATTGAGATCTATGATTACCCATTCGATAGGAAATGTATTGGGGGTCAAATTTTATGATGATGACATTTTACAGGTACAAAGAGCCCATAAGTTTTGGTTCCAGGGAGATCAAACAGATCTAATTTTGGACAATCATAATTTGGCCCCTAAATATTCTGGAGGCTAGCCCCAAATTAGACAAATTGGAGATTTTAATAGTAGACCTTACAGCTATGGCTGACCCCACATTTTGCCAGCGTGAGCACCAAGAAATAGTGGAACATCCTCCCTGTGTAGTTTCTGACAATCAGTCACTTGTACACAATGTGGAGACATTTAACAGATTTCAAGCACTTCAATATGTGCAGTTGTAACTTGAGAAGGCCCTAATATAAAGCGTAGGAGAGTGTCAGCCTGAAATTGAATGCATGAATACAAGTACTAACATGTTTGTAACTAGGAACAAAGGCACAACTATAAGAATTTTGACATGGAACATTTCTGGGTTACAAAGTAAATTTGTGGATTCTGAATTTAAGGAATTTATAGAGGGGATGTATATCATTCTCTTTCAAGAAATGTGGCATGTTAGTGAACAGACTGATAATATAATGATTAATGGTTACACTTTGGTGCACTCCCCAGCCATTAAACAAAAAAATAGGTAGGAATATGGGTGGACTGGCAATATATATTAAAATAAATGACTACATAAATCTTTTAGAACAATGTATTAAGCAAAATTTTATTTGGTTAAAATGAAGGTAAACAATAAGTCACTGATACTGGTAAATGTTTATAACCCACCTGTAAAATCCTCACGGTATGATAAGACATTATGTTCCAATATTGTTCAGTATATAAAGCCTTGTTTGAAACTAAATGAACATATATAAATTTTAGTTATGGGGGATTTAAATATGAGATATGGGAAAAGAGGAGACTTGGACTGAAATAATTCATTATTACAGGGCTTAAAAATTCTATTGAGGTATTCTAAGGATAGGAAAAGACACTGATGTGCATAAATAAATTAAATATTTATTAGATTCATTGCAATTAATAATACTTAATGGAAGGTTACCCTCTGATAGTGAGGGAAATATTACATGTATTAATACAAGAGGATCTACAATAATTGACTATGCTCTAGTATCGATATTTGATTACCATCATTACAGTGATTTAAAAGTTATACACAAAACTAAAAGTGATCACTTTCCAATAGTTTTATATAAACAAAAAGCATCTATAAATGCCCCTGAAAAATGATGAGGATATAGAAATTGTGAACAAAAGAATTAGATGGGATCCAATAAAAGATATCAATATAATTAATATGAGTGTACATATAATAAGGACCTTAAGCCCAAATATTGAAAATTTATTGGAGCCTAAAGACATCTATAATCAGATTGTCATTATATTTCAAACTTACACTACTGAGCAGTCACAGAAAAAGATAAATAATAAATTACAGTAAGATGGCTAGTTTTATAAAAATTGTAAGGCTGAGAAAAGAAAACTGTCCAAATTAATAAGGAAACAAAAAAATATCTGAGATCAAACATAAAAGAACTTAATTTAACAAGGAAACAATATAAAAATTATGTTAATTTTGTTGTATGCAGCATCAGAAAGAATTGTAAAATCAGATGATTGAATCAATTAAAGAGAGGGATGATAAAACATTTTGGACCCTGGTTGCCAAAGGAACTTGTACTTATAAATAGCAAAATTGATACGTATGTTGCACCAGATATCTGGGAGAAATATTTTGTGAACATATTCATGAATCAAACTTCTATGTGTCAGAAGATCCAGGAGAACTTAATGATGATTTCAGCTGTGTTACCTCACAACAGGTCAAGGCAGCTATAGAATCATTTAAAAACAACAAAGTACCTGGGCCTGATAATATCTCTATTAACTTTTATAAACTTAGCATAAATTGTTGGTCAAACACTTGCTAATTTTTATAAGGCTGTGATGTACGCCTTTGTCCCTGATTTGTGGTTGGGTAGCTTCATAATTTCTATCTATGAGAAAGGCTCCCGGTCAGACCTGGCGAACTATAGGCCTATTAGCCTGTTGGATGCCATGGCCAAAATCTATGCCAAAGTACTTTTAAATAGATTTTTGACAATACTTAATCAATATGATATTATTTCAGAAACCGGGATATTCAAAGGGGTTGTGCCTGGTGCAACAGGGTTGCATCATGCACAACCCTCAATGCACCCTGGCACGATATTCAAATGGGCAGGTTATGCGGCACAAACCCCTGATGCATCAGGGTGCATTGGTAATGTATGCAGCACAGATGCAGGGGTTGTGCCCATGCATATGCGGCACATCCTGATATTCAGCCCGGCATGTGCAGTGCATATGCTGGTGCAACCCCTACATGCGCTGCACACTGGTGCACAAAGTTGAGCTGAAAATAACAGGCTCAAATGCTGGCCACCCACAGCTGGGCAGTTGTATTGCAAGGTGCATCACAACAGCTGCCAGCCATGGGTGGCCACCTGCCCAGCAGAAACACTGGCCACAAGCACCTGGACCCTCCCTGGTAGTCTAGGGTCCCCCCTCCCCATATGCCCAATTGCAGGCTGTAGTAATATAACAGAAGAACCTGGTGGTCTAGTGGTCCCCTCCCTGTATGCCCGATTATGAGTATCTGCAATAGTACAATAGTAACCTGGTGGTCTAGTGGTCCCTTCCCTGTATGCCCGATCACAAGCATCTGTATTTGTAACATAATTCCCTGGTGGTCTAGTGGTCCCTTCCCCGTATGCCCAATCATGGGCATCTGTAGTTGTAAAGTAATTCCCTGGTGGTCTGGAAGTCCCTTCCCCATAGCCTGATCATGTGCATCTGTAAATGTAATATAATTACCTGCTGATCTAGTGGTATCCCCTTCCCCACCCACCCACAGAGGACCCCGGTCACCCAGCACCCTCATTGACAGGTGGCAGCATCCCACCTGCATACCACCCAACCCACTGCCAAATGACAGCACAGTATGGTCTGTACACCCTGTTGGTCCACAGTGTGGACCAATGGGCTTACAAGACCATGCTGTACTATACATGACCAGATATGTGAATGAGCGTTCGTTCACATATCTGACCCTATATAGTACAGTGTGTCTGCAAGCCCATGGTCCCACTGTGGACAATGGTGTACAGATCATACCCATACGCTGTCATTGGGTGGACAGCTGGGTGGTATGTGGGTGGATGTTGCTGCCCGCCAATGACGGGGGGTACTGGGTGGCCATGGGTCCTCTGTTGGTGGGTGGGGAGGGGGTACCACTAGACCACCAGGTAATTATACTATGTTTACAGATGCCTACAATCAGGTGTATGGGGAGGGGACTGCTAGACCACCAAGGAATTAATTTACAAATACAGATGCCCGTGATCAGGCATACAGGAGGGGAGGAGGTTACAAACGCCCACGAGGGACCCACCCCCAATAACAGCAGCTAGATAGGGTGGCAACATTTCACAGAGCTGCCCTGCACAACATATACAAATGGGGCCATGATGACATGCAAATGGCCCCATTTGCACCTTGCATATAGTATGGCCTCATTTGCATGCCCTCGGCTAAATATCATGGGTGATGCACCTAGCGCAACTGCACTTAAGCTGTCACATCCTCGTACTCCCTCTCTGTGGCTTGCACTGGTGCAGTGCCACTGCACCATGCACAGTATGTGTGCTGACCTTGCCATATTCAATGGTGCTGAGCCATGTCACATCACCATTGAATATCACCTGGTCCTGGCCCCGGCACAGCCCAGTTGCGCTACTCCCAGCTTGCGCCACTGCCTGGCGCAGTCTGAAACATCTGGCCCAGAATATCAAATAGGGTTTAAAAAAGGCACTGGCACAAGAACCTAAGTCTTTCTTCTTCTCTCTCTCTCTCTCTCTCTCTCTCACATAATTGAAAAATACTGTAACGTACAGAAGCAAAGGCTATTTGTGGCCTTTGTTGATTTTTTCTCAGCATTCAATACTATACTGAGACCATTATTGTGGGAGACAATGGAAGTTATGGGTACTGATCACAATCTCATTGTACTAATAAAAAGGTTATATACAAAAACTTGGCCCAAGGTAAAATATTCAAAATCTGGAGATTTTAGCCAAAAGATTAACACCAGAATAGGTGTAAGACAAGGCTGCATCCTTGCACCAACATTGTTCAATTTATACATCAATGGAATTCTTGAACATTTGAACAATCTTATCCATCACTGCCCTACAATTTTAGAGAAAAGAAATCCAGTCCTTGCTTATGCCGATGATCTGGCAATATTATCAACTAAAAGGCTTGGCCTTCAGAGAGCTCTGGATAAGATAGATATACCGTGTACAAAACATAATCTTAAACCAAATACTAGTAAAACCAAAATAATGTTTTTTAGTTCAGTTAAGAAATATAGGAAATTAACATTGTCACAAAAAAAATGGACTTAGTTCATGAGTTCCTGTATTTGGGAGTTCTTTTTACTAATAACAGCAGGTGGACAAGGCATGCAACTTGAATAAAAAATAAGCTAGATTATGCGGTAAAAGCCTTAAAGAGGTTTAATAATATATATATGGTGATCTGGCTTTGATGCTCATAATTAAGGCAATAAATGGGAAAAAAGATTGCCAAGCATTATATCTTGCAGAAATTTGGGGAATAGAAAAAGTTAGTAAAATTTAATCACTTTTAAATAAAACATATATAAACAAATCCTAAGACAACCTCTGAGTACTCCTAACTCTCTAGTGAGATCAGAAATAGACCAAATCAAATTTGAGTATATGGTTCAGTACATACAAGAATGATACATTTTTTTGGTTGAAATAATGGCAGAAAAAAAAAAATCACCTCTTGGGAAAGCCATAACGGAAAAGGAAAAACTACTCTCCCTGAATAAGAAAGGCTGGTTAAATGCTATCTATACTCTCAGAAAAATACAATCTTAATCAACTAAAATCATGGGTTGCTAATAACATACATTTAAGTGTGACATATTGCAAAAATGTCTTGAGATGTGCAAAATATTTCACAGGGGACAGGTTTGGCAGAAATCCCAAATTTGAAAGTCGCACCCTGGCTTGTAAAAAACCTCTATAGAACACAATCTAAAATACTAACTGAATTTTATTCACTTTCCAGAATTCAGGTCATATTAACTAAATTCAGATTTGAGGTATTTCCCAGTAACATTCTGGAAACCAAATATAATAAAGGAAATACAAACAGGTCCACATGTTATTGTGCACTGAATGAAGAAGAAGACCTTGCACATGTCACGCTTCATTGTCCATGGTATTCTGAATCCAGATACACATACCTAGAACAATATCTGAAAGGCATGAGCTTCCCTTCTAGATATATTTTGGATTTACTGTATAACTCTGAAAGTGATGATTTGCTGAATAATCTAGCAATGTTCCTGATATAAATAACAAAAATTAGAAAGAAACATGTATGGATTGTGTATAATGAATGAATGTAACGTAGGTTTCTTTTCAAAAGGTTGGGCTTACTCTTGGATGTTTACTTTATAGACTACTAGGTATATCTATGAGCCAACAGAATACATTTATTTATATGTAAACTATCTGTTTTTAAAATGTAATGTTTGTAATGACTGCAACAACTGTATTTAATCTTGCCTATGTAATGACAATTTGTCGAACAATAAACTAAACTAAGATAGAGAGACAGACAGACAGACAGATACATAGATAGATACAGTAGATAGATGGATAGATAGATAGGTAGATAGATAGATAGATAGATAGATAGATAGATAGATAGAGGTAGATAGACAGACAGACAGACACATAGATAGAAATAGATTATAGGAGCATGGTAGCACCTTTATATTTAGAGTTGAGCAGGGGTTTCTATGTTAAACCTCAGATTTTGCACTTTAACCCTTAGACTGCCAACAGAATTAGAACGTATTGGAGTACTGGACTGATATATCAGTCTGCAGCCCTGCAAGGGTTAATATGTTTACACCCATTCAATGGATTTGCATGAAATATTGAATGTGCAGTCTCATTGGGTAGCTCTCTTGATGTGCCATGGTTCATTTCAGTCAGATATGTGGATTCCAAGATCATCACCATGCACCCAGATGGTTAGGAGATTTGGCCTGAAATTTTCAGGGTAGAAAGGGCTTGCCCACAGATACACCTTTTGTTGGCTTGGTGAAAAAATATGAATCTCTTCCAAAATTATAAAATTTTAAAATTTCAGCTTGTGAGCATGCTCAGCACAGTCTTTTGGACAGAGGATTGGAACAAAAAAAGAATTTGGTCAGAACAAAAAAGGATTCCTTTTCATTTGAGTTAATCCTTTTTTGTGACAAACAATAAATTTTTTGTTTGCCTCCATGTTGTTTACCATTTTTCTTTTTATAAAAACAAAATTACAAAACTTACAAAAATGACAACCTGCAAAAAGATCAAAATATGTATCTTGCTAACCAGGACTCCATTAGGTGGATTCTGCAGTTAACTGCTGAAGAACTCACCCCAAAATGTCTTTTTTTATAAATCCATTTTCGTGACTTGCTGTATGGTCTTTTTTGTTCAAATGAAAAAGGATCCCCTCATACTGAAAAAGTTTGGACAGTTTTTTTTTTCCAGCTTTTTCCATATCACCTCTTTCATTCAAATGAAAAAGGATTCCTTCACACAGAAAAGGAATTCGGACTTTGCCTTTTTTCCAATTCTTTTTTCATTTGAAGGGATCCTTTTTCATTTCCTTTTTTCATTTGATACAGAAAAGGATTCCTTCAAACCAAAAAAAGAATTTTCAAAGCCATCACTGTTATTTAGTGAATTTTTTCTGGTGTCTAGTGGCACCCCCCCATCCAATCATCGTCCCCATAATGTTTAAATTTTTCCCTTGTGTCTAGTGGCACCCCCATCCTCTGATTGTTATCCCCATACTTTTCATATTTTTCCCAGGTGTCTAGTGGTGCCCCCCTACCCTCTGATCACCATCCCCATAATTCTTGTCATTTTTCCTGCTGCCTAGTGGCACCCCCCACCAACCGATTGTCATCCCTGTACTTATTCAGTATTTCCTTGGTGCCTAGTGGCACCCCCCACCAACCGATTGTCATCCCTGTACTTATTCAGTATTTCCCTGGTGTCCAGTGGTGCCCCCCATCCTCTGATCACTGTACCCCAAATATTTTTTTCCCTGGCATCCAATGGCATCCCCACCCACCAATCACCATCCCCATATATGTTTTTAATTTCCCTGTTATCTAGTGGCACTCCCCACTCTCTAATCACCGTCCTTATAATAATCTTTTTCCCTGGTGTCCAGTGGCATCCTCCACCCTCTGACTGCCATCCATGTATTTTTTTACATTTTCCCTGGCGTCTAGTGGAACCTCCCTACCCTCCAATCACCATCCCTGTATTTTAATACTTGTAATAAAGAAAGCCTTCACTTGATGTCCCTTTCCTTGTAAGAAAAGAAAACAGTCCCTTGCAGATGTGACTCCTCAACTTCCCACTGAGCACCCACCACCACGCACCCCCCCCACACCTCCACACACCCTCATTCACCTGAATAGGTCCCAGGCTGGAGAGCCGCTCTCCAATCAAAGACATGTCTCACTGCTGGAACCACCGACTGCTATATGAGAAACTAAGATAAGTGCAGTTCAATGTATTGAAATGGAGTTTTCAACTTTGGTGCTTAACTTTGCCATTTTGGCATATTTTGAGCCCAAATTTTCAACATAGCCTTTTTAAGACCCCACCCCATGAACAATGCTTGGCAGAATTATAGTTTTGAAAGAAAGATGAAAAATCACCCATGACAACAGACACACACAAGACTATAGAAGAAGAATAAAAGTCCTTTAATCAGTCTTTAAATACAAAACACATACTGCAGTGTGACAGGAGGTATCACAAGAGGTGAAGCCAACAAAATTAGCTACTGACGTTTTGCATGGCTACTGCCATGCATCCTCAGAGTACTACTCTTCTATAGTCCTGTGTGTGTCTGTTGTCATGGGTGCTTTTTAATCTTTCTTTCAAAACTAATTTTCTAATTTAGTAAGCACCGTGACATATTCCTGATGCTCTCATTTTTTTGGTTAACATGAGTTAGCAGAATTATGCAAACCACCCAAAAGGCAATTTTGTGGTTGTCTGGCAAAATTACCTTTTGTGCGGGATTTGAACATTTTCATACCCTTGTTCATTATGTGCGATCATAGCAAGGCTATGTTGAAAATTTGAGATCAAAATATGTGAAAGTGGCAAAGTTATGCACATCCATTGAAATTTTGCTATGCTCCCTTATAACTTTGGCAATTGTAAATATTCTGACCCCAAATTTTTAACATATCAACTTTTTTTACACCACCTCATGACAGCTGTTATTTTTCAAATCCTGGCCAAACTGTCTTTTCACACCCATAGTGTAGAATAACATTGTGGTGGCACAGAATCACATTTTGCTGGGGATTTGAACATTTTCAGTACCACACACATGAGGTGGGGTAATAAGAAGATCTATGCTGACAATTTGGTTGCTGTTGACCTACAAATGGAAGCACAGGACCTGGAGGGACCTGCGCTTCCACAGCAACATAAATATATGCATCTGTGGAGGTATGGGAGTGCAGGGCCCAGATCACACTGCACTCCCACATGCAAATAAGAATGCAATTATATTATCTCAAAAAGTAAGGAAATTCTTTGCAAAATAATGTGTTAATGCAACATTTAGGGCTCAGGCTAAAAAGTAAATGTGGCTTTAAGGTTTTCAACCCTAAAATTCCACCCCACCCCTAATACAAATCAGGGGTGCAGTCTTCCTTGGGGATGTCAACTCTAAAGCTCACCTCATTAGGTATATGTTTCTGGAGTGTATAGAATGTGGTGAGCTTTAGGGTTGACAATGCCAAAGAAGACTGTGCACTGATTTGTTTTAGGGGTGGAGGTGAGGTTTTAGGGTTGGGAATCCTAAAGAATCATTTCCTATTGCTTTAGCCTGAACCCTAAATGTTGCATTAACGTAGTTTTTTGCAAAAAATATATATATATATATATATATATGAATGAATGAATTAAACTTTATTTATATGGTGCCTTTCTTAAACCAAGGTGCCTTACAATAATTTAAAACAATAAACAATAAATAATAAACACAAATCCATAAATAATTAATACTACACTAAATTGAGCTCCAAATCACAATCAATTAAAATTAATCTTAGACCATAAATAGGTCTTGAGGGCCTTTTTTAAACTCCTCCATGGTTGCACACTGATGAAGCAGACAGGGTAGAGAATTCCAGAGGGTCGGAACAACAAACATAAACACTTGAGCACCTGATGACTTTACAGAAACCCTCAGGATCTCCAACAACCCCTCGCCCACCAAGCGGAGAGATTGACCTGGGCAGTAGGGAACCAAAAGCTCTTTCAAGTAGCCTGGACCCTGTCTGTGTAAGGCTTTGTAGGTCAAAAGACCAACTTTAAAGTTGATCCGCCACTGAATCGGCAGCCAGTGCAGATCGCGTAATACCGGCGAGATATGACAGGTACGAGATGTACCCATCAATAATCGGGCCGCAGTGTTCTGCACCAGCTGCAAGGGAAAATATCAACCCCAGGAAGCCCTAGATAAATGGAATTGCAATAATCCAGGCATGAGGTCACAAAAGCGTGGACCAATGTAGGAAGGTCAGTTGACGGAACAAGGTGCTTAATTCTGGCGATGTTCCTAAGATGATAAAAGGACAGTTTGACAACCGCCAACACCTGCAAATGCAGTGTCAGTTCATTGTCAAAAATCACCCCCAGGTTCCACACCCATTCAGAGGTAGGGAGCTAGATACCTCCCAGAAATAAACCTGAGGATAAACCAGCTCCCATCCCCTCTACCCTGTGACCTAGGTCCACAACCAATACCTCCGTCTTCTCCGAGTTCATCCAGCTCTGGATTTCAGTGAGGCAGCTATTAATGACCGAGACAGCTCTATCCTGGTCTGATGCAAGACAGGTAGAGCTGTGTATCATCTGCATAGTAGTGAAACTTCAGCCCATACCTTCTTACAATGTCTCCGACAGGCAGCATATACACTGCGAACAATTTGAGGGACAACACCGAGCCCTGGGGTACTCCACATGACAGTGAGAGTGGGCAGGAAGAATTTAATGCAGACATCACTTTCTGGGTTCTGTCAGTGAGGAAAGATCTAAACCAACTGAGAACTGTTCCTGACAGACCACAGATGAACTCCAGGCATGCGAGAAGTACCCCATGGTCCACAGTGTCAAAAGCTGATGAGAAATCAAGAAGAATGAGAATGGAACAATTCTTCTGATCCCTAGCCATCAGGAGATCATTGAGCACCTGAACTAGCTCTGTCTCAGTACTATACCTCTTTCGAAAACCAGACTGGAGGGGTTCATAGATGTCATGGATGGTTAAATGGTTCTCCAACTGTGCTGCCACCACTTTCTCAATAAAGGGAAGATTAGAGATTGGCCTGTAGTTAGCACGGCAGTCAGGGTCCAAGGTAGTTTTCTTCAGGAGGGGTGTCACCACTGCCTCCTTTAGGGAGCTAGGAAACTCACCCATATCCAAGGAGCACCAGACTATCTGTGCTATAACCAGGCCAATAGTCTCAAGACAACCCTTTAACAAGGAAGTCGGGCCTGGATCTAAACTACAACATGTAGGGTGCATACTCTGGATAATCCTCATGACATCAATGAACTCAGGCCAGTCAAAGGAACTCCAAGAGAGACAAGAGAGACAAGAGGGAGCAACCAAATGCCGATCAAAAGCATCTCCAATAGAGGGAGCAGGTCGGAGTGCCGCCCTAATGTCAGACACCTTATCTGCAAAGAAGTAAGCAAGCTCATCACACTCTAATTGTGAAAAAGCTTTCTGAACCTGGAGACAGGCTGGGTTGCCCAGTCTGTCAACAGTTTGAAAAAGCTGAGCTGGTCGGTTCTGAGCAGCTGCAATCTCTCTGGACAGGAACTCTGCCTTCTTATGAGAGATTGTGGAATGATAGAGTTGATAATGTTCCATCAATCTAAGATGGTTGGCATCAAGGGCAGTTCTCCGCCAACAATGCTCTAATCTTCGTCCTTGTCGCCGCATCTCCCTCAAGGCCTCATCAAACCATAGAGACCGAGGCTAACGTTGATAGGACGAACACGGACAGGAGCAATTTGATCCAGAGCAGAGGAGATGGCCCTATTATAGGCCAGCACCAAAGCATCAGGATCATTGCTCACTTCAGAAAACTCTGATAGGTTAAGTGCCACTGTCAGACCCACAGATCTAATATCTCATAAACAGCGGCACCTAACCATCTCCACAGGGGTAGGCCTGCAAGGGGGGGGGTGCAAAAACTGAATCCCACAGTGTAGTGATCGGACCAACTGACGGGTTCCACCCCCACATCAGTGGCCTCAATCCCCAGGAGGAAGACTAAGTCCAAGGAGTGACCACTCTTATGCTTGGCAGAAGTAATCACTTGTGTGAGACCCAAAGATGTCATTAATTGGAAGAAGTGTTGTCCAAACTGCGAATATTCATCTTTGATCCAGGCATTGAAATCAACCGGGACCATCAGCCTGGCAGACTCAAATGCCATGTCGAGATATATATATATATATACAATATATATATCTATATATCTATATATATATATATATATACAGTATATATACATATATTAAATGTTTCTATAAAAGTTACAATAAATAGGAATTGAACACACACAACCAGAAAGGTCAAAAGATAATACCAGAATATACACACACAGACAGTTGTAATGCATGAGTTATTATTATATTTTTGAATGGGACACCATGGGCCCGATTCCAGAAGGGGGACACAGGGCTCACTGCAATGCAACCCGCAAATGCATTAACACTCCTGGACACAACCCTGTGCTATTCCAGAAGCATGGATGAAGTTTGTGACACTTGTGCCACTTTACGGCTGCTTGTCCCATTGTGGGGGGGCCCCCCATGGACACAACGTTAGACCATCAGAGAGATGGTTTAGCAGTTGCATTGTTGGGGACCTGCAGCATAGGCTTCTGGAATCGGGTGCCCGATGCAAGTCAGGACATGCATCAGACACTGTGTACAGTCTCTCATGTGGACTTAAACACATCAGAGATTTGGGTCCCATGACTAAATTAGGAGATGAATATGGGCCCCTTTCAGTGTCTAAACTAGGAGGTTGAACCGAGGCAAAAGGTCCATTAACAATACGCTCAGCAAATAAAATAAAATACAGATAACAACATGAAGACTTACCCCAATACACAACATACAGTGTCTGTATGTGTGTATATATATATATATATATATATATATATATATATATAACAGTATACATATCTGAAAATGGACGTATGTCAATATGGTCATTGAGTCCAGGAGCTTTTAATTCTCCCAATTTGAAAATCCAATAGGATTCTTGCTTCACAATCTGAGACTCAAAGGGCTTGATTTTCAAAGCCCCGAGAATGCTGCAACCAGCTTGTGTGCCGATTGTTAGGTGCATGGGGCTTGTGGCATTCTCCCGGTTGGTGATCAGGATTTTCAATCCCTAGTACCAAATGCTGCAAGTTAGGCCAGCTTTTCCCAGGTCTGACTTATGCCATTTGGGGGACCCTTTTTAAAGGTGCTTATGCCAGATCTTTGGCACAAGTTGCCATAAACTGAGGAAATTGTTGCAACTGCGCCTGACAATAGAAAATCAGGTGCAGCTGCGGCAAAGGAGTTTTTACAACTACACCAAAAAATGGCTTTGATGGAGGGCTTGATGCAAACTCTGCATCACCCTTTGAAAATCGAGTCCAAAGTCTCCCCCTCACACCCTCTGATTGACTGTCAATACCACAGAAACTGAAACCATGGTTAGAGTCCTCCCTGAGTTTATAACATGTCTACTCAAGGCATTGTTTTGTTCTGGTTCCTGAATGATTGGTTTAGACATTGAATGGAGGCTCCTGTTCTTCCCCTAATTTAGTCATGGTGTCCCATTCAAAAATATAATAATTGCACTGTTATTATGTTTGCAAATTATTTGCTATGCATGTAACACTTTTTCTTTTGCACTTAAACCCCTGAGGCTCAGCCTACATTCCCCTGGTCCCCCCACTCAGCCCCCCGGATTTACCTTGGGTGACAATCCTTGTGGGTTTGCAGGACTTTCCCAATGGTCTACTGGATCAAGTTCCTGGCAGACCCCCATAACTGGTGTGCCTCCTTGGCTTACCCCCCAGAGTAGGGCTGCAGGGTTGGACCAGTCCTGATGGAACACTTGAATTCAGTTCCCAGTCGATTGTCACAGGTGGGTGGGGTGGGACTGGTGGAGTGGAGCATCATTGATGGGGCCAGGCATTTTTTGTAATGCTGTAACTCCCTATGGGAGGTGTGGCATGTGATGATGTGATGGTGCAAGGTGCCAATATCCGGCATGCTTCCTCACTGTCCAGGCTCCAGCAGCCACTCCCCCCGTCCTCTGCCAGAGGTTAGTCATGTGCCAGACACTCACCCACCCTCCCCCCAAAGGAGGAAAGCAGTCCATTGGATGCTCAGTCCTCCTCCCCCTGGCCAGCCCTTTGATGCCCCAGGTCTGTTCCTGAACCTAGGATGTCGAAGTTGCAAGTGGAAGCCCTACCACTGCACCAGTTGGCCAGCCCCAATAAGCACTTTATAATTGTTATGGTCTTTACTCCTGGTTGCAGGGAATATTTAAATGTCAGTTCTGGTGCAGTCCAGTCTCCGTGACAAAGCGCAGATGTGTGAAACTGGTTGGAGGCTACAGATATCTTGTGTCTTTGTTCTGGGCTAGCTGCATCTACTGAATCATGAGTTGAACTTTGTTTCATTTGTATGCACTAGCACTTTGTGGCAAGAAATAAAACTATTTGCCTAAATCCTGTGGATAGAGCTGGTTTATGCTGCAACTAAACAAAATTTATATATGCAGCTTATCTTTATGAAATCACTGTTAAAGGAAAGGATTGTTGAATACATTATTGCCAATGGTCTGCAAGATCCAAGGCAACATGGTTTCATTGGGGGGGGTCATGCCAGGCAAACCTGATTGAGTTCTTTGACTGGGTAACCACGGAAGTGGATCAAGGAGGGGCAATGGAAACATAGAAACATAGAAACATAGACTTTGACAGCAGATAAGGACCACTTGGCCCACCTAGTCTGTCCATATCCCTATCTAGAGGATAAGCTGCAGATCCTATTTAACCAACAGCCTATTTCTTCCTACCCCCCACAAAAATTGCCTTATGTCTGTTCCATGCATTCTTGAATTCTCTCACAGTTTTAGACCCCACAACCTCCTTAGGAAGGCTGTTCCATGTGTCCACCACCCTCTCTGTGAAAAAATACTTCCTCACATTGCCCCTGAGCCATCCCCCCTCTATCTTCAAATCGTGTCCCCTTGTTCTTGCACATCTCTTTTTCTGAAAGATGCTAGCCTCTTGGACTTAGTTGATTCCACTGAGGTACTTAAACGTTTCTATCATGTCCCCCCTCTCCCTCCTTTCCTCAAGGGTATACATATTAGCTCCTTTAGCCTCTCCTCATATGGCTTCTCTTGCAGACCCTGCACCATTTTAGTTGCCCTCCTCTGAACTGCCTCCATCCTGTCTATGACCTTGTGGAGATGGGGTCTCCAGAACTGGACGCAATACTCCAGATGGGGTCTCACCAACTGTCTGTAAAGGGGGATAGCAACTTCCTGTTTTCTGCTGGTGATGCCACTCCCTATACATCCCAGTATCGCCCCAGCCCTCCCTACCGCCTTCTCACATTTCTTGCCAACCTTAAGGTCATCTGATATGATTACCCCCAGGTCCCTTTCCATTTTTGTTGTTGTTACTACCCCCCCCAAGTTGTGTAATCTTCCCCTGGGTTTTTGTTTCCCAGGTGCATTACTTGCACTTCTTTGCATTGAATCCAAGCTGCCATACTTCCGACCATTCCTCCGACCTTGCCAAGTCCCTTCTCATCCTTTCCACGCCTCCTTGTATATCAACCCTGTTGCAGATCTTTGTGTCATCTGCAAAGAAGCATACTTTTCCTTCCAGTCCCTCTGCAATGTCACTTATAAAGACATTAAAAAGGACTGGACCCAGTACTGAACCTCATGTGTACCCCACTAGTAACCCTCTTTCTTCAGAGTGGACTCCATTTACAATTACCTTCTGTGTTCTGTTGTTCAGCCAATGCTTTGACCAGGCTACCACCCTGGGACCCACCCAAGGCTGGTTAATTTGACTACTAATCTTTGTGTGGGACTGTGTCAAATGCCTTGCTAAAGTCTAGGTAGGCCATATCCACAGCCCCTCCCTGGTCTACTACTTTGGTCACCCAGTCAAAGAAATCAATTAGATTGATCTGACATGACCTTCGCGCTGTGAACCCATGCTGCCTTGGGTCCTGTGCCCCACTGGCCTCTAGGTACTCAACAATTCTTTCCTTCAGAAGTGATTCCATCACTTTCCCTACCACAGAGGTGAAACTGACAGGTCTGTAGTTTCCTGTCTCTGTCTTGGTCCCACTTTTGTGAAGGGGAATCACATCAGCCTTCTTCCAGTCCTCAGGTACCACACCATCCTCCCATGATTTGTTATAAGGGTAGTAAGTGGTGTCTCTAGTTCACTGCTTAATTCTTTTAGAATTATGGGGTGAATTCCATCTGGCTCCATTGCTTTGTCCACCTTCAGTTTTAGGAGTTCTTTCAGAACCCTTTCTGCTGTGAAAGGACTGGGATTGATCCCCCTCTCCAGAGTGCTTCTGTTAATTGGATTAGGCACCTCCCACTTCCTCTTTTGTGAATAGTGAACAGAAGTATTCATTCAGTATCCCTGCTTTTCACTGTCGCCTCTGCCCACCACCCACCATCCATTCTATTCAGCCTCACTATCCCTCCCTTTGTCTTTCTACACTCCCTGATAGACCTATAAAAGGTTTTATCTCCCTTCTTAACCGAGTTGGCTATCTTTTCCTCAGTTTGTGCCTTTGCTATTCTGACTACCCTCCCTGCTTCCTTCTGCCTTTACTAGTACAGTTTCTGTCCTGCTCCTTCTGTGTTTCCTTATACTTCCTAAATGCTATCTTTTTCTCCCTAACCTTCACCGCCACTTCTTTTGAGAACCATAGTGGCTTTTTCTTTCATTTTGATTTATTTATTTGCTTCACACAAAGGCTTGTTGCCTCTGTGATGGCAATTTTGATAGTTCCCCATTGTTGCTCCACCCCTCCTTCTAGCCTGTTTATGAGTGCTTTTCTAAGGCACTCTCCCATCTTGCCAAAGTCAGCCCTCCTGAAGTCAAGAACCCTCACTTTTGTATGGCTTGACTCTGTAGCTGAGTTTATCATGAACCACACTGTTTGGTGATCACTTGTTCCCAAATGGCCACCCACTTCTAGATCTGAGATCCTCTCACTGTCCCCATTTGAGAGTATGAGGTCTAAGATTGCTTCTTCATGAGTAGGTCCCAAAACTAGCTGCCTGAGGCATGCCACCTGAAGGGCACCAAGAATGGCCCTGCTTTTGGATGTGGCTGCACCAAAGGTGCTCCAGTTAACATCTAGCATATTAAGGTCCCCCATCAACAGTATCTCCCCTTTCTTTGCCATCCTAAGTATGCCTTCTATCATATCCTTGTCCATTCCTTCCCCCTGACATGGGGGTCTGTATACAACTCCTGTGTGGATTGTGGTGCCATTTACAGTCTCTAAGGTGACCCACAGTGCCTCCTCCTCTCCTCTCCTCCTCTCCTCTCCTCTCCTCCCTGTTTACCCTTTTTGTTGTGTTGCTTTTATCCCTTCCCTTACATAGAGAGCTACTCCTCCCCCCTTCTGCTGTCCCTGTCTCTCTTGTAGGTTGTGTACCCTGGTATGTTAACTTCCCAGTCATGGTTCTCTGTGTACCATGTTTCTGTGACTGCTACGATATCCAGGCATCCCTATTCCATCAAGGCCACCAGTTCAGGAAGCTTGTTGCCCAGGCTACGGGTGTTGGTACTCATTACCCTCCATTTCTTGAAGGCCTTACCTCTTTTTGCCCCATCCCTGTCCTTATTGCGTTTGTCACTTTCTCCATTTATCCCTGAGCTTCTCTCCATTGACATCTCTATGTTGGTGTCTACCTCACTTAGTACCCTGATTTTTTGGGGGGGCTAGGATTTCCCTGCTCCTTTCCAGTGCCTCCCCCCTTGGCTAGTTTAAATGCTTGCCAATGAAGTATTTAAACTTATCACCTAGGATCCTGGTTCCCCTCACGGACAGATACAGACCATCATGCCAGTATAGGCCTGCATCTGTCCAGGTGGACCCCCAGTCCCCAATAAGCCAAATCCCTGAGCTCTGCACCAGTTTTTCAACCACTGATTGAATCCCATGGTGTGGAGCACCCTAGCCTCATCCATGCCATAGACAGGTAGCACCTCCGAGAAGGTTACCATGTGTGCTATTTGTCTAAGGCCCCTCCCCATCTCCACAAATGCTTCCTGCACTGCTCTGATCCTTTTCTTAGCCAGGTCATTTGTCCCTAGGTGGACAATGACATCCAGCTCCCTCCCCTGTGCAACTGCTTCTGTGATCCTGAGGATTCGCTCCCTATCCCTCCAAGCCATGGCACCAGACAGGCACCTGACCTCCCTCTCCCCTTCCTCCCCCAGTTCTACCTTCCTAAGAATGGAGTCCCCCACCAGGACTTGTTTCCTTCCCCTGTGGGGTCCCATGCCACCCTCCTGTGGGTCTCCTTTGTGGAGGTTCCCAGCATCCTCCTTGGTCTCCACTGTGGGTGCCTCCATAGAGGAAACACACTTTTCCAGAATGGCATAGAAATTGTGAAGAGGTACAACTGGAGGGATGTGCCTCTGTTCCACCACCCTCACCCTCCCTGAGCCCACTGTGGTCCAACCGCTCCTCTTTCTTGGCAACCTCTGAGGCAATGGCAGTGACTCTGGTGGCCCCTGGGTGGGAGAGGAGGTCCCACAAATCCTGGCCAACTCAGTCTGGAGATGAGCAACCTCCTCCCTCAGCCCAGAGAGGTGCCTGCAGATGGGACAACACTGCATCCTCCAGAACATCTTCCGGAGGACTGCTGCTCCACAGCCACTGCACTGCACCACTCTCATCATGTATTTTTTCTGGCCCCCTAACTGTTGTTTGGAATACTTACTCTTTCCTCTGTTTCTTTCCTTTTTTTTTCTTTTTTTCTTCCCCTACTTACTGCCTTTGTGCCCTTTTAGCTCCTGATCTTCCTGTTCTAAGACAAGAAGTTCCTATATTTCTCAGTAGTCTGCTTACTTGCTCAGAGTCAGACCTCCAGCAGCTATGGGGGGATGGAGAGCTACTCTTGCCCTTCTAGGATGGTGAGTCTTTGGTGGCTCTGTGATTACTCACTTCCTGCTCCCAAACAGGAAGTTCCTGTTGTCAGTTAAATCCTGTGCCTATAAAAGTAGAACTGGTTTAGGGTGGGGAAGGAGGACAATATAGTCCCAGTACAGAAGTTTTAGTTATACCAGTAGCTCCTTCCTCCTGGTGTTCTGTCTGTTCTCTGGCAGAAGTTAGCTAGGGCAGTGCTTAAATCTGGTTTTACCCTGGCTCCTTCTAGCTAAGCCACTCCCCCTACTTTGCAAATCTTTCTACATTTAGTTAATTTCACAGATAATAATTCCCTTCTGACACCTGTGACAAGCACCTAGATAAGTACACAGATAACAGATAACAATTTACTTCAACTACCTCTGACAAACACACTAACTCTTTTTTTTACCCTAAATTGAAGGTCCCAGTACAAGATTTCTAGTTCTTAGTCCCAGTAAAGAAGTGTTAGTTTTACCAGTAGCTCCTTCCTCCTGGTGTTCTGTCATTGTTCTCATGGATGGACATGGCCTACCTAGATTTCAATAAGGCCTATGACACCGTTCCACATAGAAGACTGACAAATAAGCTGGGGAGGCTAGGAGTGGGTACTAAGGTTGTAAAATGGGTAGCTAGTTGACTGAGCAGCAGGACTCAGAGGGTGGTAGTGAATGGAACCCACTCTGAAGTAGGGAAAGTGACCAATGGGGTGCCACAGGGATCAGTACTGGGCCTGGTCCTATTCAATGTCTTTATTAGTGGCATTGCTGAAGGAAGGAAAGGTATGCTTCTTTGTGGATGACACAAAACTGTGTAACAGAGTGGACACACCAGTAGGGGTGGATAGAATAAGGGGCAATCTACAAAAAATGATCAAGGAATTGGCAGCTGAGTTTCAACACTAAAATGTGTAAAATAATGTATATGGGGCACAAAAACCTGAGGGCAACATATAAACTGGGGGGGGCACTGACAGTCATGGAGCAGGAAACAGGCCTGGGGGTGATTACTGCAGATGATCTAAAAGTTGCAAAACAGTGTGACAAGGCAGTGGGAAAGGCTAGTAGAATGCTGAAATGCATAGGCAGGGGCATCACAAGCAGAAAGAGGTAATAATGCTAATTTAGATCACTGGTGGCCACACCGCGAATACTGTGTCCAGTTCTGGAGGTCCGATCTTCAAAAGGACATAGTTAGGGTGGAGCAATTCAGAGGAGGGCAACCAAAATGATGCAGGGCATGCATCAGAAAACCTACAAGGAAAGGCTTAGGAACTGAACATGTACTCCCTGGAGGATAGAAGGAGATGGGTCGGGGATGATAGACACGTACAAATACATCGCAGGGAAGGACTATGTCCAGGAAGGTAGCATTTTACAAAGGAAAAGATGTTCAAGAATGAGGGCTCAGGCTAAGAAATTAGAAGGGAGGAGGTTCAGAGGAAATGAGAGAAAACACTTCTTCGCTCAAAGAGTGGTGGATGAGTGGAACAGCCTACCAGCAGAGGTGGTGGGGTCAGAAACAATTACTGGATTCAAGATAGTATGGGATAGACACAGCGGGTTCTTCTCTTTGTATGAAGATTTAATAATTTCTGTTTGATTTCAACTGCTAACTTCAGTGCTGCACTTGACTACTGTGATTTGATCAGGACTGTGAAAGCTGCATGCTGATTGTCCCAGTATGCATTGTGACATACCCTACTTTGTAAGATAATATGTAAGCAATAAGACACGATGGGGTGTGCATTAGACAGTTCTAATACACGACTAGGGGGATGTAGTAAGGGCATGAGGCCAGTGACATGGGCCGAGTGCATCCAGTCCCCTAGCCGTGCATTAGAACTGTCTAATGCACATCCCCGGAGTGGTTTATTGCACTTATAAAATGGACCTGTGTATTCTAAAAGGGGGTTCTAGTTTTAGCTGTGCATTACACACATCTAATGCATGGCTAACAACCAATCAGATTGCTTGAAATCCTTTGCCCGTTTTATAATATAGTATATGGTTAGACCCTATTGTGTATTGATTTCCATACACTCAATTTTCCTGTTGTAGTGCAGTTCAAAGGTCATGCAAAATCATTCTGTCATTCTGATGCCACAGCTGCAGTATACCACAACAACGTTTCAGCCTTGATCGTCATGGCAGCCCTGTCCCCTCCCACCAATGCCACACCAGTTTTTTTTCCCTGACATGATCGTTTTTGTTAGTTATGGTAAATAAAAGTTGTGCAGCTCACAGACATGAATCAGACATACAGGTAGGGGGAGTGGGCAGGAAAGCAGCACACATCACGGACATCACAGCAAAACTTTCACTTTTTTCTCACAGACACGACGAGAGTCAGCCATAGTTACTGCTTGTTGTTATAAATGAACAGTGAAATACAACAGTTGCTGTGTCAGTAAATCAGATTATCTGCATCTTGTCTTCACTGCAGAAATTGAAAGCCTGGTTATGAATAGGGTCTAACCATATGCTATGTAAAACCCTGTATGGGTGGCAATACACAAGAAGGCTTGTGTTTCCATCTCAAGGATGAGATGACATCGGAGATCTCTTGAGCTTTGCTCTTGAGGTCTCTATGGTGTCATCTCATCCCCTCGATGGAAACACAAGCTTGTTGTGCATGCTTACCCATACACTATTTCATATATCTTGCTATGCTGGGTTAAGATAACACTTGTTAAGATAACACTTTTTAACTTGCTGCTTAGCAGTACACACATATTGTATAAATAGGGGATATTCCATAGGGCATCCAGTAATAAGGTTTTTATTCAGTCTGTAATATTTCTAACAAGGCTACCTAGCAATGAGTGGCTGAGCAAAGTGAATATAAATATGGCATAGACACAAGGGGACATCAGTAATACGGCAAGGGGAGTAAAAGATCGGAGATTGAGTAGGGTCTATGGTGGCACAGTAGGTATGGAAAATAGGGTAGATTAGGTGAGCCAAGAGGTCCTTCTCTGTCAACAATTTCTATGTTTCTATATGTATACCCTAGGAGTGATGAGTAACACTGGTAAATAAAAACTGTTATTTTACCTTGCTATCCAGCTGCGGTGAAAGTCACATGGTATTTCCACTGCAGCTTTTATTTCCACTACAGCCAGTTCACAGTCCTTTTCTCAGCTAATTAGGACCAATAAAATACACATCCCCATAAGTACCCTAGCTATAGCAGAACAAAGCACGCTGCTTCCACAACTTATCTATAGGGATACGGTTTGCACACTAATTCTGGTTAATATGGTAAATGATCAGCATCTGTGATGCTCAGGGAGGAGCCAAAATAACAATTTGCCTTTTTAATGCACTGAGCAGTGAAATGACTACCAACGTAACCCACCTGTCCATGGTAGACATGGCAAATCACATGGGTTGATTACAAAGAAGCTTTTTATTCACTCTTTCATGATACCCCCAATGGAGCCTGGCACTTGTGGCTTCACCACTCATAGGCAGGCAGCATTGTTGGCAACATTCCAGAGTGAATAAAAAGCTTATTTGCTATCAATCCATGGAATATCCCCTATATACATAATGGGTTGCAGTGGAATAACACATTTATCTCCACACACGAGTGGTAAGACCTTTATAACTAACTCGTGGCTTCGCCACTCATGAGTTATGGGTCTTACCCCTCACTAGTGGAAATAAATGTGTTATTCCACTGCAACCCATCATGTATTCCATATTTATTTTGCAAATAAATATGTTAAGGCATCCATTAGGTTTGAAAGTAGGGAAATGAAGAAGTTATGGTTAAAGGGGAACAGTGATGACTAGGAGCTTCACATCCAAGTGTGGGGCTGGTCCCAATTTGCACGTTGTGTGCAAAACCATTTTCTATACTGCAACAGGGGTAATTACTACAGCTGTGGTAAGAAAAAACTTTCACCGGCAGAATTTGCATGAAAGTTGGACTTTCACTCCCACGAAAGTTTAGAAATCAAATTAGCAACTTTTGTGGAAATTCCGACTTAGAACAGCGGAATACACTGTATGAATGGCAGATTAATGTATTAAACTGCAGAAAAAAAATTCCACAGAACTGATTTCTTTCAGCAGTTTAATACATTAGTTACTCTGTGATTCATACATTCATTCCACAGTTCAGTGAGTCACAAAACTGCAGAATGAAAGTATGAACTGTGTATCACTGGCCCCATATTAATTTGTTTCTCTGGTGTCTAGTGGCACCCCACACCCTCTGATTGCTGGCCCAGTGTTAATTTAATAATATATTTCTCTTATGTCTAGTGGCATCTCCACCTGCTGATCACTGGCCTGGTATTAATTTAATAACATGCTTCCCTGGTGTCTTGTGGCATCCCCTACTCTCTGATCACTCACCCCGTATTGTTTCCCTGGTGTCTAGTGGCACCCCCCACCCTCTGATTACTTGCCCTGGCTGTAATTATTTCCCTGGTGTCTAGTGCACCCTCTCCCTCTGATCATTCACCCTGTCAGTAATTATTGTTTCTCCTGGTGTCTAGTGTTACCCCCTCCACCCTCTGATCGCTCACCCTGGTTATAAGTATTGTTTCCGTGGTGTCTAGTGGCACCCCCTCACTCTCTGATCACTTGCCTCAACCATTATTGTTGTTTCCCTGGTGTCTAGTGATACACCCAACACTGCCGCACTGGGTTGGGTACACTAACCTGCCACCTCCCTTCCATACATAGTCTTTGGTCAGAAAGTGGGGAGACCATGTGGCGATCGGCACAGCCCTCCACTCACCACTTCAGCCAGCAGCCATATGTAATGACAGGGAGCACACAACTAGGTCATATGGGCTCCCCACTTTCTGACCACTGACTATGTATGGAAGGGAGGGTGGCAGGTTTGTGTAACCAACTCAGTGTGGACAATGTGGGGGCACCACTAGTTACCAGGGAAACAATAATTAAAGCCCAAGTCAGCGACTGGAGGGTGGAGGGTGCCACTAGACACCATGGAAAGAATAAATTACAGGGCAGTGAGTGATTTGAGGGTGGGGGGGTACCACTGGACACCAAGTAAGTTTTGTTTTCTATGGGGCCAGTGCAGAACTGATCACTGAACTGAGGAATGATCACATGAATTGCAGATAAATGTATTAGTTCTGCAGTTCATGTGTTTTATTCCATAGTTCAGCAAGAAAATTCTGCAGAATAGGGTGAAAATTCACCAAACTCATTTGGAAGATTTCTGATTTTGCCAAAGGTGGAAGTTGGAAAGTTCAGCAAAAGTTGTGAAATTTCACGAAAGTTCCACTAAAGCAGAATTTGCAACTTTTGCCCAGCCCTAGTAATTACACTGTAGTTACACTGTGTTTCATGCAGAGGACTGCACTTAGCCCTAGGAGAACAGTAGGACTAGCAAACATCTGACTGAAGCTTATATAAGCTGTAATATGCACTACAGACAATTGAATCTCACACTGCTGCAGCCCTGCTCTGATGTCAGCTACAGGGGATTCTGGGATTTGTAGTGCCAGAAAATGTCAGCCTGGAAGGAAGCAAAAGTAGTCTGATACAATCTACTATACTACAATAAACAGTACAGTAAGAAAAAAAAAACAGTTTTGCACACAAAGTGCAAACTGGGACCAGCCCCACACTAAAGTATGGAGCTCATAGTGATGACTGTTCCCCTTCAATACTCCCTGGATCCTTGGAAAAAGTAAGGAAATAAATTGAAAAAAAAGTGTCAATTCATCTATTTGGGTTGAAACACAAAGCATAAAAAGTAGGAAAGTCACTGGACCCTTGGTGAATCTGTGGTTTGGTGTTACTAGGCATCTGAACAATCATGATACATAGTGTTGGCACTACCCTAATATCAGCCCCTTTATGCAAGCATTGCTGCATCACTATTTTACTTTGTTGGACAAGACAGTGCAGATGCTAGGGTAATGCCAACACTACATGATTGTTGAAACACAGAGGAACACCAAACCACAGATCTGTCAAAGTTCAGTGACATTCCTACTTTTTACGCTTTGTGTTTCAATCCAAATACAGTAGATGTATTAACATAGAGAATAATGTATGGTTCATGATCTATAGCAAGCATGTGTAGCCATCAAGAGGTTGGCATAACGACTGTTTAAACCTCGAGAGCACAGTTTGAGAAGTTTTGGTCGCCATACCAAACTCTAGATGGTTACACTCACTTAGCATAGATTGTGGACCATATATTGTCTTTTATAGTGTATGGTCCATGATAAAAAAAGGATAAATTAGTCTGCGCTCACTTTCATACTGAGCCGCTCCCTTCCAGGGTAATTTTTCATGGCTGTTTTGGGAATAGCAGGGATCGCAGAATGCACATGCATGAACACGCTCTGGTCTGTGAAATGCGCATGCACGACCATGTTCCATGTTGTTGTACTGCAGTAGCTATGTATCTGGTGCAGCACAACAGCTGCGGTGACATAGCTACTACAGCACAACAAACCTATTCTAGGGTTCTAAGGGAGTTGGTAGAGGTCCTGGTGGGGCCACTGGCTAACCTGTTCAATACCTCCCTGGACACGGGATGTGTACCACAGGACTGGAGAATGGCCCATGTGGTGCCCATCCACAAACGTGCCCCAAAGGATGAACCAGGAGAGTATAGGCTGGTGAGCCTCACATCAATCATGGGAAAGCTCATGGAGACCATCCTGAAAGAGAGACTAGTGAGCTTCTTGGAGGAAAACAGTCTCCAGGATGGTCAACACCATGGGTTTGTAGTGGGCAGATCCTGCCAGACAAACCTTGTAGAGTACTATGACTGGGTGATATGGGAACTGGACAAGGGCCATGCAATGGCTGTCCTGTATTTAGACTTCAGCAAGGCCTTTGATTCAGTGCCACATAGGAGGTTGGGGGGGAAACTGGAATATGTGGGAGCGGGACCAAAAATAGTGAAATGGATCACAAACTGGCTAAAGGGAAGGCAACAAAGGGTGGTGGTGGTGGGGGATCTCTTGCCACCGAGAGTGGTGATGAGCGGGGTACCACAGTGATCAGTACTGGGACTGGTGCTGTTTGGGATTTTTATTGCAGATAACTCACACAGGATCCGGATCAGGATCAGTCTGTTCGCAGATGATACCAAGATGGGAGCTGCGGTTGATGATGGGGAGGAGTGGAAGGGGTTGCAGGAGGATCTGACTAAGCTGCAGGAGTAGGTGAAAACATGGCAGTTGGGGTTCAATGCCAAGAAGTGCAAGGTTCTGCACTTCAGAGCCAGGAACCAGAGGAGGGGTTATCACTTGAATGGGGTACGGTTGGGAAGCTCCACAGAGGACAAGGACCTAGGGTGATCATTACAGGGAGCATGAACAACTCTGCTCTGCAGGAAGGTGGCAGCAAAAGCCAACAAAATGCTGAGGTGGATTGCAAGAGGGATCTCCTCCAGAAGGAGGGAGGTTATCCTGCCCCTGTATAGGTCATTGGTCAGGCCCCATCTGGAGTACTGCGTGCAGTACTGACACCTATTCCTGAAGAAGGACATCAGATTGTTGAACGGGGTGCAGCGAAGAGCCACAAAGATGATCCAATGATAAGAGAGCAAGCCTTACGAGGACAGGCTGGGAGAGTTGAATATGTATTTGCTGGAGGAGAGGGGGTTGGGGGGATATGATTAAGCCCTTTAAGTATCTGAAGGAGATAAACAAGACAAACACAGAAGGGATTTTCCAGATAAGAAGGGGAAGGGACACGAGAGGGCATGGACTGAGACTGTAGGGGGGAAGATTCAGGAGGGAGATGAGGAGACATTTTTTCACTGAAAGGAAAGGAGAAAGGAAACATTGTTTAACCAGGAGTAGCACACTAAGTCGAAACTTGTTTCCAGATGCAACCTGGGAGCACAAGAAAGTTAAGTGACTTGCTCAGGATCACACAGTATGCACCTAGGCAGCTGTGGGACTCAAACCAAGGTCTCCAGATCTGCAGCTCAGAGCCTTAACCCACTGCGCTATACTGCTGAAAGAGTAGTGGACAAATGGAACACCTTACCAGACAACATAGTGTCCTGAAAGACAGTGGGCAGTTTCAAGAGGGGTTGGGACAGATAAGGGAAAGGGATGCTGGGAAGGGGGGTGGGAGGGGCAGCTGAGATGAGGAGCTAACTTCACACTCAAGCAGGCTCAATAGACCGGGAGGCTTGTTTCTGCTGGCAATTTCGTTTGTTCGTATGTTCCATCCTTAACAACATTCCACCATACACTTTATTTTTTTCATTTATTTCTTTTCTTTTTGACAAAGATTGAATACAACTGATATTTTTAGCTTTTGCCTTTCTTATGACCCATGATGAACTGCATAGTGACGCTCACTGCGCCAGACCTGCAGCTTGTGTAATGAGGGACCCTCAAGTTTCTGAAAGAAAAGCTTATTTAGGTAGACTGCACTAAACTAAATCATGAACAGAGGCTGTCTTTTTACATCCTTTGAAAAAGACTGCAGGAAATGTAATGTGTGAGCCTGTGTGTTACCACCAGCTTTCGCAATGCAGTGGTTTTGCTTGCTCAGTCGATATGCTGTCTGCCTTATACCTTGTCTTCATTGCTTTTTTGCTTTCAGAATCAAAGTTTTTTGTTAAGCAAAGTTGAGCGGTGGTTTAGGCAAAGGGCTAAAAAAAGGAATTGGCAGACACACGGCACAATTTCTTCAACCACTCTATTGCAAAAGCTGTGCCATGTGTTCTTAAAATGCACGGTATGCTTTTAGAAAGGCACAGTAATTGTAACGAATGCATACAAATTTGCTCGAGCAGGGGGCACAAATCATATTTGCATCCAAAATATCATCTGTAACATACAGTGATATTATATTGTTTCGACTTCCACATTCTCTGTACACTGTTACTGTTTTTGCTGCTGTTGTCTCTGCTCTCAGCTCATAGTACTTTTACATTCTATGGGAAACAGGCTACAGCATGATATCATTCAAGGAGATTTTCTGGTTTCCAGCAAACAGTTACAGTCTGTATGATCATAACTCGGTTGGACAAAACTCACCCCAAGATTTCAATGTCAGGTGTCAGGGCCTTCCATTTTTTTATCACTGGAAAGATTTTCATTATTTCAGTATCTTACCCCCTTAGACGTCATGTGATCATGTTGCTTAGTCCTGCCATGATCATAATCATCTGTTTATGACATCACAACCTCTTGCCATGGAAATTATTTGGATGTCACAAATACAAATGTTTTGTTTTAGAATGTTGCTTGTAAACCATGCCCATTGTTAAATAAACCTATAGTGCCTGAAAACCTATTTTTAGGAACAGCTGTTGCTTGTAAAGTGTGCTTTTTAAGAAATGAACAAAAACTGTTGCAAAAGCATTGTATTTTTTTTTTGAGAAGCTTATGCTTTTAAAGGGCATTGCCATGTCCATTCAATATTGAATGAAAGTTGTTTTGTTACTAGAACCATGTGGTAATGTCTCAGTGGGTGGTGAGTGCCCAAGTCTTTATGTTCATATGCTTTTAAAGGGGACAGGAAATTTGTGGCAATCGGTAACTGTTTAAAATAGTTTTGTTTGCAGAAATTAAATTCATATCTATTGTACGTAGATTCCTTTTAACTGTACTTGAATAAGCAATAATGGGAACACTGTTTGTTGTATATTGTTTTCAATATGCTATATGGACAACATTCTTTACAGATCTTTCCATAGAACCAGCAGTTTGGAGTTTTCAGTATGACACAGTTTGTGCACAGAATCGTAATCATGATCTACTGGCCTATCAGAGCAGTGCTCAGAGTTCTGTACACAAACCGTGACATACTGTAGTCAAAACTCCAAATTACAGGTTCCATGACAAGAACTGTGCTGAATGTTTCCCATGAAAACAAAAGAGTACAATATACAGTTGTTCATATAAACTTACAGTACATGGTTAGGGCTTACTGTGTATGGAATTCAGCCAGTTCAAGAAGCTTGCTGTGCAGTTAGGCTAGGGCTTATTGTGAACAGAACTCAAGCAGTTCAAAAACCCTGTTGTGCACATTCTAAAAACCTTATTTGATGTGCTTACACAACTGAATGAGATAATATGAGATGATGCTTGTGTAACTTGATTTGCTTTGTGGCTTTCCACCTCTTTATCCATGGAATATACCACCCTGTAGGGGTATGATGCAAGGAACCCTAGAAGAGGGTTCCCCCCTTATAGGTGCCGGGAATAAATGCGTCAGCTAAAGGTAGGCTAGGAAGAAGCCCACAGAGAGGAGAGACGAGCTGCTGGAGGAAGAGGGGTGGATGGTGGGCAATGAAAAAGAATCCTGGAAAAGCCCAGGATGTTGGGATGTTTTAAGCTCGATGGGGGAGTGACGTTGTTGCTTTACCTATTGAACCATGGGCTGAAAGCCCTCCCATTCATGTGCTTACACAACTGAATTAGATAATATGAGATGTGCTTGTGTAACTTGATTTGCTTTGTGGCTTTCCGCCTCTCTATCCATGGGATATACCACCCTGTAGGGGTACGATGCATGGAACCCTAGAGGAGGATCCCCCCCCTCACAGGAGTCAGGAATGAATGGTTCGGCTAAAGGTACATTAGGAAGAAGCCCAAAAAGAATACCCGAAGATGTCAAGCTTCAGAGAGGCGAGGATGATGAATGAATTCTGTGAAGAGAAGGGCTAACTTCATAAGGAGACAGGGAAAAACCAGGCCACCATCTGCCTCCATCCAACAGCAGAACCTAACTAACTAATGAGAAGAAAGCACTAACTCTAACTAATATTATGACCATTGGCACAGAGGAGAGGAAAAACCCCCATTGAGGAGGAAACCTCTGGGGATCCAAGGCCTAGGTCGCCTTCCCTCCAGGCTGATGACCTTTGACTTGAGGACATATGTTGGTATAGAGAATGGCTCATATATGAGGGATATAAGTAAAGAGGATGATGATGATAGGATAGGGAAAAACTTAAAAGAAGCACAGATAAAATAAGGAACATAAGGTAGCAGGGACCCAAGGAGGATACGCTTGAGTAGTCAATGAGAGATAGTAGATCAGAGGAGCAAGGATGGGAGGGAGTAAATCCATGTATGAGACAGAGGAGCAAGGGGTATCCAGATGTGCTCACAAAGAGATTCCAGATGTGCTGATGAGGAGACAGATGATAATGCAGATTGGCTTGATTGAGCGATGCGCTTGATTGAATGATGCGAGGGAGCATACACTGAGATTTAAGAGGCACGCTTGATTATTCAATGTAAACGATTAGACTCTGAATGATTAGACCATGAGGTTGTAGTCGATGAGGTAGTTTGGAATTCAATGATAGGAATGTTCAAGTAAACGATGTAAATAGATAAACCTTGAGGTAATGCTAAGTGAATGATAACTGGATTTATGAACTCGATATGACTGGAGTTATGAACTCGATACATGTGGCAGGATGGCCGTGGTGGATGGGTGGCATAGGAATTATGGAAGGTACACCCAAAAAGAATATCGATAGCTGGCCACAAGTGGCATGAAGCCTGGATAGCCAGTATGGAACCAGAAGAGGAGGAGACAGGAATGAGCCTGAAAATGAACTTGTAAAAAGGAAGTAAAGGAAGTAGGCTCCTCAAAAGGAGGTAGGTTCCGAGGTCAAGAAGGGAGATCTGGAACCAGAGGCAACTCAGGTTAAGTGATAGAGGATCAAAACTAGACAAGGTATGTTGAGGAGTGAGCAAAATTGGACGATGTATGATGAGGAGTGAAGCTAAGAGTGGAGTGAAGCCGTGATGGCTGAATCCTGAAGAGCTGGTATGGAACTGGAAGAATAGGAGACAGGAATGAACTTGAAAAGAACTTGAACGAAGGTATCATGCTCTATGGAGTTATATGAACAATGATGTTCCTCGAAAGAAGGCAGACACCGAGGTCAAGCAGGCATGTCAGGAACCAGAGAGTCTGCAAACCAGAGGGCAAGCTCAGGACAGCGATCAAGGGGAGTCAAATCTGATGATGTACGATAAGGAGGGAAGCCATGAGTAGAAAGAATCCACAATGGTCAGGACGAGAATAAGCACTAGGCTGAGGAAGGTAACAGGAATGGAGGAGGTACGATGAGTGATAGACGCCATGAAGGCAGGTACTGGAAAGCGAGGTATGAAAGGATGAAGGACAGTAGGGAGGACAATAGGTTAGCAGAGGACCCAGCCAGTATGGGATGAGAACTGCATGGGGGCAAGTCAGATTAGGCGGTATATGCTCCATGATAGGTATGCCCAAAGAATATTGATATCAGGTCAGACAGAGCAAGTGAATAACGCAGACTTGGCAGCAAACAATGCCAAGGAATACTGATAGAGATGTTCAGTGGTAGGTAAATGGACTCTAAGGTCAGACTGAAGGCGAACCAGATGGAGGCACCAGGACACCAGATGGATGAGGGGGATATGCAGAGACAGTGGAAACCCCACAGAAAGAAGTGGACAAGGAAGGAAAGAGAGCACTCATCCTCTTCAAGAAGAGGTATGCATGATCAAGCAATGTAAATGGATGGACCCTGAGGACAGACAGAGAACCTGGGGTCCGTGAATGAGAATAGGACTCCAGCAGGGTCGAGTAAGAGATGTCGACGGCATTAGGCAAAGGACAAGAAATGTATTGCAGGAGTTCAATACAGGCAGGAAACAGAGAATGTAGGAAACAGCATGAAAATGCATACCACACAATAGTCCCAAGTCTTCAAGGACATCCCTGAGTTTGCTGCAGATTTTTCCTCTGTCCCTAATAAAATTCTTGGTCTAGTGACAGAACAGAAAGCATGGACTGAATATGGAACATGAGGCTGCACACGGATCGAAAGAACAGGAGGCAACTACGAATACAGATGATGATTGCCACAAGAGGGTGGCAGGTCGATAGGTAGCATAGGATCAAATGAGAGGTAGGCCTGATTGAGCAAGGTGAGGCAGTAGATACCGAGGCCAAAAAGGCATGAACATGCGACATGAACGATTAGACCCTGATGGTGTGGGCGATGAGATATCAAAGGATTCAAGAGAGTGATTCAATGAATGAAGCTCCACAAAAGGAGGTATATTCCGAGGCCAAGAAGGTATGTCTGGAACCAGAGGGTAGGTGAACTAGAAGGACGGCATGCTTGATAGAGCAATGTGACTAATTAGACTACTCGAAAAGAGGTAGAGTCGGAAATGAATAGAGCGATGAGAGTAAGTAGGCTCCTTGAAAGGAGGTAGATGCGGAAATGATTGTGAAAGGAACTTGAATGATGGTGGAGAGCCTCCAGCCAGCCCATAGCAAAGGGTGATGGACAGGAAGGCATGGCTCTTGAGTGGAGGTAGAGTAAAATTGAGGTAGTAGGGATGGATGAGGAGTGAAGCTATGAGTGGAGTGAATCCCTGATGGCTTGCAATAGAAAAGACATTTCCCGAACCAGAGGGTATACTTGGGTCGAGTGATATGGAGATGCAGTGAAGCCTTGGGTGGAGACAGCGCATAGGATTCCATGATAGAAATGCTTGAGTAATCGATGCACAGAGAGGAACCAGGAGTGAATGAGGAATAAATGATGACCGGAGTCATGAACCTGATACGGAGTCATGAACCAAAGATATGCGACAAGAGGGCCATGGGGCGATGATGTGGCATACGATTCATGATAGGTATACCCAAAAGAAATATCAATTGCAAGCCAAACCGAGTCAGCCAGGGACAGCCAAATGATGCCAGATGATGAGCTTGAATGATCGATGTGAGTAAGCTAAGAAATATCGAGTGGAGGCCAGATGGAGCCTACCGATGTATACTGATTGGGCAGCCGAGACAGACCGATCGAGCAATGGAAATAGATGAGCAGGTCAGCGCGAGGCATCGTTGAGGAGAGAGGGCCAAATGAACTGGAACAAGTTATCAAGAGACAGGTAGAGTCATATGGCGACATAGGGAAGCCCTGAGTGGAAGGCTGACTGACGGAGTGAGGTGAATGATTACCATGACGGTGGCTGAGGAGAGGGAGAAGAACAAGCACATCCGTTGTTTTTTTTTTTGATTATCTTATCTTTCCTTGCTGGTACTAGAAAAGGCGCTTGAACAAGGAAGATAAAATTAGGAAATGGATGAGGTACAAAGAGGGAATGAAGCCACGGAGATTGGTATAGGAAAGCAAGGTATGAAAGGACAAAGGATGGAGAGAGGTCAACGGGTAGCACAGGACCCAGCAGAGACAGGATGAGAATGTCAGGAAGGTGAGCTGGAGGAGGTGGAATGCAGACCAGGTTTGATGGAAGGCCAGAGGGAGATAGCCATGTATGGCTCAATTATGTGAATAGCAGAGCAAGCTAATAGAAAAACTGTGGCATGATGAGATACGGAATGACTGGAGTGAATCCTTGATGGCTGATGACGGATGAAATCAGGAACCTGACACATGCTGTGTGAGGGCCGGGCATTGATGAAGCGGGCATATGAGTAATGATAGTTATGCCTCCAAAAAAATGATGAATGCAAGCCAGACTAAATCAGCAGAGGCTGATGGCACAATATGGAGAAGACCCAAAAGTCAAGAGCAGCCAAAGAGAAATAATGGCAAGAAAGACTGTAGAAGGCCATATTGGAGGTAGGAAGAGGAATGAGGTAGGGCCTATTGTAGCAGGACAACAAGGGAAGATGAGCACCCCAATGTCCCAGAAGTGCAGATAAAGAAGAGCGAAGCAAGGCCCTGGAGGGGACAGGCGGCCATGGAGAAGAGAAGCTGCTGGGCAGAGGAGGAGAGCAGGCCATGCTGCAAAACCAACAGCATCCCCCAACCATGCAGCCTGCAAAGGAAAGCACAAGCCCACAAAACAGGGCATGGGGCTAGAACATGTGCGGAAGAGCTGCATTATCATTCAGGCTGCTGAAAACATTGCATTGGTCAGGCATAAATGTCAAAATGAATTTAATTACCGCAAGTCAGCTGTAGCGCTCAGCCAGACCTGAACAGAGACTAAAGCGGAGCAGCAAAAGAAACATTCTCAGCTTCCTCCAAAAGGCTAGTGGGGAAGGCGGACCAATAATAGAATCAATGTGCCCATCCCCAATATAAGGCTGACCTTCAGGCAGGGCATCATGAGACTGGCTAAACAAGAACAAGCTCCAAGTTCTGGAAAACCAGAACTACAAATGCATGCCAGCAGTATCATCCACGATTCAAAGGGTGCCATGGAACTAAAGAAAATAATGTCAGAATTAGGCACGCCACTGGAATTGAAGTAATGCCTATGGCAGCTGGGATTCATCAGTGCCAGCTATTACTCATCAGACAGCCACCCCTTACCATATTGATCCATTGTCTCACAGACTGGGAAGCATTGAACACAAAACTCTCTTCAGAGCCAGGTTGCAAATGTAAAAGAAGCAGGCAGTCAATGTGCCTACACACGAGTGCACCAAACTAACAGGTCGATGTGAAAACATGAAGGGAGGAGCAGAGAGCACTGCACGGATACCAAAGACCAAACAGCAGGAGCTGGCATCAGCGAGGGAGTCCAGCAGGAGATACTGAACGGCAACGCCAGGAGAGCAGGAGGCAATGCAGCACTGTGCAGCGAACACCAATGAAGGAACAAGGAACAAGAATGGTACACAAACGAAGCAGTGGAGGCAGGGAAGAGACAGCACACAGAGGGAAAGGAGCACTCGAAAGCACCAAAAGGGATGGGGGGAATGAATCTGGAAATATAGAACTAGGCAGGAGGAGGCAGGCACCAGACAGTAAGCCCAGGAAGGCAGGTCGGGAGGCAGGCAAAGCACTGGATGAGAAAGGGCTGCCGGAGGTGGCAGGAAATGAACCAGAGCAGCGCAGGAGGAGTGGGGAGGGAAACAGGCAGGCAGTCGGAGGTGACCTGGACATTAAACAGACAAATTGGGTGAGGGAGGGCGGCGCCTCCGGCCGCAATGAAAAAGAATCCTGGCAAAGCCCAGGATGTTGGGACATTTTAAGCTCGATGGGGGAATGACGTTGTTACTCCACCCATCGAACCAAGGGCTTAAAGCCCTCCCATTGTGCACATTCTATCATTAACTGCAGCTACAATTCCTTGTGCTGACTCCTGCTACCTAGATTTACTTCTCTGCTGACTGTACCTCAGCCTTACGGTAACCACAGTTTTTTTTTTTAAAAGACATGTCAGTCTCATTTTTTGTTTTAACCATTCACTATAACAAATAAAATATGGGTGCCCTCATACAACTCACCTTGTGTTTCCATTTCAGGGTTGGGATGCCAGCATGGACCTCTCAAGCTTTTCTTTAGCGGTCCATGTGCTGGTATCTCAACCTTTCAATGGAAACACAGGCTTGTTGCGTATGGCTGTCCATACATTATTCCTTATGTAATCTGCTACATTAATATAGGGATCATTTTGGGAGAATGAAAATAGTTTCTGAAAAGAGGAATATTACAAACAGCTGTCAATAAGGAATCATGTACTGTGATTTTTTGGAAAGCTACCCCAAACTGCGTACAAAGCTATTTTTACAAGTTGCTTTTAAAATCTGGTTTTGGGAGGTGGGGCTCAAGCACATTTTTATAAACATCTGTTGCTTTTAAAAATTAAAACGTGCTTCAGGTGAACTCAGACTGCTGAGAAACCCTTTTATATGAAAGTCTGGTTTACAGGTTGAGGTAAGAAATTTAAAAAAGTTGTCAGTTGGGGACATTATAATTGAGTAGTGTTTGTATACAGTATGTCATAATTGTTTTAGTACCATCATGGCATATGACTGTAATTGCTGTACTATATAGTGTGGTAAACATTCAGTTTTTCCTATGGGGTAAAAGGCCTTATCATGTACTATATGTTTAAATCACACTTCTTTCTAAAAAGATAACTTTTCAAGGTTATATGAGCAAGCAATCGAACCACAAGTTTGCTGCGGATAATCACATTTATGCAATAGTCGTGGACTCAGAAGCCGTTGAATAAATCCGTTTATTTTCCCATATATTGAATACATTTTAGAATCTCTCTAAATTTTAGGACTCTCAACTGTTGTCATGAGGTGATTCCAAAGCTATCTTATAAACAGGTCCCAGCAGGTCAAGATAAATGATACCCTCTTGAATAGCCGGCAAGTACACTTAGGTGTCCCCCAAGGTTCAAAATTAGGCCCTCTGCTTTTCAGTCTTTTCATAAACCACCTCCCCGTATCAGTACTGATGGAATACTCCTCTATGCAGATGATGCCATTATCTTTACATGCATTCCTGACCCACACCTTCTAGAGACACAACTCCAGTTTAACTTCTCAGCTGTTGAGGACTGCTTCATGAAGCACAAGCTGCTAATGAAGTATAAAAAAAACAAAAGTCATGTTATTTGCAAATCCACACAATAAACAAAAGGGCACAGGGTCATAACTGTGCAGGAAAACACCATGCAGCATTTCACACCACAAGCATAAGGGCATACGCTATGATACTGTCTGGCAAAATATCGACGAACGCAGGCAGCGCACGCCCTTATACTCTTATGGGCATCATCTGTTTATGTGGGAGGTTTTTCCACACCCTCAAGGAATTTAAATAACAAACTCCAGGGGTGTGGACATTGGGGAATGGAGATAACTCAGTGGGGGGGGGGATGGAATTTACCCACAAAAAAAAACAACTTGCCACAACATTTTGTAGCATAGGGAGACCTGGGGGGAACCGGACCATGTCCCAGGTCTCCCATTCCGCCATGTGCTGGTGCCCTAGCCACTCCACCATTGGATCAGCTTGACCAGGTACCTAGCACATGGCAACTTGAGCTATGCCAGAAATGCATACAAGGACATGGGTAGCGGTATCTTCCTAGTACTGTTCTACCCTTATTGCTGTAACTACATGCGCTCTATAGACAGTGCAGTTCATACTGTGCTATCTTGCATGCATGGTATTGACCCAGTAGGAAACAAAAGACACATCAGTTGACTATTCTGAATAGCCACAAAACCCCACTTGAACAGGTTCACACATTCAGATACCTAGGAGTAACCCTTGACAGCTTCTTATCCTTCACAAACCATGTGGACAATGTTGCAAAAGCAGTTAATGCTAAAATTGGCCTCCTTTACAAGCACAGGCACTGTGCGACCACTGAGGCACTCTGACTCACAGTAAATAGCTCCATTATCTCCATGATAGACTACGGCCTGGTGGTGTATAGTGCTACATCAGATACAACTCTTAAAAGGTTCACCACTGCATTAAACAAAGCCTGTAGGCTAATAACAGGAGCAGACAGACTCACTCATATGTGTGGCTTGTACACTCTGACTAACTGGCTGCACCTGAAGGGCAGGATGAAATATCAGACCTGTCTCCTAGCCAAGAAAATCTTCCTGCGCTTAACCCCCCTCCCCTGCATTCCAAAACCTCCTTAATCTAGCAACTAACACCCACTGAACATGAAGTACATCAAGACAGTCCTACCAGGTCCCCTACTGTACCACTCAAGGACAGCGGTCCTTTGTGAAATGTGCCCCCTATGGGCTAAATGCCCTCCCCAGGGACATCCTGGCAGAACCAAAACTTGGCCCTTTCAAGAGTCATTTATGCCAGCAGCTCACCGCACTTAGCAGCTGTGACTGCTCTCACTAAGGGAACTCCCAGTCACAGTCCAAACTCTACCTCTCCCCCCATACCTTTTGTCCTACCCCAACCTTCTCAAGCATCTCTCCCCCTCCTTCCTACACTTTCACCCTGCCCCCCATTACCTGTATTCCACCTGTTATTCCTTCCTCCCTCCTCCCCATACCCCTCCTGCCCCTCACTTTCCTTCTTACCCACTGCACCTTACATTTGGCTTAAATCCTGACAAGGCCAACTTTTGGCTGATTCACCATTGTCTGAAATATTATTATATTTGCTCCTACTTCTTTGTTTTTTATATTATTATTTTTTCTATTATTGTTGAATTACCTGTCTAAATTGTCAAGTTCAATGCGGCTGTTGTCTGTAAGCCTGATATATGCATTATTCCACTCTGGCCTGTTTAAGTCTATGAATTGTATTAATTGTATGTCATGTGTGCTCTCTGATGTGGAAACTTTGTAAAATAGCTACTAGCTCAAATGCATTATAATCCAAGACGTCAAATAAATAAAAGAATCTCAGATTTATTCAACATATGTTGAATAAACACCACCTGTCAATCAAAGCTTTTTTGTTCACTTTTTTGACAAATAAATTCAAATAAATTAAAACGAAAAATGATAGCATGGCACTGTGAGCATGAAATTTGTCCAGCACACAAATATCTACAAAATGAATGTTGTTTCATTTACATATGCTTTCGTTTTTTTGTAATCAGCAAAAAACAGCAGAAATTTGATTTTTTTTACCTTTTTGACAAACAAATGTGAATAACTTAAAAAATTATAGCATTGTACTGTGAGCACAAAAGTTGTGAATGGTGTTTCATTTACAGATACCTTTTACTTTTTTTAATAATTAGCAATAAAACAGCAGAAAATCTAATTTTTTTCACTTTTTGGACAAACAAATGCAAATAACTAAAAAGAAAAATGATAGCATGGTACTTTGAGCACAAAGGTTGTTCAGCACAAAAATAACTAAACAATGGGAAGTCTTTCATTTATAGATACCTTTTAGATTTTTTATAATCAGCAAAAAATAGTAGAAAATTCCATTTTTATTCACTTTTTTGACAAACAAATGCCCCCCCAAAATGCAAAAACAAAAGAATTGTACATCAAACTTTTTAATTATGTACCATCCATAATATAACGTTGGAGCTTCCAGAGCAACCGCTTAGCAACCACTATGCTAAATGGAGCTGCACTGAGAAAATCACAAAAAGTCCATGTAAGTTTACATTAAAAATTAAATGAACAATTTAAAACAAAACTCTCTGCACTATCCAAAAGGATCCCTGTTGCATAAATGGAATACATAACAGGGACCTGTGGAATACATGATTTATTTTCACTCAAGCTGTTTGACGTTGGGCACATCACTCATGGCTTATGCCACTCAAGAGGTTACCCAATGTCAAACAGCTCTTGTGAAAATAAATCATGTATTCCACAGGTCCCTGTTATGTATCCCTTATGTATAACTGATGTACATAAAGTTTATTTGTGTGTAATATGTACTTAATATGATTTTGTATCTACGGAGCAGAGAGGTGCACAGGAGCTAAACGGCAAGGCTTCTCAGCTTAACCCACCACCACCACCATCTTGCTCCATTCCTCAGTCGAAGCAAGAGGAGCACAGTAACCCAATGGTAAGGTATGGACATCAGTTTCAGCAGAGAGCAGACTGGAGTTCTTGGAGTGGTGTTAGCCCGTCGACACTATGCATCGACTGCCCTACCCACCCCAATCCCTACTTTTTTGGGGAAGTCATGGCCACGTGACTGCTATGGACATTTTATGGACATTTTATAAAGTCCTCAGTTTCCCACTTGCAGGTTATATATTCTGGCCACCAGGCTACAGCCTACTCAACCCCTTCCCACTTACTATTCCTGTGTCCCTCCTGACCTTTTCTCAGCCAACCTCCTCCTGTCCCTCCTTGTCTGCACTCTCCCTCTTCTGCCCTTCCAGCACTCTAGCTCGCTCCTTCCTGTATCGGGATTCAAACCCTCGACCTTCTACTCCATAGGCAGCTATCCTACCACTGCACTATTGGTCCAGGCTCATTATGGCCTAACCATCCTTTGTACCTAAATGTATTCTTAACTTTTTTGAGGTACTGCCCCTTTCTCTACTTCTACCCCCCCCACCCAATGTATATAGTTTTATTTTTTTTTTTATTTTATTTAAACAGCAGTTTGGAAAACCTTTGAGCCATAGGCTCATTTACAAAGGTACCTTGTCACAGTAAGACAAACCAAAATACACAGTATAGCAGTACAACACATAAGTATAACAGTAAAATTAAGACATAGATACAAACAAGCTGGTACAGGTAGGATGGATGTAAACAATACCAGAGTTATGTCGTCCTTAGCAGCTTAGTAATAAGCTTTGTCATAAGTATTGAGTAAGGCTTTGACTAGTGGCAGTTACAGCATCGGGTGTTAATAAGGTGGTTACGTAAGGAAGTTTTGAAGCACGATATAGTTGGAGCTTCGGAGATGGAGGGGGCAGTGTGTTGAACCAGGAGGGGGCCCTAAAGCTGAAGGCTCTTTGGCCGTGAGAGGTCCTAGCTCTAGGGATAACAAAAGAGGTTTTCCCAGAGGTCCGAGTATGAACTAGTGGGACAGAGCGGCATATGGTGGTGGTCAATCCTGGTGGAGAAAGCCCAGAAGGGTCTTTTTGTAAGGGTACAGGTAAGATATTTGAGGGCTCGTCGAGGATCAAGTACCAGCGCTTTAGCATACAGTAGACAGGTGTGTGTCATCCTAGGTGCTCCAGTAATTAACCTGCAGGCCTTATTCAGAGTAGTGCGAATTTTATGGAGTGCGGTCTGATCAGCAGCACCATACAGCTGCAGTCCATAGTCCACTAGGGACAGGATAGAGGAGGTGATTGCGAGTCGAAGAGCCTCCAGGGGAGGCAGTGTTTATACCGATGTAAGATGCCCAATCGGATATTAGTGGCAGTGGCTAAGGCAGCGATGTGTCCATGGAAGGAGAGGGAGGGGTCAAAATGGATCCCTAGGTATTTACAGGAGCAAACTTGTTCGAGTAGGAATGAGGACCCAGAGTGAATGAGGAGTTTGAAGTTGCAGGACTTGTTTTGGGGATGAGTGAAGAACATGGTTTTTGGAAGTTATGGAACCCTTGGCCCGCCTATTATTCTCCTCTATGTTACTGGTTCTAGTCTCACCTCCTCACCCTCTCCCATACCCTCCCCATCTCAACAACACCCATTTCACATCTACCTAACAATGCTACCCATGTGATGGCAGGTGGCACTATTAGTGAGCCACCTTAACATGCCAATTACCATAGCATTGCTTCCTGCACTACAAACCACTTTAATGTCCACTCCTTACTCCTCTTGCCTCATATCCTCTCCCTGCCAGTACCCTCCACTGTTATCAAGCCTTACCGCAGGTACTTGGTTCATAACACTAAATTGCTTAAGTGCGTTCTCTTTAGGCTTGCACTTTTACTTCTGCTCCTCTCAGGGAATGTGCACCCTAATCATGGGCCCAGTTCAATGCCCTTTCTCTCCAGCCACTGTAAAGAAGGCCTCATACTTGCCTCAGTAAATATCTGTAGTCTGCTACAGAAACCTGACCTCCTCCAAGTCTGGATTAAGCAGCACAATCCAGAAATCCTCGCAGTATTTGAAACCTGGCTGTCCTAAAATTCCAAATTTGGCCATTTCCCAGAATGGCTACTCACTTTTTAGAGAGGTAGGTTAGGAAAGAGGGGAGAAGGTTGTGCCATCTACCTCCCAGACTCTCTTCATGGGCAGGTTCTCCCATCAACAACCTTAAGTAATGGGGAACAGGTCCTTACAGTCAAAATAGCTATAGAAAACCAGGGCAAGTCTATTACTGTAATGTCAGTATACATTCCCCTCTTAAAGCAAACTACAGCTTTAACTCCTTTCTTGACCACATATCTAGGCTGCCCAACAAGAAGACTGTGGTCATCGTAATAGGTGACTTAAATATTAACTGATCTGCCCCCTCTGCAGCACCCTATTGGGACTCAGCTGCTGCACTGAACCTTGCTCAGGTTGTGCCCTCTCACACTAGGATCAACTATAGGGCAGGTTCCAGCACCCTGCTTGATCTCATCCTTACCAACCACCCTGAGAGACTTACTAATGCCACAGTACTACCTGACTCTTTAAGTGACCACTCTCCTATTCTCTGCACTTGTTCTAATCACTACCCTAAACCCCACCCTAAGACTTCATATCAGCATTGTCTAAAAAAGGCATGCTGCAGCAAGTTAAAGACTACCTTTCCAACTGTGACTGGACTCCCATTGATAATGCTACAAGCATTGACAGTGCCTTAGCTTATTTCATTTCCACTTTCAACTACACTTGTGATATTTTTTTCCCCTTTCTCCAAAATTGTTTTCAAAGGCCCAGCAACCCCTTGAATTACTCCAACACTCCTAGATCTCATGGCCAACTGTGATAACCTATGGCATAGAGCCATAGCCACTGGTCTCCTAGCTGACAGACATCGGAATAGAACTGCCACAAATATCTACACCTGTGAAATTTGTCTCACCAAGGCTGCCCATTTCCAAACTCACCTCTCATCTACCTGTGGTAATGGGAGGAAGCTCTGAGAATATATTAAGGACCTGACTGGGAAACCGGATACCTCCCCTCCCTGCTTAATGTCAATGGGGTAACTTCTCAGGACCCACAGCTCATTGCGGACACATTCAGCTCTGCATTCTCAGACATTAGTGGGGTTCTCCCCCCTGATTTCTTCAAAAATTCCTCTAAACCTCCCCCCTCAGGTATATCCCATTCCGATTTTGGATTGTCTCCTGCCGTGAAGCTAAATCTTATCTGACTAGGGTCCTGGGTAAATCCTGGTTTAGTGGAGAGTCCCTTGACCTGAAGCTACTGCATTTGGCCTTTGATGTCATTCTCATCCCCCTCACCAAACTGCTCAACCTCTCCCTCTGTCTTGGCCAGTTCCCCTCACAATGGAAGGCTGTAGTAATTACACCCATACTTAAGAGTGGCGATACAGCCTCATATTCCAACTACTGTCCCATCTCGATCCTCCCCTTTATCCAAAGCACTCAAAAGGATAGCATCAGACCAACTCACAGAATACCTCTCGAAATGCATCCTGCTATGTCGCCAGCAGCATGGCTTTAGGAAGGGACATAGTACCAACACAGTCTTCCTTGAATATCCTGACTATATACACAAAGCACTGGACCGAGGCCACTTATTTGGATCTGTCTACATAGACCTAACTAAAGCTTTCGACATGGTAAACCATGCACTCCTTGTCGAATCCCTCTCACAATTGGGCCTCTCACATGATGCCTCCTCCTGGTTGTCCAACTACCTTAGTGGGAGATCACAACAGGTAAAAATCCATGACACCCTCTTCACCAGCTTACTGGTTCCTTCAGGGGTACCTCAGGGCTCCATTCTGGGCCCATTCCTATTCAGTCTCTTTCTCAATAGCCTTCCCCTTGCTTGCTGTGGTTAGATATTACTCTATGCAGATGATGCTGTTATCTTTTCTAGCCATTCTGATCCCTCCCCCCTTAAAATGTAATCATCAGAGGCTCTTCTCCGAAACAGAATCTTGGTTCTCCCACCACAAACACATCTTAAAGTGTAAAAAGATGAAAGTCATGTTGCTTGCTAATGCTCACAATGAAAGTAAAGGCTAGCTCTAATCATTCTAAATAACCAGCACCAACCACTGGAGCAGGTTAATAGTTTTAAATACCTGGGTATCACTCTGAACCCCACCATCTCATTTCATGAGCATATTTACCTGCTCTTTAAAGTAAGTGAACACCAGTATTGGTTTACTTTATAGACATAGGTCCTGTATGACACCCAATGCCCTGCGGTTGGCCGTTACTAGTTCAGTTCTATCCATAGTCGATTATGACTTTGTAATCTATGGCTCTGCAGCTGATACCGCACTTAGCCATATTACGATCACACTTAACCAAGCCTGTCGACTGGTTACTGGTGGAGATCGAATCACTCACACCTGTGACCTATACAAGCAAGCAAACTGGCAAAATTTTATAATAACCTATAAATAACCTGCCTGCTATCCACAAAGGTAACCTTGGTTCTCATTCCTCCTAAAACCCTACATCTCCTAACCACCACCCCCATCCCCAGGTCTACCAGAAGTTCCTCAAAAGACATCTTCCTGGTTTCCTTCTGTAGAACCTCCCTAGGACAGAAGGCGTTCATGTACAGGGCTCCCTGATGGCTAAATGGGCTGTCACTGGAGGTTTCTGCTATTGTTAAATTAGACCTATTCAAGCACTATCTCAGGCAGCACCTTCTTGTCCTGGGTAGTTGTGGCTGCTCGTAGCCCCACCTCTTCCTCCTTCTTCTTTCCGACTCTCTCTCCTAATTTCAAATTTTCTCAAGGTCAAGTCTGACTGCCTCATAAATTTTACCTTGCACATGTTACTCTGCCTAGCTGGTTTTGTATACTGTTTGTAACTTACCTGTATGTATGTAATGTCCTTTTACTCTACTATAACTCATGCACTGTTCAACATGGAACCTTTGTAAAGGAGTCTCTGACTCAAAGGTTTGTAATTCCAATATCTCAAATAAATAAATGTTTTACACACTGTATTTACTTATGCTGAACTAATGTTATTCTCTTGTAAATGAGCATTGGTTGCATTGGTATTTCCCTGTTAACTAAAAACATAAATATAAATCAAACTCTAGCAAGCCTGCTTTTTGATTCCACTTCCTCTGTGAGTGGAACTCCCAATCTGCCTCACTCACTGTGTTCGTTGCCATCTCTAATTCTCTTTAAACATACCCTCTGTCTCTCCCCCCTCACCCACCTTGTTCATACCCACAACCCAACTAATCCCCACCCAGTCCTCTGTTGATGGAAATAGCTCCTGCAAAGGTTATTTAGCTTACCATTACTCATGCACCCATGTATCCTATCTGTATACCCAGGCTTCCTACTATAACCTACCACGGTTATGTTGTATATGTATTTGTTATGTACAATTTTTGTACCAGCCAAGTTGCTTATGTATTGTTATGTACAGTCTTTGTATCAGCCAGATGTTATGTGTCCATGTACTACTTGTAACCTTCCTGCCTCTAATGCACTTATGAATCTTATTTGTATTATTGCACTGTACTTTTAACCTCCTTTCCCCTTCCCCCGGGTTGCAACTGGAAATAAGCAATGGCTCAGTGTGCCTCTCCCGGTTATCAATCTTTAAATAAATAAATACAAATAAATGAAAAAATAAGCATCTAAAACATACAAAAAATTAAGGCATGGGATTAGAAATAACAAATTTTACCAGTACACAAGACATTTTTTTTATTTTGTTTTTTACTTTCCTTTTTATCCCATCTATTCTGCCCTCTCACCCCACTCCTTTGGACTTGGTCAATTCCCCTTAGTGGATCCCCACCCACGGTATCTTGCCCCCAGAGTGCCCAGTCAGCTCCTATCCTGATCCTCTTCCTCCATTGGAGTGCCTGGACAGTGGAGTCTTGCCCGTGGGTAGGAGATCCTGGGTTGGACCAGTCGTCATCCAGGGTGGGGAGGGTGTATTTTTCCATTTTCTTCCCTGTTAAATCCCTCTACCCCAGAGGATGTTGGCAAGCAGGACTGGCATCCAGACAGACAGCATGCTTATGCATGCCGTTGTCAAGTGCCCCAGACATCCTCCTCTCCCCGCCTCTGTAGAGCTGCCTATACCCCGACGCCCATGCTTCCACTGGCACCGGAGCATCAGGTGCATGAAGCACCCATAGGTCCCACCTCCGGAGGAGGAGAGCATCCATTGGGACACTCAATCCTCCTCCTCCCCTCCGACCCCCGGCAATCTGAGTCCATTCCCAAACCTGGGTTGCTGGCATGGTGCGAGGTGTGGCCTCCAGCGCCTCAACCCTCAGTGCCACCAGGCCGGCAAGACATTTTTTTTCATATAATATTCAGACACCATGCAGCATAAATTTCATTCATTTTCTGTATTTATCGCCACTCACTCTTTATTCCTAAAGACATTTGCATCAAAACAGGGTCTTTGTCCTATAGACGTAAGGCCTTATTCTCAAAAAAGGCAGGGATATGTTTGAAATGAGCAGATGCCTGCTGCACCACTATGCACTCTGAGATCAGACAGGGATGGGTGTGAGCCACAATCCCACCCCCCACCCTGCTGGTGCTAAGCCCCTACACAGGGGTCATGGATGGCACCAGACGCATTCCAGCCAGAATCCCTGGGTATCCAATCAGATGCCTGGTTTGGCCTTGCAATGGCTTCCCAGATCTGATTGGTTCTGGGTCCATGGGATATGGCAGTCCATGTCAATCCTCCACAGGCTGCCATATCCCCTACCAACAAGTGGTGAAGTGTTTTGTTTAGCACCGACTGGTGCTAGCAAACCCGGGGCCCCATAACAATGTCCTGAGGGCTGGGGCTGGTGGAGGAAGGGCCGTTCAGCCCAGTTGTCCTGAAACAGCCAGGTGGAGAGGGGCACATAGGCACTACAGCGGCACTAGGGTAACATAGTGTCTGCCCCTGCTGGCTGTGTTTGTTGCCCTGGCAGCATTGAAGATCTAGTGGATGTCTGTCCTGCCCCCTTCCCACTCCTGATCCATTCTGGTGCAGAGATGACCTTGTGGCTAGTGACTGGGTGTGGAGCAGGAGTGCAGCCACAGTTGTGGATGCTGTCAGATGTCCCAAAAGTGCACAACCAGCATGTAGGGGCACTCCACGGATTTCTATGGCCATATGTGGGCATGTAGTAGATGCGTGCCTGTTCTCAAGGAAAAAAAAAGATGGCCGCTACATTTGGTTTCCAAATTAGTATTGTAATCCTGGCAAGGTTAGTATCAAGAAAATAAAAAAAATGAGCAAGTATCTAGTGAAGTGGATTTCACATATATGCTAATATTTTTATTAACAGCTGAAACTAGCTTTTTGGAAAAAAATATTTGCCATTGCACTGCTGCTTAAAGTTTAATTTCCACTGAAAAGCTGTTGTCACTAAATGGAAAGGACAGTACTGTAAACACATCTTGAAGATCAAAGGACCACTCCCAACCAACCAGACAGCTCCTTTCTCCTCTGCTTAAGCCATTCTTATTCTTTAAAGAGAGTCTTATATGCAGCTGACCTAGAAATGAGCTTGGTCAGGGAAGTTTTGTTTTAAATTTTAATATACTATTGATCAATCTTGATCAATAATATATTAATACTACTTATAGTTGTAAGAGTGGTTTCACATTCTTAGGATATCAGAACAGCTGTCCTTCAGTTTGCTGTTCTCATATCATATGAATACATGAGACCACCCTTACAACCATAAGAGTAGTCTCAGCAGCGGTATAAATACATATTAGAGTTGTACTAAATATAGTCAGCGTAATATAGCTAATTAGAGCCCTTTCTGCAACAGCGCTGTGATCATGCCAACTTACTACAGACCTAGCTCACTGGGTCCCTGCCCCACCCCCACAACAACCTTTTTTCTTGGTCTTATCATCACTGTAACCTTTCTTCAGGATAAAGACCCGCAGGGGGAGTACATTAAGCTCCAAAACCAATATTTTTAAATAGAACTTAAAAAATAGTTCTGATAGGAATCTTTTACAGAAAATCGCAGAGGTTCTGGGAAGTTCTGAACTTATCCAAACTGGTTCTCCCCTCCCTGTTTGAGAAATCACAATCTGTTTCTGTGGAAATTGCTCTGATCTCACAAACAGAATTATAACATTGGCACAGGGCGGGGCAGCAGAATGATGAGTTGAAGTCAGGGGAACAAAGATAACATTTTTTGTAAATGTCCTCAGTAACAAAAACATAAACTCTTTTGCAGAAAAGGACTGCTTGGCCCACCCAGTCTGCCCAGGTGATCCCTGCCTAGTCCCTCTCCACAGATTCTAATTGGTCTCTGACAACCTTCCCTTTTCCCTGCCCATTTCCTAATATTCCCCTATGTCTGTCCCTGCATGCTTGAAGCCCACTACATTTTTCATCTCTATCACTTCCACTAGCAATCTATTCCAGGCATCTATCACTTTTTCAGTGAAGCAATACTTCCTTATATCCCTTCTAAATGTCCCCCTCTTCAGCTTCATTACATGCGCTCTGGTGCTGGTGCTCTTCCTCATTTGAAAGAGACTTCACCTCCTGCACCCTGTTAATCCCTCCAGGTGCTTGTAGGTCTATTATGTCCCCTCTCTTCTGGTGAGTACATGTTGAGATCCCTCAGCATCTTCTCATAGGGCTTTTGGTGCAACCCCTGCACCATTTTAGTTGTCCTCCTCTAGACTGCTTCCAACTTGTTTTTGTTGTTGCTGTGGTGTGGCCTCCAGAATTCCAGAACTAGACACAGTACACCAGATGGGGTTTCACCAGTGAGAGATATAGTGGCAACAACACCTCCTTCCTCCTGCTGGAGATACCTCTTCCTATGTATCCCAGCATCCCACTGGCCTACCCACTGCTTTGTCACACTGCCTTGCCACTTTGAGGTCATCAGACATGATAACCCCAAGGTTCCTTTTCTGCTTAGTAGGCAAGAGTACCTCCCCCACCCAATACTCAGTCCTTTGGTTCCTATGCCATAGGTGCATGATTTTGCACCTTTTGGCATTGAACCCCAACTGCCACGCTCTTGACCACTCCTTAAGTTTCCCAAGATCCGTATGCATTCTTTCTACCCCCTACTTATTGTCCACCATATTACAGATTTTGGTATCATCTGCAAAAAGGCATACCTTCCCTTCCAGTTAATCTGCAATATCACCTATGAAGACATTGATGAGGACCAGTCTCAATACTGAGCCCTGCAGCACCCCGCTAGTCACTCTCCCATCATTAGAGTGAGTGCCATTAACCACCACCCTCTGTTGGCTATCCGTTAACCAATTTGTAACCCAATTCACACCTTTGGATCCCACCCCTAGGCTACTCAGTTTCTTTATCAGTCTCTTGTGTGGCACAACTTTGCAGGCCTTGTTAAGACTCAAGACAGGCTATGTACACTGCTCTCCCCTGATCTATTTCCTTGGTCACCCAGTCAAAGAACTCAATAAGATCCATCCGGCATGATCACTCACCATGAATCCATGCTGCCTTTGGTCTTGCAGTCCATTGGATTCAAGATAGTCTACCAACCTCTCTTTTAACAGTGTTTCCATTAATTTCCCCACCACTGAGGTAAGGCTCATTGGCCTATAATTACTAGCTTCTTTCCTGCTGTCGCCCTCTCCCCCAGTCCTCTAGAACCACACCCGATTCCAGTGAGTTATTGAATAAGGCCATCAGTGGGGCAGCCAGCACCTCCTTGAGTTCTTTAAGTACCCTTGGGTGTATCCCGTCTGATCCCATAGCCTTGTCCTCTTTCAAAGCTGCAAGTCCCTTCAGGACTCTTTTCTCTGAAAATGAGCTTCATCTGCCTCTCCTCCCTTTTTGTTCCTGCTAATTACTTGTGGTCCATCTCCTCTCCTCCTCCCTCCTGTGAAGACTAAAGAGAAGTATCTCTTCAGGATGTCTGCTTTTTCTTGGTCTTCTGTGCAGTCACCTTCTGCCAGCCTCCTTATCCTCACTATCCCTCCCCTTGCTTTCCTCTTCTTCTTATGTACTTGAAGAAAGTTGTATCCCTTTTGCTACCTCTTTGGCTAGCCTTTCCTGCGTTTGCATCTTTACATAGAAAAATGGAAACATAGAAACATAGAATTTGATGGCAGATGAGGACTGCTTGACCCACCTAGTCTACCCATTGCCCTACTTAATGGATAAGCTGCAGATCCTAGTTAACCAACAGTCTACTTCTTCCTACCCCAACCCCCTAGAATTGCCTTATGACTGTCCCATGCATTCTTGAATTCCACCACTGTTTTTGACTCCACAGCCTCCTCAGGAAGGCTGTTCCATGCATCCACAACCCTCTCCATGAAAAAATACTTCCTCACATTACCTCTGAGACATCCCCCCTCTATCTTCAAATTGTGCCCCCTTGTTCTTGTACACCTCTTTTTCTGAAAGATGTTACCCTCTTGGACTTTGTTGATTCCTTTAAGGTACATGAAAGTTTCTATCATGTCCCTCCTTTCCCTCCTTTCCTCGAGGCTATACATATCAAGCTCCTTAAGTCTCTTTTCATATGTCTTCTGGTGCAGACCCTGCACCATTTTAGTTGTCCTCCTCTGGATAGCTTCCATCCTGTCTATGTCTTTGCGGAGATGGGGTCTCCAGAACTGCACACAGTACTCCAGATGGAGTCTCACCAGATGTCTGTACAGAGGGATAACAACTTCCTGTTTTCCACTGGTGATGCCTCTCCCTATGAATCCCAGTACCCCCCAGCCCTCCTTACTGTCCTCTCACATTGCTTGCCCACCTTTAGGTCATCTGATATGACTACCCCCAGGTCCCTTTCCATTTTTGTTGTTGTTAGTATCTCACCTCCCATTGTGTACTCTTCCCCTGGGTTTTTGTTTCCCAGGTGCATTACTTTGCACTACTAGCACTGAACCTTTGCTCTCCTCCCTGCCTTACCTGCTTCCCTATTTCATCTGATATGTCCTTGCTCATTTTTTAAATTTGTTCAGTGCTTGGTTTTGGAAAGGCACCTTAAAAATAAAGTTGTATTATTATTATTTATTATTATGTCTCCCTCTTCTCTGTGTTTCCTTATGCCTCCTGAATACAAACATTTTTTCCTGCACCACTGTTGCCACTTCCCTACAGTACCATACTGGTCTCTTTTTTCTTTTGCTTTTACTCTCTTCCTTTACGAGCAGAGGCTGGTTGACTTAATTATGCCCTCTCTTTTTTCATCGTAGAATATTTTATTGATTTTAGAAGACAAGCAGCTCATCACAGTCTATATTCAGTACTCCAGGAGATAAGGAATTACAGGCAGCATACACTAATGCAATGCAACTATAATGATCAATCCAGTACTGACAATGGCAGGTACAGGCAGAGTACGACAACATAAGAACATCTAATGGATAATGCAGTACTAGTAACCAGCACAGAAAGCTTACACTGACCTCAACCAAACTAGCGGCTACAAAGGGGGATTTAAGCAGTTCACTATGGGTTAGATTTATACTGGGGGGATGGCATGTGGAGTAGGAGTTTTACAAAGAGGAGACTGTAGGTAAGCCCCCCACTTAGACTGGTATCATTCCAGGCTACCATTCTGAATGTAGGACAACTGTTCTAGAAGGGAAAGTAGAGCCAATGCTGCATACCACGTCTTGAGAGTGGGCAGTACCTCTTGGCGCCAATGCATTAACAACAAGCATTTAGCCTCTAGAAGTGCTAGTGCCAGCCAGTCTCGATGGGGCTTAGATAATGCATCCAGTGAGGAAGTATCACCCAGGAGCAGCTTAGGGTCTGACAAGGTGACCGTGGAGCCAAGCACCTTAGAAACATCTGAAGCAATCTTTGACCAGAAGGAGGCAAGCTGAGGACATTTCCAGAGTATATGCAGCAAGTGGGCATCTGACTGTTGACAGCGCCAAGAGTTGGAATGCCCTAACAGGCCATGAGAATGTAAGGCTGCTGGTGTGCGGTGCCAGAACATCAACACTTTAAGCTGGAGGAAATGACTCTTGGTGTCCTTATATAGTAAATGAATGTCCTTAAGATAGTGCATCCATTAGCTCTCAGAAATACTAATCCCAAGATTGGTTGACCATTTTATCCTGCAGGGAGTCGAAAGGGTCCGGCTGAGCATCTCTCCAAGTCATGTAAAATGGCCCATCAGGCCTCGAGAAGTGGGAGATTTATGTAAATATTCTAACTACCTCCATTTGCTGTCACCCCTATAATGAGTTGCAAGGCCATTGCGTACACTACGTAGTTGGAGGTACCTCCAAAAATCCCAGTTTGGGAGGTTGAATTTGGCATTCAAGTGTTCAAATGAAAGCAGAGACATTGAGTCAGGCAGACAGAGGTCCTGCACTAATTGAATACCCTGGGCATGCCAGGAAGGCCAGTACAATAAGGCTCCATCGATCAATAGGTGGTCATTATGCCACAACAGGGCATACCAGAGAGGGGGTACCAATCCTGTCTGGATGTATGTGACATAGACATGAGTAGCCTCCAAGCCTGGCTAGTTTCAGCAATAGTTGGTGGGAGATTGTTACAGATCCGAGGATCACGGCCAAGCAGATTGTGGAGGGTGGTGCCTTGCACCAGGCTAGATTCTAGCTACATCCACAGTAGAAGGCCAGAGGAGCTGGGAGTGAACCATTTGGTGGCATGAGACACCATGCATGCCAGGTGATAACCTTGAAACCACAGAACACCCAGCCCACCCCAGGACCAATGCACTCTCAGTTTATGTTTGCTCCACCTTGGAGATCGCCCATCCCATAAGTATTCAGATACCAGTCATTCCAAAGATGTAAAAAGTTTGGAAGAGGGGGTATCAGCAAGTTGTTAAAGAGATACATGACCCTAGGTAAATGGAGCATTTGGACCATGGCCACCCTGCCAGTTAGGGGAAGTTGCAGCTTGCGCCATCTTTCCACTTCCATGGACAGCTGCACAAGAAGGGAGGAAAAGTTGGGTGATTCGAGTTTGGACCATTTGGTGGGAATCGGGAGGCCCAGGTATGAAAAACCCTGAGCGGCCCAGGTCAATTCTGTTCCTTAAAGGCAGTCTTTAGAACAGCCAGCATTCAAGGAAGCCAGGGTGGTCTTCCTTTGGTTGACCTGTAGGCCAGATAGAATAGCAAACCTCTGGAGGATTGAAAGCACCTCAGGTAGGGACTGGTGGGATCAGGATAGTGTAAGGAGCAGGTCATCAGTATACGCAGCCACCAGATAGGAGGACCCCACATTTTCAATGCTGTGGATCTCTTTAAAGGCCATGAGGGCCCAGAACAGGGGCTCCAAGGCCACCAAGAATAAGAAAGGAGAAAGGGGGAACCCCTGTGTGGTGCCTCTATGCAAAGGGAAGGAGGGTGAGATAGTACTGTTGGTTAGGATCTGGGCCATTGGAGAGCTATAAAGTGTGCAGACCCATTGCCGGAACTGAGGTCCAAAGCCATATAGCCGTAATATCCCATGCAGGTAGTCCCACTCAATAGAGTCAAAAGCTTTAGTGAAGTCGACTGCGAGGGCGGCCATAGGGAGGGCTGATTTGGATGCTAGCTATTTAAGATTGAGCAGCAGCCTAGTATTGTCTACTCCAGTCTTCTCCTGCATAAAGCCCACGTGAGTCAGGAGGATGATGGATGGGAACACTTCCATCATTCTAGTGGCCAGTACTTTCACCAAGACTTTTGTATCCACTGACAGCAGGAGATGAGACGGTAATTGGTGCAGTCCAATGGGTCATTGGATTTTTTGAGGAGCAAGGTAACTAGGGTCTCTCTCATAGTAGGAGGTAAGGTACCCCCTCATGGGCATCCTGTAAAGCCAACAGAAGTGGCTGAAGAATGTCAGTGCCTAACCACTGATAAAGTTCCACCAACATCCCAATGGGGCTGGGCACCTTCCCTTTCGCCATTTGTGACAGCTCAAGATGCAGCTCGTCACAGGTGATAGGTGCATCCAGATGTGCAACCTGCACAGGAGTAAGCACTGGCTTATTTGAGGCATGACAAAAATCCTCAATCCCGTGCTCTAACTGTTCGGAGTTCAGGGTGGAGTGAGACTGGTACAAGGTTTCAGAAAACTGCATCATGGTGTGGTTGACCTTCACGGGGTCCAAGGCAATGGTACTGGCCCTAGTACGGAGTGCAGGTATTCGAGTGGCAGCCTGATGCTTCTGAAGTCTGAAGGTCAGAAGCCTACCACTTTTTCCCCCTCCATCCCAAAAGGCATGCTTCAATCTAAGCAAGAGCCATTTGGCCTTCTGATGTAGAATAACATTAATCTGATATTTCAGACCCATTATTTGGTGGGCAAGGGAACTATGACATCGGGGGTTGCTTTAAACCAACTTTCTAAGCTGGCAAGGTCAGCTTGTAATTTGGCTAAGGTTTCTTTGCGGGACTTGTTTCTTGAGGTAGAGATAGCAATAATTTGCCCACATAGGACTGCTTTGAAAGCTTCCCATATTGTGCCATATGACACTCCACAGTTAGCGTTCAGGGAAAAATAGTCTTTGGCCATCTGTGATACCATCCAGTGAAAGTCAGGGTCCTTGAGAAGGAGAGGACTGCACCTCCAGTGAGTGCCTAAGTGATAGTGGCCTGATGGGGTATAGGTGGTCTGGATGGGGGCAGGATCAGAGATCAATATACTCTCTATTTTGTTGTCTCACACCCCTTGGGCTGCCGCCACATTGGTGAGCCAAAAATATGTATGACTATGAGTGAGGTGTGCAGGGGAGTAGTATGTATAATCGCGACCTGTGGGATGATCCCTTCTCCACATATCTGACAAGCCCCACTCGTCCATCATGTCTTGGAAGGTCATCCTCGCCTTGGGGCAGGTATGAGGGGCAGGACTAGATTTATCAAGGAACACATCACTGACCAGATTAAAGTTGTCCCCTAGCAAGATTGGGATGGGGGGCCAGCTGGGGATAGGGAGGAAAGGGCCTGGCTGATGGCTGGAAAGAAATCAATATGAACTTCATTTGGAGCATAAACATTTCTAAGTAATAGCTGCCCCCAGAAGAGGAGAGCCTAGCGACCACCCATCTCTCTTGTGAGTCCTTCTGGACATTTTCAATGCTCCATAGAGAAGATCGGTGTATGAGAATAGCGACCCCTTTAGTTTTAGTGGGAGCTGAACTAGCCAGAACGTCCCCAACTCAAGATTTCCTCAACCAGTGTGCCATCTGGGCCAGGAGATGGGTTTGCTGTAATAGCGCAACATCTGTATGAAGAGATCTAAGGTGCTGGAGCACTTTCATGCATTTAATAGGGTGATTAAGCCCTTTAACATTCCATGACACAAAATAGTCACCCTGACCAGTTGAAGTAGCCATTATCACCACCCCACAAGTCAAAAAAGGAAGAGTACTTACTCCAGTCCAAAGGGAAGGCAGAGGCGAGTCAGGGAACAATACTGTGAAGGGAGATACCTTACCAACACCCAAACTGCAAGTCCTTAGCCAAAAAGTAGGGAGAGTGTAAGCATGTCAGGTCAACGAGAAATACTGCCCATATACAGAAAGAGCTGCAAGAAACAAATAAAAGTGTTAAGCAAGCAGAAAATAACAATAAGCAATTTTAAAGACGGCAAGAAAAAACTGCCCTAAATACAGGAACAGTGTAGATAACTATTTAACACTAGAATAATCCACACAAGTGTAAATGTGCTATGGGTTAGGAGGTCAAAGCAAAAGAGGGTAGGAAACCTGCCCTTCAGCTACGCTATCTCCAATAACCCAATACGGGGGGGAAGTAACAATATCCAATAGGACTGATTCATCCTTACCTGATGGCAATTCCTAGGTCAGGAACCCTGACTTCAGGAGAGGGGAACAAGGGTGGGGAAATTATTCCCTCCCTTATTTTTACCCACTGTTTCTCTATCCCTCCCTAGCATTCCCCACTACCAGGCAGTTTCTTAGGCAGTCTCCCTTTTCCTTAAAATATGTCCTTCTAAAGTCCAGGACCCTTTTCCTCATGTGGTTTTCCTCTACTCCCATCTTAATATTAAACCACACTGTATAGTGATTACTGGTACCTAGGGGACTGCCAACTGTGATGTCTGCAATGCTGTCCCTGTTTGTAAGTACCAAGTTCTGCACTGCCCTGTCCATGGTGAGTCTGTTGACTAGTTTCCTCCCAAAGACCCCTTGTAGGGAGTCAAGGATGACACTCCACCCTGTTGAAGCTGCAGCTGGAAGGCTCCAATCCACATCTGGCAGACTGAAGTCACCAACTAGCAGAGATTCTCCCTTATTTGCCATCCTGATGATGGCCTCCCCATGTGCCTTATCCAACTCCTCTCTCTGTATTGCAGGTCAGTATATCACCCCTGTATAAAAAGCAGCCCCAGTGCCTGTCTCCAGGATGACCCAAAGCACCTAGAGTCCTTCCTTTTCCTCCAGGTATTACTGATTCCCTCCCTCACATATAGAACAACCCCTCCTCCCCTTCTCCTTTCCCTATCTCTCCTGAACAGAGAGTAGCCTGGTATGGCCACATCCCAGTCAGGGCTGTTAGTATACCACAACTCTGCTATGACCACCAAATCCAGGCTAGCATCCTCCATGATGGCTTCCAGGTCCAGCATTTTATTTCTCAGACTCCTTGCAATTAGTGTGTATGGTTTACTCCCCCCCACCTTCCTCCCTGCTTTCTCTCTCCTCCTGCCTGTGCTGTTTCTTGAAGCTCCCCCAACTCCCTTGTTCCCATGTTATCCTCTCTGTTATCTGTCCCCTTTACTCCTCTTTTCTTGCTATCCAGATTTTTACTCCCTTGTCCTCTGTCTTGTCCCCCCGCCTTCCTATGCCCCTACCCAGAAGAAGCTACCTTCCCCCGGGCCCTTGCTCCTTGTTGCTTCATCATCTGGGAGGAAGCAATCTTTGCCTACTTTAATATTACAGCCTCCTCCCTGGCTAGTTTTAACCCTCTCCGTTACTTGTCTCCTTTTCTCCTCTCTTCTTGTGTAACCTCCATGTTCCCTTGGGGTTACTAGAACCCCTTTAGTGTAGCTTAGGTAGGACCTGGGCAGCAAAAAAGAGTGAAATTCCTGTAGGACCCTTTAAGAACCATCTGGTAAGCCTTTGCTGAGCCAGAGGATGCTGTATTGGAATTTAGAACTCTCACAGCAGCATAAGCCCCCTTGTTCTCTGTGCTGCAGTTTGACTCAGTAGTCAGTTAGAGTTGGAGTTTGAGTTGCCAGTTGGTGATCTGCTAGTGGCAGCCAAATTGTCAGTGGGGAGGGCCCCTCTTTCCTTTTCTTGCCCTACTTTGTCAGCTAAGTGGTCTGTGCATGGGACGTGGTGGTGACCATCTCCTGTAATGCCCCAAGGGGGTGAATTTCTTCACAGATGTGCTTATTTGAATGGGTAACAGTGAGTAGTTGTTGGGGCAATCCCCACACCTGTAAGACCTTTTCTAAAAGTGCTGCCCAGAATAGTTTGTTTTTAAAATCAAAGCCTCTAGTCATGGAAAAGCTAAAGTGTATTGGATTCTGTCACATCAAGGACAGTAAAACAGAAAGCCCTCCAGCTGGGGATCCCATATGTCTACTTCAGTGACCTGCTTAAGTGTTTTACTGTGGTATGGGTTCCATGGAAAAGGACTCCTGCAGTTTTGAGAGAAAAAGTTAGTTCTGTGGGAACTTAAGAAGAATATCTAAATGGCACAATGTGCCTCACACAAAGGTGCATTACAATGTTTAAATGGGTACGCTGTGCCTCACACAAAGGTGCATTACAATGTTTAAATGAGTACGCTGTGCCTCGCACAAAGGTGCATTACACTGTTTAAATGGGTACACTGTGCCTCGCACAAAGGTGCATTACAATGTTTAAATGGGTACGCTGTGCCTCGCACAAAGGTGCATTACAATGTTTAAATGGGTACGCTGTGCCTCGCACAAAGGTGCATTACACTGTTTAAATGGGTACGCTGTGCCTCGCACAAAGGTGCATTACAATGTTTAAATGGGTACGCTATGCCTCACACAAAGGTGCAATGGAACATCTAAAGAGGCCAGTAGTGCCTGGGAAAATGTGTGTCTTGTAATTTCAGATGAAGTCCAGCTTTGGCTGAATTGGCTAATCACTCAATACAGGTTGCAGAGGGACAAATCTGCTTACAAGTGCTTTGGGAGGTAACGTAATGCTCCCTGTTTTTGAAAGTAAAGGGAGGAAACAAGGTGCTCCCAAAGAGTCGGGAATGTATGCCTACAGGTAACTTTCAGGACTCAATGGGTCCAGGTCTGTTCTCTAATATGGGACTCAATGGGTCCAGTTCTTGTGCTCTCTAAATATGTGCTTTGGGTCTGCCCATTGTGATTGTGCTTTAACAGTTCTGGGTATCATTAGTGCCCCATTTGCCCCAGAATCAGGGGATGGATGCTTGAAGTGGGTGTTCTGGTAACAATGCATTTTACCTACAAAAGTTTCTGTGTACTGTTGTTCTGTACCTGCAAAAAGCCCTTTTGGCACCATCAAATTCTGACTGATATCTGTGTCAGATTAAAGTCATACAGCACTATTCCATTCCTGTTGTGGACATTCCATCATTGTGTGACCTGTGTGGATTTTTGGGGCCCCCTCAGATATGTTTGACCCCATATCCCAGGTAACTCTCCCCCAGACTCGGATAAAATAGAAATGTTATTTTGTACCCCTCCCCAACCTCCTAAGTGCCTGAGCCAGGTGTTGCCCTAAAGTCAGGAGTAATGCCTTTGTTTTTTTATATTTTGTATTTATTGTTTTAAAATCTCAAACAAACAGTTCAAAATTCCAAGCAATCAGATATCATACATAAAATAAATCCCCATGAGGGTGCCACTCCTCTTAATATACACTTATAAGCTAACTATTGCTTTTTGCCACATCTTTGAGGGGTAATACCATATAATTCGTGAACCAACAATAGTCATAACAAGCTGTAAATGAGCCCATGAGCTGCATGGTAAAAAGAAACAGCATAGTCCATATATTGTCCGGAAGTGCCATACCTAGGATAAGGCAAAACTATACCATGCTTAACCAAAGTGTGTGCAATTATTGCACTCCCTAAAAAATTAGTAGAGACTGCTGCTGAACAGGAGAAAGGAAGTTTATGCACCATTTATAACATATTTCAATATCTAAAATTATGAATCCTCTATTAGAAGGTGTACAACATTAAAGAACGATGGTTTAAGTATTACAGGCATTTTCTGGAAACCATCAAGTCAGTTAACCAGGCAATATCAATACTTTAACCTTCAAAATGGCCTGGCTAAATTTTAACTTTATTTAACCTCATTTAAAGCTGAAGGAATGTTTGGGGGCTTACCCTAGTAAAGTGAAAAAGAAAATCCCAAGGAAAAAGTCAGCAACCTTACCCCAACATAGTTACCTCCCTCCCTAACAAACAATGAGGAGGAATATAGCAGTTAGCTCCCCACATTAAGTCTCAGGTTTCTTCATCATCCTCTGACAAAGTATCGCTGACATCTTCATCTCGAGGGCCCTTGAGCGGTATATTTACAACTCTACTTCAGGGCTTCCTCAGGATCATTAAACAAAAAGACCTTCCCTTCAAATGCGATCTGAAGACGTGCTGGAAAAATCATCCTATGGGGAATGGAGGCCTCTCGCAACACTGCTCTCAGTCCATCAAATAATTTCCTCTTCTGTCTCATTGCATATCCGATTTCTGGAAAAAGACGAATGGTCTGTCCATCTTGTAAGAGTGGCCCCTGTCTACGGGCCATAGCCAGCAAGGAGTTTCGGGTTCCTGGACCATCCGTGACCACCATTACTGCCCGTGGAGCTTCTGGATTGTCAGACATCCTCTCTGTGTGATGCGGTAGGCTTTTTGGAGACATTGTGCCCTAGGCCTCGCCTCAGGTCCCAATTGCTGTCCAAGCCAATCCCTAACAAACAGAAGCAGGTGGTCCTCTTCACAGCCCTCAGGTAACCCTAAGATGTGAATGTTAGAGGCACATATTTGGTTTTCTAGGGTCTCGATGCGGGACTGCCACCGGGAAGATTCTTTAATTAGGGAGGATACTGCCCCCATTGCGGCATCTGCTCATTTAGTAGATTCAACAGAGACAGTTTGGATAGTGTCTACAGAAGTCTCTAGGGCTACCACCAGGCCATCTAATTTATCAGATAAAGTAGTGACTGATTTAATTAGCCTTTTGAGCTTGGATCTGATGGTCTGTAACGTTTCTTCACTAGATTTCTCAGTCTGGCCTTCCATGTGGCCTTGTCCTGAACACATGGTGGAAGCCATCGATGAAGCTTTAGCTTTAGCTCCATGACCCTGCTGCTGATCTCGTTGAGGGTTTTCCATAATGTTCTGAGTATGTTGAAGAATAGCCCCCAATAGGTGAATGATCACAGAACAAAGTTTTTGCTGTTATTTTAATTAGATTTCCTCAGTGTATTTGCAGATCTGTACTAACTAGCCTCCATCTTGCATGGGCTCCACAGCGCCCAAGGGGGTAATACCTTTGTGTTGTTGATGTTGCCTAAAAGGGAGAAGTAAGGTTACACTTGCTATCCAGATTTATACCCCATGTCCTCTGCCTTGTCCTCACCCCATTTTCCTATGCTCCTACCTGGGAGTAACTTCCTCCCCCTCAGACCCTTCCTCCTTGTTGCGTCATCATCTGGGGGGAAGCAATCTTTGCCTACTTTGATATTACAGCCTCCCCCCTGGCTAGTTTTTACCCTCTCTGTTACCTGTCTCCTTTTCTCCTCTCTTCTTGCTACCCAGATTTATATTCCTTAACCTCTGCATTGTCCCCCCCCGGCTTCCTATGCCTCTACCCGGGAGAAGCTTCCTCCCCTTGGGCCTTTTCTCCTGGTTGTGTCATCATCTGGGGGATGCAATCTTTATCTACTCTGGTAATACAGCCTTCTTCATGGCCAGTTTAAATGCTCATCCAAGTAGCATTTAAACCTCCCACCAAGGACTGTTGTCCCTCACCTGGAAAGATGTAGGCCATCTCTCCCATAGAGACCTATATCCTCTCAGGTTGGTCCCAAGTCCAAAATGTAGCTGAAGTCCTTCTCCACACACCATGCATTCAACCAACTATTAAAAGCCATGGTATGGAGTGCCCCTTCCTCTCTTCAGCTATACACAGTTAACACCTTGGGAAATGTCACCATGTATGCTACCCGTTTCAGGGTCTTCCCCAGCTCCCTGAAATTACCCTGCACTATCCCTACCCTCTTCCTTGCCTGGTCTTTGTCCCTAGGTGGCAATAAAATCTAGCTGCCTCTCATCTAATGCTGCCCTAGCGATCCTCTGAATCTGCGCTACATCCCTCCTAACCAGAGCACCAGGGAGGCTCTTCACCTCCCTCTCCCTTCCTCCCCCCCATTTCCAAGTCTAGCCCCCCTAATGATAGAGTCCCCCACCAGCAGCTGTTTTCTCCTTGGGTGGGGGCCTCTTCCTCCCTCCTTGGAGCCTACCCTTCTGAGGACCCCACTTCTTTCCTTCCCACTGTTGTGGGTGCCTCCTCCCAGATGCTCTGTCCCCCCAGTATGGTGAAGTAATTGTGTACTGGTACAGGATGAGAAGTGAATTTCCTTCCCCCAACCCCTACCCTTCCAGAGTCCACTAAGGTCCAGCTGCTCTGTATTCACCTAGGCATCCTCTAGAGGAGCGGTGGAAGAGTTGGTGGCCCCTGGGTGGGGCAGATGGTTCTTTGTACCCTTGCCAGTTTGTCCTGGAGCCCAGCAACTTCTATCCTTGACCCAGAGAAGGGCGTGCAAATGGGGTAGCATCTCAGTCTCTAGAATGTGTCCCCAAAGACTGCAGCTCCACACCCATTGCACCCCACCACTCCCATGCTCTTTCCTTTCTTAATCTTTTTGTCTGTCTGTTGAATTTTTCTTGTACTTTTGTGCCTCTTTTCTATGTCCTTTGACTGCCTATCTCTTTGCTTATTTCTTTGAAATATATGTGTTACTCAGCCCTAGATAGGGTGTCTCCTACTTTCCTTTTCAACCCTTCAAACAGTTGCTACCTTCCCAATGTCTCCCACATCCTACCCCCTAGTTGTTACCCACTACCTTGTACCTACTTCCTACTGTACCTGTACCTACTTAACCTTAAGCTGCCTTTGCAGTATATCCATACACAGTACTGTGTTATCTCCTACCTTAGTCAAGTGTTCCTACTGCAGAGTCTCCAGCAGACTGTAGACTAACTATGGATGCCTGCAGACACCTTAAAGAGGACCTTCACCAGTCCTTTTGACGTTCATGCATAAATTACCCTTCTTGCATTGATTCTGGAATTGTATTTCATTACTGTCTGCTGCAGTTAGTTTTTGCATTCTGAGCTGCTAAAAACTGCAGAGTGTACCAGGGCTTCTATAGCAAGCCTGGTGTTTCTGTGGACCTAGGGTTGTACTGCTGACATCACTGTAGGGCAGAGTCAATTTCACACATGCAAAAAAAAACATACTGACAAGGCATTTGTATTTTGGTATAGTGCATTGCTAGCAGGGTGTCTTGGGGGAGGGGAACACAGTATGTATACTGAGTACTGGTAGATTCCCTTGCAACATTGTTGCAACTGCATGGTACTGCACAGTGTGAGTCACTCCCCTATCCTACCATGATGTCACCAGGAGCTAGCAGCCCAGCAGTTAAACATCAATGGCAAGTGCAGGAGGGCTAAAAAACAAACCCAAATTATGGAAGGCAGATTAAACCTTGGCCAAAAATCATAAATGCATACACCCTTTCAAGTCTAGTATTCCATATAATTTCTATAAGCTGTAATTTTTTGGACTATCACTGAAGTTCCTCTTTAAGATGGATGTTCCACTCTTGTACTGTCCCAGTCATGCACTGGGACACAAGCATGATAGGACATGTTGGGCAAGGGAGTCTTTTATAGTGCTCTTGTTAGAAAGTACTAGGCCTCTGGCAGCTCCACCCCCCGAATCACACAGCTGAATCATGGTGCTTTTTTAATGTACTTACCCCCCCAATTAATTTCCTGAGCTAGGTTCCCCACACTACCTGTTACAAATTTTAAGACAAGTCTCAAAGTGCCACAAACACTGACTAAAAATCTCTTTCCTACCCTCTTACATTACTACTTTAAATATGGAGACAAAATATAAATATATGCAATGCAGTTACTTACAGTAAATGACATATCACAAATACTGCAGTAAGAAATGGCTTTATCGCCATTGAATTACATTGTTCCATGGAGCATACTGCAGTATTTTATGATATGCTTCATCATTACTGCATTGCATCCTACAGTATATGTAGGTTAAAGCTGGGTGGTTAGTCTCCTCTGTGCCAACAGTTCCTACACTTTCAGCACAGGATCCCAACTAACTGTCCCTTAAATCTGCTGTCACTTGTTAGAAAGCACTAATCCTCTGGCAGCTCCCACCACCCCTTAATCTACTCACCTCAAGATTAATTTCCTGAGATAGGTTCCCCACACTACCTGTTACAAATTTAAAGACAAGACTCGAAGTGCCCAAACCACTGACTAAAAATCTCTTTCCTACCCACTTACACTGCTACTTTAAGTATGGAGAGAAAATATAAATAAATATATAGAGAGAGAATACTGGATGGGCAACCATGCACAACCAGCCTGTGCTGCCACAGTAGAGTCTGTGGTTACATCAGGACTCAAGAGTGAAGCTTGAGAGGTCGGATGTAATCAGAACCCTGAGGTGGCAGCCCGGGCTGGTTGCCCATCTAGTATTTTATATACTTTATAGTTAAATTTAATTTTTTTTATTTTTTTAAACAGAAGTGTTCTCATAGCACTCTGCGGCAGGAGCAAACGTGATGGCGGTTTCAGTTCAGAACGTGAACCGATTGCTATGCACATGGCAGAAAAGCACCAGGTGCCATGAGGTTTTCTAATCAGCTGGAATGTTGTTGTACCATAGAATGGTACAACAATACTACATGATCTTTGAACTGTGGTACAACAACATTTCAGCTGAAATGGAAATCCATACAGAACAATGGGCAACTGTACACTATATACTGTGTGTATGTGTATATGTGTGTGTGTGTGTGTGTGTATATATATATATATATATATATATATATATATATATATTAGAGCAAAAACTCTGTTTAATGCATTAGTTAGGGTTGTTCTAGCGACATAAGTGAGAATTAGCTGTTGGGGTTGAAAACCTAACTCAGTCACCCCCAGCACCACACACACAGACACACACACATTCAAGTATGGGGGAGGACCAAGTCAACACAACCAATGACAGACATCCAGCAGCAGGTGACAGAAATAACAAACAATTGTCTAAATGTACTACGAGACATCCCCACCCACCTGACCAGGTACTGCATGCTCAGTGGAGATCAACAGCAAAAACTGAGGCCATGTACACCAAAACGCATACATCCCTGATTGTAGCTACACAACGCACTTGCCACTTAGTAGTTGCATGGCCTTACCTACCGATGCCCCACACCACACCACAACTGGTACTGTGCCCTTATTCAATATAAAATGCTGAAGTGCATGATGACAGTTGTAGAAAGGTTTTAACACTAGTGAGTATACAGTAATTAAGAGAAGCACATAAATTAACTACAAGACACTAGCATGCTCAAGATAAAGTAGTGATACATTTAGTAGGTGATTATAGTAGTATATTTACTGCAATGGTTTACTCAACATAGAGAGGCTGATGTAAACGTATGGAAAAACATTGCCTGTTCAACGCTGTGAAATTCGTACTGCCAGTATCACATGCATTCTTACTGATGAAGGTGTACTGCTGATGTACATACATAGACTTTCAGTGTGTTTCAATACTAAAGATGCAGTAAGTATTCTTTGTAAGAAACATTGTAATTGCATGGATCAGGCCAAGCAACTTCTAAATATCATAGCACTACTGAGCCAACAATGATGTACCTGTATCGGAGATGTATATAGGATAGATTTTCCTGTAGGCACTTACTGAGTATGTTGTACCTGATAAAGACAATCTCACTGCATCTGTGATGACTAACTTATTCAAATAGTAATACATTTACAATTGTTGCAATAAGTGATCTATGCCACTTATGGACACAGTGTGATTTTTTAACAGTTGTTTCATACTCAGGCTGTATGCCTACTGTTTGGGTTTACACACTTCTGTCACTGATGCTATCAAAGTGATAACTATGTTAATTGTGGTACAACAGGAATCAAGTAGGTATGGTGTAGATATAAACAGAATGTCTTTTAGTTGATTTAACTCACAATGGGGTAAGTGTACTAGGACAGCAGGGGTTATCCTCTATCACTGACTCCTGTCAGTTATAATCACACTAGGGTTTCGATGACTGTAATGATCAAGTTACACTGTTCATCTTCATGAGTTCATATTCACAGCCATTCTCCAGTAACTAGAGACAGTGTATGGTGTAACTGGGTGGAACACTGTGTTGAAAAGCTGCTGCAGTGCCTAGCAGAGGAAGTATTTACTCATAAAGACAATTAAGCAATAAGGCATGACCAACAGTTATGTTAAATGGTCTGTTAATCACCTTGTAGGGGTTTAATGTTGAATGAGGCATAGCCGAGTGCCACATGTCACTAGACAGTGATAAACTGACCATTAGCATAATACCTGGGAGTGGCTTATTGCTATCATAAAAACTGTTTTTAAACAACATTAAACCATATTCATCATATGGTTAGGCTCTACATGTATGTTAATAAAAACTAAACATAAAGGCTGTTACAATGTTTACAGTCAATTAAAGCTGCATTCTCAAACCCTTGTTATAATTAGACATTATACCTGTACAACTCCTTGGTTTTGCTGAACTCTATTGCTCAGGTGGCCCACCACAAGTGGTGTGGTCTGGTGTGGGGGCATCGGTAGGTAAGGCCATGCAACTACTAAGGTAATGATGCGTTGTGGCAGCCTGCAATCAGGGATGTGTACATTTGGTGTACATGGCCTCAGTTTTGCTGATTGATCTCCACTGAGCATGCAGTACCTGGTCAGGTGGGTGGGGATGTCTCGTAGTACATTTAGACAATTGTTTGTTATTTCTGTCACCTGCTGCTGGATGTCTGTCATTGGTTGTGTTGACTTGGTCCTCCCCATACTTGAATGTGTGTGTGTGTCTGTGTGTGTGTGGTGCTGGGGGGGTGAATTCAGAGTTAGGGTTTTCAACCCTAACAGCGAATTTCCTCACTTTTGTCACTGTGGAACAACCCTAACTAATGCATTAAATGGAGTTTTTTGCCTCTAATTTCCCTTCTTTTGAGAATGATAATGAGAAATAGTGAATGTAATGCGGTGGCGGGAGCGTGGGGCCCAAAGGGCCCCGTGCTCCCGCCACATGATGTCTTGTGGCATACTAACAGGAGCAGCAACACAAACAGAAATGCTAACAGTGGCACACATGGTAACACAAGCGTGAATCAGAACAGAAAGAGGTAGCGCTGCGAGTGGGCGTGAAGCCGGGAGCGGTGTGCTGCGTGATGTCTTGTCACATAGTAACATGGTGCCTGTAAATGGAAATGTCAATGGGCATGGTGACGCAAGTGAAACAGAAAGAGAAACATCTGGTACACACAAATGGCAAAAAAGTAACAGAAAGCATAGCGCAAAAGAAAGCATAAGGATGGCGCTTCGTGGTGGCATTGGGGTGTGCATTGGGATCATCAGCCTAACTCTCCATGCATGACATGTAAAGCAGCGAAGTATAGGAAAATGGGGGTGAGAGTTAGGACCCACGATCCAAATGCACACCACAATGCGGTTGGGGAGGTGGGGGGTGCAAGGGGTTTTCAACCTAACAGCGAATTTTCTCACTTTGTCGCACTGTGGAACAACCCTAACTAATGCATTAAATGGAGTTTTTGCCTCTAATTTCCCTTATTTTTGAGAATGATAACGAGAATAGTGAATGTAATGCAGTGGGCCCACGGCTCCTCCCACATGATGTGTTGTGGCATACTAACAGGGACAGCAATGCAAACCAGAAATGATAACAGTGGCACACTGGTAACACAAGCGCGAATGAGAACAGAAGAATGCGCACATGGTGGCGTGAGCAGAATGGTCTGCCACGTGATGTGTTGTCACATAATGTAAATGGTGCCTGCAAGCGGAAATGTCAATGGGCATGGTGGCTAAAGAGTGAAACAGAAAGAGAAACAGTACTGTAGACAGAAATGGCAAAAAATAACAGAAAGCATAGCGCAAATGAAAGCATAAGGATAACGCATATGGTGGCGTGAGGCGTCAATGGTAAGTGAAGCAGGTACAGAACCACAAGCGGAAAGGGCAACAGTAACAGTAATGTAAGCGCACAGGCTGGTTTTCCCCAAAACCTGCATAGAGAAAGACAGTGAGTACAAATAATGTATGCATAATAATGAGTATCGGCGCAGAAAATGAGATCTTGGAATACTAAATACATTATATCTCAGGAACCGTATGACGTAGAAAAAAAATTTAAAAGTCATATTATTTACAACTGTCCTAGCTAATTTAGATCTTAGCCCCCATTGGGGGCTGAAATTTTCCAACGAAAGTCCATTAATACAACCGTTTCGAGATCGGGCCCTGAAAGCAGCCCGAATGCCGTAATGTTATGCTATGGGAAAAAAGAAAAGTTTGGATAAGCCATAGCTTTGCCTCCCTGTAATATTTTTCACCAAACCACTGAAAGGCACATCTGGTGAGGCGGTTGGCTGTCTTCCGTCAAATTTCAGGAAAAAAAGACCAAACCGTTATTTTGCAGCAGGGTGCCAAAGGATTTCTGCAATCGTTGGCGCCCGTAATGTTATCCTATAGGAAAAACCGTCAACTTTGGAGTGCCGCAACTTTGCCGCCATGTAATATTTTTCAAAACAACACTGAGCACATCTGTGAGATGTCTTCTAGTTCCTCAATTGACTATGGTAGTATAATCACCGCGCTGCCATAATATGTTTGCTACCATAGTTAGGGTTGGTGAGCCATTTACATGATAAACCCAAAATTTTGCACCTTAATAACTTTGTAACCGTTTGATGGATTTACCTGAAATTTGGGATACATGATCAAGAGCCATACGCCTTTGGATCTGCCAAGTTTTGTACTGGTTGGATACATGGCTGTGGAGTTATTACATGATCTGCACGTGGCGCTTATGCTTTTTCTGAATTCTACGGTCGCGCTTACAGGTCGCACGTTTATTCTGCCCAAATTCTAGAGAACGTAAGTGCCGGGTCCTTGATGTGCCTCTTGGAAGATTTCTATGAAAAATATTAAACTGTTCAAAAGTTATGGTGAGTCTGAACTTCTGTTTTTCCCATAGGATAACATTACGGCATTCGCCGCGCCTTTGAGGGCCCATATCTCGAAAATGGTGCGAGATACGGAGTTTTTGTCAAAAAATTATAGCCTCCTATGTATAAAACTAGCCAGGAAAGTGATAATACATATGACTTTTCAATTTTTTTTCTATGTTGTACGGTTACTGAGATATAAGCAATTTACTATTACAACCACTGATTTTTATGTTCCGAGAGTCATTATTTTGCATACATTCTTTCTACTCACTGTCTTTCTCTATACAGCTTTTGGGGAAAACCAGCCGTAAGCGCTACATTACTCTTACCATTACTGTTTTCTTGCAGTTCCGTACCGTTTCACTTACCGTTCACATTTCGCCACCATGGGCATTACCCTTTCGCGTTTTCATTTGCGGTTGCGTTTCCGTTGTTTTTAACATTTCTGTCTACAGTGCTGTTCCTCTTTCTGTTTTTGCTTTGCATCACCACGCAGGCACGACGCGCTTGGGCACAATGTTACAATGTGACAAGACATCACTCCTGCGGTTCGCCCTGCATTACATTCACTATTTCTCATTATCTTTCTCAAAAGAAGGGAAATTAGAGGCAAAAACTCCATTTAATGCATCAGTTAGGGATTGTTCCTGGCGACAAAAGTGAGGATCGATGTTGAGTTGAAACCCCTTGCCTCAGCCCACCCCAACTGGAATAGGGGTGTGCATTGAGATCATCGGCCTAAGTGTCACCCCATCACATGTGGAAAGAAGCTGAGGAATAGGAGAATGGGGTGACAGGACTGATTTTCATCATAACCTTTTTATCACCCCTCCTCATGAACAAGGGCAGAAAAAAATTTAAAATCCCACAAGAAAGGTGAATTTGCCAAACAATCATGAAATCACCTTTCAGGCAGAAGTTGTGCAATGTCACTGATATTGTTCATGAGGTGGTGTCTCCAAAAGGCCATGTTGAAAATTTGGGGTCAAAATGTCCACAAATGGCTGAGTTATGCATCAGAATTGAAAACTCCATTAAACTACATTGAACTGCATTTACTTTAGTTTCTTATATTGCAGTCACCGGTTCAAGCAGCAAGGCGTGTCTTTGATCGGAGAGTGGATCTTGAATCTGGGACTGTTCAGGTGAGTGAGGGTGTGTGTGGGTGTACTGGGGTGTGTGGCATGGTGGGTGCTGAGAAGGAGGTGGGGTGGGGTGGCTGATCAGCGAGGGACTATTTATTTTTTTTCAGGGTTAAAAAAAAAACACATTGAGGGACCGTTTTCTTTATTTCAGCCAAGGTCATGGATGGAAGGGTTAGGGGTGCCACTGAAAATGGGGACAGTGATTGGAGGGTGGGGGGTGCCACTAGACACCAGGGAAACAGGAATACAACAATAAAAATAGGGACAGAGATTGGAGGGTGGGGATGCCACTAGACACCAGGGAAACAACAATCAAAATGGGGACAGCGATTGGAGGGTGGGGGTGCCACTAGACACCAGGGAATGACAATTAAGATGGAGACAGTGATCAGAGGGTGGGGGTGCCACTAGAAACCAGGGAAACAGGAATACAAATAGGGACAGTGATGGGAAGGTGGTAGTGCCACTAGACACCAGGGAAACAGGAATAAAAATGGGGACAATGATGGGAGGGTGGGAGTGCCACTAGACACCAAAGAAATATCTGTAAACATGGGGATGGTGATCTGACGGTGGGGGGTGCCACTAGAAACCAGGGAAACAGGAATACAAATGGGGACAGTGATGGGAAGGTGGTAGTGCCACTAGACACCAGGGAAACAGGAATAAAAATGGGGACAGTGATGAGAGTGGGAGTGCCACTAGACACCAAGGAATATCTGTAAATATGGGGATGGTGATCTGAGGGTGGGGGGGTGCCACTAGACACCAGGGAAACAGGAATAAAAATGGGGACAGTAATCAGAGGGTGGGAGTGCCACTAGACACCAGGGAAACAGGAATAAAAATGGGGACAGTGATGGGAGGGTGGGAGTGCCACTAGACGCCAGGGAAATATCTATAAATATGGGGATGGTGATCTGAGGGTGGGGATGGCACCAGACACCAAAGAAATGTATTACATTAATGGGGATGGCCATCAGAGATCCCTTTTCATGTCTTTTTTCACAATTTGAGAAAAAGGAAGTCTTTTTTTCTGTGCAAATTGTGAAACAGGATCCTTTTTCCAGTCTCTTGTTTCATAATTTGTGAAAAAGGATTCCTGAGCATGAAAAAAGACACAAAACAGGATTACAAAGTGTTAAAAAACACATTTGTGCCGGCCCAGTGGCGTAGAGGGCTGAGGCGTGGGTGCCTTACCTCAACCCACGCCAGCGACCCAGGTTCGGGAATGGACTCGGGTCGCTGGGGGTCAGCAGGGGACGGGAGAGGATTGAGCATCCTAAGGACTGATCTCCTCTCCAGGGGTGGGTTAGAGGCATGCCTCACTCTGTAGTGGCCCCCAGTGGAAACTGGGGGCACTACAAGAAGTGGCGCTGCAGGGGGAAAAACAGAAAAAAGCGGAAAATGGCGTCAGAGCGACCAGATGATGGCTGCCTGGATCCCCTGCCTCCATGGAACCCCCTGAAGAGCCAGGGAAATCCCGATCCCAGCAGCACCAGGGCTGAAACTAAGAATGCCAGCAGGCAATTTCCCTCCGGAAGGAGGGGACCCATCCGACAAAGGGATACGTCTGGCTACCCTGGTCGGCTGTGATCTGGGATTCGGGGGAAGCTGGCATCAGGGGTGGGTTCAGAATGGAGTTAGCAGGGGGTAGTCCTTGGCAGAAGGCCTGAAGGAGTGGCCGGTCAGGTGCAGGGAGCGATAAATAAAGAATGCAAAAAAAAAACACACATTTGCAAATGATTTCTCCGAAAACTAACCCCAGAATTGGCTGAAACAGTTCTAGATTAGCAGAACATGTGTTGGTTTATAGAAACATCATTTTTTTCAGTTATTTAATTTTGTTTCCCTTGCTAACTGAAAACAAGATGGTGGCAGCAGGGAAACCGATTTCCTATTTGTGACACAGGATGACCCATGTGCAGCAAAGGATCCTTTTTTGAGTGGGACATCTAACTGGAGAGTGAAATTCCCATTGAAAACAATGTGAAACTTTAAAATTTAATAACTTTGGAACAGATTTATAGTTTTTCACTAAACCTTCAAAAGGCACATCTGTGACCCGAGACCTTTCTACCTCAAAAATTATAGACCAAAATCCCAAGCCATTTTTTACTCTGAGGCATGACAGAGAAATGAAAAAAAAAAAGTAATTTTTGCATTTTTTCACACTCTGTATCTCCACACTCACGCATCCAACTGGAATGAAACTTGTCACATTAAGAGATCTTTAGTTCCTGATTGCACCTGCAAAATTTTATAGATCCATTAAACAGTTGCAAAGTTATTAAAGTGCAAAATTTTGAGTTGAAAATAGAGGTGGCCATTGAAACCAAGCTATAGGGGCACCCCTATAATACATATAAATTGCAAAAAACTTTATTAATGCTCCAGTTAAGGTCAAAGTGACATAAGTTGGGAGATGAGGTGTTAGGGTTTCCCTGACCCGCCACTCTTCCAAACCAGGCAGGAGAGCAGGTGTGGAGTGTGCCTTGTGCTTCTCAAGCCTAACACTCACCCCATTCCATCTGTAAATAAGGTCAGATGTGTAGACTTTATGACAAGGGGGTGAACATTAGGCTAGAGAAGTGCAAGGCACACCCCACACCTGCTCTCCTGTCTGGATTCCCAACCACCTCATTTCCTAACTTTTGTCACTTTGGCCCTAACTGGAGCATTAACAAAGTTTTTTGCAACTTTTTTCCTTACTTTTTGAGGTAGTATAATAGTATCCTTATTTTACTGTGGGAGTGCAGGGTCCTTTGGACCACCCCTCCATAGATGCGTATATGTATGTAGCTTTGGGCCCTGTGTTTCCATCTTCCATTTACAGGACAGCAGTGACCAAACTGTCAGCATAGCCATCCTATTACTCCACCTCATGTACCCAGTACAGAAATTTTTTAATCCCAGCCAAGACATAATTCTGTGCAACTGCAACACCATTCCGTGCCACAGTTGCAAACACACATTTTGGCCAGGATTTGAAAAATGACAGCTGTGACATACATGAGGTGAGGTAATAAGAAGGCTATCTTGAAGATCTGGGGTACAAATATTTAATGTTTCTGAAGTGACAAGCGGGTGTAGTGAAATTGCAACAAATTGTCATAACTTTGGCATTTTTTCATATTTTGACCCCAACGTTTTAACATAGCCTTCTTATGACCCCACTTCATAAACCACATAGGTCAAAAGTTTCAAATCCATGCCAAAATGCCATTCTGTGCCACAGGTGAGAAAACACATTTCAGACAGGATGTGAAAAATGACAGCTGTACTGTTCATGAGGTGGTGTGGAAAAATGGCTATGTTGAAAATTTGGAGTCAAAATATTTAAAATCACCAAAGTTATGCACATGCATTGAAAATTTTCAATGAACACATGTAGCTCAGGCATTTTTAGGCATTTTTTCACCAAATGTTCAACATGGTCTTTTTGGGACCCCATCTCATGAACACTAGTAGTGAAATTTTGTTATTAAGGCCCAAAAGGTGATTTCGCTCAACGACTGCAAAATCACTTTCCGGGCCCAATTAATAAGAGTTGCAGTGTTCATAAGGTGGGGTCCCAAATTGAAAATTTGATGCAAAAATTACTAAAAATGTCAACAATATCAACATATATTCAAAACACCATTGAAATACATTATAGGGCACTTACCTTTATTCCTCAGTTCACAGTTCATTTGAAGAGTGCAGATGTGTCTCTGTCCACAGAAGATGACAGCATATGACCTCTGGAGGTAAGTACAGGGTAAGAGGGGGGTGTGAGAGGTGGGTGCTCAGTGTGAGGGTCAGGGAACGGCGGTGATGACGAGGGACCATTTTCTATATTTCAGGTTAAAAAAGATGTCAGGGATGGTTTTCTTTTTTGCTGGTACATATAAAATAAATGTATTTTGGGACACTGGGGATTGGGCCCCTGAATGTCAGCAGACAGAATTAAAACAACGGGTTGTGGGGAAGGGGGCATCCAACACTGGGGGTGGGCATCCTGGTGTCGGATCATATAAATATAAGATTAAAAAAAACAGAGAGGTAAGGGGGCTGCCACTAGACATCGGGGAAATACATTACAGCATGGGGGATGGCACAAAATTCATGCTAAAAGATCCTTTTCTATGACTGATACAAAAAAGGATTCTTTTTCCATACTACACGGTCACTAAAAAGGATTCCTAACAGTAAGTAAAACACATTTATGGGGCATATCTCTAACATTGAAGTGCAGATTGCACCTAACAGGGTCTCAATCAGCCAGCTAGGTGTTGTGGGTTCTCATCAGAATGTCATGTTTGTGGCTTTAGAATTTGTTTTTTTGTTTTGAAATAACAGAAAACAAGATGAAGGCTCACGAAAAATTATTTTTCTCTCACAAAACAGGATTTTTACCTCAAGAAAAAGGAACAGATCTCGTGAGAGCAAATCCTTTTCCACAAGATCAATCCTTGGTTGAACTTTATCCCTTTAATTTGGACAGGGGAATTACCATTGAAAACAATGGGAACTTAATAATTTAATAACTTTGCAACAGATTAATATTTTTTCACCAAACTAAGCATGGCAATTCTGTTAACCAGGCTGGTTATACCATAAAAAAATCACACAAAAATTCTGCACCATATGTAAACAAGGTGATGAGGAAAAAACTGCAAAAAAAGGTGACTTCTAAGGTTTTAGCATTATCCGGATCTCAGAATCCATACATCCAACTGGAAAGAAACTTGCCACATCAAGAGATCTACCCCAAAGGGCAGCATATGCCAAATTTTGTGCAAATCCATTAATTGGTTGCAAAGTTATTAAAGTGCAAAATTTGAGGTTTAACATTAATCAGGCTACTCAACCCTAACTATAGGGGCATAATTATAGGGCCATGGTTATGCCCGATACTCAGATTTGTGTTAACAGAATATGCAATTAAACTACCAATGTTTAATAATTATATTCATTCCTGTATCTTGTTCTAAAGGGATTGGCAGAATTTCTCCAATTCCCATATTAGCAATAAGACACAACAGGGTGTTGGTTGTTCTGTGATAACCACACACCTAGGTGCATGGTAAGGCATGTGGCCGAAGGCCAAGTGTCCTCCTGCACCTAGGTGTGTGGTTATCACAGAACAATCAACACCCTGGAGTGTCTTATTATGCTTATAATTGGTTATGATTTGGAAAAAAAATGACACCAAGTAGTTTGCATTTGTAACATTTATTTAAATAAAGATTAGAGAAATTCTTAAAAAAGGGAGAAAAAATAGTCCCTAACTACACTGCTTGGGATGGTCAAAGTAATACATTGCTTAAAACTGTGTGTTGCACTACTTTTGTGTGGGCAGTCAAAATAATGACAGAAACAAACAAATCCCAACTGTGAAACATTTTAGGTTTACTTGTTGAAATTGAAGAAGAGCACCTTGCCATGGAATACAGAGTTTATCAGCTTGAAAGGCATGTTTTCCAGCACTGTATTTCCTCTTGATGGTGTTTCATGCTCATTGCCTGTGAACTAATTTTCAGGCTCTGGCTTCTGTTTCTTGCTTCTAGGCTCCATTTCTTGTTTCTTGCTTGAAGATTCCATCTGCCAATTTTCTTTCATACTGTGTGCCAGGATTCTGCTCCACTTTTTCAGTTCTTTGGCAGATGCACTCCTATAGCTTCTCAAGCTAACTTCTGATCTGTGCCCCATGGCTGCTACAATTTCCCATGCTTGCAGTCCAGCATTAGATAGTAGATGCACAGCTGTGGCTCTGATAGAGTGGTTTGTGTACCTTTGGCTGATGTTACTCTTTGCTCAACAGATTGGCTATCTGTTCCCTGTTGGAACAAATTAATATTTTTTCACCAAACCAGCAAAAGGCTCATCTGTGGGCAAAGCCCTATTTTTAGGGACCTCAACCTAATTCAACTATATACCCTTTCAATTCTCCAGTTAACTCTCTCAATTACTGCTCTAACCTGCCCTATTGTTAGGGACCTCACCCTAATTCGACTATATACCTTTTCAGTTCTTACACTTCCACTGCCTATGGTGACATACCCAGTCATAGCCAAACCATCCCAGTAGCTGGCACCTTTGCCTTTGCATAGGTTGCTAATTCAATCTATAGGCTGCAAGGACCAGACAGATCAACTGTGTCTGCTTTATGCAAGCCATCACCACGTGGGTGCCCCAACTGGCTCCGTTTTCTGTTCCTTCTTTTCCTTGTGCCATGTACAGTACACAAGCTCTCCCAATCTTCTAGCCGGGGGGAAGGGGACATAGCCTTCTGGTGGGCTGTCGTGTGCACTGTAACTCATCCTATAATTATCTTTGCGCTCTTAGACTCTCCCACCTGCAGCCCTTTGTTTGAACTACTTTACATCTCACAGCCAGGGTCTTAGTAATTGCTGTTTTAGGACAGACCAGATCTAAATATGGGGTTCTGTTTACTCAGCCCGACACCCCTTGTAGACGAACATGGGCAAGGGATTACAAATGAGTATTGCTGTGCTAAGGAAGCTCTTACTTTTCCTTCTGTTGTGCTCAGGAGACATTGAGCTTAACCCTGGCCCAGCTAAAGTTCTTACTTCCCCATTGGATCCAGCAAAACTAAAAGGAATGGGCTTTACACATATGAACGCATGCAGCCTGTTAAAAAAGCTTACCTTGCTCCAGGCATCGGTCAATCATACCACACCGGATGTTTTGGTAATCTCCGAATCATGGCTCAGACCCTCTATGCCTGACAGAAAATTAACATCCCAGACTATTCACTATTTAGAGCTGACAGGCTCACTAGAGGTGGAGGAGTGGCCATCTACATCAAGGATAAATACTCAGTTTCATGCCTAGAGTCGTTATCCATTGCAAACCAATTTGAATGCCTAGCATTAAAGGTTGAGATATCCTCCTCCACTGGACTTTGTATAATAGGTTGTTATAGACCCCCATCTGCTGGCTCTCAAATCCTCACCCATCTAACTACTATTATGGGTCATGGCTCCCTTGAAACAGTTCAATCAATCAGTCAATCAATCAATCAAAGTCTTTATTTAACCAGGCGATCACCGTTGAGCAAGCTCATTTTCGAGGTGGACCTGGGTTTATCAACAAGGAACAAGGGACAATATACATGGGATGCAGCACACAAGAAAATAATAATAAAAATAAAGTGAGATACGATAATACAGTATATACAAAGTATCAGCAGGTAGCATTGACAGTAGTATACAGTATGTCTGGAACAGAAGATACAGCTAGTTTTGGGTAGAACACAATTTTTCATATAAGTAAAGAAATATATATATCAGGTGCACCGAACATAAATAAAACCTAATATAAAAAGATATATAGTGATACGGTATGGAGAATTTAGAGCTGGAATCAGGAACAAAGGAATGTGGAAGGGACAGATATGAGGGCAGAAAAAGGGGAGAGGGAAGAGTCGATTATAGATGTGATCAGTCTTTTAACAGTAGTAATTAGAGTGTGCTTGGACTTATAGAAGTCACTATTTAGGGTAGACAGGCACAGGACTCCTTATTATGTCAGACACAAGCCCAAACAAGGCTCTCCACTTCAGCTGAGTGGCCCTGGTGCTGCTACCTGCTGGCAGCAGGACCTCTGCATCCAGCCCGCTATGCCCTGACCAAGGAAAGCAGGTACGTTTGGTCAGCTCCTAGCTCGGTGCTGTCAGGCTTCAATCCCTGTAACTGGACTGGCTCCTGGGGACTGTGGCTGCTTCCCAATTGGATGCTGCAGATCCCCCACTGAGAAAGGAAGCACACAAGGTGCCTTTTTCAAAACACAGCTCGGCCACTGCCTTGCTGTACTGCTCTCTGGACTATTTTTTTTCGCCCACCCCCAACCCCTCCTCCCTCCTTTATTAAGTACACTTCCCCAGTGATCCACACACCCTGAGGCCTCACACTAGTCAATTACAGCAACTGCTTAAAGGGGCTCTCCTTTCTGTAACTTCTTAAAGGGTGATCCTCTCTTGAGCTCACTTGTCTCCTCTAAGCAATTCTCCGATAATCTTCATGAAGCGTAATCGGTAGGATACCCCTGCCTGTTGAAGATAAATCCTTAAGACATCTGTGCCGTCGGGCTGTTTTCATGTATCTTTGTGTACCATCGATCCCTGTCTCTTTTAGCTAGTCTAACATGGAGCAGTGATCCTTGAGACTTATAGAACCTAGCTAGTGAATCTTGGTGCAACTCGCACCCTGTTAACACATTGGGAAATCATGGCAGTCCTCGTGTGGTTTCAATTACTTACCTGCTTATGTATGGTACCCCACATGACAGACCATTTGAGCAGAATTGACCTCAATATAGAGTCATGCCTACCACTGCTAGACTGCCTTTATATTAATACTACGTATAACTTATGCTGCCACCACATGACTCGCCCCTTCTCACTTTGTGGAATCTCCTCAAGCGGGACCGCTACCTTGTTACCAATATGTGGCCCTCATCCACCCACCCAAAAACCTACACGTCTTGGTGCTATACTGGATCGCCATGAAGCATGGTCCCTAGGTCAGCACAAGGGGAAACTTTGGACTCTGGACCCCACACTAAACTTATACTAGATGCAGAAAGATTCATGCTTTCAAACTACTCCTCGCTGCCCTAAGGAAAATTGTGTTCCTTCTACTTTTGTGTTCAGGTAATGTTGAACTCAACCCTGGTCCCACAAAAGCTCTCTCATCCATCCGACCTTACAAGACTGAAAGGAGCCAGCTTTATGCAAGCAAATGTTTGCAGTCTTTTAAAGAAATTTACATCAGCGCAGGCATGGATTACTCATACCGCACCAGACGTACTTGTGCTCTCTGAATCCTGGCTTCAGGCATCCACCCCAGATAGAGAGGTTAACATCCCTAACTACCTCCTATTTAGAGCCGATAGGCAGACCAGGGGAGGCAGAGTAGTCATCTACGTCAAAACACATTTTCAGTGTCCATCCTAGACTCTACCTCTATTGCAGGTGGATTCGAATGTTTGTCCCTTAAAGTTGAACTTTCCCCATCAATGGCTTTCCGTGTCATAGGCTATTACAGACCACCAGCCGCAGAGCCTCAGCTACTGTCCCATCTGTCATCTATTATCGGCTCTGTCCCCATTGAAACAATTATTCTAGGAGACCTTAATTGTGATTGGTTGACTAAGGTCTCGTTACCCCTGAAGCAATTCTGTGACTCCCATGGGTTCACACAACTTATTACTGAGCCAACTCACATTAACAAGAAAAACCCAATGAACAGTACCCTATTGGATGTCCTTCTCGTAAGCATACCATATTCCTTTTCCCATGCCGGAATTTTTTCAGCTGATGTTAGTGACCACTGCTTTATTGCTGGTATAAGAACTGATGCTAAACCCTCACCAACATCTAAATTTTCCACTAAAAGGTCTAGCCGGAACTTCGATCCTCTCGTATACTTCAATGAATTAAAAAACTCTTTGCACTGGCAGAGTTTTTACCTTGCTAAATCGGTGAGTAATGCCTACAACATCTTCCATGAAATTATAACCAGTGCCCTAAATAACCATGCTCCTCTGGTAAAAGCATGTATAAAAGCTAGAGCATGTCATTGGTTCTCAGCGGACCTCAAGGCTGCCTTACTAAAAAGAGATCAACTCTGGAAAAAGGCTCGCAAATCATACACAGATGAAGACTGGTGTCTCTTCAGAATAGCTAGAAATACCTGCACTAAGATGGTCAGAGAGGCCAATGCCAATTTTTACTGATCTGAGCTAGATTCTGTGTCGAAATGCCTTACCAAGTTCTGGTCCTCACTAAAAGAACTGACTGGTCATTCTCCAAGAAATGTGCTTCCCTCCAAAATTACCACTGACAATGCTATAATCAATGACAGAAATGAGATCCTGCAGGCCTTCAACAATCATTTTGCCACTGCAGGTCTAGCATTCAATAACGCACCGGTAAGCAGACTACACACACAGATCAACACTAAGCTCCCGGAACCGAGTAACTATATTGTAACCTTCTCATTCTTACCCACCTCCATAAAGGAAGTTGAAGATCTTCTCCTAAAATTGGACACTAAAAAAAGTGCTGGGGCTGACTTCTTCGACCCATATTACTTGAAAATTGCTTATCACATCCTTGCCGCACCTATCTCTCACTTATTCAACCTGCCCTATCGCAATGTTCCTTCCCTCAGTTATGAAAAGTTGCTCACATCATCCCCCTGTTTAAATCAGGGGATTCTTGCGACCTAAATAACTATAGGCCAATCTGCCAGCTCCCCATACTCTCCAAGCTCCTAGAAAAATTGTGGATACCCAGCTGAGATCTTTCATAGATAACTCAGATTTACTAAACCCTATGCAGTCAGGCTTCAGAGCAAAGCACAGTACCATTACGGCCCTGGCAAAAGTAACTAACGTCTGGCAACAGGACTTAGACAACAAAAAATTCATATGTGCAGTTTTCCTGGATCTCAGTAAGGCATTCGACACCGTCGACCACTGTTTGCTCCTCTCCACTTTACAAACAATAGGCCTAGACCGAACCTCCTTGTGTTGGTTCCATGACTACCTCACTGGTAGGCAACAACAAATCAAGGCTGAAGGGGAGCTTTCTTCACTTAAACTGATAAAAAGAGGTGTCCCTCAGGGGTCCATATTGGGACCATTACTGTTTGCTTTCTATATCAACAGCCTGGATGTAGGCATTAAGGAAGCAAGCATTCACCTGTTTGCTGATGACACAGTGCTCTACATAAGCCGTGAATCTCCTGAAGCTGCCTGTGGCAAACTGCAAACCGACTTTAACATCCTGCAGCACCAGCTTCTCAGTAAAAGACTACTACTTAATGCCAAGAAAACCGAGACAATGCTATTTTCACCAACTGGCCAGGGGGCATATTCTGCCGCTGCTGGTCCATTACCTTCTATCTCCACCTTACTAGGTGAACATCTTGAATACATACCGAAATTCAAGTATTTGGGTGTCTGGATAGACAATAAACTCTCTTTTGTGGAACATATAGAAGAACTGCTGAAAAAGCTGAGGCAGAGGCTTGGACTCTTCTTCAGAATAAATCGCCTCCTGACCGCAGACGCCAAAAGACAGCTCATCCAATCCACGTTCCTCTCACTAATTGACTATGCTGACTTCATATATGGCCAGTGCCCAGCCTCACACCTTGCTAAATTGGATGTACTGTATCATAGAGCTCTGAGATTTATAACAGGCCTCCCCTTTTCCACCCACCACTGTTCACTATATGCAGCTGTGGGTTGGCCCTCCCTTCAAAAGAGGCAGTATAGAAATGCAGCCCTCTGGATGCTCCGAGCCATCACCAACAAACTCCCGCAATACATTGCTGACTGTCTCCCACTAAGCCTGATTGGGAATTAGGCCTTGAGAAGTCACTCGCTGGTTTCCCTGTAAGTTCCTAGGGTTGGTACCCACTTTGGAAGAGCAGCCATAAGCTTTGTCCTGCCCACGCTTTGGAATAGGATACAGAAATCGCTGAGACTTAGCTCCCGTTAGTCTTGCTATGTTCAAGACTCTGTATGCCAAAACATTTGTGGAGCTCTGTAACTGTTTCCACCGTTCCTAGTTGTCCAGTTGACGTTTCCACTCAATCTAAGTCCTTTCTGTTCAAACTAAGTGTTCCCTTACCAAGATTACTCCCACCTCCCTCAGTCCATTCTAGTCCCACCGGTACTACGTACTCACTGCAACACACACCCCCATCACCCACTCTTATGCCCTGATACCACCTGCTTAGTATCCCAGAATCTTTCTGCCAGTGTTCCTGCCTCCTACGTGAGCGCTTTTCCATATCCCAGGGACTCCTTTACAGGCTATGAACATGTTATTGATGGATAGGATAATAAAGGCATCTCTGTATATATTATTTACCTTTAGTTCTACACTGTACATATTTTGTTGTATATGTCTTGCTACTGTTGTTTTATATATATTTTACTTGTGCTCTATTCTGTACCCTCATCCTTGCAAACTGCAGGTCCACCTTGTAAATGAGCTTGCTCAATGGTGATTGCCTGGGTAAATAAAGATTTTGATTAATTGATTGATTGATTGATTGATTATGATGTAAATATAGAGATTTAAAAGCTGTTAGGCTGATGGGGTGAGTTAATTTCAAAGTTTTTTGCAGCTTATTCCACAGCTGAGGGAGCACAAAGTTGATGGCTGCTCTGCCAATACGAGATTTTGCTTTGTAAACATAAAGGTAGATATATGAGGTGCTTCTCAGGGCATACTTCTCCAGAGTGCAAAAAGGTAACTAGACAGAGATATACTGGGGCAGTTTATTTGAGATAGCTTTGTATGTCCAAACCGCAGCATTTTTTTGCTGTCTGTAAGCAAGGGATGACCATCCCACTGCCGTGTACTATGCACAGTGGTGGGTTTAGTAACGAAGACCCGTGATAAATCTTATGGCTCTGTGATAAAGCGTATCGAGTTTGGCTAGGGTACCTGCAGGTCCCTGACTATATAGAAAATCTGTGTAATCCAATAGGGAAAGAAAGGTAGTTTGAACCCGTTTCAGTTTAGTGCCTCTTGAGAGGAGATTATTAATCCTAAAGAACAGACCAAGTCTTTGTCTAAGTTTCATTGCCAGTTCTTCTAAGTGATCTGTGAAAGTAAGTCTATGGTCTAACCAGACCCCCAGGTACTTGAACTTTGGTACGTAGTCCAACCGCTCACCTAGAATGGTAGTGATCTGTGGGAGTGTCCCAGCAATTGCAGGATTTATTGCACTGTGAAGGGGCAAGAGGAACATTGCTTTGGGTTTTTTTGCATTTAAGAGCATTTTCTGATTTATGAGCTGATGTTGCAGCAAATTAAATTAATTTTGAAGGGCTTCTCAGGCCACATCAGGGGTGGGGCTACTAGCATAGAGTACTGTATCATCCGCGAATAGGTGTATTTGTGCTTCTTTGATGGGGGCATCTATGTTGTTAATATACTTGGTGAAAGAGAGGGACCAAGAATGGAGCCTTGCAGTACACCCCTCAATAGGGGTTTTGGTGGAGAAACTTCCCCTTCTGCCTTTACTTGTTGAAGTCATCCCGAGATGTAGTTGGAGAACCATTTAAGGGATAGGGAATCCAAACCAATGTTCCAGAGAGATGACAGAAGCAGTCTGTGATCAACGGTATCGAACGCCTTGCTTAGGTCCAAGAAAACTGTGCATACAAAGTTTTTTTTGTCTAATTCAAGCTGTCAGTCATTTGTCACCTTGGCTAGAGCAGAGATTGTACTGTGCTGTGCTCTAAAACTGGATTGTAATGGGTTGAGCAATTTTTCTGATTCCAGGTACTTCCAAAGCTGGGAGTTCACTATTTTCTCCAGCATCTTTGACAAGATTGGAAGTAGGGAGATAGGCCTGTAGTTATTGAGATCACTAGGATCTCCTGACTTAAACAAAGGGACCATAAGTGCATTTTTCCAAATGGGTTGTAGGTCACCCTGGGACAAGGATAAGTTGAAGAGATGAGTAATTGGGACTGCGAGGACACGGTAGCCGACCTTTAAGAAGTACGGGTCAATTAGGTTGGCCCCAGCACTTTTCCTAGTGTCCAACTGAAGGAGAAGATCTTTGACTTCTTTCAGGGAGGTAGGCTGCAGTGAGAAGGATGGACTGGGGATAGGTTTTTCTTGTGTATCCAATCCAAGTTGTTGGCAGAGGATATTTGCGGGAGAGGAGCCAACGGCTAGCCCTGCAGTGGCAAAATGATTATTGAGAGCGTCGAGGATAGACGGTCTGTTGGAGATGATAGTATTGTCGATCAATAATTTAGTAGGTAGGGAATTAACAGTGGTGTGACCTTCAATGTCTTTGATTGTCTTCCAGAATTTGGAGGCATTTCTTGAGGAGCTCTCCAGCTGAGAGCAGTAGAAATTAGCTTTGGCTTCTCTGACCATTTTGGTGCAGAGGTTCCTCACCCTCCAGAAAGAATCCCAGTCATTTAATAAATTAGTTTTCCTAGCAGTTCTCCAGAGGACATTCCTACTCCACAAAGCATCTTTCAGGTCTTCCGTAAACCACCGACAGGATTTGTTTCTGGCATGAACTTTTACTATGGGAGCATACTTGTTGAGAGCCCCTAGCACAATTTCTGAGAAAATATCATAAGCCGTAGTCAAGGACTTGGCTAGATAGAAGTCCTGCCACCTCATGGAGTCTCTTACCTCTGCTATATACCCATGGAGATCAAAGTTGAGTATGCACCTTTTAAAGGAGAATTTTGGTGCAGTTGTGGATTTAAGAGTTGATCTTACACACGCGATGAAGCAGTGGTCGCTAATATCAGAGAAAAAGAGGCCAGCATGGGACAACAAAAGGGGTTTGTTGACTAAAATGATATCCAAGAGAGTACCGTTATTAGGGTTGAGCTTGTTAGCATGAGTAGATTCATTTATTAGATGTGACAACCCAAGGGAATCACAGAACATTTAGGTGGGGTGGATGCACTGGAGAGCCAGTCTAAGTTGAAGTCCCCTAGTACGATATACTCTGAAGATGCTGAACCCAGGATGTTTCCGAGATGTTTTAACAACTGTAGTCCAGCTGATGGGGGTCTGCAGCATCCTATTACACATAATGAGACACTGGTAGCAATTTCAATCTTTAATGACGAGCTTTCAAATTCTTTTGGGACAGAGGTTGAGTCAATTATGGAGGCAGGGAATTTATCCTTGATGTAAATAGCTACCCCACCACCTCTGGTTTGCATTTCGGCTCTGAAAAAAGAGTAGGAGGGGATGTTAACTTTGTTGTTACTGGTCGCCAGTCAGAACCAGGACTCCATAATCACCAGAACATCTGGAGCAGTATGACATACCCAGGCTTGAACCGGAGTGATTTTTTTTTAATAGGCAACATACATTAACATGCAAGAATCTAAGCCCCTTGAGGCTTTGTAGCTCTGCTGGGGATTCTATGGGTGCCAGAGGGCCTGGATTAAGCTCAACATTTCCTGAGCATAGTAAAAGCAGGAACAAGAGTTTCCTGCAGAGTCCTAGGAGAAGTATAGGTGGCTGAGTTTTCTTTCAGTTACGTGATTTGTCTGCGGCAGTATAGGGAGTTCTGAGGCTAGTTCCCAGTTTGCCTGATGCTGCATACAATAATACCCTGACCTAGAGAGTCAATGGGAGTAGGGGGGAGTATGCAGAAGGTGGTGCACCCTGTGGGCAGGCTCTAGGAGAGTTCCTGTATGCCGGTGCAGGTGAAGGACCAGCAGCGGGCTAGGGGAAGTTAGAGCACATACAAGTTCTTCTACTTGATAGGAAAAGTCCCGGTCGGACAATGTAAAAAGAGAGCCATTCTCCACTCTAGGAGTTATTTTTTGCTTTACGTCCCTGTCCAATACATATAAGATGAGCAAAGACAAGCATAGAAGCAGGTAATATACCCTCATTATGAGACTATCACCCAATGGGCACTACAAGTGCTGGTAAGAGAAGGGATTCTCAATGGAGGAGGATTTCTTAATCTCTGCAGCATAGTACTATAGGCAGTGGAGCCTGAAGCAGTAATCCTTAAGTACAGCTTCTTGTCAGGCTAAATAAGAAATGAGTTCACCTGACTATAGAGTAGTACTAGGGGTATAGAGGCTTTGAAGCAAATTTCTTAGCTACTACTCTGGAGAAAACTAAGTACTAGAGAGATCACCTGACCTAAATCAACTGCCTTAGCAAGACAGGATATGATACTGAGCAATAAGCAAGCATAAAATATCAAAATGGGATACCTCAGCAAGACAGGATAGGATAATGAACAATAAGCAAACCTAAAGTACCAAAATGGTATGCCTCAGTAAGACAGAATAAGATAAAGCTGCTAGCAGGCTTAGTTGCAAAAGGGGATGGGAGGAATGGCAGTTGTTGACAGTGAGTAATCAATAAATGAAACATCAGATAGGAGTGGGTGGAGACTCTGTGCATTTAAAGTAGGCCTGGGAGGGAGGGTGTGGGCCTGGGAGGGGAGGGTAGGGAGGTGGGACGAAAAATCAAGGGGAAGTTTGCAGAGCTAGCACTGAATCAGTGCACATACAGTTGGAAAGAAACTGCAGTCGGGGGTGGGGAATGGTAAGTTAATTTACACAGGCTGAGCAGAACAGGCTAAATTAAAATATATATAAATTAGGAGCCAAGCCAGTTATCCTTGGGGATCTTAATCTTGATTGGATGTCCAAGGCCGCTGCACCACTTAAGGAGTTCTGTGATGCCCACAGGCTGTTGCAACTTATTGGTGAGCCTATGTGCCCTAATAAGAGGAATCCTGCTAATAGTACACTGCTTTATGTCATCTTAGTAAGTAAACCGCACCTGTTCTCTCATGCAGGAACCTTCATCGTTGATGTTAGTGACCACAGCATCATCGCCGGTGTAAGATCGGTCCAGAATCCACTATCCTCGTCAAGGTTCTATACTAAAAAGTCCAGACGTAACTACGATCAGTCTGCCTACCTTGATGAGCTAAAATACTCGCTGCGCTGGCAGGACTTTTACCTAGCTATCTCAGTCCACTTGGCATATGACATCTTTTCTGAAATTGTGACTGGGGCAATAAATAAGTATGCCCCTCTTGTAAAAGTTAGGGTAAGGAGTAGAACCTGTCGCTGGTTCTCCTTAGAACTCAAAACAGCACTGCTTGACAGGGACAAGCTTTGGAAAAAAGCACAAACAACTAAGGTTCTGATGGACTGGTGTCACTTCAGGAAAGCCAGGAATACATGCACCAGGATCATAAGAGATGCTAAGGCCTCCTTTTATTGTTCAGAACTGGATTCTGCTGCCAGGAGCACCTCTAAATTTTGGAAGTCCATTAAGGATATGTCCGGACATATCCCAGGGAACTCCCTGCCTGTATAGATTACCTCTGGCAGTGCCACCATCTGTGGCAAAATGGAGATCCTGGATGCATTTAATAACCACTTTGCCACTGCAGGCCTGGCATTTGACAACTCCCCTGCATTTCTTTACACTCCCAGTCAGGTGCGCAAAACTCTGAACCTCTTCTTACCAACTCAGTCTTTTCTCTCCAGCCCACGTCGTTGAAAGAGGTCAAAGAACTTCTATTACAGTTGGATACCCAAAAAAAGTGCGGGTGCTGACTCTCTAGACCCATACTTTCTAAAGGTCGCCTACCATACTTTAGCTGTACCAATTACCCACCTATTCAATCTCTCACCATCCCTTGTAATCCTCCCACCCTTATGGAAAACAGCTCATGTTATCCCTCTGTTTACATCTGGGGACCCCTGTGATCTTAACAACTACAGACCAATTTCTTTACTCCCTATACTGTCCAAAGTGTTGGAAAAATTTGTAAGCAAGCAGTTGAGAACCTATGTAGAAACTATGAATCTGCTAAACTCAATGCAATCTGGCTTTAGAGCATAGCATAGCACCATTACGGCCCTAGCCAAAGTGACCTAGGATTGGCAGTGAGACCTGGAGAATCGAAACTTCATCTGTGCAGTGTTCTTAGACTTAAGTAAGGCTTTCGACACCGTCGATCATGGCCTGCTCCTTTCCTCCCTGAGGGCGATAAGACTGGACTCACTATCCTTGCATTAGTTTGCTGACTACTTGTCTGACCGGTGGCAGCAAGTCAAGGCAGAAGATGAACTTTCTCCCTTTAAACCTCTGCAAAGAGGGGTCTCACAGGGATCGATTCTTGGTCCCCTACTGTTTGCAATTTACATAAACAACATTGACATCAACATAACTAAGGCCAATATCCATCTGTTCGACAGATGACACGGTTCTTTATCTAAGTCGTCCTTCGCCAGAAGCTGCCTGTGGAGACCTACAGTCTGAATTCAATCTACTTCAGAGCCAACTCCTAAACAAAAAGCTCCTATTAAATGCCAAAAAAACTAAGACAATGCTATTTTCTCTACTTCTCCATGCTGCAAACCCGTATAGTGCTGGCTCCATTCCACAGATCACAACAATCCTGGGAGAAAACCTAGAATTTGTCAATAAATTCAAGTACTTGGGAGTGTGGCTCGACCATAGACTTCCCTTTACGGCCCATATTGAAGATCTGCTAAAGAAATTGAGGCAGAGGCTTGGACTCTTTTTCAGAATTAATAACTACCTTACTAGCGATGCCAAGCGGCTGGTACAAACAATGTTTCTCTCCTTGGTCGACTATGCTGACTTTCTTTATAGTCACTGCCCTGTCTCTCATCTTGCTAAATTGGATACGTTGTATCACAGGGCTCTGAGATTCATTACTGGCCTACCTTTTTCCACTCATCATTGTGCCCATTATGCTGCCGTGGGGTGACCCTCCCTTCCGTACAGGAGAAACAGAAATGCTGTACTCTGGATGTTCAGAGTTATTATCAAAAAAATACCACTATATATCTCTGATTGTCTTCCGCTATGCAAGCTTGGGAACCTTGCACTGAGAAGCTACTCCTTTATTTCCTTAAAGGTACCTAAGCCAAAAACATGCTTTGGAAGAATGGTTATAAGCTTTGCGCTGCCGTTTCTATGGAACAAAATACAAAATTGCTAAAACTTAGTACCCCAGTCAGTCTATCCTCCTTCAAGACACTATATGACCAGTTGGTAAAGGAAATTTGCAACTGCTTCCCCGATCCTAAACTTCCCTGCACTTATAGCGTACCATGATGGTGTTGACCTCTCCGCTACACCTGACCTTATGGTCTCTCCTTCACATTTCTCTAAGTCCTAATTGTGCTCCCCGCCTCCTGTCCTGTGTCCTCTCTGAGGCTTCATCTGTCCCTCGTCTATCCCCTACCACCCTGTTTGTACCCTATCTTGCCTCGCCTGCCACACACCCCTTCTACCCTGTTACACTGTTTGTTTTTTTCTTTTTTTAACTCACTGTCTGTCTTGTTTCTTATGGCATTATATGCAATATACCATTACCTAACAATTGTCCTCATTAGTACTGCCACCTACTGTTACTAGACTCATTATACACCACAAAGAAATTGAACCACTGTTTCCAAACTGTTGTCTCTCTGTATTGTATAATATTACTGAGGTCTTACGTTGTGACTGTTCATATATTGTATATCCTGGGTTCCTGTGCTAACCAGGTCCATCTTGTAAATGAGCTATGCTTAATGGTGTTCACCTGGATAAATAAAGATTTGATTGATTGATTGATTGAAGCCCTTTCTACCCTGAAAATTTTACACCAAAATTCCAAACTGTCTGGGCGCTAGACCATGACAAAAAAAAAAAACAACAGCAAAAAACCCCAGTGATTTTTACATTTTTTTCATTATCTGGATCTTGGAAGCCACACATCCAATGGAGCCAAAACCTGGCAGGTCATGAGACCACTCCTCAAGACCATGCATGCAAAATGTTGTGCAAGTCTGTTGAACAGTTGCAAAGATATTAAAGTACAAAGTATCCATGAAGGCTATTTAAGATACTTGTTTTGGGTTTGAATTCAAGAGCTGGAATGTTTACTCTGGGTGGGATATTCAGACTGTGCCAGGCAGGGGCACAAACCTGGGCACAGCACAACTGGGATGCGCCAGGGCATGGCCCAGGCGATATTCAACGGTGCTGCACCATGGCTCAGCACCGTTGAATATGGCACTGGGGCTGCCTGCACTTCACATGGTGCAGTGGCACTGCGCCAGCACAAGTGTCAAGTGAGGAGCAGGGGGATGCACCAGCACAAGTGCAAGTGTGCTAGGCGCGGCAACCAAGATATTCAGCGCTGGGCATGCAAATGAGGCCATTATGCATGCAAGGTGCACATGGGGCCATTTGCATGTTATTATGGCACCATTTGCATGTGGTGTGCCAATCCCTGGTGACTTGCACCTGGCACCCTGCCAGGCTGCAGCCATCGGGGACCGAATCCCCTGCCCCTCAAGGCAACGAGCCCCAATGCCCGATCGTGGGCTTTAGTAAAGTTTAAATTCCCTGGTGGTCCAGTGGATCCTATCCCATTGCCTGATCATGGGCATAAAATTAATAAAACCCTGGTGGTCCAGTGGACCTGTTCCCCTGCCCGATCGTGGGCATATGAATAAAATAATTCCCTGGTGGTCCAGTGGACCTGATCCCCAGCCTGACTGCGGGCATATCAATAAAATAATTCCCTGGTGGTCCAGTGGATCCTACCTCATTGCCCGATCGTGGGCTTTAGGTATAATTACATTCCCTGGTGGTCCAGTGGACCTGCTCCCCTGCTCAATCGCAGGCTTTAGTTAAATTTACATTCCTTGATGGTCCAGTAGACCTGCTCCCCTGCCCAATCGTGGGCATTAGTTAAATCTACATTCCCTGGTGGTCCAGTGGACCTGCTCCCCTGCCCGTTCACGGGATTTAGTTACATTTACATTCCTTGGTGGTCCAATGGACTCAATCCCCAGCCTATTTGTGGGCTTTAGTTGTATTTAAATTCCTGGTGGGCCAGATGTACCCCCTCCACCCACCCACTCAGACCCACCACCCGCTCCCCGGTCAGTGGCGGCGGCAGCTCCCACCCCCAGCTGCCCGGGCACTGCGCCGACTGACAGCGTACAGTACAGCTGTCGCCCATTGGTCCCAGCTGGGCCAATGGGCCTGCCAACCATACTGGCACTACACGGTCCCGAAATGTAAATGGTTCATGTCATTTTGGGACTGTGTAGTAATATGAGCTACGCCATGCCGCGAGAACAAGAAATACCAGCCATACTCTATGCTGTCGTCGGCGGGCAGCGGGCAGCTAGCGGTGAGGCTACCGCCACTGCTGACGGGGAGTGGCGGTGATGAGCAGTGAGGAGGGCCATAGCCCAGGGAAGTCATAATAAACCAGACTGGGGATCGGGAACACTGGACCACAGGAGAATAAATGCAACAAACCGTGATTGGGCAGGAAGCATTCACTGAACCACCAGGGAATGTGTAATACCTAAAGCCTGTGATCAGGTGTTGGGGTAGGGTCCACTGGACCACCAGGGATAATATATGTATCTGCCTGCGATCAGGTGGGGGGGCATGATGCCCGGCCTGTGTCTGGGGAGGTTGGATGGCCACCCACAGCAGGCGGCTGCCATGTTGCACCCAGCAACACGGCGGCCAGCCTGTGGGTGTCCCCCGACTTGTTTCTGTTTTTCACGGACACATCTTTGTGCCCCCCTGTGCAGCACAAGGCGGGTTTGTGCCTGCATATGCGCCACACATCCCGGGCTGAATATTGGGATATGCCGCATATGCATGAGCACGCCCCCCGCACTTGTGCCGCATACATTACTGGTGCACCCCAGCGCATCGTGATTTGCACAGTGCAACATCCCCCATTGAATATCATACCGGGCACATCAGTGGGTTGCGCATGGCACAACACTCTTGCGCCATGTGCAACCCCTTTGAATATCCCACCCTCTGTATGGAATATAAGAATTCAAATTTCTACTTAGTTCTACTGGCAGAATGTTCACCCCCACTATCACACAACAGAAGGCCTCAGATGGAACCAGAGCTTTTGTTTTATCTGTAGCAGGCTAAACAACACAGATTTCCTAAGTAAACAGGTGAGGATGGATAGGAGGGAGATTTTTCATGGTCAGCAAAGAAATGCCATAAATTAAAACTGTAGGTACTGTAGTACTTCATTTTGTAAGGGGTGTGTGTGTGTGTGTGTGTGTGTGTGTGTGTGTGTCTAAGAAGAGGATTATGAGGGTAAATGATATTTAATTATTATACAGTGTATGGTGGAACGTTGTTAGGGATGGAAATCCATCCCTTCAACAACATTGTTATGCTGCAGTAGCTACGTCATCGTAGCTGTTATGCTGTACTAACTACGTAGCTACTGCAGCATAACAACTTCGAACGTCTGCGTGCATGCGCAGTTAAAGAGTTTCCGAGCTTCCTCAAACGGCCACAGTGGTGACAACGTCCCTTGTGAGAGACCGGCACAAAAAAATAGGCAAAAGTAAGGAAAATACTTAAATGGACGATTGATCATACACTATGAAAGACAATGTACGATCAGTCATCCGCAACAAGGGTGTTTTTAACTCGAGGTTTCCATGGTAACGAGACCTCTCGAGCTGCGCTCTCGAGGTTTCCTGTTAACACAGAAATCTCTCGAGTGAAAAACATTCTTGTTGTAGATGACTGATCATACATTGTCTTTCATAGTGTATGATCAATCGTCCATTTAAGTATTTTCCTTACTTTTGCCTGTTTTTTTATGCTGACACAGTGACAGTGCAAGTCTTGAGGGAGCTAACCAGCGCAGGGGTCGTGACTGTGCAGCAGCTCGAGTCGGGAAGTGATTTTTTTTCTTTTCTTTTTTTATCCAGCTTTTCAACTTTGTAGTCAGGGACCCCAATAATGTAATGCACACAGCATGGAGCAAGCGCTGCCATCATCCAGCATGTGGTTCCTGGGTGACTGGGTTTTGCCGTTGGGCTGCAGTAGCAGTTGGAATCTGTTAGTGATCCAGAGACTGGGTATTCTTGGTGAAGGACATCGGGAAAATGAAAAAGTGTCAGCTGGCAGGTAACAATCTTGTGGGGAGTAGGGAGTGCAGGGCGGAGGTGAGTGTGGGCCGTGGTAATGGAGGAGTAGGCATTTCTCTCTATTAAACAGTAACTGAAGTGACAATCACTTGCCTTCTAGTTCTTCAGATTGATGCTGCAGTGTATTTTTTTTTTCTCGTAGCCAACCGCAGCTGAGTAGTGAGGCGGGTGCGACCTACTGAAAGAAATAAGTTTCTTCATGTCATACAAACTGGGTTTGGGATTTTTTTTTAAAGAACAGCAACTGAAGACGATTGTTTGATGGAAGTGAGAGAGGAAACAGGTGCTCAGGTAGTGACTTGTGCTAATATCACCATCTATCGCCGAGTCAGAGTAATTTCAGGGGGGAGTTCTTGATGTGGCTGACTGGTGGCTGGCACCTTTTCCCGTTGGTATATTGTAGGATTTACCACGAGTAAAAGGTGCCAGTTAGCCAATCAAATTCAAGAATTCTCGGCCCCCATTGTATAATAAAATATTCTCACTGTAGTTCTCCATGAGGAAAAATATCCTCACTGTAGTCAGCAATTAGCTGCAGCTGGCAGCACGAGCAGCAGAATTATATTCTGTAACTTCAACTGCCCACTTGCTTGCCAGTTCTTGAGCCAGTACTTCCGGTTCAGCTCCTCAGGCCAAATAAAAAAATTAAAATGTTTCTTACAGTTTAAAAAGGGCATTAAAATGTTTAATTTCCCCTGAATTTTGTTTACATTTCAGAATCTCACACACCCACAGCACACCTGCCTCCTTCCATGGAGGCTCCACGTCACTCACTGCTGATCCCCGTCATCCTCACCGGCACTCCATTAATCTCACCGCTGCAACCTAGGTCACAAATGTGATCATATCACACAAGCCACACTGCTCCCTCACGCAGCCGCATCCTCTGATGCTTGCTCACCGAACAACCTTCATCTTCAGACACACATCGATATGAAGACATGCTGATGCAATGTACATAAAAAAAAAAGTTGGTCATCCTGAAAACTATGCTTGGTCATCTGAAAACAGGTGACCTCACAAAGTAAGCGCTTAAACACATATGAAGCTAAACAATCACAATACACAAAAACTAATGGTATTACATAACTTGAATATGCCATGCCTCCATTGAAAATATCAGTGTTCAGCAACAATTTAACACCCTTCTTAAGACTGAGGGACATAAGGACTTAGCACAACCTCTTTTTGATAACCCTAACTTTTCAATTTCGGATAAACCTCTCAAAGCTTCCTCATTTTGGCCCAATATGGGTGTTGTGAAGACAGAGGACTTGGTCGCCAATCAAAAGTTGATGTTGTTTCAAGAAGCCAGCATTCTTTATAAATGGTCTTCGGTATATGTATTTAAATATCTGCAGATCTCCCATATGTTAATGAAGCACTTTGGTACAGGGCCTTGGTCTAGTACTCTGTCACCTACATTAAAGCCATACATGGCATCTCTTCTAACTTCCCATTTAATAGCATATGCATATGCTTTCTTGCAGACCACATTGGCTCAGTTAGAAAACCAAAGATGTTATTGGTGGGACCAGTCACTGCCGGCAACTACGTATTCTAGAAGTTGGACGAGAATCTGGAAACATTTATATACATATATTAAATGGGATAGGTATAGATTCATGCAGTTTCAAATAAATCACAACTTGTTTTACACTCTGGTTAAGTTAAACTGGATAGGTGCCCTTACCTCAGCTCTGTACCAGATGTGCAAAACTCCCAGGAGACCTGCTACACATGATGTGGACATGCAAGAAAATTTCTCCATTCTGGAACAACAGCAAATCCCGCTTGGACCCACTGTTGTCTCTGTCAGATAAGTTTAGCCCAGAGATATGTATTCTAGGAGATTATACCACCCTTCAGGGCCGATCTCAGAGATCATATATGGCACTAATCTCTGCATGTGCCAAAAAAACAATACTCCGGCACTGGAAAGATGCAATAACCCCCTCTTATACAGAATGGTATCGAGAAATAATGTTTGCTATATGAGCAGAACGGGTTGTAGCGGGTGTGTTCAATAATATGGAAAAATTCAATCAGATCTGGGACCCCTTTTTAAGCTTGTTGTTGATCTGGAGTGAGTAGTGTAAATCTAACACAGGAGCTTCTGAATATCCGGTAATAGGTTAAGAGTTCTTGAAGCGAATTATATGTGATATAAGAAAAACAGTATTACCTATTGGCAGTCGGGGTGGGCTGGGGGGATACAGGCATCTGTTTATCCTGTTGTACTCTATTTAACTGGTAGCAATACCAGGTGATAAATGTCTTCCTCTCCTTTTTCTTTATGGAAATGTTTGCAATGTATGTAGACTATAATGTACGTTGGATGCCTGTAAACATTGTGGGGGGGGGAGAAGAAAAACCTAATAAAATATATTCAATAAAAAAAAAAGAAAATATCAGTGTTATTGTGCCGGACTTTCCCAAGAAGAGGCTTTTGCAATAGTGGTGGGTGCTCACATCAGCAATTATTTTATTCTTTTATACAGTCCCATATATAATTACTTTTCTTAAATCATATTTACAACTTGAAGACCATTGGTCCCAAACTTTCCAATAATCTTCCCAATTTTTATACATCATTTTATGCATATGACCATTTCATTTATACCAAAGGTTCCAAACATTGATTTTCATTCTTATGCATTCTTCTTTCTGTGTCTTCTCACCCCCAGGCGTAGAACCTGGTGGGCCCTTTTCCTTCTTCTTGGGAGGTAATGGTGTGACACCCATTACCGCATCTCTTCTCTTCTTTTATTTGTTCTCTACCTGTGTGTGCTCTCCCCCCTCCCCTCTTGGCAGCTGTTATACTCTTTCCGCTTTTTCCCCTCACAGTCATCCACCTTTGGCTGTCCTCCGATTCGTTATCACTGGTCTCCGAGTTTCCTTTTTTCCTTCCCCCTGCCATCCGCCTTCAGCGGGGTCTAACCATATCCCTCTTTTTCTTGCTCTTTTTAGGGTGGGAGGGTGAGTTTTCACACTGGAGAGTAACAAGCTAAAAGAGGACTCTTCCTCCCTCTGCAACCCCTTAAGAGGCTGGTATAGCCCCTCCTTTTCCTGTCTGTCTCCCCAATCACTTGCTTCTCCCACCCCCTTCTTTGCTTCACCCTCTCATGATGTCATTCCCCTTTTCCTCCCCTTCCTTCTGTCCCCTCCTTTCCTCTGAGTCATCCTCTTAACTCCTCCCCCTTCCTGAGTTCTCTTCCCCCCTTCCTTCTTTCTTTCCTTTTGTTTTTTTCCCACAGCCTTTACTTGGGGGCCACCTGGACAATCTGGTCTGCCCTTTAGAGGCAAACTCCATTGTCCCGGATTTTCCCAAGAAGAGGCTTACACAGTAGTGGTGGGTGCTCAGATCAGCAATTATTTTATTCTTTTATACAGCTCCATATATCATTACTTTTCTTAAATCATATTTACAACTTGAAGACCATTGGTCCCAAACTTTCCAATAATCTTCCCAATTTTTATACATCATTTTATGCTTATATTCATTTAATTTATACCAAAGGTTTCAAACATTGATTTTCTTTCTTATGTATTCTTCTTTCTTTGTCTGCTCACCCCCCAGGCTTAGAACCTGGGGGGCCCTTCTCCTTCTTCTTGGGAGGTAACGGTGTAACACCCATTACAGTGTCTCTTTTCCTCTTTTCTTTGTTCTCTACCTGTGTGTGCTCTCCCCCTCTCCCCTCTTGGCAGCTTTTATACTTTTTCACCAGTAGGCCATCTCCAGCCCACGTTGGATGATGGCCTGCCCCCCTTTCCCAGGACCGATTCATAGCCCCCCTCTGCTAAGCCAAGCTCTTTCTCCATTCCTCAATGCTCCCCATGGTCTCCGAGTTAAATAGGTTGACCCCTATGTCTGACAAGTATACCCCATCTGGTCTGTAAAATTCATCCTCCCATACTTCTGTGCCCCTCCTAATTACCCTGCCCCCATGTGCTATGAACCATGTACCTACCCTTCTATTCGTTTTTCTCCTTACCCTATCCATTGCTAGGTGGCTATGTGCATGTCTCCGTACCCTGCAGGGTACCATGTCTGACCATGTCAGGGTTACTTGTGGCCACCATTTCTTTATTTTGCTGATGTCATATTTGATTTGAAGAAAAACATCCAGCCATGGTCAGGCCCCAATGTCATTGCCTCCTAAATGTATAATAATCATGTCTGGCGGTGCCCGTCTCTCTCTTAGGTCTCTAAATGTTGGGAGCAGCTGGGCCCACTTTATGCCCCTGATGCCCTGCTTCATCACCCAACATTGTCTGGGGTCTTGGTATAGTTGTCTACCCCCTTCCTTTTTGGGCACTCCCCTTTCTGCCTAATAAATGTAAGAGTGTCCACATATCCATAGCTCCTGCTTCCACCTCTTATCTGCTGAGAGATTAGAGCATGTGTGAGTAACGGGACATTCCTGTATTTGATGCTCCCTACTGTGTCTATGCCTGTCCCCCCTTTATTCTTTATGTCTTTCTTCGATTGCCCCCCCTCCCTCCAACCCGCGCTTCACCTGTGAATAGAAAATGGGGAGATATGGTTAGTCATTTGCTTAGTGGTCTTACGTATCATTTATAGCAATCGGACCTCCAACTTCCGGCCCCCTGCACTTGTTCGACTGATACTCCTGCTGCCACCAGCTGTGATGCCCACCCAATTTGAAATGAATGTAAGGAAAAGTTCTTGGGGTTTCCCCCAAGAATTCCACATATTTTTTAAGAACCGTTGTTACTTGATAGCCTGTGGCTCTTTTTCATTCCTCATGAATAAAGAAAAGCCCTGGTTGTGCAGGATGTACTGCAGCATAGGCCCAGAGTAGCCTGATGTGGCAGCTAACTGGCTCACTGCTTCTTTTGAGCATGATCTGGGCCCCTTCACCCTCTTGATCTGTCTTTGGTTTCTTGATCCATATTCCAATTGCGTCCCCATGCCATGTAAGGTTGCTCTGTTCCAGCCCCCCCGTGCCCCCCTTGTTGTGTCCTACTGCCTCACTCACCCTCAGGGCTCCATGATACATGGCTGCAAACATGGCCTGGAATAGTAGCTTCTCAAATTCTGTCCTGCATATGGCTGTTGCTGCATGTCCCAGAGCATCCATCAGGCTTTTCTATACTGGCTTCCATTCATCCCTTGCTTTTGTCCCCAACCTGTCCCATCCTTGAATCATATGTCTTATTAACATGGTCTTCGTTGGGTCTTTCCATTGCCTCAGGTTACAAACTAAGCTAATGGCTGCCAGGTGTATTCCCATAGTAGCCTGTGTCTTCCCCATTTTCCATTGGTGTACTATGTATTTACTCACTTGATTGGCTGTGACTTGCCCACTTACCTCCATGCGTTGTTGTTCCCTGAAACTCTGGAATGTTCCCCAGGCCCCTTCATAGGCTCTGCACATCCTGGTAGTCCAGGAGTTGTGAAACAGGACTTTGGCTCCTTCCAGTCAACTTCCCATATATCCTCTGGTATCAGTGTCTGTTGTGCCTCTGCCTTCGGTGCTGAGGCCTGGAACCTGTACAGCAGCAGACGGAAGAGGTTGTCAGCTATAGTGTTTTGGATCCCATCTATGTGCCTAACTCTAAATGTCATGTTAAGCCTCAAACCCTGTAGTACCAACTGCCTCAAGATCCGTAGCACAGGTCCGGTTGATGCCCTCCTGTTGTTGAGGACATCCACTATGGCTCTGTTGTCACACCAGAATGTCACTTTTTGGTTATGCACCTTGGGTCCCCATACTAGCGTGCATGCCCATATTGGCATGATTTCTAGTAGGGTGATGTCCTTGGTCAACCCCCCTTCTATCCAGCTCCATGGCCATGATTCAGAGAACCATTTTCCTTTACAGTAGCCCCCCATCCTGAGTCTCCCCGCTACATCTGTATAAAGCTCCAGGTCTGTATTAAATACCCAGTCGTCTTGCCAAAAAGATGTGCCATTGAACGTTTCTAAAAATATTTCCCATATTCTCAAATCCTCCCTTGTGTCCCTGGTGACATCCACCCAATGGTGTGGCTTTGTCACCCCCCGGGTGGCATGTGCCAGTCGCCTGGTGAAGGCTCTCCCTGGGCCGATGGCCCGGCATGCAAAATTGAGATGCCTTATCAGTTGCTGGACCTGTTTCAATTGTTTCCTTCTTCATTCTCTATGCTCCCTTAGGAGCCCCCTTAGCCTATTCACCTTGTTTTCCAGCAACCTAAACACCTCCTTTGGTGAATCTATTTCTATGCCCAGGAATTCTATGATTCTGATGGGACCCTCAGTCTTGTCTGGCACCAATGGGACCCCCAAGTGTTTACAAAGTGCCTGAAAACTCTTGAGCATTGCTTCGGTCTCTTCCCTCCCACTCCCAATCAGCAGGAAGTCATCTAGGTAGTGTATCACTGTCTTATGCCCTGACCATCTTTGAAATATACCCTGCAGGCACATACTAAACAGTTCAAAGAAACACAGGTTGTGGAGCAACCCATGGGCATGGCTTTGTCGAAGTAATATTCCCCGTCTAGCTTAAAACCTAACAGGTCCCTGTCTAGTGGGCAGACTGGCAGGAGCCTGAATGCCGCCTCTATGTCAGTCTTTGCTAGTCATGCCTGTGGTGTTGCCCTAATGATTTCCACTGCTTCCTCCATGGTGGCATACGTCACTCTGGAGTGTCTTTCTTCGATGTAAACATTTACTGACTCCCCCTCTGGGAACGATAGGTGGTGTATCACCCTAAATTCCCCTTGCTGTTTCTTGGGCACTAGCCCTCGTGGGGATACTCTCAGATTGTCAAATGGGGATGCTTGAAATGGACCCTCTATCCTCCTGGTCTCCTTCTCTTTTTTCAGTTTCCTCCTCAGCATCTCCTCTTTGCCCTTCACTGAACCTAAGTTTTTGCTTTCCCGGTATTCCCTGGGGCCTTGAAAATGTAGTATGAAACCCTCCTTAAAGCCCTTCATTAGTTTCTGTGCTGCTGTTTGGTCGGTGTGTCCTTGTAATGCCACCTCCCAATTTCTGATACTGATTGGTGTCATTGCAATGCTAAATATCTGTCCCTGCCCCCCACCTGTCTGCTAGGCTTTGTCTTAATATCTGTTTCCCCCCTTCCAAAACTTCCCCTTCCCCTGAAGCCCCTGGTTCCTGTCTGTCCCTGAAACCTCCTTGGTCCCCCCGAAAGGACTGGCTGTTGGTGCCCTGTGTCCCGTTGAGTTGCCCCCGGCCACCCAGCTTGTTCTGCATCTCGAGGCTGGGTGGGTCCCCCCGCATTTGGAACATGTGTGGCGGAACCTACATTGTGGCAATAAGCAAAAAGTCTGATTGTATCCCCAGCAGCATTTTTGCACTAATGTGGCCTTCCTTGCCCCTTCTCCATTTGGTGTGGACTGATCCGTAACGTAATTTGTCCAAAGGTCCAGCTGTTTGGTGTCCCACCTAACATCCCCATAGGTTTGTTTGTTTGTTTGTTTATTTTTATTCTGTATAACCAGTGAGCATAATATGCCCATTTTCACTGGTGCCCAGTCACAACATAATAACACACATATAATACAAAACATACAAATCATACAAATTATATCATTTAAGACAACAACACTTTGCTTCCCCTAACATATATTTTCCTAAAACACTCTTAAATAATGAAATTGTAACAAACTTTACAATATTACAAGGCAAATCTTGATATAATTTAGCTGCATAATATTGTAGTGAATTCTGAGCCATTGCACTTTTATAAAAGGGAATCTGAAATTTAAAGTTAACCTGTGACCTTGTCCTAACAGAATTTAGCAATCTTGGAAACATTTTACAAATAACACTTGGTAAAAATCCCAAATGTATTTTCTGAAGAAATACTGCAGCACGCAGTCTAAATCTATCAACCAAAGACAAACAACCTAAAGTACTATAAAGTAAACAATGATGAGTTCTTTTCTTCTGGCCTGTAACAAATCGAATGATATTATGATAAGTTGACGTATGCTTAGTTTGCATTCTGTCTGAAGAAAGAAATAAATTAATAACCCATAATCAATAACTGAAAACAACAAACTATGTGCCAAAATTGCCCTAGTCTCATATGTTAAATATATTTTCAACCGATACAGCATTCCTAATCTTTGATGCAACTTACTAATTCATTTCTGTATGTGTAGTTCAAAAGATGAGTTACAATCAATAATTAGGCCTAGATAACAAATTTCAGAAACCCTTTCAATATTATTATCATAACTGTCTTTTAAAGTCAGCTCAAAATTCACTTTAGATCTGACATTTTTAAATACCATATATTTTGTTTTAACATGATTCAATACTAAATTATGCCCAATAAACCAGTTATGCAATAAACTAAAATCCTTTTGTAACTGTTGTTGTACAAATTGATAAGAGTCTCCAATACATAATAAAACTGCATCATCTGCAAATAAAATAAGTTCAGAATTATTACATATACTATGCAAAGAATTTAAAAAAAGGGAAAACAATAAGGGGCCCAATACAGACCCTTGTGGAACACCACATATCTAATTACCCTCATCTGACATTACACCATTAATAATAGTTTTCTGCACCCTTTCAGATAAATAATTATCAATCCAATACATCTCTTCATTAGAAAAATTTACCTCAAGTAGACTCAACAATAATTTCCCATGGTCTGCAAGGTTGAATGCCTTGGTGAGGTCCACAAAGCCAGCAGCCACTATTTTACCCTCATCTAAGGCTTTATATACCTGGCCTGTGAACCTCACCAAGGCAGTCTCCATACTGTATCCATGTTGAAATCCATGCTGGGATGGGGACCAAAGATGATATTTATCCAAATGATCCTTGATCTGATCTGAAACAACCCTATCTAACAATTTAGAAAGAGGAGCTAATAATGTTGTAGGTCTATAATTATTCACATTCATCAAACTACCAGATTTAAATATAGGCCTAACAACACCACATTTCCATTTTATAGGAAAATATTATTACTTAGGGAAAAATTAAAGATTTTAGCCAACATTGGGGCAATTAATGTGCCAGATCTTTTCAGGATCCTATAATCTATTCCATCTACCCCAAATAAGGTCTAGGATCCATCTTTAATACATATGTCAAAATATCCTCTTCAGTCAAAATCTGAAAATAAAATTTTGGAACTCAAATCTTTTCCCTACTATCCACATTATCAGCTAATAACTCTCTTAGTTCAGAATTTGTTACCCACCCTTGTATATTAAACCTCTCCAAATTAGTAAAATGAGAGTTAAACCCATTCACCACTTTGATTAGATCATTAACCAATTGGCCATCAAGCTGTATAGAAATATTCTCTGATCTCTTACTCTTACCCATTAAACCATTCAATATTTTCTGAAGGGCCTTAGTATCACCAAGTCCAGTACCCAATTTCTTTTAAAGATAATCACTTTTAGCTTTCCTTACCTTAGTTTTACACAAATTACACAATCTCTTATATTCTTGCTGAAGACCAATTGTCTTATTTTTCCTATACCTATTCCAATCATTATTTCTATCCCTTGTGATCTTCCTCAGTTCATGATCAAACCATATTTTCTCCTCAATCTTTATTTTAACAACCTTAATCGGTAATAACTTATCACAGATATCAATAAAGTAACAACAAAATTTATGAAAATTTTCATCAATATCTTTAATAACATCTAGGAATGACCAATCAATTAAATGAACTTCATCCGAAAAGGATTGCAAGTGAAAATAAGAAATTTTATGATACAGAATAGTTCTTTGAGGTTCTCTAACACATTTAACTGTCCACCCACAATAAACAGCACAATGGTCACTAAGGCAGTCAGATTTAACTCCCAAAGTGATCACATGCTCAGGACAACTGGTAATGATCCGGTCAATTAGTGACTCATATCCAGTTCGATAATTATATCTAGTAGTATCAGTCACCAATTGAAACATTCCTAATCCTGAAACCAAATTCCTAATATCAATTGCTTGTTTAGATGGTCAATCTAAATTAAAATCCCTACAATTAACCATTCTCTAGAAGAAGAAAAAGACAAATCATGAAAAAAAAGCTTCAATCCCCATTTTAACATACAAAGGAGGTACATACACATTAATTAAAGTTAACAACTTATTCCCTCCCAAAACCAAGTCAACTACCAATGACTCGTAATATTTACTATCAAGACATCCCTGGTTTATACTTGCTGATAAATGATTCTTAATATAAAATAAACAATCACCCCCCTTTTCCCTTTTCTATCCTTCCTGAAGACAGAATAACCATCAATCCCCACTTCATCATCATTCACTTTCTCAGTTCACCAAGTCTCAGTCAATGCCAAAATGTCAAATTAATTTTCAACTATCCATCCTTCTAATAAATCCTTTTTAGACAAAAGACTCTGTATATTTAAATGACCTATTTTTTAAAAAGGTGTTCACATCCCTCACTATTTGATTTATTGGCCCAGGATTAGGATGAACTGTACCTGATAACATTAATAACATCATAAATAACCATTTTGCCCCAAAAACTTTTTTCCCATATTTCCCAACAAGGAAAATCTGTTTTGTACCACTATTAACGATACATGTCTTCCCTACATTATAACAAGTCTGCATTTTACACATTTTGATTAACATTATATCCATATAATCACTGCCCATTCCATCTATTACATTTGAATTTCATGTAGGAAGCAGTTTGAGTTCAGGATACAATTGCCCATCCATAGTAACAACATGTGCGATTATTATCCCAAACTCTAAACTACCATCATTATTAGCAATACAACTTAATTCAGCAACCAACACTTGTTGCAGAATACTAACAATGAGGAATAGTAATAATTTCCCCATCATTAATCCAAATGTAACCCACAAACTTTACATACACTTCCCAGCAGTTACCCACTAAGACCAACTAAACTTTCCCCTATATCAAATAGTTCATCTGCCACTTAAGAGGCCCTTATGGAGCAACTTAACCTCAAATAATTTATACCTTGCAACTACTGTCTAAACATTTACTCAAAATACCAGCTGATAATCCTTACAAAAATGATGGAAATGAGGTTAAACTATTACTAAAGAATTACTTAACTAAAACAAATAAACAGTTACTTTGAAATAAATTTTCTTACACCGAGTGGTGCTCGCGCCACTCATAACGCACGCGCTATGCTCGTGCTTGCGAGCAGTGCAGCTTTTTAAAGTGCTTAACCCCTCTTCCTCCTCCAATGACCTCACAGCACACTCGCCGACCTTCCTCTGTGCCATCAGCCGTTTCAAAAGCTTTAAATGGTCAGTTGAGCAGCAGTCTCTCACACTGTGCACACTTCCAGCAGTTGTTTCACAAGCTTTGAAATGTCAATTTAGCAGTAGTCTCTCTCACTATTCAGTCTTTCAGGCCCCATAGGTGGCCATCCTTTGCCTGAAAAACTCATCATAATAAATCCACCCCACCCCTCCTTTTGCCTTCACCCTCCTTATTATTAGCTGATAGGTTATCAAGGGAATTCACAACTCTGGCTTTTTCTCTAGCACTATTGCTGCATATGTGACAAAGCCCACGGACCAACTGTCCCATGTCTTGCCTTTCATGAACTTATCTTCCTCTTTCTTCCTTATCATGACTACTGCTGCTGCCATCTCTGCTTTTCCAATGCTCTCCCTCTCATCATACTTCATCACTGCTTCTCTACTGACCAGTGCGAAAACGTCTCCCTTCCATATCTTTTCTGTCATTGCTATGATGATGTGTTCACCTATTCTCACCCCCAGTGAACCTATGTCTCTAGACCCCCCCCAGCAGTGGTTCCCCTTCTGTTGTGGTCCCTGCTCCTGCCCCTTCTCCTTTTCCTGTTTTGATATCCCCCAATGCTTTTTCCAGCTGTTCTATCCCATCTTGCCCTATAGCCATAATCATTTACTCTATATATTCCTTTATGCTGCTGCTCACATTACCTGGTATTGGGCTTGGGGGTTGTCCTCTAGCTCCTGGGGTCAGTCATCCTGCCAAGTTCTGTGTTGCTGGTGTTGCTGATACTGGTCCAGGTGTTTCAGTCAGCAATGGAGTGATTGGTATGGGAGCTGGGACTAGCGGGGTGGCCGGTATAGCTGTCTGGGTCTCTGGCTGTGGTCTGACTGGGCTTGCTGGTCTGGGCAGAGGCCTTTTTGGGCTAGGCGACCGGGCTGGCCTGCGTTCTCTGCCACTGCTCTCTCCCTTTTTCCCTTTCTGTTTTCCCCCGGTCCCTGTGCCGCCATATCTTCTACCAATTCCCATACTTTATTGGCCCTCTCTGCCAATTCGATGATGGCCTTGTAAGCTTCCTCCTTGGTTGGCTTGCTCTTCTTTGTTGCCATCGTCTGTTGCTCTTGGGGTTACTCCTAATGTTAAAAGAAACTGCTGTAAAAGAAAATGCACATGTTAATACCTCTGGTTCCACAGGTCTTCAGTCATATGGGTGCCCGGGAGCCCCCCTTTCTGTTGTTCCATCCACACAGTTTCTTTCTCTCTTTGCCACTTGTTGTGCCCTCTCATTCCACCCCAGGCCCCGACCTTTCAATTTTTTGCCAAGGACACGTCGACATTGGGATAACCCATTGCTAACCAATTGATTCCTATATTCTTAGTTTAAATAGTTGTTGTACGCTGTACAGCGCCGAGCTTTTTAGTCACTTTTTACCACTTGCTGAGTTTTTTTGTTGTTGTTTTATACCAGTCCTGTGTGTGTCGAAAATGACCCACAGCTAACTGTTGCTATTTAAGATTCTGTTTTCCATTGTTTTCATTGTCCTCCTGCCTTGTCCCTAGTTTTTGCCCCCCCCAAAATACTCAAAATGGTGGCCATGTGTTTTTGGCCTAGCCATTCCCTGCACGCCTGTCCTTCCCCTCGATTCTTCCCCTGGAACCTCCCCCTTCCCTGTGCTGCCGCTCTCCTATTTTTTCATGCCACCTTTCCTTCTCAGGCTGTCCCATGCCCTGCTCATGCCCTTTTTTGGGCCTGGTTCTTTTGTGACCTGTACCCCCCCATCATGACCTGCACATGCCCACCAGCTGCACTCCGGTCAGTCCCCCTTTTGCCTTACCCTGGCACTGGGGCTGGTTGCTTCATGCTGCTACTCCACCAGCCATCTTCCAGGCTCCCCCCCGGCCCTCTGCCTGCTGCATCTGCCACCACCTCGTGGCCTCAGAGTGAAAAACCCCACTCACACTGGGTGCCTTCACCCCGTAGTGCAGCACCCTTTAGCCTCCTCTTTCCCCCTCTAACAACCCAGTCCCTTTAGTGCCCTTTGTTTCCTCCACTCACTCCATGCTGGGCCTACTGCGTTTCTCTTGCTCGCCCCATGCTGGGCCTACCTGACCACACGGTGTCACCCACTGTGCCCCTTGCTGTGTTATTGTTGCCATGTGGTCTTCCAGGCCCCACGGCATCCCTTTCTGTTGTCCAACTTCGCAAACCCCTGTTTCCCTGTTTTTATTTATTTATTTATTTTTACCTGCTTTTGTGCCCCAAGCTCTCTCTTGTTCCCTGTGTCCACTCTGCTGGTCTACCCCTGGGCCTACCTGCGTGTGCAGTTTCCTTCTGCCTGCTCCATTCTCTAATCGTGGTGGGGTTGTATCCGCTGTCCCCCAGGCTGTGTTGGCCATGTTGCTCCTAGTGAAACTCCTTCTGGCATCCTCCCCTTCCCCTGACTGTTGCTTAAAATCACCCCCTGACTGTTCTGCCCTTTTCCCTGCTTAGCGGTCATTTGTCTGCCATCTTCTTCCCTGCGTCCCTCTTTGCCCTATGCTCTACCTTCTCTCCATCTTGGGCCTATGCGCGTGTGGTTTCTTCTCCTCCATGCTGCACTCGTAGTGGGGCTGCCTAGGCCGCGAGGCCTTGCCTTTCTGTTGGACTCCAGTTCTACTGCTCAGTTGTACAGAACCCCTCCCTTTGGCTTTAAATCAATGCTCTTAGCCCCTTACTTTCTGAAAGCAATGATATCCCATTCTGACGTCTAAAGCTAGTGCCTACCTGCCATGTGGCCCTGGTCAAGCTCTCTGGTCCTCCATCGTCCTTGGTTCTCATTGCTGCATTTTTTACTCTTGCTTCTTGTGATGAAACAAATGCTAGCTTTCTTTTTATAGTAGCCAGCACTTGTACCCAGTAATCAAAATCCTCACTGTAATTTCTAGCTGATCTGATGTGCTGCTCTCTGCACTTTTCACACTGGACAGTAGCTAAAAGAGGGCTCTTTCTACCTCTGCAGCCCCTTAAGATGCTGGTATAGCCCCTCCTTTTCCTGTCCATCTCCCCAATCGCTTAGTTCTCCCACCCCTTCTTTGCTCCACCCCATGATGTCATTCCTCCTTTTTCTCCCTGTCCTCCTGTCCCCTCCTTTCCTCTGAGTCACCCTCTTAGCTCATCCCCCTTCCTTGAGTTCTCTTCTCCCCTCCCCTCTTTCTTTCCTTTTGTTTTTTTCCCATAGCCTTTACTTGGGGTCCACCTGGACAATCTGGTCTGCCCTTTAGAGGCAAACTCCATTTTACCCTAGAGCAGTTTGACTTTTGACATCACTCATGGCTCTGCTACTTGTGATATCATAAGGTCAAACATCACTCAGGGAAAATAACAGAGATATTTTCAATGGGGGCATGGCATATCCCATATTTGTACTAGATATTTTTGAGGATAAACAGCAAGATAAAAACTGATATCTTGGGCTACTGTGCAAAATAATATTATCGTGCACAGTACCAGTACGTCATCATTGTATTTTTTCAAGTTCCACTATATCATTGTGCCAAGAATCCCTGAACCAGCTGAAAGTAAAAGTATCCAGCCAATCTTTTATCTCTCAGAGCTGCTGTTTGGCTGTAAGACCTTTCTGTCTCTGTCATTTGTATGTCTCTTCATATTGCATGCTTAGGCATTTTAACAAATGTACTTACTTAATTAGTTTGTATTCAGTGCAACCAAACCATTAAAAGAAAAAAACTCACAAGCATTGTAATCCCCTCCAACTTCCATGTCAATGAAGTGCTCCCGCTCTCACTCATGCATGGGTAAACTCGTGGTCCCACAGAGTGGCTCCTGAATAATTCAGAGGACTGGCAAACAATGTAAAATAGAAAGTGTGGCTCAAAATGAAAAATTTGCAGTTGTTTTCATTCATTCCTGAACAAAGATACAGGATTTGATGTTTTCAAAGGTTCCCACTGCCATGCCATGTCTGCCATGAAAAAAATTAAATATGTTGTTACAGTGCTGTTTACTATCAGAAACAGGTGGGGACACCATCCTAATACATCCACAGTATAAATCTAGCATAACAGGCAACCTCAGCAGAAGAGATTTCTAAAACATACTGCAAGTTGTGGCCAGCTTTAATGACGTACATCAATAATTAAAAAAATTAGCTTAAAAAAGTGTTATAAAATTATTTGAAATAATTAAAAATACACTGTGGATGATTCTAAGGATGTAAGAAATGTATGTTTGTTAAAAAGCTATATGATTAAATGTTTTGTTGACTAACAAATACAGCTGTTTGAAATGTGAACTAGCTCCAGTGGAACTGGGGCAGGAGGGAATTTTCGAATCTGTGGCATTCTGAAAAAGAATAACTTTCTGTGGATTATGTAAACCATGACAGAAAATGACTCCATAGTGTATGTGAACTCCGGGTTACTAATCTGCAAAAAACGTTATGGTTTTGAATTTTGGATTTCTGATACCTACAAAGTTCTACAGAATTAGGTGGAATTTCCCTAAATTCCATGGAATTCCATTCTATCAGAATCTGAAACTTCCACACAGTCCTAGAGATTAAAGAGGCTACACACATGCCCAAATGTCCAATCATTTAAAAAAAAAGGTGAAGGATGGTTTTTCTTCCCTGTAAGTGCTATGATTGTGGAAAGAGGGACATGCATAATTCTTATTCACCACCATATTACCATGAGGCCATATTTTGAAAGCTGCTCTGGATACGTTTTTGGCCATACATCAAGATCGGAGTGCACTTGCACCACTTGCATCAACAGCAGTTAGATCACATAAAATGTAGCTTAACTTGCTGCTGCAAGTCATGCTTGGAAAATGACACATTCATCAAAATATTGATACATCCATCATGTTCTTGCTGTAAAGTAGGGAACTTGTAAATTTGCCAATATGTTTGAAAATAGCGCTAAGATATTGTGAAGCATTTATTCTGATACAAGCACAGTTCAGAATCAGGAAGTAAGACTGCCTCAAAAACTTTGAAAATCCCACCCTTGTAATTTAATGCTTACATCCATAAAATAGCCTTTATCCTTAACTATTTCTAATCACTTGTATTTTTGTCTAATGCTTTGCTATGCATCATGATTTCTCTGTAACCTGCAGAACACACCAGGAGAAAGGACTGCTGTGTGACTGGACTTCTCTGCTGGGACTAAACTAGAAGAACTTTTGTACTTGGACCTTTAATTTAGGGTAAAAAAAAACTAACATACAAAACAAAAAAAAGTGTGTGTGTGTGTCTGTCTGGGTTAACTGAACTGAATGGGTATCTGAACAGTTATAGGTGTAAATATCAGGTGATTGGAAGGACTTAACTGCTGTGAGGTTTAAATTACTGGTAGAAAGATCTAGTAAGTAGGGGGAGTGGCTTAGCTAGAAGGAAGCTACATTTAAAGACTGCCTTAGAAAGATTCTGCTAATATCTTGGCAGAAGACACCAGGAGAAAGGACTGCTGTGTGACTGGACTTCTCTGCTGGGACTATATTGCCCTCCTTCCCACCCAAAGCTAGTTTTATTTTTATAGGCACAGGATTTGACTGACAGCAGGAACTTCCTGTTTGGGAGCAGGAAGTGAGTGATCACAGAACCACCAAAGACCCACCATCCTAGAAGGGCAAGAGTAGCTCTCCGGCCCCCTCTAGCTGCTGGAGGTCTGCCTCTGAGCAAGTAAGTGGTCTACTGAGAAATATAGGATATTCTTGTCTCAGAACAGGACAATCAGGAGCCTAAAGGGCACACAGGCAGAAAGTAAGGGAGAGAAAAAAAAACAGAGGAAAGAGTAAGGATTGAAAACAGTTAAGGGGCCAGAAATAAGACATGATTAGAGTGGTGCAGTGCAGTGGCTGTGGAGCAGCAGTCTTCCGGGAGACATTCTGGAGGATGCGCAGGGACACTGGTTTACCGGGATTGAGAAAGGGCATATTCCATTTTGCACATTGTAAAAAACGATATTGTCACCGGTGTCTGCTAAGCCAAAATCCAGTTTTACCAGTATTTGGTTATGTGTGCTTTATTTAACAATTGTTAACTCTGCTAACATGCATTTTAGCAATTTTGACCTCCACTATTGCACATCCTTCCATCCTTGTACCAATTTAAAGTTATTTTAAGTACAAGATGTGATAGCAGCAGCAGTACTACAGCCCCCATTCCTAAGGTGTGATGGAAGCAAGACTACGGCCACATCCCTCAGGTGTGATGGCAGCACCAACAGCACTACAGCCCCCATCCCTCTGGTGTAATGGCAGCACCAACAGCACTATGACCTCCCTCCCTCAGGTGTGACAGAAGCAGCAGCACTGTGACCCCCATCCCTTAAGTATGAAGACAGCAGTACTACATTTGCCATCCACCAGTGTTGATGGCAGAAGCACTACAGCCCCCACCCCTTCGGGGTGATGGCAGTAGCAACAGTGCAGTCCATGTCCCTCTGGGGTGATGGCAGTAGTGACAGTACTATGATTGGCTTTCTTCAACACCCACACCCCACATGCACATGTTACAAATTACTTGGTCTCTTTGCTTGTTAGAACTCTGATGTGAATTAATCTGAGCCACCATCACTAAGGTGGACTACCTTTGTTTTTTCCTATCTATAATTTAACTGCCTGAGTTGGATTTCTGCCTGTGACACCGCTGACCAGGGTTAGGGAACAAACTTGGATGTTGGGGGGCCAGCTGGTGGGCAAAGGTTTGATTGTCCAACGACCACTCACCTTCTCCTGGAAGGGAGGGTGGGTTCATGGCTCAGCATTTTCTGGCCCCTGGTGGAGGCCAGAGGCACAACACGTCGGCCCTCACTGCAGAAGGGAGCATGACGAATGTCGGCTTGTGCCTTGACATCATGTGGCCTATCACGCTCCCAAAAAAATGGGAAAACACCCGCTGGCCAATCGAAGGATGGTTGCTGGTCCCTCCATAAACTGGAAGCCCCAGACATGCGTCCGTTCTGACCCCTGCCATGCCCAGGATGCACAGGAAGCTCTTTGGGGCAATTCTTCTCACCTGGTAGCCTCCTACAGTGGTAGGGGCCCACTCAGTGAAGGTTTACTTTGGGTTACCTGGTAGAACAGCAGTAAGGGGCAGTGGATGGTGGTAGGGGGCCTTTGTAGGCCTGAAGGAGTGGATGGCCAGGGGGTAGGAGGAGCAAAAAAAATGCTTGAATTTGCTTCTTTGAAATGAAGTATCTTCACCTAAAAAATCGACAAGTGATTAGTGGAGGACCTTCAAATGGATTCATGCATCTCCCAGATATCTGGATGCTTTTTTTACTTGGTGTCCATAAAAAGGGCGTCTCCCAGTTTTCATGTCTGAGCTCAGATGTGAATTGAGCACCAATCTACCCACCAGCATCATACACCCCCTGGGGTCTTACCTTCTGTATGTCATTGAATGTGCTTTCAAAATCCACTGGCCAAACATAAGTATACTTAAATACTTAACTTTTTGTTGTCACAGAGACTGAAACAGCAGGTGGGAGAAAAGTTGAAAACGATCCAATTCACCCAAATGGGGTGCTGACTGTGAAGTCTTTTCATAAGCAATAAGACAGCTTTTTTCTTGTGAACATACTTTCATTCAGACTAGTTTTCATTCAAACAACTGAGGATTTTGATGGCCCTGCTGATTATAAACTTGAATAAGCTAGTTGGTAACAGTGATCCTGCATTAGCAATCTACAACCTAGATGCTCATATGTAAAGAATACAAAAAAAACTGACTAAAATCTAAAAACAAGCTTATAAAACACATAAAATGTAGTTGAACATTTATCTTTACCTATACAAAATCATTGCAGCCCAAGTAAAACTCAAGAAAATTACATGGTACCCTGACTACTATTCTATGATGTAGTACTACACATATATTGGTATTCTTTTTTATATTCTTTGTAAACCAGGTAAGGCCCACTAGGCAGAACTGCATTTCAGACGTGACCTAGAAGCACTGGGAGGTTAAGTGACTTGTTTGGAGTCTCGTAGTATGCAAGTGGAGGTTGTGGCAATCAAACCCAAGTCTGCTGGATGTACCCAGTTCAATCACTGTTTCTTATTCTAACCACTAGACTATACTGCCAGCCATAATAACACCCATATACAATGTTTTAATATATCATTTTAATAATAGTGCACAGTACCTACAGTACAAATTATGAACATGAAACACTTTACAACATTTTACTAAAACTAAACTATTTGCCACTCCATCTGTTTATTTTTTCTTACACCAAAGCTGGTAATAGTTGACAGCACTGTAAATAGCTTTTGATCAGGCTTCATTATTTTACATCCAGAAACAGATAACATTTGTTTATTCTGGATTTATTTAATATTGATTTTCTGTGGCTCACTAAATAGAATCTAGCACTGTATGAGGCAGATGTTATTACATTTTGGAAGAGGCAACATATCTTATCCATTTAGGATTCATGTTAGAAACATAATTTGCTTTTCATATTTAAAATATATTCAAGTGTCAGTGTATTCATTTAGTAGTTTATGCTGACTAATATATGCTGTAGAAACAGTAAGGATTTATTGTGAAGCACTCAGGATCTATAGAAACCTGCAATTTTCCAGCAAGTTTTGCAAAAATCTCTGCAATTTCAGGTTACTTTCCTGCAATTTTCCAGTGGCCATGTGTGCTGATACTTGTAGACTCTTAGGCACCTACTATGTGAAAACTGTGGTTTCAGGAAGGAAAGCAGTCCTCAGGTGATGGAGATGTTGGTGGGAAGCATGGGTGGTAAAAATGAATGGCTGATTATAACAAAGAAGTGCAGGTGATTTCCTTACTGACTATATGCAGCAAAACAGAAAGAATGCAAAGCGGTAGCAGTACTGCTTACAATGCCAGTGACTGAGGGTTGGAAGTGAACTGGGGTTGCTGGAGGTCTGGTGAGGGGAGTAGGATCGAGCACCCAGGGGACTGCTTTCCTCCTCTGGGGAGGGTGGGCTGCAGGTCCTGCTGCTTTACCACCACCTTTGTGACCATGGGTGGTGCTGCAATGGTGCTGCAGAGTGATCAGGAAGGAAGGATACTAGCCAGGATCTGGAGCAGTGGCATGTCTCTATGTGACCTACCTCCTTGGATCTCCTCTAGTGCTGGTGCCACAGGGACAGAGACCAGAAAACCAGGGACAATCACTCCACATCATCCACTGGCAGAAGGGACCCAGGTGCCCCAGACTTCATAACCAAGTTCCATGAGGGAACCACTGGGCTACCCAACACACACTAAGGGAGTGTGGAAGGGTGACATGGGGTCCCCTTCCTTCCCACCTGGAGGGGGTACAACCCAGGCAGGATAGGGCAGGCACACAGGAGCTCCTGAGCATTACCTGAGGGTGAAGCTAGGGGATACCCAGCCTAGGATCTCTGAAAAGTGGAGACTGATGCTGTGAGAAGGGGACATATACAGAGAAAATAAAAAAAAATGTAAAAAGATGCTGAAATCTTAGAGATTCTGTGCAGTGACATGCAATTTCCATGAGGCACCGGTACAAGAATTCAAAATCCGCAAACCAAGTAAGATTCCATGATTGTTGCCGGTGTTACCGGTTAAAATGGAAAACCAGGGTGCCTGAGGATGCAGTGTTGTCCCATCTGCAGGCACCTCTCTGGGCTGAGGGAGGAGGTTGCTCATCTCCAGGCTGAGTTGACCAGGATTTGTGGGACCTCCTCTTCCATTCAGGGACCACCAGTGCCACTGCCGTTGCCTCAGAGGTTGCCAAGAAAGAGGAGCGGTTGGACCACAGTGGGTTCAGGGAAGGGTGAGGGTGGTGGAACAGAGGTGCATACCTCCAGTTGTACCTCTGCACAATTCCTATGCCATTCTGTCAAAGTGTGGTTCCTCTATGGAGGCACCCGCAGTGGCGACCAAGGAGGATGCTGGGAACCTCCACAAAGGAGACCCACAGGAGGGTGGCAGGGGACCCTGTAGGGAAGGAAACAGCCCGGTGGGGGACTCCATTGTTAGGAAGGTAGAACTGGGGGAGAAAGGGGAGAGGGAGGTAAGGTGCCTGCCTGGCGCCGTGGCTTGGAGGGACAGGGAGCAAATCCTCAGGATTGCCACAGCAGCTGCACAGGGCAGGGAGCTGGATGTCATTGTTCACCTAGGGACAAATGACCTAGCTAAGAAAGGGATTAGAGAAGTGCAGGAAGAGTTTATGGAATTGGGGAGGGGCCTTAGTCAAGTAGCACGCACGGTAACCTTCTCGGAGGTGCTGCCCATCTATGGCATAAGAGAGGCTAGGGTGTTCTGCACCATGGGATTCAATCAGTGGTTGAAAAACTGGTGTGGAGCTCTGGGATTTGGCTTCATTGGGGACTGGGGGTCCACCTGGAGTGATGCAAGCCTATACTGGCATGATGGGCTGCATCTGTCCGGGAAGGGAACCAGGATCCTAGGTGATAGGTTTAAATGCTTCATTGACAAGCTTTTAAACTAGCCAAGGGGGAGGCACTGGAAAGGAGCAGGGAAAACCTAGCCCCCCCAAATAATCATGGTAGTAAGTGCGGCAAACACCCAACATAGAGGTGTCGATAGGGAGAAGGGCAGGGGTAAATGGAGAAAGTGACAAAGGCAAGAAGGACAGAGATGGGGCAAAAGGGAGTAAGGCCATCAGGAAATGGAGGGTAATGAGTACCAATGCCCATAGTCTGGGCAACAAGCTCCCTGAGCTGGTGGCCTTGATGGAAGAGGGATGCCTGGATATCGTGGAGTTACAGAAACATGGTACACAGAGAACCATGACTGGGATGTTAACATACCAGGGTACATAACCTACAGGAGAGACAGACAGGGAAGAAGAGGGGGAGGAGTAGCTCTCTATGTAAAGGAAGGGATAAGAGCAACTGAACAAAAGAGTAAACAGGGAGTAGAGGAGGCACTGTGGGTCACCTTGGAGACTGGAAAGGGCACCACAATCCACACAGGGGTTGTGTACAGACCCCCATGTCAGGGGGAGGGAATGGACAAGGATATGATAGAAGGCATTCTTAGAATGGCAGAGAAAGGGGCGATACTATTGATGGGAGACCTGAACATGCCAGATGTTAACTGGAGCACATTTGCTGCAGCCACATCCAAGAGCAGGGCCATTCTTGATGCCCTACAGGTGGCAGGCATTAGACAGCTAGTTTCAGAACCCACTGTGAGGGAGCAATCTTAGACCTCATACTCTCAAACGGGGCAGTGAGAGGATCTCAGATCTAGAATGGGTTGCCATCTGGGGACAAGTGACCATCAAACAGTGTGGGTTCACGTTAAACCAGCACAGAGTCAAGCCATACAAAAGTGAGGTACTGGACTTTTGGAGAGCTGACTTTGGCAAGATGGGAGAGTGCCTCAGAAAAGCACTAGCAAACAGGCTAGAAGGATGTGTGAGCAACAATGGGAATCATCAAAACTGCCATCACAGAGGCAACAAGCCTTGTGTGAAGCAAATAAACAAATCAAAGTGAAAGAAAAAGCCACTATGGTTCTCAAAAGAGGTGGCTGTGAAAGTCAGGAAGAAAAGATAGCATTCCGGAAGTATAAGGAAACACAGAAGGAGCAGGACAGAGAGCTGTACCAGTTAAGGTCAAGGAAGCAGAGAGAAGTCAGAATAGCAAAGGCCAAACTGAGGAAAAGATAGCCAACTCAGTAAAGACGGGGGATAAAACCTTTTATAGGTACATCAGAGAGCGTAGAAAGACAAAGGAGGATAGTGAGGCTGAATAGAATGAACGGTGGGTTGGCAGAGGGGACAGTGAAAAAGCAGGGATACTGAACAAATATTTCTGCTCCGTATTCACAAAAGAGGAGGGGAAGTGCCAATCCAATTAACAGAAGCACTCTTGATAGGGGGTCGATCCCAGTCCTTTCACAGAAGAAAGGGTTCTGCAAGAATCCTAAAACTGAAGGTGGACAAAGTAATGGGTCCTGATGGAATTCACCCCAGAATTCTAAAAGAATTAAGGAGGAACTAGTGAAACCACTGGCTACTCTTTTAATAAATCATGGGAGGATGGTGGTACCCGAGGACTGGAGAAAGGCTGATGATTCCCTTCACAAAGTGGGACGAAGACAGAGGCAGGAAACTACAGACCTGTCAGTCTGACCTCTGTGGTAGGGAAAGTGATGGAGTCACTTCTGAAGGAAAGAATAGTTGAGTACCTAGAGGCCAGTGGAGCACAGGACCCAAGGCAGCATGGATTCACAGCGGGAAGGTCATGTCAGATCAATCTAATAGATTTCTTTGACTGGGTGACCAAAGTAGTAGACCAGGGAGGGGCTGTGGACATGGCCTACCTAGACTTTAGCAAGGCATTTGACACAGTCCCACAAAAGATTAATAGTCAAATTAACCAGCCTGGGAGGGTCCCAGGGTGATAGCCTAGGTAAAACATTGGCTGCACAACAGGACACAGAAGGTAATTGTAATGGAGTCCACTCTGAAGAAAGAGAGGTTACTAGTGGGTACCGTGAGGGTTCAGTATTGGGTCTAGTCCTTTTAATGTCTTCACCAGTGACATTGCAGAGGGACTGGAAGGAAAAGTATGCCTTTTGCAGATGACACAAAGATCTGCAACAGGGTTGATACACAAGGAGGCGTGGAAAGGATGAAAAGGGACTTGGCAAGGTTGGAGGAGTCATGAAGTATGGCAGCTAGGATTCATGCAAGAAGTGCAAATAATGCACCTGGGAAACAAGAACCTAGGGAAGAATACAATGGGTGGGGAGGTAGTAACAACAAAAAGGAAAGGGACCTGGGGATAATCATATCAGATGACCTTAAGGTTAGCAAAAGAATGAGAAGGCAGTAGGGAGGGCTGGGGGTATACTGGGATGTATAGGAGAGGCATCAGCAGCTGAAAACAGGAAGTTGTTATCCCTCTGTACAGACAGTTGGTGAGACCCCATCTGGAGTACTGTGTCCAGTTCTGGAGACCCCATCTCCGCAAGGATAGAGGTAGTCCAAAGGAGGGCAACTAAAATGGTGCAGGGTCTGCAAGAGAAGCCGTATGAGGAGAGACTAAAGGAGCTTAATATGTATACCCTTGAGGAAAGAAGGGAGAGAGGGGACATGATAGAAACTTTTAAGTACCTCAGTGGAATCAACAAAGTCCAAGAGGGTAGCATCTTTCAGAAAAAGAGACTTGCAAGAACAAGGGGACACAATTTAAAGATAGAAGGAGGGCGGTTCAAGGGCAATGTGAGGAAGTATTATTTCACAGAGAGGGTAGTGGATGCATGGAACAGCCTTCCTGAGGAGGTTGTGGGGTCTAAAACTCTGGGAGAATTCAAGAATGCATGGGACAGACATAAGGCAATTCTTGTGGGGGGTAGGAAGAAATAGGCTGTTGGTTAACTAGGATCTACTGCCTATCCTGTAGTTAGGGAAATGGGCAGACTAGATGGGCCAAGCGGTCCTTATCTGCCGACAAAGTCTATGTTTCTATGTTTCTATGTTTCAGTGCTGTATCTGTAACTGTCAAAATGTATTGTATCTCTGCTTGTTCTGTATTGTGTAAAATATTGCTTTCTGATATTCATATCTCATTGTAACCTCCTGGGTCATGCCTGACAAAAGGTGATTTTCTTTTGTCTGTTGCACTCACCTGGTATACAAAAACTAAATAAAGAAAATTCTGATCCCTTTCTGTATTACTGTTCTCTAGGGACAAGCATTGTGGGTATTATACTGAGGGGTTATAATAATGAGGGTGACTGTGATGGGCTTTGGAGTAAGTGGCACTCAAGGTACAGCAGCTCAATATCAGCAGTATGAGAAAGACAAAAGACACATGCCACCGACCACATGATGATGTTAACATATTTATTTATTTATTTTTATTTATTTCAGAAGCATCAGAAATACCTTTGAGTCAAAGACTCCTTTACAAAGGTTCCACGTTACATATAAAAGATCTGATGCACAAATACAAAACAAATTAGAACAGATACAAATACAGTGATTGATTATTACAGAGTAAAGATATGTTACAACAGGAAGTTAGGCTAACATTCAGGAACTAGTACCATTTGAGATATTATAAAGAGACTGGAAGTTAACATCCCTGAGCTGGTAAAGGTAAGAGCTGAAAGAAGAGGCAAGCCAGAGGCCATTGTCAGTCTTAGAGGGACAGGGCACCAGTTCACGAACAGTCGCAGTCACTTGAGGACCAAAAATGGGCCCTAAGGTGCATTTTGAAGCAACCAATTCTTTGATCAAAACATAGGGAGGAGGGTAGGTTATTCATCCACAAGGGTGCTCTATAGCAAAAGGATCTTTGGAATTGAGTTGTGCGACAGGAAGGGATAGAGAGATGATGGGTATCAGAGCTACGGGTGTGCTTAACTTTAGAGTCCAAGGTGATTAAGGAAGTGAGTGACGCAGGGGCGAGGCTAAGAGTGATTTTTTTTTGCTAAGAGCGTGTGTGGAATTTGATTCTGTTTCGGGGTTAGCTAATTGGTGTCCTTATAAAGCACACAGGTATGGGTAAGTCTGTCACACCCTAATAAAAGACGACAGGCCTTGTTTAGCACAAGTCTAAGACTATCAAGGGCTGAGGGGCTTGCACCACCAAAAGTAAGAAGGCCATAGTCTAGAAGGGAGAGAACTGAGGAGGAGATCGCAAGCTTAAGGGCATCAGAGGTAAGACAATGTTTAAAGTGGTGCAAGAGCCCGAGCCTAATGTTTAGGGCCTTGGATAATTGGTGTATATGCTCATGGTAGGTAAGGGCAGAATCCAAAGTGATGCCCAGGTACTTAAAGGAGTGAACAAATTCCAATGGGGTCTGGGAAGCTGATAGTATTTGAGGAAAAAACCCTTTCCTTGTGTTCTGTGGATGAGCGAAGAGCAAACCTTTAGTTTTTTTGTAGTTAATAATAAGGCGTTTTGAGGTGAACCAGCTTTAGACAGTGTTGAAGGAGGACTGAGGGAGTGGTGGAGTTGAGAGGGGTCTGGCTTGAGGAGAAGATGACAGCATCATCAGCATATAGTAATAGGTTGGAAGAGCAGGAAGGGAAGGAGTTTAGGAAGAGGCTGAAAAGGAGGGGACCCAAAATGGACCCTTGTGGGACCCTGAGAGGACAGGAGATTTGGTGGATAGGGTATTCCCAATTTTAACTTGAAGGGTCCGGTTGGCAAGGTAGTCGGAAAACCATCCCACGGAGTCCTGTGAGAGACCCAGGTTGAGCAAGGAGGTTTGGAGTAAAGAATGGTAGACAGTATCAAAGACCTTAGTGAGGTCAATGAAGATCGCACCAGTGATGTGGCCTTTATCCAAAGCAGTATGTATGTGCGATGTTAGCTCAAGCAAGGCAGTTGTCGTGCTGTGACCTTTGTGGAAACCATGATGTTGTTTGCAGAGTAGGTCATATTTATTGAGGTGGTCAGTAAGCTGATCCGAGACTATCCTCTCTAAGGCCTTGGAGGGGGAAGTATGGAGATAGGGCGATAATTGTTGGTAGAGGAGCGGTCACCACCTTTAAATAAGGGCGTGATAGAAGCAGATTTCCAAATGGTAGGGAATTTACCTAGTGAAAGGGAGAGGTTTAGAATGAGGGTGAGAGGAGCAAGGACTTCCTTAAGGGAGAGCCGAAGAATTCTGAGATCAAGGGAGTCGGCGTTGGAGGAGGCGTGACTAAGGGCAGCCGTAAGGTAGGGTTCTGCTGATTTCGGAGAGATGCGGCGAAAATAAAAGGGGGGGGGCCGAGTTGAAGCTCTGGCTTGCTAGGAGCAGGTGGATCATAGAAGTTCATGGGGAGAACATGGCTAAGGTTGGAGAAGGCATCACTGAAAACAGCATCAATATGAGTGGGGTCAGAGGTCAAGGACCCATTTGACATGACTTGGGAGGGGACCAGGTTGGGGACCTTACCCCATATTTCTTTAATGTTGTCTCAGAACTTGCGTCCGGAGCCCCAAGATGAGGTTAAGGCAAATTTATAGTACTCTGCTTTTGCCCTGCGAATGGCCCAGGTGCACTTGTTCTGGGCCATTCTGTAATTCTGTCTATCATGGGGAAGGCCGGACTCAATGGAGAGATGCCATAATGAGTCTTTGGTTCGCATTAAAGTCTTAAGCCATTCAGTGAACCACAGTACCTGATTGCCTTTAACCACTCTTTTCATGAAAGGTGCATAGAGGTCACAAATATTATTGAAGGACCTGGTAAATAGGTCCAAGGCACTGTCAAGGTTTACAGATTTAAAAATGTAGGACCAATCCATGACCCTGAGGTGCATTTTTAATTGAGCCAGTTTACCAGGACCAAGTTTACGTTGCACAGTTATTTTGGGAGAGGATCTTGGGATTTTACAGGACCAGGAGCAGAGAACTGGAGAGTGGTCGCTGAGAGCATTAGGAAGTACGAAAACTTTGGAGATCTTGCCCAGGCGATTGGAGAATATGAGGTCCAATAGTGAGGAGAAACCGGTACAAGGGCCACGCCGAGTGGGGGAAGTGACCAGTTGTGTTAGATCTTGAGCTGTGGCTAGATTAATGTAAAGGGTGGCATCCTTGCTTAGCCAATTGATGTTAAAGTCACCAAGTACAAGTAGTTCCGACTGTGAGGGTAGTGTGTCCAGATAAGACAGTACTGCTTGGAAGGCTGATTTTTGGTCCCTTGGGGGGATGTATACTGTAGTTATGTAGAAAGGGCTTTGGGCTCTACCCAGAGCCAGTTTGACAGTGAGGGCCTGTGCGCCAGTCCCCAGTTCAGGGGAGTGGAGAAGGTGACCTTGTAAGGTATCCTTAGTGTAGATGGCACAGCCACCCCCTCGCTTATCATGTCGATCAGCACGGTAGAGGATATAACTGAGCAGAGATACAGAGGAATCTAGGGTCCGAGGAGTGAGCCAGGTTTCACACACTGCTATGACATCCGGTTGGTGCTGTAGTACCCCACCCTGGAAGGAGTCCCATTTTTTTAGGATGCTACAGATATTGAGAGAAGCAATGAGCAGTTGACCCTGGGTACGTTGGGGAGGCAACATGCCAATGGGTGGACCAGGATTAGGATGGATAGTCCCCGATAGGAGGAGGAGGAGAAGCAGGAACCTTGTGGACGGGTACCAGGCACACTTCCTCGTACAGACGAGGGGTTACATAATATGTGGTATAGTGGTGGTGACGGTCGGAATGGGTAGTGTATGTTCTTTAAGGTAGGCCTGTAGGAAGTGAAAGTCAAGGGAGGCCGACAGCGTCACATGTTGCGGTTTCTGAGTCACGACAGCCCCAAGGGGAGCGGCCAGGGTTGAATGACTAGACAGGCAGTCATATTGAGTAAGAGGAGTGTAGGTTATCTGCCAATCCCCTATAACAGGGTCATGGGAGGGGGTCGAGTTTGCCCAAAGTATCACTAGCAGCCAAGCATTCAGACTGTGGCCAACTGCAGAGGAGGGGGGTGGGGGTGCCACAGGGTACGATAGGGAGGGGAAATGGGCCAGGAGGAGCAAATGGCAGAGTAGCAGGATTATAGTATACATCCTGACACTAAATGTTGAAAGCTCAGGGTGGCCAGTGAAACAGGAGAGCAGGCAGTAGAGCAGCCTCTAGTGGTAGAAAAATATAAACTGCTAATGGAGAACTTGGCTGATTGGTTAAAGCTGCCTATAAAAGGCAGAGTTCACCTATAAAAGGCAGAGCTCACAAAGGGTGGTGGTGGGGGTGGCGGGGACCAACTACAGCAGCTGCAGAGCCGATTCCTTGGTAGAAGCAGCAGGTTTCCCGTACCTCAAACGCTTGCAATCGGGGGTTGGGGTTGGGGAGGGCGCCATTGCCACTAGCCCTCTCAACCTCCTGTGACTTCTGTGGAGAACCAAGACAGGTAAGGAAATTATATACGTTCGGTGTCGGGGAACAAAAGGGGGAAGGGGGTACAAGGACAGAGCATGAGTTGGTCAGATTTTAAGCGACTGTGCAACGATCAAGTCTAGCCTGCACTGAGAGCCCAAGGAATAAGAGTAAAGGTGTAGGGCAGTTGCTAACGTTACAGATGTGAAAACACAGAGTAACTTTGCTGGAGAAGCCCTAAATTAATCACACAGCCAAACATAAGGACTGGAGGTATGGCAATACACAATTTCAACTTTGAACAAGTAATGCTGCTAGGGCGCTCACTCCGACTGAGTAATCTTAAAGTGCAGTCAGTAAAATATATAAAAGGTGCCAGGAATTCAAAAAACAGTAGGTCTTAAGACACCCCTAAGTATATACAGAAAATATAAAGGTACAGTGAGCCCCTGCAGGAGTTGGTCTTAAAGGCACCCCTCAGTTGAAGCCGAAACTACAGAAATAACAGTAAAATAAGTCCATGCAGGAGTGGGTCTTAAGGCACCTCTCAGGTTTTGCAGAAAATAAACACAAATACAGTAAATGTGCCCCTACAGGAGACTATCTCCACATCTGCGCCGACCTTAAAATGGTGCCAAGATTCAAAAACTACAGCAGCAGCAGAGCCGATTCCTTGGTAGAAGCAGCAGGTTTCCCGTACCTTAAACGCTAGCAATCGTGGGTTGGGGTGGGGGGGCGCCGGTGCCACTAGCCCTCTCGACCTCCTGCGACATCTCAAATGCTTGCAGTCGGGAGTTGGGGTGGGGGAAGGCGCCATTGCCACTAGCCCTCTCGACCTCCCTCGACATCTTAAAATGGCACCAAGATTCAAAAATTGCAGCAGCAGCAGAGCTGATTCCTTGGTAGAAGAAGCAGGTTTCCCGTACCTCAAACGCTTGCAAACAGGGGTTGGGGTGGGGGAAGGCGCTGTTGCCACTAGCCCTCTCGACCTCCTGCAATGTCTCAAATGTTTGCAATCGGGGGTTGGGGTGGGGGAGGGCACCATTACTCACTAGCCCTCTCGACCTCCTGCGACGTCTCTCAAACACTTGCAATCGGGGTTGGGGTGTTGGAGGCGCTGTTACTAGCTCTCTCGACCTCCTGTGACGCCTCAAATGCTTGCAATCGGGGTTGGGGTGGGGAGGGCACCATTGCCACTAGCTCTCTTGACCTCCTGCGCGCTCAAATGCTTGCAATCGGGGTTGGGTGGGGAGCGCCGTTGCCACTAGCTCTCTTGACCTCCGCGACGCCTCAAACGCTTGCAATCGGGGTTGGGGTGGGGCCGCTGCCACTAGCCCTCTCGACCTCCTGCGACGTCTTTTTTGTAAATGGTTCAAAAAAGACTGCTAAATTGCAATGCCATTTACAAAAAAGTGCTTTACTTCAAACAATGTACCCCAAACAGAATTGTGCTGATCACATTCGGTTTAAAATAAAGCAATTTGTATTTATTTTATTTATTTTGTAAGTGGGTAGGTGCACTGGGATGAGAGAGTGCCCATATTCAGGTAGAACTAGAACCATATGCCAATAATAGTTACAGACAAGGTTTCAGGCTGAAAAGGGACACAGGAGCAATCTTTGGCAACAGTTAGTATACTCTATGGAGAAAAATATAAGATAATGTATAGGCAGGTGTATACTATGAGTAGTGTTGGGCGGAAACTGAACTTTCCAAATTTGATAAATTTTTCAAAATTTCAAAAATTTCTTGAACTTTTTTGAAATGCCAACTTCGGCAAAATCCAAATACTCTAAACTTTTGCCCTGTTCCATGAAATGTTATGGCTGAATTGCAGAATGATACACATGAACTGTGGAATGACAGTTCTGCAAAATTCCATTCCACAGTTTAATACATCAATCCACAATACATGCAATCATTCCACAGTTCAGTGATTAGTTCTGTGGAATTCCTTTCCACAGTTTAATGCATTAATCCACAATTCATACATTCATTCTGCTGTTCTAACTTGGAATATTGCAAATGTTTCCAAAGTGCATTACGAAATTTTGCAGAAGTGAAATTCTGATATTCATGGTAAATCCACCAGTGGAATTTTATTTTCATGCAGCACTAGTTACGAGGTTTTTTTTACACATCCTAAGTGTGTGATGACTCATAAACCTCAAGAGCAAAGCTTGAGAGCTTCATGTGGTCATCACACACCGAGGGTGTGTAAACAAAAAAACACTTGTAGAAATACACGTTTCTATGTTTCATTTTTTTTTATAGTAACTGGTGCGGGGAAGTTTGGTCTGAAGAGTGAGTGGAACTGAGAGTGGGAGCAAATGAAAATGTACAAAAAAGTCTCATGAAAGTTAAGTTGTTTTTTTTTAAATGTTGTCTACCCGAGAGAGCAAATATGAGCAATAATAAACAGAAGTTTGCCTATGAGCTTGTGCTACTGGCTGATTTGTTGAAAACATTTTAAATTGAAATGCTGTAATACAAACAGGCAGCGGAATCTACCATGAAGGTAACACAAAAAAAGAACTGGGAGGCATCTGTACTGAGTAAATGGGCTAATTATAAAAATATTTCAATGAACTCAGTAAATGACATCTTTCACCAAATGTAGTCACTGTATTGTATTTATTTAGCTCATCAATGACATATTAAATAATTAGTGTTTCACCGCTAAGAGATACAGCTTTATCAGAAAAAAGTCATATTCCTGAGAAACTGCATCTCTTAGCAGCAAAATATTGATTATTTAATATGACTTTGATAAGGTGTTGCTTTAGGATGCAGTAGAGCAGTAGGTGATGCAAAAACATGTGCAGGCCCATGATGTCAGGTAACCACCTAATGTTTTCTGCAAACTCTGTTGCACTTTGTCAAAGGTAACATGCAATGGTTCACAGTTTGAAATTATCTTTTGCTCTTAAAACTATATACCCTGCAGGGCGACCAAGACTGCCTGGGGAAATTCCAAAGTGCGTCTGCAAGTGTAACAACATATAGGATTAAAACATATTTAAACAGGCTTGCAACACTCATATAATCACTAGAGACACTAAATCTTAATGATACATTACGATGCTCATGACAAACTGAAAAAGAAAATTAATATTAGACATTATATACCAGACGTTTTTTTGGGGGCACTCGACCCAGGGAGAGGAGACAGGGAAGGGGGATAGGGAGGTAAAGGGCAGGAAGGTATCAACAGTCTAACACATTACTTAAGCTAAACTAAACAAGCAGTGATAATCAACACGGCAAAACTAATTTTAGAAATCGTATCAAATCCAGTTCACAGTTTAATCCAGGCTAATTTCTGGCCTCAGTCATATAGATCCAAAAGGATTCTTTCTTTAAAAGGAGTTATTAAAATCTCCACCCCTAGAGTTGACAAAGACCTTTTTCCAATCTTGTGCTGATCTTTCATGACATGTTCTCTTGATGGGATTATTAATACCGCTTATACTGAAAGAAATAACTCTTACATCTCCCTCCATTTCATATTACAGAACACTTCCCATCCTCCCTCATACACACTTACAGAAGTCCCAGAAATGGTGACATCATTGACAAGGCTGAAAAACCATAACTATATCTTAACAGCATCAACCAAACGTATGACACACTTAGCATTTTAACCCCATTCCAAGTGTTTGCCATGGGGGAATCTCCTGATTGCTGCCCCTCTCATGTAGGTGTTTCACCTAGTGCACCTTCATATTCAGTGCTGCAGTAGCAGTCTCCACTGACTCCACCTGCTGACTGCCCCGCTATCTCATTACCATTCAATGCCATTGTCACTTAAGAAGCTCAGTTTATTTGGGCTGTGTTGTGTCGAATCCCACACTAATTCATGCGGCACACTGTGAATGGACACTTCTGCAGTGGCTACCCCCAGACCATGGACACCAGCACCCCCCCCCCCCAGGCCCACAGAACAATATTCAAATTTAAATGTAACTGTTCCCCTGACTTGCAGATCAAATACTGATAGGCAGTTTGTAATCACCAGCTGGTTCATCCCACACATTCCTTATGAAGATGACTTACTTTTAGCAGCTGCTCATTTCTTACACTTTGGTGTGCCACCACTTATTATTTTATGGTAAGTCTGGAGGGTGGCCAGGGCACAGGAGATCCTGTCTCCCCCTCCCTCTCCTGCTATACAAATTTACTTTCAGCTGAGTATCACTTTGTGGGCGGACCTCCCTAGTGGGGAATATTAATTAGATCTGCTGGCTTGTGGGTTACTTTCCCTGGCAAGGCTTGGGTAATTTACTGTGAGACCTAAGGGGTGGCCTACATGCCACCACAGCCCCAAGAGGCAGGGCCCTACTTGGTATGCAATCTGGGTGAATTAGCCCATACCCACTGCCCATTGTCCATGTGAACTATCCTCCTCCCCAAAAAAGTCCCAGTTCTTAAAACAGCATATTGAAACACTGGGCTTAATTTTCAATGCCACCAAAAATCACGCACGGTGCTTGGGTCAAACAGTAGTGATGTAAGGGACACTGAGCCTCAAAAGTTGCGGTGGTCCTGATTTTCATACACTGGCTGTGGCAAAACCAGGTCCCCTTGTGATGGACTGGCCCTGCACTAGCCCTGTGTTTGAAACAGGGGTGCACCATGGTGGAAGGGGGCTTGCGCCACAATAGCATTGCAGCATCCCCTAAACTGGGATTCTCAATCCCCCCAAAGGCTGCACAACTCACATGGGTTTAGACCACCGGAGGTGGTCTGACAGCCTGTGTGCCACCCCTGTAGCTGGTGCTGGGTGGAAGTGCTCCAGTAACCCCCTGTTGTGGTTGGTTGCCTGTCGAATCCTGCGCCCAAATATCTCCCATATCTACTGGCACACCACCAGTGTGCAGTGGAAACAATGTGTTCAGGGAGTTGTTGGGACATAGCACTGCACAATGATCTTCTCCAAGACACATAGCACCTGTGCACATTGCTATTGGCAGTCGCTAGGTGACATGGGTGGTGATCCATTCCCTCTACTAGTGGACAGTGTTCTCACTACACATATCCCTGCTAGGTACAGTAAACACAGAAACAAAGAAACATAGAAAAATAGAATTTGATGGCAGATAAGGACTGCTTGGCCCACCTAGTCTGCCCATTTTCCTACCTAACAGATAAGCTGCAGATCCTAGTTAACCAACAGCTTACTTCCTCCTACCCCCCACTAGGACTGCCTTATGTCTGTTCCATGCATTCTTGAATTCTCCCACTGTTCTTGACTCCATGACCTCAAGGAGGCTGTTCCATGCATCCACAACCCTCTCCATGAAAAAATACTTCTTCACATTATCTCTGAGCCATCCCCCCTCTATCTTCAAATTGTGCCCCCTTGTTCTTGCACATATCTTTTTCTGAAAGATGCTACCCTCTTGGACTTTGTTGATTCCCTTGAGGTTCTTGAAAGTTTCTATCATGTCCCCACTCTCCCTTCTTTCCTCAAAGGTATACGTATTAAGCTCCTTTAGTCTTTCTTCATATGTCTTCTGGTGCAGACCCTGCACCATTTTAGTTGCCCTCCTCTGGACAGCCTCCACTCTATGTCTTTGCGGAAATGGTGTCTCCAGAACTGCACACAGTACTCCAGATGGGGTCTCACCAACTGTCTGTACAGAGGGGTAACAACTTCCTGTTTTCTACTGATGATGCCTCTCCCTGTGCATCCCAGTAACCCCCAGCCCTCCTTGCTGCCCTCTCACATTGCTTGCCCACCTTTAGGTCATCTGATATAATTAACCCCAGGTCCCTTTCCATTTTTAATGTTGTCAGTATCTCACCCCCCATTGTGTACTCTTCCTCTGGGTTTTTGTTTCCCAGGTGCATTACCTTGCACTTCTTTGCATTGAATCTGAGCTGCTATACATTTGACCATCTCCAACCTTGCCAAGTCTCTTCTCATCCTTTCCACTCCATCTTGTGTATCAACCCTGTTGCAGATCTTTGTGTCATCTGCAAAGAGGCATACTCTTCCTTCCAGTCCCTCTGCAATGTCACTTATAAAGACATTAAAAAGGGCCGGTCCCAGTACTGAACCCTGCGGTACCCTGCTAGTAACCCATTTCTTCACTGTGGACTCCGTTTACTACTACCCTTTGTGTCCTGTTGTCTAGCCAATTTTTTATTCAGGCTACCACCTTGGGACCCACTCCAAGGCTGGCTAACTTGTGTATTAATCTTTTGTGTGGGACTGTATCAAATGCCTTGCTAAAATCTAGGTAGGCCATGTCCACAGCCCCTCCCTGGTCTACTGCTTTGGTCACCCAGTCAAAGGAATCTATTAGATTCGTCTGACATGACCTTCCTATCGTGAATCCATGCTGACTTGGGTCCTGTGCCCCACTGGCCTCTAGGTACTCAACAATTCTTTCCTTCGGAAGTGATTCCATCATTTTCCCTACCACTGAGGTCAAACTAACTGGTCTGTAGTTTCCTGCCTCTGTCCTGCTCCCACTTTTGTGAAGAGGAATCATATCTGCTCTCCTCCAGTCCTCAGGTACCACCTCATCCTCCCATGATTTGTTAAAGAGAGTAGTCAGCGGTGTCACTAGTTCTACCGTTAGTTCTTTTAGAATTCTTGGGTGAATCCCATCAGGCCCCATTGCTTTGTCCACCTTCAATTTTATTAGTTCTTTCAGAACCCTTTCTTCTGTAAATGGACTGGTATCGACCCCCGTCTTCAGAGTGTTTCTCTTGTTTGGTTTAGGTACCTCCCCCTCCTCTTCGTTTGTGAATACTGAGCAGAAATATTAGTTCAGTATCCTGCTTTTTCACTGTCACCCTCTGCCCACATTCCCTTCCCTTTATTAAACCTCGATATCCCTCCTTTGGTCTTTCTTTGCTCCCTAATGTACCTATAAAAGATCTTATCCCCCTTCTTAACAGAGTTGGCTATCCTTTCCTCGGTTTGGACCTTTGCTATTCTGACTGCCTTCCCTGCCTCTTTCTGCTTTAACTGATAAAGTTCTCTGTCCTGCTCCTTCTGTGTTTCCTTATATTTCCTGAATGCTATCCTTTTCTCCTTAACCTTCCCTGCCACCTCTTTTGAGAACCATAATGTTTTTTTTTCCTTTGTTATATTTTGTTGATTTGCTTTACACAAAGGCTTGTTGCCTCTGTGATGGCTGTTTTGATTACTCCCCATTGTTCCTCCACCCCTCCTTCTTGCCTGTTTGCTAGTGCTTTTCTGAGGCACTCTCTCATTTTCCCAAAGTCAGCCCTCCTAAAGTCCAATACTCTTGCTTTTGTATGGCTTTATTGTATGGCCATCCTGGTACTATTGTTCAAGGCATGGAGTACTTACATGCCTGGCATGAGTAGTGTGTCATGATATTGGCAAGCATGCTACCCCTGATAGTATGATCCAGTGGAGTGCAATTCAGAATCATTGCTGTTCAGTGGATAACGTTTGTCTGCCCCCCTCCTCCTCCTTCTTCTCTACAGTACAGATGGGTTTGCGCCACCTGGACTGATCACTGGAAGCAGCTGTACTGCATGATTGTCTGTTGATGCCCACATGTGGGTGCCTCCATCAAACTCCTCCTGTGTTCTATTTCTTTGACACATGAAAAGGTTGTGGCACCTTAGGGATGTTTTGTGCCAGGACTCCTCCTGTACCAAAATCTGGTGCAGGGTCCCTGGTGCACTGGGAATTGATGCAAGCTGCCATTTGCTGCAAATTGCATCAGTCTCCCAGCCCCTGTAAAAATCAAGACCACCATTTTTAACATCAGTTTACCACGTCAATGTTTACAAACCTCATGACATCTTATATTTAAACTGTCTACTTTGCAGGTAGAGATAAAATATGATAATCATTGGAAGACTTGAACAAAGACTTCAGTCATGAGTTCTGACTGCTTGTTGCAACCCCAAGGAACGTCTTTTAAATGGGGCTCTACTTTGGTCCCAGAGTCAAGTTCAACAGTACAGTCCTCAGAGCATTAAAGAAAAGGACACTTCCAGTTTGTGTGACTTAGTCCTGTGAATTTTCTCTGTCCTGCCTTTGCTGAGTCACTTTGCATCCATTTTACCAAATTTCCTTCCACACTGCTGTGGCTAATCTGGTCTGCTGCTTCTGACGTTTATTCACTGGATGTGTAGTGTACCAGGCTTGTTTCAGTACTTGCTTTACAGTGTTGATCGTTAGTTCTGCTGGAGGAATGTTTACTATACCTCCAAGTTTTTTAAGAGTATCTGCAGCCTTCTTCCAAAGTCTTATAGAATTGTGTCCACAGTCCTCAAATACTTTGATTTGTGCCTGAGCATATAGTTCAGCTTTCACCATTTTCTCTTTGAGCAACTTAAGGACCACCAAAATCTTACTTCTGCTCCATTTCCCATGGGGTAAAGTCATGATCAAGGTAAAGTCTTATGTTCCTGAATACATAGAAACATAGAAACATAGAATTTGATGGCAGATAAGGACCACTTGGCCCACCCAGTCTGCCCATTTCCCTACCTAATGGATAAGCTGCAGATCCTAGTTAACCAGCAGCCTACTTCTTTCTACCCCTACCCCATAGAATTGCCTTATGGCTGTCCCATGCATGCTTGAATACCACCTCCCTTTTCTCCCAAGCCTTTCTAAGCATCAACACCTTTGTTCTATAGTCCAGAAATGTAATTACAACAGAGCGAGGCTTCCTCCAGTGACTGGGGTTTTGGCACCAAGAGGCGGTGAGCCCACTCCAGATCCATAGGAGTGTCAGCTTGTAGTTCCACCATCTCCTTAAGAAAGGAGGTTATTGTACTGTTGTCATCTCCAGCTTCCTGCTCTGCTGCACGGTTGTCTGAGCTGCTCTGAGACATCCTCTGTGATTGCTTTAGTTTTTAGCTCTCGGCCAGAAATTCTTTTAATTTCTGATGAGCAGCCATCACTAGAAGTCCCCTTTAAACATTTTAGCATGGTTATCAGGGCTTTCTCAGGTGGATTAGGATAGATTAAATTGCCCAACATATGGAGCTCAACAGCCCTGCAGTTGCATGAATGGTTCTTCATCACAACAGTGTTGTCCAGCAGGATCAAGCACAGTATCACCATTTTTGCTGCAATATATTACAGGGCACAGCAGGTGCTCAGTGTAATCCAGTGGTAATAACTTCAGTTTGTCATGCAGTAAACTGAAATCTCACACAGAGCAATTTATCCCAGTGGACATCACTGTAGGTTAATTTACATAGAAACAGGATCCTTATCCGCTAGAGTTCATTTTCTCCTGCTGTTTAAAGGGCACTGTCAGCTTTTACCAGTTATCAGCTTGTGTGACCAGTGTGCCTCTAAAAAGATCCATGACAAAATGACTGCTTTACTGTATGTGTTCCAGTGCAAGTAATAATAAGCATTTTCACAAAATTTTAAAAAATATATTCTTTAGCTTGGACCTTAGACATTGCCTTTATGCTCAGCCAAACTTTCATCGTGAATGCCTCTCCTAGGGGTGAGAAATGCCTCTAATATAATCTTGAGTTTATAGAGGTAAAAATAGGCCATTTTGACCCCTCATGACTACACTCCCCCGTGGTACTAGCTTGGCAGGGCCCACTTTAAAAATAATCTCATTTCTCTTTTGAAAGTGTTAATGTTCCCACTAACAGCGGCATGCTGCAGTAACCTATTCCACAGACTGCCTTTTCTTTGGGTGAAGAAATAACTCCTTGTCAAGGACTTCCAGCGTAGGTGGGACTAAAATTCCATAAGCTGCATCAATTATAACTAACAGTTAAAACAACTTTTGCACACAGCTTGTAGGACAGTGCTAATGTTTTAAAAAACCTGCCCCAAGTGTTTTTCAAGTTTTCACTAACACAGCAAACTTGTCATAAACAAAACTTGGTAAAAAGCAAACAACTAATAAAACAGAAGCATTCTGGCCACTCCAACCGCCCAGCATCAGCACATTATGTTGCTGCTCAGAGGACCAGAGTTCAGAAAATTACTCCGGTTGCTGCACTGGGGGCCAAACCAGACTGCAGGCAGCTGCTGTAGGACAGTGTGCTTCAGCCTCGTTCTGCAGGGGTGCACTGCATCACTGAGGCAGTAGGGCATGTCCCATGCATGTCAGAAGGGGAGGAGGGAGGGAGGATGGGGGAGTAACGAGGGCAGAAAATCCCCCTGCCATCCATATGATGGCATTCACCTGAACAGGGTATATCCTTCAATGACAGTAGGGATGGGGTGGCAAATGTGTATAGAAAGAAACATGTCAGTGTTTTGATCATTCATCATCCATCACCCAAGTAATTCCACCAAAACTAGCAGTTGTATGACCAAGCCATGTATTTCAGTGTAACAGTAACCACAGGTCTGTAAAAGACTTGACTACCTAAACAGAGAATATCAGCTTTCCCCACCTGCAATTAGAACAAATGGTTATCTTAGATTTCTCTGGCTTCCTGTCCTGGTGTGTTTTTTTCCTTTTGCATAAAAGTTGTTTTTTTGCTAAAAAAACCCACAAAGCTTCCCCAAGAGACTGCATTTTCTGATTTGTGTTATATCATAATTAGATAAGGGTATTTCTGCGCTTTGAACTGTATGCTTTTTATAGATGTGGTATTGAAGTTACTAGATAATACGGAAACGCAGCAGATCCCCAAGAGATATACATATTTACTGGCGTCTCCCTTCTTAAGATAACATTTTTTTGAAAACAAGTTTTTATTTAACCAGAATGAAGTGACATTTATTAACAATGACTGTAGAAAAAATATGAAAAATATAATAGTTAAAGGCCCAGTTAAATGTATGTCCATGTGTTTTGAAATATGATACAATTATAGGTTGCATAGGTAGAGGATTTTAAAGAAGGAACAGAGATGTGATATTGCCCTTGTATCAGTCTCTGGTTAGACCCCACCCTGAGTACTACCCCACCCTGAGTACTGTGCACAGTTTTGGAATTCTCATTTAAAGAAAGATAGGGATAGACTGGAGGTAGTACAATGTATGGTAACCCAAATGATTCATGGACAGCAGAGTAAATCATTTGTGGAAAGACTGGTGTACTTGAACACGTATGCCTTGAAAGAAAAAGGGAAAGGGGAGACATGATTGAAACTTAGAAATTCCTAAGGGGAATAAACAAGGTTGATAGTCGGGTTCTGTTCACCAGAAATGACAAAACAGTGAACTGGGGAGATGGTTGGAGACTGGTTGGGGGGAAAATGTAAAAGGGACCTCAGAAAGTACTACATCACAGAAAGGGTGGTGGAAAAATGGAATGGATTATCAAGGGAGGTAATTGAAGCTAGATCTATTAATAGTTTTATGAAAGGCTGGGATACATTCAGAGGGGTTACTTGTCTCTGGTCCAGGGAACAGGATATGTGGAATTAGGGATGTAGGAGAGTCAGTCGAAAGGAAAATAGAAGAGAATCAAAATGTAAATAGTCAATGCATTAAGTAGTACTAAAAGTGATAAACAGAAATGGAATACAGTTAGAAATATTGGGCAGACTAGATGGAATGGATCTTAGGTCTTTATCTGGCATTATGGTTTCTATGTTTCCATCTATGTTATATTATCCACATGTTTGGGAATTCATTATTATTATTATTATTATTTTTATTGACTCTTTTTGCTGCCTACCTCCTGAACCCTCCATACCAGTCCTTGGCAACCTCCTTTTTCTGTTGCTACTTCTGCCTTGTCAGTGAACTGACCAACACAGGTAACCTCCTGTGGAAGAATCATTGGGGCACCCAAAACCCCTCCAGAGACTAAATCCAGAATTTGGTGGGATAGGCTGGCAGTGTGCGTCTCAAGGTTACCCTGGCATTTTTTGTTTTCTTCCTCCTTTGGGGTGTCAGTATTCAAAGTATGCATGGAACGGGCTGGTGTTCCTCTCCCCTATGGCTCAACATGTAATTTCCCTTGGGGTTACCCAGGTGGTGATTGCTCTGCAGAGTCAGGCAATATCTCTGCCTGAAGGAGATGGACATCCTCTGCACACTCGAGCCCTTTGAAGGCCCTCCAACAACCCAAACTTGTTCCTGAGACCACTTTGTCAGCTGCACCAGTGCTACCTTAAAATTGTATCCAATATATGTCTTCACGTTCCACCAGTTTTTGTACTCTGTTATGATGTTATAAGTTTGTTTGTACCATTTTTGTCCTGTTTGTGATGAGGTACCTTTGTAAATGAGCCTCTGGCTCAAAGGTTGTAAACTGATGCATAATAAATAAATAAATACTGCACCAATTGGCCATCCAAAAATTCATCATTATTAATTACAATTAAACTGAAACTTCAATAATGCTAGGGAAATACATCTTCAGAGCACATCAACAGGGTATCATGGCATACAATTCACAAGGTACGACTAAAAACTAATACAGTGGTTGTCACCACATTGTAATACAATATGTACATTTGAAGTTTAGTTTCCACTGAAGCTCATCTTTCTCTGTATATTGCCACACTGCTGAGGGCTTTGACAGGCTGAAAGCTGGTATGGCATATATTGTATGTAATGCCCCTCCCATGGGGGCACATCTAATAGGCTTCTACAGCCCCCAGACTACACAAGAACCCAGTCCCCCACAGCGTTGGAGAAGACAGACCAGACACACAGTTAGGAATAGCATCTTCATCTGACTCCAGGGCAAGCAGTATGGCCAGGACCTAGAAGTGGGCTGCCACACCAGAGCTCAGGACATGGGTCGTGGGACCAAATATTATGCTCACTGCCCACGATGAGGGATCGAATATTAAATCATGCCTCTGCAAAACACGAGGAATAGCTACACCAGGAGGATATGGTATATGAAAGACACCTATGAGGGAACATGTGAAAGTGAGAATGGAAGCCAGCATGTTTGTTATCCCTCATCAGGGTTGCTATATCGACTAGGTCAGGGGTCATGTTATTTAGCCAATCTGCTGCAGGTAGTTTATGCAAAACAGCCTGCAGCAGAGGAGTCCATATGGAAGGTTTAGGGCTGGGAAAAAGTCTGTACATTTAGGCCATTGGTAGGCCAGGGATTGCAGTAATGATCTGTCCCTTATGGACTGAATCAATAGGAGTGCAAGATCAGTGTAAGGCAGACTGCAGTTCATTAAAGATTTTGGTCAGAGTCAAACTGAAAGAGTGAAAATGTGGCAAATACCTCAGGGAGCAGTGATGAGGTTTTTCCAAGCCTGCTTTAGAAGCACAACCTTCTCTCCCATTCCCAGCATGGTTTCCGCAAAGACCATAGCACTTCCAAAGCAATCCTGAAACTTACAAATGACATCTACACTTCTATGGACTCTGGCCTCCTCACAGGAGCAGTTTTCATTGATTTGACTAAGGCATTCTATCTGGTAAACCATCCCCTTCTCCTTGAGAAACTATGTTCCCTAGGCTTCTATGCCGATGTAGTTGCCTGGTTTAAAAGCTATCTGTCGGACAGGCAACAGGTTGTCATTTTCGACTCGGCCATATCGGACCTCTCATCTATACACGTTGGTGTTCTCCAGGGCTCCATACTTGGCCCCTTGCTTTTCTCAATCTTCATTAATGATCTCCCGCTGTTAGCACCAACCTGTTCATCCCTGCTCTACGTGGACGATCTGGTCATTTACCACAGTGCAAGTAATACCTCGATTATAAACCAGTCTCTTGCCTTGGATTTCTTAAGTATTCAGTCCTGGTTAACACACAACAACCTTGTTCTCAACTCAAGCAAGACACAGTTCATGCTCTTTGCCTCACCTGCCAGACTTAAAGCTAACCAAAGCTCCCTCAAAATACTATGTGCTGATGGTTCCCCATTAGTTAGTACCAGCTCCTTTAAATATCTGGCCATTCTTCTTGACGAACCTCTAGATTTTGATCTGCACACCACCACCACCTGTAAATCTGTCAATACTAAGATAGGAGGTGCCTATGGCACTAGCTATGCCCTCACCCCATTGGCTAGACTAGCTGTGGCACAAGGCTTCCTGCTCCCAGCCCTGGCCTATGGCTCAGTCACCTACCTCTCTGCAACAAAGACCTCTCTCCATAAATGGGACACTGCTTATAATTCTATTTGCCGCTATGCTTCTGCATCTCCATGATACAAGCACCATTGCCAGATCTATGCTGACCTTAATTGGCCCAGCCCTTCTGCCCAATGACTCCAGCCCTATGGCTCTCTAATTGACAGTATTGCTAGATCAGGCCCCCCCAATCTCTTGCATCCCTGCTTCACTCACAGCCTCTCTCCTATGGGCTTCTATCTACCAACCAAGCCCCTCCCCTATCCCCAGATGCAAAACCAATATGGGTGGTCGTGCTTTCTCATCCATGGCTCCAAAGTACTGGAACTCTATACCCCAAACTATTCATCAAGCTTCCACCCATGCTAGTTTCAAGAAACTTCACTGTGAACATCTGCGTGTTGCTAGTCCCTGTATGTGCTTTCGTCCACCTTAGTGCACCCTACTTCCCCACCCTCTACACCTCTAGGCAACAACACCCTCTGACTCCATGCTCCTTTTCTCTCATTACCATCCTTTAATCCTCTCTATCATCTCTCACCCTCTTCCTCTGTCTTCCCTCCACTCTTCTCTCCCCCCCTGTTTTCTTCTCTCCCTAATGCCTACTGGCCCCATAATGGCACTTATTGTATATTGTAGATGCTTAAAATGTCAGTTTTTCTCACATTTTATTTGCACTTTTTGCTTTTCTTTTGACTGTCAAAACTGTATTGTTTGTAATCATATTGAAGAATGTGTAGAAGAATGTTTCCCCATACCTACAATTGACTGTATGTGATCCTCCTCCTCACTATGTTACATATCTCATATTTCATGTGCTGCGTCACATGTCTACTCATGTGCTTCCACTTGTATCTTCCCGGGTCGTGCCTGAAAATAGGCATTTTTTATGCCTAGTGCACTCTCCCAGTTACCGAAAGCAAACAAGCAAACAAACAAATAAATAAATAAATAAGCCTGTTGGCAATTGTGGGCAGCTGCCCAACAGTGTCTGGCCCCTGTCCAGAAGAAGGACAGTGGCAGAGAGTGTTTGGCAGGCAAACAATGGTAGAGTTTGTTGGTTTCTAGCTGAAGCCCTTTGTTCAGTGTCCACCCCAAGACTGAGCAGTAGAGGCTGTGAGTGTGGCAGGCAACCGGCTAGAGAGAGTCTGAAACGGGCAGTCACGCTCAAGAGTGACCACACAATTGCCTTGATAAAGGTATAGAAAGAGTTACACCACCAGATGTCCACAACATTTGCAAGAGAGAGTGTGTTTAAGAAGTCCTTCATGGGGGAATCCTATGTGGCTGAGCAGCTGACAACATGATTGGTGCACAAAAAAAGAGAATGACCCACAAAAGGTGCAAGAGGACAAACAACTGCTTTTGAGGTGATCTTTTTATTAAACAAGTAAAGTGCATATAAAGAAGTGCAACTTACACCACAAAGCAATTGCAGCAGGAGAGCGAAATGGCAAGACTGCACACCCTGACGTTTCACCTCACATTCAGAAGCTTTTGACTGTAAGGCAAAGCATCAGGTTGGACAATCTGGCCATTTTTGGTCTCCTGCTATAATTACTTCATGGTGTAAGCTGCACTTTTTATATACAGTTTACTTGTTTAGTAAAAAACATCACCTCAAAACAGTTTTTGTATTCTCTTGTGCCTTTTGTGTGTCATGCCTTTTTTTGTGCATTTGGTCAACGTACTGTATTTCCTTGTGTGTATGTACCTGACTGCTGAAGCTGCAGGACTCTGTTTATTTTTTTGACAACATGATTGGGTTGTTCACTAAGGGTGTATTGCCAAGAGGGTGAGGAAACAGCACTGGGAAGCTGTGTGACTTGGTGGGGGCCTCTCGGTCCTGGGGAAGTTTGGGAATGGGAGCTGGAGCCCTTCAGGTCTCCAGAAACCCTTCTCCTCTCCAGGAGTGTTCAAGGCAGAAATGAGATGAATGCTGGGAGATAGAGAGGAGGGAGGAGGGAATCCAGAGCAGAGTGACTCTGAGGTGACCAGCATCTGAGTGTTCGAAGGCAACAGAACTATATGCAAAGAGCAGGGCTTAGCTCTGCAGCCAGTGTTTTTCTAGTTAGAAATGGCCCAAAGGGAAGAAGAAGCCCCAGTGTTAAGGCGATGTTCATGGGGACAACCTGGGCAGAAGACCTGTGGTTTGGATATCAGGCCATGGATTACAATGGCTTTGTGGGTAATAGGATTTGCTGCAGTCTAGTAACAGTGCATGCACAATCCTCAGCTGCATTTCAACAAGCCTGCAAGGATTCAGCTGAGTGGTAGTAGCCCAATAACTGTGAAAGGAGCTCCTAGAGACTGAGGGCTAATTATCAGGTACACCAGATATGAGACATTGTAGGACTGATAGGGTAGGGCATGTGAGGGACTGTAACTGCAACAGAATTTTCCTGTGATTTTTGATTACCCTTTGTACCCTCTCTTTCCCCGTGCCTTGTTCTCACCTCCCTCACTGTAAATGAACCTGTATCCAGTTTTGCATTTTAGTATTTGCTTGATGTGCCTTACTAGTTGTGAAGTACTAGCTGCACAAGTCACTATTATTGCATTGTGGGATGGGACTGTGTGGGACTGTTAAATATATTGATTCTGGAGGGAGTTTCCTGAGTGCCAGCAGGTATTTCAAATGGCTCCACCAGGTGGAAACACTGTATCAGTAATGAAACTGCCCAGCTGTAACACCTAAATCCAGACTTCTCCCCCCAAATTTAAAGGGCCCAAGCTTTATCCAAGGCATTGGAGGATGGACCCAAGTGACCTGTGGGACTGGAGTGATGATGGCTTACATGTATATGACAGAAGAGTTGACAGTCCATTCTAACAAAACACAACTGTTTAATCCTTTAAAAATAAGCCAATAGAACTGCATGCAGAACACCGTTGCTCTAATAATTTCTGCTCCTTGGTCACTGTTTCTTTGCTGTGTACACAGGCACCCAGAAGCTTGCCCAGGAAAAAGGAACTCTACAGAAGTTTAAGGGCTTGTTGAGCCAGATGTGTAAATTTTAATTAAAAACACCAGGCTGCCACATTTTCCTAACCCCTAATTTCTTAAACATACTGTAATCTTCTCACTGCAATCATCTTAAAACACAAACAGCATTTAAACAGCTAGTGTACTGACTGAAATAAATATTATCTTTCAAAAGTAGTGAACTGTTACTTGTAAATTTTGAAATGTTTTTTTTCTTTATTTTCCCCTTTTGCTAATTAAAAGACTTGCTACCTGACAGTTCTAGATGTTATGTGTGGAAAAGCACTATAGTGTATTGTGGAACGCTATATTAACTTGAAATTCCACCATGCTGAAACGCTGTTTATCCACAGGCACAAGAATTAATGGGATGCTGTACTGACCATACATGCAGTACAGCATTCCATTCATTCAGGCTTAGAAGCTCAAGCCCTGTTTTTAAGAACAAACAGAAAGCCGTTGCATGCCAAATTTCTCTAAATTCACTGAAAATGGCCATGGCGATTTGTCAGACAAGGGATCAGTTAATTACTTACAACTTGAAAAGCTGGATCAACCAGATTTTATCTATAAAAAAGTTTTAACTTACAAGTTTCAGCAGATGGTCCGTTCCTTTCTTCACTAAGCGAGACATCCAGCCGCCATGTTTTTTTAATGTAAATCTCACCTACACAGAATAGCAGCTGAATGGGAGTGCAAAGTGTGCTAACGGGGATGCCCAGCCCCTAGCAACCACACAACCTCACCATATTAATGAATGGGAGTCAATATTTTCTTTTGTAATGGGAAAAAATACATTGCAAAAGCTGAAAAATACTTTGAGGGGCACTATAGACTGAAAAACAGATGGTATATCCTGCAGAACTGTTAGCTTGCCACTGGGCATGATTCCCAAGGACCTCTTGAGCTTCACTCTGAGGTCACAGGGAATGATACTCCTCTGTGGCAGGACACACTGGTTCTGCATGTTTACCCATCCAGTATTCTCTATGTACCTGGAGGCTAGCATAACTAGTTCTAATACTCATACCTCATCAGTCCTGTGACCTTACCGACTGTGACATCACAGCAAACCAAAGAGAGACAATCACCTGCTATCATAATGGCCACTTGTGATGTCACAGTCGGTGAGGTCACAATGCTGATGAGGTATGAAGAACAAGTAGAACTAGATATGTCAGTCTCCAGGTAAAGTATGTAAGCAATAAGACACAATGGGGTGTGCAGTACATTGTGATAACTGCACTCTCAGGGTTGTAGTTAGGCATTGGGCTGAAGGCCAAGTGCTGGTTGCCCGGGAGTGCAGTTGCCACAACATAGTGCAAATTCCTGGAGTGTCTTACTGCACTTATCAAATGAACAGTTATTTAAAAATGTAAAAAATGGTACAAAGCAAATGAATGAATAAACTGGGTGCAAGAGTAGGCTACAGGACACTTCTCATCTACCATCCACCAAGTGATGGGAGGGGGTTCCTGAAGGAGGTTGTGGACTTCATCACCGAGATGGTATTGGAATCCCCAAGATGGTTGTTTCTGGGGGATTTCAATGCCTGGGTCGACGGTGAACTCTTGGACAAAACCTCCTCCAATTGATGGATTAATTGAGCCTAACACAGGTTATTACCACTGCTACCCATAAGAAAGGGCACTCACTGGACTTGGTGTTCCACCTGGGGATGGAGATCTCCAATGATTTCAACACAGTCCAGCACTGGTTCCGTTCCAACCAGCTGTGTCTAAACTCCAAGAAAACCGTCTCGCTAAACTTCAGCTCTCAGGCACAACTCTTCCACCTAGCCGATTGCCCCTCATTCCAATCCTTGGATGGGACCCTCCTGTAAGTGTGCACCTCTTTCAGGTACCAAGGTGTCTGGCTTGACCAGCACCTTGATTTCTCCACACACATTGACTCCATCCATAAGAAACTGCTCCCTAAACTTAACACCTTATACCGTAACAAGGGTAGTATCCCCACACCGTACCAGAAGGAAATTATTCACAAGATGATTCTCCCACTATTTGACTATGGCGATGTAGTCTATTGCACTGCTCCCCCCCCCCAGCCAGTTTGGATACACTCTTCCACTCCTTCTGCCACTTCATCCTGGACTGTCCACAATTGACTCACCATTGAGACCTTTACAGCACCCTAGCCCTGCCCTCTCTCCGGACACACAGACAGATTCACTGCGCAAGGACCGCTGCCAAGTTGCATACTGTGTGACCCTGAGCAAGTCAGTTAACTTCTCTGTGCTACCAGGCTGCACCTGAAAACAAGCTTTCAGCTTAGTGTGTCTCACCTGGTAAAACAAAAGGTTAAAAAAAAAATTCTGTTCCCAGTTCCTTCCCCCCATACCTTGCATCTGCCCTCTCAACACAGCCTACAACTACCTACTCCATCAGAAGCATGGACTCCAGGCTCCTCCAGGTCCCTTTCATGGGCACGACCAAAGGTCAATCTGCCTTCAAATGCCACATGCCCAAACTCTGGAATGCTCTTCCTGCTACCATAAGACACACTACTAACTCTCAGCACTTCAATCTCCTCTTCAGTGCCCACTTCACCACCGACTGTATGTGCTTCTAGTGTACTCTCCATCAGCCCATCACCTCTAATCAGTGTGAATGTGTGCGCCTCACCAGCCTAGCCACAGAGAGTTCACCTGTTGCACATTATTCTCACTCAGCCTCATTACTGGAGCTTTATGTGTACCCCTCATGCCTGTATTACTATGCCTCCCTATATAAATGTACTTCCTGTCTTTCACATTTAATTGTACCTGTACAAAACAAAATGACATATTACTGCTGGGTCTTGCCCCCAGGACACATCTGGAATCGAGCAGCTACCTGCTCAGCATGCTTTCCTGGTAGAACTCTTAAATAAATAAATAAATAAGTGTGCAGGTGGAGCCAGTTGGGTGGTCTGACTATCACATCCTGAGATTCAGTTTTGCAGCACCTCGAAATAGGCCTGCCCCAAAGGAGCTGGTACAGTACCGTCCTTTGAGAGGAATTACCTCAGAAGGCCTAATGACGGTGCTGGACCTCTCCGGTTTTCCAGGGGATTGCACTAACCCAGGGCCTCTAGTGGCAGCCTATAATAAGGCTGTTACGGAGGCCTTGGATATCATTGCTTCTGCTCGTGTGCACCCTCTTACCTCTCACCCGGATGCTCCCTGGTATAACGGGGAAATCCATGAGCTGAAAAGATTGGGGCAAAGGTTGGAAAGACACTGACGGAAAACTCACCTAGAGGTGGACAGACTTAGATTGATGGATCATTATCAGATCTATCAATCAGCAATATTCCATAAGAAGGCAGAGTTCCTGTCCAGGGAAATTGCTACTGCAAAGAACTGGCCAGCCCTGCTCGTCCGGATTGTGGACAAACTGTGCAATCCAGCCTGTTTTCACTCTGGTCAAGCGTTGTCACAAGTGCAGTGTGAGGAGTTTGTGCAGTTCTTTGCGGATAAGGTGTCCACCATCAGGGATGAAATCAGCCAGTGCCTTCCCATTCAGCCTTGTGTTGATCAATCGGGTAGTACTAAAGCCCATCAGACCAAGTTCACCTTTAGTCAGCTGGTAGTTGTAGATACAGTGAGGATCATCCAGACTCCGTGGCCAACGTACTGTAGTTTGGATCTGGGCCCTACACGCCTACTTGTGGGGTGTGTAGAAGTCATCAGTCTGGTCCTTGCTGAGATAGTGGAAATTTCATTGGAGAGAGGGATCTTCTCAGATCCCTTGAAGTAGGCAGTAATACACCCCTTTTAAAAAAAAACTCCCTTGACCCCAACTGCCCAGCTAACTGCAGACCAATCTCAAACCTACCTTTTGTAGGGAAAGTTATTGAGAAGGTGGTCACTCTGCAGCTGAAAAACCATTTAACTAACCACAATATCTATGACCTTCTCCAGTTCGGCTTCAGAAAAAGGCATAGCACTGAAGCGGCCCTTGTTTGGGTACTTAATGACCTTCCGATGGTGAGAGATTTGACAGCCTGTTCCATCTTGGTTCTCCTTGATCTCTCAGCAGCAGCATTTAAGACTGTGGATCATGGGGTGCTGCTAGCATGCCTGTGATTCTTCTGTGGACTGAGAGGGGTGGTCCTCAGATGGTTTCAATCATTCCTCGAGGGTAGATCCCAGAGAGTGGTGTCGGGGATTCATTCCTTGGCCCCTCGTGGGCTACCCTGCAAGGTTCCACAGGGCTCGGTGCTGTCCCCCATGTTATTCACAGTGTACATGCTTCCATTAGGGGACATTATAAGATGGTACAGGTTGAGTTTTCATTGCTATGCCAATGATCTCAACTGTACATGTCTTTTGTGCCTGAACAAGAATTAGATTCTGCTGCAGTGTTTAATAACTGCCTGCTGGAGATTCAGAACTGGATGAGTGCCAGCTGGCTTTGGTTGAACTCAGGAAAAACACAGGTATTGGTGGTGGAACCTGGTTATAGGATAACAAGGACATGGGCAGGAAAAGCCTCAGGATTTAATCTTGGGGGGATCCCGTTTATTGCCTCTGGCCAGGTGTGAAACCTGGACGTGGTATTTGATGAAGGCATGACCCTGAAGGCACAGGTTTTGGCTGTAGTCAAATCCTCCTACTACCATCTAAGAAACATAACCCGGTTGAAGCACCTGGTCCTGCCCGAAGATCTTCCTACCTTGGTCCACACCTTTGTCACCAATCGTTTTGATTTTTGCAAAGCTCTCTACCAAGGGCTCCAGCGGACAGATATCCACTGCTTGCAGCTAGTGCAGAACACGACAGCCAGGCTTGTTGACTAGAACTTCTAGATCTAGTCATATAACACCTGTGCTGCATGAACTGCACTGGCTGCCAATACAGTGGCGGATTACCTTCAAGGTCACGTTGCTGACCTATAAGGCTCTACATGAGCAGGAACCCCACTACCTGAAATAACTCCTGTGTCCCTACTGCCCCACCCATTCACTCCAATCCTCTGGTGAGGGATTGCTAGAGATTCCCAGGGTATCCCTAAAAACATCAGGAGGAAGATCATTTGACTTTATGGCACCTACCCTGTGGAATTCTCTACCTCGCCAGATACGCAAGTGCCAGACCATAGAGGGTTTCAAAAAATTGTTGAAGACCCATTTATTTAATCAGGCTTTCTCAGCAACTTATTATTGTACACAATTATATGTTTTTATCTGTTTTAAATTGTAATATTGTGTGTTTTTATCTTATACTGTAAAGGTGCCTTGAGCATGAAAAGGGTTCCTCATACAAACACATATTTTATTGATGTTGATTGATTGAAAATTAATGTTAAATAGCTCCTCCATAACTAGGAGGCAACATTATTGTATGTGGCTCATTGAGTGATAGCAGAGTAATATCCCCAACAAACTGTATTTAGCAGTAGTTTCTTTTCCTTCAGTAAACAGCAACTGTGGAGTGAAATGTCTTTTTACGGCAGCATGGAGATGTCACCATTCTGATGTATTACTGTGAGTAGGGGACTGAGAACTATTTAACAGGACAGTGAGTGTGTTGTCTTCCATTTAGTAATCTGGATGGCTGCATGACTCTTATTAAGGCACTGTTCTCTCCATTTACCACAGTGGTGTGTGTGTGTGTGTGTGTGTGTGTGTGTGTCTACAACCTGCCTGCAGTATACAGCACTTCTTCTAGAGCCCCTTAAATAATTGTGCCTGTTAAAAGAGCTTAAAGCAGTAATAGCTGTAATTTTTATTGAAACACATTCATCATTTTAGGGCATGTAAGATAAAAAGCTATGGAACAGTTAACTTCCATAGACAATGAAAATATTATTTATTTTCAATGGCACTTCTTTTCCTGCATTCTAATACTGCATTCCACTGTGCAGTAAAAAAAAAGCTAAAGGCAGTAATGGTTGTAATTTCTATTGAAACACATGCATCATTTAAGAGCATGTACGATAAATAGCTATGGAACAGCTAACTTCCATAAACAATAAAACAATTATTTCTTTTCAATGACACTTCTTTTCTTGCACTCTAGTACTGCATTCCATTGCATAGTAAAATTCCAGTCTTTGCTTCAACTTGATTTACCATTACAAGATTTTGCTTTTAAAGAGTCTGCTCTTATTATGGGCTTATAATTTTTTATTGCTGCATACTTACCTGATTCTGTGGTATATGTGTTGATTTCCTGCAAAATGTGTCTTTAAAACAAAGATATTTATAATAATTATATAGTTAAAGAAGTTGTGTGCCTTTTCTGGTGTTTTAATGGTTTCAACTCCCCCTGTTCTCAGATCACCTTGCAACACACTTGAGTTTTAACCTTTGATTTTCCTGGTTGTTAATCTTTAGCCTTCCTGAGTGCTTTTAAATACATAGAAGTTGACATTTTATTTTCTTGTTCAGTCCCATAAAGGCATTGTGTTTTCACAGAGTTTTTTCTTTTGCAAATTCCTTGCCACTTTCATTTAGTTTTGCTGTCCAGTGTCCCCCTCCACATTTACATTTCTTATTTCTATTTGATGAAGCTTCACAGCATGTATGGCTAGCAACAGTGGCAGCACCTGCTTCTGTTGGTTACCAGGGCACTGGATGGGCACTACAGTTGGAAGCTAGGGCACCTATTGAAACCAGAATGGAAAGCATATGTGCATATTGATGCATGCCTGCTTCTTGCAGAATTTGAACTTATGATGAATGTTATGTTTCCTTTTGAAATATACAGCGACTTACTTCATTTGCCTAAGGAGTTTTAAGTGGACTTATTTACAGTCATTTAATTAATTTATACTGTGTAGTTGAGAGCTCTATAAGTTTATTCGTATCTGGCCAAGCTTATGATTTAACTCCCTTCTGAGAGCTTGTGTTGTAATGTTATTGTTATTCAGAAAAGCTTGTAGAATATACTAAGTTGTTTTAAGCTCACAGTAATAAGAAAAGAAAAAAAGTGTGTAAATGAAACTCTTACTCAGTGAGCATGCAGCTCTAATCCTGTCCTAATTCGAAGTAGTCCACAAAAGCTTAGCCAATAGTAACTTGTACAATATTATTTCTGTCAGTTCCTCCTCCTACCTACCTACCTGTTAATAACTTGGTCCACTTCTTTTCTCCTCCTCAGCTGTGGTGGTCATAAGGGCCATTGTTTGCCCTGCCCTCCACCAAGCCTGACCCCTGCTGACTCCCCAGTGTGAAAATCAGGTACGCCACGAAAAACAGAGCACCAGCTACTTCTTGTCTGTGACTGAGAGGCCTCACCGGCGCTGTGCGCTGGCTGCCCCACCACCCTCACCACCACCCTAGGTGAACAAACACTTATATAGTGAGGGTCATGTGAGGCTAATAACCTATCAGCTCACTTTCCCATTAGTAGGTTTTCAACTTTCTCCACTAGTGGTCACAATTTCATTACTGTAGCTTGGCTATAAGAAAGGTCTTTCTTTCTTTCTTTCTTTCTTTCTTTCTTTCTTCCTGATCAGGCTGCAGTTTAGCTCATTGGAGCTGGTGGAGGACATACTGCATAAATCTCCATGTTAATTAAATTGGATCAAATAAGTCTGCTGCAACAGGAGCTCCTCGGGGCTCAACGTGTTTTTCCTCTTAGGGACTTGTGCCAGCTGGAGCTCCGACTTGAGTCAGGGGCTGTTTATGAAAACGTCTCCCACCTCATCTGCCCCTAATATGCACTTTAGCCCCTTCCACCTACTCAGTAAGCCTGCTTTTTTCTGTTCTCGGTGGCTGGAATATCTTCCTGTCCCTTCACTCAGCTGATCTTCGTGGTGATTACTAAAAACTGTTTCTTATTTCACAAATACTATTAGCTGATAAGTCATGCTTTTTAACCCTGTGTCAGACTGATCTTACTCTCAATAATCCTCCATGCGGTGGCCTTTTGAAACTGCTTATTCTCTTAGCTAACTTGTTATACTGTTTATAGTAACCCAGTCCAGATCCTATTTAATGATTACATCATCCTAGTTATGGAACTCACTTACTGATTTTTAGTTTTAAATTGATCTGCATGCTAGGCTTTATCTAATCACACTTGATTTTCCCTTCCACCTGCCTGGGCTTGCTGTTATAGCCATATACCTGTTCCCCTCCTCTCATTTCAGCATGCCTCCCCCCAGTGGCAAGATGCAAAGGGCCTAAAGATTGCCACCTCAGTATTCACAGCCTTCTCATCAACCTCTCAAACCTAATGGCTTGGGTTGCCCACTACAATCTGGACATCCCAGGGATCTCTGAAACCTGGCTTAAACCTGTCCACCCTGACTCTGTGTGTGCCCTCCCTGGTATCTTGTGATCAGACAGGACAGGGCGGGTAACAAATGGGGGGGTAGACTGTTGCTGTACTATAAATCCCATCTTAAAGTGACTGTCATACCTCACCCCCCTTGTGAGCTCCTACATGCCCTTCTCCTATTAGGCAACACTAAGAAGCTACACCTGGTCTACGTGTACAATCCATCAAAAAGCGGTGTTTGTGGCCTCCCCCATCTCCTTGACTGCCTCAGTCCCAAGGTGGGGACCAGTGAACTCTTAGTGTTTGGGGATGTTAACCAAAACTGGCTGAGTGGTAATGCCAAAACTTATGAACCCCTTCTGTCTAGTCTTTCCCTTAGCCAACTTATCACCAGGCCACCAGACCCTCTTCCTCTGTGGAAAAAGGCTCTCTTCTTGACTGGATACTGAGCAATAGGCCTGACCATATCTCAGCCTCTGGCCTGTTCTCTGATTCCATCTCTGACCATTCCTCTACCTACTGCATCTGGAAGGTCCTTTCTCCCAGGATCCCACCAAAAGTCATACAGATGAGGGACTACTGAAAGTTTGACCTCAATAACTTCCTTACTGACCTCAGTCAGACAGACTGGTCCCCAGTCTATGAAGTATGTGACCTCTGTGCTGCTCTTGACTGCTTCCTAACCATTTTTACCCCGTTGCAAGTCAGACATGCCTCACTCATTAAAAGGAGAGTGAGAAGCACTGTCACAAAATGGTTGCAAGGGGACCTGTTTGCCCTGATGAAGCTTAGGGACAAAAGCTGTCAAAAATACAAGGCCTCTGGGGACAGATCAGACTTTGAGGTTTACAGGCAACTCAGGAACTCATACAAGCGGGTGATCTGCTCAGCTAAGAATGAATTCTGCAAATCCTCCCTTGACGTGTCTGCAAAGAACCCTAGAAGCTTCTGGTGCACTATCAAACATACTGTTAATGGTTCTGCCTGCCCCCAGGTCTCCAACTTGCTAATCAATGGAGTCAGCTGCAACAATGCCCTAACTATAGCCAATGCTTTCAATGTCCTGTTCTCTGACCTGTCTGCCTATACTTCCACGCCTTCAATTACAAATGATCTGGGTCCCACTAGTAGTGCTGTGCCCCATCCTCCTCCCCCTTCCTTCTACTTTAATTCTGTCATCTGCAAAGAGACACAGAAGCTCCTAGCAGGTCTCTCCCCTCACTCTAGCACTGGGCATGACAACCTCAAGCCCAAACTACTCAACCTGGGGTTCCCCACTTCGCCCGACCAATCTCCCACATTCTCAACTCGTTTCTCATATCTGGGTCTATCCCAGCCATATGGAAGATGGCTCACATGATCCCAGTCCTCAAGCGTGGTGATCCCAAAATTCTCAAAAACTATTGCCCCATAGCGATTCTATCTGCAGTAAACAAACTGTTTGAAAAAGTAGTGGCCTCCCAGTTTGCTCTCTTCCTCCAAATCTACAGCCTCCTCTCTTCTGCGCAGCATGGGTTCCACAAAGGGCTTGCACAGGTCACCTCCAAAATCAGAACTGCGACTGACCAAGGCAAACTCACGGGGACCGTCTTCATCAACCTGTCTAAGGCCTTTGATCTGATTGATCACACTCTCCTGGGCTCTGTCCTCCAGTCCCTCAGCCTTCCCCCCCTCATCCTAGCCTGGTTTACCAACTACCTCTTGGGTAGGCAACAGTACACGAGGTTCCAGAAAGTCATCTCAGGGCTAGCACCAGTAACCTGTGGGGTGCCTCAGGGGTCGGTCCTTGGCCCCTTATTGTTCTCCCTCTTTATCAATCAGCTGCCCTTGGTCCCTGCCTCCGGACATGTCACCCTATATGCTTATGATCTTGTGCTTCTTGCTAGCTCCCAGAATACCAATGAGATAAACTCCAGACTCAACTCTGATTTTGACAGCATCCAATCCTGGTTCAAGGTAAATAAGCTTGTCATCAACCTTCAGAAGATGCAGACGATGTTATTTGGCTCCCTTGCCAAGGTTAGAGCACGGCTGGATGATCTCAAAGTCATTGGTACTGGGTGGGTGACTCTTTAAAGTACCTGAGGGTAACCCTTGACCCTCAGTTGGATCTCTCCCTGCACACACGTAACTCCTGCAAGGCCAGAAACTGTAAACTGGGTCTAGCGTACAGAGCAAAAAGCTGCCTTACCCCAGCTGCCAGACTTGCCCTGCAAAAAGGGGTCTTTCTCTCCATGCTTTGCTATGGGCTCACCTCCTGCATGAATGCCCGTAAATCCTGACTCTCAAAATGGGACACCATGTACAACAACGTGTGTCACTTCACCCTATCAGCCCCTCATCTCACCCATCACTGCCAGCTCTACTCCAGGCTGAGGTGGCTCTCCCCTAGTAATCATCGATCCTTCGTAATGGGCAACTTTACAGACAACATCATCCGATCATCCACTCCTCTGACTCTTGCAGATCTGCTTCAGCCTGCCCCCTCTGGCTATCGGCTGAAATCCATCAACTCCCAGGCACTCATGGTCCCCAAAACTCACTCCCTTGTGGGAGATCGCGCCTTCACGGCCCTTGTCCCCAGAGCCTGGAACCTCCTCCCTGATCGTGTAAGAGTTGCCCCCTCCCACAGCTGTTTCAGGTCCTCCCTCTGGGGCTACTTAAAACAAGCTTCAGACTGCCTCTGCTCTTAGCCATCCTACCCTCCGTGATGTGCCTGTGCCCATTCTTGACTGTGTGTGTATGCACATATGTTCTCTAGTGCATGCTTCACAAATGTACTGCTGATATTTGTTTTGCTTCCTCAGCAGCCTTCTATGGTTGCCACGCCTTAACACTGCAATTGCATTGAAATTGTTATCTGCCTGTACCTGACTGTAGCTCTCTGCCTATGCCTGTCTGTACCGTGTTTGATAGCTGCTACCTTGTCACTGCACTTGGTTACTTTTGAACTTCTCTGCCTGTACCTGACTGTGCCTTGTTGAATTGCTGTTATACTGCCTCTGAATTGTTATTACCTGTATCTTTGTAATTCTCCCAGATCGCACCTGAAAATAGGCATTTGACTGTCTAGTGTGCTTACCTGGTAAACAAAAGCTAAATAAATAAATAAATCAACTCTGAGTTGTAGTTGGATTATGGGTGAAAAACAACATTTTGAATGCCAGGATAAGAACCCTGATCTCTACCACCATTGTGGCCAAGCAGCTCCATGTCTCAGTCCTCTGTGCCATGGGAGCAACTCATCCACCATTTTTGATTTCCCAGCCCTTGTCTTCTTCCTATGGACGGTGACTTGGGTAGCGCTTACTACACAGCACTGTTTAATCCCTATCGCTGTCTGTGGTATGCCATTCAGACATCAGTGTTTTTTCATTATGCTATATTTGTAGCACTATTGTAACCACTTATTATATTGTCCACCTCCAGTGATGTGTAGAAATAAAATAAAAAATTTAAAACAACAAATATGATGCATCCTCAGGATATGAGGAGGCACTTGTAAAATTACAACTGGCAATTAAGGTAATGAAAAGTATAATATCAAACCTGGTATAAACTACCCCAAAGGCACATTTTCACAGTTGGTTAGTGCATGTAATTATACAAAAAGCTTTACATATAAACTACAATATCAGGAAATATAAACCGCATAGAAATCCATTTTGTGGATGTTGGAGTGAAGCAATGAGGATATAAAATTGACAGGTATTCATTTATCACTTCTCCTGAGAGACATTTTATTTAGGATTGTGGAACCATTGAACTCTGTAGTATATTGATTCCAAATATCAGGAATCTATTCTAAAACATTAGATAAAAAGTAGGGCATCATTATATCAGATGCTCAGCCATAATGGATCTATACCTTGGGGGCTCGCTGTAGCCCAGGTGTGAATGATTGCTTTGAACTTGTGCACTTTCTGTAAGAGTTCTATAGAAAATTGTTATTTCCTGTATATAAAGATGGCAGGCATACTTTGTAATAGAAGTGTTTTTTATTGTATTATAGTGGTAATTATCTAAAAGTTGCCTACCTTGAGGTAGCACTGAAACACTCAAGTTACAATTTGCATTGACTGTAATGTGATTCTGTCTGATTCTGCTTCAGTACACCTAGATATACCTCAGTACTGAGAAACTCCTACGTATACCTCAGTACTGAAAAACTTTTATACGGCTATCACTGTATGATTACAACTAAATGAGCATCACAGGAGGCAGTATGGTGCAGTGGTTTAAGGCTCTGAGCTGCAAATTTGGTGACATCCAACAAACCAGACCTAGGTTTGAATCCCACAGTTTCCACTTGCATACTGTGTGACCCTGAGCAAGTCACTTACTTGATATACATTTATATTTACTGATATGGTGGCTTATATGTAAAGCTTTTTTAATACTTTCAACTACTAACTGACTGTTGAAAATATGCCTTGTGGGTAGTTAATACCAGGTCTGATGTTATACTTTTCATTACCTTTTTTGCCAGTTGTAACTTTATGAGCCTCCTCATATCCTGAGGATGTATCACATTAGTATCAGACTGCTAATGTCTCTTTCATGTATGATACTGTATGCCATTTTACATGTAATATGACAAATTTTGAATAGAACCTTTAACAATAAAACAGTATGCTAATTCCTCATATCGTGAACATATACTCAAATCAATTTGCTGCTGTATTGGCTCTGACTAGAGTTTGTTTTCTTATGCTGTCATACAGTTTGCAGTTCCTGCCCATGATGGAATACACAACTGGATGGATGATCAAGAGCCTGTACATTTTTTAAACTAAGAACGGGCCTGCAAGTGGCTGCCTGGATAAGTTATGTGCCCATTTGAGGTTGTGATGGAGTGGGAGGGCCTGCTGGTATCAGCTGGGTGGGGGCTATGAAGAAGAGTGGATTAGAAAGCAGTCAGGCAGGTGGAGGAAGTGTGGTGCGGTTTGAAATGTGCCTCAGAATTAGTAGCGGAATTGCTTCAGTTACAGTAATGGAGTGGGTTTAAATTTCACTCTTTTTTTTTTTTTTTTAACAGGATGGTCTGGTAAGTGATAAAGTGGCTAAGAGAGCAGCCAGGTGGGAGAGTATAGTTGCAGTACAGTAGCAACAGATTTTAGTGAGTGAGAGTGTTGTTGTAGAAACTGAGGATCCACGATGGGATAGCCAGCAGGACAGCTGCAGTAGCATAAGTCATGAAAGTGCTGGCAGTCTGTGTACAGGCAGGGTGAGTCAGCTAATCAAGCGAGCAAAGCGGGGAAGTCACTAGTTTACATAGATTTGGGAGTGCCTGAATCATTGGGGATTGTTTTTTATATGAATTCATTTTATATGAATGAATGTACAATGTAGGAAGACAGCTGCAAAGGCCAACAAAATGCTGGGTTGTATTGCAAGGGGTATATCCTCGAGGAGGGAGGAGGTGATTCTGCCACTGTATAAGTCATTAGTTAGACCACACCTGGAGTACTGCGTGCAGTACTGGCATCCGTATCTGAAGAGGGACATTAAGTTACTGGAGGGGGTGCAGCACAGAGCGACAAAGATGATCAAGGGGCTGGGGGGACTTATCATACGAGAGGAGGTTGAAGGAGTTGAACATGTACTCACTGGAGGAGAGGAGAGACAGGGGTGACATGATTGAAACCTTTAAATACATGAAATTAATAAACAAGACGGGTACAGAGGGGCTGTTCAAAGTAAGGGAGGGGAGGGCCACCAGGGGCCATGATATGAGACTGGAGCGAGGAAGGTTCAGGAGGGAGATGAGGAGACACTTTTTTACAGAGAGGGTGGTGGCTGGGTGGAATGCATTACGTGCTGAAGTGGTATGCAGTGGAACAGTGGACTGCTTCAAACGAGGATGGGACAGGACAAGGGGGAGGATTAATGAAGAGGAAGGGAGTGAGGGAGGGGCAGCTGCAGAATAAAGGGTGCTAGCTGCACATTCGAGCAGACTTGATAGACCTCTAGGCCTTTATCTGCTGGCAAATTTCGTATGTTCATACATGAACTTAAGTTTTACACTATGTGATCTGGTGGGAGGGTGAAGGGACTGGCATTTTAGAAATGGGAGGCCAAATGAATAACGGATTTGTCAACTTGAACAGCATGTGAAACTGAATGTAAAAAATAAACATTAACTGATTCAAACTGTTCTCGATTACTGGTGACTATTAAATGTGGAAATGTGTTAAGTGTTTCTGGCCTTTTTTAGGGGTGTCTGTGTAAGTGTCACTAACTAACTGAAACAATTGCTGCTTTTTATGTTATGAAAATTGTAAAACATGGCACAAGGATTTCGCTAAGTACTGCATCCTGATTGGCAGGATTTGTTTTTTTATAGTGCTTTACACTCCTATAATGCACTGGTCCCAGCCAATCAGGATGTAGGAAATTCTCTACTCATTCTATAATGCTCTTTACACCACACCTAGTACAAGTCACACTTAATACTATTGGGTAAAATGCCTTCTTTGAAGCAAAAGGAAAAAATGAAACAGAAAAATACTTTAGAACTAAAAAGTAATAAACAACAACTTATAAAAATTAGTAATATTTTCATCTGCTTTTTTGGTGCTACCAGTTCTGTAAGGGACTTGATGGATGGCATGTGGAGCACTTACACACCTGTGCGCAGAATGACTTTAGCAAGATTAAAAACTGGTGATTGACAGCCAGCTGCTGTTTCTGTAAATGCCTCCAAAACACAGTTGTGCAGGTGGAATTCATGCAGAATGGCAATTCCGGTTCTGAAATGCTTTTCAGAATTTCTTCTTTAATTATGCTGAATTCCAAAAATCATTATATGTAAATGGTGAAAAAATGGGAAATGAAACATTGTTTAACCAGGAGTAGCACACTAAACTGAAGCTTGTTTCCGGATGCGACCTGGGAGCACTAGGAAGTTAAGTGACTTGCTCAGGATCACACAGAATGCACCTAGGTGGCTGTGGGATTCAAACCCAGGTCTCCAGATCTACAGCTCAGTGCCTTAACCCACTGTGGTTTACTGCCTCCTTAGTGATTCCATGGTTTGCGGAAAATGAGTTCATGGTTTACATATACTGTAAACATATGATTCTGCAGCAAACATTCTGCATTCATAATTTTTGCAGTTCCACTTCTGACAGAATTCTGTGGAATTAGGCTGAATTTCTTTCTTTTTCTTTTTTTTTTTTCAACAAGATTGTAATACAGTGAAAGGCAATGTTTCTTTGCTGACTTCTTAGAAAATTGAGATCACATTTAGAACTAAACCAAATATAAGTTCATAATAGTCCATGCTGGAGTTTTGGATGCAGCCCTAAGTGAGCACTGTATTACCCACAGCATCAGAAAACTCCAACTTTCTGAATCAGCCCCTAAATACATTACTACCCATCCCCTATATTCTCTAAACACCCGTTTTTTCCTACACGACCTAGCACATGCTGACTGGACCCTGTCTACTCCATGTCTGACATTGACTCAGCCCTGTCAAGCTTCCTATGCACTTTCAATAAGGTCTTGGACTCCTATGCCCCACCGGGTTAAAGCCAGGATCAAAAAGCACCACTTTCTGTGGGTCTCCAGCACACTAGTTGCCCTCTGTAAAGCTCATGACAAGGCTTAGTTTTATTTAAATCCACACAAACCACCCAACTAGGCAAGCCTACACCTTTTCAAGAAATGCCTGCACCAAGGCCATGTGATGAGCTAATGCTGAATACTTTTGATCCTGTTTAAACACTGCCCATCCTTCCTCCTTCTGGAAGGTGGCCCACTCCCTTATTAACACTCCCCCTCTCAGACCACCACTCTTACTCTCAAGCAAAATGACCAAACAATTACTGATCCTGTCAAAATAGCAGAAATCCTGAACAACTTCTTCACCACCTGTGCCTTTCCTGACCAGACCTCTCCCCCATGCCCCATTGCAGCCCCCTTAAACCATACTCAAAACACTTTCCTCTCCATTCCCACCTCACCTCACCTCACTGGAGGAAGTTCTAAATGCCCTTTTCTCTTTGAACATCTCAAAACCCAGCCCTGATGGCATCTACCACAAACTTCTGGGTATATCTGCTCCTGCAATTGCTGTTCCCCTCATTTAACTACTACACCTGTCCTTCTCCTCTGGCAAAGTCCCCCAAGCTTGGAAGCTACCCTATGTCATTCCTTTCCACAAGGTTGGTGACCCCTCAGTACTTGGAAACTACCATCCAATCTCCCTCCTCCCTGCTCTTGCCAAACTGCAAGAAGTTCTCATCCAGACCAGACTAATCAACTTTCTCACATCCACAGACTTCCTCTCCCCATATCAATCTGGAGTCAGAAAACATCACTCAACCATATCCTCCCTCCTCCACATCACTGGCCACATCTAATCTACTGCTGACCAAGGCCAACTAACTGCTGCAATATTTGTTGATCTGGCAAAGCCCTTTGATTCTGTTCCCCACCCTCTACTCCTTGACAAACTCAAAGTAGCCATTCTCACCCCCACCAGCAATCCAGTAGTTGAGACTGTACCTTGAAAATAGGTTCCAGACAGTCAGGGTTGCAGACTCCACCTCCCCCCGGCCCCCACTCCCCATACTAGCCGATGTCTCCCAGGGATCGATACTAGGCCCCATTCTGTTCTCCCTATTTATACACAGCCTCCCATCTGTCTGCACAAGATCTCTCATCCACACATATACAGATGACACCATCCTTTTCACATCTGGTCCAGCTGTAAGCTAAAGCTGGCTAAAAATACAGAAGTTCCCATTACTTTCAATGGGTGCGCTGTTCGTATTTCGGTCAGTGTTTTGTCCGACCCTATTTCAGTCTGTGCTCTGTTGCTTGTAGCATTTGTTGCTGCGCTGTTATTGTCAGTGCAGTTATGACCCCGTGCCCTCCTAACTGCTCAAAGCCCAGCCTTTTGCCTAAAGTATTAGTGGATTGTAACCTAATCCTCTGAATTGTATGCTATAACTTGTGTATAGTCATCTGAATGTACAATACAGCTCTGTATAACTTATACAACTGTATATTTATCTCATATATCTATTATGTATTTTCCACTTTGTATCCCCTTCCCTCTCTCCCCGGGTCGCACCTAGAAACAAGCCTTGGCACAGTGTGCCTTTCCCGGTTGTCAAATGTTTAAATAAATAAAAACAATAAAATGTTTCTCAAGGGCTTACTGTTCTTAATTCTTATGTAAGGAATTGATTAATTTTATTAGGAATAAAGCTTAACACCATATTTAATTATTTTGCAGCTGAAGTATTCTTTTGCTGCATACAGTATATTAGTTTAGCATATCTCTAATGTCAGTGGTATTAATTATAGCACTTAATTTGGATCATATTTGATCAAATGTATTTACCCTCTTTGTAAGGCTAAAGTGAGCTTTTTCTATCCTCTGAATTGTTACCGTAAAGTTCATCTATTCCTGATATTATGGAGGTTGACTATCTTTCCATTTTAATAAGATACATTTGAATGCAATATTTATCCCCAGAATTGCTAATGTTTTTTGATAAAGGGTATCAGATTTATATGCTTGTCCAGTTTGTAATATAATGCATTTGACTGTTTTAACCAGTGGTATCCCAGTTGAATGGTTTCAATGTTGCCAATATATTTGTCCAGAATATATCAATACCTGGGCAGGTTAAAAAGCTAGTACACTGCCTAAAACTAATATTAGTTTTTAAAGCCAATCAACCATTGCTTTTCATATGTGATGTACTTTTTCTTTTCCTTTTGTTTAATCAAAAGGTTGTTTATCTAATGTTAGAAAGTGTGATGTGTGTGTGACAGCACTGTGCCTGGCAGCTGACATATTTATCTATATTCCCCCTCCACTACATCATCAACATTGTGACCTCACTGACTGTGACATCACTGCTGCTTAGGAACAGCCACGCAGTAGCTGCCAGCTCAGTCACCTGTGATGTTACTGTCAGTGAGATCACAGTGCTGTGGGGGGGGGCATAAAGATAGATTTGTCAGCTGCCAAAGTGAGAGCTGTTCCACACACCCAGCACAATATTATCTCATAAAAGACTCTCTACTGAACAAAAGGAAAAAGGAAAATACTTCAGAAATGAAAAGTTACAACTGACTACTTTTTAAAATGTGCATTATTTTACTTTCTGCCTGTTTTGGTTCCACTAGCTCTTTAACAGCATATGTTCCAGTGTCCCTATAGAACTAATGTATTTTGGACATGCTTTACTGATTTCAGGACTAATCGAGCTTAGCCGATGTGGTGTAAAATATGTCCTATGTATTACATTAAAATATGTTTGTTGCAGCTTGGAATAAATTATTCCCCTTGAGGTGTAATTAATAATCGTTAGCCATTCCAGGTTGGAAATTCATATACTGGCTTTTTCTTGCCATTTATATTTTAGTTTGGCCAGGGGCTGAGTGTATTTAGCTATGATGAATCCATAAATTGTTGACAGAATTTTATGCCTTATATTACTGGAAAGGATTTGTTCCAAGTGATTTAATTCTGGGAGGTCACAGTTTTTTTGTAATGTAATTTCTGATTTGTAAGTATCTGAAAAATGCATATTGGGGAGGTCATATGCATTTCTTAATACTTGAAAATCACACAATCCATTATGGTCAAACAGATCACAGATTTGAGATAGTCCTTTATTATACCATGTCCTATAATGCAGGTCTGCAGTTGAGAGTCCAAAGTAATCATTAAGGTGTGTTAGAGGGTTGGGGGATATTTTGTTTGTTATGTTCAAGAGTTGTGATATTTTATCCCATACCCTAATGGCCATAATCATACTCAGACATAATGAATCAATTCTAGATCTGTATGGTCCAGCACACAACAGATGTTTAATATGACTATAAAGGCAGAAATCTGCCTTAACCTGGCAGGGCAACCACTGTGGTTCATTATGGAACAATGCATGTATGGGTGCCATATTGGCCAATAAAAAATACTAATAGAAGTTAGGTAACGAGAGGCCACATTTCGTTCTGGACCATATAGATTTTATAATTTTATCCTAGGTTTGCTACTTTTCCATAGAAATTGCCTCATCATTCTTTCTATTTGAATAAAAAAACTTAACTTTAAGGATAATTGAGATATTCTGAAATAAGAACAAAATCCTTGGTAGCATGTTCATTTTAATCACATTGGCTTGTCCTATGAGGGTAAGTGGTAGCGTTTGTCACTGTTCTCATTCTGCCTGGATTTTATTTAATAAGGGAACAAAATTGATTTCAAATAATCTTGCTAAGTCTTAGTCTATGAGGATGCCCAGATATTTTAGTTGAGTTACCTTGTAGATATTTGTAATGGTTGGATTTTGGAATGGGTCTGCATGATTTTTTGATTCCATCAACTTGAATTTTCCCCAATTTATCTCATAACCCGGAAGATTGCCACAAGTTGTTATAATGCTTTTTAGCACCTGGAAGCTCTGACTGATGTTACTCAGATATAACAACACATTGCTGGCATATTGGGCTGGCAATATAGCCTAGAAGTTAGAGTAATGAGCTGTAAATGAGCTTGGTACATTCAGCAGACAGACCTGGGTTTGATTCCCCAAAATCTCCACTTGCATGCTGTGTGACTGTAAGCAAGTCACTTAACCTCCCCAGTGCTCCTGGGTCACCTCTGAAAACAGGCACTTGTGCCTAGTGGGCCTAACCCGGTTACCAAAAGAATAAAAAAATATGTAAGCTGATCTTATTCTCAATGCCATTCATGATTAGCCCTTTTATATCTTTAGACTCTCTAATAGCTATTGCTAGTGGTTCTATTGCTATAGCAAACAGCAGCAGTGATAGAGGGCATCCCTGTCTTGTCCCCCTGTATAACCTTATCAGATTAGAAAGGCTTTTATTTGTCTGAACTTTAACATAAAGCTCTGAATATAATATGTCAATCCAGGTTCTGAATTTGGATCCAAAACTGAAGTTGTCTAATAGTGCTTTTAAGTAATTCCACTCTATCAGGTCGAATGCTTTCTCGGCATCTATAGATAGGCATGAATAGTTGTCTGTTTTGAATTTGTTGACCAGGTTAATTGTGTGCCTAATACTCATCCTTAGATATCATTCTTTATTAGTTCCATTCTGGTCTTGATGGATAATGATAGGAAAAATCCATTCTAACCAACTGGCCAATATTTTTGCTAATATTTTAGAGTCAGCATTTATCAAGAAAACTGGGTGATATGAGCCTGGATTAAGAGGGTCCTTATCTTTTTTTTTAAATAAACAAATGATAGCTTTCTTAAGTGATGGAGGCAGTGTTTGTTGGGAAAAAATATAATCAAAAAGCGTTTTAGTTGGAGAACCACATATTGTGAAAAGATGTTATAAAAATTAAGTGAGAGGCTATCTGAGCCTGATGATTTACCAGTTGATAGTTTATTTATAGCTAATTATATTTCTTTTATAATATCTTCTTCCAGGGCCAATCTGTATTCTAGTGTAATTTTTGGAATGTTTACTTTGGATAGAAAGGCCTCTATTTCTCTTGTGTCATGTTTGCTTTCAGAGGTGTATAGACTTTTATAATACTGTTCAAATATCTGATTTACTGTAGAACTAGAATATACTGCTGTCAATTAATAATCACTATAACTGCACTGTACCTTTAATGAGTGACATTAAGTTGACAGCGGTATTTCTTTGATGTACATGCCACGTGGCGTTTCGGCTGTAGTATGGTTTCAGTGTTTCAGTGTTTTTGTCAATTTTATAAGAATAAAAGACATCAAACAATTTAGTACTGCATGTGAAAATACGATTTATTTGTGAATTAGTGGCTAATACCCCCCAAAAAAGCACTTAGATGCAGTCTCGTTTTGCTACTGTGTTTCTGCGTTTCGGCATTTCGGCATCAGTGCGCACTCAGCTCTCAGTCATCAACATCATCCATAGGAATCACCTCTGAAAATTCAAAAGAAAACTAAATATATACTGGTATCGTATCTCCCTTAAAGAACTCAAAGTAGTGCTTTGCCGATCAAACATTCTGCATGGGCTTGCATAATCCCAGCTTTCTCAAACTCTCTTAGGCAGTCCTCTGTGCAGGCACTTAAATTCATAAAGCTGCTCACTAGCCACTGTGCATGTCTGTTTTTAAAGGTAGTTGTTCTGAGGTCCACAATAATATCACTACTTGTGCTGCCACCGTTTAGCTGGTCAGAGATATGGGACGCATACCAGTCACAGAAATGTTGCTTCAGTTCATCCTTAAACACTTTGTTAACTGTGATATCTAGGGGCTGAAGGAGATCAGTGCAAGAAGCAGGGATGAAGATCAGAGTGATGAGATTCTTGTCAAAATTAAGGATCACATCTTCAGTTGTATGTCCATGAAACAGGTCTAAAATCAGCAGACTTCTTTGACAATCTGGCAGGTTGTTTTTAATCTTGATGTTATTGATGTGGGGGACAATAACTGTATTTGTGTAGTGGATAATGGTTTCAGAGTGTGTCCAGTGGTTCTCTGTGTGAGTAATGTCCCAACTTTTAGGGAATGCATAGTTTGGGTGGCACTGGTTTGTCTTCCCCGATAGAACGCTTGAGGTGGTAAATACAGTCCAGAAAGGGTGCAAGCAAGTATTACAGTGACCTTGTGCTTATCACCAAGTCTTGAGACCTCGACTTGTTTCTTACCAATTGTCTCCATCATCCACTGAGACCAAGGTAGCAAGTAAACCCCTGTCTCATTTAAATTAATGATGAGGTCTGTGGGTATGAGTTTTTGACTTGCGGCAGTAGAGATGCACCTCAAGAACTTCTGTTTTAGTGAGTCAAAGTCAACTTGGGTCTTTTATGCTGTTTTGGTCCCCTTTATCTTGCTAAACCCCATACAATTTAAAAACAGCCATGACCATTGGCGAGAGAAAGTTAGGTTGCCGCCATTTTCTGCTAGCATTTCGGGATGAGAGCTTTTTACAATCCTTGTGGCAACTGCAGTTAGCACTCTGCCATTCACCCTCAGAGATTTGACCTTCTACCCTCAGAGATTTGACAATAGCTTTAAGCTCATTCTCAACATCTGCTATCAGTAGTGGTGGTCTGCCTTGGGTTTTTATTGGCAGCGACTTCTGCACGGACTGGGGGTCAGGAGTACTCTTCAGTTTAACAAGATAGTCAAAGTCAAAGTCAACTTTATTTAAAAAGACGCCCAATCCTGAAGGCTCTGGTCGCCGCACATAAACTATACAGTATGTCATACTGTGTACATTAGAGTTAAAATATCATACATATAACTTAAACTCCAAAAGCCTGCACAAATAAAAAGGTCTTAAGATGACTCTTAAAGGCCTCTATAGTGGGGGCCCTCTCTCATTTCAAGCGGCAAAGAGTTCCAAAGAGCTGGAGCAGCAACTCCAAAGGATAGATCCCCTGCTGATTTCAGCCTAGCTCTTGGAACTGTGAGGAGGCCACCACCTAAGGAGCGGAGATCCCGGACAGAGGTGGACAGTACCAGGAGATCAGAAAGGTAACCAGGGCCTTGTCCATGTAGGGTCTTATAGGTGAGAAACCCCACCTTGAACAAAACTCTCCACCTGACAGGCAGCCAGTGCAATTCACGCAATACCGGAGTAATATGACAGAACTTACTTCGTCCAGTCAAAAGCCGGGCAGCAGCATTTTGCACTAGCTGCAGTCTGCGAAGAGAAGTTCCAGAGACCCCGAGATAGAGCGCATTACAGTAGTCAAGTCTCAAAGTGACTAAGGCATGTACCAAAGTAGGGAGGCCCGGAGCTGGAACAAGGGGCTTAATCCTGGCAATATTTCTAAGATGGAAAAAGCAGGAATGCACCACGGAGGATATTTGGGCCTCCATGGACAAGTTCCTGTCAAAGATCACACCAAGATTACGCACCCTTGGGGAGGCCATCAATGACACAGCTCCTAGCATGATGCCAGTCGCAGAATCACCCTTAAATGTTCTAACAGTACTTTTATTAATCTTATTTTTATATTTACACTCATAAAAGCGTACTGCATTCATCACCCCATACTCACATGAGTACTGTCCAATCTCAAATCGGACTTCGGGCTCATACACTTTATACTATACCTTTTTCTTTTTGCAGGAGGGGAGGTGGCAACAGATGACAGCTCATCTGTGACAGCTTCATCCATTAATCTAGAAATACCAGCTGTCACACTCAGGACATCTGCAATTTCCACTGTCTGCAGAGCCAAAAGATCCCTCTTAACTGCCTTTCGGGGTGGAGTGTTGAGCCAATGCACAAGCGACATCGTAGCAAGAAAAACAGGTTGAGGTACAGCCATTCTTATTAAACTGAAAGTGTAGCCAGTGACAGAGTGCGATGTAAGTTTTATGCGATGACGCTCACAATCGGTGATCCATGATATAAACTTTACGTGGATATTTATAGTTATACAGTATATCTTCTCGAACATTAGATATATTTCTATCTTTTTCTTCAGTACTATTAATTTTTTTATCTTCATGTTCTTTTTTAAGTTGCCAAGACAATATCTTGTCTGGTTTATCCCCTTTGTTGTAGTATTTGCTTTGCATTAATAATAATTGGCATTCGGACTCTAATGTGGCTTGCATATTGTGTACTTTTTTCAAGAATAATAATTCCTGAGTTAAAAACTGAAATTCAGAAAGGAATTGACACTATAAATATTTCTCTGCAAACACTTAATAGCATGGCTATGGGCCTCAGAAATAAAAATGGCTGCACTCACTTTGGGGACAGACCCAATTGAAAACCAGGTCAGCAATATCGAAGACAAACTTCAACTTTTACAGAAAACAGTACTGGAACAAGCTGAGCATTTATCAAGGTTGCAGAAACAAATCACGGGGCAAGAAGACCACTCCAGAAGAAACCATTTAAACTCCTATGTATCCCAGAAGGAAAAGAAGGTCATGGAGACCCACTCCCCTTCTTTGAGAAAATGCTTACCATTGCAATGGGTTTGATATTCCCAGATAAGATGAATTATAATTGACAGGGCACACAAAGGTGGTGCAATAAAAAACACAACAGATGGCAGTACGCAGACCGATTTTGCCAGGCCTGTGTATGCAAAATCACAGTATTATACAGACCATAAAAGAATACTGAGGAAGGCTCATCTGGAAAAAGGGCAGCAATTTGAAGGGATTAAATTTTTGGTGTTCCCAGATTTTAGTGTTGAAATCATCCAAACCAGAAAGTTATTTGATGAAGTAAAAGCAATGTTGAAGGATTTGGATATTAACTTTGCCCTTTCGCCCCCTGCCAGATTTAGTTTTTTTCTGGCATAGATGCATGCAATATTTCACTGATGCAAGCAAAGCAGAGGAATACTTGCAGTCCCAAGCAAATTCTTGTCACACATTTGGCAATCTAACAACACAGAAAGAGCTGCAGACTCATTAGGCCAAATTTCTGAAATTCTTGCAGAATTCCAGCGGATGTGGAATTTAAAAATTCCATGCAGCTCTACTCCAAAATCATCTCTATGCCATAAACCTTTCTTTACCCTTTTGTAATATAACTGGAAATGTGGTTAAGCATGTGGTCTCCTTAATATACCTACTGTCCTTTTTTATTTGTTCACTTTCAAATAATCTTGGTTTTCTCCCTTTTTATTTAGAGTCCCTTGTTGATGTGGCCTTTCCTTGCTCAATGCTAATTTTTTTTCAAAAACGATCAATTCTGGAACCAAGTGACATCAGTTGAGTGGAAGCTCACTGTACAAATTTCACTGCAGGGCCTACACTCAAATGCTGCCAGCAGGTTCTATAACTGAGTGCTCAGTAATTGGAATTTTGATCATCAGGCTTGTGGTTCTCTTGCAGAAAGAGATGTTTATTTTTTGGAAACTACGAGCATCCAAACTTATGAATAACAAGCAGGAAAAAGATGCCCTTAACAAGACAGCCTAAAAAAGGAGGTGGAAGACAAAATAATTTCAAAGTGGACAAATAAAAAAGGACATTAGGAAAATTGCATAGCCCATACACATGCCCACATATAAGGTAAAGTAAGGTTTATGCTCTTTTTAAAATCTCCATGATTATGCTGGGCTCTATGTCCCAAAGATTTTTCATCCTACGTGCCACAATACACAGCAAATAGGGCCCAGTGATGGATATCCTAGGTGTTGCTTGGGTACTGGTAGATACACAAACACACCCTACTGTGTTGGCTAGAAATGTCATGAATGCACAAGCAGCTGAGCAGCTGAAAGGCTGGTTGGAGCAGGGGACGATGCGTGGGTGTTTTACAGATGAGCTTGGAGAACTCCGTATGCATGATGCCATTTATACTCTGCCAGACTGGTGTCAGGGGCAGGTTTTTTAATATATCAGACATAGGTCTGCTGTAACAGGTTCATGCCTTGTCACAACAGGCCCCCAGTCATAGAGGGTTAGGGAGAGAATAGTGGCTGTGGGGTGTAATGTTACTAAAAATGCAATTTTGCAAAAGTCGTCATGTCAGTCCTTCTGTGGACTGCTTTATCCCATGATTCCCATCTTCCACAGAGTAGAGGATCTTGTTTGAGATTGGTCAGAACTTCTAATTGGAAACTTTTAGTCTGGTTCAGGTCATCCCCCTGGCTACCCACAGTACCATGTGATAACAGCTAAAACAAAAAGACAGAGTGTTACAACAGCGACCACAAATCACCGGAAAAAATGCTGGCGATCAGCACAACAGCTACACAAACAAAAGCAACAGCACATCACAAAAACAAAACTAAACATATTAAATTACAACATTTATGTGGGGGCTGCACCCCTTATGCCCCCCATTATTAAATAACCAACTTTGGGGGACAGACACTGGGGAAAAGAGGCAAACATGGGAGGGGCTACTAGATGGGAAGGTAGTGTGCAGGGGGAGAACATAGGGGGAGCAACCTACAGATGGGGGTACACACAGTCGGGGCATAAAAGCCACCGCCCAAAAAAATCCCCCCAAAAAACACAACAAAACAATGATCAGCAAAATAAACCCCACACCAGTACTGGACCACGGACCACCATCATTACAGACCACAGCCCTACCCACCACACTAGATGGCCAACACAATCAGCCTTGCCAAAACAACCCTACAACTTTCTTCCGTGTGCTCCTGTGTACCTTCCCTTGCTATGCCATACCTCACTCTCTTCTAAATTTGCTCTCCTTCCTCCTCGATATTCTGTAACTGTTGCTATTAATCCAGGCACTCAAATTGAGTCGCCTATTTGATGGGTTACTTTGGCCATTCTCCTTGTGTGGAACTATACATTCATGCATGTGGTTAGCCGAGGGATAGTTAGTCCACCCTATATGCCATGACATCCTTACACAGAAATGTAGAAACAATTCATTCAACATGTCTTGTTTTACAGTGAGTTCACTTCAGAAGAGTGGGTGAATTTGGGGTCTGAAGAACTCATAATAAGTGATAGCTCAGTGCATAGATGCAATAGGATTCACAGTCCCAACATCATTCCTGCTGAACTCTAAATAAGGATGTCCACAATGCCCCAAAGTCTCTACAGTCAACATCACGTACATAGAAAACAAGCATTTGTCAATGCCGAATGTTCACTTGTTGCATTTCTGTTATACAGGGTCTTGCTTGTACAAATCTTACTATATAGTTACCCAAGATGGACCAGACAAGAAGTAATATGTCATTTGTAGTGGTCCAGGGTCCTAATTTTACTCAGTTTTACTAAATGTTTACCCAGTATAGACCTGATGAGATGCAATATCTCATTTTCAGTTGTGTCATGCTTGTACACATTTTTAGATTGTATTTATCCAGATAGACCACCTGAGAGGCAATATCAAATTTTTAGTGGACTCCCGGATTTTGACCCCAGATTTCCAAAAGTCTTTTTATGACTTGACAGGCAGCAGCAATCAATGTATGCTCATAACTTTATTGTTTTTTTTTCATATTTTTTACCCCACATTTTCAACATAGCCTTCTTATGACCCCACCTCATGAATAAGGGAAGAGAAAATGTTCAGATCCTGCCCAAAAGGTGATTTCAAGCAGCGACTGTGAAATTGCCTTTTGAGATGGATTTGCATAATTTCACTGCCCTTGTTCATGAGGTGCTGTAGGGTTTCAAAAAAGGCCATGTTGAAAATTTGAGGACAAAATATTTACAAAATGACCATGTTGTGAGTACAAGTACAAAACCAATTGAAATACACTGAACCGCATGCCTGATTTCCTCAGTTCCTGGTCCAGCACCGAGTAGTGAAGATGTGTCTCTGGTCCAAAGAGGATTATGGTGTTGGACTCCCTGTAGCTAAGTAAGGGGGGGTGTTATGTGGTGGATGCTGAGAAGGAGGGTAGGATAGGAGGAAGGTAATGGCAGCAGTGTGCTGGCAGTGGCAACAGACATCGATGAATGATTTTCTCTTATACAGGGTGTAGAAAAATTAAAAAAGACTATGAGGGATGGTTTTATTTATTTCAGGTACTGACACTGGGGATTGGGCACCCCAGTGCTAGTGTTATATTTGGTGACACCGAGGGTGGGCTCCCCAGTGTTGCATAATGAAAACGGGCAGGGTGGTGGGTACTGGTTGGTACCAGGAACTGGGCACACAGGTGTTGTAAAATTAAAAGTAAGGGGTGAGTTTGTGTGGGGTGGAGGCTGCTAAGTGAGAGGGTCAAGTGGGGGGAGGATAAAGGTGGTGGTGTGCTGGTGAGAGCAACAGACATCGATGGACAGTTTTCTTTTTTACAGAGTATATAAAAATAAAATTAAATTAAAAAGACTGTGAGGGATAGTTTTTTTTTAAATTTCAGGTACCAACACTGGGGATTGGGCACCCCAGTGTTAATGATATGTTTGGTGACACTGGGGGTGGGCTCCGCAGTGTCACACACTGAAAGGGATGGAGTGAGGAAACTAGCCAGCAGTGGGGATTGGGTTCCCCGGTGTCTGAAAATTAAGTAGGGGAAGCAATGGGAGGTGGAAGGGATACTTGGCATGGGGTGGGAGGGATTGTTTTTATGTTGAGATGGGGACTACAGCAGTGCTACACATATGTAGCCCCCGACGGCACACACCTTTGAGTCAGACCCAAAGCAGATATCAGAGGAGCTTCCCACTTTTTACTAGAATCTTTACAAACAAGAGGAGTTGGCAACCTATCAGGAAAAAATAAGAAATTTCACAAGAGGCAAAAGACTCACTGAATAAGCCAATAACAATGGAGGAGGTCTACACCATGATAGGGATCCTAAAGCGAAAGAATGGTCTAGGCCCAGATGGGCTAGCCTCAGAATTTTATAAAACATTAAGAGATGAACTCCTGCCTCACCTTGGTAGAATTTGTAGGGCAGTACAGGAGGGAGAGGACTTCCCACCCAATGTGGCAGCACACCCAAATTTCAATACTGTAATACCCAAATCTGGAAAGGACCCAACACAATACAGATCTCACAGACGAATCTCCCTTTTAAATGTGGATCAGAAGGTGTTTACCTTCATACAGGTGGGCAGACTCCAGGGCTGCATGGGATGTATAGTACACCTGTATCAGAGAGGCTTTATGAATGGTAGACTGAGCCACGATAATATTAGATACCTGCTGAATCTAATATCATGGCAACACAGATTTCCAGAACTTGCCCCGGCAATCTTTATGGATGTGGAAAAAGCATTTGACCAGGTGGACTGGAGATTCCTCCACAGAACCCTGGAGGAGATGTGTGTAGGAGATAAATTCCAGACCAGCAAAGAAACCTTGTATGCCTTCCCACAGGCAGTGGTCAAGGTGAATGGAATTGAATCAAACCACTTCTGTTTAAGAAGGGGGACCAGATATGGGTGCCTCCTCTCCCCCCATCTGTTCACAATGTGTATTGAACCCTTGGCAGCAGCAGCAGTATGGGAGAAACCAAAGACAGAGGGAATCAGGGCAGGTGACTGAATCCACAAAATCTCACTATATGCAGATGATTCTCTATTTTTGTCACATCCCCATGGACATCAGTGTTAGCCCTCCTTGAGAAACTTAAACTATATGGAGAGGCCTCCGTTTATAAAATTAACATAGACGAATAAGAAGCGATAAGATTAGAGGGAACCTGTACCCTAGAATTTAGAGTTGCTATTCCATTCAAATGGACAAAAACAACATGGTACGATACCTATGAGTTAGAATCTCCCTGAATTTTGCATTGCTCTTCTCCCCTAACTACGACAAACTGTTTGGGGAAATTAAAACAGACAGAGTCAGGTGGGAGCTACTCCCCCTCTCACTGGCAGGGAGAGTGGCTACTATGAAAATGAACATCCTTCCGCATCTTTTGTCTCTCTTTCAAGCTCTCTTTATTAAGATACCAGAACTCTTCTGGATGCAATTTCAGAATGAACACTTTCTTTCATGTGGGCAAATAGAAGAGACAGAATAAAGCACAAACTGCTAACACACCTGAGGGAGCAGGGTGGACTGGCAATGCCATGTCTGAGGCTTTACTACATTGCAGCCAAACTGGTGCCGGTAGTGTCCTTGATCAAACAAAAATCTGACACAGCTTGGGTGGAAATGGAGGCTAACCTGACATTGCCAGTTCCATTGTTTACCCTTCCTTATACAACACTCATCCCAAGAGCGTGGACAAAAACAGCAAACCTGTGGACAAAACACACCCTCCATATTCTAGCCAAGACTAGATAATAACCAAGACCCCCAATGACATAGGACCTCTCCCACAATAACCCAGAGTTTCACCTTCCAGTGACAGACCCAGGGCATTGCTGGTAGAACAGACTAATCCTGACTAGATCTCAAGCACTGGTACACAATAATATCTGCATATAATTTAAGGACAAAAATATGACCTCCTCCAACAAGACATTTTTAGATTCCTCCAATTGCGACATTATCTTATTTCCCACAACTTGTTCCAGAAAGTAGATAAGGAGCTTAGCTCTCTGGTGAGTTTTTTATATTGGGAAGCTATTCTAATTGGTTGGGGGGGGATTATTTCCAGTGCATATAAAATGCTACAAGGCTTGGACAACCTCGACTCACAGGTCATACACCTCTGATGGGAAAAAGAAATGGGGCTCCCCATTTGAGTCAGAGAAGGAATGGAAGGTACTATGGGAGAAGGGTTGGAAGGTCACAGCCTCTCCTAGTTGGAAGAAATACAGTTGGAAATGCATTACCAGAGTCTTCCACCCCCTGAACATCATGCAGCAGCTTGGAACAGGAGGGTCAAACCTGTGCTGGAGAGTTTGTGGTGCAATCAGCATGCACTATTACATGTTCTGGACATGCACCACAATGCAAGTATATTGGAGGCAGATACGTAATGAGCTATGCAGGGTGTGGAATGACACCGTCCCTTGTAATTTAAACAATTTGGTGCTGGGGACCACAACAAAGGAGGCAAGAAACAGGCAGCAGCAAGGCTTGCTACATGTTTTATGTATTGGGGCCCTTAATTCATTATCTCCTGGTGGCCATTTTGTGTCAGATTAGCAATGGATAGTAAAGACTTTATTTTTTTTTGGTTTTATTAATTTAACAATAATTGGAATTACAGTCCTTTGAGTCAATGACTCCTTTGCAAAGGTTTCAAGACATGATACAGTAGTAAACATTACAATACAGCAGTACAGTAGTAAACATTAAAATGCACAAATAAGGAGATTCCATAAGTGAGTGCAGTGGTAAATATTGCAGTACAGCAGTAGACATTACAAATGTACCCAATAAAGTGACTCGGAAGTTGCATTACAATGCAGAGATTTAGGAGAATCAAGATAACACAGTCTAGGGTAGAAGTTGACCCAGCATTTAAAGTTCTATTACAAAGCAGAGACTAAGGAGAGTCCACATAACACAAATTAGGGTAGAGGTTGACCCAGCATTTAAAGATTACCTATTCATAGAATACAAGGAGTAGACAAACAAGGAGGGGCCCACCAGAGAATCAGGTGCATTTTGGGTTGAGATGAAAAAATATGGGACTAGTTGAAGTCGCAGGCTGAGGACTCAAGGAGTGGATTCCTTAGGTTGGACTTAAAGAGGCCGAGCTTGAACTCTAGAAAGTTTGAGGCAGGAAGGCCATTTAGCCAGAGGGGGGCTTTGTGTGAAAAAGCTCTTTGGCCCAGGGATGTCCTGCAGCAGAGAACTAGTAAAGAGGCCCTGGTGGCACTCCTGGAGGTCCTTCACTGAAAGACTGGTTGGATGAGAAGGTGAAGTTCAGGTGGGGTTAGTCTGAAATGAATTTTCTTGATGAGCAAGCAGGTGTAGTATTTGAGTCTCCCCTTGAAGGTTAACCAGTTCATGAGCTTGTATAGCTCACAGGTGAGAGTCAATCTATCACAACCTGTAACAAGTCAACAAGCTTTATTTAGTGCCATTTTTACATGGTGTACGGCAGTGGGGTCAGTGGAGCCATAGATAACTATACCATAATCTACTAGGGAGAGGACTGATGATGACACTGCTAGGTGTATTGCCTCAGGGGGAAGGCAGTGTTTATGATGGTATAGGAGTCCAAGTTGGGCATTGAGCTGGTCAGCTACTATTTGTTTGAGGGCCTTGGAATCAGGGAACAATTGAGATCGGGCGATAGTTATTTGGGGAGGAGCGGTCCCCACTTTTTAGGATGGGGTAATTACAGCACATTTCCAGAGCAAGGGGAATTGGCTGAGGCAGAGGGACAGGTTCAAAATTTTAGTGAGTGGGGAGAGGACCTCATCTAGGGCAAGGTGGAGGAGTTTTAATCCAGGGATTCACCATTGTTGCCAGTCTTGCCCAGGGCTTTGGAAATGTAGCTCTTTGCCTCATGGGTGGAGATGATCTGGAGACAAAAAGGGGTGTTAGCAGGGGGCAGTGAGCATCTATGGGATCGGGGGGGTAAAGAAGTTGGAGGGAAGGATGCTGCTAAGGTCAGAGAAGGTGGCATTCAGGATGTTGGCTATAGCCAGGGGGTCCTGGGTAAGGGAGCCATCAACTGAGAGCTGATACGGAGGGGGTTCTGGCTTTTCCACTGTGGTCTTCGATATTATTCCAAAATTTTCACCCAGCACCCCACATGGATAAAAGAGCTTGGTGATAGTAGTCGGCTTTAGCTTGGCAGATAGCCCAAGTGAATTTATTCCTTGCTTCTCTGTAATGTTGTCTGTCCTGGGGAATATGTGAGTCCAGAGCTTTGTACCAGAGATTATCCCATAGCAGTATTTGGTCTAGTAGAGCCTGGGAGATCCAGGGGGTGTCTTGTTTTTTTGTAATCTGATTTGAAGTGGCAAAGATATCACAGGTGGTGTTGAAAATAGAGATGAAATGGGAAAGGGCGGCATCAGGGGACTAGGCTGCGTAAATGGGGGACCAGTTGCAGTTTGTGAGGTAGGTTTTGAAGTGGGGCAGAGAGCCTTTTTTTAGTCGCCTAAGGTAGGAAACTTTGAGGGATGCAACAGGGGGGCTCTTGTTAGACCACCAGCAGGTTACAGGGGAGTGGTCACTTAGGATGTCTAGGAGCACCGAGACTTTTGAGAGGCTCTTGGTGAGGATGAGGTCCAACAATGTTGAGGAACCCATCTTGCCATTAAGTCAAGTGGGAGACTGAACAACTTGGGTGAGATTCAAAGTGGAGATGGAGTCCTTATATTGGGTGGAGAATGGAGAATACCAACTGATATTAAAGTGTGCAGCTGGGCCACAGTAGAGAAGTTGTGAGGGTCCTGAAGCTTCCCTTCCCCAAGCTGAAAGTGTGCAGCTGGACCACAGTAGAGAGGCCATGAGGATCCTGAAGCTTCCCTTCCCCAAGCCGAAAGTGTGCAGGTACGGATACGCGGAATTAAGCATTGGAGGAGCCTGAATTCAACACTGCTCACACGCTTGCTGAAACGCTGCTCAGCACTCTGTTATGCATGTACTTAAATGCTGAAACTTGAAGGGGCTTAATTTTTTTATGTCCCCATACATGTGCTGATTTAGGTTTCAATTTTCTGAAAAGCTGCATGAGTTCTATGTTGAAATCCTCTGAAGCCAGCTGCTTTGTTACCTGTACTCACGAGTTTGCATTTTGACGCCAAAACCCAGTTAAAATTTTGCTTTAATTTGTCTGGCCAAGATGTAACACAGACAACCAAACGAACCACCTTTAATCTAAATTTTAAGTCAAGGAGCTCAAAGCAAGTTTGTATTTTGGCGCTAAAACCCCTTTTCAAATCTTACTTTAATTTACTCCTAACAGAAGTCACCCCACAGACTGTTTCGGTGAACTACCTTGATTTTAACTTTAACTCCAACAGCAGCACAGGCTTTATCTGTTTAAATTATTTTTTGCAGTAGCACAGCTTTTACCTGTTTATTTGCAGCAGCACAAGCTTTATCTGTTTAATTTATTTCTGCAATGTGCACTTACTGCTGCTTAGGGAAATCTCTGCCTCTGTTTTAAATCAAATCAAACCAGGAGTGTAAGCGCAGTAGCAGCTATTTGCTTCAGTTTCACTCAGGTTGCACTTGCAATTGGCGCTTAATGCTGGCCCTCCCCCAAGCCTCCTACCTGATTTAATCCTGTGCTCTCTCCCTCTCCTTGTCCACAGCTGGGCCACAGTAGAGAGGTCCTGAGGGTCCTGAAGCTGCCCTCCCCCAAGCCGAAAGTGAGCAGGTACGGATCCGTGGAATTAAGCATTGGAGGAGCCTGAATTCAACACTGCTCGCATGCTTGCTGAAATGCTGCTCAGCACTCTGTTAGCCCATCTGGCGCTCCACGCCGGCTGCCCCACCACCCCCACCACCACCACCACCCTTGGTGAACACTGTATTATATACATGGGCTCACGTGATCAGTAAAAACCAGTCAACCCACTTTCCCACTAGCAGCCTACACTAGCTCACCACTAGTGGACACCATCCCTTCCATTTCTAAATCTCACTCAAAGATCATCATGAATATCTATCCACAGATGCTTGTCTCTATTGCCATATTGCTCCCTTTCTTTTCTCTCCCCCGTCCAACACTCCCAGTGAAAGAGCCACACATATGGGATCCCAAACTAGACTGCGTCTACCATACCTCCAACCTACACTGCATTGCCTCCCTGATCTCCAGGGGACCTCACCCTCTCTTGTCATCCAATCACCCCCCACATAGCCCCCATCCCTCACTGTCCACAGCTCTGTTAGCCCACCTCATAGGAACCCTCCCAATACCAGTCAGACCCAACAAAAATCGCACTTCTCCTCAATCCCATTGTCTTGCACCCAAACTACTCCAGAAAGCTTTCCTCCGGCACGCACTCCTCCTCCTCCTACTACTGTCAGGCAATGTGCACCCTAATCGGGGGCCACCTACTCCTGGTCCCACAACAGAGGGTAAGCAAGGGAGCCCACTACTGGCCTCCTTCAATATCTGCAGCCTACTAAGAAAATTCACTCCTCTCCAGGGCTGGATCGCTCAACATGCCCCTGACATCCTAGCATTATCAGAGACCTGGCTCTCAGATAACATCCCTGATGCCTCTATCACTCTCGGTGGCTACTCCATCTTTCAGGAAGACAGACTAAGCAAACAGGGAGGAGGGTATGCCATCTACATCAAAACCACTCTGCAAGCACTCCCTGTCTCCTTTCTCCCACTGACCCATGGTGCCTAATCCACTGCCATTAAGGTCACACTTGACAATCATGGAAAAACACTTTATGTTATGGCAGTTTACATCCCCCCACTAACCAAAAGCCAGCCTTTGACTCTATACTGTCCAGCATCACTCATCCCCCCCAAAAGCAAACTAATTATTATGGGGACTTCAATGTGAATTGGCTATCCACCATATCTGCCACCTACAAAGACACTGTTCCAGCTTACGACCTCGCTCAGGTGGTCCACTCCCCTACCAGACTTGACCCCAGAACTGGGTCCTCTACTCTTATCGACCTCATCCTCACCAACCACTCCAATAACCTCTCCCAGGTTAGAGTACTTCCTGATGTGCTATGTGACCAGTCACCTGCTGGTGGTCAAATAAACTCCCTCCTAGCCTCCCTAAAGTTACAGTCCAAATGCATCTCAAAAAAGGTACCCTCTCCAGCCTCAAATCATACCTTGCTTCCCATGATTGGTCACCCATCCATACAGCGCAGACTGTCGATGCAGCCCTCCTCTCCTTTATCACCACCTTTAATGCTGCCTGTGACATATTTTCCCCCTTCTCAAAGCATATTTTAAAAAACAGAGATACCCCATGAATCTAACAGTCCCTGCTTGACCTGATGCATCATAGACACAACCTCTGGCACAGGGTCCTGGACTCACAGCTACCCCAGGACAGACAGCTCTACAGAGAGGCCAGAAATAAATGCACCTGGGCCATCTGAGTAGCCAAGGCCACTTACTATAAGCATGCCCTCACCACCACCTGGGGCTCTGGGAAAAAATTCTGGAGCAATATAAAGGAGCTGTGTGGGAAAACCATTTCCCCTGCCCCTCACAGATTCTAGTAGATGGGGCCCTCACCCAGGACCCCACCACCATCTCCAATGCCCTTAATACCACCTTCTCAGACCTCAGTCACATCCTCACATGTAACTTCTTCGACCCAATTCCAAACTACCCTGTGGTCGCCTCAGCTACCATGGTCCCCCCACCCTTCTGGCTGAAAATCATCTCTTGCAGTGAGGCAAAGCGGTACCTCACAAAAGCCTTGATGAATGTGCGCCATAGCAGTGACACTATTGACCTCAAAATTCTCAGACTAACTCTGGACTTGACCCTGACACATCTCACCAAAATACTTAACTGATTGCTACGCCTCAGTCAGTTCCCCACTCTATGGAAAAGTGGTATTATTACCCCCATCCTCAAGAGCGGTGACCCCATGTCCACCAGTAATTACCAACCCATCTCGATCATCCCCCCCCGCCATCAAAGGTACTCAAAAAATATAGTGTCAGACCAGCTTACTGGCTACTTGACCAAACACTCGCTGCTTTGTCATGAACAACACGGGTTCAGGAGGGGGGCACAGCACCACTGCCCTCTTGGAATTTACCTCTTATATTCATGAAGCCCTAGACCAAGGGTCCATAGCAGGAGCCATCTACGTTGACTTGACCAAAGCCTTCGATACTGTCAGTCAGGCACTTCTGCTTCAATCCCTTCTCTCCCAAGATTTCTCCCCTGAAGCAACCTCCTGGTTAAAAAACTATCTCTCTGGACGGACGCAACAGGTCAAAATTAACGCTACCCTTTTCTCCAAAAGACCAGTCCAATCAGGTGTCACGCAAGGGTCCATACTCAGCTCATTGCTCATCACTCTTTTCCTAAACTGCCTCCCTAAATCATGCAATAGGAAACTCCTGCTCTACGCTGATGATGCCGTAGTGCTCTGGAAACACCCCCATCCAAACTCCCTCCAATCTGCACTACAAGGCTTTTTCAGAGAAATAGAAACCTGGTTCTCTGAGCATCGCCTAGTACTCAACTACAACAAAAAACAAAATTGATGATCTTTGCCCACCGCCAAAGCCCACTCAGTAGTGCTCCATTTCTCATAACTAATTCTCAGGGTCTCTGTCTTGAATAGGTCTCTAGCTTCAAATACCTGGGTCTCACTCTGGACACCTTCCTCACCTACCACACACACATCCAACACCTTTCCTCTGCTGTAAATACCAGATTGGGGATCCTATGCAGACATAAACATTGCCTACCCCCTCAGGCCCTACATCTCACTGTAACTTCCATTGTCCTATCTTTGGTGGACTACGGCATTGTGATTTATAGTTCTGAAGATCAAACTGCCCTATGCAGCATCAACATAGTTCTCAATAAAGCCTGCAGGTTGGTCACTGGATGCAATAGAGACACCCACACGTGTGAGCTTTACAAACTTGTAGACTGGCTCACCTTAGAAAGGAGGCTTAAGTATCACACCACCCTACAAGCCAAAAAATACTCCTCAATCTAGCACCTAAAGGCCTTCTCCCCCTCAGCTAGACTGTCCAACACAGGAGGACCCCCTAGATACCCAACTGGCACCTCACTCCTTGTCCCCCACTGTAGAACCTCCCTAGGACAAAGGTCTTTCCGATATCGGGCTCCCCTCTGGCTAAACAGCCTACCAGCCTTTATCCCCCTAGTCCCTAGTATTGGCCAATTTAAAACTGGTCTTAAGAAACTCCTCCTTGAATCAGCTATCTGTGACTGCAACTACTGCAGTCTATAGCTCTAGTGCAGGGAGAAAAAATCCACAATGGTAAGGGTACAATGCCTAACCTTATTCCATGACTGCATCCTCAGGTCCCACACTCACACTGTATATAAACTCTGACTCAGGGTTCAGTTAGGACCCTCTGAATCTGTAACCCACCTGTGTCACAGCTTAGACCAAAGGACTACTTAGGATCCTGACACAATGTTTACACACTGTACTATGTGACCTATGTATAAATTCTAGTAAATGTTATGTTTGTGCTTTCTGTACTGACGTGGAGCCTTTGCAAAGGAGTCTATGACTCAAAGGATTGTAATTACAATTCTCTTCAATAAATAAAATAAATAAAAGTCTCCCAAGGCAATTAACTCACAGTTGGAAGGCAGTTTAGAGATGCAGGACATGACTGCTGAGAAGGCGAGTCTTTGGTTGCAGGGTGGGATGTAGACTGCCATTATGTGGAGTATTTTTTCTGGGATTGCCAAATAGCAACATGATGGTGAGAGTTTGGGCACCATGGGAGAGAGGGGGACAGGCAGGGCTCGGAGGGTATCCTTTATATAGAGTGTGCATCCGCCTCCCCTTTTACCTTGTCTGTCCACCTGGAAGATTGAGTAGCCCTTTAGGGTCACGGCTGAGTCACGGGTATCTTTGGAGAGTCAACTTTTCGATAAGGCCAGTACATCAGGGTAGTGCTGAGCCAGCCATCCTTGGAGCAGGGTAAACTTTTTTTGTAGACTACAATTATTGAGTAAGCCAAACAGGAGCCCATGTGCCCTATCACAGGGGAAGGGGCTCATGAGGGGAGGTCCAGGGTTGGAGTGGACATTGCCTGATAGGAGCAGTAGAAAGAGGGTATGTCAGAGGAGGGCAGTCTTCAGTTGCTTGAATTTAGTGGGAGTGTGGTGCAGTATGGGAGGGGGTTTGGATGCAGACAGTGGAGTGGGGAGAGAGTGGACAAGCTGAGTCAGAAGGGTGGTGGGGGGGTTGAGGCAGCGAGGCCAGAGACCACTAACAGGGGGTTGGGTATAGAGTGCACCAGTGATTTAGCAAGAAGTACCGTTTTATTTATTTATTTATTAGCTTTTGGTAACCGGGTAAGTGCGCTAGGCAACAGACCTGCCTATTTTCAGGCACGACCCGGGAGAGCACAGGACATTGGTTACAATATGCAGAAATGCACAGACATAATATAGGTGTACAGAAGCAAAACAAGATATACATTGGGTAGTACAGTAACAGTTACATAAGGGTACATTTTAGGCATAGATCATAATAAGGATGTAAATAAAGCAATTAGGGTAACCATAAGACAGCTGAGGACAGTAAAGACATCAAGGTTCATAGCCACCTAGACAAATTGCGTGGGAGAACATTAGTGTAGTACTCAGGGTCAGACCTGACAGCCTGCAGTGGGACAAAGCAAATTAAGAGCATTTGCATTGGCCAGAGGCTAGGAGGTGGGTGAACAGTGAGTTTTTGAATTCTCGATGGGAGGATGACATTTTCACCATAAGGGGGAGTGAGTACCAGAATTTGGGAGCAAAATGGTCAAATGCCTGTTCACCCATTTCTGTCATGCAAGGTCTAGTGGAGAGCATGGGGACAGAGGAAGACCTGAGGGTACAGGTGTGTGAGGCAGGAGTCAGGAGGTTGGCAAGATAGACAGGGCAGGGAGGTCTAGACAGGGAGTCGATAAAGCAGCCCAGGGAGTAGGCTCGAATATCCTTAGGTGACAGCCAATTTAAGCCAGCATAAAGGAGACAATGATGGGTAAGACGTGGGGAAGTTAAGGTGAATCTACAGATGTTGTTGTAGACAGTGTTCCATTTGTGGAGTGTAGCAGAGTTTGCAGCAAAGAGGAGGGGCAGAGCATATTGGAGCTGGGGTAAGAGAATACCTCTCGCAACAGAAAGTCTAGTGGAAGGAGTGAGGGAGTGGTGACGATAAGCTCCACCAATTTTAGCATTGACGCACGGCACACCATATTGACATGTTGAGACAGGTCAAGTGTGGATCCAAAGTGACCCCAAGGTACTTGAAGGACCCAGTGTTTGAGATGAGGGAGCCATCAAGGCATTGAACCCGGAGCCTGTTCGCAGGGGCAGACAGTTTCTTAGAGGATCCGAATAGCATAGCACAGGTTTTTTCTAGGTTCAGGACTTGGTGGTTGCTAGAGAGCCAGGTCTGCAGGAATTGGAAGTCATTAGTGAGAGTGGAGTTGATGGCAGCAACCGATTTTGACCCAGAGTAGAGAACAAGGTCATCTGCGTACATAAGAGTGCAGCTATGCTGGGACATGGTGGGAATATCATTTAGGAAGAGGGAAAAGAGTAGAGGTCCAAGAGTGGATCCCTGGGGAACTCCACGGGAGATGTTTAGGGGAGGAAAGGGCCTTGTGAAATGCTACCGCCTGAGTCCGATTGTCAAGATAGCTATGGAACCAGGAGAGGGCTTGGTCAGATGCTCCAATGGATTGGAGCTTCTTTAGCATGAGAGGATGGTGTACCATGTCGAAGGCTTTAGACAGGTCGATAAAGATGGCCCCAGTGAGTAGGCCATGGTCCATATTATTTCTGATGTCATTTGTAAGTTGTGTAAGTGCAGAGGTGGTACTGTGACCGGGCCGGAAACCATGTTGGCACAGGGTTTGAAGATTAAACATGTCAAGGTGAGCAGCAAGCTGGCGGTGGACTATTTTTTCAAGCAGCTTACTGAGAGTGGGCAGAAGAGATATAGGGCGGTAGTTGGACATGAGTTTGACATCGCCCTTTTTGTGTATAGGGATGGTTCTGGCAGTTTTCCAGGTGGATGGGACAGTAGACATATGAATCGAGAGGTTAAAAAGCCAGGTGATAGGTCTGGTCAGCCAAGGTGCATACTGCTTAAGTATGCAAGGATGGATGCCCTCAGGCCCTTGACCCCCGTGTGCTGGAAGGGAGTTAAGTAGCTTGCAACTTCAAGGTATGTGGTTGGAGCCAGAATGAAAGGGAGGGTGGGAGGGGTGAGGGGAGGAGAGAGAGGACAGTCAGGTTGAGGGCTAGTTAGAGTAGCAACTGGTGGAGAAGAAAAAGGGCATTGAAGGCGTTGGCAATGGTGTCATGGTTGGTGCAGTGAACACCTTGAATGTTCATGTCAGCTGGATTCTGTGGCTTGTCGTTGCGAGAATGTCCTTAATTTTGGACCAGTACCTGCGCGGATTTGTAGAGGATGTTATTAGTAGGTTCCTATAGTAGGTGCTTTTGGCAATACGAATTTGTCTTTTGCAGTTGTTACGTAATGCACGATAGTCTTCAAAGTCTGCATGGAGGTGGGAGATCTTCCACCTGGACCAAAGTTTGTCCCTAGATTTGAGAAGTTGAAGCAGGGGGCGTGTTAGCCACTTGGTTACTTTCCCTGCCATCCTACGTGTGGTGACCGGGATGTGAAGGTTTTGAAGAGAGAGGAGGATGGAGTTGAAATATTCTGTGGCTATGTTAATGTCCTCTGTTTGGTAGAGAGAGGACCTGTCAACCTGGTTAAGGTCAGTTAAGAAGTCCTCATGACTTAGGTGGGAGAGATTAGGAAAGGTTACAGTTTTAGCAGGGAAGGGAGGAATGACAGTGTTCCAGACACAGTAGATAGGATAGTGGTCACTAATTGTGTCAGGTAGCGCACCGGCTGAGGCAACATATTCCGTCATGTTAGTAAGTATCCAGTCAAGGAGGGTGGCACAGTTGCCCCCATGTGAGACCCTTGTGGGTTCATGTATGAGCTGGGATAGATTTGCCTTGCTAGCTAAGGAGGATAGGTTAGCTGAGTTTTTCTCGGACCAGTCAAGGTTAAAATCACCAAGGCAGATAATGTCATTCTTGCCTGTAACTGAAGGCAGAAACCCTAGGAGTTCAGTGATGCCTTGTGTAGCATTTTTGGGGATATAAGTACAAAAATATGGAGTTTCTTTACACCCCAAGAAGCAGTAGGGAGTGTAGGATTTCACAGTTTGCAGGAGGGGTCCTGCAGAAGGGTAATGTTTAGGTGAGTTTTGAAGTAGAGGGCAAGGCCACCTCCCTTTCAGTGCCAGGACGGTCAATACGAGCATGTTGTATCCAGGAAACTGGCACTGAGAGTCAAGCACTGTGGGCTTAAGCCAGGTTTCTGTGATGGCGAGTATGAGTATGACTAAAGAATTGGGGGGGACGAAGGGGGCTATAGGTAGCTGGGGCAAGTTGGAGTTAGGGAAGGAGAGGAGGGGGTAGCAGGCATGTGGAGACTAGAAGGCACCAAGGGAGGGCCATGGTTGTGGGTAGGAGCAGTGGCTCTCAGGATAAGTATTTAGGAGAGAAGGAGAAAAGTTGAGCTGGCAGTATAGTGCAGTGGCAAGGCTTCTGACTTTGGGGTGAGAGATGTAGAGTTTGAGACCCAGGCAGGGTGAGGAACTGTGGGTGCTTATAAGCTGCAGCTGTGAGAGAGAAGGAAGTGGAGGGGGAGCAGGCAAGCAAGAGAAAGAGTGAGTTTGGGATGAATGAGAAGCAGTGGAAACAGAGAAATTGTGAGCACATGACTGACCCCTAGTGGTCAGTTGCAATAACCTGCTAATGGGGATATAGACACTTAGCAAATCACGTGACCAGGTAACATCAAAGAGAGGAGGGCTGGTCTTGGGTTGGGGGGATGGGTGGGAGTCGACATAAAGTGTCGATGGGACAACACCGGCAAAACACTGCTGCTGCGAGTCAGGACCTAGCATTTACCTTTCAAGCTATCCCTCTGTCTGCTCCAGTTGGTCACTTGGTTGGTGGTTCTGTGAGTGTGCCAAGGGTTCCAGTGAGATGCCTAAAGGTAGGGGGAAATAAAAGAGGGGGGATAAGGTTACAGGGTCTGGGGGGAAGACAAAACAAAGAGGGGCTGCCCAACACCACTGCACATGTGTGGGGACTAGTAAGACAGCAGGGGAGCCACGGGTAGAACAAAACAATGGTGCCTATGTGGAAGAACATCGGTGAGTAGAGACAGAAGCAGTATCCTATTTAACCACACAGTACACACTCATAGTTGAGCACTTGTTAGACCACCTACTTAACCACTACAGCAGATTAATCCCCCTGAAATAAATAGTAGTGGAGATCCCCAAAATCAGAGGTAAATATTCAGCAAATCCCTTAAGGCAATACTTAGGAAACAGCAAAAATCTGCATTCCAGGTGAGCTGGAGAGTCTATCTGTAATGATCTACCGATTAAGGTACCCACGTCAAACACCTGCAAAATGCTGCTGCTGAGAGTTGGGACCTAGCCTTTACCTTTCAGGCTATCCCTCTGTCCGTTCTGGTTGGTCACTTGGTTGGTGGTTCTGTGACTGTGCCAGGGGTCCCAGTGAGACGCCTTTCAGGCTATCCCTCCTTCCATTCCAGCTGGTCACTTGGTCGGCAGTTCTGTGATTTATACAAAGCTATTGGAAGTAATGAGTTGCAGGCATTACCTCTCTCTCTGGGTGCAACATCAGCCCCAACACTGGACTGTTGGAGGCAATGTGTAGAGAACATAAACAGAATGGAGTGCATCACTGTGACCCTTAAGCTCAGATTAGTAAAGCATACTGAACTTTGGGTTCAGGGTACATATGGCAGAACACACTGATACTGCGTAAGGAGGGAAGGAAAGCTATAATGAGGCCGGGAGGAGGGGTCACTGAGATACATGGCTTAGAGGTCCCTGTAACAAAATTCCTGGCCCAGACCCACAAGCCATTTGGATTCCTCAACCAGATAACAAAAAAGGTAAAGACATACTTTGTTAAGTCGTGTGAGTTTAGCCATAACTGACTTGTTCATTAATTGTTTTATAACAGGTTTGCATTCAGTTGATCAGCTCGCAAGATGTATGACATGCTTAAAGGAAGAAATGTAAGTCAGACTGAAACAACCACATCTCAATGCAGATGCAATGTACAATGTACTTGACTGCCTGAAGTTGATGTATACCAGCAGGGGGAGAGAACTGTCCAAACCTAAAACTGGGTTGAACATTTGTATCTTTGCAGCCAAATACTCAATAAAGTGGAGTTTCCAAAAAAAAAAAAGAAAGAAAGAATTTGGCTAGCGAATAGGGGCTAGATTCACAAATGTGTGTGAGACTAAGTCCCACACCACAACTCCTGCTGCAGACCAAAATCCCCACAGCTGCGGAGACTGAAATTCACAGCCACAGCAGCTGTGGATGATGTTAATGCTGGTCCCACTGGCCATGACCTTTTTCTGCAGTTTCGGGGGATTTTCTGCCAACACCTACCACAAGCTGCCATAAATTGTGTAGTTGGTTGTAATCCAGCTTCACATTTGTCAATACCTGCAGCTGCAGGAAAACTGTGGATTCTCACAAGTGACAACCCACTTGTGCTGGGTTTTTCCCACAGCTGCGGGACAATCGGGCTTTTTGTGACTCCATGATGATAGAGTGACCAACAGGGTGCCACAGGGCTCAGTACTGGGACTGGTCCTCTTCAATGTTTTCATAAGTGACATGTCAGAAGAACTGAAAGGGAAGGTATGCCTTTTTGCAGAAGATACCAAAATCTGTAATATGGTGGACCCTCAGGAAAGTGTAGAGAGACTAGTCAAGGATCCTGGGAAACTTGAGGAATGGCCAAGAGCATGACAGTTGGGGTTCAATGCAAAAATAAAAGCAAAATCATACACCTAAGGCATAGAAACCCTGAAGCAGAGTATAGGATGTAGGAGAGATGCTAACAGTCACTAAGCAAGAAATGGAGCTAGGAGTTAACATAAAAATTGACCTCAAAGTGGCAAGGCAGTGTGACAAAGCAGTGGGTATGGCTAGTGGGATGCTTGGGTGCATAGGGAGATGTATCTCCAGCAGGCAGAGGAAGGTGGTGTTGCCACTGTATTGTTCACAGGTGAAACTCCATCTGGAGTACTCTGTCCAGTTTCGGTGGCTGCACCTCACAAAAGAAATAAGGTGGAAGCAGTCCAGAGGAGGGCATCAAAAATGGTGCAGGGGATGCATGAGAAGCCCTATGAAGAAAGAGACTGAGGGATCTCAACATGTACACCCTGGAAAAGAAGAGAGCGAAAGGGGACATGATAGAATCTCTTCAAATGACAATGACCACCAGGGCCAGGGGCATGTGTAAAGCTGGGTGGGAGAATTTTAAGAGGAATGTGAGGAAGTACTACTTGACCGAAAGGGTGGTAGATGCCTGGAATAGACTGCCAGCAGAAGTGATGGAGGTGAAAACAGAGAGGGCTTCAAGCATGCATGGCATAGGCATTAGGGGAACATTAGTAAATAGACAGGGGGTAGTATCACCATAGATCAGGTAGGGTCTACAGAGACAGATTAGGCAGGGAACATCTGGGCAGACTGGGTGGACTAAATGGTATCTTTCTTCTATTCCAAAGTTAAGTTACTAAAACAGGTGCCAGAACATAAAGGGTTAAAAGTATAGCTATTAGAGATGCCCCGTGATAGGAGCTGGGAGGTGTAAGCCACAGAAAATAGAGGAGATGTTAGAATGGCATGGAGAGAGTTGGACAGTTTTAGTTTAGCCAGTCTGGAGTTTGAATCAAGAGGAGTGCTGAGTAGGGAGTGCAGCTGAAAGCAGCTGTTCCAGTCCCAGGGCTGGCACCAGGCCTTTGGATGCAGTGGGCTGGGGTGCACCTGCTGGGCCTCAAGTGGTGGCAGCATTCCTGAGTCTGGGATGAGGCACAGGTTGCCAGTCAGGTTCAGTTTTCAGGGGGTCAAGGGAAGCAAGCCAGAGAGATCGTGATGCAGAACAACAGAGCAGAGATTCCCAGAGGAGTGAGGCACTGGATTGGCTACTTTAATGGCTAGGTGGTGGGTCCTGGAGTCCAAGATTTACTGCTTTTATTCAGGTAGAGAGAGGTATGGGAGAGCAGAAGAGCTGGAGAGTACTGAGAGCTAAAGAGAAAGAATATGTGCCATTAGTAAAGAGATTACGGGGGGGGGGGACTCCCAAAGGAGTGAGATGCAGATTCAAAAAGTAGATACCTTTGCCAAAGGACCAGTACTATATGTGTTGGGTGAAGACCTGCCATGGGAGCTGGCACAGTAGCTACGTAAGAAAGTTGGCACTCCTCAGACAGGGTGTGTTGATGCAACTCCTGAGGCTGGCTAACCCCCACATTACAAACAGAAGCAGGAAGCAGTGCACACAGTACAGAAAAAAGACACTAACTGAGTGGCTGTGCTGTTGATCAAATTAAGTTTATTGAAGCTAAAATAGCCATGCCAGATTCATTTTAAATACAGATCCAAACATCAAAAGTGTCCCGACGCCTTGCCATGTGAGGCTTCATTAGGGAGTAGTTTTTGTTTGGATCTTTGTTTGGAATGAGTCTGTCATGGCTATTTTAACCACAATAAACTTTATTTAATCAACAGCATAACCAGCTGGTTAATGTCTTTTTATGGCTGCAGTGGAGCTATGCATGACGTCTTGCTATTGCAAAGAAAGAGAAGGAAGCTCTGGAAGCACATCACCGGATTCCAAATGGTGCACAAAACTCTGAAGCTGAAGCACAATCACTCTGCTACTGCAGTACTGTTACTTTGTGTCTCCCCTTTCCCCTCCATCGCTGTACTATTTTGTTGCTATCCGTCACTTCTGCTTCACTTCCGGATCCCTATTGCGGCCAACCCCCCCCCCCAAAAAAAATGAGAGATCCATGTGTGCCCTACTGTCCGATTGTCGGCCCAGCCTCAGATCCCCTTTCCCTTCCAGTTCCCTATTGCAGGTACAGCCAAAAATATATAAAAATAAAATACAACAAGCATTTGTCAATGCTGAATGTTGACTTGCTGGCATTGGCACTGGTAGTGCAGGAGTTAGAGAGATGCATAATGGCAGTGAAATATTGAAGAGACACCAACCCCACCCTCACCCGGCAGAGACTGATGGGTGCTGGGGTGTGCCTTTGGGTCTTCAGCCATAACGCTCAGGCCGTCTCTCCTCACCCTACCCTGCAGACACTGACAGGTGTTGCGGTGTGCCTTGGGGTCTTTGGGCATAGTACTCACCCCATTCCTCAAGGAAATACACTGAGATGGGTGCAGAATAGGAGAATGGGGTGAAGGCACACTTCAATGCCTGTCACTGGCTGCATGGTGGGGGTGGAATGGCATGACCTCTCCTCATGAACAGTGGCACTGTGATTTTGTTACTCTGTCCCGAATGTTGATTTTCCACCGTGACCGTGCCATTCTGCGCCACAGGTGTGAAAGCAAGGTTTCAGGAAGGATGTGAAAAATGACAGCTATACTGTCCATAAGGAGAATGGCAATGTTGAAAATCTGGAGAGAAAATATTAAAAATCAACGAGGTTACGAGCGTGCATAGAAACTGCACAATGCACGCTTGTAATGCAGTCACTTACTGGAATTTTTTCTCCAAATTTGCAACATGGGCTTTTTGGGACCTCCCCTCATGAAGAATGGCACAGTTGTATCTTTAATCGGTCCCAAAAGGTGATTCAGCACAGCGACCTCAAAATCACCTTTCAGGACAGAGAAACTTAATGACAGTGACACGTTCACAAGGTAGAGTCCCAAGAACACCATGTTGAAAATTTGGGACCAAAATTCCAAAAAATGTCTGAGATATCATCCTAAGTTGAAACCCCCTGTTGCCTCCCACTATAAAGCTTACCATTACTTCTTCAGTTCGCAGTTCAGCTTTGAAGAGTGCAGACATGTCCCAGTTCAGAGAAGATCATGGCTCCCTACCTCCAGAGGGTAAGTATGGGTGTGGGGGTGTGCAGGGAGTTGGTTGTGCAGAGAGAGGGTGGGGGGGGTGAGGCGGACAACGGTGGATCATTTTCTTATTTGCAGGAAAAAAAAAGAACACAGGGGAAGGTTTTCTTCATTTACAGGTTACACAATAATCAAACAATAGACACACTGGGGTGTGCTCCCAGTCTGCCACAATTCTGGATGCCAACGCAGGCATCGGGCATCCCAATGTCGGCAAGATGCATAGATGGATTGCATACATGTGATATGTCCAACTTGCTTAAGAGGGAGGTTTGGGTCAAATTAGGAGGGAGATTGGCCTGCCACCTTGCTTAAGAGGGAGATTTGGGTCAAATTAGGGAGATTGGCCTGCCAATAGGGAGATGCCATAACGTCGTGCGTTTGTCCTTAAATGGTGTAAAAACATAAGAAAAAAGTCATTGCAAAAATGTAATGCATTTCATTTTGTCAAGAATAAGCACTAAAAAGCATAAAAAAATAGTTATATAAAGTTATCAGATACATTGTGCATCACTGATTTAATTTTTATGTGTCTTTATTTGCCCTAAAAAGCTGGATATTTTGGACAGAATTTTACTTAAGCAGGAGATTTTGTTTCCCAGGAGGGAGGGTGGGAGTTCAGTCAAAAAACCAGGAGTCTCCTGCGTAAAGAGGGAGATATCACATGTATGGAATTGGGAAAGGGCATGCATCCGACACCAGGAGTTGGCATTCTAGTGATGGAAAGGAAAGGGGAAACTGTTTAGAAACATAGAATTTGATGGTAGATAAAGACCGCTTTGCCCACCTAGTCTGCCCATTTCCCTACCTAATGGATAAGGCACAGATTTCTAATTAACCAACAGCCTTCTTCCTCCTACCCACCCCACTAGAATTGCCTTATGTCTGTCCCATGCATTCTTGAATTCCCCCACTGTTTTTGATTCCACAACCTCCTCAGGAAGGCCGTTCCATGCATACACAACTCTCTCCATGAAAAAATACTTCTTCACATTACCTCTGAGCCATCTCCCTCTATCTTCAAATTGTGCCTCCTTGTTCTTGCACATCTCTTTTTCTGAAAGATGCTGCCCTCTTGGACTTTGTTGATTCCCTTGAGGTACTTTAAAGTTTCTATCATGTCCCCCCTCTCCCTTCTTTCCTCGAGGGTATACATATCAAGCTCCTTTAGTCTCTCTTCGTATGTCTTCTGGTGCAGATCCTGCACCTTTTTAGTTGCCCTTCTCTGGACAGCCTCCATCCTGTCTATGTCCTTGCGGAGATGGGGTCTCCAGAACTGCACACAGTACTCTAGATGGGATCTCACCAACTGTATGTACAGAGGGATAACAACTTCCTGTTTTCTACTAGTGATGCCTCTCCCTATGCATCTCAGTATCCCCCCAGCCCTCCTTACTGCATTCTCACATTGCTTGCCCACATTTAGGTCATCCGATATGACTACCCCCAGGTCCCTTTCCATTTTTGTTTGCTGTTAGTATCTCACCCCCCATTGTGTACTCTTCCCATGGGTTTTTGTTTCCCAGGTGCATTACTTTGCACTTCTTTGTGTTGAATCTAAGTTGCCATACATTTGACCATTTCTCCAACCTTGCCAAGTCCCTTCTCATTCTTTCTACCCCATATTTTGCATCAACTCTGTTGCAGATCCCAGTACTGACCCCTGTGGTACCCCACTTGTAACCCCCCTTTCTTCAGAGTGAACTCTGTTTACTATTACCCTCTGTGTCCTGTTTTCCAGTCACCTTTTTACCCAGGCTACCACCTTGGGACCCACTCCAAGGCTGGCTAATTTGTATATATTAATCTTTTGTGTGGGACTGTGTCAAATACCTTGCTAAAGTCTAGGTAGGCCATGTCCACAGCCCCTTCCTGGTCTACTACTCTGGTCACCAAGTCAAAGAAATCTATTAGATTTGTCTGACATGACCTTCCTGCTGTGAATCCATGCTGCCTTGGGTCCTGTACCCCACTGGCTTCTAGGTACGTGACAATTCTTTCTATCAGAAGTGATTCCATCTTTTTCCCTACCACTGAGGTCAAACTAACAGATCTGTAGTTTCCTGCCTCTGCCTTGCTTGCACTTTTGTGAAGTGGAATCACATCCTCCCTCCTCCATTCCTTAGGTACCACCCCATCCTCCCATGATTTGTTAAAGAGGGTAGTCAGTGATATCACCAGTTCTACCCTTGGTTCTTTTAGAATTCTTGGGTGAATCCTGTCAGGCTCCATTGCTTTGCCCACCTTCATTTTTAAGAGCCTTTCAGAACCCTTTCTTCTGTGAATGGACTGGTATCAACCCCCCCATCCAGAGTGTTTCTATTGTTTGGTTTAGGTACCTCCCCATCCTCTTCTTTTGTGAATACTGAGCAGGAATATTCATTCAGTATTACTGCTTTTCCACTGTCACCCTCTGCCACATTCCCTCCCCTTTATTAAGCCTCAGCATCCCTCCCCTGGTCTTTCTTCACTCCCTAACGTACCAATAAAAGGTTTTATCCCTCTTCTTACTGTAACATAGTTGACTATCTTTTCCTCAGTTTGGGCCTTTGCTATTGTAACTGCCTTTCCTGCCTCCTTCTGCTTTAACTGATATAGTTCTCTGTCCTGCTCCTTCTGGGTTTCCTTATATTTCCTGAATGCTATTCTTTCCTCTTTAACCTTCCCTGCCACCTCTTTTGAGAACCATAGTGGCTTTTTCCTTTATTTTGTTTTGTTGATTTGCTTTACACAAAGGCTTGTTGCCTCTGTGATGGCAGTTTTGAATTTTCCCCATTGTTCTTCTACCCCTCCTTCTTGTCTGTTTGCTAGTGCTTTTCTGAGGCACTCTCCCATTTTGCCAAAGTCGGCCCACCTAAAGGCCAATACCCTTGCTTTTGTGTGACTTGACTCTACAGCTGTGTTTATTGTGAACCACACTGTTTGGTGGTCGTGTGTTCCCAGATGGCTACCCACTTGTACCCTGTTTAACCAGGAAAGGTCTGTCAACATGAGGATTAGGCACCCCGATGTCGGCTTTCTGGGGACTGTGTGGTGGACGGCAGGAGCTGCAATATTTATTGAAATGTTTCACCAGGAAAGGCACGTAATGGAGGCGTGTCATCTGCTGCTGCAATGATGAGCCTGTCTTTGATTGCAGCGGCAGATTCATTTATACTCTTTGACTCTCTCTGAAATTGCTGTCATTGGCAGCATGCTCACTGATTGGCGGTTAAGGGACGCACCCACTAAAGCATCCCCTGTATTGGCCAACACTGACACACCTCTGAAATGTGATACTACCACAAGATGTTGCATGTGTGTGCATGCAAGCCAACATAAAAAGAGAGAGCAGTGTCTGCTATGCTGTCCGATCACCAGCCCCCGCTTATGTAATGTTTCCCTGGTGTCTAGTGGCAACCCCACTCTCTGATTGTTGTAATGTTTTCATTGGTGTCTAGTAGAAACCCCCCATCCTCTGATCCCCATTCTCTATAATGTTTCCCTGGTGTCTATAGTGGCACCCCCATCCTGTGATTGCTGTCTCTGTATAGGATCTGGAATAAAGAAAACCATCCCTCAGTGTTTTTCCCCCATAGATTTGTAAAAAAAGAAAATGATTCCTCGCCAATATGACTCCTTCCACCCTGACCTGCCACTTAGTAGTCAGTATCCCACACCCCCCAGCACAACCCCCACACACCTTCACTTACATGAACAGGTCACATGGTGAAGATCCACTCTACAATCAAAGACACATCATGCTGCTTGAACCGGCATCTGCAATCTGAGAAACTGAGGTAAGTGTGGTAGAGTGTATTTAAATGGTATTTTGAAATTTGACACATAACTTTAGCAGTTTTGCAAACTTTCACCCCAAATTTTCAACATTGCCTTTGTGGGACCCCACGTTATGACCAATGGTGGTGGAATTATTAAATCAGGCTCGAAAGGTGTTTTCACAGTCATTTGGTGAAATCACCTTTTGAGCAGGATTTGAACATTTGCACTGACTGTGTTTATTAGGTGGGGTCATAAGATGGCTATTTTGAAAATTAGGGGTGAAAATATTCTAAAATGGCAAAGTTATGAGCATATGTTGAAATGTTGCAATGCACACTCATAACTTTGGCAGTTTTCACTATTGTGACCCCAACTTTTCAACATAGTCATTTCTTCTTATCACCTTATCAACATGACAACTGTCATTTTTCAAATCCTGGCCAAAATGTGTTTTTACACCTGTGTCATGGAAAGACATTGTCTCTGTGCAAAATCGCCTTTTGGGCAGGTTTTGATATTTTTCTCCACACTTTTTCATTACGTAGGGTCATAGGAAAGCTATGTTGAAAATTTGGGGTAAAGATATTACAAAACAACAAAGTTATGAGTGTATAGATACATTAAAATTTACCAATGCACACTCATAACGTTAATCATTTAAAGTGGACAATGTCCCTTTAAAGCACCATAACAGCCATGTTGGCATGGAGCTTGTTATGGCTGTGGGCTGAACCTACAGTCTTTTTGCTTTCTCTGACCTGAAAACAGCCAATCATGGCACCTTCCATTGGACTTTTGGAAGTATCCTTCTGAAAGTCCAATGGAGCTTGTAACATTCTGCCATGATTGGCCACTACAAAGTAACAGCCACACTATTTCAGCTGTTACATCTGCATTTTGGGGCAAGAACTGCACATGCACACCTCACAAACTCCAGCCATGTGCATTAGAGTGCATACTAATATGCACGGCTGCAGTTACAGCCCATCCTTACTCCCTCTGACCCCCAACCCTAAATCTTAAATGTTAGCCATGGTGCAGCTTTGTCTCCCAGTGCTGTTCTCTGAGCACCCCCTACTCAACATTAGCTATGGTGCAGCTTCTTGTTAAAGCCAACAATTGGGATGTCCAATCCCCATGTCGGCATGTATCCCCCTATTAATGTGGCACACTGGGAGCCAACCCCAGTGTGCTGAAATGTGCTATGAAAAAATAAACCTGTGAAAAAATGAAAACTGTACCCCCAACATCTCTTTTTTGATGCAGGACCCTGCATCAAACTGTTTTGCTTCCCCAAAGTCTTTTTGCTGACAATGGGGCATCCAGTCATTGAGTCGGCATGTATTCCCCCCTGCCATATTGTGGCAAACTGGGATCCCACCCCAGTGTCCCAAGATCATTTTTTTATATTTATTTATCTTTCCAACACCAGGATGCCCACTCCCAGTGTTGGATGCCCCCTAAACCCACTTTCTTTGCTGACGGCATGCCCAATCCTTCTATTGGCAGCATGTATCACCTCCCCCAACTCATGTGGCACACTGAGAGCCCACCCCAGTGTGCCCAAAAGTATTTATTTTTTTATCTGTAAATAAAGAAACTGTCCCTCAACATGTTTCTTTTAACCTGAAAACAAAATGGATGGTCCTCATCCTCTCCCCAAACCCCTCCCATCCCACCCTCCCACTAAGCACCCACCTCCCTTACCTCCCCTTACCTCATATATTTACCTCCAGAGGTCAGCTGTTATTTTCTCCTGACCAGGACACATCTGCAGTCTTCAAAGTCAACCCGAACACTGAAGAACCAAAAGCAAGTGCTGTATAACGGCTGTCAATGGGGGGGGTTCAACTTATGTTGATATCTAAGCCATTTTTAGGATTTTTAGTCCCAAATTTTGAACATGGGGTTCTTGGGGCTCCACCTCATGAAAACTGTCACTGTCATTTCCGTTACTTTGTCCCAAAAGGTGATTTCTAGATCATTGTGTGGAATCACCATTTGGGGCCGATTTCTGAAACAACAGTGCCACTGTTCATGAGACGGGATTCCAAAAAGCCCACATTACAAATCTGGTGAAACAATTGCCAAAAATGTCTGAGTTATGAGGGTGTGGTGTGCGGTTTCTATGCATGCTTGTAGCCATTTTTTTATATTTTCACTCAAGATTTTCAACACTGCCATTATTTCACACCTCCTTACAGCTGTTATTGCTCACATCCATCCCTAAACATGTTTTTGCACCTGTGTTGCAGAATGGCATGGTCGCTATGTGATATCAACTTTATGAATGGACTAATGAAATCACAGTGTCATTGTTCATGAGTTGGGGTTCCAAAAAGGCTATGTTGAAAATTTGGTACAAAAATACGCCAAAATGACCCAGTTATGTGCAGTCAGTGAAATTTCACTATGCATGCATGTAACTTTGGCAAATTTTTATATTTTCACTCCAGATAGTCAACATTGCCAGTTTTTCACACCACTTCATGACATCCACAGTTCCACTGATGCCACCATCTTGCAAATGACAAAATGCCATTCTCCGCAACTTCGCATACATGACTGCCATTCTTGCACAGTTGCATCACCGCCACCATCTTGGAGATGGCACTTGGCGGCACTCACTCTCCAGAGCTTCCAAGCTCACCACAGCCATGTCATCTCTGGCTAGATTTTCTTTTCTGTGCTGTGTGTACTGCTTCCTGCTTCAGGCTGGCACAGTATATAGATAGACAGACAGACAGATAGATAGATAGATAGATAGATAGATAGATAGATAGATAGATAGATAGATAGATAGATAGATGGATGGACACTGTCAATAGATAGATAGATAGATGATAGATAGATAGATAGATATGTAACCCCCCTGCAAATGGGGGTTCCCAAAAGACTTCCAGGAGCTTGATTGAATGCTCCAAGCCTGAATGGTGTTTGGCGTTTAAGCCATTTATCAGTGAGTCTTTTTAGAACCTCTGGTACTGTCTCTTTAAGAGCTGTCTGCTTGCAGACATAATTAGTTTGTATGGGGACTGTGTGATTCTCTGTGTTGAGTACCACTCAGCTGCTGCTAATTCACTCCATTTTTGCAGTCACTAGAGTGCAAAGGGAACCTATCTGAAAGATGTAACTGTTTGCAGAAATCATTTACAGTAATAATGAAATTGCAGTTTGTCTAACCTGCTTTCTTTGCAGTCAGAACTGTGTCTGCCTAGTTCCCATTCTGGTTTTGAACTGCTGAACTGGACCAATCAGTGTGGGGTAAGCTAGCTCTAAAATGGTGCCTTGGACGAATCAGAACTTGGACTCATAATCTGAGCCAGCCACAAGAGGATTGTATGGGCAGTGACTCTGGGAGATGTAGTTTAGACTTTGGCACCTTTTGGACCAACAGCAGCATCTATTGTGGTGACAGCCAATCCAGTCAAGAACTGGAGGAACTCAAAGGAAGTGCCTGGTTTTGTCTGTTGGGAGTTTCAGTTGAGCTTTGGCAGTGAAGGAAAGGAACCCTGTGCTCCTTCAGTGCACAGTTTTAGTCAAAAACATGTGTAAGGACCAGAGTTCCGTCTGCAGCTTGTTAGGACTGAATCCGTCCTGTGAGAGAGAATCAAAGGATATCTGAAGAGTAGAAACCAGGCTCACCCTGTAGAAGACTGGAGGAATTGCTGAAAATTGCACTCGGTCTGTCAGGAACTGAATCTGCTGTGTGTTCTCCGGGTAGTGCAGTAATTGTGATCGGGATACAGATGCAGCCTGCCTGGTATAGTGCTTTTTTTACCATATAAATGTGTGAAGAGGTTTGTGTACCTCAAGTGAATCCTGCTGCCATTAAGTGACTTTTGCCTGTGACTGTTTACCAAATAAATGTGGAGGAGTCTCTTGAGCTCAAGAGTAGCCCTGCTGACATTGAAGGACCCTATCTTATTTGGAGGTCGTGAGTACTAATTCAGGGTCACTCCCTGTTGAATTGCCACATTAAATCCAAATGGAATTACTGTACTGCTGACTGTTTAATTCTCCTTATCTCTGTGTGAAAGGGCCCCTACCAGCTGCCACGGTTTGGACTAGCCACTAGGGCTTGGGTACCCAGGGACAGTAACTGATAGGGATAGGCCTGTGCACAGAGCCATAGGTAGATGAGTACAATGATAAGCTAATTAACCTGATTTCCCCCTGTCCTTGTTATATCCCCCTAAATAAATCAGAGCTGCTTGTTTCAGCAAAGTTATACTGCCTGAGGTATTTGTCTATGTTAAAGTACTGTACTGTGATTGTTGCACTGTATCTTATTTCACAGGAGGTCCCAGTGCCGGAACCAGTCCTGGGGGTAATTGTATACTGTAAAGGTAATTCTGATGTATTGTGTGGGCCACTAGTGGGAAGAAAGGGGGGTTGCAGTGTTCCAGAGGGCTGTGACCAAGTTAGTTTAACTATTGTAAACCCTGACCTCTGGGTGGAGGCACCCGCCATTGGATCCAGGCCCCTCAACCTGTTAGTGGCAAATCAGGCAGGGGTAGTAGCCCCTGGGATAGCGCCATCTAGGGGTTACATCTTGGAGGCACCGCTGGGATTGTGTGTCCTCTAGTGGCCATATTTACGAACCACTGTTAAGAAAAAAATGGGTACCCCGACAGAAGTGGCTGTGCACCGGCTGGTGGAGGGTGTACTGGGAGGAGATCGACCCCAAAATGCTATGCTTATCCTGGACATCCCCTGGGTATCAATACTGACACTGTGCAGGAGTACTTTCCAAGGTGGAAGGTTTACAAAACCCTGTGGTGGTGGGTCGGCATGCTAATCTGCTCACCCACACTTTCCTGGCCCTAGTAGAGTTTAAGGATCCCATAGATAGCTCCAAAGTGCCACAGACCATTACCCCAGAGGAGCCCTCACTGCTTGGAGATTGATAACTAAGGACAGTAAAGGCCTGGGGAATGAGCCCCACCACTATCTGAAACTTTTGAGGAGAAATTTGCTAAATGGTTGCTGGGGAAGGAAAACTGTGGAGGACTTGAAGAAACTATTCTTGCCACCTGGGGGTGTTCCTCCCAACACCTTCTCCCACCCAGTGCCCGTAATGGTGGCTGGAACCAATGCAGACTCCAATTTCTGCACCTGCCATTAGTCATGACTCTTACCGAAGGTTGAGGATCTTCTCTGGCACCTCCCCACCCCCCAGGGAGGATGACTGGGAGATCTGGATAGACTATGTTGCCCCCAGTGCTAGAATGGCAATGCTCGGGAGCCGAAAGTGAAAGAGGGTTAGTGAGAGCCTCCGAGGTCCTGCCCTGGCTACCATTCATGCTAAACGGGCCAGTAACCCTGAAGTGACTGCACAGGCCTATCTTGAGGCCCTGAGAATGTATGGGAGCCCAGATTCTGATGAGGACCTATGGTGGAGAGTAAGAGATGCACAACAGTACCAAGGGAGTTGCTGTCTGTGTATGTATCTCGCTGGAAAATTGTTGCAAGAATGCCTCTCAGAAAAGGTAGTTTGCCAGCGATTGAACTGGACCGAACCAGGCTGGACAGGATCCTTAAGTCTGCCCCCTTCTCAGAACTGCTGTTGCTTCAGTTATGCCTTGCAGATCGACTGGAATCCCCACCCTCCTATGATGAGTTAATGAGAGAAATTCGAGGAGTTGAGAAAAGACGACCTCGGGAGGGATCTGCACCAATAGCTGCGGCTACGACCCGAGTGACTGAGGGTGACCCATCAAGGGAAGTTCAGGGGCAGAGGTTGGCAGTAAATGAGTGCTCTGGCAAGGAGAAAGATATGCCACAATGGGGCGAACTGTTGAGAGAGATCCAGGAATTCAAAAACAGTCCCTTTATGAAGGCCACGCCTGCAAGTATGGGCCCTGACCTATATCCGACTGCATCTGCTATGGGGGTGGGGGTACCCACCCATGTATCTCCTGCTGATAACAGCTCCAAACTCAATTCCTTGACCATGGAAGTGGAGAAACTGACGAGATGTCTCCAAATGCTTGTCACGCCGCAGACAGAGATGGCACCCAGGTTTCCAGTTAGTAATACCCCCGCCCTGGCTCCCAGTGTGGCGCTTCGGCCAGCTCAAACTCCAGAAAGTATGTTTTGCTATAATTGTGGGAAAGATGGGTACATGAAAAGGAATGCCAGTCCCCAAAAGACACTGACAAAGTTGCATATAGGCTACAAGGAGAGCTCGGAGAACAAATCAGTGGTTAAGAGGTGCACGACATGATCCCAGTGAGGGCACCAAAATGCTAATTCATGTCCTTTTGTGGCAAGGTCTGTTGCCCAGGCCCCCACCGCCTCCAGACTGGTCCAGAATAGTGGGTCCTCCATGGAGACCACTGTAAAAGTGAATGGAGTGTCTACAAGAGCTGTATTAGACAGTGGCTCCAAGTGACAATTATGTTCCAAGATTGGTATCAGAAGCATTTGTCAGGACTACTCTTACAACCATTAGAAGGACTGCATGTATGGGGGTTAAGTGAGAAGGCCTACCCTATTCCGGTATATCCGAATTTGGCTGTCTTTCCCACCTCCGTGGCTGGAGTGGCCGAACAAGTAGAGACCCTAGCCTTAGTGTGTCCCCCACTGGACTGTATGATGGTGTCCCTTGTTGATTGGAACAAATGCTCATATGTTCGGAAGGCTGGCACAGTTGTGTTATGAAAAACAGGGTCAAAGACGAGTAGAGCTTTAAGAGTTCCGCTTTAATTAAGAAGGCCTATGAGGCACAGAGAGATGCTGAAAAATAGAACCAGAGGAACCGGTCAGAATTGTATGGAAGAAGGATCCTGAGTCTCTGATCCTGGCGCCAAATGCCCAGTGTACCTTACAGGGAGAGGTCCGTATCAGAAAGGATGTTAAAAATAAAATATTAATGTTGGATGCACCAGGCGATGGAAAATTGCCAGAGGGACTGCTGGTCAAGCCTAGTATTTTGCCCGCTAGAGTCCATGCTTATGCCAGAAGGGTAATGGTCCAAGTTCATAATGTGTCTGAAAGAGACATTCGAGTAAATAGAGGTTGCATCCTGGCTAATGTGCATTGTGCAGACACTGCAGTGCTGCAACAGCAAGAGTTTAAGGAAGAATGACAGAGTAGCGCGGACTTGTTTGATTTCGTGACTCCCGCTGCCAGCTGAATGGAAAGTGAGGATCAGTGAGAAGCTTGCCCAGAGAGACCAGGTGTTTCTTTAAAGGAATGGGACGTAGGATGCGTGCAAGGAGCTGAGCACAATATCCGGCTGCATGACGAAAGACCATTTCGTGAGAGGTCTCGACGCCTGGCACCTGCTGACATAGATGATGTGGAGACGGCATCTGCAAGAGATGTTAGCTGCTGGTGTAATACAAGAATCCAGAAGCCCTTATGCTTCCCCATTGTGGTAGTGAGGAAAAGAATGGAATAGTAAGGATGTGTGTGGATTATCGCACTTTAAACCGGGCGGACTATCTCTGATCAGTACACAATGCCCCGCATTCAGGATGCTTTGGACTGCCTTAACGGGAGCAAGTGGTTCTCTGTGCTGGATCTCCAGTGGGTACTACCAGATCCCGGTGGCCCCAGAGGACCTGTGAAAAGACAGCCTTTATCTGTCCGCTTGGCTTCTATGAATTCATGAGGATGCCTCAAAGGGATTTCAGGTGCCCCAGCCACTTTTCAACGATTGATGGAGCATGCAGTGGGGACATGAACTTACTAGAGTGCCTGGTATACCTAGATGATGTTATTGTGTTTGGCAGCTCACTGGAGGAACATGAGAGCAGATTATTTAAGGTATTGGACCGACTGGAGGACTTTGGCCTTAAACTGTCCATTGATAAGTGTCAATTCTTTCAAACATCAGTAAAGTATGTGGGACACATAGTATCCACCGAGGGAATAGAGACCGACCCAAGTAAAGTTGAGGCCTTGACCACCTGGCCACAGCCCAAAAATCTAAAAGAACTGCAAAGATTCCTGGGATTCTGTGGTTATTATCGGCGTTTCATCAAGGACTATTCAAGAGTGATCCGCCCTTTACTTAACCTTACTCAAGGGTATCCCCCAACCCACAAAAAATACCAAAAGTCAGCGTCCCTCAAGACTGAAAGAGTGTATTTTCATCCGAGTGAAGTATTTGGGGCTCGCTGGACTCTTGATTGTGAGACTGCTTTTCATGAGATCATTTATCAACTTACCCATGCTCCAGTGCTGGCCTATGCCATCCAAGAAAACCTTATGTCCTGCACACTGATGCTAGCTTGCAAGGGTTGGGGCTGTGTTGTACCAAGAGCACGAGAATGGCCTGAGACCAGTGGCCTTTGCCAGTAGAAGTCTGACCCCATCCGAAAAGAACTATCCTGTACATAAGTTAGAGTTTCTAGCTTTGAAGTGGGCTATTGTTGACCAATTCCATGAGTACTTGTATGGGGCTAAAATACTAGTAAAACTGACAATAATCCTTTAACCTATGTGCAGACCTCAGCTAAGTTGGATGCCACTGGCCATAGGTGGCTTTCACATTATCTACAAACGACTATGCTCTCGAATACCGAGCAGGTCTGAACCACATAGATGCTGATGCTCTCTCCAGGAGGTCTGTTCCCAGAATGATTGGGTCCGATTGGCAGAACCTGACATTCGGCACTCTGCCGAAGTTTGACAGGGAGGAACAATGTCCACGGACGAGTGGACTGCATGGTGGATTGCTTGGGACCTCTGAGAATTGCATACCTGCTGCTTATTGCCACTTTTCTGCAATAGACATTGGTGCACTGCCTCAGCTGGACAATGATAGTATTCAAGTGGCTCAATCCCGCGATCCCATGATCAAAGCAGCTTTAGAAGCCCTCTATGCAGGAAAAGATGTGTCCAAATTACGCTCCACTGATTTGAGAACTGCACTGTTATACAAAGAAGGTCCTAAGTTGAAACTGATCAATAAACTGTTATACAGAGAAACAGTAGACAGAGGGGGACAAGTAGACAAACAACAACTAGTGCTGCCCACTGCCTTCGAGACTCAGTATTGAGGTCCTTGCACAACCACATGGGGCACCTTGGTATAGACAGAACACTTGACTTGGTGAGATCCAGATTCTATTGGCCTAAGATGGGGGCTGATGTGGGAGCAACACATTTGAACTTGTATCGCTGCTTACAGAGGAAAGCTTTGCCCCAGAGGCTGCCCCCTTTGTTAACATAACCACCAGTGCACCCATGGAGCTGGTCTGTATTGATTTTCTAAGTTTGAGTCAGATCAAAGAAATATCAGTAATGTGCTGGTGGTCACTGACCATTTCACGAGATATGCCCAAGCTTTCCCCACCAAAGACCAGAAAGCATCCACTGTAGCCAAAGTACTTGTAGAAAACTTTTTGTTCACTATGGGGCTCCACAAAGAATCCATTCTGATCAAGGGGAGACTTTGAGAGTCGTCTGATCAAAGAGATACTTTCTCTGTGGGAGTGCGAAGTCCAGAACCACTCCTTACCACCCCCAAGGGGACCCACAGCCTGAACGTTTCAACCGCACTTTGCTAGATATGCTAGGCACCCTGCACCCAAAGGACAAGCCTAGATGGAGCCAACAAATTAGCACCCTGGTACATGCTTATAACTGCACCAAAAGTGATGCCACTGGGTTCTCCCCCTACCGCCTGATGTTTGGAAGAGAAGCTCGACTACCAGTAGATGTGTGTTTTGGGGTCTCTCCTGATGGGGTTCAAGCTGACAACTATTTACAGTATGTGCAAAAGTTAAAGGCCCAGCTAACCATACGTACCAACTGGCTCAAACTATGGCTGCCAGAAGAAATCTGGCCAACAAAGAAAGGTATGATAAAGGTGAAAGCACAGGAACTCCAGGAGGGAGATCGGGTATTGCTAAGAAATCTGGGACTGCATGGCAAGCACAAGATTGCTGACAGATGGCACCATCTCCTCACATTGTAGTGGGCAAACTAGATGATCTGCCAGTGTACAAAGTAAGGCCTGAGAATAATTCAAAAGATGTAAAACAATGCATAGAAATCATTTACTGCCCATTGGACAAATCTTAATTGAGTCTGAGCCCCTAGAAGATGCCCCTCTGGACCAGTGACTAGAGCTGCTGCTAAGAAAAGATCAAGAAAGTCTGCACCTACAGAAGCAAAGTTAAAGTGTTCCCGCCACAAGTCCCAGTTGAGCATGACTGTCAGTCCATATCGGAAGAAAGTGAGAGTGACTTTGAATACTATCCTTCTTACGAACTGAGTCAATTGTTTCAGGGCAATCCCTAGTCAATACTGGAGATGAAGCTGGGCCTTCTGGACTGTCCAAGCCCCAGCTTCGTCCCCTGAGCCAATGCTCCCAGAAAGTGAAGTGCAAAGCATCAGATCAGATGAAATGGAATCATTGTGCATGGTTGAACTGTTTGAGCTTTCAGGGAGGAAAATGATAGATTGGGGCAGACTGGTGATACACCAGAACAAGAAGAGTATTTTGAGTGCCCTGACAGTCCACTGCCAGTGTCCAAGCTCTCCACGAGCCAAATGTTGTGGACTCAGAAACTGCAACTCCTGGAGCTGAAAGTGCCCCAAGTTCTAGCCTCTCTACCCCATGGAGACTCCCTGACAAGTGAGGACAATGCTGAAAATGAGGCTCAGAGTGCAGAGACTGTAACAGTTCCCCTAGAAAGACTGGTCGAGCTATAAAGCCTGTGGTGCACCTCAGTTATGATTCCCTTGGGAGGCCTGTGGATTTGCCTCTCAATGTTGTCCATAAAGGATGTATGTGTCCCGAGCTCATTGCCCAAACTGAGCGTCAGTGCTAACTCCAAGTTACTTGTGTTGCCCTCTAAGTATGGTGCCCTTGCCCCGTCCAGCCCCAAGGTAACTGATAGGGAAGGGCCCCCTCTCTTCAGGTTTCATGTACAAGAGGTAATAACTTGAGTTATGGTACAATGTGTGTGTAATACTGTGTAAAGAGTGACATACTGCAATGTTTCAGAAATGTGTTCTTGGTAAAATGATATATTGACTGATGATTACATGTGTGAGCCTAATGCAAATGTATATGGTTGCAGTTGAAACTTATGGGGGTACTTGCTTGACGCGGACGTCAAGCTTTCCCAGGCCAGGAAGGGTGTAACCCCCCTGCAAATGGGGGTTCCCAAAAGACTTCCAGGAGCTTGCTTGAATGCTCCAAGCCTGAATGGTGTTTGTGCTTAAGCCATTTATCAGTGAGTGCTTTTAGAACCTCTGGTACTGTCTCTTTAAGAGCTGTCTGCTTGCAGACATAATTAGTTTGTATGGGGGACTGTGCTTCTCTGTTTGAGTACCACTCAGCTGCTGCCAATTCACTCCATTTCTGCAGTCACTAGGAGTGCAAAGGGAACCTATCTGAAAGATGTAACTGTTTGCCAGAAATCATTTACAGTAATAATGAAATTACAGTTTGTCTAACCTGCTTTCTTTGCAGTCAGAACTGTGTCTGCCTAGTTCCCCATTCTGGTTTTGAACTGCTGAACTGGACCAATCAGTGTGGGTAAGCTAGCTCTAAAATGGTGCCTTGGACGAATCAGAACTTGACTCATAATCTGAGCCAGCCACAAGAGGATTGTATGGGCAGTGACTCTGGGAGATGTAGTTTAGACTTCGACGCCTTTTTGGACCAACAGCAGCAGTCTATTGTGAGTGACAGCCAATCCAGTCAAGAACTGGGAGGAACTCAAAGGAAGTGCCCGGTTTTGTCTGTTGGGAGTTTCAGTTGAGCTTTGGCAGTGAAGGGGAAAGGAACCCTGTGCTCCTTCAGTGCACAGTTTTAGTCAAAAAACATGTGCAAGGTCCAGAGTTCCGGTCTGCAGCTTGTTAGGACTGAATCCATCCTGTGAAGAGAATCAAAGGATATCTGAAGAGTAGAAACCAGGCTCACCCTGTAGAAGACTGGAGGAATTGCTGAAAATTGCACTCGGTCTGTCAGGAACTGAATCTGCTGTGTGTTCTCATGGGTATTGTGCAGTAATTGCGATCGGGATACAGATGCAGCCTGCCTGGTATAGTGCTTTCTTTTTACCATATAAATGTGTGAAGAGGTTTGTGTACCTCAAGTGAATCCTGCTGCCATTAAGTGACTTTTGCCTGTGACTGTTTACCAAATAAATGTGTGAGGAGTCTCTTGGAGCTCAAGAGTAGCCCTGCTGACATTGAAGGACCCTATCTTATTTGGAGGTGAGTACTAATTCAGGGTCGCTCCCTGTTGAATTGCCACATTAAATCCAAATGGAATTACTGTACTGCTGACTGTTTAATTCTCCTTTCTCTGTGTGAAAGGACCCTACCAGCTGCCACGGTTTGGACTAGCCACTAGGGCTTGGGTACCCAGGGACAGTAACTGATAGGGATAGGCCTGTGCACAGAGCCATAGGTAGATGAGTAGAGTGATAAGCTAATTAACCTGATTTCCCCCTGTCCTTGTTATATCCCCCAAATAAATCAGAGCTGCTTGTTTCAGCAAAGTTATACTGCCTGAGGTATTTGTCTATGTTAAAGTACTGTACTGTGATTGTTGCACTGTATCTTATTTCACAGGAGGTCCCAGTGCCGGAACCAGTCCTGGGGGTAAGTGTATACTGTAAAGGTAATTCTGATGTATTGTGTGGGCCACTAGTGGGAAGAAAGGGGGGTTGCAGTGTCCCAGAGGGCTGTGACCAAGTTAGTTTAACTATTGTAAACCCTGACCTCTGGGTGGAGGCACCCGCCATTGGATCCAGGCCCCTCAACCTGTTAGTGGCAAATCAGGCAGGGGTAGTAGCCCCTGGGATAGCGCCATCTAGGGGTTACAGATAGATAGATAGATAGATAGATAGATAGATAGATAGATAGACAGACAGACATTGTCAGATAGATAGATAGATAGATAGATAGATAGATAGATAGATAGATATTTTATTTATGAAGTGCCCAATTCATTGGACTCTAGGTACTGTGCAATTAAAATAATAATACAAAATACAAATATTTAAATCAAGCAAAAAAAAAAAACACACATATAAAATCTTATAAATACAGTCAATAGATAAACCATGTATCTATAATTCAGTAGCTGACTATACAGAGGGGAGAGAGAGAATTCATTATCATTATGACATGAGGACTATTTCAGGAATGCTTCCAAACTGGGTAAAAGCAAACAAACAGGTAGGATAAAGACCCATATTTGGTGTCAGCTGGATGACGGAAAAGTTCTATATGAGGAGTATGATTGGAGAGGGGGAGTCCAACATAAATTCTACATCATGCCTTCAATGCCATATTTTCTGGTGAGAGTGGGGGTAACACATGTGTGCTGAATGTTGCACAGTAAGACTGTCTTCTGTTGTCCAGGGGGATGCCATAAGCCAGTGACTGAGGGTGGGTATAAAAGTATACAAGCAATTCAGAAATATAAAGTGTCATCAGTCTCTGTACAAGAATAGTAACTGTGAAATTGTGATCTGAGGCCCCAAATGTGCAGGAGCTCCTCCCAGGAGCAATGTGTAGTGGGTAAAGAAAGGAGAAGGAAAATGTGCAATGAGGATCAAATAAAATCCTATACAGTTGTTGTAGATCTTTAGTGTGGACAATTATTTTATAATGTATGGTAGAACATGGTTCTGCATGGAAATCCATGCCTGGGACAGCATTATTATGCTGCCCTGACTACATCATGATCTTGTTGTGCTGCACTGAGTATGTCACTAGAGTAGCACAATAAGATAGAACATCATCACGCATGCCCGATGTGGGGGCTGTGGCGGTGAGAGCTGGCCAGGACGTAAAGGCACCTAAAGAACCATGTCTTAGTAAGCTATTTTTCTGCTTTTGATGGGACACTGGAGTCATAATATGATTTCCCATATACTATAAAAGATTGTGTATGAGTAATCATACACAAACAAGGCAGTTTTAGGATCTTGAGGTTTCCATGGTAAGGGACTTCTCGAGCTGTGCTCTCGAGGTCACAGGTTACCATGGAAAATCTCGATCCCACAACTGCCTTGTTGTGTATGATTATGCATACAGAATCCTCTATGTTGAAACTATGTTCTAATTAAGGTAACTTTGCATGAGCACATTAGTTGCACTGAATTCTGTAATAACCCTGGTCAGCCCCAGCCCAGGGCCTTCAGTACTTAATAACAGGAGGCCAGCTACATTGAAACACTGCAGTTACCACATTATTGCTACTACTGTAGTATGTAAGTCATTGATTTGTGAAGTGATTTGAGATTTGTAGCACAGGTTCTATATATCAAGGTCTGTTCTCTGCAGTAGCAACATTTCGCAAGAATCATAGGGTTTGCAAAGTTCCATTTCAACAGAATCATTGGAGTTGCAAAGCTCCACCTCACCACCACATTTTATATAAAATATATGCGAGGCAAACCTTGTTTTAGGAGTTTCTAGAGGCTGCAGTGGACATCATAGGGGCTGCAAAGAAACCACAGGGGTCTCAGCTGCAACCACTGGCTACCTCTAAATGACACCCCTGGTTCTTTGCCTCTTCAGGTCCAGTATGAATGAACATCATTTCTGGAACCATCAGCAGCCTGCCTTGAATGAGCTTCAGTATTGAACCTTTGTAAGTTTTATGTGACATTTCCTTGTTACCCGATGTAACTAAATAGATTCCATAATCCAAAATTGAGTGTTATTCAGTGTATTGTATGACCAGGGTAATCTTTGCAGAACAATTTGAACATTCCTGTAGTTGCAACAATTAACATAGCCAAATATTTCCTGAAATTGCTGTGGTATCCCTAGCAGAATTCCATGTCACCCAATAGTACTGCTGTAGGGCCACCAGACAGAATCTCTGGAAATATTAATAATTATTATATATCAATATATTAAGTAAACAATACAGTAAAACACGATGGGGTGTGCATTAGCCACTTCTAATGCACAGCCAGGGATGTAGTATTGCTGAGTGCCTTCAGCCCCTGGCTGTACATTTGAAGTGTCTAATGCACACCCCTGCAGTGTCTTATTGCACTTATATAATGGGAATTTGCATTGTAGATATCCTAAAAGATAAACATTTACATGCTGAAATAGTAAAAGAACACAATATTTACTTTTCTTTAATGTAAAATAGTGCTTCTGCCAGTATTCACTTTTACAATTTTTTTTTTAACTGGGGATTTTTAACCTATTGTGGCTACTGTAGTGGTACTTTCATATGGTTGCCATGGATACCCCCCACACACACACTTACAGTTACTTAAAAAAAAGTAAAGAACTGCTTTCTGTAGAAATCACAATTTTAAAAATAAAATTGATAAGTGTAGATTGGCTGGTATCTGGCTGAGGGAATGAGTGGAGGGTGTGATGCCAGCAGTTTCAACTAGGAGCGAGTGTTAGTGGAGTGAGCGGTAAGTGGCAGTGATCAGTTGTGAGGAAACCCACTGACTTCTAGGGAAGACTACCTGTATTTACAGAAAAAAGAGAATAGAAACAGGAGCTGCATATGTACAGCAGATCTAATACTGTGTCCAGCTGGCAGCTATTAGATTGTTGGTGTAAATTGCACCAGTATGTGGAAGGGGATTTCACTGAACTAGAGACCGGGACTTGAGAACAGCAAGTGATGGCAGCACAGTGGATGAATGGGAGGGCTGGGTGAATTCAAGGGGAAAATCTCAGTGATTTTTCATTTCAATTCCAAGCACACATGATTACTACTCACTCCACTAATGCTCATTTGACTCACTCCTAGTTAAAACTGCCAGCATCACACGCTCTACTCGTTCCCTCCACCAGATACCAGCCGTGTCCACAGCTGTCAACTTTATTTGACAATGGTGATTTCTACACAAAGCAGCTATTTAATCCATCACATTGCATGTTGGGGGAAAAAATGGCTGCCACTGACATTTGAAGATATTTTTAAAATTCCAAGTGCACATTGATTTCTTTTTACATCTGCGTCCACCTTGGTGGCACTTGTTTTTAACCATGCCTTAGACACTTCTAATGCATGGCTAGTGCCCAATCAGATTGCTGGATTTGACCTTTCCATTTTATAATATGTAACTAATATATACTAATATATTAATAATATAATATAAATATCTGGTAATTAATATAAAAAAAAATGTGACCATGTCAGTCACTGCAACTGTAGTTTCAACCTGCAGTGTTCACTAATTTGGACTTTCAGAGCACCATTCATGACTATAAAATTATGTCCAGCCCAGATTCATTATGACAGTAGGGTTATGAACCTCTGGAACAGCCTACTAGTGGAGACAGCGGACAGGAAAACAATACAGGCATGTAGGGTAAGCCTGGACCAATTTCTTCTTACCATGGGAATCACAGGCTACCCTGAGTAGCAGCATTGGTGGGGAATCGCTAGTATATGTTTGCAAAGCATACTTGTTTGTCCTTGCTTATGGAATGAGGAGATGGGCTTAATGGAGCTAGAGTGACCTTAAATGATTACATTACTGTACAACTAAAGAGGTGGGGGAGTTGCTTTTACATGGAGCCCATCTGACTTTACATCAAATTAATGTCAAGCATGAAGTCAACCAAAGGAATTATTCATTGGAAGGGATTAATAATGAATCTGAGGGCTACAAAAGACTGTTTCCTTTCACTAAGAAAGCTAAGTTTCTTGGGGGACATTGACTGAATATATGTGGCTGATAGCCCTAAACAAATAGGTTGGTCCCTTAAGATCCACAAAGTGGTATTAAGCATGGATTTTACTTCCTTAGAGAAGGGTAGTACACTGTTGTGTGTCCTAGCCACTACGTATGGATTTTGTTGTAGTTGTTGGTGGTGGGGGAACAGGAACTGTGTCGCATATCAGGAAAACTCACACACTCACACTATGGCACAGTGTCCCCTATAGCCATGTATTATTACTGATCCACATGTGAGTGTTACCAGGGGGCATTTGCTCACCTAGGCATAATGTATTGGTATTGGCATGCATCACAGTGTCCCCTACCTTAACCTACCCAACACTATTCACTTTGTATGGGGTGAAATCAGGGGAAAGGACTTCCATTGTTTTTCAAAAACTACCCACCAAAAACCTAAATGCACCTTTGCCTTTAGTGCTATATGAAGGGCTTTAGCATCACCTGAAAAGAATGTAGAAATCTTTTGTAGGGATCCAATGTCATTCAATATCAGTGTTTCTTGTTTATGAACAGAACCTTACAGGGACGGTAAAGGAGCGACACAATGAAATTAATCAGACTCCCCAAAAGTTACACAAGTCACTGACATGGGGCCAGTGGTTTTAAATGTACTATTTACAATAAAATGATTTAAAAGTGAAAGGTTCCAGTTTAAAAAAAGATTATTGTGGGAAGTGTAAATGGATGTGGTTTGGCCTTGTCTATTTCACATCTAAGAGTTTCATTATGATATTTTCATTTCTTACTTTCTGTACAGTACCTTAAATGTTTGACAGTGTATTAAGCAGCTCTATGCATGTTAGATATTTTACACCAAGTGCAAAAAGTGGTTCAGACAGAATTAATATCCACATTCTCACAAAAAAAACATTACTTTGAAAAAGAGTTGCTCTCCTGTTCCCATCCCTGCATTTGCTCTTAACTTTTATTTAAATGATTATGGGTATACTTGCGTATGTCTCTTACTGGATAAGAAGATTATCACATGCTATATGGATAGCAGATGGTTTTCTATCTAATATTATTTGGTGTGATGTGAAAAGCAATGCTTTACCTGAAAACTACGGTGCAGAGGTTGTATCAAAAGCCCTACAAGAAGAGACTGAGGGATCTCAACATGAACACCCTGAAAAGGGTGAAGAGTGAGAGGGGGCATGATTGAGACTTACAAGTAACTCACGGCAATGAACAGAGTGCAGGAGGGGAGTCCCCTTCAAATGATAAAGAGCAACAAGATTAGAGGGCATGCGATGAAGGTGGAGGAGGGAACTTTAAGAGGGCTGTAAGGAAGTACTACTTCACTGAAAGAATGGTGAAGACCTGGAGACTGCCAGCAGAGGTGGTAGAGGCAAAACAGTAAGGGTCTTCAAGTATGTGGGGGAATAGTAACGAAGCAGGGAGGGAGGGAGGGTTGCCAGAGACCAATTAAGGTATGCAGAGACAGACTAAGCAGGGACCATATGGACAGACTGTGTGGGCCAAGTGGTCCTTTTCTGCCAACAAAATCTATGTTTTTATGGCAGCAGACACACCTAAGTCTATTCCTTCCACTACCTCATCAGCATGTGACCTCACAAACTGTTGCATCCTAAGCTATGCTGCCTAATTGGCGACATTTGTTTCAACTTGCCAGTCGAGCAACCGGAGTTTGGTTCTTGTTGGTTACTAGTGATGTCACAGTCAGTGGATCCACAAGGCTGATGATGTATAAGGAGGAATGGAACTGACTATGTCAGCCTCAAGACAGAGTACTGTTTCACACATCACTCCCAGTACTGTCAGATATAAAATCTTCTAATTAGGCTCTGAGTTGCAAATCTGGAGACCTGGGTTTGAATCCCACAGCCTGCAGGTGCATACTGTGTGACCCTGAGCAAGTCAGTTAACTTCCTTGTGCTCCCAGGTTGCACCTGCAAACAAGCTTTCAGCTTAGTGTGTCTCACCTGGTAAAATAATTGGTAAAAAAATATAATAATTGGTAAATACCTTCTGAAAACTTGGTGTGGTACCTAAATGTTTCTAACCAGCAGTGCAAAAATACTGAATAAAAATAAAATAAAACATAGGGGATTATGTGTGGTTCTTCATACACAATAAAACTATGTCTTAATTGAGAGGTTGCCATGGCAACCAGAGGCCTTGAGACTGCTTCTCAAAAGGTTCCGTGGTTACCACGGTAACCTTAAGATTCAGACTCAGCCTTGTGTGTGTATGGAGAACCTTACACGATCTTTTATAGTGTATGATTTTCCATATACATATAGTAAGTGCAGTTTCAAGTGAAAATCTTACTGTTTCCCACCGATCAGTCTGCTGTTTTACTCGCTTTATAGGTAATGTGTTTGAATTTTCCTCTGTTCGTCCTGGTGCTGCCAAAAAGCCAAGTGAAGTTCTGAAAGTATCAGGACAGTAGATGAGGGAATGGGTAGTCCAAATCTAAAGTTTTGAAAAAGAAAAAACACAGCTGTCATGATTACCAGTACTGTTTCTGTATGTGTCAGAATCAGCGATCGCAACCATGGCTTCAGTGAGTCAACCACACGCAGAACGTTTGATGTTGTTGTGCTGCAGTAGTTTTGAAGCCACTATAGCACAACAGCATGATGATGTAGCTACTGCAGCACAACAAGGAAATTTCAGTACTGGATTTCCATCAACAACATCTTTCTACCACACTCTATGGCCTGGATATTCAAATTCATATTCAAACTGCTCCATTCTGAGGCGCAAGCCCTTACGCTGCTCAAAATAGTTGCGCAGGGGTGTGGCCGGGGCGATATTCAAAGGAGTTGCGCTATTGAGCAACTCCTTTGAATATCACCCCCCAGCCACAGCCACTGTGCATGGCGCAGTGGAACTTGCGCCACCGCAAGTTGTCAGAGTTGAGCATTAAACTTGCGGTGGTGCAAGTACCATTGCGCCATGCGCAAATTTCCGATATTCAAGGTGACATGCAAATGGGGCCATAATTCATGCAAGGCGCAGGGGGCCATTTGCATCTGATTATGGTTCCCATTTGCATGCCATTAGCATGTAGGTGCGCCGATCCCTCGAGGACTTGCGCCTGGTCAGCTTCTGGGGACCGACGACTTGCAGCCCGATCGCTGGCACAACGTGAAAACAACCCCCTGCCCACATTATTCTCCAATGCCCGATCAAGGGCAAGTATCATGAAACCCCACACATATCTCTCCCAATGCCCACCAGGCAGAAAGTATCATGAAACCCCCTGCCCACATCTCCCAATGCCCGATCGCAAGGCAGAAAGTATCATGAACCCCCACATCTCCCAATGCCCGATCGCGGGCAGAACGTAAACAACCCCCCACCCAAACAGCTCCCAATGCCCGATCGCGGCAGAATGTAAAAAGACCCCCTAACCCGAATATCTCCCTGGTGGTCCAGTGGACCATAATGCCCGATTGTGGCAGAATATCCAGTGACAACCCCCAAACATCTCCCTGGTGTCTAGTGTCCCCCCACCCACCCACCCACAGCCCCACCGCTCCCCGGCAGCGGCGGGCGGCAGCATCCCACCCGCCTGCCACCCTGCCGCCTTCGCCATTACCGATCAGACTGCGTAGGGCTGCACGCCCATTGGTGCAGAGCTAGAGCCAATGGGCGGCAGCCCATACCGCATATGACAGTCCAGATCCACAAACAACCCCCCACCCACACATCTCCCAATGCCCGATCGTGGGCAGAAAGTATCATGAACCCCCACATCATCTCCAATGCCCGATCGCGGGCAGAAAGTATCATGAAACCCCCCAGTTTATGCATGGTTCCTCCCCTCTTGTTGAGCATGCATTCATTTGCATTGCGCTGTTGCTCAACCTGTTTTCAGTGGCGCAACTGCCTCCTGCTGAATATCGCAGAATGGCGCAATGTAGGACTTGCACATGCGCAACCCTGTTGTGCATGGCGCAACCCTTTTGAATATCTGGGCCACAGTGCCTATTTTCAGGCATGGCCTAGGAGAATTACAATCAGAAATGACAAGTAAAGTAGCAGAAACAAAAGTACAAAAACAGTACATAACATGACATGACAAGACATAGATTGCAGAGTAAATAATAACAAGCTGGTAAAGACACATAGCAAATACACAGGAAAAAATAACAGAGTTGAGAGATAAATATAAATATATATATATATATATATATATATATATATATATATATATATATATACACATACACAGTCCAAATTAGACATAATAAACAAAATATCAATTGCAGGGGCAAGTATCAGATGCACTTGAGAACTTGTATGATTCCCATTTGAAATGTATGTGAGAGGAGGAGTGATGGAGGGACACCTGGAGGTAGCTGCTGAATTTGGGAGCAAAGGAGAAGGCTTGCTTATCCATATTTGTTGTGCATTTAGGGACGGATGATATGCTTTACTAGGGCCTCCGTGGTGTGTCTCTTATGGTATAAGGGCTTCCAAGCATGAGGTTTGGGTGAGAGGACTGCAAAGCAAAGCTGAGTGGTTCTGTCTACCCAGACCTCACAAGAGGAGTCTCATACATAAGAAACATCCCTTGGAGTTCCTATTAGCTTATAAATTACTCGAGTTTAGCTCAAGTGAGTTATAATAAGCTAATAGTCTTTTTATTTTATTGTGCCATCCCTCCCAGCGATAAAGTGAAGTGCTCCCTCCAAACTCTCCCACATGAGAGCAACATATACTGTACATGTTAAGAGGTACAGTAGCTCTGCATGCTGATTGGTTGAACTCACATTAGGGATTTATAAGAAAGCTAAGTAACCTGACCTTAGAGGGAAGGCCTGCATGGGATGCTTTAAGAGGGCAAATAGGGAAGCAGGTGTAGCAGACCTAAGGATCTTATCAGCGAAGCAACCTAGGATATTGCTGCATTGAGCAGCTGGAGGTAGCCAGCCTAAGCCTGACCAAAGCAGACAGTGGTGACTAAAGTGAATAGTATCCCAATTAAAATGGCAAACATTGTTAGAAGTGGTATTCCACCTGTCCATGTTGTATTCAGAAGAGGTAAAGTATGCAAGGAAGCCAGAAGTCAGATAGGGCAAGAGAATGCTCCACACAATAGCACAGCAGGCTCTACTAGTGAGATTATGCCTTACCTTATAAACAAGATCTAGTTTAATATTGGCAAGTTTGCAAGCAATGGAAATGTGTAAGGAGAAATCAAGTCCAAGGTGCTTAAAGGACTCAACAGCAACAAGTTGGATGCTGTCTAGACAGGACATTGATAAATATTCAATTTAACTTATTTAACATAGGCAGAGGTTGAGCCAGTGGCCATTCAAAACTGGTACCAGCCACCGGCTGGAAAGATAAAGGGCTACCTCAAGGTGGTGGAGGCTACTGCTGGGGACCAGAGAGCATGGAATTTGAGAGTAGAGTGAGGTTTGGGAGAAAAGTAAGGCAGGGTAGCAGGAAGGAAATACTGGTAGGGAACATTATCTTGAGCTATGTCGGCAAGCTGAGTGGAGTACTTCAACAGCAGCCATTCATCTACGTGGTGCATGGGATGAAAACAGCATGGCAAGAATAGACATACTTGTGCAGGACAGGAAAGAGAGCACAGCCATCATGTTGCATGTTGGCAGCAGTGGTGTAGGCAGGTGTAGACCAGTGATCCTGAAGTATATATTAAGGGAACTAGGCAAGAGCCTCTGAAACAGAATCTCCAAGGTAGTATTCTCTGAGATACTGCTGGTGCCATGCATCGGACTAGTGAATCAGCAAGGGATTAGGCAGCTAAATTCATATAAGTGTTTGGTGTTGGGGGCAAAGATTTTAGTTTCTTGTGAACTGAAAGGCATCGGGGGAGGAAATGGACAAGGAAATGATAGAAAGTATACTTAGAATGGCAGATAAAGGGGAGATATTGCTGATGGGTGATCTGAATATGCCAGATGTTAACTGGAGTGCAGTTGCAGCAGCCACTTCTAAGAGTGGGGTTATTCTAGATGCCCTACAGGGGGCATGCCTTAGACAACTAGTATTGGAGCCCACTCGAGAGGGAGCAATCTTAGACCTGGTTCTCTCAAATGGAGATGAAGAGAGGATCACAGATGTAGAAGCTGGTAGCCATCTGGGAACTAGCGACCATCGAACAGTATGGTTCACAATAAACACAGCAATAGAGTCAAGCCATACAAAGACAAAGGTACTGGATTTTAGGAGGGCTGACTTTGCCAAAATGGGTGAGTGCCTAAGGAATGCACTAGCAAATGGGCAGGAAGGAGGGGTGGAAGAACAATGGGGAATAATAAAAACTGCCATCACAGAAGTAACAAGCCTTTGTGTACAGCAAATAAACAAAACAAAACGCGGTAAGAAACCACTATGGTTCTCAAAGGAAGTGGCAGTGAAGGCTCAAGAGAAAAAGAAAGCATTCAGGAAGTACAAGGAATCACAGAAGGAACAGGACAGAGAACTGTATCAGTTAAAGCAAAAGGAAGCTGGAAAGACAGTCAGAACAGCAAAGGCTCAAACCGAGGAAAAGATAGCCAACTCAGTTAAGAAGGGGGATAAAACCTTTATAGGTACATCAGGGAGCCAAAGGAAGACCAAGGGAGGGATAGTGAGGCTTAATAAAGGGAGGAGGGTGGGCAGAGGGTGTCTGTGAAAAGGCAGAGATACTAAACAAATATTTTTGCTCAGTATTTACAAAGGAAGAGCGGGTGGTACCTAAAACAAACAGTAGAAACACTCTGGATACAGAAGTTGATACCAGCCCATTTACAGAAGAAAGGGTTCTGAAAGAGCTCTTAAAACTGAAGGTGGACAAAGCAATGGGGCCTGACAGGATTCATCCCAGAATTCTAAAAGAACCAAGGGTAGAACTAGTGACACCACTGACTACCCTCTTTAACAAATCATGGGAGGATGGGGTGGTACCTGAGGACTGGAGGAGGGCAGATGTGACTCCCATTCACAAAAGTGGGAGCAAGGCAGAAGCAGGAAACTACAGACCTGTTAGTTTAACCTCAGTGGTAGGGAAAATGATGGAATCACTTCTGAAGGAAAGAATTGTTGAGTATCTAGAGGCCAGAGGAGCACAGGACCCAAGGCAGCATGGAATCACAGCGGGAAGGTCATGCCAGACAAATCTGATAGATTTCTTTGACTGGGTGACCAAAGTAGTTGATCAGGGAGGGGCTGTGGACATGTTCTACCTAGACTTTAGCAAGACATTTGACACAGTCCCACAAAAAAGGTTAATATACAAGTTAGCCAGCCTGGGAGTGGGTCCCAAGATGACAGCCTGGGTAAAGAATTGGCTGGAGAATAGGACACAGAGAGTAATAGTAAATGAAGTCCACTTTGAAAAAGGGGGTTAGTAGGGTCCCGTGAGGGTTCAGTATTAGATTGGTCCTCTTCAATGTCTTTTATGTTTACATTGCAGAGGGACTGAAGGAAAAGTATGTCTCTTTGCAGATGACACAAGATCTGCAACAGAGTTGATGCACAAGGTGGGGTGGAAAGGATGAGAAGGGACTTGGCATGGTTAGAGGAATGGTCAAATGTATGGCAGCTTAGAGTCAATGCTAAGAAGTGCAAGGTAATGCACCTGGGAAACAAAACCCAGGGAAGAGTACACAATGGGGGTGAGATACTAACAACAACAAAAATGGAAAGGGACCTGGGGGTAGTCATATCAGATGACCTAAAGGCGGGCAAGCAATGTGAGAGGGCAGCAAGGAGGGCTGGGGGGATATTGGGATGCATAGGGAGAGGCATCACCAGTAGAAAACAAGAAGTTATTATCCCTCTGTACAGACAGCTGCTGAGACCACATTTGGAATACTGCTTGCAGTTCTGGAGACCCAATCTCCGCAAAGACATAGACAGGATGGAAGCTGTCCAGAGGAGGGCAACTAAAATGGTGCAGGGTCTGCACCGGGAGACATATGAAGAGAGACTTAAGGAGCTTAATATGTATAGCCTTGAGGAAAGGAGGGAGAGGGGGGACATGATAGAAACTTTCAAGTACTTCAAGGGAATCAACAAAGTCCAAGAGGGTAGCATCTTTCAAAAAAAGAGGTGTGCAAGAATAAGGGGGCACAATTTGAAGATAGAAGGGGGCGCTCAGAGGTAATTTAAGGAAGTATTTTTTCACAGAGAGGGTTGTGGATGTATGGAACAGCCTTCTGGAGGAGGTTGTGGAGTCAAAAACAGTGGTGGAATTCAAGCATGCATGGGATAGTCATAAGGCAATTCTAGGGGGTGGGGGTAGGAAGAAGTAGGCTGCTGGTTAACTAGGATCTGCAGCTTATCCATCAGGTAGGGAAATGGGCAGACTGGGTGGGCCAAGTGGTACTTATCTGCTGTCAAATTCTATGTTTCTATGTTTCTATACTAGGGCAAGCAAAGCCAATATGCTGAGGACTAATGTCTTAGAGTGTCTCTAACTTTTCTTTTCCTGTCACTTGACAAACTCACTTCCCTATTAAATTAAGACAGGCACACAGGAACTAACAACAAAGAGGATTTGTTCTGCAAGGTTAAATAAAAAACGCATGAGCTGCAATCTTCTGCACAGAACTGCAGCTTATCCCTTAAAGGAAAACATTGGAAAAGACACAGCTTTCCTCAGACACTACATAAACTCTCAATTAGTGCTTTCAGACAGTAACAACTTTTTTAATGATTTAAAACAGCTGCCCACGCCACAACTTCCACTTTCTGTTGCTGGCAGCCACCATCTCATGAGCAGCAGTGAGATTCCTGAGTTCAGCGTATACTAACATGTCTGTTTGACCTCAGCTATTGGTTGGCAAGACATAATAGCATAAAGTGAGCTCAGGAAGCTCTCTGCTGCTCATGAAATGGTGCCTGCCAGCAGCAGAAAGTGAAAGTTGAAGGCCACTGTTTAAATCACCAAAAAAGCAATTAGAGGTATTTTTTTTTAAATGTTACTGTCTGAAAGCACTAATTAGGCATGTTTGTAGCACCTGGGTAAAGCTGTGCCTTTTCTAGTGTTTCCCTTTAACATACATGTGATGTCTCCCGTTTTGCCTGGAAGATTCCTGTTTTTTAACTAAACTCCTGCCCCCCGCATGGGAAAGCAAATCTCATGCTTTACACATTTAAAAAAAATCTGCATTTGCTGTCTATCGAGCCCCTGACTGGGCTTCTCACCCTAATGCAGCTCCAGCAGATCTCCTTGCTCACCACGCTCTACTGGCCGCCTGCCTCCCAAAACAAGCATCCCACTGAGCTTCTCGCCCTGTTTCAGCTCTGGCGGATCTTCTTACCGTATGCGCTGTACTGGCCTCCCGAACAAGGTGACGTTCCTTTCCAGGGACAGGGGTTGCATCTACTATTTTAAAGCCAACTTGGTGCGTTTAGGCTTTCTCCCTCTTAAAATGCCAATCTCCCGCCTAACTTCACAAATCCTCCCTCCTGCACAGACTTACATCATCACATGTATGCTTTAAGCATGTCTCCATTAGTCTGCTGCAGGCTGTAGTCACAAAATGTCCAGCAGAGGCAGCAGACTGCAACCTATGCTTAGAAACAAAGAAACATAGACTTTGATGGCAGATAAGGACTGTTTGACCCACCTAGTCTGCTCATTTCCCTACGTACTGGATAAGCTGCAGATCCTAGTTAACCAGCAGCCTATTTCTTCCTACCCACCACAAGAAATGCTTTATGTCTGTCCCATGCATTCTTGAATTCTCCCCACAACCTCCTCAGGAAGGCTGTTCCATGTATCCACCACCCTCTCTGTGAAAAAATACTTCCTCACATTGCCCCTGAGTTGTCCCCCCTATATCTTCAAATTGTGTCCCTTTGTTCTTGCACATCTCTTTTTCCGAAAGATGTTACCCTCTTGGACTTTGTTGATTCCACTGAGGTACTTAAAAGTTTCTATCATGTCCCCCCTCTTCCTCCTTTCCTCAAGGGTATACACATTAAGCTCCTTTAGTCTCCCCTCATATGGCTTCTCTTGCAGACCTTACACCTTTTTGCCAGAACAAAGTTTAACCGAAAAACCATATACAAGGGGCTATAAGTTTATTGAATATTAACTGAAAAAAATACATTCATAAACCTGTTATGCTAGCCTCCTCTGAGTTCAGAAGAGGTGGAGGTGCTGACATAAATGATAGACATGGAGGGGGGCTCAATATTAGGACACAGGTGGGCTAGGATACATGTAAGAGAATGCACATATCCCATCCAGGTACAGGGGAATAAAAAGTTCAACGTACAGGGGCCCAAATAGGAAGGGGGAGAAACACAATCCTTTGCTGCATGGCATAGAGTACGAGGAGTGCAGCTAAAAGTTGGATGTTCTGGAGGGTGAGCTTTTCATCGCAAGTTATGATATAATAATGTATGGTAGAATGCTGTTATGGCCCAAAAATCATCTTTGTACAGCATTGTTACACTATTGATGTGAAGTCACGCTCTTGTTATACTATCGACGATGCGTCATATCGATAGTGTAACAGATTTGAACCATCAGGCGATGCTGTTGCTATGGCCCCCATAACAGCGAAACATGCCTATGTTTAAAAAGTTTATCAGGTATCTGGCGAGAGAGAATCATGGAGCTCTGTCAGAACACTACCATGCGATCGGAAGCTGCACCGGAAGTAGAGGTGGAGGTGGTAGCAGTAGATTATTGTTTCTAACAATGGCATCATTTTTTTGTTTCTCCACTGACCATACACTATAAAAGACAACGTATGGTCAGCGGTATCCAACAATGCTGTTTGCCTTCTCGTGGTTCCCTTGGCAACCCTGTAAACCTCTCAAGCTTCGCTCTCAAGGTTTAATATAGTTGCCAAGAGAACCACTCCGAAAGCAAACCTAGCGTTGTTACACACCGCTGCCCATATGTTATCCTCTATGTAGGAGTCACAGAGACTGGTGGAAGAACGGAACATGTTGAGATGCAGGGTTAGAATGGCAGAATCCTTTTAGGTAGGACATGGATGATCAGTGAGATGAAGGAGTTGCTTATATGTCATTAAAAGGATTTTGCAAGCAAGAAAGAGGGGGTGAGGGAGTACTGGGAGCCGAAGAGAAAGCATGTTCCTGGATTAGGATCAGCAGGAGGCTAAAACAGACAGAATTCTAGGAGTATATCACAGACCACCAGGTAGTACAGCCAAGTATGACTTGTAAGTGGCAAACAAAATTAAGAGGGTGGCAACTCATGGAGCATTTCAGTTTACTGACAATGGTCAATGCCAAACATGTCTGCTTGCATGCTGTTACAAGCCACAACAGCATCAATACCTCATTTCTATGGAGTCCTGCTTTTCCACATTTTTACATTGTACAGTATATAACCAGGATAGGACAATTAAGATGCAATAACTTATTTTTGGTGGGGTCCTGCTTTTTTATGTTCCACAAATCTGTTTCTCATTCCAGTGTCATTTGACTGCACCCCCACAGCCCCGTCACTGACCTTCTCACAGACATACAGGTTATCTGCCACTTAACCAGGACCACAGTGTGGTGGATGGCCAGCCATGTTGGTTGTGTGAGAACCTGCGTGGGGGCCGGCTTAGAAGGCCAGCATTTTTCTCCTGCCAATTGATGTTCTTCTCTGAGGTGGTGGCATGCAATGAGGTGGTCACACGTATGTGCAGTGGCATCCACGCATGACAGACATCTGGCAGCAACAGCTCACCTCCCCTCATCAGGAGGGGAGGTGTTGCTGCTGGACGACTGGCATCCATGGGTGACAGATGTCTGGCAGCAGCACCTTCCCTCCCCTCCTGGTGCACCCAACTGTGCTGCTGACTGGTCTCCACCAGTCAGCAGTCACACAGCAGGCACAGCATCCTCCCCTCCCCTTCCCTCCCCAAGGAAGGAGAACAGTTCCTCAGATGTTCAATCCTTCCTCACCGGCCAGCCCCCAATGGCCCGTGCTCATTCCTGAACACACATCAGTGGCATGGCAAGCAGTAGCACTACCACTGTGCTATCAGGCTAGCTTGGGGTTCTGCTTTTATCCAGTTTAAAAATGTATTTTCCCAGGATCGGCCAGCTGATATCCAATATCTCATTTTCAATAGGCTCCTGCTTGTACCCATTTTTCCACTATATTTACCCAGGATAGCTCAGTGGAGATGCAATAACTTGTTTTAGGTGTGGGCCCAGCTTTTACCCATTGTAAGAATGTATTAACCCAGAATAGGCATGCGAAGAAACAATATCTCATTCTCAGTGGGCTCTGACATTTTGACCCCAGATTTCCAACGAAGTCTTTTTATGAACTCACATTATGATCAAGACAGGTGGGATTTTTTTAAATCCCACCCAAAACATGATTTGCAGAGCTATTGTCTCACATTTTAAGCCAACATTATCAACATAGGGTGGGATATTCAAAAGGGTTGCGCCATGCGCAACCCAGCAATGTGCCACGGCACGATATTCAAAGGTATAAGTTACACTGCGCAACTCCCGATGCACCGGGGTGCATCAGCAATGTACGCAGCGCAAGTGGGGGGCATGCCCTTGCATATGAGGACATCCCGATATTCAGCCCGGGATATGTGGCGGAGATGCTGGTACAACTCTGCCTTGCGCCGCTCGGGGGGTGCGCAGAGTTGTGCCTGGTAAAACCAGGAACAAGTCCTGGCCACCCACAGGTGAGCTGCCATATTGCAGGACACAGCATGGCAGCCGCTAGCTGTGGGTGGCCACCCACCCACCCAGAACACAGTCCACATGCCCCCTGCCCAGGGAGTGTTTCCCCTCTTCCACATTCACAGGCATAGTTATAGTACATCCCTGGTGGTCCAGTGGACTGCTGTCCATCGTCCGATCATGGGCATATGTGCATTATTTCCCTGGTGGTCCAGTGGACTGCTTTCCAATGCCCAATCATGGGCTTAGGCAAAATATATCCCTTGTGGTCCAGTGGAAACCCCCCTCACACCCAATCATGGGCAGAATCACTGAAAGACACACTGGTGGTCAGTGGTACTCCCCTCCCCACCCACCCACTGAGGCCCCACCACCCAGCACCCCCCAGTCAGCGTTGGGCTGCCCTCCTGCATGATGCCCGGCCACCTGCTGACTGACAGTGTACAGTAAGTTCTGTACACCTATTGGTCCACTGAGTGGGCCAATGGGCATGCAGACTATACTGTACTACACAGGCCCAATATGTGAATGAATGTGATGGGGCACTGGGGGTGTCCACTGGACCATCTGGGATATATTTCACCTAAGCCCATGATCGGGTGTTGGAAAGTGGCCCACTGGACCACCAGGGATTTTATTAACAGATGCCTATGATCGTGCAATGGACAGCGGTCCTCTGGATCACCAGGGATTAATACTATGGATGCCTGTGATCGGGCGATGGGGAGCAGTTCACTGGACCACCAAGGATATTTTAAACATATGTCTGCGATCGGGAGTATGGGAGCGGAGTCTGCCAAGGGACTGCAGGGCGTTGGTCCCCGACGGCTGCAGCCTGGCTAGGCGCCAGGTGCAAGTCGCTGGGGATCGGTGCACCACATGCAAATGGGGCCATAATGACATGCAAATGGTCCCATTTGTGCCTTGCATGCACAATAGCCTCATTTGCATGCCCAGTGCTGGATATCACAGTTGATGCACCTAGCACAACTGCACTTGCACTGGTGCATCCCCCTGCTCCCCTTCTGCCACTTGCGCTAGAGTAGTGCCACTGCGCCATGTGCAGTGCATGCACCATCAGTGCCATATTCAATGGTGCTGAGCCATGGTGCAGCACCGTTGAATATCGCCTGGTCTATGCCCTGGTGCAGCCCAGTTGTGCTGCGCCCAGGCTTGCGCCCTTGCCTGGTGCAGTCTGAATATCCCACCCAAAGTCTTTTTATGATCCCATACCAGATCAATACCAGTGGAATTTTTAGAATCCCATATGAAAGGTGATTTGGCACAGTGACTGTAAAAACATGTGTCGGTGCTGATTTAAACAAGCATTTGTCAATGCCGAATGTTGCTTGCTTCTATGTGCTGTTTAGGTATTTGGAAGTCATTGGAGTGCAAATATTGAAAATTGTAATCACGAGCGCATGAGGAACTGCTAACGACCGTAAAAGAGTAATTTTTAGAATTTTTTCACCAAATTTTCAACATAGCCATTTTAAGACCTCTGCTCATGAACAGTGTCACTGTGGGTTTGTTAATAATGTCATACATTGAGTTTGCACACCGACTGAGCCATGAGTGCGCTACATGAGTAGGAAACACGTTTTGGGCAGGATGTGAAAAATGATGGCTGTACTGCTCATAAGGAGGTGTGGTAAAATGGCAATTTTAAAATCTGGGTGAAAATATTGAAAATTTGCGAACTTACAAGCCCTGCGTGGAACTGCATAGGCGCATGCTCGTAAAACAGTCATTTTAGGAATTTTTCACCAAATTTTCAATATAGCCATTTTAAGACCTCTGCTCATGAACAGTGTCACTGTGATTTTCTTAATTGTCCGTACGATTGATTTCTCACACCAACTGTGCCATTCTGCGCTACATGGGCGGAAACACATTTTGGGTGAGATGTGAAAAATGACAGCTGTACTAATAAGAAGGTGTGGTAAAATGGCAATGTTGAAAATCTGGAGTGAAAATACTGAAATTTCACGAACTTACGAGCCTGAGTAGGAACTGCACAATGCACGCTCGTAAAACAGTCATTTTTTGGAATTCTGGCACCAGATTTTCAACATGGGGTTTATGGGACACTTTCTCATGAATGATGTCACTGTCATGGCGGTATTCAGGCCCGAAGGGTGATTTGCAGTCACTGAGCAGTCACTGCGTAAAATCACCCTTTGGGCCGAATAGCATGTGACAATCATTCATGAAAAGTCCCAAAAACCCCATGTTGTAAATGTAAAATTCTAAAATGCCTGAGATCTGCAACAAGTTAAAACCCCTATCTAGCCCATTATACAGCTTACCGGCATTTCCTCAGTTCGCGGTCGGCTTTGAAGAGTGCAGAGCGTGTTCCCGGTCCACGAAGATCATTGCGCCAGAGTCCGGAGGTAAGTATGGGGTGAGGGGCGTGGGAGGCTGGGTGCTCAGTGGGTGAGGTGCGGGTTGTGGGGGGTCGGGAGGCAGCGAGACTGTTTTCCTTTTCAGGTAAAAAAAAAAAAAAAAAAAGACGTCAGTGGGACTTGCCATGCTGGGTGGGCCCCAGCATGGCACAAGATGTTGGGGTGTTCAGCTGGACAGGGGATTGGGCACCCTGTCGGCCACAGGACTGATTGCCACGCTGGGGTGGGCTGGCGTGGCACCTACTAACTAGAGGAGAGAGCGCAGCTCAGCCCCGTGAGGATTGGACACCCGTCGGCTCACAGTAGGTGTGAGGCGCCGCACGCCTGCGTGTGTGGGGGGCTACGCTTCTTTTCTCTGCTCACTGAGCGTAGCTCCCCCTTTCAACTGTATGCCACTGCATTTTGGAGCGTGTCATAGACAGCTCCAGAATGCATTGGCTTACAGGGGCTGCGCCTGCCAACACACTGACTGAATTGGAGGAGGAGGAGGTGACACACCTCCGAAATCTCCAATGATGGCACTATGTTTCTTGCACATGCGTGCAAGCAACATAAAAATGATACCTGTTACGATCATGAGGTGGGGTAACACAAAGACTATTCTGAACATTTTGGGGGAAAATGTGCAAAACTTAATAAATTAAAAAAAATGCAATATTTCTCTATCACTTTTTTGGTTTTGACATTTTGACCCCAAATTTTTAACATAGTCCTTTTATTACCCCATCTTATAACCCAGACAGGTGAAATTTTTTAAATTCCATCTGAAAGGTGATTTCACAGAACAACTGAAAAAACATGTTTTGGAAGAGATTTATAACGTTTTATTTTTATTTATTTATTTGTTTCTAGGAAGTACCTTTGAGCCAAAGACTCTTTTACAGAGGTTTCACGTCGTAGTAACACATGGGCATAACATCATTTACAATGGTTACAAGTACATAAACAGATGCAAGGAGGTTCCATACCTAGAAAGACATGAGTACATCAGGTTACAGAAGTTACATAATTACAATAACAGGGAGTACATAAGTAAAAATATACAGACACATAATTTAAAGCAGGCTAGGTTGACAGATTGTTAAGTGAACAACTTGAGATTCTACAGGATATTGAGCAAATCAGGTAGGGAACAGAGGACGAAATAGTCTGAAAAATAATTAACTAATACTAAATGCAAGGAGGCGAGAACTTGATGGGCAGCAGTTCTTTTGTCTTAAGTGCTAAAGAGCGTAGTCATAAAGGAGGGCTAGACTCACCGGGGGTGGGGGGAGTGCTGAGGCTGAGATCTGGAGCCTACTAGGGGAATGTTAGTTGGCAAGAAGAGGGGAGAAGGCAAGGGTGCAGGTTAGAATGAGGGTAGTAGGAAAAAGAAGGGAAGAGTGTGGGGGAGTTCAGGTCTCACAGTCACAGTTCCTGTTTGTGGTGAGGGCCACTCAGAGTTTATCTTTAAAGGTGCCTGTTTTGTCCTCTTTTGTGATGCCTAGGTCAAGTGCATTAAGCCAAAGTGGTGCCCGGTATTCGTAGGACCACTGGCCTTGTGTGGTTCTATGGAAAGGGACTCAGAGGGCTGCGTTGTTTGTACCCCTAATGCATCTGATGGAATTAGGTCAGCTAAGGAGGCTTTGCAGGCCTGGGATAAGTCCTAGCATAGTTTTCTTGGCGAGCATGTATACTTAATAATGGAGGTGACTGCCAAGGTTGAGCCATTTTGTTTGTGTACAACTCGCAGGTGTGAGTGAGATGGGGTACACCTAGGACTAAACAACACGCTCTGTTTAGTGTTGTTTTGATATGTTTCAAAGCAGTTTGGGAGGCAGCCCCATATACTGCTAGACCATAGTCTATCACTGAGAGGACTGAACTATTTACAGCACTTCTGAGTGCCTCAGAAGTCAGACCTTTTCGGTGTCTGTACAGTAATCCTAGTTTTGCATTTGACAACTTTGTGACTGCATCTATGTGTTGGTTAAATTAGAGGGTGCGGTCCAGTGTCAATCCTAGGTATTTAAATGTTTGTACTATCTCCAGGGAAGTGTTCTGTTTGTTGCGAATGCAAAGTTGGTGAGTGCGGTGTTTGTTATGTGATGATGCGAATAACATAGTCTTAGTTTTTTTATAATTGAGGAGCAGTTTTGATTTAAGGAACCAGTGATCAGCTGCAGTGAAATTAGCCTGCATTTGCTTTTCCAGTATGTAGGGGTCAGAATTACATGAATATAGGACCACATTGTCTGCATACAGTAGTAGCTGGTCATTTACCAATTGAGGGAGGTTGTTTAAGAACAGGCTGAACAGTAGAGGGCCAAGGATAGAGCCTTGAGGAACGCTTGTGTTAACACTAAGGTTGTCAGAGAAGGTATCCAGGATTTTCACTTTTTGGACCCTCCCAGAGAGGTAGCGTCTGAACCATGCTACTGTTGCAGGGGAAAGGCCAGTATCGGAGAGCTGATCCAGTAGTAGATTGTGACTGACGGTGTTGAAAGCCTTGGTGAGATCAATATATTTTGCCCCCACCAAGATCCCTCTGTCTAGCGCATTATGGATAAAGCTGGTAAACTCCACTAGAGCGGTTGTGGTACTGTGTTGTTTTTGAAAACCATGTTGTTGCTGACATTGTAAATGATACTTGTCTATTCTGTCAGTTGGTCACTTACGATTCGCTCCAGGGCCTTGGAGAGTGGAGGAAGGCTAGATATTCGGCGGTAATTTGTAGAGTTGGTTCTGTCACCACTTTTGCAAACAGGGGTAACCACTGCCACCTTCCAGATCCATGGGAGTTCACCTGATACCAAGGAGAGATTTAAAATTTTGGTGAGGGGTTTGCGAGTTATGTCCAGGGTGAGCCTAACTAGTTTTAGGTCAAGTTGATCAGAGCTAGTTCTGGAATTACCTAGCGTTTTTAGGATGTACTTTTTTGCTTCCATAAAGGTGATAGCTCTGAAGTAGAAAAGCAGATGGGAGTTTGAGTGGGTCCCCGGGTTTTGTTCAGTGCAAGTATCTGATTGGTGTTGAAGGAAGCTAGGAGGCAACACTCCACTGAGGTCAGTAAAAGCTTTGTTGAAGACATTTGCTATGTGACTGCGATCCTGCGTAGGTTGGCCCTCAATGTTCAGGAAGGTGGGGGGAGTTTTATTAGGTTTACTGGTTAGGGACTTGATGTTCTCCCAGAACCGTCTACTGTCACCCCATGAGTTTGTCAGCTCATTTTTAAGGTGAGTGTTTTTGGCCTTACGAATAACCCAGGTGCATTTATTCTGTGCAGCTGTATAGTTCTGGTAGTCTGTCTGGGTACCGGAGTTTCTTGCTTTGTACCACAAGTCATCTCTATTTTTCTTGAGGGCTAGTAGCTGTGCTGTGATCCGGGGCTGTCATAGTCACGGATCCTTCTTTTGGTGTAGGGGGCCTAGACATTGCACACTTCATTGAGTTTGCTTATAAAGCATTCTAGGGCAGTGTTGACATCTGTTTTGTGGTCAGTAGAGCTCCAATCTTGGAGGCTGAGGTGTGTTCTTAGAGCTCCCAACTTGCCTTTCTTCAGAAGTCTAGTAGTAATAGTCCTGGCTGGTGCCTTTGGGGCCTTATTTGACCATTTACAGATTACCGGTGAGTGGTCACTGAGGGAGTCAGGGAGAACCATGATGGAGGATATTCTTTCTGGCCAATTTGTGACCACCCAGACGATTACTGATCCCGTGCCTGTTCTGCTGTTACACCGAGTGGGGGAGTCTACCAATTGCACAAGGTTGAGAGTGGCTAGTGAGTCCTTGTAGTGTACAGCTTCAGTGGAGGACCAGTTGATATTAAAGTCTCCAACCATTATCAGCGCTGTGTTTGGTCCCCCTTCAGAGAGGTAGTTGATGACAGAACTGAAACCATTCGCTTGTTCCTTAGGAGGGATATAGGCCGAGACTATTGTTAGGGTTTTCCCATTCTTGCCAAGTATTACTTTTATGGCCATCAGTTGAGCCCCACATTTGGTGTCATATGGGTTAAGCATTTGGCCCTGAATGTGGTCTTTAACATATAAAATACAACCACCTCCTCTTTTACCGAGTATGTCTAGTCTGAATGCAGCATACCCAGTGAGTTGTATAGCAGAGTCTGGCACCCTAGGTGATAGCCAGGTCTCTACTATCGCAAGAATGTTGTGCTGGTGCTGCTGGACCCAGACTTGTAGAGTGTCCATTTTTGCTAGCAGGCTGCAGATATTTATTGATGCTATTGTTAGTCCATTCTGTTTCTTATGAACTGTTGCAGTGTATGTCATTGGGCCTGGGTTGGGATGAATATTACCTGAGATCAGTAGGAGCAGCCACGTGATCCTTATAGTTTGCCATTTTAGATATGTTGGTGCCTGCGACTATGTAATGTGACGTGATGTTTTTGTCATGGTACATGGGAAGGTTAGGGGTACATCACTACCAGGTGGAGGGAGGGGATAGCCAGCCTGTCCACTGCTCATATAGACCCATGTAGTAGAGGATATGATGTGCCGTGTTACTGACAGCTGCGCATTTGTGGCTTTTGTGTTATCCAGGTGGTGATATTGTGGCACTACAGTCTGGAGGTGAAGAATTAATGTCCTCCTCATATTCTGCAATGCGTCCTTGATGGAGTCATATTTGTATACTGGCAAGCATTTTGTGTGGTCCTGCCCTGTAGAGGAGGCCAGTATCAGAACTGATAGAAATAGAAAGAGGGTTCTAAGGAGGAACATATTGTGGGCTACAGCAGGGAAAGAATTCCCTAGGTGTGTTTACAGATGGTGGGAGAGGGTCTGCACTCAAACCAAGGACCCGTTGCAACACAACCTCCTGCACATGGGTTACGTAGTGCCAACATCAACATTTACAGCCTCCTAAAAAAATGGGACTCCTACCAGGGATGGGTCCAGCAACATTAGCCTGATATCACATCTACCCCCACCCTGTATCCCACTCCCCCATTCCCACCTCCAACTCACCTCTCACACTGGACCACCATATCGCCCTGCCGCACCCTCCGCCAACACCCACTCCCACGCCCCCACCCCCAGAGCAGTATGGTCTCACCCCATCTTAGCCATACCTGCCCTTAGCTCCCTGCCCATCCCTTGCACCTCCACCTCCAGATCCTCGCATCAGCTCAAGCATATCAACCTCAACCACCGTAGCCCACTCCTCCGACTTATCACCTTACTTCTTCTGCTCTCTGGGAATGTCCACCCCAACCCTGGTCCTAGCTCTTCTATCCCCCCCTTACACCCTGCTGGGTGCAGCCTCCACATTGCCTCAATAACCATCTGCAGTCGCCCAAAGAAAACTGCTGCACTCCAGTGCTGGGTCACCCAACACAGAAACATAGAAACATAGACTTTGATGTCAGATAAGGACCGCTTGGCCCACCTAGTCTACCCATTTCCCTACCTACAGGATAGGCTGCAGATCCTAGTTAACCAACAGCCTATTTCTTCCTACCCCCCACAAGAATTGCCTTATGTCTGTCCCATGCATTCTTGAATTCTCCCACAGTTTTAGACCCACAACCTCCTCAGGAAGGCTATTCCATGCATCCACTACCTTTCTGTGAAATAATACTTCCTCATTGCCCTGAACCGCCCCATCTTTAAATTGTGTACCTTGTTCTTGCATGTCTCTTTTTCTGAAAGATGCTACCCTCTTGGACTTTGTTGATTCCACTGAGGTACTTAAAAGTTTCTATCATGTCCCCCCCTCCCTTCTTTCCTCAAGGGTATACATATTAAGCTCCTTTAGTCTCTCCTCATACAGCTTCTCTTGCAGACCCTGCACCATTTTAGTTGCTGTCCTCTGGACTGCCTCTATCCTGTCTATGTCCTTGCGGAGATGGGGTCTCCAGAACTGGACACAGTACTCCAGATGGGGTCTCACCAACTGTCTGTACAGAGGGATAACAACTTCCTGTTTTCTGCTGCTGATGCCTCTCCTATGCATCCCAGTATACCCCCAGCCCTCCCTACTGCCTTCTCACATTGCTTGCTAATCTTAAGGTCATCTGATATGATTACCCCAGGTCCCTTTCCTTTTTTGTTGTTGTTACTACCTCCCCCCACCATTGTGTATTCTTCCCTTGGGTTCTTGTTTCTCAGGTGCATTATTTTGCACTTCTTTGCATTGCATCCTAGCTGCCATACTTCTGACGATTCCTCCAACCTTGCCAAGTCCCTTCTCATCCTTTCCACGCCTCCTTGTGTATCAACCCTGTTGCAGATCTTTGTGTCATCTGCAAAGAGGCATACTTTTCCTTCCAGTCCCTCTGCAATGTCACTTATGAAGACATTAAAAAGGACTGGACCCAATACTGAACCCTGTGGTACCCCACTAGTAACCCCTCTTTCTTCAGAGTGGACTCCATTTACAATTACCTTCTGTGTCCTGTTGTCCAGCCAATGTTTTAACCAGGCTACCACCCTGGGACCCACTCCCAGGCTGGTTAATTTGACTATTAATCATTTGTGTGGGACTGTGTCAAATGCCTTGCTAAAGTCTAGGTAGGCCATGTCCACTGCTCCTCCCTGGTCTACTACTTTGGTCACCCAGTCAAAGAAATCTATTAGATTCGTCTGACATGACCTTCCCACTGTGAACCCATGCTGCCTTGGGTCCTGTGCCCCACTGGCCACTAGGTACTTAACTATTCTTTCCTTCAGAAGTGACTCCATCACTTTCCCCTACCACAGAGGTCAGACTGACAGGTCTGTAGTTTCCTGCCTCTGTCCTGGTCCCACTTTTGTGAAGGGGAATCACATCTGCCTTCCTCCAGTCCTCCGTACCACCATCCTCCCATGATTTATTAAAAGAGTAGCCAGTGGTTTCACTAGTTCCCCTTAATTCTTTTAGAATTCTGGGTGAATTCCATCAGGCCCCATTGCTTTGTCCACCTTCAGTTTTAGGAGTTCTTGCAGAACCCTTTCTTCTGTGAAAGGACTGGGATCGACCCTCCTATCAAGAGTGCTTCTGTTAATTGGATTAGGCACTTCCCTCTCCTCTTTTGTGAATACTGAGCAGAAATATTCATTCAGTATCCCTGCTTTTTCACTGTCCCCCTCTGCCCACCTAACGTTCATTCTATTCAGCCTCACTATCCCTCCCTTTGTTTTTCTACGCTCGCTGATGTACCTATAAAAGGTTTTATCCCCCTTCTTAACTGAGTTGGCTATCTTTTCCTCAGTTTGGGCCTTTGCTATTCTAACTTCCCTTCCTGCTTCCTTCTGCCTTAACTGGTACAGCTCTCTGTCCTGCTTCTTCTGTGTTTCCTTATACTTCCAGAATGCTGTCTTTTTCCTCCTGACTTTCACAGCCACCTCTTTTGAGAACCATAGTGGCTTTTTCTTTCATTTTGATTTGTTTATTTGCTTCATACAAAGGCTTGTTGCCTCTGTGATGGCAGTTTAGATGATTCCCCTTTGTTGCTCCACACCTCCTTCTAGCCTGTTTGCTAGTGTTTTTCTGAGGCACTCTCCCATCTTGCCAAAGTCAGCCCTCCTAAGGTCCAGTACCCTCACTTTTGTATGGTTTGACTCTGTAGCTGAGTTTAACATGAACCACACTGTTTGATGGTCACTTGTTCCCAGATGGCAACCCACTTCTAGATCTGAGATCCTCTCACTGCCCCTGTTTGAGAGTACTAGGTCTAAGATTGCTCCCTCATGAGTGGGTTCCGAAACTAGCTGTCTGAGGCCTGCCACCTGTAGGGCATCAAGAATGGCCCTGCTCTTGGATGTGGCTGCAGCAAATGTGCTCCAGTTAACATCTGGCATATTCAGGTCTCCCATCAGCAGTATCTCCCCTTTCTCTGCCATTCTAAGAATGCCTTCTATCATATCCTTGCCCATTCCCTCCCCTGACATGGGGTCTGTACCCAATCCTGTGCGGATTGTGGTGCCCTTCCAGTCTCCAAGGTGACCCACAGTGCCTCCTCTCCTCCCTGTTTACTCTTTTGTTCAGTTGCTTTTATCCCTTCCTTTACATAGAGAGCTACTCCTCCCCCTCTTCTCCCCTGTCTGTCTCTCCTGTAGGTTATGTACCCTGGTATGTTAACATCCCAGTCATGGTTCTCTGTGTGCCTTGTTTCTGTGACTACTACGATATCCAGGCATCCCTCTTCCATCAAGGCCACCAGCTCAGGGAGCTTGTTGCCCAGACTACGGGCATTAGTACTCATTACCCTCCATTTCCTGATGGCCTTACTCCTTTTTGCCCCATCCCTGTCCTTCTTGCCTTTGTCACTTTCTCCATTTACCCCTGCCCTTCTCCCTATCAACACCTCTATGTTGGTGTTTACCGCACTTACTACCATGATTTTTTTGGGGGGGCTAGGATTTCCCTGCTCCTTTCCAGTAGAGAAGTCCAGTCACACAGCACTCCTTCCTCCTGGTGTCTTCTGCTAAGCTACTAACAGAATCTATCTAAGGCAGTCTTTAAATGTAGCTTCCTTCTAGCTAAGGCACTCCCCCTACTTTCTAGATCTTTCTATAAGTAATTTAAATCTTACAGCTATCTAGCCCTTTCAATCACCTGAGATTTACACCTAGATAACTGTTCAGATAACCATTCAGTTCAGTTAACTCAGACAAACACACACTGTTTTTTTTGTTTTGTTTGCTAGGTTTTTTTACCCTAAATTACAGGCCCAACATCTTTGCCATAGTGGAGACCTGACTCTCTGCATCAACCCCTAACTCTGCTGTCTCCCTTCCTGGTTTCACCCTGTACCAAGAAGATCGAGTTGGTAAGCGTGGTGGCTGATGTGCGGTCTACTTGCGTGACTCCCTCCTTAGCCATGCTCTCCCTGCCCTCAAGCTCGGTCATGGTGCCCAAGCCATCACCTTAAAAATCTCCCCTGACCCAGGCAGGGGCCCTCTCTATCTTACCACTACATACATACTCCCACAGGTCCAAAGACCAGCAATCCACTCCTTTACTGACTATCTCTCTACTCTGCCTCACAAAGCTGAGCAGCTCGTCCTAGGTGACCTCAATGTCAACTTGCTAGGCCCCACTGCTGCAAACATAAAGGACTCCTTCACTGTCCTTGACTTAGCTCAATTAGTCATTCTTCCTACCAGATGGCACCCGCTCCCTCCTTGACACAATACTTTCCAAACACCCCCACAAAATCAAGACTGTTAATATCCTAGCTAACTCCCTCAGTGACCATTCCCCTATCCTCTGTTTCTGGTCCTCCCCCACGCAAAAACCCACACACGAAGTCACCTCCCACTGCCTCTTTCACCCAGGGGGGCCTCAGCAAACTGAAGCAGTACCTAGCCCAACTTGACTGGTCCCCGATCTCACTCACAACTGATATAGACACTGCGCTAGCCTACCTCACCAGAGCCTTCTGCAAGGCCTGTGACCTCTTTACCCCCTTTACCAGTACCTGCTGCAAAAGACATAATGCTGCCTGGATTTCTTGTTCCTTTATTCAACAACTGAGGCAGCGAGACAATCTCTGGCATGTTGCAGTTGAGTCAGGCAGGACAGTGGACAGACAGGCCTATAATGCTGCTTGTAACCAATGCACCTGGGCCATAAGGCAAGCCAAGTCCAAATACTATCAAACCACCCTGGCCACCTCCTGGGGCTCCGCACATGCGTTCTGGGATAATATTAAGGAGCTCAATGGAAAAACTCGCTCCTCCCCATCTCAGATATCTGTCAATGGCGCTACTACCACTGACCCCCCACATATTGCTGACTGCTTTAAAACGGCTTTATCTGACCTAAGCGCAGTCCTTCCTGTCCACATTTTTGACCCTATCCCTACCTCAACTCCCCCACCCTGAATTGACCCTCATTTCTCCTCCTCACCTTGTCTCCCCATGAAGCCAAACCACTCCTACTAAAAGTCCTCTCCAGCCACATCCTCAGCTGTGACCCCATTGACTCCAGAATTCTCCATCTAACTCTAGATGTCATGCTAGCCCCTCTTATTGACCTGTTAAACCGGTCTCTGTGCCTCGATCAATTTCTGAGCACCTGGAAATCAGCTGAAATTGCCCCAATTCATAAGAATGGAGATTGCACATTACCAAATAACTATAGACTGATCTCTATCCTCACCCCACTCTCTAACGCACTGGAAAAAATAATATCCACCCAACTCATGGAATATCTAACCAAATACAGCATACTATATCCAGAACAGCATGGCTTCCGCCCTGGACACAGCACCACCACAGCCCTCCTAGAGTTCTCACAGCAAATACACTCTGCACTTGATTCTGGGGACATTGCTGGGGCAGTGTTCATTGACCTATCTAAGGCCTTTGACACTGTGTGTCACCCCCTATTGCCTGACTCACTCCATCATCTAGGCATCTCATCTGGCCCCCTTTCCTGGTTCTCCAGTTACCTCCACGCCAGATCCCAACGGGTCAAGATAAATGATACCCTATCAGCTGCACTACCTGTTCACTCAGGTGTCCCCCAGGGTTCCATACTAGGCCCCACATTGTTCAGTCTCTTTCTAAACACCCTTCCTAGCTTCTGCTTGGGCAGTATGCTCCTATATGCTGACAATGTGGTTCTTGTCACCTCCCACCCCAACCCCATCACCCTCCAGAACTCTCTGCAACTCACCTTCAGCCAAGCTGAAAAATGGTTCCTCGACCATCACCTAGCTCCGAATCTCAAGAAGACAAAATCTATGCTTTTTGCCCATCACCAGAGTAACTCCAGAAATGTCCCCCTTCTCATCCTCCCCAGCACCCTACACCCCCTTGAACAGGTGTCTGCATGCAAATATCTGGGCATCACCTTTGACTCAGCTCTCTCTTTCCACTTATATCTTAATTCCCTGTCCACTGCTGTAAACACCCGGCTTGGACTCCTCTACCGCCACAAAGACTGCTTCCCTCAGAATGCCCTCCGGCTGGCTATCACATATGAAATCCTGTCACTGGTCAACTATGGGCTCCCTATCTATGTGGCTGCTGACCCCACCACCCTCACCAAAGTCCAGATCTTGATCAACAAGGCTTGCAGGCTCCTGACCCATGCCCCCAGCAGAACGCTCACATGCCAGCTCTACTGCTCCTCGAACTTACTCACCTTTGATGAGTGCCTGCACTACCACACCTGTATACTGGCAAAGAAAATCACACTTGGGCTCTACCCATGGGGGTTGCTGCATCCCTAAAATTGACCTCCCACTTGGTCATCACCCGAAGCGCAACCAAAGCCACCTTCCAGGTGCTGAGAGCCAGGACCTCTCTTACCCAAAGATCATTCCACCACAGAGCCACCCTCTTGGTACAACTCTCTCCCCACTCAAATCACAAACATCCCCAAAATTGGCCCCTTCAAAATTGCCCTCCAAAACCACCTCACTGACACTCGGAACTGTAAATACCCCTGACTGGCCCATACCTGGAGCTCCGCCTGTACCAATTTATAGACAACGTCCTTCCGGACTGCCTTCTCCCCCAGCAACCACCCCTTCCCCCCAGGTATTGCTCCCTAGAACCCCTAGTGGTACCTTATTATTTATATAATAGACTAATTGTAACTAATTGAAACCTTTGTACACCTTTGTATTACTGGAATTGCTTTGTGTGTTCTTTTATTGTATCTCACCTGTAATGTTCTCCATTGTCGTACTCCACCACCAATTGTTGTCTACCCTCCTTGCGATGAAGTGCCTTTGTAAGTGATTCTTTGACTCAAAGGTTGTAAATCTGAATTATGAAATAAACAAATAATAATGAAAAATGTACCCTACCAGGAGCTAAAGTCTGTGATATAAGGAGATTGCCAGGGGGCCCGATGGAGAATACATTAAATCCTTTGGTTATTTTACATGTTGGTATAAATGACATAGGGAGAAGGAGGCTAGAGGATATCTACAATGATTTTAGTTTCATAGCATCAGAAATAATAAAAAACAAAGGGGATGTAATGATTTCAGGCATCTTATCAGTGCATGGACACCAATTCAAATATTGGAAAGAAATCGGTTAATTAAATGGGTGGCTTGAGGACCTATGTGACCAGGAGAACTATGTTTTTATTAATAACAGGGACTCATTCAGGGATTCAAGGCTATTTAAACAAGATGTCCTTCACCTTAACAAAATGGGCATTAGATGCTTAGCAAGAAGGTTCAATGAGGCAGTATCAAATTGTTTAAACTTATAAATGGGGGGGACAAGGAGTTGGGGTTTGATACTAAAGATCAAAAATTACCCACTGTCAATAAATACATTGACCCTAGAAACTGGAAATGCTTACTCCTAAATGCTAGAAGTTTAACGAACAAATTTGAGGAGCTAAAACATTTACGTGTAACAAATGACATACAGATTTGTGCAATAACTGAGACATGGTGGGACACCAATGATTCATGGGATCAGAATATAAACGGACATAACCTGTATATAAATTCTAGGGTATATCGAAAGGGAGGTGGAATAGCCATCTATGTGGCAAATAGTATTCAATCTGAAGACATACAAACGTCTCCAAATGATCTAGAACATATTTGGGTCAAAATTACTCCTTGTAAATCATCTAAATTAGTGACAGGTACAATCTATAGGCCACCAGCTATCAAACAGGAGGATGACCTTGCCCTTTTAAACCAAATACAAGAATTAAATCCAGCTGATAGAATTATGTTATTGGGGGGATTTCAACCTTCCAGGGGTTAATTGGGTGACATTAATGGGGTCAAACAAAACAGAGGCTAACTATCTGGAGCCATTTGACAATATAGGGTTATAACAGAAAGCAAGAGAGCATACCAGGGGAAACAAAATACTAGACTTAATCCTAACAAACATGGGAGAAAATATAGTAAATTGAAAAACTAATGCCCCCCCCCCGAGTACAAGTGAGCATGCTACTACTGAGTTTGAAATAAAGGAATTGCATCAGAAACTATCGGGCTACCTCTATGGTTAACTTTGGTAAGGCTAATTTCCAAAAATTGAGGGAGAGCTTTAGACACTGGGATTGGTAAAAATAATTCAATAACAAATCATTGAACAATATATGGGAGATATTTTGTAATACAATCAATCAAGAGACAAAAATATACCACATAAGATTAAATATGGTAACAAAGGAAAAACGCCAAGTTGGATGGCAGCTAGAATTAAGAAAATGATAAACAAAAAGAAGAAACTATGTAATAGAACTAAGACCAATAAAACATCGGTAGGGTGGCTACATTATAAGAAGGTAGCAAAAAGAGTCAAGACGGAGTTAAAAAAAGGCTAAAGCAAAGTATGAATTAAAACTAGCTACACATGCCAAAGATAACTATAAAGGCTATTACTCGCATATAAATAATAATAAGGGGACAAATAGTAGAGTGGGACCCCTAAAAGATCAAAATTGGTAAATCATATCAGATGAAAAGGAAATGGCTGATTTACAGAACTCGTACTTTACTTCTGTATTTAATCCTAGAACAATTTCAAATATAAACAGTGAACCTTCTACAAATGAAGTTAATCAGCTGCATGTAGACCTGGAGGATGTAAAAACCAGACTTAGAAAAATAAACCCCAATAAATCCACTGGGCCCGATGGATTACACACAAGGGTGTTAGGAGAATTATGGGAGAAAATTGCTCCACCACTGACATACATACTCCAGACTTCACTGAATAAAGGCGAGGTAGTGGACCATTGGAAAGTAGCATTAGTTATCTCACTGTTTAAGAAATGCTCCAGAGTAGACCCATCCAATTACAGACCAGTTAGTCTAACATCAGTTCCCTCTAAGATACAGTATATTGGAAGGCTTATTAAAAGATAACATAATTATCTTTATAGATCATTAAAATCTAAAGGGGTTTACCTCAACATGGTTTTACAAAAGGGAAATCTTGTCAAACAAATACGCTGCAGTTCTATGACAGGATAAATAGGCATTTAGATAGAGGATAGTCAGTGGATATAGTATACCCAGGCTTCTCAAAGGCTTTTGACAAACTGCTTCACTTAGAATTACTGGAAGTTCTTAAAAACATGGGTATCCAAGACACAATAGTTAACTGGATAAAAGCATGGTTAACTCTTAGAAGACAAAGAGTGTGTATCAAGGGGATCTTTTCAGATTGGGCAGATGTGTCAAGTGAGGTGCCTCGGGGATCAATGCTGGGCCCCTGCCTATTTATCATTTACATAACATCGACACAGTATGAACGTAATAATGTATGGCTCACAAAATTTGCAGAGGACTGTCGGATAGGAGCTGTTATAACAGAAGGGGACGGGTCAGGGACTTTACAATCAGTGTTAGATTATGTACAAAATTGGACCTCCAAATTCAAGTTATTTCTGAACAAAGAAAAATGCACAGTGATGCATATGGGTAGAAAGAACCCAGCTCGAGTCACGTGATGACTAGCTAGGGAGAAGCACAGCTCTCGTCTCTCTCTCTCCTGCTACACCGCCTAATTTTTCAGCATAAATAACCCAAAAAGCACCAGAGGTGACTCTTCCCACTGCTGGGGGATTTTTGAAACAGATGGAACCGCATTGGGAATAATGAAATAAAAACGGGAGAATGGGGGCAGAGATGACGCAAACACTACCTCAACACACGCCGCCAACATCCCCCAACAAGGCCGCAAAAAAATCTCGGCAGCAGCCCATGAAGCCAGCGGCCCCTTCTTCACTCAAACCAGCTGCCGTCCCACTCTCAGAGGAAAGATTCCTCCTGGAAATGAAACCGCTCAGGTACGCTTTGCTGACATTAACAACAGACATATCCACTCTGAAGAAAGATCTGAAAGATGTATTGAGACAGACCAGAGATACAGAAGCAAGAGTGGTCTCACTTGAAAAATGGAGGGCTATTACAGAACCAGAGATTGTAGCCCTTCGTAAACAAATAACAAAAATGGAACTCAAAGTGGAGGACCTCAAGGGGCGCAGTCATCGGAACAACCTGGTCATAATTGGTGTCCTGGAGGGAGAAGAGGGAGCGTCCCCCATAAAATTTCCCCAAAAGTTGCTGGATAAAATATCAGGCTCCTCACCAAAAGGGCCTGCGTATATAGTGGAGTGAGTCCACCGGTCCTTACAGCATAAGCCAGCCCCTGGTTCACCCCCTCGTCCCTTCCTGCTGAAACTACTAAATGACCTAGATAAACAGCATATCCTATCACAACTAAAGGGCATCCAGACCTTAATGTGGGAAGGAAACTAAATCAGAATATCTAAAGATTTACCAGCATCTGTAAGGCAGAAGATGGGTTTGTTCCACTCCACGATCTCCAAACTTATCCTAGCAGGAATCCAATTCAGAATGCTGTACCAGGCACAGTTCCAAGTAAGAATCCAAGGGAGATGGCACCATACCTCTCAACTGTACCACATTATAAGGAACTGTTCCTCATTTTACTTCACAAAAGCCCCTGTTCCACATTGTGAAGACTTGTTCCACATTCAAAGTCAACATTTTAAAGCAAAAATCCATAATAAGTGATGCAAAAAATATATTATTCAATTATTAACAGATGTTCTGAACATAAATGCAACATTTTAACAGTGTTTTGAGCTTCTTAGGTAAAGATTTGATTAAGTGTTCCACATTTTTCCCATTTGTTCCACATTTTGACAGGCAACGTTCCACATTTGGGGGACAAATGGTTGAGAGGTATGGATGGCACTGGCTCGACAGCAACGATCAACCAGTACAGGAACTGCAGGGTCTGCTACTAGACTTGTTCAAAAAGTGAGAGCAGCCTTTTGCGTGAAGAGCCCTATCTGGGTGAACCGCAACCCTGGAAGCCGCCAGGGTAAGTGAGATTTTTCGACCTTCCGATAACATGAATCAGCACCTGCAAAATCCAACAGGGGCCTTGGCCACATTAGAAAGAGACACACCACACAGCTCAGTAGGAAGGGAATGGCCTAATAAAATGTAACAGATTTAGTTTAACTATCATTCCCCCTCTGCGTCTGAAAGCCCTGAAGACTGTTAGCATCCCAGTAGCACAGTGCACCTTTCTCCCGACTACATAGCTCAGAAACCAGGTTTGGCCCTTCTCGAAGGCTGGCACATTCACAAAGCAGCACCAGCTTACCTGCCAGAGAGCTCCATTGCAATGATACGAGCAATCGTGGAGCTGTAATCAAAAATACATAGTGCAGATGGTGCCCCCTTGTGGGTGTTTATTTCTAGACCATGCCTGCACGTTCAGAACTAATGGCAGTCTAAAAGCTGGATGCTGCAAGATGCCGATAAATGGAGGTCTTTTCATTTTGTGTCTTCTTTTTCTCTCCAATCTCAGAAAGACGCCCCAGACGTCCTCAGGAGAATGAACTGCAGTTACTTGATACATACTTATCAAAGACAGTTCTAGGCAAATACTCAATAATAATAATGAGTATTGATTTTGGTTAACTAAGTAGGGGAAGGGATAGGAGATTTTTTATTTTGGATGGTTTTGCCTATAGCAGTGGGAAGACAGCTCTAATATGCTGTGATTTAATTTCCTGATTTAACTTTCTGGCCCTAGATTGCTGGAATTTGGGCTTTATAGTCCAGTTTAAGAACTTTATGTTTGGGGGGAGCTGATGAGAGCTAGGAAAGCTCCGAATGGGGGTATTGCATACCATATGGTGGAGGGGAGTAGCACTTTTGTTTCTGTTACCAATAATCCAAGACTTACACAGAATTACTGCGAGGGGAATATTTATAATTACAGTATGTTATGCCTAAGTATCAGTTTGCTCAGAAGGGGATTGAAATCTGAGGGGAATCAGAACAAGTTTGATGTCCATATTAGGGTTGTTGGGGGGGGGAGGAAGAGGGACGGAACCCTGGTATCATTATTAAAGGTTCAATAGGGGAACACAACAGGCTTTATAGTACCCAAATAACGATAAGACAATATGGCTGGCAATGTTAACTTGATATCTTGGAATGTCAAAGGGGCACGCAACAAGCTGAAAAGATACAAAATACTGAAACACTTACATATACTAAGAGGCCAAATCTCATTCTTACAGGAGACCCACCTCCATGATTTTGAAGCCAATCTACTTAGAAGAATGCATGTGGGGCAGGTATTTGCTGCTGGATCTAGCTTTCAGAGTAGGCGGGTGGCGATCCTGGTGTCCAGAAACATTATTTTCAAATGTAATCGGCGCATTGCAGACCCCTTGGGCAGATATGCTTTGGTAATAGGGACACTGGAGAGGTCTAATATACTTATTGGGTCTATATATGGCCCAAACACAGACAACCCATCCTTTTTTTATGGAGATCCTTAACCTTCTGTTGCCCTTCCTCTCTATTCCTATCGTACTGAGCAGAGACTGGAATCTCCCTTTCTCCCCGGATGCAGACCAGACGGGTAAACAGAAGGTCGGCCTATCACCGGCCCAAAGTGCTATCAGAGACCTAATAGACAATTTAGGACTATGTGACCCTTGGCAGGTTCTTCACCCTAACATGACAAAATATACTTTCTGGTCTCTGGTGCATGGGTCCTCTTCACGAATCAATTATTTCTTATTAAGTAAACAACTTCTGCCAGGCCTCATGGCATGTCAAATCTCACCTGAAGTTATCTCAGACCACTCTTCAGTGTACTGCTCTATTTCTATTACACCACACCAATGGGCAGAAACTGTATGGAAAATCAACAACAGTTTGTTGAAGGACAAATGGGTATTAGGCAAACTGAAGACCTCTATAGCGAAATACACACAAAGTAATCTGAATTCCACTGGTCACCCAGACATGGAATGGGGGGGCCTGAAGTGCTTTATTAGAGGAGAACTGATTAGGATTGCATCTGCACAAAAACGAAAGAGGGAAGGACAAGCTACAGACCTATTAGTCAAAATTAGACAAATAGAGAAAAAAATGTCCCCAACATCCACGGAAACACTCCGTCAGGAACTGATCCAAACTAGAGCACAATACAATGATTTGCTGGCTGTTAAAGCCGAGTACTCAATCCTTAAAAGAAGTTCCACATACATTGATCAGGGTGAAAAGGCAGGGCGCCTATTAGACATGAAGGTTAGACAACAGGAATCCTCAATCCTCAAGGTCAATGCAGTCCAGTCCAAGACAGATGGAACCCTTCTCACCACCCCAAGGGAGATTGTGACTGAATTACACACATTTTATAGGGCATTATATGTACCCAGACCCGATCCTCCTACAACAGCCAATATAGACCAATACTTGAATTCTATTTACTTACCCACACTATCCACAGAACAACAAACTTTCTTAAGCTCTCCACTTATGGATGCCGAAGTCAAGCAGACCATTAATAGCCTGTCACTTAATAAAGCCCCCAGACCAGATGGCTTCTCTGCCAATTTTTATAAATCATTAGCAGAGGAATTGACTCCTTGGCTACTCCATTTATACCAATCCATTTTGTCTTCAGAAAGCAGTGATCCCCATCTCTTTGAGCACTGATTCTAGTCTTGCACAAAGAGGGAAAGGACCCAGAACAAGTTTCAAATTACCACCATATCTCTCTGCTAGACTATGACATCAAAATCCTAACTAAAATTCTAGAAAATAGGCTAGGCCGAGTTACTCCTGCTTTAATCTGCGTGGAACAAGTGGGCTTCATGGAAGGCAGGTCAGCTTCGGATCACATACAGAAATTAGACCATATCTTCCGTACTGCCCAAAATAACCTTATTACCGCTACACTGATGTCCCTAGACAATGAAAAGGCATTCAATAGGGTGGACTGGAGCTTCTTTTTCAGGACCTTAGTCTGGTTCGGGTTCCCTTCCCTCTTTGTGCAATGGATAAAAGCCCTTTACACTAATCCAATTGCAGGTATATACTGCAACAGAACCTTCTCTTACTTTTCCCTCCATTCGGGTACCAGGCAAGGTTGCCCCTTATCTCCCTTATTGTTCAATCTCTACTTAGAGCCTCTTCTGAGGAAAATCAAGTCAGACCCAGGGATCAGGGGTGTGAAGGTGGGAGAACAGGAGCTCAGACTTTCAGCATATGCTGATGACATTCTTCTCCATCTATCTGAATCTAGGACTTCCATTCTCAGGACCTTGGACTTAATCCAGAAATTTGGAGTGCTGGCTAATTATAAATTGAATAGAGACAAAACTCTGGTCTTCCCTCTCAACTTCCACACCTTTAGCAAAGAAACTGAAGGTCTAGGGTTGCAATGGGAACCTAAAAAACTCAAATATTTGGGAATATATCTAACCATGGACTCTAAATCCCTGAAAAGGTATAACTTGGATGCTTTGGTTCAGGTAGTCCAACAAGACCTAGACAGATGGAGATCATTGCCAATTTCATTATGGGGAAGAGTGAATTTAATCAAAATTAATATCTTATCTTGAATTTTCTATCCCCTCAACATGTTAAACACCTGGTTATCGCATGCTTGGTTTTCCAAGCTCCACTCCCTGATCACCGGATTTCTATGGAGGGGTAAATGAACTTGTAAGGCCTACAGGAAGCTCACAGTCCCCAAAATAAAAGGAGGACTGAGACTCCCTCATTTTAAACTTTATTATTGGATGAGTCATGCAGCAAAATATTTGAGGTGGACTGGAAAACAGGAAGACCATAACTCAGATCAATACATACCCATATGGCTAGGCCTGGAAAATGAACTTATCTCTCAAGCGGACATTTCCCCTCTTGCTCTATACCACATCCCACTCAAATTGTTCCCCTGAATACTGTCTGATACCCCAGTAGGCACCTCAGTTAAAGTTCATGCCCAACTATGTTCATCTCTTATATACAAACACATACAAGACCAGAACCAACCAGTGCTGGGCAACCCAAATTTCAAGATAGGTAACAGCATAGTGAAAACTCCCTGGCTTCCCCAACTTGCACAGGCCACAGTGCAAGACTTATGGCAGGATGGACAAGTGAGAACAATAACTGACATCCTCGATAGATACCAGATAGGCCCCCACTCGAGCTTCAAAATATATCAACTCAGACACATGCTGGCCGCCTCTCAGAAGACACAGCCACCAGCAGAGGATAGTAACTTCCTACAGTCACTCAGAACATTAGCTACTCAACCACATGCAGTCTCCGGTATATACACAATACTATTAGATGGAGCCTTCTCATACCAAGATGGGTCCTCTCATTATTGGAATTCCCAATTCTCGGACAGAGTAATTGAATGGGAAAAGATATGGAAAGACATCCACAGGTTCATTTCACAGGATAGACTACGTCTGATGCAAATTTCAGATTCTTAACAATATGTACTACACCCCAGTGAAACTGGCTAAAATGAATAAGTCCCTCTCTCCAGACTGCAGGCACTGCCAGCAAGCCGCAAGGTCTCCATACTACATTTTTTGGGAATGCCCCAAAGTGGCTCCTTTACAGACCCTCATAAAACAAACGGTGAATCCACTGCTCAGCATTACAGATCACATGGAACCAGGAGCATGTCTGATTGGTGATTACTCCCAAATACAGGTAACGGAAAGGAAATACCACCTAGCGATGATCATAATGTCAGTCAAACAATTAGTGTTAAGACACTGGCTAGACACTGACACACTATCTTACACTGAATGACTGCAGGAACTCTTATTCAATCTGTCCGCAGAAAAAGTGATTGCTAGCATATATAACAAAATGCCTAAATATGAAAAGTATTGGAGCAAATTACACACGTTGTATGCCCTATAAAAAGATTGTATTCAGTTCAAGAGAATATCTCTCACAATTCAACTCGGAATTGTATTTTGGATAGCATGGGTGGGGTGGTTTGGGGGGTGGGGAGAGGGAGAGGGGATGTCTGTAGAGGAGAAGATGATTGTGTTAACTGGCTTCATCTACTGTATGCATGTTATGCAGTAACTTGGCCTTTTAAGGACGACTGTAAAAAAGTAAATAAAACAATATTGAATTTCAAAAAAGAAAGAACCCAGCTCATCTGCACACACCGGAGAGTAATACCCAAAGGGAGGTCACTGAGGAAAGAGATCTGGGGATCCTGGTCTCCTAAGATATGTCATTCTCCTCACATTGTAAGAATATTGTGCAGAAGGGGAATAGAAGATTAAACTGTATACTTAGGCATATAGAAAGTAGAAATAGAGAGATGATCCCCCCGTTGTACTCATTCTTGGTCAGTCCCATTTTGGAATATGGGTCACAAGTTTGGGCCCCCTACAAAAAATGTGACATAGCTTTGATTGAAAGGGTACAGAAAACGGCTACACGTAGTATCAGTAACCTAAAGGGGAAAGGTTACGAGACAAGACTCAGGGATCTAGGTCTGTTTCCCTCAGAATACAGGAGAAGTAAAGGGGATATGTGCCTGGTCCATAAAGCATGGTCAGGTGATGAACCTTGGGAACACCTGGGCTTGGAAACTAGAGACTTGGTCTATAGTACCCATGCACACTCCCTCCAATTAAAGGATGGGAAATTCAGGTCAGTAAAGGGTCAAAAGTGGTTTAATCAATGGGTGGTACATACCTGGAATGGGCTTCCTCTTGAGGTGGTTAATAGTTCAAATGCACACCTCTTTAAAGCAAGACTAGACACGTTTTTAAAGAACAAGGACATCTGTACACCATATGAACTCATGGCGAGCATAATGGACGAAAGTCTGTATTGGCTCTGTACCTACCTATGATACCTATGAGGGCCATAATTGCACAGACCAAGACTCTTCTGGAAGACAGGGTATCAAATCCTCTTGCAATATGTAGAAAGCAACAGGAGAGTCAGAGACAAGAGGGGCCCTTTATATTTGGGGGACCATTGAGAGAGATTGGGAACAGTGGGGACATCCAATAAATCCTTTGAGTCAGTATTCAGCCAGGAAGTCAAGAAACATGATCAGCTGGGGGTGGTTATTGGAGAGATACAGGCCAAACAAGCGGAACAGTGGATCACACCAGAATTAGTAGGTAAATCCCAGAGTCCGGATGATGTCCACCTGAGCGAATTAGATGAGAGAAGGAGGGACCTCTTGTTGATATTTTATAGGACTCCTTCCAAACAGAGATTTTGTTAGATGACTGCAAATTAGAAACATAGAAACATGAACATAGAATTTGACGGCAGATAAGAACCGATTGGCCTACCTAGTCTGCCTTGGTCAGTGCCATCCCTTATTCAAGAAAGGGGGATGGTCAGACACAGGTGACTACAGGCTTGTGAAAGTTACAGTATAACTGTGACCCCAGATTCAAAATGTGGGTTATATTCAGCTCTTATTATTAATTTCTGCGCTTATAGAAACGCATCATAGGGTTAATGTTTTCCACAAAGATTTTTACTCCTTGGGTAGCTTTTTCAGCACCCTGACCTCAGCTTCCCTTGGCTAGCATTTACTTCCCTCAGGCTTACCTGGAGTGTGACACCCACTGATTTACCCCCGTGATGGGGCCAGAGAGGGAGGGCTAGCCTTCCCTTTAGAACGCATATCAATTAACTCCAGGCATCTGGGCAGTGGTGCAGGTCCGGGGGACAGGTGCAGAGGCATCATCCAGCCATTGGATCTGGTTTTCCATTTTTCTTCCCTCTACCCCTGCCATGGCATCATGTCAGTACATACACGTAGATGTGCTCATGTCCAGCTGATCCATGGCCCCACCCATTTGAGCATTCACACCTGCACTACCACTGGGATTCCACTTGGTGGCAGTCATAGGCTGAGATGGCTGGCCACCCCTCTCTTGGAGAGGAGAGAAGCCCCTGGGAAGTTCAATCCTCTCCCACCCCACTGACCTCTGGCAACCCACACTCATTCCTGAACATGTGACACCAGCATGGCAGGAGATAAGGTGCTCAGTGCCTTAGTCCTTCATGCCAGCAGGACAGCTGCACTACAGGGTTAATAAAGTGTTTAGTGAATGTCCCTGATTTATGTGATGGGAGACCCCCTCAGCAGATTAAATGGAGCAGGGGGTGGAACCATCTTAAAGGGAGAGCTCAGAGATGTATGAAGAGTGTGTGCATATACACTGCAGATGTCTGATAGCTCCTAGCCCTGCAGCCAATTTCCTGACTCAGAAGGTGAGCCAAAACAACTTTAGTTGTGAAGTGGCACAGGGCAGCAATATAGGAGGTTATCTCTTAGGGTGCTATAGAGCGAATCTCTTAGTTGCCTGCACCCTGTAGTAGCATCTATGATGAGGTCAGCTGACAGAAAATAGTATTCAGTGCTATAAGGAATGGAATGGAAAGATCACCAGGAGATTTAGAGTGGGTAGGTCCAGGAGCTGCTAAGATGCATAGGGAGAGGTCTCTCCAGCAGGAGGAGAGAGGTGGTGTTGCCACTGTATCGCTCATGTGTGAGACACCACCTGGAGCATTGTATCCAGCGCTGGAGATCTCACCTTAGAAAGAACATAAGCAGGGTGGAGGCAGTCCAAAGGAGGGCAAATAAAATGGTGTAGGGATTGCACACAAAGCCCTACAGGGAGAGACTGAGGGATCTCAACATGTACATCCTGGAAGATAGGAGACAGGACATGCTAGAGACCTACAAGTACCTCATGGGAATGGAAAGGGTACAGGAGGGGGAGACTTTCTTAAATGAGAAAGAACACCAGGACCATAGGGCATGCAACGAAGCTGGTGGGTGGGGAAGTTTAAGAGGGATGTGAGGAAGTACTACTTCACTGAAAGAGTGGTGGATGACTGGAACAGTCTGTCAGAGGAAATGGTGGAGGCAAAAACAGTAGGGTGCTTCAAGCATGTGTGGGATAGATATACGGTAATATTAGTAAATAGGCAGGGATGAGGGAGGGTCGCCAGAGTCCATTTAAGATCTGTGGAGACATACTAGGCAGGGACTATCTGTGCAGACTGGGTGGGCCAAGCAGTCCTTTTCTGTTAACAAATTCTATGTTTCTATGTAGGTATTATGAGATGTGGTCCTTCTTGAAGGTTCTGAAGCACAGGATACTGAAGGAGAATGTCAGGCTGTGTGGATGGTGGAAGCACCCAAGATATACTCTTAATTGAAGATAAGATCCCATGTCTGGGTCTTTCCCGAGTGGAAGCCATTAGGTTTTTGCCATGGTATGTACTCATCAGTGTGCTATTTATGAAGTTTGCAGCTAGCAGTCTGGATGGTTAGGATTAAAGATTGACACAGAGAGAAAGGGTTTCTAAATATAACTTAAGCAAGCAACAAGCTGGGTGATGGAAGACTCACTCCAGAGAGCTCCATAAATGAGGGATGGTCCCCAAGAAATGGGCCTCTCCCAAGTGGAAACAGTTCTTTTTGTGCCAAGGCAATATCTCCTTGTTACCATTAGTGAAACTAATACTAGAAGCAATCAAAGTTATGTTAACATCCAGATGTTAAAAGAGGGAACAAGCTACACCTATATATTTGGAGTAAATTTCATTCAATTGAAATGATATCCACCCATCTCTGGTGACTGTCCAGATAGACGTTAAAAACACTAGATTTGCCACAGTGGGGTTGGCCCAGTGGTGTGGATGGCTGAGGCATCCTGTCTTACTTCCTGCCATGCCCATGTTAGCAGTCGAGTGGGTCACCGGGGGTCTACCGGGGAGGAGAAGGATCGCGCATCCCATGGACAGCTCTCCTTCTCTGGGGAGGGAGGGAGGCAATCAGCTGTTGGTGCTTGCCTGGCCCCTAGCAAAGGCTGGGGGCTGGCACACTGATGCGGTCTACTGTGGGCAGATGCCCAACTTGACATGCACGGGAGCATGGGTGGCACCATCCTTGACATCACTGCACGCCCCATGCCTGAGGGAAGAAATGAGAGAAAAATATCTCTCCTGGCTAGATGAAGGTGGGGCTCACAGGTCCCACTCCCTGAATAGCCGCGACACTGACTGGAACTGGATCTGGTCTTCGGTGGGGACTTGGGTTACCCCTGCTGACCCCACCTGGGGGGAAAGCCCTGGGTTTAGATGGTTGGCACTGGCTGGTGGATGTTGGGGGGGATGGCGGATGGTGCTCCCTCCCAAATGTGGGCCAGGAAAGAAGGGGGGAAAGTACCAAAAAAAAGATTTGCCACAGTGTCCTGGCCAACATTCTTACCTGTTAATAAAACAGGTCCATGTAAGTCACCCCACAGAACATATCTAGAAATGAGCTGTCACAACTCAGTGTGCTTTTCTGGTCAAAAATTACAAATAAAAAATAAACACATATTATCCCACTGTAGAAACCCTGTTACTCTAATCTTTGAAGACTGGATGCAACAGCGGCTAACAGCTCACCTAGTACAAAGATTGAAGGCACGGAAATACAACAAGATTCCTTAGAGGAAAATTAACTGAAAGCAAGCAAAGCTGGTGCATCCTGGTCAGCCTGGGATTAAATCACAAAGGTTTGAACTTAGGTTACTGGCTTTACAAATGATTACAGAAGAGTGAGGCAAATGTTGCATAATGCTATACTATGCTCACTTCATCTTTATATGCTTGGAGTGAAAAGTGATGATTATTTGATACTGCAGAACTCTTGTGAGGAGATCAGGGAGAATGGGAAATTCTAAAGGTACTGCGCTGCAGTCACCATTACCCAGCATTCATTTGTGAGGCCATCCCTCATCAAGAAGGTTAGAGGGTGAATTACATTACTGTGGGAATGGTGTTAAGAGCATACTAAATCATGCACACAATGCCAGTATACATAGAATAAATATTAGACAGCTGCCAATATCCTTTGCCTATGATGCTCATCTTCGAAACTGCAAGACGTTGAGGTGGTATGAGACGGTCAGACTAGTAAGGCTATGTGCTTGTGATTCCTCATAGAAGAAAAGGGAAATGTGAGAATGTGATGTAGCCCATAGTCTAAACATTATGACGATTATTTAACCAGCTTTCCCTGGGAGCATTACCTCTGAATTAATTTTGTATGATTCACTCCTTTAAGCAAATGTAGTGCCTGGGGTTTCTTCATTTCTCAAATGTCTCTCATAACCCTATAATGGGAATATGCCTATTAAGTAATCACTAAACAACTTATGCTTGTATTTGCAAAGACAAGTACTGTACTCCAAACGTTATTCTTGGTTAAAATAAAAAAATAAATAAATAAAAGAAGGAGTCTTAAGCTGAAGGACATCTGGCAACATTGTATATTGCTTTTTTGTTATAATTGTTTGCTGCAATACCTTCACTACTGTTACTGTTATCCATGTGGTGTATTATCTTCTATGGCCATCCTCTGCCAATGTATTTGTTGACAGTTCCACAGCATTATGCACCTGATTGTTTGTCACTGCTGTATTGTGATATTGTACTCTTGCTGTATTGTTATATTGTACTCTCCCAGGTCGTGCCTGAAAATAGGCAGGATATGTTGCCTAGCGCACTTACCCAGTTACCATAGGCAAATAAATAAATAACACTTAAAGTATTAAACCCAAGTTGGAACTGGAAGAGTTTTTCATTTAATCTTTTTTTTTTTTTTTTTAGCATTATAAAATAAAATTGTCTACTTTTGTATGTATGTAATGCAAATTTCAGAGATTACCTCTGAGCACAATTACATAAAGTTTGAAAAAATCAATACAAATTATATAAAAAGTCATAGGTTATACTGTATATAGACAGGAACTGAATAAAGACGTTAACAGTTACAATTGCACTGGACTGAAAAGGCAGACCATAAAGATCTCTTAAACTAATTAAGCATGGGGAGATTAAGCAGTGTATCAGGCAGTTTGCTTAACCAGTTAGCAGCCCTGACAAATTACTGCTTGACCAGCTGAGTACACCGGAAAGGAGGCTTAAGGCATTCCTGTTCATGTTCCTGGTTACTAGTTGGAGACAGACTGGAAGCAATGTATTTAAGCAAGGGTTGCTATGCCCAGGAGCACCTTTTTGGCTAGCAAACATGTCTGGAGCTTTATTCTGCTGGGTAAAGGTAGCCAGTTAGTGAGTGCATACAGAGTACAACTATGAGTGTGGTTATCTGCACCAAGTACAAAGGGGAACAGTACACAATGGGGGTGGGGGGGAGTGAGATACTGACAACAACAAAAATGGATGACCTTAAGGTGGGCCAGCAATGTGAGAAAGCAGTGAGGAGGGCTGGGGGATACTGGGATGCATAGGGAGAGGCATCGCCAGTAGAAAACAGGAAGTTGATATCCCTCTGTCCAGACAGTTGGTGAGACCCCATCTGGAGTACTGCGTGCAGTTCTGGAGACCCCATCTCCGCAAAGACATAGACAGGGTGGAGGCTGTTCAGAGGAGGGCAACCAAAATGGTGCAGGGTCTACACCAGAAGACATATGAAGAAAGACTAAAGGAGCTTAATATGTTTAGCCTTGAGGAAATGGGGGGTGATAGAAACTTTCAAGTATCTCAAGGGAATCAACAAAGTCCAAGAGGGTAGCATCTTTCAGAAAAAGAGATGTGCAAAAACAAGGGGGCACAATTTGAAGATAGAGGGGAACAGCTCAGAGGTAATGTGAGGAAGTATTTCTTCATGGAGAGGGTTGTAGATGCATGGAACAGCCTTCCTGAAGAGGTCGTGGAGTAAAAAACAGTGGGGGAATTTTAAGAATGCATGGGACAGACATAAGGCAATTCTAGTGGGGAGTAGGAGGAAGTAGGCAGTTGGTTAATTAGGATCTGAAGCATATTCGTTAGGTAGGGAAATGGGCAGACTAGGTGGGCCAAGCGGGCCTTATCTGCTGTTAAATTCTATATTTCTATGCTTAAAGCAACACGCCTTATTACAGATCAACTTCACTCTGTTGAGCACCATGTCACAGGCAGCTGGGTAGATAGGAAGACCATAATCTATAAATGAGAGAATGGAGCTGGCCACAATAAGGCATTTAACATTTCCAGTGAGATTGTTCCAGATACGACACAGTGCACTCAGTCTTCTGTTAGCTATGGCCACCAGAATGTAGTCATGGGTGGCAAAAGATAAGGGGCTAGATTTTCAAAGTGCCCTTAGTGTGATGCAGTTTGTGTTAGTCAAGGGCTGTGGGAAAATCTGGGAGTGTCAGGGGCCCTGTGCCCTATTTTTATAAAACAGTGGGTCTCTGCACTATGAATCCAGGATTTGCTGCTGCTGCAGGGTTGTGTCAACCTTGTGGTGCACCTAAAGGGTTTGATGCAGGGATCCATCCACCCCACCTGGTACAACCCCAGAGGGGTCGGGTAGGTGGAGGCAGGAATATGCTGGCAAGTAGAGGGTCAGGGGCAGAAGGAGTATGGAGTGCCCTAGGGGGTCTTGGGGGCACTGCAGCAATGTCCAGGTGATGAGGGGGCACCTAGCGGGAGTGCCATGTGCACTGGCTGAGAGCTGATCAGCCCAGATAGAGGGGGATGGAAGGGATGGACCATGACCCACCCCAGGTGGGCACAGCACTGTTACCTTCTCCATAGTTGCTCGGTCCCCAACACTGTAGGTGGGAAGTAGAGGCTGCAGGTTGAGGAATGCCAGTGGTTGGAGGAACATTCCTTAGGCACTAAAACAGTCCCCCTGATACCCAGCTCCCTGTGTGGCGCCAGACTGCTTCCCACCAACAGAGTTGGGGACTGTGGTACATGTGGGGTAGGTGCCAGGGCTGTGGCCGCCTGGGGCCAGGTCATGGTTTATCCCTATCAACCTCTGTCTACCTAGGCCAATTGACTCTCTGCCATTGTGCATGGCACCTCTGCTGGGTGCCACCTCAGCACCCTGACATTGGCACTGTGTCCCCAATGCCCCTAGGGCATCCCCAAGATTATTCTGACCTCAGTTACCTACTTGCAGGTCCCTCTCAGTTGCCACCATATCTGGCAGTGGTGCTTGGCCCTCAGACTACCTCCTGGTTTGTCTAAACTGAGCCCCTTGTTTATTCCATGGTAGGGCTTTAAAGATTCCAAAAAAGGGATGGTGCAGCCCTGCCATTGTGCAAGCTCTCCTTGCATTCTGGAACACAGGCACTTCTGTTGCAAGGGTGGTGCAGGACAGCTTCAACACAAGGCATCCTGATTTCAACACAGCGTGCAATTGAAAATCAGGATTGCTGCAAACTTTGATGCAAGGTGCCACTTGCATTAAAGCTATTTGGTGCAGTCACTTTGTACCAAAGTTTTCCTTTTTAAAATTGGACCCAAGGCATCAACCAGAGTTACTCCAAAGCATTGAAGATTTCCACCTGTTCAGGTTTTGACCCTTGGACACTTGGGATGACAAATGGTGGAACTTTTCTCTTCTATGGAAGGCTAGAGAAGAGCATGGTCATTTTATTTCTGCAATTGAGGACCAGTTTATTGTTGGAGAACCAGCTTTCTAGCGACCTAAAGTTACTTTGGAGAGTGGCAGTAAGGCTGTCAAGGTCAGGGTTTTTGGAATAAATTACTGCATCATCAGCACAGAGGAGTACATTGGCTGTTTGGCAGGCATCGGCAGCTGATTTAGGAAAAGGCCAAATAGGAGTGGGCCAAAGATGGAGCCCTGGGGGGACACTAACACTTACTCCCTAGTGTTGGACAAAGATTTATCAATCTTCACATGCTGGGAGCAATTGGTGAGATAGCTGTGGAACCAGTCAACTGTTTTCTGTAACAAACCCAGGCCAAGGAGTTTGTTCAGTACTGTAGGATCTTATGGTTGACCGGATTGAAGGCCTTAGTAAGGCTGATGTATATAGCTCTGACAAGGTATCCATTGTCAAGGGCCTCATGAATATACAGTAGCTGGTGTATTCCAACAGCACTGTGTTGGTGCTGCAGAGCTTCTGGAAGCCATGCTGCTGTGCACACTGGACACTGCATTTTTCAAGGTATGTGACAAGTTGGTCAGAGACTAATCTCTTGAGGGCCTTGGACAGGAGGAGAGAATAGAAATGCATCGGTAACTGACAAGGCTAGTGTAAGCTCCGTTTTTGAAAACTTGTGTAACCCATATGGATTTCCACTTCTCAGGAAACTGCGAGTAGCACAGGATAAGTAAAGAAATTCTAGAGATGGGGTGGGAAAGTTCCTCTACCACCATGGCAAGAAGTTTCATATCAACTGAGTCAATCCCACACCTAGTTTTGCCAAGTACCCTACTGATGTATTTCAAGGCGTCTTTGACTGAAACAGCTGTAAAGTAGAATTTAGGGCACCCAGCTTTAGAGCCCACCATCTGGGATGCTTCAGGATTGGGATCCCAATATGGGGTCTGAGTAGACTCAGTGGAAATATTGCACCTGAGGTCAGTAAAGGCTGTTTTGAAGTCATTGACAATTTTGGTGGGATCAAGGACCTCTCGACTCTCCACCATGAGCATTTGAGGATTGGTTTTAACTCTCTTGCCAAGGAGCTTCAAGATGTTATCCCAAAATCTTTAGGGTAGTTAAATTCATATCTAAAACACTTAAGAATTTATATGGTAATCAGAATCAAATTTAAGTATTATTAATCTTAAACAAATAAATGCTAGTATATGGAATGTTTTATGTAAGCATTAATCCAAGACAAAGGAGGGCTTTACTAGGGAATTAATGCCTGGTTGAGGGGATTGGCCTCGTGCCTCCAATCACCAACCAGGCATTAATTCCCCAGTACAGCCTGACTTCGGAGTGGATTAATGTGCTTGTAACATGGCAAGTGCAAAGTAAGTAATGTTAGAAGTCAATGGCATGTGGGAAATAAATGAACAGCAACTGCCAATATTGTTTAATTCAATATTAACTGCTGTTCAACTGTCTACTTCTCAATACATGTTCATGTCCAAAGGTGCGTGCAGGTTCACAACTCAATATATATTTATATTGTGACTGCTGTTTTTAATATAGCTTTGAAAGTGATGTTTACAAACAAATTTGACAGAGATATGATGAAACAATGTAATTTTTTTTCTACGTACACTGCTTTCTTCACTCTTTTCCTTTGTTTCTACTTGTGCTTGAGTAATGCATTCTGGGGAAATAACAAATATTTGCATATCTGGCATCTCACTTGGCTGTGCATGCCGAGGTATGCAAATATTTGTAATATCCCCAGAACGCATTCTTCAGTAAGAGGAAATAACCGACTGCAGTGATCGGAGGTAAAGGGACACAGAGAGCACTCATGTTACGTATTTTGAGCTCCCTTTCGATCGTGGACTCCATCGGGTAAGCAGAAATGCTAAGCTCTGGGGAAAAAAGCAATGGTGATAGGAGGGCTCCAGAATGTCCATATTTAGTGACTTGAGTCTGGGTATAAGAAACCAGCAGCAAGCCTATAGAGAGATTAAAAGTAAGCTTTACACGGCTGGAATCCATTTTTTTTTTTTTTAGATACCCTGCCACCCTTCATGTGACTACCACGACGGGAGAGCTCCGATTGAAGACTGCAGCAGAGGCACAGGCAGGACTCCCAAAACATTTTCCCAATTTGTTTTCAACTCCATGCGCCCTGGCTCACTGACTTAAAAGACTTGATTTCTGTCAGGTACTTTTGCGTTGTTTAAAGTGAACTGCAGTTACACTGATTTATTTCCTTTCTTTGTTTTCTACTTCTGGCTTAAGGATACATATATTTACAAACATGTAGCTGTCTGACTTGGTGCAGTAATGATATTCCTCATATGCTTTCCTGGAGCACAGGACACTATAGACCTCGAATCTTTGCTACCTGGCTATATGAGCTGCTTTAATGGTCGATTTTCTTCATGACCATATGCTTACTCAAGCGTTACATTGGACACTACTCTTCATAAACTTTATCCAGATTTTTGGCTTACACAATGAGGACGTCATTATAATGCAAGAAGTGTGTAAAATAAAGACTTTCCTTATGGGCATATGAATGGTTATGCCCAACCTTGAACTTCACCAGTTTGAACAATACCTGGGCATTAGTGCTCACATTACTAGTACCTATTTTTTTTTTCTTCTCTCTTGCACATTTTCAGAGCCTGTCATCACTGGACACAAACGCTTTCTATGAGAGGCAGGCTGGGTTGCTTCTTTCTGCCTTAATTATGATAACTCTTCAGCTGTGTTTCTTTAAATTATAATAATTTTAAGCCCTCTCCCTACCTTCTTGTCTATACTGACCTGTTTTTGATGGTCTTATCTATTTTGCTTTTTCTAGGTCCCTCTCTGCTTTTTATTTGCACTGCATTTTCCTAGTGTTCTCTTTCCTTAGTGCGTTCTTCTGTTAATTCATATTATAGTATGGCATTTTTCCTGTGTCTTTCTTTGTATCTTATCTCACTGGTCCTTATATGTGTGTGTATATATATATATATATATATATATATATATATATATATATATATATATATATATATATATATATATATAGTCTCTGTTACTCTTTTATTCTTTTCCATTATTGTTTTGGTTGCCACTTTTGCTTTTCCCTATTTTCCTATTTTCTTGTGCCTTTATGGTCCAGTTTTAAGTATAACGGGCTTAAGGAGGAGGCAGTATAGCGCAGTGGTCTAAGGCTCTGACCTGCAAATCTAGTGACATCCAGCAGACCAAACCTAGGTTTGAATCCCACAGCTTCCACTTGCATACTGTGTGACCCTGAGCAAGTCACTTAACCTCCTTGTGCTCCCAGGTCACTCCTGTAAAAAAGCTTTCAGCTTAGTGTGCTATACCTGGTTAAACAACTAAATAAAAAAAAAATGTTTCTATAACTTACAGTGTGAGAGTATATGTGATGATTACTGTTGATGTTATTGCCTGTACCCTAAAATGTTAAGCCCCACTTCAATGGGGTGTAATGCGTATGTTCTCTTTTTTTGCTACTATTGGTGTTTCCTAATCTCATTTGACGATGTTAAGGATGGGGTGCTGCGTGATCCTTAATAGTGAAGTCCAAGCTTTCACCTTTCAGGGTCCGATGTGGTGCACCCATAAAACTTCACGAACCTGACTATGGGAGCATGGTCAGAGGACTGGGGGTAGTCATGGTGCCCAATAGGGCTACTCTTGTACATAGTTTTCTTTATTTGTTCTGGGGGTGGTTCATTGTGTGTTGTTCGGGGGCCGGGGGACAGCAAGTGCATCAAATATTTCTGCAATATTTTTTGGCTCTTGTGTTTTGACTTGGGCGAATCACTTTTATGTTTGCTTCTTGTCAAGATGTTACAGAGATACAGAGATTTAAATTTATAACCTGGATTGTAAAAATCTAGATTTAGTAGTTGCCATATTGGTCCTTGCAAGAATAGATCCAGAAGCAAAGTTGCTTCTGGATCTGGATTGTGAAAGGAACACATTCCAAAGTTAAGAGATACCAGATCATTAAACATCTATCCCATCATGAGGTTCACATAGCTTTTTTACAGGAAACTCACTTGCTGTAATCTGAAAGTTTGTTATTTCATTATCAATTTATAGAACAATCATCTGGGGTGGGAGCCAGTGTGCGACAGCGGGGCGTCATTATCTTTATTGCTAGATCAGTGCATTTCTCTCTCACAAACATGGTAAATGACCCATAGGGCCCTTACATATTTATCCATGGTCATTTAGGACAGACTGAAATCCTTTTGGGCAACATTTATTGCCCTAATGCAGACATCCCTTCTTTCTTTACCACTCTATCTACTGTTTTGGCACCTGGGGAGTGATTAGAATGTAACCCTGACCCAGGATCTTGATCGTACTTGTAAGACTTTGAGACCCCCTTCCCCAGCTCAGCATTCCTTACATGAAATGATAAAGTCCCTTGGACTGTGACCCATAGCGAACACTAAATCCCTCTTCTAAAAAATGCATGTTTTTCTTGCCCATTCATCACTCCTTTTCCAGAATAGATTTTTTTTTGATAAGTAGGTCCATTCTAGCTGGCCTCCATGCCTGTCATATCACTCCATGGGTGCTCTCAGATCACTCCATGGTTTGGCTGTCTCAAGCATGCGTGCTCAGTGCAGACCGTGACACTGTTTGGAAACTCAATGACCAACTATCGAAAGACGATTATGTGTTCTCACACACATCAAGGAGACTCTTATCCACTACATGGAGGAATGCTTGGGCACCTTGGAACATAGCGATGTGGAATGGGTTGCCTTCAAACCTGTGTTATGTGGAGAGCTTATTCAGCTGGCTACCAAAAGGAAAAAGTTACAACAAGACAAATTATCTTTTTTCCTTTCTGCTATCTGGAGCTTAGAGAAGGTTTCCTCTCCCTTTCAGGTCTCAGCCCCTGAAACGAGCTCAGGATGCAGCTGTGGTACAGCTCCTCTGGCCAGTAGTCGCTATCCTGCAAACCCACCCAGACAGCCTGATCCAGGGACCCAGCAAGGTCCCAGCCCCTGAAACAGGCTAAAGATGTGTCCATGGTATGGCACCTCTGGCCAACGGTCACTCTCCTGCAAACCTGCCCAGACAGTCTGATCCAGGGACCGAGCAAGGTCCCAGCCCCTGAAATGGGCTCAAGATGTGGCCGTGGTACGGCACCTCTGGCCAATGGTCGCTCTCCTGCAAACCCGCCCAGACAGCCTGATCCAGGGACCCAGCAAAGTACATTCTTGGGGACTTCCAGTGATCACCTTATTGGTCCCCTGACTACCTGACTCACAGTCCATTGGATGCTGCCATTTTCCAACCCTTGCCATTGGATAACTTTAAATCCTATTTTTTTTACCTTTTCTGCAGCCCGTGGAGTGTGGTTCTCAACTCCTCTTGAGCAGAACCATGGCTCCTCGCCTGCAGCCAACTGCAATCTGCTACCATATTCTGCTCTATATTTTGTACATTGCATTTTCCTCAGTTACCGGAATGCTGCCTAGATTAGGAATGTTGTTCTTAGCTAGATACAGTGTCTTTATAGTTTAGTGCAGCCTTGCCATCTCTGATATTTGTTTAACTTGATTCTGCTTGCTTAACTTGCATTTTGCTTGTCCCTTATATTTTTCTTTTCCCGCCTACCCACCTCTCTGTCCCAACCTTCTCTCTCCCTCTCTAGCCTGACTTCTCAATTACAGTTCTCCCCCAGCAATGCAAAGCAAGCATTGAGTTTGAAGTGCTTAGCATTCAAATCCCTTTCCCGGTTCTTACTCGCTTCTGCCCAACACCCTGTAGCTTATCCTCACTCTTCATAGCCAAACACTTGCTTGCTTGCTTGTGTGCCCCCCCTCCAAAACCTCCTCCTTTTTGTGCGTCTAATTTTGTCTGGCACCTGTAGCCAGACCAACCCCCTACCCCTGACACTTTTTTCTTCTGTCTACTTCCCAGCTTTCTCACCTCCTCCTCTCACCTATTGTTTGCAACCCCTCCCATTGATTGAGCATTCAGCCAGGCCTCTGTCTAAATTGCCCTAACATCCTCTCCCTCTTACCTTTCAGGTCCCAGCCCCTGAAATGGAATCAAGATGTGGCCATGGTATAACTCCTCCAGAGATACAGTGTATCTCCAGCTGGCGGTCGTGCTCCTGCAAACCCGCCCAGACAGTCTGATCCAGGGACCCAGCAAGGCACACTCTTGGGGACTTCCAGTGACCACCTTATTGGCCCCTTGACTACTGGCTCACAGCCCATTGGACACTGCCATTTTCCAACCCCCACCATTGGATAACTTTGAATTCTTTGTTTTCTACCTTTTCTGCAGCCCGTGGAGTGTGGTCCTTGGCTTCTCTCGAGTAGAACAGTGGCTCCTCAGCTGCAGCCAACTAATCTGCTGCCATAGTCTGCTCTCTCTTTTTTTTTTTTTTACTTTAGATTTTATTGATTTATCTCATAGGTATACATACAGCAGTATAAGTGAGACATAGTTGGTGCAATACAGAGTTAATCTTACAGGTGGACAATAAGAATAAAAAAGACAGCTCTGGTAAACTCTGGGTTTTAAAAGTCTAGAAATAAAAGCACATAATATGACATAAATACTGTGTTATGGTATACAGTAGAGGATTAAAGGTGTCCAATCTAGAGCTATGCAGGTAGACCTCACAAAAACATATAAATCTGCCTGGTAAGTCCTCTGGGTCCTTCCCACAAAAGGCTTTATTCTTATCTCTACTTATCATGACATGAAGAGAGGATCCTGTTGAGTTGCATACATGACCCATTTTCTCCATCTCATTTCAAATGATGTATCTGGTTTTGGTCCCCTGGAATTAAGCTTCTCTGATACATAAAGGTCTCTCATAATTTTAAACCAATTACTAAGTAATGGTGGGGCACTACTACCCCAATGGTGTGTAATCACTTTTTTGGCAGCCAGGATGTATGTTACCAGATGAGATCCCTTTTTGGAGACGAAGTCCCTCGGGGGGAGGGGGGGACCGTCAAAAGGACCAACTCAGGGGTTAGTACTGCCTCTTCTCCCACCAAATCAGCTAGGGCAGATGCTATATCCTGCAAAAACATCCTGATACCAGGGCAAGACCAAAATTGCTGCTCTACATTTTGTACATTGCTTTTGCCTCAGTTACCAGAATGTTGCCTAGTTTAGGAATGCTGTTCTTAGCTAGATACAGTGGCTTTATTATTCAGTGCAGCCTTGCTAGCGCTGATATTTGTTTAACTTGATTCTGCTTGCTTAACTCACTTTTTGCTTGTTACACCCACCTGCCCCAACCCCGGCCACTATTAAATACTCCTAAGCACCACCCTCCCCACCACTTTACTCCTACTGACTACTTCTCCAACCCAATCCCAAATCACTGCGACCCAAGTTTTCCACAGCCAAGCTATCACCTACAGTACAATCTGGACTCTGTTTGCGCTTCAAACCTAGTTACAGTATCAGCTCAGGCTTAGTAGGGGGTTGTTTTCCATTATTTCCACTGGGACCTAGACTATGCGTTTTCTCCTAAATATATTGTTTATGACAGTATTATTTATTGTTTCTTTTTTGTATTTATTGATGTTATGCTTATGTTTGTCCTGCTTTAGTTATTTTGAGCATAGTCCTATTTTTCTCCCCTGAAATTGTGAGAGAATTTTGGGGTGGGGAGGTTTTGTTATTTAGTGTTTTTACGTTGCTATTATTCTTTGATGCATTTTTAGCATTATGATTTTAGAAATATTTGTGTAAGGTACAGTAGATTTTATTTTAGTGGTTGGGATCTATATGGGTTTTTTAATTGATTTTTGTATTATTAGGTATACTGCAACTATTTTAAGATACTGTAGCTATTTTATAAGGAAACTAGTATTTCCTTGTTGTAGAGTTCTACCCTCAGTTTGGTGGTTATTAGCCTGGGGAATGTGCCTGTGTGCCCCCCCAGTCTTGTGCTATTCGTCCTCCTTTCTCCATGCCCTCCTCCCATTCTCCTCCCTCCCTAGCCTTTTTCCTAGCTACCAGCACTGTTGGGCACTGGGTATTGTTCATAAGAGGAATGGGGGTGGGTGTGGTAGGGGGCACAGACATTGGAGGTCGAAGGAGCAGATCTCTCATGTAGAGTTAGTTAGGTCTAAAAGATGCTCTGGGGCGAAATGGTGCCTGGAACATGGTGGTCCATGTCTAGTCCCCATACCCAAGGGCACTATCTCTTTGGATAGGCAAGTAGTTGGGACAGCTCATGAACCCCATCCAACTAGGGCGCTGTTATGCAATGCCAGATCTATTAAGAACAAAACTGCAATTATTGCAGACTTTGTTGGAGCAGCTGATCTGGCTTGCATCACCGAGACCTGGCTGGATGAAAATGCTGGTCCCACTTTGAAAGAAGCAATTCCAGTTGGGTGCTCGGTGATACACTGCCCCAGATTGGACCGCGGGGGGGGATGGTAGTGGTCTGTTTCAAGACCGAACTGGGCCTCACTGGTGTACCAGTGGAGGAGACTGAATCCTTTGAATGTACTGTGGTAGCTGGTGTGGGCTGCAGGATAGCTTTTGTCTACCATCCACCCGGGGACGAAAAGCAATTTCTGCAGGAAGTGGCAGACTTTGCCGTCGACGTGGCATTGGAGTCACCCAGACTGATGGTTCTGGGAGACTTCAATGCCTGGGTCGATGACAAACTCTCACCTTTTGGACAGCACTTCCTCCAGTTGATGACATCACTGGGCTTCACACAGGTCATTCCCACAACTACCCATAATCATGGTCATTTTCTGGATTTGGTTTTCCTCCTGGGGAATGAGGCCTCTGATTTGGAGGTGGAATCTGTCGGTTGGTCTGATCATTACACTGTGAGGTTCAATTTTTGCACCCCCCCTTTGCAGGTCTGCTCCTGTGGAGATGGTCAGTTCCTGCCCTTTACGGGATGTGAGCCCTAAGACCTGGCGGCTATGATTGACTTTTCAGAGTTTCCTGATGCCAATTCAGTCCCACAGCCATTGGTTCTGGCCTATAATAAGGCCATTTCCTCAACACTTGACCTGATTGCTCCTGTCTGTGTTCATCCTCTTCCACTCCGCCCTTTGGTTTGATGGCTCTTTGAGGGAGCTGTGGCAGTTGGGATGAAGGTTAGAACATCGTTGGTAGAAATCTACCCTGGAGGTCAACCATCTTAGTTTGATGGAGCAGTATCAGCTCTACCAATCAGTGATCTCCTATAAGAAGGCAGAGTTCCTATCCAGGGAGATCGCTGTTGCTCAGAATTGACTAGCTCAACTCTTCCGAACTGTGGACAGGTTGTGCAACCCAGTCAATGTAGCTCCATCGAGCTTTTTCACAAAAGGAGTGTGATGAGCTTGCTCGATTCTTTGCAAGTAAGGTGGCCGATATCAGGTCGGAGATCCACTTCACTTGTTCTATGGGGGATGCTGTTGGTCAGTGCCTGGTCACTATACCTCATGCTTCTTGGAGTTCCTTTGACCTGCCGGAGCTCGGAGATATTATGCAAATTGTCCAGGGGATATGCCCTATGTGCTGTAGTTTAGATCCAAGCCCAACTTCACTGATTTTGGGTTGTGGTGATATCATTGGCCCAGTCTTGGCTCAGATTATCTGGTGCTCCTTGGAATAGGGTGAATTTCCAAGTTCCCTGAAGGAGGCGGTGGTGACACCCATTCTGAAGAAAGCTTTGTTGGACCCGGACACTCTAGCTAACTACAGATCTATCTTGAACCTTCCCTTTGTAGGCAAGGTAATTGAGAAAGTAGTGACAATTCAACTGGTAAACCTCTTGACCATCCATAGTGTCTATGAACCTCTCCAGTCTGGTTTTCGTAAGAGGCATAGTACTAAGACTGCTCTGGTTCGGGTGCTCAATGATCTCCTGATGGTGAGAGACTGGAGAAACTGTTCCATTCTGGTACTCCTTGATCTCTCTTCAGCTTTTGACACTGCAGACCATGGGGTGGTGCTTGAGCACCTGTGATCCGTCTGTGGCCTGACTAGTGCAGTGCTCAGATGGTTTACATCTTTCCTAACTGGTAGAACACAGAGAGCTGTCTCGGGGAATTTTTCTTCTGATTCTTTCCCTCTGTCTTGTGGGGTCCCTCAGGGCTCGGTGTTGTCCCCATGTTGTTTGCAGTGTAAGATGGTGTGTGCTAAGGTTTCATTGCTATGATGATGATACCCAGCTCTACCTGTCTTTTGGCCCTGACCAGGTTAGTGCTCTATCAGTATCAATAGCTGCCTCGCTGAAATCCAAGACTGGATGAATTCGAGCTGGTTAAAGTTGAACACGGGTAAGACCGAGGTTCTGGTTGTGGACCCAGGGCACAGGATAGAGGGGTTGAGGACCAATCAGCCCTCCGGTTTATTTCTGGGGGGGCGCTCAGTACCTGACCTTTGAACAGGTGCACAACCTCAGAGTGGTGCTTGATGATGGACTGACCCTTCATTATCAGGTGCCAGTGGTCATAAAATCAGCCTTTTATCATCTCAGAAACATTGCCAGGATCAAACACCTTTTTCCGTCCAGTGATTTGCCTGTGTTGGTCCATGCTTTTGTGACCTCGCGCCTTAACTACTGCAACTCCCTTTACTTAGGGCTTCCTGGGGTTGATATCCACCGCTTGCAGCTAGTGCAGAATGCTGCTGCTGCTGCATGATTACTGACAAGGGTGTTTAGGAGATCGCATATTACCCCAGTGCTGCGCGACCTGCACTGGCTGCTGATTCAGCGGTGGATCACCTTTAAGGTAGGTTTATTAACCTACAAAGCCCTACATGGACTTGGTCCGGACTACTTGAAAGAGCTTCTGATTCCTTACACCCCTGTGCGATAGCTTCACTCGTCTGATGAGGGGTTGCTGGAGATTCTGAGGGTTACTTTGAAATCTTCTGGGGCCCATGCTTTTATGTTTGTGGCCCCAACCTTCTGGAATTCTCTACCCCATCAGCTTAGGGAATGCACGACTGTGGGGAGCTTTAAACTGGCACTAAAAACTTTTTTGTGGAGTTAGGCTTTTTTATGACTTGTTATGATCTGCTATTGTTGTTTTAAGAACCACGTTTTAATATTGTAAAGTGCCTTGATACTTGAAAGGTGCTTAGTAAATAAAGTTATTATTATTATTATTTAGAATAATTCTATATCATAACTTTGAACTCTGCCTACGTTTTCTAAAGCTCAGTCACAGTGTAAGTTCAAGTTTGGCAGTTGACTGTGTTCCAAAGCTGACCTCAGCAGCCCAGTCTGTTGTTTAGGAGATCACTGTTACCTTACTACCCCAAGCCCAGTGATAACTTCTACACAGTCAGCTCCCCCACTCCTGTAATGCATCTTTAACCCACAAGCACATCCCACCTCTCAGCTAAGTCCTAAAGCAACCACTAGGTGTTTAGCCCTCTTCTTCCTAGTATAGTCCTAGTGCAACCACTAGGTGTTTAGCCCTCTGCCCCTGTTGTTGTATTCAGAGTTCAATCACCCAATCAGCATCAGGAAAAGTTACCTTTAGCTAACCATGCTTTCCCTTCTGGATTATTTCACCTTTGCTCACTTCTCCCCCATGCCTATATGCCCACTCTCCCAACCTCTCATTCATTCCATATATCTTGCCCTGCCACCCTTGACCTGAATCTTACGCGCACGGTGACTGGAACTCAACCTTACCCGCCCCCACCTAACCTGGCCACCTGTAGTTTCACAAACCCTCTTTGGAATTATCCCACAGCCCTACTTTCCCTACATCTCACTGCCTCTTACTCATGACTCATTAGGATGGCACTGATATTCTATGTGCTACATCCTTCCTTCCTTCACTACACTGGCACTGGCACGACACACACCTACCCCACCTACCCCTTACAGAGGAGACCTAATTACGCCAAATTCAAACTGCTTTGCAGATGGATCAAATATGTCATCTTCTTTCTACTAGTCTGTGCAAGGAGTGTTGAACTGAACCCCAGCCCACCACAGACACTAGACACTTGTTAGAGGACAAACATCCATCAAAACAGCAAGGAGCGTCCTTAAATTCAGCATATCATCCTAGCTAACAGATCCTGGTAACATCAATTGGTCCGACTTCTATCTCTCCACAAACATCCATGTTGCTGCCTTCCTCTCTAACAGCATACTGAGTAACGTAATAAACACGCACACTCCCGTACGGAAATGCAGAATCCGGAAACACTCATGCCCTTGGTTTACTGCTGATCCACAGCCAAACAGACCCAGACTGGGCAGCCTTAAGAGCCTACCACAACAACTGCACTAATATGATCAGGACCATGAAAGCAAACTTCTTTTTATCGGCTTTTGACTCCACAAAGGGAAACTCCAACAGATTTTGGCAAATTATTAAACAAGCGGAAGGCTATAAACTATTCTCCTGTCTACCTGGCAAGGTCTCCTTTAATGGCAAGACCTTATCCGATAAGACAGAAATTCTGCATAGCTTCAATAACCACTTTGCTACTGCATGTCTGGGGTTTGAAACATCTAAAGTAACTACCATCACGTCCGGCCTCCCCAATAAATCCCCTCCACCAACAAGCAACCATTTCTCCTTCACCGCATTTCACTTTAAAGAGGTCGAAGACCTCCTGTTACACCTAGATGTTAAGAAAGGTGTGGTGCACATGGCATAGGACCATACTTCCTTAAAGTCGGTGCCAGGTATCTGACAGCTCCCTTACTCCACCGATTCAACCTTTCCATCAGCTACAGTGCGGTACCTAATGTCTGGAAATCAGCATAAGTACTCCCGCTTTTCAAATCTGGTGACCCTATGGACCTAAATAACTACCGCCCTATCTCTATTTTACCCCTGCTCTCAAAACTTCTTGAGAAATTAGTTAATGTCCAGTTAAGGGACTACCTCATCAAATCCAATCTAATAAACCCAGTTCAATTGGGCTTTAGACCCACTCACAGCACCACCACCACCCTAGCCTCTGTCACAAATGACTGTTTCATTGCAATGGACAAGAAACATGTTACAGGGGCTGTCTTCCTGGATCTAAGCAAAGCCTTTGACACAGTCTACTATACTTTGCTCCTTGACACCCTGAACTGGCATGGTATCCCTGGCCCAGCACTACTGTGATTTAATAGCTACCTCACTAACAGACTGCAACAAGTAAAAGCAGATGGCTCCATTTCCCCTCTCCTACCGCTTATGAGAGGGGTTCCACAAGGTTCTATCCTTGGTCCCCTCCTTTTCATGATTTATATAAATACTATTGGATACAACACTGATAAGACAAAGCTACACCTGTTTGCAGACAACATGGTGATATACCCATCCAGATCCTTATTAGCTGTAGACAGGGTAAAATTACAATCCGAATTTGATCTATTTCAATACAGCCTTGTCCAATCTAAATTACTCCTAAATGCAAAGAAAACCAAGGTAATGTACTTTTACTCCAACCACCTGACACAAGTCACAAAAGCACATGGAACCCTGCTTCTTAGTGTGTAATTATAATGAATTAAAGACATTTGAAAGGATAGTAACAAAAAGGTATACTTGTTATGAATATAGACCTACAATTATTCAACCATTGTGATACATATTTTTAGAATCAGAGAGATGGTGCAAGGCTGCTGAAATCATGGTGATCTGACTGCTTCAGTGCTTCAGTGTGCATGGTTCAAACCAAAAAGAGCCATAATAAAAGCTTCCATCTTCTCGGAAAAAACTATTATATTTTATTATATTCGATTTAACATGAAAAAACAAAATAGCGACAAGAAAGTAAAAAAACAATCAAAATTATATTTCAGCATTCTCCAACCATACATAAAGGCTTCTATCTTCTTCAAAGTAATTACATTGAATTTTGATATATTTAATATTCTGTATCTAAGTAGACACTAGAAAAATGTTTACTGAGTATTTGGAAACAGGCAAATGCAACCAGACATGGAAGAAAGTCAAAAGATAGTATCGGTTGTGGGGGTTAGTAACAAGTCAAGGAGCTTGCTTGACCAATCAAACAGAGGCCACCCACCAACACTATTGACCATTGGTGGGCACTGGTAGCAGAGTAGAAGCTGGGCAAGTGCTGCAAGCAGTCAGTGTACGAGGAGGAGGAGGAGGAGGTGGATGGCAGGCTGCCTGCCATAGTCCGGCTCTTGTTTTAAATCCCTGGTGGTGCCTAAGTGGCTGTTGCAATCATCTGTGCAGCAGCCCTCCATCTGTAGGGATTAAGGGAACTCAGTTAAGCTGTTCTGTTGTACTGAGGCAGGCGTGAGCTCCATTACAGCAGCAGGTCCGACTGGAGCCTGGACCCCCAACTCTGCTACTTGTACATTACTAACCACCGAGAGATCCTCCACCACCACCATCACCACCCTTTGCTGCCTCCCTTTTAGTCAGTTTGTGATCCATTTCACCATTTTTGGTCATACGCCACGTATTTCAGTTTCCTCCCCAACCTCCCAAGTGAATCAAAGGCCTTGCTGAAGTCCAGATACAGGACATCCACTGCATGCACCTTGTCCAGTTCCCCCGTCACCCAGTCATAGTACTCTACAAGATTTGTCTGGCAGGATCTGCCCATTCAGGAGCTGGAATGGAAGGAGAAAATGCTCCACATGTGCAGAGATGGGGAATGGTGTGTTGGGTGCCAATGGCCTCTGGCCACCCACTGGATCTGGACCACAACTCCATTTCCACCCAGCTGGAGCCCACCAGGCTAGATAGAACCAGATGTGGTGTGGCAAATGTGCAACTCACATTTCTGTCTCTGGCTGGGGCAGCCATTGTGCAGTGGTGGGACGGTTGTGGAGGAGGCACCAATCATCAACTTCTGCCAGGCCACAGTCCGCTATTTGCCTTGGGCTGCCCACCTGGAGGTCACCTTGTCACTGTGCCAACCTGTGTGGAGTGTGATGGGTGTGGAAGGGAAGATGAGTAACCTACATCAGTCTCTGGCTACTGCAGATTGTTCCATATTTGCTGATGTGAGATGGAGGTGTAGGGGCAGCAACTGCCTAGGGGTGCCCATCCAGTGCCCACCCTACACTGTGCTAGTCAATGTGAAGTGGCAGATATGTGAACCACATATTTGTCTCTGGCTCTGTCTGGGTGCTCCTCTTGTGCCGTGGTGGAATGGATGCACACAGTTTGTTTTACACTGTATCTTTCCTAGTCTCTCTCTCTCTCTCTCTCTTTCTGTCTTTCTCTCTGATGGCTGCTCCCCCATGGGAAAAGGAAAACTCTGCACTGCAGCAGTATTCTCTGTCCTGGTCACAGCACTCTTGCTGCCACTTCCTCTGCCTCTCTGTATGTGCTGTCTGCTTGTACTGGGCATTAGAAAGACAAACAGAGAATCAAACCGACAGCAAGGTGCTGGAAGAGTGAGTGGCAATAAAATGGATGGCAACCAAGCTTGGGCGCACACTGTACTCCACTTCTCTGTTTTGGGGGGGTCAACACTGTCTCTGACTGGAATGCATTTGACCTGCAGATACAGTATATGCCACACTGGAAGCAGCACTTACTGTTGCTGTGTCTGTCTCAAGGGTGGGGGGGTTGACACTGCTGGGGGTCAGGCCACCCATTGAAATGCACGTTTGTTCAGGTGCAGGTCTGGGAGTCACCGATCATTGTGACTATGGTCACTACATTGCGCTACCCCCAATTTCACACTGCCAAGGTAGTGCTGCAATAGTGACAACCTGTCACCTGGTGAGCACTCTCATTCTGCTTACTCATGACATCTTAGCATGTTGCTGTCACTGTTTGGGGGATATCTCTCTGCTCTGTCCCTGACACTGGTGCCACTCACCATCTCTTCTGATCCTGCGCTCTCTTTCGGGGAGGGCTGCTGACTCTCTTTCTCAGTTTCTGTTTCTGCAGCCCAAGTCTCTCTCTCCCCACTGCCCAGGGTTAAGCTACAGCTCTGCAACGGCTATGCTGCCTCACTTCTCAGCACTCTCGCTGCTTGCATTGCGTGGTGGGGTGGGGGTCACACTGAAGCAGCATGGACATTAGAAGATCCGTGGGGCAGGTCAGTGGGTACCATCACAGAGAGCAATGCTCAGGCTGGGCATTGTGGCTCACATGAACCACCGGAGACAGAGGAGCTCAGGGACAAGAACGTGCACTGCCGTTCACACAGAAACACAAACAAGTTCAATGCAGATGTCTGTTGGGGAAGGACAAATAATATTTATTTTTTCTTTACTGCTAGGACTGTTTACTGCTTATGGCACAGAGAGTGGGAGATAGAGTGTATGGCTGGGTACCCAGAGATCTGCAGGGTTGGTGCAGAGACAAACAACAAGATCAGTAAGAGCATGAACGAATGGTGACAGGTATTTGTTTGTAGTAAAACATGGTTGACTGAGATTCAGCCAATCTGGTCTTACTATAGGCAAATACATCACCATTTATTCCTGCCCTTACTGTTATTGAACACTGAACATTCGGAGGTGCTCTGCACTAAGAATTTGACAGCCGCTAACTAGTTTTAAACAAATCTTTTTGGGTTGCTGCCGGTGGGGGGAATATATTAAGCATCATCATCGGGGTCTCTGGTTCGGTGAGGGGAGGTGGGTGGGATGTCTTTTGGTATGTGGGGGTGGGGGAAGGGTACAATATTACACAGACATCAGGGCAGCATTATGTAAATGAAAGGAATGAAGCACTCCTAAAAACTCTCCACAGCCATATCGACTCTGACCAGAGTTTGTTACCTTTGATGCCAGGCTCCAGCTGGTTCAGACAACCTTCATCCCACTCCTAGACTATGTGGACATTTTGTATGGCTACTACTCAGACTAGCTGTTACACCAGTTAAACACATTCTACCATAGAGCAATACAATTTATCTCTAATGCCCATCACCAGACACATCATTGCAATCTTTATAACTCTTTGGGCTGGACCGCCCTGCACACAAGAAGACTCATCCACGCCTTCATTTGGCTCAACAAAGCACTCCAGTCAAAACTCCCATCTTATACAGCAAACCTCTTTCAATTAACAGCATGCGTTTACCCTTTGCGCAAGAATTTCGACATCATGTCAAATGTTCAAAGCATCCAATCCCTTTCGGTGATATGGCTATAAGCCATGCTCTTCCGGCTGCTTGGAATAAAGCCCAAACCTGGCTTAAACGTCAGGCACTGATCCCACTAAACAACTTCAGGAACTTGGTCTCCAGCAGACTCAATGAAGTCTGTACCTGCCAATAAGAAACAGCCACTTAAAAATCTTCTCTCCTCACTTTCACCCCCTATTTTTGCTTTTTCTCCCTTTTTCCTCCCCACCTGCTGCTGACCTTCATGGCCTCCTTTCTCTTCCTTCTTCCCTTCCCTTCCCTTCCCTTTCCTTCCCTTCCAATCCTGCTACCATGCCTCTTAACCCTTCCAATCCTGCTACCATAGCCCTAACCCTTCCCCTTCCACCTTCGCCATTTTCCGACTCCACAGCCACCCCCCACATTTCTCATCCGCCCCCCTTTTTCTACTTACTTATCCCCTATCCACCACATCTACGACAGCCTTCTTCACCCTCCCTCCTACATTTTTATTTTAATTTTTTTGTTGACTGGGTAAGTGTACTAGACAAACTCTTCCTATTTTCACGCATGACCTGGGGGAGTTAAATACAGATGAATGCCAACTGACCTTGAACCAGATTAAGCTGTTGGTGGTATTTGTAGTGAATGGGGGAAATTTGGCAAGGGCACTGGGGAATTCCCCGACTCTGTCAGGTGGGGGCGCTGTTGGCTGGCCTGATGGAGGAAGGAGTGGAGGAGCAGCAGACTAAGGGTCTGTCCTCCACCTCAGTCTTGGATGCTAAGAAGGATGAAAAAGAGATGTTGTCAGCGGTATCAGAAGTGGATGCTGCAGAGTCGGAAGGAGGTGAGGAAGAAACCAATGGGGAAGAGAGTTTCCCGGACTTGGAAGAGATCTCCGAGGCAGGTCTGATTACCACAGCAGTTGATATTGCTTTGACAGAGGTGCAGCTTCAAAAAGAATTGGATGAGAGATGTACCATTTTGTTCACCTTGCTTGCAGAGGATGAGGAACGCTACTTCAGGAGGAAAGATGCTGCTCGTAACAATTCCAGGGAGGAATTATCTACACCGGGCTCAGTGCAGCAGACTACAGAGATGGGATGATTTTGAGAGGAACTAAAGAAACAGGATGTGGTTGGGAGAATCGAGCCGTGAACAGGAGCGGAATGCGCTGAGCCAATGACCATGCAAGAACTACTCCAGGCAACGTTTCAGACTACAGAGGTCTCCCAAGTCCAGAAATGGTCACCCGGGAGAGCATTAAAAGAAGCAGGTTGGAAAGAGACAACTGAAGGAAATCGTGTGCCCGACGAGGATTTATAGTTCTTGGAGTCTCAAGTAGGAGAGGCAGTGAGTACGTCGGGTGCAGGTTCAGATAACATTGTAGGAAATGAGAATTGATAACAGGAAAGAGCAAGGCAACTCGACTCTGGACAAGGGGTTAATACCCCTCAGGTACAGGGGGATGAGGGGCATGTGGTAATTCAGTCAGGAAGTGTTTGTCCCAGGCTTTGGCTTGGGATATTGTGACAATTTTGGGTGTAAGGCAAGCAGAGAGCAGCCCTCAGACCCAAATTGGAGGGGAGGGAGCAGAGGGAAGCCATGGAGACAGTGCATCAGATGTCTCCTGGTCCACTTCTAAATCAGTCACTGAAGAGAGGCTCGAGGTCTACAGAGAGGAAGGCATCCTCAAGTTATGTTGGTGGGGGAGAGACAGGGAAAAGGGCTGAGGCATATCCTAAGGCTCTGTCTGCAAGTATTAGCACCCCCCCCCGCCTACGGGGTCCAGGCCTAGGTATTTAGATTTCTTCTCAGGTGCTGTTCCAGCACAGAGAAGGAATGTGGCATGAATCTGATATAAAGGAGGTATGGAAGTGCCACCAGATAGATACTTTGTAGGTCACACCTTAATTAAGGATTCCCTATAATTTATGGCTTCTGAGGTGTATGCTGTCATCCATGCATCTGGAGAAGACACATTCGATGTTTGCTTTCATTCCCCATGCTCTCTAGAGCAAATCTGGACCAAATATACCTAACCCAAGTTTTCTCCATTGTGTTCCCCTTTTCTATGCATCCCCCTGTCAAAACCCACCATTAAGCAAATCATAAGCATGTCTCAAAATAAAGGAGTATATGTTAGCGACATTACTTATTGGGTGAAGGAGAGACGTGAATTATTTAGTGCTCCTGAACTGGTATTGGATAGTGAACATTTCTGGACTGGGGTATGGACCTTTAAAGTGAAACTCCAACAGTCAAATGAGGGGCCTATACATCTCCCAAACAGCTTTTTCATAGGCTGGGATAGAGGGATCTGTTATTACGCTGGGCAACCTAAGGCCTGCCATAAGTGCGGTGCAAAGATGCACCTGGCTAATGTGCATGACAGAATAAGATATGACATATTCAGGGCCCCTTGTTTTCTGCGATTCTGTGGTTGCAACAGTGGCCACAGAAATCAGTGCTGACCGCAAAAATCAGTGCTTGCCACAGAAATCAGGAAAACCAGCCACACAGCTGCAGAAATGCTACCTATGCTATGCGATCACACAAGGCAAGGGCACAGCTACTGATATGTTAAGTATGCCATAGCAGACATGCTCATTAGAAGGAGCAGCAAACTGATGCCATCTGCTACAAAGCTGAAAAGCTAGTGGCCACATGGAATCTTGACTTGTGTTAGCTCATTACATAACTTCATCCAGCCAGTATTGTGGGGCAGGGATACTGCAGCAAGAGTAGCAGAGCTTGATTTAGGTCCACAGCAGTTGTGATTTGCTGCTGTGTAGGTATAAGTGGGCTAGCTCAGCCATGTTAATTTTTCATTGTGAGGCTGCTTATGGTGCACGCTGAATCCTTGGAAGATACATTTGGAAGGAAGAACTGGAAGGCAATCAGTAGTCAAGTAATAAGAAGATTCAGTGGTGCCTGTGGAGGTGGAACCAATCTTGGTGTGGTGACAGGTATCGGAGGAAGAGCTGATTGCAGAAACATAGGGCTGGCAGCAGCCTGAGCAGAAGTCTCTCAGTCCCCACTCATGGACATTGATCACAGTTTTGATTTGTGGACCACAGATCTGTACCTGAAAGTGTAAGAGTAATTTCTTGGCAGATTTGAACCTTTAGCCTAAGTGGTGGGTCTCAAGCTCAATTCTTACGGATGGTCAAGTTTCCCAGCTGCAGCAGAATTGGGGACCAGGGTATACTAGAACTGGAGCAAGCAAGTTATGATTGCTGCTATGCATAAGTGAAATGAGGGTCACTGACTGAAGAATACCAGAACCCCCTAAGTTACGAGGAGAAGAGAACACGCTAACCAAGGTTACTCCAGCTTAATAAGAATGACTTGCCTACATTTTTTAATGTGTCCCCCAAAAGAAAAATCAGGAGTCAACAAATCCTACAGACACTACAAGTTACACCCTCCTTCACTGTTACAGGAAGACAATCCCCCCCTCGCCCCCAACACGCAGATTTGCACACTGCACTCAACATCTTTGTCGCAAGGCAGTTGGGATATTCCTTGTTTAAAAAATAATAATCTAAAAGAACGTTGATCAGAATCAGAAAAAAATGGCTTTCAAGTTGGAGTCTCTCTTTATACAGTATCTGCTAACTGTAGATATAAACCTGAAGAAATCCAAGCAGGTTTTGCCTTCTGTGTAGTTTTAGCTAAGTGTGTACGTACTCCTCTGATTATAATCTAGGAGAACAGCGAAAGCCACCAATGTCCAGAAAAAGAACAGATGAGCCTTCAAATTCAGAGTGGGAGGGAAAATTCATTAAAAGAGAACACTGATGCCCATAGCTGCGCCAGGCTTGGGCTATTGCAGTTTCATATTTGTGATAAGAAGACTACATACTGTTAAATGGCTTGATGTTCCACTTTCAATATAGCAGAGTAGTTGCACAAAGGCAGTCAGTGTTAACTAAGACTTAATCCCTTTGAAGATATGCTGTTTAACTACAATTTATCTGCCGCAGATTGGCCGCTGAATCAGCAGTTGTTCTGCCACAGAAAGTATGAAGTACTGCCGCAGAATGTAGGTCCTTTTTGCCACAGTAAACACAGGGCCCTGGGCATATGTAATGAAATAGGTCATATAAGCCACCAGTGTATGAATATGGCACATTGCAATTTATATGGGCAATCGCAACATGTTTTCCAGGGGTGCCCATGCACTGTTCATAACAAGGCCTACACCATGAATCCAGATGAACTAATCAGGAAAGTACAAACAAAGCAGCGATCCTCAGCAACAAACTTGGGGAACATGGCCCCAGAGTTCTAGCAGGCCTCTGAGCAGCAAACAGCCCTGGGGCCAGCACTGCTCCTATTCTGGCTGAACATACTAGGGTGTCACAGGCTAATCTTTCCCCTAGACCCTCAACCTCTATGAGTGAGGTACCTGACCCTCAAGTCACTCTTATACCAGAAGATATTGAGTATGTGACTTCCATAGCAGACCTAGAGATGGATAATGCTGATTCTCAGTCTGACCGAACTTCATCAGTGGTGGAGGGAGCAGATGAGCTACCACCCCCAGCACCCCAATGGAAAGTCCCTTTACCCAGAAGAAGGAGTCTGTGAATTCAGAAATCACATTCCGTGGAAATTGAAGTATCAAGTCCTTTTGAAGCCCTATCCAAGACTAGTGAAGGGGGATCCAATCTAGAAGATCTGGACTCCGACCCACCTGTCTCCTAAATTCTAGTACAGGCACAGGAGGGACTGGGCTCCAGAGACATGAAAGAAAAGAAAAAGAAGAAAAAGAAGAAATTACTTATTTTTTAATAACTGTTTATGCCATTTTCTTTAGCCACCTTAAATGTGCATAGTACTATGTCGGGGGTTAAATGACAAGCTGTCTTTACTTTACTGATGATTTAAAGCTTGGTGTGATATTTTTATAGGAGACATGGTTTAATTCTTCTACATTAATTTCACAAGCTAGGAGAGAGTGGGTATAGGGCCCCTCCTATAGGGCATTTGGGGAGGATACAGCAGACGGAGTAGGTATTTTGTTTGGTGGTGGGGGATTTTTCTTTCAAAATGTGGCTGATCTTTTTCCAGGTAGGGTACTCATGTTGGATGGTATTTGGCAGGAATGGCTGAGTCACTTTATTGGGGTGTATGCAGCACAAAGTAAAGCAATACGGGTGGAAATGCTGGAGACAATTCAGCCATATCTGGTAACTTCAAGACAGGTGTACTTGGTGGGGTATTTCAGTTGTAGTTTAGAGGTGGCTGATAGATGGATTCAGGGGAAAAAAGTTTATTGTGATTAGGTAGTCTTAAAAAATGTATCACAACGGCAGATTTAAAGGATTGCAGTGAGTATACGACCCCGCAAATAGGCTATACTTATGTAAGAAGCAGATTCACATCAAAGATAGATTATATTTTTTGTCTAAGAAAGCGTAAAGTCTCCTGAGGTACAGATGGGAATCTTGGATGTTTTGATTGCCAGGGCCTCAGTATTTGATTTATATGTTAATTTGCTGCATTGGTAGTTACAAACCAAAACAGATATCACAAAATGGTTACAGTCCTATAGTAAGAACTCTGCAAACATAAAGAGGCTAAAATATCTAGCAGTCTGAGACCAGTTAATTAGGTTATTAACTAACACTTACATGAGTGAGGAAGACTTTACAACCCAAATAATTAATACTAAGGGAGAAATGAAAGCTCTCCAATATGACAGGGCCGCTACCCTAATGGCAGAATTGAATTTTGGGAAGCAGAAAACTCCTTTCTCAGACCCCTGCCAGGTATGCAGGGATAGGAGAAATAAGGCCCACGTTTTCTTCTTTGCAGGATAGACACGGGGTACTGCGAAGTGATTCTGCAGGGATTATGGAGGTGGTGGAGGGCCACTTATCCAGTTTAGTTAGTCCAGTAACATTAGGAAGAGAAGAGATGATGGATTATTTAGAGGACCTGTGTGTCCTGGGATTGACTCAAGAGCAACTAAGTGTGTTAGAGACAGAGATTATGGAAGAAAAGGTGTTAAAAGTAATTCAGACTCTAAAGTTGGGATCCACCCCTGGAGAGGATGGACTCCCAAATGAGTTTTGTAAGCTGTATCTGGATCTTATAGTGAAAATCCTGGTTAAGGTTTACAGGTCTTTAGTTGGTCTATCTGAATTAATGGATGAGTTCATGTGTGGATTAATTACGTATTTGTTTAAAGGTGGGGATAAATCGTTAATCAATAACTGCCACCCTATTTGCATGTTGAATTCAGATTTTAAAATATTGACATTTTTGTTACAGTCTAGGTTAAAACAAGTCACCCCAACCCTTATTCATCTGGTACAAACATGTGCCATGCCAGGGAGACACATACAAACAAATCTTTGTCTTATCAGAGATGTGATAGAATTTTATTGGTGACAGGGGATTCTGGGATATTTATTATCCATGGATCAACACAAAGCATTCGAACAGGTACACCATGGGGTTATGTTGCAGATTTTACACAGATATGGCTTACTTCCAGTATTTTTAACATGTATCAAATTGTTGTATGGAAATGCAGTAATATCCTTAGTATTGGGACCCAAAGTGGGGACACAGTTTCAGGTCTGGAAAGAAATGAGGACAGGGTGTCCCCTCAGCCCTTTGTTGTATATTTTTGTTTTAGATCCTCTTATTAGAATAATTTTTTTCTTTGACAGCCTTTCAAGGTTTTTCAGGTACTCAGGAGATGAGGTTTGGATGCTTGCGTATGCAGATGATGTGTGTGTGTTTTCTCACTCCCAAGAGAGTGTAGCCGTATTACTACAAGAAATGCAGCTGTATGGACAAGTGTCAGGAGCAAGCTTGAACCTTTGGAAATGTAAGAGTTTATATATAGGACCAGGTACTAGGAGTAAAAGCTAGATGGAGGGTATCAAGGTTACAAATGAGCCTATTAAACTTCTTGTGATAACATATGGGGGAAGGAGTTTGTAGTTCAGAATTGGGAGGCATTAGTGCAGGTAGGGAAACAGAAGATAGGGAGATGGAAGGGTGGAACTTATCAAAATTAAAATGGGTACACATAATGAAACAGTTTCTGCTACCCCTTTTTTTATAAATGTATATGCCATTTTCGCACCACCAGCATTACTGGAAGCAAGAATTTATAGGGTGTTTTTTCAAATGTTGTGGGGGAGTCATTTGAACCCCATAAAGAGAAAACTTACATACCTACCGAAATCACTGGGAAGGGTAGGAATGATAAACTCAATTGTGTTCTTCCATACTGTTTTTTGAGAACGTAATTTAAAGCCAGCACTATTGATGAGAGCTAGCATAGCAGAGAAATGGTTGTGGCAGTCATTTCAGGATATTCTAGCCATTTGGAATAATGCACCCATTAGAATACCAGGGGCTTGTAGGATCGCAGCATGTTTCAAAATTTATTTTCAAAAGTTATTTAACTGGCAGATTTCAAAGCTAATGGTTATACAATAGTCAAAATGGGATTTATATATCTAAGTGCTATGATGTCTTGGTCCAGAAGAGCCAACATTTAAATACTGTACAGAGAGGAAAAATGCTATTGTATATAAACAATTGACTAATGTACGAATCCAAGTGCGAATGTGGGACATACAATGGTTAGTGGCTCATGGCCAAATTAACATACGAGGCAACCATAAGCATAAGGCTTTGGAAGACAGAAACTACCTATACCCAGATTGTGTGAATAAGGTTGAGACAGAGATGCATTTGTTTAGTTGAATGCTCTTATACTGTAGGATTGTGGAACTACTTGGCACAAAGATGGAAGATGCCGTGGTTGACAAAGCTGGTATATGAGAAATTGGCTTTGGGATGTTTCCCGAGGCTACTGAATAAGTATGATGCAGGAACTTTAATGGTGTTCTTTTCTGTTTTTAAATATTATTTATGGCAGAGTAGATGTCAATTTTTATTTCAACAAAAGTATATGTTATATAATTTATTCAGAGATATTTGTTAACAGGCTATGGTCCAAATTTATAGAAATTACATCCTAGAGCATGTGTTTTGGTGTGGTGGAGGGCTTTCACTTGTATAAAAAAATATGCTAAGTATACTGTTGGTGAGTTGAGGCACGTAGGGCATGACATTGATTAATTTTCTCTAGGATATATGGGATTTTGATTCTGTTATTACTTCAGTAGTGTTTTGTTATATGTTTCTTTTTGTATTTTGCTATGTTACATACAATAAAAACTCCCCTATTCACAAGAAGGGGAATTGCTGGCTGTTGCAAGATGGCCACTCTAGGACGTCTCTGAGGTAGGAGAGTCGACCTCCATCCCTACTCTCAGTCTCCTAGAGGTTGCGGGTGATGGTGAAATTCTGTTAGAATCTAAAGATGATGACGGCTCTAATAAGATTTTTGTGTCTACGGAGGATTTAAGTCAAAATGTTTGTATCACTGAAAAGACAAACGAGTGTGAGATTCACCTAAAAAATTCTGATTCAGAACTTGCCTTGTTGGAATTAATGGCAGCAGAAAACAGGAGACATCTACAGAAACAGGAACTTTTCAAAGTGCAACTCGTTAATTTACAGGCTGAGAAAGCTGCTGTCAAAACTCTCGGCCCGCTTGTCAGGCAACTCCCTCCAGAGAATGATGCAGGAGCATGAAAGGACACCGCGGGGCTGAGTGAGTCATGCAGCTCATTACCCCAGGTAATTTCCTCCCCTATTATTCCACAGACTGTAATTTCGGCTGGCAGCAGTAGCACTGGTGTGAGTGATTGCCTAGAGCTGAGGGGAGTAGAGAAAGGGGGTGTCTTACATAAGAATGTTGTATTTGACTCTTCTGCTTCCACTAGGCAGAACAAAATGTTTAATGCTCTACTTGTCTGTAACTCTGCTCCGGTCAGTTCTGGTGTAGCTTCAGACTTCTCCAAGTCAAAAACCTGTGCAGATGCAATGTCAAAGAAAACCGGGTTTGTGTTCAAACAAACTCTAGCAGATAGAGTACAACTTGAGACTGCTACCTTAAAAAAAGGTGAAATTATTTATCAAACAAACAATTTAAATCAAGATGGTTCTACAGTGTTCTCGTTTTCTGCAAGGGGCCCCAATGTTAAAACTTGTGTGAGGGATGATATCAAAGAAAAGAGAACTGCATTAACCCTAGCAAAAATAAATATTCTCCCTGACCTCGCAAACATATTGGAAGAATTCCAGGACATTACACCTCAAACTCATTCTTCTGGTACTGAGGTTCAGTTCACATCGGCTGCAATACAGGCATCATTAACTGTTCAGGCCCTAAATTTGAACCCCTTTGCATCGTGGCCACCACAGAATGCTTTGTGCGAAGCAGGGTGGAAGAAAATGCCCGTAAGGGCCTGGTTTCCAGACCCTGATTGGGATCCTAAATTATCCTTTTCACAGGCCTCTCTTGAACAGCACCCAACTGTACAAAACCAGGTACCTGCGTCCCAGTCAAGACTACAAACTCATTAACTTGTGCAAAGTAAAATCTCAACTTCTGAAGTTCCATCTAAAGCAACAAACTTTGCTGCACTGCCTCTGGCCTCAAAAGGTGAAGGTGTTTCCTTTCAGTCCTAGGGATTCAGACATTTTAAAGGACTCTCCTCCTGCTCCTGGGGTGGAAAACCAGAGACTGACTCTACCAAACAGGCCCTTGTTATCAGACTTATTTCAAAAAACTAAAACAGAGGCAGTTCCAAGGAGGATCGCAGTCAGAATTTGATATAAAGGTGGCTTGGACACTAGGCCAGACAGACATTATGTAGGGAGACTCTTGTGAAAAGAATCTTTTCATTTCTGCCCCAGAGAAGTCTTTGCCTTCATAAATATTTCTGGCAAAGACAATTTTGATGTCAGTTTTCGTTTTCCATATACATTAGATCTATTTTGGGAGTGGTGTAACCAAGTGAAGTTCTCCCTCATATGGACCGACCCCCTTTCTTGTGATTCTTTTAACCAAGCCTCTTATTAAGTTTGTTACTGTCATGTTTTGGAATGAAGGGGTCCATGTGGAGGATATTACCTACTGGTTTTCCCAGAAATGTGAAGTCCTTAGTGCCCTAGAGGCTATTTTAGATAAACTTTTTTGGACAGGGGGCTGGAAATATAAAGTCAAATTAAAGCAGACTGGCTCTGGATTGGAATATGTTTCTAATTCTTTCCTGCTAGAGAGGGACAGGGGAGTATGTTTTTATGTGGGTCAACCCCGTGTGTGCTATAAATGTGGCTCTCAGACCCATCTCTCTAGCATTTGTAACAAACCACAGTGTGACAACTGTGGTGAACTAGGTCACATTAGTCACCAGTGCGCCAACCACACTAAGTGCAACCTATGCAAAGAGACTGGTCATGTCTTTGCAGAGTGCCCTTGGACTGCCAAAAACAAAACTACATGCACAAGTCCGGAGTTGTTAATCCAGCAAGCCCATGACTCAGTTTCTGCTTAGGAACAAAGCTCCCAAACACCTCCCCCCACCCCCCCTTCAACCCCCCCATTGGAATCAGGAGAGGCACTAACTGAAACCATACATCCCAACTGTCAAACATTATGAGGTACGTCACTCATTTTATCTCTCAGAAACCCTTTTTCCATCATGGGGAAGGTGATATTTCACATTCCTCACTGAGACTTTAAAGCAGAAAGTCATAATAATCTATTATGCTTGGTTATACAAAAACATTATAAACATTAGAGCACTGATAGTTTTAGTGTTCTGAGCTTCCAGTGCTATGTTAGATGATATGTCACACATTTTGCTCATTTGTCACACATCATGTCATACATTTTGGTGAAGAAAGGTTGAGAGGCATGACTGAAACTATAGTGATCAATGAGATTCATACTAAGGAGGAACCTACCCCCCACATACCCCTCCCGGCCACCCTTGTCCCTGTCTGCTATAAGGACACTCAAGATGGGCCAGTGAATTCTCCTGTACCCACCCCATCTCCTCCATTACCAAGGAGAAGGTTCTCTAGGAATACTAAACCTGAATCCCCCCATCATCCATGGACATTGAATCTGAAAATTCTTATGCTGCCTTGGCCACAAATTGGGGGGACTCAGAAAGGATCAGGGGGATTCAGACTGACAGCCACAAGACAGAGACATACCTTTCTAAAATCAGGAGCTAGTGGGTTACAAAGGTAAAAAGAAAAAGAAAAGGGAAAAAAAACATCCTAAACTGTAAATCTGTCTATGGTTTCCTTTTGTGTGAGGTCTTTAAATGTGCATAGTTTATTAAATGTTTAAAAGTGGCAGGCTGTTTTTAGCTATGTACATGAATCCAAAGTTGATATTTGTTTTGTACAAGAAACATGGATTTTCTCTATTGATCAAGTTAGGTTTTATCAGGGTGAATGGCTATGGGGATCATCTTTCTGGTCCTCCGGCCCAGATAGTGCTGATGGTGTGGGCATAATTTTTAACTCTTATTCTTTTACTTTAACAAAACTGATCAATCTTATCCCAGGCAGGGTTCTAATCATGGATGGGCTATTGAAGGAGGCAGACTGTAGACTCATAATTATCTATGGCCCACAGACAAAGGCAGACAGAGTAGCTATACTCACCTCCCATCAACCTTACCTTGTTACCTACCTCCTATAAACGTTTCTTAAGTGGGGACTTTAACTGTGGCATAAAAATAAGAAATTCTTCATCCCAAGGAAATAAAAAAGTATACCGTGATTCTAACTCATTGCAAAAATGTATACAGACAGGTGATTTACTGGATTGCTGTAAACATCAAACTCATGGGCCAAGGTATACATATAAAAGAGGAACATGTACAGTACATCTACCATTGACCACATACAGTATTCATATCTAAAAACTTACCAGCTGTTACTTTCAAAATTATACTAGCTGAATTCTCAGACCATTTGCTACTTGAAATATTCTTCCAAGATCTCCCTAGGAAATCTCAGAAGAGTGACAGATGGAAACTGAATTCCTCTATTTTGTTTGACCCCTCAGTTAGATCTGGATTTTGAGACTGCTTTGGGCTTGGTCCTCTGTAAGCATACTGTACGATGACCTCAAAGAGTGGTAGACTGATTCCAAAGCTGACCTAAAGGCATTGTTTCAAAAGTTTGGTAAACATAAGGAAAATAAAAAATTCTTAAAATATCTACAGCAGCAATTAGAATATTTATATTGACTTTCTTACACCTCTGGACAAGATTATTCATCTCAAATTGACAAATTAAAATTAGACATGAAATCATTTCAGTATGACAAAGCCAATACCATTAGGGCTATGTTGCAATATGGGACCTAAAAATTCCCTATAGGGGACCCATTTGAAGCCTGCAAAGAGAGGAAGAAGACCTTGTCAATGCAAAATCTATTGGACTCTGAAGGGTTTGTTACTGACTCGACCAAAGGAATGCATAAGATAACAAGAGATTTTCTTCAATCCCACACCTTATCCTCAACCCCCCCCCCAGATATCTGCTATAAAATCTTATCTCCAGGAACTCAAAGTCCCCAAATTTCCAGGTGATACCCAGGAAATGTCTAGACCCATTTCAGCCAAGGAAATGGAACAGGTAATAAATTCATTGAAATCTGGGGCATCACCAGGACCAGATGGCTTACCGTACAAATTTTAGAAATCTTTTTCTAGAGAACTATCTGCATGTCTGGAAACAATATTCAGGTATTTTTTTTTAACTATAAACTATTCCCTCTTCCTTCACTGAGGGTTTATTAATCTTCTTGTTCAAATCTGGTGACATAAAGCTGATTCAAAATTGGAGACCAATCACCATTTTAAACTCAGATTTCAAAATACTATCCCAAATCTTAAATAACAGACTAAAACAGTTTAGTCATTTCCCCTCAACAGTTTTGTGATCTTTCAAATAGAAAAATGCAGCATGTACTGATGATAATCAGAGATTTAATTGACAAACTCTCTTCATGGCAAACAGGGCTGTGTAATATCAGTTGATCAGTGCAAAGCGTTTGATAGAGTCTACCATCCCTTTTTATTTTTAACATTAGAAGCTTATGGAATACCACAGAAATTTATCCAATGAAAAAAACTCCTGTATTCATCAGGTATAGTGCATCCAGTGATTAATAATCAAGTTACAAGGGTTTTCAGATTATGACAGGGAGTCAGTCAAGGATGCCCCTTGAGCCCTCTTTTGAACATATTCTCCTTGGACAGTTTCATCAGAAAATTAAGTGATACACCAAAATGGCAAGGGATCTCTGGAGATAGCATGAATGATAGCTTCCAGCTTCAGGCCTATGCAGATGACATCTGTTTATGTTTCTCAGATTATAACTAGTTAGGACTATTCTTGCAGGAAATAGAGATATACTCTACACTAACTCAAAATTAAATATAGAAGAATGTAAAGGTCTTTTGTGGGTTCCTGTTGTCCCACTCCCATACAGATAGAGGGCATTAATTTCTCTTCCAAGCCCCTGAAAATTTTAGAAATAATCTTTGGATCTCAAAATGTAGCCCTTTTAAATTTGGATTCTACCTTACAGATAGTGGAGCAGAAAGTCCAGAGATGGAAAAATTGGGAAATGTCTAAATTAAAAAGAATTCACTTTATAAAACAATTCATCATCCCCAGCAGTTTGTATACAGCTATGCCCCCCCCCCCCCACCAGCACATCTAGAAACCGGATTATATAGTGGGTTTTCTTCAGATGCTTTGGGGCAGTAGGCTCACTCCCATCAAGAGATGTTTTACATATCTCTCAAAGGATAAAGGGGGCCTAGGGATGGTGGACCCCGTGGTATTCTTTCACACCCTTTTTATCTCTCAAACTGTTAGATGTGGCCTTGTGCCATCAGACTCACTCCAGCATAAATGGGTGTGTAATAATGTATCTAGTTTTTTTAGGGCATGGTTAAATATCCCCCCCAAAAGTAGCTAACCATCTTCATATTCCTGAGTATTTCAAATTCTCAGTTCAGAAAATCTACAGATGGGGCTTATCAAAACAACAAAATCTGTCAGGGGACTGGGTCAAAGCTATGCAAAGAAGTTGTAGCTAAAATATATCCTGAAGAGCCAGTTTTCAAAAACTGTCCCTCTGCTCAGAATAATGAAATGATAGACCAGTTAAAAAATGACAGGATTCTCAAATATGGGCGGTGTTGTGGTTATCAGTGTACAGGAGATTAAACATTCGAGGAAATTGTAAGTACAAAGCTCAAGAAGAAAGTAACTGCCCATATAATTCCTGCATTGCCGTAGAAGAGTCAATGGAAAATTTTTTGTTCAACTGTTCTTATGCAAAATCTTTATGGGAGTTCCTAGCAGTTAAATGGAGAATAGGTTGGCTGAGGAAATTAAACTATGATTCCTTCAGATAAGGACAGTACTCCCAGTTATGTAGTAATTATCACGAGGGTACTTTGGCAGTTTTTTTGTGTTGCTTAAAGTTTTACCTATGGCAGGTTAGATGCCAGTGGGTGTTATATCAAAGGAAAGTGACTTATGACACTTTTAGTATCCTAGTACAACAAGCTATGTACTCCATGTATATGAAAGACAAAGCTCTACACACATCACAAATCACACAAGGGCTGGGATATTCAAAGGGGTTGCGCCTGGTGCATTAGGGTTGTGCCAGAGCAACCCCTAATTCTGCCCCGGTGGGATATTGAGAAGGCTGCCTGGGACTGTCTAGTATAGTATGTCCTGCAAGCCCATTGGTCCACACTGGGGACCAATGGGCTTACAGCCCATACTGTACCTGTCATTCAGTGGGCGGTCGGGTGGTATGCAGGCGATATTGCCGCCCAATCGGCGATGGGGAGCGGGTGGGCAAGGGGTTCTGTGTGGGTGGGAGGAGTTTGGTGCCACTAGATTCCCTGGGATATTTCTGATGGTGCTGTGCCGCTATCATGACAATGGGTGGGGAGACCACTACACCACCAGGGAAGGTCTTCATTACATATATCGGGGCCTCGGGGATCAGGAGGGTGGGGGACCACTAGACTACCAGAACTGTCATGTTGTGATTCTACCGTGAGCGCGGCTGCTAGGGTGGGGATGCCCCGGGATCCCCACTGCACACGTCATGCTGTGCAGGATGCCAGGGGCAAGTCGCTGGGCTGCCCTGCACAAGGCATGCAAATGGGGCCATAATGACATGCAAATGGCCCCATTTGTGCCTTGCATATATTATGGCTTCATTTACATGCCCCCCCGCTGAATATCGCGGGTGCTGCGTCTTGCGCAACTGCATTTGCACTGGCGCATCCCTGTGTTCCTTATCTGTGGCTTGTGCCAGCGCAGTGCTTGCCATATGTAACAGTGCTGCACCATGGCACATCACCGTTGAATATTGTCTGGTCCTGACCTCGGTGCATCCCAATTGCGCTGCGCCCAGGCTTGCGCCACTGCCTGGTGCAGTCTGGATATCTGGGCCAAAGTGTATATGTGGTGGAAAGGTTTTACTCGTTTTATAAAGTTTAAATAATGTTGAAAGAAACATAATTTCCTTACAAAACTGTTTAGCTAATAAGGTAAAAAATATTTGGTGATGGGTGGGTCATATGTATGTAAATATATTGTTATGATTATGTTTCAGTTCTCCTGCATTAATATCTCAATTGTGAGTTTTCAGTTCTTTGTTTTTTCCTTTTGTTTTCCATTTATGTTTATATTATGCTTGTATAATAACTGGTCAGCAATTTTTTACATAGGCTGACCGAGTTATAATTTGCCATTATGATCCGTGGGTTACAACAGTGAGCACGTGCTGGATCGCTCCTTGAGTGGCTGTTGCTCTACTACTAGGTGGGGTAAACAGTTTCAGAAACATGGCGGCTCCTTATCCCACATACCAAGGAGCCGCCAGACTGAGAGTCATCGTTATTTTTTCCTTTTTCAACCAGCTCAACATCTACAAACAAAAAAAATCTAGCTGGTTGATCCCGCCATTCAGAACTCACAGCAGACAACAACTACCAGCAGGAACCGGAACTGCTCCGAGGCCGAGGTGCCTGAGGTAAGTCTAATTGCTATGTGATCGAAATGTCCAGCTCTACAAGTCTGTAAGTGAAAAAATAAATACCAGATTAAATAAAAAAGCTTTAAAAAAACAAAGGAGACAGACTGTGTGTGTGTGTGTGTGTGTGTGTGTGTGTGTGACTGATACATGAGTGAGACACGGCACTTTGGCAAAAAAATGCTGACCAGCAATTATAGAAAATAAAAGATGGGGAAGTATCCTACTCAAATGTAATATTCGCCGTCAGTGTGTGATGCTTTAATAAATCCCTCGGGCTTTGCCCTTGGGGTTTATCTAGCATTCCACACTTTGGGTGATCATTAAGTTCTCATAACACACACTTCCTCATCCATTATTCTGTATGTTATAGTCACTGCACCATTTTTTTTTCTTTCATAGAAGATTCTACTGTGATCTTTCAACAATGGAACATACATGAAGTAGAGATTACTTGACATCAAATGCGATAGACAACAGTTGTATACTTATTTTTTGCTTACAGGATACACTGTTTGCAAATACAGGTATACACTGAAGGAATTCAACACTATCTAGGACTCTACATTGGGATGATTAGCCCTGTCCTATATTAACCATAATAAGTAAGAACATCAACCCTGGCATGGTGATCCATACTCTCTACCCCTGAGTCGATAAAGGAGTATGCAGCCTAGGTATACATCAGCCTGGAAGCAGCATGGGCTCATCTTGTTGAACCTCTACAGAAGGGAACTGAGCAAAATCCTGAATATTACCAGTCACTGCTGACCCGTCGGGGAAGGGTAGCCGAACCTGTATTATTAAGAGTGACCCCTTCCTAGGACCTTTCAGACTGTAAGGACTGATGTGAACCAGTTCAGAGGTGGAAGCTTAAAGTGGAGTAAGAGTATCATCTGGGTCAGAAGGCTGGGTTGCCAGGTGGTGGGGTGGGAGTAGAGCATAGGTGCGATCTGAGATAAAGTCCCCATTTCTTGTTGTAAACCTATGTGCAGTTGGTGGTGGTGTATGTAAACCATTAGAAAAGTGCTATCTTAGCCACTGCCGTATGCCATGTAAGAAGAGAGGGAGGTGGATTCTGGAGCCACCTCATTAGGACAGCTCTTTTGGCTTTGAGTAGTACCATGAGGAGCCATTTTTTGGATTGGTGGAAGAGTTTGACATCTTTGAGGTATTGCCCAAGAGGCAAAGGGTCAGGGTAGCAGGAACTTGTGTTTGCAGGATCTTGGAGCAGTCCTGAATTACTCCTGTCCAGAAAGGCACCAGTATAGGGCACTGCCATAGTATGTGCAGCAGGTTGGCCTGTGGGGCCTGGCACCTCCAGCATGCAGAATGGGGGATGAGTTCCATCTTTTGCAGTGTGTCTGGGGTACAGTACCATTTCAGCAGTACCATAAGGTGTATAAGATAGCTCCTAGATTCCCTGTAGACCAGATGGGCATCCTTGAGATATTGCAACACTTCAGTGTCTGTTATGTTTATTTGTAGGTCCTTCGCCCATTGTGCCTTACACTTAACTGTGGAATTGGGTAGGAAGTCCCTAAGCATACCATAAATCTTGCCTGCAGTACCCTTTACTTTGCCTTGTTTATGCATGGTGGTTAGCCATTTCTACCAATCTCGCATATGTGCTGTGGCTCTGAGGGTCTTGGTTGTATCCCGGATCTGGAGAAATCTCCTGAAGTCTGTTTTCGGTAGTAGATTCTATGCCTGCATTTGCAAGAAGGACATCATGACTTCAGAGTCTGATACATAATGATCTGCTATCGTACAGATGCCCGCCTACTGCCAAGAGTGCCAGTTGATGGTTTGTTCCCCCGCTAGCACATCTGGGTTGCCCCATAAGGGGCTGTACTGTGCAGGTGGTGCCCACAAGGAGGCTGGGCATTGAGTGAGATGTTTGCACCTGTGCCAGGCATCTCTTGTCTCTTGGATAACAGGAGGAAGGTGGCCCTTTGTGTGTCTCCCTTTGCTCAGCAGGTTCCCCAGCCATTTGGATTGTGATAAGTCCATTTCCATATTCACCCATACAAGGGTATTGCGGGTTTTAGGGAGAAATCATCTGATTGCTTGTGCAGCCTTATATGCTAGTAAGTATCCCTGCAGCCAGGTGAGACCCAGTTCCCCCTAGACCAATGCGCCCATAATCTAGTTGTTCCAAATCTTGGGGCTTTGCCTTCCCAGATGAACCCTGCTATTACCTTGCTGATTTTCAGAAGTGTGTTTCATGGAGTAGGGATTGGTAGGTTTCACATGAGGTATGCTATCTTAGGCAGCACGAACATGCATACCGCATCTACCCTGCCTTTCAGGGATAGGTGTAGCTTAGTCCATCTCTGCGCTTCCGCTCTGATGAAGGCTGTGATGGGTGTGCAATTCACTTCAACCAAGTTCCTCCATAGTGTGGTGACGTTTATCCCCAAGTATGTAAAACTTGGGGTGCCCATACCACTGGCATGCCCGGTAGGCATTCCGTCATGCAAGGCAAGTTTAATGGTGACTGCATGCCACTGCACCATTTTAGTTGCTCCCCTCTAGTCCACCTGTAACCTGTGTATGTCCTTTTGGAGATGTGGCCTCCAGAAGTGGACACACTACACCAGTTTAGGATTCATCAGGTACTTAATGTTACAGTGGTATAAAAACCTAATACTTCTTGCCGGTGATGCCTATGCACAGCAACATCCCATTGGCGCTCCCATCTGCTTTGTCACATTCCTTGGCTTCTTTTAGGTCATCAGAAATGACAGTCCCCAGTTTCCTTTTCTTTTTTGTGCTCACCTTTGCAGTACCCCCTTCATGTACTCCACCCCTTCATTTCTATGCACCAAGTACTTGATTTCTCATTTATTCACAATGAATATATAGTGTATAGCAGATTGTTGTTCTGTATAGAACTCAGTGCCTTTTAATATGCTGTTGTACCACAGTTCAAAGGTAATGGAATGTAATTGAACCCTTTTGTGTTACAACATCATTCTGAAACCTAGAAAGACTGCACAACTCGATTTCATTCTGAAAGCAACATAACTGCTACATGATATTTAACGCTGTACTATATACAATTTATAAACTACAGGATGAGCAACTTTATGCACAACCAGTGTGTTCTGCGAACTCAGGGTTCCGATTCCTACTGACGTCTCAATCTTCACTTTTGAGGTCAGAGGGAATCAGTACCCATCTATGGCAGACCACACTGGTTGTGCATAGTTGCCCATCTATTATTCTCATTTAATGACACACTCTGGACCACTCCTCAACCTTAAGTAGTTCTAGCTTCATTGTTCCATTAAGTTTTCCACCCACCCACCCACCCTTGGTAGTGTCTACCCTGTGGTAGCTCTTTGTCTCAACCATAAAAAAAGCATATCTTACCTTTTAATCCCTCTTTATTATCACCAGTGATGTCAATAAAGATTACAGGCCAAAGTACTGATCCCTGTGGTGCACCACTGGTCACTCCCCCAACACCAGGTGAACGCAGTTTTAAACCACCCACTGATGCCAACTCCCCAACAAATTCTCTACCCAGTTTATTGTTTTAGTATACACTCCCAGGCTGCCCAGCTTCTTTACTAGTCTGCTATGTGGAATGGTATCACAGGCCTTACTGAAATCCAGGTAAGCCACATTCACCACTCCACCCTGATTAATATCCCTCAGCATCCCTCAAAGAAAACTAATAGATTACTTTGACATCAGCTCCCCCATCCCTCTAAGTGAATCCATGCAGCCACATATACTGTAAGCCACAGGATTCAAAATATTCCACAATCCTTTCCTTCAACAGTGTCTCCATTACTTTTACCTCCATGAAAATCAGGTTGATGGGTCTGTAGTTGTCAGCTTACTGCCTGCTGCCAGCATTCTCCCTGCTCCCACCTCTGTACAAAAGTGCCCATGATGAGGGCACAGCTCTGCAGTGGTGCTAGCTCACTTGTTACTTGATGCTGCAAGCATTACACGGGGAGGAAGTGGTGCACAGCGTTGCAAATGTGATGAAGAATGCACTTGAACATAGAGTCCCTGACAATGAGCCACTTTTGTCACATCCACTTGGCACAGTAACCTAGAATGGAAGTCCTAGCTTTGAACATTTAGATCCCAAAGATTATTATATGCTTTAACACAGTACTTCACAACAGTACCTAATTGATATTCCCATACATACTGATTTGATATGACAGTTTTTCCTGACATGTAATAACTTGCAGTATGATACTGTTAGAACCCCCAACAAAGTCTGACCCAATGTCCAAGCAGTGTACCACACTTTCAATAAAAAAAATGCATTATATCACCACCCATAAAGTTGCACTCTTTCAGCATAATTGTAAGTCCTCTTGTAGTTGTGGGTCAAGAGACCCACACACAGGCACACACAGGCACACACAGACACACACAGACACACACACACACACACACACATATGGGTGCAATCACAGCTAAAAGGTTGGGGGCATGGCTCTACCAAGCCTTTGTGCCAACACCAGTACCACTGGATATCCACCACTAATGCCACATACACACACGCACACACGCACACACGCAAGCACAAACATGCAACACACACACACACAAAAACACTGGGGTACTCACAAATGTATTCCTAGTCCATCCTCACTGTACAGCTAGCAAGTAAGTGGGTATCAAAAGCTTGATTTAAGTCCTTAGCATCCTACCTATAATTGACACTGTATGGTTGCTATGGAAAGAGAGACCCCACCACACACCTCCGAAAGTCAAACAAAGAATTGCCAAAAGGGAGACTGCTGTGAATCACTTTAGGTGTCTTACTTCTTAGTGGACCCTGATGGTGCTGAGGTAGACTAGAATAAAAACACCACTTTTGCCAGTAGCAGCACAACTGTACACAAATATAAATACACATCATTGGTTTAAGCAATTACAGATGCTATGGTAGGTGGGAGAGCTTTTCTTTGTAAATAAACCAAAGATGGGAGTGGAGAGACTGAAATAGATCAACAATTGTCACCTGTCATACATGCGATGATGCGACAGAAGCTCGTTAACATGTTCAACTGCTTTCTTTCACATATTGAAACCATATAATTCTGATTAACAATTGGGAATGCATGTGATGTTGGATCTATGCTTCAAAACTATATACAATAATAGTCACCCTCACTTAGGTAGCTACAAATACATAACAGCTTCAGCTTGAATGTGCAGTCCTCCTCACAGGGAATAAAATAGTGCAATACAATGCATTAATGGAGAGGAATTTTAGTATTTTGGATCTGACAAACAGCCTGCATAACTGTTTGCTGCTACTCTCTCTCTCTCTCTCCTATAGATGTCTGTATCTAAACTAAAGTCTCCCATGCAAGAAAGGTCATATAAAGCATCTGAACCAATAAAATGTCCACTTGTTGAGAATTAGGTACGCTGAACATAGAGACACACACACACACACACACACACGCACACACACACATGCACACACATATATATATATGTATATATACAGACACACACACTGTGTCTCTCAGTTCTAACACAGCGCATGTATGAAACTAGTGTTTCAGCCTGGTGTTTTGCTTTCTCCATCTCTATAGCATCAGATGTCTTGAGTTACAGCTCCAACTGTTAGTCACATTCCTTTGTAAATTAACCTATTCACCACTGACTTTAGTATACTTTCTTGAAGGAATGTATGCACCACACAGGAAGCGTAACTGATCCAGTTATAAACGAAGCAGAACATCCTTGTGTGTGTGCAGTAGGAAGCACAGGTCTGGGGAACAACATGGCAGGCATACATATGCAAACAAAAACAAAGAAGAAACTGGGATCTTTTTAGCCAAATGCTGTACTGCACAAGAGAATTGTAAACAGATATGTGCTCAACAGATCAGAAGGAAGACATCTACGTGGTACTGACTTTATTTATGTAGTACTGAGCTTTAAGCAGGATGCAGAGATTTGTGCTGTAGTACCAGTCAAAACACTTAGTGGAGGAAAACTGCCTCATATTCCTGTCATGTGCTACCAGAGTAATTTTTCTCTCCTACATCATGGCAATATGTCAGCATGACTCCGCCTGTGTTGCTGTAAAAGTGCAGACCTGATAAAGGAGGGGATTTTACTGTTGCCTTTGATCTGATACTTGATTGAAGCAGACTTGATTTTGCTGTGGCTAAAATTAACATCAGAATACAGATATTAAGCATGTGCAAAGATGTTGGCCTCATAGAACCATGGATGACTCTATAACCAACAAGCAGAAATTGCACACCTCATTCTGCTATACACAATGTATGTCCCGGAACTGATTACACATGAATGTCCCCCAAACCACAGAAACAGAATTTAATATGGACCATGTGGCTTAGACAGTCTGCCCTTTCTTCCCTACCAACCATGTAATGACTCAATGATTGCAGACATTCATGACAATGTCATATCAGACCACTCTACTGTAGCATTAAGGCTATCTATTGGTCCACCCAGATTTGCCCCCCTAATGCAGATTTAATACAAACCTACTAAAAGATAAAAATGTTGTTACATGCATAAGGGAGGAGAAGAATTTTGTAGTAAAAATAACACTAAAGAGTATATATATATATATATATATATATATATAACAACCATTTGGGAGGCACCTTTAAATACTATCTGAGGTGCAAAATAAAAGGGTATAGTGCAAATCTTGAAAGGAAAGGGCAATAGACCATTAAAAAAGAGGAGGAAGAACTAGAAAGGCTTTTAAAAATGCATTAGCATGAGAAAACGCCTAGAAAGGAATTGACATATGAGATAGCAAAACAAATACTAAATCAATCAAAAACAGAGTAGTTGGGTAGAATTCACTCTCTAAAAAAATTAAACAGAAGATTTGGGAGGCTACAGAGAAGCCTAGCAAACTGCTAACAGACAGACTTAAAAAAAACTACATAATAAAACCTCTGTTGCTGCATGTAGAATGGTACAGGGGAAACTAAAATATTCCATGGAAGAAGGAAGAAATACAATAATTAAAAATTTTCACACAACTCTCTATACTTCTCAAGTCAAGATTGATAGCAGTAATCTGTACAAGTTCTTAGAAAGCATGAAAGTTAATAAGATAACTAAAGCCCAACAAGAACAGCTCTCAAGCCCATTCAAAATAGAAGCAATACAGAAAGCAGTTTATTCTTTTTCAACTGGGAAGATGTCAGGCCCAAAACTAACTAGTTAGCTTTGTAAATTTTTAAATACTCAGATAATACAGAACATGATGGCTATATTAATGAGTCACATACCAACGGTTACTTGCCAACTTTACTTCGAGAAGCCTTAATAGTATTAATCCCTTAAAAAGATGCAGACTGTAAGGACCGTACAAATTATAAGCCCATATCCCCGTTAAACACAGATTATAAAATGCTAGCCAAAGGACTTAGTATAAGATTTTAAATCATCCTGGAGAGTACTTGAGATGAACATGTGGGATTTGTAAAAGACAGGCAGGGGTTTCACATCAAAAGACTAATGTCTGTACTATGGGCTTCAAAGTGTTCTGAAACATCAAAAGCACTAATTTTGTTGGACTCTGAAAAGGCTTGAGATTCAATTGAATGAACTTATTTAAAGGCTGTGCTAATCAAATTTGACTTTCAGAACTTATATATAAATTGGATTTTAAATTTATACAGGAATGAATCAGCTGCAATATTAATGGATGGCCTCAAATACAATATTCAGACTAGAAAGGGGTACCCGTCAAATATGCCCCCATCCTCTAGTCTCTTTTTAAAGGCCATAGTTAAAATTAACTTTTATAAAACAATTGAGGACATCAAAATTAGAAAGAAGATCTCCAAGTTCCTGTTATGTGCAGATGTTATGCTGATCACCTTGAAAATCCAGGTTCCTCACTCCCTAATTAGTTTGAGCTACTGGGAAAAAAAGCATCTGGACTAAAGTCAAGACAAATCTGAGATAATGCAATATACAAATACACTGATAGGCTACAATTTGGTCCCTAAACAAATTGTATGAAATGGACAGACTCTTCCATGATATATTTTGGTATTAAAATTCCCCAAAAATATACACAATTAGTTTTATTAAATCTAAAAACTCAGGCCGGCCCGGTAGCACAGAGGGTTGAGGCGCTGGACGCCACACCTCGAACAACGCCGGAAACCCGGGTTTGGGAACGGACCAAGGACGCTGGGGGTCAGTAGGGGAAGGAGAGGATTGAGCATCTGTTGGGCTGCTCTCCTCTCCTGAGGTGGGTTAGGGTAGCATGTTGCTCTGCAGCGGCCCCCAGGGGAGACCAGGAGCACTGCAGAGGGACTTTGATGTGGGAAACACCAGAAAAGCAGAAACTGCATTGAGATTGGCCGGATGATGGTGGCTGACCCCGATGATGCCCTCAAGCACTCCCGACCGAACAACGTCCACCTCAGCAGTACCCTGGCAAGAAAGTAATAGTGTGCTGGCATGCCCCAACCAGTGTCTTCCCCCTCGGAGGAGGGGGACCCACCCGATGAAGAGATATGTCGGGCTAACTCATACAGAAGCTGCAATATGAGGTAGGAGGCTCTGGGGGGGAGTTGCGAGGGGGATCACTGGTGGTACTAGGTGGCCTGAAGGAGGAGCAGGTCCCAGTGAGTAAGGAGGGGAAAAAAAATCTAAAAACTCTTATAACCTTAGAACTGGAATGGTGGAAAGGCTTAAATATTTTGTGATGATGTAAAATTAATTCAGTTGAATAGCTTATTGCTCCCAAAATAATATATACTTAAATCAACTTACAAATTACAATAGACACAGGATGGCTCAACAGAATTTTTAACAGAATATTAAACTTCATATTGGGAAAGAAAGCATTTCAGAATAAGTTGTATTGAACTTACACAAAGTAAAGAAAATGGTGGTATTGGTCTACCTGACTTCAAACTATAACAGTGGGCATTTGGAGCCAAACAATTGTTGAGATTCCTTAATCTTAGTAAAATAATCAGTAACCCTTTTTGGGTAATTTATAAGTACCCGATCATGAAGCCATACCTTTGGTAAGACTTTAAGTATATTCCATCCCACCTAAGATGAGGTTTCATCCAACAATGGACTTCATTATTAAAGTGAGTGATTACACACACAGAAAAAGTAGTAGGGGAATTCTCAATCAAATCAAACAAAATTTTTAAAACCAATTGAGCAAGAACATATACTGCTTCTGCTCAGTGAAGAAGAGGAGTCTGATGCTCCACAGTACATTAGAGGTAGGAAATTGAAAGGACATAGGATCAATTCCAACATCATCCTCTCAGACTTGACCAACAGTCCTTGTAGTAACTCCTCAGGGTCTTCTGGGGAGAATCATCCACAGAGTGGAAGTATATTAACAAACTCTTCTGCAGTTTCACTACTCTCATCAGAATGAATTGGCATGGTAGCCCATAGAAAGTCCCACCCAAAAAAACTTATATTGATGCCCTATGCTGGGATGTGGCAGAAATTATTGCCAAACTAGAGGATAAAGATTGGTCTGACAGTCTTGCCAGACTCTTTATCCTCCTATTTCAGGAAATGTGAGACCTAAATGCAAACCCAAATTATCAGAAGGGTTTAAAACATGGACTGTAGCAGCAGTAAGGGAAAAAAATATGGGTATCCAAATGAAGGAATCACTATAATGGTAAACACACAGTTAAAAGCACCTTGTATAGAGGTAATAACAGGTAATACATTTTTCCTAAGTATAATATTGAAACTCCCAACTAATGAAATCTTAGTATTCTTAAATATATATTTTCCCCCAAAAGAAAATATCTTAGTTTCTAAAAAGTGTCTGCAAAATATGTCAGATGCAATACTGGATATACAGGACAGATACCAGAAAAATATGATTTTTATGGCAGAAGATATCAGTGCCAAAGTGGGCTATGACTCAGAGATAACAGTCAGTTTTGTACAATTGATGACACCCTAAATATCCATCTCAAAATACAATAGATAAAAACAAAAATGCTAGAGGGCAGTTATTGCTTAAAACTCTGGACCATTTGAATTTTAGAATTCTGAATGGCAGAATTCAAGAAGACAGGGTGAAATTTCTTTCATGACAAAAAAAGGAGGGTCACTAATTGACATGTGGATCTGCAATATACACTATTTTAAAAAGGTAAAATACCTGAAAGTGGTGAAAGCGTGGGAAAGTGGCCACTTTCCGGTCTGGTGGAGGGTTGCTGTAGAAGGGGAATTATTTCAAACTAATAATAAAAAGCAGTCCAATTGTAATCAAAGCGTGGGAATCGGGTGTAGTAAAAAAATAAAATGGAACTGTTTTACACCCCAAAAATTACAAGAAGTTACGAAGTCTGAACCCATACAGAAATTCCTGAGATTGATAAAAGATGTAGGTTCAAGACAAGGTCACTCTGGCCCTTATAAATTACTGCAAGGCTTTTCAGCAATAACTGAATTGATCAAAGAGGAACTAACCCCAAAAGACAGAATTTCAAAACCTCTCAATATTGGTAAATCCAGTGCATGGTTTGATAGATTCTGTTATGGGCTAAAGAAAACTATCAGGAAGGTGGGCAGACTGGGACTCAATAATAATGACGTAGCCATCAATAAGCTCTGAGACTGTTAAAAATCGAATATAGAATGGTCTTCAGAGAAAAAAAAGGTATAAGGCATCCCTGTGGGAAAAACTTCACGACACAATAAAAACTAAGGGCAACTCAACATTCTGGGAACTGGTGACTCACGGTACATCGGATAACAATATAAGATACAATATCCCAGGATATATAACTGCTAATGCATGGATTACCTACTTTAAGATGTTACTTCATGACCAAGCCAACAGAGTTAGTCTGGAGTATCCCATGAAAACATCTAAAGGGATATTACAATTAGATTCGAAGAATGGTGGAAAGATGGGTGTGTGGCCCTCTTTTGAACTAAAGGAAGTCAACCTAGCAATCAAAGCCCAGCATAGAAATAAAGCAGCTGGGGTGGATGAGCTTCCAGCTGAAATCTACTTAGAGAATCCTGAAGACTGGGCGACAATTTTCACTGCTCTTTCTACATACATTGTAAATAACCTTACTCTACCAACAGGTTGGAATATTGGTATAATCATTCCCCTATTCAAAAAAGTGAATGTCTTGGATCCTGCTTACTACAGACTTGTTACCCTCCTTCCTATAGGTCTGAACATTTTCTCCAGATTAATTTTACAGAGAATTGATGATTGGATAATTAAAAATTCTCATATTTCAAAATTCCAATGTGGATTCAGAAAAAACTAAATAATTCAACTATTGATTTAATATTCATGTTGAACTATATCACTGAAATATATGTCAGTCATAGATCTATGAAGCTTTATGCATGCTTTATAGACATAAAGTCTGCCTTCGACTCTGTCAATAGGGAGACCCTATGGAACAAACTAAAATCAATCAATATTGAAGGCAGTCTCATGGCTGTACAACAACTTCGCCACAAGAATATCAAAGCAAAAATCTGATATAGCAGGGATGGTCTGGTAACAGACTCAGCATCTCAAGAGGTGTCAAATAGGGTTGCCTTCTAGCTCCATGTTTATTTAATTTATATATTAATAGTTTAATAACTAATTTCACAAATGTAGATTTGTTTGCTCCCATAGTTAATGGTGAGGAGGTAAAAATTATAATGTACATGGATGATGTGATCTTGCTTTCTCTAACACCTCAAGGTTTAAAAAGAGGTACTGATAGTACTATGACCCATCTCAAAACAATATATTTAGAGCAAAATGCAAACAAAAAACTAAGATCTTGGTATCTGGTGAAAAAGCTAATCAAAAGGAAAAGATTTGGGTTATCAATGTGGAATCCTCTGAAGAAGTTTCAGAATTTTGCTACCTTGGCGTAGACTTTAACAAAAAACTAACTTGGAACACCCATGTAAAATATGCTAAAGAAACAGCAAATAAAGCATGCTTGGGAATTCTTGTCTTTGGGAAAAACTGTTTTGATAATTCATTTGAGGCCTTATATAAGGCATTCAAAGCTAAAGTCATTAACCAATTGCTATACGGCTGCAACGTGTAGGGTACTAACAAAAATCTAGGTAATCTAGACATGATTTAAAATGTTTTTCTCAGATACTCTCTAGGACACCCAAGAGATACACCCTTAGTCTTCCTAAAACTGGAAGCTCAAACACCATCATTGGCTTATAATGTAACCCCCAGAGCTGTTAGGCTACTGAAACTATTTTTATTTTTTTTTCCTTGGCCCCTTCCCTCTATGGTGGATCAGTCCCTGCCCCACATGCCACCCCCATGCCAAGGCTTGCCCCACAGGGCGGGGCCACTGGGCATGTGCTCCTAATGGACAATGGTCTCAATCCCTGGCTTATTCCCCAGGGTGGGACCATAGGAGTGGGACCCCCCTGGTGGACACTGATGGCAGTGGGAGCAGTGGCAGGCAGGACATCATGGATGGGGAATGGATTTTGAATGCTGTAGAAATCCTCTGGGGCAGGGATGTGCAATGATGGCCAGCATCTGCCACACCCCCCTTACCTGAGGCACCGGCAGCAGCAGCAGTACCCCAGCCTCCACCAGAGGTCTGCAGAGCACCAGACACTCTTCCCCCTCCACCCAGAGAAGAAGAGCAGTACCTGGAGCTCTCAATGCTTCTCACCCAGCTGGCCTTCTGACTCCTGAGTCCATCTCCAAACCTGGGATGTTGGCATCACAAACGGATGCCTTGCCACTGTGCCAGTGGGATAGCAATTACTGAAACAAATTTTGAACCTGGAGGACACAATATTACCCAAAATGTGTTGGATTGAGGTGACTAGGTTGACCTTTAACAACTGGTTTGCAACTATAAGTATGATCTACATAATATTTGGTTGTTCCTTAATAGTTATGTAAATGAGAACCATCTAAGGCAAGTTAAGAATTAAAGACATTTTAAAACAAAAATACATTGAAAGAATCCATAATGTGGATAACCTAGGAATTTATTCAAGCATGTTTGGGTAGCATAGAATCTAATAGTTATACTTCTGTGGAAAAAAAACACAGAAAAGCATTAGCAAATTTTAGATATGGTCTATTACTCAATTATCCCCCCAATATAAAATTGAACTTTGGCCCATTCGTTATGAGTAAATGTTTGTGTGATAACATACAGTTTTTATCAATGGGACAGCTGTGATTAGACTGCCCAGCCTTTCCCGAAAAAAAGAGAAAAATGGATATTACCTATTTTAAACAGCTCCATAAAAGGACTTGTGTAGATTGTGATGAAATTAAAATGTCTGTTTGCCCATACAAAGTCTAGCAACATTCATGCTGCTGCACAGTTTAGTGAATGTGCAAGGAGAAATTATTGCAAATAAATTAGTATAACCCTAGTGTAATCGCCAGACAAACACTAGTTTAGCTATAACATTTATTATGTTACATATTTGTGTATAAAGAAAGACTATGTATTTTTATGATCTCAGGGAGACTAGGTATATCCCTTTTTAAACTTTAAAGTCCGTTATAAGCTATCTTGCTTTTTAAAATTGTTGTGCATATGAAAAACTACGTGTTTGATACATGTTTGTTAAATAAACTTGACCTTGACCAAACAAATGGATACCACTATGGGATAACCCAAACCTCAGATATGAAGAGAAGAAGCTTACTAAGTTTGAATAGGAGAAAGAAGAATATGTAAGATAGGAGATGATATAGATTCCACAATAAATCATATATGTATATATAGATACATATATCATACTGGTGAGGTAGTACCAGTGTAGTTAGGGTTGACTGAAAGGTTCTATGTTAAACCCCTAACTTTGCACCTTAATAGCTTTGACAGTGTTCAGCGAAATAGCCGCAGATTTGGCATGCATTGTCTAGGATGTAGGATCTAAATATGTATAAAGTTTTGTGACAGCAGCTTGTGCAGTTGCTGAGGTCTGCATATGTCATTTTTCTGAAAATGGCTAAATGTTTTCCTATACTTAATGTCTTTTTTTTTTTTGCTGTCATCCACAGCTTAGACTGAACAGAATTTGTTCCCAAAACTTTCAGCTCAGAAGTGGCCTGTGTCAATGTACTGACTTTCAAAGGTTTCATGAAAAAAATATTAAATGGTAACAGAGTTATAATGAATTAAATGTTTTTTTCTGAACATGCTCAGTAGAGTTTTTGGATAACAATCTGGTACGGCATGAGCACTTTTTACTTTCTCACCACTTGCTTCTCACAACATGATTTTTGTAAAATCCTTGATGGCTGATATCTTGTTTTTTTCACATGAACTAAAAAGCATAGAAAATACATAAAATGGTGCATTTTGAAAAAACAAATGCTTGAACTTAGCTAAACAAGATCTGTTTAGCTAGATGCTGGTGTTTGTTTTTAAAGAGATATCCAGAAATACCTTTTCTGGGGACCCCCAAATCCAGGGTGCCCAGCTTATTATAGAAGCCGTTCATCCACATTCCTTATATAAGAACAGTGGGACTTGCTTGATTCCTGTAGATTCAAATGAAAGGCTGCTGCTGCCTTCAGTGCCAGCACTGAGCCAGCAATTGCTCAGTCTCTGCTTGATCTGTCTGTTTGTCTGTCTGTCTATCTGTCTGTCTATCTATGTATTTTGTATTGCATAATTCCCTATGCCTCCCAGCTCAGCCAGCCCTCCCTTGTCCTTCCCCGAAGTACATTTTTAATTAATAAAGTGGACTGGGGTGCCCACCCGGTACCATTTATTTCTCCTCCATCCAGTGCAGCTGAAGATTACCCCAACATCGGGGTGCCCAATTCCCAGTATTGGCTACAGTCCTGGTCACCCTGTAAATAAAGAAAACTATCCCTCATTGATCCTTTTCTTTTTTAAAAAATAACCTTCAAAAAAGAAAACATTCCATTGCCAATCTGACCCACTGAAACCTCCACCAACCCCACCAAGCCCCAACTCAGCACCCACCACCCCACACCCTCCACACACTCTCACTCACCTGGAGATGGCCCATGCTATAGATCCATTCTGCAATCAAAAACATGTCTTGCTGCTGGAACCAATTACTTCAACATAAGACAAACTCTGATCAGAGCTGATATGGCTGTTGAGAGCATTTGGGTTGCCTTTACCCATTATTTCTAATGAATTTGCATAATGCAGATCTGCTGAGAAGCAGTTTCAATGCGGTTTTCCTTTTACACATTGTTACAATGTGTTTTCCTAGAATATGCCTGCTGATTGCTATATGTTTCCCTCTTCTGTCTGGTCCCCCCCAGTCCCCTTGCAAGGTTCCTTGCATCCTGAAGGGGTCTCCAGTAACACAACTCTTCCCCTACCTCACCCCCTACCTCCCCTTTCCCCCTTTTCTTTCACGTAAGCACTTGTTTACATATTAACCCAGCACTTATTATTGTCCACTCTTTCTACATGTTATGCACAACACTGTTGTAACACTGTTTGTAACAGCTACCTTACAACTGTATGTTAATGTTGATCTTGTAACTTGAATGTTTAATGTCTCTTTCCAGTTGTACCCCTTCCTCCCAGTGGCACCAGGACATGAACAACTTGTTACTTTGTGTTCCTTCCTGGTGAAACATTTCAATAAATAAATAAATAAAACGTTTAGCCTGGACAGTTCACAGAAGACATGGCATCTTATTTTCAGTGGGGCTCTGCATCTACACAATATTATGCTGCACTGTATAAAATCCGAACGCACTGAAAACAATATTTCACATCTGGAATAGGCTACCCTGAATAAAAACATTATAAAAATGGTACAATCAAGACCCCACTGAAAACAAGATATTGCATCTAATCTGGGACATCTTGAGTAAATACAGTGCAGAAATGTGTAAAATAAAGATCACAATGACAATGAGATGTAGTATCCCCCCAATGCTATCCAGGATACAAAATATAGGCTAAGAAAAGTTTAAAGAGCTAGTGGAGCCAAAACTGGCAGACAGGAAAATAATACAAATTTTAAGTAGTAGTCAGTTGTATTTTTTTATTTCTAAAGTATTTTTCTTTTTCATTTTGCTCATCAGAAAGTATTCTATGTGAAAATATCGTGCTGGATGTGTGGAACAGCTCTTAGCCTGGCAGCTGACATAACTTTTTCTACTGCCCCACACTACATCATCAGCATTGTGATCTCACTGACTGTGACATCACAGGTGACTGACCTGGCAGTCACTCACTTGCTTTTCCTCAGTAGCAGTGATGTCACAGTCATTGAGGTCACAATGCTGATGATATAGTGTAAGTCAGTAGAGTAAGATATGTCAGCTGCCAGGTTAAGAGCTGTTCCACACATTACACCTACTAACATCAAATAACTTTATTCTTATTAAACAAAGGGGAAAATAAAAAGTACTTTAGATGTAACAGGCAATGGTTGTCTGCTTTCAAAATCTAATATTAGTTTTAGGCAGTAGACCAGCTCTTTAAAGGAACCTCACTGTGTTCACTAACATAAACAGTTTATTTATGAGGATGAGGATGGTGTACAGTGTGTGTATGTGTGTGTGCATGTGTGTGTGTGTGTGTGTGTTTGCTGTAGCTCAAAATATTTTTCCCCCAGAAAGCATAGTAAAAACTGTCTGCTGATTGCTATATAATTACTGTAGCTCAGTTAATTCTCACAAGACCTGGCATATGTCTGAGACAGTGCTTTCCAGATAGTGTCTTGAGGGGTTAGAAAACAGTGTAAATCTTTGTATGTTTGTTCCTGGGAAAAGGTGACATTTATGAGGTATGAATCTTCCTTGAAAGACAATATTTGCTCAACTGACGCTATTAGCAATAAAATGTTTAAATGCTAAGTATTTAAATGTGCAAGTTGTTGCATTTCAAAGGGGGTAAACAAATCTCCAGTTTAATAGGCAAACAACATTTAACAAGCTGTTTCAGTTTCCAAATGGCCATCTGATAAGCAGCTTTAATGCTGTCTCCAACATTCGGGTTGTATATGCCGGCATGACAAAAAAGATTGTGACTGGCATTTCAGCAATGGACTCCATGTCAACTGCAAGTTGCAGTCGGCATGGAGTTGCACAGTTTGGATGTCTTTTTTACATCAGGGGGCTTTGCCCCAAACCCCCCAAGTGGAGGGGCTTTGCCGCTTGCACTCCTCAAACTAAAGGATTCAAACTCCAGGTCAGAATTAGTTTGGGGAGGGGGTGCAGGTCGGGGGAAGTGGTTGCCCTTCCAGTGGCATTTCTACAGCAACAAGGCACTGTAGTCGATATCGATGCATGTCGCCATAGAAATGTCGCTGTTAGGGTGGCATACCCCAACATTCTAAACAGAAAGAAGGGAGTATTTTATTTCATTTGGCATAGTGATTTATAATTGTGGAAGGATACATTGAAATGTCCAAAAAAAGTGTTCTACATTCCTCCACCCACAGTCATAAAAATGAGGTAACTCCAGCTTAATGTATTTCAATGGCGTTTGAACTTTTACTCATAATGTTGTCATATTTTTTCAACAAATTTTCAAGATGTCCTTTTTTGGACCCCACCTTGTGAACAAGGATAGTGACATTTTTCAAATTAGTCCCAAAAGTTTCTTTCATGATCGCTGCGTGGAAGCACATTTTGGGTGGGATTTGGAAATGTTCACCTACTGTGTTCATGACATGGGGTCATAAGAATGCTATGTTGAAAATGTGGTGTAAAAATATGTTAAAATGACCAAGTTATGAATGAATGTTGAAGTATTTCAGCATTCACTCAGAATTTCACTAATTTGTAATATTTTTCCACTAAACATTCAACATGGCATTTTTGCGACCCCACCTCATGAATAAGGGAGGTTGCATTTTTCAAATCTGTCCTGAAAGGTGATTTCACAATCACTACATGAATCATGTTTCAGGTAGCATTTTAAAATGTTCAACTACTGGATTCATGAGGTGGGGTCATGAGAAGACTATGTTGAAAATGTGATGTAAAAATATGGTAAAATTACCAAGTGATGAGGGAATCCTGTGACATGAGCTATTGGAAAGTGACACCTACTGAAACGGTGACTCACTTTCGGTGCATGTCAACAGGGTGACAGTGTAGGGAAGGTGATCAGAATGGGGGGTATGCAAATGGTGATGAGATGTTGCTGTATGTACATGTGCATGGGGGGGAGCGAGCACACTGAGCGAGGTATGGGGGAGGGAGGGTTTTTCAGAGGTGGTGCCATGGTAAGCTATCAAGCTGGCTCCATGACGTGGTGGTGGGTGCTGAGCTGGAGTGGCCAGGATGCTGGGTTCAGGCTCGGGCACAGGTGTATTTTGTTGCACCTGGCTTGAGTAGTGTTTTGTTTTGTAGAATTTGCACCCCTGACGTGCCCCCGAGTTGAGAATCCAAACTAGGGTGAGGTGGTAAGTCTCCATGGGGATGCAGCCCCCACATGACATAAGAACTCATGTCCATTGCACCATTTTGTTTTGCGCTGGGGGTGTACATTGCAGAAACTGAATTTCAGCAATCTTCACTCAACATAAGGATGATCACCTTTCAGCAATCACCCTTATGACATAGAACCATGATGAGTGAACATTGAAATATTTTAGTGTTCACTCATAGTTTCACTAATTTTCAATATTTTGACTCCAAACCTACAACACAGCCATTTTTTAACACCACTTTATGTAATCCCCCCCTTCAGGCGAGGCATACCTTAGCTGCCCTGGGGAGTCCATTATTGCTTCTGTTTCCTTGCTGCTTTCTACCACCAGGTCTGGGTCCTGGAGGGTCCCTTTAGTCTCCATCTAGCCTCCTGCACTGTTTTGAAGTCTGTTGAGGTTGGAGGAGTGAATCATGGCACCGCCATGCTGCTGTTGCACTCCGGTGCATGCCGGCGGACCACGAATCTTTATCTTTGGACTACTGTAGCAGTCATCTCAGTGCTTCTCCAGTGTTCTCAGTCTCCAAATCAGCCTAATCAGGGCTTGGACACCTGGAGGGGACAGCTAAGAGGTGGCCAGACTTGGCACCAATGGCACCTAAGAAACAGAACGGGTATTATGAATATTGATGAGGATCCAGGCATATTAATGAGCTGCTAACTGCTCCAAGGGGGGACTGTGTAAAACAGGAGCAGCAACGGGCTAGCTATGAAGGTTTATATAATTAAGCAGCTGAATGACTGCTATCAATGGTTGTTAAAGGACTATGGGGCTACTGTGTGGAAATTTTATTCTTTGGCTGCAAGAACTAATTAATGTGGAGACTGCTGATAAATTGTTGTAAACATTAAACAGTAGCAGCCATCTTTGCCATTTTGACCCTTATGGGCAGCCAATTAGCAGCTTAGGTGCCCAAAAGCCAGCCGAAATGCCTTATGGGAGGGGTGTGAACTAAATCTATGTGCCACAGACCCTTTACCAATCAATAATCAAAGAAAGGTCATGATTATTAATATTATTGAAGGACAATAAGAATCAGCAAATCAGAGGTTGGGATTTTTGAGTAGAACTTTAAAGACCTTGAGCAGTTTGAGTATTCTGCTCTGGGCTCTGCTCAAATCAACAGGGGCTCAGTACTGTGTGTTGCTAATACAGGAAGCCTTTTACAGGACTCACTTGGTGAAATGGTGAATCAGTTGAGGACTGGAATAAAGGATTCCTTTTGAAGAAAAGGACTGTGGTGTTACTGCTGAACAGGCAAGGTACTTTGTGAAAGCTCCTCATGTTAGTGGAGATTGAGTGTTGCAGAGAGCCAGCATCAGTGTGGAAGAGTGTGTGTGTGTGTGTGTGTGTGTGTGTGTGTGTGTGTGTGTGTGCCAGAGCTATATGTTGGCTGAATCTGAGGACTTTGGAAAGAAAAAACATTTTCAGGTATCCAGCATTTAGAAGTCTGCTGTCGTTGCTAACAACCAGCTGTGGAAATGCAGAGGTTGGATCCAGAGACTGCATGTCTCTAGCCAAAAGCCACTGGGAAGGTGGACATTCAGAGAACTTGTTTGCTGTACACTGCAGCTGTTTGTTTTTGCCAAGGAGAAGAGTGAAAGCTTAAAATAATTCACAGCTGCAACTGGGAGCCAGGTAGGTAACTTGCAAACCCCTACCAAGTGAGGTAGACTGGGCTGCAGGGGGCCACGGGTGTGTGCTTGAGTGCTGGGACATTCTGGACCTGTTAGGGGAGCTGGACTGTGGAGTCACTTCTGGGTCTGGGTTCCTTGTGGCCTTGTGGACTTGCATCCCGGTTCTGTGATCTTGCTTGTGAAGCAGGCTGAAGGGGACAAGCTGCAAGAATCTTCAAGCAAGTCTGAAGGTGACAAGCTACAAGAGTCTTCAATCGAGTCCAAGGTTGACCAACATTCTTTGGTCCCATCTGCTTGCTGCCCTTGATGTGGTTGATTGATTGATACCTGGACTGCCAGAACCTATTGTGCCAGTAGCCAATCCCTAGCACTGCAGGACCATGACTAACCCAGGGATTGCCCTGTCAAAAAGGGGAGTAAATGTTTAAGAGTTCTAGTATCCTAGAAAGAGCTATTCCAAGGGACACAATTGCTGGCCAACCAGCGGCACCTAGCAGGCCTGTGTTAAACCTGGGTACCAAGTCAGGACATTGGGGGCTTGCACTGATACTAGTGGGGGTGGGTATTATGAGGGTTCTGGCCTCCAGGCCCTGTTAACCACTTTAACCCAATTTTCCTCCTTCATAGCCATCATGTTCCTGGTAGCTTCTTTTCTAGCCCTCCCCCCTAAAATAAATTGTGGTTTGTTTATTGCACTTCCTGTGTTGTGAGCATTTTATTGGTATTAGCTGTTAAGTATATGTGTTTTACAGTATTGGTGTACAACATGGTATCCAGTGTGCAGGATGACTGGAAGGGTAGGTGGGTAGGTACAACATCCCAGGGGGTTGCTCCAATCAGATACCTGGCCCACTGTTACTTTACTCTGGATGGAGGGACCATGCTACTTTCTTTCCTTTCTGGAATAGAACCCCCAAACACCATCGTGACAGAACCCAGGCCCCTTAACTTGTGTGGTAGTCAACAGGCAGGGGTAGTAGCTCACTGGCATATGGTACCTGGGCTACATTTATGAATGGTGTCCTTTTTCAAATCTTGGACAAGATGTGTTTTGCATATGTGGTACAAAATTAAATGTTGGCCAGTATTCTATAAATGCTACATGCCATGTTTAAAAGGGGAGTCATAAAATAACTATCTTGAAAATTTAGGGTCAAAATTAAAACAAATATATAATTGTTAAGAAATATTATGTGTAGTATCAGCCTTTACCACAGTGAGTAGTGCTTTACGATCCCATGCTTGTGAGCTGAGTTTGGGGACTACCTCAGTGACCCAGTTGGATGGGCTGAGGCTGGGGGAAGGTGCTATGATGTGAAACCAACCCCAAACCATGTAAGGGTAGGTGCAGGGTTGCCTGCATGAGCCCAAGTACCATACTGTGAAGAGAACTCTGGACCCATGAGTGCCAGACAGCCCTGTGATTCAGCTGAGAGATGGATTTTTTGCACTGTGCATCTGTCACTGCAGACATATAGAGGCGCAGGACCCAGAGGGCCCTACATTTCTACAACCCACCAAATAGCCCCATGAATTCCTTGCATCTGTTACTGCACTTCTGTAGGTGGACTGAGTCTTCCCTTGGTGCAGAGCTCCAAGGGCACTGTGCATATACATCTGTCTAATATGACTCCACTATCTGATATTAATGTGGATACAATTCCATTTTCTCAAAAAGAAAGGAAATTCTTTGCAAAAAACAAACAAACCCTGCATTAATGCACCAGTTAGCGTTCAACTTAATACCACAAAAGTAGGGACATTTTTCGTTAGGATTTTCAACCTAACTCACCCCCCCCCCCCAAGCAGCGAAGAGAAAAACAAAATTACGTTTTTGGGTCTCTGAAGTCTTGGCAAATCAGTGGTGGGGTCTTCCTTGGGGTTGTCAACCCTAATGCTTGCCCCTCCCCCAGCTCATAGCCTCCTGTCTCAAGCAGAAGGTACTGTTCCAGGGCAATGCCTCATAGTGATAAAATCTTCAAGGGTAGAGAAGTATGTCTGGCCACATGTTGTCTACAGAATCTATTGTAGCTTTCTTCATGTAGGGTCCTGTAGGCCCTGTGGACATGAGTGAAGAAAAGAGATCATGTCTGACTTTGTTTGCTCAGAGGAGGGGGAGAGCATTAAGGTTGACATCCCCAAGGAAGACTCCACCACAGGTTCACTAAGACTGCAGCAACAGATATCAAGCATTCATGAGGCTGGCTGGCTGGTGGGCTGTGGAGGGCCCTGTCCTTCCATGTGGCTGCAGATACAGATGCACAGGGCAAAGGATCCATCTCTCAGCCAAGACAGAGCCCTGGTATAATGAAAGGTTTTTCCCCTGAAACATCACCACATTAGGATGTAGCATGTCCCTTGCAGCATTCAGGAAGTTCACCAGTAAGCATGAGCATGGTTTGCCTGAGCGCAGTGAGCGTGGTTTGGCTGCAGTGTTTCAGTGTGTTTCAACTTTTTTGTTCTTTTAAGAAGGCTGACTTTAGCACAGATTTTATTTTTACTTTTTACAGTCTGTATGTGAACATTGGGATATCCAGCGAACCCTCTCTTCACTTGAGATACTATCACTTCAGTTTACAGTTAAGAGAGACTACCACCTTAAGCTACAGCTAAGTGATTGTTAAGTTTTGGCTTTTTTCCTATAAAATGACTCTAATTTATTTACTCATGAGGTAATTGGACATATGAAGGATCATAAGGGATGTTAATTAAGTCTATGTGGGCATATTTTGGCTATACCAAGCTCTCCAGCTCTAGTCACTCTTTTAAAGGATACTTGTTAAACCTGAGCATTGAATGATAGCCCATTGAATGATAGCCTATGGGGAAGGTTGGCTTCTAGGCTGGTGTATGCAGACTTGTTAACTTGTGGAGGTATAGCCCCTACTTTTTGGAGTTGGTACCAAGCATTAAGTCTGCTACAGTATGTATGACCCTCTTCAGCTGTTTAGTATTCCCTCTCCCCACTCAGAAGTAGTTATTTTGGACTCTTTATGAATGTTTTATAGTTTGAGCAGTAACATTTATTTGAATCTCCACGTTGGATGAACAATATGTTCTCTCTTTTGGGAAATATTTATCAATCACATGACTTTTAATACTTACATTTTTCCAAGCAATGCCTGCATGGAAGCACTTTATACTTCTGCATTATATTTGCACACTCTTAGCTTCATTGTGAAGGTTTTTGTGAAGTATGAAGTTCATATTACTATGAATCAAAACAGACTTTGACTGAACTGTGCTATATTTTTGAATAAGCAAAAGCTGACTTTATTACAAACTATCATTTTACATTTTTGAAGAGCATAGGATATTTTATATAAAACAGACTTTGACTGAACTGTGCTAACAAGTATGTCAAGAGTATGTCTCTTTGCAGATGACACAAAGATCTGCAACAAAGTTGATGCACAAGGTGGGGTGGAAAGGATGAGAAGGGACTTGGCAAGGTTAGAGGAATGGTCAAATGTATGGCAGCTTAGATTCAATACTAAGAAGTGCAAGGTAATGCACCTGGGAAACAAAAACCCAGGGGAAGAGTGCACAATGGGGGGTGAGATACTAACAACAACAAAAATGGAAAGGGACCTGGGGTAGTCATATCAGATGACCTAAAGGTGGGCAAGCAATGTGAGAGGGCAGCAAGAAGGGTTGGGGTGATACTGGTTTGCATAGGGAGAGGCATCACCAGTAGAAAACAGGAAGTAATTATCCCTCTGTACAGACAGCTGGTCAGACCCCATCTGGAGTACTGCATGCAGTTCTGGAGACCCAATCTCCACAAAGACATAGACAGGATGGAAGCTGTCCAGAGGAGGGCAACTAAAATGGTGCAGGGTCTGCACTGGAAGACATATGAAGAGAGACTAAAGGAGCTTAATATGTATAGCCTTGAGGAAAGGAGGAGAGGGAGACATGATAGAAACTTTCAAGTACCTCAAGGAATCAACAAAGTCCAAGAGGGTAGCATCTTTCAAAAAAGAGGTGTGCAAGAACAAGGGGCACAATTTGAAGATAGAGGGTCAGCTCAGAGGTAATTTGAGAAGCATTTTTTCAGAGAGGGTTGTGGATGCATGGAACGGCCTTCCGGAGGAGGTTGTGGAGTCAAAAACAGTGGTGGAATTCAAGCATGCATGGGACAGTCATAAGGCCATTCTAGGGGGTTGGGGTAGGAAGAAGTAGGCTGCTGGTTAACTAGGATCTGCAGCTTATCCAGTACATAGGGAAATGGACAGACTGGGTGGGCCAAGCGGTCCTTATCTGCCATCAAATTCTATGTTTCTATCCCATATTTTTGAATAAGCAAAAGCTGACTTTATTGCAAACTATTGTTCTGAATTTTTGAAGCCCTTTGGCTATTTTAATAAATACAATTTTAAATGGTGACTTCTTTTTGAATGCTGCATCTGTGAGTCTGGTACATAGATATTGCCATCTGATCTAAATGTTAGCACATCCAGGTGTTGGATTCCACTGGTTGTGGAGGAGTGGGGGTTTTGTTGCTTGAATTTCCAATTTCCATGGGTTCCATGCACTGGCTCTGTATCTCTGGGAGCACAGATTTCCTGATTTGCCCCTCTGCCATCCATGGGTACAGAGGTACAGGGCCCTATGTCAACAGAAGACTTCACTTCACTATATGGTACCTGAGGCCATGCAGGCAACCCTGTACTTTCCATTCCCTGGGGATGGTGTCACATAACAGTGCCATTCCTTCAACCTCGAACCATCCAGATGACTCACTGAGCTCACCTCCAAACTCAGCTCACTGCCAAAAGATCACAAAGCACTACTCATTGGGGTAAGGGCTGGCATTACACATTTCTTAATAATTGATTTTTTTTTATTTTGACCCCAGTTTTCCAAGATAGTCATTTTATGACTCCCCTTTATAAACATGACCTGTGGCATTTATAGTATATTGGCTGAAACATCATTTTGCATCACAAGTGCAAAAATGCATCTTGTTCCAGACTTGAAAAAACAACATCTGTCATATTTATCAGGTGGTGTGAAAAAATAGTGATGTTAAAAGTTTGGAGTCAAAATATTAAAATTTACTGAAGTTATGAGTGAACATTAAAATATTTCAATGTTCATGCATAACTTGGTCATTTAGCCATATTTTTACATCATATTTTTAACATATTCTTCTAGTGACACCCCCTCATAATCTGGTAGGTGAAAATGTTCAAATCCCACCTGAAAAGTGATTTTGTGCAGTGACTGCAAAATCACCTTTTGCCATGTATTTGAAAAAAAAATGCATGATGTGGGGTCTCAAAAAGGCCATGTTGAATGTTTGGTGGAAAAATATTTAAAATTAGCATAGTTAAAAGTGAACATTGAAATATAGTATTTCAATGCTCACTCATAACATGGCCATTTTACCATATTTTAACATAACATTTTCAACACAGCCCAACTTCATGTATCTGGTAGGTGAAAGTTTTCAAATCCCACCCCAAAATTAGATTTTGTACTGCAACTGCAAAATCACCTTTCAGGACAGATTTCAAAAATATCACCACCTTGTTCATGAGGCGTGGTCCCAAAAAGGCCATGTTTAAAATCTGGTGTAAAAATATTTAAAAAATGGCAAAGTTATGAGCAGAAGTTCAAACCCCATTGAAATATAATAAACACAATTTAAACTTATTTTCTCATATCACAACCACAGGGTCCAGGAGCAAGATTTCTTTCAATTAGACAGTGGATCCATGATGTAGGACAGTTTAAAGTGAGTGAGGGTGTGTGGGTGGTGAGTGCTGAATGAGGTTTAGGGTGGGGTGGAGGGGTTTTGGAGGTCAGACTGGTGATGGACTGTTTTCTACTCTTCAGGTTTAATGACAAAAAATGATCAGCGAGGGACAGTTTCATTTATTTACAGGTGACCCAAGCTGACACTGGGGATTTGGCTCCTCTGTGTCAGGATCATCCTTGGTGGCACTGGGGGTGGGCACCCTGATTCTGACACCTATTTCTTTTTGGGGGTGGCAACCTGAAGGGGAGGGAGAGGGATGAAAGAAATGGTACTTGAGGTGGGCACCCCAGTCCACTATTGTAAATATTATGTATTGGGAAGAGTGCAGGCAACCTGGAGGGGAGGAGGTAGAAAGTAACAGTTCTGGGGGTGGGCGCCATGACCCACTTAAGACAGATAGATTGACAGATAGCTAGATAGATAGATAGATAGACAGACAGACAGATAGATTAGAGAGGGAGGGAGAGAGAGAAAGATCAGAGGGCAACTGACTCACTGCTGCAACTGAAGCCAGCAGCACAACTCCAGCTGTGGCTTCAAAAACCAAAAAAATCCCATTATTCTCAGGCAATGTGGGTGGATGGCTCCTTTCATGAAGTTGGACACTCAGGATTTTCTAGTGCCCAGAAACCTAATTTCTTGGCATGTTTTCAAAAAACTAACATAACAGTCTAGCTAAATGAACCCCTTTTACCTAGGTTCAGGAGTTAGCTTTCTTAAAATACATAATTTGACGTGTTTGTAATGTGTTATAGTTTAAAAAATAAGATGATAATCATCGCAGTCAATATTTTTCTCACAATAAATAAAGCACTAATTTTGCAATAAATAAACTCTCACAGTCTATTTTTTTTATCATTTGTATCAAAGGGTTATCCAACAACCCTGCTGAGGATGCTCAGAAAAAAAACTTTGAAAGGCAATACCTCAGCACAGGTTGCTTCTTCCCTGAAAGTTTTATGAAAAAAAATCCCTACCATCTGGGCTGTATGTGAGAGTAAATAAACCTATGTTAAATATAAGGGGAAAACCAAAATAATTAATTGAAAATCAATGTTCTGTGTCTTGGAAACCACACAAGATGACAACAGAAAACTTTTTATGTCTGGAGACTCTGCCAGCCAGACTGTGCATGCCGAATGTTGGGCTATTTCACCACACACTACCAAAGTTATTAAGGTGTAAAAATTGGGGTTTAACATTAAAAACCTTACTCAATCTAACTATACTGGCACTACCATGTTAGTAAAATATATTCATATCTATATCTACAGTGTATCTGCATTTACATGTAGATCTATATCTATATCTACACACACACACGCACACATACACACTCACACACACACACATGATAAGTAGATGGGACCAATGGAAATATTTACAGGTGCAACACATGACAAAAGGAAAACTAGATGCCAACCCAATCATACTTAGTAAATCAGGCTGGGAAAAAATGAAAGATTGAGCAAGGAGCAATGTAGGAACAGGCCAAGTATATAAATTAATGGTGGAAATTGATACTGACCTTACAGTAAATTCTAGGGTGAAATGGGGAAGGGAATTAAAAGAGGTAATTCCAGAAGGCAGGTGGGAAGCATTATGGAAAACGGCACGCTAAACAAGTTGGGAGGTGAAAGATAAAGAGATACAATTTAAAATTCTTCACAATATCTACTATACCCCTGAAAAATTATCCAAGATAAATAATGGAAAGACTTGTTGGATATGCCATGAAGAGGGTATCAATCTTCTTTGCATCTTTTAGACTTGTGACAGAATAAAGGAAAAATGCACTGCAGGGTGGGTGTTATGCTGGGATAACATCCCACCATGGGTGGTTGGATTTGAGACCACAGGTTGAGGGCATCCAACACCAAAGAAGGGATGCAATCCCAGCATAACACCCATCCTGGAATGTATTATTCCTATAATACAATGGCTCATTGTAAAGAAAAAAGAAAAAATATTAAAACTTTTATTAAAACTATATTTTCCTGTTATTTTTTTTTTTTTGGAGGGGTAGGAATACTTATTAAAAAAATAATATGGATTATTTGCTTTGCCCAGTAGGTGGAGCTACTGTCATGTTAGTGTAGCTCTCCTATGCCCTCTCTTTTTTGTGTGTGTTGTTAGCAGACAGATTGGAGCCTACCTACCAACTCTGCCCCACCCCATTCTGTTTTTAAATGTTTTATTTTCCGGTGTTCTCTTAACCCATGCCTCACTGTGCCAATTTATTTATTTTTTTGGTTTTACTTTGTTTTTATGTTCACACTGACTGAGGTCTATGGTGTTTTTTCTGTTTCCCTGTCACTGTCCTTGAAGTTCCTGTGTGTCACTCAGCACCACCTCGGTCACTCTCAGTAAAGTTTTTCTTTTTGTTTACTGCCAGTAATGATGTTGCTTTTGCCAGGAGACACAGGAACATGTCACAAAGTGAGATGTCACTGGTAATTGATGTTTCTGTTATCTCGGGCTGGAGAGCAGGGAGTGAAGCTGATTTTCAGTTTCCATGAAGTGGGCAATTGAAGCTTATGAAGGTGTCAGGTTTTGTTAATGATTTATTTTTAAATAGACAGTGAAAAATAAGCTTGATAAGGGAAGTGTGTCTCATGTGAGAGACCTCCAATGTGTGGTGAGGAGTTTTGAGTTGAATTTGTGGCACCTGGAGGGGCAGATTTATGTCATTGCTGACCATGGGGTAAGTGAAGGTTACCACAATGTAAAACCGGTGGAATGGCGGCATCATTATAGTAGTGATATGTTTTGTACAATTTGATCATCTGTGTGCAGGGAGCACAGTTGGGATGTTATGCTGGGATAATTTCCCAGGTCCAGTCCCAGACTGACCAATCACAGCCCAGATTCTTTCTTGCCATTGTATAATAATGTAATACCAATATGGAAAGAGATAACATCATTTTGTGAAAGAATTCTCAAATTATCTATCCTGCAGAACCCAAATTTTCTGGCTTCTTGGAGACAAAATTTATATAACAAATGACTCAAAAAGTGAAACATTGTGATTGTCAAGATACTGTCTATGATGGAATCATTTAATATTGACAAACTGGAAAATAGATAAGGTGACAAAGTTTGCCGAATAGTTGTAGAAAAAAGGTTTTATTGATGACAATGAAAAATTAAGTCATCTAGCCTTAAATAAATTGAGCATCAATGAAAAACTGTGGGCTTCTTTCTTAAAGTATGAAATATTGCTTGAAATCCATAAAACATGACCAGTTAGAATGAGAACGGTCAATACCTGAGACACAATGGGAATGTAATGTATAATTTACCTTGAAGACAAGCCAGTTAATCCATAATATTTAGATTTCTAGTTTTTTTTAATTTGGATATATCCTTATAAGACAAGTCTGAATTTTTAATACCAGAATAATTATCTGTAAATATTTTCTGTTTGTATGTATGTTGGTTGTTTTATCCTATGTAATGAGTGTGTCCATTCTGATCTACATTTAATTAAGCAATAATACCCAACAGGGTGTGTGTCGTGCTGGGATAACGTCATGCCTCAGGTGGTTGGGCATGTGGCCGCAGGCCGAGTGCATCCAACAACTGAGACATGAATTTATCCCAAATGACACACACCTTGGAGGGCATTATTGCTATTATACAATGGCTTGTTGTTATACAGAATGAAAAAATAAGTTTAAAGATGCTTTTGTGTGGAAAACTATTTTTGTTTTTTAAGAGAAGATGAAACAATCAATGAAATGCTCCATAAAATGCTCATCTGCAGGTTCACAGTAAGGCTGAGACTAGACCTGTGATGTTGTGCTGGGATAACATCACAGGTCCAGCCCAAGACTGACCAATTAGAGTCCAGGTTTTTTTTCTGGCTATTGTACAATAAAAATTATTATGTAAAAAAGAAGATTGGATGTGTTAAATGTGATGGTAAACAGTGAATGAACCCATCAGCCATGTTGCAATCAACTAACTTACTTAATTTAGAATCAGAAGATGAATATGCATTTATATGGAGCTTGCTATGCACATTGTATCCAAAAGCACTTTACAAGCAATGAGAGACTGGCAGTGAAGTGTACTTTTTGTTTACTTTTTACTGTCTGTGTACTGTTTTGATGCCAGCAATACACCTTGACAAGAGACTGCTAGTGAAGTGATTGTAAATATGTGGTGGAAGCCACTCCTTTAATCAACACTTACACACAGCTTTATAACATGGCAATTAATCTTACAGTGAAATACTGAACAACGATTGCCCAACTCACCACACATGACCAAACTTCAGGACAGCGTTAATCCCTTAGTAATGCTCGCTCCAAGTTGCAGTACTATAGAGAACCAGTGGGAAATCTCAAGCCACATATATAAAACAGCCAGCACATGTTTTTCTCCATGCAGCCACCCAGTGGAACTCTGACACTCGTATGAAGTGGTGCAAATCGTTGCACTGTGTTGAAAATGTCTGAAAAGCAGAATTACGATGTTACTGTAATCCACAGTGAAAAATCTTTAATAGTTTTAAAAAAAAGTGTTATTTGGTGTGACTTGCACTGTTTGCTGTTTGCATTGTAACTCAGAGAGATGTGATTCAATCGAAGCATATGCAAATAACTGTAAGAATGAATCCCACAGTGTAATGTGGCATCATAGATTAGCGTTTTCGAGTGGTGTAACGATAGCTATAGAAATATTTGTGCTATTTCAAAAGTTGATAAATATGCTCCAAACTGTAAAACTTCAAGTGTAAGTGTGGATATGTGTAGATGAAAATTGCACCCCCACAATATTAATAAATTGTACAAGCCTTATGACATTTCATGTTAAAATAAGACAGTAAAAACTTTCAGACGCCCTTAAAGTGTTTGTCTTTTACATGTGTAAATAAGTGCTTTAAAGCATGATTTTTCACTTGCACTTGTCATGTTACAAGTGCATCAAGCCACTTTGAAGGAGGCTTCTACTGACGAATTAATGCATGGTTGGGTAGTCGTAAGCACTCAGCCTTCGGCCTTGTGCCACAACCCCCCCATGCATTAATTCCCCAGTAGAAACCTCCTTCATGTCACACTGGATATTCACTCGGGAAGGACAGATAACTAAGCGGCTTGGACGTTAACAAGATGAGTGTTATTATGGGGAAGCTGGAGCTTGAGAAGAGGCGTTGTACTATAATCAGGGGTTACTGAGAGCTTCCCGGGAGTTGAGTTTAGTATGGGAGGAGTGATATCCCATGTGTCTGTAAATAGGGGATGTATATAGTTTGCACAGCCAGTTTTGGGGTGTGCGCCCGGTTTCCGGGTTATTTGTGTGCTTGTATGTTGGTTTCTTTGGAAAATAAATAAATAATCATTTTAAAAAAAAAAAAGAAACCTCCTTCATCATGGCTTAATGCTTTCTTGAATGTTCCCTTGAACTGGTTTTATGGGAAGGCCAATGTTGGCTAGGACATGGGAGGAATCTCCAGCTTCCACTGTGGAAAATCCCTATTCCCTATAAAAGAAATGCCATTTGTTCTTTTATTTCTACCTAGCTACCCACCAGAACTGCACCAGAGATAAGTAGAGGGGGCCTTCGGTTAATGCTTCATCTAAAGGGTGGCACACCTCAGCAGAACAGCAGCCCCTAGTGCTGTGCTAGAGTGCCAGCATTTTGGAGCATGTGCCCAAGTCCTAATGCGGAAACAGAGCCCAACATAAGGGCTTCCTTTCTATTGTTATGCTTAAGTTTTTTTATTTCTTCATTTATTTATTTAAAAATTGGTGACCAGGAAAGATCAATTGAGTCAGAACTCATTTCAGGTGCATCTAGAGGGATGGAAAGCCGGAGACATTACAAAGGTAAACATCAGCAATACCAAACATTTTACAGGTGCGAATGTGCATTATGGCATGTTACATAGTAAAATATGTAGACATGCAAGGTAAGAGATAACAATCATGAGGAAATTACTGCAACTATTCACAAGGTACAAATGTGCAGAGTGACAGTATATATACAGTTCAGCAAAGGTACAAGCAGTGCAAATAGTGCATTAAGAGGAAAAGTGTAGACTAAATATGAAGTTAATCTTTACAGTCACATTATCGTGCCTAAATATGATTTACCCAGATCACCTGGCTCGGTGTTTGATTGAACTAGCCTTTTCTGTTAAATGCATTAGCTGGAATCCTATATAATTCTCTTCATCAATTGTTCTATATGATGGTTATTTGATTGCATAATTCAATTGTTCTTTATTTTATAGAATAGGCATCATATTCCTAACAACGTCATTGGTCGAAACACATCTTCTGACTGTTCATTAATTCCTAGTAAATGCACGGTTGATAGCAAACCTAATGTAATCTACCCAGCAACAGCCTAACTAAATAAAAATAAAGCCCTTTTCCCTTAAAATAAAGTCTTTTTAAGATTTTTAAGCACATTAACCTATGACACTGCTTAGGTTTCTTTAAAATTAATGCACTTCACAGGTGCATTCAAAGGCATTCTGCCTTTGTTACCAAACACACATATTAGTAACAGTCTAATGATATGAAATGTATTTATTTAAACATTTACCATAAACAAGCAAAGCTCAGAAGACTTGTTTTCAGTTGCAACCAGGGAGTGGAGGGGGAGGAGGTGGGGGGACAGATTGTACAGGTAACAAAATGACAAAGGATCCAGGAATACATTCTTCCACAAAGGATCTTGGAAACAGCAGCACTACATGATACAGTATAAGAATACAATGCAAATATGTACAAGATGCAATATTTAGGCAGTTGTAATTGGAGACTTACAATACAGACTCACAGGGCTTGATTTTCAAAGCCCCGAGAATGCCACAAGCCCCTGGTAAGGCAATCATTTGGTGCACAGGGCTTGCAGCATTCTCTCAGTTGATGATCGGGATTTTCAATCCCGAGCACCAAGTGCCACAAGTTAGACCAACTTTTCCCTGGTCTTACTTACACCATTTGGGGGACCCTTTTTTACAGGGCTTGTGCCAAATCTTTGGCATGAGGTGCCGTAAAATGAGAAAACTGACTCAACTGTGCCCAATGTACTAAAATTAGATGCTGTTGCATCAAAGAATTTAGCACAGTTGTGCCAAGATATGGGTGTGATGCAGGGCCACCCTTTGACAACTGAGCCCACAACGTCTACAAAGCATGTTACAAATGTGGCATACAACAGTGCCAAGTAGGCTTGGGTCTAAGCAAACATTTTCCATTTTATAAGCACAATAACCCACTCCAGGGCATGTATTTCATGAGAATTAGAAATTAGAACAATTACCAGGTGAATTGAAAGGCCCAAGGGCAACCTCCCAATTACCTGGGGCATGCATTCATTCTATAGAAATGCATGTCCTGTCATGGGTTATTGCTTACCTAACCTGCAGATACTTTTTAGATACCAATTAAAAATGACAAAGCAAATAAAAAACAACATTCCATTCCCGTAAATAAATGAAAATGAGGGACAGGGACATTTAGTATGCATGCATGTTAAGAAAGTGTGTGGTGGTGCTGGAGGTGGAGGAGAGATGAGTTGTTGCAAGACTCAACAGCTTCCAAGGTATGTAAACAGTTTTCATTTCTGAAATGTTATGTTTAAAAGAAACCCAAGTTCCAAACTGTGTGTATCGTCCTTCACCAATATAACTGAACAACAATGAAAAGAGCAAATCCAAATCCATGTCTCCGAAGAGTGTTCAGAGATTGCTGCTGTTGCTACACCATGGTGACATTTGAATCTGGGGTGAATCTACAACTTTAGCAATAGCTCACCAACTAGGGAACTACACTATTGTTTTTCTAAAGAAAGAAGAGGTTGTTCCTCTCTCCAAGAGAGAAAAGAAGACACTCTTAAGTCTTAACTGTGAGGGGTTTGCCCACAGAAACTGAAAACTTGCAATTTAGCACTTTACTGCATTCCTTGATGCATTCTGTAGCAATAGCAAAAATATCCCCTTTTTAGCCTCTTTGTATGAGTGAACCCGTGACCACAGCTGACTCAGGCAGAATGAAACAGCCAGGCATTCATTTCATGCAGTCCCGCAGTGTTAGCATGTTTTTAATGTCAACATACAAAGGAAAACTACAATAACAAAAGTTGACATTAAAATGTCAGAGACATATTTCTCAATAAAGTAAAATACTGCTATAAAATTCAGTTGTGTTCCCCAGATATTTTCCTTCCATTAGTTGGGGGGGGGGGGGAAACAGTTCTACAGGAAATTATGTCCTACCCTAAACTGATGGGTTCATGTCCTTCCTGCAGAACTCAAACGTTTTGTGTCTGTGTTCAAGTTTGGGTGCTTAAGGGCATCTGGGGTAGGATTCACAAAAACTCAGAAAGCACAGTGCAAAGGTTTGCGTTGTGCTTAGGAGTAGCTCAGGTGTGAAAGCTTGCTATTCACAGTCAGATAGCGCACTGTGCTATTCGACTGTGAATAGGGCCAGGACAGGGCAGCACTAATCCAGAAAAGCCACTATTAACCCAACTAGCGCAGCCCTGACATCCAAACAGGAGAATGGATAGTCAATGATTAGCGCATGTGTGCTATTTCCTATTCACTAAAGCTTCCATATAAATTAGTCAATTGGGCATGCAAGGCTCTAGGTGGCCATTTGAATGCCCATTACGGGCCTATTTGCATAGGCTGTGGGTGACTTAGTGCCCTCCAGCCCGCAGCTGACATGCAGCCACAGCCCATGATGGCTAGTTCAACCCCCCTCACCGATCACTGACCTGAGGGAAAAAAGGGATTTCTCCCTGATAATCTAGTGGTCCCTTCCCCCTTCCCCATTCTCCCATTGCCTTCCCCGTATAACAAAAGTAATTCCCTGGCAGGCCAGTTGTCCACCCTGCTACTATTTGCTGATCACCTTCTCCCTATAATAAAATTAATTCCCCTGGCACTGCTGTACTCACTTCCCCATTCTCCGATTGCCATCCCCATATAATAAAAGACATTTCCTGGTAGCCCAGTGGTCCCTCCCCAGCTCACCAATCACCTTTCCTTTATAATAAAAGTAATTCCCTTGCAGTCCAGTGGTCTTTCCCACCCCCCCATTCATTGGTTGCCTTCCCCCCATAAGAAAGTAATTCTCTAGTAGTCCAGTGGTCCCTCTACCTCCCCCATTTGCTGATCACTTTCCCAGCATAATAAAATTAATTCCCTGGCAGTCCAGTGGTCCCTTCCCCCACCCCATTGGCCTATCATCATCCCAGTGAGAGTAACTTAAATTCCAAAGTAGTCCAGTGGTCCTCCCCCCACCCTACCCTGACCCCTCCCTTCCACAATGTGAAGAATAACTCAGGTGGTCTAGCAGTCCTCCCACCCATCCCTGATGTGCCCATAGAAAGAAGGATATCATTTTCCCTGGTGTCTCACGGGCCCCCTGCCCCCTCACCCTGGCAGATAGTGCCCTACCACCCCGCTCCCCCCAGTCCTGAAACTGAACTGGTGACCGGCGCAACCCTCCTCTCTCCACCATGGCTGGCTGTCAACTGAGCTGTCAATGGAGTGCGTACTGTATACTGTACATGCCCATTGATTGAAATCTCAGTTAGAGCTGTCAATCAATGGGTGTGTGCTGTATACAGTACACGCTCCATTGACAGCTCAGTCAGTTGCCAATCATGGTGGAGAGAGGAGGGTTGTGCCAGATGCTGGCAGGGTTTTGGGATGGGGGAGCGGGGTGGTGGGGCATGCACTACCTGTGAGAGTGGGGGGGTCGGGGGTCCACGAGACACTAGGGAGAATGATATTCTTCTTTCAATGGGCACATCGAAGATGGGTGGGGGGACTGCCAGACCACCAGGGTTATTCTTTACATTGTGGCAGGGAGGGATCAGGGATAGGGTGGGGGGATCAATAAACTACCGGGGAATTGAAGATATTCTTATCAAGATGGCAATCGGCTAATGGAAGAAGAAGAATCAGCATTTATATAGCACTTTTCATACACAGTGTAACCCAAAGTGATGCTAGACTGGTAGTGAAGTGACTGAATGTATAGGGGGAGGGACCATTGGACTACCAGGGAATTAATTTTATCATACGGGGAAGGGGATCGGTAAATGAGGGAGGGGGAGGGACCACTGGACTGTCGGAGAATCATTTTTATTATACAGGAAAGGTGATCGGCAAATGAAGGAGAGACCACTAGACTACCAGGGAAATATTGTTCCTATAATAGGACAGTGATTGGAGAATAGGGGAAGGGGACGGAACCACTAGACTACCAGGAAAATATTGTTCCTATAACAGGACAGCAATCAGGGAATGGGAGAGGGACAACTATACTACCAGGGGCATTTAACTACGTAATGGTAAGGGTGTCGGGTGGGGGGAGGAACCGCTACACTACCAGAGACACAATGTTATGGGTTGGGGGGGCACCTTCCACTACCTCTGGCAATCACTAGGGTTGCAAGGAGTTAAGAGAACCCCTGGCAATCACTAGGGTTGCAAGGAGTTAAGAGAAGGTTTCCTCGGTGGTATTTGCTCTGCACAAGGGGACCCCACCAAAGGCCCTTGCATGGAGCAAATACTCTGTGAATATGAGATTGCCAATATGCAGGTCCCCTTCCACTCGTTTGCATTGTGGCCCCCTCCACACTTTGCCCCGGTGCAAACTCAGTTTATGGGTGCAAACCGGGCTTTTCTGAATACCACTTCTGAACAAAACCTGGTTTGTGCTGCAAAAACCGGGTTTGCGGTGGGGCAAAAGCTTTATGAATCTAGCCCCTGGAGCTTTTAGACATCAGAGGGCAACCAGGCAGTTCCCTTTTTGTCACTTTAGCTCTGTCATATTCATTCAAAATTTTATTGTTCAACTTTCAGTAAGTCATTACAATTTACAAAAGTTAAAATCTTGACAATCACATAGCATTTACAATATGCAAATATATATTCTTATAAAAAATATATTCTTTAAGTGTTCAGTTGAATAAATATACAAAATAGAATTTTCATAAATGTGCAAAATACAAGAGGTACAGTATACAGATATTTTATTACAGTAATACTTCTCCGTGTATTCAAAGTACAAAGAGTACAGTATACACATGTTTGTCCAGCATCTTGTCTTAGTTTTATCAGCCATAATAGCATTAAATCTTTTATTCTTTCTTCTCATTGGTCTCCTCTGTTATGTGGAGTTTTTTCCACTATAATTTTTTAGGAAGGAGTCCACAGGGATCAGGATGTTTTTACACAGTGTTTTCAATAGGTGTGTTAATTGATGTTGTGATTCATATTCCAGTTTTCCTAATATTTCCCCCAACATTTGTGTTCTGTATTTCTCATATATGGGGCAAAGAATTACAAGATGCAAAAGATCATCCTGTCCTAATTTACATTTACATAATGTCCCATTTTCCCTCTTTTTTTATCATATTGTAGATTTTTCCAATTGCTAGGAATGCATTCAAATCTAAAGTGTGTTATCAATTTTCTCAAAGCTGCTTTATCCACTAATTTCAGATAATTATCCATATTATGGCTTCTTTTGTTTTTCAGAGGAACACAAGTAGCCAAGCACCATCCACCGTGTAAAGTCTGAACCCACAAACCAGGAGGCAAGAGGCAGGAATCAATCAGCAAAGTATTTAATGTTCAAAATTGCAAGACAAACAATAAAGATTGCATAATGCTACAAGGTGTGTGACCCCACTCACAAGGCCTGACCAGTTTCACGCATGCACACTTCCTCAGGGGCCTTTTGTTTTTAGCCAGCCATAAGCATGATTTAGATTGTCTGCAGAATTCTAGATCCTTCTTTGTGAATATACCCTGAACTCTGTGCTTAATGCTTTCTTTAATTTGTGAAAGTGGATATCTGAGACTGTCTGGAATGGTTTGAAGCAGCACACCTGGTTCAATGATTTTTATACCATTTATATGCTTGGGAAAATCACCTCCCTTTTTAAATAATTAAGTGCCTTTTCCACACATAATCTTGGTAGCCTATTTCCCCCCATCCCAAATGCTTTAATCCAATACACTATTAATCTTTGGTGTATTTGACATTCCACCAGAAGCTGTCCCACTTCAGCCCTAACCAGGGTGGATGGAGCACTGTTTGGCAATTCTAGCAATTTTTTTTTATAGAATTTATTTAGAAACATAGAAACATAGAATTTGGTGGCAGATAAGGACCACTTGGCCCACCTAGTCTGCCCATTTCCTATCTAACAGATAAGCTGCAGATCCTAGTTAACCAACAGTTAACTTCCTCCTACTCCCCACTAGGACTGCCTTATGTCTGTCCCACGCATTCTTGACTTCCCCCACTGTTCTTGACTCCACAACCTCCTCAGGGAGGCTGTTCCATGCATCCAAAACCCTCTCCATGAAAAAATATTTCCTCACATTACCTCTGAGCCATCCCCCCTCTATCTTCAAATTGTGCCCTCTTATTCTGCACATCTCTGAGCTGCCATACATTTGACCATTCCTCCAACCTTGCCAAGCCCCTTCTCATCCTTTCCACTCCATCTTGTGTATCAACCCTGTTGCAGATCTCTGTGTCATCTGCAAAGAGACATACTTTTCCTTCCAGTTCCACTGCAATGTCACTTATAAAGACATTAAAAAGGACTAGTCCCAGTACTGAACCCTGTGGTACCCCACTAGTAACCCTCCTTTCTTCACTGTGAACTCCGTCTACTACTACCCTTTGCGTTCTGTTGTCTAGCCAATTTTTTATCCAGGCAACCACCTTGGGACCCACCCCAAGGCTGGCTAACTTGTGTATTAATCTTTTGTGTGATACTGTATTAAATGCCTTGCTAAAATCTTGGTAGGCCATGTCCACAGCCCCTCCCTGGTCTACTACTTTGGTCACCCAGTCAAAGAAATCTATTAGATTCATCTGACATGACCTTCCCATCGTAAATCCATGCTGCCTTGGGTTCTGTGCCCCACTGGCCTCTAGGTACTCAACAATTCTTTCCTTCAGAAGTGATTCCATCATGTTCCCTACCACTGAGGTCAAACTAACTGGTCTGTAGTTTCCTGACTCTGTCCTGCTCCCACTTTTGTGAAGAGGAATCACATCCACCCTCCTCCAGTCCTCAGGTACCACCTCATCCTCCCATGATTTGTTAAAGAGAGTAGGCAGGAATGCTACTAGTTCTACCCTTAGTTCTTTTAGAATTCTTGGGTGTGTCCCATCAGGCCCCATTGCTTTGTCCACCTTCAATTTTATTAGTTCTTTCAGAACCCTTTCAAGCATGTTTCCAAATTTATTTCATTTTGAATGCCCCATATTTCTGCACCATATAATAACTGGCTTTGTAACTTTGCATTCATCACATGTACATGGTACTTGATTGATTTCCCTCCATATTTATAGGAAAAAGCTGACAGAATTGGTAAAAAAGTTTTGCCCTTTGATTCAAATTTTTTTATGTGACTTCTCCAGTTGCCATTCTGATTAACTATTAGGCCAAGATAGCAAAATTATTTTACTACCTCCAGTTTATGATTATTTAAAATATGTGTATATATATACACACACACACACACACTCTTTCTTATTACCACCAAATACTAATACTTTTGTTTTATTATAATTTATCTGTAAGTCAGCTTGACTACATTCAATTTAAAGTTTGTTAAGCATTCTCTTCATACCTATGTAACTAGTGGACAATAATGCCACATCATTAGCGTATGAGAGACACCTGGGACAAGGCACGTATAACCAATTATAGACTAATCTTCATCCTCTCCCCCTATCCAAGGCATGGGAAAAGATAGTGGCAGCACAACTCACTGAATACCTCAACAAATACCAACTATTATGCCCTAACCAGCACGGCTTCAGACAGAACCATAGTACCACCACTGCCCTGTTGGAGTATATGGAATACGCACACAAGGCACTGGATGAAGGCAAATTGGTGGGGTCAGTGTCCATTGACCTCACCAAAGCCTTCAGCACTGTTAACCACTCCCTTCTCCTGGCACAGCTGCAGAACCTGGGTGTGGCGGCCAATACCGCATGCTGATTCCAGGACTACCTGACTCATAGAATCCAACGTGTCAAAGTTGGGCAAACAGTGTCTAGCTCCAGAGAAGTATCATTAGGGGTTCCCCAGGGTTGAATACTTGGGTCCCTACTTTTCAGCCTTTTATAAACAATCTTCCTAAAGCATGTGATACTTAACTTATCCTATATGCCAATGATGCAGTACTTCTCAACAACAATACATCCCATGACACCCTCCAATCCAAATTACAGAACTCTTTCAACAAACTAGAGGACTGGTTCTGCAGACATAAACTTCTACTAAATTATAAAAAGACCAAGGCCATGCTTATATCCAGTCCCCAGCACAAAAAAGAGGCTCCCCCCTCATTATCTCCAACACAGTCAGCAAACTGTTGGAACAAGTGCACTCATACAAGTACCTGGGGGTCATCCTAGAATCTGACACCCTCACCTTCACTCGACACATCGACTCAGTGGTTAAGGCAGTAAACATCTAGTTGGGTGTCCTCTATAGACACAGAAAATATCTCACCCCCTGAGACCCTCCACCTTTCAGTCTCCAGCTCCATCCTATCAACCAATGATTATGGCCTGGTGGTCTATGGAGCAGCAACGGGTATGTCACTAAAGAGGGTTCATATTGTTCTCAATAAAGCCTGCAGTCTCACCCTGGCTGCGGATCATCATGTGCACATGTGCTCTCTGTATGAATGGACTAATTGGCTGCCTCTAAAGAACAAATCAAGTTTCAAACCTGCCTCCTGGGTAAGAAGGTGTTATTGGGCAAACCCCCCCCCCATGTATCCAACATCCGCTCGCTGATTGCTACCCTCTATGACACCAGTAGAAAGACAAAAAAAGAAAGGCACGCTCATCTTGAGAAAAGTATAACTTCAATTCCATTCTTTAGTTGTACAAAAAAGCTGAACTTACATCACTACCACCACCAGGCACAATGATCCAACTGGTTTTGCTCAAAGAGCCTCCTCAGGGGTCTTTCTTTTGTCAGTAGTTGGAAAAAGCACTCAATGTGGGGGGTTAGTAACAACAACAAAAACGGAAAGGAACCTGGGAGTAATCATATCAGATGATCTTAAGGTTAGCAAGCAATGTGAGAAGGCAGTAGGGAGGGCTGGGGGGATACTGGGATGCATAGGGAGAGGCATCACCAGTAGAAAACAAGAAGCTGTTATCCCTCTGTACAGACAGTTGGTGAGACCCCATCTGGAGTACTGTGTCCAGTTCTGGAGACTCCATCTCCGCAAGGACATAGACAGGATAGAGGCAGTCCAGAGGATGGCAACTAAAATGGCGCAGGGTCTGCAAGAGAATCCATATGAGGAGAGACTAAAGGAGCTCAATATGTATACCCTTGAGGAAAGAAGGGAGAGGGGAGGACATGATAAAAACTTTTAAGTACCTCAGTGGAATCAACAAAGTCCAAGAGGGTAGCATCTTTCAGAAAAGAGACGTGCAAGAACAAGAGTACATAATTTAAAGATAGAGGGGGGGAAGTTCTGGGGCAATGTGAGGAAGTATTATTTCACAGAGAGGGTAGTGGATGCATGGAACAGCCTTCCTGATGAGGTTGTGGGGTCTAAAACTGTGGGAAAATTCAAGAATGCATGGGACAGACATAAGGCAGTTCTTGTTGGGGGTAGGAAGAAATAGGCTGTTGGTTAACTAGGATCTGTGGCCTACCCTGTAAGTAGGGAAATGGGAAGACTAGGTGGGCCAAGCGGTCCTTATCTGCAGTCAAAGTCTATGTTTCTATGTTTCAAAGTCTATGAGCACAATTAATAGCTCCGGAGCTATTTTTTCTTGCAGCTCTATGACACCAGTGGTAGGATGAAGGGGGCCCTATCAACACCTTTCCATCGTACTGCACTTGGACAATGTGCCTTCACCTATAGGGTCCCCCAGTGGCTTAATGAAATCCCTGTGCCCATTCAAACCTCTAAATGCCTACCACACTTCAAAACTGGACTAAGGCAACACTTTAAATCAATCACAGAGTGTGACTGCCTCTGAAGGCCAGTCCCCCCTCTCCTTAGCCTCCCCAGTTGCTCATATGGCAGCCCTGCTGCACCCCACTCCTCTGTACAGCTAGTGTCTCCTCTCCATAGTGGCCACTCTTCCCTTCCTTTGGTACTCGCCCCTCCATTAACCTACACCTTGCCCCCTGAACTGACACTAGGCATCCACGCTGTTTCCATCTACCCCCCCGGTCCCTCCTGCCCCCCCACCTCTTTTGACATGCCTAGGGCCCATCCCACCTCATGTGGCTTTCAGCATGCTGCCCCTGCTGTTCTCCCTGAGTACCTCCCTTCATTATAACTCCATCCCCACACCACTTCCCTCTCCATTTCCCTGTATGACAATTTAGTCAAGCACTCTCCCCCTCTGGTGTCACCTTCCCCTTTCCCACTCCTCCCTGGCACCCCCAGCCACTATTTTGCCCTCCTATTTTTGACAAAGCCCCAACACGAGGCTGCTTACCCTTCCTAAGTCTCCCATCAACTAGAAAGGGGGTCCTCCCTTGCTTTCCCCACGTAGCTCACCACTGCTTTTCTATATCCTTTACTGATGATATACTAATTCCATGGTACTAGTGATAATACTGTAATATTGTAACCTATGTATGTTCTATACCTGCTAGATGTAATATGTTTATTGTTTGTCAACCTGACGTGGAACCTTTGTAAAAGAGCTTGTACTCAAAGTTCTTCTGTGAATCCTTAAGTAAATTAAAAATTAAATAAATAAATACAAGTATGCCAGGTATGGGCAAGCTCTCATACCTATCTTGGACATGTGGAAGGCATTATCATACATAGTTTGTAATATTATATTGAAATATAGATTAAACAGCATAGGAGAAAATGTACATCCTTGTTTTACTCCTACATTTGAACTAAACCATCTACTCACGTCTCCCTTTTCATTGTATCTTATACTAGCATAGTTGTCCTGATAGTCCTGATATAATAATCTCAGTATCTCTAGAATTAAATTATCCACCCCCATAGCTTCCAATCTTTCTCATAACAGGTACCTATTTACTTTATCAAACACAGATTTAAGATCCACACATGTACAGTATATTTTCTGTTTTTTGACTACATTATGTTTGTATATCAGGTGTGCCAGAGTGAAGCATTGATCTATCATGGAGAGTCCTGCCTTAAACTCTGCCTGGACCTCGTCTAGGATATTATAATTATTCACCCATGTCGCTAATCTATTATTGAGTATGCTAGTGAATAGTTTTTTAACACTGTCTATTAAACTAATAGGTCTGTAATATTCTAGATTGTTCTTGTCCCCCTTTTTGAAAAGAGGGATTATTATATTTAATTTCAAATTTTCTGGGAGGGTACCTGTCTTCCAAATATAATTAAATAGATTATGCAGGAATGGTATACTGTATGATTTTGTTTTCTGTACCATATTCAATGGAACTCCATCAGGTCCTGTCGCTTCGTTTTAATTACTAGTTTTATTTTATAATGTGTTGGGGAGGTTTAGTGATGGTTGGGTATTATTCCCCCACCAGGCTCAGGGAATTATGCCCTTTTGATTGCCCCCTCTGCCATCTGACACCTATTTTAGGTGTCAAGCTTTAGGCATACTTAGATAACGGAAAAGGAAGGGGGGAGCTGGGCCTGATGGGGGACTGGAAGGGGGAGGGCAGATCAGGGTTGTGAGATTCAGGAGATGCCCTGGGGCAAAATGGAATCAGGATAGGTGTTCTCCCTGTCTAGTCCCCATACCCAAGGGCTCCTGCATTAATGGGTAGGTGCCGAGGTCTTCCTCAACAGCTCATCCTGCCTTGGCGGTGCTATGCAATGCCAGATCTATTAAAAACAAGACAGCTGTTATAGCTGATCTTGTTGCAACAACTGATCTGGCTTGCATCACCGAGACCTGACTGGATGAAAATGCAGGCCCTATATTGGCCTTCGCAACTCCAGCTGGTTTCTTGGTGATACATCATCCAAGGTTGAATCATAGGGGCGGGGGTGTGGCCATTATGTTTAAGACTGAGCTGAGTCTTGTGGATGTGCCATTGGGAAGTACCAGATCCTTTGAATATATCCTTGGTGAGGGTGTAGGCTGTGGGATTCTCCTCCTCTACCGTCCACCAGGAGATGGTGGAGAATTCCTGCAGGAGATAGCAGACTTCATCATCGAGGTGGTATTGAGGTTCCCCAGATGGATTGTTCTGGGGGACTTCAATGCCTGGGTTGACGATGAACTCTCACATTTTGGTCAAAATCTCCTCCAGTTGATGGTGTCGCTGGGCCTATCACAGGTAGTTACCTCCGCAACCCATTTAGGGGATCATTCATTGGATCTGATCTTCCTTCTGGGTATGGAGATTGCTGATCTGGGGTGGAACCGGTCGGTTGGTCTGACCATCACACCATAAGGTTCAGTTTCAGGGCCCCCCCAATAGGTCTGCCCCTATGGAGTTGGTTCAGTAATGCCCTTTAAGGTGAGTTAACCCCAGTGACCTATCGACGGTACTGGATCTCTCGGGTTTGTCGAGTGAATGCATGAGTCCAGATGATCTTGTCCTAGCCTGTAATAAGGCTGTTGGAGATGCTCTAGACAAGATTGCTCCTGTTCATGTTTGGCCTCTCACTCTTCTCCCGAGGAGCCCATGGTTTGATGGCTTCTTGAAGGAGATGAAGTGAGTTGGTCGAAGGATGGAGAGGATTTGGCGGAAGTCCGGCCTTGATGATGACAGGCTTAGGTTGATGGCACATTATGATAGCTATCAATCAAAAATCACCCTTATGAAGGCAGAATTCCTCTCCAGGGAGATTTCTGCTGCACAGAATCGACCAGCTCAGCTTTTCCCAACTGTTGAGAGATTGTGCAATCCAATCTGTCTCCAGCCCAGAGAAGCTGTTTCTCAGCTAAGATGCGAGGAGTTTGCTCAATTCTTTGCAGATAAGGTTGTCAGCATCAGGTCTGGCCTCGGTTTATCCCCTCCTATGAGTGATAGTAGTGGTTGATGGGAAGTGACTGGCACTCTGTCTCTCTGGTCAGATTTCCACCGGCTGGAGTTCAATTACATCGTGAAGATCATCCAAACATTGCGTCCAACCAGCTGTAGTTTGGATCCAGGCCCTACACCCCTCTTGGTGGTTGTGTAGATGTTATCTGCCCAATCCTTGCTGACATTGTCTGGAAATCCTTGGAGAGGGGAGTCTTTCCTGACTCCCTTAAGGAGGTGGTTGTTCGACCACTCCTTAAGAAGTCCTCCTTGAACCCAGACTGTCTAGCAAACTAACGACCTATCTCTAACTTGCCATTTCTTGTTAAAGTTATTGAAAAGGTGGTTGAACTGCAGTTAGAGGATCATCTTATAACTCACAATGTCTATGATACTCTCCAATCCGGTTTTAGGAAGAAGCACAATATGGAGACGGCTCTCGTCCTGGTATTGAATGACCTCCTAATGGCTAACGATTGAAAGGCATGTACCATTCTGGTCCTTTTCAATCTCTCTGCTGCATTTGACACTGTAGACCATGGCGTGCTATTGGAACACCTACGGTTTTTATGTGGACTGTCTGGGACAGTCCTAAAATGGTTTCATCCTTACCTCACAGGCAGGTCTAAGAGAGGAGCCACTTGAATTTATTCTTTTGGTGCTTACTCCCTGCCTTGTGAGGTACCACAGGGCTCTATATTAGCCCCCATGTTGTTTGCAGTGTATATGCTGCCATTGGGAGATATCATCAGGTGATACAGTCTGAGTTTTCATTGCTATGCAGATGATACTCAGCTGCATTTGTCTTTTCTGCCCAGACAGATTGATGCGGTCTCCGTGCTGAACAGTTGCCTTGCTGAGATCAGATCTTGGATGAGTTCCAGCTGGTTGAGACTGAATCCTGACAAGACTGAAGTGTTGGTTGTGGATCTGGGTCATCCAAGGCCGGGTTTGGGGGTTGGACAACCATCAGGCTTATTACTTGATGGCGTGCCAGTCACTACCTCAGACCAGGTGCGTAACTTGGGCGTTATTCTTGACGATGGCTTGACTTTAAAATCTCAGGTGCCAGCTGTTGTCAAAGCCTTTTTTTATCATCTGAGGAATATTGCCTGGGTGAAATATCTGGTTCCCATGGCCGATCTTCCAACATTGGTTCATGCCTTTGTTATGACCCGTCTTGACTACTGCAATTCTCTCTACCTAGGGCTTCCTGGGGTTGCTCTCCGCTGCTTGCAGCTGGTGCAGAATGTGGCTGCCAGGCTTTTGACTGGGACATCTAGGACCAGTCATATTATGCCTGTGCTCCACAGGCTGCACTGGCTGCCTATTCAGTGGTGGATCACCTTTAAGGTTGGCTTGCTAACCTTCAAAGCTCTACACAATCAGGGACTCAGCTACCTGTAAGATCTCTTGGTACCTTACAGCCCCCTCCGTCCTCTCCGTTCTGCTGACGAGGGATTGCTGGAGGTTCCCAGGGTACGATTGAAGATGTCTGGTTCTTGTGCCTTTGCTTTTTCGGCTCCAACCGTGTAGAACTCTCTACCTTGTCGGTTGAGAGAATGCCCAATTGTCTGTAGATTTAAAACTGAGCTTAAAGCTTATTTATTTGCTTAGGCCTTCCCAAATGGTTGATAATGTAATTCTGATGTTTTAATGGTATTTATATTACCTTCTGTTTTATGTAAGCGCCTTGGCTTTGAAAGGCGCTATAAAAATAAATTTGAATTGAATTGACCTAGGTCTGCCTGTTATTCCAGATGCTCTTGTTTTTTTCCATGTTGTCTATATATTTTTTATCATTTCTATAAAATAATTGCTGGAAGTGGTTCACCCATACCTCAGGTTCTGTATGACTATCTATCCATTGATTCTCCTTCATTTCTTTGTTTACTATAGACCAGAAAATTTCATTATTTTTAGATCTTACTGTGTTTTCTAAATCCTTCCATAGTTGTCATGTGTATTTCTCGCTATTGTATTTTAAGACTGTTCTATATTCCTTCCTTAATTTGTTCATTGTCCTATTGTTGTGTTTATCTGGATTTTATTTTAATATCCTGAATTCTTGGTTTAACTTTTTCTTGGCCATTTTACACTCATTTTTAAACCAATTTACTGTTCTCTTTTTTAATGCTTATTTCCTTAAATACTACATATGCTATGCCTCTCATAAGTGTGTTATATTCTTGTACAACTTTATTTCCATATTCTTTATTCACAAAAATCATCAGAGTATCTAAAAAGTCTTTCTCAGCTAGCATTTGTTGAATATTTTCCCTTCTATTGTTGCCCAGCCTATGCAGTTTTTTTTTATTTCGAGGGGTAATGTTTTCTGATTTTTACCAAAATAGTTTCCTTTTGTTTTAACTGTTAATTGCAAAGCTGCATGCTGGCTTTCTGGCCTTACCATAACTAGAAGGGAAGTACATTGATTGATCGTAATAATATTTACCCATACATGGTCAATAGTGACTGGGCCATTTCCCCCTATGTAAGTGTATTATTCACCCTGCAGGTCTAGACTTAATCTACCATTGAGTAAGAGAAGATTTCTATTACATAACACTTTGTGTACTTCTATTCCTCTTTTATTTGTTTTATGATCTTTAGTATCCCTTGCCATAGTTATATCTTTTGTTTCCATTTGTGATAAAGCATTAGATACATCCTCTGCTATTCCTGGTAATTTCCCTAGTCTTGCATTGAAATCCCCGATCAAAACAATGCCACTGCTGGGGTTGTTTTGCAGAATAATATTCAGGACTGTATTTAACTTGTTAAGCCAGTCTTTGTCTCCATAATCACTGCTTTCTGGATGTACATAAACATTTATTATAAACATTTCCTCATTAACCTTTCCAGAAATTTTCACCATCAATATACTAGTACTCCCACTATCAATCTCTTCTGTGTGAATTTTATTTTCCAGCCTACAGAATATTGTTAAACCTCCCACATTTCTTCCATGTTTTTTTATGTTTAGTGGCTTTATTGTAATATGTACTATATCCATTTAACAAGACATCTCCTATAACCAGTGACACCTGTATACAAATAATGTCAAATTGTTTTAAATATTGTTCTACCTCAGGGTCCCCTAATTGTCCCTTATCCCTGAATGATTCCATGTCAACACTCTTTCTTTTTTTGTTTGTTTGAGTATTCACATCTACGACTTTACTTGTTATGTTTTTTTGACACATTTTGATCTAGTTATTCTATCTATGTTTGTGTACGAACATCCCCGTGGCCTCCTTCCTATCAGTGAGTCCAATGGCTATCACTGTTTTAAGTTGATCAAGGCCTTAAACCTATTTGAGGTCTCTGTTAGAGGTTCCTATTCTGAACCTTTGTTGCTTACATCACCATGTTGGCTAATAAAACCTTTATCCTCTTCCATACACACATAAATACCAAGCTCGTCCAACAATCTTTCTTTATTTTTCAATTGTGGCCCATAATGTAATCTGGCCATCAACTTCTCATCTTACAGCTTTTACTATCTCCTGGCTGCAGACTTGTGAGCACAAAAGAACATTTATGTATCAATGAAGTTGTCTTTTATGTTTGATTTGTTTTCTTTGTGCATCTATTTTAAACCAAATGTAGAAATGTGTCATTCTTTTCTATTTTCTACTCTTCTGTTTGCTATGAAAAACTCTGGGAAAAGCTCATTTAACATAGTTACTTCTCCCAGCATTAGTCTTATTTTATTTAAATCCTCAATTTTATAGAGGATTGCCTTTAGAATAAAAAAAACTGATCCGTGATCTGCAGCACCAATTCTGATTCTGCTATTGGGTGTACTATACTTACAAAGTCCTTCACCTGTCTGCAGCCATCCATAGCAGATTGCAGCAAATCAGTTATTGTTTTGGCTAATTTCTCTTGAGTTTCATGTGGCATGTGGGCCACTTTGTACAGGGGTAGTACAGAATCAGTTCCCAAAGTTTTGTTCAGAAACTGTTTAAACTGTTCCTCACTTTCATTACCATGTGTTTTATTTTCCCTCTCTTGTGTCTCCATTGTCTCTGTACCTGTTCCCTTTCTAGTCCTTTTGTTCTTATATTTGTGGGAGTTTTTTCTTTTACTATGGTGTCTACATCATCCACCCTTAGTGTTATCTCTTCTTGTTTTTTTATTTCTGTTTTGTTGTTTTTTTATCTTTTTTTGTTTTAATTTTGCCCTTATTTTGCTTGTTTGTATTCCTCCTTCTTTGCTTATCAATTTTTCCTTTTTATTTATTTTGTTCCCTACAGTTGCTAATTTCTCTTTCTTTGTATTAGTCTCTATAAGTTCAGGATTTATGCTAAGATCATCCACAGTGCTATACTCAACTTTATCAATTTTATTTTTTGGCATGGTTTTCACTTTGGACTGATTTTCTTTCTTCTGTTCGTCAGCATCCAGACTGTTTTTGCAGTTTTTATCTTTTTTATCCTTCCTTTGTTTTCTTTCTCTTTTCTCCTTAGGTATTTTTATCCACTCTCTCCTTTTCTTTCTGCTGTTGAAATTTTCCTTGTTGCCAAAGCTCTGGAAATTATTTCTCCCATTCTCTACAGATGCTGTCTCCTCTCACCCCTAAGTGCAGGAGCATTATACATTCAGCTTCTGCACTATCTGAATCTGTGTCTATCACTATATATGTGTATTTCTACACACTAAAATGACTAGTGTATAATTGGTTAGCCTTTTGTAAGGGAGAAGTTTCTTGTGGCTGGATCTCATAGCTTCTTTTAGCTCTTTTCTCTGTCTCCATGTTTTCTAGTTTTATCCTATTTTATATATCTATTTCTATATATACAGTATATATAAATATATATATATATATATATATATATATATATATATATATATATTCCTTTTGTAAAGGCTACATCTTGTTTAATATCTATCATTTGTTTCTATAGAAGCATATTTGAATTAAATGGATCTCTTAGAGTTAACATCACATCTCTTGTTATTCCTTCTATGTCTGGCATTCTTGTACTCTCTGGGCTCACAGACCATGAGTCTATACTGTTAGTCCTATCCCTGTCATATTCTGCCCCCATAACTGTGTGTGTGTGTGTGTTTTGTCAGACTCTTTATTTAGATTAGAATTATTGTCTTGTGTTGTTGTCAGGTTATCTTCACAGTCCTCTCTAATAGACTCCCTCATATTTTTACTTTCATGTCTATTATGGAAAAGTTATGGAGGACATTTGAAAAACTGAGTTTAATCTCTCCTAATTTATCTTCCAGTTCTATGTTGTTTTCTTTGGCCTGATTCTTTAGCCTTAGGGTTTTATCTTTGTCGTTAACCTCTAAATTTTCCATTATCTCCACGTATTCCTGAATACTTTGTGTTTTTCCCACATTCTTCACTATATCTCCATTGAGGTAGAGGAATATAAAGGCTCAATGTTTTTAGACAAACACTTTTTAATGTTATTTTTATTTTTGTATTTTCCTTTCCCCTTTGTGATATTGTCTTGCATTTTATGTAATGCATTTTGTGCATAATGTTTCAATGAAAAGGATCCTTTTCCTTTACCTTTTCTATCTCCTTCTTTCCCCCCTTAATCACTAATGTTTCATTGGGTACATTATGTTCTGTGTTCTTGCCGCATCTTGTAACAGCAGGCATGAATCCCTTAAGTGTATACAATCTCAAGTATACTGCTAATATAAAAAATAAACTGTATATATCAGTTTTTAAATCTGTTATCAAGATTTAAAGTTTGTTCAATAACAGTATTTCATAAACAATACATTTAACAATGCCATCACTGAACAAATATATATATATACACACACACACACATATACATACATATATATATATATATATATATATATATACACACACACACATATATATATATATGTATGTAATATATCAAAGCTAAATACCAGAAATGCTCAGAATTCTATACAAATAGGCAACGGGCAATATACTGTCCCACCGGAACAGTCCTTCCTTCTGAGTTACAGTATATAGCACTGTCCAGTTCACCAGTTTTCACATTTGCTTACAACTGTAAGTCTTTGTTCAGACAGGAATGCTTACGTACCCAGACCAATAGGTATCTTGGAATATTGCTAATTATACTTGACAAATGTCTTAGTTCAGTCTTGGTCTGGCTTTGTATAGATCTGCCCTCCTTTTGGAGAAAAGTACCATATGGTAAATTGCAGTTGTTTCCAAGTATAGTTGTTCTCAGGAGTGTTCAGAATCAGGTAGTCCAGGGCTATCCTGCCCTCTATTTCAGCTCTTATTTCCACTAAAACAATAAAAAACTAAAAGTAATATCATATGGTTTCTACAAGGTATCACCAGCTACAGTTGCAGGCACTCAGTATACAAATCCTTGAAATGTTTCTAGAATATTTATATTTTAGTCATACATTTCCAGAATGTTTCTAATTTATTTTTGTGTTACTTAAAAATCATTAAAAATAATCATTCTGATCCTAAAAATCCTGTAGCTCCTATCTCTCAGCCCCAAATTACCACACTCAGAACTCCCAACAGACAGTTCCACACTAAAGAACCTATATTTTGTGCAGATCTTAAAACTAGCTACTTGCATAAATTTCCCATTTACAGATGAATACAAAAACAAATGGTATAAAATAATGACCAATGATAATACAATGATGCAATAATAATTACTTACTTGCTCTGTGTAATTTTACAGAATATAGGGTAACTAGCTAATTTTCTCTCAGCGGTTAATCTTCTCAGTTAACCTACAGCTGCAATGCCACAATGCCAGTTACTAAAAAAAGGAGCAAAAGGAGAAAAATGCATGCTCAAATGCTACAGTGTTCTCTCTATCCACTGACTGAAAAAAACTTAAATGCAGCCATATTTTGTTTAATCGGCCTGTGTTTGCTAATGTAAAAATTAAAAGTAAAAGCCAAAACTCCTTCCTGCCCACGCCAGGACTATGTGAGCAGTAGCAGTATATTTGTGTGCAATATTTTCAGCCTTTTCCCAGCTGGAGGAACTAAAGGCAAGACATGCACTGAAAATATTGAAGAAAGGTACTAAAAAAGGTGTTCAAATGCGCAGAGCTCAAGCTGCCAGCTCTAACTTAGTTCTATTCTGCTCAGTGTCTCTGGTGCATGTCCCTACACTACTCCCCTTATATTTGAACTGTTTCTTACCAGCTAAACATGCTCAGGATATGCACTTCAGATGATACTACTATATCAATTTTGTAACTAGGCAATTAAGTATTTAATCAGAACTCTTCAAAGGCATTCTCTTATACCAGAAGTACATTAATTATCTTAGCCCCGAAGTCAGTTGCTTAACAATTAACTAATTAATTAGATAACTCTAGCTTTGAATGCCTGCTTAATTTTCCAACTGCACTGGATACATTTTAAAACAACAGTAAGTTTGGTTATCGAAGTTCGGATTTCAATCCAATGTTATATCCTTTAACAACTGCAAACCAGAATCTGTGATATATTGTACTACTAAATATATTCCCTTACAAGGGATGATTTCATACATAGGTGTGTTACACACTTCGGGCCACTTAGAACACAATAAAAGAAAAAGTTACAAAAATGTACACGAGGGCCTGGATATTCAAAGCAGTTGCACATGGCATAACTAGGTTGCACATGCGCAACTGCGGAAATGCACCATGCAGTGATATTCAGTGGGAGCCATTGTGCAGCGCAAGTAGCAGTGTGCCAATGCACAACAGTAATGAATGCATGCACAAGGGCAGGGGGTGTTCCCATGAATATGTGGTACAGTGCGATATTCAACCACTGACCCATGACGCACGTGTGGAGCAATGTCCAGATGCGCCGAGCAGACTTGAGCCTATAAAAACAAGCAGCAAGCAAGGAGACAGCACCTGCACCAGAGGGGAGCAACACAAAGAGAGAAAAAGAAAGGCAGACAGAGAGAGAAACAGACAGACAGAGAGAGAGGGAGGGGGAGAGAGAGAGAGAGAGAGAGTGAGAGACAGAGAGAGACAGAGAGACAGAGTGACAGTGAGAGAGACAGGGAGACAGACTGAGTGAGAGTGAAAGAGTGAGAGAGAAGGAGCCACCAGACCCCAAAGGGAGTGACACAGGCATCCACAGGGGTGTGGGACAGAGGCTGCAGGTGACAGCAATCCAAGGGTAGGTGACACAGGAGGGAGCCCGGCAGAGATAAAGGCACCACCCCATGGTGGCAAGCGGTCCACTGGAGCCGGATGCCCAGGAGGAGACTGGACAACAGGGGCCATACCCAATGCAGACTTCTAGATGGAGGCTGTAATGAGGGGTGTGAGGAGGCAGGAGGCAAAGCAACATTGCCATGGAAGGGTCCATCAGTGGTACCCCCAGAACAGGTGGTATCGGCCCCGCATCAGCTTTGAGACCCACACTGATATGGGAGATTGGGGGCTGGGTGATTCTGAGGCAGCTCTGTGAGTTGTGCAGTGAGGAGATGCAGGCATCTGCTAGATGGAGCCATGCCCTGACAGTGGAGACAAAAGTGACAGCCGTCATGTGCCTGCTTGCAACAGGCATCTTCCAGAGACCAACAGGGGGCACCACAGGCATAATCCAGTCGGCCACATCATGGCCCCTCACACAATTCTTCAATGCCCTGCTGCCACATACTGCAGACTACATCCATTTCCCCAGCACACAAGCAGAGCATACAGCAACCATGCAGGAGTTCCACAGGGTAGCACAGATGCCTGGCATGCTAGGGGCCATCAACAGCACCCATGTGAGCATCCGCATGCAACCTGGCCTGGAGGGGTTAGCATATGTGAATAGGAAGGGCTACCCCAGTGTCAAACTGCCAGGTGGTGTGTGATGCCAGGGGGTGCATAACCAATGTCTGTGCCACACACCCTGGGAGTGCACATGACACATTCATATAGTACAGCTCAGCACTGTGCCACAGGTTCAAGAGTGGGGATATCTCTACAGGACACCTAGTGGGTGAGTATGGCAAGACCATGAGTAGCTGGGTACAGCAGGGCATGGGAGGTGGGTGGGCAGGGCAGGTGCACTGGTGGGAGCACCAGGGATGGGCAAGGGGCACAGCGACAGGGGACACCAGGCTAACCATATATCTTTCCACACAGGTGACAGTGGCTACCCACTCAGGCCCAGGCTGCTCATCCTGTACCAGTGCCCATCATTCCCAGAAGAGGACCAGTACAATGAGGCACACGCCAGCGTGTGGAACATCATTGAGCATGTGTTCGGGATGCTGAAGGCATGTTTCCATTGCCTAGACAGGTCTGGCGGTTCCCTACAGTGCAGCCCCTCAAAGGCCTGTGGCCTATTCCTGGCTTGCTGCATGCTGCACAACATGACCATTGTCTGTGGGATAGCTGTTAAGGCTGAAGAGGGGGACAGCAGTGGGGACAATGTGGGAAATGGGCTGGGATGGTGGGTACCCCCCCTTGGTGGAGGGATCCCCGGCTCCTGAGGATGACACACCAGCATCAGGACATGATTGCACAGGAGTGCTATGCCGCACTCAGGTAGGTGGACAGACCCTCATGCACTGAACAGACACAGTGGCATGGCACACAGGCATGTGCAGGCATGGACATGGGCATGCACACACAGGTGTGGGGCAGGGGCGGGGGGTGTGCCACACAGCCACACACAACACCACGCAGCACTGAACAGCAACTGACACACACACACACACACACACACACACGGCATGCGCCCAGGTGCTAGCACGTGGTGTGGATCAGATGCAGGGTGCCAGTGCGCAGGCATAACCAGTGCTGTGCTGCCATCATCACGCACATGCCACATGGGCCAGCAGCCGGACGGGTGTGCACATGGGCAGCATGTGGCGCGACACACAGGTGCCATGACTGTGTCATGCACACACACATTGCACAGGTGCACACAGTGTGGTGACAGCAGACAGCAGACAGGGCATCGAGCACATCAGGTCCACTGCGCAGACACATGGCTGCCATGGACATGGGAGTGTTGTGGCTGCTCTGCAGCCAAAGGCAGCTCAATGGCCATGGGGAGGTATGTGACTGCTCCCCAGGGGTCAAACTGTGGGAATGAGAGACTGGGTCCTTGCAGGAGTCTGTAGGCACCCATACAGGCCCACCCCAGGCATGCCTGGGATGCCAACGGTGGTGCTCAGCATCAACACTGAGGGTGTCACCAAACACTGGGTCCATGGGGTGGACAGTGCACTCTGCAGTGACTGTGGCAGGTAGCCATGTCCTGTGGCAGCCAGTGGCACAAGGCCAACCAAGATCATATTGACTATGCGGTCCAGGGATGCAATCGTGTCCTCCTGCAGGCATTGTATGCCCTCCAGGACCTGCATGGTGCCCCTCTCATGCTGCTCTACTGCCTGGCACACCTCTGCATGGAGTGCATACACCCCAGCTATGAGCAGCACTTGTTGCTCCACGGAGGCCCGCAGCAATCGGGTGTGCTCAGTCAATGGGTCAGCGCCCAGGGGTGCATGGGCATGTCACCATCCCACCAGTGGTGAATGACCATGCTGCATGGCCCCCACTCAGGTGGATGCTGCACAGTGTGGTCTCCATGGGGTAGGTCAATGTCAGGCACAGTGGCGGCGGATGCTGTGCCTGGCCGCCCAACGTCACCAGCCATCTGCTGCTGCTGCCACCCCTCTGGCCCCTGTGTGCTGGCCATCACCTGCGCAGTTGCACCACCACCATCACCCAGTTCTGCTGTGTCTGCACACACAGCAGAACCAGGGGCAGTGGCAGGCAGCTGTTCCACCACCAACAGGCCACTGATCGTGCTGCCAGTTATGGTGGTAGGTATGAGTGTCTCCCTCATGGCAACACCCCCGCAGTCCAGGATGACGGTCATGTCATCATCAGTGTCAGACCGTGCCCAGATCTGTGTCTCCATGCAGAGCACTCCATGGCTGGCATCCTACTGGAACACAGCCAAGGCCTCATCTGCCACCATGCCCAGGACATTCAACTGGATGGCGGTGGTGTGCTACAGCTGGTCTGTCCCCTGGATGCCCATGGAGATGGATGGCTGGTCCTCCAGGGCTTGGCCTGCCCCCACGGCAGCTGCAGGCACCCCTACCACTGCATGTTGGTGTGCCAGTGCTGTAAGGGAAAACAGATGTGTTAGTGCCACCATACAAGCAGCCCCCCCGGCATATCTATCATGCAGTGATGGGCTCCCTCCTGTCTGGAAGCCACTGCCCGGCACACCCTCAATTGCGATGCACCACATGGTGGCTGCCACCAGCTCCTGTTGTGCCATGAACTGTGGCACAGAAGCTTGGCCCCCACCAGTGGCTGTCCTGGCAGCCCGTATGGCCACCACCATTTCCTTTATCCAGCATTTGTCAGTGCCCACCTTCTTTCTGCACTCCTGTGCAAACCACTGGTGGTTGCCCTACTGGTTCATGGCCACTGCCACCTCCACCCAGGCCATGGCCCTGGCCTGTGGTGTGTCAGTGGCACCACTCAGCAATGGCTCCCTGTCGATGTATGCCTCAATAAGGGTATCGGCTTCTGCCTTTGTAAAGTTGGGCCAGCACTTGCAGGCAGGTCCATGCTCCTCACCCTTCTCATGCTCAGACATGTTTCTACCTGTGGACATGGTCATGTGGTTACTGGCTGCAGCGGCACACCCCATCCATCCTCCTGTGCTGGCTGTTTCCATGGCAGGTGCAACTTACTTAAGATGGTTGCAATACCGGTCCATGGCCTGTGCTGTTGTGCGTCACCTTTATAGCGCATCGCATGAAAATGAGCTGTTGTGCAATGGTAATGACGTGCAAATATCCCCAGTGCACCATGGGTAGGCTGATGAGCTCATTTGCATGTGACAGCTGAAAATTGCACACTTGCACCTTGTGCAATGAAATTGCTCTGGCGCATGTCGTGGCACAATGCTATGACATGCACAGTGTGCCGGCCACAATACGCATGCGCCGTGACTTGTGCTACTGCCTATTGTGCACTGTGCACTAGGAGCGCTATAGGGCCCATAGCGCCTAATGCACCATGAACCCTTTAGCACCCAGGTGCTATAGGGCCCATGGCGTTCAAGCATTATTAAGCCTATGGCGCTCAGGCACCGTAGGGCCTGTGTTATATGGTGCACTATAGGGCCCATGGTGCTCAGGTGCTATATGGCCAATGGGGCTCAAGCACTACTGTGCACTATGATATGTAGGCCCTATAGTGCCCATGTGCACTTTGCACATGTTGACCCCTGACCCCTGTCCTGACCCTATGCCCCCATGGGACTCCTGCTCCACATGCTGGGTGGGCGATGCCCATACCGCACATCCATGGTGATGCGTGATTGGTGGATGCCACTCAGCCGTCCACAAGGCACGCATCCCTCACACGTTGTGCACATGCGCTATTGGGTGCCATTTTGTATGACCACTCGTATAGGCAGCATGGCATGGCATGGTGTGCAACATACTCACAACTGCAGCCAGGTGGAGCTTGTAAACCTTGTGGCACAGGTAGAGCTACATGCTGCAGGCCTGTGTGGGCAGCAGTCCCTGCAGCAGGCCAGGATGGATGTGTGGCAGGCCATAGCTGCTAGCCTGGTCCAGGCCACAGTGATGCAATGCACTGGGAAGCAGTGCCACCACAGATACGGTGACCTGATGCGGAGGAACCTTGAGCAGCTGAGGGTGCTGCAGGCATATTTCTGCAGGGGAGGCCATGCCACGACCAGGTAAGTGGGCACATACTGCTTCTGTGCACAACCGCCTTACCATGGTGTTGGCTGGGCTGCCAGCCATGCCGGGGTAGCACTGCCATCATGTGCCCTGTGGTGTAGCATTGCCAGACGCCGGGTGCGCTGCATCACTGCCCTGCGGCTCATGCCCGGCTGGGGCGCACACTGTGCATAGTGGTGGGGCAGTGGGCTCATGCTGTGGCTGTGTTCTGATGAGTGTGTCTGTCTGTATTCCTTGCCTAGGGCTTGAGGATCACTGCCATGCTAGGGTGGCAGGGTGCCAAGTGGGCTGCAGCAGGCTTCTGCAATACATCTGGCTGGGCGAGCTAGCCCATCTGGAGGAGGTGGAGCGGCTGCGGGACCAGAACATGCAGTGCCACAGCGGGCAGGTAGGCACTGTTCTGTTCCTTTACTTTTTACCAGGTGGTCAGCAGGGGTGGCGGTGCGGCCATGGCCACCTGTGCCATGTGCCGTATCAGCTGTGTGTAGCGTACCGTGTGGTGTGCATGTCACTGTGGGGCAGCCATTGCACATGTGTGGCAGATGTTGGTGGGATGGGTGTGTGTCCAGCTGCCACTGGGGTTGCTGTGGTGCTGCTGCATTACTGTGCCACCTGCCTGCCACTGAGTGGTTGGGTGGCCCTTGGGCAGTGGTACCCATTGCTGTGCACTGTTGTGGCATGCTGGAGTGTTGGCAGGCATTGGCCCACCCACTGTGGATGGCCATGGTGCCACTCCGTGGGCATGTGTTCCCACTTTTCTCTGCACACAGTGGGAGGTCATGGTGTCTATGGACATGCACTGATCATCTGTCCATTCCTTTGCCATAGGCATCTGGAGGAGATTGTGGCTGCCGCTGTACTGCCGGCTCCTGTGGCAGATTATTGTGATTACCTCCACCACTTTTGAAGTTGCACAACAGACACGGAGGATGGTGCTGTGTGACAGGCTGAGATGGAGGTGCCAGATGGCGGCAGGACATGGCTGCCCATAGTGGGACCTCTACCTCCTCCTTGCCCCTGCCTTCCCCTACCTTCCCCCGTCCCACTGTACAGTCCCTGCCCCCTCTCCTCATCCCTCACTCTCCTACCCTGTCCCTCTGGTCTTATTGTAAATAGTTGTTTAATACATTTTTCAACCTTACCTGCCTGTGTCTGTGTCTGCTTTGCAACTGGTGAGTGGGGCCATGCTGTAGTGGTGTGGTGGGTGTCTGTGTGGTGTCCCTGTGTTATTGTGCAGGCCGTGCATGGTGGTGTCCTGCCCTTCAGTCAGTGGCTGTGCCTTGGGGTGGCCATGGGCTGGCTGTACAGGATGCGTGGCGTGTGTGTTTGGCGATGTGTGCCAGGGTGTGGCTTGCTGTGGTCTGGCTGGGTGGGGGTATGCCGTTCAGTGGGGGGGCAGTATCATCTCACCCTTGGCCAATGGTGCCATCTGTTCCCTGAGTCCACTGCCCTGCTGCTGGGGGTGGGGGGCCAGCTGCCTGTGTGCACCCTGTGGGCAGTGGTCACCTGTGGCCCACCGCTGTGTGTCTCTGCCACTGTTTCTGATGAATAAGCACTGAGTGATGTGTTACAGAGAAGAGTAAAGTGTTGTTCCATATGCAAAGCTACTGGATTTAAATCAGAGGAGACAAACAATAAGTCCTATTGTCAGGCAGTCTGGGCCCAGTCCAGGAAGGGGTCAGTTTAAGGATGAAGAATGCAAAGGCACCTGGTGTCATAATGGGCAATCATATGGTCAGCAGGGCCTGGGGCAGGGCGGAGATGGAGAGTCAGTAGAAAAACGTGCAAACCCTTCCCTTAAAAAAATAGGGACCTTGTAGTAAAAGAAAGCTAATCCCTAATTTAAATATCTTCTTATGCCTCAGGAAACACTTGAAAAATATTGCATTTACTCACAAAACATAAGAAATAAATAGGGTACTGCAGATGTTCTAAAGCAGCAGAGCACCAAATTGATTTTTCCAAAAAGTTAGTTTCTAGTTATAGTTATTACAAATATTAGTATGCCTGTAAAATTTACTTTAACATATACTTCCCCTGCTGTATACAATATATACTGTATATGTATATTATACTGGCACAGTAGTGCCAGTATAGTTAGGGTAGAATGAAGTGCTCAGTGTTAAACCCCTAACCTTGCATCTTAATAACTTTGGTGATGTTTGACACAATTGAGCCAAATTTGGTATGCACTGACTGGGAAGCAAGTTCTGAAGACATGTGGGGCCAGATATTCAAACTGCACCCAAAATGTGCGCAAAGGCAGGAGCAAGCACAAGTCAATTGCGCACATGCACAATAGATGAGATATTCAAACATGGAGCAAGTCCAATTGCGCAACCAGCCAACGTCTGAATATTGCACAACCTGTGCCATAGCACAACCAGGAAGAGGAAGCTGAGCAGATATGATGCGCCATAGTGCAACAAGGCCAGCCCAGCTCAGCAGTCCAGAGGTGCCATAGTGCAAGCAGAGAGCCCCCCAGCAGCAGAGCAATGGAACGGCACAACCAGGGAGGTAGGCAGGGGCTCACCACCCATGCCACAGATGGGCACGGGAACACACTGCATAACTAACAATACACCCCCACACCCTAAGCACAGCATCACTGGGGAAGGGATGGAATATCCACTGGCCCATGGGGACAAGCCAACAAAGCACAGTTGGGCCATGGTGCCCCAGCACACCCACTGGCAAGCTGAGACTGCCACACAAAGGGCGGACAACCCAAGTGCACAACAGCACCCCCCCTTTGCACAGCACACCCTGCACTGGTACCCCAAGACACCACCCATGAGCAGTGACTGTGACTGTCGCTGCAGGAATCCTCATGCCCCCCACCACACTGCAACCTTGTGTACCACAGAACCATACAAACCAGACCCACCAGGAGCACCCAGCGGTGTGTGGCAGCATACGGCCAGACCGGCTGAAAGCCACTACCACACCAGGGACACCTCCCCAAGCACACACACACACATTCCCAAGACAATACCACCCCAGATGCCATGCACACCACTGCAACTGAGCACCTATAGCCAGCTTCAAATCAGAGACCACCACAGTATTCATAACAAAATAGATTTATATAAAGAAAATATGAACAGGAACAACAGGAACAGACAACTATGTACAACTATATACAAGACAAGGGTGGGGGTATGGGTACAAGGTAGGGGTGGGTAAGGGGGCAGGAGTGAAGAACTGGGTGAGGGAAGGCAGGGTGTGAGGGATGGGTAAAGAGGGTAGGTGCGGGGCAGCTACTACCCACCAGGCCGCACATCAGCCGGCTGCTGCTGGTCCAGGGTCCTCCTCCTACGCCTCACTCCCCTTCGTTGCATGTCCCTCAGTATCTTGAGGGACTCCAAAGAGATGTCCAGCAGGCGGTGGACAGCCCACTCTATCCTTCTCAGGACCTGGACACCTAGGACAAGGGAACAGAATCAATGGCTGTGACTGTCCACAACCCTGAAGCCCACCCAACATGCATGGCATACAGCCAAGTGCCCCGCTCCTGTGATGGACTGCACCCACCCACAGTGACTGTGCACAAGACAAGCCCAACCAGGCAGCAACAGCCATGTTTGCCACTGCACACACACCCCACCCATGACCAGCACAGCACAACCAAGGCTGTACAGTGATGTGGCTACGTGGTAGGAAGTTAGTGCCACAGCCATGTGCCCAGTGCATGCATGGACCACCAGTGATGCACACCCAGACATGCAGTGCCACTGGACAGTGCTGACTGTCACACGTCGTGTGCATGGCAGTGTTGTACATGGATAATGGCCATGCCCTGCCACCCCCACAGCATGCAATAGCATTCATAATGTCATGTCACTCACCCTCATCAAACCACTGCTGCTGTGGCTGCTGCTGCTGCTGTTGCTGCTGCTCATGCCATGGCTCAACACCGCCACCACCACTGCCACCACCTCGGACAGCCACCACTGCCACCCCTCTCTGTGCCTCATCCTGGGTCTGCCTCCACTCCACCATGCCTGTGGGAAACAAAAGGTGAGAAACACATCAGTGAAATCCCAAAGCAGACAGCCCCCTGCCCCAATGAGTGTGCCTGCCCACACAGCCAGACCCATACATCACACACCTGTAAACACTGCCACAGCCAACCATAGACCAACCCTCCCCCATGTGCTGGTCACAATACACAGTGTTACCCATGCGGACAATACAGGTGCATAGACGTCTCACCCTCCTGGCCTAGGCACCATGCCCCTCCTGGCACGTGACCGTAGGCACGCCAGCAGTGCCTGCTCCCTCCTGTGCAGGTCACCGTACTGGTGCCTGCACTGCTCCGCTGAGTGCTGCCGGCCAGTGGGCTCCTCAAGTTCAGTGGCCACCTGCTGCCACACATGTGTGTGGGCCACGTTCAGGGATTCATTCCCAAACAGTGGCCCATGGTGAGGCTCCACCACAGCCACCAGGTTGGCCAGCTCCAACGCACTCCACTGTGGAGCTCTCCTCCGTGCCATCCCTGCAGGTATATAGTAGGCAATATGGCACTCCACAGCGCGGCAACCCCACGTGGAAATGTTGTGCAATACAACTCCGTCAGTCCCTATCGCACTGTTCGTATAACGCCGTCAGTCCCTATCGCGCTGTTACTGAACAGCGTGATTGAGCTGCAGACATGCCATATGTACAGCACCAAGAGGGCAAAGGTCGGGCACAAGGTCATGGGTCTCTGGCACAAGGCCACGCACAGCGCCATCGGACGTCTACATGTCCAGCACGATTGGTCAGCCTGCGTGCCACTGCCACAGTGGACTACTGCGCAGTTGTGCCACAGCGCCATGTGGTGACCGGCGCTGTAGAGCCACTGGCACAATGGTGGCCGTGTCCTGAATTGCCGATCGCGCACAGCACGTCATCAGCATGGCAGACACCTGTGTAAGCTACCTGGGCATGCACAGTGCGGTGTACTACGCAGTCACAGAACTGCACTATTGGCTCAGCCGGCTCAACCGTAGTGCGCAAAGCACAACAGCGCAATATTCAGCCGTTATATGCAAATAATCCGATCAGCCATTCAATGGCGCAGTGGCGTGATTTGCATCTAATTAAAGTTGCTCCACTCCTAATTTGCATGCATTGCGCTATAAATGTGCAACATTGATCTGCAGTGGCCATATTCAGTTACTGCAGCTGATAGGTGAGCTGCATGCATTTTGCTGTTCTGGACCATGGCCCCAGAGAAGCTGTGTACTGCACAGTCACTGGTGACCACTCTCACCCATACAGGCCGTGAAATGACCGAGCGAGGACTGGGTGAGGAGGATGATGGTGGGCGGAAGAGGAGGCCCAACTTTACCAAGGCGGAGACAGAGCACTGTTTGAGGCATACCTAGCTGAGGAGCCACTTTTCAGTGGATGGCGGGGGCACCCCTCAGGCCCAAGCTGCTGCATGGGAGGGGGTGGCACGTGCCGTCAACCTGCACGGCAGCCACCAGCGCTCCGTGCAGGAGTGTAAAAAGAAGATGGGGACCGACAGGAGGAGGGTGAAGGAGAAGGTTGCAGCCATCAGGGCGGCACGTGCTGCTACAGGCGGTGGACAGCCGGAGGTGGTGCAGCTGACCCCATCAGAGGACATGCTCGCTGCAAGCATGCAGCGCCGTGCCATTGAGGGTGTGCCTGGAGGTGGCTTCCAGACAGGTGGTAGCCCATCACTGCATGGTATGTCATGTTGGGGGGGGGAAGGTAGTTCACATGCACTAACGTGTCCTTCCTTTCTGTTACAGATCCTGTGCATCTCCAGGGGTCAGCAGTGGAGGGCCTGTCCACTGCGGACAGCCACCCGGAGTTGGAGGAGGGCCCATCCACCTCCGCAGATTGCCAGCATGCACTGAGGCAGTGTGCATGGCCATCTGCCTTCACAGATGTTGAGACAGGTGTGGGGAGTGCCCTTCCTGTGTCCTAGTGGTCTGGCATGCAAGCATGCCAGCACGCTGCAGCTGTGGTTGTGGCACAGACCTGCACCATCGATGATGCACTGACCACTATGGGCATTGACATGTGTGTGTCACAGGATGGACACACAGCAGGCCAGCACACGCCCATGGATCTAGCTGGTTCCGACGTGTGTGCCAGCATGACAGCACAGTCCCAGGCTGTGCCTGTCAGCACCGGTGGGGCAGCACCAGTGGCTGTGCAGGTCACTGGCACTGTTGTGGCCACAGCAGGGAAACCACTGACCCCATGGGCACAGCAGGCAAAGGGGCAGCAGCAGCAGTCACCCACCGGGACTGGGGGTACAGAGCTCAGCGGTGATGGAGGTGCACCGCCTGTAGACATGCCCATATCTGGTCCTGGTGAGCAGTGCCCACCCTCAAGGGGTGCTGTACATCAGGCCCTTCCAGACCCTGAGGGACAGGTTGCCGATGTGGCAGATGACCTCTTTGATGAGCACACCCGCCTGCTGCAGGCATCAGTACAGCAGCAGATGCGGGTTGCATCATCTGTTGAGGTACTGTGTGTGGCTCTGGAGTGGCACAGCAGGGACAACAAGAGGATCATGTCCCAGATTGACCATATGCGGGTGGATGTGACCGCCGCCATTGACAGGCTGACACAGGCAGTGATCAGTGCCGTGGCCACATTGGGCACACAGTCAGGTGCCCCTGTGCCGCTCACACTGTGCAGTACACTATCCACTCCCTGTTCCCAGCGTGGTGTGACACCCACCCTGTCGATGCTGGGTTCAGCTGTGGGCATCCCGAGCACCCCTGGTGCAGGTATGTTTGGTATGCTGCAGACCCCTGTGTGGACAAGGTCGCGTTCGCACAGTGGGACTCCTGGTGGTCCATCGGTGCCACCCCATGTGGCCCATGCTCAGCCTGCCAGTGCTGCTGGGTCTCGGTGGGGCCGCCCACACATCCGAGGTGGCTGTGGCACTGTGCCACATGACTGAGCTGTTTCCCAGTGCGGGCCCTGTCTGGTGCTGCCCTGTGTGCAATGTGTGTTTTGGTGGGCAGTGCACTAGTGGGTGCCCTGTCCTACATGCCGACACATGGACCACCTGCACACCCTCCTGACTGCTGTCCACAGGTGCATGTGCATGATGATGCCTGCATTGCACTATACACCAAGGTGCAAGGGTGCCCAGCATCTGACACATGTACATGGACAGTACAGGTGGTGGTGGTGGCCTGTGGACATGTGTGTTTCTCATGTCTGTTCCTGCTCTGTTGTGCACCTGCCCCTGTGCACTTTGTGCCTGGTGTGTGTGCGTGTGTCTGTCCATGTGGCTTGTGGCTGTTCACCCCTCCCTGGTTGTGTGTTTGTGCTCCTGTACCCTGCCACTCCCCTCGCCGTCATGCACCCCTGCTGTGTTACCCTGTGTGTATGTGGGTTGTGCCCTGGACAGTGTTGGTTGCACATGGCCCCATGACTTACCTGTGTTGTGCTAAGTGCTCCTCTGTGATGGTGTCCCGGTGCAGCTGGACCAGCCGGATCAGTCGGGGATCACGCCGTCCAAGGGGAGGCTGCTCATCCCCATCATCACCGGCGTCACCAGCATCCCCATCGCTGTCCCCCTCCTCGACCTGTACGGCTATCCCACAGTCTTTGGCCATGTTGTGCAGGATGCAACAGGCCAGGAATATCCCACAGACCTTTGAGGGGCTGTACTGTAGGGCACTGCCGGAGGTGTCTAGGCATCGGAAGCGTGCCTTCAGCATCCCAAACACCTGCTCGATGATGTTGCATGTGGCGGCATGTGCCTCATTGAAGCGTTGCTGCAATTGGGTCATGGACTGCCGGTAGGGTGTGAGCAGCCAGGGATGGAGTGGGTATCCACTGTCACCTGTGTGGAGATAATGGAGGTTAGTGTCATGTTCAGGCCCATATTGCCCCTAGCCCTGTGTGCCACTCCCATGGCACCTGTGGCTTACCCACCCTTGTCCCCGCTTTGCCAATCCTACATGCATACTCACCCACTAGATGTCCTGTGGGGATGACCCCACTCTTGAATCGATGGCACAGTGCTGACTGGTACCATATGAATGAATCATGTGCTCCGCCAGGGTGCGTGGCACAGACATTGATGATGCGCCCACTGGCATCACACACCACCTGGCAGTTGACACTGGAGAACCCCTTCTGATTGTGATAGGTGGCCCTATCGGGGCCAGGTGGTGTGCGAATGCCCACATGGGTACAGTCTATCGCCCCTAGCACGCCAGGCATACATGCTACCCTGTGGAACTCCTGTATGTTTGCTGTACGCTCTGCCATGGTGCTGGGGAAATGGATGTACTCCGCAGCATGTGGCAGCAGTGCACTGAGGAATTGGGTGAGGATGAGTGAAGTGGCTGACTGTGTTATGCCTGTGGTTTCCCCTGTTGGCCTCTGGAAGGTACCCGTGGCGAGCAAGCACATGCAGGCTGTTACCTTTGTCTCCACTGACAGAGCATGACTCCGTCGTGAGGGTGCCTGCATCACATCACTGCGCAGCTCACAGAGCCGCCTCAGTATTGCCCTGTTCAGGCAGTACTGGCCCACAATCTCTACATCTGAATACAGCTCAAAGCTGATGCAGGCACAGTACTGCCTGTTGGGGACATACCGCCGACGGGCCCTTCCACGGCCACGTCCCCCTGCAGCATGCCTTCTCACCCCCCTCATTACAGCTTCCATGTGGAAGCTGGCACTGTCCATCTCCCTGGCTTGTGTCCCCCCCCGGCTGTTGTTGATCTGTTACCCCCGCTGTCCTGACTGCTACCTCCACAGCACCGGGTACACTTACTGGCCTCTGCACTCTGTGGCCCCACACACCTTCACTTGCCCCTATTCTGTCCTCTACACTCCCTGGCCTGCACTGGTTCCTGCTGTGGCCTGCTCTGTCTGGCTGCCTCATGTGCATTCCCTGTTATGTTCTTGCGCCTCTTCCTTGAGCCTTTTTATTTTGGCTCATTTCCGCCGTGGTGCAACTTCCGCCTTGATCCACTGTTGCGCATTGCAAGCCTTGAATATCGTGATTGCACACTTTATGCATGGTTCCACCCCCTTCGGTTGCGCATACCTTCATTTGCATTGCACTGTTGCTCAGCATGTTTTCTGTGGCGCAACTGTCTCCTGCTGAATATCGCACTATGGTGCAATTTTGGACTTGCGCTGGTGCAACCCTATTGTGCATGGCGCAACCCTTTTGAATATCTGGCCTGTGATGTTTTGTAATGGTTGCTTATGTGGTTTCTGAGATATGGATGTGTCACATTTAAAAAATGCTTACATTTTTGGGGTTTTACTGCACATTTTACTGCTCTTACCTACATCCTATACAGTATGTAATTTTCCTAAAACTTTTGGAGTTGAAGGGACTTAGTTGGTGGCTTTCGATGATTTCATGAAGAAATATTAATCGATTCCAGACTTTAAAGATTAAAAAAAAAAATTCTGAGCATGTTCAGTAGGGTTTCAGGATAACCCTCTGATGCAAAAGATAAATTTACCTTTTATGAGTGTTTACCTTTTGCAGAATTAGTGTTTTTCCTTTCATGAAAAATGTTTTGGTCTTGATGGCTGACATCTCCCCCCCCAAAAAAAAAAGACCCATTAAAAGTACATAAAAATGATTATTTTTTTCAAAACACCTGAACCTTATTTATGTATGTATTTATTTGAATTTGTTAAATGGGTAGGCCCACTGAGACTAGAAGTCCCTTTTTCAGGGGCAACTCAGAGTTAATTGCATATTGGAACATTGCATAATATGAGAATATAGGAAGTTGACACACAATAAGAATGCAGAACATGAGATAAACCATTAAGTACTGCACAGAGTATAAACAATATTCCAGGAGTCACCATACAATGGAGATATTGCACATTCAGAGATGTGATAAGTAACAAGGTTTCAGACAAAGACATTAACAGGCATTCATGGACATTTGGGTAAAGTGCATGTAAAGTGCCCGGACATTAGAAAGGGGTTACCAGGCAGAGATATGTAGCAGTGTAGGCAGGGAAGGAATTTCAGCAGTTGCACAGACACTGAGTAAACTTAGCAAGTGGACCTTTAGGAATCACTTAAAGAAGATGAGGGAGGAACAGTTTTGAGCCTCTAGTGTGAGCTTGCTCCAGAGGGATGGGGCTGAGATAACAAATGACCTTGAGCCCTAGCCTGTCCTGACCCTTGAAACAGTGAGCATAAAAACATTCAAGGAGCTGAGGTGCTGATTTGCATTCCTCTACTGTTTTGGAGTCAATGACTCCAGCCGGTAGATCATTCCATGGGTCAACCACTCTGTCTGTGAAGAAAAACCTTCACATGTTGCCCCTGAATCTTCCTCTTCTCAGTTTCATCTCATGTCCTCTTGTCCTACTGGTGCTAGTGACCATAAAGAGCTCCTGGATGGAGGCTCTGTTTATACACTTCAGAAACTTGAATGTCTCAGTCATGCCCCCTCTATCCCTGTGCTGTTCCAGGGAGTACATGTTGAGTTTCTGTAACCTGCTTACATATGGCAGCTTATGGAGACCGTGTATCGTTTTTATTGCCTTCCTTTGTGCTGTCTCCAATCTGTCTATGTCCTTCCTGACATACGGTCTCCAGAACTGGATGCAGTACTCAAGATGGGGTCTCACCAGGGCCCTGTACAGGGACAGGATCACCTCCTTTCTTCTACTTGTGATGCCCCTTCCTATGCATCCCAGCATCCTGCTGGCCTTCTTTGCTGTCCTTTTGCATTGTCCGCCTACCTTCAAATTGTTTGATATGATAACCCCTAGATCCCTCTCCTGATGGGTGGTTGCTAGTTTCTCCCCTCCCAGGTAGCAGTCTGTCTCTGAGTTGCTGTTGCCCAGATGCATAACTGCACTTTTTTGTGTTGAATTTTAACTGCCACAAGTTGGACTAATGTTCCAGCCTGAGTATGTCACTTTTCATTTGCTCTACCCCCTGTCCAGTGTCCACCCTGATTGCAGAGCTTTGTGTCATCTGCAAACAGTCACACATTCCCTCTGAACTCCTCTCTGATATCTCTGATAAAGATAATAAAGAGTAATGGTCTGAGGACAGATCCCTATGGCACCCCGCTTGTCACCTCCCTATCCCCTGATGCTACCCCATTTACTGTCATGGACTGAGTTCTCTGTTCAAGCCAGCTACTCACCCATGCTACCACATCCTGCCCCACTCCAGTATGGTTGAGTTTGTTTAGCAGCCTTCTGTGTGGTACAGAGTTGAAGGCCTTCCTAAAGTCAACAAAAACAGTAACTATAGTATAAACATCATTCTACAGGTGGTAAAATAATATTTTACACAGTTGCTGACAAGTAGTAGTAGTAGTAAGCAGTACCATACCAACCTGATCAGATTTGGGGAAATGGTTTAATCAGGAAAGGGGAAATTGTTTAACTAGGAAAAGCACAATAAGTCAAAGCTTGTTTCCAGGTGCGACCTAGGAGCACAATAAAGTTAAGTGACTTGCTCAGGATCACACAGTATGCAAATTCAGACTGTAGGATTCAAACCCAGGTCCCCAGGTTTGCATCTCAGAGACCTAAACCACTGCACTATACTGCCTGCAGATTACTGCTACCAACAAAGTCTGGGACATGAAATGCAGTTGTGATATGGACTGTTTGGATCCACTGATGTCATTTTTTTTATTTTTCTATGCTCATTGTGTTCATTCAGTAATTCTGACCTAGCCTGACTTGACGTGTTGCCACTATCATATCATGCATCATATTAAGTGGACCCTATTCTCAAATTTTTTACCACAGGCACAATGGGAGAAACTATTTTGTGGGGAGGTCCTTAGTGTCAGTATGCTTATATTTATTCAGGTATCATGTTTGAAATTAAAGTGAGGAATGTTGACTTTCAGAAATGTGAAACACTCAGCAATTTCTGTTGACAAACAGGCTCTTGCGTCAACAATAACATTATTAGCTGAAATAAATAATTGTTCTGAATAAACGCTAGTAGGAGGGATTTCATGTACTTTATAGCAAATGTGTACTAAAGCAGGCCAAGGCCACATATTTTGTTTGGATTTTCAGTATTTCAAAGGAGCTGCATTCCAATCAATATTGGGCTGTGCCAGGTACATCTCAACAATGACCTGTGCTGAGTCAGTGTTAGAAGAAGTGGATGAAAAAGTTACAATGATACTGTGCAAGTGACTTCAGAGACCTGAAGCTGAACTGTGCAATCATGGGACACTGCTTTATTTTGATGGTGGTGATGAAGAAGACACTGCTGCAGTGGGCAAAAAAGAGGAAGACATAGAAACTACTGGAACACCAGAGGAGCAGCCACTGGATGTTGTGCTGTGTTGTGAAGAAGATCACTCTGAATCTGATTGTGTTCTTCATTCCATGATAGTGTGCGCTTCATCAGTTATTTGTTGTCTATTTATCTCAAAAGCAGTGTCATCATTCAAAAGTTGCTTTGATTTGTATAGTAGGTCCAGGATTGTTGCTTTAATATAGTGATCAGACTGAATCATTTTATGTACTTTTTCATCTTCATCAACTTCTTTGATCATTTATTTGGTCAGATCTTTTTGTATTCTGGTAAGCAACCTGTTTGTGTCATCAATGGTGGCAGCTTGTTGTCTACAGTCTCTAAATTGTTCCTAATCAGATTCAAGCTGTACTTTAGCATTTTTATTAAAGGGACACTGTCAACTTGTTTTTCATCATAGTACTTCTAGTTCAAAACCTATATTTTATGATTTCTTACCTTCTCTAAAATTCATTGATGTTGCTGTTTGTTTTCTCCATCTCTTTGTTTAGTAGAACTGAAATGCATGCTAATGTATATTTATAAACAACTTTGTTTTGTTTACAATCCTGGATCTTTTCTTACTGCATGATTCCTGAAATTTAGAAATACACCCAACAGTGCAGTCACTCACGAGACAGCAGCCTCCTAAACTCCCACTGCATCATGAGGTGCTAGACTGTGTTGTGGGTGTTTCCAAGTCTGGGAAAGATGCAGTTGGAGCTGATCAAGGAATGTAAACATGCCTGTTTTTGTGTGGTAACATCAATATAATAGGCAGTCTGTTTTTTGACTTTTTAAAAGAAAAAGAGTCAGACTCAAACTACTAGCTACATCAGCAATCTTTACAGAATGTTGGCAATCATAAAATGTGTTTTTTAAACTACGGACACTTTGAGACCTAAGGGGGTTGACAGTGTCCCTTTAAGAGCATTGCTTTGCCAAGAGTTGCTGTGTTTGCACTCTACTCACTGGTAATTTCATCAATGGCTGGTGAACTAAAATTACAAACTCCAGCATAGCCCACTGTGGTGGAGTGACATAAATATCAGCATCGCCAATTTTAATTTTCAAGGTTTACCGTCTGAAAGCTTTCTTGTGTTCCAGCAGCTTTCAGAGCATAAGAAAGGTTGAATTCCACCTAGCAGAAATGGCTTGTATCAGTCTATGCAAAGGTAAGTTGTGCTGTTCCTCTATTTTTTTCAAATAAGTGACAAGCGTTGCTTAAGTACTTGAAATTAGTGCAGATTCTTTTGTCACTGCTAACAAGAGCCTTAATGTTATTGTCATCATCAAGAAAAGTGTGAACTAATAAATTCAAGTGGTGGGTATAGCAGTGAGACAAGGAACCTTAGTGTGTAAGCACTGAGGCAAGGGTTACTCCAAAGAGCACTGGCCAGGAAGCCAAGTTTCAAAGAAATACAAAATCACTCATACTCCCATAATACAAAGCATCATGGGCTGTATATGCAAATCACCTCAACATTTTGTGCTGGTTCAACTTTAAGCAGAAATGCATGGTGCCAAAAGGCCTCTCACACAGTCTGCAAAGAGTGCCAACAGAAAACACAGACATGTGTTTCATCCTACCAGGACTCATCAGTGTGCCTCATCTGTATGACACCAAAGTGGAATGAATCAGCTACCCTGAGTTGGTCTATCTGGTTTGGGTTGTGGTGAGCCCAATAAAAGCAAAAAACAAGCTAAAAGACAAGGAACCTAAGTGCGTAAGCATTGAGGCAAGGGTTACCCCCAAGGGCACAGGGTGGGAAGCCAAGTTTCAAAGAAATACAAAATCACACATATTCCCATAATGCAAGGAATTATGGGCAGTATATGTGAATCACCTCAACATATTAGGTGTTCTTTAAGGTCTTCATTTTTCTGGTGATGTAATTATGTGGTACCAAGACTTCTTATGCAATAGAGCTTTCAGAACCATTATTGGTTCATCTTTATACTATTCTCTTCCATTAGTTTGAGTTGTACTCCAGGGTTCAATCCTGGGGCCACTCAGTTTTCCATTATTCATGAATTCTGCTCCTGATAGCTGTACCAAAACAGAAATGATTCTTTATGCTGATGACACCATCATTTTTTGTACTGATCCTAGATCTGATACTGCTCTCTTCCACCTTCAGATCGATTTTGATCACCTGCAGGATTGGTTATCATTAAGCCACCTGGTTTTGAATTCTCAAAAAAACAAAGGTAATGTTTTTTTCTAGGGAAAAAATGTATCTACTGATTTTCCTTTAATCATTGATAGAAAAGGCAATAGAACTGAACTTGTTTTAGTTTTTAGACACTTAGGTATAACTTTGGACAATCAGTTTTCCTTTGAACCACGCATTCAGAATCTTAGGAAAACCCTCCATCAGAGATTGGATATCCTTTATCGTGCCAAATTTCTCTTGACTCTTGAATCAAGAAAGCTATTAGTTCATAGCTTTCTGTTTTCTATACTCGATTATGGAATATTAATATATACCTCTTCATGTACCAATGTCTTGAGCCCACTTAAAGTAATATATCATTCAGCTCTGAGATCCTGGTTAGATTTACCTTTTTGAACACATTGTGCTGATTTGTATAAAGAGTCTTATTCCCTATCCTTTTAAAATTGAGTTATTTTCAAAATGGGTAATTTTTATTTAAAGTAAAACGCAACCTTCTTCCCCGTTCACTTCCATAATGTTTCCTTGGGTAACAATGCATTGTCTACTAGGTCCCAGTTTAATTATAAATTTAAAATACCACTATTCAAGACTACTTTTGGGCAAAGATCTTTATTATTTAGAGTCCCTACTTTTTTCAACAAAATACTGTTAGTAATTGTTGCGAGTAGCCTTATCCAGTGTTTCAAGAAAAAGTTAAAATATTGGCTTGTTTCTAAATCATAATGTATTTGCTTGCATTGCACTTTATTGATTGTATAGTCTGCTCCTATGTTGTATGTTTGTATTTTTATACTGTGTTTTTAGATTGAACTTGTCTCCAATGAAAATTGGCAATTCTACTCATCTGGATTTACAAGTATAAAAAATTAAAATGAAATGAAATGAAAAGGGACTCAATTATTAGGGGTATAGAACTGGGGGGAGCTGGGAAAACTGAAGTAAGGTGCCTGCCTGGTGCCATGGCTTGGAGGGACAGGAAGCTCATCCTCAGGATCATGAGAACAGCTGCAAGGGATTCTGAGCTGGACGTAATTGTCCACCTAGGGACAAATGACTTGGCTCATCATGAGATTAAAGTAGTACAGGAGGACATTGCAGAGTTGGGGAGGGACCTAAGACAAGTAGCACACACAGTATCCTTCTCAGAGGTGCTGCCTGTCAAAAGCATGGGGGAGGCAAGGGTAATTGGCACCATGCAGTTTAATGAATGGTTGAAAGAATGGTGCGGAGCACAGGGGTTTGGCTTCATTGTGGACTGGGATTCCACCTGGAGGGACACCAGCCTATACTGGTAGGATGGTCTGCATCTGTCCAGGAAGGGAACAAGTCTTTTGAGCAATCTGTTTAAATGCTTCATTGGCATGCTTTTAAACTAGTCAAAGGGGGAGGCACTGACAAGCAGCAGGAAAATCCCAGCCTCTCCCTACAAAACAGGGTACTAAATGAGAAAAAGACCAAGGTAGAACAGTCAGTGGGGGATGCTGCAACAGAAGGTAAAGCCATCAAAAAATGGAGAGCAATGAGTACCAATGCCCGTAGTCTGGGTAACAAGCTTCCTGAATTAGTGGCCTTGATGGAGGAGGAACATCTGGATATCATGGCAGTCACAGAAACATGGTACACACAAAACCATGACTGGGATATAAACATACCAGGATACACTGTCTACAGGAGGGACAGGGAGGGTAAAAGAGGAGAAGGAGTAGTTCTTTACATAAGGGAAGGAATAAAAGTAACAGAACAAAAGGGTAAACAGGGAGGAGAAGAAGCACTGTGGGTAAATTTGGAGACAGGCAATGGCACCACGCAACAGGAGTTAGATACAGACTTCTTCTCAGGGGGAGAAAATGGACAGGGAAATGATAGAAAGTATACTTAGAATGGCAGAAAAAGGGGAGATATTGCTGATGAGTGATTTGAATATGCCAGATGTTAACTGGAGTGCAGTTGCAGCTGCCACTTCGAAGAGTGCAGTTATTCTAGATGCCCTACAGGGGGCATGCCTTAGACAACTAGTACTGGAGCCCACTTGAGAGGGAGCAATATTAGACTTGATTCTCTCAAATGGAGATGAAGAGAGGATCACAGATGTAGAAGTGGGTAGCCATCTGGGAACTAGCAGCGACCATCGAACAGTATGGTTCACAATAAACACAGCAATGGAGTCAAGCCATACAAAACAAAAAGTACTGGACTTTAGGAGGGCTGACTTTGCCAAAATGGGTGAGTGCCAAAGAATGCACTAGCAAATGGGCAGGAAGGAGGGTGGAAGAACAATGGGGAATAATAAAACTGCCATCACAGAGGTAACAAGCCTTGTGTGAAGCAAATAAACAAAACAAGATGATGTAAGAAACCACTATGGTTCTCAAAGGAAGTGGCAGGAAGGTTCAAGAGAAAAGAAAGCATTCAGGAAATACAAGGAATCGAGAAGGAGCAGGACAGAGAACTGTATCAGTTAAAGCAAAAGGAGGCTGGGAAGGCAGTCAGAACAGCAAAAGCCCAAACCGAGGAAAAGATAGCCAACTCAGTTAAGAAGGGGGATAAAACCTTTATAGGTACATCAGGGAGCAAAGAAAGACCAAGGGAGGGATAGTGAGACTTAATAAAGGGAGGGAGGGTGGGCAGAGGAGACTGTGAAAAGGCAGAGATACCAAACAAATATTTTGCTCAGTATTTACAAATGAAAAGGGAGGTACATAAAACAAACAGTAGTAACACTCTGGATACAGAAGTTGATACCAGCCCATTTACAGAAGAAAGGGTTCTGAAAGAACTCTTAAAACTGAAGGTGGACAAAGCAATGGGGCTTGATGGGATTCATCCCAGAATTCTAAAGAGCTAAGGGTAGAACTAGTGACACCACTGACTACCCTTTTAACAAATCATGGGATGATGGGGTGATACCCGAGGACTGGAGGAGGGCAGATGTGATTCCCTTCACAAAAGTGGGAGCAAGGCAGAAGCAGGAAACTACAGACCTGTTAGTTTAACCTCAGTGATAGGGAAATGATGGAATCACTTCTGAAGGAAATTGTCGAGTATCTAGAGGCCAGAGGGGCACAGGACCCTAGGCAGCATGGATTCACAGCAGGAAGGTCATGCCAGACAAATCTGATAGATTTCTTTGACTGGGTGACCAAAGTAGTAGATCAGGGAGGGGCTGTGGACATGGCCTATCCAGACTTTAGCAAAGCATTTGACACAGTCCCACACAAAAGATTAATATACAAGCTAGCCAGCCTGGGAGTGGGTCCCAAGATGACAGCCTGGGTAAAAAATTGGCTGGAGAATAGGACACAGAGAGTAATAGTAAATGGAGTCCACTCAGAAGAAAGGAGGGTTACTAGTGGGGTACCGCAGGGTTCAGTATTAGGACCGGTCCTCTTCAATGTCTTTATAGGCGACATTGCGGAAGGACTGGAAGGAAAAGCATGTCTCTTTGCAGATGACACTAAGATCTGCAACAGAGTTGATGCACGGGGTGGGGTGGAAAGGATGAGAAGGGACTTGACAAGGTTAGAGGAATGGTCAAATGTATGGCAACTTAGATTCAATGCTAAGAAGTACAAGGTAATGCATCTATGGTTCAACTTTAAGCAGAAATGCATGGTGCCAAAAGGCCTCTCACACAGTCTGCAAAGGGTGCCAACAGAAGACACAGACACATGTTTCATCCTACCAGGACTCATCAGTGTGCCTCATCTGAATGACAGCCCAGTGGAGTAAACCAGCTACCCTAAGTTGATCTATCAGGTTTGGGTTGTAGTGAGCCCAATAAAAAGCAGTTGATGTGAACAAAGGCCCCCCTTCAATGTCCTTCCTTATGTTTGACCAGTTATCTCCAACTATAAAGCCAACTGACAGCCCCTGTGAAGGGAGCCATTGCTGAATTATTGTTTTAGCTTCTCACTGATATTGCATGAGCTGAGTTTAGATAGAAATGAAAACATTCTTTGAACAGTAAATTGAGTTTCACTGCCCCCACATGAATTGTCACAGTAGTCCCCATACTCCTTTCCCTGAAGAATATACACACATACACATGCATGTGTAACCCCCTTGTTATCTGGGGTTACTAGAATCCCAGTAAGACCTAGTGGTAGGCAGGGAAGGCAGCTTGTGAAACTCCAGTTAAATGGGTTTCACACTGTCTCACTCTGTTCTCAGTCACAGCTGAGACTTGAGAGATGACATCACCATAGAACTGTCACAGCTGCATAAGCCACATTGGAATCTGCAGCTCAGGGAGTGAGTTTAGAACTTTGGGAGTTTTCAAAGTCAGTCTTCAGTTTGATTTAAAGCAAGAAGGAGGTGTGATCCTGGTTTACCTTTTGAAAGTGGTGGAGACCACTGTCCAGGTCTCAGTGTCCCCTCCTTCAGTGGGGGGGGGGGAAGAAAAGTCCCTCTGTGGATGCCAGGGGCAATCCCCTATTTCCACTATGGAAGAAAGCTGCCTGTTTTTCAGTTCTGTTCTTGTATAACAGTAAAAGGATGTGGTGCTTCACCTGTGGGGCACCTGCAACGGATGGGTGAGTGTTTTGCCCCATTTGAAGGGGCAAACCAATTATTTCATTAGTTTGGAAATATAAAGGAAGTTGGAATGTGGATTGCTATTTGGGAGGACTATTTCAACTAGGACAAACAAATGGAGCAGTCAAAAAGTCTAAAGTTTTAATGGATTTCAAGTAATGCTGTAGAGGGGATGCTTCAGGTCATCCACCATTTAATCTACATTTTCAGTTTAAGTTTGTAGAGGGGGTGCTTCAAGTCATCCACCGTTTAATCTACATGTCAAAGTTTGAAGTTTATGTTTGTCCAGAGAAATGGCCGGGTATGGGCTGTGGGAGCTGGAGGTGGGAACACCCCCCTTCTTTAGTGACCAGGTCCACCTCTACGGATTTCTTCTGTGATTTGCTACTTGCCTCATGCGCCTGGCCAGTGATGAGGTGGGTACCCAGACTTTGGTCACAACTTGAAAATCTCTCTAGGAGTCACAGACTCTATATGGTGTGGGGAGCCACAGGATGGGAAATATTCTCCTTGTTTGATGGGAGTTCGATGGAAGTAAGAAATCAAATCTCTCTAGGAGTCGCAGACTCTATGTGGTGTGGGGAGCCACAGCTTGGGAAAATATACTCCTTGTGTGATGGGAGTCTCTCCAAGTAAAGTTTGGGTTCATTCTCAAATGGACCGTCAGTCAAGTGGCCGGCAGGGGAGCCGGGCCAGTCGGGCTGTGTATCCAATGCGCATGCAAAGTCCAGGCTGAGTGCCTGGTGGGTCCAGAGCCAGACAATGTAAAAATGTGTTCATTCTTCAAATGGACTGCCTTTAGTCTCTATCTGCATATACATTGAACATAGCCCCTTGGGGGACCATACAATGCTTTGTCATGTGTCAACTAGATTTGAATAAAGCCACACTAAAAAATCCCAATCCTGGTTCTGGACATTACAGTTATTGCTTCCTGTAGTTGGATTTACTTGGGTGCCCCTGTGCAGAGTAGCCAAACCTAGGTCCCTTGTGCCAGGTAACCTCATCCTCCCCGAACCCAGGTCCCCACCAGGTATTGCTGCCAACGCCAACAGCATGCCATCTATCATTTTAGTAAAAAGACAGGGGTGAGGGGTTACACATGCGCACACACACGCACACACACACACACACACACACAGAATAGGAGAAATGGCTGTAACTGTATGTTTATTCAATGATCTTATACTATTTGAGTGGCATACGCAGCTGGGAGCTCTCAAGAGACACCTCAGGCCCTAGCACCCCTTACGGTGAAGGGTCAACCCCTTGTGTGGAACAAGGAATGGATGTACCTCCTGGGTTGGTACCCAAGCCCCAAGAGCAGGGAGAACATATGGCTGGGTTGCAAGTGACCACCCTGTCTGGCATTGTCATATCCGGAGGCAAACCTGATGAGGTGGGACCTCGGCCCCCATCCCGACCAGAGTCCAGGTCTTGCAGTCTCCCAGGCCTCATGCTGACCAGAGGAGACAAGACCTTCAGAAGAATTTGACTTCTCCCCCCTTCCCCCCGTTCTAGCGGTCTGTGATACTCCCACGCCACCATAGGATGGACACAGTCCAACCCTCCCCCAGTAAAACATTTCCAATGTGCAGTGACAGGCATAAAGGGGGCTTGTCCAGATATCTGTTGTGAGATGCACCACCCTCCCAACAGCATCTAAGTTTTTTACATACAACATCATAGAGATCAGGAATCTCTGTTGAGAATAAATATTTTCTTGATGGTATATTATATGTTCAAGGTACTCTAGCAGCTGTCTGAATCCTCTGTGTTCTATCATGTTATATGGCATAAAGTCAATGGCTATCATCTCTAAAATTATTTTTGTTATTGTTACAGCAGCAGGGTGGGTTGAGGGAAGTTATGTTTTACGTTTGTGTGTTTCTGAGGTGGTAAGCTGTTTTCTTGAAGGAGGGGGGGATTTCAAACACATGGCCATAATCAACAACACTAAGAGTCATTTAAATGGAAGTAAGTGCTGGAAGTGTTTCAGTATTGCTGCAGGGACTGCCTCTGCTATCATCTACTGGAGATACCAGTGAGAGCAGTGAGCTAATATCATCACTATCACTTTCTCTTCTATTCTCAAAAATGGATTTCTTATTAATGTTATGACATCTGTCTAGGTGCCTATTTAGTGCTGACGTTCCCAATGCTCTCTTCATTTTACCCCTGCTGGTTGCTCATTTACAAATAGAGCATGTTGTCACCAAGTTATTAAAAGCAGTGACAGAAAAGTATGACCAAACAAGATATATATTTTTTTTAGTTTCTTTGCTAGGTAGGCACTGCAGCTCAGTGTCCTTTTCCAGATTTTTTTTACTGGATTTTTCTTTATTACTATCCCACTGCCCTCCTTCGCCACCATAGAAGCATCTTCTTCTACTTCTTCCTCATTTGCAGTTTTCATCTCCTTATCCTCTGGTATACCTTGTGCCCAATCACTGTCTTTATTCTCATTGGGCCTTAGAGGAATTGGATGTAGTTTGTTGGGTGGGGTCTAACATTAGCATAGTATGCAATTGCTCATACCTGGGAGTGCCTCTGCTGGTGGAACCCACTAACCCTTTAGTTTTAACTAAATAACCTTTTTTTTTAATTAAGATTGATCCAACAGATCTGCCTTTGTTGGATTCAAGCATTTGCTTGGAAGAGGAAACTTTAGAGTTACCAGAATCACTTTTTGGGGTTTGATTTTTATTTGCTCTGTGCAGAAGGACAATTGTTTAGCCTGGCCATTGACATTCCCATTTGGTTGCCTCAAGATGCAGTGTCTACCTGAGACACAGACTAGTCTGATTCAGAACACTTTGATCAATTTTTTTTATTATTTTTATTTTTAATTTCAAATATATAAAAATATCCCTCCCTAGTCCCTAGCATCTTGACTCCTACTCTGTACAGGGCCAAATTTGTATTGTACACAGCACACAGCAATAAAGGGAGGGATATACAGGGATAACAATTGGGAGGCAGTATAGCGCAGTGGTTTAAGGCTCTCAGCTACAAATCTGAATACCTGGGTTTGAATCCCACAGCCCCCACTTGCATACAGTGTGACCTTGAGCAAGTCACTTAACTGCCTGTGCTCCTAGGTCGCACCTGTAAACAAGCTTTCAGCTTAGTGTGCCACTTCTGGTTAAACAACTAAATAAAAATAAATAACGATGACCACCACCACATCCTTCTAAGATCAAAAGTGACTCCTAATTTTACTGTTCAGAGACTGAATTCAGCAGCTCAGTGATGTTATGCTACTATGGCCTTAGAATTTAAATTGTGATGTAGACATTTTTAATTTGTGTGGAGCACACTGGTACAGTGTTGCTGACAAAAATAAGGAGATTAGGATATCGGGATAAGGACTGATGATGACTCTTCTTTTGCACTTAAACAGGCAGGTACTAGTGCTGTCTATAGTCCTCTCTCAATAAATTAACAAATGTCAAAACATCCTGTATGGCTTGTTGTTTCCTCCTTCTTTACAATACTCACTGATCTCTCTCTCTCTCAGTCTCCCTGGAGTTTCCTGTTTTATATGGTTGTTTGTGCACACATGTACAGCAAATGTTTTGTTACAAGAACCATTTTTCATAAGTGTGTCACTGTTGGGTCCAGTGCAGCTCAGGCTGCAGTGGGCTCGACAGTGAAAGACCAATTTTTCAGCCAGGCTGGCAATAACACTACATTTAATTTGCTAGGCACAGACTTTGTGTAGTTGGAAGGAAAGCGCCATTCCAATCCAGAGCAGCTCTATCCTTTCATCTGCATGATGCCACATAGCAACCAGCTGACTGGTGTCACAATCAGCCTGTTCGTCATCCTCACTTCCCAACGGTGAAAACAATTCCACTCTCTCCCAAGTATTCCTCCCACTTCCTGCGACCCTGTCAATCATTCAGCCTCTGCCAAATATGCCTCCCACCTCCCTGTCACTTCCCATGCCCTGTGCCCTTTTCAAACAGATCCCACCCTCTGCCAAGTATCCCTCCCACCACCTCATCAGTTCCCATTTCCTGTAAATATTAAATAAAAACAGGGGTGCCCAATCTACAGTGTCAGTACCTGAAATACAGAAAACCTTACCTCATAGTCTTTATTTTTTACACCCTGTAAAAAAGGAAGTGGTCCATCGCTGCCCCTGCTGCTGTTATCCTCCTCAACCCTCCCACTCAGCACCCACCATCCCACACCCCCTATCCCCACATACCTATAAGGGGTCCAACATTGTAATCCTCTGTGGACCAGAGACATGCCTTCACTCTTCAACCTAGGAAAGGGAACTGAGAAAATCAGGTATTGTGCAGCCAATGCATTTCAACGCTTTTTAAACTTATACTCATAACACAGTCATTTTTTAATATTTTCCCCCAAAATGTCAACATGACTCTTTGAGACCCCACCTCATCAACACAGTATGTGACATTTTTCTAATCTAGCCTTAAAGGCGATTTTGCAGTTGCTCCACAAACTCACTTTTTGGGCAGGATATGAACATTTTCACCTACTGGGGTCATGAGGTGGGGTCATAAGAAGACTATGCTGAAAATTAAGGGTCAAAATACTAAACAAACAACAAAGTTATGAAAGTAAGTTTAAATGTTTCAATGCTTGCTCAAAACTTTGGTAATTTTCATTATTGTGACCTCCAATTTTCTTTTTTTTTAATATAGTTTTTATTAAATGAAGCACATCCAGTCATTTGCAGTTATTACAGATTACAATGGTCTTAACATACTTTCATAACAGTATTGCAGTTACTAGAGCAATTCTTCTAAAATACATAATGTCCCCGCTCTTTGAACAGTGCCGTTGCAAACTTAAGACACTTTCACAGGCCTTTTCTACATTAAGTTAGGTAAAGAAAAAAAATATATAAATATATCTATATCTACATATATCTATCTATATTTATATATATATATATATATATATATATATATATATAGTTTCTGACTAACTCCCTCTTCCCTTGCCATTTAGCAAGGATCACACCCCCATACCCAGCAGGAAGACATTCAAGGAACAAAGTCAGGATCTATCTGGGCCACATACCATGCCCTTTTTGCCATTTTGTGTTAAAAGCATTCAACTTTTCATGGTGACCAGCTGTCAGTTTTTCTAACTGATAAATATCTATTACTATTGCTCTCCACTCAACTACTGAAGGGATAACAGAGGTCAACCACCTCTGAGTGATGACTTTTTTAGCTGCCAATAAGTACAAAGGCAATAAAGTTTTTTATCATGAAGGGCGATGGCTGGGCATAATTAAGAGCAAAACCATTTCTGCAGATAACTCTACTGGTTCCTCAGACAGTCTTGCAATTCTTCCTGCAAAGTGCTCCTGAAAGGGGCCAGTAATAGACACTGCCAAAAGATATGACCCAAGTCCACCACCTGATATCTGACATCCCCTCCAACATTCCCCATAAGACAATGGTAAGTATTTGACAAGGACAGCAGGTGACCTGAAGTACCTATAGCGGCATTTCCATGTGAATTCCCACCAAGTTAGGGAGAGAGTAATTTTTACCACTGGGAGGGATGATTGCAACCAAGACTCAAGGGGTATCATAAGATCCAAGTCTCTGTTCCAGTTGTCTAGCACTGATTGGGTTGTGTTACCAAGCACTTCTCTAAGAACCCGATATAACTGGCCTACTAAATGTCCCCAACTATTGCCATTAGTACTGTCTATTAACATAGCCAGTAAAGGTGGTTTGGGATTGGGCAAGTCTGGACTTTGGTGCTGAATATAAGCCTGGAGTTGCAGATATCGATAGTGATCTCTGTTTGAAAGATCAAAATTCCTCTGCAGTGTTTCAAAGTAACTTACTCCAGAAGGGGTTAGAAATCGATAAGCAAAAGTCAGACACAACCACCTCCTGTTTTTGAAGGTGAGATCAGTATAAGAAGGCCTGAAATTCTCATCTGCTGACACTAATCAACAGTAGAAAAAAACTTGATCAAATTTCAGATGAAATTTCAACTGACTCCAAATTTTCAAAATATTAGAAGTAAATTTAGTAAAGTGACTTAATCGAGGGGAATTTCCCCTGGAAGCAAACAGATAGGGTCAAAGTCATAGAGATAATTTAAAGTAGTCCTTCCATGGGGCTTTATACATTGGAGTTAACCAAAGGGAAAACCACCTTGATAAAAGCTGCCCCTGCATATAGTTCGATACTGGGCAAATTAACTCCTTCTTGGGCTAAGGATTGTTGGAGAATGGAGGCCCAATTCCTGGGTCCTTGCTCTTCCCATATAAAATTCAAAATCAATCTGTTCTAGTTAGTATAATAAAAACATGGTGGAAAAATTGGAATGGACTGAAACAGGTGCAACAGTTGGGGCGGAACATTCATACGTATGATCTCTACTCTTTGAAAGAAAGATAGGATCATTCTGCCTCATTTGGTCAGATCAGCTTGAAGTGCCACTGTTAATGGTTTGTAGTTTACTATATTATCATTATTCACATCTTTTGTGGTTATGAATACCCAGGTATTTTATTTTAATATATAGTCAGCAAAGGGGAAATCTGCTTTTCAGAGCTTCAGAAGGGACAAAATTGTATGAAAGAATCTCTATTTTGGATATATTTAACTTAAAATTTGCAACCTTTTCAAACTTAGACAGAATTTTCCATACAGCCAGAACCGATGTACTTGAATTTTGCACCCCCCACCAACCCCCTCCCACCGTCCTTTTTAAATCCACCTTTTCTCTGCCCCCTTTTATGCTACTCCTTCTATTGGCAGTCATTGTGTTATGCTTAAAGGGGAATTTACTAGCTATTCCTTCACTTGTAGCTCTGTACGAGCCCTCCTAGCTGACCTGCCATGAAATGAAGCCCACCATGTTGATGTTCTACTGCCAAGTTAGCATGCTTGTTCTGATCCTGAACCATGAACCTGACCCCTTGCAGACAGATAAACTAAATCATGCATAGATCTTCAAATCCTGCCCTATTTTCCTCAATCAAACTGTCTTACTGAATCACCAAGGGATTAATATATTATGCCCATCTCCCCATGGCTTTTCATCATTGCAACTACACATATCCTGGCACCAGTCTAACTTCTGTGGTGTGTTTACCAATTACTTCGGGGACAATTACTCATATGTCATGTCTCCTCCCTATTTATCCCCAGCCCATACCTATGCGATGCAGATTCTCATCTTTACATCTTTGGGTCCTGTAGGACCTTGTTGCGCTAACTTCACCCCCCACTCTTCCTTTAACTTTAAAAGGGGTCATGTTGGTCAACTGAGACTATTACTAAGTGCTCTCAAAAAGGTCTTATTGCTGTCGTTACTCTGCTCGGGCAACATGGAACTAAACCATGGTCCTATTTCCCCTATTCAAACACCTTCAGAGCTAGCGCAGTTAAGGGGGTTGAGCTTTCTCCATGTAAACACATGTAGCCTATTGAAGAAATTTGACTCCATCCATTCATGAATAAATCACACTAATTCTGATGTCCTGGTGGTTTCTGAAACATGGCTCAGATCCTCCACCCAGGATTCTAAAATCAATGTCCCCATTTACAATGTATTCAGAGCAGACAGGCCCTCCAGAGGAGGAGGGGTAGCTATCTACATCAAGGATAAACTCCCTGCCTCTGTCATTAACTCCACTTCAGAGCCCAAAGAGTTTGAATGCCTTACAAGTCTATCTCTCAAGCTCTGTCTCATTCCTTTTCATCGGTTGTTACAGACCACCGTCAGCCGGTATCAAGGTGTTGGATCACCTGTTTAAAACCTTGGACACTACTACCTCAGAGGTCATAATTATGGGTGATTTTAATTTAGACTGGCCTACCAACAGCGCCAAGCCCATTAAGGAATTCTGTGACACTCTTGGTCTTATGCAACTTATCTCTGAAATCACCCAACCAAACCTAAAAACCCCTGCCTGCAGCACATTAATATTATCCTTATGAATAAACCCCATCTTTTCACCCACTCTGGTGTCTTTTTCAATTACCTCAGCGATCATTGCATTATTGCTTGTGTGAAATGTGTACCTAAACCTATTTCCACATCAAGGCATATTTTTAAAAGGTGTCGCATGAACTTGGACATCTATGCCTTCCTCCTGGACCTTTAGTATTTCACCTGACAAAAATTCTGTCCATCCCCAACAGCAACAGTGTCAGAGGTTTATGAAGTGTTTCATAATATTCTCCTAGATGCAATTGATAGGCACACACCCCTAGTTACGATATGAACTAAGAAAAAATCATGTCCGTGGTTCACAACTAAACTTAAGACTGTATTAAGACATAGGCATGCCCTCTAGAAGCAAGCACGCAAAACCAAACTCCCCTCCGACTGGACAGCCTTTAGAGTAGTTAGAAATAAATGCACCAAGTTTATAAAAACTGAAAAAGCTAGTTATTTTAGAAACCAGTTGCACACGTCTTCCAGTTGTGCCACGCAATTTTGGAAGACTCTGAAAAGCATCGAAGGACACAAGTCCTCCAACTCCCTCCCTGCAAAAATCACCCTTGGTGGCTACACTTTCTCAGATAAATCAACAATCCTTGATCTCCTTAACAATCATTTCACTACTGCAGGGCTGGCCTCTGACTCCTCCCCAGCCAACAACCTACGAAATCAGCTTTGTAGTCAGGATTTGCTTCACAGCTTGCCATCCCTCTCAGTAAGCAATGTCTCTCTCTCTTTCTGCCCCATTTCACTGAAACAACTAGAAGAACTGCTCCTGAAACTAGATAGCAATAAAAGTGCTGGTGCAGACCTCATCGACCCTTATTTTTTGAAAATTGGTCATCATATCCTTGCCCCCTATATTACCCACATATTTAACATGTCTCTCTCCCAGGGTGCCCTCCTTTCTCTCTGGAAAACTGCTCACATCATCCCACTTTTCAAATCAGGGGATCCAAATGATCTAAACAACTATAGGCCCATTTCCCTGCTGCCCGCCCTAGACAAAATGCTTGAAAAATTAGTTAACCTCCAGATTAGAAATTACCTAGACTCCTGTAATCTGCTCTCACCTTTGCAGCCAGGCTTCAGACCATGCCACAGCACAGTCTCTGCACTGGCAAAAGTCTCAAATGACTGGCTAACTGCCTTGGATAGTAAAAAAAATGTATGCGCCTTATGCCTTATTCCTTGACCTGGGTACGGCATTTGATACAGTGGACAACTTTCTTAATATTGGTTTCGACCACATGGCCTTGAAATGGTTTAACAGCTATCTAATTGGTCATCTACAACAAGTTAAAGCAGAAGGTGAACTATCCCCTTTAAAGTCACTTCTGAGAGGCGTAGCCCAAGGATATATTCTGAGTCCTCTGCTCTTTGCTATCTACATAAACAACATTCGTATAAAATCGACGAGCATTCACCCCTTTGCTGATGACACTGTTCTGTACATTGACAGGCCCACCCCCGAATCTACCTGCATGGACCTCCAGCTCAACTTTAATCACCTTCGGCTAAATTTACTGCAGTTAAAGCTACTACTTAATGCAAAAAACAAAGGCTATGTACTTCTCCCCTGCTGTTAATGCTCCTCACACCCCAGTTTTTGGCTCATTACCACAGTTTACCACCCTGCTGAGTGAAACACAAGAATTTATGGCAAATTTCAAATACTTGGCATCTGGATAGATCACAAATTGACTTTCTCTGATCATATAGATGCTGTGGCCTAAAAATTGAAGCAGAGACTTGGTATATTATTTAGGATAAAACACCAACTTACATTAGAAGCTAAAACCTGACTCATCCAGGTGACGTTTATGCCACTCATTGACTATACTGACATTCTGTATGGTCAAGCTACTAACACAGTGTTAGCTAAGCTTGACACCTTATATAACAGAGCAATAAGATTCATTACAGGGGCACTGTATTCTACTCACCACTGCTCTATCTCTGTTCTTTGGTTGGCTGGACATCCCTCAAATTCAGATGGCAAAAAAAATGTAACCATTTGGACTTACCATGCCCTTATCAAAAAGCTTCCCCAATATATCACTGAGTGTCTACCTATTTGCTCCCCTGGAAGCTATGCCTTGAGAAGCCATGCATATATATCTTTGACTATTCTGAAAGTCAGATCTCATTTTGGCATATCCTCCATAAGTTTTTACCTTCCCTACCTGTGGAAAAACCTTCAGAAAACCCTAAAGGTAGTCTTCCCTGTGAAGCTGTCTACCTTCAAAACTATGTTTTCACATGCCTTCAAAGAACTCTGCAATTGTGCCCATTAATACTCTGAATCTGGAGTGTCATGGGACATCTCCCCTTCACTTTGCTGTCTTCCGTGTCCTGATTTACAACTTATATTTGCCTTACGTACCTAGTGCCTACTACTCTGTAGGAACCTGATGAACTTGTGTCTCTGTAATATTCTGTACATAAAGCTATACAAAATTGCTTGTTCCCTTGTTACGGGAGGTGATCCAACCTCCACAACTAACTACCATCCCATGTCCCTCCTCCCCACTCTCGCCAAACTCCAGGAACACCTAGTACTATCTCAACTCTCCCACTTTCTCTCAGAAACCAACTTCTTCACTCCATTCCAGTCTGGTTTTAGAAAAAAACACTCTACCACCACCTCCTTACTAAGACCCACTGACTCCATTCTCTCCGGGATGGACAAAGGACAAATCACTGCCGCTATTTTCATCGACCTAGCCAAAGCATTCGATACGGTATCCCACTCCCTCCTACTATCCTGCCTATCAGGGGCTGGGTTAGCAGCATCCGCCACAAACCAGTTCAGTGCCTACCTAGAAAATAGAACCCAATCCACTAAAATAGCTGACTACACCTCCCCCCCCACTCCCTATTACCACCGGCGTTCCCCAGGACTCAGTCCTTGGCCCCATCCTCTTCTCTATCCTACTAAATGATCTGCCTAACTCTTGCTCCACTACCGTAATACACATGTACGCCGATGACATGGTCCTCTTTACTTCCAGAAGTACCTATAAAGAAGTCACCTCTAACCTTCAGACCAACTTCAACAAAGTACAACACTGGTTCAGCTCCAATCAACTCACCCCAAATACCAAGAAAACTGTCTCTATGTCTTTCGGCACTAGACAGAGACTATCCAGACTTACATCCCCCCTGATCTTCCATACCCTAAATAACACCATCCTTGAAGATGTGCCCTCTTTTAGGTACCTGGGGGTTTGGCTTGATCGCCACCTCTCCTTTTCCACACACGTGGACGCCATCCTATCAAAACTGTGCCCAAAGCTTGGTGTCCTCTATAAAAACTGCACTAGTCTACCGCTTCCTGTGAGACGCGAAATAGTCCAGAAAATGATTCTATCCTCTTTTGACTACTGCGATGTTGTATACAGCTCTGCCTTTAAGTCCACCTTAGCCAGACTGGACCCCCTCTTTAATGCTTTCTGCCGCTTTGCCCTCGATGCCCCCCCACACCTATCACTGCGAGCTCTTCCATTCACTGGCCCTTCCATCCCTGAGTAACCCGGCGCCTACTTCACAGTGCTAAATTTATTTCTAACTTCTGGCTTGGTTCCCTTCCTCCCTACTTTGTATCCTCCCTATCTTCCCCACCTGCCCCTGCCCTCACCTTTAAGTCTACTGACTCCAGGCTATTAGTAATACCTCACCAAAGGACCTCTGCAAGCCAATCAGCTTTCTCTTACCTCTTCCCTAAACTCTGGAATGGCCTGCCAGCCCAAATCCATCATTCTTCATCCAAACACTCTCTATCCTCTGCCCTCATTAACTTTCTTGCACCTGATTATACCTGCCCCCGACCTCCCACTCCCTGATGGATTCTCTCCTCCACCTCCCTGATCCCCTCCTCCTTACATGCCTGACCAGTGGCTCGGTCTTCGCCTAATTGTCTGGCTTATACATTACCCTAAACAACCAATGCACTTACTGTCTCATTCACTTCTGCTATCTTCCTTCTCATTCCCCCACCGTCTTCCCTAAATCAATCACCCTAAATACCCCAGTGTTTACTATACAGTTCTGCCACCTCTCCTTTGCCCCAGTCTCTGACTTCCATTTCCCGCTGCCAACTTGGTGCATCTTGCTTCAGTTCAATCTCTGTTACTGGCACTTATGTACTCACGTATAGTCCTTGTTGTGTATTCAATTATGTATGCCACTTTCCTTGAGGCTCATGTTATGTACTGTACTCCTCATGTAACAAGTTTGTAAGTAATCTCATTCAATTATGTAACAATTGTTTGTATTGCTCCACTCCAAGCTCAACCTACTGACTGTTGTATGTATACCCTCCTTCTTTGTACCCCCCAGGTCGCACAGTAAGACAAGCATCTTTTTGCTCAGTGTGCCTTTCCTGGTGAAACATTTTCAATAAATAAATAAATAAATTATGGACTTATGTGATGTAATATGATTTATGCTGCATTATTTAAGCTGACCTTGATTGCTATTTTATATGTATAATCTCCCAGGTCCATCTTGCAAATGAGTATTTTTCTCAAAGGTGTTTCGCCTGGTAAAATAAAGATCGATTGATTGATGTCTTAGGTGACAATTCAGATAGAAGAACATCATCAGCAAATAAAGAGACTTTGTACTCCTTCTGCCCCAAACTGGATAACCACTATGCCCTCTCCCCTCTGAAGAGCAATTGTGAGAGGCTCCCTGTACAAGACAAACAAGAGTGGTGAAAGGGGGCACCCATGTCTTGTGCCATGCTGTAAAGAAATTAGTGATAACAAGGAGCCACCGATTCTAATATACACTTTCAGGCTATCATAGATATTTTTTAGGCATTTCAAAAAGATGTTCGGGAACAGGAGGGCAAACAGACTATTCCATAGAAAGTCCCAGGACACCCTCTCAAATGCCTTGCCAGTGTCTAAATTTAGCAGGACTGCTGGGATCTGCTTTGTCTAGAGATTCTCTGCCAATAATATTACTCTATGGATATAATCTATTGCATTCCTAGATTTAATAAATCTCATCTGATCAAAATGAATAAAATTAGGCAACATATCCTCCAGCCAGGAGGCCCAAATAGCCATGTAAATTTTGTAATCTGAGTTTAAAATGGAGATTGAGTGATAAGAAAAGGGGTCACAAGTATCATTTTCTAGCTTGGGTACAGCAGCAATAATTGCGTATGCCCGAGAAGGTAGGGGAGGTTTACCATTCGCCACCTCCTGAAATGCCTGTAACATAGTAGGTAGGAGTAGCCCAGAAAGCCTTTTATGTCATTCTTCACTGAAGCCATCTGACCCTGGGCACTTCTGGGAACTCACTGCCTTAATATGTTTAAGGATTTATTCAGTTCTAACAGGAGCCTCCAGGATATTTTGTTGAGTGTCTGTTAGACTGGGTAACTGAAGAAGCTTAAGAAAGGATTGTCTTTCATCCACTGTAGATGGGGGGATGGCTCTATATAAGGTTTGGTAGTAATCTGTAAATTAGCCCTAATCTCCTCCTCCTCATCTCTATACGGTAACTGTTTTGTTTGCAGATGTTTCGATTTCAATATACTGGCTGTTTTTTCACGCATCTGAATCTTTTGGGCCAGCATTCAAGTTCCTCTAGCTCCCACTTCATAGTTGGTTTGATTTAAATATGTTAAAGCCTGTTGTACTTTAGCATCTACAATGTTTTTGATTTCTTGTTTGGTGTCACTAATTTTCAATTGCACTTCTCTATTTTGACCTCAGATTTTCAATATAGCCATTTTATTCAGACCACCACATTAACGTGAGAGGTGCCATTTCTCAAATCCTGCCTAAAATGTGCTTTTACACTTGGGGTATGAAATTTTATAAATGACACCTGTCATGTTCAGAAGAAGGTATCATAAAAAGACCATGTTGAAAACTGGGGTCAAAATGTCACAAAACAATGAAGTTAGGAAGATATATTGAACTCTTCAATGTTTACTCATGGCATTGCCTTGTGTGTAGATTTTGGACTACAATTTTCAACATAGCCCTTTTGTTACACCACCTCATGAACATGACAGGTGTTATTATTCAAATCTGCTCTGAAACATGTTTTCGCATTTGTTCCATAAAGTCACCTCTCGAAAGGGATTTACAAAATTCTACCGGCAGTGATCGTAAGGTGGGGTCATAAAAAGACAGTGTTGAAAATCTGAGGTCAAAATATCAAAAAACAACAAAGTTATGAGGAAACATCGAATTATTTCAATGTTTATGTGTAATTTTGTGATATTTTTTTCAGATTCTGGCCCCAAATATGCAACATAGCCCATTTGTTTCCCCACTTGATGATATGATAGGTATCATTTTTCAAATCCCCTCTGAAACATGTTTTGCAGTCTCTCTGTGAAAACATCATTCAGACAGGATGTCTTGACCATAATGTGTCATGAAAAGGCTATTTTGAAAATGTGGGGTGAAAATGTGAAAAAAAACTAAGTTAGGAAGAAATGTTGAATTGTTTCAATGTTCACCCAAGGCCACTGGTTTTCAGACTTAACTGGAACACCTGGTAAAATTCCAGCATTTGGACTGTCTGCACACTGGTAAAAACAAAGAATTTCACAGAATTTGGCATTTCATACTATATCAATAAATCTACAGAACTTTCATTTTTCTTGTAATTGCTTCCAATACTATTTTCAATGTGATTCATTTAATGGTCTGTAGATTAAACCTTCTTTAATTATGATTATTTCCACATGTTCTAAAAGAATGACAGGAAAATCCTGGTAAAATCCAGAAATTAGACTAATGATTACTGGTGCAATTCCTAGAATTTCAGGTCTTGAAAATGGAATTTCATTTTAGTCACCGTGAATCAGTGGCCTTGCTCATAACTTTATTTTTGCAGATTTTGGCCCCTAATGTTCAACATATGGCTTGTGTTATGCCATGTCATGCACATGTCAGGTGTAATTTTTCAAACCCCCCAGAAAAATATTTTTGCAGTTGCACTGTGACAACACCTATTGGATGCAGTTTAAAAAAATTCCACTTGTCTTGCTCATAACGTCAGGTCATGAAAAGACTATGTTGGCAATTTGGGGTTAAAATGTGCGAGCCCACTGAAAATTAAATATTATCTCTCAGCTGGCCTGTCCAGGGTAAACACAATGTAACAATGTGTAAAAGCAGGACACCACTGAAAATGAAATATTGCATCTCATATAGGCTATCCTGAGTAAATATATAGTAAGAATGAGTAGAAGCAAGAGCCCAGAACATCAGAGCCCCCACTGCTCTGTCCTGGGACAAATATATCGTAAAAGCTGGACCTCACTGAAAATGTAGCTTGCCTTTCAGCTGGGCTATGCTGGGTAAATATATTATAAAAAGCATTTGTCAATGCCGAATGTTTGCTTGCTGGCATTGGCAGTGGTAGTGTAGAAGTTACAGAGCTGCATAATAGGAATGGCAGTGAAGTATTGAACTGAAGCCAACCCCACCACCACCCTGCAGAGAGTGACAGGCATTGGGGCGTGCCTTTGGGTTGTCAGGCATAACGGCCACGCCATTTCACCACACCCTACCCTGCAGACACTGACAAGTGTCATGGTGTTCCTTGGGGTCTTTGGCCCTTATGCGCACCCCATTCCATTAGGAAATATGGTGAGATGGGTGCAATATAGGAGAATGGGGTGAACACTGGGGCTGAAGAGTCCAAGGCATACCTTGATGCCTCTCACTGGCTGTAGGGTGTGGAATGGTATGAGCATTACAGGCAAGAATCCCAAGTCACACCCCTGATGCATGTCATTCTCTACAGGGTTGGGCGTTATGGTTGGAAACCCTAATACCTCAGGCATTCGTTGGTATTTTCACTCTAAATGTTCAACATGTTTTTTTTGTGACCCCACCTCATGAACAGGGGGAATATCAGTTTGTTAGCCGAAAGCTGCTTATGCACAGCGACTACGGCATTTAGCACCACAGGTGCAAAAACTTTCTGAACAGGATGTAAAAAATGATAGCTGTACTGTTCATGGGGAGGTGTAAAAAATGGCAATGTTGCAAATCTGCAGTAAAAATATTTAAAAAAATGGTGAAGTCACGAGCTTATATAGAAACTGTGCACACACACCTGTAATATAATTAGGTTGGGGATTTTTACAGCAGATTGTCAACTCAGGCATTTTGGTGCCCATCATGAACAGTGTCAATGTGGTTTTTTATCTGTCCCGAACAATGATTTCCACAGCAACCACGCATCTTCTGCGCTTGAAAGTGTGAAAACACACTTTGGCCATGTTGTGAAAAATGACAGCTGTACTGTAAATAAGGAAGTGTGGAAAAATGTCACTGGTGAAAATCTGGACTTAAAATATTACAAAGTCATGAACTTACAAGGGTGCGTGGAAACTGCGTAATGCTCACTTGTAATACAGTCATTTTATGGACTTTTGTCACCAAATTTTCAACATAGCCATTTTAAGATCTCGGCTCATGAACAGTGTAACTGTGATTTTCTTAATCTGTCCCAAACATTACTTTCGCACACCAACAGCACCATTAGCGCTACATGTACAAACACATTTAGGCAGATATGAAAAATAGCAGCTGTGCTGTTCATAGGAAGTGTAATAAAATGGCAATGTTGAAAATCTGAGAGAAAATATTAAATTTAGAAACTTATGAGCATGCATAGGACTGCAATGCACGCTCATAAAACAGTCATTTTTAGGAATTTTTTTACCAAATTTTCAACATAGCCATTTTAAGACCTCTGCTCATGAACAGTGTCACTGTGATTTTCTTAATGTGTCCCATACATTGATTTCGTACATCGACTGCGCCATTGTGCACTACATGGGCAGAAACACATTTTGGGCAAGATGTGAAAAATGTCAGCTGTAGTACTCATAAAAAGGTGTGGTAAAATGGCAATGTTGAAAATCTGGAGTGAAAATATTGAAAATTCACGAACTTATGAGCGTGCATAGGAACTGTACAACGCACGCTCTTAAAACAGTCATTTTTTGGAATTTTTTCACCAGATTTTCAACATAGCCATTTTAACACCTGTGCTCATGAACAGTGTCACTGTGATTTTCTTAATTTGTCCCATACATTGATTTCGCACACCGACTGCACCATTGTGCACTACATGGGTGAAAATACATTTTGGGTGAGATGTGAAAAATGACAGCTGTACTACTCATAAGAAGGTGTGGTAAAATGGCACTGTTGAAAATCTGGAGTGAAAATATTGAAAATTCGCGAACTTCACGTAGCGCATAGGAACTGCACAGCGCGTCAGAAACAGTCATTGTTAGAATTTTTCACCAAATTTTCAACATAGCCATTCTAAGACCTCTGCTCATGAACAGTATCACTGTGATTTTCTTAATTTGTCCCATACATTGATTTCGCACACCGGCTGCGCTATTGTGCACCACATTGGCGGAAACACATTTTGGGTGAGATGTGAAAAATGACAGCTGTAGTACTCATAAGAAGGTGTGGTAAAATGGCAATGTTGAAAATCTAGAGTGAAAATATTGAAAATTCGCGAATTTACGTGTGTGCATAGGAACTGCACAATGCACGCTTGTAAAACAGTTGTTTTTTGGAATTTTTCCACCAAATTTTCAAAATAGGCTTCTTAAGAGCCCATCTTATGAACACTGGCAGTGTCATTTCATTAATCATTCCTGAAAGGTGATTTTGTGCAGTGACCACACATTGACTGCGAAATCACCCTTCGGGCCTGAGTAACGCCATGACAGTGACAGTGATATCACTCATGAGAAGGGGTCCCAAAAACCCCATGTTGAAAATTTGGTGCAAAAATTCCAAAAAATGCCTGAGATATGCAACAAAGTTGAAAAAAACCTATCTAGCCCATTATGCAGCTTACCGGCATTTCCTTAGTTCGCGGTCGGCTTTGAAGAGTGCGGAAGTGTTCCCGGTCCACCGCAGATCGTCGCGCCAAGCTCCAGAGGTAAGTATGGGGTGAGGGGGGTGTGGGGAGGCAGGGTGCGCAGTGGGTGGGTGCAGGTTGTGGGGGCGCAGGAAGACTGTGTGGGACTGTTTTTGCTTTACAGGTAAAAAAAAAAGATGACGCGGGACGTTTGCCATGCTGGGGTGGGCTCCCAGCGTGGCAGAAGGACGGCTGGGGGGAGTGGAGCCAACGGGGATTGGGCACCCTGTCGGCCATGGTATTTGTCACGCTGGGGTGGGCCTCAGCATGGCACCTTGTACTCGGGGGGAGAAAGAGTGACGCCGACGGGGGATTGGGCACCCCAGTCAGTGATAGCAAGGGGGGAGAGACAGTGAAGCTGATGCGGGATTGGGTACCCCTGTCGGCTAACTTATCGACTTGCCACGCCTGGGGTGGGCACCAGCGTGGCATTTGGAAGGCTTTGGGAGGAGCACAGCCGACGGGATTGGGCCTCTGTCGGCCAGATTTGCAAAGTGGGGAGGCAGCACGCAGTGCGCAGCATTTCTGTGTGTAGTGTGTAGGGGAGTTGCGATGAGCAGACGACATCTTATCGCTGCTCACTGAAGCGTAGCTCCCCCTTTCAAATGCCACTGCATTTTGGAGCTTGTCATAGACAGCTCCAGCATGCATTGACTTACAGGGGCCGTGCCTACCAACACACTGACTGAATTAGAAGAGGGGGTGACACACCTCCGAAATCTCGGGTGATGGCACTATGTTTCTTGCACATGCGTGCAAGCAAACATAAAAATGGGTAAAAGCAGGGCTCCATCGAAAATATGATATTGCATCTCAGCGGTGCCACTGTGGTGGCACACTACAGTGTAACAATTTTGAAAAGCAGGATGCTACTGAAAACAAGATTGCATCTGAGCTATGCTGTCTTGGGTAAATACAATACAACAGTGTGTCAAAACAGGACCCCATTGAAAATGAGACATTGCAGCTCAGCTGGGTTATCCTGGGTAAACAGATCGCAAAACTGTGTAAAAACAGGACTCTACAGCAGAACCCCATGGAAAAGGAAATGTTGCATGTAAGATGATTTGCCCTGGAAAAATGTATTATAAAAGCAGGAGCACACTAAAAAGAAGATATTTCATCTTACTTCTACTGTCCTGGGTAAATGCAGTATAAAAATATATAAAGTCAGGGGATTTGAATGTTGTTTTTCAATCAGAATTGGATAAGTCTAGCTCTGCTAGAAAAGGTCTTTCACCGGGACAACAGAGACAACAGGGCTTGAGAAGCCTTGTGGATGAATTAGGCCTTACTGATCCATGACGCTTAACTCACCCATCGGATAGAAATACACTTTTCACTCTTTGCCCAACAATTCTTATTCTTGGTTAGACTATTTTCTTAGCTCTCAAAGTGCTTTGTCCAGTCCTCTCTACTGAAATTCTCACTACTGTAATCTCATACCACGTGCCGGTTAATATCAAACATAATGTAGGTAATACTGAGGAACATGACTTTATTTGGAGACTTAGGGTGGGATATTCAGATGGGTTGCGCATGGCACAACACAGTGGCTCAGTAGGCAGCACACTCGCCTCTGAGGCCGGGAGATCAGAGGGCTGTGGGTTCAGTTCCCACATCTGGCACTTGGGTTAATATCCCAGTAATGACACTGTAGTGCAGCATGAGAGGGGTGCTGCACTTCTGAGGTGCCGTCTTTCAGATGAGACGTTAAATTGAGGTCCCATCTGCCTGGACTGGTGGTAGCTCAGGTGGATGTTAAAGATCCCATGGCACTTATCGAAAAGAGTAGGGAAATTTCCCCAGAGTCCTGGCCAAATTTTCCTCATTCACTAAAAATACTACCAACAGCTTAATCTGGTTCAAGGTCAGTTGGCATTCATCTGTATCCCCCTCCCCCCGGGTCTTGCCTGAAAATAGGCAGGATTTGTCTAGTGCACTTACCCGGTCAACAAAAACTAAAGAAAATAAATAAATAACCCACTGATGCACCCCGGCATGATATTCAAAGGGGGAGATTGAGCCTGGCACAAATCCTGATGCGCCGGAGTGCATCAGTAATGTATGCAGCGCAAGTGGGGGGGGGCGTGCCCATGCATACTCCGCACATCCCGATATTCAGCATGGAATGTGCTGAGCCCATACTTGTGCAACCCCTATTTGTGCTGCACACAGGTGAGCCAAAAAAAAAGGAGCAACAGCTGGCCACCCACAGGTGAGCTGCCGTATTGCAGGGTGCAACATAATAACTGTCCCACCCGAGCTCCAGAGGCACCTTCGTGGTGGCGCCCCCCCCATGCCCGATCGTGGGCATATGTTATAAATCATAGTCCTATATCCCTGGTGGTCCAGTGGACTGCTCGCAGCCCGATCAGGGGCATCAGTAATAAATTATGACAAACCAATCCAACCCTGGTGGTCCAGCGGTACCCCCCTTCCCACCCGCCCATTGAGCCCCACGCCCTGCCCCCCAGTCAGCAGTGGGTGGCAGCTCCCCACCGTTTGCAGCCCACCACCTGCTGACTGACTCCGTATGGTAGGGCTGTCGCCCATTGGTCCACAGCGTGAGCCAATGCGTGTAGCCATGACGACATGATCCAGAAATGAATGGATCCATTCACATATCTGGACTATGTAGTACGGCACGGGCTGCACACCCGTTGGCTCATGCTGTGGACCAATGGGCATATAGCCCTACTGTACAGAGTCAGTTGGCAGGCGGTGGGGCGGCCAGCAGGTGGAGAGCTGCTGCCTGCCGCTGACTGGGGGGAGCGGGGCAGTGGGGCTCAGTAGGTGGGTGGGGAGGGGGGTACAGCTGGACCACCAGGGTTGGATTGGTTTGTCATAATTTATTACTGACGCCCGTGATCGGGCTGTGAGCTGTCCACTGGACCACCAGGGATATAGGACTATGATTTATAACATATGCCCACGATCGGGCTGCGAGCAGTCCACTGGACCACCAGGGATATGGGAGGGTGTATTTTAATGTACTTCTGCCCGTGATCAGGCTGCGAGTGGTCACTGGACCACCAGGGATATGGGACATTGACATTTAATTCATGTGCCCGCGATCGGGCATCGGAGCATGTTGCCGCTTGTGCAGGGGGCGTCGGTCCCTGACAGCTGCAGCCTGGCAGGGTGCCAGGCACAAGTCTCTGGGGATCGGCACACCTGCATGCAAATGGGGCCATAATGACATGCAAATGGCCCCATTTGCACCTTGCATACATTATGGCCCCATTTGCATGTGCACTTTTGAATATCGCGGTAGTTGCGCCTATCACTACGGCACTTGTGCTAACGCATCCCCCTGCTCCACTCTGGTCACTTGCACTGGCACAGTGCCACTGCACCATGTGCACTGCGGGTGGCCAAGGAGCGATATTCAATGATGCTGTGCCATGGCGCAGCTCTGTTGAATATCACCCTGTCAACACCCCTGCGCATCCAAGTTGCGGGGTGCCCAGGTTTGCGCCACAGCCTGGCACAGTCTGAATATCCCACCCTTAGTGTTCAAGCACTTCAGGATCTGATAACATCTCGCCTCTTGTCAGACTGGTTTAGAAATTTTATAGTTGAAAATAGCAAATCCGTAGAGGCAGCAGACTTTTTTTTGGGGGGGGGCACTTAAATGCTCTTTTCGCAGTGAGTGTATCCATTTAGCATTCAAATGGATTAAACAACAGTAGGCCCGCCTCTTAGAGCTCCTATGTTCTATCAGGCACCAAGAACATACTCTTTCTTCTACTTCAGATTCTACTATGTGGTCCAACCTGAATAAGTTGAGAGCGAAATACCTGAACATACTGGCTCAGAAAGCAAAACTCATAATTAAGCGGTATATGACTAAATATCTTGAATCTGGAGAAAAGGCTGGCAGATTGCTAGCTCCTTGCTTATGAGCCATAGAATCCAGTAACTACATCCCACTTCTTGTTAATCCCAACACAGGGCCCTCCGTTACCCAACCCAGGGGAATCGTAGAACTTTTTCATCAGTATTATTCTAAGTTATACACTATCAATCCCTTAGACCTCAGTTCAGAGGTAGCTATCCAGGTATACTTATGTGATCTTCCTCTTCCCACTCTTAATTCTTCACAACAAAATCTTCTGGGAGCCCCCCTTTCTGCACAAGAAATTTTACAGGCCGTAAAGCAACTACCTATGGACAAGTCACTAGAACCAGATGGGTTGTTTAATAATTTTTGTATAACTTTGCGTAATTGAGTAGTCCCAATTTTATTAGAGGTCTATATTTACTGGTTCCAACATGGCTTTTCTGATACCACCTTCATGGAAGCCCATAATACAGTTCTTAAGAAACCTGGTAGTGAGAGCACCGATCCCTGTAATTATCAGTCGATTTTGTTACCAAACACAGATATCAAAATATTGGCAAAAACTTTGGGCAACAGATTGATGCAGGTCTGGAAAGGCCTGGTTGATCCTGCTCAAGTAGGCTTTATGGCAGGCCGGTTATCATCTGAGTATCTGTAGAAGCTCCACTACTCGATCTCGGTGTCCAGTGAGAGTAAGATCCCTGTAGTCTTGGTCTCGCTAGACACCAAGAAAGCATTTGACAGAGTTTTATGGCCATTTTTATTTGCTACCATAAGTGAATTTGGTTTTCCCTCTAGTTTACCAAATAGGTTAAATTATTATATGCAAACCCCACTGCACGAATAAAATGCAATCGAGTCCTTTCCCCATCCTTTCCTCTTCAATGGGGCACGAGGCAGGGCTGCCCACCTTCTCCTTTGTTATTTAACCTTTTCCTGGACCCCTTAATTTATCACTTCCAAAATAACCTGGCTATTAAGGGCATTACTGCGGGGCCTACAAGGCAAGTTCTTTTGGCCTGCACAGATGATCTTCTTTGACACCTAGAAGAGCCCTTGCACTCCATACCAACAGCATTACAGGAAATCTTGAACGTTTCCTTATTATCAGGGTATAAATTGAATACTCAAAAAACTAAGCAGGATGTTCTCTCGCTAGGCTTGCTCTAGGAGCCACGGCACATTATATATTTAGGAATCCTCATGGATCGGAACCCCTTGAGTCTCATAAAGGTCAATTTCACTCCTTTCCTCCCAACCAGCAAGATTTTTATAGATGGATTTTGCTCCCCCTTACGTTGTGGGGTCAAATTAGCGTGATTAAAATGAACATTCTCCCATGGATATTGTACCATCTGACTATGTTAAATGTTTACCTCCCCAAATCTTGGTTTGCACACCTCCAAGCAATGATTAACTCTTTTTTATGGCAAGGCAGTTCAATTCAGAGATTGTACTTTAAACTCATGCTGCCTAAGATTAAAGGTGGTCTTCAACTACTGAATTTCTTTTTTTTACTATGCAGTGTTGCATTATAGTAAAGTACCCTGGTGGCTGGCTCCACATGGAAACTTTTTGCACAGTTACACTCCCATCTGGGTCGACATAGAACATTTCTTATGTTAGCAACAGGGTGTAAAACTTAACAGCCTACCCTATGTCAAACCGTCTATGCTACCCCACCATCTGAAATACACTCCCTTATACTGATCTTTAAAAGTGATATACCAACTGAATGACTATATGGGATGGAAGTGGCATAGAGCACTCCATCAACCAATTACTGAAAACCCACATTTTTTGATTGCTGGCCGTCCTGTCCTATAATCCTTTTGTTCACAACTCTTAGGACTTTCAGCAAACATTTTTTTAGTAGAGGATTGGTTAATTACATTCGTGACTGCATTTTCTGAACTTCCTTTTGCTCCTTCCAAGGTTTTCAAATATTATCAAATAACTCATTTTCTTCTAGGATTTTTGGATCCTAAACCCTGGGAGGTCTGAATGTTGCAAGTAGTTGACTTTTTCTTGCCACTTACCTCGTAACCCCATGTAGTGTCACACATCTACACATTTTTTCAGTCTCAAGACCCGAATACTTTGATGGGGATATGCTATTGCTGGCATCAGGCTTTGTCTCTGTCAGAGGACATGGTCAACTGGCAAAAAGTTTGGCTCCAGTTATATAAATACTGTATATCCAACAGGACAGATCATGTCTTACACAATTTTGCATTCTTCACAACCTCTACTGTACACCGGTGAAATTGTTTAAAATGGGGAAGACCCTCCTGGCTCAATGCTGGCGCTGTGGACAAGTAGACAGTTTGTTACAGCAGGTATTATGGGACTGCCCAGTTATCTCTCCTTTCTGGAAGAGTATCAAGCAGTCCATAAACCCCCTGCTAGGTTTGGAGGAGTTATTCACCCCCGTGTCTGTCTTGTTGGCCATTACCCACCCGGTCTGCCTAAAATATGGAAAATGCATATGACAATGATTTACATCATTGCGAAATTGACTATACTCAGAACCTGGAGGGATACCTCCACCCACCACTTTAGGAAGTGGCACCAGGAGATTTTTTCAGCCCTAATGGTTGAAATGCAAATTGCTTTCTTGTAATGCTGTGAGTCCAATTACAGAACGTCATGGGAGCCTTTGTTTACTTTGCTGTCTCTGTCCTCTTAAAGGTTGTCACGCTATGTTTCTCTCACTCTCACCAGCCTGTTTGACCTAAAATATTAGGGGTTTTACACTGGAATACATTAGTCTCTCTCAGCACATACGTGTGATCTCGAATAGTTGGGCAAGGTATTTCAGTTTGGGGAGGGTATGGGGGGTTCTTTTTTTTGCTGTTTTTTGTCTACAGGGTCACCTGTATTATTCAGAGTTGTATATGATTCTCTTGTTATTATTAGTTGTTATTCTTGTTCTTGTTCTAAAAACTTCAATAAAATGCATTCAATAGAAAAAAAAAACATAAAATCAGGATCCCACTGTAAATGACATATTACATCTCATCTGGTCTGTCTTGGGTAAATATATAGTAAAAATGTGTACAAGCAGAACTCAGTACAACAGTATGCAAGCAAACATTTGGCATTGACAGATGCTTGTTTTAATCACTTTGCTGCAAAGTCTGTACTGTTTTGCAGCCTGGTGTCATGAACAGTTAGGTATCACTGTGCTGCTCTATGAATTTGGAAGCCAGACAGCCAGTCAGCAAAGCAGCACTGATCCCCCCCCATTGTACATTCAGTCTGTCTCTGCTTTTCCTTCTATAATCCCTTGAGTTGTGCTTTATCCATGTTCTGTCCTGTAGAGCAGAGCTGTCAGTCTCCTCTCTCTTCAGCAGCCAGAAGCCACTTTTAAGTTGAGAATGAGTATTGTTTGTGTATGGTAACCCCCAGCACAATCTCCTCCATCCCCCCCCAACTCCATCATCAGTGACCAGAAGCCACTGTTAACGGGTATTTTTTTTTAATGAAATTATAACTTTTCTTTTGCTGAGGGGTATTCCTTGTGTAAAATGGTAAGTTTTGTTTAGTAGTTTTCTTGATTTTTTTGCCAGCCAGCACAATCTTTTCAGACCCTCTCTCCCCTCAAGTCCATCCTCAGCAGTCAGAAACATAGAAACATAGACTTTGATGGCAGATAAGGACCATTTGTCCAGAAGTCACTGTTAACAGTATTTTCTTTTTGTACGATGGAACTTTTCTTAAGCTAATGGGTACTTATTTTGTAAAATAAATGCTAACTTTTATTTAGTAGTTTGCTTACTTTTTGGCCCCCTTGGCCCTCTCCCGCAGCAAATGGCTCACTCCTCCATGACCCTCGCGCAGTCTTCACCGAATTCAGTACCTACTTCACCTCATGTGCTGCTACTCTCCCCACCTCTCTGCCGACGGTTACTCCTCTCTGTCCCCCTGCAGGGGCTAAGAAACCTCTCAGGCCTAACTCGTTCTCATTTACAAATATCTCTCCTACAGAGGCTCTAAATGCCTTACTTACCCTCAACCCATCTAAAGGCAAATCCCCTGACAGGTTGGACACCAAACTTCTCTACCTTTCAGCGCCTGCTATTGCTGCTCCACTTGCTGGCCTCCTGAATCTGTCCTTCCCTACTCCAGCTGTTCCAACGGAGTGGAAACATGCCATTGTTCTACCCCTGCTCAAAGGAGGTGACCTGTCCTCCCCTGCAAACTACCACCCTATCTTTCTCCACCCTGCCTTCGCAAAACTCCAAGAACACCTTGTGCTCTCCCAGCTCTCTAATTTCCTCTCTGACTCCAACTTCTTCACAGCCTATCAGTCTGAATTTAGGAAGAATCACTCCACTGCCACCTCACTGCTAAGACTTTCTGACACCATCCTATCTGGGATGGACAAAGGTCTAATCACCTCAGCCATCTTTGTCGACTTAGCTAAAGCTTTTGACACTGTCTCCCATCCCCTCCTACTAACCTGCCTCTCTGCAGCCAGACTAGCTGAGTCTGCCACAAACTGGTTCAGTACCTACCTGATAGGCAGAACCCACTCAGTCAGAATTGCTGATTCCACCTCCCTTCCTCTCCCTATCGATACCGGTGTTCCTCAGGGTTTGGTACTTAGCCCAATCCTTTTTTCTATCTTTCTCAATGACCTACCACTACTCTGTTCATCTTCCTCCATACACATGTATGCAGATGACACAGTTCTATTCTAGAACAGCCACACCCCAGAGGAGGTGTCTACCATCCTTCAGGCTGACTTTCATAAAGTCCAGCTCTGGTTTAGCTCTCACCAACTCTCTTTCAATGCCAAAAAGACAGTCTTCATGACCTTTGGCACCAGGCAGAGACTGTCCAGGCTGAATGCACTCCCAAACTTCCACACCCTCGATGGGACGGTCCTTGAGGACACTACTACCTTTAGGTACCTAGGGGTTTAGCTTGATCAACACCTCTCATTCTCTGCACATGTTGATGTTATCCTGAAAAAACTGTGCCACAAGCTCGGTGCCCTGTATAGGAACTGCAGTAGCCTCTCGTTACCTGCGAGATGTGAAATTGTGCAGAAGATGATCTTACCTACTTTTGACTACTGTGATGTAGTCTATAGTGCTGCTCCCAAGTCTGACTTATCCAGGCTGGATCCCCTCTTCAATGCTTTCTGCAGCTTTGCTCTTGATGCCCCCCCCTTGCTCACATCACTGCAAGCTCTACCGCTCGCTGGCATTACCCTCCCTTGGAAACTGATTTCTTTTGCACAGCGCTAAATTCGTGTCGAAATTTTGGCTCAGCACATTCCCACTCTACCTTACACCCTCCCTGTCTTCCCCAACTATCCCCTCCCATGTTCTCAGATCAACTGACTCCCGGCTACTGTCAATCCTTTACCGTCGGACCTCAGCGGGTCAAGCCACTTTCTCCTACCACCTTCCTAAACTATGGAACAACCTTCCGCACCAAATTCGACACTCCTCCTCCATGCATTCTCTATCCACCACCCTATCCAACTTTTACGTGGCAAACTGCACCTGTACCTGATACCATCTCCCTACTTCCCCAAGCTCCTCTCCTTACCTTCCCCCCTACTCATCCCCAGTCTCCCTTCCCGCCTCAGTACCCCTCTGAGTCCCCACCACCTACAATACCCCCGACCCCTCTAGGGTCTGACCAGCGATCTTAGTTGCTGGCGTATATCTTCAACAGCTGCACTTCTGCCTCTTACTGCACTTAATTGCCAATGTATTGCCTATGTTCTCATTGCCAAATGTCTGTCTTTAATTGTGTAGTATGATAGTGCATCCATTTTAATTAACCCATTTTATGCTGAACTACTATGAAAAAATGTAACCAAAATGTTATGTAACCTAACTGTCCTCATATATGTTGTGTTTAAGGTGGTACAATGTTAAGCTTGAATTCCATATTTGTCCTCCAACTGTAAGCCTCCCCCCAGGTCGCACCATGAGACAAGCATCTTGTTCAGTGTGCCTTTCCTGGTGAAACATTTCAATAAATAAATAAATAAATAAATATGCTTCTCTCTCTCTCTCTCTCTCTCTCTCCAACTCCATCCACATCAACCAGTAGAAGACCCTTTTTAAACTGTAGCTTAGTACACTTTTTTTGGTTTTTTTCTAACCATGGCCCCTTCACATGCAGCATTTAGTATCCGTTCTCTCTCTGCCTCCCAACTCCTTCCTCTCAGTAGCCAGCCAGAACCTCTAACAATGTTTTATTGATTGATTGATTTTATTTAGCAACTGGTTTCCCATTTCTTTTAGTAGACTGGCCCCCCCTCTAACTTGCTTTCCATCCTCTATCTGTCTCTTTTTGTCTCTTGTCTCGGCCTGCCCATGCTACCACTCACACTGTCCATCTCCATCTGTTGCTAGCACTAGCATGCCCATGGACTGTTGCATCAGTAAGTCGGGGCAGGAGCCCACCAGGGACAAGGTGATTCTGGACCTGGTACTGGCCAATGGGGAAAGGATTACGGAAGTCTGGATGGAAGGTCACCTAGGGTTAAGAGACCACCAAACAGTGTGATTTAACATTGGTAGTGTCACAGGCAAGCCACTCAAATCCAAGAGCCCTGGATTTCAGGCCTGAGGACTTTGCAAGGGGAGAGAGAGATCAAAGAAGCCCTGGTGAGGAAGGAGGCAAGAGGGGGGTGGAGGAGCAATTGGCACAAGTTAAAGGAGCCATAGTGGAGGTAACAAATCAGTGCATAAGGCTGAGAAAAAGGGGCAAAACAAGCAATAAACCACTGTGATTCTCATGGGAGGTGGCAAGGAAGATGAGGGACAAGAAGGTGGCTTTCAGAAAATACAAAGAGTCCCAAAAGGATGAGGATAGGGCACTGTACCTAGAGGGTCAGAAGGAGGCTGGGAAGGCAGTAAGGAGCGCAAAGGCACAGACAGAGGAAAGGTTAGCACAGATGATAAAGCAAGGGGAAAAGGCATTCTTTAGGTAAATTAGTGAAAGAAAGAAGGCCAAGGGAGGAACTGCAAGGCTCAGAGGAGAGGGAGGTGTGTGTGTGTGTGGAGGGAGACGTAGATAAAGTATCAATACTGAATGAATATTTCTGCTTGGTATTCACTGAAAAGGAGGAGGGACAGGGACCACTAGTACACAAGGGAAACATGGGGGGGGGAAGCTAAACACCTGTACTTTTGCAGAAGAGAAAGTCCTGGAGGAACTCACAAAACTAAGAGTGGACAAAGTGATTGGACCATATGATATACACCCCAGGATAGTAAAGGAGCTTTGGAAGGAGCTGGCAGCACCACTGGCAGCCCTGTTCAGTGAATTGCTCAATACAGGGGTGGCTCCAGAGGACTGAGGGCAGGCACATGTAGTCCCTGTTCACAAGAGTGGAAGCAGTTAGGAAGTGGGTAACTATAGGCCAGTCAGCCTCACCTCAGTAGTAGGCAAGATTATGGAGGCACTGCTCAAGGAAAGGATTGTGAAACACTTGGAATCCAGTGGAGCACAGGATCCAAGGCAGCATGGATTCACAGTAGGAAGGCCACATCAAACAAACCTGATAGACTTTCTTGACTGGGTGACAAAGGAGGTGGATCAGGGGAGTGGTGGATGTCGCCTACCTTGATTTCAGCATTGCCTTCCACACAGTTCCATGCAGAAGGCTGGTTAACAAGTTGGGTAGCCTGGGGGTGGGCCACAAAGTGGAGAACTGAGTTAGAAATTGGTTGAGGGACAGAAAGCAGAGGGTTGTAGTAAATGGGAGCACATCCGAGGAAAGGAGAGTGTTCAGTGGGGTGCCTCAAGGATCAGTCCTGAGGCAAGCCCTTTTTAATGTCTTCATTAGTAACATTGCTGAACAAGGGCACCATTTCAGATTTCAACGAGGGGGGCAACAACCACTGGTCAGAGCGGCTGTGGGGGCGGGGCCATGGGCTGAGTGGGGGAGGGGCCAGGGACTGAGTGGGGGCAAGGCCAGTTGCTGAATGGGGCGGTGTCAAGAGCACATAGGCCATGGCCACTACAAGCTAAGCTGGACTGGAACATTGACTGGGCCATTTAGTGAAAATTATCATTGATTGTGGTGGGAGTTTAAGGGAGACACTGGTAGGGAGAAAGGGAATATCCTAAGTGGCTGCCCCCTTCAAGAGATGTTCCTGGGAGGCTGGTCCAGTGGCACAGCAGGCTGAGGTACTGGCTGTCTCATTGCCTGCCACAAAAGTGACCCAGGTTTGGGAATGATGCGAGTTACTCAGTGGCTGGCTGGGGGTTGGGGTAGATTGAGCATCCCAAGGACAGCTGTCCTTCCTTGGAAGGGAGGGCATGCCCCCCCCATCAAAGTGGGCCAGAAGTTGTAACAGTACAACCCCTTGGGATGTTGTACCTATCACGCTCCACATTGTGGTCTCACCTCCTGTAGAATCAACACAAATGCAACTGTTCCCCAAATTAGCATGCACAGTATAATTGTTACAAATAACGACAACAATTTGAAACCGCAAAACCCAGCTTTATTCAGCACTGCAGTCCCTGCAAGGGAAAAGGGTTAGAGCAACCCAAAACAGAACCTGAACCTGGGTCAAATGCCCTTTGAGGCATGATTCCAATTACTCACTACACTTTGGCAACAGATACCTGAGCCTCACAGAGGTGCAGCACTATGACTGGTACCTTAGCCACCAGTAACAAAGTACAACAAGGTGCAGTCACACTTTTCCTGCCCTCACACTTGTAATATGACACAAGTACTGCATCAGCCCTTTTGTACTGGGGAACACTACCGTCTCCCACATGGTACCAGGATATATATAGTTAGCACAGTGGGAACTGCTCTATGGTAGTTCCTGGGTACCCAGTGTTGAAATGCTGCAGGTTCACAGAAGTTGCTGCAGGTTGGCTGGTAATAGTGCATACAAAACTGAAACACAGCTTTTAATTTCCCCATACCCCACAGACCATTCAATTGATTTAAAAGGGAATGCCTGGCTTCCCAGAAGAAAAGTAGCAGGACCTATAGGTCCCAATTTACAAATTCACAAAGAAAGTGTAATTTTTAAACAACTTACTCACCTACGATATTCCTTTTTATCTGGTTGATCCTGTGACACCCCGGCCATTACTTGTAGCTGTCACCCAGAGTCCCCTACAGCAAACCCTCTGATGACTTGTCCAATGGGCTAAGCCACAGGGGACACCTATATGCTTTAATGCACATAGTGCTTTAACTATTTTATTCAGTGCATAATTGCACTTATTGCACCAGAACCAATCAGTCAAGAAACATGCTTTCCTCGCTGATCAGTACCACTGCTATAATCACAATTATGCACCGAATAAGTAGTTCAGAGTTACTATATGCATTAAGGATATAGGTTTCCCACAGCTTAGCTTCCTCGGGCATTATCAGAGGGCTTACCATGTGGGGCTCTGAAGAAGTGTGGGGTGTCACAGGATCAACCAGATAAAAAGAAATACTGAAGTAAGTTGCTGACTCTGAGCTGCTGCTGCTCACTCTCCAAAGTCCCTCCCTCCCTGCTCTGGTACCTGTTCTCATACCAGCTCCCTGGAGTAGAGAGGACTCAAGAAGACATCCCATGGCCATGTCCCATTGTAGTCTCATCATCTCACTAACTCATTAAGCATACTGATTGACATTGCATACCTGCTACTGTCTTCTTATTCATCCTCCCTTCTGGTCATCTGATGACGCTGGTGCTGTTGCCTGTAGCCTCCCTCATCCTCCTTTCTTGTCTCCACATCTCAGCTCAAGCTCAGTCAGCTGCTCTGTCTCCTCCTCTGTCTGGACTGTCTGAGACTGTGTCCGGGGCCCTGGTTGCCCACCCACACAATTGATCGACAAAAAAAAAAACCCTAGTCCGATGCTGACTGACCCCTCGACTCGTGGTGTCTAGCCCCTTGACTGTCCGACTGTCCATTTCACTTTCACCATTTCCTCAATGAACTTTCCCACCTCCAGTGACCCTGCCTGCTCACACTTAACAGGCAGTCTTCTCCCGCTTACAAGTGACTTCGGTCCACATCACAACTAGTCCTGTCCCTGGCCTTCCTAGCCAATCGCAGTGCCCAAGTCCTGCCTCCACGCATGCGTACTGAGGTGCAGCTAGTGCTATGCACATTGGGACTTGGAGTTTTGGAAGGACATGACTGTGTGTTGTTGCTTGCTGCGTGCCTACAGGGGGGAGGTGCCGACTCAAGTCGGGTGCGGGCAGGCAAGGCAGCACTTTTATTACAAAAAAAGAAGCTCGCTGGCTGGAGACACTGGTTGCTGCTGGCTGCAAGCTGGAGGGGCAGCAGTAAAAAACTTGGAGGAGGGGCAGCAGCAAAAAAGAAACACTACCCTGGCTGCAATGTGGGGGGGGGAGCAACTTCCCCCAAACCCCTCAAATGGCACCCCTGTTGCTGAAGGACTGGAGAGAAAAGTTTGCCTATTTGCAGATGATACCAAGATCTGCAACAGGGTAGACATTCCAGAGGGGGTTGAAAGAATGATGAAGGGACCTAGGAAAGCTGGAACAATGGTCCAAAGTATGACAATTAAAGTTTAATGCAAATAAGTGCAAAGTCATGCACCTGGGGTGCAAAAACCCTGTGGAGAGCTATAGGATGGAGGGGAGTTGCTGACAGTCACCAGGGAGGAAAGGGATCTAGGGATACATAGATACATAAATACATAGATACATAGACAGTGTCAGCAGATAAGGGCCTATGGCCCACCCAGTCTGCCCATTTGAGCTTGTAAGTTCAGTTTATGTTTTCCTAGAAGTCTGTTGCCCCTTACTCCTAACCTCCAGAATTCCTTTATGTCTATCCCATGCATTCTTAAATCCTGTGATTGTTTCAGCCCCCACCACTTCCTCTGGCAGGGTGTTCCACTTGTCCACCACCTGTTCTGTGAAGAAATTCTTCCTCATGTTTCCTCTGAATCACCCTCCCTCCAACTTTATCCCATGCCCTCTAGTACTGGAACATCTTTTTCGCTTAAAAATAGTGTATTCCTGCACCCTGTTCCTCCCTGTGAGATACTTGTATGTCTCTATCATATCCCCCGTCTCCCTCTTCTCCTCCAGGGAGTACATCTCAGATGACCTAAAGGTGTCCAAACAGTGTAGCAAGGCTGTGGGGAGGGCCAGTGGTATGCTGGAGTGCATAGGAAGGGGTATCACTAGCAGGAGAAGGGAGGTGGTGATGCCACTGTACAAAACACTGGTGAGGCCCCATCTGGAGTACAGTGTATAGTTCTGGAGGCTGCACCTTCAAAAGGACATAGACAGGGTGGAGGCAGTCCAGAGAAGGGCAACTAAGATGGTGTGAGGATTGTACCAGAAGACATATGAGGAGAGATTAAAGGACCTCAATATTTATGCACTGGAGGAGAGGTGGAAATGGGGAGATATGATTGAAACCTTCAAGTATCTTTAGGTATTGAACAAAGTACAGGTGGGGACATCTTTCATAATAGAAGTTGTACAAGAATGACAGGGCATGATATGAGATTAGAGGGGGCAGGATAAAGGGGAATTTGAGGAAGTTTTTCTTCATGAAAAGGGTGGTGAATGCATGGAATAACCTACTCCAGGAAGTGGTAGGAGTTAGCACAGCGGTGGGTTTCAAACATGCATAGGATATACATAAGGGAATGCTAGAGGTAAGAAAGAGAGGAGAAAGAAAATGATCAAATAAGGTCAGAGGCCACTGATGCAGGCAGGGAATACAGGCAGACTAGGTGGGTCTAGTGGTCCTTAGTCACCGTCAATTACTATATTACTCTGTTCCTATGTCTTATCCTTCCAACATTGCCCAGCCCCCTCCTCCCCCCTCCTAAGACACTGCTCCCACTCACTGTGCCTCCATTCCCTTCTCCCCATTGTCACTCAGTCCCCTCCTTCCCACCCACCATAAGATACCAGATGCTCACTGAGTCCCTTCTCCCCAGTGTCCCAACATCACCCAGTCCCCTTTGGTAGTCCGTTAATGTGCAGACTCATTACTGGCATGGTGATTATGTCACCGGGATTTCACCGCAGACTTTGCCAGCTGCTTTGATTTCTTGTTGGGCTGTGTTTTCAGCTCAAGTGGTTTCACAATGCAGTGCTGCTGGGATGCACCTGAGTGTTACCCTTTCTCCCCTGTGCCAAGACCTGGGTTTGTTATATTTACTATGGGTGGGGGAGGGGCATAGCCACTGCAATATTGCACTGTGGTTCTTCTTGTTATGTGATGCTATGGCTCCTGAGCGGCAGATTGTCAGGGCTCCATAGGTGCTGTTGGTGCATTGCTTGACCGTATTTTACATCACTCACACCCATGTCACTGCAGCATGGGTAAACTGTCTCCTCCTCTCCACCCACCAAGACACCGGATGTGCTCACTGCATCCCTTCTCCACATATCGCCCAATGCCCACACTGACTACCATCAGCTATACCCACAGACTTGGAAATGGACTTAGTTGATGGAGTCTGCATTTATCCAAGTCTGTGGGTAAGTGCTGGTTTGGGAGGGGGGGGGATCTGATTCTAAAATGAACACTCCATTCAGCTGTAGTATTGATCTGCCTTTGGAACAGTTTTATTGGCTGTGTAATGCTATAACATTCCAGTAAAGATAAATTTAAAAAGGGCTATATTGAAAATGGGGGGGAAGGGGGTCAAAATGTGAAAAATCAACTAAGTTGTGAAGAAAAGTTGAATTTCTCAAATGTTTACCCATAACTTTACTATTGCTCATTTCAGGCCAAACTTTTCAACATAGAAACATAGAACTGGATGGCAGATAAGGACTGCTTAGCCCACCCAGTCTGCCCATTTTGCCTACCTACTATAATACTGTAGACCCTACTTGATCTCCGGCTTATCCCTCCCTTCCCTAATGACAAAGGTTCCCTTATGCCTATCCCATGCATTCTTGACTCTTACCACAGCTTTCACCCCCACCACCTCTGCTGGAAGGCTGTTCCAGGCATCCACTACTTTCTCTGTGAAGAAGTACTTCCGTATGCTTCCCCTGAGTCTACCCCCCCTCCAGTTTCATAGTGTGTCCCCTTGTTCTTGAACATCTTTTTTTCTGAAAAATGCATCCCTCTTGTACCTTATTTATACCCAGAATGTATTTGAAAGTCTCTATCATATCCCCTTTCCCTGCTTTATTCCAGGATGTACATATTGAGGTCCTTTAGTCTTTCCTCATATGGTCTCTAGTGCAGACCCTCCACCATTTTTGTTGCCCTCTTCTGGACTGCTTCTACTCTATCTATCTTTCTGGAGATGTGGTCTCCAGGACTGGACACAGTACTCCAGGTGAGGTCTCACCAATGATTTATACAGCGGTATCACCACCTCCCTCTTTCTGCTGGTGATATCCCTATCCATTCATTCATTCATTCATTCATTTATGTATTTGATAACCAGGTGAGTGCACTGATCCAGTGGACCATTTTCAGGCATGACCCAGGCCATTTGCATGGCACACTGAGTAGAGCAAATACAAGCTACAGCAATTAACAGGCATCACAATTCAGTTACAGAAACAAGGTACATAGTGGCAAAACATACAATTAATACATACAATTAATTACAGTAGGGTACATGCACCCTAGCATCCCACTGGCTGCCCCCCCCCCACCCCCACAGTCTTGTCACACTGTCTTGCCACTTTTAGGTCATCAGATATGATTTTACATTCCTATCTATTTCAAATTATGTAAGATGGCTTTTAGTAGTATGTGATGTTGTGTTGCATTTTTACACTTATTTTTCAAATGTGCTGTATGTATATCTGCAACTGAACTATTTTGTATTTGTTCTTGGAGCTGTAAATGAGAGTTTCTCTCAATTTGCCTTTCCAATAAATATTGATTGGGTCACCCCCGGGTCTCATATTCCCTGTGTTAGCACCTCGTGAACATGACATGTTATTTTTCAAATCCCCTCTGAAACATGTTTTAGCAGTCACTCTGCAAATTGTCTTTTGGATGGGATTTCAAAAAGTCCACATGCCTTCATCAAAACATGAGGTCATAAAAAGGCTGTGTTGGAAATGTGGGATCAACATGTCGGAGACCACTGAAAATGAGGTATTGCCTCTCAACTCGCCTATCCTGGGAAAACATATTTTAAAAATGGATAAAACACAACTCCAAGCTGGCCAGGTAGCACAATGGTAATGCAACTGTTGGTTATGCCAGTGACATGCATCCAGAAATGAGCATAGGTTGGCAGCGGCTGGCCGGTAGAGGAAGGATTGAGAATCCCAGGGATTGCTCTTCTTCCTCAGGGTGGGGAGGACACTGTTCCCTCTGCGTGACTGCTGACTGGTGGAGACTGGTCAGCAGAACAGTCAGGAGCACCAGGAGGAGAGGGGTTGCTGCTGGATGCTTGTCATGTATGCGAGTCACTGCACATATGCACAGTCACCTTATTGCATGCTGCAACCTCAGGGGAGGACATCAGTTGGCTGGAGAAAAATAACAACCTTTTCAAACTAGCACCCCCTGCAGGCTCTTGCACAACTGACAGCACTGACCAGATGGTGCATTGTGGTTCTAGTTATGTGGTGGATAACCCGCATGTCCATGAGGAGGTCAGAGACGGGCTTAGGGGTGCTGCCAGATGAGGCCAGAACAAGAAACAGCTTTGTGGAAAATAAAAAAAAAATTGCCCTAATGAAAACAAAATATTGCATCTTAGTTGTGTTATCCTGGATAAATAGAGTGCAAAGACATGTAAAAGCAGGACCCCATGCAAATGAGATATTGCTGCTGTTGTAAGTTGTAACAGCATACATGCAAACATGTTTAACATTGACAAATGCTTGCTTGTTAGAGAGGCGATTTGTTTAATTCTCCTTCTTGTTATAAAATTCCCCCTACATATCCCAAATGTGGCACAAGCTCAAATCTTAATCATGTACTTTCTCTTCTCCTTCCCACATTCACATCTGTAAATAAATCTTCTTTTACTTTGTTACAGAAATGTTGGTGTTCTTTTAACACTAATTTTTGCCATTATTTCCTGAATTTCTGTATCTTTCCATGTGATTATAACTATATATCTGATGACTGTAATTTACGCAATAGTGCCTGACAGGGTGTGTGTCATGCTGGGATAACGTCACGCCTCAGGTGGTTGGGCACGAGGCCACAGACCAAGTGCGTCCAACAACTGAGGAGTGACATTATCCCAAATGACACACACCCTGGAGGGCATTATTCCTATTATACAATGGCTCGTTGTTATATATAAAATAAAAAAATAATTTTAAAGAATGTTTTTTAGTGTGGAAAAATATTTTTGTTTCTTAAGAGGAGATGCAAAAAAAGAGCTCATCTAGCTCATCATATAGCTCATCTGCAGGTTCACAGTGCGGCTGAGACTAGACCCGTGATGTTGTACTGGGATAACATCACAGCTCCAGCCCAAGACTGACCAATCAGAGACCAGGAAATTTTCTTACCATTGTATAATTGTAATTGTTAGATATGTTGTATTATCACTGTTATACAGCTGGTGATTGTCTAACACTTAGTAATTAACCTGTTCCCAATCTGATATTATTTTCTGTAACTGTAATGTGTCACTATAATGACACCTGATTTGCTCCTGTAGAAAGACCTCTGGTCCCATTTACTTAAAAACATAGAAACATAGAAATCTGCTGGCAGAAAAGGACACCTTGTCCCATCTAGTCTGCCCGAATACCCCTTTCTGTGTAGTTCATCATATTCCCTCCATTTCCTGCACTTCTATTTTTATTTAGTCCCATGTAGTTGTCTCATGCCATCTTGAATTGGCTCACTGAGTCTGCCCCCATAACCCATTCTGGCAGCCTACAGTATTTCATGGACCCACCACCCTCTCAGTGAAGAACTACCCCCTTATATCTCCTCCAAATCTACCCCACCCCAGTTTGTAAGCATGCCCCCTAGTTGATTTGTTTTTACTCATCCTGAATATGCTACCTTCTCTCACTCTGTTTGTTCCCTTCAGATATTTGAAGGTTTCTACCATATCCCCCTTTTCTGCCTCATCTCCAGTGTGTGTATAAGTTTAGTTCCTCCAGACGTTCTTTGCATGGCCTCCCATGTAGCCCTTGAACCATCTTGGTTGCTCTTCTATGGACCCTTTCCAACCTGTCCCTGTCACCCTGTAAGTGTGGCCTCCAGAACTGGACCCTGTATTCCAGATGTGGTCTGAACATAGTTTTATACAGTGGCATATGAACATATGAAGAAGCCAGCAGAAGAAGGCAATTTAGTCTATCAAGTCTGCTTGTACTGTAGGGTACACAGCTTGAGCTAATGTCCTTGCCTCTGCCCTCCTCCCATCCTCACTAGCCATGATCCTTACTTTCTCCTTATGCCTATCCCAGCTTCTCTTAAAGCTGCCTACTGTCTTCAATGAGATGACCTCTTCTGGCAGTTCATTCCAAGTGTCCATCACCCTCTCTGTGAAGAAGTGCTTCCTGACCATCCTCCTAAACCTCCCACCCTCCAGCTTAAGACTGTGCCCCCTAGTGTTATGGTTGCCACTTAGCTTAAAGAGACTCTCCTTATCAACCTTATTTATCCCTTTCAAGTACTTTAAGGTCCCAATCATGTCCCCTCTCTCTCTCTCTCTCCTATCTTCCAGGGAGTACATGTTCAGTGCCCTCAACCTCTTCTCATGTGCCTTACTCTGCTGACTCACTATTATCTTTGTAGCCTTCCTCTGGACCTTCTTCAGCAGGTTAATGTCCTTTCTGAGGTGTGAGCATCAGAACTGAACTCCATATTCAAGATGTGGCCTTACCAGTGACCTGTACAAGGGCAGTATAAACTCTTCTCTCTTACTACTGATCCCCCTAGATATGCATCCCAGCATCTTGTTTGCCTTTGCTGCTGCTTTCTTGCACTGTATGGCGTGCTTCAGGTCACTAGTGATCATCACTCCCAGGTCCTTCTCCTCCTCTGATGCAGATACGTGGACTCCACCCAGGTAGTACTCTGTCCTGGGATTCTTGGCTCCAGTATGCATAACTTTACATTTCTTGGCATTGAAGCCAAGCTGCCAGATCCTGGACCACCTCCCCAGCTTTTCCAGATCTTCCATTAGGTCCTGTATCCCTTCAGCTTTGTTCACTCTCCTGCAGAGCTTGGTGTCATCCATGAACAGGCACATTTTGCCCTTAATGCTGTCCTTAGTGTCACTGATGAAGAAATTGAACAACACTGGCCTCAGCACAGAGCCCTGTGGAACCCTACTGGTTACCTCTCTGGTGCCAGATAACTCTCCCCCCAAAACCACCCTCTGGGTTCTGTCCCTCAGCCAATTTTCCACCCATCTGGCCATCTTTTCCCCAACTGCAAGATCCACCAGCTTCCTGATCAACCTTTCGTGGGGCACAGAGTCAAAGGCCTGGCTGAAATCAAGACAGAGGATGTCTACCACTTGGCCCCTGTCTATTGTCTTAGTGACACAGTTGAAGAAGTCAATCAGATTTGTTTGACACAATCTCTCCCCATGGACCCATGCTGCTTTGTATCCTGGAGACCATGCTTCTCTAGCTATTCTACCAATCTTTCCTTTAGTATGGTCTCCATGAGTTTGCCCAAAATGGAGGTCAGACTGACTGGTCTGTAATTCCCTAGGTCATCCTTAGGACTGCTTTTGTGGAGGAGCACTACATGTGCTGTTCTCCAGTCCAGCGGTACCATGCCTGACTCTAGTGAACTATTAAATAGGTCTGTCAGTAGTTCTGCCATCTCCTCAGCCAGTTTCTTCTTTACCCTTGGATGTACTCTGTCTGGGCCTGGTGATCTGTCCACCTTCAATGCCAGCAGCCCCTCCCTCACTCTGTCCTTCTCTATCACTACATCTGTGCTGTGTTCCCCTTCCTCTCTGCTCCTCTTTTCCCTCCTGAAGGCACTGGTCTGGCCTTCTCCCTGGTGAAGACAGCACAGAAGTATTCATTTAGTAGCTCTGCTTTTCTCCCATTATCCACCACCCACTCCACCCCTTTCTTAAGTCTAACAATCCCTTCCTTCTTGTCCCTTTTCTCACTTATATAGTGAAAGAAAGCTTCCCCCTTCTTAATTCCTTCAGCTATCTGCAGCTCCTTCTGTGCCTTTGCTCGTTGGACTTCCTTGCTTGCCTCACTAGCCAAGCTGGAGAGTATAGTTGGGTAATTGATCCAGCTAAGTTTTACATTCCATACAGTGTGTAACTATTACTCTTTTAGGAAAACTTTACTGGTTACTCTTTGTATGCCATATATAGATGCTTTTTGTAGTCCTATCTTGTGGTGCTTATTTTTAACTTACAGTTTTAGTGTGTCTTTAATCTGGGTGGGTGTTGCTTTTCAAACTGCATTCTTATACACACAGTGACACTCATAATTTGATTTAGGAGCCTTCTGCTCAAGTAGTTGTTATCTTCTTCTGGCAGTATCTCTAAGTCATTTTAATTTATATTAAGTACATCCTTTGTATGTTGTTCTGCACTAAGCACCTCTGACCTTTAGACCCTCTCAGCTGAAGGTGAAATGGTACTATTAAGCTTCTCTGACGTCTTCTTATTTTGGACCAATGGGGAATTTTTTCTGCCTTTTTTCTGCATGATCTGGGTGTTAAAAGTATGGGATTTTCTAAATAACTGTCATTAAGCTTCTGAGGAAGGACTTGTTGGTCAGAAAGCTAAAGCACTTTGTTCTTTTTGTTACATCTATGTTGGTCCAATAAAAGGTATCAAATCATTTGCTTCTGGATCTGTTCTTACAAGGACCAATACGGCAAATACTAAATCTGGATTTTAGCCTACCTTAGGTAATTTCCCCTATCCACATCTCTTTTGATCTTCCTCAATTTTCTGTTGGCCAACCTCTTTTCCCTTACTGCCTGGGCAACCCCAGAACTGAACCAGCTGGGCACTTTGTCCCTTGTGTTCTTACCCCTGAGCCTAACACAGTCATCTGCGGCAACCAGTATTCCTTCCTTAATGATGGACCACCTTTGGTCCACCCCATATCTGCTTTGATGCCCACCAGATGGCTCCTTAGCACTTCCCCTAGTTTCCAGAAGTTCACTGTCCTGAAATATAAGATTTTAGTCTTAGTCGGGATGCTTTCCTTGCCCATATCCAACAGGAACCACACTGTGCAATGGTCACTTTTACCCAGTGGCTCCCTGACCATTATTTCCTGTATATGCTCCTCATTTTGTGAGCACCGGATCAAGAATTGCCTCAGCTCTTGATGGTTCAGTGACATCCTGAGTCAGGAACCCACCATGCAGTCCTTCCATGATCATCTGACTCCTAGCACATGTTATGGAGGGTATGCTCCTGTCCACCTTGGACAGGTCGGAATCCCCCACAATTACCACTTCTCCTTTCCTGCAGCTTCTAATACTTTTGAGCTCAGTTCCCTGTCCCTCTTTGCATCCTGATTGGGTGGTCTGCAAACCAGCCCCAACCTCACCTTTCTCCCTCTGTGGACCTTAACTGAACCCATAATGCCTCCACCTCCCCTCTCCTTCCTCTGACTCCTCCCTCGAGCATGATCACCTCCTTTTTCCTACTTGTAAATCCCTGCCCTATGCACGCCAACATTCTGGTTGCCTTTCCACCACTTCATCGCATTGGTTCCTAACCTTCAGGCTATCTGAAATGGTGATCCATAGGTCCCTTTCCTGCTCTGTAACCTCCAGTTCTTCCATCCCAAGCCAGTATTTTGCCCTTGGGTTTTTATGACCTATGTGTATAATTTTATAATTTTTTGCATTGAATTACAATTGCTACTTCTCGGACCACTCTTCCAACCTGTCCAGATCCTCCCTCATCTTTTCCACACCTCCTTGTGTGTCCACCTTATTACAGATCTTTGTGTTGTCTGCAGACAGACACATCTTCCCATTCAGTCCCTCTGAAATGTCCCCAGTGTATATATTAAACTGTATGGGGCCCAACACAGACCCCTGAGGAACCTCACTCATGACTCCTCCTTCCTTTGATTGCACCCCATTAATCACCACCCTTTGAATTCTCCCCCACAGCCAATTTTCCACCCAGTTTGTTAGTTTGCTCCCCACCCCTAAACTCCCTAACTGGCTTATTAGTCTCCTGTGGTGGATGGTGTCAAAGGCTTTCCTGAAGTCCAGATAGGACATGTCTACAGCTCACCAGATCACATATCTCCATTACTCCCTCAAAGAATTCAATCAGGTTGGTCTGAAACCACCTCTCACCTGTGAACCCATGCTGGTTGTCATCTATGAGGCTTTCCTCCTCTAGATATTGTACCAGCCTTTCCTTTATAAGTGCCTCCATCAGTTTTCCCACCACAGAAGTAAGGCTGACTGGGTAATAGTTGCCCGGCTCATCCTTCCCTCCCCCTTGTGCAATGGTACCACATCAACCCTTCTCCAATCCCCTGGACTCTCCCTTGTCTAGAGACAGATTAAATAACCTTGTGAGTGGTGTCACTAGCTCCTCCCTTAACTCCCTAAGCACCCTGGTGGGATTTCATTGGGGACCATTGCCTTGTCCGTCCACAGTTTTCCTAACTCCTTTAATACCCTGTCCTCTGTAAAGGGGCTTATGTCCAATTCCCTTCCCACCCTTACCCTGTTTCTTAGCTCAGGCCCCTTCCCTTCTTCCTTAACCATGAAGACTGAGGTGAAGTATTTGTTCAACAGATTTGTTTTTTCCTCATCCCCCTCTATCAAAGATCCCACCTCCCCTCTGAGTCTCATAATCTCCTGCTTGCCTTTCCTTCTTTCACTCACATACCTGAAAAACTTATTGTCACCCCTTTTGGCCTCTCTCGCTATTTTCTCCTCCGTATCCGCTTTAGCCCTCCTGACTCTTTTCCAGCTTTCGTTTAGCTTCTCATTATAGACTTCTTTTTCTGCCATCCTCTGTGAAGTTTTGTAGGCCCTGAATGCATTCCTTTTCTCTCTCACTGCTTTCCTCACCTCAGTTGTAAACCAAAGTGGTTTCCTCCTCCTCCTATGTTTGCTCACCCTCCTGATGCATTGTTCTGTCATCAGCAGAATTCCTCTTTTAACTGATTCGCCCTCCTTCTTCATAAATTTATTAAATATTTTAACTGAGAGCCCCCCAAGTTTATGTTATTAGGTGGGGACTGGAACTTAGTCCTCCAGACTGAACTAGATAGGTCTGACCGAGTTCGCTTGGGCCTATCACCGGCTCAAAGGGCTCTGAGAGAATTTATTGAAACCGCAGCTTTAGTGGATATATGGCGAGTATTCAACCCCACTGAGAGACAATATACTTTTTTTTCAGCGGCGCACGAAACATATTCTAGAATTGACTACTTGCTCATGAGTTTACATGCGATCTCTGGGGTTTCACGGGTAGGTATATTAGCAAGGGCTATATCTGATCATGCACCAGTGGACATGGAATTTGGTTTAGGAGCGGGACTAAGGCGCTCTCCTCAATGGCGATTGAATAGCCAGATGTTGAAAGATCCTGCCACCTGTAAACATATTAAAGAGTACATTAACTTATTTCGCCCATAACCCAGGGGCCTTGAAAGATTCGACCTGGTGTGGGCTTCCCTAAAGTGTTCTGTGAGAGGAATTTATTAAAATGGCATCCGCCAAGGCTAAACGTCAGAAAAGTTTAACGGAGGAACTCCTAGCAAATATTAAAAGTATAGAGAACACCCTGTCCCGCTCCTCCTCAGATGTAGTATGGTCTAGGCAGCACCAGTTACAGGCCCAATATGTAGGTTTGCAAGCGCAGAGAGCTGAGTTGTCTTTGCACAGGGCCAGGCTTCAATATTTAGATGTAGGAGAAAAAGCAAGTAGATTTCTGGCGATGCGCCTCCGTCAATTAGATGCTTCGCAGTATGTTGCTGGCATTTATTCCAAGGAAGAGGGCAGAGTAATCACTGATTCGTGTAAAATGGTAGAAATGTTCCGTTCATTTTACCAAGAGCTATATTCAGTGGTCTCGACTGCCCTTCTATAGACTCAGATATGAACATCTACCTTAGATCAGTAGTCCTACCAAAGGTTCCTGCAGAGGACGTTGCTTTCTTGAGTAGCCCGATTGGTTTAGGAGAAATACAGGTCGCAATTCAGCAGTTACCTCTGGATAAGTCTCCCGGCCCAGACGGGCTCCCCACTAACTTTTACAAGGCCTATCAAGATGTTCTGGCACCTATTTTAAAGGATTTGTTCGGTTACTGGTTTGATAAGGGAATGTCGGAGTCCAGTTTTTTAGAGGCTGTGTTATCCCCTAATTTTAAAGCCCAGGAAAGACCCACAGCGCCTTAGTAGTTACCGACCTATTTCATTGTTAAATACTGATGTTAAAATCCTGGCTAAAGTGTTGGCAAATAGGCTTTCCAGAATTATAGATAAGTTAATAGGACATGAACAAGTCGGGTTTATGGCTGGTAGGTCATCTCAAGATCATATGCGAAAATTAATGCACCTCATAATGGTGGCCAGAGATTCTGATATCCCAATGGTGTTGACTTCCATAGATGCCGAAAAGGCATTCGACAGAGTCTCCTGGGATTTTTTATTTGCTACCTTAATTTCCTTTGGTTTCCCGGAAGACTTTGTCAGGTGGGTAAAAGTTTTATATTCCCGGTCCCACGGCTAGGGTGAAGTGTAATGGGCTATTATCCTCTCCATTTAAGCTGGCTCGAGGAACTAGACAGGGGTGCCCTTTATCCCCCCTACTTTTTAATTTATATTTAGAGTCCTTGCTCCTTAGGCTGGCGGCTAATATTAAGATTACTGGAATCCGGGTTGGGGATGCTAGATATGCCTTGTCAGTATATGCTGATGACATTTTGTTGCATCTGGAGAACCCCAAAGTCTCAATTCCGGCATTTCTAGAAGAGATTGAGGAGTTCTCTAAAATATCTTACTATAAGTTGAATCGAGATAAAACGAGAATTTTTCCTCTGAATCACAGAGTAAATAAGGCAGAGCTAGCCCCCCTAGGCTTGGCGTGGGAAGCAAACTCTTTAGTCTATCTGGGTATAAAGATCTGTAGAGATCTTGGTACTATCCGGAGTGCTGATATTGATAGTCTCATGAAAATAGTCTCTAAGGACCTTGAGAGATGGCAAGACCTCCCTATCTCATTGTGGGGCTGATTGAATGTCATTAAAATGAACCTTTTGCCCAGGATATTGTATCAATTGGGTATGCTGGGATTATATATCCCTAAAGCTTGGTTCTACAGGTTGAGGACAATGTTGAGTCTTTTTTTATGGAATAAAAAGAGGGTGCGTAGATCCTATCATAAATTAACTGCCGAAAGCTAGGGGTGGATTGGCAGCTCCCTCTTTTTTTACATACTACTTGGCACAACATCTGAGTAAATTATATTATTGGCAGAAAGAGGAGGACCTTATGGTTTACTCCCCTCTGTGGGTAGCCATTGAGAAACACTTGGCGTCTCAGGAAAGATGCTCCCTATGTTCCTTGCTTTATATCTCTCTGTCACATATCCCCAAAAGTCTTCAAAATAATCCTATGGGTTGATCGATAAAAGCCTCTCACCAGGCCCAAGTGTTATTGTCAGTGAAGTGGTCTCAATCCTCCGGCCAACCAATTGTTAATAACCCGCATTTTAAAATTGGCGGTGCTCCGATAACTAAAGCATTCTGGCATAGGTTGAAGCTTTGTAAGGTCTCGGAGGTTTGGAGGGATGGTAAGTTGATTATTCCGACCCAATTTGGTTGCTTCGCTTGCCCTGCCAGTAAAGAATTCCTTAAAATTTTGCAAGTTAATAAGGCCCTATCTGCGTTTCACCAGTGTTCTCCAATAATAGATATAGGGGGGAAAAGGACCCTATTGAGCTACTTCAGGTCACTTCGCAGTCGCATAAGTTGTCCAGTTTATATAAAGCGTTGTTGGGTTGGGATTGCAAATTATATTCAGGCGTCTGTTTCTACTGGGTAAACGCATTAGGCATCTCTGAGGATGTCAACGTGTGGAGAAATATTTGGACTACCCTATACAAGTTTGTTAAGCAGGATAGGCTTAGAGCAGTTAACTACAATATCTTGCATGACTTATACTTGACGCCGTCTAAGTTGCATAGCTTTGGTCGGATGCAAGTGCCAATGTGTAAAAGATGTAAGACAGAAGTGGGGTCCCTTTATCACATGTTATGGCAATGTTCACGTATTAAAGTCTTTTGGCAGAATATTAATGATTCCCTAGACCCTATCCTCGGCTTGAGGGGAACTTTTTACCCCGGAAGTGTGCCTAATAAACCTTTTCCCAAATGGCACTCCAGGTAATAGGAAGGCACATATGGTCTTAGTAACTGCAACTGCCAAGTTAATTTTAGCGAAACACTGGATGGATGAGAATGTGCCCCCAATAATGGAATGGTACAGGGAATGTGTTTTAGCTTTGCAGTTGGAAAGACATATAGCAGCTATCTTGGGATAGAGGCAAAGCTTTTACTGCAGCTGAGGAGTCTTGAGGCTATTATGTGTTATGGAATTGCCAGGTACATAGCTGAGTAGTAGTTAATTATGGATATAAGGTTTGTAGTATAGTGCAGCCTATGGGGGTGGGGTGATGAGGGTGGTAGGGGTTTTCTTGTATTTATCCACTTATGTGTACTTTTCTGCCCTCTGATGAACATTGTGTTGTTCTACCTTATTATGTGTATAATGTTGCATGATGTTGTACTTTCGTGTTAAAATGAATAAAGAGTTAAAATTAAAAAAAAAAAAGAATTCCTCTTTTAATTGCCCCCTATAACTCCTCTACGCCCTCTACGCCCTCTAGGTTCTCATTCCTTTTTAGATCCTTTTTGAAGATTTCCTTCATTTTTTGAAAATCCACTTTCCTAAAGTCCAGTACCCTACTTATTTGGTCATAGAATAAAACAAAATTATTTCTGATTTTATTTATTCATATTTTTAGTTAAACTTTATTAACTGGGTAAGAACCAATTAGCACAAATGCCCATTTTCAACAGAGACCTGGGGCTTAGGGGCATTAGTGGTTTTTTCTTACTTTAAAAAAGCGATACAAGGCATTTCAATACCACTCTTTTGGATAATTTTCAGTAGCTTGTCTCCTCATGTCTTTGCTACTGAAAAGTAATAAGATCATCTTTTAGTTTTGACCATACTTGAAACGTTAATCTTTGTTTGTTTTGTCTAAGGAACATTTCTCTATATGTCAGGGCCCTGGTTTTAGATCTACTACTTAAAATGTACCCTCCAGCATCTGCCTCAAATGAGGAGCAACAGAGAATGGAGTAAGTCCCCAAATCTTTCCAAAGAATATAGTTTCAATGATGTCTAATTGTTAAGAATTGACCACTCCCATTATTTCTGCTCCATAAAGAATCACACTTTCTAGTTTTGCTCTTTTTTTTAATCCATCTTTCAGCTCACCTGCTGCCCCTGGCACCTTTCATCTGATCCTTGATCCTGCCCACCAGCCCCAACTGCTACTCCCCTCTACTGTCCAACCAGTGTGGATCTACACAGTGCATGGCCAGGGAGTGGCAGGGACTGTTATCGGCAGCAGGAAGACATGGTTTTTCCATGGTTTTCTCTATCCCCAGTTGTCAGGCACAGTCCACGCATCCCCATGCATGAGCCCTCACATGCACGTAGCAATGCCCTTAAGGAAAGAAAAGCTCCCTTAGTCCACTGCAGGAGTTGGTACAGTACAGTGGCAGAACCTGGATACTGATCTGCCCTGGCTGGGAGCTATGATGCATGATAGTGCTACCCCAGCTCTCCAGCCATCCAACCTGACTTAAAGAGCTTAGTCCCAAACTCGAGTTGTCAGTACGAGCAAGCACTGCACTTCTGCTGGTCCATTAGGCAGCCCTCAAGTTTTGCTATTTAGACTTCTGCCGGGGTCTAATATTTTGTTTTCTGTATTTGTAGTAGAAACTTAAAATGCCATGTATGACCACATTGGATTTTGGCCTAATATTTCTGAAATGTGTTTTCCATGATAATCTTCGATGAAACCACAATCTTAATATTAATATTCTGTCATTTGTGTCAGTTTTCTTTCCCCAAGATCTAATTATATTTTTGTTTTGATTTGTAGCTTGCAAACATCATCACAGTTGTTTCTTCTCATTTATTAGAATATCACCTTTTCTTAACATAGCAGTCAAGGCTGTTAGCATAATTCATACCCAAAGGCTGTTTGATGCATTTTGACCATATCATCTGCATATAATCACATGCCAATGCTGTTATTTTTTAAACCTCATCACCCCTGAATTAAACAGAACTCAATGCAAAGTGAGCCACAAAAGTGGAGTGTAGATAACCTTTGGAGAGAAATATTTTTCTCTTTCTAAAGCTAAGGAAAGATAAAAATATAAAGTGAAAAGAGCACAGGTGCCAATATACTGTACTCCTGTGTTTGACGTAAACTCCTTAGTTATTTATAATGCACCTTCAACTCCACTAAGGGGAAGATGTCACTAATCACCTGTGGTGCAAATAGCTATTACAGTAGTGTAAATAGTGTATCGTGAATAAAGGGTTAAGGTTTTTAGTAAGCTTGTGGGAGGAGCTTAGGCTTTTTAAAGAGGAAGCAACTGCAGGCTAAGGTTTGTGAGGAGGAGGGGCGGTCAGCCGGTTAATGTAGGATCATCCCCTGGGGACCTCAATGCTGCTGGTTCTCCAGGGGACATGGAGCCATGGCCCTGATAGCTGAGTGTTGGACTCTACTTGGTAGGCCTCAGAGTGAGCTGCCAGGTACAGAGACAGAAGAGAAGTTGAAGTTTAGCGCCAAACAGGAACATTTCTAGGGTCTGACAAAATTAAGACTTGAGCCCACACCCCTCCGGCCCAGTGAAATAACAAACAATTAGGATGGAGGAGAGTTTAAGGAACTGAAAATCTTTTATTCAGGACTAATGAATGAAGATTCAGAGCTCCAGCCCTTAATGTCCGCCCCCTAGTAAAGCATCCCCCCACCCCTCTGGCATCAAAGTGACAAAGAATCTATAGGATCATTGGGTCGTTTTTGATAACGACACTTTTGTATCTGAAGAAAGAAGTTGGGTATGAAGTTACAATCCAAGGGGTTCCTGCCCACCCCTTTGGAGGTGCTTGTGTTCAATCAAGTATTCTCTAAATTCTGACTCAAGGAGTATACGTCACCATGACACTGACTCTTGTGTCAGATGTCAGCACAGGATTTTACTGTGATGGTCTAGGGTTTAATAGTAGTAGTAGAAGAGTAGAAGGGGGAGATGGGGTAGTTATGGGGAGGGTGAGAATGTAGAGGGAGGGAGGTTGGGGTGCCGAGGGGGGGTTTGAAGGGTTTTCCCCCCTGAAAAATAAAGTGCACTGCAAGCTGGTATACTCTCATGCTTAATGTGCTGTGAGCTGGTAACACTGTAGGTGAGATTTTGTGGATGAGATTTTCCACAAATTCTCATCCTCTGTGTCGGTGAGTTGGAAATCACAGTCACTCTGTCCAGTCTTTCTGGGGTAGAACAAGGTTATCCTGAATGGACGTGTTGAAATGTGATGGGAAAGCATTTCAAGGCCTGAGGGCTCATTCTGATAAGGAAACAGGTTCCATATCACCATAAAATAAAACGTTTAGACTGTTCTGCAGTGGGTGCCATCATTCCACATAGAAAGTAAAGTAAGCATTGTTATAAGAGCCAGACTGTGAGTGAAGTTTATGACTGATAGAAAAATAGAAAGTGACTGATGCACCTAAGGTACTTCTGCAGCCTCATGTGGGATGTGTTAACCCTGCTTACTGCCAAGCAGTGGAGGAAGACAAAGTAGAGATTCTAAAAGCTGAGGATTGTCTGGGGAAAGGATGAATGCTAGACATCCCCTGTGATGACCTGGCTGGGGCCCATGAGAAATTGAGGTCCAGAGTCAGCGAGAATCTAGGCTGCAGAGCAGCACTCAGTAAGTTCCCCACTCTCAGATCAGATGATCCTGAAATATAAATGTTCGTAGTGTGCACCTCTCATGGAGAGCCACATACCATCCACAAATTCCTCTGCACTAGGAAGGAGAGCTTGCATAATCCCCTTCCAGAGTTACACTTACCATTGACCAAGTTCTAGTGTGATATTGTTTTATTATTTCTACCAAGTTCCCTTCCATCACCATATCCAAATGTTTGGGCCAAAGTAAATCCCTGCTTAACCTACTGAATGTGAATTTAAGGTCAATAACTGCTGTATACAGACTGTTTTTTCCTAGAGGCAATGGAGCACCCCTATCTTGGGGACAGTAATTTCCTGTGCTATTGCTGAATAGGTTGCTTGGTCATGTTAATGTTGTTGCTTTGGCTGGCTTCTGCCACGGATCAGACTGGACTGATTGTCATGTGCTCCTGGTCACTAAGATGGAAGTGACGATGATGGAGGACTGCAACTATACATCCTATCTAAGCCTTCACACTGACAGGTATTTGGAATTCGTAGGTGAGCTACCATCTTACTGATATTAGTAGCTTTGTCCCATTTCAATATGCTATTGTATACTGTGAGAGGACACTCAAAACTGTAAATAAGCACATTTAAAACTTTGCCTGTTTTTTCAGTGACAGTGCTGAATACCAGAAAAGCCTGAAAGACTTCAGGCTGACAGAAGTTATGACTGTCATACAAGACACTGACCTTGGACTCCCTGTTACACAGTCGATATGCTTACATTGGAATGATTGCCCCACAATCTCACATCAGCCACCCTCTGGTACATAAATGCTGTAATGCAGCCACACTTTTAAAAACTGACAGTGAACTTACTGAAAATGTACCCAACTTGCAGCTCGGAGATGCCAGCTGTCGACTTTTGCTACATGCAGATGAGCTCACGAGGCAGAGGAGGAATCGGGATGGATTCTGCACTGCGCGCTCTCTGCTCTGTGGAGTAGGGCAGAGAAGCAGGGGAGCAATGCATTAAGTCTATTTATGAAAGGTATGCCATCATCACCTAACTGCTTGCTCCCTTTCCAGTACATCTTATTGTGAGTCCCAGTCATGCTGTGTTTCACCCAGTGTGTTTTTGCTTCCTTTCAGAAGGAAGGCACTGCAGTTGATGGCTATGGAACCAGGAGCCAGGAGATTGTAGTTGAACCTGTGTGGTACAGCTCCATGCAGAGTGGGACCCGAAGGGGACCTGAAGGCCGGTCAGGATGGAGGAAGAATCGGGAAAGAGATGCACATATTTGAAGTTGAAATTGTTCTCCCTTGCCTTTCCTCTATCTTATTGGAAGAACGGAAAATAACTAGATTGGTGTTTTCATGGATGGAAAGGACCTCTGTTCTATATTCTGGCTATATTACTGACTTTTAATTTGCATTTGTATTTGTTTTGTTTAGAATTCTTGAAATGTTTGATACATGACACTGTTTTTAACTTTTCTCCCTCCTAGGATTACTAGGATTTGTATGACATAAGGAGGCCATAAGGCCCATTATATATGTCTCCCACATAAGTGGGATTATTACACCAATAAATTCTTATTATAATACGTACAATCTAAGTACTTTTTGAATATTTCAATACTAGCACTATCAATTGTGTCCTGCGAAAGTTTATTCCATGCAAGTGATGACCTCACTGTAAAAAAGTAGTCCCTTTTAAGTGTTTTGGTCTTTTCAACCAATATTTTCTGATTATGGGAACAGAGATCGCAGCTTGTATTACTATAGTGCATGTTAAATTCCTTTAAACCATCCTCACTATGTATTATTTTATATAATAACAAAAGGTCTCCTCTTTGCCTTCTTGCCTCCAATGTGTGCAGACCAGTTTCCTGCAGTCTAAAAAGATATTGCTCAGTTTTAAGTCTAGGAATATATCTAGTTACTTTCCTTTGCACCCAGTCCATCAACTTAATGTCTTTTTTAAAGTATGATGAGCAAAATTGTGAACCATAGTCCATAACAGGATGAACATAGGTTTTATATAAGGGTATAATAAGATGTTCTGATCTTCCAATAAAAGTTCTTCTTATTCTAGTAAGTAGGGACTGAGTGGTGTTGGCTAGTTTTTTACACTGACTATTGGACGTAAAACTGTCATTAACCATAATTCCCAAATCTGTAGCACAGCTAGTTGACTTAATTAGAGTTTGATTAAGGATTAGGAATGTCTAGAGTTATTCCTGCCGACATGGAGAACTATGCACTAATCAATATTAAATTTCATATTGTTTTCACATGCCCATACTTCAGTTTCAGCAAGATCAGTAATTAACTGAAAATGTTTGTCCATAGTATTTACTTCTCCATCCAGCTTAGTGTCATCTGCAAATTTACTTATATGGGATTTAATATTTTTATTTATGTCTGAAACATAGATGTTAAATAGTAAGGGTCCGAGCACTGAACTCTGCGGCACTCCACTACCCACATACCCCTCCACAGATAGTATGCCATTCACACGCACCCTCTGTCTTCTATTCAGTAACCAGTTGTGTATCCAATGAATCAGTTAACTGTTAACTTTTAATGAAATGAGTTTTGTAATTAATTTATCATGATCAACTCTATTGAATGCCTTAGAAAAGTCCAATAGGATCACATCAGATGGAATGCCATCATCCAAGTTTTTACTAATACTAACATAGAAGGTCATCAGATTAGTGGTGCATGATTTCCATGTAATAAAGCCATGTTGTTTTGCTTTTGAGCAAGGAGCGTTTGGTGTCTATTTTATTTTTTTAGTTTTTGGTTTTTAGGTAATGCTTTTGGGTTCTTTAAAGTTTAAAGGGGTGGATATTGATTTAATTCAGTGCCCCTGTCATATGTAAATTAGGTCAAGAGATTAGTAATTATAACAGCGCATGCTCCCACAGACTGCTTAGTCGAGCTGAAGGAGTGTACAACAGCAGTCAGACATAGTTATTCATAAATTTAATAGAACTCAAAAGCACCCATGGGTTTTTCTTGGGATTCCCTTTTAAACAGAGGAGCAGGAGCCTAGAATATTTAGTACTCTTAATAGCTCTAGTAGTTCTAGTAGCTAGCATTTGGCATTCACATTCGATCTCTGTTGGCATATTCTTGCAAAGTATCAGAAACCACTGGTGAGAGCAAGGCCAAAAGAAATGCCAAAACGCAAAAATGCAAAAATGTCAAAGAACACCACAGTACTCCTGAGCTTCTTGGGCCTCAAATCAGCGGAGAAATCTATCTGAAATGTTATGAGGCAATTCCAAATGTGGCTCTGACATTAAGGCATTTCCAAAAGTAAGTTTAAAACCTATATTATTATATATACATTTTTAATTGGTTATTTGATCTGCCTTTTGGGGCTGTGTAAAGAATTGCATAAAGGTGCTATAGCAGTATTGCTCAGTCTAGCCTAGCTCTATTTGGAGTTTTTCTAGTCATTTTAATTCTTGAGGTCTTATATTATCAGTTCCTGTTGTAATTGTCCCAGCATACAGTAAGCTTTTTATTACTGATGTATCTTATTTTATTGCGTTCTAGTGTCTGTAATTAATGGATTGGACATGGATATTTCTTGGCATAAGAAGTCTAAGGGTACAAAGGAACTGAACATTTGGATACAGAACCACTAGATTATATTGTGGATGCCTAGTGTGACCCTACGGTGGACAATAAGAACTAAAAGCACTGGACATTTATATAAGGGTCCTCAAACTACCAAGAATAAGAGAGTAATAGATCTACAGAGTTACAGACTTATATATGAGCTAAGTAATATCCTTCCCCCCCATCTAACAAGTTTTGGATTTTACCTAAAACTTTTGTATAAGACACTTCTCTCTGGGTATTGATATATCTAAAGACATATGATTGTATTTTTATTTTGTCTTGCTATGTGATAAGTGATAAGTTCCTTTTTGCAAATGTGATATTGTGACACCGTTTTTACAGCTGTCTAATTTTTTTATATAGTGTGGTTTTATGTGATTATATGACTATGTGATTACATGATTATTCCAGTGTGTTACATTTATTAACAATGATACATATTGACAACAGCACTACCTTAGTGGGAACAGTACCATGAATGCTATAATATTAAAATATTTCGAGGGCAGCTTAACCGAGATTTGTAATATTTTGTCCCCATGAAGACTATAAGGTTTTTAAAACAATAATAATGCAAAGCAATTAATAGGACTTGATTAATTGTAATTAGGGCACAAGTGGTATCCTGAAGAGTGTTCAGAATAAAGGGCTTGGAGTGTATACATTTGAAGGACACTAGGGGGAACTTGAGAATCTTCAGTTTTTCGGTAGTTAATAATGGTTCATACAAGAAGTGGAAAAAATAGTTCACTCTGTAGGGAGAGCATGGAACAGACAGAGCAGCTAGTATTAACAGCAGGAGGAAGCCAACTTACCCAAACTAACCTCAAAAAACAGCCTACCCAGAGAGCCAAAAGAATTAACAAAGACAGAAAAACTATGAAGAGGCCAAATGTAAATACAACAGCTAATGAAAAGTTGCATGCTGCCACCAGGCAAATTAAGGGAGACATGTTATCAGACAAACAACTTAATGAATTAACACCTCCTGGTGGATATAAACAAAGGAAATAATGGATCTATGGGCAGACGTTTTTGAAGGCCCATGGAATCTGTCTACTTGGATGGACAAATTAAGGGACCAAATCCCTGTGATATCAGAATTAGACTTGATTGATCCCCCAATTTCTATGGAGAAACTAGTCCATTTGGTAAGCTTATCCTCTGAAGAACTAGATATGCAAAATGGTATTTCGTTTGATACATACAGTATGACTGGGAAACTAGAAACCAGGGAGATAGTTTGGAGGATTTTGGCAATAATCCCCCCACAGTATTCTCCTCGTATTCTCATATTGTCCATCCTCTATTGCAACAGATGCTATACAGCTGGAGGTTGGTACTCAAGAGCTAGTAGATCAGAGTGGGATATTTGTTGACAGGGCCTCATCAGAAGGCCAGAATAGTATTCTGACCTCTGAATCTAGGGTTGCTCTTCAATCACCCAGGTTACCCCCAAACAAGGAATAATGGAAAGAACAGAATTACAGAGTATTATACGAGAAATCAATGTTATTATAAAAGGTCTAAGAAAATTAGATAACAAGAGTAGACCTGACTCTGTAAAGGAGAATCTGGAGGGAAACCTGGGAGAGATAATAACGGATGATCCCCACAGAGGTACTGTGAATTTAGAACAAACCATAGTCAATAAGGGAAATTTTGTTAAGAATTCAACCCTTTCTAGGCAAACATTAGAGATCTTAAAGAACAGGTACCATGCCGATGTAGCTATAGTTGAGAATCTGAACGTAATTAAGGATGACATTAGTAATTTAAGATCTGATATTTTTTGTAATCATGTATTATTGAAACAGCTGGTAGAAGGATTACATGAGAATAAGACAAACACTACTAAACCTAAGGAGGTATTATTCCTGAACAATCAGGGAGAAAATAAAGTGGTACATGTTAACCTACCATCTCCATTTTGTAAGGACCAAATCTGTGAATGCTATGCTATACCTCCCTTGGAGAAGGGGAAGCAAACTAACAAATTGGTTAAAAACAAAAATAACAAAAATAATAGCAGGAATAAAATTAAAAATGAAACCAAAAATAGGAATAGAAATCACACTCCTAAGAATTCTCAGAGCATTGTTACATATAAAACCAAACAGGTACATGATAAGATTTTAAATAAAGATATACAGAGTGTGTCCCTACTTAAAAGTACAATGGAGATGGATGGTATACTACTTCAGCCCCCAAAGAGAAAATAATAGAAACAGCATTGCTCAGGCTTCATTTCCTTATTCTGAAGCCATAGACATGGTACCTGACCACAATATGAAATCTGTGTTGCTGGAAATAAGGGAAACAAAGAGAGGGAAGACTGAGACTACCACTACCCCTCAAGACTACGTAATGCAGGAAGGCAAGTTATGTACTGTTGTAGGACAAAATACTCAGCATGCTTCAACAGAGTACAGAGACTATGTATATTTAGATTTTAGTACCATGAATAATTCTGTAAAGAGGGATACTGAACACAAAGTAAAAGAGGAACCACATAAGCTCATTTCATTTGTAAAGTTTAGTAAAATTGATTATCAGTATGAATCTAAAGAGACATAATACTTAATTGAAATGTGCAGAGTTGAAAGATTAGTTAAGGAAACACAAGAAAAACTGACCAAATGGGTGACCCATTTATTACATCTCTAAGCAATTCAGAGGGAAATCTATGTGATGAGGCCTCCTAATCCCCATTACCCTGACACAGTTCTTTTGTATTGTAGTACAGAAAAGAATGCTATGATTATCTGGCAGAAAGAATATATTCCAATGCTTAGAGGAATAGAAATGAAACCCCCTCAGTTGGTTCCAGTGGTTAGATCCCCAGATTGTAATTTGAGGTCTAACAGAGATATTAACTTCATGGGAACCAAGAACAAGAACAACAAGACAGATATGTGGGGATGAGTGACCAAGCCAAGGACAAAATAATAGAAGTAATAGATAATTTTGAGAAAAAACAACAGAACGCTTGGGAATGTAAGATGATCTCTATTTTTGAATGGAATATGGCTAAATCAGATTCAATAAAGAACACATAAGATGAAATCCTACAATTCCTGTCTTATGCATTAAAACTAAATCTAACTAGAAGTTCTATAGATTCAGTAAAGGTCCATGGGCTTGTTTTCTCCTCCTCCCAAACTGATCTTGTTTTCAAAAATTTGGCTTTAGCCAAATCGCTTCTTCAGCCAACTTATAAACTTACAAAGATACATAGATACATAGACAGTGTTGGCAGATAAGGGCCTATGGCCCACCCGGTCTGCCCATTTGAGCTTGTAAGTTCAGTTTGTTTTCCTAGAATTCTGTTGCCCCTTACCCCTGACCTCCAGAATTCCTTTATGTCTATTCCATGCATTCTTAAATCCCATGATTGTTTCAGCCCCCACCACTTCCTCTGGCAGGGTGTTCCACTTGTCCACCACATGTTCTGTGAAGAAATTCTTTCTCATGTTTCCTCTGAATCATCCTCCCTCCAACTTCATCCCATGCCCTCTAGTCCTGGAACATCTTTTTCGCTTAAAAATTGTGTTTTCCTGCACCCTGTTCCTCCCTGTAAGATACTTGTATGTCTCTATAATATCCCCTCTATCCCTCCTCTCCTCCAGGGAGTACATGTTCAGTTCCTTCAACCTGTCTTCATAGGACTTGTGATGCAATCCATGCACCATCTTTGTTGCCCTCCTCTGAACCTTCTCTACCCTGTCTATGTCTATGTCACTTGTCAACTTGACACACTAGGAATCCATATTGTACATCCAAGGTTTATTGATAAAAATAGGGTAATCCCTAATTCTCCTGTAAATTTGATTGATACAAATAAATTTTAACCTCTAGATGTATCGGGTATAAACTGACTACAGGATTATGTGGGTGAATTTAGGGAAATAACCCTAGAAAACTCTGACTCTGCCCACATTAGTATTCTTTCTTGGAATATAGAGGGTTTACATCTCAAAACTGAAGACCCCAAGCTAGTGAGTTGTAAGAAAAGTTTGATGTTATATGCTTTCAGGAGATGTGGTGTACTGAATCAATGACACCCTTACTCCCAGATTATACTGGTTATGTAATGGTGGCAGATAAAGGAAAGAAATGTGGGAGAATTAAATGGGGTTTGTCAACTTTTATTCATACTTCACTTAATTTTAAAATTTCTCAAGTTAGTTCCCCATCAAATGATTTTTTGATGGTAATTTTGACAGGAGGACTGAATTGTAATAAATTTATTCTTATTAATACTTACTTATCCCCCTTAAGGAAATTGAACAAATCCTTGGAGTACCCTGTTGTAGGGTTGAGCATGGAATTAGATAGAATTATGAAATCAGAAGGGAATTTTCCTGTTATTCTTTTAGGGGATTTTAATGCAAGAACCCCAGTGATACAAGATTCAGGAAACCAGTCATACTTCACTTCCTTTCTTCCTTACATTGATCATCGTATAGATTCAAACAGAAATTTTATGGACCAGAAGAGTAATGCTAGAGGTAAGGGGATGTTCAAACTTCTAGCAGAATATAACTTCTGTGTTTTGAATAGAAGATTATCTGGAGAGAAAATTGGGAAATATACATACATGGAAATCAATGGTTGTTCAACCATTGCTCTTGTATGTTCTAACCTGGAAACTGCTAGGAAAGTTATTGATTTACACATTAGAACGTCCAGAATCAGCTCATTCTCCAGTTACTGTGAAAATAGGAATATATAGGCCACTTCAAAACAACTCAATACATATTGAAGAAAGACTGGAGTTTATTAATGAAAAAAGAATCAAATGGAGAACGTCCTCCTTTGAGCAATTTAACTTAATCCTTAATACACGAGAGATTTATGTCTTCTGGTGTACCCTTGCTGAGACACCTGATTCTTCTGAAATTCTTGGCTGTTGGTTGAAACTGGGGTTGTTATTACAACCTCATTGTAAGACCACTCAGCTTATACTGACTAAACCCAGAAGGAATGTTAAATAATGGTATAACGCTAAATGTCAGAAGGCGAAGTTATATTTAAATAGATTGATCAGAAAGAGTAGAGGATGTCATCCTATTAATAAAGAATACAGAACACTAATATCAAAAGAAAGAGCAAAATATAAGAAAGTATTGGAAATAGAAAAACAGAAATACATTGCCCTTTTATGGGAAAAGTTAAGGAAATCAGTCCTTAAAAGGGATAGCAAGTCTTTCTGGCAGTTGGCAATGGTAGGATATCAGAAAGTAACATCGAAAGTGGAGGTCTTTATCTCACCTGATGTTTGGACCTCGCACTTCTATTACCTATATTATTCTGAAGAAGAGGAGATTTCCTCATGTGTTTTGTACACCCTTCTGACCTATTTTCCTCTTGCGATTTTTATTTCAGATCTAGAAATAAGATATGTGTTGAACTCATTATCTTCAAATAAAGCACCGGGCCCTGATAAAATAATAGGTGATTTATTTAAATCTTTTCCGAATTGGTGGATACCTATTTTCCAAGTTGCGTTCAACTCTTTCATTGAGAGACAAGAATATCCAGAAAGTTTGCTTGGTTCAATAATATTTCTGATTTTTAAACAAGAAAATGCCAAAGATCCAAAGATGTACCACCCAATTAGTTTGATTGATATATCTCAAAAGGTATTCACAAAAATAATTCTTAAAAGATTAACAGATTGGTTGGATTCAAATTTTATATTTAGTGAGTTCCAGAATGGATTCTGAAAGGGGAAGATCTACCATTCAACACTGTTATGTATTATAACATCTTTTGTGGAAGCATGTTAAGGTTAAAAAGGGGACATTATATTGTTGTTTCATTGATTTCATGGCAGCCTTTGACAGCATTAGTCGGAAAAGTTTGTGGCAAACACTAGAAAGTTTAGGTTTGGATCCAACCTTACTGGATATATTGATTCAACTTCATGAGAATACTTGGGTCAAAGTACAATATGACCAGTATGGGCATACTACTTCTTTTTAACACAAATCTTGGTGTGAGACAAGGGTGTCTTCTCACACCCACTTTATTTAACATATATATAAACAGTATTTTGACCAATCTATCTAATCTCAACTTCCACTCTCCAAAAGTTTTTGATTGTAGAATTGATTGTCTGACATATGCAGACGATATTGCCCTTATTTCTACTTCAGCTCTTGGCCTGAGGAGAAAACTAGAATACTTCTCAGGATTATGTAAAGATAAACAACTAAAATTAATCTAAACAAAACTAAAGTAATCATCTTTGGAAATAATTCTCAAAAGAATTCTAAATTTCAGATAGAAGGAGAAAAGATAGATATGGTACCCTACTTTGATTATTTGAGGGTTGGATTTGCCCAAAATTTATCATGGCAAATACATCTGAAATACATAATGAATAAAATGAAATCTGCAACTAACGCAATAAGGATATTTAATGCTAAGATGGGGAAATCTTTAATTAAGGGAATGATACGAGTTATCAATGCAAAAGTTAAGAATGCATTTTATATGCAGCAGAGATCTGGGGTAGGGTAAATTCCAAATTGCCAGATATACAGTAGTACTTAAATTATACAGATATATTCTTATGGTCCCTTTGAGGACCCCTACCAGCATTACAAAATTAGAACTTAGTCAGTATTCGGTCTGGTCTTTGATCTACGAAAGACAAATCATACTTCTTCTTAAAACCTTAATATCTCCTGAAGACAGGCTTTCCAGGATATGTTTAGAAGAAGAAATTAGATACTCTACAATGGGATTTGCTTTCCCTCTCATGCAGTTAATTAAATAGGTTATTCTTCCACTTGGTTTAGGACATCTAATCTATTCTGTTTACTCTGAATCCTGGGCAAAAATAGCTCTTGAGGTTAAAACTAGGATTAGAGATTTGGAAATTCAATCTACTTTCTCGCAATTATCCAATTTGAAATTGCAGTACTGATATAAACAATTAAGAACATAATAATTGATTAAAAATTACAGCCACCGGCCCATCGGTGCAGCAGCTGGATTTCTGCTTGTGACACCGGTGACCCAAGTTCGGGAATGGACTCGAGTCATTGGAGGGCCGGCCTGGGGAGTAAGGCTGAAGCATCCAACGATGGCTCGCCTTCTCCGTGGGGAGGGTGGGGATGAGGCTCAGTGTCTGGCAGCTCCTGGCAGAGGCTAGGAGCAGCAGCAAGGTGGGCCGGCAGACACTTGGGGAGTGATGGACATCGGTGTATGCTGTGACATCAAGGGCATGCCACTCCTCCAGGGAGTAAGATGGAAACAGCTCCTCAGCTGATTGGGTGATGGCCCCTCCATTCCCTTGCCTCCTGGATGCCTTGACCTGCATCCAGTGCCTCAGCAGCACCCAGGGTTATGCCTCATGGCTGTAAGGCTCATTTCTCATGAAGGTAAGGGACCCACTTGACACAGGGATATGTCGGGGATACCTGGGCAGGCTGCCATGTGGGGTGGTGAAGGTGGGGTGACTCCAGGATAGAATGGAGGCTTATGGGGGCCTGAAGGAGTGATCAGGTGAGGTGGGCAGGCAGGGAAAAAGATTACTGACCCCTGTTTAAGATGACATCTAACAAGATTTAGGATTGAAATTTATAATGCAGAATACATTCTCTACAGACACAAATGAGATCATGTTTTTGAACCTTTTTGTAAATGTGTTCATAAAGTACAAGATGATCTCAAACATGGTGGAACCATGGAACGCACTGCCCAGGAGTCTGGTGGAAGAGCCCACAGTGGAAGGATTCAAGAAGGGTTGGGACAGGTACAGAAGGAATCTGAAGCCAGGGAGGGCCACCTCTGGGGCTGGGGGGATGGAGGAGTGAGCTCTAAGTAGGGGGCTAGCTTCCGAGCAGACATGATAGACTATGGGGCCTATTCTGCTGGCTTTTACTATGATACTATGATACCATGTTGTTCTATTGTGTCCGTTGTATGAGGAAAATAGGAAAAAGTGGTTGGGGGATATTATTGGTGGTCTCAGTCTCCTCTCTGATGATATTCTGCTTTATCTCTTTTCTTCCCAAAATTCTAATAATCTACTGAAACTGGCTAGATTCCTGAAGTCAACACATCTTTAATATGAATGAATTACTTTCTATCGTGGATGTTTTGTGGCAATAATTTTGTACAGCTTTATTTATAGTTTTAGCAATTCATGTAACTTATGAAATTTGTACTGCCTATGTTTGTATGTATGTATTTGTTTTTAGAATATTCTAATGGCTTAAGCTGATCAATAAACCTTTTGTACTTGTACTTATACATGCGGTTGGCATGTTGGAATCTGTCCACTCACTCACACCCAGGATTTTACTGTGTTACTGTTATTATAATTTAATTTTAATCAAATCAAATCAAATAAGCTTAAGAATTGAAGACTGAAAGCCTCAAAGCATTAATGCTGACCACCTGCTGCAAATTGTGGTCGGTGTCATTTATCCCCAAACTATGTGGTGCTGTCTGCCACTGAGCTGCTGGTGAGATGCTGGTTTCCCTTGAAATCAAACAAACTGACTAAGTTACCATGGCTAGAAAAAAGTTACAGTACATTAATGTACTACAGTGTATTTCTGCTGAATGAAATCACCCCCACCGGATTTGACAGACTGCTCTCTCACCTTCATTCACGTCAGTCTTGCTCATTGTCTCTCTGTCCCATCAACACACACACATTCACACACACACACACACTGCTGATCTGAGCTTCCAAAACATTGATCATGGAACACTGCTCTGCTCAGCCTTCTCTACCTGCATCGTACCTCATGGTACTCTCTGCTCTCCTAACCTGTTCTCACCTCCTTGCAGTACTACTGATCCACTTTTTTGATATTTCTCCTGCAAGTCAGAGCTTCTATGCACCTAATTATCCTAGATCACTGTCAGCTTGTATAGCTTGTATGCTCTATGTAAACTTCCATGCACCTACTAATTTAGCCTACTGCCCACTATTACAGCAGGTAGGCATCTTAGATAGACCTTGAACACTGAAACTATGCTTGCAGACCTGCTTTGTCTCCATCACATGTTAATTACCTCATCTGGAGATACGTTACCAAATCTTGTAATATATTGTATATATTGTATTATATGTGTTACTCTGTACTATTGCTATTTTTGTGTATAGCCTCTGTCTATTATGTTATTTTGCAGCCACATCTGTGGCCTGGGTCATGTCTGAAAATGGTCCAATGGATCAGTGCACTTACCTGGTTACCAAAGACATAAATAAATAAAGAAATAAATACATACATACAAACATAAATAAATACAATAAATGTAACCTAGAGCTGCCATTTTTAAATACAAATAATTGTAAAGCTTGTAAGCTTGGGTCCATACAGTGATTCTGTTCACTGTATAACATGTTGAGTTTACCGAGCCTGCCTTTCAACATCTGATGTGAGGAAAAGGTACTGTCACTTTGAAGAGCCTGTTGCTTTACAGTTGGCTACAGAGTGAAATGATTGACACAGGTTTCCCCAGCACATCAATCCCACAGCACGGACAGGTGAATAGTGGAGAACAGATTTCTGTTCCTACAATGCCATATTCATAAAAAACTCACTCCAAGCTTCATAAAACCTTTTATTTAAACTTAAACCCATAGAAGATGGCTATTGTGACTATGTATATTATGGCAGGCATTTAAAACCAGCAATTCGGTATACTAACTCTTTAACATATTTTGTAAAGATTCGAGTCAAGCATAAAACAAATTATCTGCTGTAAAATACATGGAACTAAAGTCCGCTTGAGCCTGTTACAGAATAACATTCTCATCAATCCATATCTGTATTTCTTCCATAAGATAATCACCATAAACTATAAAACTAGCTATTTTCATGTGAGGTAATTTTAACGCAAACACAAATGCAACCGTAATGGCATAAATGTAATTTTGCACTAAGTCATTAGCACCACATTCACTGTAATGGAGAAATACTAGTAGTGCTAACTAGCACAAACTTATTTTCATGCTAATTAGTGCTTCAGCAAAAACAGCAAAAATTATTTGACAGTGAAAACTTTTAATTTTATTGTAATTTTGCAATAATGTCAATTAGGCAAGCAAAGAATGTGATTCCCTCTGCATCTGCCCCTTCTGAAAACCTGGTCCATGGTGTCTGTGTTTCAAATGAAATTCTAGACCATTAGTGCATGGTGACAAAAATACAAAGTGCAGCTGGCCAACGAAAGGACTATACAGCCAGATACAAGATTACAGCAGTAGCCCAAAAGAGGAAATTGTGGTAGTTCATTTGTGTCACAAAAGCCAGCAGATTCCCACCCTTATCCTCTGAGAAGCAATACATTGGTTGTGAATGAAGGGGATAACTGTGGAAATATTTGAAAGGTAGCATTGCTGTTATGCACCAATGAGAAACTGTCTTATCTAGCAACCACAGGAGGAGAAAGAGTCACAGGTCAAGTGGTGAAAGAACCTTGTAGTAGTAGAATCAGAAGCAGCCCCCTTGCATCCATGACCACATCCTAAGCCACAGCCAGAGCTACTATAGGTAAACAGGCAAAAATTATAGCATGCAAAATGTTACTGCTTATATCTGCAAATTAAATGCAGTTCCAAATTAATGAAAACTTGCAGAATGCTTTTGCAACACTTACACATAAAACTGATGGAATTCACCCCAGAATTCTAAAAGAATTAAGGAAGGAACTAGTGAAACCACTGGCTACTCTTTTTAATAAATCATGGGAGGATGGTGTGGTACCCGAGGACTGGAGGAAGGCGGATGTGATTCCCCTTCACAAAAGTGGGACCAAGACAGAGGCAGGAAACTACAGACCTGTCAGTCTGACCTCTGTGGTAGGGAAAGTGATGGAGTCACTTCTGAAGGAAAGAATAGTTGAGTACCTAGAGGTCAGTGGAGCACAGGATCCAAGGCAGCATGGGTTCACAGCGGGAAGGTCATGTCAGAATCTAATAGATTTCTTTGACTGGGTGACCAAGTAGTAGACAGGGAGGGGCTGTGGACATGGCCTAGACTTTAGCAAGGCATTTGACACAGTCCCACACAAATTATTAGTCAAATTAACCAGCCTGGGAGTGGGTCCCAGGGTGGTAGCCTGATAAAACATTGGCTGGACAACAGGACACAGAAGGTAATTGTAAATGGAGTCCACTCTGAAGAAAGGCGGTTACTAGTGGGGTACACGAGGGTTCAGTATTGGGTCCAGTCCTTTTAATGTCTTCATCAGTGACATTGCAGAGGGACTGGAAGGAAAAGTATGCCTTTGCAGATGACACAAAGATCTGCAACAGGGTTGATACACAAGGAGGCGTGGAAAGGATGAAAAGGGACTTGGCAAGGTTGGAGGAATGGTCAGGCGTTTGGCAGCTAGGATTCAATGCAAAAAGTGCAAAATAATGCACCTGGGAAACAAGAACCCAGGGAAGAATACACAATGGGTGGGGAGGTAGTAACAACAAAACAGGAAAGGGACCTGGGGTAATCATATCAGATGACCTTAAGGTTAGCAAGCAATGGAGAAGGCAGTAGGGAGGGCCGGGGTATACTGGGATGTATAGGGAGAGGCATCAGCAGCAGAAAACAGGAAGTTGTTATCCCTCTGTACAGACAGTTGGTGAGACCCCATCTGAATACTGTGTCCAGTTCTGGAGACCCCATCTCTGCAAGGACATAGACAGGATAGAGGCAGTCCAGAGGAGGGCAACTAAAATGGTGCAGGGTCTGCAAGAGAAGCCGTATGAGGAGAGACAAAGGAGCTTAATATGTATACCCTTGAGGAAAGAAGGAGAGGGGACATGATAGAAACGTTGAAGTACCTCAAGGAATAAACAAAGTCCAAGAGGGTAGCATCTTTCAGAAAAGAGACTTACAAGAACAAGGGGACACAATTTAAAGATAGAAGGAGGGTGGTTCAGGGGCAATGTGAGGAAGTATTATTTCACAGAGAGGGTAGTGGATGCATGGAACAGCCTTCCTGAGGAAGTTGTGGGGTCTAAAACTGTGGGAGAATTCAAGAATGCAGGGGACAGACATAAGACAATTCTTGTGGGGGGCAGGAAGATATAGGCTGTTGGTTAACAGGATCTGCATTCTATCCTGTAGGTAGGGAAATGGGCAGGCTAGATGGGCCTAGCGGTCCTTATCTGCCGTCAAAGTCTATGTTTCTATGTTTCTATGTTTATATATATAATGGATCGCCTTCCAAATTTTTTTTTTATCATTACATAATATTTTATATCATATAATAATATAAGTGCCTGCCAGGCATGACGGCAGCAGAGGTCATTCACTATATCCCCTCAAGGGGGAAACAGCAGGATGAGAAAACACACCTGATGTTTCACCTGGGAACAAATGATCTAGCGGGAAATAGTCTGTTGGAGGTGCAGGCAAGAAAGATGCAGACACTAGCTAGGTATTGTGCAGACTGGGGTTCCAATCTGTGACTTTTTCTGAGGTGTTGCCAGTACCAAAGGCAAGTACTGATAGGAGGCTGAGGATTAAGGTGTTCAATGAATGGCTGAAGGGGTGGTGTGAGCAAATGGGGTATGGGTTAATAAAGGGCTGGGAATCAATATGGAAGGGCTTAACAGCCAACACCAGGAGCTTTGGGAACAAGTTGGTGGCTATTACCTCAGCCAATGAGCACTGATGCAGCACTGTCACTGCTGGGGTCATGCCAGCATGTGCATGGCAATGCCCATGGCAACATCTTACAGAAAAAAAATGGACAAACTACTTCACAAAAAAGTGCAGCATAATTTATTTATTTTATAAAACAATTTAAGCATCTAAGAAAAGTTAAACATCTCACAAGGTCCCTGCCTGTTGCATACATTAAAAACGTAACAGGTACCTTGTGAAATGAATAATTTATTTTCACTCTAGCTGTTTGACCCCAGAGCACATCACTTGTGGCTTACGTGAGGTTATCCATGGTCAAACAGCTCTAGTGAAAATAAATCATATATTCCAGAGATCCCTGTTGCATACCCCATATATCTGTTGACAAACTGTGGAATTCTGCAAAATTCTGCAGAGCTGTAAAATTCATAGATTCATAGATTCTATTGGCAGATAAGGACCTCATGGTCCACCCTGTCTGTTCATAAAATCCCCCCAAAATGTGCTGAATGTGGTTGTTTAAGAGCAGGGGCTTTCAACAGATTGTGCTGCATTTGCTTTCTTTTGCTAGAAGCAGTGGGTCTGCTTTTTCAACAGAACACAGTTCTTGGTATTTGGAAGACTAATATTCATAGAATCATAGAATCATAGAAGCTTGATGGAGGAAAAGGACCACACCGTCCCATCTAGTCTCCCCCTTCCCCTACACCGTCCTCCTGCCAGCCCCCCCTCCCCCACTACTCAGTCCCATATGCCTGTCCCATGCCCTCTTGAATTCTTCCACTGTTTTAGCCCCAACTACTTTGTCTGGCAGTCTGTTCCAGGGCTCCACCACCCTCTCTGTAAAGAATCGCCCTCTCACATTGCCTCTGTATCTTTTTCCCTGCAGTCTGAGGCTATGCCCTCTAATTCTGGCCCCCTTCTTCCTATTAAGTAATCCTCCTTCTCCTACTTTATTGAGGCCCTTCACATATTTGAAAGTTTCAATCATGTCTCCCCTTTCCCACCTTGTCTCCAGCATGTACAGATCCAGCTCTTTATACCTCTGCTTGTGTGTCTTCCCTTGCATACCCTGCACCATCTCGGTTGCCCTTCTCCGAATCCTCTCCATCATATCTATATCCTTGTGGAGATGTGGTCTCCAGAACTGGACCCTGTACTCCAGTTGCGGCCTCACCATGACTTTGTAAAAGGGCATTATCACCTCCCTTCTTCTGCTAGTAATGCCCCTGCCTATGTATGCCAATATTCCATTGGCCTTTCCCACCACCCTGCTACATTGGTTTCCTACCTTAAGGTTTGAGGAGACTATGATCCCCAGATCCCTCTCCTGTTCTGTTACTTTGATTGCTTCCCCTTCTAGGGTGTATCCTGCTGGTGTGTTTCTGTTCCACAAGTGCGTCACAGCGCACTTTTGGAATTAAATTTCAGTTGCCATGTCTCTGACCACTCCTCAAGCGAGCCCACCCCAGCATGGCAAACATCCCTCGTAGTCTTCGTCCCTCGTGGTCTTAGAAAAAAAAACCTGTAAATACAAAAACTGTCCCTCGACGCTTCTCCCTGCCCCCCTCCCACAACCCGCACCCACCCACTGCACACCCTGCCTCCCCACACCCCCACACCCCATACTTACCTCCGGAGCTCATTGCGATGATCTTCGGTGGACCGGGAACACGTCTGCACTCTTCAAAGCCGACCGCGAACTGAGGAAATGCTGGTAAGCTGTATAATGGGATAGATAGGGTTTTTTCAACTTTGTTGCATATCTCAGGCATTTTTGAGAATTTTGGGCCCAAATTTTCAACATGGGGTTTTGGGGCCCCTTCTCATGAATACTGTCACTGTCGGTAGGCGTTACCGGGCGAAGGAGTGATTTACATATCCTCAAGTGAAATCACCTTTCTGGAATGATTAATGAAATGACACTGCCAGGGTTCATAAGGTGGGCTCTCAAAAAGCCTATTTTGAAAATTTGGTGGAAAAATTCCTAAAAATGACTGTTTTACGAGCGTGCGTTGCGCAGTTCCTACGTACGCTCGTAAGATCGTGAATTTTCAATATTTTGACTCCAGATTTTCAACATTGCCATTTTACCACACCTTCTTATGAGCAGTATGGCTGTCATTTTTCACATCTCACCCAAAATGTGTTTCCGCCCATATAGCGCACAATGGCGCGAGTCGGTTAATGAAATCAATGTATGGGACACATTAAGAAAATCACAGTGACACTGTTCATGAGCAGCGGTCTTAAAATGGCTATGTTGAAAATTTGGTGAAAAAATTCCTAAAATTGACTGTTTTACGAGCGTGTGTTGCAGAGTTCCTACGCACGCTCATAATTTCGCACACTTTCAATATTTTCACTCCAGATTTTCAACATTGCCATTTTACCACACCTCCTTATGAGCAGTACAGTTGTCATTTTTCACATCTCACCCACAATGTGTTTCTGCCCATGTAGCGCACAATGGTGCAGTCGGTGTGTGAAATCAATGTATGGGACACGTTAAGAAAATCACAGTGACTCTGGTCATGAGCAGAGGTGTTAAAATTGCTATGCTGAAAATTTGGTGAAAAAATTCCCAAAAATGACTGTTTTAGGAGCGCACGTTGCGCAGTTCCTACACACGCTGGCAAGTTTGCAAATTTACAATATTTGCACACCAGATTTTCAACAGTGCCATTTTACTGCACTCCCTTATGAGCAGTACAGCTACCATTTTTCACGTTTCGCCCAAAATGTGTTTCCGCACATGTAGTGCACAATGGTACAGTCGGTGTGCGAAAACAATGTTTGGGACAGATTAAGAAAATCACAGTGACACTGGGCATGACCAGAGGTCTTAAAATGGCTACATTGAAAATTTGGTGACAAAACTCCATAAAATGACTATTACGAGTGAGCATTGCGCAGTTTCCACGCACCCTCGTAAGTTCATGAATTTGTAATATTTTCAGTCCAGATTTTCACCAGTGGCATTTTTCCACACCTCTATGAACAGTACAGCTGTCATTTTTCTGATAACATGGTCGGAATGTGTTTTCACACTTTCAGCACAGAAATGCGTGGTCGCTGTGGGAAATCATTGTTCGGGACAGATAAAGAAAATCACACTGACACTGTTCATGATCGGAGGTCCCAAAATGCCTGTGTTAACAATCTGCTGTAAAAAATCCCCAAACTAGTTAATTACGGTGTGCATTGCATAGTTTCTATGCACGCTAGTGACTTCACCAGTTTTTAAGATTTTCATAGCAGATTTTCAACATTGCCATTTTACACCTCCCATGAACAGTACCGCTGTCATTTTCACATCCTGTTCGAATGTGTTTTTGCACCTGTGGTGCCAAATGCCATAGTCGCTGTGCAAAAGCAGTTTTCGGCTAACAAACTGATATTGCCACTGTTCATGAGGTGGGGGGTCACAAAAAAACCATGTTGAAAATTTGGAGTGAAAATACCAACGAATGCCTGAGGTGTTAGGATTTCTGACCATAACGCCCCACCCTGTAGAGAATGACAGGCATCAGGTGTGTGACTTGGGATTCTTGCCTGTCATGCTCATACCATTCCACCCCCACCCACACCCTGCAGCCAGTGAAAGGCATCAAGGTGTGCCTCGGACTCTTCGGGCCCAAACTTCACCCCATTCTCCTATACCGCACCCATCTCACTGTATTTCCTGATGGAATGGGGTGTGCATAAGGGCCAAAGACCCCAAGGCACACCGTGACACTTGTCAGTGTCTGCAGGGTAGGGTGTGGTGAAATGGCGTGGTCTTTATGCCTGATGACCCAAAGGCACACCCCAATGCCTGTTACTCTCTGCAGGGTGGTGGTGGGGTTGGCTTCAGTTCAATACTTCGCTGACATTCCTATTATGCAGCTCTGTAACTTCTACACTACCAACGCCAATGCCAGCAAGCAAACATTCGGCATTGACAAATGCTTGTTTAATTTGAATTTGAAACAGTTTATCAAATTTCACTATCTGCTGACCCGGAGAGAGGCAGAAGCAAGCAAGTGTTCAAGAGGCATGCCAAAGAGGAGAGAGCAGTGCAGTGTGACTGAGACTGTAACGCCATTTGATTTCAGAGTCAGCTGTTTTAAAGAAAACCAATAAGGTATTTCTTTTTTTTACAGGTGTGGCACTAGAAGTGGAACCAGACAAGTAATGGGAATGCGGTGGACAGAGCTGGAGAAGGAGGGGGTGAAAGTGAACATGGTAAAACAATGGTTTAGTTTTTAAAAGAAGAAAAAAACTGACTTTGTTTAGGTGCAGCATGGTATACATGGGAGAGCTGTCTCCAGTGGTAGCAGCAAAGGGACAGCTGGTGCAATGAGTGATAGGGAGGGAAAAGGAGAAGGAGTGAGAGACGAGAACTTGCATGGTTATTTAAAAAAAACTTTCATGAGCGAGTAAGGGAGGGAGCTGTGGGCTGGCAGGATTTTGAAACAGCAGACAGAGTTGCAAGCATCTGAAAGCAGGAGAAAACAGAAAAAAACTAAAGGAGTAAGACAGAAACTCTGGAGTAAAGCACAGAGAAATGGTAACATTGCAAAAATGTTCATTTTGTCAGTAGAGATGTGGGGTGGAGCTGTGGGCTGTGATGTGTACTTCTGTCTATGGCGGGAAGTAGTGCTGGCTGGCTGGTCAGGAGGATACACGTCATGATGACATATCTATAATGTAGATAAATGCATCATCACATGTCTACTATGTACATAAACAAAATTAATGAACATAGTAGCTTAAATAATAGCTTTTATGTAACAGCTTTTGGGTCCATGCCTATTGCATAGACATATTTATATACATAATAAGGCTGGTCCTGTGACCCCATAGAAATGGCCATCAGATATTTCTGCTTATCCAATGGTAACCAGTTAGCAGATGCACTAGGGTCACTGCATGAATGTGTTATTAACACCTTAATAACATATTAATATCTAAAGAACACAGTACAAATCACCTAATTGTTATATTATATACAGAATAATATATGGGGTGGTGTGTATAATGAGAAGTTTACACACACCCGAGGGGTTAGATGCTCATAAACCCTGAGAGCGAAGCTCAAGGGGTTTATGTTAGCATCTAACCCCAAGGGTGTGTGTGTAGACTTCGAGTTTAAACACACTACCCCATATTTTATTTTATATAATTGCTGGGTTTCCCTTTTTTGCCTCAGCAATTACGTAAAATAAAGAGCTTCCAGTGTATCCTAGGGTCAGTTTCGTTTTAGTCCGGTGCCGAGATTTGCCATATTTTAAACCTGTTTTTTTCCCTTTGTGCAGGTCTTTGTGTGTTTCCAGGGTATATGGGGAAAAAAGAAAAGAAAAGAACTTACCGTCGAGTTCTTCTGCGGTTCTGTTTTGGGCGAGATGGAAGCGGTGAGCGGTCTCGACTAGTCATGCTGCTGCTTGAGCATGTGCACAGCAAGGGAAATTGTGTGTATGTTTGCCGTTATAAACACTCCTTTATTACGGCCAATTATGCCACGGTTTCCCTATGGGAAAAAGGAGAAGCCAGTTACTATTTGTATAATTGTATATAGAGGGATCCCTATATTCAGTGTGTAACAGTTGCTTAAATTCTATTTTGTTTTGTTATTCAGGGTAAGCGGTTTTTCATTCACTTTTGTTCTGAGTAAAGCATTTGTTGGGGGGGGGGTATCTGTGAGTCTACTCTACCTTTTATTATTCCTAGTTAATGGTTTACTGCAATCTAGGATTGAGACTAATAGTTTTGTCAATTCTACCTTTTTGGATTCTGCCATAGCACTGATGTGGCCAGCGATATGGACACTTTAGTTATTTTATTTTCTTTCAGATTACCCCTACTCCTATTGTAAAAGATTGCAGGGATACCATATATGTTTATTAATTGTTCCTTTGAGTGGTTGTTAATTGCTCAGGCTTGTACTATTTCTCTGCATGAGGATTTGCTGTGTGTTCATGATTTCTTGAAAATAATAAACAGCAAGTTAAATACAAACAAAAAAATCACCTAATTACTGTACAACTGTAACAACATATGGAACAACCACCTCAGTAACACATGCAAAGGCCATGTTATTACCCTTATTAACATCTGCAACAACCACCTTAATTATACTTGTTGAAACCCTAGTAAAATAACCCAATCCTCTTAAAATGACAGCTCCTAAAAATTAACACATAAAAAACAACTTAACTACAAAAGGTGCCCTACCATAAAATAGTGCCACTCACTCATCACCTCCCTCTACAAACCGCCATCTCCCTCAGTGATCTAGCCCTCTCTACATAAAACATGCCATCCATATTGCTTCTGCTCTGTCCATGCTGCTGCTAGCTGCACCTTCAGGCTGCCAAACCCCACAATGCTCCTGACTGCTGACACTGTGGCTGTCTTCTCCCTCACTCCATATGAACTCTCCTGATCACTCAATAAAGGGCAATTTAGACCACTGCTCCTGACATCAAAGGACGCACTGTTCCACGCTGCCAAAGCTGACTAAACGGGCCATCCTGATAGTAAGGTAAGTACCACCACTCCCACACCTCCTTACATGGGCAAACTGACCATGTGCATGTGTGCAATCAAAGACGAGTATGCATCCACACTACACTATGGAAAAATACACTATGCTATGGAAAAACACTAACATATGTGCCTGTGCATACCACTGCATTACAGAAAAGCACTAAGGTGACACTTAAAAATCCAGAAATGGTAGGGAACATTTAGAAATTACCAATATCGTTTATTATATATAACATCTTATAGGTACATCCCAGATATATAAGAAATATCACCATCTTAGGGTCTTATTACCTCATAATTCCCTTTAAGCTAATTAGCCCCCTTATTGGTAATATGTCCTTGTATCTGATACTTACCTACTAGATATTCTCCCTCTAAATGCTGAGATCAATGAAGAATCGCACTTTGTTCAACAATTCCTCCAGTTAATGAATTCACTGGGTGACTACCTGTGCAGCTTACAAACATAGCCATACCTTGGATCTCATTTTCTCCTTGGGGTTGAATATTTCAAATTTTAGGGTGTATCCTGTGAGGTAGCAGGATCACCTTGCTGTAAGTTTCTTGCAGGGGCCCCCTTATAAATTCCCCTCCTGTGAAGATGGTCCAGTATCATCTGAAACATAATCTAGAACTTGATAAACTCCTGGTGCTGCTGAATGTCTCCATTATAGTGTCAGTGTGTGAGGGTGGTTCTGTGACTACTGGGGATGGCTATAATTTAGCATTCATGACAGCAGTGGATGCACTCACACCAATCCGTGTCCACCCACTGGACCTGTCACAGCTCATCATGGTATAAAGATGAACTGAGGCAGTTGAAGGTGATAAGAGTAGAGGTTAATGCATTCTTGGCAAACTTATGGCTCACTAGACAAAATTCTGGCTCTGAGGTCCACCTATAGGGATTAATAAGAAGGCAGGATTTCTCTCATGGCTTACTGCCTGTGGTAATAATAGGCCAGGTTAGCTCTTCCAAACTGTAGACAGGTGAATAAACCCCCCTTGTTTGCAGAACATAGGGTTTTATCTCAGGAATGCTATGAAGAGTTTACCAAATTCTTCCTTGATAGGGTATCCTCTCTCTCAGAGCTGGGACCCCCACGGAAATTTGTAAATGGCCAGCAGGGATCAAGTTGAATGGTTCTGGGTCACTCTGATGGCTTGGAGTCAGTTTAAGGCAGTTTCTTTGGAGGAGGTGCTCAGGGTGATCTTTGGGTTGTGTACCACTTGCTGTGACTTGGATCTGGGACCTACACAGCTGTTTGTGGACTGCTATGAGGCACTGGGCCCGATATTTGCCAAGAGCATATGGTGTTTCCTCATGGAGGGATGTTTTCCCATAGCCCTTAAAAAGACTGGTGAAGCTCCTCCTGGCAAAGCCGTCTTTCGACCAAGGCACACTGGGAAATTACACATCTGTCTTGAACCTGCCCTTTATGTGTACAGTAAATTTACCAAGAAAGAAATGGCACTGCAGCTTGAAGGTTATCTCAAGAACTTTGACATTCATTAACTTTTCCAGTTGGGTTTCAGGCCTCTCCACAGTACAGCAACTGTGCTCATAAAGGTGTTTAATTTATTTATTTATTTATGAAAGCATTTTGCCAGGAAAGACATACCAAGCCTATAATAGCTTGTTCCCAAATGCATCCTGGGGGTGAAGGGGAGAAGGAGAAACTCTACAATATCATAATGAATACAAAATAACACAGGGTGACAGTAGATTTGCTAGTACAAATAGCAGTATGTACAACACTTACAATATATACAATAACAGCAGGTAAGAAATACAAAGGAGTAATTTAATGAGGACTGGTTGGGAGAGGGGGAAGGTGAGGAGGTAGGGGTGAGGGGAAGGAGGGAGAGTAGAGTAAAGAAACACATGATATTGGGCAGATAGGGGTAGTTGTAAGGGAAAGGGAGAGGAGAGTAGTCTAATGAACAATTGGGAAAGGGGTATTGGGGCAGTTGCAGGAGGGGGTGGTGTGGGTGTGGAGTAGAAAGGTTAGTGAGTGTTTAGTGGAAGCAGAGTGAATGGGTAGGGGGGGAGAGTTCCAAAGTTTAGGAAAGAGGAATGAGAAAGCAGCTTGCCAAGCAAGGGAGTTTTGAGAGGGGTGCAAGAGGGCACAATAGCTAGGGTTATGGAGGGAGGAGGAGGAGGAGGTGGAGAATGACCTTCTCCTTGTGATAGACATGGGAAATGCTCCATTGTTGTTCCCCTTGATCTCTTGATGGCATTCAACACCATAGATCATTGGATATTGATGGAATGCCTTGAGGAATATGGGGGTCATACTGTACCAAAACAGCCTTAATATGGTTTAAGTCATACCTGTCTGGTGGGACACAGCAGGTTGTGACAGGTTCTTTCTCATCTGGATGCTGGATCTGTTGGATCTTGTTGTATGAATGCAGACACCCATTTGTCTTGCATCTCCTTGATGACTTCCTCCTTGAGGACTCTCCAGAATCCTGAGCATGTGAGGAGCCCAATATGGTACTGTTCATGTTGGCAGTTATTCTCCTGGTCCTGCTGCCTACTCTAGGGTCAGAAGCAGTTTTAAATGTGCCCAAGTGTGTGTTTCATGTTGAGTCCTGGCTCTGCTGCCTACTTTGAAGTCCAGGACCATAAAGTGTGTTGCGGGTGCATGACTCGATTTGAAAAGGAGCTCTTATTGTAGCGTGCACGTGTGTACACATTTGGTAATGGTGCTCTGCTGCCAGCTGCAAAGTTGCATCCATCCACTTCTATTCCCAAGGTCAATGCACACAGAATCTACACCCAATGTGCTTGTGGCATCTGATTCTGGTCCCGGGGCTTGGAAAATGAGGTCAGTACAAGTATTTGTAGTGGAAAACTGTGCTTTCCATTACCTTAACACTCACATTTAATCATGCAGATGGTCTCTATGGCTGAACCTGTCATATGCATCATCAGAGGCTCAGCCACAGGGGCCCTGGGACTCTGAGCACCATCAATGGCCATCAGCAGTCAGCAGGATCAATATAGAAACATAGAAACATAGAACTTGTTGGCAGATAAGGACCGCAAAGCCCGTCCAGTCTGCCCATTTCTTTTTCTACCTTATAAATGTGCCATCGGCCTTTGCTCTGTCAATGGCCTATCTACTCATACTCATCTGTATTGCTCCCTTATGCCTATCCCATGCCTGTTTGAAGCCCTGCACTGTATTCATATCCACCAATTCCTGATGTAGGCAGTTCGATGCATCCACCACCCTTTCTGTGAAAAAGAACTTCCTCACATTACCCCTTAAATGACCTGCCTCTAATCTCATGCTGTGTCCTCTTGTCCTGCTATTTTTTTTATATTGAAACATGTTAGACTCATTCACCTTGTTAATGCCCTTAAGATATTTGAATGTTTCAATCATATCACCTCTCTCCCTCCTTTGCTCTAGGGTATACATATTGAGCTCCGTTATTCTGTCCTCATATGTTTCCTGATGCAGTCCCTGCACCATTTTGGTTGCCCTTCTCTGGACTGCCTCAATTTGGTTAATATCCTTATGAAGGTGTGGCCTCCAGTACTGCACGCAGTATTCCGGATGGGGCCTAACCAGTGTCTTGTAAAGAGGGATTATTACCTCCCTCTTGCAACTTGTGATACCCCTACTAATACACCCCAACATCCCTTTAGCCTTACCTACTGCTTTAGTGGTCTGCTTGGATGATTTCAGGTCATTAGTGATGATGATGCCCAAGTCTCTTTCTTCCCTTGTGACTGCCAGCAACTCCCCTCCCAGCCTATAGGTGGCTTCAGGGTTTCTCTTCCCTATGTGCATGATCTTGCACTTCTTTGCATTAAACCCCAGTTGCCACTCTTCTGACCATTTTGCTAGTTTATCCAGATCTCTTTTCATTCTGCCCACCCCATCTGGATCATCTACTCTGTTGCAGATCTTGGTGTCATCTGCAAACAGACAAACCTTACCCCAGTCCATCTGCAATGTCACTGATGAAGATATTGAAGAAGACTGATCCCTGAGGTACCCCACTTGTGACTTGCATCTCTTCTGACTGTATACAATTTACCACCACTCTCTGTGTTCTGCCCATCAACCAGTTTGCCACCCAGTTGACCAACTTCTGACTATCCCTGAGTCTACCAACTTATTAATCAATCTTCTATGTGGAACAGTATCAAAGCTTTGCTGAAGTCAAGGTAGGCGACATCAACTGCTCCCCCTTGGTCCACCACTCTGGTTACCCAGTCAAAGAAATCTATGAGATTAGTTTGACAGGACCTTCCTTTTTTATACCCATGCTGTCTTGGATCCTGTGCTCCTATGGATTCCAGGTGTTGCACTATCCTTTCCTTAAGGAGTGCTTCCATAATCTTGCCCACTACTGAGGTAAGACTGACTGGTCTGTAGTTTCCTGCCTCCTAGCTGCTACCACTCTTGTGGAGCGGGATCACATGAGCCCTTCTCCAGTCTTCTGGGACCTCTCCTGTGCTCAGAGACTCACTAAACAGTTCTGATAATGGCTCTGCTAGTTCCACCGTTAGCTCCTTTAGTACCCTGGGATGTATACCATCAGCTCCCATTGCCTTGTCCACCCTGAGCTTATTGAGCTCTTGTAGGACCCTTTCTTTTGTGAAGGGACTAGTGCCAACCTCCCTCCCCCCTGTGTCCATGGTACTGAGCTGTGGGCCCTGCCCTACCTTCTCTTTAGTAAATACTGAGCAGAAGTATCTATTTAGGATAGATGCTTTTATGTGGTCCTCCTCCTCACATGCCCCCTTGTCTCCTTTGATCTTAGCAATACTCCCTCTGGACTATCTCCATTCACTAATGTATCTATAGAAAGTCTTGTCACCTGCTTTTACTGTTTGTGCTAATATTTCCTCAGTTTGGGCCTTTGCCTGCCTTACTGCCTTCCCTGCTTCCCTTAGGGAAGTTTGGTATGCCTCCCTATCTTCACCCCACTGTGTTCCCTTACATTTCCTGAAGGCCAGCCTTTTGGCTCTGACCTTTTCTGCTACTGTTTTTGAGAACCAAAGTGGTTTCCTTCTTCTTTTGCACTTCCTTTCCTCTATAACACAATGGGATGTTGCTTCAAGTATTGCATCCTTAATGCTTGCCCACTTTGGCTGTACCCCCTCACCTGTATTTCTCTTTGCCAGGGCTAGCTTAACTCTGTTGGCCATTTTATCAAAGTCAGCTCCTCTGAAGTCCCAAATTTTTGCCTTGGAATGGGATCATTTAGTTCTAGTGGCCAAATTGAACCATACCATGTGATGGTCACTGGCCCCCAGGTGACCTTCTACCTGGAGATCTGTGATCCATTCCCTGTTAGTCAGTACTAGATCTATGATAGCCCTGTCTATTGTGGGTTGTTGTACCAGTTGTTTGAGGCCCTCCCCCTGCAAAGAATCCACCATGTGTCTAGTTCTGGCAGATGTTCCTGCTGGTATTGACCAATCTGTATCTGGCATGTTGAAGTCTCCCATTATCTGAACTTCCCTTTTAGCTGTCATGTTTTGCATATCTTCTAACAGTAATGTGTTTATGTCCTCCCCCTGGTCTGGGGGCCTGTAGACAACCCCAGTTCTTATGGCTGTCCCATTTCCTGTTTCCAGGGTGACCCACAGTTTTTCTGGCTCTTTATGTGTATTCTGAATTTCTGTAGCTTTGATATTTTCATTGACATACAGGACCACTTCACCCCCCTTTTGCACCTCGGTCTCTTCTGAAAAGTACATAAGTCTCCCAAGTGTGGTTACTGGTAAACCACATCTCGCTAATTGCTACTCTGTCCAGTTTAGCCTCTGTCATTATTGTCTGTAGGCCTGGGATCTTGTTTCCCAGATTGCAAGCATTAGTGTACATGATTTTCCATTGGTCAGATTTCGGTGTGTTAGTTGTTGGGTGAGGTCTGGCATTTCCCCTGTGTGTCGTATGGTGAGCCAGACCTTTTTCCTTACCTGGTGATGTAAATGAACTGCAAACATGCTGAACTCCTGTTTGACCACTAGCTGAGGGGGAGGGGTGTTCTTCACATTCGACATATGGGATGCTGCACCCCTCTCCCCATTTGCTAGTTTAAATATTCTGCAAAGACATCAAACTTCTGCTCCAATGCACTAACTCCTTCCTTAGTCAAATGCAGCCCATCAAATTTAAAGAACTTTCGCTCCCAAAACTGTTGCCAGTTCCCTACAAATTTGTGTCCTTTTTCCTGGCACCAGCCCTTGAACCACATGTTTAGCTCCCCTATCTCCCCTTCTCTGACCGTCCGTCCATCTGCCCTACTCTCCCAGACTGGCAGGATCTCAAAGGAGATACCAGATGAAATTGATGATAGTTTGTCTCCCAGCCTGGTCAGGTGTTTCTTGGTCTCCACAACTGACCAACTGGTGAGATCATTAGTCCCTGTGTGTACCAGGATGTCAATGTTTTCCCCTGCTTCCTAAACAAATTTAGCAATGTGGTCAGTGTCTCAGGCTGATGTACCTGGAAGACATCTGACCATTACCCCTGGCTGGAGATAGGTATCAACTCCCTGAATCATGGAGTCTCCTATAATCAGAAGTTTTTTGGATTTTCTTTTTGCTTTTTTTGTTTTGGTTCCTGTTTTGGGCGAGTTTTGTTGTGTTAGCTCCTGTGCTGCAGTGTCCTGCTCTGCCCCTTTGTTTGATTTCGGAGATAGAGGCAGATACCTGTTTGTAGCTTTTATATGGTTTGTGGAAGTAATATTTTGGAGAGCAATGAGTGATGGGGCACCTGATTTTCCCCTCCTAACCACCTGCCAACCTCCCAGACTAACTACCCTCTGCGGTCGAGGTGCGTCTATTGGATGTTGGGGAACTGGTGGGTGGTTCTTATAATATATTTCCTCTTGAATATGAAATTTGAGGTGTGCAATCTCTGCCCATGCTGCCTGGAGCTCAGCCCTAAGATCTCCAATGGCCCAGCATGTACGACAGTGTCCTAAATACTGTAAAACTGCCCTTCTGAAAAGTGTTCCACAGTACCTGTAGTTAATGATATCCATTCCAGATAAGTTGCTGGGTTTATAACCTGGTGAGAGTAATTGGAAGGAAGAAAATGAAACAAAAAGTTTGATTTTGTGTTTTGTTTTTTTGGTTTTGTATAACTTGTTATAACAAGTTAAATTACTAGTGCCCCTGTAAATAAGGTCACAGTGTGGATACCCCACTGATCCACCCCTTCCTGCTTTGCCACAGGAAATGTCATGACTGTGCTACCCTATAAAAGGAATGTTGTGTGGGGTGGTTGGGGGTTGAGCCCTTCCCCTGTCGAAAAAGAAGAACCACAGACAAAAGAAACAAGGAGGTAAGAGCAGAAACAATCAGTCAGCAACAAATGCAGTAACCCTGAAAGTTTATCCTAATGATAGATAAAACTGCAAAACCTGTAAAGCACCACCTGTAATAATTTCACAGAAAATATACCTTGTAAGAAACACTTTGCTACAGAGAAAAATAAAGCAGTAATAGAAGATATACCTTGCAAAAGACAATTTGAATCAGAAGAATACAGCAGTAATCTGTTAGCACACACCAGTAGGCACACCTTGTAATAATGCAGCAGAAGGTATACCCAGCAACAACAATTTGAATCAGAGAAAAATAAAGCAATAAAATGTTAACAAACAGTAACAATCCCTGTGAGTACAAAATAAAAATAACAACACACAGTAAATCTGCCTAGCCAAAAGAAATCTTAATCCTTTCTCTTGCTCTGGTAAGGTTCTTTGCTGTGTCCTTTCAAGCAACCTAGAAGGAAATAACTCAGGTGAAGCTAGATGCCTTGGCCAGCAAACCTAGTCTTTCAACCAGTTAGAAACTTTATTTTATGTACATGGAGGTAATGAAATAATTATTTTACATTGACATTCCCCTAATTAGGCCCTCTAGGTCCCTGACCATTAATAGACACGTTGAGAGTTCTCCTTTAACTACTGTATTACACATTTTTTATTAGATGGCTGATGAGGTTAAACACTGTTCATAGGTTAATAGGTAGCTTCAAGCCAGGAGGTCTATATGACCCTTTGACAGCTCGCCACTATTAGTGGTACTCATATTCTTTGCTTCCCATGTGCATATCCAATCTATGCTTGAAACTATTGATACCTTCACTGGCTACCACTGTCTCTGGCAACCCATTCCATACTGTCACCACCCTCTGGGAGAACCATTTACTTTGTTTAGTTGTTTTACTAACCATCCCCTTTATCTTCATTCCATGATTCCTTGTACATCTGCTAACTTCCTGTGTTTTTAGTCCAATGGTTTCCCATTTATAAGCATCTCTGGAGGCACTATAGACAAGACACAGGTCCCCCCTCAACCATCTGTAACACAGAGAGTACAGACCCAATTCCCTCAACTTCTTTCTATATGTCCTATGTCTCAGGGTGCCCATTTGTTTTGTTGCCCATCTCTGCACCCTCCCCATGAGTTCCTGTCCTCTCTTTGTTTGTGGTGCACAAAAGGATCCACAATACTCCATGTGTGGTCTTAGAATGGAGGTGTATAAGGGTACTAGGACCACTGCATCCTAACTTGTAATATTTTTACATATACATCCCAGTATTCTGTTACATTTTCACCTTGTTCTTAGTGTGAGTATTAAATGATAAATCTCTAGTTATTGTTACCCCCAAATCTATTTCCTGAGTGGTCTCCATGAGGCATAGACCGTTTATTATATACTTACACTTTGGGTTATTTTGGTCCAAGTGCATAACTCTGCACTTTTCTAGATTAAACCTCAGCTTGCGTGTTTCAGCCCACAGCTGCAGCCTATCAAGTTCTTTCTGCAGTATTTGGCCTTCTGTTTTGTTGTCAATAATGGTCCCCATGTTGCTATCTTCAGCATACTGTGCTATCCAGATGTTATCTGAAACCTGCATTGTTGATATAACTAAATTAAACAATGTGGGCCCAAGAACTGAGCCCTGTGGGACCCCACACTCGTAACTACTCCCCAGTAAGAACAATACCCCCCGAATACACACCCTCTGTTTCCTCTCAGTCAGCCAAGATCTGACCCATGATATTATATTTGAATGTAGCTGTGTAGTAATTAATTGTCCCAATAATACATCATGGTCAAGAGAGTAGAAGGCTTTTGCATAATCAAGGAATACTACATCCACCGCTATTCCCTTGTCGAGTGCATCGCTCACTGGTTCATAAAAATATAGTTGATTTGTCAAACAGGACCTGCTGCTACTAAACCCATGTTATGTTGTATCAAGCAATCCATTTGTTCTGACGTGTTCAAATAGTTGTGCTTGTACAAACCCCTCCATAAGTTTACCAGAATGGAGGTCAGACTAATGGGCCTATAGTTCTCCATCTTTGATCTATCACCTTTTTATGTTGATTGCGCGCATGCACAAGAAACATATTGCAGGAGCTTTCTCCAGAAGCAGGTTGTGGAGGTGCAGCACTGTTGTGGCCAATGCCCCTACAGCCATTAAAGGCTTGGCCCGCTTCCCCTAATGCCGTGACATGCTGCTGCTGACACTAGTTCAGCCAGCGTGCCACCAACTTGTGAAACTTTAGCCGCCGCAATCAGGGGACACCTCATCATTGCAGCATCAGCCATTCGCTGCAATGAGGAGTGACCCGTCATTGCAGGGCGGGATCTAGAAATACTGATATTGTTTGTGAACACGGTGGCAGCTTGCCACCGTGTTCACAAACAATATTAACCCCCCACCGTGTTTATTTGCCGACGGGGGCCCCAATCCCCACTGGCTTCAGTGCCCCAATGTTTATTTTACCAATGAGGGAGCCCACTCCCCGTTGGCATTATGTAACCTCCCCCCCGCTTTTATTGTCTGCCGATGGAGTGTCCAATCCCCGTCGGCATAATGTAATACCACCTCTTTTGTTGTGTACTGATGGGGGTGCCCAATCCCCGTTGGCTACAGCTGCCCCCCAAAAGAAAGACTCCAGTGGCACGCTGGGAGCCCACCCCAGTGTGCCACATGCCCATGTAAAATAAAAAACGGTCCTGCGATGTCTTTTTTAACCTGTAAAAGGAAACTGTCCTCTGCAGTCTCCCTGTCCCCACCCACAAACCACGCCCACCCACTATGCACCCTGCCTCTCCACCCCCTCACCCCATACTTACCTCTGGAGCTCAGCCTGCGAATATCTTGAGTGGACCCGAGACACATCTCCACTCTTCAAAGCCGACCGAGAACTGAGGAAATGCCGGTAAGCTGTATAATGGAATAAATGGGTTTTTTCCAACTTTAATGCATATCTCAGTCATTTTTTGGAATTTTGGCACCACATTTTCAACATGTGGTTTTTGGGACCCCTCCTCATGAATTCTGGCACTGTCATGGCGTTAATGAGCCCCAAAAGGTAATTTCGCGGTCACTGCATGGAATCACCTTTCAGGGCAGATTAACGAAACGACAGTGCCAGTGTTCATGAGGTGGGTTCTCAAAAAGCCTATGTTACAAATTGGGTGGAGAAAATCCAAAAAATTACTGTTTTATGAGCGTGCATTGAGCAGTTGCTACACACACTCGTAACTTCGTGAATTTGCAATATTTTCATGCCAGATTTTCAACATTGGCATTTTTTCACTCCTCCTTGTGAATAGTACAGCTGTCATTGTTCACATCCTGACTGAAATGCATTTTCACACTTCCAGCACAGAATAGCATGGTCGCTGTGGGAAATCAGTGTTTGGGACAGATTAAGAAAATGACAGTGACACTGTTCACGAGTAGAGGTCCTAAAATGCCTATGTTGAAAATTTGGTGATGATAGCCCATCAAATGACTGTGTTACAAGTGTGCGTTGTGCACTTTCCACACAACCTTGTAACTTCGCAGATTTGTAATATTGTCACGCCAGATTTTCAACAGTGGCATTTTTTCACACTTCCTTATGAGCAGTACAGCTGTCATTTTTCACATCCTGACTGAAATGTGTTTTCACAGTTCCGGCGCAGAATAACACGGTCACTGTGGGAAATCAGTGTTTGGGACAGATTAAGAAAATGAAAGTGGCACTGTTCATGAGCAGAGGTCCTAAAATCCCTATGTTGAAAATTTGGTGACGAAACTCCATAACATGACTGTGTTACAAGCATGCTTTGAACTGTTTCCACGCACCCTTGTAACTTCGCAAATTTGTAATATTTTCACGTCACATTTTCAGCAGTGGCATTTTTTCACACCTCCTTATGAACAGCACAGCTGTCATTTTCACATCCTGGCTAAAATATGGTTTGCACTCCTGCCAGAGAATAACCGTGGCTGCTTAGAAATCAGTGTTTGGGACAGATTAAGATCGAGCGAGTGAGGGGGGTGATCGAGCCTCAACTGAGCTCTGTCGGGACTTCTGCGGTTGTTTGTGGGCAGAAAAGGCTAGCATAAGAGCAGCACTGGGAGAAACAGACGAGAAGGCGAGTGAGGAGGGGGTGAGCAAACTCACGGAGTGCTGTCAGGACTGCTGCAGTTTCTTTGTGGGCAGAAAAAGGTGTCAATGCAGGCAGGGGCCCAGTACAAAAGGCCAGCCTGCAGCGGTGGGAGAAACAGTATGAGCGAGTGAGACAGGGGGACTGAGTGAGCTCAACAGAGCTCTATTAAGACTGCTGCGGATTTCTTTATGGGCAGAAAAATACGCCAAAGCAGGCAGGAGCCCTGTACAAAAGGGCAGCTTGCAGCGCCAGGACAAACAGAATGAGCGCAAGAGAGAGGGAGACTAAGTGACCTCAACGGAGCTTTGTTGGGACAGCTGTGGATTTCTTTGTGGACAGACCAAGGTGCCAATGCAGCCAGGAGCCCCGTACAAAAGCGCAGCCTGCAGCGCCAAGAGAAACAGAATGAGTGAGTGGCAGAGTGGTAGTGAGCGAGATCAGCGGAGCTCTATTGTGACTGCTGTGGATTTCTTTGTGGGCAGAAAATGCGGCAATGCAGGCAGGAGCCCAGTACAAAAGGCCAGCTTGCAGCACCGGCAGAAACGTAATGAGTGAGTGAGAGAGGGGGAGTGAGCGAGCTCAATGGAGCTGTGTCAGAACTGCTTCAGATTTCTTTCTGGCCAGAAAAAGCCACCAATGCAGGCAGGAGCCCAGTACAAAAAGGCAGCCTGCAGCGGTGAGAGACACAGAGCAAGAGAGTGAGGGAGGGGGAGTGAGTGAGCTCAATGGAGCTCTGTTGGGACTGCTGCAGATTTGTTTGTGGGCAGAAAAAGGCAGCAATGCATGCAGGGGCCCAGTACTGAAGGGCAGCCTGCAGTGGCGGGAAAACCAGAATGAGCGAGTGACAGAGAGGGAGTGAGCAAGCTCAGCGGAGCTCTATTGTAACTGCTGCAAATTTCTTTGTGGGCAGAAGAAGGTGGCAATGCAGGTAGTAGCCCTGTAGAAAAGGGCAGCCTGCAGCGCCAGCAGAAACGAAATGAGTGAGTGAGAGAAGGGGAGTGAGCCAGCTCAATGGAGCTTTGTTGGGACTGCTGCAGATTTTTTTGTGGGCAGAAAAAGGCACCAACAGAGACAGCAGCCCCATACAAAAGGGCAGCCTGCAGCGCCAGGAGAAACAGAATGAGTGAGTGAGACAGCAGGAGTGAGTGACCTCAACGGAGCTCTGTCGGGACAGCTGCAGATTTCTTTGTGGGCACAAAAAGTTGACAACGCAGGCAGGAGCCCAGTACAAAAGGGCAGCCTGCAGCACCGGGAGAAACACAATGAGCGAGTGAGAGAGGGGGAGTGAGCGAGCTCAATGGAGCTCTATCGTGACTGCTGCAGATGTCTTCGTTGGCAGAAAAAGGCGACAACGTAGGCAGGAGCCCAGTACAAAGGCCAGCCTGCAGCACCAGCAGAAACGGAAGGAGTGAGTGAGAGAGGGGGAGTGAGCAGGCTCAACAGACCTGTGTCGGGACTACTGCAGATTTCTTTGTGGGCAGAAAAAGCCACCAACAAAGGCAGGAGCCCAGTACAAAAGGGCAGCCTGCAGCGCCAGGAGAAACAGAATGAGCGAAAGAGAGAGAGGGAGTGAGATACCTCAACGGAGCTCTGTCAGGACAGCTGAGTATTTCTCAGTGGGCAGAAAAAGGTGCCAACGCAGGCAGGAGCCCAGTACAAAAGAGCAGCCTGCAGCACCGGGAGAAACAGACTGAGCGAGTGACAGAGGGACAGTGAGCGAGCTCAACAGACCAGCGCAATCAACATTCAGCATTGACAAATGCTTATTTATAGATTGGGGTCACTAAGGCATCCCTCCATTCTTTTATCACTTCACCTTGTTTAAATAAGTCACTTAACAGCTTGGTAACTCGCCCCACTAATTCATGCCTCAGTTCTTTTAACAGTCTTGGACTCATACAATCAGGTCCCATAGATTTATTAATCTTGAGCTTGTTGATTTTATCCATCACCACCAAACTTGTTACCTCAATATCTAATCTAGCATTTTTTGGGTACATATCAAATGTTGTAGCTAAGTCTCTCAGTTGGAAAATACTCAGAAAGTAGTGATTCAAGGCATTTGCCATTTCCCTTTCATGTTATTATCTCCTGATCTTTTTTTAGTGGTCCTATTCCCGCATTATTACCTCCTAGGGACCCCACATAGCTAAATACATTTTTCTTGTTGTCTTTTACATCATTAGCCATTTTTTGTTTAGCATTAATTTTTGCTCTCCTGATCAGTCATTTACTTTTATTTGTTTCCCTTTTATATGCTGCCCAATTATCTTCAGTAGGATTTTTTTTTTTGTATTTTACAAATTTTCTTCTTCCTTCTTATACTGTTCCTAATTGCTTTACTCCTCCAGGCCGGTATCCTTCCTCTTTTATTATACTTCTTTACCTCAGGTACCCATGTAGCTATACCAATAATCTATTTGGGTTTTTAGTTTCGTCCATGTAGCATCCATGTCTAGGTCTTTTAATTCCATTTCCCAGTTCCATTCTCGTCAAAATCTCTGCATGGATGCATAGTCGGCTTTATGATAATTTTTAACTACTCTCTGTCCCCGTATGTTTTCTCTACCTCTGTCTGTTTCTATGTGGATGTCACTATGATCATTGGCTCCAATTGGCAAGTCAATCTTTGTTGTGACCTTGTCTGGCTCAATATTGCTCAGAACAAGGTCCAGAATATTATTTCCTCTGTTTTTTTTTCCTTTATAAATTGCTCTAGACCTTGTTGAACTGCAATCTCAAGGAATGTATTTTCATGTGATGTATAACCTTGTTGCATTTCCTAATTGATAATGAGGAAATTAAAATTCCCCAGTAAAATATAATCTCCATTTATTGTCCTATTCCTAACTGCTGTCAAAAACGCCTCTTTCCCCTCTTTGTTTAAACTTGGTGACCTATACTCTACCCCTATTGTAATGTATTTTCATAGAATCATAGAACTTGATGGCAGAAGAAGACCCCATGGTCCATCCAGTCTGCCCTCCCCACCAGCCCACCTCCTCCCTCCCTGGGAATCCACCCCTTCCCTTAGCCCTTTATGCCTGTTCCAAGCCCTCTTGAATCCCAGCACTATCTCCACCTCAACATCCTCCTCCTCTCAAAGCCTGTTCCAGGCATCCACCACCCTCTTCATAAAGAATCTCCCCCTCATGTTTCCCCTGTAGTGTCCCCTTGTAGTCTCAGGGTATTCCCTCTGGTAGCAGTGTTCCTCTTCATTTTGAATTATGCCCCCAGGCCCTCTTTGTTTAATTCCTTGCCACATTTGAATGTCTCTATCATGTCCTCTCTCTCCCTTCTGGTCTCCAGGGTATATAATCCCAACTCACTGCATCTGTGCTCATATGGCTTGCCCTTCATCTCTAACACCATTTTGGTCACTCTTCACTGAACCCGTTCCATCTGGTTGATGTCCTTCCACAAGTGAGGTCTCCAGAACCGGACTCCATACTCCAGGTGCGGTCTTACCATAGCCTGGCACAGGGGTACTAGGACTTCCCTCCTCCTGCTAGTGATTCCCCTGCCAATACTAGCCAGCATCCCATAGGCCTTCCCCACCGCCTTAGTACACTGTTTCCCCTTCTTAAGGTCACTAGAGACTATTATACCCAGATCCTTCTCCTGCTCTGTCTCCCTGATTCTCTCCTCTCCCATTTTATACTCTATCCCCGGGTTACCATGTCCTAGGTGCATAACCGCACACTTCCTGCTGTTAAACTTCAGTTGCCAGGTCTCTGCCCACCTTTCTAGTGCCCTCAGGTCCTGCCGCATGTCCTCCACCCCTCCCTTAGTGTCCACCCTATTGCAGATTTTCATGTCATCTGCAAAGAGCGCCACCCCTCCTTTCAGTCCATCCGTAATGTTGCATATCTAGACACTGAAGAGAAGTGGCCCCAGCACCGACCCCTGGGGTACCCCACTCATCACTTGTCCCTTGTTAGAGTGCTCCCCCTTCACTATCATCCTCTGGGTCCTGTCAGCTAGCCAGCTTTGCACCCATTTGGTTATTTTGTCCTCCACGCCCATACTTCCCAGTTTACTGACCAGTCTTCTGTGGGGATGGTGTCAAATGGCTTACTGAAGTCCAGGTAGGCCACATCCACTACCTCCTTTGGTCTATCTCCTGTGTCAACCAGTTGAAGAATTCAATAAGATTGGACTGGCATGACCTCCCCCTAGTGAACACATGCTGGCTGTTGTTCAGCAATCCATTTCCCTCTAGGTGCTGCTCCACCCTCTCCCTGATAAGTGCCTCCATGACTCTCCCCACCACTGCTGTAAGGCTGACTGGAGGATAGTTCTCCTTTGCCTCTCTGCTCCCCCTTGTGTATTGGCATGATTGTGGCCCTTCTCCAGTCCTCTGGCACTTTCCCAGCATCCAAGGACAGGTTGAATAAGCTTGCCAGTGGGGTGGCTAACTACTATCTTAGCTCCCAGATCACCCTTGGATACAGTCCAACCGGTCCCATGGCCTTGTCCACCTTCAACCTACCAAGTTCTTCCCTGCCTCTCTCTATACTAAATGGGCCCATCTCCACCCCTTGCCCTCCTTTTCCTCAACCTCGCCCCCCTTCCTTCGTGAAAGTTGAGCAGAAGTACCTATTTGACGTTTCTGCTTTCATGCAGTTGTCCTCTAGTGGCCCCCCATCCCCCAGAGCCTAGCAAACCCTTGACTAGCCTTCCTCCTTTCCCTCACGTACCTAAAAAATGTATTTTGCTCCCCCTTTGCCTGTCTTGTAATCCGCTCCTCCGTGTTAGCGTTTGCCTTTCTAATCTCTTTCCTCACTATCCTCTTCGATTCCCTATAGGTTTCCCTGTCCTCCTCCTTCTGCGTTTTCTTGTATTTCTTAAATGCCTTTCACCTACCCCCTACCATCGTCGCTACACTCCTGTTGAACCACAGAGGCCTCCTGCTTTTTGCTCCCTTCCTTACCCTCCTTATACACCTATTTGTGGCCTCCTTGACCCAGTCTCTAATAGCCCCCTATAGGTCCTCCACTTCCCTTATATTCCCTATACCACCCATTGCTACCCCCACTATCCTTCTCATCTTGTTAAAGTCTGCACTACTGAAATCCAGTACCATTGTGCTGGTCCAGTTCACCTCCCTGCCCGCCCTCACCTTAAACCTGATAGTGCTATGGTCGCTATTACCCAGCTCCTCCCGCACCACCACTTACTCAGAATTCTCCCCATTTGTCAGGACCACATCCAGTAGGTTGCTTCCCCTTTTTGGTTCCCTGACTAATTGCCAAAGGAAAGCCCCCTGTAATACTTCCAGAATTTCCCTGCTTCTAGTTGAAGCTGCGTCAGGGATGGACCAGTCAACGGCTGGAAGGTTCAGGTCCCCCACTAGTAATGTTTCCCCTTTCAAAGCTATCCTTGCTATGTTCTGCGTTATCTTCTTATCCTGCTCCTCCCCTTGGGTGGGTGGTCTGTATACCACTCCAAGCCTTAACAACTCCCCTGTCCTTCTACCTGGCATTCCCCATAGTAATTCCTTCTCCCCATCGCCCTCCCTCTCCTCCAACACCTTCACACCTTCCCTTATATACAAGGCCACACCCCGCTCCTGTCCTTCCTGTCCCTCCTAATTAGTCTGAAACCTGGAACCTCTGCTTCCCAAGTGTGGAGCTCCATCCACCAGGTTTCCGTAACTGCTATCATGTGAAATGGTGACTATGCGCTCCACCATCTTGTTTGCCAGGCTTCTAGGATTGACTACCAGGCCTCTCCACCATTGTCCCCCATCCATAGAGTCCCTCCTTGGCCTGCCAAAGTCCCCATCATCAGTTTTGTCCCAGGGGGAACAAGGGTCCCCCAACTCATCTGTGGAGCTGCTAGACTCCACCTCCTGCCCCAGTTTAAGTTATACTCCTTCTCAAAGAACTCCCCCAGTCTGCACTTCAGCATAGTTTTCCCCTCCCTGCTGAGGTGCAACCAGTCCTGGACATAGATGCTCTCATCCTCCCAAGTTCCCCCCAAACCCCTATCACTCCACACCCCATCTGTCTGCCCCATCTCTCCAGCCAGTCATTCAATTCTATCACCCTTTGCTTCCTCTCCGTGCTGGCACTTGGTACCAGCAGTACTTCTGAGAAGGCTAGAGACTTAAAGCATAGTCCCCCGCAGAATTTGGCCAGAGCCTTAAATAGCTCCTGTACCTCCATGAGTCTGTTGCCATCCAGGTCGTTTGTACCTAGATGGAACACTAGGTGTACATTCCTATCCTTATCTTTGCCCCATGACGGGATGTGGTGGATTACCTCCATCTCTGTCATCCCCGGCATACACTCCACCCACACTGTGCCTCCTCTGCTCCCCCACTTGATCCCCCTCAATATACAATCCCCTATCAGGAGTACCCTACCCTCCTCTTTCCTCTGTTTAAGCTGCGTTCCTGTTCTCCTTCCCCTTGGTGCAGGTGTCTGAACTACCTTCCTGACTCTTGCCTCCCCCCTCCCTGTCCCCATACCCTGGTCCCTATCCCCTTCTTACACTGCTTCCTCACTTCCTCTTATCCCATTTTCTTCCCCTTCCTCCCTCTCACCCTACTCCTCTCCTTACGCCTGTCCCCTGCCTGCAATCCTCCCCGTGGCCTTGAGATCCTGGTCTCCTCTTCTACTTCCTTCCTGCTGTTCCCATTTACTCCTTTGTCACCCTGCTCCTCCATTTGTCCTTCTGGTGCTTTCTGTTCTACCCCGCAATGTCCAGGTACTGTCCTTCCCCACTTCTTCTGCCTGCTGGTCCTTTTTATTCTAAGAACTCACCTTTTTTGCATTCCCCACTTCTTCACCCTGAGGACTCACCTTTCTTGCTAAACCAATCACTCCCCTACCCTGGCTCTCCTGTCCTTCGGCTTCTCCTTCCTTTCTTCCCCTTGCCCCTTCTCTCATCCTACTGTCCCCCCTCCTTATCCCCCTCTTTTCTGCTACCTCCTCTCTGTTGCCCCCTGCCCCCCTTGTTTCTTCTGAGTCCTTGTCCTCTCCTGCTATGGTCTCCATCAGAGGCAGGTACCTATTCAATACCGTGATCCCACCTTTAGTGAGCTTGCCTTCTCCCTGTGATTTTGAGCTCCCTGTTGTGGACCCCCAAGTCCCCCTCCTCTTTGCCTCTACCATGTACCACTGTTCACCTCCCCCTCCTGCCCTCCCCCCAGCCTAACCCCCCATCAGGTCCACCAGTCTTTGTACCCCCCCTTCCATATCCAATGCCCACCTTAACCACTTGATCTCATCCTCAAGGCGCGACAACCTTTGGCATACCATGCAACCCCCCCATCCTCCATGCCAGGGCTAGTACCACTGCTGACCCATACCCTACGCACCCCACCAGCCTCTCAAAGATGCCAGCCCTTGTGATCTGTGGACCTTGCCTCATTCCAGTCCCTAACCTACGTCGCTTTCCTTCCCAGGTTGGTTGCTCCATCCATTTCCCTAAATGCTCTAACCATGCCTGAGCACTATTTGGTCCCCCGCCACCAGTGCCTGGTGTGCCAGCTACCTTAATTTAGAATGCCCCTCCAATTATGTTCAAGAACACACCATATCACCCAGAGTGCCCTTCTAAGTATGCTTACACAGTTTTTACACCCTCCCACAGCAGAGCAAGGATATTGACCCTAATTAAGGGCAAGAATACTGGCCCAATCAATGCTTACACAATTTTTCTACACTCCCACAGCAGAGCAAGGATACTGGCCCTAATTAACCCTCCCTGACACAGTCTGTACCAATGCAAGCTCCACCTCAGAGTTTACCTCCTCCTTCTGTCCAGACCACAGCCCCCTCGGTTGGCTCCACCCCCCTTTCAGCCATTTAAGAGCTGTTGAGGCCGGGGCCAAGGCCAGGGTGGGCGGGTGGTACACAAAATCAAGTCCAAAAGTGACTGCAGCTCCTCTGGGAGTAGGTGCGGCACAGCTCAAAACTCCTGCACCATTGCCCAAATGGCTCCTCTCCTCCGCCCACTCTCTAGTGGCCCTGGCCCGCTCTCTTGCTGCTGGGAAGGATTTGTTGCTCCTGCTGGCTCTCTGGTGGCCCTGGCCCACATCCTGGTGGCCAGGAAGGATCCGCTCTGTTTTCCTCCACTTGCGCTTTGCCCTGGCCCAATTCCTTGCAGTTAAGAGGATTCTCTCATGGCCCCTACAGCCACCGTTGATGTATGTTTGCCTCCCCCAGGTGCCTTTTAAAGCCTGGATGGCTTACAGACTCCATGCCTCTGGCCCCAATTGGTGCTCCAGACCCTCAGCTCATTGGTGCAAAATCAAGTCCAAAAGCGACTGCAGCTCCTCTGGGAGTAGGTGCGGCACCGATTGAAACTCCCACACCAATACCCGATTGGCTCCTGTCCTCCACCCACTTTCCAGTGGCCCTGGCCTGCTGTCTTGAAGCCAGTATGGATTCACTGCTCCCACTGGCTTTCCAGCTGCCCTGGCCTGCTTCCTTGTCGCTGGGAAGGATCCGCTCCCCCAGTTTGAATTTTAACCCATAAAAGTTTTGTTCCCTCGCATAAAACATTTGGAGGACTTATTTCATATGCCTTTGTTTCTTCCTCAGCATATATAGCTATCCCCCCTCCACTCTTATTTACTCGATTCTTACAGAACATAGTATAACCTGGAATTGTAACCCCCCATTCTTGATCTTTAAGCCAAGTTTCAGTTAGTGCACAAATGTGTACATTTTGTTTCAACAAAAGGAGTTTTAATTCATCAGTTTTATTTCTCAAGCTTCTGACATTTGCTAGTAATATACGAAATGTAGATTTATTTTCACCCCACCCCTGTGTGCATTTTATGTCATTAATGATTTTATCAGTGCTGACATTTATGTCTTTTTTTAATGTAGTGTTCCTGTCCCTTTTCCTTTTATTTTTTTGGTTGCTTGTCTTCAAGCTTCTAACTGTTAATCAGTTGTGAGAGCTCTCCAATCTTTTGCTTCCTTCCTTCATTATTTGTTATAATAGCTGGGTTCAGAGCTGTATATATTTAATATGTATACCCTTCCTCCAATGATGTGTCAATTATGTAGGTTAGAAACTACATTAAAAGGATTAAAAGAATGCATAAGGATCTTAGGAAACTCAAGAAGTGGCCAAGACCATGGCAGTTGGGGTTCAAAGCCAAAAAGTGCAAAATTGTGCACCTAGGGCATAGGAACACAAGAACTGAGTATGGGATAAGGGGAAAGTAGTATAAGATAAGGGGAAAGTACTGTCAGTCATTAAGCAGGAAAAGGACCTTTGGGTTATCATATAAGATGACCTCAAAGTGACAGGGCATGTGAAAAAGCAGAGGATAGGGCCAGTAGGATACTGGAAGCATAGTAGGAGGAATCTCCAGCAGGAACAAGGAGGTGGTGTTGTGTCCAGTTCTGGAGGCCACACCTCAAAAATGACATAAACAGCATGGAAGCAGTCCAGAGAAGGGCAACTAAAATGATGCAGGGGGTTGCACCAAAAGCTCAATGAGGAGAGACTAAGGGATCTCAGCATGTACACTCTGGAAGAGAAGAGAGCAGTAGGGCACATGACAGAGACCTACAGGTACCTCACAGGAGCGAATAAGGTGCAGGAGGAGAGTCCCTTCCAAATAAGGAAGAGCAGCAGAACCAGAGGGCATGCAATGAAGCTGGGGGGTTCGGAGGGATTTGAGAAAGTACTACTTCACTGAAAGAGTGATGAATGCCTGGAATAGACAGATAGCGGGTGTGGTGGAGGTGAAAACAGTAGGGGGCTTCAAGCGTGTGTGGGATAGACACAGGGGAGTAAAAGGAAATGGCCAGAAAGGAGGTAGGGTCACCAGAGATCAGTTAGTGTCTGCAGAGACAGACTAGGCAGGGACCATCAGGGCAGAGTGGGTGGGCCAAGCATTCCTTTTCTACCAACAAATTCTATGTTTCCATGTTTCTAAAGGGAGGGCATATAGCAACCACAGCATCGCAACTAAGCAAAATTAGCTCCCACTATCTCCAAACTTAAACTTTGAAACCAGCTGCCATTAGGGTTAGTAGTATTACAGGATCACAAGGTTCTCCTGCTCCAGTGATCCTAACCTTTCCCACCACTCCATATGCACACCATGGCCCTCTTTCCCATCTTGGCTTCCTCTTTACTGAAAGTTCAAGGTTCCATGATCCACACTTAATTTCAGGATCGTACTTGCTGCTGCTGATTGCTTGCTAAAAAACTAGCAGTCTGTGGAAGTCCATATTAGTAATCCAGACAACTGGCTCATTCTTGAGAGGTTTGCCAAAGCCCCTTGGGACTGTCAGCTACTGCACTGGGTGGCAAGATACAGAATGAGACACTTGGGGATGTCAGCTGCTGCACCAGGTAACAAGGTACATGGTGAGCATCTCAGGGCTGTCACTGCAGCAGCCAACAAGGTACAAAGTTAGCCCTAAGGGCTATCAGCCACTGTATGGGGCAGCAAGGTAGAGCATGAGTCCCTTGGTGCTGTCAGGTGCTGCACCAGTTGATAAGCAACAGAGTGAGCCCCTCTGCAATGTCAGCCCCTGCACCAGCAGCAAGATACAGAGTGAGCCCTCCTGAGGCTGCTGCACCAGGTGACACATTACAGGGTGAGTCCATTGGGGCAGTTAGCCACCCCACCAGGCAGCAAACTTCAGAATAAACCCCACTGGGATGTCAGCTACAGCACCAGGTGACAAGCTACAGAGTGGACCCCTTTGGGATGTCAGTTGTTGCACCAGGTGGCAAGGTACAGAGTGATCCCCTTGGGGCTGTCAGCAGCCCTACTGGGTGGCCAAGTACAGAGTGAACCTCTTGGGGCATCTCAGCTGCTGCACTAGGTGGCAAGGTGGAGAGTAAGCCCCTCTGGGATGTCAGTTGCTGCACTAGGTGGCAAAGGTGAAGAGTGAGCCCCTCTGGGATGTCAGTTGCTGTACCAGGTGGCCAGGTAGAGAGTGAGTCCCTTGGGGCTGTCAGCTGGACAGCACAACTCAAAGCTCCAGGATTTGACACATGCTGCTCCTGAAGGGTTTTAAAAGCTGTATCAAAAGAAGAAAACCACATTCCCATAGAAAAGGACAGGAAAGTGAAACTGCTTTCAGCCACAGTGGTTCGATTTTCATTCTCTCTAGTGAGGATTTGTTTTCATTACATATGTTGGAATAGGACAGGATCCCATCTTTGCTTGCTCCTGCACACAGCAGCTATAATACAGTTCTTCTCAATGCTGGCAGTTCCAACTGGTTGGGGGAGGCAAGTACAGCAATTGCTGCACGGCAACTTTAATACATACCCTTTTTAAAGCATTCATAACAGTTTTAATAGCATAACCTCCCTATTTGAATCACAGAAATAACTTCTGCACTTCTATTTCAAAACTGTTTTCATTTGTGCAGTTTCTCCTCAATCTCAAAATTTCTCCATACAGGATACTATCACTAGTGGTTAAGGGTGTGAGCTATCTGCATGGAGCAAGCTGTTTTCAGCTGTTGGTGTGCAATACTGTACTATAAACTCACTGTCTTGTTGTTTCTATCAATGCTCAATGTTACATCTAAACAGCATATAGCATTTAGACTGATTCTATAAGTGCACTGTAAATTCTGATCATTGTAATTAATCACTTGATAAATTGTTCTGTTGATTCTGAACCCCCACCCCAGACATATATGGTATTGTCAATACTATTTGATGATGTGTGAGAGGTGGGGGTTGAGATCAGAGAAAACAATTTGTTGTTCCCAATGCAAGGTATATCTTCTGTTACTGCTTTATTTTTCTCTGTAACAAAATGTTTTCTGCAGGGTATATCTTCTGTGAAATTGTTACAGGTGGTGCTTACATTTTTGTGACTTTTTTATCTATCATTAGGCTAAGGAAAATTACTGTTTACTACTATTCTATTTTATTTTTTTGCTGAAAGGTTTTCTGTTTGGTCTCAAACGTGTTGCAGTCTCCTTCTCACATTGAAGGAGCTAGTTGCTTTCCTCAAACAGCTCTTCCAGGGGATTAGGAGTATAATTGGAGGGGGGGTGGGGTGTGGAGCTGACAAAGTCCTGGTAACTTTCAACAGAAGGAAGGGTTAAAATGACAGGCTAGTTGGTGATTTTGAGGTGGAAGACTAGGTTTGCTGGCAAAGGCATCTAGCTTCACCTGAACTCTTTTCTTCTAGGTTTACTTGTACGGCCAGAGCAAGGAACAACATAATCAGAGCAAGGAAAAAGATTAAGGCTTTTTGCTAGGCAGATTTAGTGTGTGTTACTATTTTCTTTTGTGCTCACAAGGTTTAATACTGTTTTTTGCTTACATTTTACTGCTGTAATCTTCTCTGATTCAAATTGCTGTTGTAGGGTATACTTTCTGCTGCATTATTACAGGGTGTACCTACAGACTTGTTACTGTTTTGTGCTTACAGATTACTGCTGTAAACTTCTCTGATTCAAAGTGTTTTTTGCAAGGTATATCTTCTGTTACTGCTTTATTATCCTCTCTAGCAAAGTGTTTTTGCAGGGTATATCTTCTGTGAAATTGTTATAGGTGGTGCTTACAGGGTTTACAGTTTTATCCATTATTAGGCTATGCTTTCAGGGCTACTGCATTTGTTGTTGGTTGATTGTTTCTGCTCTTACCTCCTTGTTTCTTTTGTCTGTGGTTCTTCCTTTTCGGTAGGGGAAACATTTGCTTTCATTTTCCTTTTTCTAATTAATCTGCCCAGGTTATAAACTTGACAACTCAACTGGAATGGATATTATTAACCGCAGGCACTGTGGAACACTTTTCAAGAGGGCAGTTATACAGGATTTAGGACATGTCCTACATGCTGAGCCATTGAAGATCTAAGGGCTCAGCTCCAAGCAGCATGGGCAGAGACTGCGCACCTCAAATTGCATATTCAGGAGGAAATGTGTTATAAGAACCACCTGCCATTTCCCCAACATCCAACTGAAGCACCTCGATTGCAGAAGATAGTTGGTCTGGGAGGTTGGCAGGTGGTTAGGAGGGGCAAATTGGGTGCCCCATCACTCAATGCTCTCCAATGTATCACCTCCACAAACCATATAAAAACTACAAACAGGTATCTGCCTCTATCTCCAAAATAAAACAAAGGGGTAGAGGACACTACAGAGCAGGACACTGCTGCACAGAAGCTAGCTCTACAAAACTGGCCCAAAACAGGGACCAAAACCAAAAAAAAAATCAAAAAGGAAATCCAAAACACTTCTGATCATAGCAGACTCCATGATTCAGGGTGTTGATACCTACCTCTTGCCAGGGGTAATGGTCAGATGTCTCCCAGGTACATCAGCGTGGACAGACACTGACCACATTGCTAAGATTGTGCAGGAAGCAGCAGAAAACATCAATGTCTTGGTTCACATAGGAACTAACGATCTTGCCAGCTAGTTAGTTGTGGAGACTAAGGAACACCTGACCAGGCTGGGAGACAAACTGTCATCCATTTCGTCTGGCATCTCCTTCTCTGAGATCCTGCCGGTCTGGGAGAGTGGGGCAGATGGACAGAAGGTCAGAGAAGGGGAGATGGGAAGCTAAACATGTGGCTCAAGGGCTGGTGCCAGGAAAAAGGACACAAATCTGTAGGTAATTGGCAACAGTTTTGGGAGTGAAAGTTCTTTAAATTCAATGGACTGCATCTAACTAAGGAGGGAGTCAGTGTATTGGGGCAGATGTTTGATGTCTTTGCAGAATATTTAAACTAGCCAATGGGGAGAGGGGTGCAGTACCTGATACATTGAACAGGAAGAACACCTCTCCCCCTCAGCTAGTGATCAAACAGGAGTTCAGCATAACTGTAGTTCATTTGCATCACCAGGTAACAAAAAAGGTCCTGCTCCCCATACGACACGTAGGGGATATGCCGGACCTCGCCCAACAACTAACGCACTGAAATATGGCCAATGGAAAATCATCTACACAAATGCCCGCAGTCAGGGAAACAAGATCTCAGACCTGCAGGCAACACTGACAGAGGCCAAACTGGACATAGCAGCCATTAGCGAGACATAGTTCACCAATAACCACACTTGGGAGACTTCAGCACTCGGCTATGTACTGTTCAGAAGAGACAGAGGTGCAAGGGGGGGGGGGTTAGCCCATTATGTCAATGAAAATATCAAAGCTACAGAAATTCAGAACACACATAATGAGCCAGAAGAACTGTGGGTCACCCTGGAAACAGGAAATGGGACAGCCATACAAACTGAGTTTGTCTACAGGCCTCCAGATCAGGGGGAGGACATAGACACATTACTGTTAAAAGACATACAAAACATGACAGCTAAAGGGGAGGTTCTGATAATGGGAGACTTCAACATGCCAGATACAGATTGGTCAATACCAGCAGGAACATCCGCCAGAACTAGACACATAGTGGATTCTCTGCAGGGGGAGGGCCTCAAACAACTGGTACAACAACCCACAAGAGACAGAGCTATCATACATCTAGTACTGACTAACGGGAAAGGATTACAGATCTCCAGGTAGAAAGTCACCTGGGGACCAGTGACCATCATATGGTATGATTCAATTTGGCCACTAGAACTAAATCATCCCATTCCAAGGCAAAAATATGGGATTTCAGAGGAGCTGATTTTGATAAGATGGTCAACAGAGTTAAGGTAGCCCTAGCAAGAAGAAATACAGGTGAGGGAGTACAGGTAAAATGGGTAAGCATATGCAATACTTAAAGCAACATCCCATTGTATTAGGGAGAAAAGCTAGAGTAAAAGAAGGAGGAAATCACTTAGGTTCTCAGAAACAGTAGCAGAAAAGATCAGAACAAAAAGGTTGGCCTTCAGGAAATATAAGGGAACACAGCAGAACTGAGGATAGGGAGGCATACCAAACTTCCCTAAGGGAAGCAGGGAAGGCAGTAAGGCAGGCAAAAGCCCAAACTGAGGAAACACTAGCATGGACAGTGAAAAAAGGGGACAAGACTTTCTATAGATACATTACTAAAAGGAGAAAGTCCAGAGGGGGTATTGCTAAGATCGAAAGGGATAAGGGGAAGTGTGTGGAGGAGGACCTAGGAAAAGCATATATCCTAAATAGATACTTCTGCTCAGTATTTACTGAGGAGAAGATAGGGCAGGTCCCACAGCTCAGCACCATGGACACAGGGGGAGGGAGGTGTGCACAAATCCCTTCACAAAAGAAAGGGTCCTACAGGAGCTTGCTATGCTCAGGGTGGACAAGGCAATGGGACTAGATGGCATACATCCCAGGGTACTAAAGGAGCTAAAGGTAGAACTAGCAGAGCCATTATCAGTACTGTTTAGTGAGTCTCTGAGCAGAGGAGAGGTCCCAGAAGACTGGAGAAGGGTTCATGTGATCCCGCTCCACAAGAGTGGTAGCAGGGAGGAGGTAGGGAACTACAGACAAGTCAGTCTTGCCTCTGTAGTGGGCAAGATTATGGAGGCACTCCTTAAGGAAAGGATAGTGCAACACCTGTAATCCTTGGGAACACAGGATCCAAGACAGCATGGGTTTACAAAAGGAAGGTCCTGTCAAACTAATCTCATAGATTTCTTTGACTGGGTAACCAGAGTGGTGGACCAAGGGGGTGTAGCTGATGTTGCCTACCTTGACTTCAGCAAAGCTTTCGATACTGTTCCACATAGAAGATTGATTAATAAGCTGGGTAGACTCGGGGTGGGTCAGAAGTTGGTCAACTGGGTGGCAAACTGGTTGGTGGGCAGAACACAGAGAGTGGTGGTAAATGGTATACAGTCAGAAGAGATGCAAGTCACAAGTGGGGTACCTCAGGGATCAGTCCTGTGGCCAGTCCTCTTCAATATTTTCATCAGTGACATTGCAGATGGACTGGAGGGTAAGGTTTGTCTTTTTGCAGATGACACCATGATCTGCAAAAGAGTAGATGATCCAGGTGGGGTGGGCAGAATGAGAAGAGGTCTGGATAAACTGGCAAAATGGTCTGAAGAGTGGCAACTGGGGTTTAATGCAAAGAAGTGCAAGATCATGCACATAGGGAAGAGACACCCTGAAGCCACCTATAGGTTGGGAGGAGAGTGGTTGGCAATCACAAAGGAAGAAAGAGACTTGGGCATCGTCATCACAGATGACCTGAAATCATCCAAGCAGACCTCTAAAGCAGTAGGTAAGGCTAGAGGGATGTTGGGGTGTATTAGTAGGGGTATCACAAGTCATAAGAGGGAGATAATAATCCATCTTTAAAAGACACTGGTTAAGCCCCATCTGGAGTGCCGTGTGCAGTACTGGAGGCCGTACCTGCAGAAGGACATTAACAAAATGGAGGCAGTCCAGAGAAGTGCAACCAAAATGGTGCAGGTACTGCATCAGAAAACATATGAGGACAGATTAATGGAGCTCAATATGTATACCCCAGAGCAAAGGAGGGAGAGAGGTGATATGATCGAAACATTCAAACATCTTAAGGGCATTAACAAGGTGAAAGAGTCTAACATACTTCAATATAAGAAAAATAGCAGGACAAGCGGACACAGCATAAGATCAGAGGGAGGCCAATTAAGGGGTAATATGAGGAAGTTCTTTTTCACAGAAAGGGCGGTGGATGCATGGAACGGCCTACCAGAGGAAGTGGTGGATTTGAATACAGTGCAGGGCTTCAAACAGGCATGGGATAGGCATAAGGGAGCAATACAGATGAATATGAATAGATAGGTCATTGACAGAGTAAAGGCCTATGGCACATTCATAAGGTAGAAAAAATGGGCAGACTAGATGGACCTTGTCATCCATATCTGCCGTCAACTCTATGTTTCTATGACCATGAAGAGGTTGGCATAGGATGCCACCGGGGGCCACCCCATTGCAGTGCCTTGGCAAGGAAGATAGAATGCACCATTTAAAGTAGAATAGTTTTGATACAGGGCAAATTCAAGGAGTTTAATAATCAATTCCTTTGGAACAGAGGCAAAACTTTCCTTCCTTTCCAAAAAATATATGCCTGCCTCCACCCCTTATTGTGTTCAATATTGGTACAGTTGAGTCCTGCTATAAGCACATCCTAAATGCCAAGCAAAAACATTCTTATAACCGGGATATTCTTATAAGAGGGTCACATTGAAAACAATAAAAATATATGTTAGCCAACAACTGAACAACTATGTAACCTCCTTGACTGTTATTTGTAATGTACTGTAATCTGTATTTCAAGTACTCTCCCTGTACCTTTTATGTATGACGTGGAACCTTTGTAAATGAGTCGCTGACTCAAAGGTCTTTTCTGAATATTACAATAAATAAATAAAAATAAATGTAAACTTTATGGTTAACATGATGAAACTAGGCTAAGACAACATTTTAGAGAACTCATTATGAAAAGTAGTATAATATAGCTTTTCTAAAGAACTTTTGCACAAATAATTAAGAGTATTGTAAAATTAATTCAGTGTCTCACCTAATTATGAAGGAATATGTGTTGCCTTCTTCAAAAGGTGTCTTCCCACATCCATTCACTATTTAAGTGACTGTTAATGAGGTAATGAGATGATGATTCAGCCCTGGCTTAGCACAGTTTGAGATGATAGTGACCATCTACCACTACCTCCAGAAAAAAGATGTTCTTATAAACAGGTTGAGTGTCCTTATCAATGGGCTGTAATGCTATTGAAAATAATGAGCAAAAATTGAGACATTCAACAAATGTTCTTGTAAAGGGATGTTCTTATATCCCATGTTCTTATAAGTGGGCTCCACTGTATATAGCAGTGTAATATCTATTGCTGTCCAGCATAGATTAGGAGACCAGTTGAACCCTTCCAGTTTGTGTAGAACAACAGTGTATCTCTCAGCTATGAGGGTGTTTTAACCACCATCTGTTTAAGAAAATAGTCCACAAATCTGGAGGGACCCTTGCTAAGCGACCCAATACCAGAGACTATGGATCACCCAGGAGGGTCCCTTGCAGACTTGTGGATCTTGACAAGGGTATGGAAATTGGGACATACAGGGAAATTGTGTTTCAAAAGTTGATGTTCGGTATCACTTATCCACCCTCTGTCCAGTGCTACCTGTACTGATTCATAGAGCACGCTGTTCAAAGGGGACAGTAGGGTCAAATGTCAGACTCTGAAAGCATTTTTTATCTGAAAGCTGGTGTTCAATTTTCACAGTGTATGTGTCCACATCTTGAACCACCACAGCACCACCTTTGTCAGCCTGTTTAATAATAACTGACTTAAGTTGTTTTTGTTCCTTTAGTGCCTGCCATTCACCAAAAGAAAGGCTGTGGTGCTGTGGTGGTGGTAGGGCCTGTGATGCTGTTTCTTTAAATCCTCCTGAATCATCCTTACAAAAACTTTTATTGTAGGTGTCTTGGGGTGTTTGGGTAGGAATTGCTTTTTTTGTTTATGGTTGGTCTAAGTTTTTAAAGGGGATTTAGCACCAGCATCTCCAGCATCATCATTATTTTAAAAGTAATTATCAGCAATTTCTGTTCAATAATCAATATCTTCACTGTCCATATGCATTATATCTCCCCCCATGGTTAACACATTCACCGCCCAATCAAAATCTCCCACATCAGTAACACTTGGGGCCCAATTCTCAAAGAACCCTTGGAGCAAGTCAAGTTGCAATGCTTGAGGGATTTGTCAAACTCAGGGTGTGCCAGGGACTCGGTGCCCAATTCTGGAAGAATTAGGATCCTGGCACCAAAATCCAAACACAAATAATGCAGCGCTACACACATGCTCCAAAGTTAAATATTAATTAGGGTTGCTTCCAAACAAGAAATGCCCTGGGTTTTGAAGCATCAGTCCCTCCTCATCGGGGGTGGAGTCACAATATGCAATACACATTTAAATAGCAAAAATGAGAGTGATGTGTGATAAAAGGGTTTTCGATTTTGGCACCAGGACCCTGATTCAAGCTGCCTCCTTGGTCCTTCTCACAGTTATCATAGCCACCACCAACCATGATAATCACCACTGTGAGAAACAGTCTCCCATCAATGGATTGCAACCCCCCCATAACTCTGGAGCTTTGCCTGGTCCAGGGACTATGACCAATAGTACTGACATGCACCCTTGCTCTGTAAACTTGCATAACACTGTCATCCAAAACCTACACACTGCCCCCACTATCCCTTATTCTCCACCTTACCCTATCCCTTTGCCAACACAAGCAGAAGAGAGCAAGCAAACGTAATCAGAAAACTACACTAACCCTACTAAACCATTCACTGATCAGGATAACTATACTGCTCCTGCTTCTCTCGGGTAACATCCACCCTAACCCTGGCCCAGAGCATTAACTGAACAAACAGGAAAAAAGCTGTAGCACCTTAAAGCTAGCTTCCATCAACATCTGTAGTTTGCTAGCCAAATTTGATGTGCTCCAGGTCTGGGTCACCCAACACAAACCAGATGTACTTTTGGTGGTAGAGACCTGGCTAGCACATAAAGTCCCGGTCGCATTAATCACCCTAAATGGCTACTGCCTTTTCAGGCAAGACAGAGCTGGCAGACAGGGCAGGGGCTGTGCATTTTACCTTAGGGACACCCTACAGGGCCATCCCCCCCAAGTGGAAACTGGGAAAAATGTTCAGACTGTCACTGTCAAGATACTACTTGGAACCCATGGTAAATCACTCACTGCATCTCAGTTCATATCACCCCATGAGAACAGGCACTGGGTTTCAATAGGATTATTGAATACATAACCAGTATGTACCCAAACCATGAAGTGGTATTGTTAGGTGACATCAATGTCAACTGGTTGGGCTCAGAGGCTGCTCCCTTAAGGATGCAATCTCCACCATTGATATGTCACAACTGGTCGACTCACCTACTAGGGTCAGTTAAAGGACTGGCTCAAGCTCCCTGCTGGACTGGATTCTAACCAATTGCCCAGAAAGAATCTCCAACATCTCTGTCCTGCCTGACTAGATGAGCGACCACTCCCCCATCCTCTGTCTATGGTCACATAGGGCTCCAAAGCTATCTGCTAAAACAGTTATGCATAGGATTCTGAAAAAGGGACATCGCAAACCCCTGAAGACACAACTTAGACAAATTGATTGGTCCCCTAGTGACTCAGCCCATACTGTAAACCAAGCCCTTGAGTACTTCATTTCTCAGTTTAACACAGCTTGCATTATCCATGCCCCCCACTAGGACACAAAATATTAAGGGAGCAAACACCGCCTGGATAACACCCCCCTGCTTAACCTTATGGCTTCCAGAGACAGCCTGTGGCATCATGCCCGGGCTACCAGACAACAGGCAGATTGGTAAAAGTACAAAACCACCAGCTACGCCTGTACCAGGGAGATTTATTCTGCCAAGATCTGCCACTTCCAAGAGGAGCTCTCTAACTCCTGGGGGGTGGAAGAAACTTTTGGGGAAATATGAGAGACCTCATGGGCACGACCAGCAGGTCAGCCACATCCATGCTCTCTGTAAATGGGGAAATTATCCAGGACTCCAAGGTGATTGCTAACACTTTTAACTTGGCCTTTTCAGACCTAAGTGGTGTACTACCATCTAATTTCTTCAATATGCCAGCACCTCCTACCATGGAGCACAAAGAAGGCACACATCAAGCTCACTCCCCTTCTATTTTAGCATGGTCTCTAAGCAAGAGACCAGAAAATATTTGCAGTGGGTGCTTGGGAAATCAAGATTTAGCAGTGACTCTCTCGACCTGAAGATTTTAAACCTCACTCTTGAAGAAGCCCTAACTCCCTTAACTAAACTCCTCAATCTCTCATCTGCCAAGATCAGTTACCTGAGAAATGGAAGGCAGCTGTGTCTTCCATACAAACTACCGCCTAATCTCAATCCTTCCCCCTCTTTCAATGGCATTAGAAAGGACTATGTAAGACCAACTTACTGAGTATCTAGAGAAATACAAGATCCAGTGCCCACAACAGCACGGTTTCCATAAAGCACACAGTACCACCACTGCCCTGCTCAAATTTACCAGCTACATTCATAATGCAATTGATCAAGGCCACTTAGTGGGGGTGATTTACATTGACCTTACTAAAGCATTCGGCATGGTAAACCATACCATTCTGCTAAACTTACTCTCTGTCACTAGACTTTCACCTGAAACCATAGGTTGGTTCAGTAGCTATCTGGAGGGCAGATCCCAATAAGTCAGAATAAATGGCATTCTCTCTGGCAGCTGCCCAGTTTGCTCAGGTGTTCCTCAAGATTCAATACTAGGTCCGTTGCTCTTTAGCCTGTTCCTCAATAACCTCCAACATCTTACTGTATGCGGATGATGCAGTTATTTTCTCCAGCCAACTGGGCCCGCGTCTCCTGGAGACCCAGCTCCAACTTGATTTTGCATCTGTTGAGGACTGGTTCTCAAAACACCAACTCCTTATGAACTACAAAAACTATGCTTTTCAGTAGCACTCACAACAAACACAAGTTGCACAGGCTTACCAACCAGAATAGTTGGGGGGGGGCGCATTTGAGCCAGTCCCGTATTTCAAGTACCTAGGCATAACCCTTGATAGGTCACTGTCCTACCCCACCAATATAGATCAAGTTGCTAAAGCAGTAAATGCTAGGGTCTGCTATACCCGCACAGACATTGCCTAACCTCTGATGCCCTCCGACTTGTGGTCAACAGCGCCATAGTCTCCATTATTGACTATGAACTAGTTATATACAGTGAGGCAATGGACACCGTGCTCAAAAGAATCAACCTAGCCCTTAATAAAGCTTGCAGGTTAATCACGGGTGCACACCATCTCACCCATACCTGCGACCTATATGAACAAACAAATTGGTTGAACCTCATGGGATGAGTAAAATACCAGACCTGCATCTTCGTTAAAAAAAGCCTGTCTTGGACTAACCCCCCCCCCAGTAACACAAGCTCTTCTTAAAAAAGTGATCAACCCACATACAACCCAATGTATGTCAAGATAACTTGGCACAATGTAGGAGGGCAGCTGCAAAGGCCAACAAAATGCTGGGTTGTATTGCAAGGGGTATATCCTCGAGGAGGGAGGAGGTGATTCTGCCACTGTATAGGTCATTAGTTAGACCACACCTGGAGTACTGCGCGCAGTACTGGCATCCGTATCTGAAGAGGGACATTAAGTTACTGGAGGGGGTGCAGCGCAGAGCGACAAAGATGATCAAGGGGCTGGGGGACTTATCATATGAGAGGAGGTTGAAGGAGTTGAACATGTATTCACTGGAGGAGAGGAGAGACAGGGGTGACATGATTGAAACCTTTAAATACATGAAAGGAATAAACAAGAGGGGTACACAGGGGCTGTTCAAAGTAAGGAGGGAGGAGGGCCACCAGGGGCCATGATATGAGACTGGCGCGAGGAAGGTTCAGGAGGGAGATGAGGAGACACTTTTTTACAGAGAGGGTGGTGGCTGGGTGGAATGCGTTACCTGCTGAAGTGGTATTCAGTAGAACAGTGGACTGCTTCAAACGAGGATAGGACAGGACAAGGGGGAGGGTTAATGAAGCAGAAGTGTGAAAGGGTGGGGCAGCTGCAGAATAAGGGGTGTTAGCTGCACATTTGAGCAGACTTGATAGACCTCTAGGCCTTTATCTGCTGACAAATTTCATATGTTTGTATGTTCATTAGACAAGTGTTTCTTGTACCTTCCTGCCACACTATGCAGGCACAATGCTCTTTTGCTTACCGGGCACCCTCCTGGCTAAATGACCTACCAGTTGCTATCCTGTCAGTACCCAAGCAGGGCCCTTTCAAATATAAAACTCCATCTACACCTTATTGCACTTAACAAATGTGATTGTCCAATCATGGGGAAGTCTCACCCTTGCCTCTATTGCCTAAAGCCACCCTCTCTTTCTCTATACTCCCTACCCCTCCCTCTATGCTACTGCAGCCCCACCACCTATCTCTCTCTCTCGCTACCATTTGTTAACATAGACCTGTATCCTGTCCACTATCCCCAGCCCCCTGCTCTCATTTCTCCCCCCTCCACTGTCCATGCCTCCCTAGACCTGTCCTCTCCCGTGGCCCCCCTCCCACCTCCTGTCCTTTCTTCCTGATCCCCACTGACATTCCCCTCCCCCATTCCTTTTCTCCCCTTGCTCTCAAACAACAAGGCTATTGCTGGCTGCTCTATGTTCACCTATTTTATACTTATTCCAAAATGTATTTTTATTGTCTACCCTTTAGTGCCTGTCAGAACACTATACTCTTGTTATTGTAACACTCTGGTGCTAACTGTTGCGTTATATTGTATAATGTTATATTTTATTGTATTTCTATTTTGATGTGGAACCTCTGTAAAAGAGCCTCAGGCTCAAAGGTATTATAATCCCAAAACAAATAAATTTGAAAAATAAAAAAATAAATAAAAGAAATCAAAGAAACAGGTGAACATTGCTTTTAAACATTCCCAATCATCAATACTATCTTACTATACATAGTGAGCAAACAGTAGTAGTGAAATACACAACAAATTTATACAGGACTGCTAAAGCCTAATTCGTTATTATTGATTGACCCAAAAATGTTATTTATTTTTAACTTGGTGTGTTAAAGCAACAAATTGTAGCGCCATTAAATGTGAGCGTCAAAACATAAATGTTGTGCATTAAACACCACTAAAGGCTATAAGGGCAATTTTAGCATCAAATTCATACAAAAACTATATTTGTGATCACAAAATGTATATTCATATAATCATTCTGTAAGCAGTATAAACACCACATTAAAAATGCATACACGCATATTAACTAAATCGCTCAAAAGGAAAACATGATCCCATGAGGTGAAAATACGCAGTAGTATAATTTACTATCATATTGAAAACAACTCATGCTTTTACAATTAATCTAGTGTTAGCTTCAAAATGAAGTACGAATCACAAACATCTCCAAATTAGAACAAAGGGGAAACTAAAGGAAACTGGGGTGTTAGACGACGATCAAGGAAGGAAAGGAAATGAGAGAGAGTGAACAGAATGGCCACAGTTTATTTCAAAGTTTCAAACATACAAGGAAAACTGTTAATCAGATTTAGAGCAATGGCTGAGTTATTAATGGGGTGCCGATGTTCCTTCCCCTGTATAATATCTCTGCACACTGTGCAATGACCACATTTGTTGCATCCTTGAGGTTTTACAGGGAGCCAGGGCTAGAAGTGTACTTGTTCTGAGACATAGTGACTATGACTTAGATAGTCCTCTAAATTGCTGGTTCTACCAAATTTCACCCAGGGTGATAGGTCATACAATCCCCTAATATAACAGTGTTCCAACAAATGCCAATGTCTATGCACAATGTTTTGTTTTTTTTACTTTAGGGGCTATATTATTGTATTCTAGGACACAATTAATAACAGAGCTGTCAGTGCATTCTTTTGTTTTGGGTTTTATTAACAAAGCTGTATCCTGTCCTGTGCTCTGTTTAGTGCTTCATCCAAAACGTTTTTAGGATAGCCCCGTTCAACAAATGCGTCATACATTTCTATAGTTTGTTTAAGATATGTTACCTCAGAAGAGCAATTATGCCAAAGGCATAAAAATCGCCCAAAAGGGACATTTTGAATTAGTGCTGGTGAATGAGTATGTCTGTACAATCGTGCTGTCTACTGTGTTATGATGTACTCTGATACCACATTCTGCTGCTCTATCAATGGTCCCACCTTTATTAAGTTTATTTTGGGATACAAATACACAAACTGTCAGGGTACTTTGCACTGTACATTATTGTACAGTATTGTGGTCATGCTGGCATTTAGGAGAGCTATCATGCTGTACCCGCACCCTGCTGGGTGCCATTTCAGTCATAACCTATCACAGCTCTCCCCCCAACTCATCCTCTGCCACCCCGCTCCCTTATGCCCCCAACAAAACATTACCTATCCTATCCCAGTGGCCCAGGCCACTTAGACCACTTCCTGGCTGGTCTAAGTGGTACCTCATCCTTCGGCCACAGTGGGGCTACTAGAATCCCAAAAAAGGGGATGTTGCAGCCCCAACGTGGTGCAAGCCCCCTTGCAACTTGGCACACAACAATGTAAGTCGCAAGGATGGCACAGACTCACTTTAGTACAGTGGCTCCCTATTCTGATGCAGATCGCATTTCAGAATCAGGAATACCACATCTTATGATGCAAGGTGCCAATTACATCAGAAATGTTTGACGCAGGCATCTTGCATAACTCTATGGGCTTTGAGAATTGGGCCCTTGGAGTAATGTTCAGAGATTCAGAGTCAGTTTGACATTCAGGTGAGAAACCCATCCTTGCAGAGTTCTGAAAATGAAAATTATACTTTGAAAGTAAACTTTTAAATCAATCTTCTGTAAATGTTTACAAACTCTACCAGGAGACTGAAAAATTCTGGTTTACTACTTTGCACAAAAGTTAACCCTTTGGACAAAACCAGCAATTGGAGTTCTGTTAGTGTGGTAGAAAAAATGTTCACAACCAGAAGATTCTCAGCTTCTCTTAGCAGTTTGACCCTGATCTCTGCAGTGTAGGTCCATCCCCAGCTCCTGCAGTTGTCCTGCCTTATCTGCCTTTTCTTCTTGAAGATGTTTTTCAGCTTGGGTTGTTGTTGGTCTTTTTGGCATTGTTGCTGTTTGACGGTACTTTAATTTGATCTGGGAACTTGTTGTGACTGATTTTGAGTCTGTCTGTTCATGCTCATGTGAGGCACTTCTATTATAAATATTGGCGGAGTGTCTATTAAATTATCTTCCTCTGCTGTGGAAGCTTGTGTTACTATTTCAACCAACACACCTCTGTCCTCTTCCTTTGTAATCAAACCGATCGTGTTCAAACTTGTTCCATTCCTGTGCTTCAACATCAGTCTCTAATTTACACACTTTTTATTAAAGATATGAATCAAACTCTTTAAATTCTCTTGTGTCAGTATATCTTTTAAGTTCCTCTTGTATTTCTTTTAATTCTGCAGAAATGTTATTATAATTCTGTGTATATTGTTCAACCAGTATTTTTACGAGGCTAGTGGAGCACGTTTTTAATAATTTTTCCCACTGTTCCTTAATGTTATCTTCAAGATTCCATGAGGACAGCCTTGGAAACATTCAGATCCCTGGGCACTCTAGAAACCTCCAGATACTCCTCTAACATTACTTTATTGCACCATACATTAAACTCTTGTAGGTTCAGTTTTTCAAGCTTTAACGACAGTTCTCTCATCTTGAAGTACTGGGTTTCTGCTTCAGGAACTGAGTTGAAAAAAGTTGACCCTTTACATCCTGCCTTCTCGTACTCCTGTCAGGGTAAAGCTGTTGGCACCTTTATATTTATTACTAGTAGCACTTTGCTGAGTCTTCTCTTCCAAATCAGAATTCACAGTTGTGTTGGTTGACATTTGTCACTCGATCTAGCTTTGTACAGATCACTAGGAGATTCTCCATGGAGCTATGGACTAACCAAAAACTGGATACTTTACTGCAACAAACAAAAGCAGACAAAGAGTGGCAGCACTGCAGGGCTCCTAAAGGTGCAATCATGCAACATCAACACAGCATGAAACAAGAAGTTGTAAATGCTGAATGTTTGCCACTTGAATTGCTGCTGTACTGGATCTTGCCTGTACATATTTTTATTTATGTCTACCCAAGACAGAGTAGATGATCTGCAATGTCTCATTTACAGTGGTGTCATACTGTTACATGACAGCTGAGAGGCAATCTCTACTTTTAAGTGGGCTCCAACATTTTGATCCCAAATATCCAACAGTCTTTTTATGAACTGACATTATGATGCAGACAGGTGGAATTTTTAAAATCCCATCCAAAAGGTGATTTTTACTGTGCGACTGTGGAAACAAGTTTTGCAGAGATTTGAAAAATGACACCTGCCATGTTCAGGAGGTGGGATAACATTAAGGATACTTTGAACATTAGGGGCCAAAATCTGCAAAAATAAAGTTATGAGTAAATTTTGGAACAATTCAGCATTTCTTTATAAGTTCGTTGTTTTTCACATTTTTATTCCAGATTATCAACATACTCTTTTATGACCACTCCTTCTGAGCATGACAGGTATCATTTATAAAATAATGGCTAAAATGTCATTTTGCACCACAAGTGTGAAAATGCATTTTGGGTAGGGTTGGAGAAATGACAGCTGTCACATTCATGAAGTGGTATGAAAAAATGTCTATGTTAAAATATGGGGTCAAAATACTGAAAATTACCACAGTTATCAGAGTGCATTGAAACATTTCGACATACACTCATAACTTTGTTGTTTTAAAACATGTTCTCTTCGAATGTTCATCATGGCCTTCTTATGACCCCACATACCCATCTCATGACCTCACCTAATGAACAAGGGTGGAGAACATTTTTGAATTGTACCTGAGAGATGATTTAGCACCACAAGTGTGACAACACATTTTGGTCAGGATTTGAAAAATGACAGCTGTCACATTCATGAGGTGGTGTGAAAAAATGGATATGCTGAAACGTCATGATCAAAATATTGAAAATTACCACAGTTATGAGTGTGCATTGAAAAATTTCAATGTAGGCTTATAACTTTGTTGTTTTCTCATATTTTTACCCCCAATTTTCAACATAGCCTTCTTATGAACCCACCTCATTAACAAGGGCAAAGCAAATTTCAAAATCCTGGTCATAAGTCGATTTTACACCACAAATGCAAAAAAAATTTGGGCCAGGATTTAAAAAATGGCAGTCATCACATTTGTGAGGTGCTGTGAAGAAATGGCTATGTTGAAAATTTGGGGTCAAAATTTTTAAAATGACCAAAGTTATGAGCCTGTATTCATAAATTTCAATGTTAGCTCATAACTTAAACTTCTGGAAAACCATCCACTCTGTAATTGACCCCCTCTCAGTCAACCACCCCCATCCTCTCAATTAATGGCTTCCTTATTACTGACCCCTCCACTGTAGCTGACACCCTAAACAAATACGTTATCTCATGTGCTCTTTCTGACCTCTGCACAATGATCCACTCTTATCCCTCCACTCCAAACTCCCCTAACAGCTACCATTTCCCTCCTCTCTCCCAGCAGGAGGTCTACCATGTTCTTTTATCACTTAACCCATCTAAGTATAGCCCACCCACTCCTGCTAAGTAAGTTGCACTCAATTGGTCTAGTGGCACCAGCTGTGAACTGGTTCAGTTCTTACCATATGAACAGGAGTCAGTCAGTTCAGGTGGACTCAGCCCTGTCATCCCCTCTCCTAATCCTTGCAGGAGTCCCCCAAGGCTTCATCCTGGGTCCCGTCCTGTTCTTCCTCTTCATTGATGACCTCCCTTCATTCTGCATGCACTCTCAAATCCACACTGATGATATGGTCATCTACATTTCTGCTCCCTAAGCCCTCAATGTGGAAGTCCTTCTCCAGTGTGATTTTAACAGCTTACTAAACTGGTTCCAAAAGATGTTGGTCCCTTTTCTGGGGCAAAAAAATAGGAGGCGCTAAAAAAATTAAATTTGTAGACAGTCTTTATGTATTCTAATATTCCTTTTATTCCATAAAAATGGCAAGCCTCAACATTTCACTTAGCAGGTAGGCTTTATCAAGAGATGCCCTTCTAAATAAATATATAAATATATATGATTAGATAACTGTCCACAACCACATATATACAAAATCCATAACACAATAATAAAAATAAACAAACACTAATGCTACTTACTTGTTTTTATATTTATAACTCTATAATGCTCTTATTCAGTCATTATCTGAAATCACAGTCCTAAAAAATATATAAAAAACATTAACTCCTTAATCTTATTATATCTCTATAACTGTTCTCACATAAAAATTAAATGTTGAATGTGAGACCAGGGAACCCATCACCAATCATCAGAACTTAGTGAGCCAAATGCTAAATAACTAAAAGCATATCCATTTATACCTGTATCTTCTGAGGTATTTATATGGCATAATTTTTTACTTCTTGCAACCTTATGCTCTAATGAATTCACCATATGCTTATTTTCATCCAATTTGTGGCTATAATCAAGCAAGGGAAACCATTCATAAACATCTCATGATCATATATTTACAGCATCAACCTTAAAGATCTTTGACATCATAGATGCTTCATTGTTTCCTTGCAAGAAAGAAAAAAAAAGTCTCATATTTATAATTTAGCACCACATATGCTAAAACACTTTCATATTTACTTTCAGAGAGTTTTTACAGTCACATACTGTTAAAAAGCATGAAGCACATCGATGGTTTTAAAATAGAAACGTCATATACTTCAAAATTTCAAAATCTCAGAATTTTATCCCCACACAGGTAAATATAGTGTAAACTCATCTCAGCAGGCATATGTTTGTCCCTAATTACTATAAACAATAGCACACTGTCATTCATTATGAGCACATATTCCCAAAAGGCTTTTAAGATCACTCGCTACTAGGTATCATTGGATACATGCATAGTTCTAACATTAAATCATCATATGCCTTAATGACTTCTAAACTTTCTTTTTTATCCCCACACAGGCAAAAAAAGGGGTAATAAACCCATCTCTATTGGCTTCAATCACATGTTTATCCTTAATAGCTACAGGCATTCACATACTATCATTAATCACAAGCGTAAATACCACCAACAGCCCCATTTCCCTCTTCTATCAAACATTGTAAATCATAAATGTATGTTCATCATAATGGCCTTACAATCTGAAAATCTCAGAATGCTACTCATAATGAAAGAGTTTTCCAAAACCCCTCAATATTACAGTTATAAACAAATAGTCACCTGCTGGCATTACCTATACACTTCACATCTCAAAAACAGCCTCATTAAAATCTCTCATTTCCAGACAAAGCAGCAATGAAATCAAGAAGTGAAAAAAGGTTTACTAAAAATTCAGACCTTATTGTGCTCCTTCTGTCTGCATCAGATGCCAAACCGTATACCATCTAGATTTTTTGTCCGTCGCTCTTGTGGGCCTTAAAAGCGCTCTAATTATGATGTAATCTCTTGTTTCTCTTAAAGACATAGTGCCAGAAGGAATTCGGCTTGGCCCTGTATCATGCTATTCATTAATTAAATACGGTCCTGTCTGTCATTTTTTCATGTTATTCAATGCAAATAACATTATTCGAAACATCACATTATTTAGTGCATTATCTTGAGAAATCATATATCAAAATCTTCATGTGTTTATACCATATTTTTCATTCATTATTTTTATGAACCAAAAGAGTGGGAGAAAAAGTGTTGTTCACCTCATACATCCAAAAGAAACACAAAATAAAAATGGGAAAAGGGGAGGATGGGGAAAGGGAGGGGAGAAGGAAAGTCAGAACAGTGTCATGATCATCCTGGCTGATGACTGGTGTGACACAGATGAGCCCCTTGTAGACTGGTCTGCATTGGACTGACAGTGTCACACCTGTCAAAACCCACTATCCTGACAAAATGTTCACTGCAAGTGCGCACAGCAAACATAAAAAGGGACATCGTTATCACTCTCCAGAGCCATCTGGCATGCCTCTGGCAACTAACTTTATGTGGCAATTTTTATATCAGCTGAAATACTGACAAGCGATCTGGCCGATATTACAAATTAAACACAGAAACATAAAATAAATACACAAAAGTTGTTGCATCAACTATTGCCTGTTGTAACCCTCATAACTTGTGCAAGGTTTAATAATATATATATATATATATATACAGTATATATATATATTGACCAGAGTTGTGTTGTGATTAAGTGAGAAAATATAGACCCCTTAGGATAAATTATTGCTTTCCAATAGTCCTTCAGCTTCAGACAATATTAATTTATTTTATTTACATTTTGTTAACTGGGTTAGCCTTCTGAGGCAAAGTTTCCCTTTTACAGGAGCAATCATGAATTATTACAACAAAATACATACAAATGGCTGGCCCAGTGGCACTGAGGGTTGAGGCACTGGATGCCACACTTTGTGCCATGCCAGTGACCCAGTTCGGGAGGGAGCTTGGGACACTGGGGATCAGTGGTGGGGGAGGGTGAGGACTCGGATTGAACAGCTGGCTGGCAGATCTCCTTTCCTGGGGAGGGTGTAAGGGTCTGGTGCAGATCTGACAACTCCTGGTGGTGACCAGGTGCAGTGGCTCACTAGGCTCGGGTAAGGGGTGGTTTGGAGCTGCGGCAAGATGTCCTGCAGTTGGGTGCGGGAGCGTGCCCACGCTGCACTGGAAGTCATTGCACACTGCACTCCTGGGGAGAAAGGGGAGGTAAGAGTAGAAAATCCCCTTTCCCATTGGTAGGCAAAGGTGGGTCTGGGGCAGCAGGCATCATATCCAATTCTGGGTTTCGGGATGTCCACCAGGTTCTCCTCTTGCCTAGTTCTGCCCACCAGGTACTCTAGATAGAACGCCTATAAGGTGGTGGCAGTCCTTGCTTCTGGGGGACTTAGATCCGGGGAGGTTCAGGGAGGACATGGCAATAATGGGGAGTGCTCCACCTGGGGTGACATCTGGACTTCAGGAAGATGGGATAAGCCTGCCGCCAAATGACTCAGCTGGAGAAAGTCTAACGGGTAAGGGTGCAGAAACAAATAGTAAAAAGATATACATACATACAATTGCAGAAATACAACCTTAGAAATCCAACTCCTTGGTGAAGTGTATACACCAGAAACTAGGAGCTGGCTATCAGCTCAAACAATGCCTGACCCCAGAGGCTCACCTTGCAATAGCCCAAGGAAACCTCCTATCCCTGCTTGACTACTGAGCTCCTATATTTTCTCACACATCCAAAAACCTGCTCACTAGACTCAGCATGGCCTACAACAGTATTTGCCAGTTCATGCTTCTGGTTCCTTTCACTATGCGCCATTGTACCCTGTACAAATCCCTAGTCTGGCTTCCACTTCAAACCAGGTACAATTATGCTCTTGCTTGCATAGTAAACAATGTCACTAGGGATGGAAAGCTGACCCCATACTCTACCCTGCTCAAGCCCAAAACTACCTCTTGTAACCTCTGGCAATTCTCTGTACCCCTGCTGGTGGTTCCCAGGGTGTCCTCCTGCATGGGTGGTAATGCCATGTCCAGCACTGCCCCCGGCCTCTGGTACAAACTACCTGCCTCCCTACTCTCCCTGAACTCACACACCACTTTCAAAGGTCACTTCAAAACTTTGTTCATGGCCACATTAAAACGTCAATGCCTGTGCAGGTGACCCCGAAAACGTGAGTTCTCCCATCACTTATACTCTTTGTTAAATCTATCCCAATGAAACAGTGAACCAATTTTATGCAAACTTGCTGGTAACCAGGGTTACTAGAACCTGCTCTTACTCTGCTTCGTATTGACTGTTTATTGTACCATTGCACTTTGCTATTTGTATTTCTCAACTATTGTACCAAGTTTATCACAAATGTTTTTGACTCTGTTGTATATTTCATGTATCACCCTATACCTACTTTATGCATCTGACTTATATGTATCTGCTATCTGTATGGCTTGGGTCATGCCTGAAAATGGTTCCTTGGATCGGCACACCTACCTGGTAAACAAACAAATAAATAACCAAATAAATAAATAAATACAATGGTAAATGCAGAATATACAGTAGGAACATATGAACATACAAAAGTTGACGGCAGCAAAAGGCCATCCTGGTCTATCTAGGCTGCTCGAGATTGCAGCTAATTCTCTCTTCAGCAGGTGCCCCATCCTCCCTCCCTTCCCTCTCTTTACCCTCCCCTTTGCCTTGTCCCATCCCTTCTTGAAGCATTCCACTGTGTTACATGCCACCACCTCAGCCGGAAGTGCATTCCACTTTGCCACCACCCTCTCCATAAAGAAATGCCTCCTCATCTTCCTCCAGAATCTACCCACCTCCAATCTCATATCATGCCCCCTAGTGTCTCTCCCCACCCTCCTCCTAAATAGACCCTCTGTATCTGTTTTGATTATCCCCTTCATGTATTTGAAGGTCTCAATCATGTCCCCTCTGTCCCTCCTTTCCTCCAGTGTGTACATGTTTAACTCTCTTAGTCTGACCACATATGGCAATTCCCCCAGGCCCTGAACCATCTTTGTTGCCCTACGCTGCATTTCCTCCAGCAGCCTAATGTCCTTTTGTAGGTATGGGTGCCAGTACTGCAAGCAGTATTCCAGGTGGGGTATAACCAACAATCTGTATGACAGTAGAATAACTTCCCTTCTTCTTGAGGTAATGTGCCTTGCAATGCACCCAGCATTTTGTTGGCCATTGCTGCTGCCTTTCAGCATTGCATGGAATTGTTCATTGCTCCTGTGATGAGCACCCCGAGATCCTTCTCCTCTTCTGTTACCTCCAGCCGCCCCCCCCACCCCGACGGTAGCTTCTCCTCAGATTTTTTGTTCTGAAGTGCAGTACCTTGCATTTTTTTGCATTGAACCCCAGCCGTAATCTTTCAGACCATGCCTCTAGCCTTGCCAGATCTTCCTGTAGCCCCCACCACCCAATCTGGTCATCCACCATCACTCCTATCTTGGTGTAATCCGCAAATAGGCTGATTTTGCTGCTGATGCCCTCCCAGATGTCTGCAATAAATATGCCAAACAGCACTGGGCCCAACACCGACCCCTGTGGAACACCACTTGTCACAGGCTTAGGGGATGAGTATTCTCCACCTACCACCACCCTCTGCTGCCTATCATTTAGTCAGTTCTCCACCCACCCCACCAGTTTTGCTCCTGCTCCTGCTCCTATGCCCCATAGCTTGCTTCCAAGTCTCCCATGTGGTACTGAATTGAAGGCCTTACTGAAGTCTAGGTACAGGACATCCACCACATGGCCCCTGTCAATTTGCCTAGTCATCCAGTCATAGTATTCCACCAGGTTGGTCTGGCATGACCTGCCCTTAACGAAGTCATGCTGCCTTCCATTCTGTACCCCATTCACCTCCAGTAGTGCCACTAGCCTCTCCTTTAGGATGATCTCCATTAGCTTCCTCACCATGGATGTTAGGCTTACTGGCCTATAGTTACCTGGTTCATCCTTGGGTTCACCCTTGTGAAGGGGGAACCACGTGAGCCAGTCTCCAGTCATGGGGTATGCATCCTGTGTCTAGAGATTAATTAAATAATTCTGCCAAGGGTTCTGCCAAGACCTCTGCCAGCTCCTCCAGCACTCTTGGATGTACTCCATCTGATCCCAGTGCTTTGCCCACCCTCAATGCCCTTAACCCCTCCAGCACCCTCCCCACTGTGATTTCCCTGTCCGTCATCACACCCCATCTGTTTCTATACTCTATCCTACTATGGGTAGCGCTACCTCCCTTTCTTTCATAAAGACTGAACAGAAGTAGTCGTTGAGCACTTCTGCCTTTTCACCCCTCTCTTCCTACCATCCCCCCATCTTATTTCTTACAATTTGGTCCTTTCAGTTTCTTTTCTACCTGATGCACCTAAAGTCTTTTTCCCCTTTTTTATGCCCTGTGCCAGACTGAGTTTTCTTGCTGCCTTGGCTGCCCTTACTCCCCATATCACTTTCTTTGCTTCTTGCAGATATTCATCCCTATCCTCCTCCTCCCTCCCTGATTTTCTGTATCTCTTGTAAGCTGTCCTTTTCCTCCTTACCCTGTCTAACACCCCTTTGCTTATCCAGCTGGGTTTCTTTCCCCTAGCCTTCTTTGTCTGGACCCTACAGCAAGTTTCTGTTGCCTCCACTATCTACTGTCTTATCAGTTCCCACTTTTGTTGTGTGTTCATACCCAGCTGAATTTTGCACTGGAACCCCTGTACTACTTCCCTCATCGTCTTAAAGTTGACGTTCCTGAAATCCAGCACCCTTGTGCCAGATGCCCCCCCTCTCTTTAACCATCTGTAACTGGAACCATACTGTCCAGTAGTCACTACCCCCCAGTAGTTCATCCACCCTCACATCTCTCACCCACTCCCCGTTCATAAGTACGAGGTCAAGGGTGTTCCTTTCCCTAGTTGGTTCCTTAACCAACTATACCAGAAAGCTTCCCTGAAAGGTGTCCAGCATTACCTCTCCCTTCTATTCTTTGTGGTAGGTGTGTCCCACTCCGCCCCTTGCAGGTTGAAGTTCCCTACTGTCACCATCCCCCCTTCCCACAGTTCCTCCTGATCTGTTCGGCCAGTACCCTGTCCATCCCTATAGATTGATAGGGTGGCCTGTACACCACCCCCAGTCTTAGTGATCTGTTTTGGGGATCCTGTAGTTGTACCCACAGTGCTTCTGTATCTCCCTCATCACCTCCTTCTTCCCTTACACATTTTAATCCCTTTTATACATACAGTGCCATCCCTCCCTTCCCTTCCCCTTTTCCCTATCCTTCTGATGTAATCTATACCCCAGAACCATCATGTCCCAGTCATGGATTTGGGTGCCCAATGTCTCAGTTATAGCCACCAAGTCCACTCTCCTCCAGGAAAGCCTTTAGTTCTGCCCCCTTATTCCCTAGACTCCTAGCATTTAGTGTTACCACCCTCCAACCCTTGTCTCTACCCTCCCCCCTGCCTCTCTCCCCTTATGTCTGCTCCCTTAGTAGTTGTCTTTCTCCTTATTTTGCTATCACAGGGGGTAAGCACATTTGGTTTCACATCACTAGGCCTCTGAACTTCTTTATCCATCCTGCTACCCCCTCTCCTAGTTTAAATGCTCCTCAATGCGCTTCCCTATCCTTACCTTCAGTACATTTTTTCCTTACTCATTTAGGTGCAGTCTATCTTTTGCCTACAGACTGCTTTTCTCCAAGGCCCCCCACCAGCCTGTACCCCTTTTCCCAACACCAGGCCCTCAGCCATTCATTAAATTCTTGAATTCTCCATTTTCTTGCCATACTTGCCCTGGGAACAGGAAGTACCTCTGAGAAGGTGACAGATCTGCTGACTCCCTCACACAGGGGTCCCAGTTTCTCAAACCTCCTTTTTACCTCCCGTACTGTCCCATCAGCCAGGTCATTCATCCCCAGGTATATTATTAGGTGAGGCCTTTCCCTTTCCTTGCTTGCATACCTTAACATGGGTTGCCCTACCCTTTCCGCCTTCATTCCTGGCATGACTTCTACCCATATTCTACTGTGCCTCTTCCCTTTCCTGCCCCACCTGACCCCTCTTAGTGTCGAGTCCCCCAACACCAAGACACCACCCTTCTACTCCTCCCCATCTTCCACCTTCTCTTCTCCTTCTTCCTTCTGCACAATGTTCCCTCCTATTGTCGCTGTTTCTCCCCCATGTTCTCTGCTGTACTCAGCCCTTCTTGCCCCAATACACCTATTCTTCGTCACCCTCCCCAGCCATTTTGTTCTTTGTACCCATGGACCACACTTCCCCTTCCACCTTCCCCTCCTCTGTTAGAGATTAAGATGCATATAGGAAATTGGTGGAATTTTGAGACCATGAAACAAATAACATGCAACATTTACATGGAGCAGTGAGACAAGAAAACAGCATATACAAGATCTATGAGACAACAACTGGATATCATCCAAAATATGGGAGGAAAACAACACCTACTAGTAACAACATTGTAACAGGAAACAAGAGCAGTGCCATTAAATATGAGATAGTTTCCCATAGGAGTTAAGCAATGCATAAATGTACCAATGTTGAGGCAGTGGAAGTGTCAAGACCAAGAGATAGGGAAACCTATAATCAGAAGTTAGGTAATAGTATCAAGGATGCCATTTATTGATCTCTGCTAGGTTATGACTATAGTTCACTATCTTCAGTATATGGTATTTTAGATTGTTTGTGAATGTAGCCAATGAGTTACATGATATAATTGTATATGGGAAGGTGTTCCAGAGGGAGGGGACAGTGTATGAGAAGGCACACCTGCCAGAGGCAGACTTAACTCTGGGAATTTTGAGTAGTGGATGAGAGGAGGAACAAAGGGGTGTGGAATGCTGCTTGAACTTACGGACCCCTGCAAGGTGTGTGTGTGTGGGGTGGGACCTTTAAACAGTTTGAAGGTAAGGCAGAGGAGGGGAGAGCTGTAAACAAGCAGGACAAGGGGGCCAAACCAGGGATGCTAGCACATCACAGTGGTGCAGTCAAGGTGGGGGAGACACCAGTTATGAAGCATCCAGTTTTATCATCCAGACTATTAAGTTTGTTATAATCAGTAGCCTGCAAGGCCTGTGAGACCCAAGCACCATATTTCAGGGTAGGCACCAAAGTGTTATTGGCAATGGCGAGGCACACAGGCTTAGTGATGTAAGGTAGAAGCCTGTACATCAGTCCCAATCTTTGGTGGAGTGATTTGGATACAGCATTTACATGGCTGGCAAAGGTTAATTAATGGTCAAGCATCACCCCAAGGTATTTCAGGGAGTTATCCACCTCTAGGTAAGGACCACCCATAGTAGCTAATTTCAGTTGAGCCATTCTACCATCAACTAGTCTTTTGGGGCCAAAGAGCATGGCTTTTGTTTTTTTGATGCTTAGAACTAGGCTATTCCTCTGGAGCCATGCTTCAAGTTGTTTGAAGACATTCCCTAATTTTAGACTTATCATGTTGATGTTCATTGAGGATCTGTACAGGACAGCATCATCAGCATAAAATTGAAGAGAGGCTTCACCACAGTGTTCAGGCATATCGTTAGTAAATAGAGAAAACAGCAAGGAACCAAGGCTTGAGCCTTGAGGCAACTCATCTGACATGTGTCTTTGTTCATAGAGGCAGGCCTGCCATCTAACCAACTGTGTGCAGTTAGATAGGTAATGACTGAACCATCTGAGGGACAGGTTATCTAGACCAATGGTTCTAAGTTTTTCTATTATTAGGGAATGGTTCACGAGGTCACAGGCCTTGGTAAGATCTATGAAAATTGCACCAATCACATTGCCAGATTCAATTGTCTGAAGTATGTCATTTGTTAATTTAACCAAGGCAGTATCCGTGCTGTATTGTTTTCTAAAACCACGTTGCCAATGAGTCAGAATATGATGAGTTTCAAGGTATTCAGTCAGTTGTTGGGCCACTAGAATTTCCTATATTTTTGCTATAGTGCACAGCAGGGAGACTGGCCTGTATTTTTCAATTGGTTTGCATTGTACACCTTTGTGGATGGAAACTACCACATCTGTTTTCCACTTTTTCGGTATGATGCCCGGGAGGAGACTTGTTAATTAGGAGTGTAAGTGGGGTGGCAATGATAGGAGCTGCCATTTTTGGGAATCGGAGATGTAATGTGTCGAATCCTGTGGAGCCATCAGTTTTGATCAGTTTTAGCTGCATGTTCACTTCCTTTCTTGTTACTAGTCTAAAGTGAAAGTTGGGTCTGTCCAATTGAGATGCAGTTGTGGAGGACTGTATATGAGGGCACTTGGCATTTACTTGAGCAGGTGATTTAAATCTGTCCAAGTCTATAAAAAATGAATTGAAGGTGGAGGCCACAGTAAAGGGATCAGATACTATTTGATCATCAGTGTGAATGTCATGGTTATGGGGACTAGGCTGACCTTTTAATAATAGATTAATTTGGGCCCAGAAATTTTTAGGGTTAGGTAGATTTTTAACCGATAGATTTTGCAGATAGTTAAGCTTGGCATGTTTTAGGTTGGCTTTGCAAGTGTTTTGTTCCCTCTGATATAATTGCCAATCCGACATTAGACCAGTATTTTTGTATTTGACCCAAGCTCTGTCACGCTATCTCATAGCAGCTCGAAGTTCACTTCTGAGTGATCTTGAGCAGTGTCCTTTAGCACTGTGTATAACTGTGACTATTGTCAGGCAATAGTTCATCCAATGGTGTTAATATTTCCCCACTATTTCCCTCACCTCTGGTCAATACTTGCATACTGTTCCTTCCTATACATCATCAGCATTTTGATCTCACTGAGTGTGCCATCACTAGTACTCAAGAAGAGCCAATCTCTTGCAGCTGGATTGGTAACATGTGACACATTACCGATCAGGCAGCAGGACTTGTGATGTAACAATGAGTGAAGTCACATGCTGATGATGTAGCAGGATAAACTGAACTAGCTATGTCTGCTTCCAGGTAATGCATAACTTTTCATGTCTGCTCACACCCAATACTATTAGGTAGAAAACCATCTAATGAGCTCATAGAAAAATAAGCACTTTTTATAAGTAAAAAGAAATCAAGGGCTGCTTTTAAAAATGAAAAGAATGATTTAACTTTAAATTTGTTTTGCAACTACCAGCTCTTTAAACTGTGTGTGTGCGTGCATGCATGCTCGTGTGTGTGTGTGTGTGTGTGTGTGTAGGGTGTAGCTGGGAGGGATAGTTGGAGTTCTTTCAAGTAGTGATTTTCAGTGTGTCCTGTGTTGAGAGACTAATTTTTACCAGGGTGTTATGGGTTGATAACATCACTTCTAAAGAATGTTGACAGCCAGGGTGTGTTCTTAAGTACCATTGTATAATGTGCAATTCAGTGGTCCCTGGCAGTATTCATTTGAAAATGGTGTAGCAGTTAACAGTGTTCACACAGCATTCATTTATCCTTGAGTATTACTTTGCAAAAGGCTGCCTTCTTTGTAGGCTTGGGAAGTGATGTCCTGCTACTTTAAGTTGGCATGTAGTTGGTTTCCTGCCTGCAGTGACTGCATCAACATATATTATTACAAGCAAGTCAAAACCAAACAGAGATGTTGTTACCTTATGCCAAACAATAAGCTGACATCATTCCATTATTAGATTGTTGTAAAATAGTCTTTAAATACAGTTTCTGTTGTATCACCTGGTATGGTCAAAGGCAAATTAAGTCACATTTCGGATTGTACAAAGATAGACTAGGTTTCAATGTTTTGGTGAATAGAGTGTGGGTTTACTAGTGCTAATGTAACTGTGGTTTACTTTTTGGCTTTTCTCTATTCCCACCCTTGGTAGGTAAGCTGGGTAGTGAGTAGGGAATATAAAGCCCAGCACCAAGGGTGAGCAAAGTGCTGTAAAAGGAGGATGCAGGGGTGGATGGTGAGCATTTTACAATGTGCTAAGTGGAGAACTGCCATAGGAGGCTGGCCTTTATTAAGGATGTGGAAGGTCAGGGGTAAGGGGCAACAGACTTCTAGGAAAACATAAACTGAACTTACAAGCGCAAATGGGCAGAATGGGTGGGCCATAGGCCCTTATCTGCCAACACTGTCTATGTATCTATGTATCTATGTAGCTATTCCCCCACATTGAACCTCTGGCTTTTACCTCCCATTCAGTGTTTTGGTGAACAGAGTATGGGATTAGTAGTGCTTATGTAACTGCGGTTAACTGTTTGGTTTTTCTCTATTCCCACCCTTGGTAGATAAGCCAGGTAGTGAGTAGGGAATAGAAAGCCCAAAAAGATTACCTCCTCCAACTCACAGAGAGTATGACCAGTAGCACGCAGGACAGGAACCCCCCCCCGTGGAGGAAACCTTTGAGGACCCATGGCTACTGACTCACCCATCCTCAAGGAAAATTAAAAGGAGATGATCCTAGGTTCTTACAATCATATTCTAATTTCTGAGTAAGGTGAACTGTTTGTAGAGATGACGTTACATCTTCAAAGTCTGATGAATGATACGTTCTGGAAGGTTAACTCTGAGGCTGAAGAGGCAGGTCCATTCTGAAGGAGTATCCGGATACTGAATATGGATTAAGTCCAGCTGGAATAGGGGTGAACATGGTCTAGGATTCCAATGTGATATTTATTGATATTCAATGGAGTTACAGAGTCAATGTGAGCTTGAAGAGCATGAGTTGATTGAATGAGTAGCCAGACTCCAAACTGTGGGAAGTATGATGGGTTATGAAATTCTTAAAGTAATCTATCAGACTTTGTAGAGGGTGCTGGCAAGATAAAGTGCTTAGTTCCTTTGGAGAGTGGTAAGTGGTTCAGATGTTTGTAATGTTCTCAGAAGAGCTTGATCTCGGTACTGATCAAGAGAATGCAGGAATTAAAAAGGATAAATGGTGGAGTAGTAGAGGCTTTGATATCCGGATTAGGGTCTCAAGGCTTGGAGTTCAGCAGTGTGCAATATTTTACTATGTAGGCACCTATGGAGATGATCAAAGATTCGGACAGAAGCTTTAGGTACCTGGTTGGGGGGTAATGTGGAAGATTTCAGACTGATGAAGGACGGGTGGTATGCCATAAAGATGGTAACTGGATATCGATAGGAATAATTAGAAAGTTCAGCACAATAAGTTTGAGGGTTAAATAGAGTTATTGTTGCTATAATGAGATTTGCATGGGCTTATATTCAGGAAGGACTGCTAATGTGAAATGGTGGTTATGGGTATTGCTGTGGCTTAATTGCCCATGGTAGGCGCTTAACTGGCCATGGCGGCTTTGCATTGCTGAAGCATCCAATGAATGAAAGCTGTGGGGAGTCCGAGAATAGGTCTTTGAATAAGTCTATAGATTGATGTGGCAAAGGGAAGTTGAGAGCAAGCATAGAATGCAATGGATGCCAAGCATACTTAGTCAGATGCAGGACTGTTGTGGGGCATAACTGGGATAGTGTGACACCTAGATCAGTTGTGGATATGCAGATTGAGGAATCAATGGAAGCCTGCTCTCGGTGATGGTATTCACTGGAGAGAGTATGGGAAGTAAATCCCGATGGATGAGTTAGAAGGACTGCTGGATGGGTAGCTGGCATGATTTAGGGTAATATGATGAAGAGATGTAGATGACTTTATGAATCATGGTGATTTTTAGGGGCCAGGGGACAGTGGCTCGGATAGATTAACTTTAGCAAGGCAGCTAGGCACCAGATATCCAATGATACGTGTTCTGGAATTGTAGCAGGAGAAAGTCTTAGGAACATCCAATGGCTATGCAGAAAATACAAAGCGAATAATGTGGTTAAACAGAGACAACGTTTTTAGGAGAAGACTATGAGGAGAAGGTATAACGGATGATGCCAGTACTGCTATGAGGTATCCTGTAGTTCCTGTTATCCTTAGTAGTGATGGTTATTATGGAGTTGGTACATCTCAGAAGGAATTAGGGTCAGGATTCCAGGTAAGAAGATAGGAGTGAAGGAGAATCCACTAAATCTTGGATCCTAGGAAGACATGGGAGGCAGTGATGCCCTTACTACTTGGATTAACAGAATATATAAGGTAGCATCCTGCAGAGTTGGTTGGGAGATGAGATCTTCTATAGTCCAACTGAATGGGATTCCAGCTATGGATCCTGGGGAGATTATTGGGAAGTTTTGATAATTCTATGGTGATGTAAGAGTCTATAGGGCATGTTGTTCAAGGGATGTTGCTTGAAGAAGGCTTCCTCTGGTAAGAAGAACAGGTATTCCATAGAGCATTGGAAGGGAGCTGTTATGATTGCCAAGGTAGGAGTATGCGATAGATGAATGGGTAGGAGTAGGCAGGGATGCTGGCCATCAATAGTTGTAGGAATACCCAAAAAGAGACACAGCAAACATGCAGGAGACCTGAGCTGCCAAGGCAGTAAGGAGGAAAGCAGCAGTCCCAGGAAGGGGGGGGGAGACCAAGCAGAAGTCCACTGACTAAAGGATGGAGCAGCAGATGGTGAACTGGATCAGTTGGTAACAAGGTACTACAGTGATGGGGAATGGGGTCCCACCTCCGAAGGAGATGGCAAACTGGAATTGCAGATAGGAAAAGCACTGGAATAGTTTCTGGAAGACTACTGGATGGGATAAAGGGAGTACCAGGGGAAACTTGTAGAAGGCTTCAGTTACACCTCCTTGAAGAAGAGCAAATGGCACATATCCAGCAGGAAGCAAGAGGAACGCAGGCAGACTTGTCCAATAGGAAGACCATCAGGAAACAGAGACATCTGTCATGGCAAGGCAACGAGGGATGAGAAGGCAGCAAGGAGTTGAAGGACTGAAGATTGGATAAGGTTGAGCCAGAAGGCAAACCACAACAACGATGCCCAGAAGGCCCTTCTCCCTTCATACAGGGCCTCTCTGGAACTCCCTCCCCCCCAAAAACAGAAGAAACTTAACTAGGGAGCAGAAGGAGAGAGCAGCTTAGATAATCCACTCTCCATCTTCCTCTGCTGGGGGTATTTACCTGTTGATACTTCACGTCAACTCCTCAACTCCCCACCCAGCCACCAGCCACCCAAGGCCAGCCCTTAATTTATAGACCCGTCCTTGATCACGTGACTTCCTGACAAACTTTTTTCTAAGTCCCCATTCTCTCATCTGCAACTTCAACTTCTAATCACTGGCCCCTAGGGGTCAGTACTGTGCTGATACTTCCACTCCTTTCCTCTCCTCTCCTCTAACTAACCCCTCCTCTTACCCTCCTGCTCTATTAGCCCATGTTACCCATCCCCCCTGGTTCTTTTTATGACTCCTTACTACCTTGAAGCACACCTTATTAACTTTGCCTTAGCTGGGTCCTGAACCTCTGCTCCAAAGGCAGAAACTCTTCCTCTGCACCACTTACTAAAGTCATCTGCTTCCTGCATTTCTGTTCACTTATCCTGTTTCCCACCCCTGTCTGTCTCCATTCTCTGTCCCCCTCTTGACTTAGTTACTTCCTGTTTCCCATTTTCAGGCTATTTTTTCTGACCCCTATGGGTCAGTCACTACACCCTCCTTTTTCCCCTACCAACCAGCCCCTCCTACCCCTAACCTTCTTCTGTGTACTCTCTCACACACCCACTACCCAGTCTCTCTCACCCCCACTCCTGCCTGGGAATGCCTCTTCTACACTATCTGTAAGGCCCTGGGTCTCGAACACCAAATGCAACCACACTACCCCTATACCAAGAATAAGGTCTCTGGTATCCTGTTCTTTTTTTATCCCTTATTCCTTTCCTGTCCTTGCCCTCCAATTCCACTAGTGGAAACCCTCGAGCATTGTTCCCTAAACCTTTACTTACAAGCATGTTTCCCATCCTTCTCTTCCTCCTTCTTCAGCACTTTGCCCCACTCACAAGTTTCTTCCAACGTGGTCCAAAGCCACTTTCCACACCCATCCTCCCACTCTTGGGGATTCCCTCACTCCTGGTCAGTCTACCTCTCCCGGTCTCATTGACATGTCCCTCCACCCCCTCACTCACTCCTTTCCTCAATCACTCCTTTCCTCACTTGTTGTTCCTATGCATCTTCATCTCTCTCCTTTCTACTTTGCTTACCTCTTTATACCACTCAAACTTTCCACAGTCTCTTGGACTAACTGGGTGGGCTGCCAGCTGCCAAAATCTCAGCCACCTATCTCTATGTTAGCCAGAATCCTAATCCTCCTCCTACTGCTGGCTGGTGGCATCCACCCCAACCCTAGCCCCCTCCTCCTCCTCCCTCCCTCAACCCAGCCTGCCACAAAAATGGTATTTCTATCATACACCTTAATATACAAAGCCTCACCGCCAAGTTTAATGCGTTTCAGGCTTGGGCCACTGATAATAATTTTGACGTCATTGCACTCTGCGAAACATGGCTCACCAACTCAATTTCTACCAGAGAGACAGACCTCCCAGGCTACACCGCTGTCCATAAGGATGGACTTGGAAACAAAAGGAGAAGTGGGTTCCCGTTTTATGTCTCAAATAGGTTCTCCTTTACTTAATACTCCTCAGAAATGGCTTTTGAAAGATTGAAAGTTCTCTCCATCAACCTTCTCTTAGGTAAGAGCAAAATACTTTCCCTCACCACTACATACCTTCCCCCAGGCACCCCTTTCTTGGACCTTGAGTCTCTTTTAACCTCGAAGAACTCCCTCCTCTAAGCAGAGAATGGATACTTCTCAGGGATTTTAACCTTAACTGGGCCTCAAGTAAATCTGACGCAGTTAAGGTATGCATCTTGGGCCTTGGCCTCCATCAAGTAATCACCAGCCCCACAAGGACAAACTACAAGACCAGTACACAATTGCTGATCGACTGGAGTGTTGTCACAAACCCGGCCCACTCCTCTCAGGTTGGCACTCTGCCTGACTGCCTCAGTGACCAGTGCACCGTCTCCTGCCTCTGGTCTTACAAATCCCCCAAACTTCCCCCTAATTTCACCTCTTCCAGGTGTCTGACTGATGACACTGTTGAAAGACTAACAAGTGCCTTCTATCAGGTTGACTGGGAGTTTACAAATGGTCCATATGACCTTGACACCATTTACACCACTTTCACAAACATCTTCCTTAGTATCTGTGACAAAATTGCCCCTTAAAGAAAATCAGGGTCAGAGGACACAGAACTTATTGGGTCTCATCTAATATCATTAAACGCATGAAGGCCCGGGACAAAGCTTGGTCATGCTACAACAAAAACTGTGACTTTTCCCTCCTTGTTACTTATAAAAAACTAAGAAACAAGTGCAAATCTGCCATTAGAAAGGCTAAAATTGACCATTTCCATAACTAACAACTTGGAGAATCTAACTACCCCAGAAAGATCTGGGGGGCATTAAACTCTGTTCTAGGAAAAACAAAGACTTCAGAATGCATAACCCAGCTTCAAGGGGATAGGATCACAAATGATGCCAGTGAAGTAGCCAACACATTTAATTCTTTCTTTGTTGACCTTGATAAGTTCAAACCCTTCAAGCAAGACCCCTGTCTCTCAGCTCCCTGGCCTGCTGATAACCATCCATGCAGGGACCCCAAAAACTGCCCTAAATCCGACCTCCGCACCCTAAAGCCATCGGATACCATCTTCTTCATCAGAAGCAACAACCCTAAGCCCTGCATCGGTGGTGATGGTATTGACTATAAAATTCTGAAGCTCTGTATTTTGCCACTGGCCAAACCCCTGACAAACATCATCAACCACTCCCTCTATTCTAGCACCTCCCAAAGCATCTGGAAAACATCTAAGATCAAACCCCTATACAAATCGGGGTCCAGGAGTGATGTAGGGAACTATCGGGGCAGCAGAGCAAGGAGGGAAGGAACAAAAACCAGGGGAAAAGGGGGGAGGTGAGGGAGGGGAAGGGAGCAGCAGAAGGAACAGGAAGAGGGAGCAAAATAAAGAAAAGGGAGGAAGGATGGAAAGGGGAAGAGGAAGCAAAGGACAAACAATGGAGGGGAAAAGAAAAAGAACCACAAATGCACAAGAGGGGCAGTGGTAAAGGAAGGCAGCAAAGGAAGCAGGTGCAAAAGGAAGGAGATACAGCCCACAAGTCACACAGGAGCCCGACACTTGTGAAGGGGGAGGGTTTCACAATGCGCTAAGCAGGGAACTGCCGTGGGAGGCTGACCTTTATTGAGGATGTGGGAGGAGTTATTCCCCCATATTGAACTTCGGGCTTCAGCCCTCCAATAGAAGAAAGACTGAGGCTCACACACTTCCTGAATGTTAATATCTATTTCTTTCTTTTACAGTGCTTGAACTGACTACTGAATAATGCTAACATACTAACATACTAATTGCCAGCAGATTAGGCCTTACGGTCTATTGAGTCTGCTCCTAGAGGTGACCCCCCCCTTACAATGCATCCCAACATCCTGTTTGCTTTGCTAGTCACTCTCCTGTACTGCTCAGAGTTATTCATGCATGCATTCACCATGACCCCTAGGTCTTTTTCCCCTGTTGAGGCCTCCAGCGCCTCGCCTCCCAGGGTGTACCTGTGTTTAGAGTTTCCCCACCCAAGATGCAACACCTTGCACTTGGTGATATTGAAATTTTAATTTCCATGTGTGAGCCCATCTTTCCAGGGTGTCCAGGTCCCCTTGCAGGGCCAACCTCCCATCTTCCCCCTCAACTGCTGCTTCCATCTTGGAGTCGTCAGCGAAGAGACTCATTTCACACCCTATATACTCTCTGATGTCCGATATGTATGCATTAAATAGGATCGTACCCTGGACCTAGCCCTGCGATACCCCACTACCGACCTCTCTAGGGTTTGAGAGCTCCCCACTGACCACTACTCTCTGAGTGCATCCAGTTAGCCAGTTTTCAATCCATCTGACCATCAAAGGGCCTGCTCCCAACCCTGTCAGTTTCTCCACTAGACCATTGTGGGGGACAGAGTCAAAAGCCTTGCTGAAATCCAAGAATAATACATCCACAGGCTTTCCTCTGTCCAGTTCTGATGTTACCCCATTTGTAGAACTCCACAAGATTGGTTTGACACGATCTACCTGGCACAAACCCATGTTGCCGACTATCCAGACCTCCCACCTCCTCCAAGTACACCCCCAATTGTTCCTTTAGTATACTCTCCATTAATTTTCCCACCACTGAGGTCAAACTGATGGGTCCATAGTTAGCTGGTACTTCCCTTGACCCCTCCTTTATGGATTGGCACCACATGTGCCTCTCACCAATCCTTAGGTATCCTCCCTGTCTCAAGTGACCTGTTGAAGAGTTCTGCCAGGGGTGCAGCCAGTATGTCTGCCAATTCCCATAGTACTCTCAGAATGAATGCCATCCAGCCCAGGAGATTTATCTTCCTTTAGGGCCTTAAGGGCTAACCACACCCTTTCGGTGGAGACAGCATCATCTGTCCTCTCCACCTTACTGGACTTTTTATCCTTATCCTGATGTGACATCCCTGGGGTACCGCTCCCTCCCTCTTGCTCCATTTCTGTTGCTTCCCTGATCCCACTCACTACCGCTTTTATCCTCATCGTGCCTTGCTTTGTAGATATCCCCCAGTGAATACAGAGGTGAAATACTCGTTTAATACCTCTGCCTGGTCTCTCACCTCTTTCTCCCACCCTCCTTCTGATCTCAATCTGCCGAGATGGTCCTTAGTTTTTCTACGCTCCCCAGAAGAACCCCTTTTCTCCTTCCTTTATTCCCTGTGCCAGCCACTGCTCTTTACTGGACTTTGCCCCTCGCATCATCCAGTGGCTTTTTAGCTGCAAGATGGTACATTTCCTTTTCCCTATCCCCTCTCATTGTTTTATATTTTTTGTAGGCAGCCTTCTTTTCTCTGACCGCTACCTGAACCTCACTAGACCACCAGCATGGTTTATGTGACCTTGCTCCCTTACGCTTCACCTTAGCACAGGTTCTGACTGCCTTGTGAAGTCCCCATATAATACCTGATGTTTCATGCTTGGGATCATTGCTTTGTCAAGGGAGTGGTCCAGAAATGAATAAAGTGCTCTTCACTTTCTACCATATCATAAACTATTCATCCCGGTTAAATCAATACTTGCAAAATTCCTGCTTTGCTCAGTAAATTTCACAAATACATTATTGTCAGTTGTCTCATAAACTATCAGTAGATGTATCTTTTGAGCAGACAGGATAGACCTCTTCCTGTAGCTTTTTATATTTTTATAGTGTATTACAGAACTAAACTCTAGTTAGGATTCCATACCTAGAACAATGTTGTTGTGCTGCAGTAGCTACGTCATTATGCCTGTTGTGCTGCACTAGATACGCAGCTACTGCAGCACAACTTCAAACGTCTTCGTGCATGTGCGTTACATGAACTTCTGCTTTTCCTAAAATGGCCAAGGTGGTGACAGCTGACCCCAAAAGACAGCAGTTCTGGAAAGGTGAGTGATATTTTCAGGCACACAGACTCATTTTTTTTCTTGTGCACAGTGAGCCATACACTATAAAAGACAATGTATAGTCCACTATCCACAACAAGCATGAGTAGCCATCTCAAGTTTGCTACGGCCACCAAAACCTCTTGAGCTTTACTCTTGAGGTTTAAATGGTCACCATGGCAACCTCTCGATGGCTACACTCACCTGTTGTAAATAGTGGAACATACATTATTTTCTATATGAAGAGCACTGGGTGTGGCTGGGTTGAGGGCATGATGAAAGGTGTGAGGTGGTGGCAGAGGTGTAAAAAGTTGAATGAAAAAAAGAGCAAAACTTGAAAGTGTGATTCTTAATGGAGCAGAGATATAGAGAGGGGTCAGTCATAATCAATTAGGAATTACTCAAAACATATTCTTCAGAAAGATTTTGAGACTTTCTTCATTCTCCCTTGCTCTCATTTCAAGTCAGAATTTGGAGAGTACATTATAAGAAGTTCGCCCAGGGAGTGTTAATGTTGTAAGTTGCCATTTCAAAAATGTATGAGTGGGGTGGAGCAGGGGAATAGGCTGGCCACTGCCCTAAGATGAAACTCAAAAGAATCCCACAGGAAAGTCATTCCCCACACACTGTATGCTTGAGCCCAGTACTACTGTTTGCCTCCCACAGCTTGTAATGCATCTAAAGTCATGAATACAAGACCACTTATATTTTCAAAATAATTATCATGCCACCAGATAGCCTTTGTACTGATACCAGCAAAACTGTATTTGGAAAAATTCTTCAAAACACATGTATCCAAATTGCAACATTTTAAGATGTCTTCAGCATAACAATAGCTGTGCTACACATATAAGTCCATACATATTGTGATACTGTATATAAACTCTGCAAAAGAACACCGTAAAATTGCTGGTAAGCTGGTGGTTTTTAAAGTGCATATATAAACTGGCTGATTAAAGTGCACCAGGAACATTAATGGATAACATAGCAATAATTATCGACTATGATACTGAGAGCTATCCACTGGTGTCTGAACCCCAGCACTTTTTACCTCATTTTCTACCTCAGGGAGCGTGGCTTACTTCCTACCCACCAGCATCACTACTTATGCTGCAGGTGTCACCTTGGCAACCCAAACTGCACCAATGACACTTAAAGAAGGCATGAACTTTTTTTGAATCTTTTTCCCTCCGGTCACAGCCTGCGGAGCCTCTCTCAGGCATCCTGCCTGTTCCTGCCTGCCTGAGGTCCCCCTGATCCTGTGCCTCCTCTCCCCCCCTACAGCCAGTACCCTCAGCTTAACCCCTCCGTGGTGGGGACGCTGCTCCTCTTTGGGTGCTCTTATATGTAGACTCTGGCTGTCAGAGTGGGACCCGGGCGGAGGACCTGGAATGCCAGGCAAGGTGGATCCGGTCGAGGTCATGGGGGTCAGGTGCCTTCGCCTGCCCTGTGGAGCCAGGTTTTCTGTATTCTGGTCCCCCCCCCATGTGGTGCACCCATGATATGCTGGTGCATGGTAACCCAGTCCATGTCAACCACACTACTTGACGTGCAGTCGATGTGCTGCAGCACCCCAGACCTCCACTAGGAGCCACTGGCGTGCCGAGCTATTCCCCGTACTCCTCCCTCAGCCCAGAGAGGTGCCTGCAGATAGGGCAGCATCGCAGCCTCCAGAATGTCTCCCTGAAGACAGCTGTTCCGTATTTAAAGACGTGAAACTGCCATGATAGCTATCGGATGTGTTGATGACTTTGGTTATTTTTTTACTTTTATTTTCTAGCAACTCATTAAGAGTTTTTATGCTGCTGTCACCTAAGAACCTTAATGGTTGATGATATGTAGCTTCCAGCTTCGTAGACAGCTCACAATTCACATGACACCAGCCAGGTACTTCCTGACTCATCCTCCAAAGGACAGTCCTGGGTTTTAATCCCCATATTGCCATATACCTCAAAAAGTGAGAGAACAGACATATTCAACAACAGATCTTCATTGTGCACCAGATTACTACACATAATCACACATGATTTTACTTAGTCCTGTGGTATCAAGGTTTCACTATATATACATTGGAGTTCTCAGAAACCCATAACATGTTACAACATATTTACATCTTACAGGAATTGCTTGTACTCAAGCTCATCATACATCCTTGCGACTTGAGACTGTTTAGCCTAAATATCCATGCTGCTTCTTTCTGAAACAAGCAGTGCAAGTGATCACCCCATTGGGGGGGGGTCTGGCTTCACATGCTCAATACTGATACAGAACAAATCCTGCAGATATCTGTTGTGAATTATCACAAACTGCCCACCTAGAGGGGTATCCTCTCTCCTTCCAGCAATGTCCCTGGCATGCTCCTGCAATTTCCTTTGTGACAGTCTAATATTACATCCGGGGTGGGATATTCAGAAATGTGCCAGACGCCAGCGCAAGGCTGGCACAGTGCAAATCCATTGTGCCATGGTGCAATGAGTGCGGTATTCAAAGGTTGTGCACGGTAATGTTCACCAGTGCAACATGGTTGAATATTGCATTGATGAGCCAGAGCGCAGCCAGAGATGTGCCAGAGAGCAACCCAACATGCACAATAGCACAACCATGGATGCGCAAGGGGCTGAGGAAAATGTGCCAGGACACAAATGGACCTGCCACAGGCACAGCATGGAGCAAGGTACCAGGGAGGAGGGGTTGGCTGCTGGGGAGGCAGTGGAGCCAGGCCGAGAGGCACAGCCGGCCCACAATGGAACACCACTCAAGGAGCACAGGCATGTAGCCAGCCCCAGACCACATGCACCACAGTGGTGTACATGGGAAAGGCGGCACCAATGACCAAGGCCACTCCCTGCTGGACAGCACACACCAGTCCACCCGGGCCACAGCAAGCCACACCCTGGCACACGGCACCCAACACATACACCACACATCCCAAACAGCCAGCCCATGGCCACTCCAGGGCACAGCCACTGACCAATGGGCAAACACCACCATGCACAGCCCACAGAAAAACACAGGTGCACCACACAGCCACCCAGCACACCACTGCAGCATGGCTCCATTCGCCAGCCGCAAAGCAGACCTGGACACAGGTGGGTAACCATATAAAACTGTATTAAATAACAAGAAATACAACACAACAGGGAACAAGGCAGGGGAAACTATGTACAGAGTAGTAACAAGGTAGGTAAGAGAGGGATGGGGACAAGGGACAGGGCTATACAAAGGGACAGAGGAAGCAGGGGAAGGGTGGATAGGTTCTGGAACAGCAGGAACAGGTACAACACTTCCAATGGGTAGCCACGTCCTGCCGCCACCTGGCGCTGGCCCCGCAGCAGGAGCCATCTGGTCAGCCCGGCAACCTCCAGGGTGGCAGTGGTGATGGTGATGATCCGCCACAGGAGGTGGCCATAGTTCGGCTGGTGAAGGTCCCATTGGACACCTATGGCAAAGGAGGGTACAGGTGATCAGTGCATGTCCAGGGCACCCCAGCCTACCTACCATGCACAGCGGACAGTGGGGACACACACCCCTGGGGTGGCACCCTGGCCACCCGCAGTGGGTGGGCCTATGACTGCCGCCAAACCAGCATACCACAGCTATGCAAAGCACTGGACACCACCACCACCCATGGGTCAACCGCCAGCACAGTGGCAGGCAGGTGGCATGATGTAGCAGCGGGACCGAAGCGGCACAGGTGGCAGCCGGACGCACCCACAGCCCACTAACAGCTGCCACACACATGTGCAATGGTCACCCCATGGCGCCAAGCACACCATGGGCTGAACACAGCTACCATGGCCCAGCGCACAGGGGGCCAAGGCTGCACCCCCAACCCCGCCGTCTACCCTGGACAACAATATATAGAAGCACAGCGCCTACCTGCCCACTGTGGCACTGCATGTGCCAGTCCGGCGGCTCCATCCCTCTGTCCTGCAGCTCCAGCCGGAGGTCCCGCACCAGCCTTACTGTGGCCCACAGGTGCACCCGCTGCCCTGGCTCTCCTCCAGTCTTCAGGGCCTAGGACAGGAATATAAACAGGCACACATCAGTACACAGCAACACCATGAGCCCACCGCCCTCACTCCCCAAGCACAGAGTGCACCCCAGCCTGGCATGCCCACAGGGCGGGAACGCAGTACACCCAGTGACGTGCAGACCAAGACCACAGGCATGCAACAACAGTGCCCCCCCAGCATGGCATTCAGCCCTGCCAGCCCCATGGAACACTGGATGTGCACAGACACAGACAGAGCACACTTGCCTGGCAGTGGCACAGCCCCCCCTCTGGATGCGCACCTGCAGTGCCCTGAGTCTCTCTCTGGGTCCTGCCTCAGTAGGTCACCATAATAGTGGCGACACTGACCCCTGCTGCGCCGAACACTAGTAGCCTGTTCAAGGCCTTCCGCCACATCCTGCCAGACCTCTGTCCTGGGCCTGGTGAGGGGCTGCTGCCCAAACAGGCTGGCAGCATGGGGCTCCACCTGGGCCTTGAGGTTGACCAATTTGACTTGGCGCCAGTTCTGAGCCTGGGGTACTGCGCACTGCAGCATGCCTACTCCACAATGTAGCAGTTCAAAATGGTGCCCTGTAGCGCATGAGCTCCACATGCTCAGGATGTGCGCCTCGCTCAGAGATACCCTGCCCACATCAATCCCCGGGGGTGTGCGGCATGGGCGTGGCTGCACCGGCACATGGGGCAGAGGTCCCTGGGGGGCATAGGGCAGTGCAGGGGTCAGGGATCTGCATGTGCATAGTGTGTGTGTGCGCTATTGGGACCATAACACATGTTGCACAACTGGAACCTGAGGCCACTACGCCCTATGGGCCCTATGGCGCCTGGTTGCTATAAAGCCAATGGTGCTTGGGCATTGTTGGGCCTATGGTGCTTGGGCACTATGGGGCCTATGGTGCTCAGGTGCCATGGGGCCTATGGCACCCAAGTGCCATAGGCCCCATAACACCTGAGCACCATAGGTCCCATAACACCCGGGCACCATAGGCCCTATAGCGCCCAAGCACCATAGGCCCTATAGCACCTGAGGGCCATAGGCCCTATAGCAGCTGAGTGCCACAGGCCCTATAGTGCCTGAGCGCCATAGGCCCCATAGTGCACCTAGCGCATGCTGCACAATAGGTGGTGGTACTTGCCATGGCGCATGCGCAGTGATGGGTGCACTGCGCATGTCAGAGCATTGCGCCATGACTTGTGACAGCACAAGTCCATTGTGCAAGGTGCAACAACACAGTATTCAGCTGGCATATGCAGATTAGCTCATCAGCCTATCTGTGGCTCACTAGGGGAATTAGCATCTCATTACTGTTGTGCATCTGACCATTTGCATGCGATGCACTATAAAGGCGGCGGACTGCACAGGCCATGGACCGGTATTGCAACCATCCGAGGTAAGTTGTGCTCGCCAAGGGGACAGACAGCACAGTGGGATGGGTGGCTGGTGTGGGCTGCTGCTGACACTAACCACATATCATTGCCCACAGGTAGCAGCATGTCCAAACATGAGGAGGGTGAGAAGCAGAGTGTGCAGGCCCAACTTTACAAAGGTGGAGGTGCATGCCCTGTTCAAGGCGTACCTCGACAGGGAGCCTCTGCTGAGTGGCACAACTGGCACACCCCAGGCCAGAGCTGCAGCATGGGAGGAGGTGGTGGTGGTGGCTGTGAACTAGCAGCGATCTGCACAGTAGTGCGAGAAGAAGGTGGGCACTGGCAGGCATCAGATCAAAGAGAAGGTGGTGGCCATTCGGGCCGCAAGGGCAGTCACGGGAGGGGGGCCAGGCCAACATGCCTCAGCTTACACCACTGGAGGAGCTGGTGGAGGCCACCATGCAGCGCAGCACTGTTGAGGGGGTGCCAGGCGGTGGCTTCCAGACCAGTGGGAGCCCATCACTGCATGGTAGGTATAGCGGCATGGGGGGGTGATTGGGGAAGGGGCCTGTGCATCGGTGGCACTAATTTGTCTGTGTTCCGTTTCAGCACTGGAATGCCAGCATGCAGTGACAGGGACAGTGGAGACTGCTGTGGGGTCATGCCCAGCCCTGAAGGATCAGCCATCCACCTCCACTAGTGTCCAGGGACTCTATCGGCTGCAGCACACCACCACCGTCCAGCCGGATGTCCTGGGTATGGTAGCAGACGAAGCCCTGGCCTTGTCCCAGTGGGATGCCCACCTTGCCGTACAGTGTGCGAAGACACAGATCTGGGCAGAGTCCAGCACCGATGATGATGTGACTATTGTCCTGGACAGTGGGGGTGTTGTCATGGGGGAGACACCCATACCATACACCATCCCTGGCAGCGCGGCCAGTGGCCTGTTGGCGGTGGGTCAGCCGCCTGCCACCGCCCCAGTACCACTGTGTGCAACAGCGGTGCAGCAATGGGGAATGGTGGTGATGGTGGTAGTACAGCCACACAGGTGCTGCACAGCATGCAGCGGATAGAGGGGCTGCAGAAAGCTTGGGATGTTGTGGGGCCGGGTGCAGCATCCGCTGCCGGTGCATCAGTCAGTGAGCAGCCACAAGGGGACCACGCTGTGCATTTCCCACCTAAGCGGGGGGCTGGGCATCACAGTTGTACACCACCAGTGGGTCAGCACATCACTCATGCACCCCTGGGTGCCAACCCCTTGCACAAGCACACCCAATTGCTGCAGGCCTCTGTGGACCAACAGGTGCTATTCATGGCTTGTGTGTGTGCACTCTGAGCAGAGGTGCGCCAGGCAGCCAAGCAGTGTGAAAGGGGCTTCATGCAGGTCCAGGAGGCCATACATCACCAGCAGAAGGACACAACTGTGGCCCTGGATTACCTTGCCACTGTGGTCATGGTTGGCCTTGCCCCACTGGTTGCCATGGGGTGCAGCCAGCCACCGCAGACCCTGCAGAGTGTATTGTCCACCCCATGGTCATGGCGTCATGCGACCCCGCCGGTGTCGACACCAGGATTCACTGTTGACATCCCAGGCACACCAGGTGCAGGCCTGTTCATGAGACTGCAGACCCCTGTGAGGACATGGTCACGTTCCCACAGTATCACTCATGGGGGACAGTTGCAGACACCCCCTGTGGCCATCGCAAAGCCTGGGTCTACTGGGTGGCCACGGCAAGGCTGTCCATGTGTCTGTGGCAGCCGTGTGCCCACACGGCAGACCTGATGTGCCTGCCACCCTGTTCGCATTCCACTGCTGCCACCCTGTGTGCACATGGGCATTGTGTGTGTGCGTGTGCATGCCACGGACGTGGCATCCATGGACTGCGCCACACACTAACTGTGTGTGCACCTGCCCAGCCACTGGCCTGTGTGGCATGTGCATGATGATGTCATCACAGCACCAGTTGCACCTGTGCACCAGTGCTCTGCATCTGATCCATGCCAGGTGCTAGCACCTGGGCGCCTGCAGGCGCCAGTGTGTGTGTGTGTATGTGTGTGTGTGGGTGTGTTGTGCTGCGTGTTACTGTGTGTGGCCGTGTGGGGTGGCCACATGGTCATCCATGCCCCCCGCCCATCTGTGCAGGCCACAGGGCATGCCCACACGTGCCTGTGTACCATGCCACTGTGGCCATCCCATACATGGGTGTTTGTCCACCTACCTGCATGCGCCGTAGTGCTCCTCTGCTATCATGTCCCTGTGCTGGTCTTCCATCCAAGTCAGATGGGGATTCCTCCACCCGGAGGGGGGCTGCCCACCACCACGCAGCCCGTTGGCCGCATCATCCCCTCTGCTGTTCCCCTCATCGATCTCGACAGCTATCCCACTGTCAGTGGCCATGTTGTGCAGCATGCAGCAGGCCAGGATTAGACCACAGGCCTTCGAGGGGCTGTACTGTAGGGCATCTCCAGACCTCTGCAGGCAACAGAATCATGCCTTCAGCAGACCAAAGACACACTCAATGATGTTCAGCGTGCTGGCATGTGCCTCATTGTACCGCTTCTCCACAGGAGACAATGGGCACCAGTAGGGGTGAGCAACCAGGGCCTGAGTGGGCAGCCACTGTCACCTGTGTGGATGAAGATATGGTTAGCCTGGTGTCCTCAGTTGCTGTGCCCCTTGCCCTTCTGAGCCACGCTTGGTGGCACCCCTACCCTAGCCACCCCCATGGCCTGTTGTACCCTGCTGCCCATGGTCTCGGCATACTCACCCACTAGGTGACCGGTGGGGATGTCCCCACTCTCGAACCTGTGGCATGGTGCCGAGTTGTGCCAAATGAAGGTATCATGTGCTCCCCCAGGGTGTGTGGCACAGACATTGATTATGTGTCCCCTGACATCACACACCACCTGGCAGTTGATACTAGGGTAGCCCTTTCTGTTTACGTAGGCTACCCCCTCCAGGCCAGGTGGCATGCGGATGCCAACATGGGTGCAGTCGATGGCCCCTAGTACGCCAGGCACACGTGCTATCCTGTGGAACTTCTGCATGTTCACTGTACGCTCTGCCTGTGTGCTGGAGAAGTGGTTGTATTCCACAGCATGTGGCAGCAGGGTGTTGAGGAATTGTGTGAGGAGTCATGACGCGGCTGACTGGATTATGCCTGGGTTGTCCCCTGTTGGTCTCTTGAAGGTGCCCGTAGTGAGCAGGCACATGACAGCTGTTACCTTTTTCTCCACTGTCAAGGCTTGGCTCCGTCTAGTGGGTGCCTGCATCTCTTCACTGCATAGCTCACAGAGCTGCCTCAGAATTGCCCGGTTCAGTCAGTACTGGCCTACAATCTCGGTGTCAGCATAGGTCTCACAGCTGATGCGGGATCAGTATCGCCTGTTCCTGGTGTAGTGCAGACAGGCCCTTCCACGGCCGTGCTGCACTGTCTCCTGCCTCCCCATACCCCTCATTACAGCCTCCATCTGGAATATGGCACTGGCCATGGCCCCTGTTGTCCTGTCCCCCCTGGGCATCTGGCTCCACAGGCCCACCCGGCTGTTTGTGGCTGTGCATGCTGTTCTGCAGGGCCCATACCTGTGTACCCTGCCCCCAGCTGGCCACCTGTTGCCTGCGGCCTCTGTCTCCCACCCTGTGGGTGCCTGTGTCACTCCTGTTGGGCCTGGTGCCACTGTATCATGCCCAGGCACACTCACACCCACCGTTGCCTCCCTGTCTGTCACACTCTCACTCACTCACTCACTTTCTCACACACTGTCACTCACTCTCTGTCTCTGTTTCTCTATCCTTGTCCCATACTGTGTGGTGTGATGGTCTATCTGTCTCCCTCTGTCCTGCTCCCCTCTGACACAAGTGTCCTTCTTCTACTTGCTCCCTGCATTTATAGGCTCAAGTCTGCTCCACGCAACTGCCATTTGCTCCTAGCTTACGCCATTGGTCCACTCTTGAATATCACACTGTGCCGCATATTCATGGCTACGCCCCCTGCTCTTGCGCATGCATACATTCCCATTGTGCATTGGCACATGGCCACTTGCGCTGCGCAGTTGCTGCCACTGAATATCGCTCTCTGGCACATTTCCACATTTGTGCATGTGCAACCCTGTCACGCAATGCTCAACTGCTTTGAATATTCCACCCCCTGTATATACTTTTTTTGTTGGAGCATGTTAAGGCATGCACCAAAAAGGATATCTGATGGCTTGTTAATTATTTTGAGAATATAAGTGGTCATTTACTCATGTCTTTAGCTGCATTACAAAGTGTGTGAAGCAAATAGCAGTAATGGGGTTAATCATACAGTATGTTGAGAACAACTTTCCTGTGAGATTCTTCACATTATAAAAAGTCTAAATTCAGGCCCTGAAGTATAGGGAAGCACTCTTTAGACATAAAGAATGAAGATTAACATTTTGAATGTGGTCAAAAATAAAAGATTATCTTCATTCATTTCCCTCTTCTAACTTGTGATACTCCTACTAATACACCCTAACATCCCCCTAGCCTTACCTACTTCTTTAGTGGTCTGCTTGGATGATTTCAGGTCATTGGGGATGATGATGCCCAAGTGTCTTTCTTCCCTTTTGACTGCCAGCAACTCCCCTCCCAGCCTATAGGTGGCTTCATGGTTTTTCTTCCCTATGTGCACGATCTTGCACTTCTTTGGGTTAAACCCCAGTTGCCACTCTTCTGACCATTTTGCTAGTTTATCCAGATCTCTTCTCATTCTGCTCACCCCATCTAGATCTTCTACTCTGTTGCAGATCTTGGTGTCATCTGCAAATAGACAAACCTTACCCTCCAGTCCATCTGCAATGTCACTGATGAAGATATTGAAGAGGACTGGCCCCAGGACTGATTCCTGAGGTACCCCACTTGTGACTTGCATCTCTTCTGACTGTATACCATTTATCACCACTCTCTGTTTTCTGCCCGACAACCAGTTTGCCACCCAGTTGACCAACTTCTGACCCACCCTGAGCCTAACCAGCTTATTAATCAATCTTCTATGTGGAACAGTATCGAAAGCTTTGTTGAAGTCAAGGTAGACGACATCAACTGCTCCCCCTTGGTCCACAACTCTGGGTACCCAGTCAAAGAAATCTATGACATTAGTTTGACAGGACCTTCCTTTTGTAAATCCATGCTGTCTTGGATCCTGTGCTCCTATGGATTCCAGGTGTTGCATTATCGTTTCCTTAAGGAGTGCCTCGATAATCTTGCCCACTACTGAGGTAAGACTGACTGATCTGTAGTTCTCTGCCTCCTCCCTGCTACCACTCTTGTGGAGCGGGATCACATGAGCCCTTCTCCTGTCTTCTGGGACCTCTCCTGTGCTCAGAGACTCACTAAACAGTTCTGAAAATGGCTCTGCTATTTCCACCTTTAGCTCCTTTGGTACCCTGGGATGTATGCCATCAGGTCCCGTTGCCTTGTCCACCCTGAGCTTAACGAGCTCTTGTAGAAGCCTTTCTTTTGTGAAGGGACTAGTGCACACCTCCCTCCCCCCGTGTCTATGGTGCTGAGCTGTGGGCCCTGCCCTACCTTCTCTTCAGTAAATACTGAGCAGAAGCATCTATTTAGGATGGATGCTTTTACATGGTCCTCCTCTTCCTCACATGCCCCCCATCCCCTTTGATCTTAGCATTACCCTCTCTGGACTTTCTCCTTTCACTAATGTATCTATAGAAAGTCTTATCACCTTCTTTTACTGTTTGTGCTAGTGTTTCCTTGATTTGGTCCTTTGCCTGCCTTACTGCCTTCTCTGCTTGCTTAGGGAAGTTTGGTATGCCTCCCTATCTTCATCCTGCTGCGTTCCCTTATATTTCCTGAATGCCAGCCTTTTGGCTCTGACCATTTCTGCTACTGTTTTTGAGAACCAAAGTGGTTTCCTTCTTCTTTTGCACTTCCTTTTCTCTCTAACACAATGGGATGTTGCTTCAAGTATTGCATCCTTAATGCTTGCCCACTTTGTCTGTACCCCCTCACCTGTATTTCTTTTTTTTTCAGGGCTAGCTTAACTCTGTTGGCCATCTTATCAAAGTCAGCTCTTCTGAAGTCCCATATTTTTGCCTTGGAATGGGATGATTTCGTTCAAGTGGCCAAATTGAACCATACCATGTGATGGTCACTGGCCCCAGGTGACCTTCTACCTGGAGTCTGAGATCCTTTCCCCGTTAGTCAGTACTAGATCTAGGATAACCCTATCTCTTGTGGGTTGTTTTACCAGTTGTTTGAGGCCCTCTTCCTGCAGGGAATCCACCATGTGTCTGGTTCTGGCAGTTGTTCCTACTGAATAAAACAATGTAATTTCAGTGGCAATTAGTCCCTTTTGTCGTGCAGGAAACTGCGGCATTCACTTCATCCTGGCAGTGTCACATTTTCCTGAATGACAAAAGGGACTATCTGCCATTGAAATTACATTGCTTTATTCAGTAGGTATGTTGCAGCATTCTGCAGAGTGCTGTAAAATGCTGCAGAATTGGGTCTCATCCTGGGGGTGCCACTGTAGGAGCATTTTATAACCTGAAAGAGGAGGAAACAAATTGCACCTTTAGCAAACAAGCATTTGTTAATGCCGAACTTGTTTGTTTGCATGGTGTTACAAGTTACAACAGCAGCAATATTTATTTATTTAGGAAATCGGAATTACAACCCTTTGAGTCATAGACTCATTTCCAAAGGCTCCACGTCAGAATAAATATAGACATTTATACAGTACATACATAGAATAAATGTGAGTGAGCAATCATACAGAGTATAAGTACAATGAGCATGGGTTAATGCCTATACATTTGGTAGCTAAAACGGGGCAATGCTATCAACATATTTACCTAATGAGCAGTTAAGACCTATACATTTGGTACCTAAAGCAATGCATGATATGAGCTGGTAGTAAGTCGCCTCAGAGAGGCCTTGTCTTATACATAATATAATGCATTCATAGTCCAGTGCAACTATATGGTAACTGAGGGAGGTGAGGAGCCTGTAGGGTCCTGTTTTACACATTTTTACACTCTTTTTTTTTTTCCAGGATAGCACAACTAAGATACATTATTTGTTTTTCATTGGGGTCCTGCATTTTTATTTTCCACAAAGTTGTTTCTTGTTCTGGTCATGTCTGACAGCATCACCCCAGCCATGTCACTGTCCTTCTCATGGACTTGCTGTACAGATCATCCACCACCTACACAGGACCAAATTGTGGTGGGCAGTCAGCCCTGTCAGTTGTACAAGAGCCTATGGGGGGTGCCGACTCGGACCGTCAGCATTTTTCTTCTCCCGTATGATGTTCTCCCCTGGGGTGGCAGTGTGCAGTGAAGCTGCTGCACATACCTGTAATGGCTCTCATGCATGACAGGTGTCTGGCAGCAAACCCTCCCCTCCTGGTGTTCCTGGCTGTGATGCCAACCAGTCACCAACGGCCCTCGCTCACTCTGGAATGCACATCATTGGCTTGGAAAGTGATAGCCCTACTGTTGTGCTACCAGGTCAGCTTGGTGTCCTGTTTTTACTCATTTTTAAAATGTATTTTTCCAAGACAGGCCAGTTGAGAGGCAATATTTCAGTGGGCTCTGACAATTTGACCCCAAATTTCCAACATAGGCTTTTTATGACATCATGTTATGATCAAGGCAGGTGGGATTTTTTTTAAATCCTATCTGAAAGATTATTTGTGGAGTGACTGCAAAAACATGTTTTCAAGGGGATTCAAAAAATGACACCTGTAATGTTCATCCGGAGGAGGTTTAACTCAAGGGGTATGTTGAAAATCTTGGCCCAAAATCTGCAACAATAAATATATGGGTAAACGGTCTATGTAGAAATCCAATGTTTCTTCATGACTTTACCCATCTCTAACTCAGGGTAACCTCCAAAAACTCAGTACCATATATCATAACATCATTCGATTTGTTTCTGGTCTCCCCAGACGTACCCACTGCTGTGACCTTTATAGAAACTAAAATTGGACCTCCCTCGAGAACAGACTAAACAGTAAAACAGTCACTTCCTTCAATAAAACATCTTTGGGCCGCCTTCTAGACAGTATTATGTCCTTCATCCCAAAGTCAGCCGTCACTCAGACCACTAGAAGGTCCTCCACCCTCTCCTTCTCCTTCCCTTTCTTTCTTACCATGCAAGGCCAGAACACCCTCTTCTACAAGGACTCCAAGCTCTTTAACAGTCCCTCCCCATCTATCACTGAGTGCCCCTCAACAGCTTCCTTTAAGTCTAACCTAAAGTCTCACCTCTCCAATGCCTCCACCTGCTCTTGTCTCTAAATAATTTTGACTCAGGTTGTTAACCTCCCTTTTACATCATAAATTATACAAATACAGGATCTCTGGTATGATAATGTAAGCACTTCTCAGCCTGCACTTCTTATTGTGTATGTTTGTATAATTTTTTTAGTGATTTCTCTGTGTTTAACTGTCCATGTTTCCCCAACCTGTGATCCTTTGCTGTTTTGGCTAACTGTTGTAACCTCCTATGTATTTGTCCAGAACTAGACGCTTGTGAAAATGTGCAGTTTTGCTCACATGCCATTCCAGTATAATTAATAAACTGAAACCAAAACTGAACTTGGTTGTTTTTTCACATTTTGACCTCATATTTTCAACATAGTTTAATTTTTGTTTTTTATTTGAATTTTGTAGCATTACATAGCCAATTAAACATTTTCAAAAACAGAGAAATACAAAACAGTATACAGAAGTCACACTATTGCCGTGATAGACTGAATGAGACACAGTTCTTGTTGGTATGCCTTGGGAGGCAATCAATTATATAGAAAGTTAACAGGAGATCACGTGATGCAGAGCACCTAGTGGCAGCACTGGTCTGGAGCTCCCGCCTTCCACCCTCTATTAACATCTTTTATCTAATTCAGCGGGGTAATTAATTTCTAATATCTGCACAGTTAAGCCTTACTGCCTTCAGCAATTGGCTACTGATTCAAATTTGCATCGCAGTTGGTTCTCTGGCCGTGATGGATGCTGAAATGAGGCAGGCCCCAATCAGGCACACACCACCCACCACACCAGAAAAAATACCTAAGAAGCAAAGGACTCAGATGTTAGCGACGGCTAAGCAAAGCCCCTCTACAGTGGCAGCAATTCCTCTAACTGAAGATCGTTTTCTCCAGGAAATTATGCCCTTTCGCGAAACGCTGACAGACATATCCATGGAGCTTAAAAACATCAAACAAGATATATCCACACTCACCAGAAGAGTCGAAGACTTGGAGGCCCGTTCAGCCTCTTTTGAAACTTGGAGAGGGAAAATGGAGCCTGAGATCATACAATTACATCAACAAATTAGTAAATTACAATTAAAAACCAAAGACCTTGAGGGGAAGAGCAGAAGAAATAATCTACTGATTATGGGTTTACCAGAGGCAGAGAAAGGTTCCGACATTATTACCTTTCTTCAAAAGTTTCTCCAGCAATCATGAGCCCATCTCCACTTGGCCCTTCCTACCACATAGAACGAGCCCATAGATCACTTAAACTGTGACCTCAGCCAGGAGCTCCCCCAGACCAATCATCATGACATTTCTAAGTTTTGTGGAAAAACATTGTGTCTTGACCAAGGTTAAGGAGCTACAGTCAATCACCTGGGGCAGTTCTAAGCTACGAATCTCACAAGATTTACCATTTGAGACCCAACAAAAAAGATCAGCCTTCCATTCTATAGTCAGCAAGTTGATAGCGGCAGGTATTCCCTTCCGAATGCTGTACCCCGCAAAGCTGCAACTCTCCATTACTGGATCCTGGGTATCCTTTGACACTCCAGCTCAGGCAACAACCGACCTCACCACTAAACTGCCCAACCTTTTCCAAGCTGGCTCACTGTCCGGAAAATAAACTTGAGTGCTCAAAGTTCTAGGAGTTTCATCTCCTGACTATTACAATTACACAATTACAGTAACTGTATTTCTTGTATACCTTATAATGTTGGATCCCTGTCTTTTTGCTCCCCATGTTCCTTTTGAGGTTTCTTAGGTAGGCCGCGTTCACTACAGGTAGGCCAGAATTCCTTTTGCAGTTGAGCGAGTCCCCTAGAGAAATAAAGGTAGGAACCATAGTGTTGGTTGCAGTTTCAGGGCTACCTATTTTGGATAGGACAGCATTTAGTCCTATAGCAATTTCCCCTCCCCTAGCACTTCCCCTGCTACGAGATATCATCGGGAATGTAGATTTTTTTTATTGCGCTTCCCAGAGTTAATTTAAATACTGGTAGGTTCACCTCATTTTGCGGAATATTCCAAGAATAATGCTGGTAGGGGGAAATTGCAATGGATACCAGGACGTATTCCAGATTTTCAGGGGTAAGTCCCAAGTCTTATTATTAGCTCTTCATTCTCTGAGGCCTCCCTATTTTTCAATCCGATAACCATCTTAAGAGGGTGTCCAGGTTACCGGTATAACAACCAGAGAGGGGATCAGGGGTACAGTCTCTCCAACAGCCTTGTTCCTTAATGGTTTAAATATTCATATTTTACATCTCCCTATAGGACCATGGCCTTAGTGGTTAGTGATCTAGTGGGTGGAAAGGGGGGAGCTTCTAGTGGATGCTGGCTCAGGGTAGAGCTGTATAGCATACTAGTTCAGGGGTGGGGAGACTTTCTGCTCATACTTCATATATATCTGGTCGAGATATGGACTCAGTTAACACAGCTGCCAGGTTCAAAATACTGTACTTTGGCAGGTACAAGGTTTCTCTTGTTTATTCACTTTATTGAGTGGTCTAGTTAGTGGGGATAGACCCCCTGTGTTGCCCAATGTATTATTTGGTTTAAGGATCCACATCAAACAGAGGTCTGTTGTATATAGTTGCTGGGGTAAAAAGGGGAGGGGGAGGGAAATAAGGGGGATGCTCCCAAAACATTGGAGTGCACCTTTACTACTAAGTTGTATAAGGGTTCCTCTGCTGAGGCACCTAACAAATACACTACTATTTCCAAGCTTTGTTATGGGAATTCTTCAAGTGCAAGTTCTTTTGGTTTATAATTTAAAGGTTTGGGGGAAGGCGGAGAGGGGGAGGACTGGAGTGTGCCAATTGGGTAATGGTTGATTAATGTTTTATTTTGTATGGTCGTTCTTACTTTATGACAGCAATGGCTAATAAACCACTAAAAATTGTTACATGGAATATCAGGGGGGCCAGGGAAATAACGAAGAGATATCAGGTCCTCAAACATTGTGACCTACTCAATGCCAACATAATTCTACTTCAGGAAACCCATTTATTAGCAAACAAAGCAATTTGGCTACAATGACAAGGTATATCTCAAATATTTGCAGCAGGGGAATCCTCCTCAAGTAAGGGAATGGTTATTTTAATTAAAATACACTTGTCATTCAAGGCAGTAACAAAAATATTAGATCCTAATGGAAGGTTTGTGCTAGTTAAAGGGGTTCTTAATAATACCACAGTAGTTCTAGGGTCCATATATGGCCCAGTGGGCAGAGATCCTAAATTATTTATGGATCTAGCCAATAAAGTGGCTACTCTCCTGCCCTCCCCCCTAATTTTGGGCAAGGACTGGAATACATCACTGGCTCAGGACCTGGATAGAACATACCTCCCTTTAAAGTCCCCTTCCCCATCCCAAAAAGCTCTAGGTGATTTCTTAGCTCTTCTAGGGCTATGTGATCCTTGGTGGCTCCTTAACCCTTCCCATCATCTTTTTTCTTTCTTCTCCAATGTCCATCAATCCTGGTCCAGGTTAGATTACATGTTGATCAGCCTTCCTCTTTTACACAGTCTTTGTCAAGCTGGTATTGAGCCTATAGTGATCTCAGATCATGCAGTAGGGTGACTAGTATGATCCCCAGATCCAGATATCAAAAAAGACATATCCTGGAAACTAAACACGTAGCTACTTAAAGAAACAACTATCACTTCCCACATAAAAATGCTTATTCCTGCCTTCATGGAGCTTAATAGGAACTCCACACAAAGGGAGGACCTGGTATGGTGCACTCTTAAATGCTATCTTCATGGTGAATTTATTAAGTTAGCATCCAGAAGGAAAAGACAAAGGGAAGCTAAGGCGGTATTGCTATTATCTCAAATTAGGGAAGCTGAAAAAGCTTTATCATCTACCACCCCCTCGGCCACTCTAAAGCAATTATTAACATTAAGAAATTAATATGCTGATTTGCTAAGAGAAAAAGCTGAATTCACTATTCTTAAAACCAACTCTAGATATGTTGAACAAGGAGAAAAAGCAGGGAGACTACTAGCTCTCCGATTACACACTATAGAAAGCTCTAGATGAATCCCTTCCATACTTGCTGCAGACGGCTCCACCAAAACTAAACCCCGAGATATAGCTCAGGTTTTTGAGTCTTTCTTCTGCTCACTTTATAGTAAAAACCCTTCCTCATCATCACCTCATAGGATAGAGGCTTATCTGAACATTCTGGATCTTCTCTTGTCTCTCGATACAACATCAGACCATCCTGTCAGCTCCAATCACATGGGAGGAAATTGAAAAGGCAATTAATAGTTTATCCCTGGACAAGGCACCATGTCCCGATGGATTTCCCTCCAATTTCTATCGTACTTTTTCTGCAGAACTTGCTCCTCTTCTTCTTAATTTATACAATTATATGTTTAAAGTAGATAATCTAGATCCCACATTATTAGAAGCCACAATAATTCTCCTGCTTAAACCTGATAAACCCCATACAGATCCAGCCAGCTATTGGCCAATATCACTTTTAAATTGTGATATTAAAATCCTAACAAAAATTCTTTCGCTTTGGCTTAAAAACATTTGGTCTTACTTGTTGAGTGCCGAACAAGTCAGGTTTGTACAAGACCACTCCGCAGCAGACCATCTTAGAATGCTGTCCCATATTTTTCAGGCTGCACAATCAGCTCAGTCCCCTGTGGCTCTAATTTTGTTGGATGCCAAAAAGGGTACTTCTTTGGTCTACACTAAAGAAGATGGGGTTCCCCTCAGATTTTATACAGTGGAATCAAACTGTTTACTCTTCACCCTCGGCTAAAAACTTTTGCAATGGTGTTTTCTCCTCCAGATTTCCTCTCCATACTGGCACTAGACAAGGGTGTCCTCTCTCACCTTTCCTTTTCAACCTCTACTTAAAACTTCTCCTTCACTACCTCAAAAATTCACCCCAAATTAAAGATATCCCTATTCTTCATCAACTCCTAATGCTCTCAGTTTATGCTGATGACATTCTTCTTCACTTGGACCAACCAGTATCATCCTTTACACATGTTCTCAGTATTATTACTGAATTTGGGCAATTATCTAACTACAAACTTAATCTTTCAAAAACAGAACTCTTCCCGCTTAATGACCTCAGCCATAAAGTGGAATTTAGCCATTTCAGAATGAAATGGTCACCCCACTTGATTAAATACCTGGGTATATTCCTAACCAATAACCCCATATTATTTAAAAAATTAAACCTTGAAGATTTGGTGACTACAATCCAACAAGACCTTCAAAGATGGGTTGCTCTCCCCCTTTCTTTATGGGGTCGTATAAATATAATTAAAATGAATGTTATCCCCCCATCTTTTTTATCCCTTAAATATGCTGAACATATGGCTACCGATATCTTTCTTTCACCACATTCACTCTATTATCTCTAATTTTGTCTGGGTAGGTAAACACCCCAGAAGATCATTCCTTAAGCTTAGCCTCCCCAAAGATTCGGGTGGTCTCCATCTTCACAACTTCCTATTGTAATTTTGGGCTAGTCATTTATCTAGACTGGGCAGATGGTTTTCCATCATAGATAATATGCATGCCCCCATCTGGCTCCAACTTGAAGGCTGACTTCTGAGGTCTCTTGACTTGCATTCCTCTACCATTTTCTATCAAAATCAACACTTCCTGCTCCACTCCACAACTCGGTTATCAGCACTTCTCTTAGAGTCTTTTCTCTATGCTGGAACTATCTCAAAATTTCCCTTAAACAAGATTTTGGTCAATCCCTGTTTCACAACCCAAACATTAAACTAAATGGATCATCTCTACCACCCAGCTGGCTTCCTCAGCTACAGGGTGTATTAGTGGAGAACCTCTATTCTCAGGATTCTCTTCTCTCCTCTTCTGAAATTCTGGTTAAATTTAATATACCACAGAATCTCATCTTTAAGACCTTCCAATTAAGACATCTCCTTAGTACTTCTTTTGGTCATATACCTAAACCGTCCCAATCTAGACCCATGTTGGTCCAGATACAAGATCTCACAACTAGATCACACTGTGTATCGGCAATATATAATTTTCTTCTATCATATACCTTCCCAGAACCTCTTGAAGGATCTAAAATATGGTATTCCTTACTACTGGATGTATCCCCCCAATTGGGCTTAAATCTGGAAAGATATATAAAAATATCACACCCAGGATAGAATTAGACTCATTCAATATCATATTATAAATAATATGTACTACACCCCTGGTATACGTGCCAAATTGGGCCAACTTCCGGATTCTACTTGCACCAGATGTGGTAAAGCAGAAGGCAACCTGGTACATATATTCTGGCAGTGTGAGAAGGTGGCTCCCCTCTGGCAAACAATACAATCTAACTTAGACCCACTATTAGGGTTAGAGGATCTGTTCACAATTGAAATATGTCTTCTGGGTATATTTTTTTGCTGTTAATTTTTTTTTTTTATTATTTCAGTTTCTTTACAATAATGATAACCCTTATACTAGACAGGATTAACTAGTGAGTTGCTGGTTACATATACAACTCAGCACAGGAGCAAAGAGAGCAATGTTACATGACCTGTACTCACCTCACTATATACGATTTGTTATTTGAAATAATGGAGAGGCAAGGCATCCATGCTCCTCATTCATACCTCATAACAGAGAAGAGAAAGAAAAGGGATTTTGTATCTCAGGTGCTGTCCAGGCTTCTGGCACCCTAGTTAAAGAGCAAACAAACACAAAGAATCACTATTCTATAAAGTTAGATACCCTACATATGATTGAGGAGGCATTTTATTGCCACCTATATATACAACCCTGGTTAGCCAAGTTTTCAGTTCATTTCCACAGTCTTGTTGCCTTATTTGAGATCCTGGTTGCACAGTTCAACCCACACCAGTCTTAGGGGTAGCATATTTAACAAAGGGGGTCAAACAATCCTCGTATATTACAAGGGAGTTACTTATCAAGTGGGAAAGCTTATCCATAGTGGCAATGTGGGCCATGGAGGCAAGGAGTTCTTGGGTACTAGGTATCAGTGTAGTCCACCATTTACATACAAGGAGCCTCTTTGCCTGCATGGCCCATAGAGCCAGCCAACGGTGTTCCAATTTCTTTAAGTGGGGGGCTTCTGATTTTATACCCAGTAACAGCAAAAGGGGGGACTGTGGAATACTTTTTTTTAACACTTTGGTTCCTACTGCACAGATGTTATCCCACACTGGTTGTATCATTGGGCAAGACCAAAGAATATGAACTAAGTCCCCCGGGTGGGAGTTGTATCTCCAACATAGATTAGAGTTTATCACCCCCGCCTTTTGTAACACTACTGGTGTGCGGTACCAGGAGTGTAAAATTTTATTTTGTATTAACTTACTTCTCACATCTATAAAATGTTTCTGAGCCCCCTTCCAGCATTCCTTCCATTGTGCCTTAGTCATTTCCAGTTTTAAAGCCTTTTCCCATTTTTGTTTGGATTTTTCACTTTGGCAGGGTATTAATTCCCAGAAAGCATTATAAATTAAACTGGCCAACCCTTTTTTTTTGGTTATCCAGGATGGGGTACTTAAGGAGCCTCTTTTTGCCACCTGGGTCAGATATGTCTGGGCCACACTCCGTATTTGTAAATACTTCCAAATATCGGAAGTCGGAATTGACCATCTGACCTGCAGGTTGGCAAATGTGTCCACTGCCAGGGCGGATGTGGCTAATATATCCTCCAATCTGGTAATGCCCTTATCTGCCCAGCTTTTCCAGTACACTGCTTTTTTATCTATACACAGATTCCCATTTCCCCATAATGGAGTTAGTTTAACAGGTGCCAAGTCCACCTTCAACTTCCTCCTTACCTTCTCCCAGCACTGCAAAGCAGCCCCTATCGTGGGATGCTTTTTTAAAATTGTTGGAGGTTTATCGTAGATAAGCAATGACAAACAGACTTTTTGACTTACAGCCTGCTCTATGTCCACCCACTGTGGCTGAGGGGAGGAGTCTAATCCTAACCAGCATATGGATTGTGCTAGGTGAAATGACCACTTATACCCTGTAAACCAGGGCAGACACCACCCCCCTACCTTCCAGTGTGCACGCAGTTTATTCCTACTGTACCTGGGAGTTTTCCCTTCCCATAGAAAACTCCCTATTGCCTTATCTATTTTCTGAATCCAGCCCTGTGGCAATTCAAGAAGGATATGTGCCAGGAAATAAAAAATTTGGGGGGCCAAGATCATCTTAATTGAAGCTATTTAACCCGCTAAGGTTAAATGGAGTTTGGTCCATCTGGACATATCCTCTTGCATTTCCACCAATAGAGGGCGGAGATTATATTCCCATAATTTTGAGAGGACGGCAGGAAAACAAATACCTAAATACATGATATTTCCCTTAGCCCATTTCAAGCCCGTGTCCCCTAATACCGAGGGTTGACACCTGGAGTTAAGAGGAAGAACTTCGGTTTTAGTAGCATTTATTCGAAGTCCAGAAATTCCCTTAAAATGGCTCAGGGTAGCAAGTATAGAAGATAACGCCTCACCTGTATCTGCTATTAGGACCAGAAGGTCATAGGCATATAAAAGAGTGGTGTACTCTATGTTTCCAGCCGATATCCCTTTTATAGACTGCCCTGAAGACACGCCGCTAATGGCTCAACAGCTAACACAAATAAAAGGAGGGAGAGAGGGCACCCTTGCCTTGTGCCACGGGCCAACTGAAAGGGTGGGGATAGAGTAGAATTGGTCAGTAATCTGGCCATTGGGGAAGTATACAAGGCTTTTACCCAGGATTGAAAACGAGGGCCTATTCTCAGCTTACCCAATACCTCCTGGAGATAATCCCACTCCAGGGAATCAAAAGCCTTTTCGAAATCTATAGCTATTGCAGCCGTGGAGTGTGTAGTTGAGATGCAATATGGGCTAAGTTGATTAAGGTTCTAAGATGACCTGCACTGTACCTACCAGGGACAAACCCCACTTGAGAGGGATATATTAACTATGGTAACAAAGAACCCAATCTTAGTGCTAATGCTTTGGTGAATATCTTGCTATCCACGTTTAAAAGTGAAATCGGCCTGTAGCTACCCGGGGAAGTAGGATCTTTCCCTTTTTTGGGCAATACAGTTATAACTGCCTCCCGTAGCGTGGGCAGAAGCATCCCTTGCACCTCTGTTTCAGCATATACTTGTTGAAGTATAGGAGTAATAACATCTGCTAATGCCTGCCAGAATTCCACTGAATAACCATCCTCCGGGGCTTTCCTGGTTTGAGAGAAGTAAGGCCTTGTTTATCTCTTCTGCAGTGTATGGGCGCTCCAATAATTCGCCTGCTGTGAAGTTACCGAGGGAAGTTCCACTGTTTGTAAAAAATCCTGAATTACTTGGGGATCCCCTTGTCTGGATGAAGAATACAGAGCTTTATAATATTCTGCCATGACTGCATTTAACTTCCCACTGTTAGTACACATCCGTCCTGCAGTGTCTCTCAGCCCAGCTATATATCGATCCATTTGCTGTTTCCTTAGCCTATATGCTAATACCTTCCCCCCTTTCTCTCCTCCTTTCCAGTATTTATGCTTCAACCTCAATATTGATAATTCCGCTTCTTGATAAAAGAGAATTTATTCTCCATTTCAAGGCCTACTATCTTCCTTCTCAGAGAGTCATGCCTTGCTTTCCTTTTGCTCCTTATGCTGTCTCTGTACTTTTTTAGCTCTCCTTCCAAATAACTTTAATTTTGTTCCTATCTCTTCTTCTTGCCCTGCATAAGCAATAATCTTACCTCTCTTGGTGGCTTTAAAAGCCTCCCACCTGACCCCAGCTGTGGTGTCCTGTGCTGGATTTTCCACAAGGAATCTCTGGACCTCCTCCTTAGCCCATTCTAGGAACTTTACATCCTTTACTAACAGGGGCTCTAACCTCCAAGAAGTAGATACAGGGGAACAGGGGCCCCATGTTACAGACAAATACACCGGGGCATGGTCCGAAATTATAATGAGAAATATATTAGACTCCCTAACTGCCTGCGTAATCTGTGGGGATGTTAAAAGAAATCAATACGGCTATATGAATTGTGTACCAGTGAATAAAATGAATAATCTTTCTCCCTTGGATTCAGTGTCTGCCAAATATCTGTCAATCCCTGGTCACCCATCCAGTTTACCAGAGCTCTTCTACCCCTCCCATGTGCTGCATCATCTTTTTTAAGAGTTTTATCCATCATAGGGTCTGGCACTAAATTAAAATCACCTCCAACAATAGTGGGCATATTGTTTTTATTCATGTCTAGAAGCACTTGGGATGTTTGGTGGAAAAAGGCTGCATCATCCTCATTTGGCCCATAAATATTCCCCAATACTATAGGCCCGGTGGGAGTCTGAAACGTAACCATCACCCATCTGCCCTGCTGGTCTGCCCTAGAGGTGGTAAGAGCCCAGTGCAGTTGCTTGTGTACTAAAATAGCTACTCCATGCTTTTTTGTAGTAGCTGGAGCATGAATCTCTATACCTACCCAATCCCTTTTCAGTAATCCATGACCCTTCCCATCCAGTTTAGTCTCCTGGAGGAAAACCACTTGGGCTTTAATCTTTTTCAAGTATGACATTACTTTCTTCCTCTTCATCGGTGTGTTCATGCCTCTCACATTCCAAGTGATACAAGTCAGTTCAGCCATATTCATACCCTCTGAAAAGCCATAAAATATAAAACGCCAGGTTAGAACCACCGGTGAGGATGGAAGGTTGCCACTTTGCCACACACCAGTGCCCGTAGCCCTGCCCAAATTGGAATTCCAGATCTCGTGATGCTATTAAACCCCCTTTCTCTTGTGCAACCAGGGTCCCAATAGCTTTATACATACCCCTACCCATCCTTGACACCCAGGTTATACTGTAAGGTACATCAAACAAGTACCCCCCTAAATTCCTAAACACTACCAAACAAAACAACCACACACTAAACCTATTTACACATTGCACTTCTGTGCTCTGTTGGAGCCATCCTGCGTATAGGATCTTATGCCTCCCAAATAGGGGCCCGATCTGCAGAATAGTTCCTGGGGTCGTAGCCATCTAGGCATGGCTCGACCCAGTTCTACTCTGTATATCGAAATCCATAGCCATCCAAAAAAGAAATCGGTCGGGGGGGAGCTGCGTGCCAGGATGCACCACCAGGATCCAGCTTGCCTTCCTGGGATACCCTCTGCAGCCCTGCAGTCAGTTGACTGTTAAAGAACCAGGCCAAAATGAACTAACACGGGAAAATCCCGTTTACACCCTCCGTGGTGTTATATCTCTTCCCACAGCATCATTGACATAAATTTCAATATATCACATCGATAGGGCCCTAAAAAAAAAAAAGAATCTTGAATGCATCGTTTTATCCTATCGGCCCTTCTATCAATAATACGCTGGATCTACTTCCCAACCCAGCTATATATCAGCGACTACTCAGTCCTACGTTTTAATGCTACCCAGGCCCTTATACTTCCCTTCCCCTGCTAAATTAACATGCTAAAGCGCATGAACCGCTCATTATACAATTACCTCTAACATACCCCAGGCACAGTTTGGAAGCACAACACACCTTCATTTAATCACTGCCACATCCCACCCTCGAGTAAACACCCACATAGAATCATTTCCAGCCCTGAGATCGATATACCCTGAAAGGGTCAAAAGTCTCAATGTCTCGTGATCTCATGGGCCTGGATTTAAACAGGCCATACATAGCACCCCAGCCCAGGTAATAGTTGCTCTACCTGGATACCTCTTGCTGCCCTGTACTTAAACAGATACACTACTTATCTAATCAGCATCCGAAGTTACTGCTCCTGTCCTGAGCCTGATGCCTCGGTGTTGCTGTTTCAAAGGCTTAGTCTCCTTCACGGGCTTCGGATGCTGCACCTGGAGATTGCTGATCCTTCTGCAGTTCTTTGTCACCATTGACCTCCTCGCCCACCACACTTCCCGTGATACCACTGACCTGGGAGTCTTCTTTTACTCCAGAGGATCCCTCTTCAGGATGCACATTTGGGGGGGGGAGATCTCAGAACTTCATAGGGGTTACGAGTCATATAGCGCACCAGGGCCGTACTTTCACTCCATTGTTCCTCCCGATCTGCTGTCTCATTATTCAAATTAGTTCTGATATGGGGGTGATCTCTTCGCCTATGGTTATCCTTGCAGTTCTCTTTCTACTCCGACGAGGGAGGCAAGCGGCTACTTCAAACTGTGTTTCAGAGTCTGTCGCCATCTCCTCTGTTTCCAAAAGGTCTGGGCCTGCATTGAAACTAGGCAGTTCACCTAGGCATCTGTTCAAGAAGTCCTCCAGGGCTACCGGGGTATCAAAGAAAAGTGGGGCCCCATTATGTACTATCCGCATGGTGGAGGGGTACCTTAGGGAGTATTGAATCCCCAATTTTTGCATCCTATGTCGTAAGGGAGTATATTCTCTTCTCTTAAATGATAGCTCCTTAGAAAAATCTTGATACAGTGATATGAGGTGCCCTTGCCAGCTCAGGCGACCCACTTCCCTGGCCCGTTGCAACAGAGCCTGCCACGTATTAAATGATAGCAATTTGAATAAAATGGCCCTTGGTTTGCCTCCTTTCCCTGGTGCTGGGATAGTAGCTCTGTGCACCTTTTCTATCTCCAAACGAAAATCTGACTGTAGCCTGAGAATCTCAGGGAGGGCTTGTTGAAGGAACCGACCAGTGTCTTTTTTTTCCATACCCTCCGGAAACCCTATTACCCGTAAATTGTTCCTTCTGCTACAGTTTTCCAAATCGTCCACTTTAGCCAAAAGCATATTTATTTTCCCCTGTTGATCTCTCTGTATTCCTTTAATCTCTTCAGTTTGGGACTCTTGCACCTTCATTTTCTGTTCAACTGTTGTTATGCGCCCTGCCAATTGTTTGATTGCTTCAGTGGTGTGATGAGACGCCTCCATTACCTCATCCATCCTAAGCAATAGCTTTTCAAACAGGCCATTGAAGTATGTGAGATCGAGCCCTGAGCGCAGCGCCTCCGCCATTTTACAGGCCGCAGTATTGATAAAGGGGATTTGTTGGTTGTTTCGGTTATTTCCTTTAAAAATTCTCCCCCCGTCACGCACCGGAGCTCTTTATACTCGCTGCCCGGTTCTTACAGTCGTTTCATAATCTTTCCCGATGCTGATCGACGGATATAAACGTCCACATGCAGCAGCTCAAAATTTTAAGCTGCCATCCAGTTTAGCCGCTAAGCTACGCCCCCTCTTCTGGGTATATTTTCCAACATTGTGGTTAAAGAACGTAGATTCCACATGGAAATAATCTCAATGGTGGTCAAAAAACTTGTACCCAAGCATTGGCTGGATCAGCTAGTCATAACATATTCTGAGTGGCTTAATGATTTATCTGTTAGTTTCAGAACTGAACGTTTAATTGCTAGCTTTCGTAATAACTTATTATCTTTTGACAGGAAATGAGGCAAATTACATGCTTTGTATTTGCATTAATCTTACTCTAAGTTTTAGTTCAATAGGCCCCCAGGTTGTAACTCTAGTAGTGGTATCCCAAGTCTATAATATTGGCACACTCCAGGGGTGGGGGAGGGAGGACGGGATGGTGAGGGGAGATTGGGGTGTAGTAGTTTTATGTATATGTTTCCTGTTTTTGTTGTGTATCATGTACTATTCCTGACACTGACTACAGATTTTGTACCTTTTGGTTCTATATAAAAACTAATAAAGACTTGTTGAATTTAAAAAAAAATATATAGAAAGTTAACAAATATTGCACAATGAACCTAAATGTACAGCCAATGCCTGAGATGCATATCAAAATTAGTACTGTGGGGCCACAAGCCCAACTAGTCTGTTGACAATACAGTGGGATTCTGCACTTCCGAGTTGTAAAATCTGCTGAATGTGGCTGTTTAAGAGCAGGGGCTTTCCACAAATTGTGCTATATTTGTTTTGTTGTATGAGAAACAGTGGATCTGCTTTTTTCAACAGAAAACAGTTCCTGGGATTTGAAAGACTAATGTTTGATATAAAACATTATGTTATGATCAAGAAAAAAAGCCTGGAAGGCAATCCATTATAGATTTTTCATGTGTCAATGTTGCAAAAGCATCCTGCAAGTTTTGATTAGTTGGGAATTGCATTTAGTTTGCATACATAAGCGGTAACATTTTGCTCATGTCTTTACTTTGCAGTGGGAGTTGTACTACTTTGTTTGCTTTAGTTGTTACTGACAAGCAAAGTAGAGTGTAGAAATCATTAGCATTTTTGCCTCATCCTGGGAGGATGGTGGTACAATTACAAACTGATATTGAATCAGGTTATGCTCATACTTGCCTCTGGGCTTGAAAGAGCAGAAGGTTATTGGTTCTAGCACCCCACCAGCTACTTGTGGCTAATACCCACAACTGACACTGTAGTGCAGTATGTGGGGGGGGGTGCCGCACAGTTGAAGTGCCATCCTAAATGAGACTTTAAAGTGAGGCCCCTTCTGCCCATCTTTGGTCACTGTCCAGGTGGATATTCAAAATCAACGCACTTATTGATAAAGAGTGCAGGAGCTTCCCCTGGTATTGTGGCCATTACTGTCAATGAAAGAGGTTCATATGGATTACTGCCAGGACGCACCTGAGAATGAGCTATCCCAGCTCAATTTGCCTTTCCTGGTTAAAAATTTACAATGCTGCTAGCACTTTTTTAGGAGGCAGTATAACACAGTGGTTTTAGGCTCTGAGCTGCAAACCTGGAGACCTGGGTTTGAATCCCACAGCCCCCAGTTGCATACTGTATGACTCTGAGCAAGTCACTTAGCTTCCTTGTGCTCCCAGATCACACCTGTAAACACGCTTTCAGCTTAGTGCATCTCTCCTGGTTAAAAAAAAATGAAATAAACAAATACATCTATTGGCTATTGGTGTTTTTTAGTGAATGGGGCAAATTTGGCCAGGATACCAGGGGAATTCCCTTACTGTTTTTGAGCAGTGCCATGGGATCTTTAATCTCCACCTGAGCAACCACTAAAATAAGCAGCCCGAACCTCAGATTAATGTCTTATTTGAAAGATGGAATCTTCAACAGCACAGTGTCCCCAAAATACCACACTGGGCTATCTGTGTGGTTTCTTTTAACTAAGAGGACAGCGTCCCCTGCAGAGCATCCAACACCACCTCCTACAACTCCTTGTGTTCATTGGAGGTCTCTCATCTGACGATAAGCTTGACATTGCTGAGTTTTTGCGATCCAACTAGTGGCAAGGCCTTCACTTTCTGCAACACAAAAATAACAAGAACAAAAAAAATTGAGAAGTGAGTGGGTCTCACCTTTTCTGTTTACATTGTTCACCTTCTGAAAGCCTGTACCTCTCCCACTTTGTTGTCATTTCCCATTATAGGAAATGGATTTTTGAGAAATGTAAATTTTAGAACACGTTGTTTTCTCTATTATTATAAAAAAATAATGCAAGGTACCCCGTTGCCAATGTGTAATGTAAATTAATGACAATCATAATTTTGACTGCATAGCTTGATAGAAAGCCAGGATTTAAGTTCAAAGCAATAAAAACCTAAAGCAGAAAGTGTTTGAACTTGCCTTTTATTTGTAGTGTACATTCACGTGACTTTTAAACCAAATTTGTGAGGTTATGCCTGAATGGTACTTTGTTTTTTAGTTGTGTCCAGCAGTTAGGGCGAGCACTGCTGCCATCTCTGAGGCAAAGCAGCTGATTATAGATTTTAACCTGTGGTTTCCTAATCAAATAATGTGAAAATTATATGCAATGATACTCTTAAGCTGCTGGCTGCAGCACCTGCTTGTCCTCCATATAGACAGCTGTTTTGATCTTTAGTGACAAAATGTGCAGAACTGTTTCTCCGCAGAGTCTCTGGCTTTCTTGTTTCGCGTGCATCCTTCCCCACAGCACCTGTGCTGGTTTCTGAACATCAGTGCCACAGAAACCTCGGTATTGGTGTTGCAATGACTCAGCCCTAGCCAAACTGCAGACACAGGATGAGTACACAGGAAGATGTAACCTCCTGGAGCCACCCCATGTACCCCCCTTCCCCACCAGAAAAACCTCATGTGACTGACCCAGGAAAATTCAATCTAAGTAAATCTGAGGCAGCTGAGATCTAAGAAGCTGCTGGCAGCATAATTGGAAAAGGATCATCCCCAGCTGGAAATAAAACGTGTGGAAATGAATACTCACCAAAGAACTTCCCCTTTTCTATGTAAGAAAAATGACTTTTACTTTTTAATTCATTTTTAGGGATCTTTTGTTATTGGTGTACAAGCTGTTTTAAGTGAGATTTGGGAAGTTTATGTATTTTTAAAACTCTAGTATCCTTTTCCCTATTTAATCTGCTTTCTATATTTACTGCTAGACCACTAGGGCTGTAGCCATTCTACAGTACCAGTACGAAACTGGTTTCTTGCTTCTGCTCTGTAACCACATTCAACTTTTACATGCTAAAAGGGTCTTAAACTCTATTTTAAAGCAGTCAGGAGTTCAGAGGCAGTGTGTATCAGTGGTAGCACTCTCGTTTGCTGAGCCAGAAGGTTTAGTTTCAGTCCCAAACTAGAGAGTTAGGTTCACATCCAATGCAAACACTAGGGGGTGCAACCTCCTTGGAGGAGCCATCCTTTGTGTTAAATGTTAGGCTAGGTTCCCCTTTACTTGTCTCTGGTGGCTGTCACATGGGATGTCAGAAATATAGCTCTGGTGTAGGAGGACGGGAATGTGTCCAGTGTGATCCCCATCTTCAACAAGGGGGCAAGGCCAGACAGACCTAAGGAATCACTGTTCCCTTTCACAGCCAGTGAGACTGAAATCAATGCTGGGAAAGGTGCTAGAGGCTAGTATGATGGGCAGAATAATGGGCACTTGATTGAGGCCAAGGCTCCCCCTCCCTCTCAGCATGGTTTTGTGATGGGCAGCGTATGCAAAGCCATTCTTATCAGCTTCTTTGAGGGGTGCCAGAGAAGTGACAGTAGCAGACCTAGTCTATCTAGAGGTCTGAAAGGTCAAGGACACTGATGCATGACAGGCTTCTGTGCAAAGTAAATCAGTGTGTTATACACAAGACACGCATGAGCTTGAGTGTTAACTGGCTTTTCGTCATCATGGAGAAGGTTGCGATAGATGGACACTGCCCCAGATTGAGAAAGGTACTCAGCTGTATGCCTCAGGAATCACTGCTGGGGACACTGCAATTCAAAATTTACAGCAGGCTGCTTAAGTTTGCAGAGAACACTCAGTTGGCCAGGGTGGTGGACTCTGTTGAACACTTAGAGACAATCCAAAGGAGGACCTGAACAAGCTAGGTGATTGGGCAGATTCATGGAGTCTCAGATTCTATGTAACCAGATGCAAGGTGCTACACTTAGGGAGGAAAAACAGAGGTAGGACATATATGCTGTGTTGGGCTCCTCGTTCTGCAGGAGAGGAGACAAAAGACCTGGGGTCATAATAGAGGAGAGGCTGAAGCATGGAAAGCTGTGCATCAACACTGTGAAGGAAGCTGGCAAAGAATGCTGGGGTGCAAGCTGATGCGCATTAAAAGAGGGGAGACCATCTGAGCAGGTGGCATAATCCTGCCACTTTACAAGGCCCTGGTCAGGCCCCATCTGGATTACTGTGTGAGGTTCTGGACTCCTCAGTACAAAAGTAGCATTGACGCAGTCAAGAAGATGACACACAGGGTACCCAAAAATGATCAAGGGTTTATTGAAAATAACACATTCCTCTCTGGTGCAAAGGAGAAGGGCCACGATCTCACTCATCCACATACTTAAGGGTATTACAAATGTTGAACACATGGAGAAGTTTGATCTGGTATTCTCCAGACTGTTGTAGAAACACACCCAGAAGCTCAAAGGTGGTAAATCTGGGGGTTAAGTTAGCAAGCACATATATCTGAGAGGGTGGGGAACGTATGAAACAACCAACTGAACCATCAGAGACAGTACATATGAAGACAGAACAATCCTTTTTTTCAGTTAATTTCTTTATTGAGCTTTAAAGTTATAACATGCATTCATACAATCTAGTCAGTACAGTGAGATATACATTCGGCGTCAGTAAATATGGTATCTGAATGGGTTAGAGTTGCATTTACCATCTAACTACTACTTACAGATACTTTAAAAGAAACTGCTGTAAGTATAACTGTCACCTAAATGAAATTCTGTAGTGTATAAATCTTTATCTTATTGGACTACTAATCTCGGGCAAGGAAGGAATACTTTCTAGTAGGCTACCCCCCCAAGGGGGCCCTCATGGGTAAGCCTGCTTTATTGTAAAAATCTGACACGGTCTATGAAATGAGAGGGCAGACAGACAGAGGACAGCCCTTCAGGGAGAAATGAAGAGGTCCTTGCACTGGGTGCCCACTTGGGAGTTAGGCCTGTCTTGTACAAACTATAAAAAAGGTGACCACCTGTCAAGGATCTTCTGGGTAGTATGGGTCACAAAATGGGTTATTCTAGAGAAGGTAGCTAATTTCCCCATTGCCATGAACCATTTTTTAAATGTAGGAATTTCAGTGGATCCGCAGTTTCTGAGGATCAGCCTTTAGGCTTCCACTGAGGCCTGTGTTAGCCATAATCTGCATGAGTTTCAGCAGGCTATTAGCCTGCTCCACAAAGTATTAACATGGCAGGGGATAAGTGGATATTACATTGTAAGATCTCAGAGTAGCAGGCCATGACCTTTTTCTAAAAGGGGAGAATGATGTCACACTGCCATAAAATGTGAAGCAGAGCTGCCCCAGGGGCTCTGCATCTCCTGCAGTTGTCATGTTGCATACTGTAAGACCCATAGTTTGAAGTTGTACCTGAGTGTGGTACCATAAGTGTTGAATCTTGTTTTGAATAAGAAGGTTGCGAGGATCCCCACATGCCTTGTGAGCAGTTGTCCAGCAGCGCCACCACTCCTCTTCAGAGATGGCTACCTGTAACATCCTTTGCCATTTTGATTTGGCCAGAAGCGAAGGATTGGAGCCCTTATCCCTCAACATTTTATAGATACGACCCTCTAGACCTACAGAGGAGTTTAGCCATGCAGAGATTGGCAGCTTCATTTTGTGGCCCTCGCCACTGGATTTGCAAATCAGACATGGACATTCCCCTTTTGACCAAACCTGAAACAGATTCCTGAGCTATAAATATTTCCAAAAGTCCTTCTTTGGCAGATTATGCTTCTCTTGCAATGTAGTGAAAGATTCCATTACTTACCTGTTGGGCGTTAACACATCCCTGATTATTTGAATATGATTATTAGTCTGCCAAGTTTTCCAATAGAAGGGTCTATGGCCGATGCACCAGTGAGGGTTGTTCCAGAAGGAAGTATGTATCCCCAGGTTTAGGCAGGACTTTGTAACTTGTCTGACCTTACACCACGCCAAGTGTGCCACATTCACGGTTAACCATTTATGGAATCTTTTAGGGAGAGTAAATCCAAGATATGCGATAAAGTCAAAATCAGCACAACTCCATGGCAGTATAAATTAGCTTTACATTCCTATTAGTCAGAGAATTCATTTCTTGTTCCTCAGACATCTGGAAAATGGAATTCTCTAAGAAATGAATTCTCTGACTAATAAGAATGTACAGGGCACGGGATAGATAATGGACCTCCAGCATGTATTAGCCAGTCCCTACATACACTATTTATTATTTTTCTACCCTTGCTTACTATTATCTGAATACTAGGTTGTTTTTAACAGTTTTAGATTTTATGATTTTTTTGGATTGGTAGTGGTATTTATGTCACTAGATTGTATAAAATTAATTTGTTTGTGCTAAGCACTTTATGGTCCAGATATTCAAAAGGTTTGCACGTGGCGAAACAGTATTGTGCCATGCACAACCCACTGATGCGCCCTTGTGTGATATTCAAAAGGGAAAAGTGCGCCACACAAATCCCGATGCACCGGAGCGCATCAGTAATGTATGCAGGCACAGGTGGGGGGGCGTGACCATGCATAGCCTGCACAGCCCGATATTCAGCTCGGGATGTGCAGAGTCATGCATGCGCAACCCCTACCTGTGCCTGCACAAAGTTAAGCCTCCCAAAAAAGGAACAAGGGATGGCCACCCACAGGTGAGCTGCCGCATTGCAGGGCACAACACGGCAGCTGCCACCTGTGGGTGGCCACCTGAGTTCCTGCCGCACCTGGCGGCACCCCCCCATGCCCCATCGCGGGCATCCATGTAGCGAAATCCTCCCCTGTCCAATATCCCTGGTGGTCCAGTGGACTCTATGTGCCCGGATCGCAGGCATCGTGAATATAACCCCCCACGCCTAATATCCCTGGTGGTCCAGTGGACCCATCGCTGCCTGATCACGGGCATCTGTAACTCATAAAATACCCTACTACCCTGGTGGTCTAGTGTACCCCCTCCCCACCCACCTACCACCCCGCCGCACCGACTGACAGTTAGCTGCACGCCATTGGTTCACAGCGTGAGCCAATGGGCGGCAGCCCATAACGTACAACACAGTCCAGATATGTGAATGTTAGCAATGCTAGGGGAGCTGATTTATTTTCCCATCCTTTTCTGATTCTGTTATAACCCTGAGTTTACCATTATCTGCAGATTTTGCAGACCAACCATTTAGTCCTCTGTCCATATCTCTGATATTAATATTCAATAGGTTGGTCCCAGGACAGACCTATGGGGGACCCCACTAGTGACATTAATGCATTCTGAAGATTAACCTTTTATTTTAATTTCTGTTTTCTACTATTATGCCAATTATGGATTTCCATATGGCTGTTAGGTTTGTGTTGAGAGGTGTCGCTGGAGTGGAGGAGACATAAGGTTGTTATGCTCCTGGTTTGCAGAGCCAACAGGGACAAAAGATCAGAGAAAATCTTTGATCTGAAACAGAACAGTAACATAGTTAACAACAGATACACAGGCAAAAACATGAAGGAGAATTATTCAAATCAGACAGAAGAAAGCTGGGTAGCTTTGAAGTGGGTCCAAAGGTGATTAATTGAGTAAGACATTGGTTAGGGGATAGGCAGCAGAAGGTGGTGGTAAATGGAGTTCACTCTGAGGAATGGAGGGTGACCAGCAGGGTGACTCAAGGATCAGTGCTGGGGCTGGTCCTCGTTAATGTCTTTATAAGTGAAATTGCAGAGCAGCTGGAAGGGAAAGGAATCTGCTTCATTGGGAATGGCACAAAAATCTGAAATAGGGTGGACACTCCAGGGGTGAGAAGAATGGGCAGTGACCTGAGAAAATTCAAGGACTGGTCAAGGATATGGCAGTTTCAACACAAAAAAGTGCAAAATAATGCACTTCAGGCACAGACACCCAGGAGCAGAGAACAAAATGAGTGGTGTGTTACTGATGACCATCAAAGCGGAAACAGACCTGGGGGTACTCATATCTGGTGACCTAAAGGTGGCCAGGCAGGGTGACATAGAAAAATAGAAACATGGACCCTGATAGCAGAAACAGAGCAGAGGTCCATCTAGTCTGCCCATATGCCCTAAAATCCCTGGAACCTGTTGGGAGACAGTTGGGAGGGCTAGTGAGATGCTGGAGTACCTAGGGAGGAGTATCACAAGCAGAAAGAAGGAGGTGGTTTTGCTTCTGTATAGAGCTGGTAATACTAGAGTACTGTGTACAGTTCTGAAGACCACACCTCTAGAAGGATGCAGACAGAGTGGAAGCTGTTCAGAGGAGGACAACTAAAATGGTGCAAGGTCTGCATCAGAAGCCCTGTGAGGTGAGACTTAAGGACCCAAATATGTACACCCTGGAAGAGGGGAGGGGAGGGGAGGGAGAGGGAGGATATGATAGCGACCTTTAAATACAGTACCTAAAGGGGGTAAATAAGGTACAGCAGGGAAGAATTTTCAGAAAAAAGTGCTCTAGAACAAGGGTCATGATATGAAGCTGGAGAGGGGTAGATTCAGAAGAGATGTGAGGAAGTACTTCTTCACAGAGAGAGTGGTGAATTCCTGGAACAGCTTTCCAGTGGAGGTGGTGGAAGTGAAACCGTGGTGGGGTTCAAGAATGCATAGAATAGGCACAAGGAAATCCTAGGGGAAGGAAGGATGAGAGGGATAATGGATCGGAGATCATGTAGGATTTGTGATGTTACTGTAGGCAGGGAAAAATGGGCAGACTAGGTAAGCCAAGTGGTCCTTATCTACCTGCAAATTCTATGTTTAGAGAGAGAGAGAGAGACCAGCACTAGTTAAAGGCCAGGAGTGCTTGAACTGCTAACTCTGTATCTGCTTAAATGCCTGTAGCAAACAAGACACTGTGCTACTGTAGTATTCCTAACAGTACACTCTTTTATTGAATAAAAGAAGTGGTACTCACACAGCGTGCTTGAAGTCAAATAAAACGTCAGATAAATCCAATCTGATAAATCCTTGTAGGTACAGGCATAAAACTACACTTCCTCCAACCAGGAAGTTACTAAAGGTTTCAAGTCACCTGACACTTTTCACAAGTGATGTACTTTGTCAGAGGTTGACATTGAAACCAGAGTGGCTCTCTTAAAGAGCAGGTTTTGAGTATGAATTGTTCTCCCCCCAACATATATGGCAGCTTTCCTTCCAGTTAAGACATTCATCCATAAAGTTCAGTTTTTTTCAGGCTGTATTTATTATAAAAACACTCGTAAAAAAGCTCCATGGAGCAGGCAGCCAAAATGTTAGCATTTCCGTACCTGTAGCCACATCCCCACTTTTGCACGTTTTGTGATGTCAGTACAAGAACGGCACAGGGACGTGCTCCATAGACTACAATAGGGACAATTTTTACAAGCTGTTTTTATACTTTTAAGTGCCAAATTTGAGAAAGGTAGGCCACCGCTCAACTAACAAGGACTTTGTTAGTTGAGCGGTGGCCTTCCTTTCTCAAATTCTACACTTAAAAGTTTAAAAATAACTTGTAAAAATTGCCCCCATTGTAGTCTATGGAACACCCCCCCATGCTGTTCTTGTCCTGATATCATGAGACGTGCAACCGTGGGGGTGTAGCTCCAGGTATGGAACTGCTAGCGTTTTGGCTACCAGCTCCACAGAGCTTTTTTACAATTGTTTGTATAATAAATACAGCCTGAAAAAATTTAACTTTATGGATGAATGTCTTAACCAGAAGGTAAGCTGCCGTATGTGTTGGAGGAGGGGAGAACAATTCACACTCACAACCTGCTCTTTAAATCCCCTCATCTCTTAAAGGGACAGTACCATTTATGTCACAACTTTATCAGTTCAAAACAGCATCCTGGTACATTTTCCTGCTTCTTAAACTAATTAAAAACATTAACCAGTGCTCAACTTCAAAAAACATTTTCCACGTTTTTAAGGGTACCTAGTTTCAATGTGTTAAAAAAGCTTAAAATAGCTACGAAAACTGATAGAGAAGAACTGCCTAAAGTTTTATTTGTACATAAAATTGCAGCATACCAGAGGTAGTTGCAGGTACAAACCTGTAAAAGAAAGAGAGAGAGAGTGAAATAAGTAAATATGACCCTTCCACATGTAGCTAAATAAATATATAAACATTTATACTTTTTAACTTCTTATTCATTTAAAAAAAATACTTCTTTTTTAAAAAGGGTTTAATCTCCATTCTGTCATTTAATTCTGTTTTTTCTATTGCTTTCAAAAAATAAAGCCAATACTGTTATCTTAGAAGCAGATTATTATAACCCCCCCCCCCAGGTTTTTCGATTCCAGTAAATGTGAAATTATGCTCTTCTGTTTTTCTTGCTTTAGGCTAGGGCATAGTGACATCACCATTTTCCATGGCCCTGATGTGTTCACTGATTCTAGTTTTAAAAGCACTTTTCATTTTTCCAATATAGAAGCTACCACAGCTGCAATCAGCCTTGTATATTAACCCACAAGTTCTGCATGTCAAAAAGCCCCTTACATCAGGTTTCCTATTCTGTCACTGGGTTAGCAGAGATTTTTGTGTTTTTCACTTTACAACAAAATTTACAGTTGCCACCTTTGTAGCTGCCATGATTTCTCCTAGGTAGCCACATGCGAGGGTTCTCTTCTACAGGTTGTACAGAGTGAACTACAGTATCTTTGATGCTTTCCCCTTTTCTAAACACAATTCTTGGCGCAGCTCCCTTTAGTTCTTTAGGTCCAGTATCTTGGGAGACCATATGCCAATGTTTGTTTACTATCTCCCTTATCTGTTGGGACTGGGGATTATATGTACTAACAAAAGTGAGTAGTGGCTCTTTGGTCTCCTTTTTCTCCCTTTCTTGTAATAGTGTTTCCCTAGGCATTGCATCAAACCTTTGTCCTAGATCAGGTTAAAACTATAGCTTCTGTCCAACAATTTTGCTGTTAGTTCATCTGCCTTTTTTTATACTTTCCTTCTGTACCACAGTTATGATTGATTCTAACTGCCCTTTTGGAATGACTTTGACAACATGTGGCAAGTGGCTACTACTAGCCAAAAACAAAGTGTTCCTATCTGTACTTTTCCTATACAGATCTGTCACCACACCCCCTTTACCAAGCTGCAGCAAAACTTCTTTCGATGGGCCTAACTCGACACATGTGCCTAGATAGAATCTAAATGCTGCCAAACCCCCCTCATGAGGGATATTTGTGTACAATGATATCACATCAAGTGTCACTAATAGGCTTTCATCCTCAATGGACAGTTTTTCTAAGACCCTTAAAATCTCCCCTGTATCTTTTATGTACAACGGAATATTTTTAAATAAATCAGCTACAGTATATGAAAATCCATATATTTTGCTAGGAGTTCAGTTAATGAGTCATTACCCAAACTTATCGGTCATCCAGGAGGGTTTATCAAATCCTTGTGGATTTTCAGGAGGCAGTAGAATATAACTCTAACTGGACACTCCACTGTCAAGTACTCAGCCACCTGGGGCAGAAACCACTTGTTTTCTTTAGCCAGTTTCAAATAACTGTTTATTTTTATTTTAAAGTCCAAAGTTGGATCTTTTTTAATTTTTTATAAAATGCACTAATGTTCAATTGCCTATAAACTTCTTTTTCATATACCTCACTGTTTAACACCACAATAGCCCCTCCCTTGTTTGCAGATTTTATAGCTATCTGTTTGTTTTCCCCCAATGTCTTTAAGCATTCATTGCTTATATTATGATAAAAGCTATTGTCAGTCTCTTCATAAAGTTTATTTATATAATTTTCACAGCTCTTAATGAAAGTCTGTAGAGCTAGTGACATGGGAGGGCAAAATAAAGACCATGGCTTAAAAATACCTTTTTTCTGTGTCCAAGAAGTTTGTGTTGCCTCACCTGTTTCAAAGTCCCCATAGGTGTTTTCTGCAATTTTTATGACAAAGAAATATTTTTAAACTAAGGTTCTGTCCCATTTTATTTAAATCCACAATAGTTTGAACTGAGTCAAATTTTCTTGTAGGTGTGAATGATAGTCCTTTATTTAGAACAGAAAACTCCACTTCACTTTAAGGATGGTTTGAAGGATTGATTATGCTTACCAGCCCCCCCACCCCCTCCCCCGGCTTCAATAGAAAAAAAAATCTGCTTTTTGGATTTAATCATTCTAAAAGATGGTGAAGGGGGAATGGTGACAGATCTGTTCTGGAAAAGTACAAATAGGAACACTTTACTTTTAGTTAGCAGTAACCACCCTCTACATGTTATCAAAGCCATCCTGAAAGGGCAGTTTATTAGAACCAAATGTAACTGTGGTGCTGAAGAAAAGAATAAAAAGAGGGCAGATGCACTTACAGAAAAATTACTGGACAGAGGCTATAATTTTAACCTGATTGAGGAGGCTAGATAAAGGGATGATGTGATGCCTAGGGGAAACACTATTACAAGAAAGGGAGACAAGCATTTCTCAATGCCGAATGTTTGCTTTCTGGTGTTGATATTGGCATTGGCGGTGCAGGTGTTAAAGAGATGCATAATAGGAATGACAGTGAAGTACTGAAGTAATGCCAACCTCCACCCCCACCCCACAAAGACTGACAGGCATTGGGGGTGTGCCTTTGGGTTGTCGTCCATAACACTCACACCATTACACCTCACCCTATCCTGCAGACACCGACAGGTTTCACAGTGTGCCTTGAAGTCTTCAGCCCTCACGCTCACCCCGTTCCTTAAGGAAATAAGCTGAGATGGGTGCAGTATAGGAGAATGGGGTGAACGTTAGGGCCAAAGACCCCAAGGCACACCTCAATGCCTGTCAGTGGCTGCAGGGAGGGGATGGGGGTGGAATGGCATGAGCATTATGGCCAATGACCCCAAGTCACACCCCCGATGCCTGTCAGTCTGTACACGGTGGGCGTTATGGTTGGAAACCCTAAAGCCTTGGTGTTTGTTGGTATTTTTGCTCTAAATTTTCAACATGGGCTCTTTGAGACCCCACCTCATGAACAGTGGCAGTATCATTTCATTACTGAATCCCAAAAGGTGATTTCACACAACGAGCGTGCCACAGGTGTGAAAACACATTTTGGGCAGGATGTGAAAAATGACAGCTGTAGTATTCATGAGGAGGTGTGAAGAAATGGCAATGTTGAAAATCTGGAGTGAAAATATGAAAAAGTGTCTAAGTTATGAGTGTGCATAGAAACAGTGCAACGCACACTCATAATGCAGTCATTTTTTGGAATGTTTTCACCAATTTTTCAACATGGCCTGTTTGGGACCTCCCCTCATGAACAGTGGCACTGTGATTTAGTTAATATGTCCTGAAAGTTGATTTTTCCAGCAACTGTGCCATTCTGCACCACAGGTGCAAAAACACAATTCAGGAAGCATGCAAAAAATGACAGCTGTACTGTTCATAAGGGGGTGTTAAACAATAGCAATATTGGAAACTTGGAGAGAAAATATTAAAAATTGATGAAGATATGAGCGTGCATAGAAACTGTGCAATGGACACTCGTAATGCAGTACTTTTTGGGAGTTTTTTCACCAAATTTGCAACAAGGGCTTTTTCGGACCCATCTCATGGACAGTGGCACTGTCATTTAATTAATTGGTCCCTGAAGGTGATTCCACATAGCGACAGCGAAATCATCTTTCAGGACTAAGAAACAAAATGACAGTTCCAGTGTTCATGAGGTCAGGTCCCAAGAACTCCATGTTGAAAATTTGGGACCAAAACTCCAAAAATTGGCAGAGATATCAACCTAAGCTGCAAACCACCACCCCCATTGACTGCCATTATAGGGCTTACCATCATTTCTTCAGTTCCCAGTTGGTCTTTAAAGAGTGCAGATGTGTTCCCGGTCCACAGAAGATCGCTATTCCTGACCTCAGGAGGTAAGTATAGGTGGGAGGGGTGCAGGGAGGTGGTGTGTGCAGAGGGAGGACGCGGGTTGGGGGAGGGGGCTGACGGGAACAACGAGGGACTGTTTTCTTTTTTTTCAGGTTTAAAAACAAAACTCGTCATGGGGCTCTTTTAATTTTTACAGGTGAATTATTAACAAAATGGATTTCATCATACTGGTGTGGGCTCCCTGTGTGCCAGAGTACTGGAGGGGGAATCAATGCCAACCCAGGGATTGGACACCTCAAGGTTGACTGAGAACATAGGGGAGTGGGAGGGGGTGGCACATCTGACACCGGGAGTGCACATGCCAGTGTTGGAAACATCAGTGAAGTATTTTTTTGGAACACTGTGGTGGGCTCCCAGTGTGCCACATTAATGAGGGAGGGGGGATACATGCTGACATGGGGATTGAGCACCCTGATGTCAGCAGGGGACTGAGACTGGAGGGTGCAGGGTGGGCAGCAGCAATGGAAGGGAACTAACATTTAAATTTGTTGTCCTGCTGTGTGCCTGGTTGGGAGGGAGGGGGGACTGCTACTGCAATGATGAAACTGCCCCAATTGCAGCAGCAGATTTCTTTCAAGTGTAGCGCTCTCTATGAAACTGCCATCATTGGCAGCTTTGACATTAATTGGTGGCCGAGGGATGGGCCCATTACAGTGTCCGCTGCATTGGCCACAACACTGCCACACCTCTGTAATGCTGTACTACTTCAGTCTGTTTCTTGTGTGCAGGGTGCACAAGCAAACATAGAAAAAGAGACTACAGATCCACAACTCACCTTTGTTAGTACATGTAATCCCCGGTCCCAACAGATAAGGGAGATAGTAAACAAACATTGGCATATGGTCTCCCAAGATACTGGATGTAAAGAACTAAAGGGAGTTGTGCCCAGAATAGAGTTTAAAAAAGGGAAAAGTATCAAAGATATTGTAGTTCACTCTGTACAACTGTAGAAGAGAACCCTCGCATGTGGCTACCTAGGAGAAATCATGGTAGCTACAAATGTGGCAACTGTAAGTATTGTTGTAAAGTGAAAAACACAAAAATCTCTCCTAACCCAGTGACAGAAAAGGAAAACTGATGTAAGGGGCTTTTTGACATGCATAACTTGTGGGTTAATATACAAGGCTGATTGCAGCTGTGGTAGCTTCTGTACTGAAAAAACAAAAAGTGCTTTTCAAGCTAGAATCAGTGAACACATCAGGGCCGTTGAAAATGGTGATGTCACTATGCCCTAACCATGCATGTGAAAAAGTAAGAAAAATAGAAGAGCATAATTTCACATTTACTGGTATCAAAACCTGTTATGCCCACGGGGAGGAGATTATAATAAGCTGATTCTATTGAGAGAACAGTATTGGATGTAATTTTTTGAAAGCAATGGAACCATCAGGATTAAATGACAGAATGGAGATTAAACCCTTTTAAAAAAGAAGTAATTTTTTAAAAATGAATAAGTGAAGTTAAAAATTAGAAATGTATGTATGTTTATTTAGCTATATGTGGAAGTGTCATATTTACTTCTTTCTCGCTCTCTTTCTTTCACAGATTTGCACCATCTACCTCTGGTCTGCTGTAGTTTTATGTACAAGTAAAACTTTGTGCATTTCTTTTTTATCTATTTTCATAGCTTTTTCAAGCTTTTTTTATATAAGTTTTTATGGCCCTGATTTTTTCCTCATTTTCTCCTGGCCCCTGTCCCAGCTGTGTGCTCACGTACGGAGGCACATGCACACCGTGGTACTGGGATGCCCCTCCCACTACTTGCCACTCCTCCCACCTATGCTGACCATTGGACCACCACCAGATGCCAGCAGAACTATGGGGGGGGGCAGAACAGCCTCCCGGGAGAGGAGAGCATCCTTTTTGCTGCTCAATCCTGCTCCTCCCCTTCCCCATGCTGGCTGTCTGACGACTTGCATCCATTCCCAAACCCAGGTCACCAACATGATGCAAGGTAAGGCATCCAGTGCCTCAGCCCTCTGGGGCACCGGGCTGGCTCTGTTTTAAGATTTTTTAACACATTGAAACAAGGTGCCCTTAAACATTTGGAAAATGTTTTTAAAGTTGAGCACCTAATTATTTAATAAGGAGGCAAATGTACCAGGATGCTATTTTGAACTGATAAATTTGTGACATAAATGGTACTGTCCCTTCAAGAGATGAGGGGATTTAAGAGAGCCACTCTGGTTTCCATGTCAACCTTTGACAAAGCACATCACCTGTAAAATGTGTCAGGTGAATTGAAACCTTTAGTAACTTCCTGGTCAGAGGAAGTGTGGTTTTATGCCTGTACCTATATGGATTTATCAGATTGTATTTTTCTGACTTTATTTTACTTCAAGTGTACTGTGTGAGTACTACTTCTTTTGTTCAATAAAAGATTGCACTGTTTGGAATACTACAGTAGTGCAGCATCTTGTTTGTTACAGGTATTTAAGTAGCTATGAAGTTAGTAGTTCAAGCACTTCTGGCCTTTAACTGGTGCTGGTCTCGCTCTCTTTGCTGGATTTACATTTTGTTGACAGAGGCACAGATAATCCTTGGTGCAGCCACACCCACAATAATAAATTATGTTTCTATGTTTCTATGGACCCAGTGTGCAACTGTGAATGGAATACTAAGATTATGTATTTTCAGAATTAGTTTATAATGTGGTACATTATTAAATACCTAACCTTGGAAAAGGTATACCAAATCAACAAATTTCCCTGCATCTACTTTGTGATAGGTTCAAAAGAGTTTAATAGGTTACTTTGACATGATTTTTTTAGTGAAGACATGTTGTGTTTTACAGTATCTTCTCCCAGATTATCAATAACCCATTGCTCCAGCTTTTCTTTTATAACTGCCTCCACCATGTTACCCACATTATTGGTTAGACTGATGGGTCTATAGTTAGATATGTTTGATTTATTCCCTTTTTTGTGACTAGGCATGACAGACACAATTTCTCAGCCTTCTGATACCATACATAGTTATTTCGATTAGTGGTTTAGCAGTCTCACTGGATAGTTCTTTCTAAGCTCTTGGATGCACAACATCAGGGACTGCAGATGTGTTGGTCCTCAGTCTGTTCAGTCTACTTACAGTTTCTGAGTGGAGTGCTTTAATGACCATGTTTTCATTTCCATCTTTTGATTCTTCTGACAGGCAGCCTTTATCTTGTTATATTGGGCTGAAATAGTTGTTAAACTCTGTTGCTGGTTCTGAGTCATTTATTATTTCATTGATATCTGCTATCAAGGGGCCATTTGTCTTTTCAGTGTGTTTGACAGAGTTTTATGTTGGTGTAAAACTGTTTGTGGTTATCCCTTATACTAGTCACCATATGTTTGTCTGTTTTCAATTTTTCTCTTTCCTAATTAACTTTTTACACTCTCTTGTGAGAGTTTTATATGTTGTCTGTCTTTATGATATACTGTTAGCCTTAATTGCTTGATACAGGTCCTTTTTTAATAGTTTTCTTTTTTATATGTTATCCAATTTTGCTGTTTGCTCTTTGTTGTGTATTTCTGCCTTACTGAAATATATTTTCTTAAGTTTAATATGACCACCATTGAATGTAAACCATTTATTGAACTTAGCTTGCCAATTTCAGTTAACTATATCATTTTTAGTGGCCTTGGAATGTGCCCTTTTATAATCCATGATTTCCATTGTCCCTGTTCTCTCATAATTCTCCTGTTTATATTGAATCCCACAATATAGTGGCCACTATTCACCCAAAGTTCCCTGTGTATACTATTTTTTTATAATGCTGTCTGAAGTTGAGAAAATTGCATGTAGTATGGCTTCTCTCCTGGTAGGTTTCTTCATGTCTTGTACTAAGTTGTAATGTAAACTGAAATCCAGAAATTATTTTTTGTTTGTCATTTTGTGAGTATGGCATTCCCAGTCAGTTCCTGGCATATTAATATTCCTTAGAATGGCTGCATTGTGGTTATGTATTGTAGTTCCCATTTTCTGTAAAAGTACTGTATTTTGTCTTTCTATAAATATCAGGAGGTCTATATAGGAGTATCAGTTTAATTGAGATAGAGTAGACCCATTATTCTACAGTTCTACTGCTAGTAATTCTTGTTCTTCATTTCCTAAGGTAATTTCAGCACTGAGAATATCGTTTTCAAATATACAAGGTAATTTCTCCTCCCTTTCTTGCAATTCTATGTTTTCTAAAGATGTTATAGCCTGGCATATATTTTGACTAATGGTCTCCTTCTGACTATCATCTCTCTCTGAATGCTATGGCACCTGCTGCTTCTCAGGATACTGTTGCCTTTAGCAAGTCTTATTTTTTTACTCATATTTCATTCATTAATCAATAAACATTATAGGTTTCTTGATTTTAAGTTTGTTTTTGTCAAATTGGTGAGACTGTGCATTGTCTCCACATGGTTTTGTGCATCTGTTTTATGGACATGATTTGCTAGTACAGTAAGGGCGCATACTGTTCCCCTGGTGATATTAGTTTAAATGGTTGTCTATTTGTAAACTGTAGTTTACTGTCTGGGACATTTTACCCTCACCTGTTTAAATTTAATTCACCCTTTCTGTATGGGTTGTTTTTGTTAAAGCAGAAGTCCCAGTTTCTTATGATATGACCTTTTGTTGCAGCTGAATTTCTCAGCCAGGCATTCATTTCTTTGATAGCTTGCAAATGGCCCATATTCTGACTTGGTTACTTGTAATATTTCTGAGATGAGTTTAGCCTTTTTTTCTGTAAGAGTATTTCCTATAACTTCAAAATCATGCTGTATATCTTGATCCAGCTTCATGCCAATGTCATTTACTCCTGGAGAGTTTCTCCACTATTTTTCATTGATCCTTTTAAGTTGATTTTAATATTGCTTATTTTTGCCCCAGAGAGACAACTAACTGCAGTTATTTCTTTTCTGCCTCTACAAATTTCATTATCAGTGAATTTAATAGTAGAGTCACCCCAAACCAGTATGTTTTGCTGTTCAGGAGAAGAAGGGTTCATTTCAGTTGTCTTTGGTTCCATATTTTGCCTTTTTTTTTCCTTTGATTATTTCCACATGGTTGTCATTCAACATTATTGCTTATTTCATATGTGGTTATGTGGGCAGCCTCATCAGTTTGTTCATCAGTGGTGGCAAGTGTTTCAAATCTATTGGCTCAGGGGACAAAATGGTAGTTAACTGGTCTGCCTCTTTTCCTCGTTATTTGTCCTGTGACTAATGCCCATTTGTTATCATTATACTGTGCTTGTAAATCTGCCTTCCTTGCTCTTTTCCTTCTTCCTTTGCTTATCATATTGTTTTAATCCCCCTTTCTGTATTCTCATGTGTATTAGTTCATGCTACAAGGTTACTTGGAGTAATATTAGTGTCATAGCTATAGGAAACTGAAGGGCTGCCCAGTTCCTCATTTAATAGGGTGTTAACTTCTCTGTGTACTGCTTCCAGTTCCTGAAGTGTTTCTAAACTGATAACATTGACTTTTAATGTGGAAACCTCTAGTTCTAAATGCATTATATATTTGCACTTATTACATGTGAATAGTGTACTATCCTCTCTCACCTTCTGAGAGGTGTACATGTTGCACCTGTTACACATGTGCATTTTTGAATGTTTACCTTGTATATTTGATTGTTAGTGTCCTGGCCTTTCCTAGCTGTCTTGGTTGACACTGGCAGTGTCTCCTTGGCCCAGTGCTTGCCAATGCTCACACAGATGTTGGCGTTTATAGGGTTTGGACCAGAGGTAGAGGTACGGGCACGTCCAGTTTGGATGGGAGCCAAATAACCCTTAAAATGTTTACATTTTGTATCCTGCATCAGACAGTTGCCCAATAAAACTATCCTGCCTAGGCTCTGTAGGTATGAAATGCTTAGTAGTCCTAAAAAAGACTGTCTTAAAAATTGGGCCTACTGAGATCCTTGCTGCTCCCACAAGTCCCTGTAAGCACCACGAAGTTTAGGTAGAAAGGGTTCTATTTTTCTGTAGAGGAATTTTTAATTTTTTCAAAGGTTTTAGAGACAGAGAGAGCAGATCATACTTAAAATGGTCACACAGCGTAGCGTTTAGCTAAGTACATGATCGCAGCCCCTGCCACATGATTGCCACATGTTTCATTAATTATTGTAGTTCAGAAGTCAAAAACATCTATGAGTCCAAATTTGAAAGTCATTTCAGTTCAAGCAAATTAAAATGCTTCTTAGGTTCCATGCTTTGTTAATCAATACTATAAGAGAGACCGGCATAAAATAGTACTGCTAAAATACAGAATAATACATGGGTAGGGGCGAGTAATGAAGTTTTTTACCCACCTTTGAGGTGGAATATCTCTTTAACCATGAGCATGAAGCTCAAGCATTTAAAAAAAAGTATCCCATAGGTGGCCCAGTGGTGCAATGGGCTGAGGCTCCCAGCCTCTTACCTTTCTCATGCTGGTGATCTGGGTTCAGGGATGAGCTTGGGACAAGAGCAGGCAGTAGGATCAAGCAGCTGTCAGGCAGCCCTCCTCTCCCGGATTGGGGAGGTTGGTCTTCCCAGTGCTTGGCTGCCACTGAGCAGAGGCTCAGTGGTAGAGTCACACAAATGTGAAACCAAGTGTTAGGCTGGCTGGGTGAAGTGGGTTACCAGTTCTGACATCTATGCAAAGATGGAGAAAAAGGGGAAAAATCCATGTCCCCATCACCGTTTATGATTGCCCTCAGGAAACCTTGGGTCCTGCACTGTATGGGTCCTGGCTGGTCTGACAGCTGGGGGAGTGGCAGACTGGACTTGGGACCCTGAGCACAGGCCTGAAGCAAGGAGCAGGTGGCAGCTGGTAGACAAAAAACTGTATAAAAAAAAGTATCCCACACAGAGGGTGTGTAACAATTGGAGTTAACACACTCCTACCCTTATCTTGGCTTTTATAATTAGTAACTCTGAGTAATTAGGTAGAAATGCAAGCATCAGACATTAAATAGTGAGCATAGAAACATAGACTTTGATGGCAGATAAGGACTGCTTGGCCCACCCAATCTGTCCATTTCCCTACCTATTGGGTAAGCTGCAGATCCTAGTTAACCAACAGCCTACTTCTTCCTAACCCCACCAGAATTGCCTTATGTCTGTCCCATGCATTCTTGAATTCCTCCACTGTTTTTGACCCCATGACCTCCTCAGGAAGGCCATGCCATGCATCCACTACCCTCTCCATGAAAAAATACTTCCTCATGTTGCCCCTGAGCTGTCCTCCATCTTCAAAGTGTGCCCTCTTGTTCTTGCACATCTCTTTTTCTGAAAGATGCTACCCTCTTGGACTTTGTTGATTCCCTTGAGGTACTTGAAAGTTTCGATCATGTCCCCATTCTCCCTCCTTTCCTCAAGAGTATGCATATTAAACTCCTTTAGTCTCTCTTTATATGGCTTCTGGTGTAAACCCTGTACCATTTTAGTTTCCGTCTTCTGGATTGCCTCTATCCTGTCATTGTCCTTATGGAGATGGGGTCTCCAGAACTGCATGCAGTATTCCAGATGGGATCTCACCAACTGTCTGTACAGATGGATAACAACTTCTTGTTTTCTACTGGTGATGCCTCTCCCTATACATCCCAGTATCACCCAGCCCTCCTTACTGCCCTCTCACATTAATAATAATAATAATAAACAACTTTGTTTTTAAAGCGCCTTTCTGAAACCAAGGTGCTGTACAGTAATATAACATATAAAATCCAATAAAACATAGAAAATCCATACAGCTAAATAACCAAATAAATAAATATCTAAAATATTCATTCTTGGTAGGTGCCATGCAACAGATGGGTGTGTAAAAATTACTTGCTTACCTTTAGGTCATATAATATGACTACACCTAGGTTAGACAGTGAGTAGCTGACCGGTAGTATTGATGTGGGTGGTGAGAAAGAAACAGGCAAAAGGGAAAATATTTTTTAATAAAATGAAAAAAATGCTGTTTTTTGTCAAGCAAAATGCAGTTTTTTGTCAAGCACAAAAAGGCTGACTGAAAATAGTCAGTAGTGACTGCATACACTATAGGTGTGAGACGTGTGCTCACCATTATATGTGATCATGTATAATGGCAATTACAACATGGTTTTCCCATCGTGGCTAGTCAGTTATTATATACCCTTTCTTTAAAAACAACAAGCAAAACTATTTTGACTTCCATGCTTCCAAAATCTGACCAAACTTCCATGCCTGGAAAATGTTGCCTACTGTATTTCTTTTCCCTTTTAGCAGTGACATGCTTTTCTCATAAACCACACTGAGACGCTTAATGTACAATGACAAGAACATTTCTTGCACACTGATTGGTCAGTGCCCACCTTCAACAGTGATTTTATCATAGCATAGCATCTTTGTATGAAGGTCCAGCACATACTTGAAAGCATGAAATGCAAGAAAAATACTACATCTGCCATATCCAAGTTATCCACACTTGGCATGGTGCTCATAGAGTTCGCCAGTACTTCACGTTTTTTTTTTAAAACACAAATACTTCCCTCCACTGTGTTAAAATAATAAATTAGCCCCTTCGGTTTCCCAACTGTTTCTCTTTTTCTTTTCATATGTTTCCCTGATTTTGCCCCAAACCATGACTGGTTTCACAGTAGGCTTAATTTACATTCCATAACTCTGTGCAGCTTCTTTGGGACTCAGAAGAATAGCATACTGCTATCTGCTTCACTTACAAATTGATCAATTTTGAAATCTGTCAATTGCACATCACCAGAGCCAGTGAGAAGTGGGAGGATGGGGGGATTTGAAACTCACAGGCAACACTGTGAGATTGGTGGGAAGAGAGATAGAGAGAGAGCAAGAAGTGGGTGAGGGGCGAAAGAGAGACACAGAATGAGGGATGGGGGGAACCTAAAGGATGGGAGGGAAGTAAGGAGGGAGGGGGCAAGTATGTAGCAGTAGTATAGCCTGCTACACAAAACAGGAATTGTGGACATTTTTTCAATACATATACCTGCCCTTTTAATCATTTTTTACACCCTTTTTTAACAAACAAGCCATTGTATAACAGCAATAATGCACTCCAGAGATGTGTGTCCTGGAGATACCATCACTTCTCAGGAGTTGGATGTGCTTGGCCTATGCTCTTGTGCCCAACCACCTAAGGCATGAGGTTATACCAGCATGACATACACCTCTTTGTGTATTATATAACATCCATTTTCTATTCTGTTCCATGTGAGTGAAAGTACACAGTGTGAGTTTCACAGTTCTGTAATATATCCACGGGTCACATACTCCCTGGTTGGGAATAGTTGAAATTTCCCTGAATGATCTGTGTACTGCAGACCTCCAGGCACAGAGGTGGTGCCTAACCAGGAAGTGGGGGATACAGTTAAGAAAGCAGCTGCAAGAGATCAAATGAGAGCAATGGAAGATTTCAATTACCCAGTCCTATTATAAACAGGAACTTGGGATAGCTGGAGGAAAGCAGAGCAGGATTTCTGAGATCTAGCTAGTGAATACTGTCAGTTACAACATATTGGTGGTGGCACTTGCAGTGAGGTTAAACTTGGTGGCCAATCCACAGGAGTTTATTGGCCATTTCGTATGCGTGGAGGGCCAGAAAAGGCCACAGAGTGCCCCATCCATATATGCTGTACGTATGCAGGGCACTCCAGGTGTCCATGACACAAGATGTGCACCCCCTATAAGCCCAGTCTTGAGCCATCTGTGTGAGTACACAAGTAGCCAGGTCAGGGGTGTGTACAGGGGCAACAATCAAAATATTGTTTATTCATTCATGCATTCATTTATTTATTTCCCTTTTGGCTTAAATGTATAAGTTATAATTACAGAAAATCTAAGATGCAGCCATTCATGGCTGTGGAGTATCCAGGCACTCTCTCTGAAGTGAGCACTGAGTAGGTTTGGAGGTTAGGAACAACTGGGTAACAAGGCCAGGAGAAATCTATATGTTGGTCCTTGGATTGTTCTGGGCATTTCCCTGGGACAGCAGGCATTTTGTTTTCCATTTAGGCTTAAATGTATAAGTTATAACTACAAAACAACTTATATCTTTTGTCATGGAGAATATTGGGGTACTTGATGATCCAGTAAATATTCATGTAAAAGAGAACAAAGAAAAATAAATTAAAAAAGAAGAAGCAAACCCTTGGATCAACATATTTTTTGCCGTGGTCTAATCCTAACCTTGTTAGGTGCAGAATTAATACAAGCAAAGAGGAAGTTAAAACTAAAACAGAAACTCAAAACTTCAGTCAGGCTACTTTCGAGAAAAGCAGGGGCATTGTGAGTTAGGAACTGGGAAATATATCAGTTGAGCAAATGGTGAGGAACAGTGGAACATGTGCTAAAGGGTAATGTTGTCAGAAGGATTAAGTAAAGGCACTAAATTTAAGCAGTAGTGCATGACATGGTGTATGTCATGCTGGGATAACATCACGGCCTGGGTGGCAGGGCATGAGGCCACAATCTGACTGTGTCCAACACCCAAAAACCCCATGACACACACCCTGAAGTGCATTATTGTAATTATAAAATTACCTGCTTGTAAAAAGAAAAGAAAACAGATGAAACAATACATTTTTAAAATACATTTTTAGTTGCTTTTTGAATAGGCATGTTGTTGTACTGGGATAATATCACTGTTGACGGTCAGCAGAGACCCATCAAAGCCCAGGAATTTTTTTCATCATTTTATAATGGATAGAAAGACTGGAAAGGTTACAGGATTAAGTACAATGTCAACGGTGGCATACCTATTAAAACAAATACTAAGCAATCCTGTAACCCTGCTTCTGTAGCTTCTCCTCAGCAACAGAACATGCAGCGATGGTGTTGACTCAGCAGACTAATACCCATGAAAACGCAGTTTCACCACATCTTTCAAAATGTTATGAGAGCTCCAACTCCTCTGACATCTTTCTCCATTAAATACCAAAGGATAGTTACATCACCCAGAAATGACAGTTCCCCTATCTACAGCTCTAGAGGTGAGAGTCCTCCTCCCACCTACAAATGTATATGACTGTGTGCTTACTTGCATTTGTGACTCCTCGGATCTGTTAGGCCTAAAGAAAAGTACATCTGTATCCTGAGCTATTAAATGTAAAGTTGACGTGGACTAGAGTGCTGAAAATCATTCAAGAGCCTCTTCCATGGTACAGAGGGGTTAAAATCAAGAGGAGAACAATTTGTTGCAGCAATAACTTTAGCTTTGAGTCCAGAAAAGCAGAGTGGTCTAAGGTCATCTAACAACCAGCACACTGACTGATAAGTACAAACACCATTGCAAGTGCAATTACATGCACCCTGCACTGAAACTTGAACGTTGATACTTGGATAGACTTTTCAGCTCCTTTATCTTATTTTAGTTTTTTTTTACCTGGAGACTGAACTACCCTGTTTTGCTGCATATTTGCATTCATTTTGTATATATTTTAATTATTGCATTTTATATGGTTATCCTTGAAGTATTGATTTAATTGAAAAGGGAGTGCGAACCTAGGTATCTGTGATTTGCTAGTAGTGGAATTCTGTTTAGAGGACACATAAATATATGTTATGGGTCAGCTAAAGAAAAGTAAAGCAAGAAAGCAGCAGGCTGGAAGGAATCAGCAGGTTGACAAGGGTAAACATAAGAGTAAATCTGGTCTTGTCCCCTGATGCAACTGATATGGGATCAGGCCTGTGAGATAGGGTCTGAAGTATTACAGAAATATGTTCCCCAGTCCCCTCCCCTCCTCTTCTTCTCCTAGGTATGAGATCAGAAGCCCCCCACCTCTGAGACCTAGAACAACACTGGCTAGCCTTATGGACTATACAGGCCAAGCGACTCCTAATTTGTAGATGGAGAACTGCTGAGATCCCTAGTGTTCAAGAGCTTCTGTCCTCTATGGTGCAAATAGCCACTATGGACAAACTCTCCCACCTGGCCCACAACTCCCTGGGAACTTATGAGGAATGTTGGACCCCCTTTACCAGATATGCCACTCCCAAGACAGGGGTGGGTTGAGAATTCAACACCTAGGATTATTGCCTGGTATCTGAAATACATTTAAGGTTTTCTCCTTACTCACGTATCTAGACTTTGTACCTATGATATGTTGCACTGTTATCTCCATGTGTAAATAGTTCTGCTGCATAGTATATAGAATAGTGATTCTTTGTGTTGCTCTCACTCAGGGTGTCAGAAGCCTAGACAGCACCCGAATCTGCAAAGAGAACTGCAATGTTATTTTATGGAGCATGGAAGCCTTGTTCCTCCGACACCTTAAGTTAGACACCTCATGTACAGGGGTAAGTACCTGTTAATTGGCAACAGTTCTCTTTTTCTTGCTTTGATGTCTGAGTTGTCACTGTAACCAACAACTCCTTTCCTGCTTTTGTTTTTATGTTGGTGTTGATTACTGTAAAAAGAAAATGTTAATAAAGAATTTAACAGTAAAAAAAAAAATAAGAGTAAAAACAATGAGGAAAGTTAAACTAAAAATGTAACCTCAGCCCATGTGATGAAGATAACTGATTATTTTCATTCAATTGATAATCACTGGGAACTGAGAGGGGGTAAGAAAATTGTCAAAGGTGGAAAGTTTACACCAAGACTCACTTCTTCACTAATCTTATTAAACCCTTTGTTAGCAGAAATTCATAATCTGGAAAAGTCTGTAGGAAAGAAAGATAATGAACCCTTAATTAATGTATTAGATATAACTGCCCCTGCTTTGCATAAATTGATCTTTTAGATCCAGAAACAATGAATTCTGAACAGAGGGTTCATGTTGCTACATCCGGTGCAAGACTTGGTAAGAATGAATTACAAGTTGGGAATGAGTTGATAGGAATTGAGATTGGTGCAGATAAACAAAGGGTAGGTAAAATGTATCAGACTCTCTTCAAAACAAAGAAAAGCAAAATCAAGAGAGGTTAGAATATTTACTCAACAGACTAGAACAATTAGAAAATAAAGTTGCTAACTCTCCTTCGGAACATATCTCCCAAGAATTAAAGGAAGGTAAAGATCAATATGAAACTTTAATTAAACAAAAAGCAGAATATTGGGAGGGCTTTAAGCCCGAGGTTCGATGGGTGGAGCAACAACATCACTCCCCCATCGAGCTTAAAACGTCACACATCCTGGGCCTCACCAGGATTCATTTTTTCGTTGCAGCCGGAGGCCACGTTGGCTGCCTGGCTGGCTGCATCTTCTCCTGCTCAGTTTTCTGCTCATTTGGCCTCCGGCTGCTCTCATTCCCATCTATGCTTTGTTCTTCTCCCCCTTTCTCTCCTGGGGCCCCTCCCGTGTTTGCTCCTCAAGCAGTCTGCCTACTGCTCACTCCTACCTCCTCATATCTCCGTTTTTTCTCCCACCCTTCCCCATGCCTCCTCTCTCGGCTCTCCTTCTCTGCTCCCCTGTGCTTTGCTCCTGTCCCCTGATAGCCTCCTCGGCCTCGAGCCCGTCACTCATCATTTATCTCCCTCATCCTGGCTACTGCTCCTTTCTGGCACACTTCTGATTCTCTGTAGCACTGCAGTTTTGTCACTGTGCAGGTAGATCGCATTTCTTGTGCACTCCCTTATTCTGCAAGATGCTCATCGAAGCTCCCATGTCAGGTAGGCCCTCTGTAGTTTGCATTGGTGCTTCTCCTCTCTTGTCGCAGTTTTCATTCTCTTTGTCAGGTCTGTTTCTGGTGGCTGCAATTGGTTCCTCCTTATGCCTTGGGGCTGCTTGCCTTTCCCTTTGCCTGCTGCTCCTTATACTCCACTGTTTAGCCCCTCACGTCTTTATGCTACTGTGTTTCCGACTGTGGTGTAGATTCTGGGGTAGTGCAGGGTTTGTTTTGTTTTAATGTGCTCCGTTTCACCCATGTCATCTCCTAGCCTACCTGGGTCCCGAGCTCAAGTGTGTGCTGCAGTATAGTCTGTTGCTTCATTATCTACTGAATCTAACAATGGCACGGTATAACCTGGGTTGTGGGCTGCAATATCCCTAATGATAGTTTCTGCTTGTGTCTATAGGTTTAGCGTTTGGCTTTCGTTACCAGTGATACTTCGTAATGTGTAGTTGTGCCAATTGCAGTTCCCTGGCTAGTTATTTTCAATCTCGCATATCTCTGCCGTGTTTTAACTTGCTTGACTTGCATTATATACCGCCCACTGTACCTGATGTTCTGCTTGTCTATTTTACTGCCTGCTTAATTTATTACATCTCCTGTTGCTGGCTGTTTACCTATCCTCGCCTCAGCTTGACTGCCTCTTCTTTTGAGGTTCTACTACCTTGCTGTCTTCTTTTCTATTTTGCTTACTATTGCCCTCCTAGTCCTATGTTCGGGACTCCTCAATGCCACATCTAGCTACACCTAGCGTTCGCCCTTTCCTCTCTGGTTTTGGAGGCCAGCCTTCAGTATTGTTTTCTCCTTTACCCCAGGTTCCAAATTTTACTCAGTTTTTGTTGGGGGTTCCTGCCATATCACTTCCAGCCTTCTAGGCTTCAATTCATATTCGTACTGTCATATCTCATATTCAATAATTCCAGCATTAACTTCTAATACTCAAGCATACCTCTCAAGTCTATGCTTCCTCGACTCCACCTACAACTTCTCATGCCCGCCTCCAGGCATCCCTCATTCATCTAACCCCTCACTCATCCAGCCTCTCAGTAGGTCTTTTCATTCATATCGATGCTCCTCCATCCATTCTGCCTCCGCATTCCTTTTGGTGGGATCTCGCCCGGTGTCTGCCCCCATCGAATATTCTCCTTGCCCTCCTCTTCTCGTTCCCTCCTCCCTCCATTCGGTTCCTTCTCTGCCCTGTGCTTTCTTTTTAGGGTTTTTCCCTATCCTGCTCTCCTTGGGTCCTAGTCTACCCCATCGACCTTCCTACCCAGCTACCAGCCTCCATGGCTTCAATCCATCATCGTACCTCATTTGTTTCCAATTTTGCCTTCATTGTCCTAGTGCCTTTACTAGTATCAGCCATCATGTCTTCATTCCACTCTGAGCTTCCCTCCTCATCATACATCGTCCACTTTTGCTCCTCTATAGCTCAACCTGAGTTGCTTCTCTGATGCTCCTCCTGAGCGTGCCCACTGGTTCGCATACCCCCTGGTTCCGGACATGACTTCTTGGCCTTGGAGTCTACCTCCTTTTGTTGAGCCTACTTAGTCCTACTATCTTTGTACAAGTTCATTTTCGAGTTCATTCCTGTCTCCTCCTCTTCATGTTCCGTACCAGCCATCAAGCATTCCCTACAATTGAGGCCTGCAATCGATGTTTCTTTTTGGGCATACCTATCATGACTCCTATGCCACCTCATTAACCCATGACCATCCTGCCGCATGTATCGGGTTCATAACTCCAGTCATCATTCACTCACCTTTACCTCAAGGTTTATCTATTTACATTGCTTACTCTAGCATTCTTATCATTGAATCCTATGCTACATCATCGACTACAACCTCAGGGTCTAATCTTTCAAGGTCTTATAGTTCACATCAAATAATAAAGCATGCCTCATCATCCTCAGTGTCTGCTCACTCGCATTGCTCAATCAGGCCAGTCTGCATTTTCCTCCAGTCTGCACTATCCTCGGTCTCCTTGTGAGCACATCTGGAATCTCTTCATGAGCACATCTGCATACCCCTTGCTCCTCTGACTTCTACATGGATCTACTCCCTTCCATTGACTACTCGAGCATACCCTTCTCAAGTCTCTGCTGCCTCATGTTCCTTCTTTAATCTGTGCTTTTTTGGAGTTTTTTCCCTATCCAGTCATCATCCTCCCTACTCATATGCCTCATTAATGGACCATTCTCTTTACCAACATACGTCCTCAAATCAAATGCCATCAGCCTGGAGGGAATGCAACCTAGGCCTTGGATCCCCAGAGGTTTCCTCCTCAAGGGGGGTTTTTCCTCTCCTCTGTGCCAATGGTCATAATATTAGTTAGAGTTAGTACTTTCTTTGGTTAGTTAGTTAGGTTCCGCTGTTGGATGGAGGTGGATGGTGGCCCTGGCTTTTCCCTCTGTCCTTAGGAAGTCCACCCTTCTCAGAATTCATTCATCATTCTCGCCTCTTCGAAGCTCGACATCTTTGGGTATTCTTTTTGGGCTTCTTCCTAACCTATCTTTAGCCGACGCATTCATTCCCATGGCACCTGTAAGGGGGGAACCCTCCTCTAGGATTCCTTGTGTCGTACCCCATACAGGGTGGTATATCCCACAGATAGAGAGGTGGAAAGCCACAAAACAAATCAAGTTACACAAGCATCATCTCATACCCTCTCATCCAGTTGCATAAGCACATCGAATGGGAGGGCTTTAAGCCTGAGGTTCGATGGGTGGAGCAACAACATCACTCCCCCGTCGAGCTTAAAAGGTCACACATCCTGGACCTCACCAGGGTTCATTTTTTCATTGCCCACCATCCACCCCTCCTCCTCCAGCAGCTCATCTCTCTTACCCCTGGGCTTCTTCCTAACCTACCTTTAGCCAATGCATTCATTCCCATGGCACCTGAAAGGGGGAACCCTTCTCTAGGGTTGCTTGCATCGTACCTCTACAGGGTGGTATATCCCATGGATAGAGAGGTAGAAAGCCACAAAGCAAATCAAGTTGCACAAGCATCATCTCATACCCTCTCATCCAGTTGTGTAAGCACATCGAACTAATTATTAGAACAAAAGCAAAACATACTGACTTGGGAGACAAACCAAGAAGACTTCTGGCCAATAGGCTTAAAAATCTTGAATTATCCAAAAATGTAAGTTCTATTATGTCAGAGAGATGGCTCAATTAAAACTGACCTGAGTGAGATTTTGTTAGAATTTGAAAGTTTTTATAAACACCTATATGGCCCTATTTCCAATTCTCCAGCACAGACTAATATTAATAGCTATTTAAGCAATTTTAATTGTCCCCAAATTAGACCTGAACATGCACAGGATTTAATTAAACCCATTAGTAATGAAGAAATTATTGAATCTATCAATAAACTAAAATCTGATAAATCACCTGTCCCTGACGGGTTCACACCAAATTTTTACTAAACTTTCAAAGATATCTTAGAACCCATTTTGCAGTCCTTATTTGCATATATCCTAACATATGGATTTAATGATTATACACTACTAGAAGCCCTAATCATTTTATTGCCAAAACCTGATAAGCCTAGAGAAAAGGTAAGTAGCTATCATCCTATTTCACTCATAAATTGTGATATAAACATTTTAACATCTATGCTGGCCCAAAGAATTAAGAATATTTGGAACCCCCTGATATGTAGAGAACAAGTGGGCTTTAGGTCCTCCAGCCAAGCTTCTGATCATATTAAGAAACTGTTTTATGTTTTCTCCACTTCCAGGGACTCCAGATTCCCTGTGGTTCTAGTGTTCCTGGATGCGGAGACAGCTTTCAACAGAGTTAATGTAGACTTCCTTATCGCAACTCTTAAAAAAATTATTTTTCTTAATATATTCACTGACTGGTTACAAATTCTACATTCCCATCCTATAGCAAAATCTTTTTGTAATGGTTTATTTTCATCCCCTGTCCAGCTATTTTGTGGAATACATCAAGGTTGTTCATGATCCGCTATCTAATTTAATTTATATCTTGAACCGCTTTTATATTTCTTAAATATTAATCCATGCATTAAAGGAATTATGTCGGGCCCTTTCCATTTGAAACTTTCAGTATATGCTGATGATGTGCTATTATATGTGTCTAATCCGGATGATTCCATATTGGCATCCCTGAAACAATTCAGGACTTCAGTCAGATATTTAACTATAAGCTGAATAAAGAAACAAACAATGGTTATGCCGCTAAATGATGGTTTATTCAAAGAATACATTACTAAATTGGGTCTATTATGATCATCTAACAATATTAAATATTTGGGAATTTATCTCTCACAGGACGATGCCCAAATCACCAACCTGAATCTTAGCAATTTAATAGACTAAAACAGGATATTAATAGATGGAAATTACTCCCTTTCTCCCATTGGGACAGAGTGAGTATTATAAAAATAAACATCTTTGCAAGACTTTTTCACCCCTTAAACATGTTAAATTTATTTCTTAGATTAAAATGGTTTGTCTCCATACAAGGCATAATAAATGATTTTCTATGGCAAAACAAACCGGCTAGAATTGCTTTCAATAAATTAATGCTTCCCAAATCTCAGGATGGTATTAAAATCCTTAATGTTATACTTTATTATGTGTCTACCCACATTAATAAATATCTCAAGTGGATCACTCCTTCCAATAATGTGTGCAGCTATAAACCAATCTGGCTTGACTTAGAATTATTTCTCCTTAAAAAATTTAAAATTTCCCCTTTGGCCATGTTATACATGAAAGCTTCTAAATGACCCATAGTTCTTAAAATATGGTAATAGGCATCTCCCTTAAAGTGCATAATCAAGTGACTAAATTCCTAAATGTTCAGTTTTCTAATTATAGTAATCAACCTCTTATTAATAACTATAACTTCAAACTAAATAATACAGTCCTTACAAAGTCCTGGTTTCCTGAAGCCAGAGTTTTAATGGTGGCATCTTTATTAAAGAATGGCTTTTTATTACCTTTTAGTGATATATTGGAGAACTTTAAAATCAGTAAAAAATATAAACCTTTTTTGTTACAAATTGCTCTTATTTCACATTTTAGTTAATTCCCTTGGATTTGTGATTATCAAGAAATTATTCACAGGCTTACAAATGCTAGTTCTAAACTGCACCATATAGCTAATATGTGTCAAATCGTATTATCCATTAAATCTTCTGATGCACCAATTCCATTATACTGGCATCTGGAATTGGATAATGAGTCTTTGGATTGGATTAAAATTTGGAATAATATTTACAAGTATATCCCCTTAAATAATTTGAGGTTAATGCAATTTAAAATTCTCCATAATGCAAACATGACGCCTGTTAAATTGTTTAGAGTGGTTTTCTAAAATCAGATAAATGTACTCGATGTAATTTGGATAGTGGAATTCTGAGCCATATTTTATGGAGTTGTTCACTTGTCTGACCCCTTTGGGAAGATATTAAAAAGATGGTTGTAGTTAAACTAAATTTACAAAAAGCATTTAATCTTGAAGGTTGCACAACTGGTAAATAAGATACTCGATTTAGTAAGTCAGATAAAGCTATGATGGCTTTAATAGCATTGTCTACCAAACAAATAATCACGAGGCACTGGTTAGACAAAGATATCCCCGCTTTTAAAGCATGGTCTTTAAGTACGTTGCACAACCTTCAACTGGGCAAACTAATTGCAAATATTAATAATAATAATCTTTCTAAGTTTTAAAGACATTTTGGAAAACTGTACAGCCTATTATTAACATAAATTTAGTGAGAGAGTCCTTACATGATCTATATTTGCATTTATATCCACATTTATTTTCTATGTACATGTATTTTTCATTTATTAGTCTAATGTCTAACAATCTCTTTAAGTACAGACTTATATATTCTGCCTTTAATTTAGTAGTCAAGATACATCTGTCACCTGTTTTGCTGGTGTAGGTTTGATAGAATTTGTTCTTGTATTTAGGGTAGTTACAAGATAATCTATTTGATTTTAAATGTTCTGCTACTGCAGTATTTCACCTTGTATCTAGAGTATAATGTGACTATGCCCATTTGTGTTTTCATCGCATGGCCTTCAGGATTGTTTTTTTGGGGGATTGTTGTTTGTTTTTTTTTTGGCTAATTTTATTTTAACTTTTTAATTTGTATTTTGTATCTTTCTTTTTTAGTATGTTTCTTTGTACATATGAATGATACTCAATAAAGAGTGGAAAATTGACAAAGGATAGGTAAGGAAATACGCGACAAACATGCTTGAGTGATTTTGATAGCTTTTTGACCCCATATATAAGGAAGATAAGTCTTGAACTATCATCAAGGTTTCCCCCAGATGTTCCTCATTTATGGTTTGCTAAGGTGGCAAATGAAAATGCAGTTATAAATGAAGAGTTAAAATGCAGCTTTAATCATGTGTTTTTTAACTTAAAAGAAGTCAGAAAAGAAATACAGTATGAAAATTCACAATTAACAGAACTGGTGATGTTAATGCATACTCTTATAGGAGTAGTCCACCCAAAATGTGCAAAAAACATATGTTATGTAGAGTGTTTTGATATGTATGTTAAATCCTAGTGTGTCCTTCACTATGTCTGATATTTGGAGTTTTTCCTAAATTGCCTGCTAGCTGTATGGTAGTTTTATGACCCCTGGGGATCTCCATAACAAATAGTTTTATTGGCTTTCTTTCTCCCAGGATGCCCCCTGTCTCATGTAACAGTGATGTAGCCATGCCCTTAGACTCAGCATGTGTATTGCTTTAAAATTAGTTTAGCAACAGCAGAGCCTTGTAACTTCTTATCCAGGGAGCACAAATGGCAACAGTTAGTTTAGCAGATACATGAGAGCAAGCTAACTGGGGTTTCTGTAAGACAAACAGCTACTAAATAGCTTTAATTCATTATTTGTGTTTTTGATGTTACAACACTCCTGCTAGCTAGACCTGATGCACAGAGAAAACAAAAATAGGGAAATAGAGCTATTTAGTGGCTGTTGTCTTACAGAAACCCCAGTTAGCTTGCTCTCAGGTATCTGCTAAACTGTTACCATTTGTGCTCCCTGGATAAGAAGTTACAAGGCTCTGCTGTTGCTAAACTAATTTTAAAGCAATACACATGCTAAGTCTAAGGGCATGGCTACATCACTGTCACATGAGACAGGGGGCATCCTGGGAGAAAGAAAGCCAATAAAACTATTTGTTATGGAGATCCCCAGGGGTGGTAAAACTACTATACAGCTAGCAGACAATTTAGGAAAAACTCCAAATAGCAGACAGAGGGAAGGACACACTAGGATTTAACATACATATCAAAACACTCTACATAACATATGTTTTTTGCACATTCTGGGTGGACTACTCTTTTAACTACATTTATGATAAAAAAACAATCTTGTGCAATGTATGAGGATGTTTCCTTAGTAGAAAATGAAACATCAAATTAATGCACTAGTGAGTTAGATGATCCAATTAAAAACAGGGAAATCATTTCCAAAACTACCAAATCCAGAAGTAAATGGTTTGATATCTTTTATTGGACCAACATAGATGTTATAACAAAAGAACAACATGCACTAGCTTTCGGATCAACCAAGTTCTTCTTCAGAAGCTTTATGACAGTTATTTAGAAAATCCCATATTATTAACACCCAGATAATGCATAAAACACAGAAATAATTCTCATTGGTGTAACATATTCATTTGAAACATAACAGAAGACTGCATCAGAGAAGCTAATTAACAACAGTATGCTTTTATCTGAGAAGCCCCTGAAGGTCAAAAGTTATCAAGAAATAGCAACAAGCAGAGAGTTCACCTCACATAAATTTTAAAATGTCTTAGTATGTTTCAAGAAAACAGTCTACTGATAACAAAACTCTAGGATACTATTCTCCCTAATTACATATAAAATGAGGAGCTTTCAACTTTAATTGCAAGTGTCCTTATGTTTTAAAATACAAGGATACTTGCAATTAAAGTTGTAAGCTCCTCATCTTCAGTAGGGAGAATATATCTAAAATTCTTTTAAACATATACCGTGCGATTGTGACTACAGGGCGGAGGATGCCCTGGGATCCCACAGCACCGTCATGCTGTGCAGGGTGCCAGGTGCAAGTCACCAGGCTGCCCTGCACAAGGCATGCAAATGGGGCCATAATGACATGCAAATGACCCCATTTGCACCTTACTATATTATGGCCTAATTTGCATGCCCCCTGCTGAATATCACGGGTGATGCACTAAGCGCAACTGCACTGGCTGGCGCATCCCGTGCTCTATCTGTGGCTGCGCTGGTGCAGTGCTACTGTGCCATACGCAGTATGTGCACTGTCCCTGTCATATTCAATGGTGCTGCGCCATGGCACATCCCTGTTGAATATCACCTGGACCTGACCCTAGCGCATCACAGTTGTACTGCACCCAGGCTTGCACCACTGCCTGCTGCAGTCTGAATATCTAGGTCAAAGTCTAAGGAAACTATACATAGAGGCACTTCAGTGAGTCAGGGTGGGGATTCTCAGCTAGGCAATAATTGAGTAAACATATTAAAAAAGTAGATTTTATACAGAGCTATTATAATGAAGGAATGCAGGACATAGTGAATATGGTTTTGCATTGATGATTATAAAGAAAAGATGATACAGCAAAGGAAACTCATACTCATGGTATTTCAATTTAATTCAATTCAATACAACTACTTGTGCCTGCCCTGGTAGGCAATCCCCCCTGAATGTCTGCCAACCCCTTGAGTTACCTTAGAGTTTACATGTACAGTATCTGTATATAGGCTCTATTGTTGTGTGCTCTGTATTTTTTTAATCTAGATGATCATGTCGTATACACAGTTCCCTATTGTAAATATCATAAAGTATTGCAAATATTGTTTTACCTTATTCTCTGTTTCATTGAATTTATGTACCACTGGATGTTTGTGAAAATGGGCATTTATCTCACATACTTTACTATTTAAAAAATAAAATTGAATGGAATTGAATTGTATTAGCCTGAAAAATATTGAAATAATGAACTTGTTTATTAATTCAGCTAAAGAATTTAAAAGTATAGGGGTATCACGTAGTAATAGTGACCCAAAATGAGTGACTACAGAAATAGTGACTCATTTTGGGTGCTATTAATCTGGGCTACCCTGCAGAATAGTGAGGGTATGGGACAGCGACTATGGGGAAGGGTGAATGGAAAGGGGGAATAGTGAGGGGAAGGGGAGAGACAGGGAAGGGGCTGTCAGGGACTGGAGTACCTGCTACTGCCGAGCTAGCCATGTGGCGTGGTGGTGTGGGAGGCTAGCTCTGGCAGGGCAGGAACTACGTTCGGGACCAGGAGAGGGTTACATTTTGCCACCGTTGCGAGCTGCAGCACTTAATTTTTTCCTGACATCTGGATTTTGCCCCTCCCCAACATGCACCCCCCTGGAGTTGAGAATCCTAATTCAGGGGCTGGGGCAAAGCCCCTCAGAGGGTATGGAGAGGGCAGTCCCCCACAAAAACACATTTTTCTTATCCAGATGTCAGGGCACCATAAAGTATATGTCACCAATTTGCTTTTCTGTGATATACACTCACCATAATAGTGATCACTGTTTTACAATCACTATTATGACATGGAACCAGTATAGGCATTACTTTAGATATGAGTATCAGACCTAGGCAGAAATCAGCAAACGTAAAGAAACTGGGATACAAACTAATAGAAAATCAGAATTGGAGAGACAATCTGATACAAGACAACCAAGAATAACTGCATATATAAAGCCAATGGAACAGAAACATAGCTTGAAGGGAGACAAAAGTCAAAAGATAAATCAGAGGGAGGAGCATAAAAGGCCCCTACATTAATATTAGTATAATATTGCATGAAACTACAATAACTGATGCTTTAAGAAGTGATAGAATAATTCCTGTAGATACTCTTAGTACAAATAGTACGCTTGATCTTTCTAATTCCCTACACTGACTAAAAATTCAAAGGAGTGCTATATTGTCAATATTAAGTTGGAACTTTTAATAATGCCTGTGATATCTTTGCCGCAGTGTTGACCCGCCGTTCTAAAAGGAAGAATGCCCCCTGGGTTACCCCAGCTTTGATCCACCAGCTCAAACATAGGGACAACCTATGGCACCGTGACATTGAGACTGGCCGGCCCAATGACAGGCGGTTATATGCTGCCGACCGAAACAAGTGCACTCGGGCCATCAGAAAGGCCAAGTCTGAGCACTATCGGTCCTCACTCACTGCCTCATGGGGAATCCCAGAACCTTCTGGGATAACATTAAACAGTTAAATGGGAGTGCACACCCCCACCCACCCAGATCAACATTAATGGTGTGATCTCCTCAGACCCAGCCCTCATAGCCACCACCTCAACACCTCATTCACTGACCTTAGCCCTATCCTCCTACAAATTTTTTTGACCCTCCTCCCCAGCACCTGCCATAAATCTTTCTCACCCTTATTTTCTCCTCCGCTGTGTTTCTGCCCAAGAACTTAGGCACCTTGTCACTGCCCTCAAGAGTAATAGTACAGGCAGTGACACCCTGAATCGTGTATCCTACAGCTGGTCTTAGACACAGTCCTCTACCCGATCACATGCCTCATCAACCACTCTCTTTGCCTGGGAAGGTTCCAACTGCCTGGAAAGTCACCACTGTCACCCCTATCTTTAAAGGTGGTGATAGGACTGTGGCTGGAAACTATCGACCGATCTCCATTCTCTCTCTCTCTCTCAAGGCCTTGGAAAAGTGGTGGCCTCTCAAATCTCTGACTACCTCTCCACCTACAATGTCCTTTGTCCTGAGCAGCATGGCTTCCAGTGGGCCACAGTACCAACACAGCCCTCCTAGAGTTCTCAACTTTCTCCCTCCTCCTTAGACACTGGTTCTCTGGCTGGTGCTGTCTTCATTGACCTCTTGAAAGCTTTCGACACTGTCTCCCACCCTCCTTCTTGATGCCCTTAGTCTTCTGGTTTTGCTGCTGGGCCTATCTCCTGGTGCACCAGTTATCTGTCTGACCGCCACAGCATGTAAAAATTAATGGGACCTACTCAGACATCTGTCCCATCTTTTCTGGGGTTCCCCAGGGCTCCATTCTGGGCTCCTTACTATTCTCCTTTACCTTAACACCCTTCCACGCTCTTGCTCAGGGAACATTCTATTGTCGCTGATGATGCAGTCATCTTTGCCTCAAGTCGTAACCCTACTGCCTCCAGGACTGCTGCAGAAGTCCTTCACTGAAGCCGAGGCTGGTTCAAGGAACATATTGTGATAAATCTAAAAACAAAACCATGTTCTTCACTCATCCCCAAAACAAGTCCTGCAACTTCAAACTCCTCATTCACTCTGGGTCCTCATTCCACTCGAACAAGTTTGCTCTTATAAATACCTAGGGATCCATTTGACCCTCCTCTCCTTCCATGAACACATCGCTGCCTAGCCACTGCCACTAATATCCGATTGGGCATCTTACGCCGGTATAAACACTGCCTCCCGGAGGCTCTTGACTATGCAGTCACCTCCTCTATCCTGTCCCTAGTGGACTATGGACTGCCGGTGTATGGTGCTGCTGATCAGACTGCACTCCATAAAATTCCACTACTCTGAATAAGGCCTGCAGGTTAATTACTGGAGCACCTAGGATGACACACACCTGTCTACTGTATGCTAAAGCGCTGGTACTTGATCTCGTGGCGCCTCAAATATCTTACCTGTACCCTTACAAAAAGACCCTCCTTGGGCTTTCCCACAGGATTGACCACCACCATACGCGCTCTGTCCCACTAGTTCATACTCGGACCTCTGGGAAAACCTCTCTTGTTATCCCTAGAGCTAGGACCTCTCACGGCCAAAGAGCCTTCAGCTTTAGGGCCCCCTCCTGGTTCAACACACTGCCCCCCTCCATCTCCGAAGCTCTAACTATATCGTGCTTCAAAACTTCCTTACATAACCACCTTATTAACACCCGATGCTGTAACTGCCACTAGTCAAAGCCGTACTCAATACTTATGACAAAGCTTATTACTAAGCTGCTAAGGACGACATAACTCTGGTATTGTTTGCATCCATCCTACCTGTACCAGCTTGTTTGTATCTATGTCTTAATTTTACTGTTATACTTATGTGTTGTACTGCTATACTGTGTATTTTGGTTTGTCTTACTGTGACAAGGTACCTTTGTAAATGAGCCTATGGCTCAAAGGTTTTCCAAACTGCTGTTTAAATAAATAAATAAATAAACAAATAAAATGTGGCAGGTTTACAGCCCAAACATGAGGACAAGGACTGGATTGCAAATATTTCAAATCATACTATGATATTTTTTCAAGAAACATGGGTAAGGGAAAATAATTCTGTAACTTTAACTGATTTTAGTGTTTATCATATGCCGGCAATTAAAATATCAAAACTGGCAGATTTAAAGGTGATGTGTCAATATTGGTTGTATTGAGAACTGTTTTGAGGTGAGCTTATACTATTTGCATTATATGTATGTTGTATTACAGTGCAAGCCGCTTATAATGGGTACATCTGTGTAAGCAGATTCTGCCCATTATAATGAATGGCTGCTGTAACCAAAGGCAATGTTTTCTAGTAAAAAAACATGCAGATTACTGTCACTAGTCCATTAATTGCTGTTTGTACCTCTGGTGAATCATCACTGTGGCACCTATATTGGGAAATGTCACTCTGGAAAGGCTCAGTGACTAGAAGAGAGGAGGGAAAAACCAGTAGGAGTGCTGTCTCGGTTTCAGTCTCGGGAGTCTTCTTTTCAAATGGAGACCGATCTTCTCTTCCCTTAATTGCCGAAAAAAAAAAAGCTTCACTCTGAAAAGGCTCAGTGACTAGGGAAGAGGAGCGAAAAACAGGTCAGAGTCAAATTTTGTTTTCAGTCTTGGGAGCCTTCTTTTCAAATGGAGACCATTCCTCTCTTCCGCAAAAAAACCCAAAAAACTTCACTCTGGGAAGGTGCTGGGTGGGGGAAGGAAAACTAGGTAGGGGTGCTGTTTCAATTTCAGTCTCAGCAGGGGGTTCTTTTCCAACAAAGACTGAACCTTCTCTTCCCTTAACCATTGGGAAAAAAAAAACTTCAAAACACATGCAGTGGTGATTGAAGCCTCAGTTAGGCTACCTCAGGATAAAGCTGGATGCCTGATAGTACTGCAGCTGGGACAATTAGCACCTTCTGTTTTGGGCAGATTAGCTGTTATAATGTTAATTCACACTTCTGCATGCAGAACTTTGAATCCTTTGCTCTGCATTCCAAAGTGTGAACTGACACTAACGACAGCAGCAGCAAAATCTGCCCGAAATAGAAGGCGGGCATAGAATGCTATAACCAGTGTTTTTTTGCATGAAAGCCTATCTATTAGACAAGTGGAAAAGGCAATCTGCCTGTAAACACCGACTGCCTGCATAAACCACAGGCACTATAAGTACCAGGGATTGTATTTATTGGGCAAGACATTTTCACTCTCTTTAACGTGTACATCCCGCCTGTAACCCAGCTGTGTGAATTCACTAAAATACTTAAAAATGTTGAAAATTATATAGTTAATATAAAAAGCAGATATCCTAGTATAATAATTATCATGGCAGGAGATTTTAACTCTAGAACTGGGCAAAAATAGAGGTAAAGATGACCAATTTGAACTTGGATGATGCATTGCATCTGTCGATGATGCGCTGTCCTTCTTTATTAGTTCCTTTAACTCCACCTGCGATATTGTTGCCCCCTTTTTTAAGCAGGTGGCTAAAAATTGCTTCTCTCCCTGGGTCAACCAGTCTATAATTGACCAAATGACTGCTCGTGACAACCTATGGTGCAGACCCTAGAATCTGGTCATCCTGCGGATCGTCAACTATGCCGTGCTGCCCAAAACTCCTGCACCTGGTCCATTCGCCAAGCTAAGGCTGCTCACTACCAAGCTAAACTCACCACCTCCTAGGGCAGGGACATAATTTCTGGGAGAATATTAAGGAACTCAGAGGCAAATACCCCCCACTGATCATAAACGGACTCCCTACCCAAGATCCTAACCAGATTGCCAACACCTTTAATGTGGCTTTTACTGACCTTAGCTCAGTACTCCCCTGATTTCTTCTCCCCCTCCCCTGAGCTGTTCCCCCCAACTGGTGTCCCACCATTCCACTTCAAGACCATCTCCCTGAGTACTGCCCGCTCCTACCTCTTTAAGTTCCTTGGCAAATCCAGGCAGAGTGGCAATACACTAGACCTTAAGCTGCTCAACCTGACTCTAGATACAGTCCTAATCCCCCTGACCAAAATCTTGAATATGTCGCTATGCCTTGGTCAGTTCCCTTCCCAGTGGAAATGGGCAGTGGTCACCTCCATCAACAAGAGCAGTGACTGAACCTCCCATAATAACTACAGGCCTATCTCAATTCTGCCCCCCTCAAAATTGTCACCGACCAACTCAGTGACTTCCTGGAATCACATAACCTCCTTTGCCAGCAACAGCACAGATTCAGGAAGGGCCCCAGCACCACCACTGCCCTCCTGGTGTATGCCTCATACATCCAAGACACACTCAACCAAGGAGTCTTGGTTGGATCTGTGTACATAGACCTCACCAAGGCCTTTGATACAGTCAATCATTCCCTATTATCAGACTCTCTCCTTTCCACTGGCCTGTCCCAGGAGGCCACTGCCTGGTTCACTCACTACCTGCAAGGAAGATCTCAGCAAGAGAAGATAAATGGCACCCTATCCACTAGTCTACAGGTTCACTCTGGGGTGCCCCAGGGCTCCATTCTTGGCCCACTCCTATTTACCCTGTACCTGAACTCTCTCCCCTCAGCCTGCACCAGACGTCTCCTTCTCCATGCAAATGATACGGTGATTTTCAGTTGCCACCCTGACCCAACCCTGCTTCAACAGGACCTGCAGCTCTCCTTCAAGGAAGTTGAATCCTGGTTTTCAACCCATAAACTTATTCTCAGTTATAAAAATACAAAGGTAGTGCTATTCTCCCATCACCAAAATAAGTACAAGTCCTCCACCCCCTCCATCCTCAATTCTCATGGCACCCCCCTGGAATCTGTTACCCATTTTAAATACTTTGATATCACCCTCAATTCTGCCCTCTTCTTCCATGAACACATTACCACTACCTGCTTCTTAGTTCATTCCAGAATTGGCCTCATCTACAGAATTAGGTCCTGCCTCCCCCTGCTGCTCTTAGACTGACTATCTCCAGCTCTATTCTATCCCTGGTAGACTATGGTATAGCCATCTGTGGGTCTGCCTCAAACTCTGCATTGAGAAAATTTAAATATGCCTTAAAAAAAGCCTGCTGCTTGGCCACTGGCTGTGACAGATTGACGCATACCTGCGATCTCTATCAATACTCGGCTTGGCTAAATTTCCAAGGGTGACTCTACAATCACACTTGCCTACTAGCAAAAGAAATCTCTACGGGCCACTCACCCCCTGGTTGTAACTTTCTCCTTTCTCCAGGGCAGCATTGATGAGCGACCAGACACACAGAAAAAACTGCTTTCCAAGTCCCCTTCTATAGAACCACCGCCGGTAAAAGGTCCTTCAGATGTAGGGCCCCTTTATGGAAGAACTCCATCCCTGGTTCCCTCCTATCCGTACTCAGGTTGGGCCCTTTCAAAAAAGAACTGCAGGACCACATTCTGGTTTCATCAAACTGTGACTGCCCGTAACACTGTTGTAACCCTCCAACTATTTCCTCTGCTGCACCTTAGCCCCACGACAACACCAGTGGGCAGCTTTCTGGTCTCTACTATATTTCCAGCTCTCCTTTGGTCCACTTCCTGAGCTCCTTTCTCACTTTTTCCTCCATAGCTCTGTTGTGGTGTCCCATGAGGTGGGCGCATAGGGAAGGGTGCCATCCGTAATGGCGATTCCTTCCCAGCGTAATCCCTCACAGTGATGGGAGGGTAGGGCGACCAGATGAGGGGATGGGCGAACTGGGCGACAGGATGTCTCTATGTGTACATGCATGCAGAGGTGGAGCAAGCACGGTGAGTGTGTGCTGGGGGGCAGAGGAGCTGTAGGGGGTGGCACTGTGGTGGATTGCCAAGCTGTGTCGTGGCATCGGGGGTTGGCTAGTGGTTGGGGTGGGTGAGTGCTAGGAGTTCTGGTCCAGGCGCTGGTGCAGTTTTATTAGCCTGACTCCAAACAACAATTTTTTAATGCTTTCACCTCCCCGACATACCCCACAGTTGAGAATCCTTTAGTAGGGGGCTGCAGGGCCAAGCCCTGGCAGGTGGGTGGGTGGCACAGCTCCCCACAGAAAGCATTAAAATACATGTCCCCGTGCCATTGTCCTGTGTGCCAGGGTTGTCAGAGTGCCAAAAATGTCTTCAGCAATCTGACTGTGCGACAACGGTAATCATCTTTAGGCATTCGCCGTTACCACATAGAACCCTCTGTTGCTCCTGTCTCCAATATTTATTATTTCTCCTCTGACTTATTTCAACAATTTTGGTTCATCCCATGTCAATTCTCAATGCTTATTGTATTACATCATTATTAGATAAATCCCTATTGTATAATTTTCTCTCTGTATATAATTACTATCATTGTTCATGATGTCTGTAACACTTGCCTGCCACACTTTGCACTGATGTGGGGCCTTAGTAATATCTCCTATTATATAATTTTTCTCTTTGTGTATAATTACTGTCATTGTTCATGATGTCTGCAATACCTGCCTGCCACACTTTGTACTGACGTAGAGCCTTTGAAAAAAGAGTCTCTGGCTCAAAGGGTTATAATTCCTTAGACTTGGGAGTCACGTGATGCAGTGTGCCTGAAAGCAGCTCTCTCTTGAGCTCCCTGCCTCTTCCTACCAAAACCACTACTTTCAACTACAGAATTGATATCCTTTTCAACTTTAGCGACCCTAAAGGCTTCCTAACTGATTGCAGTATCCTTGAGCTGATTTTTAGGGTGCTTGAAGTTGTTTCCAGAGACTAACATCGATGGAGGCTGAAATGAAATCAGCTAGTGTGAAACACACTCCACCATCAACGCCTGAAAAGGCTTCTAAAAAGGCTAGAAATGCCAATTCTGCTTCCTCCACTAAACAAAATACTTCTGCTGCCTCAAATACACCATTAACTGAGGATCGTTTTCTTCAAATTATGGAACCTTTCAAAGAAACACTACAGGAGATTTCAGGAGAAGTTAAATCTATTAGAAAGGACTTCTCAGACCTATCCAGACAAGTTGGAGATCTAGAAACCAATGTCTCTTCCATAGACCGTTGGAGAAATAAAGTTGATCCAGAGATTACAAAGTTAAAACAACAAATACAAAAGTTACAGGCTAAAACAGAGGATCTTGAGGGAAGGAGCAGGAGGAATAACGTTCTCATCTTGGGGCTACCAGAGTCTGAGGAGGAACGACACCATTAAATTCGTCCAGCACTTTAAATAAAGTCGTTGGTCCATCCCCAATTAATCAATCTTATCATATTGAGAGAGCCCATAGATCACTGAAACCCAAACCTCCACCGAGCCTCGAGACCAATCATCATTAAATTCTTAAGCTACATCGAACGCCAACATGTTTTAATGAAAATCAAAGAACTGGACTCTGTGCAATGGTCCCACGTGAAGCTGAGAATCACCCAAGATTTACCCTTTGAAGTCCGGTAAAGAAGAGCAGCATTTCACCCAATCGTGTAAAAACTAATCGCGCTGATATTAAATTTAAGATGGTGTATCGGCTAAATTCGGGTCTCCTGGAAGGCAGCTGGCAGTATACAAGACCCGACTACGCCTAGCCAACCTGTTGAAGAAACTCCCCAACCTGATCAAAGGAGACTGATTTGCTTGGACTCAATACTATCTGTTGGGGATCTTTGTATCTATATCTAATTTCAATTTATTTGCTCAGTTTTCAAGCTTTTCCCCCAGTGAAGCGTGAAGGTGCTAATTTGGCTTACCTCGATCCGGGGGGGTTGGATCCTGCTTGGGATGGCTGGTCAGGGTAGGCCGGAATAGGCCGAGAGGCCTAGGCAGCTTAGTAGGCCCGGTGGTTGGTGGCTCCACGCTTGTCGGCTCGGTCTGAGATGGGAACAGAAAGTGCGGTTGGTGTTTCCGGGAGGAACCTTTGGTGTTCAGACCATTAAGGTCCGTCCCGGCTATTTCCGACGCGCACTTCCTCCCAATGGTTGCTCCGGTCCAGGGCCAAGCCTCATAGGGGTCGTTACCGGTCAGCAAGTCCGAGGGCCTCCCAGCAGGTAAAATTCCATTTCGGAAGGGGGGCTTTTCCGTATTGATACAGCACCGGATTGTTGTTACGCTGCTTCAATCTGGGTTCTAGGGGAAGTTTTAGCTCTACTTTCGATTGCCTGATTTAAATGACTGACAGCCTGAACCCCGTTTAAATTGAGGATATCACTTCCTGGTTTGCAGTTGGTGGGGGGGGCCGGAGGTGAATTTGTCTTTCAGAGCCTGTCTCACGACTGTGGATGGACTTGTTGGATATCATGGCTACCCTATTTAAGCAATTCCTGTGGTTGTAGGTCTGAGTTTAAGACCCTAGGGAAGGGGTACTTCAGTCTTCCTTCTGTTCGAGTTTCGATTAACCCAGGGGTGATGCCATGGTATCTGGGGGAAAGGGTTTTGCATATAACGGTGCTACTTTTGATTTTTCAATGTTTTTGGACAGGGGAGGGATCTGTACATAGTTGGTTGTGTTTATGGGGGTGGTTAGGGGAAGTCGGGTTTGGGGCTGGAAGGGCAAATGTAAGGTCTTTTACTCTAATTGTTTTGGGGTCTAGAACTGGGGGGACACCCAGTTTTACCATTCTGTGTTATATTCCAGTATGCTCTGTAACTGACGTTTTATTTCGATGCCAATGTGTTGGATGGATCCGAGTTCTGTACTTGGGGGTAGGGGGGGAGGATGTCACCGCCAATGATTCTTTCAAATGGGCTCGAATACTATGCTCCTTGCCAAATAGCCCGATTACCAGTAACAATGGCGTTAAACCATGTTAAATTTGCTACCTGGAATGTGAGGGGCTTAAGGGAGATTTCCAAGAGAGGTCAGATTTTGCTGAACTGCTCATTAATAGGGGTTGATATACTTTTCCTTCAGGAGACTCACATTATGACAACTGAAACGAACCTACTAAGGTTTAAGGGCTTCTCGCAAGTTTATGCGTCAGGTCAATCAACCAACAGTAAGGGGGTGGCCATTTTGATCAGACGCAATTTACCCTTTGTGACGAAGAAATGTGTACATGACCCAGAAGGAAGATATGTATTTGTTCAGGGCACGCGCTACAACATGGAGGTAGTCTTGGGTTCTATATATGGTCCTGTCAGAGGGGACCCCACATTTTTGATGGGCCTAGCTGATCTGTTGAGTGTCTTTCTCCCATCCAATTTTGTTTTAGGAGGGGACTGGAACATTGCACCTTCACAGACGCTGGACAGATCGGGTAGTTGCCCTAAAACCAAGTCACCCGCTCAATTAGCTCTAGCTGATTTACGCTCACTGCTGGGATTAGAAGATCCTTGGAGACTCCTAAATCCTGTGTCCAAAACTTACTCCTTTTACTCCCCAACACATAACTCTTGGTCATGGATAGACTACATTTTAGTGAGCACCAGCTTGCTAACTAATATCTCTTCTACCAATATCGAACCTATAGTTATCTCAGACCATGCTATGACATGGGTTAAGCTGGCTCCGGGTCCTCCTGGTCATCGGGACACTATCTGGAAGCTCAACAATCAGATTTTGAAGGATGAGCGGATTACTTCATCTTTCAAAACTTTGATTTCGTCCTTCTTGGGAAATCAATCAAGGCTCGGTCGCCAGATATGATTTAATCTGGTGCTCACTGAAATGTTTTCTCAGGGGTGAATTCATTAAGGAAGCATCTAGACGAAAGCGAGTAAGAGTAGAGAAAATTAATTCCTTAGCTAGTCAGATTAAGGACGCTGAGGAGGAACTCTCTGCCTCATACTCTCAGGGGACACTGGAGAAGTTGTACAGGCTCAAAGATGAGTACGAAGGTCTAATCAGAGAGAAGACAGAATATATCATTTTGAAATCCAGAACAAAATATCTCAAACAGGGGGAGAAGCCAGGCAGAGTTCTAGCCCTGAGGCTCAAAGAAGTGGAGAACTCGAGATTGATTCCCCGGTATCAAGGCAGGGGACGGCTCCATTAAAACCAGCCCGAGGGATATTGCTGGGGTCTTTGAAGACTTTTTCAAAAATCTTTACAAGACTGAAACTTCTCCAGTGGTTTCTCCGAGTATAGCAGAATTTCTTGAGAACTCCCCTCTCCCTAGGCTTAATGCTAATCAGCGTGAAGTCCTGTTAAGCCCCATAACTCTAGAAGAAATTACAGGAGCCATCCATGATCTCACTCTGGACAAAGCCCCTGGTCCAGACGGATTTTCCCCAAACTTCTATAAATCTTTCTGTTCTGAGCTAACTCCTGCATTATTAAAATTGTTCAACTATATCCTGTCTTCTGGATCTTTAGACCCCTCTTTATTAGAAGCAACTATTATCCTAATTCCCAAATCAAATAAGTCGGTTTTAGATCCCGCTAATTACAGGCCAATTTCCTTGCTTAATTATGATGTTAAGATCCTAAGATTCTTTCATTGAGAATTAAACAAGTGTGGCAGACGCTCCTCAGTGTGGAGCAAGTGGGCTTTGTTCAGGGAAGATCTGCAGACGCACTATGAGGACCCTTGCACACATATTTCATACCGCCAAGACCCTCAACTCCCTATGGCTCTAGTAGCCTTAGATGCCGAAAAGCCTTTGATCGGGTGAGTTGGGAATTTCTGTGGGCTACCCTGGACAAAATGGGCTTTCCGCAATTTATTCAATGGGTTAAAAGCGATCTATGGCTCCCCTTCACGAGAGTCTACTGTAACGGGGTACTCTCTCCCAGATTTCCTTTATATTCTGGTACTTGCCAGGGTTGCCCACTATCACCGTACCTTTTTAATCTTTACTTAGAACCCTTGTTGGTGCGTATCAAGTCCTCACCTGACATTACGGGCTGTATTATCGGACAACAATCGCTAGCCATTTCTGTATTTGCAGATGACATTCTGTTGCATCTTACGAACCCAGTCCAGTCTATCCAAGGGGTGCTAAAAATTATTACACAATTTGGGGCGGTTTCCAACTACCGTCTGAATCTGTCTAAATCTGAAATCTTTCTGCTTAACTCACGGGTCTTTCAGGAGGAGGTAGCTCATTTCGGTATGAAATGGTCGGCTGATCATCTCAAATATTTAGGTATATATTTAACCCGAGATCCTACTACAACTAAGAAGCTCAATCTGGACGATCTGATGGATCGGGTTCGGAGTGACCTTAACAGATGGTCAATCTTGCCCTTAACTATAGGCGGGAGAATTAGTGTAATTAAGATGAATATACTTCCGTGTCTTTTTTACCCTTTAAGCCTACTAAACATATGGCTACCGAAGTCCTTTTTCCAAAAAATCCATTCTGCTATAGTTAAATTTATCTGGAAGGATAAACAACCAAGAAGGTCTTTCTCTAAATTGTGTGTGCCCAAAGCTAATGGGGGACTTCGCCTACCCAATTTTGAACTTTACTATAGGGCCAGTCATTTGGCGAAAATGAGTAAATGGCTTTGTCCCCCTCAGGGTTCTCATAAGCCTAGGTGGTTGCAGATTGAGAACGAACTCCTCAAGAACTTTAACATAGATCCCCAACCCTGTTCTACTGCAACCTCTCAGTGCTTCCAACTCAGATAAGTAGCTCCGTGATCGGACCTCAGTTAAAGTTTTCAACCAACACTGTAACTCAGTCAGAATCAATAATTCCAAAGACCCGACCGAACCCTTAGTTTCTAATCCTAATATTAAGTTGGGTTCATGTTGGCTGCTCCCCTCCTGGTTACCGCAAATCCGTGATTGTGTGGTGGAAGACTTTTATTGTCAAGACTTTCTATGTTCCTCAGGTGAGCTGATGACCAAATTCACTATTCCCTCGCAGTATATTTTTAAAATATACCAATTGAGACATCTCATAGTTAAAGGTTTTGGTCCGGTGAAAGTGACGTCCAGTGTTCGGCCCTTGCTGGAACTGCTCAAATCCCTGGCAAATGAACCCCATAATATAGCCAAACTTTATACACAGCTTCTTCTTAGTAAAATACCTGAAGCTTTATCGGGTTCTAAGGTGTGGGAACCATTGATTGCCAGCTCCCCTTTCACCCTGGAAACAGGTGTGGATGGATTTGCATAGGTTTCTTTCTCTGGATAGGTACAAGCTCACACAATATTATATAGTTAACAACATGTATTATACTCCGGTGAAACTATTTAAATTTGGGAAAGTTAATTCCACTATTTGTACAAGGTGTGGTGAGGATCAGGGGGATATATTGCACATATTTTGGACCTGTAAAAAGGTTGCTCCTTTGTGGAAATGCATTCAAGGTAACTTGGACCCATTGCTAGGCTTAAAAGACTTATTCACACCCGAAATTTGTATACTAGGTGTCTATACTGGTATTAAAGTTAAGGAAAGGAAATACCACATAGCTCTAATTTCAATGGCGGTCAAAAGACTAATTCTCCGCCACTGGTTAGACCAATCTGAAATCATATACCAGGATTGGATAGCGGAAATGTCCCAATGCTTCAAAATTGAAAAATTGGTTGCCAGTTCCAGGCATGCCCTGTCTGCATTCCACAAAAAATGGGGCAAGCTATATGCCCTGTATCTTCACTAGGATTCTGTTGGGGGTCCCTTAGTCTCCCCTCTTCCTTGTTACAGGCCTTAGGTTATCCTACCTGGCCAGTTTCTCTTATTAGGTCCCTTTGCCCCTATTTACACCAAGGTACTATCTGCCTTACTGAGGTCCATGGGTTGTTGGTGATACATCCTCCTGGGGTGGGGTGGAGGGGGTTTGTGTTCCTTTCTTGTTTGTTTTATTCCCTTGATGTTTTGTTTCCTTATCAATCAATTGTCCTACCGAGCTGTTGGTTATGGAATATTCTAATGTATGCTTATATTTTGGTTTGTTAAAACTAATAAAATGTGAATTTCAAAAAAAATAATTCCTAGACTTCAATAAATAAATATATAAATAAAAGTTTAGAAATTCCTAATAGGCAATCCCAGGATAAAATATTAAATAAAAAGGCAGCCATTTATTAAAATTCCTAGCTAAATATATATATTTTTTTATTTATTTAGGTTTTGTTAACCAGGTAAGCACACTAGACACTTATATGCCTATTTTCAGGTATGATCTGGGAGGTTACAGAGAATATACAGTACTGGCAATGTAAAGGTTTAACAATGAGGAGACAGACATATAATAAAAGGTAACACAGGGTAAGACCTTAGGGTGCTTAATGGGCATACCAGAGGGGTCTGGGGTGGTGAAATTGCATTCCATACAGGTACTGTGGGGAGTCATCTTGACTTGTGTATAATTGATACAATTAGATTTAGGAAGGTTAATTCCTTCATTGTAGTAAAAATTTGTGATAGTGACCATTTTCCTGTTTTATGTCATTATGCCCTGTGTCGGGCAGTTGTCTGTAGATACCCAATATTAGAAGAGGATGCAAATTTAAACATGTGCATTATATATAGTAAAAAGATTAAATGGAATGCATATAGCAGGGAGGTGGTTGATGCAATTATTGATTCCCCAGAATCAATAGGTTTTTAAGTTAATTTACAGCAGGGCTTGAAACTCAGAGCATATGAGGTAATGAATAAATCAATGTATTTTCTGACTATATGCAGTTTGTGGCAAGTCAGTTACTGCCAAAATACAGAAAACTGAATCCATGTTGAATAGGAGAAACTAGGGCTTGGTAAGATGCAGAGTGTAAGAATTTGAAAAAAAAAGAAAACTTGGTCACTAGTAGCCGATGGGTGTGCTGAAGGCAATAGAACATTTAACATAAATGCAAACATCTCTGCTAATGAATGGCTAAGATATTTGAGATATATATATACAAAGTAAGAGAGCCTAGTATTCAACTAGCTGGTACCAATTTGAACAATGATTTTAGAATAGGGAAAGATGTAGAGGAATGACCCTCAGTCCATATTAATGAGGTCAAGGCAGCTATAAGTGCACAAAAAAGGAATAAGACACTGGTTATCGATGCCTTTCCTGCATAGATTTTTCAGTATAATGTGGACTACTGTACAAAGTTGCTAGCCTCTATTTTTTTATTAACTTTCTTTATGCCCCCTCCTCTCCAGTAGTCTGGCCTCTCTCTGGTGTGGTCTCTCGGCTATGGCCTGTTCCCACACACTTGAACTCCCCGACTGACTCCTGGTTTGGGCCCGTCTCCACTCCATCTTCACTGGCCACTTACCCCCCCCCCGGCTGTGAGCCCCCCCCCAGGGTGGGACCCCCGACTCCTACTGGCACTCTATCTAGAATCTAGTAGAGTGACTAGGAAATGGAGGGAGAACTAGGATCCAGTCAGCAGAACCCAGTATTGTGTATGGGGGCCATCCCACTGGACCCACCTTCACCTATCAGGCAACCAGTGCTTTTCCACTTTTCTGTCCCCCCCAATGGTCCAGCTGTCCAGCTGTCCAATGCACACCAGCATGACACATGCATGTACCTGTGCATACTCACAGGAGTGCCACATCAGCCAATCCCCTTCCTGGAGATCTTAACTATTGCTGCACCCCCAGTCTCCACTGGGAGTTCCCAGACAGTGGGATCTACTACCCATCTCCCTCTCAGGAAAGGAGAGCAGTCCTCCGGATGCTCAATCCTTTCTTTCCCCAATGACCACTGATGACCTGAGTCTGCTCCTGAACCTGGGTCACCGGTGTGGTATGAGGTGTGGCGTCCAGCGCCTCAACCCTCTGTGCCACTGGGCTGACCCACTAGCCTCTATTTTTACTGCAACAAACAACACCCTAATATTGCCCAAGGATTGGAACTGTGGTGTGATTGTTCCTTGTTTTAAGAAAGGGCACTACAATGATCCCAGTTGTTACAAACCCATTATTCTTTTACCTATTGGTCCAAAAATATTTACTAGGTCGATTCTTGATAGGTCCAAGTTTCAATGTGGCTTTTGAAAGTCTCACAGTACATTAGATCTGATATTTACCTTAAACTACCTTATGGAAACTTATGTGTTTGAAGAGGGAAGAAAGCTGTATGGCTGCTTTGTAGATATAAAATCAGCCTTTGACTCTATTAGTCATGAAATTATATGGAATATGTTATCAAAGATGAATATAGATAAAAGATTATTTTTGGTGTTAAAAATGTTGTATACTAATACAACTGCTTGAGTTAGATATTCATTTGATGGCGCACTAACTGATATGTTTGGGATAAGTTATGGTATAAATTAGGGATGTTTGCCTGCCCCCCAACTCTTTAATCTATATATCAAATCATTAGTTAAATGCTTAAGTGAAGTAGATACATTTCCTCCAAGTGTAGATAACGAAGATGTAAAAATTATGTTATATGCAGATGATACCAATATATTATCTCAGACATCTCTAGGGCTGAAATGAGGAATAAGCACAGTTATGGCCAAATTAAAGCATACCCAGCTTGAACTGGTTCACCCATGCCACAGCGACAACAAAGTTGGCCGTATAAACTACAGCACCAGCAATTCACTGACATCAGCCACTGTGCTCCAACAATCTGCCGTGCGGCAGCAGGAGTGACCCCCTTGACATGGGGGGCTATGCCCCGCGCACACTCCCAGATACTGTATAACAAACTCTGGGTCATGCCCCAGTGGACAGTAGGGGGAACAGTGGAACAGCAACATCACCCGATGACAAAAAAAATCAAAGTCGCAGCAGAAGCGAGCAACATGTTTTCATCGGCAACATCGTGGTGGCAATAATCAGTTGGCGTATTAGCAGGCTACCACTTGAACTTAATCTGGATATAATAAAAATTATGATATTTGGGGGCAAGATGTTAAGTAGCAGGGTTATTGTATTGGAATATAGATACTTAGGAGTCATGTTTGACAGACACCTCTCATGGAAGTAACAAACATGGGATGTAAAAGAAAATGCGTATAAGACATCAATAGCAATTAGTTCATTTGACCATAAATTTGCTAATGATTCTTTCAAAGCATTGAAGTTAGCGTATGAAGCTAAAACTGTCAATCAAAATTTATATGTAAGTGAAGTGTGGGGTATTAATTCCAAAATAATGAATCCTGATAATTTAGAAGTCATTCATAGCTTCTTTTTTAAACATATTATACACTTGCAAAAAAATTGCCCGCCTGCCATCTTAAAGTTAGAATTAGGATTGAAATCTTTAAAAGCCAAAATTATGATTCATATGGTTAATTTTTGGAAAAGAATTGTACAAATGGATGATACTAGGTTACCCAAAAATTGCTGGATAGAGACAGTAAACAATGTGCAGGGAAATAGAAATATAAATAATTGGTTTGTCAAACTGAACAATATGGTTAAAATGTTGAGGATGCTTGAATTATGGTTGGAGAGAACCAGGTTGCAGATCACTGAGTATTGTACAGAATTTTAGATACTTTTAGACAAGATATAGAAATGGTACGTGCTATCGACTGTGAGGGATTTTATTTGCAAATTAAGGGGACATTAGAGGCAGAAAAATATCTCAGGCAGGATTTACAAAAGGGATGCACTGGTGTATCCCCGACTTTACTGGTACAATTCTGGAAGGGGACCATTAGCCAGTATCCTTGAATACCACCGCACCACCCATAATGATATGTGGTGCATATGGAGGGGCTGTGAAGGGGCGTGCCCATGCATATGGTGCGTAGCCCCATTCACAGCATGATCTGGAGGCACATCTCCAGGGAAAGTCCAGAGATGTGCTTCCTAAAGATAAGTCTACAACAAGTAGATGCATGTAAGTGGTTTGCCACTCATAGGCAGGCTGCCGTACTGCAGACAGCAGCACGGCAGCCCACCCGCCCTTGCTGTCCAGTACTCCCCCTGCCAGCATCCCCGTAATGGCAATATGCCTGCCACAGCCATAGTGGACATTAGTATCCCCGCTAATAGCCCCTTGCAGTGTGCACGCCCACCCCAGCCATCAAGGCAATGGACACCCCTGCCTGCCCATAGCCTCTTGTAGCGTATACCACAGCCCCAGCCTGCTAAGGCAATTAATCCCCTCCCTGCCCCTGGCGTGATACGCCCACCATGCTGTGTACAAATGTTTCCTTGGTGGTCCAGTGGACCCCCCAACCACTCATGCCCCCCACCCCACCCCTCCCCCATCCCAGCAGGTCCCAAATGTCGTCGGGTAGCTCTCAACCTACCCGCGCCAGCATGGTTGCCCATCGACAGAGCTGTCTGTGAATGACAGCTACTGTACAACTGTGAGTCCATTGGTTGACCATGTTGACCAATGGGCATGCAGTGTGTACTATACCCTGTCATTCACAAAGGTATGAATGATAGAGTACAGTACACACTACAAGCCCATTGGTGGACAAGGTCCACCAATTGGCTGCATGGTGTATAGTAGCTGTCATTCACAGACAGCTCTGTCAGAGGGCAACCATGGCTGTATGAGGGTGGGCTGAGCTGCCCACCGATGATGGGATTATGCTGGGACAGGGAGTGGGGTGGGTTGGGGTGCTTAAGCGTGTGGGATCTGCTGGGCTACTGGTTGGGACTTATGGAGTACCATTGTTGGTGCACCCAGGTCAGGGTGGGGAGGGGTGGGTGCAGATCAAACAGCATTACCGCTGCAGGAAGCAGCATATGAATGGGGATGTGGGTGGGGATCTGGGTACTCTACTCTACTGCTGCAGGATGTGGCATGCAGGAGGTGGGTGGGTCTCAGCATTCCACTGTACCGCCACAGGGAGTGGTATACTATTGAGGGATATGGGCACGGGGGAGGTTCTGGGTCTCTTATTCTACCGCCGCAGTGTGCATTCTAACAGAGACTCAGGCTGGGGGTTCTGTGTTTACTACACTACTGCCATAGTGTGCGGCATTCTGACAGGAACTCAGGTGGGGGTTCTCAGATTCATTCCCTATCACTGCAGTCTGCAGCATTCTCATGGTGACCAGGCGGGGGGTTACAATGACCTGACAGGGGTGCTGGGTATGTGGCTGTACTGCCGCACATGAAAGATGCCTGGCACATTCTGCCAGGTGCATTCCAGTACGGTGCATGCAAATGGGGCCATAATGACATGCAAATAGCCCCATTGCACCATGCATGCCTAATGGCTCCATTTGCATGTTGTTGGCTCTGAATGGCACACTTGGGCATAGTGCATTGTGAGATGCGCTGCCCCATTGGATTCTCAGCCCAACCAGAGGGTTGCGTTGGTGCATCCAGGGCTGGGCACAGCTGCAGTATTCACAGAGGATGTGCTGGGAGTATTCCCCAGTGCATCTTCTGTGAATACCACAGTTGGTGCTCGGTGCATCTCATTTGTGCCGGGGCATCCGAGATGCACCAAGCGCAAGCCCTTTGTGAATCCTGCTCCTACTATTTTGTGAAAAAAGAGAACACAGGAATGCCATTTGTAGAGCTAGATTTAGGCTCCTTAGGGGTAACAAAATACATTTAATAGATAGGCGGTGGAAAAATCTACTGTATGTGCTTGTAATATAGGCACAGTGTCCCTATTTTCCATTTGTTACTGGATTGTCCAAAATTTGAAAAAGTAAGGTCAAAATGGATAACACCATTACTAGACTCTAAACGGTCCTTGACAGTTAAAGAGAGATGTTTACATTTGTTGTCCTGTAATGAGAATCATGCAGTATACGGTATGGCACAATTTTTTAATATGGTTAGGCGGAATGCATGTATCTGAGGTTTAATGAGATGATGACACAATTGTTAATGTTTATGATACTATACAACTATGTATAAATTATATCGTAAAGTCTATTGAATTTTATACATTATGAAAAATAAATAAACTGAACTGAACAGAGTAATGAGGTTGAGAAAGTTAAATATTTTTGATCTGTGCTATCATGCTGCAATAATGCATGGTCATGTGATCACCTTACCAATCACAAGTCTTGTTTTCTGTTACCTATTTTATAATTATCCTTACTGTCCTCTTGTCACCCTTCTACCTTTATTACCTTTAGGTACACATACCTCTACCATTTCCATGGTGGTTACGTCAGAAATTTTTAGGTGGGGAAGGGGACTCTCGCCTCTAGAACTGTAGATAGGGGAACTGTCATATCTGGGTGATGCAACTCTCCTTTGGTATTTAATGGAGAAAGATAAGAGAGGAGTTGGAGCACTCATAACATTCTGAAAGATGTGGTGGATCTGAGTTTTCATGGATATTAGAAAGTCTGCTGAGTTAACACCATCGCTGCATGCTCTGTTGCTGAGGAGAAGCTACAGAAGCAGGGTTACAGGAAATGCTTAGTATTTATTTTTAACAGGGAGGAGATCACGAGATCACGTGATGCTGAGGTCTGAGTAGCTGCTTCCTGGTTCCTCTCCCGTTTTCTAACGCCTTTTCTGAGCATTTTCGGCAATTTGTTTTATAAACCGAGTTACAGGAGAATACGTGAGGATCCTGTGAGCTACCTGATACCAGAATTGCTGGAAATGGAGGCCGAAATGCGGCTAGCCATGCCGAAACATACCCTTCCAGTCACACCGGAGAAAGGCAGTAAAAGATCCCGGGACCAAGCAGGGGCCGGCGCGAAGTCAACTACGGGAGCGGCCTCTCCTAGTCCTAATCCCGAGGCGACAACTCTCACCCTTGAAATGTTTCTGCAAGAATTGAAACCATTTCTGGAAGATATTAAATCTGTGGTTAATGAGGTAAAACAGATCACCATTGCTCTGGAAGACCTTTCTACCAGAATGGCAGACAGTGAATCCCATCTCGTCTCCCTGGAGTCAAAAACAGAGTGCACCAGTCGCGAAGTGGTGGACAATTGCCAAAGAATCAAGAGATTAGAACAGAAAATCGAGGATCTAGAAGGGAGGAGCCACAGAAATAATGTGGTCATAATTGGGCTCCAAGAGAAGGAGGAAGAGGCGAATGCGATCTTATTCATGCAGAAGTTAGCAGAGAAGCTGGCTGGCCCCTCTCTGGCCCAGTTTATACTATTGAGCATGCCCACAGAGCCCTTAGGCCGATGCCTGCACCGGGAACTAATCCCCGTCCCATGATAGCAAGGTTTTTGAATTTGCAGGAAAAACAATTTCTAATGAGCAAGATTAAAGAGATGCAAGAGGTATTATGGGAGGGGAAACAAATTCAGATCACCCAAGATCTCCCTGCCACGGTTAGGCAACGCAGAGCTTCTTTTCATCCACTAGTTTCAAAGCTTATTGCAGCAACAGTGAAGTTCCGTATGAGTTATCCTGTGCGATTGCAGGTGCTCATTTCAGGAGTCTGGACATCCTTTGAGGACTGTGAGAGCGCCAAGATAGCCCTGCAAAAAGCTTTCTGAGACCTGTTCCCGGGATGCTGATGTGAGGGAGGAAACCCGTGGTGAAGCTATCGGTCTTAAGTTCTCATCTTTAACTGGTTGGAAATGATTTACATTCATTGGAGTATTGGTTCTCAGGGGTCTTTCTCTCATTTGGACTTGCAAAGTGACTGTGCAAGGATCTGATGGACTCACTGCTGCTGCCAAACGGTGCTTTTGAGATGGGAGCAAGTTTTGTTTCTCGCATGTCTTGCCTGGCAGAGCATTGTAAACTGGGTACAAGAATGCCTGATTTATTGTTACTTGTATATTCCTATTCTGTTCTAAAACTCAGTGTTCATGTTGTTTCTATTGTTTCTACATATAGCCTGTGCTGCTTTACGACCTCGATCCAGGGTAGTCCCTGTAGCGGGATGGCAGGCCCAGCAACAAGTTTGTGTATACATTTAAAGGACACACGAGGGCGCTAGAGTCCTGTTGTTGTTGTGCTCTCTGGTTTTCCACACAGCACTCAGATCGGTACACACCGAAGGTTGCTCTGTGCTGGTGGCAGAACAGTAATTTTACTTTGTTGGGGTTCTAGAGTTTTAGAGTTTTCCTTTTTCCATCTTTCTCCTGTTATGTGGGTTTCCTGAGCATATCTGTGCCTTAACATTCCCGTCTCTCCCCTGTGTCCATTCTTGTTTCAATTGTACCTGGTTAATGGGGGTCTCTTTTATTTTCTTTTATTCACTCCATATTTTCCACTTTCTTTTTCCCTTTCTGGAAAGCCCGAGGTCTGGGCTGACACTTCATGCCTAGATACCATAGGGGGGCATTTAATAAATATTTTACATTTATTTTCCGGGTGCTCCCATTAACATTGCTAATGCAACTGGAATTGCTGGCACGGTGGATTCTGTGTTTACGTAAGGGCAGGGAGGCGGGGAGGTGACCGGGATTGGAAAGCCTTGGAGTGCATGCATTGCGGAATCCAAGCAGTTGGTGGAGTTATAAGGAGTAATGGTAAGGGTGGGTGGGTAAATCTTAAGTGTTTTCTTTCTATGTTGGGAGGGTGGTCTGGGGAGGGGGGGGTTCATAGTATTGAGCACAACTATCCAATCAAGCTGGGCATATATTCAGAGGTTAGGACACAACGTAGTATTCAGTATGGGTCTGGTCGACCTATCAGATAATTATGGCTAACCGAATCACAATAGCTACATGGAATGTAAAAGGGATCCGGAAAAAAATTAAACAGTATCAAGTCTTAAAGCACTTAAAGCTTTTGGGAATTGATATTGTGTGTATCCAAGAGTCACATTTGTTAGAAGCAGAATCTCCACAGTTACGAAGGCAGCAATTCAGTCAGTACTTTTCTGCAGGGGGTTCTACTCAAAGTGATGGGGTGGTGATTCTCATACATAGGAGAATACCTTTCAGGCTGATCAGGGAGGTGAAAGATCCTTCGGGTAGATATTTATTGGTTCACGGTTTGCTTTTCAACAAGGAGATCCTGTTGGGCACTATTTGTGGCCCGAATCAGGACACACCCAGCTTTTTTACTAAATTGATACAGGTCTTAATGCCCTTTATTTCATTACCCATGATTATGAGGGGATTTCAATTTAGTTTATGATTCCTTGGTCAATAAAACGCACCAGCAGGGAAAGGGCCTGTCACCTGCCCAACGGGCACTAAGGGAATTAATGGACCACATAGGTATTTGTGACATCTGGAGGGTTCTACATCTGCAGGAGAGGCTCTATACCTACACTTCTCCTGTCCACCACTCTTCCTCCAGAATAGATTACATCCTTCAATCTCAAGTATTGTTACCGGGGGTGCTCGAAGCTGAAATATTACCAGGTCCCCTATCAGACCACTCAATTGTTACATGCCAGTTCTCACTACTTTCATTACCCAGCAGAGGATCGAGGTGGAGATTAAATGACCAATTGCTTTCAGAATTGGATTCCATTAATCTTATTCAGGAGCATATTCAAAGATATTATGAAAATAACTTTGACCCCTTGGGGAGACCTGACATCCTATGGCTCGCCTTCAAAGCTTATATGAGGGGCATTTTAATTAGTATGGCTTCTCACAGGAAGAAGACGGCTACTTCAAAGCTGTCTCGATTGTCAGTAAAGATGAGGGAGTTAGAGAGGACTCTTTCCCCACAATCCCCTGAATCAGCAAGACAGGCATTAATCAAAGCAAGATCCACATATAACAATATCCTGAGGGAAAAAGTGATATTCGCCATGTTAAAGACCTGAGCGGCCTATACTGATCAAGGGGAAAAGGCTGGGTGTCTTCTAGCGCTTAGGATCAAACAAATGGAAGCATCCCAATACATAGCCTCAATTACTTCTACTCTAGACGGCACCTCTAAAATGCATCCTGTAGATATTTTAAAAGAATTCACTAGTTATTACAAAGAGTTATATAGCCCCATGCCATCCCCTCCTCAGGACCTGGTCATACATCAGTACTTGGATAGTGCTAATTTGCCCCAGCTGTCTGAGATCCAGAGGAACTGCTTACTAGTTCCCATCTATGCGGAATAAATTTTCAGGGTGATGGATAAGTTGCCCATGAATAAATCCCCCGGGGTTGACGGTTTCTCTGCTAACTTTTACAAAAAGCTTAAAACCCAGTTAATCCCAATGCTTCTCCCCCTATTCCAACAGAAATTAACTGGGCAACCAGTTGATTCATCTCTATTTGAAGCCCTTATAGTTTTAATACCAAAACCGGACAAAGCCCCAGATAAGGTTTCTAATTATAGACCCATTTCCCTTATGAACATTGACATAAAAATTTTGTCCAAAGTGCTGGAAGATCACCTTAACACAGTAATCAACATGTTGGTAGGTCCCGAGCAGGCCGGTTTTATGCCGGGCAGGTTATCCTTGGATCATATGCGTACCCTGTCGCACGTCTTCTCAGTGGCTAGAGATGCACCTTATCCGGCTGTGTTGGTATCCTTGGACGCCGAGAAGGCATTCGACAGGGTAGATTGGCGTTACTTGTTTCTCGCCCTAGAAGCATTTGGTTTCCCCTGCAGAATTCATTGAGTGGATTAAAGCTTTATACCGCTCTCCTTCCGCTCGAGTGACCTGTAACGAGGTGTTCTCAGAGGTATTCGTGTTGCGGTCGGGTACTAGACAGAGGTGCCCCCTGTCACCGCTGTTGTTCAATATTTATTTGGAACCATTAATCTGCAAGTTGTTAGCATGTCAGGCAGTACAGGGGATCCCAATTCACCCGTGCAAAGTGAAAGTTCTAGCATATGCAGATGATCTTCTCCTCCAGATCGCTAATCCCAGGACATCCATACCCTCTATGTTGCAAATTATCGAAGAATTCAGTAGTATTTCCAATTACAAATTGAATATTAATAAAACTGTTGTTTTTCCCCTAAATCATAAAGTGTTTAAAGCGGATATACTGTGCATGAGATTAAGTTGGAAATATGAATCGCTGAGATACTTGGGTATTGAGCTAGCCAGGAGTATGGGTCTCATTATCAGGTTAAATTCTGACTCTATAATTCTTACAATTTCCCAGGACCTCAATAGGTGGTCATCCCTCCCTTTATGCCTGTGGGGCAGAATAAATCTATTTAAAATGAATTTTTTCCCTGGATTTATTACCCTCTCTCAATGCTCAATATCCATCTTCCAATGTCATGGTTCAACAAGGTCCAATCTCTTATTACCAAATTTATCTGGCACAATAAGCCCCTGCACATAGCTTATTATAAATTGACTGCCCCCAAGGCAAAAGGGGGACTTTGCCTCCCCCATATTCCCACATATTTTTGGGTTAGTCATATCAATAAGTACTTAAAATGGCTCACACCTGATAATGTACTGGTAGCTCCTGCCTGGCTTAAGATAGAACTTGCTTTAATCCGTGCAAGTGGCTTAGATCCCTTGGGTCTATTATTTGCCAAACAGAGATCCCTCCTGTTAAGTGTCAGGAATCCTACTATCCTAACTTCATTGAAGATTCACGACCAGGTATGTAGGTACCTCAGATATGACCCAGGTAGAGATCTTAATCAACCTGTAATGGGGAATCCCCAATTTCAAATAGATGGCAAACTAATTCGCTCCAATTGGATACCTGGCTGACAGGACATACAACTCTCTAGTCTTATCTCGAGCAACGGTGAGTGGCTCCCGGTCAATGACTTAATTGGCAGATTGGAAATTCCTAATAAACATAGATTCCGCATTCTGCAGTTATGACATTCAGTAATGAAAGTTTTAGGTAAAGCACCTAGCACGACAGAAAACATTCCATTTAGCCAAGAACTCTTAAAGTTTTGTGGCCACCCCGGAGCAGTCTCAGCAATTTATAATACCATTCATAATTGGAAATTTCCCGATTGCTTGGGGCCTACGGACCTATGGGCCTCTATGTTCCTGGAATACAATATAGAGTGGCAGGAATTGTGGCATAACTGCCATAAGTTCATGACCCAAGATAGGCTTAGACTAATGCAATTATTTATCCTGCATAATGCATATTATTCTCCATCCTGTTTATTTAAATTGGGCCTTAAACCTGCTCCTACCTGTTCCAGATGTACTTTGGAAGAAGGGACAATTTTTCATATGTTCTGGTCCTGCCCCAAAGTGTCACCCCTGTGGACAGCCATTAAGCAGTCAATTGATCCTCTTCTGGGGCTCGGTGACCTGTTTAGCCCTGTAGTGTGCATTATGGGTGATCTTTCGGGAGTCAACGTTTGGGCATGTAAATATCACATAACTCTTATAGCTATGTCAGTGAAAAAGCTAATTTTAAAACACTGGACTGACCAGCATGAGATAACTTATAGTGATTGGTTGTCCAAACTTTTGACGAATCTAAGTATGGAAAGGGCCATTGCTTGCCTTCAAAATAGATTGGAGAAATTTAAGAAAATCTGGGATCCCTTATACACCCTTTATTCCCTACACCAGGGGTGACCCAGCTCTATGATTATCTTGTACATTGTTTGCTTAGCTGGTTGTAATAAGAGCCTTATGAAGATTCTATGATATATTTGTTGTGCTCAATAAGGTTAGGGTGGGGGTGGGAAGTAGGAGGGTGAGGGGAGTGGTTGGGGGGGCTGACTTAAGTTTTCATTTTTCTAATGTATCAAGTTCATCCACATGTATGTCTGCCATGGTTATGTAATAATAAAATGTTCTTAATAAACTTTAAATAAAAAGTATTTATTTTTAACAGGTATGCCACTGTTGCTATTGTAGTTAATCCTGTAACCTTTCCAGTCTTTCTTGTGTGGCCATTTGGCTTGTGGCTCTGTTTGCTGTTATCTATTCCTGCTAGGAGGAAAGTTGCCTGGGCAGTGGGGGAGCCGAAGTGGCGAAGTGAGTGGAGGAGCCCTTCATGGGGACTGAAGCATCAAGCAGTGCCACACAGAAAGGGATTTTCTGGCTCTATTGTTAGCAGATCAATCGAGGGTCAGTTTAGACAGTACTGTCTGAGAGCTTCACAGAGGTTAGAGATGCCGGTGTTGAAAACTGAATCAAAATCAAAACCAGAACAGCTCAAGCTGCTGATGGGGGTGAAATAGAAATAAAGGGGAATTTTCTAAACAGTGTTAACTGTGCTATTGCAATCTGCTGTAGTTAATTTTTCTGTTAACCCTGAATTTTATTAGCTTATGTTGACATTATAAAAGTTTTTTTTTTTTTATCTGATTGTTTTACCTCTGTGGATATTTTGAGCTGTTTAGCTAGCTGAGGTTATCTCCAGCTGGATTGCTGAGCTGAGTTGAGTTGAACCGGGCTACGGTCTGTGATGAATCAAATTACATGAGTATATATATATATATATATATATAGTCAGTTATAAGTCTTTTTATATAGTGTACTTTTTATCAGTTGGGTCACGTGGGACGGGGTCCAGAGATAAAGGTGCATGCAGTAGCAACTTAGACCACAGACACCGGTATTAGAACCCACTGTTAGGGGACAGCAGATGCATTACCTCTGGTGCTTTTGGTTCAATCAATTAGCTGTAATTTTTATGTGATTGCTTCTATTCAGCAAACATTAACCTAAAATGAAGCATCTTATATTCAGTGCTCAGCAGCTTTCTAGCATTCAGCATTCAGCATTCAGCTTATTGTGGTGTTGTATTTAAAACACTACTAGGATGGCTAAACAGAGTAAAAGCTTTTAATTTTAGTAGTTTTTAGTAACTTCTATGTATGAAAGACTAATTTGTGCTGAGCTCTGTAGAGCTAAAAGTTTTATAATTTGTATGACTCAAATTTTTGCTTCCCTCTCTTGTGTCTATTAAAATAATAAAGCTATTTACTTCTTGTTTTTGGTGCTTGGAATTAAGTGCGGAATAGCGCAGTGATTTAAGGCTCTGAGCTGCAAACCTGGAGACCTGAGATTGAATCCTGCAGCCCCCACTTGCATACTGTGTGACGCTGAGCAAGTCATTTAACTTCCTTGTGCTCCCAGATTGCACCTGTAAACAAGCTTTCAGCTGAGCGTGTCTCACCTGGTAAAAAATAAAAAATTGGGCCTGTTTTATTGCTATGCTTTGCCCTGACTAGACTTATCTCAAAGCAACCTGACTGTTATTTTTATATTTTTTGTCTTTTTCACATTACTAGCATATGACATTACTCAGTTTTTAAAACACAAATCAGAGGAACCATCTGATAAATACAATAAAGCACAAAAGGGTGTGCATAATTGTGGGATAGCTGCACTTCTTAGGTCTGTAAGTCACTCGGCATTGACTCATGTCTCACTTCCTGAGATGTGCCATTATCCCATAATAATTTAGTCCTGTCCTGCCTTATTGCTTAAATGTGACAGTAAGGAAAAAACTGAATGAAAAGAGGAAGGCATTTAAATTATAGAATAATTTAGTACTGAGTAGGGCAAGCAAGACAAGGATATGCTGTGGAAGTGTATGAGGGTATCTGGGGCAAAACATAAATATGAAAACATAAAGCAAGGGATGTTCACACGTGGAACAAAATGAGGGGGATCTGAAAGTGTTGTTTTAACCCTTGCAGGGCTGTGGACTGATATATCAGTCCTAAATTCCTATACATTCTAATTCTGTCGGCAGCCTAAGGGTTAAATGTTAAAAGGATTTGTCAAAGTAGATCAGGGGATGTTATTTTTATAAGTACAGTTTAGTGGGACAAGGGCCATACTAACCTATGCTTTGGGGTAGGGGGAATATGAGGGAACATCAGGAAGCAGTTTTTTTATGCAGTCAGTTGTCTGTTTTTTTTCTTTTTTTTCTTTGTGGAACAGGATACCAAGCAGAACTGATGAACTAAAGAGGTGAGTGGGCCTTATTATGATTATAAAATGAGTCTTCTGATTTTTGTTTTAAAATCTGAGTATAATGAGGTTCAGATAACACACACTGATGTGATCATGGTTCTATGTGATAAGGGTGAATCCGACATGCCGAACGCACTTATCACAACCCCACATTGCCGAAATTCAATTTCGGGGATGTGGAATCCCAGAGCAAGGAAACATAGTGCAAAAAATGTTTTTTTTTTCCTTTGTGTGGTGGGCTGTGCCCCTGCACCCCCCCAAGTTGGGGGCTACACCCCCAGAACCCCCCTAAATTAGGATTCTCAACTCCAGGGGGATGCATGTCGGGGGGGTGCATCTCATTACAAAAAAAACCCACTGTCTCACGCCAGGCACAACAAAAACTACAGGCGCCCAGTCCCGAACCCTGCATCCCCGCCACCACAAGCCAGCACCTAGCCCACCACGCCATGACGCCAGCTTGCCAGAAACCCACGGCACCACCCCTCACATACCCTCCCATCCCACATTCGGCAGGCTCGCTCCCACCCACCCCCGTGTGCATATACATGCGCAACATCCTGTTGCCTTTTCATGACCCACCCCATCTGGTCACCAATCTCACACCCCTGCCATCGGGGCACTAGCCAAAAGTGGGTCACCATTTCAGAAGGCGCCCACTTGCTAGTGCCCCATATCACAGTATACCATAATCACAAGTGACCGATTACAAGTCTTGGTTTTATGTACCCATTTTATAATGTAAATTATTGCACCTCTGAGTGGCTTGAAGGTACTCAGCTGCATCTCTCAGGGAATGCAGTAATTTAACACTGCTACACTACCTGTCATGTGTTACTGCTTATATGCAGTCTAGATGTATCCCTTGAAGAATTATGGAACTATAAAATTTACTTCGAACTATTTTCACAGTCGAAGTGCATTTATAACAAAATATTCTGTAAAAAAATAATGTTGAAGAGTTACACAAGCATCGTTGGGTATGGAATTGAACAGACTAATGAGTGGAGAGGAGTAATTGAGAACACGAGTCACAACAATGTACAGTAGTGTGCCTGTCAGAAACTGATGGATCAATTGGCCTAAGATTCCCAGAGGTTTTTGCCATGGTCATTTTCTCCTCCTCACTGCCAGGATCCATAACAGTGATATTAATACTGTTGATACAGTTACTATCCAGCTGCCTATCCTCTACTCCCAAAGGTTGTGACTATCATGATAGCAAGGGAGACAATCAGTGGACCCCTTGGGCTGGATCTTCACATGGTGGCGCAGGGCTACTGTGAATCTGGTGGTGCATCAAAGGTGTTTGTGGCAACTGCATCTGATTTTAATTAGTTGGATGCAGTTGTGACAGTTTACTGAATTTGTGGCAGCTTGTGGCAAATATTTGGTGCAAGCCCTGTGAAAAAGGTACTCAGGATTGATGCAAGCTAGACCAGTAAAAAGCTGATCTAACTTGTGACAATCAGTGCACCAGCTGAGTGAAAGCCACAAGCTCTGTGTGTAGTATGTATGGTGCAACAGGGGTTTACGGCATTTGCAAGCATTAGAAAATCTGGCCCCTTGTGTCAGTTTTGGCTCCTGAATCCTACAATCGAATGTTCTGTTGTCTTATCTCAGTGCTGACTTGTATAAGCCACCCTCATTCTAACTGAGACAGTACTTCAATCTAAAAGCATATTTGGTTAGCAGAGCTCTCCTTACAGATCTTTCAGGCCACCATGGTAATGACTGTTCATGAACATCAGCTGACCCACCCTTGCCAGTATCTGCAATTTATGGAAGAATGACATCACTGTGCAGTAACTGCTGGAAGGAGAGATACCAATTGCATTTATTAAGTACAGTAAGCTGCATAGGCAGCACAGTATGAGTCATAACTTGAAATCAAAACACTGCCAGCTTAATCAAAGTTTGATTTGCAGGGAGACTGCCATATAATATAATAGGTCCTCCAAGAGGTGTCTCTTATGGTATAAAAGAGTCCTTGAGTGAGATTTGGGTGTGATGACTGCAAAGCCCAACTGAGCAGTTCTGGCTGCCCAAACCTTATGCAATGACTCTCTTATACATCAGAGAAATCCCTCTGAGGATCTATTACCTTTTAAATTCCTTGAGTTAACTAGAGTGATGTACAATGTTTTATTTTTTTGTTTGTTTTTTCTAACTCTTTTTTCTCCCCTGAGTCCAGGCATCATTCAGGAGTGCCTGCTCAGCTGTGCCTCTCACTTCCAGCCTGAATCCTCGCATCCCCCAGGTTCTCCCCTGAATGACTGGTCAGGTCCAGCCTCCTGGGTCACCCCCTGGGAGAGGACCCTTTCTCCCTTGGTGGCTCTTTCTGTAATTAGAGGTACCTACCAGTCGTCAGGTGGCACATGGAGAGTCCAGAGTGCATTGGCCCAGTGGTGGGATGTGGGCACGCGCCCGAGGCCTCTGTCATCTCACCAGGCTCTGGGGGGGGGGTTCCTTGTAGGTGTTACTGTTCCTTGCAGAGTGCGGCCATCAAGGCATCGCTATGCCACAGCTCTGCCTCCCTTGTGTATGCAGCATCGCTACATCATGCACCTCTGGCCACCACCAGAGGTCACTCTATGAGTGATCGCTTTCCTGAACCCTCCCTGGGAAGAGAGAGCAGTCCATCTGGACGCTCGATATCTTCCCTCCTCTGGCAATCCCCGATGACCCAGGCTCACTCCCGAACCCAGGTCACTGGCATGGCATGAGGTGTAACGTCCAGCATGTCATCCCTCAGCGCCACCAGACCGACCTGATGTACAATGTTTTAATTTACATTTATTTTATCTGAAGATGGTAGCAGTCCATTTCCAATCTCTGATATGGAATGATTCATAGTTATAATTTTGCATGAGTTGACAACTGTACGCAGGATGGAAGGGCTGGTGTTTCTGATCACTGATTGGTTGAAATCATGTAAATAATTTACAATTGAAACAATACACGAAAACTGACATTTTCAGATCAGGTTTTTGTCACAGAACCACCCAAGATTCCATGGATGGTTGACTACCTGCCTCAGCTACTTTATTAATGCTTCCTATCTGGTCATGGTCACACTAGGTTAATCTCTTCTTGCTCCACCACAGGATTCTGTTCACACAGTATAAGACCTCTTGGACAGAGGAATCCCCTCAGGCACTCCAGGTACACCTTAGCCATCCTCTGTATCAGAACAAGGTTTACTTTTTATGTTGGTACTGCTCTAGAGCTGGATTAGTAGAATAGCCAATAAAATATTATATTTGTATTTTTTTAAAACACTGCTGTCACAGATATACAATTGCAACCAAAGACATTGCCAGATATTTCCAGAAATTTCTGTGACACCTCTAGGGAAATTCCCTGCTTGCCTGCCTGTAGTACCACTGTGAACCACCAGCGATAATCCTTTTAGATATAGCGTGAAATATAAATATATCAGGAAACATCTGACTATCTATGGCAGGCAACTGTTTATTAAATATAACTTATACAAAATTTGTAAGATATGCAGCGAGTTAATGGTGAATACCAGCACACTAAGAAACATGAAACAAACAGGTTTTAAACATAAAAGTACAAATAGAAAAAACTCTAACAGCACTCACTTAAATTCTAATTTCTGACACTAACACCTTAGATGGACTTTCTCCTTCCACACAGTGACAATGCTCAGCCACACAGTAGCTAAGACTTCAATTCCCACGCCATTGAGCATGTCTCGCATATGCGTGATTTGCATGTGCCTCCCGCTACGCCGGATTTTGGGTCAGGATTAAACATTTAAAACGTGTTGCTCTCAGTGCTGGGTTTTTGCTTTTAGATACCACCACCAATTCAGCATTTAATAATTCACTGGGGAATCCTATAATTACAAGTGGCATGGTAAAAAATTGAGCCTCGCGACTGCGCTCGTGCCTGATGCGCGTTCTGAACCTAGCGAGGCTTCCGGTGGTGGGTACTTTTTGATCGGGCCGAGGGAATGTTGACTTTTGTTGAAAACAACCAAAACAGGTACAAAACTGCGTTTTTCATATCGCTACATGTATTTTACAACACATGTAGAATGGGTTTGTGCCAGAACTTACATTGTATATGTATGCCTCCAAACGAAGGGAACAAGCTGACAGTGCCCCTTTAATATACACATTCACCTCACTCTAGAGGCATGTCTCTTCAGCACTAGCAAGAGGAGACTTGTCTTCCTTCTGCACCCCAGTTAAAACACATGTTCAGTTCCCCTATGATGCTATAGGCTTATTGTCATCCCACCCTTTTCTGTGCACTGCCCTATTTGTTACCTGAATGGTTACTGAATTCTACTCTCCGGGGGCATTCTGGAGAAACCATCACCACTATCTCCTTGATTCTGGTTGAGGCTGGTTCTGCAAAATGATTACAGTATTTGCATTTAAAGTGGTTACAAAATTCCTGTCTGAGATCCATTGCCTCAACAAATCTCGATTGTGAGGGCCAGCTCATGTCATAGCAGGTAGTCTTTTCTTTACTTCTCATAGACCGTCAATGTAACTCTACCTTATTAACTTTAATTTGCCACTATTCTGTATGTTTCCCCATTGGCACTGCCCTGTAGACTTCCAGTATATATATATATATATCTCCACAGAACAGGCATTTGTACAGTGATGAAAAAGAAACAAATGTTTTGTTTATTCTGGGTCCCATCTGCCACATTATTCATCACATAAGTCATCTGATAAACGGATGGTCATGAAACGTCATATGTTTTCTTTAAAGTTCTTTTTATTCCCTGAGCACCAGGCGGCCCACTTCATGCCAGCCACCCTGGCCCCATCACCCTGACACCTCCAGAACTTACCCTGCCAGCACGTTCCTCCAAGGCTTACCCCCCCCACCCAGCAGGGATAACAGGGTTCCCCAAACCCCACTACTAAATGGATCTGGTGTCACAGCAGATACTAGTCATCAGGTGGAGGGCCTGAGGGTGGTCAGAAGTCATCCTGCCTACTGAGGAGTTTCCTGTATTTTTTTCTCCGACACCAATACAGTCAATATATTTTTTTTGTTAACAGGGATAGCTCAGCTGAGATTCAATATCTCATTTTCAGTGGGGCCCATTTTTTTTACTAATTTTTACAGCTCAATTGACTAAAGCACTATGTGGTTAAATGTCTTGCTCAGGGTCACACACCATGTAAGTGACTATGGAAAGCATGGAATCTGGGTACCCTGGTTCCTAGACCTGTGCTATAGGCACTAGGTCATGCTGTCTCTCAAATCACTAAATCATTACCTAAAGTAATATGCAACTATTTTCAAGACCTACTACTACTAATGATACAGTATTATTACAATTTGTTTTATTATTTTCTGATCTATATGGAATGGCTAGAACCCTTCAAGAAAGATGCCATATTTTCAAACAGATTGTGAGGAGAATACAAATAATCCTACATGGGAAACAAAGATTCAGTAACTACATTTATGAACAGACCCTGTCTAACACTATATGATTGTCTTTCTATCATTATAATTACTGATTACAGCAGCAATTTTTGTTAGTGAAAAAAATCATTATATATTTTTTTTTTGTAATAATGTATTTCTGTGAAAATATCTATATACCCATTTGCTTTTCACTGTATTTTATTCCTGACCTGAGATATGGTGTTGTGAAGATTACAAGTCCCTCTTTCTCTCTGGCCACACACACTATGAACAAACTAAATATCTTGGTGTAGCAGCCCCTTTTGGACTCACCTCAGCTGTTTCTGGGGCCCTTGGGTCTTCTCTGGATACACCTCGAGGGGGCTGGCCTAGGTTCTCTGGCAGACAAGTGGTACGGGAAGAACAGGTGTGCATGGTGCCTCCACCTGGGGTAGTGATAGGGAATACCTATAGATAAACTGCAGATCAACACTAGGTATGGGAGAACCTCAAAAGGTTCTGAGGTTCTAGAAGGTTCTGATAAGCAAAAAAAGGTTTGGATCCTTAACTGAACCTTATCCAAACTTTTTATGACCTTTATTGTTTTATGGCAACTGTATGTTAAAAAATCATTTTAAACCAGTTTAAATCAATATATCTGTAGAAAAAAAAAACAAGGAAATCACTGTTTAGTAGTAGAGAATGCTCTCTAATCGCTCTTCTGTTTCTGACATTCAAAGAAAATAAAATACTAATACTGAGTATAAGTTATATTATTAGAAGTAGTGATTTATATTTCTCAACAGGTTCAGTTAGGCACCAGATGTGTTTTAGACAGTTAAGTGATGAAGAAGAAGCCAGGAGCACAAAAACAGCACCAGGCCAGAGCAGAGAGCAGCCAGTTAGAGAGAAACAATCAGAGAGAGCCGGTCAGCCAGCTACCACTTCAAGACTGCAGTCTACTACTACCGCCTACCTACTACAATCAAGGGAAAACAAGAAGTAGTCTACCAGCACTGAAATCAATATGGTTAAGGCACATTTACCAGAAAATGACTGCTTAGAAAAGAATGAGAACGTGACTGTGATGACAAGAAAGTCCCAGACCAAATCTCTAGTTTGTAAATAAATGGTCTCCTTCTGAGTCTGATTTTTTAGAAGGGAATAATAGTGTGTTTAAATAATTGTACTTTGTAGCAATACTACCACTACTACCAGGGGGAAAAAACAGAGCTAACAGCATTTATCAATGTGGTTATTTAAGTGTGCACATTTGTGTAAATGTTCCCCTTAGAATGACAAAGCAACTGTGCGTGTGAGAACAGGGACTTGTCTGCCACGATTGCTACCAGTACATGATGACTTGAACATAATGTACTGGCTGCACCTCCCACCCACCCCCAGGATGACAATGATGCAGTCAAAAGGCAGGAAAGTCCTAGATCTCTATTTTTTTAAGACCGGTCTCCTGAGTCTGACTTTTTGTAGAAGGAATCAGTGTGTTTTTTGTATGTCACCAATTATTTTAGCATAGCAGTGGGTCTTGGTATGGAACTCAACATGAAGCAATGCAAAAGAACAAGAGCACCAGGCAGTCCAAAGTGCCACTTCACCACTGGTACTACTACTACTACTATCAGGAGGAAAAAAAAAACAGAGCTGTGGTTATATAAGAAATAATTACAATGCATTGTAGAACATTGTTATATGTAGAAATCTACCTTTTTATAACAGCGTTTTACCATCAGTGTGATGTCACGATGTTGTTAACCCATCGATATTACGTCACATCAATGGGTTAACAACTGGGAATGGCTGCACATGTGTGCGCCTTTTTTTCATGAACCAATGGAGGGGCGCAGCGGTGAGAGAATGACCCTGAATGGCCACAGCGGTGACTAATATTTAAAAAGTAGGGAGCCATCTTCCTTTTTCTTGGGACCATACACTATAAAATATAATGTATGGTCCTTCTATCGGTAACTGGGTTTCGTTAACCATCTTGAGGTTGTCATGGTGATGTAAACCTCTTGAGCTTCACTCTTGAGGTTTACATGGTTGCCCTGGCAACCTCTAGACAGTTATCAAACCAGTTACCAATAGAAGACCATACATTATCCTCTATATTTCTTTGGTGCATTAGGTAATAAAATAAATTATCTTGTCAGAATGAGAAAGTGACTGTGTGTGAGATCAGGGACTTGTGTGCCACAGTTGTTACCAATACATGATGATGTGAACGTGATGTACTGGCTGCACCTCCCACCCACCCCCAGGATGATGATGATGCAGTTGAAAAGCAGTCAAGTCCCAGATCTCTACTTTTAAGCAGTCCAGTGAGTCTCAACATTGAAAGCTGATGTGTCACTCTACAGCTGCAGCACAGGTACTGCTGTCAGCGTCATCTTCTTCAAGTTCAGCATCACATATGTAGTCAAAGTTTGGCAAGTTAACCTTCAAGAACATTCATTTCTCCACATTGTCTGGTGTTAATCTTGTTCATTTGTCAGTCACAACATCCCCAGCAGTGCTAAATAAATTCTCACCACCACCTATGCTAAGGCTGATGCTGTAGGCACTGTTGCTAGTATACCCACATAGATTCTGAGGGATCCTGCCTGGCCTGACCCTCTCTGACACAGTACTTTTCCACTTCAAGGATTTTTTTTATTTATGCCATGTGATGTGACAGAATGCCCTGCTCACTGAGCCAAAGCTTATGCCTCCCTGAGCAAGCACAAGGAGGAAGATGACAGATGACTGACTTGTTTGGGGGAGTCACACAGTATGCAAGAAGTGGCACTGTTACACTGACGGTGATGACTCCCTCTTCAATCTCTTGTTCTTGTCTTTCTTTTTTGCAGCACTCTGTCTTCAAGTTCTTTCTTACAACATGTTACCCCCAGTCTCCTCCAAGTTCCTCTTCCCTTCCCCAAGTCTTCTCTCCCAACAATAACTACTCCCCTCCCCCTCTCAATCCCTGACTCCCACACCCAGTCCATGGCTCAATCCCCTCTTAAGTCCCCGACTTCTAGTCCACTGCTCCCCACCCCCAACTTCCCCTCACTTGTTTTCTTTTAGTTTAGTACACACATATATATATATATATATATATATATATTTATTATTTCTTTTTTTAGAGTCGACTTCTTCCTCTGTTGCCCAAGGGGCAAACAAAACCAAATGCAAGCAGCACAAGTCAAGCACACAGAATCTGATGCAGCACAGAGCAGCCTATAGAAGCTGCTCCTTCTCTGTCCTGATTCCTCTGCATAGCTCTAAGGTGGACCACATTGGTTGCTAGAGCAACAACTCAATCAGGTGCCACCTTAGAGGGATGGACAGCTCAGCCATCCAATGAAGAACCGGAGTCTTGTCTCTGGTCCCTCCTGTGGGTTCCTCCTACTCTGGCACTTCTTGTGCTGCATTTCTCACAATAGAATGGCCATCCGAACTAATCCAAACAGCCCAAAGTGTTCAGAATCCATTTGTTTACAAACACTTTGGCATGTTTTGATCAGTTCATATTTTGGATGAACCAGTTTAAGTTTAAAGTTTCTTGATTCAGAAACAACCTTTGAGCTGGAAGCTTGTTTACAAAGGTTCCACGTATAGACAGGACATACAATACAGAAAAATAGCAATGTCACAAGAATCAACTACAAGGTCACTTGGCAAGATTCTAAACAATAATTTCACTCAGTTACAGACTTTAGAGTTGTTTATACATTCTAGTGTAAAGAGCGCAGACATAATACATATGGGGCAGGATTCACAAAACAGATGCGCCTGGCACATCTCAGATGCAGTGGCACAAGTCGTAAATGCACCGGAAGGTGATTCAGGCATAGGGAGGAAATGCCGGTGCAAATGAGATGCCCTGCACTGAAAGACATGTGCCATAGGCACAACGTAATGACATGCGACGTACCGATGCATACACCACGCATCCCTATCCACAGAGCAAAACTAAGGAGCAGTAATGGAGCAACTCCAGCGCAAAGCCAGGATGCACCCTAAAAAGATAAGTACAAAAAAGAAGGAGACTTAAGTCCAGCACACCAGCAGGCCATCAATGGAATGACAACAGCAGGACACACACAGAGGGGAAGTCAAAACAGAGGGAGAGGCACAGACAGCATGCCACACCACAGGGCTACAGCAACAGAGGGGATGAACCCAGCAGCAGTCGCCATTGCTGGTGCCCCAATGAGGAGGAGGAGGAGGAGGAGGAGGAGGCAGGGTGCCAGAAGTAACCGTAGGCAGCTGGGCCCAAGGCAGTACCGTGCTTGGTTGTCCTTTGAGCAGCTGACAGAGGTGGAGACAGTCAGGCGATACTGCCTCAACAGGGCCATGCTGAGGCAGCTATGTGAGCTGTGCCATGATGTGATGCAGGCACCCACTGCACGAGGACACGCCATCACGGTGGAGACCAAGGTGACAACGGTCATGTGCCTGCTCACCACGGGACCCTTTCAGAGGCCTACAGGGGACACCACTGGCATATCACAGGCCTTAACATCCCACCTTCTCACACAGTTCCTCACCGCACTGCTACTGCATGCTTCAGAATACATCAGATTCCCCAGCACACAGGCAGAGTGGACAGAAGCCATGCAGGGGTTCCACAGGGTGGCACGCATGCCAGGTGTCATAGGGGCCATCGACTGCACCCATGTGGCAATCCGCGCACCACCTGGTGAGGAGGGCATCACATATGTGAATCGGATGGGGTACCACTCAATGAACTACCAGGTGGTGTGTGATGCCACGGAGCCCATCATCAATGTCTGCACCACACACTCTGGGAGCACACATGATGCATACATATGACACCAGTCAGCGCTCTGTGCAAGATTTGAGGCTGTGGACATCCAAACTGGACACCTGTTAGGTACATGTGACTGTGTGCCAGCATCCCCGGGACACCTGGGGCGGACCATGGGTGGGAGACCACAGGCATGGGGACACTGGGCCAGCAGGGATGTGGAACAGTGCTGGGGCAGCAGCAGGGTGGCATGGTCCTGATATGCACCACAGGATGGACCGGGGGAAGGCAGGAACAGCAGGGGCAGGGGAAGCAGGACTGCCAGACATGTGGCAGCATGGGCGGGGGGGCAGGACAGGGGTGCACAACACAGGGTGAGATGGGGTCAGGTCACACGCCACAGTGTAACACTGTTAACTAATGGAGACATAGCTCCCCCCACAGGAGATGCTGCATACCCATTGCATCCCAGGCTCCTCACTCCCTTCCGATGACCTGGAACAGTGGCAGAGGAACGCTACAATGAGGCACATGCAGTGACGCAAGCCATCGTCTAGCGTGTCTTTGGCATGCTGAAGATGTGTTTCCAGTGCCTGTGCCGGTCAGGCAGTGCCCTACAGTACAGCCCTGAGAAGGCCTGTGGCATATTCCTGGCCTGTTGTATGCTAAACAACATGGCCCAAGACCATGGGATACCTGCCGAGGCCAGCGAGGGCAACAGTTCCGGGGAGGAGGAGGAGTGGGGGAGGGCGCAGCAGGGGCACACGCAGAGGAACATGGAGCCGCCGATGACACGGGTGCAGGGATCCAAGGCTGGCGGCCAGGGAATGGGCATACCGCAGCAGAGTGGTGGAGGAACACTTCGGGACACGCAGGTGAGTATGTGGGATGGTACATGTGCAGGTGTGGGCACCACAGTGTTGGGACATCATGGCAGGGGCAAGGCAGGCACCGTATGCCACACCGGGGTGCACATGCGGGTGCATGCACATGGTGAGGGACACACACACACACACACACACACACACACACACACACACACACACACACTACATGCACCGCTCCAGAACCACACAGGCCATGCCCACACCATCACGGGTCAGTGTGCACTGCGGCTGGCACATGGGCACTGCATGCACCGTAACACACTCATCATACCCATGACACATGGCATGACTGCAGCACACACACACTCACAGGTGCACAAGCACAGGTGACACGGGGCGTGCAAGGGCAACCATGTGGCTGAGACCACCATGCACAGTGGCACTGGCACCACCCACAGGGCAGCCAGTGTGCATGACCATGCCACCCACCACCACAGGCCCCTGGGCATGGACATCACAGGGCTGTTCTACAACCACCACGGACACGCAGGTGGCCTCTACCATGGCCGCTGGTGATCGGGGTGCCACCACCAGCAACAGAGGGTGTCCCCAGGGACCCCACAGGGGTGCTGCACTGAGACCGTGAATGGGTGCTCAGTGGGGTGGCTGATCCGCGCCCCCTGGCTGAGCCATGGTCAGTGGGGGTGGATGCCAATGGTGAGGGGGTCAGCAGCAGGGGGCCCACCTGGTCCCATCGATGGGGGTGTCCGGGATGTGCTCCTGGGCATCTGACTGGATGCATGCTGTCCGTGGTGTGCTGTGGACACAGCCACTGCCTCCGCAGCAGCTGTGATCCACTCCATGGCTGCAGTCATGCCCACCAGCATGAAGTGTGTCTCAGCTGCCGCGGACTCATGCTTCTGGACCATGACAGACCGATGGCTATGGAACTCTGCCCAGAGTGCCTCCTGACCATCCACAGTTGGCCGCAACAGGTCAAGGTAGACACCTATGCCATCGGCAGGTGATGCGGCATGTGGGTGGCACCGCTGAACCGGGGATAGGGCAGCCTCACCAGGGTCAGCCACAGGTGGTGGATGCACCCTGTCAGACTGTGCTGTGTGCGTATCATGGCTGGGCATGGTTACCTGCTGTCCATGCATGTCATCCAGTGGTCCCACTGTAGCGGGTGTGTGCCCACTGGTGCCCTGCCTGGATGCCACTGACATTGCTAGCACTGTGCTGGGCAGCAGTGTAGGGGGCATGGCAAACACAGCCCCAGGCATACGTGCCACCACTGCACTGGTGTCCAGCACAGTGGGAATACTGTTGGCAACCAGGGTCCCACACACAGGTGGCCCCACTCTGTGTGCACTGCAGTCACCCATGGCAGTGACGCTGCTGATGGTAGAACATGCGTCAGTGCTAGTACCCTCACCCTGCATGACACTAGAAAGTACGATGAGTGCATCCACTATGTCCAACACATCCTCTGGGTCACCATCAGACAACCCAGCAAGGCCCCCCAACCATGTGATGTACCCACCTGCAGTACCACCATCGCTGGTGGAGGGCTCTGCAGGGCTCTCCACCACAGGTACTGTGACCGGTGGTGTGTGGAGCGTGGATACGACCACATCACTGTCAACAGCCCATGGGGTGGGCCCACATCTTTGCCTATGGGGTCTGCGCTGTTGGACATGGCCGCACCATGGAGTCGCGATGGAGCTGTGGAAGACAGAAAGGGAGACATGGTTAATGCACAGGACGCACATGGCACAATGCACAGTCAGCCACATGGTACGGACAGGGTGCACAGCTACTCACCATGCTATGATGGGCTGCCCCCATCTGGAAGCCACCCCCAGGGATGCCATGAATGGACGTCCCTGACACACTGGCAGCCAGGAGGGCCACGTTGGGGCTGAGCAGTGCCACCGATCCGGGTCCACCCCCTGTCCACTGCAGGGAAACCTGGATGCTGGCCACCCTCTCCTTGGCCCTCTGTTGCCTGTCATTCCAATGCTTCCTGCACTCTTCCACTGTGTGGTTGTATGGTATGACCACGTTCACATGCCAGGCCACCTCCTCCCAGCCCACTGCATGTGCCATCCTGCTGCCACCCCTGCCAGTGAGTACATCCAGGCATAGATGGCATGCCTCGATGAGTGCCCTCTCCTCATCCTGTGTGAAGTTTGGTCACCGCCTGCCGGCGGCACCTGACTCTTCAGACATTCAACACACTGTGGGTAGAAGCAACCTTGTGTCAGACCCACCCAGGTGTACACACAGTCCCACACCAAGCTCCCACTGTCTGCAGGCTCTTCATGGTCTGTGGTGCCAGTGGCCTGTGCCATGGTCCATGCGTGGGCTGCCTGGCACAGGTGGACATGCACCATGGTGTGCGGTCCATGAGGGATGGTGCACGTGCCACACATGGCACACAGGAAACAGCAGGGGTACCTTGTAGCCACCACAGGGTGTGTGACACCAACCTGTCTGCCGTATAGAGTATGTGTCCCAATACCCCTGCCATGTGTGTTCCACCACCATGGTGCACCATCACACCTGGGTGCCGCCACTGTGTTAGCTGCAGGGCGGAGGGGGACTGCCATGTGGTGGCACATAGTGTTTGCACAGCAGCGGTGTGCGTGCTGGCAGTGGTGACACTGTGTCTGCACAGGTCTGCACTGTGCGGCATACATACATGTGTCATGGTGCTGCATGCACCTCACAGTGCAGTCCAACCCCAGCCATCCATACCATCCCTGTGTCCCTGTGTACTATGTGTTGTCCTCCATACACGTTGAACCCCGCCCCTGCAGTGCACCGCCACGGCATGCTGCCATCCATCATGCAGCGATGCCTGGAACGTGCTGTGCTGTGTGTGTCCCAGTGACATGGTCTTCCGCTGTGGCATCGGCAGGGACCTGTCCAGTGTCGCCCCATGGATACGTCCCTGCAGTTGTACAACACGTGTTGCTGTGGTGGCCACCTGATGGTGGTCTGGTCCCACATGCGGTGTACTGGGGCATCATCAGCTGTGCACACTCCAATGCAGGCACACCAGTGTGTGCTGTAGGCCTGTGACTGTGACATTATACTCACCCTGTAGGCACTGACTTCTCTCAGTACCCTGGTCTCAGCCTGCTGAATTGGGAGCATGTATGGATCAGGGCATGCAAATGAGGCCTGAGCACCTGTTAATGAGATGCTAATCGGCTGAGATGCCCATGCATGGATAATGAGGCTGTTTGAGGCACATTCTCTCCGAACTGCATAATTGCTCCCAGTTCATCTCACTTTGCACGGTGCATCTGTGTGATGCGCCACTGACAGTACGGCACATTGCCAGTGCATGCATGGTCTGGGTGGCGCATCTGCATGACTGTGGGGCAGGCCACATGGCACTTCCCCCATGCATGCATTGTACGTGTTGTATGGCACATCTGCCATTATGCGCCGTTCCGCCATTGTCCACTGTGCCATAGCGTGCTTGACGATTGCTGTGCCATGTACCATATCGCACAGCTTGTCCCATAATGCTCCAACCAGGCTGCAATGTCTGTCCCTCCCCATGGATCGCACACTATGCATGGTACACTTTACTGGTATATGCCGTGCGCAACATGGCTCCGGCACATGCACAGCTCATGTGCGATCGTGCCCTTCCCGTGCAGCACCATTGCGTGGTGGCATGTGCATGTGCGGTTCCGTCGGCAGTGGCCAATAGTGCTTCACATTCAGTGTGCGGTGTGCTGCACGTGTATCACTGTTGCACGTGGTGCATAACGGTTGGTGGACAGCGCATTCTCTGATTGCATCTTGCCACTGTATGTACACAGTGTAGGATGCCTGGAGCTGGGAGAATGGTGCCTAGGGCCATGAACTGGTCACATTTGGAGCTGTTACACCTAGTGGCACAGGTCATGGCTGTGAAGGGCCGCCTGTTTGGACGGGAGGACCTCGATGAGCACAGGGCCTGGTTGTGGGCCACCATTGCTTCATGGATTGTGTAGCGTACTGGCATGCCATGCACAGGTGAGCAGTGCAGACATCACTATGGTGACCTCCAGAGGCAGGACCTGGAGAGGCTGGCACGACTGAGGCGCCATGTACACAGGGGTGCACTGCCTCGGCCAGGTAGGTGTTCTCTGGCTGTATCCTTCTGTGGCACATGCTGTGTGTGTGTGTCTATCAATACCCCCATGGTGCTCCTGTGCTGCTTTGACCTGGTGCTGGGGGGACGGGTGTGGCTGTGTGCGTCCACTTACACCGGGTGCCTCAGACACTAGCATCGCTGTTTGCTGCATGGCCATGTGCTGGCAGGGTGGGGTGGCTGGGGACTTGCATCCTGCATGGTGGCAGTGTTCACTCATGGTGCTGTGTGTTGTGTTTTGCAGGTCCAGGGGCCAGGCAACGTGCCACGGAGGCTGCTGAGGAGGAGCGTTGTCACCAATACATGGGTGCCAGGCCTGGTGCCCCTCCAGGGGTTGGGGAGTACCGCTTTAAATGGTTGCAGACTTTCTGGTGTTGTATGGCTGTGGTGGGCGGGGCTGTGTTCCACGTTCTGGCCTCAGTGTGTGTTCCTTCTGCCATTTTCTGTAGGTGTCCATGATCACCGTGCTGCTCCAGGTGGTGATGGTGGTGGTGCCATGCCAGTGGATGTGGACCAGAAGATCCTTGTGGCCATCCAGGCGGCCCTGTACCCTCTTACATGGACCTTTTGGTGCCTGTCAGCTGCCCTGCAGGGCATCATGCTGTGCCATCCAGGCCATGCCAGGGTGCTGCGTGGCAGAGTACAGCACCGCTAGTGTTCCCCTGCCACTGACTGGGGGCCTTCCTGTGTAAATAGTTGCCCTACCCTGTTCCCTGTTTCTGTCCCTCTTCTCATCCTCCTACCTGTCCCTGCTCCCCCCATCCCCTTCTGTGGATGTCATTGTTGATGTTGTTGTTGATGATGATGTTCCTTTTCTGGCATTTGATCTGTACAGTTTCTATGGCCATTATATTTTATAAACATGTTTTACTCTGCACCTGTGTCCGTGGGTCTGTTTGTGACAGCTTTGTGTTTGCTTCTCCTGCCCTGCTGTTTTACTCCAGTTGTTCTGCTGGCTCCCCTTTGTGGCTACAGGGCTGCCTGCCTGCCCTGGGGCATCTCTGGATGTGCTGGCACTTCTGCAGATGTGCCATTGTGTCCTGTGGTGATTCACAGTGGTGTTGAACTTATTGCTTGGCATGGAGCATCTCTTTATGAATGCCACTGCCTGGGCTCAGTGCATCTGACTTGCGCCAGAGCATCTGATATGTGCCAGGTGCATCTTCTTTGTGAATCCTGCCCATAGAGTTTAGACTATGATATGATCTTAATTATGGGAGAATGTGAAAGAACAGAAAGGATTACAGAGGATTATACAGGATTATAAAGGATTATGGGTTTGCCCATCCCTAGTTAACACCCCCCACACCAAAATATAGTAACTGCCCCCATGGTACCTTCCCCACACAACAACAATTACCACTTTTCACAATGAGTAACTGTACCCGAATGTAACATTAACACTTAACAATTTTTATTTTGGGGGAAAGGAAAAACAGGGAGAAAAATAGATATAACAACTTTACCAACTGTTGAAACACTTTTTACTCCACACAGTCCCCACCTCTCACCTACAGGTGCACCCGGCTTCCCAAGGGCAGCTGCCCAAAATGCCGCCAATGTCCCTTGTGTGGATACCACTCCACCATGAAGAAGACACTGGGGGATCTTTCGTTGGGGTCCAAACAATTTTAAACTGTCGACAGATGTAGAACTTTACTTTTCTGCCTGGGCCCAGCTTTAAACTTGACCTGCCCAGGACTTAACCCCCTTAATTCTGACTAGCTACTTAGCTAAAAAAAAAGACTTTTCTAAAGCCACAGTCCTGGGTACTTACAGTTCAGCAGTTCAAAGGGGGTAGCAAAAACGTGTTTCACAGTACCATGCTGGTATCAGGAGTTGCTGATGCACAAAGCAGCAGCTGACAAAAGAAATGAAGAATGCTGGTCTTCACCTGCCAGGCCTTTCCAATCTTCGCCCCTGGAGCCTTTGTGTGCAGTGTTCACCTGGCAGGCCACTTGATGTTTTCCTTTCCAGTGGTCTCCTCTTCAGTCTGGGTACAGAGCAGGCTGGTGGTTACCCAGACTGATGCTTGGCACACACTTTTCTCTGCTGCAGATACTATGGGATTAGGCTGAAACTTTTACAGTTTCTGCTTTTCACTGCCAAACTCCACTGGCTCTTTCTGCACTGCAGAGCAGTCAGTTCCCTCTCCCTGGCAGCAGATCTCAACAGTCTCTCACAGTAGCTGCAGAATCTAACTTTCTTGCACACAGCCGCAAGTTCAGACCTCAACAGCTACTTCCAAATTCTGAGCAGCAAACTCTATCAACCGCAGGTACAAATCTCACAGAAACTTCTCACTTCTCAGCAGCAAACTCACTCAGATGCAGATTCAGATCTCAACATAGGAACTTCTCACACAGTCCTGTTTCTTTCCCAGGGGCTATGTTCTTTTCCAGGCATTCTGCAGTTTGTCCAGTACTGGGGCAAACAAGGCCTTCAGCAAACAGGTAGGCCTTTAGGGCTAGCAAGCCCACAGCAGTCTCTCTTCTACTGCACTCTCTGACTGCATACTCAGGAACCCCCACTGGCAGACAAACAGCCCTTTTTATTCACTTTACAGCAGCCCATTCTGATTGGCTGCAGCAGATGTCCCACAGAATAAATTAATAGTCATTAGCTCCACTTGACACCCTATTGGTTCCTTGTCTGGGTGCCAAAAAATGTTCCACCTGTTACTCCCACAAACCTCTGTTGCAGTCCTAGAGATCTCTTGCAAACTACCTGCATCTGATTGGCCATGGCAGGGGTTAAAGGTAGCCATCATGGCTGCTATAAATACAGTTTATATAGAGTCCTAGCATTTAGGTCAGTTTGTAGCCAAAGAACACTGATTTGTATTTATTTCCCCCACAACTTTGTAGCAGCACATCTGTCCTTTCACTATGCCGTCGAGGTACAGGTCCAGGAAGCATAGGAAAAACCAGGAGCAGTTGTAGAATTTGTAAAAAGTGTTTATTAGTACTAACAATAACAAAAAAAATAAACTTGTTCAGTATAACTATTTACAAAGGCAGAATAGACAGAGAAGATCCATCAGAGTTGTCCTTCAATCTCTGCGTCTCTGTGTCTGTGTCTTTCTCTTGCAAGAAAATACAACTGTTTTTATAAGTTCCTGCAACCTCCCCCAACAAGAATCCTGTTTTTTTCTAAAATGTTCTTGTATGTTTCAGGCAGGTGCAGCAAGAACACAATGTCCCAGAACTGAGGCCCCTTCTCCACAGCTTCTGAAAAAGGGCTTAAAAACGGCTCTCATGTTAACCCCTTGAGTTCCCAATAGCTTTTTGCAATCATCTCAAACTATAATTATATACATTTCAACAGCAACACTATATAATTTCTAAACAAAGGGATCCCAATATCAGTTACATTTCCACATAATGATTTGCATATATTTTTATACCAACAGATATGCAAGGGAGGAAAAGACAGAAACAGCAAAGGAAGACTGAGAGTCAGTGAGAGGCAAAGAATTGCTAGACCGTCAAGGTGATCAAGTCCTAGGTCTCACAGGAAAATTTGGTTGCACAACCAGACAGACAAGTGACAGGAAAAGAAAGAACAGAACAGATCCCTGTATTCAAACTCTCCATAAAAACTGGGATAGGGTCCTATTCAACCCTGTCACACACACACCCCTCCTTAAGAGGGAACCTGTTTTTTGAAACAGGTTTCCAAAACTTTCTATTAATTCTCTACTAACATTAGCTTCTAACTTTCAGAAATTAAGCATATGTGCAGTATCCTTTTTTCTATAACAGTACAGCAAACAGTAAAGTTTTAACTCATACATTTGTTTTTCAACCTTCAGATCCCTCAATTCCTGATCCATATCTTGACAGAAAATTGGCCTTGCTATTCTTTTCACCAGATTTGTGTATCACCTTGAATTTAAATGGCTGTAGTGCCAGGTACCACCTTGTGATTATATAATTTTTTATCTTTCATTTGGTTAAGCCAACAGAGTCAGTTCCTAGCAAATAAAACTTAAGGGACTCCATGGCCCACTTTGCTGCAAGACATTCCTTTTCAATGGTGGAGTACCTTTTTTCTCTGTCGTGCAATTTCCTACTTATGTATAAAATGGGTTATCCTGTCCTATCCATATTTTGACTCAGGACTGCACCTAGACCTACCTCTGATGCATCTGTTTGTAACAAAAATGGTTTCTCAAAGGCTGGGCTTCTTAAAACAGGTTGAACATAATGCAACATTAATGGCTTGAAAAGCTTCATCACATTCTGGGGTCCATCTCACATTATTTGGGTACCATTTTTTATGAGTTCAGTGAGAGGAATAGCTAACTCAGCAAAGTTGTGAACAAATCTCTGATAATAACCAGCCAGCCCTAAAATTGACCTGACATATTTATTTGTTTTAGGGACAGGGCTGTTAGCTACAGCTTCTATTTTAGAAATTTCTAGCTTAACTTCTTCATTTCCCAACACACAGCCCAAATATCTGGTTTCCTGCATGCCCAATGCACATTTAGTAGGATTAATAGACAGACCTACATTTTTGATAGCTTGGATAACTGCTCGTAAGTGTTCCAGGTGACTTTTCCAGTCTGGAATGTACATCACAACATCATCCAGGTACGCAGCACAATAACCAGTGTGAGATGATAAAATTACATCCATGTACCACTGGAATGTAGCTAGTGCACCATGTAAACCAAATGGCATGGTGGTGAACTGATATAATCCAATAGGAGTGGCAAATGCAGTTTTGACTCTGGATTCTTTAGCTAAAGGGATTTGCCAGTAACCCTTGGTGAGCACGAGGGTACTAATATACTTTGCACTCCCCAGTCTGTTCACCAAGTCTTCTATTCTGGACATAGGATAACTGTCAAATTCTGACACTTGTTTAAGTTTCCTAAAATCAAGGCAGATTCTAACACCCCCTTCTTTTTTGTTTACAATTACCATTGGAGATGGCCAAGCACTCATCAACTCTTCTATGAAACCCAATTCTTTCATTTTTTTTTTATTTCCTTAACCACATCAGCTCTTAACAGCTCTGGTAACCTGTAAGTCTTTTGCCTAATAGGGTGAGCATTCCTTGGCACTATTACATGCTCAACTCCTTTTGCTCAGCCTGGTACTGTGGTAAAAGTATTGTTAAATATTTTTAGTAAGTTATGAATTTCTGCAGTTTGTTCGGGGGTTAAGGAAACAGTCACCTTTACAGCATCAGCAGTTAATAGTTTGTTCCAGTCTATCATAAGTAGGCTTGCCAGGATTAGATTTAAATCAGTAAATGTCGATAAATCTCGATTTCACTACACACTCACAAACCGATGAAACAATATTTCCATCGATAATAATCTAAATCTACAGATAGACAAAACAAGTTATATTGCTATTTTGACATACAGTGCTGCTCATAGAAAAGTTTCCTGCTACCGTGGTATTACTGCATGTGCAGTAAAAAAATACTGTGGTACTGCGGTAAAAAAACAATGATAGTCAATGGGATTTTTTACCGAGGTAGCGGTATTTTTTGTTACCGCATATGCAGTAATACCGCAGTAGCGGGAAACTTTTCTATGAGCAGCACTGTATGATGATAACAATTTGTGTTTTTATTAGTTTGTAAATCCTCAGTGTTTACTGTCATTAACAGCAACTGTGAAAATTAAATCTATGTAAATTTAAATAAATGCTTAAAAACCCATAATTTCTGCAACTGTGAAAATTTAAATCTATAAAGTGTGGAAAAAAGGTTGAAAAATAAAATAGATATATTCCATCAAAATGATAAAAAAATAAAAATTTAATTCAGGCAACCCTAATCATAAGCTACATCAATATCTTCTTTATCTGTTTCTGGTAAAACTAGCGAAGCAGCTTTTGGTATTTTTTCAACCCATTTCTTAAGGAGGTTAACATGGTATATCTTAGTAGGATTTTTCTAGTCAGGGGTCTCAGTCTCATAGTTAACGGTGCCAGTATGTCTAAGCACTCTATAAGACCCTTGCCACTTCATTAATAGTTTATTTTCTGTTGTGGGTAACAGTAGCAAAATCTTTTTACCTGGCTCAAAATCTTTTTCCTTTGCCCCATGGTCATAATATACCTTCTTCTGGTTTGGGGCCTCTTCCAGATTACTATGGGCACTTTCAACATATTTTGCCAGCTTCTTTCTTAGGGCACACATACAAGACGTTATAGATTGTTTCTGCATGGGGTTACCTTCCCATGCTTCTTTTATCACATCCAGTAGCGCTCTTGGCTGCCTACCATACAACATTTCAAGTAGTGAAAACCCTGTTGATGACTATGGCACTTCTCTGTAAACAAAAAGTAGGTAAGGAAAAATATTGGTCCCAATCTTTCCCTTCCCCTTTTACAAACCTTTTTACATTGCATTTTAGGGTTTGGTTAAAATGCTCAACAAGACCATCTGTCTAAGGGTGATGGGGGAGGTTCATATGGCAGTGATAACTAGCAGTCTGTACAGCTCCTTATGTAATGCAGCACCAAAATTACTACTCTGATCAGTAATAATTCCTTTAGGTATGCCCACTCTGCTGAAAATATTTGAAAGCTCTGCTGCCACTTTTGAAGCTGTAACAGTACGCATTGGAACTGCTTCTGGGTATTGAGTAGCATAGTCACATACTACCAGGATAAATATATTACCCTTTTCACATTTATCTAAAGGACCAACCTCATCCATTGCAATTCTCTCAAAAGGCACATATATCAAGGGCAGGGGCACCTTGTCTTTTTTAGTGACTGGGGCCACTTTCTGACACTCAGCATAAGAACTACAATAAGTAGCAACATCTTCATGAATTCCAGGCCAGTAAAATCTGAATAGCAATCTGGCAATAGTGCTATCCCTTCCTGAATGACCAGCCATAGGACTATCATGTGCTATCTGTAACAACTCTGTTCTATGCTTCTGTGTTCAGTTCAATTCAGTTTATTGTACAAAGAAAATGTATAAAATCAAATGATTTGCTACATACAAATATATTTAAAAAAAACATACAGTATTAGAACACATACAAACTAACAGGCACTGTATATAAGTTAAAATTTGTCCATATTAAAGTGTGTCAGTAAATACTTTTTCAGTTCTTACAGATGCAAAAAAATGTTGCCACCCTGTACATGATTTTTATCTTTTTAAACAGGAGAGTAGAGGATATAACCTTTTCCATTGGATACTGCAATTTCAATAGAGGTTCTAACCATTTTTTTCCTATATTTTTCTCTTTCTTTACACTCAAAAAGAGTATGTGAGGGAGCTATTGGCAGTTTATTTCCATAATTGCATTTTCCTTTTAACCTAAGTATGTCATAGTTATTTGACTTATAATGTTGGATCCCAAGTAATGCCAATCTCAACAGACATAGCACATTTCTGTGTTCATGATTTTCACACTGTATTGAGTAATTCTCCAAATCCCAGGTGTTCTTTATATTTGAATATATACCATATGCATCTAGCTCATGGATTCTAGAAAAATCTTCCTGCATGGCCGAATCTTGTAATCTGAGTATTATTTCTCTCACAGATGTCTTGATGTTATTAAGAGATCCTACAGTCCAAATTTCATGGCACCCAATTTTCTTTAGGAGCAGATTTAATCTACTAAACAAACAAATACCTTGCTTTTGGTATACTGTAGCAGTGTTCTTTGTTGCTTCAGCCAACACATTTTTGGCAGGTGGTTATCTGACATTTTCATAATCCTCCCCCATAACTTAGTAGCTCTAATGAGAATTCTAGATTTTATAGGAAGCATCCCTGATTACAGTCTTAAAAAACTAGATGGACACTCTTTTGGCAGGTTCAAGGATACTCTAAGAAATGAATTTTGAATTGTGTCTACATTTGTACTCTCGGCGTATAGACCCCACATTTCACTGCCATAAAGAGATTGGCTGATAATCTTTGCTTTGAATGCATTCTTCATTGCAATAAAAGAATTTCCTGCAAACTTGTTTGCAAATGATCTTGTACCACATCCTGTTTTATATGCATTATTTTCACATCCCTTAAATAGGCTTTACATGACAAATTTTGATCTATAACTATTCCCAGATATTTATATTCTGTCATAATTTCAAATTCATTTCCATTGATGTTCCAATGCTTACAATTAGATGTATTCGTTCCCAATACAGCTATTTTTGACTTATCTGTATTAATCTCTAGATCTAATTTATCCAGAGTCTGCATTATATTTTCTATCCCTTTCCATAGACCCATGGGAGTTTGTGAAATGACTATTGCATCATCTGCGTACAATAAAAATTTATTTTTTTCATTATTTATAGAAGGGGCATAAGTATCTATAAGAGATATATTTTTTATTTAGAGACTCAATATATAAATTAAACTGTAGCAGGGCGAGTAGGCACTCTTGCTTTACTTCTTTGCCTATATGTATTTAATTTGTTAGAGCACCACCATTCATAAATCTAATTTCTGCCACAGTGTTATGATGTAACATTTTTAGAATAGCTAATAGCAGGGGGCTTATTCCAAGATTATCCAATATTGTCCACAGATTAGATCTATTAGCTGAATCGAATGCCGCTTTTGTGTCTGTGAAGCTCACATACCATTTCTCCTATTTCTCATTAACATATTTATCTACCAAATAGCGAAGAGTAAAGACCAAATCAAGTATACTATGTTTTCTTTCGAAACCGCATTGGAATTTGGAGATCAAGTTTTCTTCTTTGGACCATAGTAAAAGCCTATCCAAAATTATTCTAGAGAAGATTTTGTAAATTATTGGTAACAATGTTATAGGTCTGTAACATTTAGGATCTTGCCTACTGTATCTCCTTTTTTAAAGAGTAGGACAATTATGCCTTGCTTCCAAACATTTGGTGAGATGTGAAAATGGCCTATTACAGTAATTATGGGGGCGAGGACTTGCGACCAATACTCTGGATTGCTTAGAAAAACTCCTGCTGGTATACCATCTGCACCTGCTGCTTTATTTCTTTTTTGACCCATGATTGCTGTTTTAACTTCTTGAACTGTACAAAAAAATACATCTTGTAGACTATTATTTACATAATTTCCTATAACAAGGGGCAAATTATATTTTATGTCAGCCCCATATAGTTTTGAAAAGAGGGTAATCCAAGTCTCTGCATTAATCATTCCCAGAGTATTATAACATGTTTTTTTCATCCTGACCATATGCTATTAGAGACCAGAAGGCTTATTATCCTTTTTTATAATGAATTATTGCAGGTCAATCCACAGTGTATTTCTATATTTACTCTTTTTTTCATAAATAAGCTTCTTATATTCCACTTTTAAAATTTTTAGTGCACCCAGTACAATGGGAGTCAGATTCCTTGATCTTAGCTTACCTACTTTATTGATTTGTTCTTTTAGTTTAATACATTCATTATCATACCACATGTTCTTGGCTCCAATGTTTACTACATTTTCTTTGTCATTTTTTAGTTTCCAGCTTAACTATAAGTTGATTTTTAAAAATTTCAAAATCATGTATCATATTCTCTGCCTCTTCATATGATATGTTATTATCAGCTTTAAGTCCATTTAAATGCATTTCTCTGATAACTTCATCAATCACATCTTTGGAGTAAGGAGTCCAACTTATCTTTTTTCCATATTTTAGGCACATATGTGTATCAGCCTTTTTTCTGCTATTTTATTTCTTAATTGTTTTATCAAGCATGTTCTTAAAACCACATTCAATGGGAAAATGGTCACTGTTCCAAATTGTGTTCACTCTAAAATACATCACTGCTGCATAATTTATTGCTTCAGTTATACACAGATCTCTAACACTACCACTCTTTGTTGCAGAGAAGGTGTACTCTCCTTCCCAGTCTCCTTTAGTATGGCCATTTAATATGTGACGACATAGTTTTTCCAACATAACTACTACCTTTCTACCTCTTTGAGATATTGTTCTGTCTTTTCAATGTCTCACTGGGATATTAAATGTGTCATCCAGCTGCCAATCTGTTGACTATTCCTCTACTAAACTTCCAATGTACATATTAAAATCACTGGCTATTAATGATTTAACCCCTGGGTATCTGGCTTTAATTGACTCCAGAGAATCCTCTGTTAATTTTAATGCTCTTGTTGCTTCGCTTTGCTTTAATCCAGGAGCTATATAAACATTAAACAGGAGCCAGGTTTCTTTATTTCCAGATATTATAACATACATAAAAAATTCTTCATAACTACTAACTTCTAGAATTTGAAAACTGATTGCTACATTAATAAATATTGCTAGGCCTCCTTTTAACCTTCTGAATTTATTTACCCTATATGCTGGAGAAGACCATGCTCTAAAACCTTCCATAAGGGGTTCTTTTACCTCACCCATCCAAGTCTGTTGCGTGAGTATTATAGAGAAATTTTTCATTCAGTTTAGACAGCTATTATCCAATAGTTTTAGTTTTAGACCCGCTACATTCCAGCTTAAAAAACGTATACAATTATCTCTTTACCAACCTTATTTTGTCATTCTGATGCATACGAAAGGGCTATTGTGCTGTAAGTGCTAATAGAGCTAACGGTAGACTCTTCGAGTATGGACTCTTCTTCTAATGTTGACTCCTCAGTCTCAAGAATAACATTTGTATTTATTCTTTGCCTCAGTTGTTTTCTCCCTCTCCTTATTACTTGATTTGTCACTTCTCCAAGAAGCTCATGCTGTATTTCTATAGGGTTCATGAATTTTGTAATGCGTGGTTGCTTACACACAGTTATTCTTTTAATCCCTCCTTTGCTAACCTCTCCATGCATATGAACATTTAAATCTGCAATTTCTTCACTTGAGTCTGAGTTAATTGTTGAGTTCAGAGTTATACCAATATCCAGCAGATCATTTTTACATGCTAGAACTTTTAACCTTTTTCCTGTTTTTTTAACACTTTGCAAACCCATCCTTTAAATGGAAGATTTTTATATTGATATGCTGATTTAATATCCTGTCAACTAATTTTATTTTCATTAATTCCTTTTAACAAGTTATATGTTGCCAACTTTAGAATATAATTAATTCTCATTCCTAGATGTTGGGAGTCCTTTTATATACACTATTGGGAGAAGTTCTCCGGCTGCTATCAATTGATCCATTTCTTTCTCTATCTCCCCCAGTGACCGCATATTTTGTTTCCTTCTATTTTTTCCATTTTCTGTGTTTGCAAATGTGACTTGTTTCTCTTTATGGCTCTTTTCCACCTTCTTAGCTGGTAAATCATGTCTTATAATCCTTTGATCATTTCTCCTTGCTTATCCTTGCCTTTAACTTGCCCCTTTACTTCCTTCCTAAAACTATTGAAATACTGGTTTTACCTTTCTGATTTTTAGATACATTTTCTTTACAGGGTTTTTGTACATCTACCGGTATCATGTTTTTTTCCTTCCATAACAAAACAATCAGTAAAAGCTCTAAATAAAGTTACTAACTCCAGGAGCTGGGTATTCCCAAACCTTATTTATTTTTTACTTCATTCAATTGCTGAGACAAAATAAGTATATTATTAGTTATAGTTATACTTCTGTGGTATAACCAATAGTTCTGTCTGATCATGTGTCTGAGGTTTAACCCAAACTCTATATAGCAGCCCAATATATTTTTTAAACATAGGTTCACCCTGTTTTGGTTTTACCCCCAGCTGCTTAAAATAACCCTGGAGAGAAACATTGTTAGCTTGTTCTGAAAGAAACTCACAATCAGTGATCAGTTTAGTTTCAGCATTTTCATATGTTAACCCTTTATGTCCATCAGTCATTTGTTGCCACAGTTTCTTCAGGCATCTTCTTTCTTGCCTGGATTTCCGGATCTCGGAGCTGTGCTCAAACAAGTCTGAATCAAAGTTACTGAAAGGAAATGTGTCCCCACCATTTGAGGTTTTCTTTGCCTGAGCTCTTGTTACCACTGCTGCTGAAACTGCAGGGTTCGGTTACTCTAAGACTAACTCAGTAAATCCTGGACAGCCATTTCCAATGATCACAGGTACAGGTAACTTAGGTAATACCCCCGTTTTCATTTGGTGTGACATACCCTTAATGGTCTGAGTCACTTGGGTGGTGGGATAGTATCATGTGTTCCCATGGATGCAGGTGACACTAGTACCTGGTCCTTTTGCACAGTGTTTTCCCAGCACCTCAACATGCACTAGGGTCTGTCTGCTTCCTGAATCAATGAGTCTCTTTACAGTCTTTTCCCCCACGTTCACATCTGTTAAGTACTTGTCCCAATTTGCCAAGGAGAAATCTGCTCCAGTGTCACTCTTCTTACTGCAATTTCTTGCAATATGACCTGGCTTATTACAGTTATAGCAGATAATGTCTTTGGACACAGATTTGTTACCCCCACCAGAGTTCTTATCAGACATGGAGTTTAAATGGGAAAAGTGTCTTACCAGTGCTTGGCTGTTACCTCACTGCTGTGGCATCTGTCTGGCCATTTGGTAGTCTTCAGCCAAAGAAGCAGCCTTTTCTACACTTTCTGGTCAGTGTTCCTTTACCCAAAGCTGCACTTCTGTAGGCAGGATGTTGATGAATTGCTCCATTGCAAATGTGTCAATGATCTGTGGGACTGTTTTGCTCTCTGGTTGGAGCAATTTTACCAGGAGTTCTCTGAGTTGGGTGAAGGTTTCTCAAGGATTGTCGACTGAGCTGTACTTCAGAGATCAAAATCTCTGCCTGTAGGTGTCTCCTAAGATGTCATACCTTTTCAGGATTTCGCTTTTCACCAGGTCATAGATTTTTGATTGTGCAGTGCCCATATTGCTGTAGGCAAGTTGTGCTTTCCCTGTCAGGTAGGGTACCAGTCTGATTGTCCATTGCTGCTTTGGCCATTGGCAGGCTGTGGCAACTCTTTTAAAAGTTGTCAGGTATGTCTTGATATCATCTGAGGGACATGACTTTGTACATTTAATGGATTTTAAATTGCTTGTGTTTTGTTGCTCATCTGGATCTGTGCCAGATCATCTGCCTTTGATAGCTTGCAAGGCATCCAGCCATCGCTGCTGTTGTCACTGCATCTCTTCTCTACTCTGCTGCTCCTGTTGCTGCATCTCTTCTTTTTCCTGCTGTTCGTGTTGTTGCATTTCTTCTTTTTCTGTGCTTCTATACATTGGAGCTCTTTTTCTCTCTGTTTCTCTGTCTCTTTTTGTTGTATAGCCCACCATTTGAAAAAGGCAGTCAGGCTGTCAGGTTCTGTCACTGCCTGTTCTTTTTCCATAACTGGTGCTGGCTGTACAGTCTCATCTTGGACTTCTGTCTCTGCTAGTTTGGCTGCCATTCTACTGGTAACCACTCCTGGGCTTGCTGCTGCAGACTCCATACATTTCTCTGTGCTTCCCTGGTACTAGGTCCAATACCCTTGCACAAAATTCCTGATTTAGAGTTTGCATGGCATAATCCTACTTAGGCTGACACCATCTGTCTTTGAGGCACAGGTCAGAAAGCATAGGAAAAACCAGGAGCAGTTGTAGAATTCACAAAAAGTATTTATTAGTACTAGCAATAACATGAAATAATAAACATGTTCAGTATAACTATTTACAAAGGCAAAATAAACAGAGAAGATCCATCTGAGTTTTCCTTCAGTCTCTGTGCCTTTGTGCCTGTGTCTCTCTCTTGCAAGAAATTGCAGCTCTGGTTTTATAAGTTCCTGCAACCCCTCTCCTTAACAAGCATCCTGTTTTTTTTTCTAAAATGCTTTTGTATGTTTCAGTCAGTGCAGCAAGAACACAATGTCCCAGAACTCAGGCCCTTTCTCCACAGCTTCTGAAAAAAGGGCTTAAAACTGCTCTCAGGTTAACCCCTTGAGTTCACAATAGCTTTGTGCAATCATCTCAAACTACTGGCCCCAATGCTGTTTGCAGTGTACATGCTGCCCCTGGGAGGGATCATTAGGAAGTATGGTGTGGGTTTTCATTGTTATGTCGATGATACTCAGCTATATCTCTCCTTTACCCCAGAAACATCCAACACAGTGGATGTGCTTAATATCTGTCTGGATGAGATTAATGACTGGATGGCCTCCAGCTAGTTGTGACTGAACCCTGACAAGACAAAGGTATTGGTAGTGGAGTCGAACAGAGTTTGTGATGGGATGGCCTCTGACTCAGAAACTGGACTTGTTCTTGGAGCTGTGTCATTGAAGGCCTCCTCTTGGGTGCAAAATCTTGGAGTGATTCTGGACAGGAACTTAACCATGGAGGCTCAAATATCCTCCACTGTTCGTACCTGTTTTTTCCATCTCAGAAATATTGGCACGATTAAGCCCGTTGTTCCACCTCTGGACCTCCCTACCTTGATACATGCCTTAGTCACATCTAGGCTTGACTAGTGTAATGCGCTCTATCTAGGGATCACAGGAGGATCTCTCCACAGACTGCAGCTGGTGCAAAATGCAGCTGCCCGGTTAGTGACTGGGCAGCAAAAATGTTGCCATATTACACTGGTGTTGTGCGAATTGCACTGGCTGCCAGTCAGGTGGATAATCCTCTTTAAGGTGGGTCTTCTCACCTATAAGGCCCTACACGGGCAGGGCCCTGGTTATCTGTCAGACCTTCTGATACCTGCCCTCTCTACCCGCCCTCTTCGATCTTCTAGTGGTGGCTTCCTGACCATTCCCCGAACGAGGCTTAAATCAGCTGGCGATAGAGCCTTTAGTGTTGCGGTTCCCGTTCTGTGGAATTCATTGCCAGCTCAGGTCAGAGAAGCCCCTACTGTGGATATTTTTAAGGCCCGCTTGAAGACACTCCTTTTTTCCCAAGCTTTTGATATATAGATCAGAAACTATAGCAGAGTCTGAGATTGTATTGGAGTTATTTATTCTTATTTTTGTACAAAAATGTTTGTGTTGTCTTGTGTTTCTGTTTTTAAATGCTGTTTATAAAAATTTGTACAGTGCCCAGAGCCTCTGGGATTGGGCGTCTTTTAAATAAATTTTGCCTTGCCTTGTCTTGCCTAATTATATTCAACAGTAACACTATATAATTTCTAAACAAAGGGATCCCAATATCAGTTACATTTCCACATAGCGATTTCCATATATTTTTATACTAGCAGATATGCAACAGAGGAAGAGACAGAAACAACAAGGAAAGACTGAGAGACAGTGAGAGGCAAAGAATTGCGAGACTGTCAGGGTGATCAAGTCCTAGGTCTCACAGGAAAATTTGGTTGCACAACCAGACTGACAAGAGACAAGAAAGGAAAGAATAGAACAGATGCCTGCATTCAAACTCTACATAACAACTGGGACAGTGTCCTATTTAACCCTGTCACATCACCCAAATGCAGAGTTTCACATTTTAATTCAATATCCAGCCTGTCGCAGCTGCCATTTAGCATTGACCCCGAGGCAGCAGGCAGGCTCATTAATATTCATATGCAAGCCTCATTAATATTTATGAGATAGCCCCTGAGCACTCATTTGTGCTCTTTAACTAAAATGAATTTTGGCTCCTGAACTGCCTCCTCCATGTCTGCGGACCCCATTTTACCCATCTAGGGGTCCAGCAGCATGGGAGAGGATTTTGGCTTGCCACAATGGTGGCAAGAAAATAAGAATGTGCTACTGCATATGTGCAAACCTCTGCCAGCACATTCGTGAGGTGGCAGCTCAGTGGTCTGTCAAGTTACTCCTCTAGCTCCATTCACAAAGGGAAAAACACATCAGGGGCCAGATAAGAGTCTGTGACTCAACTGAACCCAGGACTAGCAGTGGTGAGGAACACAAGAGGATGGGAGGCACACCCAAATAAGCCCAAAGCATTTGGGGGGCTTACATTGGCATGGTGTTATGCTGTTTTCCATAAAACAAAAATGTGTGCTAGCACTCTCCTAATACATCTATAGTATGAATCCAACATGTAAAGTCAAAAAGTAATGGATAAGTGGCATGATGGGGCACACATATAGTTGTCCTTCACTCATACTATCCCATGGTGAGGCAGCGTGTGTTGAACAGAAATCAGCTATGAGAGATGACCACCAAAGTGAGAGGCAGGCACAGTGACCTCAATTGCATAGGAGACATCCTAGAGAGTATTGCAGGCCCTATGGGGTCCTACAGCCCCTCTGCCACTGCATCCAGTGCCACCACCACAGGGTGCACCTCCATACACCATGAACATGCCACTCTACAACAGCAGGTACAGCCAGATAGACCAGAAGGCACACAAGGTTGGATGGATGGGAAACACATTTGTGAAGACCTGCCATCTCAGAAAGCATGCCTCTGCATGCAGAGGGCAACTGCATGCAACATGCCCCCCCATACATCTCTTGCACCAGTAACTTGGGTACAGCAGCAGCACCATTCTCTCTCAGATAGCACAAGTACAACTGCTTGCTGTGTATAGAATAAATACCTGGTCCCCTCCAAACAGCACAACCACCCTCCATGCCACACCCACCACACATGATCAGCACAGCCACAGTCCACAGTAGCCTCATGTGGGACATTACACCACACCATAGGCAGTGCACACACATGTGGGCAGTGCTCAGATGTGGGTATCATCACCTTGCCACACTGCACATATCCCCCACACCACCATACCCCTTCTATACACCCCTGCACTACTCACTGAATGACTCCTGGAAAAGCCCATGTAACACTGCCTGGCCTAACATCTCTCCTCCCCAGTCACCCTGACTGCCAGAATTCATGCCCCCTCATTGCAGACGTCACAGGGCAAGGTGATCCATCTCCATACAGCAATGTTATGCAGCATGGAACATGCAGTGAACACTCTGCATGTCATCCCTAGGCCAAGAATCACCATGTCACTAGTCATGTGCAGGCACCAAAACCACATCTTCAGGAGTCCTTTCATCCTTTCCACTACAGACTACATTTCCTATGGGCGTCATTGTTTGCCTTCCTTCAACTTGTTGTATGCCACTAGATGCAGTGTTGTCAGATATGGACATAATGGCTAGCTAGCCATTGTCACCTGTAAGGTAGGGAACAGTAGTGTTAACACATGGTGGATGCATGGCATTCATCGATCTGGCATAAGTTTGTTGGGTGTCTCACCCACTAATGAGCCATCAGTCACTGCCCTCTTGTGCACTGAGATGGATACTGAGCTGTAAACCATCAAAATATTGGCTCCATGACATCATGACCCAGGGTACTTTGCACACACATTCATGATTAGGTCTGGGGCAGTGCATACCACCTGACAGTTGATGCTGTGGAAGCCTGTGTGGTTACAGTATGCCTCCTTGTCATGTGATGGTACCAGGGTAGTGTTATGTGTACAGTTGATAGCCCCCAATACATTAATAGGGGTGCTAGTAGTTCTGCCATAACAGACTGGATCTCATGTACAATAAAATTTACAGGGTTACCCTTGCACTGGCCTGTTTTGTCATCACTCTCTGTTATATATGACACTTTGGCTGTTGTCTCTTCAGGCTAGAAGAGGCATGCACTGGTGCTTTCTACTTTATAAATATACAACACATAATTGGTCTACCTCCAAGTTCTTATTTGAAGGAGAGATTCACAGTTACATGATCCCAGAACAAATGAAGTCTCTAAAACTTCACAGATTGATGAGATTAGTAAATGTATTGCTAAATGCAGCATGCATATGAAGTGCTGCAAACAAGCTCAGTGATTCATGCTGTGACCAATGCTTTGTCAAAGTGCAGTGTGCTGCTGCTGCTGGCAAGATATTTATACACAAAATGTAACGGGGCCGCAGGGGTGTACTTCATAAAGTTAAAACCAGTGTTATGTATGACCAGTAATTAACAAAAGGCCCACATATTACCCAACATTGATTTATACAGTTGTTTTGAAAGCAGCCTCATTGTAAATAATACTTGTGCTACCGAAAGTGCCTATTGTGCAGAAAGTATAACAGTGACATAAACTATCATAATGTCCTATGTTTCCAGTAATGCAGGGTAAGAAATTTAATGTGCATGATGACTATCTGCAAGAAAAAATGGTTATTCCAATGAACTACTTAAAACCACAACATTACAAAAATGGCACCACCACCAGTATGTCGTTCAGTCCAGGCATGAGCATAGCATTTATGTGGAAGATCCAAAAGTTCTTCCATTCAGCCAGAATCAAATCCATGTCACCCCTCATGCCCTGGACACCTTTTCAATGCCCATAAAATTGAGTTTGTGCCAGGTCCTTCTACCTGAAGAACAGACATGCTGGGTCAAAACATACTCTAGATTCTGTTTGGTTACAGCCCTTATGTGATCTCTCACTCTGTCTTTCAGCTTGCGTTTGGTTTCTCCATGTGCATGAGGCCATGTATACCACATATGGGAGTCACTTAGCTGTTACCTGGGTTCACAAAGGCATAAACTGCAGTGAGTAGTTCACAGTACTTATGCAAGGCAAGGCAAGTTTACTTATAGAGTGCCCTTCCTGAGGGCTCATGGCACTTCACAATAAGTACACTAGTAAAACCTTCAACAATTTATTGGAATAGCAAACAACAAAACAATTAAAACAAACATTTCAGTGGTAATTAAAACAACCAGGGAAATGTGTCCACAGAAGAAATAAGATTTCAGAGATATCTTAAAGGCCCCCACCATGTGGACTGATCTCATATGTTGTGGTAAAGCATTCCACAGGATAGATGCTGCAATACAAAATTCTGTCCCCAGAGTGTCACAGCCTGGATACAGGGACAGACAGTAAGCCAGCATCTGAAGAGCAGAGGGAGCGAGTTGGGTGATAAAGAACTAGGAAGTCTTGTAAGTAGTCAGGTCCCAAACTCTAAGGGGCCTTGAATGTTGCCAAGTATTTCTTGAAGGTTATGCACCACCACATAGGAATCCAGTGCAGCTCACACAAAACTGGCATGATGTGGTCCCTATGAGGGGAGCCCACAATCAGTGATGTGGCAGCATTCTGGACTAGCTACAGGCATCACAACAAAGTTCCAGATAACCCTAGGTATAAAGCATTGCAATAGTTAAGCCTAGAGGTGACAAAGGCATGAAGTATCATAGCCAGGTAGAGAGACTCCATTTGTTTACTCAGAAATATGTCGACGCACACTGAGAATAGGTCCAAATGGATATAGATCTTTAATATTGCAGATAATGCTTCTAAAACATAGTGTTCAGCTCACGTAGAGACCAACAAGCAGAACAGACCCAGAAACACAGTTATTAGTGAGGGGGGTTCTCACATAATGACTCCAACACCCTAAGACAAAGTTTTCCAGAAGTACAAATAAAGCTGGTGGCAGGTCAGAGCACCAGCAGAGCCAAAATTGGAAACTGCAATCTTCCAAAAAGGCACTGTAGCTCGGTTACTCAATCCTGGCTCAAAACAAGATTCCCCAAAAACTTGGACTGGTTAAAAATATAACGTAAATACACACACAAAGTGGATGCAGCCAGCAGACGCATTACATTGGGTGCCAGCTTTGTATCATCAGGTGCACAGTACACACGGAGAGTAAAAGCAGAGCTGCATCACTAGTAGGTTCTTTGCCTCTCTTCCCACCCACAACCACTAATTTGGGTACATTTTTTTTTAAATTCACACTTTATTGATTTTATAAGTATTCAGCATGACACCATAATATACAATGACTCAGCATCAGTATATACATCAAAAAGGTAAACTGTCATGCCACCTCCCTCCCCCAACCCTCCCTCCCTCCCCACTGGCTTTGCACTTATACTTTAGGGTGCCTAACAGAAAGGCATTCCATACCTTCTACCATAAATCATCAATATCCAAACCTTTGAAACCAGATTCCAGGCTCACCCCTCACCGAGGAGCCTTGTTGTAACATATATAGTGAATGAAAACCCTCCCACAATTTTTTGTATCTGGCCAGAGAACCCCATAAACTGGCACACATCTGTTCCGACCTGAGATTGAACAACAAATCTTGGAGCCATTCAGTATAAGAAATGCTCTTCCCATCAACCCAGTGTCGTAACACCAGTTTCTTTAAGGTCAGTGATACCAAAGCCATATGGTATATGCGAGATTTCACTGGGATCAAGGAGGACAGACCTAAAACATAAATGTCAGGTGTAAATAGATACTCCAACCCCAGTAAAGGATCTGATTTCACTTTAATGGTATCCCATAAGCCTTTGATGGGAGGGCATTCCCAAAACACAAGTAGGAGGGTGCCCTCATGCCATCCACATCTGATACAGAGTGGAGAAGTGGCACAATTCATCCTATGCAATTTCACTGGGGATCAATACATGTCATAGATAATTTGGTATTGGGTGAGTCGGAGCGTATCTTGTGGAATATATAAGTGTAAATCCTTCCAGATGACCTCCCACTGATCTTTATATTGAGGGAAAACCATAAATCAATATTTTGGGTCTTTATACTGTGGCCCGGATATTCAAACTATGCCAGGCTGTGGCGCAAGCCTGGGCGCAGCTCAACTTTGTTGCGCAGGGGAGTGGCCTGGGTGATATTCAACGGAGCTGCTCTATGGCACAGCAGCTTTGAATATCGCACCCTGGCCACCCCCACTGTGCATGGTGCAGTGGCACTGTGCCAGTGCAAGTGGCCAGAGTGGAGCATGGAGATGCGCTGGCACAAGTGCCATTGCGCCATGCACAGCACCTGCGATATTCAAAAGGGGACATGCAAATGGGGCCATAATTTATGCAAGGTGCACGGGGGGGCATTTGCATCTCATCATGGCCCCATTTGCATGCCATTAGCATGCAGGTGCGCCGATCCCTGAGGACTTGCGCCTGGCACCCTGCCAGGCAGCAGCCGTCGGGGACCGACACCCCCTGCAGCCTGATCATGGGCATTTGTGTAAAAATGAAAACCCCTCCTATATCCCTGGTGGTCCAGTGGACCTCTATGTGCCCAATTGGGGGCATCTGTCCTGATGATTATGCCCCCCAAGTCCAATATTCCTGGTAGTCCAGTGGACCGCACTAAGCCCCATCATGGGCATCAGTAATTGAACCCCCCCAAGTCCAAGATCCCTGGTGGTCCAGTGGACCACACTGAGCCTCATCGCGGGCATCAGTAATTGAACCCCCCACAAGTCCAATATCCCTGGTGGTCCAGTGGACCGATTGCTGCCTGACCATGGGCATCTGTACCTCAGCAATACCCCTAAGACCCTGGTGGTTCAGGTACTTCACCCACCCGCCTTCATCGATCCCAACCGCTCCCCCGGGCCAGCCGGCGCAGGTAGCACCACCGCTTGTCACCCCGCCGCTCATCGACTGACAGCCTGCAGGGTTGCACGCCTACTGGTTCACAGCGTGAGTTACTGAGTGTAGTTCATGTCGATTACCAGTCCAGATATGTGAATGAATTCATTCACATATCTGACTGAGTAGTACGGTATAGCTGCATGCCCATTGGCTCACGCTTATGAACCATGGGCGGCAGCCCTACCGAGCTGTCAATTGGGGGCATCAGGTGGCAGGCGGTGGTGGCTGCCACCCACCGCTGACGGGGAGCGGGGCGGTGGGGGCTCAGTGGCGGTGGGTGGGGGTACACTAGACCACCAGGGTCTTAGGGTATTTGCTGAGGTCAGATGCCCACGATCGGGCAGCAATCGGTCCACTGGACCACCAGGGATATTGGACTTGGGGGTTCTATTACTGATGCCCACGATTGGATCAGTGCGGTCCACTGGACCACCAGGGATATTGGACTGGGGGATTTCTACCACGGATGCTGCATTCGGGCATGGGGGGCACACGCCAGGTGTGGCAGGAACTCAGGTGGCAGCTGTGTGTTGCACCCTGTACGCAGCAGCTCACCCGTGGGTGGCCATCACTTGTTCCTTTTTGTGGCGACTTTAGTGCAGACGCAGGTAGTTGCACATGATGACTCTGCACATCCCGGCTGAATATCGGGCTGTGCAGGTTATGCATGGGCACGCCTCTACCTGTGCCTGCATACATTACTGATGCCCTCCTCAAGATCTGGATTTGAAAGACTTTTCCTTTGAATATCACTGGGTGGCATCAGTGGGTTGTGAACAGTAACACTGTTGCACCATGCGCACCCTTTGAATATCTTGGGCCAGTGTATTAAGGATTTGGATACCAACAAGGCGTACAGAAGGGAAACAGCATGGGGTTTTCCACTAACCTGTCCCCAAGAGGCTGACACTCTCATGTCTTTACATACATTATCACCAAATGGTGCAATTGATACACTTTGAAAACCTGGGATCCAGGAATTTGATATTTTGCCATGATCTCTGCTGAGGTCATTCAGTGGTCATCTTTGAGAAAATCCCCTAAATTGAGACCTGTAATCTGAGGAATCCAGTTATCCGGAATCTGTTTCCCCCCTGTTTTCATGTTAGGGTTCCCAATTACTGGCTGCAAGGAGCTCTTTGTGTTTTTGAGTTCCAAAAAGGAGCACAGTTGCATGTGGATTCTTAGTGAGGTAATTATAGGAGGGGGGGACCTGGTTCCTTCCCAAGACCTTGAGAGAGATATACATCATTGCCCTTTGCTTAATCCCTGCTTGGGAAATGAATTCCCTTTCTAATACAACCCAATCTGGAATATATAAGTCCGGGTCCGTCCCTTCCCCAGGTCCAACCCACCTCAGATATTTATTCAAGTGGCTTGCCCAATAATAGTCCAAAATGCGGTAATCTCAACCCACCAAAGTGTTTAGAAGCAGCCAGTTTCTTATAGGCCCTCTGGGAAGATTTCCCCCTCCAGATGAAGGTTAATATAATGGAATACACTTTTTTAAACCGGACCAGGGATAACCAGATATTCAATATACTCAGTGGGTAGAACAACCTTGGAAGTACATTCATTTTTATCAAATTAATGTGTCCCCATAATGAAATAGGTAGGGGTTGCCACCTCCCCAGGTCTTGTTGAATTGTTATCAACAGTGAATCCAAATTCTAGGATCTCATCTGTGCCTCCTCCCTAGTTAAGAAGAGACCTAAATATCTGATTTTTTTAGGACTCCATTGTAACCCAGTTTTTCAATATCCCCCTTCGACAGCCTGCTATTCAAGGGAAAAACTGTGGTTTTAATCTGGTTTATTTTATAATTAGACATCGCACTAACCCCTTTATTACAGATAGTACAACCGGTATCGACTGACTGAATTGTCGTAGGTGCAGAAGAACATCATCTGCATAAGCAGACATTTTATACTCATGTGAACCCACCATCACTCCTTGACCCCTACTTGTTCCCTCAACAAAGATAGCAAGGGCTCAAGATAAATATTAAATAAAAGGGGAGACAAGGGACACCCCTGCCTAGTACCAGAATGAAGATTGAAATAGACTGAGAGTACCCCATTGCAGTAAATGCGGGCTTGTGGGTTCCGATATAGTATGGAAACCCATTCTATAAATTTAGTAGGGAAGCCAAACCTTGTGGTGTTGCTGAAAAGAAACTGCCAATCAACCTGGTCGAATGCCTACTCCTCGTCCAGCGACATCAGACCAGCCGGTATCCCTAAATGTCTGGATGCAGAGGAGATGTGCACCAGCTTTCTGAAATGATCTGAGGAGTTCCTTCCCGGCATGAACCCCACTTGGTCCTGATGAATTATCCAGGGTAACACCACACTGAGCCTGCCTGCCAGTAACTTTGATAATATCTTAACATCACAATTAAGCAGTGATATGGGTCTATAGCTTATAACCTGTTCTGGGTCCTTCTCAGGCTTATGGAGTACTACTATGATTGCTTCAAAAAGAGCAGGATCTACTGGGTTAGCATCAAGGATCCAGTCAAATAACCTCTTTAGCCAGGGGGAGAGCCATTTGCCAAATTTTTTTATAAAAATTTGGGGAAAACCCATCTGGGCCTGGAGCTTTGTCCAAGGCAAGTGATGAGATAGCTGTTGTGATCTCTTCCTCAGTTATGGGGCAATTAACCATTCACCGTACAGAGGCGGTAGAGATGGGAGGGGAATGGAGTCTAGATAGTCCCGGACTGACTGCCGATCTGGCGAGTATCCATGGGACCATAAAGGTCTTTATAGTATTGGGCAAAGGCCCCAGTGATGTCATGAGGAGAAAGAGCAAGGGCCCCGTCCGTCAGAGATCGAATCCCCCTGACCAGTCTGGAGGTCTCAACTTTTTTAAGATGCAAGGCAAGCAGATGCCCCACCTTCTCCCCTTGATCAATATATTTCGAGCCAGTTTTTAAAATGGCGTATTCTGCCTTCTCCCCAAGAAAGCATGCATATTGATCTCGAAGAGCTAGAAATCGTGTTTGCTCTGAAGCCAGGGTAGATGGGGAAAGCGAGCCCTCCAGACTGCAGATCTCTGATAACAACTCTAGTGCTTTGCGCTCCCTCTGCTTTTTCCTCCCCAAAGCTTGTTTAATAAATTCCCCCCTCAAAACACATTTTAACACACCCCATTCCAAGTTGGGGTGGTCTGTGGAATGTAGATTTATAGCTGTATAAAATTTGATTTCTTGTGAAATCTTTTCTGTTATAGGTGGTTCCTTTAGCAGCTGATTGTTCAGTTTCCACACCGATTCTCTGAGGATGTCAGCATGAAAGGTCATTGCACAGCTGGACACCGAGTGGTCAGAAAAAAACCCCGGTACTATATTAGCATCCATTAACCCTGCTAATAAGGTTTGACTCATTAAGAAGTAGTCAATTCTGGAGTGGGTTTTATGTACATTGGACCTGAACGTGAACTCTCTGGCTTTGGGGTAAAGGATTCTCCAAGGATCGCATAGACCCAAATGGTCCACCAGGTCCCTGATGGACCTCTGTGCTGGAGACAGCCCTTTCTTTATGGAGCCTGACCTGTCCAAATCCAGGGAGAAAGGGAGATTCCAATCCCCTCCAAGTATAATCGGGCATCCTACAAAAGGAGCTAAGATCTGTAGAAGTTCTGTAAAAAAGCCCGGAGAGTCCATGTTCAGGCCATATATACTAACCATCACCATGGTGGTTCTATCAAGATACCCTTTTACGAGACTGTAACACCTATTTGGGCATCTCACCACTTGCTCACAGATGACTGGTATTCTTCTAGCAATTAGAATAGTGACTCCCCTACTTTGGGTGCTATCCCCTACGCTATAAGTCTGCCCCACAAATTAGCGCCACACACCTTCCTGCTCCAGTAGGTGGGTTTCTTGGAGCATTGAGATGTCACTTTTTATATGTTGTAGGTGTTTCAGCACCTGGTACCTTTTATTTTTATTTCTGGCCCCATGTACATTCCAAGTACAAAACCTTTTAGGGGTGGCCATTATCCCCATGATGTTGAGGGCAATCACTGGAGCTTGGGTGACCTCTTCTGTAAACAATAACAAAAACACTGTCTCCCCAGTGTGAAGCCAGAGCCCCCCCTCCACAGAATAACTCTGCAACCTCCTCCCTCTCCAATGCCCCCTCCCACACCCTCTCAGAAGTCCCCTTTTCTATCACTGAAACAGATATCATACAGAACACATGTATTTGTCTACACCCTCCCGCCACTACTTTTACATACATGATGTGCCTTCTGTCACAGCACTAAGCCCTGCTTCCTCTCCCTTCCCACCCAACCACGACAACACTGCTGCTACTGCTAAGGGTGCTCACCTCTCTACCAGGAAGGCCTGTCCCCCAGGAGCACCACCCCTTAACCCTTCAGGGATGTGTCTGACATTGAGAGAACAATGGACCCCTTAAAGGGGCCCCCAAACAAAACCCCACCCTCCTGGCCAGGCTCACACAGTGCCCCTTATGTAAGTCCCGCACCCACTGGCAAAAATCAAGGGGCAATAGAACCAGGGTTCCCTGTAAAACAACTCTGAACTCCATGTGGAGGATTGCACCCCTATTATATAATCCCACTCAAAAATACACACTTACCGCAATCCTCCCAGGCCCCTGTAGGTTAGAAACTCCCCTGTCACCTCTACAGGTGCGTGTAAAGGCATGTCCCTCCGGCCCAATATACAGGCCAAACATAATACCACACATATGAGGGATATGAAGAAAGGGAGAGACTCTCAACAAGACCCTCTGAAGAAACAATTTCTAGCTACTACTATCGATCCTACATATCAGTGACCGAACCCCTTAAACTCGCTCTATTCTGTCCTGCTAACAGTGCAGAGCATATAAAGTTACAATAACACATAACAAAAATAGAAAAAGATCCTCTCCTTGGAAGGAAGTTGCATCAATTAACAAGCTGCACATCAGTCCTGCAAAACTTCAGGGCGAGTCTTCAGGTCGCAATGTTAAATCAAAGGCCTTACTCCACTATACAAACATGCAGCAAAAACTGGAAATGAAAATACAGGATCTCTTGTTCCCCCCACTTTTAAATACTTCCCGGGGAGATGCATAAATGAAGATCTATGTACTGAAGTGGGTAGTTCTGTTTGCACACACTCACAGATGCAGTTCTTTAAGCAAACTGTAAACCAAAAGGTTTCCCAGAGGATTGATCAGCCATCTCGGAACAAATCTGGTAGTGCCTTCTTGAGATTGTCTTCCGCCGGCTTATACTCTTCAAAAGAACTCCATTTCCCATCCAAAGAAACCTGAAGAATCACTGGGTACATCATTTTAAACCAGACATTGGCTGCCAGTAATTTCATGACCACTTTATGAAAAGCCACTCTTTTTTGGCGAACTGTAAGCGGGAAATTCTGGGCTACCCGGATTCGCTTCCCTTCCCACAACACTTCCTTAATTTCCCTCAGTGTGATTAAAAAGTGCTGGCGCTCTCGATAATTAAGGAATTTAAAAATGAAAGTCTGGGGTGAGGCTCTGGGTGGGGGCACCGGTCTCAGGTCGCAGTGTGCCCACTCAATGATGTAGGCTGAACCAAAAGGTGAGGGCCCCGCCAGCTTCTCCACAAATTTCTAAGCAAAAACCATAGCACTGGACCCTTCTTCCTTCTCAGGAAGACCAATTACCACAACATTATTTCTGCGGCTTCTCCCTTCGAGATCCTCTATTTTCGCTTCCAATCTCTGGATCTTCTGCTTGGTCTCTACCATGGCCGGGTCAATTTTATCCAACCTACGCTCCGCAGATATCACCCTGGCCTCACAGCCACTGTTACGCCTATTCAGTTCTTCTACAACTGTTGAGATTACTTTTACATCATCTTTCAGGGATCTCATTTCTTCCTTAAAGGGGCGAAATTCCTTAAGGCATTTCTCCAGAAAGAGCAAAGTGAGTCTTGAGGGCCTGCCGAGAGCTTCCCAGCCAAGCCCGCTTGTGCTTTCACATTCTTCAGGGCCTTCTCCGGTGTAGTCGGTGGTGTGTGCCGTGGGAGTGCAGCCCGCATCTTTGCCTCCATGCCTCACCAATCCTGCCTGAAACTGCCATACACTTTCTCGGTAAGTACTGCTTACACATTAAACTGTAAAAGTGGTGCAACTAGAAGTTTGGTGCCTGTATTTTCAGTGGAAAAGGAGAGCTGAACGGGAGCTCGTTCTAGATCTGTTAACCCGAAAGCTGCATCACGTGATCTCACTAATTTGGGTGCATACAGGAACACTTTCAGGTTATCTCTCCAATTAGACAAATGCAGAAATGTAAAAAATTAAGGTAACATTTACTAAACTGTTCTGCCAACTTACTTACACAGCATGCATAAGAAACAACTGCAATTAGCAATAACAACGCACTCTTCTGCAAATAATCTTTAGCATTGAACAAATACCTTGAGCATTAATACACTCACTTTATATTCCCACTGATGTGTACCTGCTTCCATGGACACTTCATTCACAATGACTTCATTCATATATTTGTGACTGTCTGCTACAGTATGTCCTGCAAGCCCATTGGTCCACACTGGGGACCAATGGGCTTACAGCCCATACTGTACACCACATCTTCGCGGTGGCCGGGCGGTATGCAGGCTGGGATGCCGCCCACCGATGATGGGGGAGCGGGGTGGGCAAGGGGTTCTGTGTTGGTGGGAGGGTGGGAGGTGACACTGGATCACCAGGGCATTTCATTATGAGGTTTTACTGCGATCGTGGCAATTGGCGTGGGGGGTCCACTAGACCACCAGGGATGGTCATAATGACATAGATTGGGGAATCAAGACTTGGGTTGGAGGGGGGACCACTAGATCACCAGGGATGGTCATGTCTTTTATTTATCGGGGACTCTGGGGTGGCCACTGGACTACCAGGGGTATATCTTTCAACATATACCGCGCAATTGTGGCTACAGGGCGGGGGATGCCCCAGGATCCCCACTGCCCAGGTCATGCTGTGCAGGGCGCCAGGCACAAGTCACTGGGCTGCCCTGCACAAGGTGTGCAAATGGGGCCATAATGACATGCAAATGGCCCCATTTGCACCTTGCATATGTTATGGCCTCATTTGCATGCCCCCGGCTGAATATCGCTGGTGATGCACCTAGCGCAACTGCACTTGCGCTGGCGCATCCCCATGCTCACTATCTGTGGCTTGCGCCGGTGCAGTGCCACTGCACCATGCGCAGTATGTACTCCGACCTTGCCATATTCAATGGTGCTGCGCCATGGCACATCACCGTTGAATATCACCTGGTCCTGGCCCTAGCACATCCCAGTTGCTCTGCACCCAGGCTTGCGCCACTGCCTGGTGTAGTCTGAATATCTGGGCCTTAGTGTACTATTGCTCTTACCATACATCAATCTTTCGGGGCAGCTTGTACTTTAATGAGATCTGCAATAGTATACCAATAAAACAATTGCACCCCTCAACTGCTAGACAAACGTACCTAAGATAAGCAAGCTCTAAGGAAACCAAAACCTTCCCCCACAAACGTTTAGCCCCCCTGCTCTGCCTATGGCTGTCAGTGCCCAACAATTACCCCTTACACCATGCCAGCATAAAACATCCCCAAAATGACAAGCTCCAAAGAAGAGCTGCAGAGGTTTGCACAGGCTGCACTAAGCAGAATATTTCACAGTAAAGAAACAAGGTATATTTTCTAACACTCTGGTGTTATATCTCGCAGAAGGACAAAGGTCACCCTCCAAAGAGGCATACCATTCATTATTTACATTTGAAATTGCATTTTGCATTAGGTATTCAAAAAAATGACATGCTGTGTTCTCTGTCTTGATATGCAGGATCATTTAGCACAAACCTCAAAAGGGGGTGGTCGGTCTTTTATGTACAAGAAAGGCTGCATTGGAATTCTTTTCATTGTGATAGTCCCGGGGATCTGGAAGACACCCAATGAACCCAAAGTTCACCATTTTTGTTACCCCAAAATTATTTTTATTACATTTATTTACCCTGTGATGCTGCAACCGAGATGTAACATCTAGGTTTCAGGGGGTTCTGCCTCTTCTCAGGCTTCTGCTTAGGAGGGCACATGTGCAGACTCCATGGGTGGTGCTGTGTTCAAGCACCCACAAAGCTGATTAACCACCTTAGTGTTCTGAGGGTAGCCCAGAAAATACAGAGGTGAGGTGCAGTAGTATGGTATGAGCAGCTTTGATGGAACCCCTGTCTCCTTATGCAATCATATTCTATGTATCCATGTCAATTGATGACCCCACCAAACTTCAAGTAGTACTGTGAATGGACATATACTTTCTGCTCATCAAATAAAGGTAGAGGAAAGGTACAGGATCCTTTCTTTACAATCATATGCAGGATGTCCACGCTGAGAGGAGATATCGCATTTTCAGTGGAGTCCCGACTTTCACCCATTTTTGTGTTGCTTGCACGCATGTGCAAGAAACACATTGCTTTCAGCAGTTAGGGAGAATGCCTAAATTTGTCAGGAAATTCGGGCCATGTCACCATGCAATCAGCTGTTTTGGTGCATTACAAGCTACCAAAACAGCTGATTGGTGTCCCCATGGTGACGGCTTCTCCGTCAGCCTCTCACAGTCCCCAGGAAGCCGATGGAAAGCCACCACCCGCCATTCAGTGTGCCTTCCTGGTGAAACATTTCAATAAAATAAAAAAAAAAAGCTGAGGAGGTGCCCAATCCCCCTGTCAGCATGCTCCCTTCCAGTTCAATTTATCGATGGGGGAGCCCACTCCCCATTGGCATAATGTCCCCCCTACCAAATTTGTTGTGCGCCGAGGGGTGCATAATCTCCTTCAGCTCTTGCTACCCCCCCCCCGACTTATATGTGCTGCCGGGGTGCCTAATCCCCTGTTGGCATGCCTCCTTCCTGGTATTCTTGCCGATGGGGAGACCACTCCCTGTCGGCATAATGCCCCCCCCAATTTCTTGAGGGCTGGGGGGGGTGCCCAATCCCCCTGGGCTCTTGTTCAACCCTCCCAGCATTTGGCATGTGCCAATGGGGTGCCCAATCCCCTGTCGGCTACAGCCCTCCCAAACACTAAAATTAAATATCCCTGCAAAAAAGAAAACCTTCCTATGAGTTTTTTTTTGTTTTTAAATAAACCTGTGAACTGGGAAACAGTCTCTCGGTGATTCCGGTGGTCCCTCCCCCAAACTGCACCCACCCTCTGTGTACCCCACCTCCCCACACACCCCCACCCCATACTTACCTCCGGAGCCCTGTGCGATGATCCTCGGTGGGCAGGGAACACGTCTGCACTCTTCAAAGCCGACCGCAAACTGAAGAAATGCCATTAAGCTGTATAATGGCATAAATGTTTTTTTTTTTCAACTTTGGTGCATATCTCGGCCAATTTTGGGAATTTTTTCACCAAATTTTCAACATGGGGTTCTTGGGATGCCGCCTCATGAACTCTGTCACTGTCATTTTGTTATTCTGTCCCGAAAGGTGTTTTCACGGTCATTGTGCGGAACCACCTTTCAGGACTGAGTAACAAAATGACAGTGTCACAGTTCATGAGGTAGGCTCCCGAAACCCATATGCTGAAAATTTGGTGAAAAAATTCACAAAAATGACTGTTTTACGAGTGTATGTTGCACAGTTCCTATGCACGCTCGTAACTTCGAGCATTTTTGATATTTTTCACTCTAGATTTTCAACATTGCCATTTTACTGTACCTTCTTATGAACAGTACAGCTGTCATTTTTCACATCACGCCCAAAATGTGTTTTCGCACATGTAGCGCACAATGGCGCGGTTGGTGTGCAAAATCAATGTTCAGGACAGATTAAGAATATCACAGTGACACTGTTCATGAGGTAGGCCTCAAAACCAGTGTTGAATATTTGGGAAAAAATTCCCCAAAATGACTGTTTTACGAGCTGCATTGGACAGTTCTCGCTACTCATCATAACTTTGAGCATTTTTAATATTTTTACTCCAGATTTTCAGCATTGCATTTTACCACACCTCCTTATGAACAGTACAACTGTCATTTTTTGCATCTCACACAAAATGTGTTTTTGTACATGTAGCATACAGTGGCGTGGTCGGTGTGCAAAATCAATGTTTGGGACAGATTAAGAAAATCACAGTGACACTGTTCATGAGCAGAGGTCTTAAACAGGCTATGTTGAAAATTTGGAGACAAAAGTCCATAAAATGACTTTGTTACGAGCGTGCATTGTGCAATTTCCACGCACCCTCGTAAGTTCACAAATTTGTAGTCTTTTCAGTCCAGATTTTCAACATTGGCATTTTTCCACACCTCCTTATGAACAGTACAGCTGTCATTTTTCACACCCTGGCCGAAATGTGTTTTCACACTTCCGGCGCAGAATAGCATGGTCGCTGCAGGAAATCAGTGTTTGGGACAGATTAAGAAAATCACTGTGACACTGTTCATGAGCGGAGCTCCCAAAATGCCTATGTTGAAAATCTGCTGTAAAAAATCCCAAAACTAATAACATTATGGGTGTGTGTTGTGCAGTTTCTACGCACACTCGTGACTTCACCAGTATTTTTATATTTTCAGTCTAGATTTTCAACATTGCCATTTTTCACACCTCCTCATGAACAGTACAGCTGTCATTTTTCACATCCTATTCGAAATGTGTTTTCACACCTGTGGCGCCAAATGGCACTGTCACTGTGCAAAATCACCTTTCAGCTAACGAACTGATAGTGTCACTGTCCATGCGGTGGGATCACAAAAAGCCCATGTTGAAAACTTGGAGTAAAAATACCAAGAAACGCCCAGGGTGTTAGGGTTTTCGACCATAACGCCCTACTCTGTAGGGACTGACAGGCATCAGGGATGACTTGGGATTGTCGACAGTAATGCTCATGCCATTCCACCCTCACCCTGCAGCCAGTGGCAGGCATCGAGGTGCGCCTTGGACCCTTTGGCCCCATAGTTCACCCCATTCTCTGATACTGCACCCATTTTAGTGTATTTCCTTATGGATTGAGGTGAGTGTAAAGCCCGAACACTTCAAAGCACACCTCGACACTTGTAAGTGTCTGCAGGGTAGAGTGAGGTGAAATGTTGTGACCGTTATGGGCGATGACCCAAAGGCACACCTCAATGCCTGTGTCCATCTCTGCAGGGTGGGGGTTGAGATGGCGTCAGTTCAATACTTCACTGCCATTCCTATACTGCATCTGTCTAACTCCTGCACTTCCACTGCTAATGACAGCAAGCAACACTTGGCATTGACAAATGCTTGTTATAGCTGGTTGCACAGAAGGAATGAGAATGTCCTATTGTTCCTTGTTCCCTAAGGTGTGCTCTAATTACTCATGCTGCCTAATAGCCTTTTAACTTACTTGCAGGACTAATTAATTATTTGAAAACCTTGTACCAGATTAGTCATCTACTCCCCTGCCATTGACAGCTGAAGCTGACGCTGTCTCTGTTGCACAGTGTGGCAAGCTTGCTGGCTCTCTCTCTCTCTCTCGTTTTCCCAGTGCCTCTGTTGCTCGCTGGGGGAACCTTGCTCGGCTGATCACGTAGAGGGAAACGCATGTGCCAGTCTTGGTCTCTCCATCTCAGTCTCACTTCAATCAATCAATCAATCAATCAATCAAAATCTTTATTTATTCAGGCGAACATCATTGAGCAAAGCTCATTTACAAGATGGACCTGAGTGGTCATACAAATGAGGATACAAGTATTATTACATAGACAAGAATAGAATAAATAGCAATACAATGGCATGAAATGATTATATACAACAATTTACATATATACAAGTAACAATAGAACCATTTAGCCTGTAGGAAAAAAAGAGGACAAAGGGTATAGCAGTCCTAAAATATAAGTTATATGGTCTAAACTAGTTTTAAGTGAATATAATAGGTGATTCGAAGAAAGAAATTGAGTTAATATAATGGATAGAAAAGGGAGGTTTAGTTGGGTCAGATTGGTGGGGGATTATGCTTTATAAAAGCAATTGCAGAGCTCTGGAAAAAGGGCGGAGAACAATCTTTTGAAGGATGCCAGAGGTAGTAGGCTATCTAGCTTCATGGATTTTTGGAGAGAGTTCCATGCAGCTGCTAAGGAATAGCTGAAAGCAGCCCTCCCATACCGGGTGCAGGCATTGGGGACCTTTAATGTGATGAGTTTACTGATCCTTAAGGTGTATGGCCTGGTTGTAATTTGGGTAAAGCAATCAGTGATATAGGTTGGTAGTTTGCCTGTTAACTTTGAGTATCCAGATAACAGCATTCCTATTTCTTCTGTGTTGCAATGATGTCCAGTTGACTGCCATATAAAGGAGCAATGATGGGTGTTGGAGGGAAGGTCAGTAATAAATCTTATGGACCTGTGATACAAGGTGTCCAGCTTATGTAAGAGATGACTTGAACAATGGCAGTAGAGAAAATCAGCATAATCAATGAGGATAGGAATGAGGCCTGAATTAACCTTTTTTGGAATCACTGTTTAGGTAATGTTTTATTCTAAAAATAGTCCGAGCCTCTGTCTTAGCTTTTAAGTAACTCTTCAATATGGACAGAATAGTCAAGCCTGTTATCTATCCAGACTCCAAGGTATTTGAAGTTATCAACAAATTCAAGTTTCTCTCCAAGTAAGGTGGATATATGTAGGGTGTTGGATGCTGGGGTAGTGGTAGTACAGCTCTTTGTGGTAAGAACATAGCTTTTGTTTTTTGCATTTAGAAGTAGTTTTTGTCAAGTAGATTGTGCTGCAGAATGGAGAATTGGATTGTAGAAGTTCACAGGCTTTGGAAGGTGAGGGATTGCTGACATACAATACAGTATCATCAGCAAACAGATGAATGTTAGATTGAGTGAGGTTGGCATCAATATTGTTTATATAAATAGCAAAGAGGATAGGCCAAGAATAGAGCCTTGTGGTACACCCTAGCAGAGGTTTTGAGGTGGATAGGTAATTTCCATTTCTAACCAGTTGCGACCTATCTGAAAGGTAATCCTTAAACCAGTTGAGTGATAGGAATCCAGGCCTAATGAGTTAAGGGAGGTGAGTAATAAGTCATGATCCACTGTGTCAAAGGCTTTACTCAAATCCAGAAACACAGCACAGGTAAAATTTTTTGTCCAAATTAGTCTGCCAATCGTTGGTTACCTTGGCTAAGGCAGTAATGGTGTTATGCTTTGATCTAAATCCAGATTGTGCAGAATTTAGAAGGTTATTGTTATCCAGATAGTCCCTTAACTGAGAGTTTACTAGTTTTTCGAGCATCTTAGATAGTACTGGTAGGATGGAGATAGGTCTGTAATTGTTGAGATCCCTAGTATCACCAGATTTGAGTAATGGAACTACTTGAGCTGTTTTCCAAGTAGATGGAATGGATCCAGTAGTTAGGAAAGATTGAAGAGATGAGTAAGGGGGGCAGATAAGACATGTGAAGCAATTTTCAGGAAATAGGGATCCAGGAGTCTGCACCTGCACTTTTAGTTGTGTCTAAATTAGAGAGGAGATCTTCCACTTCTTTCACGGATATTGGGATGAAGGAAAAAGTTGAAGTGGCCATTTGTCCCACAGTAGTTTGCAGGTTCAAGGACGATCTCAGGATATTTGCAGGTGATGAGTCAAATGCTAGGCTAGCAGTGGTGAAGTGAACATTGAAGGTATTTAAGATTTCTTGTTTACCTGTAATTTCTGTGTCATTTAGTAGCAATTTGGTGGTTAAGGCAGGAGTAGAATTCTTGGCCAGAAGTCCTTTTATTGTACCTCAGAGTCTGGATGGGTTATTGTAGGAGGCATCCAATTCAGCTGTATAGTAGGCAGTTTTGGCAGTTCTTATTTTTTGTACATGAATTCCTTGCTTTTCTGAAATTTAGCCAATCACTGGTGTCCTTTGTTTTTCTTGCCTTTTCCACAGCTTGTCTCTGGTTCTCAAGGCTGCTTTAAGCTCAGAGGTGAACCAAGGCAGGATTTTACCTTAGTTCTGATACTGGTGATAGGTGCATGAATATTGAGAACATTGGTGATAATATCCTTTAAAGTCTGGAGTGCTGTTTCAACAGAGGTTGTAAGATAGAAATCTTGCCAATATATTGTAGTACTCAGGTCATGGAGGTAACCTGAGATATTGAAATTCTTTTTTGACCTTTTGAGGATAAATTCTGCAGGATTTGGTGGTTTGAGTGTGGATCTTATGCCAGCTATAGGGTAATGGTCACTCACATCACTTGGAAGGGGGCATAGAGTAAAGAGCCTTGCAAATGTACCTAACCACCGGCTATTGCACTTTATATCATGGGTTCACAAAAGAGGTAAAGCCACTTATGGCAATCTTCTCCTTAGGATGCACATACAGAACAACAGTGGAATGGTGCACCCTTTTGTGAACCCGTGTTATAAAAATATTTATTTGTAATTCATGACCAGGAAAAGCACACTGAGCTATTGTATCTCGTTGACAGGCGCATTCTGGTGGATGGGTTACATATATACCTCTTTAACTGACAGAGTGAAAGTTGCCTATGACATTGCGGAAACTCCACTACTATTTTTATGAGACTGGACAGGCTGAATTGAGTAATGGTCATTAGCTGTCTATACTGTCTACCGTATCTGTGATTTAGACAGTTATCAGAGATGAGTGTAAGGAACTTCAGTTTAATGTTTCATCTCAAGAGCAGTGCCTAAACAGGGCAAAAGCATTCTTCCACTGAAACAAGATCATCTCACAGAAATGTTGCTACTCTTGGTACTCAGCGGTGGACAGTGCCTTGTGAGTTACATTTTGTTAGCCACCTCTTACAGCAAGAGCACTTCATAGTGTATAGCGAGGGTTTGTTCTTCACTGATTTCCATGCCAGCTGAAACTTTGTTGTACCACAGTTCAAATGTCTTGTAATGTACCCTTCTGTGTACAACTCAGTTTCTCACAGCGCTGCAGTGACAGCAGTCACTTCAAGTTCTGAATGGAAACCACCTGCCTGCCACTAGAGTACTGCAAAAACACTTTATGTTTGTTTGTTTTTTAAAGTAAAAACTGAAAAATAATAGGAGGGCTAAAGCCCAAAGTTCAATGTGGGAGAATAGCTCCTCCCACATACCCCTTAAAGGCCAGCCTGCCTGCAGCAGTCCCCTACTTAGCACCTAGGCTCCTGTGTGGCTCATGGATTGAGACTCCTCCCCTCTCTGCTCCTTACTCCTTTCTTGTTTTCCTGTGTTCACTAAGGTCACAACTGTGCAGCATGCTGCAGGATGTCTGCTCCCATACTCTTTGTGCTACTCCCTGTGTGATTTTTACTTCAACTCCCTTTTCTCTCGCTCCTCCTATATGCTGTCCATTTGCCTCCCCCTTCCCTGTACCTTGTTGCTGCTCTCTCCCTCCTTGCGGTGGCTGCCTGGATGGTTCCTCCTTGGTGCTTCCCGTCTGAGGCTGCCACTCCTTTTTCCTTCCTTCCTTTCTGGGTGTGGCATCATTCCCTTGCTCCTGCTGGCTTCCCTGCTGCGCAAGCCTGTTCTTGGGAGTGCTAGCCTATGATGGCAATGCTGCTTAGCTTGTCTTCCCACCGGTTTGTGTTCATTTTGCTCTCTTCTCACATCCTGCACTCCCTTGTACCTTTCCGTTGTTTTGGTTGCCGTTCCGTGTTTGTTACTGCCTGCCCCCTCTCTGTATCCTGCTCAGCCCATTTTCTCCTGCATTTTTGCATTTGGTCCTCTTTTGCCTGGGTTTCTTGATGACAGCCTATTTTTGTGTTTTGCATCTACCTGTTTTTGGCATGCTATGCTGGTTCTCCTCTACCTACTCTTTACTTGACTGGACAGGTTCGTACACTGGCCTTGAGCCCTCATGCCACTCTGCAGTTTTTCACCCTGCACTGCCTATTCTACGGGTCTAAATCATTGCCTCACACTCATCTCTGTTGTATTACCTACCAGGCCATGGAACCAGTCTAGCATTTGTTTTGCTGCACCCATGAAGTACTTGACAATTTGCTTCTCGGGCAGCTTAGCATTGCACCTCGAGTTTTTTAGCTACCTAGTGCTACTGTAGCTTGCTGCTTAGTCTCATGACTTGGTTCCAGTAGTTTCCTGTGTCATGTATTTAGAGTTCCCTGACCTGTAGGAATGCAGTCTATTTCTGGATATATGCCTCCTCGTTCCAGCTCAGTTTCTGTCTCAGTCAATTCATTCCATCCAGTGCTTCAAGTTCAGGCCCTTTGATTTGACTTTTCTCCCCGTCACTAGCGCTTCCCAACCACAGTTCATTCACAATTTTTTTAACTGGGTCATGACATGTTTTACCTGACTGCTCTGCCTTTTGCAAGACCCCTTTTACCCTATTCTGAGTTCTGTAGTTGCCCCTCAAGCATGCTAAGCACTTCCCATCTTCCTGTTTGGCATCCACTGCTTCAGTGCTGTACCTGGTTTCGCTGCTGTTTTCGTCTCCCTGCATACCAAAGGACCTCTTTAGCACTCCAGTATCCCTCTCATATGCTACTCATATCACCCCTTGCCTGTCCCGTCCCCTCTTCCCTTCTCCCCAGGCTCATTGTCTGCCCCTGCTTTCTCTGCCTGGGTCCTCTCCTTCCCTCTGCTCTGCACCCCCCCAGTACCCTGTTCCTTGTCCCGTGCTCCCCCACTTTTCCTTTTGGGCCTTTCACTCCCCCTACCAGCATTCCATCCCCATTTACTCCTCTTCTCCCATCCTGATCTGTGCTACCTCTACCCCTAGTCTGGACCCCACACCCTCTGCCATTTTTGCTAACAGTATCTCTACCCTGCTAATTCCCGTTTGGTCTCGAAGATGCTCTGCTTGTGGTTCCCCTGTTTTTTCCATGGTGGGGGACTGGTGCATCATGGCGGGGCATCGCAGCTCAAATCAGTGGGAACCTGCTTCATGCTGGCCATATGATCTACCCTGTCCTCTTGCCTACATGGCTTCTGTTACTCTTGCATGGATCTTGACCCTTACAGCCTGCTCAGCCTCAGTCATTCATTGCATGCCATCGCTACCAGCATGCTCCTTCCTGGATTACTCTAACTCCCCTTTACTGGCATTCCTGCTAATTCCTCCTCCCATTATCCCTTTCTGACTTGCTTTCTTCCCCTTTATACTGCCTCACTTTTACATACCTAATACTATGCAGCCAACTGCCCTTTCCTTGTTCAGCCCATACCAGCAGTTTTCCAGACTCCATCCTTAACTCATACCTTCTGAGGTACTGAGATAAGGTAGGCTTGCCTGTTTACCAGGGATGGGATTCTGTTACAATCAGTGCTATCTACTACTTACAAACCTGACATCTTCCATCCCTAACTCTGCCTGGTGGCATGGAGTGATGGTTAACATGCTCCGACTACCAGGGATGGAGCCTTGTCTGAAATCTACTGATTCATCCTTATGCAATCTCTACCTGATACCAGGTTGCTGCTTCCCTCCAGGAACGGTACCACTTTACCCCATTTGCCTTCACCATCCTACCTCTGCCTGGTGATATCGAGTGAAGTTCATCTCACCTCAACTATCAGAGATGGGAGCCTTAGTCTGCAAGTCAACTGTTTCAACCTTCTACATTCTTTATCTTATACCCAGCTGCTGCTTCCCTTCAGGAATGGAACCGCTGTACCCCATTTGCCTTCAACATCCTACCTCTACCTGGTGGCATCGAATGAAGGCTTTCTCACACTGACTGCCTGGGATGGAAGCCTGTATCTGCAATCCACCATTTCAACCTTATGCATTCCCTACCAGACTACCCAGTTGTCGCTTCCCTTCAGGAATGGGACCACTTTACCCCAATTGCCTTCACCATCATATATTGCCAGGTGGCATCGAGTAAAGTTCATCTCACCTCACATACATGGATTGGGAGCCTTTGTCTGTAAATGACTGTTTCATCCTTATGCATTCTCTACCTGATACCCGGTTGCTGCTTCCCTTTGGGTACGGGACCCCTAAATCCCATTTGCGTTCCACATCCTTCCTCACCATTCTACATCCTGCACTTCCATGGACTCAACGTACTAGTCCTTGTCTTGGCCTCCTCACGCTATGGATTTGGACTACACCAGCTTGTTAAGTCTCTACCTCCATTCAGCTTGACTGCCTCCTGGACTTCCTTGCTGCTGGTTGCCCCTTCTGACTACTATGCGAGTTCACCTTCTCCTTCGGAAGTGGTAACCTCTTGCTTCATCGCTGCAGCACCTTCTGTCCTCTGCACTCGTTCATCGTCTTTTTAGATGTGGGAATCCCATACCTCAGTTTCATAGCACTCAGTACCTGGCTTTGCTTCTTGGTTTTCCATGGATCAGCCTCTAATAGCCTGAAGCAACCTTCTTGCATTCTGATTCAGTTTGCTGTGGTGCTGACCCCAGTCCTGTTCCTTCCTGCACCTGTGGTGTCAGTACAGCTTAGCCTATGCTCTCTTCTTCTAGGAATCCTTCTTCCAGTCTGCTGACATCCTGTTTGGATTTTTCCTCCATCCTTGGACAGCTGCCTTCTCCTCACTGCTCTAGCAGCTCGGGGCTCCTTCATGTTTGCTGTGTCTCTTTTGGGGCATTTTTACACCTATCACCAGCCAGTATTCTTACCTGGTCAACTACTCCTCCCATTCATCTAGCTCATACTCCTACCCTGGCCATCCTAACAGCTCCCATCCATCACTATGGAGCACTTGTTAATTTTACCTGAGGAAACTTCTTCTAGCAACATTCCTTGGAAAACATGCCTTATAGACTTTTCCATCACCATAGAGTCATCAGTGCTTCCCAATCATCTCCCCAGGACCAGTTCTGGAATCCCATTTGAATGGAATATAGAAATATCTCATTCCTCAACCTACTCTATAGGATGCTCCCTACGCATCCTGTCAATTCAAGTGGTATGACATCCCTGTCTCCTATATCTCATATGTTTCATAGGATCCAAGATTTAATGGAGCCTTCTCTACTCCTATCTTTTTATGTAGAAAAGTGACCTAATTCCTTTCATCATGCACCAACTCAGTTATCATCATCGCTATTACAGATAACAGGAACCGCAGGATACCTCATAGCAGTACTGACATCATCCATTTTATCTTTTTGTAGTTTCTGCTATGAGCACTGATTCTCTTTGATCATGTTGCCCAACTCCTACTTCCTCAATAGCCATTGGATGTCCTAAGACCTTCCCAGCTACCTTTCCAGAACCGCCATCATTGAACCTTCAGTGCCTAGCTTCCTTACTAAAAGTTACTCTATCCAAACCACTGTTTTCTAGCTCCTGGATGTAACCATACTTCATACAATCATCTACATTCCTTCACCATATTATTATCAATAAGGTCAGCTGCCCATCCAGTGGTCCTTCTAGCTCATCTCTCATGATTCACCTCCTATACTCCCTCCAGTGAAGACTTTCACTGAGAGCAGGCTTCCATTGATTCCTCAGATCTGCACATCTGCAACTGACCTGGCTGTCTCACTATCCCAGTCATGCCTCTCAACAGACATCCGACTAAAATACTAGGCACCCCTGGCATTCTACACTGCTCTCAACTTCCCATTGCCATATCAGTCTATAGACTCCTTCAAATACGGTTTCCAGGCTTCCTACAGCATTTAGACACTGGATCACCTGTAAGGCAAGGCAAAACAGTCATGGCCACTTCGGTTCATGTCATGGGCAATTACACCACAACTAGACCTGTATCTGCCTTTTCCTACCAGCAGACCAGCAAGAGCCTATGCAAATATCATTATGGCATCAATACCCAAATCAACTCTTGAATTCATCATACTGAACTTCCAGTTAGTTCCATATACATCCAGTTACCATCTCTACTGCATATACCAGCATTCCTGCATTGGTCTAAAATCTTTCATGTCACTCCTCCTACCAGGTACATAAAGATTCTGTCCAACTCCTTCATTTTCTTCATGGATGCCTACATTGCAACTTATCGCTTACCACTTAATTCCAAACCTTCAGACTCTAACTCGAATGTCAAACCTTCTGCAAAATTAGATTGTTTACCTCATGACTTCATAACACATCATACTTCCCACTGTTCAAAGTCTGGCAGCAAATTTATCAAATCATGTCCTTCATGCGCACTTTGTCTCTGTAAGCCCATTGGACATCATACTTCATCACCTTGGAATCCTGGACTGCATGCACCGCTTTTCAACTAGACCTACTCCACTTTCAGGATCCAGATACTCTTTCAGAATAGACCTACCTCTTCAACCCCAGAATCGTCCTTCCAGAATGTATCATCCAATGGACTTTGAAGATGGACCATCATCTCTCCAAGCAATTCACCTTCCTTGGAAATCAGAATATGGTTGCTAGAACCTAGGTTCATCTCCTCTTAGCTTGCCCAGAGGACAGGTGTGTCAGTAGCCATGGGTCCTCAGAGGTTTCCTCCACCTGGGTTTTTTTTCCTCTCCTGCATGCTATTGGTCATACTCTCCATGAGTTGGAGGAGGTAATCATACTCCTTTGAACATTCATTGGTAATTCTTTTTGGGCTTTCTATTCCCTACTCACTACCTGGTTTCACTACCAAGGGTGAGAATAGAGTAAAGCCAAATGTAAACAAAGTTACACAAGCACTACTGACTTCATACGCTATTCATCAAAACATTGAATGGGAGGGCTAAAGCCCAAGGTTCAATGTGGGGGAATAGCTCCTCCCATATACCCCTTAAAGGCCAGCCTCCTGCAGCAGTCCCCTCCTTAGCATGTTGTGAAACACCCACCATCCACCCATGCCTCCTCTTTCTCCAGCACACTGCTCACCCTTGGTACTGGATTTTCTATTCCCTACTCATTACCTGATTTTCCTACCAAGGGTGGGAATAGAGTAAAGCTAAAAGTAAACAAAGTTACACAGTTATAAAGCAGTGTAACTGCCTCAGCCAATTACAGCCCTAGATTACTGTACCTCTTATCCAGCATACAGTGTCATCTCACGCTGTTCTCTGCTGTCCTGAACATATGTGACCACTTCTGCCTGGTCTGAGGAAAAAGAAAAAATGGATAAAATTGGAAACAAACAAAAAAATAATTGAGAAACTACGCGCCTGAGAGAGAAAACAAGAAATATGCCACTGAATTATCCCATTCGAACCCACCACCATTAACCGCTGTGTAAGCAAGGTTAGTATGTCCCTCAGGAAGTTACTATTATGTGTGTGGGGGGGGAGAGGGGAGCTGGCAAAACTGAATCTAAATTTAAATTATTAAAACTTCTCTGATTCTTTCCTTCAGTAGAGGCAGTTACACTGCTTCATAATAACTGCTTCGCTTCGTGGTCCTCTCCCCCAAACCAGCATGAGATAACCTTCTTATCTCGTAAGAAACACTGGCTACCATACGTATTAATATATAGCACAACTGACTTTACACGCTATTCACCAAAACACTGAAGTACAGTATTAGAAATACTGGTTGAGGAACCACATGCCCAGCCATCATGAGCTGCTTCATCAGCCTTCTGATTACATCATACTTCTTGAGCTTTTCTTTCCAAGTCTGATGAAAATTTGAATCCCTATGTGGAGTGTGGCAGCACAGGCTGGCTGTGCATGGCCCAACTAGCGTATTCTGTCTTGGCTGAATTGAATTTGCCCACTCTCTGCTGTGTCTTTAGCTTGGTCTGTATTATTTATGGGCCTCCCCTGGCCTTGCAAAACCTAACAACAGGGGCTGAATTAGAAACACAGAAACATAGAAACATGACGGCAGAAAAGGATCGCCTGGCCCACCAAGTCTGCCCAAGGTGCCTAGCAGAAGGCTAGGACTTTCTCCCACAACCTACTTGTCCCTGTGGCCTCCTCTTCCCCTCACCCCTCCCGCTCCCAATACCAGACCCATGTGGTCGTCCCAAGCTCTCTTAAAGCCCCTAATGGTGACCTCCCCTATCATCTCCTCTGGGAGTTCATTCCATTTTTCCACCACCCTTTCAGTGAAAAAATTCTTCCTGGTGTGTCCCCTAAACTTGTCTCCCTCTATCTGTAGAGTATGCCCCCTGGTCCTCTTGTGCCCCTTTAGTTTAAAAAGGCCCTCTTCTGGTTCTCTGTTTATCCCCTTCATATATTTAAAGGTCTCAATCATATCCCCCCCATCCCTTCTGTGCTCCAGGGACTACATTCCCAGTTTGCTCAAGTTGTCTTTGTATGTCAGGTGACTAAGCCCAGCCACCATCTTAGTCACTGTTCTCTGCACCCTCTCCAGCCTTTCCTCATCTTTTTTCAGGAGCAGTCTCCAGAATTGCATCCCATATTCCAACTGCAGTCTAACCAGCTGTTAATATAAGGGGATGATAACCTCTCTCTTCCTGCTAGTGAATCCCCTCCTGATGCAGCCCAACATCCTGGTAGCCTTGGCTACTACCTGCCCGCATTGTTTAGCTACCCTTAGGTCCCCGGAAACAATAATTCCCAGGTCCTTCTTCTCCTCAGTCTCTTCCAGTGCCAGATCCCCCAGGCAGTAAGTCTCATTCTGGTTTCTCCTCCCTAAGTGCATGATTTTGCACTTTTTTATGTTAAAGGCCAATTTCCATCTTTTGGACCAAGCCTCCAATAATTCTAGGTCCCTGTGCATATTCTCTCCCCCCTCCTGGTTTTCCACCCCATTACAGATCTTCATGTCATCCACGAAGAGACACACCCTACTCCTTAGACCCTTAGTTGTATCCGCCACGAATATGTTAAACAGCAGTGGATCCAACACGGACCCCTGTGGAACCCCACTTGTGACCCTTCTCTCCCCTGAGGCAATACCATTTACTATTACTTTCTGACTCCTATCAGTTAGTCAGCTTTGCACCCATCTAACTACCCGCATCCCCAGTCCCAGTCCGTCCAATTTATAGATCAGACCCCCATGCAAAATGGAATCAGACACCTTCCTAAAGTCAAGATACGCAATATCCACTGATCTCCCTTGGTCCACTTCCCTAATGACCCCGTCAAAGAACTCTATTAAGTTTGTTTGACAGGACCGCCCCTTGGTGAATCCATGCTGATGCCTATCAATAAGTTTATTGTCCTCTAAATACTGCTGAATCCTGCCCTTCAGTAACTTTTCCATAATTTTGCCTACTATGGATGTTAAGCTCACAGGCCTATAGTTACCCACCTCTTCTCTATCACCCCCCTTATGAAGAGGGACGACATTTGCCAACCTTCAGTCTTCTGGGACCTTCCCCGTCTCCAGGGACCTGCTAAAAAGAGCTGCTAAGGGAGCCACCAGAATATCCCTAATTTCCCTCAGCACCCTAGGGTGCACCCCATCTGGCCCCATGGCCTTGTCCACTCGTAGCTGCTCCAACTTTCTCAAGACTGCCTCCCCATCGAACAGGCTTGTATCAGCCCCTATCTTTGCCTTAACTTCTGTACTAATGTCTGCAAAATCTCCCTCCCCCTCTACCCCAAATACTGAGCAAAATAATTTAATAACTGCGACTTAGCCCCATCATCCTCGATCAAGACCTGCTCCTTGTTTCTAAGTCTGTTTATCCCCCTACCAGTTTTCCTCCTCTCACTGACATACCAAAAAAAAGCTTTGTCTCTTGTCTTGACTGACCTGGCAATTCCCTCTTCTGTTTTGGCCTTCGCTCTCCGCACCTCTCTGCCTGTCTCCTTTTGCCTCCTTTGGTATATTTCCCAGTCTTCCCCCCTTTATGCTGTCTTGAATTTCTTGAACACCCTCCTCTTCTCCCTAACCCTGCATGCTACCTCTCTGCTAAACCAACGAGGTTTCCTCTTCCTCCCAGTCTTATGAACCCTTCTGACATAGAGATTTGTTACCCCAATTATGGCCTCTTTAATACCCTCCCACATACCATCCACCCCTTCCCACAGATCTCCCCCCTTAACACCTCTCGCACATATTCCCCCATGCTGGTAAAGTCTACCCTTTTAAAGTCGAGCACTTTTGCCATGATTCTAGTACCCACTGCAACTGTACACACAGTGAACCAGACAACACTGTGGTCACTTGAACCAATGTGTTCTCCCACCTCAACTTCCCCCACCCTGTGACCATTTGTCAGGACTAAGTCCAGCAAGGCCCCTTCCCTGGTGGATTCTCTAACCAGCTGCCTCAGTAGGGCTGCCTGCAGACAATCCACTATAGCCCTGCTCCTCCTGATTTGGCTGAGGAAGTGTCCCAGCTCACGTCAGGTAGATTCAGATCCCCCATCAACAGCACCTCACCTTTATTAGCCATTCTCAATATTTCCTCCAGCATCTCCTCATCTTCCGAGTCAGTTTGTGAGGGCAGCCTGTAAATCACCTCAACATGTACCGCCTTCCCTTCCCTATAGCCAATGCTACCCAAATGGACTCTACTTCTCCCATTCTACTATTCCATAATTCCACTGCCTTAATGTCATCCCTCACATATAGTGCTACCCCACCGCCTCTTCTATTCTTCCTGTCCTTCCTGAACAATGTGTACCCAGGTATTTCCATGTCCCAGCCCTGGTCCCCATGCCCCCAAGTTTCCGTTATCCCCACCAGATCAAGGCCTGTCTTAGCGATGACTGCTGTCAGGTCTGGCACCTTGTTGCCAAGGCTCCATGCATTTGTACACATTCCTCTCCACTTTCCTAGTCCCTTGTGTCCTTGATCCCCTCTATCTTATCTGTCCCTTCTCCCTCCGGTATATATATTTTTATCCTGTACCTATTCTTGTTTTGACTTATGCTTTTTGGGGGGAGGGCTGTCTGCCCCCGAACCTCCATCAAAGACTTGTAATGTCCTGACTCCCCCCTGCTCTAGTTTAAAGTTAGATTACCCTCCAGGAATTCCTCCATCCTGCATCAAAGCACTAGTGCTCCCTTCCAATTTAGGTGAAGCCTGTCTTGAGCAAAGAGACTTTCATCCCTCCATGTATTGCCCCAGTCTCCCAGAAATCTGAACTCTCTCTCCGCATGCCAGCCTTTTAGCCAACCGTTGAATTCCTCTATTCTGTGCTTCCTGTCAGCACTTGCTCTCAGAACCAGCAGCACCTCCGAGAATGTAAGTGACTTAAACCCTACCCCACTGCAGAACCTGGCCAGTGCCCTGAACCTAGCCTGCACCTCCATTACACTACTTCCCACTAGATCATTTGTCCCAAGATGGAATAATAGGTGAGTGTTTTTGTCATGAGTTTTCCCCCAGGACAGAATGTAATGAATAACTTCATTTGCCATCATCCCTGGTAAGCATTCGGTCCATATACCCCTACACTTTTTACCTTCCTCCCTCCCCCTCCCCCTCCCATGCCCTTTATTATTGATTCCACCACTATCAGAACTTTCTCCTCGTCAGCCTTCTGCTGTGCTGGCTGTCCCCCTTGCCTGCCTTCCTCAGCCTTCCTGGATGAACCTCCATCTTCATTTCTTTCCCTAATTTTAGCACTTATTCCTCCCGCCCCTTCCCCCCTCCAGAGGACCCCCCCACATGGTCCTCTGAACTCTGCCACCTTTCCCTGTTCCTATAACCCTCACTTCCTTGCCCTTTTTCTCTATTTCCTCCACCACCCTTCCCCCCCATCCTTGTCCACTGTGGGACCTGTAACAGACTTCCCCCACCTCCTGCACAGTCCCCCTTACCTTGACCTCCTCTTCTCTGTCTGAGATGTGCTCCCCCCTTGTCAAACTTTCCATTTCTGAATTTTGTGTGCATTGTGGCCCCATAGAGGGAATTCTCTCCCCCATCCCTAGCCCTTTCAACTCCCTTGCCCTAGCCTCTCCAACCATAGACTCCTCTCTGCTTCCTCCCCTGGGCCCAGGCTCCTCTAATACCTTACCCTGGTGTGTCCACAAAGGGTCCCTCCCCTTTCCATCCAGTGTTCCTGCACTTAAGAGATCATTCTTTGTGCCTCCCAGCTTCCTTTCCCCTGCTTTCCCCACTGCTGCCTCCTCACACTCGCTCTCCTCCATTACTTCTTCTACTAGTGGATCGAGGGGCATAAATCTGTCTCCTTGTTTTGTTCCCATGTTACCTTTTTTGCTGCCATTTGAGGCCTTATTTGAAGTCTGACTTCTAATTGCAGACATCTGCCTTCTTTTACCTGGCCCTATCTTCTACACCTCCTTTTCCCTAGCGGTCTTGCCTCCTTTCTCCAGATTCCTCTTCTCACCTCTAAATTTGCTATTTTCCTCTTCCCGTGCCCTACTGTATCCACTTGTCCCCCTCCCTTCCTCCTTTCTCTGAGCCCCTGCATTCTCAGTCCTTTTTCCCAGACCCCCGGCACATCTCCCTACCCCCTCCCTCTCCATCCCCGGCTTATACTGACACTCCCTCCTCACATCCCCTCCTCTTTCCTCCCCTCTGCACAGTGCCCACCTTAGCCACCCTATTTCCTCCTTCAGCTGTGTGAATTGGTTACACACCATGCATCCACCAAACCTCCAAGCCCAATTTAATACTATGACTGCTCCACATCCACTACACCCCACCATCCTACCAAAGAGGCCACCCCCTTGGTTGTCCCTCCAGCTCTGTTGCCTTTCCATATCAATGCCAGCTAGACTGAAAACTAGTCTTGCAACAATTTGAGCTCTCCCTATTTAAGTTTAATTTCAGGTATAGCACCCTCCCACACACACAAACTCTCTATTCCCTGCTCCCAGCTCAAAGCAAATATTCAGTATGCAACTCAAAAGATAACAATTCTACCACTCGGTAGCATCAAGACACATTCTACAAAATTGGAAGTACAGTTAGAACACCCCTACAAAATCCCTCCCCCTTGACAGTTCAAGAACCACTCCGCTATGTAAAGACATCCAAGGTATCTCCTCCCTTTGCCAGTTCAGATAGATTGTAGTCCACAAACTGCTCCCCTTTGGAAGGTCAACCCATGGTAGCCCCTCTCCTTGCTAGTTCAGTTAGCCTATTTAAAATAGAGGTGGTGCAGGGCAGGTGGATGGGAGAAAATACTGTGCAGCAAAAACAGCTCCCTTGAAGTCTGGATCATGGCTGGGCAACCTGCTTTTATGCCCAGCCACTCAGTACAAAACTCTTACCTTTCATGTCAGTTGGCTCCCTGTCCAACTAGGGAGCCCTCCTTCCCATAGAATCCTGCTCCGCCTCGCTATACTGCCGCAGATGCAGCCAAAATCCCCGCTGCCTCCCGGTTTTGCAGCTGATGCGGTTGAGTCCCCCGCTGCCTCTCTGTACAGCAAAAACAGCTCCCTTAAGGATTCCAGAGCAACTCAGTTCCACCACCACTTAAAACATTTTCTAACATCTCCAGCACGTGTCATATGTCTCCATTGACTACTTTTACCAGAGTTCCCCAATCTAGAAATGACAGTTCCACCACCTAGAAATCTAGCTAAAGTGTTCCCCCCAACCTAAACATTGCTGATTTAACCACTGTGAAACATGCCGGCAGGGACTCTAGGTCCATCATGTTTGCCACCCATACCAACCGGGTCAATAACTATTGTGTGTCAACATGTAAGACTGTATAGTGATTTCCAGAAATTGTTACCTAGGGTACTGTGTGTTTCCCGTGATAAACATAGTTTGATCTAGGAAAACTGTCATGCAGCAAAACAGAACTCCAGTCTAGCACACACAAGCACCATGCTGTCTCAGTGCCTTGCACAACCCGAGGAGCCTTGGAGCAAATAATCACAGATTGCTCCCCCCAGCCCTCCTTACTGCCTTCTTACATTGTTTGCCTACCTTTAGGTCATCAGATATGACTACCCCCAGGTCCCTTTCCATTTTTGTTGTCGTTAATACCCCCCCCCATTGTGTACTCTTCCCTTGGGTTTTTGTTTCCCAAGTGCATTACTTTGCACTTCTTTTCATTGAAGCTAAGCTTTTGACCATTCCTCCAACCTTGCCAAGTCTCTTCTTACCTTTCCACCCCCCCCCGTGTATCAACCCTGTTGCAGATATTTCTGTCATCTGCAAAGAGGCATACTTTTCCTTCCAGTTCCTCCACAATGTCACCTATAAAAAGATTAAAGAGGACCGGTTCCAGCACTGAACACTGTGGTACCTCACTAGTAACCCCCCTTTCTTCGAAGTGGACTCTGTTTAATATTACCCTCTGTGTCCTGTTGTCCAGTCAGTTTTTTACCCTGACTACCACCCTGGGACCCACTCCCAGGCTGGCTAACTTGTTTATTAATCTTTCGTGTGGGGCTGTGTCAAATGCCCTGTACTGTAACAGTTGGGGTGGTATGCTAGAATCATTGTCCTTTTCTGCCTGTCTCTTGTGGATGTGTGTCTTGTGATTGTCTACAAGAGTAGCTGGATGCCTGACTGACCTTGCTGGAATGAATGAGTGCATGCTTGTACAAGCATGTGCTCATTCATTCATTCACCACGTGGCCACAATCCAGCTCATTTGTTGAGCTTTCTTTAGGGGGGACAGACAGGAGTGTTGGGCTGTTCCAGTCCCAGTGGGGGTGGGGGTGGGTGAACAGTATTACCGGACCCCTCAGTGGGCACCTCCTCATCATGCCACCCCCCACCGTAGGACCAGAGCAGCCCTCCATTCTTGTCTGCACCCCTGGGGGGCTCAATGAATGAGCTGTATTATCCTTAATAAAAGTTTGCTGCATCTCTGTTCCCCCAACGTGGTGACCCAACTCAGCTTCAGAAACCAGAATGCCTGTGCAGCATCACAGGCTGCCGCAGGTCATCCTTGGCTGCAACAGAATGGGTTGTACTACAGTTTGCCGTGTGTGACTGTGAGTGTGTGTGTGTTCCCTTCACTTCAATACCTGACACATTGTTTGTTTTTAATGCATCAGCAGAGATTATGCATTAGCAATATTTATGCCATTTGACCACAGTCCCACACTTTAAATGAATTACTGGACTCTCATGACAGTGTGTGGTCAGCTGCATACCTGCAGCTCTGGAAGTTTCCCTGCAGTGTCAAGTGATCCCGGGGCACATGTATGGTTGTGGACAGGAATACACAAAACTAAGGAGCTTCTGCAAAATGCTACTGTTTGGCTTTACTTGCCCTTGCCCCAACATAACAGATTTAATCGGTATAGGGGAACCAGTACACAGCCAATATGCTATACTGCCCCTTGTTCTGCTTTGGATAATCTTTGCACCCCCGTGAAAGTCAGTTTGTACATTAGAAACAAAATATGCATATATATATTATAGTGCCATGGAAATGGCACTATAGTTAGGGTTGAGTAAGATACACAGTATCCACTGATCCCCCTTGGTCCACGTCCCTAATGACCCCGTTGAAGAACTCTATTAAGTTCGTTTGACAGGACCGCCCCTTGGTGAATCCATGCTGATGCCTATCAATAAGTTTATTGTCCTCCAAATACTGCTGAATCCTGCCCTTCAGTAACTTTTCCATAATTCTGCCTACTATGGATGTTAAGCTCACAGGCCTATAGTTACCCACCTCTTCTCTATCACCCCCCTTATGAAGAGGGACGACGTTTGCCATCCTTCAGTCTTCTGGGACCTTCCCCGTCTCCAGGGACCTGCTAAAAAGGGCTGCAAGGGAGCTGCCAGAATATCCCTAATTTCCCTCAGGACCCTAGGATGCACCCCATCTGGCCCCATGGCTTTGTCCACTCGTAGCTGCTCCAGCTCTCTCAAGATTGCCTCCTCCTCGAACTGGCTCGTATCAACCCCTAACTTTGCCTTAACTCCTGTACTAATGTCTGCAAAATCTCCCTTCCCCTCTACCCCAAATACTGAGCAAAAGAATGTAATAACTGCACCTTATCCCCATCATCCTCGATCAAGACCCCTTCCTTGTTTCTAAGTCTGTTTATCCCCCTACCAGTTTTCCTCCTCTCACTGACATACCTAAAAAAAGCTTTGTCTCCTGTCTTGACTGACCTGGCAATTTCCTCTTCTGTTTTGGCCTTCGCTCTCTGCACCTCTCTGCCTGCCTCCTTTTGCCTCCTTTGGTATATTTCCCAGTCTTCCCCCTTTATGCTGTCTTGAATTTCTTGAACGCCCTCCTCTTCTCCCTAACCCTGCCTGCCACCTCCCTTCTAAACCAATAAGGTTTCCTCTTCCTCCCGGTCTTATGAACCCTTCTGACATAGAGATTTGTTGCCCCAATTATGGCCTTTTTAATACTCTCCTGCATACCATCCACCCCCTACCCACAGATCTCCCCCCTTAACACCTCTCGCACATATTCCCAAATGCTGGTAAAATCTACCATTTTAAAGTCGAGCCATTCTCAATATTTCCTCCAGCATCTCCTCATCTTCCGAGTCAGTTTATGAGAGCAGCCTGTAAATCACCCCAACACGTACCGCCTTCCCCTTCCCTATAGGCAATGCTACCCAAATGGACTCTACTCCTCCCGTTCTACTCCATAATTCCACTGCCTTGATGTCCTCCCCCAAATATAGTGCTCCCCCGCCTCTTCTATTCTCCCTGTCCTTCCTGAACAATGTGTACCCAGGTATTTCCATATCCCAGCCCTGGTCCCCATGCCCCCAAGTTTCCGTTATCCCCTCCAGATCAAGGCCTGTCTTAACCATGACTGCTGTCAGGTCTGGCACCTTGTTGCCAAGGCTCCATGCATTTGTGCACATTCCTCTCCACTTTCCTAGTCCCTTGTGTCCTTGATCCCCCTCTATCTTATCTGTCCCTTCTCCCTCCGGTATATATATATTTTTTCCTGTACCTATTCTTGTTCTGACTTATGCTTTTTGGGGGGAAGGCTGTCTGCCCCCCCGAAACCTCCATCAGAGATTTGTAAAGTCCTGACCCCCCCGCTCTAGTTTAAATTTAGCTTACCCTCCAGGAATTCCTCCATCGAAGCACTAGTACTCCCTTCTGATTTAGGTGAAGCCTATCTTGAGCAAAGAGACTTTCATCCCTCCATGTATTGCCCCAGACTCCCAGAAATCTGAACTCTCTCTCTGCATGCCAGCCTTTTAGCCAACCATTGAATTCCTCTATTCTGTGCTTCCTGTCAGCACTTGTTCTCAGAACCAGCAGCACCTCCGAGAATGTAAGTGACTTAAACCTTACCCCACTGCAGAACCTGGCCACTGCCCTGAACCTAGCCTGCACCTCTATTACACTACTTCCCACTAGATCATTTGTCCCAAGATGGAATAATAGGTGGATGTTTTTGTCATGGGTTTTCCCCCCAGGATGGAATGTAATGAATAACTTCATTTGCCATCATCCCTGGTAAGCATTCAGTCCATATACCCCTACACTTTTTTACCTTCCCTCCCCCTCCCATGACCTTTATTAATGAGTTCCCCACTAGCACTTTAATGTTAAACCTCAAATTTTGCACCTTAATAACTTTGCCACCATATGAAATATATATATTTATGCAACAGGTGTCTGAATAAATCTGCACTGATAAATCCATTTATCTGTACTACTATTCGATTCAATTTATTGATCCACATAGTAACTACATCTTCACCCATTTATCCACACAGTAACTACATCAGTAGCTCATTTATCTACACAGTTCTCTTCAGAATTCATTTAGAATGTTTGGCCTCAGAAGCAATACTAACCATATTTAAATGTTAATAACTTAAAAACGAAAAAAGATAACATGGTACTGTGAGCATGAAAATTGTTCAGCACAAAATTATCTACAAAATGAATACTGTTTTATTTATATAAACCCTGTATATTGTATATGATTAGCAAGAAAACAGAAGAAAATGTAATTTTTTGTTAACTTTTTTGACAAACAAATATGAATAACTTTAAAACAAAAAAATGATAGCATGGTACTGTGAGCACGAAAAATGTTCAGCTCAAAAATATCTACAAAATGAGTGGTGTTTCATTTATAGGTACCATTTCTTTTTTTATAATTAGCAAAAAATTGCATAAAAATAAATTTTCTTTTCCCTTTTTTGACAAATTATTTACACCTACCAAAATCAAAATGTTCACACAACATCTAAAGCTATTGCATAAATGGAATATGCAGCGGTTCAGTGTGTGATAATGCATTTATCTTGTAGAATTTCCAGTGACCTCTCTACCTTTCACCGTGCCTTTGGCACTCATGAGGTTACTAGGTCACTGGAAACTGTACAAATATAAATGCATTATCACACACTGGAACCGCTGCATATCCCTTATATATAGAGAGAGAGAGAGAGAGAGATCTATATATATATATATAGATAGATACAGATATATAATATATATATATATATACTGTATATATATATATATATATATATATATGTACCACACATGCTCCAAGGCATTGTTTGTTGGATACAAGGACAGGCGGGATACATAATAGTCAATAAGTGTTGAATACATGAGACATTATGCAACCATGGTTGCCATTGCATTAACTTTATTGTGCATTGTTATGGTTTAGTACATTAACAATGTATTGTGAGAGTATAAATCAACAGTAATATTTCCCTGTCAAAAAAACTTTATCATAGTTCTATACATCTAATTTCCTGCAAAGCATTTCATGTTACTAAAGTAAGCAACCCATGGAGTTGCAGGAAAGACATCGGGGTGGTGGGGCTCCATGCTGGAAACAGACATGAGGACAATCATTTCCATTTCTCAGAGGGTAGTAATACAAGGAGACAAGGCAGTGGGGAATGGTAATCAGAAGATGGGATGCATAGACAGGGGAACTATGAGCAGAAGAGGGGATGTAGTAAAACCCCTGTATAAGTCACTCATGAGTCCACACCTTGAGTATGGACTCCATGGCCCATCTCAAAACAGACATTGATAGGGTGGAGCCAGCACAAAGGAGATAACCTACACTGTGTCATTTGGGGGAAGTATGTCATGGGTGGATTACGTAGAAACATAAAAATGCCATTGTGCTAAAAACAGGGTATCAGGAGGTTACCATCTTCAAAGAACAAGACGCTGTAGAACATGTACCCTATGAAGGTTGGAGGCTGTGAGGAAATGTGGGTAGGTAATTTTTCACAAAGAGTGTGCTGGATGCCTGGAACAGTCTCTCTGTGAACAGGGTGGAGGCAATAATAGTTACTGGATCCTAGTATGCATGGTATGGTTACAGGGGGATCATAGCATGGGGGGCAAAATGGATTTGGGTCATCAGCTGTAGCTGCGAGTAGTGAAAAACAGGGCAGTCTTCAGGTGTCATCTGTTCCTTATTAGGCGACGTTGTCAATGTTTCTCTCTTTCTATGTTGAAGGCAGACTCCATGGTGTGCAACATCAACTGATCTGAAAGAAGAACAAGAGCAATGAATGAGACAGTGTATTCTGACGCATGACTTTTCATAAGTACTGAAGCAAAGTATGCTGACAGTTTATGGATGTCACTTTTGTGCAATGTATAAAGCAAATTTGCTTTTCACAATCAGCACAATAATGACAAACTTTTACCCATAACATGATAAAAGTATAACATCATAGTGATGTATTTGTGCAGCATCACACACTATCTTTGGTTACATGTACTTGGCTTGCCAATATTTGTCATGGTTTCCTAACACCTTCTTTTTGTATAGGCTTTCTATTTCAGCATGTTTTTTACAAAATGTTAGAAAATGGGTAGGGAGAAATCTTCTTGGTGATTGACTGAAACCACCAACTAGCTGGTCCGGTATGAAGCAACAGAGACTGGGAAATAATGAATTCCAGTCTCTGGTGCCTCATTCTGTTCTGATATTGCTGTGGCATGTAATTGTGTAAAAATAACTCCTGCCATGTTTTTTTTCTCACTTAGCGAACGAGAGGCCCCTCCCCCCGACTCTTGTTAATAAACCGTTAACCCCCACAACTACAGTCTCATTACTGTGTGTTAATAAGAAACAAAAAAAAAGAACTCTTTTTTGGGGGTTTTAATACACACAATCAGAAGTGCAGCTTACCACTCAAAAACCTAGCTGATGCCTCTCAACTGACTGAGCAACTGACACGGTGGTGATTTCACAAACCGCTAAGAACACAGACCACATTACAGGAAACATTAATTTATCTTCATATTTTTAAAATGCTTATTTAGCATTCTACTTTCAGCAGGAAAAGAGGGACAGGACATTGGAGGTGAGTGGAAACAGGTATGCACTATGAAGTTTCAACTTTGTAACAAAAGTAAGCACTACTTCGAATCCCCTCAACACCACAGCATCCCAGCCATTGGTTTCAAAGGGGGTGTCTACTGTCAAATGCATTCTTTATTTAATCACAGTGACACTTGTGAAACCGGCATCATCCCCTATTACACCCTGATAACACCTCTGAAAATGAGCCATTGCACTGCAACTGCCCAGACAGAATGATCTTTTAAGCTAGCTTTGAGAGTGAGAGCTGTCCTGTCCCGCCCCTCCCTACATCAGTGCTACGGTTGCCAGCTTCACCATCAGTCCCCCGTCCACTTGCAACTTGTAAGCAACAACTAGAGTAAGCAATTAAACATTAAATTAAAAACAGTCACGTTAATGAATGCGCTACTGAAGCGCTAAATCTCTGGATTGCTCACACTGTTATTTAGCTGCTGCCCTCCCATTCGCTCACACATTTACCATTTCTCACACACATATCCCGGCTGCCATGCCCTGAGGACTCCCTAAGCCCCAGCTTCCCAGCGCTCACAATCTGCATCAGGATATTTTTCTTGTAACAAAACAAAACCAAAAAAGGTCACCTTTCCATCACCTAGTGTCACCACAGCTGTTCAATAGTCCTGCATAGTTCCAGATCGCACAGTATATAATGCCTTGTGCATTAAAAAGTAAAAAACTGAACAGTACTGGCTGTGGAAACATCATTACAGTTTAACAGCATTTTTCACACAGAAATGAAGCTCTGTATAGTGATGGGTGACAATTGGGAGGGCAGACACTGCTACTAAGTGGGAGGTTGGGACATTCAGGATTGTGTCAGACCACAAAAACGACAGCACCCTCTAGGGTCAAAACAGCATTAGAGGGACTACTTTACACAAAATGGATTTATTCATAAAAACAATGTATTTTATTATCATTTATTTTCATTTTTAAACAACTTTAAAAAAAATTAAACATAAAGCCCATTTTCTAAGCGCAATAATACCCTATGAGGTGGGCGGCAGAGATGCAGTGAATTTAAAATCCACCAGCAAAGTGAACGCAAAGTGGCCACTTCACGTTGGCACTTCGCTACGTGGAGTGCCCAATAGGAAAAGCTCACTTCGCCATGTTGTTATTGCTTCTCGTTGTCATTCTGCCTTAAACGCAAAATAAGGCGGAGTGAAAACAATATTGGCAGCATCCCACCCACACAGTCACCAGAATGAATGTGCATCCCCAAAGTGCTACTGTCTTGTGTCCAGAAAACTCCCCAGTGCTGATGAAGTGAAATGAGAGTGTAACAAGAAATGCAAAGTTTCCCATAATTAATGGCACACTCAGTTATGCGAACAGTGGTCAGGTCACACACAGAATCACCAGAATTAATGTGCATTCCCAAAATGCTACTGTCTTGTGTCCAGAAAATTCCCCAGTGCTGATGAAATGAAATGAGAGTGTAACAAGAAATGCAGTCTCCCAGAATTAATGGTGCCATGCAAATGCAGAGAAAGAATTAAGATTGCACTGCACACTCAAGGGATGCATACCAAAAGGAACAACAACACCTCACCAGTGCTCACAAGTCAGAAATCCAAATCTGGAAAGGAATACATTTTGCCAGTTGGGGGATTAGTGCACGGCAGTAACAATCCACTACCAGTAAAGATACCACAAAGCAGTATACATAATTCATGCAGGTACGGTGGATAGCAAATCCACACTGCTGCAATTACTCTGTAACACAATAAAAGGTGTCTGATTTAATGGCACGCAACGCACACACACACTCACACACACACTCAAGTAATGCGTAGCAAATTGAAAACCTTTAACAATATAACCAAATGTTTTAAACAGACAGATTGTACACTGCTGCACCACAACAACCAGTAAAAATATTTCAAGAATTACTGAAAATATTACTGTGTGTACATTAACACAGTTATACAAGAAAAATATAACCAAAACAGGAAGACTGCCTTTTTCTCCCAGTTACTCTACCTACACCACAAATACGCCTCACCCCAAAGCACACTTCATAGTACACAGACTGACTGTTCTAAATTAACATTCAAAATCCACACACAACAATAAACACTCGATGATATGAGCACAGAAGGGTTTCCTACAATCGATGTACTAACTTTTGAGCAAAAAATATTACTCAAAAAGGCATTTTAAACAGCTTTTTAGAGGTTTTGAATCACAGAGCTCCGACAGCAAACTGTCTCCAGCTACCACTGCATACGCACTGCCCAGGCCAGAACTGAGGCTGTGCTGAACAATCTAGAGCCCATGTGACCTGCAATCCCATGAATAACTGCAGAATTTCATTTGGAGCTCAATTACAGGGTGAAGTGAGGTGGATTACATTGATTTCAATGTACTTCACCTTAAAATTGGTGGAGAAGTGGTTTGGGGAAGGCAGAATAATGCAAAGTCATTGGTTTCAATGAACTTCATGTTCGTCATTATAAAGCGAAGTACTCCGCTTCACATTGTGGAGTTCTCCACGGATTCCGCTTTACTCAGTGAATCACTTCATGGAGCAAATTGAGGCCACTTCACCCACCACTACTTACAGTACTGTAACTCACATGCTGCATCGGAAGAAACGCGAATGCCTATGGCTGTACTTCCCCGATGAGCTGTAGCACAAAACTCCCCAACTTAAAAATGCTTATTAATGAGTACAATGGTGGAGTGGTGAAGCCTGGAGAGATACTACAAAACATGCTTACAATACATCCAAGTAACTAGTGAAAAAATTTATGTTGTGATTCGTGCATGATCATGAATCGTGATTTGTGACTGTGATGTTGAAGAACGTGATTCAGTGTCAACAGTGTGAGATAACCAATATGGAACTGTATTGAGAATGCAAATACCTACGGCTGTACTTCCCCGATGAGCTGTAGCACAAACTCCCTGACTTAAAAACGCTCATTAATGAGTACAATGGTGGGGTGGTGAAGCCTGGAGAGATACTACAAAACATGCTTACAATACATCCAAGTAACTAGTAAAAAAATTAATGTTGTGATTCGTGACGTGATCGTGAATCAGGATTTGTGACTGCATTTGTGACCGTGATGATAAACAACGTGATTTGTATCACGAGTGACTCGTGATGATGGTCCTGACTTAAAAACGCATAATAATGAGTACAATGTTCATGCAGAATTATGCACCACACCTGTCCAGTACTCTGAAGGGAGCCAAAGAAACAACTGTGACTTAAGTTACAGATGGAGATTGGGCCCTAAAGAGATGCAAATGCACAGACGGATTAAGACTGCACTGCGCACTGAAGAGATGCAGATGCAAAGGCACAACACCTAACCAGTGCTCACCATCAGAAATTCAAATCTGGAAAAGAATACCCTTGCCTGGGCGGGTTGCGGGGGACAGTGTATTACACTTCTGCAGTAACAGTCACTAGTACTAGTACCAGTAAAGATACCACAAAGAAGTACAAAAATCACACAGCTGCAGTGGATAACAGGTTCACATTGCTGAAATTATTATGTGGCACAATAAAAGGTGTCTGATTTGATGACACGCATCACACACATACTACACACACACACACTAAGTAATGCGTAGCAAATTGAAAACTTCAGTAATATATCCACATATTTAAACAAACTAAAATTATGCACTGCTGCACCACAACAATCAGCAAAAAAATGGCAAGAATTATTGAAAATATTACTGTGTGTACATTAACACAGTTATACAAGAAAAATATCACCAAAACAGAAAGCACTGTCTTTTTCTCCAAGGTAATCTACCTACACCACAGATACGCCCCTCCCCCAAAGCACACTTCCACTGTCTCTCAGTACACAGACTGAATGTTGTACATTAACATTCAAAATCCACATGCAAACAATAAACGCTCGATGATATGAGCGCAGGAGGGTTTCCTATAATCGATGAACTAAAGTTTCAGCAAAATAAATGACTCAAAAAGGCCTTTTTAGCAGCTTTTAGAAGGTTTGAATCACAGAGAGCTCTCAGAACAGATTACCTCCTACAGCTTCCTACACTCACTACCCCAAACTGAGGCTGTGCAAAACAATCTAGAGCCCATGTGACCTGAAATCCCCTGCAAAATTTGCCTTTGGAGCTTAAAAATGAGGCGAAGTGAGGCGAAGTATATTGTTTCCAACGTACTTCACCTGAAGAATTGGTGGAGTAGTGGTTTGGGAAGGCACAGTAATGCAAAGGCATTGTTTCCAATGGACTTCTTGTTACCCATCATAATGCGGCTACTTTGCGTCAAGCAGGCTGGAGCACTCTATGAATTATCTTCACTCCACGAATCACTTCGCTGGAGAGAATTGAGACCATTTCGCCCATCTCTAGTGGGCGGTATGGGCTATACTGGACCTTCCAGGGGCTTTAAGGACCTCCACCTGTGGCGCTGGGCCTCATTACGCCACTGGGCGGTCCGGTATAGCCCAATACCACCCACCCCATTGGGTATTATTGCTCACTTAACCAGTAAATGGGTGACCTGCACCACCGCTCTCAAAAGCACATGCAAATTTGTAATCATCATGGCAGACAAACTAATCTCACCTTTTAATTGCACTCAATTCTGAATCCCATCATGTTTACGAGTTGCAGTGATTGCTTCATTTAGGTGAATGTGTCAATTTGTACTGTTTCTAACACCTATTCTTTCAGTCTCTTTCAGATTAAAAAGTATCCTGATTGTCTGCTTCACAACAGATTTGCACATGCACACATCCAGAACAAGAAGTTAATCACATCACACCCAGTCATATTGGAACACTCCACAACTCATACTGTGTTCCTCTGGCAGCTAACAAGTATGTGACTCAAACTGTTATGATACTACATTCAGATTTTAATTATTGTTATCATCTGCATTCTGATATTCACTGCCTGGCAAGTAATTGCAGATTATCATTAGAGAATAGTGAAAATCATGGGTCTTGCAGACACACTGGGTGATCAATGTTGGAGTCATAGGTATTCATAACTGGAGCCTCTGGGAACTGTACAATTAAGTAAATAAAATATCGTCTTGATGGCGACCACGCTGGGCCTGCTGTCTATTGTTTGTTAACTCCATTTGCCAAATCCACTGGTTTAAGTAGTTTTACAGGTTTTTATTTTATTGAGCTATTTAGTTTTGTTTTGTTCATTTTCTGTTGTTTTTTGTTGCATTTTACTTTTTGAGAAGTGTTTATTACAAACGGTTTGTCTGGAAGCCTTTCCATACTATTTGCTGAACCAGGGGAGTGGAGACTTTGAGTAGTAAATATCAATGACTCGGATTGGATTTTATCTGTTTCTACGGCTCTATATGGATTAATCATCATTTTGCCAGTTTAGTGATTCTCCTAAGGGAGGTTGGGGTAGGGAGCTCCGAGCTGTGCGGATTTGTAGAGTGGATTCGTGGAACAGAGTGATTTGTGAGTACACTGACTTGGTTATGGCAGTTGGTCTGCTTCTATCTGACAGATGAATTAAAATTTTGCCGTATTATTCATCGTCGCTGCCAGAGTTCGAGAGGTGCCTTCGGTTGATGCTGGGGGACCATTGCCCTAGGCTGGGCTCTGGTCCAGGGTAGGAACACTCATTGTTCAGCCACCGAAGAGTCGATGACTTGAGCACGGTGCCACCCTAAGATGTCTATTGGGTTCAACCTGAAGGCTGACCTTGCAGAAATTTGTAACCTCTGGTCTCGGGCCTTGGGGGGAGGGAGTGGTGGTTCTCCCGGTGAGACGATCAAAGGCATTCGATCTTTGTTTTGCTGGCTGTGTGGCTGAAACTTCCTCAATTGTCAGTCTGAACTACAAAGAAAGTGGACTCTGGGCTTGGTCCTGCCTGGTCAAGGAATTGGACTTATTGATTTCTGATAGACTTGCTAATGTCTTATCCTTGCCCCCCCCCCCACTGTAGCGTTTGTCTGCTGTGTGTTCTTGAGAATATCCTGCTCAGCTTTCTTAGTGCAGCAGTCTTTGGAAGGTGGTGCGAGTACCTTATTTTTTGATATTAAAAAACTTTAAAATTATTTGTTGGCTTCTTCTCTATCAACTGTGTGAGAGACAGTGGTGGATTTGAAGCTTTTATTGTACCCGGACTGGTGTGAGCTTTCTGGGCACTGACTCCATCTCACTGCATTTTTTTTAATGTGATTGATTGCTCCTCCATGACTTGTGTCTGCTTCTGCTGATTCTTGCAATCCTTGGACTGGCTTCGCTCTTTAATTATTTGTTTTAAATTTTTTTTATAATTGGGTGTGGGTTTTCTTTTTACATGGTGGATTTGCTTTGGGTTCCCCGGTTTTAATAGGATATGTTGGCATTTGGCTCTCCCGGCTAGGCGCTACTCTTTCTCCGAGCTTCGGAGCCTCCGGCCCTTTAATAGCCTTTCACTCTCAACTGCTGCTTACAGGTGGTGTAGGGCTTTTGGGATAGCAGGAAAAAGGAGATGGAGGGCCGGGGGCTCCAAACTTTGGAGGAAGAGTGAGCGGGGGGCTGAATTGGGTTGGTTAAGTCCAGGAGACGCCCTGTGGCAAAATGGGTTCCAGATCATGGACCATCCTATCTGGTCCCCATACCCAAGGGCTCCTGTATGTCTGGGCCGGTAGCCTGGACGGCTCTGGAACCTCGTCCATCTCGAGTGGTGTTATGTAATGCCAGGCCTATAAAGAAAAACTCAGCTATTATAGCTGATCTTGTTGGAATAGCAGACCTGGCTTGTATCACCGAGACCTGGCTGAATGGAAATGCCAGTCCAGTTTTGGAGGTGGCTATTTCAGCTGGTTTCTCGGTGATACACCACTTAAGATTGGATCGCAGGGGCTGGGGTGTAGCTATGTGTTTTAGAATAGAACTGGGTCTTGCAGAGGTTCCAATTGAAGGTTACAGATCATTTGAGTGTACTGCGGCTGCAGGTGTGGGGTGCAGGTTCATTCTCATTTACCGTCCAGCAGGTGGTGAGAGTGTGTTCCTGCAGGAAGTCTCAGACTTCATCACTGACATGGTGTTGGAGTCACCCAGGTTGATGGTGCTGGGTGACTCCAATGCCTGGGTCAATGATGAACTCTCGCAATTTGGTCAGGACTTCCTCCAACTTACGAATATGTTGGGCCTCACACAGGTTGTTGCCTCTGCAACCCATGATCATGGTCACCCACTCAATCTGGTTTTCCTTCTGGGAATGGAAGCCACCAGCTTGGTAGTGGAACCGGTTGGTTGGTCTGACCATTGCACTGTAAGATTCAATTTCCAAGCACCCCCCCATAGGCCTGCTTCTGTGAAGATGGTCAGATTCCGCCCTTTGAGAGATGTTACTCCCATTGGTCTCTTGGCAGTCGTCGATCTATCAGGATGTGTGGATGCCAGTGAGGGTCCTGAGCACCTAGTCCAGGCCTGTAATAAGGCTGTGGGGGATGCCCTGGATTCCATTGCTCCCATCCGTGTTCACCCCCTCACTCTCCGCCCTCGGTCCCCTTGGTTTGATGGGGCCTTGAGGGAGTTGAGGCATGTGGGGTGAAGGCTAGAGCAGTGCTGGCGGAGATCCGCCCTGGATGCTGACTGCCTTAGATTAATGGAACATTATCGTGTCTATCAATCAACAGTCTCCCATAAGAAGGCAGAGTTCCTGTCCAGGGAGATTGCTGTGGCTCAGAATTGACCGGCTCAGCTCTTCCGAATGGTGGACAGACTGTGCAATCCAGCCTGTCTTCAGATTCAGAGAGCATTTTCACAAGATAAGTGTGATGAGTTCGCTCAATTCTTTGACAGTAAAGTGGCCAACACAAGGGCTGAGATCCATTCGGCACACTCTATGGGGGTTTGCGGTGATCGGTATAGGGTCACTACAACCCAGTCTTCTTGGGATCACTTTGACCAGCCAGCAATCTATGATGTTATGCGGATTGTCCAAAGTATGTGGCCTACTTGCTGTATTCTTGACCCAGGCCCTACACACCTCATTTTGGGGTATGTAGATGTTATCGGCCCCGTCTTAGCAGAGATAGTTTGGTGCTCTTTAGAGTTAGGTGAGTTTCTGAACTCCCTAAAGGAGACAGTAGCTATACCGCTCTTTAAAAACGCTTCTCTTGACCCAAGCTGCCCTGCTAACTACAGGCCAATCTCTATCCTTCCCTTTGTTGGGAAGTTGATAGAGAAAGTAGTTGCCCTTCAGTTGGATAACCATTTGACCAACCATGACATCTATGACTCCCTCCAGTCTGGTTTTCGGAAAAGGCACAGTACAGAGACCCCTCTGGTTCGAGTGCTCAATGATCTCCTGATTGCTAGAGATCGGAAGTGTCATTCAGTCTTGGTCCTTCTTGATCTCTCCTCAGCCTTTGACACCGTGGACCATTCGGGGCTGCTTGAGTGGCTGAGAGACATCTGTGGCCTGTCAGGTACAGTTCTCAGTTGGTTTAGATCTTTCCTCACTGGCAGAACTCAGAGAGTGGTATCGGGAATTTATTCCTCGGCTTCATTCTCACTGCCATGTGCGATTCCTCAGGACTCTGTGCTTTGCCCTATGTTGTTCATGGTGTATTTGCTGCCATTGGGAGACATTGTAAGATGATATGGGCTGCAGTTTCATTGTTATGCAGATGATACCTAGCTCTACCTGTCTTTTGCCCCAGACCAGGATAGTGTGGTCTCTGTCTTTAATAACTGTCTTGTAGAGCTTCAGGACTGGATGTGGGCTAGCTGGCTGAAGTTGAACCTTGATAAGACTGAGGTGTTGGTGGTGGATCCAGGTCACGGGATAGAGAGGACAGGAGCAAGGCTTGACTCCGGGCTTTCGCTCGGGGGTTGCCAGCTCATGTCCTCTGTTCAGGTGCAGAATCTGGGCGTTATATTTGACGAAGGGCTGACACTTCATTCACAGGTGTTGGCTGTAGTCAAATCCTCTTTTTTCCATCTGAGGAATATCACCCGGATTAAGCACCTTATTCCGTCCCGCAACCTTCCAACATTGATCCACGCCTTTTTAACGTCCTGCCTTGACTACTGCAACTCCCTGTACCTAGGGCTTCCGGGGGTTGATATTCGCTGTTTGCAGCTGGTGCAGAATGCTGTGGCCAGGTTACTAACTGGGGTTTCTCTGATTAGCCATGTCACCCCTGTGCTGCGCAAACTGCAATGGCTGCTGGTTCAGTGGCGAATCACCTTCAAGGTTGGTTTACTAACCTATAAGACCCTGCAAGGACTGGGTCCAGGCTATCTGCAAGAGCTCCTAGTTCCTTACCACCCGCTTCGACCCCTCTGTTCAGCCAACGAGGGATTGCTAGAGGTTCCCAGGGTCCGACTGAAAACTTCTGGTGAAAGAGAATTTATGTATGCAGCCCCAACCCTGTGGAATTCTCTACCTTGTCAGATTAGAGAGTGCCTGACCGTGGAGAGCTTTAAGACGGCTTTAAAACACACTTATTTAGCTGCGCTTATGGGGATTGTTGAAGTTATATTATTTTACTGTTTTTTTAGCATTTAATGTTTATCTGTGTTTTAATCTTTTGTACAGCACTTTGATATATGTTTGAATTGCGCTATATAAGTAAAATGTTATTACTATTATTATTAATATCCATGACTCCAACATGCCTTTCTGTCAAACACCACAGTACACAAAATCATCTTATTAATATGATGCATACCATTTCATTACTATATTTATACAAACGGTCATGGTGCCTGGTATGTGGCATAAGTCTTATAGGCCATGTACCTGTGCCAGTGAATAACTAAGAGGTAAATGCAGGAAGAGAAGCAAAAAAAAAAAACACAACTGTGTGTTTCCAAAAGGAAACTACAAAAACATATGTCCTCAGTTAGTTCACTCATGTATCAGTTAACTTTATACATGAGGCCCAGTCAAGCAACTGTGCATGCCAACACGCAATGGGACAAATCAGCACTAGGTCAGAATGCTGACAGCAACAACAGCGTGGTCAAGAACCGCGCTGTCAAAATGCCATCACCAACAAAAGTGCCCATCCTGTATGCCGACTACACAAATATCACAAGTGGTAGTGGTCATAAAACACATGGAGGACAGCTACCATGTGAGGAAAACAAGCCATAACTTGTGTTTCTGCATGGGTGCTCTGGTCACACACCCCCCCGCAAAGTTTAAATACGCAACTCTGGTTGGGGGGACTTGGGGGATGGGAATAAAGTGGGGGAGGAGTATTCAGCAGTACATCAAGAAAAAAGACACACTGGGGGCAGATGTAAAAGTGTGGTCACAAGATTCAGGAGACCATGAACACAACCCGGATCTCACAAGCTGTACTGCCCAAGCTGCTTCTGCCTTTGCCCTCTGACTCCATTGCCTGAGTAGGCACAGGGTTAGCGGTATCTGACAAACACTATTTAGGATGCACTATTCTAACAGAGTAATGGACAAAGCACACCAGGAAGCTATGTTTGTCAAAATATGGTTTATTATACTTTTTGTCCAAAAAAAATTCCATCACCTCAAGGCCCATATAACCCTGCAATGAAGCACACCGGTTGCTATTGTGTTCAATGACTGCACAAATGACTACAAAATGACTGAACACATGCAACAATGTCTGCTTTTTATTACTCATTACTTTCTGACTAATTCCAGAATTGACATTTTAAGAAATTCGGACATAAGCTAACATTGAAAACCCCTGTCAGTGTCAGGACATACAGTGACCTCATCTTCATACTTACATTACATATATTTATCTTTCATGAAAACCAGTTTATGTATCAAAAGAGAACTTATTACAGATCACCAATAATGCGCAGGCTGGCAGTACTTTTCAATTTCTTCTACCCAGTCACTGCCAAACCCAGAAGACAAATCTCCGATAGGCCGTGCAGACCTGTACTGAAAATAAAATAATTAAGCTTGTTGAAACAATGTCACCATAAGGCACACAAAAAAAAGACAGCCACGATAACTGTTCATACACTATGTGAGAATGGAACCCTTACCAGCCCATCACAAGCAAAAGACTGTAATACACATTAGAAAATGGGCCAGATTCTTAGAGCTCTCCTATTGGCTGAGAGTCATTGCTGAGGGGTACATTAACTTTCGATAGATGCCCGCTTCAAAACAAGGGCTGATTTGGGGTTCCTCATTACTGAGGTTATCCACGGGCACCCCGAATCTTCAAAGGCAGCAGCCACCATTTTTTGGCCCTTGCATAGCAATGGACTTCCACACACCCCCCCAGCGCAGCTTGCACTGCATTATTTTTCTGCCCCTTCAAAAACAAACATTTATTTTTTACTGTAATGTATTAGCGCTAGCACTTTGAGTCCTAAGCGCTACTCGGAGTGGGAGAAACACTATTTTTTTTCGGTTTGAAGGGGTTACTAGTTAGTGTTGCATACTAAGTGCTGCAGTGAAAGTGCCTGGCTGGTCGAAATTCCACAGTGGTTTCCCGATTGAAAAAAAGAATAATTTCACAGGCAAGACTTCATAAAATAAATAAAAATCACTTACAGCAGCTGTTGTCCTACGTTGATCTCCACTTCCTGTTTTTCACAAACGGGGGCACGCTGAACGGCAGCATCTTCCGGGGAAAAAAAATCTTGCAGGAAAGGAACAAGGCAAGTTTAAGAAAACATTTAAATGTCAAGAAACACCATCTCTCAAGCTGGTACTGTGTGTGTGTGTTGGGGGGGGGTAAGTAGAAGGGAATGGCTCTGTGTGTGGGGGGGGAGATAAGACAGTACAAAAAGGCAGGGACTATTTTACCTTATGAAAGTTTTCTTTTTCTAATCTTTGTATTCAAAAACTCTTTTCCTCTAATTTTTTATTTAATTAAAATTTACAGACAAGCCCATTTTCTAAGCGCAATAATACCCTCCAGGGTGGGCAGTATGGGCAAGATCAGACCTTCCAGGGGCTATAAGGCCCTCTGCCTGTGGCGTCGGGCCTCATTACGCCCCTGGAGGGTATTATTGCTTGCATGGATCAATGGTGCTAGTAGTTTCACACCCAGTCTCTGTCATCGGCAAACCATAATGTACAAATGACAACCCCTGGTGATCCTTGTAATAAACTTCCTGTGATTGACAGCTCAGTCAAAAGGGGAAGTTTATTCCAAGCTTCACTGATATTACAAGCCTGTGGTGAACTTAACGACCTACTCTAGTGTCTGGTGCCCACATCCCAGCAAGCCTCCAATCCCTGTTAACTCATAGATCTCAATGCAGTACTAAACTGGATTAGGCATCAATATTGCAGTGTGATACAACACACCAGCCAAAACATAACACCTTTCCTGCATTGTCAGTGCCATGGATGAATAAAATTACCCACCCAACAGTAAGCACACTATATTGGATGGAAGTTCAATTTACATACAAGAATAGGAGTGGATAGGAGTGCTGTGCTTTCTACTACTGGAATCATGCAGGGTCTAGATGTCTTCTACTATCTAGTATACAATCACACAGTGTCTTACAGATAAAAAAACACAGATGCATGACCAGTGGTAAACGTCAGTAGAGGGACCATTGTACATATCATAGCCTAATTTTTTTATATACATTAACATATATTGTATATACGTTAAGATATATGCTAACATATATTGCATATTTGCCCATTGTATTTTTTATATATGTTAACATATATTTTATTTTTATTTTAGTGTTTGGTGACTGGGTAAGGCCCACTAGACACAAGTGCCTGTTTTCAGGGGCAACATGGGAGCACTGAGCTGTTAAGTGACTTGCGCAGAGTCACACAGTATGCAAGTGGAGGTTGTGAGAATCAAATCAAGGTCGGTCTGCTGGGTTTACCAAGCTCGTTCACAGCTGTTACATTAACCTCTAGGCTATACTACCAGCCCATAACTACACAGTCCATATATATTGTATATTCATTGCAAAAAACTTCATTAATGCATCAATTAGGGTTAAAGTGACAAAAGTGGAGAAATTAGATGTTAGAGTTAAGCCCCTAACCCCCCCACAACCGCCCCACCTCCCCATCCTCCACACACCGACAGACACCGGGGTGTGCCATGGGGTCATCAGACCCAACTCTCACCCCATTCCATGTGTAAACAGGTTGACATGCTACAGTAGAGGAGAATGGGGTGAGAGTTAGGCCTCGCAACCCCATGGCACACCCCGGCGTCTGTCGGTATGTGGAGGATGGGGGGGTGGGATGGTGGGGGGGTTAGGGGCTCAACCCTAACATCTCATTTCCACACTTTTGTCACTTTAACCCTAACTGATGCATTAATGAAATGTTTTGCAATGAATTTCCTTACTTTTTGAAAAAGTGTACTGTAACTGGTAAATGGTATGTGTTGGTTGGAGCGAGGGCCCTTTGGGTCCCATGCTCCCACCAAACTGCCCATTTGTACATCATGATAATGGAGCCATACAGTAGCCCTACAGGCCTGAAAAGGAGCCCTTGCATCACTAATTTGCCAATATCTCAGTAAGCATAGCAGCTATGAAAAAAATCCACTGCTGTTGTAATCATGACTTTGAAACGACCCCATGAGATGGTAAACTAAATCCATATCTCACATTGTTTCTGAGATACAGGCACCAAAAAGTGCTGTGGATGCTGCAATGTTATCCTATGGGAAAAAATCTCAACTTCGTAATGGCATATCTATGAAACCTATAACATTTTTTACACCTAAACAGCATAAGTTACATCTCTGTGACACCCCCTTTGTACCCTGCAAATTTCAAGCCAAAAGACCAAACCATTTATTTACAGCACACTTACAAAGTGTTTACAAAGTTTTTTTTGAAAGTGTAATGTACCTGGTAACTGGTATGTGTTGGTGGGAGCGTGGGCCCTCTGGGCCCCATGGTCCCACCAAGCTGCCCATTTGTGCCTAACAATATACATGTGTGGGAGCACAGGCCCACTTACACATAACAAGGGAGCCATACAGTAGCCCCATAGGGCCGAAAAGGAACCCTTGTAACACTAATTTGCCAATATCTCAGTAACCGTACAAGCTATGAAAAAAATTCCACTGCAGTTGTAGTCATGACTTTGAAACCTCCATGCATGCTTAAAGGTGAAGTAATCTGCAGGTATCGAGAAATCCATTTCTCACATCATTTCTGAGATACAGGCACCAAAAGTTGCTGGGGACACCACAGTGTTATCCTGTGGGAAAAATCTCAAATTTGTGATGGCATATCTATGGAACCGTATACCTTTTTTTACACCTAAACAGCATAATTCACATCTCTAGGATACCCCCTTTATACCCTGTAAATTTCAAGCCAAAAGACCTAACCGTTTGTTTACAGTGCACTGGAAAAGTTTTTAAATTCCTAGTTCATGAGATGGCAAAATCCCCATTTGTGAGGTCAGTCCCCATTCGCGAGCTGTCAAAATCCCCTTTCGTGAGGAATCCTTGATCGTCAGATTTTGGACATCTGGTCTGGAAGTCGTGATCAAGAATTTTATCATTTCGCAAAAGGGTATTGGCTCATGAAAGGGGATTTTGACACCTCGTGAAAGGGGATTTTTGTCAGCTCAAAACCCAAATCCCCTTTAGCGAGCTGACAAAATCCCCTTTTGCAAGCCAATCCCCTTTTGCAAGGTGACAAAATACCTGTTCGCAAGCTGATCCTTGTTTGTGAGATAGGGCCATCTGGTCCCTAAGTCACAATTAAGGATTTTGCTACCTCACGAAAGGGAATCAGCTCGCAAACGGGGATTTTGTCACCTCCTGAATGAGGATCGGAAACGAGTCATGAACAAAACATTTTTAAATTCAAAAACACCCATTTTTTGGCCAAAATGAAGGAAACCAAAGGCATGGGTTTGTAGATGGCCTCACCCTAAACAAAACCCTTGCCTTATTTGTGCAAAAAGTCACCCGTGAGGCAAACTACAACATTTTGTTTGGGGGAAAAAATGAAAACAAAATGGTGGCTCATGAATGAAGAATATTTTCTCATGAATAAGGATTTTATAAATCCCCATTTGCAAGCCCAATCTCCTTTCACAAAACATGAATATAACTCTTGGAGTGAACTGTGAGTGCTAAGAACCTAAAACTTCAAAATTAAATAACTTTGGAACAGATTAATATTTTTTCACCAATCCAATGCTGGATTATTCTTTGACCAAACCACTTTCTACCCTGAAAAGTTCAGACCAAAATACCAAACAGTGTGGCCACAGCGCAATCGGCAAAAATTAGCAAAAATGTGCCCAAAAAAACAAAAAACACGTTTTTCATCGTTTCACTGGTGCTGCATGGAAACCGCAAGTCCGACCAAAATGCAAGTTTGCAGATCAAGAGATATACCATATGAGACCGCTCATTCCAAATTTTGTGCAAAACTGTTGAAAGGTTGCAAAGTTATTAAGGTGCAAAATTTTGGGGTTTAACATTAAACTGCTTACTCAACCCTAACTATACTGGTGCGACTGTGCCTGTATAATATGTTAACATATATGCTAACATATATTGCATATTGGCCCATGGTATATAAGCAATATAGCTGTCAAATGGTGATAGTTGTGCTGGGTTTGTGCCACAGTCAGGGGCTGAACACACTTGGCTTTGCCTCATGCCCCTCACTGTGGTGTAAACATATTACAACCAGTGCCATGTCATGCCTAATTGCTGAAATATTATGATGGACAATCTGCTAAATGGGGGTGGGACACCAGGGGATAAAGCCTGAAATTGGAGGGCGGGGAGGTGCACAAGTGAGATGTGGAGACACTATTTCATGAAAAGAGTGGTGGTGACTGCTTGAAATACGCTGCCAGGCAAAGTAGTAGCATTATGGACAGTGGACAGTTTCAAAACAGGGTGGGATAGGGCCAAAGGGAGTGTCAAAACTGAGGGGAAGGTGGGTGAAGAGGAGTCGATAATGGGGGCAATAAGTTAGAAGGGGTAGCAAGGGGAAGGGCAGCTGCTGTTTAACTAAACTGTGTGTTACACACTCGAGCAGACTACATACTTGGGAGCCTGATGTAATTTTAACTGCCTGATTAATTTGGCTTCTTGGGAGACTGAATTAATTCAAACTGCTCCGGAGCGAGATACAGCTCTTGGGAGCCTGAATCAAATTTAATCTGCTCCGGGGTGTGTTACAGTTGTTTTTCTTCTTTTGGGGAAAATAAAAGGCTTTTTAGGCAGTAAATTCATTTAGGAAGCCACCTCACTGCTGCATGATTTTGAACCTGCTGTGCTGTCTGGCTTAGCTCTGCCCTGCAGCCGCTATGTGACTGCTCCCCACCCGCTCCCCAATTCCCTCCCACACTTAGATGGCCCTAGATATATAGTGCATGGTAAGCACGTGATTTAGGTGAGTTTTTGCATATCTCCTTTCTTTACCATCTGCAGATTATAACATATCTCCACTAGAGGTCACCACTATATGTGCAAACGTTCCTGGATGGTATAACCTAGTGGAGGATTACTGCTTCAAGAAAACTGTGCCTGTTCCAAGAAAACCATGCCTGATTGAAAGTGCCCAAGATAAGCTCAGTACTCTGTTAAAGTACATATTTAGATTAGGATTTCATCTAATTTTCACATAGTGCTCTTGGCAAGGGAAAAATGTGGCTCCATGTGAGGCTACTTAGCTATCACCACCCCTCTCTCCCATTATCCCCTGTAACTTGTTCTGCCCACCCCACCCCACCCCACTGCATTCTCTCCTCTCCTCCTCCTCCTCCTCAGCTCTGACTTTATCTCTCTTCCTCTCTCTTTCTGCTGTCACTGCCTGTGTGTCCCCAAGCAGCTTACTTGCCCTCCTGACCCATTGGAGCTCCCAAATACCATTGCCTTCAAGAAGGTGCGGAGCTTCTTTCCAGCACTCCAGGCTGGCTGCTGATTAATCCAGACAGAACTTGGCGCTATGTGTTCCCTCCACTACTGTCCCTCAATATTTTGCTACTATCTACCTGGCCCCCTAAACTCTGTGCAAAGTGCACAGTCATGTTGCTCCTCTTCCTCACCTGCTTCCCCTTACTGTTCGCACTATCATCCCTTCCTCCTTCCTCACAACCCACCCCCTTCCCCTACACCAACCAGCCCTCCCTCGATCTCCCCTACCTTTACCTTTTCCTGTCTGCCTTCCTTCCTACATTTCCCCTGGTGCTCTGCTGCTGGTTTCCTCTGTGGAATGTGGCTCCATTTAACCACCTGTCAAAGAAATGGCCAGCTGTAGTATCAAGACTACTAATAATACTACCACACCTCTCAACTGGCAACATTGAATCCAACCCCGGTCCCCCCCACCCACTCCTCTACACCCAATTTTCCCAAGGGGTTAAGTATAGCCCACTTAAATATAAGAAGTCTCCTCCCCAGAATTGATCTCCTGCAGCCACTCGTATCGCAACTAAAAGCCTCTGTCCTCATTGCCACAGGCTGTGGGTGAATGGATGGACTAATGGGTAGTGAGGCAGTTAGATGGTTGAAAATAAATCATGGTTTATTCCAACAGCAGAACAAAATAGGTTTAAGCAGACTTGTATGACAAAATAAAAATAGCAGGCAAATAAAGCAAATAACACAGAAGGACTTAGGTACAACATAACACAGCTAGAAGGCACTAGCTAAGTCTAGGTGTTGTCCTTCCAACACCTCAAAGTGATCTAACTTCAGTTCTAGCTAAGCAATACTATATACAGGCAGATGTACCATCTGATGGGTTAGCTCCACCCATACTCTTCTTTAAATTTATATACAGGCTTATTTAAATGAATACATAAATATATACGCAATAATCTGTTGTATTTCATCATACAATAACGTGTATAACCATAATTCTTCAGTTTTTACAAGTTTTCTAAGGTTTTCTTCATGCAACAAGCTCCATAGCACTGCCCACAGCAGTTGCATCCTATAAAAAGAGTTTGACAGTGTCCAGCCGGCGCTATAGATGCACACTGCTGTGGGAGAGTAAGGAGAGCATATGTTGTGGCCTGAAATACTCAGTAAGACATTTTAACAACTAGTCTTAAAACCACAGCATATGCAGCCTACTTTTATAAAACAAACAAGGTTTCATTCAAAGGGACTAAGGACTGCTAGCTGTTTAACTATGGGGTTCTATGGACTGAATTCTTAGTGCGATAGTTTGCACACTCATAATAGCAACCAGCAGTAGAAGGATTAAAATGCAACTCAAGAAGCTGCGTTGCCAAGGGAAAAGCTCAAAAGTAATTTTGCTTTCTTCGGGCAGTGGCTTTCTATTATGTCCTATGCTGGAACCTGCTCAAATAATGCAACCTTCATTCTAAACCTATGAAAACATGTTTTAGTAAAGTAAACATATGTTTTCAGTTTTGCACTGATAGGGAGTTCAGATTCAGATAAATCGGATCTCCACTCTATTTATCCTATGTTCACAACAATACAAGAGTTTTACACAATTTCTAAGCTGGGCTAATGGCTTCTCTAACTATTTCCAAACCCATTAGCCAGAACTGCCATCCAGGAGTCCAGCTTGGCATGTTTTCAGACGCTATTCATACCCCTTTTTACTCCTAAAGTAAAGGTGGTATTTTGCTAAAACAAGGGCGTTTTTACTGTTATTCTTTTTATGTCTACTTAAACATATAAACGAGGACATCCAGAGGGCCTCAGTAAAACAAAACCTACCCTTTTGGTCATAGTAGTTTCTATGTGCATGGGACATATCTGTGCTGTATGAACAACAATACATAACATATGTAAATGAACAAAATGGTTGACCAGCCCTACAAATGTGACAGACAACATAAAGGATGCCACAAGAACATATATGACAAAACAGTATACAGTGAAGCAGATGCCCAGCACAATCTACCATTTTGCTAGACAAGAAGAAAATAAATTTGGGGGGGTTCCCTTTCACATACTTCTCCCAACCTAAAACAAAAGTAGTAAATCTTTCATTACAGTATATTGTACCACACCTCTTATCCGATCCCTCCCAAGGAGAGATGGAGCCTTAGCCCGCCCTCTCCCATGGCTCCACCTCAGAGATCCTTCTTTATACTTCAACCAGAGAGAGATACTCAAAAACTTCACGTACGGGAGTCCTCTCTCGTATTCACAAATACTTTTTCCCCCGAGGTCTGATAACAGGTGTTTCTCTTCACCTGTCCCATATCTGGACATGAAGTCTGCATTGCAGTAAGCAGTACTTTTCCTATACTTAATAGTAAACCGATAAGGCCGTAATGAAATATGCATCACATTATTCGAGGGTTCTTATCTTTCATCACATGAAGCCAACACAAAGGGTTATGGTCCATCCATAGTTCAAATTCTAGCCCCCCCATAAATAAAATCTCAGCACATCTATTGTCCACCTGACAGCCAGACACGCCTTTTCAATCATGGAGTGTCGTGTCTCCCTTTCATGTATTTTCCTGCTTAGGTAAATAATCGGGTGTTCTTCTCCCTCGATTATTTGTGTCAGTACAGCTCCTATGCCATAGTTGGAGGCATCTGTCTGCACAGTGAAAGGCTGTGAGAAGTCAGGAGTGCGTAAAACAGGGGATGAGCACAACCCAGCTTTAAGATTCTGGAAAGCCTCTTCGCATTCAGGAGACCAAATAACGTTCTCAGGTTTATTCTTTTTGTCAAGTCAGTCAAAGGATCAGCTACTGTAGCAAAGTTCAGTATGAACCGACAATAATAGCCAGTTAGGCCCAGGAAGGAGCGTACATCCTTTTTTGTTTTTGGCCTGGGGCTATTGGATACAGCATCCACTTTACCTATGTCAGGTCTCAGCAAACCCTTACCAATTTGGAATCCTAAATATTTTGTCTCCTCCATGACCAAAGAGCATTTGGATGGACTGATCGTAAGACCAGCATCTGCAACTAGTTACCTGTGTAAAATGATGTTTATGGTCTTCCCATGTGGGACTAAAAATGACCACATTGTCAAGGTATACTGCACTATATTTGGCGTGAGGAGTCAGGATTCGATCCATAACACTTTGAAAAGTAGCGCGGGCACTGTGAAGACCAAATGGCATCGCTGTTAATTGAAAGGGTCCTAGGAGTGTACTAAATGCTGTCTTTTCTCAGGCATTTGGATCTAAAGGGATTTGTCAGTACCCTTTCATGAGATCTAGGGTACTGATGTATCGGGCATTCCCTAAATGATCCAAAATGTCATTGATCCGAGACATTGGGTAGCTATCAAATTTCAAGATGGTGTTTAAACGTCTGAAGTCAAGACAAATACATACACTGCCTTCCTTCTTTCTTACTACTACCATTGGAAAACTCTATTTGTTATGGGAGGGCTCAATGATCCCTAATGCCTGCATTTTCTTTACCTTCTGGATGACGTCTTCTCGGATCCCTTCAGGAAGCTGATATGGTTTCTGTCTAATGGGCTGCTCCTGTATAACTAAGATATGGTGTTCTGCACTCTGTACCCTCCCAGGTATTCCTGTAAATATGTTTTTAAATGTGTCTATTATTGTATGCAATTCAGCTCTTTGGTTGGGCAACAGCTCAGTGTTTATTGTTATATCTGCTATCTCACCCAACCCTTCCAAGCACTGATAGACTATGTTTAATTCACTTCCAGAGGTTTCTGGATGTACATAATTACACAGGGGGGGGCTCGTTCTACCCAAGGCTTCAATAAATTGGCGTGATAAACATGCTTTTTATGTCTTTTTTCAGGCAGGGCTATTTCATAGGTTACTGTCCCTACTGTTTTGGTAATGGTATACGGGCCTTGCCACTTCATATAGAGTTTGTTCTCAGAAGAGGGCAATAATAATAGCACCTTCTCCCCTTCTAAGAACTCCTTAAACCTAGTCCCCTGATCATAATAATCTTTCTGTACTTCCTGACGATCTTGATTAATTTGACGAGCCTTCTGTATATACTTGCTTAACCGTTGTTGTAACTGGTGCCAGGAGTCCAAAGGGTTCATCCCCCTTTTCAAGCTTCCCTTCCTCCTATTCCTCTTTAATAACATCCAGAGGGCCTCTAGGGTTATGGCCATATAATAATTCAAAGGTTGAAAATCCCGTAGAGGCTTAGGGTACCTCCCTATAGGCAAACAGTAGGTATGGCAGATATGTATCCCACTTGGGCCCTTCCTCCTGCACAAAGTTCTGCAGCATTTTTTTCATTGGTTGAAACGCTCAAGCAGTCCATTGGTCTAAGGATGGTAAGGTGTAGTGTATATAGCTTCAATACCGAGGATCTGGTACAAGCGCTTCAACATGATGGAACAAAAATTGCTGCCTCTGTCAGTGAGGATTTCTCTAGGGATACCCATTCTGCTAAAAATTTTCCCTAGTTCATCTGCGATCTTAAGGGCAATGATACTTCTGAGAGGGACAGCTTCTGGATATTTAGTTGTGTAATCGCAAACTACTAGAATGAAATGTTTCCCTTTGGCACTTTTTGGCAGGGGCCCAGCAATATCCATTGCTTTCCTCTCAAATGGTGTCGTGAACAAGGGCACTGGTTGTTGGGGTACCGTATCTTTGTGTCTGATTTTGGCCACCTTCTGGCATTCACAGCAGCTCTTACAGTAGTCTGAGACCTGTTTGTTTATGCCAGGCCAAAAAAATCTCTGGAATAAGCAATTTAGTGTACGGTGCCTCCCTAAATGTCCTGCCAGAGGAATATCATGGGCTATCTCTAGTAATCTTCTTCTGCAAGGTTGGGGTACCATCCGTTGCTCCACCTTTTCCCCTGTCTGGGGAGTGATACAAACTCTAAATTAAAGATCATTAATCAGTTTGAATTCAGTTTGTGTGGTTAAAGTATTCTTCCCCACCTGTGAAAAGAAAGGTTGTAATGTTAGATCTTCCCTTTGTATCACCATAAACTCCCCAGACCCATTTGTTTGTACAGATTTTAAATCAACAGATTGTACATGATCAGAAATAGCGTCCCTTTTATTAGTTTGTGTCCATGTGTACTTATTCTTTCTCTTTTGTACTCTGGACTTCTTTTCTTTTCCAGTCAGACCTTATACATCAGGATCAAAAGGGAATAACAGTTCCAAAGCTCTTTCTCCTTTGGTCTGAGCCCTCGTGGAGACAGCACAGATATTACATACTAACATACTAATTGCCAGCAGATTAGGCCTTACGGTCTATCGAGTCTGCTCAAACCTCAGATCCCTAGTTGGTTACCGAGGCTCTCCCCTGCCCTTGTGTTCCAGAAACCCCTATCATCCATCCCCATCCCCCTGGGCTAGGCCATCATCTGATACATCCACTTTCTGTGTCTGTCCCACACTCTCTTGAAGCCCTCCGCTGTGGATCTCTGAACCAGCTTGCCAAGCAGCGCATTCCAAGGATCCACCACCCACTCAGTGAAAAACCTCCTCCTCTTTTCCCCCCTCACCCTTCCACCTTCCAACTTCAAACCATGCCCTCAGGTGATACCTCTCTGCTTTAGTCTAAAGTTCCCCCTCCATCTTTACTCTGTTTATTCCCTTGAGGTACTTGAAGACCTCAATCATGTTCCCCCTGTCTCTCCTCTCCTCCAACGAAAACAGGCAGAGCTCCTCAAGTCTGTCCTCATATGTCAAATCCCCTAGTCCTCGTATCATCTTAGTTGCCCTCCTCTGTACCCTCTCCAGGAGCTGTATGTCCCTCTTCAAGTGTGGTCTCCAGTACTGTACACAGTACTCAAGGTGTGTTCTAACCAGTCCATTGTACAGTGGCAGAATCACTTCCCTGTTCCTAGAGGTGATCCCCCTTACGATGCATCCCAACATCCTGTTTGCTTTGCTCTCCACTCTTCTGCACTACATAGAAACATAGAAACATAGACTTTGATGGCAGATAAGGACCACTTGGCCCACCCAGTCTGCCCATTTCCCCTACCTATTGGATAAGCTGCAGATTCTAGTTAACCAGCAGCCTACTTCCTGCAACCCCCCACTATAATTGCCTTATGTCTATCCCATGCATGTTTGAATTCCCCCACTGTTTTAGACCCCACAACCTCTCCAGGAAGGCGGTTCCATGTGTCCACCACTCTCTCTCTGAAAAGAATTTCCTCACATTACCCCTGAGCCGTCCCCCCTCTAACTTTAAATTGTGCCCCCTTGTTCTTACACATCTCTTTTTCTGAAAGATGCTACCCTCCTGGACTTTGTTGATTCCCTTGAGGTACTTAAAAGTTTCTATCATGTTCTTCCTGTCCCTCCTTTCATCAAGGGTATTCATATTAAGCTTTCTCAGTCTCTCTTCATATGGTTTCTGATGTAGACCCTGCATCATTTTAGTTGCCCTCCTTTGGACTGCTTCCATCCTGTCTATGTCCTTGCGTAGATGAGGTCTCCAAAACTGCACGCAGTACTCCAGATGGGGTCTCACCAACTGTCTGTATACAGGGATAACCACTTCCCTTTTTCTACTTGTGATGCCCCTCCCTATGCATCCCAGTATCCCCTGGCTCTCCTTACTGACTTCTCACATTGCTTACCCACCTTTAGGTCATCTGATATGACTACACCCAGATCCCTTCCATTATTGTTGTCGTTAGTACCTCCCTGCTATTGTGTACTCTTCTCCTGGATTTTATTTCCCAGGTGCATTACTTTGCACTTCTTTGCATTGAATCTAAGTTGCCATATGTCTGACCAATCCTCCAACCTTGCCAAGTCCCTTCTCATCCTTTCTACCCCCTTGTGTACCAGCTCTGTTACAGATCTTTGTGTCATCTGCAAAAGGCATACCTTCCTTCCAGACCCTCTGCAATGTCACCTATAAAGACGTTAAAGAGGACTGGACCCAGTACTGAGCCCCAGGTACCCGGTAGTAACTCCCTTTCTTCAGAATGTGTTCCATTCACTATTACCTTTTGTGTCCTGTTGTGCAGCCAGTTTGCTACCCAGGCTACCACCCTGGGACCCACTCCCAGGCTGGCTAACTTGATTATTAATCTTTTGTGTGGGACTGTGTCAAATGCCTTGCTAAAGCCTAGGTAGGCCATATCCACAGCCCCTCCCTGGTCAATTACTTTGGTCACCCAGTCAAAGAAATCGATTAGATTCATCTGACATGACCTTCCTGCTGTGAATCCATGCTGCTTTGGGTCCTGTGCCCCGCTGGCCTCTAGGTACTCAACAATTCTTTCTTTCAGAAGTGATTTCATCATTTTCCCCACCACTGAAGTCAAACTAACTGGTCTGTAGTTTCCTGCTTCTGCCTTACTCCCATTTTTGTGAAGGGGAATCACATCTGCCCTCCTCCAGTCCTCAGGTACCACCCGTCTTCCCATGATTTGTTAAAAGTGTGGTTAGTGGTGTCACTAGGTCCTCCCTTAGCTCTTTTAGGATTCTAGGGTGAATCCTTCAGGCCCCATTGCTTTGTCCACCTTGAGTTTTAGGAGTTCTTTAAGTACTCTTTCTTCTGTAAATGGACTGGCGTCAACTCCACTATCCAGAGTGCTTCTACTGTTTGGTTTAGGTAACTCCTCCTCTTCTTGTTTTGTGAATACTGAGCAAAAGTATTCATTCAGTATCTCTGCCTTTTCACTGTCTCCCTCTACCCACCTCCCCCCCTCTCCTTTATTAATCTTCACTATCCCTCCCTTAACCTTTCTATGCTCCCTAATGTACCTATAAAAGGTTTTATCCCCCTTCTTAACTGAGTTGGCTATCTTTTCCTTGGTTTGGGCCTTTGCTTTTCTGACTGCCTTCCCCACTTCTTTCTGCTTTAATTGATACAGTTCCCTATCGTGCTCTGTCTGTGATCACTTATACTTTTTGAATGCAGCCTTTTTCTCCTTAACCTTCCCTGACACCTATTTTGAGAACCATAGTGGTTTTTTATTCCACTTTGTTTTCTTTATTTGTTTCACACAAAGGCTTGTTGCCTCCATGATGGCAGTTTTGATTTTTCTCCATTGTTCTTCCACCCCTCCTTTCTGGCCATTTGCTAATGCATTCCTCAGGTATTCACCCATTATGCCAAAGTCAGCCCTTCTAAAGTCCAGTATCCTTGTCTTTGTATGGCTTGTCTCCATGGTTGTGTTTATTGTGAAGCACACTGTGCAGTGGCCGCTTGTTCCCAGATGTCTACTGACTTCTAAATTTGTGATCCTCTCTCCATTTGAGAGTACCAGGTCTAATATTGCTCCCTCATGAGTGGGTTCCACCACTAACTGTCTAAGGCATGCCCCCTGTAGGGCATCGAGAATGACCCTGCTCTTGGAGGTGGCTGCAGTCCATGTTGCCCAGTTAACATCTGGCATATTCAGGTCCCCCATCAACAGTATCTCCCCTTTTTCAGCCATTTTGAGAATGCCCTCTATCATTTTCTTGTCCATTTCCTCCCTTGAGACGGGGTCTGTACACAACCCCTGTGCAGATGTGATGCCATTCCTTGTCTCCAAGGTGACCCAGAGTTCATCTCGTCCTCCCCCTTTACATTTTAGTTCTGTAGCTTTGATCCCTTCCCTTATGTAGAGTGCTACTCCACCTCCTCTTTTACCTTCCCTGTCCCTTCTGTAGATTGTGTACCCTGGTATGTTGACATCCCAGTCATGGTTCTCCGTGTACCATGTTTCTGTGACTGCCACAATATCCAAGTGTTCCTCTTCCATCAGGGCTACTAGCTCTGGAAGCTTGTTTCCCAGACTACGGGCATTGATACTCATTGCCCTCCATTTAATGTTGGCTTTATCCTTTTTTACCCCATCCCTTATTGCCCTTGTCCATTTTCCCATTTACCCCTGTCCTTCCCTCTGTCAAGCTCTGTACCTCAGTGTTTACCCTACTACCTGCCATGTTTTGTGGGGGGAGGCTTGAACTTTCCTGTTTCCTATCAGCATCTCTCCCCATGGCTAGTTTAAAAGCTTGCCAAGGAAGCCTTTAAACCTGTCACCTAGGAGCGTATTTCTCTTCCTGGACAGATGCAGACAATCATGCCAGTATAGACCTTCATCTCTCCAGGTGGACCCCCAGTCCCCAGTGAAGCCAAAGCCCTGTGCTCTCCACCAGTTTTGCAACCATTCACTAAACTGCATGGTGTGCAGTACCCTAGCCTCACCCCTGCCATAGACTGGCAGCACCTCTGAGAAGGATACCGTGCTTGCTACCTGTCTGAGGCCCCTTCCCAACTCCACAAATTCATCCTGCACTGCACTGATCTCATACCTAGCTAGGTCATTTGTCCCGAGGTGGACAATGATATCTAGTTTCCTCTCCTGTGATGCTGCTTCTGCAATCCTGAGGATTTGCTTCCTGTCCCTCCAAACCATGGCACCAGGCAGGCACTTTGCTTCCCTCTCCTCTCCCTTCCCCAGGTCTACACCCCTAACAATTGAGTCCCCTATCAGAAGCTGTTTCTTTCCCCTGTGGTGTCCCTTGCCAGCCTTTTGTGGGTCTCCCTTGTGGATGCCCCCAGCATTCTTCTTGGTTTCCAATGAGGGTGTCATCATAGAGGAACCTTGATTTGCCAGACTGACATATGATTTGTGTAGAGGTGCAACCTGGGGGCTATGCCCTGTTCCACCACCCTCACCCTCCCAGAACCTACTGTGGTCCATCTGCTCTTCACATGGCAACCTCTGAGGCAGTGGTTGTGGAACTGGTGCTCTTTGGGTGAAGGAGGCCTCCTTAGTCCTTGCCAGTTCAGCCTGGAGGTGGTCAACCTCCTCCCTCAGAGCTGACAGTTGCCTGCAAATAGGGCAGCAATGCAGGTTCCAGAATGTCTCCCAGAAAATTGCTGCCCCACAGCCAGTGCATTGCACCACTCCCCACATGTCCCTCTTCCTTATAATATACAATGAGTAATATATAATTTTTTTTTTTTTGTGTGTGTGTGTACTTACCCTTTATGCACTCTGCTGGGTAATTAAGAATATGACAGTTCTGCCCCAAGACCTGTTGAGGAAGTGATGTCAGAACCTTGGCAATAAAGGAAATGCCACTGGGTGGGCTGGGTGAGGAAGGTGGTAGAATACAACCACTGGTGACTGTTAGAAACAATCAAATACACCACTGCTCCACCACCCTGGTGAGTAATGCCCTTTATAGTAAGTCAACCAACCCCACAATTTACTAGACCACTGCTCCTACACAAACCACTCTACTGAGTCCAGGGATAAAAACAAACTCACTGTTCAGCCAGCAGGACACTTCTAAAATATTGCACAAATATCCTTCCAAATCCCATGTGTCTAGCACAGAAATCAAGCAACTTCAGTTGTATTACACCCCTTCTGGTTATAAAATTACTACACTTTAATGGAATCCTGCAATTCTTAATGCGAATAAGAAAATAATGAAACTTTCTGTAGAAAGCGTAGCTTACCTTCCTCACTAGTCCCCTACAATATTATGTTTTACCAGCACTGCTCAGAGTTATTCATACATGCATCCACCATGACCCCTAGGTCTTTTTCCCCTGTTGAGGCCTCCAGCGCCTCCCCTCCCAGGGTATACCTGTGTTTAGGGTTTCCCCACCCAAGATGTAACACCTTGCACTTGGTGATATTGAAATTTAATTTCCATGTGTGAGCCCACCTTTCCAGGGTGTCCAGGTCCCCTTGCAGGGCCAACCTTCCCTCTTCCCCCTCAACTACTGCTCCCATCTTGGAGTCATCAGCGAAGAGACTCATTTCACACCCTATACCCTCCCTGATGTTCGATATGTATGCATTAAACAGGATCGGACCCAGGACCGAGCCCTGCGGTACCTCACTACTGACCACTCTAGGGTTCAAGAGCTCTCCACCGACCACTACTCTCTGAGTGTGTACAGCTAGCCAGTTTTCAATCCATCTGACCATCAAAGGGCCTACTCCCAACCCCATCAGTTTCTCCACCAGACCATTGTGGGGACAGAGTCAAACACCTTGCTGAAGTCCAAGAATAATACATCCACAGGCTTTCCCCTGTCCAGTTCTGATGTTACCCATTCATAGAACTCCACAAGATTGGTTTGACATGATCTACCTAGCACAAACCCATGTTGCCAACTATCCAGACCTCCCACCTCCTCCAAGTACACCCCCAATTGTTCTTTTAGTATTACTTGTTAGAAAAGACTCAAACTGGGGGTGATCATGGCCAATTATTCCAGGAACAGGTAGGTGTGGTACTACCCCTACTTTCATTGTCTGGGCATGTCCATCTATCATGAGCACAGTGTCCTGTAAAGAGTACCGGTGAACATCACCATGGATACTTGAGACCCCTGTGAAGAGACCTCCTGACGCTGGCTTGTTACCCAATACACTTGCATGGACAAGAGTCTGTTTACTCTCGGAGTCTAGGAGCCCTGTTACCAGTCTCTCCCCAATTTGTACTGGAATGAGATAGTGTCCCCAGTTAGCAAGGGCAAGATGGGAAGGTTCTGATTTATTTTTAGGGCAGAATCTAGCTATATGTCCCTTGCCATTACAGTCCCGACATATGATATCTGGATTGTATCCCCTGCCATTTCTGTTATTGTTACTTCTAGCCCCAGAGTTAGTATTACTTTGCCCAGAGGTAACTGGAGTAGGCCTTACCAGTGCCGATGAGCTCACAACATGTTGTGGTCCTCTGGCGATGTGGTCTCGCAGTAAGATAATCTTCTGCCAATCTTATGGCCACATCGGATGCCTCTGGACAATGTTCTTTAACCCAGATCTGGACATCCTGGGAAAGCACTCTGATAAATTGTTCCAAAATAATAGACTCCAAGATCTGTTCTATGGATCGAATGGAGGGTTGTAGCCACTTTATACAGAGGTCTTTCAACTGGGTGTATGCGTCTTGAAGGGAGTCTGCGGACTGAAATCTATAGGACCAAAGCCTCTGCCTATAGGTTTCAGTGCTTATATCATACCGCTTCAGTATTACTGATTTCACCTGGTCATATTTATTTGCCTGAACTACATTCACATGGCTGTAGGTGAGCTGTGCCTTTCCTGTCAGGTAGGGGGCTACTCTGACCACCCACTGGTCCCTCGGCCATGCACGGGCTGCTGCAACCGATTCAAATGTCATTAGATATGCTTCTATATCATCTGTGTATGATAACTTAACCATTTTGATGTCCTTTTGCCCACCTCCAGGAGGGACTGGAGGTCTCACCACTCCTAAGGCCTGGATGGCCCATAAAGTGTCCGTCCATCTGGCCTCACTCTCCTTCTGGTCAATCTACCACTGTTTCTCCAGTTCAGTCTGTCGAACAAATAACCACCGCAGGAGTTCATTTGAATCAACAGGTGGACTTTCCTCTGGCTCTCCCCCACTAGCCTAAGCCAGCTTCTCCTTTCTTTCATCCTCCATTTTAATACCCAGTACCTTCACTTTTCCTTCCTTCCGTCATACCACAGGATTCAGGCCAGTACTCAAGGGAAGGTGAAACTTCTCGGTCATGGACCTTGTGGCAACACCATGTACCAATGGCTTTGCCGCCTTGTCCTGCTGCATCAATAGTCCACCAGGGCCCAGGACAGACCCTCCAGGCACATCCTACCACGGCCACTATGTGTCACAGGCTGTGAATGAATGGATGGACTAATGGGCAGTAAGGCAGTTAGATGGTTGAAAATAAATCACAGTTTATTCCAACAGCAGAACAAAATAGGTTTAAGCAGACTTGTATGACAAAATAAAAATAGCAGGCAAATAAAGCAAATAACACAGAAGGACTTAGGTACAACATAACACAGCTAGAAGGCACTAGCTAAGTCTAGGTGTTGTCCTTCCAACACCTCAAAGTGATCTAACTTCAGTTCTAGCTAAGCAATACTATATACAGGCAGATGTACCATGTGATGGGTTAGCTCCACCCATACTCTTCTTTAAACTTATATACAAGCTTATTTAAATGAATACATAAATGTATACACAATAATCTGTTGTAGTTCATCACAATAATGTGTATAACCATAATTCTTTAGTTTTACAAGTTTTTTAAGGTTTTCTGCATGCAACAAGATCTGTTGCACTGCCCCCAGCAGTTGCATCCTATAAAAAGAGTTTGACAGCAGCCAGCCGGCGCTGTAGATGCACACTGCTGTAGGAGAGCAAGGAGAGCATATGCTGTGGCCTGAAACACTCGGTAAGACATTTCAACAACTAGTCTTAAAACCACAGCACTTGCAGCCTACTTTTATAAAAATAAACAAGGTTTCATTCAAAGGGACTAAGGACTGCTAGCTGTTTAACTATGAGGTTCTATGGACTGAATTCTTAGTGCGATAGTTTGCACACTCATAATAGCAACCAGCAGTAGAAGGATTAAAATGCAACTCAAGAAGCTGCGTTGCCAAGGGAAAAGCTCAAAAGTAATTTTGCTTTCTTCGGGCAGTGGCTTTCTATTATGTCCTATGCTGGAACCTGTTCAAATAATGCAACCTTCATTCTAAACCTATGAGAACATGTTTTAGTAAAGTAAACATATGTTTTCAGTTTTGCACTGATAGGGAGTTCAGATTCAGATAAATCGGATCTCCACTCTATTTATCCTATGTTCACAACAATACAAGAGTTTTACACAATTTCTAAGCTGGGCTAATGGCTTCTCTAACTATTTCCAAACCCATTAGTCAGAACTGCCATCCAGGAGTCCGGCCTGGCACATTTTCAGACACTATTCATACCCCTTTTTACTCCTAAAGTAAAGGTGGTATTTTACTAAAACAAGGGCGTTTTTATTGTTATTCATTTTATGTCTACTTAAACATATAAATGAGGACATCCAGGGGGCCTCAGTAAAACAAAACCTACCCTTTGGTCACAGTAGTTTCTATGTCCATGGGGCATATCTGTGCTTATATGAACAACAATACATATATATATATATATATATATATATATATATATATGTAAACAAACAAAATGGGTGGCCAGCCCTACAAACGTGATAGACAACATAAAGGATGCCACAAGAGCAGATATGATAAGACAGTATACAGTGAAACAGATGCCCAGCACAATCTACCATTTTGCTAGACAAGAAGAAGATAAATTGGGGGTGTTCCCTTTCACACTCATAATCTCAGAGTCGTGGCTCAACTCTAAAATCCCGGACACAGCTATCTCCACCCCTAGTTACTCTGTCATACGCCAAGACTGTAAGTCCAGGGGAGGAGGTGTCACCATGTACATCTACTCCTCTATCAAATACTCAATATGCTTTTCCACCACCTCCCCTTCTGCCTATGAACTGCTACTAATAAAAATATCCCTCCCCATCTTTGTTGGTGGTCTCTACTGCTGTCCCAACTGTTCTGTCCCTACTCTCTCCTCCCTCTCTGAATCTTCTCTCCACCATCTCATCCTTCGCCACCCCAGGGGAGGTGTACCTCCTTGGGGATTTTAACATAAATTGGCTCTCCAGCAAGCAGTCCAAATTCAGCAATCACACTTTACTCCTGAACCTAAAGCAATTGATAACAGACCCAATGTGCCTAAATCACAAAACTGGTAAACATACTGTAATAGACTGGGTTTTATCTTCAGACTCCCACTGTGTCATTAAGTCTGGTATACTCCCTGATGCACTCGGTGACCATCACATGGTCTACTGTGTGCACAAAATCCACCGTACAAAGTCCCATCCTACCATTCTTAACATTCACTCTTTCCATTCTCTTGATCTGTCCACCATCCATAGTGAGCTTATCGATATCGACTGGTCCCCCATCTCATCTGCTCCCTCTGTGGACACAGCTCTGTCATTCTTTAGCATGCAGTTCTTATCTGTCTGGGACTGACATGCTCCACTAAGGAATGCAAGGATATGAGGTAACTACCTACCCTGGGTCTCTGCCAAACTCATTGCATATCAAAGTGCATGTGATCAAGCATGGGTCACATATAGGTCCTCAGGAGCCCCCCCAAGATCTTCAGCATTATCACTCACTCCAGAATGTCTGTACCCAAGCCATCCATCTTGCCAAGGCAGACTATTTCAATGCCTCCTTCCAAGAAAACATACACAACCTCTCCAAATTTTGGAATGTTATTCAAGCCTTGTTTCCCCCCAACCTCCTCTCCAGTCCTAAAAACTGGCTGCCATATAATTGATTACCACCACACCATAGCTGAAGAGTTCAATAACTTCTTTACTACTTATGCCTCCTCCCTCCTTGTTTCTCTTCCCCCTATTGCTCCTCCTCCCCCAATACCCCCACCCACACTCACTCTCCAACCACATCATGCTTCACTTTTAAGCCTGTCCTCCCTGATGACACCTTACGGGTCTTACTTGCCCTTAATCCCAACAAAGGCAAAAGCCCTGATGGTCTCGACCCTAAACTCCTTCACCTTTCAGCTTACGCTATAGCTCTCCCACCGATCTGCTTCCTGAATCTCTCCTTCTGTCATGCAGTAGTATCTAAGGCTTGGAAGTCCGCCACCGTGGTTCCTCTTCCCAAAGGCGGGGACTCCTCAAATCCTAGCAACTTCCATCCTATTTCCTTGCTACCTAGCCTGGCTAAGGTACAGGAGCACCTGACCCTGGAACAGCTCTCCCTCTTCCTCCTTTTTTACCTCTTTCCAGTCTGGTTTCCATAAAGCCCACTCCACTACCACCTCCCTCCTTCAGCTTACTGACTCCATTCTCACAGGGATGGATCACGGACGCATCTCCTCTGCCATCTTTGTCAACCTGGCCAAAGCCTTCAGCACTGTCGCCCACTCCTTCTTCTCTTCAAGTTATCTGCAGCTGTCCTCTCCAATACTGTGACCGACTGGTTCTGGTCTTAACTCATGGGCCGTTCGAAATCTGTCACAGTCAGTGACTCCACCTCTCCTCCCTCCCAATCAACACAGGTGTCACCCAAGGCTCGGTACTTGGGCCAATTCTCTTCTCCATTTTCCTGAAGGATCTACCTGATGTCTGCACATCTGCTAGTATCCACATGTATGCAGATGATATCATGTTATTCTCCTCTGTGTGTTCCCCTGCTGAAGTGACTACTGACCTTCAGCTGGACTTTAGCAATGTCCAGCACTGGTTTAATGCTAACCATCTCTCTCTGAATGTCAAAAAAATGGTCTCTATGACCTTTGGAACCAGACAAAAGCTGGTCAGTTTAGACTCCACCCCTCCTTCCATACCATGTCAGGGTCTAAACTGGATGATGTCCCCTCATTTACATACCTTGGGGTGTGGCTAGACAAAAATCTAGACTTCAGTGTTCATGTTGATGCCATACACAAAGAACTCCACCCTCAGCTTGGCGCCTGGTACAGACACCGTAGCTGCCTGCCCATGCAAGCTAGGCGTGAAATTGTCCAAAAGATGATTCTCCCTGTCTTTGATTTTGGGGACGTTGACTACATTTCCAACCCCAAGACCACCCTAACCAGACTGGACACTCTCTTCAATTCCTTCTGCCACTTTATCCTTGGATGCCCCACTCTCACCCACCACTGCAATCTTTATACTTCACTTTTCTTCCCTTTCCTCTCTGACAGACACCTGTCACACACTGCTAATCTAGTAGGCAAGTACTTGCTTGGCTCTCTGTCATCTTACTTGTCCTCCCTCTTGTCAGTCCCACCTCCCTCCTGCTATTCCCTACAGTACTTCACATACAGAACATTTGCCCTCCCACCTCGGTGTACATCATCTGGTTGCACCGCCTTCTCATACAAATTCCCTAGCATCTGGAAGTCTCTTCCCCTCAAAATTCATTCTGCCCAATCTCACCCCTCCCTCATGAACCTCCTTCGCAGACACACTGCTCCCTGCTGCAACTGCATTTAACCTCTTGAAAACCACCCCTACTTATTCCCCCTTCCTTTTTGTTTTTACTGCGTCTCACCCCAACATAATAGCCTCCTCTTTCCCCCTTTTGCTAACCTGTCTTTTTTCCATCCCACTCCCCTCTAATTCCTCCCCATTTGACCCTCTTAAATTTCCTCCTTCTCCTCCTCCTCCTCCCTTCTCCTCCTGACCGCCTGCCACACCCCTGCTTCCTTTTTCATCACTCCACTACTACCTCTATGCCCTCTTTTTCCCTTTCTCCATCATCTTGCCAGTTCCAGGTTCCCTTGCAGGGGTCTCAGCATTCTAAACAGAAGTAGGTTTTTGACTACTTTTCTTCTCCCCTCTCCATCTTTTTGCTTGTCCTCTGTACCCCCCCCCGCAGGGTTCTCGGCATCCTGAGGGGGAGCAGGTTCCCAGTCCCCTTGCTGGACTCTTGGCATCCTGAAGGGGAGTGGATTTTAAGGGGGTAGGTTCTTGGCTACCTTTCATCTTCTCTCTACTTCTCCTTGCCAGTCCCCTGTCCCCTTGTAGGGTTCTCAGCATCCTCAGGGGGAGTAGGTTTTAGCTAACTTTCCTCTCTTCCTCCGCCCCCCCCACCTCCACCCTTCCTTGCTTTCCTTCCCTCACATTTCAACATTGCACTTATGCCTATACTTATGCTGTTATTTAGTTCAATGTTCTGCGCAGCCAGTATAGTGTTATACTTGTGCAACTTTGTTAGTTTGGTTTTGGTCATTCGTACTCTCTCTCTCTATTCCAGAGAAATTACCTCCCTGTAGGGGTAGGAAAGGCAAGGAACCCTTGGAGAGGATTCCACCCCTAGAGGTGCCATGGACCGTTCCCATGGCTAAAGTACTGTAGAGTCCCTAAGGAGAGTGCTGCCACTGGAGGAGGAGGGGAGGATGGTGGGGCAAAGAAAAAGTGCTTCACAATGAGGCTGAGAGGAACTGCTCATATAGCTCAGGTAGTGATGCAGCAAATTTAAATTCCACCGGTGAAGTGAATGCGAAGTGGGCACTGCGCATTGTCACTCAGAGTAGGCAATATAAAATGCTCACTTCAGCCTTGTCATTACCACTTCACGTTACCATTCTGCCGTAACATCATTGTTTTAAATGGACTTCATGTTCCTCATTATGATTCTAAGTGATCCACTTTGCATTCCAGATTTGGCAGCCCCCCCACACATCACATGGCTTACAGTACTGTAAGTCACATGCTCTTTAGCCAGGCAGGAAGGAAGTGCCTTGCCAAGGAGATAGTTTAACTTTTTCCTGTGCAGATGGAGAGAGAGGAGTGTGTTGTTTTGTGACTGTGATACAGACTGAGACTTGGAGATCAGAGCGAGGAAGAGATTTAAACTTTGAATTATACCCAACAGCTTTTTTAAAAGCTACATTTTTTTGTCTTTCCTGTACTGTTTTTTTCTTAATTTGTTCTTTCTGTAAATTTATTTTTTTCTTACTTTTATAAATAGTTAGTTTTTTGTCTGTGTCTGTGTCACTGTGTGTATGTTGTGTGACAGTGTAAGTGTTTTCTGTCAAGTTGAGTAGTCCTTGCTCGAACTGAGGGAGTGCAGTAGGAGAGATGGACCAGGGTGAGGGAATGTCTGAGGTGGGGGCAGTCCTGGGAGAGCGTGGTAGGTGTCGTACTGTGCGCACGCATGGGGGGGCATGGCCACCGGTTCCTGTTGGACCGATCCAAAATTCTAAGTGTTCCCCCCCCAGAAGCAGGACCAGCACCTCCTCCTGACTCTGAGGCAGTTGAACCACCACCACCACCATGTCCAGCACCAGCTCCAGCACCAGGTCCTCTGGAGCAGGATGTGCCTGTGTCCCCGGGCCCAGGTGTGGATCCCATTCCTGTTGAGCACCATGATCAGTTGGCTGCCAGTGCATCTGGTCCTCCCCTTCCTGTGCCTGGTCCTCTCTGCACCTCCATTGTTTGGGAGTTTTTTGACTATGTTGGGGGGGACAGCAGTGTGGTCAGGTGCCACCTATGTCAGGTGGAGGTGCACTGTGGCCCCCGGGGGACTCACCTGGGGACTGGGAGCCAGCGCACCCATATGCTGTACCACCACCAGTTGGAGTGGTAGGCTGCCACAGAACAGGCCAGGCCTGAACCTGCTGGTCCTTCTATGGCAGAGGGTGGAGCTGTGCATGGTGGTGGCCCTAAGAAGATGAGGGCCAGAGCAGCACCTGCTGCTCCACCAGCACACCACCACCACCACCACAAGCAGCTTAGCCTGTGGAATGTGTGGACCCCAGATAACTGCCTGTAATGCAGGCTGACCTGGCAGTTCTCTGGAGTGCTGTCAAGGAGAACAATGAGAGGGTGAGTGCTGTCCAGCAGCATGTGGATCGCATAGAGGGACATCAGTTACAAATTATGTCCATGCTGGAACTGCTGCTGGACCACCAGGGGATCCCACATTTAGTTTTTTTTCCTCACACCATGTGCCCCCCCCACACCTTCCCTGCTGTGTTATAAAATGTATTCCTCCACCATTTCCGACCCTTGTATGTAATTATGCCCTTTTTTGGTTGTCTTCCGTATGCGTGACACTTTGTATTCTGGCCCACCTTCCTTCTGTTAATGTGTGTGTGTGTGTGTGTGTGTGTGTACTGTTTTGGTGCCTCATTAATGTTTACTTTCTGTCATGGAGTGTTTGTGGAAAAGCAGGACTGAGCAGTGCAAGCACACTGTGCTAAACTGCATGTGTGCAGTCAGTCTTCTTTCCTGTGTGTGTATGTACTACAGACACTGTCTAGCATCTTGCAAACATATATATGCTGATTGCTGTCTGATGTGTTGCTGTGTTTATGGTATAAAGAATAAAGATAAGAATACATAATGTATATTTTATTTGTTAGGAGATCATAGCAACAAAGAATCCTGCTTTTCAACAAACTGTATCTAACAGACATGAAGTATTGCTGATGCACCCAAAATATTTCACGGTGTACTGACATTATAAAGTCAGAAAATATATAAGGTCCAGTTCACTGCCACCATACTGTACTACCACATTCCTTCTTTTCATTATTTGTTCTGGAATATGTCTTTCTAGTTTACACTGGCAGTGTCAGTTTTGCAGCAAGTTGATGTACACCATAACATGACATGGTGCCAGTGGTAGCACAATGTGGTGGAAGTGGACTGCAGGACCTGTTATATATTCTGACTTGAACATGTCTGTACACCATAAAATATTTTGGGTGCCTCAGCAATATTTTATGTCTGTTGGGTATGGTTTGTTTAAAAGCATGATTTTTTGTGCTATTATCTCCACAAATTCATGTGTGCATTGTGTCTGTGTGAGTGATTGAGGTGTACACTGGCCCAAGACCTCTGAAAACATATCATACCACTTTGTCTGCTGCCGTTGATGGTACAAATAAAATATATGATATATATTCTTATCTTTATTCTTTATACCATAAACACTGCAACAAGTCAGCATCAGCATATATATATGTTTGCAACTTGAAATTGGACAGTGTCTGCACACACAGAAAAGAAGATGGACTGCACACGTGTAGTTTAGCACAGTATAATTGCTCTGCTCAGTCCTGATTTTTGACAAATACTTCACTATAGCATGGCAGAAAGTAAACATTACTGAGGCTCCAAAAATATTTACCAGACTCACCAGAATTCCCAGTTCCAAAATGCGACTGTCTTGTGTCCAGAAAATTCCACAGTGCTGACAAAGTGAAATTGTAGTGTAATAAGAATTGCAAAGTCTCCAGAATTAATGGTGCAGTCAGTCATGCACGCAGTACCCACACACAGTCCCCAGAATTATTGTGCATCCACAAAATGCAACTGTCTTGTGTCCAGAAAATTCACAAGTGCTGATGAAGTGAAATGAGAGAGCAACATGAAATGCAAAGTGTCCCAAAATTAATGGCTCACTCAGTCATGCATGCAGTACTCACAAAGTCCCCAGAATTATTGAGCATCCCCAAAATGCAGCTGTCTTGTGTCCAGAAAATTCACAAGTGCTGATAAAGTGAAATGAGAGCATAACATGAAATGTTAAGAGTCCCAGAATTAATGGTACAGTCACTCATGCACACAGTGGTCACACAGAGTCTCCGGAATTATTGTGCATCCCCAAAATGCAACTGTCTTAGGTCCCAGAAAATTCACAAGTGCTGCTGCTGCTGTTGCACTTACATGTAATGCTGCTGTGTGTATTGACCTTACTGTGATGATGATGTCATGATGCACAGTTTCTTGCCAAACAGTGTGAAGGAGGGATACCATGACGTGAATGACTATTCAGTGTTCCTGCACAAATGATGACAGTGAGAGAACTGTTGCTTGTCCAAAGTGTGCTGCGATATGATAACCTCAACCGGATGGAAGGGTGCCCTTTGTGTACACTAATAGTAGCCTTGGTGAGTTGATATATATATATATATATATATATATATATATATATATTAGGCACAGTAGTGCTACCATAGTTAGGGTTGAGGAGCCATTTACATGATAAACCCCAAATTTTGCACCTTAATAACTTTGCAACCATTCAACAGATTTGCCTGAAATTTGGAATATACAATCAAGACCCATACACCTTGGGATCTGTCAAGTTTTGTACCAGTCAGGTATACGGCTGCGGAGTTATTAAGCATGATCTGCGTGTGCGTTTATGCTTTTTTTGAATTCTACGGTTGCGCCTACAGGTCGCATGGTTTGTGCTACCGGTCTGAAATCTTCAGAGATCATGCAGCCAGGGTCCCTGATGTGCCTTTTGAAGATTTCATGAAAAAATATTAAATGGTTCAAAAGTTATTCAAAAAACAAGTTCCCATTATAAGTCAATGGGAAAAGTTAGCAAAAAGTTTGACAGTGTCGCAAATGCAGTTTTTTATCAAAATGGCCTTTTACTGTCGCAATCGCCATTTTGTTTTCAGTTGGTGATCGGAAAATGCTTGGCATTTAAATTTGGGACCCTCTAGCAACCTAATTATTTTTGTATTCACCTAGTGGACCCTGAGGATGCTAGCCATGTCTTTATTTTGGGGTAAAACACCCCAGAAATATGTTTTCACATTTCTGGAAAAAGTACTTTCATAAAGTACTTTTGCACACATAACACTATTCGAATGAATTCGCAGCTTTAAAATTGCGACATAGTCTTTCTAGGCTGTGGGAAAATGACAGCATTCTTTGGCACCCCGCTGCAAAAGAACGGCTTGAGTTTTGGCCTGAAATTTGAGGAACGAGCCAACATCTCACAGATGTGCCTTTCAGTAGTTTGGTGAAAAATATTACAGGGGAGGCAAAGTTATAGCACCGAACTTCTGTTTTTTCCCATAGGATAACATTACAGCGTCATTACCTTTCAGGCCCGATCTCGAAACGGTGCTGCAGATATGGACACCTTTGTTGGTGAATGCATGGCTCTAACAGGGCCAAGTACAAAACTAGCCAGGAAAGTGATAATTCATATGACGCTTCAATTTTTTTTCTATGTCGACGGTTCCTGAGATATAAGCAATTTACTATTCCAAGTCCTCATTTTCTGTTCTGAGAGTCATTATTTTGCATACATTCTTTGTACTCACTGTCTTTCTCTATGCAGCTTTGGGAAAACCAACCTGTGTGCTTACATTACTGTTACCATTACAGTTTCGCTTGCAGTTCCATACCGTTTCACTTACGTTCACGTTTACGCCACCATGTGCGTTACCCTTTGCGTTTTCATTTGCGGTTGCGTTTGTGTTGTTTTTTTGTTAGGTTGAAACCCCTTTGCACCCCTCCAGCCCACCCACCCAACTGGAATCGGGGTGTGCATTGGGGTCATCGGTCCTAATTCTCATTCTCCTATTCCTCAGCTTCTTTCCACATCTGATGGGGTGAGAGTTAGGGTCGATGACCCCAATGTGCACCCGATTCCAGTTGGGGGGTGGGCTGGAGGGGTGCAAAGGGGGTTTCAACCCTAACATCGAATTTCCTTGCTTTTGTTGCTGTGGAACAACCCTAACTGATGCATTAAATGGAGTTTTTTGCCTCTAATATATATATATATATATATATATATGTCTGTATTTTCTTGGTGGGGGGTTGATATATATATATATATATATATATATATATACACACACATGTATTCATTGTATTGTTTTGTATCACAGGTCACATACTGTTGGTGTGCACATTCCCGTGCTTGAGGAGAAATGTTGTTGTTGGAATTGGAAATGGAATACTGTCAAGCCAATGAAGGTAAGTATTTTTTATTTGGGGGGAACATATTTGCAAGTAGATCTCATTAATGGTTTATTATTTGGTTACTTCTTCTCAGATTTTATCTGCATTCTTCTCCAATCTGGTAATGATTGTCATGGTCATCAATTCAAATGACTTCTGCTTTGTTGTATGTCTGCCCCAGCCTGGGGGCATGATGTTGAAAAAGTTCTTTGGATAAGGCAACTATGACACCACAAAGCATCTGGAAGTTTCCTAAAAAGAGACATGAAGGACATATTACAGCTTGATTGCAGCAGTAAGACATTATGTTTAAGCCATGGCTGTTCCACCACGGGTATCTGGATTAACACAGACAGCAAGCTATCTCACTGCAATCATCAGATAACAATTTAAATACCAGGCTGTAACAAATACACTGTGTCAGTGTCCCTGTGTCTCAACTCAAGTTACATTTTAAAACCACATCCTGTCAAGTAACACGACCTGGGTCAAACTTTTTCAACACTGTCACGGCTGCAGCTGGAAATTTTAAATACAGTGCATGATATGTTGCAGAAATATTTTTTGTGACATACATGTCACCTAGTTTATAATCATCAGTCGGAATTTTTGCATTGTTATGAAAAAAAAAGGAACAGATGAAATAAAATTGGTGTACTTACCAGTATGGATTGGAAATGGATATCCCATTGGTTCCTGTCAACAGTATTGCTGCTGTATCATTGATGCAGATCTTCAGTGAAGGACAGTCCATTGTTGTTAACCTGTAAAAAAACAAAATAAATTGACCGTATGTGTTTGACCATTGCAGCTTGGAAAAGCTACAGAAAACAAAACACACAGCTAAAGGAAGTTGAATAGCATGAAAACCATTAGTACACATACAGTACTCACTTTATAGTATTCATAGTAAGAAGCCTTGTGCCTGTGGCTGATGGATGTGGTCTCCTGTTCAACTCCCTTTGCCTTGGCATGGTCAAGACTTGTAATGGAAAACATTGTCACAATAGTGGTAGTGGGTGGTGGTGGTCACAACTGAGGTACTTGATGACATTCCTTCTCACATCTTCCTGCATCTGGTGGTGGTGGCAGTGGCTAACAGCGGTATTATGGTGATGGTGGGCCAGAGGGGCACACAAAGTCATTCTCCCTGGTGGAACTGGCTAACAGCAGTTTCATGGTGGTGGTCCAGGTGGGCACACGGTGACATTCCCTATGGTGGTGGCAGTGGCTAGCAGTGGTATTATGGTGGTGGTGGTCCCGTGGTGGCACACAATGTCATTCTCCCTGGTGGCAGTGGCTAACAGCAGTTTCATGGTCGTAGTCCAGGGGGGCACACAGTGACATTCCCTATAGTGACACTGGCTAACAGCAGTCTTATGGTGATGGTCCAGGGGGGCACACAAAGTCATTCCCTCTGGTGGCAGTGGCTAACAGCAGTTTTATGGTGATGGTGGTCCAGGGGGGCACACGGTGACATTCCCTATGGTGGCACTGGCTAACAGCAGTCTTATGGTCTTGGTACAGGGGCCAGGATATATTGTGCCCTGTGTTACAAATGTGACATGACATATGGAATTTGAGTCACTCTGAGTGGGACACTCATTTAACTTTATGAAAAAGAAAACATGTATCATACAACAAATGTGACAGCCTTTTAACCACTTAAGTTAAAACCTGCCAACATTAACCTCATCATCATCCTCATAAAGAAAGTTGCCCTCACAGTCATCTATGTCTGAATTCTGACCACTGGGAAATTCTTTCTCCATTGTGTCATCATCTACATCAGTGGTAGGCCATTTCATGCTGCCACTGCCAGTGCCACCAGGATGGTCCATTTCTACATCAGCAAAACCATGACTAGGCCGGGGTATGAATATTGAGGTTGCAGTCTGAGCTGGTATGTGCCTCTCATTCATTTTTATGAATGTTAGCAAACTGACATATGCAGGAGAGAGGTTTGTATGATGATCCCGAACTATTGCACCTGCTGAGCTGAATACCCTCTCGACACTTACACTGGAGGGTGGGCATATCAGGTACTTCAGTGCTACTGCGGTCAGCTCTGGCCATTCACTAACCTTTCCACTCCAGTATAAAAGAGGATAATCAGTTATTGACAGATGCCTGTTTTCAGACAATTATGACTCAACCATTCTCTTTGCTGCACTAAGTCCAGTGGTTGATACATCATCCTGTTCTCCAGAAACATTTATGTCACAAATCCTCATTTGGGACAAAGCCTCCCAAAGTGGGTTAACGCCAACCACTTTTGATGGCAGACCACCTGGAACTGCAGTCCCCTTCCCCATACAGGATATGCTTGATACTCCTCCAGGTTCATCTTCAGCCTGATTATGCTGCTGAGGTTTGCAGACCTTGGCATGTGACTTCTGTGCCCCATGAACCAAGCGCACCAGTTGCCCACTGATATTTTTTACCTGTTCAGGCCCACCCTCCAGTACTGAGGCAATTCCACATTTGTATCGTGGGTCCAGCATTGTTGCTATTGCAAAGTTGTCACTATGCTGGATGCTCAAGATGTGATGATTCTGGTCGAATACTGTCAGCATGTGTTTCAGCAACATACTGCTAGCACTGTCTCTGGCAACATCAAGGCTATGCTGCATATTCACCAATGTCTGCCTCAGCACCCGCAGCAGTGGAACTGATTGGCTAATGGAGGCAGACTCATCACTCACTGCCTGTGTGGCATGTTCAAAAGGCCTCAAAATTGTTATTACAGAGTCCATGAGGCGCCACTGTTCAGTCGTCATAGACATGGAGGCCCCAGAAGTGTCACAGCTAGCGGGCATGACAAGATATTCTGAGATGGCCTTGTATTGTTCACACAACCTCTCTGCCATGTATAAAGTGGAATTCCACCAGGTGACAACTTCCAGCTTCAAGTGGTGCTGAAGGAGGCTATTTCAGATCTGCAACTGTCGAGGTTGGTCATGGGTCTTTGCAGGGCATGAAAAGTGAGAACAGATACGGTGTGCAGCTGTCAGCATTTCCATTATATCAGGGAGCTGCAGAAACTCCTGCACCACAAGATTTAAACAGTGGGCCATGCATGGAACCAGAACAAAGCCACCATTCGTGATGCATTTCACCACATTTGACCCATTGTCACTTGCTATGAACCCAGCTCTCAGGGACAGGGGGTTCAGCCATTTGTCAATTTCCATCAGCACGAAGTCCAACATGTTTTCACCAGTGTGTGAACAGGTTACATTGTGCATAGCAATCGTTGCTGCTGTCAAATTCCTGGAAGATTGCTACCACGACACTCTACCTTACTACACTGATTATTCACACTACCAACAGCACAAACAACACCCGGCACCTGCGCCCATTGTGCAGTTATACACAAATATGAACTCTCCACTGTTTTGCCACTTGTCCACATATCCATACTTAACTGGATGAATGGAGAGGAGTTGAACACAGTACAGTACAACTCGGGGAAGCACAGGTGGAAAAGTATGTCCTGGATGGGACTTTCCATTTTGGACAGGCACGTGCAGCAAACCGCCGGAACCCAGAATTCTCCACAAAGGAGAAGGGCAAAAAATCAATTGCCAGCATTTCAGCTGCAGCAGCATTAAGTTCACGTGACACTGTGTGATTGGGTGGGTACTTCAGCTTATGCACAAAAATGCACTGTAACATGGGCTAACTTAAATATTTTACATGGGGTGTGATGACAAATGGTTCTGCTCTGCGAATGGCAGGGGGTGGAGTGTGGATGTGTGATGAAGATGGTTGCACAGGTGATGATGACAAACCCACAAATGCAGTTATTTTCCCAGAGTTATCAACCGGGGTTGATGTACCACTTGCACTAGACATATTGCATTCACCACCACCACCACCACCAAAACTGCTACTCTCACCACCGCTGGGCAACATTTCAAAATCATTATGCTCCTCCACCTTATCATGCCTGTAGTAATCCTCTGCTCTTATTTCATCACTACTGCACACATTCAATTTCCTACTTGATTTAACAGTCATGGAAGGGGATGATATGCTCATTATGGTTGATGACGAGGGTGAACGCCCCACTGTGGTATTAGCTGCCATCTTGTGTTGGGTCCACAGTGTCATGTGCTGTCCTTTAGATGTGTATGCTTTCCCCCTCTGCCCAGATGGCTCCCCTTTTTACCTTGACTCACAAGCGCATGGCAAACCTGGCAGATTGCAACTAACTCATCATTTGCATCTTGCACAAAAATATCCCAAACAAGGGATTGTGATGCTCTAGTTTTAACATGTCCCTGATGCTACTTATTGGACTCCATTTTTTAAGCCATGAAATGGGGGTGTGCTACATGATTTTTCAGGCAGGACACACTTGGACTGCAACTGACCACCACGACTACCTATCATTATTACTGGGTCATCATCATCATCACCATCAACTAAAACTGGTACATCACAGCTTTTTATGGGGGAGGTAATGCAAACAGACCCAGACACAGCCACCTTGAATTTCTTTTCTCCGGTTCCCAACTGGGGTCACTTACATCATCATCATATTCATCAACATCACCCACATCTTCTGCTTGGATGCTGGCATGTGGACTGCATGTTGCAACCACAGCAACATCATCATCATCAGATTCATCATCATCATCAACACCACCATCACCTGATATTTTTTCACCACACTGTGAATCACTGCATGGCAAATGCGTGACCTGAACTGCGGTGGAAGAAATGTCGCATTGTATGTTATTGTTGACATGATGATCAGAATCCTCATGTTCAGTTACTGGGATGTTACTGGGGAGTATGACATTATCTACACTGCCACTCACTGGCACTGCTTCACACTCCACTATATTTTTGGACATGGTAAACTGGTCAGAAGTGGAACTTGAGGCAGCAATACTCATACCACCACCAGCAACTGCACTAACACTACCAGCTGGGACAACATCATCTCCTCCAACTACGAGTGAAGCTACTGATTGTACTGTAAAAATAATTGAAGGAGAGATACCTTTCCTCACATCAGCAATACACTTCTGTGACTGCCTACTACCATGCCCACAGACAATCTTACCACTGGCAGCAGTGCCATGGCGATAAACAACTTTGCTTACATGTCTCTTTGCAGGCATTTTGGGGGATCAACAAGAATATTCTAAATAAATTCAGATTTTGGAACGTTCACTCTGGGTGGGGTGGGGGCACTGGATGTGAAGCCAAAAAAAACAACTGTGGCTTCAACAACAGATACAGACACAAAGTCGCAACAAGTTCAACAACACTTTAACTAATCAGTGGTGCTGAAGTCACAAACAATCCAGTCTGGAAAATAATTCCTTTTGCCGGTGAGGTGGTGGTGAGCACTGAATGCAGATTATGGCAGTGCAAAACCAAGAAAAGATACCACAATGGCAGGACAAAATCGTGCAGCTGCAGTGGATAGCAGGTTCACACTGCTGCACCTGCAGTTACACTGTAGCACAATAAAAGGTGTATTATTTGATGTCATGCACTACACACACACTCTCACACACACAATTTCTTTACAAGTAATGTGTAGCAAATTGAAAACTTCAGTAATATACCACATATTTTAAACAACCTGAAATTATGCACTGCTGCGCTGGATCCACAACACACAATCAGCAAAAAAATGTCAACAATTGCTGAAAATATTACTGTGTGTACATTAACACAGTCAGTTACACAACAAAAATATAACCAAAAGACAAAGAACTCCCTATTTCTCAAACTTAAATCTACCTACACCACAGATACGCCCCTCCCCCAAAGCACACTTTCACTGTCTCTTAGTACACAGGCTCAGTGTTGTACATTAACATTCAAAATCCACACACAAACAATAAGTGCTCAATGATATTAGCACAGGAGGGTTTCCTACAATTGATGAACTAAAGTTTGAGCAAAACAAAATTACTCAAAAAGGCTTTTTTTAACAGCTTTTAGAAGGTTTGAATCACAGAGAGCTCTCAGAGCAGACTGTCTCCTACAGCTTCCTACACACACCACCCCGAACTGAGGCTGCGCAGAACAATCTAGAGCACATGTGACCTGAAATCCCATGAATCACTGCAAAATTCACCCTTGGAGCTTAAAAACAAGGCGAAGTGAGGATAACTACATTGTTTTCAATGTACTTCACCTTAAAATTGGTGGAGTAGTGGTTTGGAGGAAGCTGGAGTAACACAAAGTCATTGCTTTCAATGGACTTCACGTTGCCCATTATGACGTGAAGTACTCCACTTTGCGTTGTGGAGTACTTCACGAATTCGCCTTCACTCTGTGAATCACTTCGCGGAATGAATTGAGCCCACTTCGCCTACCACTAAGCTCATTAAGTGGGAGTGGCTGGCTGCTTGGCCTTCGAACTCCAGGCATAGCCTTTCCAATTCAATGTCCTGCACAGCCAGTATAGTGTTATGCTTGTGCAACTGTGTTAGTTTAGTTTTGGGCCGTTTGCACTCTCTATTCCAGAGAAATTACAACCTTGTAGGGTTACGAAAGACAAGGAACCCTCGGAGAGGATTCCACCCCTAGAGGTGCCACGGGACGATTACCGTGGCTAAAGGTACCTTAGGAATTCCCAAAAGAAATGTAGTATCATCCCCAAAGGAGGCAACATGATGCACATGAGCAAGCAGTAACTGTGACGTAGGAGCAGGAACTGGAACATAGTAGTAGAGAAGCATAGACAGTTTGATAATGTAATGAGATGCCCAGTTTGATAAGGTAATGAAATGCCCAGTTTGTGTAGCATGATACTAATGGTTTGCATTGAGAATGAGGGGATCGCAGCTGGCCCGGTGGCATGGAGGGCTGAGGCATCACTGCCATACCTCCTGCCATGCCGGTGACCCATGTTTGCAGTGTGAGCGGGTCACCGGGGGTCAGCCGGGGAGGGAAAGGATTAAGCATCTGGAGGACAGCTCTCCTCACCTGGAGGGTGGGTGGGGACACAGATTGGTACTTGCCAGACCCCTAGCAGCGGCTGGGGGCTAACATGCCAGGTCCCACAATGTGGGGGCCGAGTGTGAGCAGCAGCCTGACATACAGCATGAGAACATGCTCGCTGGGCATCATTGGCAGCACTGTATGCTCACACATGCCGCCTCAAGGAAAAACTGAAAAATTGGCTCCCACCACAGGATGATGATGGTCTCCTTCCGTAGCACTGCCCCGAGAGGAGACCTCCCTCAGCTGGATCCGGACTGGCGGGTTGTGTCGCTCCCTGCCTCTACCATGAAGGGTAAGTTGTGGGGGCAACATGGGAGGGAGTCAGATGCTCAGGTGCGGTGGGAGGGGGATGTCAGAGGTGAAGCCAGTGGGGAACCAGGGGAGAAATCAATATACAAAAAAAAAAAAGAGAGAGAATGAGGGGATCCTCTAAGGAGAGAGGGGATGGCAGGACATCCTCCACCTCCATCCAACAGCGGAACCTACCTAAAGAAACTAGGGGACACTACTATGCTAACTAGCAGTTTTGACCTGAGGCAACAGATGAGAGAAAAAAAACCTATGAGGAGGAAATCTCCAAGGATCCAAGGCCTAGGTCACCTTCCCTCCAGGCTTGGGATAGTTTATTTAGTGACGGCTCTGTAGTTGCAATTTGGAAAACCCAATTTATGGGAGGTGGAAAATATTCCAATTTGGATGAAGGCTCTCACTCAAACACTCTAGCAGGAATGCCATGGAAGGTTGCGAGAAAACTCTGCAACAATAAATGCAACCAAGGTGCATGAGGAGACCAACGACTGCTGAGGCACTCACCTGGTCTACCCGCCCTAAACTCAAACCAGGTGAACCAGAGTCAGTCTTAGGGAGAATGCAGTGAAGGTGCCTTGCTAGGGAAACCACTAAAGTCAATGGCTAACCATTATAGTGGAACACTAGAGCCAAAGGAGATCATCATAACCACCCTTCACTGCCAGTCTTAAATTCTACACCAGGAGTTGCTGTCGCATAGCAGGCAGCTAAAGCCATGCCTGGGGTGAGGACATTCCCACCTATGGGCCAGGTGAGAAGGATCCCACCCCAAGCTGGACACGCTCAAGATGCGGACTAAATGCAGAGCGAGACCATCGGCTGCAGGGAACCTGTGCCAGAATAGAATGGCTGGCATGCCACAGAATTAGATTGAGAGCTGAGAAGCTGGCGAGCTGATTGAGCACTGGTGTGCTGATCATAATGAGCAGTGAGTGCTGAGACCTTGCAAGGTCGAAAGCAGATTGAGTGCAGCAGACATCCCAGAGGCTGAAGTCGAGAGGATGCAGTAGGCATGAGCAATCAACTGCGTAAGCAAGTGTGTACCTGTACGTAGGTCAGTAAACAGAGTAGTAATAAGTGGACCTGCACATAGGTCTGCATAATGTAGTAGCAATGAAACAGCACTGAATAGTGGAGCAAGCCAGCCAGACATTTAAAAGCCAAATCAAGGTGACAAATACTCTGAGGATTTTTGGCGGCGAAGGCAGGATTTAGAACAGAAAATTTAACAGCCTCAGCAGGAGCTTTCTTAGCTGACCTCAGAGTATAACAGAGTGAATAAATATAAAAGCAACATCCGTATGGAGTACACTGAGTTGTAACTGCAATAAACATAAGTAAGGAAACACAGTGCTCTGAAAGCAGGTGTAGCCAGGCAGTGCAATCAAGCTGTTATAATGAGGTAAGCAGAATGAGAGAGCATGATTGAGTTGCATAGCTAGGTTCAGTGTAAGCCTTAGTCAGGTGAAATGAACTGAGTATGCAACATGGAGCAGCTATGGTTGAGCTGAAACCCACAAATAATTATTGCAGTTGCATTGCAGTAGTTTGAGAGTTGAGTGACTGAAAGCAAGTACAGTAGTAGGAGCGCTGGAACAATATGCTAGGAATATAGAAACAAAGCCCCAAGAACTAACAAAACCAAAGACACACAAACACAGAACAGGAAACAAAGAAAAAGTGCTTCACAATGAGACTGAGAGGAGCTGCTTATATAGCTCAGGTAGTGGGAGTGGCTGGTTGCTTGGCCATAGAACTCCAGGCATAGCCTTTCCAAATATGTATGACTATCTTGTAAGCAGTGTCCTAAATGTATTGTTCCTACCTTAAGTGTATTCATTCACAGTTCACACTTATTTCATAATTTGTATTTGTTTTATTTGCTTGGCTTGTAATGGTTGTATTTGTTTTTTGTACACTGTCCCATATTATTTTGGTTTTTTGCTCTTCCTCCTCTGTAACCCCCGCCCCCCCAGGATGCTTCTGGAAATGAGCTGTTCTCAGCTCATGTTATCTTTCCTGGTGAAACTTTTCTAAATAAATAAATAAAAATAAAAAATAGAACAAAATGGCCTTTATCTGCTGGCAGTCTCATATGTTCATATGATGCACAGCAAGAATGTCATGTCTAAGACATCTGATAGCTTTTTTTGATGGGGTGACTATAACAGTGCACCAGGTAGGAGCGGTTGATGTTGCCAACCTTGATACTGTGCCACACAGTGAAGGGATTGAAACAGGCCTGGGACAGGCATAGGGGAACCATCAAAGTGGGAAGGAGTGGTGAAAACCCATTGCCTAGGTAGGGTCAGAGGCCACATACTAGTGTAGGGTTACAGGCAGACTGGATGGGCCTAGTGGTGCTTATCTGCCAAACATTTCTAAGTTTATATCTTTGTAAGGACATAGACAGGGTGGCAGCATTTCAGAGAAGAGTGACTAACATGGTGCAGTGCTGGCAACAGAAGACTTATGAAGCAAGATTAAAAGACTACAATACATAAACAGTGGAAGAGAGGCGAATACGGGGAGATATGATAGAAATCCCTCAAGTGTCATAAAGGACTACTGACGCCACAATGCAAACTTGTAAAACAAGATAATTAGACACAATTACACTTGCATTACATGTATATTCCTTAGATTTCTCCACCACATTACTTATTAATGTGGAAATTTCCATGAATGTGTTATCTTTATCCCTTAGTCCATCTGCCTCTATAGTTGTCTCCCTACTTCTAGTAATAATCCTCTGTTGTGACTCACAGTCAGTTGCTGTGGTATTAACTGTGATGTTACAGGCAATGCATTATGACCTCAGACAGGGAGAAAGTGACAGGAGAGAAGAAATGTAGACCTAATGTGAAAATCAGGCTAAACTGTGTCTAACAATTGTGTTTTGTGAAAGTTCTTCTAGAGGTGCCAGCTGCTGTTTATGAGTGACATTGTGGAAGGGCTGGAAGCAAAGGTTTGCCTGTTTGCAGATGACACCAATATCTGCAAAATGGAAGACATGCCACATATGGTGGAAACAATGGGGAGAGACCTTGGAAAGCTTGGGAAATGGTATGACAAGTGTAAAATGAGGGACATCAAAAAGAAGTGCAAAATCATGCAAATGAGGCGAAGGAACCTCAAGGAGAGCTGGGGAGGAGGGCCTTTGCGGACAATCACAAGGGAAGAAAAGGATTTGGGGATTGTGAGTTCAGATGTCCTAAAGGCGGCCAGGAAGTATGCAAAGGCTGCTGGGAAGGCCATTTGCATATTGGGTAGCATAGGAAGGGGCATCCTGAGCACACAGAGGACCTAAGGTTCAATAGGACCAGCATTGCATTCCTCACTACTCCAGCTCGATTACTAATTATTAATGTGTTTCAACAGGCTTTTTGTTGTTTAGAGTTGTGAAGTTCTTTAGCGTGCAGCAAACATACAGGCAGTGTGTGTAATTAGTGGGTTTTGATGGGGAAAGAAATGCTAGGCAGTATTGAACATATTATCCTGCAAAGGGGGTAGGGTGGTGGGTGGCAGCGTTTTTGATACAAGCCAAACCCCAATGTGGGACTAGAATCAAAAACCTTATGGCCCATATGCAGATGTGCCAAAAGCTAACACCTAACTATTAATGTACTAGGCATGTAATATATTAGTAATAAAGGAGGCATAAAGCAAGAAACATGGTTACCCATAACTGCAACTACAGCACAAGTTCAGAGCTATTGCACAATCAATAAATAATGCCTCCCAGCACTATGCACAACTATACAGCAGACCACTATGCTTTTTGTGAACATAGTTTTGTATGACTGCTTGTGGTACTGCCTTATGGAAAAAAAAAATATGTGTAAAAAAACATTTATTTATTTATTCAATTTTGTTAACCAGGTTGGCCCACTGGGTTCCAAGGGACCATTTTTCAGGGGCGACCTGGAGTTAGTTACATGTACCATAACATATGTACAATAACATATATAACAGATAAACATACAGATCAAAGAGTAGCAGAACAGTGCCAAAATACAAAGGATCATACAGTACAATTCATTACTAAATACCAAACATGAGGTGGAAAACATCAGGATACAAAGCAGGGTGACCTTCAAACTAACAGAGAGAGAAAGAATGATAAACAGGGTGGGTGCTGACCAGATAAGTCATTGACAATATAGCTTTGGGTGTTAGACCTGGGGATCCTGTGTGGGCCAACAAGGAGGCACAGTGCTTATGGACAGGAACAGGTGCTGCTAACTAGCAGGTTCTCTCGTAGCCATTTTCTAAAGGATCCCAGGGAGCTAGAGAGCTGAATGTCATGAGGGAGTTTGTTCCAGAGCACTGGTGTTGCGTGGGCAAAGGATTTCCCTCCAGCAGCAGACTTTAGTCGGGGTACCTCCAGTATCCACAAGCCTGTGGTGCACAGTTGTCTGTTGAAGTGCTTGGGCTTAAGTAGACCCGCAAGTCCCTCAGGCGGCAAGTCCTGCATTAGTTTGTAGGTTAAACACAGCAGTGGATACTGAAACTGATGGATAAGGGAAGGCCATTTGAGGGCTGCCAGAATATCACAATGGTGCTGTTGAGGGTGAGCATTAGCTGTAAACCTGGCTATCTTGTTATAGAAGGTTTGTAGCCTACTGAGCTCCTGTTTCTGGAGTGAGTGCAATACTAGGGCAGTGTGAGTGAGGTTGGGGAGTAGGATGCTGTGTGCAACAGCATTCCTGGTTTTGAGGATCAGTTGTGGGCTCAGCCTGTACAGAAGCCCCAGCTTATGATGTATTGTTTTGGTAATCTTGTCAATGTGGGGTTTCAAGGTGAAGCCCTGGTCCAGCACATACCTAGGTATTTAAACTGGGTCATGACCTCGATTACCGACCCCAAGGAGGTGAGTGGAAGCATGTTACTTCTGTCAGGGCCAAGAGACCTCTGGCTGAACATCATGGCTTTTGTCTTGGTGGCGTTTATGAGTAGCCTGTGAAGTTTGTGGGATGGCCAGGTTAAACAGATGGGTCTTCTTGTTGGAGTTTCACTTCAACAGTAGTTCATCATTTAGCAATACAGAAAACATAGGCATTCATAATATTAATAAGGCAAAGCACGATTCTTTGTCGACAGACTCTCCCTCTCCCATACAACTGTAACCTCACATGCGTGGCTTTGTTGAATGTCATATGCTCTAATTTTTTACTTCTCTTTTTTTTTTTTTGTCAACATATTTTTTATTGAGACAAAGGGAAAGTTACATCATCAATATTGCCTTCACACACCGTACAAGAGGTATGCATACTGAATTATTTCACTTACACAGCTGCCAAGCAGAAATACTTCTCAAATCTACTCAAATCAGCCCCTGGTAAATAAAGTGCTATAGAGTGCTTTACATTTCATAAAGGAAAAATATCAGCCTCGGCTGCTACCAACAGAGGACCCCATAGCTGACGAAACACTTCCACTTGACCCAGTGCAGTTAACTGGGCCCTTTCTATGGACAGACACTGCTTGAAGTTATTAGCCCACTGCTGTACACTAGGAGGGTTAGGGGCCAGCCAGTTTTGTGCAATTGTCTTACGAGCATTCACTAGGGCCAGTGACCACAAAGTTTCATGACCGGGCATACCCAGGCATTCGGGCTCAGCACCCAGCATAAACTCAACAGGGGTATTCGGTGGGGAGAAACCCAACACCTTTGCCATGATATCATGCATACCCACCCAAAAGGGCATGATTTTTGAGCAGACTAAAGCCATATGCAGAAAATCTGCTGCAGCTGACTGACATTTGGGACAGACATCCGATTTGTTTGGGTCAAAGAGCTAAAGTTTCACAGGAGGCCTGATGGAGAAAATAATCCTGCACCTGCCGAAGTTTATTACTCCTTGAACAAGTTACCATGTGTTTAGATGCCCTTTTCCATAACTGCTCACTGAATGGAATCCCCAAGTCAGTCCCCCATTTCCCAGTTATATTGTCCACTGCCTTGAGGTCACCTCCATTGATACAACTGTAATAGGTGGCTAACGAACCAGCCCCTGGCTGAGGGTAGTACAGTTCTTCCTCCAAAGGGGAAAGAGGGGCCCAACCAGTAGCCGGGGTCAATTCAGCACCTAAGATATGCTGTAGTCAGAAGAAAATAAATAAATCCTCTCCCTGTATAGTCCACTGGTCCCTTAGATAGGTAAAGGGAACCATACTGTCCCCTATGTAGAGCTGATGGACCCATCTTAATCCTCTATTAGCCCAATCACTTAGTCTGTCAGTCATTGCCTCAGTGGATGCAAATGTGAGTCAAACCGCTTCTGCAATAAGGGTCATTTTAGTAGGAACTATTGCCCTACCTATCTGGTGGTGGGCACCTGACCAAGCCTCAATGGTTGCTGAAGTAAAAGGATTGGGGTGTTCAGGCATCACTCCGGACCACAGCACCTCTGCCAAGATCCCCCCCTTTGAGATGGGCCCCTGAACCCAGCCCCTCAAGTTCTAACCAGCTATTATTCAAATCCTCCCATCCCACCGGGATAGCTGAAAGCTGAGCGGTCTGATGGTAAATTCTAAAATTAGGCAGGCCAAGTCCCCCAAAATGGGGGGGCAGGTGTAGTATTGTTCTCTTTGCTCTGGATGTTTTGCCCCTCCAAAGAAACCTATGTATAACTGCATCCAATCTCTGAAAGTGGCATTTCAGAAGTCTGATTGGGAGAGACTGACGTAAATATAACAGCCTGGGCAGAATCATCATGGTGATCATTCCGACCCAACCATAAGGGAGATTGGAAGTGCCGTCCATCTCTTACAATCCAAAGTGAGTGTTTTCATTAAGGGCCTGTAATTTAACCCATATAAAGTACGAGCTTTTCCAGAAATTAAAATCCCTAGGTACTTAAGGTGGGGAACCATCTGCAGGCCATTCAAATGTTGAAGTAAGGTGTTCCTATGTAATTTACCAATGGGGAGGAACTCACTCTTGGTCCAATTAATTTTATGGCCTGATATTAGGCTGTATTCTGTTAGGACCTGGTGGACCTTATTAAGATCTTCATGAGGGGACTGCAAATACAAAAGGAGAACATCAGCATACATGGCCAATTTATATTCAGTGTCCTTATGTCTAAATCCCCGAATCTTCCGATCAGACCGTATGCAACCTGCTAAAGGTTCCAGAGATAAAACATACAGTAAAGGGGAGAGGGGGCACCCCTGTCTGGTTCCCCTGCCCAGAAGAAAACTCGAAGTCAGGCTCCCATTCACTAGTACTTGGGCCATAGGGTCCTTATACAGAGTCTTAATCCAGGACATAAAATGTTGCCCAAATCCCAATTTAGTTAAAGTGGCAAACAGATACCCCCACTCCACTTGGTCGAAGGCCTTCTCTGTGTCCAATGCCAAAATGGCCACCCCATGTTTAAGTTTAGTTTTCTCCTACTGGTGGGCGATGTTCAGAGATTTCCTAACATTATATTTCCCATACCTTCCTCTCACAAAACCAGCTTGGTCAGGGTGTACCAAACCCGGCAATAAAGGCTCCAACCTGGAGGCCAGAACCTTCGCCAAAATTTTATAATCAGTATTTAGGAGCGAGATAGGCCTATAGGAAGAGCACCAGCTGAGGTTCTTCCGGGCTTTGGGAGCACCGTAATGACCACCGACCGAGTGGAGGGGGGCAACATCCCCACTTTACAACTTTCCTCCTGCATATCCACCAAAGGTTTCAAAAGTATATCTTGGCAGCACTTATAAAAGTCGATAGGAAGGCCATCAGGCCCTGGAGCCTTACCACCTTTGAACTTTCTAATAGCTATCCTGATCTCCTCCCCCGAAATTGGGACCTCAAGCGACTCGGACTGTGTCTCTGAGACAGATCCCCGGGCCCCTTTGTTCAGAAAGGTGACTATCTGTACAGGAGATGGTGAAAGTGTATAATTGTTTATAAAAATCTTCAAAGGCCTGAGTTACCTCCCATGGACTATCCACCAGGTCACCCTTGGAAGAATGTACTTGAGTCACTGCCCTCTCCCCCTTCTTCCTATGCAACTGCCAGGAGAGTAGTTTCCCCACTCAGTCCCCATCAAAATACTGGCCAGCCTGGGAAAGTAAGTAGCCCTCTCAATTCTAGCCCCACATATCGAGTTGTATCACCATTTCAATTACTGCAGATGCTTGATAGTAATTTGATCAGGTTTTAATCTATGGGCTCGCGCCACCTGTTCAATCGGGTATCTCAGTTCTTCGAGGGCCTTAAATGTAGTTTGAGCCTCGTGATTTGCATAGGAGATAGTATACCCTCTAATAAAGGCCTTCAAAGCTTCCAATCAAGTTGAATTGGAGGTATCCCCCTTCCTGTTAAAGGACAGGAACTCAGCAATTTGTGCTTTAATATATTCTATGTAAGTCTTATCCTTCAATAAAAGTGGATCCAGCCTCCAGGCTTTGCACCCCGGAGTTAGGTTCCCCAGCCTAAATACCACAGATACCACCGCATGATCCAATATCAATATCGGGGAGTAATAAGCTCCCTTCACTACTGACAAGAGGTCAGAACTGACCAGCACCTTGTCTAGACGAGCATAGGACTGGTGGGCATTAGAATAGAAGCTATAGTCTCTGCCGGATGGGAACAAGTGCCTCCAGGCATCAGTTAGGCCAACCTCCCGCATCAGGACTGCTAGTGCCTGAGCATTTTTTGTCAAAGACACAGGTGTAGGATTGGACCTGTCTAACACAGTGTCCAACACGCAGTTGAAGTCGCCTCGCAAAACCCAAGGGCCCTGCGAGCCAACCAGATTTAAGGAAACTCTCTGGAAAAATTCAGGGTCATCAATATTGGGGGCATAAACTGATCCCAAATTATACCTACCCACCTCCGGTAACAAAACTCTAGCAAGGGCATCTCTACCATGAGGATCTAATTTAGTGTCCAATATCTTAAAATGAGAGCCCTTAGGTAGCCATATGGATGCTCCTCGGGCCTTAGAAGAAAAATTAGCTGAGATCCATAATCCCCCCATAAAGGCTTCAGTTTTAGATGCCTCTGTTCTGGACATATGCATCTCTTGCAGTAACACAGCCTGCCATTTAGCACGTCTAGCCTCTGTCATGACCCTCCTCCTTTTGGGAAGAGACTTCAATCCATTAATATTCCAGGATGCTATAGAAACCTGATCAGTCATAATCCTCTAATATAAAAGCAACTCTGCCCACCTCTTGCACATATAAAACAACATTGACCTAGATCTTCCCTTGTCTCATTTCAAAATTAAGTACCCTCCAACCCAATATTACCCTCTCAGGGTGGCACCAAAGGGTTCCCAAAAGACAACCAACCTGTACAGCAAGAGTTGCCGGTCGCAGTGTGAAATCCCCTTCCATGCCACACCTAAGCTCCCCCCGGCCCCGGTTAATCCAAAGAACAATCCCAAAAGTATAAAAGTTAACCCCTCCCACCCGTGGGCACAAAAAAGCCCACAGTAGTAACCCCTGCAAACATTTGGCGAACATTGATGTCCAAATTTAGGAGTAACCTGCACTCATTAAACAATGCCATTTACAATCGGGCATCAGAGTTATTAAGAAACTATATAAATGGATATCCAAAAGCATTGCATAAAAATAACAAAATATAAAGTTTAAAGTCCATGATACAGTCCATGTGTCCTCATAGCTGATCAAAGTTATTTTGTAAAATAAGCAAACTCAAAAACGGCCGGCCCTTTATCCAGAGCGTGGCCACTGCAAGTCTCTTGTGCAAAGTTATTAGTCCCACCGGTCTGTTACAACAAATTAACTAATACAAACGAAGAAGACTTAGCTGTTACTGTCAGATTTAATGTACGAAATGGCGGTCTCCTCTCCCTCTTGCTGCGTAGGTACCAGGACCCTCACGAATGTTTGAAAGTTCACACAGACCCAGGAATGTATAAAATTAAGAAAATAAGAGGACCTGTGCTCCCAGCACTCCCAACGAACCAGCCACACTCAGAAATAAGATCTCTAGCCATATCACACTGCCACAGCTTTTTCAGCGATCCTCAACCTCCTGCCGTTGTGGTGAGCGGTCGCTCGCTCCCTTCTTAAGTACAGAATCAAGCCACTTCATCACCACCCTAGGGCAAGAGAAGAACTGTGGTGTACCTCTCGGTCGATCAATCTTCAACTTGGCCAGGTATATAAGTGCAAATGACAAGCCCATTTTATAGAGACGACCCTTGATCTCATTAAACGTTTGCCTTCTCAACTGTAATTGCTTACTAAAGTCCTGGAAAATGTGAATTTTATGATTACCCACTGTAACTGGCCCCTTCTCTTTAGCTCTCCGCAGAATACCCTCCTTGTCTGTATAGTGTAGATATTTTATTAAGCAATGTCTCGGGCGTGTATCTGAAAGCTTAGGGCCTACATTATGTGCTCGTTCAACTTCACAGTTCTGTAGAGTAGCTGGGAGCTCCAAATGTTCAAATAACCAAGCATGCAGCATCCTTTCCGGATCATTCCCCTCCATCCCCTCAAGCAGACCAATAATCTGGAGATTTGACCTACGGGACCGATTTTCCTGATCTTCGATTCTATCAGTGAGTTCTTCCACGAGTTTATTAAGATTCTGTTTGTCCCTCATAGCTACCGTCAGTAAATCCTCCAGGCTACCGGACCGCGTTTCCAGTTCTTCCAGGCGGGTAGTATGATTAGCTGAAGTTTCGGATAGACCTGTTACCACTGATTGTAAATGCAAGATCTGGGAGGTAATATTTTCGAAACCTACTTTCATATCATGTTGCATAAGTAGTGATGTAGCAGGTGCTTCTGATAATGATCTTTCCAGTTCAGACATTCCTTCCTGCACTATTAGTGAGTTTGCAGGGCCGTCCATTGCTGGTAGGCCTCGGGATTGTGATTTGGTATGATCTGTTGCGCCAAATAAGAGCTTCGATTGTTTGTTTTTGCTCCTGCTAGTCACCATCAATCACCCGAACTAATGCCACCGCCAGCAAACTTCAATTCAAGGCTGATGCTACCAATTTTAATAGAAGAAAACTGAGTGCAGTAAGGAGCTCAGCTAGGCTGCGTCCGCCATTGTCAGCGTCAAGCCACGCCCCAACTTCTCTTTTATTCTCTGGTGCACTTGTACATATAATGTAGTGATGTGGACAAGCTGTTCACCATGAGTAACACTTGTGGTATCTGCTTAGGATGCAGGCAACATAAATATAGGAACGTTTCAGTTACTGAGTTATAATTAATGTGTTCCAATATGAGACACACAGTAATCAATTCAAAAACCAGATCGTGGAACCAGCAATGATAACACTTTTATGACTGGACTGTTTCTGTAGTGCTTTAATATTCCGTAATATTTTACTTTTTTTATTCTCTAGCGCATATGGACATTACATTTATTGGTGCAGACAGGCTGTTCACCCTTAGTGACACTTGTGGTATCTGTTAGGATAGGGCAACAGAAACATAGGAACGTGTTAGGTACTGAATTTTAATGAATGTGTTCAGACAGGCCATGCATAGTAGTCAATTCGCAAACCAGATATTGGCACCAGTGAGGATTGCATTTCTGTTATTGGACCGTTTCCTGTAGTGCTTTCATGTCCCATAATTTTTTACTTCTTTTTTATTCTCTTGCGCACTTGGACATTTCATTTATTGGAGTGGCCAGGCTGCTCACCCATAGTTACACTTGATCTGTTTAGGACGTGGGCAACAGAGATATGGGAATGTGTCAGGTACTGAGTTATAATGAATGTGTTCCAATATGAGAGGAACAGTAATCAGTTCCCAAACCAGACATTGGCACCAGCAATTATACAATTTCTAGTCTAGACGGGTGCTGTAGTGCTTTTATATGCCATATTTTTTTACTTCAGTTTTATTCTCTAACACACATTTACATTTCATTTAGTGGAGCGGCCATGCTGCTCAGCCTTTGGTACACTCGGGATAACTGTTTGGTATCTGTTTATGATGTGGGCAACAGCAACATCCGAACATGTCAGGTACGGAGTTCTACTGACTGTGATCCGATTTGAGAGGCACAGTAATCAGTTTCCAAACTAGATATTATAACATGCAATGATAATATTTCTGTTACTGGGCAGTTTCTGTAGTGCTGTTTTAAGTTGTACAGCCATGCACTGGCAGAGTTAGAAGTCAGCATGTAAAGTTGGCAGACCAGCTGTACTGTCCTGCTGCCATTGCCCTGACTTATACAGACTGTGTCCTGATATCAGACACACAATAATCAATTCCAAATCTAGATAGTGGAACAAGCAATGATACCATTTCTACTACTGGACAGTTCATGTAGTGTGGTCGTATGATATCATTCTTTAGTTCTCTTTTATTCACTGGGGGACTTGTACATATAATTTAGTGGTAGGGACAGGCTAATCATCTCCAGGTATGCTTGTGGTATCTGTTTAGAATGCTAGACCATTTCAGTTGGATACAGCCATGCACTTTTAGAGTTAGAGGTCAGCATGTAAAGTCCAAAAACCAGCTGTACTGTCCTGTTGCCAGTTTTGCCCATCTGTGAGTAGGATGTCTGACAGGGGCTACAAACAGGTTCTATTGCTGGATACATGCACATAACAATGTTATAATTTACATAAGTAACAGATCAACTAAGGGGCTGCACCAACAAGTGGGACCGAGATTCAAGAGGCATACATTTAGATGGACTATATGTAGTACATTGCTGTTGTGGGGAACAAAAGCAAGCTCTGCAGCAAACCCACCTGAACCAAAAAGAAAAAATAAATGAAAATCTCATGTGGACTGAGACATTAGACACTGATTAGATTATTCTGCTCTGACAGGGGATATAACAAATATTTGGGCTATGTCACGACCAACCAAAATCATACCAGTCATCAATAGTAATGTCAGCAGTGCTGTGCTCCGCTTCACTGCTGTCAGGGCCGCTCCAAAAGTTGCCATCCAACAATCTGCTATCGGGCAGGGGCTTCTCCCCAGAACCATACTTAGAAACCATTGTTGCCAACAGAAAAATCAGAACCATCACTACCTCCTCTTCCTCCAGAAATTTCTGTCCGTGACACAGTGAAAGTGGAAGATGCCTTTTTTGCAATCACAGGTGATTTGTGCACCTTGCACAGAGACACAAGACATCCTGCACTCCTGCTCACACCCTGAGCAGAAGGATCAACACCTGCACCACAAGGAGAAACCACCCTTACATCAGGTGCCTCAACAGTGGTGCCACCAGCCCCCACCATACCAGTGCCACTGCCACAAGCCTCCGCGTCAGCGTAAGAATACTTACCCTTACCAGCTGCTCTACTGCTGCTGTCTCCTCCAAGCATCTATGGAAATACTTTATGCAGGAGCAAAATGAAAGAAAGAGAAGGAGAAATGCTGGTTTTTAAACACGAGAAAATTTTTTAATGCTCACTTTAAAAGACACTCTCTAACAGCAAATAAACACAAAACTTATCAAGAATACTTTTTTATGAAAAAAAAGTTTTTTTGTTTTTTTTTAAACTGAGTTGCACTCGCAAACAAATGCACACTGAAAATAAGCCTGGACTGCTGCAAACAGATATAGATACAGACACAGACACAGATACACTGCAATACAAAAAGAAGCACTGCTCAATGCCGAATGTTGCTTGCTTGTATGTGCTGTGTAGGTATTTGGAAGTCAGTGGAGTGCAAATATTGAAAATGTGCGAACTTACGAGCGTGCATAGGAACTGCGTAACGCACGCTCGTGAAACAGTCATTTTTAGGAAGTTTGTGACCAAATTTTCAACATAGCCATTTTAAGACCTCTGCTCATGAACAGTGTCACTGTGATTTTCTTAATGTGTCCTATATATTGATTTTCGCATAATCGACTGCGCCATTGTGCGCTACATGGGCGGAAACACGTTGTGGGTGAGATATGAAAATGTCAGCTGTACTTGCTCATAAGGAGGTATGGAAAATGGCAATGTTGGAAATCTGGAGGAAAATATTGAAAATTCAAGAACCACGAAGGCGAGGGAAGTGCCAGCGCAGGCTCATAAACAGTCATTTTTAGGAATTTTGTCACCAAATTTTCAACATAGCCATTTTAAGACCTCTGCTCATGAACAGTGTCACTGTGATTTTCTTAATGTGTCCCATATAGTGATTTCACGACACCGGCCGCGCCATTGTGCGCTACATGGGCAGAAACATGTTTTGGGCAAGATGTGAAAAATGTCAGCTGTACTGCTCATAAGGGTGTGGTAAAATGACAATGTTGAAAATCTGGAGTGAAAATATTGAAAATTCGCGAAACTTACGAGCGCAGCGTAGGGAAGTGCACAACGCAGGCTCAGAAACAGTCATTTTGGAATTTTTCCACCAAATTTTCAACATAGCCATTTTAAGACCTCTGCTCATGAACAGTATCACTGTGATTTTCTTAATTTGTCCCATACAGTGATTTCAAGACAATCAACCGCGCCAAACGTGGCGCTACATGGGCGGAAACACGCTTTAAGTAGATGTGAAAATGACAGCTGTACTGCTCATAAGGAGGTGTGGTAAAATGACAATGTTGAAAATCTGGAGTGAAAATATTGAAAATTCACGAACTTACGAGCGTGCGTAGGAACTGCACTACGCACGCTCGAAAACAGTCATTTTTAGGAATTTTTCCACCAAATTTTCAACATAGGCTTTTTGAGAGCCCACCTTATGAACATTGGCAGTGTCGTTTCATTAATTGGTGCCGAAAGGTGATTTTGCGCAGTGACTGCGAAATCACTCTTTGGGCCCGATTAACGCCATGACAGTGAGAGCATTCATGAGAAGGGTTCCCAAAAACCCCATGTTGAAAATTTGGTGCAAAAATTCCAAAAAATGCCTGAGATATGCAGCAAAGTTGAAAAAACCCTATTTATTACATTATACAGCTTACCAGCATTTCCTCAGTTCGTGGTCGGCTTTGAAGAGTGTACACGTGTTCCTGGTCCACGAAGATTGTCGTGCCAAGGTCCAGAGAGGGTATGGGATGAGGGGTGTGGGAGGTGGGGTGCATAGTGGGTGGGGCGGGTGGGGGCCCTGACAGCGAGGGACCGCTTTTTGTGTTGCAGGTTGTTGTTTTTTTTAAAAACAGGAGGACGACGCGGGACGTTTGCCATGCTGGGGTGGGCTCCCAGCGTGGCACAAGGACGCTGTTTGGGGGGCTGTGTAGCTGACAGGGGATTGGGCACCCCCATCGGTGATAGCATCTGTTGCCACACTGGGGTGGGCTCCCAGTGTGGCACCTTGTACTTTCGGGGGGGGGACAGTGGAGCCGACGGGGGATTGGGCACCCCGTTGGCTATACCATGTGTTGCCATGCTGGGGTGGGCACCCAGCATGGCATATGCACAACTCAGTTTTTTTGGGGGCGCAGCACAGCCAGCGAGGATTGGGCATCCCCCGTCAGCTATACAGTGTGTGTGGGGGGGCCGAGCACACAGTACGCGTGCGTGTGTGTGTGTAGGGGGAGCGCGCATGAGCAAGCAATATCTTATCGCTGCTCACTGAAGCGTAGCTCCCCCTTTCAACTGTATGCCACTGCATTTTAGACAGCTGTCATAGACAGCTCCAGCAGCGATTGCAGAACTGCGACCGCGCCTGCAAACACACTGGCTGAATTGGAAGAGGGCTGCCACACCTCAGAAAACTCGGATGATGGCACTATGTTTCTTGCACATGCGTGCAAGCAACATAATGACAACATATAGAATAGTGGATGGGTGACCATCCACGACAAGGCTGTGTTTCGATTGAGGCTGTTGATGGCATCATACAGACCTCGAGAGTGACGCTCAAGAGGTCTCCATGATGTCATCAACAAACGAGATGAAAATACAGCCTTAGTTGTGGATGGTCACCCATCCACTGTTTTATATAGTATATGGTCAGGGCTTAGTTCCTTTTTGTATATTTTGTGCCTTTCAGTTGCTTTTTACCTTCAGCTTCTCTATGTTTCCACTACAAGTGCCACTGCTGCTCGAGACAGCTTCTCTCACCACTCCTGCTCACTCCAGCTTCTATTTTCTATGTCCCACATTTTTACTTTTTAAAATGAAATAATACAAAAAAAAATTCACTTTTGTGACACGGTGCAGTGATAACTCCTCTTGTCAACATTCACATTGTCCACTTCTTGGTGCTCGCTAAACCGTGCCGCCATGTTTCTGCTATCGTTTTTGTTAGAGACATGAGTGAGCCAATCAGGAGGCAGATCAAGGCTGAAAAGTTGTTGTACTATTGATGTGACATCGGAACAACAGTACAACAACTTTTTTGACCTTTGAACTGTCCTACAACAGGATTTGGGAACACATAATTTTCCATGGACAATAAGCTCTGACTATATACTATATAGTTGTTGTTTTTTTTTGGGGGGGAGGGGGCGTTACACCAGACCACCACACAAGGACAGAGGAGGGACTGGACATACCTTAGAAAACTTTCAAGAAAAAGTGCTTATCCGATGGGCACAAGTCCCAAAACTTTCTCTAAAAGTGCAGAATGGGCTTCTCCATAGTCCCAATTCATATGAAGATCACTGAGAAATGTGATGACAGCTTGAACAGGCAGGCAGGATGTACAATATTCTATTTCCCTGTCCAGATTTCTGATTAGGATTTTGGATTTGGATTCAAAAATCCAAATCTGATTTTGAAATTAGGTATTAGGATTTTGCTGTTTAAAATCTTAAACACCATAATCTGAAAATTGTCTCAGAATCCTATGAATCCAATTCCACTCAATGGATTCCAAGCAACTGTACCCCCTAGGTGGTGCTATCCCAAGGGCTACTGCCCCTACCTGCTTGGCTAGTAGCAGGTTAAGGGGCCTGAGTTTTGAAACAGGTGCCTCCACCCGGAGGTCAGGGTTGGTAGTGGTCAAGCTAACCTGGGCACGGCCCTCTGGGACACTGTAACCCCCCCTCTTTCCTTACTAGTGGCCAGAACAATACACAATAATCACTTTCACAATAGCCCTGATGCACGACACAAGTATCCACACTGTTTGCACTTACCACCAGGGCTTTCCTATAGCCTGGCCCTGGGAACCACCTGTAAAACAAGGTTATACACAGAAAATAACAGCAGTACAGTACTCTTGCACAAACTGGAACCACAGTCAGGGTAAATGCAAAAAAGAGTTAGGTCTGATTTATTTAAGGGACTTGAACAAGGGAGGGGCATAATCAGGTTAATTTACTTAAAGGCTGTATCAAACAAACAGTTATGCATGCATTTCAGGGTCCATAAACAGTCACATACTCTGGGTACCCAGATGGAGAATGGTGGGCTAGCCAGGAACGTTGCAGCTGGTTGGGGCCCTGTGATGGAAGTAAACAACATACACAATGCACACTATTTGTAATCCGGAGCTGGAGGGTTCAGTTCGTGAAAAGAAAACAACAAGACAATCAGATGACATGCTTTTAGATTAGGCTGTTGTTGCAGGGAGCTACCCTGATGATTACTCACAATACCCAAGACTGGACACAGGCTGGATGAAAATCGAGACAGCAGGTGGTTAATCTGGAGTGCCAGGAGAAGCAGGGCCCACATGAATCACTGAGGCGTCATTCCTGTTCAAGGGTGGAGCAGGGGGCTGATCCCCAGGCAGGTCTCTCATCGATGGCTTTCTCTGTGCAGCAGGTAGTCTGGCTGGGCCAGTGTGGCAAGACCCCGGCCAAATGGAGTCAAATTCGGACACAGTCCGTTTTGGGCTAGATACAGCTTCCAGCAAGCAGAACACAGTTCACACAGTGGGGAACCAAATCATGACCCACTAACAACTCACAGCACATTTACATGTAAGGAAATTCTACTGTACCAGGCAAACCGCTCTCCGGTCATGATCGCAGAGTCTCTGCACAAAACAGGGATTCAGAAGCAGCTGGAAATCCTGGCAGGCTGATCGCATTCAGCAAAATCTTCGATCTTCTTCAGGTATGAGCCTGGTAAAAAATCAGTGGCTTACTTCATTCTCACAAACTTGGATTTAGTCCGAAATAATTCTCTTCTCTCCCTCTCAGGGGCAGCAGGCAGACATGCAGGCCACAACTCAGGCCTTTCCACAGTTCTCCCACACGAAACTACTCAGACAGCTGCTTGACTGTCTCAAGCTGTTGCCTCTTCAGCTCCCAACTTAGATTTGACTCAACTGCCAGCAAGCCTGGGACTTTCCCCAGAATCCAAAAGGTTGGGTCGACTGATCTGTCTGTCAGTCACAACAAAGGCTACCCCTTCAGGTGCAAAAAGGTGCCAAAAGCCCAAAACTACAATTCTTACAGATTTTGACTCCAGACAGCTCCTGCAGTCCGGCTCCATTTTAGGTCCCACCAGTACTGATTGGTACAATTCGGCAGTCCAGGACCAAGATAGTGGCGATAAACAAAACAGTCCTTGCTGCAAAGAGGGCAGGTTAGACAAACTACATTATCATTATCACTCTAAATGATTTTCAGCAAATAGTTACATCTTTCAACAGAGCTCCCTCTCAGATTACTTATGACTGCAATCCAGGCAGCTCTTAAAGAGACAGTACAAAGAGGCTATGCAGGCACTCTCTGGCAATCACATTTAAACTGCTAAAATGCAGGACACAAGCCTAGCAGTGAGCATTTAGGCAAGCTCAAGGAAGACTTTTTGGGAACCCCCATTTGTAGGGGGGTTACACCCTTCCCTACCTGGAGAAAACTTGGTATCCGCATCAAGTCTGTACCATCATGCACTCATTAACATAAACTTATTACTTTACTATACATATTCACTAAATTTCCCAATACTTTGTCCATTCTGACAATATATTAGGCATATTTCACACAAGTCAGTTGACCATTACTATACTAAATCAGGTAATAACTTATTGTACATTAAACAGAGTAAAAGGGGCCTTTTCCCTACCAGCTAACTTGGGGCTAGATGGGGCAGGGGCACCATACCTAGAGGGCAGAACAATCAACCTGGAATGGGCACTCAGGCTCTGTTTGGGCAGTGAGCTCTGAGAGACATAAACCCCTTTCTGGACCACATTGAGAGGCAAATCTACTAGCCTCCCAGGGGAATCATAACTAAAGTGTTCTACAGGCTTGACAGCTCGGCCAGTCTTTCTGGGGGAAACAACCACAGTCTCTATACTTTCAGCAACAGTCTTGGGGCTTTCATCAATTGTGAGGGGTACCTCTGCCTGGATGGGAACATCCAAACTTGGGGCACTGTTGGCTCCTTGCTCTGCAGGCTCTGTTTCTATAACACTTTACTCATTTTGCAGAGGCACAAGCACAATCAAACTTTGAGACACTGAAGGGGGAACGTCAGCACTCTTATAGTGTTCTTCAAGTTCTGGTATGTCACCAGAAAGACTCAAACCATCAGCCCCTCCTTCAGCCAAATCATACTGTTCCACAATACACAGGGAATCAGCATCTTTAGATGTGATACTTTGCACTTCACTTTTAGGGAGCATTGGCTCCAAGGATGAAGCTCAGGGGTAAGGCAGTCCAGAAGGCCCAGGTTCATCCCCACAATTAGTCATAGAGTTACCTCGAAACAGCTGACTCAATTCATAGGAAGGGTAATAGGCATTGTCGCATTCACTTTCGTCTGAGGTGGACTGACAGTCACTATCAATCTGGACCTGCTGCGGGGGAAACCTTGTACTTGTAACCACTGGGTAGGTCGACTCTGTCTCTTTCTTGCATCAGCATGAGTCACCGGCCCAGGGAAATCAATCTCTGATTGTTCAGCCTCAATTATGACTTGGGCAATAGGTAGCAAGTGGTTACGGTGCATGGTCTTGCTAGCTTTGGAGTTGTTCTCTGGGAGCACCTTGTACACAGGTAAATCATCCAACTTTCCAACTACTACATGGGGAAGATGGTGCCACTGATCAGCAATTTTGTGTTTACTATGCAGTCCCAAATTGCCTAACAACACACGGTCTCCAGGTCGAAGCTCTTGAGCCTTTACTTTTTTATCATGCCTCTCTTTGTTGGCTAGATTTCTCTTGGCGGCCATTGTCTGGGCCAGTTGATAGGCATGGTTCAATTGAGCTTTCAGTTTTTGTACATATTGCAAGTAGTTTTCGTCTCAGACCACATCTGGAGAGACCACAAAACAGACATCAACTGGCAGCCTGGCCTCTCTCTCCCAAACATGAGACAGTAAGGGGAGAACCCAGTAGCATCATTTTTCATTACACTTGTATGCATGTACCAAGGTGCTAATATGCTGGCTCCATTTATGCTTGTCTTTTGGGTGGAGGGTGCCCAGCATGTCTGGAAGGGTGGAGTTAAAATGTTCTGATTGACGGTCTCCCTGAGGGTGATAGGGGGTGGTGGGGGCACCCCCCATAGAGAGAGCATTTTTTTGATTAGCTGACTCTCAAAGTCTCTGCCCTGGTCAGAGTGGATCTGCTGGGGGGGCACCATAGTAGATGAAGAAATTTTCCACTAGCACCTTGGCCATGGTAGATGCCTTTTGATCTTTGGTGGAAAAAGCTTGTGCATACTGTGTGAAATGATCCGTAACCACTAACACATTGCCAATTTTCCACTTATCAGGTTCTAAACACAAGAAGTCCATGCAAACTAGTTCCATGGGGGTGCTGGTAGTAATATTAACAAGAGGGGCAGCCCTCTGAGGCAGGGCCTTTCTTTGCAGGCAGCAACTACAAGTCTTTACATGGTGCTCAACATCGGCACCCATTTTGGGCCAGTTTGACCTCTGTGGAAGGGAAAATGATGGAATCACTTCTGAAGGAAAGAACTGTTGAGTACCTAGAGGCCAGTGGGGCACAGGACCCAAGGCAGCATGGGTTCACAGCAGGAATCATGTCAGACGAATCTAATTGATTTCTTTAACTGGGTGACCAATGTAGTAGACCAGAGAGGGGCTGTGAACATGGCCTACCTAGACTTTAGCAAGGCATTTGACACAGTCGCACATGAAAGAATAATAGTCAAATTAACCAGCGTGGGAGTGGGTCCCAGGGAGGTAGCCTGGGTAAAACATTAGCTGGACAACAGGACACAGAAAGTAATTGTAAATGGACTCCACTCTGAAGAAAGAGGGGTTACTAGTGGGGTATCAAACGGTTCAGTACTGGGTCCAGTCCTTTTTATGTAGGCATGCTTGTGCAGCCAACATCATGGGACAGTGCAGCTTTGGAGGCGGGGTCGCTGTTGGATGAATGCAGGTCATGCACCGGTAGGTGCGTCCCTCATTCCCCAATCAGCCTGCGTGCTGGAGCCACACCATGCATACATAATGTGGCGAGCACATCTAAGAAAAGGTCTGCTGCAATCTGAGCAAAGCTCGTCATACACAGCGGACCCTTCCTACGTGCTCGGCGACATTATGAGCATGGTCGGCAGCGGCGGCCGTCCAACTACTTGTGACTGGGGTGCCCAACTTCTGTCGGTTAACCCCCACTTTCTTGTGTGCCGATGGGGAGCCCACTCCCCGTGCTGGCATAAACCCCCCAGTTGTTGCATGCCGAGGGGGTGCCTAATCCCCTCAGCTTGCCCCCACTTTTTTGTGCTGATGGGGTGCCCAATCCCCATTGGCATTACTTCCTCATCCCCTGTGTTGTGTGCCCGATGAGGGTGCCCAATCCCCATCGGCTATAGACCCCCAATCAGTTAGGTGGCATGCTGGGAGCCCACCCCAGCATGCCAAATCCCTGCAAAGCAAAACTGTCCTGCAATGGGTTTTTTTCCTGTACAATGAAAAATGGTCCCTCATAGTCTCGATGCCTCCTCCCCCACCCGCACCCACCCTCTGCACACACTGCCTCCCCATACCCCCACTCACCCCATACTTACCTCGCGAGTCCGCGCAATGATCTTCGGTGGACCGGAACACGCCTGTCTCTTCAAAGCCGACTGCTAACTGAAGAAATGCCGGTAAGCTGTATAATGGAATGAATAGGGTTTTCAACTTTAATGCATATCTCGGCATTTTGCGAATTTTCTTTAAATTTTCAACATGGGGTTTTTGGGACCCCTTCTCATGAATTCTTGCACTGTCATGGCGTTATTCAGTCCTGAAAGGTGATTTCTCAGTCACTGCATGGAATCACCTTTTGGGACCAAGTAACGAAATGACAGTGCCACTGTGCATGAGAGGGGCTCTCAAAAAGCCTATGTTGCAAGTTTGGTTGGAAAAGTCCAAACAATAACTGTTTTACAAGCGTGCATAGCAACTGCACAACGCACGCGTGTCAGCGCATTCACACTATTTTCATGCCAGATTCTCAACATTGGCATTTTACCACACCTTCTTGTGAACCGTACAGTTGTAATTTTTCACATCTGGCTAAAATGTGTTTTCGCACATCCAGCGCAGAATAGCATGGTCGCTGTGCAAAATCAGTGTTCGGGACACATTACAAAAATGACAGTGACACTGTTCATGAGCAGAGGTCCTAAAATGCCTGTATTGAAAATTTGGTGACAATACTCCATAAAATGACTGTTTTACGAGCATGCGTAGCAACTGCGCAACGCACATTCATAAGTTAGCACATTTGCAATATTTTCATGCCACATTCTCAACATTGGCATTTTACCACACCTTCTTTTGAACCGTATAGCTGTCATTTTTTCACATCCTTGCCGAAATTGTTTTTGCACTTTCAGCGCAGAATAGCGCGGTCGCTGTGCAAAATCACTGTTCGGGACACATTACGAAAATGACAGTGACACTGTTCATGAATAGAAGTCCTAAAATGCCTGTGTTCAAAATTTAGTGACAATACTCCATAAAATGACTGTGTTACGAGCGTGCTTTGTGCAGTTTGCACGCACGCTCGTAAGATCGCAAGCTTATAATATTTTCTCTCCACATTTTCAACAGTGCCATTGTTCTGCACCTCCTAATGAACATTATAGCTGTCATTTTTCACATCCTAACCAAAATCTGTTTTTGCAGTTCCGGCGCACAATAGCGCGGTTGCTGTGGAAAGCCCGTGTTCAAGACACATGATGAAAATGGCAGTGACACTGTTCATTAGCAGATGTCCTAAAATGCCTATGTTGAAAATTTAGGGATGAAAGTCAATAAAATGAGTGTTTTACAAGTGCATGTTGCGCAGTTTTTTACCCATGCTTGTGACTTAGTGACTTTGTAATACTTTCACTCCAGCTGTTCATCATTGGCATTTTTCCATACCTCCTTATGAACAGTACAGCTGGCTGAAATGTGTTTTTGCATGTCCGGTGCAGAACTGAACTGTGCAAAATCACTTTTCGGGACACTTAGAGGAAATGACGGTGACACTATTCATCAGCAGAAGTCCTAAAATGCCTACGTTGAAAATTTGGTGGCGAAAGTCCAGACAATGACTGTGTTGCAAGCGTGCATTGCGCAGTTTCCACGCACCCTTGTAACTTCGTCAATCTGCAATATTTTCATGCCACATTTTCACCACTGGCATTTGTACACACCTCATTAACAACAGTCCCACTGCCATTTTCCACAGCCTGCCCAAAACATGTTTCCGCAGCTCTGCCACACAGTGGCTGTACTCGCTGCTCAAAATCATCTTTTGGGACACATTAGCAAACTCACAGCGCTATGCCTCTCCACCTCTGCCACTGCTAATGCCATTTGGCATTGACAAATGCTTGTTAATGTCTTTATAAGTGACACTACAGAGGGACTGGAAGGAAAAGTATGCCTCTTTGCAGATGACACAAAGATCTGCAACACGGTTGATACACAAGGAGGCATGGAAAGGATGAGAAGGGACTTGGCAAGGTTGGAGGAATGGTCAGAGGTATAGCAGCTTGGATTCAATGCAAAGAAGTGCAAAATAATGCACCTGGGAAACAAAAACCCAGGGGAAGATTACACAATGGGGGGAGGTAGTAACAACAACAAAAATGGAAAGGGACCTGGGGGTAATCATATCAGATGACCTTAAGGTTGGCAAACAATGTGAGAAGGCAATAGGGAGGGCTGGGGGGATACTGGGATGTATAGGGAGAGGCATCACCAGCAGAAAACAGGAAGTTGTTATCCCCCTTTACAGACAGTTGGTGAGACCCCATCTGGAGTACTGCGTCCAGTTCCGGAGACCACATTTCCACAAGGACATAGACAGGATGGAGGCAGTTCAGAGGAGGGCAACTAAAATGGTGCAGGGTCTGCAAGAGAAGCCTTATGAGGAGAGGCTAAAGGAGCTTAATATGTATACCCTTCAGGAAAGGAGGGAGAGGGGGGACATGATAGAAATGTTTAAGTACCTCAATGGAATCAACAAAGTCCAAGAGGGTAGCACCTTTCATAAAAAGAGATGTGCAAGAACAAGGGGACACAATTTGAAGATAGAGGGGGGACGACTCAGGGGCAATGTGAGGAAGTATTTTTTCACAGACAGGGTGGTGGACACATGGAACAGCCTTCCTGGGGAGGTTGTGGGGTCTAAAACTGTGGGAGAATTCAAGAATGCATGGGACAGACATAAGGCAATTTTTGTGGGGTGTAGGAAGAAATAGGCTGTTGGTTAAATAGGATCTGCAGCTTATCCTCTAGGTAGGGAAATGGGCAGACTAGGTGGGCCAAGCGGTCCTTATCTGCTGTCAAAGTCTATGTTTCTATGTTCTGAGTTCCAGTCCAGTTTCACAAATTTAGCAGCCTTACTCACATTTTCTATATTGTTTCATATATACTACGTTACTAGGAGAACAGGTATATGAGTTTGGGATTTTAAATGTTTTTCCATTACAATTGACACATGTCTCAAGAGAGAGGTATGTGTATATACTGTAGTTTGCAGCAAGGTACTTTGCATGCTTTTGTACCTTTGTCGCCTAGATGGAGCTCAGTGGGAAGTTTGCTTCACACCAGTTTCTGCTTCAGGTTTGATGGTTGGCTGAAGGCAAGCACTGGTGGAGTGGAAAATATAGTTTTTAGAGTCTCATATTCAGACAGTAGTGGCTGTAGATCTTTAATTATTTTCCTTAGTTTTTCCAGTTCTGGGTTGTAGGTTACTATCACAGGTGTGCAATCAGATGTTCTCTGTGGATTCTACCTTAGTAGTTCTTTTCTAGGCCTACAGAGTGCAGAATGGATATTCCTGTCAATGGTGCTGGTTTTATATCCCTTCTGCTTGAAAGATTATTTTAGTGTACTAAGATGTCTGTCCCTGTCATTTTGGTTTGAACAAATGCAGTGGTACCGGATGGCCTGGCTGTGCATAATGGATGTTTGGTATGTGAGGGATGGTAGCTTGAGCAGTGAAGTACCTGCATCTGTCTGTAGGTTTTCTGTACACAGATATTTGCAGTGTTCCATTTTTTAGTGCGACTGTGGTATCCAGGAAATACACACACTTTGAGTACTTTATTTGGAATTTAATGGAAGGAATGCAATTTATTGGATGGCCATGTTCAATGGAATAATGAACCTCTCCAGCCATCTGCTATCACAGCCAGAAATGTCAGTTCTCCCTAAAGGTCTGACATTCTGTCCCGCTTCAAAACTTGATGAAATACAACTTTATTCAGATCTGGAGGAATTCTTTAGAAGTTTAAGACCGAAAGAATTATTTCACACTCAAGAGGGCTCATCTGATAGAAGTTAGAACAACAAAACAAATTGCTCCTACTTCACTCCACTGAGTGGACATAACCCTAAACTCGACAACTATATAGACAGTTTTAGACACAGGGTACAATCACAAATCTCCAGCAAAGAGAGAAAAATGTATATACATCCTCTCACATTTGGAAAGAAGAGCAATTGTTAACCTACAGAACAATAAAAGCACCGCCATTAAACCTGCTGATAAGGGGGGTGCAGTTGTGATCATGGATACAAACAACTACATGCAAGAAGGCTACAGACAATTTTCGGGCAACATCTACTGTAGGAAGCTGATCTCAGACCCCACAAAGAAATTCATTAAAGAATTAAAACAACTAATTAGCACATTTCCAGAACATACACATAATGAACTGGAAAATCTGATGCCAACAACACCAGCACTAGGAATCTTCTACATGTTACCAAAAATTCACAAATCTGGAAACCCCGGCAGACCAATTATATCGGGAATTGGCGTATTAATGGAGTGGATTTCTGGACTCATAGAAGGTATATTCAAACTACTGGTGCAAAACACAAACAGCTTCATACAGAGTACTACAGACTTTTTAAACAAACTGCACAGTATAGACCAGTTACCACCTGATACTGTTTTGGTCACAGTGGATGTTGTATCCTTATACAGCAACATCCCTCACAGAGATGGCGTAATTTCATGCTATGAATACCTGTGAAAAGTCACCATAGACAGCAAATATCCACTGGATGTGATAGCCAAACTTTTGGAATACATCCTTACACATAATTATTTCAACTTCAACACTGATATTTACCTTCAAAACATGGGGATGGCTAGGGTCACCAGGATGGCACCACAGTATGCTAACCTCTTCATGGCAGATCTAGAAGAAAAATTCTTTAGCACACAACATTTTAAGCCATTAAAATATAATCAATATATTGATGATATCTTTATGATATGGACAACAGGAGGGGAAAACTTAAAACCTTTTTTGACAGCTTCAATAAATTCCATCCTTCCATTAAACTCCAAATAAATTACTGAAAGTGTGTGCATTTCCTGGATACCACAGTCACACTAAAAAATGAAACACTGCAAACATCTGTGAACAGAAAACCTACAGACAGATGCAGTTACCTTCACAGCTCGAGCTACCATCACTCACATATCAAAACATCCATTATACACAGCCAGGCCATCCGGTACCATTGCATTTGTTGAAATCAAGATGACAGGGACAGACATCTTAGTACACTAAAAGAATCTTTCAGGCAGAAGGGATATAAAACCAGCACCATTGACAGGAATATCCATTCTGCACTCTCTAGATCTAGGGAAGAACTACTAAGGTACAAGCCACAGAGAACATCTGATCGCACACCTCTGGTAGTAACCTACAACCCAGAACTTGGAAAAACTATGGAAACTAATTAAAGATCTACAGCCACTACTGTCTGAAGATGAAACTTAAAAAAATATATTTCCCTCTCCACCAGTGCTTGCCTTCTGCCAACCGCCAAACCTGAAGCAGAAACTGGTGCAAAGCAAACTTCTCACTGAGCTCCAGCTAGGTGACAAAGGTACAAAACCAAGCAAAGCACCTCGATGCAAACTATGTACACATATCTCTCCTGAGGCATGTGTCATTCGTAATTGAAAAACATTTAATATCCAAAACTCATATACCTGTTCTACTAGCAATGTAGTATATATGATACAATGTAGAAAATGTGAGGAAGGCTGCTATATTGGTGAAACTGGATGGGAACTCAAAAGAAGAATGAATCACCACAGATTCACAGTCACCCGTAAAAATGAAAATACACCAATAGGGGAACATTTCTCAAAACCAGACCACTCCATCAGTGATTTTACTGTCAGTGTGTTAAAATGTAACTTTAAAAACAGTCAGGAACGGCAAACAATTGAACTAAAAATGATACAATACGTTAACACTAAAGAAAAAGGACTTAATAAAGATGTTGGGTTTTTAGCACATTACCAGTGATTATGCTTAAAATCGTGCTTCAGAGTTTCTTTTTAAACTCTCACATCACTCTCTGGCTCTTTTAACAGGTACCTTCTAAAGACAATGGTATCTATTTTTTTTCCTGTCTTGATTTTTTACAAATGTTAATTGATGGTCCAGAGCCAGACTAAAATGAAGCTGCCCTTTGATCTTACAACTTGAGCTCTTCAACAGACACACTCCAATGACAACTTGAGTCTTTCTGTTTGTAAGGAGTGTGAATTGGGAGATCACGTGATGCAGTCTACTGTACAATAGCTTCGGTGGAAGATCCCACAAAACTCTCCTCACTCCCGACTAGAAATACTTGTTAAAACTTATCTTTGGTGAGCAATTTACCTACCGTTCATTAGCACTGCCTACCAGGAAGCTATCTTACAATTTCGGGCATGATCAGCTCAGAATGGAGGCGGAGATGCGTGTTGCTCTCCTGAGGCATACTCCACCTACCACGCCAGAGAAGGCTCCCAAAAAAGTAAAGGCACAGCTGGGAACAGCTAGGAAAAGCTTGGTAGGACCACAGGAGCAGTTACCTCTCACCCTGGACAAATTTCTTGAAGAGTTTTGTCCTTTCAGGGAGGAGATGAGATCCCTGAGGGAGGGCATTAAGAATATCTCCTCCACCTTAGAAGACTTAACCAGGTGAACCGGAGACAGTGAGACCCATATTGTGTCAGCAGAGAGATGGCTTGATAAGGTAGACACAGTCATGTTGGAAACTAGACAGAAAATTGGCAAGCTAGAAGCAAAAATAGAAGATTTAGAAGGCCATAGTAGAAGAAACAACGTTGTGGTGATTGGGCTGTCGGAAAAAGAAGAGGGTAGTAACCCGGTTCTCTTTGCGCAAAAGTTTGTGGAGAAGTTGGCAGGGCCCTCGCCCTTTGGAGCAGCGTACATCATGGAGCGTGTGCATCGCGCCTTAAGACCAATCCCCCCGACAGGTTCGCAGCCCAGAACATTTATTTTTAAATTTCTAAATTTTCAGGAGAGACAACACTTGTTGACCAAGCTGAAAGAAATTAAAGATGTGCTGTGGGAAGGGAAAATGATCCATGTGGCCCAAGACCTTCCACTCACTGTCCGTTGGAGAAGGGATGCTTTTCACAAAATGGTTACAAAGCTCCTGGCTACAAACATTCATTTCCAGATGATTTACCCTGCAATCCTCCAAGTCTCCTTAGACGGAAAATGGAAAGTGTTTGAAGAGCCCAAGGTGGCGGAGGATTCACTTAAGAAGGCCCTTACTAACCTGTTTCATGATGGCTGAAGCGAGCTTAGGAGAAGCCTTTTGGTTGTGGGTCCAATTCAAAAGGACGCTGTGAGTATGTGCTGAACTCTGTGGCTTGGTACAGAAACCTTGCCATGAGACTTTATCTTCATTCCGGGACTCATTTGTACTACCCCAGGGGGTCTAAAAGTGCACATTTTATTTAATTACTTTTTTCTTTTCACTTAAGCACTGAAAGAGACTGTTGCCAATGTGAGACTCTCTTATTGCCCTGCTTTTACACTTTGCCCCACTCTAAATGAGAGACGTAGGCCACTAATTTCAACTGTTTTTTGGGGGGTACAGTTTTCTGTTTTCTACACTACTTCAGTTAATTAAATGAGCCCTACAGAGTCACAGGGCTAATTGTACATCCCTGGACAATGTAATACATGGGCTTAGTTGGGGTATTATATGATTGCTATATGTTTGTGTTTTGGAGTTTAGAGGGGTATAACAACATCTGAGGGGGACTTGCAGCGGAAATACTATAGAGTATTCAGACAGTCATCCCTGTTTGTTACCGGAGGTACCTTAGGTGGGGGGCCAATGGGGTTTGGGACCTTCTGGTTCTAGTTTGCACAGGAGGCCACCCTCGCAACCAAGTCCTATAACCACTGAGGCTTAGACAGGGCTCTAGGAAGAGGGAGGTTCTGGTTAGAAGCAAGGACAGTCATGCTGGGTAACTGTTTCTCATGCAACTAGTGGAATTCTAACTTGGGCAATTAACTTGACCCCTTTGAAGACTCATATAGGGGTCAAGGCTTTTATGGGTGTTGGCTGTGAAGCGGTATTATTTTGGTAATATGTGAAATACACACTGGGTTTTTAAATTTCAAATCCTTGCCTCATTTACTTTATCCACCTTTTTTTTTTTTGCACATCACCTGTGTGTTTGCTTTGACTATTGCGAGGGCTAGCCACATCTCACTGGTGCAGCAACGGCCGTATCTGTCGAAACGAACTTTAAAGCCTTTGTGATTTTTCCAATTCTTTGGTGCAAAGGGGGGAGGGTTCCCGCAGGTACTGCCGTAGCATTTCATTGGTAGGTGTATTAGGAGGAATGGCTCTGGAAGGGAGATGGATTGACTCAAGCTGTGTTGGTGGGAGGGGAGAGGGAGTGGGAACATTTCTGTTATAGCAGGCACATCATGTACATTAAAGGGATGCTTGGGGGAGGGGGGACTTCAATATGTTGCAACTGATTTTGTCAAACCTCAAGCCGGGTTGGGTTTGCGGGGTCTGTGGGGTGGTGGGGTGGGGGAGGGATGGAGGGGGAAGAGGGGTAATGGGAGAGGGATGTGGGGATGTGGGGGGCATGGCTTCACACTGGGGGAACACAAACATTTATGACTCCTGCTGGGCTGGTAGGCCACCAAATGGTCACTTTCATTATGGCTATGTAAGTAATGGCAGTCCCTAAAAGGTTTGTTACTTGGAATGTCCATGGCGCCAGAAACAAAACTAAAAGGTATCAAGTGCTGAAGCACCTCCAGCTTCTCAGAAGTGATATCTCCATGTTGCAAGAGACCCACCTGTTAGAGAAGGAAGGGGAATTACTTCACCACCAGTTTATTGGACAAGTCTTTAATGCAGGGGATAGTACCCAAAGTAGGGGATAGCCATTTTAATCGCCAGTCGAATCCCATTCACTTGTGAGGAGGTGGTTAGCGATCAGAAAAGGAGGTTCATGCTGATTAAAGGTTGCCTGGAAGGGACTACTGTAGTCTTGGGCAGTATATATGGGCCAAACGCAGACACTCCTAGCTTCTTCACTGAGCTATTACATGCTGGCTATCCTATTATACTCAGAGGAGACTGGAACCTTCCATTGTCCCCAGACCTAGATAAATCAGGGGCTACACAGAAGGGGATGTTGCCAGCCCAGAGATCCATCAGGGACCTGGTGGACCATCTGGGGTTGTGTGACCCCTTGAGGGTTTTGCACCCTACAACCCAGGAGTTTACTTTTCGCTCAAGTGTGCATAAAACCCAGTCCAGGATAGACTACTTTTTAATAAGTCTTTCCCAGTTAGTGGGGCCAACGGAGGCTCAAATTGACCCGAGGTAGTCTCTGACCATTCTGTTTTGTGGTGTTCACTGATTCTGTCCACTGATATGCCCAAGGAATCATTCTGGAAACTGAATAATCAGATGCTTAAAGATAGAGACGTAGTTGACCACATTACTCAAGAAACTGAAACTTTTATGAAAGCCAATCTGCATTCCACTGCTGGGCCTGATTTCAAATGGGGGGCTTTAAATGTGTTTTGAGGGGGATGTTCATAAAGTTAGCCATTAGAGGAAAAAAAGTAGGGACCAAAAAGCTTTATCCCTGTTGAAGGACATTCGTAGTCTAGAGGGTACTCTATCCCCAGCTACACTTGAGGTAGAGCATATACAGCTGCTTAGCCTTAGGGACCAATATTCAAGACTTCTTAGAGAGAAAGCAGATTATGCCATCTTAAAAGCAGGCACGAATATATTGACTAAGAAGAGAAGGCAGGGTGTCTTCTTGCCTTGTGGCTTAAAAAAGTGGAGGCCTCCAGAATTGTGATAGGAATCAGGTCCCAAGCGGATGGGTCCCTAACCCTTTCTCCTAGGGAAATCACTGGGAAATTCACAAAATATTATAAGGCTCTCTATAGTCCCATGAGAAACTTACCGAACCAGGGGGAATTCCAAGACTACCTAGATTACATTCTCCTCCCATCCTTACTGCCCGAGCACCAGGGGAGCCTGACTGTTCCCATTTTAGAAGAGGAAATCTCCACAACCATTTCAACTTTGTTGTCAGACAAAGCCCCTGGACCAGATGGTTTCTCTCCAAATTTCTACAAAACATTTAATAAAGTGATATCCCCCTGGCTAAAGTGGCTACACAAGTGGATCATTCAGGCCAATCCTATAGATTCTGCTCTTCTTGAAGCTATAATAATTGTATAACACAAGCCGGACAGGGATCCTGAGCAGGTCACCAGTTGTAGACCTATCTCTTTATTGAATTGCGACATTAAAATCCTGTTGAAGCTTCTGGCTAATAGACTTAAATGTGTACTACCCCAGATAATACACCCAGATCAGGTGGGATTCATGTCCAGACAGTCTCCCTCTGATCATTTTAGGAAACTCACTTATGTCTTCTCTGCATCCAGGGACTCAGAGGAACCAACAGACCTGATATCGCTGGATGTGGAGAAGGCATTTGATAGAGTAGATTGGCAATTTCTTTTTTGTACCCTGCGGAAATTTGGTTTCCCCTCTAAGTTTATCTACTGGGTGCCCTCATTGTATGAAAATCCTCAAGCCCGCATTTACTGCAATGGGGTGTTTTCTGAGAATTTTGCCCTTTATTCAGGTACCCGCCAAGGGTGTCCCCTGTCCCCCCTTTTATTTAAAATTTATCTTGAACCCCTCCTAGCATTGCTGAGAGTACGGGCAAGAGTTCAAGGTATCATGGTAACGGCGGAGGAATTCAAACTATCTGTATATGCCAACGACATCCTTCTGCATTTAAGACACCCCAGTAACTCAGTTCCAGTAGCCTTCTCTATAATAAACGGCTTTAACGCTATGTCCAATTACAAAATTAACCCAAGCAAAACAACAGTATTTCCTCTAAATAGTCGTCTCTCAAAGAGGGATATAGAAACACTAGGTCTGCAATGGTGTCCTCGTAAGATTAAATATTTGGGTCTTTTTTGGATTGGGGGAGGTGCAGATGAAGCACCTAAACTTGGATCCCCTGCTAAGTGTTATTCAGCAGGATCTTGGCAGATGGCAGTCATAACTCATCTCATTATGGGGCTGTATTAACTTAATTAAAATGAATATACTCCCCAGATTGTTTTACCCCTGAATATGCTGAACTCCTGGATTCCTTTAGCATGGTTTAAAAAAGTCCACACCATAATTTCCTCATTCATCTGGAAAGGCAAAATTCCCCGCAGGGCCTATAGCAAACTGGCTGTGTCCAAGAGGTACAGAGGGTTGAAATTACCATATTTGGGGATTTACTTTTGGGCCAGTCAATTGAATAAGGGCTTGAGATGAAGTGCACCCAGAGAATGGGAAATAGTAGATCCATATACCCCCGCATGGGTATTAGTGGAGAGAGAACAAATCTTACAGGTGGGACTATTGCTTGAGGCAGTGTTATACCTATCTCCCAAGGTCTTGCCGAAGGGCTTGGCCTCCTCCCCGGTTAACACTTTGGTAAGAATTCACACTCAGATGTGTTCATTCCTGGGGCTCAAAAACACCAAGAGTTTATACCAACCAGTTATAGGGAACCCCACCTTAAAATTGGTGGGAAATGTATTCCTGGGAACTGGATACCCCAACTTATGGGCTCTAGTCTAGGAGACTTCCACAAAGACAGCAAATGTCTGACCTCAGCTGAAATCATGGCTAATTTTAATACTGACAGGGGCCAGGTTTTTAAAGTGTATCATTTACATCATGTGGTACTTCAGGCATTAGGGGGTCTGATGGAAGCAAACAAGGATGAATTTTGGGTACTTTCTTGGGGACCTATATGTGGTTAACCTCATGCTGTCTCACTCTTGTATACGACTTCATTATCTAAATCCCTGGATGCTCATTACACAGACCCTAAGTATTGGTCGAAGGCCTTCCCACAATTTCAAGGAAAATGGGACTGCATCTGGAAGGATTTACATATTTACATTCCTCAAGACAGACTTAGGTTAACACAAGACCAGATCCTTAATGACATGTATTGGTCCCCGGTGAAATTACATAAGTTGGGATGCACACTGTCATCACTATGTACCAGATGTGGGCAGCATGAGGGAATCTTATATCATATATTTTGGGAATGTCCTACCATCAAAAAGCTCTGGGATATAATCAGAACCAATGCTGACCCCCTGTTAGGCCTTGATGATTTGTTCACCCTGGAAGTCTGCATTCTGGGCGCTTTCTCCTCTATCCCAGTGAGGAACCGTAGATACCATATAGCCTTAATGGCACTAACCTTGAAAAAACTGGTACTGCGCCATTGGATTGATAGCCAGGAAATACCCTACATAGAATGGCTCCAGGACCTATTGTTTAATCTCAGAGCAGAACAGTTGATGGCTAGTCTATGGGGCTCCCTGCCATGCTATAAAAAAGTATGGGTTGGTTTCCACTCTCTCTACATGTTGCAGCGAGGCATGTCCACAGGTTAAGACCTCTAGTTTGCGAGTAATGAGAGCGCATATAGATTTGACTTGTTGAAAACAGCTGCCAGGGCACTTAAGGTGTACATAAGATGTGACAGTGCAAAGCCGTGGGGTGAGGGGAGGGCATGACTGGTAAATGATTTGCTTTCTCCTGTGCATGTATGTTATATAACCTTGTCAGGCTGTACTTTGACAACTTAAATAAAGTTTGAAATTCAAAAAAGGAGTGTGAATTGGCTGTAATGTTTTGATGTGTAAGCTGCTAGTTTATGTCTTCAATCCACATTCAACCTCTATATCTGTCATGCTGTTCAGCTATTTTCACTTTGACCTGAGGAAGAGAGTTCTATCTCTCAAAAGCTAGTCTCAGAAATAATTTTGTTAGTCCAATAAGAGGTATCTCCTGCAACATATTTGTTGTTTTTTTTTCTCTACATTGCTGACTGGACTAACACGGCTACCACATTTCTTTTTTTCAAACTTGGAAGGTACTGCATTTGGCCGTAAAACATGGAAAATGAGCAAGCTGACCAAGAAGGAAACCAAACTCAATAGTGACATATTCTTCCTCTCAACCTGTAAGAAAAGGAATACTACTTCAAGAGGTCTCTTCATTAAGAACCCACTAGCCACAACACACAACTCATGTATGCACAACGACTCTACAAGTGTACCAGTGAGAGACTGCAAAATGAACTTATACACCAACTGTGCAGAAAAAAGAAAATGATAAAATCACAAACTGGCCAAATACTTCAAAACCTGTAACAGCAAAATAGAAAATGAACTGAAGAATTAGAAAAGGAACTCCAGTGCCTCTACATAAGAGAACAATGAGCTGCAATTAAAAGGAAACAAAGGAAACTACATATTCTCCTACAGAAAGAGCATGATGGTTTCATGCCTCACAATGACAGTGATATAGAAACTGAGGAGGTTACCTTCCTGTGGACTGCTCCCAGAACAACACAGACTAGAGAGGAGATCAGGTCACAGTGCACACAACAGTCAGCCCCAGAGGGGACCTTAGACCTTTAGCCTCTTGGAATTAAAACTATACAGCATACAATGGATCCTACCTTGCCACACACCAGTAGACAAATGGAAGTGAATGTACGCCCCAGATATGGATCCACAACGAACACTGAATCAGATCTCACTATGACTGCCAACTGGATGACCATGTCCAAAGGAATCATTAACCTCTCCAGCCATCTGGTATCACAGCTAGAAATGTCAGTTCTCTCTAAAGGTCTGACATTCTGTCCCTCTTCAAAACTTGATGAAATATAGCTGTACTCAGATCTGGAGGAATTCTTTAGAAGGTTACAACTGAGAGAATTCTTTCACTATCAAGAGGGCATATCTGATAGAAGTTAAAATCACAAAAAGAAGCACTCCCACTTCACTCCATCGAGTGGACATAACCCTAAACTGGGCTACTATATAGACAGTTTTAGACACAGGGTACAATTACAAATCTCCAGCAAACAGAGAAAAATTCTGTACAATCTCTCACCTTTAGAAAGAAAAGCAATTGGTAACCTACAAAATAATAAAAGCATCGCCATTAAACCTGCTGATAAGGAGGGTGCGGTTGTGATCATGGATACAGACAACTACATACAGGAAGGCTACAGACAACTTTTGGACAACACCTACTACAGGAAGCTGACCTCAGACTCCACAAAGAAATTAATTAAAGAATTAAAACAACTAATTAGCACATTTCAAAAACACACACATAATTAACTGAAAAATCTGATACCAACAAGGCCAGCACTAGGAACCTTCTACATGTTACCAAAAATTCACAAACCTGGAAACCCCGGCAAACCAATTATATCAGGAATTGGCACATTAATGGCGGGGATTTCTGGACTCTTATAAGGTATACTCAAACTACTGGTGCAAAACACAAACAGTTTCACACAGGATACTACAGACTTTTTAAACAAACTGCACAGCATTGACCAGTTACCACCTGACACTGTTTTGGTCACAATGGATGTTGAATCCTTATACAGCAACATCCCTCACAGAGATTGTGTAATGGCATGCTATGAATATCTGTGAAAAGTCACCACAGACAGCAAATATCCACTGGATGTGATAGCCAGACTTATGGACTACATCCTTACAAACAATTATTTCAGCTTCAACACTGATATTTACCTTCAAAATATGGGGACAGCTGTGGGCACCAGGATGGCACCACAGTACACCAACCTGTTCATGACAGATCTAGAAGACAAATTCCTTAGCACACAAGATCATAAGCCATTAAAATATTATTGATATATTGATGACATCTTTATGATAAGGACAGCAGGAGAGAAAAACTTAAAACAATTTTTTTGACTGCTTCAATAAATTCCATCCTTCCATTAAATTCCAAATAAATTACTCAAAGTGTGTGCATTTCCTGGATACCACAGCCGCACTAATAAATGGAACACTGCAAACATCTGTGAACAGAAAACCTACAGACAGATGCAGTTACCTTTTCAGCTCAAGCTACCATCCCTCACATATCAAAACATCCATTATGCACAGCCAGGCCATCCGGTACCACTGCATTTGTTCAAACCAAGATGGCAGGGAAAGATATCTTAGTACACTAAAAGAATCTTTCAGGCAGAAGGGATATAAAACCAGCACAATTGACAGGGATATCCATTCTGCACTCCATAGGCCTAAGGAATAAGAACTACTAAGGTACAAGCCGCAGAGAAGATCTGATTGCACACTTCTGGTAGTAACCTACAACCCAGAACTGGATAAACTATGGAAAATAATTAAAGATGTATAGCCACTACTATCTGAAGATGTGACTCTAAAAAATATACTTCCCGCTCCACTAGTGCTTGCCTTCCACCAACCACCAAACCTGAAGCAGAAACTGGTGCAAAGCAAACTTCCCACAGAGCTCCAGCTAGGTGACAAAGGTACACATCCATGCAAAGCACCTCATTGCAAACTATGTGCACATATCTCTCTTGAGACATGTGTCATTCATAACAGAAAAACATTTAAAATCCAAAACTCATATACCTGTTCTTCTAGCAATGTACTATATATGAATCAATGTAGAAAATGTGAGGAAGGCTGCTATATTGGTGAAACTGAGCGGGAACTCAAAACAAGAATGAATCACCACAGATTCACAGTTACCCATAAAAACTAAAATACACCAGTAGGGGAGCATTTCTCAAAACCAAACCACTCCATCAGCGATTTTACTGTCTGAGTGTTAAAAGGCAACTTCAAAGACAGTCAGAAATGGCAAACATTTGAACTAAAAATGATGCAAGATTTTGACACTAAAGAAAAAGGACTTAATAAAGATGTTGGTTTTTGTAGCACATTACCAGTGATTATGCTTAAAACAGTGCTTCAGAGTTTCTTTTTAAACCCTCGCATCACTTTCTGGCTCTTTTAACAGGTACATTCTAAAGACAATGGCATCTATTTTTTTCCTGTCTTGATTTTTCACAAATGTTAATTGATGGTCCAGATCCACACTAAAATGAAGCTGCCCTTTGATCTTAAAAGTTGAGCTCTTCAACAGAGACACTCCAGTGACAATTAGAGTCTTCCTGTTTTTAAGGTGTGTGAATTAGCTGTAATGCTTTCATGTGGAACTGCTAGTCTATGTCTTGAATCCATATCCAACCTTTATATCTGTCATGTTGTTCAGCTGTTTCCACTATGACCTCAGGAAGAGAGTTTTATCTCTCGAAAGCTAGTCTCAGAAATAATTTTGTTAGTACAATAAAAGGTATCCACTGCAACATATTTGTTGTTTTTTCCGCTACCTGTAAATCTAACCAACCATAAGCTACCACAGTGCATCCCATGGACAATTACACCACAGAAATACCTGTAGTTACTTTAGCCATCATACCAACTGTGCATATACAAGTATAGTTATGACATCATGCCCAAATACGGCATATATTCCATAAAAAAACTTCAAATCAGTCTCCATACATATTCGATTGCCATCAGGACTGCATTTACAAATCTTCCTCTACTTATCTACTAATCACTTAAGGCAGTCCTCCTATTAGGCATGTACAGACTCTCCTCTACTCATTTCTAATGCATGGCTGCCTACTTAGCTACCCATTGCTCGCTGCTACATTCTTTGCCTCCAGACTTTACCTTAACAGTCTGTCTTTACACAGGTCAGATCATTCACCTGTGTCTGCACAAATTATTGCAATTCCCACAGTTCACTACTGGTAGCACATTGATCAAATCATGCTCTCCCAGCTCATTATGCTCCCGCAGTCCCTTGGTCATGTGTCATTCATCCCCTTGGAAATCTGAGCTCCATTTGCCCTTCCTCAATTGGATCTGCTCCACACCTAGGATTCTACATTCCTTCAGAAAAGGCCTACTTTTTATATTCCGGATCATCAGTCAATCTACACTGCCCATGGATCAAAGATGGATGATCATCTCCAAGGCACTCAAAGACTCTCTTCTACTCACATTCCACTTCATGGTAGCTTTCTTAGCGACTCCTCACTCACTACTGAATCCCTCACCTCCAGACCTTATCTTGAAAATAAAACCTTACTCAAGTTCTATCATTCACCCATGACTTCTCATATCATGGCATATCCACCCTCCACTGCTCAGTAATTATCGATCAGTTCATGCCCTCTCTGCTCAGTACGTCCATGCAACCCCCTACGGACAAGCAACCTTCATCATCTCGGAAATCTGGGCTTCATTCACTCTTCTCCAACTGGATATGCTCTCACACTTAGGATTCCACAGCTCCTACAAAAATACTGACTCTTCAACCTCAGGATCATCGTTCAATAGGCATCGCCCATGGCTTAAGGATGGACCGACATCTCTCTAAGAAGATCAGCTTCCCTACATTAGCTATGGTTACTAGAACCTAGGTCCTGCTCCTTTTAGCATGCCCAGAGGATGGGCAGACCACCGGCCATGGGTCCTCAGAGGTTTCCTCCACCCGGAGAGGGGTCCTCTCCTGAGTGCCAGGGGGTCATACGCTCCATGAGTTTGAGGAGGTTTTTTTGGGGGCCAAATATTCCCTACAGATTACTACCTATATACCTACTACTCAAGGGTGGGAATAGAGTTAAGCCACAAAAAGTACTACAAGTTACACAAGCACCATATACCCCTTCACTATTCCACAAACATTGAATGGGAGGGCTTTGCCCATGGTTCAATGTGGGGAATAGCTCCTCCCACAACCTCTACTTAAGCCCTCTGCTAACCACACCTCTCTTGCTTAGGGAGTGTTTTCCATCCACCTCCATCCCCTCCTCCTCCTCCCCCTCCTTCTCCAGTGCTCTTCTCACCCTTGTTCCTGGACCTTCTATTCCCTACAAATTACTACCTACATACCTACTACAGTACTCAAGGGTGGGGATAGAGTTAAACCACAAAAAGTACTACAAGTTACACAGGCACAATATACCCCATTGCTATTCCACAAACATTGAAATAATGACTCAGTGTAAGTTTCAGTCCTCATGCATCACTTTTTTCCAAGGCATCTGAGTATGTAAGTTATAATCTCCACTACATCTCTCTGGTAGCCAACTGTGCAGTCTATAGTTAGGGTTAAATATTTCACCAGAGAGAGAGATTATTAGATACTGATGATGGATTTTCAAAAGAGCTAGATTGCTGCAAACCCCGGGTGCAGCACAGATATGGCACACTGGCCTTGCAGCAATCTAATGGGATTTTCGATCCTCTGTGGCAATTGCCTCAATGTCGGCCATGTTTTTGTGGTCTAGCTTGCGTTAATCCTGGGGACTTGTGCTGTGTGGAATTTTCAGATTCCGGTGGAACGAAATTTTGCAGAACTTTTGAAATTCTGCCGAATTTTGCCACAAATGGAATGGCGGAATTCTATGGTAGAAATATGCAGAGTGAGTTTTTTCACAAACTTTTCGCAGAATTTTATTCTGCAGATCTCAATATTTTCCACAGAAATGGTTGCAGAATGATTTTCTGGAGGAAAATGCTGAATATTATTCCAAGGATCACAGCAGGTAGAATTCTGCAGAAAAAAAACAGCTAAATTCTGGTGGAAATCCTGCTGGCGGTATTGGTCATTCCATGTTAATTTCAGTGGTGGAATTCTGCATTCCGTACAACACTACTGGGGACCCTTTTTATGGTGCTTGCACCTAAGATTTGGTGCAAACTGCTGTAAATTGGGTAAACTGTCATAACTGCATCTGTACTGGGGAAACTGAATGCAGTTGCAGCAAAAGTGTTTCGCATACTGGCAGAATCAAAGTGTTGTGGTGCAATACTTGATGCAAGCCTATACCAGCCTTCAAAAATCCAGCCCCATTAACTCTCATCTCCCTTTTTTGTACTTTTCCAGTTCATTGGATTCAGCCACTGTAATACCCACATGCCAAACAGGGATGACATACTTCAAGGCAGATCTTCCCTCCAGCAAAAAAATCCAGCCCCAAGTTCAATAAGATGTGTATCTGCCAATGGACAGGAGCTGAAGCAGAGTGTGAGAGTCTTGTGAAAGATGCACACTTTTTGAATAGTGAGGCCAGAGCTAGAGACTAAGAGTGATACTTACCCCACATCACTAGATGTCCATCTGGAGCCTCTTTTCATTTCAAACTAATGGCAGCCTGGACTGTCTGGACTGTCTGCCAGCAAGCAGGGGAATCACTTTGCATGTCTGCCCACACTCATGTCTACCTTGCCTGCCTCCTGTTGTGCTTATTTACACACAGATATGAGCAGTATGCCCTGCCACACTAGTGGCCAAATGCAGCACCACAGAAGTTTACATCTTAAATCACAACAGAAAGATGTCTGGAATTGGCACATGTCTTGCTAGAGGTGCACCAGTTTCATAGCCAGGGGACCAAGGGGGTGGGGGGGTGACTGCTCCCCCTGTCCATCCTCTAGCTCTGCTTGTGGGAACTGGGCAAGGGTGTGTGGGGGGTAATGCTATGAAATAATTTCACAAATAATGGTTTATTTAAATCTGTACTTTCCTTTTTTGAATCTTTCTAGTCCTTTGGTTTATAACATATTTATTGTACTAGTAGCGGTTGTCTCTTGTGTGCTAATACAGCCTCTGAGACCACTCTTATGGTTATAAGAGTGGTCTCACATGGATTCTTTGGGCATGAGATCCACAAACTGAAAGTGAGCAGTTCTGATACCCATAGCATGTAAGTGAGACCACTCTTAAAACTATAAGAGTGGTCTCAATAGCTGTAGTTATCTATAGTATAAGGTAGAGAGCTATTATTAACTGAATGTGGTGAATTTCCAGTGTTATTGTGCCATCGTGGTGATGTCAAGAGGTTCTTGTATGCTCTTGAGTACATCACTACGATGGTACAACAACACTGAATGCCATCTCGCACTGCTGCTTCTGTCTCCAATCACGGCTCCTGTGTTCAAACAGTTCAGTGGTGTCCGATTACCGCCATTGCTGAAGTACTGGGAGTGCTGCACCAAGGAAGACCAGGAGTGATACTGCGGACTCCAAGGTAAATAGGTTTATAGGAGGCTCATTCTGATTTACTTATTTAAAATAAATACAGTCTGTGTGTGTGGAGCCAGAGTGGGGCTTGATCATGTGGGGGGTTGAAACAGCCACACAATGCTGAGGAGATGCAGATTGGGACAGGCTGGGCACAAGGGGAAAAACATACCAAATACACAAATTTCTCAAGAAATGCTTGGTCAGTGTTTAACAGTTGCCCATACACTAAAAAAGACAATGGATGGGCAACAGTAAATAACAACATTGAATTCACTTCTCGAGGTTATATGACAACAGAAAAATTCAAAGCATTTACAACAGCTTCTCACAATGAACACAGTGTTGCTGTTCACTGTTGCCCATCCATTATCCTCTATAGTATTAATTGAGATTAATAATATATTAAAGTGTAAAAACAAAACTTCCCCGAACAGCCCATTTCCAGGGCTGCTAAATGTGATGCACTCTTCACAGAATAAGGATGTCTCATGTGCAGAAGAAAGGAGCACTCTGGTTGGTTGGAAGTGCCCCCTCAATCTATAGTACATTATAACACTGTTCCTGCTATCCTTTCTGGGCTGTGCACAGTCACACAGGAATTTATTTATTTTTGGGAGGACAGCGGGACAAGCAAACATCTGATCAGAGCTTAAAAAAGTTACAGCATGCTCTGTAGGCTGTTGAATCACCCAGTGCTGAAGCCTTGCTCTGATGAAAGCTGCAGGGGATTCTGGGATTTGTAGTTACAGAAAATGTCAGCTTGGAAGTCATTAGAATCATTCTAATACAATCTACTATACTGCAGTAAACAGTAAGTAAAAAAATATTTGCACACAAAGTGCAAATTGGGACCCATCCCACACTTAGGTGAGGGACTCATAGTGCTGACTGTTACCCTTTAAACTCCCAAGTGCTCTGATCCACCCAGCTGCAAGCATGAGTAGAAGCGAGACCCCAGTGGAAATTATGTGTTGCGTCTCAGCTAGGCTAGCCTCAGTCAATAAATTGTAAAATAAATAAATAAAGGCACAACCCATCTATAGTATATTTTACTGTGATGAGTTATCAGAAGTACAGGACATCAGCTTATTCATGTTTTACTGGTCCACGTTACCTGAAGTACAGGAAAACAGCATGCATAAAATTAAATCCATTGTATAGATTTGGACAAAAGTATAAAAAATGCACAGAGTATTAGAATGCCTGCAATACATGTTTATAAACATGAAACACTTCAGTTTTTTTAGATATTTTTCATGATAGGGACCTTCATGACAGAGACCTGCAAGGTCCCAGGAAGTAAATGATATCTGAGGCCCAGTTCACATGTACTAGGGACTGTCGTTAAGTGTTTGTCAGGTCATTTAGCAACTGCTTTGACTTTGTGACTCACTGTGTCACTAAGTTGTGACTGGGTGAGAAAGAACTGGTTGTAAACTGAATTCAGTGTGGGTCTGGAACATTGCATAGCCATCACAAGACAACGGGGTGAAGGAGTGTCCCACTTGGTGCTACAGAGTGTTCAAAATGGACACTGTCAGTCCACTTTAGGACTCAGAGTTTCTCTGCTTTTAAAAACACATCATGACGGGTCACATTTGGTGCAGACTGCTGATGTAGCTGGTAGTTTTTTCTTTTTTGCCAACCATATTGGTGTTACTACACAAAAACTTATTTGTTTACAGTCTTTGACCAGCTCCCACTGCATCTCTCCTGGACTTGGGAACACCAACATCGCAGTCCAGTTACTAATGATGCAGTAGAGAGGCAGGAGACTATTGTATTATGAGTTGTTGCACTGTTTGTAGCGTTCCTTATATTCAGGAAGTGTGCAATATGAGTAGATCAAGGATTTGAAACAAAACAAGGTTGGCTATAAGTACGCCATTAGCATGTATTTCTGTTTCACTAAGAAAGAAATCAAAGAGAGCATCTAGCAATGTCAGTGAATTTTAGCAAAGGTAAACAATCACAAAATGTGGATTTTCAGCTGGATGAAATATGATGCAAGAAAGGTTGACAGTGTCCTTTTAGTTGCTATGGAAGTAGGTTTGGGGTCATTGGGCCACCAGGGAGGACACTATGTCAGTATGAAAACTAAAGAAATCACAGGCCCTAAAACTGGCTTTGAGGTAAGGGTTGTATGGGTGTGGAGAACACTTCACCAGTTTCTGAGAACTAGCAGATTGGCACATACGATAAGACTGGCACTGTGCACCTATATGTTGTAACCCCATCAGAGTCCCTTTTCAGTACTGTTTGCCAACACTGCTGGGGCTCTTGGGGACCCTGTCCCTATATTCAAGGGCCCAACCAGACTTCTTATGCTGATTGCAGAGTCAGTATCTGTCTGTAGGGTTACCACCTTTTAAGAAGCCCAAAGTGGGAGATTTCTTACTGAAACATGATTTTTCGCAGGACAGTATGTAACCTCGACCAGAGCAACAGACTTCTTTTCTCTATATTATCAGAATTAAGGCTAAGTATTGTAGTTTCTTGGTTGCTTCTACGGTTTCATATAATCTCAATGTACTTTAGTTAAGGTACTATAGTTTTCTACAAGATTTAGTGGAAAGTTAGAAAATATTTTTTCTACTAAAAAGTCAGGACATGTAGTATTTTTCATGTTTTTTTGCAGGACACAGCTGCCCAAATCAGGACTGTCCTGCAAAACTCAGGACAGGTGGTAACCCTATCTGTCTGGGACCTGAGTATCACAGAAATCCTGAACTGGGCAGGAGAGGTCCAATGCAATAGCACTGCCCTTAGATGTAGTGTCTTATATGCAAATTACACACCGGTCTGGAAGCCTCTCAACTTTATGAGTTAATAGTCACTGTTGTTTACCTTTCATTGCCAGCTCTGTTCAACACTTCAGAACAATGATCATGTCATTATATATGGGATAAAAATGGTGGAAGCAGCAAATGCTTTATTCCAACCCAGCTCTGTGCAGGACATATATAGGATAGTGCACGGGGAAAGGTTGACAACAGGGCTATTCTTTCACTGAGTTGGCACTATGACGACGGATTACTTCGAGAGCGCAGCTTGAGAGGTAATCCGTGGTCATAGTGCCAACAAGGTGAAAGATGCCTTGTTGTCAACTATTCCCCATGCACTTTTCTTTATAATGTATGGTGGAACGTCGTTTTTTTTTGGGGGGGGGAATCACTACAGCATGTTTCTGCTTCAAAACATTTTTACTGGGTTACTAGAAGGAAAAAAGAACTTTACATTTTGAACGTGTTCACGCTTGACATTTTAACTGTTTAAGAACTTTACTTTTTGAACGTTTTAACGCTAAACATTAGTACTGCCCCCGACATTGCTGCTTTCGCTATGTGTCCTGTCTATGGAGTGAGCCCTAACTTTCAAATGCTGCTCAAGGACACAGTATGGCATTCGCAGTGTAGTAGAAAAAAATCATTCTGCTGCACTGCGAACGTCACTAGTATGTGACTACAAGGTTTCGACAACGATGGATTTCGGTGGAGAACGACGTTTCACCATACACTATAAATTGATAACCATGCACAGTCTATACTTTCTCTGCTCATCAGCCATGAAAACCCCAAACACAGTACTTTAATGGAGGACCCCCCAACGTGTCCTGGTGATCACCCTTCTCCAAATGTGACACTGGCAGGAATATGATATTGCGCCACTGAGCACCTATTCCTCTTAGCAACCCCAAGTTTTTCTCATTCAGGCAAAATAAATCAGGTCTTCCAATCCCTAGCACAATGGCAGGCCTCAAACCCCTAAAATAACTTCCCAGTATGGTTATCTCTGATCTAGAGCACCAAGCACTCCACTGATACAGGTAGTCTCCTCAAGGGACTCAGCTGGTACTAGCCATTCTTGGCACCCTTCTTCCTACAGTGAGTTGTACAAGCTTTGACTGTCTCTCTGTCTCTCTCTCTCTCTCTCTCTGTCTTCAGCCTTCCTGCTGTCAGACCAGAGAGTCCTGCAAGATGTCATTGCCCCTGTCTGCTGTCATAGATCTCTGAATAGAGGTTTTGACTGTGGGGGGGGGGGGCTTGCAGGAACACAATCACTGGGAGCATAGACTCACTGAATGTAGACATGTGGTGGAGAAAACATGGAGATTACTACCAGACAGAGTGAGCTTGACCCATTCCATACCTAGGGCTCACCAACCTTAACCCCAGGCCCAGCAGGCGCTCACAGCCACATGGTTGCAGCCATGATCCTTACACCCTGTCTTGCTCTAATCTTCTCACTCCAACCACCCACCTCCTTTAACAGGGCCCTTTACATCTTATGTGTGCAATAACATGTATGAGCACAACCACATGGCAAGGAGACAGACTGAGCAGTAATCACCAAACCTGTGGTGGGGGGTGTTACATCATTAGGTTCCACTAGGATCTGGCAGCTTTATTTGGATTGCAGCTTAGTAGCAGGGTGGACTTCACAATGAAGACCAACTTCTGTGTACAGCCACAAAGTGTGTAGGCACAATGAGGTGCCTGTTTGCACTCTGTTTTCACCTCTACACTTTGTAACTGAGAGTTCAGCCACAGGAAGTCATGTACTTACCCATGTCAGCACAGCAGCACAGCAGAAGATCATTAGGGAGTTTGAAGGTGGAGGACGTGTTCTGAGGGTATGCCTGGATCTTGATTTGTTTTAACAGTTAACCTGCATATATTCATGGTAACTGTGGCTTGGTGTGTGCTTTCCCTTTCTGTTGAACTCCTGTGAGGCTAACTAACACAGGTCATTGACCCACACATGCACTGCACACTTCCCTGCATCTGTGGCTGAACACAGTAGCTAAACACTGTGAATGGTAGGGAACTAAGTCCACAGAACGCAAACATTAAAGTACACAGTTATGTGATTTGCAGCTTTTTCCCCGGCAAAGGTATGTGAATAAACTGATGCACAATGTACTTCTAGTGGGGGAGAAGTCCAGAGATACAGTAACTTCAAAATAGTCAGACTGAGCTCTATTCACAATGATTTATTTATTTGAAATTACTCCAATTGCAATAACTCCGTGAGACGCAGCATCTTGTTTTCATGGGGGTTCCAGGGAGGACAACAGTCAACAGGTTCATATAGTCCAGTAGGAATAGTTACTTAGAGGCAAAAATATACACAGGAAAAAAAAACAGTAGAGGTAAGCACATTCAAGCAATAATCAAAGCAAGCTAATAAAGCTGGCTGCTTATAAAAGTTTTCTGGGTTCTGGGATGGTGGGGGGAAGGGTGGGGTTCTTTTCCTTTTTCTTTTGTCATTACTGTTGTTCAAATGTTGTTTGTTGTTGTTCGTATTCTTTGTCTTTTGTCTTTTTAAAAAATGTAATAAAGTATATTCTATTAAAAAAATAAACCTAGGCACATGTGCACCACTTTATGTGTTGTACAAATCCATGTATGGAGAGGCCTTCTGTAGCATAACACAGGCTAGCTAAGTGAAAATTTCATATAAGCCAGCTCACTATACCTATAGCCTATGGTGTGGGAATTAACTTAGCAAACATTCTTCTAAACTGTGGAAATTTCAGATATAAAAAATTCTGCAGGAAGACTCCTCTGAAGCAGAAATGTATGACTTCACCCAGCTATGAAAAAAACCAAACAGACTGGACCTATACCAGCCAGTAAATAAAAAGTATCTGAGAGTTAAGAGCCCAGCTAGAGATGAGAGCTATGGAAAGGTATAATTTTGCAGTTATCTGAAAAACAATGTATTACTTATGTCTTTATCATGCATACAGTTGAGAAGTTTGAACAACAGTTTTATGGATTTATTGTGCATCTGCTAAACAGAGAAAAAAAAAACATTAGTCATTTATTAGTCAGACAGTAGATCCTAGTAGGGACGTGCGACTAACAAGTAGTATTTCCTGAATACCATGAATAATGCACTATTTGTTATTTGGATTTGAATAATGAGTAGTGACACTATTCATGGCTAGTCATGTTCAGGAAACACTAAACAAAAAAAATTGAAAAGGGAAAAACAACCCCCACCCTCCTCCCTAGACCAATTGCATGAAGACCAACCCCCATCCCCCCACCCTCTGCAAAGAGCCCACTCCCACCCTCCTCCCCCAGCACCCACAATTTCAACAGATTTACAAAAAAACTCCCATGATGGGAAACTGTCACAAACTGCCCACTTCCAGGGCTAGCCACTGTCTCCACTTGCCATTATTATTTATTTATTTATTTATTTATTTATTTATTTTTATTTAGTTTTTGATTGCTGGGTAAGTGCTCTAGACAAAGAAATTATCTATTTTTAGTCATGACCAGGGCGAGTTACAGGCATAGGTAAAAGCAATCATATCACAATGGTTACTATTACATAGTACAGACTTGAGTCAAACACATTATAGTATAGACAGGCACAGTGATACCTACTGTACAAGAGAAATTAGACATTACACTAGGCTATCCATAGATACAGGGGAATACACAATACAGCTTCAAGGAGACAGACCATTCGGTATAAGTAAATGGAGAAACTATTCCAGACAGTCTCGTGGTGGCAGACCTCACCGTCTGTCCTTACCTGCTATTTAAAAGCAGGCGAGAGTGATAAGTGCCTGAATATGTGCTGAAGGGATATGCAAAGGAAGCCTAACTAGGTGTCTTCCCCAAGGGTTAGGTTACAAGTGCATCTGTCAGAGGCCAGGAGGTAGGCAAAGAGCTCATTTTAAAGATAAGGTGTATAGTGGAGTGCCTCACAGTTGAAGGAAGGGAGTTCCATAGCTTTGGGGCGGACACTGCAAATGCCTGCTCACCCATCTTAGTGGTGCATTTGGGTGTGTTAAGGAGTGACATTTTGGAAGATCTCAGTGGGTAAGTCTGATGGGCTGAGTTCATCAAGCATGCAAGGGACATTGGTATTCTAGTTCTGATGATACTGTCAATTGTACATCCTGTGGCATAGACTTGGTAAGCGGTGGGAGAGAGCCAGCCCAGACTGGAGTAAAGTATGCAATGGTGGGTGTGCCTAGGTACTGATAGTGCAAAGTGACAGATACTATTATAACACGTGTCCCACTTCTGCAATAGTCCCTTGTTCACGTCTTTAGAGGAAGTGACTCCACAAGTCAGGTTGGGTCGCAATACCCCCTGCATGATCGCTAATTTTGCCTTAGAGTTTAAGGATGCTCTGACTTTGTAGGCCAATTCCAGCTTGATATTAACCACCTTACAAGTGTTAGTGATATGTAGGCTGAAATCCAAAGGAGGGTTGAGGGTTTTACCCAGGTATCTGAAAGAGTACACCAAATTCAGGAGTGAGCCAGCTGAGCCATGTATGGCCAGTGTTGCAGAGCTGGCTTTGACCCTTGGTTTAGTTAAATAAATCATCCCCCCACCACAGGAGCACCACCCAAGTCCCACCCTCCTCCCCACAACACCCACATTTCAAAGAATTAGTTACAAGTCCCCCCAGGTGCAAGAAGATGAGTGACACAACCTGCCTTCCTCCATGGTCAGCCTCTTAGTAACAGCACCCACAGTGGAAGAGAATCTGACAATCCTGGACCAAGTCATGTCCAGACTGTGGTGGTATGGAGTGAGAGTGAAGCTAGTCAATGTCAGTTTCTACAAGATTCTACTGAGTACCTTGGCTATCAAATCGACTCCCTGGGCCTTCTACCCAACAGAGAGCAAAGTGGAAGCAATTGTCAGTGCATCGCCACGAACAAATATGGCTGCGTTAAGCTCATTCTTGGGCCTGTTGAACTACTATGGACGTTTTCTGGTGCACTTGGCCATATTGTTGAAACCACTGCATGACTTGCTACAGAAAGAAACTGAATGGAATTGGTCACTGCAGTGTGAGGAAGCATTCCAGTCTTGCAAGCAACAGTTCCTGAACAGCAAGTGCTAGTGCACTATGATCCAGCAAATCTCTGAGACTGGCATGTGATACATCCGCATATGTGATAGGCACAGTAATCTCTCATGTGTTACCTTCAGGGGAGGAACACCCAATTGCTTTTGCTTCAAGGACCCTGGCATTGATTTTCAAAGAGCCTTTAGCTCGCTGCAATTTGTGGCATTCTAGGGCTGAGGCAAACTTGGGGTGTGTCAGGGACCCTGTGCCCTATTTTATAAAAATGGGAGTCCTTGCACCAAAGATCTGAGAGTTGCTGCAGCTACAGGGTTGCAGTGAAGATTTGGCAGACCTGTGGGGTTTGATGGAGGGATCCATCAACCCCCCAGCCAGTGCAACACTAGAGGGACCTGCAAAGGTGGGGGGGGTGAATATGCCTGCAAGGAGGGGACATGGGGCAGAAGGAGCAAGGGAGGTGGCCTAGGAAGTGATGGGGACATGGTGGCAATGTGAGGGTGATGAGGTGGCACCCTGCAAAGGTGTCATGCAAAAGTGCAGACAGCCAATTGGCCCAGGTACAGGGAGTTTGGCAGGAAAGAACCAGGACCCAGCCTCAGCTGGACACAGCCATGGCACCTGCCCCATAGGTGCCAATGATCCCAGCATCGTATGCGGGCAGCAGTGGCTGTTGGTTGTGGGATGCAAGTGGTGGATGAGAACAGTCCCTGGACTCCACGACAGTCCTCTGGTACTCAGCCCCCCCCACCTGGAAGCGGGCTGCTGCTCGCCTATGGTGTTGGGGTCATTGGCACTTATGGGGCAGGTGTCAGGGCTGTTTTCACCTGAGGCTGGGGCCCAGTACCATCCTGCCAAATCCTCTGTACTCAGGCTGATTGGCTGTCTGCACTTACGAAGGTCTCCCCTGTAGTGTACCACCTCATTACTCTCACATTACCACCGTACACCCATCACTCCCTAGGCCACCCACTGTGCACCTTTTGCCCTTTCTGCTCAGACTACAGGGGTTGCATTATCTATTAAAATGCCCTTGTGATAGGATTTACATTGAAAAAACAGAAAGAGCATTAAAGTCCAGAGTAAGTGAGCATAAGAGTGCTGTCTGCAGACAAGATATATCCTCGCCACTAGCAAGACATTTTCTTGAAGCCCAACAACAGCTACCAAACTTACATTTCTTTGGATTGGAAAAAGTGGAACAGAACACAAAGGGAGGAGATTACAGAAGGAAATTACTGCTAAGGGCAGCTTACTACATAGATTTCAATCCACAGACCCCAAGTATGGACTAAATTATGCCATTGACTGGCAACCAATATTATAGATTATTTTAGTGGGTTCACCACAACATAACCCAGACAGACCGTCTTAGGGTAGCTGGTTCATTCCACTGGGGTGTCAAACAGATGAGGCATACTGATGAGTCCTGGTAGGATGAAACACGTGTCTGTGTCATCTGTTAGCACCCTTTGCAAACTGTGTGAGAGGCCTTTCGGCACCATGCAATTCTGCTTAAAGTTGAACCAGCATAACATTCTGTGGTGATTTGCATATGCAGCCCATGATGCTTTGCATTTTGTGGCCATGTGTGATTTTGTATTTTCCTGAAGCTTGGCTTCACAGTCAAATGCCCTTTGGGGTAACCCTTGCCTCAGTGTTTGCCACAGAGGTTCTGTGTCTTTTAAATAGTTTTTTATTTTAATGGGTTCACCACAACATAACCCAGACAGACCGTCTTAGGGTAGCTGGTTCATTCCACTTGGGTGTCAAACAGACGAGGCATACTGATGAGTCCTGGTAGGACGAAACACGTGTCTATGTCATCTGTTAGCACCCTTTGCAAACTGTGTGAGAGGCCTTTCTACACCATGCAATTCTGCTTAAAGTTGAACCAGCATAACATTCTGTGGTGATTTTCATATGCAGCCCATGATGCTTTGCATTTTGTGGGCATGTGTGATTTTGTATTTTCAATATTATAGATTATGATATGTATCCTAGGAGTTGATCTGTACCAAACTTACTTTTATAATTTTATAACCCCCTTCCCCCCACTCTCCATTTTGTGGATTTGAGCCAACTCTCTGACCATGTTATGTAATGAGAAGAGCTGTAAATGATTGAATACAATCAGTGTGGTCCCATTTACATCTTTCCCCTACATTCCCTGCCTTGGGTTGCCCATCCTTTAGCTTGCTCCCATTTTAGCTGTTTTTTGCTTCATCTGGGTGCTTTTTTTTTCATTGAGTGAGATATGAGTGGGTACTATGGAGGGGTTTGTTGATTAGCAGCAACTGTCCTGAGTCCCAAGGTCAAGTGGAAGGATCATAAAATAAAATAATTAGAAAACAAGATGACAAAATGCATAAAAGAGTTAGAATTTTATTATATTAAATAAATAAATAAAATATGCTCTTTTCACAATTATCCAAAGCACATGGGATACTACCTAGCCTTGTCTTTCTATGGGTTAGGCATCTCATTCCTGTGGGTCGGGCACTTGGGGGGGCACCTACGTATTCTAGTGTGAGTCACAGGACATTGCCATGTCATGTGAGCCCGTGCTTGATTCCCTGTTCTCCTCTCACTATAAAAAGGTGAGGGTAGTGAGAGCACATTGCCATCCTGAATAGAGAGAGCAGGGGGCTGTGCTGACAAAAAAAAGACACAACAAAATCTTGAAATACTGGTGAGTGGGAGGAAGATCACGTGATGCAGGCTAGCTAGAGGCAGCACTGTTTTCCGGCTCCCACTCCTCTACCTCCTTTTGGTGTTATTTCAATCTAATTTTTACCATCTTTTTACCGAAATCATTACTGGGGATTGCAACTCGGCACTCAAAATGGTTTTGAGCACGTTTGGATGCCTAAAGTCCGGGGCAACCATCCCAGTATGGATGTTACGATGAAGCAAGCCCAGTTGCGACATACCCCACCCGCTTCACCAGATAAGCAGCAATCTAAAAAATCTAAAGCGCATGTGGTTAAGGGGGACTCCTCATCGAACCAACCAATCCTGCTCACAGAAGATAGGTTCCTGCAGGAGCTGGAACCTTTTAAAGAGACTTTAAAGGATATTGCAGCGGATCTAAAATCCATGCAGGGAGATATGATTGAGTTAACAAGGCGGGTTGGCAATGCTGAGGCCCGGCTATGCTCGGTGGAAATCTGGAAAGATAAGCAAGAGTCTGTGATGATGTTACTAAAGAAACAGATTCAGAAGTTGCAGCTGAAGACAGAAGATCTGGAAGGGTGCAGTAGAAGAAATAACATTCTAATTCTTGGTTTACCGGAAAAAGAAGAAGGAAATAATACAATCTCTTTACTCAGAAGTTTCTGAAAGGTGAGTAGGCCTATAAGCCACTGCATTAGGTACCAAATTGAGAGGGCCCTGCTCCCTTGACCTAGACCCCAGCCAGGAGAGCCACCCAGACCCATTATACTGAAGTTCCTAAGTTATATAGAGTGTCAACATGTTTTGTCTAAAGTCAAGGAGTTGAAGGCAGTAATGTGGGAAGGATCTAAACTGCGTATCATGCAAGACCTGCCTTATGAAGTGTGGCAAAAACGGGCAGCTTTCCATCCCATAGTTACAAAGTTGGTGGTGGCAAGCATTCCTTTTAGGATGGCATACCCTGCCAAATTTAATGTGTCTCTGTCGGGAAGCTGGTGCACGTACGACTCACCGCATCAAGCCAACACAGATCCTGTGAGCAAGTTGCCAGAACTGTTCAAACCTGGATGAGCAAACCACAGAGATGAGTGGACTTATTTGGATGGACATTACATTAATTTCTTTTAATTTATTTATCCCCTTTCTTTTTTTTTCTTTCTTCTTTTTATTTTATTTTTCAGAGGAATGGTGGTCTCAACTTATGGTTAACCCTGCTGTACTACTTTTTATTTTATTTTTGCAATGCTTACCGGATGGAACTCGATCCGATGAGTGTGGGAGATGGGGATTCTGCTCCGGGAACGGAATGGCTTTGGGTTGTCCTCTCTGGGGAGCATGGTCTTGGGGGGAGGCGCCGATTTGGTGTCCGGTTGGGGAATTCTCGAGTGGAACATGTGTGGGCTGGCGCTTTTTCTAGGGGTTGTCTATATGGTAGGACAGTTTGTGTGCACCTCCCAATCAGCCCCCAGGTTTCTCTTCCTATAAGGGATGGGTTTCCTTTTTCTCCCCAAAATGGTTTCTGCTGTGCAGGTAAGCTGGCGATTTGGCACATTTCAAACTTTTTCTCTTGTTGGTTTCAGGAATAGAAGTCTCAATTGTGTTTATCACAATGTTCAGGTCTTATCTTGATCACTCTCTGCGCGATCCTTCGGGTGGATTGGGCAACTTGGATAAAGAAGTCTGAGTTTTTCTGCAGATTCTCTTTTCTCTTATCGATGCGCTGGACAGTTTTGGGGATAAGCGATTTTGACTGCGAGTAATCAGAATAAAGCGATGGCTTTTCTTATATTAGGAGGGGAGGAGGGGGCTGCTCGAATTGGTGTAGGCTTAGGTCGGGCTGCATAGTGGGTTAGTTTTTTGGGGTGTTGATCCTATAGTACTCCCACTTTCTTTTGTTTCGATCTTCTGGAATGTGGCCCTTTACCTTCAATACCTTAGTATTCAGCTAATTTTCACTTTTCAGGGTTGGATCTTAAATGTACGAAGCATACTTGAATGGGTCTTACTGGATAGGTCTCATATCTGGGTTAAGTTTAAAGTTGGATTCTGGGTTCAGATGATCATTGAGACAGCTCCACATAGTGGATTTGACTATAGGGTGGGGGGTTAATTTAGAATCTTATCAGGCCGCAATTATATTGATGAGAGATATTATGACTGGGGGATTTTTTTCGCTACACGTCTGGCTCATTCTATTTTTTGGATTATATGGGCTATTGTTTTTTCTTTTGGGGACTTGCTGTATATAGTTTGATTAGGTTAAGGAGGGAGGGGGTGTTATGGTTCTTATGCCTTTCCAACAGAAGGTTCTGTCCGTGGTTATAATGGGACGTCCATTAGTTCTGCTGTTTGTATCATTGTACAAATTCTATGTAATTTTTCGGGGAGGGCTGTGTCTTATTATTCAGTCTTTTTCACAGGGGTTGAGGGAGGGGAGTTCAAAGGTATTCCTTTTCTCATTAATTTGGGGTTGGCTTAATGTAGGGGGTAATTTGGGGGGGGATTTTGGGCTTATGTTTTGACCTCTTCCTTCAGGATTATTTGGTTTGATTTTACTATTGAATAGCTAATATTATCTATTCTTTATATAATTCGATCGTTCTGTGTATTCCTTTGGGAGGAGAAATTGGTTTATACTAATTTGCTTTTTCAGGGGTTGTTGGGGAAGGAGGTGGGATTGGAGTGTGCCTTCTGGGTTGGTTTATTGATTGGGTGATATTGGTTCCCTTTTCATTAAAGTTAATGATACATGAAAATGATGCCAATTAAAATTGCAACGTGGAATGTCAGAGGTGTCAGAGACATTTCTAAAAGATACCAGGTTCTCAAAAACTGCGCCCTATTAAATACTGATATTCTCTTGATGCAGGAAACCCACCTTATAGCTTCGGAGGCCAATGGGTTACGTCAACAGGGTTTCTCCCAATATTTTGTGTCCTGTGAGACATCCTCTTGTAGAGGGGTGGCGGTACTGATGAAAAGACATATTTCATTTGTAGCAGAAGAATGCTTAACGGATCAGGAGGGGAGATTTATCCTGGTTAAAGGTATACTCAATAATGTCAGGGTGGTGTTGGGAGCAATTTATGGCCCAGTAGGAGGGGATCCAGACTTTCTCATGAGGCTGGCCAATAAACTGAGTGGATTTCTGCCCTCCCTGATAATTCTAGGGGGTGACTGGAACATTGCTCCGTCACAAGATTTAGATAAAACCTATAGGCCTTTAAAGGCCCTTTCTCCTTCACAACTTGCTCTGAGGGACTTTACGGACACATTTGGGTTATGTGATCCACGGCGCTTATTTAATCCCTCTAGTCAGCTTTTTTCCTTTTTTTCTCAAGTTCACAGGTCTTGGTCCAGAATTGATTTTGTTTTAGTCAGCAATACTCTTCTGCCTGGTATTCACCAGACAGGAATAGAGCCACTTGTCATATCTGATCATTCCATGGCTTGGATTTCAATTATTCCTGATCCGCATGTTCAAAGAGATACCTCATGGATATTAAACACACAACTCTTAAAAGAGGAGCACATTATTTCTCACATTAGATCGCTAATCTCTCTCTCTTTATTGAGTCCAACATGGGCTCTACAAGTAGGGAGGACTTGTTCTGGTGTTCTTTCAAATGTTTTCTTAGGGGAGAATTTATTAAGCTTGCCTCCAAAAGGAAAAAACAGAGAGAGGCTAGAGTTATTTTGTTGTCGAATCAAATTAAGATGGCGGAAAACAGGTTATCCGCCTCTGCATCCCAATCCTATTTAGAAGCTTTACTGAAGCTCAGGAATGAATATGCGGATTTATTAAGGGATAAGGCAGAGTATGCCATCCTTAAAACCAAAGCTCATTATTTTGATCAAGGAGAGAAACCAGGTAGATTGTTAGCTCTTAGACTGAGGGAAGTAGAAAGCTCAAGGCTGATCCCCTCATTGTGTTCCCCAGATGGCACTATTAAGACTTCTCCCCAGAACATTTCTCAGGTTTTTGAATCCTTTTATAGGAATCTATATAATAAGGGTCCTTCTCAGTCCTCCTATTCTTGCACTGAACAATTTCTGGATGGCCTTAAACTCCCTTCCCTGCAGGCCCACCAGTGCGCGATCCTAGTCTCTCCTATCACTCTGGCCGAAGTGGAAGCAGCGATTAAAGGGTTAGCTTCGGACAAATCCCCTGGTCCTGATGGTTTTCCCTCCAATTTCTATAAAGTCTTTGGCAAGGAGATTGCTCCCCTTCTCTTGAAACTATTTGATTATATGCTCACTTCAGACCTTCTGGATTCTACTTTACTGGAAGCCACTGATTGTCTTGATTTTGAAACCAGATAAGCTCAGAAGGATCCCAAGTTACCGATTCGATTTCATTATTAAATTATGATATTAAAATTTTAGCTAAAATCCTATCTCTCAGAATCAAACAGGTTTGGTCTGACCTGCTGAGTCCCGAACAGGTGGGGTTTGTTCAAGGTAGATCCTCGGCTGACCATTTATGAACCCTCTCGTATATTTTTCAGGTTGCTCAGGACTCCCAGATTCCCATGGCTTTAATCTCATTAGACGCGGAAAAAGCTTTTGACAGAGTAAACTGGGATTTTCTTTGGGATACCTTGATGAGAATGGGTTTCCCGGATATCTTTATTCAATGGATTCAGACAGTATACAAGTCTCCTACTGCCAGAATTTATTCTAATGGGGTTTTCTCTTCTCGATTTTCCCTATTCATCGGAACTCGGCAAGGTTGTCCCTTATCTCCTTTCTTGTTTAATCTATACTTGGAACCCCTGCTAATTAGCATCAAGAACTCACCTCAGGTCACAGGTTACAGGTTGTTTAGTTCATCAGCAGTCACTGACTCTTTCAGTTTACGCTGATGATATTCTTTTACATCTGACTAATCCGGAACTCTCTCTAACACATGCATTACAAATTATTGATCGGTTTTATCAAGTATCCAATTATAAGATTACTCTATCCAAATCTGTCATATTCCCATTAAATGCTCTCACGCTTCATGCCAATTTCATTCATTTTGGTATGAAATAGTCTCCTTCTTCTCTCAAATATTTAGGCATACATCTTACCAGAGACCCTGATGATTTCAGGAAACTGAATCTGGATGCTTTACTGTTGAGGATACAGCAAGACCTTCAAAGATGGGTCAACCTCCCATTGTCTTTATGGGTCCGTATCAGAATCATCAAGATGAATGTTCTGCCCCATATCTTTTAACCCCTTAACCAACTGAACATCTGGCTCCCAGAATCCTACTTTCAGCAGCTTCATTCTTCTCTCTCGAAATTCATCTGGCTAGGTAAGCATCCTAGAAAAGCCTTCTAAAACTCAATTTATCTAAAGAGAAAGGTGGATTACGTCTCCCCAATTTCATGCTATATTATTGGCAGTCATTTTGTAAATGGGAGATGGTTTGAGGCTAGTCTGATACTTATCTTCCCATTTGTTTCAATTGAGAGAAAACTTTTGGATACACACAAGCTTTACTCTCCAAGAATTTTTTACTATTCTACCTCTGCATTACCTTCTCTTTTACTAAATTTGGTGGTAGGGGTTTCCATAAAGGTTCTGACTCAGTGCTTGAACTTCTTTGGTATTTCAACCAAAAAGGATATAGCACAACCTCTCATTTCTAACCCTAACATTAAATTAGGAGGCTTCCCGCTTTCTCTTGTGATCTCAAATTCTCTCACTGTAAGTATTACCTGAGCAACCACTCCCGTCGTCACGGGGCCAAAACCACACCACTGGGTTTTGTCTTAACATCGCTTTATTTGATCAAATATCTCACACATGCATGTGGGACTTCTACAATGGAGAAGTTCCCTGATTACAATTTACAGTAGCTTTTTATAAGCTAGATTTTGCACTTCTTATCTTGAAAAATACCAACATTTCAGTATAAGCCAATCATAAGACAGCATAACAAGTTTTCAGCAATGTAAAATAAAACATGCAATTCCATTTCTTTCCCATTACTCCTTGATACATATGCCTGGGTCAAGCTGACCTGAGAGAGACAATGAGTTTCACTCACACCATAGCAACGTACAGCTTATCTTCAATGCCACTACGTGCTCTTATCTTTATATTTTGTCCAAGCCTGCCATGCAGGCTGGTACAACCAGTTCTGCTCAGTTTTATCTAGCTTTCTGTTTTTCACAAATGTACTTCAAGTAACCTCAGTACAAATTCTATAACCCTTAAAAGAACAAAACATGAACTCAGAAATGTCTACACATTCATTATTACTTTGTTACAGCATGGCTTTTTAAAGTAAGCATAGCTTCAAGGCATTTAATAGCAAATATAGCTTTAGGATATATAAAAATTCCCTCACACTCTCCCCCCTTTTGATACTATGTATCAACTAACCGATCCCTTTTTACTTTTTTTCGCTTATATTTTGGTCACAATCTGGCTCATTTTGTAATGGAAAACACCCCCTCCAGTTTAATGGGGTCCTTTTGTTTGGGTTGTAGCAAGGGGGCAGGTGGGTGGCGTCCCGTGACACCATTGTGTTGCACAGGCATTGTAGGAGAAGTTTGATTAGGACAGTCAGTAGCCAGAGTGCCAATATGACCACTTACAAGTACTGTCACCCAATGGAGAAGAGTAGCACCCAGTCACCAACTACGCTTGTAAGCCATGACCATGGGTCCCATATTTATGTGTAGCAAGCTTAGAAAAAATGCAAGGTTGGAATTTGTGTATATCTCGCCACGGCCTCATTTTATGCTTTTAGCTATTTTTTTTCTCATTGTATAGAATTTTACAATTAACCCTTTAAAGTCTTACACGCACACATATTAAGTGACATAGTGGTATTTTCCACTTGCAGCCTTTTGCTACTAGATATACTAATTTACATGTTGGCATCATTTAGTCATTTACTAACCATTTTTACCTTTACTAGCCCTTTAGCAATTTACACTAGCCATTTTACACCTTTTATTTCTCAGTTTTATGGTTAGCCAACTACACATTGTTGATAAAAGTTTGGTCACTGATTACTAAAACCTTGGCCACTGACCACTGTTAATAATTTTCACCCTGAAGATAGGAGGCCCTGAGGGACTCGAACATTCAAAAAAATTGAACATAAATGTAAAGATATTAGTAAATAACTGAAGGTTACAAAAAAAAAACTAAACATTTCTACTTTTAGACTGTTAGACTAGGTGACTAGGTATATGATTTAAAACTGGTTGACAGCATACAGATAGTCGAGGCATTTATAAAAGCATCCTGTTTTGGAGTTGGCACAGGGTGGTTACAGACGGAACACAAATCGTGAGTTTGTAAAACATAATACAGAATTGAGGGATGTCAACACCACAATTGAAATATGTGAAAATGCTAACATGTGACACCACATATAACACAATATAACATGACAATTTTGTTGATGAAAAAGTTCATGGAATTCACTTTGAGAGTGAATAAGGTAGATGCTACCTTGTGTTGAGGTGTGGCACCCCTGGGAGCTTGATTGAAGAATCTGTTGATAATGTCTCTGACAGATAAGTCCTTATAAACATAACAGTCCATGAAATTAACAGTTCATAAGTTCATATAAGTATCCACAGGTTGATGTAGTTACAGTACAGATGAAATGTCATTTGCAGAATGGTGGTAACCCCACAAGGCATATGGGGCAATGCAGACAGTAATTTAAAACAAAACACCAGCATAGTAGAAAAGTCAGTGTTCATTTTGTAGCTAGCTGCTGGATGGCTGAGTAGTAGACACACTGGCCAGGGGTGCATTGAGTCCTTTAATGGAATAGCCACACACACACACACTGGCATGGCATTTGTTTTGTCGTAGTTGATTACACCCTTGCATAAAGATTACCAGTCCATAAAAGGTAACAATTGACAATAAACCATTAAGAACACAGTCCATAACAGAGCAATAGGGTTGTAGAAAGTACCAGCCATGTTTGGAACAAGCAGCAGCGAAGAAAATAGATGTATTGCTTGAAGGTCAATTGAAGCAGAATCTTCGCTGGAGTTGGGGAGTGCCCCTTCCCAGACTTAACTTCATAGTAAGCAGAAACAATAAGCTTGATTGCAGAGTCTGAACTGACTGGACCCTTCAGTTGATTTAAAGTTCTACAAATAGGTGTAATTTTGCTGAAAACATTACACTTGCAGAGGTAAATAATAACCGGATTCATGCAATAGTCCTTATTAGGAACCAGTCAGGCACAAAGATGGTGATAACATCAAAACTGTGGCAGTTGTTTTTCTTTGTTAGAGAAAAGATGAAGGTCTTGGCAACTTAGATGAAAGTATTATCTGTTGAACGTGAAGATCTTATGTGTGCACACCTTGGAAACCTGCAAACTTGCAAAGTGTGTTAGACACTGAATTAAAAACACATAAATAACAATCTTTTAAACCATTAACTTCTTGTTTTGTAAAGAGTGGTGTGACAGAGCCTAAATTCTGGCAATTTAGAAAGAGAAAAATAAAAATTGACATTAACCGCACACCTGGGGTGCAGGCCAGGTTCAATTATACCATTTGACCATCTGTAAATCATGACAGTGTTATGGTTACCTCCTGCTTTTAAATTACAGAAGCAGTTATGACAGTGATGAACATTATTTCCCTGTCTGTTGCAAGCAGGCCTGACTGAGACCTGAGTTATAAAATCTTGTAATGTTACAATACATAGATACATAGATACATAGATACATAGACAGTGTCAGCAGATAAGGGCCTATGGCCCACCCAGTCCACCCATTTGAGCCCGCAAGTCCAGCCTGTTTTCCCAGAAGTCTGTTTTCCCTTAACCCTGACCTCCAGAACTCCTCCATGTCCACCCCATGCACCCTCAAACCTCGTGACCGCCCTCAGCCCCCACCACTTCCTCTGGCAGGGTGTTCCACTTGTCCACCACCTGTTCTGTGAAGAAATTCTTTCTCATGTTTCCTCTGAATCATCCTCCCTCCAGCTTCATCCCATGATCTCTAGTCCTGGAACATCTTTTCACTTAAAAATAGTGTTTTCCTGCGCCTGTTTCCTCCCTGTAAGATACTTGTATGTCTCTTATCATATCCTCTCTCTCCCTCCTCTCCTCCAGGGAGTACATGTTCAGTTCCTTCAACTTGTCTTCATAGGATTTGTGATGCAATCTATTTCTGCACCCTTCTCACCCCTTTGTACCCTTTAGACCCATTACCCCTCTCCTCAGTAAAGACCGAGCAGAAACACCTGTTCAACATGTCAGCTCCACTGTTGTCATTCTCCACACGACTCCCATCCTCCCTTTAGTCTCACTATCCCTCCCTTTGTCTTTTTTTTTCTTTTACTTATGTACCTGTAAAAGGTTTTGTCCCCTTTAACCACTGATTTTACAATGTTTTCTTCTGTCTGAGCTTTGGCTTCCCTTCCTGACTTTCCTGCCTCCCTTTGTTTATCCTGGTACTTCTCCCTATCCCCTTCTGCCTGTGTCTTTTTGTATTGCCTGAATGCTATCTTTTTGGCTTTCACTTTTTTTTTTTTTTTAAACCTGTAAATAAGAAACAATTATTGGCAAATATACATTTTCTTTATTTACCCCTTTGGGGGACCAGTGATGTACCTTGCAAACCTTGCAACCTTTGTGGGTACTACACTGGAAGGAATAGAGGAAAGGTAGCTTACCCCCTTCCCCCAAACTCCTACTGGTGGAAGAGACAGCTCGAATACTGTAGCAATAAAAAGGTTAGCTGTGGATGGTGACATGATCCCCACCTACTACACTTTAAATTATAACAAGATAATATTACAATTAGTTTAGTAAGTTTCATACCTTACTATAAAGATGGGGAACTTCTTTTTCTCTAGAAGAAAGAGAAGAAACACAAACAACAAAAACAAACACACACCAGTTTAAAAATAAAACAAGATTATTTCCATAGGATAAAAGAAGCCAAGCGTCCCTGGGTTCCCTTATCCTAAGCATGACAAAATGTCAGCTGAGTTTATAAAAAATCCATATTGATGGTAATACCGTACGTACGTATCTCTAGAATGCATTTCAAAAAGACAAAAATGATTACACCATGGTCACACATAAAAACAAAAGCCATTGTTTTAACTGTAGATGGTAAACTCTCAAAACAGCCATAATAGTCCTTTTTCAAAATCGTACTATATATATATATATATAATAAAAATATGGGAGATGATGAATAATCCTCCCTTCCAGCTGGAGTATTGCCTGTGTTGGCTGCAAGTCAGAAGCAGTGAGATAAGAAGAAAGTTTGTTCTCTTCACTTAGAATACTAGTTTTGCAATAAAAAGTCAAATTACATGGTTCACTCTTGGTGTGCTTTCATGAAAACATACATTTTGTGTGAAAAGTTGTGCTTTAGGTATGGAATACACATCAAGTTTGAACTGGTAGTAACATAAAATGTTGAAACACAAGAAGGTCAAATAACGTGCAAAAGGTCACAGTGTGCATGCAAGGGTCGTTCAAACCCAGTTATTTATTTTTTTAGTGTCCTTGAACACTACTGATATTAAATATCTTTACAATAAAACTGCTGGCCAAGACAGTACACACACATACACATACACAAAAAGAAATACTTAACACAAAATAAGACTGACATTGTTTCACACCAATTTGCTGAGGTAATGCCTATAGTTTCATTAGAAAACTGTACATTTTTAGATATATGTGCTGCCTCCCCTGTCTTGTAACACTGACAATTTTAAATCAACACATTTATACATATCACCATGCCAAATCTTTCCAGAACAAAACACTTTTTAAACACATTCTAACTCCTTTCAACACCTTTAAAACACAACACAAGTTACCATTTGTAAGTGAACACATCTTGTATAACATGGTTACACTCTTTGGCACCTAGCCAAAATATGGCACCCTGCCATTTTGCAAAAGTTTCTGGTTATAACTAGAAGTATGATAAAGCCATTTATAGCTGTTAACACATTACATCTTCACCTAGCAGTGGCTTGGCACATTGCTTGCAAACTACAAATCTTTCTGCACATTGCGATCTATATGACGTCATATCTCTTCACCTTCAACACTACCTGCTTCACCCAACAACTACATACAAAGTTCTTCACTGACCCTATCTAGGCAGCACAAATGTTCCATTAAAATAAAACCAATTAAAACAGTCAGATATGAGGCAAAGAAGCTTCCTCTTTCTTTTTACTGTAACATGTTATGCACTGAAGGCAGTCAATCCTGTCTCACAACCTTGACAACAGAACATAATTACAGAACACAGATATAAACTAGAAAATATGCACAAGAAAGAGCATTACCTTGTTTAGTATATGTATTACAGAAATAAAACAGACAGACATAAAACAACTTTGAATAAAAATTCAGACTTACCCGTGCCAAGGTATTTTTCTTCTTCTTTCCGATACACAAGTCTGAGTAAGAAAACTGACTGCAGGACCTTCATGATAATTTCCAAACACTGCAGCTATTAACCTTTTCAAAGATTTTCTTTGGCTATTTTAGTAACTGCCAAACCAAGTCTTTTTCCAGAGCTCTGGTTTGCAGTTTAAAACAAAACAAAAAAATCTCTAACAGTACTAGGTTGAGATCCATCTGGTAGAGGTCCTGAGTACTTAGGTTTGGGACCAAATGTTTCAGCCTCTATAGGAGGCAAGGGAACTTGAAATTAATACAAAAACTTGAAACTATACAGATAGGCAACATGGGGGGTAGATTTTCAAATCATCCTGTCTGTAGTCACCTACTGTGTGTACATCCACAGTAGTTTATTTTTCTTTCTAGATGTTGCTTATCTAACGTTACTTAATCAGCCGCTGCTTTTCTCCTAAAGCAGCCTGAACTGTAAAAGCCATCATTGGCTCTAACAGTATATACTTGCAGCAAGCACAAATTACAAGTACAAAGGGCAGTGCAGTTGTCCCTTGTAATTTGTTTGGTCAAACTTGTCAAACATACATTTTGGCCGGTCCAGATAATACTAACTCTGGACCCAGCTATTTTTTTTCCCTTGTTTCTCATATTATCTAGGCCTGTCCTTTATAGTGCACACTTGCTCCAAGGTATTCTTGTACTTTACAGTGATGATGAGTGTCGCTAGCCCTAGATGCCACGTCCTGATGGGGTTCCACAAAATGTCCTTCTTTTTGTCCAAGGGAAACAACCCAATCATGAGGTGACACGGACTGAAGAACTCATCCTGCCGACTACGCCAAAACTGTGATCGCAAATTCTCTCACTGTAAGTATTACCTGAGCAACCACTCCCGTCTGCCACGGGCAAAACCACACCACTGGGTTTTGTCTTAACGCCGCTTTATTTGATCAAATATCTCACATATGCATGTGGGACTTCTACAATGGAGAAGTTCTGATTACAATTTACAGTAGCTTTTATAAGCTAGATTTTGCACTTTATCTTGAAAAATACCAACATTTCAGTATAAGCCAATCATAAGACAGCATAACAAGTTTTCAGCAATGTAAAATAAAACATGCAATTCATTTCTTTCCCATTACTCCTTGATACATATGCCTGGGTCAAGCTGACCTGAGAGAGACAATGAGTTTCACTCACACCATAGCAACGTACAGCTTATCTTCAATGCCACTACGTGCTCTTATCTTTATATTTTGTCCAAGCCTGCCATGCAGGCTGGTACAACCAGTTCTGCTCAGTTTTATCTAGCTTTCTGTTTTTCACAAATGTACTTCGCTCTCGAGGTTTACATGGTCACCCTGGCAACCTCTCGACTGTTAACTGACCGGTTAACGATAGAGGACCATACATTATCCTCTATGTTACAGCATGGCTTTTAAAGCAAGCATAGCTTCAAGGCATTTAATAGCAAATATAGCTTTAGGATATAAAAAAATTCCCTCACACTCTACACTGGCTTCCTCAACTTCGGGATACTCTGGTGGAAGATCTGTTTTCTCAGGATTCTCTCCTTTCTTCAGCTGATATAATAACTAAATTGAATAGTCCTCAGAAATGTATATTTAAGGTCTTTCAGCTGAGACATCTCTTGGTCTCTAATTTTGGTACCACATTTACGCCGTTCCGAGTTAAGCCCTTTTTAGATCGGATACAGGATTTCGCATACAGACCCCATGGCATCTCTAAGATTTATTCCTTCCTACTGGGCATTAAATTTCCCAATGCTCTTATTGGTTCTAAAATCTGGGCTCCATTTCTCCCAGATTCCCCCTTGATTTGGCGTCAAGTCTGGGAAGACTTGCATAGATATCTCACTCAAGAGAGGCACAGGCTTATACAGTATCATATTTTAAATGATCTGTACTACACTCCAGTTAAATTAGCCAAATTAGGCAGATTGCCCTCGACTAATTGTACACGGTGTGGCGCAGCTGATGGGAACCTGATACACATTCTATGGCATTGTGACAAGGTGGCTCCATTATGGAACACAATTCAAACCAATCTGGACCCCCTTCTGGGGCTGGAAAGCTGTTTACTATTGAAATATGCATTCTAGGGAGGTTGTCTACTATTAGGGTCCAGGAGCGCAGGTATCACATGGCCCTAATTTCTATAGCAGTCAAGAGGCTGGTTCTCAAGCATTGGATGGACCAATTGGTAATATCATATGCTGAATGGGTGAAAGAAATGTCTCTTCATTTTAATACTGAAAGCTAATTGCTAGCTCCCAAAATTGTATAGCCTCCTTCAACCAGAAATGGGGCAAACTATATGCTTTATATTTGAATTAAGGCTTAGGTAATGCGTACCTCTGTCTGTTTTGGCATATATCACTCTACGCTGTCGCTTTTCATTGGTGATGTAGTCTCATTTTTGATTTTTCCTTGTCACGTTATTTTAGTTTTATAAGGCACACTCCTGGGGTGGGGGGAAGGGGGTGGTTTAGTGGGGGGTTGGATATGTTAGTAGGTTATTTTTTTTAGTATGTGACTCTTTGCAAGTCTGATCCCATGTCACCAACTATTGGATTCTGGATGTCAGTGCAATCCTGTTCATCCTTATTCTTGTTACATCTTGTGTGTTTGATATAATCTAATAAAGATGTAGAATTTCAAAAAAGAAATACTGGTGAGTGATTAACAAAAAAGATAAGAAGATTGATATTATTGCATGGAAAGATTTGAAATTAATTAAAAGTCATTGATAGGGAGTTTAGGTTCATTCCCATGTAGGTACTACTGACTAAGGTACAAAACTAAGGTACAAATTAATTTTACTGACTGATTTTACTAAATAAGGATCACTGCAGTGGGAAGTTTGAAAGTCAGCAAATTAACAGAGCTAAAGTGAGTAGAATAAATATGCAACAGGCACCTTAAAGGAAGAAATGCTTTACTGATGTACTGGGCTAAATATGTTATACATTTTTGGCTGACATTACAGAGAGTCATTTCGTACATAAAATTATTTGAAATTTATGAAACAAAATAATTGTTATTTAAATACATAAAAGTAATAATAATGTATGGTTTGAGCAAGAAAAATAATTTAAGGTAGTCTGAAAATATAGCATAAAACACATTTTTAGGTAAAAATGATGTGTTTTGTTTTTTTATTTATTGAAAAGTTTCACCAGGATGGCACACTGAACAACCGAGTTACTCATCTCCCGGTGTGTCCTTGGGGAGAGGGTAAGGGAGTGCAGTAAAACAGACAACAATTAACATCAGCAGGATACATCGATTACATATTTGGTACATTGCAGGTGTATAGTAGCAGTAAATGCAATAACGTGAAGTACTTATGCTGTAGCAGTGCAATTTTCTTGTGTCACATACTCATTTGAACATGGACATTTTGGAGAATACTGGTACCGGAGAAGAGGTAAGGGATAAGGAAGCCGAACCATAGACAGGTAACTATCTCAGTCAGTGATCATGAGAATGAACTAGAAGCAGGTACAGTTTGAAGAGAAGTAGTTGTGTAAGGCTGAGGAGAGGGGAGATGGGGAAAGAGGAGTGTCTGATCTGTTGGAGTAGGGCATTCCAGAGTTTAGGGAATCTGTGTGAGAAATCAGTTTGCCCAGTGGAAGTAGAATGGCAAGGGATTGCCAATGTGTGAGAGTCATTAGATCTAAGGGAGTGTGAGGGAAGAGGGGAGGATTGCTAGGGAGGAAGAGAGGTAGAGAAGGAGAGAACCAAACCAGAATTTTGAAATTAATTTTGCAGTGTGGGAGTGCCGTCTGTCAGTAAGTGATGGGAAAGCAAGAGAGTGGTACAGGTCACAGTGGTGAGTGCAAGGGGGGGATCAAGGGCAAAATGGCAAAAGGAGTTAAAAAGGGTGTCCAATCTGGATAAGGATGATATGGAGCAGTACTGTAGACTACATCGCAATAGTCAAAGATTGGTAGAATCATCTTCTGGACAAGTTTACGCCTTACTGGTAGAGGAATGTTTCTATGGTTCCTGAATAGGGCACCTTGTTTGGGGCATAGTTTTTTTCAGGATGGTGTCCACATGTCCTGAGAAACAGAGGTGATGGTCAAGGTATCTAAAAGAGGAGGTGTCCACAAGAATAGTCCCTTCTAGGGTGTGTAAGGTGGGTAGGGAGGGTAGCCTAGAGAGTCTCTGCCTCACACTGAAGGTCATGGAGACAGTCTTCTTGGCATTGAGAAAAAGTTGATGTGAGCTAAGCCATAGTTGAACATAGCTGAAGTAGTGCTGGAGTCTGGTTGCTACATCAAAAGGAGATTTGCCGGAAGTGAACAGGACAGTATCGCCTACGTACATGTGCATGGAGGACGATGAGCAGACTGATGGGAGGTCATTTAGAAAAATGGAGTAAAGGACTGGGCCAAGGACTGAGCCCTGTGGAACCCCAGCACTAATTGGGGTGGGGGGATATAGAGTCAGTGATTCTGACTGGGTCCGGCCTATAAGGTAAACTTTGAACCAGTTAGTGGCAGAGTATGATAGACCCACTGACGTGAGGATATTTAGCAGAAGGGTGTGGGAGACCATGTCGAAGGCCTTAGTTAGGTTGATGAAGATGGCCGAATTGATCTGAGCACTGTCCATTCCTGAGAGGATGGAATCTGTGATCCTGAGTAGGGAGGCTGTGGTAGAGTGGTGTTTCCGAAATCCAGGTTGGTAAGGAGTGAAAAAGCAGGAGTCAGAGAAGTAGGAATTTAGTTGGGAAAGGACCAAGTGTTGCTTTGCAAGGAAAGGGAAGAGAGAGATAGAGTGATAGTTACCAGGTGAGGAGGGGTCACCACCGTTAGGTAGGGGAAGGACAATGGCATGTTTCCAGGTTACTGGCACACATGCTGAGGAGAAAGAGAGGTTTAGAATCTCTGATAATGGATATGAGATGGCAGGTACAGATAGGTAAAGGAGTTTAGGGTCTAGACCATCTAGTAAGCTGCCTTTGGTGGGATTAAGTTCAAGAAGGGCATCCAGAGTATCAGCAGGGGAGCTCTTGGAGAAAGAGAAATGCTCTAAGGGGGAGGCGTACACTTTGGGATAGTAGAGTGGGGGAAGGCTGGACTGGGGAGGTGGTAGGGAGGACAGCAGGGCAGAGGCACAAGAGATAAAATAGGAGTTAAATTCATTTGCAACTGTGGGGTGGTCAGTTATAAGAGAGTTATTTACTTTAAGAAAGGGAGTGGGAGGTTTTGAAAGGAGGGGAGAACAGAGCATGAACTACCTTCCAAAATTTGGATGGATTGCTTATATTAGTATGGAAGGTAGTCTGGAAGTATTCAGCCATGGCCAATTGGATAGCTTTAGTGCAAGAGTTTCTGAGGGAATGGTAAATCTCAAAGTCTCTTGGCAGCTTGGTGGCTTTATGGGTCTTCCACGCTAGTCACGTGCTCCTTTGACAGGTCAGCAGCTCTGGAGTGACCCATGGGAGGTGGTTACCCCGGACCCTGGAATGCCTAAGGGGTGCGTAATAGTTCCATGTGCTGAGGAATTTATCTTTAAAGTAGTCTAGGGCTTTGTCAACAGAGTTGGTTTCAGAGACAGGAGTCCAATCAGGATTACCCAGGTCTTAGATGAGGGAGCTAGATCTAGGGATTTATATGAATGGATTAATAAGATCTTGTGGGGCAACTTAGGCCTATGTATTTTCTAAATCAGGTAGATCATGTCATGATTACTTAAAGCATCAAGAAATAAGCCTGATTGAATAACCCTGTGTGAGTGGGAAGCAAGGGCCCAGTCAATCAGAGAATGGTTTTTCATTTTATTATTTAATCAGGCTGGCTCATGGATTTGTTGCAACAAGTTTTGGGCTACAATATCATTGCGGATCTTTCCTTGGGAGTCAGCCAGCCAGTTTAAGTTGAAATCACCTATAATATATAGCTCTCCAGAGGAGGAGTGGGAAATAATGTTAGTAATAAGGTCAGTTGATGTGGTTGGGGTGAGGCCTGGGCAAACAGTAAACCCCTGCAATGAAAATGGGGATAGAGTGGGTGAGGGGATAGCCTTAGGAGCAGTACCTCATAGGTTAAGGGGGAGAGAAGCTGATAGGATGGTAATAAATTGAATAGTCGAGGAGATGTATATGGCGACCCCACCTCCCCTGCCTTGGTGGTCTTGTCGGGAGATGATTTAGCCAGGAATAGATATTTTGTCATTTTACTAGTGAGCCAGTATTCAGTGAGAATGAAAATGTCAGGAGAAAGTGATACCGTGAGAGGTTGTCGTAGATCCATTTTCAGTAGTAGACTGCGTACATTAAGATGTAAGAGCTTGAGTCACCGAGGCAGGGTGTGGGGGCTGGGGGGGCCATGGGTATTACTAATAGAAATGGTGTAGCCAGTGGGGATTGGACCAAGATTGGGATTGATGTCTCCAACAGATAGAAGAAGTAATGTAATGATAAGGTAGTGCAGTTTAGAGCTCTTATACCATGACTTGGCAGAACTGTAGATTAGAGATAGGGTGATTTGAGGGTTTGGGAGATAGGCGTAGGCTTAACTGCCTTAGTAGTGCACTGGAGTGAGCTATCTTTAGGAGAGATGCACATGGTAGGGTTTTAGAGTGATACCATATATGTAGGCAGGGGGGAAGGGGTAACAACATAGGTGGACACTGGAGACTGGATGAGAGGAATATAGAATGTTGGAGGCTTGGAACAAGTAGTGATTAGTGGGAATAGGATATTTTTGTGGGAAAGAATAGGTATAAATAACATGAGAACACAAGGTGTGATTTTTAACGTGCCCAGTCGTTAAATCATGATCATAGGTCATCCACTGAGTGGTGCATAGAGATGCTATTAAGAGAAAAATATAAGATATGATGGGGTGTATGGGATTCCGAGGGTTAAAATTTAGATTTAAAGTGAGATAAATGTGACTTAGATAGTAGTAACAAAGGGACCAAGTGACAGCCAAAATAGAAAGTGATGTTAGAGGGAAAGAGAGAATATGCTGGTATAGACCTTAGATGTGATATTAATTAGTAGGGCCTGATGTCTGTAAATAGAATTAGACAATAGTATGATGCCCCTTGTGGTTAGTGACTATAAGGAGCAAGTGGGAAAGTGGGGACTTTGTTAACTTTCCCTGCAGTCATGTAACTGTCATGTGGCTATCTATACCTATATAAGAAAGTGTCCAGAGAGGGTTGGTGGGGAGCCTGTGCTAAGCACTGGTGGGGCAGTTCTGCAGGGCAGGTAGACAAACGGCTTGATTCAGGAGCCAAACTGCAGTCTGTGGGATTCACCGCGCCTGATCAGGGCTGGCAGAGATTAAGGGAAGGGAGGAGGAAGTCGATTAGATAAAGAAAAGAAGCTAGGGTGGGGTGAGTGAAAAGAAGGGGGAGGAGTGGAATTCAGGTCAGGGGCTGTGCACAGTGAAATGCATTAGAAAATCAGGAGGGGAGCAAGAAACAAGGCACAATAATTACACTGTCTAATTAATTCCTAAAACAGTGAGTGCAGTAGAAAATCAGGAGAGGAGTAGAGAAAAAGGCACAATTAATGCTATACTTAATTAATCCTCTAAAATGGCAGCACTGGAGCAGTAAAAGTTCCAAATCAGACATGCAGTTTACAAAATAGAGCATATCCTTTGTAGTTGTTTTAGCTGAGCAGTGAATTAATTAATTAATTTATTTTATTTATTTATTCAGTTTTGGTAACTGGGCAAACCCACTGAGCCCGAAGGTCCCTTTTTCAGGGGCCACCCAGAATTAGTTACATAGAAGAGCATTTCATACACAGAGAAAGTACATAGCAATCAGTAGTAATTGACCATTGTAGGTTACACAGTAGAGCATTTCATACACAGTATAAGCACACAGTAGGTAGGTGCATTTGACCATTGCAGGTTACAATCTGGTCAGCACAGTGCAGAGGGTCAGGTCTGTGTTACATGGTATTAATTTAGCAGGTGTAGAGATCAGCTGTTGTAAATTCAGTTTCAGCTAAGAGCATTAGAGGGATAGAGTGAACAGCGGAGCTGGAGTCCAGGAAGGGACCCTAACAGTACCCATCTAGTAAAAGGCGTCAAGTTCAAAAATGCAGTCCCACAACAGCCGTTTACCTTTTATCTTTTGTTTTGGCTCAGCAGGGCGGGTAGGTGGACAGCTTGATTCAGGAGCTGAACCGCAGTGTGTGGGATTTGCCGTGCCTGATTAGGGATGGTAGAAAATGTTAGCAGGAGCTGCACTGCAGTCTGTGGGATTCATTGCGCCTGATCAGGGCTGGCAGGGATGTTGACAGGTGGCTATAAACATGGATATTCTCATGAATACTTTTCTTTTGTGCAGAATCTTAAATATGAACATAAAAACACTATTTACATAATTCTGCAGCTGAAAGATAAGGTAATACCCTTTATTTAATTTGCATGTATTAATATTACATTGAGGGTTAGAAATATTAATTATGATGATTAACCATTAGGTGTCAAAGGAAGTAAGGAACTGACTTTTGAGGTTGACGTACAGTATATAAATCTATATTTCAGAGCCTTATTTAGAACTGACATCCAGTCCTGATAATAGCAGAGTACTTACCTTATATAGGATAGAACTGTACAAGGCAAATTATATTTCTTTTAAGCAAAAATGGCTGGGAAACAGTTCTCCGCATTGTAAATGTGGAAGTGGAACTGAGGATGATTTAAAACATGTAACTTTGTTGTGTCCTCTTTTCAAACAGCAACAAAATAATTGGCTTAGCCCTATTCTTGCAAATCTTAGGTCCCTACCTGATGACATAATTTCCATATTAAATAATTTAAGTGATCTGGCAGTCTTGTATTGTCTTTCACAATTCCTAAGAAATTCAAAATCAACATCCTCTCTTACATAATTCCAACATATCAGATCTTAATTATCTGGACACTTTGCACCTGTTAGAGTCCAATTTTGATCTGTTCTAGATGTCTGATTAATTTGTGAACTCTCTATGTTGTATATGTTTTGTCAATGTTTAAACATGCAATTGTGCTTTTAATTAAGATTAATAAGATATTTTTAGGCTTCTGTACCTTGTAACTTGTCATGACTAACTGTTGTTCAATAAGAAAGAAAGAAAGAAAGAAAGAATCTGAAGTGAGTATATAGAATTTTAGACATAATCTCACCTATTTATCCAAATTTTGAATTAATATTAATCATACTGTACTTATGTATTTAAAATAGAATACCAGTGTTATCCTGATGAAAAAGGATTTCTCCAAAATGTTGACATTAGTTAGCTGTGACTAACACACTGGTCTTTCCTTTTCTCTGAGAGATATATTAACAAATGTATTATACATACTCTAGGTGAGTGGCTACTTGTTTCAAATCTTTTCTTTAGGATGACTACAACTGTAACATTGAATACAGACATTCTCAGGATCATGCAAATGTGGATGCATTATCAAGACTGCCATGCAAAGATGCTACAGAGAAGGAAGGTGAGGGGGCAGTATTCCACCTTTCATATATCAAGGACTTATTCATTTCTTTCCATGATGCAGCAGAGGAGAAAAAAATGAGATCTATTCCTCTCTAAGACATTAGATTTCACCCTTAATGGTTGGCCAACTTCACAAGAGACCAGACTCTCTGACCTTTCTTTGACAAGAATGATCAGCTGTCCACAGATCAAGACTGTGTTATATGGGGTGCTCGAGTCATGATACCTCCAATGTTCTGAAAAAAAGATTACTTTCTGACTTACATGAGAGTCATCCCTGAAGTTCTCAGATGAAGGCACTGGCTAAGGACACGTCTGTGCCCAGAACTTGATCAAGATATCCAGCAGCTTGTCAGACAGTGTGCACCATGTGCGTCTGTCAGCAACCAACCTGCAACCGCACCCCTGCAACCCTGGTCCTGAGCTACCACACCTTGGGAACACATTCATGTGGACTATGCAGACATGGACAAAACAGCATTTCATGGTGTTAATTGACATCCATTTCAAATGGATGGAAGTGCTTCCAACACCTGCTACAACTACAGAAAAGACTATAAGCCTTCTGAGACAACTCTTTGCCTTATATGGACTACCATGAGAGCTACTGTCAGACAACGGTCCCAAGTTTTCTTCATAGGACTTTAAATTTTTCTTAAAGCATAATGGAGTCCAACATATTTTGTCTCCACCTTATCATCCAGCATCAAATGGTGCAGTCAAATGAGCTGTACAGATGTTCAGAAAAGCCTGGACCAAACAAGGTTCTTAGTCAATACTTGCAACTCAGAGGTTGACTTGTTTCTTGTTCGCTTACAGAAACACTTCTCATACCATAGCAGAGTGAACACCTGCTGAACTGTTCCTCAGAAGTTAACCATGTATGTGTTTGTCATTGTTCAAGCTGGATTTCGCTGTTACTGTCACAAAACATCAGCATGCTACAGCAGAGAGATTGTGACAAGCCAACCAAGCTGGTACAGATCTCCCATCCTGGGGAGAGGGTGATGATTTGAGATTGAAGGCTTCCCAAAAGTCTTTGGAATCCTAGAGTGTTGATTGAAACACATAGACCATTGACCTATAGAGTTTGTATAGGACATGATCTTGTTCACATACATGTGGATCACCATGTACATTCAGAGGTTCCGGCTCATTCAGCAGAAGTCGTCACTCCAAAAGAGGAAAGTGACACAAAGGACTTTGTCCTGCCCGTGAACTTCCACTAAGGTCTGTGCCAAATAATATGAGCGCTCATGTTTCACTGGAACCAGTTATTCCAGCCTGAATATACCTTGTGTAGGAGCGACGAGCACCACAGAGACTTAGGGCCTGATTTTCAAAGGTGGTGTGTCCACCACAAGAGACTTGAGGCACACAGTTTGATGCAAGTGATGACTTACATCAAACCTGTGCTGCAGTGCAATTTTCCAAAAAAGCATGCCAGGCCCCCTCAGCTGCAAGTCCCTTGTGGCAACACAGCAGTTCTGCCAGCTCCCCTCGGTGTACCTTTGTACCCATGGGGAGGGGGGCGGCAGTTTACAAGGCTTGTGTCACAGCTTTGGTGCAAGCTGCCATAAATCGAGAGCGCTGTCGCAACCTGCATCCAGGGTTCTAAAATCAGGTGCAGGTTGCTTAGAACCCTTGGATGCAGGTGTGGCACACTGTGGAGATGCAGGGCTTGGTTGCAAGCCCTGCGTCCCCATTTGAAAATCAGGCAATTGACCTTTAAGTCATGAACTGAACCCATGTCTCTGTGCTGCTGGACTTGTTACCTGCTGTGTTACATAGTTTGTAACAAGTTCTACCTGTAGGGCAGACTAGTCCCCTGAACTTGTTCCTGGGTACAAAATAGTGTATAGTACTTTAGCCTGGAAGTTACAGAATGTTAATGTTGAGTAATTTAGACTGTTTTGCCTAAAGGGGAGGAGTGTAATATATATATATATATATATATATATATATATATACATATATATATATATATCTATATATATATATATATATATATATATATATTATATTATATATATATATATATATATATATATATATATATAAAGAACTTGGAAGCCATTAGGATTGTACTCCCTAGCCATAGAATTGTAGCCTTCCCATAGTTCCTATCTTGCCCAGTGAACGCCCTTTGTGTATTGTCCAGTGTAGAATGAATATGGACACAAGCAAGCTGCTCTGCATCTGAATCCATCTCTTCAACCCCCTTCCAAGATTACTACAGACTTCTCTAGCCTCTCACTTGGTTCCTGCCCAAAAACATTATAGCCCTCCTGAACATACCAATGTATGGCGAGGCCCTACAACTTGGATTAAGAATGGGTGCAGCTAACAGCCTTGCATTTGAAAGTGAGGTTGCATAAACACCAATCAATTTTTCCCAGAACTACATGTTTTTGCATGTGGCTTTTTGTTTACAGTGGTTGCTGCAGCTGCTGGGCTGCTATTTAGCTTGGCTGCAGGGGGATTTCCTTGGAAACCTTCAATTTTAAGAGCTTTGGTTTCAGTTATTTTGTGCTGCACTCGACAGAGTGACAGTCTCGAACACAGTTGTTCTGTTGAGAGCACATGTTTGCTGTAATACCTGCCCATTTATTATGGCAAATAATAACTGGCCATCACTACTGAAAAAAATTGATGGCCAGTTATGATATAGCTATAACGGATCTACTGTATGAAAGAATATAACTAAACACAGAAAGAGTGCACACCAAGGAGAAGCTGGGACCCAAATTGCAATCACTGAGACATTTATTCAAAGTTCATTTCAGTATAGTACTTTATTCAAAGCTGGATCCAGAAAAAAAGTACATAGCAACCCACTGGAGATACAAATGCAGGGCTCCAGCACTTCACTGAGCACGTCTATTTCTTTTGACTGTGCCTCCAGTAGACTGCTGTGTACTTTTCTTTTTGTTGATCTGACGTTAAATGTGAGCACTAAAGTGAACTGGCCTTTGAATTAATATCACAGAGATTGCCATTAGGGATGGACAAAACAGTTCAGATAAGTACAGAACCTTCAAGAACCTCTGCCATTTTCTGTAATAGAACCTTATCGTAACCTTTTTTTCATGTGCTGAAAAGGTTTTGATAAATTCTAAAATATATTTTCATATGAACATATGAAGACACCAACAGAAGAAGGACATTTGGTCAATCTAGTCTGCACGTACTGCAAGGTCCACAGCTTGAGCTACTTTCCCTGTCCCCCTCCCCACTCCTCCCAACCTTCTGCCCATGATCCTTATCTTCCCCCTATGCCTATCGCAGTCTCTCTTTAAGCTCCCCACTGTCTTCAACAAGACTGCCTCCTCTGGCAGTGCATTCCAAGTGTCCACCACCCTCGCTGTGAAGAAGTGTTTCCTGATCTCCCTCCTAAACCTCACTCCCCCAAGTTTAAGACTGTGCCCCCTCATGTTATGGTTGCCACTCAGCTTAAAGAGACCTTCCTTATCCACCTTATTTATCCCTTTCAAATACTTAAAGGTCCCAATCATGCCCCCCCCTCTCATTTCCTCCAGGGAGTATATGTTCAGTGCCCTGAACCTCTCCTCGTATGCTTTACTTTGCTGATCTACAATCATCTTTGAAGCCCTTCTCTGGACCTTCTCCAGCAGGTTAATGTCCTTTTTGAGGTGTGGGCACCAGTACTGAACTCCATACTCTAGATGTGGTCTCACCAGTGACCTGTAGAAGGGTAGCATAACCTCCTCTCTCCTACTACTGATCCCCCCTTAGATATGTATCCCAGCATCTTTTCTGTCCATGCTGCTGCTTTCTTGCACTACATGGAGTACTTCAGGTCACTAGTGATCATCACTCCCAGATCCTTCTCGTCCTCTGATGCAGATATCTGGACTCCACCCAGGTAGTACTCAGTCCTGGTATTCTTGGCTCCAATGTGCATAACTTTGCATTTCTTGGCATTGAAGCCAAGCTGCCAGATCCCCATACCACCTCCCCAGCATTTCCAAATCATCCTGTAGGTCCTGTATCCCTTCAGCTGTGTTCACTCTCCCACAGAGCTTGGTGTCATTCATGCATAAACACATTTTGCCCTTAATACCATCCCCAAGGTCATTGATGAAGACATTGAACAACACCGGCCCCAGCACAGAGCCCGGTGGGACCCCACTGGTGACCTCTCTGGTGCCAGATAACTCTTCCCCACCAACCACCCTCTGGGTTCTGTCCCCTCAGACAGTTTTCCACCCATCTGGACATCTTATCTCCAACCCCAAGATCTGCCAACTTACTGATCAACCTTTTGTGAGGGACAGAGTCAAAAGCCTTGCTGAAATCCAGATAGAGGATGTCTACCACTTGGCCCCTGTCTACTGTCTTAGTGACCTAGTCAGAGAAGTCAATCAGCTTCGTTTGACACAATCTACCCCCCCCATGAACTTGTGCTGCCTCCCATCCTGGAGACCATACTCCTCTAGATATTCTACCACCCTTTCTTTAAGTATGGTCTCTATGAGCTTGCACATGCTTGAGGTCAGACTGACTAGTCTGTAATTCCCTGGGTCATCCTTGGGATGGATCTCTCATGGTCGGTCGACAATTTCGTTGTCAACTGATGTTACAATGACTCCTTTATGTCAACCACATTTGCGGTTGGCATAAGGGAGTCGCATCTAACTTTGTTTTCTTTTGGGGGCTCTGCCCCCCACATCCCCCGCTACTTAGATAATCAACTCTTGAATCAGAGTTGCTTCAAGGAGGGGGTGCAATACCTCCAGAAAGCAGTGCCAGGGTCCCACACTGACACTACAGTGACCTGGCACTGTTGTTGCTGTAGTGTCGGTCATGGTAAAGTTGTCAAGGAAGCATCGGTATACCCCTTGGGACGCTTTTGTGGAGGGGCACCACATGTGCCGTTCTCCAGTCCTGCGGTAACACACCTGATTCTAGTGAACTATAAAATAGCTTAAAATACTCCCCCAGCAGGATACAGGAAGGCTGTGGGTGATTATAAACCATAAGACTCAGAAAAAAAGTTGGGTTAGGGCAGAAGAGGGACCCAGTAAACCAGGTCTGTTGTAAGTGGTAATGATCACAATGGCGTTACAAAAGGGCACTTACGACACTGAGTTCATTAGGACAGCTCTATGGGGCCTGATATTCAAAGGGCAATGCAGGGCTTTCATCAAGCCATGCATCAAGCCCATATTTTGGTGCAGCTGCACCAAAACCTTTGCCACAGCTGCGCCCAATTTTAGTAGGTCAGGCACAGTTGCGGCACTTTTACCGATTTACAGCAGCTTGAGTCAAATATTTGGCACAAGTCCCATAAAAAGGGTATCTGAGATTGACGCAAGCTAGACCAGCAAAGGTTGGTCTAACTTGCAGCAATCAATGCATGAGTTGCAAACTCCTGATCACTAACTGGGTCAATGCCACAAGCCTCATGCGCCATATGTTCGGCACACTTGGGACTTGTGGCATTCTGGCGCATTTGAAAATCCAGCCCATGATGTGTTTACACTGCTATCATTTCCTTTCACCGAAAAAATGTTTTTGAGGGAAATTAAGTTCAAATCCATTTTTTGTACTTTTAATCAATAAAAAGCTAAAAATAATCTGAAAGCTCTGATAAGACCCAGATATCTATCAGACTCTCTCATTGCTTATCAGAACATTTCACAACCTTTTTGCAGTTTTCCTATGCCTATACTTTCCATCCAGGTCCCACCTCTTCCTTGGTGTGCACCACTTTTGTGTTTAGCTGAACTTGAAGTGGCAACTTTGAGGTGACACCCAGCCTCTCTGAGTGCTCCTGTCCTTGTGTCTGCTTTCTGTATGAAAGAGTATGCAGAACTGGCTGCTTTGAAGTACCATGACTCCTCCTGGTCATTGAAATATTAAGCGACTGAACTCTAACCAGAAACACACTGAGTTCTTCAAAATCAGCCCCCCTTCCCCAAAACTAAAATGGTTTGATAACAGCAGTTTCCCACCAGCTGTCTCTCAACTGAGATTTCCTGGATACAACTATAAAAAGCCACCATTTAGAGGATCTATGAAGGTCTTGAGAGTGGGGTCTGAGCTGAAATGACTTCAGTTGCACCATCCTTATTTTCTAGAAGTTAGGCAGAAAGGGAAGTAGTCTATTAACCCTTTGGAGCCTGACCCCTGATAAATGCATTGCTTCTCCTAATACAGAGATACATTTCTAGGCTCCAGAGGGTTAATACAAGTCTGTGATCTTTCCTAGACCATCCAGTTAAACAACGCTGCATGTGTGGACCCTGCTAGGCTGACTGCAAAGGAAGCACTTTGAAAAAAAATATTTAGGTCGCTAGTAAATGTTTCATAATATTCAATTCCTCTCAGCCCCTCTTCATAAGTTTCGATTAGGTTTGCACAGTCAGTAAGTAGGCCATTGTCTTATTTAGTCTCTCCACTGCTTATGGTTTACCCTATTCAGACTGTATTTACATTATAATTGCTAAGGCAGTCTTATCTGTAGGTTTTGCATGTATCTGCATTGCTGCTATCTATCAGGCCATGAAAATGGCTGTTTCCATGAAAAAAATATTTGTGATCCAGCCCAGTGGCAAAGAGGGCTGAGGTGCCTTGTGTGCCTTACCTTTTCCCATGCCAGTGACCCGGGTTCGAGATCAGACTCTGATCATCAGGGGTCTGCAGGGGACAGAGAGGATCAAGCATCTGAGGTACTCCTCTCCTCTCCTCTCCTCTCCTGGGGAGGCCTGGTGGTACAGCAGGTTTGGGAGGTAAAAAAATTACAGGAGGGATCTGGTTGGGGTGGGGGAGCATTGGATGGATGTGCCTCCATGAATGAGTCTGATGCACCACAGTAGGGGAAGGGGAACCAGAAAAAGTAGAAAATAGTGTCAGGGGGCTTCATGAAGCCCAGCCTAGCTGCTTCCATGCCCATGCTGGTAATCGGCACATGAATTGGTCCACCTTGCACTGGAGGGGGGGATGGCCCTCCCTTCCTGGCCCTGCCACAGGAGGGGAACTCGTGGGGAAACTTCCAGACTTGGCACATACTGAAGGAGGTAGTGAGCCAGCTTTGGGGAGCTGGGGACTGGGTTGATGTACCCCACCCAGACACAGGAGGGAAAAAACCTATATGGAAAAAAAGAAATTATGAAAAATGCCTCCGTGAATTTCACCCAGCCTTAATACAATACACTAACAGTATCACTCTTTAAAGGTATGGTGGGACAAATATCTTTCTCTTATGAAATGTGCCATGAAAATTCTGTAACCTCACTGGTTCAAAAAACATCATATGACCATTTATTATACATCACTTGAACTGTATTTTTTTTACAAACAGAAGCCAAACTCAAAGCAAGTCTAGGACTCATTAGAAGGTGTCTAGTAGGACACAGAACAGGTAGTGGAGTACTGAAATCAGAGGGCCTATTGTATCATGCAATGTGACCAGAAACCTCTCAGTGAAGTCCCACAATCCCACAACTGAGTTTGGAATATTTATGCTGAAAAAACTCCAACAGGATTTTATCTTATTTGAAGCATCCTCTTTATTAAGTCCTTGGTATGAATAAATAAGCACAGGTCTTCATTCAATGCATCACAGGTGAGTAGGTAAATTTCGTATTTCATTCCCTGATTGCCCAGAAGAAGCAGCATGTGACAAAAATAAAGTTAAAATCCACATTAATTTCTTCCACATACTCATAGCCAGTAAACCACATAGCCTGTTGATAAGTCTGAACACCCGATCTGCTGATGTTTCAGTTCTATCCTTGAGAAAGCACAAAGAGTTGAGCACAAAATGCTGAAGTGTTGGGGTGTTTGCTGCTGGACACAATAACAATTTTTTCATCCTATGGCCAATCTCTGAGTCCATGGCAGCTCTTGGAAATCCATTTTTATCCTGGCTCCATAAAATGGCATTAATACATTGCAATAAAAATCACATGAAAAGAATATAGGAGTCCTGTGTTACATTTCTAGAAATAACTACACTAGGAGGTAAAAGTAAATACACTACTCTCTAAAATATTGCATTATGTGGCCATATTGCAGCTCCATGCTCATTGGGAATATAGGATAAATCATAACCTGGATTATAATAGTTCTATGTGATTTCAGTGACTATAAAATGATGCCAACGATAACAGCAAGTGCACATCACCGAAAACCAAAACGACGATGAACACTACAGTGACAAGGAGAAACAGTGATGGTTCCTTATTTTCTCTGGTAGGGGTGATATTTAGCCCCCCCCCCGCACCTCATAAAAAATATAATCAGTCCTGGGGGGGATGACAATGGAGAACAGGGGAAAACTCAGAAAGGGGGCTACTCAACGGGGGACACGAGTCAGCAGGGGAAGAATGTTGGGGAGCAACCCGTGGGCAGGGGGGAACAAAGTTGTGAAGACTGGACAACGGGAGTGCAATAACCCCCGATAAATATTAAAGAACAGAAAACAAAGAAAACAAGCATTTGTCAATGCCGAATGTTTGCTTGCTGGCATTAGCATTGAAAGTGCAGGAGTTAGACAGATGCAGTACAGGAATGGCAGTGAAGTACTGAACTGATGCCAACTCCACCCCCACCTGCAGAGATGGACAGGCATTGGGGTGTGCCTTTGGGTCATCGCCCATAATGCTCACGCCATTTCACCTCACCTTACCCTGCAGACACCGACAAGTGTTGAGGTGTGCCTTGGGGTGTTCGGGCTTTACACTCACCCCATTCGATAAAGAAATACACTGAAATGGGTGCAGTATAGGAGAATGGGGTGAACTTCGGGGGCTAAAGAGTGAAAGGCACACCTCAATGCCTGTCAGTGGCTGCAGGGTGGGAGTGGGGGTGGAACAGCATGAACAATACTGTTGACAATCCCAAGTTACACCCCTGATGCCTGTTGGTATCCTGTGACATGAGCTATTGAAAAGTGGGCACCCCTAGCAAAAATGGCAACCCACTTTCTGCCCATGTCGACAGTGTGATGCTGTAAAGAAGGAGAACGGATGTGGTGGGTAGATGAATGGCGACAGGATGTCTCTATATGTACACACACATATGCACAGGGGGGTTGGGAGTGAGCACAGTGAGCAAGGGGCAGGAGAGTTTGTCAGGGGTGGTGCTGCTGTGAGCTGCCAAGCTGGCTCCATGGGATGGTGGGTGGGTGCTGGGCTGGGATGGCCAGAATGTTGGGTTTGGGTCCGGGTGCATGTGTATTTTGTTGCACCTGGCCCGAGTAGTTTTTTTTTTTTTTTTAGAATTTTCACCCCAACATGGACCCCCGGAGTTGAGAATACTAAAGTAGAGGGGTGGGGGGCATGCATAGAAAGTAAAGGTGTTTGCACCGTTTCATGTTGTGCAGGGGGCACATCGCCAAAATTGAATTTCGGTGATGTACACTCGTCATAATTTATTTGTTTAGTTTTTGTTGACCGGGTAAGTGCACTAGACAGATTATGCCTATTTTCATGCACGACCTGGGAGAGGGAGATACAGATGAATGCCAACTGACCATGAACCAGATTAAACTGTCGGTGGTATTTTCAGTGAATGAGGGAAATTTGGCCAGGGCACTGGGGAAATTCTCCTACTCTGCCTACAGGGGTGCTGTCACTTCCTGTGGATGGGATGGAGGGACCCAGTTTGCAGCTGGACACAGGAGGAGGAGGAGGAAGTGCTGATGTGGCAGGGGAGCAGGTTGTGCTGGCAAGAAGGAGGCCTGATTTCAAGGCCTACATTCTCTCTGCAAGAGATATTAGACGTGGAAATAGCCATCGATCCCCAGCATTTTGTTGAAGTTGAATCTAGTCAAGTAGAATCGGAACAAAAAATTTTGACTGAAACTACAGATTGTATACAGCCTGTAAAGGAAAGCAACTCAGCTGCAGGTATTGCTCCACATTTGTTTATAACAGAAAAATTATTAAGAGAAAAGAACAAATTACTTGCAAAAATGCAGAGTTTGGAAGCTGAAATGATGGTGTTAGAGGCTGAAGAAGAAGTAGACAGCTCACAGACAGCTGTCAAATCGCTGCTGAGCCACCTGACGCTTGGGGATTGGCCTGCGGGAGTCAGGGATCCTGTTCAAATTACAGATTCTGCAACAGTGGCTGGCAGTAAAGAGGTCGACACAAACCCATGCCTAGAGCCACCGGAGGTCCCTCCAAGTCCTAAGGAAGCCAGAAATAGACCCCTCAAACATCATTTAGGGGTCAGAAAAGTGATTGGTCCCACGACAATGCCAGGGACCATGGAAAAAACTTTTTCTTTTAAAGAGAGACATTTGGCAAAAGACTAGGGCACAAGAATGGATATTGATTCAGAAATTAATTTCAATACTTGGACACCAGAGAATGCGCTAGCACAAGGAGGATGAACTCAGGGACAATCTAGGAAATGGATTCCAGATTCAAGAGCCCCTACTTTTTGATCATCACAGGACTCCACTCCAGCAGATGTGGCCACCAACAATGATGCTACAACAAGCTCCAACATACTCTGGGGTAATTACTTTTCTGTTAACTCAAATATTTCTGGTAATGACTCTAATTTAAAAAATAGTGAGAATACAATTCTGCAGAAAGAAATTGGTTTAGAAGGGAATGTGCTGATTAGAGGGGAGGTAGAACCTTTGCATTTAGGTCCATCTGAAAATGATCTAAATAGTAATCCTACATTGCCTTCTTTAGCTCCTATGTTCAAGCTAGCTGACCTTCTTTCAAATAAGGATGGACCGGCACCTAGGCGCAATGTGGTGTGACTGTTGTAGAAAGGCGGGTTGGAACCCCCCCCCGACAGGCTTTACATAGCCAAAACTTTGCTAAAGACTTCTATGAAGTTCTTTTCCTCTGAAATATTCAAAGTTCCATATTTTATATACAGTAGGACAACCCACATCCTGTTTTAAATGTGGGTCAAGAGCATATCTTAGCTCAGCATGTGATTCTTCTCACTGTTACCATTGTCTAGAATTTGGTCATAAAGCTTCAGCATGCCTGAACCTTTTCAAATGTAATCTATGTGAACAAACAGGTCATGCTTATGGGAGGTGTCCATGGACCTCCCATAACAGGGATGATTGCCCATCACATGAGGCCCTGATTAACATAGCCCAGCACCAACAAGCAAAAAGAATTGCAGAGCAAGACAACAGAAATATGGGAAACCAGATTGTAGCCCCCACATCAGAAGGCACTACCTCTCAACTGGATGAAAACCTCACTATAGAGCCCCAAATAGTTGAGACCCCAGATCAGGAACTAAATCAGGTAGCTGAACAAGAAAATATGGAGATGGAAATGCCCCCCCTCAACCAGGGCAGAAGGAACCACCCTTTAAAATAGTTCCCACAAAAAAAAAGAACCAGACAGAGGAAATCAGTTCCCATAATTGATTCTGTGTCAACCCCCATTCCAATTGGAAATAAGTACACAATTTTGGCAACAGAAGGTACTGATTGGGACTCTGAAGAAGAGGGTACAGACACCTCCTCAGTAGTGTCTACTATGGACACTGAAGGGGGAGGAATAGACCCCATAGCAAAAAGGACCAGGTAGAAGAAAAACTCAAAGGTTTCTTGAAGAGATAAGGAACTAAGACCTTATAGTTTTATATACCTATGCACTCTTTGTTAATAGCTACATTAAATATTAACAATATTAAGAGTGATAGGAAACATACAGGAGCATTATATTCTCTGCAGGGAAGTAGATTTAATATACTATGTATTCAGGACACAAGACTGAAATCATATTACAAGCTCCAGCAAGCCTCACGAACTTGGACTCCCGGACCCTCATTTTGGTCCACAGGACTCGACATGTGTGATGGCATAGGCATTCTCTTTTCAAATCCCTTTCTGAAAGTTTCCAGGCTAATCGATATATACCCAGGTAGAGCTTTATTATTAGATATTTCCTTTTTTTCAGAAATATTTCAGTTGATAGCCACGTATGCCCATCAGACAAAAGCTCGAAGGGTTGCCTTATTCAAAGAAATACAACCATATCTGCATACATCTAGATTACTGTTGTGGGTTGGGGATTTCAATTGTGGGCTTTCCACCCAGGATAGAGGTTTAAGGACAAACAAATTATTCTGTGACTCGCAAACCCTTAAACAGATAGTTCAAACAGCAAACTTGGTGGATGTATATAGAACATGTAATACAGAGGGTGGATATACATATTTTAAAGGAACCTTGAAAACTAGAATTGATTTTATTTTTGCATCTAAATCTCTGGAAATCACACAGGCAAGAACATATCCAAATCAATTTTCCTACCATGTGAAAGTAGTAGCTCAGGTTCAATGGGAAAATACCCCTAGATACAGAAAAAAATAAATGGAGGTTAAATGAAAATATTTTAGAGGACCCATACATACAGAATAAATGGAAAAGAAAATGGACAGCTTATCTATCTGTTATTGATTTATTTGACAACCTCATAGAATGGTGGGAGGATACAAAAAAATGATGGCAGGATTTTTTTCAGAACAGGGCCCATTACATAGCCCAGATAAAATATTTGAAATATTTACAGCTAAGACATCAACTGCAAGACTTAATTTTACAAGCTTCACAAACAAACCAAGACTATAGTGAGCAGATAAAAAATACTAAACAAAAAAAATGGTAGATATTCAATACAATAGAGCTCAAACACTAAATCAAGAACTGAAATTTGGAACAAAGGTAACAAAAGGTCCATTAGATCCATACAAAGAATGCCAGAAAAGCGTAGATAATAAAATCATCACAGAACTATTCTACCCCGAAGGGATCTTGGTACTTTCTCCTCAAGAACTATTACAAACAGTTGAGGTTTTACAAGAACTATTACAAACTGAACAATTTGGATGCTTACAGGCGGTAGAGGATTCAAGTAGAATATTACATTCTCTAGACTTACCACAGGTACAGCAAGTAGATAAAGACATGTTAGTCATAAAAGTAAATTCAGAAGAGGTATCAATGGCTATTTCTAGTTTAGCTTCAATACTGCTCCTGGGATGGATGGTCTCGGAACAGGCTTTTATAAAGCATTTAGGGAAGAATTAGTTCCTATATTGGTAAACCTCTATAATACTGTATTAGACACTTCTTCTTACAGTAAATCCATGCAGGAAGCAATTTTAATATTGTTACATAAGAAAGGAGAGAAAAATATCTTCAAAAATTGGCGTCCACTAAGTTTACTAAATACAGATCTGAAAATTCTAAGTGAAATCCTTTCAAAAAGATTTCTGAAAATAGCAAATTATTTGATTAGTCCACGAACAGACATGCGCTGTTCCTGGAAGGTAACAACAGGGCAATCTCATAATTATAAGAGAATTATTTTCCAGAGGAGATGCAAGGACTTTAGAAGGGTTCCTGTTAACACTGGACCAGGAGAAAGCTTTCGACAGGTTGTCACATAGCTTTTTATTTACAGTCCTTAAAGCATATGGGATACCTGATACATTTGTGTATTGGATTCAGCAAATGTACAAAAAGGCATATGTTATCCCGAATATGAATGGGTGGCTAGGGAAAAGACTTTTAATACAGAAAGGAGTAAGGCAAGGGTGTCCCCCTAAGCTCTATATTGTATGTATTTGCCATAGATATTCTGATTAGACAAATAGAGAATAATGCAAGTATTAATGGTTTAGAGGTAATACGCCAGGCCCCAGTCATTACAATATTATCCTATGCAAATGATATGGTTTTTGTAGTCCCCCCACGGTATCAGAAATGGAGTTAGTTATTACTCTAGACCAGTGGTTCTCAAATGGTGAGGCCAGCCTCCCATGGGAGGCCCCAAACTGTTCTGGTGGAGGCCCAGTCGAGTCTGAGAATGTACAATATTTAAATTTTAAGTTTTTAATGTTTTATGTGAAGGGATGAAGCAAACCGAGTATGGATAATTGCAAGTAAATTTCTTTACTTATCCACACATTTTTTGTGAAAAGAAAAGGCACTGAGCCAAAGCTTGTTAACAGGTGTGTATTTATATATAAATTGGTGACTAAGTAAACCAAGTCAAGGCTTGTTTCTACAGTAGATGTTTATGTGCAAATTAGTGACTGGGAAAGGCATACTGAGTTAAGGCTTGTTTCTACAGTCAGTATTTATTTATATGTAAATTGGAGACTGGGAAAGGCACATTGAGCCAATGCTTATTTCATTTGTGACTATATGACCTCGGGTAAGAACACAGAAAGTTGCTTAACAACAGGGTATGAGGGGTTGTTCCCGGTAGTGAGGAAATGGAGTAACAAGGGTCCAAGAGCCAGAAAAGTGGAGTGACAGGGATAACCTGGGGTGTGGGATCCGGGGATGGAGAACAATAAATTGAATAGAAAGAGAATATACACAGTCAGCTTTGTTAGTCTCACTTTATTTCTGGTGTACTATGCTATGCAAAGTATGATACTTTTTTCCTATGGAGAGGCCCAAGATTTTTTCCAAATTTGAGGGAGGCTCGAAATCTTTTCCAGGTCTTGGGGGAGGCTCACTATCACAAAGTGTGAGAACCAATGCTGTAGACAAACACTCAAGAATCTCAGGATCCTGGATCAACTTAGGGAAAAGCAAAGGGGTAACCATAGGTAAAACACCACTGTCCCCTTCAGGACAGGTAATGGGAGTTATAATTTCAGACCAACCAATCCCAGTCTTAGGGATAGACTTTGGACCAGGAGATATGTGTATACATAACTGGGACAAAAACCTTACAAGATCTGCATGTCTAGTTAATGCCTGGAAAGATCAACAGTTATCAAAGGAAAGAAGGATAGGATTAATAAAGACCTTGTTGCTCCCAGTACTTGTGTATTTGAGTTACAATTATCCACCTCCGCATAGTAGATTTACGAACTTAAGTATATTTTTTCAAGCTTTATGGGGGTCATGATTAACCCAATTAAGAGGGAAATCACATATCGCCCAGTTAAGAGAGGAGGAGTAGGGATGATAAATCCAGTTGCTTTTTATATAAGCTTATTTATCTCTTAAAACTTCAGGCAGGCTATGAAACCTGGGGTCATTTCACGGAAAGGTTTAGTAGAATACTGGCTAAGGCCTTGCCTTCCTGGATGGGAAAATAGATAGGGTAGACTATTTAATAAAATAGAAGCCCTTCAATATGGACTGGAAATTATAAAAAGCTTAATAAAATGGAGGATTTCTCCCCAGCATGTCCTATTAAATGATAGGAAATCAGTATATAAACTGACATGAGATTCTGAATGTACAACTGAGATTAATTTCCCCGATTGTTCACCAAACCATATAAGTTTTATATTGCAACAACTGTCAAACAACAGAATCCCACTCTATGCATGTGACTGCACTTGGCTATGCAATTATGGCAGATTAAGCGTAAAAGGCAACAGCAGACATAAACAGATAAACAAAAGAAATTGCCCAAGGGAAACATGTCTTCAGATAACAGAAACTCAGGAACACCTGTATTTAACATGTGCATATATAAGGTCTTTTTGGAGTATCTTAGTGGAACACTTTAAGGAACCAAAGTTTTTAACTGTAGAACAACCCACTGTAATATATGGCTCAATTGATAGTTACTTTAGTAAATATTATGCCGATACAATTTATATTGTTTTTGTTCTCATTAAGTACTTTATATGGCAATCACGTTGTTTGTGAATTTTACAACAAAAGAAGGTACATTATACAGAACTGCTTCAGAATCTCAAAATAGCCTTGACCAAAACAATGCAGTATGACATAGCTAGATTTTCACCAGAGAAAGTGAAGCATTTATGGGCTAACTGTATAGAATGGTGTAATTAAAGGGAAAGTCTCCCATAGTTTCACACCAATAATTTCCCAATTCCTTATGTGTAACTGTTGTGTGTCTCCTCCAGTTGCCAGCAGTCCTATTGATATCCCAATCTAGATTATAAATAAAAATATACAGTCTCCAGAGGTTATCAATGTGTTTGTCCTTCATTTTACCATCAATATTGCTGGAGGATGATGTCATCAGAGCAACAGATAATGGTGCTGCACTAAATGCAGTTCCACTAGTAGACCAAACCCACAATGTTTGGTTCCCCACTTGAGTAATGGAGGAACCCTTTAAGTGTTATACATATCCTGAAGTGCAGGTCTAATAGGGACTAAGATCATATGAGTGTGATGCAGCACTGATTTGAGGTATATACAGTATTCATATAAGGACGTGCCTGTATGTGTTGTGTTACTGTTTCTGTTAGCAAAAACAGTTTACCCAATAAATGACTCTGGGTTCAACAAGAGTTTTAAATGGCATTATACAGCTGTTGTATTATACAGCTGTTGTATTATGTACTGTGTGTGTTAGTATTCTCTGTTTTGATTGACACCAGCAGTGAGAAACAATCTTGCAAATATGCCTCTTTCCCTTTGTAACAAGGCAATTAGTGATTGGATGGCTGCTGTTAGGCAATAAAGAGTCCAGCTATAACAAGGAATATGTTACCAGGAAAGCATCAGCTGCAGCATATGGAAGAAGGATAATCTAGTGGTTAAAGCACAGGCACAAGAACTGGGAGACTCTGGTTCAAATCCTACTAGAGTCCCTTACTCTGTAACCTTTAACAAGTTCCCCTAACCTCCTTGGGAACTGTGATGGACCCTCAGGTCCATGACTTTAAAAGTGCCCCCATTCCCATTATAAATCATTAGCAGTGATGTGAGAGCTACAGCACTTCATTTTGAAGGTACTGAGGACAAGCTGTGGCAGCCCCCCACACTTTGTAATGCCAGCATTTGAAGTAGGATGTCCCTCATGAATCAGATGCTACACTTCAGCTGTTGTAGGTAAAGAAACTAATCAGTCTCAGTGTTTGTAGTGCTCTGTATTTGCTTAGCTCATTCCTTCCATGTCATATGCATTCTTTGTCTTGGTATTTCCAGTCAGAAACTTAGATTTAAGGAGCATTTGAAATGCAAAACAATACACTTTATAAAGTAAGTGCCAGCTCTCCACTTTCAGACTGCTGAAAGGGGATGTGTATCATATGTGCAAAGGAGGAATTCAATTTTGTGTGATCCTTTGGGAAACTACCCAGGCCCACCTTGTAAATGAATCTTCTCAAGGGTGTTCACGTGGTTCAATACAGATTGACTGCTTGACTGATTGATTGACTGATTCAGTCTACTGATCTCCACAACATGTTACAACTGTCTGAGAGAGAGAAATGAGCAGTACAAAGAAACAAATTTTGTTTCCTGTGAATGAAATACTATTAGATGTATTATTTGCTCTACACATACAGTATTAAGGCTACAAGTACTACTCCCTGTGTGAGTTGCATGACATAATTGTCTTAAGCCATTGCAAACTTAAACTAAAATCAGGATAAACAGCATTGATACCCTTATGTTTTCTTCTGCACTGTTGCTGCAGTGACATCAAGGAATGGGAGGGGCTGTATTACAAGTGACTCATTTGCATGTAAATGGAGGCTTGCTTGACACTTTACTACCTTGTGTCAGAGCCTCAGACTCTAGATATGTGTTGCAACAGAAGCCATGACTGATCTCTTATTGACATATGTACAGTAATTGATGTAATGTATAATAAATACATCAGATATATCCAAATCATAAATATACAGGAGTTTTTTCCTCTAAGTCTTAAAAATGGCAAGGGCAAAAAACTCCAAGAAATGTTGATTTATGTGACAAAGTCAGTTTAATTTTTAATTTTTAATTTTTTGTGTGTGTGTTGATTTTTCATTTGTTCTTACTTTATATGTTCTGATGATTTATTATTGATGTATGTACTGTAATGAAATCCAAAATTTTCAATAAAATTCCCCTACTCTTTTCAAGAAGTGGCATGGGATCTTTAACATCCACCTGAACTACCACCAAAACAGGCAGATGGGACCTCGGTTTAACATTTCATCCGAAAGACGGCACCTCAGGAGTGCAGCACCCCCCCATGCTGCACTACAGTGTCAGTATTGGGATTTAACCCAAGTGCCCAGTGTGGGGATAGAACCCACAGCCGTCTGATCTCCCAGCCTCAGAGGTGAGTGTGCTACCTGCTGAGCCACTGACACTGGCACTGCTTTAGGTGATCACCATTATGACATGGAACCACGCCTATCAGTCCCTACAGGGTAGGGCGTTATGGTCGGAAACCCTAACAGGCTGGGTGTTTCTTGGTATTTTCAGTCCAAGTTTTCAACATGGGCTTTTTGTGACTCCACCGCATGAACAGTGACACTATCAGCTCATTAGCCGAAAGGTGATTTTGGACAGCAACTGTTCCATTTGGTGCTACAGGTGCAAAAACACATTTCGAACAGGATGTGAAAAATGACAGCTGTATCATTCATGGGGAGGTGTAAAAAAATGGTAATGTTAAAAATCTGGACTGAAAATATAACAAAATTGGTGAAGTCACAAGTGTGCATAGAAACTAAGCAAAGCACACCCATAATGCAATTATTTGGGGGAATTTTTACACCAGATTTGTCAATATAGGCATTTTGGGACCTCCGCTCATGAACAGTGGCACTGTCATTTCATTAATCAGTCCCGGACGGTGATTCCGTGCACTGACCACAAAATCACCTTTTGGGACTGAATAACAAGATGACAGTAACTGAGTTCATGAGATGTGGTCCCAAGAACCCCATGTTGAAAATTTGGTGCTAAAAGTCACAAAAATGGCCGAGATAGCTACCTAAGATGAACCCCCCCCCATTTATGCCATTATACAACTGATCAGCATTTCTTCAGTTCGTGGTCAGCTTTGAAGCATGCAGGTGTGTTCCCGCTCCACTGAAGATCGTTGCGCAGGGCTCCAGAGGTAAGTATGGGGTGAGGGGATGGGGAGGAGGGGTGCGAAGAAGGTGGGTGAAATTTGGGAGAGGGGGCCACTGCAGACAACGAGGGACCATTTTCTTGTTTACTGGTTTAAAAAAAATGTTGCGGGAAGGATTTCTGTTTTTACAGGTACATTTGGCATGCTGGGGTGGGCTCCCAGCATGCCACCTGTATATTTGGGGAGGGGGAACTGGAGCTGACAGGGATTGAGCCCCCTGTCAGCAAAGAAAAGGATCTGTGTTTGGGGGGTATGATGCTGAGGGGGATTGGGCACCCCCCTGGGCAGACAAATGATATGGGTGGACATTATGCCGATTGGGATTGGGCTTCCCTGTCAGCAAATGAACTGGGGAGCAGGCATTTCCCTAATGCCCCGGGTGTGTTGGTATTTTCACACCAAATTTTCAACATGTACTTTTTGTGACCCCACCGCATGAACAGTGGCACTTTGAGTTTGTTAGCCAAAAAGTGATTTAGCACAGTGACAGTGACATTTGGCGTCACAGGTGCTAAAACACATATTGGGCAGGATGTGAAAAATGACAGCTGTACTGTTTATGAGGAGGTGTAAAAAAATTGAAATGTTGAAAATCTGGAGTGAAAATATGAAAAATTGGTGAAGTCACGAGCATGCGTAGAAACTGTGCAACGCACACCCAAAATGCAATAATTTTGGGATATTTTAACCAGATTTTCAACATAGGCATTTTGGGACCTCCGCTCCTGAACAGTGGTCACTGTAATTTTGGCAATGTGTCCTGAATGTTGATTTTGCACAATGACCACGTCATTTTGTGCAACTTGTGCAAAAACACATTTTGGGTAGGATGTGAAAAATGGCAGCTGTACTGTTCATAAGGAGGTGTGAAAAAATGGCAAAGTTGAATATCTGGAGTGATAATATTATAAAGTGTCGAAGTTATGAGTGCGCATGGAAACTGCACAATGTACGTTTATAACATGGTCATTTTTTGGAATTTTCCACCAAATGTGCAAGATAGGCTTCTAGGGATGCCAACTCATGATCTGTGGCACTGTTGTTTCATTAATCGATCCCAAAAGGTGATTATGCACGGTGACCACGAAATGACCTCTTGGGACCGAATAATGGGATGACAGTGCATTTGTTCATGAGGTGGGGTCCCAAAAATACCATGTTAAAAATTTGGAGGCAAAGTTCAAAACAATGGCTGACATATCCACCTAAGTTGAACCCCCCCCAACCCATTTATGCCATTATACAGCTTACTGGCATTTCTTCAGTTTGCAGTCGGCTTTGAAGAGTGCAGATGTGTTCCCGCTCCACCGAAGATTGCAGCGCCAACCTTCAGAGGTAAGTATTAGGTGAGGGGGTGTTGGGAGGTGGGGTACACAGAGGGTGGGTGCAGGTTGGGGAAGGGGCACCGATGACAGCAAGGGACCATTTTATTTGTTTTAGGTACAGTAAAAAAAAAACACTGCAGATGGTTTTCTTTCTTTACAGGTGTAAGAAAGGACATGTTGGGCACACTGGGGTGGGCTCCCAGTGTGCCCCATGACTTTGGAGGGGTGATGCTGGCCACACTGGGGGCTCCCAGTATGCCACCCAATGGGGGTAGGGCGGGGGCAGGAACATGCTGACGCAGTTGTCTTTCAATCACATGGAGGCACACTGGGGTGGGCTCCCAGTGTGCCACACAGTCTTGGGGGGTATTAAACAAGCTGACAGGGGGATTGGGCACCCCCAAAGTTGGCTTTCTGGGGATTGTGTGTGGCAGATGGCAACCACCACTATCTTTATTGAAATGTTTCACCAGGAAAGGTACATCAGGAGGCGTGTCATTGGTGCTGCTGCATGACGAGCTTGTCTCTGATTGCAGTGACACTTTCCTTACAAGTTGTGTCCACTTTACATAATGCTGGTGTCAGCGCTAGCATGCTGGCTTATTGAGGAATGAGAGACGCACCTACTAAAGCATGCCCTGCATTCACCAACACAGAAACACTTCTGAAATGTGCTATGAGAACAAAATGTTCCTTGTGCAAGCAAATGCAAAAAGAGAAAAATACTGTAAGAAAAAAAGGACAGTACAGTATCATGAGAATATTATTAGGATGACAGATCAGCATATCAAGATTAAAATCTATATGTGTGTGTGTGTGTGTATATATACATATATATATATATCTATAACCGCATATTTCCATCATTCAGTTTTGAAAAAAATATCAACACATTGCATTTTGCAGTATTTAGTCTTGATAATTTGTTGTAGCCCACCCTAAAATACGAAGTCTCATTAAAAATACCATAGGTATATACTAGTAGAGACAGAATCCAGTTTTAAGATAACATTACAGGGCCCAATTCTACTGTAGTAGGTTGGTGCAAGTCACTGCCAGACGCAACATGCGCCAATCGCAACTGCGACATTAACCCTGCTCCCTATTCCTGAAGGGGCAAGGTCTCCACAGCTAAGTCCTGCGACTTGCAACATGTGGCCAGGTGTGCTGAACAGAGGATGTACCTGGTAAGCATGTCGCAAGCCACAAGTGCAGGTCGCAAGTGCTGCCCCTGCCCACACACACCGCTGGCGCACCGCAAGACTAGAGGCCCCCCTACCCACTGTCGTGGGTCCCCAACTCACACCAGTGCCTGCGTACTGTACAGTAGGTACAGTACAGGCATACAGCTGTCCCATAGTACACCTGGTTGGTATCCTTTACCCAGCCATGTGTCCACTCAGCACCCCTCATCCATCCCTGGCAATGCTGGCACAGCCCACCTCTCACATCACAGCCAGCCACTGACTGAGTTCTGTAGAGTGCTACTGTAAGACGCACTCAGAAATTGATTTCTGAGTGCATCTTTACATTAGTGCTCCTACAGCATTCAGTCGCGGATGGACGGTCGGAGGTGAGGTGGGCTGTGCCAGTCACCGCTGGGGATGGATGAGGGTGCTGAGTGGACTGACAGCTGGGTGGGGGTGGGGCCACCAGACTACCAGGGCTGGACATGGGTTATGCCGCATTTGCAGTGGCGACGGGGTCAGGGCATGGGTGGGGGGTTGACTGCACCACCCTGTGGGCATCTCTAACCATGAGATTCAGGGGCAGTTGGTGTGGGCAGCCCTGTGAGTGCATATATGACAGCCGGGGACATTTGGTGGACAGCCTGCAGGCTCCTATATGACACATCAGAGGAAGTTGGTGTGGGCAGCACTGCGGGGCACATGAAGTACACTTCAGGGGGGGTGTGGGCAGCCCTGCAGGGCACCCACTGGGGTATGCTGGGCATGGGGGGAGGGCAACTGTGTAATGTCTGCTGGACAGCAGGCGGGTCTACAGAACCCCCGGGGAGCAGTAGTGTAGCAAATTCCCAGAGGGCCTGGGTACAAGGATATGTTATAGGGCCCCCCCGGTTTTGAATAAATGTCACAATTGTGATTTTGGCCCCTCAAACCTTGTGGGCACGGGTGCAACTGCACCCCCTGCAGCCTTGTAGATACGCCCCTGCCAGGGGGTATCCATAAGTTATACCAGCTAAATACTGGTGTAACTTACGTTGCCGGTTCTCCTCCAGGGGTTCTTGTAGAATCCCGTCATTGGGGATTTTGTTGCTGCCCTTCTGGACTGGGGCGCAACAGCTGCCGTAAACCCCCTAGCACCATGTCGCAGGGAGTTTATGGTGCAACTGCCAGTGTAACAGCTGTTCGGCAGAAGTGGCCTGCACCATGTTGCAGGCCACATTGTAGAATCGTGCTTGTTGCAACTGCTGGCATAAGTTGCTACATGCGCCATTCTACTTGGTGCAAGTGCTGTTATGCCAGGCATAACTGTACTAGAATCGGGGCCACAGTGTGCATCATACCAGTCACCTAAAGGACATGTATCTTCTTGTAATAGTTTTGATAGTACAAGTAGGCAAGACAGAAGATATTCTGTTTGTATAAAATTGTATCCTTTAAGTCTCTAATTAATATTTCTCTGAGTTGAGAGAAAAAATTGCTGTTGTATGTTCAGTTGACACATGACTTTAAAGATCAGTTGAATAGGTATATCCAAAAATGCAACTGAGGTGCTGTGGACATGTCTGATTTCAACCTGTTTTGGGACATCAGACATAATACCTGCTAAACCATGGTCTTTAAGAAATGCATTTAAAAAGAGCACATACTGTAAGTGTTTGGTAGTAAAGAAATGAATCTTTTAATTTTGATTTTTCTCTGTACTATAAGAAAGCTCACATGCTTTACTCTCAGAAGCAACTGGAGGCATTAAAAACTCAACAACTAATGACTGCATTAGGAGCCGAGACTAGGTTCTGAATAAATAGCTCCTCTAATGTTTGGCCTTTGGTGCATTCAGTTGCTCCAGTCTTCAATGAACAGATTCACCTGGCATGATTCACAACTTATGTAACAGTGATTAGAATTACCCTGATTTAATAGTAACACATTTTTGCTGCAAGTTCATTCTTTTCTTTACTTGATGTTGAAAATCAGCACAGAGTAGACACTTTATCTGAAAAAGTTTAGTATACAAAATCATGCATATTTCAGTATTAGCAAAAACACAAGAGATTTTCAACACAAACACCCAACTGTGTCCATTTTTAAAACAGTTTAATGACAACTTGCACTTATAAGCATGCAATCTGCTATTCTCGCTTTTTATGTTGTCTTGCGCCTGTGCAAGAAATATGTTGTGATAACTTCGGAATAGCAGGTTTTGGAGGCGCGGTCCTGTTGTGGCCTGTGGGGCCACTGCTTTTTGGGGCTGGGTTCCGTGGCACGAATTAGATTGCACGCTGTCTTTGACAGCAGTGCAAAATCATGTCCACCACCTTGACAGGTTTTAGCCACTGCAATGAGGGAGTGCCACCTCCTTGCAGGGTGTGCCTTTCATGGTGTAAGTTTCAGTGCGACATGGCGGCGGCTGTGTCGTCCACCTCGCACAGTACCAGAAAAGCCGACTTAGGAGGGAGCCCAATCCCGTGTACATCACCCCCCCAACACTCTTTTTTATTTGCTGACAGGGTGCCCAATCCCCGACAACTCCAGTCCCTCCCAAACAAAAAAATGCAGGTGACATGCTGGGAGCCCACCCCAGTATGTCAAATGTACCTGTAAAAACAAAAACCTTTCCGCAATGTTTTTTCCCCCTGTAAAGTAGAAATGGTCCCTCTCAGTCTGCTGCCCCCTCCCCAATCCACGCCCACCACTGCATGCCCCACCTCCCCATACTCCTCCCCTCGCCCTATACTTACCTCCGGAGCCAGGTGCGATGATCTTCTGTGGAGCGGGAACACGTCTGCACTATTCAAAGCTGACCGCGAACTGAAGAAATGCCAGTAAGCTGTATAATGGCATAAATAGGCTTTTTTCAACTTTAATGCATATCTCGGGCATTTTGGGGAATTTTGCCACCAAATTTTCAACAGAGGGTTATTGGGATCCCTCCTCATGAATTCAGTTACTGTCATGGCGTTATTCAGTCCCAAAAGATGATTTTGTGGTCATTGCATGGAATCACCCTTCAGGACCGATTAACGAAATGACAGTGCCGCTGTTCATGAGGTAGCCTCTCAAAAAGCCTGTGTTGCAAATTTGGTGAAAAAAATCAAAAAAATTACTTTTACGAGCGTGCGTCGCGCAGTTTCCATGCAAGCACGTAAGTTCACATATCTGTAATATTTTCACTCCAGATTTTCAGCATTGACATTTTTCCACACCTTATGAACAGTACAGCTGTCATTTTTCACATTCTGGCTGAAATGTGTTTTCGCACTTCCAGCACAAAATAACATGGTCGCTGTGGGAAATCAGTGTTCGGGACAGAGTAAGAAAATCACAGTGATACTGTTCATGAGCAGAAGTCCTAACATGCCTATGTTGAAGATTTGGTGATGAAAGCCCATTAAATGACTGTGCTATGAGCATGCATTGCACAGTGTTCACGCACCCTCGTCATTTTTCACATCCTGGCCGAAATGTGTTTTCGCACTTCTGGCGCAGAATAGCATGGTTGCTGTGGGAAATCAGTGTTTGAGACAGATTAGGAAAATCACAGTGACTCTGTTCATGAGCAGAGGTCTTAAAATGCCTATGTTGAAAATTAGGTGACAAACGTTCATAAAATGACTGTTTTACAAGTGTGCATTGTGCAGTTTCCACGCACGCTCATAACTTCGATAATTTTTAATATTTGTACTCCAAATTTTCACCATTGCCATGTTTTCACACCTCCTTATGAACAGTAAGTTTTCATTTCCCACATCCTACCTGAACTGTGTTTTCGTACATCCAAAGTGCAGTGGCGCAGTAGCTGTAGAAAAACAATGTTCAGAACAGAGTAAGAAAATTACAGTAACACTGTTCATGAGCAGAGGTCTGAAATGCCTATGTTGAATATTTGGTGAAAAAATTCCATGAAATGACTATGTTACAAACGTGCACTTCACAGTGTCCATGCACAGTCGTAAGTTCGAGAATTTGTAATATTTTCACTCCAGATTTTTAACATTGTCATTTTTGCGCACCTTCTTATGAACAGTTCAGCTGTCATTTGTCACATCCTGCCCAAAATATAGTTTCACACATCTGGAGAACAATCACACAGTCGCTGTGGGAAATCAACATTCGGGTAGATTAAGATGATCATAGTGCCACTGTTCATGAGCAGAGATCCCAAAATGGCTATGTTAAAAATTTGGTGAAATAATTCCACTAAATGACTGTGTTACGAGCATGTGATGCGCAGTTTTCACACACGCTCATAACTTCAAGAATATTTAATATTTTCACTCCAGATTTCCCACATTGCCATCTCTTCACACCTCCTTATCAATGGTGCAGCTGACATTTTCATGTGGTGCAGAATGGCGCACTCACTGTGGGAAATCAACATTCGAGACAGAATAACAAAATCACAGGGGCACTGTTCATGAACAGAGGTCCCAAATGCTTACATGAGGTGGGGTCACAAAAAGGACATGTTTTAAAATTTGGAGCGCAAATACCAACACACGCCCAGGGCGTTAGGGTTTCTAACCATTACATCTCACCCTGTACAGACTAACAGGCATCAGAGGTGTGTCTTTGGATTGTCTGCTGTACTGCTCATGCCATTGGTCCTCCACCTCCACCCTGCAGTCACTGACAGGCATCAGCCCCAAAGTTAAACCCATTCTCCTATGCTGCACCCATCTTCATGTACTTCCTTATGAAATGAGGAGAGCTTAAGGCCAGATGACCCCAAGGCACAACACGACACTTGTCAGACTCTGCAGGGTAGGGTGAAGTGAAATAGCATGAGCGTTATTGCCAGCGAGCCAAACGCACACCCCAATGCCTGTCACTGTCTGCAGGGTGGGGTGGGGTTTACGTCGGTTCTATTCTTCACTGCTACTTCTATTATGTGTCTCTCTAACTCCTGCACTACCAATGCTAAAACCAGCAAGACAACATTCGGCATTGACAAATGCTTGTTTCTTCTGTTAACACTTTCCTTCCTACCTATCAGAGTACAAATAGTACAGTTACTCCACATCAATAAATGTTTACCTAACCTGTCATTTCCAAGAATCTGGTTACAGCAAATCAATGCATGTTTATTTCTCGCAGGTTCCATTTGCATGCATATGTGTGTATGTGTCCAGAAGTTGAGAAGAAATGTATAAAATGTATTGGTATTAATAATAATAGAGCTTTTATATCAACCTGTGAAAATCATGTCACATCCCTAAGCTATATCTGTGCTAACTGTGTACCATACTAGTCCTGTAACTCCCGGGTCACCCCTGATAAAGGGACCTCTGGGGCCCAGTAGGCCTACCCGATCATCAAAATTCAATACATAAATAAATAAATTATACATATTTGTTTCTATTGGTGAAACCAATTGTAACATGTTAAATAGCTAACAAAAACACTCTTGTCTACAAAATTGCTCAAAATGTGTTGTAGTTTATCTTCTTTTATGTTATTATTGGTGCCCACCTGAATCTTGATACTGCATTTGTTTGTATGATAAATCTTGAAAAGGCACAAACAAGTTCAGGTTACAGGGAAGTAATCTACCTTGCTAACTTTTTCCTGTGACTGTAAATGGTAATAAAAGAAAAATCACACTGAACTGTATAATCTGTTTGAAGATTGAGTCATCTGCCTTCGCCACAGTGTTTGTTCCTAGTGACTTACAGTGGCTACATTGAGGCATGCACTTTTGTCCCATACAGTATAGGTGTTTGTACCTTGAATCGTCAGGTTTGGAGCTCTCTGTAAAAGAAATTCCAATAATCCCATCCGCCTATATTTGATTATTTATACAAGAAGGCAAAATGTATGTATGTATGTGTGTGTGTGTGTGTGGGGGGTGCATTAACATAAATAAAATAAAAACATTAAAATAATCATGCATCTATTAGCATAATATAGCTGTTACTTTACACACGCAAATTAAGAAAAAAACACTTTATAATTTAAAAGGGCACATTGAAAAACTCGAAATGTGGATTGGCATGTTCTGATTTTTTTTTTTATGTAACCCCTCACCCCTGCCTTTTAGCAAAAATGACAAGTGGCATGCTGCTGAAGCTGACAGCAGTACCTGGTGGGGACTGGGTTTGGGGAGGATGAGGTTACTCGGCACAGGGGGCCTAGGTTTGGCTACTCTGCACAGGGGCACCCAAGTAAATCTGAACACAGGAAGCAATAAGTGTAATGTCCAGAACCAGGAAAGGGATTCTACAGTGTGGCTTTTATTCACATCCAAGCTGAATAAACAAAGCATAGATGGACCCCCACGGGGCTACATTCCTGGTAATGCAGATTAGAGACAACAGAACACTTCTTCACTATTTCCAGCCCTCAGGTTCTGAACCCACCAGGCACACAGCCCAGACTTGCACGCAGCTTTGGGTACACAGCCCGACTTGTACACTACTTGGGTTTTCCCCACTGGCCCGGCTCCCCCGCTGGCCACGTGATCCGTGGTCCATTTTGGGAAATGAAGCAGTTTTCCTGTTGTGGCTCTCCAAACCACCTTAGAGCCTTCGACTCCTAGAGGGAATTTTCCTTCCATCCCACATCTGGGTACTTCCCTCATCACTGGCCAAGTGCATGAGGCAAAGTAGAAATCCACAGAGCAAATCCATAGAGGTGGACCTGGTCACTAAAGATGGGGGGTCTCCCACCTCCAGCTCCCACAATCCATACCTGGTCATTTCTCTGGAAACTAGACAACTCTTTTCTGAAAGCTTGGCAATGTAGATTACTGGGTAGACGTATGTCACATCTCCTCTACATGTCTTGACTTCCCACAAGTGCTGGACTTGAATATTCTTTTACTTTTTGGCTAAGCCTATTACTCTAGGCCTCCCACTACTTCAGTAGTCCATTCCCCACTACCACACAAGTCCCAGGGTGAAAACATGGGCCCTTTAGAAAGAGCTGAAACTCACCCTCCAGTTGCAGGTGCCCCACAGGTGATTCACAAATCTTCTTGTTTCCCAAAAACTCTTGAACAAATAAGGCAGCTTCTCCACTAGTAGAAAAACCAGGGAGTTGCCCCTGGAATATGCAGGACAACCTTTCTGCCCCATCACCTGAGGGATGGGGCACTGAGACCTGATTCAGCGGTCTCCACCACTTTAAAACTGCTTCTGTCTCTCTCTTTTGGTGGAAACACACACCCTTTTTCCCAGAATGTAGCCCTATATCAGGGCTGAGGCTCCACGAGCCTACACAGAGCTGCTGTGCTCCTCTCTCAGCAAGCTCCAAACTCCAACTGACCTACAGACTACTGTTCAAACCTCCCAACATTCTACTCCAACTCCCTGCTGCAGATTCCATTGTGGCTCATACAGCTGCGACAGTTCTATGGTGATGTCATCCCTCAGTCTCAACTGAGACTGAGAACAGAGTGAGACAGTGTGAAATCCATTTAACTGGAGTTTCACAAGCTGCCTTCCCTGCCTACCACTAGGTCTTACTGGGATTCTAGTAACCCTGGGTAACAAGGGGGGTTACACTCGCCCTTGACCAGGAAAATGACTGTCTGCAGTCATTGTTTACCTGGCTTTAGGCCGTCCCACCCTATGTGCTACCTGCGGAGGGGGGTGATCAGGCCCCCTCCTACCATGTGCGAGCACAGGCAGGCAACATTAAGGGCCTAGAAGGCCTTTAGCTGACATATCAGCCTCTACACTATCCACTTACTATGGACACCTAGTTAGTCTGGTAGAAATGCCCAGAGCATAGCCCTAATAGCTCAGCACTGTAACCCCTACTGCAGGTCAGGGCAACAGCCTGTCTATCCCCCATAGCCCTCTATGGAAAACCTATCTGCCTCTAAATTAATACCCCAAAAACAAAAACAACCTGGGGACCTCCCCAACCTTGGGCAACCTGCAACCACACACCAAGAATAATACCACATTATTATATCACTTTACTGCCTCCTCCCTACCCCCACAACCACACCTGTGGAAGGAAAAGGGTTAATACAGTAACTAGAACAATAACAACACCACAGTACTTTAAATTACTACACACTAAAGTACTAGTGAGGAACTCCAATGAGCCCCCCCTCCTCTTCTTGTCTTCTCTTCTCTGTTCTCCAGGAACACCTGCAAGAAGAAGAAAGAAAACACACACTCCTAATCTGCATACACAGTCTACCTAAACCCCTACCATCAAAGCACTGAAGAATCCCAAAAATATTTTTTTTTTTAGAAAAAAGTAGAAAACAGTATATACACGAGAAAACAGTGGAAACAACAACATTATTTACAGTACACATTTGGGGGGATGGAATGCCCTAAAAGTCCCAACTAGTGACCACAGTGCCCGAAGGCTAGTCCAATAAAGAGTCTCTCCTGGGCCAGAGCCCGGTGAAGCACAGTTCTAACAGGCCAAAGTCCCGAAGGGGAGAGCCTTTGAGGACAGTTCACACATTTTGGAGTCTGCTAGTGTAGGGTGTGTACTGCAATGTCATAAAGATAGAAAAGTTTGGACTTACCAGCCCCTTGTAACATGGAAAATTCTGAACAGACCTGCACCTCTGACGAAGACTCTCCCCGGCAGCATTTCTTCCAATACAGCTGGGCGGACCTCTTCCGGGAACTACAGGAGGGCACATCTGGGAACTGCTGGGCTGATGTCATCTCTGGAGACGGAACCTTAGAACAGGAACAAAAAGGAAAATAGCTGGTCTGATGTCATCCGATTACCAGGCGATGTATCAGGATACAGCTGGGCTGGTGTCCTCTCTGGATCTGAAGTCATCTGGTGGGCCAGTCGATGGATTCTGAAAAGGCCAGTACACTGTAGGACTGATGAATGTGGGGGCACCTGAGTCCTGGATGTCCATACTGGCGGATCAATAAAGGCACTTCACAGGCTGGTGTGGCAATATTGACTACCACTGCTCAGCTTTCCATTTAGTAGGCACGGGCACATTTGCTGGGAGGTCCTTGCACTGAGGCCAATAGTACCGGGGGTCAGGAGCTTGAATTATTACCCCGTCTGGGCTCACATAATTCACACAGTGGGAGATTTCACATCCCTCTCCATCCACTTTTCGCACTCTGTCCATAAACAGTGTCCTGCCTCTCTTTCACTGGGTATATTTCTCATGAAACAGTCTGTTTTTTACATGCTTGTTTGCCCCAGGATGCACACCTTTCATTGCTTCGGCTCAGATTCAGGATTTCCTGCTGTTCTCAATCTCCTCCCAGACTCTCCAAGGAAAGGTAGGAAAGGTCATACCATAGATCTCATTCGCCTTCCTATGATCCAGTCTCTCCTCTTTACTAGCTTTGGTCAACCTGAGATCGCTGGCCTGGCTTGGGGGTGGCCAGTCCTGGTTCTGCCAGCTCCGCATCCTTAAAGAAATTAAAAACAGATCCCTGACTTCTTCTTCTTGCATCACCAGGGCAGTGGCATTACCACTCTCTTCAATGTATTCCTCCGAGGCAAGATCTTGAGGCTGTGTACCCGTTCCTTTTTCACAAGGCCACTTAGGTTCCGCCTCATCTTCCTCTTCACTGAGCATCTGAGCCCAGGATTGAGCAGTTGTCCTCACTCCTGAGACTATCCACTCATCACTAGGCACAGAGGTTGACACCTCCCATTCAAAGGCCTCCCGCATCTCATCTTCTCCTATGAGACTTGGGCTAGGCCTCCCCTCCAGGAGTCTACTGATGTTTTATCCGAACTTTCCTTCTGGGATCCAGCATCTGAAACTTTAACTTCTGGTTCTGTCTCTAACTCTGCACCCTCTAGCTTTGTGCCACACTCCCCCAAGGGGCCTTCCTCCACAGGTGTCGTCTGGTGCTGTGTGCTGCCAACTGCAGATTCCTGAACCTTTGTCCATGTGGGAGCCAAACGAATTTGAGGTGCTGTATGCAAGCCATATTTTTCTAGGCATCCAGCACAGTGAGAAATCATGAAGATGTCCCTTTCAGCTCTCAAGCATATTTGACACACATGCACTGGAAAACCAGGACTCACCACATGAGGAGGCAGTTGTCCTCCATAGCACCACTTTTCAGTATCCCTCAGTCTATTCACTGCTGCTGTTACTGCAACCCGGGCATGATCCGGATAGTGAGCTAGTCCTGAGGCCATAACTGCAGAAAAAACAAACAAAAGCTCACTGTAACTGAAAGTCCCACTTTACTGAACACTCTCTTTAGTTTTAAAATGGCTCCTCTGCTGCTGTGTTTACTTTACTACCCTACCCTGCAATGGCGGCGGCAGCACTTCTGTGCATCAACATTCAGAAATTGGGTCAAGCCACTGCGCACCCGATTTACACACACTACTGATAACTTTTTGCTCAAACTTGCACTGTTCTTATTCTAAACACATTTACATGATTTTCCATGGACTTTTTACATGCTGGAAACATTTCTTTGACTCAAAGTCCCTTAAAGCTTCAGGTTTTTAAGCACAGGATTGCCTGTAAAACTAGTGTTGCACATTTGGCTACAACTCACAGTCTCTCTCTGGCTTTAAACTTTAAACTGAGGCTGAACTCATTACTATGCACACAGTCAATGACTTAACAGACTTGCACTTGCTGGCGGGACTTGACACAGTCATTACTTGCAAAGCGACTGCACTGCTGCACACATATTTTGCTGGCATAGGGCAGAAAATCACTGTTTGAGCAATTTCACTGTTAGTACTTACTGTTATCAGTAGCTGTTTGCTGCAATGGGGAAAAACGGCCTGCAGCCAGTTCTTGGAGCCCTCAGAACAGAAACGGGCGGGCAGTCCTGCCGATCATCTCCTCGACCACCACACTTGCTATTCAGACGATCGATTGGCGGGTTGAGCCCGATTTTAAACAAACAAGTCTAATTTTGGAAGATTTACAGTGTTTTTAACACTCCACGATGCTCCTCCACTAGCCAGTACACGCACTCCACTCACATTCCCTCTCGAATGCTGGGGCAGTCACTATAGAGCTGGCTGAGGGACGAGACTTATTGCAGCCTCACCAATCACATGACGCCATGCAAATGAGCCTCTTCTTCCTCGCGAGTGCTCTTCTCCTCACGGCGATCGTCGAGCAGGCAAATTTAAACTGCAGAATGCATTTTTTTTTTCTTAACTGACTCCACGGCAGGAGCCCATTTCAGCCATTTAACATAGCCATTTACACCTGCAAGTCTCTCAGTTCATTCAAAAAGCATTTCCAACGTCCAGGACACAATGTTTCTGTTGCTACCCCTAGTCTTCCACACTTTTCTTTACCACAGTTCATTTTAAAAGCATTTCCAACGTCCAGGGCACAATTTTCCTGTTGCTACCCCTAGTCTTCCACACTTTTCTTTACCACAGTTCATTTTAAAAGCATTTCCAATGTCCAGGGCACAATTTTCCTGTTGCTACCCCTAGTCTTCCATACTTTTCTTTACCACAGTTCATTTTAAAAGCAGGCAAAAACGCTGTAAACAATTTGATGCAGGACAAGGGCACACTTTTTTAGCTTTACAGCTCCTTGGTAAACAGTTGGCATTTTAAACAGTAGCATAAGATCCACAGCACACAGCAACACATTAGTTAACTTGCTTCAGCTTTTTGGGCTACCCACTGCCATATAGCCAAAACGCTAGCCCCTTGCCCGAGCACCTTTCCTCCCAGAATTAAATCCAAAGTGGTGCCTCCATTTTTGTAACCCCTCACCCCTGCCTTTTAGCAAAAATGACAGGTGGCATGCTGTTGAAGCTGACAGCAGTACCTGGTGGGGACTGGGTTTGGGGAGGATGAGGTTACTCGGCACAGGGGGTTAGGTTTGGCTACTCTGCACAGGGGCACCCAAGTAAATCCGAACACAGGAAGCAGTAACTGTAATGTCCAGAACCAGGAATGGGATTCTACAGTGTGGCTTTTATTCACATCCAAGCTGAACAAACAAAGCATAAATGGACCCCCACTGGGCTACATTCCTGGTAATGCAGATTAGAGACAACAGAACACTTCTTCACTATTTCCAGCCCTCAGGCTCTGAACCCACCAGGCACACAGCCCGGACTTGCAAGCAGCTTTGGGTACACAGCCCGACTTGTACACTACTTGGGTTTCCCCCACTGGCCCGGCTCCCCCGACGGCCACTTGATCCGTGGTCCATTTTGGGAAATGAACCAGTTTTCCTGTTGTGGCTCCTCAAACCACCTTAGAGCCTTCGACTCCTAGAGAATTTTCCTTCCATCCCATGTCTGGTGCTCCTCATCACTGGCCAAGTGCATGAGGCAAGTAGAAATCCACAGAGCAAATCCGTAGAGGTGGACCTGGTCACTAAAGATGGGGGGTCTCCCACCTCCAGCTCCCACAATCCATACCCAGTCATTTCTCTGGAAACTAAACAACTCTTTTCTGAAAGCTTGGCAATGTAGATTACTGGGTAGACGTATGTCACATCTCCTCTACATGTCTTGACTTGCCATAAGTGCTGGACTTGAACATACTTTTACTTTTTGGCTAAGCCTATTACTCTAGGCCTCCCACTACTTCAGTAGTCCAATCCCCACTATCACACAAGTCCCAGGGTGAAAACATGGGCCCTTTAGAAAGAGCAGAAACTCACCCTCTGGTTGCAGGTGCCCCACAGGCGATTCACAAATCTTCTTGTTTCCCAAAAACTCTTGAACAAATAAGGCAGCTTCTCCACTAGTAGAAAAACCAGGGGGTTGCCCCTGGAATATGCAGGACAACCTTTCTGCCCCATCCCCTGAGGGATGGGGCACTGAGATCTGATTCAGCGGTCTCCACCACTTTAAAACTGCTTCTGTGTCTCTCTTTTGGTGGAAACACACACCCTTTTTCCCAGAATGTAGCCCTATGTCAGGGCTGAGGCTCCACGAGCCTACACAGAGCTGCTGTGCTCCTCTCTCAGCAAGCTCCAAACTCCAACTGACCTACAGACTACTGTTCAAACCTCCCAACATTCTACAACTCCCTGCTGCAGATTCCATTGTGGCTCATACAGCTGCGATAGTTCTATGGTGATGTCATCCCTCAGTCTCAGCTGAGACTGAGAACAGAGTGAGACAGTGTGAAATCCATTTAACTGGAGTTTCACAAGCTGCCTTCCCTGCCTACCACAAGGTCTTACTGGTATTCTAGTAAGCCCAGGTAACAAGGGGTTACATTTACAAAATCTGAGGTTTTCTCACTTGAAAAGTACCATTGAGCTGAATAAAGCTTTGTTCTAATTAAAAAGCTGTGCCAGCCTCATTTCTTTTAATCAATTAACATGCAGTCATATCTCTGCCTGTACCGAGTTGCTGTGGCCATTTGTCAGAGTCCATTCACATTGTTGCTGTTATCAGATGTGAACAAGCATGGTACTGTGCTGATTACAGACAGTGTCCTTCACAGCTGCTAGACCGTGGATGAGCAGTTGACAGCGCCCGATCAGCCTCTCATGACAGTGTTGACTTCTTTACTATTAATTTTGTCAGTCACACAGTAGTCTCTGAAGGAAGCAAGCCCTCAGTTTTTGTACAAGTAAAGAGCAGGTACTGCTGGATGCCTTCCAGGACAGCTTCCTGCTGCAAATGGTCAGTGAACCAACCAGGTTAGGGAATACCCTTGACCTTGTGCTGGCAAATGGGGACTTTGTGAAAGAACTTACAGTGGAGGAACCGCAGTCAGGGAGTGACCACCACTTTGTATGGCTCACATTGGATATGGGCAAGAAAGGAGTGGAATCTGGCACAAGAGTGCTGGACTTCAGGAGGGCCGACTTTGGGAGGATGGGAGAAGTGGTAAAAGGGTACCTGGCCAGAATTCAATCTAGTATGGACACTAACCAGAGGTGGGAGCTCATAAAGCTGGGGATAGTGGAGGCAACAAAACCTGTTGCAAAGCCCAGAGCAAGAAGGCTAGGGCTAAGAAACCGAGCTGGTTGAGCAAGGAGGTCATGGAAAAGGTAAGGAGGAAAGAGCTGCCTTTAGGAAGTACAAGAAAACAGGGAGGGGGAGGACAGGGAGGAGTACTTGACAGAATCGAAGGAGGTGACAAGGGCAGTAAGGGGCCAAAGCATCTACGGAACTCAGGCTGGCACAAGGCATTAAGAAGGGAGAAGGACTTCTTTAAGTACATCAGGGAGAAAAGGGCTGTAAGGACCACATAGTAAGGATAAGGAAGGAGGGTTGGGCGAGCTGAGGTGCGATAAGGCAGAAGCACTAAATGAGTACTTCTGCTCAGTATTTACTAAAGAAGAGGAGTGATACCAAGATGAGAAATGGCAGAAGCAGGGAAAGTGGTGACAGATGGGAAATCATGGAGGCAGAGTTCGAGAGGGTTTGAAGGCACTGAGGGTGGACAAGCGCCAGGCCCAGATGGCATCCACCCCAGGGTACTGAGGGAGCTGGCAGAGGTCTTGCAGGACCTTTGGCAGACCTATTTAATGCCTCACTACATTCGGGGTGTGTACCTCAGGACTGGAGGATGGCTCATGTGGTGCCCCTCCACAAGAGTGGCCCCAAGGATGAACCGGGAAACTACAGACCAGTGAGCATCACATCCATTGTGGGTAAGCTAATGGAGACTATCCTGAAGGAGAGGCTGGTGGCCCTCCTAGAGGCCAAAGGACTACAGGACAGCAGACAGCATGGCTTCATACATGGCAGATCCTGCCAAACCAACCTGGTCGAGTTCTATGACTGGGTAACTAGGCAACTGGACAGGGGCCATGCAGTGGATGTCCTGTATCTGGACTTCAGTAAGGCATTCGACTCGGTGCCACATGGAAGGCTGGGAAGGAAGTTAGTAGGCACTGGGGCGGGTGCAAAGCTGGTGAGCTGGGTAGGGAACTGGCTTCAGGAAGGCAAAAGAGGGTGGTGGTGGTGGGGAGCTCTCACACCCAAGGCAGTGACGAGCGGTGTTCCACAGGGCCTGCGAGTTGGGACCAGTGTTGTTTGGGATATTCATTGCAGATATATCATGGGACATCAAGAGCAAGATCAGTCTGTTTGCTGATGGTACCAAGGTAAGCGGTGGTGGATGACCTAGGGGATGGCAGGGGTTGCAGGATGACCTGGCAAAGCTTGAAACCTGGTCAGACACCTGGCAACTGGGTTTAATGCCAAAAGTGCAAGGTGCTACATTTTGGGATGAAGAACCCAAGGAGGAGTTACCAGCTGGGGATGCAGCTAGCCCAGACAGAGGAGGAGGAGAAGGATCTGGGTGTGCTCATTACAGGGTCAATGAACAACTCAGCACAATGTAGGAAGGCAGCTGCAAGAGGCCAACAAAATGCTGGGTTGTATTGCAGGAGTATATCCTCGAGGAGGGAGGGTGATTCTGCCACTGTATGGGTCATTAGTTAGACCACACCTGGAGTACTGCGTGCAGTACTGGCACCCGTATCTGAAGAGGGACATTAAGTTACTGGAGGGGGTACAGCGCAGGGCGACAAAGATGATCAAGGGGCTGTGGGACTTATCATACGAGAGGAGGTTGAAGGAGTTGAACATGTACTCACTGGAGGAGAGGAGGGACAGGGGTGACATGATTGAAACCTTTAAATACATGAAAGGAATAAACAAGTCGGTACAGCGGGGCTGTTCAAAGTAAGGAGGGAGGGCCACCAGGGCCATGATATGAGACTGGAGGAGGAAGGTTCAGGAGGAGATGAGGAGACACTTTTTACAGAGAGGGTGGTGGCTGGGTGGAATGCGTTACCTGCAGAAGTGGTATGCAGTAGAACAGTGGACTGCTTCAAAAGGGGATGGGACAGGACAAGGGGGAGGGTTAATGAAGGGGAAGGGTGGAAGGGAGGGGCAGCTGCAGAATAAGGGGTGCTAGCTGCACATTCGAGCAGACTTGATAGACCTCTAGGCCTTTATCTGCTGACAAATTTCGTATGTTCGTATGTTCATACATACAGTACATGACTTGATACTGACACCACATGCATGACTTAGCCAATCAGGACTCCATAGTAAATGTTATGGACCACCAATATGTCCGGTTATGGTTTATTTTTGTTTTCTAAATTAGAAATGGGATGACACACACCTGGATGGAGAAAAGCAGAACAGAATGACAGAAAGGCATACCAAAACAAAAAAGGTTTCTTCACAACAATGAAAAAAAGAAGCAAAACAAGGCACTTTTGTTTAATATCATAGACCTCCTTTTTACAAATTTTCTTTTTCATACGAAAAGCTGTGCTTTGTGTGACTCATTTTACTCACTGCCTGTCGCTACCAGTATTCTACGCTTCTGTTCTGTGTGATTGGAAGAAGCAAAGCAAGGCACTTTTGTTTAATATCATAGACCTGCAGCACATTAACATGTAGGATGGCCAGAGAGAAGGGGAATGTAAATATATGAACTGGAAATTTGCAGAAGCGGCGGAGAAATGGATGACATCAATATGCTAAATACACACATGTTACCACTGCTGATTGCAGCGGTGGTTTTCTTCGAACTGAAGACCACTGCATCCGAACTGCTGTCATAGACAGCTCACCTATCCATTGGTGCAGTAGGGTCGTGCCTGCTAAATGGAGCACTGCATTGGACAGGAGGGTCACACACCTCCAAAAAGTCCTACTGTCACAATATATTTCTTGTGCATGCAGGCAGACAAACATAAAAAGTAGCCCCAACAGTCAGTCCTGAACCCAGGTCCTTCAGCCACAGAAGCATTTACTGCAACAACTAGACCAGACAGCCAGCTCAGAACTGGCCCAATGAAAAAACACTATATCCTGTAAAACAACTACTCCCTACAGAAACAAAAGTGCTGAAGTTGCAATGTGCTATAAAGAGCACATTGCCCATTTTACAGTCGCTGTTTTCACATCACCCAAACTGAGTTGCTCAAATTGAGTCGCTGTATTCATGGGACATCGATTATAACTTGTGCCCTTTATTTTTGTTGTGTAGAAAACATATACATAGACTTCCACCAAGGAGGAGTCAGTCTCATCTCTGGACTATTAAACAAACAAGCAGAAATATGTGGAGACAGTCTCGCTCACCCATTGTAATTTATTTACAAAGATCTCTTATTACTAAGTGAATTCTTATCAGCTAGAAGAGACAGAGCTGTTGAGCTGATGGAGTTACACATCATTTGGAGGTTTTACAATTAGAAGTCTTATTCAAGACTTTTAAAATATGCCTGAGGGCTCATGTTTATTAAATGGATCCTGTGGTCTTGGTTTATTGCACCTAGAGGCCCTTTTTATGTTGCTTGCGGTTGGGCAAGAAACATTTTGCTGTAGAGAAGGGCATTTCAGAGGTGTGTTATGGACTAGCCCAATGCAGGTCAAGCTGCGTTGGACTCGTTCTTGACAGACCAATGATCATGCAAGCTAAGTATGACAGTGGTTCACAGTTTATGGGTGGAAACTTTGTGTAGTTAAAATGAATGAAGCGCTCCAATGAGAGAGCACTTTGCCTATTTCATTTGCATAGTGCCAGTCAGCAAACAGCTGATAGGCTTCATGACATTCCCCTTCTCTCTGTCCTCCCCTCTCCTTCTGGTTGTGATAACTCCTTGTCTCACACACACCACACCCTCTCCCATGTCCCACACATAGAGATCCATTTATCTAGTTGCATGTGCCCTCAACAGGTTTTGTGACATACATATTGTGCCTGCTGTGTATACATGTAAGCTCCAGTGCTCTATTTGGTAGTCCCCCCCACTGGTCGCTCACCACACCAAGTGGGAGTATCTCCACAGTTTGGATCCCCACCTATCCAGCCCATGGACCTCTGGGGACCGAGTGCACACTCAGCCCTCCACTGTATTGCCAATTGTGCAGCATGACAGCAGAGATACAGCGAGAGAGATGGGAGAGACAGAGAGTGAGCAGGGCAGTTGAAAAATATTGTGCCAGAGAGAGAGGTCATTCCCTGTGTCTGTTATGATGTGCAGCTGATGTTCCCTGCAAAGTTAGTGCCACCCTTGTCCTTAGCTGCCATCCCTGGTTGCGTGCAACCCACAACAGTGGAGGGAGAGACAAAAAGACACAGTGGTAGATTTCAGAGGCAAGGGATCCGTCATTTCTGTCTGTGTCCTGCAAGTTGTTCAGTATGCATGCAGTGCCATCCCTCCCACTTCCCACTATAGACAGTGTCCCCTCTGCATGGTCAGGGCACTGTAGAGTGAGATAGAGAAAGGCAGCAGGGAAGTGGGTGGTAGAGAGAGCAAGGGGAATGCAGAAATAATTCTGTGGGTCCCAAACCGTGCATCTGGCTACTCTACAGGGACAGGGGGAGATGGAGCGAGAGGTAGAACCACACAATTGTATGTTTGAGGGTGTCCCTTTGCAAGTGTTTGCCTGACAGTCAGCCTTCACCAAGTGGTCAGCTGAGAGAGTGACCAAGTGTCAGACACTGTGAGCAAGTATGAGCAGTGAGAGAGAGAGTGAAAGGGAAAGGGACCAAGACATCAAGGGAGCGAGTGGCAGAATAATGAATACATGTGCTAGGGGCAAAATATGTATAGATTCACATGTTAAGGTTTCTCACAATACCAGATCGCCAGAGGACAGCATACAGTGATGTGGGGCAGAGAGAGGGAGAGACAGAGAGTCACATTTGACACCGCGCATCTCCCGGTGATTGCAGTCATGTGCCGATGTTACCTGGTGTGTGCAACATTGCCTGTGAATGTTCCCCAGGAACAGTAGTGTGGGACAGCGATTGCAAGAAAGTGTCCTCCGTGTGCCTGGCAAGTGTTGTGACCCGATCGCTGCTTCCAGCAGTGTGGTGTGCTGCTCTCTCTCTCTCTCTCTACATAGAAATATAGATAAGGACTGCTTGACCCACCTAGTTTGCCCATTTCTCTACCTAACGGATAAGCTGCAGATCCTAGTTAACCAACAGCCTACTCCCTCCTAACCCCCACTAGAATTGCCTTATGTCTGTCCCATGCATTCTTGAATTCCCCCTTTTCTTGTGACTCTACGACCTCCTTAGGAAGGCTGTTCCATGCATCTACAACCCTCTCTGTGAAGAAATACTTCCTCACATTACCTCTGAGCCGTCCCCCCTCTATCTTCAAATTGTGCCCCCTTGTTCTTGCACATGTCTTTTTCTGAAAGATGCTACCCTCTTGGACTTTGTTGATTCCCTTGAGGTATTTGAACATTTCTATCATGTCCCCCCTCTCCCTCCTTTCCTTGAGGCTATACATCTTAAGCTCCTTTAGTCTTTCTTCATATGTCTTCTGGTGCACCATTTTGGTTGCCCTCCTCTGGACAGCCTCCACCCTGTCTATGTCTTTGCGGAGATGGGGTCTCCAGAACTGTACACAGTACTCCAGATGTGGTCTCACCAACTGTCTGTACAGAGGGCCAACAACTTCCTGTTTTCTACTGGTGATGCCTCTCCCTATGCATCCCAGTATCCCCCAGCCCTCCTTACTGCCTTCTCACATTGCTGGCCCACCTTTAGGTTGTCTGATACGACTACCCCTAGGTCCCTTTCCATTTTTGTTGTTGTCAGTATCTCACCCCCATTGTGTACTTTTCCCCTTAGTTTTTGTTCCCCAGGTGCATTACTTTGCACTTCTTTGCATTAACTCTAAGCTGCCATACATTTGGCCATTCCTCCAACCTTGCCAAGTCCATTTTCATCCTTTCCACCCCACTTTGTGTATCAACCCTGTTGCAGATCTTTGTGGCATCTGCAAAGAGACATACTTTTCCTTCCAGTCCCTCTGCAATGTCACTTATAAAGACATTAAAAAGGATCGGCCCCAGTACTGAACCCTGCGGTACCCCACTAGTAACCCCCCATTTCTTCACTGTGGACTTCATTTACTATTACCCTCTGTGTCCTGTTGTCCAGCCAGTGTTTTACCAAGGCTACCATCCTGTGATCAGCTCCCAGAATGGCTAATTTGTTTATTAATCTTTTGTGCAGGATTGTGTCAAATGCCTTGCTGAAGTCTAGGTAGGCCATGTCCACAGCCCCTCCCTGGTCTACTACTTTGGTCACTCAGTCAAAGAAATCAATTAGATTCATCTGACATGACCTTCCTGCTGTAAATCCATGCTGCCTTGGGTCCTGTGCCCCACTGGCCTCTAGGTACTCAACAATTCTTTCCTTCAGAAGTGATTCCATCATTTTCCCTACCACTGAGGTCAAACTGACAGGTCTATAGTCTCCTGCCTCTGTCTTGGTCCCACTTTTGTGAAGGGGAATCACATCTGCCCTCCTCCAGTCCTCAGGTACCACACCATCCTCCCATGATTTATTAAAAAGGGTAGTCAGTGGTGTTACTAGTTCTTCCCTTAGTTCTTTTAGAATTCTGGGGTGAATCCCATCAGGCCCCATTGCTTTATCCACCTTCAGTTTTAAGAGTTTTTTCAGAACCCTTTCTTCTGTGAAAGGACTAATATCAACTCCCTTATCCAGAGTGCTTCTATTGACTGGATTAGGTATCTCCCCCTGCTTTTCCATTGTGAATACTAAGCAGACGTATTCATTCAGTATCCCTGCTTTTTCACTGTCACTCTCTGCCCAACCACCTTCCTCTTTATTCAGCCTCAGTATCCCTGCCTTAGTCTTTCTTTGCTCCCTAATGTACCTATAAAAGGGTTTATCCCCCTTCTTAACCGAGTTGGCAAGCTTTTCCATCAGTTTGGGCCTTTGTTATCCTGACTGTCTTCCCTGCTTCCTTCTGTTTTAACTGGAACAGTTCTCTGTCCTGCTCCTTCTGTTTCCTTATACTTCCTGAATGCTAACTTTTTCTCCCTAACCTTCCCCGCCACTTCTTTTGAGAACCACAGTGGTTTTTTCTTTCATTTTGATTTGTTTATTTGCTTCATACAAAGGCTTGTTGCCTCTGTGATGGCGATTTTGATGTTTCCCCATTATTGCTCCACCCCACCTTCTTGCCTGTTTGCTAGTGCTTTTCTGAGGCACTCTCCCATTTTGACAAAATCAGCCCTCCTAAAGTCCAGTACCTTCACTTTTGTATGGCTTGACTCTACAGCTAAGTTTATTGTGAACCACACTGTTTGGTAGTCACTTGTTCCCAGATGACTACCCACTTCAAGATCGGAAATCCTCTCTCCGTCCCCATTTGAGAGTACAAGGTCTAAGATTGCTCCCTCCCGAGTGGGTTCCAAAACTAGCTGTCTGAGGCATGCCCCCTGTAGGGCATTGAGAATGGCCCTGCTCTTGGATGTGGCTGCAGCAAAGGTGCTCCAGTTAATATCTGGCATATTTCGGTCCCCATTAGCAATATCTCCCCTTTCTCTGCCATCCTAAGGATGCCTTCTATCATTTCCTTGTCCATTTCCATCCCCTGAGAAGGGGGTCTGTATGCAACCTCTGTGCAGATTGTGGTACCATTTCCAGTCTCCAGGATGACCCACAGTGCCTCCTCTCCTCCCTGTTTACCCTTTAGTTCTGTTGCTCTGATCCCTTCCCTTACATAGAGAGCTCCTCCTCCTCCTCCTCTTCTTTCCTCCCTGTCCCTCCTGTAGATTGTGCACCCTGGTATGTTGACATCCCAGTCTTGGTTCTCTGTGTACCATGTTTCTATGACTGCCATGATATCCAGGCATCCCTCTTCCATCAAGGTCAGCATTTCAGGGAGCTTTTTACCTAGACTACGGGCATTGGTACTCATTACCCTCCATTTTTTTATGGCTTTATTTCTTTTTGCCCCATCCCTGTCCTTACTGCCTTTGTCTTTTTCTACATTTACCCCTGACCTTCTCCCTATTGACTGTTCTATCTCTCTGTCTTTCTCTATCTGCAGAGATCGGGCTGAAAGTCGTACTGAAGTAGTGTTTACTGCGGCTTAGAGATGCTGAGAGAGAGAGGTAAAGCGAGAGCAAGCGGTTGCAACAATGACAGGCACTGAATGTGGCAATGTGTCCTGTGTCTCTGTTTGTGTAGCACAGCATGAAACAGTCACGGTAGTGCTAAGAGAAAAGGGTGTGAAACAGCTTCTAGTTGTATAATTTGAATGACATGTTTTGTCCCCCAAGAGCAATTGTGCAGCCATCACATACACTTTACACTTGTGAGTGCCATATGGTCTGTAGTGTATCAGTATATATATATCTCCTACCATGCCTGTCACAAATGATTGTCACAGAAGTGAAATGCTGTGCGCTGTGAGTGTGAGGGGGTCATCCTGTATTTCTTTCACTTGTAAGTGAATACCTGTGCTTGTGCCCAAAATACACAGTGATCAGGGGGAGAGAGAGAAGAGAGAAGAGCCAGAGAAAGACAGAGAGAGCAAGAGAGAAGTCTGACAGTACTAAGAGGTTTGACAGTAGTGTGCATGTGGATTTTGGGGAGCATCACAATAAGTGTAATAGGCAGTGTAGCACACTGTATTATGTACAAGAAATGTCACAGCTCATGTCGGTACTGTATGTGTGACACTTCTATGTACATAACACCAGTGCAGTATGCATTATTTGTTAGGGACTAATTTGCAAAGTGGCTAGATAAGAGTAGTTTTTTTGCTATTCAAACAGCAAAAAAAAAAAACAGATTTCTGCATATTTTTTGTTGTGTAGCAAGAATCCATGTTATAAGTGTAACCCCTAGATGGCGCTATCCCAGGGGCTACTACCCCTGCCTGATTTGCCACTAACAGGTTGAGGGGCCTGGATCCAATGGCGGGTGCCTCCACCCAGAGGTCAGGGTTTGCAATAGTTAAACTTACTTGGTCACAGCCCTCTGGGACACTGCAACCCCCTTTCTTCCCACCAGTGGCCCACACAATATAGCAGAATTACCTTCGGTATACACTTACCCCCAAGGCTGGTTCAGGCACCGGGACATCCTGTAAAATAAGATACAGTGCAACAATCACAGTACAGTACTTTAAAGACAAATACCTCAGGCAGTATAACTTGTTGAAACAAACAGCTCTGATTTATTTAGGGGATATAACAAGGACAGGGGAAATCAGGTTAATTAGCTTATCACTTTACTATCTACCTATGGCTCTGTGCAGGCCTATCCCTACCAGTTACTGTCCTGGGTACCCAGGCCCTAGTAAGCTAGTCCAAACCGTGGCAGCTGGTGAGGGGCCCTTTCACACGAGAAAAGGAAAATTAAACAGTCAGCAGTACAGTAATTCCATTTGGATTTAATGTGGCAATTCAACAGTGGCGACCCGAATTAGTACTCCGACCTCCAAAGAAGATATGGTCCTTCAATGTCAGCAGGGCTACTTTTGATCTCCAAGAGACTCCTCACACATTTATATGGTAAAAAAAAAGAAAGCACTATACCAGGCAGGCTGCATCTGTATCCCAATCGTGAATTACTGCACACAACCAGGAGAACACACAGCAGATTCAGTTCCTGACAGACCGAGTGTAATTCAACAATTTCTTCAGTCTTCTACAGGGTGAGCCTGGTTTCTACTCTTCAGAGATCCTTTGATTCTTTTCACAGGATTCAGATTCAGTCCTAACAAGCAGTTACACAAGTTGTAGACCGGAACTCTGGGCCTTGCACACGTTTTTGACTGAAACTGTGCACTGAAGGAGTACAGGTTTCTTTCCCTTCACTTTCAGATCTCAAACTGAAACTCCCAACAGACAAAACCCGGCACTTCCTTTGAGTTCCTCCCAGTTCTTGACTGGATTGGCTGTCACTCACAATAGACTGCTGCTGTTGGTCCAAAGGCACCGAAGTCTAAACTACATCTCCCAGAGTCACTGCCCATACAATCCTCTTGTGGCTGGCTCAGATTATGAGTCCCAAGTTCTGATTCGTCCAAGGCATCATTTTAGAGCTAGTTTACCCCACACTGATTGGTCCAGTTCAGCAGTTCAAAACCAGAATGGGGAACTAGGCAGACAGTTCTGACTGCAAAGAAAGCAGGTTAGACAAACTGTAATTTTATTATTACTGTAAATGATTTCTGGCAATCAGTTACATCTTTCAGACAGGTTCCTTTGCACTCTAGTGACTGCAAAATGGGGTGAATTGGCAGCAGCTTGAGTGGTACTCAATCAAAGAAACACACATCCCCCTACAAACTAATTATGTCTGCAAGCAGACAGCTCTTAAAGAGACAGTACCAGAGGTTCTAAAACACTCACTGATAAATGGCTTAAACGCCAAACACCATTCAGGCTTGGAGCATTCAAGCAAGCTCCTGGAAGTCTTTTGGGAACCCCCATTTGCAGGGGGTTACACCCTTCCTGGCCTGGGAAAAGCTGCGGATCGCGTCAAGCAAGTACCTCATAAGTTTCAACTGCAACCATATACATTTGCATTAGCTCACACATGTAATCATCAGTCAATACATCATTTTACCAAGAACCATTTCTGAAACATTGCAGTACGCCACTCTTTACACAGTATAACACACACATTGTACCATAACTCAAGTTATTACCTCTTGTACATGAAACCTGAAGAGAGGGACCCTTCCCTATCAGTTACCTTGGGGCTGGATGGGGCAAAGGGCACCATACTGACTAGAGCAACACAAGTAACTTGGAGTTAGCACTGATGCTCAGTTTGGGCAGTGAGCTCGGGACACATACACTCCTTTATGGACAACATTGAGAGGCAAATCCACAGGCCTCCCAGGGAATCATAACTGAGGTGCACCACAGGCTTTACAGCTCGACCAGTCTTTCTAGGGGAACTGTTACAGTCTCTGCACCTGAGCCTCATTTTCAGCATTGTCCACACTTGTCAGGGGAGTCTCCATGGGGGTAGAAGGCTAGAACTTGAGGGCACTTTCAGCTCCAGGAGTTACAGTTTCTGAGTCCACAACATTTTGGCTCGCATGGAGAGCTTTCGGACACTGGCAGTGGACTGTCAGGGCACTCAAAAATACTCTTCTTGTTCGGGTGTATCACCAGTCTGCCCCAATCTATCATTTTCCTCCTGAAAGCTCAAACAGTTCAACCATGCACAATGATTCCATTTCATCTGATCTGATGCTTTGCACTTCACTTTCTGGAGCATTGGCTCCAGGGATGAAGCTGGGGGCATAGACAGTCCAGAAGGCCCAGCTTTGTCTCCAGTATTGACTAGGGATTGCCCAAACAATTGACTCAGTTCGTAAGAAGGATAGTATTCAAAGTCACTCTCACTTTCTTCTGATATGGACTGACAGTCATGCTCAACTGGGACTTGTGCAGGGGAACACTTAACTCTGCTTCTGTAGGTGCAGACTTCCTTGATCTTTCTTAGCAGCAGCTCTAGTCACTGGTCCAGAGGGCATCTTCTGGGGCTCAGACTCAATCAGGATTTGTCAATGGGTAGTAAATGATTTCTATGCATTGTTTTACATCTTTTGAATTGTTCTCAGGCCTTACTTTGTACACTGGCAGATCATCTAGTTTGCCCACTACAATGTGAGGGAGATGGTGCCATCTGTCAGCAATCTTGTGTTTGCCATGCAGTCCCAGATTTCTTAGCAATCCCGATCTCCCTCCTGGAGTTCCTGTGCTTTCACCTTTTATCATACCTTTCTTTGTCGGCCAGATTTCTTTTGGCAGCCATGGTTTGAGCCAGTTAGTACGCATGAGTTAGCTGGGCCTTTAACTTTGCACATACTGTAAATAGTTGTCAGCTTGAACCCCATCAGGAGAGACCCCAAAACACACATCTACGGTAGTCGAGCTTCTCTTCCAAACATCAGGCGGTAGGGGAGAACCCAGTGGCATCACTTTGGTGCAGTTATAAGCATGTACCAGGGTGCTAATTTGTTGGCTCCATCTAAACTTGTCCTTTGGGTGCAGGGTGCCTAGCATATCTAGCAAAGTGCGTTGAAACGTTCAGGCTGTGGGTCCCCTGGGGGGTAGTAAGGTGGTTCTGGACTTTCTCACTCCCCACAGAGAAAGCATCTCTTTGATCAGGACGACTCTCAAAGTCTCTCCCTTGATCAGAATGGATTCTTTGTGGAGCCCCATAGTGAACAAAAAGTTTTCTCAGTACTTTGGCTACAGTGGATGCTTTCTGGTCTTTGGTGGGGAAAGCTGGGCATATCTCGTGAAATGGTCAGTGACCACCAGCACTTACTGATATTTCTTTGATCTGACTCCAAACTCAGAAAATCAATACAGACCAGCTCCATGGGTGCACTGGTGGTTATGTTAACAAGGGGCAGCCCTCTAGGGCGTCAAAGACTTTCCTCTGTAAGCAGCGACTACAAGTTAGTATGTGTTGCTCCACATCAGCCCCCATCTTAGGCCAATAGAATCTGGATCTCACCAAGTCAAGTGTTCTGTCTATACCAAGGTGCCCCATGTGGTTGTGCAAGGACCTCAATACTGAGTCTCGAAGGCAGTGGGCAGCACCAGTTGTTGTTTGTCTACTTGTCCCCCTCTGTTTACTTCTATATAACAGTTTATTGATCAGTTTCAACTTAGGACCTTCTTTGTATAACAGTGCAGTTCTCAAATCAGTGGAGCGTAATTTGGACACATCTTTTCCTGCATAGGGGGCTTCTAAAGCTGATTTGATCATAGGATCGCAGGGATTGAGCCTGCTTGAATACTGTCATTGTCCAGCTGAGGCAGTGCACCAATGTCTATTGCAGAAAAGTGGCAATAAGCAGGTATGCAATTCTCAGAGGGTCCCAAGCAATCCACCATGCAGTCCACTGCGCTCCGTGGACATTTGTTCCTCCCTGTCAAACTTCCGCAGAGTGCCCGAATGTCAGGTTCTGCCAATCGGACCCAATCATTCTGGGGAACAGGCCCGGGAGAGAGCATCAGCATCTATGTGGTTCAGACCTGCTCGGTATTCGAGAGCATAGTCATATGTAGATAATGCAGAAAGCCACCTGTGGCCAGTGGCATCCAACTTAGCTGAGGTCTGCACATAGGTCAAAGGATTATTGTCAGTTTTACTAGTATTTTAGCCCCTATAATAAGTACTCATGGAATTGGTCAACAATAGCCCACTTCAAAGCTAGAACTCTAACTTATGTACAGGATAGTTCTTTTCCGGATGGGGTCAGGCTTCACTGGCAAAGGCCACTGGTCTCAGGCCATTCTCGTGCTTTTGGTACAACACAGCCCCCAACCCTTGCAAGCTAGCATCAGTGTGCAGGACGTAAGGTTTTCTTGGATCGCATAGGCCAGCACTGGAGCATGGGTAAGTTGATATATGATCTCATGAAAAGCAGTCTCACAATCAGAGTCCAGCGGCCCCAACATACTTCACTGGATGAAAATACACTCTTTCAGTCTTGAGGACGCTGACTTTTGGTATTTTTTGTGGGTTGGGGATACCATGAGTAAGGTTAAGTAAAGGCGGATCACTCTTGAATAGTCCTTGATGAGCGCGATAATAACCACAGAATCCCAGGAATCTTTGCAGTTCTTTTAGATTTTTGGCTGTGGCCAGGTGGTCAAGGCCTCAACTTTACTTGGGTCGGTCTCTATTCCCTCGGTGGATACTATGTGTCCCACATACTTTACTGATGTTTGAAAGAATTGACACTTATCAATGGACAGTTTAAGCCAAAGTCCTCCAGTCGATCCAATACCTTAAATAATCTGCTCTCATGTTCCTCCAGTGAGCTGCCAAACAATCTATCATTAGGTATACCAGGCACTCTAGTAGTTCATGTCCCCACTACCCACGCTCCATCAATCGTTGAAAAGAGTATTGGGGCACCTGAAATCCTTGAGGCATCTCCTTAATTCATAGAAACCAGCGGACAGATAAAGGCTGTCTTCTCGGTCCTCTGAGGCCATCGGGATCTGGTAGTACCCAATGCGGAGATCCAGCACAGAGAACCACTTGCCCCGCTTAGGCAGTCCAAAAGCATCCTGAATGCGGCATTGTGTACTGATCAGGATAGTCCGCACGTTTAAGGTGCCATAATCCACGACATCCTTACTGTCCCATTCTTTTTCCTCACTACCACAATGGGGAAGCATAAGGGCTTCTGATTCTTGTATTACACCAGCCACTAACATCTCTTGCAGATGCCGCCTCACATCATCTATATCAGCAGGTGCCAGGCGTCGAGACCTCTCACGAAATGCTCTTTTCGTCATGCAGCCGGATATTGTGCTCAGCTCCTTGCACGCATCCCACGCTCCCATTCCTTTAAAGAAAACACCTGGTCTCTCTGGGCAAGCTTCTCACTGATCCTCATTTCCATTCAGCTGGCAGCGGGAGTTGCCGAATCAAACAAGTCGGGCGTTACTCTGTCATTCTTCCTTGAACTCTTGCTGTTGGGTAGCACTGCAGTGTCTGCACAATGCACATTAGCCAGGATGCAACCTCTATTTACTCGAATGTCTCTTTCAGACACATTATGAACTTGGACCATTACCCTTCTGGCATAAGCATGGGCTCTAGTGGGCAAAATACTAGGCTTGACCAGCAGTCCCTCTGGCAATTTTCCATCGCCTGGTGCATCCAACATTATATTTTATTCTTAACATCCTTTCTGATACGGACCTCTCCTGTAAGGTACACTGGGCATTTGGTGCCAGGATCAGAGACTCAGGATCCTTCTTCCATACACCCGACCGGTTTCCTCTGGTTCTATATTTTCGGCATCTCTCTGTGCCTCATAGGCCTTCTTAATTAAAAGCCGGAACTCTTAAAGCTCTACTAGTCTTTGACCCCTGTTTTTCATAACACAAATGCCCTTCTGAACATATGAGCATTTGTTCCAATCAACAAGGGACACCATCATACAGTCCAGTGGGGGACACACTAAGGCTAGGGTCTCTACTTGTTCGCCACTCCAGCCACGGAGGTGGGGAAAGACAGCCAAATTCGGATATACCCAGAATAGGGTAGGCCTTCTCACTTAACCCCCATACATGCAGTCCTTCTAATGGTTGTAAAGGTACGCCTGACAAATGCTTCTGATACCAATCTTGAAACATAATTGTCACTTGGGAGCCACTGTCTAATACAGCTCTTGTAGACACTCCATTTACCTTTACAGTGGTGCTCATGGAGGGACCCACTATTCTGGACCAGTCTGGAGAGGCGGTAGTGGGGCCTGGGCAGCAGACCTCCACAAAAGGACGTGAATTAGCATTTTGGTGCCCTCACTGGGATCATTTCGTGCACCTCTTAACCACTGATTTGTTCTCCAAGCTCTCCTTGTAGCCTATATGCAACTTTGTCAGTGTCTTTTGGGATTGGCATTCCCTTTCATGTGCCCATCCTTCCCACAATTATAGCAAACATACTTTGGAGTTTGAGCTGGCCGAGGTGCCACACTGGGAGCCAGGCGAGTATTACTAACTGGAAACCTGGTGCCATCTCTGTTCATGCGTGATAAGCATTTGGAGACATCTCGTCAGTTTCTCCACTTCCATGGTCAAGGAATCGAGTTCGAGCTGTTATCATGGAGATACATGGAGTAGGTATCCCACCCCATAGCAGATGCAGGTCGGATATAGGTCGGGGTTCAGACTTGCAGGCGTGGCTTCATAAAGGGACTGTTTTTGAATTCCCGGATCTCTCTCAACAGTTCGCCCCATTGTGGCATATCTTTTCCTTATCAGAGCACTCATTGACTGCCAACCTCTGCCCCTGAACTTCACTTGATGGGCCACCTCAGTCACTCGGGTCATAGCCACAGCTTTTGGTGCAGGTCCCTCCCGAGGTCGCCTTTCTCAACCTCCTCAATTTCTCTCATTAACTCATCATAGGAGGGTGGGGATTCCAGTCGATCATTAGGCGAATTGAAGCAAATGGCAGTTCTGAGAAGGCAGACTTAAGGATTCTTGTCCAGTCTGGTTCGGTCCAGTTCAATCGCTGGCAAACTACCCTTTCTGAGGCATTCTTGCAACAATTTTTCCAGCCGAAGACATACACAGACAACTCCTCCCCTTGGTACTGTTGTGCATTTCTTACTCTCCACCATAGGTCCTCATCAGAATCTGGGTCTACACACATTCTCCAAGGCCTCAAGATAGGCTTGTGCAGTCGCTTCAGGGTTACTGGCCGTTTAGCACGGATGGTAGCCAGGGCAGGACCGGAGGCTCTCACTAACCCTCTTTCGCTGCCTTCCGAGCATTGCCATTCTAGCACTTGGGGGCAACATAGTCTATCCAGGTCTCCCAGTCATCCTCCCTTGGGGGTGGGGAGGTGCCAGAGAAGATCCTCAACCTTCGGTAGAGTCGTGACTAATGGCAGGTGCAGAAATAGGAGTCTGCATTGGTTCAGCCACCATTACGGTACTGGAGCAGGAGGGTGTTGGGGAGGAACACCCCAGGTGGCAAGAATAGTTTCTTCAAGTCCTCCACAGTTTTCCCTTCTCCCAGCAACCATTTAGCAAATTTCTCCTCAAAGTTTCAGATAGTGGTGAGAACTCATTCCCCCCGGGTCTTTACTGTCACTTAGTTGTCACTCTCCAAGCAGTGAGGAACTCCCTCTGGGGTAATGGTCTTGTAGTACTTTGGAGCTACTATGGGATCCTTAAACTCTACTAGGCCAGGAAAGTGTGGTGAGCAGATTAGCGTGCCGACCCACCACCACAAGGATTTTGTAAACCTTCCACCTTGGAAAGTACTCCTGCACAGTGTCCGTATTGATACCCAGGGGATGTCCAGGATAAGCATAGCATTTGGGGTCGATCTCCTCCCTTAGTACACCACTCCACCAGCGGTGCACAGCCACTTCTGTCGGGTACCCATTTATTTATTTATTTATTTTTTTTCCCCTTAACAGTGGTTTGTAAATATGGCCACCAGAGGACACACAATCCCAGCGGTGAGCCTCCAAAATGTAACCCCTAGATGGCGCTTATCCCAGGGCTACTACCCCTGCCTGATTTGCCACTAACAGGTTGAGGGCCTGGATCCAATGGCGGGTGCCTCCACCCAGAGGTCAGGGTTTGCAATAGTTAAACTTACTTGGTCACAGCCCTCTGGGACACTGCAACCCCTTTCCTCTCACCTAGTGGCCCACACAATATAGCAGAATTACCTTCACAGTATACATCTTACCCCCAAGGCTGGTTCAGGCACCGGGACATCCTGTAAAATAAGATACAGTGCAACAATCACAGTACAGTACTTTAACATAGACAAATACCTCAGGCAGTATAACTTTATGTTGAAACAAACAGCTCTGATTTATTTAGGGGGATATAACAAGGACAGGGGAAATCAGGTTAATTAGCTTATCACTTACTATTCATTTATGGCTCTGTGCACAGGCCTATCCCTACCAGTTACTGTCCCTGGGTACCCAGGCCCTAGTGGCTAGTCCAAACCGTGGCAGCTGGTAGGGGCCCCTTTCACATCAGAGAAAAGGAAAATTAAACAGTCAGCAGTACAGTAATCCATTTGGATTTAATGTGCAATTCAACAGGGAGCGACCCCGAATTAGTACTCACGACCTCCAAAGAAGATATGGTCTCAATGTCAGCAGGGCTACTTTTGATCTCCAAGAGACTCCTCACACATTTATATTAAAAAAAAAAGCACTATACCAGGCAGGCTGCATCTGTATCCCAATCGCAATTACTGCACAATAACCAGGAGAACACACAGCAGATTCAGTTCCTGACAGACCGGTGTAATTCAACAATTTCTTCAGTCTTCTACAGGGTGAGCCTGGTTTCTACTCTTCAGAGATCCTTTGATTCTTTTCACAGGACGATTCAGTCCTAACAAGCAGTTACACAAGTTGTAGCGGAACTCTGGGCCTTGCACATCGTTTTTGACTGAAACTGTGCACTGAAGGAGCACAGGGTTTTTTCCCTTCACTTTCAGATCTCAAACTGAAACTCCCAACAGACAAAAACGGGCACTTCCTTTGAGTTCCTCCCAGTTCTTGACTGGATTGGCTGTCACTCCAATAGACTGCTGCTGTTGGTCCAAAAAGGCAATCAAGTCTAAACTACATCTCCCAGAGTCACTGCCCTACAATCCTCTTGTGGCTGGCTCAGATTATGAGTCCCAAGTTCTGATTCGTCCAAGGCATCATTTTAGAGCTAGTTTACCCCACACTGATTGGTCCAGTTCAGCAGTTCAAAACCAGAATGGGGAACTAGGCAGACAGTTCTGACTGCAAAGAAAGCAGGTTAGACAAACTGTAATTTTATTATTACTGTAAATGATTTCGGCAATCAGTTACATCTTTCAGACAGGTTCCTTTGCACTCTAGTGACTGCAAAATGGGGTGAATTAGCAGCAGCTTGAGTGGTACTCAATCAAAGAAACACACAGTCCCCCATACAAACTAATTATGTCTGCAAGCAGACAGCTCTTAAAGAGACAGTACCAGAGGTTCTAAAAACACTCACTGATAAATGGCTTAAACGCCAAACACCATTCAGGCTTGGAGCATTCAAGCAAGCTCCTGGAAGTCTTTTGGGAACCCCCATTTGCAGGGGGGTTACATAAGTTCAATACCTCACGCCAGGGTGTGCAGTTATTGGGAATTAATCTACACCCCGGGTGCTCTAAGGACACTTGGGCTGTGGTCTTGTGCCTCACAACGCACCAGGGTGTTGATTAATCCCCAATAATCGCACTCTTTGTCATGTTTTATTGCTTACATAGCATGCAGCAGTGTCAGTGGAGTCAGAGCTATGGAGCCTGGAGAGGTGGGACTGTCACCAGGATGCAATTGTTCTTATCTACGCTCCGGTGTGTCTGAGCCATCCTTCCCCCACCCCCACTCACCCACCTTCAAAGTGCAGTTTCAAAAGAAAATAAATAACTAGCAACATTTGGAAGGCAACAACCAAACTAAATCTGTAAAATTTGACCAAAATGAGTGGTGTTGGGGGGGGTGTAGGTGGTAATGGGAAAACAAGAGGGACACCAAACCAAATCTGTTAAGAAAGCAGGAAATACAAAAAATCAGGGAGCAGGACTAGAATGGGATGGGATGGGATGCAGCTACTAGCTAGCTAATACTGAGTAGATCATTACCCACCAGTTCTTCCCATATTGGGCTGTACGTGTATGAGTGGTACAAGTCTTCCATCATTGTTCCCGTTGGGGTCCATCCCTCACCAAGGGTAGTAGTAGTAGTAGCAAGACCAGCAGCAGCATGGTCTGTCAGGGAGCAGTACTCACTGCCTACAGCAGCTCTCTCTCTCTCCCTCAGACTAGTTCCTCTCTGTCCACTAGTAGTGGTGGTTGCTCTCATGCTTTCCCTCTCTCCCCTCATTCCTTGCCCTCCCAGCTGCTGGCTAGCAGCACAGCTTTAACTCGACTGCATCTGCCCTTTTCCAGGCTGCAGCCATGGTCCCATCCTTAGCTCAGGTATTTTAGCTTGGTTCAGTATACATGACTCAGTTCCAGGTAAGCTGATGGTATCCAACTAAATAAAACCCAGCTACATATTGTTAGGGTAGTGTGGTCTAGAGGTTGGGGTACAGTGTGACCTCCATCAAGTCACTTGACCTCCCTATGCTGCTTGAGCTCTCCAGACTAACTGTAACAGGACCTCCACTGAAAATGCAATTCTGTACCACATTTGAGCTACCCTGAGTAAATACTTCATTTAAACTAAATAACTTGCACAGCTGGGAACTTTTTTTTACCTCATTCATATTTCCCTCTTGATCTTTACTGTGGCAATAATAATGTAACAAATCCCGGTGTGGTGCGATGGTCTGTGGCTTGCACAAAGTTTTGCTACAGATTGTTCAGTTGTATCTTATAAGCCAACGTGATCTATAAACGGTGAAAATACTATAGCAAGGATATGTTATCTAATAAGAGAATACACTTTATTAGTTAATCTTACTATGCCAGCACCATGTGCACAATTCCAAAAACCAGTGACGAGGTGTTATCCTAATGAATGCTCCTCGATATATTCCTAGGTAACAGTGCACTATGAACAAATATGCTTCTGGGAGGCAGGGGGGCTGTGGATTTACGGGGTTTACACAGAAAATAAATATTAAAATGATTGAACCAATTACATCAACCCATTCATTTCATTTCTTAAACAGTTTCAAGGGTAAACCGTTTATCATGTAACAAAAATATATTTTGCTATATATGTTTCTCTGACATTAGTTTCAAGAGTAAATCTTTTATCACATAACAAAAATATATTTAGCTATATATGTTACAGATACTGAACGGATTCCTTTCCACCATGTGGAAGTTCAGAAATTCTAAATAGTATAATTGGCAATACTAGACTAACTATACATTTTGGGAGGACTGAACTGCAGGGGGGGGATCAGGCAACTTGTTCAAGGTCACACAAGTGAACCAATGACTGCAGGGTGGGATTTGAACTTGGGATCACCTGCTTCACAACTCTCTGTTCTGAAGACCACACTGCCTTGTACATGAAGGTTAATGCAAGTAATATGCCTTACTGCATATATTATTGGATGCATGAAAGTGAAACACCTGCAGTTACAGAGACACCATGGCTGCATTAGCTTGCGCTACAGTTTGATGCACAATATTTCAAAGCCCTTTACAAGTGAAAAAAATTAAACACCTGTGGTTATGGAGAAGCCACCAGAGGTGTCATTTAGGGGTAGCCAGCGGTTGTGGTTGAGACCCCTATGATTTCTTTGTAACCCCGAAGATGTTTATTGCAACCCTTAGGAATCCCTAAAACAAGGTTATCCCTGCATTTATTTATATGAAACTTGGCGGGTGGTGGATATTTGCAAACCCTATAATTCTGCTGAAATGGCACTTTGCAGTCCCTAAGATTCTGGTGAAATGATGCTGCTGGAAGTCTCTGCTGCATAAGCTTGTGCTACCATTTGATGTAAAGTATGTCAAAGGTCTTTGCAGGAGGCAATACTAAGGAAGCAATAAGCCAGGACAGGGTGTGCACTAAAGGACTATATACCCCTACTCAGAAGACAAGATAGGGGCACATTAATCTAGAGCACAACCAGTTGGGATCAAAAAGTGTCAAAATGCTAATTACATATCCTAATGGTCAAAAAGTTCACAATGCAAATCAAACAACCGAACAACATCAAAAAAGAATATTCAGTCCCCTGGTCAGTCCAGTTAACCTCACTGGCTACCCAGGAAGTAATGATTGCAGGCCTGAAGCATTGCAGGTTGCAGAGGGTCGGTCGTTCATCCTGCCCCTTTGGGTGGTTTTCCTCCTGATTTTCCCCCTGGGCCCATGGACATGCAATGGTTGCAATTTGTCTGCTGTGGCAATGTAAAGCTGGGGAGAGCAAGACTTTAACACTCAAGTCTCAGTGCTGCTAACTATGTTCAATAAGGGGACTTATGAAAATTATGAATTCACAATCATGACAATTTCACTAGTTTATTAAATTTGTTTATTATTGCCTCTGCACTATCAGTGCCAAACATCTAAACAGCAAATACAAACAAGTAACGTTTGGCTTTGACAAATGCTAGTTTATGTTCCCTGCTTTCTGTAGCTGCTTCATACTCAGCCTTTATTCAGAGCTTGGAGAGCCCAGAACGCTGAGACTGTAAGATATTGGAGGATTACTTGACTGAGAAGGAAGGGAAAAAAGGGACAACAGGGATGACAACCCCGTTCTGAAAGGCTGGAGAAGTGGGGACCTGATGGGATGATGGACCACTGAGCCACGGAGCTCTTTGATTTGTGATGGAGGCTCAGTCTAATGCTGTTATAAGAACTACAGGAGTCTGGGGGACAAAATAATTTACTCCTCCAGGTTATGTCTTAGCCTGTGTGTCCAGTGGGGCTCTTGCATAGAACTTTATCCTCTTGTTCACTTTCCTGGCTGTGATCAGGCATTTTTTCCTCTAGTGTAGGGATTCAATTTCAAATTTGCCTGTCAATATGGTGTACTTAAAATCTAAGTTTTCTTTCCACTTACTAGAGAGGCTGCCCAAGAATTGAAGCAGCTGGCCATTTGGCTGGGCCCTTCCCCCCCCGGACCTGGTCAGAGCATAGTATACCTCCTAATGGAGTAGTCAGTAGGCCCTGGGAATGCCCCAGGAGGAAGGATCGCCAGGCTGTCCACAGGGAGGTGGCATCTAGCCAGGGGGAGGAGACAGAGGGATTATCTGGATGGTTGGACAATGACTCCCCCTCTTTCTCCTCTTTCCATTGGATCAGACACATAAGGACTGCTCAGCTCGGCCAGGTAGGCCTATGTCTATTAACTTTATTGCTGGGGGAGAGCGGCTCGAAGAGCATCTTAGGAGTTCCAGTTCCCCATGTCCCCTCTGAGATTTGTCGTTTTGCTCATGGGAGACTGGATTCCTTCGGGCTCACTTCTAGTGGTAGTGGATCATGCTGCCAGTGTTCCGCGGCAGTACGGGGGCCTGTATCCTGGACTCAGCACCCTCACTACAGGTGCCTGTTTGCTTTTGCACCTAGGTTTTATTTATTTAAGAGTTTTAACAGGAAGGCATGCTGAGCAGAGACCACTCGATTCCAGATGCGTCCTGGGGAAGGGGGAAGCAGGAATATATACAATACAGTAAACAAAGCAAGAAAAACTACAGTACAGTAAATAAATACAGAGGCAGCGATCGTACAAATAGGCTACAGAGCTGATATCCCAACTGGTTACACAATACAGTAAACAAAGCAGGAAAAAGTACAGTATAGTAAATAAATACAGAGGCAGCTATCATACAAACAGGCTACAGAACCGATATCCCAACTGGTTACAAAGTAGATGGGAGATCGGAGTAGCAAGCAGGTGAATTAGCACTACAACTCATTACTGGAGACTAAGGTACCTAGCATACTTTTGCATTGCATTTAATACCTGTTTGAGGTGCTGGCTGGAAACCCCATGCAACAGGTGGATATGCTCGGCAAGATTGGAACGGGCTAGGTGCATGAGCAGGTAGAGGAGAAATGCACCTGGAGGAGATGGTTTAGATGCTGAGTACTGCCTGAATGCCTAATGCCTGCCGGCAGGGAATTCCACAGTTTGGGCATACGGAAGCTGAAGGCAGCTTGGCCTTTAGATGTGGACATGCGTGAGACATGAAGGAGCCTGGAGTCTGTGCTCCTGAGTGCGTATGCACAGGGGGGCTGGACAGAGAGGGCAGACTCAAGGTATGAGGGATGGGACTGTGCCTAGAATTTAGCTGTAACCCTGGCACAGTGGGCCTGTCTCTGTTCCTGTAGTGACATCATGTCAAGTGACTTATAAACGGTGCACTGATGTGTCATGGGTGGGCAGTCCAGGACAAGATGGCAGAAGGAATGGAAGAGGGGATCAAGTCTGGTTAAGGTTGACTTAGGGGCCATGCTGTAGACTATGTCCCCATAGTCAATAATTGGGAAGATCATTTTCTGTATGAGTGCTTTGCGGGCAGGCAAAGGGAGACAGGCCCTGTTTCGATATACAGCGCCCAGTTTGGGATGAAGTTTTTTGTGGATTGAGTCGATATGAGCAGAAAAGTCGAGGTGCTGGTCAAGCCATACCCCGAGTTATCTGAAGGATGTGCAATCTTCTAAGGGGGACCCGTTAGTGGTATGGAAAGTGGGGGTTGAGGAGAGATGAGGGAGTCATTGCCACATCCCAAAGGTTAGTGAGACAGTTTTCTTTGGATTAAGAAAAAGCTGGTTCGAGCGAAACCAAAGCTGTACAGCACTGAAATCCTCCTGGAGTATTGCGGCTGCTTTAGAGGTGGAGTGACTTGATGAAAACATTACGATGTTGTCAAAGTACATGCGAATTAATGTGTGTGTGCAAACTGAAGGCAGGTTGTTTAGAAAAATGGAAAACAGTAAAGGGCCAAGGACCGATCCCTGTGGGATCCTGAAGGTGACAGGGAGACGGGCAGAAGAGCAAGCGCCTATTTTTACCGCTTGTGACCTGCCTGCCAGATAGGAATGGAAACAGCCATTGGCTGCTCCTGAAAGTCCAGCGTGGGAGAGTTTGGATGGCAAAAGGGCATGTGAGACAGTATCAAAGGCTTTGGCAAGGTCAATAAAGATAGCCTGGGAATATTTTCCCAGTGTTTCGTGCCTAAGCATGCAGTTTGCTTGAGTGGCTCCCTGCCAGTGTGGAGATTGCATTTTTCCTCTCTCCCTCCCATGAGGTGGTGTGGCCACTGTTCCAGTGCATCGACTGTTCATCCACTAACCTGGTAGCTGGTCCTCCTGCTGTGTAACCAGCTGTGATCGGCCATATCCGTGTGGGTGCCGAAGATCGGGGATCCGGCTGTTGGTTTCCATCAGGTCAGGTGACTGGGAAAGGGGGGGCACAGTGTGATCATTGCGGGGGTTTGGCGGTGGTAATTCGTGGTGGTTGCCCTGGGATTCTCACCGATCGTAAGAGCAGAGCTGACCAGCCATTGGAGTCCATGGATCTCACGGAGCGTGAGATCTTAGCGGCCCTTTTGACCACAGCAGTGCAGTTGCTGCCAGGGTGGGCACTCGTTGGCCAATTTGATGGCTCAGGTTTCAGATGGTGCTAATAATAACAGTAAAAAAAAAGAAATAGAAAGGGAACAAAATAAAAAAAAAATAAAAACTAAAATGCAGCACATGTTTTATCAAAGGAGTAAACAAAGATGAGTCACCAAAGATCGTGGTGGCCTCATGAAGCCACCATTTTTAGTGTGGCGATTAAAAAAAAAATGTTCTCCATAGCTACAGCCCCACTCGTCTCATAGTCTGATAGTGGTTGTGGACAGACCCCCAGGCAACAGGGAGCTCAGTTCCGATATTAGAGGTAAGCGGGGGAATCATAGTATGCAGATAAAGATCAGGCTTTGATTCCCAGAACCTCCGCTAGTTGTGGCCAGATCACATGAGCCCAGTCTTCCCACATCATTCCCTGGGCACTGCTAGTAGGTTGAGTGCCATGGGCCTTGTTCCTAATGATTACTGAATATTGATATGTTATCATTGTGAAGGGGCATAACTGGGGCATGCTGAGGGGGTTTTACCCACCAGCTGCATTCAGGTGCCATGGGCGTGTGGCACCCAATCAACAGAAGAACACCTCACCAAAGGCATTGGCAGTTGTTGAAGAGCAGCTTCAGCAATTATACCATAAAAAAAGAGAGGCATGCTTGCAGGCCTGCCTGGATGGAGTAGAAAGCCCATCAACGTCTGGAGAGGTAGCTAAAGCTACCAACAGTCCCTATTTTCCCAGGACAGTCCCTATTTTAGGCAGCATGTCCCAGTGTCCCAACAAGTTTTGCAAAATGTCACTTTTGTCTGGTTTTTGCTTATTTGTCCTAGTTGTGTCCTTTTTTTTGCTGACTGCTAATCTGTGAGTGACAGTTATTTCAGCACCACTGTGGAGCTGCTTGGGCTGGACAGCAGTTTGCAGCTTCAACCCCTGTGCCTATGTTGTACTGGAAGCATGCCAGTGGGAGCACATTAAAGCATGTTCCTTCCTGTTAGATTAGACTGGGTAGTAGTGCAAACAAGCGCATGTGGATGTCTACCTGCCAGCAGCTGAGAGGGACTCCAGAGAGAAAAGAGACCGGCAGCAGTGAGCTAAGGTACCCAGACCTAATCAACTGTAGGGAAGTGTGTGAAAACAATCTGGTATGGTGGTGAGAGTCACTAAAGTGAAGTTTGCTCAGCAAATGAGGTGAGTGTAAGTGGGTTTGATGTGACTGTCTGGAGGAGCAATACATGCAGCTTGAATGTCTGATCACAATTTAACACAGGTTTACTTCCAATGAACTTTTTGTACATCATGATTTTGAACTTGCTGCAGCAGAACGATGTATTGTTTTAATCTGGATGTTTGCTACTGGTGTTACTGTGGAGCGGCATGGCCAGAGCAAGCAGAAAAATTTAATTGATTGTGTGCAGCGTTGTCTGCGGTGGTGCCCATGGGAGTGACACAGTGGGAGGTCATGGTCAGGATGGACCGTCCCAGTTTTAGGCCTCAGACATTTGGTAGCTTTAGAGGTAGTCCTAAAGAAGAGATCAGACAAGGAGAAGAAGTTGCCCCCCGGCAAAGGTACCATGGGCAGCAGGTAAGACATAGCTTAATGGGTCACAAGTAGAGGCCCCGACAGTGAGGCAAATGCTGTGGGTTGTGAGTGGTGAGGAGTCCGATAGTGGGTAGAGAGGTCAGATGAGGGTGAATCCCAGAAGCCCAGTTGCCAATGGCTCAAGATCCCCCTAGTGGGGCACAGCCACCCTCAGATAGGCAGAAACTGAGGAAAAATTGCCTCTGGTGTCTCAGGCAGATGAATGGCTGGTGCAGCTTATCGAGGTGGTGACAGAATTGACCATGGGGGACAAGAACCAGACCTTGGCAGGGGTAGCAACAGAGACAGGCCCCACGGCAGGCAGGGAGACTCTATGTGTCAGGTGGTAACACCAGCAGTGAACCCTTATGTGGGGCTTGACTTGCCAGTAGGGATGCATTTGATGGACAAGGTAAGGCAGCGGATCACAAACTGGGACTATGTGGATATCTTCCCCCTCCTAAATCGGCCAGCAGAACCAGATAAGGGTAAAAAGGAGAAATCGGAGGATCAGGAGAAAAAGAAAGTCAAGGTCCTCCGTTCATATGGGAACTGGATTGTAGCAGAGCAAAGGCCTATGGCACATTCGTAAGGTACAAAAAATGGGCAGACTGCACGGGTCTGGTGGTCCTTATCTGCCATCAACTTCTATGTTTCTATGTGGAATTCGCAGTGTATGCCACGACCATTCTTCAGGCGGATGAGAAGCAGGGTGTGGTGGAATTGTTCAGTTACATGCACCACATCTCCTTAATCCAGAGACACAAAGGGGGTACCATGTTACTCGATTATGATGAAGAGTTCAGATGGCGGAGGCAGATGGACACCACCCTTGGATGGGGGAAAACAGACATGCTCGTCTTGGTGGACATCATGCAAGGTGGGGGAGCGACACATACAGACAGTGGTCTGCCTATCAAGGTGTCCATGCAGCAGTGGCCAGAAGGTTCCACCCAGCAAATGTGCTATGCCTACTATTAGGGAATGTGCACCAGGACCAGTTGTAGGTTTTGCCATGCATGCATGGCATGCTATCAGCAGCACCCTTTCTGCAGTACTCATCCCTGCACCCAGCTAGAGGGGGCTTTCAAGGTGCTCGAGGTAAACAGCCCAGACTACAAGGTAGGAAACCTACCTGCCCCAGTGCCAGGGCAAAAGATTAAGTCATGGCTGGACAAGTACCCGGACAGAGCAGCTGCCCATCTGCTGGATGACAGGTTTTCCGAGGGCTTTAGGATTCTGTGCTTAGGTCCCAGGTGGGGTTACAAGTCTGAGAACTTGAAGTCTGCAAGAGACCATCCGCAAGTGGTCTGGGATGAGCTGAAAAAAGACAAGTGGCTGGAGCGGGTGAGCAGACTGTTCACGTGGCCTCCATGGAACAATGTGAGATTGTAACCAATTGGTTTCGTACCCAAGAAGGTACTGGGAGAATTCAGGTTGAGCAGCCACCTGTCATACTCAGAAGGGGACCTGGTCAACAATTACATAGATTTATCGAACACCTCGGTGCAATATGAATCATTTGACAGCGCAATGGAAGTAGTTCAAATGGCTGGACCAGGAGCATATTTGGAGAAGATGGACATTGAGTCAGCCTTCAGACTGTTACTAGTGCACCCCAAGGACCGAGGCCCCTTGGGCATGAAGTTTGAAGGGAGATATGACATCAACAACTGCATGCCAATGAGATGGGAGGTGGCATGCATGGGGTTTTTTTTGCAGTTAAACTTTTTTATTAATTTTTCATAAGATATACAGACAAACCTCTTACAGTACAGTAGCATGCATGGTTTTTGAACAATTTAGCACCTTCCCACATTGGGTGACAGTGCAGGTTGCTCATAACAAGGCCTGCCTCAATGATATCCTGTTTGTAGTGCTGGCTGGGTATCAACTTTGTGAGAGGACCTTGGCAGCTTTTGAGAACATATGCTGAGACTTTGGAGTGCCACTAACCCCAGACAAGGTAGTGCCCTCAGAGACAGTGATGATCTTCTTGGGCATTGAAATCGTTACAGAGGGACAGCAATGCCGGTTGCCCATGGACAAATTGGAGTCCCTATGGGGTCTTTTGGATAAGGCAGAGTGGGCCAAGAGGGTTATGCTGTGCGATGTACAGCAGCTGGTTGGTCACCTCAACTTTGTCTGTAGGGTCATCCCCACTGGGAGAACATTCATGAGGTGCCTGGCGAAGAGGGAAAAGGGTTGCCAGAAACCACACCACCGGATTCGGGTCACCAAGGAATTCTGAGTGGACCTCCAGATCTGGCATTTGCTCCTGAACTACCTTAACGGGGTGGCCATGTGGCAGGATCTTGGGGAAGACCAGCCTCTGACATTGTATACAGATGCTGCTAGAGGGCTGGGGTTCAGAGCATACGTCCATGGAGAGTGATGTGCAGGGCAGTGGCCACCCCAGAGGATTGCAGCAGGGTTGGGCAGACAGATCACGTTACTGGAATTTTTTCCATTAGTGGTGGCCCTCTGCATTTGGGGAGGGAGACTGAAGGACAGGAAAGCTTATTTTAGGTCTGACAACATAGGGGTGGTGCATACCATTAACTGACAGTTAGGACCGAAGAGACTTTTGGGGGATTTGATGCCAGTCTTTGTCTTGAAATGTATGCTTTTTAACATTCACTTTAAAGTGGTTCACGTACCAGGTGTTGACAACTGAACTGCCGATGCTTTATCTCGTTCACAGTGGCAGAGAGTCAAGGAGTTGGCTCCAGCAGCAGAAAAGCAGCCATGGATCGTTCCACCTTTCCTGAGGGAGGTAGTGACCACGGGACTTGTAGATGCATAAGTAATTCCATTACACCACGGACAAGGGAGGCCTACTGTCGGGGGGGGTGGAACACTACATTGCAGCACAGGAAGCAGCAGGATGGGCAGATGCTTGGCCTGTTCTGGTGGATCAGTTGTGCTCATACATAATGTGGGCAAAAAGGAAGGGCCTTTTGCCAGGGACAGTGGGATGCCATCTCTCAGGGTTATCATGGCTGGCTAAGGTGATGAGGTTCACTGACAACACCAGAGCCTTTAGAGTGAGGAAAGTGTTGGTAGGCTGGCAGAGGTCAGTGAACATTCACACGGACGAGAGGCATCCCATTACCCTGGCGATACTGGCCTGCATTTGGGCAACCTTGCCATTGGTTTGCTCAAGTAGTTACGAGGCAAGGCTCTTCAAAATGATGTTCCTGATGGCCTTTTGTGGGGTGTTCAGAGTTTCTGAACTAACCCAGCTGGTGACAACAAAGGGAACACCTGGCATGCTAACTGGAGATGTGGTGTCATTGTTGGAGGGCATATATGTCCGACTAAGAAAAACCAAGACAGAGCAGAAGGGGGTGGGACACTGGTACTTGTTGAAAGCCCCAGCCAGGTCCTCCTGGCAGGTGGCAGACAAGATCAAGGTGTACTTAGCAGCCTGCCCACAAAAGGGGGATGACTTTTTCTGTCATGTGGATGGCAGTGTATCAGTTCTGGTATATTTTAAAAAGATCCATCCAGCAGGTGGGACTGGACATGCAGGAGTTTGGCACCATTCCTTTTGCATGGGAGCAGCACTGAATGCCAGGAGCCTGGGATTATTGGATGAGGAAATCCAGGCTTTGGGGTGATGGAAGTTCTGGGCAGTCTTGCGTGATGTCCGACCTCACTTGTAGTAATGTTCTTTTTGTTCTATTGCAGGTCCCCTGGGCAGTCCCAGCAGTATATGGATCTGTGGGCATTCCTTCATCTACTGGGCAGTGAGGAGACTGGCCAGCCAGCCTGGGGGGAGCAATCTATCTTTGTCATGGCACACAGCACAAATTCTTTTGTTTGGCAGGAGGGGAATGTACTAGGGAGGGTTGCTCCCGTTGCTCCAGGAGGAGGCTGGCAGGTGGAAGAGTCCAGATATCTTGCTGATCAACGGTATCCCATATACAAGGTGACCATGATAGAGCGCTTTCAAAAAGGGTGACTCAATCATGGCGGTCTTGCACAGGGCTTCTTGGCAGGAAGGGTGACCAGATAGGGTGTTCGGCGACTATAGTGACAGGATGTCGCTATGTATACACGCGCAAGGGGAGGTGAGGAGGGACCACTCTGTGCGACGGGCAGAAGAGGAGGGAGAGTTTGTGGGGTGTAGTGTGGTGGTGGGCTGCCAAGCTAGCCATGTAGCATGGTGGGTTGGTGGCAGTCTGGAGTTGGGAGGGTGCCTTGCTCGGTTCTGGGAGTGCTGGTTTTGCGCCAGGTTGTTTTTTTTTTTTTTACACTTTTCCACCCCCATCAATATGCACCCCCCTGGAGCTGAGAATCCTTTAGTAGGGGGTGTGGGGGTTTGAAGCTCCCTACAGAGAGGTGCAGGGGCATAAAAAAATGGAACACCTATATCTCGGTCGCCGTCGTGGTCTTTGCCGTGAGTCTACATCACCAAAATGAATTTTCGTTGATGTAGACTCACCCAAACGGCGATTGCTATTACGCGGACGTTGTTATCACATGGAACCCAGATCCACCTAGGAGAGGAGGACCTGGGACACAGGAAGATGGTGAACCTGCTGCTGGTGATCGAGGGAGATCTAAATTCCATAAGAGCCTGGTGGCCCTATATGGTTCTCATCTGGTCGCATTTGCTGATGAGGGAGTACTGGCCACAAGCAAGGGACATGGCAGCAGTGAACAGAGCTTGCATGAGAGTTAATTGAGAGATGACAACCTTTATGAAGTTTGTGGAGGGGGTGCAGTAGTGAGACATGAGACAATATATGCTTCCCATGGGGCCTTCTGGTAGGAGAGGAAGGGCAAAGCAGGCTGAAGGTTTGGATAGTATGTTACAGGTGTTTGGACAAGTCTTGGAGGAACAACTTGAGTGAGTGGCTTGGGGGGGTCGGACGGGGTCTTGCCTGTGGCAGCTCAGAAGGAACCCCTCTGTCTCCTCCCCCCCGGAGCTAGATGCCACCTCCCTGTTGGCAGCCTGGTGATACCTCCTCCTCCTCCTGGGGCCTTCCCAGGGCTTACTGATCACTCCAGGAGGAGGTATCCTATGCTCTGGCCAGGTCCAAGGGGGGGAGGGACTCCAGACAAATGGTCAGCTGCTTCAATTCTTGGGCAGCCTCTCTATTGTCTGGTAGCTCCCCAATTTCCCCCTTTTTCTCAAATCAAGACACTCACAGACCTTGGAGGAAATTGGGGGCTACCAGACAATAAGCCTTATTTTTTAGAGCTAACCAAGGTAATTTTAACCATACAAACTAAAATAGTACTGGAGCACCCGGTGAACATCCAAAGTATGAAGTAGGGCCTCCCCCGATTAGAATACTCGGGGATAATAGACAGGCAGGTGGACGGGCTGATTCAGCGTAAACTCAGACACCACTTAGGCAAAAACTTAGGATTAGTATGTAAAGACACCCTGTCTTTGTGAAAAACTAAATAAGGCTCTTTACACATCAGAGCCTGAAGCTCAAAAATCCTCCAAGTGGAAGTAACAGCAATTAAAAACAACGCTTCCATGAGAGGAAGCATAGCTCGTAGCTTGTGGTTGACTCAAAGGGAGGCAAAGTAAGCTTTTCCAACATAAACAAAAGATCCCATGGTGGGACAGGATCCCTAATGGGAGGTTTCAAGTGCAACAAACCCCACAAGAAAATGTAGGAAAGATCCCATTGGGCAATAGCTTTGCCCTCAACAGGTGCATGGTACGTAGAGATGGCAGACAGGTGCACCTTAAGTGAGATTACCCCAGGCTTCACTCCACGAGTGACAATAGCTACTCCAGGATGAGATTCACCAGACTGGTGAATGGATCCAAGTGCCAAGCAGTGGCCCAAATGGAGAAGTGCTTCCACTTCATGGTGTAAGTGGCCCTCATGGATGGTTTCCTAGCATCCACTAAGACATCTGCCATCTGGGAAGAAACTCTGAAGCAGAAAATAGCTAAGTCTGCAGGAGCCATGCATGGAGAAGCAGAGACTTGAGGTCCGGATGGACCAGAGTGCCTTGCTCCTGGGAGAGCAAGTCAGAGCACAGGGGAAATGGGACTGGGGTCTCCACTGCCAATTGCTGCAGTAGTGGAAACCATATCTGATGCAGCCAGTAGGGAGCTATGAGAATCCTCTCCAACCCCTCTGACTGAAGTTTGAGCAGAACCATCTGCAGAAGTGGAAAGGGAGGGAAGGCATACAGAAACCTCCCTGTCCAAGAGAGGGACAACGCATCTCACCAGAAAACAATAGGATCTGGACAGAGCCAGCAGAAATTGGCAGTTTTGCATTGAGTGGGGATGCAAATAGGTCCAGCTCTGGAGGACCACATCTGTCAAAGAGGTCTTTGACCACAGAGAACAGAAGCTCCCACTCATGAGCCGACAACCTGGACCTGCTTAAGCTGTCGGCCAGGAGGTTCTGGATGCCTGGAAGATGTACAGCAGCTAGTTCCTGATTGTGCCCTATGGACCAGTACCAGACTGTAATGGCCTCTTTGCAAAGGGGTAGGAGTGAGTACCCCCCTCACTTGTTGAGGTAGTAGACCACAGACATGTTGTCTGTCTGTACCTGGAGTGCGCCTAGAAGAATATGAGTCTGGAAGGCCTGCATAGCGTAGAGAACTGCTCGCATCTTCAGAACATTGATGTGGAGATGCTGTTCCCTCTCTGACTAAATCCCCTGAATCTGACAGTCAGATAAATGGGTGCTCCAACCCAAGCCTGAGGCATCCATCGTTAGAATCTGCTGTGGGGATTCTTACCGGAAGGGAACCCCTTTGAGGAGATTGGAGGGGTTCTGCCACTATTCCAGGGTCTGCTTCACCGAGTTGGAGACTAGAACTGGCTGATCTAGGTCATCGGTGCTTTGGTCCGATTGGACTCAGAGAGTCCACTGAGGCACTCTCATAGGCAGGTGGGCAAGGGGAACTGTGGCTATAGCTGCTGCCATGTGCCCTAGGAGACACAGGAAGGATCTGGCTTGGACCTGATGGGAGGAGGATACCAGCTGGGCCTGAGCTATCAAATGTTCCACCCTGTACTGTGGCAGGAAGGCTCTGCCCTGTGAGGAGTCTAGGACTGCTCCTATGTACTGGAGGTGCTGGCTCAGCCAGAGACAAGACTTGAGATGGTTGAAAGTAATTCCCAGGAACTGGAGTAACAGAAAGGTGGACTCCAGGGTCTGAATTTACTGAGCTCTGGAGGGAGCCGTCAACAGCTAGTCATCAAGATAGGGGAAGACAGAAAACCTTTGTCTCCTAAGAGCTACAGCCACCACTACGAGGCATTTGGTAAAGACTTAGGGGCCTGAGGAAAGGTCAAAGGGGAATGCATGAAACTGGAAGTGTTCCCCCCGGAAACAAAACTGGAGGAACCGTCGGAGGGACAGGGAAACCAGAATAAGGAGAGCGGCATCTTGCATGTCCAGTGAACAAAGCCAGTCCCCTGGTGAAGAAGGGGCAGTAACCCCTGTAGGGTGTCCATCTTGAAATGCTTGTACTCCATGTACAGGTTCAGGTGGTCTCAAGTTCCCTGTCTTCTTGGGAACTAGAAAGAAGTGAGAATAGAACTGCTTCCCTCTTTGGGCAGGGGCGATGGTATCTATGGACATTTTGCGCAGAAGTGCCTGAATTTCCTCCTGGATGAGGGCAATGTGGGCCTGGGGGTAATGGGAGTGCAAGGGAGGGCTGTCTGGAGGGACATCTAGGAACTGCAGCAAATCAGGAGATCCTAGAGATCCAAATAATTACAGACCAATCTCCTTACTCCCCACCCTATCAAAACTGCTGGAGAACTTAGTGAATTGCCAACTTAGAAATTACATTGATGCCTCAGATCTGCTAAACCCTGTGCAATCAGGCTTTAGGTCATGCCATAGCACAATCACAGCTCTGGCTTAAGTCACAAATGACTGGCAGAGAGCCCTTGACTTAAAGAATTACGTATGCATGGTTTTCCTCGACTTAAGCCAGGCCTTCTATACCGTCAACCATGCGTTGCTCTTAGTTACTCTCCGCAACATTGCTCTGCATGCACCTTCCCTAAAATGGTTCTCATGCTACCTGGTAGAGCTGATGCAGCAAGTAAAAGCAGTAGGAGATCTCTCCACTCTAAAACAGATTAGCAGAGGTGTACCTCAAGGCTCCATCTTGGGGCCCTTACTTTTCTCACTTTATATCAACAACATCGACTGTGGAATCAAACTTTCCAGGGTACATCTCTTTGCAGACGACACAGTCCTTTACACTGCCAGGCCTACTCCTGAAAGTGTCTGCTCAGACTTGCAAGCAGATTTCCTTATGCTGCAACAAAACCTCCTGAGTCAAAAGCTCCTACTGAATGTTAAAAAGACCAAGGCTATGCTGTTATCCCAATGACCAAGTCCATAAACTCCCTTAAGCATGACAATTTTCCCACTATCACCACCCTGCTTGGTGAGTCACTTGACTATGTGACCAAGTTCAAGTACCTGGATATGTGGATTGACAACAGACTTTCTTTTGCTGATCATATAGATGAGCGCTCAAAAAAACTTAGACAGGGGCTTGGACTTTTTTTTAGACTCAAGCATCTGTTTACCCAGGAGGCCAGAAAAAGCTTAGTACAACCCACGTTCCTAGCTATCTTGGACTATGCAGACTTCCTGTATGGCCAATTCCCAAAAACCGAACTATTTAAGCTTGACACCCTTTATCATAGGGTCTTACGTTTCATCTCAGATGTGGCATATAATATCCATCACTGTGTACTCTATTCCACTGTAGGATGGACCTCACTTGTGTTCAGGAGGCAAAGGAATGCTATACTATGGATCTATAGATCTATATCCAAGATGCTACCCTCCTACATTTCTGTCTTTCCTCCCACACCTTACGAAACTGTGCCTTAAGAAGCCGCTTGTACATCTCACTAGCTGTGCCTAAAGTCTTTTCCCGTTTGGCAGAGCCTCCTTCAGCTATGTGCTGCCCCAGTTGTGGAACAGCATCCAGAAATCCATCAAATTGGTGCATCCTATTGGTTTTGTGGAATTCAAGTAACTCTATTTGAGATACTTCTCAGAGCCTTGTCAATTGCTCCCTGTCGCTAAACTGTAGCCATACATTGCTATTCTTACAGTCAACCCTCTACACTTTCTATCCTCTCATTAGAATTACCCTAAGTCATGTTCCTGGATTCATCCTTGCTTTCTACTTGCTGCTGAGCCCCCAGCTTGCACTGTCACTAGCATTAACGCTGCTCTACTAGAGTTATCAGTGTCTAAAATCACTGGTTCAGCACATTGGTGCTGACTTGCTTCTTCCTCTCTGCTGTACTGTTTACTGGGATGAGGCTTCACCTTATGACCAGGCCTCATTGGTTATCCTTGTACCTTATTTTTATTGCTATGTATTGTATTACTATGCCAATTTGTGTTATATGTTCTATTGTGCTACTGTATTATTTATTCTGTACCTACCAGGCCCTCCTTGAAAATGAGCTTGCTCAATGGAGTTTCAACTGTCTAAATGAAGATTGATTGATTGATTGATTGATTAATTGATTGATCGATTGATGCCCCTTTTCTATGATCTGAAGTACTCATTGGTCTGAAGTCACATGTGCCACCTGTCTAAGTGCAGGGAAAAGCAACCCCCCACTGCCTCCCCCAATGCCTCTACCGGGGGTTTGGCATAGTGACATGCTATGGCCCCAGGGGTAGGCAGAGTGGCTTGGGATGCTCTGAGGGCCCTAGGGGTGGAAGCTCCAGCTGGCTGGGTAGAAACCTTGTACTTGAAGGCACCCTTTGGCCACTGTTCCTCAGACTGCTGCCTAGGGGGCTGACAAAAGGGCTGGCATTGGGTGGACCTGGCCTGAGAGAGGTACATGGAGTGGACTGATCTCAAGGCCTTACTTGATTCTTGGAGTGTCCTGGGCATTGCCCCCAAAGAGGACAGAACTCCAAAAAGGGGCATCCAGAATTTTTGTCTGCACATCAGGTGTGAACCCTGACACCCTGAGCCAGGAGTGATGACGGATGCAGACTCCTGCTTCTGCTGCTCATCCAGCACAATTGATGGTGTCATAAGCAGCTCTTAGTTCCATGTCTGAGCCTGACTTAAGGAGTTGGACTAGCTGGGCCTTCACAGGGTCCTCAGAAAGAGCCTGCACCAGTTCCAAAGCCTTGTCCCATAAGGCATTTTGATGCTGGGCCATATGGGCCAAATAGTGTTGGGTCCTAATGGTCAGGGTGGAAGAAGCATAGACACACTTTCCAAACTGATCGATCTGGTGAGATCCTTGTCAGGGGAGTGAGTACTGAGGTGACTGGGTTTCTTGGTGCGGTCATGGGCCACATTCATGACCACCGAGTCTGCCTCTGGCTTTTCTCCCAGATAGGGCTTGCGACCAGTGCATGATACAGGCCAGCCACCTCCTGGCTCTGTGACTTAAAAAACAAGAGGAATCCAGAATAGTGGCAGTGCTTAACTCCCTTAAAGATAACACTCTTCTTGCCAACCCAAGAGATATAGTTCAGGAATTTGAGGATTACTATAAAGAATTATATATGCCGTCAGCTCAAACACCACAACCCGAAGCCATACAGGAATATCTAGAAAATCTCCCTCTTCCTTCCATTACACAAATGCAGAAAGCTTTTCTATCATGTAGAATAACTAAACAGAAACCCTCAGAAGCCACACGTTCTCTTCCAGATGACAAAGCCCCTGGTCCAGATGGTTTCCCGTCTTGGTTCTATAAAACATTTGAAGAGCAATTATCACCCCTGCTGCTTCAGATGTTCCATTATCTCTGTGACTCTGGTATCTCGGATCCTTCTTTATCGGAGGCCCTCATCATGGTATTATCCAAACCAAATAAATCCAGAAATAAAGTTAAGAATTGCCACCCAATCTCTCTTATGAATTATGATATCAAACTCTTTGCTAAAATTCTGGCTACAAGGCTGGTGGAAGTCTGGACCCATTTAATAAGTCCAGAGCAAGTAGGATTTGTTGCGGGTTGTTCTTCCTCAGACCACCTAAGGAAGCTCTTCCATGTCATCTCCGCATCCAGGCTGGCACCGCAGCCTATGGCACTGGTGTCAGTGGACGCGGAGAAGGCATTTGATAGAGTTAATTGGTCATTTCTATTCACCGTACTGGATAAATTTAGGTTCCCTTAGACTTTTACCTGGTGGGTGAAGGTTCTCTATGCACATCCCACCACCAAGATCTACTATAATGGAATATACTCAGCCCTGTTCTCGCTACACTCAGGTATGCGCCAAGGCTGCCCACTTTCACCAATGCTTTTTAACCTCTATTTGGAATCACTACTATACCATCTCAATAACTCCCCCATCGTTAAAGGTATTCAGATTGGAGAATTTGATCTCTGTTTATCGGCATATGCAGATGACATCCTGCTGCATGTAATGGACCCGGCATCTATGCTCCCTGCCGTACTGGCTATTATAGAAACGTTTTGCAAATTCTCTAATTATAAGCTGAACAGGGAAAAGTCGATGGTGATGCCACTGCATTCCCATACCTACCAAGCAGATATTTCCAGCTTACAACTGGCTTGGTCCTCTCAAGTCAAATATTTAAGTCTCAACATATCCTCAAATATGTCCCAAATTAAAAAACTCAATCTAGAAACCTTCCTTGTGACTATAGGTCAAGCTCTGAAAAGGTGGTCTCCACTATACCTTTCATTGCAGGGGAGAATCAGTGTCATTAAAATGAATGTCCTCCCCAGGGTGTTCTACCCTTTAAACATGCTTAATTTTCATCTTCCCCAACCCTGGTTCAAAAAACTCCATAGTATAATATCTACCTTTCTCTGGAATAATAAACCTATGAGGTGCTCCTATGTACACCTAGGAGCTTCTAAACAACAGGGTGGCCTTAAGTTGCCTAACTTCTTCCACTACTATCTGGCAAGGCATATGGCTAAATATCTGCATTGGCTAGCCCCTTCTTCCTCAGAAAGGGCATCCACATACTTACCAATCTGGCTACAAAAAGAACGCCAAGTAATAGAACAGAGTGAAATCTCTCCTCACAGTCTGCTTCATATAACCTCGAAAACAGCTCTACACACCCTAAAAAATTAACTGATCTCTATGTCTATCAACGTACACTCCCAGTTGTGTAAAGCCCTCAGGTACGACAATTGCAAGGACATTTCACCGCCATTGTATTTGAATCCCAACTTCATATTAGGAGGTCAACAACTAAAGTCCAAGAGCGGAATCCCATTTATGATGTCTGGATCTCCGAATTAATAAACCATGAGAAGCTTAAATCTACCTCGGACCTTTTAGCCGGCCTACACCTCCTGGATGTGTGGGTATTTAGAGAGTACCAAATAAGGTACCTACTGATTAGCTGGTTTGGGCCAGGGCTCTGGACTACAGACCAGTCCGAACTTCTCAACACACTGTGCAATTTGGCATGGCAACCACACTCAGTCTCCCAGATAGTCTCAGTTCTTTACCCCTCTATCTATCCTGAAATTCAAGGAAAGTCCAAATATTGGTCCTCCCAATTCCCCAATAAGGACTTCCATTGGGACAAAATCTGGCAAGATGTATATACTTACTCCTTCAACAATAAACTTCATCTTATGCAACTTTATATCTTGCATAATATTTACTTTACCCCCGCTAGACTAGCAGAGGTGGGAAAAATACAGGATCTGAAATGTAACAGATGTGGTCAGGCAGATGACACACTACTCCATGTTTTCTGGGACTGTCCCATTATCAACTCTCTATGGAGTGAGATACAAACCAAAGCAGACCCCCTCTTAGGTTTGGATACACTGTTTACACCAGAGGTCTGCCTAATAGGTGACTACTCCCAAATCACAGTCAAAGAGAGAAGGTATTGCATGTCCCTTATCTCCCACTCAGTGAAAAGAGTAGTACTGAGACATTGGAAGGATCCAATCATCATATCCTACTCTGAATGGTTGAATGAGTTGTTATCTAACCTCTGACTGGAAAAGATGATAGCTAGTCATAATACACTCAAATATTACAAGAAATGGGGTAAACTTCAAACACTGTACTCCATCCCCCAGTAGCAGATTCTGACATTTGTTGAAGCTGTACCTTCCCTACTGAAGTAGTAGTCAGTAACCATAAGAATTTATTGACTTGATCCATAAAGGAGAGCTAAAATGAGGCCTGCCTATGTGACCAAGAGGAAAGGGACAGAAGTCCCCAGTATTAGTCTACCTCCCCTTAGTTTGTTAACCCTAGTAGACCCTGTAGTGGGATAGGAAGGGAGGAAGGGTTGGGGGGGGAGAGAAGGAGGGAGGGAGGGTTTTTCTGGGGGGAGGGTATAGGGAAGAGGGGGTAGAGGGAGGAGGGGAGAGTTTATTATTAATGTTAATGTTATTAGTGTACCAATGTAACCTATAAGGCTAAAATGACTATTGGAACAGATGTATAAGTTAATATGTTTCTAAAGCCTTGTATGCTATGATATGCATATAAAAAAATTCAATAAAGCATATTGAATTTTAAATAAAAAAAATGAAATGATCTTTATTGCTAGTGGTCCGTCTATCTGATTACCACCCCCAGCGTGACTACAATGATCCCATTGCCAGTGGTTCCCTCCACCCCCTCCAGTCTCTGTCTGGAACTACAAAACAAATAACCTTCCTGGCATCTAGTGGCCCTCCCCTGTGGCACAGGGTATACTTCCTCACTCACCTAAGCATTATCCATGGTGCCACGGGAGCATACACTGACCGGCACAGCCTTCCTCACACCTCCTCAGCTGGCCACCATATGAACAGACAGGGAGCATGTCTCTTTTTTATTGGACAGGGCATGTCATCCTGTTCTATAAATAAGAGGCAGGCTCCCTGCCTGTACATATGGCAGCTGGTCAAGAAGGTGAGAGGAGGGCTGTATCAGTCACCATATGCTCCTGTGCACTGCAGATAATGCTCAAGTGAGTGAGAGTGTACACCTGGTGCTGTGGGGGGGACCACTGTACACCAGGGAGGTTGTTTGTTTTGTATGTCCGAGCTGGTGATTGGAACTGGAAGGACCACTAGCATCAGGGATCATTGTATTCACACCAGAGATGGCGATCAGGGGTGGGTGTAGAACCACTAGCACTAGGGATCATATCATTTTACAGCATGGGCCGGCGATTGGTGTAGGGGGTGTCAAAGATCACAAGGTGTGGTTGTGCTCCCCAATGGCCAACTGGCTAGGTAGCTGCATTACTTGCAGCAGCTGCTAGGATTGCCTGGAGTGAAGTTGGAGTTTTGTTCAGTGGTATTTGCACTGCACAACGGGACCATGCTAAACCTTTTTGCGGAGTGCAAAGACACTGAATATTGGGTAGTGCACATATTCATGGCCATGGCCCTCCTCTTACCTGCATGCACACATTATGTTTTGCTTCTTTGCCCATGTATCAGCCCCTTTTGAATATGGGAATCCAATGCAAACCCCCAGTTTGTGCTAAGACCCATTAGCGCCCCCACAAACTTTTGAATATCAGGCCCCTCTAGTATTTCTTTATTTATTTGTTTATTTAAGATTCAGATTAATGCCTTTGAGCCAGAAGGCTCATTTGCAAAGGTTCCAAGTCGATCATATATAATACAACACAAAGAAGTACATGTAAGTTCAAATAGACAGTAACATTACTGCAGGCAAAGTTCTATACAAGTGTAGTCCATAAGTACGATTTAAGTACAGCAGCACATCAAGTGCGGTACAAAGCGTGCTGAGGAGACCTACACAGGTATCGTAGCCAAAGTGAATAGGTGGGTGACAAAGCTGGCCAAGCCACAAGAAAATACAGATGATAGGTGAGGAGACAGCTAGAAGCAGCCAAAAGTGGCCTTGCAAAGGTGCAAAGGGAGAGGGAATTGGTCAGGTCACAGAGGTTGCAGGGCTCTGAGTGAAGACATTGCATAGATTTGGTACTGGGGTGCGATCGGAACAGGATACAGATGGTGGGCTAGGTAGAAGTCCTCTGAAGGAATAATAGATGACAGATGAGTATATTCACTCTGTTCACCTTTCTAGATAAGAATCTAGGTGAAGTACTTAAAGAACCACATGTGGCTAGTATAACATTACTGAAACAACTAGTTAAATAGAGAAATGAAGGTTTAGGGAAGATGTAGCAATAAATGGAGCTCGACTACAAGAGTTGTTAGAATATAAACAGAAACCACAAGAAAAGGAAAATGACCATGTCATCTCAGTTCTCCTGTCCCACTTCCAGAAGTAAATCAAATGGAACAAAAGTTAGAATTCACATCCATAAGTTTTCCTCAGGAAAAAGAACAGATAGTTGCCAAAACAAAGAATAAAAAAGAAACACAGGAAAAGAAAAAATAAACACAACAAAGGAGATGAATCCAAAAGAAGCACAATGTACCCTAGAGGCACCCAAACATCATAGCTAAGGAATTTGAGTCAAAAAAAGTGCCCCAGGAAGTTCCTCCCCCCCCCAACAAAAACAAACAAGCAAAACCTCAAAGCATATTAATCATTAGTTGATAATGCTAGAAAAGATCAAGAATCTTTACAGGTTGTAGAAGCTTTGATAAGTCTTAGAGGAGTTCATACAGCTAATGGGGAAAACCTGAAGACCTAAAAAATCTTGGGCAGAATTTTCAAAATGTGGCGCAGGGCTTGCGTCCAGACCTGTACCATGACACTTCAGCTCTGGCGGTGCACCAAACCCTTCCTCTTCAACTGCGCTCGATTTTACAATCTCTGGTGCAGTTGTGACAGTTTTCACATATTATGGCAGCTTGTGCCAAATATTTGGTGTAAGCTCCATAAAACGGCCCCCAGGAGTGACTCAAGGTAGACCAGAAAAAGTTGATGTGGCTTGTGGCAACTGCCATACGGGGCAGAAAATCCCGTTAGATTGCTGCAAGCCCCATGCACCATATCATCAGTACACCAGGGCTTATGGTGATCTAAGAGTTTTGAAAATCCTGGCCTTTATCTTTCTAATTTGCACTACTGAACTAGGACTAGAAATCTTATATGAGGATTATTTTTTTATAAACGTTATTTATAGATTCATGTATATGACAAGCAAGTACATAAAAACAAAATCAGCATGAGATTTAGATAAAAGTCATACAGAATATATCAGGAGCTATAAAAAGGGCAATACACTTGCCTTTTGTGTTTAGTCCCAATTCAATATGTGGAAGTATAAAGGCCAGACAAGTGTGTCTGTAGGAAATCACACTCTCACCTCAGGAAATAACCAGAAAAAATAAGTCTACTGATCGGTACACCCAGCTCCTCGTAGGTATCTGTGGAGGGAACAAGTACTCCTCGCCAGTACTGCAAAAAAAAGATATTGATTGTCTGAACTCTGCTAAGTTAAAATGAAACATTCTCCCACACACACCTAAGGGTATCTAAAGTGATACTATGCAGACTACAGGAGATCATAACATAGGAGATTTTGCAGTTCATAAATTGAGTTACGTGCTACTGCGCATAATTATGTAACAAACAGTATAGGGTGCAATCATATATAATGATATATTAAAAAGAGACATATTAATGATCCTAATCTTTCATTTCAGGACTGTGCACTATATTTGGAGAAATGTTGAACCTTTTCGTAAAAAAAAACAAAAAAAAACACAACAACAACAGATCTCTACATGGATTATCCAATATTAATCTTTCAAAACTTGATAGGTGGGTCTGGGGAACACAGTCTGGGCTAATCGCAAAAGTTGCCTCCTACACTGATTTGGACAAATTCCAATTAAACCACAGACTGAAACAACTCTCATAATATATTAAGATGTCTCTTTATGGTGTAAAAAAATGGGATATGAAACAAAATCTACAGCAAGAAACTTCCTTGGTGTAAATTTATCTAAGGAGGAAATAAAAATGTATAAAGAAAGCTGGCTTGCTGGTGCAGAGGCATGGCTGCCATCTGCGGCACCAACGACCTGGAGTCGGGAACAGTTCCGGGAGTCGGAGGGCTGGCCGGGGGGGTAGGATACAGCATCCACTGGACTGCTCTCCTACTCTGGGGGGAGGTGGGGTTGAGTGTCTGACACAATGCAGACCCCTAATGGAGGCCAGGGGTACTGCAGTGATCGGCACCAGCACGTATGGGAGGACGGGGTGGATGAGGGCCGTCATTGCACGTCCCCACCCCTGAGGGAATCTCTGCACTAAAAAAAATGCTGGCTCCCCGCTAATGAGTCAGGCTCCATCGCTGTCCCCTCTGGCTACCTAATTCTGCCGCTGGTGGACCCACTTGGGGGGGCAGCCCTGAGTATGAGGGGGCCGGTTGCCGGAGTCTGGTGAGCCCATTCGCAGGGCTAGGGGATGCCTGGCGACAAAAAAATAATTAAAAAAAAAAATGTATTAAGAGTTTACCAGGAACAGAAAGGGAGTGATCAAACTGTGATGCCTCTTATCAATTGTAAAACAGCTAAAGAAATTCTTGAACATGTTGTAAAACTAGTCTCTCTAGGAGTCTTAGTTATAGAAGCAAGAGAACTGACAAGAAACAAGATAAGTGACAATAATCATATCCTACCTGAAAAGTCCTACCGGGTCATAATGTCTCACGCTTAATAGCGTACGACATTATGGTTAAACGGCTACAGTGTAGTCCGTAACCACTACTGGTGCAATACCACATATACTGCTCTACACAGCATTACACCAGTAGCATTCTCCCGGGCAGAGGATATGACCTCTGCTGGGAGTGGGTTCTGCTGAGCAGCTGCCATGGCTCACAGGACTGAGCCACAGCAGCAGGAACCCAAGTGCTGCATCTGGGACCAGGTTTGATTCCCGGTCCAAGAATCTTTTATTTTTTACACTTTTGTGCACTACCTGAGTCAACCCCCGGAGTTGAGAATCTTTAGTGTTGGGGGGGTTCGGGGGGGCGCAAATTTATGCCTCATGGCAGAAATCATGCTGTATAAGCAGCGTGATTTTGCCGTGAGACATAATGTCTTGAGACATTATGACCCCGTGCCCTGAAAAGTCACTTGTGAAAGGCAGGAAGAAATTATCTTGAAGTGTAATATTAAGATTAGGGACATGTTTACACCTTTGGAGAAACAAGGCCAATGACCTAATTCTTTCACAAATGTACAAAGAGCAGACCTGACTTTAGAAACTTTTGATCTTGGGAGTGACTCCTTTTGTAGAAAAATGTAAAGACTATATAACCACATAGTGTATGGTGGAACGTCATTGTGTATGGAGTTCCATACACCAGAAAGAGTTGTTCTACTGCAGAAGTGATGTAGCTGCTACAGCAGAATTGTTTTTCATTCTGCTGTAGTAGCTACATCACACAATACAAGTGTCCACAGCAGCACTGTTTATAGGACAGTTGGCTGTTGAAGTGTCATGCATGTGAGCTGGCTGGCGGACGGATGACCGAGAAGTGCAGGTTGTCGAGGGCAGTGACTGACTGATTTAATAACAAAAAGTAAGCAATTGTGGGGTATTTTTTTGACCATACACTAACTAGAATAGTGTATGATAGCTCAAATACACATCGATATTCTTTAGCCTCATGGTTCCCACGATAACAGAGGGACCTCTCGAGCTTCACTCTCAAGGTCCTTGTCATCATGGTAACCACTTGGTCTAAGAATAGCGTTGTTGTGTATGGGCTCTCATACACTATCCTATATATCTCCTGGGTTGTGCCTGAAAATTGTCATTGCTATGGATAGTACCTTACCCAGTAAATAAAACCAAATAAATATACATATGTGTGTGTGTGTGTATATATATATATATATATATATATATATCTATCTATCTATCTATCTATCTATATCTATATCTATATATCTATATATATATATATATATATATATACACACACACACGGAGAATGTCACAGGCCATCTAGGCAAACTGATGGATAATGACTACAAAGGTTTCCTCACAAACATTGACATCATCTGTATATCAGAAATATGGCTATTATATGAACAGCAAATGGAGTGTAGTGTTAATGGTTTTCAAGTTTTTCAGAGCCCAGCACAAAAATTGTCTAGGATGGGAAGACCTAGAGGTGGTCTTCTTATACTGGTCAAAGTCTAATAATCTGGAAACAGTTTTGGTGATGCCAACAAATTATTTGGAATACTGATAATAAAAATACAAGGGAGCTTAGTGATTTTAACATATATATATATATATATATATATATATATATATATATATGCACCCTCCCACCCAAATAGCTCCCACATTTATGACAGAGATTAGATATCTGGAAAAAATTTAAATAAAAACTGGCATCCCATAAGTAAGCAATAAGACATGATGGGGTGTGCATTAAACAGATATTACCACACGCCCAGGAGCGTAGTGAGGCACAAGGTTGCAGGGCTGAGTGCCTTCAGCCCCTGGAAGTGTGGTAATATCTGTTCAATGCACACTCCCAGAGAGTCTTATTGTGCTTATAAAATGCACTATCTTTTTTTAATAATTTTAACAGTCAGAAAAATCATGTTTACATGTTGAAAAAACACATTTGCATATGCAACTTTATGATAAATTAGTCCTTTCGCCTACTAGATAATGAGTTAATTATGCATGTACTGTACTACGTTTGTCCTGTACTGGCATCAATGGTAATGTTTGTTGCTAGTGTGACTACCCCTCCCCTTCCCGTGTATTTGTGTGGGGTTTTTCTGGGGACTGGGACGGACAGTACAGGAGAGAGAAAGAGAGTTTTTTTTTTTTTTTGGTTTGACTTTTTTTTAATTGAACCTCAATGGATGGCAGAATGGCAGCACAGGAGGAGCGGATGGGAACTGCAGCAGGAATGAGCAGGAACTGGAAAAAGTGGCAGCGAAATGTCAGCATAAATGTTTTTTCCTTAGGTAACACAAATTATCTTTATTTGTAAGGCTTTACTGAGCATTTGTTCTGATTTACAAGTATCGGGGCAAGAGTGTGACTGACTTGGAGTGGCTTTGTAGTTCCACAGAGTGTGTGAGCGAGTAATGTGAGTGATCAAGTGAGTGGCAGGAAGTGGGGGGACTATCAGCTCACAGAACGTGACAATATTGTAAATACTTTTTAATTTAAATTTAAACCATCAGCCGGCCCGGTGGCACTGAGGGTGGAGGCACTGGACACCACACCTCATGTCACGCTGGTGACCCGGGTTCAGATGTGAGCCCGGGTTGGCAGGGGTTGGCAGAGGAGGATAGTATTGAGCATCCAGAGGACTTCTCTCCTATCCTGGGGAGGGATGCGGGTCTTCACCGCTCTGCAGCAGCCCCTGGGGACACCCAGAGGCACTGCTAGAGACAGTGCAACAGGAGGAGGGAGTGCAGTGGACGTCAGCACATCAGTGCTAGACATCATTGCACATCTGCACTCCTGGGGCTAAAATCTCAGGTGGAAAATGGCAGCACTGTCCGTGGCAGCTTGATGGCCATACTTCCTGAGCCCAGCGGGACTCATGGGCGCAGACGCTGGGGCCAGTATTGGATCCTGACCTGGCGCAGGGACCAAGGGGAAGGTCCCTCTCATGGGTACAGCTGCATATGCTAGCTGGCCTGGGTAGCTGTGCCTCTGTGGTCATTGGGGGAAGTGGAGCGGCGGCTGGATTAAGGCAGGTCAGTGGCTGCAGGGAGGATGATAAAAAAAATAAACTTAAACTGTCAAAAAATTTGTAATGCAAAGAAAATGCCAAATATGTTTACTGGAGGATGTTTAGTAAAGGATAGTTTCCTTGCTAAAATAAACAAAAAATGGTGCTGTTTAAAATCCACAGCGTTCTAATGGCACAGTGATTTTTTTTGTTTTGCTTTGTTTGTTTTTTGTAATGCAGTCCTGCTTTTTAAGTACTTGTATTTACCTGTGCATTGAACAGATTCAATGCACTGCTAAGAGCCAATCAGAATGCAGGCATTTTCCTGCCCATTTTATAAAGAAAAATATCCCAGAACTGAAATTATTATAATGGGTGATACTGACTTAAGAACTGGAACACTGGACAATACTTTAAACAAAGAGGCTAGGCAAAGATTAAAAACCCTTAATATCCCTGTGAGAAAATCAATGGATAAAAAGCCTCAGTGAAAACTGACCAATTACAGGATTGCTAGAAAAGTTCAATATCATAAGGAATATAAAGACTTTCACTTCGAATCATCATCATCAATAGTATGAGGTACTTAGATTACTCACTCACCCCAAGCTGTGCACCTCATAGAAAAAGTTGGTTTTGGGCCCCTTCTGTTCTGTTTATAACTGATCTGTGGTCAGAAAAATGAAGCTATTGAATGACACTGTGGCTTTCATGCAAGTGGGTGAGTGATTTAAGTACCTCATAGTATTGGTGTTAATATGAAGTGAGATTCTTATAAAGTAATCATGTGTACTGAGGAGTTCTTATCGAATATCTATTTTTTCTAACATTACAGTTTTTAAGAGAGTACACTCAAAGTGTTAAGATCTGGAGCACTATGAAAATTTATAGTATAAGGTGAGTGATTTGGTTGATTCTGTTAGATGTAGTATTTATAATAACCAAGCTACCTTAAATCTTTAGGCAGTATTAAGTCACGAAGGCATAGCATAAGTAAATATTGAATAGGAATTGCAATAATGTTAAATTATAAGGTGAACATGAGGGTATGGTGTTAACACTCAACACAAAATGCATATTCTTTTAAGTGGATGTAAGATATACAAGAAACCAGTTGCCATTTTTTAAAATTTTATTTTCTCTAGGGGTTATATGCAATATGATATGGGACATTACAGAAACAATTGTGTTTTTGTCTAAGATATTTGCTTTTTACAGTATTTCTATATGTGCTTGAGGATCTGTTTGATACAATTGTGATTTTTTTTTGTCCATTGGAAAATTAAAAGAAAGTTTATTTCTTGTTAATAGACTGTCTATGCCATATAATACTGACATGATGGTAAACAAAACTTTATAACTCACCAGTATAATATGTACAAGATTATACCTCTTGTGAGTTTAGACAACTTTTCTAATTTAAGAATTATTAAATTAGAATTCATTAGGTAATGAAATGGTTAAATGTCAATATATATATATATATATATATATATATATATATATGGTTTTACATATTTAAAAGTCTAAATCCTGAAGAAGCAACCTGTGAGATACAAAATGCTGACTGTACAAACATGCATAAAGCTCTGTAATAAGAGATCTTATTAGATGGCCTGCCAGTGCAGCAGTAGAGCTACTGTCTTAGGTGCTAATGACCAGTGTTTGGGAGTGAACGCAGGGCATCAGAGGGTCAGCTGGGGGGAGGTAGCATGAGCATCCCATTGACAGCTCTTCTCCTCTGAGGGGAGAGTTGCAGTTCCCCAGCAAGTCAGCGACACCCAGTGGAGGCTGGGTGTGCAAGAGCTGGGGCCACTCTTCAGTGAGGAGGTGACGGAGGACATCTGTAGGTTGAGTGCGGGACTGCACCTGACCTGCACTGATGTCATTGCACATCCACACCTCCAGGGGAACTAATAAGGAAATTCCCCTGGCCTGGACTGACAGCACCATGATGCCCCCAGGCCTCCACCCAAATGACACCCCAGGTGCTATCCTCTGCTGGGTCCTCTGGTGAATCTTGATATCTGCCCCCTCCCTCCAGGGGCAGCCCCACCACAGGGGGCAAGCTGTGGGTCTTCCCAGAATGAGGCAGCCTGGGGAGATGCCGGGTGCGAGGTCCGGGCTTTGAGTGGGAGTAAATCATCTGTGATGTTCCAGGTGCAGAAACAGAAATGAAAAAAGTGATCTTATTTAAATAAATCACAACTGGTGAGCAAGGCAGTCTGCACATGATTTTACTTGATTGAACAATACAGGCCAGCTACTGTGTCTGAGTAGCTGAGGGGGTTCTGCCTCCAGAATCTGAAAGCATTTTCCTGGAAGAGCTACAGTGCAAATGACCAGGAAGTGCGTAGCACCAGTGGACTGCACAGGAAATGCTTGCCACTGCAAACAGGCAGCTGCAAGTTAGCTGAACTACAAACTATGGTAGTATAATTTCTTTAGGTTACTAAACTTTTGGAGTGTTCAGTCTAGTTCTGCTCTACCTACTTACTGTACATATCTATGGGACCCACCAAAGAGTGAACTGCCTTTAGCTCCTCTAAGAGGTAGGTATCAGTTGCTTATTATATCCACTTCAACATATGTATTATGTAGGGATATCATTAATTATGACATTACCTTGTGTGCACGTATATTATAATATACTTTATGAATAAGCTGGGATGCAGCAAATGGTCAAGATAGCCAGCTAAATCCAGAAAAAAAAACTGCCATTTGGAAATGGAGACTTTTTATTTTTTTGCTACAAGTCACTTCAGCTCCAAATACTCCAGGCCCCCTGCCAGATGCAGAAAGGGGAAGAAGCAGGACCCCACTAAAATAAGATTTTGCATCTCTGCCGGACTATTATAAGTAAACAGAATGTAAAATAAATAAATAAAATTACAGAATAAATTACAAAACACAACAGAGTTTAGCATTCATTTGTTTTTGACGACTTCTTGTAGCCATTTCCTTTGATAGATCAGCCAGTCCTATGATAAGGCTGCCACCTGTGCAAGGAATGAACTCCAGATCATAAGCCTTGTTCAGTCACCACTAAACCCCACACCTATCCCCACCCCCTTTTCACAACTGATTAGTGTGTTGTCCCTTATCAAGATCCATTTGAAGACATTTATGAAAATGTAAATGTGAGTACTGTACTTAAAATGAAAAGTGGAAAGCATAAGGAATTGTGATACTTTCCCCCTCACTAACTGGCTGGTTTTACAAAGAACTGTCTATATGACATCTGACACTTGTGTTCAACACAGACATGCAGCACAAAAGAATGATTGGACAGCATTAGTTTGCCCCTCCAAACACAGTACAAAAAACTGGAGTGCTTCTGTAGATCACTGGGGAACCAAATAACTGAGAAACATAAAATCACTTGGCCCATCCAGACTGCTTAGATGTTCCCTGCCTAATCTGCCTTTGAAGACTTTATCTGGTCTCCGACGGCCCTCTCACCTCCCTGCCTCTATTCCAATATACCCCTATATCTATCCCATGCATGCTTGGTGCCCCCTCTGTTTTAGCATCCACCACTACTGCTGGCAGGCTATTCCAGGTGTCTGCCACCCTTGCAGTGAAAAAATATTTCCTCTTTCATGGTTTGTTTGCATGTATAGTTTTGATAGGGATTTTATTTCTTGTCATGTTTATGTTTCGTGAGTTCAGCTGTCTATTTTTATCTTGTCAGATTGTTATGGTTGCCATTGTTGCTCTTTCTGCCCTTTGCATTATTGTAGCGATGTTCTATTTTCAATAAAGTTGTCATTGTAAAAAAGGAATATTTCCTCACATCTCTTTTGAACTTCTCCTCCTCCTACTTCATCACATGTTTCCGGGTCCTGGTGTTCTTTCACCCTAAAAAACTGGGAGGTAGCACAATATGTAAATAATATTGACTCTTTCCAGTCTACAGTATAGTTTGTAGTTTTTCTTACTAGAGCTGTGTAGACCTTTGAAAGTTCATCTTTGTGAAGTTTGTGGGTCAGACCACCAACAGTTCACCAGGTGCATCAAAAATACACCTGATCCAATATATCTTTCTAATTTCTCCCGCTTCCATCTCCCAGCTGCCAATTTCTTCCAAACAACCTGAGGGTTTTAAATTGCATGATTCATCATTTTATTACAGTCCTGCACACTAACATCCACCTGCTCACCCTTCTCCTACATACACATGTGCACCGATGATACGGTCCTGTATGCATCTGGCTCCAGCCCTGACAAGTTTACATCCAACTTGCAGCACAACTTCGACAAAGTTCCACATTGGTTTGCAAACCCTCAACTTTCTCTTAATGCCAAAAAAACTGTCTCCATGACCTTTGGCACAAGGCAGAGACTCTCCAGGCTTCCCTCCCTGCCCATCTTCCACACCCTTGATGGGACTCTACTTGAGGACACATCCTCCTTCAGGTATTTAGGTGTCTGGCTGGACCAACACCAGAACTCCTCTGGACATATTGACGCCATCCAGAAAAAAGTGTGCCCCAAGCACGGTGCCCTGTTCAGGAACCATAACTGTATCCCTCCTACAGCTAGGCTTGAGCTTGTCCAGAAGATGATCTTACCTATTTTCGACTACTGTGATGTAGTCTACGGTGCCACCCCTAGGTCCTCCCTGGCCAGATTGGATACCCACTTCAGCTTCTTCTGCCACTTTGCCCTCAATGCTCCACCTCCCACACACATCATTGTGATCTCTACCATGACCTGTCCTTCCCCCTCCCTTACAAACAGATGTCTCTCTCTCACTGCGCCAAATTCACCTCCAAGCACTGGTTGGGCAAACTCCCTTCCTACCTTTCCCCCTCTTTTCTACCTCCACTCCTTCCTATTCCCTGAGATCAACCAACTCTCGAACTCTGGTGGTCCCACGCCGCACCACCCTCATCGGTCAATCAGGATATTGCAATCGCCTCCCAAAAATGTGTAATTCCCTTCCCCCTCAAATTTGCCACTCATCTTCCTGCTATTCCATGAGCTTTTCCTTCAAAAACTTCCTTGCACCTTCCTGTGCCTGCCATGACCCACCCTAACTCCCTCCACTAAGCCCCTTTAATCCCTCAAAATGCCCATCTCCCATCAAATCTATCTCCAACCTTTCTTTCCACCCTGCTTCCCTTTCCACTAATCTTCCCTTGCCCTCCACTAATTGCTTCTAAATCATCCTAAGCTGATATCTGTGCTGCCCCAACCCTCTCCCTACACCTTCAATCCCTCACCCCCTACACCCTCTCGGTATCCTGCACAGGGCTGGGTCTCTGCCCCTCCTCTCTCTCACCCCCTTATCCCCAAATGCTTACTCCCTATTGCTGCCTATTGCCCTCTGATCGCGCTCTGCTTAGATGCCTATTTTTCCTCCTCCAATGAGTTTCTCCCCCTCCTTCCTCATGTACCCTGACTCTCATTACCTACAATTGACTTCCCTTCTGTCACACTTGACCACTCCCTTGTGCAGGCAGGGTCCACAGCACATGGAAGGAATAATTCCACCCACTCTTTTCCCCTCCTTTCTTTCTGCTATACTCAAACTCTCACTGCTTACTTCCTGCTCCCCTTCAGTTCACTACTAGACCACTGCCTTGTGCAGGCAAGGTCCCCAGCACGCTGGTGGGTTGCTACCCAACCCTCTTCCCCTTTTCCCCTCTCTTGCTTCACAGAAACATAGAAACATATAATTTGATGGCAGATAAGGACTGCTTGGCCCACCTAGTCTGCCCATTTCCCTACCTAATGGATAGGCTGCAGATCCTAGTTAACCAACAGCCTACTTCCTCCTACCCCCCCACTAGAATTGCCTTATGTCTGTCCCATGCATTCTTGAATCCCTCCGCTGTTTTTGACTCCACTACCTCCTCAGAAAGACTGTTCCATAAATCCACAACCATCTCCATGAAAAAATACTTCCTCACATTACCTCCGAGCAGTCCCCCCTCTATCTTCAAATTGTGCCCCTTTGTTCTTGCACATCTCTTTTTCCGAAAGATGCTACCCTCTTGGACTCTGTTGATTCCCTTGATGTACTTGAAAGTTTCTATCATGTGCCCCCTCTCCCTCCTCTCCTCGAGGGTATACATGTTAAGCTTCTTTAATCTCTCTTCATATGTCTTCTGGTGCAGACCTTGCACCATTTTAGTTGCCCTCCTCTGGACAGCCTCCATCCTGTCTTTGTCCTTGCGGAGATGGGGTCTGCAGAACTGAACGCATTACTCCAGATGGGGTCTCATCAACTCTTTGTACAGAGGGATAACAACTTCCTGTTTTCTGCTGGTGATGCCTCTCCCTATGCATCCCAGTATCCCACCAGCCCTCCTTACTGTCTTCTCACATTGCTTGCCCACCTTAAGGTCGTCTGATATGACTACCCCATGTCCCTTTCCATTTTTGTCGTTGCTATTATCTCACCCCCCATTCTGTACTCTTCCCCTGGGTTTTTGTTTCCCAGGTGCATTACTTTGCACATATTTGCATTGAATCTAAGCTGCCATACATTTGACCAGTCCTCCAACCTTGCCAAGTCCCTTTGTATCCTATCCACCCCCCTTGTGTATCAACCCTGTTGCAGATCTTTGTGTCATCTGCAAAGAGACATACTTTTCCTTCTAGTCCCTCTGCAATGTCACTTATAAAGACATTAAAGAGGACTGGTCCCAGTACTGAACCCTGCAGTACCCCACTAGTAATCCCCTTTCTTCAGAGTGAACTCTGTTTACTATTATCCTCTGTATCCTGTTGTCCAGCCAATTTTTTTACCAAGGCTACCACTTTGGGACCCACTCCAAGGCTGGCTAACTTGTATATTAATCTTTTGTGTGGGACTGTGTCAAATGCCTTGCTAAAGTCTAGGTAGGCCATGTCCACAGCCCCTCCCTGGTCTACTACATTAGTCACCCAGTCAAAGAAATCTATTAGATTCCTCTGACATGACCTTCCTGCTGTGAATCCATGCTGCCTTGGGTCCTCTGCCCCACTGGCCTCTAGGAACACAACAATTCTTTCCTTTAGAAGTGATTCCATAATTTTCCCTACCACTAAGGTCAAACAAACAGGTCTGTAGTTTCCTGCCTCTGTCTTACTCCCAATTTTGTGAAGGGGAATCACATCTGCCCTCCTCCAGTCCTCTGGTACCACACTGTCCTCCCATGATTTGTTAAAAAGGATAGTCAGTGGTGTCACTAGTTCTACCTTTAGTTCTTTTAGAGTTCTTAGTTGAATCCTGTCAGGCCCCATTGCTTTGTCCAGCTTCAGTTTTAAGAGTTTTTTCAGAACCCTTTCTTCTGTGAATGGACTGGTATCGACCTTCCTATCCAGAGTGCTTCTATTCTTTGATTTAGGCACCTCCCCTCCTTTTCTTTTGTGAATACTGAGCAGAACTATTCATTCAGTATCCCTCTCACTGCCTATAGCCTGCTTTCTTTCAGTCACGCTTGACCGCAGGGTCGCCAGCATACGGTTGGGAACAACTCCCCCCCTCACTATTCACCATCTTTTCTTCTCCCCCCTGCTATCCCCTCCTCCAACATCACCCCCTGCTCTCTACCTCCCTTTCCCTTTAATCTAGCCATAGTTACTGGCCTACCCCAACTCTCAGATATGCACTTATAGTCCACCCTATGCTTCTGCTCACCTGAAAATTGTGTTCTGTCTGTGTCTCTCCATGAAATCTTTTCCCTATTTCCAATCTTGTTCTTTCTATTTCAATCATTTTAAATCTTCAAAACTATGCCCCACCAAAGGTTTGTCAATTGTTATTGTGTTATCATATCTTTCTAGTGTTACCAAGTGTTTGCCAATTATTTGTGTTATCATATCTATTCTAATTTTAAACTGTTAGCATTGTATCCAGCTAGAATGTACCTGCAAATCATTCCCTGTTCAGCACGTCTAAATAACCTGTCTCACTGTATGAATGTAATCAAATTGTATTTCTGTATTGTAACAAATCTCTGTATTCTATCCCAATGTTCCCTACCCTCCAGGTTGGACCGGGGATGAACAACTTGTTGCTTAGCGTGCCTTCCTGGTGAAACATTTAAATAAATAAATAGATAAATAAAACCAAGCTACTCTTCCTCTGCTATTTTTATGTTCACGTGTACAAGCAGTACATACTGGTGCTGCTCTGAAAGTGTAGGGCCTGGGGAGGGGTGTGCTATAGGCAATCAATGCAGCTGAGCCTGCAGGAGGTGTGTGAATCAATACCCAATCCTGACAAGGCTGCTGCTAATGTTGCTTTGCTGACTGATCGGTGGAAACTTCTTACATATTAAAGGATGCAGCCCCATCTATCACAGTAGAGCTGCATTCTTTCTTAGCCATCAGGCAGCACAGCAGCATCCCCCTCCTGTCCGACCCGTGCTTCCAAATATCAGTAGCAGTTGCTCAAACTCCCTGCTGATATCCCCTCTCCCTCCTGACCCAACTTTCCTTATATGGCCAGTGGTGGGCACTCAACCCCACTACCAGTACTCTCCCTCCCGCCTAACCCAGCATTTGTAATGTGACCAGTGGTAGGTGAACAGTCTTGCCACTGGCATCCTCCCTCCCACCTGACCCAACATTAAACCCCCCAGAGACACATACACACACACACACACACACACACACACACACACACACACACACACACACACACACACACACACAGACTCCATCACTGAGGTGCCAATTCTGGTGCTGGCTAACCCCCCCAAACAAGATGATGCAATGTCAGGGTACCCACCCCAGTACCACCAATCAACACATTGACAGTGGGGTGCCCAATCCCCTGTGTCATCACCTGAAATACGAAAACTGTCCCTCATCAGCTTTTTTATTATAAACCCTGTAAAGAAGAAAATGGCCCCTCGATGTGTTCTGCACATCAATTACCTATCTGGTTTAGCTCTGCAATCCTCTCTCCACTGGCAAATGTTCTGCTGCTCCAGAGTCCGACAGCAAACTTACTGAAAACATAATAAGTCTGGTTAATGGCTCTTTAATGCATTTTGAACTTTTACTCATAACTTTGTCATTGTTTAATATTGTACCCCAAGTTTTCAACATTGCCATTTTTTTACCCTACTTCATGAACAAGGGACCAGTATTTTTTCAAATCTCCTCTGAAACATGATTTTGCAGTCACTCCATGAAATCACCTTTAGGATGGGATTTTAAAAAATTCCACCTGTCTTAATCATAAGGTGGAACCGTGAGAAGACTATATTGAAAATTTGGGGTCCAAATGTCAAAAAACAATGACATTATGAAGACACATTGAATTGTTTCAGTGTTTACTCATAATTTCGTAATTTTATAGATTTTGGCCCCAAATTTTCAACATGGCCCTCTTGTTACCCCACCTCATGAATATGGCATGTTTCATATTTCAAATCTCTCTGAAACATGCTTTCACATTTGCTCCACAAAAGCATCTTTTGTACAGGATTTAAACAATTGCACTGGTCTTGATCATAAAGTGAGGTTATAAAAAGACTATGTTGAAAATTTGAGGTAAAAATGTAAAAAAAAAAAAATTTTTAAAAGGAACACTGAACTTTTTTTTTAATGTTAATACACAACTTTGTGATTTTTGCAGATTTTGGCCTCAGATATTCAACATAGCCTTTTTGGTATCACACTTCATCAACATTATGTGTGTCATTTTTCAAATCACCTCCAAAATATATTTTCACAGTTGCTCTGTGAAATCACTTTTTTGGGATGGGATTTTAAAACTTCCACATCTTGATCTTAAAGTGGGGTCCTAAAAATACTGGCCCAGATATTCAAACTGCACCCAGAAAGTGCGCAACAGCAGGAGCAAGTGCAAGTCCACTGCGCCCATATGCAAGAAGTGCGATATTCAAAAACCGCGCAGGTCCAGATGTGCCTATGGCAGACAACTGAATATCACACCACCTGCACCATAGCGCAACCAGGGATGTGAAGTTGCACATATCTGATGCCCCATAACGCAACAAGAGATGCTCAGTGGAGCAGTCCAGATGTGCCATACCGCAACCAGGGATGCCCCCTGGAGCAGGGCAGCAATGCAACAGCACAACCAGGGATGCAGGGGCCCACCACCCATGTCACAGATGGACAGAGGAGCACACAGCAGAAAAGACATCGTCCCCCCCACACCCCATGCACTGCACAACCGGGGGAGAGCTGGAACAACCACCGGACCATGGATACCAGCAACCAACCCACAGCCATGCCATGGTGCCTCAGCACACCCCCTGGCAAGCTATGACTGGCACACAAGGAGGGCCGACCACCCTGTGCCACACCATCCCACCAATGCAGAGCACACCCTGCACCACGATCACCATACACCCTTCTCAGGAGTAGCGCCCAACAGTGCAGGATACCCTATGCATGCCACCACCCCCACTGTGACAATGCAACCCTGTGCACCACAGAGCCATGCAAGGCAGCCCCACCATGTGCACCCTGCTGTGGGCAGCAGCAGACAGCAGTGCAACAACAGTATACACAGTGCCACCCTGAACGTCCCCCCAAGGTACAGCTCAGAGACCGACCGTGTGTCACCACACGAGGTACCCCACATGCGATAGGGCATGCCCCGGACCCCACCACCAGTGGTGCAGCACCCTGCACACCCTCCCAAGGACACATCCCATCCCAGCACTGGCCACAACAGCCAGCACAGACATGTACAGTGTTGCATGGAAGCATGCACCACACAGGATGCAACACAGTGCATGGACAAACACCCACCCATACCCAAGGCCACACCAGCACAGGGATACAGTAGTGGGTCAACCAAGCCACTGGCATGTAGCCATAGCTGACATGTACACATGGCCATCACCCCTACATTGCACAGGTGTGCCAGCCACCCTGCACAGGCACCATGAAGCTGTATGCCACCAGCATGCTGCCGGAGCACAGGTGACAGACACTGGAGCACATCCCTTGCAACAGACACAAGAGACAGCATGGAGGGGGGACAACAACAGCGGAGGCCACAGTGCCACTGGAGGCAGATGTGCACCATACTGGTGATGGAAGGCAACCTGGCATTGTGCCGGGTACAGTTGTTATCCAGCATGGACAGCCACCACTGACATGCCAGCAGACCGTGCATATCACAGACATGCAAAGGGTGTCAGCTGCACAGGCCATGGATGGTCTGACAGGGGTGCCATGCGCATAGTGCAGGCACAGTGGACCACTGCACACAGGCATCCAGTGCACAGAGTACAACACACAAACCGCAGACAGTGACTGATCCCCCTGCCCACACCATAGGCGGTTCACCTCTGCACACACACACACACATGCCCATGCGTGCACCACCCCTGACGCCATGCACACCACTGCAGCTGAGCACCTGTAGCCCACTGCAAATCAGAGACCACCACAGTTGTCATAACAAAACAAATGTATTGAAAACCAGAAATACAAAAACTATATACAACTATATACAATTGGGGGGAAGGGCCACATACCAGGTGGGGGAGGGTAAGGGGCAGGGGTGAACATATGGGAGAGGGAAGAAGGGGTGTGAGGGTGGGTCCAGGGGAGGAAGGTGTTATTAGGGGCATGAAGTGCTCATCGTGTGCCCCGGTCCTCCTCCACATGGCGCCTATGTCGCCTCCTCCTCCTCACCCCGTGGTGATCCATCCACTGCAATAGCTCCAGGGTCACCCCTCACCACCTGGAGCAGCTCCAGCACACCTCACCCCAGCACCTGGAGTCACCATCCACCTTGGATGAGGGAGCAGAGTCAATAAGTGTGACTGTCCAGCCCCCTGCAGCCCACCAATTGTGCATGGCATACAGCCATGTGCCACGCCCCTGTGATGGTGTGCGACCACCCACAGTGACCATGTCCACAAGACCTGCCTACCCAGGCAGCCACAGCCATGTGAACCACTGCACACACCCACAGCCCATGTCCTGCACAGCACCACCGTGGCCTTACAGTGACTTGGCTATGCAGTGTGAAGGCAGTGGCACAGCCATGTGCCCAGTGCACGCATGGACCACCATTGATGCACTCCTAGACATGCAGTGCCACTGGACAGTGCTGACTGTAACAAGTTGTGTGCATGGTAGTGGTGTCAATGGATGGTGGCCATGCCCTGCTGTCCGCCCAGTTATACAGCATGCAATAGTAATCATAGATGTAAGGCACTCACCATCATCAGGCTGGTCCACCCACCACTGCAGACCTTCAGCCCTCCTGTCCTGCTGCTCCTCCAGGTGGCGCCTCCGCTCCTCGCCTGCCTGCATTCTTCTGGGCCTAAGGTGCAAACATGGAGAGAGAGGAACATCAGTACAATCTGGTAGCAAAGTCCCCCCACCTCCATGTGTGTGCAATCCCACACAGCCATACCCATCCACTCCACACCCTGATACCACCACCATGGCCAGCACTGGATGGCCCCCCCCATGTGCCAGACACATGCAACTGTGATACCCGTATGGATGATAACAGTGTATGGATGGGGCACTTACCTGGCTGTGACACCATGCCCCTCCTGGCATGTGCCTGCAGGTGGGCAAGCAGGTCTGGGTCCCTGTGCCTGAGGTCTCCGTAATGGTGGCGACACTGCTCCGCCATGTGACCCATACCAGTGGCCTCCTCTAGAGCATTGACCACCTCCTGCCACATGGCACTCCTGGCCCTGTCCAGGGGTACATCACCATATAGAGCCCCAGCATGGGGCTCTATAATTGCCACCAGGTTGGCAAGCTCCACCTGGCTCCACATCACTGCCCTTCTCCGCGCCATCTCATCAAAGTGGTGGAGTCAAAATGGCACTCTGCAGCGCGGTCCTGCCAGGTGCAGATGGTGCGCAGTACAGCACTGCCATTCTCTATCGTGCTGTCACCGAACAGCACGATAGTGGTGCACCCATGCCTGATGCGTGGTGCCTAAGGGGAAAAGGTCGGGCACAGGGTCAAGGGTCTCTCGCACAAGGACAGCCACAGCACGATTGGAACCTAATGCATTTAGCACGATTGGGTGCCTGTGTGCCACCTCCTGTAGTGGCCTACAGCGCTGTTGCCCCAGTGAACCTACGATGCCCAAGTGCCACAGCGCCATATATGTGAACAGTGCAGTAGCAACACTGGCACAATGGTGGCTGTGCCCTGCATTGCCTCCGGTGCACAGCACATCAGCAATGTGGCAGGCACCTGCATCATCAACCTGGGCATGTGCAGTTAGGTGTGTACTGCGCATGTCACAGAACTGCGCCCTTGGCTCAGCACATTCAACACAATCGTGCAAAGCGCAACAGTGCGATATTCAGCCGGCATATGCAAATCAGCTAATCAGCCATTCAATGGTGCAGTCACTGCATTTGTATCTCCTTAAAAATGCGCCTCACCTCATTTGCATGCGTTGCGCTATAAAAATGCAACATTGGGCTGCACTGGCCATAGTCAGTTACTGCAGTCTATTGTGGTGAGTTGCATGCTGTTTGGGAGTGTGGACTGTGGTGTTTGGGACATGCATGGGACTGCACAGTCACAGGTAACACCTGTCATTCTCACAGGAGGAATCATGACCGATCGTGAGGTGGAGGGAGAGGAACAGAGACGTGGGAGGAAGAGGAGGCTGAACTTCACAAAGACAGAAACAGATGCCCTGTTTGAGGCCTACCTCGACCAGGAGCCGCTGCTCAGCGGACGCCAGGGAACACCACAGGCCTGTGCTGCTGCATGGGAAGAGGTGGCGCGTGCTGTCAACCTGCATGGCATCCACCAGTGCTCTGTGCAGGAGTGCAAAAAGAAGATGTGCACAGACAGGTGGAGAATTAAGGAGAAGGTGGCTGCCATCAGGGCAGCACGGTCTGCGACCGGTGGAGGACAGCTGGAGGTGCAACGCCTGACCCCACAAGAAGAGGGGGTTGCTGGCAGCATGCAGCGTTCTGCCATCGAGGGTGTTCCGGGTGGTGGATTCCAGATGGGTGGTAGCCCGTCACTGCATGGTAGGTCCTGATCTGTCAATGGGGGGGGACAGGGTAGGTCACATACATTAATGCTACTGTTTTTCCCTTACAGCTCCTGAGCGTCTACATGTGTCAGCGGTGGTGGGCTTCTCCACTGAGGGCAGTAGCATGGAGATGGAGGAGGGCCCATCCACCTCCACAGGCATACGGGGGTCAGGGTGACGGTGGACCCGCCTGGATGTCCGGACTGATGTTGGTGTGGCAGGTGTGGATGAGGCCCTGCCCATGCCCCAGCGTCCCAACATCCATGGATGCCAGCATGCTGAGACTCGGGCTGGTGCCGGATCCATCACCGATGATGATGGAGCTAATGTCATGGGCAGTGAGATGTGTGGGCCACAGGATGGCCACACAGCAGGTGACATCATGGGCATGGCTGTGGGTGGTGTTGCTGCCATGGAGGCCTGCGTGATATCACAGTCCCAGCCTGTGTCTGTCTGCACCAGTGGGGCAGCACTGGTGTGTGTCCAGGACAGTGGGGCTGTTGTGGCCACTGCAGTGGCACCATTGAGCCCTGGAGAGTGGCAGCCGGAGGGGCAGTATCAGCAGTCAACCAATGGCCATGGGGGTACAGTGTCAGGGGGCGGTGTCAGTGCACTGCCTGTGGACATGCCCAGGCCTGGCCCTGGTGTGCAGCACCCACCCTCAAGGGGTGATGATCATCAGAACTACGAACACCACGAGGGACAGCATGCCGATCAGACAGGTGACCTCTTAGATGAGCACACCCGCATACTCCAAGCATCAGTCAATCAGCAGATGTGGCTTGTTCCGGCAGTGGATGCACTCAGTGCAGCTCTGCACCAGGCAGAGGAGCAGTGCAGCAGAGACACCGCTCTGCTCCTGGCAGGGATGGACCAGTTGCGGGACGATGTGACCACTGCCATTGACAGGCAGACACAGGCATTCAAGGTTGTCATGGCCACAATGGGCACACAGTTATTTGCCCATGCATCGCAGACACCGTGCAGTGCAATGTGCACCCCCCATTCCTGGTGTCATGCGACACCCTCCTTGTCAACACCGGGTTCAGCTGTGGGCATCCTGAGCATGCCTGGTGCAGGCATGTTTGGTGTGCTGCAGACTCCTGCGTGAGCACGGTTGCGTTCATGCAGTGGAACCCCTAGGGGACTGTCGGTGCCACCCCATGAGGCCATTGGTCAGCCTGTCACTGCTGGCGGGTCTCGGCGGGGCTGCACATGCATCTGTGGCGGCCTTGGCACTGTGGTGCGTGACTGACCTGTCTTCCAGCATGGCTACTGTCTGATGCTGCCCTGTGTGCATTGTGTTGTTCAGTGTGCAATGCACAGGTGGGGTACCCGGCCCTGCACGCACACACACATTCCATCTGCACACCCTCCTGGCTGCTGTCCACTGTGGCATGTGCATGATGATGCCTGCGTTGCACTGTCTGCCACTGTGCAATGGTGCCCAGTGTCTGACACACGCACAATGACAGGCAGTGGGCGTGGTGGTCTGTGGACGTGTGTGTGGCTAGGGGTGGTGGTCTGGGTCGGCGTGCCTCCTACCCTTTGTGCATGTCTTGTGAGGTGTGTGTGTGTGTGTGTGTGTGTGTGTGTATGACCGCGTTCCATATTAGACCTTGCCCATCCCTGGCGGTGTGTGTGGTTCCATGCTTGGCCACTTCCCTTGACAGCATGCACCCCTTGTGTTTGTCCATGCGTGTTTGAGGGTTCATAGGTTCACAGGATTTATAAAAGTTCAGTAGGTATTTCTACCTTTTATGAACTCGCCACCCAAATCATGGGTGGAAACTATATTTCAGATATCCCATATAATTATCTAGATTAGTTTTAAATGATGTCATTGTATTACTAAGCACCACATTCACTGGGATTTTATTCCATGTATGTATTACCCTTTGAGTGTACCAATTGTTTCTTTTAACAGTGTTGTTGTTTGTACCTGTAAGTCTAAGTATATGCGATCTGGTATTTATAGTAGTCTTTTTTTTCTGTAATCCTATTGTCTCCAACATATCATCATTCTGAAAAGCTTTATATGTCAGGCATAGATCTCCTCGAAGCCTCCTGTAGTCCATGGAATAAAGGCCTACTTTTTTTAATCTAGTTTCGTAATCCAGATTTCGAATGGATATTATTTTCTTTATTCTTCTTCTTTGGATATTTTCAATTAATTTCTTATTTTTAATTAAATAATGAGCAGTGACTGAAGAGCAATATTCCAGATGAGGTCTAACAAGACCAGTATATAATGCTAGCAGAACTCTCTCATCTCTAATTTTGATGTTTCTTAATATACAGTTTAATATTTTGTTGCCTTTTTTAACAGCAATTATTGTAGGGCCCAGATATTCAAACTGCGCTCAAAACTGGCGCAACAGCAGGAGCAAGCACAAACCAGTTGCGCAAATGCGCAACAGGTGCGATATTCAAACATGGAGCAGAGCAAATTGCGAAAGCAACCAACGTCTGAATATCGCACATACTGCGCCATCGCGCAACCAGGAAGGAGAAGCTGAGCCAAAATGCTGCGCTATGGCACAACCATGGAAGCTCAGCTGAGCAGTGCAGAGCTGCCATAGCGCAAGCACAGCCCCCAGAGCAATGGAACTGCACATCCAGGGAGGCAGGCTGGGGCCCACCGCCAGCCATGCCACACATGGGCACAGGAACTCACTGCAGAACCCACACCACACTGGCACCCAAGCCACAGCATCACTGGGGTGGACGGCCGATCCACGTGCCCATGGGGACAAGCCAACTAAAGCATAGCAGAGCCATGACGCCCCAGCACAACCACTGGCAGGCAGAGAGTGCCACACCCAGGGGGTTGACAACCACAGTGCACATCAGTCCCCCCTGTACGCACAGCACAGCGTGCACCGTGCCCCCAAGACACCGGCTCATGTGCAGTGACAGGCACTGCAGGAAACACCATGCACCCCCTTGCTACACGCCAACCCCATGCTGCAGAGAAGCAGACCACCCAGACCCACCCTGTGCACCCAGCAGTGGGTGGCAGCAGATGCAGAGCAACAGAAAGGCAATGCTATGCTGGTGATACCTCCCCATGGACACACACACACACACACACACACACACACACACATATATCCAGGACCATAGTAGCCCAGATGGCATGTACACCCCTGCAACGGAGCACCCAGAGCCAGTTGCAAAGCAGACACCAACACAGCAGTTGTACCAAAATAGAATTTTATATTCAAACAAAAAGAGTAACAAAACAGCTAAAACTATGTACAAGTTGGGGGGGGGACGGGTAAAAGGCAGGGTGTGCAAGGGGAGGAAAACAACTTGAGAGGGAAGTCAGGTGAAAGGGATGGGGAAGGGCAATAAAAGGTGGGCTACAGCCCAGCAGGCTCCCTGCCCTCCCCTGCCATCTTCCCTCCTGTGTCTGTGCCCGTTGCCCCTGTTGCTGTAGGGCTTGCAGGAGCTCTCTGTTGTCGCCGCCAGCTGTGTCAGGCACCGACATCGTGCGCCATGCGCTGAAGCACACCGAGGCCTAGGAAAATGGGAACACAGTCAATGGCTGAGACTGACCACAACCCTGAACACCACCAACCTGCAACCCAGCTAACCTAATGTGTTGCACATGTGATGGCATGCACCCACCCACAGTGAACATGCACATGGCCATCACAAACAGGCGGCACCAGCCATGCGCACCACGCCCCACACACACTGCCCACGCCAATCACAGTACAAACTAGGCTGTCATGTGATGTTGCAACGCGAGTGCATGCCAGTCACACAGCTATGTGCCCAGTGCATGCCTGGACCACCTGTGATGCACAACAGACGTGTCGTGATGCTGCACTGTGATGCAGATCACCTGTGTCACGCCTACATACATGGATACATAGACAGTGTCGGCAGATAGGGGCCTATGGGACATCTAGTCTGGCCATTTGGCCTTGTACGATCACCTCATGTCCTATAAGTCCATTCCCCTCACCCCTGACCTCCAGAAGTCCCTCATGGTGAGCCCACACATACAGATCTCCCGTGACCAAGTCAGCCCCCACCACATCCTCTGGCAGGGTGTTCCACTCGTCCACCACCCATAATGTGAGGAAACACATTCGCATGTTTCCCTTAAACGAGCCCCCTCCAACTGCATCCCATGCCCTCTACACCTGGAACATCCTCTACGCTGACAAATATTGGTTCCTGCACACTGTTCTCCCCTGTACAATACTCGTATGACCCCATCATATCCCCACACCCTCCTCCCCTCCAGGGAGTACATGTTCAGTTCCGTCAACCTGTCTGCATAGGACATTTGATGCAATCCATGCACCATCCATGTCGCCTCCTGTGAACGCTCTCCACCCAGTCCCTGTCCATACGCAGCTATGTGTTCCAGAACTGTACACTGTACTCCAGTGTGGGGACTCACTAGTGTTACGTATAGTGGAACTACTACCACCCATCTGGTTGTGTCCATCATGGTTGGTGGTCCTGCCCCCCCAGCATGCAATAGCATCCATGACGTAATGATACTCACACTCCTCCAGCAGCTCAGTCTGCCGCTGCTGTTGATGCTGCTGCTGCCGCTGCGGGCCGACGGCCTGTGGGACTGGGGCCCTGGCATGGCCTACATCAGCCGCGTCCGGCGCCGTCACCATCCGGCCTGTGGGAGACATATGGTGAGACAAACATCAGTGTGACTCAAAAGCAGAGTGCCCCCTGCCCCAGTAAGACTGCCTGCCCACACAGCCATAACCATCCATCGCACAGCTGCACACACTGACACACCGATGCACAGCCACCCAGGCACACACACACCCCTACAGAGAATATAGGTGAATAGATGGTACACTCACATGGCCTAGGCACCAGGCCCCGCCTGGCACGGGAACGCAGCCGCGCTAACAGCTCCAGGTCCCTCCGGCGGAGATCACTGAACTGGTGCCAGCACTGCTCCGAAGACCGGGCCCGGCCAGTGACCCCCACCAGGTCAGTGGCCACTTGCTGCCACACACGGGTCCTCGGTCCGGTGAGGGGGGCCTCACCATACAGTTGGTCATAGTGGGGTTCCACTAGGGCCACCAGGTTGGCCACCTCAACTTGGCTCCACGGCACCGCCCTCCTCCTAGCCATGGCACCAACTTTACAGCAGGCAATATGGTGCCCCGCTGCGCTGTGACCCCACGTGGAGTTGTTGCGCAATAGACCAGCACAGGCACCTATCGCGCTGTTCGCACAGCGCCGCCACATTTTACATGGCGCTGTAGCCAGACAGCGCAATAGGGACGGCTACGGCATGCACTCAGCGCCTAGGGTCAGAGGGCATACCCAAGGTCACGGGTACGACGCAAGGCTACGGACAGCGCCCATAGGATGCATAGGTATCCCGCGCCGACTGGCGGGCACAGCACCAGTGCCACAGGGACTATCGCGCAGAGGTGCCAACAGCACCATATAGTGCCCAGTGCTGCAGCGCCACTGGCACAATGGTGGCCATGTCCAGAATAGCCTATCGTGCTCGGCAGTTCTGCAGCACGCATCGACGTGGCGAACTCTGCCTGGGCATGCGCAATGCAGTGTAGCACACAACCACAAACATGCGCCATCGGCTCAGCCGACCTCCTTATTGGCGCTAAGCGCATTTACGCGATATTCAGCCGACATATGCAAAGCAGGCGATCAGCCATTCAAAGGCGCAGTGGCGCGATTAGCATGTCATTAAAGTTGCGCCACACCTCATTTGCATGTGTTGCGCTATAAAAATACGACACTGGGTTGTGGCGGCCAGATTTGGTTGTTGCAGCTGAGAGGTGAGTTACATGCTGTGTGATGCTCAGGACAATACACATGGGCAGGGGTGCTGGAGGGTGTCACGGGATGAGGGGCCGGCATGATGAGGGCACTTAGAAGGGGCAGAGGGCACTTTTCCATCAGTATCTGCCAGGCAGCGAGAAAGGGGGCTTCTGCCCCCGCCTCAGCTATGCTCATGGGGGAAATGCTGTGGACTGCAGAGTGACAGGTGTCCACTTCCCACCCATACAGATCAGCATGACTGACGAGAACCAGGCCGAGGTGTGGACGGTGGGCGAGGAGGAGGCCAACTTCACCACAGCAGAGACCGAGGCCTCTTCCAGGTCTACCTGGAGGATGAGCCGCTTTGAGTGGGCGGAGGGCACCCCTCAGCGGCAGCTGCATGGGAGGGGTAGCTCTGGCGTCAACCTGCACAGAAGCCACCAGCGCCTCCGCAGGAGTGCCGCAAGAAGATGGGGACTGACCCCGAGGAGGCTGAAGGAGAAGGTGGCAGCCTTCAGGTGGCACGTGCTGCCACTGGTGGGGACCACCAGTGGTGTTGCAGCTGACCCCGACCGAGGAGACACTGGTCGCGCCATGCAGCCGAGTGCCATTATGCGGGTGTTCCTGGCGGAGGATTCCAGACAGGTGGAAGCCCATCACTGCACGGTATGTCATGGTGATGTTGTGGGGGCGGCTGTTGTTCACATGCACCCACATGTACTCTCTTTCTGTTTCAGATCCTGTTCGCCTGCAGGAGACGGTGGTGGTGGTGCTGACAGTGAGGCAGACCTGCTGGACCAGGAGGAGGGACCTTCCACCTCCACCAGCAGCCTGCACGACTGCAGCAGCAGGCCGGCTGGGCTGACAACCCCACCGCAGTGATACGGGTGCAGGGTGTGCACAGCCTGTGTCACAGCAGTCTGTGCATGGTGTGCCAGCATGCTGTGCCTATGGCAGTGGCATGCACCGGCACTATTGATGATGGCAGGCCTGCAATGGCCAGTGAGAGGTGTGTGTCCCACGAGGGACACACGGCAGGCCAGCACGTGCCCCCGGGCCATCCAGCTCCACACCTGTGTACCAGCATGCTGGCACAGTCACAGGCTGGGCCTGTCAGCACCGGTGGCTGAATACGTGTCTGGCACTGTTGACAGCACAGGGGTGAAACAGGTGGACCTGGGGGCTCAGCAGTTGGAGGGGCAGCAGCAGCAGTTGCACACCAGGCCTGGGGGGACAGCGTCAGGCAGTGGCACTTGTCCACCGCCCTTGGATCAGCCCATACCTGGTCCTGGTGAACAGCGGCCACCCTCAAGGGGTGCTGTGCACCAGGACCATCCACACCCTGGGGGTCACGATGCCATTGGGGCACGGTACCCTTTGGACGTGCACACCCGCCTGCTGCAGGAGTCGGTACAGCTGCAGGGGCGGGTTGCAAGGTCCGTGGAGGCACTGACTGTATCCGTGGAGTGGCATAGCAGGGAGTGTGCTCGGGACCAGGCCGAGATGGTCCATATGTGGACGGATGTGACCGCTGCCATCGACAGGCTGGACCCAGGCAGTGGTCTCCTGTGGCACTACATTGACCACACTGTCTGGTGACCCTGTACCACGCACCCCACACAGTGCGACCCACTGCCCGCTCCCGGCGTCGTCACGCACACCAGGCCTGTCGATGCCGGGTTCTGATGTGGCATCCGGAGCACCCTGGTGCAAGTTTTTTCGGGATGCAGACCCCTCTGCGGGCAAGGTCGCGGTCACGCACTGGGACCCCTGGTGGTGCAGTAGTGCCACCCGATGGGCCCCTGCGCAGCCTGCCAGTGCTGCTAGGGCTATGGCGGGGCCCCACGCATCCGGTGGTGGCCGTGGGACAGTGCCCCTGACTGAGCTGTCTCCAATGCAGCGCCCTGTCTGGTGCTGCCGCCCTGTGTGCAATGTGTCGGGTGGTGGGCAGTGCACTGCTGGGTGCTCTGCTCACCAAACTGACACACGGACCACCTGCACACTCTCCCAACTGCTGTCCACAGGTGCGTGTGGATGATGATGCCTGCATTGCACTGTACACCAAGGTAAGGTTGCCCAGGTCCTGACACACGACGTGGGATAGTCCAGGTGGTGAGGTGGTTGTGGTACTGTGTGATAGCGTAATTCCGCATTGCTGTGCTGCTGCCCTGTATGCTGCCTGGTGTGTGTGTGTGTTTTATTTGAGTGCTCACCCCTCTGCTAATGTGTTGGTATGCGAGACCCTTCAACTCCCTGACCTTCATGCACGTGTGTTCCCTGTGTGCCTGTGGTTTTGCGATGACAGTGTTGCCTGCACATGTCCCCTTGACTTACCTGTGTTGTGCTGGTGCTCTTCTGCAATGGTGGTTCCCGGTGCAGCTGGGCCTGCCGGGTCAGTCGGGAGTCCCTCCATCCTAGGGAGGGCTCATCACCCTATCACCCGCCACTGGCGCCCCTATCGCTGTCCCCTCTTGGACCTGTAACGGCTATCCCATGGTCTTTGGCCATGTTGTGCAGGATGCAACAGGCCAGGAATATCCCACAGGCCTTTTGGGCTGTAATCAGGCTCCGGGCTGAGGTGTCCAGGCATCGGAAGCGTGCCTTGAGTATCCCAACACCCGCCTATGATATCCGTGTTGCGCGCAGCCTCATTGAAACCGGTGGCTGCGCTGGGGTCGTGGGGCCTGTATGGTGTGAGCAGCCAGGATGGAGTGGGTATCCACAGTCACCTGTGTGGAGATAGTGGAGATCAGTGCTAGGTCAGGTCCATATTGCCCATATCCTGTGTGCCACTACCATGGCACCTGTGTCATTCCCACCCTGCACAGAGTTTGCATTCCATACATGTGTACTCACCCACTAGACGCACCTGGGGATGTTCCCACTCGAATCGATGGCACAGTGCAGATTGGTGCCATATGAAGGCATCATGCGCTCCGCCAGGGTGTGTGGCACAGACATTGATGATGCGCCCAGTGGCATCACACACCACCTGGCAGTTGACACTCGAGTAGCCCTTTCGGTTCCGGATATGCTTGCCCGTCGGGCCAAGGTGGCGGCGACGGCCACATGGGTGCAGTCTATGGTACCCAGCACGCCAGGCATTTGTGCTACCCTGTGGAACTCCTGCATGTTTGCTGTACGCCTCTGCCACGTGTTGGGGAAATGGATGTACCAGAGCATGAGGCAGCATGGCTGAGGAATTGGGTGAGGATGCGTGACGTGGCTGACTGCGTGATGCCTGTGGTGTCCCTGTCGGCCTCTGGAAGGTGCCCGTGGTGAGCAGGCATGCAGGCTGTCACCTTGGTCTCCACGGACAGAGCATGACCACGTGAGGGTGCCTGCATCACATCACTGCACAGCTCACTGAGCCGTCTCAGTATTGTCCCTGTTCAGGCGGTGCCGGGCCACGATCTCAACATCACTGTACAGCTCGTGAGCTGATGCGGGCCGCGATACCACCTGTCGGGGCATACCGCCGATGGGCCCTCCACAGCCACGCCCCCTGCAGCATGCTGTCTCACCCCTCATTACAGCTTCCATGTGAAGCTGACACTGTCCATCTCCCTGGCTTCTGCCCCCAGCTGCTGTTCTGTGTTACCCCACTGCCCCACTGCTGCTTCCACTGCACCGGCACCCCACTGGCCTCTCTGTCCTCCAGAACCCACTGTCCCTCTCTCGTCCTTCCTGCTCCTGTCTCTGTCTCTGTCTCTCTCTCTCTCTCTGTCTCTCTCTCCGGTTTGCGGCCTGCTTGAGTTCTTGCGCCGCTGCCCTTGAGCCGTTTTATTTTGGCTCAATCCGGTGCTCTGCGCACTTCTGGCTGAGCCACTCTTGCGCATTGTGAAGTGTTCAAATAGTCGATTGAGCCTTTATGCATGGACCCACCCCTCAAGCGCATGCCTCATTTTACCAGCTTGTGGCTCAGCATGCTGTATTAACTGGCCCCTTCTCAATATCGCAGAATGGCGCATTTTTGGAGTTGCGCACGTGCAACCCTGTTGCGCATGGCGCAACCCTTTTGAATATCTGGGCCTATGTATATTAAATATAAAGTCATTAGAAAGAGTTACCTCTAAATCCTTTTCTTGTTGTGTTGATTCCAAATTTATGTTATTAATAGTATATGTAAAACATGGATTATGTTTACCTAAATGCATGACCTTACATTTAGATTCATTGAACAGAAGTCCCTTTTTCTTTGACCATTCTACTAAGTATGTTAGATTGTTTTGCATTTCCTTAGCAGAATTTTCGTTATGATGCTACCTATTTTCACAGTCGTCTCAGAATTTAACTAACCAGCAAGAGCTGTTTAAAGGACACATAGATGAAATAAGTATATTAAATAGGGTTGGGCCCAATACTGAGCCCTGAGGAAGCCAGCTGGTAACTGGACCCATGTTGACAAATGGCTCTTTACTGATACCTGTTGAGACCTATTTGATAACCAAGCTTGTATCCATCTAATAATTACAGGATGGATGTTCAATTTCTCTAATTCTGATATAAGTATTTGATGTGATACTGAGTCAAATGCCTTTGAAAAGTCCCAAAAAATTATATCCACTGGTAGGCCATTATCCAGTGCTTCACTAACAGGTTCCAAAAAATGCAAGAAATTAGTCTGACAAGATCTGTTCTTAACAAAACCATGTTGGTAAACATAATATAGTTTTTTTTCAATTAAACAGTTTGATATTCTATTCTTTAATATCTTTTCAAGCAATTTACAGATTACATCGGTTAAACTTATGGGCCTATAGTTTTGTTCGACACTTTTACTACTACCTTTGTGTATTGGTATAAATATAGCTCTATTCCATAGTGGAACCGTTTGCCCAGTACTCATTGACAGATTAAATAATAATGTCAATGGTCCTACCAATAATTCCTTTAATTTAATTATGCATAATGGAGGGATGCCGTCTGGGCCAGGTGTTCTGCTATTCTTCAAAATATTTATTGCTTCTAAGACTTCGTTCTCAGATATAGGATTGAAAGAACTTTTCATAGATTTGTCACATACAAACTCCACACAATTTAGTTTAAAGACATTTATAAAATAGTTATTCAAGTTATTTGCAATTTCTGTCTCATCAGTTATTATCCCAGCCGAGGACTGTAATGGTCCTACAGAAGGACTGTTTTTTTTTTTAATGAACCAATATAATTATAAAATGATTTTTTATTATCTTTAACAGTATTTGCTAGTTTTTCTTCTAAATGTCTTATTTGTTTTATCATATTCTTACTTTTATTTGCAATTTGTTTATATCTGTCCCAATTAGAGCTAGTTTTATTTTTCTTAATTTTTTTATATAACCGTTGCTTTTTTGCCAAAATTTTCTTTATATTGGTATTCCACCATAATGGGGATCTTTGGTTTTATATATTTTCATTCATGAGGAACTTATAATTTAATGCTTGTTTGTATTCTTGCCACAAATTTGTTATAGACTAAATTAATATTATTTTAAGTTCAGAAGCCCAATTCCATTTCTCTAAATATTGTTTTATTTTTGAATAATTCACATTCTTAAAGTCTCTTACTATTGTACAGCCTGAAGTTTCAGAAGAGTAAGTTAGATTCATTGTTGTAAGAATCATATTATGGTCACAATTAGCAAGTGGATGTTTAATAGTGACTTTTGAATCTGAATTATCTATATTAGAGAAGATTAAATCTAGTATGTTGTTGCCTCTTGTAGGTGACTTAACCAATTGATTCAAGTTGTTTATGGTTATAAGATCTAAAACGGCACAATCTATTACTGAACTACCTTTTAAGTTATTCCAATCAATATTTGGGAAATTAAAATCCCCCATAAGTAGACAGTCTTTATCCTGTAAATTGTTTTCTAGGTTAGTTAGAAATAATAGATTTTCTTCTTTATTTAAGTTTGGTGATCTATATCCAAGTCCCACAGTGATAGTATGATCCATTGTAAGTTTTATTTTAATCCAAATTAGTTCACTTATACTATTCATATCTCGGTTGTTTATTAGGTAGCTTTTCAGTTTATTATTTATGCACAATACTATTCCGCCTCCTATAGTGTTTGGGCGATTTTTTTTCAAACTTTGTGTAACCTGCTATTTCAGTTGCCCAGTTGTCATCTTTAAACCATGTTTCAGTCACTCCATATATATTGATTTTATTAGTATGTAAAAAATATGATAGTTCCTCTATTTTGTTTAAGAGACGTCTTGCATTTAACAGTAATATATTCATTTTGGTAGTTACTAGCTTATTTGCATCAAGATATTTTATAATTACACAATCTTTGCCTTTAAAATTAGCTATATTGTCCGTATTTTTTTCACCCAGAATCTTTGTAGTATTGAGAGAATCCAAAACAATAGGAATCTCCCCCCCATGACTTAGTTTAAAGAATTTTGGATATGAGAAAGTATCTGTTTCCCTAAAAGGGTATTACCCCTCCTGCTCGGATGTAGTCCATCCCTTGAAAACAGTTTTTCCCTGAAAATAAATTCCTCCCAATGCGTTATATACCCTATCTCTTGTTTCAAGCACCACCTTCTCAGCCAACTATTTAACTATTTTGATTTTATTTTGGTTAAATTCAGAAGCTTTAGGTATTGGTAGAATTTCAGAAAATGAAATATTACAATTTAATTCAACTAGTTTATTTGTCATTGAAACAAAATATTGTTTAATTTTGGTCAATGGTTCTCTTAATACATTGTTAGCCCCCGCATGTATTATAACCATGGGATTTTGTGTATTTGCTAGTATATTATCCAACATTGAAGTGATATCACCTATTTTTGCACCTCTAAAAGAAGATACAGTTCTAAATTCATTATCAGGATTACAAATTTGTCTGTCGAGAAACTTAACCATAGAATCTCCCAAAACAAACAGAAGCTGGGAGTTCAAGTCCTTTTCTGGGTTTGTTGGATTAGTTTCATTGTTAATAGGCGAAGTATGTTTCATAGAGTTAACTAAACTCACAGGAGTTTGTAAGTCAGAAGAGCCATATAGTGATTTATCAGCACTCAAGGGGTTTGAGTCAATTTCATTGACATCAAGGGTACTTAATAGTGAGTACTGGTTTGACAGGGGCAGTTCATATGCTTTTGCCCTTCATCCTTTTTTTGCTGCCCTAGAATTATTAGCAATCACCCATTCACAATCTAAGTTGCTTATTTCATTTTCTCTTGGCCTTTTTTTATTAATATGTAGGGGTTCTGCTGGTGGATTTGTATCTAACATCTATATCAAAGGTTCAGTTATCAGACTAGAATCATTTGTTTGAAAGTTAATCAGAGCATTGTTTATTGAATTTCCCATATTACCACTAGTCCCAGTCAAAGGTTGTATTTGTTCCTGACTATTTGATTGGATTCTATAAGCCATACTCTTTTGGCTAGCTTCTAAGCAATGTAATCCGTTACTGAATGTGTCAATTTCTTGTTGTAGTTCTTCATTAATAATGCATTTGATGCATTTATAGTTAGGTTTTTTATTTAATATATCAGCTGAAAATGAGTACATTTTACAGGCAGGGCATTTAATGCCAGTTTCCCCAGTTGTGGTTTTAATGAATTCTGCCATAGTGAACACAATCGATATATTTAAACCAACACACAGTACAAACTTAAATATATTCTCTACTTGAGTAAACTATCCTTACTTGGATTATAAAATTTCCCGGTTTCCACGCTTCCACGCTGAACACACTGCGCTGGCCAGTGTCTTTCGCTGCAGTTCTATGAGCTGCCTTGCTCTTCCCACCCAGCTCGGTAGGCAGGGCTTCTTTTAATCAGGCAGGTGACCCAGAAGCTGCTCAAATGGGTCATGTTGTCTCAGAGTTCGTCAGCGTTACTAAACGCGAACTTTTAGCCCCAAATTTGTTTCTGCTGCTTAAAAGCAGCTTGTAGTGAGTATAAGTTATATACGCAGCTCAAAATAAAAATTAAAAGTGCCAGAAACTGAGTCTGTAGTTCTTCATGTTACGAGTAGAACTACAGGCTCACTTTTCCTGCTTCCTGTGCAGGGCTCCAATGAAAGGGCACAGAGTGCTGTAAAGCAATGTCTAAGTTAGCGCTTTAGTTTTAAAATGCCACAGTTACAAGTTTCATACAGTGCATAAGAATAGAAGGAGCTTGGATTTAGCAAGCAGAGTTATTTTGTTGGGTTTTTATATATTTATTTTGGGTTGTGCCTTTGCCACTGGTGGTTGCACATGGCACATGGCCCCATGACTTACCTGGGTTTGCTGAAGCGCTCCTCTGTGATGGTGTCCCAGTGCAGCTGTGCCAGCTGGATCAGTCGGGGGTCCCATCGCCCAAGGTGGGACTGCCCATCATCATCTTCACCAGCATCCTCATCGTCCCCATTGCTGTCCCCTTCTTTGACCTGTATGGCTATCCCACAGTCATTGGCCATGGCAGGATGCAACAGGCCAGGAATAGCCCACAGGCCTTTGAGGGGCTGTACTGTAGGGCACTGCCAGACATGTCCAGGCATTGGAAATGTGTCTTTAGCATCCTGAACACCCGTTTGATGACATTGCATGTGGTGGCATGTGCCTCATTGTAGTGTTGATGCACTGGGGTCACGGGCCACCGGTATGGTGTGAGCAGCCAGGGACGGAGTGGGTATCCACTGTCACCTGTGTGTAGAGGGTGGAGGTAAGTTTGGTGATCAGTGTCGCCCTGCCTTGGCCATCAGGCCAATACCCATGTCACCTGGACTATGCCTCCCAAACTCTATGTTTTCCACGTGGTTTGCATACTACCCACTAAGTTGCCAGTGGGGATGTCCTCACCTTGAATCTGTGGCATAGTGCTGACTGGTGCCAGATGAATGCATCATGTGCTCCCCCAGGGTGCGTGGCACAGACATTGATTATACGCCCCCGGCATCGCACACCGCCTGGCAGTTGATGCTTGCATAGCCCTTCTGATTGATATATGTGGCCCCTTCAGGGCCAGGTGGTGTGTGGATGGCCACATGGGTGCAGTCTATTGCCCCTAGCATGCCAGGCATACATGCTACCCTGTGGAATTCCTGTATGTTTGCTGTGTGCTCTGCCGTGTGCTGGGGAAATGGATGTACTCCACAGCATGTGGGCAGTGCGCTGAGGAATTGGGTGAGGTGGTGTGATGCGGCTGACTGGGTTATGCCTGTGGTGTCCCCTGTTGGTCTCTGGAAGGTACCCGTGGTGAGCAGGCACATGCAAGCTGTCACTTTTGTCTCCACTGACAGAGCATGGCTCCATCGTGTGGGTGCCTGCATCACATCACTGCACAGCTCACAGAGCCACCTCAGAATTGCTCGGTTCAGGTGGTTCCGGCCCACGATCTCGGTACCTGTGTACAGCTTGAAGCTGGTATGGGCTTGGTACTGCCTGTTGGGGCCATACCACCAACGGGCCCTTCCACAGCTGCACCCCCTTGCTGCCTGCCTTCTCACCCCCCCTCATAACTGCCTCCATCTGGATGGTGGCACTGGCCATGTCCTGGTCTTGTGGTCCCCCCGCAGCTGTTTCTGTGTTCCTCCCTAACCTGGTTGCTACTTCCCTACACCGGGAACACCTTTCCTCTGGTGGTCTCTAGTGCTGTGTAACACTTCCCCTTCTGCACTGTGGCTGTGGCTCCCACATCTTCCTGTGCCTGTGGGTTCCAGGTGTCCTTTCTCTGTCCTGCCCTGTGTGTATGTTGCTTGTGTGGGTTGGCTATAGTTCAGCAACATGTGCTTTCCTGTAGCGTTCTTGCGCCTCTCTTGTTCCTTTTATTTTGGCTCATTTCTGCTATCGCAATTCCGCTTGTTTCTATTGCGCATGGCGATGTTGTTGAATATCGTACTGGGCCTATTTTATGCATGGTTCCTCCCCTTCAGTTGTGCATGCATTCATTATCATTACGCTCGTGCAGTGTGATTTGGGGGTGCATCTGCCTCCGCTGAATATTGCAGAATGGTGCATTTTCGGACTTGCGCTGGAGCAACCCTATTGTGCATGGCACAACCCTTTTGAATATCTGGGCCCCTATTTTTATGGCTGTGGGCAGAGCCTACAGTCATCTTGCTATCTGTAGCTCAAAAATGGAGCATCGTGGAACACATGTTTTGGACTTTTCAATGTATCCTTCCAAGCCAACTGAAATAAAATATGCCCTTCTTTCTGTTAAGAATGTTGGAGTCATAACTCCAAGCTGCTTATGAGATGCTATTAGGAAACTAAAACAGCTTGTTAAATATTTGTTAAATATTGGTTGCCTATTAAACTGGAGATTTATTGACCACCTTCAGACTGCAATAAGTCCAACTTGCACATTTAGATACTTAGCATTTAAACAGCTTCTTGATACTAGTTTCACTTGGGAATATCTTGTCTTTCAAGAAAGATTCATGCCTCATAAATGTCACCCTTTCCCAACAAATCTATGATTTACACTGTTTTTTTTTTAACCTTTATAGACACTATCTGATGAGCACTGTCTCAGACATATGCCAGGTTTTCAGTGAACTGTCCAGACTAAGTACTGTATGTAGACATCTGCAGACATTTTCTACTATGCTTTTTGGGAAAAAAATATATTGAGCTACAGCAAACACACACAGAGAGACACACACACACACTCTCTCTTCTCTCTCTCTCTCTCTCTTTCTCTGTACACACCATCCTCATGGCCAAAACATTCAAAATAAATATTGCATTCTAATATGTTATAAAGAAACGTTCAGTTTAGAGTTAATTTCTTTTAAATATTTCTTATCCTATATTTTGTACACACACACACACACACACACACACACACACACTACACACCATCCTCATGGCCACAATAATGCTGGGAGGCCTGGGTTCAAGTCCCATCTGAGGCACTTATTATTTCTCACCTCTGTTTGTATGTATTCCATAAAATATGAGCACCACACCCCTGTATGATTGTTCAAGTAAATATTTGTGTTGCCATTGAGTTGTGCATTTGAGAAAGAGTAATGTGCTCAAGGATGGCCCAGGTTCCAGTTGTTTCAGTGGCGCTGCTGGTTAGTGCAATCAGAACGGTATTCCGTGTGGCCTGGGTTCAAGTTCCAGCTGAGGCACTTATTCTTTCTTACCTCTGTTTGTATGTGTTCCATAAAATATGCACATCACACTCCTGTGTGACTGTTACAGTAAAGAAATTGTTTGTTTATGTCAGTGACCCCAGTGAAGTTCAGTTTAGAGTAGATTTCCTTTAAATATTCCTTAGCCTATATTTTGTATCCTGGATAGTACAGGGGAGATCCTACATCTCATTGTCATAGGGATCTTCATTTACACATTTTTCACTGTATTTACTTAGGCTGTCCCAGAATAGATGCAATATCTTGTTTTCAGTGGCGTCATGCTTTTTCCATTTTGATAATGTATTTCTTCAGGGTAGCCTAGTCCAGGGCCCCCATATTCAAAGTAGATGTGCAGCACATCCAGGCAGAAAAGAGAGATGTGCTATGCAACTCCAACAATGCACCACAGCATGATATTCAAATTTGTGGGATGCACCTGTCGCAAGGGAATGGGTCAGGGTACACACAAATAGTATGCCATGCAAGTCGATGGTGAGTTCCCATGCATATGCTGTGCTGAGGCATCCTCAGTGGGAATGAGTCCTTTGCCACCCAGAGCAATGCGGCCCACAGTTAGGCGATGAATAGCTGGCCTAACCCAGCCAGCCACCCACAGGCAGACTGCAGAATTGCACCCAGGTGCACAGCAGCCTGGTAGCCCTGGTGGACTAGAGGTACCCCTTCCATTCCCGATTGATCCAACTCCATCCCTGAAGAGCTTCATAGAATAGGGACCCCAGATCTAATTGCACCAGAGGAAACCGCGGTCCATATCCATAGCATAGAGGACCCCCACCCACTGCCTTGGTACATGGACAATCCTGCTTTCCCCATACCCAACCTGTTTCAGAGACTGCCACTGCCCTCCACACCATGCCACAGCCAGTCACTGACTGCACTGGACCTGGGCCAGGGACCTGCACTCCAGAATGACCTAAGTGGCTATACCACACATATTGGGGCACTACACAAGCTGCAGACCCACCGGTGTATGCAGCCATGCGTATGTCCCTGGCAAACCATAAGAGGAAATTGACATACCTCTAATGCATGCCTTGTCAATGCTGTATCTTCCTGCTGTCATACACTCTCCCTGTTCCCCTGTGTAATATTCCACCCTCCAGACTGCTGAGGTATCCTGGGTGCCATGGGGTGTGGTATCCTGCAATACTATTTGTAGTGTACAATCCAAGCTATAGATAGTGTGTTTGTGGTTCCACTGTTGTACAAACAAATGGAAGGCCAGCTGTAATATGACTGTTCCGGGACCTGTGTAAGTGACTACAGCTTTGGCCTTCATCTTCACTGAGCAGTACAACAGCACCAGAACAATGGATCTGCATGCAAGTGCCTGAGGTGTATTACCACTGGGTGTTATCACCTGCACACAGCTCATACCTATGTATGACACATTCCAGCATCCTACTGCTAGTGCTCCACCACCCAAAAATAAGATGCCATTTCTTCTGTGAACTATCCAGGCTAAATATATAGCAATCAGCAGGCATATTCTAGGAAACTACATTGTAAAAATGTATAAAAGGAAGACCACATTGAAACTGCCTCTCAGCAGATCTGCATTGTGCAAATCATTAGAAATAATGAGTAAAAGCATCCCAAAAGCTTTCCACAGCCATATTGACTCTGACCAGAATTTGTTAAAATCTGGCGTCAAAATTTGGAAAAACAACCAACTTATGAAGAAACACTGAATTTTTCCAACATTGACTCATAAAGTAACGCTTGCAGATTTTGGCCCCAAATTTTCACCATAGCCTTTGTGTTACCCCACCTCAAGAATATGATGGATGTAATTTTTTAACTCCCCTCCAAAACATGCTTTTGCAGTCATTCTATGAAATCATCTTTCAGATGGGATTTAAAAAATTCCAGCTGTCTTGAGCATAAGGTGAGGTCATAAAAAGACTAAGTTAAAAATTTGGGGTCAGAATGTCCAAAAACAATAATGTTCTGAAGAAATGGTAAATTTATAAAAATGCTCTTTATTCTGTTCAACATTTTTTCAGCTCTATACCCCATAACTGGAAATCTAAGTCCACAAGACAATGGCTACTGGGGAAGAAAGGTCTGCTCACAGCCTCAGGATACTGTTGTCCTAACTTGTAATAGCATTCAAGTAAACATGTTCGACATAAACAAATGCTTGTTCATACCTGCTGACTAATTTGTTGACAAAGGCCTGAATTAAAAATTAATTGGTATGTTTTTTTTTCAGACACCGAATGTTACAAAATCTGATCTTTCTTAAAATTTCATGTTTAAGAAGTAAAATTTCTGTTGTTGCTGAAAATATTTTTTTAATTTTTTTACACCAAAGCAAACAAAATACTTTTTTGTTTAGCAGAAATTATAGCCTTATGAGGTTAATGAATAAATATCCTCCTTCTAAAAAAGTCAGTATTCTTAATGAGTTGCTGATGCCTCCTGGAAACCTTTGAAAAACATATTAGAACATGACTCCACTTGTATTTCAAATATGTATTTATTTATATATTTTAAACTCAGCTTTATTGAATCCAAAGAAATTACAAACATTACTTACATCACAAGCCCTCCATTTTCCAAACAAGAGTCTATCAAAAACCAAAAAAAATGTTTGTATATGATAATGTACCTGTCTTTATGCATACAAAGGACTCATGCCTTCACTCTGATCCATTATAAATATGTTAATGCAGGCACAGTTTGAAGACCTTGAATTAGTAGACTGTCCCATTAGACCAATGTGTTTGTGAAAAGGAAGGAAAACCTACAGTAAGGCCATTTTTACATGAAAACTAAGAACAACAACTAACACATTATTAACAGGAACTAATCAGTACAACTCAATATGACTTTATGTGTGTGCACCCCAGCATGGCCCACCCCAGGAGTCAAAGCAACAGACCTCTTTCACAAGGGGTATTTCAAATATTTTTTATTTAATTTTCCACTCTATTAATTATTATTTATTTATTATTATATTATTCTTTATTATTGAGGAAAGAAAACAGACCTGTTTTCCCTTAGAGTCCTTCTGTCCCAACAGTTCATTCCCAGGGACACTGGTTTACCGGGATTGAGAAAGGGCATATTCTGTTTTGCACATTGTGAAAACGATATTGTCACTGGTGTCTGCCATGCCAAAATCTGGTTTTACCGGTGTTTGGTTTTGTGTACTTTATTTAACATTTTTAACTCTGCTAACATGCATTTTAGCAATTTTGACCTCCACTATTACACATCCTTCCATCCTTGTACCAATTTAAAGTTATTTTAGGTACAAGATGTGATGGTAGCAGCAACACTACAGCCCCCATCCCTAAGGTGTGATGGAAGCAGCACTACGGCCCCATCCCTCAGGTGTGATGGCAGTACCAACAGCACTATGACCCCCATCCATCTGGTGAGATGGCAGCAGCAACAGCACTATGACCTCCCTCCCTCAGGTGTGACAGAAGCAGCAGCACTGTGGCCCCCATCCCTTAGGTGTGATGACAGCAGTACTACATTCACCATTCCTCAGGTGTGATGGCAGTATCAGCACTATGGCCCCCATCCCTAAGGTGTGATGGCAGCAGTACTACATTCTCCATCCCTCAGATGTGATGGCAGTATCAGCACTATGGCCCCATCCCTCAGGTGGGATGATGTGATGGCAGTATCAGCACTATGGCCCCCAACCCTCAGGTGGGATGGCAGCAGTACTACATTCCCCATCCACCAGTGGTGATGGCAGAAGCACTACAGGCCCCACCCCTTCGGTGTGATGGCAGTAGCAACAATGAAGTACACATCCCTCTGGGGTGATGGCAGTAGTGACAGCACTATGATCCCTTTCTTCAACACCCACACTCCACATGCACAAGTTACAAATTACTTGGTCTCTTTGTTTGTTAGAACTCAGAAGTGAATTAATCTGAACCACCACCACTTAGGTGGACTACCTTTGTTTTTTCCTATCTTTAATTTAACTGTCTGAATTAGATTTCTGCCTGTAACACCACTGACCAGGGTTAGGAAACAGATGGGTGTTGGAAGGCCAGCTGGTGGGTGAAGGCTAAAATGTCCAATGACCACTCACCTTCTCCTGGGATGGAGGGTGGGTTCATGGCTCAGCATTTGCTGGCCCCTGGTGGAGGCCAGACGCATGACAACATGTCAGCCTTCACGGCAGGATGGAGCGTGACAGGCCACATGATGTCAAGGCACAAGCCGACGTCCAATAAAATGGAAAACACCCGCTGACCAACTGAAGGACAGCTGTTGGTCCCTCCCTAAGCCAGAAGCCCCAGACATGTGTCATTTCTGACTCCTGCCATGCACAGGATACACAAGGAAGCTCTTTAGGGCAATTCTCCTCCCCTGGTAGCCTCACACAGGGTAGGGGCCCACTCAGTGAAGGGTTACTTTGGGTTACCTTGTAGCACAGCAGTAAGGGGCAGTGGATGGTGGTCGGGACTCAGCAGTGGTGGTAGGGAGCCTTGGCAGGCCTGAAGGAGTGAATGGCCAGGGGGTTGGAGGAGCAAAAAAACTGCTTGAATTTGCTTCTTTGAAATGAAGTGTCTTCACCTGAAAAATCCACAAGTGATTAGTGGAGGACGTTCAAATGGATTTATGCATCTCCCAGACATGTGGATGCTTTTTTTAATTGGTGTCCATGAAAAGGGTGTCTCCCAGTTTTCATGTCTTTGTTCAGATGTGAATTGAGCACTACTCTGCCCACCAGCATCATACAGCCCCTGGGGTCTTACCTTCTGTAAGTCATTGACTGTGCTTTCAAAATCCACTGGCCAAACATAAGTACACTTAAATACTTAACATTTGCTTTTTGTTGAAGCAGTCTATCAGAAAACTTTTTGTTGGCACAGACACTAAAACAGCAGGTGGGAGAAAAGGTGCAAATGATCCAGTCCACCTAAATAGGGTGCTGACTGTGAAGTCTTTTCATAAATAGAAAGGCAGTTTCTTCTTTGTGAACATACTTTCATTCAGACTAGTTTTCATTCAAACAACTGAGGATTTTGGATGGCCCTACTGATTATAAACTTGAATAAGCTAATTGGTAACAGTGATCCTGCATTTAGCAATCTACAACCTAGATGCTTATATGCAAATAATACAATAAAAACCTGACTAAAATCTAAAAACAAGCTTATAAAACACATAAAATGTATCTGAACATTTATCTTTACCTATACAAAATCATTGCAGCCGAAGTAAAACTCAGGTAAATTACATGGTACCCTGACTACTAACCTGTGATGTAGTAAATATATATTGGTATTTTTTTTTTTATATTCTTTGTAAAGCAGGTAAGGCCCATTAGGCAGAACTGTCTGTTTTCAGGAGTGACCTAGAAGCACTGGGGAGGTTAAGTGACTTGCTTGGAGTCATACAGTATGCAAGTGGAGGTCGTGGAATCAAACCCAAGTCTGCTGGATGTACCCAGTTCATTCACCGTTTGTTACTCTAACCACTAGGCATGGGTGGTTAAACTGAATGGCTGATTACAACAAAGTAGTGTGGGTGATTTCCTTACTCACTCTATATGCATCAAAGCAGAAAGCATGCAAAGCACATCAGCATTCATTTTAAGATGCTGAAATCTGGGCCTGCCCACTGGCACTGCGGTAGCACTATTGCTTGCAATGCCAGCGACCCAGGGTCAGAAGCGAACTCGGGTTGCTGGAGGTCTAGCCAGGGCATAGAAACATAGAATTTGATGGCAGATAAGGACTGCTTGGCCCACCTAGTCTGCCCATTTTCCTACCTAACAGATAAGCTGCAGATCCTAGTTAACCAAAAGCTTACTTCCTCCTACCCCCCACCAGGACTGCCTTATGTCTGTCCCATGCATTCTTGAATTCCCCCACTGTTCTTGACTCCACGACCTCCTCAGGGAGGCTGTTCCATGCATCCATAACCCTCTCCATGAAAAAATACTTCCTCACATTACCTCTGAGCCATCCCCCCTCTATCTTCAAATTGTGCCCTCTTGTTCTTGCACATCTCTTTTTCTGAAAGATGCTACCCTCTTGGACTTTGTTGATTCCCTTGAGGTACTTGAAAGTTTCTATCATGTCCCCTCTCTCCCTCCTTTCCTCAAGGGTATACATATTAAGCTCCTTTAGTCTTTCTTCATATGTCTTCTGGTGCAGACCCTGCACCATTTTGGTTGCCCTCCTCTGGACAGCCTCCACTCTGTCTATGTCTTTGCAGAGATGGGGTCTCCAGAACTGCACACAGTACTCCAGATGAGGTCTCACCAACTGTCTGTACAGAGGGATAACAACTTCCCATTTTCTACTATTGATGCCTCTTCCTATGCATCCCAGTATCCCCCAGCCTTACTTACTGCCTTCTCACATTGCTTGCCCACCTTTAGGTCAACTGATATAATTACCCCCAGGTCCCTTTCCATTTTTACTTTTGTCAGTATCTCACCCCTATTGTGTACTCTTCCCTGGTTTTTGTTTCCATATGCATTACCTTGCACTTCTTTGCATTGAATCTGAGCTCCATACATTTGACCATTCCTCCAACCTTGCCAAGTCCCTTCTCATCCTTTCCACTCCATCTTGTGTATCAACCCTGTTGCAGATCTTTGTGTCGTCTGCAAGAGACATACTTTTCCTTCCAGTTCCTCTGCAATGTCACTTATAAAGACATTAAAAGGACTGGTCCCAGTACTGAACTCTGTGGTACCCTGCTAGTAACCCTCCTTTCTTCACTGTGTACCCATTTACTACTACCCTTTGCATCCTGTTGTCAGCCAATTTTTATCCAGGCTACCACCTTGGGGCCCACCCAAGGCTGGCTAACTTGTGTATTAATCTTTGTGGGACTGTATCAAATGCCTTGATAAAATCTAGGTAGGCCATGCCCACAGCCCCTCCCTGGTCTACTACTTTGGTCATCCAGTCAAAGAAATCTATTAGATTCGTCTAACACGACCTTCCCATCGTGAATCCATGCTGCCTTGGGTCCTGTGCCCCACTGGCCTCTAGGTACTCAATAATTCTTTCCTTCAGAAGTGATTCCATCATTTTCCCTACCACTGAGGTCAAACTAACTGGTCTGTAGTTTTCTGCCTCTGTCCTGCTCCCACTTTTGTGAAGAGGAATCACATCCACCCTCCTCCAGTCCTCAGGTACCACCCCATCCTCCCATGATTTGTTAAAGAGTGTAGTTAGCGGTGTCACTAGTTCTACCCTTAGTTCTTTTAGAATTCTTGGGTGAATCCCATCAGGCCCCATTGCTCTGTCCACCTTCAATTTTATTAGTTCTTTTAGAACCTTTCTTCTGTAAATGGACTGGTATGGACCCCATCTTGGGAGTGTTTCTCTTGTTTGGTTTAGGTACCTCCCCTCCTCTTCCTTTGTGAATACTGAGCAGAAATATTCATTCAGCATCCCTGCTTTTCACTGTCCCCTCTTCCCACATTCCCTCCCTTTATTAAGCCTCAGTATCCCTCCTTTTCTAACTCACCTATAAAGGTCTTATCCCCTTCTTAACAGAATTGGCTATCCTTTCCTCTATTTGGGCCTTTGCTATTCTGACTGCCTTCCCAGCCTCTCTCTGCTTTAACTGATAAAGTTCTCTGTCCTGCTCCTTCTGTGTTTCCTTACATTTCCTGAATGCTATCCTTTTCTCCTTAACCTTCCCTGCCACCTCTTTTGAGAACCATAGCGTTTTTTTCCTTCGTTGTGTTTTATTGATTTGCTTTACACAAAGGCTTGTGATGGCTGTTTTGATTACTCCCCATTGTTCCTCCACCCCTCCTTCTTGCCTGTTAGTGCTTTTCTAAGGCACTCTCTCATTTTCCCAAAGTCAGCCCTCCTAAAGTCCAAGTAGTAGGATCAGACACCTGGGGGACTGCTGTCCTCCTCTGGGGAGGGTGAGCTGCAGGTCCTGCTGCTTTACCACCACCTGTGTGACCATGGGTGGTGATGCAATGGTGCTGCAGTGTGATTAGGAGGGGAGGATGCTACCCAGGATCTGGAGCAGTGGCATGTCTCTAGGTGACATATCTCCTTGGATCTCCTCTAGTGCTGGTGCCCTCAGGGACAGAGACCAGAAAACCAAGAACAATCACCCCCACATTGGCCACTGGCAGAAGGGACCCAGGTTCCCCAGACTTTATAACCAGGCTCCATGAGGGACCAACTGAGCTGCCCGACACACACACTAAGGGAGTGTGGAAACCTGGGATCCCCTCTCTTCCCACCTGGGGAGTACAATCAAGGCAGGATAGGGGCAGAACCACAGGAGCGCCTGAGCATTACGTGGGGGTGAAGCTAAGGGACACCTAGCCTAGAAATCTCTGAAAAGTGGAGAATGATGCTCTGAGAAGGGAACATAGAAAGAGAAAATAAAAAAAAATTAAAAAGATGCTGAAATCTTAGAGATTCTATGCAGTGACATGCAATTTCCGTGAGGCACCAGTACAGGAATTCAAAATCCGAAAATCAAGCAGGATTCCGTGATTGTTACCGGTGTTACCGGTAAAAATGGAAAACCAGGGTCCCTGCTCATTCCCCACTTGATATCATAATTCTCAGTTGTGATTGTGACATCATAATTAGTTACCAACATAATGACTGTGGTGTCACATGTGAAGTATTATGACCTCCCCATGCTCTTTGCTGTCTTGCACGTCACTACCACAATTCAGAAGACACTTCAAAGACATTTTCTTTCTTCCTCTTAACCGTAACTGCAAGTAACCCCCTTTTCTATGTTCAACCAGTGTCTTGACTCCTCCCTCCCCTCCCCCCTCTCTCTCCCCCTTTACCTGACCTATTATCCCTTCCCCCTTGTCCCCAACTCTTCTGTCCTGTACATATGTAATATACAATTGGATTCCTATGTATTTATGTTTTTATTCTTGCTACTCGGTCAATTATTACAATGCAGTTCAGCCTTTACCTTTATACATTCTTGTATGCTATGGAAACGTCTGAATACCATCTATAATTTTTTGTTGTCCTTACACGGTTTGACTTGATTGCTACCCTTTGTACCTGTACAGTGATACTGCCTACCAATTGTATAACTTGTTACTTCTCTGTTTTATTGGAATGCTCATGTTCCCTGGGTCACCCCTGAAAAAGGGACATGTTCATCTCAGTGGGCCCACCCAGTCATCAAAATTCAAATAAATAAACAGTTGGGAAATAAGTAACAAGAACAGATGATCTCCTAAGGAACAATTATGCTATTTTCATGCAAATGACCTCTAAAATGAATAATGGGGATTAGAAATGAAGAACTAATAAAGTGACAATAGTAAAGTGGTAAGGGTTTAGGAGGTAATAACTGGACTAGGGAGGTGATAAACAGTGAGGCTGTAGTTTACTGGTCCAGTTATTATTGTGCAAAGCCCACAACCACTATTGTTGGTATCATTGTTATTCTGAAAACAAAGAAAAACTGATAAAAAAGAAATAAAAGTTTTGAATTAGAGAGCTGAGATCACTATCTCTAATCTCTAGAGCTACAGCGCATCTGTAAGAATGCCAAAAATGTGAGGTGTTTTTTTTCTCAGACCCACAGTAGTGGTAGCTTCTGTCAATCAGAAAACTATCATTAGCATGCAGTCCCATTATTGAATCTATTGACTTGTTATTGAAATTTTTTTTTAGTTATTTATTTCAAGATTCGGACATTACTTTGAGCAAAAGTTCTTTTACAAAGGTTTCATGTCAGGTATAACAAAGTGTGAACAATTGAGAACAAGAAAACAAAGGAGGGTGGAGCCCCAGTGTAAGCAAATTACAAGGGTGAAACATGACTAACAAAGACATAAGCTATCTGGTAAGTGCAAAGAAACATGACAAGGCCAGACATTGTCAGGTACACAGGTATAATTTGCAACAGCCAAAGGCTAGGCACAAAGGTATAATCTTCAGTAGCCAGGGTGCTAGATCCATCTATGTAGTGGAATTGATGTAGAGAGTTGGGGTGGGGGATCCGTGATGTGGGCAGTGGCCCTGTGGGGGCTTTGTTAAAAAGGGTGGGGAAGGTGACTTGACATAGCAGGACAGTAGCTCTGTGTTCTTTGTTTTTTATTCTGTTTATGTCCTCTTCAGTGCCACTGCTATGACCTCCAGTACCACTGCCGTGACTTCCCCTTCTGGGATCTCTAGGTGCCTGGCTTTCCCGGGGCTGGTCCACCATCCACTGCCTACCCCATGCTGCCTCAGTTTACCCTAGGCTGGGGAAGAGGAGCAGATCCCCCTACTCATATTGATTTCATCAGGAGGGACAGTGGAGGAATTCGGACTCAGTCCCTTTCAGTTTACAGAGGTCCATTGTCAGTTGTGGAGTGGCACCTTTTCCTAGTTTCTCCTTGTCCCCATAGACACAGGAGCACAATGGAGGTTCTAGGTGCATGTGCACAGCAAGTGTGCTGCCGCACCAGATCTCCACCCTGCATCCATCCCTCCCTTGACACCCCAACTGCACTGCCACCTGGGGTCACCCAGGTGGCAGTATTGCATTGGGAGATAACAACCCACCCTCCCTGGAGGATGACAGCATCCCCTGGGATGCTGGATCCTCCTCTCCCTGCAGCCTGATGATCCGAGTTTGCTTCTGAACTTGGATCACCAGCTTCGCAAGCAGTAGCGCTACTGCTGCCCAAGGGGTGAACTAGTAGCTCTGTGTCCTGATTGGTTGGGAGGCATATTTTTCAGCATAATGTGTCTAAACATTATGCTTTTTTAAAGTTCTGGAAGCATCCCCTTGTCTTTTATGATGCTGTTTTTATTTGTTGTTTTCATCTCCCATCCTCTCCCATGGTTACCAGGCTCTCCTTTGTAAATCCACAGGTCCATATTCCCTTACCATCCAAAGAGGTTTCTGTTGGGCTCTAGCTACCTGTTGCTGATCCCCTCTTTTATCCTGGATTCAATCCTCTGTGCATAGTTGACCAGCTAGGGATCAAAGCTGGCTACAACATTTCTCATCCTTACAGAGGAAGCATGGGGACCCAGAAGACTGGGCAAAGCAATTTGCATTTTTGGTTTTCACTGAGGCTGATTGTCCTTAAAAAGTCCAAACCCCACCATATAGAGCATGGTCTAAGTGAGAGACATGTCTATGCCTGCCAACCAGAGGTGCAATTGCAATGTCCAAGGTTAATTCTGTACTCCAATCTGATTTTATCACACTCTCCTCCTGGTTCATCAACAACTACCTGATCCTTAACAGTCACCACAAAGGGCCCAGCACTCAAGTGTGGGGCTGGCCCCAGTGTGCACTTTTTGACCAAAAACATTTTGGTTTACTTTCTATTTACTGTAGAATGGTAGATTGTATCAGACTAAATTTGTTTACTTCTAGGCTGGCATTTTATGTAACTACAAATCCCAAAATCCCCTGCAGCTGACATCAGAACAGTAGGCAGCAGTGGAAGATTAAATAATCTACAGTGCATGTTGGAGCTTTTATAATCTTTGATCAGGTGTTTTCTAGTTCTAATTTTCTCCAGGAGCCAAGTACAGTCCTCTGTGACTGTACTTAACCCAGCAAGGACAGCAGGATCAGCAGACAAAAGATCAGAGCTCATACAAAACATTAATCTGATATACTCTATTGTGCTATAGTAAACAGTAAATAAACCAAGATGTTTTTGCAGACAAAATGCACATTGGAACCAGCCCCATGTTTGAGTGTGGAACCATTGGTGCTAACCATTCCCCTTTATGCAACCATAACTAAGTTCATGGCATTTGGGTCCCAGAATTTACTAATTTGTTTACCTGATCCACTTACAATCATAACATGAGATGGAAACACTATTGACCACATCAGAGTAGTTAAATATCTAGGAATCTAATTTGATGTATCAATTACAGACAGTAGACGCATTTATCACATCTTAACAACCATAGGACCTAAGCTCTACTTTCTCTAAAGGTCTAAATGCTCTCTCAGTGCTGATGTGAGGAAGCAGGTGGTTTCCCACTTCCTGTTCCCTTCCATTGACTATGGTGATATGATATACCTCAGTGCAAACAAAACTACTCTGCAGCCCTGGATCATTGGTGCCAGCAGCTAGATTTCTCCTCCCAACATAGGGCCATATATTACTGCCCACACACATCTCTCCCAACTCCATGCTACCAGGGGGCAGATATGAATCCACAGGAGATTCCCACTCTCACTGCAGCAGGCTGTGACTGAAATAAACTTAAACACAGCCTCTGCTGGCTACCACCCAATAGGTGACTTCCTAGTTTTCATACATGAACGCAGGGTAAGTAGTAAAGGAAAAATAATAGGAGTCTGTGACTAATTTATGGGGAAAAAAGTTTGAAGGTGGTTTTTAAAAGAATAAATTATGCTTAAAAAGAAGGGTTTGGGGACCATCTCAAAAATGTGGACAATTGCAGCTAGGTGGCCAAATTCAAGATGGCCACCAAAAATCTCTAAAATAGCACATCTCAGCTCATAGTTGCCATATAAAGCTGTATTTGGTGTCTAAATGCAAGCAAGCAAACGTTATTTATATAGCGCCTTTCAAAATCAAGGTGCTGTACATAATGTAAAATTATAGTATAAAAACAGAGGCCCAGATATGCGCCATGCACAACCCATTGATGCGCCCCGGCATGATATTCAAACGGGGATTGTGCCTGGCACAAATCCTGATGCACCGGAGCACATCAGTAATATATGCGGTGCAGGTGGGGGGGCGTGCCCATGCATACTCCGCACATCCCGATATTTAGCCTGGGATGTGCTGAGTCCATGCATGCGCAACCCCTACTTGCAGCCGCACACAGGTGAGCCAAATAAAAAAGGAACAACAGCTGGCCACCCGAGCTCTGGCTGCACCTCCCTGGCAGTGCCCCCCCATGCACAATCGCAGGCATCTGTTCAAAATAATAATGTCCTATCTTCCTGGTGGTCCAGTGGACTGCTGTCAGCCCGATCGAGGGCATTAGTAAAAATAAAATAACGTCCTATCTCCCTGGTGGTCCAGTGGACCGCTGTCAGCCCGATCAGGGGCATTTGTAATACTAAGATAAAGTGCAATATCCCTGGTGGTCCAGTGGACTGCTCGCAGCACAGTCGTGGGCATTTGTAATAATAAGATAAAGTCCAATATACCTGGTGGTCCAGTGGACCTCACACTCAATCAAGGGCATTTGTAATAATAAGATAAAGTCCAATATCCCTGGTGGTCAACAGTACCCCCCCACCGCCCACTGAACCCCACCGCCCCGCTCCCCAGGTCAGTGTCAGGCGGCAGCACCCACCCACCTGCTACCATGTCACCCACCACGACTGACACCGTAGGTGGGTTGCAGCCCATTGGTCCACTGGCGTGAGCCAATGGGTGTGCAGCCCATACCATACTACACTGTCCAGATATGTGAATGGACCCACACTGTGGACCAATGGGCGTACAGCCCTACTTATGGTGTCAGTCAGCGGGCAGCAGGGTGGTAGGTGGTGGGGTGCTGCTGCCTGCCACTGACTGAGGGGAGGCGGGTGGTGGGGGCTCAGTGGGCGGGTGGGGAGGGGTACCACTAGACCACCAGGGATATTGGACTTCATTTTTTTTAATACAAATGCCCAGAATCGGGCTGCGAGCGGTCCACTGGACCACCAGGGATATTGGACTTTATCTTATTATTACAAATGCCCGCGATCAGGCTGCGAGGGGTCCACTGGATCACCAGGGATATAGGACGTTATTTTATTATTACAAATGCCCGCAATCAGGCTGACAGCAGTCCACTGGACCACCAAGGATATAGGATGTGATTTATTTTTACTTAAGCCCACGATCAGGCTGTGGGGCACATTGCCGTGCTGTGCAGGGGGCGTCGGTCTCCGACGGCTGCTGCCTGGCAGGGCACCATGTGCAAGTCGCCGGGGATCGGCGCACCTGCATGCAAATGGTGCCATAATGACATGCAAATGGTCCCATTTGCACCTTGCATACATTATGGCCCCATTTGCATGTGTGCTTTTGAATATCGCAGTTGTTGCGCATAGCGTAATGGAACATGCACTAGCACATCCCCCTGCCCCACTCTGGCCACTTGCACTGGTGCAGTGCCACTGCACCATGCACACTGTGGGTGGCCAGGGTGCGATATTCAGCAATGCTGTGCCATGGTGCAGCTCCGTTGAATATCGCCCAGTCAACGCCCCTGCTCAGCCAAGTTGCACTGCACACGGGCTTGCTCCACAGCCTGGCGCAGTCTGAATATCTGGGCCAGATAATATAATAAATTATTTAAAATCAATCATGAATCAGGAAAGGCCAAAAAAAATACATTTTCAGCATTGATTTAAAACTGCTGACAGTCATACAATCTCTTAACTGATGAGGTAGAGAATTCTACAGGGTTGGTGCTGCAAATGAAAAAGCACGAGCTCCAGATGTTTTAAGATGAACCCTGGGAATCTCTAGTAATCCCTTGTTGGTGGATTGGAGAGGGTGATTGAGGGAGTAGGGAGTCAGGAGGTCTTTCAGATAGTCGGTTCCCTGTTCATGTAGGGCTTTAAAAGTAAGCAAGCCTACCTTGTAGGTGATCTACCACTGAACTGGCAGCCAGTGCAGTTCATGCAGCAAAGGCATAATATGACTGGTCCTGAAGGTACCAGTCAGCACCCTGGCCGCAGCGTTCTGCACTAGCTGCAGGCAGTGATATCAACCCCAGACAGGTCTAGGTAGAGGCCATTGCAGTAGTTAAGACGGGTAGTAATGAAGGCATGGACCAATGTTGGAAGGTCGCACGGTGGAATCAGGTGTTTCAACTGGGTGATATTCCTCAGATGGCAAAATGAGGATTTAACCACAGCTGACACCTGAGACTTCAGGGTCAAGCCATCATCAAAAATAACACCCAGGTTATGCACCTGATCTGAGGTAATGAGCTGACACCACCAAGCCATAGGCCCAACATATGCCCAGCCCCAAAACCCTCCCCTGGGTGGCCTGGATCCACAACCAACACCGCAGTCTCATCTGGATTCAGTCTTAACCAACTTGAGCTCATCTAGTCATTGATCTCAGAGAGGCAGCTGTTTAGCATAGAGATTGCATCAACCTGTCCTGGCACAAAGGACATATACAGCTGAGTATCATCTGCATAGCAGTGAAAACTTAAACTGTATCACCTGATGATATCTCCCAATGGCAGCATATACACTATGAACAACATGGGCACCAATATGGAGCCCTGCGGCACCCCGTAGGACAGGGGGAGGGCGTCAGAGGAATAAATTCCAGTGACCAGTGAAATGGGGGGTTTGAGGGTCATTGAATTTATTTCTTATTATACAAATGTTCTTTCTTGAAGCCAAGCACACCATGACAACATGTTCTCAAATTTCCACAATAATGGCTGCTTAATTTCAAATTCCTCCAGCCCAAATACTTGAAATTTGTATTTCTAAACTTAAGTATATAATGCACATCATTTTTCAGTGCCACAAAAATAACCAACTTTTATTTTTACAAAATCTGGTTTTGCACTGTTAGTAAAATTTTTTTTGGAACATTCAAGTTTGGTAACATTAGTTGGATTGTACAGTTATGTAATATCCATAATGTTCAAAGCTTTATTCCTGTCATAACATTCACCAATTAATGTGTGAAGTGCTGTCTTCATTTGAGCATGCCCAAAATCTCCTACTCATTTTCATCTTCCATGTTATTTTTAAAGGGCTCTACAATGCCAGTTAGACAACTATGTTGTTGACCGAAATCACAGCGACAGAATTATGTCAACAGCAAGTTATGGCTGACATAATTCTGACAGGAGACCCTCATCACTTTTCTATCAGGGGGGCTTCATCTCTGAGCCCCCCATGTGGGGGGCTCTAGCCCCCCGCGCCCCTTGATCAATAGGATTCTAACTCCAAGTTGGAGTTGAATCGGGGGGGGTGCAGGACTGGGAGGCAGAGTGTTGGGCTCTCGGGCAGACCATTACAATGAACTGTTGATGTTGTCGGCATCAACGTGTTCACTGTAATGGTGTCGCCATACAAATGGCATACCTTCTCGGCGTCATTATCAGAATCATAGTCTGTATCAGATTCTGAATCAGATTCTGTGTCAGATTCTGCATCATCTTTTCCAGCTGTTGAAACATTCTCTTGTGCTACAGTATCCCTGATGTTCTCTGGTAGAGGTGTCTTTGTGTATCGGAGAGGTTGACATTTCCCTTCAATCAGAGTCTAGCCATGGTCCAGTGGTGATGGTGGAGCATCAGGCTTGTCATAGTTGAGCAGGATGTACACCTGGTAATTAACTCGCTTCACCTTCAAATCATGTGAAACATGATCAGGAGGTTTTCTCTGGGTTGGCTTTCTCCTCATTTTGTCCTACTTTGATGCCTGAGCCTCAGCTAGCTTCTTGCTGATACTATCTTGATAGACAAACCTGATATTGAACTTTGCCATGTTGTCCAGAATATTTGGTGTCACTGGAAGACTCTTTCAAACACCTGACAATAACCTATGTGCTACTTCAGATTTCAGTGCACTTTGAAATACTGACTTCTTTCCATGTCCAAAGACTCCTGAGACTATCTGCTCCCATGTGTATATGAAGAGATATAATGACTTGAGCAACTTCCTTTGAACACAGTGCCTTGTAGTCAAATACGTCCTTCTTCCTCTTCATGCCGAGAACACTGTCAACCTGGTGTAATACATATGCAGCTAGGACTACTACACCAGTGTCTTCTGCACCAAGTACAACAACATCCCTTGCCCCATTCTTCCTCAGTTGTGAGTATATATATACAGAAGAATAGTGACTGCTTCTATATGGTGATACTGCACATGTTCATCCTCAGAGAACAGATCCCAACAGTTGCTCCTCAAAGAATATAGAAATCGGATGGCTGGATGTTGATGTGCAAACACCCTAAATTCACCCTTCAGGAATTGCTGGATATGTGTTTTGTTGCCTGGGTTTTTGAACACATGGAACTCATTTGAAGCAGGCAGCTTATCTTCTCTCTGATATAATATATATATATATATATATATATATATATATATTCTGCGCTCCTCCTATGTATGATGTGCATGTTGTCCTACATTCAAGCTCACTGTCTTTGATGCTCATCTCCAAGTCATATGCATCATTCACAAAGATGAGCTCTGAAGCTTTGGGGTGTCAAGCCAGGACAAGTGCAAATACCTTATGAGCATAATCTACCCATGTGAAGTCAGTCTCATCATGCTTTTCTCTATCCTCTGCAGAAGGAAGTGGCAAGCCTCCAAATGAATCCCATGTTTACTATGGCAATGTAGCTACTGACAGGGTGTAGTGGAACCAGGTTCAACTTTTTAACTAACTTTGATTTTTGTACTTTAACCATAGGTCCATTAAGACTGATTATTGAGACACATTCCTCTGTCACACAATATTCCTTTACTTGTGACAGGTCAAATTTCTCCTTGCACTTTTGAGCAAGATAGATTACTTCTGCCATGGCATTGTTTTCCATTACATTAGTCCTCATTACAATGATTTTTGTTCCATCTCTGATAATAGGTTGTCTACTGAAGTTGTACCTTGAGTTTCTGTGAACTATTGCATCAAATGATTTCTTAGTTGAAAACATCCACTCCTGAAAGAATTTGTTGACTAGTGATTCACCATCCTCATGTGCTGTTTCAAAGACCTGGACAAGTTTTTCTGATGCAATCACTCCAGATTGAAGAGTCCTCAGAGTAGGCTTTGTAAGGTCAGAAGGATCACAGTCAAATTCTGTGATGCAACTGTCGAGATCCTGTACTGCCTGTTCATCTGCTCTGAGTCGGGTGGTTGAATTCTCAATTTGGCATTGAGAAGTTGTCTTTATGTTTGTGATGGCATGCAGAGAGAGACTATTTATGAAGTTTGCATTTTGAGTGTGAGTTAGCAGCATCTTCTCATGTTTCAAAATTCTCATCCAACTGGCTTTCATCTGTGAGCCCTTTTTCATTGTAATTTCTATCCATAGATCCAGTGACAAGCAAGAGTAGGGGTTCCCTGTCATTTATTGTGCAAATAAACCATCACACATGTACTTGACTTTCTCCTCAAGCAGATGGCTAATCTTTAGCCAGAACGCAATGAGCCATCTTCCGAACTTGTCATTGTCATATACCTGCAGCCATTGCAACATCAATCTGAGTGATGTCTTGAATGCCTCCCAATCCTGAGTCCTTAATGCATAGATATTCATCATCAGTATTTCAGGCATGTACATGAAACAGAGCCAATACTGTACCATTGAACTACCAGAATTTTCAGCTGTTTTGAATGCTTTCGCAACAAATGAAGATAACTCTTGATCAGCCTCTAGTTCATTGCAGATCGTCTTGAGCTTTTCTCATGTGTTTGTGGAGGGGTGTCTTAGTTTTTCCAGCTTTTCTTGTAGCTCTGGAGACAAGTGTAGACCATCACGAAGTCCTTTTCAAATTATTCTGCAATTCAGTACCTTGTACATCAGTCGAAGACATCTGATGCTTCTCTTATAATGTTTTTCATGCAGCGCTTTGTCAACCTTACCCTCTGTGATCACACTAGCTGCAACAAGAATGTCAGATAAACCAGATCCTTTGAATTGCTTGTTGATTGCTGATATGAACGGACACTGCACATGGAATGTGCCTAGGAATGGAAAGATGAGTTCAAACTGTATACTTTTTCAACTGAACAATCAGAGCATAGACTGACTGGTCTCCAACCAGTTCAATGAAAGGCATTGATTTCTTTTTCACTGCAGAGACTATGAGACACATCACCTGATGTACTACTGACATTTGGGGTGGCTTAGGCAATGTAAGGCAGTAGTATGCCTTGCTCTTTGTAGCCAACTTCTGGATATTGGCTTGAAATCCAGCAAATGCACCAATCTTCTGGCTTACTGCTGGAACCTCTTTCCCATTGCTGTCAAGACAAGCCAAAGAATGGACCATTTCTTGAATCTTTTGGTCCTGAGTGCTTTGCAGTGAGATATCAACTTCAGCTAGAACTCATGGTAGGACACATTTGATCGACTTGTAAGGTTGAACTCTGTGTTGTTCTGCACTGCTATTTTTCACCTCAAGAGACTTTACCATGGCCAGTTTAGGATGAGTATCAGTAGAAACCTTAGTAACAACATCCTCTGGTTGAACAAACATCATGTTTGTGTTGTGAGATGTATGTGCTCTGGTAAATGTGTCGTTCTGAAAGTCATCATTGTCTAGAATGGCAGTTCCAGGAAAATCCTTAGCAAACTCTTTAGTACAGCTGTCATTCTTCTCAAGCTCAACCTGGCTCATGTAGCATAAAGATTAAGAACATCCTGGTAACTTATTCTGAGTGACAATTTCTTCATCATGTCTATAATTTCATGACTATTTTTCAGGCCATGAATCGTAATTGATAACTTGACCTTTAAGGAAGTGTGTTTTCCCATGATGAATGAAAACAACAGTGATGACAAGGCTGCAATCTCTGGATCCTGGCAGGCATCAGTGAAGTCACTAGAAGCAGGATTCTTTAGCCAGGTGAGAAACGTTCATAACTCAGGATTAGGTTCTTCAGTGTTCTCAAGCTCATCAATATGTGGAGGTCAGCACATGCCTGTATCACATGATAACTTATCTTTCAAGCATCTGACAATGGTATTCAGTAATTATTTGTTGCTCACTCCCCATGAGTAGATTGCTGCTTCCAACTACAGATGTGCTATACACTATGGTGCTCTCCTTTTTGTGGAAACAATCATGAAATCTGATCATGTTTGCAAACTCCTTTTGAATTATCTGCTTAATTGTGCTTGATTTTGTTGTACTTGTATAATAATCAAAATTCCTCAACAGGCTATTGTAGTCCATCAGTAGTCCTTGAAATGTTCTTGGCTTATTCATATACATCACAACTGTGAATACATGTTTGAAGAACGTTTCTCAAACTTCTACAAGATGAACCTGTTGTAAGTGGAGATCTGAATTAATATTTTTGTGCTGGTGGTATATTGAAGAGACATATTTTTCCAACAGGAGTGATAATATCGAATCTCAGCGGCAAAAGGATCTGTTGTACAATCAATTACAGCTAAGATATGATCATGCATTGCTGCATCTTCTAGGTGCACTGTGTGAGCCTTGAATGTGTGCCATGGATCCATTTGTTGGAGACAACACCACTTGTCTTGGCCAGCATGTTTTTTTGTCTACTGGCCTCCAGCACCAGATGCAGAGATCCTTGTCCTGTAAAGGACCACTCAGTGAAAGTGTAGCAGAAGGGCCAGGAGCATTTTCAGGGGAACTGCCATGCTCAGATCAGGATATGAGGATTTCTTGTATCTGCTGTTTATCTTTCCTAGTTTTGGCTTGTTGAAGCTTCCTTTTGCTTGTGAATCCAGTCTTACACAATTTGTGAAAAAAACATGCCAGTTGGACCATCATCCCAATTTATTTTCTCAAAAACACTCCCATATTTATCCAACCCCCTCCATTCCAGTGATAGACTCTTCAGTTTGTTCCATGAATCAATGGATAATAACTTTTGTCTTTATCACACTCTTTATCACATAATATACATAGTTCTTTAATTGTCTTAACGCTCCTCCTTTTCTTTCCACTTGACTGTTTTATCAAGGGCGTAGACATCTTCCCAATCACCAATCACAGAACTTCATTCGGACACACCTATGAAAAGATTAAATATATAAATCTGACTTCAAGAAAGAACATTTTTATTATAAGAAATGAATTCATTGACCCTCAAAACTCCCATTTAGACACCAAATACAGCTTTATATGACAACTATGAGCTGAGATATGCCATTTTAGAGATTTTTGGTGACCATCTTGAATTTGGCCACTTAGCTGCAATTGCCCAAAATATTTGAGAGTCTCTCCCAAGCCCATCTTTTTATCACCATTTATTTATATAAAAATCACCTAGTGTGAGGTTTGGATGAGAGGACTGCAAAATAAAACTGAGCAGTTCTGCTGTCCAAATCCCTTGAGAGAAACATACAAACATGCTATAGAAACATAAAATCTGATAACAGAAGGAAACTGGGGGTCCATCAAGTCTGTCCACACAGTGTAATCATATGTGACCCCTGGTGGCATGGAGGTGGGAATTAGGATTAAATATGTAGCCCTATGCTGAGAAGAGAAATCCAGCCACTGGCGCTATGCAAGATATTGACACACGACAAGATTATTTGTAGTCTGTCTTTCTTTCTTTCTTTCTTTCTTTCTTTCTTTCTTTCTTTAGTTCTTTCTTTCTTTCTTTCTTTCTTTCTTTCTTTCTTTCCTTCTTTCCCTCTTCCGCTCCCCTCCACCTAACCCCCCCTTAGTTTTCATTTGACATCATTTAGTGTACTCTTGAACCATTTGCAACACACTCCAGAGTGTATTTCTGCTTTTACCAATGCTAATAATATCTTTATTGACTACCTGTTGCATCTTGTGTATGATCTAAATCTTTTGCAACACACCTCAGAATGTATTGTCTGCTTTTATGAATACTAATTGTACATAATATCTGTATTTACTTCCTGCTGTATCTTGCATATAATTGCTTTCCCACTGTACATATTCTGTACATGCTGATATAAATTACTGTATCTTGTGTGTAAAGTGTATAATCATTTGCTTCTCATGTATCTCTTCTGCCCCTCCCCAAGGATACATCCAGAAACGAGCCCCTATTGGCTCAGTAGTCTTTTCTGGTGAAATCTTTGAAATAAATTCCTTCCTTCCTTCCTTCCTTCCTTCCTTCCTTCCTTCCTTCCTTCCTTTCCACAAGAAATGTATTATAGTCAAATTAAGCTGCCCTCCCCTGGCTGTAAAGTGGAGTGCTTCACTTTAAATGTTGCAGGATGCGAGATCACTGTACACAAGGCAACAGGTACAGCGGCTTTGTGAGCTGATTGGCTAAAATACCGTAACAGTTTTCTAATTAGAAATGTAAGCCCCCATTAAAGAGGGGCTTATGATACCAATTAGGCATCCCTTTCCCCCTCCTTCCCCCCCCAGAGCTAGGGAATATTTTAGTGCTCTGGGGGATAGTGGCTGCTGGATGCCTCAAGGTGGCAGTACAGAGTAGATTTAGGGAGTATATAAGGAAGCAGACAGGAAGTTTCAGGGCCTTTCCAGCCCAGGCATTAGGCCTGGGCTGGAGGGGGTGGCTGGAGGAGCAGTATTAGGTGGGCAAGTAAGGGAGCTTGATGGTCTGGGTGGGCCAGTGGGGGGACCCGCCCAAAGTGTAGACAGGATGGCATTCTCAGCATTGTGGCATTGAGGAACTGGGGGAATGGAGTTCCATGGGGGAACTATGGTTATCCAGGTCCTGCGTAGTTGGGGCAGGGAATGTAGGTGGCTATGTGGGGCCACGAAAGGTAGAAGCTCTTAGAGACCCCTGAGAAGTGAGATTCCTGGGCCACCAGGGCTGTAGGAGCAGTGGCAGGGTCCTCACAGGAGGAAAGCCGGTGGCAGCGGCTCTCCCTCATACCCGGTGTGGCAGGGCAGCCTGGGTACAGAGAGAACTAGGGGGGTCTTCACCCAAATATGGGGCCTGCTTGGAGGGTAGGTCCTGGAGCACTGGTACATGGAGGTCAGGTGGGTCACACACCATAATGGCAGGCCTTGGAGAGTAGCGCTCGGCTTGAGCTTAAAGAGATTCACCAGGTTTTGTTAGTGAACTGCAGATGTCTGAAGCACACAGTATCCCCACACACCACACCACCTGTTTTCTTTGCTTCTACATGCAGTTTTGATAATAAAGGTTGTTTTCATACACGCAAACCTGGAAGTATCTGTGTGTGTTCATTAAGTGAGTTTATTTGACCTTTGACGCTCATTACCACTGACACGTCACGGCAGGGTGTCCGTTCCATGCTGTGCAGCTGCCGAGTAGTACTCTGTGACAATTCTGATTTCTTCACTCAGGAAACCTTAACTATAGCTAAACCTTCACTGCAGCTGTATAGAAGATGGTGTGAACAGTTCTAGTATGTCCTCCAATGACAGCTATGTTGGCAGTGAACTCAGGGAACTACAGTCTCGTCTGGGTGACTTAGACCACTATAGGGATGACCCATATGACAGTGATCACAGCAGTTCACAAAGCGGCTCTGACAGTAGACGCAGTAGTCTGGATGGTATGCAGTACAGAAGTGATCAGAGTCGGCAGTGTTGAATGGTAATAGCAATTTGCCATGCATTCAGTAATGAATGTGTACCCGAGCTGTGCATTAGGGCCACAGATTGCCATGTCATCCCCCTCCATGCCACCACCAAGTCATTGCAGTGTTGTCCCTTGCAAGTTGTCTCAGAAGTTACCAAAACTCCACCCTGACACAAATCTGAACACAGGTCCATGCAATGCAATCTGCATCTTGCGTCTCTGTATTTTATGCAGCCCGCTGTCTTCATTAATCGTCTGACATGGCACATGTCCTTCAAATAATTCCATTGTGGTCAGTGATCACAAAACACACCCACAACAGCCAGCTCCTGTATTACTTTTAATTCCCCCTTGTTTAGTCATCCAGTGCTCCATCAGCTCATACCCCAAGGTCCATAGCAAGCATTCGCAGGTGGCCAATGTCCCCCCCACCACCACCAATCATCGTGACCATACATACAATAACATCAGATGCAGGTGGGTTGTGTGGGTCATTATCTCACCTTAGAAGTGATGAAACACAGCACACAGTGGCTCATGGATGAGGTGGTGGAGTCCCTAGACACCTGTGTACTGCTTGTTTTCTATATAGGCACCTTACTGCACAGTGTTGTGCAGTGTAGTTACCCGATACACACTGATGCTATTTGGAGTCCCACAAGTAAGCGCAACTTCAGTATGGCAAGACAGTCCTCTCAGTAGCCCACTTGAAAACATCCCTATGAATTGCAGTTCTGTTTCATTCAGGTGTCCCTGCATTACTTGCACCAGGACAGATTTCATAGGGCAACTGGTGAGCACTGTGGCTTTAGTCTGACCTGCTAGGATTCACACATGGTGCCAGTGGACTTGGTAGGCAGACAATGCATGCTGCAACTGTTTCATTCAGTGCTCATTACTCACACCTTCATGTTATGGAGCCACCTAGTCCCCTGTGTACACACACATCCCAGTATGGGTACAACAGACTTGAAATCAGAATCACCCATGTCTTTTGCTGAATCATGTGTTTGTGTAAATTTCCATTACTCGACCCATTGGATTCATCTCTATTGCCAGTTCAAAAATTATTGCCTGGCTACAGTGCTGCAAACACTCCAATCACATCAGGGTCAGCTATGGGCACTGTGAGCCATCATTTCATGTCTTCCAGGACATGCTGTGTGTGATTGTGCTGGTCATTCATAACATCCTTCTGGGCACTTCTTTGTCTGCCTTACATGGGTATAACATTTACTTCAAAATGCTGTGCAGGTGATGGTCTGAGGCCAGACATATCAAATGTAGACCAGTGGGCAGCTAGACAGTGCTGATGAAGTACTCCCTCAGTGTGTCACTGCCTATATATTGCCAATATATTGCTGCATGGTTTGAATGTCTCAATACTTTTTAGGTTACTTCTTGACAAACACACTGTAAAAGTGGTACATCATAGTACGAGAATGAGATTCCAACAGCTATTCAAAAGTCCCAGAAAAAAAATCAGCAGCTTGACAATAGCTCCAAGCATAATTGCACAAAGATAACATTTTAATTTGATGAAAAACAGCAAAGTGGTAATTAATAGCAAATAATGGGCTGTGAGCATATATAATATAACCTTGCTCAATGAACGATCAATCAGTGCCACTTCTACCTGTGTCTTGTCTGCTATGCTGTATTACTTTTCTCTAGTGTCCTTCGGTCAGTCAATGCTACTTTGCCCACTGCCTGCTATGCCACTGAACTAGTGTAAAAATAAGTGCAAACCAGAGATATTATTGTGGCTATCGGACAAACACATTGTGATATAGGCTGAACAAAGGCACTCAAAGCCACAAGGAGCTTGCCTGGTGAAAACCAATTGTATCATGCCGTCATGATTCCCGACCACAACCCTTAGCAAAAATAAATAATTTTAGCTGGGGTTTCATCCATAACTTATCATTTTGACTTTTAATTTATGCCTCACAGCAAGGCAAACTGATTCTTTCCAGCTGTACCAACAGCAGCAGTGGCATCTGTGTAAGTATGGAGCAGCTCAGTTGAGGTCAGAATCCCCTGGGCTGACATCACACATGAAGTGCACATTTGCAAAAGTAACAAAGAGAAAAAAAATGCGGAAAACAACGCGGTTAAGGAAAACAGATGAAAGAATAAGAATATGGCATAAAAATACACCAGACTATTTGCGTTTACACTAGTAAAGGGCACAGGATTTTGCAGGGACTACTCGACTGCTGCTGTACAAAACTTGGTAAGTCGCTTTAACGCAAACCCAGGCGGTGCTGAAGGGGATGTGGGCCTAGCAGGGATTCCCCATAGAGGAACAGCAGGAATTGCAGCAGCTTGGGCCATTCTTTCTGTGAAGACAGGCTGTTCAGTGGGACCTGGGGGTGGCAGTACCCAGGATCTACCCAGTGGCAGGATGGCCAGAAGCATGAGGCTAGAGTACTGTAGCAGGGCTGGGTTTTTGGGCCGCTACACCAGTGGAGCCATTAAGATGGGAGGCTGAGCAAAATGAGGGGGAGATGCTGAAGTAGCAGAAGCACGGAGCCAAGCTTGAAGTGGGTTCCGGGACCTGGGTGGTAAGGAAATATCCTGGCACCCCCTGTGACATGGGCCAGGCCCAGGGTCCAGCTGGGGGAAGCAGCTCGCTTTCCTGTGCCAGAGTAGGGGTGGTGACCAGTGCTATTGAGAGTGGGTAACCAGGCAGAGAAAAAAAAAAGTGTGTTTGGCTTACCGGATCCAGAGAGCCTGGAGATTGAAGGGATCTGAGTCGAGAGGCCTTGGGTAAAGCATCCAAGGAAGAGAGTAGAAAAATCCTTGTTTGTTACTGTTTTAAAATCCATCATTTCTGCTGCTTTAAATGTCCAGCCAGTATGTTTGTAAAAAGTTCGATTAGCCCCGTGGAGCTGCTTTATTTATTTGAATGACGTGTGTGACCCCTGCACTGCTGGAATCATTTGTTGTGCAGGAGCTATATAAAGAAGAATAGCAGTGATGTGCTTCATTTAAAAGGAAGGAGGAAGCTAATAAAATGGAATCCTTTCTCACTTTTCCCCTTTCTTTGCAGCTAAATTAATTTCTCATAAGTTGTATCCCAAATGAAATTTTCACCCCACCCTTGGTGGGGCTCGGGTGGGGGTGTCCAGAGATGGTAGATGTGCAGCGTGGCATTCGTGGTCTGGTGTGCTAGCATTCGAGGAGAATCTAGAGCCTATGGGTGAAAGCGAGAGTGCACGGGTGGTTGAGGACACCAGTAAGGTAGGCCACATCTTTTCCTTTCTTGTATGGAGAGCATTGTTTCTCGGTGGCTTAGCGCTTGAGGTAACCCCTCCTTTATGCCCCCGGACCATCTGTGAAAGAATGTATGCCCCTAGACGGGGGTGGGGGGGTTACAGAAATGCAACTGTATTATTATTTTTTATTAGAATTCATTTACCCAGGATAGCTCAGCTAAGATGCATCATCTTGTTTCCAGTAGGGTCTGGCTCCAATCCATTTCAGCAGCTTGGTGGAGCAGAGCACTGAGAGGTTAAGTGACTTGCACAAGGTCTGACAATGAACATTTGGCTCCAGCTGGGTTTGAATCTCCTGGTTCATAAGCTGGTGCCCTAACCACTAGACCACACACTGACTCCATATTTGAGAAACCCCAGTGTGATGCAGTTACAGACCACAATTTCCAATCACTGTCAGTGCCCAGAATTTCCCACACCTCTGCTTTACGGTTGCCACATTGTAAGTACTGTAATTCCCTTTTTAAAAAGAGAACTGCCTTCAAACTGCAAGCTTGTTTTCTCAGCAGAAATTGCTTTCCCCAACATTGGTTCCTGATCTGACTGTATTCCATCTTAAATATAGGGATGAGAGAACCACAAAAGGGTCTGAGGTTCTAGAGGTTCTGACATGCCATCAAACGTTCTGATAGTTTTCCAAGTCTTACCAGAACTTTAAGAATCTTTTAGTTTAAAACACAGTACATGTTTTAAAGTAGACAAGAAATGTGGGCTAATCTGCAGCAGACACAGTTTGTAATGTTCCTAGTAACAAAAAAATGAAAGACATTCCTCCAAAAGAGCCCTATTTAACTATATCTGAATAAACACTTATGTGACAAAACTTTGTTTTCAGTTGTTTTCTTTTCATGGACACTTCTGCACAGTTCTCATCATATAACCAGAATTGTTTAAGTTCTCAGTCTGTCACAGCCTGTGTATAAAATGATGTGCATGAGCTGTTGTCCTGTCCAAATTATGCTCAGTGTTCTGTGCACAAACTGTGACATAGCTAAAACTTCATAGATCACTAGTTCCACGAGCAGAACTGTAACATAATGCTGCCCATTAAAACAAAATATAGCAAAATGCAGTTTTTTTGCATCACTTTTTATTCAGGTTCAGTTACATATGGATTATTTAAGCTTATAATCAATTCTGTAAACTGTGACATTATACTGAGCTGTCAATTAGAAATAATTTCCTACTCTCTCCTGCCAATCCTGATCCTACAGCACTGCTCTCTTCTGATTAACCTGAGTCCACAATGGGTCTCACAGCACCCCTGCTATCTTCTGTTCCTCTTGATCCCACACTGGGATTTTCAGCACCTCTCTCCCATACCAGTACTGATCCCATAATAAGCATCTCTGTACTGTTTTCTCTTTCTCTCTCTCTCGCTCCTACTAAGCCCAGAGTGAGGCTCACAGTACTATTTTTTCCTTCACCATCTGAGCCCACAATTGGGTATGTGGCACTGCTCTTTCTGACTCTTCCTGACTCTTCCTGATGACACAATCAGGCTAAAGAGTATTACTCTCTCCTGTTTCTCCTGAGCTCAAAGTGTGATTCACAGTCCCACAATCACTTTCACCACCAGAGCCCACAATGTGACACACAGCACCCTCTTTCCTGCTCCCCCAGAGCCCACAGTTGGTTTCACTGTGCTGCCACTCTCCCTCCTGGTCCTCCTACTCTCACAGTTGATTTCACAGCACTGCTCTCTCCAGCCAATCTTGATCCCACAATGTGGCTCCCTGTACTACACTCTCTTGCTGCTTCTGAGCCCACAGTGAAGCTCACAGTACTGTTTTGTACTTCCAGTCCTGAGCCCACAATGATGTACATGACACTGCTTTCTCCTTTTCTGCCTGATCACACAAAGGGCTCAGGCAGTACTCTTTCATGCTCTTCCTGAGCCCACAATGGGTCTTACAGAACCACTGCTCTTTCCTGCCAATGCCGATCCAACAATGTGGCATGCATCACCACTCCCTCCTTCTCCTCCTGAGCCCACAATGGGGCTCACAGCACCACTAATCTCTCCAGCTCCTCATAATCCCACAGTGGGTTTCACAACACCACCCTCTCCAGCCAATCCTGATTGCACAATATGACTCAAAGTACTGTACAGCTCTCTCTCTTGCTTCTCCTGAGCTCACAATGAGGCTTGCAGTACTGTGTTATCCTTCCCATCCTGAGTCCACAATTGAATGCATGACACTGATCTTTCTGACACCTCCTGATCACACAGTTGGGCTCAGGGCACTGCTCTCTCCTGCTACTTCTCATCCCTCAGTGGTGCTCACAGCACCATATTCCACTGTACCAACTGAGTTCACAATGTAAATTGTAGCGCCAGTCTCTCCTGCTCCTCCTGACCCCAAAATGGGGCTCAAAGTATTACTAATTTCTCCTGCTTCACCTAATCCTGCAGTGGGTTTCACAGCACTACTCGCTCCAGCCAATTTGGGTCCCATATTATGGCTACAAGTACTGTACTTCTCTCTATTGCTCCTCCTGAGCTCATGAGTCCCACAGTAGTATTTTGTCTTCCCTGTCCTGAAACCACAATGGAATGCATGCCATGGCTCCCTCTGGCTCTTTCTGATCACATAATGAGGCTCAGAGCACTATGAGCTCTCATTCCTGCCTATCTTGAAGCCATAGTGTGGCTCACAGCACCATGTCTTCCATGGTACCGGTCATAATGTCGCGGACTGAACCATGCATGAGAAACCACGCTGACAGTAGTCCATACGGATTTAGAGCAAGAGGGGAATATCAGCAATACGAAAGTATTGCTACCCCCTTGATGCTCTCCATGGAAGAGGAAGTGGATTTAACCACTGTCGGTTGGGTGCTTGGTCAAGCTACTCCCATGGTGGAGTAGCTAGGGCATCCGACCCTGCAATGGGTGGGTTGTGCACCACGGACAAGTGCGAATAGCAATTTTCTTCTTGCCCCTGTGTCCACACCCACTCGGAGTTAATTATAATAGTTCCAGGGAGCGTGTGGGGCAAAGCCCCCCACAAAACAAAAAAAGACCTTTCCAGTGTGTGGCAATCATGTTGCAGTCAGCATTATGTGCCTCTGCTGTGTTGCTGCATGCTGTTGTTCATGTGCGGTCTTGACATGCACAGTTTAGTCCATGACATTATGACCCATGCCATCTTCTATTACCACCTAAGCCTACAATGTGGCTCCCAGCATCACCCTCTCCTGTTCCTCCTTTCTCCAGCCAGTTCTGATAACACAGTGAGGCTCTCTTGTTCCTACTGAGATCACAATAAACTCACAGTAACTGTCTTGAGACCAGAGTAGCATACAGGGTACTGATCTATCTGTTTTTTCCATCTCAAAATGGGTCTCAGAGCATTACACTCTCCTGCTTTCTTTGAGTCCATAGTATAGCTCTCAGCATTATGTGTAATCTCATAGATTTCTTTGACTGGGTAACCAGAGTGGTGGACCAAGGGGGAGCAGTTGATGTCGCCTACCTTGACTTCAGCAAAGCTTTCAATACTGTTCCACATAGAAGATTGATTAATAAGCTGGGTAGGCTCAGGGTGGGTGAGAAGTTGGTCAACTGGGTGGCAAACTGGTTGACCGGCAGAAAACAGAGAGTGGTGGTAAATGGTATACAGTCAGAAGAGATGCAAGTCACAAGTGGGGTACCTCAGGGATCAGTCCTGGTGCCAGTCCTCTTCAATATCTTCATCAGTGACATTTCAGATGGACTGGAGGGTAAGGTTTGTCTGTTTACAGATGACACCAAGATCTGCAACAGAGTAGATGATCCAGATGGGGTGGGCAGAATGAGAAGAGATTTGGATAAACTAGCAAAATGGTCAGAAAAGTGGCAACTGGGATTTAATGCAAAGAAGTGCAAGATCATGCACATAGGGAAGAGAAACCCTGAAGCCACGTATAGGCTGAGAGGAGAGTTGCTGGCAGTCACAAAGGAAGAAAGAGACTTGGGTATCATCATCACCGATGACCTGAAATCATCCAAGCAGACCTCTAAAGCAGTAGGTAAGGCTATGGGGATGTTAGGGTGTATTAGTAGGGATAGCACAAGTTGGAAGAGGGAGGTAATAAGACACTCTTTACAAGACACTGGTTAGGCCCCATCTAGAATACTGCATGCAATACTGGAGGCCACACATTCACAAGGACATTAACCAAATTGAGGCAGTCTGGAGAAGGGCAACCAAAATTGTGCAGGGACTGCATCAGAAGACATATGAGGACAGATTAATGGAGCTCAATATGTATACCCTTGAGCAAAGGTGGGAGAGAGGTGATATGATCGAAACATTCAAACACCTTAAGGGCATTAACAAGGTGAAAGAGCCTAACATGTTTAAATATAAGAAAAATAGCAGGACAAGAGGACACAGCATGAGATTAGAGGGAGGCCGGTTAAGGGGGAATGTGAGGAAATTCTTCTTCACAGAAAGAGTGGTGGATGCATGGAACAGCCTACCTCAGGAAGTGGTGGCTATGAATACAGTGCAGGGCTTCAAACATGAGTGGAATAGGCATAAGGAAGCAATACAGATGAGTATGAATAGATAGGCCACTGACAGAGCAAAGGCTGATGGCACATTTATAAGGTAGAAAAAGAAATGGGCAGACTGGATGGGCCTTGCAGTCCTCATCTGCCGTCAACTTCTATGTTTCTTATGTTTCTCTTCACCACTTGAGCCCATGATATGGCTTACAGTACCAGTCTCCAGCTCCTTCTGAGCCCACATGGAACCACCACATTCTCCTACTTCTCCTAATCACACATTTTTTTTGTATAATTTCTTTACTGAGTTTAAAAAAATAGAACATGAATATGACATCAGCATTACACAGAAAATAATAAAGATGAAACAATAAAACAAAATAACATTTCATTCTGCAGTATACCAACATGAAGTTCATATAGTTATTACAGGCACTCCACAATACACCTTACAATTGATTATTCAGTATTTGTTGGACTCCCCTACCCCTCCGGAACAAATCCTCTTCTCATTGTTATTAGATTACACTCTCACATAATATCAGGACCTCTGCTGGAGGAAAGAAGACCAGAAACTTCCCCCACTCATCAATGAAGTGTTCCTCTCTCCCTTTAATAATACAAGTAAGGTGTTCCAGTGCCAGAGTTTGAATGGGCAGTGTTTTGCATTTCCCTAAGGTGGGCTTATTACATGACAGCCAGGTGTTCTGAATGTACAGTCTGACTAGAACAAGCATAATTCGCACCCATCTTGGATATGGGGCCCACCTGTCAGGTCCCATATCCTCCATGCCAAACAACAATGATCGGTGTATTTGCTACCGAGTTACCCCATGTTAGTCAGCTCTTGCGATATGGCCAACCAGAATGCTTTCAATGCAGGGCAGTCCCAGAAATATTGAATATATGTGCCCACCAGCCTCTGGCATCTTTCACACAATGAGGAGACCAGTGGGTTAAATTTATGGATCATGTTTGGTGGGCAATATAGTCAGTGATGGAATTTATAATGAGATTCTTTATGCTTATTGCATAAAAGCAGGCCCATATGGGAAATGAGCATTATGCCTCAATTGTCCTTTGTAATTTCCATAATCAAATCCTGTTCCCAGTGTACTCTCACCTTTCTAGAGAGGTTGGGGAAAAAACTGCCTATCCTGCATAGCCATCTTTCCTATCAGGCCTTTACTATCCAGTCTAGCATGGTACACCCCTTGTTCCAAGGGCACCAGGCTGAGACCTCCACTGGTTCTCGATGCAGTCCCCTTCCATAGGCCTGAATTTGTAGATATCTAACATGAAGGAAGTGCGGGAGCCCAGCCTTTTCTGGATATCTAAAAAGGGGAGCATCCCCTCACTAGAACAGAGGTCCCCTAGACACTGTATGCTCTTATCCTCCCAAACCTGAAAGCCAGGTTCCTCAACTCAAGGTAGAAATCCTGAATTCTAAGCCACTGACTGGGACTAGAAAAGTGTGTTCTACCCTCAGCAACTAGCCTCTTCCTAATTGCATCCCATGCCTCTAATACATACTGCATCAGCAGATTAAGGCTGGCCAATTCTTCATAGACATGACTACACCAATTGCCAGATAAGTAGATAATTGCCCTGTACACCCCTCCTCCCCTAAGACCACTCAACCGGCAGTCTGGCCCTTATTAACCCAGTCTTGTATATAGCGGTGCTGGATAGCCAGGTAATACCCTCGAATGTCTGGGAAACCAATTCTTCCTCTATCAGCTCCCCCTTGAACCTTTGCAGGCTCATCTTTGGGTGCTTCCCCTGTCAAATAAATGTAGTGAACCCTTTTTCTAACCTCTTAATGTCAGCTTTGGTTAGGCCTATAGATAACATCTGCATCACATAAAACAGTCTGGGCAAAACATTCATTTTAATAAAAGTGATGCACCCACTCCAGGAAATGGGAAGCACCGGCCACCTTTCCAACTCCTTAAGGATAGTAATAAACAGCGGCTTGTAGCATAACTTGTATAAACTTTTCAAGTTTCACCCTACTTTAATTACTAGATAAGTAAGTAATTCCCCAACTGCTTTCAAGCCCCAAGATGTTTCCAGTCCCCCCCCGAGCTCCCCTAAAACAACATTTCTGATTTATGTAAATTAAGTTTATAATCAGAAAAGACTGCAATTTCTTCCACAACATGCAACATGGCTGGCATCAAAATTGTGCATTGCATGATAAAGATTAGCAAATCATTAGCATACAGCGTCATTTTATGCTGCGTCCCAGATTTTCCCATCACCCCTCAATTATTTTCCAATTCCTGTATCTTAATAGCTAGGAGTTTGATGGCCAAGATGAATAGGAGAGGGGAGTGGGGACACACCTGCCACATGCCTTAGTATGGGCGGATCTCCTCCAATGGAACTCCATTAAGAAGCACCCTAGCCACTGGGTCCCAATATAACATCTGCACTAATCCTACAAACCGATCTCCCATACCAAAACCCTTCAGTACCTCAAACAGGTAGCTCCATTCAATGCGATCATATGCTTTCTCTGTGTCCATGGATAGCACATACTGTATAGCTGGCCCAGGATGCCAAGAACCACAGTGCACAATGTTCAACAGCTGTCACATGTTGTGATAAGACAGATAACCCTGTATGAAGGGCACTAGGTCATTATGTTGAATACAAAAAAAAGCTATAAAAAACATGCAGAAAAAGCAGTGACGCCAAAGATAGTGCTCAGTAAAAACAGTGAGCACTACCATGACTAAACAAAACAAGCTGCTGTGACTGTTTGCAAGGGACTCCACCGTCGGTACCCCCCTGAACCTCCTCAACTAAACATTTTCACCTCTGATGGGAGGCAACTCAGGGAGGGGGAGAAACCTTGGGGGAGAGGAATCGTTGGGGGGCACATCAGAAGAGAAGGGGAACCAAGCAGGACAACCGGGGGTGGGGGGAAGTGCAGGAAGGGGGTTGGACAAATTTCAAGAGAAAGTTATGAAGGGGAGGGAAAAAAGGCAAAAGTAGCAGGACTGGGAGTCAAACCCCAGTCCACCGATGTTCCGCCAACCTTTGCTGCCTGTGGTCCTACCCTCTTACACCACGGAAGCTGCTCAGCAGCACCCCACACAGTGAAGTCTTTGTTCTGTTCTTGCCATCGGACAATAGGTACAGGGGTAGCACTAATGTACCTGCGCTATACTACCTCTGCAGCTGTATTACTGGTCACAATTTTTGCTGTGTGGATTATACAGTGTTATAATCCATGCAACATACTGTCTGGGTACCTGTACAAAGCCAGCTTTATCAGTATGGATTATCTGACGCAGCACATGCTCTAATCATCATATCCTAACGTTAGCCATAATCTTAAGATCACAGTTCAGGAGGGAGATGGGATGGTAGGAAGCACAGTCATTAGGGTCCTTTTCTGGTTTTGGTAGGACACAGATGGTAGCCCCACAGCAGGTTTTAGGGAGTCTCCCCTCCTGTCTTGCCTGCTCCATCAGTGCCCTCAGTGGTTCCATCAAGATATTTCCCAGCTCCTTACAATATTCTGCCACTAAACCATTTGGACCCCCAGCCTTCCCCCTTTTTAACCCCCTATTACTCGCAGGATTTAGGCGATGGATACTGGTGCACCCAACATCTCCCTTTGAGCCTCCAGGAGAGTTGGAAAAGTCATCCCATCCAGAAAAGCCATAGCTTGTCCCTCCGCACCCACACACTCCACCCTATAGAGCTGCTGAGAGCATTCCCAAAAAAGCTTCCTAATTTGAGGTCCCCTGTTTTTCAAATGTTCATGCCTGTCCCTTATCACCATAATGTGGCTAGCACGTCTCTTACCACCCACCAGCCTAGCCAGGAATGGGTTGGGTTTATTTCCCTAGTCATACAAACATTGCATTGCAAAGAAGAGATTAACCTTAGCTTCTCCGGTATGCGACAGATTCAGTGATTCCCTCACCACTGTAAGTTCCCACAAGGCTTCACACAATGGGTTTTAACAGCACAACCCTCCAGTGAAAATGCTGATCCCAGGATGATGCTCACAGTAGTGCTCTCTGTTGCTGCCCCTGAGCACATAATGATGCTCAGAGCACTGATTTGTCCAGCTTCTACTGAGTCCACAATGACATACATGCCCTGCGCTCTCTGGCTCTTCCTGATCACTCTAACAGCACTTCTCACTCCTGCCCCTCCTGAGCCCACAATGAGGTTTACAGCATCACTGCTGTATGCTACTTCCCCTTGTTCCACATTGGGGATCACAGCAGTACCCTCTCCTGCTTTTTCTTCTATTTGGGCTCAGAATACCACCACTCTCTTTTGCTCCTCTGGATTCCACAATGGGGCTCCCAGCACCACGGCCTCTTGTCACCTTATGATCTCGCAATAGTGCTCACAGCATTGCTCTCTCTCCAGTACCTCATGATGCCACAATAGGGCTCCCAGTATTTTCACTCTCTTGTGCTCATTCTGGTGACACAGTGTGGCTCACAGAATCACTGCTTTTTCCTGCTCCTTCTAATCCCATCATGGGAGCCACAGCACCGCTGCTTTGTCCATGTCCTTCTGTACACACAATGGGGATAATAGCACTACTTTCTTGTGCTCCTCCTGAATACTGAATGTGGCTCACAGCACCAGTCTCTGCTGCTCCTCATGAGTTCATAAAGTAGCTAACAGCAAAAATATTTCCTGCACCCTTCTGAGCTCACAGTGGGGCTTACAGCACCACTACACTCTCTTACTGCTCCTGAACCCACAGTGAGGATCATGAAACATTAATTTTCTCCTGCTCCTCTTGATCCCATTATGGGTGCCACAGTATTGCTCTCTCCTGCTCAACCTGCACCTACAATGTGGCTCACAACACCACTCTCTTCTACTGTTTTTGAGCCCAGAATGCAGCCTACAGCACCAGTCTCTTTTACTCTACAGGCCAGTGATGTGGCCCACTGTACCACTCTCTTCTGCACTACGTGAGCCCTCAGTGTGGCCCACAGCACCACACTCTCCAGCTATTTATGAGTCCACAATGGCTAGCAGTTTAGCCTAGAATGAGCTTGATACATACAGCAGACCTGGTTTTGATTCCCACAACCTCCAGTTGCATACTTTTGTGAACCTGAGCAAGTCACTTAGCCTCACCATTCTCCTGGGATCCACCTAGAAATGAGTTCCAGCTCAGAGTGCCCTTCCTAGCCAAAAATTGTAAATAAAATTAAAATGTAAAATGAACATGGCTTACAACACCACTCTGTCCTGCTCATTGTAAGCCCACAATTGGGCTCATATCACTACTCTGATACTGGCATGATGAAGAGAGTATAGGTCTCAAAAGTTAGTCTCAAAACAATATTATCAGTCCAATAAAATGTATAAATATAACTGTATCATATTTTTTCCCTGAAATATTAAGTAAGCATTAATCCACGAGAAAAGAGGCATTTACTAGGAATTAATGCATGGTTGGGGTGCACAAGGCCGAAGGCCGAGTGCTCCTGCCACCCAACCATGCATTAATTCCAAAGTAAATGTCTTCTTTTTAGTGGATTAATGTGTTTGTAACATGGTAAGTACTATGTAGAAATTTTGCAATAAAACACAAATACTGTATTGGATTGTTAAACAATTTATGTTGATTTTGTTGTGTTACAATAGCAAAATATGAAAAATATGCAGGATGTGCATTAATACTGTAACTGCTGCAATAATGTCTGGTTAATAAACACAGTAGTTATACTAGCCATGGTATAATATTTGTATGCTGATGTCTTATTCTTGAAAAAGAACACTGTGCAAGTCAAAATGACACGTGTTCATAATTTATATAGCTATGCAATGATTTATGGGTTATTCATAACACATTAGCATAATTCAGTCACACTACGGTGACTTCTGTAACTGTTTTTGGAAGCTCTTCTGATTAATTGCCATATTAAAAACTATGTTAAATACAAATCGTATGAAATCAGAAAAGTCCTGATTTTTTTACAGTTCTTCTGACATAGGAACCATTAAACTGCAATCCACATAATGGTGGCTGATTTACATGACATATGTAATCAGGGTGGTAAACGAAGCATGCAAATTGTTGTTGTGATGCTTCCACCTTTGATAACAAGCTTCTGCTATTATAGTAATGCTCCTCATCAGATCCTGAAGCAGAGTTGTTGATTTACTACTACATTTAAAAGCCTAGCCCTCCTCACCTGATCATTTAGTAATCTTCTCTCATGTCAGAAGCCAAATGCCCTTTGGGGTAACCCTTGCCTCATTGTTTACGCACAGAGGTTCTTTGTCTTTTAAATAGTTTTTTATTTTAATGGGTTCACCACAATATATCCCAGGCACACTGCCTTAGGGGTAGCTGGTCCATTCCACTGGGGTGTCAAACAGACGAGGCATACTGATGAGTCCTTGGTAGGATCTAAACACGTGTCATGTCTTCTGTTAGTACCCCTTGCAAACTGTGTGAGAGGGCCTTTTCGGCACCATGCACTTGCTTAAAGTTGGACCAGCATAACATTCTGTGGTGATTTGCATATGCAACCCATGATGCTTTGCATTGTGGGGCATGTGTGATTTTGTATTTTCTTGAAACTTGGCTTCCAGCCAAATGCCCTTTGGGGTAACCCTTGCCTCATTGTTTACGACAGAGGTTCTTTTGTCTTTTAAATAGTTTTTTATTTTAATGGGTTCACCACAATATATCCCAGGCACACTGCCTTAAGGGTAGCTGGTCTATTCCACTGGGGTGTCAAACAGACGAGGCATACTGATGAGTCCTGGTAGGACGAAACACGTGTCTATGTCTTCTGTTAGTGCCCTTTGCAAACTGTGTGAGAGGCCTTTCGGCACCATGCAATTCTGCTTAAAGTTGGACCAGCATAACATTCTGTGGTGATTTGCATATGCAGCCCATGATGCTTTGCATTGTGGGGGCATGTGTGATTTTGTATTTTCTTGAAACTTGGCTTCCCAGCCAAATGCCCTTTGGGGTAACCCTTGCCTCATTGTTTACGCACAGAGGTTCTTTGTCCGTAAAGATAAGATGTTGTGTGCGCAGTTTCATTCATTGCTATTATAAAGCATTTCTTTTTTTCTTCCATAGAAGTGAATGACAGACTCTGCAGCACATGAAGATCTGTTATACAGCCAGAGATTTTCATGTGGTGCAGCTTCTGTGCTTGCTGCTGTTCTAAATTCCACATTTTTTAACATACAGTTGGGGCTTATTTGAACCTTCTCATTTCAAAATGAGAGACGAGTCAGTTACAAGACACCTGACCCTTTGCGAGCGTTACCTCACCTCGTTTGTTTTATCTAACTTAAACACAGTGTGAAAGGTCTCCCTCTACACATGGCTCTCTGCCTGCTGCTCATGATTTCAAGTTTTGTATGTAACTCAAAGTTCGAACCATCTTCCTGTACAAGCATCTCTCTGCCTGCTGCTCATGATTACAAGTTTGCATTATTTTTTTTCCTTTCTGTCTTTTTTGTACTACTCTTCATTGTTGCTGAAGATGCACAGAAGGATAATAGCTACATTAAAATCTTCAGGGGTATCCCCAACACACAACAGATGCAAGCATGTGGAAGTATTTTGAGGTGTTCGGGGAGACTGAGGAGGCCGTGGTCATCACTGACAGACAGATGGGCAAATCCCAGGGATACGAATTTGTAAGTTGGGACAATGCACTGTTACTTTTTGTGTATTATAGAGGTTTTTAGGGTTTGAATTAACTTCTAGTGTGTCATATTTCTTGTTATTGGCAGTACTAAGTAGAGAGGTTGCAGGTTTGGATGATAATGACAATGATAAAGACAGCGTCAACTGGGTGGGTGGATGGGAAAGAAAAAAATGCAATCTTATTTTGTAATATGGCAATTAAGTCCAAGCAAAATACAAGTATCTCACTGGAGCAAATGGAAACGCTATATTTTTATGTGGCTGTGATGGGTATTACACTACAGGGTATATCTTAGGAATTAATGCACACTAGTTTTTGGGTCAGCTGCTGCATTTGCTCCAATGAGATACTTGTATTTTGCTTGGAATTAATTGCCATGTTACAAGAGAAATTAAAGCAGCAGTGCAATGAAAAATTCTTTTTTCTTCATGTTTCAGTCACAGTTCATAAAAATATTAGCATACCTGTCAAATCTACTTTTCTAGATACCTCATATGCTGTGCACTACAAGTTTTTTTTTTTTTTTAGTTTCTCAGACCTAACCCTTACCAGGTCTACTTGATATTTTTAAGTCAAATGTGGTGACCATCTTTTTCTTCTTGAGGAAAAAAATAAGTTAAAACATTTAGAAAATACTGTAATTTAAGTGTAACTAGAAAATGTTACCACTGAATAAAACCTTAAGATACCTAGAATCTCTTATAGTGATAAAAGGTAGGCACAAATTTTGTCCCATTTTGTTGCACTGCTACTTCAAAGGGGTTCCATGTGATAAGAGTGAAAGCAAAAGAGAGAGAGAAGGAATTAGGATGATGGCAAAAGAGCGAGGCTGCAAAGGGCTACCATGAATAAACAGCGATTGCTGAAAGGGCAACAACACTGTTTTGCATTTCTGTGCGGGGCTTTGCCACCCACACTCCCTTATCTATCTCCTCATCTATATATAATCAACTCTGTGGGGGCAAAACTTGGGGAGGGGGTAAAAGCCAAAGGTCACCATTTCAGCTATCACTATTGTTCCCGGTCACTCTTTTGTCGTCACCATTATTCTTTCACTGTTAGTGCAGTCACCCTTTTGTTTTTACTCTTATCACAGGATACCCTTCAAAGGGAATGTGTCACCCAATGTAAAGAAAAATAGGAACAAATGGGATGGGGGTATGAGCAGCCAATAAATAAATTTGATGCAGTTTTTTACATATGGTTGGAATTTGGTGGCATTCCCAGAGCATGTGCACAAGTAAAGCATGATGGGAAGAACACCTTCAAGAAAGATCTTTTTCCAGCAACTCAGTTTTCTCCAATCTGGTGTAGGGATAATACCAAAAATGTAACATAATCCATCCAATAAAATGAGTCCCCAAGTTACTACATCTTGTATATGCATGTCAGAGATACTGACAGAGAGAGAGAGACTCATCTGTGTTTGTAGTTCTGGCTTTGCAGTTCTTTTGGGCTCCTTCTGAAGGTTCCTTCAGCCAAATAAATTACATTCCCATGGCACCCGTAGGGGTGTTCCACCCTCCTCAAGAGGATTCCTTTGCAGTCATGGTACCCTGATAGGGCTGTAGTCCCTTAGGGAATAAAGAGTGTGAATGTCCAAGAGACTCCATATGACAATCACACAATCCAGTTGTATAATTAATCTTTGGCTATCATGCTACACAAGCACTACTCCACACTATGGTTGTGATGTCCATTAAATGAAAAGGATTAGCAAGAGGTTTGATGGGAGGGAGGGATCAACCAGCCACACCACCTTCCTTGGCTATAAAAATCAGCTTCATCCAGCCCATTCAAAAGCTTAATTTCTTTGCACCTACTATCCACACCTCTTCCTCCAAGAGTTTAATTCTCTCTCTTTTAACTCCTTCCTAAGGTACCTTTAGCCAGAGGAGTTATATTCTCATGCACCTCTAGAGGTGAAACCCTCCTCAAGAGAGTTCCTTTGCATTCACGGTACTTTGACAGGGTGGTAGTCCCTCAGGGGCCAGAAACAGTGAATGTCTAAAGTAACTACATACTGTAGGACAGTGAAACAATCTGATCATGCAACCAGCCTTTAACTACAAATATGATGCCCAAGCATTATTTATTTTATTTATTTTTATTTTATTATATTTAAAATGTGATGACCAGGAAAGGCACACTGAGCCAAGACTCATTTCCAGATGTGACCTGGGCACAGATTGTACAAGGAGTAACAAAATTGGTGAGGAACACAGGCGGTACACATAAACATTTTAACAGAGAGTGCAATATATCATCTAAGTTATACAGTAAAAAGACTTTGCGAGACAGGGCGGAACTCACACATTTTACAGAGAGTGCAAATACATTGTCTAAACTATTCTATAAAAGCTTAGCGAGGAGTGAGAGGGGAAGTGATGTTGGCTTTGGAAGCATTATTCAACACTGTGGTTGTGTATGCCAATTAAATTTCCATTTTCCAGTAATATTGTCTTTAGGATCACAAAAATTATATATGCAAAGCTAGCTCCTCTCTTTAGTGATGAAACCATGAAATCAGTCTTTATAGAACCTATAAGTAAGGAGTATTTTGTTGACAAGGGGCTGGATTTTCAAACACACATCATAAAGCTGCAGCACAATTTTGCAGCACCCCCAACACTTGCAACACTAAGTTGGACCACCTAACGGGCAGTCTAATGCAATCACACAATTGGCATCAGTTGTGACTTTTCAGGTGCCACTTGCATCAGAAAGGTGACACATGCATCACTTTACTGATGCAAGTTGCTGTAAAATGGGCAACTGTTTCAAATGCATCAGAACATTTAAAATTCACATTCAGGGCTAGCAAAGTGGCAGGGAGGGCTGAGGCCCTGTGTGCCTCATCTTCTGCCATGCTGGTGACAGGGGAAGGAGGACTGAGTGTCCAGTGATGACTTTCCTCCTTTGGGGAGGGCCGACAGCACATACAGTTATGTGCCCACCATCTAGCAGTGGCTGGGAGGCATGGCACTGGTCATCCACCCAGTTTGCCAGGTGTGGGTGCTGTGGTGTCCCTGCATTGTCTTCATGCAGGGCATGTATGACATTGCATGCACACCAGTCTGGGTGCAAATGGGGGAGAAAACTTGAAGAAAAAACACACTGGTAGTAAGATGATGATGGCACCCTGCTGGCACCACACCTCCTTCTGAGGCACCCACCCACCCATGGTGGTAGGAGGAGGTGAGTCATAGGTGAAGTGGGTGATTGGGCTAGGGTAGCCACCAAAAGGGGGCCACCGGAGAGAACAGCAACATAAACACATGATTAAAAAAAACTAGCATGCCAGCATTTTGGCACATTCTGACTGATGTTTTTTAAAGAATGCCTCACCAGAAGATATTTCCAGATGCTTCACTCAGAACAGCAGATATTTCCAGATGATATTTCCAGATGCTTCACTCAAAACAGCACATATTTCCAGATGCTTCAATCAGACTAGTAGATATTTCCAAATGATACTTCCAGATGCTTCACTCAGACCAGCAGATATTTCCGGATGATATTTCCAGATGCATCACTCAGAACAGCAGGCCAATGTAGTGACGTGGTGGTAGACCATGCCGGTGAACCGAGTTCGGGAACAGACTTGGGTTGCTGGGGTCTGGTTGGGGGGGAGAGGATTGAGCATCTGACATATTGCTCTCCTATACTGGGTGAAGGCTTGTCAGCCCCACCATTGACTGCTACCAGGTGGAGGTCTGGTGGTAGTGATGTTGAGGTGGTATATAATAAGGAGGGGCTGCTGGTTTGGTGTAGTGCATGAGTGCTGCATTACAGCATGTGCTTCTACCTGTCTGAGACAGGGGACGGGAGGGACAGAAAAGCAGAAAAGATCTGCAGGCTTGTGATGCCCTGCCCACTGGTCCCTGACCTGCACACCACCCAGTAACATCAGGACCAGCTCTGGATTTGTGTTCCAAGGAAGGGGATTGCTCTCCCCCTCCTGCCCACACCACGTAAGAAAACTTTGGTCCAATAAGTACTAGTGGAAGTGGTCGCTGGTTGGGGAGGTCAGTGACAGGGCTGATAGCCTGCCCATACATCACTTGATGGAAAAAGCTTTATTAAAAAAAAAACAGCATCTGGCATACTGCCTTCACACAGGTTTTGTTCAGATCAGTCAACTCAGTTGCAGTCTTTGTGAAGCCCTAATCACTTGTCCCTGACCTGTGCCACCACCTGGGAACTCCAGGACAAGCTCTGGATTTGTGTTCTGGGGGTAGAACAGTCTTCCCCCTCATGGCCCCACCATGGGGGTAATCTATGGGGGAACTTTGGTAAGCACTGGGGGAGGTGGTCGCCGGTTGGGAAGGGTGGAGACAGGGCTGGTAGCCTGCACACCTTATCATTTCAAGACCACCAGAAGGAAGCTATCAGTTATACAATGGGTGGTGGGGTCTGGGATACACTACCAGAGGAAATCATCTCAAGTGCATCTAGTAACATATTTAACAAGCTCTGGCAGAGCCAGTACAACTGTAAATGCATTAACTAGATGAGGGTGTTTCATGGGCTTAAAAATAAACATGAACTGCTGTTGCATACACTAACTGAATTAAAGTATGGTACATTAAGAAAGGGCAGATACAAAAATCTGTATAACAGTTACCTATATGTTTCACATTTTAGTCTATGCACTGTTATAGCAATCAACTCAACAGAACTGGGCCATCATATACATGAAGGTACTGTACCTTAATTAAATATACGTTTTGACAAGGTGGAAGATGAACACAATGTTGAGACATGTTTTTGAAGACATTTGATGTGTTTAATTGATTTTTTTAGAGATTGCTATACAGTTCACACACATAATTAATATAATATAAAAGTGCATATACCCAAATGTCAGTATAAATCTTATACATTTCATTATAAGTTGTTCTCTTGAAGGAAGATCTTACTGTACAAGGCCTAAAAATGGGCATCAGGTAAAAGTAAACTTGGGTAGGTGTATTATTGATTGTATTGCATAGATTATCTTTTATTGCTGCTCCACCCCAGGCATACACAATACGGAAATCAACAACCCCTTGAAATGAAGCAACAGGAATTAGTTAGTATAAGGACAGAAACAAGTAGGAGACTGAATAAGTAAGTAAACAAGCAAGAATACGGTAAGTCAAAAAAAAATTACAAAAGTCTCACTATTATAATTCATTTTTTACAAATGCATCTGCACAGTTGACAATTTTCATAAAAAAATAATAACAATGGGACTTATTCCACATATGTCCACAGGTACCATGCATGCAGGTGGAGGGATTTGAGGCCTGGATGCACCAGTCTGAACTGCTCCAGAGTCAGAAGATCATGGTGGAGAGGCAGAGGTTCTGGGGCTCCATTGAAAGCTGTTGAAGCAGAGGTAACCAAATCTGATAGACCAAAGAGGGATTATTAGAATCACATGAGCCCCTTCCTCCTGTAGCTTCAGAAGAACCCTCTGAAGCACTGGGAAGGGAGTAAAGGCATACAAGAATCTCCCCATCCAGCAAAGAGACAGCACATCTCACCAGAAAACACCATACCCAGGAATGAGCGAGCAAAAATTGCGTAGTTTTGCATTGGATGGGGAGACAAAAAGGTCTATCTATAGCTGACCCCACAGGTTGAATAAGCTTTCAACCACCTCTTGATTTAGCTCCCACTCATGAGCCCTGACAGAGGTGTGGCTGAGACTGTCTGCCAGGATGTTGCTGATGCCTGGAACATGGACAGCAGTTAGGCAGAGGTTGTGCTGGACTGTCCAGTACCACATTTGCATTGGCTCCTGGCATAGACGGTACGAGCGAGTGCCTCCCTGTTTGTTCAGGTACCAGGCCACAGACATATTGTTGGTCTGAATCAGGAATGTCCCCAGACATAGAAGAGGCTGGAAGGCCTGGAGGGCATACAGTACTGCCCTCATTTCTAACACATTGATGTGTAGAGGTGCTTCCAGCTAAGACCATGTTCTCTGATGCTGATGGTCTCCTAGGTGGGCTCCCCAACCTTGACACAAAGCATCCATTGTAAGGGTCATGGTAGGAGCAGGGGGTTGAAAGGGGAACCCCCATAGAGAGACTGGACAACTGCTGCCACCAAAGAAGATCCTTCTTCATGTACCTGTACACTAGAACCCTTTGGTACAGGTTATCCAGCTGCTGATCCCATTGGACATGAGGAGTCCATTGAGTCACCTTCATACGCAGTTTGGCTAGAGAAATTGTAGGAATCACAGCTGCCATTAGCCTGAGAAGATGGAGGATCAACAGGGCTGTGGTCTAGCGTGAGTTGGCCACTAATCTGGCCTGTTACTGCAGGGTCTTTGCTCTGTCCAGTGGGAGCAAGGCCCATCCTGGACCTTATCCATCACCACCCCAAATGATTTGTAGGTGCTGGGAGGTGAGAGGTGGGACTTGGGATAATTGACTGTTATTCTAAGTTTGGAAAAGAGGTCCAGAGTAAAGGAGAGTGACTCCCTCAGGCTGCTCTGTGATGGGGCTCATAGAAGTCAATCATCCAGATACAGGCACAATTAGATCACTCTGTGGCATAGGGCTGAAGCCACCACTGCTAGACACTTGGTAAAAACCCAAGGTGCTGAGGATAGGCCATAAGGGAGAACCTTGAACTGTAATGTTCCCCCTGAAAGGCAAATCAAAGAAAGTGGTGGTGGGCCTGGATGACAGGGATGTGCAGGTAAGAATCCTGTATGTCTAGCGCACAAAGCCAATGTCCCTTGTGGAGCAGGGGTAGAAGGCCCTGGCTGGTGAGCATGTGGAACCTCTTGAACTTGACGCACAGGTTGAGCATGCTAAGGTCCAAGATGGATCTTAGGTCACCCATCTTTTTGGGCACTAGGAAGAAATGGAAGTAGTATCCTCTTCCTATCTGTGCTGGAGCCATGGGCTCTATAGCTGACTTTTGCAGAAGAGCCTGGATCTGATCCCCTATCAGAGACAGGTGCCTTGGAGGATAATGGAAGAGGCCTGGGGGATTGTCTGGGAGACCTGTCTAGGAACTCTATGGTGTGATCTCTTGCTAGTAACTGAAGTACCCTGGGTCTGTGGTTATGTCCTGTGACCCCGGAAGGTGGAGGGTAAGTCTTCTCCCCCAACTGGTTCCTCTAGAGGATCTGAAGGAGGCAGGGGGAGTCCCCCACAAGTCAGGAGGCCAAGGTGAGGGAGTTCACAGCTCCTTTGGGGGGCTTCTGGGACTTGGCAGGGGAGTAGGGATTCCTGATGCTGGATACCAGTATTTGGCCTGGTGTTTGGCAGGGGCCTCTTTGGTCTGGCATCTCTGTTGCTGAAGAAAAGGCTGTTTGCCTTTGTAAGCCCCTCGATACATGAAGCTGACATCGCAGAAGTATTTACCTCGGTCCTGCAATTCAGTGATAGTATCCTTCCTTAGCATCACCTCCGAATAAAATGAATCCCCTGAAAGGGGCATCTAGGATGGAGGTCTGGATGTCTTGTGCCAGGCCAGCAATCCTGAGCCATGAATGTAGCCTAATGCAGACAGCAGTGGCTGTGGTGTGAGCAACTGAGTCTACTGTGTCGTAAGTGGCCCGGAGGGCATGAAGACAGGAGATTTTAGCCATTCTTACTGTCCTGGCAATCTCAGCCTTAAGCTCCTAGTCCTGGATAGCTTCCATCTTTGACTCGAGTGAGGCCAGGGAAGATTTCTGAGAGAAAACCATATGAGCCACATAATTAAGGGACCTGAGGGTGCAAGTGGAGGAGGAATGGATCTTGTGACTGAAATTGTCCTGCTGCTTAGACTCCTTATCAGGAGGAGACATGCTCAAATGTTAGATTTAGATGACTGGTCATGGGCAGCTGTGATAACAACCGAGTCTGCATTAGGATGGCCATTAAGGTGTGTGAACCCATCTGAGGGGTGCTACACCCTGTCTGCCTTTTTTGAAACAGCCAGAATGGAGGAAGGCTGTTGCCAGATGGTGGACTTCAGGTCTTCATGGGGCCAGTCCAAGGCAGTATGGGTATAGGAGCTGTGCCAGTCATGTGTAGATGCCCCGCAAGCATTTTCTGCTTTGGATCCTGTTCCTGGATAGCCCAGCCACAGGCATTTTGTATAGTTATGAGGAGTTCTGCAAAGGAAGGGTCCTCTGGAGGGGACTTCAGGGACTCCTTAGGCTGAGGCTCTATAGTTGTATGTGTACTAGAGCTGGAGGATAAGTCAGAGTCAGAGTCTGAAGAGTGCTTGCTGGGAGTCTGAACCCTTTTTAAAGAAGTGTCGTGGGTTTATCCCTGACCTGGTGTCTTGAGGAGCCTTCTCCAGAAAGGTGGGAATCCACAGGAGAGGCTTATCTAGAGGTCAGAAAGGAGGTAGGAGTAGAGGCTGCCACAGGTTTCTGATGGTCAAGCTCCAAGGCTAGTTGAGTCCTGTCCTCCTGAATCAGGGTCTGAGACACTGCCTGGATATCAGCCTGAGGCTGTTGTGGAGGCAGAGGCTGAGGCTGAGGAGGAGGAGGCGGTGGAGGAGAAGGCTGGTATAATGGATAGCCCAGCATCTGATATTGAGGGTATCCATGAGCCTGATAGGAGTAGGGAAAGCCAGAGGAGCATACCCTTGATTAGACATAGCCCAGCGTCTGGTACCCCGGTACATAATGGGGTTGATGACCAGGTGTTGGATACCCTGCCGAAGGGTACATTGGGATTGCGGGGGCAGATAGCCTGTAACATTGCACATAGGTCCAGCCAGAGGGGGAGTTGAAGGCCTGGCAGAAGGTGGGGCCAAATGCCTGGCAGGAGGTCCAGAAGGCCCAAATGTCAGCCTCATAGGGACATTCGAAGGGGCTGGCACTGGCTCAGGCACAAGAATGTCCAGCACCAGAAGATTCTGTACCTGGGGGTCTGATGGAAGGCCATGTAGGAACAAAACCCTTGATGGAAAAATTATTTAATTTTTATTATCAAGAATTATTTTTAATTATTATTTTATGTAATTTTATATAGGATTAATTATGGGAAGTTTTGTTATAATTTCTGGTTAAGATTACTGTTGGCATAAGTTCCTAAAAGCAAAATAAAAGTGTTAATTAAATCTTAAAACAAGGTATCTGTTCACTTACCTCGGAATTCAAGTGGATGATGACCTGGCAGGTTTGTATGGAATTAATTATGGACAACTGTTGTGAACACTTAGGATGACATGGAAAGATGGAGGACACTCCCCATTTCGTGGTTGGGCCACATAAATCTATTTAAAATGAACATGCTGCCCAGAATTCTTTACATAATGCAGATGCTGCCCATGGGTCTGACTAATAAAGACTATAAAACACTAGACCGAGAATTCAGTTGGTTTATCTGGCAGCATAAGAGACCTAGGATGAGTTTATTGAGGTTAAAGGGTAAGACATAAAAGTGGGATCTCAATTTTCCAGACTTAAAGAGTTATGCGATGGCCATGCAGACCAGATATATCCAAGACTGGGTACACTAGGGGGAGGAGGTGAGATGGGTAGACCTGGAAGAGGCAGGTATGCAGGTGTGGTTGACTACTTACCTGGACCCGGGAGGAAGGAAGATATACTGTAGACAACAGAACCCAAACCCACTGGTGGGATGGACCCTAGAGGCATGGGAACAAGCTAGGAAAAAGAGAAGGGCAGGAACAGCGGTTACTGGCCTAGTGCCTGTAGTGGGCAATCAGGATTTTTTACCAGGACTGGAAGGGGGGATTTGAGGTCTGGGAACAAAAGGGGTAAAGTGTCTGAGAGACCTCTGGGGAAGAGGGGGTTTTAGCACTATGGAAGAATTGTAGGAGAAATATAGTATCCTTGCTATGAATAGATATCAATACTTCCAGATTAGAGCATTCAGTACAGCCCGGAATGGACAGGAACCTCACTCAAAGCAACTTGAACACTTAGAGGAGTTGATTTGGTCTGCGAGGGTGAACCCAAGGGGTTGGTGGCCAGGGCAGTTAGACAGGACAGGGATTTACTCCCCGATGGATCTATCAAGGTCAAAGGGTTATGGGAGCAGGACCTAGGAATACAGATCATGGGGGAGAACTGGGAGGTGATCCTACAGTCCCATATGGGACTGCTGATGTGTAATAAATTTAAAGAATCACAATTTAAATTTCTGCACAGGCTATACTGTCCTCCAGTGGTGGTAAAAAAATTCCACCATACAATCTCACCCATCTGTGGGAGTGCAATGTAGCTAGGGGCACTTAAATGTGTTATTTCTGGAAATGCTCACAGCTAAGACCCTTCTTGGTTGAGATAGCCCAGGCAGTGATGGGAGCACTCCATGTACAGGTGAAGGACTTGGCAATGTCACTTTTGTTTGGGATGGAAGTCACTGCAGGAGAAGACTGGGAGGTATACCCCAGAACAATATGGGTCCTTTTAGCATTGGCAAGACACTGTAGCCAAAATACATGGGTATCACATGCTAAAACAACCATAGGGCAATGGACAATGTTGATTATAAATAACTTGGTACTTGAAAGATTAACATACCAAAGGTATGGGAAGGAGGATCTGTTCTTATCTAAACGGGGCCCGTATATAAATTCACTTCCAGTAGGAGAGGCCATGGCACTGAGGCAGGGAGTAACATGACTGACCAGGGGTCTGTTTTATTCCTGCCATGAAAGTGAATCTGAGGGGAATGGAGATATAGATACCTGTGAGCAGAGAAGTGACAAAGCGATGATGACGATATCTCTGAAGTGGCTCACAGGTAAGAACAGACCCTGGGTACAGGGTATGTGTTTATTAACATGGGGCACGGAAATGCAAAATCCATAGCTGGAAAAGTAAGGCACAAACATAAAAGTATACACACACATACAGAGAGACGACATGAACTTAGATAACACCTCTGTGTCAAGAGGAAAAGGGAGGGGTGTACAGTATTAGGGACTATAAATGTAAAAAAGGAGGTGGAACTAAGGGAAGAAAGAAAAGACATGGAGACTGTTCTGCGATGTAACAAAATATGTAATGCAAGTTTATGGCAGACTCCCTGATGTTGTGAAGGGGATTTGCGGCAGGATTGTAATGGAGTCCGAATACATGTCTGTTCTACCTCAATAAAAGATTTTTTACACGAAAAAAAAACAAGGTATCTGGCCTTCAAGCTTAAAAGAAAAAAAATCTCTGCTTCCTGGCTGAGCAACTTTTGCCCATATATGGCAGATGAGTCGCACCTGGAAATGAGCCTCGGCTCAGTGTGCTTTCCTGGTCACCAATTTTAAATAAATAAATAAATGTGTTTCTTGCCTAAAACTAAGAGAAAACTTCAGTTTTGTTCTTAAGCCGTGATATTAAAGACACTTCTCTTACTCTGATCCAGGAATATGGGGGTCCTAGCTCACATTCTTGGAATATCTAAGCTAAAGCCAGAGATGGGTATCCATGGCTACAATCAGATAGACGGTCATGTGACTGGTACAGCCTGGGGAATCCTCTTAGGAAATGCAGTTTAACATTTCTATGACTTTGTATTGGAATAAAAAGTTTTATTTATATCTTAACAATACAATGTACTGCTGCTATGAAAACTGAACAGTTGATAGACACTAGTATGAGTAATAAAGAAATTTAATATCATAAGTGCAGGACCAAGGGTTCGAGAGCTATGTATAAAAGTTATTTTAATAACCTTCTTTTATTGAAAACTAGACAAATCTAGTCTCTCATGATAGCTGACAGGCTGAGGAGTCTGGAAATATGACTCTTAAGTATGCACTTTGTTGCTATGCAGAAAAAGACCATCTAAAAGTTTGGTAAAAACACTCAAGATTTATTGCCCATTTAGACAAGACAAAGCACCTCATGCATTTCTACAAAGAACTAGTATTTAAAAGTTCTGATAATGGATTTTTCCTACAAATCTTATATTATTCTGCAGCTTAGAACATTTAGAGCAAGACTATCACTTTATTTTAAGACGTTTGATTAGAATTATAAAGTTATAACCTTTAATAGTCTAACTTGGGAAATATCAGTCCTAGGAATATGGGAAACATACCAAAATGCTCAATTCGATGACAGAAGTTCAAATATGTAAGTTTAAGTTATATTATTTTGCATGAAGAACTTCTAAGAGAAAATTAATTTCCTTTCTAGAAATGACTTTGGAATAGTGGGCAGTCTTTAAAGAGGTATAGCCGCTGTCACTATTCATCATCTGCAGAAAGCCACAAACCCAGCCCCCTTAGTGACTCAGACCAATCAAAATCTGGTGACGTGCAGATTCATATTAGCAAATTCTGCTAACCACTCCTTAGTCTTGGCTAAAACACTGATGTAAGAGGACCTATGCTAGTCTGATTGAAAATTCTGATGGCTTCATAAGTTGCTAGACCTGAAAAGCCTTACACCACACCTGAATTTGGAATACTGGGACCAGCCTTGGTTGACCATTTGATGTAGCTAGAAAGTGGGTGCTAAGGAAAAGCTTGAAAGCCTATGTGTTGCCACAAGGTGCAAAAGCAAACTTTGTGATACAAGGACATTCTCATTGTGTTATGAAGCAAGGTCTGTGTTTCATTTACTGAGCATTTTGACTGAAGTAATGTTGCCTTCTAAAGCCTGGACCAGAGACTTAACTTTAAGATTCACAGCCATAAGCAAACTGCAGTGTTGTGAATAGGAGGATGTCTAGTTGTCCTAAGGTTTTGAGTGCAGATAAATTAAACATGAAAAAGTTATTAAAGTCCAGTTATTAAGACAACTTTGCTATCCACAAGAAAGTTCTTTGATACAAGGGTTGCTGCAGGACTGTTTAAATCCTTTTGAATCCTACAAACTGATTTTTGATTAAATGATATTTCTTAACTGATACAAGAGAAGGTTCCAGTTCAGGTTAAAAGAAAACAGAAGAGATCAGCTGGCTGAAAGAGGCTTTCTTACACAGAGCCAAACTCAACCACAATTTCTGAGTTGAGGGAAGAAGAACCACTTCTACAACCAGAAATTTAAGTATAATTGTAATAACTATCTATACTAATTAATTTTAGTAATTTAGATTGGCTTATCTTGGAAAGTAACAAGGGAACTTACTTTTAACTACAGAACTTGGGGTATACAGTTTAAAATGTTTAAACTGAGGAAAATACATTTTGCCTGATAAGAATTTTGAAATAAATCTTATACAGAAATATAATCTGAAACACTAATGTAATGAGTTTGCATGTTCTTATGCATGAAGGTTATGCTAAGCACTAAGTATGCTGAAAGTATAAGTATATGGTTAATGGAAGTTATTATGCTGAATATTGCTTATTCATTTGCATTGTTTATTTGCTAGAATGTGTTTTATTTATTAGTGATTTGTTTGATTTTCTGAAACAATTTTGTTGATGTTTACAGTTATTATGCTTGATATTTATGCAAACGAGGAATAGTTAGAATTATTGTATAGGTGTTAATAATATATATATATATATTTTTTCATATTCATTATGTGGAAGAAGTGTTATTACCAGTATCCAGAATCTGGAGAAGAAGGATAATATCATATGTGAATTCAATAATTATTTTTGGTAATTTATTAAATTATTTTTGGGTAAAACCTGAGATAAATCCAAGTATTGCATTATAAAAAGTGATATTATAGCCTTTGTTTTGACAGCCAGAGTGCTAGATATACCCTGACCCGGCAAAGGGTCACTTGGCTTTGGGGTGTGAGTAGTACCCAATGAAAGACCCACCATCATCTGGGAAGCTGGAGTCCAAGATGGTGGAACCTGGTTGTCCAAGGAGTCTTGGGTTGAGGAGGTCCCAATGGGAGGTCCCTGGAGAGATTAACAGTAGGTCCAGTGGGTGAATCAGAAAGAGACTGACCCAGTGAAGAAGGGGGATCCTCCAGATTAGTGTCTACCTCCGGCTCTTGATCTTCAGGCAAGCCTGGAGGGTCTGGTTGTGTCAGTGGGAGTGAGGAACCCTCAAAAGACTGTTGCATGTCCAGCAGCTGGCTCAACTCAATGTTGGGGCATACTAGCACCCTGACAGGAGAGCCCCAGCTGTACGGTCCCCAGAGGAACTGGGGAGTGACTTATCAGCTGCAGCAGTGCAGATGTCAAAAGAGCTAACATCCAATATATCAGCCTGGGCCATGCAGACAACAGCAGAGCTGGAGTCCAGTTTACCAGCTGTGACCATGCACTCCTCAGTGGGGCTGCGGAGTGACTTATTGACCTGGCTGCTGGCAATAGACCCTGAAGAACATAAGGGCCTAAGGAGCACAATAGTGTTGTCCAAGAAAATCCCCGACTGCACAATGAGTAAAGCAGGCAGAAAGGCCGTGGCCTAATCTGTCAGAACGGTAGGAGACCTGGCAGTAGGGTTACTTACAGATGTGGAGGCCCCTTGGTGTCAGTGGTGCCTTATGGTCACCGCCAAGTGGATGGAGACCCATCCCAGTCTTGGTGCTTTTCCTTGTCTTTTTTCTTCTTTTTGGGTTCTGGAATTGAAGAAGATTTTTCCCACAGATTCTGCAGCTCTTTTCCATCAAAGCTAGGCACTCCTCCAGCAAGTGGGCTTCATGCTTTTTCTGGTGCCTAATCTGTGTAGCCTAGTTGAAGCATTGCCGGGGTGCACAATCCTTGACCCGGTGTTTGGGGCCTAGGCAGATCATGCAGCAGGAATGCTCATCTGCATGCAGGATTTGGGTGCCGCAGGACTTGCACTTCTTCTTTTGGATGCATCACTCAACTGGTCATGCTCCTGAATTGTACCTCCAACTATAACCTATGCTGTAACTTGTCAATGTTATTTATTTGCTTCCCCTTTCTTCTGTATATCCCTCCAGATCTTTGTATTAGACCTGTTTATACTGTGTTTTACTATGTGATTGTTTGACTGGTGTTCTGTTCTCTTTTCATGCTAAACTGGATGTTTATGTAAATGGACATTTTTGCTCACATACCTTACAGTATAAAATAAAGACTGACTGATTAAAAACTGGACTGACAGACCTGAACCACAGTTGTTCTGTAAAAATCTAGACTGGCTATATTGGGTGCAACTTGTACAAATACTGCTGGTCTGGCCACTCTGGTTGCACTGTTCAGTCTGACTTTTATGTATCTGGTCAGCTCCTGGAAGTCTGTTTTTCAATCCTTCCTTGACATGATTGAAAATGGAACCATCAGGAGCAGACTAGATGGGTAAAAGCCAGACCAGATCATCTGGAGTGAATGGATCAGCAATATTTGCACAAGCTGTGCCCAGTCCAGATTTTACAGCTCTGGTCTGGGTCTGGTGATCTGGTCATACCCCACTACATGTGACTTAGTGATGTACTATACAGATGGATGCAGAGTCTAACCCATTGAAGGTTGAAGTTTCAGAAAACCATTATGCTAAAAATACCAAGACTCACTACCCCACCCCCAAGTCACACTTAGTTCTCTACCAAAGTCATGCTTATATATTGGTGCCTCTACATTCACACCATTAAGCTTTTAATGCCATCATGCCTCTTCTGCAGCCATGAGCACCCCCATCCATGAAGCCCCATTCTATTTGAGCAATTCCCTCCCCTAAACCAGGTAATTTTCCATGGAGCAGCTCTTTACACCACATCAACTAAATTACTGCTAAACTCCTTATTTTTAAACATTTTGTTGAGAAGTTTGTGTTTTAGTATGTCCATGGCCAGGAAAAATTAATTTGTAAAATAAACCAAAACCCCCATTTATCAGTTCATTAAATCACAATACAGCATGTGATGAACTGATCAGATCCTACATGCAACCAAAGTCAAACAAAAATTAGACACATACATTCCTACCTATTTGCAAGTGATGCAAATGTGGTTACTGTCATTTAGTTGTAAACACCTGTAGTCATAAATTGCAGGTTAAGAACATTCAGTAGACTATAAACAGTAGCCCAGAACTGCCTGCCTGAGAAAATTAAGTTGGTGTATTATTTGGAAACTGGCAACACTGGGACTCTTGCTATGGAATGTCCTGCAAAGTAGCAGAATGACTGCTCATATGATGGTGGTGTCAAATGGCTTAATGGGTGTTCATAGGGACTTAGGGAAACAACAGAGCTTATTTGTTATGCAGAACATGCCAGGAAGTCTTTAATCTATTCTACTTCCAATAGCTTTCTATGATGTCTGTACTATCCATTGGTAATCTGACACAGAATGTCTGCCAGAAGATAATGAGTTAACTTTCTGTGGGCTCAATTAACTCCTCAAGTCAGAGGAAAAATAGTGCTCTACAGCTTCCTATACACACACAGTCAGCGTGGTAATGAGGCTTCAGTGGAGGAATCTATTTGTAACACTCCATCATGTTGTTTTGTAGCAAAAATGACTCCAGCTCTTTTCTGAATGCAAAACATCTGCTGGGCTATGCCCACAGTTGTAAAAACAAACTAGATAGGTACATGGAGTAATGTAAAATGGCAGACTATTACCACTGATAGTGGGGTGACAGCTTATTATGGATTTAAGTCTTCTGCTGTCATTTTATCCCTCGTATGAAACCTGGTATGAAACATCACTTAGAGGAAGAAGCTTTATTAAAGAGAAAGGAAAAAAAGAACAGCTTCTGACATACTGGCTTTTGTTCAGACTAATACAAAATCACACATGCTCCCATAATGCAAAGCATCATGGGCTGCATATGAAAATCACCACAGAATATTATGCTGGTTCAACTTTAAGCAGAAATACATGGTGCAGAAAGGCCTCTCACACAGCTTGCAAAGGGTGCCAACAGAAGACACAGACACATGTTTTGTTCTACCAGGACTCATCTGTGTGCCTCGTTTGTTCAAATTGTTCACCTCAGTTATTTCCCAAGTCACACAGGGACAGTGATAGCCAAACCAAGGTTGCTGATGAAGATCAGTTTGGTTGAAACACCATGGTTTGTTCAGTGTCCTTGTCCTTTGCTTACTTTTGTTGTTCTGTAGCTGTGTGTGTCCACCAGTCGAAGGAGGCACTGATGGTTTCATTGCTGGAGAGGAGGGTCTCAGTTTCTTTGGTGTATCAGACCTTAAAGAAGGAGGAATTTTGGATACCATGGACCTGAAGACTGAACTGAACTCTGACACCTCCATTCCCCAGTGCAGCAGACAGCAGCAGTCAGTGTTAAGGTAACAAATGGAAAAACAAGGGTGGGGAAGGGAGATGGTCTTTCTTCTTCTCACTGAGTAATTCTAGTTTTACTGAGTATGTCAGGTGGGGAGACCTTCTGACTCTGACTCTGATTCTGATTCCAGAGCCTTAACTGCTTTTTTTAAAGGAATCAGAGTCAGATTCAGAATGTCTGATAATCCGAGACATACAAATGGATACAATTTCTCTGAATCTGATGACCCTTCGTCCAGTGTAACATGTCTGACTGTCAGAGTAAATACTGTATGCACATGTATGCATTTTTTATATTGCAGTGCTTATCAAAATTAAATCTAAGCAGTGTGTGTGTGTGTATGTGTGTGCACACATGTGTGCATGTGCATGAGCGTGTGTGTGTGTGTGTGTGTGTGATGTGATGTGGTGGTTAATGGTTTACAGTATGTCTTTCATTTTATGTAAAAAGAGCATGTCCTTATGCTGGTGTATGGATACTCAGTTCTGTAATAGGTCTCTAGAGGTTTGCATGACTGCCTGTCACTTTGGAATCTCTGGTAGGTTATTTATTTATTTTTTTTAGTTTCTATAAAAAATGGTGCCCTATCACCCACAAGAGCTAGCAATGAACAGTAACTGGGATTTTTATGCACACCAGCAAGCCTGTAAATACTAGCACCAGGCAGTGTAAAGTGACATTCTGCCCCACAGTAGTGGACCTGTGAGAGCTGGCACCAGACAAAATTAAGGACTTTTTCTTCTACCCACACTAGTAGACCCCTGAGAGCCAGCAAACACAAGCATTAGGGACTCTGCCTGGACAAACTGACCCATGAAAGACAGCATCCAGCAGCATTAGTGACCATTTGCCCACAATAATGGACCAGTGAGAGAGCAACCAGCTGCATTAGGGACTTGGAACCCACACTGGAGGACCTGCAAGAGCTTGCACCCAGCAGCAATAGGGACATCTTTATTTATTTATTTAAAAGTTTAACCAGGCAGTACATACTGAGCTGAAAACAGCTCATTTCCAGATGTGTCCTGGGGGAGAAGGGAGTAGGAGAAAGCTAACAATAAAAAAATAACAAGGTAAAATACAATAATATAGTTTTACAAGCAGAATCATAAATATTATAGGCGGAATAGTAAATGAAGGCATCTAGAAAATAACACATACTCTAATCTATGTAAAAAGTGAAAATAGCAGAACAGTAGGAAGAGGGCAAGAGTAGAGAATGGAGAACAAGAGGAAAGGTCACAAGCACTTGCAGGTAGGATGACAAAAAGTCAGAAAGAAGAGACTTTAGGGAGGAAGGAGAAGAGGCAGAATGAATAGGAAGGGGAAGAAAGGACTACATTTTTGAAAAGTGGTAAGAAAAGGCAGATTGGCCAACAATATATGTTCTAGAAGGAAAAGAGAGAGAATGGAAAGTATTGTTGGGGAGAGGGTAGGAGGATGAAGGAGGAAGGGAAAGAAGAGATTTGAGATAAGAGGGAAGAGTGCCAAACCAGAATTTGGATAAAAAAGAGACACAATGGGAAAGGAGCCTAGCATCAAAAGAGAGGTGGGAAAGAGCTGTGTAGAGAGCAGAGGTTGAGTACGAGCGGGGCAATTTAAAGCAAAGCAGCAGAAAGAATGAAAAAGGGGTCCAGTCTGGCAAGGGAGGATAATGGGGCACTACTGTAGACTAAATCACCGTAGTCAAAAATAGAAAGGATTATTTTTAGGGCAACTTCTCATGCTTTATTCCTGTACAAAGCACCAACCATTGTTCAAAACATTCTGCCTGTATTGTTGGGCATTTGAAGGATAGCAGCTACTGATGTTCAAGGCCTACTGCCCGTGACACATATAACAGCCCATGACACAGATAGTTTGCTCACAACCTCCTGCATTTTAATTAAATACCACTATGCACTTTAGTGTTCACAAAGTTACTATTCCATTTGCCAACAACTTCTCCTATCTCCTATATCTTTACTCAGCTCACCACAACGCCACCAAGACAGCCAGTGTAAGGTAGCATTGCTCAAATGAATGATGTTTTACTAATGAGTATGTCAGACAATTAAGGAGGCATAACACAGTTTCCTGAGCAGAAATTTGACAGATGTTTCCTTCCAGACATGCAAACATAACAAAAGCCTGCAGCAGGCACCTTTGTGCACAGCATATACTGTATGAAGTACGTTTTTGACACAATAAGCTCATGACAGAAGCATAGCAATTTCAGACAGCACAGGAATGTGTACGTTAGCAGCTTCATAAAGCACAGTTCAAGGGAACAAAGGCAATTATTTATGATAAAGGCTCTGTTGAGTTATCACTGGAACTTTTCCTAGTAAATGGTGAACACTGTGTCACAAGGCTCAGGATACGCTTTCATATGCCAGCTATAGCAACTGACCTTCTGTTATTAAAACACTTAACACTCTTATCAGCATGTGCCTCATTGTGTTGTGCGGGAATGTTCTCTCTTATCTTAAAGAGCAACTACACCTCTTGAAAATAATACTATAACTTTTTATATCTGAAGTACTTTTTCTTTTCCCTTATGCTATTCAGAAGATATTCTGCCTGACAGTGCTAGGTGCAATTTGTGAAACAGAACTACACCTGGAGGCTGATGTATCTACTGATGTTCTAGACTCCATCATACCTAATCAACATTGTGACCTCACTGATTATAACATCATGACTAACCAGTAGGTGTCACTCACTTTATGACAGATTATGAAATTGGCTCAGGATTTTAAAGCCCCTGATTGGTTGTTAGCCATGCACTGACAGTGTCTAGTGCATGGCTAACATCAAGTGTTTGCAAACTGAACGCAGCACATAAAAAAACAAATCCATGCCTGCTACAATCACTCCCCTGACCACTCATTCACTTGCTCTACTCCTCAATGGTTGACTAGCACTGCAACTTTCCCGTTGCCTGCACGCCCGCTTGCTTGTTTCTGCTGTCCCTCACCTATGCTCTCCTGGCTGCGAAACAGCAACTAAGCTGTTAACTTTCTGCCTCAGACTCAACTGAAACAAAACAAAAAAAATACCAGCATCTAGAGTTCTCTTTACTGTTTCTTTGTTGCCGCCGATATCGCAGTGAACGTTCACTCCTCCTCACTGGCAGCACAATCACCCAATCACTGACACGTGGCTCCAGTTTAAAAGAAATAAATTTCAAAAAAATGGGGATTGGGAATTTAATAGAAATTGTGTGTCTGTGTGTGTGTGTAAGGGGGAACCATCACAACCACTTCAAAAGTGCAACTACGATGGCTATAGCTGGACAAAAGGCCATTACTCAAAAAAAAAAAAAAAACACCCAAGTCCTGCAGGTGGAGAAACTATTCTATTTAAAATAAATACACAAATTTTACTTTTTTAATCAATTCTATTAATTCTCATTCTGACATGCATGCCCAATTCACATGCCCATTTCATAAGCACAATAAGACACTCTGGGGGTGTGTACGAGACACTTCCAGTGCACAGCCAGGGGCCGAAGGCACTTGGTCTGTGGCCTCAAGCCCTACTACGCCCCTGGCTGTGCATTAAAAGTGTTTAGAACACACACCATAGTGTTTTATTGCTTACTTGGTCACTTGTGATATCACAGTCACAGTGTTGATGAGCTATGAAGGGGAATACAACTAAGCATGTCTAATCACAGCTACAGACTGTTCTACACATCACATCTAGTGCTGTTGAGAGAAAGTCATTTGACTGATAAAATTAATAAGATAAAATATTTCTCAAGTAAAAAGTAACTACTTGCTACTTTTTTCTGTCTTATTGTTTTCAATGCTGCTACAGTAGCTCTTCATGAAGAAGTATTTTCTTTAATAAAGGAGAACAAAGTGAACCAAAGGAATCTAATTAGAAAAAGCTATCTATTCCATGAAACATAATAGACAGTCTGCAACTGGAGCAGAAAACACAACCTTAAAGCAGCAGCATTTGTTGATCACAATGTAGTTTTTTTCTAACAATAATGTTTGTCTTACAAAAAAAACAAAACAGTACACCCATTTTGTTTTCTTTCATTCATGAATTAAGACACATGATTTTGACATTTTTAAAAGTCCCCACTATCATGCCATCCTTGCCATAAACAAAGTCTGGTCAGAGCCAATATGGCTGTGGAGAGCTTTTAGGAGTGGCAAGAGCATGGAAAAGAATATGCGGTGCTTTTGCTACAGCCGTGATTACAGTACTGCACATGCGTGATACTCACACATGTGCATTTTGCCTTGTAGTCAGCCCTGTTCAACATGGCAGTACTGCCATAACAATGTATGCACGATAGTCACGCATGCACAGTTTAAGTCAACATCACCATGGTGCACTGCTGCAGCTGTGGAACAGAAACGTAGTGCACTGGGAAGTGAGTATGTTTATGCAGCTCGTGGAAGAGGAAGGACTGCATAAACAGAATCACTGGAAACTATGTAAGAGCATTGTGGCAGCACATCAAACAGCAATCTGGTTACGTGCTTCCTCAGTGCTCTTATACAAATCTGATGATGGCATAATATCTGTGGAGCTTGGCCCATGCAGCCGTACAAGTCAGACTCAGGAGGAGTCTATTAACAAACTAGAGATCTGGTCTGGGGCTTGCTCGTCATCACAGTCATCTTCTTTTCTAAGCAGTAATTTCTGTCAAATGTGCATTAACCATATTGATCTCAGTGCTGGTAGACTACTTCTGGTTTTCCACTGATTGCATTAGGTGGGGGTAGTAGTAGTCTTGAAGTGGTAGCTGCCGGTGGTGGCATGCTCTGTAAAAAAGTGGTCCCCATGCTCATCTGCACATTTTAGAAATGATGCCTTTCCTTGTTTTTGCTGTACAGAAACTGACCCCTTTAACACAAAAACAAGGAGTCAGTTATGGCCTCTATACCCCCAACCCTTTTCACTTCAAGTGAGGAACGTCATTATGGGTTTGCATCAGATGTATAGTGGCAGCCATAGATGCATAATATTGTTAAACAGTAATCAACTCTACGTAAAAGCTCTTTTTTTTAAATGAGTGCTTTCTTAATGTTTCCAATACCACTCCACCCATTTGTACGCTGCTCCTAGATTTCTGTGCTCCAAGTGCATTATTTTACATTTTTGTGTTTAGGACAAAAAGACCTTTCAAATGAGGGTAGTCACTGTTCTAAATTCGTTATAGTTTTTTACGTTTCCTTGGTCATTTGGTCATGTGCAAGAAACATCTTGTGATAGAACGACATTTCAGAGGTGTGTCAGAGACAAGTCCAATGCACAGCAATCTACAGTGGGCTTGTCCCTGACAGACCAATGAGCATGTAAACAGACTGTGACACCAGTCACAGTTTCACAGCTGGAAGCCACTCTAGTTTAAAGAAATGAAGCGCTTCAATGAGAGAGCTTCATTCCTTTTATTTATGCCCTTACCGATCTTATCATTTGTCTCCCCACTCACATTGCAGATGTCTGGGTACCCAGCCATACACTTCATCCCCTTCTCTCTGTGCCATAAACAGTAAACAGTCCTAGCAGTAAAGAACAAATAAATATAATTTATCCTTCCCCCGACAGATGTCCGTGTTGAACTTGTTTGTGTCTCTGTGTGAATGGGAGTGTATGTTCTTGTCCCTGAGCTCCTCTCTCTCTCTGCAGTGCTTCATCTGTGCCACAGTGCCCAGCCTAAGCATTGCTGTCTGTGATGGTACCCACTGACCCACCCTGTGGATCGGAGCAAGAGTGCTGAAATGTGAAGCAGCATTGCCTGCAGAGCTGTAGCTTAACCCTGGACTGCGGGGGGAGAGAGAGACACACAGGCTGCAGGAACAAACACTGAGAAGAAGAGGCAAGAGTGCCCCCTGAAAGAGAGCACAGGGTTGAAAGAGGTGGTGAGTGACACCAGTGTCAGGGACAGAGTGGAGAGAGCACCCAAACAGTGACAGCAACATGCTGAGATGTGGTGAGTAAGCGGAATGAGTGATCATCAGGTGACAGGCTGTCACTATTCCAGCACCACCTTGGTAGTGTGAAATTGGGGGGCAGTGCAATGTATTGACCATAACCATGATGACCAGTGGCTACCAGATCTGCAACTGAACAAACGTTCATTTCAATGGGTGGCCATTCCCTTAGTAGTGTCTACTCCCTCCTCCCTCACCCATGAGACAGACACAGCAACAGTGAGAGCTGCTTCCAGTGTGGCATATATATGCAGGTCCAATCCATTCCAGTCAGAGATGGTGTCAACACCCCCTCCCCTTAAAACAGAGAAGTGGAGTACAGTGTGCTCCTGAGCTCGGTTGCCATCCATTTTATTGCCACTCACTCTTGCAGCATTTTGCTGTCGGTCTGATTCTCTGTTTGTTTTTCTGAAGCCCAGTGGAAGTGAACAGCACATACAGAGAGGCAGAAAAAAGTGGCAGCAAGAGTGCTGTGACTGGGACAGAGAGCAGTGCTGCAGAGTTGTCCTTCCGCCGTGGGGGAGCGGAGGTCAGAGAAAGAGAGAGAGACCAGAAGAGACACAGTGAAAACAAACTTGGTGCATCTATTCCACCACTGCACAAGAGGAGCACCCAGACAGAGACAGAGGCAAATATGTGGGTCATATATCTGCCCCTTCACATTGACTAGCACAGTGTAGGGTGGATGCTGGATGAGCCCCCCTGGGCAATTGCTGCCACCTACACATCCAGCTCACATAAGAACATATGGAACAATCTGCAGTAGCCAGAGACTGATGTAGGTTACTCATCTTCCCCTCCACACCCATCCCACTCCACACAGGTTGGTACAGTGACAAGGTGACCTAAAGGTGGGCAGCCCAAGGCAAATAGTGGACTGTGGCCTGGCAGAAGTTGATGATTGGTGCCCCCTCCAATACCGTCCCACCACTGCACATTGGCTACCCCAGCCAGAGATAGAAATGTGAGTTTCACATTCGCCACACCACAACTGTTTCAATCTAGCCTGGTGGACTCCAGGTGGGTAGAAATGGGGCTGCGGTCCAGATCCACTGGGTGGCCCGAGGCCATTGGCACCCAACACACCATTCCACATCTCTGCACATGTGAAGCATTTTCTCCTTCCATTCCATCGCCTGCACATGAGGAGCACTCTGTAGGAGCCAATGGCAGACGTGGTTCACACATCTAAAGTAAAGTAAAACTTTATTTATATAGCGCCTTTCCAAAACCAAGGCGCTTCACATTTAAAATACAATGCACAAACATATAATCTCATTAAAACACCAAATATAACAATAATTTAATATTCTGGGAAGGCTAAATTAAAAAGGAATGTTTCCAGATCAACCTTAAATCTATCAACAGTCAGGCATTCTCTTAACTGATTAGGTAGAGAATTCCACAGGGTAGGTGCATCGAAAGAAAAAACAAGGGCCCCAGATGTTTTCAAGTTAACCCTGGGAATCTCTAGCAATCCCTCATCAATGGATCAGAGAGGATGGAGGGTGCAGTTGGGAGTCAGGAGATCTTGCAGGTAGCTGGGTCCCTGTTCATGTAGGGCTTTAAAGGTTAGCAAGCCAACCTTAAAGGTGATCCATCACTAAATAGGCAGCTAGTGCAGTCTGCACAGCACAGGTGTAACATGACTGGCCCTTGATGTACCAGTCAAGAGTCTGGCCGCAGTGTTCTGCACTAACTGCAGGCACCAGATATCAACCCCAGGAAGCCCTAGGTAGAGGGCATTGCAGTAGTCAAGGTCGGTGGTGACAAAGGTGTGGACCAATGTTGGAAAGTTATCCTGGGGAACCAGGTGTTTCACCCAGTCGATATTCCTCAGATGGTAAAATGAGGATTTAACCATGGCTGACACCTGAGATCTCAGGGTCAGGCCATCATCAAAAATAACACCTAGGTTATGCACCTGGTCTGAGGTGGTGAGCTGAACACCATCAAGTCATAAGCCTGATGCCTATCCAGCCCCTAAACCCACCCTCAGATGACCTGGGTCCACAGCCATCACTTCAGTCTTGTCTGGATTCAGTCTTAGTCAGCTGGAGCTCATCCAGTCCTTGATTTTGGCGAGACAGTTGTTTAGCGCAGAGACTGCATCAATCTGTCTGAGTAGAAAGGACATATATGGTTGAGTATCATCTTCATAGCAGTGAAAGCTCAAACCATATTGCCTGATGATATCTCCTAATGGCAGCATATACACTGCAAACAACACGGGTGCCAATATGGATCCCTGCAGCACCCCGCAGGACAGGGGGAGGGCGTCAGAGGAATAAATTCCAGTGACCACCCTCTAAGAGCTGTCAGTGAGGAAAGATCAGAACCATTCGAGGACTGTACCCAACAGCCTGCAAAGAAGTCACAGTCACTCCAAAAGCACACCATGGTCCACAGTGTCAAATGCTTGTCTTGCCTCTCAACCATGAAGTGTGCCATATTTATTCATTCCTTGTAGTGCAGAGTTTTTCAGCAGCACCGTCTCATTCTTGTGAGTGTGTGGTTCTATGGTATAGAAGAAAAAATTACTCACCTTAGTAATGTTGTTTCTTCTAATGGAGTCTTGCTATATTATGACATATGCAGTATAACCCCAGGTTAGAACTGCTCCGGAGGTGAAAGAGTTAACTTCCATGCAGGGCATGGAATCTTGAGCACGAGCTTGGTTGAACACTCTGTCTGTTGAAGCTCAAACTTAAACTGTCAGATCTTACGAGCAAAAACTCACTAAGGTTCTGTGTGGAAGCCAGAACCTACACTAGCCACTGGCTACTAACTACAAAACACTTTTTGATCTTGATCCCAAAACAAAGACTCAAGTCGGGGGATTCAAGAAGAAACTTAAGCATAACACCTAAGCACCCTAGAAGGGTGAAATGAAGTGGGCATCAAAGAAGTGCCAACATTGCACTGCCCACCCACATCCCAAAATCAGAGGTTCTGAGAGGGGCAGGCTGGGGTGGAGGTCATAATATAGCAAGACTCCATTAGAAGAAACAATATTACTAAGGTGAGTAATTTTTTCTTCAAACAACATGAAGTCTTGCTATATTATGACATATGCAGACTACACAGCAGTACCTCCATGGAGGAGGGACAGAACCTACTTGGGAAATAGGTTTTAAATACCTAAGGTGTTAAACGAGCATCACTCCTAGCCTGATATCCAAGGAGTAATGCTTAGTAAAAGTGTGAACTGTTTTCCAGGTAGCTGCTTGACATATCTTAGGATAGGAATGTCCTGGCAGCAGCCAGAGATGCAGCTGTACCTCTGGTAGAGTGAGCCTCAGGACTGAGGGAGGAACCTTACCCAGTTTTTCATAACAGAATTGATACAAGAGACAATCCACCTGGCAATGGATCTTTTAGTGGCAGGTTTCCTTTACCAACCTCACCATAGGTGAGGAGCAATTGGAAGGATTCGAACCTGTGACCCTTGGTACGTTCTATATAGTAACTAAGGGCTCTTTTGACATCTAAACTGTGCAATCTCCTCTCACCAGAGGAGGAATGGTCAGTGAAGTACACATGGAGAGACATGGATTGATTAAGGTGAAAGTCTGAAACCACCTTAGGCAAAAAACTTCCTGTTAGTCCTGAGGACTACCTTATCGCTGTGAAAGGAGATGAAATCAGGCTCCACTGACAAGGCTTGTAGCTCACTTATGCACCTGGCAGAAGTGATGGCTACCAGAAACACAGTTTTCCAAGTCAAGTACTTCAGGTCTGCTGAAGACAATGGCTCAAAAGGGGGTTGCATAAGCTGAGCGATGCAAATATTAAGATTCCAAGCAGGGGCAGGATCCCTGAACGGGGGATTGGTGCGAAGCAACCCTTTAAAAAAACTTGGAGAACACAGGGTGAGCTGATAAAGAAGAGGGCTTACCTGCTGACAAGAAGACAGACACAGCTGCCAAGTGCACTTTTAGGGTAGCTGGTCTCAGCCCCAAGGAATTCAAATGCACCAAATAATCCAGGATCGTGGGCACACCAGCAGATTCTGGGGAAATATGTTTACCAGCACACCATATGGAAAATCTTTTCCATTTTGAATTATAGGTAGCCCTGGTGGAAGGCTTCCTAGAGGCCTTCAAGATATCCAATGCACCTTGAGAAAGGTGTAGGTCAGCAAACTCTAACTCTTCAAGAGCCAAGCCTTGAGATTGAGAGATTTGAGGTTCGGATACCAAACTCTCCCCATTGCACAGGTTAACAGGTTGTGATTCCTGGGAAGGCATAGGGGAGGGTGGACTGCTAAGGACATGAGGAGTGGGTACCAGGGCTGCCTGGCCCAATCTGGAGCAATCAGGATCATCTTGCAGGATTGAGATCTGATTCTGACTAGCACTTGAAAAGAAGAGGAAAGGGGGGAAAGCATAGAGAAACTTCCCTTCCCAACTGAGAAGGAAGGCATCCAGAGGGACTGAGCCCAACACTGGGGGCCTGCAGCAAAAAGGAAAGTTGGTGATTGTCTGGGGCTGCAAAGAGATCTATTTGCGGAGTGCCCCATCTGGCAAATATTACCTCCAGTACCAGGGGATCCAGTACCCATTCGTGATGGCCCTGGGAAATCCTGCTGAGAGCATCCGCTAGGACATTGTCCTTGCCTGGAAGGTGAACTGCTGTAAGGGAGGCATTCAGAGAGTAAGCCAGAGACCCCAACATCATTGCTTTGGTGCACAAGGCCGTAGACCGAGTGCCCCCTTGCTTGTTGATGTACCACATTGTAATGGTATTGTCTGTTCTGACCTGAACTACCTTGTTCCGGACAGATGTGGAGAAAACCTGAAGTGCTAGAAAAACTGCTCTGAGCTCCAGCAAATTGATGTGGAGCAGGGATTCCTGAGGGGACCACAGCCCTTGGGTGGAAAAAGTCGCTCATGTGAGCTCCCCACCCCAGGAGGGATGCATCTGTAGTAGGGTCAAGGAATGAGACTGGGGGTGAAGGGAACTCCCTGTCTCAGATTGTTCTGATCCTGCCACCACTGAAGGCCTGGATCAGAGTTCGAGTCACTGGAATCAATTTGGTTAGGGGCTCCGTCCTTTGAGACCAAAAGGCTCTCAAATGGAACTGAATGTCCCTCATCTGAAATCTCACTCCCTGCACTACTGCTGTAGAAGCAGCCATGTGCCCCAGGAGCTGTAGGAAATGCCTTGCTGGTCGAGAGACCTGCAGGGTGAAGAGGAGGCCAGAGACACCAGGGTCCTTGCTCTCTCCAGAGGAAGGAAGGCTCTGGCTTCTTTTGTGTTCAGTTCTGCGCCTATGAAGGTGAGAAGCTGGACAGGCTCCAGAACTGACTCTGGAAGATTGAGAAGGAAACCTAGAGATGTAAGCAGCTGCTGGGTTACTTGCAAATGAAGTTTGACCTGTTCTGAAGACTGGCCTACAATGAGCCAGTCGTCCAGATACGGGAAGATGGCAATCTTTTGCCTTCTTAAATGAGCAACTGCTACTGCCAGGCATTTTGTGAACACCCTTGGAGCCGAGGAGAGGCCGAAGGGCATTACTCTGAACTGGTAATGGCCTGAGGGCAGTTCGAATCTGAGGTACTTTCGATGGGAGCTTCTGATGAGAACATGGAAGTAGTCATCCTTGAGGTCCAGGGAGCTAGCCAGTCCCTGGCCTTAGAGAGGTAAAATAATCCTCAGAGTCACCATTTTGAACTTTGGTTTTAAAAGGGTGCTTGTTTAGATACCTGAGATCCAGAATGGGCCGCCATTCTCCTGTCTTTTTTGGGGTAAGGAAGTACCTGGAGTACAACCCTTTGCCCTGGTGTATGGGTAGAATCCTTTCCATGGCTCTGAGAGCCAGGAGGGCAGAAACTTCTGCTTCCAGGGCAAGTGTCTCTGATGGGTTTGCAGGTGGAAAAGATCTGGCTCTCATCTTCGGAAATTTTTTGAAGCTGAGAACCAGTCCCTGGCTTACTACTTCCAGGACCCACTTGTCTGATGTTAAAGACTTCTAGTCCTGGACAAAGTAAGCCAGCCTGCCCCCTACTGGTAGTGGAGAATTTGCCCTGGCTACCCCATCAGGGAGCCTGTTTTGCAGGGGCTTTGGGTTGAGGGGTAGAAGCAGGCTTACTAGAACCCCTTCTGCCCCTTCCTCTAAAGAACCCCCTCTGGGCATAAGCAGAAGAGGAGGCCTGGGCTTGGTAAAATGGCCTATGAAAAGGCCTGCCCCTGCCCCTGACATGCAGCCTTTGAGGAGTGACTTGCCTTTCTTTGGCCTGTGCACTCCTATAAGTGGTCCTATACTCATCCATTTTCTTCATATAATTCTCTGTCTGCTCCCCAAACAGAGAATTTCCCACAACAGGAAAATCCATAGCCTTAGACTGGGTATCCTGTGACAGGGCAGTACATCTGAGCCAGGCCATTCTGCGAAGAGACACAGATGTAGCCATAACTCTAGATGAAACATCATTAGAGTCTACAGAAGCATGAAATTGCACCTTGGATGCCTCAATACCATCCGCAGCCACCTGCTCTAGCTCCCTGGCAAGCTGTTCAGGGGCCTGTTTTGCTAGGGCCAGGACAGTATCCCACCTGGATTTCTGGTACCTAGCTGCATAAGCCATATAATTTGCCTGTCTGAGTCCCAAAGATGCTGCCATGTACTGCTTTTTTGCCGTGGCATCCGTCCTCCTGGAATCCTTTTCAGGAGGGTGAGAAGCTAGAGGAATATTAGCCTTGTCACAGGCTGCAGCCTGCACTACCCCATGGCTGCACTGCTGAGATAGAAACTCCGTATCAGAGCCCGATAAAGCATACCTCTTGTCCATCCTTTTATCCACAGGAGGATAGAATAAGGAGTTTTCAGAATTTTACTGTCTGTTTCCTGAAAGATTTATGCAAGGAATAGACAGTCTCCTAGACTCTGGAATATCCATCATTTCCACAAAATCAGCTCTTCTTGATCATCAACAGCTTCCTCAACAGGGAGTTGCAGAGTGTCAACAACTTTCTTGTAAAACAAAAAATGAGAGGGACTCAGATAGCCTGGGAGGATACTCTGAAGGTCTGTCTGGAGATGTCGTTCAATGGGCACATCCAGACTGTCAAAATCACACTCACTCTCCTCGTACTCCTCCTCCCCTTCCCCTGGTTCATAAAAATCTTCAAAATCATAATCTTGAACCGAGGGAACCGACCGAACCGGGCGCTTACCCAATGGTGCCGGTTCGGACGGGACTGGGGAAAGAGACTGGACAATCTGAATAGCTTTGGCTATTTCCTCAGCAGTTGGAGAAAGAACTTTTGGCCCCAAACTAGCTGACCTTCTAACCCTTTTAGTTGGAACTGGCTCCTCAGAGCTGGCTCTTCGTTTGCCTGAGGAAGCATTGCCCTGGTCAGAGGGCACTCCCTCAGGTTCGGTTGGAACCGAACCGGGCTGGCCATCCGGGTCAGCGGACTTTTTGGCCTCCCTTTCCCTGAGCCTACCAACTCTTTTTTCCATGGTGGCAGCAGGAAAACATTTACAAATCTGGCAGTCTGCATTGAGGTGGTCAAACCCCAGACAATATACACATATGGTGTGTGGGTCAGCCTTGGCAAAGGCTTCCCCACAGAGGCAACAGTGCTGAAACCCAGTGGGTCCGGTTTTTCTTTTGGGTTTCTCAGACATAGTGCCAGCCTAACCAAAACTTGCCCGTTAACGGCAATCCACCAAGTAAGACTCTCTCAATGTTCCCAAATCGTCGCTGGGTCGCGGAAACCGTAATAAAACTGCGCTTAGAACTGATAAGAACTGGGAACTGCACTCTGAAGGGCTAGAATGTAATTTTAAACCCTCTGATAGGTTCAAACCAAACTGAAAAAGACGTTTACAAGTCCACACAGAAGAAAAATAAAAAGTAAGCCTATCTATTACTTACAATCCACAGACAGAGCTTGAACCGAGCGATTGCGGTTAAATTTCGGTAAAATAAACCGAGAATTACACTTTAAAACCGACAAACAGACTGAGCAGCAGGAGGAATCTCCGGAGCGACTGTTCAGTGAGGCGGAGTAAAGAATCTGACAGTTTAAGTTTGAGCTTCAACAGACAGAGTGTTCAACCGAGCTCGTGCTCAAGATTCCATGCCCTGCATGGAAGTTAACTCTTTCACCTCCGGAGCAGTTCTAACCTGGGGTTATATTGCATATGTCATAATATAGCAAGACTTCATGTTGTTTGAAAATTATTAATGCACACATTATAAACTGATATTGGGAACTGGGATTCATAACATAGATGAAGGAGGCCAAAAAATATCCTTGCACACATTACAAAGAGACTGTTGGGAGCTGAGATACAAAGCATTGCAACTGCAACAGGATAACATTTCAATAGCACAAATTACAAAGGCTTTTGGGACTGGAATACATAACATAGCTGGTGCAGCACTGCAAAATTACAACTATGCAAATTAGAAATAGATAGCTGGGGATGGGAATACATGGCATAGAAGGTCTGGCAGAGGCAAACTATTACTGCGCAAATTCTAAACAAAAAGGTGCTGAGATACATAGCGTTGCAGGTGCAGTGGTGCAAAATTAGTTATACCTATTACAAAAAGATTGTTGTGGTTGGGATACGTTACGTAGCAGGTGCTTATTTCCAAATCACGTTACTCAGAGACCCTGGGTTCTGGCAGTGGTCTTGGACAGCAAGTGACTACTGCTGAGTAACTGGAAATCTAACACAATTCCTACAACAAGAGAGTGGGTTAATTATATGGGTATGACAGCTAATAATAATAGAATTAGTTATTTAACTCTAGAGTAATCTAGCAAATTTGGATAAAGACTGGAGCTGTAACTGTGAATGTCCTGTCCCCAGACAGCCTGACAAGCAATCTGGGAACTGTCAGGAGACACACTTCAGAGGAACAGAGGGGGCAGTCTGGAGGATATGAACACAGGAGCTCTTCTATGTAGCTTGGGCCCAGATCATGCAGGGCCTTGTTTGGATGTTAATAAACCTACCTTGAAGGAGATACATCACCTCACTGGCACACAGTTCAAAGTACACAAGACGGAAGAGATATGCACAGAGCAAGACACCCCATCAATCAATAAAGCCATGGCGTTCTGCACCAACTGCAAGTGGCACAAAAATACTCCTGATATCCTGAGAGAAAGGGCATTACAGTAAGCCAGTCTAGATGTCACCCAGGCATGAGCCAGTATCTTTAGGTTCTGAGAACTAAGATAGGGATAGATCTGGGGGATATTCCTGTGATGGAAAAATCCATCATGGACCATTGACGACACCTGATGTTCTAGTCTCAGATTTTTGTCCATAATGATGCCCAGATTCTTCATCCTGTCTGAGGCAGTAAGCTGGGTAGAGCCAACATATAATCCAGATAAATCCCCCCCCAGTCCAGCCACATTCCAAATACCTGAATCCACCAGTAACACTTCAGTCTTGTCTGGCTTCAACCTGAGCCAACTTAAAGCCATCCAACCATTGATTACAGTAAGGCAATCATTAGGCACACCAACTGCATTTCTCTCCCCAGGGGCAAACAATAGGTACAGCTAAGTATCATCGCCATACTGTAGCAATGGAACTACAAACTGTACCTACCTATGAATCACCTCACCCTGCGGCAGTATATGCACTGCAAATAACATGGGTGACAAAATTGAACCTTGTGAGACTCCACATGTCAGGGCTGGTGGGTGTAAAAGAAAATTTCCCCATGCAACCTGCTGTACAATGCTGGAGAGGAAGGACTCTGGTAGCTTAGGACTCTCAGGTCCCAACTGTTATTTTCTGTGGCCCAAGTTTCTGTGATAGTTACTAGATCCACTATTTCCTGGAGCTCTCTAATTTTATTTCCCAGACTCCTGGCATTAAGACAGATCCCTTTCTGTCTTTATCCTGATTCCCTTTTGTTTTTTCCTATTCCTTCAACCTTACTATTCCCTAGTCTCCTTCATTTTTTATTTTTCCTGCTGAATGTAGTCTTTGTCAGCTGTCCCTCAATGGCCCCTTCACCTAACTTAATTTGAACGTCAACCTTACTGTTACCCACCTTGCAACTTCTAGTCCCCTGTTCAGTGAGAGTCTTAGCTAGGTTTCCCACCTACTCTCCCTTCTCAGTGGTTCCTCTAGCCTCAATGTTCCCCACAGTCAGCTTAAATGTCCAGTGTAGATGTCTGCCCCAGGGCACTGGCCCATTCTCTAGTTAGGTTAAGGCCATCACCCTTGAATAGTCTCTTGTCCCAGAAGCCCAACAGTCCCCCCAAAAGTGGTACCCTTCTCCTGACATTATACCTTCAACCACCCATGTAACTCCTCACTCTCTTACTTCCTTACTCTAGCATTCCCATTCCCCCATTTCCACACAGGGAGTACCTCAGAAAAGCCCAGAAAGCAAAGTGTGTCTTCAAACTGTCCCCCAGCCTCTATAAGTTCTGCTTCACTGGCTGGTTCACCAGATCACTGGCACCTAAGTGTACCAGAACCCCCATCTCACCCTCTCTATCTCTGCCATCCTCCTATCCTACTTATATCTCAGATGGCTGGTGCGCCAGGAAGGCATCTGACCATTTCAATCTCCTTCCCTCCTCTGCCCACCACCCTCTCTATTCCCCTAATAATTGAGACCCCAATCACTAAGACTCTCCTTGTTGACTTCCTCTTGTACAACGCCCCAGGTACCAGAGTTGCCCTGCCTATTTCCCCTGATTGAATCTGAGTCCTCCCTGACACAGTCAGGTACCTGAGCCTCCTCCAAGGGTGCAAAGTTATTGCCCATTCCTTACCATGCATCACTATGCATCCCAGCATTCAACTGGCCCTACCCACTGCTTTGTCACACTGCTCTGACACTTTGAGGTAATCAGATAAGAAATAAGAGGATTGCACTGGTGATTGCTAGTCTGATTTTCACATTTTAACAGGATTGTACTGAGTCTTTTGGTACACGTATAAATAATCAGAATAAAATAAAGCTATATATACACAGCAAATTAAACAAAAATGAAAATATTAGAGGAGAAAAATTTAAATGATAATACAAGTTGTATAGATTCACTGATCCAGCATAAAATGTTAAATTTCATAAAACTGGTTGTTTTTAATAATGCACAGAAGGAACAAATTCGTCAACAACATTGGGCAATGCCTAAAAGTGGAAAGAATGAAACCAACAGCAAATGGTCAGGGAAACCAGTTTCATAAGACATGGGACCCCATATTGCACGCAATCGAAGATGATACTTGGCCACTGTAAAGTCTGGATCTATGTATGGTATGCATTTACTAAGCTTCCTAGGACCATTTGAACTACCCAGTGCATAATGTTACTTATCTCATTGCATCCCAGGTATACTATGTCTGTTATTTTTATGTTCACTGACAGGTAATGTTGTACTTAAAGATGTAATTCTGTAAGTGTGATTGTAAAACTAAGACAAGAAGTTGTTGCTTATAATGATGAATTTGCTTACCTTTCTCCATAAAACATGTCTTCAAAAAAAATATTGAAACCACTGACCTTGACTATGAAAATTTGATATAGGACTAGAGCTGTCCAGAATGTGGAATTCTGTTAGAAGAATTTGTGTGGAATTTCAATTCTGCTACTGAAAGGCTTTCAGAAATCTTTTTTTAATTCTGTGGAATTCTGAAAAGCATTTCTATGTAAACCACCAAATAATATTCCGTAGATTATAAAATCCATGAAATACTATTCTGTGATTATGTTATTATGTGGTTTACCAAACAATAGTCCATGAGTAACATTAACCATGGAATATGATTCCACAGTAACATTCTACCTTTAGAAGTTTGGAATTCTGCCTCCTGCTCCCAAAATGGTTTTAGAATTTTTTTTTTACATTCTGTGAAATTCTGACAAGCATTTCAATGTAAACCATGGAATAATATTCCATAGACTATACAATCCATGGAGTACTATTTCATGATTATATTATGTGGTTTACTGAAATTGAATCACCAGGTAACATTAACCATGGAATATGATTCCACAGTAACATTCTACTTTCAAAAGTTTGGAATTCTGCTTCTGATGGAATTCTGGTGGAAGCAGAATTTGAAAATTCCACACAGTTCTATATTGGACACATAGGGGTCTCTTCACAAATGTGTGGATTTCCTATGTGCTGCGTATCTCAGGTACATAGGAAACCCTAAGTTGGAATGCTGCACAGCAGGGATCACAGCAGGTGTGCAAGCCCCTTGCAGAAATGATACCCTGGACGATCCCACAGCTATGTGCCACAGGTGGTCTGGGGGTGTGTTGGGGGGCAGCTGGAATCAATACCATTCACTAAGGTACCAAGTGCTGGGCGAGGGGAGCACTACTTACACAAGGCGAGACCCTGCCATAACTGTTACACACCCCCACCAATTACACCTTCCAGCTCTGGCAGGACGTGGATTGCCCCCACCGTACTGCCCCAGCCCAACAAGTTGCATGGTATGGTTGGGTCAACCATTCAGGTACTCGCCCATATGATTGAAATTCCCAGGACCCATGCCTGCCCAGAATCCCCTGCTCAGGCGGAACAGAAAATCCACTATGGGACCCAGGATAGGCATCCCATTGGATGCCTGCCCAGTTCACATGATCTTCCCTTGCACACCTGCATGCTGGTGAGGCACAGCCATGGACAGGTGCCCTGTGGGTGCTAATGGTTGTGAATAGCGCACACCCTGTGCCTGTCCAGAGCCAAGTAGTTATGTGGGCGTTATAGGCGCATTTCATGTAAATAAGCCACACCTTTGTGAATAGGCCACATACTGAATAATTTATAAAATCATATGTAAAACAGACATTCCTGTGATACAAAAATTTAGGGCTTCATATGTTACATTGAAATTTGAAAGATAATGTGTATCTCTACACTGTACATAAAAGTGTTTGAGAAAAAGTTAATGGACAAAGCTAGACACAAACATAAAAGGAGCCGCAGTACAAAATGATAACTGTACACATTATAAACAGACTGTCAGTACTGTGGTACATAACATTGGAGGGGCAGCACTGCAAAATGATAATTGTACAAATTATAAACAAAACTGCTGGCACTGTGATACAGTAACATAACAGTAGCAGCAGTGCAAAATGATAACTGTGCAAATCATAAACAGACTGTTTGTACTGGGGTTACTGGGGTATAGCATGGAAGGTGCAGCCATGCAAAATGATAATTGCTCAAATTATAAACACACTGTTGGTACAGGGATACATAACACCACAGGAGAAGCGGTGCAAAATGGTAATTGTACAAGTTATAAACACACTGTTGGTACAGGGATACATAACACCATAGGAGAAGTGATGCAAAATGGTAACTGTACAAGTTATAAACATACTGTTGGTACTGGGATACATTAACGTATTAGGAGCAGCAGTGCAAAATGATAACTGTAAAAATTATAAACAGACTGTTCATACTGGGATACATAACATAGCAGGTGCAGCAGTGCAAAATGATAATTGTACAAATTGTAAACAGACTATTGGCACTGGGATACATAACGTAGCAGGTGCATCAGAGCAAAATGAATGGTAATTGCGCAAATTATTAACAACCAGATCGAAACATGTGTAACACTTGAGGAGAAAAGAAAATCAACTTTTCTCACTACAGTTTTCCAATGATGAATGCTTTAATACAAAATTAAAATAGAGGTTGACAAATAAACAGAGTCCAAGCTATTGCCCAATGTTCCCACACTTTGGCTATCACAGCCTTCGTCAGGGGGCGCCGCTCCCCAAGTGCTACACATTTTATATGTTTGCTCGTGCAGCGCACAAGAAACATATTGAGGTAGTACAGCATTGCAGAGATGTGGCAGTGTTGTGGCCAATGCAGGGGATGCCTTAATGGGTGCATCTCTCAGCCACCAATCAACATACAAGCTGCCAATGATGACAGTTTCAGAGCAAGCGCCGCACTTGGAAGAAATCTGCCACTCCAATTAGGGATAGTTTCATCATTGCAGTGGCAGATCTCTTCCCCCCCTTCCCGGCAACCAAGCACATTCCAGCCATGTGCATTACAGTACACAGTAATGCGCATGACTGGAGTTATGAGCAATTTGTTTGCTTAGTGTGCCTTTCCTGGTGAAACATATTAGTAAATAAATGAGCCATGGCTTTGCATAATTGGCAGCTTCTGCCACCCACCACACACTCCCCCGAAAGCTGGCATCAGGGTGCACAATCCCCGTGTCTGCATGTATCCCCCCTTCCCCATTAATGTGGCACACTGAAAGCGCACCCCAGTCTGCCAAACTAATTATATTTCTGACACTGGGATGCCCGCTCACGATGTCAGATGACTCCCCCCAAGCCTGAACATATATTTTGCTGACAACGTGATGCCCAATCTCCATGTCAGCATGCCCCCCCAACCCCACTGTTGTGGCACACGGGGAGCCCACCCCAGTGTGCCAAAGTAAATCCTTATCATTTTCCGACACAGGGATGCCCATACCCAGTGTCGGATGCACCCCATGCTCCCCTTTCTTTCCCCTGACCTCAGGGTGTTCAATCCCTGGGTCAGCATTGATCCCCACCTCCACTAGTCTGGCACACTAGGAGCCCACCCCAGTGTGCCAAAATAAATTTTTCATACTATGTCACATGTAAAAAAGAAAACAGGCCCCTGAGGTCGTTTTTTTTAAACCTAAAGAAAAAGAAAATGATCCCTCATCATCCTCGACACCCCTCCCCATCCCGATCCTCCCTCTGTGCACCTCACCTCTGCACACTACCCCCCCACCTCATACAAACCTCAGGAGGTCCGGCGCTGCAATCTTCTGTGGACCTGGAACATGTCTGCACTCTTCAAAAGCCAACTGCAAATTGAAGAAAATCACGGCAAGCCCTATAATGGCAGTCGATGGGGGGGTTTCAATTAACTTAGGTTGATATCCCAACCATTTTTGGGAGTTTTGGTCCCAAATTTTCAACATGGGGTTCTTGGGAACCCACTTCATGAACACTGGCACTGTCATTTTGTTTCTCGGTCCCAAAACATGATTTCGCTGTTGCTCTGCGGAATCACCTTTCGGGACCAATTAATGAAATGATAGTGCCACTGTTCATGAGGTGGGGTCCCATAAAGCCCATGTTGCAAGTTTGGTTAAAAAAACTCCAAGAAATGACTGTGTTACAAGCGTGCATTGTGCAGTTTGTATGCATGCTTGTAACTTTTCCAATTTTTAATATTTTCAATCCAAATTTCCAACATTGCCATTTTTCACACCTCCTTATGAACAGTACAGCTTTCATTTTTTGCATCCTGCCCAAAATGTGTTTTTGCACCTGTGGTGCAGAATGGTGCAGTCGCTGTGTGAAATTAACTTTTGGAACAGATTATTGAAATCAGAGTGCCATTGCTCATGAGGAGAGGTCCCAAAAAGGACAAGCTGAAAATGTGGTGAAATCATTCTAAAAAATGACTGTGTTACGAGCGTGCATTACACAGTTTCTACACATGCTCGTAACTTCACCAAGTTTTCATATTTTGACTGCAGATTTTCAACATTGCCATGTTTTCATACCTCCTCATGAACAGTACAGATTTATTTTTTCACATCCTGCCCAAAATGTATTTTCACACCTGTTGCACTGAATGGCGTATCCACTGTGCAAAATCACCTTTCAGGATTCAGTAATGAAATAATAGTGACACTGCTCATGAGGTGGGGTCCCAAAAAGCCCATGTTGAAAATTTGGACTGAAAATACCAACAAATGCCCTAGGCATTAGGGTTTCCAACCGTAACACCCCACCCTGTACAGACCAACAGGCATTGGGGGTGTGGCTTGGGGTCATCGGCCATAGAGGTCATGCCATTCCATCCCCACCCTGAAGCTACTGACCAGCACTGAGGTGTGTCTTGTGGACTTTGGCCCTAATGTTCACCCCATTCTCTTATACTGAACCCATCTCAACTTATTTCCTTATGGAATGGGGTGAGCATGAGGGCTGAAGACCCCAAGGCACACCATGACACCTGATCTGCAGGGTGGGGTGAGTTGGAATGGTGTGAGCGTTATGACTAATGACCCAAATGAACACCCCAATGCATGTCAGTCTCGGTAGGGTGGGAGTTGGCATTAGTTCAATACTTCACTGCCATTCCTATTATGAATCTTTCTAACTCCTGCAGTATCACTGCCAATACCAGCAAGCAAACATTCGGCATTGGCAAATGCTTGTTTAATCTAGTTCAGAGTGTGGGGCTGGCAGACCGTTTTTTAACAGCACTGGCCCTGCACTGCCATTGTGAATTCAACACTTTGAAGTGCTTTTCTGAATTCTTAACAGACTGTATTAGCACAGGGATATAACACAGCAGAAGCAGCAGTACAAAACACTATAAACAAACTGTTAGTACAGGGATACATAACAGCAGGAGCAGCAACTTGAAATGGTAATTGTACAAATTATAAAAAGACTGTTCATTGTGGGATACATAACACAGAAGGTGCAGCAGAACAAAATTATAATTTTACAGATTCTTAACAGACTGCTGCAACTGGGATATGGAACATATTAGGAGTAGCTGTACAAAATGATACATGTACAAATTATAAGCAGGCTGTTGGCACTAGGATACATAACACAGTAAGGCAGTAGAACAAATTATAGTTGTACAAATCAAATACTGTTTGGGGCTGTGATAAATAACACAGCAGATGCAGCCATACAAACTTTTCATCACACAAATATAAAGAGACTGTTTTTACTGAGAGACATAACATAGCAGAAGCAGCAACGGTACTCTGAGCAGCCTGGGTTCAAGACCCAGCTGAGGCACTTACTTCTTTCTCTCCTCTGTTTGTATGTGTTCCATGAATATGCACACCGCAACCAAGTTATTGAAAATGTAATAATTATTTGTGCAGTACCAGGTTGTGCATTAGAGAAAGAGTAATGTGTGCTGCGGGATAGCCCAGGTTCCAGTTGCCTTGGTGGCGCAGCTGGTTAGTGTGACTAGAATAATATTCAGGGTGGTCTGGGTTCAATTATCAGCTGAGGCACTTATTTCTTTCTTGCCTCTGTTTGTATATGTTCCATAAATATGCACACCACACCCATGTGATTTAAAATGTAGTAATTATTTGTGCAACAGCAGGTTATGCATTAGAGAAAGAATAATGTGTGCTCCGGGGACAGCCTAGGTTTCAGTTGCCTTTGTGGCGGAGCTCGTTAGCACAACCAAAATGGTATTCCCAGCAGCCCGGGTTCATGTCCCAGCTGAGTCACTCACTTCTTTCTCTCTTCTGTTTGCATGTGTTCCATAAATATGCACACTGTGGTATACCAATGCTGCAGCGAGAACTTTACAGTAATCTCATCGATACTGACAAGATCAACAGATCACTGTAAAGTCCACTCATAACCCCGGCACTGCTTCCTCCAGTCTTGCACCCCCCCCCAAATCAGCTCTGACTCAGAGACAATTGTAATAAATTACAGGGTGTGGGGGGGACTGCACACAGTTGATTTTCGATGACACAATTCCGATGGCAATTGCGGTCGACATAGTGCCATCGCTGTAACGTTGGGTCGATACATTTTTGTCGAACTGGCATCATAGATCTGCACACCGCACCCATGTGATGGAAAATGTAATAATTATTTGTGCAGCACCAGGTTGTGCATTCGAGAAAGAGTAATGTGTGCTCTGGGACAACCCACATTCCAGTTGCCTTGGTGGCACAGCTGGTTAGCATAACCAGAACGGTACTCCAGGTGACCTGGGTTTAAGTCCCAGCTGAGAAACTTACTTCTGTATCTCCTCTGTTTATATGTGTTCCATAAATATGCACACCACACCCATGTGATTGAAAATGTGGTAATTATTAGTGCAGCACCAGGCTGTGCATTAGAGAAAAAGTAGTGTGTGTTCTGGAAAAGCTCAGGTTCCAGTTGCCTTGGTGGAGCACCTAATTAGCATGACCGGAACAGTATTATGGACAGCATAGGTTCAAGTCCCAGCTGAAGCACTTTCTTCTTTCTCTCCTCTGTTTGTATGTGTTCTATAAATATGCACATTGCACCCATGTGATTGAAAATGTAGTAATTATTTGTGCAGCAATAGGTTGAGCGTTAGAGAAAGGGTAATGTGTGCTCAGGGACAGCCCAGGATCCAATTGCCTTGGTGGTGCAGCTGGTTAGCATGACTGGAACGGTATTACAGGTGGCCTGGGTTCATGTCCCTGTTGAGGCACTTACTTCTTTCTCTCCTCTGTTTGTGTGTGTTCCATAAATATGCACACCTCTCCCATGTGATTGCAAATGTAGTAATTATTTGTGCAGCACCAAGTTGTACATTAGAGAAAGATGAATGTGTGCTCCAGGACAGCCCAGGTTCCAATTGCCTTGGTGTCGCAGCTGGTTAGCATGACCTAAACAGTATTCCTGGTGGCCTGGGTTCAATTCCCAGCTGAGGCACTTACTTCTTCCTCTCCTCTGTATGTGTTCCATAAATATGCACACAACACCCATGTCATTGAAAATATAGCAGTTATTTGTGCAGCACTAGGCTGCTGCATTAAAGAAAGAATAATGTGTACTCCAGGACAGCCTAGGTTCCAGTTGCCTTTATGGTGCTGCTGGTTATCATGACTGGAATGGTATTCCCAGTGGCCTGGGTTCATGTCCCAGCTGAGGTATTTACTTTCTTCTCTCCTCTGTTTGTATGTGTTCCATAAATATGCACACCATGGTATACTGATGCTGCAGCAAGAACTTTACAGTAAACTCATTGATACTGACAAGGTTGACAGATTGCTGTAAAGTCTGCTTGGGACCCCAGCACTGCTTCCTCAAGTCTTCCAACTTCTCCCTGAATCAGCTCTGACTTGGAGACAATTATAATAAATTATGGGGGGTGCAGAGGGCTGCACACATTTGATTTCCGATGGCACAATTCCAATGACAATTGCGGTCAACATACTTCCATCTCAGTAATGTTGGATTGATATATTTTTGTCGAATTGTGGTCATAGAGCCGCATACCACACCCATGCGATTAAAATGTAGTAATTATTTGTTCAGCACCATGTTGTGTATTAGTGAAAGAGTAAAGTGTGCTCCAGGACAGCCCAAGCTCCAGCTGCCTTGGTGGTGCAGTTGGTTAGCATGACCGGAACGGTATTCCAGGTGGTCTGGGTTCATGTCCCAGCTGAGTCACTTACTTTTTTCTCTTCTCTGTTTTTGTATGTGTTCCATGACTATACACACTGCACCCATGTGATTGAAAATGTAGTAATTTTTTGTGCAGCACCAGGTTGTGCATTAGAGAAAGAGTAATGTGTGTTCAGGGACAGCTCAAGTTCCAGTTGTCTTGGTGGTGCAACTGGTTAGCATCACCGGAACAGTATTCTGGGTGGCCTGGGTTCACGTCCAGCTCAGTCACTTATTTCTCTCCTCTGTTTTTGTATGTGTTCCATAAATATGCACATTGCACCCATGTGATTGAACATGTAGTAATTATTTGTGCAGCACCAGGTTGTGCATTAAAGGAAGGGTAATATGTGCTCTGGGTCAACCCAGGTTCCAATTGCCTTGGTGACGCAGCTCATTAGCATGACCTGAATGGTATTCTGGGTGGTCTGGGTTATAGTCCCAGCTGAGACACTTACTTCTTTCTCTCCTCTGTTAGTATGTGTTCCATAAATATGTACATCGGACCCATGTGATTGAAAATGTAGTAATTATTTGTGCAGCAATAGGTTATACATTAGAGAAAGACTAAGGCGTGCTCCAGGACAGCCCAGGTTCCAGTTGCCTGGTGTCGCAGCTGGTTAGTGTGACCCGAACAGTATTCTGGGCAAAGTCCCTGTTGAGGCACTTACTTCTTTCTCTCCTCTGTTTTTGTATGTGTTCCATAAATATGCACACTGCACACTTGTGATTGAAAATGTAGTAATTATTTGTGTAGCACCAGGTTGTGCATTACAGAAAGACTAATGTGTGCTCCAGGACAGCCCAGGTTCCAGTTGCCTTAGTTTCGCAGCTGGTTAGTATGATCAGAACGGTATTCCAGGTGGCCTGTGTACAAGTCCTTGCTGAGGCACTTACTTCTTTCTCTCCTCTGTTTCTGTATGTGTTCCATAATTATGCACACTACACCCATGGGATTAAAAATGTAGTAATTATTTGTGCCGCACCAGATTGTGCATTAGAGAAAGAATAATGTGTGCTCCGGGACAGCCCAGGTTCCAGTTGCCTTGGTGTCACAGCTGGTTAGCATGACCAAAACAGTATTCCTGGTGGCCTGGGTTCAATTCCCAGCTGAGGCACTTACTTTTTTCTCTAATCTGTTTTTGTATGTGTTCCATAAATATGCACACTGCACCCATGTGATTGAAAATGTAGTAATTATTTGTGCAGCACCAGGTTGTGCATTAGAGAAAGAGTAACGTGTGCTCTGGGACAGTCCAGGTTCCAGTTGCCTTGGTGTTGCAGCTGGTTAGCATGACCAAAACAGTATTCCTGGTGGCCTGGGTTCATGTCCCAGCTGAGTCACTTATTTCTTTCTCTCCTCTGTTTTTGTATGTGTTTCATAAATATGCACATTGCACCCATGTGATTGAACATATAGTAATTATTTGTGCAGCACCAGGTTGTGCATATAAGAAAGGGTAATGTGTGCTCAGGGACAGCGCAGGTTCCAATTGCCTTGGTGGCGCAGCTGGTTAGTGTGACCTAAATGGTATTCCGGGTGGCCTGAGTTAAAGTCCCAGCTGAGACACTTACTTCTTTCTCTCCTCTGTTTGTATGTGTTCCAAAAATATGTACATTGCACCCATGTGATTGAAAATGTACTAATTATTTGTGCAGCAATAGGTTATACATTAGAGAAAGAGTAATGTGTGCTCCGGGACAGCCCAGGTTCCAATTATCTTGGTGGTGCAGTTGATAGGCATCACCGGAATGGTATTCCGGATAGCCTGGGTCGAAGTTCCAGCTGAGGCACTTACTTTTTTCTCTCCTCTGTTTGCATGTATTCCATTAATATGGACACTGCACCCATGTTATTGAAAATGTAGTAATTATTTGTGCAGCACCAGGTTGTGCATTACAGATAGAATAATGTGTGCTCCAGGACAGCCCAGGTTCCAGTTGCCCTAGTGGTGCAGCTGGTTGGAATCACCAGAACAGTATTCCCGGTGGCCTGAGTTCATGTCCAGCTGAGTCACTTATTTCTTTCTCTTCTCTGTTTTTGTATGTGTTCCATAAATATGCACATTGCACCCACGTGATTGAACATGTAGTAATTATTTGTGCAGCACCAGGTTGTGCATTAATGAAAGAGTAATGTGTGCTCTGAGACAGCCCAGGTTCCAATTGCCTTGGTGGTGCAGCTGGTTAGCATGACCTGAACAGTATTCCAGATGGTCTGAGTTAAAGTCCTAGCTGAGGCACTTACTTATTTCTCTCCTCTGTTTGTATGTGTTCCATAATATGTACACCCCACCCATGCGATTGAAAATGTAGTAATTATTTGTGCAGCAATAGGTTGTACATTAGAGAAAGAGTAATGTGTGCTCCGGGACAGCCCAGGTTCCAATTATCTTGGTGGTGCAGTTGATTGGCATCACCGGAATGGTATTCCGGACAGCCAGGGTTCAAGTCCCAGCTGAGGCACTTACTTCTTTCTCTCCTGTGTTTGTATGTATTCCATTAATATGCACACCGCACCCATGTTATTGAAAATGTAGTAATTATTTGTGCAGCACCAGGTTGTGCATTAGAGATAGAATAATGTGTGCTCCGGGACAGCCTGGGTTCCAGTTGCCTTTGTGGTGCAGCTGGTTAGGACCACCAGAATGGTATTCCGGGCAGCCTGGGTTCAAGTTCCAGCTGAGGCACTTACTTCTTTCTCTTTTGTGTTTGAGAAACAGTTAATAGACATAGCTAGACACAAACATAAAGGGAGCTGCTGTATGAAATTATACTAGTATTGTTCATACTAGGTGGATGAAGAGCGAGAAGCTGTAGTGCCCATAGATGCTCATTTGCTACCTAAGCAGTATAGTACTGTAATGTATGCCCTGACAGCAGGAACGTATCAAGGCGAGCTTTAAATTCAGTCTTGGTTTTACTGATAATTATCTCAAGTGGGAGTTTATTCCAGGGGTTAACTGTTCTTAGTGTAAAAAATAATTTTCTGCATTGATAATTAAAATGCTTACCCACCAGTTGAAGGGGATGATCTCAAGTGTCATGAGGAGGCTTTTTAAACTCAAGCCCAAGTTCGTTCATAAAATAGGGGTCCATGATAATTGTACATGTTATAAACAGACTGTCGGTACTGGGGTAGATAACATTGGAGGGGCAGCACTGCAAAACGATAATTGTACAGATTATAAACATAACTTTTGGCACTGGGATACAGTAACATAACGGGAACAGCAGTGCAAAATGATATTTGAAAGGCTCTGCTTGCAGTTCGATGAGTGAGCAACCAGCCACACCTGCTTCCTGAACTATATAAGCAGTTCCTCCCAGCCTCCATCTGAAGCACTTTCTCTTTGTCAGCCCCTCTAGGCCTGCAGCAGCCTTGTCTGAGGCCAGCTGGGGCATTATCCCCCTCCCCCCAGCTTGTGCTCTGGACTGTGCTTGGTTTCTGCTGGTTGTGTTCCTGTGTCTCTACTGCTATGGTTAGTATTTGTTTTGCTTCCAGCTGCTGTGTACTTCCTTGTGTGCTTGTTTTTCTGTTCTACTATGTTGGGCTTTGGTTTTGTGTCTTCTTTTGTGTCTTTCTAGTTATCCTTTATTTGTGCTGTGTTACTCCTTTGCAGTGCTCTAGCTCCCTTTCCTCCCCAGCTACCTGTATGACTTAGTTTCCTGCATGTGTTATATGTTTCAGCTCCCATTCCAGCCCTCTGCTGCTTTTTACACTTAATTGCATGCACCTGGTCTAAACTCTTGCTGTTAGCTAGCAGCAGCAGGGAGGGGCAGCAGGTACTGTTGCATTTCTGTTGCAACTCTAGGTACTGGGTGCTGCTTTTGCTCCTTCCTTCATTTTTTTTGTGGATTTATCACTACAGTCTTCATTGTGTTTAAAAGTTATTCTGCCTGTACAAATGCACCAGTTCTCTTTCTTAATATATTCGCTGAGCTGCTGATATATTTAATCAGCATGCAGTCGCACATTAGTATTATTTGTGCAGTCACTTTGCTTGCCCATTCAGAGCTACTAGATATGCAACATGTTTATTTTGCACTCAGTGGGAAACAAGCCTGAGTCTACTCCAGTTCTATATTACCTCTCCATGGAATTCACTATCCGCTTCACTGCAATTTACCAGTGGCTCCTTGGTCTCAGCTCCAGCTGCAGGCCCTTTAGCAGAATGTTTCTACACTTACCTATTTTGGCCTCTGAGTCCTTATGTTGCTTTTACCTTTGCTTTGTCTCATGGTACTTTGCTTGCATACAGCCCTTTTGGGGTTTTCAATCTGCTCAACATGTTTTTCTGCACCTAGTGGGAATTTCAATTGGCTTGGCTATTCAGTACCACTAGCTATGCAAAAGAATCTCACCTGCCTGAGTCTCCTGCTCTTCCATGTTGCTTTCCCCATGTGAATAACCCTTTTGGAGTTTTTAATCTGCTCAAACATGTTCATTGGTATTCAGTGGGACTCAACCCAGAGGATAAGTAAGTCTATATTACACTCATCATATGGTTCACACCTGCTAAAATACATTTGTACCCAGCAATTATTCTTATTGTTTCAGTGCATTACTGCCCATACCTACGAAGTTCCTTGCTTGTTAAGCTCAGCTCCTGCTGGATGTTATTCATTATTTGTGCACTGCATCATTATACTCGGGAGGTCAGCTCAGCTGCAGCTGTCTCTGTAAACTAGTTTTAACAAATCTGCATGTGGGCATGGTGCTTTACTGTGGCTTCTTTGTTTTACCTATGGTGGAGGCCTGAAGGGTTATAGTGGAGAGTTATAGCCCCGTGTGGTTAATTTAATTTGTGTTCATATACTGCATTCACCGCTAACATCCTCTGTGTATTTGTCACCTTTAATTGGCACTTATTGATGGACTGGTTGGCTAGTCTCGCACTGACTAAAGGCCCAGATAACCTGAGCTGTGTGTGCAATTCCTATTCTAGTAGATTGGTAGGTCAAGCTACCATGCTTCTGTGTACTATTTGTTTACTAGGGCCATTGCTACTGGTGTTTACCATTCTACTCATTGCCTGTTCCTCCCTGCTATACCATGCTTGGACTGTACCATTACCAAAGGTGTTTACTTTGCTGCATAATTCCTGATATTCTCTGCATTACCTTGTATAGCCTGCTCCATTGCTAGGAGAGATTAGCCAACCATGCTCATCAATTTATTGGCATTGAGCTCGGTCTCAGCCGATGGTCTCATTCTACACCCTAGTCCACATTCTGAGTGTGTGAAGCCTGGTGTGGGGTCCTTCCTTTCTGGCCCATAGTGGGAATGTCCTTACTCCAGGTGGAGCTCTAGCCATTTGTGTGCAGTGGCACCTCTTGATTTAGAATTTATGACTAGCTGCGAAGGGAGGATATATTGCCATCCTTTAGCTGTAGCATCAACTACTGAGGCACCTTCAATGCATTCTCCCTGCGACCGCTCTTGGTTCACTTGATCTAAATAGTAGATTGGTAGGTCAAGCGAGTGCCTCAGTGGTCATTCTCTCATCCTCCCAGTTTCAAGGTAGTTTGTTGCAGAGGCTGTATTCACAGCCTTCCATGGCATTCCCTTTAGAGGGAAAGAGTGAGAGTTTCATCTAAATTGGAATATTTTCCACTTCCCTTGTTTGGGTTTCTAAATGACAGTAACAGAGCTGTCACTAAATACAACATCCCAAGCCTGGAGGGAAGGTGATCTCAGCCTTTGCTCCCCAGAGATTTCCTCCTCAAAGGGCTATTTTCTCTCCTCCATGCTGCAGATCATAATACTAGATAGTTTATCGATATTCCTTAGCTCACTTAGGTAGATTCCGCTGTTGGATGGAGATCGACGGTGGCCCTGCTAGGCAATACCTCTCTCCTTAGGAAGCCCCTTGCTTTCCTCAGCATGAGCCATATTATTGGAGCTATCCTGCTAACTTGTGTGTCTCACTTATGTTTCAGTAAGTTGCCTGTTGCTGTCAGTCTGCTTCTGTACCTCCTAGTCATCGATCACAGTTACAGTTCTTTTGGGGTTCCTTCCTAAGGTACTTTTAGCCTACAGGGTGGTAATTCCTACTGGAATAGAGAGTGCGAATGGATACAAATGTTGTTATACAGTTGCACAAGCATAACATTATTCTGGATGAGAAAGCCATTGAATTAAAAGGCTTCACCTGCAGTTCAATGGGTGAGCAACCAGCCAGGCCTACTTCCTGAACTATATAAGCAGTTCCTCACAGCCTCCATCTGAAGCACTTTCTGTTTGCCCCACCATCCTCCCCTCCTCCTCCAGCGGCTCTCCTCTCTACTCCCAGGAGTTTCCTTTTTAAAGTATCTTTAGCCAAGGGACCCTTCCCGCAGCACCTCTGTGGGAGGAACCTTCTTACAGGGTTCCTTGCTTTCAGTACCCTTACAGTGTTGTAATTCCTACTGGAATAGAAAGTGTGAATGGCCACAAACATTGCTATACAGTTGCACAAACATAACATTATTCTGGTTGAGAAAGCCATTGAACTGTGCAAATTATAAACAAACTACTCATACTGGGATATAACAGAGCAGGGACAGCAGTGCAAAATGAAAGTTGTACAAATTATAAACAGACTGTTGGTACAGAGATACAGCATGGAAGGTGCAGCCGTGCAAAATGATAATTGTACAAATTATAATCATACTGTTTGTACTGGGATACATAACATAGCAGCAAGTGTAATAGTACAAAACCATAATTGTACAAATTATAAGCAGACTGTTGATACTGTGATTTAACTTTTTGCGTGTGCAGCAGTGCAACATGACAGTTCGACAGATTATAAACAGATTGTTGGTACTGTGATATATAACATAGCAGGAGCAGCACTGGAAAATGATAATGCAGAAATGGTAAATATACTGTTTGTACTGGGTATATAACATAGCAGGTGCAGCAGTGTAAAATAATAGTTGTGCAAATTACAAATAGACTGTCGGTACTTGGATACATAACATATACATACTGGGATATGTAACATAGCAGGTGCAGCACTGTAAAATAATTGCGCAAATTATAAACAGATGGTTGGCACTGGAATACATAAGTGGCAGGGGCAGGGGCAGCTGTGCAAAATGATAATTGTACAAATTATAAATACAGTTGGCAATAAGATGTGTAACATACCAGGCGCAGTAGTAGAAAATGGTAGTCATAAAAAATGATAAATAGACAGTTGGTATTAGTATAAATAACATAGCATGAGCAGTAGTGCAAAATAACAATTGTGCAAATGATAGATTGTTGGCACTGGGATACATTAACACAGCAGGAGCAGCTATACAAAATTATAATTGTACAAATTATAAACAGACCGTTGGCACTGGGATACATTAACATGCCATGAAAAGCAGTGCAAATTGATAACTGTTCAAATTATAAACATAATTTTGCCACTGGTATACATGACAGAGCAGTTGCAGCAGTGCAAAATGGTAATTATACAAATTATAATTAGGCTGTTGGTACTGGGATGCATGACATAGCAGAAGCAGCCGTGTAAAATGGTAATTGTACAAATTATAAGCAGAGTGTTAGTACAGGAATACAAAACATGTCAGGAGCAGCAGTGCAAATGATAATTCTACAAATTATAAACATACCGTTGGCACTGGGATAGACTGACATAGCAAGTGCAGCAGTACAAAATGATAATTGCACAAATTTTAAGCAGACTGTAGGCATTGGGATACGTAACATAGCTGGAACAGTAATGCAAAATGATAATTTTACTAATTATAAACAGACTGTTCATTCTGGGATACATAACAAAAAGAGCAGCATAACGAAATTATAATTGTACAAATTATTAACAGACTGCTGACACTGGAATACACAACGTAGCATGAATAACTGTGAAAAATTATAAGTGTACAAATTATAAGCAAGTTGTTTGCAGTGGGATACAGAACATAGCAGGCAGCAGTGCAAATTATAGTTGTATAAATCACTGACTGTTTGGGACTGGGAAAAATAACATAGCAGACGCAGCCATGCAAACCTTTCAATACACAAATTATAAAGAGACTGTTTTCACTGGGAGACATAACATAGCAGGTACAGCAGTGCTAAAATGATAATTATGTAAATGATAACCGGACTATTGGTACAGGGAGCTGTAACATAGCACTTGCAGCAGTGCAAACTGATAATTGTACAAATTATAAATAGACTGGGCCTGATATTCAAAAGTTTGCCGGAGCACAAATCCTGGTTTGCACATGAAAACTGGGCTTTGAGTGGATTTTCTGTATTCAAAAGTCCTGTTTGTGTGTGCAAGTAGGGTTTGCACCCGGACAAACTGTGGAGCGGGGCACAATTTAAATGGAGGGGCAGGGACTTGAATATTGGTGAAATCCAATATTCAGACTATTTACACCATGCAAGATCATTTTGTATGATCCCCTTGCATGGCACAAATACCACAGATGGAGACCGTGACTTACTCCCGCGTAACCCTAGCAGATGGTGGAGGAAGTGTGGCATTACCCCACACCAGTACTGAGTCACCGAAACAGTGTTCCTGGTATCCAGTGGTCTCCTCCAGCCACAAACATGCTCAGTGTCCATGCACAAGTTCCCTGGCATCTAGTGGTCCCTCTCCCCACCTGCATCGGTACCCTTACAGTTTCCTGCTGCTCACTATCCCAACACTCACCTGCCCCAGCACTATTGCCTGACAGGTACAGTGCCCCGATAGTGATCATCCCAACAGCTACATGCCCAATGGTGTACAGGAGGGGGTAAGGTAGTGGATATGATGGGTTGCTACCTTACCCCTGAAAACACCATGCGATCCAGAAGCTGGCCAAGCTGCCCCCATGGTGTGGAGGGCTAAAGCACAGGCAGCTTGGCCAGCATGTTCCATTGGACCTGGATGCTGGTCCAGCCACATCCTTTTGCCCTCCTAATATATTTTTTACTCTGGGGTCTGCTCCCCCTTGGAGTTAGATATATTAGTTATGAGGGGTGTGAGGGCAAACCCCCCACATGGGTGTGCAGGGTGGCGCAGCTCCCCACAGTGTAACAAACGGCATATGTTGCTGTGTTGACTGACATTAAGTTGGGCAAGTGGTGTGGTCGGGTTTGTGCAGTTCAGGAATCTGGACTCAGTGTCCCAAGTGACAGGATACTGAGTTTCTAAATAACATAATATATCCCCTGCACCCATGCCCAATGTAACACAGACAATATCCCTGGCATCTAGCAGTCCCTCCCCCACCCACACCCATGCCCAATGTAATGGTACATGTACCCTGGTGTCTAGTTGTCCCCCACCCAATGCCCTACCCAATTAATATAAGAGGTTTCCCTAGTGTCCAGTGGTCCCTCTCCTCACCCGATCCCATGCCCAATGTGTGAATCCCATTTCCCTGGTGTCCAGTGGTCTCTCCCACCACCCGATCCCATGCCCGATGTGTGAATCCCATTTTCCTGTGGTCCCTCCCACCACCGGATCCCATGCCCGATGTTTGATTCCCTTTTTCATGGTGTCCAGTGGTCCCTCCCCCACCTGATCCCATGCCTGATACTGAAAATCCCTGTCCCTGGTCTCCAGTGGTCCCTTCCTCTGAATATCCCCATCCCCAAGAAGCTGCTGTGATAGCCCAAAGGCTATTCATGTGTTCCCCCACAAAGGGTTCCAAGGCTGGCATACTGAGGTGAAGTGCACCCCCAACCAGTCTGCAACTGGTACCAGTGGTGGTGCCCCCATCATCCAGGAACCCTCCCCCCTGCCAACAATCCCCATCCCCATTTCATCGGCTACAGCCAGTCCCCTGCTATGGGATGTGGACCAGTGACTGGTGTGGTGCCACACAGTGGAGTATTCAGTTACCAGTTACAACATTTCCTCCACTGCAATGCACCACAGGTTGCGGTGCAGGTCTCTGATGTCTATTGGACCCACCCCCCATGACATTAAGCATCCAACCCCTCTCCCCTCACCCATTCCCCAAACATCAGTACCATGGTCAGTGAACAGTGAGTGACAGAGGTCTAGACACATCACCCTAGCTTCTCACTGTCTGACATAAGCAGAGGGCATGCTGTTATTTACAGGGTAAGGTGCATTACCCTTGCCCTATAAATAAGCAGCGTGCTCCCTGCTTGTGTCAGATGGTGGGCGGCCAAGGTGGTGTTCTGAGGGCTGTGTCACTCACTGTCCACTGAGTGTGGCACCAGAGTTTGGGGGACTGGTGGGGGAAAGTGGTTGGATATTTGTTCCAAGGTGGTCCACAAGATGCCAGGGACCTGGACTGCAACCTATGGTACATTGAGGGGGAGCAATTCTTGCAACTGGTAACTAAATACTCCACTATTTGGCACTGCACCAGTCTCCAGTCTGCACTCCACTGCAGGGGACTAGTTGCAGCTGCTGAAAGGGGAATGGGGGTTGTTGGGTGGGGGGTAGGGTTCCTGGCCAACATGGCCACAGCTACTGTTATCAGTTGTAGACCATATGCCAGCCTTGGCAACCTTTGGGAGAATACATGAACAGCCCTTGGGCCATCACAGCAGCTTCTTGTGGATGTGGATACTCAAAGGCAGGGACCCCAGGATAGTAGGGACAATCTGGAGTGGGATTGGGTGGAGGGAAGGACTGCTGGACACCAGGGAAACAGGATTCACACATTGGGCATGGGATTAGGTGTGGAAGGGAATGCTGGACACCAGGAAACAAGTTTTAAACATTGGGCAAGGATCAGGTAGGGGGAAGGACCACTGGACACCAAGGAACTTATGTGTGTATATCAGGCATGGTTGCTGGTGGGGGAAGGACCACTGGACACCAAGGAACTTATGTGTGTATATCAGGCAAGGATCAGGTAGGGGGAGGGACCACTGGACACCAAGGAACTTGTGTGTGTATATCAGGCATGGGTGCAGGTAGGGGGAGGGACCACTGGACACCAGGGAACTTGTGTGTGTATATCAGGCATGGTTGCTGGTGGGGGAGGGACCACTGGACACCAGGGAACTTGTGTGTGTATATCAGGCATGGGTGCAGGTGAGGGAGGGACCACTGGACACCAGGGAACTTGTGTGTGTATATCAGGCATGGTTGCTGGTGGGGGAGGGACCACTGGACACCAGGGAACTTGTGTGTGTATATCAAGCATGGGTGCAGGTGGGGGAGGGACCACTGGACACCAGGGAACTTGTGTGTGTATATCAGGCATGGGTGCAGGTGGGGGAGGGACCACTGGACACCAGGGAACTTGTGTGTGTATATCAGGCATGGGTGCAGGTGGGGGAGGGACCACTGGACACCAGGGAGATTATGTGCTTGTACCAGGCAAAGGATCGGGTGGAGGGTACCAATAGCATCAGTGATAGTGATGCATCTGAAACCAGTCATTTGGGGTGGTGGGGCTGCACTATATTGCCCAGCTGCCCATACAAATAAGCCCATGATGGGCATGCATATGGCCCCTAAGCACCTTGCATGCCCAGTGGGCTCATTTGCATGTGTATGTTTGAATATTGTGAACTGCACTTCAGCATAAGCCATTGTGGAAGTGTACTTTGGGACCCATGTCAGCGCAGCACTAAGTGGCTTAGTGCTGGGCCGACATGGCACTATCTTCAGAAGAATAATGCAGAAGCGCTATTTTACTAAGTATAACCTCCTCAGGCACCCAGGTTATCACAATGTGGAGTGCATATTTTTGCACTCCGCTTTGCACATTTTTGAATATTGGGCCCAGTGTTGGGCATGGGATACATTAACTTAGCAGGAGTACCAGTGCAAAATAATTGTACAAATTATAAACAGGCTGTTGGTACTGGGATACAACTTAGCAGGTTCAGCCGTGCAAAATGGTTATTGTACCAGTTATAAACAGACTGTTGATACATTGATACATAACACATCAGGAGCAGCAGTGGAATATAATTGTACAAATTATGAACAGTCCATTGACACTTGAATATAGCAGCAGTGCCCTGTCCAAATTATAAATGTACTATTGATATAGGCATACATAACATAGCAGGTGCAAAATGATAACCGTACAAATTATACACAGATTGTTGCTACTGAGATACATAACATAGCAGGAGCAACAGTGTAAAATGGTAGTTGTTTTATTTATTTTTTTTTAGTTGTTTAACCAGGTGAGACACACTAAGCTGAATGCTTTTTTACAGGTGCAACCTGGGAGCACAGGGAAGTTAAGTGACTTGCTCAGGGTCACACAATATGTAAGTGGAAGCTGTGGGATTCAAACCCAGGTCTGGTCTGCTGGATGTCACCAGATTTGCAGCTCAGAGCCTTACACCACTGTGCTGTACTGCCTACTTGTACACATTATAAATAGATTGTTGATACAGGGATACCCAATTTAATGTGTGCAGCAGTGCAAAATGATAATTGTACAAATTATAAACATACTGTGGGTACTGGAATAAATAACACAGAAGGTGCAGCAGTGCAAAATTATATTTGTACAAATTAAAAACAGACGTTTGTACAGGCATATATAACATAGCAGATGCAGCTGTGCAAAATGATGATTGTACAAATTATAAACTGACCGTTGGCACTGGGATACATAACACAGCAGTAGCAGCACTGCACAATGATAATTATACAAATTATGAATGGACTGTTGGTACAGGGATACATAACATAGCAGGAGTAGCTGTGCAAAATGATACATGTACAAATGTAAAATCCACTGTTGGTACCGGGATATATAAAACAGCACGTGCAGCAGTGCAAAATGGTAAATGTAAAAATTATAAACAGATTGTTGGTACTGAGATACATAGCATAGCAAGTGCAGCAGTACAAAATGGTAATTGTACAAATTCTTAAAATACTGTTGGCACTGGGGTACATTAAGAGAGCAGGTGCTGCAGTGCAAAATGATAATTGTATCAACTATAAACAGATAGTTAGTACCGAGATACATAGCATAGCAAGTGCAGCAGTGCAAAACGGTAATTTTACAAATTCTTAAAATACTGTTGGCACTGGGATACTTTAAGATAGCAGATGCTGCAGTGCAAAATGATAATTATACCAACTATAAACAGACTTTGGTACAGAGATACCTAACACAGCAGGAGCAGCAGTACAAAATGTTAACTGCACAAATTATAAATAGATTGTTGGTACAGGGATGCATAACAGGGCTGCAGTGCAAAATGATAATTGTACCAACTATAAACAGACTGCTGGTACAGGGATACCTAACGCAGCGGGTGCAACAGTGCAAAATGGTAGCTGAACTTATTGTGAACACCTGTTTGCACTGGGATACATTGCACAGCAGGAGCAGGAGTGAAAAATTACAATTGTACAAATTATAAACATACTCTTGGTACAGGGATACGTAAATACCAGGTACAGCTCTGGAAAGTGATAACTGTACAGATTATAAACAGACTGCTGGTACTGGAATACATGCTATCTTGTATATCACTGTACTAACAGAAGGTTTATAGTTGGTACAATTATAGTTTTCTACTCCTGCTCCTGAACAAAGCAAGGACAGTGGGCAAGGACCAGGACACGGCCATGGTGCTACATCCAAATAACACTAAAGTAAAACCATTAGAATCAACACCCAAGGCAAGAATAGCCCACTCTAAAATGGGATTAAGTTTAAGTCACCAAATTTGTTTTATAACATGCTCAAAGCAGAACAATGAAGCAGCAGCCAGTTGAAATGTAAGCTGGTTTTCTTTCACTGTTGACATCATTAGTCGTTAACCGGCAAGCTCAGTGTGCCAAACAACCATGAATATGGCTGCTTATTCTGCTTCAGGTATGCAATAAAAGACATTTTGTGAGTTCAACTTCATCTCACTTTTGAATGGACTATTCTTGCCTTGGAAACTAATTATCATGGTTCTACTCCTGCTACTTCTATGTTAATGCATCCCAGTACCAATGGTCTGTTTACAGTTTGTACAATGATCATTTTGCACTGCTGCTCCTGCTATATTATTCATCACTGAACCATCAGTCTGTTTATAATTCGTACAGTTATCATTTTGCACTGCTGTTCCTGCTATGTTATTTCTCTGTATCAATGGTCTGTTAATGATTTGTACAATTATCATTTTTGAACTGCTGCTCTTGTTATGTTATGTCCCAGTGCCAAAGGTCTGTTTATACAGCATGTCAGCAGATCAAAACAGTAACAGTACAGATTATTAACAAACTGCTGGTACTGTCATATATATAACATAGCAGGCACAGCAGTGCAAAATGGTAATTATACAAATTATAAACAGACTGTTGGCACTGGGATACATAACATAGCAGGTGCAGCAGTGCAAAATGATAGCTGTATAAATTGTTAACAGTTTTTTTGTGGGACTGGGATGCCTAACATGGCAGGAACAGCAGTGCAAAATAATAGTTGTACAAATTATATATGGACAGTTCATACAGGGATATATAACATAGCATGAGCAGCAATGCAAAATGATAATTGTACAAATTATAAACATACTATTAATACTGGGATATAACACACCAGGGGCAGCAGTGCCATAGGTGCCGGAACAGGGGGGGCCACTAGGGCCATGGCCCTACCACTTTTGTAAGTGGCCCTGTCACTTTTTGCTATCATGGTAATATATTTAATAGGGGAAAATGTACCCCTTACGTCCTTGGCCCTACCACTTTTCAAACCATTCCGGCACCACTGAGCAGTGCAAAACGTTAATTGTAGAAATAATAAACATACTGTTGGCACTAGGATACATTAACATGTCAGGTGTTGCAGTGCAAAATGATAGTTGTACAAACTATAAACAAACTGCACTACATAGAACATAGTAGACACAGCAGTGCCAAATGATAATTGTACAAATTATAAACAGACTGTTAATACAGAGATACAAAATAGCAGTTGCAGCCGTGCAAACTGTTTACTGTACAAATTATAAATAGACTGTTGGTACAGGGATACATAACACAGCAGGTGCAGCAGAACAAAATGCTAATGGTACAAATTATAAACAGGCTGTTGATACAGAGCTACAACATAGCAGTTGCACCCATGCAAAATAATAACTGTGCAAATTATAAACAGACTGCTGGTACTGAGATACATAACACTGCAGGTGCAGCAGTGCAACATGATAATTGTACAAATTACAATACAGATAGTTGATATTGAGATATGATATACCTGCAGTGCACCTGTAAAATTATAGACTGACTGTTGGCATAGGGATAGATAACATAGCAGGGGAAATACTGTAAAATAAAAAAATGTACACATTACAAACATACTGTTGGTATAGGACATCTAACATAGCAGGGGCAGCTGTGCAGAATGATAATTGCACAATTAAAAACAGCCTGTTGGTACAGGGATATATAACATAGCAGTTGCAACAGTGCAAAATGACAATTGTAAAAATTGTAAAACAGATTGTTGGCACTGGACTACATTAAAATTACAGAAGAAGAGTGCAAAATGATAGTTGTAATAATAAACCCACTTGGAACAGGGATATACAATGCTGCATGAGCTGCAGTGCAAAATGTTAATTGTAGAAATTAGAAACATACTGTTGGCACTAGGATACATTGAGATGTTGGGTGTTGCAGTGCAAAATGATAGTTGTGATAACTATAAACAAACTTTTGGCACTACATAGAACATAATAGACACAGCAGTACCAAATGGTAATTGTACAATTTATAAACAGACTGTTGATACAGAGATATAACATAGCAGCTGCAGCCATGCAAAATGATAACTGTACAGATTATACAAAGACTATTGGTACTGGGATACATAACATAGCAGGTGCACCAGTGCAAAATGGTACAAATTATAAACAGTCTCTTGGCAGATAAATACATAACATAGCAGGTGCAGCAGTGCAAAATGATAATTGTTCAAATTACAGTACAAACAGATAGTCCATACTAAGATATGACATACCAGCTGCAGCAGTGCAACTGTACAAATTATAGACTGATTGACTGGCATACAGATAGATAACATAGCAGGGGAAGCAATGCAAAATAAAAAGTGTACAAATTACAAACATGCTGTTGGTATAGGGTATCTAACTTAGCAGGGGCAGCTGTGCAGAATGATAATGGAGTTTGCCCTTTAAGGGGCAGACCAAGTTGTCCTGGTGCACCCCTTCCCTTTACCTGAAGATGGTGTGCTCAGAGGGGGACGGGGAGGGAAGGGAGGACAGGAAGACAGAACAATAGGCAGGCAACAGGAAGGGGAGGGGCTAAAGGAGGTACATAATGGGCAGCACAGGAGTGGTTCAGCCACTTTTGCTGAAGTTTTGATCTATACTGAAACTACAGCATGTCGGATTGGCATATTAATTGAGAAAGGTTTGAACACCAGGAATAAAGAGGTAAGAAAAACTAACAACTAGTTGGTTTAGAGATGTTAAACAGTTTTCTTGAATCCATAATAAAACAATAGATGGCTAGCAATGGGTAAGAAAGGCTGCTTAACTCAAGAGGGACAGGATGCCATATGAAAAAAAAATGTTATTTGGTTTGTGGTGCAGTTGCAATATACAGCAATAGCAGGGCTTGATAGGGAGCAGACTGTAAAGTGCTAAACAGAGAGGTTGTTGAGGAGTAGCTGGGGGCAGTGGGTCTTGCCCAGAGGAAGTGGAATGAAGTTTGCTGCTTAGTACTGTTAGAGATTGAGCTGCATGCAGCGGCGTTTGGCCGGTGGAGGCCTAGCGTAGGAAATAGCAAACGAGCATGATATGGGGGGAGAGCGAGCAGTGGAAGCTGAGCAAGCATTGTGGCACATGATCAAAAGGTCTTCAGCAGTGAGGAGACAGCAGGTGATGGTATTTGACCAGCGATGGTCTTGGCAAGTCAAACAGTGAAAGAGCGTGGTCTGGGGAGTAAAAAAAGAGATCTGGAGGGAGGGACAGGGTCTACAGCACAAGCTCTGGCTTGGAAGGAGCTGGGACTGGGCTGGTTCACCGAGAAGGGCATAGGATATTTTGGAGCAGCCTGGCAAAAAGGGATAGCGTGGAGCCAACACAGACGGCCATGTGGCATGATGTCACACACCATGGGGGAGACCGCAAGATGAACAGTTTCACAGGGAGGGGTGGGCCAAGTGGTGGCCTTCTGAAGTAAAGAAAAAGGGGGAAGGTGATAAGGAGGTGGGGACTCTGTGGGTTTGCTAGGTGCCTTTGGGCCAGCTGAATGGGAAGTAGCTGATAATTGGCATCTGTGCAAGGGCCTAGTTGAGCGGGGACTGGCAGTACAAAAGCATAGGACGGCTGCGCAGCATGTTGTCAGACACCGCAGCTGGGCTGTGCATCAGGAGGGAATCGAGCTTGGGGGGGGGAACCAGAGGTTTGGAAGCAGGATGTTCTGGGGGAGCGAGAATGTGCCAGAGGGGGAGGCAAAAGGGATGACCAGGTGTTTGGCTCTGTCGCCACCAAATTGGCTAGAGGGGTAATAAGGAGGCCCAGAGGGCCATGTGGTGAGGCCAGAGGCATTGGGGCACATGAGGGGGAGAATGTTAGGCCTAGATGGCCACGTGGGATGATGACAGACACCTGGAACAGGACGTTACGACACAAGGCCTGGCGAGAAGTGGGGCAGCAAGGCCAGGTGGAGGCCTACAGGGACCAGAGGCCTTTTGGGCACACGAGGGGGAGAATGTAGGCCTAGAAGGCCATGCAGAGTGATGACAGACACTCGGCATCTGATGTCATGACACAAGGCCTGGCGGAAAGGGGGCAGCAGGGCCCAGGGGAGGCCTACGGGGAACACAGCATCTCTGGATAAATTGCACAGGCAGGGGGGCATGCAAACCCTGACAAGGAGGGGCAGTATAACAAGAATGAGGGCGCTGGGTGGAGACACATACGAGGGCCGGGGGGCATTTAAAGAAGCAGTATATATAAATAAATAAATATATATATATATATATATATATATATATATACAGAGAAAAATTAAATAAATAAGGGTGAAATAACTACATATTACATAAGAGCATACAAAGTAACTAGAAGTGGGGAGGGCCTAAAAATACAAGGCTATTTCGGGCAGATGATTAATGAAAACTTTTCAACTTTCTTGGTTTTTGGTCAGTTGTCTCAACAGCCTCCACAGACAAGTACAAAGAAAATGGCATGGAGAAAGAAAAAGCCATCTAAGGAAGATGCCTACAAGGCTATAGTGGAGCTCGCAGAGAAGGCCAACAGAATGTGGCAGTTGGTGGAAGGAGAGGAGCTGGGGAGATCCGAGGAGAAGCAGAAAGCAGGGAAGGGAAAAGGGGGGTGGGAAGAGGCCAACAGGGAGGCCACACAGCCCCAACAGGGTGCAGCCACCGCTGGTGGTATCTGCCAGGGCAGCTAGCCCAGTACTGCCGCAGCCCCAGGTCCCAGTCCTGTCAGTACCTCCCCAAGACCAGGTGATTGTTTCCCCAGTGGAACCCAGACTGAATCCTCTGAGCACAGCAGTCCTTCTGCAGCCAATAATACAACCAGCCATGCCACCACAAGGGGACAATACAGGGCATCCCGAGGACAGCAGGCCACAAGAACCAACAAGGCAACAGGTAATGTATCCGGGGTGGTAGGAGAAAGCATAAAAGAGTACATATGCTAAATTATTTGTGTGCTCGGGACAGGGGGGTTGGGTCAGATGGAATCTGTGCTGGCAGAGATAAGGTCAGATACAGCAGCAAAAAAGGGGGAAGAGAAAGGGCTGGAGAAGGCAGGAAAAGGAACACGGGAGATAGGAAGCCCGGGAATGAGAATAGGGGAGCATGTATCACTGGCCACAAAAGAAAAATATGGAAGGGAGAATACATGGACGTATTTGCACTAGTGAGCCGGGATGCAGCAGCAAAATATGAGGAAGCGGAGAACGTTGGTAAGAGCGAAATGGCTGCAGCAGTGGTTTTGTTGGGCAAGAAAGAGGAGGACAAATTTAACAAAGGAAAGACTTGGGATGGGTGGTTTGTAAGTTTCGCCACGTACTCAGCTATAGTGCTGGAAAGGAAACCTGAGCTGGGCATTCCATTGATCACTTATTCCCTGATAATAAGACGAGCAAAGGCGAAATCAGGGGTGGGATGAATATACTACGATGAGTTCTTCCAGCAAAGGATGGTGATGTTCCGGGATGTAAGATGGGATATGTTATAGGGTGGGTCTACAGGTAGACAAATAACGTACAGAGAAGCAGCTTGTAAGGTGCAACCCACTGTTTGCTTGGTGGGATGTTTATTAAATTCAGTCTTCAGCACCAAAAAGTAAAAATAAATACAGAAAGTAAAATAAACAAAATAACAAACATTCAGGCTGTTTCCAATGCTTCTTTCCACTCACAAACTGGAACTTTCCTCTAGCTTGGTCAGGAGGCACTGACCTTCTCATCTCCATCTACACTCTCTCTCTATCTGACTAACACTGGGAGAGGTCAGGCTTATATACCCGCCTCCTGATCAAGTGACTCAGTATTCTTTTGGAACAAGGTAAAATCAATGAATAACCTTTCAAAATAGTGTTCATTAGCATAACCTTGTTTTATACAGCGATACAAACTTTCATTTGAACTTTGTATACAATAAAAACTCTGTATAAAGGATTTGATACAAACAACAGTCACCTAACATTTGATTGACAGTTTGCCCTCTTTAAATATAGACCCCTAGGGGCCACTCACTCCCTATAGTGGCTCTCATTCTGCTGCAGAGCTGCTAGCAAGCAGGCCTCCTCTTAGCTTCCTAGGAGCAGCTCAGCAACAGCATTCTGGTAACTTCCTTGTTTGTTTAAATGTTTCAGTTCTTTCTAGGTTTGCAATAACATCATTCACAAATCTGGACTGTCATGTATGGTATGGGCTGCACACCCATTGGCTCTTGCTCTGCACCAACGGGCGTGCAGGCCTACCTGGCAGTCAGTCGGCGTGATGGCGGGGTGGCATGGTGATGCTGGCTGGCCGGGGGAGCGGGGTGGTAGGGCTTGTGGGTGGGTGGGTGGGGACACTAGCCACCAGGGAGATGTTTTGGGAGGTTCCATTTACATTCTGCCCGCGATCGGGCATTTCAGTCCACTGGACCACCAGGGAGATGTTCGGGGTGGGGGTTCAATGTACTTTCAGCCCACGATCGGGCACAAAAGGGGCTCTGGGGGTTGCGTTTACTTTCTGCTCATGATCGGGCACAAGGGGACTGTTGGGGGTGTTATGCGATTTTCTGCCCGCGATCGCGCACAAGGCTGTTGAGGGGTTCATTTACTTTCTGCCCACGACTGCGTTAAGGGGGATGTTGGGGGTGTTACTTACTTTCTGCCCATGATCGGGCACAAGGGGATGTTGGGAGGGTGTTGCATTTACTTTCTGTCCATGATCGGGCACAAGGGGCTGTTGGGGGTACTGCTTACTTTCGCCCGATCGGGCACGGGGAAGTTGGGGTGTTGATGCATTTACTCTGCCCGTGATCGGGCACAAGGGGGATGTTGGGGGGTTCTGTTTACTTTCTTCCGCAATCGGGCATTTCGGTCCACTGGACCACCAGGGATGTGAATGGGAGGGGAGTTTTTAAACATACCGCCCGTGATCGGGCATTTCGGTCCACTGGACCACCAGGGATATGTATGGGAGGAGGTGGAGCCACATTGCCGCCTGCACTGGCTGCAGGGTGCTTCCAGTCCCTGACGGCTGCTGCCTGGCAGGGCGCCAGGCACAAGTCCTCGGGATCGGCGCACCTACATGCTAATGGCATGCAAATGGGGCGCAATCAGATGCAAATGGCCACCCTGCACCTTGTATGAATTATGGCCCATTTGCATGTCACCTTTTGAATATCATGATTTTGGCGCATGGCGCACGGTACTGCCACAGCAAGTTGAATGCTCCACTCTGACAACTTGCGGTGGCACCGTTCCACTGCACCATGCACAGTGGCGCTAGTGGCTGGGGGTGAATCCATGCCAGTGCCACCACAGCGCAACTCCTTTGAATATCGCCCCCGCCACACCCCTGCGCAACTATTTTGTGCAGCGCAAGGGCTTGCACCTCAGAATGGTGCAGTTTGAATATCCGGCCCACAGGTGAAAAGGGATTTAGAGAAAATACAGCAGTGGTGGCCAGGGGTATGCCTTGCCTGGTCAGATATGATCCCAAGAAGGGTTTGGAGACATGAACACAGTCATAGAGCAGTAGACGGGGCCAGGAGAAAGATGATTAGAAGGGCAGGAAGACTGATAAGGAAAATGGGAGGGCATGTAATACTGTGGGGTGTGGAAGAGTGGGTAGATGATTTCTACAGGTCAGATGGAGTGCACCTGTCAGATCTAGCCATAGATATGTTTACTACAGAAACAATGGGTTTTATAGAAGCATGGAGCAGACATGCATAAAATAGAAGTTAAAAAAAAAAAGAAAGGGGGAGACAGAAGTAAAAGGAAATAGGTCCCCTAAGTGGTGGGAACAATACCTAAATTGAGGAAAGCCAGTCATCCAATGTAAGCTGGAGACTGGCTAGGTGAGAAAAAAGGGGGAAGGAGGGGGGGGGAGAAAAAGTAATAGGATGAAAAGAAGAAGAAGAAGCTGAAGGAGAAAAAGCGGTCTCGGTTCTCACCGTTACCTAACAGGAAAAGAGAAGAAGAAGGCACCCAGGTTTTCACCTGAGGGAGCGAGAAGGGAAAGAAAGAGGGATGATCAGAGATTGATATATGGATGCAATAAATGCAATTGAGAAAGATACAATAATAAAAGATGATGAGTTGGAAAAGGGAATTATGATATATAATAAATTAATTGCCAATCTGAGCACAACAACATACAATGGTCTTTGATTTTTTGTGAGGGAAAAGGGGGGAATCCGGGACAATTGCACAATTATAAACAGACTGTTGGTACAGAGATATATAACATAGCAGTTGCAGCAGTGCAAAATGGCAATAGTAGAAATTGTAAACAGAATGTTGGCACTGGGCTACATTAAAATTGCAGAAGAAAAGTGCAAAATGGTAATTGTATTAATAAACCCACTTGGTACAGGGAGCAGATGTAGCAAAGGAAAATGATAACTGTCCAAAATGTAAACTGACTATTGGCATAGGGATAGATAACACAGCAAGGGTAGCCGTGCAAAATAAAAGTTGTACAAATTATAAACAGACTGCTGGTACACTGGGATATATAACATAGCAGGTTCAGCTGTGCAGAATGATAATTGTACAGTTATAAACAGACTGTCCGTACAGGAATATATATCATAGCAGTTGCACTTGTGCAAAATGGTAATTGTAGAAATTGTAAACAGACAGTTGGAACTGGACTGCATTAACATAGCAGGAGCAGGAGTACAAAATAATTGTACATATCATGAACACACTGATGGTACCGGGATATATAACATAGCATGCGCAGCAGTGCAAAATGGCAATTGTACAAATGATAAACAGACTGTTGGCACTGGGATACATAACACAGCAGGAGCAGCAGTATGGAATAATCATTGTACAACTCATAAACAGACTGTTGGCACTGGGATACATAACACAGCAGGAGCAGCAGTACGGAATAATCATTGTACAACTCATATACAGACTGTTGGCACTGGGATACATAACACAGTAGGAGCAGCAGTACGGAATAAACATTTTTTCCTGGGCACATTGAGTCTCTGTGCTGAGGACAGCATTGTACATGCAATTTTATACTGTGTGACTGTATTTGTAAATGAAACTTTTACTGATATAAAACTTTTTAGAAATTAAAAGTACCCTCGTAGTCTCGCAAGGTTTTGAGCACTAGCTATGCTAGGAGAGGAGTCCTGGTCTCCGTGGCAACAGCCCTGACCAAGACTCAGCAGTTGAGCTGTAAAGCTCTCTTTCTCTGTACTTTTTTAAAAGTTTAAAGTAATCTGTGGGGTTATCTCCCTAAATATACCATCTTCTAGTGTTTTAAACAAGTTATTTGTGTCCTTGGGAAACGAGTGATTTGCCACAGCGGGAGACTACTTCTGGGAGCTCCCTGTATAAATACAAGCCCTGCAGCGAGCAGGGTGAGCACGAGCAGGGCAAGCACGCGCTTGCGAAGCTATACGATGTGAAAAAGCCGCAAAGACAAGTGTCTAGCTGTCACGTGTCAAGAGTGTAAAGAGTGTGATTTATTCCATAAATAAAACATCCAAATCTGTAAGTAAAAATTTAAATATAAAATAAATAATCACTGTAAATTATCACGGCTGACTTAATAGCATTGGAAACTGTATCAGAGGTTATCAAAAAAATGGGTGTGTCTGAAATGATCTCTAAAAATTATATAATAATAACTCTGGATGGGGATACAGGGCTCAAATGTAATACATGCCATATGTATGCTTTATTCATAAATCTCCCTATATGTCCCTTGTTTATTTGCGATAAATGTATAAAAAATAGTGTCCTAAGAGAAGATATCGACGATTTCAATAGGAGGCTGTCAGTAATTGAACGCTGCCAAGAAAATCAAGGCCAGTTGACAGCAAATATTTGTCAAACTAATGTAGAAGAAATTGTAGGCGCAAACAATGGTGATTCTGTTCAAAAATCGACTGGAAAAGAGGGAACATATGAGAAGAGAAAGAGAAATGGGTCACTAAATAATAGTTTTAATAGTGAAGTGGATGAATGGACTACAGTTAAAATGGGCCACAAATCTAAATTTAGAAGGAGAGAAATAGATCATAATATTAGTCTTTCCAATAGATTTGATACATTAATTAGTTTAGATAAATCAGTCTCTGATATTGATGAAACACCTGATGAAATCAGAAGTGTAGAAAGGTATGATACAACTTCTAATTTAGATGATAATCAACCTATTGTAAACGGGTTGACAAAATCAAGTTCTAACTTTAATAATATAAATCAAAGCGGATTAGATTATGAGTTGGTTAGAACAGAATCTGTTTCAGAAAATGAGGACACAACAAATGTGGCTGATAATAAAGTGAATGCAAGCAGACAATTTTTTGTATTGGGAGATTCAATTGTTAAATATGTCGATAAAATTGTATGTAGATCGGACAAGCATAATATTACATGTTCCTCTTTTAGGGGAGCTGGAATTAAGGACATAGATAAAATGTGCCCTGATATTTTGTCTAATTCAGGATCAAATCCGTTTGTCATTCTGCATGTGGGCACGAATGATTTGAAGAAATTTAGTATTGATGAAATTAAGCAAGATTTTATGAATATCAGTGAAACACTGACAAAATTAAAGTGTGAAGTGTGGTTTCCAGAATTTCTCCCTGTTCCTAGGGCAAACTACTACATAACGTGTAAGATTAAAGCCATAAATGAATGGCTAAGGAAATGGTCCCTTAAAGAAGGTTACAAAACCATTCCGCATTGGGAAAATTTTGAAAATAATTTGTCACTGTTTAGTTGGGATGGTTTGCATTTAAGTCGCCAGAGAACTTACAAACTAGGTAGGGTGTATGAAAAAATCATCTTAGCAAATTTAAACTGATTGCAATGGGGGAAAAGGGTCCAATTATGAAGCACCCATATGATCCCAAATCAAATCATGCTTCAAATCCAAGGTATAGTGGTACAAACAAGCTGAAAATTTGGTTAATTAATGCAAGAAGCTTGAATAATAATAAATTAAGTGAACTCAAAATTCAAGTGATTCAACAGAAAGTGGATATTATATGTGTAACGGAGACCTGGTGGAATGAAAAGAATAGCTGGTCAAACAACATACAAGGATTCCAGCTTTATAATGTAAACTGTGCAAATAAAAGAGGTGGAGGAGTATGCTGCTATGTGTCTGAGAAAATATCAAGCCAGGAAATTACAGTTAATAAGCATATGGAGGATGCACCTGAAGTATTATGGTTAAGTTTAGCTTTTTTACATTCTACAAAAATAAATATAGGGGTGTGTTATAGACCACCAAATAGTAATAACTGTTTAAATAATAATCTCTTGGATGAGATCAATAAGATATCCACTTTAGGTGACTTTGTAATTTGGGGGACTTTAATACACCAGGTATTTCATGGGCTACTCTAGAAGGAGTACCGTTTTGAAAACCTTACTTGATAATATAACTACACAAGGATATTTCCAACTAGTTGAAGCACCAACAAGGGATTAAATATATTGGATCTGGTTATTACAAACTCTAGAGCTAGGATTTATAATACTGACATCCTTCCACATTTAGGTAATAGCGATCATAATATAGTAGAATGTACTATACATATTGAAAACTTCCAAATTAAAAATGGTGCTGTAGCCTTTGATTATAAAAAGACTGATTGGAATAAGATAACAAATGTTTTTACTAAACTAGTTTGGGGGGAAGCCTTTTGTAAATTAAGGGTAGACTCTATGTGGGAGGATTTAAAACACAAACTAAAAATGATTATAACTAAATTGGTCCCAACTCGTAGAACATATAATAGTAAGGGTTATATTCCACTCTGGTTCACTAAAAACATAAAAAAACAAATTAGGAGGAAAAATAAAGCATTCAAAAAATATAAAATTTGTCCTACTGATATATATCTCAATAAATACAAAAAACAGCAATGTCAGCTTAAATCTATAATAAAGAAAGGTAAAATAAATTTTGAAAACAAATTAGCTGTGAACAAAAATATAAAAGCTTTTTTTGGATATATTAATAATAACAAACAACATAATAAAAGGATTTCCTTTGTTAGAGTAAAGGGAAAAACTATAATAAACAGCAAAGAAATAGCGGATAGATTTAATGAATATTTTGTTTCTACGTACCAGGTTCCTAATGCTAAAATAAAAAATAACATAAGTGTCAGAAATCTTGATCCTGTCTATATTTGCAAAGAATCTGTCATATCTGAATTGTCCAAAATAAAGCCATCTTCTTCCTCAGGATCAGATAATATTGATTCTATTGTCTGGAAGAACCTAGCAGACATTCTAGCTGAGCCCTTGACATTAATATTCAATAAATCTATTATTACTGGCGAAATTCCCTAGATTGGAAAAAGCTATAGTGGTACCCATTTTAAAAAGGGAGATAAAGCATGTCTATCAAATTATAGGCCTATTAGTTTGGCGCCAGTTTGTTGTAAAGTTCTAGAGACTGATAAAATTATTATTGAAAAGATATGCAAAGTTTGAATTTAGATGATTTTTCTCAACATGGTTTTAAGAAAGGACTCTCATGTAACACTAACCTACTGGCCTTTTATAACTTCATTAGTGTAAATCTGGATGATGGCAAACCTATGGATGTTATTTATCTGGATCTTGGAAAGGCATTTGATACGGTACCTCATCATAAGTTAATAAATAAATTGATTAAATTTGGTTTAAATAAAACTATAATAATGTGGATTGAAAATTGGCTGTTGGACAGAGTACAGAGGGTGCGTATAAATGGCGTACTGTCGGAGGTGGGAGGAGTGGTAAGCGGTGTGCCTCAGGGTTCTGTGTTGGGACCATTGTTGTTTGGGTTATACATCAGTGATATGAATGTTGGTGTTAAATCCCGTTTAACAAAATTTGCTGATGATACCAAAATAGGTGGGGTAGTAAAAACTATTGGGGATTTTGAAGAACTAACAAATAGCTTGAGGTTAATAGAAGAATGGGGTATTAAAAATGATATGAAATTCAATGAACAAAAGTGCTCTGTGATTAATTTCGGTAAAAATAACCCATGGTTTTCTTTCTATTTAAATAATAAGAAGTTAAAAAGTAGTAAGTTGGAAAAAGATTTAGGTGTTCGGATTGATCCAAAATTGTCTTTTAACACTCACATTGCTAAAATGATAGGTAAATGTAATGGTATTATACACTCAATAAAGAAAGGATTCATCTCAAGAAATAAGGAGTGTTTACTTAAACTCTATAAAGCATATGTTCTTCCTATATTAGATTATGGCTCTCCTATATGAACCCATATTTAAAGAAAGACATACACAGAGTGGAGAAAGTCCAGAAGCAGTTAACTAAATCCATAAAGGCTTACAAAATATGGCCTATGAGGATAGATTGGGGGTACTGAACCTGTATCCATTGGAGCTCAGGCGAATCAGAGGAGATTTATTATTTTTGTATCACATCTTGGATGATGTATCATTAATGGAGCAGTGCAGCCTTGTTAGGACCCCTAAGACTTATAATTCAAGATCTCATAATAAACAAATCTTGATAAATACTTCGAAAACGAATAGACATTTAAATTTTTTTGTTTCTAGAGTCCCCTCTATATGGAATGCTCTTCCTAAATGAGTAGTAGAAGCAGCTACCTTTAACACCTTTAAAAGTGAGTTGGACGGATATTTGCTTATAAATGGTAAAAATTACATTATGAAATAAACCCACTAGGAGTGGGGAGACAATTAAATGGGCCACGGCCTACTTTGTCTAAACCTAACCAAGTTACCAAGTTACATTTTACAACTCATAAACAGACTGTTGGTACGGGGATACATGACACAGCAGAAGCGGCAGTGCCAAATTATAATTGTACAAATTATAAACAGACTATTACCATTGGGATACATAACACAGCAAGAGCAGCAGTGCAAAATAATAAGTGTACAACTTATAAGCAAATTGTTGGCATTGTGATACAGAACATATCAGAGCAGTAGTGCAAATTATAGTTGTACAAATCAAACACTGTTTAGACATAGGATAAATAACATAGCAGGTGCAGACGTGCAAACTTCTGTTACTGGGAGACAACATAGAAGGCGCAGCAGTGCAAACATGATAATTGCACAAATTATAACATTCTGCTGGTACAGGATATATAACACTGCAAACGCAGCAGTTAAAACTGATAACTGCTCAAAATATAAAGAGACTGCTTGTACTGGGATATAATAACAGAGCAGGGGCAGAAGTGCAAAATTATAGTTGAACTTATAAACAGACTGCTGGTACAGGGATACACAACACAGCAGCAGCCTCAGGGTAAAATGAGAACTGTACAAACTATAAACAGACTACTGGCACTATGATACATAACACAGCAGGAGCAGCAGTGCAAAATGATGATTGTACAATATATAACCAGATTATAGTACTGTATATGGATAGCCTTTATTGTCCATGGAAACCAGTGGCTTTCTAAACATTGTTGTAGGGCAGTTCAAAGGTCAAAAAAGCTGTTGTACTATCATTCTGACGTCACATCGATAGTACAGCAGCTTTTTAGCCTCATTCTCTCACCTGATTGGCTCATTCATTGAGGACCTACCAGAACAAAAAAAAGAAAACATGGCAGCGCAATTTACCGAGCGCCGAACGGTAGATAGTCCATTAAGTGACACCCATAGAACCGCAGACGGCTGTTTGTCAGAAAAGAAAATTACTTTTTTTATTTTAAAATTAAACTGCTCAGCCACAGAAGAAGAAAACCAAAAGGAAAAGTTTGCTCAGACCGATATGGTCTGACTGTGAGAAGACGAAGCAAGCAGAAGCAGGAGAAGCCAGAGTGAGTGGGACAGGGAATGGCACCAGTGAAAAAAAGAAGAGGTAAACATTCAAAAGGCCACTGGTTTCCATGGACAATAAAGGCTGTCCACATACTATATAAAACAGTGGATGATCACCCATCCACAACAAGGCCGTTTCCCTCTTGGGAGTTGATGACATCAGTGAGACCTCTCGAGCTTCGCTCTCGAGGTCTCTATGATGTCACAACTCCCTCGAGGGAAACACAGCCTTGTTGTGTATGGGCGATCATCCACTATTCTATATGTTGGTACTTGGATGCATACCATAGCACACACAGCTGTGCAAAATGATATTTGTAAAAATTATAAAAAGACTGCACTGGGATACATAACACAGCAGGTGCAGCACTGCAAAATGGTAATTGTAGAAATGATAAACAGATCATTGGTATTAGGATACATTGCATTATGGGCAGCAGAGCAAAATGATATTTGTACAAATTATAAGCACACTGCTGGTACATGGATAATTGCCATAGTAGATACACAACTGTTCAAATTGTAAACAGACTGTTGGTATGGGGACACATAATATTGCAAGAGCAGCCTGCAAAATGTTAGTTGAACATACTATAAACAGACTGCTGATACAGAGATACACAAGACAGCAGGAACAGCAGTAAAAAATTATAATTGCATAAATTACTAACAGTCTGTTGGCATTGGGATACATAACACAGCTGTAGAAGTACTGCAGAATTATAATTTTAAAAATTATAATAATCCTATTGGCACTAGGATACACAAAGCAGTTGCAGCAATACAAGATAATAATATATAGAATAATGCATGGGGAAGTGTGTGTGATGAGGATTTTGTACACACCTAAGATATGGAATGCCTCATAAACCCCAAGAGTGAAGCCCGGGGGGTTTATCAAGGCATCACATACCAAGAGTGTGCATAAAATATGAGTTCGCACACACTTCCCCATGTTTTTTTTTATATATAATAACTGGTTCTTTTGATTTTTTTTATTGGACAGGTACTTGTTGAACAGCCTAATGTCAGTCTTGACTTTTTTTTTTTTATTTATTCTTTGATAACCAGGTAAGGCCCATTAGACATAGGTGCCTGTTTTCAGGGGTGACCCAGGAACACTGGAGAGGTTAAGTGATTTGCTTATAATCACACAGTATGCAAGTGGAGGCTGTGGGAATCAAACCCAGGTCTGGTCTGCTGGATGCACCAAGCTCATTCACAGCTCATTACTCTAACCTCTAAGCTATACTACCAGCCCTGGAGTGTTTCTGTCTTCTTGCTGCTGCATGATTTGTTGTCTTTCTAGGTCCCTTGGTTGCTGAAATGGTGATGCATGTGCCATTTCTTAGGTGGCTAGGCAAAGATTAGTAGACCACTTGTTAATTTTTTGCTTCTGTGAGAAATGTGTCTTTCTTCAGCTACACATAGGTTAAATTCCTGCTTGATGGTTTCAGTGAGGTTAGCGTGTTCAAGTTGGCAGCACGAGGAGTCAGCAGTGCTAGCACAACAGTGATTTTAGAATTTTTGCAAAAGGTACTTAATCAAACTCCATTATACATGGGTGATTATACACGGACATGCATAATCAAACTCTGTTAGGCACAGGTGATTATACACATCCAAGTGTAATAGAGTTTGACAGCTTCTGCCCACAGTTGATAACCATCAGTAACCAGTTATTATTGTACAAATTATCAAAGACTGTTGGTATTGGAATATATAACACAGCAGGAGCAGCACTGCAAAATTATAATTGTACAAATTATAAACATACTGTTGGCAGTGGGATATATAACATAGCAGGGGCAACAGTGCAAAATGATAACTGTACAAATTTTAAACATATTGTTTGTACTGGGATATATAACAGAGCAGGAGCAACAGTGCAAAATGTTAACTGTATAAATTATAAAGAAACTGTTGGTACAGGTTTCCATGACATATCAGGTGCAGCAATGCAAAATTATAACTGTACAAATTATAAACACACTGTTGGCACTGGGACACATAACATAGCAGTATAAACACTATAAAATGATAACTGTAGAGACTGTTGGTACTGAGATACATAATACAGCAGTGTAAAATTATAATTCTACAAATTATATATAGACTATTGCTACAGGGATACATAACGCAGCAGGGGAAGCAGTGCCAAATGATAATTGTACAAATTATAAACATACTGTTGGCACTGGGACACATTAACATAGCATGTGTTGTAATGCAAAATGATAATTGTACAAATTATATGAACATATGAAATTGCCGGCAGAAAAACGCCCACATGTCTATCAAGTCTGCCCAACTGACAATTTGACATTGAGGAAGCAAGATAGAACATCCTCTGCCAACTCAGTGTTCAGACCCTCAATTAAAATAATTAAAAACTTTATGCGGGATTTGAAGCTGATTGACCCATGGGTAGAGGCAGAGTATAATTTAAAAAAGTTATTCTATTTTTCTGCCTACCATCAAGCATTTTTTAGAATTGATTTTTTATAATATCTGAATCATTGCTTTATGCAGTAAGTAAGGTTAATTACCCCAGTATAATCATCTCGGACCACTCCCCTTGTTTAATGGACTTACAGTCTACAGATAATGGGGCTAGGACTTATAACTGGCAAATGGATATCTATTGAAAGATCAAGAGACTCTTGCTTCCCTCCTTAATGAGATTAATTTCTTTTTTATGGTTAATGAGGCCGCTGGATCTAGTATAATTATAATATGGGAAACCTTTAAAATATGGATTAGGACTATTTTCCAACAGATTACAAATAGAAGGAATAAGTGTTGGCAAAAACAAGAATTTCAATTACAAAAATATATATCTATGTTAGAACAAATATATATTTCAAACAATGAAGTGGATGTATATAACAAATAAATTTAAAAAGGGACAGAACTAAATAAATTGTTAACAGATAAAGTGGAAAATCAAATTCTAAGAATAAGGTCTAATTATTACATTCTCTCAGATAAACCATTACAATTAATAGCTTGACAGTTAAAGAAAGACCAAGGACAAAAGAATATTAATCAAATTAGGAATGAAGCTGGAATACTTCATAAGGACCCTATACAAATTAGTAAAATGTTCTTTGAATATTATCAAAAACTGTATACATTAGAGGATGAGAATAATGAGAAGGGAAGGGAGGAATTCTTGTGTGACTTACAATTAAAGCAATTGATAGAGAGTATTAAAGATGCCCTTGACAGACCTATTACATCTGATGAGATCTATAAGGCCATTGATAGTTTGCCATCTGGGAAGGCACTGATGGGTTGCAAATTGATTTTTACAAAAAATTAAAAGATTTTTTGATTCCAGTTATGAGCAAGCTATTTAATGCATTTGGGAGAATCCAGAGTTTGCCTACCTCATTTAAACAAACTATAACCTTATTATTTCATAAACAAGGGAAGGACCCAGATTTATGTGGATCTTATCTTTACTGAATGCTGATCATAAAAACTTTACTATGGTACTTGCATCGAGGCTAGAGGGGACACTCCCAACACTCATTGAACCTGATCAAAATGAGTTTGTGAAAGGAAGAAAAATAAATGATAATCTAAGGAGAACTATTAATATTATTGTAAATAATAGACATCAAGATGCAATATTTCTTGCAATCGATGCCTAAAAGGCTTTCAGTCGGACAGAATGGACATTCCTTTTCACACTCCTTTAAAAGATTAAGTTTCAAAAACAATTTTTGAGCTGGATTGAACTACTTTATTCCACTCCAGAAGCTAATATCCGAATAAATAATATTCTTTCAGAAAATGTCCAGCTGAGAAGAGGAATGAGGCAGGAGTGTCCCCTCTCACCTCTGCTATTTGCCCTGGTTATGGAACCATTTGCAATAGCAATCAGGAAAAATGAGAACATTTCTGGAATACAAATTAACAACAATGTTCACAAAATCAGCCTTTACGCTGATGAGGTGTTATTGTATTTAGTTAATCCCTTAAATTCAATATCAGAAGTTATTAGTTTGGCTACTGAATATGGTAAGTGGTCTGGGTAGTAAATAAATTGGCAGAAAACTATAATAATGAAGTTGAGTGATAACTATAAATTACATATCCCAGAAGTTGGGGTGGGGGAACCAATGGATTGCATAAAATATTTAGTATAAATTTGACTAATAAATACTATCAATTATATCAGGCAAACTTTATGAAGTTGATTGGAGAAATTAAGAAAGATTTGGATAACTGGATGCACCTGCCTTTAACTTTAATCAGAAGAATAAACGTTATTAAAATGAAAATTCTCCCTAAATTGTTATATAACTTTCAGGCTATACCCATTACAATTCCAAATACTTTTTTTTGATAACCTAAGAAGGATTATTACCAATTATATGTGGAACAAGAACAAAACAAAAATCTCTTATCATAAATTAATCCTTCCTAAGAATAAGGGGGATTAGCACTACCTGATTTTAAATTGTATTATTATGTAGTTCAAATGCAAGAAATCTGGTACTGGTTGAGGAACAACAAAACATGTCTATTTCTATTTCGGCGAATATGGAACAAGAAATGCACGAGGGCTGGTTATTAAGGCAGATCCTTTTTTTTCTGGGTATTATAGTCATAAGTTGAGTTGTAAAATAATTAACCCGGTCACACAAATGACAATACCTTGTTGGTTAGAACTGCATAAAAATATGGGCATTAACATCCCTATAACGAAATTTTCCCCATTATATAATTATCACTTTTTCCCTTCTATTAATGATAGTCCATTCAAGGCATGGAAAGAAAGGGGGCATATTTGAGTTTCATCAAATTTGCAAGAAAGGCTTGTTGCTATCTTTTTCTGAGATTCAGAAACAATTTGATATGCCGGCTTCTCATTTTTTCAAATATCTCCAAATTAAGAATTTTATTAAGAAGTATAACAATTTGGACTCTTTGGGAACCACAACAGTTTTGGAAATAATCGAAAGCAACAGCAAATATTTATGGTAGCATTATAAATAATACGATACAGGATAAAGACATACATAAGTTAAAGGAAGTGGGCAAAAGATTTAGGAATAGAAATCCCTTAAAATATTTGGGATAAAATTTTGGCCTTCTCTATAATCAGTATTAAATCTGTTAAATTGAGCAAATACATTTTAACACCTTACACAGGACGTATTTTATGCCTTATAAGTTGCATAAGCTTAATAATGCTATATCCAATATATGTCCAAAATGTGCCAGTACTTCTGCTATGTTGGTACATATGTTACTTGCTTGTCCTTATCTTTCAAATTTCTGGTCCAAAATTTTTTCTTTTCTTAATAAGATTTTGAAGGTAAATATAAACTCAGATCAAATGCTGGGGGTATTGGCCATGTCTGATCAGGTTTTATCTTTAAGTTGTCATCAGCAAACATTTTTTTTCTATTGATATGATGCTGACTAAAAAATGCATACTTCTGAAGTGGAAGGATTCAATCCCTCCCTTATATGACACCTGGTTGAATTATCTGATATACGTTATGAAATTGGAAAGAATAAATTATCTAAAACATCAAGATACTGCTTCTTTTTATAAAATCTGGGCACCTTTATATTCTCAAATACAAAAAGGAATCAAATAATTAGGAGTCTCTATTGGAGAGGCTATGGAAATTAATTGGTAGGGAAAATTGGAATCCTGGACCCATAGATAGGAGGGGCATGATGATGGAATTAGAGGGATGTGTCTGAATGTCATTCAGCTGGGATGAAACTTCCCTCAAAATGTTTTTCTATCTGAACCCTCAATCAAAAAAGAAAAAGAAAAAACAATTTGAAAAGTCTGCCTGATTGTGCAGCTCTTAGTTTCATATTACTACAGCTACCCCAGCCCCACCCAAACCCCTCCCTTCCTTCCCTCTCCTGGTCTTCCCCCTTTGTGTTCTTGTCTGTACTAATCCTGCCCTTGACCCTATCCCAGCCCTATTTAAAGCTATCCACTGTCCTCAGTCTGATTAACTCCTCCGGCAGTGCGTTCCATCTCGCCACCACTCTCTCTGTAAAGTAGTACCTCCTCATCTCCCTCCTGAACCTTCCCCTTCCAACTTCAGACTGTGCCCTTTAGTGACCCTCCCCCCCAAGTGAAAAAAATCCTCCCTCTCTGACTTTGTTTATGCCTTTCAAATACTTAAAGGTCTCTATCATGTCCCCTCTTTCCCTTCTCTCTTCTAGCGAATACATGTTGAGCTCCTTCAATCTTTATAAACATACTGCTGTCAGTCAGATATATAACACAGCAGGAGCAGCAGTGCAAAATGATAAGTGTACACATTATAAGCAGACTATTGCAACTGGGATTCTGAACATACCAGAGAGAGCAGTATTGCAAATTACAGTTGTACAAATGAGGCTGGGAAAAATAACATTACAGGTGCAGCCATGCAAACTTTTCCCACTGGAAGACATAATATAGCTGGGCAGCCATGCAAAAATGATAATTCCACAAACTATAAACAGACTGTGGCTACAGGGATACATACCATAACAGATGCAGCAGTGCAAAATGATAATTGTCCAAATTATAAACAGACCGCTGGTACATGGATACAGAACACAGCAGGAGCAGCAGTGCAAAATTATACCTGTACAAATTCTAAACAGTGTGTTGATATTTGAATGCATAAAATAGCAGGTGCAGCAGTGCAAAATGATAGTTGTACAAATGTAAACAGACTGCTGGCACAGGGATAGATAACATAGAAGGGGCAACAGTGCAGAATGATAACTTTACAAATTATAAACAAACTGTTGATACAAGGATACATAACACAGCAAGGACTGCAGTGCAAAATGAGAGTTGTGCAAATTAAAAGATTTTTGACACTAAGATATAACATAGCAGTAGCAGCACAGCGAAATTAATGATAATTGTACAAATTATATACACTGTTTACAGTGGGATATAACGTAGCAGGTGCAGCAGAGCAAAATGAATAACTACAAATTATAAACATGCTGTTGTAACTGGTATGTAACATAGCTGGTGCAGTGTACAAAATGATAATTGTACAAATTATAAACACAGTATTGGTACTGTGATACAATAAACAGCAGGTGATGTAGTGCAAAATTTTAATTACATACATTAAGGATTATGGATTGGTTAACAGACAGAAAGTAACAAGTATGGATTAATGAAAATGCATCCAAAACCAGGAACAGTAACAAGTGGGGTTCACAAATGTTCATTCTGGGACCATCACTTTTTTCATACTTCATTACTGCTTTTCACAAAAAAGTTAGCGGATGGTTAAATACGTTTTTCTATGACACCAAATGGTGGGTCAGGTTGACACCAGTGATGAGTGGGGAAATTTGTTATAGGACTTAATATAAATCAGACTATTGGCCAGGTTATATAATATGATGTGTAAGGCCAATAAGAGCATGGTGCTACATCTGCACTTAAAAAAATGTAAATGACCATACAAATTATGTGGTATAGAATTAAGAAAAGTTACAATAGAGAGGGATGTGAGTAGAGATGCAGCAAAGTTTTAATTTGCCCCACGTAGCACTTCACGTAATTTTCGAAAATTACCTGGAATTCATCATTTGTGATTTCACCTTGCTTTGGGGTTTTTAGGAGCAAATTGCACTTAAAAAGTAAGTAGAGGCTACAAATTGTGAATCCCCCAAACAGCACCCCTGATCTATCCCTGGTGTCTAGTGACACCCCCCCCCCACCGATTGCCATTCCCCTCCCAGTTTTCAAAATATGTATATGTGTGTGTGTGTGTGTGTGTGTGTGTGTGTGTGTGTGTGTATATATATATATATATATCCCTGGATTCTAGTGGGAATCCCCAACCCCACCAATCACATGGCCAAAATCCCTGGTGTCTAGTGGACCCACACCCCTCTGATCCTGCACCCCAATAATAAAAAAACAATCCCTGGTGTCTAGTGGAACCCCCCCACTCTGATGATCACTGGCCCTAATAATAATAAAAAGAAATCCCTGGTGTCTAGTGGACCCCCTCACCCTGCTCAGATTCAGCACTTTCTATTTTTAAGCTAGCAAATGAAGCCCTGGTGTCTAGTGGAACCCCCCACCCCCACCTCATCAGGTAGTGCCCGCCAACCTCAAGCCACCACTCACCCCCCAGCTCCCACCCTGTCCCCGATCCCAAGGGGCCACAGACACAACCCTCCACTCACCTCTGTGGCTGGCAGCCCCACAGATGTGCACACTCATTCTGAATGAATGAGCGAGTGCTTGCACAAGCGTGCACACATTCATTCAGTTGGTCAGCTCCTCCTCCTACTAGTGGAGCTGATTTCAGGGCTCTATAGAAGGGATGGGGGCTGTTCTGGGCTTTGGCAGGGGTGGTGGGATGAGAGGAATGGCGTTGTGGATCCCTCTTTGGGTTCCACTAGACACCAGGAATTAATTTGCTATCTTAAAAATTAAAAGCACTGAATCTGAGCAGGGTGGGAAGGGTCCACTAGACACCATGGATTTTTTTGATTATTAGGGCCAGTGATTGTCGGGGTGGGTGATTCCACTAGACACCACCGTGTAGCGAATTTTGCTGACTTCACCCACCATTAGATATGAATATCGTGATAAAAAAGGGGTTTAAACTGGAACAAAATGCAAAACGGTTACCATGACAGCCAATAGATTGATAAGATTTATGAAAAAAATCATTTGTTGACCGATCTTAGTAGTGCATCCTATCATTATGTAGAACATATATAAGACCACGTTTGGATTACTGTACACCATTATGGAGTCCTTATATCATGAGCAATATTGAATTACTTGAAAAATACAGCACAGAGATACCAAATTTATCCCCAGACTATAAAGTACAGATAGGCACTTTAGGATTATTTACATTAGAAAACAGAAAGAAAAGAGGGGATCTATTCCAGTTATAGGAAATATTAGGGTATAATAATTTAAAAACTGGACTGGATCTAGCATTTAAGGAAAGAAGCTGTAGCATTGCCCCCTCCCCTCGTCGAGTCAGCGGGGGACACAGAAGCGATGTGAGCACATGGGCTGGCAGATTTTGGCACTTAACATCTCTAATAGACTGCCTGATGTATGGAACAGCATAATGGATTTGTGAGTTAGTAACTACATAAGACTCTCTGACTCAAACTTTAATACAATCATACAGACCCAGTTCACTGTTTTCTGGTTGATTGGTTTGATATTATAGCTAATAAGTGTTCATGGCTTTATATTACTTAATCTTGTTGCAATGGTGAATGTACTGTGCAGGAGGTGGGCTGGAAGTTGTGTCACTGGTGGGTGTGAAGCTTAACTGTCAGGCCACAAAACTGGTGGCTCTTGAGGGGACCAAAGGTGCATGGTGTGAGGCAGCACACATGGTGGAGGCTGTGTGGCTCAGGTGGCCCCTACCTCCAAGGAGCATTCCATATGCTAGCGCAGCTGCTTAATCATAATAATAGACTGATGTGGTTCTGGCAGGGCACCCATGAGGGACACTAACTATCAAGACAGAAACGGGGAAAGAAAATGTTTTTAATTTCTTTTCCTTCCCTGAAGTTATGTATTGCTACCACTGACTTGGGTTACCAAAAGATTCTAGGGAGGGAGTGGGCTCACCAGTTGTCACTGGTCAGTCACAGACCAAAGTGGTGGGAGGCAGGTCATAATGTCCAGAGAACTGCTGTGACATTTTTGTTCCTTATATGTATGTATGTTTATCAAAACTTGGGGTACATGTTTCTTGCAACTGGGATATGTGTTGCATGTAGGAGGGAGGGGTGGTGGTTGCCTAGTGCAGGGGGGAATGGGAGGACTTCAGCCTTTCAGACTGGGAGTTAACTATAAAGAATCCTAATGCACATGGAGAATTAGACTGGAACTATGCATCATTTACTCTTTTACTTTCCCCGATGAGCAATGCTGGAGAAGGTGTCTAATGTCTCCTTCATAAGAGTTATATTAGGTATCAATTTCTTTCATTGCTATCCTTCTGTGAAATATCAGCAGCAAGTTGATCTGCTTGCACAATGAAAATTTAAAAATTAAAAAAGAAAATAGAAAGTGGGACTTCTGCAGCTATGATCCAGGATTTGAGAATGGCCCTGTGGCTTATTAACATTGCTGCCCCAGCTCTCTCCCATGCCCTCATAAAGGACTCTGCAGGTGTCTGTGATTAGTCTGTGTCCCTACTGAGCATGCAAACTTAGCACAGCTGCAGAGTGGGCTTTGTGACTCCTTTTAGTCAGGATTGCACCTGTCAGTTAGTCTCTGAAATCTTTTGCATGGAAGAAGAAGAAAACAAAACTGAACCAGGAAAGAATGAATACTGAAATGGCAAGAATCTCCCTGCAAAAAAATCCACTCAGTTCCTTAAACTTTAACTAGCAGCTCTAAACTCACATGTTCATCTTTGAAAACTGGTGTTCAGACCCTTCTTATCCGGCAAGATACAAGTGTCCCACTCACTATGCACACCTCCCAGAGGAGCCCCCTCAGATATCTTCAGTTAAATAAATCTGTGAATAGTTCTTGTTCTTACAAATATACATAAACACATAGAATGTGATGGCAGACAAGGGCCGCTGTGCTCACCCAGTCAGACCAATTGTGTATTTTTTTACTATTATTATGCCCTCTGCCCTATCCCCATGATTCCCTTGTGCCTATCACAGGCACGTTTGAATCCGTTTACTGATGTTGCCCCCACAGCCTCCTCTGGAAGGCTATTCCAGGTATCTGCCACCCTTTTTGTGAAAAAGTACTTCCTCATATCCCTCCTAAACTTACCCCCCTTCAGCTTCATATGATGTCCTCTTGTTTCAGAGCACCATTTCCTCTGAAAGGTCCTCTTGTTTCAGAGCACCATTTCCTCTGAAAGGTACTCTCCTCCTGTACCTTATTAACCCCTGTTGGGTATTTAAAGATTTTTTTTTTCATATACTCCCCATCCCTCATTTCATCCAGGGTGTATACATTTAGCTCCTTAGTCTTTCTTCATAGGACTTTTGATGCGGACCCTGCACCATTTTGGTAGCCCTCCTCTGGGTCACCGCCACACTGTGTCTTTTCTGAGATGCGGTCTCCAGAAGTGTACACAGTACTCAAGGTGGGGTCTTACAAGTAATTTATATAAGGGCAGAATCACATCTCCCTTCCTGCTAGAGATACCCCTACCTATGCATGCCAGCTTCCAACTAGCCCTCCCGATTGCCTTATCACACTACCTTTCCACCTTCAGGTCATCCAATATGATTACCCCTAGGTCTCTTTCCTGCTTGGTCTTCGTCAGTATTACTCCAACCATCTTGAACTCCCCTCCTGTGTTCCTATGGCCAAGATGCATTATTTTGCACTTTTTTGCAGTAAAACCTAGCTGCCATACCCTTGACCATTCTTCCATTCTGTTCAGATCTCTGCAAATTCTATCTACCCCCCACCAGGTATGTCCACTCTGTTACAGATGTTGGTGTCATCTGCAAAGAGGCAGACCTTCCCTTCCCATTCTTCTGATATGTCACTTATATACATTCTGTACTGAACAGGACTAATCCCATCATTCATCACTGAGGAATCCCACTGGTTACAACTCCATTTACCACTACTCTCTGTGTCCTATCTTCCAACCAGTTTCCTGTTCAGATTACCACCTTATTATCTAACCCCAGGTTACCCAACTTGCCCATTAGTCTCATATGTGGAACAGTGTCGAAAGAAACATAGCAACATAGAATCTGTTGGCAGATAGGGACCGCTTGTCCCACCTAGTCTGCCCATTTCCCTACCTAATGGATAAGCTGCAGATCCTAGTTAACCAACAGCCTGCTTCCTCCTACCCCCCCACTAGAATTGCCTTATGTCTGTCCCATGCATTCTTGAATTCCCCTGCTGTTTTTGACTCTATGACCTCCTCAGGAAGGCTGTTCCATGCATCTACAACCCTCTCTGTGAAGAAATACTTCCTCACATTATCTCTGAGCCATCCCCCAACTTCAAATTGTGCCCCCTTGCTCTTGCATATGCCTTTTTCTGAAAGATGCTACCCTCTTGAACTTTGTTGATTCCCTTGAGGTATTTGAAAGTTTCTAACTTGTCCCACCTTTCCCTCCTTTCCTCGAAGCTATACATCTTAAGCTCCTTTAGTCTTTCTTCCTACGTCTTTTGGTGCAGACCCTGCACCATTTTGGTTGCTCTCCTATGGACAGCCTCCACCCTGTTTATATCTTTGCAGAGATGGGGTCTTCAGAACTGTACACAGTACTCCAGATGTGGTCTTACCAACTGTCTGTACAGAGGGACAACAACTTCCTGTTTTCTACTGGTGTTACCACTCCCTATGCATCCCAGTATCCCCCCAGCCACCCTTACTGCCTTCTCACATTGCTGGACCACCTTTAGGTCATCTGATATGAGTACCCCCAGGTCCCTTTCCATTTCTGATGTTGTCAGTATCTCACGCCCCATTGTGTACTCTTCCCCTGAATTTTTGTTTCCCAGGTGCATTACTTTGCACTTCTTTGCGTTGAATTCAAGCTGCCATGCATTTGACCATTCCTCCAACCTTTCCAAATCCCTTTTCATACTTTCCACCCCACCTTGCGTATCAACCCTGTTGCAGAGCTTTGTGTCATCTGTGAAGAGACATACTTTTCCTTCCAGTCCCTCTGCAATGTCACTTATAAAGACATTAAAAAGGACCAGCCCCAGCACTGAACCCTGCGGTACCCCACTAGCAACCCCCCTTTCTTCACTGTGGACTCCATTTACTATTACCCTCTGTGTCCTGTTCTCCAGCCAGTGTTTTACCTAGGCTACCACCCTGGGACCCACTCCCAGGTTGGCTAATTTGTTTATTAATCTTTTGTGCGGGACTGTGTCTAATGCCTTGCTAAAGTCTAGGTAGGCTATGTCCACAGCCCCTCCCTGGTCTACTACTTTGGTCACCCAGTCAAGGAAATCTATTAGATTTGTCTGACATGACCTTCCTGCTGTGAATCCATGCTGCCTTGGGTCCTGTGCCCCACTGGCCTCTAGGTATTCAACAATTCTTTCCTTCAGAAGTGATTCCATCATTTTCCCTACCACTGAGGTCAAATTGACAGGTCTGTAGTTTTCTGCCTCTGAGGTAGAAGGCTTGAGGTAGAAGGCTTGGTTTGCTGGCCAAGGCACCTAGCTTCACCTGAGCTCTTTCATTCCAAGACTGCTTGAAAGGCAGAGTAGAGAACCTTGCCAGAGCAAGGGAAAAGGATTAAGACTTCTTTTGGCTAAGCAGATTTGCTGTGTGGTGTTGTTTTTATTTTTTACTCACAGGGATTGCTACTGTTTGTTGCTAACATTTCATTGCTTTATTTTTCTCTGTAGCAAAGTGTTTCTTACAGTGTATATCTTCTCTGAAATTATTACAGGTGGTGCTTTACAGGCTTTACAGTTTTATCTAACATTAGGATAAGCTTTCAGGGTTACTGCATTTGTTGTTGACTGATTGTTTCTGCTCTTACCTCCTTGTTCTTTCGTCCGTGGTTCTTCTTTTTCGGCAGGGGAAGGGCCCAGCCACCCACCCCCATCCTCAACCACCCCACACTACACTCCTTTTATAGGGTACCACAGTTGTGACATTTCCTGTGGCAGAGCAGGAAGGGGCGGATCAGTGGGGCATCCACAAGGTGAGCTCATTTACAGGGGCGCTAGTAATTTAACTTGTTATACAAGTTAAACAAAAACAAAACACAATCAAACCATTACTTGCATTTTTTTCCTTCTAATTACTCTGACTAGGTTATAAACCCAGCAACTTATCTGGAATGGATATCATTAACTGCAGGTACTGTGGAACAATTTTCAGAAGGACAGTCTTACAGGATTTAGGACACTGTCCAACATGCTGGAGCCATTGGAGATCTTAGGGCTCAGCTCCGGGCAGCATGGGCAGAGATTGCATGCCTCAAATTTCATATTCAAGAGGAAATACATTATAAGAACCACCCACCATTTCCCAGCATCCAACAGAAAAACCTCGACTGCAGAGGTAGTTGGACCAGGAGGTTGGCAGGTGGTTAGGAGGGGCAAATCGGGTGCCCCATCACTCTCTGCTCTCCAACATATTACCTCAAAAAAACATATAAACACTACAAACGGGTATCTGCCTCTATCTCTGAAATCAAGCAAAGAGGCAGAAGACACTGCAGAGCAGGACACTGTGGCACAGGAGCTAGCACAACAAAACTCACCCAAATCAGGAACCAAAACAAAAAAAGCAAACAGGAAATCAACAAAACTTCTGATCATAGGAGATCTCATGATTCAAGGAGTTGATACCCATCTCAAGCCAGGGGTAATGGTTAGATGTCTCCCAGGTACATCAGCATGGAGAGACACTGACCTCATTGCTAAAATTGTTCACAAAGCAGGAGAAAACATTGCTGTCCTGGTACACATAGGGACTGACGATTTCACCAGCTGGTCAGTTGTGGAGACCAAGGAGCACCTGACCAGGCTGGGTGACAAACTATTATCTATTTCATCTGGCATCTCCTTCTCTGAGATCCTGCCAGTCTGGAAGAGGGGAGAAAATGGACAGAAGGTCAGAGAAGGGGAGATAGGGGAGCTAAACACATGGCTCAAGGGCTGGTGCCAGGAAAAAGGACACAGATTTGTAGGGAACTGGCAACAGTTCTGGGAGCAAAAGTTCTTTAAATTTGATGGACTGCATCTGACTAAGGAGGGAGTCAGTGCATTGGGGCAGAAGTTTGACGTCTTTGCAGAATATTTAAACTAGCAAATGGGGAGAGGGGTGCAGCACCCCATACGTCGAATGGGAAGAACACCCTCCCTTCAGCTAGTGGTCAAACAGGGATTCACATGTTTGCAGTTCATTTGCATCACCAGGTAAGAAAAAAGGTTTGTCTCCCCATACAATGCACAGGGGTAATGCCAAACCTCACCCAACAACTAACACACCGAAATCTGGCCAATGGAAAATCATGTACACAAATGCTCACAGCCTGGGAAATAAGATCCCAGACCTGCAGGCAATCATGTCAGAGGCTAAACTGGACATAGTAGCAATTAGTGAGACATGGTTTACCAGTAACCACACTTGGGAGACTTCAGTACCTGGCTATGTATTGTTCAGAAGAGACCGAGGTGCAAAAAGGGGGGGAGGAGTGGCACTGTATGTCAATGAAAATATCAAAGCTACAGAAATTCAGAATACACATAAGGAGCCAGAAGAACTGTGGGTCACCCTGGAAACAGGAAATGGGACAGCCATAAGAACTGGGGTTGTCTACAGGCCCCCAAACCAGGGGGAGGACATAGACACATTACTGTTAGAAGATATACAAAACATGACAGCTAAAGGGGAGGTTCTGATAATGGGAGACTTCAACATGCCGGATACAGATTGGTCAATACCAGCAGGAACATCTGCCAGAACTAGACACATAGTGGATTTCTGCAGGGGGAGGGCCTCAAACAACTGGTACAACAACACACAAGAGACAGGGCTATCCTAGATCTCGTACTGACTAACAGGGAAGGGATCACAGATTTCCAGGTAGAAGGTCACCTGGGGGCCAGTGACCATCACATGGTATGGTTCAATTTGGCTACTACATCTAAATCATCCCATTCCACGGCAAAAATATGGGACTTCAGAGGAGCTGACTTTGATAAGATGGCCAACAGAGTTAAGCTAGCCCTGGCAAAAAGAAACACAGGTGAGGGGGTACAGACAAAGTGGGCAAGCATTAAGGATGCAATACTTGAAGCAACATCCCATTGTGTTAGACAGAAAAGGAAGTGCAAAAGAAGAAGGAAACCACTTTGGTTCTCAAATACAGTAGCAGAAAAGGTCAGAGCCAAAAGGCTGGCCTTCAGGAAATATAAAGAAACACAGCGGGATGAAGATAGAGGCATACCAAACTGCCCTAAGGGAAGCAGGGAAGGCAGTAAGGCAGGCAAAGTCCCAAACTGAGGAAACACTAGCATGAACAGTAAAAGAAGGTGACAAGACTTTCTATAGATACATTAGTGAAAGAAGAAAGTCCAGAGGGGGTATTGCTAAGCTTAATGGAGAAAAGGGAGCATGTGAGGAGGAGGACCATGTAAAAGCATCTATCCTAAATAGATACTTTTGCTCAGTATTTACTGAAGAGAAGGTAGGGCAGGGCCCACAGGTCAGCACCATGGACACAGGGGGGAGGGAGGTGAGCACTACTCCCTTCACAAAAGAAAGGGTCCTACAAGAGCTTGCTAAGCTCAGGGTGGTTAAGGCAATGGAACTTGATGGCATACATCCCAGGGTACTTAAGGAGCTAAAGGTGGAACTAGCAGAGCCATTAGCAGAACTGTGTAGTGAGTCTCTGAGCACAGGAGAGGTCCCAGAAGGGCTCATGTGATCCTGCTCCACAAGAGTGGTAGCAGGGAGGAGGCAGGGAACTACAGACCAGGCAGTCTTACCTCAGTAGTGGGCAAGATTATGGAGGTGCTCCTTAAGGAAAGGATAGAGCAACACCTGGAATCCATAGGGGCACAGGATCCAAGACAGCATGGGTTTACAAAAGGAAGGTCCTGTCAAACTAATCTCATAGATTTCTTTGACTGGGTAACCAGAGTGGTGGACCAAGGGGAGCAGTTGATGTCACCTACCTTGACTTCAGCAAAGCTTTTGACACTGTTCCACATAGAAGATTGATAAATAAGCTGGGTAGGCTTGGGGTGGATCAGAAGTTGGTCAACTGGGTGGCAAACTGGTTGACGGGCAGAAAACAGAGAGTGGTGGTAATGGTATAAAGTCAGAAGAGATGCAAGTCACAAGTGGGGTACCTCAGGGATCAGTTCTGGGGCCAGTCCTCTTCAACATCTTCATTAGTGACCTTGTAGATGGACTAGAGGGTTTGCAGATGACACCAAGATCTACAACAGAGTAGATAATCCAGATGGGGTGGGCAGAATGAGAAGAGATCTGGATAAACTAGCAAAATGGTCAGAAGAGTGGCAACTGGGATTTAATGCAAAGAAGTGCAAGATCATGCACATAGGGAAGAGAAACCCTGAAGCCACCTATAGTCTGGGAGGGGAGTTGCTAGCAGTCACAAAGGAAGAAAGAGACTTGGGCATCATCATCACTGATGACCTGAAATCATCCAAGCAGACCTCTAAAGCAGTAGGTAAGGCTAGGGGGGTGTTAGGGTGTATTAGTAGGGGTATCACAAGTCGGAAGAAGGAGGTAATAATCCCCTCTTTACAAGACACTGGTTAGGCCCCATCTGGAGTACTGTGTGCAGTATTGGAGGCCACACCTTCACAAGGACATTAACCAAATTGAGGCAGTCCAGAGAAGGGCAACCAAAATGGTGCAGGGACTGCATCAGAAGACATATGAGGACAGATTAACGGAGCTCAACATGTATACCCTTGAGCAATGGAGGGAGAGAGGTGATATGATCGAGGCATTCAAACACCTTAAGGGCATTAACAAGGTGAAAGAGTCTAACATGTTTAGATATAAGAAAAATAGCAAGACAAGAAGGCACAGCATGAGATTAGAGGGGGGCCAATTAAGGGGGAATGTGAGGAAATTCTTTTTCACAGAAAGGGTGGTGGAGGCATGAAATGGCCTACCTCAAGAAGTGGTGGCTATGAATACACTGCAGGGATTCAAACAGGCATGGGATAGGCATAAGGGAGCAATACAAATGAGTATGAATAGATAGGCCACTGACAGAGCAAAGGCCAATGGCACATTTATAAGGTAGAAAAAGAAATGGGCAGACTGGATGGGCCTTGTGGTCCTTATCTGCCATCAACTTCTATGTTTCTATGTTTCTATGTTTGCTCCCACTTTTGTGAAGGGGAATCACGTCTGTCCTCCTCCAGTCCTCAGGTGCCACACCATCATCTCATGATTTATTGAAAAGGGTTGTCAGTGGTGTTACTAGTTCTTCCTTTAGTTATTTTAGAATTCTGGGGTGAATTCTATCAGGCCCCATTGCTTTATCAACCTTCAGTTTCAGGAGTTCTTTCAGAACCCTTTCTTCTGTGAAAGGACTAATATCAACCCCCTATCCAGAGTGCTTCTATTGACTGGGTAAGGTACCTCCCCCTGCTCTTCCATTGTGAAAACTGAGCTGAAGTATTCATTCAGTATCCCTGATTTTTCACTGTCACTCTCTGCTCAACCACCTTCCTCTTTATTCAGCCTCAGTATCCCTGCCTTAGTCTTTCTTTGCTTTGTAATGTACCTGTAAAAGGTTTTATCCCCCTTCTTAACTGAGTTGGCTATCTTTTCCTCAGTTTGGGCCTTTGCTAGTCTGACTGCCTTCCCTGCTTTCTTCTGCTTTAACTGGTACAGTTCTCTGTCCTGCTCCTTCTGTGTTTCCTTATACTTCCTGAATGCTATTTTTTTCTCCCTAACCTTCCCCACCACTTCTTTTGAGAACCATAGTGTTTTTTCTTTCATTTTGATTTGTTTATTTTCTTCACACAAAGGCTTGTTGCCTCTGTGATGGCAGTTTTGATGTTTCCCCATTGTTGCTCCACCCCACCTTCTTGTCTGTTTGCTAGAGCATTTCTGAGGTACTGTCCCATTTTGACAAAATCAGGCCTCCTGAAGTTCAATACCTTTACTTCTGCATGGCTTGACTCTGCAGCTAAGTTTATCATGAACCACACTGTTTGGTGGTCGCTTGTTCCTAGATGGCTAGCCACTTCTAGATCAGAGATCCTCTCTCTGTCCCCATTTGAGAGTACCAGGTCTAAGATTGCTCCTTCCTGAGTGGGTTCCAAAACTATCTGTCTGAGGCATGCCCCCTATAGGGCATTGAGAACTGCTCAGCTCTTGGATGTGGCTGCAGCAAAGGTGCTCCAGTTAACATCTGGCATATTCTGGTCCCCCATCAGCAATATCTCCCCTTTCTCTGCCATCCTAAGGATGCCTTCTATCATTTTCTTGTCCATTTCCTCCCCCTGAGATGGCTTTGCTGAAATCCAGGTAGGCCATGTCTAAAGCACCTCTCTGGCCTAGCTCCTTGGTCACACAGTCAAAGAAGTATATCATATTTGTTTGGTAAGGCCTTCCATCTGTGAAACCATGCTGTCTTGGGTTCTGCAATCTATTGGAAACAAGATATTCCACAATCCTTTCCTTCCATAGAGTTTCCATCAACTTATAGACCACCAATGTTAGACTAACAAGCCTATAATTGCTCACCTCTTCCTTGCTACCACTTTTGGGAAGAGGGACTACGTGTGCCCTTCTCCTACAGAGGGATAATAACTTCCTGTTTTCTACTGGTGATGCCTCTCCCTATGCGTCCTAGTATCCCCCCAGCACTCCTTGCTGCCCTCTCACATTGCTTGCCCACATTTAGGTCATCTGATATGACTACCCCCAGGTCCCTTTCCATTTTTATTGTTGTTAGTATCTCACGTCCCCATTGTGTACTCTTCCCCTGGGTTTTAGTTTCCCAGGTGCATTACCTTGCACTTCTTAGCATTGAATCTAAGCTGCCATAGATTTGACCATTCCTCTAACCTTGCCAAGTCCCTTCTCATCCTTTCCACCCCACCTTGTGCATCAACTCTGTTGCAGATCTTTGTGTCATCTGCAAAGAGACATACTTTTCCTTCCAGTCCCTCTGCAATGCTGCTTATAAAGACATTGAAGAGGACCGGTCCTAATACTGAACCCTGTGGTACCCCACTAGTAACCCCCCTTTCTTCAGAGTGGACTCCATTTACTATTACTCTCTGTGTCCTATTCTCCAGCCAATTCTTTACCCAGGCTGTCATCTTGGGACCCACTCCCAGGCTGGCTAACTTGTATATTAATCTTTTGCATGGGACTGTGTCAAATGCCTTGCTAAAGTCTAAGTAGTCCATGTCCACAGCTCCTCCCTGATCTACTACTTTGGTCACCCAGTCAAAGAAATCTATCAAATTCATCTGGCATGACCTTCCCGCTGTGAATCCATGCTGCCTTGGGTCCTGTGCCCCTCTGGCCTCTAGATAATCGACAATTCTTTCCTTCAGAAGTGATTCCATCATTTTCCCTACCACTGAGGTTAAACTAACAGGTCTATAGTTTCCTGTTTCTGCCTTACTCCCACTTTTGTGAAGAGGACTCACATTTGCCCTCCTCCAGTCCTCGGGTACCACCCCATCCTCCCATGATTTGTTAAAGAGGGTAGTCAGTGGTGTCACTAGTTCTACCCTTAGTTCTTTTAGAATTCTGGGATGAATCCCATCAGGCCCCATTGCTTTGTCCACCTTCAGTTTTAAGAGTTCTTTCAGAACCCTTTCTTCTGTAAATGGGCTGGTATCAACTTCTGCATCCAGAGTGTTTCTACTGTTTGTTTTAGGTACCTCCCCCTCTTCCTTTGTAAATACTGAGCAAAAATATTTGTTTAGTATCTCTGCCTTTTCACAGTCACCCTCTGCCTAGCCTCCTTCCCCTTTATTAAGCCTCACTATCCCTCCCTTGGTCTTCCTTTGCTCCCTGATGTACCTATAAAAGGTTTTATCCCCCTTCTTAACCGAGTTGGCTATCTTTTCCTCGGTTTGGGCCTTTGCTGTTCTGACTGCCTTCCCAGCTTTCTTTTGCTTTAACTGATACAGTTCTCTGTCCTGCTCCTTCTGTGATTCCTTGTACTTCCTGAATGCTTTCTTTTTCTCTTGAACCTTCACTGCCACTTCCTTTGAGAACCACAGTGGTTTCTTACATCGTTTCATTTTGTTTATTTGCTTCACACAAAGGCTTGTTACCTCTGTGATGGCAGGTTTATTATTCCCCATTGTTTTCCACCCCTCCTTCCTGCCCATTTGCTAGTGCATTCCTTAGGCACTCACCCAGTTTGGCAAAGTCAGCCCTCCTAAAGTCCAGTACTTTTGCCTTTGTATGACTTGACTCTATTGCTGTGTTTATTGTGAACCATACTGTTCGATGGTCGCGAGTTCCCAGATGGCTACCCACTTCTATATCTGTGATCCTCTCTTCATCTCCATTTGAGAGAACCAGGTCTAAGATTGCTCCCTCTAGAGTGGGCTCCAATACTAGTTGTCTAAGGCATGCCCCCTGTAAGACATCTAGAATAACCCCACTCTTTGAAGTGGCTGCTGCAACTGCACTCCAGTTAACATCTGGCATATTCAGATCACCCATCAGCAATATCTCCCCTTTTTCTGCCATTCTAAGTATACTTTTTATCATTTCCTTATCCATTTCCTCCACCTGAGAAGGGGGTCTGTATACAACCCCTGTGCGGATTGTGGTTCCATTGCCAGTCTCCAAATTTACCCACAGTGCTTCTTCTCCTCCCTTTTTTCCCCTTTTGTTCTGTTGCTTTGATTCCTTCCTTTATGTAAAGAGCTACTCCTCCTCCTCCTCTTTTACCCTCCCTGTCCCTCCTGTAGATAGTGTATCCTGGTATGTTTACGTCCCAGTCATGGTTTTGTGTATACCATGTTTCTGTGACTGTCACGATATCCAGATGTTCCTCCTCCATCAAGGCCACTAATTCAGGAAGCTTCTTACTCAGACTATGGGCATTGGTACTCATTGCTCTCTATTTTTTGCTGGCTTTACTTTCTGTTGCAGCATCCCCCACTGACCTTTCTACCTCGGTCTTTTTCTCATTTAGTACCCTGTTTTGTAGGGAGAGGCTGGGATTTTCCTGCTGCTTATCAGTGCCTCCCCCCTTGACTAGTTTAAAAGCTTGCCAATGAAGCATTTAAACTGATTGCTCAAAAGACTTGTTCCTTTTCTGGACAGATGCAGACCATCCTGCCAGTATAGGCTGGTGTCCCTCTAGGTGGAACCCCAGTCCCCAATGAAGCCAAACCCCTGTTCTCCACACAATTTTTTCAACCATTCATGCCGTGATGTGCCGGAGACTAGAACTCAGTATTCACAGATTACATATGTCTAAGTGCACACTGGGTGTTAATCACAAAGTCATCTTTAACCATTATCACATCTAACAACCATCTAATCCTCATCTGAAGAATGGCTGTTAGATGTGATCATGGTGTTTAAAGACAACTCTACAATGTAATTTCTGTCATCTGTGACCAGTTTGCCTCTCTGCAGAGGCTTGGCAAAAATAACTGTGTAGAATGCCCCAATGTATAAAATAATGATGCATTATTACCTTTTTATGTCTCGGAAAATACATCTCTTCATTCAGTCTAAACTCATGCAAGGAGCTTTCATTTTTCTTTTCAGGTCTATTTATTCAACTATGATACTCGACAGAGAATATGCGGCTGATTAAGAGGATGCCATTCTATAATGAAAGCAAGTATTGTCAGTGCTAATAAAGTCATTTGAAAAATGGAGCCAAAACCTCACACTTATGTGCATGGGAAGGATCTCAGCTCTGTTTCTCAAGCATATTTATTAGAGCTGACAATGCTCATTTTCATTATAGAACCACATCCTCTTATTTAGCCATTGCTTTTAACACTTCAAAGATCTCTGTAACTGTGCATTAGAGATTGTATTTGTTTTTATTTACACACCTGCAACTAGTTCCTTACACCCTGCTTCCTAACATCAGGTACACTTGAGCAGTCATAGTGGGTGGCTGTCTTGTTTACAGACATTTGTAATGAAAGATGCCATGTTACTAGTACTAGATACTATATTACTAGTACTATATACTATAGTACTAGTACTAGATGCTGTGGGATTAGTAGTCATTGTGCTGGGGAGCTCAGAGAGTTTGAAATGAACTCCAAGCCCCAGATTTCATTGTAGGGAATTTCTGCTGACTGGGCTTGCACAATAGCACAGCATCTTTCAGTCAGTGGGAATTGAGCGCGCTGCCAAGTGACCAGCAGAAGAAGCTCACATCGTTCTGCATACAAGAGATGGCAATAAATTTGAGGATCCAGAATTTAGGCTTTTTCTTCTTAGTTTAGCAGTGGTAAATTGACAGAAAATGTGACTCTGACTGTGAAATGTACAGCTGTCATTTGTATCACATTTCTTTAGCAGGTAAGGGCAATAGCCTTTAATTTAGAGTCGCACCTTCTTTAATCAGGTGAATGTGCAAGTAACACAAGAAGTAATTTGTGAAATTCTCACTTTTGCAACTACTTTATATGACTGAATAAGCAGATAACTTTAAGGTTACTACTTATTGGATTATGCTTGTATTTCAATCTGGAGGAGGTCACCAGCACAGAGGAAACATTCCACTTTTAATTATCTTTGTATTACTATTGGAGGGACTGTGGAATATGGAAACATGTGAGTTTAATTTGAAATGATTAATTTTGATGGCTACATTTATTCTGTATCACTTGTCACATTAATGCATTCGCAGCCATTTTGGCTCTGATCAGAGTTTGTTTCCTGTGCAACTGATTGTCTGAGGTTTGGTGTCAGACAAGCTCCTCTCTGCCAAACTAATATGTATTTCCTCTTTCACTGTGTGCAGAGGGTTTTGGTGAATGACTTAACAGCTCCACCTCCTTTCTGATAGCTCCCTCTCAGCTCTGAGAGGGATTTTCTCAGTGTCTCAACAATAGCTTGTCTAACACCTGACTACCCTTCAGGGAAATGTTTGCTTCTTTAATTGCCCTGTGACAGGGCATTTTTAAAGGAGCAAGACATCAGGTTTAAATTTCCTTTTGTACTGTAGCTCATAAATGTTGCCCAACCTCTTTTCATGAATTGTGACCCAATCCCAATTTGATCATATGCCGGGTCCTCAGAAAACATGGCCACAGCACTTACTTAGAGTAAAGAGAAATCCATATCTTAAAATATGCCAGTGTGTCATCTGCCAGAGATGTATAATATTTAAAAAGAGACATACCACATGCATAAGCCATTTATAAAATGTTCTGTTGTCTGAAAATAAAATAGCATTACGGTTCCCTTATTACTATTATCAGTTTGATTTCCAGTACTTGTGTATTGGTCTTTGCAGCTTGAGAGAGCAAAATTGTTTCCACTTGAAGATATCAAAAGCAATTTCAATTTCATTTTTCCACACAAGATGGCTAACAGGCAAAAGAAAAAAAATCTTCGAATGAAAAAGTCATTACTAGCAAAGAGGTTTCAGTTTGATTCCCTCTCCTTGCAGGATATTCCATGACCTTGCTGTGAAGCAAACAATAAAGGAAAGGTGAACAGATCTCTATGGCCCTGGCTCTTCAATCATCAGATATGAATTTCCACTCTCTCTACCTCTTTTTGTATCCTGATCAGTGTGTCTCAGGGTGGACCTGGTTCCCTTGTTTATGCAATCAAGTAAAATGCATGGCAAGATGAAATAAGAGCGTGTATGCAGACTTTGATTTCAAAACCAAAGATATGAGATTGAATGGGACACAAATGCAAGTCTGTAGACAATATTCAGTAGTAACACCTTCCAGCTCTAAGCAAAAAAGTGCATCTCTACAAATAAATTTAAGGCCCAGCAAAAACAATAAGTAAATTCCCTTGCAAAGGCAGGCAGAATAATTTGATTGGCTAGTGGCCTGTCCAACCTGTGAAACAATTACAAGGGGGCAAGATCCACCACCCTATCAATATTAATCCCATATTTTAACCCCTCCCCCTTTGTTAATATATGTCTATACTTTAAAAAAAAAGCCATTTTAAAAGTGCAATTAGACTAGCCTGGGGCATGTAATTATGGTAATAATTGCACTTCTTGGCTGCCTTTAAAGGTACTTTGCTCTACCTTGCACCTAATAACATTCACAAATCATGCCATTATTGTCCCCTAATTACTTGCCTAGTTGTGTCTTATTACATATTTATGGTGTATGGATGGCCAGCTTGTTGTCACAAAATAATCAGTCCATGAAAGGACTGGTTAGTGATAACAGTCATAAGGCATACATTACAAGTTACACTTGTATAGTATGCCCCCCACCCCACATAGTTGTCACCAGACACCCTCATTTGTACCACTGCCTTATAATACATGTTTATGATTTATTACTCTCTATGTTCTCTAATAAGAGAAAAAAACTCCTGAGATATTTGTCTTTATGTTCTTTGATGGCTGCACATACCAGCAATTTATGTGGTGTATTTTTTCAGATGTTTTGCCCTTAAAAAGAATATAAACCTTGTTTTTAATTTTTTTTCCCCCAATCTATTTCTCTCCACTTTCCATTGTACTCCCTTCATCTCAGCTGTGCTATCTTGGAAAAAATACAGAGTAACAACTGGAAAAAAGGCAGAATCCCACTGAAAACAAGATAGTATCTAAGCTGTGCTATCCTGGGTAAATAATGCACAAAAATGTGTCCATGCAGGTCCCCATTGAAAATGAGATATTGCATTTCAGCTGGGTAATCATGAGTAAATATATTGCAAAACTGTGTAAAAACAGGACTGTACAGCAGAACTTCACTGAAAAGGAGATGTTGCATCTAAAGTGATATGTCATAGAATAAACAGATAATAATGGATATGCAACCATGTGTTATGGATTTTTTTACACACCCAAGGTTTATGAGATCATCACACACCAACGGTGTGTAAAAGAAATCCATAACACCACAGTTGTATATCCATCATTTTTAGGACTGCAGTGGGTGGAGCCCTGCAGACCCTCTGTGATTGAAAATAGAAACTTTTCCAACCCAAGAACAGTGTAGAGTTACCTCACAGTCACCTCCACATCTGTGAAGCACTCCGCTCTCTCCATTAGCAGTCATACAGCACTATTTTTCTTCAGTCGGAGGTCACGGTGGAGCACAGCACAGTCTACCATCTCCAAGATAGCCACCAAACTGTACTGCACATGTGTGACTACTTGCACATGTGCCACAGAATTTGGTGGCCATCTTGGACATGGCAGACTGTGCTGCTTTTCGCCATCACCTCTGCAAGCAAGATCATGGATGAGTCTTTTTTTTTTAATATATATATATTTTTTTTTCTCTCACCCACTCAACCCTCCCTCTCAGCACCCCCCAAAATATAACAGTGACACTGGGGGTGCCCAATCCCCCAGTGTCATGATCATGAATCCTTGTTTTGTTTTTGTTTTTGTCACCCCTGTCCACTACCGTGCATGTGGTTATTTTTTTAAATATATGTTTTCCTCCCACCCACCCAACCCACCCTCTCAGCACCAATCACCCAACCCCTAAAACATAACAGTAACACTGGGGGTGCCTAATTCCCCAGTGTCTTGATCAAGAATCCTTGGTCCATAGCTAGCCCTGTAAAAAGAAAACCTTCCATCGATGTCTTTTGCGACCTTTACTGTCCCCACTCACCCAACCCTCCCATACAGCACCCACCACCCTGCACCCCTCCAAGCCCTTACTTACCCATCGGGGGTCCAACACCATAATCCTGTCTGGACCACAGACACATCTTCACTCTGAAAAGCTGAACTGCAAACTGAAGAAACAGATATGTGGTTCAATGTATTTCAATGGTGTTTTGAACTTAGTGGCATAACTTGGGCATTCTTCTTTGGGACCCTGCCTCATGAATAATGGCACTGGCATTAGGCAGCTCTGTCCCAAAAGTTGATTTTGCAGTCCCTGCATGAAATCACCTTTCTGGCAGGAGTTGAAAATGTTCACTGCCCTTGTTCATGAGGCAGTGTCATAAGAAGGCTATGTTGAAAATCTGGTGTAAAAATATTAAAAAACAACAAAGTTATGAGTCTGTATTGAATTTTGCAAACGCAGGCTCGCAACTTTGGTAAATTTCAATATTTTCACCCCAAATTCACAGATTTATTATTAACAAATAGCAGAGATATTATTCATAAAATAAAAATAAGGGAACAGCTGGGAAGCAGTGATCATAGTATTATAGAAAGTAACATAAAAAAGTCAAAATATGTGAAAGGAAAAACAGTTGCAAAGAACCGTAATAGGGCAAATTTCAAACAAATAAAAGAAGAAATAAAAAAGTGGAATTGGAAACAGAGTTTTGAAGAGAATAATGTAAATCGAATGTGGAAAGAATTAAAAGATAGATTACTAACTCTAGAAAAGAAGTATGTACCTGATAAAAGAATGTACAATAGAAGAGGAAAAAAAACACCATGGTGTACAAATAAGGTAATTAAATTATGTTTAAAAAAAACAAAGCTTTTAAAAAAATGAAAGAATTAGGGACGGATGAGGCAATAATACATTATAGGGCTAGTTTGAAGAGAGTGAAAAGCACAATTAGAAAAGAAAGAAGGAAAGCAGAGGCAAATCTGGCATATAGGAAGGATAGCAGTAAACATTTCTATGCATACATAAATCAGAATAGTAAGGATAAGCAAGGTGTGGGTCCATTATATAAAGATGGCATAGAACTTAAGAAACCAAAACAGACGACAAATGCCTTAAGTGAGTTTTTTGGAACTGTATTTGAAAAAAGTGTGAAGTGAGTAAAGAGGTTACATAGATACATACATAGATACATAGACAGTGTCGGCAGATAAGGGCCTATGGCCCACCTAGTCTGCCCATTTGAGCTTGTAAGTTCAGTTTGTTTTCCTAGAAGTCTATTTCCCTTACCCCTGACCTCTAGAATTCCTTTATGTCTATCCCATGCATTCTTAAATCCCGTGATTGTTTCCAGCCCCACCACTCCCTCTGGCAGGGTGTTCCACTTGTCCACCACCTCCTCTGTGAAGAAATTCTTTTCATGTTTCCTCTGAATCGTCCTCCTCCAACTTCATCCCATGCCCTCTAGTCCTGAAACATCTTTTTCGCTTAAAAATAGTGTTTTCCTGAACCCTGTTCCTCCCTGTAAGATACTTGTATGTCTCTATCATATCCCCTCTCTCCCTCCTCTCCTCCAGGGAGTACATGTTCAGTTCCTTCAACCTGTCTTCATAGGATTTGTGATGCAACCCATGCACCATCTTTGTTGCCCTCCTCTGAACCTTCTCTACCCTGTCTATGTCCTTACGTAGGTATGGTCTCCAGAACTGGAGGTTGAAGTGAAAGACAATAATAATCTAATAAACCTAATAACAACAAAAGAGGAAATAGAAAATTTAATAAACAAATTAAAACTGTATAAGTCAGCAGGACCAGACCTATGGCATCCAAAATATATTAAAGAACTGGCACCACTAACATCAGAAATTTTGGTATGGATGTTTAATTGGTCCTTTATAACCGGTGAGGTACCAGAGGATTGAAGGCAAGCTTTTGTGGTACCATTGTTCAAGAAAGGTAATAAATCTGAAATGTAGAGTTATAGAACTGTGAGTTTAACTGCAGTTTTGGGGAAGGTGGCTGAAAGAATACTGAAAACAAGAATGGAAGAGAATTTAGAACTTTTAGGATTCAATGATAAGAAACAACATGGATTCAAGAAGAATAGGACATGCATTATGAAACATTTGTGCTTCTATGAAAATATTATTGAGAAAGTAAATAGAAATATACCTATAGACATCATATTTCTAGATTTTCTAAAGGCCTTTGATAAAGTACCTCACAATAATCTAATTAATAAAATAACAACAATAGGGCTGGATAGTTGAATTGTCACCTGGATTAAAAACTGGTTAGGTAACAGGACCCAAAAGGAGAGAATAACTGGAGAATTATCTGAAACCATTAAGGTAGAAAGCGGTGTTCCGCAGGGTTCTGTACTCGGGCCGATATTGTTTTCTCTATATATCAGTGACCTGCATCAAAATATTTCTAACCAGGTAGTCAGATTTGAGGATGACATTAAGTTGGGAGGACCAGTTAGTTCAGAGGAACAGCAAAAGGCACTAAAAATGGATTTAAAGAAACGTGAGAATTGGGCAAATCATAACAAAATGAAATTTAGGATGAAAAAAATCAGGAGTAATGCATTTGGGAAGAACTAATAGTAAGAATAGATATGTATTAAATGGGGAGGAATTACAGGAAGTGGAGGAGGAGAAAGACTGTGGAGTACTTATAGATAGTAAGCTGAGTTTTGTCAAACAGCAAACTCAGATTATACAAAAGACTAACTATATGGTTAGGAACATAAAATGTAGTTTTATGAATAAAACAATGGGCTGTTTATTACCCACATATAGATCATATGTAAAACCATATCTGGACTTTGGGTCGCAGCTTTGGATTCCTTATACTAAAGGCGAGAAAAAAAAGGGTGGAGGCGATGCAGAGAAGATACACTAGAATGATGGGGACCTTAGGTAAATATTCGTAGGTTCATAGGTAAATTGCAAGCTCAGTAGGCAGTGATGCCTTTTATGAGCTCGCCACCTATCATTGGTGGAAGGAGTGTTTACAATCGCCCATATATGAATCTAGTCTCTTTTTTAAAATACTTAATGATTTGCTTTCAACTACATCTTCAAGCAGTGCATTCCAAGTAGAAATCACTCTTTGAGTGAACCACTGATTTCTCTTACCGGTCTTATTATGTGTGCCAGTCAGTTGTTTATTATGGAATCTTGTAAATGGTACAGAGGTATTGAAACATAATCCAATAGTTTCAAATATACTCTTATTGTTAAAAGCATTGCAGACTAATATCATATCTCCCCTTAATTTTCTGTATTGCATAGAAAAAAGACCTAGATTCCATAATCTGGTAACATAGTCTTGTTGTTTAGCAGGTTTGATATTTTTGGTGAGTCTACGATGTACCCCCTCTATTAACTTTTTTCCTCTAACTGAGGAGGGGCCACATACTGAAGAGCAATACTCCAGATGTGGTCTAATCAGGCTTGAAAAAAGAGGTATTATAACTTTATCACTTCTACTTTTGATGTTTTTAAGTATACAACCCATTATCTGATTACTCTTTTTAACTATGTTTGCAGTGTGAGCATCAAAGGAAAAATCCTTTGAAAAGGTAACACCCAAGTCTTTTTCATTATCAGTAGTTTGGAGTATGGTGTTATTAAATGTATAAGTGAAACATTTATTTCCTTTACCAAAATGCATCACTTTACATTTGTGGGCATTGAATAGCAATTTTTTTTTTTGGGACCAAGATTCTAAATAATTTAAATTTTCTTGAAACTGCAATGCAGACTTTTGATCAGTTACAATTCAGCCTATTTTACAGTCATCTGCATACTTTACCATCCAGCATTGGGAATTTAGAAGTTGTAATGAAGAAACTAATATATTAAATAATACAGGACCCAGTACAGATCCCTGCGGAACTCCACTAGTTACACTTTCCATTAAGGACAGGTAGCCTTTTAATGACACTTGTTGTTTCCTATCAGTAAGCCATGCTTTAATCCAATTGACTATAAAACAATGTATATCTGCATGTATTAATTCTTGTATTAGTTTTCCATGTGCTATCGAATTAAAGGCTTTTGAAAAATCTAAATAAACAATATCCACTGCAAGACCATTATCCAGTGCCTCACATACAAGTTCAAAAAAAATTTAAAAGGTTAGTATGACATGCTTGCCCTCTGACAAACCCATGCTGCAATAAATCTATGTGACCAGTTTCATCTAAGTGCTCAATTATTCTATTTTTTTAGGAGCCTTTCTAATATTTTACAAAATATTGCTGTGAGGCTTATTGGCCTATAATTTTGTACTAAGTTTCTGCTCCCTTTTTTATATAATGGTGTTATTGTGGCCTGATTCCATAAAGGGATAGTTTTTGCAGATGTTACAGAAATGTTAAACATGTACGTTAGAGGACCCATCAATCGATTAGCAGTATTCTTAATAAAAATAGATGGAATTCCATCTGGTCCAGCTGAACTATCAGACTTGATGTTCTTAATGACATCTAGTACTTCATGTTGAGTAAAGGGTCAAAAGGCAAGAGAAGACTAGTGACTTGGAGATAACATATTTTCTTTTTTATTGAAAACACTAACAAAATATTTGTTTAGTTCAGTGGTCATTTCTGCTTCATTAGAAATAATTCCCTCATTGGTAATTAGGGGTCCTATGAAAGAATTATTATTTTTTAATGAGCCAATATAATTATAGAAAGCTTTTTTATTGTCTTTTGCAGATAAAGCTAGTTGTTCTTCATAATGTGATTTTGTTTTTCTTATTTGATTTTTACTATAATTGACTGTTTTTTTATAAGAAACCAAATTTTCGTTAGATTGTGTCTTCTTATATTTTCTATAAAGTTTTTTCTTTCTTGTTAAGCTATGTTGTAGTTTTTTCCACCATATGGGTGTTCTTTTATTGTTATTAATTTTGTATTTTGTCCGATTAGGTACCCAATATTTAATACAATGGTTTATTTTGGATTGAAGTTTCATCCAAATATCATCTAAATTACAATTTGATAATTCTGCAGCCCAGTCCCACGCTTCCAAATATTTAGTAATTTTAATATAGTCAGCTTTATAAAAATTTAGTGTTTGAGTACATCCCTTACTCGGCAGAAAACTTTTTAATTTTACATTAACAAGGACCATATTATGATCACTATTAGATAATGATTGTACAACTTGAACATTAGTGATATTTTCAGTAATATTTGAATAAAATAAACCTAATATGTTATTTCCCCCTTGTTGGTTCCTGAACAAACTGTTCAAGATTATTTGTAGTACAGTAATCTAGGAGTCTTTTTTCTAATTCTGTTGTGCATGAGTATTCTAGCCAGTTTATTTTTGGAAAATTTAGGTCTCCCATTAAGATGTAATTATTGTAGAAAACCATTTTTCCATAGTGCTCATGAAGAAGTTATTATCATTACTGTTGAGGTTTGGGGTTCTATAAGCAAGTCCTATTGTTAGACTATAATTATTTGTTATCTTGACATTAGTCCATAACAACTCAGATTCATTATTATCTATATTATTGTAATTTACAACAGAGCAATTGTATTCATCTGATATATAAAGAGCAATTCCCCCCACCTTTAGAATTCTTATGATTCTTGCATATTTTGGTATATCCACTAATTTCAGTACACCAATCATTATTACTAAACCATGTCTCACAGATCCCACAAATGTCAATATTATTTGTTATTAAAAAAGTCCTTAATTCATCGATCTTATTATTTAAACTGCTGGCATTAACAAGTAATAAATTAATTGAGTCTCTACAGGAGTTCTCCAGCACATGTGTAACTTTAAATTTATTGGTACCAATATTTGTAGTTGGAAACAATACACAATTGTCCTCTGTTCCATCTTTATTTGTACAATTATTCCGAGGGTCCTGTACATTTGGACCCTCCCCTGTTGTATTAGTTTAAAAACTTGTTTACAGTATATAAGAGACAATGGCCCGGATATTCAAACTGTGCCATTCTGAGGCGCAAGCCCTTGCACTGCTCAAAATAGTTGTGCAGGGGTGTGGCCGGGGCGATATTCAAAGGAGTTGCGCTATTGAGCAACTCCTTTGAATATCACCCCCCAGCCACAGCTACTGTGCCTGGTGCAGTGGAACTTGCACCATCGCAAGTTGTCAGAGTTGAGCATTAAACTTGCAGTGGCGCAAGTACCATTGCGCCATGCGCAAATTTCTGATATTCAAAAGGTGACATGCAAATGGGGCCATAATTCATGCAAGGTGCAGGGGGGGCCATTTGCATCTGATTATGGCCCCATTTGCATGCCATTAGCATGTAGGTGTGCCGATCCCGGAGGACTTGTGCCTGGCCACCCTGCCAGGCAGCAGTCATCAGGGACCGACGCACCCTGCAGCCCGATCGTGGGCACAACGTGAAAACAACCCCCACCCACACATCTCCCAATGCCTGATCGCGGGCAGAGCGTATCATGACAACCCCCCACCCACATCTCCCAATGAGATCCGCGGGCAGAGCGTATCATGACAACACCCCTGCCACATCTCCAATGCCGATCGTGGGCAGGCGATGAAACAACCCCAGTGCCCGATCATGGGCAGAATGTAAAAAACCCCAACGAATACCTCCCTGGTGGTCAGTGGACGTAATGCCCGATCACGGGCAGAATGTCCAGTGACAACCCCACCCAAACATCTCCCTGATGTCTAGTGTCCCCCCACCCACGAAGCCCCACCACCCGCTCCCCGGCAGCCAGCGGGGCAGGCATCCACCACCTGCGCCCGCCACCCACCGACTGACTGTCGGTGGGGCTGCATGCCCGGTGGTGCAGAGCTAGAGCCAATGGGCGTGCAGCCCATACCGTACATGACAGTCCAGATTTGTGAATGAACCCATTCACAAATCTGGACTGTCATACAGTATGGGCTGCATGCCCATTGGCTCTAGCTCTCACCAATGGGCGGCAGCCCTACTGACAGTCAGTCGGTGGGCGCGGGTGGCAGGTGGTTGGGATGCTGCCGCCGCTGGCTGCCAGGGGAGCGGGTGTGGGTTCATGGGTGGGGGGACACTAGACACCAGGGAGATGTTTGGTGGGGTTGTTACTGGACATTCTGCCCGAGATCGGGCATTACGGTCCACTGGACCACCAGGGAGATATTCGGGCTGGGGGGTCTTTTACATTCTGCCCACGATCGGGCACTGGGGGTTGTTTCACGCTCTGCCCGCGACCGGGCATTGGGAGCTGTTTGGGCGGGGGGTTGTTTTTATGTTCTGCCCACGATCGGGCATTGGGAGATGTTTGGGCGGGGGTTGTCATGATACGTTCTGCCCGCGATCGGGCATTTGGAGCTGTTTGGGTGGGGGGTGTTTTACGTTCTGCCCACGATCGGGCTGGTGGGGGGGCACAGGACTGAGTTGGGAGCCAGCCACGGGTGGCAGCTGCTGTGTTGCACCCTGCAATACAGCAGCTCACCTGTGGGTGGCCCTCAACTTGATCCTTTTTTTTTTGGCTCAAAGTTGTGCAGGCACAGGTTGGGGGTTGTGCCTGCATAACTCTGCACAACCCGACTGAATATCGGGTTGCACAGTTTATGCATGGTTTCTCCCACTCCTGTTGAGCATGCATTCATTTGCATTGCGCTGTTGCTCAACCTGTTTTCAGTGGCGCAACTGCCTCCTGCTGAATATCGCAGAATGGCGCAATGTAGGACTTGTGCATGCGCAACCCTTTTGAATATCTGGGCTAATGTGTTTCCCCAAGATTCTATTTCCTTTTCTGCTTAAGTGTAAACCATCCCAGGAAAATAAATCATTTTGATCATTTAATTCCTCCCAGTGGGTAACGCATCCAATCTGTTGTTTAAAGCACCATTGACATAGCCAATTATTAAACATTTTTATTTTATTTTTTAGAGACTCGTGTGCTTTTGGAATTGGAAGTATCTCAGAGAAGGCTATATTGCAATTTAATAATGCAAGTTTGTTATACAAATATAAATATAAGGAGAGACTAAAGAGAACCAGATTGTTTACCATGAAACAGAGAAGATTGAGGGGTGACCTAATGGCCTTATTTAGGATTATAAAGGATAAAGAACTAGTAGACAAGATAGGTTTAAGTCTGTAGGGTAAACCAGAGGGATTGAGAGGGCATGAGGTACAGATCAAGTTAGAGGTAGTAAAAAGAAACAAAGTATTCTACTCATTCATAAATCAAACTGAGAGAATTTGGAAGACCTTACCAGTGGAAATTGTTACTAGTAAGTCATTAACAGAATTTAAAAGGAGAATTAATGACTGGATAATGGGAACTGGGATAAAATGCACACACTGAGGTGGGGAACAGTTCATATGGACCTATGGTCTTCTACCGTTCTTGTACTAGTATATAAGCACCTAGTATATAAACATAGCCTTATCTGTACAGCACCTCATGAATGTGGTAGCTGTTATTTTTCAAATCCTTGCCAAAATGTTTTTTTACATCCCTATAGGTGATTTAGTAGTTCCCTGCACAAAATCACCTTTAGAACGGGAGTTGAACATTGTTTCTGCCCTTGTTCATAAGGTGGGGTCATAAGAAGACTATGTTATAAATTTGGTGTTAAAATATAAAAAAACAAAACAAAGTTATGAGGTTATGTTGAATTTTGCAAATGCAGGCTCATAAGTTTGGTAATATTTAATATTTTTACCCCAAATTTTCAATGTAGCCATTTCTTTACAGCACCTCATGAATGTGATAGCTGTTATCTTTCAACTCCTGCCCAAAATGTGTTTTTGTATGCTGAAAGATGATTTTGCAGTCCCTGTGCAAAATCACCTTTATGCCAGGAGATGAAAATGTTCTCTTCCCTTCTTATGAGACAGGGTCATAACAAGGCTTTGTTGAAAATTGGGTGTAAAAATATTTGAAAACAATAAATGTATAAGCCTACAATACATTTTGTGACTGCAGGCTCATAACTTTGCTAATTTTCAATATTTGTACCCCAGATTCATTGACTGCAGCCATATCAGCTCTGGTCAGAGTTTGTTTATAATTACTGGTGCAAGGAGTTAGTTCCCAAGACAGTTTCCCAAGACAGTCAATGAAGTGAAGTGAAATGCTCATTTTCAAGTGGTTGTGATTCCTGCTGCCCCTTGGTCAGTCTCTTTCCTCCTCACACAGACAATCTCTCTCCTACACACACACACACACACACACACACACAGTCTATCTCTCACACTATCCAGTAGGGACTTTTTTTAACTTACATTGTTGTACAGTGTATAGCTATGCTATAGGCTATCAGACACGGCCCGGTCCTGGATCGCACTCCCAATCCAGATGCACAACAGTATCAACCAGATTTTTGTTTTACATTGTAAAGGCAGGATCAACCAGCTAAAGAATAAAAAAAGGCTAATAATGAAAAATGGGATGGGAGTGATCAATAGTGGCTTATTGCTAAACAAGAAATGGAGCCCTCATGCTTGTAATATTGTTCAGCCTGCCCACACACAGAATACGAGTGAATGAGGTGGAGCACTACAAATGAGTGACACAAGACACTGTAATAACCAGTTCTACTGGTTATTGCAGTGTTTGAAACACAGATTGGCTCTGTTGTCATGGGAGGTTGGTGGTCACCAGTAATTATTACATTATAGAAGTAGGACCACACTAAAAATGAAATATTGCATCTCTCCTCTATTCTCCTGGGTAAATACAATATAAAACTGTGTAAAATCAGGACTCCATTGCAAATGACCTATTACATCTCATCTAGTCTATCTTGGCTTAATATACAGAAAAAATGTGTACATGAAGGACCCAGTACAACTGCAATGCAATCAGCAAACATTCAGCATTGACAAATGCTTGTTTTTTTACAGTATCTTTATATACACAAATTTGGAAATGCTGTTAAACAAACATTGGGTAATTGGTCTCCCAGGTTGCTAAATTGGATTAGCCCTTTCCTCTTTCAGTGGACACTGGATAAATTTAGATGGCTTTAAATCTCATCTCACATCCCAGTGTCTGGCCTATATTAAGAGCACAACAACTAAATTATGGCAAAGGGCCCTCACATTTTCCTAGATTTTATAGTAATCAAAAAAGTCTATACTAGCTGATTGTAAGAACAGTATTCTTGGTAGAACCAAATTTTCATCTGGCCCAAGATCCAAGCAACAAGTTACATTGCTAAACAAACAAACAAAAAAAAAACAGAATTCCTCCTAGAATGGGGGATGTCATGTGCCTAAGTTGTCATTGGAGGTTGGGTGTCAATAACATTGGTTTTTTTTTTTAATTATTTTACACTTTTTAGCCAGAAAATACACCCAGCTGAGGCTTGTTTCCAGGTGCATCCTGGGAGCATAGAGAAGTCAGATGACTTGCTCTTGGTCACACAATATACAAGTGTTCACTGTGGGATTCAAATCCAGTTCTCCAGGTTTGCAGCTCAGTGCACTTAACCACTGCACTATACTGCCTAATAGGAAGCACATGGGAATACATGATAGGTAGCATTCATGGCAGATGTGTGAAATTACCTTAGAAATGCAGGAACATTTGTTTTTATCATGTCCATACACACAGCCCCTCTGGAAGCATGCAGCCATTGTGGGACAGGAACCTATATTCCTGTCCATCCAATAAGATTAACTTGTGTGTTGCCACTGGTAAGGGCTGGATGGCACAAGAATCACTTAAGCACCCTTGCAGTTTTGTTTACCACTATAACATTTTTCATTTGGTAAGTAATGTGGCAGCAGGTGCTTCATCAACAATTTCACACTGTTGTTGACTTAGAAATAATGATTTCCCTAACAATACAGAGTGCATCTATTGTAGCAAAGAGAAGAATTCATATCCAGTATCTATCTGTAGTGCTAACTGGAAAGAGCTGCAATGGATTTTCCTTAGATAAATTCAAAATGTATTAATATATCCTTAGTAGTGGGAAAGCACTGCAGCATATTTTTGACTGTTAGTGTACAGTAAATTAACTATTTCTTTGCTTGTTGATGGAAAAATTTAAGAGCAACAGCCTACCAGGTCCCTTTGTCATATGCTCTACAGAGTAAGACAAAATTGTGCAACAATAACAGCGCAGTAGGGGTAAGTGAGAGGGTATAAAACAGTGAAAGTTAGTATTCGTGGTAGTGCACCCTCTCACTCTCCCAGGCAGAGGATAATACCTCTGCTGGGACAGAGGTTCACTGAGCAGCTGCTGTGGCTCAACAGGATGAGCCACTAGCAGCAAGGGAGACAAGCACTGTGTTTGAGACCGGGTTAGGATTCCCAGTCCCAGACATGTATATTTTTACTTTTTTTGCACTTTGTGTCATTTTTACTGTTACCCCCCCCCCCCCGAGTTAGATAATTTAGTTGGGGGGTTCGGGGGCTGCAGACAAAAGTTTGTTTATACTTTTTATTTCCTTTTTTAGATGCATTTTCTTCTACTAACATACTTCATCTACTACTTAGGTTATTAATATTTTCCTTTTGCTTGAGTTTACTTTGTTTATAATTTTGTATTTATATTTTCTCTGGATTAGTGATGGTCATTGTTTTGATATCTGTATTTGATTTCTTAAAAAACAATCCCCTTTACTCTTATGTAAAGTGCCTTGGATTCTTTTACTTCCACTTGGACACCCACTGGGACAGCACTAGAGATTGGTAGAAGAACAAAAGCGTGACATTCAGGATGTAAAAGGAAACACGGGGGACAGGAAGGTGTGCCAGGTAAAACAGGGAAGCAAGTAAAGGAGTGACAGGAGCAAAGGTGCAGACAGAGAAAAGGATAGCTAAAGGGATACGAATGGGGATAAGATTTTCTTCAGGTACATAAGTGAAAAGAGGAAAGCAAGGGGAGGAATAGTGAGGATAAGGAGGGAGGCAGAGAGAGATTGCACAGGAAAGGATCAAGAAAAAGCAGACACTCTGAACAGGTACTTCTGCTCAGTCTTCACAGTGGAGGAAGGGGAGATGGGCAACCAAAGATCTGCAGGAACAAAGGGGGAAGGGAGGTGGACTCAAGTCCATTTTCAGAGGAAACAGTCCTGAGGGGACTTGCACCTCTGAAAGTGGACAAGCCTATGTTACCAGACAGGATACATCCGAGGGTACTGAAAGAACTCAGAGGTGCTGGCTGCCCTGTTGATGGCCTTATTCAAAAGCTCACTAGAATCAGGCATGGTTCTGGAGGACTGGAGGACAGCACACGTGGTTTCTCTACATAAGGGCAGTACTAGGGAAGAGGCTAGTAACTATAGGACAATGAGTCTTACCTCAGTGGTGGGGAAATTAATGGAAACACTGTGAAAAGGAAGGTTGGTAGAGTATCTTGAATCCAGTGGTTTGCAAGCCCAAAGGCAGCTTGGATTTACGATTGGGGAGATGTCATACCAGATGTATCTGATTTAATTTTTTGACTTGGTGACCAGGGAAATAGATTAGAAAGAAACATAGAAGTTGATGGCAGATAAGGACTGCAAGGCCCATCTAGTCTGCCCATTTTTTCTACCTTATGAATGTGCCATAGGCCTTTGCTCTGTCAAAGGCCTATCTATTCATACTCATCTGTATTGCTCCCTTATGCCTATCCCATGCCTGTTTGAAGCCCTGCACTGTATTCATATCCACCACTTCCTGAGGAAGGCCATTCCATGCATCCACCACCTTTTCTGTGAAAAACTTCCTCACATTACCCTTAATTGACCTCCTCTAATCTCATGCTGTGTCCTCTTGTCCTGCTGTTTTCTTATATTGAAACATGTTAGACTTTTCACCTTGTTAATACCCTTAAGATGTTTGAATGTTTCGATTATATCACCTCTCTCCCTCCTTTGCTCCAGGGTATACATATTGAGCTCCGTTAATCTGTCCTCATATATTTTCTGATGCAGTCCCTGCACCACTTTGGTTGCCCTTCTCTGGACTGCCTCCATTTTGTTAATGTCCTTGTGCAGGTGCAGCCTCCTGTACTGCACGTAGTACTCCAGATGGGGTCTAACCAGTGTCTTGTAAAGAGGGATTATTACCTCCCTCTTACGACTTGTGATACCCCTACTAATACACCCCAACATCCCTCTAGCCTTACCTACTGCTTTAGTAGTATGCTTGGATGATTTCAGGTCACCTGTGATGATCATGCCCAAGTCTCTTTCTTTTTTTTAAATTCAATATACTTTATTTAATTATTTAGCATTGACACAAGTTGATACAGACATGAAAAATGAAAACATATGGGGTCACTCCCTTAATATTGTACATAGTTACTAGAAATATAACCTTGAGGTGAGGAGATGTGAGGTACATGTCCAGGTAAGACAATCCCTACCCGACCCCCTCCCTATCCCTCCCCTACATATCCCCCTTATCTCCCATATCAAGTGTGCGATAACTAACTTCAAGATAACAGATGAATTAAACAAACTGATGGGTACAGAAGGGAAATAAATAGAAAAAGGCAACCAAATATCACAGACCCTTATGGTTTCCATGCAGTAAGTAAGGCATCCAGGGGGCCCCATCTAGAATGGTATAAATGAGAGCGGTTACTCATGTATAAAATGTGCTTCTCTAATTGGAGAGTGATAAGCACTTCTTTATACCATTCCAAAACTGACAGTCCTGCCTTGTCATTCCAGTGCCTCATGATAATAAGTTTTACTATGGAGGAAATCAAAGCTAGGTGTGCCATCCTGATCCCTGGGGTACCAATCTGGAAATGGTGTAATAAGCAGACTTCTGAAGTGAACAGGGAGTCAAGCCCAAGCAGCGGATCTAGTATTTGCTTAATAGATTGCCACAGGGTTTGAGCCACCGAACACTCCCATAGCATATGATATAGGGAACCAGGAGTTTGGTTACATCGAGTGCAATTAGGTGAGGGGAGATGGCCCAGTTTGCATAACTTCACTGGCATATAATAAAGGTTATACATGATGTTAAACTGTATCAATCGCAGTCTGTCCTGTTTGACATACTTATAGATATTTTCAATGCATTTTTCCAAATCTCTGCATTCGTTGTAAGGGATAATTCTTGGGCCCAGTAATAGCAGGTCCCCAAGAGTAAATTGGCATCCAAAGATTGCACCTCCTTGTAGACCCTGGATACTGCATGAGCCTCTTTAGCTGAGAGTAGAAGCTTGTTCAGTATCTCAGTATGCGACTGGCTTATACCTTCCCATCTCACATAAGCCTTAATGGCCTCTTTGACCTGTTTATATTTAAAAAAAGCTGTAATAGGCACCTCAAAATGTACACAGAAAACAGAGAAAGGAATCAGCTTGCCATCTTCAAACAGGTCTGAGACTTTCTTACCAGTCAGAAGAGGCCAGAATGTGGGTGAGATAGGTTTATGATTAATTTTAAAGTGGGGATAACCCACTATAGGTTGCTCAAGGGATGCATGCCAATTACATGAGAGGTGAACTTGTAATTGATGGAGGGCTCTAACTGACCATCCAATGGGAGTACTCTTCAACATTTGGGGGAGCCTCTTAGGGCTGACATAGATCAAGGAAATGAGAGTACCTTGATATTGGGATATTAAAGCTTGTTCTGTTTCCAGCCACTGGGGTACATAAGCCTGATACTCTGTCTCCCACTCCGTCTTTGACCAGTAAACTATTTTACTAAGGTGGTGAGCACAATAATAGGTAAAAAAGGAGGGCAGTGCTAATCCGCCCTGTAACTTAGGCCCTGTCAACTTAGTATGGGATCGTCTGACGGCATCCCTAAAGGGTATAAAACCCAGGGTAAAACATTCATTTTTACCATATTTATTCTTCCCCATAGTGTAAGAGGGAGCCCACCCCACCTATCCAGGTCTGTCTTATTGGTTTTAATCAGATCTGTGAGACTGAGTTTAATCATAGTGCGAATATCTCTGGCCACCTGTACTCCAAGATAGGTAAGGGTATGAGGTTCCCACTCCAGATTGGTATTATTTATCACCAGCCGTGAAGTCCTGTTATTCAAGGGAAAGACCTTGGTTTTATTTATATTCAGTTTATAGTTGGAAACAGCTGAGAAGGCATCAATTTCCTCCAAAAGAGTGGGGATTCCTGATACAGGGTTCTCTAGGAGCATCAGCAAATCGTCTGCATAAGCAGACAGGGTATAGCATCGTTCTCCAATTTTAATACCTTGTATTCATGGGGAAGGAAACTAACTTCTGGATCAGAGGCTCTAAATAAAGGTTAAACAAAAGTGTGGATAAAGGGCAGCCTTGTCTGGTCCCTCTCTGAAGTTGGAAGGGATCAGACAAGATTCCGTTATACCAGATCTGTGCTGATGGGCAAACATATAATAATCTAACCCATTTGACAAATTCTATGGGAAGGCCATAATGTGTTAAAACTACAAACAGAAAATCCCAAGAAACCATATCAAAAGCTTTCTCGGCATCCAAGGACACCAACACCTCAGGTGAGTCAGAGTCCCTGGATACCGAGAGAATATACATAAGCTTCTGCAAATGATCCACGGATGACCTACCAGCCATAAAGCCAATTTGTTCACACCCAATAAGGGTAGCTAACACAGGGTTTAGCCTATTGGCCAGAATTTTGGCTAAAATCTTTACATCTGTATGGATCAATGAAATGGGCCGATAGCTTCCAGGATAAAGGGGATCTTTACCTTGCTTGGGTATAAGAGTAATCAACGCTTTCAGGAAGCTATCCTCCGTCATACCCTCCATATACCAAAAATTAAATACCTCCATTAAAAGAGGAACAATTTCTGATATACACACTTTATATAAACTATTAGAAAGACTATCTGGTCAGGGAGATTTATCTGACGTTAGTTGCTCAATGGTCTGCTTAACTTCTTGTGTAGTGACCAAACTACCAAGTGACCTGGCACAATGGGGAGATACTTTGGGTAGCACCACCGAGGAAAGATAGTTAGAAATATCTTGAGCTGCGGGGCGATCAGCTTGGTCTACTGAGTACAACTTCTGATAATATGTCCACAGTTCCCTTACAATATCTCTAGGTGATGTAATAATTTTGCCATCAGATTTGATGCTAGAAATGAAATGGGAGGCCTCAGCCTGCCTAAGCCTAACTGCCAATAGTTTCACTGCTTTTTCCCCTACATCCAAGTATTTAATTTTAGTGTTCTTCAGGGATAATTCCACCCTCTGGTATATCAGGGCTGAATATTGGGCTTGTAGCCTATGCAGATTAGCCCAACCAATATCCGGGGACCTACTACTAAGGGTAGTCTCTAGCCTACGAAAAGCAGCAAGCAGAGTTTCCTGTTGGTCTCTAAATTGTCGGGATTTAGTAGCAGCCAGCTGTAGGCATTCTCCTCTTAAGACGCACTTCGTGGCCGCCCACACCACATCGATTCTTGTAACAGAACCCCTGTTATCAGATATAAATTTAGAGAGGAAGTTTTTAATCTGTTGCAAGGTATCAGGCTTCTGGAATAGTTGATTATTCAACCTCCAGACAAAGTCTCTTCTAATTCCCGGTCCCAAAAAAAACAAGAGTGAGACAGGTGAGTTTTCTGAGATAACCCTCTCATGAATGACTGAGCTTATGACACTTGGGAGCAAAAGGGAACTTAGCAAAATAAAATCTATTCAGGAAAGAGATTTATGTGGAGGTGAGAAAAATGTGTATTGATGCCCCATAGGGTGCAACACCCTCCAGGCATCCAAAATATCCACACCTCTCATCAACTCATGTAGTGCCCTTTGAGAAGGAGAAAACCCCTGCCTCCGGGAGTTGGATCTATCTACGTGAGTGTATGGAACCACGTTCCAGTCTCCCCCTAATATAGTTAAGACCGGTGGGTCAGTAACTACTATACTCAGTAGCTGTGTGAAAAACACAGGGGATTCACAATTCGTGCCATATATAGCACCAAGTATGATTGGCTGGGTTTCAATACTTCCGTGTAGGAGGATGTATCTCCCATTGGGGTCATATATTTCCTTCCCCATTTTAAAGAGAACTTTCTTATTTATTAGAATTTCCAACCCCCCACTGTTATTAGATCTCCCTGCACCAAATACCTGTCCCACCCATGCCTTGGCAAATAGATGGATGTCTTCTCATTTCAAATGGGTCTCCTGGAGACATGCTATCCCTGTTAGCAAATGTTGCAGATGTCTAAGAACCATCTGCTGTTTGCACCTATCCTGGGCACCTTTAATATTCCAACAAATCAGTTTATATGGGCCACTCATTACACTCAATAACACATGACACTATGGATGAGTCTATGCCATCCTGTCTATTAAAACCCTGACTGGTCCCCAAGCAGTGCCCTAAAGAAAACTCTGTAACCATGAGTGAATGGCACACACTTGATATCCCCCCCCCTCCTCATAGCACAACTATAATTAAGAACAAAGTAAAGAAAAAAGAAGAAACCAAATAAAGTAAAAAATGTATATATACTGTATATGTCCCTTGAATCCGAACCACAATGTCCCCAAGATAAAACAGAGAAAAAAAACCTTTCCCCTCACTCCCAGTTCCTACGAACTGTAACACCAATTACCTAAGATGAGTGATGTCTTCTTTGCAGAGCGATGCACACCAAGATCCCCCTCCCCATCCCCCGCACTTCCCCTACTTGAACAAACAGCAAGTCAAACCTTCAAACATTTAGAGCCATTTAAAATGTCCTAGAAAACACAGCAACAGTAAGTGAAGTACAGCTCTTCCATTTTAGTATTTCAGATATGATTCCTTCATTGTAGTTAACACTTACTGACCTTTGTCGACTGTAAAAAAAAAAAACAATTAAGAGGAAGAGCAAAAAAAGGGGATCCCTGCTCTCAAACAATCAGCTTTATTTCAGCCCCCAAATAAACAGAAGCACTAACAGCAGTCAAGTAATACTGTAAAAGGAAACATTCCCGATCTTCTCTGTTGTAATCCGACGTATCTTGCAGTAGAATGAAGAGGTAACATCTAGTAATCAAGTCACCATCAGGACCCTGACAGCCTATCCAAGCTGCAGACCTTGTCACTGAACCCATCCAAATTTTGTCAGCGACTGCAGCAAAATCTTCCGAACAGGGTAAACACAAAAAGTGATCCTCTCGTCATGTCAGGCCAGTTCTGAGAGGCACCCCAGCTATGTATTTCAGGAGAGACACCCAGTGAAGAACATAACAAGTGGTTTCTCTACACAGGGCAACAAACCAACTCAACTACCTAACTCAGACATAGACTGCAGCCCTGTAACGCTCGAACAATCACCTCACTTAAACAGGTCTGGAAGAAGCTCCTTAAGCTCCTTCAGTGCTTGCTCCTTGGTTTCCCGAGGTATCCAGCGATCCTCATATTTGACGTGGAGTACTGCAGGGTAACGCATCCTAAAAGGCTTTCCCACTGCAATCAACTTAGATACAATCGGGTGCATCTCCTTCCGCTTCACTCTAACAGATTGTGGGAGATCTTGCGATATCCTTAATCGATGCCCTTCCCATAGAATTTCACACAGATCCTTGACTTTGGCCAAAATATATTGCTTATCTAAAAAATTCAATAAGCGACATATCAGGGGGTGAGGTGGAGAGCTAAGAGGTGGAGGTGGATGGAGAGCCCGGTGTGCTCGTTCGATTATGTAGATGGATCCATTCGGGGAAGGTCCTGCAATTTTTTTGCAGAGCTTCTGAATGAAGAGTATGGGGTTCAAGCCTTCCTCTTTTTCTGACACACCAATAATTAGGAGATTATTCCTCCTGCTCCTCCCCTCCAGGTCTTCCAGCTTATCCTCCAACTTTTTAAGCCTCCTCCCGAACTGCATGGCCATTAGTACACTTTTATCTTGCTTTCTCTCCAGCAAAATGATTTTAGCTTCCGAATCTCCCACTCTTGTCGAAAGGGCTTGAACGGAGGACTTAATTTGTTGCATGTCCTCTGCAGTCTCCGTTATTTTGTCCTGCATTGGACACATTATTTCTAGAAATCTCTCTTCCGAGACAGCCACTGCAGGGAAAGAGGGTTTACTTGTACTCGCTGGCTGGTGTTTGGGCTGCTTTGCGGCCTTCTCTTTTTCATTAGTTGATGGAGGAGAGTGCCTTGATGGCAGTTTTTTCATGAAGATGTCCATCCTGAGATAGTGTCATCGCTTCCTAGGAGTCTCCAGCAGTCGACCAGTACAGGTAGGGCACGCTGTTTGTGTGATTATTCGAAGTATAACACTATATTAATAAGCGAAAGTGTGGAGCTATGGAGGGTTGCTGCTGGCTTTCACTCTGCCATCACGTGACCTTCGCCCAAGTCTCTTTCTACCCTTGTGATTGCCAGCAATTCCCCTCCCAACCTATAGGTGGCTTTAGGGTGTCTCTATGTGCATGATCTCACATGTCTTTGCGTTAAACCCCAGTTGCCACTCTTCCAACCATTTTGCCAGTTTTTCCAGATCTCTTCTCATTCTGCCCGCTCCATCTGGATCATCTACTCGGTTGCAGATCTTGGTGTCATCTGCAAACAGACAAACCTTATCCTTCAGTCCATCTGCAATGTCACTGATGAAGATATTGAAGAGGACTGGCCCCAGGACTGATCCCTGAGGTACCCCACTTATGACTTGCATCTCTTCTGATTGTATACCATTTACCACCACTCTCTGTTTTCTGCCTGAAAACCAGTTTGCCACCCAGCTGACCAACTTCTGACTCACCCGAGCCTACCCAGCTTATTAATCAATCTTCTATGTGGAACAGTATTGAAAGCTTTGCTGAAGTCAAGGTAGGTGACATCAACTGCACCCTCTTGGTCCACCACTCTGGTTATCCAGTCAACGAAATCTATGAGAGTTGTTTGACAGAACCTTCCTGTTGTAAACCCATGCTGTCTTGGATCCTGTGCGCCTATGGATTCCAGGTGTTGCACTATCCTTTCCTTAAGGAGTGCCTCCATAATTTTGCCCACTACTGAGGTAAGACTGACTGGTCTGTAGTTCCCTGCCTCCTCCCTGCTACAGCTCTTGTGGAGCAGGATCACATGAGCCCTTCTTCAGTCTTCTGGGACCTCTCCTGTGCTTAGAGACTCACTAAACAGTTCTGATAATGGCTCTGCTAGTTTCATCCTTAGCTCCTTTAGAGCTCTGGGATGTACGCCATCAGGTCCTATTGCCTTGTCCACCCTGAACTTAGCGAGCTCTTGTAGGACCTTTTCTTTTGTGAAGGGACTTGTGCACACACACACACACACACACACACACACACACACACGTGTCTATGGTGCTGAGCTGTGGGCCCTGCCCTACCTTCTCAGTAAATACTGAGCAGAAGTATCTATTTAGGATAGATGCTTTTCCTTGGTCCTCCTCCACACACTCCCCCTTATCCCCTTTGATCTTAACAATACCTCCTCTGGACTTTCTCCTTTCACTAATGCATCTTCAGAAAGTCTTGTCCCCTTCTTTTACTGTTCATGCTAGTGTTTCCTCGGTTTGGGCCTTTGCCTGCCTTACTGCCTTCTCTGCTTCCCATAGGGAAGTTTGGTATGCCTCCCTATCTTCGTCCAGCTGCATTCCCTTATATTTCCTGAAGGCTAGCCTTTTGGCTGTGATCTTTTTCTGCTGCTGTTTTTAAGAACCAAAGTGGTTTCTTCCTTTTGCTCTTGTTTTTCTCCCTATCACAATGGTATGTTGCTTCAAGTATTGCATCCTTAATGCTTGCCCACTTTGCCTGTACCCCCTCACCTGTATTTCTTCTTGCCAGGCCTAGCTTAACTCTGTTGTCCATCCTACCAAAGTCAGCTCCTCTGAAGTCCAATATTTTTGCCTTGGAATGGGATGATTTAGTTCTAGTGACCAAATTGAACCATACCACGTGATGGTCACTGGCCCCCAGGTGACCTTCTACCTGGAGATCTGTGATTCTTTCCCCGTTAGTCAGTACTAGATCTAATATAGCCCTGTCTCTTGTGGGTTGTTGCACCAGTTGTTTGAGGCCCTCTCCCGCAGGGAATCCACTTAGGGGAGGGCAGTGGACTTGGCCTATCTGGAGTATAGCAAGGCCTTTGACATTGTGGCACACAGAAGACTGATTAAGAAATTGAACAGACTATGGGTGGTATACAGAATGGTGAACTGGGTTAGGAACTGGTTAACAGATGGGTGACAGAGGATGGTGGTTAACAGCACTCACCCTAAGGATGGGAGAATGACCAGCAGGGTGCCACAAGGCTCAGTGCTGGGACTGGTCCTCTTCACTGTTTTCATAAGTGACACTGCAAATGGACTAGAAGGAAACATATGCCTTTTTGTAGATGATACCAAAATCTGTAATATGGTGGACAATAAGGAAGGGGTGTGAAGAATGTGTAGGGATCTTGGGAACTTCAAGGAGTGGTCAAGAGCATTACAGTTGGGGTTCAATGCAAAAATGTGCAAAATCATGCACCTAGAGCATAGGAACCCAAGAACTGAATATATAATGGTGGGGATGTGCTATCAGTCACTAAGCAGGAAAGAGAATTTGGGATTATCATAACTGATGACCTCAAAGCAATACAGCAGTATGACAAAGCAAGCTGGGATGCATTGGGAGAGATATATCCATCAGGATGAGGGAGGTGATCATCCCACTATATTGCTTGCTGGTGAGACCACACCTGGAGAATTATGTCCAGTTCCGGAGGCTGCACCTTAAAAAGACATAGACAGGGTGGAGGCAGTTCTGAGGAGGACACAGAAATATAGAAACATAATTTGATGGCAGATGAGGACTGCTTGGCCCACCCAATCTGCCTGTTTTCCTAACTATTGGATAAGCTGCAGATCCTAGTTAACCAACAGCCTACTTCCTCCTACCCCCACACTAGAATTGCTTTATGTCTGTCCCATGCATTCTTGAATTCCCTCACTGTTTTTGACCCCACAACCTCCTTAGTCAGGCCATTCCATGCATCCATCATTTTCTCCATGAAACAATACTTCCTCTTATTGCCCCTGAGCCACCCCCCACATCTTCAAATTTTACCTCCATGTTCTTGCACATATCTTTTTCTGAAATATGCTACCCTCTTGGACTTTGTTGATTTCCTTAAGGGACTTTGGGGTTATCATAACTGATTATCTCAAAGCAGTACAGCAATATGACAAAGCAAGCTGGGATGCATAGGGAGAGATAGGGAGGGCAACTAAAATGTTGCAGGGATTACATCATAAGCCCTATGAGAAGAGACTGATGGATCTCAATATGTACACCGGGGGAGGGGGGCATGATAGAGATCTATTTGTACCTCACAGCAGTGAACAGGGTGCAAGATGGGAGTTTATTTCAAACGATGAAAAGCACCAGAACCAGAGGACATGTGATGAAGCTGCATGGGGAGGTTTAGGAGGAATGTGAGGAAGTACTACTTCACCGAAAGTGTGGTGGATACCTGGAATAGACTGTTAGTGGGGGTGGTGGAGATAAAGACAGCAGGGGCTTCAAATTTGTGTGGGATAGATATAGGGGAAAATTAGGAAATGGCAGGGAAGAGGGAGGATTGCTGGAGACCAGTTAGGGTCTGCAGAGACATAATAGGCAGGTACCATCTGGGCAGATTTTATGGGCCAAGTAGCCCTTTTCTGCCAGCAAATTCCTTGTTTCCATGTACAGTATGTAAAAAAACTTTTTTACTTTTTTTATTTTTTACTTTTTTCCAATTTTGATTTTACTACATATTATTTGATTAGGAGCTGCACAATTTGCAACCTAATGTTTAGTCATATAGTGACCTAAATTGCATTGTAAACATTTCACTCTCTCCACTGGTAACCTTTACTCTTCTTTGCTTTTGCAGGTGAAAGCATCAGAAGAATATTCCTGAGCAGGTTTTCCCTAATCCTTGAAGAAAAAGCAGCTCTCTACCCAATCTGTGACATGAGCAATTTCAGGTTGCATTTGCATCATGTGCTCATTAGGACATTGCTGCTCATAAAATACGCTTCTTTCATCAGATGGTGAAGAACCCCCACCCCACACACACACGCACACACTTTTCCAAAATACAAACAAACAAAAAAATACGTAAAAGTAGTGATAGGTGAAACCCCTTTCCTTGGAGACAAGAACAGTATTAACTCTTTGACTTTCGGTTTTCTGTATTTCTGCCATCAGTTTTTGTTTCTCCTCACCCACAACTGGAATAGAAAGTGCATTGTAGCGGAAAACTGTTCAGAAATTTCAGACACAGAGTACATTAATCTGTGGTTGCAGATATTTGACCTTAGATGGAAAACAACAATGTTCTGTATCATGAGATGATATTAATACATCTCTGGCGGATGTAAAAGAAAGAGGAACTGCGATGCAGACAACAATATTTTTACCTTTTGGAGAAAACGCTTAGGAGCACAATACCACCCTCACAGTCTTCTGGTACTCCTATAATAATACAATGGACCCCAAAAGGCCAAGCTAGATAAAGCCTCTTTTCTTTGTTTAGGTCATGTCAGTGGGATTTTGGTTTCATGAAGAAGGAGGTAGTGTTCCACTGGGGGAAGAAAGTAGTCAATTCAGTCTCATCTTCTGAAGGTTTGATTCCAGTTGGCCAGTTCAACATCCTACAGACAAAGGGGAAGTCCCACTGCAATGTAAGCCTCTTCCACCAAACAAGACTGCCCCCAAGGGACTTAGGATGGGGGGCAAAGCTGTGGATGTGAAACCTTTAAGGGAGTGGGCTTAAGAAACTGTGAAATGTAAATTTTCAACAATCTAGTCACTGAGCTGAGATGCGCTATCACATTTTCAGTGAGGCCCTACTTTTACCTAATCTTATAGCTGAGTGCACTGATATACAGGAAGGTCAAGGGCTTTGCTGCAGGTCATGAAGTGGGCCAGTGGCTACAGCACCAATGGAACATGGATTTTCAAAGCCTGGTGCAGGGCTTGCATCCAGTCCTGCACCATGGCACTTAGGTTCATACTACTAAGGTAGTTAGAAGCATGAAAGGTGGCTAGCCCATGTTTGCTCCTGCCTTTTACCCATAATACGTCAGTGTGTTCCCTTCTGAAATAAGTGCATCAAGTCTTCTTTTACATTGCTGCTTAGTTTGACTTATTATGACTTGCAATGGTAGTTGATTCCAAGGTTCCACCACCCTCTGGGTGAAAAAGGCTTTTCTTTTATTGGCATTGTACTCTTTTTGTCTTAACTGTAGTGGATGCCCGCGATTGCTTGTTCTGTTATTTTTGATTTCCCTATTTGGCTCATTTAGTAAGTAGTTGTCTTGCATTATATCATAGCACAACAACAGGTCACCTCTTGTTCTTCTTGTTTCTAGGGTCATTAGATTTAGTTCTTGTAAACGTTTGCTATATGATCTTGTCTTTAGGTTATGTACTGTTTTTGTGACCCGTCTCTGGATCTCTTCGATCTGATTTATGCTGCCTAGCTTTATTGGTCCCCATATTGGACTACCATAGTCTAGAAGTGGTCTCACATATGTCCTATACAGCGGCATTATGACCTGCTCAGCTCTACTTCTAAAATTCTGCCTTATGGTGTTTATTATTTTATTAGCCTTAGCTATTTGCTTATCACAGTATCTGTCACATGTGAACTCATTATTCTATATTTTTCCCAAATCCCTTTCTTCATTTAATGCTCTTAGGGGCTTTCCATTCATATAATATATACTTTTATTATTATGTTTCCCAAGATGAATGACACAGCATTTATCCACATTAAAACTCATCCCTCTGAGTAAGGCCCATTTCTGGATATTGTCCAGATAATTTTGTATTGTTGCTAAATCAGAACTGTTTCTGGTTAAACCTGCACTTTTTGTATCATCCACATATTTACTTATCCAGCTCATAGAGTTTTTTCCCATGCCAGCAATAAAAATCTGAAACAACACAGGCCACAGGATTGAACCCTGTGGCATCCTGCTCGTGACTGGCACGAAGGTTGAGTAATAACCATTTATACGGACTCTCTGGGTCCTTCCCTACAGCTACCCTGCTATCCATCTTGTGATTCCAGGATTGTTTTGTACATCACATAGGCTTTGTATAATATCTCCATGTGGGACCTTGTCAAATGCCTTTGCAAAGTCCAGGTATATACAGTCCGCCGTGTCTCTCCTCCCATCTAAGGTGGCAGATATCTTTCCATAAAAACACAGCAGGTTAGTCACACATGACCTACCCAACACAAAATCATGTTGCTCAGTGTCCTGAAGGTCGTGACTAAGTGAGAGTTTATTAAGTCTTTAAGAATTGACTCCATTATTTTTCCTAGTACTGAGGTCAGGCTAATAGGTCTGTACTTTGTATAGTCTGCCCTGTTCCTCTTTTTGTGTACAGGCACCACACTTGCTGACAACCAGTCCAGTGGGATCTCCTTATCTACTAGTGATTTCTGAAATAGTATATGCAGTAGGAGAGCTATACTGGGCAACAGTAGCTTTAGTATTTTGGGGGAAATATTATCAGGTCCATCAGAGTATGTATTTTTTTAATTTGTCTGTTTTCTGTATGATACTTTCTTTTGTGAAAGTTATGTTTGTTTCAGTTTGTATGGGGTGATCCAGTACATATTTTGTTCATTAAGAGAAGATGGATCCATTGTAGGCATTAAATTTGTTTGCTGTACATTCAGGGTCTGTGATTAGTTGGTTATCCGCCATAATAGCACATGGCCCTGAGTTTATTTTGCATAATGAATTGACATAACTGTAGAATTGTTGCATGTTATTTTTGTTTGCTATATTAGCTATTGTTTTCTCCATTTTCTACTTATTTTTTAATCATATTTTTACATTTTTTTGAAGAGACTTATATTGTTCCCATATTGTGTTTGAGACAGTTTCTTTTTTTGAAATACAGCCTCTGCTTTTTTTTTTAAGTTTCTGTATAGAATTGGTGAGCCATTTAGGTTTGATGCCTCTATTATCATATTTCTTGACCTTCTTTATATGTTTATCATACATTTTGAAAATCTGTCTTTATTATGTTCCACATTTCAAGTATGGATTTGTGTTTTACGGTTTTATTCCCGTTGATCTTTTTTCTGATTTCTGATTCTGGTTCTGATGGTGCTCTGAACACTTTTCTGCAACTGCGCCCAATTTTACAAGCTCGGGTGCAGTTGCAACAGTTTCCACATATTACAGCAGTTTGCAACACATATCTGTCACAAGCTATGTAATAACAGCCCCAAGGATTGCCATAAGTTAGACAATAAAAAGTTGGTCTAACTTGCGGCAATGGCCACATGGGATAGAAAATCCTGTTAGATTACAGCAAGCTCCATGCACCATATCGTCGGTGCACTGGGGCTTGCAGTGATCCAGGATTTTGGAAAATACTGCCCAAATTCTAGGTTCACAGTTTTGTACTCTAAACACTAGACCACACTATCATGCAGCCTATCCACTCATTACAGCTTCTATGCTGTTTCAATAGATGCTGCTCTTACAATCTGTCACTCAAAAAACAGTGGCAAAAGAAAGGTCTCCCATCTTGTGCTATACTCCAGCGGGGGTCGGATATGGAGTAAAAAATAAATAAATCAGATGGAAACAATGGTAGCACATGGCAAATCTCCCCACCCTGTTGTGGTGCCAGAATTTCTGTGTCCCTGCCAAAGACTCCACCCCCCCACACAGGTTGTCCTCCCAGACAGCTGGTCCCACCCAGAGAAAATAAGTCTGGGACAGTATGTGTGTGGACAGGTAGGGGGTATCCAAGGGCCAGACAACTGCTCCAGTAGACTGGGTTCCAAGGCTTGTGGAAAGGATTCACAGGCGGCTGAGCCAGTGGCACAGGGTGCCAGAAGACCCTTTACTTTTGTAGTTGATAGGTCAGTTGATCATTTTGACCCTTGCTTTTCAGTCAGTGAAACAACATTAAAATGAGGCTGATGGAAATTTTCCAAGAACAGCAGGAAGACTGCTTTCAAACCATTTGATACTCAATATATAATGACAAGCCAGGCAGTCACTCACTATATATATATATATATATATATATATATAGAGAGAGAGAGAGAGAGAGAGAGAGAAACAGAGAGAGATGTATAGATATAGTTCTGTAAAAGAAAGTTATAGAATATGTTGCTTTACTATTGCATTTGTCGCATTGTAAGCATACTGTAACTCTACTTCCTTTCTTCTCTCTAATTTCTGCAAAAGCTACTACTCTGACCCTGTTCTGATTTGATAATCATGAGTACAACTTTCCCCTCTGTTAATAAATCATGGACTATTTAGGAAAATGTATGGATTATTCAGGATTACAAAAGAGCTAGGTAGGTTGACTAAGGTATATTCCAGAAGGTAACTGTTTTCCTAGTGTCTTGTGCTAAGGTGTTCTGTGCCGTTCTGATCCCCACATTGTTTGGCATGCTGCTCCTCCACCACTGGAAGGGCTGGTGGAGAGCTTGATCCACCAGTTAGGAAGGAAAAATAGACAGCAGAAAAAAAAAAAACTGCGGTGGCACTCATTTAAGAGTCAGAAAGACTTTAAAACACAATATTCCCATGAACGCACAAAAGCTAAACTGTATTTTAAAACAGTAAAAGTGATTACAGTGTGTATAAACCGATAGTGTGCAAGCTAAACTGCTGCTCTCTGTTTGTGCAGGGCTAACCTTTAAACTGCAGAACAATGACAATGTGATCATTGCCATAACCACGCTCACAGTTTTATCATGAAAGCCTTTTATGCTGTAGATCAATAAGGTAATTAATAAGGGAATAGTGGTACCTGCTCATTATTCAGGAGCACTTATGATATATATTTTTTTACTTAATAAAATGTGCACAACCAAGCTAACACAAGAGCTGTGCGAGTAAGATGGAGTTCCACTCCTACAATAAATAGTACAGTGGAAAACGTCTTACAGGATCAGTAGTCTTTAAATCAAATGGGAAAGAAGGGAACCCTCATATATAGGTACCAGAATAGCTTGGTTATGGATACACGTACATCTAAATATCTGTCTGCCAAACTCCCCTACCCCCCTTAGGAAACAGTCAGTGTTTCAACTGTGTGTAATGTGCGAATATCATACATGCCAAGGACTACATTTTCTAAAGGGCAGATGTGCAGCTTTTGGGCAGGGTTTTTAACCCAGATCCGTCCTCCCTTACCTGTAAAGGGGATGTCCATCTCTACTGCTAGAGCGTCTATCAGATAGTGCAGCAGTTTGGATACAAAATGTGGAGCCTGCATAAAAAAAGACACATGTATCATATTTTTTACTACATACACCACCATAATTTTTTGATGTATGCATAATTTTTTTATGCACCTGCCAGAAATCATGAAAAGTGTAAATAATTAGGGCCCTTCAAAAATAGGGCTCCCTCATTTTGTCTCAGTTAGACAGACACAGAAGAAGGCAATAAATGCACTTCTGCCTGCAATTGCCCCTTTTGAATCCCCCCAGTTTTGTGTGCTGTGACTGTGTAAAACCACATACACCTGCCCCTTTTGACCCCCCCCATTTTGGGGGGGTGACTGTGTAAACCCACAATCACCTGCCCCTTTTGGACCCTCTTATTTTGTGTACTATGACTTTGTAAACCCACATGCCCCTGCCCCTCTTGGACCCTCCCATTTTGTGTGCTGTGACTGTGTAAACACACATGCATCTGCCCTTTTGTAACACCCCCATATTGTGTGCTGTGATGGTGTAAACCCACATGCACCTGCCCCTTTTGGACCCACTCATTTTGTGTGATGTATCTACGTTAACCCACATGCACCTGTCTCTTTTGAACCCCCCTCATTTTGTGTACTGTAACTGCATGAACATGCATGCATCTGCCCCTTTAGAAAATCCCCCTAATGTTGTGTGCTGCATCTATATACACCCCACTTGCATCTGCCCACTTTATTTTTAACCGCTGCATCTGTCTGAAACAAAAGGTCATACTTGGCATCTGCCTGAATCCCACACACTGATGCAAATTCAATTTCCATAATTTTTCTAATGCAAATTTGGACACAAATCAGATGGATGCATACAACTGGTAGACCACCTGATATATGGCGTATTAGATCTCACAGACCAAGATACAATAAGTCTGCAACTTCAAATCAGAGAGGATGCCAGATCAACATCTGATTTTGAAAATCCAAGCCAAATACATCAAATACCCAAGAATGGGAAAAGTGCAAGATCCAGGATTTTGTTAATTGAATACTTTTCTGTAAGGATATGTTAACACACCTGTGCAGGTGGGGATATGTACAGTAGGACAGACTAGAAGGCCATGCAGTTCATAAACATATTTATTTATTTGAAATTATGCAAGCCAGAATAACCCCATGAGGTGCAGCATTCTGTTTTGTGTAGGTCCCAGGAAGGATAACAGCAGTCAATAGGTTTACAACACTCAGCAGGAATAATTACAATCAGGCTGAAATATGCAACACATGAAACAAAATGCAAAGGTAAGTACATCCGAACAGTCACCAAAGCAGCTATCAATGTGGGGTCTCAGGGCATGAACATGGTTATGCAACATGATCATCCAGATGGCACCTTAAACAGAAAACTACAATTCAGACAAAAAATTAAATGAATGCAGGGGCCAAACATTATGTGGAAGTTAATAAAAAGTCTGCCAAGAATTGCAGCAGATGTGACCTTGTATGGTGTCCCCTTCCCTGTAACCTGGCTTCAGGAAGGCAGGTAGGATTCCACCCATGAGGGTGGGGAGTAACTCTGGCACCACCACCGGGGAAGGAATCACTGGGGCTGCCCACAGGGCATGGGCATCTAGAGGGGGTGAAGAGTGAGGAGTAACAAGGAATTGTAGCCTGCAGTTCCCTCTTACTGTCTTCCACTCTCTGCAGTTATTTCAGCAAGAAGGACAGTAGAGAACTCCAGTGCTTTAAATCCTTTTTATGAGCCGAGGTTTTCCAAGGGAATCCCTCTTTCACCATTCCTCGTTTGCCTCTTGCAGTTTGGTCTGGGGGCTGCTGGTTGGCTGCACTTAATTTATAGCATTAGTGCTGGTGGAGGCTTTGCAGGTTTCGAGTAGTGCAAAACAGTACAACCAGGCACTCACCACCACCAATAAAACTGATACTGCAGAATAAAAAACAAATAATTTATTGTGCAAATAGCATGCCTAATGCATTTCTGGTCACAGTGGCCCTTTCTCAAAGGCTAAAATCATGTCATACTAATGCTCATTTATACATACAAATTCATGAAGTCATTATGACAAATTTTAAAACAAACCAATGACATTGTACAATATCAAATACAACCACTAACTAGAGACACATACATAAATAATACAATGATGTGCCTTAAAGGCACAGGGAACCTTCAAATGCACTAATAGAACAAAGGAAAAGAACTAGGGGAAGGGGGGATACAAATTCTTGTACAATATTCCAAACAGTGAAGAGAAATAAAATGGAAGTAAATGTAATAATTCAAAACAAATACAAATATAATTGTTATATTTTATTTTCCAATTACCAGAAATTGTTTAATGACAAAGCCGCAGTTTAAACCTGGACTTATATTTGCTTTCAATTTAATAATCCAAAAAGTTTCCCTTCTCAGAATGAAATTCCTAATGTCTCCCCCTCTGGGATTCGAGCACACTTTCTCTATTGCTATACAAATTGTAACACAAGTGATGTTATTTACTTGGCCACATGCTCATGCAGAGCTTTGTATGTGGTGAAGACTGAAAAAAAGTTTTAAAGTGAGAGTGGGGGAACACCAGATGACCATTCATAAGAAAGATTTGACCTATGCCACAGCACCTCATGTTGTGACACATCAACAGGATGATTTTGAACATAGTTTTCGCTATCTAGCAATAGAGATAGTGTGCCTCAATCCCAAAGGGGGAGACTTTAGGAATTTCATTCTGAAAGGGAAACCTTTTGGATTATTAAATTGAAAGTGAATAGAAGTCCAGGTTTAAACTGTGGCTTTCACATTAAACCATTTCTGGTAATTAGAAGATAAAATATAACATTTATATTTGTATTTGTTTTGAATTATTAAATTTCTTTCCATTTTGATTTCGCTTCACTCTTTAGAATATTGCACATGAATTTTTATCCCCCCCCCCATAGTTATTTTCCTGTGTTCTGTTTGTGCATTTGAAGGTTCCCTGTGCCTTTAAGGCACATCATTGTATTATTTATATACGTGTCTCTAGTTAGTGGTTGTATTTGATATTGCACAGTGCCATTGGTTTGTTTTAAAATTCATCATAATGACATCATGTATTTGTATGTATAAATGAGCATTAGTATAACATGATTTTAGCCTTTGAGAAAGGGTCATTGTGACCAGAAACATGTTAGGCATGCTATTTGTACAATACATTATTTGTTTTTATGCTGCAGCATCAATTTTATTGGTGGTGGTGAGGGCTTGTACTGTTTTGCAATGTTCTGATTTACCAGTTACACCCCAGCCATATGCAAGCCATTGTGTGTGTTTTTTTCATGTTTCAGGTTTTGTATACCAGTGCCTTTGGCAAAATACCCCCCTTTTTAGTTTGGATCTTGGTAAGGAGAGCTGGGGGAATGGAACCTGGAGTATGCCAACCAAGCCATGTGACACACCCATGAAAGCCCTGGAATTTCTCCATGGCTGGTACTCCAGTTGGGCTGGAATATGGTACTACCATAGCCCACCCCACCCTACTCCCACTTTTTGCCACATCCAGGAGGCGAATGAACACTTAGCATGAATCTTGAGATGGAGGTGGGTAGTTAGTAGTTGCCATGGCTCCTCCATCCCCTGCAACCTTCTCCCTCCACTTGCCTGGTGCTCAAGACTGGATGGCTACAGGCTGGGGAATTGTAAATGACCTGGTCACAGCAGAGCAAAGGTAGCAGACACAGAGAATGCCAACTGCTGCATGACGGACAAGATGGGTTGGTTGCCTTGCAATGGCAGTCCGCATGGCGGCTCACCTGATTGACTCTCATGTGGGTTTGATTGCATTAGTTACATGATAGTCTGGGGAACTTTTCGCTTTTATTGCATGAGTACCTTTAGTTCTGGTATGTGGAGAAAATAACTAACTAAAAAGGATTATGAGTGGTTTTCTATTAGGCTGTTGTGCTGTCTCTACAAGAGAGTCAGTGCCTTGTAGAGGGAAATTATTTTTAATCTTTTTCTTTTTCTCTTGTAGAGTAGTAGTAGTAAATAGTTCATTCCTACAGATCAAGAAAAGAATTACCCAGCTGAGCCATGGCTCTCATTTACAATGGGATCCATCATTCATACACTCAGTAAAAAGTTAATGATGTGTAGAGTAATGTTTATACTGCAATATCTATAAGATCAAACAGACTTACAGTAAATAGTGAATGAACATGTTTACAGAATGAATACATATTACACTAAGAAAGAATTCACAAAAAATAGTAACGAAAAAAACTATAAAAGTTTGGTTCAGTTAATAACCAAATTCAAATTGAAATTCCAAATTTCAAATTCTGCTACCAGCTGACTGGGCTCCCACCCTAGCAGCTGTTAACCCAGATGAAGCATCGGCCCTCTTTACCATCACCTCCTCTGCAATATGTGATAAGCATGCTCCTGTCAAAAGATCAAGAGTTTGAAGCCACCATTTGCCATGGATTATCCCAGAAATAATTGAAAGTTACTGACACTGAGCTGAGGCCTGTGCTAGGCACAAATTTTCAGGGCTTCCCTCAGACAATCATGCCTTCACATCCCTCCATAACCTCTGCACTGAGATCACAAGGAAGGCCAAAGTCACCTATTGCCAAAGCAAACTTAACCGTGAAGGTTTGGACCTGTTTAAATTTTGGAAGTCAATCCATGACTTCTTTAGCCCCCTCACATCATCTGCCAGGACCAGGCTACTCCATGCTCCAAGCTGACGCCTTAAAGAAATACTTTACTGAGAGCTTGAGGACTCTTATCTCTAAACCCTGCTCCACCCAGATTTAGCAGCCACACCCATCAGGAACCTTCCACCTCCAGTTAATCTCAGTTGATGAGGTACACAAAGAGCACTATGTGCTGAACACTGCATTAAGCTGTGGGAATGATGGTATCTCCCCCAAGTTCCTGAGTACAGGAACCCATTCCATAGTGGCTACCATCACCCACTTTTGTAACCGGTCCCTTGCAGCAGGCTCATTCCCCCACAACTGGAAGCATGCGTTAGTCATTCCCATCCACAAAGGTGGTCCTGCTGATGCTCTCTCCACCTGCTGTCTAATTTCCCTACTACCAATCCTTTAGATCTTTGACAGGCTACTGAGCAAGCAACTTGTAGCCTTCTACTCCAGCTTGTAATTTTTGATCCTGTATCAGTCTGGCTTCCAACATAACCATGCTACCTACTGCTCCCTCCTCCCTCCTCTATGTCACTGACCACATTCATTCCAACATGGACAAGGGCATGGGTACTGGGGCCATTTATACTGACCTTGACAATACCTTTGACCATGTGGACCACAATCTACTCCTGGAAGAGCTGGCAGCCTCTGGCATCTCTCCCTCTTCTATAGTAGGGTTCTGCTCCTGTCTAACCAAGTGAGCACAATCCATCAAGCTATTCAGAACCATGTCCCCCTCTACCAGTCACCTTTGGGGCCCCCCAAGGCTCAGTCCTGATCCCTTTGTTGTTCACAGTCTTCATAAATGATCTCTCACAAGCTCTCTCCTATTGTGACATACACATATACAGTACACTGATTACACAGTTATTTATGCATTTGGTTCATCTGCCCCTTCCATCAAAGAACCCCTGCAAAAGGACTTCTCCACTGCCAAGAAATGGATTCAGGATAACCAGTTAGTAATGAACCAGCAGAAAATAATGTTTATGCTGTTCAGATCCAGCCGTTGGTTAAGTACAGTTCCTGACTCACTAAACCTATGTTCCATCCAAGGGGATTACCTCTACTGTGCATCTTCATACAAATATCTAGGCATCAAGGCTGTGCTGAATGAGAACATTCTGAATTCAAAGAATTTCAACAACATTTTGTGAAATTCCATGGAATTTCATCAAAATTTCATATAATGATTAAAATGTATTAATTTGGTCATATCCTGGCCATCTATTGTGCTAGAATACTGGAATTTGGCATGCTGTATGTCTAGGAGGTGTTCTGACATGCTAAATATCATGACATTAGGATGGATTATCTCAAGATTGTAGGTGCTCAAAAGCTGTCATTTTATTTTTAGTGGGAAATGTCATGAACATTTGTATCTGCATATACCTCAGCCATCCATCAGTCCAGAAATCTTAAATTTGGCATGATTACTTGATGGTAGGTGTTCTGAAAATGTGCCAGATTTCATGACAGTAGGATGGATCATTTAAAAATTAAATGTGCTTAAAATATATCATTTTATTTTTTGCAGGAAATTTCATTAAAATTTGTATCTACATATAACAGGCACTTTTGGAGTTAGACATGGGTAAATTAGCATGAATAACCTTTTTGTAATGCTTAGATTGGAGATTTTTAAGTTACAGGGATTCAGAAGTTTACTATGTAAATCATAGGTATCATAGGTTTTACAGAGAATTTGAAAGACAAAGTCCATTAAGCTCACTACGAATTAGGAGTAACCCTTTATACCTTTATTAATTAAAAAAAAATATTGAGCTTTGTTTTAAATTCAGCCATAGTCTTGCTGTTCACAACTGTGCATGGGAGTATGTTCCAGATTTCTGTCACCCTAATATTAAACCATGTCTTTCTCTTTTTTGTGGTATATTTACCCTTGAATAATTGAAAGGGATGTGCTTGAGTGTTGTGTGGTTGAACCCTTAATACCAATCCCAATTGTTCCCACATTTGTGTGTCAGTTAGGGCCCGATATATCAAGCACACATGGCCCCTTAATCTACGGTATTCCAATGAAAACATACCCAAGTGTTGAAGTCTCTGTTCATAATTTAAGCCCTTAAGTTCCCTAATATTTCTTGTAGCTCTCCTCTGGATTTTCTCAAGTGCTCTTGTATCCCCTTTATTGCTAGGAGTCCAGAATTGGGCACAGTATTCCATATGTGGGTGTAACAGAGAGCTATACAGGGGAATGAGAACCTCTCTATCCCTACTTTTGATATGCCTATGTATGCAATGGAGTGTGCTGCCAGCTTTTTTAGCAGCCTGGCTACATTGCATTTTAAAACTGAGATCATTACTTATTCTGATACTCAAGTCTTTTTCATCCAATACCACTTTTAACTGTGTGTCTTCTAATGTATAATTAAAGTTGTTATTGTGTTTACCGAAGTGCATGACAGTGTTCTTATCAAGGTTAAATAATGATTTCTTGGATTGTGCCTGTAATGCAAGATCAGTGAGGGCTGCCTGTAAAGTTTCCCTGTCATGTAGGTTATTCACTGGGTAGCCAAGTCGAGTGTCATCCGCAAATTTAGACAGCCATACCCCAGACTGAGCTTGCATTGAAGAGATGTATAGATTAAATAAACAAGGGCCCAGAACTGAGCCCTGAGGGATTCCACTAGTGACATCTACCCAACTTGAATATTCACCTCTAATGCCAACTCGCTGTCGCCTCTCATTCAGTCAGGACTGAACCCATCAAACAATATGTATATTTAATCCATGATCTTGTAGAGCATTAACCAATTCTATATGCGGAACTTTATCAAATGCCTTGGCAAAGTCAAGGAAAACCACATCAACTGAATGGCCCTCATCCAAAGTGTTACTGACTTTATTGTAGAATTCCAACAAATTGGTTTGGCATGACCTCCCCTTAGTAAACCCATGTTGTACTAAGTCAGTGGCCCCTGTGAGTTCTATAAAGTCATTAACATGGTCCTTGATAATTCCCTCCAGGATCTTGCCTAGCACAGATGCCAGGCTAATAGACATGAAGTTCACTACCTCATGCCTAGATCCCTTCTTAAAGATAGGAGTAACTACCACCTGTCTCCAGTCCATGGGGACCTGCCCTACATCAAGAGAATTCTGGAACAGATGGGTAACTGGGCTAACCAAGACATCTGCAAGTTATTTTATTAGTCTTGGGTGTATATCAGAAGGTCCCTGTGTTTTATTATGATCATTTTTTTAACCTAGTTGTAACATCAAGTAAATCTAGTTTGATGCTATGGTCCATGGAATCCTTAATTACCTTTACATTACTGATGTGTGAACCCTTGTTGAATACAGATGCAAAGTAATTATTATATCTCTCAGCCATTTCTATAGGTTCAGTTATCAATGAGCCATCAGTAGTTTTCAATGGTCCAATTTTACTGTTTTGCCCTTTTTTATTGTTTATGTATGAATAAAAGGTTTTATAATTATCCTGGACCCTAGTGGCCAATTTTAACTCATAGTTTGCTTTTGCAGTAGAAATGGATTTTTTAGATTTCTTTTGGCAATTTTTATACAGATCCCAGGCTTTTTAATCATTACTTTTTTTGCCTTTTTGAATGCTTTATTCTTTTTGTTTATTAGTTTTTTAACTGAAGATGTCATCCAAAGGGGGTGGGATTTAAATTTTCCACTGTATTTGTATTTCCGGGGTACATGCTCCTGGACCAATGTATGGAATTTTTGCTTTAGCTTGTCTCACATCCCTGATACAGTTTGGTTATCAGAATCAAATTTCTAGTACCATGCTGACAGATCAATATTCATTTGCTCAAAGTCAGCAATGTCATATTTAAATATTTTTGTGTGACCCATATTTCTACCTAAAGAACCCAGAAATTGGATAATGACCATAGCATGGTCACTGGAACCCAATGGTGGCAGAACTATACAGTTTTGAATATGATTATTTAGATTGCTTAAAACCAAGTCAAGGGTGTGGTCATCTCTAGTGTTGCTGGAAACATATTGTTCCAAGCCTGCAAAATTAAATGCTTCCAGGTAAATAATTTCTGCAGCGGTTTTGGCTCTTAGTGTGTCCCAGTGTATACCAGGGAGATTCAGATCTCTTAATACTATAACACTTTCTGCCGAAGCTAATTCAGTGATGAAATCTAGTAGAATTTCATCCTCAAGAGTCCTAATGGATGGTGGCCTGTACACAAGATCAAGATTAATGTCCTTTGCCTGTGGTTGAAAGAGTTTTATCCATAAGACTTCTGAATCAATCCACTTAGATGTATTCTGACGTTCAGAGGGGATACAATCCGAGATGTAGAATGCTACCCCTCCTCCCTTTTTATGAAGTCTATCCTTGTTATATAATGTATAACCAGGAATATGCTTATCCCAGGTATCCTCATCCTGCCACAAAGTTTCGGTAATAGCACAAACATTAATTTTATTGTTATGTAATGTTAGCTGGAGCTCATCGAGCTTATTTCTGAGGCTTCTGGCATTGATTAATAAAAAATTCCAAGTTGAGTTAGAGGACTTTCTTGTGTGTGTATTCTTATTTTTGTTTCCCCCCGCATCCCCCTGCTGATGAAGTTTAAATGGGCATCTACTGTTTCTCTAAGTTGGTGTGCTAGTATGCATTTCCCTTGATTATTTAAATGTAGGCCATCATGTGCATATAAACGGGGGTCCTGGAAATCCCACCAATGGTCAATGAAAGTGTGTCCCTCCCTAAAGCACCAGCATTTTAACCAGCCACTTAATCGCTACAATTCATTATTTAATATCCTAGTGGCCCTTGGGACAGGGAGTGGTCCTGATATTAAAATATCACACCCACTGTTCTTTAATAATGACCCTACTATCTCAAAATCTCTCTGGATTTCTAGGATATCTTTTTTCCCTACATCATTAACACCCACGTGTAATATAGTAACCGGTGAGGTAGTGTTTTCTAGGAGACCTGGAATGAGTGATTTAATATCACTAATACCAGCTCCCGGTAATACGCTGACAGTAGTAATTTCATTCTGGTTTTTACACAATATGTGGTCCGCGTACAGCAAGATAGAATCTCCAATATACAGTTTGTTAAGGGGGATTGGGGTATTAGGAAGGGCATTACGTTCATTAGTAGGCTCAAAGTCATGTGAGCTTGGATGCAAATAATTTGATGCTATAGGGGAGACATGGATATGTGATGTTTCAATGGGTTCTTAGTCAACAAGAGGGCTAGAGCCTGATACCTATTTGGAGTCAAGTTCAATGAGCCACCTATGTTTCTTCTACCCCTTTTTAAAGGGGGTTTGTTTTGAACTAAGCACCAATGCTCAAAGCTGTTTTCCTCCTTATTGTGACACCATTAAGAGATACAGTAGTAGGAGCAATTGATAGTCTTTGCTCAGGAATTGATTCAGCCATGGAATCAATAAATTGTTCCAGAGTGCTCATTTCAGACTGCACCTTGATTCTCTGTTTAAGGGCCTCAATTTCAACTTTTAGGGCTTTAATTTTGAGGCATTTGATACATGTGAAATCAGCTGTTCCATCACCGTCTTCAAACATAAGGCATTCATTACATACCTTCATAGTGGCAATATTGCTATAAAGGGCAACCGATTTAAGGAATCAATCCAGCTATCCCAGCTGACACAGCTGACACGCGTCAATGCGCGTGTCTCTGGCGCGTCTCCACGCATGCTGAGCACACGCCCTGCTCACTGAAGGGGCCAACTTATATGTCTCCAGGTGACCCGGAAGTGTCACACAGGGGTCGAGGATCCTCACAGCAAAGCTGCAACTTTAAAACTTTAAATTAGATATATTTAACACCAGCGGTGTAGTATTAGGGCTCTTGCACAGTTTAGATGGTGGATTTAAGGGCAGATAGTCTCAGGGCACGCAATTATCATGCCTGAAATAGTGCTAGCATTGCTATGGAAATGCTAGCAACTCTCTACCTAATGCCTGTTTCCAGGATTATAGGGCTCACAACCAGCCACCAAATGGTGTGTATATAATTAAAAGAAATAGCAAAACTACAGGACTCCACAAACTATCCCCGGTCACACAATGTCACAGATATTATTTCACACTCAATGTGAAATGTGCAGCAGCACCCCCTTCCCCGAAAGTAAGTGCAGGATCAAAACAGGTGGTGAGTGGCACCAGTGTCAGGGACAAAGCAGAGAGAGAGCTCCCAAACAGTGACAGCAACATGCTGAGATGTGGCGAGTAAGTGGAATGAGAGTGATCACCAGGTGACAGGCTGTCACTATTGCAGCACCACCTTGGCAGTGTGAAATTGGGGGCAGTGCAATGTAGTGACCATAACCACAATGACCAGTGGCTCCCAGACCTGCAACTGAACAACCATTCATTTCAGTGGGTGGCCCTTCCCTAGCAGTGTCTACTCCCTCCCCCCATCCCCCGAGACAGACACAGCAACAGCAAGAGATGCTTCCAGTGTGGCATATATGTGCAAGTCCAATCTGTTCCAATCAGAGACAGTGTCAACTCCCCCAAGGCAGAGAAGTGGAGTACAGTGTGTGCCTGAGCTTGGTTGCCATCCATTTTATTGCCACCCACTATTCCAGCACCTTGCTGTTGGTCTGACTCTCTGTTTGTCTTTCTGAAGCCCAGTGGAAATGGACAGCACATACAGAGAGGCAGAGAAAGTGGCAGCAAGAGTGCCATGTCTGGGATAGAGAGCAGAGCTGCAGAGTTTTCCTTTCACCATGGGGAAGCGGAGGTCAGAGAGAGAGAGAGAGATCAGGAGAGACACAGTGTAAAACAAACTTGGTGCATTTATTCCACCACTGCATGAGAGGAGCACCCAGACAGAGACAGAGACAAATATGTGGGTCACATATCTGCCCCTTCACATTGACTAGCATAGTGTAGGGTGGGCACTGGATGTGCACCCCTGGGCAGTTGTTGCCCCCTACATGTCCAGCTCTCAGCAGCACATATGGAACAATCTGCAGTAGCCAGAGACTGATGTAGGTTACTCATCTCCCACTCTACACAGGTTGGCACACTGACAAGGTGATCTCCAGGTGGGTAGCCCAAGGCAAAAAGTGGACTTTGGCCTGGCAGAAGTTGGTGATTGGTGCCCCCTCCACAACCATCCCACCACTGCACATTGGCTGCCCCAGCCAGAGACAGAAATGGGAGTTTCACATTTGCCACACCACACCTGTTTCTATCTAGCCTGGTGGACTCCATGTGGGTGGAAATGGGACTTCTGTACAGATCCACTGGGTGGCCCAAGGCCATTGGTACCCAACACACCATTCCACATCTCTGCACATGTGAAGCATTTTCTCCTTTCATTCCAGCTCCTGCATGTGAGGAGCACTCTGCAGGAGCCAATGACAGATGTGGTTCACACATCTGTCCATCTTCACTCATCTAAGTTCCATGAAAGCTGGAACTGGCATTGGGTGGGATCCAGGCAGGTGGCTCTTGGAGAATGATGTCCCATCCCACCTCCACATAAGGGCAGCACCCTGCAGCAGCCATGGATAGAGATGCAAGCTGCACATCTGCCCCTTCATATCCATCCCTGCTCCACCAGGGCTAGCATGAAGGGTGATGTGGGCTTTGGGTGACTGGCACTTCCTCACCCTATGCCACACCTCTACACTTGCAGAACACTTTGCTTCTGCCAGAAACTCTCCCACCTAACATGCTTTTCCCATGGAGAGCACTCTGAGGTACTGAGATATAAAAATGTGGACCCTGTACCTGCCCCTCCACAGCTGTTCCCACTCTGCTGGGTGGGTGGGGGGCAGGATACAGTGGGTGCTCCTGCATGACTGGTGCCCCCTCTTGCACCCCCATCTATCAACCCAGTACTTTACAGCTGCCAGAGAAGAGAAGTGGGTTGCACATCTACACCATCATAAACTGCCCCCATTTCAAACAGTTTCACACACAGGCTGGAGTGGGGTCTAGGATGGTGGCCCCTAAGTGACTGTTACCCCCTTCCCGCCATCCCACTTCTACACATGGGGAGTACTCCTCCCCCTCCATTACACATTTGCACATGGAAAGCACTCCTCACCTTTATGCCTTCTTTGCATACGGGGAGCAATTCTCCTTCTCCAGCCCTCTTCCACATGGTGGATGTAGTGTCTTATGTAATTCTGTTTGGCCTCAATCCTTGTTGAATTCAACATTGTACATATTCTGCCAAGGGAGGCTCCTTGAAGTTCCCAGGGTTAGGCTGCAGTATTCCGGGGACAGGGCATTCTCAGTGGCCGTACCTGCCCTGTGGAACTCCTTTCCTGTCTATTTAAAGGAGGCTTCCTCAGTAGAAGCCTGTAAGAAGGGCCTAAAAACTTATCTGTTGCAGCAAGCTTTTATAGAATAATTGTTTGATGTTAGTGGGATAGATAGATGCATTTTAAATCTGCTCCTAGTTGAATTTTACATACATGTTTTGTGTATGATTTTATATTGTGTGCTGTTTGTATTGTACAGTGCCCAGAGTCCCAGGAATTGGGCACTTTTATAAATACAATATCTATCTATCTATCTATCTATCTATCTATCTATCTATCTATCTATCTATCCATCTGTCTGTCTATCTATCTATCTATCTATCTATCTATTGTATATAATAATATAAAGAAAATTACTTTATTTTAATTTATATTATTTGTCCTTACTTTTTGTATCTCACTCCATGTATTGTCTTTATCATCGCTTGTACAAGGGACCTCCTTGCAAATGAGCTTGCTCAATGGATGTTATCCCTTCACAATAAACTTGAACATGGAGAGCATTCTTCCCTCTATTCCATCTCCACACATAGGTATCATTGCTCCTCTCCATCCCACCACCATACATTGTGAGCATTGATCCTCTGATCCCCCCAGTGCTTCCCCCACTATATTTCACCTTCCCACATGGACAGCACTTCTCTAACTGTATCCCAACACCAGCACATAGGGAACACTCCTCCCCCCCCATTCAACCTCCACACATGGGGAGCTTTCTTCCCACTTCATATCAGCTTGTACATGGGGAGCAATCCACCCCTTCATCCCACTACTACATGGGGAGCATTGCTCCCCGTCCATCCCACTCCTACACATGGGGACACCACCACACATTTGCATCACTCCTCCTCTACCACCATCCCACCTCTGCATATACAGAGTACTCCTAACCCCATTCCACCTTTGCACATGGGAGCACTCTGCAACAGCCAGAGACAAAGATGTCAGTCAAGCGTCTACCTTTCCATATCTATTCCCACTCCAAATGATAAACTCCAAGTTGGGCAGAACATTGGTGGGGTTGAGATGTAATGAGTTGGTTGCCCTGGGAAATGGTGCCAATACCCTCACCACCTCTCTGAATGAAAGAAGTCCTCTCCCCAAATCAATCTTTATTCTTTCCTCCACTTACCACTTTTCTGCTGATTATCCTCCTGTTGGCTTGACTTAACAGATGCTTCCCTCCAAAGACAGGACTACACGCCACTAGGTATGGGCAGATTTTTCCTCGATCTCACCTGTCTTCTCTTCGGACCACACCACCAGTCCAACCAGTGTCCAGCACAGTCGAGAAGATGAGCCATGTGTTACTTGCAGCTCAGCCCCTGACGGGTCTGTTCTTTCTGTGGTAGACTATACTTCAAGTTCTTCCACAGTTCAACTGAGGGTAGAGAAGAGCAGCACACAGTCCTACTCTACCATCATGACAGTCAATGGGATACCACAGCTTGCTTGGTGCTGTACATATGACAGGACAGCAGCATGATCACTAGTCTGCATAACCAGACTTCTCCCACTCTCTCTCTCTGTTGATGATGTCTATATCTCCCCTAGCCATCGATGGTCCCATGCAAGCACATTGTGTTGCAACTAGCTCCAGCCACTATGGAGACTGCTGAAACACTGAGTGTTTTAGTAGCTGAGTCTGAGCCAACCTAAAAATAAAATACAGGAATTTGAAAATTTCTGAGATAATTTCGGGGGGGGTGAACACCCTGAGCAGCCCCCCTACCTATGCCCATTCAATCCACAAGAGTTCAGACACATGCAATCCTTACACTTAAAGGTACTCCTCCCAGCCCAGCTAGCCCCCCCTGCCTACCCTGGCACACAAATGAACACCAACTGCTACCCCTCCTACTTCCTTTGCATGCAACGAGGATCCCTCACTCTCAAGCAGTCAGTCCTGTACAAGTAGCAGAATTGGGGCTCCAGGGCTGCAGTCAGACCTGTTGCTGTAATGAATCTTGAGCCTGCCTGAATACAACAAGACAGCTCAACTAAGCACCCTTAATCCCTACAGATGGAGGGCTGCTGGACTGATTATTGCTACAACCACTCAGGCAACAGCAGGGATTTAAAACAAGAGCTGAACTATGGCAGGCAGCCTGCCATCCACCTCCTCCTCCTACACTAACTGCATGCAGTATTTGCCCAGCTTCTCCTCTGCTACCAGTGCCCATCAGCAGTCAGTAGTGTCAGTGGGTGACTCCTGTTGGAGTGGTCAAGTGAGTTCCACGACTTGTTACTACTGTAGCCCCCATAACCGATACTCTCTTTTGACTTCCTTTCATGTCTGGTTGCATTTGCTTATTTCCAAACACCCAATAAACTTTTTTCCTAGTGTCTACTTAGATACAGATAGAACCCTATGCCTAAATCCACTTCAAAATTCTCTACTAAAAGATCAAAATGGAACTCTGACCCGCTGGCCTATATCAATGATCTAAAGGCCTCCCTGCTCCGGCAGAGTTTTTTCCTCGCTAAATCAGTAAACAAAGCATATGCCATCTTCCAGGAAATTTTAAAAATTCCCTCAATATCCACACTCCTCTGGTCAAAACCTGCATAAAGCCTAGAATGAATCACTGGTTCACTGCAGACCTTAAATCCACATTAGTTAAAAGGGACAAGCTTTGGAAAAATGCTCACAAATCACAACTTGCCAAAGACTGGTGTCTTATCAGAACTGCCAGGAACTCCTGCACAAAGTTGATCAGATAGGTCAAGTCTAATTTCTACCACACAGAGCTAGACTCTGCCTCAAAATGCCCAGCCAAATTCTGGACCACAATAAAAGACCTTTCTGGTCATATGACAGGAAACGCGCTCCCCTCAAAAATCTCCTCGAACAATGTCATTATCAGCGATAAAAAGGAAATACTACAAGCCTTCAATAATCATTTATTTTTCCTCAGCTGGACTAGCATTCAACAACTCACCTGCTTGCAGCCTGCACTCTCAGATAACTGTATTGCCTTCTGAGTCTAATTTAACAAACGCTGCCTTTTCCTTCTCACCTGCTACCCTGAAAGAGCTTGAAGACCTTCTCCTTCATTTGGATAGTAAGAAAAGTGCTGGGTGCGGATTCTCTGGACCCCTACTACCTAAAGATTACCTGGCATGTCCTGACTGTGCCTATTACTCATCTGTTTAATCTGTCACTATCACAGGGGTCTCTCCCTAATTTATGGAAAACTGCTCACATCATCCCGCTGTTTAAATCTGGGAATCCCTGTGACCTAAATAATTACAGGCCAATTTCGCTACTCCCCATTCTATCAAAACTTCTAGGCAAAAATAGTGAATGCCCAACTAAGAGCCTTCCTGGAAAACACAAACTTCCTAAATCCTATATAGTCAGGTTTCCCGAACTAACCATAGTACGGTTACAGCGTTGGCCAAGGTAACAAATGATTGGCAATACGACCTAGAAAACAAAAAGTTAATTTGCACTGCCTTCCTGGACCTCAGCAAGGCATGTGACACTGTCGACCATTGCCTAGTTCTTTCTTCATTAAAAGCCTTAGGTCTAGACACCATTTCTATGGGCTGGTTCCAGGACTACTTAATGGATAGGCATCAGCAGGTCAAGGCAGAAGGGCTCTCCTCCCCTAAACCGCTATTAAGAGGTGTCCCACAAGGTTCCATCCTGGGACCAATACTATTCACTATATTTATTAACAGCATCAATCTCGGCATCAAGGAGGCCAACATTCACCTGTTTGCGGATGTCACAGTACTCTACCTAAGCCGGACAACTGAAGCTGCCTGTAAAGATCTGCAACTTGACTTCAATATCCTACAATACCAGCTTCTCAGCAAAAAGCTGCTCCTCAATGCCAAAAAAACTGAGGCAATGGTACTATCACCGGGCAACCATCTGGCTCACCCTGCTATTATTGGCACTCTAACCCCCATCACCACCTTACTGGGAGAAAACTTGGAGTCTGTCACCAAGTTTAAATACCTGGGGGTCTGGCTAGACCACAAACTCTCCTTCATGGAACACTTGGAGGATATGGTGAAAAAACTGAGGCAGAGACTGGGGCTTTTCTACCGGATAAACCGCCTTCTGACTACAGAGGCAAAAAGGCAGCTAGTCCAGTCCACATTCATCTCCTTAACTGATTATGCTGATTTCATCTATAGTCATTGCAACACCTCATATCTGGGTAAACTTGACATCCTATATCACAGAGCACTGCGTTTCATTACTGGCCTCCCCTTCTCTACCCACCACTGCTCCCATACGCTGCAGTGGGATGGACCTCTCTACAATACAGATGCAATAGAAATGCCGACGTATGGACATTTACAGTGGTTACTGGTAAATTGCCACAGTATATCTTTGATCTACTGCCTCTAAGTGGGCTCTAAAACTATGTCCTAAGGAGCTGCTCCCTAATTTCTCTGAGGATTCCCAGGGTCCGCACACGTTTTGGGAGAGCGGCCATAGTATTCTCACTGCCAACTCTCTGGAATAAGCTACAGAAATCCTTGAAATTAAGATCCTCTGTTAGTCTCACAGTGTTCAAGACTTTATATGCTAAAACAATCACAGAAGTATGTCACTGTTTCTACCGCCTATAAACTGCTCCCTCTCTGCATAATATCATCCCCTGCCTTCCTCTTGCACACTATAAAACACTATTTCTCAGAATCCCTATACCCTCCTCACCCTTGCCCTGCCATTCCTTCCATCTCCCAATCCTCCCAAGCCTCCCAACCTCTTGCTCTGACTATGCTCCCTGACAGCCAATGACCCCACAGGGCTCTCAGCTCAGTTGCTGCAGAAAACTGTGTCCACCTGCAGTTAGCACTCCCGAAGCCACCACCCGAGACCACTTGATCAGACTATGCTCCCTGAGAGCTGAGAACCCTCCAGGGCCCCCAGCTTGGACTCCGCAGGCAACCGCAGTCACTGGGCGGTCGACACTACCGAAGCCACCACCTGTGTCCATTTGATCAGACTCCACTCCGTGAGAGCTGAGAACCCTTCAGGGCTCCCAACTCAGACACCACAGGAAATCAAGGCCACTGGGTGGTCTGTGACCCTGAAGTCTACAACCCTAACCTATACGTCCTAAGCCATAAGTGAGTATTCAGTGCAGCACCACAACCCTTGCCCCACACCCCCTTACCCTTTGCTACCTACACCTTCATGAGGTTCCACTTAATTTCTGACCTTGTATCCCCCTCTCCATATAAAGCCCCCTTACCTTTAACTCCTTTTTCTCATTTCCTTAAACATGACATGTACATAGTTAGATATATTACAATGCATGCCCAAATGGACTGTTTGTCTTACTGTTATTTAGCTTGCTTTATTATGTAATCCCATGTGTTGTCTTAACGCCTGTACATATATGTATTGTACCTGACCTTGTGTGATGCAGGTCCACCTTGTAAATGAGCTTGCTCAATGGTATCCGCCTGGATAAATAAAGATTTGATTGATTGATTGATTGATACAGAATATTAAATATATCAAAATAAAACATAATTGCTTTGAAGAATGCAGAAGCCTTTATTATGGCTTGGCTTCAATGTATGGTTGGAGAATGCTGAAATCTCATCTTGATTGTTTTACTTCCTTATTGCTATTTTGTATTTTCAGGTTAAATCAAATACAATAAAATACAATTGTTTTTTTTGAGAGGATAGAAGCTTTTATTATGGCTCTTTTTGGTTTGATCCATGCTCACTGAATGGTTGAAGCAGTGAAATCACTATGATTTTGGCAGTCTTGCACCATTCTTCTGATCCTAAAAATATGAATCACAATGGTTGTATAATTGTAGGTCTATAGCCAAATGTCTTTAATTCATTATAATTACACACTAAGAAGAATGGTCTTAGTGAGTGCATTTAAGGTTTCATAATTTTACCTTTTGCAATTTTAATGACCTCCTAACCTTGGAGTCATTCATTTATTTTATCTAAACATTTCTTTGCTCAGTTTATCAATAGTCCAATAAGATTTAGAATAAAATTACTTTAGAACAAAAACTGTATAAACCTTGGGTCTGATTTTGTGTAGATATTAACTTCTCTCTGAGCTGAAAATGCATAGGAGATTAGTTGTACATACTTTTGTATTTCTCTGACTTTTACTTCGGAAATTTATAAAACAAAATATGAAAAAAGTACTCAACAGTTCAATAAGATTTAGAATAAAATAACTTTAGAACAAAACTGTATAAACTTTGGGTTTGATTTTGCACAAATATTAACTTCTCTCTGAGTTGAAAATGCATAGGAGATTAGTTGCACATACTTTTGTATTTCTCCACACTTTTACTTTGGAAAGTTGTAAAAAAATAAGAAAAAATAACATTCAACAATCCAATAAGATTTAGAATAAAATTACCTTAGAACAAAACTGTATAAACCTTGGGTTTGATTGTGCACCAATATTAACTTCTCTCTGAGTTTAAAATGCATAGGAGATTAGTTGTATATACTTTTCTATTTCTCCAAACTTTTACTTTGGAAATTTGTAAAAAAAATATGAAAAAATAACGCTTGACCTTTTGCACAGGTCTTGACCTCCCATGAAGGGACTGGCTTGAAACTTATTTAGGAGTCATTCAAGAGTTAACCCAAGATTTAGTAAAATATACATGTGATGCAATTTAATAGTAAAAGTTGCCAGAGGACATAATAAAAGACAAAAATCAGTGGTGCAGCATAGATGCCTAAAATGTATCAAACCATTTGCTTGTAAAAGTTTCACAGATAGCCAAGCCTTCTTCATGTGTGTCAACATTGTTTTCTTCTGTGTCTTCCTTCTTCCCCCTATCTGGTCAGTGTCAGCTTCACATATAGATATTGCTGGCTAATAATTACTAAAATTAATCTGCTGCTTTTTTCCTGAAAAGATTTAATATGATCACATCCTGAAAAGATCTAATGTGACCCCAATAAGCAGATCATTTTGTTTCAAGCTAGTTTTTTTTCTTCCTATTAAGAACTAAAGAATTCCATTGCAGTGTTCTACATTGCTAGAATAACTTCAGGATCTGATGTTAAATTAGGCATGACAAGATATAAACCATATGTTCTGGTCTCAGCATAGTAGTTTCAGAAATCAGACTGTCAGAAATGCAATAGGAGTTATGCCAAACACATATAAATATCTCTAAAAGTATAGGAGTTACTCATAACCCATCAGTATGAAAGTTGTTCAGGACAAAAATATCTTTCAAATGAGCCTATTAATTAAGTTGCACTTATTATATTTTTTTAACTATGGCCATCTGATTACCTGAATATTCATTTTTCTTCACAATTTTCACCTTTCGGATGGCTATATTTAAAAAAATCTAATGAATTCAGATTAGTGACTGCCCTCATTTGAAAGATCACTTTTTCCTGAGCAACTTTCATGTATACTGGTAACCTGTATACTTTTCAAGATATTTACATTTGTTTGGCATGACTCCTACCATGTTCACTCAGAGATAAAAAAATGAGGTTGTTTGGATGACCATATTTTGCAAAATATAAAGAATTCAGACTAGTGACTATCCTCCTATGAAAGTTCTTTTTGGCCTGAACAACTTTCACACTGGTTGTTTTTGCACACCTTGAATAGTTTTACAGATATTTAGCTTTGTTTGGGAGGTGTGCACATTTGCTCTCAGAGAAAAGCAGCTTTGAGTTCTGTGTCCATCATTCCAAACATAAAGAAGGGAGTATTTTTTTAAACTGTCATAGGGATTTGCAGTGTTATGGAAGGATACACTGAAAACTACTAAAAAATGTGTTCCAGGCCGGCCCGGTGGCGCCGAGGGTTGAGGCGCTGGACGCCACACCTCGTTCCACGCCGGTGACCCGGGTTCGGGAGCGGACTCAGGTAGTCGGTGGGTCGGCTGGGGGGAGACAGGCTTGAGCGTCCGACGACAGCTCGCCTGCTCCGGGGAGGGATTCGGCCATAGCCCGGCACTTGCATGACCCCGAGTGGAGGCTCGAGGAAGTGCAAGCCCTCTAGGGATTGGCTGGCTGGCCGCTGAGCAGTACGGATCGCCGACGCACGCCATGACATCAGGGAGGTCGCTGACTGCTCGGGAGGAGAAAATGAGAAAAGAGCCTGCCTCGTCTGGAAGATGTGAGGACCCAGGATGTGCCCATGATGTGCCCGCACTCACCCAGCAGTCCACGAGGCCGACAAAATGTAAGTTACGGGTTAGTCCCCCACCTGGGTCTCGGCCGGGGCAAACCGCGTCCATGGGGACCTGTGGACGGGTGTGGGCAGGGTTCCGGTAGTGGGATGTCCATGGGTCATCACTGAAGGGTCAGAGGAGGCAGGCTGTGAGGAGGATAAAGTGCGATTTCAAAAAAAAAATGTGTTCCATGGAAACCCCTTTTCAAGCTAAAGCGATATGGCTGTAGGCTCTGCACACAGCCATAAAAAGAAGAAAAAAATAAATACATTATAAAAAGAAGAAAAGTAAATAAATCACGACAGCTGTACAACACACATTATATATTGGTATCACCATTATCTATTGTTGATGTCTGACGCACATTGGGCTACTGTCTCTTAACTTGAGTAACCATTCCCATAGTCTTACATCAATGATATTGATCCTGGCCCATATGCTAACCCTCTGAAAAAACAAACAAAAATATCCATATCCCTCAAATAAATAAGGTGCTCCTGTTTTCTTAAGTGATTTGGGAGCCAGTTTAGTTGCTTATATAAACTGTAACTGTGGGCACTGCATGGCACAAATAAATGACTCCCCTAAATAAATGGTCCAGAAACCATATATAGAATGCCATATATAGAACATTTCTATTATATAGTTTTTTTTTTAACATACAATAATATCACATTTTAACAGACTGTATTCACATAACACACATAGACATTCAGTTTTTAAGTTAGTGGAACTTTCTGCTCAAAGGATTCTTATCTTATATTGTGGACATTTGAACTTTGAAGGCTTCTTAGCTAATAGCAAACTGCTGTAATCTGGTTGTTCTTATTTAAACTTCAGTTATGGTTTAAATGAGTATTTTAAACCAATGAGAATTCTTTCTGTTTTTTTTTGTTTTTTTTAAGTATGATCTGGGTGTTAAAGAGAAACACCAGCAAATGTTGTTTCTGAACTGTTCATAAGTGCCCCCATAGTAATGCAGTTTCATGTAAGTAACTTCAACTTAACTTACAGTGCTGTTGTGTACTGCATGCTCCTTCTTTGTGTGACCAGTCTGTCCTCAGTCTCGGTGCTGCCTGCCTTGTTTACAGTTTGCCTTTTGTACACTGGATCTTCTTTGTGTGCATAAGCACGCGCCTGTTGCAGGGCACGCACCTGAGAATTCTCATGCACATCCATGTTGCGTCACAGTGCTGGCTTGACAGCCTGTATTTAGTAAACACACACACACACACACACACACAGTGCCTCACTACATTCTGAAGCTGGTAAGTATGTGGCATGCTGCTTTTTGACAAGCTCCCATCCCCACACTGATTGTGAGTTTAATGGTAGCTGGTACCCTGTTGTCCGGTGGTTTACGCATTAGCTGACTGTGTTTCTGATCTCAGCAGTACAGGTGTATTTATTTAGCTATCTCAGCAGTGGCTCGTTGTCGGTTCCCCTTCTCCCCCTTTCACCATCAGCTCCTGTACTGCAGCTGACTGACAGAAACTGCTTAACTCATCCCCCCCCCCCAATTAGGTCTATAACTTCTGCTCTCACCTCATATGGAACATTTTATTTCTCAGCTGTCTTTATTTGAACTGGTCTGTGTCCCTGCTTGTTGGCAAATTGACTTTATGTGACAGATGAGACAGCAAACTCCTAGGAAACCAACAACTGATCAATTAAAATAATGAACCTCTCTGCGATCACTGTCCCTGAGAAATCCAGCACTTGCAAGCAAAACAAATGATTGAGCAAACTTACAAAGGCAACATAAGTAAAATATCATATTTTTATTCATCCAATAATATCGAAGTGTGCAGTGTAAATGCCGTGATACAAACATCATGGTGTAAGCATTTGCACTGCACACTCGGATGTTACTGGATGAATAAAAATATGTTATTTTGCTAATGAAGTCTCCGTAAGTTTGATCAGTCTACTGTTTAGTTGGCAAGTGCCTGGTTTCTCTAGAACTATGCTCATAAAGACATCCTTTTTTTCCATGGTGCTCCATGTCCCAGCTGCCTCAGAAAGCCAGTACCCACAAGCAATGCCACAGAAGCATTCATATAGCATGCTGATAGCTGAAATGTTTCATATAAGGGGAGATTTGAAGTTATAGACTTAAAGGGGTGCATCTGATAGTACCAATGAAGCTGATAACTGCAAGCAGCACCACAGACAATGTAGAGATTGTCTCCCAGAGCTCTCCTTCTCATCTATCACTGAAAGTGCATTTCACAAGCAAGCAGTAAATTGGGGAGGGGGTTAAATATTGCATTATCAGAACATTCGGAACCCCCCACATCACAACTCTTTACCGCCAACTTCCAGCACCTGCAGAAATGGAGAGGATTAGCACAGTACTAAGCTCTTGTCAAGAGAGAACAGAAGTTCAGGGGATTAGTGATATGGGAACGAGGTGCTAACCATCTGTGATACAGCTATACAGTCTAGAGAAACTGTTACACTATCACTAGGGATTAGCTGTTATGGAACATGTGTTGGGTCAAGAATCAGTTTGAGAGAAGTGAGACTTTCCTAAAAGCAGGGTTTGGATAACCATGGCTTACTTCCACCCCCTTCCCCTCCAACATTAGCTTCCTGTAGCCCAAAGTCACTCACTGTCACAGTCCGAGCTCCATGCTTGAACTTCACAGTGCAAGAATGCTATGATATTTGAAAGGCAGATTATTTGAACTCATATAGCCTCCGAGGTTGAAGGTTCAAGGATGGAACCTGGGGGAAGGTAGACATTATGGGAAGGAACACAAGTCATTGTACTGGGGTCAACATACTGCATCAGAGGACAGGGAGGCTGGTTGAGGCTGAGCTGAAAAAAACAATAAACTTTGTTTGTGGTTTATCCATTTTGTTCACCTTGTTCATGTGCTGTTTCACTCTTCAAGCCCCAGAAGTCAGACAGAGTATGTGGTTTGAATCCCAGGTGAGAGAGCTGCAAGGATACTGTCATGGCTCATTTCCTTGACCAGAGGTGAATAGGATGGTATGCCATACATCGTGATTCAGTGAATAGGAAAACAGCTGCATAGAAATGGTACAGGTGATTGTTCAGTGGCTCAACAATAGAGCTACTGGCTACCATGTTGGCAACCCGTGTTCAGAAGCAGAATCAGGTAGCTGTGTGTCAACTAGGGGGAGAGGACTTAACGTCTGATCAACTGCTGTCCTCTAGTGGTGAAGGAGGGTTTGCCATCTCTGCCATCAAGTGACACCTACTGAAGGCCTGATGGCAGTTTCTGTTGATGCAGCATGAGACCCGGTGCTGTTGGCCTTTCGCAGTGCACTGCATGCCTCCACATGTGTGTACAGATGTGAGTACCCAAGCTGGATTGTAGGAGAAAATAGAAAAGAAAAATGGCGGAGAATGCATGAGTGAAGCTCTGCCTTCCCTCTACCCACACCACCACCAGGGCGCAGAACACCGATGCCGGATGTGCATTCTCATGGGGGGGGGGTGGGACCTTCTTCTCCTAACTGCACCAGTTGCCAGTCTATAAGTGACTCAGTTGTCCAGATAAGTCCTGGGGAGTAGGCTGTCACTGGGAGAGGGCAGGGACAGAGCTGCACAGCAAGCCTGCTCCATCCAGGGAGAAAAAAAACTTTATTAAAGAAGAAATAAAATAGCACAGTAGAGATCCAGGTTTGGAGTGGGGCATGTACTGGAAACTCCCAGTCTATCTTGCCTTCTCAGAAGTACTGCTTGGGCCTTGCTCAGTCAAGATAAGGAAAAGGAAAATCTCGCAGTCTGGCACATTAGCCAAGGAGTGTTGTCCAGAGCAGTGGGTCCGGTACATGAGGGAACTGTGAACCTATTGTGTAGACAGTGACTGTTAGATGGATATAGGATCCATGTACAGATCTCAGATAATGCCACATGTGGAATACTGCATGCTGTTCAGTAACCCAAACAGCAAAAAGGGCACAGTCACACTAGAATGGAACAGAGAGGGAGAACAAAAAAGATTAAAGGGTAAAAAGGTAGGTCATACATCAAGAGACTGGACTGGACAGTCCAGGTATGTTCACACTGGAGGCTGAAAGGGAGAGCTGGCCACTTGGCATGGTTAATGCTCATGACTCTGGCAACCTGGGTTTGAGAATGAGCCAGGGTCAGTGGAGGCAAGCTGTTGAAAGAAAAATCCAGTATCTCAGTAAATGTTTCCCCCTCCATGGAGGGATGGTTACAGCCTCCACCACAAGGTCTCCACCTAGGTGACCATGGTTGGAAGCATGATGAAGGCAGAGTACATGGGTAACTCAATGCTAACACACCCACATGTCCGATCTTGTGTTTACATGAGCCCCATGTGCACTGACATCGAATAGGGTATGGGAGCAACTAGGCAAAACAAACCTGTCTGAGTACCTCTAGCAGCATGAACTGCAGTACTCATCCCCTGAGACTCGTTGAGAATGCCTTGAGGATCCCATGGGCAACTCTGATGACCATGAATCTCACCATGGGGATAAAGTCACAGGGATCCAAGGAGGCAATGAGTAAGTCCCAAGGAACTCTGATTTTCTGAACTCACTTCTGTCAGCACTGCAAATACTTTTTCTCCTTCTTCATCTAATCCTCTCCAGCAGTTTTTTATATCACATTCTGTAGGGTGAACTGAATAGTGTGTGTACACCACAAATGATCCCACTATACTCCTGACAGGTGTGGGAGTATACTTTCTACTAAATTACTCGACATTCAGTGTTGTTTCATACAATCCATTTGCATCTCCCTGGCTATATTGCAGTTTACCATAATCCCAGAGATGTAAGACACATTGGCCTATATGGCAGATATCCACCACCACTGGAGTACTCGAGGTGAAAGCACACTAATGATTCATCAGTCAGAACTGATAAAGGGCTGGCTCATCAACGTTCACCACAGTATCACACAATACACAATGGCAGTGTGAATGAAGTACTGATTCGGCGATGCGTGGTCCATTGCAATCTCAAACTCCGTCCATGCCTGCAGGGTGGCATCATGCCTGATGACTTGCCCAGTACTCCATCTACTGAGTCAGTAGTCATAATTATTTCTTACTCCACTCACCACCTCCAGCTGAATGCCTTGGTGATACTCACACAGCTTTCAGTAGTGGTACACAGTCTTACTAGATGCACGTAATCAACGCAAACAGTGCAGTAGGGAGCAGTGTGGACAGTACCTGCAAAGTCCCCTGCCTGTTTCACAGCGATGTGCCCTGTGTGCTGTCATGTGTTGCCACAGTGGTTTCTAATGCAGCAGTGCAGTCAGGGGCACTACTACTGCCATTCCATCACATGCCTGCTTCAATCACCAGACTGTGTTTGCACCCATCAGTCTGTCCCATAGACTGTTCCAAGGTTCCACCACCATCTCCATATCGAAATATTTTCTTATCCCTCCTGAAGCTATGTCTCTAACTTCCACTCGTGGCCATGCAACCATCAGCTGGTATTCATTTAAAAATGCATGGGACAGACATAAGGCAATTCTAATGGGGGGGGTTAAGAGGAAATAGGATGTTAGTTAACTAGGCTCTGCAGCCTATCCCATAGGTAGGGAAATGGGCAGACCGAGTGGGCCAAGCGGTCCTTATCTGCCGTCAAAGTCTATGTTTCTATGTAATTCCCCATGTTTTACCTAGTTAATTCCATTACTGACCTTGTAGGTGTCTATAAATTCCTTCCTCTCCCTTCTGTTTTACAGTGCATACATATTTAGTGCCTCGCGATGCTCCTCATAGGATTAGCCCTTTTAGCTGATCCTCATGTTGATCACTCTTCACTGCACTGTTTCCAACTAATCCTGTCCTTTTCTGTGTTGCAGTCTCCCAGACTGGACACGGTAATACAGGTGAGGCATCTCCAGCGATATGTATGGGGATTACAGCTTCTGGTTAGCAAAAGACCTTCCTGCACTGGCCTGTTTGTGCCTGGTGATTTCTGATAACTCCCAGATCCCGTTCCTCATGTGTAGTGCTAAGTCTCACTCCAACCATCTAGTACTCTGTCTGGTGCTTCCTTTTATATAAAAGTAGTACTGCATTACCATACTCTTTGTGGCATTGCATTGTGACTGACAGACCACCACTGTAGTATTTGTTGGTGCCTCTGCCTATACCTTACTCCCTCATCACTGTCAAGCCTTACACATACTTTTGTGTTGTCTGGGGACAGACACATCCTACCATGGATTTGAGCACCAATGACATAAATGGACATGTTGAAGAGGACTAGAGCCATGACATATCCATGTGAAAACCCTGCACAAAACCGCCGATTCAACTTGCATTTTATCTTCACACCTCTGCGCTATGATGTGCAGCAAGGGATAGTGCGGTGGTGCACCCCACTGAAATGGATGGTGGTATTTGTTAATTAATATGTTATGCATTCTGATGGAGAGTTTGAGATTAATGGGAGCCACCACTCGACTAACAAGGCCCTTGTTACTTAATCTCCAACTCAACATTGTAATCCCCTCCCATGCTGCTTGTCATTGCACAGGGCGTGGTGATCAGTACGGCAGCATAAATGATTGGCTGGCCACCTTGTTGTGGCCAGATTGTGATACCATCCTATTAAATTATGGCCACAGAAAAAAATCATTAAAAGTTACAGAAGGGGGACTATCAGCAGCATGAGCTTTCATTCTTTTTTTTTCAATCACTGCTGCTATTTATCTCCTCTGCATCATGACCAGCTTAGGGCATCCAGCTGCCAGCTCTGCCCGCCAGGAGAGCTGGGTGGTTCATATCACACTCAGGAGGATCCAGGATAGCCATCTTGCTATCCTGCTGGAGGGGCCTCCTCTGCCACTCCCAGCCAGGACAGCCCCGGATCCTCCCCGACGGGACTTCTCGCAAGTCCTCCGGGTAGTGCAGGGCACGGCCATCAAGCTGCATGGTCAAGCCCAGCCCTTATTCCTCTGATTTTTTTCTGACCCCATGGGAATGTGGATGTGCAATGATGTCAGACACAATGTGCCGACGTCTGCTGCACTCCCCCCAAGCTACCACCATGCTGATAGTATCTCCAGGCATCCCCAGAGGTCACTGCTGCACAATGGTAGTTCCCCAACCCACCCCAGGACTAGGAGAGAAGTCAATGGATGCTCAGTCCTAGTCCTCCCCTGCCAGCTCCCAACAACCCGGGCTCGTTCCTGAACCTGGGTCGCCGGTGTGGCACAAGGTGTGGTGCCCAGCGCCTCAACCCTCAGCACCATCGGGCCCGGCCTCTGAGCTTTTATTCTAAGTTAGCAATTACTTATTCAAGTGTACATATTTACCTTAACTTCTGCCTAGTAAGCATTCCACTGTGGGTAATCAGGTTATTGCCTCATGTAGTTAGCCAAGTATCATATTGTTGCTAAATTATAATTGCCACCACTGTAAGAACACATTACCATAGCATCCAGAAATTGTGGGCTTCAAAAAAGTCTGCCAACAATAGTAATAACACAGATAAATGCAAAGGTCAGTCCAGAGCCACAGACACCTCCATGAGAAGTTTGAAAAATGTAATATTTAGAGGCAAAGCATCTTATATTTCTCACGAGCACAGTATTTCTTCTCCCCACTATTTATTACTGTGGGGAAAGGCATGAAAATTGGATCATTGTTCCTTGAGGGTTCAGCATTTCCTTTTTCTTACTCCTAACCTGATGTACTAATAATTTGCTTGTGACATGACAGCTCTTCACATGGAAACCGGCCATGATGTCACAACAGAGCATTATGATTTCAAGTATGGAATAAGCCGTAGAGGCATATTAACCATAAGGAATTGCAACCAAGTTTTTGGGTGGTACTTTCCCAGTAACAAATAAAAGAGGGAACTTTACTTGTAGAAGCAAGAAACACACAATCTAGATTGTATCGAAATATGCTGTTTTCCAAAGTTTTCCAAGAGGTGTCTGCAGCTGTTTTAGGAGCTACTGATAACTCCCACAAAAAATTTAAAAAATATCATTTAGATGGACATTGTGTTTGCATTTTTTCAGTACTTGTTTTCTTTTATTATTAACTATTTGCATGGGGACAGGATCTTCATCCTTTAGAATTCCTCAGCTGCATCAGAGAAATATTTGTAACAGAGAGACGCCGTACTAGGTACAGTACTGTATATAGGCATTTGGTAGGATAAGGAAGGCCAGTGGTCCTTGTGTTTTTACTAGAAGTTGTATCCTGTAATGTTACTTTGCACAGTTACTTTAATCAAGCATGAAAGAATGTATCATTGAAATGAAAAATGTAGAGCTTCTTCCTGTGTCAGTCCTTGGTACGTCTGTAATTCTGCTCAGTGGGTTACATAGACATGGGACTTGCTTACTGTTACTGCTAATATAGTGTATGATGAAACATTGTTATGCACTGAATTCCATCATTTTCAAAACGTTGTTATGCTGTACTAGCTATGTAGCTAGTGCAGCATAACAACTTAGAACATTATTGCGCATGCATAGTGCGCAATCTTCCCCCTATTCGGCAGTGGCCGCAGCTGTGAGAGCAAGTCCGGAGGAAAAAAAAATCCACAGTAAGCTTTAATTATTTAATGACGGCACTTTTATTACTTAGAAACATTGACTTTGATGGCAGATAAGGACCGCTCGGCCCACCCAGTCTGCCCATTTCCCTACCTATTGGATAAGCTGCAGATGCTAGTTAACCAGCAGCTTACTTATTTATTCATCATACACTATAAAAAAGCAATGAATGACTAACAAATGGCAACAAGCTACAGTTAGTGCATCTCAAGGTCCCTAGGGTGACCAAACCTCTTGAGCTGTGCTCTCAAGGTTCAAGCGGTCGCCATAGGAACCTCTTGATGAACTAACTGGCTTGTTATAGATAGTTAGTCATTCATTATTCTCTATATCTAGTGATGGACATGCATTGTAAAACATGCATAGTAACTCTGTACCACTCGCAGTGAAGGCCTTGACCTTTGTATTCTGAAGGCAGTGTTGTTATGAATAAGTGCAGTAACACTTACCGAATATAAGTTAGCCAGGAAGATCAAAAAGCAGCAGAATGACAACTGTCTGCTGTGGTTTAATATCCAGCTCCTTATAATCAGTCATCCTTTGGATCAGGCCTGCTGTAAATTATTCCACTTTACAGACACTATGAAATGGCTTACTGAGCCCCTTTCACCGATTTTCGTCTGTTTTTTATTTTATTTTCATTCAGCTTCTTGGCACCAACCACTACCTACTCCTGCCATCATGTCCCCATTCAAGTCCCCAGCCTTATCTGCCTCTACCTCTGCTGTCAGAGCTAGCATGGAGCCACATGGTGCATGGCGCAAGGACTGCAGGGATGATCACAGTCAATGGCCATGCACATAGCTTTTTTTTTTGTTTTTCTCCCGTGTTCCTACTTACCACCACAGACATGTCCGGAGTTGCCTCTGACAGCCTTGGATGCAGCAACACACACACTGTGCATGTACCACCCCTCAAGAGGGAACAAACTCCACAGCTCATCGCGATGGCCATGACTTTTCATTTACGCTTCCAATTGGAGCTCTCCCCAGTCTGACTGCCCAACACATATAGACCTGGGATCACTCCTAGCACTCCAATCATCAGTGCTGAAGCACAAAGCACTACTACTGAGCCATTGGGTGGACCATAGAAGCATTGAGTGGACCACTCAGCTCCTTTCTTTAATTTCTTAGTTCATGAAATCTTGATTTTTTTTTTTCCCATGGCCATGGTGTCATCCAGGAATATTCCCTGATATCATGGTTATACCCTATTCAGGCCAGTGCTGTCATGAAGAGGGATAGGTGTACATTTTTTCTCCCTTGTTTCTACCTGCATTAATCCCTCCTTCACATGGCATGAATGGTGCCATTATCAGCCTTGTGAAAGCACATTACACACACACCTACAAAAGGAGAAAGCCCAATGGCTCACATGCTGGGGTCTCTGTGGCATAGGAACTTGTGTCTAGCCCTCCCAAGCTGAGGTGCGCTATGCCTTCATAGCTTCCTGTAGCCTGCCACATCTCACTATGCTGCACTCAGTGTCCATTTCAAACCTGGATTACCTGCATGACAGTGTTGCGCCATTGGGTTGTGCCCCTGAGGTCCGTGCAAACTTATAGCACTTTTCCCCGCAAATGATTTTAAAATGAGCCTGTGGGAAGTGCTTTCCTTCATTGCATCTGTGCTGGCACTGTGGAGTTGCAAGAAACACCTCCTGGGTGTATCAATCTACAAATGAACTGCATACTATTGATTAGACTTTGCTGAAAAAGCGGACTGTGGCCAATGTAATGTTTATGTTGATTGCTAAGATGAGTAATACAGCAAATAATCAAGTGCACCACACATAGGTACTGCATCATTGTTGGCAAGATAGTGTAAGTGTTTCATTTTATTTTCAGAACTGCATATTTTCAGCATCTATGGTGATCAATGATTAATCCTGCACGTACACAATTATATTTTAGAGAATGCATTTTAGAAATAAGTGTAAACATATGCATAATTTCTCTGTTGTGTGCTTTCCTATGCGTGCTGGAGGTGGAAGACTAGGTTTGCTGGCAAAGGCATCCAGCTTTACCTGAGCTCTTTTCTTCTTGGTTTGCTTATAAGGACAGAGCAAGGAACGTAATCAGAGCAAGGAAAAAGATTAAGGCTTCTTTTAGCTAGGCAGATTTACTGTGTGTTACTATTTCCTTTTGTGCTCACAGGGTTTGTTACTGTGTTTTGCTAACATTTTACTACTTTATTGCTTCAAATTCATTGATTCAAATTGCTGTTGCAGGGTATACTTTCTGCTGCATTATTACAGGATGTGCCTACAGGTTTGTTACTGTTTTGTGCTTACAGATTACTGCTGTAATCTTCTCTGATTCAAATTGTTTTTTGCAAGGTACATCTTCTGTTACTGCTTTATTTTTCTCTGTAGCAAAGTGTTTTTTGTAGGGTATATCTTCTGTGAAATTGTAACAGGTGGTGCTTTACGGGTTTCATAGTTTTATCTATCATTAGGCTATGCTTTCAGGGCTACTGCATTTGTTGTTGGTTGATTGTTTCTGCTCTTACCTCCTTGTTTCTTTCATCCATGGTTCTTCTTTTTCAGCAGGAAAAGGGCCCAGCCACCCAACCCCATCCCCAATCACGCCATGCTACACTCCTTTTACAGAGTAGCACAGTCATGAAATTTCCTGTAGCAAAGCAGGAAAGGGAGAATCAAAGGGGTATCCACACATTGACCTCACTTACAGGGTCACAAGTAATTTAACTTGTAATAGCAAAGTTATACAAAAACAAACAAACAAACAAAACAAAGTATCAAACTTTTGCTTTCATTTTCCTCCTCCTAATTACTGGGACCAGGTTATTAACCCAGCAACTCGGCTGGAATAGATATTATTAACTGCAAGTACTGCAGGACACTTTTCCAAAGGGCAGTTATATAGGATTTAGGAAGCTGTCCTATATGCTTGACTATTGGAGAGCTAAGGGCTCAGTTCCAGGCAGCATGGGCTGAGATTACACACCTCAAATTGCATATTCAGGAAGAAAAATATTATAAGAACCACCCACCATTTCCCCAACACCCAACTGAAGCACCTCGACCACAGAGGGTAGTTGGTCCAGGAGGCTAGCAGGTGGTTAGGAGGGGCAAATCAGGTGCCCATCAGTCAATGGTCTCCAACATATCACCTTCACAAACCATATAAAAACTACAAACAGATATCTACCTCTATCTCCAAAATCAAACAAAGAGGCAGAAAACACTGTAGAGCAGGACACTGCAGCACAGGTGCTAGTGTAACAAAACTCGCCCAAAACAGAGACCAAAACAAAAAAAGCAAAAAAGGAAATCTAAAACACTTCTGATCACAGGAGACTCCATGATTCAGGGAATTGATACTTACCTCCAGCCATGGGTAATGGTCAGGTGTCTCCCAGGTACATCAGCATGGAGAGACACTGACCACATTGCTAAAATCATGCAAGAAGCAAGAGAAAACATCGACATCCTGGTACACATAGTGACTAACGATCTAGCCAGCCGGTCAGTTGTGGAAACCAAGGAACACCTGACCAGGTTGGGAGACAAACTGTCATCCATTTCATCCAGCATCTCCTTCTCTGAGATCCTGCCAGTCTGGGAGAGGAGGCAGACAGACAGAAGGTCAGAGAAGGGGATATAGGAGAGCTAAACATGTGGCTCAAGGGCTGGTGCCAGGAAAAAGGACACAAATTTGTAGGTAACTGCCAACAGTTTTGGGAGTGAAAGTTCTTTAAATTCGATGGACTGTGTCTGACTATGGAGGGAGTCAGTGCATTGGGGTAGAAGTTTGATGTCTTTGCAGAATATTTAAACTAGCAAATGGGGAGAGGGGTGCAGTACCCGATACATCAAATGGGAAGAACACCTCTCCCCCTCAGCTAGTGATCAAACAGGGGTTCAGCATATTTGTAGTTCATTTGCATCACCAGGTAATGAAAAAGGTCCAGCTCTCCATACAATGCGCAAGGGAAATGCCGGACCTCACCCAACAACTAACGCACTGAAACCTGGCCAATGGAAAATCATATACACAAATGCCCACAGTCTGGAAAACAAGATCCCAGACCTACAGGCAACAATGACAGAGGCTAAACTGGACATAGTAGCCATTAGCGAGACATGGTTCACCAGTAACCACACTTGGGAGACTTCAGTATCCAGCTGTTCAGAGGAGACCGAGGTGCAAAAAGGGGGGGGGGTGAGTGGCCCTTTATGTCAATGAAAATATCAAAGCTACAGAAATTCAGAATACACATAAGGAGCCAGAAGAACTGTGGGTCACCCTGGAACAGGAAATGGGACAGCCATATGAACTAGAGTTGTCTACAGGCCTCCAGACCAGGGGGAGGACACAGACACATTACTGTTAGAAGATATACAAAATATGATAGCTAAAGGGGAGGTTATGATAATGGGAGACTTCAACATGCCAGCTACAGATTGATCAATACCAGCAGGAAAATCCGCCAGAACTAGACACATAATGGATTCCCTGCAGGAGGAGGGCTTCAAACAACTGGTACAACAACCCACAAGAGACAGGGTTATCTTAGATCTAGTGCTGACTAACTGGGAAAGGACCACAGATCTCCAGGTAGAAGGTCACCTGGGGGCCAGTGACCATCACATGGTATGGTTCAATTTGGCCACTAGAACTAAATCATCCCATTCCAAGGCAAAAATATGGGACTTCAGAAGAGCTGACTTTGAAAAGATGGCCAACAGAGTTAAGCTAGCCCTGTCAACAAAAAAATACAGGTGAGGGGTTACAGGCAAAGTGGGAAAGCATCAAGGATGCAATACTTGAAACAACATCCCATTGTGTTAGGGAGAAGAGCAAAAGAAGGAGGAAACCACTTTGGTTCTCAAAAACAGTAGCAGAAAAGGTCAGAGCCAAAAGGCTGGCCTTCAGGAAAGATAAGGGAACGCAGCGGGACGAAGATAGGGAGGCATACCAAACTTCCCTAAGGAAAGGCAATAAGACAGGTAAAGGCCCAAACTGAGGAAACACTATCACGAACAGTAAAAGAAGGGGATAAAACTTTCTATAGATACATTAGTGAAAGGAGAAAGTCCAGAGGGGGTATTGCTAGGATCAAAGGGGATAAGGGGGAGTGTGTAGAGGAGAACCAAGGAAAAGCATCTATTCTAAATAGATACTTCTGCTCAGCATTTACTGAGGAGAAGGTATGGCTGGGCCCACAGCTCAGCACCACGGATACAGAGGGGAGGGAGGAGTGCACAAGTCCCTTCACAAAAGAAAGGGTCCTACAAGAGCTCGCTAAGCTCAGGGTAGACAAAGCAATAGGACCTGATGGCATACATCCCAGGGTAGTAAAGGAGCTAAGGGTGGACTAACAGAGCCATTATCAGAACTGTTTAGTGAGTCTCTGAGCACAGGAGAGGTCCCAGAAGACTGGAGAAGGGCTCATGTGATCCCGCTCCACAAGAGTGGTAGCATGGAGGAGGCAGGGAACTACAGGACCAGTCAGTCTTATCCTCAGTAGTGGGCAAGATTATGGAGGCACTCCTTAAGGAAAGGCTAGTGCAACACCTGGAATCCATAGGAGCACAGGATCCAAGACAGCATGGGTTTACAACAGGAAGGTCCTGTCAAACTAATCTCATAGATTTCTTTGACTGGGTTACCAGAGTGGTGGACCAAGGGGGTGCAGTTGATTTCAACTACCATGACTTCAGCAAAGCTTTTGATACTGTTCCACATAGAAGATTAATTAATAAGCTGGGTAGGCTTGGGGTGGGTCAGAAGTTGGTCAACTGGGTGGCAAACTGGTTGGCGGGCAGAAAACAGAGAGTGGTGGTAAATGGTATACAGTCAGAAGAGATGCAAGTCACAAGTGAGGTACCTCAGGGATCAGTCCTCGGGCCAGTCCTCTTCAATATCTTCATCAGTGACATTGCAGATGGACTCGAGGGTAAGGTTTGTCTGTTTGCAGATGACACCAAGATCTGCAACAGAGTAGATGATCCAGATGGGGTGAGCAGAATGAGAAGAGATCTGGATAAACTGGCAAAATGATCGGAAGAGTGGCAACTGGGGTTTAATGCAAAGAAGTGCAAGATCATGCACATAAGAAAGAGAAACCCTTAAGCCACCTATATGTTGGGAAGGGATTTGCTGGCAATCACAAGGGAAGAAAGAGACTTGGGCATCATCATCATCACAGATGACCTGAAATCATCCAAACAGACCACTAAAGCAATAGGTAAGGCTAGAGGGATGTTGGGGTGTATTAGTAGGGGTATGACAAGTCATAAAATGGAGGTAATAATCCCTCTTTACAAGACACTGGTTAGGCCCCATCTGGAGTACTGCGTGCAGTACTGGAGGCCACATCTTCACAAGGACATTAACAAAATGGAGGCAGTCCAGAGAAGGGCAACCAAAATGGTGCAGGGACTTCATACAGAAAACATATGAGGACATATTAACGGAGCTCAATATGTATACTCTAGACTGCAGAGGAGGGAGAGAGGTGAAATGATCAAAACATTCAAACATCTTAAGGGCATTAACAAGGTGAAAGAGTCTAACATGTTTCAATATAAGAAAAATGGCAGGACAAGAGGACACAGCATGAGATTAGAGGGAGGCCAATTAAGGGGTAATGCGAGGAAGTTCTTTTTCACAGAAAGGGTGGTGGACACATGGAATGGCCTACCTCAGAAAGTGGTGGATATGAATACAGTGCAGGACTTCAAACAGGCATGCGATAGGCATAAGGGAACAATACAGATGAGTATGAATAGATAGGCCATTGACAGAGTACAGGCTTATGGCACATTCATAAGGTAGAAAACATGGGCAGACTGGATGGGCCTTGCGGTCCTTATCTGCTGTCAGCTTCTATGTTTCTATGTTTCTAAGCTGTTTTGCACTTTGAGGTGAGAAAATTCAGTTTTGTCCCACATTGGTAGCCCACTCAACCTTAGGTACTGTAGCACTCCAGACCCCATATGAAGGATGCTGAAAGCACCGTTAATTTCCATAGACACTGATTAGTTAATGATGCAGCACCATAGTTTATACTGGGGCACAACACTGAACAGGACCCCTGCTACTGACTAAAAAGCAGTTCATCGATGTCTGTCATATCACTGTGACTGCAATTCCTCCAAGAATGATCTGGTCAATGCCTCGTTGTCACCTTCATCTAATCCAAAAATCCATGGTAAACACCACTCGGTTCAGGCCACTTTGCTCTGACTGCGGTGACAACACAAGAAGGGATAACTTTACGGACTTTACATCCCAAAATATCATGTGAAGAACTGCTGAAGTCACATTTTTTCTTATTGGCCTTCCATGCCCATCATCCTTCCAGAGAATTCCACAACTGCAAATATTTAAATAAACAGTCTGAGCTATGTGCTTCTACAGTGGTTGACGGCATACACCTCACTGCAATCATGGCACAGTTCAATGGACAATGCATCTAGTTTGTTACAAACAGTCACTATTGCACCAAACCATGTGATCATACAGTGCCAGGAAGGTTTGTAAGTTTGCCAGTGTCAATAGCGACTTTTGCACATCCAGGATAGGTTGGCCTAGAGCACACAACAAACTTGAGGGCTAGTGACATAGAAACATCATACATTTGTGAGTTTACAAGTATTGATGTCAGCACTATTTGCCACAGCAGTGACCAATGTGTTTTGAAAGTGTACACTTTCTTCATCAATGGGGAACACAGTAACTGTTACTGATGCTGTTAAAATGCTATTACTGGATAGGATGGAAAATGCACCATGGGATTCCTATCATTGCATTGCAAATGTTGATGTAACTTAGCACAGTTTCATTATTGCTATGCATGTTCTCCAATGCAGCAGTTAGGAGTAAGGGACATGCTGGGTGGGTAAGTGTGAGACTGTTGCCATGGTGTTGGCTGGCATTCTCCATTTAAAATAGTGCAGTCCCATAACAGTAGCTAATAATGTCAGGACTGGATCTATATATGTTCACTTCACAGTCCAATATGCAGTGTTGTCATGGAAAAGCAGTTGCACCCACAGTAAGGCTCGAATGAAACATGCCACCCTAAGGGCAGATCCTCAGTACCTCTTAGCAGTCTGTATCTGATGTGTTTGAAACATTGGTTTATCAACTTGCAACTGAGGGCCATTGGTTTTAACTCAGTTGGAGAAAGTGACTCAGAGACATGTTTTGAACACTTTTAGCTAGTGACTTAACTGCACTGTAACATTGATGATGATTAGGACGCAGGCTGAAAGTCATAACAATGGGTTGCTTTCTTTTGCGACCTCCAAATCAGGAATGGCCTAATAACAGCTGCTCTTAACAAGCCATTAAATGCACCAAGCAGTCTAAGACACAAAGAGATTAGCATGAGGACTACTATCATTTTATGTAATGACTGTTTGATTTTCATTAACTCCCATGGTTAGCATACAGAGGTCACGATGGACCAGATGACCTGTATATGAACTGACATGTGTCAATTTGCAGTGGGTCTTGGCCTATCACGACAATGTTCACATCTTCCCCAGTCATGTAATTGTCATATAAATGTCAGCACATTCCTATTTGGGGCAGGATGAGGATGACGATAGCAGGCACAGATATTTATTAGCATGATGCACAGTACTACGGGATCCAAACATAGGACACAGAACTGTGCATTCTCTGTAATGCATGACAGGACATCCAATTTGTCACCCACATCATGTGCCACCTCCTGACAGCACAAGCACTCGCATACAGTCGGCATCAATGTGCACATAGTACACAGGCACGCAATGAGATCCTCCAGTCGATTCGCCCTTTCATCTTCGCTGCTATCTTTGCCTGATGTACTCCCATCACTTGACATTACAGGTGACTGCCGTTGTGGCTCAAATATATGTGGCCATATCCCACCAACACCAATTGTTGACCTCTGCAAGACCTCAGCACAAAATTCTTCAAGATCACTGCCACTTTCTCCACCACTGGATTCATCATTGCTACGCTGATTGTGAACTGTTGCCATCTTCCAAAAAAAAAAGATATATGACCTATGATTATCCATACAGTACAACAATTGCCACAATGCAGGAGCATATCAATGACTACAAGCCACAACACTCGCATTAACAACATATTCTTGTAGTGAAATAGTTGTACTGTGCTGAACATGTGGTTCGCTTGCAGCGGGGAAAAAAGAAAAGGAGTTGAGATGACAAGATGCAAAGTATTCAAACACGTCCGTCATTGTGCTGTTATAAACAGCACTACACTCGGAATGATGCCCAGACCAGACACTAATAAGCATTTGTCAATGGCGAATGTTTGCTTGCTGGCATTGGCATTAGTAGTGTAGGAGTTAGAGAGCTGCATAATAGGAATGGCAGTAAAGTATTGAACTGAAGCCAACCCCACCACCAATCTGCAGAGACTGACAGGCATTGGGGTGTGCCTTTGGGTCATCAGGCGTAATGGCCCCTCCATTTCACCACACCCTACCCTGCATACACCAACAAGTGTCACGGTGTGCCTTGGGGTCTTTGGCCCTTATGCTCACCCCATTCCATCAGGAAATACAGTGAGATGGGTGCTGTATAGGAGAATGGGGTGAACTTTGAGGCCAAAAAGTCCAAGACACACCTTGATGCCTCTCACTGGCTGCAGGGTGTGGAATGGTATGAACATTACAGACGAGAATCCCAAGTCACACCCCTGATGCCTGTCAATCTCTACAGGGTGGAGCATTATGGTCAGAAACCCTAACATCTCAGGCGTTCATTGGCATTTTCCCTCCAAATTTTCAACATGGTTTTTTTGTGACCCCCCCCACCTTATGAACAGTGGCAATATCAGTTTGTTAGCTGAAAGCTGATTTTGCACAGCAACTACGCCATTTGGCACCACAGGTGCAAAAACCCATTTCGAGCAGGATGTGAAAAATGACAGCTGTACTGTTCATGGGGAGGCGGAAAAAATGGCAATGTTGAAAATCTGCAGTGAAAATATTAAAAAAACTGGTAAAGTCACGGGCGTGTGTAGAAGCTGGGCAACGCACACCCATAATGCAATTAGTTTGGAGATTTTTTAACAGCAGATTGTCAACACAGGCATTTTGGAACCTCCGCTCATGAACAGTGTCACTGTGATTTTCTTAATCTGTCCCAAACAGTGATTTCCCACAGCGACCACGCATTTCTGTGCCGGAAGTGCGAAAACACATTTCGGCAATGGTGTGAAAAATGACAGCTGTGCTGTTCTTAAGGAAGTGTGGAAAAATGCCAGTGGTGAAAATCTAGACTGAAAATATTACAAATCCATGAACTTACAAGGGTGCGTGAAAACTGCGAATTGGTCGCTCATAACACAGTCATTTTATGGACTTTTTTCACCAAATTTTTAACATAGCCAATGTAACACCCCTGCTTATGAACAGTGTCACTGTGATTTTCTTAATCTGTCCCGAACATTGATTTCACAAACCGACTGTGCCATTGTGCGCTACATGCATGAAAACATGTTTTGGGCAAGATGTGAAAAATGACAGCTGTACTGCTCATAAGGAGGTGTGGTAAAATAGCAATGTTGAAAATATGGAGTGAAAATAGTGAAAATTCACGAACTTACGAGAGTGCGTAGGAACAGCTCAACACAAGCTTGTAAAACTGTCATTTTGGGGAATTTTTTCACCAACTACTTAACATAGCCATTTTAACACTTCTACTTATGAAAAGTGTCATTGTGATTTTCTTAATCTGTCCCAAACTATGATTTCGCACACCAACTGCGCCATTGTGCGCTACATGCGTGGAAACACGTTTTGAGCGAGATGTGAAAAATGACAGCTGTACTGCTCATAAGGAGGTATGGTAAAATGGCAATGTTGAAAATCTGGAGTGAAAATATTGAAAATTCATGAACTTATGAGAGTGCGTAGGAACAGTGTAACGCATGCTTGTAAAACAGTCATTTTGGGGAATTTTTTCACCAAATTTTCAACATGGGGTTTTTGGGGACCTACCTCATGAACTGTGACACTGCAGGGATTTATTTAACTCTAAAATTGATTAGCGTTTTGCTCATAAAAGTGCTAAATCTTTGTGAAAATGCATAGCTCTTGCCTCACTGTGTTTAACAAACACAGCACTTCTAGAAAATCTATATAAATACATTCTGTACAGTTAGTATAGTCCCAAGAAAAAAACTGCTAATCAATTATTTAAAACCCTGCACTGTCATTTCATAAATTGGTCCCAAAAGGTGGTTCCGTGCAGTGACCATGAAATCACCTTTCGGGGCCAATTAACAAAATGACAGTGACAGAATTCATGAGGTGGGGTCCCAAAAACCCCATGTTGAAAATTTGGTGAAAAAATTCCCCAAAATCCCTGCGATATGCATCAAAGTTGAAAAATCCTATTTATTACATTATGCAGCTTACTGGCATTTCCTCAGTTCGCGATCGACTTTGAAGAGTGCAGACATGTTCCCGGTCCACCGAAGATCGTCACACCGGACTCCAGAGGTAAGTGTGGGGTGAGGGGGGTGTGGGGAGGCAGGGTGTGCAGAGGGTGGGCGAGGTGGGGGGAGCGTGGTCAGGACAGTCAGCGAGGAAGGTTTTCTTTCAGGTTTTTTTTTCTTGGATGACGGGACTTTTGCCATGCTGGGGTGGGCTCAAAGCGTTGCAGCTGGAAGGCTGTTTGAGGCAGGGGCAGTGGAGCCGATGGGATTGGGCACCCCGTCGGCCGCCAGACTGTTGCCATGCTGGGGTGGGCTCCCAGCATGGCACGGTTGTCTGTTGGGGGGCATTGGAGCGACGAGGGACTGGGCACCCCGTCAGACATACAGTGTGGGGGGGAAGTGCATTAGCATACAATATGCGTGCGTGCATGTGGGGGGAGCGCATCTGGGCGCGGCTATTTTCTCTCATGTTGCTGGCAAGGTTCCAAGCTAGTGTCACCGGCTGTGTCCCTCATTATTGGTGGACATCACACATGCCCCAAAATGCTGTGCCGGTATTGGCCACAACAGTGCCACACCTCCAGAACCTGCTTCGGCAGCAAGCTGCCACAATATGTTTCTTGCGATGCACGCAAGCAAACATAACAGGTACACATGAGGCAGGTATAATGGAATATTAACATGTGTACTTTATTGACCAGACTGACCAAGATATTTGCAGTCCCAAAAGTCTTTCAAAAGGCAGGTTGGCTTGATATAAGGAGATGGCAGTTTTTGAAACAGAATCTCAGTTGTTAGTGTACCAGTGACTCTAGCATCTAAGTCAGAACACAGTGCAAGGATTATGGGTGACAGTTTCAAATAGGGGTGTGCAAGCCTACTGTGCATTGATCTTGTGAACTATGACCATTGAACCACATAACATTCACTAAAGTTCAATTATCAGTGTGCAAAGCAGCAGTGATTTGGCACTGGAAAACCATAAGAAAAGAGGATAATCAGTATAGTAATGCTGAATGCTGTCTGAGCACACAAAAATAAAGCAGGATAATGCAGTGGCCACCACTGAGGGCTAATGGTTCTGAAAATAGAGTTTTCATTTCTGCATGGCTAGGAATTGTACATAGTGGATGTATGGCGAAAACAGCCCAAAAGATTATGAATAAGGCCTTTACAGGCCTACAGTAGTTAAAAACGGGAGCAAACAATTATCCAAAGTAGACATGAGTGAAGGCAATGATGCAACTTCTTACAGTTTGGGCTACTGGTTCCATTGTTTGAATGGCCAGTGGACATTGCGTCACATGGATAAGTCGACAGGTTGTGCCATGGCTAAGTGTTGTACACTTCTGTTTCACAGGCGGGGTTGCACCAACAGTTATTAAATTGGACCCAGCAGGCACTGGCAAAAATCGAGCAAACAATACTCCAAAAAAGAGAATAAGTAAATTTGATTTAGTAATTTGGTCCCCTGCTATGTGAGAGGTAGTTCTGGGAGATTTTATAACACCTATTGCACTGCTGCACATGAGAGGTGCTTCAGTGTTAAAAATATAAAATTGTTTTAGGTATTTCATTGTTTAGGGTTACTTTTGAGTTAGGATTTATTTTAGTTTTATGTATATTTTGCCTCCTCTTTGTGAGAGAAAAAGGAGAGCTTATTTGATAAGTGTGTTTATTTGAGTTAATTTATTAGATAATTGTTGTTAAAGATGTGCTTAATGGGGTTTACAACGGTCAGGCGCTATTCTCCCACTCTGCTCCAGGACCTCCGTCCCTTTTACTGTCCCGGGTTGTTCTGACGACATCCTTAATAACTGCCCATCAGCAGGTATAGTGAGAAGGCGCCAAGGGATGGGTGGGCGGACAGAGGGAGATTGAGGAGGTGGGCAGATAGGGGTAGTTGGGTCGAGGAGGCGCCCTGGGGCAAATGGGATCAGAAGGGTCCTCCTTGCCTGATTCCCATCAGGGCTCCTGAGATTGGGCAGGTGCTACGTTCTCCAAAACCCATCCAACTCGCGTGCTATGTAATGTCAGGACCATTAGGAACAAGCACGTTATTATCGCAGATCTTGTTGCAACATCTGACCTGGCATGTATCACCGAGACCTGGCTGGATGAGAATGCAGGTCCTATTTTAGACTCTGCTGCTCTGGCTGGGTTCTCGTGATGCACCGCCCGAGATTGGATCAGAGGCGGGGAGTGGCCATCTTTTAGATCAGATCTGAGTCTTGTGGAGGTGCCGTGGGTATCACCAGGTCTTTTGAGTGTATCCTGGCAGCAGGTGCAGAGTTTAGGATTCTCCTCATCTACCGTCCAGCGGTGATGGTGGAGAATTCCTGAAGGAATTCGCGGACTTCATCGTTGACATGGCATTGGAGTCGCCCAGATGGCTAATACTGGGTGACTTCAATGCCTGGGTCGACGATGAACTCTCGCACTTTGGAAAGAATTTCCTCCAACTTATGTTTATGTTGGGCCTGTCACAGGTAGTTACCTCTGCTACCCATATAGGGGGTCACTCATTAGACCTGGTGTTCCTACTGGATTTGGATGTTACGCATCTGGGGGTGGAACCAAATGTGTGGACAGACCATCACACCATAAGATTCAGTTTTGGGCACCCCTAATAGGCCTGCTCTCTGATGAGATGGTCCAGTATCGCCTTTTATGGATAAACCCAGAGGGTCTATCAGCTGTACTGGACCTATCGGTGTTTTGGGTGAGAGCATGAGTCCAGGAGACCTTGTTCTTGCCTATAATAAGGCAGTGAGCAGGGCCTTGGACCAAATTTCTCCTGTTCGTGTTAGCCCACTCACTCAGCCCAAAGACTCCATGGTTTGATGAGTCTTTGAAGGAACTGAGGAGAGTAGGGGAAGGCTAGAGAGGCCCCATGGAAATCTGGCTTGGATGCTGACAAACTTAGATTGATGGATCATTATATTATCTATCAATCAGCAATAACCAGAAGAAGGCAGAATTCCTGTCCAGGAGATTGCTGCTGCGCGGAACTCGACCAGCTCACTCTTTCAGACTGTTGACAGACTGTGCAAGCCACTCTGTCTACAGTCTGGAAGAGATTTTTCACAAATAAAGTGTGATGAGCTTGCTCGGTTTTTCGCTGATAAGATTGCCAGCATTAGGCTGGATATCAGCCAGGCTCACTCTTCAAGGGCTTGCAGTGATCGGCAGGGGGAAACAAACACCTGTGTTACCTGGTTTGACTTTGGTAGGCCGGAATTCATGGATATTGTGAGGATTGTCCAGATTGTACGTCCAACCAGTTGTAGTTTGGATCCGGGCCCTATGCCTCTATTATTAAGTTGCGTAGATACTATCTGTCCGACCATTGCTGAAATTGTTTGGAAATCTCTGGAGCAGGGGATCTTTCCTGATCCCCTGAAGAAGGCGGTCATTCGACCACTCCTAAAAAAACCTTCATTGAACCCGAACTGTCCAGCTAACTACAGACCTGTCTCTAACCTGCCCTTTTTGGGCAAGGTTATTGAAAAGGTGGTTGCACTGCAACTGGACGACCATATTACAAATCACAATGTCTATGATACCCTCCAATCAGGATTTAGGAAAAGACATAGTACTGAGACTGCCCTGGTCCGAGTTCTAAATGATCTCCTGATAGCGAGAGATCGAAAGGCTTGTACTATTCTAGTCCTTCTTGATCTCTCTGCAGCATTCGACACTGTGGACCATGGTGTGCTTTTGGAACGCTGCGTGTTCTACTATGACTGTCTGAGTACAGTTCTGCAGTGGTTTCAATCTTTCCTCACGGGCGTGAGACAGAGGGTTATCACCGAATTTATTCCTCTGATACCTTCCTCTTGCCCTGTGGGTTCCAGAGGGCTCCATTTTAGCACCCATGTTGTTCGCTGTCTATATGCTGCCATTGGGAGACATTATTAGGCAATACAGCTTGGGTTTTCACTGCTATGCAGATGATACCCAGCTGTATTTGTCTTTTAGTCCCGGACAGGAAGTTGCAGTCTCTATACTTAACAGCTGTCTATCCGAGATCAAGGACTGGATGAGTGCCAGCTGGCTAAGGTTAAACCCGGATAAGACTGAGGTGTTGGTGGTGGACCCAGGTCACCTTGAGGCGGGTTGTAGGGCTGGGCTTCCTTCGGGCATATGGATCAATGGTGCCCAGCTCTTAACCTCAGACCGGGTGCGTAACCTGGGCGTTATTATTGACGATGGTTTGACCCTGAAATTTCAGGTGTCATCCATTGTCAAATCTTCCTTTTATCATCTTAGGAATATCGCTTGGGTGAAACATCTAGTTCCTCCGGCTGACCGTCCAGTATTGGTCCATGCCTTTGTTACCTCTCGCCTTGATTACTGCAATGCCCTGTACCTAGGGCTACCAGGGGTTGATATCCGCCGCTTGCAGCTGGTGCAGAACGCAGCAGCCAGGCTTTTGACTGGGACATCTATGAGAAGTCATATTACACCTGTGCTGTGCGAACTGCACTGGCTGCCGGTTCAGTGGCAGATCACCTTTAAGGTCGGGTTACTGACCTACAAAGCCCTACACGAACAGGGACCTCGGTATCTTCAAGATCTCCTTATTCCCTACTGTCCCTCTCGCTCACTCCGATCCACCAACGAGGGATTGCTAGAGGTTCCCAGGGTTGGCTTAAAAACTTCTGGAGCTCGGGCATTTTCTTATGCTGCCCCTACCCTGTGGAATTCTCTACCTCGCCGGATACGAAGCTGCCTGACCGTTGAGAGTTATAAGTTAGAACTAAAAACCTATTTATTTAAACAGGCATATGGAGATTGATTTTATTGTGATTATATTATTATTGTTGTTATCTTATGTTATATGTATGTATTTTAATTGTTTTATTTGTACAGTGCTTTGGTTTTGAAAAGCACTTAAAAAATAAATTTTTACTTACTTTTCTTGCTATAATAGTGCAGCATAACACTGTGTGGGTCACTGGTACATGAAACTGAGTGCCCATGCTGGTTTCATGAGCAACATTGTCCAAGAAATTATTAATTTGGTATGTAAAAGCATGGGAAAGTTTGACAAAACATTAACTGAGTGACGACGGCATTGCACCATCACACAGTGTGTGTGTCTAAGCCACTGGTTCCAACAACAAAAACATAAATTATAATTACAAACCTAAAAAAACTAACAGACACCAAAACCATACACATCTTCTGCTGTCTTTAGCCAAGCTGTATGTTTAGGAGATTTGTTCTCCATAAATCATGGCAAAATGTGCATTACAAAAAAAGGGCAAGGTTAATTTTTGGAAACAGAACAATGTTTAGAGATGTGGCAGGGTACTGCCAGACTTGTCCATGGTAATGGGGGGTTGGGATAAAATTCAGGTGGCTTTGATTCCCCCTCCCTATAACCAAAAAAATATTTCAGAGGGCAGTCATGGATATTGAGGGGCTCAAGAACACCTTGATTTGTACAGGCAAAAGAATCATGATGAGGTATTCCCATGACAAGGAGTTAAAGGTCCTAACAGTGTCTATAGCTATGGAGAGGAGGAGAATGAGATGGATCCCAAAGTAGATCTCATTGGTGAGGTATTCAGAAGATTCTCTATGGATGCTAGCTGTCCTATCTGAGCTACTGACACTAGACCATGTAGCAAGAATGAGTGAGATGCTGAAGCTGTCAAGGAAAATATAAACTTGAAAACCACAGTGCCGAACTGGGTGGGCACCGTGTAACACAGGGTGTGACAGAATCTCAGAGACATAGACCTCAACTGAGGCAACCAGCCTATAGGATCCCATGCAAACACAAAGTGGCATGGGCATGCAATGGGGCACAGGGTTACCAGGTGTTTGTAGTCAGCGGCCACTGGCAAATTCATTTCCCCTTTCTCTTCTCAGGTGAGTGTCATGGTATGCTGGCCAGATGTTGCCACACATGCTTCCATATGTGGAACATCGTCAGCCACTGCTCCTGCCTCCAAACAGACAGTCCCCGGCTGTCCTACCCACAGCCATTACTAGTGACCAGACTAATGCCAGGTGCTGAAAACATCCCTACCCAGGAAAGAAAAGCAGCCCTCCATTAGATCTATCCTCTCCTGCCCCAACCAACACTTTGCAACCAGAGTCGACATTGAACCCTTTCCGCCGCCGTGACACAGGCAACCAGCACCTCAGCACTCAGTTCCATCTGGCCGGCTGGGATTCCTGTATTTTACAGGAAAACAGGGAAACTATTCCCATACACTTGCTTTTGTTGTACAGGAAAGTGGAGCAATTCAGCTTCCATAGGAAACAATGCAATACTGTATACAGGGAAACATAGAACAATTGCTATAGAGTTACAGTGGTGAGGTCAAATCAGTCTGACAGCAATGTTGAAATGACCACATGAAATCAAAAAGCTGCCACTGCTTTTTGTAAATATCCACTTAGACATTGCAAGACAGTGTTGTAACCTGCCAGATATGGCTATATTTAGGCAATTCTTTTGTTGGCATTCTGCATAGGCTTTTAGTGAAAGTCCACAGGTAGCGAGTGAAGTAAACCTAAATAAGTTGCACAGGACTGTCAGTGGTGCAGCCAGCTCCTCCATAAGCTCCTTTAATTTTCTAGGATGTATCCCGTCTTGCCCATTGCCTTGTCCACTATCAGTTGTGCGAGTTCCTTTAGAAATCTCCCCTCCATAAGTGGACTGGTGTGTACCTCTCTGCTCTTATTGGTCTGACTGCTTAATTGTGGTCACCTTCCCCCTCTTCAGTGAATACTTAACAAATATATGTGATCACGACCGAAGTGATTTCCAAGTTCACTTCCACACACCCCTTCTTCCCCCTTAAGCCTTACAGTCCCACCCCTTGTCTTTCTCCTTTCACTTATATACCTATAAAAACTTTTGTCCCCTTTCTTTACTGCCTGGGCTATTTTTTGCTCCATTTGCACCTTTCCATTCCTGAGTGCCTTCCCTGTCTCCCTCTGCCTATCCAGATATAGTACCCTGTCCTCCTCTTTCTGTGTTTCCTTGTACCTTATGAAAGCCAACCACTTTGCTCTTACCTTCCCAGCCACCTCCTTTGAGGGCCATAGTGCTTTCCTTTTTCTCTTGTCTTTGTTAATTTGGATAATGCAATGGTTGGTTGCCTCCACTATGGCTCCTTTTAGATGGACCCACTGTTCCTTAACCCCCCCAACCCCTGAAGTCCGTCCTCCCTCCCTAGTATAGCTACAGCCCAGTCATGGTTCCTAGCCACCGTAAACAGCAATTGTGCCAGAAAACTTGATCTGCATTAGATCCCCACCTCAAGGAGCTTGTCACAGACCCCCTCAAAAGCTTTGAATTGTATGAGGGTCCTGTATGCAAAGTGTAGGGAAAAAAAGGATTTGGGACTCATCATAACCATCAACTGGGTGACCATGGGTAACAGTGCAAACAAGAATGCACAATATGGAGATGGAGATGCTGACTGGTTGCAGCTGGCCAAGGAAGCACAACATAGGGTGGAAAGGATGAGAAGGGACTTGGCAAGGTTGGAGGAATGGTCAAATGTATGGCAGCTTAGATTCAATGTAAAGAAGTGCAAAAGTAATGCACCTGGGAAACAAACCCAGGGGAAGAGTACAGAATGGGGGAGGGGGTACTAACAACTAAAATGGAAAGGGACCTGGGCATAGTCATATCAGATGATTTTAAAGTAGGCAAGCAATGTGATAAGTCAGTAAGGAGGGCTGGGTGGATACTGGGATGCATAGGAAGAAGCATCACCAGTAGAAAACAGGAAGTTGTTATCCCTCTGTACAGACAATTGGTGAGACTCCATCTGGAGTACTGTATGCAGTTCTGGAGACCCCATCTCTGCAAGGACATAAATAGGATGGAGGCAGTCCAGAGGAGGGCAACTAAAATGGTGCACGGTTTGCACCAGAAGCCATACGAAAAGAGACTAAAGGAGGTTAACATGTATACCCTCTAGGAAAGGAGGGAGAGGGGGGGACATGATAGAAACTTTCAAGTACCTCAAGGGAATCAACAAAGTCCAAGAGGGTAGCATCTTTCAGAAAAAGAGATGTGCAAGAACAAGGGGGCACAATTTGAAGACAGAGGGGGGACGGCTCAGTGGCAACATGAGAAAGTATTTTTTCACAAAGAGGGTGGTGAACACATGGAACAGCCTTCCTAAGGAGGTTGTGGTTCAAAAACAGTAGGAGAATTCAAGAATGCATGGGACAGGCATAAGGCAATTCTGGTGGGGGAGTAGGAAGAAGTAGGCTGTTGGTTAACTAGGATCTGCAGTTGATACAATAGGTAGGGAAATGGGCAGACTGGGTGGGCCAAGTGGTTCTTATCTACTGTCAAAGTCTATGTTTCTGTGCTCACACCCACTGTCAGCTGGTGTCTCTGTTGGGGGAGAAAATCCAGAAAAATTTCCTTGGCCACTCAAGGTGGCAGCCCTGCAGCACCCTCAAACCCCACAACAAACGATCAGGTCTCTCCACTGGCCAGAGTGAGCAAGGGATGTGGGCCAGCCCAAGGTCCCCATCATTGGAGGGGTTGGGGCATGAGAGCAATGCAAAGGATCAACAGGTATGTCCTATGATTGGTGGGGTGACAGATTTGGGGTGCTGCAGGGTCCCAAGAGGGGGGCCAAAGGCCAGACAAATGAGGTGGAAAAACAGAAAGAACAGGTGTACTGGGAGCAACTAGGTGGAATTCTGTGTACAAGAAACCCTATACTATGTAAACAGAAGTCTGTAGTGGGATGTGAAGATACTGACAGCGGTCCAGAGTAAGTCACAGGCCAGTGGCAGCATGACTGAGCTTGCCAGTTCATCATGACCACCCGGGAGGGGAGCATTAGGGATGGTTTTGTAAAAGGACCAAATAAAATCTCTTGTCCAGAAATCAGGCACAGCTAATGAAATTCAGGGACCACAAAATATATTGTCTATTCCTCGACCACCTCCATCACCAACCAGTGGCAATTGGTATACAGTTTACAATCTCCCTAAATAAAAGTGTCTCTGGGGTTGCTGTGGACAGGGCAGAGCATTGAAGTGGCCCCACCCAGTAAGTTCCAGGGAGTTCCAGAAAATAAGCCCATCAGTGAGGAGCTTTCTTGCAGAGGTTCCTTCTGTCTTTTGGTTTTAGTGTAAGGCATCGGAATAGAAACACAGGTATAGTGGCAGGGGCTGCTCCCTGAAAAATCCCCAGGTGGAATCAAGCCCAAGAGCAGTTTTAGAGGATTGGCAACAAATGACTAACAATTACATAGTGAGCTCAGTCTGGGCTACTGGATGACCAGAAAGTATCCACTCACTTTAGTTTACCGATTGTGTGTGAGCACCACAATACATGAACTTTACTGCATGAACTATCACTTTCAGTGCATGACTGATGCTCGATTATTGTGGGAAAGTGGTGACTATGATTCAGTAATTCCAAGACTGCATATAGGTACATGTTCAAGTCTCCTCAACACCCTCTCTCACCTGACGTTCTCACAGTGTTAAGCACTCTCCGATCAAAAACACGTCTTGCTGCTGGAACTGGGGACTGTAGTATGACAGATAAGGTAACTGAGGTTCAATTATGACTGCACTTAGCATGTCTGTCATACAGCAGTCCCCAAGTCCAGCAGCAAAATGTGTCAGCATACTTAGCAAGGAGGGGGCCAGTGTCTGGTTAGTGAGGGTGTGTTGGAGGGTGTCAGAGGGCGCCAGGAGATGAGTACACCATGGGATGTCAGTTTGGGTGGTTGCAGCAGCGAATGGCAGTTGACGATTTTTCTTTTTTTTAGCAAAAATTATAAAATGTACAGCCAAGGACATTTCTCCAATTAGCAGACAAAAGGGACATGAGAGATTGGGGAGTACCGCTGCCAGTCACTAAGAAGGACATGGGAGAGTAGGGGGTACCACTGGACACCAATGTGCTGTGTCATGGTAAGGATTTGCATTCAACAAATACAGGAATCATTGGGTGTGTGGTACCACTGGACACCAATTGGGGGGGACAAAATAGGAAAATAGGAGGGTGGAGGTGCAACTATGTGCTTCTGCCCTAAACACATGGAATTGCAGGTGGGTTTCAATATCCCAGACACTGAAACAAAATCAGGGGATAATGTAAAAGATCCTCCAAAATAAAGACCAGCAAAAAACACAAGCACTCACCTTTAACACTACTATGGAGAATGCACAGGTTGGCCTCACACCGATTTCTAATTCCTTTAATGTTTCTGGCATGGCAAATAGCAGATGGCAAGTTGATTGCTAATGATCACTGCTATTCGGCCTCCTATCTGCGTGCCCTCCACCAGTTATCTCCCCCCCCCCCGCTTCCTGCTTTTATTTACCAGTGCTGTCGGGTGCTGGGAATTGATCGCAGGGCAACGGGGTGGGATGGAGGGGCATAGATACTGGCACTCAAATGAGCGGGTTTCTCCCATGGGGTGGTTAAGACCAGAAGACACCCTGGGGAGAAATGGAGCCTGGAATGTGGTAATCCATGTGTAGTCCCCATACCCAAGGGCACCTCCTTTTTAGGTGGGCAAGCAGCCGAGACAGCCCATGAGCACCCAACCCGGGCATTGTTATGCAATGCCAGATCCATTAAGAAAAAAACTGCATTGATTGCGGATTTTGTTGGAACAGCGGATCTGCTTGCTTCACTGAGACCTGGTTGGATGGCAATGCTGCCCCAATTTTGGAGGCAGCTATTCCTCCCGAGTACTCGGTGATATATCACCTGAGGTTGCATCGCAGGGGCGGAGGGGGGCAGCGGTCTGTTTTAAGACTGAATTGGGCCTCACTGGTGTTCCAATTGAGGAGACTGAATCATTTGAGTGCACTATGGTAACTAGTGTGGGGTGCAGGATAGCTGTCATTTACCATCCACCAGGGGATGAAAAGCTGTTCCTGCAGGAAGTAGCAGACTTCGTCGCCGACATGGCATTGAAGTCGCCCAGATTGATGGTTCTGGGCGACTTCAATGCCTGGATCAACGACGAATCCTCGCCTTTTGGCCAACACTTCCTCCAGTTGATGACATCACTGGGCTTCACACAGGTCGTTTCCTCAGCTACCCATAATGGTGGTCACTCTCTTGATTTGGTCTTCCTCCTAGGGATCGAGGCCTCTGACTTGGGGGTGGAACCTTTCGGTTGGTCTGATCACTGCACCTTGAGGCTCAATTTTTCTGCCCCCCCCCCGAGTAGGTCTGCCCCTGTGGAGATGGTCAGTTACCGCCCTTTGTGGGATGTGGTCCCTGAAAACCTGGCAGCGGTGATTGACCTCTCGGTGCTCGGTGAGACCAGCACTGATCCAGAGCATTTAGTGGTGGCCTATAATAAGATTATTACTTAAGCTCTTGATCAGATTTCTCCAATCCGTGCTCGTCCCATTCCATTTCACCCTCGGACCCCATGGTTTGACGGGTCGCTGAGGGAGATGCGGAAGCTGGGTTGCAGGTTAGAACGTCGTTGGCGTAATTACACCTTGGATACGAACCATCTTATTTTGTTAGAGCATTACCAGCTCTATCAATCAGCGATTTTCCGTAAGAAGGTAGAATTCCTGTCCAGGGAAATAGCTGTTGCTGGGAACCAACCGGCTCAACTCTTCCGAACTGTGGACAGGCTGTGCAACCCAACCTGTCTGCAGCTCCATCAAGCTTTTTCACAAACTGAGTGTGATGAGATCGCTCGATTCTTTGTGAATAAGGTGGCTGACATCAGGCAGGAGATCCACCTCTTGTTCTTCGGGAGATATGGTTGGTCGGTGCTCGGTCACTATGCCCGGTGTCTCCTGGAGAACCTTTGACTTACTGTATTTCGTTGATATTATGAGGAATGTCCAGGGGATGCACCCCATGTGCTATAGTTTAGACCCAGGCCCTACTTCCCTAATTTTGGGTTGTAGTGATGTTATCGGCCCGGTCTTAGCTCAGATTGCCCGGTGCTCCCTGGAATCGGGTGAGTTTCCCGGCTCCATGAAGGAGGCAGTGGTGACACCCGTTCTGAAGAAAGCTTCTTTGGACCCGGAGTCTCTGGCAAACTACAGACCTATCTTGAACCTTGGTTTCATGGGAAAGGTTATCCAGAAAGTGGTGGCAATTCAACTGGAGGACCATTTAACCATCCATAATTTATACGAACCTCTCCAGTTGGGTTTCCGTAAGAGGCATAGTACTGAGACGGCTCTGGTTCGAGTGCTCAGTGATCTCCTGATGGTGAGAGATCGGAGGAACCATTCTATCTTGGTACTCCTTGATCTCTCTTCAGCTTTCAACACTGTCGACCATGGGGTTCTACTTGAGCACTTGAGGTTCATCTGTGGGCTGACGGGCACAGCGCTCAGATGGTTTTCATCTTTCCTCACTGGTCAAACTCAGAGAGTTGTCTCGGGAATATTTACTTCTGAGTCTTTCTCTCTGCTTTGTGGGGTACCCCAGGGCTTGGTGCTGTCTCCCATGTTGTTTGCAGTGTATATGCTGCCCCTCGGAGACACTGTAAGATGGTATGGGCTGAGGTTTCACTGCTATGCTGATGATTCCCAGCTCTACCTGTCTTTTGCACCCGACCAGGTGTGTGCCCTCTCAGTACTTAACAGCTGCCTCATTGAAATCCAAGACTGGATGAGTTCCAGTGGGTTAAGAGTTGAACGTGGGAAAGACTGAGGTTTTGGTGGTGGACCCTGGTCACAGGATAGAGGGGTTAGGGACTGATTTGCCCTCTAGTTTGTTTCTGGGGGGCGAGCAGATCCTTACCTCTGAACGGGTGCGTGACCTGGGAGTGATACCTGACGATGGTCTGACCCTCCATCATTAGGTGTCTGCAGTCATCAAGCTAGCCTTTTACCATCTTAGGAACATTGCCTGGATCAAGCACCTTGTTCTGTCCAGCGACTTGCCAGTTCTGGTCCACGCCTTTGTGACCTCTCGCCTTGACTACTGTAACTCCCTGTACCTAGGGCTTCCAGGGGTTGATATCCACTGCTTGCAGCTAGTGCAGAACATGACTACATGTTTATTGACTGGGGCATCAAGGAGATCTCATATAACCTCAGTGCTGCGCGACCTGCACTGGCTGCCAGTTCAGTGGTGGATCACCTTTAAGGTAGGTTTGTTAACCTACAAGGCCCTGCATGGACTGGGTCCTAACTACTTGAAAAGAACTTTGATTCCGCCACACCCCTGTGTGAGCTTCTAAGCTCGGCTGATGAGGGTTACGAGATTCCGAGGTTAGATTGAAGTCATCTGGGGCTCAGGCTTTATGTTCACTGCCCCATCCCTCTGGAACTCTCTACCTCGTCAGCTACGGGAGCGCAGGACTGTGGGGAGTTTTAAGCAGGCACGGAAGACCTTTCTTTGGGTTAAAGCATTTCCTAATTTTCAATTATTTTATTCTTATTTATTGTTCAATTGTGTGTGTTTGTGCTTGTGAAGCACCTTGATGATTCGAAAGGCGCTATACTAAATAAAATTATTATTATTATTATTACAAGGATATCTGCAGTCAGTCGACAGACTAGCAGGATGGTGTGGTTGGTAATTCTGTGCAATTACAGCTCTTCTACACAGTTTCTCTGCGGACCATTGGCTCCACTGCTAGCCTCGGTCATGTCGGGACTCTGGATCAATGGTAGTTGCTTGCAGATAGCAGCGATGTTGTTTCTAAAGTGTCTGCATCTTCTTCTTCAGCAATACCATCTCTGGTGCTTGGAAACTCTCCAGGAAAGCAGCAGGAAGAGCACTGGAGGCACTGCTTTTGAGCTGGGAACATGAACCTGAGGGGGGACATAAAAGCTCAGGGGCCGAGGGACAGAGGTGCTGAAAAGAACAAGGGACTGAACCTGTCAATGTGCACGCCATGATTGGCTCCATGGTATGCATGCAACAGCAAGGCTGACCAATTCAAGCGGATTCTGTGCAGCACTATACGGGGAACAGGGTGCAACAAGCTTCGCAATGAGTGCGTGGGAATGTGACACCCAATGTAAGGGACTGAGCTAAGGGAATTCTGCACTGAGGGACAAAGGGCTGACAAGCTTCAATGCTGTATCAAAATCGGACAGTACATATACATAACTGAAAACATGCAACTTGTTTACACTGAGCATGATCACAGTAGCACGTGCTTGGAATGGAGAAGCGCAAATACAGATGATGCGCATGTTCACAGAGGCATGCACTATTCAGCGCATGCACAGATGCCTGCCGGTTGGGGAGTGCGGCAGCTGTACAACATGGCCACTTGGTGTATTTACATTTTCAGAGCAGTGTTTCCAGCAAGAGCCTTGCAGCATGATGCACCCCACCAGGAGAGGACAACAATGCACAAAAATGAATAATTACATAAGACCAGAAAGGACAGCATCAAGGACAGAAAACAGGAGACCACAACTGCAGAGGTAGGATACACGTGGGGAACCCATTTAACTGGTGTTTCTCTTTACGAGTATGTGATTTTCTAAATAATTGCCATAAGCTTCCAAGGAAGGACTTGGTTGGTCCAAAAGCTTAAGCACTTTGTTCTTTTTGTAACATCAATGTTGGTCCAATAAAAGGCATCAAACCATTTGCTTCTGGATCTGTTATTACAAGGACCAATACAGCAATTAATCTAAATCTGAAGAAATGGGCTGATACTGCAAAACACTGGGATAGTTGTCAGTGGTCTGGTTAACATATTAAATAAACTTTGAATTCACTAATACACATTTTGTGAGTGAGCAGCCTTGTTTGTTCTGAATTAGTCAGAAAAAAATTACATACAAGCAACACAGTCATTCAGGTACTCAGCCCCTACTGTCTGTGCTGGTCATGATGGAGAGTTTATCACAAGTTACCCCACTTGGATAGCTTCCAAATCTGAATAGCCATTATTGTAAGTTATAAAATGCACTGTGGATGAGGGCTGTAATGAGAGATAAGGTGTCAATAAAATTGCTAGGCTATCATACTGCATGGTTTACTATAAGCAAGGCATTTCTGGGAAATGTAATAGAAATGGGCCATGCTGACTTTGCTGTAGAGTATATTTGACCACAGATTAGGCGGAGAAATGCAAATCTTTAAAAGTGAAAAATATCAAGGAAAGTAATAAAATTGTCACTTATCATGACCCGAATGGAAAACTTTGTTAAGATTACATGCTACACGTCAGCATTGTTCCTTTGTAATAAAAAATATGTATACGGTGTCCAACTGACAAAAACATCAGTGGTTTATGTGCCAGCATAGCATCAGGTAAATATCTCTTTGGCCAAGATAGATCTGGTTTGCACATGCCAGTCCAACTATTTATTGATTGATTGATGAAGTAATTGATTGATTTATTATTTTTGTTGACTGGGTAGACGTACTGGAGAAACATGTTCCCCAATTCTGAGTGTCACCTGGGAGTGTACACTTAATAATATATAGTACAATGATGACACAACAGACATGTACTAACATGCACAGTAACATTTACACTCTTGCATGGGGATGTTTAAGGAAGCAACTGCCTTCAGGGTGTTAGGACTAGGAAGGAAGCTAGCAGAAACTGAACTCAGGAGTGGACAGTATGTAGGAAACTGGAATATACTGAAACATACTGTATAAGGCCTATAGGGTAAGAGGGATAAGCTAGCCAGACCTGCAATTAATGAGTAATATTAAAGAGCTGTATCCTGCCCTGAGGTTAGATGCTGGGTGAAAATTGTCTTAACTTGATGTCTGGGGCTAAGTGATAATTGGGAGGAGGTGCTTTGAGGCAGGAGCCTTAGTGTAACCTCTTTGGATTCTACAGTTCTTTGTAGGAAAGCTGCTCTGTGTAACTATATGGAGATCCTTACCAATCACATCCCATCATGGTCGTGTCCCATTGTGTGAGTGGGTCATCTTCCTCTGAGATATCTGCAGGACATCAGCAGTGCTATTGCAGGTCCACAGTGATTCTGGAAGTGAGACACCAGACAAAGTAAGTGGGGATACCTAAATGTTCAACTGTTCACTGTGACATCCAGCAGGCAGATAGGTAATTACTCTATGCAGCAACAGTAAAAGGTGTAGGGAGTAGTAAACATCCAAGACAGAAGGAGGGTTAGGAAAGGGAAAACAGGATACTCCCTGTCTAGGGTAAGCCTATAAGTATGGTTGAGGTAGGAAGAAACAAAGTGCTATACTACTCCGGAAATAAGAGCAGGTAAGGGAAAGTAGGCTAAACCCTATCCAGGGCCGGTTGTTACGCAAGCTCAGTGGAAGCATAGTGGTGGGTTAGGAGCAACACAGAAGCAGGGTGTGTGAGGGGTAATCCTAACTAGCACTTGTACTAAGCGAGAGCAAAGAAAGGGTTGTCATAATGGGAGTGGTGTAGTCTAATGGTTGTGGTGCCACAGTTCTTCAGAATACCTTCTGGAGACTGAGGTCCTTTCCCATCTGCACTCACCTCTCTGGGTTCCAGTCACAAGTTTCTGGACTCTGGGCTGAACTGGAAAGGGTACAGTGGACCATCTGTCCCACCCAGAGGCTGACTAGTTCATTACCACCATGTCAGAGGGTGCATAAACATGAGCAGAGCAGTTGTAACATGGTGGGCTCTGGGACGGTGGTGGTTAGGGGGGAGAGGTACACAGTCTTCCACCCTTATCCCTGTAAAACACCTTCACCATACTGGCAGAATGGGTCTATCGAAAGGAGGCTCCCATTGCAGTGGGAGGAAGGGAATCCTCAGAAGCAAAGGCTCCAAGGAGGTAGGGAGAGGACCCCAGCCAAAGAGGAAGCAGCTGCTGGTGGGGAAGTCTATACTGAGGGGGGATGTATTTGGGAGCTGGGGAGCAAAAGGAGAGGAACATGAAGTTCCCGAGTAGTGTTTCGGCTTGGAGGGATGGGAAGCATATCCAGAGGATCACTAGGCAGTGTGGGAGCTGAGAGGGAGCTAGACATAATTGTCCATCTTGGGACAAATGACCTAGCAAAGGAGAAAGTAGGTGTAGTATAGGGAAACTTCAAAAAGCTGTAGAGGGGCCTCAAACAGACGGCATGCACAGTGACTTTTTCCAAGGCACCATCTGTAAAGGGCCAGGGAGATCAGAATGAGCAGCAGGACCAGGGGGGCATGTGATTAACCTGGTACACCACACCAGGACCATTAATAACTGTTTGAGGGCATGATGCATGGTGGAAATGCTTTGGCTACATTGAAGATTGGGAACCAATCTGAAGAGATATGAGCCTGTATAAGCGAGATGGGCTAAATCCTTCTAGGCAGGGGACTGTGGTCCCTGGTAGGAGGTTTAGATGTTACATGAATGAGCATTTAAACTAGATAAGGGAAGATACAGGGAAACCATGGGAGGCAAAAATGCCCCCTGAAATGGTAAAATGACATGAGGAGAGGGCCCAAGGGGTGAAACCACCACTAGTACAGAGACACAAGAAGACAATGGAGGGGACAAGTTGAAAGAAATAAGGGAAATAACTCAGGTAGGAGGGGACTGTGGATTGAAGGTGACCAGGAATGGGGAAAACAAAATGGGAAGAGTTGAGTCAGAAGTGGCTTCATAGAAACATAGACTTTGATGGCAGATAAGCACCGCTTGGCCCACCCAGTCTGCCCATTCCTCTACCTATTGGATAAGCTGCAGATTCTCATTAACCAACAGCCTACTTCCTCTTACCCCCCACTATAATTGCTTTGTCTGTCCCACGCATGTTTGAATTCCCCCACTGTTTTAAACCTCACAACCTTCCCATGAAGGCAGTTCCATACGTCCACCACTCTCCATGAAAAAATATTTCCTCACATTGCCCCTGAGCCATCCCCCCTCTATCTTTGAATTGTGCCCCCTTGTTCTTGCACATCTCTTTTTCTGAAAGATGCTACCCTCCTGGACTTTGTTGATTCCCTTGAGGTACTTGAAAGTTTCTATCATGTCCCCCCCTCTCCCTCCTTTCATCAAGGGTATACATATTAAGCTCTCTTAGTCTCTTTTCATACGGTTTCTAATGCAGACCCTGCACCATTTTAGTTGCCCTCCTCTGGACTGCCTCTATCCTGTCTATGTCCTTACAGAGATGGGGTCTCCAAAACTGCACGCAGTACTCCAGATGGGGTCTCACTACTGTCTGTACAGAGGGATAACCACTTCCCTTTTTCTACTTGTGATGCCTCTCCCTATGCATCCCCCCAGCTCTTCTTAATGCCTTCTCACATTGCTTGCTCATCTTTCGGTCATCTGATATGACTACCCCCAGGTCCCTTTCCATTTTTGTTGTTGTTAGTACCTCCCCCACCATTGTGTACTCTTCCCCTGGGTTTTTGTTTCCCAGGTGCATTACCTTGCATTTCTTTGCATTGAATCTAAATTGCCACATGTCTGACCATTCCTCCAACCTTGCCAAGTCCCTTCTAATCCTTTCCACCCCCCCTTGTGTATCAACTATGTTACAGATCTTTGTGTCATCTGCAAAGAGACATACTTTTCCTTCCAGATCCTCTGCAATGTCACCTATAAAGACATTAAAGAGGACTGGACCCAGTACTGAACCCTGAGGTACTCCACTAGTAACCCCCCTTTCTGTAGAGTGAGTTCCATTTACTATTACCTTCTGCGACCTGTTGTGCAGCCAGTTTGCTACCCAGGCTACCACCCTGGGACCCACTCCCAGGCTGGCTAACTTGATTATTAATCTTTTGTGCGGGACTGTGTCAAATGCCTTGCTAAAGTCTGGGTAGACCATATCCACAGCCCCTCCCTGGTCTATTACTTTGATCACTCAGTCAAAGAAATCAATTAGATTTGTCTGACATGACCTTCCTGCTGTGAATCCATGCTGCCCTGGGTCCTGTGCCCCTCTGGCCTCTAGGTACTCAACAATTCTTTCTTTCTGAAGTGATTCCATCATTTTCCCCTACCACTGAGGTCAAACTAACAGGTCTGTAGTTTTCTGCTTCTGCCTTGCTCCCACTTTTGTGAAGGGGAATCACATCCACCCTCCTCCAGTCCTCAGGTACCACCCCATCCTCCCATGATTTGTTAAAAAGGGTGGTCAGTGGTGTCACTAGGTCCCCACTTAGTTATTTTTAGGATTCTGGGGTGAATCCCGTCAGGCCCCATTGCTTTGTCCACCTTGAGTTTCAGGAGTTCTTTCAGGACCCTTTCTTCTGTAAATTGACTGGTGTCAACCCTCCTGCCCAGAGTGCTTCTATTGTTTAATTTTGGTAACTCCTCTTCTCCTTCTTTTGTGAATACTTAGCAGAAGTGTTCATTCAGTATCTCTGTCTTTTCACTGTCTCCCTCTGCCCACCTTCCCTTCCCTTTATTAATCTTCACTATCCCTCCCTTAACCTTTCTTTGCTCCCTAATGTACCTATAAAAGGTTTTAGTCCCCTTCTTAACTGAGTTGGCTATCTTTTCCTCGGTTTGGGCCTTTGCTATTTTGACTGCCTTCCCCACTTCTTTCTGCTTTAACTGACACAGTTCCCTGACGTGCTCCTTCTGTGATTCATTATACTTCTTGAATGCCACCTTTTTCTCCCTAACCTTCCCTGCCACCTCTTTTGAGAACCATAGTGGTTTTTTACTCTGTTTTGTTTTCTTTATTTGTTTCACACAAAGGCTTGTTGCCTCCATGATGGCAGTTTTGATTTTTCTCCATTGTTCTTCTACCCCTCCTTTCTGGCCATTTGCTAGTGCATTCCTTAATGCAACATAAGCAGGAAAGGGAGGGAAAAGCAGGGCATGGGGAGAAGGTGTGGAGGGCCATGAGTGCTAATGCAAGGAGCCTTGGAAACAAAATTCCAGACGAGTAATGGACTATCATGGTAGAGGCTAACCTGGATATAGCAGTGATAACATAATCATGGTGTACTGAGTACCACAACTGGGACATGACCATACTGGACAACTCTTTGTTTAGGGACGGGGAGGGGAGGAGGGGTTGCATTATATGTGGAGGAGCAAATTAAGGCTACAGAGGTACAGGGGACTAAGAGGAAGAGGAGAGGGTAGAAATGCTGTGGTTCTGGAGACAAGCTCTGGGACTGCTGTCTATACTAGGGTAGTGCACAGACCTCCAGCACAAGGGGAGTAAATGGATACAGCACTAGGGGAAACCATCAGCAGGATGGCGATTAAGGAGGAGGTTCTGCTAGTTGGAGACTTCAATCTGCCAGATATGGAAAGGGACCCTCCAGCTGTGACTTCGGCAAGGAGCAGGGCCATCCATTACTCCCTACAAGGGGCTTCTCTCATGCAGTTAGACAAATAACCTGTAGAGGATGGAGCTGTGTTGTACCTGGTGCTTGAAAACAGGGATTGCATTGCAGTCATTACATTAGACAGTGACCCAGGGTACCAGTCACTGCTGGACAGTGTGTTTCAACAGAGGAACAGAAGCAGAGGGGAGCCATATGAGGATGAAGGTCCTGCATCTCAAAAAGGTGGATACTAAAGAAATGGGAGATTGCTTCAGAAATTACCTTGAAGGGGAGAATTGCCAAGGAGGACTAGATGCACAGTGGGGAAAAATAAAGGAGGGCATAATTAGGGCAACCAGCCTCTGCATGAAGGAAAGAAGCAAAAGCACAAGGAAAAGAGACTATTACAGTTCTCCTCAGAAGTGGCAAAGGTGATGAAAGAAAAAAAGGGTGGCATTCAAGAGGTACAAAGAATTGCAGAGGGAGGACAGGGAAATATGCTAAAGCAAATCAGAAGAATGCAGGCATGGTGGTTAGGAGTGCAAAAGCACAGACAGGAGAAATAAATTTCAGAGGGGTAGTTAAAGGAAATAAAACTTTTTCCAGGTACGTAAGCTAGAAGAGGAAAGCAAGGCGGATATAATGAGGATCAGAAGGGTGGAAGGGGAAGACTGCAGAGAAGGGGATCAAGAAAAAGTTGTCATCTTATACAGGTACTTCTGCTCGGTTCCATGTCATAATAGTGATCACAAAACAGCAGTCGCTATTATGGCGAGTGTATATAGCTGAAAAGCAAATCTGCGATACATACTTCCAGGTGACCCAACATCCAAAATACTGAAAAGCATTTATTTTGTACCCCTGCCCCCCCACGAGGGGCTTTGCCCCCCACACCACCCTGAAATTAGATTCTCAACTCCAAGGGAGTGCATGTCGGGGAAGGGGCAAAATCTGAATTTCGTGAAAAAATTAAGTCCCGCTGCCACAGGCAGTGGAAAAATTTCCATGCTCCCAGCACTAGCCCTGAACCCGGTACCTACTGCACCAGAGTTAGCCACCCACACCACTACACCACACAGCTAGCTAGGTGGCAGCAGGCATGTCAGTCCCCTAAAACTGCTTCCCTGTCCCTCCCCTTCCCCTGCTATTCCCCCCTTCCGGTCATCCTTCCCTAAGCTCACTTTTGTGTAGGATCACTACCCTTGCAGGGTAGCTCATGGGTAAAGCATTGAATATGATTCGCCATTTTGAGGGTCGCCCATATTCAGTTACTATCCTCACTGGATACTCTTCTGCTCAGTCTGTACAGAAGAGAAAGAAGGGGATGAAACACCAGGGAGAAGCAGGAATGTGGGGAAGGGAAGGTGCACACAAAGCCATTTTCAGAGGAAAAAGTCCTGAAGGACTTGATACCCTGAAGGTGGATAAGGCTATTGGACTGGACAGAATACACCCAAAGCTACTAAAAGAACTCAGGGGTGTTAGCTGCCCCACTGGCATCAGACTTGTTCAACAGCTTGTTAGAAACAGGTGTAGTGCTGGAGGACTGGAGATGGGCTGATGTGGTCCCTCAACAGAGAAGAGGCTAGCAACTATAGACTGGTCAGTCTTACTTCAGTGGTGGGGAAATTAATGGATACCCTACTGAAAGAAAGACTGGTTGAGCAGCTAGAATCCAGTGGACTGCAGGACTACAGGCAGCATGGATTCATGGAGGGAAGGCCATGCCAAACTAATCTAATAGACTTCTTTTGCTGGATGACAAGAGAAATAGATCAGAGGAGGGCAGTGACATGGCCTGTCAAGAGTTCAGCAAGGTCTTCGACACTGTGCCACACAGGAGGCTGACTAGGAAGTTGACCAGCTAAGAAGGGGAATCTAAAGTGGTAAACTGGGTTAGAAATGGATTACCAGATAGGAGACAGAGGGTGGTGGTTAAAAGCACTTGTTCTAATGCTGGAAGTACGATCAGAAGGGTACCACAGGGCTCAGTACTGGGACCAGCCCTTTTTAATGTCCTCATAGGAAACATTGCAGAAGAACTGGCGGGGAAGGTATGCCTTTTTGCATGTGACACCAAAATATGCAATACGGTGGACAAAGAGGGGGTGGAGAAAATGTGCATGGATCTTGGGAAACCCAAGGAGTGGTCAAAGACATGGAAATTGGGGTTAAATGCCCAAAAGTACAAAATCATGCACCTAGGGCATAGGATCCCGGTGCTGAGAATAGGGTGGGGGGAGTTACTGAAGGTCACTAGACAGGAAAGTGACCCTGAGGTTATCATATCAGAGTACCTCAAAGTGGCAAGGCAGTGTGACAAGTCAATGAGAAGGGCTAGTGGGATGCTGGATGCATAGGGAGGGATATCTCCAGTAGGAGGAGGGAGTTGGTGTTGCCACTGTATTGCTCCATGGTGCACCTGCATCTGGAGCACTATGTCCAATTTTGAGACTGCACCTCAGACAGGACATGGCTGACAGACTACAGGGTAGAAGCAGTCCAGAGGATGGCAATGACAATGGTGCAGTGTTTGCATGGGGAGCCGTAGGAAGAGAAACTGAGGGATCTCAACATGTACAGTCTGGAAGAAAGGAAATAGTAGATGTAATCAAGACCTACAAATACCTCAAAGTGGTGAACAGGGTGCAGATGGGGAGTGTCTTTCAAACAGTGATGAGCAACAGGACCAGAGGACATGTGATGAAGCTGAAGGGGGAGTTGTTCAAGAGAGATTTGAGGAAATATTTTTTTACCTGAAAGGGTGGTAGATGCCTGGAACAGACTGCTAGCAAATATGTTGGAGGCTAGAATGGTGGATACCTTTAAGCATGCATGACATAGAATTAGGGATATTTTAGAAAAGAGGCTGGGAGTGTAGAGGGTCACTGGAAACCAAACTGTCTGAGGAACAAGCATAGGCAGGGAACACTTTGGCAGACTGAGTGGAAGGGATGTCAGCAGGATTTTAAAAGTGGAGCGAGGGGGTGGGGCACATGCCCTCATCAGTGACTTCAGCCAAAAAGGGGAATCCAGGGGGAGGTGCCCCCTATAATACATTTTGAAGAATTTGGTGCAAAATTATGCATTTTAGAAGTGCTTTCTATTAAATCTGAAGCAAGGCAAGCATAGGGATTATGTAGATGAAATCCTGAAATACACTGCAGGTGACTTGAACCAAGGAACTGGAACATACTTAATGTATTGCCTTAGTCTTAGAACAAAGTGCTCACAAACACAGAAAAAAAAAATAACAAGTTTCCTTTCACCTCCCCCCCCCAAGCCAAATGGTGCCTGGGAATAGGGGTAATTTATCACTAGAATACATTTTGAAAAATTTGGTGCCAAACGGCACATTTTAGAAGCATTTTCTAAGAAATCTGCAGCAAAACAAGCATAGGGATTGTGTAGATCAAACCCTGAAATACACAGCAGATCACTTGAACTAGGAAACTGGAACATACCTGGGTTATTGCCTTAGTCTGAGAACCAAGTGCTCACAAACACAGACAGAAAAAGATAAACAACTTCCCATTTTTTCCCCAACCCAAATGGTTCCTGGGCATGGGGTGGTATTTACCGCTGCAAGAAATTTTGAAGAATTAGGTGCCAAATGGTACATTTTATAAGTATGTGCTATGAAATCTGCAGTAAGACAAGCACAGGGATTTCATAGCTGAAACCCTAACATGCACAGCAGGTGACTAAGTTGAACCAGGGAACATACTTACTGCTTTAGTTTCAGAACTGTCTGTACAGAAAGACAGAAGGAAAACAGACTAATTGTTAACTTTTTTTTTCCAAAACAAAAGGGGGCATGGTGGGTGGGCCACTGGGGGTGGGGTGGGGGGATTTGCCCAGTGGAAGAAATCCAGAAGAAAGAAGAATATGTGGCAAAGGATGACCATTAGAAACACGCTATGTAATTTGCATCAAGAAAAACACAGGGAGTTAGTAGCTGAAAATCCTGCAATACAGAACATGACTTGAATCAGTGAACATCGTTGCTTGTCTCAGTCTTTATCAGGTTGTCACATGCCAACTGCAAAAGATCCAAAGAAAACAGTCAAACTGCTGAAATGTTTTCTATGAAAAATAAATATATTGTGATATGTGTGCAAGACACAGATACCAAAAATATTTCATTCTTTCATTCTCCAACAATTGAAAATACACACAAGTCGACAGACATCAGAGACTACTAAAAAGGGCTTGAATGTGATACAATCTTAAAGTTCAAACAGGGTCAGCTGAGCACACACAGCACAACTGTTTGATCCTGACATATAATTGAAGGATTTTCTGCAGTGCTGGCAGTAGCAGGAAGCAAAAGATCAGAATGTCTGTTTGACAGTTTGGCAAATCTGTCAATGACTTCATCTGCATTTATTAGTTTTGTTGCCTCACACTCAGTTGCTAATGCAGTTGTTCTGACCTATTGTGTTTCCCAGGTATGTTTTTTTTTTTTCATTTTAGAGCACTGAAGGATCGTTCAAATGAATATGTGGTGAATGGTATGGTAAGTGCAATAGTACACAACTGGTGGATGCCAGGAAGCATAGCCAGTGGCAGTGAATCAAGCAATGAAGAGATGTTCCATGGACAGTTTTCCACAGGCAACCTTTCAATAAACCTTTGTGCTACAAGCAGTTCTTCTTCAGGAAGTTGTACTCCATGATAATTGCACATAACCTTTAGTGTTGTCTTATCTAAAAATAAAGGACTCGCTGGTTTCAAAGCATGTACTGCTTCAGTAGGGCTACCCCCTGTTTTGAAATTGCCATCTCAATTCCAAAATCATTTTGTCTAACACTGGATAGTAAATTTTAGTTTGTTAATCTGTTTCTGATGTAACTGGCTGCTGTTCCCTAACTATTCTGTCAACGACATATGCATCAAAATGAGCTGCTAAGTGACGGGTATGTCATGGATGGGTCCTTTGCTCTGTTGCAGCATCAGTAGCTATGTTAAGTTGCACAGCAAATGCTGTTGCTTCATAGAGTAAATCTTTACATTCGTCTCCATTTTGGAATGAAACCAGAGTATCAATAAATGCTTCTATTGCAATGCCAGCACTGGCTAGATCTAGCTCTTTAGTCCACAGTAGGTTGTGGAGTCCTTCTGCAAACCTGAGAATGTGTTTAAACAGGAAAAGACAAAATACAGTGTCGAATGACATCATGAAGTTCATTTGTGCTTACACAACCAGATGAGATGATGCTTGTGTGACTTGATTTGCTTTGTGGCTTTCCACCTCTCTATCCATGTGATATACTACCCTGTAGGGGAATGGCACAAGGAACCCTAGAGGAGGGTTCCCCCCTTACAAGTGCTGAGGGAATGATTGCATCGGCTAAAGGTAGATTAGGAAGAAGCCCACAGGTAAGAGAGATGAGTCGCTGGAGGAGGAGGGGTGGATGGTGCGCAATGAAAAACAAATCCTGGAGAGACCCAGGATGAATGACCTTTTAAATCTGATGGGGGAGTAACGTAGTTACTCTGCCCATTGAACCTCGGGCTTAAAGCCCTCCCATTCAATTGTGCTTACACAACTAGGTGAGATGATGCTTGTGTGACTTGATTTGCTTTGTGGCTTTCCTCTCTATCCATGGGATATACCACCCTGTAGGGTCAATGACACAGGAACCTCAGGAGGAGGGTCCCCCCTACAGGTGCCATGGCAATGATTGCATTGGCTAAAGGTAGTTTAGGAAGAAGCCCAAAAAGAATACCCAATTGGGTGTAGAGCATCGAAAAGGTGAGGATGATGAATGAATGAATTCTTAGATGATAAGGGTGGACTTCCTTAGGAGAGAGGGGAAAGCCAGGGGCCACCATCCACCTCTATCAAACAGTGGAACCTAACTAATTAACCTAAGAAAGTACTAACTCTAACTAATACTATGACCACTGGCATGGAGGAGAGGAAAAACCCCTTTGAGGAGGAAATCTCTGAGGATCCAAGACCTAGGTCGCCTTCCCTCCAGGCTGACGACAGTTGATTTGAGGATGTATGTCATTAAAGAGAAGGATTCATTAATAAGAAGGATATGAGTAGGGAAGATGATGACGGGATAGGAAAAAACCCCAAAAAGAAAACACAGATTGAAGAAGGAACATGAGGCAGCGGGGATCCGAGGGGGTATGCTCGAGTAGTCAATGGGAAGGAGTAGATCCAAGTAGAAGTGAGAGGAGCAAGGGTATCCAGATGTGCTCATGAGAAGACTGAGGATGATGCAGATTGATGATGATGATTGTCACAGGAGTGCAACAGTTCAATATGAGAAGACCGGGGAAGAGGAGACGGGAATGAACTTGAAATTGAACTTAAACAATGGTGGAGAGCACACAGCCAGCCTGTAGCCAAGGGCAGTGGACAGGAAGGCATAGCCATGAGTGGAAATAGAGTTGAATCGAGGTGACTAAGAAAGATGAAGACGGACGATAATGATCGCTGTAGGAGCGCAGCAGGTCAATTAGGTAGCATGAGACCTAGTGAGAGGAAGCACAAAAGAAATATCGATTGCAGGCCAGATGGAGGCAGCTGAGGAATACGAGTCAGCTGAGGCATACTGACTGAGCAATTGAAATAGATGAGCAGGTCGAGGCAAGGTATCGTGGACCTGAGAGGGCTATGATAGGTATGCTCAAAAGAATTCTCAATTGCAGGCTTGAGACAGTGCTCAAGTAAGCGATGGAAATACATTAACTCTGAGGTAAGGATGAGGGAACGATGACCAGAACCATGAACCTGATACATGCGGCATGAGGGCCGCGGGTCGATGAGGTGACATATGATTCATGATAGGTATGCCCAAAAGAAATATTGATAGCAGGCCAGACTCAATTGAAGGCCAGATGGAGTCAGCCAGAGACAGCCAAATGAAGTGGACAGCAGCGAGCGGGCAATGAGAGGACCAAACGGCAAGTATGCAGGATTAAAGCGAAGGCTAGAGCGAGCGATGAGAGTGAAGCAGATGATGATGGAGAGCAGCCATGAAGGCTGGAATGGGTAAATAGTGATTGTAGGCCTGGAGTGGAGGGAATCCTTGATAACTGGTGAGAAGACGATAGTCAGGAACCTGAATAGATGCAGCAAGAATGCCACGGTTCGATGAGAGAGCATAGGATTCATGATAGGTATGCCCAAAAGAAATAGTGATCTCAGGCCTTTAGTGGAGCGAATCCTGGATGGCCAGTATGGGATGAGAACTGCAGGATTGATTATGTGATGACTGATGGTGATGATTGGTGAGGAAGTGGACCCTGAGGGCCCATACCGAAGTGAAAAGGTACGAAGGTGCTCAGGAGAATCTGGAGAGAGAAGAAATCCGATGGGAATTCGATGAGAGGTATACTGACTAAGTGATATAACTAGAGGTGCAGGTCGAGGCGAGGTAGCATGGACCCAAAAGGGTCATGCTAGAGGAGTCGATGTGAAGGAGTAGTAAAGACACTGGAAGCGAGTCGAGGGAAATTGGCAGACACTGAATGCAGGAAGCATGAGCAGGAGGGGAGATAAAAGGAGCAGGGAAGCATAAACAAACCTCCTAACCTCGCAGCGAGAAGGAATAGAGCATTGGCCGTCAAGAGCAGAGCAAATGGCCAGAATGTGTAGCACAGTGTCAGGAAACATTTTTTTTTTAATTTTTTGACAGTGTCCCTTTAACAGTTATACTGAGAATAGTGGAAAATCTTCAAAAATGCTTAGATTTAACTGGAAGAACTTCAAAATATAGAGTAGTGTCCCATATAAAACACAGTCCACTGTACATGCAGAACTGAGCCCAGAAAATCTGAGCACCAGAAATGATTCGTCATTAGTCTCACAGGTCCCACCAAGTCCACTGAAACTTAAAAAAAAATTACACAAGGGTCTGAGATTGTACAGCGGTAAAAGTGCTGCTGAAGAGGACATTGAAACAAACACGTGTCTTATTTATTGTTAAATTAATTACAGTGCAGCTGGAGCCCTGCATTAAGAAGCATGCTGGATATGACAGACTACTCACATGAGAAAGCAATGTCCTGAAGCTGCAAAACGGTGGGTCTGGCAAGTCATCCTACTGATAATGCTGCTCGAGGGAAGGAGATGGCCCCATCAGGGAAACTGAAGCAGGGCTCGAAACAGGGAGGTAGGAAAAGCAGAGCGAGTAGGGCCACAGAATAGTAATGATGGATTGCTGTATGTAGGAGGTCGACATGAGGATAATGACAATGTGATCACCAATACATGCCGAACCTGGAAGTTTGGGATACAGTAACTGAGCTAGAGGTGCACCCGCAGTAGATGCTTCAGGCAGTGAGCACGGATGCAGTCAGTGGAGCAGAGTAGGGTAGGGAAATCAAGCAGGCACAGGGGGATAATGTTGCACCTGAAGAGGGGGCCAGCACACAAGCAGAGTGACCACAGGAGGAAGAAGCAGGGCGGGGAACACAAAATAAAGCCACAGCGTGGCAAAGAAATGAAGGGGGAAAGAAGGGATGGGGAAATAGAGGACAGATGGAGTGAGTCCGGGGAGTGAGCATGCAGAAGCCAGCAACCAAGGACTCTGTACTCCAGAGCTGCCACTTGCCAGCTGTAGGGAATGCGGTGAAGGAGCAGAGCCAAAACAAAATCACAACATGCAGGAAGGGAGGCAGGTGCGAGCGAGCACAGAGGAACTGCGGGAATGAGAGAGAGAATAAAAATTATTGTTATAGAAACAGTGGTAGGAGCTGGTTAGGCAAAGCGCTGCAACGGGGTCAGACAGTAAACAAAGGAAAAGCAGAACAAATGAGGGAACAGAGAGGGAGAACAGCCGACGGAGCCTGTGGCTGCAACGAAAAATGAATCCTGGAGAGGCCCAGGATGAGTGACCTTTTAAACCTGATGGGAGAGTGACGTAGTTGCTCTGCTCATTGAACCTCAGGCTTAAAGCCTTCCTGTTGTAAAGTCCCAGTGCATTGGGTGTATTTCCGTCGTCACACTGTGAGAGATAAGAGATTATGGACTCATATGAATGCTTCAGTGTGCTCTCATAGTGTAGCTCTTTTCTGACATCCCATCTGGTGCTACTCAGAGCTGACACCTTGAATGTTCTGTTAAGTCTCATTTCTTGCTGTACCTGTTTCAGTCTATCACTGTGCACTATAGATGTTGAAAAGAATGTATGCATGTATGCATTGCACAAATCCAAAGAAATCTTTTAGTTCGGGGATGCACTGGCATGAGTCCACAAGAGTTAGATTTAACGTATGTGCATAACAGTGAACATACACAGCATGAAGCATGAAGCTTGACAATGCCTATTAAGCTGCTACTGACTCCAGACTTATGTACCCTCCCCTACCCTTGTGACGATGATCCTTTGTAAATGAGCTTTTAGCTCAAAGGCTGTAATTCTGATTACTAAATAAATAAATAAATAAATGAAGGTGCTCCTTTCTGAAGAGTTTCTGAACACCATGAAGATGACCACTCATGACACTTGTGCTGTCATAAGCTTAGGCAACAAAAGTAACATCTGGCTCAAAGATATCAAGTTTTTCAAAGTTTCATTAATGTTACTACACAATCCCCTTGCATCCAGTTCTAAGACTTTAACAAAGCATAGAAAACATTCAACAGGTTTATGGTTACGAACATATCTCACACAGATGCTCATTTGTTCCTGACAGGAATCATCACATAAAACTGATACAAATTTAACATTTTTGGCTTCTTGCACAATTGCATCTGTAATACAGGATGCAGCAGAATGAATTGGACAATTCTGTGATTCGGCTTACATGTACTGCATGTTGCATTTGATGGGATGAACTCATTAAGTTGAAGAACTCTATTAAACTTTTTAATCAAGTCTAAAGTCTCCCTGAAGTTTCCTTTATTAACACTTTGTTCATCCTCATCCTCATTGTGACCATAAAAAGGTAGCCCTGACTGACCCAAATATAGAATGACTTTTACTAGCCTTTTCATCTAATTCCTTCTTTGCTGAATTTCCTTAACCTTGCCCTTGTCTACCTGCATTATGATGTTACCTGTTTCCTGTGTGCTCGTATATGCAGAACAAGTAGCCATTGAACTTCTATTATAGAGTGGCATGATGTGTGTGCCCTGAATTTCTCCAATGCCTTTTTCCAGTTCTGAAACCCTCAAGTTGTAAAGGCTTTATCAGTACATCCCTGCCCAAGCATGAAGCATCTACATGCAAAGCAGAAAGCACTCTGTTTTTCACAGCTGTACTCCAACCAACAGAAATCTTTGTACCAGTGATGGCTAAAACCCCGTCTTTTACCTCCATAAGTTTTGGTACTGAAATTAGTCATAGGCTGAACAGGGCCTTTCTCTTTATTGCCAAGATCAGTAGGAGGGTTATCATCAATGTGAGGTACTGGAAGGACCCGGACAAGTCTAATTCAACAGAGGAGGTACAGTAGTGCAAGACTGTTCAATGAATACATTAATAGTGCTGTTAGTACTAAGACTGTCAACTCAATGACTTACTGTCTCAGTTGTTTGCTCGTTACAAGATGTATCATTATCAATTATTATGTCTTTGCACATGGTCTCATTCAAAGATGAATCAGATGCTGATGAAGGACTGATTCTTGGCCTTTTTGCCAGCGGTTCCCATATTAAAGAAAGACTTTATGCGACAACTCATTTTGTTTTGGACGTTTTTTTCTACTTTAAATCAGTTCAACGCCAAATTAATAAAAGTGCTAATTTATTATTCTATGGTGGTACCTACGTAGGTAGGACAGCCTGGCTTCCTCTACACTCATACCTCTCTCCTTATTTAAAATCTGTTTTTTGTTTTATTCTCTCTTTTTTTGAGGCAGTGGAAGTCTGCAGGTAATGGCAGGGAAGGCTGGGTCCCCATACACTCCCAGCTCTCTCCTTATTCACAATCTTTTTTTTTTTTCAAGCAACAGTGGTCTGCAGGTAATGGTAGGGCAGGCTGGGTCCCCCTACACTCACACTTCTCTCCTTATTTAAAATCTTTTTTTTATTTTATTTTTTTTATAATTTTTTTCAGGCAATGGTGGTCTGCACGTAATGGTAGGGCAGGCTGGCTCCTCCTACACTTACACCTCTCTCCTTATTCACAATTTGTTTTTTATTATTTTCTTCAGACACTGGAGGATTGCAGGTAACAGTAGGACAGGCTGTCTTCCACTACACTCACATCTCTCTCCTTATTCAAAATCTGTTATTTAATTTATTTTTTTTCTTTTCAGGCAACAGAGGTCTGCAGGTAATGGTAGGGCAGGCTGGCTCCCACTACACTCAAACCTCTCTCCTTATTCACTATCTGGTTTTTGTTTCATTTTTTTTTTTTGGGGGGGGGCAATGGTTGTCTGTAGGTAACCGTAGAGCAGGCTGGCTCCCCTACACTCACACCTCTCTCCTTATTCACAATTAGATTTTTATTATTTATTTATTTTTTTAGGCAATGAAGGTATGCAGGTAACAGTAGGGCAGGCTGGCTCTAGCTACACTCACACCTCTCTCCTTATTCAAAATGTGGGTTTTGTTTTATTTATTTATTTTTTCAGACAACGGTGGTGTGCAGGTAATGGTAGGGCAGGCTGGCACCCCTACACTCACACCTCTCTCCTTATTCACAATTTTATTTATTTATTTTTTTCAGGCAATGGAGGACTGCAGGTAACAGTAGGACAGGCTGGCTCCCCTTACCCTCACACCTCTCTCCTTATTTACAATCTGTTTTTATTTTTGGGGGGCAATAGAGGTCTGCAGGTAATGGTATTACAGGCTGGCTTCCCCTAGACTCACACCTCTCTCCTTATTCATAATTTTATTTTTATTTTATTTTTTTTTCAGGCAATGGAGGACTGCAGGTAATGGTAGGGCAAGCTGGTACCCCCTACATTCACATCTCTCTCCTTATTTACAATCTGGTTTCTATTTTTTTTTCAGGCAATGGAAGTCTGCAGGTGACAGTAGGACGGGCTGGCTCCCCTCACCCTCACACCTCTCTCCTTATTCAAAATCTTTTTTTTTTCAGGCAACAGTGGTCTGCAGGTAACATTAGGGTAGGTTGACTTCCTCTATGCTCACGTTCTTTCTCTCCTGTTTTGTCACAATCTTTTTTTTTTTTTTTTTTGGTTCAGACAAGGGTGACTAAGGGTAGGCAGGCTGACTCCCCCTATGCTGCCTCTCTCCTTTCTCCCCAAGTCCTCAAATAAAATTTGTTTTTCTTTAGTTGCAGTGAGTTTCTACTGCTGTTGCAGTCCACTATAGCTCCTCCCTCTCTCTCTCCTTTGTCTCTCCTTTCTTTCTCTCAATATGAATTTTTGCAGTCTCTCTCAACAGTCATACTACAAGTATAATCTGATCTGACTTGAATAGATGCTATTGCTATTACAGTTATATCACGCAGTTCAAGAAGACAACAACAAAATCTTTGAAGTCCACTCCCAAGACTCAACCAACACAAATCAATAATCACACACGCTACAGAAATGTAGCACTGTAGCAGGCCAGCCAGCCAGGCAGGCACAGCTCCTGCTGTCTGATCTCTGTACTATTTTCCCCTCCCCCTCGTCCAAACAACTTGCTCCCGCTCAACATATTTTTTATAAATTCAACTTTATTTTTCTTTTATAAAAAGTGCCATGCACTGTGTGTGGTGCAGTGCTGATGAATGAACTCAAATGTAGAACTGTGTCTGAATGAAACTTCTGGAGTCCTAGGCTCATAGCTCTCTCTCAAGATGCAACCGCATATGCTCTCCATACACATTTACCACTCCTAACAAAATGACGACCTGACTACGGTAAGTAGAGTAAAGAAGACAGACAGCAGCACCACCCAGCTCTGCCACTGTCCAACTAGAGGGGGCACAATGGGTCATCTGATGATATAGACTATTGATCAGATGACCCATGGGAGATGCTGAGATGGATTGTGAGGGGCTGGGAGGGGAGGCAGGGATCATGCATGATTGCAGGTGCAAGCATGCATGATCAGGATTGGCATTCATTGGTGCCTGCCTGACCATGACCACACATGCGTAAACTGCAATGGCAATGAACGTCAGTAGCAGAGAGAAGAAGGCACCATCGGGAGCGAGGCTGGAGGGGTGTAGGAGCCACATGGCAGCCTGTCAGTCACACAGTAAATGACAACTTTGTTTTCCAGCTGAGGCTGAGCCAAGGCAAAATGGATCCTCCCCCTAACTCTGCTCGGCAGTTGGCAGATGCAGTCCGTTCTCTTCTAGCCAGCGTTCCATTCCTCCTCCTATTTTGCAAGTGCCACCCATACAACACACCACAGGCAAATATTATTTGGCTTTGCTGCCGGTGGTGTATATCATGGGTGGCACTTGTAAAATAGGAGGAGGAATGGAGTGCTGCCTAGAGGAGAATGGACTGTATGCTTCTCTTGTCGGTCTTTATTACTGTGTGGCTTAATGTGGCTGAAATTGAATATGCCACTGTGGGAAAAGACGAGGAGGGACCAGAATGAACTGGGGGGGCACATGCCCTCATTTGTCAGGCTAAAAATGTCCCAGCTAGGTGGGCCAAGTGGACCTTTTCTGCCAACAAATTCCATGTTTCTATGTTTCGGTTTGCAGTTTGCAATAAACAATGGACTCCATATTCAAAGGGTTGGCACGGCACTAGCCAGGGTAGAACCACTGCTAACCTGGAGTAGTTCTGGTGCTCCGAGTAAAGCTATATTTACATATTCAGAGGCTCCCAGAGTGCTGCCCAAACCTGGCAGCCTGATCAAGCTAACAATACCACTACAGTTATACAAATGAGGGATTCCTCCATGCATAACAGTGCAGCAGTGCTAAACAGCCACCAGAACAGCACTGTTTACTGCCACCAACAAACTTGTCTTAACCTAGTGCTAAGGCCTCACCCACACCTCCTAAAGGCTGGGTGGCTGTACTGCAGCTGCCTCCCTCTGTGTCCATTGGACCGCCCTCCTCATGATCTCCCCACCATATGTTTATGTATAATCCACTGGTAGTCTAGTGGACCCCCATTCAGCCCATCCATAATTGTATTACTCATTCCCTGGTGGTCTAGTGGCCCTCCCCCCGATCACCCCTGTCATAATTGTAATGCTGTATTAATTCCCTGGTGTCTAGTGGATCCCCTCCACCCAATCGCCTCATCATAGACTTATTACTAATTCCCTGGTAGTCTAGTGGGGTTCACTCTTGTCACAATGACAAGGTAAAGAGCAACCATCATTAGGGCACCAGCACAATTCCAACATCAAACATTGTGCCTGGTCATTGTACCACTCAACCCCATCACCCCAAATGCCCCAGGACATATCCGGGCTATTTGCAGGAGGCTGTACACCCAGAACCCCTTGCAGCCCTAAACTTTATTATAATCACCTCCACATTGGAGATGTATGGGGCAAGGGGCACAACAGCACCATCCCTGCTGAGCACCATGAAATACAGTTTGCCAGCATGACAAGTGAACTGGTTGTAGAACCCTAATGATGGCACCCAAATAAAGTCACCCATCTAATGATATACCATCTAGTAGACCCCCACCCTTAATCACCTTGGAACCTTTGGACATCTATGCTCCTTGGTGGGATAGCGCCCCATCACCAAGCATGAACACCATATCTCCCATTGCAAATAATACTGCTCATTTGTTGAGGACTCCCTGCTCCCCACACACACACACCCCTCACCCTGGACAACACTCACCTGAAAATCTGTATCAGATCGGCTGCTGGCACAGCCCTACACTCACCAACTCATCCAGCCACCATCTGAAAGTCGCAGATCATGATCACAGCGACTTTATTTACTATCTACTATCTCCTGTAGGTCACATGTAGCCTTGGGCTGTGTTGGTACTGCCCATTTTCACTTTTATGCTGTGCTGGCACAGTCCGATATTCAGTGAGTTAGTCTGCTCCATTAATGCATGCTAATGTGCTGAATATAGCACAGAGCCAGCCATGTACTGTTTTTGATGCAGTGCTAGAAGCTGTGCAGCACAACTGGCTGGCTCTGGAAATTGGGGTCAATATTGTTTAAAAACATGGGCCTGGAAGCTGGAGGAAAAGAGGGGGTTAATCAGTTGCAAGTTACCTTATGCAATCCCCCTCTGTAGCAGTGCCCCTGGGAGCTATTGTTCTGTGGGTCACTACCACCTCTGAGATCCCACACTAATGATGAAACACTGGTCCAATCAAGGGACATAAAGGATGAATTATACCACACAGTGAGCAGTAAATTATTTAGCTGATACCAGTAATAAAACTATGGTTTCAAGTATGAGACAAGAACCAATGTCTGAGTAGCCAGGAATTACACTAAAGTCCTGATGCAGGCCTGATAGCTGCATTACACAGGTTCTTTCAGTGGTGCATGTGATGAAAACTAGCAAGCTTACAATGTAGCCCCCCAACAGCCCATATTGTGCTACCGCAATTTAAAGAACTTGAAATCCAAATAGAAAATACTTGAATACCAACTTGTAATCCAAATAAGGTAACCAAACTGGAAAAATACAGAAGACCCCAGCCAGCAATGCCAGCACTCATGTTACCCATGGATGCAACAGTTCAGTCAAGGTGGGGAATAGCACACAGTAGCAGGTTGGGCAGCAGTCAGCAACAGGCTCCAGTGGCCTGGGGATGAAGAATGTCGGACTCTCTCAGATGTTTTTAACAGCACAGCCTTTCTGGCTCAGCTTTCAGTCACTGGAGTACTACACAGCAGCTTTGAGGTTCCCAAGGAGCCCAGACCCAAGGAGCAACACCCTCAGTCCAACTCACCTCCAGGTCAAGAGTCCCCATGTAGGCAAGGCACATACCCCATGGCTTCCTGTTCCCTTATCCACCCCGTTAGATAAGGGCTAGCAAGTTCCTTACCTAACTGCAAAGCAACATCGGTAGAATGCAGGTCTCTGTTTCCACTTTGTACAGCTCAAGAGAGAAGGTGGTAGTAGAAACATGTGGTGACATGGTAAAGTCATGTTGTGAGTGGAGAGGGAACAAGTATGTGAAATTAGTCATATTGGAGCAAGTATAATTTGCCCACTTCAATTTAAATAAAGAAAGTGCTTCTGGAGTAGGAAGGTATGCTCGCTCTTTTTATTCTCACTATGCAGTGAAAGCCATCAGCAGTTTGCAGATGCCTGTTGCCACCTTCTCTCTTGTCCATTTCATATAGCGTGGCACTGCTGTCCCCAGCTGTGGCTCCAGACATCATTTTGTACAGTTCAGCAGCTTCAGTCTGCAGCAATACCCCATTAGCACAGACTCTCAGTGATCTCTTTCAACAGGTGTCTCTCTGGCACAGTCTCACAGCTTTCACTACACAGGTGCCTTTCCCTGGCACAGTCATGAACAGCATAAGCCTAGGATAAGGCTCACAGTGGTTTTGCAGGATGAACCCTGGTGAGGGCTCACATCATTTTTGGCCTGGTTAGGCCATCACTTGATCTCACCAGCAACAGGTTCAAACATCTCAGTGTCTCTCTCAGACTACCACAAGCTCCTTGAAAACCCAGAAACTTATTTCCTTCAGTTCTGTGTTCCATTGCACAGACAGGCTGTCCATCCATCATTCTACTCTGTCCCACCCTCTGACTGGCCCTCTTTGCTCACTAGTATAGCAGGGAGGGCCTTTGGCATCACTGGCCCCAACAATTCTTTGCTGCTGCTGCTGGTTGGGCTTTCTAGCTCACCACCTGGATGGCCAGCAGGGTTAAGGGCCATAGAAATGGCTGCCCCCATATCCTGCCCTTTGCTCCAATAAGGTGGAGCTCCTCTGCAGCACTAGGCCAGCCAAGCTGGAGTTTGTGGCACTCATAGGGACAATTTTCAATCAATTTTATGAGTATTAGTATGGGGCTCACACCACAGGCAACACTGATAACAACCATATCATCTATGTGCAGACAACAGCAAAGTTGGTCACTGCAGGCTATTGTTGGTTATCAGCCCTCTCAACATACAATTACTGTGTGGAAAAATTAACATTGATGATGACAAGATATTCAAAAGACCCCACCCAGGAGTGCCAGGGCACAAATGGATCTGAATCCCAGAGATTGACATTCATCCTTTGTGCAAAAGATATGACCCTGATGAACTGACAAACTTCAGTAAACCACGTCACCTGGTGGACAGCTTGGGCTCCTTGTCAGCCTATGTACCTGTGGCCTACTACAATGTTGTGTCCCTCAGTAAACCCACTTTGCCACAAATTAGCCCTCAAAACTGCTGAAGAGAACAAGTGGAGGATACTGCAGAGACAGTGTAGAAACCATCCGAAGGGGGACGCCTTGAATTTGTCAATGTGAATAATCCTGACACCACCCTGCTACTGAGAAAGTGGAGCAAATTAAGAGTGCATAAAGGCTTGATTTAAGGAGAGCCACAGAGCAATGATGGGCCAAGGCTAAAACACTTGTTACTGCCAGTCAAGTTCTGAAAACTGGCTTTCAAAGACCTGCATGATGAGTTAGGACACTTGGGAATTGACAGAATGTTAGACCAAGTTAGAAGAACATTCTATTTGCCCCGGATGAGCACAGAGGTGAATAAGTATTGCAAACAATGTGTGAGATGCATCCAGTGGAAAATGCTGCCTATCCAAGCAGCCCCCTTTGCTGAACATTACCACAAGTGCCCCCATTGACTTGGTTTGCATTGACATTTTGAGCTTGGAACCAGACAAAAAAAACACATTGCCAACACACTGGTGGTGACAGATCAGTACTCCAGGTATGCCCAAGCATTTCCTGCAAATGCTCAAAAGGGGGGGGGGGCGTATTGTTTAACCAAGAAAGGCACACTAAGCCAGAGCGGTGTTTCCAGGTGCAACCTGGGAGCACCAGGAAGCATACCTCTCAACTGTCCCTGATTTTCAGGGAAGTCCCTGATTTTGACTCAAAATTTTCCTCTGTCCCTCATAAAATTTATGTTTTTATTACTGAACAGTGGGGATTGTAAGCATAAAATAATGTTAAACATGAAAGTTACAGAGTAGTTCTTCATCAGAAAATGCTTCTTACACTAATTCCCTCACTCCTAACAGCTTTCTGAGAGAGTATTACCAATTTTTAAGTTGTGTCCCAGATTTTGGGTCTCTGTCCCTGATTTTTTTAAGCCTTGTCCCTGATTTATGAGGTAAGAGGTTGAGAGGTATGCCAGGAAGTTAAGTTACTTGCTCAGAGTCACACAGTATGCAAGTGGGGGCTGACAGGATTCAAACCCAGGTCTCCAGTTTTGCAGCTCAGTGCCCTTAACAACTATGCTATAGCACCTCCAAAAGGACACAACTGTAGCCAAGATTCTGGTTGAAAAGTATTTTGTTCATAATGGACTGCCAAAGAGAAATCATTCCAACCAGGTTTGGGATTTTGAAAGTCAGCTGATCAAGAAGTTGCTGACACTCTGGGGAAATAGGAAGTTACAGACCACTCCCTACCGCCTTCAAAATGCTCTGAAACCAGACAAATTAACTAGAACCTTGTTGAATATGTTGTGCACATTAGACGCTTGTAAAAAATCCAGCTGCAGTCAACAAGTTAGCATGCTCATCCATGCATATAATTGCACTTGCAGAGATGCTATGAGGCCAACCCCATGTCTGCTCATGTTTGGAAGGGAGGTCAGGCTCCCAGTGGACCTTGCATTTGGAGTGTCATCTGATGGAGACAATTTAGAGACTTACACTAAACAAGTTCGAAGACTAAAACAGCAATTGGACGATGCCTACAGGCTGGCTGCAGAATTGTCTACAAAGAGAAACTTAGCAAACAAAACAAGATATGTCAAACATGTCAGAGCTCAAGAGTTACTCCCTGGAGACCGAGTCTTGGTACAGAGCTTGGGGTTACCAGGGAAGCATAGAAATGCAGACTGGTAGAGCAACATTCCCTATGAGGTCACAGAAAAACTTGTGGACTTGCCAGTACACTGAGTTGCCCAGAGTGGGATCCAAGTAGACATAAAGCTTTGCACCAGAACCATTTGCTCCCCATTGGGTTGGATGTGCCAAGTTTGGACACTTGCCTTGTACTCCCCTGGAGAATGGAAACCAGAGGTTCTTTTAAACAGAGAAGCAAACCTAACCAGCCTGCCTCCAACCAGGATACAAGTCTACTTAGGCCTCCAGAGGGGCCTGCGCCTGATCCAGCATAAAATGCAACAGATTTGTTTGATGAAGAGGATCTTGTTCATTGTCATTCCACTGTGGACATTCCCCATTTGTTAAACATTTCCAATGATTGGTGGATGCCAATTACTCCACCCACACTTAAATCCAGGTGCAAAGCCTTTTGAACCACAGATAGACAAGCTACCCATGAACTAGGGCATGTGGAAGCTCATGTACAATCGGACCAGTAGCCAGATATTGTAACAGAACCAACTTGTTCTGAGGAACTGCATTTGCTGGCCAGAGAACAGGAACATGCACCTTTAGTTGCCCAAGAAATGGAAAAAGTCCCACTGTAACAGTCGGAAAGATTTGTCAGACCTTTTTTGAAGCTCAGGTACGACGCTCCTGGTGCCTCCACTGATCTCCCCCATATGCTGTGCATTGAGGAATCTATATCACACCCTGTTCCATACCCTGTATTGTGTTCAACAGTCCTAGGTTATAGTGTCAGGATGCAGAATACTGGAAACGTTTGTCAGATAGGAATCAATTGTCTATATTGAACTATCTGTGAAAAAGTTGTTAAATCCGAACCTGTTGATACTGGCATGTGTCTATGGACCCTGTGATTAGCCTAGCTAGGAAGTATTAATCAAGGATGAGCTGTCAGTTGTTTTCATCGTCTGTTTTGTATTTTTTAGGTACACACTAGATGGAACTTGTGGGGAGAGGGCTTCCCTGGACTGCATTTCTACTGCCCTCTTGAGGCTCCCAGCTGTTACTACCACTCTCCCAGCTGCTGCTGAACTATTGTGCAGCTCTCTTGCTTGACTGCATGTGTAGCACAGCAAGAAAAACGCGTGGATGGTGGACCTTCAGCATCCATTGCACCCTGGGCTTTGTGGCTGTGGCTGTGTTCTTCTGCTCTGGTCCCCTGGGTTGACGGAGGGAATCAGAAACTTTGGGTTGCCTTTTTGTTTCATCACTCAAAGCAGCATGTGAATGCCGCTGATAGCCTGGAGTGGGACCTAATGTGCAGGGGCCTTCCCCAGCACTCGTTGCTCTCCATTACTATACCAGCCATGTGAATCAACAACCACCTACCCTACCACCAAAAGGACACAACCAAATGACAGTGCAGGGCGGATGTAACAAAACCTAGGGGTCAGCACACTGTTGGGGCAGCAAAGTAAGTAAATAAAAATTTTAGAGCAAAAGATAGGATATGGGGACAGTCATTTCTATGGCCCTTAACCCTACAGGCCATCCAGATGGTGGGCTAGAAAGTCCATCCAGCAGCAGTAGCAGCAAATAATTGTGGGGCCCATGATGCCCGACACCCTTCCTGCTATACTGGTGAGCTAAGAGGGCCAATCAGAGTGTGGAACAGAGTAGAGTGATGGATGGACAACCCGCCTGTGCAGTGGAAAACAGAACTGAAAGAAAGAAGTTTCTGGGTTCTCGAGGAGTTCGTGGCAGTCTGAGAGAGACACTGAGGTTTTTGAACCTGTTGTGGTGAGATCAAGTGAAAGGCCTAACCAGACCAGAACTGCTGTAAGCCGCCTCCAGGGTTCATCCTGCAAAACCACTGTGATCCTCATCCTGGGCTTAATGCTGTTCAAGACTGTGCCAGCAAAAGACACCTGTGTAGTGAAAGTTGTGAGATTGTGCTAGAGACACCTGTTAAAAGAAATCACTGAGAGTCAGTGCCTGTGGTGTATTGCTGCAGACCAGAGCTGATGAGCTGTACAAACATGATGTTTGGAGCCACACTTGGGGATAGCAGTGCCACACTATATAAAACAGACAAGAGAGAATGTGGCATCAGGCATCTGCAAACTGCTGTTGGCTTTCACTGCATAGTGAGAATAAAAAGAGCAAGCATACAGTCCTTCTGTCCTGTCCCACCCTCCCACCCTCTGACTGGCCCTCATAGACTACCAGTAGAGTGGGGTGGGCCTCTGACATCACTTACCCTCATAAATCTTTGCTGCTGCTGCTGGCTGGGCTTTCTCACCCTCTAACTGGATATCCTGCAGGGTTACAGGCCATAGAAATGGTTGCCTCAATGTCCTGAATGGTGCCTTTGCTCCAAAATCTTTTATTGATTCTGCTGCACCTAACAGTTTGCTAACCCCCTAGTTTTGTTGTAGCTCCCTGGGCTGTTATCTGGTTGTGTCCTTTCAATGGAGGGGTAGTGGGTCAGTAAGTCACATAGCGGGTAGGGTCGGGAGGAGCCCTGCACATGCACTGCTGTTGGTAGGCTTGTGGCATGCTGAGCAGAACAAAAAGGTGTCCTGAAATCTCTATTCCCCTCTGCCAAACAGGGTGACTGGAGCAGAAGAACACAGTCACAGCTGCAAAGCACAGGGTACTGGAGGTGCTGAAGCTCCACCCTCCAGGTGTCTGCCTCTCTCCATGCCACACACACACAAAGTTGAGCAACAGAGCCCACAACAGTGTAGCAGTGGCTGGGAGGGTGGTAGTTGAAGCTAGGGAGCCTCAGGAGGGCAACAGCAATGCAGTCCAGGTAAGCTCCCGCCTCGAGGTAAAGTAGCCTTTTCCACTATCCTAGTTTCAACATGTGTAGTTCCTTCGATTCTGGACTCTACATCTTGTACATTGTGAAGAGTGCTTGGACATGTAACCCCCCTGCAAATGGGGGTTCCCAAAAGACTTCCCAGGAGCTTGCTTGAATGCTCCAAGCCTGAATGGTGTTTGGCATTTAAGCCATTTATCAGTGAGTGTTTTTAGAGCCTCTGGTACTGTCTCTTTAAGAGCTGTCTGCTTGCAGACATAATTAGTTTGTATGGGGGGACTGTGTGCTTCTCTGAGTACCACTCGAGCTGCTGCCAATTCACTTCATTTTTGCAGTCACTAGGAGTGCAAAGGGAACCTATCTGAAAGATGTAACTGTTTGCCAGAAATTATTTAGAGTAATAATGAAATTACAGTTTGTCTAACCTGCTTTCTTTGCAGTCAGAACTGTGTCTGCTAGTTCCCATTCTAGTTTTGAACTGCTGAACTGGACCAATCAGTGTGGGGTAAGCTAGCTCTAAAATGGTGCCTTGAATGAATCAGAACTTGGACTCATAATCTGAGCCAGCCACAAGAGGATTGTATGGGCAGTGACTCTGGGAGATGTAGTTTTAGACTTCAGTGCCTTTTGGACCAACAGCAGCAGTCTATTGTGAGGACAGCCAATCCAGTCAAGAACTGGGAGGAACTCAAAGGAAATGCCGGTTTTGTCGGTTGGAGTTGAGTTGAGCTTTGGCAGTGAAGAAGGAAGGAGCCCTGTGCTTTTTCAGTGTGCAGTTTTAGTCAAAACGTGTGTAAGGCCCAGAGTTCTGGTCTGCAGCTTGTTAGGACTGAATCTGTCCTGTGAAAAGAATCAAAGGATCTCTGAAGAGTAGAAACCAGGCTCACCCTGTAGAAGACTGGAAGAATTGCTGAAAATTGCACTGGTCTGTCAGGAACTGAATCTGCTGTGTGTTCTCCCGGTATTGTGCAGTAATTGCGATCGGGATACAGATGCAGCCTGCCTGGTATAGTGCTTTCTTTTATATAAATGTGTGAAGAGGTTTGTGTACCTCAGTGAGCCCTGCTGACATTGAAGGACCCTATCTTATTTGGAGGTCGTGAGTACTAATTCGGGTCGCTTCCTGTTGAATTGCCACATTAAATCCAAATGGAATTACTGTACTGCTGACTGTTTAATTCTCCTTTCTTCTGTGTGAAAGGGCCCCTACCAGCTGCCACGGTTTGGACTAGCCACTAGGGCTTGGGTACCCAGGGACAGTAACTGATAGGGATAGGCCTGTGCACAGAGCCATAGGTAGATTATTAGAGGATAAGCTAATTAACCTGATTTCCCTGTCCTTGTTATATCCCCTAAATAAATCAGAGCTGCTTGTTTCAGCAAAGTTATACTGCCTGAGGTATTTGTCTATGTTAAAGTACTGTACTGTGATTGTTGCACTGTATCTCATTTTCACAGGAGGTCCCAGTGCCGGAACCAGACCTGGGGTAAGTGTATACTGTGAAGGTAATTCTGATATATTGTGTGGGCCACTAGTGGGAAGAAAGGGGGTTGCAGTGTCCCAGAGGGCTGTGACCAAGTTAGTTTAACTATTGCAAACCCTGACCTCTGGGTGGAGGCACCCGCCATTGGATCCAGGCCCCCAACCTGTTAGTGGCAAATCCAGGCGGGGAGTAGTAGCCTGGGATAGCGCCATCTAGGGGTTACATCTTGGAGGCTCACCGCTGGATGTGTGTGTCCTCTAGTGGCCATATTTCCGAACCACTGTTAAGAAAAAATGGGTACCCGACAGAAGTGGCTGTGCACCGGCTGGTGGAGTGGTGTACTGGGGAGGAGATCGACCCCAAATGCTATGCTTATCCTGGACATCCCCTGGGTATCAATACGGACACTGTGCAGGGAGTACTTTCCAAGGTGGAAGGTTTACAAACCCTGTGGTGGTGGGTCGGCATGCTAATCTGCTCACCCACACTTTCCTGGCCCTAGTAGAGTTTAAGGATCCCATAGATAGCTCCAAAGTGCCACAGACCATTACCCCAGAGGAGCCCTCACTGCTTGGAGAGTGTTAACTAAGGACAGTAAAGACCGGGGGAATCAGCCCCCACCACTATCTGAAAGCTTTTGAGGAGAAATTTGCTGAATGGTTGCTGGAGAGGGAAAACTGTGGGACTTGAAGAAACTATTCTTGCCACCTGGGGGTGTTCCTCCCCAACCCCTCTCCTGCTCCAGTGCCCGTAATGGTGGCTGAACCAATGCAGACTCCTATTCTGCACCTGCCATTAGTCACGACTCTACCGAAGGTTGAGGATCTTCTCTGGCACCTCCCCACCCCCAAGGGAGGATGACTGGAGACCTGGATAGACTATGTTGCCCCCAAGTGCTAGAAATGGCAATGCTCGGAAGGCTAAAAGTAAAAGAGGGTTAGTGAGAGCCTCCGAGGTCCTGCCCTGGCTACCATCCGTGCTAAACGGGCCAGTAACCCTGAAGCGACTGCACAGGCCTATCTTGAGGCCTTGGAGAATGTGTATGGGGAGCCCAGATTCTGATGAGGACCTATGGTGGAGTAAGAAATGCACAACAGTACCAAGGGAGTTGTTGTCTCGTGTATGTCTCTCGGCTGGAAAAATTGTTGCAAGAATGCCTCAGAAAGGGTAGTTTGCCAGCGATTGAACTGGACCGAACCAGACTGGACAGAATCCTTAAGTCTGCCCCTTCTCAGAACTGCTGTTGCTTCAGTTACACACCTGGCAAATCGACTGGAATCCCCACCCTCCTATGATGAGTTAATGAGAGAGAAATTCGAGGAGTTGAAAAAAGCGACCTCGGAGGTACCTGCACCAACAGCTGTGGCTACGACCGAGTGACTGAGGGTGACCCATCAAGTGAAGTTAGGGGCAGAGGTTGACAGTCAATGAGTGCTCTGACAAGGAAAAGATATGCCACAATGGGGCGAACTGTTGAGAGAGATCCGGAATTCAAAAACAGTCCCTTTATGAAGGCCACGCTGCAGGTCACGGCCCTGACCTATATCCGACTGCATCTGCTATGGGGGGGGTACTCACCCATGTATCTCCTGCTGATAACAGCTCAAACTCAATTCCTTGACCATGGAAGTGGAGAACTGGCGAGATGTCTCCAAATGCTTATCACGCGCGAACAGAGTGGCACCCAAGGTTTCCAGTTAGTAATACCCTCGCCCTGGCTCCCAGTGTGGCGCCTCGGCCAGCTCAAACTCCAGAAAGTATGTTTTGCTATAATGTGTGGGAAAGATGGGCACATGAAAAGGGAATGCCAGTCCCAAAAGACACTGACAAAGTTGCATATAGGCTACAAGGAGAGCTTGGGAGAAGAAATCAGTGGTTAAGAGGTGCACGACATGATCCCAGTGAGGGGCACCAAAATGCTAATTCACGTCCTTTGTGGCAAGGTCAGTTGCCCAGGCCCCACTACCGCCTCTCCAGACTGGTCCAGAATAGTGGGTCCCTCCATGGAGACCACTGTAAAGGTGAATGGAGTGTCTACAAGAGCTGTATTAGACAGTGGCTCCCAAGTGACAATTATGTTCCAGGATTGGTATCAGAAGCATTTGTCAGGCGTGCCCTTACAGCCATTAGAAGGACTGCATGTATGGGGGTTAAGTGAGAAGGCCTACCCTATTCCGGGTATATCCGAATTTGGTGTCTTTCCCACCTCCGTGGCTGGAGTGGCCGAACAAGTAGAGACCTAGCCTTAGTGTGTCCCCCACTGGACTGTATGATGGTGTCCCTTTGTTGATTGGAACAAATGCTCATATGTTCGGAAGGCTGGCACAGTTGTGTTATGAAAAACAGGGGTCAAAGACTAGTAGAGCTTTAAGAGTTCGCTTTAATTAAGAAGGCCTATGAGGCACAGAGATGCTGAAAAACAGAACCAGAGGAACCGGTCGGAATTGTATGGAAGAAGGATCCTGAGTCTCTGATCCTGGCGCCAAATGCCCAGTGTACCTTACAGGAGAGGTCCGTATCAGAAAGGATGTTAAGAATAAAATATTAATGTTGGATGCACCAGGCTTCTATGGAAAATTGCCAGAGGGACTGCTGGTCAAGTTTAGTATTTTGCCCGCTAGAGCCCATGCTTATGCCAGAAGGGTAATGGTCCAAGTTCATAATGTGTCTGAAAGAGACATTTAGTAAACAGAGGTTTGCATCCTATGCAATGTGCATTGTGCAGACACTGCAGTGCTACCCAGCAGCAAGAGTTCAAGGAAGAATGACAGAGTAACGCCTGACTTGTTTGATTTGGCGACTCCCGCTGCCAGCTGAATGGAAAGTGAGGATCAGTGAGAAGCTTGCCCAGAGAGACCAAGGTGTTTTCTTTAAAGGAATGGGATGTAGGATGCGTGCAAGGAGCTGAGCGCAATATCCGGCTGCATGGCGAAGACCATTTCGTGAGAGGTCTCGCGCCTGGCACCTGCTGACATAGATGATGTGAGGCGGCATCTGCAAGAGATGTTAGCTGCTGGTGTAATACAAGAATCCAAGAAGCCCTTATGCTTCCCCATTGTGGTAGTGAGGAAAAGAATGGAACAGTAAGGATGTGTGTGGATTATCGCACACGCTAAACCGGTAGGACTATCCTGATCAGTACACAATGCCCCGCATTCAGGATGCTTTGGACTGCCTAAGCGGGAGCAAGTGTGGTTCTCTGTGCTGGATCTCCGCAGTGGGTACTACACTAGATCCCGATGGCCCCAGAGGACCGTGAGAAGACTGCCTTTATCTGTCCGCTTGGTTTCTATGAATTCATGAGGATGCCTCAAGGGATTTCAGGTGCCCCAGCCACTTTTCAACGATTGATGGAAGCGTGCAGTGGGGGACATGAACTTACTAGAGTGCCTGGTATATCTAGATGATGTTTGTGTTTGGCAGCTCACTGGAGGAACATGAAAGCAGATTATTTAAGGTATTGGACCGACTGGAGGACTTTGGCCTTAAACTGTCCATTGATAAGTGTCAATTTTTCAAACATCAGTAAAGTATGGGACACAGTAGTCATCCACCGAGGAATAGAGACCGACCCAAGTAAAGTTGAGGCCTTGACCACCTGGCCACAGCCTACAAAATCTAAAAGAACTGCAAAGATTCCTGGGATTCTGTGTAGTTATTATCTTCATCAAGGACTATTCAAGAGTGATCCGCCCTTTGCTTAACCTTACTCGAGGTATCCCCAACCCACAAAAATACCAAAGTCAGCGTCCCTCAAGACTGAAAGAGTGTATTTTTCATCCAAGTGAAGTATTTGGGGCCCGCTGGACTCCTGATTGTGAGACTGCTTTTCATGAGATCATATATCAACTTACCCATGCTCCAGTGCTGGCCTATGCCGATCCAAGAAAACCTTACGTCCTGCACACTGATGCTAGCTTGCAAGGGTTGGGGGCTGTGTTGTACCAAGAGCACGAGAATGGCCTGAGACCAGTGGCCTTTGCAGTAGAAGCCTGACCCCATCCGAAAAGAACTATCCTGTACATAAGTTAGAGTTCCTAGCTTTGAAGTGGGCTATTGTTGACCAATTCCATGAGTACTTGTATGGGGCTAAAATACTAGTAAAAACTGACAATAATCCTTTGACCTATGTGCAGACCTCAGCTAAGTTGGATGCCACTGGCCATAGGTGGCTTTCTGCATTATCTACATATGACTATGCTCGAATACCGAGCAGGTCTGAACCACATAGATGCTGATGCTCTCTCCGGAGGCCTGTTCCCCAGAATGATTGGGTCCGATTGGCAGAACCTGACATTCGGGCACTCTGCCGAAGTTTGACAGGAGGAACAAATGTCCACTGGACGCAGTGGACTGCATGGTGGATTGCTTGGGAGCTCTGAGAATTGCATACCTGCTGCTTATTGCCACTTTTCTGCAATAGACATTGGTGCACTGCCTCAGCTGGACAATGACAGTATTCAAGTGGCTCAATCCTGCCGATCCCATGATCAAAGCAGCTTTAGAAGCCCTCTATGCAGGAAAAGATGTGTCCAAATTCACGCTCCACTGATTTGAGAACTGCACTTTATACAAAGAAGGTCCTAAGTTGAAACTGATCAATAAACTGTTATACAGAGAAACAGTAGACAGAGGGGGCAAGTAGACAAACAACAACTAGTGCTGCCCACTGCCTTTCGAGACTCAGTACTGAGGTCCTTGCACAACCACATGGGGCACCTTGGTATAGACAGAACACTTGACTTGATGAGATCCAGATTCTATTGGCCTAAGATGGGGGCTGATGTGGAGCAACACATTCGAACTTGTAGTCGCTGCTTAGAGGAAAGCTTTGCCCCAAGGGCTGCCCCCTTGTTAACATCACCACCAGTGCACCCATGGAGCTGGTCTGTATTGATTTTCTGAGTTTGGAGTCAGATCAAAGAAATATCAGTAATGTGCTGGTGGTCACTGACCATTTCACGAGATATGCCCAAGCTTTCCCCACCAAAGACCAGAAAGCATCCACTGTGGCCAAAGTACTTGTAGAAAACGTTTTTGTTCACTATGGGGCTCCACAAAGAATCCATTCTGATCAAGGGAGAGACTTTGAGAGTCGTCTGATCAAAGAGATGCTTTCTCTGTGGGGAGTGCGAAAGTCCAGAACCACTCCTTACCACTCCAGGGGACCCACAGCCTGAGCGTTTCCAACCTGCACTTTGCTAGATATGCTAGGCACCCTGCACCCAAAGGACAAGCCTAGATGGAGCCAACAAATTAGCACCCTGGTACATGCTTATAACTGCACCAAAAGTGATGCCACTGGATTCTCCCCCACACCTGATGTTTGGAAGAAGCTTCGACTACCAGTAGATGTGTGTTTTGGGGTCTCTCCTGATGGGGTTCAAGCTGACAACTATTTACAGTATGTGCAAAGTTAAAGGCCCAGCTAACTCATGCGTACCAACTGGCTCAAACCATGGCTGCCAAAAGAAATTGGCCAACAAAGAAAGGTATGATAAAAGGTGAAAGCACAGGAACTCCAGGAGGGAGATCGGTGTTGCTAAGAAATCTGGGACTGCATGGCAAGCACAAGATTGCTGACAGATGGCACCATCTCCCTCACATTGTAGTGGGCAAACTAGATGATCTGCCAGTGTACAAAGTAAGGCCTGAGAATAATTCAAAGATGTAAAAACAATGCATAGAAATCATTTACTGCCCATTGGACAAATCCTGATTGAGTCTGAGCCCCCAGAAGATGCCCCTCTGGACCAGTGACTAGAGCTGCTGCTAGAAAAGATCAAGAAAGTCTGCACCACAGAAGCAAAGTTAAAGTGTTCCCTCCACAAGTCCCAGTTGAGCATGACTGTCAGTCCATATCAGAAGAAAGTGAGAGTGACTTTGAATACTATCCTTCTTACTAACTGAGTCAATTGTTTGGGGCAATCCCTAGTCAATACTGGAGACAAAGCTGGGCCTTCTGGACTGTCTAAGCCCCAGCTTCATCCCTGGAGCCCATGCTCCCAGAAAGTGAAGTGCAAAGCATCAGATCAGATGAAATGGAATCATTGTGCATGGTTGAACTGTTTGAGCTTTCAGGGAGGAAAATGATAGATTGGGGCAGACTGGTGATACACCGAACAAGAAGAGTATTTTGAGTGCCCTGACAGTCCACTGCCAGTGTCCGAAAGCTCTCCATGAGCCAAATGTTGTGGACTCAGAAACTGTAACTCCTGGAGCTGAAAGTGCCCCAAGTTCTAGCCTCTCTACCCCCATGGAGACTCCCTGACAAGTGAGGACAATGCTGAAAATGAGGCTCAGAGTGCAGAGACATAACAGTTCCCCTAGAAAGACTGAGTCGAGCTGTAAAGCCGTGGTGCACCTCAGTTATGATTCACTTGGGAGGCCTGTGGACTTGCCTCTCAATGTTGTCCATAAAGGAGTGTATGTGTCCGAGCTCATTGCCCAAACTGAGCATCAGTGCTAACTCAAGTTACTTGTGTTGCCCTCTAGAGTATGGTGCCCTTGCCCCATCCAGCCCCAAGGTAACTGATAGGAAGGCCCCTCTCTTCAGGTTTCACAACAAGATACAACTTGAGTTATGGTACAATGTGTATGTAATACTGTAAAGAGTGACGTACTGCAATGTTTCAGAAATGTGTTCTTGGTAAATGATATATTGACTGATGATTACATATGCGAGCCTAATGCAAATGTATATGGTTGCAGTTGAAACTTATGGGGGTACTTGCTTGACGCGGACGTCAAGCTTTCCCAGGCCAGGAAGGGTGTAACCCCTGCAAATGGGGGGTTCCCAAAAGACTTCAGGAGCTTGCTTGAATGCTCCAAGCCTGAATGGTGTTTGGCATTTAAGCCATTTATCAGTGAGTGTTTTAGAGCCTCTGGTACTGTCTCTTTAAGAGCTGTCTGCTTGCAGACATAATTAGTTTGTATGGGGGACTGTGTGCTTCTCTGAGTACCACTCGAGCTGCTGCCAATTCACTTCATTTTTGCAGTCACTAGGGTGCAAAGGGAACCTATCTGAAAGATGTAACTGTTTGCCAGAAATTATTTAGAGTAATAATGAAATTACAGTTTGTCTAACCTGCTTTTTTGCAGTCAGAACTGTGTCTGCTAGTTCCCATTCTAGTTTTGAACTGCTGAACTGGACCATCAGTGTGTGTAAGCTAGCTCTAAAATGGTGCCTTGACGAATCAGAACTTGGACTCATAATCTGAGCCAGCCACAAGAGGATTGTATGGGCAGTGACTCTGGGAGATGTAGTTTAGACTTCAGTGCCTTTTTGGACCAACAGCAGCAGTCTATTGTGAGTGACAGCCAATCCAGTCAAGAACTGGGAGGAACTCAAAGGAAATGCCGGTTTTGTCGGTTGGAGTTTGAGTTGAGCTTTGGCAGTGAAGAAGGAAGGAGCCCTGTGCTTTTCAGTGTGCAGTTTTAGTCAAAAGCGTGTGTAAGGCCCAGAGTTCCGGTCTGCAGCTTGTTAGGACTGAATCCGTCCTGTGAAAAGAATCAAAGGATCTCTGAAGAGTAGAAACCAGGCTCACCCTGTAGAAGACTGGAAGAATTGCTGAAAATTGCACTTCGGTCTGTCAGGAACTGAATCTGCTGTGTGTTCTCCGGGTATTGTGCAGTAATTGCGATCGGGATACAGATGCAGCCTGCCTGGTATAGTGCTTTCTTTTATATATAATGTGTGAAGAGGTTTGTGTACCTCAAGTGAGCCCTGCTGACATTGAAGGACCCTATCTTATTTGGAGGTCGTGAGTACTAATTCAGGGTCGCTCCCTGTTGAATTGCCACATTAAATCCAAATGGAATTACTGTACTGCTGACTGTTTAATTCTCCTTTTCTCTGTGTGAAAGGGCCCTACCAGCTGCCACGGTTTGGACTAGCCACTGAGGGCTTGGGTACCTAGGGACAGTAACTGATAGGGATAGGCCTGTGCAAGGAGCCATAGGTAGATTATTAGAGTGATAAGCTAATTAACCTGATTTCCTGTCCTTGTTATATCCCCTAAATAAATCAGAGCTGCTTGTTTCAGCAAAGTTATACTGCCTGAGGTATTTGTCTATGTTAAAGTACTGTACTGTGATTGTTGCACTGTATCTCATTTCACAGGAGGTCCCAGTGCCAGAACCAGACCTGGGGGGTAAGTGTATACTGTGAAGGTAATTCTGATATGTTGTGGGCCACTAGTGGGAAGAAAGGGGTTTGCAGTGTCCCAGAGGGCTGCTGACCAAGTTAGTTTAACTATTGCAAACCCTGACCTCTGGGTGGAGGCACCCGCCATTGGATCCAGGCCCCTCAACCTGTTAGTGGCAAATCAGGCAGGGGTAGTAGCCCCTGGGATAGCGCCATCTAGGGGTTACAGACAGAATTAAGCTTGTGCAGCGTTGAACATCTACATGCAGTAAAAAATGAGAGGAGATAAAAAAATGAATGAAATACCAAGCATTATAAAATGGCAAGAAAAAATCTAGAAATCTCATTGGCCAAGAGACATTAGCTGACTGTACATTAAATCTCTTTATACGCACAGTCATCCTAGTCCTAAACCACATCACACAATGAACAAATCAGTCCTCCTACAGCCAGAACTATCTTCCATCAGACCCCCTGCAACCAGAACTGGTCTTCCGTCACAAACATGGCTGCTACCTTTACACTGTAAAAACCTTCAACTGGGCCCTAAAAATAAAACTTCCTTAAATAAAAAATAAAACAAATTAATTAAATGTTGTCTCCCTGATCATCACACTCTCCTTACACACATAAACAAATTAGAAACATAGGGCCGGATATTCAAACTGCACTATTTTGTGGTGCAAGCCCTTGCGCTGCACAAAATAGTTGCGCAGGGGTGTGGCCTGAGCGATATTCAAAGGAGTTGTGCTATTGAGCAACTCCTTTGAATATCACCCCCTGGCCACAGCCACTGTGCATGGCGCAGTGGAACTTGCGCCACCACAAGTGGTCAGAATGGAGCATTCAACTTGCGGTGGCACAAGTACCATTGCGCCATGTGTAAATTTCCGATATTCAAAAGGTGACATGCAAATGGGGCCATAATTCATGCAAGGCGCAGGGAGGGCATTTGCATCTGTTTATGGCCTCATTTGCATGCCATTAGCATGCAGGTGTGCCGATCCCTGAGGACTTGCGCCTGGCACCCTGCCAGGCAGCAGCCGTTGGGGACCGATGCCCCTTGCAGCCCGATCGCGGGCAAATGTGTAAGAAAGCCCCCCTTCCCCGACTGGCCCGATCGTGGGCATAAGCTTACATCACCCCCCCCACCAGCCCGATCGCGGGCAGCAAAAGTGTTCCCCGAACATATCCCTGGTGGTTCAGTGGACCACTAAGCCCGATCACAGGCTGAAGAGATTTAACCCCGAATGTATCCCTGGTGGTCAGTGGACGATAAGCCCGATCGCGGGCTCCATATCCCCTGTGATCTAGTGTCCCCACCCACCCATGAAGCCCCACCACCCGGTCCCCGCGGCGGCGGGCGGCAGCATCCCACCTGCCTGCCGCCCTTCCGCCCGGCTGACTGACTGCCTGGTAGGGCTGCATGCCCATTGGTGCAGAGCAGAGCCAATGGGCGTGCAGCCCACATACTGGCAAGGCAGTCAGATATGTGAATGAAGTCATTCATTCACATATCTGGACTGCTCATATGGTATGGGCTGCATGCCCATTGGTTCTGCCTGGCACCATCGGCATGCAGGCTCCACCGGCAGTCAGTCAGCAGGTGGTGGGCCGCAGGCGGGTGGATGCCTGCCGCCTGGCCGCGGGGGAGCCGGGTGGTGGGGGCTTCATGGGTGGGTGGGGTGGGGGACACTAGATCACCAGGGATATGGTCTTGGGGGCAGGGGGTTTCAACACATTATGCAGCCCACGGTCGAGCTTATCGGTCCATTGGACCACCAGGGATATGTTCGGGGTTTAAACTCTTCAGCCCATGATCGGGCTTTATCGGTCCACTGGACCACCAGGGATACGCTCGGGGTTTAAAACTCTTCAGCCCACGATCAGGCTTATCGGTCCACTGGACCACCAGGGATATGTTGGGGGTTTAAAACTCTTCAGCCCAGGATCGGGCTTATCGGTCCACTGGACCACCAGAGATATGTTTGGGGGATACTTTGCTGCCTGCAATTGGGCTGGTTGGGGAGGTGATTTAAGCTTATGCCCATGATCGGGCCAGTCGGGGAGGGGGGGACTTTTCTGCTTTTGTCCGCAATCGGGCCAGTCAGGGGGTGGGGGATGTTTTACACTTTTGCCCATGATCGGGCTGCAGGGGGCATGGGAGTAGGTTGAGGGCCAGCCACAGGTGGCAGCTGCTGTGTTGCACCCTGCAATGTGGCAGCTCACCTGTGGGTGGCCCTCAACACTCATTTTTTTGGCTCAAAGTTGTGCAGGCGCAGGTTGGGGGTTGCGCCTGCACAACTCTGCACAGCCCGGCTGAATATCGGGCTGTGCAGTTTATGCATGGTTCCTCCCCCTCCAGTTCAGCATGCATTCATTTGTATTGTACTGCTGCTCAGCATGTTTTCAGTGGCACAACTGCCTCCTGCTGAATATCGCAGAATGGCGCATTCGGATTTCCATGGCGCAAGACCTTTCGCCGCGTATGCGCTACCTTTTGAATATCTGGGCATTAAGTATTGTTTATAGTTTTTATTACAACTGTTTCTTTACTAACAGTGACCGCCCCCCCCTTTCTGTCTTTACCTGCTCATCAGGGAAATCTCTTCTGTTTACCCTGACATTGAGTCTGTGGCTCTAAAACAGGCCTTTGTTGTATGTGTGTACAGAATGTCAGGAGAGTAACATTCTACAAGTGGAATAGAGCAGAATTTTGAATCCTTGTATTCCATGGTAAACATTCTATGTCTTGAATGTGGGGAAAAACAGAAAACAAAAAACAGAATGAAGAAAGTAGGCAATACAGTAATACTTTATAAACAAAAAGAAAAGGTGGGGAACACAGTTAAATAGGCAGAGGCAGACCCAAAGTGCCCAAATACATTTCTAATGTTAATAAAAGCATGTACATTTGAATCTTATATAGGAGTTTTCAAGTGAAATCTACCGTCCTTGCCGACCAAAAAAAAGGCAACCTGGTAGGTTTAAAGTTTTTTTTCTTACTAACCTTTCACCTCAATCCTATAGCAGTTTTCCTTTTATGTACTAGACCACAGCACATAAGTAAAAAACAAAATTAAAGAGAAGCTTGCTTTCAATGAGACTATATAACTACAGTGTAATGAAAATTAAGTTTTAAACACTGCTTATGTCTTACAAATGTACAAATGGTACAGTGCATTTATACGATAAAATTTACATGTGACAGAGAAAGTATTTATTTTCAACCAACTCTGCTAATAAATACTTTTACTGCAAAGTACTGTACTAGTTAACCTATTGCTGACATATCCTATTTTATACATTAATAGGGACTACTTTTTTCAGTTTTTAGATGTTTTAGAGGTAATGTACACTCTTTTGGAAATAGTAAATATGTTTTAATCCCTATCAGAGTACCTCAAACTAATTATTTTATGATGGTGGCCCTTTTTATAAGTGTGATAAGCCACTCCAGGTGTGCATTAAAGGATTTTAATGCACTCCCCATGGACATAAGGACACTCAGCTTTCAGCCTCATGCCTTAGCACACCCCCACGGCGTGCATTAAAATCCTTTAATGCACACCCTGTCATGGGTTATTACTTACAAATTGCCTGACCACTATATTTTAAAAAGTTTTCTTGGAAATAGGGATGGGAGAATAACAAAAGGCTCTAAGGTTCTGATAAGCCATAGAGATTCTGATAGTTATCCAAGCCTTACCAGAACTTTCCAAACCTTTTAGTTTACAGTATAAAGACTGTTTTAACCACCATTGTCCACCTTTAAGCTATTGGTAGTAAAGGAAAAGGAATCTAAAAACAGCTTGGAATGGTTCTACGGTACATGCAGCCTCCTTGTGGGTTGTTCTATAACCTCCACCACTCTCCTCACTAGATAAAAGACATGCTGGGGGAATATACTACCTCCAAAAGCAAGGTTAAAAAATTATTCAAACTGTATTAGAACCTGAAAAAAGGGTCTGATATGGTTCTTATACAGAAAATGGCATATACTCTGGGTGGTTCTGAACTTATTCCAACCAAAGTTCAAAAGAGTTTATTTGTTTGGCAAAAAGCCTTTTATAAAACATACAAACATACAATATTTTTGCACGCTTCATTAAAATATACCTTATAAAGATTACACCAGTGCTTAATTTGTCATAAATAATCTTCTCATAGTAAAATATCTGCATGACATACAAGTTTCCCAATCAGATCCCGCACCCCTACTTGGAAACCAGAAAATTGCTTAAAGAAAAAATCCTTTATTTAAAACAGCAAAGTATTTGCATTTCAGCATCCCTCTTTTTTATGGCTACATAACTGAGCTTTGTTGTGCCATCAAGGAATCAGAGTTGGAATAGAGAAAGCTGAATGAGAACTGATGCATACTATTTTTGATTGAAATGTTTTTATTTTCAGATATAGGGTTTACAAGATACATTATACATCCAGGGCCAGATATTCAAACTGCGCTATTTTGTGGCGCAAGCCCTTGCGCTGCACAAAATAGTTGCACAGGGATGTGTCCAGAGCGATATTCAAAGGAGTTGCACCCTTGAGCAACTCCTTTGAATATCACCCCCTCCCGGCCACAGCCACTGTGCATGGCGCAGTGGAACTTGTGCCACCGCAAGTTGTCAGAGTGGAGCATTCAACTTGCGGTGGTGCAAGTACCATTGCGCCATGCTTAAAATCCTGATATTCAAAAGGTGACATGCAAATGGAGCCATAATTCATGCAAGGCACAGGGGGGGCCATTTGCATCTGATTATGGCCCCATTTGCATGCCATTAGCATGCAGGTGCGCAATCCCGAGGACTTGCACCTGGCACCCTGACAGAGCAGCAACCGTCGGGACGGCGCGCCTACTGCACCAATTGCGGGCAAGAGTGTAGAATCCCCACCACCCCAGCTGGCGGTGTCGGCAGGTTTAACCTCCACCAGCCGATCGCGGGCAGATGTACTCCTCTCTGACCATCCGCTTGGTGGTCCAGTGGACTGTAGATCCCGATCATGGGATGAAAGTAAGAAAAATACCCCCGAACACATCCCTGGTGCTTAGTGTCCCCACCCACCACCCGTGAAGCCTCACCAGCCCGCTCCCCGGCAGCTGGCGGGTGAGAGCATCCACCCCGCTTGTCGCTTCATGCTTCATCGATTGACTGCCCAGTAGGGGTTGCATGTCGACAGCAGAGCAAGAGCTAATGGTCATGCAGCCCATAATATACAAGACAGTCCAGTTTTGTGAATGAATACGCTCATTCACAAAACTGATCATCTTCAGTACGGAGGGCTGCACGCCCATTGGCTCTTGCCTGCACCAATGGGCATAGCAGTCTCACCGGCAGTCAGTCAGTGGGGCGGGTGGCAGGCGGGTGGGATGCTGCCGCCCACCAGCTGCCGGGAGGGCGGGATGGTGAGGCTTCACGGTGGGTGGGTGGGGACACTAGGCACCAGGGATGTGTTCAGGGTGTTTTCTACTTTCATCCCGCGATCGATCTACGGGTCCACTGGACCACCAGGGATGTGTTCGGGAGGGGAGACATATTGCTGCCCGTGATCGGCTGGTGGGGGTTAAACTATGCCTGCGATCGGGCCGGAGGGGGTGGGGGCTTTACTCTTTGCCCGTGATCGGGCTGCAGGGGGCATACCTCTCAACCTCTCATCTCATAAATCAGGGACAAGACTTTAAAATATCAGGGACACACACCCTAAATCAGGGACACATCTTAAAATTTGGTAGTATTCACTCAGAAAGCTGAAAGAATTAGGGGATTTATGTAAGATGCATTTTCTGAATAGGAAGAAATCTGTAACTTTAATATTTAACATTATTTTATGCTTACAATACCCAGTGTTCTGTCACAAAAATACAAATATTATGAGGGACAGAGACAAATTCTGAGGCAAAATCAGGGATGTCCCTGGAAATCAGGGACAGTTGAGAGGTATGATGGGGGCACAGGTAGTGGGTTGGGGGCCAACCACAGGAGGCAGCTGCTGTGTTGCGCCCTGCAATGCAGTAGCTCACCTGTGGGTGGCCCTCGACTTAAGCCTTTTTATTTTGGCTCAAAGTTGTGCAGGTGCAGGTTGGGGCTTGCGCCTGCACAACTCTGCACAGCCCGGCTGAATATCAGGCTGTGCAGTTTATGCATGGTTCCTTCCCCACCAGTTCAGCATGCATTCATTTGCATTACGCTGTTGCTCAGCCTGTTTTCAGTGGTGCAACTGCCTCCTGCTGAATATCGCAGAATGGAACAAGTTCAGACTTGCGCAGGCGCAACCCTATTGCGCATTGCACAACCCTTTTGAATATCTGGCCCCCAGAGATTTGTTCCATATAATTAATCATTCAGCTAGCAATACACATTTACACATTTCCATGAAGCACAGGGAGGGACAATGTGCTAGACAAAAGAGGGAAGAAAAGGACAAGTAGGGGGGAGGAGGGAGAGGAGGGGGGATATAAAGTTCGAAGGAGAGAGGATTAAGGGAGTAGTACATACATCAATTAATATATTCTCAGAGGCATGCAGACCATTAATTTTACATACAGTGCACAGGAGTAAAGGACATACATCAAATTAGAAAAAACATTCAGATATCCGGTTGTAACCAGATTGTTATCTCTCTTGTGGCCTGATTCTACAGATCTAGTCGGTTCCAGTCAGTCCTTTTCACAGCTCCAAGAGAAAGGTTGGACCAAATATGTATATGTACTGCAAGCTCCGAGTATAACCTGGGACAAAAATGTAGGTGGATCCCAAAGCTCGAATTCTTAACTTCAAGTACATTATAGTAAAAGTACCATAGGCAGAGTACAGCCAGTTTAACCAGTTGGAAGCATGATGTTCTTATCGAGCCATATTCCCATTGGGGGGGAGTGAGAAAAGGGAGACAATAACCACCTTGCACATCACTAGGTCAACCACTAACATTTCCAGTCAAACACCTTTTATCCCACAAATGGTTCAAGGGAAGGGTCATTCTATGCCTATCTGTGGGTGGATATCTTTAAGGTAATTAAGATAGGGTGCCCAGCAGATTCTAAATGCAGGCATTTGAGATGTTTGAAGATAAGAAATTCTATCTAGCTTCACCAGGGCTGTAAGAGATGTCATTATTTCAGTTACTGTGGGGACCAGAGGGAACTTCCATTTACATAGAATAGATCTCTTGGTTTGCAGAGTAAGCAACGCTAGTCACCTATATTGTGGTGGGGATAACTTCGGTAAATCACTACTTATCTCCAAGAGATAAAAAAGAGGGCTGAGAGGGATCTGTTGATGCTTCACCTCTGAGGCTACCTTCTGTATTTCCTGTCATATAGGTTGGATCTTAGTACAGGACAATAGAATATGTAGTAAATCTCCCCCTGGTAACTGGCATCTCCAGCAGCTATCAGACTCTGGTAGTTTGACTTTATAAAGGTTAGTAGGGGTTCTATAGAACGAGTGGGCAATTTTATTCTGAATTAATCTGGACTTGGCATCTTTGAACCAGCTGTGTACATCCTTCCAGCCCTTATCCCAGGCCTCAGGTAAAATATGGATTTGCAGCATCTTCTCCCATTTACATCTAGCATCGTCTGACTGGGAAGGTAGAGTGTCTCTAATAGCTGCATATAGCCGACCTGCCAGTCCCTGGGGGTGCAGTATCCATGAGTGCAGGCCTGAGGGTTTGTCATATATCAATTTAGGGGGTAACATAGTCAAGTGGCATCTCTAAGTTGGAGGTCTCTCCAGAAATCAGATGCCCCACCTCTGCCTCAGAGAGTGAAATGTATGAAAAGCTTTATGGTTAGGAGTTAACATATCTCCCATTTTGGAGATGCCCAGATCAGACTATTTTTTCCATCTTACCTCGGACCCTCCTATGGTGATAGCGGGGTTTTGCCAGAGAGGCATCTGGGAGAGAGGGATAGGGTCCATTTTCATTTTCAGGTGTGTATTAAACCAATTAGCTCGGGATGCGATCACTGTAGGTGAGATAGGGTCTGCATTTGATATATGCCGTGAGCCAGTGTGAGGACTAAGCTTTTGTACAAAAAGAGAGGAAGGGAATGGTACCAGAATGTCCATTTCAAGTTGTATCCATTGTGGAGAAAGAGGGGAGAGTGGGCTTGCCCACTTAACCATCTGGGCTAGCAGAAAAGCCTGCCGGTATTCTTCTGGCCATGGAAGATTCCACCCTCCTTGTTTCCAATGAGATCTAAGTTTGGAGCGACTGAATCTGGGTTTAGAACCTTCCCATAGGAAGCCTCCAAATAATTTATCTATGGGCTGGTGCCAGTGTTTAGGCAAAGGGATAGGCAAGTGCATAAGGAGGGGCTGTTACCATTTTTACAGCCCCAATTTTCCCTGCTAGCATGAGTTTTAATAAACTCCATCTGTCAAAATCTGTCTTGATGCAGGAGAGAAGGGGCTGTATATTAGCCTGCCATACATCCTCCAGAGATGGAGTTAAATTAATACCCAAGTACGTAAGGCCATTCGGGGCCCACAGGAGATCAGCTGCTTCTACCAGTTGCTGTGAGCAGTGGGAGTTAAGAGGGAGTACCTCAGTTTTATTCTCATTCAGTCATAGGCCTGAGTGCTTAAAGAAGACTGTTAAGAGACTAAGCAGGGGGGATGGCTTGGTGGACATCCTTTAAAAGAAGAAGGAGATCATCAGCATACATGAAGGTTGTGTAGGTTATACTTCCCATTTTCAAACCCTGTATATCAGGGTGACTACGAATTGCAGCCTCCAGGGGTTCAACTGCCAGCATGAACAAAAGGGGGGAAAGGGGGTAGCTTTGCCTTGTACCGCTTCCTAATGCAAAGGGGGAGTACTGAATTAGTATTAACTCTGGCTGAGGGGGCTTTCATATATAGCTTGTATCCTAGCTAGAAACTTTCTTGCCAGGCCAAAGTGCTTTAAGACCATGCATAGGTATCCCCATTCAACTGAGTCGAATGCTTTTTCTAAGTCTACGGCAATGGCAGCTACCAGTGTAGAGATTGTCTTTGAAATTGGAAGTAAACTCATAAGAGTTCTTCAGTGATCTGAGCTGTGACACCCAGGTACAAAACCTGCTTGGGATGGGGGTATAAGACCAGGGAGTAGGGGGCTGAGTCTAATAGCTTGAATTTTGGCATACAGTTTGCTGTCTAAGTTAATAAGTGATATCGGGTGGTAACTTCCAGGGTTGGTAGGGTCTTTGCCCTTTTTGGGAATAACAACAGTGGTTGCCTCGCACATAGATGGAGGTAAGGTCTCCTTAATTTCAATCTCTTGAAATACCTGAGTTAAGAGAGGTAGAACAACTGGAGCTAATGCCTGGTAAAAATCTGCAGTGTAGCCATCACTACCTGGTGATTTCCCATTTTTCAAATGCTGAATGGCTGCTGCCACTTCCTCACAAGTGATCGGAAGGTCCAGGCATTGCTCCTGTTGTTTCTGCAGTTTGGGAAGCTGCAGAGCCTCCAAAAAACATTGAGTATCTCTGTTTGGCCCTGTGTGTGTGGAGGTATACAGTGATTTATAGAAAGATGCCATAATTCAATTAATGTCCTTTGGGGAAGTACCCAGTACTCCTAGTGTGTTCTTCAGCCCCGGGATATATCTACTAGCTTGTTGTTTACGGATCTAATAGGCAAACACTTTTCCCTCTTTATCTCCACCCTCCCAGAAGGTGTGCCTAAGTCGAAGAATGGCTATTTCAGCCTTCCTATTTAGGAGTTGGTTGATTTCGAATCAAAGGTTTATATAGTTCTGCCTATAGGGGACTGAATAGATGGAGAGGGCATGGACTTGAAGACAGCTTCCGCTTCGGCCAACTTCTGTTCCAGGGTGACTAACTGTTGTTCTCTTTCTCTGCATTTAGCCACAGCAAAACCCATAATGTTGCCCTGCTTCGTTGTTTTGAAGGCTTCCCATGTGGTACCAGCAGAGGTGCCTGCTATAGTATTTTCAGCCAGGAATAGAGAGGCCTCATTCCTAGCCCAGGGGATAAAGTCCAGGTCTTTCATTAGGAGAGGGTCTAGCCTCCATTGTCTAGGTGGAGGGGCCATGGGATTCCACTGTATGAGGAGCTGGACTGGGGCATGGTCAGAAATAGCACGTGGCAATATTGAGACCTCAATAGTTTTGGCTGTAAGGATGGGAGAGCCTAGCCAAAAATCTAGCCTACTATATGAATCATTAGCTTCTGAATGGAAAGTGTAATCTCTCATTCTGGGGTGAAACAGTCTCTATAAATCAGTAAGCTCCTGATCCAGGATCATTTGCTGAAGGGCCTTCCCACTTTTAATGTGTGCCTCTTTGCCCATGTCATTTCTATCTAGGGAGGGCACCAGTGTAAGATTGAAGTCCCCGCCAATGAGCAGAGGGCAGTCTGGGGGGTTAAACTCCAAAATCACCTGTGCCAGATTATGAAAGAATTGGGGAGAGTCCACATTTGGGGCGTATATATATTACATAGATTAAGTGGTCCTGTGGGTGTGTTATACGTGACAATTACCCATCTGCCTTCGTGATCTGAGATCGTCTGGACTAAAGTCCAGTTAAGAGATTTATACACAAGAATAAGAACACCATGCTTCCTTGTTAGGGCATTGGAGTGTACCTGTTGACCCACCCAGTCCTTATTCATTCGAGTGTGATCATCCCCCGAAAGTCTGGACTCTTGGAGAAAAGCCACTTTACAGTGTAACCTTTTCAGATGTGCCAGGACCTTCTTGCGTTTCACCGGGAAATTCAGCCCTCAGACATTCCAAGTGTGAAGTACAATGTCTGTCATCCTGGCTTACAGACACTCCAAAGGGGACTGGGAGAAATTCAGTACCAGGTACAGTCCACCCCTACCTCTGTATCAGGTGGGTTAATTGTTTCTATCCTCTCCCTTCGAGCATATGTCGGAAATAACAATGTGCAGAGCTTACTTTTACTTACTGTACAGATGTGCTAGCTGAAGGTTTAAATTGCTTAACTTATCAAACAGAACCCAGGGAAAAGATGCAATGAGACTAAACTGGCTGGAGCCCCAGCCAATGGTATGCCCAGTTGCCCTTGAGGGATGTGAGGTAATTAAGCTCCAATAAAAAGAGGAGCTTCTTTTGCACTCTGAGTTCAAAGTGACTTATCTAGTGCACTACTTGTGCTATCACTAATGGGAGTAATGTAGTATTCCATTACCCAGAGCCTTATCCAAGTGTACCGGGCCATAAATGAGCCTCCCTTAAGAGGGGAAAAGGGGAGCACTTGGTGGCCTCCAATTAATAGCTGGGCTGTTGGCTAACTGAAAGGTCCAGGCATCCTCCCAGAAAAGTAACACAAACAGGAAATTTATTAACATCTCATTAGCTCTTTCCTACAAAATGAGATAAAGGGACTCTGGAGTTATTACCAGGAATCCCAATTATTGGGGAAATGTAAATTGTTGGCTGTCCTATCATGTACGCCTAACAACCTTCACATACTTCCCATTCTTGTATCTCTGCTGGGCAGTATAAAGAGAGGAAGGGGGAAGGGCCCCTTGACTACGTTCTAAACTAGATCTAGTTAACAATAATAACATCTACCAAACACCCTGAACCTATATTTTGTAACAGGTCTATATCTAAACAACATATCTTTAATTTTGTTATGCGTTCCCTGTAGGGTGTATCCTTCCATGGGTGTGTCCTCGGTTGGGGAGCGATAATGGGGGGAAGGGGTGCAAGTAACTGTAAGAGAGGGCTAACAGAAATGTACCATCTGGAGCGAAGCTCAAAAAACTCTGTGCCATACATCCTCCCTTTTACTATCCGCCCTTCCCTAACTCTCTGTTTTTCCAAATGACCTCCAGCAATTAGTGTCTGTTAAATCAAATAGAAGCAGATACATAATGCTCTATGCCCGGCCCACATCCTGGATGCGAGTACTACATGGCATCATAGCAGAATTCCTCACTGTCTCACCTGCTCTTGAGGGCTGGAAGACCATGCAGACAGTGGAGTCTATTAGGATTCTATACACAGTGCAGCCATCACTTGTTCTCATCCACACAGACCTGGTCCCACACTATTGCTCAGTAACTTAGTAAGAAGGGAGGGCATGGTAGGGGAAGAGGTTCTGGAGTGGTCGAAGAGAAAAACAGTCGGAAATCATTTTCCCCTATCTTTCTGGAAAGATTAACCTTGCACCATTCAGTTCTGCTACATAATTTTATATAAATGCCCTCCTAACCTTGTTATACCCCCCCCCCCATTATTAGTACCAATGAGTATGCATCTGGGAACACTGATAACTTGTGTTGGACAAACCAGTACGTTGTAGCTAATGGGGTTTGCTCCATCAGGAGGAGGCCCTGACTGTTGACCTTTAAAGTCAAGCAAGATTTATATTCTAGGCTGTTAAAAGCCGCTATGGCCTCAATTATCCCCCGAATCCATTTCCCAGTTCCCTGAGACATCTGTACCTAGTTACCTATCCAACCTGTACATAATCTGTACAGAAGTTCATGGCGGGACTTCAGGGTCCTTTTCTATACTGCGGCCTGGAGGTGAACCAGGAGCCTGAGTTCGTGCTTCTGAGTCCTGCAAAGGCAGCGCAGCATCCGTAACATAAGCCCAGGAGGTGTGCTCATCTGCAGAATCATTGTGATTAAGGTCCACCACACTAGTGTCCATCTCATCCCCCAGATCGGTATCTGATAAATTCCTCAATGCCGCAAATCGGTTGTGTGCAAAATATGGGCTGATGAATTCCGGCTCTCCTATACTCGCTCCGCTTAAGTGTCGGGTCTGTTTTCCTGGGGAGTATTTTCTATCCTGTGGGTGGCTGCATTTAGAATGAGAATGGTTCGGCGATCGTTTCCTAACTTTGGAGTTACGAGGGTCCAGATAATTTTGAAGAGGTGTAGGAGGTGCCATCGCTGTGGTGTCAGACGAATTTCCTCCTGCTGAATGTCGTTGAGCTCGGCCTTTGACCAGGGTAAGAGATGAGGAACCCAAGTCAGTCAGACACATTTTTGCAATAAAGTCCATAGTTGTGTCTGGGGAGGCAAACTGATGCACTGTACCATTCACAGAAATCTGTAGATTTGCAGGGTATCGCAGAGTGAAGGGAACTTGCAAAGTGTGGAGTTTGCGTCGCACTTCAGAAAAGGCTTTCCGTTTGGCAACTAATTTCTCAGAATAGTCTTGAAAGATCATGATCAAGTGCTCTCTCCAACATAATTGCCCCAATTCCCTGACCCTAGCTTGGATAGCTTCTTCCTCAGCATAGTTTAGGATTCTGGCAATGAAAGGTCAAGGCCTGTCTCCCTGCGTAAGTCTGGGTTGTAAGGAATGGTGCACCATCTCAATTGTAATTTTTGTGCCTTTAGGTAATTGAAGAATCTCTGGTAGCGTTTGCTGCAGGAAGGTTAACGCTTTCCCAATTTTGCAGCCCTCAGGGAAACCAAGGCTTCATAAGTTGTTACGATGACTTCTGTTTTCCAAGTCTTCCAACTTGTCTTGGAGAAGATGAATCTGGGCTGCCTGTTCCTGCATATTAGCACAGTGACTTTGGACTTTTGGGCTGTTGTTTTTTGTTCCAGTCGGTCCACTCTTGCATCCATTTGCTGCATAGAAACTGCCATAGTGTTCACCGCTAGTGTTAGGGCATCTATACTGGTCATGATAGAAGTGAACATATCTCTGACTGAGGGTTCTGCCCTCTCTGGTGCTGAGTGCGCCATGCGGCCTACTGTACGAATGGTTACAGCTTCGGGATCGTTTTACTAAGTCGTACCTTGACTGAATCTTCCCAAATTTTGCCAGCCTTGAACAGGTGCCTACAGATCTCCAGTGAGTTAGTTTTCCCCTGTCGGGAGACACAAATATTTGTATTTATTCAGGTGCTAGGCTCTTAGGCATGTGGAGCTCCGAGATCAAGCCGCCATCTTGATCGCTGGTTGGCCACGCCTCCAATGCATACTATTTTTGACATCTGTAAGTCCATTCACATCATCAAAACTGTATACAGACGAATATAGCCCAGCCCCACCATTTACAAAAAGTCAGTGGGTCCATTATCCTTGTTGCATACACCATCTCCTGTTTATTAATGCACTCAGTTGCAGAAATTGAGGACTCCCAGATCCTCCCAGTTGCCAGTTTTGAATTGCTCCCTGCATCCTACCACCACCAAAAGAGGAAATCTCCAAGGAAGCTCTGCATCATACTCCAAGCCTCAGTGGCCTGAATTGGGACTGGACTTCACCCCAAGTATCCGATGCTGTGATACAGTGTACCACCGGCCAGCAAGGCCAGGTGTCAATTTAATTTTTGCTTTATAAAATGGCAAGAATAAAATCAGAAACTTCATTGACTGAGAGATGTCACTTGACCATGCATTAAATTCTTAGCTCCAAACAGTCAGGTACAGATCTCATAAGCAAAGCAAAAAAGCCTCATTACCTATAAAAACATGGACTAGTTCATGTATATATTTTGTTATTTAAAATGTTTTTAAACAAATGATTCATAGAAAAAAAATCCTATTAAAATGTTTCACTTTACATACATTACAAAAGAGCAGCAAGCCAATTTATAAGTGCAATAAGCCACTCCAGGGTGTAAACTGAAGGATCTGCATGCACTTCCCAGGGGCATAAGGACACTCAGCCTTTGGCTTCATGCTTCACTACTCTGGGGCATGCATTAAAATCCTTAAATGAACAACCTATTGTATCTTAGTGCTTTTGTCAGTGTCAGTGGTTCAGTAGGTAGCACACTCGCCTCTGAGGCCGGGAGATCAGAGGGCTGTGGGTTCAGTGCCCACATCTGGCACTTGGGTTAATATCCCAGTACTGACACTGTAGTGCAGCATGAGAGGGATGCTGCACTTCTGAGGTGCCATCTTTCGGATGAGACGTTAAACTGAGGTCCCATCTGTCTGGACTGGTGGTAGTTCAGGTGGATGTTAAAGATCCCATGGCACTTCTCGAAAAGAGTAGGGGAATTTACCCAGTGTCCTGTCCAAATTTCCCTCATTCACTAAAAATACCACCAACAGCTTAATCTGGTTCAAGGTCAGTTGGCATTCATCTGTATCCCCCTCCCCAGGGTCATGCCTGAAAATAGGCAGAATTTGTCTAGTGCACTTACCCGGTCAACAAAAACTAAATACATAAAATAAAATATATACGGGTTGGGGGGGGGTCACGTGATGCGAGCGTGAGAGTGGCTGCTCGAGTGTGGGCTCCTGCTTCCCCGATCGGAAAAGCCCAGATTTGCCCATTTTAAAGCTGTCGAGGTGAACCCAGAACGTGAGTCACAGCTGCTGCTGCACAGTTCTGTACCTGGATATCGGGATTACCGTTATATTCCTGCCCAAAATGGAAGAAGCGGCTCAAGAATTAGAGGCCAAACGGCCCCGTCGCAGTTCGTCTCCAGCAGTGCCTGAGGAGAGTCTAACGCCCAGCCGTATTTATTCCGATCTGACCACGATAAAAGACGCCCTCTTCAACTAATAGAGGAGGTGGCAGAATTCAAGCCAGCGTTGACTCAGCTGGCCAGAAGAGTTACTGACGCCGAGGCAAGAATTTCGTCAGTCGAGAGAAAGTTGGAGCGAGACGGGCCTGCTCTTGGTGACTGCAGGAAAGCCATTACCAAACTAGAGGACCGCCTGGATGATCTAGAGGGGAGGAGTAGGCGAAATAATTTAGTCCTTCTGGGTCTCCCCGAGGGTGATGAAGATACCAACGCGATCATGTTCCTGCAAAAATTCCTAAAGGCTACTGTGGGATCCTTCCGAATGGCCCAGAGTACATAATCAAAGGGCCCACCGTTCACTCCGAGCGAAGCCTTCCGCAACAGATCCTCCGAGGCCTCTGATATTTAAACTACTAAATTATCTGGATAGAGAATTTATTCTCAAAGAGGCAAGAAAGCTTTCAGCGGTATTGTGGGAGGGAAAGAAGCTAAGATTAGTCCCAGACTTAACGCTAAAAATGCGTCTGTTAAGATCAAGCTTTCGTCCAACAACATCAAAACTTTGGGCTGCAGGGATTAAACATAGAATGCTGTACCCGGCCAAGCTGGAAGTTGTACTGAAAGACGGCATGAAGCGTTTTGATCTACCTGAAGATGCACTGAAGTTTTTGAAGACGACTTTCCCAGATCTTTTTGCTAAAACCTGATCTCCTTATTAGTTCTAAGCTGCATGCATTGATTGGTCACCTTGTTTGTATCTATGGTCTACAATAGGATGTAGCCGAAATGAGGGCCTTACAAGCTATCAAACTTTATTTCAACAGACTTGAGGGTTTACTTAGGTTCACGGGGGTCTCGATTCCTTATAAAGTAGCAGTTACTGTTTTTTTTTTTTTCTTTTTTACTGTTTTTTCCTTGAATTTCACGTCTTGTTTCCTTTCTGTGATATGCTCACATTTACAAGGTCGTGGTTGTCTGACATAAGGGGTTCACAGTTTAATACCGCATAGTACCACTGGAGGGAGCTCCAGCTCTAATTTTGGCGTCTATCATTGTTTTAAGGGTTGTTTAGCGGTGCAAACCCTTTGTTATTTTATATGAATATGCTTGCCAATTGTCATGAATTACAGGGAGACCGTCCTATTTCTATGTTATAATAGGGGTGACCTAAGTTTTTAGTATTAGGCTACCCAACTGGGCTTATGTTAATGCCCATAAGGTGAGATGAACGAGGATTCGTTGGTGCTTTAATTACTAGGTTTTTACCCTGTATATGAGGGTAGCCTCTGCGGACGCAGGATTTAATTTTTGGGGTTTCCCCTAAGGTCCTACATCAAAGTTGGTTTTCGTTTTTTTTGCTCCGTTGCTTGGGGTTTCTCAGTAGTTCGTTAGGGGGGAATACACGAAGGAAGCGTTGACAGTGGGTTTGGGTACTCACCCCTGTTTAATTTTACTAGTTTGTTACTATTGCAGGTTTAAGATTGGGGTGTGTAGACTATGGGCTTACTAATTTAGGTGATCTATTGACAATGAGGCTAGGGGGAGCGGCCTACATTTGCATGCATCATGGGCCATATTAGGTGGAGGTGGCTAGGTGCCTGGTGTATAGAGGTAGAGCTGGGGGCATGGGTTTTGGGGGGGGGATTCTTATTTTTGGGTTTTCGGGTGATTCTGTTGGGGTGGGAGGGGGAAGCTTTCTAAGACACACTACAGCAGGCTTTGGTAACTGTGTATATGGTTAGCAATTTGATGTTTATGTCTTGGAATGTTAAAGGAGGAAGAGACAACAAGAAAAAATACATTATTTTAAACCACTTAGCGAATTTCAACCCAGCGATTGTGTTCCTCCAAGAGACCCATATGTACCCAGATCAGCTGGGTCATCTCCAGAAGAAATGGGTGGGGCAGGTATTCGGGGCAGGGTGTTCATCCAAGAAGCGAGGGGTGGCTGTTTTGGTGGCTAAGGGGATACCATTTTCTCCGACTGAGATCATTTCAGACCCTGAGGGTAGATTCATCTTGGTGGTGGCCACAATTGGCGGTCTAAAGTTGGTGGTTGGCTCGATTTACGGCCCTAATATAGAAACGCCATCCTTCTTCACAAATCTAGCCATGGTTTTGACCCCTTTCCTAAACTTACCTATAATTTTGGGGGGGCGATTGGAACTTGGTTCAGTCTAATATGCTTGATCGTACTCTATATAAAGGATTTCAGAAATCCTGAGCCCAAAGAGCCTTAGATGAATTTTTGTCTTCTCTGGGGGTGGTGGACCCTTGGAGGTTGTTCAACCCACTCACTAAAGAATTCAATTTTTTTTCTCCGGTGCATAGGAGGTACTCCAGGCTGGATTATTTCCTGGTGAGTCAACAAATGTTAGCAGGGGTAGTAGAAGTTGATATCTTAGCTCGAGTAATATCAGATCATTCGCCTATAATCCTGAAGGGTCAGTGGTCAGCTCTCCCCCCAAGATCCCATTCTTGGTCTCTGAATATTAACCTGTTAGCTGATGGTGGAATTGTGAGGTGTTTTCAGGTTTTTCTAACCAATTCTATAACTTCTAATTGGGGCTCACTTCCAGCGATGGATAAGGTCTGGGCAGCACTAAAGGCAACGTGGAGGGGGGAGCTCATTCGTGTTGCCTCGGTTCGTAAGTGGAAAAGGTCTGCTTTCTTGGCAGACTGCCTAGATAAGATCAAGGACCTGGATAGAATGGGAGTAAATTCTCTCTCTCAATCGCAAGAGAGGGAGCTATCTGTCCTCAGAGCCTCATATGCTAATACCCTCAGAGAGTCAGTGGAAAAGGCGGCTACCAGATTGAAGGCTACATATATTGGGCAGGGCAGTAAGGCCGGTAAACTTTTGGCATGGCAATTGAAATAGCGTGCTGCAGCTAAATGGGTTACAACCCTTAGACACCCAAGGATGAATGCCTTGATTGCTGACCCAGAGGGTATCCTGGATCTACTTCATGAGTATTACAGGGAGTTATATACTTGTGCTTCTTCGAACTCTAAGCAGGAATCTATTATGAGGGATTTTCTTGAGAAGATCCCCTTTCTGCAACTCCCAGCTAATTTATTTTCTGAACTAGCGGCACCGATTCTAGGTGAGGAGATAGCGGCAACTATCGACGCGTTGAAATTAGACAAGGCGCCTGGGTCCGATGGGTTCACGGCTCCCTTTTACAAAACCTTTAAACAGCAACTAGTCCCTTTGCTTCAACAGGTATATAAGTTTTGGCATGACCAAGGTATTTATGAACACTCACTTTTTGAAGCTAGGATCATATTTCTACCTAAACCGGATAAATCCCCAGAAGAAGTGGGCAATTATAGACCCATTTCTTTGTTAAATATTGATATTAAAATTTACGCAAAAATTCTGGCTAATAGGTTAAAGGGTTCCTGGGTTTCGCTCCTCAGCCCAGAATAAGCCGGGTTTGTGGAAGGGCGCTCATCCGCGGACCACTTTAGGAAACTTTTTTATTTAATTTCCGCGTCTGAGGACCAGAGCTTAGAAGCTGCTCTGGTTTCCTTGGACGCAGAAAAGGCATTCGATAGAGTGGACTGGAGGTTTATGTTTGAGGTCCTGGATAAATTTAGCATACCAAAGAAATTTATAGATTATATTCGGGTCTTGTATACTTGTCCCTCAGCCAGGGTTCAATGTAATAACCTTATATCGAATGTTTTTCCTCTTTCCCGGGGTACCCGGCAGGGATGACCGCTTTCTCCGTTTTTATTTAACCTCTATCTGGAGCCTCTGATAAGGGCCCTGAAACTCGACAAACAAGTACAGGGCATTAGACTGGGCGGCCTCAATTACAAATTATCTGCGTCTGCTGATGATTTGCTTTTACATATTAGGAACTCGAAAAAATCTCTTCCCCAGATATTGCAGGTTATTTCCTGTTTTAGCCTTTTCTCGGGGTATAAACTAAATACGAATAAAACTAAACTTTACTCGTTGTCCCCTATCCTCCAGAAAGATTGGTGCATCTCCCTGGGCCTTCAATGGCAGAAGTCCTCGCTGTTATATTTGGGTATCCATATCTCTAAAGATTTGGCTTCCCTGGCTAACCTTAACTTTAGGCCGATAATAAAACAAGTCAAGGAGGATCTGGAGAGATGGGTCAAATTGCCACTGTCATTCTGGGGCAGAGCTAATGTAATAAAAATGATGGTTTTGCCAAGACTGTTTTATCCTCTGTCTAACTTAAATATTTATCTCCCCAAGTCCTTCTTTAGGCCCCTATATGCTGCCTGTTCGGATTTTTTATGGCAAAATAAGCCACCTCGGCTGGCATACGCTAAACTTACCTAGGCCAATAGGGCAGGGGGGTTGCAGATCCCGGATTTTTATGTTTATTATTTAGCCATACACGGACTAAGATGTCTTCAGTGGACTAAGGCAGCGGAGGATGTCTCGGATCTCCCCCTAGGCTTCCAGTTAGACTGCCAAGTAATTAAGGATTTTAATCTAGATTTGCAATCTCTCCCTTATATACCCTGGTCTAAGTGTCCGTATAAACTCAGAAATACTCCATTGGGATGGGACGTTAGGGCCCTCCACCAACTTTATTCCCTATTAAATATTCCTTTTAGAAAGGACCTATTGCAACCTTTGCTAAGGAACCCTAACATAGTAGTCGGTGGGAGGCCTATTGCGAAAGCTATAGGTAATATGGGCTCCAATTGGACGTTGTGGGATTTCATCTCAGGAAATTCAGTAAGCTCTCCTGCGACTTTGGTGGAAAAACTGAGAGTAGGCCAGAATGATTTGCTTCAGTTATATCAGGTCTATCGGAGTGTTACTACATTTTTAGGAAAGGGACCTTGGGTTGATTTAGCAGGGGCCTACTTGAGGAAGCTCAACGGGCAGACACCGGCTCGTAAACCGATTTCTAAGTTATATAGATTGATATTATCAAGGATTACGGAGAAGGTATCTTCTTTGGCCTATTATTGGGATTCCAATGTAGTAAAAGGATGGTCTGTGGAGGTCTGGGAGAGTGTGTGGAGGGATATTTGTACTAATAGCAAACAAGACAGACTGAGAAATGTTCAATTTAACATTCTGCATGACCTTTACTTATCTCCAGCGAAGCTCTCTCGGATCCATCGATCCTTTCCGCCAGTCTGTGTTGATTGTGGGACTCCTCTGGCTACAACTTATCATAAACTTTGGACCTGTCCCAAAGTTGTTAGATTTTGGGTCTCTGTTAAGCAATGGATTTCCCCCGTATTGTAAGATATCAGCTTTTTTTAACCGGGAGATTTGCTTGTTGGGCAGGTATGATAGAGTTCCTACAAGGTCTTTAAAGTGGCAAATTGCTTTGGTCTCTCTGGTCACCAAACTTCTCATTCTCAGGCATTGGCAGGGGGCCTGGGAGCCCTCTTTTAGAGAATGGTGGGATGAATTTTTGTTGGCACTCTCTGCCAAAAAAGTGGTAGCGGGCCTTTTTGGCTCTTTAGGGAAATTTCAGGAATGCTGGGGGGAAGTCTGGTCAACTCTAAAATTAGATCCTGAATGGGGTAAGGCGAGCCGTACAACCTAGTGTCCTCTTTAGTTTATATGCTCTTTTTTTTATGCCCAGACGCAGAGTGCAGACTCCCCCATCTTTGGTTAGTGTTTTCTTTCTTGTTGCCTCTCCCTCTCTGTGTAAGACACTTACGAAAGGAATCTATAGCTGTTATCTACTGCTGTTGGATTGTCGAGGCCCCATTATTATGAAGGGCTATAATGCAGCGGATTATGTCCTATGTAGGGGCGGTCCCTTTCTTTTTTTTCTTTTTTTTTATATAGTGTTCCACTGTGGAAGCTGCCCTATTTTGTGGGAGGGGGGAGATGGGAGGGTTATTGCTGTTTCATGAATTACTTTTTTTTTTTTCTCTCTTTTCTTCCAGTAATATGATTTAGGTTTAGTTATATATTTCATGTGTGATGTATGCTTTGTTATTAATTAAAAAAATAAAGTTATTTGCAAAAAAAAAATATATATATATACTTAACCAGTGCCCAAGGGGGAGAACCATGGCGTGATGGCACTACTTACCAACAATGCTTCCCTTGGCACCCACTACTACAAATGAGCCCTATTATTGATAGCTCAGAACTGATGGGCAAAAATGTAAGTGTTGGTGTTTAGGTAAATGATAGGAATCTGTGTGTGCACACAAGTGTGTACCTGTGAGTGTGTTTACATAGGTGTACAGTATGTATGTGTGTCACTGTTTTTAATGTGTGTGTGTGTGTGTATGTATATATTATGCATATGTCTATGTTAGTGTATATCTGTGTGTAACTAGCCAACAGCAGCTCCTTCTGTATTAGGTGGATTTTTAATGTTTATTTTATTGCACTATTATTGTGGCTAAATGTGCAATCATTACATCATAAAGATACGGGTAAATTACAATCAAAACCACACATTACAGTAATTCAATATCTTTTATCAGGTTATTGTATGAGCAGCTGTTTTGGCTCTGACCACAATTTGTTCAGTCAGCAAGTGGCTGTTTTTCTAACCATGCACAGCTTTGGTTATGCTTGCGGACATTTCCTGAAAGTTACACATTGCTAGTGTAGCCAATCAGACTGCATGCTATGCAAGTCTGGTAGTGTAACTCAATGTGATACATTGCTTATATCATCATAAGAATAATATAACATTGCATCATATTAGCATACAATGTAATGAATTACATATTGCATGGATGGTATTGTAAAACACTTGCATGTTCAGGGTACAAATCTGAATAAAGTGACCTAAGCCCAGTGTCACCTGTTGCTACCTGCTGCCATGTCCTAAAAATAGAACAGAATTAGGTTTTATATGGCACTTTTATACATACACATTGCCAACCACAGTTAAACAAAAATGTTAAACTCAGTTACCATCTGGCAGGCGTTTGCACTGATAAAGCCCATTTACAAGCTGCTTAACCAGTTTTAAACTTGAGTAAACTTGGGAGGTTGATTTACTTTACGCTGCCAACAGCTTGTGAGCAGATACCTCTGCATGGGCATACAGTACCATTCTGTGTGCACAGCATTCATCATCCCTGCTTTTTAGGTAAATATGATGGACCTAGATTCCCTCCCAGCCATTCATATCTGGTTTACTATGCTGCTAAGTCTATCCAGTGGTTTTATTTGTAAAAGTGAGTATTTTTCATGTTTGTTTCATTTCACTGATGAATTCCAATATTATAACTGGTAAAACAAGTCCCTCTTTCCACGAACTAGCTGATATTACACTATAATTTGTTATCTATAAAAAAGCAAGGGCAATCTAACTTTGGTTTGGAATGTTTTTGTATTTAGTGTACATTAAGTTTCTTAGTAAAGTCCTTTGGCATGTCCAGTAACTGGGCCCTGGCCCCCAAGATACAAGACAAATGATGACACCAAGAAGCAGCAGCTACTTGGTCAGCATGCTCGATTGGTACTTTCCTATATCGTTAACTTTGGCAAGGCTGTGCATAGCCCACATGATATTTTTATGGTCCTGTTAGTCACATTGTGGGATGCTTGACTTCTCTGCTCTGATTACTGCCTCCATGTACTGCTTAGGATCCTTCCATATTGCTGTTATCCTACTGACTGAACCATGATAGTTGACCTTGGGCAAGTTCTGCTTCCTGTTATTTTTGTTGTAAAATTCAATAAAATTTTAAATACAAAAAAAAAAAAAATTAATGATGCCACCTTTGCTAGGAATAACAGTGATACCTTCTTTTCTTGGGATGTATGAGTTTTTCCCTCCCCAGTCTGGTTTCCATTAGCTGTGGTCACCACCCAGTGCTGTGACCTGTTCCAGTCCATAGAGAACCTAACTACTGCCCTAGGAGGAGGCCCTCCTATGGTCGGGCCAATGGGGGGAAGGGCCAGACCCCACCCTCATTCAGTGCACAGCAAATTCAGTGGCAGTAGGATTCTTTGTGTTGGATGGGTGGATGGGTGGATGGGTGGCTCCAGTGTGCCTCTGTCATCCTGTGGTGCACTAGGAGGTGTTGCCCTCCCCCCGAGATGTTGGGTTGTGAACATGCAGTAAAGCATAAAACAAAGTTTATACATCACAAGGCCCTTACATCTCTTCTCCCATTGCCATCCCTACAGATTTGCATCTCTTGGGCACCCCAGGTAGGGCTCACGCAGCAGATATTGGGTTGTTACCAACTCAGAGGAGAAAAACATACTCTGGGATGTATCATCCTTCTCCCACAGCCTGCCCCAACATCCTAAGTATGTTCCTTAACTCGGGTTTCTGACATCACAAGTAGTGGGGTTACTGCTGTGCCAACAGACTGGCCATAACAGTAATGACTTCTAAAATACAGCTTTCAAATGGCAATGAGTTTGACACCTATGTTTGTACAATCACCGGACTAGAAAAAAAGCTTTGATGCATATATGCACACCTCTGCATAAGGCTTGGGTCTGCTGCAGCAGGCTCAGATCCCAACAAAGAAACCTACTTGCAGCCTCCTTTCCCTATAGGGGATCTATGGCTTCTTTACCCAAACTTACATCTACAATATTAAATGGCCCTGCTGATGCCTCTGGTTTTCTTTGCCCCCACTAACACAGCAGTCACCACTACCACCACCACCCCCATCCTCCTTGATGATCTTGTAAATTTCTTGATCTGTGGCCTTTTCCATTCTTCCATAGTTATAAGTACTCCAAATAATGTGTCAGGTTACATACTAACCCATGGGTAGAATCACTCTCCCCACCATTCAGTATGCTTTTCTTAAATCTGGCCCAGATCCCATCAAAATCTTTAGCCGACTGGTCCCTCTACCAGAACACATTTCAAGCTGCTGCTAGCCGAACACAATAGCACAACTGCCTTGTAGAGCCTTTTCTTAATCAGATGCCTACAGTATGTTAAAATGTGGCATTGTGCAGAAGCATGACGTGCAACAGGATGAGGAAGGTGCCAATGGCAATTATTGTGGGATCTTATTTCCTCACTGTCATCTTATTTACATCCTGAGCTTGACATAATGTAATATGGTAAATTATTAATCTAGAATAATAGTTCCATACATATATGAATGTACTTGTGCTAATAAGTAGACTTGAAAAGGTTTTCAGATGCTTCAGAAAAAAATGCCAATCTGAAACATCAGGGCACATCTTTATTTAAAGGTTCAGATACAAATATTTAAAGAGGATAAGTGAGTAGGCAGTATGAGAGGGAGGGATATTGGTTTTAGCAGTGGGGGCATGAAGAAAAAGAGGCAGGCTCACAAATATGAGCAATGTACAAAACCACTGCCACATGGAAAGGGCAAAAAAGGGCAAAGGCAGAGGAAAGAAGGGAAAGTAGAGGCAAATGAAAACTGAGCAAGGCCAGTAAAGAAGGAAGACAGTTACAGCAACTTGAGTAATAAATCAGCCATGCTTTTAGGTTGCAGCCCTGGATCCCAGCCTATAGGTTAGAGACAAACTCTTTCATTTCCTATTTGACTAAAAGAAAATGTTCCTGCCAGACTTTTAGCATATTTTTAATATCAGAAAGTAAAGATATCCCTTTTTGTCTAACAGTAATTTTCAGTAATTAGTGCAGCTGGTGATATGCGGTGAAATTCAATGGTCTCCACCTGCTTCTATGGGGTTTTCTCTCTTTTAGCTAACCACATTGTGAGGATGTGCAGCTGAAAAGGCCAGCAAAAAAACTGTCAGTCTGAGAGGAAAGCTCCTCCACTTTGCCAGACCATGGCTACCCCAAATGCAATTGGCTCTCCCAATGAGCATTCCCCTCCCCAGGTGCCCTTTGGTAAACACCAAAATGAAGTTTGCATTCAGCATCTTTTTTTTTTTTTTTTGGTTGTTTAACCAGGTATAGCACACTAAGCTGAAAGCTTTTTTACAGGAGCGACCTGGGAGCACATTCAGCATCTTAGCCATCACCTCTGGCTCACTCACAGGCTTTCCTCCCTAGCTCATGCTTGTTTTCACAGGCCCAATCCTCCTACTTCACTATCCTCTTTCCATGTCTATACTAGAAGGAGGCTTTTGGCATTGCTGAAAGTTCTTACTGCCTTCTTGGCTTCCAGACCCTTGTTAACTATGTTAATTCTTGTCTTGCAGTCCCTCATTGCTGCTCTGTGCTCCTCTCTGGCCTGGAGGCAGCTCATCTTTTTACAGCAGCCATCTATCTTTTTATTCAGGATCAGTTGGCTTAGATCCTTGTTGAGTCGGGGGGGGGCATCTTGCCCTTCTTTTCTATATTTTCTATATTGCTTACAGGGATGATGACTTCAGTGACTGTTTCAAGCACTTTTTACAATGAAGATTAGTCAGTTGTGGTCACTGCTTTCTCCCATCAGTTCCTTGATGTTCATGATGAAGATGACCCCATCCCCACTGCTGAGAAGAAGGTCAGGTGTGACTTCAAAACTAGTCCTTTGTTGGACATGCTGTTCTAAGAAGCAATCCTTGAAGGTGGGTAGGAACTCAGACTCAGCCCAGCTGTTAGCCTTCTCAAGACTGAAATCTATTCCAGAATTGATTTCCCCCAGGATCACCACTGCATCTGATCTGGCTACATTTGTAATTTCCTGAAACAAGTTGGGCAACATGCTCCACTAAGCTGCTTCAGGACATGTAGCACATCTTCAGGGTTACGGTTTTGCCCTCTTTTTCCCCCAGCTGGAACCAGAGGATCTCTCTGTACCTGTTTACCACCTGAACTCCTCATTGCTTTCCTTCCACAGTGACTCAATCCCTTACAAAGACAGCCACCTCACCATTCTTCCTGTGTTTTCTATCCCTTTAGAGTAATCTGTATCCCTTTATCCTTGTTCCCAGTCCAGTAATTTTCTTCCCACCACCAGCTCTCTGTGAGTGCTTCTAAGTCCTGCCTATCAAAGAGCATCATGTTTACCCATTTTCAAGGAACATTCTTAATGCTGGCCTTCATGAAAGTGGGGATTGTTGCCTCTCTATGCTTCTTTTTCCCTTTTGGGGATCTCTTTCTCTAGCTGCACTCCAGCTCTGCTGTCCTTCAGGTGGTGACCCCTGCATCTTCCCCTTGCCTAGGTGATTCATTGTTACAGCGCCTAACCTATCCATTAGTTTAAATCTCCTTGACTGCCCTACCCCTTCTTCTAGCCAATACCTTCCTCCCCTCTCGTGCAGGCACTACCCATTCTAGGCATATAGGTGTCCCTTGCTCCAAAAGGTCCCCCCAAGCTGAACAGAAAAATCAAGACTTTCCCTGTTGAACCAGTCCCTTAGCCAATCATTAGCCTGCCTAATGGTCTGCTTCCACTCCTCTCTAGATTCCACTACCAGGAGAATCTGGAAAAAGATCACCTGGACACTTTTGCCTTCAGGAAGATCCCTAGTTCCAGGAATAAATTCCTTATGCTCTTGTGACTTTTGTGCCAACATAAATTACAGTGGTGTTCTTCCCCCCAGCTTATTGCTTGGCACTCCAGATGAGCAAACCATCTCACGACAAGATACTATCTTGGTCCAGCATTGCCCTCCACCACACCTACTACCCTAACCATGCAGTCTCCAGTGGGTCATCCCTTCTTGTCATTCTGCCCGTTCTTTTACTTTCTTCTCCTTTGAAGGTCCAATGTCCCAGCGCCTTGACTGCTACCACCAGCCATGGTCACCTGTTGGAACTCTCACCCTGGCCAGTCAGATGCTGATTCCTATTTCTGATGTGTACTGGTTATGGTACCCCCTTATAACCATGCCTGCCACTTCCTTTATCCACACAGACCCATCCCCCATTCTTACCACTATAGATCACAGTCCTTGCCACCCCTCCCTACTCTAGGGAGGGGTAGAGGCACAGTGGGAAAATAAGGAATGGCATAATTAAGGCAATCAGCCTCTGTGTGAAGGATGTGAGTATAAGCAAAAGGAAAAAGAGACTGTTATGGTACTCTAGGAAAGTGGCCATGGTGGTGAAGGAAAAAAGGGTGGCATTCAGGAGGTATAAAGAAATGCAGAGGGAGGAAGACATGAAGGTGTACCCAGTAAAACTGAGGGAAACAGGAAAGCAGTAAGGAGAGCAAAGGTACAGACAGAGAAAAGGAATGCTAAAGAGGCAACAAATGGGGATAAGATTTTCTTCAGGTACATACATGAGAAAAGGAAAGCAAGGGGGGTTAGTGAGGATAAGTAGTGCAGCAGAGGGAGACTGCACAGATGAGGACCAACAAAAAACAAACATCCTGAACAGGTACTCCTGATCAGTCTTCACAATGGAGAAATGGGGGACAGACCATCAGTGATCAGCAGGAACAAAGGGGGACTGGACAGATTACACTAAAGGGTAGTTAAAAAGAACTCAGTGGGGTGCTGGCTGCACTACTGATGGCCTTATTAAACAGCTCACTGGAATCAGGCATGATTCTGGAGGACTGGATAAAAACAGACATGGTCCGTCTACATAAGGACAGCAGCAGGGAAGAGGCTAGTGACTATAGGCTGGTAAGCCTCACCTCAGTGGTGGAGAAATTAATGGAAACACAGTAAAAGGAAAGGTTGGAAAAGCACCTTGAATCCAGCTGGCTGCAAGACCAAAGACAGCATTGATTCACTGGTTGGGGAGGTCATGCCAGAGGAATCTGATTAATAGATTCAGGGAGGGCACTGATCATCACCTGTCTTAACTTTAGCTCGGCCTTCGACACTATGCCACACAGGAGACTGATTAAGAAATTGAGCAGCCAAGGGGTGAAATCCAAAGTGGTGCACTGAGTTAGAAACCAGATAATGGATATGTGGTGGCTAATGGCTTGCATTCTAAGAATGGGAGACTAACTAGTGGAGTGCTGCATGGCTCAGTACTGGGAATGGCCCTCTTCAATGTCTTCATAAGTGACACTGCAGATGAACTGGAAGGGAAGGTATGCCTTTTTGTTGATGGTAGCAAAATCTGTACAAGGGTGAACAAGGAAGGGGTGGAAAGAATGCATTGGGACATTAGGAAATTCAGGAATGGTCAAGAGCATGGCAGTTGGGGTTCAATGCCAAAAAGTGCAAAATCATGCACCAAGGGCATAGGAAGCTTAAAATGAGTATAAGATTGGGGGAGAAGTATTGACAGTCACTAAGCAGGAAAGGGACCTTGGGGTTATCATATGTGATGACCTCAAAATGACCAGGCAGGGTGACAAAACAGTGGGTTGTGCCAGTGGGATGCTAGGATGTACAGGGAGACACATCTCTGGCAGGAGGAGGAGGGTGGTGGTGTTGCCACTATATCACTCACTGGTGAGACCCACCTGATGTATTATGTCCTGTTGTGGAGGTTGCACTTCAGAAAAGACATAGATGGGGAGGCAGTCCAGAAGGGAGCAACTTAAACAGTGCAGAGGTTGCACCAAAAGCCCTACAAGGAGAGACTGAAGGTTCTCAACATGTACACCCTGGAAGACAAGAGAGTGAGAAGGGGCATGACAGAAGCCTACAGGTACCTCACAGGGGTGAACAACATGCAGAAGGGGAGTCCATTTCAGATGAGGAAGAGCACCAGAACCAGAGGGCATGAGATGACACTGGGGGAGGGATTGTTTACTAGGGATGTGAGAAAGTTCTTTTTCACTGAAAGAGTGGTGGTTGTCTAGAACAGACTGCCAGTGGAAGTGGTGGAGGTAAAAACAGTAGGGGGCTTCAAGCATGCATGGGATAGATATAGAAGAATATTAGGAAATGGGCAGGAAGGAGGGAGGGTCACTAGAGACCAGTTAGGGGCTGTGAAGACAGACTGGCAGGGACCATTAGGGCAGACTGGTTGAACCAAGCTGTTCTTTTCTGCTGAAAAATTCTGTTTCCATATTTCTGTCTGCACCTGCCAACTGCCTCTGACTTAGTGCCCATACCCCTAACCTCTCTACCCCATCCTCTTCAGCTGCTGGTTCACCTCCCTGCACCCACCTGGTGTCTCCGACTGCCACTCACTCTGGGCAATGTACCTCTTGATAGCATTACCTGCCATGCAGTAGCTGCAGATGTTTTGCTGCTGCCCTCCATTTGCAGGATGGTGAAGCTCACACATCACTGGTAGCCAAGAAGTGCACTTCCCTCCTAGTGTTCTTGACCCTGGTCTTCTACTGCCTCGTCTGATTCCTCCCCCAGCTGCCAGCCCTCCTCCCTGTGCCCCCTGTGGTAACACCAGTTACCTTCCAGATGGGAAACATGACTCTCCAGAGCAGCAATCTGCTTGCAGTAGCTTCAGATGTATGCCTTATCACCACACAACACTGATAGTGCACCAAGTATGTTCCATCCTCCCTGGTGATCTATCACAAACACAGACCATTTACTTTAACTGTCTTATACTCCTCTGGAAGGGTGTGTGTGTGTGGTCTTCCAGGTTACCATGTTTTCCTGGTCAGTACATCAGCTAGTCTTTAGTCTTTTCATGTGTCTTGTTGGCTCATCTGGCTTAGTTGGCTGTTTTAAGTGGCTAACTAGGCACTTTTGGCAGTCTTCCACTCATGCAATGAGCCAAGCTCGTGAGCTCTCTAGGCTCAATACTTTTTACGTGCTCCAGGTCAGTTCTCCCTGCACAGGTCCACTTGCTTACTAACCATTTTAATATCCTGTCCCATGCTGGAATACACTAATCCAGTTCAGGTCCTTCCTCTGTTAGACTCCTCACCCACCGGTAGTAACCACTGAGCCCATAATAGTTTGCAGTATTCTAACCTGCTGATTTCCCCACTCTGTGTCCTAAATGTTAAGCAACTGGCACAAATCACCCTTAAAAAAACCTTACCTCTACCTACCCACACTGCCACTTAAGTATTAAATACTTTTTTTTACCATAGGTTCTGTACTTCATATCTGATCTGTTTAAATTCTTCCAGAAAAATTAACTCTTATTTTTATTTCTGTTGTTTTGTTTTTTGTCATCCATTTTTTCCCATTTTCAATAACAACATCCTGTGCTGCAATGCCTGGTCCTGGTTCACTGTACTTTTGCCATTAACGTTCTTAGATGTGTGTCTTGTAACACACTTTACTGTTTCCCTGAAGTAGACATGCTTCAGAGCTGATCTTGTTTGATTCTAAACTCTTTTTAACAGAAACACTAATTCTTTGAAAGTCTGTTACCAGAGTGCTATCAATATCATTGAGGGTGATTACAAGCAGGTGACACTACATTGTGCTACACTGTGCCATATAGTAGGGTTTACATGGAGCTGCTAGTTATCACAAAAAAGTACAAGTAGAGTTTACAGAGAAACTTTAAAAACTAACTTTGCTTTACAATTTTTGTGTGTTCGTATTGATCTGGGTATGTTCATGAAAGCAGTGTATCAAAATGTGATATGAAACTTCAACTTTCAAGTCAACAGCTGCTCAGTTTTTTAACCCTTTCTAGATGCTGTGACCCAATAGTGAAAAGTGGATCATGTTGTGAGATAACTCACTTTGAAATACCTGAGAAAAAGAATGTTCAAACTAAAGTTGTTAATGCAACAATGGGCAACGAAGCATGAGTTGTGAATGCAATGGAGGACACCAGCCTTAAGTTGTTAATGTAACAGTGGGCAACAAGCATGTAGTGTATGGTAGAACACTGTTCAGCATGGAAATCAATGCTCTCAACAGCATTGTTGTGCTGCACTAGCTACATAGCTAGTGCAGCATAACACCAAGAAGATGTGTGCGCATCCGAGGAAGTGAGGTCTGCATGCGTGACTGGGCAACCGACAATGCACTAACAATGCCCACAGCAGTAAAATGGGCCGGAGGAGCAGAAAACCACACAGAATCTAAAGAAAAGAAAGGGCATACTTTTTAACGAGCTACCATACACTATAAAAGATTGTGTATGATTGCTCATACACAACTAGGGTATTTTTCAACTCTCGAGGTTTCCATGGTAATGAGACCTCTCAAGCTGCACTCTCGAGGTCTCCAGTAACCATGGAAACCTCTCGAGTGAAAAATACCCTTGTTGTGTATGAGCGATCATACACAATCCTCTGTGAGTTGTGAATGCAATGAAGGACATCAGCCTTGAGTTGTTAATGTAGCAAAGGATGCCAAGTAACTACTCAAGTTCAGAAAAGCTTACTAATTGTGATCTACTTGGTAAACTACTACAACAATACTATGGCAATCTGAGAAAAAGTAACAAATATTGGCAAAGTGTACATTTATATGAACAAGTGACACTGCCCAACAGCAAAAAGAGTTCAGTGGATGGTAAGTGTAACATGGACACCATGTTATATGTGGCACGGAAGAACATAAATACTACGGTTGTCCAAAAATGTTCTTTTCGATTAAATAATTCTGTTTGAAGAACTGTATTTAATTCCAGTGCTTCTGCAGCATTTCATATCTCCTAATGATAATTTGTAGTACAATTTGCAATTTCAACTGTGCCTTGTCCACACAGATTTATTGGCCTATGAAAAAGTCCTTGTTATCTGGCCACATCAGTGTCCTGGTTTGTGAAGCACCCATCCACATACTGATGTAGGAATCTGACACTAAAAACATGTTTCAATTCATTGAATGAAATCACTTGCCCTATGTAAAATATGTTTGAGTAGCAAATGGCATAGAATTTATCCAGCTATAGTTTGTTAGGGTTTTAACTTTTTTTTTCTGTTGCTGATCTGTTGTTGTTAAAGCAATGGGGCCAAATGGGGTGCACCCCAGGGTCCTTAAAGAACTAAGAGAGGTGGTGGCTGAACCTCTGGCTATCCTGTTTAGCTGATCACTGGAAACAGGGGAGGTACCCAAAGACTGGAGGACAGCAGATGTAGTCCCCTTATACAAAAGTGGGAACAAAGAGGAAGCAGGGAACTACAGACCAGTCAGCCTCACCTCGGTAGTGGGAAGATCATGGAAGCACTACTGAAGGAGAGATTGGTGGAACATCTGGTTGTCAATGGACTACAGGACCCAAGGCAGCATGGTTTCACCAGGGGGAGGTCATGTCAGACCAACCTCATTGAATTTTTTGACTGGGTGACTAGGGAGGTGGATCAGGGAGGGCAGTGGACATGGCCTATCTGGGCTTCAGCAAGGCCTTTGACACTGTGCCACATAGAAGACTATTACACAAACTGGGGAATATGGGTGTGGGCAGGACAGTAGTGTGGTGGGTAGGTAACTGGCTGGGTGGCAGGACACAGAGGGTGGTGGTAAATGGCTGTCACTCCACAGAGGGAAGAGTGACCAGTGGGGTACCACAGGGATCAGTGCTGGGAACGGTCCTATTCAACATCTTCATCAGTGACATGGAGCAGGACCTAGAAGGCAGAATTTCACTGTTCGCTGATGACACAAAGCTCTGTAGCAGAGTAGACACACCAGAGGGTGTAGACAGAATGAGAAGCGACCTGCAGAAACTTGAAGAATGGTCAGGGTTTGGCAGTTGAAATTCAATGCAAAGAAGTGCAAGATAATGCATATGGGGCACAAAACCCTGGCACAATATATCAGTTGGTGGGTGAGGATATAGCATGCACCAAGCAGGAAAGGGATCTTGGGGTTATCATCTCTGATGACCTCAAGGAGGAAACAGTGTGACAAGGCAGCAGGTAAAGCAAATAGGATGCTTGGATGTATAGGCAGGGACATTACCAGCAGGAAAAGGGAGGTCATAATTCCGCCTATACAAGACACTATTGAGGCCCCACCTGGAGTACAGTGTACAAGTTCTGGAGACCCTACTCACGCAAGGACATAGACAGGGTAGAGAAGGTTCAGAGGAGGGCAACAAAGATGGTGCATGGATTGCTTCACAAGCCCTATGAAGACAGGTTGAAGGAACTGAACATGTACTCCTGGAGGAGAGGAGGAGAGGGATATGATAGAGACATACAAGTATCTTACAGGGAGGAACAGGGTGCAGGAAAACACTATTTTTAAACAAAAAGATGTTCCAGGACTAGAGGGCATGGATGAAGTTGGAGAGAGGACGATTCAGAGGAAACATGAGAAAGAATTTCTTCACAGAACGGGTGGTGGACAAGTGGAACACCCTGCCAGAGGAAGTGGTGGGGGCTGAAACAATCACGGGATTTAAGAATGCATGGGATAGACATAAAGGAATTCTGGAGGTCAGGGGTTAGGTGCAACAGACTTCTAGGAAAACAAACTGAACTTACAAGCTCAAATGGGCAGACTGGGTGGGCCATAGGCCCTTATCTGCCAACACTGTCTATGTATCTATGTATCTATGTATCTATGTATCTTACAGTGTGCATATTAGGTTTAACAGAAGTGACACATGGGTCCATCACAGAAGTGCCAGAAGCAGCAGAGGAGTCCATTACATGAATTCCAGGAGCATCAGAAGAGTCCATCATAAGAGTTCTGGGAGCAGAAGGTAGTTCATCACAGGAGTACCAGAAGAAGCAGAGGAGTCCATCACAGGAGTGCCTGGAGCACTCAAGTGGTCAGTCACAGGAGTGCCTGGAGCAATGGAGGGGTCCATCACAGGAGTATCTGAAGCAATAGAGGGTCCATCACAGCAGTTCCAGGAGTAGTAGGGAAGTCTGTTCCAGGAGTGTCAGAAGCAGTGTCAGAGTTTATTCCAGGAATATCATTTGTATTGCTGTGGTATTCAGTAGGAACAGTGGATATGCCAGAGGGAACATGATCAGATATTTGATTAGCAGTCTGTGATGTGCTTTGCATGTAATTCTGTGAATCATGAGTGTCTTTACCATCCATGATTCTACATTTTCAAGGTCCATGCATGGGCCATCATCTTTTTGGCAAGGTGTGCAGAAGCAAGTAAAATCTCTGGTAAAAAATAAACACACTAGTCACCACAGATATCACTCTTTGGATGTGGTGGGTCCCAGGAATAGTTTTAAAATCAGGTCCTTTGGGCATTCATATCTGTGTGTTGGGTAGCCAGAAAAATGTTTGTTAGAAATGGCTGCATCCCTCACTTGGAGGATTTCTTGTACAGTAAGGTTATTCTGGCAAACATGAAAAGGTCTTGAGCTATGGAAATAACTGTGAAAAGGAATGCATGGTCCTCTTTGTCATTGATTTAACAATAGCACTCTTTCCATCTAAGGGGCCTTTCCCATGTCATGATCAAAAGTAGGCCAGTTCAATCAGAAATCCAAATTCTGCCAGCAACAATGAACTTGCATAGAATGTCCACTTGGATTTATATTGGATCCCACAGCAGTCCATTAAATTTACCTCCTTCTGTATGTTTAGGTGGTAGACCTTCCTGAGGTGTGCATTCACTGTGCTCACAAAATGCCAAACTGCATGGTGTGATCAAGGCATATGTCAGGAAACATAGGCAAACCAGGAGAAGTCATAAGATTTGCAAGTAGGGTTTTATTATTATCAAATAATAAAATAAAAAAATAATTGTGCAGGATAGCTTTTATACAGGCAGTTCAAAATAAACAAAGTCCTTCATTGGAGGGTTTCTCTAAATCTAAATCCTAATTTCTCTTACAAAACATACACTGCTGACTTTTTATAAGATGTTTTCACCCAGCAATTAAATTCTGTGTGCTGTTCTCTTTATGCTATCTCCTGTTTTCACACAATGTACCAAACTTTGTCAATTTCTTTCCTGTGACCAGTACATTCAGTCTTTAACAGGTGCAGCTAATTAAGACATCTGGCCAGCAATGGTTTTCCTGCTGACAGCTCTGCAACAGGCTTGTGGAAGGTCAAAAGGTTTCTCAAGGTTAACTCCCTGTGTTTTAGCTTGCTACCTTTCTGCAATTCTTTTCAGCAATATAAAAATACATTTGCAAACCAAGGGCTCCCGGTTTCACATACAGATTCACATCTTTTTTAACCACAGAGAAGCAAGAGGAGAAAGAAAGGACTGAAACAGCAAGTAAAGGAAGGGAGATACCAGGAAAATGGTGGGACCATCAGTGTGGCCATTTCCAAGGCTGACAGGGAAAATGTGATTGTGCAATCAGACAGGTGACAGAATAGGACAGGACAGAATAGATCCTTGCTTTAACTCTCTCTGCTTAACAAATGGGACAGGGCCTCATCCAACTCTGTCACACATGGTGATCATGTGTAAAGTCCTTTAAAATAAATATGTTAACAATGTGCCCACCTGTAGTACGTCATTATTGGGTGCACTGTAGCCTGACTGTGATGCCAATGACAGGATTGAATCTCATCCTGGTACCTATAGGCATAGTTTTCCACAAAGCCCAGCTCCATGAGGAACCATCCCTTTGGTAAATTCTTCTTCAGTGTGCTGAACTGGTGCTGTTACCTTGCCACCACATGCAGATGGGGACCCAGAAAAGGGAGATCTTCCTTTAGCATTCCCATCATTTGTAATAAGGTTACCAGCTTGCTGTTTAGCACTGTTCTGTACTGTGTTGTTTCGGTGGCATCTGTAGCTTTTGTAACAGTAATGCTTTCCTGCAGGTACTATCTCACCATTTCTGTCTCATGTCACCTCAATATTTCCTCTGCTTTCATCTCTGACTGTGCAGTTTTTGCACACCTTCTCCACACGTTCTTTTTTGAGGAACTTTTCACTACTTGCATTTTGACATATTGTCAGCTCCACTGATTTAAAGAATGCATATAAAGTTCTTCACAACAGATTATACAATGGAATGAATGAGAGTGCACTTAAATTGCTTCACAACAGATAACTTAGAATAAAGGACAGTACACATAAATTGCTTCACAACAGATGATACAAAGGAATTAAGGAGTGTGCACAAAACTTGCTTCACAGCAGGTGATATGATGGAACAAAGGAAAGGTAACACATAAATTACTTCACAACAGATGATATGATAGAATAAAGAACAGTCCACATAAATTGCTTCACAACAGATGACATGATGGAATAGAGGAGAGCACCCACCATTTGCTTCACAAAAGATGGTATGATGGAAAAATGAAAATGCATACAATGGAATGAAAGTGTATACTGCACAACAACTCCCCCCCCCAAATTACCTAAATTGACCTATTGCAGTATCGTGTGAAACATGAATTCCTGTCTGTCTGCATAATAAAAGAGTTTTGAAACAGATAAATAATAATAGAAATCTTAAAAAATGTTTTCTAAATAATAAAATAGTTTGTAAGACAATGGCAGTCACCAACTGTGGTTTAAAAAAATGGAGGGGTGGAAAAATACTGGAGGGGTGGACCAAACTGGAGGGTGGAAACAGAGAGGAGGTGTTGAAACAAAATGGACTGATGGAAACAAAATGGAGGGTAAAGACAAAGGAACACAAGGCAGGAGTAAGGACAAAGCACAATTGCAGGGGTAAAGGAGGAACACACACAGCCACCAGGGTTAAAGACACAATGGAGGACAAGCTGCAGGGGGGAAGCGTAGCAGCACGCACACACCCCCTCATTCGCCCAGCATGAAGTCTCAAGATGGCTGACCTTGAGAGCACCAAACAAAGGGGCTCTGCACCAGCCTGGTGAAACCATGTAATGGTGTTTGTTTTTGAAATTAAACTTTATTGTTTTACATTTACAGAACAAGTGACAAAATTCACAGTAAAATAGGATGTTACATATGACTTACTCTACCATCCCTCCCCTCCCCATACCCACCCTCATGCATACAATCAGTTGTGAAATACAAATATACTAAGTTATGGATTAACCACAAGAAGTACTATCAATGCTCTAACTAAACCTACTTTTGATATCAAGCCAGCTAAGACCAGCAGTGCAGTACTGTTGATAAATTGAGTAAAGGGTGTATAAGTTCTCCCATATCTTGACACAATTTGGAAGGCTATTATTCATGCTGGCTCCCATTTTCTCTACACTCAAATTAAAAAGTAGTTCCCGATGCCATTCAGGATATGTTAATGGTAAATCATCTAGCCAATGTCTCAATACAATTTTTTTGAGTGAATAGGAAATGGCCACCATTTAGTATTTCCTAGCCTTCACCTCTATTCGGGCATAATCCCTGATTAAACAAATTTCTGGTGTGAAGTAGTCTTGAATACCAAGTAAGGGGTCCACTTTATGTTTGATCTCCTGCCATAAGGCCTTCACTGAGGGGCAATCCCAAAAAATGTGTCAAAGATTACCTTGTGTCAGATGACATCTGTTACAACTGGGAGAAGGGATTCTGCCGATTTTATGAAGTTTAACAGGGGTCCAACATAGGTTATTCAAGAGCTGAAATTGTGTCAATCGAAGTCTGTCCTGTGTAATGTATTGCTAAGTGTTCTGCCAGATAATGGGCCAATTGGATCTACGTTCTGGAAGCTGTTCATTCCAGTATGTAGGAACTTCTGTCTTACCTGCATATATTTGATCAAAAAAGAGGGAGTATAATAATCTGGAAATGGAATGCGGTTCCCAAACTGTTTTAGATAAGGACTCAAAAAATTGATCAGGAATAGGCCCTAATTGGAACTTACCTTGCAATTGGCCTAACAAATGCCTGATCTGATATATTTTGAATACTTGATGAGATCCAATCTGGAACTGTGTGAGAATTGACTGCACTGAGCTACATACCCCTTCCCATAACAAGTCTCTGATTCGCGCTTCCCTTAGCGAAGGTATCCATGAGCGGTGATCATCCTACCCCCTATTTTCAGATTTGGATTGCAACAGAGAGGCTGGTTGTGGTCTTTACAGGGGGAGTATTTTAGAAAGGCACATAATTGGGCATGGACTTTCAGAGACAGAACTATCGGAGTAGATACTAATATTTTAGGGAGAGATTTTGGCTTATAGTACAATAATGCAACTGGATCAAGGACAGCCTCTTTAATCAGTTCTTTTTTAATTGTCACCCATCCAGGAACATATGAAAGTTCCTTTCTTCCTATGGTAATACCACCCACTTCAAGTATTTACTTGACTCACTGACCCAATGGTACATACCGAAGTGAGGGAGTCTCAGTCCCCCATACTTTTAGGGGCAGCAAGCTTTTGGTAGGCCCTGCAGGGAATTTTCCCTTCCCAGATGAAATCAGAGATGATCTAATGAAGTCAGGAAAACCATTTTAATGGGAGCCAACTATAAAGAATGTTAATGGGATAAAACACCCTGGGGAGGACATTCATTTTGATTAAGTTTATACGGCCCCAGAGTGATAAAGGGAGAGTCTTCCATCTACCCAAATCCTGTTTAATTTCTAGTATGACCTTATCCAAATTGTATTGTGCCATCTTGTACACACTTCTGGTCAATATAATACCTAGATATTTCAATGTGTTTTGGCTCCTTTGAAGCCCCCATTCAGAAATATCAGATTTCTGTAATTTTCTATTTAACGGAAATATTGTAGTTTTCCCTATATTAATTCCATAATTAGAAAGTTTGCTATATTAATCTATAATTTCATAGACTCTTGGGAGAGACTCACAGGGATGTTGAAGATGAAGAAGTATGTCATGTGCATACGCAGAGACTTTCAGATTATGCGAACCAATCCATATACCTTGCACGCTAGGATTAATTCTGAATTGGCAAAGCAATGGTTCTAGGTATACATTAAAGAGAAGAGGAGAGAAAGAGCACCATGTAATGGTGGTTTTAAATTCCCTGACATTGCCAACCAAAGCAAAAGAAACATTTTATGCAATACAAAAGGCACAATAATATGCAGAGCCCATCACTCACCCTAACACACACAGCACAGTCTCAACATGGCTGAACTTTGAGCACCAAACAAAAGGTTGTTCAGCAACCAACCATGTTAAAACCATGCGGTGGTAGTTTAAGATTCCCCAACATTTCCTACCAAAACAAAAGAAATATTTGAAGCAATCCAAAATACACAATGGGCCCTATGCATGAAGGGGTGGAGTGGCTACGTGCTGTATCTTGGGTGTGTAGCTGCTCTGCACCTATTGCACCCCCCCACATGGGATGCACAAATGGGGGGCACACAGACCTAATGCACCTGATCCCCCACATCCATGGACTGCACCATGCTGGGGGCATTCTGGGGGTGTGCCAGCACTACTCGGTATGCACTAAACTGTGTAGTGCTGGCTGCATGGGTGGTGCGGAGATGGACACAGGTTATGGCAGCCAGGACCCTCTTTGTAACCCACTGCATGCTACAACATACTCCAACTGCCAGACACTGGGGGGCCAGGACAATGTTCTCTGTGCTGCCCCTGCCTACTAAACAGCCAGAGAGGGCAGGGGTAGTGGTACAGGCGAGTACCTGAAACTTTGGCATAATGGTGGCACCGAGATGTTGCAGGGTGGAAATGGACTGTGGCACATGCCCACCTATGGAAACTTGGAGATACAGCCACATTGTGATTGGGGCACAGCTGCTGTTGCAGGCTTGTGGGCTGGAGGTGGCTCCTGATGCCGGGGTCCTGCACTGTGCCAGGAGGGGGTCTGTTTGCTGAGGGCTGGGCCAATGAACAGACTGGCCATAGGGGCCATGCCGTGTGGGTATGGGTGCCTGCAGTAAACATGCACTTCCCTGGACCCGCACCATGCTGCATGAGGGATCAGGACAGGCATCCCATTGGATGCCCACCCAGGTCTGCGACTCCACCCCCATCTGCCCTGCGGAGTCCTGCATGCCAGGGGGGGAGCTGTGGAGAGGTAGCTGGCGTTAGTGACTGCCAGTATGGGTGCACCTGTGCACGGGTGTGCAGCTATGGGGGGCATGTGCTTTTTTCTTGTACCTGCTCCCACGTCGTGCATAGAGCCCAATAATAGTACAGCACCACCACTCCCCCACCCAAACACACACGCTCTGCATGATCCCAATGAGGCTGAACATCGAGCACCAAACAAAGGTTTCGTGCTTCACATCCAGCAATGGTAAAATTATGTGGCATGATTTTAAATTCCCTCAACATTGCCCAACAAAAAGAAAAGAAACATAAATTGCAATCCCACCAAACAATCAAAATGGCACAATAATGATGTGGACACACACGCACACATACACACACACACAAACTCACTTACAGACAACACTGCTGAATGTTGAGCCTCAAATGAAGAGGGTTCAGCATCCAGCCATGCTAAAACCATGTTCTGGTGGTTTTAAATTCCTGAAGGGCTTTGCAACCCACGAAAGCAAACATTTAATAGCATCCACCAACATCAAGCTGTTAAAATCCAAATTCCTAAAGACTGAAAGACTACACTGAAAAAGCTACGGAACACCATCACCAGGAAACTAGAAAATTCCTTATAAAAAGTTATCAAACTGACCGTAGGCTTTATTAAAGTTATTTAATTTCACACTCAGCTCATACAATACAGTCCGTGGGCACTGTAGGTGGGTTGGTGATCATTCAGCTGTCTGGTATTATTTGCTCACAGCTCTGCACTGATCCCCTTTCATAAACCACACAAAAAATAGTAAGGGGATGATTTAATTAAATTACACTCTCAGCCACAGCTCACTGAAAACAAAACTAAATGAGAACATTAACTTAGCATAACTGCTTGAAAATATCAGGGCTCAGTCACATGAAGTGATTCACCCCAAAAACGATGTCTCAGACCATCCACAGTTCAAGGACTATTTCCTCTTTTCAGCTGAGCACACTTGAAGAAGAAAAGCAGGGCCCAGTTTGCAGCATTTAAGGGACTCACCCTGAAATTATCAAACGTGGCTCTGAGCATAATTTGGATGCCACACACCTGGTCCAGAGTGAACAAAGACAATATAAGATGTGGTATCTGGATTACAAAAACAAATCCCAGAGAAAGGGTCTCTTTTCATGCCTTCCAAGTAGGCTTCTGTTAATGCTGTCTGCTGGCAGCTCCTTTCATGCCCTTTGAGTGGGCTCCAGCTCATCTCACCTGCTGGGGGCTCAACAAGCAAATGTACTACAAACTTCCAAAAACAAATTGGTGTTTATTTACAAAGACTGAGAAGACAGAGACAGTTGCACCTCTATCTTGGGGAATAATTTGTGATTTGTTTTTGCATGCTAGTCCCATGACATGTCACACAGGGGTGTCAGTCTCTCCTGGTACCCACCCCTCTTCACTCAAATACAACACCCACAACTGCAGTTTTTGTCCAGCTCCTGAACATCAACTAGAAGAGAACTGGCCACAAAAACTGTGTTGCAACAAAGGTAATAAATGAGGGGGAGGGGGCAACAATGGGCATCAGAAGATGCAGAACAAAGGTTTAAGTGAGCAAAGGTGCAGCCAGCCTCATTTATGTTTATGCATGTCCTGGGGTTCCCTCCAAGCTACTGATCAATGGTCATGAGCCAAAAGGCAGTGATGTACAGTACGTGATCATGTGTTGGCCTCTAGCAGCAACTACTTTGATGATATGATCTAAGGCTTTTGTTCATTTCCGTTGGTAGAGGGGCCCATTCCATTCTATTCTAGTAATGGGATGTTAAAAACAAAGGTTATATTAGGAGTATATAAACCACCATGACATCACTGCTGTCAAACTGCTGAGGTTGTGTTTTCAAGGGATAGCAGCAGGGGATGGTGTTGATGACAGTATGTACACAATAAGTACTGGCTTTCTGTTAATCCTCAGGCTAACTTGGGCTGTAGTCTGGATAGTGGTAAGGACATGGATATTACTGAAGAGGGAGAGACAGGCAGATTGGTTGGGATGCAGGTTATTTGCAAAGATGTTTACTAAGATACTGTATCCCTAATTAAAACAAGCATTTGTCAGTACCAAATGTTGTCTTGCTGGCATTGGCATTTGTAGTGCAGGAGTTAGAGAAATGCATAATAGGAATGGCAGTGAAGTAGGGAACCGACGTCAACCCCACCCTGCAAAGAGTGACAGGCATTGAGGTGTGCCCTTGGGTCACTAGCCACTAACACTCATGCCATTTCACCTCACCCTACTCTGTAGACTCTGATAAGTGTTGCGTTGTGCCTTGGGGTCGTCGGGCCTTACGCTCACTCCATTCCATAAAGAAGTACATTGAGATGGGTGCAGTATAGGAGAATGGTGTGAACTTTGGGGCCGAAGAGTCCAAGGCACACCTTGATGCCTGTCAGTGGCTGCAGGGTGGGGAGGGGTGCAATGGCTTGAGCATTACAGCTGACAGTCCAAAGGCCTGACACCTGTTAGTCCGTACAGGGTGGGACATTATGGTTAGAAACCCTAATGCCCCGGGCATTTGTTGGTATTTGCACTCCAAATTTTCAACATGGCCTTTTTGTGACCCCACCTCATGAAAGCATTTGGGACCTCTGTTCATGAACAGTGGCACTGTGATTTTGTTAATCTGTCCAGAATGTTGATTTCCCACAGTAAACGCACCATTCTGTGCCAAGTGTGAAAACACAGTTCAGGCAGGATGTGAAAAATTATAGCTGCACCATTCATATGGAAGTATGAAGAGATGGCAATTTTGAAAATCTGGAGTGTAAATATTAAAATTTCTTGAAGTTACGAGCATGCATGAAAACTGTGCAACGCACGCTCTTAACACAGTCATTTTGTGGAATTCTTTCACCAAATTTTTAACTTAGGCATTTTAAGAACTTTGCTCATGAACAATGGCACTATGATTTTCTTAATCTGTCCTGAACATTGATTTCCCACTGCGACTACGCCATTGCGCGCCAGATGTGCAAAACCACATTTTGGGCAGGATGTGAAAAATGACAGCTGTACTGTTCATAAGGAGGTGTGCAAAAATGGCAATGTTGAAAATCTAAAGTAAAAATATAAAAAATTCTTGAAGTTATGACTGTGAGTGGAAACCGCGCAATGCACGCTCGTAACATGAGGCAGTATAGTGCAGTGGTCTAAGGCTCTGAGCTTCAAATTTGGTAACATCCAGCAGACCAGACCTGGGTTTGAATCCCACAGCTTCCACTTGCATACTGTGTGACCCTGAGCAAGTCACTTAACCTCCTTGTGCTCCCAGGTCGCTCCTGTAAAAAAGCTTTCAGCTTAGTGTGCTATACCTGGTTAAATAAATAAATAAATAAATAAAACATAGTCATTTTGTGGAATTTTGTCACCAAATTTTCAACATAGGCATTTTGGGACCTCTGTTCATGAACAGTGTTACTGTGATTTTCTCACTCTGTCTCGAATATTGTTTTACTACAGCAACTGTGCCATTGTGTGCCGGATGTATGAAAACACTTTTTGGGCAGAATGAGGAAAATTACAGCTGTACTTTTCATAAGGAAGTGTGAAAAAATGGCAATGCTGAAAATCTGGAGTAAAAATATTGAAAATTATTGAAGTTCGTTAAGGTGGAAACTGCACAATGCACACTCATGACACAGTCATTTTTTTGAATTTTTTCACCAAATTTGCAACATAGGCTTTTTGGGAGCTCACCTCATGAACAGTAACACTGTCAGTTCATTAATCAGTCCCAAAACGTAATTCCATGCAGTGACCTCAAAATCACCTTTTGGGACAGAATAAGGAGATAACAGTGACTGAATTCATGAGGTGAGGTCCCAAGAACCCCATGTTAAAAACGTTGGTGCCAAGTTTCATAAAAATGGGCGAGATATGCACCAAAGTTGAAAAAAAAACATTTACGCCATTATACAGCTTACCGGCATTTCCTCAGTTCGTGGTTGGCTTTGAAGAGTGCAGACTTGTTCCCAGTTCACTGAAGATCATTGCGCCAGGCTCCGGAGGTAATTATGGGTGAGGGGTGGGGGGGCACACAGACTGTGGTGCGGGTTGTGGGAGGGGCACCAGACACGTCAAGGGACCGTTTTCTTGCTTCTCAGGTAAAAACAAACAAACAAAAAAAAACATAAAGACAATGCAGGTTAGTTTTCTTAATTTGCAGGTGTATTTTGGCATACTGAGGTGAACTCCCAGTGTGCCACCTGTATTTTGGGGGAGGGGGACTGAAGTCAATGGGGATTGGGCCTCCCCGGTGGCACAGAAATGTGTCTGGGGGGGTGCATGATGCCAAGGGGGATTGGGCACCCCCTCAGCACACAAATTAAATGTTATGGGGGCCATTATGCCGATGGGGATTGGACTCTCCCATCGGCAAACTGAACTATGAAGGGGGCATGCCGACAGGGGATTGGGCACCCTTGACATCAGCTTAATTGGGACTGTGAGGAGGACAGCGACAGCCACCACCATCTTTTATTGAAATGTTACATCAGGCAAGGGACGCCCTGCAATGAGGGGGAGCTCCCTCATTGCAGCAGCTAAATTGTTTCAAGTTGATGGCATGCTTTTGCACTGCTATCATAGACAGCATGCAATCTAATTTGTGCCATGGAGCCCAGCCCGAAAAAGCAGTAGCACCACTGGCAACAATATGACCGCACCTCCAAAACCTGCTATTCCAAGCTGTCCCAATATGTTGCTTGCGTGTGTGCAAGACAACATAAAAAGACTACTAGTAACCATGGTTTTACTGATGAATATTAAATAAAAAGAAACAGAGCTATGCAAGATGGTCAATGCCTGATTCTTTAGAATTGTATTTTGAAAAATGTTTACTTGAACAAGCATTTGAATTGTTCAGTCAGTGGTACGTAGCTCAGTGCTTGTAATATGTAAGAGCTGGGTAAGATATGGTTGGTGCTAAGATACGTTAGAGCTGGACTGGTACATGAGTCAGTGTTTGTAGTACATAGAAACTGGATGAGATATGATTGGTGCTTAGAACATTTGAGCTGGAAGAGATATAGTTGATGTTAGAACTTAATCTTTTGGCCTTTCTCAATATCCCACCTTTGGCATGATGCTAGTAAGTGTAGAATTGAAGGACCAGTGCAAGATGAGATAAGAGTGCCGGAGAATGAGGAGGAGGAGGTAGGGGATGATGGAGGGTGAATCTGACTCACTCTAAACAGAGGGAGCGGAAGCTGAAAGATTAAGAAGAAGATGGGGGAGGAGCTATTTCCCCTTCAATGAAATACAGGCAGAGCCTTCCAATTCAATGTGTGGTACATAGCTTAGTGCTGTGATACGTAAGAGCTGGGTACAATATGGTTGGTGCTTAGATACGTTAGAGCTGGATTGGTACATAAGTCAGTGCTTGTAGTACCTAGGAACTGGATGAGATATGATTGGTGCTTAGAATGTTTGAGCTGGATGAGATATGATTAATGTTAGAAACTTGATCTTTTGGCCTTTCTCTATATCCCACCTTTAGTGGGATGCTAGGTAAGTGCAGGATTGAAGGCCCAAAAAGAAAGAAATTACCGATGTGATTACCTCCTCTAACTCTGGACAGTGTGGCCAGTAGCACACAGGAGAGGAACCCCCCCTTAGGGGGAAATCTCTAAGGATCCATGGCTACTGACCTGCCCATCCTCTGGGCATACTAAAAGGGGAGTAGTCCTAAGCTAGGCAAGTATTAATTAGTTGTCTTATAACTAGATCCAGAGTACTGGTCACAGAGGCATATCCTGAGTTTGATTGCAAGCAGGTAATCCTGGAAAATGAGATACTGGCGAATGAAGAGTCCACCATGTAGAGACAATAGCTTCAGAGGTTAGCACATCAAAGTCTGTAGTATCTATAGGTGCAGAAGGTGAGTAATTGTACATAGTCAGGCAGCTCGGCTAGCAGCTGTTTGCTGAATTATATCTTGGAGGGGCGAGAATGTAGAACTGGTCGATGGTCAATCCTTGAGTGCAACAAAGGAGGAAGTCCATTCTTGAAGATGTAATGGATTACAGTGAGCAAGCAGCCAGGCTCCCCTTGCAGGGCAGAGTAAGAGAGAATGGTGGATCCCACGTGATCTGACATAGCATAGTTCCAGTACAGAAGGTGCTAGGCCCCCCTTGTGGGGTGACGCAGGAATGTGGTGTGCAGGCAGCCAGGCCCACTTGCTGGTCAAAGTGGAAATAAACCTCCAAGCCCCCTTAGGGGTGATGCAAGAATGTGTAGAGCAAGCAGCTAGGCCCCTTTTTGTGGGCAAAGTAGGAATGCATTGGGCAGGTAGACAGGCCCCCTTGTGGGGTGAAGCGGGGAACATGGTGGACCCAGCGTGGTCTGCCATTGCATAAGTTCCAGTAGAGACGGTGAGACCCCCATGTGGGTCAGCCAATGAGACAGGATGCGGATTAGCAAGCAACCAGGCCCTATTGCAGGGCGAAGCCAGAGACATGGTGGGACCCTATGTGGTCCACCAGTGCATAGGTTACAGTACAAAGGTGTAACCCCCCACATAGGTCAGCTGAGGTGAAATGGAATCCATTGAGCAAGCGCCAGGCCCTCCTGATGGTCAAAGCATTAATTGGAAAAGATCTTCCAGGATAACACTGAAACCATAGGCTGAAGCAGTAGGCCATCATGGTGGAGACCCATATGGAGACAAATGTCCTCTGACGCTGTCAGGAGTGAAGCGGAGGTAGGATCAACAAATATTTTCCTTGATGGGGAGCAGAGCTATTTATTTATTTAGCTTTTGTTGACTGGGTAAGTGCACTAGACAAATCCTGCCTATTTTCAGACACGACCCGGAGGAGGGGGATACAGATGAATGCCAACTGATCTTGAACCAGATTAAGCTGTTGGTGGTATTTTTAGTGAATGAGGGAAATTTGGCCAGACACCGGGAAATTCCCTACTTTTCGATAAGTGCTATGGGATCTTAACATCCACCTGAACTACCACCAATCCAGGCAGATGGGACCTCGGTTTAGCGTCTCATCTGAAAGACGGCACCTCAGAAATGCAGCACCCCTCTCATGCTGCATTACAGTGTCAGTACTGGGATATTAACCCAAGTGCCAGATGTGGGAACTGAACCCACAGCCCTCTGATCTCCTGGCCTCAAAGGCGAGTGTGCTACCTACTGAGCCACTGACACTAAGTACAGAAGCTAGGTACAGTCTGGAGAGAAGATAAGACAGCTGTCAATGCACAGTACAAGTATAAATGCAGGAGAAGGCTAGACGTCACTGGTAGAATTCCCAGTCTTGTTGTCAAGGTCGATGATGAGCAAGAAGCCAATGCTGAAGAGGGAGGGTTCGGCAAGTGAAGATTCAGCTAGAACAGATACCTGGATGAGGGATGATGCTTAATTAGTGACCAAGGCAGCAGTATGCAAAGCAGTTTGTAAAGCGTACAGGTACAGTCAGCATGGTTGAGGAATGAGTGCCAACATAGTAAATATTTTAATGACACAGAAATCATAAAGGATGAATGGTCAAAAGTGTTGCCCAGCAGGAAATGATGAGACAGGAGTCTATGGACTGGGAGGCTTGCATGGAGGTGAATTCCAGTGAAACAGTAGATTACTGTTAAGTACTTTGTCAGAAAGGAGAATTGTCACAGGATGTCCAAAGTATTGAGGTATACTCTATGGAGATGTCCACTGTAGAAACTTGGTTGGAACTGGACCAGAAGAGGGTGAACTGCAGTAGAAGCATAACGAAACATAAAGTAGGGTAGGCCCGGATGTGGGCCAGATGGAACATGGGCACTCCTGCAGGTCCAGGGTACCCAGCGGTCGACTGTTTGAGCAAACTAACAGGTCTCAGGTGTTCAGGCTGAGGAAGACAAGACCCCGACGTGGGTCTGCTGTAGTGAAAATTTAATTCGGGAGGAGTAGAATAGAATGCCAGGAGGTCATGAATAGGGATATGTGTGGTAGTCCTCCAAGGCCACCGGATTACATGATTCAAGGGCTGCACTTTTTTTTTTAATTTAATATATTTTTATTGATTAATTGTTCATAACAGTATACAAGATCCATGACATTGAGACATACCATTATTCGAAAACTCCCTAGTATATCGAGAGATAATGACAGAACACAAAACTGTACACACCCATCAATCAAGGGCTGTTAAGACTCAATATAATAAGATTAACTTTCCCTCCCCGATCCTCTACCCCCTCCCTACGCTGTGGTGCTTATTAATTCTTATTTATATGGCTAAGCTAACCACTTAAATGAAGAAGCATTACATGTTGAGTCGGCATCTTAATAATTGAGACTATCTAAGAAAGCTAGGAACCGACTATCCTAGTCGTATCATATGGTTATTACCAGACTAGACACAGAAAGTTGACCAGATGAGAAACCAGAAAATAACAATGGCATAAATAGATTCCGGCATAAATGCAAGAGAAAGGGAAAAGAAGACATGGAGGAGACCGCAGCCCATTATATAACCAAATATCATTTGAGATACAGGGCATATAGCTTGCCCCATTTTTTAGTGAAGGAAGGTAAACGGCGATTCACCTGAGCTATTAGGTTCTCCACACGGAGCGCAAAGGTGATCTCATGCAACCATTCCAAGATAAGTTAACACAGATTGATCTTTCCAATGTCTAAGTACTAGTTTTTAACCGCCATTGATATTAGGGCCAAGTGATATCTCCTTTCCTTCACTTGAATTTCAGAATAATCACCCAGAACACAGATTTTAGGGGAGAAGAGGCCTTGTAACCCCAATAGCGGATCAAGGGAGATTTCTATCTGCTTCCAAAGAGGGGATACTGATACACATGACCAGAAAATATGTATCACAGAACCCTCTTCTTTATTACACCTGGAACATATTTGTTGAAGCTATACGTTTCATCTGAGCCAGTTTGACCGGAGTATAATAAAGATTATTTAATATACAATATTGTGTAATCCTGTACCTGTCTTGAGTATGATAGACATGTAGGTCTTTCCATATACTCTGCCAATTAATGTCTCTGTCCGGGTATAAGTTTTGCCAGATATTGGGGCCGGCACTTGATGGGGCCACTGGAAACGTGTGTAATAAATTATACAACCTGGAAATACTATGCAGTTTGTTAATAATTATAGAGATTTGCTGGGAAAAGTCAGTAAGATAGGAGACTTTAACGTTGCTCCCAAATCTTTTGCACAGAAGATGCTTCAGCTGAAAAGCCTTAAAGGCCATCGCTGTTGACCATTTAAATTTTCCTAGGATCTCACCTATATCCAAAATACGATTTGGTAAATAAAAGTTCCTCACACTACATCCAGAAAGAGATGGTAACCAATTTCCAGTTATCATGGAGTTACCTATCCGAAGGTTAGGGTTTAAACAAATAGGTTGAGAGAAATCCAGAGTTGGGGAGATCTTAAAATACTTAAACAGCTGGGAAACCACCCTGAGGGAAATCCCAAGTGGTAAAGAGTGAAGTGTTGTAGGAATATTTTTGCTAGGCATGTAAAAAATAACTTTTGGGTCAATATTATGACTACTCATGAGGTCTTGTTCAGCCTGTAACCATAATGGTTTATACCCTTGATAAGCTGGGGAGTCCAGTGAAGATAACCATTTCCACATTTGTTCAAGTGTGAGGCCAATAATAGTAAAGAAATTGGGGAGGCTGAGCCCCAAAATCTTTTGGCTGGGATAATTTGTTATAGGATTTTCTAACGGATTTGTTATTCCAATAAAGGAGTTTATTCCAGAGTGGATACTCTGGAAATAAGACATTGGTATCCATATATTTAACATATTTAGGGTAGAAAAATCCTAGGCAACACATTCATTTTAATGATATTTATTCTACCCCACAACGATAATGGAAGCTTTGACCACCTAGCCAGATCTTGTTGGATATCCTCCACAGATCTTCTAAATTCAGTTTCCGCGACAGGGATGAACTAAGGGCAATATGAATCCCTAAATATTTGATAGAACGTGTAGTCCATTTAATCCCAAAATTAGCAAAACTTGTACTGTGAGCGAGATGGTTGAGAGGGAAAATTTCAGTTTTATTAATATTGAGTTTATAATTAGAATACTTACTAAAGTCCTCAATTATATCCAATGCTGCTTTTAATGAGAGGGTTGGGTTTGACAGGTGTAAAAGCAGATCATCAGCAAAAACTGAGATTTTCGCAATACTATTGACCATGGGAATGCCTAATATAAGTGGGGATGAATTTAAATGCCTAAGAAGGGGCTCAAGGTATAAGTTGAATAAAAAGGGGGAAAGGGGGCAACCTTGTCGCATGCCTGATGTAAGAGGAAAAGGGTCCGATAATATCCTATTGCAGTACAATCTAGCTCCAGGCGAGGCATACAATGCCTGCACCCATGTTATAAACAGAGGGGGAAAACCCATAGCTTGCACTGTGGCCCAAAGAAAAGTCCAGTCTGCCCTATCGAATGCCTTTTCTGCGTCCAGGGATACTAAGATCATTGGGGTAAGGGATGACTTGGCTACATTAATGAGATATTGTAGTTTACGATGGTGATTGGTTGGGGATCTATTGGCAACAAAGCCAATCTGTTCTGAGCTAATTAAGGGGGTCCATACCTGCTCAATTCTCTTGGCCAGAATTTTGGCTAAAATCTTAATATCGCAGTTTAGTAATGAAATAGGACGGTAGCTCGAAGGGAGGTGTGCAGGTTTACCTGGTTTGAGAAGAAGGATAATAAGGGCCTCTAAAAGCGTGGGATCCTGCATATTTCCAGCAAGCAGATATTGATACAGGCAGTAGGCGGGTGCTAGGTCTTTAGCAAATTGTTTATAAAAGTCGGAGAGGCCATCCGGCCGGGGCCTTTCTGGGGTCAGGTTATTAATTGCCATCAGTATCTCCTGAGTAGAATGCGAGATCAACAGTAGTTGTTGATCTTGTTTAATCGAGGGCAAAGAAATGGTTGCTAAATAGCTAAGCATCTCATCTAGAGAAGGGAGGGTAGCTTTATTATAAAGTGAGGAGAAAAAGCCTGAGTACGAGACTACTTCCCTAGGTCTAGTTTTGATCTCCGTTGGAATCTTCAATTGAGTTAATTAACCTGGATGATTCCATTTCTTAACCTCAAAGCTAACAGGTGACTAGCTTTTCCCCACACTCTACGTATCTTGTCCGGGTTCTCAGAATAGCGAACTCTACTTTTTTCTGAAGTAAGAGAGAGTATTGATTTCTTAGAGACAATAGGGCTTCTAAAGTGTCCGGTGCAGAGGCAGCAGAGAGAGATTGCTCTAGTGTTTTAATTTGAGCAAGGAGTGCTGAGACTTTAGCCTCATTCTTTTTCTTGCATGTAGAGGTCAGCCGAATAAATTCACCTCTCAGGCAGCACTTCAACACACACCATTCGTGATCAGCTTGTGCCACTGAACCATGGTTGCAAACAAAGAAGGATTGAATCATATTCGATATTCTAGTAACAACATAATCCTCCTTGAGGAGCTGGTTGTTCAGCCTCCAGAGAGGGTTTCTACTAAAATTAGCATCAAGCATTGTAACCACCCAGGCTGGTGCATGATCTGATATGACTATAGATTCTATTCCTGAAACACTCATACCCTGCAAGAGAATGTTACTAAATAGGATATAGTCGAGTCTAGACCACGTAGTATGAACTGTGGATTGAAAGGTAAAGCCACAAACTACTGGATTTTGTAAACGCCATGGATCACACAGACCAAGTGAATCCATAAAGTCTGAGAGTGCCTTTTGGGTGGCAGAGAAGGGTTTAAATAGGGGGTTAGATCTATCCAGATCCTGTGTAGGAGGCAGGTTCCAATCCCCCCCCCCAGTATTATTGGCAGGGATAAAAATGCTTGTAACTTATCTAGTAAGGTTGTAAAGAAGACTGGGTCTCCCCCAACAGGGCCATAAATGTTGCCTAGTACTACCTCAGTATGAGCCAAAATACCATTTACTAATATATATCTACCTGTTGGGTCTGCTATAATATTCTTAGGTTGGAAAGCTACCGAACGGTGTATGAGAATCGCTGTACCCCCGGCCTTAGGTGATCTGCCCGAGGCAAATACTTGCCCAATACCTCTTCTCCATAGGTTGACAGCCTCGCGCGGAAGCAGGTGAGTCTCCTGGATAAAGGAGACCCTTGCTTGCAAATAATTTAAATGTTTTAATATTTGTAGTTTCTTTATGGGATTGCGGGCTCCTCTTACATTCCATGTAACAAACTTAATAAGATTAGATGCCATTTACTATAAACCTCCCTATTACTTCTAGTCTGGTAATTTTTGGAATATGCACCACAGCTCCCTCCCCGTAACTACAACTCTTCCCTAAAAGATTATTAAAATAGATTCCAAGTTTAAAGTTGAGCAGTATAACACAATGAAAATGAAAACACCCGACCCCATAACGTCCTTCAACAATTATAATTGTGATCTCTTCTATTATTAGTTGCAGGTATTTACCCCACCCCCCTTTAATTTTAACCCACAAAAAACTATGTACAATCAACCTACCAACCCTAAATCCCTGAAAAAGAAAGCTACCAATATCTGGTCCTACTACTTCTTCCTTAAACACCCTAGCATATCCCCCCCCAACAGAAAGAATTGAAAATATCCTGAAAATTAAATTGAAGCTAAGGTTAGCCCAATGTTGCTTCATCTTGAGATCTCTCCCATAATATATGTTGCATGATTGTATAGCAATTCTTATCATAAACAAAATACTGTTACTTCCTATGAGGTAAGCTAGGAAAATCCCCCCTATTTTCCAGTACGTGCGGTCAGGCATGGTCAGCTCCGCTTCCAAACCCCTTCCCCCACTTCATGTCTGCCATGCAGTCCATTCTGAAACCTAGAAGAAAGAGAAAAAAAAGGGGAAGGGAGGGGGAAGGGGAGGGGAGAGAAGAGGGGGAGAGGTGAAAGGGGAAAGGAAAATAGGATTTAAAATAGTTCTCTTTATTATTCATCTTTTATTATACACCACGATCATCCCTCCTCCTTCCTTGACTTTGGTTTATTATATCCTTCCAGTCAATGCAGCGTTTTTAACAGTCCATAGATCTGTTGTAAGATTTTAGCTCCACGAGGCTCTTATTTGCCATAAGGACGAATTAAACTGGCATAAATGCAGCTGGATAGCAGGAATGGGCCTTTTGTTCTGCAGTTGATGATTCCCAGGGGGCTGAATTTGTAGAGGACCGGTAGCCCTGTGTACCCTACTCATGGGACCCCAGGAAACGCAGACTGGCCATCGAGTGGTCCCGACCAGAATTCCACCCTGGCCCCATCAGCATCGAAATCCACACTGGCCAGCAGCTCACCGGGGTCCATATCCTTCGATGACAGCCGGATATACCTCAAAACCAGCATGAAACAAGGTATCTCCTCTAGTGACAAGTAAGGAAAGTCTGTATATTCAGTAATGCAAAAGCTAGTCGTCAGCTCCCACCAGCAAACCCACCCTTCACGATTCAAGAACCGCCTGCAGTTGCAAGGTCCATTAACACGTTTAGTTACTTGCCTCAGGTAGCTTTAAACAGGGAGGGTAAAATCCGAGCCAGATCTTCCTGAGCCTGAGAGACTGCTTCGTATGTGTGCCATTTTCCGTCCAATGAGACCTGCAGGCGAGCAGGGTAGGCCATCCTGAATTTAATGCCTGCAGCTATCAGCTTGGAGACTACAGGGTGAAAAGTGGCTCTTCGTTGGCGAGTTTCTAGGGGGGAGGTCCTGGGTTATGCGTAGCTTCTTCCCCTCCCAGGAGATGGATTGCATCTCCTTTACTTTTGATAAAATATGCTGGCGTTCCAGGTAGTTGAGCATCCTAATAATTATGGGTCTGGGGAGCCGAGGGATTCGGGTCTTGGTCTTAGTGATCTATGAGCCCTTTCAATGATATATGTAGGATTATGTGGAGAAGGGCCCACAACCTTAGTGAGCAGAGCCTGGATAAATACAATGCAGGAGGGGCCCTCTTCTCCTACTGGCAGGCCATGAATTAAAACATTATTCCACCTACAGCGGCCTTCTAGGTCTTCTGTTTTTTGTTGTAGTTTAGTTATTTGCTGCTTCAGTTTAATCATATCAGGGTCCATTTTGTCTCGCCAGGACTCCAGTGAAATGGTGCGGGCTTCAGTATCTGAGACCTGTTGTCTTATGGTGATACCTCCCCACGGAGGTTCTTTAATTCCAGGGTTAGCTCCGCTAGTGCCTCCTTGAATGGGTGCATCTCCTCCAGAAACCGCTCTTCCAACAGAGGAATGGAAGCAGAGAGGGCCATTAATTGCTTGGCTGAGGAGGGCTGGGCCTGTTGCTTGGCCTTCTTTGCCTGCTTCTCTGGGAAGACGGCGCGGATGCAGCTTGGGCATAGCCGCCTTCATCTTGGAATCCATTTCAGGCGTTTTTTAGTATCATGACGTCGCTGAACCGCGGGTACTTCCCCAGTCAATTAATATCGTGGATGGGAGGAAGGGATCGCGAACTGTGCTCTTAATTGTTTTAAAATAGTAGAAATAACGGAGGTGGGGTAGGAGCCTGAAGAGCTCTCTGCTATCCCGCCAGACGCATCACGTGATCTAATACTCAAGGGCTGCACTTAACTGACCGTGACATGAAGTCACCATGCCGATACAATAGTGGACCCATAGAGGTCCACTATGGGACATGTTGTAAGGAGATCGAGTAGCAAGCTAGGAACCATGTGGGCTATCTGGAGTGGCAGACCATCACATAGGGCAGCCTGAGGACTAGTAGAGTGAGTGAGTCTAGCTAGGCCTCCATGTAGGCTAACTGGACAGGCAAGACTCCCACATAGGTCAGCCTGAAAAGTAGTGGAATGAGTGAGTCAAGCTGGGTCTCATGTAGGCAAGCTGGACTGGCAGGATCTCCACATAGGTCTGCTTGAGGAAAGAGTGCAGTGAGTCAAGCTAGGCCTCCACATACAGTAGGCTAGCTGGACAAGCAGGACCCCCATGTAGGTCTGCCCGAGGATTATTAGAACTTAGTGAGTTGAGCTAGGTTTCCATGTAAGCTAGCTGGACCAGCAGGACTCCACTGTCATGAGTCCTTAGAAACATAGGGTAGGATCAAGAACTTCAAAAGGAAAGTAGAAATGTCCCAGGACATCTGAGGAATGTGAGATGCATTCCATTGAGCTTTCTGGAGTACACAGTTGAGCTGTAACTGGAACAAAAAGGAGTCTGAATGCAGGAGAGGAATCGAAGGGATAACAAGTAATAGGCTATACTTGCACGCAGCTGGCTGGCGTGTAGGTCTTTTGTAAGCAGAGTTCAGATGATCGAACTGTAGTTTTGGTTCCAGGCAGACAGGCTAAGGAAGGGGGACCCGCCTGTCTTGATGAAGAGGGAATACATTTGAGTAAGGAGAACTGCCCCATTGAGGGGCGTATTAGTTAGGGATAATGGACTCTCACATGGGGTTGCCATGGAAAGACGCTCAGAGCACTGAGCAGTACTCCTTCGCAGGCACAGTAGAAGGATATGGCGGACCCCTCTTCACGAGTCCACAGTTGCTCTCAGAATAGCACTGGTGGAATAAGGACAGTGAGACCTCTCCTTCAGCCTGAAGAAGAAGCAGAAGTGAATGAGTTGTGCTAGGCCGCTACTCAGGCTTACCGGACTGGTAGGAACAGTACTGTCCCAAATGAGCTAGGCAGCGGTGAGCCTAGAGATTGAGCAAACAAGTCTGAACTCAGTAACTGGTCCCAGTTTTAGTTTAGCATACGTAGAATTGCTGGAGGATTTAGGCAGTCAGGTTGCAATAAGAAACATAAAACATGTCCACTCTGCTGAAGCTTGTAAACAGGTGATTAGATCACAGACAGTTCGAATATGCTGTGGAAGCCAATGAGAGTGAGCTACGGTCAGACGAGGAACTAAGGAATCCTTGGAGTCAGCAGCAGGTCAGGAAATGGTGAAGAGAAGGCAGGTACAGAGATGATGTCACACTTGAAGTGCCAACAAGATGAAGGAGTACAGGCAAGGGAACAGTGTAGTATGGAGTGCTAAATGGAGGCAGCCCTGGGCAGAAGAGATAAGAGCTGAGAAAACTGACTGGCGCAGCGTCAGTGCAATCCTGGAAGGTGCTAAACAGAGGGAGGAAGCCAGCAGACTGCAGCGGTGGCATGGCATCAGCTGCTGCTCGAGGGGAATCCAGAACACTGCAGTGGTGGCATGGTCCGAGCAGCTGCTTGAGAGCAAAACCCCAAAATGGTCAGAGACAGAGACAAAATGAAAGGTATGGGGAGAGAACAGAGGAACAAATGAGGGGATAGGGAGCAAAGGGGGGGAACGAGCAAGAGCAAGGGACAAGAACACAGCGGGGGGACAGGGAAGAGCAGCAACAGGAGGCAAGGAAAGAGAGGGGCACAAGAGACAGAAATGGGGAGGGATACAGAAGGAGTAACCACAGGACCATGCAGCAACATGACCAGCGAGTCCGACTCACTCTAAGCAGATGGAGCAGAAGCTGAAAGATTCAGAAGAGGATGAGGGAGGAGCTATCCCCCCCATTGAAATACAGGCAGAGCCTTCCAAGAAGGATTTTTCATGTTAGTTGGAAGGGGGCACAGACTAAGTAACTTCTTAAAAATCAAAATCAGTTTTGTACAGGAACTGTTTTCATGGGATTTCTTGTTAACTAACATCAGCACACTTACTGCCAGTTACCACAAAATCAGAGATTCCTATCCCTTCTGCACAGGGTCCACCTGACCAGTAGCGCAGTTGCATACGCTGCTGCTTCAGGGCATGTCTGAGACGTAGCCAGGTTTGCACCATTTATGGAAGCACAGAGTGCTGGGAAAGGGGGCACAGGCTATGACAGCAGAAATCAAGCTGTATCTTTTGTGTGCCCCCTCAGTTTACATCCACCAGTTGTGGTGGGATGAAGAATCCCCCCATCATCATTCAGGCACTCACCCATCTTTTTAAGTAATGGACATCATGCATTGTCCCAAGAATGCCCCACTCTGTGCAAAGCAGGGGATCCACTATTGGGACCAGGTCAGACATCCGATTGGATGCACTCCTTTATCTATCTATCCTTTGTCTTTCAATCTGCCCCCACACAGCAGCGCACTGCTGGGCAGGCCATGGGCAGGCACTTTGCAGTAGCGTGCATTAGTGCATGCCGTACCCCGTGTACTTGTCTGCAGTTATGCTATTGTAATGCTTCGCAAATGTAAGATCTTGGTTGACTATTATTCCCAGGTCCGTTTCAGATTTGACTTCCATAATTTCTTTCCCACCCAGATAGAATTTCTGAGTTATATTGTTCCTCCCCAGCTGTATAATTATACACTTAAATTGCATCTGATTCTGCAGAGCCCAGCTTTCTATCTGTTCGAAGTCTTTCCTTATGCTGTCTCTACTTTTTTGATTATCAACATTTCCTTCCAGTTTTGCATCATCTGTGATTTGGTGATCATTCCTTTGGTATTTTGGTGTAAATCCAAGATAGAAAAGGACTAATAAATTTGTCACAAATAAGGGTGTTAAATAAGGCCATACGTTATCCCCATTATTGTTTAATCTCCACTTGAATACTTTATTGCAAAAGTTATACAATCCTGATATTCACCCACCGAAAACTGCAAATCATAGTTGCCCATATCTGGCTTATGCAGATGACATAGTATTAATATATACAAGTTATTTAGGGATTAAAAGAATGTTACATAAATTCTTTCTAAAGTGCAATAAGGCAGATCTGTCAATTAACTGTAAGAAAACAAAGGTAATAGTATTTGAAGGGAACAAAAACTATACAAATATAGAATAAATAAGCATAATTTGGAAGTAGTACAAGCCTTTTGTTATCTAGGAATAATATGTTCTGAGAATTTAACTTGGAACAAGCACTTAGAGGAACTCGGTAGGAAAGTAAAAAAAGGTTTTCCAGCAATGTCTAGCTTTACACAAAAGTATGGGGGTAATTCAATAAAAGGTTGCCTTAAAGTTATTAATGTTACTAACATTCTAATTGACAACAGATTAGGCCTTACAGTCTATCGAGTCTACTCGAACCTCAGATCCCTAGTTGGGTGCCGAGGCCCTCCCCCACTTGTGTTCCAGAAACCCCTATCATCCATCCCCACCCCCCTGGGCCAGGCCGTCATCTGATACATCCGCTTTCTGTGTCTGTCCCACCCTCTCTTGAAGCCCTCCACTGTGGCTCTCTGAACCAGCTCGCCAGGCAGTGCATTCCGAGGATCCACCACCCTCTCAGTGAAAAACCTCCTCCTCTTTTCCCCCCTCACCATTCCACCCTCCAACTTCAAACAATGCCCTCTGGTGATACCTCCCTGCTTTAGTCTAAAGACTCCCTCCATGTTTACCCTATCTATTCCCTTGAGGTGCTTGAAGACCTCAATCATGTCCCCCCATATCTCTTCTCCTCCAATGAAAACAGGCAGAGCTCCTTAAGTCTGTCCTCATATGTCAAATCCCCTAGTCCTCATATCATCTTAGTTGTCCTCCTCTGTACCCTCTCCAGGAGCTGTATGTCCCTCTTCAAGTGTGGTCTCCAGTACTGTACACAGTACTCAAGGTGTAATCTAACCAGTCCATTGTACAGTGGCAGAATCACTTCCCTGCTCTTAGAGGTGATCCCCCTTACGATACATCTCAACATCCTGTTTGCCTTGCTAGCCGCTCTCCTGCACTGCTCAGAGTTATTCATACATGCATTCACCATGACCCCTAGGTCTTTTTCCCCTGTTGAGGCCTCCAGGTGTACCTGTGTTTAGGGTTTCCCTGCCCAAGATGTAACACCTTGCACTTGGTGATATTGAAATTTAATTTCCATGTGTGAGCCCAGCATTCCAGGGTGTCTAGGTCCCCTTGCAGTGCCAACCTCCCCTCTTCCCCCTCAACTACTGCTCCCATCTTGGAGACATCAGTGAAGAGACTCATTTCATACCCTATACCCTCTGACATCTGATATGTATGCATTAACCAGGACCGAGCCCTGCGGTACCCCACTACCGACCTCTCTAAGGTTCAAGAGCTCCCCACCGACCACTACTCTCTGGGTGCATCCAGCTAGCCAGTTTTCAATCCATCTGACCATCAAAGGGCCTACTCCTAACCCCATCAGTTTTTCTACCAGACCATTGTGGGGGACAGAGTCAAACGCCTTGCTGAAGTCCATGAATAATACATCCACAGGCTTTCCCCTGTCCAGTTCTGATGTTACCCATTCATAGAACTCCACAAGATTGGTTTGACATGATCTACCTGGCACAAACCCATGTTGCCAACTATCCAGACCTCCCACCTCCTCCAAGTACACCCCAATCGTTCCTTTAGTATACTCTCCATTAATTTTCCTCCACGAGGTCAAACTGATGGGTCTATAGCTACCTGGTACTTCCTCGACCCCCTTTATGGATTGGCACCATATGTGCCTCTCGCCAATCCCTAGGTACCCTCCCTGTCTCAAGCAACCTGTTGAAAAGCTCCACCAGGGGTGCAGCAAGTATGTCCACCAATTCCAGTAGTACTCTCGGATGAATGCCATCCGACCCAGGAAATTTATCTTTCTTTAGGGTCTTGAGGGCTAACCACACCCTTTTGGTGGAGATAGCATCATCCATCCCCTCCACCTTACTGGCCTTTTTATCCTTAGCTTGATGTGACACCCCTGGGGTACCTCTCCCTCCCTCATGATCCATTTCTGTTGCTCCCCTGATCCCACTCACTACCGCTTCTATCCCCATTGTGCCTTGCTTTGTAGAAATCCCTTCCCCCTCCCCCTCTCCCTCCCTAGTGAACACAGAGGCGAAGTACTCATTTAATACCTCTGCCTGGTCCCTCGCCTTTTCCACCCACCCTCCTTCTCATCTCAATCTGCCGAGATTGCCCTTAGTTTTTCTCCGCTCCCCAATCCACCGGAAGAACCCCTTTTCCCCTCCATGCATCCTCTGTGTCAGCCGTTGCTCTTTACTGGACTTTGCCCCCCTCACCATCCAGGTAGCTTTTGACTACTGTATGGTTCAGAAGTCTGGGGACCTCAAAATCTTCAAAATATTGAAAAAATGCTTAGCTCATATCATGAGAAGTTATTAGGGTTTCCTCAAGGTGTTTCCTGTACATTAGTTAGAGCAGTGCTAGGGCAACTACCAGCAGAGTGCCTGATCAAGGAGATAATATTTACATATTGGCTTAAAGTTTATGCTGTGAATAAAGACACACTACCCAGAAAATGTGTAGAAGAAGAAATACTTTATTTAAATGGAACATGCATTTTCCAAGCATGAAGTTTATTATGGATCAACCCGAGGGACTACTTGCATGTCTGTCAGATGTCTTTGTGAAAGCATTCACTAAAGTAAAGAGTTCTATCAAGCAGTGATTTAAGGATATCTACACAAAATGAAATTGTTCCCAGACCTCCCCATCCTCAACCCCCCCACAACAAAACCAATGTCCAGACCAAAATAGTGGGTGCTCAGTTGGCCAATCTGTTAATTTTCATTAGTCACTTCACTTCCATGTCACTTTCTCGATTATTCTGTTATTACATACTTCATCCCATCATCATATTCTTTACATTTTGTACCTAATTTTGTACATATATACAGCAATGACACATTCTCATTCTCCTCCATCTCCATTGAAACACCATGATTCATAAGACCATCCATCTTCTCCTCCCCCTGTGTACACCGTGGGAAACACTTTTACAGTACCCCTTTCATTTCACCTTTTTCTTAATCCATTCCATTTTCATTTTTTGTTTCCTTATTTAAAATTATTTTCATCATCCACCAGTCATTCCCTCTTGTTCCTCCCCATGGATGTACATTTGGGGTTGTATGCTTCTGGTAGTCTTCCTCCTCTTCTGCCCTGTTACCTCCCCCATGTACATCCTGGGCAATTTTGTTCCTTCTTTTCATCTTTCTTCCTTCTCCAAGTAGGTGTACAACTATACCCCTCCTCTGCTTCTGCTGTCCATCCCCCTTTTCCTGTCCTGCCTCCTCTTATTTATCCTCCCTCTTACTCTGCAATCCTTGGGAGGGCAGGAGAGTGGAAAAATTGACTTGAGAAGCTAGCAGAGAAAACAGGGAGAACTGCCTTATTAGTCCCTTTTTGTCTGTGCTTGCCCATTCCTCTCTCTCCTCCGCTAGCCAATTCCTGGCTTCTCTGCCCAACCATCCCCATACCCCCTCTTGTGACTCAGGTGTCTGATGTCATTCACCCCGTCCCCCTCCAGTCCTGTGAGGTCATTGGCCCCCCAACCTGGCCTCAGAGCCCCACACCACCCTTCCAGCTCGGGGCGTTGAACAATGGGTTCGCCATGTAGGCCCAGGGCAAATCTCCTTGTTCCCAGACCCCATCCTCAACCCCCAACAACAAAAACCAATGTTCAGACTGAACTAGTGGGTACTCAGTCAGCCAATCTGTTTGTTTTCATTAGTCACTTCACTTCCATGTTTCTTTCTTGATTATTCTCAGTTATTACGCACTTCATCCCATCACCATATTCTTTATATTTTGTACCTAATTTTGTACATATATACAGCAATGACACATTCTCATTCTCCTCCATCTCCACTGAAACACCACGATTCATAAGACCGTCCATCTTCTCCTCCCCCGTGTACACCGGGGGAAACAATTTTACAGTACCCCTTTCATTTCACCTTTTTCTCAATCCAATCCATTTTCATTTTTTATTTCCTTATTTACAATTATTTGCATCATCCACCAGTCATTCCCTCTTGTTCCTCCCCGTGGATGTACATCCGGCGTCGTATGTTCTGATAGTCTTCCTCCACTTCTGCCCTGTTACCCCACAGATGCATATCCAGAGCTGTTTTGTTCCTTCTTCTTCGTCTTCCTTCCTTCCTTCTCTGAGGGATACACATGTACACCTGTACCCCTCCTCTGCTTCTGCTGTCTATCTCCCCCCTTTTTTCTGTCTTCCACCCTCTTTCTTACCCATTAGTCTGCCTCCAGCTTGTGACAGAAGCTTCCCCTTAATTGCATGCCCTCTCCCCACTTTACAACCCAACCCGCCACCCTTTTACATACCTGAAAAGCTTGCTCTCCTGCCTTCTCTCTCTCTGCCACTCCTCTATACCTGCCCCAATCCCATCATTAAACATAATGATCCTGACCTCAGAGAGGTGCACCTCGTCTGACCTGTATAGCCCCATTAATACCACCTCTATCTCATGTTTAATAACCCCCCCATTCTCCAGAAACAGCACTCTCACGCTGTGATTCATGCATCTTCTCACCTTATCCAAAGCCTGGTGGCTGTGGGTTTGCCTTCACGCTCTCATGTGGACCATTTCTGAACACATAAGGGTGACTCTCGGCCACCAGCATCAAGTTATGCCATTGTCCTGCTTAATCTGATAATATAAGTCTAGCCATGGCCTGGTCCCCAGGTCATTACCACCTAAGTGCACTACCAGTAGGTCCAGCTTTGGGGCCACCGATCTCATGTCCTGTAAGGTTGGCAATAACTGCAGCCACCGCATCCCCCATATGCCTCTCCAGTGCAGCTTCACTCCATGGAGATGTTGGTAGAGCTGCTTCCCCTCTGCATTCATTGCTGATCCATGCTCTGCCCAATAGATCCATACCTCTAACCTTCTATCATAACCTTCAGGCAAAGTAACACACAAGGCATCAATATCCAAAACCAAAACTTTTATTGCCCCCCCCCAGTGAACCCCCCTTCCCTTTTTTTTGTTTATACCTGCAACAGAAAGAAAACAGTGGTAGTACTTCTTAGTGACAGTTTTTTTCAGACATACCCCTTGTATTTACTGGTCATCTATCTCCCCAACTGCTTAATCTCCTCAGAAGATCCCCCCCTTCACTGCTGCTGCCTCTGATACAGCCCCAGTTCTGAAGGAATTGGAAGAATACCTGGTAGGATCTTCCCTCCCAGGAAGACCACTCCTTTTTAATACCCCCAGCAACTGTGAGACTGTCACCGGAGTCATATCCCCAAGGCAGAACAGGGGGCCCAAGCCCTGTGATCATGATTGCCTGTATGCTTCCAGTGCCCATATGGAGCACACTGCAGCATTTCATGCTTCACCAAGGTAATCGTCATCCCTCCTCCCCTTCTGGTCTGTCTTTGACCTACCTAGCCGGAGGTGGACCCTGTCCCCCTGCCACAGTGTATCCTCCCACAACAAACCCTCCTACCCTCGGTTCCTCCTTGTCCCAGTACCTCACTGACCCAGAAAGCTCCATGAAACATAACTGCAAAAAGGACTTTTAAACAAAGGTGCCTCATTTTTGGTATAGCATACCCTGGGCAATGCCCACAAAAACCTCTCGTGCAGCTTCTCTGAGACCAGCTTCCTGCCATCTGGAGTCTGCCCTGTAACCCTCAGCCACCCCTGCATCATACGCCTCACTCGGTTACTCTTCCCCAGATCTCCCCAGACCCACAGGCTGCTGATCATACCGAGGGCTGATAAATGCACTCCTATCATGGCATGCACCATCCCCTGTTTCCACCCATATGCCACAAACCAAGCTACTTGTACTTCGGTGACAACCCCACTTACCTCCAAACCCTGTTGCTCATGAAACATTTGGAATAACTTCCAGGAGCTCGCATACACCCTCAAGGTCCAGGGTGCCCAGGAGTTGCAGAACAGCAGCTCAGCCCCCCTCCAGCCAATCTCCCATGTGTAGATCAGTACCTCCATCTTTCTGCCTTCTTCCCCTGGGGCAAGGGCCCGAAGCCTGTCAAACTGTAGGCGGGACAGGCAGTCAGCCAGGGTGTTTTTAATCCCCTCTATATGCCGAGCCCTAAAGGACATATTAAGCCTCAGCCCCTACAGCACTAGCTGTCCTAGCACCCGCATTACTGTCTCGGACATAACACCCCTCTTGTTTAGTGCATCCACCACAGCCCTATTGTCACTCCAAAATGTGACCTTCTGATTCCTAAACTCATTCCCCCATACTAGCAAGGCCACCCATATTGGGAAAATCTCCAAAAACATTCTGTCCTTCATCAACCCCCCCCCCCATTATTCTGGCCAGGCCTCTGAAAACCACTTACCTCTGAAGTATGCGCCCATCCCAAAACCCCCAGCTGCATCTGTGTACAGGTCCATGTCAGTGTTGAACACCCAATCATCCTGCCAAAACATCATCCCATTGTACTCCTACAGAAACATCTCTCATACCTGTAGGACCTCCAAGACTCCATTTGAAATGTCCGCCCAGTGATGTGGTCTGGAGGCCCCCTGCATGGCTGCAGCCAGGCGATGTGTAAACACACGCCCCAGAGCAATGGTCCTGCATGCGAAATTGAAGTACCCCAGCAGTTGCTGAACCACCTGTAATCTCACCCACCTCTGACCCTTCACTGCCATCATCAGTTTCCTCAGTTTTCCCACCTTTTGTGCCTATAACTGGAAAGACTCACCCATTGTGTCTATCTCTATCACCAGGAATTCAAACTCTTGGCTAGGCCCCCTCTGTTTTGTCTGGCACCAACGGCACTCCTAACTCCTTGCATATATCCCAAAAATGCCCCAACATCTGCTCAGTCTCCTCCTTGTCTTTCTCTATCAGAAGGAAATTGTCCAGGGGTGGATGCAGGACATCATTGCGCGTCCCACCCCTGGGGGGGGAACTAAAAGATGGCAGCTGCCACCTATGACACCTGCTCACTCTGGCCTCAATTGCATGCCATGGCACTTCCGGGGATCCCAATCGGTCCCATCACCCGCTATGGCCAGTAGGACTCTGTGCCTTGCTTTGGTGGGGCAAGCCAAGGAGGCAATGCCGGTGGGCTCTCCTACTGGTACCCTTGCCCCGTTGTCATGAGAGTCCTACTGGTGCAGTGGCCCCATGCTGGGGGGCAATCCAAGGGGTAATGAGGGTACTGGAATATAAATCCCTCGGTGCCAGGAGGGGGCCGAGGGCTGGCGGGGGCTAAGTCACAAAGGTGGCTTGCACAAAAAAAAAAAAAAGAAAAATGGAAATCATCCAGGTAGTGGATGATTAACTTGTATCCATACCTGGTTTGTAATGCTTACTGCAGCCAGGAGCTGAACAGCTCAAAGGTGTCACATGTCACAGAGCAACCCATGGGCATCACCTTGTTGAAATAGTATTGCCCCCCCCCACCCGAAAACCCAGCAGGTGCCAATCCTCTGGATGGACCATCAGCAGCTAGAACATGGTCTCTAGGTCCATTTTTGCCAGCCACACCCCTTTATTTGCCCTTATCAGTATCACGGCCTCCTCAAGGGTAGCATAGGAGACTTTACTATTGCTCTCATCGACCCCGTAGTTCACTGACTCCCACCTCGCAGTATGACAAGTGATGTATGATTCAGTATTCCCCCAGTCACCTCTTGGAGGAAAAAAAAACCCAGGCATGATACCCTAAACACTAGGAAAGGGGGGAAACAAAGTGGCTCTCTACCTTCCCAACATCGATCTCTTTCTGCATCTTCCGAGTCAGCAACTCCTCATGCCCTTTTTACCAAGCTGAGGTTTCTTGCTATGATCTTGACCTTGCACCCCTTAAATGGTAAGCTAAAACAATCTCTAAAGCTCCATTCCAGTACCCATGTTGTCCTGCGGTCCAGGTAGCCCTGTGTCCATTGTTCCAAAACCCTCCAGCTTAATAGTTGATAAAGCCATCTTGAAACCCTTTGCCCCCTTCCCCGTTGTGGACCCCTATCTGCTTCCCTGTGTGTGTAGCCTCTTCCCCCCATGAAATCCCTCCCCCTCTCTGCCCTGGCAACCCCCATATCCAACCCAAAAGGGCTGCCCTGTGTACCCCACACTGGTGCTCTGCTCCCCATATGTTCTGCACATGTATTCCAGGTGTGAACCTCCACATCTTGAGCAGGCATGCCTAAAATGGCAGTGCAGCCAGAAGCAGAGGGTACTGTTATAAGCCCAGCAGCACTTTTGCACTGTACTTGCCTTCTTTTCTCATTCTGCCTCCATCATCATGGTTTCAAACCATATGTCCACCTGTCTCATGTCCATCTCACATCTCCATCAGCTGCCATTCTCTGTCTAAACACTTTGCCGTATTGTATCCGATTAGTAACCCCTCATTTTGTATGCACTCCTAACTATCAATGAATATGCTAACAGTGGTGTGGTGAGCTCCGACTTCTTCTCAGTAACTATGGTGGTATAATATGTAAACTGCACCAACCATGCATCCCAGGTTTTCCCCATTTTGGATTTTTCTTCATCCCCTTTATTGAGCAGCACCACCTCCGCCACCATATCCTTTTTTTCAAAACTTTCCTTTTCTGCGTATCACTTAGCAGTGTCCTTGTCTACCTGGGCAAAAATGTCCACATACTCCCCCTTCCATATCTTCTCTTTTGTGGACATCAGAATGTGTCTCCACATCCTGACCCCTGGTGCCCCAATCTCTGGGGTCCCTACTCCTAGCCCTGCTGACCCCTTCTCCTCTGGGACTTTTTCCTCGCCTTTCCCTTTTTTAAGCTCAGCTAAGACCTTCTTGAATTCTCTGATCCCATTATCCCCCATGTACCCCAACATCTGCTCTACATATTCTTTGATGCTGCTTTTCCACCATAATGTCTGCTGTACCAGTTTTGGGCACGTCCAGCACCAGGGCCGGTCACTGGTCCTGTGGAAGACCCCTGTGCTCCATCATCCTGTACCACTGCTGGTTGGTGGGGCACTGAAGCTGGCCGTAGAGGCACTGCCACTGGTGCATGGGGCACCAGGGCAACTGGCTGAGGTGCTGGTATAGGGGTGCCACAGCAGGCACCAGTGGCAGGGTGGGGGCAGCTGGCTGGGGCCCCTGAGCATCCAGCTCAGGATCCCTTGACACCACTGGGGGCTTTTTCAGCCCCTTGGCCCCCTGCCCCTTCCCTCCTTGCACTTCTGTCCCCTCCTCATGGGTTCCGGGCTATCTGGCTCCCCCTCTAGCACATCCAGTATCTGCTTTGCCTTCTCCACCAGCTCCAGGAACTGGTTCATGGCTTCAGCCTTGGAGATCTTGTTCTTCCCAGGAGTAATCCTAAATACTGAAAAGCACATAGGAAAAGAAATTATTTGACAAAGTGTGCAAATAATCGTGAGGTCCCACCGGACTGTTAAGCAGCTATGGCAGCAACCTTAATCGAGGCTAGGAACAAGTCAGATCTTTGAAAAATGTTAAACCCCTACATTGGTTTCTGCTCTATGAACTTGTTCCATCTTTCCTTTTCTCTTTCTCCTTTTTTCCCCCTTTTTTTGGACCGTTAACATTTATGAAAGCGATAGGTCCATAATTTTACATATACTGGTGCTTTCATAAACTAGGAAGAAATGACTGATTCATGAGTAAATGTCATCCCTTTTTCAAGCTTGGCAGGAGATTCTGCATAGCTGAGTTGTGAAGTCAGTTGTAAATCCGTCTTACCCTGGAGCCTTGGCTGAAGGCATGTTCAGTGCTGCATTAGTGATTTTGTGCCCACCTTAGCCACAATCTCCTGTTTTTACCAAAACCTATCCTCAACAAATAAAAGCTCAGAAAATAAAACCCCTTTCACTTTTTTTTTTTAACAGGGGTCATTCTGAGGACAATCCCCTGCCCCTCTACCTTTGCAGAAGAACAGCGGTGGACACTGCAGCCACAAGCGGTTGCACCCCTCGCTCCAGAGCTGCAGCACTTGCCTCAGCTGCTGCCCTCCCTCCTAGCACTGGCCAGCAACACCAGAAGGACATTGATGGGCACCGCAGCCATAAGCGGCTGTGCCCTTCGCTCCAGAGCTGTGGCACCTGCCTCAGCCGCCGCCCTCACTCCTAACGCCAGCCAGCAACACCATGTGCTCCCGCTCTCTAGATTTACTCCAGGATTATGATTTTCTTGTTGATTGGCCACCACTGCAACCGTACAGGGTGCTCATTATACAACTTGTGTGTACTGGGGCTACCATTGGCTGCCGTAAAGATACAGACTCTGCTGCCTAGGACAGCACCCGCAGCTTTCAAAAAGCCTTAGCAGGGGACCATGTCATTATTGCTGCCTGTAATTTGTGATTCCTGCCTTGCTGGCTGTTATATGAGCCCTGCTGCCTGGATAATTTAAAACTGCTGACTTGTATTTTGCTGTAGATCTCATGTTGCACTAGGGCAATTAAACAGTACTGTGTTTAACTTATCCTGACTCTGTCTTGCTACCTCACTCACTCTCTCTCTGTATCTCCCTTTCATTTCTCTGTCTCTCCATCCCTATTTCTCCCTGACTCCCTCTCTTAGTGTTACTCCTACCCTGTTCTGTCCCTTGCTTGTTTTGCTTGAGCACCCATCCTCCCTCTGCTCCCCCCCCAGTCCTGTCTAATTTCTTCTTCTCAGAAACTGTCGCCTGGCTGTCTGTTCTTCATGTCTCACCCCTGCCTCCCGATTAATGCCTATTTAGTTAAAGCTATTTAGCTGTAGCATTGATATGTAGAAATTGTCCTCCGTCTTAGCTTCCCCACATCTTAATTCCCCACCGTCTTCTGACCCCCACCACTGCCTGCTTGTGTCTTTTTTGTTCCCTGCTCGCTCTTACTGCTATAAAGCACCACATTCAAATTGTTTTCCTCCCTTTACCTTTGCAGAAGGACATCGGTGGGCACCGCAGCCACAAGTGGCTGCGCCCCTCGCTCCGGGGCCGTAACACTTGCCTCAACCTCCGCCCTCGCTCCTAACACTAGCCAGTAACACCAGGTATGACTGCTCTCTAGATTTACTCTGGGATTATGGCTTTCTTGTTGATTAGCCACCACTGCGACCATACAGGGTGCTCATTGGACAAACTGTGTGTACCAGGGCTGTTATTGGCTGCCATAAAGATACAGACCCTGCTGCCTAGGACAGCACCCGCGGCTTTCAAAAAGCCTTAGTGTGGGGAAAATATAATTATTGCTGCCTGGAATTTGTGTCCGACCGCCTCTCCCCGGCCCGACCTCTATTTAATATGGCATTGCCCCCCCTAAGTCTCTACCCTTCATCTCCATTGACTGTTAAAAGCTCTAGTTCTACTAGCCTTCCTAACCATCTCCTCCCTTGCACTTATACTCTTTCTGCACTTCTACTTCAACGGACAATCTGTATGCGAGCTGTGATATTTAAACAGCAGTATATTCAATTGCAGCTAGGTCTATCCAGTTTGCCCACATTTTCCTATCACTCCACTGCTGCCATTCCCTTAGTGACCTACCAGCTTGCCGTCATCCTCAATCTAAACAGCAGTTCAACAAAATTGTAGAATAGCATTTCTAACTCTACCTGTATCGCACTTTCAGCCCTCATTGGAGGAGACTGGGTGCAGCTGTGGACGTTGCTTTCCACTGTATCCATTTACTCTTGTGCTTATTTATTTCACCACACAATTAGTCTTTTGTTGCGGCCCTCTCCTCCCTGCTCACACCATCCCCTAAGTGCCAGATTCCCTGGGCGCTATCTGTGTACCACAATGAGCCACTTTCTTCTACTGCTAGGCTACATCTTGTGTGCACTACATCTTACCACGGCACATATGGGTGATCCAGCTTCTATAGGAACTAGGTCCAGCTTCTGGGAACACAAGGTATCCCCGGCCTCTCCCCTCTTTACAGTATCTTATTTTTTCCAGAACAACCTTCCCTTCCATGAGCATACTGTAGTTCAGCTACCATCTCTTGCGGCACTTCTGGTGCTATACACCTCTATCCTGCCCCCTCCAACACTTTATTCATGGTATATTCTCTATGATCTGTATTTATGCATCCCTGTGCCCCAGCTACACCTACTTCCCTCCACCTACGCACAATTGCCCTAGCCCTCGCAAAAGGGCAAGATCTTGCTTGCTCAGGCTCCTACTAAGTGCCCTTAAGAAACTCCTGCTGTTGTCTCTAGCCTGCGCAGGCAATATCAAACTCAACCCCGGCCCTCCGCTACCTATACTGACTCCCTCAGAGCTGCCTGGTTACAAGGGTTTAACCCTGATACATATCAATGCCTGTAGCTTGTTAAAAAAGCTAGGCATCTTCCAGTCCTGGATTAACATCACCTTCCCTGATATTATTGTGGTAACAGAAACCTGGCTGAGACCTTCTACTCTGGACCACAAAATTAATATCCCCTCCTATGCCGTCTTCAGGTCTGATAGGCTAACCAGGAGTGGAGACGTGGCCATTTACATCCAGGACAAGTTCCCAGCCACTAACGTTAACACTACTTCAGTGCCTTGTAATTTGAATGCACCACACTGAAAATACAGCTTCCCTCCTTGACTCCAATATATATAATAGGTTGCTATAGACCTCCTTCTGCTGGGCACCAGGTATTACACCACATATCCAGCATACCTACCCCTCTATCCTCTGAAGTGAAAATTGCAAGAGACCTTAACATGGACTGGCTCTCGTTTCCTTCACAACCCCTTAAAGATTTATGTGACAGCTTTGGCCTAACACAACTCATAACAGAGCCCATCAGGCCCAACAAGAAACATCCTGAGAAAAACATCTTACTCGATGTTATCCTAGTTAATAAACCTCACCTATATTCCCGCTCTGATGTCTTCTTCAATGACCTCAGTGACCACTGTGTCATAGCTTGAGTGAGGACCTACCCTAGGTCTACCTCCTCCTCTAGCTATGTCCTTAAAAGATCTAAACAACACTTTGACCCTAATGCATACCTCCTTGACCTAGAATGTGCCTACTGGCATGACTTTTACTTGGCTCACTTGGTTGATAAAGCCTCCGCAGTCTTCCAAAACATTGTTCTCGGTTCCATCAACAAACACGCACCTCTTAGAAATATCCATACTAATAAAAGAACTTGCCTGTGGTTCTCCTTGAGCTTGAAAGCAGAGCTGCTTCACAGAGACTTGCTCTGGAAGAGGGCCAGGAAGACTAAACAACCTAATGAATAGGCTGCTTTCAGAGCCGCAAGAAACCGCCGCACCAGATTGGTTAGGGCTGCAAAGTCCAGCTACTTCCAGTCTGAACTTAAATTCCTCATCCAATAGTACAGCTAAGTTCTGGAAAACCCTAAAAGAAATTCAAGGCCACTGCACCGCTAGCTCACTCCCGTCAAAAATCTCGGTAGAAAGCTCGGTTGCTACTGACAAGCAAGAAATCCTTGGCCTTTTTAATTACCACTTTGCCACTGCTGGCCTTGCATTTGATGAGTCCCCTGCTTCTAGGCTATGTTCACAACAATTCACCTTAAGCTCACCTGGTCCTGCATCCACCCCTCCTTGCATGGCATTTTCCCTCTCCCCTGTCACAGAAAAGAAGGCTAAGGACCTTCTACTCCATTTGGATAGCAGAAAAAGCGCGGAGGCTGACCTAATAGAGCCCTTCTTCCTCAAACTTGACTTCCGTATCTTGTCACCTCCAGTTACCCACCTCTTCAATATGTCCCTTACCCAGGGCTCAGTCCCGGCCATCTGGAAAATTGCCCATGTTATTCTGCTATTTAAATCTGGCAGTGCTTCTGATCTTAATAACTACAGCCTTATCTCCTTACTCCCTACCCTCTCTAAGCTTCTGGAAAAAGTTGTCAATACTCAGCTTAGACAGCACATCAGTGATTCAGACCTACTAAATCCTGCCCTGTCTGGCTTTCGCCCCCTTCATAGTGCCATCTCAGCACTTGCTAAGGTCATAGATGACTGTTTGAGAGCTCTGGATGATGGAAATTATGGGTGCACTCTGTTTCTTGATCTTAGTAAAGCATTTGACACGTAGACCACTCTTTGCTCCTGGTTGCTCTAAGGAAAGTTGGCATCCATGGCATGGCCCTAGAGTGGTTCTCTAACTACCTTTCAGATCGTCACCAGCAGATTAAGGCAGGGGGGGATTTCTCCACCCCCAAAAATCTTACTAGAGGAGTACTGCAAGGGTCCACCTTGGATCCTCTCTTGTTTGCTATTTACATAAATGAGCTTGACTCACTCCTGTGGCAAACTCCCCCTACTCCACCATTTTGGGATCAGACCCTCAAATTCACACCTTGCTTGGTGAAGTGCTGGAATACATTGATTCCTTCAAATACCTGGGGGTATGGCTCGATCCCAAACTCTCTTTCAAAATATACATTGAGGAACTCTCCAAAAAACTTACACAGAGGCTCGGGATTCTCTTCAGAATCAGGTGTCTATTAACATACGAGGAGGAAATCAGGTTGGTACAAACAACGTTCTTGTCCCTCATTGACTACGCAAACTTTCTGTATGGAAGTAGCTCTAGCGTGGCCCTCGCTAAACTCGACACCCTGTACCATCGAGCGCTTAGGTTTATCACTGATGCCCCCTATTCAACACACCACTGTACCCTTTACAAAAGTATAGACTGGGGCTCACTTAGCCTCAGGCGACACAAAAACTCTGTTCTTTGGATCTTCAGAGCCATATCCAACAAGTTGCCCCCATATATCAAGGACTGCCTACCCATTCGCACTCCTGGTTACTACCTGTTGAGAAGCTTAAGTCGAATCACCCTATATATCCCCAAAGTAAGGATGCACTTTGGTCGTGCGACAATTAGCCATGCCTTACCGGTCCTCTGGAACACTGCTCAAAACATATTGCAGCTTGCTACACCCATTTCAATAGCTGCTTTTAAAAAACTCATTCAACGGTCCTTCCTGGAGCCCTGTAACTGTTTCCAGCATTGAAGCTCTGGCTCATCTATGCATCTACTTCTCCCCCCATCTGCTTCTAAAGGTTATGAGGGCAGGAAGGAGGGGAGGGTTACCAGGCTATGCAAGTTACTCCGGCCTTGGTGACCAGCATCTCTTCCTACCATCATGTTCTCTACCTTCTTCCTTTGCTTTACTGCTGTCCTTCTACTCTCCTGTCTGATGCATGCTGCTTAGTGGGGCATATCATTTGTACACATTGTATATATCAGTGCATACTGCCTCTCTGCTGCTGTACATATGCTTGCATACCATGTACATACTTGTTACCCTGTAATGACTCTTATTCTGTTGTAAATTGCCTTAAATTCTCGTGTATCATATGTCTTTTGTGTGCCATAACCCAAGTCCATCTTGCAAATGAGTTTTTTTCTCAACGATGTTTCGCCTGATAAAATAAAGATTTGATTGATTGATTGGTTGATTGAATCCGGTCATCGCACCTGTAGGGAAAATGATGACATCTGATCAATCCAAACAAAAACGTGAAACCTACAGTATGAAATGTTCCACTACAAGTGCATGCAACCTAGATGCAAAATGCTTATGGAGACACATGACCTTAGAGATTTCTCTCTTTTTTTTTTGCTGGGCGTTATCACACCGAAAAACTAGGCAGCATTGAGATCACTACGGCACCATTGTTTGTTTCCCCTATACTGACTGTGCCATAGCTATGTATGTGGCCTTGGGCCCAACCTTCAAGATGGCCACCACTCCTCTAAGGCTTCTAGGCCTGTCTAAAATGGTAGCCACGCCATGCGGCCGCAGGACATCACACAGAGAAACCATCCCTGCCCCAGCTAAGGGGCCACTCAGCCTATATTATAGCAATAAGAAAATTCTTACTTCCAACTACCACACAAGAACAAGTCCTGTGCTAGCATGGATCTGCTCCCTTTTCAAAAAGGAAACAGCACACCGTGCAGCACCAGACCCTCCGGCGAAGTGCATCCTTACCCTCATGCCGCATCGGAAGACCACCAATAAGGGGAAAATGTTCTCACGCTGAAGGTCGCCCTCCTAGCGGATGGTTCCTGATTCTCTCCTGGCCTGCCCAAACTGTCCCCACATGGGAAATACACCCCTTTTGTTTTTCTTTCTTTTTTTGTTGTTGTTATTGTTCTCTTTCATTTCTTCTTTGCCGCTATAGATTTCCTTCCTCCCCCCTTCCCAGACTAATCAGGTTCTTTCTCACCCCAAGGCTCCCCATACTTACCAGGCCACCGCTGTCTGGTTGCTGCAGCAAAAAACTTCCTGCAATGCAGAATTGCATCCCAGTACAGGAAAGAGCAAAGTCGGTGAACTAGCAGTAAAATGTGAACAGGAACCACACTCGCCCAGGTCGTGCTCACACAGAGACGGAGACTTTTTTATCACCAAAAATTATTAATTCCTTCGGCCACACTGTTAGCTCACTGCCATAAACAGCCACTTCTCCACCTGACCGGTAGGGCCCAAGAAAACCTGGCTGAAATGTTGCTGTGCGAGTCCTTAATTTTGTAACCACTGCTGACTGAACTAACGCTGAAAACTCAGATGAAAATGCAATGGGATGCTGACTGAAGCATGCTAGCAAGCCAAAAAAAACTTGACTTGAAAAGCTAGCAGAGAAAAGAGGGAGAACTGCCTTAGCAGCCCCTTTTTTTCTGTGCCTGCTCATCCCGCTCTCTCCTCCTCTAGCAAATACCTGGCTTCTCTGCCCAACCATGCCCCCGCACCCCTTGTGACTCGGGTGCCAGATGTCACTCACCCCACCCTCCCCCCATTCCTGTGAGGTCATTGGCTCCCCCCTTCTCTCCTGCCTGACATCTGAGCCCACACCACACTTCCAGCTGGGCATGGAACAAATGGGTCTGCCCTGTAGGCCCTGGGCAAACCTCCTTAGCTTATGTGCCCAATTTAAACCAGTAAATAGCTAGCGTCTAACAAAAGAAATACAGCATTTGAAAAGTATTTTGAGTTTGTAAAATACAATCCTCAAAAAAAGGAAATGAATTAGTAAGTTTGGGTTTGAATATTATCAGTCAAATACTCAAAAAATTCTACAATACAAACATGTCTCAGCTTTATGTAAATGCCAGCTAGGAATGGACCATCTAATGCATACAATGATTTTATGCCATCTGTATAACTTCTACAGGAATAAATATCTTGGCAAAATCTTAGCCGAGGTAGAATTAGAACAAGATATCAAGCAGAGATCATGTGGTAAAAGTCTGCCCAGCGAAGAAGTCGCCAGTGGCCACTGGTTAGCATTTTACTACAGGAAGGGTGTCCATTTTGAACCCTCACTTCGCCACTTTGCATGTAATTATGACTTCACGTTGTGCACACTGCCTCATTCCATTTTAAGGCGGAGTGAGAATTCACAGGCAACCCACACACATCACATGGCTTACACAGAGTAGGTCACATGCTTCAGGCAGGCAGGCAGGAGGTTACAGGCAAAACCACTCCCCAATGTGGGCTGACATACACGTTTTGCATGGGGTGTGACAAATAGCTTGGCTCTACGAATGGCCAGGGGTACGGTGCAGACGTGTAATGAAGAGGGGGTGCACAGGTGACAAGTCCACACATTAAGTTATTTTCCCTGTTTTATGTACAGGGGTTGATGTACCACTTGTGCTAGACATGCTGCATTGACCACCACCACCACCACTGCCACTCTGACCACCACTTGACAAGATGTCTAAGTCATAATCCTCCCCCTCCTCATGCCTATAGTAATCCTCTGGTGCTATTTCTTTGCTACTGCAGACATTGCTTATTGGTCTTACACTCATGAAATGGGATAACATGCTCAGTAAGCTTGATGATGATGGTGAACATCCCACTATTGCATTAGCTGCCATCTGATGCCGGGTCCACAGTGCCATGTGCCTGTTCTTAAGAAGTATATGCTGGCCCCCCCATGCCCAGATGACTCCCTTTTTACCTCATCTCACACATGCATGGCAACGCTGGCAGATTGCAACTGACTTATCATTTGCATCTTGGACAAAAAAATCCCAAACGAGGGATCGTGATCCCCTACTTTTAATATGTCCCTGATGCTGCTTATTGAACTCTGTTTTTTTAACCCCTTAAATGGGAGCTGTGCTACATGATTTTTCAGGCTGGACACACTTGGACTCCAACTGACCACCATGACTACCTATGATTATTACTGGGTCATCAGCATTATCATCAACAGGAACCAATAAATCACAACTTTTTTGAGGAGGAGGATTTAACGCCAACAGACCCAGACACAACCACCTTGACTTTCTTTTTCTCTGGTTCCCAACAGGGGTCACTGACATCATTATCATATTCATCAACATCATCTGCATCCACATTTTCAGCTTGGATGCTGTCATGTGGAGAACATATTCCAACCATAGCATCATCATCATCATCATCACCCGATTTTTTTGCACCACACTTTGAATCATTGGATGGCAAAGGTATGATCTCAACAGTGCTGGAAGAAATGTGACATTGTGAGTTATCATTGCCAGGATCAGAATCATGTTCAACTACCATGGGGATGTTAACGAGGAGTATGACACCATCTACACTGTCAATCACAGCTTGAGACTCAACTATATTTTTTGAAATGGTTAACTGGTCAGAAGTGGAACTTGAGGCAGCAATACTCATGCCAGCAGAAACTGCACTAAAACCACCAGCTGGGACAACATCATCTCCTCCAACTATGAGAGAAGCTACAGACTGCACTGTAAAAAACATTGATGGAGAAATCCCTTTGCTGGCATCAACTATGCACTTCTGTGTACTACCACATCCATGGACAATCTTGACACTTGTAGCAGTGCCATGGCCAGAAACAGCTTTGCTTGCACCTCTCTTTGCAGGCATATTGGGGAATCACCAAGAAAATTCTAAACAAATTTAGATTTCTGAACTTTCAGTATGGGCTGGTGGATGTGAAACCAAAAAAAACAACAACTGTGGCTTACAGATGGAGACTGGACACTGAACAGATGCAAAAAAAAAAACAGACAGATCAAGATTGCACTGTGCAATCAAGAGATGCAGATGTAAAGACACAACACCACCTTAACCAGTGCTCACAAGTCACAATCCAATCTGGAAAAGAATATCTTTTGCCAGTTTGGAGGGGAGGTGCAGTGCACTGCAGTAACAGTCCAAAACCAAGATGCCACAAAGCAGTACAAAATCACGGAGGTGCAGTGGATAGCAGGTTCACACTGCTGCAATTACTCTGTGGCACAATAAAATGTGTCTGATTTGATAGCATGCATCGAACACACACTCAAACACAACTACAAGTAATGCATAGCAAATTGAAAACATCAGTAATATAACCAAATATTTTAAACAAACTGAAATTATGCACTGCTGCACAACAACAATCAGCAAAAAGAATTTCAAGAATTACTGAAAATATTACTGTGTGTACATTAACACAGTCATACAAGAAAAATATAACCAAAACGGAAAGACTGCCTTTTTCTCCCAGTTTTAACCTACCTCCACCACAGATACGCCCCTCCCCCAAAGCACACTTCAAGTGTCTGTCAGTACACAGACTGAATGTTCTAAATTAACATTCAAAATCCACACACAAACAATAAACACTCAATGATATGTGCACAGGAGGGTTTCCTACAATTGATGTACCAAATTTTGAGCAAGCAAATGGCTCAAAAAGGCTTTTTTAATAGCTTTTAGAGGATTTGAATCTCAGAGCTCTGAGAGGAAACTGTCTCCATCTACTGTTACACACACACTACACATAACTGAGGTTGTGCAGAACAATCTAGAGCCCATGTGACCTGCAATCCCATGAATCACTGCAAAATTCACATTGGAGCTCAATAACAAGGCAAAGTGATGCAAAGTACATTGATTTCTATATACTTCGCATTAAAATTGGTGCAGAAGTGATTGGGGGAAGGCATAGTAACACAAAGTCATTGTTATCAATGGACTTCATGTTTCTCATTATGATGCGAAGTACTCCGCTTTGCATTGTGGATTACTTCATGGATTCTGCATTACTCCGCGAATTGCTTTGAATTTTGGCCACTTCGCCCAGCTCAAGTATCAAGTAACTTTTCTATTTAAATCACTTCCCTCACCCCACCCAATTTTTGATGCTTTTCTTCCTTCCTGAAAATTGTAGATAAAATAAAACTGCATTTGAATGATGAATGTTTAAAATGATCTATAGAATTACATTCAGGTTGTGAGTATGATTTTAATCACAGTTGTGGTTTGGGATTTTATATGTATCATGAACAAGCAGTGTGATTTATTATGAGTTTTTCTTGATATTGTAATGAGTTTTGTGGTCGATCAATAAAGTTGATCTTGAACTTCAGATGAAAAAGGAGAATAGTGATGGGCCCAGTACTGATCCTTGGGGCACCCCACTTTTAACCCCCCTTGTTTGGACGTTGTTCCTCTCATTCTCACGTACTGTGTCCTGTTTTCTACCAGTACATGTATTCAGTTAATTGTGTGTTTGTTTATTTTTATATTGCTTAATTTTTGTAATAGTACATCATGTGGTATGATATCAAACACATTCAGAAAATCAAGAAGGAAAACATTCATTGGAATTTTATTGTTTATCTGTGTATTTATTTTCTTATAAAGTGAAAGCAGTTTTTTTATACAGTATCTATTGTGTTTAAAACTGTGTTGAGTGTTGTTACTCAAACCCTTAGATTTATTTCTATTTCAAGTTCTCATTTTATTAATTTTTCCATTATTTTCCTGGGTATTGACGTAAGACTTATGGGTCTGTAGTTGGCCATATTTGCTTTACTGCCCTTTTTGAAAATTGGCATTACTGTTGCCATTTTCCAATCATCTGGAATATAACCTAAACTAAATGATTTATTAAAGATGTCTGTTAGTGGTCCTACAATTTCTTTAGTGACCTCCCGCAAGAGCCTTGGATGTAATTTATCTGGTCCTGCAGGTTAGTTTTCAGTTCCATGAGTAATTGATGTACTTCATTTTTATTAAATTTCCTGACTGGTGTATTTATGCTTTGGTCATTAAAATACTTTTTATTGATGCTAATTTTCACAGTAAAGACTGTTGAGAAATATTTATTGAATTTATTTGCCATTTCTTTTGGCTCATTAACCACAGTAGTATTTTCCATTACTGGTCCCATTGATCTGTCAGAGCTTTTATTATTATTGATATAAGCATAGAACAATGTTGCATTGTCTTTGCTGTTAGCTATGTTAAATTCTATTTTTTTTCTTTTCTTAATTGTTTTTGGATTTTTTTGTTCCTCCTGTATGTATTTGTATTTTCTTGAAGTTCATTTGACTTCATGTTATTGTGTGCTTTGACTTTTCTTTTTAACTGTTTCCTCATTTTGTTATTATACCTCAGTGGAATTTTTCCTTTGTTGTTATAAAGCATTTTATTAAGTATATACTTCTCTTTCAGTTCATGTATCTTATTTTTTAGACATTCTCAACATTCCTTTGCATCCATGCTGATACTATTTGTTTTCCATTTCCAGTTTTTTTTTATTTCCTCCATTATTTTATTGAAATCCACTTTGTTATAGTTTGTTTTTTATTATTGTGTTATCTTTGTTCTTGGGTCTTTCAGTTATTAATTCAAATGCTACCATGGAGTGGTCACTAGTTGAGTAAGTCCTTGATTTAAAAAGGTATTGAGGTATAATATTTTCAGAGCATTACTAGTAGTCATACTCTGCCAGTTGGTTCCCAGGAGATTTAAGTCTGTCATAATTATAGGGTGCCCTTTTTCTGCTATTTCTTCCACTGCAGTTATTAACTGGTAATTGTAGACAACATTGCTGTTTGAAGGTCTTTACCATATACCCAGTTTTGGTTTATTATATGGGCTTAATTTTATCTGTAGCCATACATTCTCAGCTTCCATTGGGTTGCTACTTGGATTGATTTCCCAGCGTTCAATTGTATCCCTGATTTACATTGCTATTTCTTCCGAATCCATTCCTTTCTTTCTCTGTGGTAAAGTTTATGCCCTTGTATCTTCTTTCCACATACAACATTCTTATTCCACTAGGTTTCTGAAGTTGCAACTACATCCAAGTTTCCATTGTACATTAAAATCTCTAGTTCAGTTTTTTTAAGTATTTCAAGCTACAAGCATTGGCTAGCAGTACTTTGTATTTCCCTTTGTTTTTTATTTCCTTCTTAATACATATCTGACCACTTTGATTTATGGTATATCTAGATTTTCTCAAGATCTGATCCCCCATTCCATCAACTTTTAAATAAATAAATAAATAAAAATCAGTTTGAATGATTTATTTTTCCTTAAAGGGACACTATCAACCCCATTTGGCCTCAAATTGTACCTAGTTTAAAAACACATTTTATGATTGTTCTCATTTGATAGAGACTGCTGATATAGCTAGTTATTTGATTCAGACTCCTTTTTCCTTTAAAAGAATAAAATACTGAGTGTGAACAATATTGGTGTTACCACACCAAAACATGTTTGTTTACATTTCTTGACCAACTACAACTGCATCTTTCCTAGACTCAGGAACAGCCCCAACACTATCTAGCTACTCATTATGCAGTGGGAGTAAAAAACTATTGTATCATGAGTGGCTGCACTGTTTTAGGGTGTTTTTATTGTTCAGGAAGTATGCAGTAAGTTTAGGTAAACAATTTGGAGCAAAACAACACTATGTATAACTATACTGTACATTCCCATGCATTTCAGTTCTAATAAGCAGGGAGGCAGATTAAACAACCAGCAACATCAATGAATTTTAGAGAAGGTAAGCAATCATAAAATGTGGGTTTTTACCTAGAAATAATATGATGCAAAAAAGGTTGATGGTGTCCCTTTAATGTAATTCCCTCTGAATAAGTCCATGCATCCTTCAAAATGCTCCAAGTGATGCTAGCATTTGGGATTGTTATCTAAATTCCATTCCTTTAGCCAGTTATTTACCTTCTTGATTTTACTGTTCCTGTATCTCCCTGGCCTCAGCGCCAGTATTTCCAAGACTGTCACTTCACAGTTCCTTGCTTTTCTATATTGTTTTGAATTCATCTATTATTTCTTCCACACTCCATGTACCCATGTTTTTTGCATGTACAACAACCAATGGTTTAACAATATCTTTAGGGATTATGTTTGGTAACATTCTTGTGATGTCACAGATTTTGGCCTCCTGGGAAACAGGATGTTGTAGTGTTAACTTCTTTCCACTTGCTGTGTACCTATCCATATATTTGAGGATCGAGCCTCCAAGAATGTAAACCTGTTTTGGTTTCTGGGTACTCGGGCTGTATTCTGTTTCCTGCTGCCTCTGTACCACATGTGCTTCATCCTGCTGTGGTGATCTGCCCTATATATTAACTAATGGGCTGAAACTGTTAGATGTTTCTAGTACAAAATTCATAGCCCTTCTGCCTGTCTTTTTGTTTTCTTCCCCTATCTACTAAACTCCATTCTTCTTCTACATCTTCTTCCTCCTGTTGCCTTTCATTTCTATGTCCCTCCTTATTTACATTTGGGTCACCCTCAATTCTTGTACCTTTATCCATTTGTTCCATCATAATGTTGTTGTTGTTTTTTTTTTTTGTTCTGAAGGTCCAATTTATTTTTCCAGCTGCATTTCTTCAAAGCCCAATATGGAATATCTAGAAAAGCAAGTAATTTGAGAATTCACTGGGAATAGGGAACTGAGCCAGAAGACGTACTTGCTCTTTTGTGGACTAAGATAAATGCATCTTATTTGTTGTTTGTTTGTCATGTTATTATGTGCAATGTGCCTGAGTTTATTGTAGAATAATATAAACTGGGTAAGAATGTTTATATCTCCCATTTTATTTCCAGAGTAAAAGTGCTGATAGACTGTGCATTACTTCAGCCCATTAGTTGAATCTGTATGCTTTTTTTAAAAATGGCTGCAATGTAGTTTTAACATTTAACAAATTCAGTTATCCATATCTCTGTAGTGGTTTCAGTTACTGTAGAAATTAGTCCAGTACCTCATGGCCTTTTAAACTCTAAGGGATATTATGTGTTCCCTTAAAATACTAAATTCTAAAGATAAGTCCATGATCCTCAGCATATAACCTTTTACAAATCCCAGATGGGCCAATTCTCATTTCAAGTTTTTGGCCCCTCAGACTTGGAACTTTCTTCTTCTACATGCAAGAGAAGAAGAGACATTATGTGCATTCAGAGCCAGGCTAAAATGTTACTTGAAGTGGCAATGCAACTGTGAATGCTTCTTGTGAAATCATTCTTGTACAGTACATCCCTTTTAAATATTGCCACTGCTTGTACGTGATGCTTCGTATACCTCCTGCTTTCTTATTGTAATTATACATGCTTTTTAATTCATATATCTTTCCTGGTTCAACATTATTTACTGCTAGCCTCGAGCTGCCACCCACACCATATGATAGCTAACATACCCAAGGCTCAAATGTTAAGAGTAAGATGTATTTGCAGTAGTGATGTGGATTTTCTTACTTTTGGGATGGACCTTTGTGACAGGTTTCTAGAGAGGGGTTATGCTTATCGTACCACACAGGAAGCTGTTAGGGAGGTACAGTACATTGAGAGATCGGATCTCTTAAAACACAAAGTGACTAAACAGAAAGTTCCCAGATTGAATTTTATAACAACTTACACCAGACACACAAAAGAAATAGAGAATATTATCAATGCTAACTGGAACATTTTGCAAGGACATCCAGTGCTAGCAGAAGTCACTCAGTTCAGACCTAGAATGGTGTATAAAATAGGACCTAACCTGCAAGTTAAACTAGTACATAGTTACACAGGACCTCCTGTGATGAGTGTCAAAACAATAGGCCTCCCCTCACTAAAGGCATGCATCGCTGTGGGAATTGCAAATTTTGTAGTTCGGTACTAAAGTGCAGTACCTTTGCCAGCTGCAATAGTGGTAAGCCTTATGAGATTAGGGACTTTATCCCATGCAGCACAGAGAATGTGGTCTATTTAGCAACATGTCAGTGTGGTGCTTTCTATGTAGGTAAGACAACTAGAGCACTTAAAGTACATATGGGTGAACATCTTCGCTCTGTAGCCAACAATGACACCAGAAGTGCACTTGCTATTCATTGTAGTAGGAATAAGATCAACAACCAAGAGCATATTTTTAAATTTGGTGGTCTGGAAGTTGTTAAACTTGGTCCAAGAGGAGGTGATCTGGATGATAAATTGAAATCTAAAGAGTCATATTGGATCTACACTTTGGGAGCCCTTGTGGCTCCAGGATTGAATGATAGAATCAATCTACTACCTTGCCTAAAAAGGAATAAATAAAAATAATAACATTTTTCCTGTTGGTTATATTATGATTTTCTTTTGTTCTCCTTCCCCCCCCCAGCCCCTACAGAGATACACTTTGATCACAAAAATATTTAGTATTAACCTAATGGATAGAAGTTATTTGGATACATATTTAGTATGCATTTGTTTGCATCATGGCTATATTTAGATGTGCCTGCTATTTATATTTTTCCTGTGTTTATATATTTGTTTTTCATTTCTTTCTCCATAGGTTTAATTGATCTAAATTTACCCACTGTGACATGCAGCACTGCAATGAGTGTCTTGGATGCTGGGAGCAGCTCTCTAGTCTAGTGCAGTACTTTTTATCCAATGTCATAACTGAACTCAAGCATGTTCAGCTGCTGTTTTTAACACTTAATATCTACAGGGTGATTGTTGTATTTTATGACTATCAACAAGGTAGAGCATGAAACTTTTGAATTATGTATGCTTACATGTATGTTTATATGAATATAATGATGCATATATACAAGGATTTGAATTATGTGTGCTTATATGAACCATAGTGAGATATATATATATATATATATATATATATAGACTTGTTGCTTTAAATACCACCCTATTTATGTAGTGCTTTTAGAAGTAATGGACCACCCCCTGATGACATACTGTTAGAATGAAACTGGTCGGGACTTTGTGTTGCTCATCCCAATTTCAGGCTGATTTTAGCGTCTGTTTTTTGTATTTAATAAATATATGCCCTGTGTCATGCCAAGCGGAGGTGTGCTGATTTTTGTGGTACATAATTGAGATTTTATTTTGTGCACCCTCCTCTAGCAGTGGAGCTGTTTTTGTTTTCTTTCCCATTATTGTACAACCCTGCTACTACTGTCTCATCAAAGTAAGTACTTGTTTAATGTTCCAGGTTGCCATTGTAAATGGGAATGCTTCCAGTGGGCCTTACCCATTCAAAGACTTAAATATACAAAGACAGGTCAGGGGGGTTGACTGTGCAGCTGCACGCTATACTGTGTTGGAGCAGTAGGAGCAGGAGGTTCAGAGATGCTCTCTCTTTATCAATAGTAGGTAGACCACTACTGCCTAAGCACAGTGTTACTGCAGATTGTGAGTAAAAGCTGTTTTCTGTGAAGAAGAGCAGTTCAGTGTAAGTGCTTGTTGACAAACTCAGACCTCTTTCCAGTTCAACCTGTGCTGTGTGAATAAGCTGCACTACCTTGTTTTACCCTGTTGTAGTCTCCATTGCCTGGGATTCTAGTGGTGGTGAAGCCCACACCGGAGGAAAGTCTTGGGGTCAGCCCTGTGGGTGACTGGTCACATTAAGATTCAATACAGCATGACTGTTTACTTTACAGACAAACTGTGGTCTGCTTACTTTTTATCATTGTGCTTTACTTGGAAACATTTATACAAACAAGATCATATCATGATCTTTGTGTGCTCTGAAAAATTAAAAAGCTGAAACTGGATTTTATGGTCTGTATGTGTGTGCGAGTTTCCTCAGAACACTAAATGACTATATGAAAATGTGTGGAATTGTATTGTACACACAGCTGTATGTTTTTTAAAAGTGTATTTATTCTGCATTTGGTGCTGTATTAGCTTATTGCTAAACTTCTGTTTGTCTTAGACTCTCATAAGATATTTATTGTGCTTTATTGTGGTACAAAGCACAACGTACACAGCACACGTATCACAAATAGCATAATTTGCTCAATCAGCATAATTAGGTGGCACTGAGTTATTGTGGATAATGTGGTACTGGAGGGTACTGTTTTACCTGTAAGAGATTTGAGGGAGTAATAGTGATTGTACCTTATTTTAAAGATGTCCCGTTAGCCCAAACATCTTAATAGCTTTATAGATTAATCTAGATAATTGTGGGTAACAGCTGGATGTAATCATCTAATCCCTTCTTGGAGCTCTCTGATTGGTTCCCTTGTTGAGGTTTAAATGTTAAACTCTAACTCTTGCATTTCTAAATGATATTTAAGGCACATGTCAACCTCCTCTAAACTTATTCATTCATTCATTCACTACTCCTGAGGGAAGTGCTTCATGTTGTTGTTGACTTGCCAAAATGCTGACATGCTGACCTTTTGTATGGCACAAAAAACATTATTGCCTTTTCAGTTCTTTGTGCCTCTGTGAGTACTTTTTAATTTTTGCCAACCTGTTGCAAACTCATCTTTAGGGCTACAGTGGGCATAGCCCTGCAGTCCTTTCACAATAACTGAGAAAAGGGATATTTCATCCAAACTAACAACATGTTACATTGTGTCACACTGGCCTCCACTCCTGTGAAACAGTCTGCACATGTTGTCCCTACCAACCGCAGCACTGCACTATTTCCTGCAATCATCCCCTTCTGTGTCAGCTGCCACCCTCTCACACCATGTCCTGCCCCACTCCGCCCAGCTTCTACTCCATCCCTCTCCTCTCTGCCCAGCTCGAGTGAGAGAAACTCCTCCTCACAGGCACACAGTGAGAGACTATTTTTTAGGGCTGCAGTGGGCATAGTCCTGCAATCCTTTTATGATCAGTAAGTAAAGGGACTCTGCATTCCTTCCAAAGATTTTAAGAACCCGGATTGACTTAAAAAAAAAATCCAGCAGTCGCCCACTGTGCACTGTACTGCACCTTTCCAGGCAAAACCCTCCTCCCTTCCTTCACCTCTACTAGTTCCAACCCTCCCTTTCAGTGAAATCTTTTAATCCTGCTAGCATTGCAGTCTGTCCCCTAGTAAGGCAAGCACTCAAACATAGAAACATAGACTTTGATGGTGGATAAGGACTGGTTGGCCCACGTAGTCTGCCCATTTCCTCACCTATTGGATAAGCTGCAGATCCTAGTTAACCAACAGCCTACTTCTTCCTGTCCCCCACCAGTGCTGTCTTATGTCCGTCCCATGCATTCTTGAATTTCCCCCTCTGTTTTAGACCCCAGACCTCCTCAGGCAGGCCATTCCATGTGTCCACCACCATCTCTCTGAAAAAATACTTCCTCACATTGCCCCGAGCCATCCCCCCTCCATCTTCAACTTATGTCCCACTCTGAGTCATGAACATGTGTTCATATTGTGAGAGTGGTCCGAAATAGCAGAGCAGTGTCTGGCGACACCTCCCCCACCTAGCCACAGTATCCGGTCAAGACAGTCCTGCTAACAAGTAATAACCTGTGTGCTTTAAAGGTTGTTATGCCCAAGATGCCATGCCCCATGGTCGCTGTTGTTTCCCCTTCTGAACCAGTTGTCCCCACCATGCTCGCCAGTCACCTCCCTTTCTGTCCAGCAGTATTTGTAGCCCCAACTGCAGTGAGATAGAGAATGAGGGTAGGAAATCAGCAAACAGGGAGGTTTCCCTGTGTCTGATCCTTTTTCTGCTGTTGTACATTCCCTGGTGTTTTCCCAAAACACTTGCACCGTGGAGCACCCGGGTAGTTCACTGAGTCAGAGTGACACTAACAGGGTGAGAGAGACAGAGAGACAGAGAGAGAGAGAGAGAGATACATCTCATTGTGAAATGCTGCAATGTCCCCCCTCTCTCCTCATGATCCTCTGTGTAATCCAGCAGCTGAGTACCCTCTGCAAATGTGACCTCCGTGGCAGCAGGGTGAGAGTGAGCAAAACTTGCTGGCAGTCCATTTGAAACCTATTACTTCTAACTACAGATTTTAGGCTGTTGTAAACTTTTAATATATTCAACAAGGATAACTACATTCAACAGTTCTTTATACTGACAACATTAATGTGCATATCTAAAAGAACTAAGGGTAGAACTAGTGACACCACTGACTACCCTCTTTAACAAATCATGGGAGGATGGGGTGGTACCCGAGGACTGGAGCAGGGCAGAAGTGATTCCCCTTCACATAAGTGGGAGCAAGGCAGAAGCAAGAAACTACAGACCTGTTAGTTTAACCTCAGTGATAGGGAAAATGATGGAATCACTTCTGAAGGAAAGAAGTGTCGAGTATCTAGAGGCCAGAGGGGCTCAGGACCCAAGGCAGCATGGATTCACAGTGGGAAGGTCATGCCAGATGAATCTGATAGATTTCTTTGACTGGGTGACCACAGTAGTAGATCAGGGAGGGGCTGTGGACATGGCCTACCTAGACTTTAGCAAGGCATTTGACACAGCCCCACACAAAAGATTAATATACAAGTTAGCCAGCCTGGGAGTGGGTCCCAAGATGACAGCCTGGGTAAAGAATTGGCTGGAGAATAGGACACAGAGAGTAATAGTAAATGGAGTCCACTCTGAAGAAAGGGAGGTTACTGGTGAGGTACCGCAGGGTTCAGTATTAGGACCGGTCCTCTTCAATGTCTTTATAAGTGACATTGCAGAAGGACTGGAAGGAAAAGTATGTCTCTTTGCAGATGACACAAAGATCTGCAACAGAGTTGATGCACAAGGTGGGGTGGAAAGGATGAGAAGGGACTTGGCAAGGTTAGAGGAATGGTCAAATGTATGGCAGCTTAGATTCAATGCTAAGAAGTGTAAGGTAATGCACCTGGGAAACAAAACCCAGGGAAGAGATACAATGGGGGTGAGATACTAACAACAACAAAATGGAAAGGGACCTGTAGGTAGTCATATCAGATGACCTAAAGGTGGGCAAGCAATGTGAGAGGGCAGCAAGGAGGGCTGGGGGGATACTGGGATGCATAGGGAGAGGCATCACCAGTAGAAAACAGGAAGTTATTATCCCTCTGTACAGACAACTGGTCAGACCCCATCTGGAGTACTGCATGCAGTTCTAGAGACCCAATCTCCGCAAAGACATAGACAGGATGGAAGCTGTCCAGAGGAGGGCAACTAAAATGGTGCAGGGTCTGCACCAGAAGACATATGAAGAGAGACTAAAGAAGCTTAATATGTATAGCCTCGAGGAAAGGAGAGAGAGGGGGGACATGATAGAAACTTTCAAGTACCTCAAGGGAATCAACAAAGTCCAAGAGGGTAGCATCTTTCAGAAAAAGAGGTGTGCAAGAACAAGGGGGCACAATTTGAAGATGGGGAGGCAGCTCAGAGGTAATTTAAGGAAGTATTCTTTCACAGAGAGGGTTGTGGATGCATGGAATGGATTTTTGGAGGAGGTTGTGGAGTCAAAAACAGTGGTGGAATTCAAGCATGCATGGGACAGTCATAAGGCCATTCTGGGGGTGGGGGTAGGAAGAAGTAGGCTGCTGGTTAACTAGGATCTGCAGCTTATCCAGTAGGTAGGGAAATGGGCAGACTGGGTGGGCCAAGCGGTCCTTATCTGCTGTCAAATTCTATGTTTCTATGTTTCTATGCATATGTTTTTTGGGGGGTGTATCATGCTCACTCAGCTGTCAGCATTAAAATGCATTGCAGTGATCTAAGTTGGCATAGGCTGTTTGTCAACTGTGGCATTTTGCTCTGCATTGATGTACTGAATTAATTCTGCACTCCTAGATGTGCTGTGGAGTTTGCTTATGTATGATGACAACAAGAGGCATGACCAGCGTGTGAGACAGAGCTTCCGGGACTGAACAAATATCACAGGGGTGAACTGCAGTGTGGAGAGAGAGAGAGAGAGAGAGAGAGAGAGAGAGACTGTGTAAATTGGAGAGACACAGCAACATGCTGTTTAAATAAAAGTTGGTGCACTCATCTTTTTCTGTGTGTGTCACCTGTCTGTCTCAGTTGAGTTGCATGCATAATGATGAGTGAGTAAAGAGCTGGGGTTTGCAGCACATCTGTTGTTTTAACTGCATGGACTTGTATAGCATATACAGTACATACAGGATAATCATCTTATGTTTAAAGAGCACACTAGTCACAAGATTTTGGCAGAGGTTCAGAAATTGGTAAAAAAAAATGCTGCATGACCTAGTTAACTTCCCACCTTGTATGCACAGCTAGTTGTTCCCTTTAAAACTAGGAGCATGATTAATACGGGAATGATTTATCAAATTCCCTTTACCCGTCTGTCTCCTTTGAGAAAAATATTTAAACAGTTAGCCCCTTAACCATGATATACTCCTGTATGTAGTTTGAAATTCTGATGCTTTTTTGTAGATCACTCTGACCTTAGTATAGTGCAAGGGGACTTAAATTCAGATTACATTGGGCACATGACCCTGTTGACCTCCCAACCGGCAAGGATAGCTGTTGTATTTTTTTAAACTGCTTCTCTCTCACACTCCTTCCCTATTCTTATAGCTGCTGTTAGCAGCTAAAGAACAAATACAATTTTGTTTGACATGTTACTTTTACAGTATGGAGCCAGGGGGGAGAGAGAGAGTGAGCAGGTGAGAGAGGGAGACCGCATCTTGGTTTTGTCAATATCAGCATCTCTTTCGCTTCTACTTTTACTTGTGCACAGCAACATTTACTTACATTTCCCCAACACCAGTACACTGTACATTTTTCATAGGACAGTTGCATTTATTTAAATTTCCCAGATCCCAGTACACTGTACATTTTTCATAGGACAGAAATATTTATTTAAATTTCCCCAATCCCAGTACACTGTACATTTTTCACAGGACAGCAACATTTATTTAAATTTCCCAGATCCCAGTACACTGTACATTTTTCACAGGACAGCAACATTTATTTAAATTTTCCAGATCCCAGTACACTATACATTTTTAACAGGACAGCAACATTTATTTAAATTTCTTAGAACCCAGTAAACTGTACACTTTTCACAGGACAGCAACATTTATTTAAATTTCCACAATCCCAGTACACTGTACATTTTTCACAAGACAGCAGTATTTATTTATATTTCCCTAATTTCCTGATCCCAGTACACTGTACATTTTTCACAGGACAGCAGTATTTATTTAAATTTCCCAGATCCCAGTACACTGTACATTTTTCACAGGACAGCAGTATTTATTTAAATTTCCCTAATTTCCTGATCCCAGTACACTGTACACTTTTCACAGGACAGCAGTATTTATTTAAATTTCCACAATCCCAGTACACTGTACATTTTTCACAGGACAGTAGTATTTATTTAAATTTCCCTAATTTCCTGATCCCAGTACACTGTACATTTTTCACAGGACAGCAACATTTATTTAAATTTCTCCAATCCCAGTACACTGTACATTTTTCACAGGACAGCAGTATTTATTTAAACTTCCCTAATTTCCTGATCCCAGTACACTGTACATTTTTCACAGAACAGCAGCATTTATTTAAATTTCCCAGATCCCAGTACACTGTACATTTTTCATAGGACAGCATTTATTTAAATTTCCCTGATCCCAGTACACTGTACATTTTTCACAGGACAGCAGCATTTATTTAAATTTCCCGAGTCCCAGTACACAGTACATTTTTCACAGGACAGTAACATTTATTTTAATTTCCCAGATCCCAGTACACTGTACATTTTTAACAAGACAGCAGTATTTATTTACATTTCCCCAGTCCCAGTATACTATACATTTTTCACAGGACAGCAACATTTATAGTTGGTACTGTACACGGTAAGCTGAGGAGATTGAATAAAACAGAAGTGGAAAGCCAAAGTAAATAACTTAAATGTATTATATTAATGCCAGAAGGAATGTAAAGCCAGCACTTACATATTACAAAGTCTCTGTGTGTAACCATCAGCTAAGTAATCCTAAACAAAAACTTCATGTGCGCCAAAATGTTTCAAAGAAGAACTGCACAGAGTGCAGGTAATTTTTTCTCCGTAGAACCTATGTTTCAAATATTAGTTCACATTCTGTTTTTGCTCTAATTTTCTTAACTGGCCTTTTTAGTAAACTCAGTGGTAGTTTCTAATTTACACTTTGGTGGTAAGTACCACTTTAGAACTGTATGATGTCATTTTTGTCCTTGTGAAGCTTTCATGTTTTTCTCGCAGTGCGTCAGTGTTGTACTATTGAACTCTGTGGCTAAAAGGGACATGAACTACATCAGATAGTTCTGAAATGGTACATACCACCTGTGTGTGAATCAGAAAAACTCGGAGTTTAATAAAAGGCCAGTAACAGAACTGGAACAGTATTTTAGAAAGGAGGTGGCTACGTAAGCAATAAGACACGATGAGGTATGCGTTAGACAGTTCAAATGCATGGTTAGGAGGTATAGAGAGGCACAAGGCTGCAGATTGAGTGTGTACAGCTCTTAGCCGTGCATTAGAACTGTCTAATTCACACATTGGAGTGGCTTATTGTGCTATAAAATGGGTCTTTCTATATTATATGGATGTAGAGGTCATCATTTTTATGTTTAAATAGAAAAATATTATGGGCAGGATTCTCAAAGGGTAAGTGCCCAACTTGCACACTGGCGCAATTCTGGAAGGGGTCTGATGCACCAACACATCACTGATGTGCTGCACACCATCCATAATGATATACAGCACATCTGGAGGGGTTGTGCAGGGGGCGTGCCCATGCATATGGTGCACAGCCCCATTCACAACCCATCCTGGAGGCACATCCCTGGAGCATGTCCAGACATGTGCCTCCAAGAGATAAGTCTATATCAAATAGACATAAAGGGGTGGCCACCCACAGGCAGGCTGCCATATGGCAGACACCAGCATGGCAGTCTGCCTACCCTGCCAGTCCAGAGTGCCCCCCTCCCTGCCCACAGCCCTGTTTCCAAGCTGCACACTGTGGCAGTGGATCCTTGTAATAAGAAATCCCCTTCCCTGCCCGAACCCCATTTGGTATGCCGCACTTTGCGGCAGTATATCCATGTACAAAGAACCCCCCCTTCCTGCCCAAACCCTGTTTTGTATGCCACACCCTGTGGTAGTATATCCATGTACAAAGAAACCACTCTCCTTCCGCAGCCCCGCTTTCAAAGCTGCACACTGCAGTGGTAGATCCTTGTACTAAGAATCTCCACCCCAACATGCACACACCACCAACGTCACTCTAAATGACCCCCGTCAGTCCAGCAGACCCCACCCCTCACCCTCTCAGGCACCCTCTCCCAACCCCACTCTTCCCATCCCAGCAGGTCCTGATGTTCGGCAAGCAGCACAACCCACCCACATACCGCCACAGCTGTCCACCAACAGAGCTGTCCATGAATGACACCTACTATAGTACTGTGGACCCTGTCAACCAAAGGGCTTGAAGTGAGTACTATACTCTGTCATTTACATAAACTGTGGTGCTATCATTTCATTACTTAATCCTGAAAGGTGATTTCACACAGCAACTGTGCCATTGGGAGCCACAGGTGCGGAAATACATTTCGGGCAGGATGCAAAAAATGACAGCTGTACTGTTCATGATGAGGTGTAAAACAAGCATTTGTCAATGCCGAATGTTGATTGCTTTGGTCCGTTGAGGTTGCTCACTGGCACTGTGTCACTCACTCATTCTATTTCTCCCAGTGCTGCAGGCTGCCCTTTTGTACTGGGCTTCTGCCTGCATTGGCACATTTTCTGCCCACAAAGAAATATGCAGCTGTCCCAACAGAGCTTCTTTGAGGTGGCTCGCCCCCCCACTCGCTCATTCTGTTTCTCTTGGCACTGCAGGCTGCCCTTTTGTACTGAGCTCCTGCTTCTGTTGGTGGCTTTTTCTGCCCAAAAAGAAATCTGCAGCAGTCCTGACACAGCTCCTTTGAGCTCACTCACTCCCCCTGTCTCACTCGTTCATTCTGTTTCTGCCGGCGCTGCAGGTTGGCCTTTTGTATTGGGCTCCTGCTTGTGTTGCTGCCTTTTTCTGCCCAGAAATAATCTGCAGCGGTCATGATAGAGCTACGTTGAGCTTGCTCGCTTACCCTCTGTTACTCGCGTGTTGTATTTTTCCCAGTGCTGCAGGCTGCCCTTTTGGACTGGGCCCCTGCCTGCGCTGGCACCTTTTTCTGGCCACAAAGAAATCCTCAGGTGTCCCGACAGAGCTCTGTTGAGGTCGCTCACTCCCCCTGTCTCACTCACTCATTCTGTTTCTCCTGGTGCTGCAGGCTACCCTTTTGTACTGGGCACCTGACTCCATTGGTGTTTTTTTTTGCCCACAAAGAAATCAGCAGCAGTCCCGACACAGCTCCTTTGAGCTCGCTCACTCCCCCTCTGTCACTTGCTCGTTCCATTTCTGCCGGTGCTGCAGGCTGCCCTTTTGTACTGAGCTCCTGCCTGCATTTCTGCCTTTTTCTGCCCAGAAAGAAATCTGAAGCAGTCATGATAGAGCTCTGTTGAGGTCGCTCACTCCCCCTCTCTCACTCACTCGGTCTGTTTCTCCTGCCACTGCAGGCTGCCCTTTTGTACTGGGCCCCTGCGTGCATTGCTGCCTTTTCCTGCCCACAAAGAAATCTGCAGCAGTCCCAACAGAGCTCCGTTGAGCTCACTGAGTCCCCCTCCCTCACTGGCTCATTCTGTGTCTCCCAGCACTGCAGGCTGCCCTTTTGTACTGGGCTCCTGCCTGCACTGATGGCTTTTCCTACCCACAAAGAAATCTGCAGCAGTCTCAACACAGCTCTGTTGAGTCTGCTCACTCCCCGTCTCTCACTCGCTCTTTCCATTTCTGCCAGCGCTGCAGGCTGGCCTTTTGTACTGGGCTCCTGCCTGCATTGCTGCCTTTTTCTGCCCACAAAGAAATCAGCAGCAGTCACGATAGAGCTCCGTTGGACTCGCTTGCTCCCCCCCCCACATGCTTGTTGTGTTTCTCCTGGTGCTGCAGGCTGCCCTTTTGTACTGGGCTCCTGCTTGTGTTGGCATCTTTTTCTGCCCACAAAGAAATCTGAAGCTGTCCTGACAGAGCTCCGTTGAGGTTGCTCACTCCCCCTGTCTAACTCACTCATTCTGTTTCTCCTGGTGCTGCAGACTGCCTTTTTTTTACTGGATTCCAGCCTCTGTTGGCACCTTTTTTTGTCCACAAAGAAATCTGCAGCAGTTCTGACACAGCTCCATTGAACTTGCTCACTTCCCCTCTCTCACTCGCTCATTCCATTTCTGGCTGTGCTGCAGACTGCCCTTTTTTACTGGGCTCCTGCCTGCATTGCTGCCTTTTTCTGCCTACAAAGAAATCCGCAGCAGTCACGATACAGCTCCGTTGAGCTCGCTCACTCCCCCCGTCTCACTCACTCATTCTTTTTCTCCTGCCACTGCAGGCTGCCTTTTTGTACTGGGCCCCTGCATGCATCGCTGCCTTTTTCTGCCCACAAAGACATCCACAGCAGTCCCAACAGAGCTCCGTTGAGCTCAATCAATCCTCCTCCCTCACTCACTCGTTCTGTGTCTCCCGGTGCTGCAGGCTACCCTTTTGTACTGGGCTCCTGCCTGCATTTGTGCTTTTTCCTGCCCACAAAGAAATCCACAGCAGTCCCAACAGAGCTCAGTTGAGCTCGGTCACTCCCCCTCTCTCACTCACTCGATCCTAATCTGTCCCAAACTCTGATTTCAGACAGCGACTGCAGTATTCTGCACTGGAAGCATGAAAACACATTTTGGCCTGGATGTGAAAAATGACAGTTGTACTGTCCATAAGGAGGTGTGAAAAAATGCCACTGTTGAAAATGTGGCGTGAAAATATTACTAATTTGCGAAGTTACCAGGGCGCATGGAAACTGCACAACACACGCTCATAGCACGGTCATTTTAAGAAGTTTCATCACAAAATTTTCAACATAGGCATCTGCTCATGAACAGTGTGACTGTGATTTTCTTGGTGTGTCCCGAACACTGATTTCCCACAGCGACTGCGCTATTCTGCGCCGGAAGAGCGAAAACACATTTCAGCCAGGATGTCAAAAATGGCAGCTGTACTGTTCATAAGGAGGTGTGTAAAAATGGCAATGTGGAAAATCTTGAGTGAAAATATTGCAAATTGGTGAACTTACGTGCGTGTGTAGCAACTGCACAACGCATGCTTGTAAAACAGTCATTTTGGGGATTTTCCCACTCAATTTGCAACATACACAGTTTGAGACCCCACCTCATGAACAGTGGCACTGTCATTTCATTAATCAGTCCCAAAAGGTGATTCCACGCAGTGACCACAAAATCACCTTTGGGGACCGAGCAACGCCATGACAGTACTTGAATTCATGAGGAGGGGTCCTAGAAACCCCATGTAAAACATTTGGTGCCAAAATTCCAACAAAATGCCTGAGATATGCATCAAAGTGGAAAAAACCCTATTTATACCATTACACAGCTTAGCATTATTTCCTCAGTTCGCGGTCGGCTTTGAAGAGTGCAGACGTGTTCCCAGTCCACCAAAGATCGTCACACCAGACTCCGGAGGTAAGTATAGGATGAGGGAGGTGTGGGGAGGCAGGGTGTGCAGTGGGTGGGCGCCGGTTGTGGGAGGGGGCTAGGAGACCGCGAGGGACCATTTTCTTTTTTTACAGGTTACAAAAAAAAAAACATTGCAGGACTTTTTTTTTTTACAGGGGCATATGGCACACTGGGGTGTGCTCCCAGCATGCCAATGGAGTGTTTTTTTTGGGGGAGCAGCTGTAGCCAATGGAGGATTGGGTACCCCCCATCGGCACAAAAGGGGGGCACAAGAACGGAGGGGGATTGGACACCCCCTCGGCACAAATCTACTGGGTTTTCATGAGGGGGCATTATGCCAATGGGGAGTGGGCTCCTCTGTCAGCAAAACAAACTGGCAGGGGTGACATAATGCTGATGGGGAGTGGGCTCCCCCGTCGGCAACTTTCACTAGAAGGGGGAATGAAGCTGACGGGGATTGGGGCCCCCGTCAGCAAAAACACTGTTGTGAGGGGGGCACCTGCTGCTGAGGAGGATTGGGCACCCCTTCAGTACTGGGGCCTCATGAATAGTGTTTATGAACATGGCAGCAAGCTGCCATCATGTTCACAAACAATATTACAGTACTAACGTTCTGCCCTGCAATGACAGGTCGCTTCCTCATTGCAGCGAATGGCTGACGCTGCAATGACAAGGCAGCCCCTGATTGCAGTGGCTGAAACATTTCAAGGTGGTGGCATGCTGGCTGAACTAGTGTCAACAGCTGCGTGCCACCCCATTGGGGAAAGCGGGGCAAGCCTTTAAAGGCTGTGGGGACACTGGCCACAACAGTGCTGCGCCTCCACAACCTGCTTCTGGCAAGCTGCCACAGTATGTTTCTTGTGCATGTGCGCAATCAACATAAAAATGGCAAAGCTGATAATCTTTAGAGAAAATATGAAAAATTTGCAAACTTATGAGTGTGCGTAGAAACTGCGCAACACACAACCATAATGCCGCCATTTTGGGTATTTTTTGCACCAGACTTTCTACATGGGCATTTTGAAACCTCTCCTCACGAACAGTGGCACTGTGATTTTGTTACTTTGTCCTGAAAGTTGATTTTGCACGGTGACCACACCCATTGTGCGCCACAGGTGCGAAAACACATTTCAGGCAGGATGTCAAAAATGACAGCTGTACTGTTCATGAGGAGATGTGAAAAATGGAAACATTGAAAATCTGGAGTGAAAATATTAAAAATTCTCAAAGTTATGAGCATGCATGGAAATTCTGCAATGCACACTCATGATATAGTCATTTTGGGGAATTTTTTCACAAAATTTTCAACATAGGCATTTTGGGATCTCCGCTCATGAACAGTGTCACTGTGATTTTCTTAATGTGTTCTGAATATTGATTTCCCACAGCGATCATGCCATTGTGTGCCACATGTGGGAAAACACATTTCCGGCAGGATGGGAAAATGACAGCTGTACTGCTCATAAGGAGGTGTGAAAAAATATTGAAAATCTGGAGTGAAAATATAAAAAATTCTCAAAGTTACGAGTGTGCATGGAAACTGCGCAACGCACGCTCATAACAGTCAGTTTTTGGAATTTTTTCACTAAATTGGCAACATAGGCTTTTTGGGAGCCCACCTCATGAACAGTGTCACTGTAATTTCATTAAACAGTCCCAAAAGGTGGTTCCGTGCAGTGACCGTGAAATCACCTTTCGGGACCGAATAACAAAATGACAGTGACTTATTTCATGAGGTGGGGTCCCAAGAACCCCACATTGAAAATTTGGAGCCAAAAGTTGAAAAAACGGCAGAGATATCCACCTAAGTTGAAACACCCCCATTTATGCCATTGTACAGCTTACTGGCATTTCTTCAGTTCGCGGCTGGATTTGAACAGTGCAGACGTGTTCCTGCTCCACCGAAGATTGTCACGCCGACCTCCAAAGGTAAGTATGGGGTGAGGGGGTGTGGGGAGGTGGGGTGCGCAGAGGGTGAATGTGCATTGGGGAAGGGGGCACCGAGGACAACCAGGGACCGTTTTCTTGTTTTGCAGGGAAAAAAAACTTTGGGGGAAGGTTTTTGTTTTTACAGGTGACACTAAGACATTTGTGCACATTGGGGTGGGTTCCCAGTGTGCCACCTGGGTTTTTTTTGGGAGGTGGACTGGAGCCAATGGGGACTGGAGACCCCTATCAGCAGACAAATAAAACTGGGGGGGCATTATGCTGACAGGGATTGGGTACCCCCATAGGCAAACAAATTGAACTGGGAGGGGGCATGCCAACGGGGGATTGGGCACCACTGAAGTTGGCTTTCTAGAGATTACAAGAGGCAGAGAGGTGTGTCAGATCTGCCACTGCAATGACAAGCCTGTCTCTCATTGCAGTGGTGAATTTCTTTCAAGTTGGTGGCACTCTCTGAAACTGCTGTCTTTGTTTTAATCTGTCTGCCAACAGCTAACTTGGTTTTTCCCCATTTGCCCAGTACCTGTGCTGCACCCAGTGTATGTATAATTCCACCTTTCTGGTCACCAAAGTGTTAAGTTTTAGTCTGAGGGCAGTTAGTTCCGCTATCACTGAAGGTGTCTGCAGAGAGGAGGGTCGCTTCTTGTATTTTGTCTCTAGAGTGCTAAGTTCAGATTCAAGTTGTTTGTGCTCCTTTTCTCCTTCTCTCTGTTTTCTCTCTGTTTGCATCTATGGGAAGTGAAACTAATTATTTTGCCTCTTATGGTGGCCTTGTAGGCTTCCCATATGTTGGCAGTAGAGGCTGAGCCAGCAGGGTTGTCTTTAAAGAAACCCTCTGTCTCCACCTGCAGCCAAGGGGCAAATTCTTTGTTGTGCATAAGAAGGGGGTCCAGCCGCCACATAAGGGATTTGGGGGTGGTTTGTAGTGATGGAAGAAAGGTGAGGGCCACTGGTGCATGATCAGAAAAATAAATCTGGGAGATATTGATCCCAGTTGTGGCTGCAGTCAATTTAGGGGAGGTGAGCCAGAAATCAAACCTGTTGGCCATAATTCTTGGTGCAGAGAAGAAGGTGTAGTCCTTGTCTGAGGGATGTAATATCTGCCAAAAGTTGGACAGCTGGTGTAAGGACGTAAGTTCATTGAGGGCCTGGAGAGCTCTCAAGTGAGGTTTTGGTCTAGCATTGGATCTGTCTAATAGGAGGTCTAACACCAGGTTGAAATCCTGGCACTTTAGTATATCTAGGTTGTCAAAGAGGACATCCATGATTTTTGGAGATGTGGCGTGAAAAAATTCTGCAGAATCTTCACTTGGGCCATAAATATTAACCAGGATTAAGGGGCCTGTGGGAGTGGAAACCTTCATGATGATCCACCAGCCTTCACCTCCTGTGTGCACCTCCACAGGTTGCTACTGTAACTTTTTATGCAACAGATTGGAGACACCCCTTTTGGCTGACCCTGCAACACTATGGGCTTCCTTACCCATTCAGTCCCTAACAAGCTTAGTTACTTCTTTTGAGCTCAATTTGATTTCTTGAAGAAAAGCAACCTGGGTGCCCAGCTTCTTGAGCCGGGAAAGCACCATTTTCCTTTTTTTACTGGGGAATTAAGACCCCTCACATTTCAAGAGGTGGTTGCTATATCATTAAGATTATCCATAATCAAGGTGTTTCTATTTTACATGCCAACACAAGGATACTGTCAACTCTACTGTCTTGAGTGCTACTACAATATTGCCACATTGGTTAAAACAATTGCCTCCCGCTATCTTAGAAAATCTTCGTTTGAAAGGGTGTCTGACAATAGTTACAGTGAAGGTCCTCAGGTGATCCATGAAATCACCATCTTTATTGTCTTTATAACTGTTATCACCTCGAGAGATTCTGGGGAGGCATGGCTGACCAAGCCACAGCACTTGCCCAGAAAAATGGGCCACAGTTAACTATAGGAATGCCTTCCAGGAAATGCGTTGTCAGTTATCTCTGTGTTCAGGGTGAAGATAGGACTTTGTCCAAACAAGAGACTAAGTGTAAGTTTACTTACAATGCTTTTCATCTGTTGAAAGTGTAGAACCATCACTGACCAGGGAGGGAAGATGCTAGCCTGCCTCCCAATGGTCAAGTGCTACACTCCTGGGTTGGTGGGGTGATTTACCATTCTTTGAAACCAGCCAAGTACTTCTTAAGAGGAGTAGATCTGAACCGGGGGGGACTAGTCACCCATATGACTCCGGGCCTAATCACCCCATTATCCTATCTTAAATTATGCCTTTTGCACTGATTCCAGCCTGCAGCCCCAGTGGAGTACCCTAAAACACTTAACAAGGAGCTCACCTTCATCTCAGACAACTGAGCCTTATAAGAGTTATCTAGTTATGGCATATTTTTATGGGGTACTAGTAATTGCACTAGGAAAAAGTATGTGGGCACATACTAATTGCACAAGGAAAAGGTATGTGGGCACAAGACTCCATCAGGGCTAAGAACACATCCTTAGCTGCGGTGTATCACACAGTCACAATTGAGCCTGCAAGGAGTCACTGGTCCATCCCTGTAAGCCCGTTACACCATTTCTTACGTAACTTTTTAGTAAGATGACCAGGGGTCTTGTCTGGACTGAAGAATGTGCCCCAAGCAGTGTTAGCCCCCATGGGGGTGATAAGTTACCATGGACCTACATGGCTGAGAGATTAAACTGCCCTGTGAACAGAGGATATGTACCTGTCCTCCCCCCAGGAGAATGGGAATGCTGTAGCAGTTTTGGGCGAATGCAGAAGCTGTCCCTATCCTCTGCAATGACAGTCGCATGAATTGCACAAGGTGTAAATGTGTCCCATGCCTCCAGTACACAAGAAGCCCATGGCATTATGCTCCCACTTACAAGTGTCACACCAATGGGAGCTTTCCTGGTGCTCTGGAGTGCCCTATCAGTGCAAGACAACAGGCAGTATGGGAATGTGGGAGAGGGTAGCGAGTTACAACTTTCTGGGCACACTGCATATCCCCATGTGGTCAGGGAGGGTTCAGGGCTGAGCAGGCTTATTTTGAGACTAAAAATATTGCTTAGCAAGCAGAATCAAGGATTCAATCCTTTCAGCTGTGCGGCAATCTTAAACTCACGGAAATGGCTGTTCCACTGACTGATGGGTACTCAAGGACATGCAAAATGATCATGGCAAAGGCAAAACATTTAGGCACAATTTAACACAATACCTTAACAGGCAACAGAGGTCTGGAAACAGAGCCCTTGCAAAAAACTTTGATATTTAAACTTAGCAGCTGCACCGTTGTGAACCTCGGTTCACCATAACCACTGAAGTGGGCATTGTGGCTATTGGCGGGATGGAGGGGTGAAACTACAGGCTGCTAAATCCAGTCCAGGGCCCTTCTGAGTGGGACTCTGCTAGCCCTCGCTACTGTGAACTCCAGGGAAGTGAGAAGAAAGTAGCCCTTTGCAGAAATGTGGGACTGCATCGGGGGGATAGCCGCAACCCTGACCTTAATACTTTACTGCAGGCCCAAGTCCTCAGCCGGTGGAAAAGGTCTCTGATGAAGATGCTGCATCATGTTCTGACCAGGGGCTCCACAAGTCAATTGCCCAGTCCCGGTAAATCAGAGCCTAGTCACTGGCCTGCTCTTCCAGTGAAGGGTGACTTTCTTCCTCTGTGATTAGGCTCTGTTGAGGGAGGCTGAGGGCCACAGGAAGAAGCTCCCCGAGTGGCTCAAAACAGTTATACATCTTGACTGGGGTTGAGTAAGTTGAGGAGCCACTGCCTTCCAACAGATGTGCATTCCTCTGATCTGTTCCTCCGAGCTTTAGCCGTCAGCATTGTTGGAGTTTTGCTTTGTTTAGCGGTAGATTTCTTTTTCTGTCTCCCCCATTGGGGAGTCTGCCACTCCGGTCTAATTTTGGCTGCAGATGCTGGAGATTTGGTACCAATTTCAAGGTTATTGTTCTGTTCAGATGTGTCCATCGGGTGTTAGGCCTCGCCATGGGGCAGGAGTGGTTGCAGGCATTGAGGGGCCCATTCACCGATGATATAAGCAAGGAACATTTCTACTTTAGTGGGCGTATTGAAAGTAATCTGTTCACCTACTATATATGATCCTCAGCTGTGCTGGATACTTCAGTGAAGCAATGGTGTTGAGTTTGTAAAGAGTTTGCTTTACAGGGTCATATGTGCACCTCCTGTGGGAGAGATAATAAGAATAGTCATGGTAAAGCTGAACTTGTACTCCCTCCCACTGCAAGCTTTTCAGGTCTCTAGCTGCTCTCAAAAAAGTCTCCTTGACATGGTACCTTGAAAACTTGCACAGAATCAGACATGGCCAGTCACCAGGCTGCAGTCTGGGTGCTAGAGATCTGTGGGCCCTCTTCAGCTTGGGGGGGAGGTATTTAACTTCAGCGTTACCAGGAGGGAACGTTGTAGAAAGGCTATCATATCATTCCCTTCATCCCCCTCCAGTAAGCCCACAATTCTAATATTCTATCTCCTCCCCCAGTTCTCCAGGTCATCAACTTTTGCCAGCAAATATTGGAGTTGGTAATGGTGGTCTCTTAGCTGGTAGTGATGGTCATGCATGATCTCTTAATGACGTTTGACATGGGCTTCATTGTCAGTTACATGGCTTATCAGTTTCACTACATCTGCTTTTGTACTAGTAGTGGTTTCCACAAGGCGGAGCTAGACGGCCACCGCACTGCACAGCGCCCGCCAGAAATCCTGCATCTACGGTCATCCTCCTGGTCTCCAAACATGGATCCATGCTAAGGACTCCACTGCCCAAGTGGCGCCCCACACCACGAGGCTGAGCTAGATGGCCGCCACACTGGCCACCGCCAGCCAGAAATCCTGCATCTACAGCCGTCCTCCTGGTCTCCAAACATGGATCCACGCTAAGGTACTAACAGCTGTCCTACTTCTCTGAGTGGTGTCTGCTGATTGGTGCAGCGCCCTTGCTGATAGTTGCTGATTGGTCCGCCAGCCATGAACCGCCTGCTGATTGGAGTGCTTTTTCCTCAGCTTCCAAACTGCAGTTTTCAGTGCTTTTCACTATGGCAAATCTTTTGATTTCGGCAGTTAATCTTTGGCTGAATTGCTGAATGTACTTTGTAGGCATAGCCTTACTGTGTTTACTGTGTTTTAAGTACATTATGTAAAGCTGATTTGATAGCCTATCGAACTAAAGTGTTTACATTTAACTTGCTAACCTGTACAGCTCAGTTTTGCCTTCTCCTGTATTTTTCATTAACAGCTTAAAATTGTTCCTACTCTCTTTCCTTAAAGCTCACTGCCACTTCCTTCTTGACCTAACCTACTATAGCGCTTCTACCAGCCTGCCTCCGCCTTTCTCTTAACATCTCTGCTAGCTCACTTGCTGTAGAAACTCTACTCATAATTCCCTACCCCCTCTCAGCTCTCAGCACCCTTTAGGTTAATTGCACACCCTTTAACTTAATCCTTTAAACCCCCCTTCCCTGTCTATCTTTAGCCCCTGGCCTTTTGTTTAGTCCTGATCACCCCACCCCTGCTAATAGCCTGCCATCAGCCCCCCGCTCCCCGGTCCTTTGTCTAACCTACTATTTAATTTGCTGTCTCCACTTTGCCCCTAGGATTCCACAGCCCGAGCAGTGCCCCACTCCACAAGGTGGAGCTAGATGGCCACCGCACTGGCCTCCGGCCACCAGAAATTCTGCATCTACAGCCGTCCTCCTGGTCTCCAAACATGGATCCACGCTAAGGTACTAACCGCTGTCCTACTTCTCTGAGTGGTGTCTGCTGACTGGTGCAGCACCCTTGCTGATAGGCAGGGCTAGATTAAGCTCCTGGGGGAGCCTGGGGCACTTGGACCTCTGGGGGGCCCATGTGTGTGCAGTGTTTATGACATGTGAAAATCCCCAACCCATCTAGGGGGGTCTGGGGGCATGCCCCTCCAGAAAATTTTGAAAAAAATGGTTGAAAATGGTGCACTTTATGGGGTTTCCTTATCGTTTTCTGAATTTTTTCCTACTGTAAAAAGTGACACTTTATGCTGGAAAAAATACTGTACATGCCACTGCCTCAAATCATATATTGTATGTTTCCATGTTCACATATATGGATAGTACAAATTTGTATGTGCTTTCAGAATATGAATATATAAGCATACAGTGGATATTACTACAAATACATATAATATTTGCAAAGTGAGACAGCGTAGGATAAGGGCAGTGTTCAAACTTTGGGGAGGTCTGGTGGGGGCGGGGGCTTGAGTCTGGAAGGTGTTTACTACTCCATTCGCAAAAGAAAGGGTGCTACATACAACAGCTCGCTAAGTTCAGGGTGGACAAGGCAGTGGGACCTGATGGCATACATCCCAGGGTACTAAAGGAGCTAAGGTTGGAGATAGGATAGCCATTAGCCATTATCAGAACAGTTTATTGAGTCTCTGAGCACAGGAGAGGTCCCATTTTTTTTTTTTTTTTTTTTTTTGAGAGTGACATCTTGGAGTGCCTAAAGAATTGCTAGTACAGAGAGTACTCAGCAGCCAAAGACAAGTGTAAAGATGATTCACTGGCCACTGAGGTGGGCGATAGGGATAAGGCACTGACTCCAGGGTCTGTTGGTGTCAAACCTCACATCACTTCTGCTGGTGCCAAGAAAAGGGCCAGAACTTGGCCAGTCAGAGTCCCTATGGAAGATATCTAGGGCAACAAAAAATCTCTGTATTCTCCTATATTATAGTGGCCCATCCGGCCTGAAATGTGGACAACCTCTGTAAAAGTGGTGAGGCCCCAGAAGAAGACAAGACTCAGTGTGTACATCAGGGAGAACTTAGAAGAAAGGTGAACCTAGATGAATATGGATTTGCAGGACTGGACTACACAGTCAAAGGTAGTAGAGATGTGTTCATCTACCCCAGCATCCTTACAGGTAGTGTGCAAACAGCCCAGTTACACAAGAATGAAAGGGGCATACCAATCAAGACAGTCTGACATAGTCAATAAGAAACAATTTCATCAAGAAAATGGGCTAGCTTCTCCATCAACCATAGGGATGTACCCTGTGTAAGAGGTAGTGTAGTCAATCCAAAAGGTGCATAGGATGTCCCATGAACAACTTCCAAGCACAGTTACACTGAATAGTGCACAGGGCATGTGCTGCATTTAGTAACTATCAGGAATATACCCCAGGCAGGGGAGGAGGAGGACAAGAAAGAAAAAGGTAGAAATAAGTTGCATTCCAGAAAATCCCTTGTTTTGTTGGTGGAAGGGCCCATGGGATCCCTACCCTGACACTTGGTCATTTGTCACCCCATTCTCTATTCATCATAATTTCCCAAAACAAAATCAATTTATGCTACTAGAACATGGCATTTGCGTGACTTAGCAGTTGCAAATGTATCAATAATGTCATCAAAGCTGATTTGTCTGAGTAGATCACTTTCAATACTTAGAAGAGTGAGTGCACTGAGGCGGTCATCTTCATTGTAGATCGCAGTTTGTTTTTAATGAGGGCCATTTTGCTGAATGAGCGTTCACCAGAGCAGTTAGTCACATTAGTGACAGGTACATGCGAAAAGCGACAGAAACATTTGGAAAGGTCTCTTGCAGTTCTTCAGTATGAAGTAGTGATGCTCGAGATAGTTGTGAATCACAACCTCTTGCCTTTGCAAAGCTGCTGAACTGAGACATTTTACCAGGGAAGACCTCAACAGACAGGTCTGATGGGTATTCTTGAGCTAATTTCTGAGCCTCAAGATGTATTGCCTCATCAGTTAAGACGTCAGAGTCCACTATAACTTTGAAGCGATCATAGACACTTTGGTAAGCCGAAATCCTGTAATTCAAAGCCATAATGAGGCAATCTATTATAACCAAGTAGGTCTCAGTCCGGAATTTCTCTCTGCCAGTTAGAACAACTCCTTCAGATTGCACATCGTCATACTGCATGTTTCTTTTCCTTTTCCTTGACTGATCAGTTCTGTAAGTAGAGGAGCCAGATAATTCTTGTGCTCGATTTCAATGTATCGAAACTATCACGTAATGTGTTGACAAAGGTTTTGAGAGATGTCAGTAATTCAACAGCTGATTTAAGATCAATTTTGCTATGTTGCAAAGATTTGCTCGTCGCATTAAATCTGACAAGAGTGGTATTCCACAGATCACAAAGAAATGCTGTTTCGACTAACTCCATTGTTTGGGACAACAAGTCTGCCTCATGTCTTGAGGTGCCATTCTGATGTTCATCATCAGCCATTTCCTCTAGAGCAGCTTTGATGTTGGCATAGCTGTCAAAGAGTGCCTTCGTGGCATCAGCCCCTGCAGACCACCGTGTGTCAGACAGTGACTTCAGTGTCAATCCACCACCTTTCTCTTTAGGGGTTTCATCAACACTGACCAGCGTGTGTAGACGCAGAGAAGAAACTATATACTTTCTGCAGAAAGCCAAAAGCTGACTGCCTCGACACAGCAATCAACAGAATTAGAACCAACTAGGTTCAGAGAATGGGCAGCGTAAGGTACAAATATTGCTAGAGGGTTCACTTGTCTGAGTCGTGCTTGCATGCCAGAGTATCGTCAGCCATGTTGTTTGCATTGTCGTAAGACTGGCCCGGCAATCCATAAAGTCATTGGCTTCAGTCTTCAGGTAGTCTAGCAGAGTATTTGCTAGGTCTTCAGCCATATGACTGCTGATTTGCAGGAAAGTCAAAGAAGCTCAACTGGAACACCATTTAAAACATATCGAGCAATCACAGTTAGCTGATCAGCGTGAGTTAAATCAGGCGTTGAATCAACAGATACTGAGAAATACTTGGCCATTGCGATTTCTCTAACAATAGTGCCTCGAACATGGTTCGCCATGATTTGAATGAATTCTTCAAATATAGTTGAGGACAGGTAAGCAGGCTTTCCTCGACCAGCATTACCAAAGTTTTCTATATGTGTTGCCAGAAAGGGATCAAACTTTGCTATCAATTCTATGCAACCAAGGAAGTTGCCATTATGTTTTGATCCAATTATTTCATCATCTCCTCGGAAGGGCAGGCCTCTCTCAGCCAGATGAGTAACAACAGCCACTACCCGACATAATACATCACGCCAATACTGCTTTCTCTCCTGACCTGCTTCTCCAAACTACGGTCAACATGGCAATATTCTTTGCGACGGTTGCAAATGCTGAGAATGCAATCTCTGTGCACGTCACTTTCTTCATGTGTGCGGATTCTCTCGTCCGCTTTTTTCCAGTCATTAAAACCATCAACTTGCAAAAACTGATCCTTATGACTTGTCATCAGCGTGCAGAAGAAACAGTATACAGATCCTTTGAAGGACTATATAGCATCCATTTCCTCAGATGCATCTCACCATTAAATCCGCCTGGTGTAGAGCATGTGATTTTTCGTAAAACGAAATGCCCCTTTGGCTGTCTCTGTGTTGGGTTGTAATAACGCTTTGACTTCATGTAACTGTCAGAGTCAGTCTTATTCTGGCAACTGTCTGGTCCTTTCTCAATCAGAAGTCTACTGTGGCGGAGCGTGGGGAACCACTCCAGGATCAGTTGATCGACATTCATATTCATCATGCACTGAGTGTGATGAATCGCTGATAAACTCCTTCTGTCCCAAAACATGTTATCATTTTCATTTGTGGAACTGGCAGTCAAAGGACAGTGGTGGACAACCACAGTATTGTCTTCAAAATGTTCTAAATCAGATTCGCATTAAGATCATGTGCCTGTGAAACTTCAGAGCTGACAGTAGCATTCACACTTGCTGAGGATAACTAGTTGGGGTGACAAGGACATCAGCTGACACAGAAGCATGTCGTGAAAAATTGACTGAGTCGAGGGTCTTTGCCAACACGAATTCAACTTATCTTGCTTCTCTTTACAAATCGCGACGTTTCAAGAGCACCTGATTGCAAAACCCTTCATGGCATTTTCTTTAATCTTATATAGCACACTGTCTCCGCACGTCCCAGTCAGACCTGGGAAACAAAATGAGGGATTGGAAAAGAACTGCATACAGTAGTAATTGTTAGTAATCACACAGTTAACTGTCAGCATAGTTGGAAGCCACAATAATGTTAGTCTCTATCCAAAATTTTAAGACGCACATTTTTTTCTTTCATTCCTGAACCAAAATGTGGAAAAATGGGTACCATACAAGTCAGAAGGTAAGTGGCAATCTAAAATAGCATAAAAAAGTATAGGTCAACATTTTCACCAGATTCATGCACAGCTGCTTTAGCCAAAATTATCAGAAACATGTGGAGCACCATTATTCATCCTCTCAAGCTGCCACTTAGAAAATGGTTAAAAGTATTCCAGGCTTCTGATTGGCTGAGGGACTTCTCTAGCTGGGCATCTATCACACAACTGATGGCTGTCTATTAAAAGTATCAGCCCAGCCAACCCCAGACCATCACCCTCATTTCATTTTCAAATCTCCACCATTGTATTTGTCTTAATCGAGAGCTGAGACCACACAGTCCACAACATGTTCTCCCAATAAAATTATGACCCTAATCGTATCCCTGTTGAAATAAGCAGAGCATAGCCAGTAGAAAAGAAATAAATAAGTTACTTTGCTTTCTTATATCCTCGTCACACCTGAGCTGTCACGATTTGACAGTACAATGGACAACGTGGCATTTTGCCCCATTATCCAGCAAAATCCTGGTCACACTTTTAAAATCAAAACTGAAAACCACCATTTTTCTCTGAGTCACCAAGACAGCCACTGAGCTGGCAAGCTCCAACCCTCATGCACACTACGCAGACACCACCAAAATGACAATCTAAATAAAGATTTCCAAAAACAACAACAGCAGTTTTCATTTTCAGACTATGACCGCTACCATGCCGTCTGCTCACCACCACTCACATCGATGCTCCTGTCTCTTAACTCAAAGACAAGCAACTCTATTTTTCAATCCACATATAACTAATTTTCTAGCACAATAACACCCTCCAGGGTGGGTGGTATGGGCTATATCCACCCTTCAGGACTATAAGACCCTCCGCCTGTGGCATCAAGCATCATTCGCCCCTTGGTGGCGGGTACAACAAGACCGCCCACCCTGTTGGGTATTATTGGTTGCACAACATGTATAAAACATACTTTTATTTGAAATTGCAAGCCATGATGTAGCTGTCATACAGATATGTACTGTACACTATTCCCATAATTTTAGTACAAAATGATGATGACAAACAACTAAAATGCAGTCTTACTTACCTCTGATAAACTCTCCTAGTCTCCTCTCTGCCTGAAAATGAATGAATTACAACAACTGTCTACTCGAGTTGGCCAGGCGCCGCGGTCTTCTCTTTTTTTACTATTCAGACTCGATAGCAAAATGCTCTGAAAATAGAGAAACAGAAAAATACTGTATCTTGAAGCCAAATAAAGCCCTCCGAACTGTAAATGACATCACTGATGACCTGAAATCATCCAAGCAGACCTCTAAAGCAGTAGGTAAGGCTGGGGGGGGGGTTAAGGTGTATTAGTAGGGGTATCACAAGTCATAAAAGGGAGGTAATAATCCCTCTGTATGTACAAGACACTGGTTGAGCCCCATCTGGAGTACTGCATGCAGTATTGGAGGCCACACCTTCACAAGGACATTAACCAAATTGAGGCAGTCAAGAAGGGCAACAAAAGTCCAAAATGGTGCAGGGACTGCATCAGAAGACATATGAGGACAGATTACCAGACCTCAATATGTATACCCTTGAGCAAAGGAGGGACACCTTAAGGGCATTAACAAGGTGAAAGAGTCTAACATGTTTAAGAAAAAATAGCAGGACAACAGGACACAGCATGAGATTAGAGGGGCCAATTAAGGGATAATGTGAGGAAATTCTTTTTCACAGAAAGAGGTGGTGGATGCATGGAATGGCCTACCTCAGGAAGTGGTGGCTGTGAATACAGTGCAGTGCTTCAAACAGGCATGGGATAGGCATAAGGAGCAATACAAATGGTATGACTAGATAGGCCACTGACAGGGCAAAGGACAATGGCACATTTATCAGGTAGAAAAGAAATGGGCAGACTGCATGGGCCTTGCGGCAGTCCTTATCTGCCGTCAACTTCACGTTTCTATGTTTCTATGGAGGCCTCCCTCACCACAGGGCTCCAACGGTATGAGTAACTGCATTGTAGTTAGACAGGAAGCAGCATTATTATGGCAAGGTCAAGGAACATGTTTGCTTTGGGAGACAGTAACACGACACCAGTTGTCAAGTTAAGCAGGTAGGTCACTAACCCTTTAACTCAACGTTCTCCATCACAAAGAAATGCCTAATTGCAGTAATTCCTCCTCCCTGCCCTGGTAAGCGTAAGGGGTACCATGATCAGCCACATATGGTATCTTGGTATGGGGGGATATGTAAACTGTGAATAACTTCCTTCCTTCCTTGTGACAGCACTAGTAAGTTCGACTTAGCCTTCTAGTCCTGTCATAAGGAAGGAGTTATTACAATTACATAACCTCAAGAGTGAACACTGTCTGTAATTTGTTGTTGAGGTAATAAAGTACAATTTCCATTAAATACATTTAAACAACTTAAAATCAAGTAGTTGAATGAATTTGAAATCATGTAGATTCACTCTCAAAGGAAGGAAGAGCATTTCTATTACATCAACAACAAGGAAATTACAGTGCACAGTTGGTGTGTGTGTGTGTGTGTGTGTGTGTCAGTTTTCTGCTTCTGTTACAGTGCTTCTGTACTTGTGCATATTTTTTGGTTCAACTGCCTGCCATCAGATCCTCGGGCAGCGGGAGTCAGATCAAGAACAACAGCAACAGGAGTTAGTAGGGACTCTGGAGGCGGGGAGGGCACTCAGACAAGAGAGAGAGTACTAGTGTCCACTCGACTTGACCGTCATCTCAGAGTAAGCGAGAGAGGAGGTGGCAGCCAAAGGAACTGGAGGTCAGACACAGAGTGTGGAAGTATTCGGGAGGACATACTAGCAGGTCAGGAAATTAATTATCAACTGAACTTTGAAATAATTTAACATGAAAAGAAAAAACATCACATACAGGCTGTAGCAGACCAGCCAGACCAGTTCATGATCTACTTCTTTCTATGGTACCTACCGGGCCTGGCTGGCTACCCCCTCCCGGCCCCCACCCCCAGAGTAAGAATTCATTCAGGATGGTGGTCCATACCTTTCAAGTGTCCCTGATTTTCAGGGATGTCCCTGATTCACCTCAAAATTTTACTCTGTCCGGGACAGACTGTCCCTCCTAAAATCTGTGTTTCCCTGACTAAACAGTGATGATTGTAGAATAAAATTATGTCAAAATACAATAACAGGGTTTTAAATAATTGATTAGCAGTTTTTTTTCTTGGGACAATATCAACTGTATAGAAAGCATTTATATAGGTTTTCTAGAAGTGCTGTGTTTCTTAAATACAATGATGCAAGAGCTATGCATTTTCACAATGTTTTTTAGAACTTTTATGAGCAAAGCACTAATCAATTTTAGAGTTAAATAAAACCCTGAATAAAGCTGCAGACTTCTTATATTCTTCAGAAAATGTATTATACACGAGTCCCTTATATTCTGCCAGCATTAATTTGACTGGTTACTGGATTACTGGTTACTGGATAGCACCAATTTTAAAACTTTTAAGTGTGTCCCTGATTTTGGGCCTTTTGTGCTTTGTCCATGATTTTTTTAAGCCTTGTTTTTGTCCCTGACTACAGGGGCTTTCGTGTGATCCCTGCAGTAACAACTCTCGGATTTCTTGGACATTTATTGTTTGTTGTAGAGTCATACGTATACATTAACTTTTTTTTATAAACCGCCCGCCCCACCCACTATAATGTAATTTGTTATCCCCAGGATGACTTAATTGAGTCAGGAAAACTATGCCCCCCAAGTTAACCAGCAGCCTACTTCTTCCTACCCTACCCCTTAGAATTGCATTATGACTGTCCCATGCATGCTTGAATTCCACCACTGTTTTTGACTCCACAACCTCCTCTGGAAGCCGTTCCATGCATCCACAACCTCTCTCTGTGAAAAATTCTTCTCAAATTACCTCTGAGCACGCCCACTCCCCCATCTTCAAATTGTGCCCCTTGTTCTTGCACACCTTTTTTTGAAAGATGCTACCCTCTTGGACTTTGTTGATTCCTTGAGGTACTTTTTTGTTGTTGTTGTTCCTCACTAAGTTTGGTTCGTGTGCACCCATTACAAAGCCCTTACATTTTATTTCCCTATTTGGTGCATTCCTTACATCCTAGTACAGTGAACTGTAGTATTTTCTGTATCTATGTCCTTGGGTGAATAAGATAGCCTGTCCCTGTCATGTTGTGGATGGATCTTTTACATACCGCTTTCTGCCTGGGCCTTCCTTAACTTTAATGCCAGCAGACTGTTTGTAATATTTTTGGTTTATGTTCTGCAGCTTCCCTTCTGTTTGGGTGTCTTATATAAAGTTTGAACTTTTCTGAATTATCATTTGAGTTTCTATTTGCTGGTACTGGCTGTTCTTGTGTTGGGCCTTCAATTCTTTTGGAGTGGCTTCTGAAGCCACTCAAAGAATGAAAACTAACTAAGGCTAGGCAATAGGAGGCAGAGATGCATGGTAGGCGCTATTTGGAGTCTGAGGTCTGCCTGAGGGTGGTGTTACACAGATGCAAGGCACTTTAACTTTTTGTGCCAGTTGGCGTGCACACTTCAGGGTAGTTCTGTGCAGGTCAGAAAGACTATCTTACTGTGACAGTGGGAGAAAGCAGGTGCAACCATGATACTGGGGTTTAAAGGCTAAAATTACTGTTCATGTCACAGAGGTTTAAATTACAGTATAGCCCACTTAAATGCATGCTGCTTCAACACATAGCCAATTAAACATATAGGCCTTTGATATCCCAATTTCTTCTCTGTGCTGCCTGTGTTAAAAAGCCCTTTTAATGCATTATGATGCCATAAGCACAAAAAATTATTAGCATTTCTGATTCTTATTTAGCATGTTCACACATTTCAGTCGCTGCTGAATACAGTAAAGTATCTGAATAGCTGATTTCTCAACTCCTTGGCACAAAGAAACAACATATGCACTGACATGATACAACATATAAAGGGCATGTGTGGATGGAGGATACGAAACTGATCTTAAAATGAGAGATCACAGCCAAGTGGGAGACAGTTACAGTAACAAGCACAACTGATCATAAAAAAAAAAAAACATTGATAATGGTTTTGTGAAACCATGGTGGCAGTTTACATTTTGGATAAATGAAGAATAAAAAGAAAAAAAAGTCAAAAATAAAGATTACTGAGACAGAAGTAGCCTTACACTACAGCATCTATCTCTGCATCACTCCCAGTTACCTCTCCTGGCCTGCTTCACTGTATTTATAGAGGACCACGTAAACACATAGCCTGCTAAAGAGATTCACCAATGTACGAATATTGCCCTGCACCTGATATATAGGTACTTTACCTCATGGACAGATGTAATCTGTTTATTTTGCTGCAGTTTTACTCGTAAAAATAGTTTTACTGGGTCCCAAGGACTTCCTGGTCTGAAGTATGGCCCTTATATCGACCGGTGCCAACATTTTATCACCAACTGAGCAATACCATGTAAAAAAAAAAAAATTAGAAAAGCCGCTGCCCATACACTATAATGCCGCTCACGCTCATCCCCAATGCTCTCCCTGGCATCGTGTCACAACTTAGCAGAGCCAGCAAAATTATTTTTACGAGTAAAACTGCAGCGAAAAAATTGATTATTTTGCGGCATCTGAATCTTAATGTGCTGTCCATGAGGGTAAAGGCAGCTATATATCAGGTGCAAGGCCCAAGAGCGGTGATGCGGTGAATCTCTTTAAGCGCATACTGCGGTGGACCTGAGGTTATGTATTTAAAGGAAACTCCAATTTATGCAAAGTCCCCTCTTCCCCCCAAAGCCTTACCTCCTGGGTAGGCTTTTCACACAATAAAGAAATTAAGTGCTTGCAGTTACTTTGTATCATATATTTATATTCATAAACTCCGTCATCTGGTAACATGGCTGGGGCAGCGCAGTAGCATCTTGTGTTAGAACATGGTACCGCATGGCTCAGTCACTTGTATGCTTCTCATTCTCAATACAAGCAAGCCTGTGTGATACCGGCATGCTCTAACCCGATATGACACCATTGCACCCGCCGCCATGTTATCTGATGGCAGAGTTTATGAATATATTATAAAGTAAGTGCAAGCACTTACATTTTTTAATTGTGAAAATCCTAACAGGGGTGAGGCTTTGGGTGTGTGTAGGAGCTTGTATAAATTGGAGTGTCTCTTGAAGGATGCGCTTCTAACTTGTCTTTTTCTTTCTGTTTAGTTGAGTCAAATAAAGTCATGACCACCCTTTTCTTTTAGGCCCAGGGCATCCAATAACTATTTAACTTTTTAGGCAGAGAGAGGCCCGTACCAAGGCAACTTCCTGAAGTACTGTAAAAAACAAGCAGCACTGCAGCAACTTCCAGCTGAGCAAGATTCAAGATTGGAAATTTTTATTTAATAAACAACAACTCTGTCGACTCGACTCTCTCTCTCAGTCTCTTTGAACAGAGGTTAGCCCGGGCGGGAAGGCGGGAACCCGATCGCGAGATGAGTCCACCCCAATGCCAGCGGCAGCGCCAATACACTTAGTCCCTGTGTCCCTCCCAACACAACACACGTCTGCTCTAGTCAGCCTCTCTCCTACATCTGCATCGTGGTGCATTGCATGTGGAGTTTTTACTACGTTACGACTACGTGCTGTCCGTGCGTTGGCTCTGATGACTGAGTGGGCTGCACAGCACGCAGAGTCCAGCGGCGATGAGGAAGGAGGGGCAGGCAGTGCGTGGCCTTGGCGCTGTTGGCGACCTCGCTCGGGACCACCACCACATGACCACCACTTTGAAATTTCTGCAGAATGCAGATCATGTGACAGGAGGATCCCGACCCGTCCCCCAGCCATTCCTTAAGTTACCCATTGCCATGCGCCAGCATCATGCAGTCAATTAGAGAGAGGCAACAGTGGCAGCACTCACGGAAAAAGCAGGAACTGCAGGAGCCGCCAGCAGAAGGGATTTAAAGCACCGGCGGTCCGGCAGCGGGGCAGCGAGCGAGCCACTGTCTGGAAATGTGTTTTTCTGGACCCGAGGGGTACCCCCTCATGGTGGGGGGGCCTGGGGCATTTGCCCCATTTGGCCCCCTCTTAATCCAGCCCTGCTGATAGGTGCTGATTGGTCTGCCAGCTGTGAACTGCCTGCCGATTGGAACACCTTTTACTTGGCTTCCAAACTGCAGTTTTCTGTGTTTTCACTATAGGCAAATCTTTCGATTTCTGTAGTTAATCTTTGGCTGAATTGCTGAATTTCTCCTGCCCCCTCCCGCCCAGGCCTCCAATAAATAAACTACAGCTCCTCCCTCCTCGGCACTCCTTCTCCCCATTGGTCCTTTTTTTCTGTTGCTCACTACAATCATTCCCCTACAGGTTCTAAGTAATCCTTAGATTTTACCGAGTTCTGACTCCACATTTCTGCAAAATTTGATCCTCGCTCCTCTCTGCTTATTTGATTACCACTCACCACCTCCCCATTAAACTATTCCCTGCCTCTGAGTGTCACAGTGCTGCCAGGGTAACTTTCCCTCCCAGTTTTTTCCTCACTCAATCTGATTTCTGTCCTTCTCACACAATCTGACTACTATTCTCTATTTCTATCCTTCTCCAACTAGGGTTGTCAAATTACACTGGTTCCTTTGCCATATAACCCCGTTACATAGTCAGTCCCTGAATAGGCTAGTCTGCTGCCACACTCTTTGTCTTGCCTGGACTACTATCTTTACGGATACCCTATATCTCTGACAGACAACCTCTGGTGACCTAGGACTACTTTAAGCTACAGTCCCCCATCATTTCCCCTGATTGCCTCCAGTTACACTTGACCTCTTTCAGTCCTTAAGGTAGCTAAAAATGTACCAGCATATGATGTTGTTTCTTCTTGCGTCCTCACTACCACTGCTCCACCTATCTATGCTCACAGTACCTCAAACTGTGTTTATGGTCCCTAACTTCCTGCCAAACGACTACTACTATTTGAATCTTTTACTACTCCATACCCCCCACTGTGACCCCTCCCCAATACTACTTAATAGGGACTGGCTCCACCTAGTTACCTACGCCCAAAATAAATGTCACTTGCGTTCATGTACCCCATGTCCTTTCCTGCGCCACATGCTCTGGTACCTCCTCCTTCTCGCTATCCTGCTCTCTGGGGACGTTCAAATAAATCCAGGACCTACAAATGCCTCACCTGACTAGATTAGCAATGCAAAAGGTCTTATTGTAGCACACCACAATATCAGGAGCCTCACACACAATCTTCCTGAGCTGGAATCCTGGACCTCCTTCTACAAGCCTGATATCATATGCCTGACCGAAACCTGGCTAAAGCCAGCCACACCAGACTCTCTGTGCTCTCTTCCATCCTATAACCTCGTGAGATTCGATAGACCTGCACCCAAGAGATGGGTTGGTACTGCTGTCTACTTTAAAGACCATCTACACCTCACTTCCACCAAATCATCTAACCTAACCTACTGTGAGGTACTTCGTGCTCTTCTTACCCTTGGTACCAAAAAACAACATGTGCCTACAAGCCTCTGTCCAACAGTCAAAAGGGACTGGATGAGTTGCTGAATCAAATCTCATACCTTGCAGGGAAAAACGAAGTCCTTATACTAGGTGACCTAAACATTAATTGGCTGGGAAACACCCAATCTACATTGCTGACCAGACTGCAAAGTTTTAACATGCACCAGCTTATATGTGATCCTACCAGAACAACCCCACACTCTAACATGAGCACGCTGCTGGACTGGATAATGACTAACCACTCTGAAAACATTATTGTCTCTGGCGTACTACCTCATGCCACCAATGATCACTCCCCTACCTATTGTATCTGGGGTAAAAGCAAGCCTACCCCATCAAAGCCCTGCCTCACTACCTTCCACAACTATGTGAATTTTGACTCACAGCTTTTCCTACATGACATTGCCGCAATTGATTGGTCCTCCCTTCTAATATCAAATGATGCTCAGACGTCCCTTAATCTATTTATGACCCACTTCCTAGTGCTTCAGGATAAGCACTGCAAACTAGTAACTTATCGGGTAAAAAATAGGTAAACACGCTGGCTAAAATCTGACCTTCTCTCTAAACTAAAACAAAGAGATAAAAGCTGGCTCCAATTCAAGAGCTCAGGGCTATCCTCTGACCGAAATACCTACAGGGCTCTGTGCAATTCCTGCAAAAAGGACATCAAAAAGGCCAAAAGCTCTTATTGCAAAGATCTATTAACCAACTCCTACAGTGACTCAAAAAAGTTCTGGTCCCATATTAAATTCTTTCTTGGCTTGAATCCAACATCCATCCCTAATGACATGTCACTAAATGGTGTGCACTGCAATAATCCCCAAACCACTGCCTACTTTTTCAATGATAAATTCTCTGACTTAACTATTTACACTTCCTCCTTACCTGTCCAATCGAACATAACCACCCTGTTTATTGTCAATGGTCCTCATTTCTTTTTCAAGGCGGTCTCTAGGCGTGAGGTGCTTAGATTACTAAATAATATCTCAGACTACACTGCAGCTGGCTCAAACAACCTAGAACCCAAGCTCCTAAAGCTAGCTGCCCCCTACATTGCTGCTCCCCTAGCCAACATTTTCACGTTATCCCTGTCTCAGAGCTATATCCTGGATATATGGAAGGTAGCTAGAATTACCCTTGTTTTCAAAAAAGTAGATCGTAAAGATCCCTCAAACTACAGGCCCATAGCCATCCTATCAGTTCTCAATAAAATTCTGGAAAAACTTGTATCCACTCAAACAATTGATTTCCTCCACAAATATGACCATCTTACCTTGGCCCAGCATGGTTTTCGCAAGGGCCATAGCACCACTACCGCTCTTCTTAGATTTACGTCAGATACCCTAGTGGCTATGGACTCTGGTCTTCTCATTGGGGCCATTTTCATTGACATGACCAAGGCGTTTGACCTTGTTGATCACTCCATCCTCTTAGCCTCTCTTAGATCACTAGGTTTCTCACCTAACATTGTAAGGTGGTTTGGTAGCTACCTATCTGACAGGACTCAAACTGTGAAATACAACTCTACCCTCTTGGACAAGGCCACCATAAACATTGTGGTGCCACAAGAGTTCAACTGTGGGCCTCTGCTTTTCTCTATCTTCATTAATAACATCACCACAGACCTCCATAGGACAGCCTTCCTGCTATATTCTGATGATATTGCTCTTTACACTAGCACTAAAAGCATTGATGTCATCAATCAGCAACTCTCTCTTGACTTTCTGCAAATCCAGCAATGGCTATCTAGTCACAAACATGTCCTAAATGAGTTCAAAACCCAAGCTATGCTATTTGGATCTGATGCCAAACTCAAACACTCCCAACCTAAATTTAAAGTCTCCTCCTCCAATGGTTTAACATTAGGGGTGGTGAATTCATTTAAATATCTGGGCATCACACTGGATCCATCACTAAACTTATATCTACATATCCAACAGACCTGTAAGCTGGTAAAAGCTAAACTTGGGATAGCCTACGGAACCAGCTACTCGCTCACCCCCTCAGCAAGGCTTGCCATTGCCCATGGCATACTCCTACCCTCGCTTACTTATGGTGTTGCTACTTATACCTCTGCATGCAAATCAAGTCTTCGAAAATGGGATGTCACATACAACAATATCTGTCGCTATGTGTCCTCCTCTCATTGGCTGAAATACCACTGTCTCCTTTATTCAGATCTGGGATGGCTTCCTCCTTCGGAGCTAAGGCTTTATGCTTATGGCTCTGTCATTGACAATATTGTCCGATTACAAATACCCAAACCCCTGGTGGGTCTCTTCCTAAATCTGACACCTCGCTATGGTTTGCGGTCTGCTGACAATGTGCCTATCTTGATCCCCAGACATAACTCCTCCAAAGGCGCTAGTGCTTTTGCCTGTCATGCCCCCAATACTGGAACTCCCTCCCACTAGCTTTACATCAAACTCCACCCCACGCCACATTTAAGAAAGGGTTACATAACCATATTGACACTTCCTACAAGTGCTCCTGCTTCAAACCCCCCTAGCCCATACTTCCTTCCTAGCCTCTTCTCTCCTGCTACTTCTGTTGTGCCCTTTTCTAATCTATAGTACTTTCTCCCCTTTTGTCCTTCCCTCTCGCCTTGCCTCGTCCTAAACCTCTACTCTGGCCTCTTACTTCTAGCTCCCTTTTCCTCCCTTAATTACCCTAGATCAATCCCATTGAATACTACAATCTTACTTTGTTTTCCACAAATTGTACAACATGATGTTAGCTTTGGTTATCAAAATTTTTCATATACTTTGTTCTTGTATATCTTTTTTACACTGTTATTGCACCTACCTTGTCTATAGCTACTTATTGTCTACATGCTCTGTATTCTATTGTCAACTATGTCTAAACTTGCTCTGTATTCTTTTGTTAACTGTGTCTAAACTTGTATTGCAATGTGTGCCTGCATTGTTGTACTGTACCCTCCTGGGTCATGCCTGAAAATAGTCATTGCTATGGCTAGTGCACTTACCCGGTAAAAAAAACTAAATAAAATAAAAAGAAAGTGCTGTATTGTCCAGGGGGACCTTGTTTAGCAGTGATGTTATATTGCCCAGTTGTCTTTCCATAGACTGGGGGGTAGTTGGTTGAGATTCCCTGGGATCCTCCAACACCAGTTGCTGTGAGGTGGGTGCCAACTAGACCCTGGTGGTTTAGCATTGTCACACAGGCTGGCCAGTTAAAAATGAGGCAAGTTCTTATATTTAACATACAGTTCACAGGTCGGTGTCCCATACTAGGGCCATCAGTGCCCAGTCAAAAGAAAATACAGTTCACTGGAGGGCCGGCACCTGCCTAAGGCTAAAGGCAATTGCAATGATTTGCAATAGTACAGACAAACTTCCTCATATACTGTGTAACAGACAGCAACATGAAATAGGAACCAGGACTCACCCACAAAAGTTTTCACTTCAAAGTGCATTTCTTTATTTGTAGTGTTTTCCAAGGGTGGCTCCCCCTTTGCCCCAACACCTCAACCGCGAAACTTGGAAAATGACTGCTACAGCGACAGTTGCTGTAACAATCCATTGAGTTTCTCTTCCCCCCAGTGTCCTGCCCCCTTCCCGGACCAACTCTGACCTGGAGTTGAGAATCCTAAAGTCCGGCGGGGTAGAAAAAACTTACCTGAGGGCTTAAAGCCACAATACCGCATCGGTATTGTGCCTGTCTCAGTGTGGTCGACAGGTTTACTGTCGATCAAACTTAGTGCTTCCATTTTCCAACTCAATAAAAAGCAGGTAAGTGGTCCAAAAAAAGCAAAGTACTCCCCGCTTCCTCAATTCATCCACACTTCCTGGTTGGTGATGTCACACCTGAAGCATTTCACACCACGTACTTTCTCAAAGGTGTGTCGTCATACTAGGAACTAACCATTAAGTATACCATCCTTAAAGTAATACACACATAAAAGACAGCACATATTAAAATACAGTCCATAGAAACATAGAAACATAGACTTTGATGGCAGATAAGGACTGATGGCCCACCTAGTCTGCCCATTTCCCTACCTAGAGGATAAGCTGCAGATCCTATTTAACCAACAGCCTATTTCTTCCTACTCCCCACAAAAATTGCCTTGTCTGTCTCATGCATTCTTGAATTCTCCCACAGTTTTAGACCCCGCAACCTCCTCAAGAAGGCTGTTCCATGCATCCATCACCCTCTCTGTGAAAAAATACTTCCTCACATTGCCCCTGAGCCGTCCTCCCTCTATCTTCAAATTGTGTCCCCTTGTTCTTGCACATCTCTTTTTCTGAGAGATGCTACCCTCTTGGACTTTGTCGATTCCACTGAGGTACTTAAATGTTTCTATCATGTCCCCCCCTTCCCCTTTTCCTCAAGTCCAATCATATCCCAGGATCCAATAAAATAAGAGTGCAATACAGCAGTTATTCAAAATTACCTGACTACTGCTAGAATTATATAGTTCCTGGTATGATGACACACTTTGAGAAAGCACATGGTGCAAAATGCGTCAGGTGTGACATCACCAGCTACGAAAGCGGGGAGTACTTTGCTTTATTTGGACCACCTATCTGTTTTTTATTGAGTTGGAGAACCATACAAATAAAGAAGAGCATTTTGAAGTAAAAACTTCTGTGGGTGAGTCCTGGTTCCTGTATCATGTAGCTGTCTATTACACAGCATATGAGGATGTTTGCCTTTACTATTATGAAGCATTACAATTGCATTTAGCCTTAGGGAGGTGTCGGCCCTCCAGTGAACTGGGCACTGTGTTTTCTTATATTTAGGAATAATCTGACAATCCAGAGTCTGATCTGCACAGTTTAGGTATCAAAATGTTCAGTTCAGTCCATAGGATTTAAAGCCATTGAGAAAAATCCTGGATAGTGGGTGCTGGGTCATCAGATGAGTCGAGATGGGTGAAGCTGGTACTGCAGTAGCTCAATTACACAGCTTCCATCTTGGATGACAAGCTCTCCCCACCCACCCCACCCTCTCTAACTCTTAATGCCGTGCCAGTTCTCAAGACTGCTGACCCTGGTCTTGACATCATTAACCCTTATTCTCAGGGTTGCAAAATCAGTCTTCAGGTCTTTCATGTCCTGTAAAATATTCAACCGCAGTCACAATCAGGCAGCTAACTCCTTGAATACAGTGGAGACAACCAGAATGTATCACAGTGTCTCAGGTTACTGCATGACAACAGGGATTAGTTGCCATTGAAACTACCTCATTTCCTTCAGTAACTCCGCTGCACAATTTTTATTTATTATTTTTTCACCCAGGATGCTGCAGTATTATGTTGCGCCCTGGTGGGCTCCACTGTAAGTTCTCAAAGTGAGAGCTGTAATAACGGTATTCTGCTGTCATCTTTTGTCATTTAGAGGCGTTTTCAATGTTTTCATTGCTATTCTCAGGTGACACAGCAAATGGATTTATCTTTCTATATCGATCTCAATCAAAAATCTATAGTTTTTTTGTACAATGCCATGAAGTGCAGTACTTCAAAGAATTAGATTGGGAGGTTTTGGTCTTTGGGTAGTTTGTAAGGGTTTTGATCAATTGTAATGCATTCAAAGCAAACTACATTCGGTGATACCTGGGACAACTATTTTTCTAATAAGCAATGAAGTATACTTGAACACTTATTCAATATGATTTTGCTTGTAACCTTGTATGGAAATGAACAATCACATTTGAGAAATGAAGTAAATTTTTAAGACTTTTCTAAAAATGGGTAGCAATTTTGTGACACATATCAGCTACTTGAACAGTAAGCTCTGTAGCTTAGCATGGTGTACTGCAAACTAGCACAGTGTCAACTTCCTGTACATGTAAACTCCCTCGGTGTCAGTATGACATGCTCTGGGAATAGTAATGTACATTAAAGAGCAGTTGATGGGATCATTTCTCCTAGGTGGGCAACTCATTCCAATAAGCTGCCTGCCCGAGGAGTTAAACTAGGCATAATTTGACATTTTGTACCAAAGGATTCATTAATTAGTTAACTGACTGTATGATCTAAGGTTCATGTTGAATCTGAGCCATTGACAATGTCCTCCGCAGCCCCACCCACAAAGTTAGCATATTGATTATCAAAAGCAGGCAACAGGCATGAAGTGTTGTGAACAGGGTGATAGAATGATCAGCATGTGTGATTACCTAAACATACAGTTTGATTATGTTACAGGTCATTATACATATTAAGGTGGGTATATAAATTTAATAATGCCAGAACCCGTGATGTGCATGTATGCTGAGGCATGGTGAAGTGTGGAGGATGCTGTTTATGATGCTCTGCATCCACTGACACCCTGCAGCCATCAAGGAGTAGTTATGGGGTGGGAAGCACATCCCCCCCTCCCTGGAGACTTGGAGTATCTGCACATGTATTACAAAACTATCACTGCCCTACAGCCATGACCCAGACATAAGAAGCAAACCCAGGTCACCAGCATGGCAAGTGGTCCCCCCAGCCATGGGGCTATTGGACTGGCCATCCATGCGGATGTGTGTGCCTTTCAAACATGCTGGGCCTGGGCTTTGCTTACTTTGGATTTACTGCATCCTGTCACCCTCCAAAAAACTAGTAATGCCAAAAACTGGCTGCTTGAAGCACCCCTGTGTGGGCACATTTGTCACTGAACTTCCAGTGATAGTACTAGCACCACCACTACCCTGTGCATCCTACCAGATATCCTTGTCACCACTTTACCACATCCAGCATGTCTACAAGACCCATTTCCTAATTTCTGTCTCTTATTATCACTCCTTGCCATGTAAAAAATAAATGTCTCACAACTGAAGTCACAAATACTATTGAGGAGAATTTATTTGCAAAAACACTTAAAAACTCAGCAGTGAGTTCACAAAGCACTTGCACCAAAAAGAATTACCACAAAGTCCTTTAAATGTCTCTTTTTGATTATAAAAATATTTCAGATAGAGCAGCAGTTCTATCTCCTTCAACACACACTGTAGAACTGTACAGTAGTGAAGGAGGAGCAGTCACATGAGAGAGGGAGTTGCTATGGTAACTAACCCTTTGCCCATGCCATTCCTGCCTAGAAGAGATACCATGTGACTGCTTTTCTCAGAGAATATTATTTGTGTTTTTCCACATAAATCAGCACTGAATGGCTTAATTTTGCAAAGAACTGAGAAACTGGAATACTAACTTGTGATCATATTGCTCAATGATGTCATATAGGAGAGGGGCACAGAGGCAGTCATTTGAGAAGGAGGGAGAGAGAGAGAGTTGCTATGGCAAAAAATCCTTTGACCCTTCAGTTTTGCAATGTCAGTGTCTCAGTAGGTAGCCCTCTTACCTCTGGGGCCAGAAGATCAGATGGTCATGGGTTTTAGCCACATAGCAGGTAAGTGGGTAATACCCATAACTGACACTGTACTGCAGTACAGGAGGGTGCTGCACAGTTAAGGTGCCGTCATATGGATGAGATGTTAAACCAAGTTCCCTTCTAGTCACTGCCCAGGTGGAAGTAAAAGATCCCATGGCACTTATTGATCAAGAGAAGAAACATAGAAACATAGAATTTGATGGCAGATAAGGACCGCTTGGCCCACCCAGTCTGCCCATTTCCCTACCTAATGGATAAGCTACAGATCCTAGTTAACCAACAGCCTGCTTTTTCCTACCCCCACCCACTAGAATTGCCTTATGACTGTCCCATGCATTCTTGAAATCCACCACTGTTTTTGACTCCATAATCTACTCAGGAAGGCTGTTCCATGCATCCACAACCCTCTCCATGAAAAAATACTTCATCATATTACTTCTGAGCAGCCCCCCCATCTTCAAATTGTGCTCCCTTGTTTGTTTTTTTTCCATTTAATTTTTATTGAAAGTTTATAGTACAGAGAACAAGCCACAACAGTCAATACCACATAATTGTAGACTTAAGACAGAGTATACAATGGCTCATTCTCCCCCATGCCCCCCTCCCCCCTACCCCCCGCCACCTTCACCCCCACAAACCCAGCACAGCAATGTACCTACAAGGGTGCTGAAGTAACATAACAGAAAATATAATCTTTACTTCTGTAACGCGTATAAAGTTTGAAAGGGGCCCCAAATCTTGTTAAATTTATCCATTCTGCCTGTGAGACTTGCAATAGACCTCTCCGTTCTGAGATTGGCCAGAAGATCCTGGAGCCATTCCACATAATTTAAGTTCTCTGAATCTTTCCAATGTCTAAGAATGATTTTCTTAACAGACAAAGAGATCAACACCATATAGTACTTTCTGCATACTACAGTAATAGATGACAAATCCCTCAGAACACAAATTTCAGGCGTAAATAGCTCAGAAATTCCTAATAGTGGATCTACTCTTTGTCTGATAGTGGACCATAATAATACCACTCTCGGGCATTCCCAAAAAATGTGAAGGAGGTGTCCAGTTTGTGACCTGCAACTAGTACAGATTGGAGAGGACAGAAGACCCAGCCTGGCAAGTTTTTGTGGGGAGTAGTAGATATTATGTAGGATTTTAAATTGCATCAACCTAAGTCTATCTTGTAACATAAATTTATGGCAGCAATACCAGATACAGGACCAATCAAGCTCCCTACCTGGTAAAAGCGACTGTCAGTAGGCTACAGGGGCATAGTTATCGGGATATGCCCAGGCAAAAAAGAGGTTATATAATTTAGAGACAGCATGGGGCAGCACGGCCATTTGCATTAACGAGGGTTGAAAATGATCCTGGGCACCGGGAGATGGAGTAACCCCAAAAACTTGCAACAGGAGATGCCATAACTGATAGACCTTAAATATAGTCTTACCAGGTATCCTAAACTTATGCATAATATCCTCTGAGGAGAACCACCGCATATCAACTGAAATAAGGTCTTCCAACTGACAGTTTCCTAACTGAGGAAGCCAGGAGAATGGCAAAGGCTTATTATTTATTTGTATATTGGGATTACCATTAATGGGCTGGGAAATATCCCTAATATTATCATATTTGGGAAAAGCACATAGCTGCATGTGAGCCTTAATCGAGACTGCAATGGGAGAGTTGCTAAATGCTTTAGGAAGCGGACGTAGTTTGGTGTGTAACATCGCTCTGGGGAGGTATCCAAATTTTTTAATAAGGGTTGTTTCTATCGTTAGCCATAGTGGGGTATACCCAGAACAGGCTGTGAGTTGCTCAACTGTCAACCACTTAAGATACTTACTGGCCTGGCTGGCCCAATAGCACAGCCTAAGATGCGGAAGCCTTAAACCACCTCTTTCCTTTGGGGCAGCGACTTTGTGATATGCCATCCTCGCTTTCTTGTATCCCCATACAAAGTTGGAGAGCATACTGTGCACTCTAGTGAACCAAGACATAGGGAGTACAATATGTAGCATGTTAATAGGATAGAAAAGGTGGGGAAAAACATTCATTTTAATCAGGTTTATCCTGCCCCAAAGAGAGAGAGGGAGAAGAGACCACCTATGGAGATCTTGGTCAGTCTTCTGCACCAGAGAGTCTAGGTTTAACTGCTTAAGTTGGGACACGCTTCACGACAAAGTGATGCCTAGGTATTTAATAGAGTCTGCCTTCCACGCCAAACCAAATGTAGTGATTTCATGTTTATAGACTCTGTGATTAAGAGGGAAAACCAGGGTTTAACCAATGGTAAGCTGTAATTAGAGACTACACTGAATTACTCAATTATCTTGAGAATCGGGGGAATGGATATTGCTGGGTTAGACAACTGGAGAAGGAGGTCATCTGCATAAGCCGCAACCTTTGCTTCATGACCATTTATTCAGATACCCGAGATGTCTTTGGCATTTACCAGCCTTTGAATTAGAGGCTCTACATAAATATTAAAGAGCAACTGGGATAATGGGCACCCTTGCCTGGTTCCCACAGAAAGTTTTATCGGTGTGGAAATCACCCCATTGCAGGATATTCTGGCAAAGGGTAATAAATATAATGAGTGGACCCAGCTCTGAAATTCTCCGGGGAAACCAAAGGCCTCCATCGCTGCAAATAAGTACCCCCAGTATACTCTGTCAAAGGCCTTCTCCGCGTCCAGGGAGACCAAGGCCATTGGGAAGAGAGCGTCCCTGGAGGCAGAGAAGACATGAGCCAGAGTCCTAAGATGGTCAGTCGATGATCTACCTTTCATAAATCCAACTTGTTCTTCACCTATTATCGAAGGAAGTATTAAATTTAATCGGTCCGTGAGTAATTTGGCAAGTATTTTAATATCTTGATTGAGAAGGGAAATCGGCCTATAACTAGAGACCTGATCATGTGGCTTATCAGGCTTGGGTAATAAAATAATCAAAGCCTCGAAAAGGGAGGCATCAGTCGCTTGACCAGAGAGAAGGAAGCAGAAAAGAGGAAGCAAAATGGGTACAAGTTGTTTAGAAAACACTTTGTAAAAATTAGAGGTAAACCCGTCTGGGCCAGAGGTTTTATCCGACGGGAGGGAATTAATCACCCTTTCTATTTTCATTTCAGAAATAGGGGAAATTAATGCACTTTGCTGAGACTCAGTAAGAGACAGTAATTGCAGGTCCCTCAGGTATGCCCGCATATCCGCCTCCACCGGGGAGGGGGCAACCATGGGGCCATATAATTCCTGAAAATAACTAGAAAATTCTTTACTATCTCTGAAGGTGAAGTTTTAAGAGAATCATCATCTGGGGAGTGGACTGCAGCAATGAACCTGTTAGATTCTTGTTGTTTCACCCACATGGCTAGCAGTTGTCCCGCCTTCTCCCCTTGATTGGTGTAAACTGCGTTTGTTTTCAAAATGGCATATTCTACTTGCTCTCTTGGTAAGCCAAGATAAGCATCCTTGAGCTTAACTAGCTTTTGCCTAGTAGCCTCCGAGGAAGCAGGGGAGAGACTAGCCTCTAAATTCCTGATCTGATGCAGTAATTGAGGGGCCTTCTTTTCCTTTTCTTTTTTCCTTTTTGACATTATCCCAATCATAATCCCTCTCAAATAGGCTTTGAGGGCGCTCCACTCTATGTTGGGACGACCCATGGAGTTGTTATTAAAGGCCATAAACTGCTGCATATGGGATGCTATATAGGCGACCTTATCCGGTTCTTTTAGGATTTGGTTATTGAGCTTCCACCTGCTGCCCTTTTGGGGCAGGGATGCTATCGAGAGTTGACAGGTGACAGCCAAGTGATCTGAAGGTGGGCCCGAAACAATATTAGAGTCTACAACCCCTGGTAGCAGGTTTTGGGATATTAAGATGTAATCAATCCGGGAGGAGGTGCTGTGAACTGGCGAGATAAAGGTGCATTCCCTATTGTTAGGATGAAGCACTCGCCACACATCACACAATCTAGTGGAATCGAGTAGATCCCTGAGAGCCCGCTGGGCAGGTGAAAGGCTGGGGCGAGATCGTCCCGACCTATCCATTGTCTGGTCAAACACCAGATTGAGATCACCCCCTATAATCATCGGAAGGTCATGAAATGAGTGCAACATTTCCAGGATTTTAATGAAAAACCCCGGTGTATCCATGTTTGGACCATAAACACTACCCAGAAGTACTTCCAATGTACAGTATATAGTTTTCCTTTTACAAACAGGTACCTGCCCCCAGGATCAGGGATAATTTGGAGAGGCTGGAAGTGGATAGATCTATGTACCAGGATCATGACCCCTTTACTCTGGGTGGTGCCCTGTGCTATAAATATCTGCCCCACCTGCTGACGCCTCATCTTGTCTGCTTCAGCATCTAAAAGATGTGTCTCTTGCAGAAACATGATTTCTGCTTTGAGCAGGTTCAAATATTTCAAAATTGAATATTGTTTATTTTTCTGTCTGGCCCCTTTAACATTCCAGGAAATACAATTGATATTTCTAATCATTCTCCTCTAGGTGGCTACAGATGGTCATAATAAAGCACCCATACCTAATTATAGTCTCGTAGCAGCTAGTTCCTAAGTTTATGCTGTGCTTATCCTCCCCGCCCCCAACAGCCATTCCCTACCATTACCCATGGATCAGCCCCCAAAAGCTCCCAAACCATATAATACAGCCCATCCACTCCCCTCCACCCACACATTGCTAGGTACATGATAAACAGCTCACCAAAACTACCCCTTGTCGACCTCCCCACTTCCCGCTATCAGAAAAGTAACCTTTACAACAACTTTTCATTACTTAGAGGGAGGCAATTAGCTTTGGTACAGACAATACTTACATACAAAATCCTGGTATCCCGAGTTAATTAACCTTGTTGAGGGGTAACAGCAGTAAGCCCTTCACTTAAAGGTAAACCAAATATATTAAACCCTGTCCCAGAGTAAGAGCGCCACCTTGGCGAGTGGGAAGAAAACTTAAACATTTTCTAACCAAATGGTGACAAGAGCACAGAATTCCAAACAAAGAGTAGCTTGACCTTCTCCCCTCAAACAGAAATTCCCTTATACTAGCTTGTCAAATGGACAGTATAAATAAACATTGAAAATTGCCCCCCGAAGAAATTATAACGCTACAAATATTATCCACCCAGTCATTTTGCCAAGAATGGATCCATTATGCCGTTATTGCAAAGGCAGGCTTCACACGCAGACTTTGGCGCCATCTAGCAACGAATGGACTGTGCTACTCTTTAAAATTAACTCACAAAGCGAAAAGTAACAAAAATCCAATAAGACAGTGGTGTTATCCAATAATTCCAAAACTATAAATGTAATATACACGCAGTCGCGGCATCCCATTCCACATTTTGTGCAAACCATGGGTAAGTTCTCCTAGAGAACGATATTTCAAGACCTGTATCGGCTGCCAGAGTTTAAAGGAGCTTTCGGCGAATCATATGGGGTGCCTATGGGATCAATGCCCTATGGTACTGTTTGATTGTCTTGGCGGGGCTGCCAGGGAAGGTCACCGCAAATTCCAAGTAGCCCATCTTCAGGTTTAACAATTACATGGCAGGGACTTGCAGACTTACAAAGGAAAATTGTCCCAACCCTTGACATCCACAATCTGCTCCCTCCCTGCACCTCGGTTTGGGAAGTAAAAAGGTAGCTCATAACCGACATCTCACTTCTCTGGATGAAATTGTGGACTGGGAAATCAAATTCCAGCTTCAAGGAGAGCGAAAAAGATCAGGGAAGGCAGCTTTGAGATCAGCAGTCGCGGCCCCAGCATCATCATAAGCCTGCCAGGAGCCCTCCACTAGCACCTGTAGTTTAGCTGGGTAGTTCATCCTGAATTTAATTGCTGCCGCTATTAACATCACTTCAATGGGGTGACAAGAGGCTCGTTTCTGGCACACAGACAGGGGTAAGTCCTGAGTAATTCTAATCTTAGCCCCTTCCCATGTAAGCTCTTTGGTTTCCCAAGTTTTAGCCAGAAAATGCTGCTTCTCTTGATAGTTCAAGAAACAAAAAAGAAAGGATCTGGGGGCAGCTCCTTGTGGTGGCATTGGACGGAGTGCTCTATGGGCTCTCTCGATGGTGTAGTCGGAGCCAAACAGGGATGGGCCAGCTATTCTTGCAACAAGCTGTTTAGTAAATTTAACCGGATCTGAGCCTTCTTCTCGTTCTGGGAGGCCAATTAGTACCGCGTTATTGCGGCAACTATGGCCCTCTAGATCCTCGACTTTACTTTCTAATTTGGCTACTCATTGCCGGAGGGCCACCACTTCTGATCCAGTTTGATCTTGCTTGCGCTCCAAAGAGCAGATAGAGGCTTTGTTGTCGGAGGTTTTCATAGCCAAAGACTCAACAGTGTTGGAAATAGTCTTGATTTCCCCCAAGATCAACTGTAGCTCAGATTTAAAAGGCTGGAATTCCTCTAGAAATTTGGCTAGGGTAAGAGGCTCCGAGTCCACGTTGCTAGCACCAGACCCTTGCGATTGTACTGTAGAAGAGGTCTTGGTCTTCTTCAGAGCCTTCTCAGGAGACACAGGGGGAGTGTGTTTAGGCAGGCTTTTTTTCATCTCTATCTCCATTTGTCCACAGCAGCACAAATACCAGGTTGCAGAGAGACTACCCCGAAAGAAGAGAGGTATTAGCCACTACAAAACCAGTAATAAACGGTATAAAATAAAGCGGGGGATAGGAGCTTAGGCAGGAGTGTGTTACTCGGTGCACTGCATCACATGACTCCCCCAAATTGTGCTCCCTTGTTCTTGCACACCTCTTTTTCTGAAAGATGTTACCCTCTTGGACTTTGTTGATTCCCTTGAGGTACTTGAAAGTTTCTATCATGTCTCCCCTCTCCCTCTTTTCCTTGAGGCTATACATATTAAGCTCCTTAAGTCTCTCTTCATATGTCTTCTGGTGCAGACACTGCACCATCTTAGTTGCCCTCCTCTGGACCGCCTCCATCCTGTCTATGTCTTTGCGGAGATTGGGTCTCCAGAACTGCACGCAGTACTCCAGATGGGGTCTCACCAGCTGTCTGTACAGAGGGATAACAACTTCCTGTTTTCTACTGGTGATGCCTCTTCCTATGCATCCCAGTATCCCCCCAACCCTCCTTACTGCCCTCTCACATTGCTTGCCCACCTTTAGGTCATCAGATGTGACTACCCCCAGGTCTCTTTCCATATTTTTTGTTGTTAGTATCTCACCCCCCATTGTGTACTCTTCCCCTGGGTTTTTGTCTCCCAGGTGCATTACTTTGCACTTCTTAGCATTGAATCTAAACTGCCATACATTTGACCATTCCTCCAGCCTTGCAGTCCTTCTCATCCTTTCCAGCCCACCTTGTGTATCAACTCTGTTACAGATCTTTGTGTCGTCTGCAAAGAGACATACTTTTCCTTCCAGTCCCTCTGCAACGTCGCTTATAAAGACATTAAAGAGGACTGGTCCTAGTACTGAACCATGCGGTACCCCACTAGTAACCCCCCTTTCTTCAGAGTGGACTCCATTTACTATTACCTTCTGTGTCCTGTTCTCCAGCCAATTCTTTATCCAGGCTACCAGCTTGGGACCCACTCCCAGGTTGGCCAGAAGGGAAATTTTATTTAAAATAAAAATCATACAATCCATTTATACAGAATGAAATATTCCACTATAACAGAAGCAAAAACAAAGGAGTCTGGTTAAAAATTACAGTGAAATAAAAAGTGATGTATACAAAGAGAAAAAAAAAATCAATCAAATAACATTTCTTCACCCTTGTTTATGTGCAACACCTTAAAGATGTTAATAGACCTGTGCCATCTACTTAATTCCTACTTATAGGTTATCAAGGAATTATCCATTTACCGTGTTTCCACATTGCAGTCAATACTTCCAGGGGCAGTTTCTCTTTTTCACCCTTGTGTTTAAAGGGTGCAGTAGCACCCTGATAATTAGGGTTGAGTAGGGTGTTCAATGTTAAACGCCTAACTTTGCACCTTAATAGCTTTAGCAGCGTTTCACAAAATTAGCTGAAATGTTATGCGTATTGTCTAGTTGGCAAGGTCTAGATCTGTGGAAAGTTTTGTGATGGGAGTTTGTGTGGTTTCTGAGATCTGCATATGTCATTTTCCAGTAGACATCTAATTTTTTTTCCTTTACGTAACATATGGGATTTTATTTTATTTTATGTTGTTGCTCTGACCTACAGCCTAGACAGAATGGATTTTTTTCCCAACACTGTCAGGGCAGAATTGTGCTGTGGCAAGGGAGTGCATTTGGACGGTTTCATGAAAAAATATTACATGATTCCAAAGTTGTAAGGATTTCAAAGTTTGTGTTTTTCTGTTCAGAGCATTTCTGGGATAACCTTCTGATACAACACCAAAACCTGTGTCACAAGACCATTTTTGGTGCCTCTCCACCTGCTTCTCTAGCACAAAACATTTATTGTGCTGTGAGAGATGCCATCTTGTTTCTTTCTCCCTCAGAATAAAAAAACATAAAAAATACATAAAATGGTATATAAAAAAAAAAACCTGAACCTAGCTAATCAGAACCTATATTCTGATGTTTGTTTTTTAAAATCCAGGGTGTCCAGTTTAGCAAGATAAGCCATTAACCTGCATTCTCTGTATGAGAACAGCAGGAATTTCTTGAATTCTGCAGCCGCAGCTGGAGTCCTGCTGCAAGCTACAGTAAGAGGAGTGAACCGCAGATCCCCTGTCCTGTCTGTCTTTGTCTCTCTCTCTTTCTCTTTGTCTGTCTGTCTATCTGACTGTCTATCCATCCATCCATCTATCTATCTATCTATCTATCTATCTATCTATCTATCTATCTATCTATCTAATCTTTTTATTTTTCTATCTCTCTAATCTACCTATTTTTTTATTAAGTGGACCAGGGTGCCCACCCTGGTACCATTTCTTTCTTATCCTTCCCCTCCAGATGACCCTTCCCTCTCAAAGTTTGTTATTATTATTAATATTTTAATATTTAAGTGGCTCAGGGTGCAGACCCCCAGTACTACAGTGGATCCCCTACCCTCCAGGTCATGCACTCCTATTTGCCCAACAGACTGTCAGCCAACCCAAAATAAAGAAAGCCATCCCTTGAAATATTTTTTAACCTGCAAAAAAGAAAACTGTCCCTTGCTAATCTGACCCCACCCCAACTTCCCATGCAGCACCCATGAGCACACACACCCTCACACTTCCCACACACCCCCAACACACCCTCTCTTACCTGAACACGTCCCAGCGTAAAGAATTACTCTCCAATTGAAGACATGTCTTGCTGCTGGAACCACTGACTGCAATATGAGAAACAAAGGTAACTGTGGTTCAATGCATTTCAATGAGGCTTTTAACTTTGATGCATAACTTTGTCATTTTGCATATTTTGTCCCCAGGTTTTCAACATGGCCTTTTGGGGACCCCACCTCATAACCAACAGTGGTGGAATTATGCAAATCAGGCCTGAATGGCAATTTCTTGGTAGCTTGGCAAAATCACCTTTTGAGCGAGATCTGAAAATGAACCACCCAGGTTCATGAGGTGGGGTCATTAGAAGGCTATGTTGAAAAAAATGGGGTCAAAATATTTAAAAATGGCAAAGTTATGTGCACATGTTGAAATTTTTCTAAGCTCACTTGTAACTTTGGTACTTTTAAATATTTTGACCCCAAATTTTCAACATTGCCATTTTTTCACACCACCTCTTGAACATGACTGCTGCCATTTTTCAAATCCTGGCCAAAATGTGCTTTAGCACCTGTTGTGTAGAATGACATTTCGGTAGCATGAAATGATGTTTCAGAGTGGATTTGAACATTTTCACCTTCATGAGTTGGGGTAATAAGAAGGCTATGCTGACAATTTGGTGTACAAATATGGTAAAATGCCCAGGTTATGAATGAGCATTGCAGTATTTCAGCATTCACACATAACTTCACTAATTTTCAATATTTTCACTCCAAACTTTCAACATAGCCATTTTTCCACATCACCTCATAAATATGACACATCATTTTTTAAATCCTGGACAAGAGTGTTTTCACACTTTTGGTGTGAAATGACTTTTCAGCCAATATACTATAAATGATACATGTCATGTTTATAAGGGGGATAATAAAAGGAGCATCTTGAAAATTTGGGGTCCAAATTTACAAAAATGGTATGCTTTGTGATCCTGTGCCAGTGAACTGAGTTTGGTGGGGATTTCTGTGACCCAGCTGGATAGGGTGAGGATTAGGGGACTGCACTGTTATATGACACCCCCTGCAAGAGAATGAGAGGTGCAGGGTTGTCTGCATGGGCCCAGGTACCATATAGTGAAGAAAACTGTCCTTTGGGCATAGAGTCCTGCACCTCTCCACCCGTGGGTGGCAGAGGACCCTGTTCATTGGCTGATAGATGCACTGTTTGCTCTATGCATCTGTATCTGTGGCCACATAGAAGTGTAGAGAGCACAGGGCCCTGCGTGTCTGCAGCCCACTAGACAGCCCCATGAATTCTTCACCTCTGTCACTGCATGGAAGTACAGGGCCCACACCAGTTAGAGTAACTTAACACCACAAAAGTAGAGAAATGTTGCATTAGGGTTTCCAGCCCTATCTCCCCACCACCACTTCCCCAGCAGCAAAACAAAAAAAAAACATTAGGGCTTTGGGTCTCCAGAGTCTTGGCAGATCAGTGGTGGAGTCTTCCTATTTTCTGATGTCAACTGCCACATTTTAACTTTCTGTGTAATAACCTGTGTATATTGTGGGACAAATATAAAGTTTTCATTTGGCTCACTCGTCATCCCTCTTTCCATTCATGGAACCAGGGCAGGAGCCATTCCATAACCAATGGGATCTAAAGTTTACCTATATCTGACAAAACAGAAGAAACATTGTAACATAAGACCACTGTGACAAAAAAAAAAAACAACAACACAGGGTTTACCATGTTTACTCCCTCTTCATTAATCCCTCTGTAAGTAGCATTCCATTTAATGGGGTTCAGTCTACTCCCCCATAATCCCTTAAAGGAAAGACTATACAACTGAAAATCTGATTTCAAGAAGGGGGACTATCTTTACATATGGAAAACATGGTAATAGTAATGTATGGATTAAAATCACTCTCTTCCTTTATGAGAGGGTTCTATTTTTTCCGACAGGCTAGTTTCCTTTCTACCTTACCGATACATTCAGACCAGATTTCAGTCACTAAATTCCCTGATCCAAATGGAAGCCCTAATATTTAAATTTTATCAATTTTCACTTGAATCTCTGCTATGGTCAGCAGAGCAGAATCACCCATCTGTTGTCCTAAAGGCATTCCAGAACATTTGTTGTAATTTAATTCTAGCATCGACTGTTTTAGAAAACACCTCTAGCACATGCTGTTCACACATCCCTGAATCTGAGTCTTGCATAAGGATACACAAGTCATAGGCAATAGCCAATGTCTTCACTTCTGGAACATCAAGGGCCACCTGCATTCCTTTGATATTGTCATTCTGATTACTCAATCTAGGTAGAAGGTCCAGAGAAAGTGTATGCAGTAACAGGCTCAGGGGGCAGCCCTGTCTAACACCCCATTTAGCCAGGAGGGTCAGGGGCAGAGTTAACAAGGGGTAACACCACTGGTCCTTTATACAGCATTATAGTCCAATTTATAAATTCATTAGATAGTCCATACCTGGTCAATAGTTTACACAGATAGGCATGTGGGACACTATCAAAAGCCATGTCCTGGTCTGTAGTTCACAAAAGAAAAAACTTTATAATGCCCTTATCCCCTCTTTCCACAAATTCATGTAACATGATCAAATTATCTAATATATTTCAATTTCTGATGGCACATGTCTGGGATTTGGCAAGGACTATTGGGGCTATCTGGGATAATCTGTTTGCCAGTATTTTGACAGGATCTTCTGATCTGTATTCAAGCGGCTCACTGGCTTCCAGTTCTTAATCTTGATATCTATCCTTGTGCCTGATTTAAAAATTAAGCAATAAAGCATGACAGGGTGTGTGTTATTGTACAATAACATCACATCTTAGGTGGTTGAAGCATGAGCCACAAGCCGAGTGCATTCAACATCCAAGAAGTAACATTATTGCACAACAACACACACCCTGGAATGCCTTATTGCTATTATACAATGGCTCATTATATTTGGAATAAAAAAATACAATAGACCTTTGAAATTTATTTTAGTGATTTATTAGTGTGGAAGGCTAGTTCAAGAAAAAGAAGTTACTTGTTCTGCTTTTCCAGCAGGTGGTGCTGTTTTCTGTGCTGTCTGTAGCACTGTGTTTCTGTCTCACCATCCACTCCCCCCCCCACTGTCTCCCATTGTTGGTGTTGATTTAGTGTCTCTCTTGCCTCTCCTGTCTTTCCTTACTGTAAGTTGTATTGGTAATTTGGTGTGTATTTTGTTTTTTGTGAAAAGGAGCATTCCCGCTATATGTCCCGCTTACATGCTAATGAGGAAGCTGCCAATCCTGTTTAGTATTTCGTTTGTAGGTTCTCCCAGTACAGTTTGTGAGATTTCTCATGTGTACTGGGAGAAGACAAGACCACAGTATTCTGCTGAAGATACTCAGTGGCACCTGAGACTTTAGACATATTAGGAAGTGGAGGAAATGTGGGTGTGCATCTTACAGTGACAAGAAGCCACTCGGTGCGGTGCTTTGTTTAAATTTAAAACGGAAAGGTTGGTGGTTTTTTTCAGGGGACAGAGGGTGAAAATTGCATTTATTTTGTACATTCAGATATGGTATTTGCTATGACTGGTGGAGCGAGGGACAGAATTACTGTTTGTAGGGGGTAAAGCTGTGATGCCTTACGTGTCTGGTAATGTTTGGCTTCTGTGTGGACTGATTCCTGATGGGGTCATGCAGTCTTTAGTGTGCCTGCCCTAGATACAGTGATGTTATTGTTAGATAACATCACTTGACTCTAGTGCAGTCTGACAAATCAGGAGGGAAGAATTATCCTTGCCATTGTATTCAGACTATGATTTAAAACTACCTGCAGGATGGGACCTAGAACTGGGAGAAATGGTTTATAGTGTATGGTGGAATGCCGTTGTGTATGGAGATTCATACACTGTCAAAAGTTGTTCTGCTGCAGTAGTGATGTAGCTACTAATGCAGATAGATTTTTCGTTCTGCACTAGTAGCTATACCACAATGCAGCCATCCCCACCAGCATTCTTCATAGGACAGGGGCGGTTAACATGTCACATGAGCAAGCTGGCCAGTGGGCAGCTGGACGAGATGTGCAGGTCCCTGGTGGCAAACACTGATTACAAAAAGAAGAAAAAGTAAGCTATCATGTGTTTTGGAACATAATATACTATATAGAAAAGTGTATAGTAGCCCAAATATACAACCACGCTATTCTCATACTGAGTGGTTTCCATGATAACCAGGACCTCTTGAGCTTCGCTCTCGTGGGCCTCGTCATCATGGAAACCACTCGGTATGAGAATAGCATGGTTGTGTATGGGCTTCCATTCACTATCCATATAAAATTCTGCTGGTAGGCCATCGCTACCTGGAGCAGTTTTATTACTCACTTGTTTTATTGTTGTTTCTACTTCAATCAAAGAAATGGGCTGAGCCAATTGTTCTTTTGTCCTCTCATCAATAGGTGGCATTCTTAAAGTAGACATGAAAGATTCTTCCCATTCTGTCACAACTGGAGTACCAAAGGTATTTTCAACATGATCAGAAACCACCTTTATTATTTATTTCTCTGATGTAATCTCTTGGAGCTGATCCAGATTATAAAAGCTATACATCACCCTGTGGGACACTTGCTCCTTACACTTAGCAAACTGGTCTAAATGTTGAAGCCAACATTGTGTCCCACATTTTAATTTTAAAGCTAAATATTTGCATTTCCTTCTTCTGGTGAATACAAAACCGGGACTACATGCACGCTCTTCCTATGAACATGGGCTACGTCCACCTCCTCCAATCTCTCTCTTTCAAACTGCTGTTGATTCTAAGCAATGGCACTTCACAAAGTGATATGCCGGTTCCCTTATTCCGTACCACTATTAAGCATAATATCCATTATGACCCCGGCTTTACCACAGGTAATTTTAACCAAGGGTCACTGGTCCTGCCACTGGCTCTTGCTGCCTCCACAGGGGTGGCTTACCACTGGGGTCCCTGCCTCATACCCCACCCTAATTACTCCACTTAAGATCACAGTACCACGCTTGGAACATGGAAGGTGCCTCAGACACAGAAGATTCAATAAGCTTTTTTACAAACAACTTAAAGGAAGCTTGCTCAGAATCATCCTACTTTTATTGCTTATGTCAGGCAATGTTCACCCTTACCCTGGTTCTGCTGGACATGCATCCATACATGACCACCCTAAAAAAGGAACTATTAAGTCCTGGAAACCTGAGATTTTATTGTGCCTTGTCTTGCTCACTCTGATATCCCCCACAAAGCCCCCGAGCTGCAAGCTGCTGCCAGCTGCCCTAACTCACCCCCAGGTAACTCTACTCAATGCATATAAAATGACCACTTCTCCTAACTCCTGAACAAGCTCATACTCTATGAAAGGGCACCCCATGCATTTCCCCCAGGACCACAGGTCTAAATATCCCTCCTTAGTCTGGCACATCTGTGGATCTCTTGCCCGCAACAGGGCCTCTAAAATGTTGATATCAGGGAAGCGACAATGCTCAAGAAGCTACAAACTCCTTTTGAACCACATTACCCACCTACTACTGCTATTACTAATGCTATCAGGTAATGTACACCCCAACCCTGGCCCTCCACACTCTCAGAATAGCCCACAACAAAAATTTGCAGGACTCACCCTTGCCACCTTAAACATCTGCAGTCTGCTGCCCAAACTGGACAATCTAAATGTATGGGTTACCAAACACAACCCTGATATCCTTTCGATCATGGAAACATGGCTATTGCCCAAGATACCAGACTCTGCCATCATGCTGCCTGGATACACCCTTTTTCAGCAGGACCGTACCTCAAAGAAAGGAGGGGGTTGTGTAGTCTATGTAAAAGACACACTTCAGGGGCATATCCTACCCCTCCCCAAAGAAGCACCAGTCTGCAAATCCGACCCATCAAAATCCTACTGGGCATTCACAACAAGGTGCTTTCTATCCTCACTGTCTACATCCTACCCAAAACAACAATTCCTGGTGCTAATGACCTCATAGACTTTATTGCCACCCTGCACCTTAACTCTGTGATCATTCTTCTCAGGGATTTCAACATCAATTGGCCCTCTCCTGCAGCTGCTGTGGTGAGAGATGCTCTAGCAACTATTCTCTTTTCCCAGATGGTGGCAACCTCAACAAGGGTCAGCTACAAAACTTGTACTAGCACACTGCTGGACTGGATCCTCTCAAACTGACCAGCCACATCACCAACACCACTGTCCTCCCTGACTCATTGAGTGCACCTGCACCTGGCAAAACAACTGCAGCAAGCCCCCGCCCAGAACCATAATCAGCTGTGTACTCTTCAAAGGGCACCTACCGCAACAAAAGTGGACCTTCAAGGCCTAGTCTGGTCTGACCTACATGCAAGGCCCCTGGAATTCTGCGGTTCTGCGGTTGCGGAATTTGCCGCAGAATTTGCATCATGCCACAGAATATATATAGTACCGCAGAATTCATTGTTTTTGGTGAATTTTCATATAAATATACTGTTTTTCCATAGTGTCGGGCTTTCCTTCCCACCTCGTTTATCCTGAAGCCCCTCCTCTATGCTCAGCAAATGATGTCATCGATGACATCACATCATATTTAGCCAATGACAGGACTGCATTCTGCCAGAGAAATAAATAAATCATGCCGCAGAAATCAGAAAATGCTGCCGCAGAAGTCAAGGAGCCCTACCGCAGAAATCAGAAAATTCTGTCACAGAACACCAGGGGCCCTGCCTACATGAAACTAAAGACGTAGACATTGCACTCGGATGCTTCATCACAAAATTTAATGCCACTTGTGATAAACATGCCCCCCTGAAAACAAGAAAATCTAAAGCTCCCTGCAACCCCTGAATAACACCACAACTCCTGCTACAGCTCAATGCTCAGGACAAACTCTGGATAAAGGCAAGTGCACATGGTACAGCTGCCAATATCCAACTATATAAAAAAGCTAGAAATGAGTGCACAAAGGCTATCTACCTAGCAAAATGTTCCTACTATAAGGAAGCTCTCTCCAACTCCTGGTACTGCAGCAACTCCTTCTGGGACAACCTCAGTGATATTACTGGCAAGGATCCCAAACAGCCTCCTCCATGCTTCTGGTCAACAATGTACCCACAGTGGAGCGACTCCAAATAGCAAATGTCCTAAATACTGCCTTCATGGACCTAAGTGGAGTGCTACCAGCAGTCTACTTTGCCCCTCCAGTCCAGAAGCACCCAGTAGGTTATCAATCCCCTATGGGTAACTGTCCCCTATTTTACTTTAAAGAAGTCAGCACTACTGAGGCTAGAAAGTACTTTGAGAAGGTGATGGGCAAATTGACGCACAGTGGAGACACCCTGGACCTTAAGTTCATCGCTATGGCACTTGTGAAAGTACTAAGCACCCTGAGCACCATCATCAACCTATCCCTTCACCACTCTCAGTTCCCCCAGCTCTGGAAGTTGGCTTTTTTAATACTAGTTCACAAAAGTGGAGACAGGGCACTACAGAACAACTACAGTCCGATCTCCATACTCCCACCAATCTCCAAAGCACTTGAACAGATAGCAGTGGATCAGCTTGTGGAATACTGAACTATGCCAGGAACAACATGGGATCCGAGCAAGACACAGCATTATCACGGCCCTGCTGGAAGTCACTGGTTATATCCACCAAGCCCTGGATCAAGGGCAACTAGTGGGGGCTACCTTCATCGACCTATCCAAAGCTTTTGATATGGTTCACCACACACTACTCCTTGAACAGCTAGCTGACACCAGTCTCTCTTCTGATACAATTCTATGGTTTAACAGCTATCTCAGCAATCATCACAGTGGGACAAGAATAAGATTGGGGACATTGTCTCAGATAGCAAACCCGACTTTGGTAGTGTCTTTGGATTTTTTAACTCTCATTTAAATTAGGCTTTTCAATGAAGACCTGACTGGAGGAACAATAGGGGAGTGCCTGTGGCCAGTTATTGGGAGGCCGCTGTTTCCGTACCGTGTCTGGACCTGGGGCAAGATACCTGCACCTGGCCACAGACTAGTCGATGAGGGAATGTGGAGTTGTCCTAAGACATCTATAGGTTGGTCTGTTGGATGATCTACTGGACGTCTGTAGCCACTAGTTGTGGGTCAGGTGGGGAGCAGTGGTTCTCCTGGATGACTGGTTAAGGGCCTTTTGGATTTCCCTGTCATCGTCTCTGGGTCTAACTTTTTCCACAAGCTGGGAACCTGCTGGATTATGAGACTCTCGAGGATGGATGTTGAGTGGGATTTTTGAAGACTATTTTTAAAACCTTGCCTGTGGATTTAGAATTAGTAACTATGGCTATTCATTCTTTTCATTTGTAATGATCTGTTATATGTGGAATTTAAGTTTTTGAATTTCATTGTCCAGTTTCCTTATGATATTGCCTATTCTGGTGGGACGGTGAGAGTACCCTATTTTATTTTTATCATTTCACAAATTACTGGTTCTTTGGTTCCTACTATGTGAGAGGTGGTATTGGAACTAACGACCTTTTGATTACCTGGACTGGTGGGAGCTTTCTGGGTGTTGTTTTTCATTACTTTACAGTATTACACAGTAATCAATCTGTTTCCTCTCAATTTATGACCACAACATTTTATTTAGTCTTTGGATAGTGTATTTATTGTATCTTTGGTTTAGTTAAATTTTTATAATTTGTAATTGATACTTGTGGGTTTGGGTGGGATTAAGGTAATTTGGGTGTATTTGTTATTGTTTTAAGAATGTGCTGGGGAGGCCAAATGATGGTCAGGCAGTATTCCCCCACGAGGCTCAGGGAATTGCTCCCTTTTGACTGCACTTATTTATCGGTGGAGATTTATAGATGCTGTCAATTCCTGGGGATTGCTAGGAGGTGCAGGAAAGGGGTGAGAACTGAGCCTGGTGGGGGAACAGAAAAGAGGGGCAAATTGGGGTGGTAGGGACCAGGCAATGCCCTGGGGCGAAATGGTGCCAGGAGAGGGATAATCCCTGTCTTGTTCCCATACCCAAGGGCCCAGCAATTGATGCTGGACAGGAGCTGAGGTCTTTCCTCAGCAACTCATCCAACCAAGGGCTGTGTTATGTAATGCCAGGTCCATCAAAAATAAAACTGCTATTGTAGCTGATCTTGTTGAAACAGTGGCTCTGGCATGTATCACTGAGACCTGGCTGGATGAAAATGCAGGTCCAGTACTGGTCTCTGCAGTTCCAGCTGGATTCTTGATGATTCATTGCCCAAGGTTGGATCGAAGGGGTGGTGGGGGTGTAGCCATCTTTTTTAAGACCAAACTGGGCCTTGTGGATGTTCCAATGGGGACCACCAGATCCTTTGAGTGTGTCATGGGAGAGGGTGTAAGTTGCAGGATACTCCTCATTTACCATCCACCAGGTGATGGGAGTTTGTTAATGCAGGAGATTGCAGACTTAATCATCGACATGGTATTGGAGTCTCCCAGATGGATAATTCTGGGGGACTTCAATGCCTGGGTCAACAATGAACTCTCACAATTTGGTCAAAATCTCCTCCAGCTTATGATAATGCTGGGCTTTACACAGGTGGTTACCTCCTCTACCCATATAGGAGGTCACTCATTGGATCTGCTGTCCCTCCTGAGGATGGAGATCTCTGACTTGGGGGAGGAACCAGTCAGTTGTTCTGGCCATCACTCCACAGGGTTCAGTATTGGGGCCCCCCCAAATGGACCTACTCCTTTGGAGATGGTCCTGTACCACCCTTTAAGGGGAGTTACCCCAGATGGTCTGTTGGTGGTTCTGGACCTATCGGGATTGCTGGGTGAAAGCACAAGACCAGAGGACCATGTACTAGCCTATAATAAGGCAGTGGGAGATGCCCTGGACTTCATTGCTTCTGTTCATGTTCGATCACTCACTCTTCACCCAAGGTCCCCTTGGTATGATGGGTCCTTGAGGGAGCTGAGGCGAGTTGGTCGAAGGTTGGAGAAAGCATGGTGGAAGTCCAGCTTGGATGCTGACAGCTTAGATTGTTAGAACATCATAAGGGCTATCAATCAGAAATCATCTATAAGAAGGAAGAGTTCCTGTCTGGGGAGATCTCTGCTGCACAGAATCGACTGGCTCAATTTTTCCAAACCATTGACAGATTGTGCAGTCCAGTCTGTCTTCAGTCTGGAAGAGCTTTTTCACAAATTAAGTGTGATGAGCTAGCTCGGTTCTTTGCAGATAAGGTTGCCAGCATCCGGTCCAGGATCAGCCCGACTCTCTCTATGAGGGGTTGCGGAGGTTGATAGGAGGTGGTAAGCACCCGGTCTGTCTGGACGGACTTCAGCCAACCGGATTTCATGGACATTGTGAAGATCATCCAGACTTTGCGCCCAACCTGTTGTAGTTGGGATCCAGGCCCTACCCACCCTCTTAGTGGGGTGTGTAGATGTTATCTGCCTGATCCTAGCTGAAATTGTATGGAGATTCTTGGAGGGGGAGTTTTTCTGGACCCCCTAAAGGAGGCAGCTATTCGACCTCTCCTTAAAAAACCCTCCTTGGATCCCAACAAACCAGCTCCTGACCTGTTTCTAACCTTCCCTTTGTGGGGAAGGTTATTGAGAAGGTAGTTGCGCTGCAACTGGATGATCACCTTGTAATCCACAATGTCTATGAAGTCCATCAGTCTGGTTTCAGAAAAAGACATAGCACAGAGACTGCCCTTGTTCAGGTACTAAATGACCTCCTAATGGTGAGAGATCAAAAGGCTCGTACCATTTTGGTCCTTCTCGATCTCTCAGCAGCCTTTGACACTGTGGACTATGGGGTGCTTTTGGAGACCCTCCAGTTCCTTTGTGGACTGTCAGATACAGTCCTTGAATGGTTTCAATGATTCCTCACAGGCAGATCTCAGAGGGTGGTCACCGGAATTTATTCCTCTGCGCCCTCCCCCTGTCCAGCAGGGTGCCATAGGGCTCCATATTAGCACCCATGTTGTTCACATGTAACCCTCTATAAATGGGGGTTCCCAAAAAGTCTTCCTTGAGTTTGCCTAAATGCTCGCTGCCAGGCTGGTGTCCTGCATTTTTAGCAGCTTAATTGTGATTACGAGAGCCTGTATAGCCTCTGTGTACTATCTCTTTAAGAGCTGCCTGATTGCAGCTCTTGTAATCTGAGAGGGAGCTCTGTTGAAAGATGTAACTATTTGTTGAAAATCATTTAGAGTGATAATGATAGTGTAGTTTGTCTAATCTGCTTTCTTTGTAGCAAGGACTGTTTTGTTTGTCTCCACTATATTGGTTCTGGACTGCAAATTGGACTAAACAGTACTGGTGGGACCTAAAGTGTAGCTGGACTACAGGAGCTGTCTGAAGTCAAAATCTGTAGGAATTGTAGTTTTGAACTTTTTGTGCCTTTTTTGCAACTGAAGTGGGAGCTCTTGCCTTGACTGACAGCCAAATCAGCCAACCAAACCTTTTGGATCTTGGGGAAGTCCCGAGCTGTTTGCAGTTTTCAGTTAGATCTAAGCTGGAAACTGAAGAGCAAGGAGCTGAAGTGATTCTGAGCAGCAATCCTGAGTGGATTTGCATGGGAGAACCGTGAAAAGGCTGAGTTTTTGGCCCGCAAGTCTGTCTGTTGCTCCTAAGAGGGACAGAAGAGAATTATTTTGGACTAAATCCAAGTTTCTGTGACTAAAGTAAGCTACTGAAGTGGGCCAAGCTCAGCCTGAAGAAGACTTAAGATTTTTGCTGAATGTGATCAGCCTGTCTGGAGTTCCAGCTACCCCTAAACTCCCGGTGTGTGCAGAGACTTTGCGATTGTGACTGAGGAGCGCTTTGCCTGGTACAGTAGAATTCCCTTACATGTAAATGTGCTATGAGCTGCTAGTGGGTTGTGAGTTAGTTCCCCACTGTGTGAACTATGTTCTGCTTGCTGGAAGTTGAATCCAGCCCAAAACGGACTGCATCCGAATTTGTCTCCATGCGGTCTGGGCCTTGCCAGACTGGCCCAGCCAGACTACCCACTGCACAGAGAAGCCATTGACAAGTGACCTGCCTGGGGATCATCCCCCTGCTCCATGCTTGAACAGAAACGATGCCTCTGTGACTCATGTGGGCCCTGCTTCTCCTGACATTCCAGGTCAACCACCTGCAGTCTCGATTTTTGTCCTGCCTGCGTCCAGTCTTGGGTATCGTGAGTAAATACCAGGGTAGCTCCCTGCAACAACAGCTTAATCCGAGTGTGTCATTTGATTGTCATGTTGTTTCATTTCCTTTATGAACTGAGCCCTCTGGCTCCGGATTACAAATATTGCATACTGTGCATGTTGTGTTTTCCATCACAGGGCCCCAACCAGCTGTGATGCCGGCCAACCCCGGGCATCAGTCCTGGCTAGCCCACCTCTTCTCCAACAGTGTACCCAGAGGTGTGACTGTGTGGGGGGACTCAAAGTGCATGCATAGTTGCTTGATTGATATAACCTTTAAGCTAATTAACCTGATTTTGCCCCTCCCTTGTTCAAGTCCCCTGAATAAATCAGATCTAACTTTTTCTGCATGTAATCTGACTGTGGTTCCTGTTTGCACTCAAAGTACTGTACTGTTGCTATTTGCTGTGTATAGTCTTGTTTTACAGGGGGTCCCCAGGGTGGAGCCAGAGGAACCAGCCCAGGTGGTAAGTGCAAACAGTGTGGGTACTTGTCTGGTGTACCATGGGTATTGTGATAGTGATTATTGTACAGTGCTCAGGTCACTAGAGGGGAAATAGGGGGGTTACAGTGTCCCAGAGGGCTGTGCCCAGGTTAGCTTGACCACTACCAACCCTGACCTCCTGGTGGAGGCACCCGTTTCAGAACTCAGGCCCCTTAACCTGCTACTAGCCAAGCAGGCAGGGATAGAAACCCTTGGGATAGTGCCACCTAGGTGTTACATCATGGAGGCTCACCGATGGTGTTAGCATCCCCTAGTGGCCAAATTTGTGAATTGCTGTTAAAAATAAATGGCTACCCCAACAGAAGTGGCTGTACACCAGTTGGTGGGGTGGTGTACTGTGCAGGAGATCGACCCCCAAAATGCTATACTTATCCTGGATATTCCCTTGAGTACCAATAAGGACACTGTAGATGGAGTACTTTCCAAGGTTGAATGTTTACAAAACCCTGAGATGGTGGGTCAACAGACTAATCTGCTCGCCCAAAGTTTCATGGCATTAGTAGAGTGTAAGGACCCAGTAGACAGTTCCAAAGTGCCATGGACTATCGCCCCCGAAGGAGCCCTCACTGCTTGGAGAGTGATAACTAAAGACAGTAAAGACCCCAGGAAGAATGAGCCCCCCCAACTATCTGAGGCTTTTGAGGAGAAATGTGCTGAGTTGTTGCTGGAGGAAGGGAAAACTGTGGAGGACTTAAAGAAACTATTCCTGCCACCTGGGGGTGTTCCTCCCACAACATCCCCTCCCGATCCAGCACCCATTATTGCCCCTTCTTCTGTGCCTGTGCCAATGCTGGCTCCTATGTCTGTACCTGCCATTAATCACAATTCTTACCAAAGGTTGAGAATCTTCCCCGGACCCTCCCCACCCCCCAAGAGGAGGATGATTGGGAGACCTGGATAGATTGTGTTGCCCATTTGGTTCCTGAATGGCAGTGTGCGGAGGCTGAGAAATGGAAAAGGATCATAGAAAGTTTGAGGGGTCCCGTCCTAGAGGCCATTAAATTTCTGAGGCCCACAAATGCTGATGCATCTGCCCAGAAGTACTTATCTACACTCGAAGGCAATTTTGGGAGCCTTGAGTCAGGGGAGAACTTGATATGGAAATTTCAAGGTACAAAACAATGGCCAGGGGAAAGTTTGTCTGCATATGTTACTCATCTGGAAAGAGTGCTGCAGAAGGCTTACCAAAAAGGTGGGGTAGCCGCCAGTGACTTAAACCATGTGAGGTTGGGGCACATACTGCAACATGTGAAGCATTCTAAAGTGCAGCTCCTTCAATTAAGGCTCCCAGATAGAAGGGGTAACCCACCAGACTATTGTGACTTGATTAAAGAACTCTAGGAGGTTGAAGATGAAGAGAGAGATTGTAATTCTAGGGTGAGCACAGCCCAAGTGATCACAGCATTGGAAGGCCCTTCCAAAGTGGGGACCAATGAGGGTGTGCCACCATGGGATGAACTGCTGAGGGAGTTCAGGGAAACAAAAAACACTCTCTTTATGAAGGCCACTCCTGCAAGTACAGGCACCGACCCTTATCCAACTGCACCTACTATGGGGTGGGGGTGTCCACCCAGGCATCTCCTGCTGACAGCAGCTAGAAACTTGATGTCTTGACTATGGAAGTAAGAGAATTGATGAGATGTCTCCAATTGCTCATCACACAGCAGACAGAGATGACACCAAGGTTTTCAGTTGATAGTACCACCATCCCAGCTTCCAGTGTGATGCCTCTGCCACCCCAAATCCCAGAAAACATAATTGTGGGAACGATGGGCACATGAAGACAGAATGCCAGTCCACAAAAGACCTAGATAAAGTTGTATATAGGCTTCAAAGCAAGCTTCTGAGAATGAATCAGCGGTCGAGGAGTGCCCAAAATGACCACAGTGAGGGTTCAAGAAGTAGTAGCTCAAATCCCTATGTGGCTAAATCATTTGTCCAGGCCCCTGCTGCTGTCCCTCCAAACTGGTCCAAAATAGTGGGCCCTTCAATAGAGACTACTGTGGCTGTAAATGGTATTCCTACTCAGGCTGTGCTGGACAGTGGGTCGCAAGTGACCATTGTATTTAAGGACTGGTATGACAAACATTTATCTGCTGTGTCCTTACAATCCCTGCAAGGCCTACATGGGGGCTGAGCGACAAGTCTTATCCCTGCCTAGGATACTGTATGTCCACCTTTGGTTGTCATTTCCTGCAGCTATAACTGTTGTGGAGGAGCAAGTCGAGACACTGACCTTAGTGGGTCCCCCTACTGGAGTGTATGATGGGGTTCCCCTGTTAATTGGGACCAATGCCCATATGTTTGGGAGACTGGCACAACTCTGTCTTGAGAAACAAGGGTGAAGACTGGGAGGGCCCTAAGGATTCCCACTCTGATCCAGAGGGCTACGATTTGTAACAGAACCCCAAGGGAATGGACCAGGATGAACTGGTTGGGGTCGAGTGGAAGAAGGATCCCGATTCAATGGTACTGGCCCCTAACGCCCATTGTACCATTCAAGGGGAGGTCCACCTCTGCAAAGATGTCAAGAACAAAATACTGATATTGGATGTGCCAGGTGATGGAAAACTGCCGGAAGAATTATTGGTTAAGCCCAGCATATTGCCAGCTCATGCTCATGCCTATGCACGATGAACGATGGTCCGTATTCATAATGTGTCAGATCAGGAGATCTGGATGAACAGAGGATGCACCCTAGCTATGATACACTGCGCAGACACTGCAGTGTTGCCCAGCAGCAAGCACCCTGGCAAGACAGATAGAGTGACTCCCGACTTGTTTGATTTTGGTGACTCCTCATTGCCAGCTGAATGGAAGACTAGAATTAGCTAGAAACTTGCCCAGAAAGATCAAGTGTTTTCATTGAAAGAATGGGATGTGGGATGTGTCCAGGTTGCTGAGCATCACATATGCCTGTACGATGACCGGCCACTTCGAGAGAGGTCTCGACGCCTAGCCCCTGCAAACATAGGCGATGTGAGAAGACACTTGCAGGAAATGCTTGCTGCTGGTGTGATGCAAGAATCCAGGAGCCCATATGCTTCTTCTGTTGTGGTTGTGCATAAGAAGAATAGATCTGTGAGAATGTGTGTTGATTATCGGACCCTCAAAAAGTGAACCATCCCTGATCAATACACCATGCCCCGTATACAAGATACTCTGGATTGTTTGAATGGGAGCAAATGGTTCTCGGTGTTGGATCTTTGCAGTGGATATTACCAGATTCCAATGCCTCTGGAGGACCATGAGAAGACAGCCTTCATCTGTCCTTTAGGGTTCTACTAATTCTTATGAAAGCCACAGGGGATATCAGGCACCCCAGCCACCTTCCAGCTACTGATGGAACGAGCGGTGGGAGACATGAATTTGCTGGAATGCCTGGTGTACTTGGACAATGTCATTGTGTTTGGGAGCTCCCTAGAGAAACATGAGAGTCAACTGTTCAAAGTACTAGTCTGACTGGAAGATTTCGGCCTCAAGCTGTCCATTGACAAGTGCCAGTTTTTCCAAACCTCTGTGAAGTATGTGAGGCACATAGTGTCTACAGAGGGGATAGAGACTGATCCTAGTAAAGTTGAAGCCTTGACTACTAGGCCCCAGACCCACAATTTTAAAGAACTACAATGTTTCCTGGGATTCTGTGGCCACTACTGCTGGTTCATAAAGGACTATTCCAAAGTGATTCGGCCGCTCTTGAATCTTACCCAGGGTTACCCTCCTACCAATCGAAAATACAAAAAAGGGGCCATCAAAGAACCAGAAAAAGCATATTTCCACCCAGGTGAACTTTTCAGGTCCCATTGGATGCCTGACTGTGAAGCAGCTTTCCACGAAGTTATATACCAGCTCATCCATGCCCCCATCCTTGCTTATGCCAATCCCACCAAACCCTATGTGCTGCATACTGATGCCAGTCTGCATGGTCTAGGAGCTGTACTGTATCAAGACCATGAGGATGGTTTGAGACCAGTGGCATTCGCCTGTAGGAGCTTGACCCCATCAGAGTGAAACTACCCTGTGCAAAAGTTGGAGTTCCTTGCATTAAAATGAGCCATTTTCAACCAGTTTCATGATTACCTCTATGGGGCAAAAATATTGGTGAGGACTGACAATAACCCATTGACCTATGTACAGACTTCAGCTACGTTAGACACCACGGGGCACCGGTGGCTTTCTGCATTGTCAACATATGATTATGCTGTCAAATACAGACCAGACCTGAATCATATTGATGCTGATGCCCTATCCCGGAGGCCCATTTCCAAGAGTGACTGGGTCAGGCCGTCTGAACCTGACATCTGAGCATTGTGCCAAAAGTTTGATAGAAATGAACAGATGTCTATAGTCACAGCGGACTGCTTAGCAGATTGCTTGGGTCTCTGACACCTGCATACCGGCTGTGTATTGCCACTTTTCTGCTCTAGATATTAGTGCACTACCTCAGTTTGACAATGACAGCATTAAATGGGCTCAATCCTGAGATCCTATGATTTAGCCAGCACTTGACGCCCTTCATGCAGGAAAAGATGTGTCCAAGTTGCATTCCTCTGATCTGCGAACCACTTTATTGTTTAAAGAAGGCCCCAGGTTGAAGCTGCTTAATCAATTGTTGTATAGAGAGACAGTAAATTGGGGTGGCCAAATAGACAAGCAACAACTGGTCCTGCCCACAGCCTTCAAAGATTTGGTACTGAGGTCCCTCCACAATCATATGGGCCACCTCAGTATCGACCGGACCCTTGACTTAGTACGAGTTCAATTCTACTGGCCTAAGATGGGGGCCGATGTTGAGCACCATGGAAGGACTAGTAGTCGCTGCCTACAGAGAAAAGCCCTGCCTCAGAGGGCCGCCCCGCTTGTCAACATTACTACCAGCACCCCAATGGAACTAGTCTGCATAGACTTCTTGAGTTTAGAGCCTGATCAGCGAAACATTGGCAATGTGTTAGTGGTTACAGACCATTTCACATGGTATGCACAAGCTTTTCCCACCAAAGATCAAAAAGCATCTACTGTGGCCAAGGTGCTAGTGGAAAATTTCTTCATCCACTATGGTGCCCCCCAGTGAATTCACTCTGATCAAGGCAGGGACTTTGAGAGTCAGCTAATCAAAGTAATGCTCTCTATGGGGGGTGCAAAAGTCAAGAACCACCACTTATCACCCACAGGGGATCCTCAATCAGAATGCTTTAACCACACCCTGTTAGACATGCTAGGCAACCTCAACCCAAAAAAATAAGCATTAATGGAGCCAGTAGGTTAGCACCTTGGTACATGCATACAATTGCATGAAGAATGATGCAACCGGATTCTCTCCCTACTGCCTCATGTTCAGGAGAGAGGCCCGGCTGCCTGTCGATGTCTGTTTTGGGATTTCTCCCGATAGTGTCCGAGCCGAAGATTACCTGCAATATGTACAAAAACTGAAAGCTCAATTGAACCGTGTCTATCAACTGGCCCAGACAATGGCCTCCAAAAGAAATCTAGCCAACAAAGAGAGACATGATAGAAAAGTAAAGGCTCAAGAGCTTAGGCCTGGAGACCGTGTGTTGTTGCAAAATTTAGGATTGCATGGTAAACACAAAATTGCTAATCAATGGCACCATCTTCCCCCATGTCATAATTGGAAAGTTGGATGATTTGCCAGTGTACAAAGTGTGCCCAGAGAATAATTCCAAAGCTGTCAAGACCATGTACCATAACCACTTGCTACCTATTGGTCAAGTTATAATTGAGGCTGAACCTGCCAAGATTGATTCCCCTGGACCAGTGACTCATGCTGCTGCAAGAAAGAAACAGAGTCAGCCTGCCCCCGTGGTTGCTGATTTAAGACTTCCCCCGCAGCAGGCCCAGAATGATAGTGACTGCCAGTCTAACTCAGATAACAGTGAGTGTGATAATGTCTATTACCCCTCATATGAACTGAGTCAGTTGTTTTGTGGAAATCCTATGTTGAATTATGGGGATGAAGCTGGGCCTTCTGGACTGCCTAACGCCCCGGCATTATCCTTGGAGCCAATGCTCCCTAAACGTGACTTGCAAAGTATCACATCTGAGGATGCTGAGTCTTTGTGTATCATGGAACTGTATGATTTGCCTGAAGGAGAGGCTGATGGTATGAGTCTTTCTGGTGACATACCAGAACTTGAGGAACACTATGAGTGTGCTGACAACCCCCCTTCAGTGCCAGAGTGTCTTCAAAATGAACCAAGTGTTGTAGAAACAGAGACTATAGAGCAAAGGTCTGACAGTGCTCCCAGCTTGAACATTCCCCTTCATGCAGAGGTACCCCTCACAAGTGATGAAAGCTCCAAGACCATTACTGAAAGTACAGAGACTGTGGTTGTTCACCACAGAAAGACTGGCTGAACTGTCAACCCAGTGGTGCACTTCAGTTACGATTCCCCCAGGAGGCCAGTGGATTTGCCTCTCAATGTAGTCCACAAAGGAGTTTATGTCTCACACAGCTCACTGCCCAAACTGAGCTTGATGGCCAATTACAGGTCACTTGTTTTGCCCTCTCACCATGGTGCCCCTGCCCCATCCAGCCCCAAGTTAGCTGATAGGGAAGGGCCCCCTCTTGCATTGTTTAGAGTACAAGAAATGATTACATGATTCTGTATAGTAATGTTCAATTTACCTCTGTGAAATATGCATAATGTATTGTCAGAATGGAAATGATTTAGTGGAGTACATTGAAATGTATAGTAAAGTGACAAGTTATGCCAATTGATGAATCAGATAGTACTTGTATAGCATGCTAATGGTATAAATATCTTGTGTATGTTGCATTTTCAATGTTATGATGATACAGACTTGATGCAGACGCCAAGTTTTCCCAGGCAGGGAAGAGTGTAACCCCCTTATAAATGGGGGTTCCCAAAAAGTCTTCCTTGAGCTTGCCTAAACGTTCACTGCCAGGCTGGTGTCCTGCATTTTAGCAGTTTAAATGTGATTACCAGAGCCTGTATAGCCTCTGTGTACTGCCTCTTTAAGAGCTGCCTGATTGCAGCTCTTGTAATCTGAGAGGGAGCTCTTTTGAAAGATGTACAGTATTTATTTGCTGAAAGTCATTTAGAGTGATAATGATAGTGTAGTTTGTCTACCCTGCTTTCTTTGTAGCAAGGACTGTTTTGTTTGTCTTCACTATCTTGGTCCTGGACTTCAAATTGGACCAAACAGTACTGGTGGGACCTAAAATGTAGCTGGACTACAGGAGCTGTCTGAAGTCAAAATCTGTAGGAATTGTAATTTTGAACTTTTTGTGCTTTTTTTTGCAACTGAAGGGGGAGCTCTTGCCTTGACTGACAGCCAAATCAGACAACCAAACCTTTTGGATCTTGGGGAAGTCCCGGGCAGCTTGCAGTTCTCAGTTAGATCTAAGCTGGAAACTGAAGAGCAAGGAGCTGAAGTAATTCTGAGCAGCAATCCTGAGTGGATTCACATGGGAGAACCGTGAAAAGGCTGAGTATTTGGCCTGCATGTCTATGTTTTGCTCCTGAGAGGGAGAGAAGAGAATTATTTTTGACTAAATCCAAGTTGTCTAACTAAAGTAAGCTACTGAAGTGGGCCAGGCTCAACCTGAAAAAGACAGAAGATTTTTGCCGAATGCAATCAGCCTGTCAGGAGTTCCAGCTACCCCTATGCTCCCGGTGTGTGCAGAGACTTTGCGATTGTGACTGAGGAGCACTTTGCCTGGTACAGCAGAATTTCCTTACATGTAAATGTGCTATGAGCTGCGAGTTTGTTGTGAATTAGTTCCCCACTGTGTGAACTGTATTCTGCTTGCTGAAAGCTGTATCCAGCCCAAAACGGACTGCATCTGAATTTGTCTCCATGCAGTCTGGGCCTTGCCAGACTGGCCCAGTCAGACTACCCACTGCACAGAGAAGCCATCGATGAGAGACCTGCCTGGGGATCAGCCACCTGCTCCACACTTGAACAGGAACGACGCCTCTGTGACTTATGTGGGCCCTGCTTCTCCTGGCATTCCAGATCAACCCCCTGCAGTCTTGATTTTTGTCCAGCCTGTGTCCAGTGTTTGGTATCATGAGTAAATACCAGGGTAGCTCCCTGAAACAACAGCTTAATCTCAGTGTGTCATCTGATTGTCTTGTTGTTTCATTTCCTTTATGAACTGAGCCCTCTGGCTCCAGATTACAGATATTGTATACTGTGCATGTTGTGTTTTCCATCACTGGGCAGAGGTGCCACAGCCAGTGGTCAGGAAAAGTGTCATCTCTGGATGGAGCGGTCTTAACAAGATGTCAGCATGGGAGTTGGCACTGGGTAGAGGGACCACAGCCTGGGGTCAGGACAGTGATAGCATTGGGCAGAAGGGTGCAGTCAGAAGTTGGATGATGTCAGCATTGTTGGGTGGAGGGGACACAGTCAGAGAGTGAATAATGACAGCACTGGGCAGAGGGTCCACAGCTGGAGGTCAAATGATGATAGCATTGGGTGGAGGGGCCATGGCCAGTGGGTAGAACTGGTGCCAGAAGTTAGAAATGGATGTCAGGGAGATCAAAGGAATCTGAGTATACTGCTTGACTTGGTAATGAGGTAGGAGTCCCTGTGGTGCCTGAAAGGGCTTAGTAGCAATGAGACCATGGAAATAGCTGTGGAGGAAGCTAAAGCAGGGGAACACAAATCTTAAAAGCAGTGGCTCATGGCACGACTAGAGGTAGTCTACTGCTTAGTTGTTTGTTTCCCATTCATGCTGAGGATTCACCCCACCCAAGTGTTACGTGTCAAGCCATTTGCTTACTAAATCTGGCAACTTTAGCAGTCTAGTCACAGTTCTACATGCAAGAAGCTTGATAGGTGTTCCTTTTTAACTGCCTGAGCATGTTATTTACTAAATGAAAAAGCAAGGGTATACACTAATTTTTGGTAGATAGTACCCCTGTGCAAGCATCACAGAGAGGTTGGGCAAGAACCTTGTTTCTGGCTATGTACAAGAAGGTTCTTTTAATAGTTGCATTGTAGAGAAATGCTAAGGAAACTCTTGCTAGTAGACTTTATCATAGTAACAGTCAATCATAAACAGGAGGCTGTATTAAAACCACGGCTGTGGTGCAGACACTGAAACAGATTAATTTAATTTGGCTGAATAAGTTGCTGAGTACAAGTGGTTGCAGCTGTCTGCCTGAGCCAGGTGAAGGTAATAAAACAGTGGAACCGAAGTGAAAGTTAGCAAGTTGCTTGGTATGAACAGCAGGTACACAACCTGAGAAAATATAAGCGGAATACAGCTGAAGGACTTAGGCAGTACATTGAAATGAGTCAAAATGTCAAATATAAAACCAAAGGTAAACACAGGAGTCAAATGAGGACATGGAAGTAGTATGACGGGTTGCCTTTGTGAAAAACAAGTTGTTACAGCCAGAAATGCAGAAGACAATATACAGACCGCAGCAAGTGAGAGGGAAGGACAAGGTAAGAGTGAAAAAAACATAAAAGGAGACCAAGCAGGAACAGACAAGCATGCATGGCCACAGCAACCAGATAAAGAAGCCCTCTAGAGCCCTGTGGTGGGTCTCCAGACAGTTTACTGTATATAGAGGCAGTGGAAGGGATTGATCAGCTGACCATTGACCTACCTCAGCAAGCTTCTAAAACAAGCACAAAAAAAACTATTTATAAATAGGAAGCTTATAATCATAGCAACTTACTACGATAACTTGGGTTTGAGACATACGTTGTCAATAAAATGGTTTTGTCCCATGGTTTTCATGGCCAAAAAATGGGTGGCTGCAAAGTGTGATTACCAAAATGTGTTGATGGCCACACACCATTTTTCTGCAATGAGGAACAAATAAAGCAGTGCTGAGTGCACCTACACAAACAACATGCCTCAGTAATGCAGTTGCTTTCATTGCCCTCACTACTACACATACAGTAGAAGAGGGAGATACACAGCAAATAAGTTTCTGAGCTGTTGATCTCTGAACCTACCTATGCTCAGTGCTTAATTTGTGCCAGGGCTTGCCAGGGATCAGCTCCGGCACCTCTTTTCATGCCAGGGCTGAGCCCTGGCTCCTGTTCTCCCTGACACTGCACTTTAAATATTGTTTTTTGTGTGAGCACTCACTATTTAAAGCTGGCTGATTTGTTTGTCCTGTCACAGAGGTGCAGATCACAGTCAGCTCCACCTCCTTGCAGTCATCCTCTCAGCTGAGCTTCTGCCTGCTGCTGTTTGCTTCCTCCATGCTGCTCGCTCCCAAGTTGCTTGCTCGGTGGGGAGTGGGGGTTGGGGTTACCGGTGGTGACGTGCATGACCACCTTGCATTTGCATGCTTGTGCTTCATAACCAGACACACACAACACAGGCATCACCTGACCAACTGTTCTGTGATCAGGTGTCTCATGTTGCATATGAACATCATGGAAGGAGTCAGTAGTCACCATCTTTTGCAGGATGTGACTGTGTCTATTGTCGTCTCATCGTTAAAAAAAAAATCTGCACACTGATAGATTCTGAATAAAAAATTAATTATTCTGAAAGTTAAATTTACTTGAGGAGTTGTTAAGTTGTACTGAGACTGGGAAGTCTTTTTGGGGTTGCTTACTTAAAAAAGAGAAAAGAAAGTCAGTCATTGGGTGGGCAAGGCAGGGAGTGGGCCGAATGAGGGATCGGGAAACAGAACACCCAGGTGGTGGGAAAGTAGCTGGGGCTGGGAGTGACTGGGACAGTCAGTGGGGAGCAGATACCTGGATTGGGGAGGAGATTGAAGGAAGCCAGCAACATTCAGTGGTACTCTGAAGTGGTGAAGCATTTAGGCAGAAGCCAGAAGGCAAGGAAATAATGAAGGAGAAGTACAGGGCAGAACAGAAGAAGCCTGTTTCTGTGCTTCAGACCAGGACTTGAGACATACTACGTAAAACTAACCTAAAATAAGTAGCAAACCAAAAGAAAAAAATATTTAAACCCTTGGCTCTTCAAACAATCTAGAGTAAAGAAACAGACTGCATTGAGGCTGACAAGTTTTCTTGAGTGAGCAGAGAACTCAACAGCTCAGTTGTGTATGAGCTTGGTAAATTCAGCCAACAGTCTGCCTGGGTTTGATTAATTATTTTTCCTAGCTCTCCACAAGCTGAATTAAAAATTAACCCCCTAAGGCTACACAAAGGCTGAGGAGCTGTGTGAGACTGGTGGTACATCCGGTAGACTGACAGACTAGTGTTTCATTCCTACCATATTTGTGATTAAACAGGTGCTCTGGTGCTGATAACCAGTAGTCCCCAACCCCCTCAAAAAAACTCATAAGTGTAAGCGGAGTTGTGTCTCTGTGTGAATTGGACACATACAGCAGACAGACTGGGTATAAAATAAAATAGGTTGTCCAAAAAAAAGGCTAAATAAGAAAGGCAGAGGAACAGCAGTGTGTGAGCTTGGTACATACAGCAGACTGTCTGGGGTTCATTAATTATGATACTTACCAGTCCCCACTCCACCAGATGGAAAAAAAGAAAATAACCCTCTAGGCTAAAGGCTGAGGAGCAATGCTAGACATTTTAGCAACTTGTTCTAACTAGGCCTCCAGAAACTCTTGGGTTTTAGATGGTCTGTTTTGAGTACTGTGGTTTTACAGAAGATAAAACACACTTCTGTTCGTTACAGGTTCCCTAACCCTGACTCCTGGGGAGGAAATGTTTTGTTTTACCTGAACGGAGTCAGGGTAATGGAGACTGTCGCTGACCTTATCAAGCAACAACAATATGTACCACAGAGCATCTAGCAGAGTACAGCTTTGCCTTGCTATTGTATGTTGCACAGTGGCCAGGGGTTCATTAAGTCTTAGACCCTGTCATATGATGAGGTGCTGTTCTTACTTGAGCAGCTAACCTCCCGTTGTAACAATTGCAGGAGCATAGTTATAATTTTATAGTCAAAATGCTGTAATATTCTAGTCCAATTGTATGCCTGCTGTATTAATTGGATTGTTTATTCAGAACCTGGATAAACCGTAAAGTAACATTTTTGTTACTTTACTTGGAAATATGGACATGTGTTCAGGCTCCTTAGTGTACCTTCTGTAATTTTTTCCATCAATTTACTTTGAAATTATATTCCATTTTCTTTTTAGTGGCCACTTATTGCTGCTGCATTAAATTAGTTTTGGTAATTGCTGATCAGTTTATAAACTGCAAGCTCACAGTAAGGTTCCATTTCAGGGCCACACACACTGATGCTACAGAGTCCTTTGGGCCCCAGCACCTTGCTATTGCATTCTACATGTCCGCAATCCTTTACCTATAGAAAACTTTTCATGCCTCGGTTTGAATGGCTTTTACAGCCACCAACTAAAAACTAGACCCTGCAAGATGCGCCGTGGTACATTTTATTTTTTAATATGGTTAGTCAGAGTCTCAACTACCCTAATTCCAAGTGGGAAAAAAATTCTTCTCCTGGATTCAGGGGTAGGCCAGAAGCTCTAAGGTTAGATGCTCTGTGGTGAGTTCTGGGTATTTGATTGAAGATAAAGCGCACTTCTGTTACAGGTTCCCTACTAGGGAACCTGTAACAGAAGTGTGCTTTATTTTCCATAAAGGCCTCAAAACTCACCACAGAGCATCTAATACCCAAGAGCTTCTGGGGGGCTACTGGCCCCCACACCCCTGGCCTTTGGGTCATCACAGCACCATGCCATTGCTTCTATATGCCCATGATCCTTTTCCTATCAAACCTTTTCATGCTTCAGTTTTAATTGGTTCTGCTACTACTTGTACCATGCTAGATGCTATGTGGTACATTTTATTGCTTAGTAAGGTCAGCTGGAGACTCCAGTACCCTAAATCCCCCCCCAAAATAAAAATCTTCCCCTGGATTCAGGGGTAGGTAATCTGTAACAAAGGTGAGCTTTATATTCAATTAAAGCCCCCAAACTCCCCACAGTGCATCTAAAACCAAAGAGCTTCTGGGAGCCTACCTGCCCCATACCCCTGAGCTTTGAGTCACAGGCACAGCACCTTGCCATTGAATTCTACATGCCCACAATCCTGCAGCTGTCAGCCAGACTCTCCAATACCCTGATCCCCCCTCCCCCCCAAAAAAAGAAAATGATTCCCCTGGAATGGAACCTAACAAAGAAATGTGTTTTACCTGCAATATGAGCCCCAAAATTCACCACAGAACATCTAAAAACCCACAGCTTCTGGGGGACGGTCGGACCCCAGACCCCCGGCCTTTGGGATTTTTCACTCAGAGCCCTGGCACCTCTTTCTTTACAAATTAAGCACTGCCTATGCTCATCAGGAATTCTGCAGTCGGTGAAAGGAGAACTGAAGGAATCCATCCCCTTCACCAACACCACCACCACCATCAGCATGGGTGACACAGTTTTTCATGACACCATACTCTTTCCTATGCCCATCCACCTGCCACACATAGAAAGCAGGAGAGCTGGAGGAATCCATCACCAACATGAGCACAGCTCGTGTTCATAAGGAAAGCAATGAATGACATGCACACCATCTTCATCACCTCACAACAGAAATAAAACATGCAGCTTGCATGCCTGCCCCTCCCCCAGGCAAAACCATGCTGCTCGAATACCTGCATCTCAAATGAAAGTTATTTGAAATTCAGCTAACATGCTGCTCATGTGGTTACCTGCCCCTTAAACGAACTATGCTCATGTGCCTTCCCCCTTGGGGCAAACCATGCCGCTTGCAGCCATATATCACCAAATAAAGGCATTTTAAATGCAGTTAACATGCTGCTTGCCTGCATACCCACCTCCCAAACAAACCATGCTTGCATGCCTGTCCCCTCTCCAGTGGCAAACCACAGGACTTGCATTCACACGTTCCCAAGCAAAGGCATTTGAAAAGTAGCTAACACCTTGCTCATGCTCATGCCCACCCTCCCAAACAAACCATGCTTACATTCCTGCTCCCTCAGTGGCAATCAGCGCTGCTTGCATACAAGCCCACAGACAAAGGCATTTGGAATGCAGCTAGCACACTGCTGAGAAATCAGCTCTTTGGTATGCCCCAGCAGTCTGGGGCATGTGTGATTATACTAGACTAGAAAAGCAATTGATCAAGCTGCACTGATCTCTCCGTCAAGTCCTTAATTGTGTCCCCTCATACATATTGTGGTCAGAACTTGGACAATATCACATGGGTACATTGACACAAGAAAGAATCACAATCTTGCTGGTATATTGCTTCCTTTTACTAGAATATTGTTATCCGAGGAAGTGTATGGAGAAACAAGTGGAATATTCCTCAGTGGGATTTGATTTTCCATATTTAAAGTAGCAGTGCAATGAAAACGTTTTTCCAGAAAGGTAGTTTCAGCTACAATTCTTTAAAATATCAGCATACCTGTCATGTCTACTTTTCTATGTACCTCCTATGTTGTGCTACCCAAGTTTTTTTTTTTTCTGAATCCTAACCGTAACAAGATCTGCAATGCTAGTCCGAAGCTAAATGTGGTGTGCATCTTTTTTCTTGCCAAAAAATTAAAACATTTATAAAATACATAAATGTTGGTGGAACTACAAAATTCTGCCACCAAATAAAAGTGGAAGATGCCTGGAATCTTTTATAGTGAAAAAAGGTAGGGTCAAAATGTTGGCCTTATTTTGTTGCACTGCTGCTTTAAACTTTATAAGAAATGTAATCTGACCCTGAAGTTCTAGGCATTTGTTCATGGATGTATATTTCATACCAAAGTTAGATATTAATACTGTTAGCAAAATCAAGATACAGACATATTTCAATACAAAATGTAATATGGGGAAGCCTGAAGCATCAGAAGTCTACGTTTGGTATTATAAAATAAAATCATGGTTTGGTAGAGAATAATATTTGTTGAAATTAATGAATCCCAAAGAAAGATAATTTCTAACAAGATTTAGACTAGAACTTTATACTAGTAATTCACTATATTTTTATCAGAAAAGAAATAATGTAATTTACCAAATTGTACTTGCACTGTAGATGAGCCAGATGATCTTAAACATGTTGTCCTGAGATAGAAACATAGAATTTGATGGCAGATAAGGACCACTTGGCCCACATAGTCTGCCCATTTTCCTACTTAACAGATAAGCTGCAGATCCTAGTTAACCAACAGCTTACTTCCTCCTACCCCCCACTAGGACTGCCTTATGTCTGTCCCATGGATTCTTGAATTCCTCCACTGTTCTTGACTCCACGACCTCCTCAGGGAGGCTGTTCCTTGCATCCACAACCCTCTCCATGAAAAAATACTTCCTCACATTACCTCTAAGCCGTCCCCCCTCTATCTTCAAATTGTGCCCCTTGTTCTTGCACATCTCTTTTTCTGAAAGATGCTACCCTCTTGGACTTTGTTGATTCCCTTGAGGTACTTGAAAGTTTCTATCATGTCCCCTCTCTCCCTTCTTTCCTCAAGGGTATACATATTAAGTTCCTTTAGTCTTTCTTCGTATGTCTTCTGGTGCAGACCCTGCACCATTTTGGTTGCCCTTCTCTGGACAGCCTCCACTCTGTCTATGTCTTTGCGGAGATGGGGTCTCCAGAACTGCACACAGTACTCCCAGATGGGGTCTCATCAACTGTCTGTACAGAGGGTAACAACTTCCTGTTTTCTACTATTGATGCCTCTTCCTATGCATCCAGTATTTCCCCCAGCCTTCCTTACTGCCTTCTCACATTGCTTGCCCACCTTTAGGTCATCTGATATAATTACCCCCAGGTCCCTTTCCATTTTTACTGTTGTCACTATCTCACCTCCCATTGTGTACTCTTCCCCTGGGTTTTTTGTTTCCCATGTGCATTACCTTGCACTTCTTTGGATTGAATCTGAGCTGCCATACATTTGACCATTCCTCCAACCTTGCCAAGTCCCTTCTCATCCTTTCCACTCCATCTTGTGTATCAACCTTGTTGCAGATCTTTGTGTCGTCTGCAAAGATACATATTTTTCCTTCCAGTTCCTCTGCAATGTCACTTATAAAGACATTAAAGAGGACCAGTCCCAGTACTGAACTCTGCGGTACCCCGCTAGTAACCCTCCTTTTTTCACTGTGTACTCCATTTACTACTACCCTTTGCGTCCTGTTGTCTAGCCATTTTTTTTAATGTCAAGAAAGAAAGAAAGAAAGAAGGAAGGAAAGAAAGAAAAAGACAGAACAATAGCTTGCACATATCCTAAATGCGATTTCAGAATCCTCAGAGGAATTAATGATCTGTTTAACTTATTTTCACCCTTTTCACTTTCTTGTCTCACTAAATATTTATTATCAATTAAGTTGTAGTAAGGTAGGGATATTTCAAATTTCATGTCTAACTTCTTTGGGAGATTATTAAACTCTGTACAGTGGAATATAAGTACTCAGACTCGAAGCCCTGTACATCTGATGTCATGCTTTGTAACGGTATCACATCCATTCAGCACAAAAAAATAAGTACAAACATTTCAGCTACAAAAATACAGTGTAATCAATTACATCACAAAGCATATTTGAGCGTAGTGCTACTATAGTGTATTTGACTTATTAGTTTTCATTTGTTACAAAAACAGGACTGTAATCATGGCTTTTGGCTCCATGACTCCTGGTGACTGCAGCAATTAATCCAACAATACTCGCATTGTGTGCAGCATATTTTAACATTTTACTTTGACTTACTAGTTTTCATTGGTTACAAAGGCGATAGCAGCAGTTTGAAAAGCTCTTTGTGCCGTTCTTTTTAGACTGGAGAAAGAAGAAAGCAGGCCACTAAGTGATTGGCTAATTGCACTAATGGCACCTGCTACTACCTGCTGAGTTGTCTCCTTAGAGCTCCCTGCCTTCTCCTACATGGTATTCACAACTTTGCGAGCCTCAGCATCCACTGGGTTCGGTACATGGTTGTGTGTCTGTACAAATTTCGTTATGTCATCTGATTCAGTGTGAACACAGGCAAAGCAAAACATTTAAAGGCATCATATTGAATGCACTTCCAGTATTCCTTAGAACCATACTTGCTTTCCTTCCTAAAAAGGTATCCTTCATGAATAAGGAGAGGTTGCCCTCTAGTGCGCAATACAAAATGAAGTGGCATATCTGCAGTAGCGAGGAAGCCGACTGCTGAACTCGTCATTTTATGTAGTGAAATTAACATACAATGACACAGGGCTAGATAGATCACTATTGGAGGAAAGAACTGACAGTATTGGATGTTACAGTTTTGATTATTAACTGAGGGAGCTTTTTATTGGCTGTCATTGTTGAATTGTAACACCAATACTCTCAGTTCTTAACTGAGGGTGCTTTCAATTAGTACATCCATGCTGTAGCGAGGCAGTTTGCGCTGAACACAGTCACACTTTAAACTGCATGCAAGGTAAATGATAGTACTGTACTGTAAATGTGGTAAATTACCGTGCTTAAAAGTTTTGCATGGAAATGACATGAAACCCTTTGTAACTCCTGTTGCTCAGCATTTGCTAATAGCTAACTAAGGCATATCTCAATCAGAAATCACTTGAAGAAATATGACATGATGCAATTACCGTGGGGTATATGTATTGCATAAATCCAGTTCATTTTTGTCTGTGATACCTTTGGTTTATTAAACATACAATACATTCCACTTGTCATATTAATTGGTTAAAAATTTGAATCTATGTTTATTTTATTTTTTTGGTTTTTGTAATTTATTTTTGTTTATTTTATCAGTCTGAACACTATTTTTTTGGATTACTGCATTTATTTTCTCTGCGGTGTACTATTATAAAATGAAAACCTGTATGTTAATCTCATTAGTCTATAACAGTTTTTATCATGACAGTTTAACGGCTGATTGATCAAACAAAGTCTTGAATCTTGGTTTTAAATTCCCTTATAGAAATACAAGTGTTCGACATCCGTGCAGCTTGCATGCCACATGCTTAATAAGCATGCGGCATGCATGCTGCACACTTGTATTTCTGTAGTGGTTGTAACTGCCATACTTTTAGCCACTTGTCTAAGCTATCTAAGTCCTCTTTCATAATTCTAACCCCATCCTCCTATCCTCCAGGCCACAGATCTTAGTATTATCTGTAAAGAGCCCTGTCTTGCACAGTATCACTACTCTGATGTTGCAGGTGAACATGTCAAAGAGGATCAGTGTTAGGACTGATCCCTGTTGCACACCACTAGCACCCTAGACCCCTGAGAATTAATTGTTAATTACCACTCTCTAGGTTCTGTCACTCAACCAATTAATCACACACCCTGTGACTTTGTCTCCCACTCCCATGTTGTGCATCTTGTTTGCAAACCTTCCATGTCAGACAGAGTTAAATGCCATATTGAAGTCAAGGTACAGTATGTCTGCTGCTTGTCCCTAGTCCACTACCTTCATCACTTAGTTGATGAAATTGATCAGGTTTGTCTGACACGACTGTCCTGCCCATGAACCCATTTGTTTTTTTTTTGTCTAGAAGTCCATTTGCCTCAAAGAAACTTACCAGCTTCTCACTTATTTTGGTCTCTGGCATCATCCCCCTATAGATGTTAGACTGACAGGCCTGTTCTGGTTCATTCCTACTCCTGCTCTTGGCTAGGTAATCAAGGAACTGGATCAAAGTGGAGCCATTTAGGTAGGTTACTTATAGTCCAGTAAGTCTTTCAACAACATTCCACATAGGAGACTCATAAGCAAGCTGGGTAGCTTAGAGGTAGGTTCAAAGGTGGCTAACTGCATAAGATATTGATTAGGGGACAGGTGGCAGAGGGTGGTGGTAAATGGAGTTAAGTCTAAGGAAGGGAGGGTGACCAGTGATGTGCCTCAGGGATCAGTGATCGGATCAGTCCTCTTTAATGTCTTTATCAGTGACATTGCAAAGGAGCCGGAAGGGAAGATCTGCATATTTGCAGATTACACCAAAATCTGTAATAGGATGGACACTGTAGGGGTTTGGAAAGGATGAACAGTGACCTGAAAAAACTTGAGTAGTGGTTAAGGGTGTGGCAGCTGGGTTTCAATGCAAAAAGTGCAAAATAATGCACTTAGGGCACAGAAACCCAGGGGCAGAGTGCAAAATGGGTTGGGTGGTACTGATGACCACCAAACAGGAAAGACACCTGGTGGTAATCATATCAGATGACCAGAAAGTGGCCAGGCAGTGCAACAAGGCAGTTGGGAGTGCTAGTGGGATGCTGGAGCACATACAGAGTAGGGCTGTGCAAAATTAAACTTCCCCCAGAGGAATTTTGGCGAAAGTCAGAATTTTGCTTTCATGAACTTTCAGAATGCACTTTGGCAATTTTTGCAGAAATTCTAACTTAGAACATCAGAATAAATGTATGAATGAAGGATTATTGCATTAAACTGTGGAAAACAAATCTACAGAACTGACCACTGTTAGTGGTCGGTTCTGGAGCCCACCAGTGGCTCTGTAATCCACAATTCCTTGTTCATTCCACAGTTCAGTGAGTCAATAAACTGCAGAATGAATGTATGAATTCATGGATTAACGAATTAAACTGCAGAAAAAAAGTACACTGAACTGATCACTGAACAGCAGAATAATTACATGTACTGCCGAATGATCCATTAAACTGCAGAATAAAATTCCTCGGAACTTTCATTCCAGATTTCATGTGTATTGCCCCACAGTTCAGGCAGAACAATTCTGTGGAAGAGAGTGACAATCTGCCAAACACATTCGGAAGATTCTGATCTCGCCAGTGGTGGAAGTTTGGAACATTTTGTGAAATCTACAACATTTCACAAAAGTGGAATTTGCAACTTTTTCCCATCTCTAACAAGGAGGGATATTACCAGTAGAAAGAGTGAAGTGGTGTTGCCTCTGCATACATCACTGTTAAGAGCCGACCAAGAGTGCTTTGTCCAATTCTAGAGACTACGGGCAGGATTCACAAAGCTTTCTGAAGGTTCAAAACCTTCCTTAAGTCCTCCAAACTTCCGTAGCTACAGAAAAAAAGGGGAAATTGCACTGAGTGCTAGTCACAAAAACCTCCACAGCTGTGGAAAAAATACATCATGGATTGTGGAAAAAAGTGCAGCTGCAGAAGTTGCAGAGGAAAAAAGGTATATGGTAAGTATGGCACAGCCCCTCAAGGGCTATTCCCGGCCAGGTTTTTCCACAGTTGCAGAAAAAATGTTACACACATTGGAGTGAAGCATAACTCTCCCTCAGCAAACTGCAGTAGTGCCCCAAAAATTGAAAACAATTAAAGTGGATGTCAGGCACAGGTCATAACATCCCAGTGGGTATATCAGTGGCTGAAGTTACAGAAACATTAGCACACAGTGCCATTGAATGGCAACAAACAACAACCACCAGACCCAGTGCAACCTATGAAGGAGCCCCACAGGCAGTAGAGCCTGAACAGCCTGCAGTGAGTGCTATTTCTGCAGGCAACAGGAACACTCCAAGGAGGGATGACCAGCAGTGACAGACAGCCACTGTGGTGTCATGGTATTGCTGATACCTGTGGTGCTGCAGTGGTCCCAGTTGAGGGACTGGTTGCTGGTCTCTCTGTGGGTGATTTCAGCTTCATTCTATAGCAGAAATGTTAAAATCTGCCGCTCCAGCTAATTAGGTTCACTGTTGCTGTGCCTCCTAAGCCATTTCCGCAGCTGTGGATCCTCAGTTGCGAATTTTCAGCACCTGCTGAATTTCCACAACTGCAGGGATTTTTGCCGAATTCTGCACCTGCGCAAGTTTTCTTTCTGAATATCACGCAACTGCATTTCCGCAGTGCTGCAGGCTTTTTTCCCATAGCTGTGGGATTTTTGACCTTCTTTGTGAATCCTGCTCACATCTCAGGAAGGTCATAGACAGAGTGAAAGCGCGGACAAGAGGGCAAATAAAATGGTGCAGGGTCTGCATTAGAAGTACTATGATAACAGACTTAAGGACTTGAATACATACACACTAGAAGAGAAGAGGGGGGAGTATGACAGAGACCTTTAAATACCTAAAGGGGATAAATAAGCTACAGGAGTGAAGCATTCAAGAACAACGGGACATGATATGAAGCTTGAGGTGGGGGGTAAATTTAGAAGAGATGGAGGAAGTATTTCTTCACAGAAAGAGTGGTGGATTCCTGGAACAGCTTTCCAGTGGAGAAGGTGGGGGTGAAAACAGTGATGGGGTTCAAGAATGTATGGGATAGGTGCAAGGAAATCTTAGAGGAAAGAGAGAACACACAAACATATGAAAATTGCCAGCAGAAAAAGACCATTTGGTCAATCGAGTCTGCTTGATTTTGCAGCTAGCAGCCCTATTGTGCAGCTGCCCCTCCCTCCTCACCTCCCCCTCCCTTTATCCTCCCCCTAGCCCAATCCCAGCCTCTTTTGAAGCAACCCACTTTTTTACGGGCTACCACAACCGCTGGTAATGTGTTCCACCCTGCCACCACCCTCTCCATAAAAAGTACCTCCTCATTTCCCTTCTCAACCTCCCCCCCCAATCTCATATCATGGCCCCTAGTGTCCACCCCACCCTTACCCCGAAGAGCCCATCCATACCAGTCTTGTTTATACCTCTCATGTACTTGAATGTCTCAATCATTTTCCCCCTGTCCCTCCTCTCCTCCAGCGAGTACATGTTCAACTCCTTTAGCCTTCTTTCATACCGTAAATCTCCCAGTCCCTGTATCATCTTAGTTGCTCTGTGCTGCACCCCTTCCAGTAATTTAATGTCCCTTTTTCAGGTATGGGCACCAGTACTGCATACAGTATTTAAGATGAGGTCTAACAGGTGATCTATACATTGGCAGAATTACTTCCTCCCCTCTTTGAGCTTATTTTGTTGGCCCTTGCTGCTGCCTCTCTACATTGTGTGGAGTTGTTCATTGATCCAGTTATAACCACTACTGGATCCTTTTCCTCTTCAGTCTCCGCCTGCTGCACCCCCCCACCCCAAGTTGGTAGTTTCTCCTTGGATTCTTTGCCACAAAATGTAGCACCTTACACTTTTTGGCATTGAATCCCAGCTGCTAAGTGTCTGACCAGGTTTCCAGCTTTTTCAGATCCAACTGCAAACCCTGCCACCCCTCTGTGTCACCCTGCACTGCCCCTAGCTTGGTGTCATCGGCAAACAGGCTGATCTTACACTTAATGACCATGGAAATGTCTGCAATAAATATCCCAAATAACACTGGCCCCAGTACCAAGCCCTGAGGAACCCCACTCGTTACCATCCTCGGGGATGAGAGTTCCCCTTCCACCACCACCCTCTGCTGTCTTCCCTGCAGCCAGTTTGTCACCCATCGCACCATTTGTGCTCCCGCCCCTGTGCCCTCAAGTTTTATTCCAAGTCTCCCATATGGCACTGAATCGAATGCCTTGCTGAAGAAGGGGAGAGATAATGGATTGGAGATCAAGTACAATCTGCAGTAATGCTGCAGACAAGGATATGGGCACACAATGTGGGTCATGTGGTTCTTATCTGCTGGAAAATTTTGTATGTTTCCAGGTGTGGCCTCACCAAGGAACTGTACAGGATTATCCTGCCAGTGCCAAGGGCTAGTGGGGAACACAAAAGGAAAATTAGGGAGATAAACCAGTGGCTCAGGGAGTGGTGTGAGGCCAGAGGGTATGGGTTGATGGGGGATTGGGGGGAGACCTGGGAGGATAAGGAGCTGTATGCTAGAGATAGACTACATCTCAATTTGGAGGGGAAGGGAATCCTTAAGTTGAAAATAGAGGAGTTCATTGGTGAAAAGTGGGGTTTAAACTTGTGAAGGGGTGGGATGGGAGAAAAGGCTGTCAAGGGGTGCCGATAAGGAGGGACTTGTCTCCACCCCTGGGGACCAGGAGGATTGCAGGAAAAGGCCAACTGGCAAAGTGCAGACCAGGAGAAAACAGAATCCCCATGGGAACACGAGAAGGGGAAATGGAACTATAGGGAAAGGGTGGAAGGTAGTCCTGCTAAATGCCAGGAGCTTGGGCAATAAAATGCCTGAGCTCCAGGTGATGTTAACTGAGGGAGCAGTGGATGTGGCAGCGGTCACTGAGACTTGACTGGGAAAGACATGACTGGGACCTGAACCTGGAGGGTTACACTATGTTCAGGAAGGACAGGGGGGAGGGAAGGGGAGGAGGGGTAGCAATGATAGTCAAAAACTGCATTGGCATAGGGGGAGTAGAGGAGGCGGAGGGAACCGTGGAGGCAATTTGGGTCACCTTGATAACAAGAGGGGGCAAGAGAGTAAAAATAGGAGTGGTGTATAGACCCCCTGCCCTGGCGGAGGAGCTGGAGGACAGTCTGGTGGCAGATGTTAGGAGACACTGCAGACTGGGCAGAGGAAAGGTGGTGGTGTTGGGGACTTAAACATGCCAGGAACAGACTGGGAGACTATGACATCCTCTGTGACCAGGGAACAGAGGTTGTTGGATGTCTTTCAAGACGTTCCTAACTCAGCAGGTGAGGGAACCGACCAGGAGGCACGGTACTGGATGTGGTCCTGGCAGACAGTGACCAGATTGGGGGCCTGGAGGTAAGGGACCCATTGGCGAGGAGTGACCATGCCACGGTCTGGTTCTGCCTGGACCTTGGAGGGGTAGAAGGCTGCACAAGGACGGAAGTAACCAACTTCAGGGGCAGATTTTAAGGAAATGGGAAGGATCCTTAAGGAGCATTTGGATGGGATTGGGTCAGACATGAACGCTGATAGTAGGTGGGAAATCATCAGGAGAGGGGTGCAGGGTGCTACTAGCACCTGTGCAAGAGTAAGACGAAAATGCGGTAGGGCCCAAAAACCCTGTTGGTGGACCAGAGAGGTCCAGGAGGTGGTGCGGGGAAAGAAAGCAGCCTATAAGAAATTCAAGTGCTCAAGGAGTGAAAGGGATCGAGGGGAGTACGAGCTGATGGCTAGAAGGGCCACTAGAGTGGTGAGGGCGGCTAAGGCAAGGAAGGAGCAGAACCCTGGCCAGGGAAATGGGAGAGGAAAAAGGGCTCTTTAGATACATTGGGGAAAGACGAAGGGTGAAGGGGCAGATTAGCAGGATTAAATCAGGGAGAGATGGGCACAAGACCTGGGGAGCAGGCTGAGGTACTAAATGAGTACTCACCTCAGTTTCACCAGGGAAAATGGCGATGCTGCATCATACATGGGAGGAGACAGAGATAATGAGGAGGGGACCCTTACCGATCGGCAGGTCTGGGGAGGGGGGCATCACTGGCAGGTGGGGGAGGGCTAAGCAGGAGAAGAGGTACAAGTGGAAATCCAGCAGAGAGAGTGAGGGAAGCCTCGGCCCCTTAAGATCGGGAGAAAGCACCCAGGCCGGATAAATTACATCCTAGAGTGCTGAAGGAACTGAGATGTCCTGGTGAAACCCCTGGCAGAGCTTTTCACCATCTCTCTGAGGACAGGGTGGGTGCCCCAAGACTGGAAGGTGGCGCATGTAGTGCCTATCCACAAGGGGGATCAAGGGAGCTGGCAGGAACTACAGGCCTGTCAGCCTGACATCGGTGGTGGGCAAGGTGATGGAGGGCATTGTCAAGAAGAGGCTGGGGGGACCTGGATAAGTCAGGGTGCCTGGACGATAGACAGCATGGATTCATCCTGGGAAATCGTGTCGAACAAACCTGGTGGAGTTCTATGACTGGGTGACAAGTGCCTTGGACCTGGGTAGACCAGTGGATGTCCTCTTTCTAGACTTCAGCAAGGCATTTGACTCTGTTCCTCCATGGGCCTGTTAGATAAGCTAGGAGAAATGGGGTGGAAAACCAGATGATCAGATGGATGAGGCAATTGGCTCCAGGACGGGACACAGAGGTTGTAGTAGTTGGTGGGATAGTCTCACCCCCAAGGAGGGTCATTAGTGGGGTCCCACAGGGATCAGTCCTTGGGCCCCTTCTGTTCAATGCCTATGTATCTGACATAAGGACAGGAATCAGGAGTGAGATGAGCCTCTTTGCAGATGACTCGAAACTGGGGCAGTGGTGGATGGGGGAGGGAGGTGGCCCTGCAGGGACCTGGAGGCTCTGGAAAGATGGTCTAGAAAGTGGAAGCTGAGGTTCAATGCAGGAAATGCAAGGTACTCCACCTGGGGCCAGAAACCCAGGCCAAGTGTACACCCTGGGAAATACTACAAGTCTCAATGGCTGAGAGGGACCTGGGGTGGTGGTGGATGTCAAGATGAACAACTCTGAGACTTGTGGGAGGGCAGCAGCCAAGGCCAACAGGATGCTGGGATGCATTGCTGGGGATCACCTCCAGAAGGAGAGAAGTGATACTCCTCTGTATAACTGCTTGGTGAGGCCGCACCTGGAGTACTGCGTGCAGTTTGGAGGCCACACTTAAAGAGGGACATTAACCTCCTGGAGAGGGTCAGAGGAGGGCAACCAAAATGATTTGGGGCTTGGGGACAGGACCTATGAGGAGAGCTCAAGAGCTAAATATGTACACATTGGAAGAGAGAGGACCGGGGGACATGATAGAGGTCTTCAGGGTACATGAAGAGGGTAAATAGGGAGGAACAGTCAGGTGCTTGAAGGAAGGAGGAAGGGGCCACTAGAGGCATGGGTGGAAGCTGGAGGGAAGATTCAGGGGAGAAAGGAGGGTGCTACTTCACTGAGAGGGTGGTGGAGCCATGGAATGCACTACCTAGGGGGCTGGTGGAGGCAGAGACAGTGGAGGGTTCAAGAGGGGGTGGGACAGGTACAGGGGAAGGGTTCAGGAAGCAAAATCCAATGCAGCAAGAATATCCAGAACTGGGAAGGGAGAAGCCAGAGAAGGCGAGGGGGACAGCAAGGTCAGCACCCAGGGTGGGGGCTGACCAAACGAGCAGACACAAAAGACCATTAGGCCTATTCTGCTGGCATTTTAGTATGTTAGTATGTAAGATCACCTCCTTCCATCTGCTTGATATAGCCCTACCTTTGCATCCCACCATTTACTTATTTACAATATATGATTAGGGCTTATTGTGTATGGAAATCAGTGGCTACTCAAAAGTTGTTGTGCATGTTCTAAAAGTTGTTCTGCACATTATAAAAATTGTTGTGCACATTCTATCATCAAGTGTACCTGTGTCCCTGCTCACTCTGACTCCTATGTGGCACCCATTTCAACTTCACTTAGCACAATTTGTGCAGGCTGTAGCCTGCTTTCAAAACTGAACTAGCAGTTCATGATACCCACTCTCAGGGTGTGTGAGTGGATTCCCCTCATATTGCGCAGTGCTTCCTAGGCGGAGCCACTCCTTGACTCACTCACTCTCTGTAGAGGCACTCACTCGCTATCTCTGTACCAGACTTTATACTTTTTTGTTATATAGTAAATTAAAGTATGTACTGGAAGCACTTACTCAGCAGAGCTGCTTTTCAGCTCACTCACTCTCTCTCTCTGTCCTTTGCAGTCAGCACTATTTGATAATTACCTCTTCAGAACCATGTACTGTATAACAAGAAATATTCACTGTCTTTATTTTTGCTTTTTTTTGCTGGTTTCATATTAGTGTGAAAATAAAAGGGCAGTAAATATTTGGTGAATCACTATACAATAGCAGCACTACTGTTCCACCAATAAAAATAACATGTCTTGAGCATGTCAGGTGTGCTCAGAGCACTAAATATAACAGGCGTGAATTTACACTGTTGTTCAGTACTATAACAAATAAAATAGGGGTGACCATAAACATTTCACATTGTGTTTCCATCTTGGGGTCGAGATAACAGCATGAACCTTTATTAATTAAAAACTACAATAGAGCTAATTTCAATAAAATCAACAGGGAATGAAAGAAATGGGATTAGCAAAAGACATTCTAAAACAAAGACGTGGATGAAATGTGGACTACATTAAAAAAAACTGTCAGATTTAGAAAATTAGTGTATTGCTTTATTTCTCTCTGTAGCAAAGAGTTTTTTACAGGGTGTATCTGTGAAATTGTTACAGGTGGTGCTTACGGGTTTTGTGACTTTTTTTATCTATCATTAGGCTAAGCAAAACTACTGTTTACAACTATCCTATTTTATTTTTTGCTGAAAGGTTTTTGTTTTGGTCTCAAAGGAGTTGCAGTCTCCTTCTCACATTGAAGGAGCTAATTGACTTCCTCCTACAGCTCTTCCAGGGGATTAGGAGAGTAATGGGGGGGGGGGGGTTGAGCTGACAAAGTCTTAGTAACTTCCAAAAGAGGGAAGAGTTAAACAGTCAGGTTAGTTGGTGTTTTTGAGGTGGAAGACTAGGTTTGCTGGCAAAGGCACCTAGCGTCACCTGAGCTCTTTTCTTCTAGGTTTGCTTGTAAGGACACAGCAAGGAACAACATAATCAGAGGAAGGAAAAATATTAAGGCTTCTTTTGGCTATGCAGATTTACTGTGTGTTACTATTTTCTTTTGTGCTCACAGATTTTGTTACTGTTTTTTGCATACATTTTACTGGTTTATTGTTCTCTGATTCAAATTGCTGTTGCAGGGTATACTTTCTCCTGCATTATTACATGGTGTGCCTACAGGTTTGTTATTGTTTTGTGCTTACAAATTACTGCTGTTATCTTCTCTAATTCAAATTGTTTTTTGCAAGATATATTTTCTGGTGCTTATTTATTTCTCTCTGTAGCAAAGTGCTTTTTGCAGGGTATATCTTCTGTGAAATTGTAACAGGTGGTGCTTACAGGTTTTACAGTTATATCTATCATTAGGCTAAGCTTCCAGGGCTACTGCATTTGTTGTTGGTTGATTGTTTTTCCACTTGCCTCCTTGTTTCTTTTGTCCATGATTCTTGTTGTTTGGCAGGAGAAGAGCCCAACCACCCACCTCCATCCCCAACCACCCCATGCTACATTCCTTTTTTTAGAGCAGCACAGTCATAACATTTAGTGTAGCAAAGCAGGAAGGGGAGGATCAGAGGGGTATACACACAGTGACAATTAATGCAATTAATTTAACTTGTTATAAAAAGTTATACAAAAACAAACAAAATAAACAATCAAACAAAACAAACATATAAAAAAAAATGTGACTTTCATTTTCCTTATAATTGCTTGGACCAGGATATAAACTTGACAGTTCAACTGGAATGGATTTTATTAACAGAAGGAACTGCAAGACACTTTTCAAAAGGGCAGTTTTACAGGATTTAGGACGCTGTCGTACATGCTGGACCATCAGAGATCTAAGGGATCAGCTCTAGGCAGCATGGGCAGAGATTGTGCACCTCAAATCGCATATTCAGGAGGAAATACATTACAAGAACCACCCACCATTTCCCCAACATTCAACTGAAGCACCTGAACTGTAGAGGGTAGTTGGTCAAGGAGGTTGGCAGGTGGTTAGGAGGGGCAAATTGGGTGCCCATAACTCAATGCTCATCAATGCATCACCTCCACAAACCATACAAAAACTACAAACAGGTATCTGCCTCTATCTCCAAAATCAAATAAAGGGACAGAGGACACTGCAGAGCAGGACACTGCAGCACAGGAGCTAGCGCTACATAGTCCATCCAAAACAGGGACCAAAACAAAAGAAAAAAGGAAATCCAAGACACTTCTGATCATAGGTGACTCCATGATTCAGGGAGTTGATACCTACATCCTGCCAAGGGTAATGGTCAGATGTCTCCCAGGTACATCAGCGTGGAGTGACACTGACTGCATTGCTAAAATCATGCAGGAAGCAAGAGAAAACATCAATGTCTTGGTACACATAGGGACTTACGATCTCTCCAGCTGGTCAGTTGTGGTAACCAAGGAACACCTGACCAGGCTGGGAGACAAACTGCCATCCATTTCATCTGGCATCTCCTTCTCTGAGATACTGCCAGTCTGGGAGAGGGGATAGATGAACAGATGGTCAGAGAAGGGGAGATAAGGGAGCTAAACATGTGCCTCAAGGGCTGGTTCTAGGAAAAAGGACACAAATTTGTAGGTAACTAGCAACAGTTTCGGGAGTGAAAAATCTTTAAATTTGATGGACTGCATCTGACTAAAGAGGGAGTCAGTGCATTGGAACAGAAATTTGATGTCTTTGCAGAATATTTAAACTAGCAGATAGAGACAGGGGTGCAGCACCCGATACATCTAATGGGAAGAACACCCCTTCCCCTCAGCTAGTGATCAAACAGGAGTTCAGCATGTTTATAGTTAATTTGCATCACCAGGTAATGTCAAAGGTCCAGCTCCCCATATGACATGCAGGGAAAACACCAGACCTCACCCAACAACTAACACATCCAAATCTGGTCAATGAGAAATCATGTACACAAATGCCTGCAGTCTAGGAAACAAGATCCCAGACCTAGAGGCAACAATGACAGAGGCTTAGCTGGACATAGTAACCATTAGCGAGACATGGTTCAACAGTGAGCACACTTGGGAGACTTCCGTACCTGGCTATGTACTGTTCAGAAGAGGCCAAGGTGCAAAAAGGGGGGTGTGGTCCTTTATGTCAATGAAAATATCAAAGCTACAGAAATTCAGAATACACATAAGGAGCCAGAAGAACTGTGGGTCACCCTGGAAAAAGGAAATAGGACAGCCATATGAAATGGGGTTGTCTATAGGCCTCCAGAAAAGAGTAGAACATAGACACATTACTGTTATAAGATACACAAAACATGACAGCTAAAGGGGAGGTTCTGATAATGGGAGACTTCAACATGCCAGATATAGATTGGTCAATACCAGCAGGAACACTCACCTGGAGTACTGCATGCAGTACTGGCATCCGTATCTGAAAAGGGACATTAAGTTACTGGAGGGGGTGCAGCGCAGAGTGACAAAGATGATCAAGGGGCTGGGGACTTATCATACGAGAGGAGGTTGAAGAAGTTGAACATGTACTTACTGGAGGAGAGGAGAGGAGAGACAGGGGTGACAAGGATTTAAACCTTTAAATACATGAAAGGAATAAAAAGACGGGTACAGAGGGCTGTTCAAAGTAAGGGAGGGAGGGACACCAGGGCCATGATATGAGACTGGAGGGAGGAAGGTTCAGGAGGAGATGAGGAGACACTTTTTACAGAGAGGGTGGTGGCTGGGTGGAATGCGTTACCTGCTGAAGTGGTATGCAGTAGAACAGTGGACTGCTTCAAAAGGGGATGGGATAGGACAAGAGGGAGGGTTAATGAAGGGGAAGGGTGGACGAGAGGGGCAGCTGCAGAATAAGGGGTGCTAGCTGCACATTCAAGCAGACTTGATAGACCTCTAGGCCTTTATCTGCTGGCAAATTTCATATGTTCGTATGTTCATAAGACAATAGAACCTGATGGCTTACATCCCAGGTACTAAAGGAGTTAAGGGTGGAACTAGCAGAGCCATTATCAAAACTGTTTAGTGAGTCTCTGAGTACAGGAGAGGTCTCAGAAGACTGGAGAAGGGCTTCTGTTATCCTGATCCACAAGAGTGGCAGCACAGAGGAGGCAAGGAACTACAGACCAGTCAGTCTTACCACCATAGTGCACAAGATTATGGAGGCACTCTTTAAGGAAAGGATAGTGAAACACCTGGAATCCATAGGAGCACAGGATCCAAGACAGCATGGGTTTACAACAGGAAGGTCCTGTCAAACTAATCTCATAGATTTCTTTGACTGGGTAACCAGAGTGGTGGACCAAGGGGGTGCAGTTGATGTTGCCTATCTTGACTTCAGCAAAGCTTTTGTAACCCCTTGTTACCCGGGGTTACTAGAATCCCAGTAAGACCTAGTGGTAGGCAGGGAAGGCAGCTTGTAAAACTCCAGTTAAATGGGTTTCACACTGTCTCACTCTGTTCTCAGTCTCAGCTGAGACTGAGAGATGACATCACCAATAGAACTGTCGCAGCTGCATAAGTCACATTGGAATCTGCAGCAGAGGGAGTGAGATAGAACGTTGGGAGTTTTCAAAGCAGTCTCCTGTGTGCCTTCAAGCAGGAAGGGAGTCTCCTGCTTGCTCTCAAGCAGGAAGGGAGTCTTTTGTTTACCTTCTGAGGAGAAGGAGTGAGTGTCCAGTGTTCAAGTGGTGGAGACCGCTGTCCAGGTCTCAGTGCCCCCCCTCCCTCGGGGGGGGGGGAGAAAGTTAAGTATCCCCATGTAGATTCCAGGGGCAATCCCCTAATTTCTGCAAAAGAAAGAAAGCTGCCTATTACAGTCTCAGTTTGTGCTTGAAAAGTGGGAAGAGTTGTACTTTGCCTGTGGGGTACCTGCGACAAAAGGGTGAGTGTTTGCTCTAATATGAGAGTGCAAAAAATGTTTTTCTTCAGCCTGGGAAATGTGAAGAAATCTGGGATTTGAACTACTATTTGGGAGGCCTATAGTACTAGGACAAACAAATGGAGTAGTGTCAAAAGCTAAAGTGCTGTGTAAATTCAAGTAATGTTGTAGAGGGGTGCGACAGTTAGGTCCAATCGCTTAATCTACATTTTGAAGTTTCAGTTTGTCCAGAGAAATGGCCGGGTATGGGCTGTGGGAGCTGGAGGTGGGAACACCCCCCATCTTTAGTAACCAGGTCCACCTCTACGGATTTCTGCTGTGATTGCTACTTACCTCATGTGCTTGGCCAGTGATGAGAGAAGTACCCAAATGTGGGTCGCAAATGGGAAAATATCTCTAGGAGTCGCAGACTCTAAGTGGTGTGGGAAGCCACAATAAGTGTGAAGAAAGTTCTCTTTTTGAGATGGGAGTCAGAAGAAGCAAATGGGAAATCTCTCTAGGAGTCGCTGACTCTAAGTGGTGTGGGGAGCCACAACAAGTAAAATGGGTTCATTCTTCCAATGGACCGTCAGTCAAGTGGCTGGCAGGGGAGCCGGGCCAGTCAGACTGTGTACCCAAAGCGTATGCAAGTCCGGGCTGTGTGTCTGGTGGGTCCAGAGCCTGAAAACTGTAGAAATGGTTCATTCTTCCAGTGGACCGAGTTGTAGTCTCTAATCTGCATTATCAGTAAACGTAGCCCCATGGGGGTCCATCTATGCTTTGTTGTGTTCAGCTAGTTGTGAATAAAAGCCACACTGAAAAATCCCATTCCCGGTTCTGGACATTACAGTTATTGCTTCCTGTGTTTGGATTTACTTGGGTGCCCCTGTGCAGAGTAGCCAAACCTAGGTCCCCTTGTGCCGAGTAACCTCATCCTCCCCGAACCCAGGTCCCCACCAGGTATTGCTGCCAGCGCTAACAGCATGCCACCTGTCATTTTAGCGAAAAGGAAGGGGTGGGGGTTACACTTTCAATACTGTTCCACATAGAAGATTGATTAATAAGCTGGGTAGGCTTAGGGTAGGTCAGAGGTTGACCAACTGGGTGACAAACTGGTTGGCGGGCAGAAAACAGAGATTGGTGTTAACAGTATACAGGCAGAAGAGATGCATGTCACAAGTGGGGTACCTCAGGGATCAGTCCTGGGGCCAGTCCTCTTCAATACCTTCATCAGCGGCATTGCAGATGGACTATAAAGTAAGGTTTGTCTGTTTGCAGATGACACCAAGATCTGCAGCAGAGAAGATGATCCAGATGGAGTGGTTAGAATGAGAAGAGATCTGGACAAACTGGCAAAATGGTCAGCAGAGTGCCAACTGGGGTTTAATGCAAAGAAGTGCAAGATCATATGCATATGGAAGAGAAACCCTGAAGCTACCTATAGGTTAAGAGGGGAGTTGCTGGCAATCACAAGGGAAGAAAGAAACTTGGGCATCATCATCAAAAATGACCTGAAATCATCCAAGCAGACCACTAATGCAGTAGGTAGGGCTAAACAGAAGTTGGTGTGTATTAGTAGGGATATCGCAAGTCGTAAGAGGGAGGTAATAATCCCTCTTTACAAAACACTGGTTAGGCCCCATCTGGAATACTGCATGCAGTACTGGAGGCTGCACCTGCATAAGGACATTAACAAAATGGAGGCAGTCCAAAAAAGGGCAACCAAAATAGTGTAGGGACTGCATCAGAAAACATATGAGGACAGATTTATGGAGCTCAATATGCATACCCCAGAGCAAAGGAGGGAGAGAGATAATATGATCGAAACATTCAAACATCTTAAGGGCATTAACAAGGTGAAAGAATCTAACATGTTTCAATACAAAAAAAATAGCAGAACAAGAGGACACAGCATGAGATTAAAGGGAGGCCGATAAGGAGTAATGTGAGGAAGAACTTTTTCACAGAAAGGGTGGTGGCTGCCGGCCCGCTGGTGCAGCGGTGGGATTTCCGCTTGCGACGCTGGCGATCTGGGTTCGGGACCGGACCCAGACTCGCCGGAGGGCTGGCCGGGGGAGAAGGATAGAGCGTCCCCACAGACTGCTCTCCTCTCTGGGGAGGGTGGGGGCAGCGATTGGTGCACTGAGGACTCCTGGTGGGGGCTGGGGAGCTCAAGCATCAAACGTGCACAAGTTCTGGGAGGCGGGGCAGGCGCTGGCGTCATTGCATGTCCCCGCCTCCGTAATGGAAAAATGGAGGAAAAAGTGAGGTGGGCAAGGACCACCGTGCATATGAAGCCCTCCCCGGAGGACCTCACCGTACCACCGTCGCTGCGGGTCCCCGACCAGACATTAGTCCCGTGGCCACCAAGAAGGTGACCACAGCCCCGCCCTCCAGGGGGTAAGCCAGGGGTGACTTAGGGACCTCAGCAGCCATAGACGGTGGTAGAGGTCTCCGGGGGCCGTGACCAGGGCTGAAGAGGAAGACGGGGTCCTGCCAGGAGGAAAAAAAAAAGAAAGGGTGGTGGCTGTATGGAATGGCCTACCTCAGGAAGTGGTGGATATGAATACAGTGCAGGGCTTAAAACAGGCATGGGGTAGGCATAAGGGAACAATACAGATAAGTATGAATAAACAGGCCATTGACAGAGTGAAGGCCTATGGCACATTCATAAGGTAGAAAAAATGGGCAGGCTGGATGGGCCTTGGGGTCCTTATATGACGTCAACTTGTATGTGTTAAGACAATGAAAAGAAATCAGAACAACTATGTCATATCTGGCTATAAATCAGAACTCAAAAACTTAAAAAAAATAATCAAAATGGAAAGGCAGAAACTAGAATTCTGTATCTCACATACAAAAGAGAATGGAATGGCAAGATTTTTTATGACAACATGGACAACATGAGAGCTTCAGACACATCCATAAGACCAATAAATATAAGGGGCAATGAAATCAAACAACCACTTGAAATGGCACTTTCAACGAGTATTTCTGTATAGTATTTAATAAGGGTACACAAGTAAATAAGATTAGTGAACAAATTGAAGGTCCCCTGTTTCATCAAACATTTAACTCATCAGATGTGTCAAAACTGCTATCTCAGCTAAAACCTAATAAATCTCCAGGACCAGATATACTGCATTCAAGATTGTTAAGGGAACTTAGGGAGATCATTGCAGACCCTTCAACTCACTTATATAATACATCATTCAACACACACAGGAGAAATGCCCAAAGATTGGAAGAATGCTGCAGTAATAACCATATTCAAAAAGGGAGACATATCAGTAGTAGCCAATTATAGACCTATTAGTTTGATCACAATACTCTGTAAACTTGGGGAGAGCCTGATTAAAATGAAATTAGAAGAAAACGTTTTATAGAACAGATTTAATGATAGTAAACACCATGGCTTTAAAGAGAACAGTGCATGCAGTACCAACTTGTTGTACTTCTACAAAAAAGGAGAATAAAACCATAAATGAAAATATGCTCATCAATGTTGTCTATTTAGATTTCCAAAAAGCCTTTAACAAGGATTTACATTCTATCTTGTTAGAAAAGTTAAAAAAAACTTAAAATTTAGATCAAAGAATTATTACTAGGTTGCAGAACTGGCTTTGTGAAAGGACACAGAGGCCCAGATATTCAGAAGGGTTGCGCATGGCGCAACACAGTTGCGCCATACACAACCCACTGATGCGCCCCGGTGCGATATTCAAAGGGAGATTGTGCCTGGCACAAATCCTGAAGCACTGGAGCACATCAGTAATGTATGTGGCGCAGGTGGGAGGGGCGTGCCCATGCATACTCCGCACATCCTATTATTCAGCCCAGGATGTGCTGAACCCATGCATGCGCAACTCCTACCTGTGCCACACACAGGTGAGCCAAAAAAAAAGAGGCAACAGCTGGCTGCCCACAGGTGAGCTGCTGTATTGCAGGGTGCAACACGGCAGCTGCCACCTGTGGGTGGCCACCCGAGCTCCGGCTGCACCACCGTGGTGGCGCCCCCACATGCCCGATCACCATCATTTGTAGTAAAAATATTAGTCCCAAATCCCTGGTGGTCCAGTGGACCACTCGCAGCCTGGATCGCGGGCAGATGTAGTAAACTTAAATGTCCAATATCCCTGGTGGTTCAGTGGACCACTTGCAGCCCGATCGTGGTCATCTGTAGTTAAAACTATTAGTCCTATATCCCTGGTAGTCAGCGGTACCTTCCCTCCCACCCACCCATTAGCCCCACCGCCCGCTCCCTCCAGTCAGCAGCGTTCGGCTCCCACCGCTTTCCACCCGCCACCCGCCGACTGACACCATATGGTGAGGTATCGCCCGATGGTCCACAGCATGAGCCAATGGGCATGCAGCTATGACCGTGCTACATCAGTCCAGATATGTGAATGTATCCATTCACATATCTGGACTGTGTAGTAGTGTGCTGCACATGCCCATTGGCTCACATCAGGACCAATGGGCGACAGCCCCACCATACAGTGTCAGTCGATAGCAGGGCAGCAAGCAGGTGAGCTGCTGCCCGCCAATGATGTGGGAGGAGGGGTGTGAATCAGTGGTTGGGTGGGAAGGGGAATGCCACTGGACCACCAGGGATATGGGACTAATAGTTTTAACTACAGATGCCCGTGATCAGACTGTAAGCGGTCCACTGGACCACCAGGGATAGAGTTAACTGAATGTATTTATACCTATGCCCACGATGCGGCTACGAGCGGTCCACTGGACCACTAGGGATATTGGATATTTATGTTTACTACATCTGCCCGTGATTGGGCTGCGAATGGTTCACTGGACCACCAGGGATATAGGATGTGTTTTAACATGTACACATGCCTACGATCAGGTATTAGGGCACTTTGCTGTGCTGCGCAGGGGGCGTCGGTCCCTGACTGCTGCAGCCTGGCAGGATGCCAGGCACAAGTCGCCGGGCATTGGCGCACCTGCATGCAAATGAAGCCATAATGACATGCAAATGGCCTGATTTATGCCTTGCATGCATTATGGCCCCATTTGCATATGTACTTTTGAATATCATGGTTGTTGTGCCTAGCATAATGGAACTTGCGCTAGCACATTCCACTGCTCCACTCTGGCCACCTGCGCTGGCGCAGTGCCACTGCACCATGCGCACTGTGGGTGGCCAGGGTGCGATATTCAACGCTGCTGTGCCATGGTGCCGCTCTGTAGAATATCATCCTGTCAACGCCCCTGCGCACCCAAGTTGCGCTGCGCCCAGGCTTGCGCCACAGCCTGGTGCAGTCTGAATATCCGGGGCAGAAGGTAAAAATAAGGGGGAGTTCTCTCTAGGAATTGTGGTGTCACAAACGAAGTGCCACAGGGCTCTATGTTGGGTGTGGCACTTTTTTCAACCTGTATCAGTGACCTTCATCCTAACATCAACAGTTGGGTAGTTAAATTTGCTAATGACATCAAGCTAGGGGCCCCAGGAACAGTGTCCAAGCTAGAAATAAACTGTGCAACAACCTTTACAAGCAGAACAATGGGCTACAGACAATAGCATATTGTTCAGTGTGTTCTGTTCTGCACCTTGACAAAAATAATATACATCAGGACTATCACATAAATGTTAAATCTGTTAAGAAAGTGGAAACTGAAAAAGACTTTGGTATCATAACAGACAATGAGTTGAAATTCAGTAACCATTGTACGAAGTTGGTCCAAAAATCAAACCATATAGTTAATTGCATAAAAAAGGCATTCTTAAGTAGAAGTACACGATGCATTATGCCATTGTATAGAGCATTTGTCAGACCTCATTTGGATTACTGTACACCACTGTGGTGTCTTTATATGAAGAAGGATACAGATAGGTTTGAGAGAGTCCAGCGCCTTGATGTCGGTGACCCCCCTTCCCCTCCCCACCCGTGTCCCTAAAAACACTGCAGTCCTTCCAGGTCCACAAAGATCAAGTGTGATCATAAATTTAAAAACAAATACAGCTGTCCTGCTGCATGCTGGCAACTATTTAAAAAAAATGGCACTTACTGAGAGTTGTAAATCTACTCCTGTGCCTCCGATGAACTGTGGTGCCCATTTTTCATCGCTATGAACCACGAGTCGTGCATGTGCAAATGTGGTCAGGGCTGTTGTGCCATCAATGTGACATACTCACAATGGTACAACAGCATTGTGACATCACATCAGTGGTACAACAAGACTAGAGAAAGCTAGATTTTCAATGAATACAACATTCTAACATACACTGTAAGTAAACTGATCTCCTGATTGCACCCCATGACATACTAGGATAGGTTGGAAAGCCTAGGGCTGTATCGACTTTAACACTGGCAAAGGAGAGGAGACCTCCTAATGATGTTTAGAATAATCAACAATGCAGAACTGATGAGGGAAATCAGATCTGAGATTCATAATACATCCCTTAGCCTTAGACTGCACAAACTACAAATTAAGCTGGAACACACTACAAGAATGAGAGATTAAATACTTTTATGCAATATGAGGGAAAGCTATGGAATATTCTTCCAAATGATATAATATAGAGCAATAATGTAGATATTTTCAAGCACAAATTAGATATCTGCTTAATGAGGGATACATTGAACCCCCTAATGCAAGTAGACTGACATGATTGGCTCCGAGCCTTCTTCTGTTACCCAGTGTAAATACCCAGTGTAAAAACCTCTCGAGCTTCACTCTCGAGGTGCATATGCTGTTATCTCAAGCCCTCAATGGAAACACAGGCTTGTAGTGTATGGTCACCCATATATTATTCCTTATATTTTTGTTATTTTCTTTTGTTAGGAAGTACCTTTGAGTAAAGTTGCCCATTTTCAAAAGTTTCACGTTATGTAACAAATAATATACACGTAATAAAATAGGTACAGATCAGGAACAAGATGAAAACATACATATCACACAGTTGTATCCTGCTACATTTCCAATATGTCTCATTACACTGGACTGAGGACTTGAGGCTGTCATGAATTATAACTCACGGATTTTTCTCTTTTGAAGTCTTCTCTAGTCATACCCCTCAATCCAATATTTAGTCCTAAGATTTCTCCTCCCCAAGTTCATAACCATGCACTTTTTGGCATTGAATTTCAGTTGCCAAACTTGGACCTCCTTTCCAATTTGCCAGGGTCACTTTTAAATTCTCTCCTTACTTGCAACTATCCACACTGCCATATATCATTATATCGTCCACAAGTAGACACATCTTGCCCTGGATCCCTCCTCCGATGTCACAAATAGAAACATACAAACATAAAATTTGGTGACAGATAAAGACTGATTGGCCCACCCAGTCTGCCCATTTTTCCCTGACTATCCTGTCCTGTCACCGCAGACTCTACCTGGTTTCTGGATCCCTTCCTCCCTGCTTTCCAACTGAGATTCCCTTGTGCCTACCCCATGCATGCTTCAAGCCCACCACTGTTTTCACCCCCACCACCTGAGCTGGAAGAATGTTTCAGGCAAACGCCATTTTTTCAGTGAAGAAGTTCTTCCTCTTATACATAGATACATAGATGTTGTTGGCAGATAAGGGTCTTGTGGCCCATCCAGTCTGTCCTATCCCTCTTTCTAATGCTTAAGGTACCATAGATGCTACAAGCCCCCCCCCACTTCACCCTAGCTTGATAATTCCCATGTGCCTATCCAACACATTCTTGAATCCCTGAACTGTGGCCACCCCCACCACTTCCTTGGACAGACTGTTCCATCTCTTTACCACCCTTTCAGTGAATTAGAATTTCCTCACATTCTGTCTAAGTTTTCCCCCTTTTAGTCTCATGCTGTGCCCCCTTGTTTTGCTATTTCCCTTCACGTGAAAGATGCTCCCCTCTGGTACCCTGTTGATCCCCCTTTAGATATTTGAAGGTCTTTATCATGCATCCCCTCTCTTCTTTCCTCCAGGGAGTACATATTGAGAGCTCTGAGCTGAGTCTCTCCTCATACGACTTATGCTGTATCCACGACACAATTTTTGTTGTCATCCTCTGTAGCGTCTCCATCCTGTCTATGTCTTTTTGGAGATGGGGCCTCCAGAACTAAACACAGTACTCCAGATGAGACCTTACTAGGGACTTGTATAACAGTACCACCACTTCCCTCCTTCTGCTTGTTATACCCCTCCCTGTGCACCCTAGTATACTGTTAGCCTTTCTGACTGCTTTGTAGCACTGTTTAACCACTTTGTGGTTGTCTTCTATGACTACCTTTAGATAATTTTCCTCTGTGGTGGCCTCCAGTGTTACCCCATCTAGTTCATACTCAGCTCTAGGATTCCTTCTTCCTAGGTGCATAATCTTGCACTTTTTTGCATTGAAACCCAACTGTCATTCCTTGGACCAGTTTTCCAGCCTCTTCAGATCCCTCCTAATTTTTTCTATACCTTCCTGTGTATATACCCTGTTACATAGTATTGTATCATCTGTGAACAGGCTAACATTCCTTCTTATCTCCCCTACATTTTCCCTTTCCAGCATCATTGCATGTTCCCTTGTTTTAATGCATCTTTTCCTCTTAAAAATACTCACTTCTGTAACTTATTTAACCCAATGAGATATTTATAGGTCTCTATCATGTACTTCCTCTTCCCTCTCTTTTCCAGGGTGTACATATTCAGGTCCTTTAGTCTCTCAAGGTGTTCAAATGAATACCTTGAAGAGCATCAGGCCCAGGACTGACACCTGTGGGACCTCGCTTGCAACCCCATTGACCTTAGAGTATATACTGTTTAATACCAGCTTTTGGGTTTTCTTCTCAGCTAATTCCCTACCCATTTAGTGACATTCCCCCCAACACCTGAGTCCCCCAATTTCTTTATCAGCTTCTCTTGGGGGACAGAGTCAAAGGTTTTACTAATGCCCAGGTTTATGACATCCAACACTTGACTCTTATCCAATGCTCATGACACAGTGTTAAAGAGATGCACAAGGTTAGTGTGATAGAGCCTTCCCATCACATAGCCATGCTGTTTGCTGTCATGGAGTCCATGAGGCTCTAAGAAGCCAGCTAACTGCTCCTTGATTACAGTCTCAAGGAGCTTCCTAATGGTGGAAGGCAGGCTAACTGATCTATAATCCCCTGCCCTCCCTTTGCCTGCTCCTGTGCAGAGTTTGACAACTGCTACCCTCTGGTCTCTGGGGACTATGCCCATTTCAGCCAGGCAGTTGAATAGGCCTGCCAGAAGTGCTGCCAGAGCCTGACCCAGCTCCTTGTGTACATGCAGGTGCAAAACATTTGGTCCTGAAGACTTACCCAGTTGCAACCTCTTAATCCCCTTATGCACCCTTTCCTCTGTGATTCTGCCCATTTCCACATTTGTTCCCTACCCTACTTGAATGCTGCACTCTGGCAGCGCCTCCCTTCCTAGACTATGAAGACTGCAGAGAAGTGTTCATTCAGAATATTTGCTTTCTGCCCATCTCCTTCACAAATGTCCTGCCCTTTTTCAGTCTCTCTATTCTACCCTTGTTCTTTCTCCTTTCCCTGATATACATAAAGATGGCCTTGTCATATTACCTCACGACTTCTGCAATCTTTATTTCTATCTCTGCCTTGGCCCTCCTCATTGCCTTACTAGCTTTCTCTGTCTGGACAATGTAGAGCTCACTGCTTATCTCTCTCTGCTAGGCCTTGTATACTTTAAAGTCTGCCTTTTCCCCCCCCTCACTACTACCACAACCTCCCTAGAAAACCACATAGACTTCTCATGCCTCCTCCCCTTATGCACTTGTCTGAAGCAGCCTTTAGTTACAACTGGAATCCCTTCTTTGATATGCTACCACTTGCTACCTGTTCCCTCTAGCTGTTTGTATCCCACAGGGCTCTCCCTTAACTTCTCATCCATCCTCCATCCTCTCAAAGCCAGCCATCCTAAAATCCAGGACAATTGCCTGGTTCAACTGCCTTTGTGATTTCAGAGCTATGTTGAACTACACATTGTTGTGATTGCTCGACTCTAGTGGCTCTTCCACTGTTAACCCCCTTCCCCCATGTTGTCTCTGTTGGTCAGAACTAGGTCAAGAATGGTCCCATCCCTAGTTTGCTCCTCCACTGTGTGAGTCAGGAAACAGTCCTGGAAGGCATCCACCAATGCCTGATTTATGATATTCTGTACCACTGGGATGCTCCAGTCATTGTTTAGTATGTTGAAGTCTTCTAACAGTATCATTTCCGTATCAGCTACTGCATTCCTTATCTCTTCATCTAGAGCACTGATCACCTCTTTTGCCTGTCTAGAAGGCTTGTAGATCATTTCCAAGCAGACAACCCTCATCCATCCATGGTTAGCCTGGGTAAAACACTGGCTGAACAACAGGACACAGAAGGTAATTGTAAATGGAGTTCACTCTGAAGAAAGAGGGGCTACTAGTGGGGTACCGCAGGGTTCAATACCGGGTCCAGTCCTTTTTAATGTTTTTATAAGTGACATTTCAGAGGGACTGGAAAGAAAAGTATGCCTCTTTGCAGATGACACAAAGATCTGCAACAGGGTTGATACACAAGGAGGCATGGAAAGGATGAGAAGGGACTTGGCAAGGTTGGAGGAATGGTCAGAAGTATGGTAGCTTGTATTCAATGCAAAGAAGTGCAAAATAATGTATCTGGGGAAAAAAAAACAGGGGAAGATTACACAATGGGGGTGGAGGTAGTAACAACAAAAAAATGAAAAGAGTCCTGGGGGTAATCATATCAGATGACCATAAGGTTAGCAAGCAATGTGAGAAGGCAGTAGGGAGGGCTGGAAGGATACTGGGATGTATAGGGAGAGGCATCACCGGCAGAAAACAGGAAGTTGTTATCCCTCTGTATAGACAGTTGGTGAGACCCCATCTGGAGTACTGCGTCCAGTTCTGGATCCCCTATCTCTGCAAAGACATATGCAGGATGGAGGCAGTCCAGAGAAGGGCAGCTAAAATGGTGCAGAGTCTGCAAGAGAAGCCATACGAAGAGGACTAAAGGTGCTTAATATGTATACCCTTGAGAAGAGGAGGGAGAGGGGACACATGATAGAAACTTTTTAAGTACCTCAGTGGAATCAACAAAGTCCAAGAGGACAGCATCTTTCAGAAAAAGAGATGTGCAAGAACAATTGGACACAATTTGAAGATAGAGGGAGAACGGCTCAGGGGCAATGTGAGGAAGTATTTTTCACAGACAGGGTGGTGGATGCATGGAACGGCCTTCCTGAGGAGGTTGTGGGGTCTAAAACTGTGGGTGAATTCAAGAATGTATGGGACAGACATAAGGCAATTCTTGTGGGAGGTAGGAAGAAATAGGCTGTTGGTTAACTAGGATCTGCAGCTTATCCTGTAGTTAGGGGAAATGGGCAGACTAGGTGGGCCAAGCAGTCCTTATCTGCCATCAAAGTCTATGTTTCTATGTTAGCTGTCCCCATAGTGATTTTACCATGCACCCAACCCCTGTCCCCATATCCTCCATCACTCTGCTACCTTTCCTGAAATGCCATGCAACCCCCTCCTCTCCCCTTTACCCTGTCGCTCTTGAATAATGCAAAGCTAGGGACAGTGAAGTCCCATTTGTTTTTGAGTGGTGCCCACATATCTGTCACTGTCACTGCCAATATGTCAGGGATGCCATCTACTGCCATTGCCTGAAGCTTACTGATTTTATTTGGGTTAGGTCAGGAGTGATCAGTCTAGTAACAATGCAGGGTATGAGAGGTGTACCAGGTAGTGATTAGCTACAGTAGCATGGATTAATATGGCAGAGCAATAGTTATGTGCAAAAATTAGTTTGCTTCTGCTTTACAAGTATGCCACCCAAGTGGAATGAAGAAGACACCATCCGGTACCATATGTGGTTTAAACCAGGACAGGAAGCAAAGCTGTCCCTACTTCAACCTGGCACAATTATTGTGGTAAGCCATATTAACATACCCTGCAACAGTAGCCTTGAAGTCATGCCAGCACAAACTGACTGCAGGCATTCCATATAATGCTTCCTATTTTACAACACATGAACAACTTACAGGGGAAAAAAGCTAGCCACAATGTGACACACTGAAGAAAAATAATGTATTGAGCAATTGAACAATTTACCACCATGTGCCTAGAAATAAAAGTGCCTGTTCATTTTGTAACACCAGTTCTTCACAAGCCTCAGTGGGAAGCAAGCCAGAAGTAATATGCTAGCGGAAGCAGATGGTGCTTGCCTTTTTTTATTTATAAACATTTCAACTGCAAGTTGAGATGTTCTGTAATAGTTAAAAATCCCACACCAAGGAATCCATGCTTCACTATTTTTAAGTCAAAGGTAATCAAAATTAATATGCCAGTTGCACCTTAGTCATTTTACATGAAGGGGTATGCATGTGAAATGTCCTTCATATTTTACAACTTTCTCAACTGCTCAGACATTGATCTTTGATCTGAAACCTTTGCTTTTAAGGTTCCAAAAGTTACTGCAGCAGTACTAGTTACTTAGCCAAAAAATTTCATATTTCTTTTTAGCAGTAATTTATTCCTGATATTCTTAGATCTTTTACTTTGATATTTAAAGTTCATTCAGATATATTTATTTTTTGCCCTTCAAGTCCCCTGGTGTCCCACTCCTTTGGCCAACTAACATGCTCCTGCTCCCCCCTTGGGGTCACCACTCACTGCCAGCCCCCATCCAATGGCTCTGTAGACAGTCGGCCCTCCCATGTGTTCTAGTGTATCCCTGTCAAGGGGTGGGCCTTTCTTCTGCCACCAAAGAGGACAGAAGCATCTGATATCAGTAGGAGTATTAGGCAGTAGGGGCAGTGTGCTGTGGGCTTGGTGTCATGGGGAGAAACAAAGAGCCATCATCCAGTGTGCTAAGGTGGGGATTTTCCTGTTTTCATCCACCATCCACCTTCCTTACACGCAGGCATTGTGTTGGGAGGGCATGGAAGCTTGTAGTTACCTACACCACCAAGTGGCTGTCTGTTGGGCCTCCAATAGGAGCCTCTCTAAAACCACTGCATACCAAACCCATCCCCAGGGAAGAGGGCATAAGTACAGACACTCTTTCACTCTCCCCACAAGCCTCTGCTCCCGATGCCTCAGGCTCATGATACGAACTCGGTTTGCCAGCATGCTGAGTGGGCACCTCAACACCTTAAATCCAGCATTCAGCTGTTTTCAATAAATGATGTTATAGCATGTATCTTCAATAAAGATGCCCCCCCAACTTTTAAAAATCTTATTCCCTGAGGTCGCACTGAGTAAAAATGCACAGAGAAGATGTAATGAAAAGCTAAGCATTTATTTACCTCTTAGAAGCCAGTTGTGCAGCAGCTCATATCTAGAATTACAGACTGATACTCCAGAACTTCCATTTAGTCAAGGAGCACACTCCCCCATTTAAATGCTCCACATGTATGTTTTGCAGATCTCTGATTGTGAGCCTGTGAGCTCTTTCCAGCAGAAGCAGGCCCCTTTTCAGAGTGTGTTGTGTTCCCAGACATGTGACTGTGACACAATAATCACCATATATCAACGTTTTTCTAGAATGTATTTCTGATGACTAACAAGTCTGCACCAACTTAGTCTACTTACATGATTATGGACCTTGCAAGAGATCAGGAACCTCAAAAAAAAATTACAGAGTCAACTAGCTTGCTTTAATAATGAAATATATCAGGAAGAACAAGCATTTGTCAATGCCAAATGTTTGCTTGCTGGCATTGGCATTGGTAGTGTAGGAGTTAGAGAGCTGCATAATAGGAATGGCAGTGAAGTATTGAACTGAAGCCAACCCCACCAGCATCCTGCAGAGACTGACAGGCATTGGGGTGTGCCTTTGGGTCATCAGGCATAATGGCCACGCCATTTCACCACACCCTACCCTGCAGACACAGACAAATGTCACGGTGTGCCTTGGGGTCTTTGGCCCTTATGCTCACCCCATTCCATCAGGAAATACAGTGAGATGGGTGCTGTATAGGAGAATGGGGTGAACTTTGGGGCTGAAAAGTCCAAGGCACACCTTGATGCCTGTCACTGGCTGCAGGGTGTGGAATGGTATGAGCATTACAGGCGAGAATCCCAAGTCACACCCCTGATGCCTGTCAATCTGCACAGGGTGGGGTGTTATGGTCAGAAACCCTAATGCCTCAGGTGTTCATTGGCATTTTGACTCCAAATTTTCAACATTTTTTTTTGTGACCCCCACCTTATGAACAGTGGCAATATCAGTTTGTTAGCCGAAAGCTGATTTTGCTCAGCGACTATGCCATTTGGCATCACAGGTGCGAAAACTCATTTCAAACAGAATGTGAAAAATGACAGCTGTACTGTTCACGGGGAGGTGAAAAATGACAATGTTGAAAATCTGCAGAGAAAATATTAAAAAAACTGGTGAAGTCACGACCATGCATAGAAAATGCGCAATGCACACCCATAATGCAATTAGTTTGGGGATTTTTTACAGCAGATTGTCAACACAGGGATTTTGAAACCTCCACTCATGAACAGTGTCACTGTGATTTTCTTAATCTGTCCCTAACAGTGATTTCCCACAGCGACCAGGCATTTCTGCACTGGAAGTGCGAAAACACATTTCAGCTATGGTGTGAAAAATGACAGCTGTACTGTTCATAAGGAAGTGTGGAAAAATGCCAGTGGTGAAAATCTGGACAGAAAATATTAGAAATCCATGAACTTACGAGGGTGCATGGAAACTGCGCCAATGAGTAAGCTCAGTAACAGTCATTTATGGACTTTTTCACCAAATTTTAACATAGCCATTGTAACACCTCTGCTCATGAGCAGTGTCTGCATCGAACATTGATTTGCACCTGTCTAGCCATTGTGCGCTCATGTGCGAAACACGTTGGGCAAGATGTGAAAATGACAGCTGTACTGCTCATAAGGAGATGTGGTAAAATGGCAATGTTGAAAATCTGGAGTGAAAACATTGAAAATTCATGAACTTCTGGCGTGCGTAGGAACAGCATAACGCATGCTCGTAAAACAGTCATTTGTGGGAATTTTTCACAAAATTTTCAACATAGGGTTTTTGGGGGCCTACCTCATGAACTGCAACACTGTCATTTTGTAAATCGGTCCCGAAAGGTGGTTCCACGCAATGACCGCGAAATCATCTTTCAGGCCCGATTAACAAAATGATAGTGACAGAATTCATGAGGTGGGGTCCCAAAAACCCCATGTTGAAAATTTGGTGAAAAAATTCCCCAAAATGCCTGAGATGTGCATCAATGTTGAAAAAACCCTATTTATTACATTATACAGCTTACCAGCATTTCCTCAGTTTGTGGTCGGCTTTGAAGAGTGCAGACGTGTTCCCGGTCCACCGAAGATCATCGCGCTGGACTCCGGAGGTAAGTATGGGGTGAGGTGGGGGTGTGGGAGGCAGGATGCACAGAGGGTGAACACGGTGGGGGTCAGGACAGTCAGAGAGGAAGGTTTTTTCTTTTCAGGTGCTTTTCTTTTTTAGGAGGACGAAGCAGGACTTGTGCCATGCTGGAGTGGGCTCCCAGTGTGGCAGCTGGAAGGCTGTTTGGGGGGCAGTGGAGCTGACAGGGGATTGGACACCCCTGTTGGCCATACGGATTATTGCCACGCTGGGGTGGGCTCTCAGAGTGGTACTCGGTAGTCTCTTGGGGGGAAGGTAAACAGTGGAGCCAACGGGGGATTGGGCACCCCCGTCAGCCAAACTGAATGTTGCCACGCTGGGGTGGGCTCCTAGCATGGCACCTGGAACTCTGTTGGGGGGGGAGTGCAGCAGAGCCAAAGAAGGGATCGGGTACCCCAATCGGCCATACAGTGTGCACGTGGTGGGGGAACACATGAGCAAGCAATATGCATGTGTGTGTGTGTGTGTGTGGGAGGAGCGCATGAGCAGGCACGATCTTATCACTGCTCGTTGAAGCATAGCTCTCCCTTTCAACTGTACGGTACTGCATTTTCAACTGCTGTTATAGACATCTGCAGCATTCATTGGTGAACTGTGGCCGCTCCTGCAAACACACTGACTGAATTGGAAGACAGGGTGCCACACCTACGAAAACTCGGATGATGGCACTATGTTTCTTGCACATGCATGCAAGCAAACATAAAAATGGATATATTGATGTTTTTGTTTATTGCTACTGCCAACTAGTTTTATTTAATTTTTTTGTGAACAAGTACTGCTGTTATGAAGAAAAGCTGCACCTACTGATGTGCTCTCCTCTTATCAGTACTAAAGTAATTGATGTGCATTTTGTAGGGCAAAACAATATTTTTCTCATGTACCTTACAATAGTTTAAATCAGCTTGTAAATACTCTGCCACCAGTTCCTGATTGCAAGGCCACCCGCTGTCATCTCACGGGCAGCCACTCGCTGTCTTGTCCATCATAGGTTAATGTACCTGCCAACCACTACCTAAATCAGCAGGGTACATTAGCATATAGCAGACAAGAGAACAGGCAGATTCCCATGAGATGGAATGCACAACACTAAACAGGAAGTGGCGGAGGACCATTTACAAGCTCATTTACAATAAACTATTGTAACGTACATAAACAAAATGTAATAAAAACACAAATCGGCATGTTAATACTTTATTATGGGAGGTGGGGCACTACAGTATATACAGTTTTCCTTTAAAACCAGTTGTGGTAAAAAAGACTATTCCAACTACGTCTCCAACACGTGGTATGCTTTGCCAAACTTAATCAAACACTTGACAAATTTTTTTGTCAAGGTCCAACAAATCAGTCTATGATTCTCAAACAGGTGTGTGTAATTGGTCTTAAGATACTTACCATGGCACTATAATTGCTGGTTGTGGTTGATTAGAACACAAAGCCAGTTTCTAAAAGCCTCCATTACACAGACCCCTGACAAAACTCTGATAAGCAAAGTGCTGGGGTACTTGCACATGTTTATTTTTATCCCACTCAGAACTGTCATGTCCTATTATTTTTATCAGTTTAGTAATGGACTGTGATATCCCGTGACATAGGTGACCACAATTGGGTGCATAAAAAAATGGTGACTCAATCACGGCTCATGTCATTAGGGCTACCAACCAGAGAGGAGACCAGACGGGGTTGCACATATAGTGACAGGATGTCACTACATGTATAAGCACATGGGGGAAGCGAGTATGCTCAGTGAGGGGCAGAAGAGGATGGAGGATTTGTGAGGAGTGGTGCCACGGTGAGCTGCTGAGCTTGCCCCATGGCATGGTGGGTGGGTTCAGGGCTGGAGTGCAAATGGTGCTGAGTCCAGGTGCAGGTACTTTTTGTTGCCCCTAGCCCAAATTTTGTTTTCAGTTTTGCACCTTCCCACGACCCCCCCTGGGTTGAGAATCCTTTAGTAGGGGTGGTGGGGTGAAACCCCAGAAAGTGCGGGGGGCACAGCCACATAAAACATTAAAATCGAAGTCAGCCCTTTGCTGTTCTCTGGAGGCACATCACCAAAATTTACTTTCGGCGATGTACAGTTGCCCTAATGGCGATCGCCTGTCAGCGGTCGTCGATATGACATAGAACCACTGACTGCACATCTTGCAACTTTTGTCAAAGACCCAGTGTTTCGTTTTGTGTTGACTACAGTGCATACACAGTGAGTGCACAGTCTGCTTGTTTGTAATCCTCCATTACACACACACTGCATTATATACGAGTATGGGTAATGGAGAATTGCTTGTGATAGAACATCCACAGGCAAAATACAGTATACTGATGTTATTGATCAGCCCTGCTCTTACCTCTCAACCACAGTTCTGTTAACTAGTGATTAAATGCTGCAAAAAAAATTCATTAATGCAGGCATTAGTGTTAAAGAATGCAAATCACACAAAGTAGGGAAAATAAAAGCATTAGGGTTTGGGGGCTTGGGAGTCTAGGTAAATTCAGAGGAGTGGTATGTTTTGGGGTTATCAACCCAAATACCCACTCCTTCTCCTCCTCCTCCTCCTAGCCTCCTGCCTAAATCACAAGGTGCAGGTCCAAACCTGGTAGGAGATAAATTAGGAAACAAAGGGTGGTAGTTAATGGCACTCATTCTAAAGAGGAGAGTGTGATGAGTAAGGTATCACAAGGCTCAGTACTGGGACCAGCCCTCTTCTATATCTTTGTAAGAGATGTTGCAGAAGAAATAACAGAGAAGGTGTGCCTTTTTGCAGATGATATCAAAATCTGCCATAGGGTGGACACTCAGAAAGGGGTATAAAAAAATGTGAAGGAATCCTGAAACACTCATGGAATAGTCAAAAGTATGGCAGTTGAGACTCATGCCAAAAAATGCAAGGTAATGCACCTATGACATAAAAACCCCAAAGCTGAGTATAAGATGGTGGATGTAGTATGATAGACACCAAGCAACAAATTGCCTTAGGGATGATCACATCTCTGGTCCTCAAGGTAGCAAGGCAGTATGACAAAGCATTGGGTAAGGCTAGTGGAATGCTGGGTTGCATAGGGAGGGGAGTCTCCAGTAAGAGGAGGGAGGTGATTCTGTCATCACATCACTCACTGGTGTGGCCACATTTGAAATATAATGCGTACATATTTGGAGACACACCTCAGAAAGGACATAGACAGAGTGGTAGCATTCCAGAGGAAGGCAATAAATGTGGTACATAGTTTGCACGAACAGCCCTATGAGAAGAGGTTGCTGAATCTAAACATGTACACCCTAGATGAAGGGGTGGGGAGCGAACAGGCTACAGACAGGGAGATTTTTTCAAATGAGCAAGGAGCATGCAATGAACTGGGGGGGGGGTAAATTCAAGAGTGATGTGAGAAAATATTTTTTCACTGAAATGGTAGTCGATGCCTGGAATAGACACTTGAAATAGATTGCCATCAGAAGTGGAGGGAGCCAAAACAGTGGGGGGCTTCAAGCATGCATAGGATAGACATACGGGTATATTAGATGGGAATTGGGGGGAGGGGTCGATGAAGGCCAGATAGGTTCATACTAAGGTTTATACTAAGGATCTGTACAAAAAGAATAGGTAGGGAACATCTGAGCAGATTAACTGGACTATGCAGTCCTTTTCTTTCAAGAGGTTTGAGTGTCTCAAAAAACATCAAAAAAAGTTATGAAGAAACATGTCTGAGGGCTATGAAGAAATGGGATAAGTGATTAATGTGAGTGAGGGAAAGAGAAAGGTACCCACAAGTAGTGCCATTGATGAGGGGACCCAGGTCACATGACTTCAGCTAGCCCATAGTGTGACTATAGTCCAGAAGATATATTTTTCTTTTTTTTTTTCAATAGCAGCCCTTTTTCTGCCTCAGGCTTTCAGGCCCCCTTCTGCCACCAGATGCCAAGCCCCATCACCCACCCTTCTAGGGACCTACCTTGAGCCTGTGGTACCCCTTCAAATTCCCCCTTCCCATGGTGGTGCCAGAAGGGGGAGAGCCATTCCCTCCACTGAGATTGTCAGTCAGTTTGATGGTCCAGTGCCCTATTGGTGCAGCAAGGCCTGTGACAACTGGCAGGTTCATCCTGCCATGGCACCATGTTTTTTCTCCTATTTTCTGCCACACACCACACATGGTGTCAACACATGTCCATGTGGAGGCATGAACATGACAATATTGGATGGCAACCCACCCTTGTGAGCCACTCACACTCTTCCATGGTCAATGAGTGGCATGACATGGCCTTTTCTGTTGAACAGTGGCTGAATAATTGAGGTGCAAAAATCAGGGTTTAACGTAGAATTGCTTACTAAACCCTAATATGCATCATCATCATCATCATCAATTTATTTATAAAAGGTGCCCTTCCAAAGCTCAGGGTGCCTGAACAATCCATACACAGATAAAACATCACAAATTGTCATAAAACCTAATATAAACAACCCCTGAAATATAATTAAATATTTCCTTATAAAAATCAGTACCATTAGTCCCAATCAGGCCCCATTAAAGGCCTGACAAAAGAGGTGAGTTTTAAGGGCAGACTTAAATCCTTCAACATTCAGACTATCTTGTATCCGACGAGGTAGAGCATTCCACAGGGTAGGAGCCATAAAGGAAAAAAGATTGTGCTCCAGATGTCTTCAGACATACCCTGGGAATCTTTAGCAATCCCTCGTTGGAGGATCGGAGTTGACGGGAGGGGCAGTAAGGCTGCAGAAGATCTTGCAGGTAGCAGAGTCCCTGGTCATGTAGGGCTTTATAGGTCAACAATGTGACCTTGAAGGTTTTCTGCCACTGTACTGGCAGCCAGTGCAGTTCACACAGCACAGGTGTTATATGACTGGATCTAGGGGCTTCAGTTAATAGCCTGGCTGTCACATTCTGCACCAACTGCAAGCAGCAGATATCCACCCCCGGTAGCCCTAGGTAGAGGGCGTTGCAGTAATCAAGACAGGTGGTGACAAAGACATGAACCAAGGTAGGAAGCTCTTCAGATGGAATCAGATGCTTCACCCTGTCAATATTTCTTAGATGATAAAAAGAAGATTTAACCACTGCCGACACCTGTGATTTCAAGGTCAGGCCCTCATTGAAGATCACACCTAAGTTACGCACCTGACTCGTGGCATGCAACGGGACACCCCCAAGCCGAGCCTGGTGGGTTGTCCCATCCCTGCTTCAACCGTCCTATAATCTAGGTCCAACACCAACACCTCCATTTTCCCAGGGTTTAACCGCAGCCAACAAGCACTCATCCAGTTCTGTATCTCATTTAGGCAGTTGTTAAACACAGAGACAGTATCTATCACCTGCACGGGTACAAAAGACATGTACAGCTGAGAATCATCTGCACAGCAGTGAAAACTCAAGCCGTACCATCTTACAATGTCTCCTAATGGCAGCATGTACACTGCAAACAACACTGACTACAACACCGAGCCCTGCGGCACCCCACAGGGCAGACAGTGAGGGGCCGAGGAATAAATCCCCGACACCACTCTCTGAGTTCTGCTCTTGAGGAAGGATTGAAACCAGCTGAGGACTGCCCCCCCCCCGTCCACAGAAAAACCACAGGCACTCAAGTAGCACACCATGGTCTACAGTGTCAAACGTTGCTGAGAGATCAAGGAGAACCAAGATGGTACAGGCCCTCCAATCTCTGGCCATCAGGAGATCATTTTGTACCAGAACCAGGGCCGTCTCAGTGCTATGCCTTTTTCTGAAATCTGACTGGAGAGGATCATAGATATTGTGGCTGGATAAATGATCCTTCAGCTGCAGAGGGGCCACTTTCTCAATAACTTTACCTACAAAAGGTAAGTTTGAGACTGGTCTGTAGTTTGCTGGACAGTCCTGGTCAAGGGAGGTTTTTTTCAGGAGGGGCTGGACCACTGCCTCCTTTAAGAAATCTGGAAAGATCCCTCTCTCTAATGACATCCTTACTATTCCAGTAAGGACCAGGGTGATCATCTCAACACACCCTACAAGAAGGTGTGTTGAGCCTGGGTCCAGACTATAGCAAGTTGGCCGCAAAGTCTGGATAATCCACACTATATCCATGATTACCAGTTGGCCGGAGGTAGACCAGGTTTACTGTGTGTTAGTACCACATGATTGATGACTGCAAGGACCAATGGGGAGGCTGATCTCATCCCTGCTGGAGGCAACCTTATCAGCAAAAAGCTGGGCAAACTCATCGCACTTTTCTTGCGACAATGCTCGACCAGACTGCAAATAAGCTGGATTGCACAGTCTGCCCACAGTCCAGAAGAGCTGAGCTGGTCTGGTCTTAGCTACGGCAATTTTCCTGGACAGGAATTCTGCCTTGTTACAGGAAATTGCTGATTAGTAAACCTCATAATGGTAAAACAATCTAAGTCTGTCCTCCTCCAGGTTAGTTTTCCACCAGTATCTCTCCAACCTTTTCCCTAATCTCTTCAACTCTCACAGTGTCCCATCGTATCATGGGACACCTGGGAAAAGGATTAAAGGGTGAACACACAGCAGAGCAATGATATCCAGGGCCCCTGATATTGCCCTATTACAGGCGACAACCAGGTTCCCTGGGTCACTACTATCATTCAGAATTCCCGAAAGGTCAAGTACCATCATTAGGCATTCTGAAGTAACTCCTCCTAAAGGACAGTACTGTACTATTTCCTTTGAGGTAGGCCTAATCTGGGGGGGGTCATGAAACTGAATCGCAGGGCGTGATGGTCAGACCATCCAACAGGATCCTCCTCCTCCACATCAGAGATTTCCATCTCCAGTAGGAACACCAAGTACAATGAGTGCCCCCTCTGTGGGTTGCGGAGGTAACTACCCATGTCAGGCCCAATGATTCCGCCAATTGGAAGCATTACTGTGCCTGTATATTATATAATTCTTTGCAAAAAACTGCATTAATGCAACAATTAGGGTTCAGATTAAATCAACAAAACACTCACCCCACTGCAGTAACAGAAAAGCTGAGATGTGATGTAGAGAGGTGTGTATGTTTCATGAGTGTATAGAATGGGGTGAGCAATAGGGTTGACAACCCCAAGGCAGACTCTACCCATCATTCACTTCAGGGGCCGGGCAGGGGTGTTAGGGTTTGAAACCCTGACATCACATTTCTCTACTTTTGTTGGTTTAATCTGCGCCCTAACTGTTGCATTAATGCAGTTTTTTGCTAAGAATGTCATTACTTTTTGAGATAGTATAATCGTATCCTTATTTGCCTGTGAGAGGACAGGGTCCTCCGTGTCCTGCACCCCCATCTCTCCATAGATGCATATATGTATGTTGCCCTCTGGGCCCTGTGCTCCCACTTGTAGGACAACAGCAAACAAATTGTCAGTCTAGTCTTCTTATTACACTACCTCAAGTACCCGGTACTGGAAATGTTGAAATCCCTGGCAAAATGTGATCCCATGCCACCGCAATGTCATTCCATGCCACAAGTGTGAAAACACAGTTTGGCCAGGATTATAAAAATTACAGCTGTCACATTCATGAGGCAGTGTTAAAAATGGCTATGTTGAAAATTTTGGGTCAAAATATTTTAAATTATCGAAGTTACAAGCAAGCATAGGAAAATAGTAATGGATGCACATAGCTTTGCCATTGTTACATATTTTGACACCAAATTCTCAACATAGCCTTCTTATGACCACACCTCATCAACGAGGGTGGTGTAAATGTTCAAATCCCACCCAAAAGGCAATTTTGTCAAGTGACCGTGAAATCTCCTTTTGGGCCGGATTTGCATAGTTCCACTGACATTGTTCATGAGGTGGGGTCCCAAAAAGCCCATATTGAAAAATGTGGACTCAAAATATGCAAAAATGGCAAAGTTATGCCACAAAGTTGAAAACCCCATTGAAATACATTGAACCACATTTACTTTACTTTCTCATGTAGCAGTCGGCATTTCTAGCAGCAAGACATGTCTTTGATCAGAGACTTGATCCTCACTCTGGATAAGGGTGTGAAGGGGTGCGGGGTGGTGAGTGCTCCTTGGGAGGTCTGGGTGGGGGGGACAGATCAGTGAGGGACCGTTTTTCTGTTCTACAGGTTAAAAAAAGACATAGAGGGACCATTTTCTTTATTACAGGCAGGACGGCAATTGAGGGGGTGCCAGTAGATACAGGGAAAACAGATGTAAACCAGGACAGCATTGGAGGGTGGGAGGTGCCACTAGACACCAGGGAAATATCTTGCAAATATGAGAATGGCAATTGGAGGGTGAGGGGTGCCACTAGATACCATGGAAACATTATAGATTACGAGGACAGCTATTGGGGGGGGGTGCCATTAGACAACCAGGCAAATAAAAAAAAAAACAATACAGGGATATCAATCAGTGGGTGAGGGGTGCACCACTACACAGCAGGGAAAAGGTGCTGGGAAACAAGAAAGGATTTACCCCTCAGGAAAAAGGATATTTTTTGTGACTTCTGATACAAAAAAAAAGAGAATCTTTTTTTTTTTTTGTATCATGAGTCAGGAAATAAGATTTTTAATCTTAAAAAATCAACATTTCAAGGGCATTTCTCTGACAGTTAAGTGCAGAATCCAGCTAACGGGGTCCCTATGAGCCAGATACATGTGTTGGTCTCTCTCCAGGATGTCATTTTTGCGGCTTTTGAATTTTTAAAAATTTTTTTTGAAGAACGAAAAATAAGATGGTGGCATATGAGAAAAGATTTTTTCACATGAAAGAAGATCCGTCAATACAAAAAAAGATCCTTTTTTCATATGACCCAATTCTTGTTTCATTTTTTGCATCTAACTTGAAAGTGCCTACTGGGCATGCTCAGAACTGAAATTTGAAAAATCTGTAACTTTGGAATGGATTAATATTTTTTCACTAAACTAGCAAAAGGCACATCTGCAGGCCAAGCCCTTTCTGCCCTGAAAATATCAGACCAAAATGTATAAACAATCTGGGTGCTAGAGGTGCACAAAGAAAACAGCAAAAAAAAAAAAACCAATGAAAATCACTTTTTCACACTATCCAGATCTCGGAATCCACACATCCAATCTGAACAAATGTTGATATGTTTAGAGACCTACCACACAGGACCATGTATGCAAACTTTCAAGCAATTCAATTGAATGGGGGCAAAGCTATTAACGTGCAAAATTTGGGGTTTAACATTAAACATCCTACACACCCCTAACTATGCACCACTATAATAAAGTATGGGCAACAGTTAAAACTCATTTATTTATACACCCTTAGTGTGGCATACCTGAATAAACTACTCAGTGTTCAGTCTAGTTGTTTTTGTGGTATCACATGTTAATCAAGTCAAGTCAACTTTATTTTTAAAAGCACTTTTCAAATACCAAAGTGCCGATACATCATAAAACCATAAATGTAAACAAATAAAACACATCAATGTAAAATAGGCAGCATAATAAATAACCACTAAACATCATCCCCAAAAGCTAGATTAAATAAATAGGTTTTCAATGAGGAGATCTCGGTGGACAGGCACTCTCTAATCCAGCGAGGTACAGAATTCCACAGGGTAGGGCTACAAAAGGAAAGGCCCTAGCCCCAAAGTCTGAAGATGGACCCTGGGAATCTGTAGAAATCCCTCATCAGAGGAGTGGAGTGGGTGAAGGGGGCAGTAGGGCCAAAGGAGATCTTGCAAATAACACAGTCCCTGTCCATGTGGTGTCTTATAGGTCAGCAAAGTGACCTTGAAGGTGATCATCCATCACACAGGCAGCCAGTGTAGTTCGTGCAGCACAGATGAGACATGGCTAGATCTTGACAAACCTGTAATAAACTGGCTGCCACATTCTGCACCAGCTGCAGGTGACAGATGTCCACCCCCGAGAGCCCTAGATATAGAGCATTGCAGTAATCAAGGCATGAGATCACAAAGGCATGGACCAATATTGGGAGGTCATCGGGCAGGACCAGGTGTTTTATCCAGGTGATGTTCCTCAGATGGTAAAAAGAGACTTGACGACTGCTGACACTTGAGATTTAAGTCAGCTCACCATTAAGCACAATGCCCAGGTTCCACACCTGTTCGGAGCATCTCAACTGGTTGTCCCCCAGCATAAGGCCAGATGGCTGAACAGGAAATAACCCCTCTACCCGATGACCTGGGTCCACTACCAATATCTCAGTCTTATCCGGGTTCAATCTCAACCACTTAGCACTCATCCAGTCCTGGATCTCAGTTAGGCAGTTGTTAAAGACCGAGATAGCATCATCCTGTCTGGGTACAAAGGACATATACAGCTGAGTATCATCTGCATAGCAGTGAAAACTGAGCCTGTATCTCCTTATACTGTCTCCCAATGGCAGCATGTACACTGCAAACAACATGGGGGACAGCACAGAACCCTGTGGTACCCCACAGACCAGGGAGAAGGGGGACGAGGAAAAAATTCCAGACACCACCCTGTGTCCTGTCTGTGAGGAAAGAATGAAACCATTTGAGGACTGTCCCCAACAGTCCACAGAGTAGTCGCAAGCATTCCAGCAATACCCCATGGTTCATGGTGTCAAATGCTGCAGAGAGATCAAGAAGGACCAAGATCAAATGGCTCCTCCTATCTCTCGCTATCAGGAGATCATTAAGTACCTGAACCAGAACCATCTTGGTACTGTGCCTTTTCTTGAAACTGGAATGGAGAGGATCATAGACCTCGTGGGTGGTAAGAGAGTCCTTGAGCTGCAATGTGACTACCTTCTTGATAACCATGCCCACAAAAAGAGCAGGTTGGAGATTGGTCTGTAGTTTGCAAGACAGTCTGGGTCGAGGGAAGATTTCTTCAAAAGGGGTGTCACCACTGCCTCCTTTAAGAGGTTTGGGAACACACCCTTATCCAAAGAGCACCAGACTATTTCTGCTAGGACTGTCCCGATGACCTCCACACACCCCACAAGGAGGAGGGTTGGACCAGGGTCCAAACTACAGCAAGTCGGTCACGTGCCCCGAACAATCTTCATGATATCCGTGATCACTGGCTGGTCATAATTCAGCCAGACAGGCTGGGTGCATGTGATCTCACACCAATCACCACTACACTCATTTGAATGGGTCAAGCAGATCTCCGACCTGATGGTGGCAACCTTATCTGCAAAGAATTGAGCAAACTCATCACACTTAGATTGTGAAGAGGCTCTCTGATTCTGAAGACAAGCTGGATTACACAGCCTGTTGACTATCCGGAAGAGCTGAGCTAGTCGATTCCTTGCTGCAGCAATCTCCTTGGACAGGAACTCTGCCTTCTTACAGGAGATTGCTGACTGATAGTCCAAGTAATGGGCCATCAGTCTAAATTTGTCCTCCTCCAAGCCAGATTTCCACCAACAATGTTCCAACCTTCGCCCCACTATCCTCAGCTCCTTCAAGGTCCCATTGAATCAGGGGGACTGAGGATGAAGAGTCAGTGGGTGAACCTGGACAGGAGCTAAAGCATCCAGGGCGCCCGATACTGCACTATTATAGTACTCCACCAGGTCTCCTGGATCCAAGCATTCCAACAGTCTACTTGATAAGTCCAGCACCACCATCAGACCCTCAGTGGTTACCCCCCCTTAAAGGGTAGTACCGGACCATCTCTGAAGGGACAGGTCTAGTAGGGGGAGCCACAAAACTGAACCTTATAGAGTGATGGTCAGACCATCTGACTGGTTCCACTACCAGGTCGGAGACCTCCATCCCCAGGAGGAACACCAGGTCCAGGGAGTGACCCTGATAATGAGTTGCAGTGGTAACTACCTGTATGAAGCCCAACTAAATCATCAGTTGGAGGAAGTTCTGACCAAAAGACGAGACTTCAACGACGATCCAGGCAGTAGGTTTCTTAAAAAAACTTATTACACACTGTTGTCCATTAATTGTCCTTTATATCTCTTGTAGTGTGTGCTGCATATTGTTGTAATACTGCAGCTTTAAGTACAGGGACACTGGAAAGTTGGCAGTACACCACGTAATCATATACACAAATGGAGCTCACCAGTGAAGCAGCTGAATAAATTACATTCAAAACAGCACAAAGAAGCAGTGTCAGATGACCTTGTTATGGTCCAAGTGAAGAAGCAGATAGAGGTGGAGCAAGTCAAACTGTACTGCCAATTAAAACAAACAGCAGATCAAACAGTACGAGCCTTAGGAGCCTCAAACACAACACCCACTGTAAAACTGTGCCTGGAATTTTGTTGTAGACTCACCAGTCTCTGAGAAAAACTATATCTTCTGCATATTCTTTCATTTTACTGAGTTTCTGCCCAAAGTTGTATAAAAATATTAAATTTTTTAAGTAGTGACTCTCAAGAATACTAATAATTTAGCATAGAATCATAGCAATCCGACAGCAGAAAAGGACTCCAAAGACCCATCGAGTCTGCCCCTTCCTCCCCCCTACTCATCTCTTTTTCCACAGGCCCTCCCCTTCCCCCAGTTACCAACCCCATACATCTGTCCCATGCCCTCTTGAATCCCTTCACCATTTCAGCCCCCACCACCTCCTCTAGTAGTTTGTTCCAGGCCTCTACCACCCTCTCCATGAAGAATCGCCCCCTCACATTGCCTCTATATCTTCCTCCCTCCAGTCTTAAGCTGTGTCCTCTAGTTTTAGCCCCCTCCTTCCTTTTAAATAAGCTCCCCTCCTTCACCTTATTGAGCCCCTTCACGTACTTAAAAGTTTAAATCATGCCCCCACTCTCCCTTCTGGTCTCCAGTGGGTACAGATCCAATTCCCTACACCTCTGTTCATATGGCTTCCCCTACATACCATGCACCATCTTAGTTGCCCTTCTCTGAACCCTCTCTTTCCCATCCATGTCCTTGCATAGGTGCAGTCTCCAGAACTGGACCCTGTACTCCAGGTGCAGCCTTACCATGGCTTTGTAAAGAGGCATCAATATCTCCCTCCTTCTGCTTGTTATGCCCCTCCCAATGCATGCCAACATTCCATTCACCTTCCCCACAGCTTTGCTGCATTGGCTACCTACCTTACAGTTGCTTGATATTATAATCCCTAGATTCCTCTCCTGCTCTGTAGTTTTTAATTTCTCCCCTTCCCCAGAATGTAAGCTGTTCACAGGTTTTTACACCCCAAGTGCATCACAGCACACTTTTTGGCATTGAATTTCAGTTGCCAAGTTTCCAACCACCCCTCCAGAATCTTCAGGTCCTGCCTCATGGCTTTCTCCACCCCTGGAGTGTCCACCCTATTAAAGATTTTTGTATCATAGGCACACCCTTCCCTCCAGCCCATCTGCTGTATCACTAATGTAGATATTAAAAAGAAGGGGTCACAGTACTGACTCCTGGGACACCCCACTCAACACCCTCAGCCTCACCCTGGAGTGCACCCATTTACCACCACTCTCTGGCTTCTGCCTTCCAACCAGTTTTCCACCCACCTAGTTATTTTCCATCCCACCTCTAAGCTTTCCAGCTTATTTACTAGCCTTCTGTGTGGGATGGTGTGGAAGTCCTTACTGAAATTCAGATAGGCTATGTCCACTGCCGCTCCCTGGTCAACCATCTGCATCACCCAATTAAAGAACTCTATCAGATTCATCTGACATGACCTCCCATTAATGAAGCCGTGCTGCCTATCATCCTGCAGGCCACTATGCACCAGGCAGTCCACCACCGTTTCCTTTATTAGTGCCTCCATTACCTTACCCACCACTGAGGCGAGGATGACCAGGCGATAATTCTCCACCATCTTCTTACTGTCCCCCCTTATGCAGTGGTACCACATCTGCCCTCCTTCAGTCCCTTGGCACCCACCCTATATCCAGGGACAAGTTAAACAGTCTCATCGGTGGGGCAACCAGCTCTTCCCTCAGTTCCCGGAGTACCCATGCTGACTTACTTTTGGATATAAAACAAGGGTGAAGTGGGTGAGGGGGTTCACTGGTTCATCTCATTCGCTGCCCAGTTCAGTTTCGATTTACAGTCAATAATTTGTAGTAGAGTCCCTGAATTCTCTGGAATCCATTAAGTTTAAACAATTCAGAATTTTGAAAATTCCAGTTCTGAGTCCAGTTCCATTCTTCTTCTGATTAAGGCATTTGAACAGAATCTGAGACAGAATTGGAAGTTCTGAATCTGTATCCTAATGCTGACTGGATTAACAAACCTCCCACCCAGGCAGTAAAAAAGAGACAAATACTCAAACAAAGAAACCTGTTCAATACCCTTCTACATCACCTACATCACTTACTTTTAGAAACCCACCTGTAGTAACCTTGCCTCCTACTTTTCATAACTTAGGTGTAATCCTTGTATAGCAAATACTATAGTTGTGGTGAGAAGGATATGCAATGTGACCACACCCAAAAAAGGCAGTTAAATTCATGCTCTTATGGATCATATCAAAAATTCAATATAACCAAAAACCCTTGGCGGATTCAGGTTGGGCCAAATTAGGGATACACAGACTTGAAGATGTTCTGAACCCATAAACTAATTCCCTTCTCTCATTTGAAGACATAAGGGCCAAATTTAGTATCCATAAATTCCAGTTGTATGCCTTCTTGCAATTGAGATGCTTTAACCATTGGGATCCTACATGGGAATGACACACTACCAGATAGCAAGGAATGGAATCAAATAATCACTTTAACACTAATGAAGAAAAGGAGCAAGTTATGTATACAAATTGTTATCCAATAACAGTGATTTAGGATTAGAAGATATAAAAGGCAAACAGAAAGAATAATTAAATGTATCCTTCTCAACAGAATGGTCCAATAGTTTGTCCAATGCACTGAGATCTAATAGGGAAACACAAGGGAGATTAATCCAGTTGGAAATTCCACACATGAATTACTACCTCTATACCCAGTAGCAACTGGAAACTATGGGAATCTTAATGGATAGACCTTGCTGAAGATGTAGTGAGTTACATGCCAATTTAACACATATGCTGTGAGAATGCACCAAGATCACCTCCTCATGGTCCCAAGTTATAACATTTTATTCAAATATTACTGGCCAAAAATTAGGAATGCCTCTCTCAATGTTTCTCTTGGGAATAATACCCAATTCTCTTCATGTTGTAAAATTTCAGCAAACAGGGATATCAACTGCAGCTTTAGGTATTAAACATTTACTGTTAAGATATTGGAAATCTGACAATATTCCAAATCTGGAAGAGTGCTGTAACTACATGATTTACATTGCCAATAAAGAATGCATTTGATCGCCCTTTTTAAAGGTTAAATACTAGGTGTTGCATAATATTTGACCCTTGTGGTATATCTTACTGTGGAATTGTAATTACCAATTTAAGTGAAGTTTAACATTGTAATAGCTACAAGCGTGTATTGTTCTATTATTGAGAAAAAAACAGTTCTAATAATATGGTGTACATTACTGAATCCTCAATCAGCTAGTAATTTGGGATATAAGAAAATATGTGGGTACTGTGTTTTCTACATCATAATGTGGTATTTTAGCTATTCTGGGTACAAAGTGTTACATTTTACATGTTAAATAATAATTAACTTGCATACTTGAAATGTGTTTTATATTATGTACTTTTCTTGTTTATTTTCTAAGTGAAAAAATAAAATTATTTAATGAAAAAATATATCATTGGTAGGGTACACACCAAAACTGATCATAGAAAACTTAATGAGAGTTACAAGATGATGCCAGGGTACACGGAGGCCCAGCCATCTGCCTGCCCACCATGTTGAAGATGTTCTAAAGAGACTACTCCAACTCAAGGGCTCACTGCTGTAGGGGTAAATGATGGGGAAACAAAAGTAAGTGGTGGGAAATTAGTTGCATCAGACTGGGAGGTAGCCTAGACCTGTGGAAAGGTGCAGCTCCAGAGATGGGGAGATATAAATAATAAATTCAAAAAATTCATGTTGACTAGCACATGCGTAAAAAGCAATAAAAGCCTTATTGAGGAGCACTGCAAATAATTTGTGAAGCTTTGGCAATTTCCCACAATTTCTTGCTCTGAGGATGGAGTCATAGTTACTCTGAAACATCAGCATGTACAACATGGGCTGACTTTGCAATGGTAGACAAGGCTTTGAGCAGTGGCAGGACAGAAGGATGCCCCTAGTCTGGGGTTCTAATGAGTTTTTGACTACATGAATGAAAGTGGTTCATCCTTAAATATTGAAGTCAACAACGGTTTTCTTTGGCATGGATTAGTGTTTGCACACACTCCGAGTGGATGAGGAAGAGCAAAAGCAACTGCTAAACAGCTGTTTTCCTTTGATATTGGATTAGGCAACTGAGCCAAGAACACTAAGGACTGGAGGAGGGCAGGTGTGATTCCACTTCACAAAAGTGTAAGCAAAGCAGAGACAGGAAACTACAGACCTGTTAGTTTGAGGTTCTATGTCATAACAGCGATCGCGGAATAGCGATCACTGTTATGGAAAGTGTTCATGGCCGAAAATGAATTTCGGTGATACAGACTCATTGCGAGGAGCAAGAGGGCACCCAAGACCTAGGGAATTTTTTTTAATATGGGTTAATGTGGGGGAATGTGCCCCCACACACCCCACTAATGGATTCTGAGCTCTAGGGGGTGCATGTTGGGGGTGTGTGAAAAACTTAGAAAATGTAAAGCCGCCATCCTGCAAAAAAAAAGCATGCTGTGCCAGACCTGAACCCTGCACCTTCCAATTGACTCTCACTCTGCCGCTGGTGGCACCAGCTCAGCAGCTGCTTGCCACTCCTCCCACATACCTTTGTTCCCTGCCTCTCCCCCACATGTACAAAGCGATATCAAGACTGCCCATTGCCATGTTGCCCACACCAGTATCCAGTTGTTCTGTTAGGTAGCCCTGGAAACAGGTGCCATAACTGAGTCGCTGTTTTATAGCGCTCAATTGTGGTCACCTTGTTCACAGGTTACCTTAGTTTGACCCCAGTGGAAGGAAAAATGATGGAATCACTTCTGCAAGAAAGAATTGTTGAGTACCTAGAGAACAATGGGGAATGGGACCTAAGACATCATGGATTCACAGTGGGAAGGTCATGTCAGGCTAATCTAATAGATTTCTTTGACTGGATGATCAAAGTAGTAGACCAAGGAGGGGCTGTTGATGTGGCCTACCTAGACTTTAGCAAGGCATTTGACACAGTCCCACACTAAAGATTAAGAAACAAATTAGCCAGCCTGGGAGTGGTTCCTGGGGTGGTAGCCTAGGTAATAAAATTGGCTGGACAATAGGACACAGAGGGTAATAGTAAACTGAGTCCACTCAGAAGAAAGGGGGGTTACTAACAGGGTACCGCAGTGTTCGGTACTGGGACTGGTCCTTTTTAATGTCTTTATAAGTGACATTGTGAAGGGATTGGAGGGAAAAGTATGCTTCTTTGCAGATGACACAAAGATCTGCAACAGAGTTGATACACCGGGGAGGATGAGAAGGGACCTCGCAAGGTTGGAGGAATGGTCAAAAGTGTGGTAGCTTAGATTCAATGCAAAGAAGTGCAAAGTAATGCACCTGGGAAACAAAAATCCAGGAGAAGAGTACACAATGGGTTGGTGGTACTAACAACAGCAAAAATGGAAAGGGATCTGAGGATATTAGGTGCATAGGAGCATAGGTGATGTTTTCAGTTTCAATTAGCTACCAGAGCCAAAAACAGGACCTGCCACCGTAGTGGTGAAATATCCCATTTTTTGAAGCCCATATATGAGTCCAGCAGTTTTTTAAAACAGGCCATACTGCCTGCATTGACTACCTCCAATGGGAGTGCATTCCATGCATTTACAACCCGTTGGTTAAACCACCTTGCTCTCCTTGTGGTATTGTACCTTTCTCCCAATAATTGCTTTGTGTGTGATCTTGTTGAGTATAGTTTTTTCTTTCCTGTTAAGTGCTCCTGTCTCCCATATAACTGCGTCCTTAAATCAGATTACCTTAAGGTAAGCAAGCAATGTAAGAAGGCAGTAAGGAGGGTTAAGGGGATACTGGGATGTATAGGGAGAGACATCACCAGTAGATAGAGGAAGCTGTTATCTCTCTGTAAAGACAGTTGGTAAGACCCCATCTGGAGTACTGTATGCAGTTTTGGAGACCACATTTCCACAAGGGCATAGACAGGATGGAGGCAGTCCAGAGGAGGGCAACTGAATTAGTGCAGGGTCTGCACCAGAAGTCATATGAAGAGAGACTAAAGGAGCTTAATATGTATATCCTCAAGGAAAAGAGGGAGAGGAGGGACATGATAGAAACTTTCAAGTATGTGAAGGGAATCAACAAAGTCCAAGAGGGCAGCATCTTTCAAAAAAAGGAGATGCACAAGAACAAGGGCGCACAATTTGAAGATAGAGAGGGGATGGCTAAGGGGCAACGTGAGGATGTATTTTTTAATGAAGAGGGTGGTGGACACATAGAATGGCCTTCCTGAGGAGGCCGTGAGGTCACAAATAGTGGTGGAATTCAAGAATACATGGGACAGACATAAGGCAATTCTGGTGGGTGGTAGGAAAAAGTAGACAGTTGGTTAACTAGGATCTGCAGCTTATCCAATAGGTAGGGGAATGGACAGACAGGGTGGGCCAAGTGATCCTTATCTGCTGTCAAAAGCTATGTTTCTATAGAAACATAGAAATGTAGAAGTTTTTGGCAGATAAGAACCGCAAGGCCCATCCAGTGTGCCCATTTTTTCTATCTTATGGTTGTGCAATAGGCCTTTACTCTGTCAATGGCCTATCTATTCATACTCATCTGTATTGCTCCCTTATGTCTAACCCATGCCTGTTTAGAGCTCTGCACTGTGGTAGGCTGTTCCATGCATCCACCACCCTTTCTGTGAAAAAGAACTTCCTCACATTACCCCTTAATCAGCCTCCTTCTAATCTCATGCTGCATCCTCTTGTCCTGCTATTTTTCTTATATTGAAACATGTTAGACTCTTTCACCTTGTTAATGCCCTTAAGATGTTTAACTGTTTTGATCATATCACCTCTCTCCCTCCTTTACTCTAGGGTATACATACTGAGCTCCATTAATCTGTCCTCATATGTTTTCTGATGCAGTTCCTGCACCATTTTGGTTGTCCTTCTCTGGACTGCTTCCATTTTGTTAATGTCCCTGTGCAGGTGTGGCCTCCAGTACTGCACATAGTACTCCAGATGGGGCCTAACCAGTGACTTGTAAAGAGGGATTATTATCTCACTCTTCTGACTTGTGATACCCCTACTAATACACCCCAACATCCCTCTAGCCTTACCTACTGCTTTAGTGATCTGCTTGGATGATTTCAGGTCATCTGTGATGATGAGGACGCTCAAGTCTCTTTCTTCCCTTGTGATTGCCAGCAACTCCCCTCCCAACCTTTAGGTGGCTTCAGGGTTTCTTTTCCCTATGTGCATGATCTTGTATTTCTTTGCATTAAACCCTAGTTGCCACTATTCTGACCATTTTGCCAGTTTATCCAGATCTCTTCGTATTCTGCCCACCCCATCTGGATCATCTACTCTGTTGCAGATCTTGGTGTCATCTGCAAACAGACAAACCTTACCCTCCAGTCCATCTGCAATGTCACTGATGAAGATATTGAAGACTGGTCCCAGGACTGATCCCTGAGGTACCCCACTTGTTATTTGCATCTCTTCTGACTGTATACCATTTACCACCACTCTCTGTTTTCTGCCCGCCAACCAGTTTGCCTCCCAGTTGACCAACTTCTGACCCACCCCAAGCCTACCCAGCTTATTAATCAATCTTCTATGTGGAATGAGTACCGAAAGCTTTGCTGAAGTCAAGGTAGGCGATATCAACTGCACCCCCTTCGTCCACCACTCTGGTTACCCAGTCAAAGAACTCTATGAGATTAGTTTGACAGGACCTTCCTGTAGTAAACCCATGCTGTCTTGTATCCTGTGCTCATATGGATTCCAGGTGTTGCACTATCCTTTCCTTAAGGAGTGCCTCAATAATCTTGCCCCCTACAGAGGTAAGACTGACTGGTCTGTAGCACCCTGCCTCCTCCCTGCTACCACTCTTGTGGAGTGGGATCACATGAGCCCTTCTCCAGTCTTCTGGGACTGCTCCTGTGCTCAGAGACTCATTAAACAGTTCTGATAATGGCTCTGCTAATTCCACCATTAGCTCCTTTAGTACCCTAGGATGTATGTCATCAGGTCCTATTGCCTTGTCCACCCTGAGCTTAGCAAGCTCTTCTAGGACCCTTTCTTTTGTGAAGGGACTTGTGCACACCTCCCTTCCCATGTGTCCATGGTGCTGAGCTGTGGGCCCTGTCCTACCTTCTCCTCAGTAAATACTGAGCAGAAGTATCTGTTTTCTTTGCTTCTAATACTTCAAAAGGCTGGAACATTTAAAGATGCGTGGAGTTCCAGTACAGTGACATTTTAGCCATTTATTTATTTATTTAGCTTTTGTTGACCAGGTAAGCGCACTAGGCAAAATATTTGCCTATTTCCAGGTGCGACCCGGGACAGTACAATGAAAGACAAGTTCATACAGTGAAACACGTGGTACAAGTTAAGCATTACACAGAAACACGTAGCACCAGTTGACATTACACAAGCAATCAAGGATTAAACACAGTTGCATAGGAAAATATACTGTACATAAAACACATATGGCTAAGATCAGTGCATTGGACAAAGCTCCGCCCAGTGGCAAAGCGTGAATGCATTTATATATATAGCAGAACCCCTAGAATCAGTGCATCAGACAAAGCTCTGCCCAGTAGCGGAGAGTGAATACATTTATATATAACAGAGCCGTAAGCAGGCATGCATAGAGGCAACAGGAAATGCAAGGACATATTAGTCCAGCACCAGGTACCTAGCAAGGACAGTAGATTTCATTATGGTCGTTTAGGGCAATCACATGCCAAGGAGAGTTTCAAATAATTCCAGAGAGAGCTCCAAACACAGGAGTGGGAGAGGGAGGAGCAGACCTGGGTAGGAAAGGAGTTCCATACTCTAGGAGCACATGCAGCAAAACCCCTGTCCCTCATTTGCGTTTTAATTGTGGTGGGAACATTGAGAACAGCAGAGCCCAATGATCTAAGGGAAAAAGGAGAGGAGGCAGGTTTGAGAAGCTCAGCCAGTCCTGGGGGGGGGGTGCCAGTTCTGAGAACCTTGTCTGTGAAGCTACCCAGGACAGAGCTCCTATAGTTAAGCAGGGAGAGCCAGTTATACAGGTCACAGTGGTGGGTGAGGCAGGGGGCAGCAAGTGCAAAGCGGCAAATGTTTTTATAGGCTATGTTCCACCTAGAGAGGTGTACTTTGGAAGTTTGTGCAAACAGGATGATCCCAAAACAGAGAGTGGGGAGAAACACACCTCTGGCCAGTGCAAGGTGAGCATCAAATGTAAGGTTGTTCTTCACTCTGTAGACCAGGCCCAGTTTGCATTTGACTGCCCTGTGTACATTTTGGATATGATGGACAAGGTCAAGCTGGGGGTTGAGTGTCACCCTCAAGTATTTGATGGTATCAGTAATCAGGACAGGAGTACCATCGATATCAGCAATACACAGTGGAGCAGGGGAGGCCTTTCTCTTGTCCAGGGACCCAAAAGCATGGCCTGGATTTTTTTTAGGTTGAGGACAAGCTTGTTTGCAGTAATCCAGGACTGGATGTTTCTGAAGTCCACATTCAGTTGGTAGATGATGATCCGATGTCATGGGAATGGGTAAGGATAACCAGGTCATCTGCATATAGAATAGAACTATAGTGGGAAGAAACAGAGGGAAGATTCTTAACAAACATAGAGAAAAGGAGGGGCCCTAGAACTGACCCCTGGGGGACACCAGAGGTCACAGGGGTGGTATCCGAGAAGGTCTTACTGAATTTAGTAAGTTGCTGTCTTGCCTGGATGTAGTTGGTGAACCACCTTAATATGAGGGAAGACAGACCGAGGGACTGAAGCCGAGACCTAAGAAGAACATGCTCGACTAGGTCCAAGGCCTTAGATAGGTCAATGAAAATGGTACCGGAGAGCTTACCCTTGTTTATAGCTGGCCTGATCCCAGAGGAGACAGTAATAAGGGCAGAGGATGTACTATGCCCTTTGTGAAAGCCGTGCTGCGTAGGTGACAACAGCTCATGGGCCTGGATATACTCCGAGAGTTGCCTAGCAATAACTTTCTCCAAGAGTTTGCTGCTAGCCGACAAGATGGCTATGGGTCGGTAAATGTCAAGGATCTTAGGGCTGCCTTGTTTAAGAACAGATACAATCCTCACCACCTTCCAGGGGTCAGAAATGACTCCAGAGGTGAGAGACATATTGAAAATATGGGCCACCGGAGAGTCAATATAAGAGGCACCAAGATGAAGGAGCTTAGGTTCCATGTTATCATGGCCAGCACTACAGTATGGTGAGAGACCAGAGATAAGTCTCTGCATCTCCTGTGTTGTCGCTGCCCTGAAGTAGACTAAAGGATGGGAGATGGGGGACAACTGTGGGGCAGGAGGCTGGACTTGACTATCACTTCCACCGGTGAAGACTAGAGAGGTGAATGCAGACAGATCAGAAAAGTGGGAGTTGAATGCATTGGCAGTGGTTAGGGAATTGTTTCAGTCTGATCCATCAATGAGCATATCAGAGACCCCACAATTGGAGGAACCACTTACTATATGTTTGATGTTCCTCCAGAAATTCCTTGGGCCCCTTGCTGAGTTTAGCAGGGCAGTTTTATAGTACTCACTCTTGGCAGCTCTAATAGCTTTCTTCCATTCATTCCTGAGCCTCCTGTACTGCTGAAAGATAACCGGGTCCATCATTGCCTTAAAGCTGGCCCAGAACTTGTTCCTAGTCTGCATGAAGGTGAGTAGACTCCCATGGAGCCACTTAGTGGCAGACCCCCTTACCCTCCTCCTGATAAGGGGGGCATTTTGGTCCAGCAGGGCCGAGAAGGTGCTGAGGAAGTAGCTAACAGCAGTAGGAGAGTCCGGAGCATTTAGCACTGCAGACCAGTCTGTGAGCCTCAGGTCCTCATGAAAGGAACTCAGGTCAAACTTCGAAAAATCCCTCACTTGGATGATTTTGTGGGGAATTTTCTGGGGGGAAATCCTCCAGACACAGTACACGGGGGTGTGTGATCAGAGATAGAGTCAGGAAGGGTACCAAAGGAGGCAATCTTCTCCGATCTGTTAGTACCCAGTCAAGGAAGGAGCTATCCCCACCAGTGGTAGACCACCTAGTGGGCTCTTGAATGAGTTGTGACAAGGAGAGGCCAGTAAGCAGAGGCTCATACTGCTTAGTATTACCACCAAGCCAGTTTAAATTAAGATCACCCATGATCATTAACTCATTATCACTGGATTTAGCGCCTACAGCATCAAGGAGGTAGGATAACACTAACACACCACCCTTGGGGGGATTGTATGCTCAGATGATATGCAGCTTTTTGGTGCTGCTGAGTAATAGTACTGTGTGAAGCAGCTCACTAGGAGGCAATAGGGGTTGCTTGTGGGACACGATGGTCAGATTTAGGTAACTCTTAAAGTAAATCAAGATGCCACTCCCTCACTTCTTCCCCAGTTGGTCATGCCTAATGATATCAAAGCTAGGAAGTGTGCAAGCAGAGTCAGGGGTGGAAGGCTTCAGCCATGTCTCGGTAATGCCAAAGATGTCAGGCTTGTAGTGAGTAACCCAGGCAGTAAGCTCAGCCAAATTGGCAGGAGGCTGCGAATGTTAAGATGATCCATTTTTAGTCCTTTGCCTTACAGCCAGCCAACAGGAAAGGAGGAGGCCTGGTCGGAGGGTCCAGGGTTAAGCTCAATGTCCCCAGCCAGGACTAATTGCACCAGTGGCAGCCAGAGAAGATGCCTTAGGGAGGGGCGACCACCGCAGACAGATGGCTTATGTGCAAGGCACTTGATCACTATAGACAGATACAGAATAAACCTGAGGTCAAGACAGCAGATAGGCCAGAGGGGCAGACTACCAGAGGCAATCAAGTTGGAGAAGGTGAAGTCATGCTCCGCATGCTGTCCAAGTGTACCCCAACAATACAGCAGTTCAAAGTGGAGCAACACCCATACAGGTAGTACATGAGTATGTGGGAGTCCCATGGGGGTAAAAGCTAGTAGAAGTGAGTGTCAACTAGCCAACCTTTCCCTCTTGTAATTGAACCCTCAATGCCTGCAGAAGTGGCTTGCAGACATTTAATGGGAGGAGGGAACGGGGTAGTTGGGTGGGAAAAATTAGACTAAAATAATGTTTTTGACTTTATCTTGGATGAATTGAAATATTTTTTGCTATGTAGATCTGCTTAAATAAATGTGGGTATTTTTGCAATATTACTGGTAGATAGCCATTTTTATATATAAGAGTGCAGATAGAATTATCCATTTGGGTAAATGTTTTACTATTATTGTCCCTGCTATTTTGCACCTAGACCTTTTCGCCTCAGAAAGGGGGGTTGAGCCCAACTGTCTCTTTTTGTTTTGATCTCTGCAATTTTTGTTATATTTTTCAGCAGCTTCCAAGTGGCCCTACCTAAGGGACAAACATGTAAAAGAGGTGTTTTATCTTAATGAGTTTTATCTCTGACAAATGTATTAAAAAGCAGTTTTCAATGAAAGCATAAATGTCATCGTATTTTCCCTTAACTCGTTTGCTACTGTGCCAGTGTTGTAAGATAGAAACATAGAAGTTCACATCAGATAAGGACTGCAAGGCCCATTCAGTCTGCCCATTTCTTTTTCTACCTTGTAAATGTGCCATTGGCTTTGCTCTGTCAATAACCTATCTATTCATACTCATCTGTTTTGCTCCCTTATGCCTATCCCATGCCTGTTTGAAGCCCTGCATTGTATTCCTATCTATCACTTCCTGAGGTAGGCCATTCCTTGCATCCATGACCCTTTATGTGAAAAAGAACTTCCTCACATTACCCCTTAATCGGCCTCCCTCTAATCTCATGCTGTGTCCTCTTGTCCTGCTATTTTTCTTATATTGAAACATGTTAGACTCTTTCACCTTGTTAATGCCCTTAAGGTGTATGAATGTTTTGATCATATCACCTCTCTCCCTCCTTTGCTCTAGGGTATACATATTGAGCTCCACTAATCTGTCCTCATATGTTTTCTGATGCAGTCCCTGCACCATTTTGGTTGCCCTTCTCTGGACTGCCTCAATTTGGCTGAAGTCCTTGTGAAGTTGTGGCCTCTAGTACTGCACACAGTACTGCAGATGGGGCCTAACCAGTGTCTTGTAAAGAGGGATTATTACCTCCCTCTTCTGACTTGTGATACCCCTGCTGATACACCCTAACATCCCCCTAGCCTTACCTACTGCTTTAGTGGTCTGCTTGGATGATTTCAGGTCATTGGTGATGATGAAATCCAAGTCTCTTTCTTCCATTGTGACTGCCAGGAACTCCCCTCTCATCCTATAAGTAGCTTCAGGGTTTCTCTTCCCTATGTGCATGATCTTGAACTTCTTTGCATTAAACCCTAGCTGCCACTCTTCCGACTATTTTGCTAGTTTATCCAGATCTCTTCTCATTCTGTCCACCCCATCTGGATCATTTACTCTGTTGCAGATCTTGGTGTCATCTGCAAACAGACAAACCTTACCCTCCAGTCCATCTGCAATGTCACTGATAAAGATATTGAAGAGGACTGGCCCCAGGACTGATCCCTGAGGTACTCCACTTGTGACTTGCATCTCTTCTGACTGTATACTTTTTACCACCACTCTCTGTTTTCTGCCCCTCAACCAGTTTGCCACCCAGATTACCAACTTCTGACTCACCCTGAGCCTACCCAGCTTATTAATGTACTGTTCTTTCTGTTGTCATTACTTGTCTTTTCTAACTGGCAGAATAAAGAATAGCAGTGATGTGCAGGTTACAAAGTAGCAGTCATTTCAAGTTCTTCATGGATAATACAACTCAAAACAAAAATTTGTTTGTGGATATGGCAATCTGCTAATCATTCCACATCAAATATTGACCTGATGTTTGTACTAAAATATTTTGTTAATCTTCCAAATTTTTATCCGAAATTAACTGGAAATGAATTATAAAACATACTATATTCAGAAATGAGTTCTAACACCTAGCATATATAGGGAATACATAATAGGTCACAGTGGAATAACACATTTATCACCACTAGTGAATGGTAAGACCCATAACTCACAAGTGGCAAAGCCAGGAGTTAGTTATAAGGGTCTTACCACTCGTGTGGAGATAAATGTGTTGTTCCACTGCAACCCAATATGTATTTAATATATACAACATCATTAATGATGTTTTTACTGGTGTTTTACCTTGTTTTAGCTTAAAACTGCCTTTCTTGATATTGTAGGTTCTTTATCTGGCCCTTTGTTCTCTGTGTTCCATTTCCAGATTCTGACTAGAAATAACATGCTCTAACACAGAAACATAGAAACATAGAAATGTAGAAATTGACGGCAGACAGGGACTGCTAGGCCCATCTAGTCTGCCCATTTTTTCTGCCTACCGTAAAAGCCACAGACCCTGCTTGATCTCCGGCTTTACCTCCTTGTTCCTATTGCTATGGTTCCCCTATGCCTGTCCCATGCATGCTTGAATCGCCCCACTGTGTTTTCTCCCACCACCTCTGCTGGAAGTCTATTCCATGTATCCACCACCCTTCCTGTGAAGAAATGCTTCCTCATGCTATCCCTTAGTCTACCCCCTTCCAACCTCAAGTCATGCCTACTCGTTCCTGGAAATCTCCTTTTCTGAAAGAAGCTACCCTCCGGTACCCTATTTATGCCTTTTAGATATTTGAAGGTTTCTATCATATCTCCCCTGTCCCTCCTTTCTTCCAGGGTATACATCTTGAGGTCTCCCAGTCTCTCCTCATATGACTTTAGGTACAGGCCCTGTACCATCTTTGTTGCCCTTCTTTGAACTGCCTCCACCCTGTCTACAGTACGTCCTTAGGGAGATGCAGCCTCCATAACTGGACACCATATTCCAAATGAGGCCTCACCAGTGATCTGTACAGTGGCATCACCACCTCCTTCCTTCTGCTGGTGATACCTCTCTCTATGCAGCTCAGCATCCCACTGGCTCTTCCCACAGCCTTTGCACATTGTTTGGCCACCTTTAATTTAAATAAATTGTATTCTAAGTAAAATAAATAGAGTTCTAAGTTAAAATAAATATTTATCCCCAAATTCATTGCAATAAAACTTTGTTAATGCATCAGTGAGGGTTGCTACTACAGCTACAAAAGCAGGGAAATGTGATGTTAGGGTTTCCAACTCTAACTCTCCACTCCCACCCTGCACAGACTGACAGGCATCAGGGTTGTGCCTTGGATTTGTCACCCTAACACTCACCCCATTCCATAAGTAAGTAAATAAGCTGAGATGGGTACAGTATAAGAGAATGGGGTAAGCATTAGAGTGACAACTCCAAGGCACACCCCCAACACCTGTCAGTCTGTGCAGGGTGGGCGTGGGGTCTTAGGATTGGAAAACCTAACACCACATTTCCTTGCTTTTGTCACTGTAGTAACAATCCTAAATGATGCATTAACAAAGTTTTTTGTAATGAATTTCCTACTTTTTCAAATAGCATAATTGTATCCTTATTCGTCTTTGGTAATGCAAGGCCCAAAGGACCCTGCACTCCCATCCCTCCATAGATACATATACGTATGTAGCCACAGAAGCACAGGGCCCTCCAATCCCTATGCTTCAATTAGTAGGACAACAGTGACCAAATTGTCAACATAGCCATATTATTATCCCTGCTCATGTACCCTGGTACAGAAAATTCTTGAATCTACGCCAATATGTAATTCTGCACAACTGCAATGCCATTCCATACCATACCACAGGTGCAAAAACACATTTTGGCCAGGATTTGAAAAATGACAGCTGTGACATACATGAAGTCAGGTAATAAGAAGCCTATGTTAAAAATCTGAGATCAAAATATTTAAAAATTCTGAGGTTATGAGCTGGTGTACTGAAACTGCAACAAATAATCATAACTTACTACATACCACATTTTCAAACATGAAATATCCAGACAACGACAAACATCAGGGGTGTGCCTTGTGGTCATCAACCCTAACACTCACCCCATTCCATAAGCAAATAAGCTGAGATGGATACAGTATAGGAGGATGGGGTGATCGTTATGGCCAATGACCCCAAGACACATCCAGTCTGTCAGTGTCTGCAGGGTGAGGATGGGGGTGGAATGGGGTACGAGTTAGGGCCAACAATCCCAAGGTACACCCCGATGCCTGTCAATGTCTGCAGAGTGGGGTAAAAGAAGTTGGAAACCCTAACACCTAATTTCCCTGCTTTTGTCGCTTAGTAAGAACCTTAACTAATGCATTAATAACTTTTTTGCAATTAATTTCCTTACTTCTTCAGATAGTTTACTGGTATCCTTATTTGCCTGTGGGAGCACAGGGCCCCCCACACTCCATAACTGTCCTCATGTCACAGTGAGGCCTTGCACTCCCATGATCCATGAATTTCCTTATTTTACTGTGGGAGTGTAGGGTCCTTTGGACCCTGTGCAGCCATCCCTTTGTAGATGCATTACCAAAGTATCAGCATAGCCATGATTTTACCCCAGCATATGTACCTGGTAGAGAACATTTTCAAATCCCCACCAAAACATAATTCTGTGCAACTGCAGTGCCATTCTGCACCACAGGTGCAAAAACACATTTTGGACAGGATTTGAAAGATGACAGCTGTGACATCCATGAGATTGGGTAATAAGAAGGCTATGTTGCAAATCTGAGGTCAAAAATTTTTTTTTTGTAAACTGTATTTTAAAAAAGTAAACAAAGGTAGGCAGCAAAGCATAGTGGTGGTGGGGGGACTCTCAACACTGAGGGATGTGATGAGCAGGGTGCCACAGGGATCGGTGTTGGGACTGGTGTTGTTTGTGATTTTCATTACTAATATCTCCCATGGAGTCTGGAGCAAGATCAATCAATCAATCAATCAATCAAACAAAATCTTTATTTTGCCAGATGGAACATCATTGAGACAAGCTTATTTACAAGATGGACCTGGGGCAAAACAATTGCCAACAGGGTTAAGACATAACAGGTTGAGTGAACATACATAACAATTACATAGTAATAATAACAACACACTAACATATAATTATCACATGTGACAAGATACTTGCACCAGAACATAGCAATAGGTTCAACAGGAAGCAGGGCCATTTAAATACAATTGCATGGATACAGATATATGGACATAAGGTAATGAGCTAAAGTTTATATAGTAAACATCATTGGAGGAGTCATAGTGAGCAGGAGTGGCAGCTCCTCTAGCATCAAAACACAAAGAAGACTGAGATGTAAGAGTCTTTTGATAAGTATTGTAGACATGTCCTGGCAAGTGGGGTGGGAAGGGGAGGAGGGTATAGGGAGTGGGGAGGGAAGGTCAGATGAGATAGGAGAGGGTTGAACATGATGGCCTAGGGAGGAAGGACTGTTAGAAGGGAGAACACGACAGATGTCACAGGCAATGGTTGGGGTTTAAGTCCAATATTTGAAGAAAAGACAGATCCTGATGTTGGAACCTTGATTTGGACAATGACAGAAGGGAGGACTCAAATGACACTTCAGGCAATGGTTGAGGTTTGAGTCCAGAATTTAAAGCAGTAACAAATCATGATGCTAAGACCTTGATTTGAAGCAATGACAGGCCTCAGAGAAGGTCCTCCGGAACAAGGATTTGAAGAGGGAGAACGTGATGGGGAAGCAAGCCTTAAGGTTTTCTGGATCTTATTCCAGAGCATAGAAAGAGTGAAGCTTATTGAGGCTCTACCAAAGCGCATTTTAACCTTAGGGATAGCCAGACAGAAGATGGTAAGACTTCTGAGAGAATAGGCACCAGGGATGCAGGGAGTTAGGCAGCTTGTGAGGTACTGAAGTAATTTATGAGTGATTGCCTTATATATCCATAGAATAGCTTTCTTTTGCCTCCTGATGGTAAGGGAGTTCCAGCCTATGGAAGAATAGAGGATGCAGGGGCATCCAAAATGAACCTAAGGGCTCTGTGGTATATGGCAACAAGCTTGGAGAGAGCTGTGCTAGTACTATGGCCATATAGGAAGCCTGCGTAGTCTAGAAGAGGCAAGAAGGTAGCTTGGACTAGGCATTTTCTAGCCTTCTGGGTTAGTGGGTGCTTGATCCTGAAGAAAATACCGAGCCTTTGACACAGTTTCTTAGTGAGTTCTTCAATGTGATTAGTGAAGAATAATTTGTAGTCAATCCAGACCCCCAGGTATTTGAATTGTTCCACGAGCTCCAGGGCTTCTTCTAAAAGGATGCTTATGTGAGGAACCTTATCTGGGTTTTTTTTTTTTGAGATGAGGGGCAAGTGGAGAGAAAATCATGGCCTTAGTCTTTTTTGGCATTGAGCAGGAGTTTCAAGTTGAGTAGATTTTTTGGGAGGATGTCAAAATCATTCTGGAGGTCCAAAATGGCTTAATCCAGAGTTGATCTGTCACTGTATAGCACTGTATCATCAGTGAAGAGATGGATACTAGATGACGTTAGGCCAGTGTTGATTTAATTAATATAAATGACAAAGAGAAGTGGACCAAGTATGGATCCTTGGGGGACACCTCTAAGGAGTATTTTTTTTGGTGATAGTTCTCCTTCAGCCTTGACCTGCTCCTCTCTGTCCACAAGATAGTTTGCAAACCAACTTAGGGCCAGGTTGTCCACCCCAACTTTCTTCAGGGTCACCAGGAGTAAATCATGGTCCACCGTGTTGAAAGCCTTGCTAAGGTCCAGAAACAAGGCACACATATATTGCTTGTTATCAAGTGGAGACTGCCAGTCATTTATAACCTTGGCAAGGGCAGTGGAGGCACTATGCATTGGATGGAAACTGAATTGAATTGGGTTTAGTAGATTAAAACTTTCCAGATGAGATCAGAGCTGTTCATTTACTACCTTCTCCAATAGTTTTGACAAGGCCAGGAGCAAGGAGATTGGGCGGTAATTATTTAGGTCACATGGGTCCCCTGATTTGAATAGAGGGATGACATGGGCTGTCTTCCAGACCTTGGGGAGGGAGCCCTGATTGAGAAACAAATTGAAAAGGTGGGTAATAGTGGGGGCCAAAATATAGTAGGCCAACTTTAGGAAGAAAGGCTCAATCATATCTGCACCCACACACTTCTTGGTATCAGGTTGAAGAAGGAGATCCTCAACATGTTTGATGGTGACTGGACAGAAGGAGAAAGAGTGGCAAGGGTAAAATAAATTCCAGATCATGGCAATCAGATGAATGACTAAAGAACTGTGCCCTGATGGCATTTGCTGGGGAGGTATCAAAAGTCATCCCTGCTGTGGCAAAGTGATTGTTAAGGAGGTCGAGGATCTCATTTGGATCTGTAGTGTGGGTACCTCCAGTCAAAATTTTGTGGGGAAGTATGCCAGCACTGTTATGGCCTTCTACATCCCTTAAAGTTTTCCAAAACTTAGTAGCAGAGTTAGTGGATGCATTAAGCTCAGAGCGGAAATAAGTAGACTTTGCAGCTCTGATAGTTTTCATGTAGAAATTCCTTGTGGTTCAGAAAGTAGACCAGTCTGTGACCAATTTAGACTGTCTGGCTCTTTTCCAAAGAGCATCCCTATGCCATAAGGCAGTCTTTAGGTTATCCATGAACCAGGGACAGGATTTTCTTTTGGTTCTGCTTTTGGTAACTGGGGCATGGAGGTCTAGGGTTCCGGTGAGTATTTCATGAAGTACCTCATGTGCCTCTTCCACAGAAGATGCAAGGCGAAAAAAATTTCTGCCAGTTAGCATTCTGGAGGTCATAGAGAAAAGCATCTGGTTGGAAGTTCCATTTACATCTCTTGTGGATGTATTTAGAAGAAGAGGAGGTTTGGAGTTGCACCGACCTTACACATGCAATAACACAGTAGTCGCTGATGTCGTTAAAGAATACACCTGAGTGGAAGAAGAGGTGAGGCTTGCTTACAGGATTAGGTCAAGAAGGGAGCTACGCTCTGGGTTTTTGGTGTTTGGGCAGGTAGCTTCATTAATGATCTGGGTAAGTCCATGGGCATCACATAATTCTTTCAATGGTAAAGAGACTGGAGAGAGCCAGACAAGATTGAGGTCACCAATTATGGATACTTCTGATAAGGTGGTAGCTAGTATGTCACTTAGGTGTTTGAGCAGAGAGAGGCTAGATGGGGGGGGCCTATAGCACCCACTAATGTAGATAGAGGTAGATTTGGCTGGTTGAATTATTAGCGTGAGGCACTCAAACTCCTTGGGGGCTGTAGTCATGTCCACCATAGTTGCAGTAATGTTGTCCCAGACATAGATGGCTACTCACCCTCCCCGGGATTTCCTATCAGTACAAAACAAGTTGTATGAAGGAATGTTTATCTCATAGTCCAGGGTAGTTATCCAAGTTTTGGAGATTACAAGAACATCAGAAGAGCAGTGGAGGGTCCAAGTTTTGATAGCATCAAGCTTTTTCAAAAGGCTGCAGGCATTCAAATGAAAAAATGATAACCCTTTTAGTAAAGGTAGGTCAGATGGGGCAGGAATGGAGAGGGGGGACCCAGGGTTTAATTTGATGTTACCAGCACAGATGAGTAGCAGCAGGAGCATCTTTTTTATAGCACTAAGAAGTAGTCAGAATGACCGAATTTTGCCCCTGAGGTGTGGGCAGTTTCTTAAACTCTTCTCCAAGGCCAAACAGCGAGGTGAGGGGTGATAGTAACCATACAGAATAGTTTTAATTGAAAGGGCAAACCCATGAGAGAGAGGCAGTTGATACCCAACATGAGTACAGCAGTGTATGGTAGTATGGAGGCCAGGTTGGGTAAGTGGCAGTGGAAGGGGAACATTTAGAAATGTGTGTATAACATTTAGGTAGCCTGTGAATATGCCTGGGTGTTGAAAAATATGAGCACGAGAGAAGATCACTCCTTTAAGAAGTTGCAGGAAAGAACCCCTTTAAGAAGTTGCTGTAATTGACTAGTGTGAGGCCTCAGAGGGTGGGGATCACCAAGGAAGTGTATTTAATAAAGGAGGGAGGGGGTTGGGGGGGTGAGTGAAAAAACTGTCCAGACAGCAGTACACCAAGGCAGTGGCCGAGCTGTGATTTGAAAAAGGTGCCTTGGGTGCTTGCTTTATCAATGGGGATCTGCAACATCCAATCGGAAAGCAGCCACAGTCCCCAGGAGCCAGTCCAATTATGGGGATGAAGTCTGACAGCTCCGAGCTAGGAGCTCACCAATCGTATCTGCTTTCCTTGGTCAGGAGGTGGTGGGCTGGATGCAGAGGTCTGGCGCCAGCAGGTAGCAGTGCTGGGGCTGTTCAGCCGAAGTGGAGAGCCTGGTTTGGGACGAAATCAGGACCACAGGAAGCGGGTCCAGCCTTCAGGTACGGCCACTGAATTCAACTTTGGAGCCGTTCTGGCTGATTGATCCCAATTGGTGTGGCACTCATGCAGGTGGACACTGATTGGTCCGCCTGCTACGCTAGCACATAGTGATTGGTGCACCTTTGGACATTACTTTTGAACAGGATTTTTGCTCTCATCTCCCCTTGTAACTGCTGCTAACATTTTTCTCCCATCCCCCCCTCTCCCATGCCTCCTTTAAATACAAGTCTCACTCCTCCCTCCCTCCCTGCTACCTGGCTGCCCCATTGGCTTACTTTTACCTCATACACCTCCAATCACAAGTAAGAGTAGCAGGGCCCTCCAGCCACTATCTACTCATTATATTGCAGTCTGCAGTTGCTACCTATTAAACCTTCACCTCTTGCCTCTGTGCAAACCCTTCTAAGAGCCATGGCTTACCTTATTTTCGCACTGGTAATATTAGTAAACAGCATATTCATCGAAACAATACGGCATGATGAGAAAGGCCATAGCCTGACCCTAGAACTCAGCCTCTCCACTTATGCTGCCCCTACCTACTGCACTTCCCTCCTGATGGTGCTCCAACCCTTTTACTATACTCTGTATTCCTCTCAATCCCCTTTCCTACTCCCCTCGCCTATGTCTATTCGTGCACTCACAGTCACATCCCTATTCTATAGAATAAGCCTCCTTTTCCCTAGCAATAAACCTATGCCTATGGCAATACTCAGAGGACAATCAAAAAGAAAAAAAGAGATGCATCTATACTGAGCTCCTTGAAAAAATTGATACTCTTACTTCTCCACTGCTCTGGTAATGTGGAGCTAAATCCTGGTCCCCCAATACAACTTAACTTACCAACGTTATTTGCAGCTGCCTCAGAGCTCAAAATGATGCTAGTAAATATACTGAGCTTGACTAAAAAAATTCAACCAGCTACAAGCATGGGCTGCTAACACAGAACCAGATTTTATAATTATTACAGAGTCTTGGCTCAAAAAAGCCACTACCGATCAACAAATCGCACTACCAGGCTACAAACTATACAGGGCAGATAGGGAATCTAGGGGTGTGGTGTTGTCATCTATTTTAAATCCAAATTTACAGTTTCTGATATTTATTTATTTTTTTTTTATTTTAGTTTTTGTTGACCAGGTAAGTGCACTAGACAAATCCTGCCTATTTTCAGGCATGACCTGGGGGAGGGGGGATACAGATGAATGCCAACTGACCTTGAACCAGAGTAAGCTGTTGGTGGTATTATTTTTTGAGTGAATGAGGTAAATTTGGCCAGGACACCGGGGAAATTCCCCTACTCTGCTGCTGGTGCTCAGTAGCCAGTGGGGGGAGTTCGGACGATTGCTGCAAGATGGCCACTATGGCTAGGTTGCTGTTGGAGGAGGTGGAGGTTGTGGTGTCGTCGGACGCAAAGGCGGAGAAATTACAAAGTTTGGAGATGGCTGGTAGCAACGGAGAGGAGTCGGAGGACAAAGAAGTATTTTTGGAGGCAGTAACTACAACGGAGGAAAAGGAGGAGGAGCGGTGCATTGGAAGAGCAGGGAGTTCCTTAAAGTCGGCATTTGCGGAGGATCCCTGGGCTAGTGAAAACAAACTTAAGTGCTCTGCGCCTTTAAACCCGGCCAGCGAAGCCAATGTGAGTGTCGGGAAGGCGGAAGCACGGCAGAACTGGAGGCTGATCGAGAGTTTGTTGGCGCTGGCAAAAAAGGTACTGGAGGTTCAACGAGTGGGGAATTCAGCAGAAAATGCAATGGAAAAGATAAAGCAGGGGGAAGAGAGAGTGCGAGAGAAGAACCAGAGATTGTGAAACGCGGGAAAACCGGAGAAAGTATGGGGCAAAGAGAAAATTGGATTAAAAGGGATTGTGAGTATGAAATCGCTCAAAGAGAACTTTCCCACAATCCAGATAAATAAAGAGACTGGCTTTGTTTTTAAACCCGGTAATACGGTGGAGATGGGGGTAGAGAATTCAAATGTGACTTATCAAACAAAAATCAGACTATGAGAGGGGGTGACAGAATTTTCTTTTAAGAATAAATATAACTCAAAAGAGCTGCTAAAACAAAAAGATGGGAATATGCCTGAGGATGTTGTAAATATTGGAACAGTGAGTGAACGTCCCGGGGTAATTTTGCAGTCTGGGGAACATGATGAAAATTGGACTCTACAAGCAGCTTTAACAGCAGCAGGGTGGAAGAAATTAGGGCAAGGGATTTGGACTCCAGACTCTGCATGGGATAAATCTTGGGAGTTAAATAAAACTAGGCCAGAATGGCAGCCGGGGTGGGGGACATTTAAAATGTGTTTAGAAGAAAATAAAGTGCAAAGTGAATCTACTAAAGAGGAAAAGGTAGAAAGTACAACCAAACAAAGTGGAAATACTGTTATATCCAACCTAGATATGGGGAACAGCTTCGATGATCCAAGGCCTAGGCCTGAGAAACCATTATTATCTAGTTTATTTTCACAGACCAAGAGGGAAGCTGCACCATGTAGAAATGCAGTGCGTATCAGATATAAGGGGGGATTAAAAGAAAGACCTAATAGAGTTTTTGTGGGTAAAACATTAATAAAAGAGTCTTTGAAGTTCTCTCCTAGAGATGTGTTCGCTTTTATAAACATATCAGGAGAGGATAATTATGACATTAGTTTTCGGTCCCCTGCTTTATTAGACCTCTTCTGGGAGAGGTATAACCAGGTAAAGTTTTCCCCTTTGTGGGCCCCTTTTTTTGTTATCCCTTTATCAAAGCCATTAATTAAGTTTGTAACAGTGATGTTTAGAAACGAGGGGGTTCATGTAGATGACATCAAATTCTGGTTATCACAGAAGTGTGAGGTTCTGAGTGAGCCAGAACCGATTTTAGACTCTGAACAATCTTGGACTGGAGGGTGGAAATTTAAGTTAAATTGAAACAAACAGCATCAGGGTGGAGCACATTCCAAACTCCTTTCTGTTGGGAAGAGATAGGGGTCTGTTTTATAGCGGGCAGCCCAGAGCATGTTACAAATGTGGTGCTCGAACACACTTATCCAGTGCTTGTGATCAACCTAAATGTGATAATTGTGGGGAGGTGGGACATATTACCATGTTTTGTACAAATGCTATAAAATGTGATCTTTGTGAAGAACAGAACCATGCATTTAGGGATTGCCCATGGGCAGCCCAGAATAAGACTAACTGTGGGAGTTCAGATTTAATTATTCAGAAAGCGCAAGAGGCTAAAGATTCCCAGCAGGAGGTAGAAAATTTCGAAAAATCCCCATCTGAACCACAGAGCACTGTAGAACCTCAGGAAAAAATAGGGGTGAACAAAATAAAAACTGTTCCTGTTAAAAAAGAGGTGGAGAAGGTAGTACCTAACCTTTTACAGCCTGTGTGCTATGTAGCTCCAAATGAGGAGAGTGCTGGGCCTATAAACCCAATTTTACAACCCCCTTTAGCACCTTTGGTTCTTAGGAGATCAAGTAGAGCATCTAAAAATACTTTACCTTTAGAAACAGAAGCATTGGAGACCAAAAATTCATATGCAGAATTATTTTGGGGGATTCAGAGATGGACATGGGGGATACAGATTCCCAAGTGTCATTACAAGATGCAGTGACACCTCAGAGGGAGGAGTATAAGGGAAAGAAAAAAAAAAGAAGGAAAAAATAAAAAGTAGGCAGGGGCTAAACACTGGAAGTCATTAAAATGGATTTGGTATGGGCTACTTTGAACACACATAGCCTTCTTAAGGCACAGAAGAGACAGGCAATTTTTCAGTTAATCCATGCTTTACAAATTTCAATCTGTTTTGTACAGGAAACTTGGATGTTTGCTAAAAACCAAATAGCTACCTTTACTAAGGATTGGCCATGGGGACCAGCCTTCTGGTCCTTTGGGGAAGATAGGGCAGATGGTTTGGGAATCTTTTAATTCTTTTGATTTCAGTTTACATAAATTAATAGAGGTTTGCCCAGGTAGAATCTTAATTATAGAGGGAAGTGGTGTAAGAACACCATAAGATTGATTAATATTTATAATCCACAAACTAAGTCAGGAGGGTAAAGTGTTTTAAAGACATTCAACCATTCCTAGTTACTTCTATCCCTATTTTTTGGGGTGGGGATTTCAACTGCAATATAGTTGGGCCTGGAGGGGGGGGAGATGAAGGAGAAGGGAAAAAAAATATATTGTGACACGCATTGCTTAAGGGACATTATTAAAAATGCAGATTTAATTAATTGTAATAATAGAAGAGCAACTGGTCCCAGGGGCACCTTTTTCAAAAGGGGGAAAAGCTTTACAATAGATTATCTTTTTATTTCGAAAAAAATTCTAACATATAGCCCTCAGATTATTCCAGTGGAATTTTCAGATCATGCTCTGGTGCTGGTTAAAGTGGGAGAGATTCAGAGACATAGTAGACAACAAAATAGATGGAAATTAAATACCTCGATTCTTCAGGAAAAAGTAGTTCTAAACTCTATTAGTCTCATATTAAAATCTAGGATATCAGTAAGCTTCTTGTATCAGGACTTAGGGGTTTGGTGGCAGGAAACAAAGGAAGACTGTATTTTATGGTTCAAAAAGTATGGAAAGAGATGGCAGAAATCTGAGTTTTTGACTATTTAAAACTTAGAAACCATTTACAACAGGTTCTAACATGGGCAAACTCCTCTAGAGAGGATTTTTCAACACAAATTGCTGAAATTAAAGAACAAATGAGGGTATTGCAATGTGACAGGACAAAAACACTTCAAGCCCTATTTGCTAATCATTTAAAAAAATCCGTGTTCGGAGACCCCTTTGAGTTGTGCAAAACCCTAAAAGATCATGTTTCACTAGATTTTTTAAATCAAGGGGAGGGGAAAGTATTTACAGTGAAGGCTATAGGAGACATAATTGCAAAACATTTTCGGAACATAGAGTCCCATTATAAACCTACTTTAAACCAGGTTAAACAGTTTTTAGGCCCAGTTTTAGTAAAGAATGTGGATCAGGAGACTTTTAAAAACATTAAACAACCCTTTACTAACGCCAAGATTAAAGAGGTTATTAATTCTCTGAAACTCAACATGGCCCCAGGTTTAGATGGTCTTTCAAATGCATTTTACAAAAGGTTTCAATCAGAAATTGTTGAATGTTTAGTGTTGGTTTTTAATTTCTTCTTAAAGGAAGAGGTTAGGCCACAATCCTTTTCAGAGGGTTTACAGACTTACATATATAAGTCAGGAGATAAGGGAGAGTTTAAGAACTGGAGGCCAATAACCTTGCTGAATTCTGACTACAAAATCCTCACAACTCTGATTAACAATAGATTAAAAACGGTATCTGATGTGATGTTTACGCCGGTTCAGCATTGCGGAATCCCCAATAGAAGAATTCAATCTGTCTTATGTCTTATAAGGGATATTATTGAGCAAGTGAATGACATGGGGGGAAAGGAGTCATAGTATCTTTGGATCTAGAAAAAGCATTTGACAGAGTTAACCATTTTTTCTTATTTACCACTTTAGAATGTTTTGGGGACCCTGAGGAAATTCTGAAGTTAATCAAAGGCTTATACGATTCAGCTCAGGTGTTTCCGTTTATTAAAGGAGAATTGGGGAATGGTTTTAAAATTAATTGTGGGGTACGACAAGGGTGTCCCTTAAGCCCCCTTCTTTATAATGTTTCATTAGAACCACTGCTCAGAGCAGTAAGCTCTCCTCTGTTGTGGCAGGGGATAAAAATTCCCAGTACAAATCTATTCATTAGCATTCAGGCTTATGCTGATGATATTTGCCTTTTTTTTCTAAATATGCTCAAATTAAGGTTTTTTTTCCCATTTTTAACACATATGCAAGTTTATCTAATGCTAAGTTAAATTTCAATAAGACCAAGGGTCTATTATTGGGTAGATTTCAACAAGAGTCGATTTTCTTTAACTCAATAGAAATTACTTCAGAGTCCTTATCAATTTTAGGGGTAATGTTTAAGCCCCAGAACTGTCCGGCAGACAATTGGACAGTTGTGTTAGATAAAATAGAGTCTAAAGTTAATAAATGGAAAAGGTTTAAGTTTACCAAAATTAAATGAATCCAAGTTTTAAAGCAATTTATATTACCAAGGCTCCAGTATTTAGCTGTAATTTATCCCTTGCCAGTACAGTTTGAGACGACGCTTTATAGTATTTGTTTCCAGCTGTTATGGGGGGAATAGATTGAACCCGGTCAAGAGAGGTTGTACATATTTAGATAAAAAACAGGGAGGTCTGGGAATGGTAGACCCGGTTGTTTTTTGTTTTTCATTATTTTTTTCCTTTTCATTAAAAAGAGGGTTTAGGTCTATCAAGATATCAGGAGAGCTTGTTTTTCAAAAATTTAATGAAACTCTACTTTGCTAACTGGCTGCATTGTGCACCCAAATGGACCCCACGGTTATCTGTACCGGATTATTTTAAGCCAGCTGCACAGAAACTATATAAATGGAAAATTACCCAAAATCAAATAATAAGGTGCTCTTCAAGGGCATTGTATAAGGAAATAATGTCTACATATTATTGTCTGGAGCCAAGTTTTAAAAATTGTCCCAGAGAAAGGAAGGAGGATGTTTTGGAACAACTGAACAACCCCAGGCTGCCAATATATATGTGGGAGAATCTATGGCTCATGATGTATGGCAGATTGAATGTGAGGGGATCGGTGAAATATAAGGCAATAGAAGAGAGATCTTGCCCTTATCCAGAATGCATAAATCAAGAGGAGACTATGGAACATTTCTTTCTACAGTGCTCTTTCCCCACTAAATTATGGGTTTATTTGGCAAAAGTATGGGTTCTACCATGGTTAGCCAGGTTAAATTATGATATTTTGGTCATTGGGAGTTTTCCCCAATCTTTGAAACAATATGAGAAGGGTACTTTGCATTTATTTTTTGCTAGTTTAAGATATTGCCTATGGCAAACGAGGTGTCAATGGGTGTTATATCAAAGGAGTCCCTCTTTAGAAGGATTCAGAGGTTATGCAACCAATGTTTTGAATAAAATTTTTTATCAGAAGTGCAATTGTATAATGTGGATAAAGTGAGGTTTTGGTGGAAGGGATTTTTACATTTTATTAGATATAAATAATAGGTTAGAGAATTAAATACTACCTATACTAGGTTTTTTTTACTAGGAATAAAGGGTATTTTTCATTTTTTCATTTTTTTTTTCTCTTTCTTCTAAATGTTTAAGGTTGCATTATTGGTTCGTTAGTTCCCAAGGAGTTTATGAGATGTTATGAGTTGATATGTTCAAGATTTAATTATGGGAAATGTTTTTTTTTTTGGCTGTAGTTTCTTTCGGTTGTATTTTTATATTTTGTCTTTTAAGTTTTGTTCTTTAAGTTTGGTTTCTCTTGTGAAAATGTATCCATGTGATTATTCTAATAAAAGTTACCCCTACTCTTTTCAATAAGTGCCATGGGGTCTTTAACATCCACCTTAACTACCACCAATCCAGGCAGATGGGACCTCAGTTTAACGTCTCATCTGAAAGACAGCACCTCAGAAGTGCAGCACTCCTCTCATGCTGCACTACAGTGTCAGTACTGGGATATTAACCCAAGTGCCAGATGTGGGAACTGAACCCACAGCACTCTGATCTCCCAGTCTCAGAGGCGAGTGTGCTACCTACTGAACCACTGACCAGATATCTCCTGTAAATCTAAACAGAAGGAATATGAGATTGTATCCTTGAAGCTTCACCTTCCCTCCATGGAAGTTATCACTATTATAGGTGGATACAGGCCCCTGGCTGGCGGAACTGATATTCTCAATGAACTTAAATCTATAAACATGGCTTCCAACTCTGAGACAATAATCCTTGGAGATTTTAATATGGACTGGCTCACCCAGAAATCGCACAGCCTGAAAATCCCTCTGTGATGAGTTTGGCCTCATACAGCTTGTTAGTGAACCAACAAGAAATAACACATTGAACCTTGCCAACAGCTCACTCCTATATGTTATATTAACCACTCACCCACACAAAATTCTATGCTCTGTGGTCTTTCACAATGATATGAGCGACTGTGGGGTTGTCGTTTGCATAACATCACAGGCCAAGAGTTGGCAGCAGCCTGAGTACATTTCCAAAAGGTCATTCCGCAAATTCCAAGCAAAAAATTACCTGACCAATCTAGGGGAGTTTAGTTGGCAAGATCTTTATCTTGCCAAATCCGTAGATGAGGCTGTCTCTGTTCTCAACAACAACCTTAATACACTGGTAAATAAGCATGCCCCCTATATTAAGGTCGGGGTGCACCATACCTCCCACCCCTGGTTCACTCCAAATCTTAAGAGTGCAATCACTAATAGGGACAAGTCCTGGGCCCAGGCAAGGCACACTAAGAGTCACTCAGATTGGCAGGCATTTGGAACAGCCAGAAATGCATGTGTAAAAAGCATTCAGGCAGTAAAAGTGCACTACTATGTTTCTACCCTAGTACAGGTCAAAAGGAACCCACAAAAAATCTGGAGGACACTTAATTCCATTGAAGGATGGCCTAATGCTCCTTCCCTTCCTTCCAGCCAAAATCCTTACCAACGGCAGAACTATCAAAGGTAATTCCCAAATTCTGGAAGAACTCAACTCTCATTTTGTCACTGCTGGCTTAGCTTTGACTCCTTGTCTTATGCAGGTTGAGGGGTTAATCAAGCTAGTGCTAGCCATACTCCCCGTATCTCGATCTGTTCTTTCCAGCTGCGTGCACTTAATTACAGAGAAGTAGAAGACACATTACTCAATCTTGACTCTAAGAAAAGTGCCAGAGATGGTGGACTTGAACCATTTTTTTCTAAAACTAGGTTATGCATATCTCACTGCCCCTATTCTTCATATTCTCAATCTCTCACTCTGTCTCTACTGCCACAGTTCCTTCTTGTTGGAAATCCGCCCATACCCTTCCCCTATTCAAATCAGGTGACCCTTGTGATCTAAATAATTACAGCCTATCTTAATTTTGCCTGTTCTCACTAAAGTATTCAAAAAACTAATCTATAATCAATTGAAACTTCATATTGAAACCTTCTCCCTGTTAAACCCAGAACAATCTGGCTTCCGGTGTAAACACAGCACTATCACAGCTTCGGCTAAAGTCACAAATGACTGGATTTCTGCAATAGACAACAAAAATATCACTGGTGCAATCTGCTTAGACCTGAGCAAAGCTTTCAATACAGTTGACCACAATTTACTAATTGCCAGCCTTATAAAGCTAGGTGCCACTCCATCCACTGCTCAGTGGTTCACCAGCTATCTTTCAGGGAGGACCCAGAAAGTGAAAGCTGATGGCATATTCTAGGGCTGATTGCCGATTTCCAGGGGAGTCCCTCAAGGCTCCATCCCAGGACCTATCCTTTTTTCTCTATCAATGATCTTGACTCTCACATCAGCAATTCCAACCTTCACTTCTTTGCTGATGACACAGTACTGTGCACTTCTGGCTCTACATTGTCTGAAGTTAGGGACGCACTGCAATCTGACTTTGCTCAGCTGAAAATTAACCTCATCAATGCCAAGCTTCTTCTTAATGCCAAGAAAACTAAGGCTATGATTTTTACTCATAGTAGCTCCTCTCCCTCCCCCTCTGTACCACCGAAGGACTTTGTTGTTACCTCGCTAAGTGAACCCTTGGAAGTAGTCCCCGAATTCAAATATCTTGGCATTTGGCTGGATGACAAACTTTCTTTCAACGATCATCTTCAGGACCTCTCTAGAAGGCTAAAACCCAGGTTGGGTTTCTTTTACAGAAACAAGTTTCTCTTTCCGAATGAGATCAGAACCAGGCTATTACAGGCCACATTTCTTACCTTGCTTGATTATGGGGACCTAATTTACAGCTCCGCTGCAACCTCAAACCTAAACAGATTGGATGTACTCTATCACCGTGCCCTGCGGTTCATCACCAATTCACCGTACTGAACCCATCACTGCGACCTTTACACAGCAGTCAGCTGGATGTCACTTACCACTAGATGGCTGTTTCATGCTGGTATCTGGACCCTTAAGATTCTCTTGAACAAACTACCAAGCTACCTCACATCCATCATCAGTATCTCCCACTGTGCATATTCCCTCAGGAAATCTGACTTTATCTAAGACTCGCACCACTTTTGGTAAATGTGCTATCACATATGCTCTTCCAACAATATGGAACCAGCTCCAAACCACTCTGAAACTATCTAGTATGGTCTCAGTCAACTTCTTCAAAAAGTTAACAGCATCCAAACTAAAAGATATCTGTAATTGCTTTTAAGCATCTCCCCTGAGCCCTTATAGCCTCAAGATCAATCACCTCAAACCTATACCTACTAGGACATGAAACCATTTGGCTAACCACCAAATTCTCACCTATTATTTCCTTCATTATCTCTATCCTCTTCACCCTACTTTCCCTAGCACTATTCCTTTACTCATCTCATATTTTCTAACCCCTCCTTCTTATTCCACTACTCTCTTCTGTTATCTTTACAGCCTCCTCTTACTCACCTACTCTCTCCTCCTACAGTACACTCCCTACCTGCCCAGCTCCCTACTACACTACACTAATAATCCCTATCTATTCAGTTGAATTCCTGCATCAGGTAATATATGAACCTTACTGTGCCTCAAACTGTCAGACTGTAATTTTATAAACCGATATATAGCAATCCTATGTGTATATGTTTTTTTAAGATGCTTTGTATATGTTGTCTTTTTATGTCAAGCCACTTGGCTATTATTATGATCTAAGACCTCCTTGTGAATGAGCTTGCTCAATGGAGTTTTCCTGCAATAAACTTGAACTTGGCTAAAAAAAAGCAGAAAAAAAAATGTGGGCCATTAGTTAAAAAGACAAAGCTCAAGTAAATTGGTGGGAGGGCCCTGGGCAATTTCGTGCTCAGGGCAGAAGTAGGTGCAAATAGTGGGAGATAAAGGTTCCTTCAGAGAGGTCTGGTCAAAGGTGCCAGGTGGGAATTTAGTAAAACAAAAGGTTGGTTCAGTAGGTTGATGGGGGGGGCCCTTGAAAGAGACCAGGGAGAGCTGGAGGGAGGTGTGTGGTGGTGAGGATGCAGGGTAGTCTGGAATGGTTAGAGAAGATGACCAAAAATGCCAGGCAATATTTTACAGAATGTCATGGTTCAGGGGGGTGTCAGAAGAGGGAATCAGGGAATCAGGGGGCCAGCAGATGGCAGAGAAACAGTGTGGGGAACAGCGAAAAAGAAATGCAAAAGGGAAAAAGCAAGTGAAAAAGGGGAGCAAAGAAGGCAATCTGAGGAGGAATGAGAGCTACCATGATGGGAAAAGAGTGTGGCAGAAAAGCAGCAGGCAGTAGTCAGTTGTTCAGACTATCCTACAATATTGGGCAATTAGCTCAGCAGAAAAAAGTCAATAGTACAAGCAGTAAGCCATATAGTCGTCAGGCAGTCAGTTAAGGTTTGCTACAACTCTGCTACACTCTGGAAGGCAATTCCTACATATACATTGAAGTAATTTAAAGGTAAAATGTTTAAGTCAGTAAAAATATTAAGCAGTACAAGCCATATGATATATAGAAGTCAGGCCTAGCTAGTACAGCAGGCTAAACAGCAGAAAATTCCAAGAAGAAAAACAAATAATTTCCACATGAGCAGTAAAGTCAACAAAAAAACTGTCCAGAGAGCAGTACAGTAAGGTGGACAACACAAAGATAGGAGAGGTGATAGATGACATCGAAGGGAAGAGGGGGCTGCAGGAGGACCTGACCAAACTACAGGAGTGGTTGGAGGCATGGCAGTTGGGGTTTAACACCAAAAAGTGCAAGGTATTGCCCTTTGGGGCTAAGAACCAGGGGAGGAGCTATCAGCTGGAGGGGATACAGCTGGAATGCACCAAGGAAGAGAAGGATCTATGGGTTCTTATAACAGGGAGTATGACCAACTCGGCTCAGTGCAGGAAGGCAGCAGCAAAAGCCAACAGAATGCTGGGGTACATAGTGAAGGAAATCTCCTCTAGAAATAGGGAAGTGATCCTACCCCTCTACAGATCGTTGGTCAGGTCACACCTGGAATACTGCATGCAGTTCTGGCACCCATTCCTGAAGAAGGATATCAGATTATTGGAGGGTGTACAGTGAAGGTTGACAAAGATTATACAGGTATTAGAGGGATATGCCTATGTGAAGAGGCCGGGTGAGCTGAACATGTATTCCCTGGTGGAGAGGAGGGAGAGGGGGAACATGATCGAAACCTTTAAATACCTAAAGGGTATAAACAAGATTAGTATAGAAGGGATTTTCCAGATCAGAAAGGGGAGGGTCATGAGGGGGCACCAGCTGTGATTGGCGGGAGGAATATTCAGGAGGGAAGTCAGGAGACAGTATTTCACAGAGAGGCTGGTGGAATACTCTGCCTGAGGAGGTAGTAGCCTGTAGCATGGTAGACGGCTTGAAGAGGGGATGGGACAGAGTGAGGGGATAATTATGAAGAGGGTTGAGTGGGGCAGCTGCAAGGTGAGGGGCTAACTGCACAATCGAGCAGACTCAATAGACCATGAGGCCTATATCTGCTGCTGTTTTCGTATGTTCGTAACAACAGACAGATAAATAACATTTGAAGAAGATGAGTCAATAATACAGAGGTCCTACTTGCACTTGATGAAGAACTGTGAGAGGACATGATAAATTTAGTATTTCAAACATACTGGAGTAGCAGACTTGATGCTGCCTATATTAAATTATCAAATAAGGAGACACATAACATAAGTTACAAATTCCAATGTTACAAGCAGACGTACCAAAATTGCAATGACTGGTCATACGGTTTGCATTTTTTCATATTTTGACCCCAGATTTTCAACAGTCTTCTTATGACCCTACCTCATAAACCCCGTAGGTGAATATTTTCAAATCCGTGGAGAAATGCCATTTTGTGCCACAGGTGTGAAAATGCATTTTGGGCAGGATGTGAAAAATGACAGCTGTGCTGGTCATGAGGTGGTGTCATGAAATCGCTATGTTGAAAATGTGGAGTGAAAATATTAAAAATTACCAAAGTTACGCACATGCATAGAAAACTTTCAATGACCACATGTAACCTGGCCATTTTTAGGATTTTTTTCACCAGATTTTCAACATGGAGTTTTAGGACCCCACCTCACGTATGCTGACAGTGTCATTTCATTAATCCTTCCTGAAAGGTGATTTCAAAACAGCGGCCACGAGATCACCTTCCAGACCCAATTAATGGAATAACAGTGACAGTATTCAAGAGGTTGGGTCCCAAAAAACCCACGTTGAAAATTTGGTGAAAAAATACCTAAAAATGGTAAAGATAGCAACGTAAGTTCAAAACATAGTTGAAATACATTATACGGTACTTACTTTGATTTCTCAGTTTGTGGTTCGGTTTTGAAGAGTGCAGTCGTGTCTCAGTCCACAGAAGATGACAGTGGATGACCTCCAGAAGTAAGTATAGGGCGAAGGGGTGTGTGGGGTGCTGGGTGCTCAGTGGGAGAGTCGGGATAGGGAGTGGGATGGCGGGGACATCAAGGGACTTTCTTTTTTCAGGGAGAAAAAAAACAAAAGATGTCGGGGGACTGTTTTCTTCTTTACAGGGAACAATTAAATAACTCTTTGAGAACACTGGGAGTGGGCTCCCCAGTGTCCCGCACTGTTGGGGGGATCTTCCACTACGAACACGGGGATTGGGCCCCCTGATATCGGCAATAATAATACATAACATAAGCAGAAGGGTCTGGGGGGCATCTGACACCAGGAGTGAGCATCCCAGTGTCAGATTAACTAAACAAAAATAAACAAATAAATAAACAAGGAGGGGGTGATGCCACTAGACACCAAGAAGAAGGGGACAGTCGGCAGGTGGGGTGTGTCACTAGACACCAGAGAAACAGCCGGAGATACATCAGAGTGCAGCTGGAAGCATGAGTTCAAGCTGCAGCTGCACAAATCAAGAAAATGCCACTGTTCTCATACAGAGAACATGGCAGATGTAGTCCTCTCACTAACCTTTTCACACGGGATTTAGGGTGCCTATAAAATATCTTTCTGGGCAGTATTTTAAAAAAGAAATATCAGAATGTAGCTAAATGAGTCTCATTTAGTTAAGTTCTGATGTTCCTTATTTATATCGCATTTATTTTTACATGTTTTCAGATTTTTCTGTCTCTCATTAAGGCGAAAACACGATGGCGGACACAACAGAGTTCTGTGAAAGTACAGCAGGCTCTATGTGTGCGAAAATATCAGCTCCTGCTAAAATATAAGTGTTTATGTTTGCAAACGTACTAGCTCCTGAATTCAGAAAAGTGTTTATGTGTGCAAAAATACTACTTCCTGCGATAACAAAAGTGTTTCTGTGTGCGCAAATAGTATCTCCTGAGATCACAAAAGTACTTTTGTGAGGGGCATCTAACACTTCTGATAGGAAATAATAGGAAATTTCAAAACTGATTAACTTTTCAAGGGATTAATATTTTTTCATCAAACCATCAAAAGGCACATATGTAAGGCAAAGGCTTTCTACCCTGTCAATTTCAGACCACAACCTAAAGCCATTTCTGAGATACAGGTGGACAAAGAAATGGCAAAAACTTGGTAAACTTAGGGATTTTTTAACTATAATAACTTTGCAACTGTTCAACGGATGGCACGTCAAGAGACCCATGGCTAGAAAATATGCATGCCAAATTTCCTGCAAATCCATTGAATGGTTTTATTGTTATTAAAGTTCAAAAATGTGGCTTTAACATAGAACTGTACACTCACCTAACTATATTGGTGCTACTGCATAGGTATAATATATATGATAGATATATGCTATAGATAACCCACTCTTAGGTGTCTTGATTCGTTGCTCTGATATCGCCATGCCTAGTTGTGCGATGTTACACCGCAGGGCCATAGGCGAGTGTGTCAACCACCAAGAGTGCATATTTCAGAGCGACAGATATCACCGTAGAGTGGGTCTCTATCTTACAAAATGGCAAAATTGTTTTGGAGGGTAAAGTGCAAGTATGCGGTTGCGCTCTGATATTGCATGGTCATGTGATGATGATTGGCCACTAGATGAGCTTCTTTTTTCCTACCCATTTTATTATATATATATATATATATATATACACACACACACACAGATACATTCATATACACACACAAATACATACTGTACTTATACATACATATACACACTTATACATACGTATACATACACACGCACACACAGACACACACACATATTACATATATATATATATACTGTGTGAGGTCTGTGGAGGTCAAACCCTGCAGATAAAAATGAATGTGATATTTTGTAGCCAGCCTATGGCATACACCTCTTCTGTATGCTGATGACCTGGTCTTTTCACTAGTGCCCAGAATGTGTCTGACATTAATAGAATCCTGTCAGCTGACCTGAAGGCAATTCAAACCTGCTTCCACAAGAATAGGCTTTTAATTAACCCATCAAAGTCACATGCAATGCAATTCGGAACCGCTCACTGATTAAGAAATATCCCTACTCTACTCTCAGTGGTCCATGAGAATGGCACCCCCTGGTCACTGTCCCATCCTTTAATTATCTGGGTATTATAATTGATCCCTCCCTTGATTTTTTTTTTCTCTCTCTCCATGTATCATCCATCTGTAAGGCAGTTAATGTTATACTTGGACTTGCCTACTGAGCCAGCCAATATCTATCCCCACCCCTACATTGCTGTCGCCCATGGCATCCTATTTCCCAAAGTTATCCTATGGCCTTCCCATTTTTCCCAACACCTCAAATTCTATCTTGCACAAATGGGACATGGCTTATAACAACAATTGTCAGTTTGCCCTTGCCTGCAACCAACTCTACCATCACTGCACCCTTTATTCCAAACTAGCTTTGCTATCTCCTGCTGCCCAATGGTATGTCTCTTTGGGTGGCATCATTCACAGTGTAATAAGAACCATGCACCTCTATCTGTTGCCTCCCTCCTGGTACCTTATAGAAACACGTACCCCCTCAGATTCTCAGACCTCGACCTCCTATCCACACCCTGGATGAGGACTAAATTCGGGGAGACAGCCTTCACTGTTGCTGCTCAAAAAATATGGAACAGCACACTTCCTAACATTAGATGTTGCACTGTTGCTCATGCTTGCTGGGATCAATTCCGCTCACACTTGCTTCAGCTGGCAGCATGCTCCTGTCCCTAGCCCCTGCCCTCGGCGATCTCAAGCCATTTGTACGTGGCAGTCCTTGCACGTGCTCACTCTGTAAACCTGTTAAGACTGTTTGTATCTCTGAGCTTTTGCCAACGAACCTTCCACTATGCTTATTCAGCTGATAGTCATGTACCATATTGTTCATTCTGTTTTCTCTGTTCACTGTGTTTCTTGATTTATTGTCATGCACAGTGTTGAATTTCTAAGATTTATCATGTACTCCAGTGCTGAAGTCATTTTCTTGCATTGTATAGTCTTAATGGTTTGTGCCCTCCTGGGTCATGCCTGAAAATAGGGAAATATTTGTCTAGTGCACCTTACTAGGTAAACAAAACTAAATGCAGAGATAAATAAATGTGTCATTTATGCAATGGCAATGCTTCTCTGACAAGATTAGTTCTTTAAATGAAAAATTATCTGTTTCAGCATGATTTCCCTGTTCTGTTTTAATTGCAGCAGAGACCATTGTGATGTCATCAGACATTGTGCAAGCTGTTCTCCCATTGGTTAAGAGCTCATTTGTGACCAAACTAAAGTGGAAATAAATGCAGAGGACCCATCTAAGATTGAAATAAATGATTTATTTCCAATCCAGGCATGTCAGGCATGGAAAAATGCATTTATTTGCAAAATCTCATTCTCACAGTTATTGCATAAATATATGTTTTGGCATATATTATATATATTTATGCAACGCTTGTGAGGATACATTTTGGCAAATATTTTTGATATCTAGAGAGTGGTCAGACCTAAAGTGAGAATACTGCATTTATTCTCACTCTAGGTCCCCATTTATCAACACAGTAGGTGGGGATTGGTTGGAGTTGTCTGTGCAAGCAGCTGAATTTCACTTTCACTGACCCCAGCTGACTCGTGTGCCAGCTACAGCTCTGATCCTCTCAGTGTGAAACCAATATTTACACTGAGAGATGCTCCATTATTCACACAAGCTCTTCTTTTCAAACAATCACAACCCAGTCTGTGATATAGAATACCCTCATAGACACCTGAGTACTGGCACACCAAAATTGCACTTTTAACATATCAAGTCTCACTCAGATTGCTTTTTAATCAATGTTCATTCATTTATTATGTTTGCTTGCACACATGTGCAAGAAACATAGTGCCATCATCCAAGATTTCGGAGGTGTGTCACCCCCTCTTCTAATTCAGTCAGTGTGTTGGCAGGCACGGCCCCTGTAAGCCAATGCATGCTGGAGCTGTCTATGACAAGCTCCAAAATGCAGTGGCATACAGTTCAAAGGGGGAGCTACACTTGAGTGAGCAGCGATAAGATATCACCTGCTCATGCAGCTCTCCCCACACCGTCCATGCGAAGGCGCGCGCCCTCACACGACGCACAGTGAAAGTCACGGCGGTGCCCAATCCCGCCGGGCCGCCATGCCTCCCTGCCCCAAAGTTTTTCCAAATGCCACACTGGGAGCCCACCCCAGCATGGCAACTAATGATATAGCCGACGGGGTGCCCAATCCCCGTCGGTCCACTGTCCTCACCCCCGAGTACTGGGTGCCACGCTGGGAGCCCACCCCAGCGTGGCAATCGATGTTTACCGACGGGGTGCCTAATCCTGTCGGCTGAACGCCCCAACCATCCTTGTGCCATGCTAGAGCCCACCCCAGTGTGGCAAACGTCCCACGTAGTCATAGAAAAAACCTATAAAGAAAAACGGTCACATGTAGTCTCCTGGCCCCTCCCACAACCCGCACCCACCCACTGCGCACCCTGGCTCACACCCTCACCCCATACTTACCTCCGACCTCGCGTGATGATCTTCGTGGACCGGAACACGCCTGCACTCTTCAAAGCCGACCGTGAACTGAGGAAATACTGGTAAGCTGTATAATGGGCTAGCTAGGGGGTTTTCAACTTTGTTGCATATCTGTGGCATTTTTTGGAATTTTTGCACCAAATTTTCAACATGGGGTTTTTGGGACCCCTTCTCATGAATGATGTCACTGTCATGGCATTATTCGGGCCCGAAGGGTGATTTTGCAGTCACTGCGCAGTCACTGCGCGAAATCACCTTTTGGGACTGATTAACAAAATGACACTGTCAGTATTCATAAGGTGGGCTCTCAAGAAGCCTATTTTGAAAATTTGGTGGAAAAATTCCAAAATCGACTATTTTGTTTGAGCGCAGCATTGCGCGAGTTCCACATCGAAGTTCTCAAGGAATTTTCAATATTTTCACTCCACATTTTCAACATTGCCATTTTACCACACCTCCTTATGAGTAGTATAGCTGTCATTTTTCACATCTCACCCAAACGTGTTTCCACCATGTAGCGACAATGGCGCGGTTGGTGTCGAAACCAATGTCGAGACAAATTAAGAAAACCACAGTGACACTGTTCATGAGCAGATGTCTTAAAATGGCTATGTTGAAAATTTGGTCAAAAAATTCCTAACAATGACTGTTTTACGAGCGTGCGTTGCACAGTTCCTATGCACGCTCGTAAGTTCGCGAATTTTCAACATTTTCACTCCAGATTTTCAACATTGCCATTTTACCACACCTTCTTATGAGTAGTACAGCTGTCATTTTTCACATCTCACCCAAAACATGTTTCCGTCGATGTAGCGCACAATGGCGCAGTCGGTGTACAAAACCAATGTACAAGACAAATTAAGAAAACTACAGTGACACTGTTCATGAGTAGAGGTCTTAAAATGGCTATGTTGAAAATTTGGTGAAAAAATTTCTAACAATGACTGTTTTATGAGCGTGCGTTGCGCAGTTCCTACGCACGCTAGTAAGTTTGCTAATTTAATATTTTCACTCCAGATTTTCAACATTGCCATTTTATTACACTTCCTTATGAACAGTACAGCTACCATTTTCATATGCGCCCAAAATGTGTTTTCAAGATATGTAGCGCATAATGGTGCTGTTGGTGTACGCGAAAGCAATGTTTGGGACAGATTAAGAAAATCACAGTTACACTGTTCATGAGCAGAGGTCTTAAAATGGCTATGTTGAAAATTTGGTGACAAAATCCATAAAATGACTGTGTTACGAGTGAGCATTGCGCAGTTTCCATGCACCCTCAAAGTTCATGACTTTGTAATATTTTAAGTCCAGATTTTCACCAGTGGCATTTTTCCACACTGCCTTATTTACAGTACAGCTGTCATTTTCACAACATGGTCAAAGTGTGTTTCACACTTTCAGCAGAGAGATCGTAGTGGCTGTGGGAAATCATTGTTCGGGACAGATAAAGAAAATCACAGTGACACTGTTCATGATGGAGGCACCAAAATGCCTGAGTTGACAATCTGCTGTAAAAATCCGCAACCCAATTATATTACAGGTGCTGTACGGTTTCTATGCACGCCGTGACTTCACCATTTTTACACATTTTTACCGCAGATTTGCAACATTGCCATTTTTACACCTCCCCATGTACAGTACAGCTGTCATTTTTACATCCTGTTAGGAATGTTTTTGAACCTGTGGTGCTAAATGCCGTAGTCGCTGTGCATAAGCAGCTTCGCTAAGAAACTGATATTCCCCTGTTCATGAGGTGGGGTCACAAAAACCATGTTGAACATTTGAGTGAAAATATCAACGAATGCCTGAGGTATTAGGGTTTCCAACCATAACGCCCAACCCTGTAGAGAATGACTGGCATCAGGGGTGTGACTTGGGATTCTTGCCTGTAATGCTCATACCATTCCACACCCTGTAGCCAGTGAGAAGCACTGAGGTATGCCTTGGACTCTTCGGCCCCAAGGTTCACCCCATTCTCCTATATCGCACCCATCTCTCTGTATTTCCTAATGGAATGGGGTGCACATAAGGAACAAAGACCCCAAGGAACACCATGACACTTGCCAGTGTCTGCAGGGTGAGATGTACTGAAATTGCATGGCCGTTATGCCTGACAACCCAAAGGCACACCCCAATGCCTGTCACTCTCTGCAGGGTGGTGGTGGGGTTGGCTTCAGTTCAATACTTCACTGCCATTCCTATTATGCAGCTCTGTAACTTCTACACTACCATTGCCAATGCCAGCAAGCAAACATTCGGCATTGACAAATGCTTGTTGTGATCAGTTATGCTACTCAAACATCACCAATTCAAAGGGTACAGGACATACCCTTAGTTTACATACTACCAGCATTAGACTGGCCTCTGCATTGTCTTGCTGTTGTTGCTGTTTCTCAGCTCCTCGGGCTATTTTGAGCTCCTTTCCCATTACATATTGCACATTTTCTTGGCTGAATAGAGGGTTGCATTGATTAAAAAGCAGCTGAGTGAGACTTGGTTTGTTAAAATGCAGTTTGGATGTGCTGGTACACAAGTGCTATGCACCACTCTCTGATAAAACAAAGCTGTGGATCACTTGCAACTGTGCTTTTTTCACCCTCACAGACTTCTTACAGATACTGTACTGCCATCCAGTACCTCCCTCCCTCCCTCCCCACTAGCCACAACTACCAACAACCCAACCTCTGATCAGCCATTCCTGCTATTCTGGCCACAAAAGTGCTCTCTTCACGGGCAGGATCTGTGTCAAAGCTCAGCTGTCTCCTGTAGCCACATATTGGTTCCATTGCAAACTGCGGATGAGGGGGGGTGCAGTAAGGAATTCGCCTAAGAGACTGCTGAGCTCTTTGGAGAAGACAAGAAGGGCAGCTGTGTGGGGAATGGGACTGGTGTAACAAACATATAAGGGAGGTATTCAGGTTTAAAATATCTGGTTAAAAGCAGAGGATTTACTGATCTAATTATTTACTTGTGTACCAGGGGTTTTGCTAGTTTGTGCCTAACTCATTAACTCCTGTGGAGGCAGCTTGCTAGTAAATTGTGTTTGCTTTTCAGGACACCAGCTGCAGCAATGGATTGTTTTTTCCTTTCATCCAGAGGAACAAAGGGTGGGGGAGAGCCAATACTGTGGCTGCATCAAAAGGATGCCTGAATTCAAATTGACTCGGGGGAGATATAAAAAGGATTAAGAGCCACTTGCTCATTGTTCCATTTGTAGACCGCGGCTGAGGAGGAGCATGGTATGGAATTCACCTGAGAGAGTGCTGAGTTCTTTGGAGAAGACGGGAAGGGCAGCAGTGCGTGGAACGGTATCGGAGTAACAGATATACAAGAGAGGTATTCCGGTTTGGGATATCTACTCAGAAGCAGAGGGTTTACTGATCTAGTTATTTACTTGCATACCAGGGGTTTTGCTCATTTGTGCCTAACTCGTCAACTCCTGTGGAGGCAGCTTGCTAATAAATTGTGTTTGCTTTGCAGGATGCCAGCTGCAGCAATGGATTTTTTCCTTTCATCCAGAGGAACAAAGGGTGGGGGAGAGCCAATAGAGTGGTGCTTGAAGCAGAATGGGGAGCTGATTGTTTCTGGAAGCTGCCAGAAGTACTTCCACCCCTTCATACCTCAACCCACCCAACCAAAGGCTCGTACTCCTTATATATGGCATGGGACTGTAGGGGGGTATGCTATCTTATCACAATCAGGAACTACCAACCCAGGAAGGGGAGGAGTTAGTAGTTTAATGCTAAACAGGGAAAGGCCACAACAAACATGATGGGAGTGGTGCAGTACAGTGATTGTGGAACAGATATCTTCAGGGAGATGTTGTGGAGGCTGCAATTTTGGCCTAACTGCAGGCACTTTTCTGGGTTGAGGGAAGAAGTCATCTGTCTCTGAGCTGAGTTGCCAGGCTACAGGGGGCTTTCATCCCCATCTTGAGGCCACCAGGTCCACAACCTAAACCTCAAAGGATGCCTAGGAGGAGGTGTGATTAGATCATGATGGGCTTGGGGAGGATAGGGGAAGGGGTCTGAAGAGCATCCCCAACTGGTCCAGCTAACTAACTCCTACACTGTTTTGGAGGAGAGGGATAGCTCCACAGGTTCACCCACAGCTGAGACCAGGGAGGATGAGCTAGTTCTCCATTATGGAGCCCAAAGGAAGGGGGTAGAGTTCCCTAGAGGAGGAGAAGGAAGCTTCTACTGTGGGGGACTCAATTGTCTAGGGAAATACTTTAGGGGAACCTAGCAGGAAGGACAGGAAGGTCAAGTGTATCCTGGGAAGCACCTCATGGAGGGATGGGAAACAGATTAACAGGATCACAAAGGCGATATCAAGGAGGGAGAAACTGGATGCCATTGTCCACCTGAGGACAAATGATGTGGTGGGAGACAGTATGGAGTCAGTCAGTCAGAATACAGGAAGATTTCAGGAAACTTAGAGGGAGCCTGAAGCAGACAGCACACCCTGTCTCCTTCTCAGAGGTTCTACCTGTCCACGGCAGGGGGAACACTAGGACACTCTGCATCCAGGCATTCATCTCCTGGTTGAAGGAATGTTGTGGAAGGGAGGGCTTTGGCTTCATGGGGGACTGGGGCCCCACCTGGATGGATAAGAACCTGTATAAGGATGATGGCATGCATCCCTCTAGGAAGGGGACCACGATCCTTAGTGACAAATTTACATGCTTCAGTAGTGAGCATTTAAATTGACCAAGGAGGAGGAGCCAGGAGGGTCAGGAGGCTTAGTATCCCCACTCCCCGAAGGCACATGCAGAAAAATAAATTGACGGCAAGTACAACTGAAGTTGTGGGGGGGGCAAAGTGGTGGAATCAGGACCACACAAGAAAGGTAAATGGGGTCAGGAAAAAAAAGTAGGAGAGCAATAACAGGGGCAGAGGGAGTAATCTAAGATGCACAACATGTAAGGCCATGGTAACTGATGCCCACAGCCTAAGGAACAAACTCCCAGACCTGGAGGACTTGATAGTAGAGGCAGATCTGGACATAGTAGCAATAACTGAAACTTGGCACACTGCAAATCATGGATGGGAAATCAATGTACCAGGTTATGCTCTGTTCAGGAGAGACGGGTAAAAAAGGGGGGGTGCCTTATATGTCAGAGAGGGTATAAAAGCAACACTTACACAGGGTAGGCAGGGGAAGGCTGAGGCACTGTGGGTCACCCTTGAACCTGGAAATGGCACAGCAATATGTATAGGGGTGATATACAGGCCTCCAGGACAGAAGAAGGAAGAGGACAGGGAGCCAGTGGATGAAATACACGAGACAGCAATGAAAGGTGAAATTCTGTTGATGGGGGATTTCAATATGCTGGATGTGGACTGAACAACCCAGGCAGCTGCTTCAGCCAGAAGCAGAGGCATCCTAGATTCACTACAGGAGGCAGGACTCCGGCAGCTTGTGCTTGATCCCACCAGGGAAAGGGTGATTCTGGATCTCGTGATGACCAACGGGGATAGAATCACAAATGTCCTTGTAGAAGGGCAACTGGGATCCAGCGATCACCACATAGTGTGGTTCAGCATGGGAACAGGGACTCGGTCAAGTCACAGTATGGCAAAGGTTTTGGATTTCAAAAAGGCAGACTTTGCTGAAATGGGGAGGGGTATCAAATTAGCCCTGGAAAAAAGGGGAATAGGAGGGGGGGGTGGAAGAGCAGTGGGAGCACCTAGAAGGAGCCATAGTGGAAGTGACAAACCAATGCATCAGATTGGTATCTACAGGCAAGAGAAGGAGAAAGCCACTATGGTTCTCGAAAGAGGTGGCAGGCAAAGTAAGGGCTAAAAGGGCAGGGTTCAGGGACTATAAGGCAACCCAAAGAAAGGAGGACAGGGAGGTGTACTTAGAGTGTCTAAGGGAAGCAGGGAGGGCAGTAAGGAGTGCAAAGGTGCAGACTGAAAAAGGATTAGCGCAGACAGTAAAGAAAAGGGACAAACCATTCTACAGGTACACCAGCAAAAGAAGGAAAACCTGGGGGGGAAGGGGATTTTGTAAGGCTCAAAGGGGAGAAAGGGGAGAGGAAGGCGGGAGACATGGATAAGGCAGAAATACTGAATAAATACTTCTGTTCAGTATTCACAGAAGAGGGGGAAGGACAGGGACCAAGAGGGGAAGGGACAGGGACCACAGCTGAGTAACAGATGCCAAAGGGGGAGTGTACAACAGTCCATTCACAAGGTATAGAGTCCTGTAGGAGCTTACTAAATTGAAGGTGGACAAAGTGATGGGACCAGACAGCATACACCTGAGGACATTAAGGGAGCTGTGAAGAGAGCTACCAAAACCTCTGGCAGCCATGCTCACCAAGTCACTCACCACAAGAGTGGTGCCAGAGGATTGGAGGAGGGCACGTGTGGTCACCCTACACAAATCCAGCAGTAGGGAGGAGGCGAGGAACTATAGGCCAGTCAGCCTCACCTCAGTGGTGGGGAAGATCATGGAGGCACTGCTTAAAGAAAAGATAGTGAGACATCTACAAACCATTGGTGCCCAGGACTCTAGGCAGAAAGGATTCACAGCCAGTAGGTTGTGTCAGCCGAATCTGATAGATTTCTTTGACTGAGTGACAAAGGAAGTAAATTGGGCAGGTATGGATGTCACCTACCTCGATTCCAGCAAAGCCTTCGACACCATCCCACATAAGAGGCTGGTTAACAAAATGGATAGTATGGGCATGGGAGACACAGTGGTAAACTGGGTAAGGAACTGGCTAATGGCCAGAGGTAGAGGGTGGTGGTAAATGGGGTACAATCTGGGGACAGCAGGGTGACCAGCAGGGTAACTCAGTGATCAGTCCTTGGGCCAGTCCTGTTCAATGTCTTCATTACTGACATTGCGGAGGGGTGGAGGAAAGGGTCTGCCTGTTTGCAGATGACACCAAGATCTGTAACAGGGAAGATACTCTAGAAGGGGTGGAGAGAATGAAAAAGGACATGGGGAAGCCTGAGAAATGGTCTGAAGAGTGGCAACTGAGGTTTAATTCAAAGAAGTGCAAAGTTATGCACCTAGGGTATGGAAACCCTGGGGAGAGCTACAGAATGGGGGGGGAGTTACTGTCAGTCACCAAGGAAGAAAGGGACCTGAGGGTTATTATTTCAGATGACCTGAAAATGTCAAAGCAGACTACAAAAGCATCAGAGAGGACCAGTGACATGCTGGGGTGCAAAGGCAGGGGTATCACCAGCAGAAGGTGGGAGGTAGTGATGCCATTATACAAAACCCTGGTCAGGCCTCACCTGGAATACTGTGTTCAGTTCTGGAGGCCGCACCTTCGCAAGGACATTAGCAGGCTGGAGACAGTCCAGAGCGACTAAGATGGTACAGGGCTTGCACCATAGAACTTGCAAGGAGAGATTAAGGGACCTCAATATGTACTCACTGGAGGAGAGAAGGGAGAGAGGGGACATGACAGAAACATTCAAGTATCTCAAGGGCATAAACAAGGTACACAGAGGAGACATCTTCCAATACAGGAGGAGTACAAGAAAAAGGGGACATTGCATGAAATTGGAAGGGGGCGGGTTAAGAGGGACTTTGAGGAAGTTTTTCTTCACAAACAGGGTAGTGGACACATGGAATGGTCTGCCACAAAAGGTGGTAAGAGTGAGCACTGTGATTGGATTTGAACATGCATGTGACAGGCATAGGGGAACCATAGAGGTAATGCGGAGGGAGGCTCAGAAGCCATAATCAAGTACAGGGCTTATGGGCAGACTAGCGGTCCTTATCTGCCAGCAATTTCTGTGTTTTTATACAGTGTGCTCACAGCTCATTCCCACAACCAAAACCTGTGCTGATGCCCTGTAAGAAAGCAACTGCTCACTTTCAGTGGTCCTGAGCACTCAGTTATCTGAAAAAAAAAAAAAAAGAACAATGGCTCTTACTAAGAATACCAGTGATATTTTCCAGTCATGCTCCTTGGTCTTTGACATCACTCTCTCTGCTACTCATCATGTCATAAGGTCAATCTGCACTGATATTCCCAGTCAGGCCATGGTGTATCCCCTATATATGTCTGTCTGTCTATCTGTCTGTCCATCTGTCTATCTGTCTGTCTGTCTATCTAACTATCTCTATCTATGTGTGTGTGTGTGTGTGTAGCATTAATGCACTAATTAGGGTTAAACTTACTGCAACAAAGTAGGGAAATGTGGCATTAGGGCTTCCAACCCTAACTCCCCACACACACACCCCAAAGCAACAAAAAGACGAGACCACACAAGTAACCAGAGACAGCTATTATCAGGTAAGACAATCAACATACAACTGTTTCCAGATGACACAAATGCAGTAGCACTGATGTGCTACCTTTGTGGATTTATATCTGCAACATGCACACAGCAAGACATGCACACTCACTTTTTTGTTGCAGATTGAAATCCACAATACTCAAATCACAACACTACTTCTATGCAGAGAAGCACATGCCCCTGCAGCTAGAGATACAAATCCAAGATACTGAAATTACAGTACAAAAGTTATTTTGTCTGCAGAAGCACTGGCCCCATGGGGCCAGCACTTCTGTAGCCACAGGTACTCATGCACACTGTAAGACATATGCACACTTCTGGCTGTAAAGGTGCAAGCCCCTGAGGGGCCTGCACTTTGATGGCCACAGGTGTAAGACATACACACTGATCTCTGGCTGCAGAAGCACAGACCCCATGAAATACATGATACACAAATTGCAACATTACTTCTCTCTCTACAGAAGCACAAGCCACTATGGGACTAGCGCCTCTGTAGCCACAGTTGTATGTTCACACTTTAAGACATGTACACACTTCTGGCTGCAAAAGTGAAGGCCACTGAGTTTTTGTGGCCACAGATAGAAATCCATGATACCCAAATTGCAAAATTACTTCTGTCTGCGGACGTGCAGGCCCCTGAGTGGCCTACGCATCTGTGGTCACAGGTATAAGACATACACACTGACTTCTGAAACTGCATATAGAAATCCATTATACCCAAATTGCAACAGTACTTCTGCAGTCAGAGGTACTCATGCACAAAAGAGGAGTGATGTGCTTAAGGGTAAGGCATGAGGCAGTTCAGAGAAAGGCGGCTAGCTGGTACAGTAAACAATTTACAAAAGGTTCCAAACTCGTGGAGTCACAACACTGAAGGCAAAAAAACTACTGAATAAGTATTTATTCTGGTACCATGGAGAACCAGCTTACACTCTGTGCCTTAGTGTTTCAACCCAAACAGTGTCTTCATCATGGGTGGGTCCTGCTGCCTTCACTGTTATGACTCCATGAGTACAGGAACTCATGCACACTGGAAAACATGCATACACTGTTCTGGCTGCAGAAGCACAGGCCCCCTTTGTGGGACAGTTTTCTTTATTTCAGAGATACTGACACTGGGGATTGGGCAACCCAGTCACAGTGGACAGTTTGCAGCACTGGAGGTGGGCACCTTGGTGTTGTTTGATAATGAGGGGTAAAGTCACAGAGCCTGGGAAGGGGGAAAATGATATTTTATATACAATGGCACTGGGGGTGGGCATTGCAGTGACACTAATCACTATTCAGGGCAGTCGGATATTTGCCAACATCAGGGTTGGGCACCCCGGTGTCCAAAAATGCAAAAACACAAGCTGTTTTAATAATTGTGGCAGGATTGGACACTCAGCAACCTTTTAAATGTTTTGGGGGGCCTCAACATAAAAATAGCAGTAATTACCCACTGTCCCCCTGCACATCCAGCCATATTTATATTCTCTGACAGTTCTGAAAAACACACAGAGTACACTGTCACACAAACACAGGCCCAAAAGCTCCTAAAACTACAAATTCTAAAGATCACATATCGTCTACTACTATTATCTGGGTCACCCCTGAAAAAGGTACCCTCGGGCCCAGTGGGCTTACCCGGTTAACAAAATTTAATAAATAAATAAATTATCTGACAACATCCATCCTAACCCTTGCCTTACACCACCTCAGCCAGCCCTTCCTAAGAGGTCTGGCTGTCTAACTATAGCCTCTATGAACATCTGTAGCCTTATGGCTAAGTTTGACTCACTACAAGTTTGGTTAGCTCAGCATAAACCTGACATCTTATCCATAGTGGAAACCTGGCTTACCCCTAGAATCCCAGATCTGACTATTCAAATTGAAGGATACACTTCCTTTAAAATGGACAGAACTGGTAATCGGGGAAGGGGGCTGTGTCATTTATGTTAGTGACACCATCCAGAGCCAAGCCTTACCTTGCCCACACACTAAAGGCTACTCACAAATCCTATCTGCCCAGGTCCAACTCAGAACTCAGGGGAATTTCCTTACCTTTGTCTCAGTCTATATCCCACCAAAAGAACAGGCTTCAGGTTTTGAGGTAACCCTCGACTACCTTGCAGGTCTCCACAAAGACTCTGAGGTACTAGTGCTTGGAGACTTCAATATAAATTGGTTGTCCTTGGAGGCTGCACCCTACAGGGATGCCGTCACGTCTCTTAACATGGCCCAACTTGTGGACTCCCCTACTCGTTCAAACTACCGGAATAGGACTAATACCCTTCTTGATTGGCTACTAACCAATCACCCTGATAGAATAAGCAAGACAGAAGTACTCTCTCATAGTATTAGTGACCACTCACCTATCCTTTATTGTTGGTTGAACAAGACTCCTGACCCCTTCAAAAAAAAAACTACCACAACAAGAGTTCTGAAGGCTGGGCACCTGGATTCACTGAAAGACCACCTTAGGCAGCAGGACTGGTCAGCCATATACAGTACCAATGATGTGGACTCAGCTCTCGAGCACTTTGTGTACTCCTTCAATGCCTCCTATAATATCTTTGCCCACACTAAAAACCATAAAGTTAAGGGCTCCAGCAAGTCTTGGATTACCCCCTTCCTTCTTGAACAAATGAAGGAAAGGGATAACCTCTGATGCAGGGCCAAGTGTCACGGGTTCACATTCAGACATCCAAAACTACAAAACTGCATGCAACAAATGCACCCACGCCATTGATAGCAAAAGCCAGTTATTTAAACAAGAACTAGAAAAATCTTGGGGTAACAGTTGTATCTTTTGGGGAAACTTAATAACCTTGACCAGAAAACCAAACAAATCCCCTCCCCACATTGCTCAATGTGAACAGCACTCTGACGCAGAATGCATTAGAGATCTCCAATGTCTTCAATAAGGCCTTCACAGACCTTAGTGGTGTGCTTCTCCCTGACTTCCTTGACTCCCCATGTAACCAGAACCCCTTAATCAATGTCAACTCATGTGAGACAACCCAAACTCCCTTCTACCTCAAAAATGCCTATAAATCTCAGGCTCAAAAATACCTTACTAAGGCCATTAGTAAATCCAGATCAAGCGGAGACCCTCTGGACCTCAAACTGATCACCCTCACACTAGAGGAGGTCATTGCTCCACTAACACACATACTGAATCTATCCCTAACTACAGCCACATTCCCCAAAATGTGGAAAAAGGCCATGGTCACTACAGTCTTTAAAAGTGGTGACCGTACTAACCATGTAAACTACAGCCCAATCTCAATCCTACCCCCTCTGTTGAAAGTGTTTGAAAGGATAGTCAGCGACCAGCTTGTCAACTACCTGGACAAGTACAACCTATAATGTCAACAGCAGCATGGTTTTAGGAAATGGCACAGCACTACAACTGTCTTGGTTCAGTTCTCCAGCTTCATCCATGATGCCCTAGACCAAGGACTCTTGGTTGGAGCCACATATATCGACTTAACAAAAGCATTCAATACCGTCAATCATGCCTTACTCCTAAATCATCTGTCTGCTACCAATCTCTCCCCTGAATCTGTGGGATGGTTCTGGAGCTACCTTACTGGTCATTCACAACAGGTCAAAATCATTGACCCCAATCTGACCATTGTTATGTTATGTCAGAGGTTCCCCAGGGCTCAATCCTGGGACCCCTACTCATTAGCATATTTTTAAATAAACTACCCTCTGCCTGCTCTGACCATGTCTGACTATACACAGATGATGCAGTACTGTTTTCCAGCAATGCAAACCCTGTTGCCCTGGAGAAACAAATGCAAACCAACTTCACTGTGGTGGAGTCCAGGTTCATAAACCACCAGCTTCTTCTAAATTACAAGAAGACAAAGACAACGCTCTTTTGCCACTCCACAAAACAAACACCAAAATTATCAACTTCAAATACTCAACAACCACAAACTAGCCCTGGAAATGGTAAATACTTTCAGGTACTTGGGTGCCACACTCAACAGCTCCCTCTCCTTTCTGCATCACATTGATATAGTTGCTAAGGTTGCCAACTCTAGAACCAGCCTTCTCTACAAACACAAGCATTGTCTTACAGAAGAGTCCCTCAAGATTGCTGTGAGTAGCTCTGTCCTGTCAGTGATCGACCATAGGCTAGTAATCCATGGGGCTGCCACTGACTCTGCCTTAAATCACATCAGAACAACCCTTAATAAAGCCTGTAGGCTTACCCTTGGTGCCCACCAACTAACTCACACTTGTGAGCTCTACTAACTATTGGATGGCTCAATCTGGAACAGAGTCCAGTATCAAGTGTGCTTGCTAGCAAAAAAAGACTACTCTAGGCCTCACCACCCCTGGTCTATGCGGCATCCTCTGCCCTAACAACAATACCAGAACTACCGTGGAGTATGTAGAAGTTCACTAAAAGTACCTTTCCACTGAACTTCACTAGGGCAAATATCATTTGGCTGCAGGCCCTTAAATGGCTAAATTCCCTTGACAGTGAACTGATTACCTGCTCTGACCTTGGCCTCTTTAAGTCACTCCTAGGGTCTCACCTGACAACCAGCAATAAGAATTGCTACTCTGGTCCCAAAATCCCCCTCTATTGGTTTGATGGCCCAATATCCCTCTTGTTGCACTTCTACACTTGCACTTCTCCACCTCACTGCCCTCTCTCTTTTCTCACTATTTGCCTTGACATGGCTTGTACTTGAGCTGCCCTCTGTTTCCTCCCAGCCCATTCCATGTATCCAGGTCTATATCCCCACTATTACCACACCTGTCTACCACCTAATTTCTGTTTAATCATCAGTGATAAATTCTAGTCCCCCTATCCTCAGCCCTGGTTCCCAACTGTACCTTTAGCCATGCCTAGAAGCTGTTTTTGCCTAGTACTACTACATGTTATTATTGTTTCTCAGACTAGATTTATCTTAATTTGTACTTCAGTGTATTGCTCTGTTTGCTCCAATTTATATAATGTAAACTCTCTGTAACATGTTATATTCATTTGTCTCTTATGACGTGTAACCTTTGTAAATGAGCTCTTAGCTCAAAGGTGTTAATCTAAGATTACAATAAATAAATGGGTCCCACTCATAGTTTATATATTTTCCACCTCTTTTGTTTAAAAAAGGCATCTGTGATGACCCAGAATTTTTTTCTCACAAAAGGTAAAATACTAATTCTGCAAAACGTAAACACTTGTGAAAGATACATTTATCTTTTATATCAGAGGACTATTCTCTTACTCCACTGACCATGCTCAGAAAAACCAAAACTTTAAGACCTTATAACTCTGGAATTGATTAATATTTTTTCATGAAACCTTCAAAAGGCACTAGTTTGACACAGGTCCCATCAACCCTGAACATTTTGGAAACAAACTCTATACCATCTAGACTGTAGGTAAGAGCAAAAAAATGTGTAATAAAAGCCTAAAGAAATTAAAATGTTCTGTAAATGCAATATATCCGGATCTCAGAAACCATTTACGTGACCATCATTAAACCTCCCACATCTTGAGATCCTGCCTCCTGGAAAATACATATCACATTTAGGTAATTTTGCCAAACACCACCATAAAGTACAAAGTTAGGGGTTTAACACTAAACATTGTACTCAACTTGGGGATGAAGCCTAAGTCTAGTCCTCATGTTGCTAAGATTAATATGAAGCGTTACTGTAAAAATCTTAAGGAGCTAAATTGTTTGTATTTTAACGCAAGAAGTTTACCTAATAAACTCGATGAATTAAAAGCAATTGCTGCCTCTGACAATGTTGATTTAATTTCTATCACTGAAACTTGGGGTGATGATAATTCTGACTGGGTTTACAACATCCCTGGTTATACCTTTTATTTTATTAATAGAAAGAATAGGAAAGGTGGTGGAGTAGCAATGTTTTTGAAATATACTATACAATCAATCGATATTTCAAATAAAATTAAGGACTCTTCCATTAATACTGACTCAATATGGGTCAAGGTAGTGATTAATAATAACCAGTGTGCAATTTTTGGAACATGTTATCGTCCCCCTAATTCTACCACAATATATTTAGAGACCATTAACAGTGAAATAGACATGGCATGTACACTGGGAGATGTTGTGTTAATGGTCGACTTCAACATCAGGGATGTGGAATGGGTAAACCACACCACTGAATCTGATCTAGACAAAACTTTACTAGACATAAGTGTTCAATGTAACCTTTGTCAATGTATTAAATCAGCTACAAGAGGAAATAATATCTTGGATTTAGTATTCCATAACAAAAACCTACAAGTAAATAATGTTAGCATTCTAGCTCCTATAGGTAATAGTGATCACAACACCTTGAGTTTTCTACTTGAATATCCATTTACTATTGTTTATAATCTAACTAAGGTTTACTTGAATGAAAAAGCTGATATCACTGGTATGAAGGATTGGTTGACGAAAATATGCTGGCCTGATGTTTTATCTGCTACAGACATAAGGTGATATTTTTCCAAACTCTATGACACTATTTGTTACCTACGTGACACATTTATTCCCTTCAAAATTAAAAACTCGAATGGCCATCATTATCCCAAATGGATGAATTATAATATAACAAAATTATCAAACTTAAAAATAGGAGACATTCTAGATATCTTAAATTTCCCCTCTCAAGCTAATTGGCACTCTTTTGTGTCAAGTCAAAAGAAATGCAAAAAAATGCATTCAGAGATCTAAGAAACACTGGGAATATAAATTGGCTTCAGAAGCTAATAAAAACAACTCTAAATCATTTTTCTCCTATGTTAACTCACTTAAAAATCCCACATGTCATGTGAGTCCGTTACCATCTGAAGATAGTTCATTTTTTTTTCCCAGTGATATGGCCAACTTTTTTAATTCTAAGTTCTGTGAAATTTTTGAGAAAAATCATAAAAATGTGTCACTTAACTTCACTAAAGGTACCCCTATTTCAGTATCTGAAGAATTAATTCTTGATAAACTCCTAAAGTTCAAGGGTAAAATTATTGCCTCCCCTGATAATATTTCTGCCCATCTCTTATTTCTCCTAGCTGACTGTTTATCCCTCCCTCTTAAATTACTTTTTGAACAGTGTATTAATCTTTCCTTTGTACCCGAATCTTGGAAGGCTGCTTATGTGATATCTATACAGAAAAAAGTTCCCCATAATAACTGGAAAAACTATTGTCCAATTAGCCTAACTTCTGCTCTATGTAAACTCCTGGAAGGGATTATTAAAGATATGTTATCTAACACCTTAAGTGAGTTAGATACTAGTCAGCATGGATTTGTCAAAGGCCGTAGTTGCCTTACCAACCTTCTCTGTTTTTATGAAGATGTTAGTCTTCAATTAGACAACCGTATACCTTATGTCATAGTATATATCGACTTCAGTAAAGCATTCGATTCCTCCCCCCACTGGGCCATTATACAAAATCTATGTACTCTTCCAATAAATTATAACATCATAAGTTGGATTTCACACTGGCTGGTTGGTCATTCTCAGCAAGTTTTGATTAACGGTCATCTTTCCAATATTGGTCAAGTTCTTAGTGGGGTGCCCCAAGGGTCTGTCTTGGGTCCTTGTTTGTTTCAGACTTTTATTGCTGACATTACCAAGAATTATTTTTCAGAGTCATTAAAATATGCTGACAATATTAAAATAGGAGGTCCATGTCCTGATTATAATAGTATTAACCTTATTCAGAAAGATTTAGATTTTATAACTGAATGGGTTAAGTTCTGGGGTATGACATTAAACCACGACAAATGCAAAATAATGCATTTAGGTCCACAAAATCCATGTAATATCCATTGGTTGGATAACAAGCCCCTTGTATGTACTGCCATGGAAAAAGATCTTGGAGTATATATTACTAATGACTTCACATTTAAAACACAGATAAACAAAACTATACAAAAAGCTAATGGTGCTATGTGGTCTATTCTTAGGAACATAAAATCTTGTGATGAGAGGGTATTGTTACCTCTATAAAGAGCTTATGTTCTTCCACATTTGGATTATTCTTCCCAGTTCTGGGGTCCTTTTAAGAAACAAGAAATTTTCCAGATTGAAAAAGTTCAGAGAAAATTCACTAAACATATAAAAGGGTACACTAATATGTCATATGATCTTAGACGCATTTCTCTTAATTTGATGTCATTATCCACCAGACGCATGAGGGGTGACCTGTTATTCATGTTTGATGTTATCCAAGATGACTACTTGATGTATACTATGGGTTTGGAGTTTAAAAATAATGCTTTCAACATTAGAGGACATCATCTTCAGCTGCTTGGACAGAGTTTTCACTATATCCCTCACAGGTTTTTTTTATACAGTAAGAATTATTAATCCTTGGAATGCACTTCCTTTGGATATCATAATTAGTTATTCTAAATCTACTTTCAATGGTAAACTGGATAAGCATATTCTTGAAAATTCTACCATTAAATATTATTTAGTATAGGAGCACTATGGGCCCATAAGCCCCCTAGCTCCTTAGCTACCTAGTATGAAACCCTAACTGTACTGGTGCTACCCATCAGTGTAATATATATTTATATGTATATATACACACATTTTCTTTCTTTCTTCTTTCTTTCTTTCTTTCTTTCTTTCTTTCTTTCTTTCTTCCTTCCTTCCTTTCTATATATACAGTATGACTATTTTATATATATATATATATATATATGACTTTCTACACTTTGGAACTGCCATGCTCCCTGTCATCAAGCACAGGTCAGGAAGCATAGGAAAAACCATCAGCAATTGTAGAATTCACAAAAAGTATTTATTAGTACTAGCAGTAACATAAAAAATTAAAACTGTTCAGAATAACTATTTACAAAGGCAGAATAAACAGAGAAGATCCATTTGGGTTTTCTTCAATCTGTGTGTCTCCCAAAAGATTACAGTTCTCTCATATAGGTCCTTGAATCCCCCCTCCTTAACAAGCATCCTGTTTTTTTTTCTAAAATGTTCTTGTAAATTTCAGGCAGGTGCAGCAAGAACACAATGTCCCAGAACGGAGGTCCCTTCTCCACAATTTCTGAAAAAGTGCTTAAATACTGTTCTCAGGTTAACCCCTTGAGTTACCAATAGCTTTTTGCATATATCTCAAACTATAATCATATTCATTTCAACAGTAACACTATATCATTTCTAAACAAAGGGATCCTAATATCAGTTACATTTCCACATAATAATTTGCATATATTTTTATACCAGCAGATATGTAAGGGAGGAAAAAGACAGAAACAGCAAGAGAAAACTGAGAGACAGTAAGAGGCAAAGAATTTCAAGACTGTCGGAGTGATCAAATCCTAGGTCTCACAAGAAAAATTTGGTTGCACAACCAGAGAAGAGACAGAAAAGGAGAGAATGGAACAGATCCCTGCATTCAAACTCTCCATAACAACTTGGACAGGATCCTATTCAACCCTATCACATCCACCCCCTCCTTAAAAGGGAACCAGTTTTATCAAACAGGTTTCCAAAACTTTCTATTAATTCCATACTCGCATTAGCTTCTAACTTTCAGAAATTAAGCACATGTGCAGTATCCTTTTTTCTATAACAGCACAGCAAACAGTAATGTTTAAACTTATACATTTGTTTTTCAATCATCAGACTCCTCAATTCCTGATCCATATCTTGACAGAAAATCAGCATTGCTATTCTCTTTACCGGATTTGTGTATCACCTTGAATTTAAATGGTTGTAGTGCCAGACACCACCTTGTGATTCTGGAAATGTTATCTTTCATTTGGTTAAGCCAATAGACAGGATTGTGATCTGTTATAAGTACAAAGTCAGTTCCTAGTAAATAAAACTTAAGGGACTCCATGGCCCACTTTGCTGCTAAACATTCCTTTTTAATGGTGGAGTACTTTTTCTCTCTGTCATGCAACTTCCTACTTATATACAGAATAGGATGTTCCATCCCATATATATTTTGACCGAGAACTGCACCTAGGCCTACCTCTGATGCATCTGTTTGTAACAACAATGGTTTCTCAAAATCTGGGCTTCTTAAAACAGGGGCTGAACATAATGCAGTCTTGATGGCTTGAAAAGCTTCATCACACTCTGGGGTCCATTTCACATTATTTGGATAGCATTTTTTTGAGAGTTCAGTGAGGAAAGTAGCTAACTCAGCAAAGTTGGGAACAAATCTCCGATAATAACCAGCCAGCTCTAAACATGACCTGACATGTTTCTTTGTTTTAGTGACAGGGCTGTTAGCTACAGCTTCTATTTTACTGTAGAAATTTCTGGCTTAACTTCTCCATTTCCCAACACATAGCCCAAATATATGGTTTCCTGCATGCCCAATGCACATTTGGTAAGATTAATAGTCAGACCTGCATTTTTGATAGTTTGGATAACTGCTTGTAGGCGTTCTAGGTGGCTTTTCCAGTCTGGACTGTACACCATGACATCATCCAGATATGCAGCACAATAACCAGTGTGAGGGGGTAAAATTACATCCATGTACTGCTGGAATGTAGCAGGTGTGCCATGTAAACCAAATGGCATGGTGGTGAACTGATAGAATCCAACAGGAGTGGCAAATGCAATTTTGTCTCTGGATTCTTTAGCTAAAGGGATTTGCCAGTGACCCTTGGTGAGATCAAGGGTGCTGATATACTTTGCACTTCCCAGTCTGTCTACCAAATCATCTATTCTGGACATAGGATAACTGTCAAATTCTGACACTTGATTAAGTTTCCAACAATCAAGGCAAATTCTAACACCCTCTTCTTTTTTGTTTACAATTACCATTGGAGATGACCAAGCACTCCTCGACTCTTCTATGATACCCAGTTCTTTCATTTTTTGTATTGCCTTAACCACGTTAACTCTTAACTGCTCTGGTAACCTGTACGTCTTTTGCAAAATAGAGCGAGCATTCCTTGGCACTATTACATGCTCGACCCCTTTTGCTCGGACTGGTACTGTGGTAAAAGTACTGTTAAATGTCTTTAGCACTTTATGAATTTCTGCAGTTTGTTCTGAGGTTAAGGAAACATTCACCTTTACAGCATCAGCAGTTCCAGTTTGTTCCAGTCTATCATAAGCTGCATCGATATCTTCATCAGTTTCTGGTAAAATTAGAAAAGCAGCTTTTAGTACTTTTTCAACCCATTTCTTGAGCAGGTTAGCATGGTATATCTCAGCAGGATTTTTCCTGTCAGGGGTCTCAATCTTGTAGTTAACAGTGCCAGTACATCTAAGCACTCTATAAGACCCTTGCCACTTCATTAACAGTTTATTTTCTGTTGTGGGCAACAGTAGCAAAACCTTTTTACCTGGCTCAAAAACCTTTTCTTTTACCCCATGGTCATAATATACCTTCTGATGGTTTTGTGCCTATTCCTGATTACTATGGACAATATCAACATATTTTGCCAGCTTCTTTCTTAGGGCACACATATAAGATGTTATAGATTGTTTCTGAGTGGGGTTATCTTCCCACGTTTCTTTTATCAAATCCAGTGGCCCTCTTGGCTGCCTACCATAAGCATTTCAAATAATGAAACCCCTGTTGATGCCTGTGGCACTTCTCTGTAAGCAAAAAGTAAGTAAGGCAAGTATTGGTCCCAGTCTTTCCCTTCCCCTTTTACAAACCTTTGTAACATGCATTTTAAGGTTTGGTTAAAATGCTCAACAAGACCGTCTGGTGAGGGTGATTGGGGGAGGTTCCTATGGCAGTCATACCTAGTAGTCTGTACAGCTCCTTAAGTAATGTAGCAGAAAAATTACTTCCCTGATCAGTAATAATTTATTCTGGTATGCCCAACCTGCTGAAAATGTTGGCAAGCTCTGCTGCAACTTTTGGGCTTGTAACAGTATGCATTGGAACAGACTCTGGGTATTGAGTAGCATAGTCACATGCTACCAGGATAAATCTATTATCCATTTTACTTTTGTCTAAAGGGCTAACCACATCCATTGCAATTCTCTCAAAAGGCACATCTATCAAGTGTAGGGGCACCAGGGGAATCTTGTCTTTTCTGGTGACTGGGGCTACTTTCTGACACTCAGCACAGGAACTGCAATAGGTAGCAGCATCTTCATGATTAGAACTCATTACAGAAAAATAAATTTTAACTGAAATACAAAAGTTAAAAACTACATCATCAGCTGGACCAGATGGAATACATCCTACTTTTTTAAAACAAATTGCCTTACAAATATTAGGACCGCTCAGAAAATTGTTTAACTTATCCCTTGAAACTGGAGAATGTGTTTCTGCATGGAAAGAAGCTGTAGTAGTCCCTATTTATAAAACAGGTCTAAAACATATGGTGTCTAATTATCGGCCTATAAGCTTAACATCTGTTATTGGAAAAATTTTTGAAAGATTAATTCTATGTAGCATGGATGATTATATCTCCTATAACAAATTACAGGACAATACACAGCATGGCTTTACAAAAGATAGATCATGCCTTATGAACCAACTTATCTTTTTTGAAAACGTAAGTGCAGCATTGGACAAGGGTCTTCCAGTGGACATAGTGTTTCTAGATTTGGCCAAGGCTTTCGATCGTGTTTCTCATAAAATTCTGATTGGACATTTAATCTCATTAAAATTTCCATACAAATTAATTAACTGGATAGATTCATGGTTATATAACCGTAGACAAAAAACAACTGTTAAAGGAGCCATGTCATCATGGGTGAGTGTTACAAGTGGGGTCCCCCAGGGCTCTGTTTTGGGGCCTGTTCTATTTAATATTCTGATATCATCGTTACAAACATCTGACAATATCTGGATCTCTAAATACGCTGACGACTGCAAGATAGGCTGTGCTGTTAATACTACTGAAAATATCAGCCTATTGTCTTGTCTGTGTCTGTAAGTTAGTTTTTGTTCATTTACATGTTTTTCTGCTGAGAATACCTGTGCCATTCTTGCACACAACATTGGTGAAAGTCTCCTGGACTGAATTTCTGCAAATCGCCATCATCAGGTATCAGCTTTTTAATTTTAAATCAACTTTCTTGAAGCCTCCCCAAGGAAGCATATGCCTTACAACTAGTCTTACAAACATGGTGATGGTCCTGCAACTGAATCAACATTTTCAACATTCTCATCTGACCACTCTTAAAGCAACTGCACTTGTGGACTTTAAAGAACAAAGGAATTTTAACACATTTTGTGACTGAATCCACATTTTTGTCTGACCTTTCCAAAGGTATTGTACTTGTCTCTGAGGACTTTGAAGATCAAAGGAAACATACAGACAAAAGGATTTCACACATTACATATGCCTACTGTCTGACCTACTCCCAAGGTATTGTACTTATCTCTGAGGACTTTGAAGAACAAAGGAAACATATAGACAAAAGTATTTTACACATTGCATATGCCCAGGCCACAGTTTATCACCTTTCAGGAACTTTAACATATTATGTGATCCTGGATCTCAACAGTACTATAGTACTTCTCTTAAACCCTCTGGCACCAAACCCTCCCAGTCTTTTTTTTTCATTTTCTCTGTACTTCTCATAGTGCTTAGCTATCCACCATAGCCCACTAAAACTGTACTCCCACCACCCTCCTATTGCTCGCACCTCCACTGCCTAGCCCACACTACTCGGCTCTCTCCTGCCTCGCTAAAAATGCTTTGGCTTAGTCCCACCACCTGTTCCTGCTCACCCTCACCCTCCTTTTTCCTTTATGCCAACTCCCCCCCTCCGCCTACCCTACCCCTCCACCTAATCTCACCTTTCTATACTACTACCCGAAACATTGTACCATGGCTTTTACTCTGGAAGTCTTAAACAAACATCACCCAATTAATACCTGGGTGCAAGAGCCATATTTCCTAATTGGAAACTGCCACATCATTACAACTCACTAATGATCACCCTCTGCTGGGACTCCAGAAGACAATCCAAGCATCTTAAAAAGTACAAGCAGAAACTCACTCCAACCTATTATGAACTACGAATGGCATCGCTGAAACTCCTGCTCCTCCTACTTTTAATATCTGGTGGGATACACCCAAACCCTGGTCCTGTTGCACTGAAGTCACAAAAACAGGGAAAGTTGGTAGTGGTCTCTCCATTATCACTCTAAATATCTGCAGCCTCCTTCCCAAATTGGCATCTCTTCAAACTCTCGCTGGACAAAAACACCCTGATATACTAGCCATTGTGGAAACCTGGCTATCTCCCAGCACCCCGGATCATGCGGTCTCGCTTGAAGGCTACAATCTTTTCAGACTCGACCGAGCAAGCAAGAAAGGTGGGGGCTGTGCTATCTACATAAAGGACAACCTTTCCTGTCAACGCGGCAGCTTCACCCCCACAAATATGCAGATGCAACTCCTCCCTATCAAACTGCTTCTTGGTGCACAAAACAAAGTTCTCACAGTGGCCGAAGTCTATATCCCTCCAAAAGACCACCGTGCCAGTATTAAGTCTGTACTTGATTTTGTTAGTCTGCAGCCCTCTGAAAATGAGCTCCTTCTCCTCGGGGATTTCAACATAAACTGGCTCACCTCTGACACTGGCTTTCATAAAGATGACATCCTAGCAGCAAACCTGACTCAGATGGTAACCTCCCCACCCGAAAAATTACAAAACTGGTACAAGCACCTTATTGACTGGGTTCTCACAAATCACCCTGACCAGATAAAAACATTAAAGTCCTCCTGACTCCCTCAGTGACCACCCCCAGTGTCCTGTACCTGGTCTAATAAATTTCTCAAGCCACCCCCAAAGTTATAACAAGCAGAGTATTGCCTTATGGGAATCTTATCAAGTTGAAAACCCATCTCCTACAACAGGACTGGACGCCAATCCTTGAATCAACTGATATTAATACCGCACTAGAATACTTCATTAAATCTTTCAACTCTGCATGTGACTTATATGCCCCAGTAAAAAAACGTAAAATCAAAGCGCTATCAAATCCATGGATTACTGCCAAACTACTTGCCGAGCTCAAGGTTCGGGACCACCTCTGGGCAGTTGCCAGAGACACAGGCTCACCTCATGATACCCTAAAATACAAGCAGGCATGAACTAGATGTACCTCACAAATTAGGCAAATGAAGAGCGCCTATTTCAAAAATGCCCTTGAATCCACCTGGGGTGATGGAAGAGCTTTTTGGGACAACATGCAAACATAATGGGTAAACAATCAAAATCGTCACCTACCATTATGAAAGTTGATGGATCCACCACTCTTGACCCAAAGTCTATTGCAGATGCGCTTAATAAGACATTCACAGACCTTAGTGGGTCCTCCCCAGATTTCTTCTCTCGGACTTACCTGTGCCTAGCCTAGTATCACAAAACACCCCTCGTGACAAACCACAATTTTACTTCAAGAAAATCAAAGTGCACGAAGCACACAAGTACATAAGAAAGGCCTGCTCCAAATCCAGAACAAGTAGTGACACGCTAGATCTAAAATCCGTCTCTCACCCTGGATGAAGTAATTCATCCCTTGCAAAATTCTTAATCTGTCACTTTGCCAAAGTCAATTTCCCAACAAATGGAAATCTGCCATAGTTACGCCAGTGCACAAAGGGGGGGACAAAACCTCAACAGGAAACTATCGACCAATATCAATACTCCTCCCTCTCCAAAGCACTTGAACGAATAGTGGCAGACCAACTCTCTGATTACCTGGACAAATACAATCTACTCTGTAATCAACAGCACGGCTTTAGGAAAGGACATAGTACAACAACAGCCTTACTTGATTTCTCTGGAGAAGTCCACTCAGCCCTGGACAAAGGGTGCCAAACAGGTGCAGTCTTTTATCGATCTTACAAAAGCTTTCGACACAGTCCATCATGGCCTACTTACCTCCCTACTTTCTAGCCTAGGCCTGGCCGAAGATCCTTGTGCTTGGGTAAAAAGTTACCTGTCCAATTGGTCACAGGCTGTAAAAATCTCTAATGAACTCTCCAACTTCAAACCAGTTCTCTCGGGTGTACCACAGGGATCAGTTCTTGGACCACTCCTCTTTAGCCTGTTCCTTAACTCCCTCCCAGATATCTGCCAGGAGAAAATAATCTTATACGCTGATGATGCTGTAATTCTTCTTCCCACAAGGATCCGAACTCCCTACTAAAAGCCTGCAACTTGCTTTCTAGTGTTGAAAGGTGGTTCCTGGATAGTAAACTTGTGCTAAACCACAATAAAACAAAAGCCATGCTCTTCTCCAATCACGAAAACAAAAATAGGCATACTCCACTCACCATACAAACCTCTCATGGAATTACACTGGACCAAGTAAATACTTTCAAATACCTTGGCATCACTTTTGACCAAGGGCTCACCTTTGCAACCCATATTGACAACATCATGAAACAGTGAACCAACGCTTTGGAATACTATTCCATAACCATCAATTTCTAAATCAAGCGGCATTGAGAATAGCTATACAGAGTTCCATAATCTCAATCATTGACTATGGCCTTATTATTTATGGCTCAGCTACCTCCACTGCTCTAATGATCTCAATCACTCTAAATAAGGCCTCGCCGGCTCCCTCACGGGGCTCAAAGACTGACTTACATGTGATCTGTACTATGAATCAGGCTGGTTGAACCTATCAGATCGCCTTATTTATCTCACCTGCACAATGGCAAAAAATCTATCTTGGGACTGACTCCATTATGTATTCAAACCTACTCCGACTGAATCCTGGCTCACGACCTCCACCAGATCTGAACGCCAACCTTTCCTGGTTCCGAGATGCCGGACTGCACAGGGACAAAGATCTTTCGCACACAGGGCCTGACATGGTTCAATGCGCTAGTCCACCTACTCTATCCTCAACCTCGCTTGAAGCTTTCAAATCCATGCTCTATGCCCACCTCACCACCACTAGCAACTGTGATTGCACTAGATAAAGACTACTACTCCTCATGTCCATCCTCACATCTGAGGCCTCTTCCTCCTGACTAATGAACCTCTGGTACCTCTACTACTCATGTCTCCCACCCAAACTCACTCCCCTTTTCCTGTCCCTCTCACTTACTCTCCCACTCACCACCTTCTCTCCTCTCAGCCTCCTTTGCGCCTAATGATCACCCTCTCCCTGGAAGTTTCCTTAACCTCGAAATTGTCTACCGCTTGAACCTGTTATAGCTTGTTTTTCTATGAAACTTAAAATGTTACTGCCTTAAACTGTTAATAGCAAATTTATGATGTAACTTTCCTGTCTGGTTTTACCTGTAATGTGTATCGTGCTTTGTTAAATGTTCTTTGTGACGTGGAACCTTTGTAAAAGAGCCCTGGCTCAAAGGTATTAATTCCTAGACTAATAAACTAAAACTAAAAAACTATTGCAAGCAGAACTTAGTAATTTGGAAATTTGGGCTACTAATTATAAAATGAAATTTAACGAACAGAAATGTAAAGTTATGCACTTGGGTTATAACAACCAAATAAACGTGTATATATTAAATAAAGAATGAATACAAGTAACAGAAAATGAAAAAGATTTGGGGATCAATATAGATAATAAGTTAAATTTTGAGAATAATACCATCTTTAAAGTAAAGAAATGTCAGAGAGTCTTGGGCTGTATTTGGAAGAATATTAAAAGTAGATTACCTCAGGTTATTCTCCCTTTGTATACTAGTCTGGTGAGATCTCATCTGGAGTATTGTGCCCCTTTTTGTGCACCCTTAACAATTCGAAGTAGGAAACAACTGGAGGGAGTACAGAGGAGAATGACAAAAAAAATTCAGGGTATGACAAATAAGTCATATGGTAATAGACTGAGGTCACTTGGTCTTTACTCTATACAATATAGGCAACTCAGGGGGGATCTTTGCTTACTCTATAAGGCTTTCATTACAGAGGGACTTTTAGAGAATCTTGGTATTGTAAGAAAATTAGGTATATCGATACTAGATCTCATACCATGAAATTAAAAGGTGTACACTGTAAAACCAAAAAAGACATCAATGGTATACAGAGAATTGTTAACTTTTGGAATACATTACCAGTTTCAATTGTAGAGAGCAAAACTATGGAAATATTTAAGAGTACACTGGACAAATTCATGGGTAATAAAAAATTTGATTTTATAGAAAATTAAAACCATCCTCGGATGGCAAATTCATAAATAGGCTATGCCTCCTGAATTTGTATGTAACTATGAATTCCAAGCCAGTAAAATCTGCACAGCAATCTAGTAAGGGTGCAATCCCTCCCTGAGTGACCAGCCATAGGACTGTCATGTGCTATCTGTAACAACTCTGTTCTATATTTCTGTGGTATAACCAATTGTTCTGTCTGTTCCTGTGTCTGAGATTTAACCCAAATTATGTACAGTAACCCATTATATTTTTTAAACATTGGTTCACCCTGTATTGGTTTCACACCCAGCTGCTTAAAATAACCCTAGAGAGAAACATCTTTAGCTTGTTCTGAAAGAAAATGACAATCAGTAATCAGTTTAGTTTCAGCATTTTCATATGCTGACCCCTTATGTCCATCAGTCATCTGTTGCCACAGTTTCTTCAGGCTCGTCTTTCTTTCCTGGATTTCTGAATCTTGGAGCTGCGCTCAAACAAGTCCGAATCAAAGTCACTGAAAGGAAAAGTGTCCCCACCATTTAAGAGTTTATTTGCCTGAGCTCTTGTTACCACTGCTGCTGAAACTGCAGGGTTCAGTTCCTCTAAGATTAATCACTGGTACAGGTAACTTAGGTGCTACCCCCACTTTCATTTGGTTTGACACATGCTTAATGGTCAGAGTCACTTGGTTGGTGGGATAGTATCAAATGTCCCCATGGATGCAGATGACGCCAGTACCTGGTCCTTTTGCACAGTGTTTTCCCAGCACTTCAACATGCACTAGGGTCTGTCTGCTTCTCAAATCAATGAGTCCATTTTCAGTTTTATCCCCCACCTTCACATCTGTTAAGTACTTGCCCCAATTTGCCAAGGACAAATCTGCTACAGTGTCACTCTTCTCATGGCAATTTTTTGAAATATGACCTGGCTTATTACAGTTATAGCAAATAATGTCTTTGGGCACAGATTTGTTACCCCCACCAGAGTTCATATCAGACTTGGAGTTTAAATGGGAAAAAGAGTGTCTTACCGGTGGTTGGCTGTTACTTCACTGCTGTGGCATCTGTCTGGCCATTTGGTAGTCCTTGGCCGAAGAAACAGCCTTTTCCCCACTTTCTGGTCAGTGTTTCTTTACCCAAAACTGCATATCTGGAGGCAGGTTGTTGATGAATTGCTCCACTGTAAATGTGTCGAAGATCTGTGGGACTGCTTTGCCCTCTAGTTGGAGCCATTTTATCAGGAGTTCTCTGAGCTGGGTGAAGGCTTCTCAAGGATTGTCAACTGAGTTGTACTTCAGAGATCAAAATCTCTGCCTGTAGGTCTCTCCCAAGATGTCGTACCTTTTCAGAATTTCACTTTTCACCAGGCAATAGTTTTCTGACTGTGCAGTGTCCATATTGCTGTAGGCAAGTTGGGCTTTACCTGTCAGGTAGGGTACCTGTCTGATTGTCCATTACTACTTTAGCCATTGGCAGGCTGTGGCAACTTTTTCAAATGTTGTCAGGTATGCCTCAGTATCATCCAAGGAACTCAGCTTTGTAAGTTTAATGGCTTTTAAGTTGCTTCTGTTTTGTTACTCATCTGGATCTATGCCAGATCCTCTGCCTTTGATAACTTGCAAGGCATCCCGCCATTGCTGCTCCTGATGCTGCATCTCTTCTCTCATCTGCCACTCCTGTTGCTGCATCCCTTCTCTCCTCTGTGCTTCTAAATGTTGAATCTCTTTTTCTCTCTGCTTCTCTGTCTCTTTTTGTTGTATAGCCCACCATTTGAAAAAGTCCATCAGACTTTCAGGTTCTGTCACTGCCTGTTCTTTTTCTATAACTTGAGCTGGCTGTACAATCTCAGCTTGGATTTCTGTCTCTGCTACTTTGGCTGCCATTCTCCTGGTAACCACTCCTGGACTTGCTTCTACAGAATCCATACCTTTCTCTATGCTTCCCTGGTACTAAGTCCAGTACCCATGCACAACACTCCTGGCTTATAGCACGTACGGCATAAATTCTACTTAGGCTGACACCATCTGTCATCAAGGCACAGGTCAGGAAGCATAGGAAAAAACAGGAGCAGTTGTAGAATTCACAAAAAGTATTTATTAGCACTAGCAGTAACATAAAAAAATAAAACTGTTCAGAATAATGATTTACAAAGGCTGAATAAACAGAGAAGATACATCTGAGTTTTCCTTCAATCTCTGTGTGTCTCCCAAAACATTGCAGCTCTCTCTTTTAGGCTCTTGCAACCCCCTCCTTAAAAATAATCCTGTTTTTTTTTCTAAAATATTCTTGTAAATTTCAGGCAGGTGCAGCAAGTACACAATGTCCAAAAACTGAGGCTCCTTCTCCACAGCTTCTGAAAAATGGTTTAAAAACTGCTCTCAGGTTAACCCCTTAAGTTCCCAATAGCTTTCTACAGTCATCTCAAACTATAATTATATACATTTCAACAGTAACACTATGCTGTATAATTTCTAAACAAAGGGATGCCAATATCAGTTACATTTCCACATATTGATTTGTATATATTTTTATACCAGCAGATATGCAAGAGAGGAAAAAGACAGAAACAGCAAGGGAAGACTGAGAGAAAGTGAGAGGCAAAGAATTGCGAGATTGTCGGGGTTATCAAATCCTAGGTCTCACAAGAAAAATTTGGTTGCACAACCAGACAAAGAAGAGACAGAAAAGGAAAGAATGGAACAGATCCCTCAATTCAAACTCTCCAAAACAGCTGGGACAGGGTCCTTTTTAACCCTGTCACACTCCCTAAACTTTTGATCCGGCTACCCTATAACTGATGTACATGTACACTTTTTACATTGTTTTTATCTTTCTCTGAAATTCATTACCATACATATATAAGATACTAAATTCAGGTCTATCATCAGTCTCTAATTTTTACAAAACAATTGGAAAATTATCCATATCCATGTCGCTAAGTAAGAAAGAATGTTTAATCTTTCCATTGGTAAATTGATTCCTTTGATATTCCATAATATAACTGTTAAAAGTGAGCCCATTTTCAATAACCAATTGTTTTTTAAATGATTATGTCTTATACTAAATAGTCCAAGATCTGTGTCATACCAATCATTAATGTAGTTTCCCAGTTGGGAAATAACTAATGCATCACTTCCTGAACACTTTATTAAGTTTGCAAGCAGTTGTTGTGACATATTAATATGCATACAAAAGGTACAAGCATCAAACTCACATGAAATAGACATTGGCCATATGTGTACATATACATTCACATACACATACCCATCCATAAACATAGAAACACCAGACAGCATTCTGTTCTATACTGACTGAATCCCTAGGTGCTCTGCTAGTAGCCCCGTTATTCAATGGACATTTTTCTGGGGTAAGGAACAAAAATATACTTTAGTTTTAACAGGAGCTTCAGTGCAAAATTAAAGTTTGAAGGTGCGGGTAGATGCAAAGGCTCAGACAATAGAAGAATGGAAATTTGAGCTACATAAGGCATTACAATTAAAAAACTACCCATGGTTTATACTAGAACAGAGGTAATTTTTATTTTAAATTGGGACCTGTGTACAAATCTATATATGAAGAACAAGAAATATCTCCTTGAAAAGTTTAGAATCAGAATAAACTTAGTTCTATGTAGGTTGTCCTGAGCTAGTTCAACCCTTAACATTTAATTGGCTGTACTCTATTTAGATTTTTTCTCTTTTCTTCAAGTACAAGGTTACTAAACTGAAAACATGTTTTATTTCCTATGGTTTGTTCTCTTCTGTGATTTCTTATTTTTAATACTAGATTTCTTGAGTTTTTTTTAATGCAAGTAGTCTATCAGTATAACTGCATTTGGAATCTGCAATGTAGAAATACAGCAGATAGGAGTCTTTCACAGATTGAGTGAATATATTATTCATATACAGTACATCAATTATTGGGTATAATACAGAAATTTGTAACAGATGTTTTAATGTGTTTGAAATGTATTGGTTTCAGTCTAAATGTGCTGTTTTTGAAGATACCAATAAAACAACTAATTGAGACACACATACTAGTTTCTATGCTTGTTTTGGAATGAGACAGAATGCTGTTCTTATACTCCAACAGAGAGTCCACATACCTTGATATATATTATTATTTTAAATATTTGGGTCCTCATATTCAAAGCTGGGTGGATGCATGGCGCAGCCAGATGTGCCACCAAAAAAGTTGATCCAGCGCAAAGAAATGCCATATTCAAACAAGATGCAATCCTGTTTGAATATTGCAACCAGTGTGAGTGGTGCAAATGGGGGTGGCCAACATTGAGCAGGTGCAGCACCAGGAATGTGTGGAATACCAACAGTAGGGGATGCACCAGTGCATCCCAGATGTGCTATGATCTCAAAGGTGATATTCAGCCACAAGATGCAAATGAGTCCATTAGGCATGCATGGAGCAAACGGCCCTCATGCATGCCCATTATGGGCTCATTTGTATAGCTGCACTGGGCAGGATGTGCAGGGCCAGTCCCCATCCAGCTTTGAACACCTCCAGCAGGCAAACAACTGCATACACACCCCACCCAGCACCAGTACCCTATGCCAGTAGTAGTGAGGACCCCCTGACCTACCATAGTGAAGGTCCCCCCAATTCCATAGTGTAGTGGACCCCCACCCCATCCAAGCCCCATTCAAATGATAGTCCCCTGCCAGAATAGTTCCATAATGGAGTGGTCACCCACCCCAGTACCCTGATCCCCATTCCATGCAAAAGTCTGCCCTGTATTATGTAGCACACCATGATCGCAGGCACCCCCCACCCCAAACCCAACCCAGGATCCCCATTTGTACCATAGTCCTGCCTCTTACAAACTTTCCATAGTGTAGTGGCCCCCCACCCCATAGGAAGAGCACCCTCCTCACAGTCCCTGCACCACCCATGCCAGTAATTGGCATTGCCCTCCACTCACCACCATGGCCAATCACCAACTGACTAGGCCAGAAATGGCACTGTACAGAACAAGCACTCATTGATCAAGTGCATAATCTGTACAATAATTCAGTCATCAGCTAGCCATGGTAGTGGGTGGAGGGCTGCACCAGCCACCAGCACGGGTAGTGCGGGAGGGTGTTTCACCTACCAGGGTGAGGAGTAGGGGTCCGCTACACTATGGAATATTGTACTGGGCAGGAGTATGTATGAACAGGGATCCTGGGTCAGATTTGGGGTGGGGGTGCCTGCAATTGTGGTGTGCTACATAATACGGGGCAGAATTCCATATCGAATGGAGATCAGGGTACCTGGGTAGGGGGCCACTATACTATGGCAATACTGGTTATGGTCTGAGCAGTCCTTTGGGCATCAGATATCAGGGTGGGAGAGGCTATGGTTTGCTTTGATTGGTGAATGGGGCTGGGTTGGGGGCTTGATCATACTATGGATAGGGAATGGGGCTGGGTGGGGGGATTCTTTCTCTGATGACTGGGGATGGGCCAGGTTTGTATTCTCTTTTGCACAGTGATTTGGGCCATGTGGAGGGCACAGAGCACTGTGAATGTGGGGGATGTCTTTTTCCTGCATTGGGAACTGGGGTTGGGGGGGAACCTACACTGTGCTTCCAGGTTGGGGGACTGCAGCACTATAGGCAGGGTTCAGGTGTGGGAGGGGGAGTTCCATTGGACCATTGGGGCTAGCAGGCTGCCTTGCACCTGTCTGACTACAGCAGCCTACCTGTGGGTGACTGGATGATTTAGGCCAGCTTTTCCAGGCCCATCTGCATGTGGCACATGACTGGCACATGTGGGATGCATTCCCTATGAATATGCCCATGTGTGGCACATTCTTGGGAACACCCCCTCTGCATGCACCCCATAGATTATGTTTGGGCAATGGCGCATTCATATTTGGGCTGCCCATCCCCCCTCAATATTGCACTTTGGTGCATTTGATGGGATGCATGGCACATCTCCAGTTTGTGCCAAGATGTGCCGAACATCTCCTTTGAATATGAGGGCCTTAGTCAATAAATGGTCATGTTTTTGGAATAAATAGTATAAGAAAATAATTAATATTACTTTTATGCATTCTATTTAAAAACATTAAGAGAGCAGCCTGCTTGTGTCCAACTGTGGCGCCGACATCCCGGGTTCGGGGACAGACCCGGGAGTTGGAAGTCCAGCCAGGAGGAGAGACTGCTCTCCCTCTCTGGGGGGAAGGGGAAGAAGTGTCCAGTTCAATGAGGACCCCTGGTGGAGGCTAGGGGTCCTGCATGGCCAGTACCACACCTATGGGGGCCGGGCAGACGCTGGCATCATTGCACACCCCCACCCCAGGGGGAAGAATCACAGAAAGGAAAAAACATTAGCCACTAATGATGGCCCCGCTCTGCCACTGCTCCCCACTCTGACCGAAGTCTGCCTGGGGGGGTCCTGCTCCTGTGACCCCACCCTGGGTGGCAAGCCAGTGCTTTGTGACCCATGCTCTCATGGAGGGGTCATCCTCCTGGCAACCCCATCTGGGGGGGAAGCCTGGAGATGAGGGAAGTGGTGGGTGGGTCAGAGGACCTGAGCTTGGGCCACAAAAAAAAAACATTAAGAGTGATGAGAAATCTAATAAAATGGCTGAATTATAGATCATTAATTGAAACAAATTTCAACAGCTGCCTTGTGCTGTGACCCCCCCCACTTCACCTCATTTGAACTCTATACCTAAGTAAAGGTTGCTAGCTCTAAATTGCTTTATAGCCAGCATTTACATTCCTAAGTAATAACATATAGTATATAATAGCAGATAGTGTATAATAACTGGGGAGACGGTGGAAAGCCGCTATCAGGCAAGTGTCTTTATTGGTTGCTCATTCATTGAGTGTATTATGCTGTCTCTGTTAAAAATTTAAAGAGTCATAGTTACAGAGTCTTATCTTGGGTAACAGTTTGGTTATCTGGACTGCATTTGTGAGCAGCTGGGTCAGTAAGTTCCTTTATGTCTCAGTTATTACACCTTCTGAGAAATCAAAAAGGACACGTGATATCATCACCGCTCACTTTACTTAACAACATGGTAGTCCAAAATGCACCACAGACAGGTCTTGCTATAAACAGCTTGTTTTTTATTTATGTCACTTTCAGTTGTTTAATTATTTAAATGGGTCTGGCAAGAGGCAATCATTTGTCAGCTCACTTATTACAAGATTGCATTAATTTTGTCCCATCTAGGCAGACATTTATTAAGTAAATTTTGTTTGCACATGGCAGAGCCATCATAAATATTTTTAAAATTATTAAAATACAGTCCAATATACAAATTACTCATAGGGACATTGCACTTTTAGATAAACTAATAACCTTTTTTGTTTAAATGTGTGCACATTATACTTTTATCATCCTCTTCCTACTTTTTTCAGCTTGATGTGCAAAAGTTGCAACTCATAGAGTTACAGCATGTTCATCACCCTTTATTAGTGTGATGATCCACATTAAAGGATTCAGAATTTATCTTTGAAGACTGGGCTAAACATTTTTGTTCAGATTGTGGTACATAGTGCATATAAATAGGAAATGTTTTAAGGATTCTACAAAATATAATTTTTGCTACACAGATAGATTGCTTGATCCAAAGGATGCCCTGGTAAATTGTTTTGTATCAATGAGTTTTTGAAGTGCATAATGTCATGTTTAATTTATATGCTGACTTGCCCTTGTGGCTTGGGGTATGTAGGGCAGACAAAATGGTCTCCAAAGGAAAGGATCGAAGAACATAAATCATCAATAAGGAGCAATTCACGCACAAATGTTATGGCAAAACATTTTATGGATGCAGGGCACAGATCACCTACAAATTCCATGGCTTGTTGACATTGAGAACATGACTATACCAATTACCAATTATTTTACCAGGCTCACAAGGTGGGAATCTGTATCAAGAACTTTCTCAGTGGGAGTGTTTCCGGATATATAAGTTACAAACCTTGGTACCGAGGGGTTTAAATGAAGAACTGACCCTGCAATGTTTTTTGTAGTACATCTGCTGACTTTGGCCATTTTTTAACTTTTGAATGTTTTTAACATTGACTGATCTGTTTTTTTGTTTAGTATTGGGATGTGCCTTTTAATGTCTGTCTTCTTTAATACTCAGTTTTAACTTCTGATGCTTGTGTCCGAGGTGCGGAATAGTCTATCCCCCTTTTGGATATGTATGAAGATATATTTTCAATGAAGGGGGTATGGACTGACCGTGCAGCTCTAAGGAAGGCATTGCCAAAACATCAGCTGATTTATGCATCAGACCTCCACTAAATTGTGCATGTTGTCTGTTTGCCTGCTGGTCTGCTGCCATGATGTAAGCACCACAATGGTGCCACTGGGTTTTTGTTAAATGTTTTTGAACTAGTCCTGCCACCATTTATGTCCCTTCATACTTTAGCAATGGGACTAGTGAACACTTTATGTTTATGCTTTGTGGAATAAAGTATTGGAACACTAAGGTAAGCATCCTGTCTTTTATGATTGCAAACATGCCCATGGTCAGTGCTGCAGGAATTTGGGAATTTACGTCCCGGTTTCTCATTATGTGTGTTACTCTGTACCTGTGTTCACCAGGCTTGTATAATGTCAGTGAAACATTAATACCCCCAGTGTACAATTTGTAAGACCTAGAGGATGCTAGGATGATGGGGCTGGGGTCAGGTTGAGCAGATAGGGGTTGTCAGGAGTGCAGGAAACATAAACAGATAAACAAAAAAAAAAAGAAATGAAAATAACACAATACTTTACAAAAAAAACACCAAAAAGAAATCAAATGAAAATATACACCACATGCTCTAAATGAAAACAAATCTAACAATGAACAAAAATCATAGCAATGTGTGTAATTGCAACATGATAACTTGGAACAACATGCATTTTGATAGAGAAAATAGACTCTGTGTAACGAAGTGTCCGAGGCAAAGAAGTACACTGGGAGACCGTAATCAGTGACAGAAAAAATAAGGGACTGAATCAAAAGTTTCTTAGACTTAAAAGAAAGACAGTTTTAAATTCTATGCAATACTTGAAGTCTAATAGTCATCATGGTTTTAATTACAAAATCAACTGTGTATTACATGACAAAAACAAATCCAAATAACATCTAAATATCTTAAGGAATCTACCATTTCTATCACATTATTTTGCTCACTCTTTGTTACTAATGCACTTGAGATAAATGATAATGTTTATCTTCTACTGTATCAAATATAATCAACTTGGTCTTTGAAATATTAAAAGGTAATCTATTCCTATTTAACCATTTTTGAGCCAAAATGAAATCCAATTGCAATGTAAAAATCAAAGTATCTGCTTGTTTTCCACAAAACAAAAACAATATTGTGTGAATAAAATAAAATCCATGATGAAAAATCCCTGAACAACTCTTAAAAAAATACTAAATTATAAAGGGAAAAGAATATAGATCCATGGCACTCCAATGTTTCTTCTAACCAAGGATGTTGAAACACCATCCATAGAGACTTTATTTATTTATTTATCTATTTATTTATTTATTTATTTATTTATCATCTCGGAATAATAACCTTTGAGCTAGAAACTCATTCCACATAATGATAGGTACAATACACAAGTACAGATATACAGCATATAAAACTGAGAACAAAAAATCTTATATAGCTAAGAGTACATATTTGTATACAGAGAAAACTTTGGCTGAAGCAATCAGAGGTTAACTTTGTCAGGAGGTGGAAGAGTGGAGAAGGAGTGGGTGAGAAGGTAGTAACAAGGGAGCAGGTGGAAGGTATTCGGGAGGTCAGGAGAAAAGGGAAGGAGTTATTATTTCATAGGGACAGGAAAAAATGAGGATTAAGGTACAGCGAAGGGAGTGGGAGTGGAAGTGGAGAGTGAGGATGGAAAATTAGGGCTGGCAGTCTATTCAGCAAATAGTCTTCAAACCACCTTAAAACAAAATCTGTACATGGTTCTCAGAGTTTGGCAAACAGGCAACTATGGGTCACGTGATGGCATCTGTCTAGACGGCTGCATGGGCTTGGAGCTCCCCCCCTCTCGCCGCCGTTTTAGAGCTTATTTTCTAAGATAACGATCGCTAATTTCACTAATTGTTACCGGAGGAGCTTACCTATTTATATCGCTGCTGTTTCCTCTCAAGGTTCTGGGTCTTTGTGTAATTCTGTCGGAGATGGAGGCCGATATGAAGCAGGCCCCAGTCAAACACACCCCGCCTGCTTCCCCGAACAAAGCGGCCAAGAAGCAAAGGAATCAAGGACCTGGCAAGCCAGAACGGACAGAAGATAAAACATCAGTGGCCCTTCCCTTAACGGAGGATAAGTTCATGCATGAACTCTGTCCTATAAAGGACATTTTGAAAGATCTAGCAGCTGAGCTGAAATCGCTGCACTCTGACCTATCATCAGTCTCCACCAGGGTCGAAGACGTAGAGGCCAGGGTTTGCTCGGTGGAGAGAAGACAGGAGAGATCCGAGGCTACGGTTGACGAGATAAAGCAGCACATTAAAAGGCTACAAAATAAAGTGGAGGATCTCGAAGGCCACAATCGTAGAAACAACCTCCTTATATTTGGACTCCCTGAGCTCGAGGAAGGGCCTGATATCCTCGCATTCCTGCAGAAATTCTTGGTAAAGGTGGTCGGGCCCTCGCCAATCAGCCCCCTGTATCATCTGGAGCGTGCCCACCGGTCCCTATGGCCCAGGCCTCCACTGGGATCTACTCCTCGGCCCATAATAGTAAAATTTTTAAGGTATTTGGGCGCCAACACGTTTTCATCAAGGCGAAAGAGCACAAGAGTTCTTGTGGGGCTCGAGTAAGCTGCGTGTATACACAGGATCTTCGAAGGAGAGGCGAGAAGAGGGCTGCTTTCCATCAGGTTGTCTCCAAATTGATTCCAGCCGCAATCCGTTCAAGATGATATACCCTGCAACCCTCAAGATTACTGTTGGAGGTATTTCCTATAGCTACGTCGCCTGACCTGGCCTTGAAGGAACTCACTTCTAAGCTGCGGATCTCTTCAGGAAACCAGGATGAAGACACCTATTTCTGGACTGTTGGACATTGTTTATCTACCTGTACCTGGGTTGCCTCTGTAATGTTGGTGTTTTTTTTTTTGCTGTTCATTTGGTGGTAGGCGCGGTCAAGCCTGCTCGTGGGGTGACTAGGCAGCTCTCCCCCACTAGGAAGTGCCAGCTAATTCTCCTGGATGGGTCTCCCCTTATTTTTCCCTTCCCCCTTATCCTCTTTAGGCTGCTCTCCTACCTTGTCCGGTTCCCTTTTTCCTCCTTTTGGCTGTTGAGTCGGAGAGGTGGTAATGGCTGGGTCTTCCTCGGCATTTTTTCTGATCGGTAGGGAGGAACCAAGTTTACGGCTGATGTTTCCTAGGGGACTTCCGGCGGAGTGGACTTTCTTTGGTTCGTCTTTTAACCGGCCCCCCTGGAAACTGTGCCCCTACGCTGATTTAATGTTAGCCGAGCTTGTCCTACCAGATACTCTGCGACCTCTGGGCATTTTCATCGTGGGGTGAGTGGTTTGGTTTTTTTTTTTTGCTTGTGGTTTTGTTTTTTTTTCTCTCTTGGGGACATGGTATTCGGATGATCGTGGAAAGTTGGGGGTAACTGCCTGGGCTGGTGTCGGTCTGTATTCACCATTGACCTTTTCTGTTGCCGCTTGTCCGGGGGGGGTTGGGTACTGCCTACCACCGCAGGCCTCTTTGCCCTTTTCCCTCTTTCTTCCCCTTCCTTTTTCCTCCTCAGATTTGAGTATGTATCGCCGGTGGGTGGCGACTGGGGGGGGTCTATGGCCTGTGGATGCTGCTCGCTGGATGCCTTATCGCGAGCCTGAGATTGGGGGGGTGGCTAACCCCTTCCGGGTGACGAGGTCGATTTCTGGTACTGGTTTTGGGGTATGGGTGCTCTTCTGGCTCCGGATAGAGTACTCACAATGCTCATCTGGGACATGGGGGTTCACAAGGAGACATGGAGGACCAGATCTAGTTTACTGTGCCTGGATGACACATTCATTCTGGTCTTCCCTTGTATATAGTTCCATGGTTTTTTTTATACTTTTTCTTGGTTTCATGGGTTTAGGGGTTGGGGGGGCGGTTCCGTTGCTAAATACTCTTTGTATGAGAGGTGTTAATGGGGGTGGTTTCATCAGTGACTGGCTTATATGAGACACCTGGGAGACTAAATTTGGTTGGGGGGTCAGGTGGGCTGCTGTCTGCCTTTCCCTGTTGAGCTTGAGTTTTATTTTTCTGGGGTGTCTGTGGTTCAAGATGGGGGAGAGTACGTTTTCAGGATGGGTCCTTTCGGGAGCTAATTATAATGGTTTTAATGGGTATTTTGTGGGGGATGCACCTACCTTTCTTCTCAATTATAAGGATTGTTTGGTTATATCTTGCCTGTGCACAGCTTTTAAAGTGTTAAAATGTCCCTGAAAATTGCTTCGTGGAATGTGCATGGACTTCGGGACAGGGTAAAACGTCTCCAGATGTTTCAACACTACTCATTATTGTGTGTGGACATTCTTTTCCTCCAGGAGACACACCTCACCCAGTCGGACACCAATCTCTTATCTCGCTCTGGTTTCTCCTACTCCTATCTGGCTGGTAACTCCAGTTACAGTAAGGGGGTTGCTATTCTCATTAAAAAGCAGGTCTTATTCACGGCAGGGAAGACGGTGACAGATGCGGAGGGGAGAGTTGTCCTGATTCAGGGGGTCCTAAATGGTGAAAAAGTTGTCTTGGGGTCTATATACGGTCCAGTTGGAGGAGATTCTAGTTTTTTTAGATCTCTTACGGAAAAGTTGATTAGTTTTCTCCCGGCTCAATTTATACTGGGGGGAGATTGGAACCTTCCCTGCTCGTTGACATTGGATAGAGACCCTCGAGATAGCGCCACCTTCTCCGCCCATAGAGCCTTCTCGATTTGAGATCACTGTTAGGATTATGTGATCCCTGGAGACTTGCTAACCCCTCTCTCCAAGCCTATACCTTTCTCTCTCAATCTCACGCTACCAAATCCCGTCTAGATATGATCTTGATGAGTGCCTCTTTTCTCTCTAGCTTCGGTTTAGCCGGCATTGACCCAGTTATTCTTTCTGACCACGCGGTCGTCTGGATTAAGCTCTCCCTTAATCCTGAGTACTCATGGGACTCGGTTTGGAGGCTGAATAAGCAGCTTTTAAAGGACCCACGAGCGGTAGCTAACATAGGATCTTTGATATCAATATTCTTGGCTGAGAACCTCAACTCTGTTTCTAGATTTGATCTGGTCTGGTCAGCTCTTAAGTGTTTTCTGAGGGGTGAATTTATCAAGATGGCCTCCCTCAGAAAGAGGATGAGATTAGCTGACTCTCTAGCTTTGATCGGTAGGGTTCGGGAATTGGAGGCTAAATATCTCTCAACTTCCTCCCTGACTGATCTCAAACAGCTTTTGGTAGTCAAGGACAAATATACGGATCTCTTGAGGGAGAAAATTGAATATGCTCTTATTAAGACCCAGGCCAAGTATATTGACCAAGGTGAAAAATCTGGCAAGCTGTTGGCACAGTGTCTATGGGTACTTGAAAGCTCTAGGCTTATCCCTTCTCTAGTCTCCCCTTCTGGGGAAGCTGTCATTGCACCCCAGAAAACTGCTCATGTCTTCGAAGATTTCTATGTGAGGTTGTACAGTGAATTCGAGAAGTCCTACTCCGTCGCTGACTTAAACAATTATTTAGATGAGATGGATATCCCCTGTCTGTCTGTGGCCCAGCGGGCTATTTTGTCCGCTCCCATTTCTGAGGAGGAAGTTGAGAGAGCTATTGCTTCTCTCGCTCCGGATCGTACGCCAGGGCCTGATGGGTTCCCAGCTAATTTCTACAAGACCTTCGTTAAAGACCTTGTTCCTTCCCTCCTCAGGCTTTATAACTACCTGGCCTCGGCCTCCGAAGTAGACTCATCGCTTTTTGAGGCAACCATTGTGTTAATTCCTAAACCTGACAAGGTTCTTACGGACCCAGTTAGCTACAGACCTATATCACTCCAGAACTATGATAGAAGATCCTTGCTAAGATCTTGGCTGACCACATTAAAAGGTTTGGTCTACACTGCTGAGTCCTGAACAGGCAGGTTTTGTGCCTGGTAGATCCTCAGCTGATCATCTGAGGACCCTCTCACATCTCTTAATATGCTCAATCCCTTCCACATCCGTGTACTGGTCTCTCGGCCTTGAAAAGGCTTTGATCGTGTCAATTGGGGTTTCTCTGGGCTGTCCTTGAGAGGATGGGCTTTCCACTCACTTTGGTTAATATAATCAGGGTGTTTTACAACTGCCCTTCTGCCAGAAGTATACTGTAATGGGTTTTTTCTTCCCTTTCCGTCTTTATGCGGGTACTAGACAGGGCTGTCCACTCGCCTCTCTTATTCAATCTGTACTTGGAGCACTACTCAGGAGGATTAAGGCCTCGGCCTTGGTCAAAGGAATTACTTTGGGTCAAACAGAACTGGTCCTCTCAGTGTATGCCGATGATATCCTCTTACATCTGGTGGAACCAGTTGAGTCTCTTAGGGAGGTTTTAGGGCTGATTGAGAGGTTTGGGACCTTCTCTGGCTATAGGTTGAATGTTTCCAAATCCAAAATTTTCCTCTTAACCTTTATGCCACTAAGGCTGAATTCTCATCCTTTGGCATGAAGTGGGCTCCTAAGTATATTAAATATTTAGGGATCCTTTTTTCTGACTCCTCTCTCTTGAAGGAGTTAAACTTAAACCGGCTTAGGGATTAGGTTTGCTGGGACCTTCAACGTTGGTCCGCTCTTCCCATCTCACTTTGGGGTCGGATTAATGTGATCAAGATGAATATCCTCCCAGAGTGTTTTATCCATTGAATTTGGTTAATCTTAAGTTTCCTGTTTCTTATTTTCAGCAGTTTCACACACTGTTCTCTCAATTCATCTGGTCCAAGAAAGCAGTTAGGCGTTCATACAGTAAACTATCGCTCTCTAAAGATCGAGGAGGTCTCAGATTGCTAATCTCCTGTTGTACTACTGGGCTCCATCTTTCTAGGTTGGGTAGGTGGTTCTCAGCTGAACCGGATATGTCCTGCCCTATCTGGCTTCAATTAGAGCGTTCTCCTTGCTGCAATCCAATTTGATAAGCATGCTCTTTTTTATCTACCCCCGAACTTGCTTGCTAAATGGATCCCAGATAGCATCATTAGGACTGCTATTGCGGTTCTCTGGCAATGTCTGAGGCACTTCCAAGTCTCCCCTGTATCGGATTTGGGGCAGCCGGTAGTTGCTAATCCCAACATTAAATTAGGTAATTCATGGATTGGTCCTGAATGGCTCCCGCAAATCAATGAGGCCAGTCTGGGGAACTTCTTTAATGGTAATTCCCTTCTCTCCTCGGGTGATATTCTTGGGAAGTTCCATATTTCTAACCGATCTATTTTCAAGGTCTATCAACTGAGGCACTTAATCAATCAGAGATTTGGCTCTTCCCGGAAATCAGGTTGCCCTTTTCTTTCTGAAGTGGTGAGACTTGCCTCTCAGCCTCACTCGGTCTCTTTGATATACTCTTTTCTTCTGGATTATAATTCATCTGGGGGTGTGGCCGGTTCAGAGGTTTGGAACTATCTCTTGCCCGGGATTTCTTCTGACTGGTCGGGAGTCTGGAAGGACCTTCACAGATACCATACCCAGGACAGGTTCAGATTAACTCAGTACTACATTGTTAATAATCTGTATTACACCCCAGCTAAGCTATCCCAATTCGGGAAGGTTTCCCATTCTACCTGCTTCAGGTGTTTGCAGGGGGACGGAGATATTGTTCATGTGTTTTGGGACTGTCCCAAAGTGGCCCCGTTGTGGTCTCAGATTAAAAGTTATCTCGATCCTCTATTAGGTCTGTCCGAATTTTTTAGTCCTGAGGTGTGTGTCCTTGGGGATTTTTCATGGGTTGACAATGTGGAGCGTAGATATCACATGGCCATGGTGGCTATGGCTGTTAAAAAAATGGCGTTAAGACACTGGACTGACCAATTGGCCCTATCACTGGCTGATTGGTTAACTGAATTATTATCATATCTCCAATCCGAAAAGCTTACTGCTAGCCTCAGAGGGCGGTTGGATTTGTTTCACAGGAGATGGGGTAAACTACAGGCTCTTTGTCTGAAGTAAAGTGGTTCTCTCTTATTGTTACCCTGGTCCCTATGTCCACATTCATCTATGTTCTCATTTTCTCTGTCAGCTCATTATAATCAGGGCTTTCCTTTATCTTCCTGATGTACCTATACCTATGTCTGTTTGTGGCTATGCTTTGAGTTATTGTCAGTAGATCTTTAGTTTATTACTGTGCTAATTTATGGTGGGTGCACCCTGGGAGGGAGGGGGGTTTGGGTTGAGGGGATGGGGGGTGTTGGGAGGTGCCACGGTTTATGTTGTCGAATATTTCATAGGGGTCCCCCTGTGGGGTTGGGTGGATATTTTCGGTATTTTTTCTATACTTTGGGATTTACCTCCAAGGAGGATGGGAGGTTTTGTTCCTATGTTTGCTGTTTACATGTTTATGTCCTGAATGTTGTTCCAGATATGTTTGGATACTATCTTTCCCTTTTGCATCTTTAATTACAATTAAATTTAAACTTCAATAAAAGGAGGGAGGGGTGGTTGGGGGATGGTGGGGGATCGGTTGTGGTGGGGTGGGGGTTGTGTGTTTTTTTCCTTTCTCTCTTGTATGTTACGTTATACTGTACATACAATTGGAATGGCATTTCTGTCATGTATTGTTGGTTGTTCTTCTTGTTATTGTGAAATCAATAAACTTAAATTTAAAAAAAAAAAAACAGGCAACTATGGTGGATCAAATCACGTGCCTTTGATAAATTGAGAAATATTGCAGCTGCCATATCACTACTGTCCAAGTCCTCATGAAGACAGGTAGTCAGATCAATCAAAGCTGTGAGTGTGCCGTGCTCCTTATGCAAACCATGCTCACATGGAGACAACATTTTGTTTCAAATAGGCTTTAACATGGTTAAAGACCTTCTTCTCAAGGACTGTGGATGGCAGGGAGAGGAGCAAAATCAGTCTGTAAATGTTTTGCAAGAGTTCTCTGCCAGATTTAAAGATTCACATGGCACTTCCAAATCTCAGGGACCATGCCTATTTATAAAATGAAAACCAAATGGTATTGCCAACAAATCTATAACACTAGAATAAACACAAAACATCCAACACATCATCACCACCAATCTAAGTTCTTGTATTAATTTTGTACCCTACCGGGTCATAATGTCACATACTTAATAGCATATGACATTATAGCTAAACGGCTACAGCGTAGTCTGTAACCGCTACTGGTGCAATACCGAGTATACTGCTGTATGCAGTATTGCATCAGTACCGCTTTCCCAGTCAGAGGATATGACCTCTGCTGGGAGTGAGTTCTGCTGAGCAGCTGCCGTAGTTCAGAGGACTGAGCCACAGCAGCAGGAACTGAGGCACTGTGTCTGGGACCTGGTTTGATTCCCATTCCCAGAATATTTTATTTTTTATGAATTTGTGTGCTCCCTAAGTTGGCCCCCCCAGAGTTGAGAATCTTTAGTCGGGGGTTCAGTAGTGCAGCCACCCCCATTATGGTGGTGTGTGGGGGGCAGAGCTTCCCCACAGAAAAAAGATTTATGCCTCATGGCAGAAATTGCGCTGCATTGGCAGCAAGATTTTGCCATGCAGCATAATGTCTTGCGACATTATAACCCAGCACCAATTTGTACAGGTCATCCAGCATCTCTTCCTCTGCAGTTTCCTTAAAGAGCTAGTGTATCAGTATGTTTTTATGGCAGTTTTCCCTCTCAAGTACTGTAGTTACTTCGCTATTTGTAAAGTTAAACTCCTTGTAAGTGTGATGGTACTGTAAACAAACTAGCACTGGGAGCGTCCTCTCACTAGAAACAGCTTCAAGATGGGCATCAAGTGCACAGCATTAGTTATCCAGGTGATGAAGTGTGGGGGAAGCTTTCCAGTCAATTTGATCAAGTAGAACCAGTGAAGTGAATGAATTGTATTGTTTCACCGGATCATATCACTTTGAAATACTGTGCCCTAAAAGATGTATTGCATTTGTTTCTCACCTAGTTTATTAAAATTCATTTTAATGTAATTTTTGTTAAATATTCTTGCAAGACAAGTGTGACAACACACACCACAAAGTTATTGATTAAAAAAGCCATGCTCTGTATTATGCGGTGCTAACAGAGTATGCTAACTGGAGTGTGCATCCTCCAGTAAGTAAATGGTTAACAGATAACATGGAGAACATTTCCTTGGTATAATATATTGGATGCATACAATATTGTAACAAAACGTTCATATCCCAAGTAAAAAACAGTTCCCCTGCTCTATTCTACCATTACTTTCAACCATATTTTAAAAGAAACTAGAAAAGAATAAAAAGAAGTACTAAATAAAACTTTCCAAACTGTAGGGCATGCTATCTATTATGTTAATAAAATGACAGCACATTATGATTCTGCCTGCAAGAGGAGATTCTTTACTGCATGTGCCTCATCCTGCATAAAACAACCCACCCATCACTTTGCACCTATACAAGTCTTCTATGATTCTACCCATCACCCATATAATCCAGGGTCCCTACCAGTCCTCAAGTTTCACTTCTCAGAGATGCAAACGAGCCATGAGAGCCTCCAGATCATGAATTTGGCACATCCTAGTATACCATTCCTTTATGACTAGTGGATCTGTTTGTAACCAGTGAGAAATGGTACACTTCAGGGCAACAGCCAATAGGATGAGTGCCAACTTTTGTTGGAACAGGTGAAGCCTCACAATAGTGGGGGTGTCCAACACCTACTCTGTAAAGGTGTTAGGGATATTAACCTGCAATATCTACTGAACTGCCTCCTGTACCTCATTCCAAAACCCCTTGAGCTTGGGACAGGCCCAAAATATATGACAATGAGACCCCCCTCCCCCCCCGCCAGCAGTCTGCAATATTAGCTATAAGATAATGTTTTGTAATTGTAAGAATGTAGAAAAACCTGACTAGGATCCTCCAGTAAAATTCTTTCCACGTAGGTGAAGAGGACACCCACCAACCCTCCTTCAAGCATAACAACCAGTCTTCTAGAGGAATAGAGCAGGAGGCCTCCCCCACATGCTGTTTTTATCTTTTCAAGAGGGATGGAATCTGGGTTACCCAGCTTACTATAAAGGTCAAAGATATATCTTAGTTGTATGTTCAGTCTAACTATCCCATAGATAAAGTCCTCCTGCAGTGTGGCTGGTCTGCTTAAGAGTGCCTCATGGTTTGCATTATAAAGTGACGTACCTGAAGATATCTATGAAAATCCTGTTTTTTAAATTATATTCATCTTTAAAAATCTGAAATGGCATACATGTTCCCCTTTCCAAAAATTGGGCAAAATGAGTCAGCCCCTTACTTTCCCAGTTGGCATATCCCCAATCCAAGTGGGATGGTGAAAAATTTGTCTGATAGCGAATTAAGGATAAAGGACCTAACCTTGAAATGGAGGCTAGTCTACGTTTGACCTGATATAGGATTTTTAGTGTATGTTTAATCCAAGGATTGATTGTCTGACCTCAAAAGTTCCCCCGGTGAGTCCAACAAGGCCAGAGTAAACAGGGATTGACCAACGAGGTCTCTATCTTCAATTTCATACCATCCTGAATCTCTGTGCTGCCTCGCACAAGGTACATACCACCGTCCTCTAGCTAGCCAGGTAATATATATGTAGTTCTAGCAGCACAAGTCCCCCATGGTTTCTAGGCAACTAAAAAATCTTACGAGACACATGGGGCTTCCAGCCTCCTCAAACAAACCTATTAAGGCCAGTGCTGACCATTTTCCAATATGACATAGGAATAGGAATTAGCAGAGTGGTAAAATATCTCCTGCTTCCCCCCATAACTTCTTGTAGTTTACTTTAAAGAGTCTAGGCAAATACACTGTTATCTGCACTCCCAGATATCTCATTTGATTGTTTTTTGCTCATGCAAAAGGAAATTGAGATTTAAAGTCTGGAGGGCAGGTCCTACTCAATTTCAGTCTTAGATTTGGTAAAATTAATCTTATAACCAGAAATATGTCTAAAGTCTTCCAATAGCATGAGCAATCAGGGGACTGAGTTCTCCGGATAGCTCAGGAAAAAAATTAAATCATCGACATATAGTGCCACTTTGTGTTTTATACCACCTGCCATCACCCATTCTATCTGGATATGCTGGCAGACCGCTGCAGCCAGAGGATCCAGTCATATTGCAAAAAGCAGATGGGACAGGGGGCAGCCCTGCCGGGTTCCCCTAAATAATGGGAACCATCCTAAATTAACTCCATTTACTCGCACTTGTGCCAGCAGAGAGGTGTATAACTTCAAAAACAATGCTATGCATTTGGGGCCAGATTCCATTTTCTACATTTTTTTGGCAAAACATGCCAATTTACCCCATCAAATGCTTTTTCAGCATCCATGGAGATGGCTAATTAGAGTGTCCCCTGCCCCCTCTGGGCTGTAATGATATTTAATAACCTCCTAATGTTGTCCTGGAGGTAGTGGCCTGCCACAAAGCCCATTTGGTTTGGGTGTATGACTTGCTGAATTACTCTGTAGGTGGTCTGCCAGGATCCCTGTAAATATTTTAAATCTACATTCAAAAGGGAGATGGGGCAGTATGAGCCACATTGTTCCAGATCCTTACCCTCTTTTTGAAGGACTGAGATCTGAGCATAACGCCAAGAGTCTGGGATTATGCCCCCCCCCCCGGTGTATAATTGTAGCACTCCAAGAGAGGTGGTATTAACTCTTCATGGAAGGCCTTGTAGAACTCTGAAGGTAAGCCATCTAGGCCTGGTGATTTCCATTCTTTTAATTGTCTTATTTTATTTTTTACCTCTTGCATAGTTATCATTCTGTTTATGGAATCCCTGTCATCCCGTCAAAGTGAGGGCAGTGATATTTGGACCAGGAACTTATCTGTTTGCTGTTGAAAGTGGTCTAAAGGATCTTGGGCATATAATTGAGAGAAATAAGAAAATGCTGAAGCAATTCCTGGAGGATCTGAGATTCATTGCCCCCACCCCTCGCGGGTTCTCTTATACCCAGGACTGCCCCACTGCTGATCTGTTTTCTAAGTGCCATAGCCAATAGCTTCCCTGCTTTATTATCCCCTCATAATATTTCTGATTAATTCAACAAAGGGACACTTCTACCTGTTGGGCTATTAAACATTCTAGCACCACTTTCCAGGACTCCCAGATCTCTTTATCCTGGGGGCCCAAAGTTAGTTCATGCCAAAATTCAACCTCTCCGAATTCCATCTCTAAATGTTGTTGATGCATCTGCCATTTATATTTCAGCCTGGAGCTGTAACTTATTATTAAGCCCCAAAGGGATGCCTTTAAGGAGTCCCATCTCACTGATGAGAAGACAGCTCAGTGCTGATTAGACAACAGATACGATTGAACTGAATCAGCTACCATTTGCTTAAAATCTGCTAAATTTAGCAGCCCCACATTAAGGCGCCAAATGGAATTGCTCACTGATGGAGTCAACGGCAGCCATAAAAGGACTGGGGAATGCTGTGACCAAGTCATGGGAAGGATAGAGCATTCCTGAAGTACATGCCTTTTTTCCAGTGGGAGAAGAAACATATCTATCCGTGAGTAACTGTTATGTCGGTGTGAAAAGAAAGTATAATCATTTTGAACATTGTGCATTGCCTGCCAGGCATCCAACAGCCCTATTTCTGCCAGAAGCCTCTTTAAAAAACTCCCACTAGTGCCTTCCTGTGGGCTGGGGTGGGCGCTGCATCTGTCCTGGCAGGCAGATAGCACTACATAAAAATCCCTTCAAAAACATACAGTGTGGTTGGGTCTATAAAGGTGTCAAGAATTACTTTTTTTTAAAAAAAGCTGATTATCTCTCTCCTTATTTGGAGCATATAAATGCAGGAATATTCATTTTATGTTATAAAAAGTAGCCAGAAATCTAACAATTCTACCTCCTGGATCCAATTATGCATCATGTACCTGAATGGGGATATCACATCAAAACAGAATGGCAGTCCCTCTTCTGTGTGGGTGCTCTGATTACGAGGCCGCATGTACCTCCCCCACCCAGGACCTTTTCAATTTCTTGTGCTTGCTATCCAAGAGATGGGTTTCCTATAAGAAAGCCAAAGCAACCCTGTGTCTCCCAAGCTCTTGTAGGGTGTGACCACATTCGATAGGACCATTCAACACCTTTATGTTATATGTCATTATCATTAAACCTGCCATAGTACCATTGTAAAAAATACTGTTGTTTCCAAAGGCTGCCTCTGGACCACAATATGACCACATTCCCCTCAACCTTCCCTCCAACAGAATCTTTAACTAATGGTGCATACCCTCTTAACAAGAACCAATGAACTATGTACAATTTGAGCAACAATTTTAACCAATTAATTTGCCCATTAGAAAAACAGCTATTCAATAATTTAAATATACAACCTCCAAAAGTGCCCCCCTTAACCACCCACCTGGAATCTGGTATGGGGGTGGATGGTGCAGCCATTGTATGCTGCTCCCCACCAAAATAACCCACCTGGCAAACAACAGCAAAGGGTGGGACATCATCTCACAAAGGTGAGCCAAACACAAAAATGCCCCCGGGACCCCTCACCCAACCTCATCCCCCCATCACATTAGTGGATAGGATGGAGACATGCCCCCCTCCCCAAATTAGAGGCCACAAAAACATATGCAGGAGGGCAAGAGAGGAGGGAATCCAACTGCAAGCAGGGACAGGTATAAGAAATCAAGTCACCATGCTCTACCCAGCATACACCAGCCCCGGTCAGCCACCACCCCCCCAAACCACCTCCAATATTCTGCAAGAGGATGGGAACATAATCCATCTCATAGTACACTAAGTAGTAAAGTGGATCCATCATTAACAACATTCTTACAACAAGATAAAAACCTGAAATCCAAAAAGAAAACATTTTTGAACATTCAATTTTTTAAAAAAGAAAAATGACACCACTGCCTGTCTAATCTTCCCCCCAATCTTCCCGCAGATACCACTCCCCTCCCCCCGACGAGACCGGAGGAGGTCGCGAGGGCCAGCACAGAAGCCCTCCCTGCTTGCAGCAGCCCTGAAACAGAGATAGCCCAGATACCATCCCCCTTCCCTTGAGGAGACCGGAGGAGGTTGCGAAGGCCAGCACAGAAGCCCTCCCTGCTCGCAGCAGCCCTGAAACAGAGATAGCCCAGGAAAATCTACCTCGCTCCTGGCAGCAGTTGCGACCATTGGGTTCCTGGTGCCTTTTCCAGAAATGGCCACAGGCTCCCCCTCTCGCTGCACTGCATGATTTATGGTGCAAGTGCTCAGACAGTTACAGCTCAGGCTAAACCCCGCCACCCCCACCACCACCCTTGGTCAGCTTTTCAATTTATAGGTATACTTAGTCAGGCGATCTGCCTGAAATAACCTATCAGTCCATTCTTCCATCAGCAGGTTATACCAACTGAACACTAGTGGCCACTGTAACATACCTCTCACTCTCTTCACTTATAATGGTATCCCTTCTGTTTACTACCCTCCTGATTTCCAGGGTCGTACACCCTGCTCTCCAACCCCCCCCCCCGAGGCACCTAGACCTCTACACTATAATTTTAACACTTCTTCCTCAGCTTTATATGATTATTGCAGACCCATCTATGTCAAGCTCTCACACTCATACCAAATTGATCCTGATGGCCTATACCCACACTCAATCACGCTAACCCTCACACTCACAAATGCTAGCACTGCACCTCAGCTCTCCCATTCTGCAGACCCTAACCCCCCCACCACCCATATAAGCCCTGCTAATGTTCCTCTCACGACCCTTACCCTTCTTTCCAGCATCATTCCTACTTTCCCGGTTCCCACCACCAGCACTAAAATCCCTACACCCTACCAGGCCCAGCGTCACGCATCCAAACTCTGCAGGTTCACCCTGCTGCGGAACACCCTCCTACTCCTATTATTATCTGGCAATATCCACCCCAACCCAGGCCCACCCCACTCTAAGGCCTCTCCTAAACAACCGCATGAGAGTTTGTTGCTAACCACTCTTAACATTTGCAGCCTACCTAAAAAACACACCCCTCTCCAAGGCTGGATTGCCCAGCATGCTCCGGATATAGTAGCCCTATCAGAGACCTGGCTCTCTGATAAAATTCCCAATACTGCTGTCTCCCTCAGTAATTATACCTTCTTCCGGACTGATAGGACCAGCAAGAGAGGTGGAGGCTGTGCTATTTATGTTAAATCCTCGCTCAATGCCACCGAAGTACACACCCCCGCACCTCAATTTGGAGCCCAGACGCTAACAGTCAAACTCAGGCTGGGTACTAAGACTCTGCACATCATCTCGGCCTACATCCCCCCTAGAAACCAAAAACCCGCGTTTGATTCTATCCTCTGCATTATCTCCCACCTACCTAATACTAGTGAAATCATCTTAATGGGTGACTTCAATGTTAACTGGCTATCCCTAGCCTCTTCCAGCTTCAAAGACACTACCCGTGCACTCGATCTTCCCCAAATAGTCACCTCCCCCACCAGAAGGGACCATAAATCCAGCACGTCCACACTGTTAGACCTCATTTTCACCAACAGGCCACATAACCTCTCCCACGCAACCGTGCTCCCAGACTCTATCAGTGACCTCTCCCCGGTAACTTGCTGGTGGTCGGGTAAATTGCCCCCTGCCCCCCAAAAAATCTCATGGCAGAGAAGGCTCAAAAGAGGAGGCCTTGAGAACCTCACAGCCCACCTATCTCACTGAAACTGGCTCCCCATTTACAACACACAGTCAGTTGACACTGTGCTCGCCCACTTTATAACCACCTTCAGCAAAGCCTGTGATATATTCGCTCCCCTCTCGAAGCAAGTTGTGAAAACCAGAACCACCCCCTGGATCACACCCTCACTTCTAAACCTGCTACAACATAGAGACAACCTTTGGCACAAGGCCCTCAACTCCCAACGCACCCAGGATAGACAACTCTACCGGGAGGCACGCAACAAATGTACCTGGGCCTTGCGGCAGGCAAAAGCGAACTTCTACCAGCAAACCCTTACCTCCTCCTGGGGCAATGGAAAAAAATTCTGGAACAACATAAACGAACTCAGTGGAAAATCCTGCTCCCCACCCCTACCCTACTCAATCTTAATGGGGTTGACACACAGGATCCTGCCACCATCGCTGAGGCCCTAAACTCCTCCTTTCAGACCTCTCCCATATCCTCCCCCTTCCGTCTCCCACCTGGCCCCACCCACCCTCCCACATAACCCCGAGCAATGTCAACTACCTCTCTTTTGGCTGCGAGTCATCCCGTGCAGTGAGGCCAAACTCTACAGTACCAAAGCCATAGCCAATACCCGTTACAGCAATGACTCCCTTGATCTTAAACTCATTCGGCTTACACTGGATGTCACACTTCCCCACCTTACAAAAATCCTCAACCTCTTGCTATGCTGTGGTCAGTTCCCCTCTACCTGGAAAAGAGCCATTATCACCCCCATTCTTAAGAGCGGTGACCCCACCAACACCAACAACTACAGACCTATTTCTATACTGCCACCCCTCTCCAAAGCTCTGGAAAAAATAGTCTCCGATCAGATAACTGAATGCCTTACTAAATATAACCTTCTCAGCCAGGAACAGCATGGTTTCCGGACTGGCCATAGTACCGTCACTGCACTTGCGGAGTTCACCTCATTCCTCCATGAGGCCCTCGACCAAGGCTCAATCGCAGGGGCGGTCTACATGGATCTGACCAAGGCATTTGACACAGTCAGTCATGAGCTACTGCTCTGTGTCCTTCCACAACTTAATGTGACCCCTGAGGCAACAGCCTGGTTCAGGGACTACCTCTCGGGATGGTCGCAGCAAGTCAGGATAAGCACCACCCTCTCCACCTCCAAAACAGTTTGCTCGGGGTTCCTGCAGGGGTCTATACTTGGCCCCCTGCTTTTTACCCTCTTCCTTAACTCTCTCCCAAAGGCGTGTAGTGGTCATCTACTACTCTATGCAGATGATGCAGTACTGTATTGGAAACATTCTCAACCGAGCGCCCTCCAGCTGGCCCTACAGGGCTTTTTCTGGGAACTTGAGAACTGGTTCACAGACCACTGTCTGATCATCAACTATAAAAAAACGAAATCCATGATCTTTGCTCATTGTCAAAGCCCACATAGTCAGTTGGCACTACTAATTAAGAACTCACTTGGCGACCCTGTGGAACATGTAACAAACTTCAAATACCTGGGCATCACATTAGGCACCTCCCTCTCCTACCATAGTCACATCCAACTCCTCTCCTCTGCTGTCAACTCGAGAGTGGGCATACTCTACCATCTCAAGCACTGCCTACCCACTCAGGCTATGCTTCTTGCAGTCACCTCCTCCATCCTCTCCCTCGTTGACTACGGGATTGTTATATACAGCTCCGCTGAACCCACCACACTAAGCAGAATAAACGTTGCCTTGAACAAAGCATGCCATCTAGTAACAGGCAGTGACTGACTTACCCACACCTGTAATATTTATGCTTCGACTGGTTGGCTAAACTTCCAGCAAAGACTAAGGTACCACAAATGCATCCTCGCAAATAAAATACAACTTCAGATAGCCCCCAAAGGCCTACTCCCCATTATCAGTGTTGCCCTCCCCAAGCACACCACAAGACTCACAACTATCCCTTCTTTTCGGGTTCCCCTTTGTAGAACATCCCTAGGGCAGAGATCCTTCCGCCACTGTGCCCGTCTTTGGCTCAATACATTACCACCCCCTCTCTCCCAGACCCCCAGCATCTCTCTTTTCAAAACGGGTCTCAAAGCTCTACTACTTGAGCATGCTAAATGCACATGTGGCTAATTTGCAGCCCACTCTATTTGCTTCCTCTCCCTACTCATCTCCTGACACAGGGCCTCTCTAGATCCCAAGTACCTGCAGCCTACTAGTTTCTGTCTAAGGATTCCTAGAATGTTGATTAATGCCTCTCTGTTTTAATAAGTGCAAACCTGTACTGCATCTGACAGTACTATAAATGTATATACTGCCTGTTTTTGTTCGTCTTCATCTGTATTTGTCCTCCTCCACTCCTTGTAACTGACGTGGAGCCTTTGCAAAAGAGTCTGTGACTCAAAGGTTTGTAATTCCAATTGTATTCAATAAATAAAATCAATAAATAAAATAATCTGAGCTTTAAATGGAACCCAATAAAGTCTGTTCAAATTTTAGAACCAGTTTCTACTTCATCATCCCCCCTCCCCCCAAAAAACAGCCTTCGGAAAGTAATAGTATGGCACTTAATTTGAAACTTAGTGGTTCTAATATAGTCTTAATTGTATGTTTCTGGAAGGCTTGGTTTGTATAGATTCTCCTGGTTGAAGTAAGTAAATCTCTCTTGAAATTGCTAAGAGGGAAAGAGAAGCATGTACGTTGTCAATCTACATTTTCCAAGATTGTTTTGTCCCTTGTATTATCTGTACTTCATTATTCCATCTTTCTCCCCTTTTCCAGACATCTCTAGGTCCAAGAAAAGGAAAAATAAAACAAAATGCTGTACCAAATTGAAACAGTTATTTTGGGGAAGGGAAGAAGGTATATAAATCAAATCAAATGTCTTACTGTGGTCCCCAGAGGTTCCAAATACTGATCCAATTATTTGATTCATCACTGATCCACATATCATCCTGAGCTTTTCCCTCTGGCAAAGACAATGCTCTCAGGTGTCCTGGGCCTGTGCGGAGGCTGGGGTTTGCTGGTTCTTTTTCCAAACCTGGAAGCGGTGCTTTCCTCCAGCTTTCTCCCATGGGAGAGTGCTATCTGAAATGGAGTGGGACCCATGACTTGTCTTCAGCTGCTCCAATGGTGATCGTTACGTTAAAAGTTCAGTCTGCCCCTCCTTAACTTTGTCGCCAGGCTTTCCGGGCTGTATACCACTGTTAACCATCCAGTTCCTTTCTCTGTCTCTGGATCAAGTAAGCAATCCACCGAAATGTCCCACTGCTGTATAGATATTAAAGCTTCTGAGACAGTAGGAAAGGCATGCATTCCAGAGTCAGTGATAATTTTCAGAGGGGCTAGGTACTTAAGCCAAGCTTTGATTTCCTTTTCCCAGAGCAACTTTAGGATGGGAAATAGCCATCGCCGGTGATCCATCATCATTGGGGCATAATCGTGTTCGAAAATGAGACAGGTATCTCTGAAAAGGATCTCCTTCTTTGCCCAGGCTCTTTTCAAAATATCAGACTTTGTTCTGTAATCTAAGAAGGCTACTATGACTGATCTGGTTCTAGCCTTTGGGTCAGGAGGCTGAGCACCCAGTGAGGGTTGGGCTCTAATAATGTTAAAGGCATAGTCAGTGTCCAGCCCCAATAATTCCTTAATGAAGCTCTCCATAAAGGCCACCATATTGCCAGACTCAGTTTGCTCTGGGATAACATAAATGCGTATGTTTATACATCTATATCTATTCTCCAGATCTTCTAATTTTTGTTGCAGCCAGATGCCACAATCATGTAGATGGAGGATTGCCCCATTGTGTAGGTTCACTGACTGCAACAATTCTGTTGCATGGTCGTCTAGCTCTGTAATTTTCTGACTCTGTGCCTGCTGGTACTTATGGATGTTGGAGAGTTTATGCTGAATTTGGGTGAATGTGTTCCCAAGTCATCTCAGCTCTGTAAATAATTTCTTGGAGGTAATAGTAAATGTTCCTTCTTCATCCACGCTACTTTCATCCTCTGAGGTGGGTTCTGGTGATGTCAACCACAGTGTGGGACAGTGGCCTGCTTCAACCATCTGAACAGTCTTGTCTGTGGTAGCTTTTTTAGATTAATCCACTGCAAATTCTTTTAATCTTTAGTACGTGGTCATAATAATTTCCTCCAGCAACTTTTTTTACACAGATCTTCCAGTTTTAGGGAGGACGGAGTCAGATCGCAGACTACCCCAGGAGAGCTAACAAGGAGCTAGTCCACCATGGGAGGTGAAGTCTCCAGAAGTTCACTACTGAACATGTCTTAACAGCAGTTTCCATGCTTGCTCTGTTTTTTGATGTGTTTTAATTTGTAAACTGTCAATATTTGGTTCTTTTTTCCCCCCTGAGGTGTGAACGAATGGCTGTCATTTGTGTTGCAATGTGGTGTGATACCTGGTTTTCCTCTAAACAATTACATTGCTTGCCTGTGTGCAAATGTTAAAAAGGAACCAAACATTGACATTTAAAAAAATCAAAACATCAAAAATGGAGCAAGCATGGGAGCTGCCATTAAGAAATGTTCAACAGCAAGCACACTCTGTTTAACATATTCTGATCACACTGCATAATGTATAGCACAGCTTTTTCAATCAGTAACTTTGCGGTATGTTTTCCCACTTGTCTTGCAAGAATATTTAAGAACAGTTACAATAAATGTTACAGTACATGAGAGCATTACATTATTTTACTATTTGCACTGTGGCACTGTGCAATGGAGAGTAGAGAGAACGAGCCGCTTCTTCACAACATTTGCCATACCCATGGATTCGAGAGGAAGAGGCAAACAACTTGGAAAGAAACTATTTGGGATTTGCGGTCAGCTGACTAATGTGACTGAATTGGGGCTGAGTTGGCAGACAAAGGATATGTTTATTTTCAAACTGCTATCACTGATCCCTGTATGCCCACCTGCTCATATCCCACATCATACAGCTCACCTGTCGGTACAGGACCAGGAGGAGTAAAGTAGAAGCAGGAGCCTTTTCTTTTGAAAATGTAATTTATAATTCATGTCTTGGTTTGTGATTGCGATCCTATGTTGTTGCAAAACAAAATGGAGCCTGCATCAGTCTGCCTGTCAGTTTGCAAGTGCCCAAGTTCATTTATAGAGTGAAATGTGCATAATAACAAAAAATTCTCAAACAAGCATACTGTAGTTGTCAAAGACACTACCGACTAGCATCTTTTACGTCTATTCATGTTTGAGCACTTTCTGTGATTGCTGTTATTGCATGGCATATACAAGGTTATAAATAAAATTGGGAGCTATAACACATTGATTTGAGCAATAGAAATTGCTAATTTTGTGTGACAGACAAAAAAAAACAGTCTTCACCATTTCAGATGAATTTATTTTACGGGTCACTGCAACATGCATCATTTTGGCATTTGGAAAGGGAAATAAAAGAGATCAAATGGAATGACTCTGTGAGGGTTAAAAAATACACAAAATAATAGAAAGGTAGGGAAAGAGGAAATTATTTAACCAGGAGAGGCACACTAAGCCAAGGCTTGTTTCCAGGTGCAACCTGGGAGCATAAGGAAGTTAAGCAACTTGCGTAGGGTCACACAGTATGCAAGTGGGGGCTGTTGTATTCAAACCCAGGTCTCCAGGCTTGCAACTCAGTTCTCTTAATGACCACTACACTATACTGCCTCCTAAAGGTACAAAACGTATAGATATTTATTTGCATAAATGAGATAGAATTCATTTTGAACACAATTTTATTGGGGCTACTACAACAGTAGCCAGTTAAGAGTAGCTTTGCTCCCCTCTTCCCATGCGTAACTTCTGGTTTGCTTGTGGTTGATGGTGACCCTCACCATAAGGAAGTACATATTTCTGAAAAAGAAAAGAAAACATATAAATTCGTTACTATTTCTGGATAAAAGAATCCCTTTATTACATGAAAGGATGGTAAGGATATTAAAAAGACCAATACAACTGTCAGCAGGCTTTTCCAATATATTAGCTCTCTAAATTCAACTCTACTATCCCACCTAATAGAACCCTTAGTAGCTAAAAGAATTGCATTTTCAATATTAGGAGCAAAAGTAATAACATTAGAGAAATGTATTTATTTTTATTTATTTATTTATTGTGTTCTGAGGACCTTTGCACTCAAAAGCCCCTTTCAAAGGTTCCCAAATCTGTTTACATACAACAGCAGAACACATTATATTTGACAGCAGACCAATACAACAAACAACAGACCAATACAATAAACAACAGATATAACAAGTATTATGAATTTGGGAGGGACGAATAAAGGATCAGTTGATGACATAGAAATAGTATGGGACACCCTTAGAGACTTCATCCAGGGTAGAGCCATTACTTTCTCTGCTAAACTGAAGAAGGAGACTAAGACCCTGATAGAGGTCTTAGAGACACAAATAGCAGAGGTTGAAGAAGAACTTAAAACAGGATATGATGCAGGCAAATATTACTTCCTGACTAAATTAAGGATGGCCTAGAATGAAGATACATCAGCAAACATTGAGTGGGCTGGCCCTATAATACGAAAATACCAGATTTTATGAGTCAGGGAACAAAGGTGGGAAAATGTTAGCCTCACAGCTTAAGAAAGAAGTACAAAGATACATTGATAGTAGTATCACAAGTACAGGGGAGAGGCTGCTGAAACAGAAAGAAATTAATGATGAGTCTGTGTAATTCTTTTCTGATCTCTTTACATCTGGGCATGGCAACCTCAGTAGCAACCCCACTAGACCTTGTTATATTTTTTATGAATGGTTTCCCCAAATAACAGAGCAAGATAAAGAAAAGCTTGAGGGGCCATTCACTAAACATGAGATATTGACAGCCATGGGCTTTCTTACTTCAGGTGAAGCACCAAGGCCGCATGGGTTGCTTATAGAGCTGTACAGTATAAGAAACTGGCAGCAGACATACTGGGACCCTTGTTTCATACCTTACAGGCCACAAGTGTGGAAGGGAGGCTACCTAAACCATTCAAGGAGGCAAGGATCTCCATTCTCCTTGTTCAAACATAAAAACTGCCCCCACAACCTTCAAAACCCCTCCAGCCTTCTATTGGAGGCTCCTCTAATCTCCACTTATCTGGGTAGAAAAGTGTTCACCTCAGCTGCCCCTAGACTATGAAACAGCCTGCTTTCCTCTCACCACTCTCTAGATTCCCACCACACATGTAAATCCCTCTATAAAGCAGCCTTACTGGCAGTCGCCTCGTGCACCTGCCACCTGGATGACCCCCCCACCCTTACATCCTGTACTTATCTTTTGACGGATACCATAGTCTTGATCGTAATTGTGTAGCACTATTTAGCCACCTTGACTGTGCCAATGTCTATGCTCCATTGATGGGATACACTGTGCAGTTCTCTTACTGTAGGCTGCACTTAAGGTGTGCATGAGTGTGCACGTCCGATGGCATATACTGTACAACTATTTTTTTCTGTTTCACACGTTACTGTATTCATAACTGCTATGAGGTCTTTTTTCTCCATTCTGTAGTATCATATTATCATACCTGTATTTGTCCTTGACTGTATTTTGTTTTCTGTGTACTTGTTTTCTGAACTGCATTTTTACCCTTATGCCATCTTCATGGCCCGAGTCATGGCTGAAAATGGTCCATAGGATCAGTGCACCTACCCAGTAAACAAATACATGAGGCTGGTTGTGCTAATAAAGGGATTCTCTTAGAAAAGGAGCTTACACAGTGTGAATGACTAACAGATTCACTGTACTCCTCAAAAGGAAAGAATTATAAAGTGGGCATGGATTACTTGATTATAGTGCACCTACCAAGAATCTGGCATAAGTTTCACAAATTGATTGGGGTGGATTCAAGTTATGCTAATTTAACACACATTTGGATGAATCAGTTAGTTCCCAAATTCTTAAAAGACCCAGGCTTTACAAAATGGGAGCAAAAAGGAATATATCTGCTGGGTCATCTCTTTGAGAATGGGAAATGCAAATCATTTCAGTAAATGATACAGAAGTATGGCATTCCAAAAGCTCGCTCCTTTAAGTATGTACAAATCAGGCATTATTTAGCAACTATCCTGGGCCCCATGCTATTCCTACAGGAACACTCTGGTATAGTTAGTATTTTGCATAGTGCCCAGAATACTAAAGGGTAAGGGCCAGATTCTCAAAAGGTTTTCGGATTAAGTTCCACACCGCAACACCAGCTGCAGACTGAAATCTCTGCAGCTACAGAGATTAGTATTCTTATGTGCAGCAGCTGCAGAGGGTGTTACAGATGGACCCACTGGCCGTAACATTTTTCTACAGCTGCTGGGATTTCTATGGCAACACCACCCACAAGCTGCTGTAAATCATGGAGATTATCGTCAACCAGCTCGACTTTTGAGAATATCATAACTGCAAGATAAACTATGGTTCTGCAAGTGGTAACCCACTTGCACTGAGTTTTTCCCACAGCTGCTTGAGAGCTCTGAGAATCCAGTCCTTAGTCTCTAAATTATATAGGCATCTGATATCGGGGATCCCAGGTACTGTAAGCATGCCAATTGTAGAGACAAATGGCAATCTATGTTAAATGCTGAAATTGCAGAGAAACACTGGACAGATATTGTGTGGGAGGTTGAGAACCCCTATACAATGCAAATTTAAAATGATTCAGTATCTAACAATTTAACAAGGTTACTACACTCCAGATTGGTTGTCCACATTTTCATTGAATTATGATGGCTTATGCCTCCAGTGTAAACACCAAAGAGAGGATTTAATACATATGGTGTCACAAGCCCATGACTGGCAGGGTACTGGCAAAAAACAGAAGCAACTCTCTTGCAGGTGGTCTCCACCTACCTTAAGTTACATCCTTAAATGATACTGATGGTAGATCTGACCAGCATAGAGGATAATTGAGAAGGACAAAAGAAATTCATATATATTGTAAACATCCGTGGAAATTTAAGAATTCTCATGAAATGGAAAAGTGAGGAACTCCCTCTAAGCCAAGTATAGCTCAAACAATTGGAAGAATGCGTAATCATGGGAAAGAATTAGTGTATAGAAACAGGAGTAACATGTCCACTTATAATAAGTGCTGGGTAGTCTTTGAAGAATTTTAGAGCAGGAGAAATTCTACAATTCAAACCAGAGAAGAGTCAAACCCTGGAGAGGGGGATCATCTGATCAAGTGAAGCTTATTTCCATGTAAAACTTTTAATAGTTAGGGTGCAATTCAGTAACTCCCAGTTGGAGTTTTAGTTAAGTTGTTGTTCACTGTTAGGGCCTTCTAATGTAATTTTAATTCAGTGGGCTTATACAACCAATGTAGTTTTATGCTTGTGGAACTTGTTGATAAATGTTTGTGGCCGTTCGCCTCTCTATTGCCCGGGGACTGCCACCCTGTAGGAATACCTCAGAAGGCAAGGAACCCTGGATGAGGGTTCCACCCCTAGAGGTGCCATGGGAAGGATTGCCTTAGGAAGGAGCCCCAAGAAGAGAGGCAAGCCACTGGAGGAGGAGGAGGAGGGGAGGATGGTAGGGTAAAGACCAAATGCTTCTGAAGGCAGCTGAAAGGCCTGCCTTAAATAGCTCAGACAGGAGGCATGGCTGGTTGCATCAGCCTACTGGATCACAGGCAAAGCCTTTTAAATATACTTTTATTGCTTATAGTTACTCTGTGTAAGAGAATCAGTTTGGTCTTTTGTAATGGAAAGCATGCAGAAAATTCTAGACGTTTAATGTTTTCCAATTAAATTGATGCATATGCTGCACTGTCTCATGAATTGTAACTATATATGCAGTGTGAAATCAGTAAAATATTTTTGTAAAAAAATTATCATACTATAAGGAGCAGTGAGTTAACAACAGATTTCTATAATTGCAGAAGGCATCAATATGAGATACAGGCTAATGCAACTAGCAGATAGAGTCTACAGGTAGGTACACATGCAACTTCTAGAAAAGATGGATGGTTACTTGGGCCTTAAAAGGAGAGAAGCAGGGGAGAGCCGTGATGTCTGTGGGCAGGGTGTTCCAGGCATTGACTGCTCTAGTTGCAGATCAGCATTAGTGAAAAGTAGTTTGTCTGAAGGACAGACGTTTTCGATCCTCCATCGATCAAGTTCCATATTTGTTCATGACCTGGCAGACACCCAGTGACATTTGACCAAGAAAAGCTCTCTCGCATAGAATGGGCTTCATTGAGGTTAACTCAGAGGTGAAAAGGAAGCCAGGTTGTGGAAAGGTATAGCATCAGTGGGAGTCTGGCTTCATGTTGAGTAGAAACCCTCATGCCTGGTCGAACGCTACTGAGATTCTTTTGAGTATGGTGCTAGTGGCTGCAAAGTGGCTGACCATACTATTGTCGGTCCCCAAGATGATGAAGTTGGATACTAGAAGGTTTTTTTTTTACTCTAAGAATGAAGTTGTGCTTGTTTCGAAATAGCAAGCCAAGGCATTGATGGTTATGTTTAACCAGGGAGTTGGCATGATATGTGAATGATAGAGTCATGTCAAGTTGTAAATTCAGGTACTTGAAGACCTAGACATGTTCAGTGAGGTCCTCAGCTGGTGTTGTGATGTGCAGCTCAGGGTCTGTCTTCTGGGCATGGGTACTCCTGAACAGAAGATTTTTGGGCGTCTTGGCATTAATGACCAGCCGTTAGATGTGAACTCATTGCATACCTTGCCGCCGAATCAGATTGTAGGTTGCATGTCAGTGTCTCCAGGTTGTGGTGTGAGGTGAAGATGACTATGTCATCAGCATACAGTAATGCTTTGGAGTGGACACAAATCTTTGGGACCTTATTTATGAACAGGTTGAATAGCAGAGGTCTAAGGATTGAGCCTTGTGGGACTCCAGTGGTTAGAGGCTGCAAGCTGAAGAACCCCCCTACACACACACATCTAGCGTTCTGTGATCTGTAACTAGCCAGGGGACCACACAGTGGCATCACCCAACATGCCTGACTCCCAGAGGTTAATGATTAGGAGGTCATGGCTAACTAAATCAAAGGCACTAAAGAGATCAAGAAAGGCTGCGCTAACCCTTGTGCAGTTCTTCAGATAGCTAATTTAGGGTGGTTGTCATGCTGTGTAGCTTTCTGAAGCTCCACAGCATGTAAAGCTGACTTTAGCTCCATTGCAATCTCACTTGAGGAATAAAAATATCACCATTTGGGGTCTGCAATGATGTAACAGTAGTTGATTTTAATTTCCCTAACTAATCACTTAAAGTATTCCATTTATCTCTAGAACTACCAATCTAGATTCCATAAAATCTAATTTGTGTCCATCCTGATTTAATATATGAAACATGATATAGCAAAGTCCCACTGATATATCTACGCAACTGGCTTTCTCTGTGCTTGACCCCCTCCGTGACCCCCTCTGTGTCTGCTTTCACCTCCCTGATATCCCTCTTTGCCTCCCTATATTTCTGTAGATAATCCTCCCATTCTACCTCCCCCTGCTTTCCCTTCTATGTATAGAAAGCCTTCCTTTTGGCCCTAACCTCTTCCCTGACCCTAGCTGAAAACCATAATGGTCTCTCAAACCTGGTTTTATTTTTAAGATACTGTTATTATGCTTGCCTTTGATGCCTTGAGGATGGCTCCCTTTATTGCTACCATCTCTCCTCCAGTCCTTTGATGTCCTCCACCCCTACCAACTTGACTCTGACCAGTTCCCTCAACCTATCAAAGCTCACTCTTCTAAATTCAAAGGCTTTGGTTCTTGATTGTAGGTTGCCAGCCCTGAGGTCAAATTCAAACCACACAGAGTTTTTTTTTTTTTTTTAATTACTATTTATTCCTCCTCCTCCCCAGCCTGCCACCTCCGACCCTTCAGAGGGGAAAACTGGACATCCCACTGCCCGGAACCCTACCCAAGCAGACCCCTAGGCCCCATGGAGCCACGGATTACCCCCCCAGGCGGGGATGAGGTGGGGGGCTCAGACCCCGTTACTTACTTTCATTGGTCTGAGGTCTGCTGGGCAGGCACAGGCAAATCGTGGGCACGGCCATGGTCCTCCCATCTTCCTGGCTGAGGCAGGCTTGTTTCTGCATTTTCCTCCCTGAGCAGCAAGTAACCTCCCCGGCGTCATAGCGCATGTGCGGCGTCCATGCTGCTCAATGGCCACCCATCCCCAAGTGGGTTGCAGTTCCCCGAGCCTCCGCTCAGGGTCATACAAGTGTCGGCATCGGCTGAACCCTCCCCCGAGAAGGCTCGAGCTGTCATTGGACGCTTCAGCCTATCTCCCCCCGGCCGACCCACCGAAGACCTGAGTCCGCTCCCGAATCCAGGTCGCCGGCGCAAACCACACAGAGTTTTGATTGTTGTTCCCTAGCTGCTCCCTACTCCCATAGCATCCCCATCTCCGAGCTGGAGAGCACCATATCAAGGATTGCGTTCTGCCTGGTAGGTTTCTTAAAGGGACACTGTCAACCTGTTTGTCATCATATTATTTCTAGTTGAAACCCTACATTTTATGATTGCTTACCCTCTCTAAAATTCATTGATGTTACTGTTTGTTTTGTATGTAGTCTTGCTTAGTAGAACTGAAATGCATGGCAATGTATATTTATAAACAACCTTGTTTTTGTTTACAATCATGGTTCTGTTCTTACTGCACATGTCCTGAGCATTAGAAACACACATACAGTGCATTCACTCATAAGACAGTAGCCTCCTAATCTCCCAATGCATCATGAGAGGATAGACTGTTTTGTGGGTGTTCCCAAGTCCAGGAAAGATGCATTTTGAGTTGATCAAGGAATGTAAACAAACCTGTTTTGGTGTGATAACACCAGTCTGTTGGGCAATCTGTTTTTTACCTTTTTAAAGAAAATAAGAGTCAGAATCAAACTACCAGCTACATAAACAATCTTTATAGAATTTGGCAATCATAAAATATGTTTTTTAAACTAGGGACATTTTGAGACCTAAGGGGGTTGACAGTGTCCCTTTAACAAGCTGCACCAGTAGGAAGTCTTAGAAGGCTCCAGTAATGTCTGTCTCCTGGCATTCTTGGCCACTGGGACCTCCCACTTGACTCCAGTACTTTAACAAATAGTTGCAATACTGATATTCAGTGCATGGTATTCATCAAGGTGCCTAAGGTAGAAAGAATTGCACTACACCAGAGCATAGCAGCACTTCGGGTGTAGGACAGCACTAAGGTAATGGTCAGGAACAGTTGCAGGAGGGAGACATAAAGTCACAAAGAACAGACTTAAGGGAGAAGGGGAAGAGGCTCTGCTCAGAGACAGGGGTATAGAGGCCCAGAGCTCAGGGAAGCAATATGAGAAGGCAGCTCAGCCATCCATGGATTTCCTGGGGGGAGGAAAAAGGAATGGGAAACAGTGTTATGTTGTGGGAAGGAGGAAAAAAAGGTGAAGAGAAGAGAAAGGAAGGGTAGGGAAGGAGGGAGGGAGCCCCAAGACAGAATTTGGACATAAAGGAGGCCCAGATGGTAGAAGGGCACCTGGCATCAAGAGAAGGGAGGGAGAGGGAGGAGTAAAGACAGCAGTGGTCAGTACAGGGAGGACAGCCCAATGAAAAATGGCAGAAGGTGTGAAAGAGGGTTCCAGTATGGCAAGGGTGAACTTGGGAAAGGCACTGTAGACAATGTCACCATAGTCAAAGATATGAAGGATCACCTTCGAGATTGTCTGTCGGTATTCAGAAAGTGGGATACTCACTTTGTCCCTGTAGACCACAGCCAATTTGGGGTGGAGCTTGTGGTGGATGGCATCTACGTGAACCAGGAAATTGAGATGGCAGTCCGGCCAGACCCAGAAGTATCTAAATGAGGAGACATCCTCAATCACAGTACCATCAAAGGTATGGAAGGAAGGGGAGCAGTGAGCCTGACAATCTTTTTCTGGGAGCCAAATGTCATTGTGACAGTTTCCTTGATGTTGAGGAACAGCTGGTTTGTCCAGGAGCTATGCTGGACGTTGTTAAAGTCCATGAGGAACAATGCACCACAAATCTGCCAAGTTTCCACAGCTTCCAACCATAATTTCTTATTTCCTTCCTTTGCACTCTTTGTGTTTCAACCCTGATAGGTCTATTTAAATAGTTTTTTGAAATGAAGTTCCTTATTTTTAGAAAAAGGCATCTAAAATCATCTTCATAGGGATACTTGCTGTACCACACTTGAAAGTGCAGCCAACTCATGAAGAAGCTTTACAGGGACATGCCCTGTGACTGAACTGTAGCTTGCTTTGTGAGCGACCCTAAGGGTCACTCAGGAAGCAGCTGCATTGTGATGTTCACTGCACCAGAGCAGCAAGTTGGAAATACCACCCTTGAAGCAGTTTCATGATGATGCTCATTGTGTCAGACCTGTAGCTAGCATTGCATGATTGGTGAAACCCCAAGGATCACTACAGCACTGATTTGCCAAGGTTCCAGAGACTTCCAACCCTAATTTTTCATGTATTTCCTTTATACGCTTGGCATTTCAACCTTAATAGATGCATCAACAAAATAGGTTTTTGAAATTAATTTCCATACTTTTTGAAAATATGTTTAAAAGCATCCTCAAAGTGTTACTCACAGTGTCACACCTGAACCTGCGTGCCATGTTGAGCAATACAGCACTGATTATGTGTATGTTCTCCAGAACTGACTTTTTTTGATTGCCTTTTAAAGATCTGTTCAACAAGGAGATTTATGCAAGCTTCTACAAGTTTCAAGCCATTCCAACAGTCTGGTTCCAGAAACCTGATACCTGATATCTGTTTGCAGTTTTACGACCATGACATTCTGCTAAGAATCAGAAACTTCTACTCTGCTACCCCCCTGGGGCTAATCGCTCTCTTCTTTACTCCAGCATTGTGTGCACAGCAAAGCGGCTTTCCATTAACCTAATACCTACTTGTTGACAAGTGTGTATCCTGAATCTTCTTGTACTGCAGTCACTTACCCAAGCTACAAACCACCATACTTTCTCACTGGGCACTAATTAACTTGATGTTGTGTTGCTGTAACATGAGAAGTATTGGTGGGAGGGAGACTGTATCTTCATTTGACAAACAACACTTCTGATTTCAGTTCATGATTCACTTTATTCTGTTTCCCTACGTTTCGTTCCTTCTGAGCTTGCTCACGGGGACTGTAATCTATTCAAAACATATTTACAATATTAATATTCACTCCTCATCAGGTGCCACACTATTACATCTCGATAATCAAAATGTGGAAACACTTATAAGTGTATATTACCACTGAACTGTAAAAACTTGCTCTGATTCCTCATACAAATACTGGTCTTCTTGTGTGCTACCTGATGACATACAAAATACACTTCTATAGTTGCCCGGTAGCCACAAAAGATTTTTGCACATCCAAAAAATTCAATTCCCTGCCACCAGTCATGGTGTGAGGACTTGCACTGAATATAGTGCCTTCTGTTTTAAACCTGTACCACCATTTTGCCAAAACACATACCTGTTTAGTCAGCTAAAATTCAAAATATGGCCTCTAATCATCAGGCTGTTTACAATGGCTAATGCCTGCATTGTAAAAATATAAGTCATTCTTAGTTTGCTGCTTTTCTCAGCTAGTTCCTTTACTGATGCATTAGCCTTTTATATTAAATAAGTTCTGCTGGAGTTCATACCTTGCAATGATGGGTTTCCAGTCCACTGGGTGCTGTGCTGTTTAAACTCGTAATGGTGCCCAAACACCAGAGACTTTACCGCCATGCACAGGCCTGTGTATGTGATCCTCTTGGGCTCTCCTGTGTAAGTGTAGCGATGATGTCATATCGCTAACACACCTTGCAAGAATAGGAAGTCTCTCACGATGGTGTAGTCTGCCAAACAGGCAGAAACCTTAACACAGGAGAGCCCACATTTCAGTGCAACACTCTCTTGGTGCATGATGGCAGAGTTTACAATATAACTGTTTCTCCAAACCACAATATGGTCAGGAAACATCAATACAAAACTAACACCCTTTGACATAAATGTTACTATTGTGATTCTCACATTAAAGTAATAACACAAAAAAAATTATTTCTATTTGCTCCATTCTAATATGCCATTCTTATATAGAAACATAGAATTTGACAGCAGATAAGGACCGATTAGCCCACCTAGTCTGCCCGTTTTCCTACCTAACAGATAAGCTGCAGATCCTAGTTAACCAACAGCTTGCTTCCTCCTACCCCCACTAGGACTGCCGTATGTCCATCCCATGCATTCTTGAATTCCTTCACTGTTCTTGACTCAACAACCTCCTCAGGGAGGCTGTTCCATGCATCCACAACCCTTTCTGTGAAAAAATACTTCCTCACATTATCTCTGAGCTGTCCCCCCTCTATCTTCAAATTGTGCCCCCTTGTTCTTGCACATCTCTTTTTCTGAAAGATGCTACCCTCTTGGACTTTGTTGATTCTCTTGAGGTACTTGAACATTTCTATCATGTCCCCTCTCTCCCTCCTTTCCTCAAGGGTATACATATTAAGCTTCTTTAGTCTTTCTTCAATGTCTTCTGGTACAGACCCTGCACCATTTTAGTTGCCCTCCTCTGGACAGCTTCTACTCTGTCTATGTCTTTGCGGAGCATGGGGTCTACAGAACTGCACACAGTACTTGCAATGGGGTCTCACCAACTGTCTGTACAGAGGGATAACAACTTCCTGTTTTCTACTATTGATGTCTCTCCCTATGCATCCCAGTATCCCCCCAGCCTTCCTTACTGCCTTCTTACATTGCTTGCCCACCTTTAGATCATCTGATATAGTTATCCTCAGGTCCCTTTCCATTTTTACTGTTGTCAGTATCTCACCCCCATTGTGTACTCTTCCCATGGGTTTTTGTTTCCCTGGTGCATTACCTTGCACTTCTTTGCATTGAATCTGAGCTGCCATACATTTGACCATTCCTCCAGCCTTGCCAAGTCCCTTCTCATCCTTTCCACTCCATCTGGTGTATCAATCCTGTTGCAGATCTTTGTGTCATCTGCAAAGAGACATACTTTTCCTTCCAGTTCCTCTGCAATGTCACTTATAAAGACATTAAAAAGGACCGGTCTCAGTACTGAACCCTACGGTACCCCGCTAATAACCCTCCTTTCTTCACTGTGGACTCCATTTACTACTACCCTTAGCGTTCTGATGTCTAGCCAATTTTTTAACCAGTCTACCACCTTGGGACCCACTCCAAGGCTGGCTAACTTGTGTATTAAACGTTTCTGTGGGACTGTATCAAATGCCTTGCTAAAATCTAGGTAAGCCATGTCCACAGCCCCTCCCTGGTCTACTACTTTGGTCACCCAGTCAAAGAAGTCTATTAGATTCATCTGACATGACCTTCCCATCGTGAATCCATGCTGCCTTTGGTCCTGTTCCCCATTGGCCTCTAGGTACTCAACAATTCTTTCCTTCAGAAGTGATTCCATCATTTTCCCTACCACTGAGGTCAAACTAACTGGTCTGTAGTTTCCTGCCTCTGTCCTGCTCCCACTTTTGTGAAGAGGAATCACATCCGCCCTCCTCCCGTCCCCAGGTACCACCCCCATCCTCCCATGAGTTCTTAAAGAGGGTAGTCAGTGGTGTCACTAGTTCTACCCTTAGTTCTTTTAGAATTCTTGAGTGAATCCCATCAGGCCCCATTGCTTTGTCCACCTTCAATTTTATTAGCTCTTTCAGAACCCTTTCTTCTGTAAATGGACTGATATTGACCCGCGTCTTCAGAGTGTTTCTCTTATTTGGTTTAAATACCTCCCCCTCCTCTTCCTTTGTGAATACTGAGCAGAAATATTCATTCAGTATCCCTGCTGTTTCACTGTCACCCTCTACCCACATTCCCTTCCCTTTATTAAGCTTCGGTATCCCTTGCTCCCTAATGTACCTATAAAAGGTCTTATCCCCCTTCTTAACAGAGTGGGCTATCCTTTCATCGGTTTGGGCCTTTGCTATACTGACTGCCTTCCCAGCCTCTTTCTGCTTTAACTGATAAAGTTCTCTGTCCTGTTCCTTCTGTGTTTCCTTATATTTCCTGAATACTATCCTATTCTCCTTAACCTTCTCTGTTACCTCTTTTGCGAACCATAGAAGTTTTTTTCCTTCATTGTGTTTAGTTGATTTGCATTACACAAAGGCTTGTTGCCTCTGTGATGGCTGTTTTGATTACTCCCCATTGTTCCTCCACCCCTCCTTCTTGCCTGTTTGCTAGTGCTTTACTGAGGCACTCTCTCATTTTCCCAAAGTCAGCCCTCCTAAAGTCCAATACTCTTGTTTTTGTATGGCTTGATTGTGTGGCTGTGTTTATCATGAACCACACTGTTTTATGGTCACTTGTTCCCAGATGGCTACCCACTTCTAAATCTGAGGTTCTTTCTCAGTCCCCATTTGAGAGTACCAGGTCTAAGATTGCTCCCTCCTGAGTGGGTTCCAATACTAGCTGTCTGAGGCATGCCCTCTCTAAGGCATCAAGAATGACTCTGCTCTTGGATGTGCCTGCAGAAAAGGTGCTCCAGTAAACATCTAGCATATTCAGGTCCCCATCAACAATATCTCCCATTTTTCTGCCATTCTAAGGAAGCCTTCTATAATTTCCTTGTCCATTCCCTCCCTCTGAGATGGGGGTCTGTAAACAACCCCCATGCAGATTGTAGTGCCATTTCCTGTCTCCAGGGTGACCCAGAGTGTCTCATCTGATCCCTGTTTACTTTTTAGTTCTGTTGTTTTGATCTCTTCCTTTACATAGAGAGCTCCTCCTCCTCCTCCTCCTCTGTTACCCTCCCTGTCCCTCCTGTATATTGTGTATCCTGATATGTTGACATCCCAGTCATGGTTCTCTGTGTACCATGTTTCTGTGACTGCCACAATATCCAGGCAACCCTCTTCCATCAAGGCCACTAGTTCAGGGAGCTTGTTACACAGACTATGGGCACTGGTACTCATCACCCTCCACTTTTTGATGGCCTTACCCCTTTTAGCCCCATTCCAGTCCTTACTGCCTTTGCCTTTTTTTACAATTACTTCTGTCCTGCTCCCTAATGACTTCTCTACCTTGGTGTTTACCTCACTAATTACTGTGTTTTGTGGGGGGAGGCTGGAATTTCCCTGCTCCGTTTCAGTGCCTCCTCCCTTGGCTAGTTCAAATGCTTGCCAATGAAGCATTTAAACCTCTCACCTAGGATCCTGGCTCTCCCTGGACAGATGCAGACCATCGCATCAGTATAGATCTGCATCCCTCCAGGTGGCTCCCCAGTCCCCAATGAAGCCAAAACCCTGGCTCTACACCAGTTTTCAACCATTCATTGAATTCCCTGCGAGAGCACTTACATCACTCCCTTGCCATAGACAGGCAGCACATCCAAGAAGGTTACTGTATGCGCTACTTGTCTAAGGCTCCTCCCCAACTCTACAAGCTCCTCTTGCACTGCCTTGATCCCATTCCTAGCCAGATCATGTGTCCCTAGGTGGACAATGGCATCCATCTCCCTCCCTTGTGCAGCTGCTCCCACGATCCTGAGAATTCGCTTCTTGTCCCTCCAAGTCATGGTGCCAGGCAGGCACCTTACCACCCTCTCCCCTTCCTCCTCCATTTCTACCCACTAATGATTGAGTCCCCCACCAGGAGTTGCTTTCTTCCTTTCCCTGTGGGGTCTCATGCCACCCTCCTGTGGGTCTCCTTTGTAAAGGTTCCCAGCATCCTCGTTGGTCTCCACTGCAGGTGCCTCTGTAGAGGAACCACAATCCACTAGAAGAGCAAATGAATTGTGGAGAGGTACAGCTGGAGGGATGCAACTCTGTTCCACCACCCTCTTCCTCCCTGAGCCCACCCTAGTCCAGCCTCTCCTCTTTCTTGGCAACCTCTGAGGTAGTGGCATTGGCCCTGGTGGTCCCTGGGTGGGGGAGGAGGTATATATAAAGTAATAAACTTAGGGTAATAAAATTGACTGAAGGGTGGAGTTTGAACCATGCATCCAATACAGTTTACTTAGAAAACCAAAATAAAACACAACCCTGGGATGACGGGGGGGGGGGGTACAGGGAAAAACATTTGTGTATTGTTCTGTTCATGATATTCACATTAATTATGACCCAATGTGTCTGACAATGCCAGATGAAAAATTTGATCTCCTGGTCCTAAGAAACAAACATACTCAATCAATCATATATAGGCTAGCCAGTTGTATTCGATATTTATGCCAATACTCAAATCCCATGTTTTTATGCAAAATATCCTTTTCATTTCTGCTTTGTCTAGTTGTTGCTTATAGCAGCCACTTCTGGCAGATGGTGTGATGAGCTCCAAACTCCAAAAATGAAGTGACACTCCTGTATGTCCTTCATTATTAAAATGAATGGCTACTGGGGACCGTTCATCTTGGTTCCTTACGTCACTCTTGTGTTCCAAAATACATTTTTTAGGGCTCTTTTAGTTTGCCCCACATATAAGTGGTCACAGGGATACCGGATCATGCAGATGGCCCCCTCACTATTACAATCTATATGTTGTTTGATCAAAAATTCCTGCTGGAAATGAGGGCATTTAAAACTTTGTTTCTTACTAGTGTGGTTACAAACTGAGCATCTGCCACATTTTGTCATTCCTGGCATTAATGGTCCTAATGATAACTGCTACTGTCTTACCTCAGGTTTCTTAAACTGTGAATGCACCAATTTGTCTTTCAAATTAGTCACTTTTTGCCTACAATAATAGGTCAGTGTTGGAAAGCCATGGAGCTGGAGCTACCCACCAGGTGCCAGTGTTTATTTACAATTCTGCAGATATCTGACATTCGATGATTGTATTTACCTGTCAGTACCAATTTCCCTGAATCAGGCTGTGCTTCTTCCTGTACTAACAGTTCTTGTCTAGTTTTATTATCTATCCTATTGCTAGCTCTTGCTAGAATGGTATTTTTGTATCCTCTGTGTCTAAACCACTGTAACATTTCTTTTTTATGTTACTGATAATCCTGGTTTTCTGTACAATTCCTCTTAACTCGCATTGATTGTGAGTACAGTATACTGTTCTTCAGTTTGGGTTCATGATAGCTAGTCCTGTGCAATAGCGTATTTTTGTCAGTTTCTTTTCTGAACAAGGTGGAACTAACTACTCCTTTTCACAATCTGATAAACAACTCTAAGTATGAAATTCCTTCCTGATTGTAGTTCATAACAAATTTTAAATTAGGGTCCCACCTGTTCAGAGCTATATTTAACTCTACCAGCTCTTCTTCTGTACCTTGCCATACACAAAATATATTGTCAATAAAATGATACCATGCAACAATATTATGTTTGTAATGATTTACTACATCGAGTACAAAACTGTTTAAAATTATGCATATAGGAATTTGCGTATGCTGGAGCCATAGTGCTGCCCAAAGCTGTCCACTGTCCTGTTGGTAAAACTGTCCATCAAATTCAAAATAATTGTGTGTCAAAATAAACTGTGCTAATTCCTTTAGGACTAATGTCCTAGGTGTGCTACCAGCTGGTCTTGTATTTAACACTTTATCCATATTTTCTATCCCCTACATATGTGGAATAGATGTATGCAGATTTGAGACATCAAAGGTGACCAACAGCATATCCTGTAATTCACTGTTGTGAGACATTTCCAATTTCAATACAATATCAGTGGACTCTCTAACACACGTTTCAGTCTGTTCTACCAATTGCTGCAGGTAGAAATTAATATATTTAGATATGTGGTCAAATATTGAACCAATACCGGATACAATACATGCCCTTGTGTGTTATTCAGACTCTTATGTATTTTTGGTATGCTGTAAAAAGTAAGCTGTCTGGGATACTGTTGTGTAAGTATTGTCATTTCCCAATCTTGCAACCAGTTCATATCCACAAATTCTGCTAACAACTCCCTTATTTGTCCTTGTAGTTTAATAGTGTGGTGTTGAGGCAATATCTGATAGTTCAACCTATCATCTAATAATTTCAGACACATATTTTTGTATTGATTTATGTCCAATATGATTATGCCCCCCCCCCCCGTCAGCTGGTTTGATAATTATAGCATTATCAGAACTTAACGTGTTAAGTGCTTATCTCGGTTGACAGTTCCAGTTTGTTTTTTTTGGGCCATATTTGTTCTGAAGTTTGGTATAGCATCATAATTTCCCTTTCTGCCACAGTACAACAAGTTTCAGTCTCATGATTATGTCATACAAGTGGTGAAAATGTTGATTTAATATTCAATGCAGACTTTAACTGTTGCTGTTCCTGGTTCCCTCTAGTTTCTTGTGGGAACATATTTTTTAATCTTTAGGTCATAGATAATCTCTGCAAATCTACCTCAAATTCAAATAGCTTGACTGCTTGAATCAGAGCAAAAGATAACCCCATCCCCAGCACCTCAGCTTCAATTGTTGAAAATTGTCTGCTGCTTAGGTTAAATATTGGCATTATCTTAGGGTCTCCCTGCTGTCCCCCCTGGTCAGTCTTATGCATGTATCGTGTTGTTCCTGCACCTGTCCCTCCTCGACCCCCCCACAATGACCCCCCCAAAAAAACCTGACTGTGTTCGCGAACACCCTTTACTGGTGTCTTGATGCCTTAGTGGGTATCTAGGTGTGTCTGTCTCTGTACCTGATGTGCTGGGTTGCTGTGACTCTCCTGTATGCCGATATTCCTCATGAGGCTGAGACTGTGAGTCTCTAGCATAGCTATTATCACTCTCTGTTCCACTATCTGAGTGGTACTGGGACTGTTGTGCTGTATACTGTTTATATGTGTATACTCTATTATTTCTATAGTCGTTCATATCCCTAACAAATTGTCTGATTTTTTGTTGTTTCAATCTTTCTTCGTATTCAACCAGTTTTTTCTTTATTTCTTCTAAGTTACGATTAAGTTATTCTGCTTCTATTTTCAACCTAAGTAGTTCTTCTATTCTGCTGGTGTCTTCTACCAACTGATTCCTTTCATCAATAATAGCCTTGATCAAAGCATACATAAAGTCACAACTAACCCAGTTACGTATACCATCCCATTTATTCATAAGTTTCAATGCATTAATGCCAATATTCGGTTCTACTGCAACTCTTAAACCCACAGGTATTCTGTGGTGTTCCAAATATTGGGTGAAGGTTTGCCCATGCCACTCCAGTCTGGTATCCTGAAATTTTAAATGTTCTATTTTCTGAGTTAGGTTTCTTCGATGTGTTGATGTAACCTCAGTGGCTGGCTCAGGGTTGTGAAGATTTATAGATGGGGATTACAGCTTTCTGAGAAGAATTTGATATTTTTATTCAGTCAGATTTGCTAGACCCTCAACTTTAATCTCAGAAAATGGTTTGTGGAACCTTTACTTGCCATTTGGACTCCGACCTCAGGGTCAACTCATCTGCTTGCCTTTATGTTGAAAATCTGTGTCCCATCTGGACCCCAGTTCTGCCTTGAGCACTTGACACCAGTAAACTCTGACCTGCAGGATGCATGCCAGGGCCACTGTTTGCAAGGCCTCCACTGCCCGCCTCCAGGACTCTACAAGCTTGCTGCTGCATGACTCTGGCACTCTGGATTGGGGATCACCACCCAGCAGTCACTGAACTGGAAGTCTTTTCCATCCTTATATAACACCACAAAGACTCATGTTGTCTCTTTCTCCATCCATTACAGCCTTCAACCAAGACTACACATTACCTTTACTTACCACCAATGTAAGTTTACTGGGCTGGTTTCACCTGCCTGCTAATTTTGGTATTCATTTTATTGCACTCTTTGTATAATGTTTACTGCTGCTCTGTATCTGCTTAGTTAGCCCTTTCTAGCTCCATTTGTGTGCCAGTCTAGCCTGCTTAGTTTGTCTATTTACCAGTTTTTCTTTCTAGATTTTATAGTTGTCTGTGCTAAGTACATCCATTAGTGCTTCTACCAACTCTTTACATTTGTTCAGCATAGCTAGAAATCTATTGTGCACATCTGTGTTGAATCTCTCACCTGCCTGTTATTTTGAAGTCTAGTTACAGTCTAGGCTTATTACCAGGTGGCTGCAGTTTTATGTTTTTACTAAATGTTCATTCATACTTCCAGCTATGGTAATGTACAACTGAAGGCTACTGCATCTCACCTCCTGTTCACAGTGTACCTTACCTTCCTCTATCTTATCCCCTCCAATTCCCTGCTCCTCCCCCCGCCTCTTCCTCTTTCATCTACCTCCCTTCCTTTCCTCCTCCACCCATCCATCCATCTTTCCTCCCCTTTACCTTCCTCTCTTTCTATCCACCCTGATTTTCTCTCTTCTCCTTCCCTTAACCTAGAGCTTCTCCACCATTCTCTCCTCTCCTTTCCCTGCCACCTTCTGCCCCCCTCCCCACTCTAAGGGGCTGAAATTCCACTACATCCTCTTGCTTCTCTTCCCACTCCTTCTCATGTCTGGTGACATGGAGTCCAACCCAGGACCATCTCCTCCCTCCTTCTCTACCTCCCCAACTGCTAAAGGCCTGAGCATATTTCACCTCAGTGCTCTGAACCTTTTTCCAAAACTCAGCATCCCTTCTGTCTGAATTTCATAACATTCCCCTGACATCCAGGCTGCTTTGCAGGATTCCAGATTCTAGCCTGTTTCTTCCTGACCATCACCTTTTCAGGCAGGACAGGGGAAAATTTGGGGTGGCGTTGCCATCTATGCCTATCAGAGCCTCTCTTTCACTATGCTCTCAGAAAGGTTGCATCTTCCTCCCACAGATTCCTGCTAGTCAGGCTATCACTCCCCTCCTCTGTATCCATCTTCACTGGGACTTTCTATGCCTCACCAAGAATATCCCCCTTCTCCCTGGTTGATTCCCTCTCTACCATTACCTTTCACACCTTTGCTGGTGGACTCATCCTGCTAGGGAACTTCAGTATCACTCGGTTCTCCCCAGCCTCAAGGCCAACAACCCACAAGGTCGAGTTACTTAATCTCACCCCCCACCTCCACCATACTGTTGCAGTAGGTATTTTGCCAAAAACTTTCAGGTACCACTGCATCTGGATATATATCTGGATCAGGTTCCTCCAGTCACCCAGCACCTCTGCTCTCTAGAATAACCTTGCTTCTGCTAATTAGACAGCCATACCCCCTGCAACTGATATTGGCATTGCCGTCTCCATGTTTCATTCCAAATGCTTCTTAATTTGGGATAATCACACCCCACTCAGAAAATCCAGGGTCAAAACACACCATCAGCCCTGAACTATCCCTAAAATTATTGACCAGTGCAAGTCCTGTGATCTCACCTGGGCACATTACAAATGATCTCACTCACTTCCTAGCCTCCTCTTATAAAGGACTATCAGGAATGCTTGTAAAAAGGCTGCCTATGCTGCAAAATTGTAGTAGTTCAATGCCAATCTTCAGAACAACCTTGACACCCCTTCACAGTTCTGGAAGGTAATTCACTCCCTCTTTAACCCTCCCACCCAGTCCACCCCTCTGGTCCCTCTAGTAAATGATTCACAGTGTCTGATCCCTCCTCTGTTGCTGCTCATTTCAATGAGTTCTGCACTACTTGTGCTCTCCCTTCCACTCATCCTCCAGCCTCCACCACTCTACTTTGCATTCCCTCTCCTCTCCTCTCCCCTTCAAGGGTTTCCCCTTTCCCCTTATTATTACCCTGGAAATTGTGAATGCCCTTTACTCCCCTAACCTGAGCAAATCCAGTCCTGATGAGATGATCTTAAGTTATTCCACATCTCTGCTCCTGCCATAGTTTCTCCTCTGACTCTGCTAATTAACCTCTCCTTCTCTCTCAGTGCTGTCGCTCAATCTTGGAAGATGGCCAAAGTTCTTCCACTCCACAAATGAGTAGACCATTCCTCCCTAGGTAACTTCCAGTTGGTCTCTGTTCTCCCTTCTCTTGCTAAGTTGCAAAAGAAGCTTGTCTATACCAGACTCTACACAAAAAGCAATAGTGAGGTGGGGTTCCTTTAAAAAGTACTCCATAGGAAGAATGCAGGGGCTGGTATCACAGAGAGGTCTAAAAGTTCAATTTTCAGAAATCACCAGCCACATAAGAAAAAAATTCAGTTTCATGTCTTTTAGTTTGTTCAACGAGTTATTTTCGTAGACGATCCCCTGGCCATGCCCAATATTTTGCCCTGCGTAGGCTTCTTCAGGGGCTAGAATCTAAATGAAATAAAATTATACACTTAGGGCCAGATATTCAAAGCTTGGGTGCAGCTCAACTTGGCTGCGCAGGGGCATGGACTAAGCGATATTCAAAGGAGCTGCGCCATGGCTCAGCAGCTTTGAATATCACCCCCTTGCCACCCCTACTGTACATGGTGCAGTGGCACTGCACCAGTGCAAGTGGCCAGAGTGGAGCAAGGAGATGTGTTAGCGCAAGTACCATTGCGCCATTCATAGCACCCACGATATTCAAAAGGTGACATGCAAATGGGGCCATAATTTATGCAAGGCACACATGGGGCCATTTGCATGTTATTATGGCCCAATTTGTATCCCATTTGCCTGAAGGTGTGCCGATCCCTGACAACTTGCACCTGGCACCCTGTCAGGCAGCTGCCGTTGAGGACTGACGCCCCCCACAGCCCGATCGTGGGCATATGTTTAAAATAAATTCCCCATCCAATGTCCCTGGTGGTCCAGTGGACCTCTTTCTGCCTGATCGTGGGCATGTGTTGTAACAAACTCCCCGCCCATGACCTTTCTTCCTCATCGTGGCATTGTTGTACAAAACCCCTGTCTGTCTTCGGTGGTACCCTTCTCCACTCACCTCCACCCACCGGGAGCCCCACCACCCTGCTCCCCCAGTCAGCCGTCAGGCAGCACTCTCCATCTGCCACCGCTGCTCACTGACTGACAGCTCAGTAGAACTGCAAGCCCATTGGCTCATGCTGTGAACCAATGGGCATGCGTCCCTACTGAGCTGTCAGTTGGTGGGCAGTGGGGTGCAGGTGGGTGGAGGAGGTGGTGGGGCTCAGGGCTCAGTGGGTGGTGGGAGGGGGGTACCACTAGACCACCAGGGATATAGGATGGGGGGTTTCTTTTATTACAACAGATGCCCGCGATCAGGCAGAAAGTGGGAAATTGGAAGGGGGGGTTCTTTTATTACAACAGATGCCTGCAATCAGGCAGAAAGCAGGATATTGGACGGGGGGGTGTCTTTTATTAAAACAGATGCCCACAATTGGGCAGAAAGTGGGATACTGGATGAGGGGTTCTTTTATTACAACAGATGCCCACGATCAGGCAGAGTGAGGTTCACTGGACCACCAGGGATATTGGACGATGTCTTCTTTTGCAAATGCCCACAATCGGGCATGGGTGGGTGCTGCCAGGTGCAGCTGGAACTCGGGTGGCCACCAACAGATGGCAGCTGCTGTGTTGCACCCTGCAATGCGGCAGCTCACTAGTGGGTGGCCATCAGTTGTTCCTTTTTATTTTGGCTTAACTTTGTGCTGGCACAGGTAGGGGTTGCACATGCATGGCTTTGCACATCCCGGGCTGAAAATCGGGCTGTGCAGGTTATGCATGGGCACGGCCCCCCACCTGTGCCTGCATACATTACTGATGCACTCTGGCGCATCGGGAAATGTGCCACGCACTTTTTCCTTTTGAATATCGCACCGGGGCACATCAGTGGGTTGTGCATGATGGAACACTGTTGCGCCATGCAAAATCTTTTGAATATCTGGGCCTAAGTATTCAAGCCTATAACTGTAATATATTGTGAGAAAGTTTTTTTTTAGTTAATGTCATATCAGTTTTCTGTAGCAGTGCCCAAACATCACAAAGGCTATATTTCTTTCCAGTTTATGCATTTTATCCAACAACAAAATTAAATAACAATACTATATAATTATGTATCTGTTGTCTCTACTCTCTGTTTGGCACCAGTTTTATAGCAAAGGCTATTTGAAGTAAAATTAGAAGTTCTAATTTATAATTCATACCTTAAAGGTAGTGAACTTCTGCCAATAAACTCTCTGTACTTTCTAGTTTATGTTTCAACCTAATCATAAAATAAGCAAAATGTCCCCATGTTAGATTCATGCAAAATTCATATTAGTCATGTCTTTATCAGTCATGGAAGAGAATAAATTATAATAAATCAAATCAAACAGGTACTCATACCTTACAATTGAAACACTGTTAATGGCGCAATTGTTTGATTCATGACAGGTGAAATCAGGAAATAAAATTCCAATAAATAAATTTAACATTCTCTGTAAAAATACTTTTTTCTGTGTTATTTTTTTTTTTACATTTTGTTCACTGGGTAAGGCCCACCAGGGGAATCAAACCCAGGTCTGACTGATGGATATATCAAGCTCATTCGCAGCTCATCACTTTAACCTCTAGGCTATACTGCCATATTAAACAATTTTCATTTTCTAATAAATTCAAACCTACATTTCATCCTAGACTCTGTGTCTTGATTACTGTTTTTAATCTTTTACCCTAATGGTAACATCACAAATAGAAAATGCTTCTATTACCAATGAATTTAGACACTCATTGTTAAAGTTAATAGTGGAATGGAAAGCAGCAGTCTTATTTTTAATTTCTGTTACTTATGATAACAAAAGTTGTCTACGCTTTAATTACAGTGTAATGGTGAAACATACCCTGTAATTAAATTCATTGCAGTACAAGAGGTTCCAGATCTGCTTGCAAATGTCTAAAAAGTAGGAATAGTCTGAATTTTTATGTGATTCCATTACATTCTGTCAGAAAAGCTAATGCTATACAAAGGGATATCTTGACCAGCAGAGTATCATTTTCTCTTATCTTACTCAGCTCACACTATGTCAGCTGACATTGTGTACTGTGCTGAATGCTGCTGCAGACTTCTCTTTATCATGCTGAAGCGGAGGGCAGATGAGAACATCTTCTAATCAGTGGTCACCACCAAGGTAGCAAGGACTGCTGTTAGATCAGTGGGAACTCACCCCCAAGGTCAGATGGCTGGTGGTTGCTTAGCAACAATAAACATAGCTGCTCATGACATAAACAAGGGAGCAAAGCAGCTCATGCTTTTTGCCCTCAGACTGAGCTCTTTGTAATGCAAGGTTTTAGCACAGTGATTGCTCCTGGGGAAAGGATCATTTTGCCAGACAGATCCGCCCTCAGCCTCAACACTATAAAGTCTGCAACAGCATTCAGTGCAGTATACATTGTGGGGGATAATCTCTGAGGCACTCCACAGTCATGACATCATGGGTTGTATACACCTGATAGGTTGCTTGATGCACATGTGACTTCAAAATAAGTCTGTCCCCTTTCCCTGGGGACTTTCTCCAGTTAGATCAGTTCTAGATGTGCATCTGAACCCATTAGCTCCAGAGCCAAAGACTTGAACATTGATCAATCATACTATTGAATTAGGTAAGACATAATATCTACATATCACTGGCTAGACATCATAGACACAGAATGTTATTATCAAGGCAAAACAATACATTACTGTGATGGCTTAAATAGGCAAAATGTATAGAATACTGAAATAGCAACAGTGTTTTTTCTTCCAGTCAAGAGATGCCACATTAAACAAATATACTCCTAGGCTCCTGAAACCTCTGCTAGCAGTCCAGGACCTAACTACAACATCATACAGTCCAGGCTGCAGAAACTATCACAGCATCTAACTCTACTAGACTCCTGAAACCTCTGCAAGCAGCCCAGGACCTAACCATACAGCAGAAAGTATCTCAGCCTTCTATATGACTGATGACAAGCTAATTCTCGATACCCTGGAACCCCTACTAGCGGTTCCTGAGTCACCCTATGTGAGATTCAATATAGCTTTACAAGCTACTATAATACGCCCTGGAAAAGACCTAGTCTCAGGCTGGGTAGCCTGCAGTCCCCATTACCGATGCAGGACTAACCCTTGAAAGCTGCCAAAATATTTACATTTGCTGAAATGGCCAAAAACCTTGCCATAAGCAACTTTCCCAATGGCTAATCTGAGACAGAGTAATTGGACTGTAGCATTACCCCGACATGGTTTCACTGACTAGTACAGTTACCCTCACCTTAAAATGGTGATGGTGGCTTATTTTGTGACTCCTCTTCCCAGTGTTTAAATTCGCTGCTCTCTCTTCTCCTCGATCTCCTCGCTCGCCATGTAACTGCAACGCCCACGGGAGACACTACATCTCACAAGAACGTCTGCCTTCTCCTAGTTTATGTCTCACAAGACTCTTTAATCTTCATGAGATGCACATCCACCATGTTGCGCATGGCAAGTAAGGAGTTGTGCATATGCACAACCCGGTAGTGGCCGATCCTATTTCATAGCTGCAATGGGAACACGACTATCATACCATAAATATAAATTAAAACACATTTAGGACTTAGTACCATGGCTAATAATGGCAACATGAACTATGATCTGCTTGAGCCCCTATACTGGCAACCCCCACTTGGTTTTCAAGCAGTCCTTCTCAATAATAATCAGTGTCATAACTCTCTCAAACATATAGTCCTTAAAGGGGATGTGACACCAATGAGAGGAGTCAGTACTATTGGTTCAAGGACCCCTCTATCTCTCATCATACCTTACTACACTATAGGGTTAGCACTGGCAAGGAATGACCCAATACAGATATCATTTCTTAAAGGGGCAATGGCAATGTTTAAAGAACATTACTATAACAATATACTAAATGTATCCACTTTGATCTACGGTTTACCAATTATAATGTAATTAAAATAAAAGTGTATGAATTACAATGGAGTCAAATCACCCCTAATAAAATATATTCTATGTCCCATTCTCAACAGACTTGAAATGGCAAAGACAAACAGTTGCAGACACTATAAAATCCCACTGACTACTGGCCAGCTGGGGAAGTTATGTGATTCCTGTGCTGAGGAAGTGGCCTCAATACCCAAGGAAGACATTCCAGAGGAAGGGACAAGTGGCACATATAGTAAACCACTACAGACAAAAATCACAACTACCTCTCCTTCACCTCCTACCTCGAACATGGACACAGCGGCAGTCATACTCCAGAATACACAAATGATGCAAGCACAGCAACAAATACTGGTGCCAATGTTAGATAAACTAATGGCTCTGACAGGCCCCCAACCTAATTCTCAGCCCAACACTGACAACGGTGGCCCACAAGTCGCACTGAGATGCGTCCTAACAGAGGAGTACCAACTTCCTCAATTGGAGCACCAGTCAGAAGAGGAAGTGGAATAAGAAGTAGACCCACAATCTCTCACAACTAAATAGTGCTTTCCTGATCAAATATCAGCACTAGCCCACAGTATAATGGCCACAGTGGGATTTGAGACCCCTACCCCCACTCCCACCTCCAAGCTCATTCCATCTCTCCAAACTTCAGCAAAAAAGGTTGATGTGTTCCCTGCCTACAGAATCATGGCTGGGTCATCAATGAATCAAAAAGCTGCCTAACTCCCAGCCAATCCATAGAGCACCTGGGCACCCTCATCAACACATCTCTAGGCCTAGTCTTTCCATCAGAAACAAGATTACAAACAATAATGATACAAGCAAAACAACTATGAGACCAAAAAGACTGACACTTCAATTTGTATCACAGGTATTAGGCCTAATGTCATCGTCGATAGACACAGTGCCCTGGGCCTGATGGAATATGTGTCCACTCATGTCATTCCTGATCAAACAGGGTCCAACATATGATACTGACCTATCAAAGTGGGTGACACTCCCCCCTCAGGTACTAAGAAGCCTGTCATGGTGGACAAACAGTCATAAACTCTCCAGAGGTATGCCACTAGACATACAGTCAAATGTCATCATAGATACAGATGCCAGTCTATCAGGATGGGGAGCAGTTCTGGAATACAAAACCATGCAAGGAAAATGGTCACCAGTGGCATCAAAACTATCTGTAAATAGCCCGCCCAGTGGCACTGAGGTGCTGGTTGCCTTACCTCATGCTATGTGCTCACCTGTGTTCAGGAATGAGCATGAGCCACTGGGGATTGGCAGGATTAGAGAAGGATTGAGCACTCGGAGGACTGCTCTCCTTCTACGGTGAGGGGGGACATCAGTGGTCAGTGCTTAGCTGACCCCTAGTGGAGACTTGGGAACAGTGCACCAATGCTGCAAAAAGGGGGGCAGGAGGGGGCAGATGCTGGGAGGAGTGCATGCGGACATGTACACGCTGTTTTCACTGGTGTCATTGCACACCCCGCCCCGCAGGGGAGAACCACAAGGAAATTTCACTCAGCAGCATGAAGGCTGCCCCGATGGCACCGCCATAGTTGTGCACAAGCTAGCTCCCTCCTGGTCCACCTTCCAGGCCTCAGCAGTGGTGGGGTAAGTACCTGCTGTGATGGAGCCAGAGGGGCTGTGAAGGGGAGGTTTGAGCTCTGTCTGCAACCGGGGCAGCAGCCGTGAAGGTTGGCTGGATGGGGGGAACCAAAGGCACAACCCCCCCAGCCAAGGAAGTAAAAATAAATAAAGTAAAAAAAAAAACACCTGTAAATGGGCTAGAAATAAGAGTAGTATTCCTAGCGCTCCTACACTTCCACCAACATATCAGAAACAAACACATCCTCATGTGGTCTGATAGTCAAGTCACAGTGTCATACATAAATAAACAGGGGGGAACACGAAGTGCAGTCATGCAAAGGGAAGCAGAAAAACTGATCCCATGGTCCCAAAGACACCTAATCATTATTTCAGCAGTTTGTTTAGCAGGCAAACTCAATACAACCACAGATTGATTGAGCCAGCAACAAATATACCCAGGAGAATGGAAATTGAACCCGAACATATTCCAGAAAATCAACAGACAATGAGGGCTGGTGGAAATTGACCTAATGGCTTCCAGCCAAAAAAAATCAAAGTCCAAGATACCTGCTCAGATACAGGGACAAGCAGGCCATGGTAGTGGATGCACTATCGGCAAAATGGGTGTTCAGTGAGGCCTACATATTTCCCCCTTACCACTCATCCCTCAAGTCCTAAAGAAAATCAAACATCCAGAGCAAGAGTGATACTAATAATAATACGACATTGGTCGAGAAGGTTATGGTTCACCACGATAGTAGCCATGGCTGTAGACCACCCATGGATGTTACCCATGCACCACGACACCCTGCATTAAGGGACCAGTTTGCCATCCCAATCCTCAACACCTACAGTTAATGGCCTGGCTCCTGAAAGGGAGAGACTATTAAAAGCAGGCTATGATCCCTTGGTGATAAATACTATAACCATGTCCAGAAAGGCATCCACAACTACCACATATCAGAGACATTGGGCAATATTTGCTAAATGGTGTAATCACCATAAAATGAGCCCCAAAGAGTCAATAATAGCTGATATACAACTTTTCTTACAAGAAGGCCTAAACCTGGGACTGTCAGCATCCTCACTTAGGGTCCAAGTGGTGGCTATTGGGGCGGACAGGGGACAATCCAAGGTACTACTCCAGGAGCACACCAGAATATATGTCACCTGCTGTTCTTACCATTTGTATGATTTAATTGTTTATTGATTATGTGTACTTGTACTTGTTATCTTACCCCCTGCCCTGCGTCGCACCTGGAAATGAGCTTCAGCTCAGAGTGCCTTTCCCGGTTATCAACTTTTAAATAAATAAATAATTATTATATGCTTTCTAAAGGCCATCACCAACATGCGTCCCAAGGTCCAAACACTAATAGCCTCATTGGATCTCAACATGGTCCTGAGAGCAATGACAACATGCCTATTTGAACCATTGGAGACTGCATCTCTTAAGTGGCTTAACCTCAAAGCAGTGTTTATGGTGGCTATCTGCTCAGCAAGAAGAAATGGGGACCTTCAAGCTCTATCATGCAGAGCCCTCTTTCATATTTTTCCACAATGATCGAATATCATTAAAGCCAATCTTATCCTTTGTCCCCAAGTTGGCAACACCATTCCATTCAAACCAGACTATTGAGATCCCAGCCTCCATGCCAATAGAAGATGTGCAACTAGATTCACCACTTCACACACTGGGAATAAAAAGAGTTTTGTCAACCTATATTTCATGCACAGAGGGAGTACGCAAGACTGACAGTCTCTTTATCATGCCACAAGGTCACAGAAAAGGTCATCCAGCATCCCGCTCATCCATCGCATCAAATCTAAAGACAGCCATTATAGAACCTTACAAGGCCAAGAATGCCTCTCCCCCATCAGACCTCAAGGCACACTCAACAAGGGCAGTGACCACATCATGGGCAGAGAAAAATATGGTCTCCACTGAAGAAATTTGTGCTGCAGCCACGTGGGCATCTATCCACACCTTCATGAGACACTATAGACTAGACATGTCACAAGACAATAAAACAAACTTTGGCCACTCAGTATTAAGAGCAGCAATGACTTATACATCCAAAGAAGAGACATCTACCCCACCCACAGATCAGGGTACTGATTTTTAGGAAAACCCATGATGTCACGACTGTGGAGTGCCTCAGAGATTATCCCCCACAATGGTAGTTTACTAACCTGGTCAAGGTGACTGTGGGGGTATACATCTCTGAGGCACTCCACATTCCTTCTGGTAGATGTACACAGTGACAAGTAATAAGTCTTTTCTTACCGGCATGCCGTATGGGCCGGATTTATAGAGTGTATCAATAGGAAATAAAACTAAAGCTTATTAACTTATGACTACTGTGCATGACACTTGCTTAACCACAGACCAGAATTTTCTAGCATTTCATTTCAGATATAGCTTTGGAAGACATCGAACTGATCTAACTGGAGCAAGTCCTCAGGGAAATGAGACAGACTTCTTTTGAAGTCACATATGTCTCAAGCAACCTATCAGGTGTGCACAACCCATGATGTCATGACTGTGGAGTGCCTCAGAGATGTATACCGCCACAATCACCTTTACCAGGTCAGTAAACTACCAATGTTAGCTGACATGGTGTGAGCTGAGTAAGGTAAGAGAAAATGATATTCTGTTGGTCAGGATACCTCTTTTTACAGCACTAGTTTTTCTGACAGAATGTAATGGAATTACATAAATTGAGACAATTCCTACTTTTTTAGGCATTTACCAGCAAATCTGGAACCTCTTGTACTGCAATGAATTTAATCAGGCTGGCAGTATAGACTAGTGGTTAGAGTATCAAGCTGTAAATAAGCTTGGTTCATCCAGCAGACAGACATGGGTTTGATTCCCACAACCTAAGCAAGTCACTTAACCTCTCCAGTGCTCCCGGGTCACCCCTGAAAACAAGCACCTGTGCTTAGTGGGCCTTACCTAGTTACCAAAATAAAATAAAAACTATAGGGTATGTTTCACCATAACATTGTGATTAAAGCATAGACACTTTTTGTTATAAGCAAGAGAAATTAAAAATGAGACTGCTGCTTTCCATTCCACTATTAACTTTAATGAGTGTCTAAATTCATTGGTAATAGAAGCATTTTCTATTTGTGATATTACCATTGGGTTAAAAGATTAAAATCAGTGATTGAGACACAGAGCCTAGGATGTAATGAAAGTTTGAATTTATTAGAAAATGAACATTGTTTTATGTATAATGTCACTAAGATGTGTTAGGGTTGAACAAGTGATCAAGACATTTGGTGCTTGATAGAAATAACAGGCAGAAAAAGACAAGGGCTGGCAGTATAACCTAGAGGTTAGAGTGATTAGCTGTGAATGAGCTTGGTATATCCAACAAGCCAGACTTGGGTTTTATTCCCCTAGTGGGCCTTATCCAGTTAATAAAATATAAAAAAATAACAATGAAAAATTTATTTTTATAGAGAATGTTACATTTATTTGTAGGAATTTTATTTCCTGATTTCACCTGTCATGAATAAAACAATTGCACCACTAACAGTGTTTCAATTATAAGGTATGAGTACCTGTTCGATCTGATTTATTATCATTTATTCTCTTCCATGATTGATAAAGATATGAGTAATATAAATTCTGCATTAACCTAACTAGGGAACATTTTGCTTATCTTATGATTAGGTTGAAACATAAACTAGGAACTACAGAGAGTTTATTGGCAGAAGTTCACTACTTTGAAGGTATTAATTATAATTTAGAAGTTTTAATTTTACTTCAGATAGCCTGTGCTATAAAACTGGTACCAGAGAGTAGAGCAAATAGATACATAATTTTATAGAACTGTTATTTAATTTTGTTGTTGGATAAAATCTAAAACCTGGAAAGAGATATAGCCTTTGTGATGTTTGGGCACTACTACAGAAAAGTAATATGACATTAATTAAAAATATGACATTAATTTTAAAAATAACTTTTTCTGTATATATTATAGGATTGAATACAGTGACCAAGTTATTCAAAGGAGTTGTACCTGGCACAACTGAGTTGCACCAGCTCATCCCCAGAACTGCACCCTGGGGCAATATTCAAAAGTGGAAACTGTGCAGCGCAATTCCTGATGCAGCGAGGCACAAAGATAATGTATGCAGTACATCTCCAGTGAGCGTGCCCATGCATATGCGGCACATCCCGATATTCAGCCTGGGATGTGTGGTGCATCTGTTGGCACAACCCAGAGATGTGCCGCATACCTGGGCTCACAGTTGAGCCCGTAAAAAATGGCTCAAGTGCTAGACACCCACAGGTGGGCTGCTGTAGTGCGGTGCACAACACAGCAGCCGCTGACTATGGGTAGCCTCCCCCCAACACCATGCACAAGCACACACAGTAGTCCCTGGTAGTCCAGTGGTATCCCCCTCCTCATCATGACCCTCTGATCACTGAAATAAATTATTTCATATCCCTGGTGGTCCGGTGGTACCCCCTCCCTATCTCAACCCTCTGATAGCTGAAATAAATCCTTTTAAATTCCCTGGTAGTCCAGTGGTTCCCCCCTCCCTGCCATACTCCCAGATCGCTATGTAAATGGCCATGTCAACACCCTGGCAGTCTAGTGATACCCCACCCCCACTCCACACAGGACCCCCAGCCCACCCAGTTCCCCCTGTCACTGTGGGCATACCCACCCACATACTTCTACGGCTGCCCGTCGAATGACAGTTTACAGTATGAGCTGCAAGCTCATTGGTCCACACTGTTGACCAATGGACTGGCAGTGTATCCTGTAATAGTCATTCACAACTTTATGAATGAAGTCATTCACTGTGCAGGGCACTAGCTGCATTTCACTGGCCAGCCATGGCACATCTCTTTTGAATATATCCCTTACTTGCTCCAGCGCAACTCAGTTACACTGTGCCACCACTTGCACCATTGCCAGTTGCATTTATGAATATCGGGCCCAGAATGTATAATTTTATTGTATTTAGATCCTAGCCCCTGAAGAAGCTCACATAGTGCAAAATGTTGGGTGTGGTCAGGGGATCATCTGTGAAAATAATTTGTTGAACAAAATAAAAGATGTGGAATTGAATTTTTTCTTGTGTGGCTGGTGATTTCTGAAAATTGTACTTCTATACCAGACTCTCCAATTTCCTATCCTCCATCAAATTCCTCTTCCTATTCCAGTCTGGTTTTCAGAAGCATCATTCCACCATCTCCTCCCTGCTGCACATAATTGATTCTATCTTTTCATGGATGGATATGGGGCATATCACAGCTGTCATTTTCATCAATCTAGTTAAAGTCTTTGACTAGCTGTCCCACCCATTCCTCCTGGACAAGCTGAGCTCTGCTGGCCTCTCAGCTTCTGCTGTTGGCTGGTTCCATTCTTACTGCTCAGGCCATCAGCAGTCAGCACAGGTTGATAGTGCCCTGTCTCCTCCACTTCTCATCCAAGACAGTATCCCACAGGACTCCATTTTGGACCCATCCTGCTCTCCATCTTCTTTAATGACCTCCCCTTGGCTTGTGCCAGCTCTCATATATGTATGTATGCAGATAACACAGTCTGTCTACCACAGCAATGAAGAGTCTGCTGCAGCACAACTTCCACAATGTCCTGCACTGGCTCCAATATAACCAACTGCAGGTCAGCCTTTGGCACCAGCAAAAAATTGGCCAAACTCCAAACTCTGCATATCTTCTCCAACTTGAATGGCACCTTTCTAGAACTGATTCAATCCTTCAAGTACCTTGGTGTGTGGCTAGACAGCAAACTTGACTTCTCAGCCCATATCAATGCCATCCATACCAAACTCTGCCTTAAACTAGGTGTCTTGTACTGTAATACATATTGTCTGTCTCTGCAGGTCCACCATGAGCTTGTCACCAAAATGATGATCCCGGTCTGAAACTATGTGACCTAACCTCCCTGGCCAGACTGGACAACCTGTCCAACACCTGCTATTGCTTTGTAAACAACTCCCCCTCTCATACTTATCATTGCTCACTTTATTCCCCTTCAGCCATTCTCCCTCTGCCCTCATGTCACCAGATTCACCGTGCCTCATTCCCATCCAACTGTTGGTTTGCATCTCATCCCTCTTACCTTTAATCACTCCTCTCTCTCTCTCTCTCTCTCTCTCTCTCTCTCATCCCTTCTGCCTCCTGCTCCATCCACTTGAGGGATTCTCACATCTTTGTCATTCCTCATCTGTGCTCCTGTGCTGGGCAGTCAGTCTTTTCCTATTGTCTCCCATCACTTTGGAAACAACTATCCTCTCAGTTCTGCTTCACTGCCTCCCCTGACTCCCTTAGGTATCTGCTGAAACTCCTTCCCTTCCCCTACTCCTGTTTTTCCTCTACTTGACTGATTCCCTTGACTTTGCCTCTAACCCTGGTGAAGAGGTGGCTGACATGCCTTATTTTTTGCTTCTACCTTGATTGCTCACTTTGCACTTACTCCTGTAATTAATTCATGTTCTCTGATTGCTCTTTACTGTAACTGTGAACAGTGTCTGTGCTATGTATTTTGCATCCTTCCCCCAGGTCACACCTGAAAACAAGCCTCAGCTCAGTGTGCCTTTCCTTGTCACCAATTTTCAGATAAAAGAATAAAACTCATGAATCAGCAGGATAATGATGTTCACTGCACCAGACCTGTAGCTTGCTTCAGAAGTGGCCCAGTGGACCTTTCATGAGTAGTAGTGTGAAATGCAAAATGTGCCAAACATATAGCTTGCTTCGCAAGTGGCCCAGTGGGCCATTCATGGAGCAGCAGTGTGAAATGCTCACTGTGCCATACCTGTAGCAGCTTGCTTTGCCTGTAGCCCTGCAGACCATTCATAAAGCAGCAAGATAGTAAGCCACTTGTATACAGCTCTAGCTTACTTTGCAAGTGGTTGCATGGGGCAATCACAAAGCATCTGCATAGTGATACTCACTGCACCAGACTACTAACTTGTTTCCTGTGTTGCCCTGTGGGCTCCATGCAAAGCAGAACTCCCAGTAGGCAACCAGAAAACTTGCCAATTGGGTGTTCTTGATGAAGTATACCAAGTACCCTTACCCTTACATTTGGTGAACGAATACTAAAAATGCAAAAAGCTATGAGTGTTGGAAAAAAGAAAAACCTAATTTAAAAAAGTCCTCAAGCATGTGAAGTGTGCATTTCATAGAAGTTTGATTTTTTTGGGGGGGGGTCAGCTTTTTCTAAGATCCATAACTTTTTTTTATTTGCACTAAATTTAATGGTTTAAGATCTTATCACAGTCCCCCCATGAACACCCAACTGGATTCTTGCAAAATTATTCCTATGTCCAGTTCCAGACACCCCTTTTATCCCTTAAAACATAGAAATCCCCTGGACTAATTTACAACGGAGGAAAAACACTTAAATGTTACTGAACAGTTGGTGAAATATGACACATATTAAAAAAAGAATTACATATAAAATAAGTTTCCAGGGGATTTCCATTTACTATCACAAGTTTTAGGGGTATTTTATGATAATTTTTATTGGTACTGTATTTGATTTTCTGTTTTAATGTGTCTGGAGAATTTGAGACTCCATGCCTTTAAGTAAATATTTTAATCTGCATAATTTTACTTTTCTAGTTGACTAACTGTGAGGAGGATTTTTCAGGTTTTTTTGTAACTTGAGTTCATTGAGAAGAGGTCATTTGGCATTCAGCTTATCACGACACATAGTATTCTAGTATCAGATATAACCTTGAACATACCATGATGTATATTGGAACTACAGTATACCAAAGCAGTTCCATCAGCTCTTACACAGGTTAAGAATCTACAAAAAGTACAGTAAAACTAGAACTCAGAGCTGTGTATTTATTTCCGTAAACTTCAAAACACCTACCATGGTTGTGGTGAGTTATTTTCACACTCTTTGAAGAGCTGCTGATGCCTCAAAGAAAACTTTGAAAAACACAATATTTAGGTACAATTCAGCTTGTATTCCATATATATATTAAATAGATGTTTTCCTCCACATTACTTATTACTGAGAAATTTGCATAGAAATATGCTCTATATCCATTAAAGTTCATCTGCCTCTCTAGCTTATTCCCTACTTCATGGCATAGTCCTCTATTGTGAAACCACAGTCTGTTGCCATGGAGTAAATTGTCAGTGTCAGTGGCTCAGTAGGTAGCACACTGGCCTCTGAGGCCGGGAGATCAGAGGGCTGTGGGTTCAGTTCCCACATCTGGCACTTGGGTTAATATCCCAGTACTGACACTGTAGTGCAGCATGAGAGGGGTGCTGCACTTCTGAGGTGCCGTCTTTCGGATGAGATGTTAAACTGAGGTCCCATCTGCCTAGATTGGTGGTAGTCCAGATGGATGTTAAAGATCCCATGGCACTTATCGAAAAGAGTGGGTGGGTGGAACAAAGGGAAGATCAGGCAGAGGCACTCAATGAGTATTTCTGCTCAATGTCCATAAAAGAAAGGGATGGCTGAATACCACTGGGGAAAGGGGCAAGGGGGGGAGACATAACAGACAAGGTCATCCAAGAGGATAGAATTCTGAAGGGCCTTAAAGCCTTACGGGTGGACAGAGTACCAGGACCAGAAGGTGTACACCCAAGGGTCCTGAAGTAATTGGCATAGTTGTTGGCAGACCCTCTGACGGACCTGTTCAACACCTCCTTGGAGATGGGGAATGTACCCAGGGACTGGAGGATGGCTCATGTGGTGCCTCTTCACAAGAGTGGACTCAAGGACCAACTGGGTAACTACAGACTAGTGAGCTTGACTTCCATAGTGGGAAAGTTGATGAAGACCATTCTGGAGGGGAGCTTAATAACCTTTCTCAATGGTAATGGGCTGCAGGATGAGAGACAGCATGGGTTTGTAATGGGAAGATCTTGCCAAACTAACCTGATCGACTTCTTCGACTGGGTCACAAGGGCAGTTGACAAAGGCCACGCTGTGGATGTCCTGTATCTGGACTTCAGCAAGGCTTTTGACTCTGTGCCACACAGGACAATAATGACCAAGCTGAGGGACATGGAGGCAGGAGAAAAACTGGTAGGGCGAGTTGAGAGCTGGCTGCAGTGCAGACAACAGAGGGTAGTTGTAAGGGGGGAGACATCCAAGCCATGGCCAGTAATGAGTGAAGTACCACGGGGTCAGTGCTGGGCCCTGTTTTATTCAATGTCTTCAATACAGACATTGCAGAGGGGGTCAAGAGTAAGATCTGCCTGTTTGCAGATGACACTAAGATTTGTGCAAAAGTGGACAATGAGGAAGAGAGGCAGGCACTCAGAGAGGATCTTGCTAAACTCAAACACTGGTCTAGGGAGTGGCAGTTGGGGTTTAATGCTAAGAAGTACAAGGTCATGCACCTTGGAGCCAGAAATCCCAGGAACAGCTACTGGCTGGAGGGAGTGCAAATAATGGCTTCAGAGGAGGAAAGGAACCTGGAGTAATAGCTACAGAGGACATGAAGGTATCAGGGGTTAGGTACTATCTCCTGACTGACATTGTCCTGTCTGCCATATTACTGACACCGTTTTCCCATTTATGTAATTCTCGACTGGTACTGAATGCCGAAAGTTGTTATCCCATCAAGTTTAGGCGCAAACGAACACTTACTAACAATGTCAGCTGAAAATAATCAGTACTTGTTCCAAGCACTGAAATTACCCTCTAATTAAGATGCCAAAAAAATTATTAAAGTTAAAACTGTGCTCAGAGTTCTTTGTCAGCTTGCCATTTGTACCCTTCAACCACCAGTTTAAAATAGGCACAGTTTGTGCCTAAATTAAAATACTGTTGCTACTGTTGTAGTTCTCTCCAGGATATGAGGGTCCTACAAGTCCCATACACGTTATCTCTCATTTCTATGGAGATGCCCTCCACAACCCATCTGCTGCCAGAGTAAGTACGCTCCTAGTGTTCAGGCAATCAGTGGGAATTTTGAGGATTAGGGTAGATCAGTCACACGACATACAATACAATAAAATAAGTGTTTCTTAGTGCACAATCCTCATGCCGCCAAGACACTGTCTCTGCCTGCTAGGGACTATACTTTATTGTGGTGCAGCTGGAAGCACAATCCTCTAGCTCAATGTAGTGACTGCTGCATTAAAGTTAAAACTGTGCTCAGAGTTCAGTGACAGCTTGCAGTTTGCCGTTTGTACCCTTCTGTCACCTGTTTAAAGTGCGGCACATTTAGTTCCTAAATTAAAATACTGCTGCTACTGTTGTAGTTCTCTCCAGGATATGAGTGCCCTACAAGTCCCATACACATTATGTCTGACAGTACCTAAATCTAGCCAAGTTTGACAAAGGGCAATTAAAATTACCAATGCATGGTTGCAGAATTCTGTTAAACATTAGGGATTACCTTTTGGTGCAGGAATAATCTGGCCAGGGAGGATGATGTTCAGCTGCATAGGATGGGGGATATGGGTATTGGTAAGAAGCCAAATAGAACAGTGTCAGCCCATTTAAATTAAATAAGTTAGAGCAAACAGAATACAAGAGGATGAGCTCCTAGTGTTCAGGCAATCAGAGTTCAGTGACATCTTGCCGTTTGCTGTTTGTACCCTTCTGTCACCTGCTGCTACTGTTATAGTTCTACGGGTATATTTTTTACAAATAAGATTTTTGGTATTTTTGGGATATTGTTTGTCGGGTCTTCATAATGACAGGTAACGTAACATTCTGGATAATATCTGATGGGACAGTACTCACATCAGGAAAGCGGTGTCGGGAAAGTATTTGTTGGGAGATAGTCAGTCGGGAAACAGTACAGATCCTGGTATCAGTACAGTGTAGAAGGATGGCAGCAAAGGCAAATAGGAAGCTGGCATGCATTGCCAGAGGGATCACCTCTCGAAAGGGGGAGGTCATCCTGCCATTGTATAGATCACTGACGAGGCCACACTTGGAGTATTGTGTTCAGTACTGGTGCCCATACCTCAAAAAGGATGTGAGATTACTGGAGGGGGTGCAGCATAGGGTTACAAAAATTATAATGGGATTAGGGTAGTTGCCATATGAGAAAAGGTTGAAGGAACTCAACATGTACTCGCTGGAAGACAAAAAGGTAAGAGGGGACATGATAGAGATCTTTAAGTACTTGAAAGGCATAAACAAAGTCAGGGAGGGAGGATTGTTCTGCTTAAAGAGGGAGAAGGGTCACTGGGGGCACAGTCTGAAGTTGGAAGGGGGAAGGTTTAGGAGGAAGATGAAGAGGCATTACTTCACAGAGAGAAAGGTGGCAGGTTGGAACGCACTGCCAGAGGAGTTAATCGCTCAAAGGACAGCGAATAGCTTAAGCAGGATTAGAAGAGAGTTAAGGGCAGAGTTAGTACAGACAAAAACACAACAGGGGGAAGGACCAGGAAAGAGGAGGAAGAAAAGGGTTTGGGTGGGGGTGGGGCAGCTGTATTAATATGAAACTAAGAGCTGCACAGTCTGGCAGAGCTGATAGACCTGTGGGCCTTTTTCTGCCTGCAATTTTGTATGTTCATACGTAAATAAAAAATTGGAAGATGTCTAATAGTCTTTGTGAAAAAGGTAGTAGGATTAAACTGAAAATGTCTGGCTAATTTTATTGCAGTGAACTACCTGCTATGTCACAGACCCTCACCCAAGCTTAGTTTTAGCCATCTGCCAACTAACCACAGGAATTTTTCAGCAAACTATGTTTAAATTGTTGCATGTGAGCCAAAACATTTCCAGCAGGTTAAAACCTTGTAACTATACTGTCTCTTCTAATCTGTATCTGCTATTGCTGCAGTATTCTGCTGCTGCAATCTGCTGAACAAAATGAGAGATCATCACCCTTCCCCCACTACCAGGAGTAAAGAAATAATTTAAATACAGATATACATTCATATGAATACTTACTTCATTAGATTTTGTTGCAATCAAACAAAATCTAACACTCTATTTCACTAGGAGCTTTAACTTGAATTTTTAATATCTGTAGAATCACTGCTTCGCTGAAGACAGAGAGCGATGTGCAACAGCACAGTCACATTTTACTGCTGCCACTCAGTTCCTTGATCCTGATCCTATGAATCCCCCAAGGATAGAAGGGGCAGAACAGACCCACAGTAGCAACATCTAGAACCAATTCTTCCTCATTGATACACCAGCCGGACACAGGCAGATAGCAACAAATAGCCCACACGAGACCAAAGATCCCAAGAAGTACCTGGGCTCCAGATTCAGATTCCACACCACAGCTGCAACACAGAATCAATCCATAAGTAAATCGTGCTCTGCAACATGTATGACATACTCAAAAAATAAAAAAAAAACATTTTGTTGTCCACATTTATTTAATACTTCACTATTGCCATTCTCCTGGGGGCTGGGCTCACTGTCATGCCACATCCCATTGAAAGTCATTGTGATTCATGGTACTAAGCAGCACTAAGTGTTGGGGCAGACAGGGTTCAATGTCCTGAAACAATTTTACAGAAAATCTTAAATATACATATACTTGATTTTATTCAATTTAAAAAAGTATGACTGTCAGTGACGCTCATTTCTAGTAAAATTACAAGTGAGGCTAGAAAGTGAGGTGATCAACGATTTGTACAAATTCAGGTACGTCTTCCTACCGCTCTTTCTCACCGATCCACTCCCCTACCAATAATCCTTCCTTTTAAGTCTCAGATGGCTTGGAATTATGGCTCTATTATGTGAGAGGGTCTGTTTTATTCTTAACAAATGTTTCATATACACTGTCAAGTTTTGAGTATCTTATTCTTTGGTGAGGGACTAGCAGTCAGGAACTCAGCATCTTGCAGTGCCGTACAAACTACAGTATATGTTCTCCTGTGAATTTTTCTTTGTTCTGTGATTTAGTGAAAAAAAAAAAGCTTAAGAGTTTTGCAGACATTGTGAATAAACTTTCTACTATTGTAAGAGGGAGCCCAGGTAATGTCCTGCAAATAAAAGCATCAGTTTAATTCAGCCTGTCAGGACAGTGCAGTTTTACTACTGCACGACTTACCGCCCACAGCATCACAGCCACTCAGTGCTTACGGGGGCATGCACTCCCCTTTGAAAGCAGGATCAGGAAAATGGTCTGAGCCAGTAAGACCCAAAACACAGTAATGGTATGAAACACCCACCTTTGTTTCCTGAAAAGTCTATTTTGTGTAGAATAAATACATTGCTCCGAATCTAAAAAGGCAGAAATTAACTGACAATCTACTAGCTCTTCAAGGAAGGGCCACAGAGGCAGTGGCCCAGAGCACATGGCAGGGCAGCAAAACAAGGACAGGGAACAAAGGGAGCGGGGTTGACAGCATGCAGAGGGAGAGAGCGGGACTGGTGGAGGAACAGAGGGTGTTGGGTGGACTGCACACAGAGGGAGGGAGGCAGCGCGAGGGTTTAATTGAATGCCAGGTCCAGTGGAGGAATGGAGAGTGTGGGGCAGACTGCATGCAGACGGAGTGAGTGGGAGGGTTTAATTGAATGCCAGGTCCAGTGGGGAAATGGAGGGTGCTGGGCAGACTGCACACAGAGGGAGCCAGTGGGTGGGCTTAACTGTGATGCCGGGACAGAGAACGGAGGGTTGAGCCGACAGCACAATGCAAATGAAAGAAATGATGTGCTCTCTCATTGGAGCACTTTGTTTCTTTCAACTAGAGAACATGCCATGTCAGCAAAAAAAAAAACCTACTGTCATAGTCAGAGTGCTTGGTCATTGGTCTGTGAGGGACAAGCCCACTGTAGAGTGCTCTGCAATGGGCTAGTCCCTGACACACCCCTTAAATGTCATTCTGTCCCAAGATGTTTTTTTCAGGTGCAAGGAAACATAAAAAGGGAGCTGCATGTATGCAGACACCATAAGAAGCCTAGCCTGATAAGTTATATTTGATTAAATGATATGCTTTAACTGGATAAATCAGGACAGCCCATAATTAACTGAAATGCTGAATATCAATAAAAAAACTATTGCAAAAATAATTTTAATACATATAGATTGCTTTCAGGGAAGGTGTAATCTGTTTACAAAGCCAATACACTAATTCCCAGATAATACTTTTTTTAAAATGTTTTACTTCTACATACTGTCATATTCTAATTTTTAATTTTTTTTGGAAAACGGATTCAACTGAAACTGATCATTTAGTCCAAGGAACCTCACAGCTTGCAGTTTATACTGATGAAAGGTTTCATATTTCAATAAGAGGGTGCCAGGTCACCCTCTCTTCGAACTGTTCTAACCCTCTCAGTCCCCATAGATGTGAAGTTATGCTGTCTGCCTTCATTTTTCATGTGTTGTGCCAGTGCCTTTTCTGTATCCAGCTTTCAGATGCTCCCCAAATGTTCTCCAGTTCTCAGGTAAATTTTCTAAGACCCCTGAAACTGGTGCAGATGCTGGAAAATTTGTGCAAGTGGGTCTTCACTTGTGGAGGCACAGTTTTTCCCAAATGCACCGGGTTTTCTAAAAGAGTTATTTTAGGACTGGCACCATGATTTATGACAGCTTGCAGACATTTTCTGATGCTGCTGCACCAAAATGATAAGTCTGGTTGGACCAGGTTTAACATCCTCTGCTGTTGCGACTACCAACCATGCATAGCATGCGCTGAATTAGCAGACTGTGGCATGAGATCTAGTCCCACTGCCATTTTGAGTCATTTGAAAATGTGGCCCCGATCTTTAGTTCCCTTGTAGTTTTACCAACAAGAAGTGCACTGCGTGCACATGTAGCCAGATAGACAACATAGGTAGTGTAACACGAGATGAGGTTGCAAGTCTTATGATTTTCCCCTTGAAATGTGTTGCCTTCTTCAATCACTCCACAATATGTGCAATTTCTGCAATGTTTAATCCCCTTTGGAAGACTGTTACCTCTGCTTGCTGACTGCCCATCCTGAAAGGAGCTGTGTGCCAACTTGTCTGACAGGTGTTTACCTCTTCTACTGTATATACAGCCCTAGGGGACGTTCGTACAAATCCCTTCAACTTTCTCCCAGTTTGGACAATGTGCCAATTTTTCTCCAATATTTTTCATATGTGTTAGGCTTGGGGGCTGTATGTGACCACAAAATTGTGGGCATTTTCCAACTTATTTCTATTATATCTTGTCCCACCATTGGTTAAGATAGACTCTCTATTTGATGGACCTTGTTCACATCACTCTGATTGCACAAATAGCTGTAACCCCTAACCCTGAACACACTTACCTGGTTCCTCCCTTTCTTCACAGTAGGTTGCCTCATCACTGCAATTCCTTTTTAGGTGAATGAATTGCCCTATAGGAATATTTTCCATGACGTGGTGTAGATGAATACTGGTAAAATGCACAACTGAGTTCCAGTCAATGGGCTTATGGCAAAGTCTTCTTTTAATACCATTATTATCACCCTCCCTGATCTATAGCTCTAAACATAGAAACAGACTTTGCCAGCAGAAAAGTACCACTTGGCCCACTTAGTCTGCAGAGGTAGTGCCTGCCTAGTCTGTCTCCACATATGCTAATTGGTCTCTGGTGACCCTCCCTTCTCTCTGCCTATTATCTAATATTCTCCTATGTCTAGCCAATACATGCATGGAGCTATTGTTTTTGCCTCCACCACTTCTGCTGACAGTCTGTTTCAGGTGTCTACCACTCATTCAGTGAAGTAATACTTCCTCACATCCCTCTTAAACTTCCCCATCAGCTTCATTGCATGCCCTCTGGTCCTGGTGCTCTTTTTCATTTGAAAGTGACTCTCCTTTTGCACCCTGATCACCTTTGTGAGGTACATGTAGGTTCATATCATGTCACCACTTGCACTTCTCTCTTCCAGGGTATATAACATGTTGAGATCCCTCAGTCTCTCCTTGCAGAGTGTTTTGTGCAACCACTGCACCATTTTAGTTGCCCTGCTCTGGTCCACCTGCATTTGGTCTGTGTCCTTTCTGAGATGCGGACTCCAGAACTGGACACAATACTCCAGGTAGGTCAGCAGTGAGCAGCATAGTGATAGTATCATCTCCCTCCTCCTGCTGGAAATACCTCTCCCTATGCATCCCAGCATCCCACTGGCCCTTCTGACTTCTTTGTCACACTGCCCTGCTGCTCTGAGGTCATCAGATTTATCAACCCTCAAGGTCCATTTCCTGATTAGTGGCTGTCAATACCTCCTCCCTATCCTATACTTATCTCCTGGAATTCTATGCCCTAGGTGTATGAATTTTTATTTTTGCCATTTAACCCCAACTGCCATGCTCTTAACCACTCCTTAAGTTTCCCAGGATCCCTACATATTCTCTCCACACACTTTTGAGTGTCCACCCTATTACAGATTTTGGTATCATTTGCAAAAAGGTATACCTTCCTTTCCAGTTTATCTGCAATGTCACTTGTAAAGATATTGAAGAGGACTAGTCCCAGTACTGAACACTGCTGAAACCCACTGGTCACTCTACCTACATTAGAGCGAGTGTCATTAACCACCACCCTCTGTCTCCTATCTGTTAACCTGTTTCTAAACCATTTCACTTCTTTGAATCCCACCTCTAGGCTGTTCAATTTCTTTATCAGTCCCCTGTGCAGCACAGTTACAAAGTCCTTGCTAAAGTCCAGATAGGCCATGTCCATGGCCCTAAAAAGCTTGCCATCTGCCTATCCTACTTCAGACTGAACTTAAGATTATGGGTTGTTTCTTCTGAGTAAGTCATAAAACTCCAACATTCAACTAAGGTACCTGTCCAAACAATAAGGAGGTCATCTATGTAACTCATATAAATGTCTAGCTTATCAGAGAAAAGGTTAGGGGCTGGGCATAGTACAAACTGTTTCTCCCACTGTGCAGATATACATTGGCATAGGTGGAGTGACTGCTGCCCTATTGCTTTTCCCTTTGTCTGTAGGAAATGTTGCCTATTAAACATAAAAATATTTGATAGCAGTACCTTTTCTCTTAATCTTAGGAGAAATTATATAAAGGCAGGGGTGTACTCTGCTCATACAGAGTCTCTCCTAATGTCACTAACTTATCCTTATAAGAGATGTTGCTGTAAAGAGACTGTAAGACCAATGTTGCTAGAATCTATTCATTCTCAATGTGTAACTCATTGAAGGTACTCAGGGTATCGGTTGTGACTCTGACAAAAGAAGGTGATTGACAAGCAACCTGTTTAATATGGCCATCTGTGGACTGAGTTAAAGGCTCAGTCAGTGAGCCAGTGCTTGCCACAGTAGTTCTAATGGAGGATTAACAAAATCCTTATGAATTTTAGGTAAGCCATATGTCACAAACCCACTCATGAGGGTCAGATCACTGAGCTCACAGTGCCAACCCCTAAGTGCAATCCATGACAGGAAGGGAGAAAACAGGAATACAGTCCTCATGTCTGCCCAGAGTGTTCACTGGGTTTACAACAGAACACTTGCCATGAGGTTCCAGAGCATCCCTCTATACTTTGGATCAGGGCACAATATAAGTCTCGAGTCTTGTGGCCAAATATGAATGCTTTTTCATGGCTACTACAAACAGAAGGAAGGTCCAAGTAAGTACGCCCTCTTTGGGGTAGCAGTGCAAAAACCTGATTTGGCCTTTGTCCTACAGGATATGCAATAGCCCAGTTCACAATTCCTGCCAATTCATATGAGACTCTGGTACTCTTCCTAATCCTGTCAGATCCCCTACTGACCGTTTTTAATTTGGTTGCTATTTGGTGACCCTTCTAAGCATAAACAGTTGTCACATTTTTGTAATAACATTTCTACACTCACATATACAATATAAGAAATCTCACATAGGCAGAATTCTTTACAAAAACAAAAGTCTTTACTAAAATAATTAAATAAATGCTGTTACATGTAAAAGAGAACATATATTAATTTAGGTTACAGCATAAGAAACAAATGGGAAAGTTAAAATACCTTAAAACTGTTTAGCTACATCTCTACCTTAAAGATAAAAATGTTCAAAGTCCCTTTTCTGTGTAGCAACTTGATAGCTGGTCTGTTGTATCAGAAGAAAGTCCAAAACCAGAATGGACTACTTGCTCTGAGCTGGAGAGCTTAACTACCTTTCTGAATTTTGCAGCGTCATCAGATTTTCAGTCATAAGAAAACCAGGGTTATTTTCCTAACAGTGACCCACAATTTCCTGGCCACCTGGTGATGTCACTCAGCTTCAACATAAATTCTGCCTCCATAACTAACTAGTAACTGGACAGTCACTGTTAAAACTTTGATGTGTCAATCTTGTAAGCTAATTCATAGTGTCATGTTAGAATTTCACATAGTACTACCAGAATGGTCATCTGCCATCCAATTCCTGGCTCAAACATCCTGTTACCTCATACAATGTGATATCCTATCATAGTTCCTGAGAGCAAAACAATCTGCTTCTGTGGTGCCTGTTTATGGCAGGTAAATGGCTTTTGGCATGACTCTACTAAAATAACCTGGGAATTAAAAATCTCCCCTACCTTGTAAACAGGTGGCCTTTGAGTTAAAAGGTCACCCCTTTAAAAAAAATCTAGTCTTTTCCTATGCCTTGAATTAACACTGGCATGGGAATACACAGAAACCCCATAAAACAATATATAATAGACATATATATTGCAAATAATGATTGGCAGTTGGCTAGCTCATGACACCATATATGACAGCTTTTATGGGGTGGTCTACTGCAAAAAATTATTGCACTTCCTTTGAAATAATATTAGCTATTAAGGCATCATGCAACACAAAGTCTATAGATTTTTTAAAGTCTGTATTTGGATCATATGATAGAGGTTAATAGAACTGGTTGTCTCAGACAATTAGCACTCAGCAGACCACACAAGGGTCAAGAGAACAAGCTGCTATGAGGAGCCCTTCCCATTCCAAATCCACAGACACTGGATAACTGAAAACACCCCCCAGGTATGATCACAGGAGCCAGCTATCAACACCCTCTGTACCTGGCATGGTATAATGCACGGACAATACTGAGTATCAGTCTTGCTAGATTTATGACAACAAACATTTCCCTAAAATACAGCCTGATTACAGTAGCCATTGCCCAATCCCTTGCTTACCATAGAGCTGCTTTATGTAATTTGTTGGCCCAAAACCATATGTTATGCAGATACAGGAAGATTAGATTTCTAAAGATCAAAATCCTATTAAGACTTCTTATCTTAATGTTATTATTTTGCTCAGAAAACATTGAGCTGAATCCTGGACCTTTTCCCACACTGCTCAAACCATCTGATTTTGCCACATTAAATGGATTAAAGTTTTATGTCAATCAACATCCGAAGTACGGTATTTAAATAAGTGGGATCTACTCAAAGTGTGGGCAGAACACACTAGCCTAGATGTTTTGCTTCTACTTGAAACATGGTGCAGCCCATTTAACCTTACGTCTTCAATTTCCTTGCCAGTATACGATGTCTTTAGGACTGACCAACTAAATCAGGGAGGGGGAGTGGCGCTTTATATAAAAAGCAAATTTACCATATCACTTGTCACCTCCCTTACAGTGCCATCAGAATTTGAATGTACTACAATTTCCCTATCTCTTTGTAAGGCTGAAACAGTCAGCATCATCACTTGCTACAGGTCCCCATCAGGTGGTTCATACCTTATGCAACTCTTGTATAAATTTACCACTGCACATAACAATGAAATAATTAGCAATCCCAGAAAGCAAACAACCAGGAACAGTTCTGTGATGATATGGGCTTCCAATAGCTCATATCCAAACCTATGTGACCTAACATTTACAGCCCTTTTAATTAATCCATCCTTGATCTTTTTCTCACTAACAGACCCCAGAAAGTTTCACAAACCTCTATCTTCGATAACATCTTTAGCTATCACAATGTGGTTGCTTGCACTAGAGGTGCTCCTAAACCTGATGGCAACCTACAGTATTCCTTACCAACAAATGTTCTTTCTCCCATTTTAGCATGCAATACTATCTCCTAAAGCTGGCTGCTGTTAATTAGCAGGACTTCTATTTAGCTCCAGCAGTTCAGGGTGCTTATGAATATTTTACTGAGCAAGTCAATGAGGCCATCCACCAACTAGCCTCTTATGCCAAGAGAAGAGCCAGGAAAAAAGTAGCTCTGTGATTCACTAAAGAATTAAGAGCAGATTTTAGGGACAGAAACCGGTTATGAGCTAGGACACATTTCACCAAATCTGAACAAGACTGGTTCAAGTTCAGACAAAAAAGGAACTGATGCACCAAATTAATTCATTTAACCAAATCCACTTATAACAAGACTCCTTAATAAATAGAGACATAATCTCACTGGCTTTTGGCATGCCATCAATAATCTAGGGGGGCATCAGCTCCACTATCTTTGCCAAAACAGCTCCAAAAAGGATCTCTGTTGATCTCAGATAAACAATTGATACTGGAAGGAATGAATGTACACTTTGCTTCAGCTGGGAAGGCATTTGATGCCGCTGACTCTGCTAGTCCATCCATCCCAGTCCTAGTCCATCTGTCCCACTCCCAAGCATCCCATATCTGTTTCATTTCCAGTATGCCACTTCTAAGGAAGCTGAACCTCTACTTCTTACCCTAGATCCAAAACAAAAGTACGGGAGCAGATAACATAGAACTGCTTTTCCTAAAGTTGGGATACCCAGTCCTTACTATACTAATTTTGCACCTTTTTAATCTCACTCCTTATCCAGCTGCAAGGTTCTTTCCCTTTGGAAGATAGCACATATTATACCCCTATTTAAGTCAGGGGACAAAACATCACTACATAATTACCAGACTATTTCCATCTTACTCGTCTTAGCCAAACTGTTCAAAAAATGAATCCACAGTCAAGTAAAACAGTGCCTCAAGTTGCACTCACTTATTAACCCAGTGAAATCAGGCTTCCACACCAAACACAGCACCATGTCTGCACTGGTCAAAGTCACCAATGATCGACTTTTAGCATTAGACCATAAACAGACCACTACTGCTCTCTTTTTGGATCTAAGTAAAGCATTAAACACCATTGACCACAGTATTCTATTGGGTAAACTAGCCAGCACAGGATTTAGCCCAAATGCAGTTAAATGGTTCAACAGCCACTTTACAGATAGGCATCAGCAACTGAAGGTAGAAGACTCACATGTGTGCAGATTAGTAAAGGGTGACCACAAGGCTCTACTCTGGGTCCACTCTTATTCACAGTTTATATCAATGATCTAGGCCATAACATATCCAATGCAAATTTACATTTCTAAATGTACAGCACTTCAAGTACCTGGGCATCACACTTGACTCCACCCTGTCCTTCGCCCAGCACATAGATAACATAGCCAAGGCCATCAACTCCAGAATCAGAATACTCTACCGCCACAAGCACAGCCTAACAAATGAAGCCCTAAACTTGGCCATCACCAGCTCAGTTGTCTCCCTCATTGATTATGGCCTGGCCGTATATGGGTTGGCAATGGACCCTGTGCTTCAACGCATCTGCCTAGCTCTTAATAAGGCCTACTACCTCCTCACAGGTGCTGCAAACCTCAAGCACACCTATGAGCTCTACGCTCAGGCAGGATGGCTCCAACTGAAGAACAGAATTAACTCATTCTGCCCTGATGACGCCATATGGCGTCATAATAAACACTCTCTTTTGTGCCTGAAGATGCCATATGGCATCCTATTATCATTGCACAATGTGCCTGAGGACGCCATGTGGTGTCATGTTTTGTTTACATCCCTAGCTGCTTGTGTGTGGTGCTAATCTGCAGTGTAGGTGAATCACCCAATAGAATACAGCCTTTTTATTAAATAAGGCACATAAAAAACACTCCTTCCCATTGGTCAAAATAAAGAAATTTCCAGTTGTTTCCTGGTTTCTATCCAATTGTAGTACTCCTCAGATTTTGTGGCAGCAGGTCGTTGCTGTTATGTTGCTTTAATCTGCTCTGTGATGTCATCGATCATTGAGCCAATCAGAGCGCACATATGACCAGAGGAGCGTGAGCAGAGTAATTTTGTGTCCTGTGGCAATGGCTGCCATCGATTGGTGTTTTCTCCAGTTGTCGATGGCGGGAACCTATTAATCAATGTTTTTTGAATGACTTTTGCCGAATTGTGTATATTCTAGAGTATAAAACTGTGTACAGATCTTGGAGAGAACGGAGATTATTGGAGTTAAGCAGCCTGAAGAACTGTGATTCAGGTAAGTTTCTCCCCGAAGATTACATTTACCAGCCACCATATATGTTTTTTTTGAAGATCCCCTCAGTCTAGTTTTGTCACTATTGAATCTCTTCACCCCACCTTCGGTCTCAAAACAAGCCTTTTTTGTGATGCCAGCGGTTTGTCAAATGTCGGGGGGGGGGTTGTAAAATCCAGTAGTGTCATAGCGACTCTTAAAAATGATTTCCCAGGCTGCAGTTGCTGCTAGTATTACATCGAGGGGCACAAAATGAAAAGCTCCACCAGAATAAAGATCTCTGATGCCATCGCTCTTTCTGCAAAGGTACCACATACTTGACATACTTAAACTACAGTTTTGCATTTTTCAGTTGCTGTGTCTTGCAGGTAATATATTAAAAAAATGTCCCCCATGTATTCCTTTCATTGCGACCAACCGAGTATAATTACCGCTTGATGCAGTCAGATCTTAGAGTTTGTTTGTGTCTCTTGCTACTTTTGCCTGCAATCGACAGCATTTTTCATAGAAATTTATGCAGAATGAGTTTAACTTGTTGCTCTGAATTGTGAGGATAGAAGGAATGGCTATTTTTTGTGGAATCTGTTCAAGATAACGAGAAGGCTGTTTACCAATAAGCACAGAAGCTGCAATTATATATTTTATGTGTGAAGGTGGTGAGATTATTTATTAGGAATATATATTTGGGTAGGAAAACAAATTTAGCATACAGTCGATGTGTTGGTGTGGATAAACAGCAAAAACATGTTGACACTGATAGTTTTGACTGGTATGAGGCTCAGTTTTGTTCACACATCTAGCTGACAGTTTTAATTGAATGTGTATTGCTGACAGCCTTGGCCACAACTTGTTTCATGTGTGTCTGCTTTCATGGTTTTCTGTACTGTATGGTTGATCAATGTCAAAATGTGTTGTATACAGTATATAACAGCAGTACAGTACTGTTTATTTATGGTTGCTCTTGAAATTAACTAGAAGTGCTGCACCCTGTGGTTTTGTTGTATCGTGGCTATTGTGAGGTAATACAAAATGTGTAATGTGTGAGGGTAGATGGTATATGTGTGTGTGTGTGTGTGTCTGCTGGGGGGGGGGATGTTTAGCTGAAAGGCAATTTTTTTTGTGTGCGTTGGGAGGAATGCCAGAGTGTCATTTTTTGGTTGGCAGCAGATCATGCTAATGAGTGGTGATGTGTGGTATGTTTGACGTCATTGGTTAGCTGTGATGTGACATCACACAGATGTTCATCACTGACAGTTCTGTAGTGAGTCATTATCTTGATGTTATCAGGGTGAAGTAGTAGTCTTGACTGGAGATAGTAGTGAAGATTTAATGTCTGAGGGAAAAATGTCATCAGAAAGTGGTAGTGAGTTTTTTGGCTTCACTGACTCAGATTTGGAAGATCTTCCTTTTATTTATTTTGCCTGTGGAGTTGGCAGTGATGTATCTGTATCCTCACAGTCCTCGTATTCTGTTTCTGATGTAGATTCGTGTAGAGACGAATCTGAATTGTATGTGCATGGTCAAAAAAATGGGTGGAACCAAGAGATTTTGTCAACTTCGATCCCAGAATTCAAGGAGGAGTTTGGTGCCACAGTTCAGATGCATGTGACAGATAATGAGAGTGACTTTCTGAAGGTTTTCTTCAGTACATCGTCATTGGAAAAAATTGCTGTGGAAACAAACATTTACGCAGCATCCTATGATGACTCGAGGTGGCAGCCAACAAATGCTGATGAACTGTCAGTTCTTCTTGGAATACATGTTTACCTCTCAGTTGTTGACATTCCACATGTTCGAATGGCATGGAGTACTGATGCTGTATTTGGCAATTTCCCCATCAGAAAGTTCATGTCACGGGACAGGTATGAGAAGATAATGAAGTATCTGCATGTTAATGATGTTTCTGCCAACTCAGAGAGAGGGGATCCTGGTCATGACAAGTTGTGCCACGTGAGGCCTTTGCTTGATACTGTGCAGGAGGCATGTCGAACATTGTACAGACCGCATTGTGAAGTATCTGTGGATGAAGCGATGGTGGGATTTCATGGACGTCTCGGTTTTAAGCAGTATATGCCGCAGAAACCAGTAAAGTATGGCATCAAAGTTTGGGAGTTGGCAGATGCCCACAATGGATATGTGTCTGATTTTCAAATTTACACAGGCAGGGTAAACAAAAGTGCTGAGGTTGGTTTGTCGGAGAGGGTGGTCAAGGATTTGGTCCAGCATCTTCGAGGAAAGTTCCATCATGTGTATTATGATAATTTTTTTTCATCGGTAAAACTAGCTTCTGATCTTTTATCAGATGGTACACTGTCCTGTGGTACTGTCTGTGCTAATCGTCGTGGCTGGCCATCTGACTTGAATAAAGTCAATATGATGAAGGAAGAGAGAGGAACTTTTTTCAGCGTCAGTCTGGTGGACTGTGTGCGACTGCCTGGATGGACAAGAAGCCCGTGTTTTTGTTATCTATGAACGTAAATCCCACTGAAAAAACAACAGTTTTCAGAACAATGTATGATGGTACAAAGAAAGATGTTTCGTGTCCACTAGTTCTAAAGAAGTACAATGCCTACGTGAATGGCGTAGACCGGGCTGACCAGATAAGCACTCAGTATGCTTCCGCAAGAATATCGAACAAGTGGTGGAAGTATATTTTCTGGTTTCTCTTTGACTTGAGTATTGCCAATGCCTATGTTCTGTTCAAGGAATCTGTGCCTCACAAAAAAACTACAAAGATGTGCCAACCAAAGATAGTTACCCAATTGCAGTTCAGAATTGGACTTTGCAAACAGCTGTTGATGAGCTGTGGGTTGCCCAAACGCAAGCTTCAGATAACTCGTTGTCAGTTACTATTTGCCAGCAGATTAGGCCTTATGGTCTATCAAGTCTGCTCGAACCTCGATCCTTAGTTGGGTGCCGAGACCCTCCCATCCCTTGTGCTCCAGAAACCCCTATCATCCATCCCCACCCCCCCGGGACAGGCCATCATCTGATACATCCACTTTCTGTGTCTGTCCCACCCTCTCTTAAAGCTCTCCACTGTGGATCTCTGAACCAGCTCACCAGGCAGAGCATTCCAAGGGTCCACCACCCTCTCAGTGAAAAACCTCCTCCTCTTTTCCCCCCTCACCCTTCCACCTTCCAACTTCAAACCATGCCCTCTGGTGATGCCTCCCTGCTTTAGTCTAAAGATCCCCTCCATGTTTACCCTATTTATTCCCTTGAGTTGAGTTGAGTACTGAATTAGAGCACTGGCCAGAGAAGGCTGTAAAAAGGAGGTGTCGATACTGCAGGCAGAAAAAAATAAGGGCAGAATCAAGATGGCAATGCGGCGGGTGTCAAGTTCCACTGTGTGTTGAATGTTTTAACCCATTCCATAATAGAAATGCAAAAGAGATGTAAAGAGGGGGCAGAAAGGCTGTGAGCGTGAAGTATGTGTACAGACTAATGTAAATATTTTAAATTTGTAGAACAGTTCGCTACATAGTTTAGTGTTATTTGCCTTATTGCTTTCTACTACTTAGCTATAGAGGTTCAGTTACTCTATTGCAATTGTTCTGAATGTGAAAATGAATATAATAATTTATATTCTTTGTTCATCCGGAAACATTACCATTTTTAATCACATCATATGACTTATACAGAAATAGAATGATTTTATTGTATGTACCACAGAAAACAGTAATGCTGCTCTTTATGTGTTAAGTATAAGTACTGAGTTGTGTTTTCATGCACATAAAAGTGTTTTTATACTGTCAATAATATGAATTCAAAAATGATGCATGGTGGCATTGTAGTTCAATTAAATTTCTATTTCAATTTTTTTGGGCCTCACAAGAATTTGTGTGTATGTATGATGCATCAGGTTTACTTTGTTTAGTGGTTAGTTTATTCAGTTATATGATTGTTCCTGGTTTACCTCTGATTTGCAATTGATTGTAGTTTTTGAATTAGCTTATTCATTGTACTATTTTTCTTTCTTTTTTTTTTTTTTTGGGTGACCGTCTCATACAGATAGATGATATGTGCGATTCTGAGACGTAATGGGGTACTTCAGATAAGTATTCACTTATTGTCTGTTTATTTATGTCAGGTGTAATAATATGTGAACAAATGATTCTTTGTGACATTTCCTATTATTGATTTTGTACAGGTACACTTGATTGTCAGTTAAATATTCACTCTATCCGAGATTGCAGAACTAACTGAAACATGGTCTTGCCAGGTAAGTATGTGTTTTGTTTCTATTGTGATGTGAATTTCAATGTGCAGTAAGGATATATTGTTGACAATTTATGTGTGGCAGAAGGCGAGTGCTGTGATTTATGGTAAAATTAGTTTAATACTGGTAATTGTACAAATGTCGATGTGTTTGTAGCACAAAAGTAGAAATCTTGGATGAGTCAGCAGCTGTTGAGTGCTAACTGGTTATTATTTAGTTATCAATGTGCCATTGTTCTGGTCCTGATTTGTGCAGTGATATGTTAGACACATTTCAAAGGAGTGAGTGGTAAGTCTAACTTTTACGTCAAACCACCCATCTGCAGGTTCTGCATGCTGAGGGTTGCTCTGACGCCGTTGCCAGTGTTGTACATCCCAGAGATTGGTAAGTATCACACTGTAAATGGATTGAGCTGACCTGCGATGTCCTTGAGGCAAACATTGCAGCAGTGGCAATTTTCAGGGTGACCGTCACCATGCATTACCTATTTCAGTTGGTGGTTGCTCTGACGACATCGCCAATGTTGTACACCACCAACTGAAATAGGTAATGCATGGTGATGGTCACCCTGAAATTTGCCACAGCTGCAATGTTTGCCTCAAGGACATTGCAGGTCAGCTCAGTCCATCTACAGTGTGATACATACCAGTCTCTGGGACGTACAACACTGGCAATGGCATCAGAGCAACTCTCAGCACGCAGAACCTGCAGAAGGGTGTAAACTGGCAGAGAACTATCAAATTTCCATCCATGATACTTGAAAATACACCACCAACTGAAATAGGTAATGTATAGTGACGGTCACCCTGAAATTTGGCACTGCTGCAATGTTTGCCTCAAGGACATCGCAGGTCAGCTCAGTCCATCTACAGTGTGATACATACCAGTCTCTGGGATGTACAACACTGGCGATGGCGTCAGAGCAACCCTCAGCACGCAGAACCTGCAGAAGGGTGTAAATTGGAAGACTATCAAATTTCCATCCATGGTGCTTGCAAATACAGCACCAAACGAAACAGGTAATGTGTTCAACAGACATGGTAGAACAGCGATCAGTCACCCAGTTAGGGCCATAGACAGTCAGGTTTTTCAACCTCCCCTCGAGCAGCCACCCTCGGAACACATGGTGACCTCCAGCTCCTCATCCCCCTCTTCTGGGGGAGAGGACCCATCTGTCCACACCTCTCCTGCCGCTGACCTCTCCGAGTATCAGCATTTCCTCGGGAGGATATTGGAGGACTTTCACCTTTCTCCCCTATCCATGAGCAATCCAGAGCATGTGGCGCACGCCTTTCTAGGACTTGGAGCAAACCAGGCAAGCCATCGCACTCTCTGCACATGGCCTGGAGCTAGCAAGGCACCAAGCAAGGGCATCTTACGATGCCAATGAGGTAGCTACCAGGGTCGTAGGGACAGCGATCTGCACCAGAAGATCGGCATGGCTCCACCTTTCCTGGTTGTCATGCTTGGCCCGGCGTAGGGTGATTTGCTCCGCTCACCAGGGAACCTCTCTCTCTTTTCCCGTGAGGGCAAGATGGCGTCTGTGGAACCTTCCTTCCCCTCCGGAGACCCGTCTCGCTCTCCCCACTCTTGGGTCTCTCCAGGCCCAGAAGATTCCCCCCTTAGTGTGTCACCCACTGAGGGCTAAGGGACTCTGTCCCTTAGGGTGCAATGAATCAATCCCCTTCGGGGGGGCTTGGTACTCACCCATCGGTGACGAATGGTGAAGACTGACACAGCTAAGATATGAAAATTACGTACTTACCGCAATTATGATCTTTCTGTGTATCTTCACCATTCATCACAATCCCTCCTGCCATCCCACTTGGGGCTCCAGTCTTTGGATCCTCCTCCCTCTGTGCCTACCCATCCCTTGAGCGGGGTAAAGTTGGGACACACTGGGGGGGGGCGCAGTTTCTTATCTAAAGGGTACAGTTTGAGTGGCACTCCTTCTCTATGACATATCTTCATCCCTATGGGGTGGGAGTTGGTGGTTGCCCTCCTCCTCCTCTTATCCATCTATTTAAAAAAAAAAGTTCCCCTTTTTTTCACCAAATTTCTTTACAGAGAGAGTACTGAGTCCCTGTTCCCTGTCCTTCTCCAGTATAGCCGACTCTGCTTTCAGGAGTATTGCCAGTTATTCTGTGCCTTGAATTCTGGCAAAAGAGCTTTGCTACTCCTTGCAGTTCCTATAACAGTCTGGTGACAGACAAGGGTCCTGGATCCTTGTTACCTCTCACTCTCTCTCCTAAATTTTCTCTCCCCCCCTTCCCTCCCTTCTTCCGTTTCCAGAGATTGGGGCCCCTACCCAATCCACTTAGTCTTACTTCTTCAATGCTGTCCTCTCATTCGTTCAGTTTTCTCTTCCTTTTTCTGTCCCTTGGACTCTCTTGTCCCACCCTCCATCCCTTCCTCTTACCTCTCTGGCGACTCAGAACTGGTAGGCAGATGGAGTCGACACAGCCTAACGGCTAATCCTTGAGCGCCACGTAGTATGTTGGCCTCGAGGGCGGCGCCGAGGCTGCATCGACTCTGCCTATCCTTTTTAAAAAAAAAAGGCTCTTGCGGGGTCCTGATCTCCGGCCAGTACCCATCTGTGATGAATGGAGAAGATGCACAGAAAGATCGTAATTACGGTAGGTACGTAATTTTCATTTTTTGTCCCTCTTTCATTTCTAATAAGTTGAACCAGTTAGTTGCAGTATATGTGTTCTCATCCTAAGAAGTGCTGCACATGTGGTGTGGAAATCCTGCATGGGGATGACCAGTGCTGCTGCCTCCTATACCTGATGCCTAATCACAACTCTGAGCTATTTGCCAGAGCAACCGGCAAAGCAAACGATGTGCAACCAGTTCAGGAGTCCAAACTTCCTACGGCCAAGATGGGGGCAGTGTCCACTGATGATTCCTAGCTTCAAGTTTGATATGTGTATCTGATGTCAGTCGAGTGCAGTCCTGTATCTGTAGACCAACTGTCATGTTCTGCAAGCTGACGGTTGATCTGGAGCTATCAACAGTGTTGAATGTCTAGGAATTTGGTATGTGTCATGCAGCTGATCGCCTGGTCAGACTTGAGCTATCCTCGATGAATACATTGCAACAGTTGATTTTTTCACAGTGAACATCAACACACATCACCTCTGTCGATTGGTGACGTTCTTTCAAACACTGTATACAATTTTTTTTTGTCTCTCACTTCACACATAGTTTCAGGCTCATCATATCATTTATGGTCTGTCTGGTTCTGCAATTGTAAAATTGACAATTCTTTCATGACAGTAATGCCTTCTTTTCCTGTTATACTGCAACTCTTTCTATGTGTTATGTAGCAATGCAACCTCGCGAGGATCCAAACATGAATGTTACAGTTCAGTGGGTATGTGTTTTCCTCTGCATTTGATCTGGATAACTAATGGAATGCAGACAGCTGGGTTCTGTTGTTATGGTAGTGGAGCACAATACATTCCATATCTTGTGGTAGCAGGCTGTACAATGATTTGTCTGATAACCGCCATGTGTGTATTATGGCTTGTAAAGTTGAAGGGTGGAGTACTGATGGCTGTGAGTGTGGGGTTGTCTGAACGTTGTTGATGAAGGGTTCACCAACAAATTGTAGTTATGTATAGATCAATCTTATTTGGCAGGTACTACTCCTATATACTGCGATTGCTGTCAAGTCACATAATGTTTTGCAATGTATGTCAGTATCATTCACACCGCATATGACAAGCCACTAACGTGGGTATAGAGTGATCAAACAAAAAAAAATGTAACAATTATTTATGACAAAAAATTGAAGTTTTTACCACAGTGTGTCACAGAATGACTTTACCAGTAGTAATATTCCCCATTCTCCTCCCACAACTTGCACTGTGATAAGTGCATTACATGTTCAAGTCCCACCACAACCAGCAAGGTGTTCACTCAACTACGCAGACATCAATCCATCCCTCCCTTCATGTGGCACAATGATAAGTGCACTGCAGGTTCGAGTCCCATCACATCCACAGTCTGTAATCAGACATCCACCCCCAACCACACCTTCCATCATACCCTGACAACTATTTATCATTTATGACACAGTGCGGCTGCAGTGCCTATGAGTACCTTTACAAGGTGCAGGCTTCCCCACCCTCCTCCCACAGCTTGCACTGTGATAAGTGCATTACATGTTCAAGTCCCACCACAACCAGTAAGGTGTTTGTTCTACTACGCAGACATCAATCCATCCCTCCCTTCATGTGGCACAGTGATAAGTGCACTGCAGGTTCGAGTCCCATCACATCCACAGTCTGTAATCAGACATCCACTCCCAACCACACCTTCCATCATACCCTGACAACTATTTATGATTTATGACACAGTGTGGCCGCAGTGCCTATGAGTACCTTTACAAGGTGCAGGCTTCCCCACCCTCCTCCCACAGCTTGCACGGTGATAAGTGCATTACATGTTCAAGTCCCACCACAACCAGTAAGGTGTTCGTTCCACTACGCAGACATCAATCCATCCCTCCCTTCATGTGAAACAGTGATAAGTGCACTGCAGGTTCGAGTCCCATCACATCCACAGTCTGTAATCAGACATCCAAGCTAACCACACCTTCCATCATACCCTGATAACTATTTATCATTTATGACACAGTGTGGCCGCAGTGCCTATGAGTACCTTTACAAGGTGCAGGCTTCCCCACCCTCCTCCCACAACTTGCACTGTGATAAGTGCATTACATGTTCAAATCCCACCACAACCAGTAAGGCGTTCATTCCACTATGCAGACATCAATCCATCCCTCCCTTCATGTGGCACAGTGATAAGTGCACTGCAGGTTCGAGTCCCATCACATCCACAGTCTGTAATCAGACATCCACCCCCAACCACACCTTCCATCATACCCTGACAACTATTTATGATTTATGACACAGTGTGGCCGCAGTGCCTATGAGTACCTTTACAAGGTGCAGGCTTCCCCACCCTCCTCCCACAGCTTGCACGGTGATAAGTGCATTACATGTTCAAGTCCCACCACAACCAGTAAGGTGTTCACTCAACTACACTAGTGTTTCATTATCCAGGCAGTATCTTACCAAACACCAGCTAAAACAAAAACTTATTTTGTACAGAAACAAAAGTACAATCACAGCATGAAAATAGTACTGCTAATTTAGAGACTGTATGTTTCTTATGTGTACAGCTATTACATACTTCATGTGAGGTATGATAAAACATGCACACACAAAATACATAAGCATTTCATTTTATTACTAAATTGTACAAAACATAATTTATTTATATGAAAGCCCACAAATGAACAATACATAAGACATCAATCATAGATAGACCTCCTGCTCTAGAAAATGTATCCATTTTCTGTGTCAGCTCATTGACCTGAACTTGCTGAGTTCTTCCTATGTGCATCTGTTGACCTCACAAAACACTTCCTTCCTTACACCACTTCCGGGATAGCATGATTTAGCTTTCTGAGGTACTGTGTAACTGTTATCTTACTAAACTGGGATAAAAAAGGAAAAATGATTATCAGATTGATAAACTCAGTGCTGTTTGGTACAGAATTGACAACATGCAAAACATTATAACAACTACACTGAAAGCAGAAATTCAAATTATTAAACCAAGATATACATACACTGTTTTATAACTGAAAACAATAATAAAATGAGATCAAAATTGATAGGTAGTCAAGGACAGATGTTTATTGTACATTTTTAACAATATGGACCCAGAACTACAAATAAAAATTATATTTTTGTCAGAGTGTTTACACATAGCATAATTACATTTACTTAAAATAATCAGATTTCATGAAAAACAGGAAAAACAATGTAATACAACATAAAAACAGGTCAAATAAGAATTGCTAATCCACAATAATTTTATAGAGTTTTTTATGATGAACATTTTTTCTTTTTATAGTTTTACAATTGGTGTTACAGTTTTCAAGATATAAGTGTCAGAAGACACTGTGTTTGTATGAATGCTGCAGATCTAAAACTGCTTCAGGCAGACAGGTGTTTCAGCAGCAGGCAGAGTGAGCATGAACATTGTAAATGACAATAGGATAGAATGAGTTAAATACCAAACCTGCCTACTTGCCAAAAGAACCACACTAAATCTGCTGCCACCAGGAGTCTAGAGCCTGCTCACGCACCACTTGAGTGCTAGACTGACCATAAGTTCCCACAGTCAAATATTCAGTGAACCAAAATGCCGCACTGCACAGGATCAATGTACGTTATCCTACCGTGCACCTCACTGGACAAGTACCTAGCTCCAGCCATCTGCGGAATTACAACTATTGGTGCCTTTAAGTGTAAACTCAGGTAGCACCTCACCACTGAGGACAACTGTGACTGCTTCAGCCAACCATAGGTGTATTCATAAATTACCAAAATCTGGACCGCTCTACCCATGGCACCTGTGACAGATCCCACCATCCCTCTCAGTAAAACAACCACAGCACTTAGATGTACCTCTTGTCCTAAGGGACACCTACCAACCCAACATCTTCTGGTCCTTCCCTCAGTCTGTCCACTCCATCCTTTCACATGACACACCCCTCCCTTCTCCCCTCTCTCGCCTCACCCCTTGTCACCTTCATCTATTACCTACTCTGTGTCTATCCTCCCCTAACATGTAATAACTCATTGACACAGGCATACATTGTACAATGCCTCAGCTGTGTCTACTGTGTCAACCACCTGTAAATTACTGTACCATCACTGCAAATGCATATTTTTTGTACTTCTCTAGTTTCTGTTAACTGACTCCTAGACCTTAATAAATAAATAAATAAATAAATATGGATGACATGATACTCTGCACCGCAAACCCTCCAAGGTGAGTTTAACCTACTACAAGTCAACCTCTTTGCATCACAATTACTTCTCAACACAGCCAAAACCAAATACATGGTATTTTCTCAGAACCCAGTCACCACTTCCCCAGTACTTGGCATCCATACTCTCACTTACAGAGCAATTGAATCTGAATGAACTTTTATGTACCTAGACATGTTGTTAGACAATAAATTTACATTCCAAGCCCATATTGGTGCCCTCTGCAAGAAGCTCTGGCAGAAACTTGTTTTTTTTTCTTTCACAACAAACCCTACCTAAACAAGGACAACAAGAAAACCTTGATTCGGGCCACATTCCTCCCATTTCTGGATTATGGTGCTATCATTTACGGTAACATTGCAGCCACACTTCTGGGTACTTTAGATGTACTCTATCATAGAGCTCTCTGGTTTATTAATAATATCCCTGCCCTCACACATCACTGCCTTCCTTATAAGGATGTAGGCTGGTCATCTCTAGGCATCAGAAGAACAAGATGTCTAAATCTGTGGACCTTCAAAGCCTTACGTATCTCCTTCACCAGATATACCTCTGCACTCATTAGGGCCCATGGCCCATATGTACTTAGTATGCATAATGCAGTCATGCTCAGTATACCGAGGCACTTTTCAAAGTATGGGAAAATGGCCTTTAGCTGGTCAGGCCCTTCTGTGAATGCCCTCCAAAAGTTAGTCAAGCTTCCCATCCTTGTATGGCCCTCCTTCTTCTTCCATTCTCTCCTTAAACAATTCTGCAGCGATAAATATGACTGTTTCTAATAAATTTCTCAATGGTGGCACCATATGATGTTTCCTTTGTAGTATCAATCTCCTAAGGGTGCAAGTTATCCCTTTGCCTGTTAAGCTTAATTTGCTTGTTCTGTTCAGCTGTATTATGTAGATTGTACTGAGTCGATGTTTTAAGTCTAAAATTGTTTTCCTCTTATGCGACCTAATTACTGTATGCAGCCTTGTTTTAATTTTTCTCTGCACTGTATGTACTCCTGTGCTAGTCTGATGACAATTGTATCCCTATTTTGTATTTTCAAATTTGTATGTACTACTGTTCTTTATTGTGTCCTACCCTGGACCTCCTCGCAAATTAGCTTTGCTCAACGGAGTTTCTCCTGGTAAAATAAATAAATAAATTCCTTTTTTATACTTATCTGCATCCATAATGACCGTCGAGCCCCCCCATGCCCACTGACATAATCATGGTGCGTTGATTCTTTTATAGTTTTTTCAAGGCAGACTTCTTCTGCATTATGATGTTGACAAAATGCATATTTGATAAAATGCTGAAGTATTTCTCCATGTCCCTTTCACATGCATGTTCAGTTGGATATGGTTGAATTTTTATGGTCTCATGGTCTCATGAAAGGAGCCATGTTTGTACTATTGTCCCATGTTGGAATTAATTGAATTTAAAGTGGATACGCCACACCCAGATTGTGCATGTTGGATTGATCCTGATACCAGAAGGTACTCCATGTTTGTGTCTTTGTGGTAAATGGCCTGTACTGCAGTGCCTAACTCCATTCAGTGTAAGCTCCGTCTTTTAGAAAAACAATTAAAAACAAAAACTCCAGTCTGAGGCTAAATCAGTTAAACTAGTAGCATTGCAATGTAAAAAAAAATGCCTCATAACAGACTACTAGTTGAGTAACTGCTGTCGGCTTGTTGTTAAAAAACAAAATGAGCAACTCCATCTCCAGCATTTATAGTCCTGCAAATTAAGTCCTGCAGTGCACTTGAAAATCAAATGTCTCCTCTCCCATTCTGCCCCCTGCCCCCACTGATGGCACCAACATCCTGATGGCTAAGATCTACAGCATTTTTTTAAATTTAATACACCCTTGCCTCTCTCAGTTAGATTTGAGCAGGGATGTATGCAGGCTGGTTTCCTTCTGGGTTGAAAAACATAAGTTGGAAGTTGGCTTTGAGTTGACTTAGTTCTACCTGTCAGAGCACTGAGACTCACAAAGGAAAAATCAACACTGGCATCCTTATTTTTTTTTCTATCTCTCTCTTTCATTTTTAACAAACCATTAAGTCTCAGTTTAGGTTCATACTGGGATGCAGGCTCATTTTGAGTTAGTCAGTCTACGTGTTTACATTGCAGATTTTGAATAGAGAGCCGAGAGCAGTTAGAATGAATAAACTGAGTCGTCATCATGTCAGCAGCAGGCTCGAGCAGCAAACTGAACCTTGAGGTATGACTTCACCGATAATAGCCATAACATGTATTGAGATCACACAAATAGATACCAAGGCACAATTAATTATATGTTAGTGATTTTATTCAGCATGAAATTGCACAATTAACCATACTGGAGCCAACAGCTACTTTTCCGTCCCCTTTAAATTAATATTATTCAGATAAGTAGTGCAGTATAGCACAGTGGTTTAAGGCTCTGAGCTGCAAATCTGGAGACCTGGGTATGAATCCCACAGCCCCCACTTGCATACTGTGTGACCCTGAGCAAGTCACTTAACTTCCTTGTGCTCCCAGGTAGCACCTGTAAACAAGCTTTCAGCTTAGTGTGTCTCACCTGGTTAAACAATTGGAAAAAATATATATATATATAATATGTAACAGTTCTCTTCAGGTTAATAATCAAACCAACAGTATAAGTATTCATGACAGGACACGTTTCACACGACATGTATCATTTTTAATGTCTTGTCCTCTTTAAACTTAAAGATTGTTGAAATTGCCCTATCTAATGCATTATAAAATCTGGCCATCTGGTCCCTCCCTCATGATGGAAGATCACAGTCAAAGAAGCTTGCGATCAAAGAATTTGCAGGCTCACAATCAAAGAATAGAAAATACTGTAACTTCAGTTTTAGGTAGAATTGCATGGAACCACCACCATGCCTCGATAGAATGAAGCCCTTTGAGCAAAACCCACCCTCATTTGTGTTCCTAGGCCACCCCTTGGCTGAGAAAATTGAATTTTTAAAAGGGCCATCTCATCCCTCACTCATGATTCACGATCACGATCAAAGAATCTCACAATCAAAGAATTTGCTGTCTTGCGATCAAAGAAATTACACGCTCACTATCAAAGAATAAAAAATACTAAAACTGGACATTTAGGCAGATTTGAATAAAACCACCACCATGCCTTGATAGAACAATGCCCCATGAACAAAACCCAGTCTCATTTGTGTCCTTAGGCCACCCCTGAGCTGAGAAAAATGTATTTTTACCTCACAATGCAAGATCATGGTCAAAGAAGCTTGTGATCAAAGAATTTGCAGGCTCACTATCAAAGATCATTAGCGAGCCGCGATCAAAGAATTTAAAACCTGATAAGTCTATTATTGGACCATTTTACATCAAACCAAAGGCATGGCTTGATAGAATGAGGCCCCCTGAGTATAACCCATCCAAGTTTTACTTCAGGAGTGACCCTGAGGTGAGATATTTGAATTCTTAGGGTCAGAAAAGCAAAAACATGATGGCGGAACTTGCGGTCAAAGAATTCTTGGGGACAATGATTCTTGAACCATGAGGCTGCAAATTTTTTGACCGCCAGGTGGGACCAAATGGCCAGAACCCCATTCTTTGTTCACAAAATAACCATATAAATTTTCCCATTGACTTATAATGGGAACTTAAAAGTGGCATAACTTTTGAATGCCTTAATATTTTTTCAACAAACAAAAAGTGTCATGTTTGGGCAGTGAAGCTTTTTTAGATTAGCCATCTTGTAGAGCAGCACACCACACAATAGCCACACAAGGCCATGGACAAAATCCCCAAAACTGCCTCCAAAACTGGATAATTCTGCATAATTCAGCATTTTCGTGCACAAAGACCATAAGTATGACCAAAATGAAATTTGGCAAATCAAGAAATCTACCATGCCCCACTACGCATACCTCATTTCAGGCAAATCCGTTGAATGGGTCCAAAGTTGTTAACACCCAAAATTTTGACTTTAACATAGAAGTGCCTTCATAACCCTAAATATAGTGGTGCGACTGTATATATATTCTTAGCAAAAAACTTTGTTAATGCATCAGTTAAGGTTCACACCATCGAAAGCTGGGAAATGTGGTTAATACACCACCCCACCCTCCATACACCAACAGGCATCAGAGGTGTGCCTTGGGGTTGTTGGCCCTAACGTTCACCTCATTCCATGTGTAAGGAATGTAAGATGTTACAGTATAGAAGAATGGGGTGAGTGTTAGGGCCAACAAACCCAAGGCACACCCCTGATGCTTGTTGGCACATGGAAGGTGGGAGTGTGGTGGGGTGTTAGGGTTGGAAAACCTTACACCACATTTCCCAACTTTTGATGGTGGGAACCCTAATTGATGCATTAACTAAGTTTTTTGCCAAGAATTCTCTAACTTTTTGCGAAAGTATAATTGTAGCCTTATTTGCTTATGGGAGCGCATGGCTCGCCATCTATTCATAAAAGTATAGAGATTGTAATGGACCCTCATTTCTCTGTATGAGCACAGGAACCTCTGGGCCCTGCACTGACATCACTTCATAATGGTATTCATATGTCCATATGGAAGCACAGGGCCCTTCAGACCCTGCACTGCCATCCCTCCATAGATGTGCATATGTATGTAGCGATGGAAGCACTGGACAATCCAGGCCCTGCACTTCCATTTACAGGCCAACAGAGACCAGCTTGTCAGCATAGCCTTCTTATTACTACACCTCGTGTACCCAGTACAGAACATTTTCGATTCCCCACCAAAACATAATTCTGTACAACCACAATGCCATTCCATGCCACAGGTGCAAAAACTTATTTTGGCCAGGATTTGAAAAATGACAGCTGTGACATACATGAGGCGGGGTAATAAGATGGCTGTGTTGACAGTTGGGGTTAAAAATATGTAACTGTTCCGAAGTTACAAGTGGGCGTAGCAGAATTGCAATGAACGGTAATAACTTTGGCATACTTTCATATTTGGACCCCAAATTTTCAACATAGTCTTCTTATGTCCCCACCTCATAAACCCCCTAAGTTAACATTTTCAAATCCATGCCAAAATGCCATTCCATGCCACAGGTGTGAAAACATTAAACATGTTCCATACAGGGTGTGAAAAATGACAGCTGTACTGTTCATGAGGTGGTGTGAAAAATGGTTATGTTGAAATTTTGGGGTCAAAATATTAATAATCACCAAAGTTATGTGCATGCATAGAACAATTTCAACAAACACGCTTAACTCAGCCATTTTCTGGACTTTTTGCACCAAATTTTCAATATAACCTTTTTGGGACCCGCCTCATGAGCACTGATGATGAAATTTCATTACTCATCGTGAAAGGTGATTTCATGCAGCGATCACAAAATCACCTTCCAAGCCCAATTAATGAAACTGCTGTTGCAGTGTTTATGAGGTGGGGTCCTAAAAATCCCATGTTGAAAATTTGGTGCAAAAAGTCTAAATAATGGCAAAGTTATCAACAAAAGTTCAAAACACCATTGAAATACATTATACGGCACTTACATTGATTCTTCAGTTTGTGGTTCAGCTTTAAAGAGTGTAGATGTGTCCCGGTACACAGAAGATGGCAGCCAATGACCTCCAGCGGTAAGTCCAGGGCAATAGAAGGGATGTGGGGTGGCAGGTGCTCAGTGGGAGGGTCAGAAGAGGGGAGAGTGATGGTAGGGATGATGAGGGACTGTTTTCATTTGTTCAGGTTTTAAAATGAAAAAGACATCAGGGGAATTTTTTTATTTTCACATGCCACCAATAATTATTTCAGGACACTGGGAGTGGGCTCCCCAGTGTTTCACACTGGTGGGGGGGGCTTGAAAATGTCAGCACAGGGATTGGGCACCCTGATGTTGGCACCCATAATTTAAACAATGGGTTTAGGGGCATCCAACACCAGGGGTGAGCATCCCAGTGTCTGATTTTACACAAAACAGTAATTAAACTAGTTTTGGGACAGTGGGGGTTGGATCCCCAGTGTCCCACACTACTGGGGGGATGTCTAAATGCCAACACAGGGATTGGGCCCCCCGATGTCCACTACCAAATAAAGCAATGGGCTATGGTGGGGATTTGTGAGAAATACATAATTCTCCTCATGCTCAGCACCTTCCTCATTGCTAATTCTTGAATTAGGTAAACACCAACTAGTGTTTACCTAACAGGGGCTGAGGAATTGGATTCTGGGGTCAGTTTGGGCCAAAAATGGCCAGAAAAGGTTTTTGTTTCCACAGCCATATTTTTGCTGCAAATTGCAGCAGCTGTTTGCATGGCATACCTTTCATTGTTTCATGAAACAATGGGATAGTGCCACAATTTGTGGCACAAGCTTCCCCTTGATTCGTGAAATAACTGCCCAATTTGTGGCATAAATATAGGCATGGACACAAATAACATATTTCTGAGCATTTGTGGGGCAAACTGACCACAGAATCTGATTCCTCAGGCCCTGAGTAGGTAAGCACATTTGGGGCCCAATTCTCAAAAGGCTATGACTGGCGTAACCTAACTTGTGCCAAAAAGAATGGTGCAAGTAGAACATTACACCAGCAGTTGTGACATATAGTATTCTACAAAGTGGCCTACGATAAGCTACAGGCCACTTGTGGCAAAGTGAACATACAACAGCACTTACACCCTAAACCCCCTGCAACATAGTGCTAGGGAGTTTATGGCAGCAGTTGCGACCTACTCTGGAAAGGCAGCAACAAAGTCCTCAATGTCAGGATTGTACAACAACACCTGAAGGAGAACCGTCAACATAAGTTACACCAGCATTTAGCTGGTGTAACTGTACTTATGCCCTCTGGGAGTTGTGTAGACCTGCCAGCAGACTGGCATCCAATCCATGTGCCAACTCCCTATGCCCAGTAGGTGCCCCACAGGGCATCTCTTACCCCCACAGTCCCTGATCCCCCACACAGTATGTGCCCAGCAGGGCATCTTACACCCCTGGCCCCATAATCCCCAAAACTGTCCAAGCCCCACATGGCTGCTCACACATCCAATGCCCCTGAACCCCCACACTGCTAAGAGCCCTACAGAGCAGCTCTGTCCTCCCCGACCCATTCCCTGACCCTGAGACACAGGTCCCTGCAGTGCCACAATCTGTACAAATAAAATTATCATGCAAATATCCCAGGTAGTCTAGTGGCTCCCTACCCCTTCACTGAGCAGTGCCAGTCCACCCTGCACCCTCCTGACCCTCCCCAGCCAGTAACCATCACAGCCCACCTTTCACCTCCATGGCCAGCCACCGACTGAGCTCTGTATGAGCGCTTACTGTATATACATGTTCAATGAATGGGGTGAGCATTAGGGTCAATGACCCCAAAGCACACCCAAAACCTGTTAGTGTGTAGATGGTGGGGGTGGGGTGGGTTGGGGTGGTAGGGTTGTGTGTGGGGGTGGTAAGGTGGGAGCCCTAACACCACATTTCCATACTTTTGTTGCTGTAATATGAACCCTAACTGATGTATTAGCAGAGTTTTTTGCAATGAATGTCGTTACTTTTTGTGAAAGTATAACCAGAGTTGCAATTGTTTATGGGAGCACAGGGGCTCCCATCTATCTGTAGGTGTAGAGACACTGTAATTAACCTTCATCTCCCTGTTGGAGTACTCCCATGCTCCATGATTTTCTTATTTTATTGTGTGAGTACAGTGTCCTTTGGACCCTGCACACCCATCCCTCTATAGATGGATGAGCAAATTATCACCATAGCCATCTGATTATCCTAGGACAGGGGTTCTCAAATGGTGAGGCCAGCCTCCCTTGGGAGGCCCCAACCTGTTCCAGGGGAGGCTCAAGCAAGTCTGAAAAAGTACTTTATTTAAATTTTGAGTTTTAGATATTTTGTGTGAAGAGATGCACCAAACTGAAAAAGAATAATAGTAGGTGAGTTTTATGTATTTATTTTCTAATAAGTGACAAGGGAAGGTGAATGAGCCAAGGCTCATTTCAGGTATATAGCTGGGAAGGGTAGGGAATGAATACATTTCAAAAGGTAACTGCAAAACAATCAAGAAATATACAATGAACAATTGTGCAAACAAATATGAACAATGAACTAATAATGAGTGGCGGTAATTGATCAATTTGCAGGCTGATGGCAAACAGCCCAAATACAGGGTTGAGCATAGAAGTACTAAAAAGCAATAGCAGGAAGGAGCAAAGTAATCCTGAGAAGTTGCTTAGGAGCAGGGAAGGAGGGAGAGGCAAAGTATGTAGGAAGGTTATTTCATATAGAGAGGAAACAAAGAAAGTAGTCTGACCCATGAAGGTACTGCAACAAAGGGTAACAATGGTTCAAGAATGAAAATAGCAGAGCAAGTAGGCGAGCCTATTGGGGGGGGGGTAACAACAAGCCGAATAATAATATTTGTTCATTTTATTTATCTACTATTCAGATAACACCTTTGAGCACAGGAGCTCTTTTTCAAAGGTTCTACGCCAGTATAAGACAAAGAACTGAATGTGAGCTAAGTACACATAGAGGGGTTTCAGTTTATTCATAATGTACTGCACAAAGTACAGTATGTTATTTTTCTTTGGGGAGGCCCAAGATTATTTCAGTTTTTGGGGGAGGCTCAAAATCTATTCCATGGATATGGGGAGGCTCACTGTGACAAAGTCTAAGAACTATTGTACCTAGGATATGTACAGTACCTGGTGCAGAAAATGTTCAAATCCCCACCAAAACATAATTCTGTGCAACTGCAATGTCATTCCGTGCCACAGGTGTGAAAACAAATTTTGTCCAGGATTTGAAAAAGAACAACTGTGACATACATGAGGTGGGATAATAAGAAAGGGTCAAAATATTAAAACTTTCCATAGTTATGAGTGGGCATACTGAAACTGCAACAAATGATCCTAACTTTGGCATTTTTTCATATTTTGACCCCAAATTTTCAACATAGTCTTCATATCACTCCATCTCTTAAACCCCATAGGTAAAACATTCATAATCCATGGCAAAATGCCATTCTGCACCACAGGGTGATGTGAAAAAGTGGCTATGCTGAAAATGTGGAGTGAAAATATAAAAAATTACCAAAGTTATGTGTGTGCGTAGAAAAATTTCAATGACCATTCATAACATGGGCATTTTTTGGTATTTTTGCACCAGATTTTCAAAATAGTCTTTTTTGGACCCCACCTCATGAATACTTGCACTATCATTTCATTACTTGGTCCCAAAAGGTAATTTTGAGCAGTGATCACAAAATCATCTTATGGGACCGAGTAACTAAATGACAGAGTGTTCATGAGGTGGGGTCCAAAAATTCCCATGTTGAAAATTTGGTGCAAACATATAAAAAAAATGGCCACGATATCACCATAAGTTGAAAACGTCACTGAAAGCCATTATACAGCACTTATCTTAATTCTTCAGTTTGTGGTTCGGCTTTGAAAAGTGCAAACGTGTCCCAGTCCACAAAAGAGAACAGCCAATGATCTCTGGTGGTAAGTATAGGGCAAGGGGGTATGGGGTGGTGAGTGCTCAGTGGGAGGGTCGGGATGGGGGAGGGGAATGGGGAGACGACAAGAGACCATTTTCTTTTTTATAGGATTTAAAAAATAAGACTTTGGGTGACTGTTTTCTTTTTTACAGGTACATATTAAACAATAATTTGGGACACTGGGGGTGAGCTCCCCAGTGTATAACAGTAATGGGGGGTAGGACATAACTGGGGACACTGGAAGTGGGCTCTCCAGTGTCCTACACTGGCAGATGGGGTTCTAGTGCTGACAGGGGGATTGGGTGCCCTGCTGTCAGCAGAGCATAAAAAAAGCATCTGGGGACTGTTTTCCTTTTTTACAGGTACACTTTTTATCAATATTTTGGGACACTGAAGGCGGGCTCACCAGTGTCAAACAGTACTGGTGTTATGACATAACTGGGGACACTGGGAGTGGGCTCCCCAGTGTCCCACACTGGCAGGGGAGTCTAGTGCCGACACCAGGATTGGGCACCCCACTGTTGTCACACCATACAAATACATATTTTGGGACACTGGGAGTGGGCTACCCAGTGTGCCACACAAGTGGGGGGGAGCTTCCACGACTGACATGGGGATTGGGCACCCAATGTTGGTAAAAAAACTTTTTTTATAATATAAACATGCCGCAGCCCCCTTGGAGGCAGTTAAAGGATAAAATATCATTTATTTAGATAAACATTAACAGGTGTTTATCTAAACAGGGGAAAATAAATCAAATTCTGCAGTTATTTTAGCCACAAAATGGCCATAAAAAGTTTTGCCTTTTCACAGGGGCTGATGTTTTTTTTCTTAAAATAGTGCAACAGACTGCAACAGCCTTTGCGAAACAGTGCCACAGTTTGCAGTAATTTTCATGCAACAGTGCTGTTAGTTGCACAAAAACTGCCACAATTTGCAGTAATTTTGCAAAAGTAGTGCTGCAAATTTGCAACACTACCAAGAGCCAAAGTGAAAAAAACATATTTTTGCACACTATTCTTAAAAAGTAATTGCAGAATTGTGTTCCTAGGGCTCCAATTAGGTAAACACAACTGTTGGTGTTTATCAAGGGGCAGTATTTTTTGAATTACAGTGTTTCTTCCCTAACTGAAAACAAGATGGTGGCAGCATGACACTACTGATTCATTTGCAGCTACAGAGTGCTTTTCCAAAGCAGAAACAGCTTTTGCATGGCACATATCATTTTTTCCCATAGGCTATAATGGGAAACATAAAACTTTAATAACGTTTGAACAGATTAATATTTTTTACCAAACTTTCAAAAGGCACATCTGCGATCCAAACCCTGTATACCCTAGTAACTTCAGACCAGACCCCCAAGCCATTTCAGATATGCAGCATGGCAAAGGATTTGCACCTAAATGGTAAGTTTCTAATTTTTTGACACTATGTATCTCCGCAACCACACATCCAAATGGACCACAATTAGCCACATCAAGAGTTCTATGATTCCTCACAGTGCAAGAATAATTTCACATGCATTGGTCATATGGTTACAAAGTTATTAAAGTGCAAAATTTGGGGTTTAACATAGACGTGATTTTGAACCCAAACTATACAGGCAGTACCGTGCCAGTATGATATAGATATAGATATAGATATAGATATAGATATAGATATAGATATAGAATATGTAATGGGGACCAGTGGAATAAACGATTTATGTGTACAAGAGCAGTTTGACCTCGGGTAACCTCACGAGTGGCGTAAGCCATGTTTGAGGTCTCTGAGGTCAAACTGCTCAAACGCAGATAAATCAATTATTCCACATTGCATATTCCATTTATGCAATAGGAATACCATTTTTGTGGAGCTTGTGTTTTTTTTTGTTTTTTTTTTATTAATAAAATAAATGGGATTTTTTTAGTCCTCTGTGTGTTACTGCATCTTCCAAATCTTTTTGCTTGGCAAGTTACCATGGTTGATAGGAAGGTGAAGTCACAGGATTCACCGAGCATGTTGTGATTGGTTGCTGCGCTGATGTGGGAGGGCCAGACATTTTTAAAAACATGGAGGCCACTTTTCTCACTTAGTGAGAACTTGCTATTGTTCTAAAGTGCTGTTTCATTTTTGTTTTATTTTAGCAGTCAGTTGGAGTTTTATATCTGGTTGATCCTATATCTACCTGGTTTTATCTGACTAATCCTCTGTTTTGCAGTTTTAGTTTCAGACAGTCCTGTGAAAGGACCAGAAGTTTGTGGAGAGAGTGAGGGAAGATGTGAGCGGTGCAGGTGGCAGGAGACTTGAAAGAAGGAAGAGACAATCTGAGGAGAACTGGTGAGACACGAAATATTTTAAATTGAAAAAAATAAAGGTACTGTTGTTCTGCAAAATTGTAATAGTGAGAGACGATATTAAGGGAAACAACCAGAGCTTGAATCATAGTGACAGGTGTGTGTGGGGGTGGAGAGAGAGCTGAGGAGATGCTGCTGTAAGTCGGAGCAGTTTATAAAAAAGTTAATTTGGAAGGGACAAGGTAAAACAAGCTTGTGAGAGCCTGGGCATTGCTGTTTGAAACTTCAGTGCCAGTAGGTGGTCTGTGTTTTCTGGTGGCAGCAGCAGTTTTCATTTCTGGTGGGTGCAAGGTAAAACAGTATGACGGTGAACAGGTTTGGGATCGGTAGAAGCGTGGATCGTGATAGAAAAAAATGAAGGTACCTATGTTTAAATGAAAAGAAAGCAGCTTTGGGAATTATTTTTATTATTTACTATCTTGGAAACAACCTTTGAGCAGGAGTTATTTTACAAAGGTTCCACGTCATGAACACAAAACCAGCAATACATACAAGAAACACCAATTACAGTAAAACACAATCATTGAATTAAACAAAAATATTACAGAAAAAAATTACATCAGACTGCTTTAGATGGCAGACAATGATAAAGCTAGAGTTGGATCATAGAAGATAAGTATCAGTTAAGCAAGCTTGTCAAGGGAGAGACTAGCAGGAACTGGGGAACAGCCTTACTAAGTGGAAGGCAGTGTCATTATAGGAAGGAAGGCGGGGCAGAAGGCATAGGAAAAGAGAGATTAGAAAGGCAGGGGATCCAGAACAGAAGAGCATAGAACTAAGGAAACTGACTACCAAGAGGTAGGTGGCAGGACTGAGTGATGAGGGAACACGGTGAGGGGGTAAGGGAGCGATGGAAATAGGATGTAACCATGGATTGAGGAAGGAAAGTGCACCAGAGCAGGGTGTCTAGGTGATCAGTGAGGTCAAAGGTGTAGGGAGGAAAGCAAGTGAAGAAACAAAGTAGTTAGAATACAAGGGAGGGTTGGGAGTATGAGAGGGTGGGATGGGGGAGTTAACTGGGCCTGTTTAATTTATGGCTCTTTTTATGCTGTCAATATGTGGCTAAACAGCTACAAAGGGAGATGCTGAGGAGATGAGTGGCTGGTTTAGAGAAAGTGAAAGTAATTGGAAGTAGTGTCGGCGCGGGAGGGTGATTGACAGGTTGTGTGCAACATAGTAACTGTATAGATAAATGAGTAACTGCATGTATAAATGAGTAATTGTATGTATAAATGAAATTCATACACACAGTTACTCAGATAAATGGATTTTTCCCCTCTCTATTTATATTCACCCATATTGCATATAGATAGATAGATAGATAGATAGATAGATAGATAGATAGATAGATAGATAGATAGATAGATAGATAGATAGATGGATGGACAGGCAGACAGACAGACAGACAGATAGAAGGAAAGAATAGTTGAGTACCTAAAGGCCAGTGGGGCACAGGACCCAAGGCAGCATGGGCTCACAGTGGGAAGGTCATGTCAGACAAATCTAATAGATTTCTTTGACTGGGTGACCAAAGTAGTAGACCAGGGAGGGGCTGTGGACATGGCCTACCTAGACTTTAGCAAGGCATCTGACTAAGTCCCACACAAAAGATTAATAGTCAAATTAACTAGCTTGGGAGTGGTCCCAGGGTGGTAGCCTGGGTAAAACATTGGCTAGACAACAGGACACAGAAGGTAATTGTAAATGAAGTCCACTCTGAAGAAAGAGGGGTTACTAGTGGGGGGTACCCGCAGGGTTCAGTATTGGGTCCAGTCCTTTTTAATGTCTTCATAAGTGACATTGCAGACTGACTGGAAGGAAAAGTATGCCTCTTTGCAGATGACGCAAAGATCTGCAACAGGGTTGATACACAAGGAGGCATGGAAAGGATGAGAAGGGACTTGGCAAGGTTGGAGGAATAGTCAGAAATACGGCAGCTAGGATTCAATGCAAAGAAGTGGAAAATAATGCACCTGGGAAACAAGAACCCAGGGGAAGAATACACAATGGGGGGAGGTAGTAACAACAACAAAAAAAGGAAAGGGACCTGGGGGTAATCATATCAGATGACCTTATGGTTAGCAAGCAATGTGAGAAGGCAGTAGGGAGGGCTGGAGGTATACTGGGATGCATAGGGAGAGGTATCAGCAGCAGAAAACAGGAAGTTGTTATCCCTCTATACAGACAGTTGGTGAGACCCCATCTGGAGTACTGTGTCCAGTTCTGGAGACCCCATCTCTGCAAGAACATAGACAGGATAGAGGCAGTCCAGAGAAGGGAACTAAATGGTGCAGGGTCTGCAAGAGAAGCCAGATGAGGAGAGACTAAAGGAGCTTAATATGTATACCCTTGAGGAAAGAAGGGAGAGGGGTGACATGATAGAAACTTTTAAGTACCTCAGTGGAATCAACAAAGTCCAAGAGAGTAGCATCTTTCAGAAAAAGAGATGTGCAAGGACAAGGGACACAATTTAAAGATGGGGTGGTGTTTCATGGGCAATGTGAGGAAGTATTATTTCACAGAGAGGGTAGTGGATGCATGAAACAGCCTTCCTGAGGAGGCTGTGGGGTCTAAAACTGTGGGAGAATTCAAGAATGCATGGGACAGACATAAGGCAATTTGTGTGGGGGATAGGAAGAAATAGGCTTTTGGTTAACTAGGATCTGTGGCCTATCCTGTAGGAAGGGAAATGGGCAGACTAGATGGGCCAAGCAGTCCTTATCTGCCATCAAAGTCTATGTTTCTATGTAGATATAGTGCCATGGTAGTGGCATTGCATGGCCACTTCTATGTTAAACTCCAAATTGTGCACTTCAATAACTTTGCAACCATTCATCTGATATTCCTGAGATTTTTCATGTGCTGTCTGGTACCATAGATCTCTGGATCTGGCAAGTTTTGTTCCAGTCAGATGTGCAGTTGTGGTGCTTTGGGAGTGCCAAAAGTCTGAAAAATCCTCATTTTTTGGGCAGATTCTTTGCTTGTCTCTATAGCCCACACAGTTTGTGGTTCTGGTGTGAAATTTTCCAGGTATATGGGGACTGGGTCACTGAAGTGCCTTTTGAAGGTTTGGTGAAAAAATATAAATCTGTTCAAAAGTTATTTAACTTTTAAGTTTCCCATTATAGCCCATGGGGAAAAAAATATATGCTAGACATGAAAACATTCGTGAAAGCACTTTTTACTGCCGCAAATGGATTTTGTACTTTAGTGCTGCTGCCATCTTGTTTTCTGTTAGTGACAGCAAAAAAAACACTGTAATTTAAAAAATAATGCCCCATGATAAATGCCTACAGCTGTGTTTTCCTAATTGAGGCCAAAGAAACATGCTCCTGGCATTCATTTTTAAAAAGAATGGTCAGAAATATGTTTTCAGTGTTTTGGTCGCTGGAAGTGCTGCAAATTATGAAGATTTTCATGAAACAGAGTGGCAATTTTCATATAACTAACAGCACTGTTTTGTGAAAATTGCAGCAATTTGCAACACTACCTCAATGGGAAAACCCATTGATACCAGTCAAAACCACTAAAAGCTTTTCTGGCATTTTTTGGCTGAAATAATGCCAGAATCCTGTTCCTCAGCCACCGCTTAGGTAAACAGCTGTTGATGTTTACCTAATAAAAGGAGTTTTTCTCCTTTTACAGCCTCAAAAGGGGCTAAGGCATGAATTATTTAATAAAATTGTTTGTGCTGACATCGGAGTGCCCAATCCTCATGTCGGCAATAGGAATACCCTTCCCCTGACACTTGCCACTGTGGGACACTGGGGAACCCACCCCCAGTGTCCTGATACATATTACCTGTTAAACAAAGAAAACAGTCCCCTGACATGTTTTTTTTACACCTGGAAAGAAGAAAACAGTGCCTTGTCATTTCCCCATTCCCCTACTCATCCCGACCCTCCCACTGAGCAACCCACCTCCCCACACACCCTTGCTTTATTCTTACAACTGGAGACTGTCGGCTGCAATCTTCTGTGGACCAGGACACGTCTGCACTCTTCAAAGCCAAACTACAAACTGAAGAATCAAGTTAAGTGTCATATAATCACTGTCAATGGTGTTTTGAACTTATATCTCAGCCATTTTTTTGTTCAGTATATTTGCACCAAATTTTCAACCTGGGCTTTTTAAGACCCCAACTCATGGAAACTGGCACAGTCATTTCATTACTCAGTCCCGGAAGGTGATTTTGCAGTCGTTGTGTAGAATGACTTTTTGGGGCCAAGTAATGAACTGGCAGTGCCACTGATCATGAGGTGGGGTCCCAAAAATCTTATGTTGAAGACTTGGTGCAAAAATACGAAAAAATGCCTGAGTTACACGCACTTGCTGAAATTTTCCTATGCATGCACAAAACTTTTTAATATTTTCACTCCAAATTTTCAGCATTGTCATTTTTTCACACCACCTCATGAACAGTATGGCTGTCATTTTTCACATCCTGGCTGAAATGTGTTTTCACTACTGTGGAGCAGAATGGCAGGTACGCTGTGTGAAATCACCTTTCAGGGCTGATTACCAAAATGACAGTGCCACTATTCATGAGGTGAGGTCCCCAAAAGATCATGGTCCAGATATTCAAAAGGGTTGTGCATGGCGCAACAGTGTTGCACCATGCACAACCCACTGATGTGCCCTGGTGCGATATTTAAAAGGGAAAAGTGCACCTGCACAAATCCCGATGCACCGGGGCGCATCAGTAATGTATGCAGCCACAGGTGGGGGTGTGCCCAGCCATAAAACTGCACAGCCGATATTCAGTCGGGCTGTGCAGAGTTACTCTGGCGCAACCTCTACCTGCGCCTGCCTGAAATTTCGTCAAAAAGATCAAGTCGAGGGCCACCCACAGGTGAGCTGCCGCATTGCAGGGTGCAACACAGCAGCTGCCACATGTGGTGGCCCTCAGTATTCCAGTGCCCCCATGCCCGATCGTGGCCATAATGTAATTCTCCCCTCCCAGCAGCCCAATCGCGGACATACGGTGCATCCCCACCCCCGACTAGCCCGATCGTGGGCATACTGTACATCTCCCACCCCACCTAGCCTGATGGGGGCATGCAGCCATCTTCCACCCCCACTAGCCCAATCATGGGCATATTATAAAGGTCCCCCCACCGAGTAGCCTAATCACGGGTGGCATCCTCACCCCCACATCCAAGTCCTGGTGATCTGGTGGCCCCACCCCTCCTGCCCATGGAGCCCCACCACCCCGCTCCCCCATCAGCTGGTGGGTGGTAGCACCCACCTGCCTGCTGCCCCACGCCCACCGACTGACAGCTTGGTGGGGCTGCCGCCCAGTGGTTCAGATCATGAGCCAATGGGCATGCAATTCCATATTGTACAAGGCAGTCCAGATATGTGAATGAATGAATTCATTCATATATCCGGACTGCCTAGGTAAGTATGGGTCGCACACCCATTGGCTCATGCTCTGACCCAATGGGCATGCAGCCCCACCGAGCTGTCAGTCGGTGGGTGGCAGGCGGCAGGCGGGTGGTGCTGCTGCCCACTGGCTGATGGGGGCAGCGGGTGGTGGGGCTCCGGAGGTGGGTGGAGGCTACTAGATCACCAGGGATTCTGGATGTGGGGTGAGGATGCCGCCGGATTGGGCTACTCGGGGGTGGAGGGACCCTTTATATTATGCTCATGATTGGGCTAGTCAAGGGGGATGTACAGTATGCTCACGATCGGACTAGTTGGGGGGTGGGGGATGTTAACATTATACCCACGATCGGGCTACTGGGGGGAGTTTACATTATGCCCGATTGGGCTGCTGGGGAGGGAGGGAATACTGTTCTGCCCACGATCAGGCTGCAGGCGGCGTCAGTCCCCGATGGCTGCTGCCTGGCTGGGTGCCAGGCACAAGTCATCGTGGATCGGCGCACCTGCATGCTAATGGCATGTAAATGGGGCCGTAATTAGATGCAAATGGACCCCATGCACCTTGCATAAATTATGGCTCCATTTGCATGTCCCCTTTTGAATATTGCAGGTGCTGTGCATGGCACAATGGAACTTGCACTACCGCATCTGAATGCTCCACTCTAACCACTTGCAGTGGTGCAGTTCCACTGTGCCATGCACAGTGGGTGTGGCCTGGGGGTGATATTCAAAAAAGTTGCTCAATAGCACAACTCCGTTGAATATCGCCCTGGCCACACCCCTGCGCAACTTTTTTGGGCAGCACAAGGGCTTGCACCACAGAATGGTGCAGTTTGAATATCTGGCCCCATGTTTAAAATTTGGTGAAAAAATTCCTGAAAATGCCCACGTTATGTGCGTCTGTTGAATTTATTTCACACGTGCATAACTTTGTTACTCTTCAATATTTTGCCACCAAATTCTCAACATAGCCATTGTTTCACACCACCTCATGAATAGTATAGCCGCCATTTTCCACATCCTGCCCAAAATGTGTTTTAGCATATGAGGCACACAATGGCATTGTAGTTGTGCATAATAATGTTTTGTCTTGCATTTCAAAATTTCTCTGTACAGTGGCACATGAGGTGGGGTAATAAGATGGCTATGCTGACAATCTAGTCACTGTAGTTTGACACATGGAAGCACAGGGCCCAGTGGACCCTGCACTTCTGCACCTACATACATATGCACATCTAGGGAGGACCCTGTACTCCCACAGTAAAGTAAGAACACTATTATACTATCTTGAAAAGAAGGGAAATACATTGCAAAACCTCCATTAATGCATCTGTTAGGGTTGATAGTACTGTGAAAAAAGTCTTGAAATTTGATGTTAGGGTTACCAACCCTACCACTCCATCCCTACCTCCCCACACTCCACACACCAACAGGTGTCGGGATTTACCTTTGGGTCATTAGGCCTCACTGTCACCCCATTCTCCTATACTGTACTGTCTCAGCTTCTTTACACATGTAATGGGGTGAGAGCTAAGGCCGATGACCCCAAGGCACACCCCAATGACTGTTGATGTGTGGAGGGTGGGGTGGTGGGGTGGTAGGTTTGGTAACCCTAACACTGAATTTCCAGACTTTTGTCACTGTACTATCAAACCTAACTAATGCATTAACAGAGTTGTTTTGCAATGAATATAGATATCTCTCTCTCTCTCTCTCTCTCTCTCTATATATATATATATATATATATATACACATATATTTATTTCAAGAGTGTGATAAATGGAGATATCTTCACTGGAGTGTGATAAATGATGATGACATCAGAACTGTGATGATGAATGCTGTTTATCCATACTGTGCTGATGTCACCACTCACTCACTACAACCTGCATTCTAAATGAAGCCGCTTCATTTTCTCTTTCTCACTGAAGCAAGTTACTCAGTTAGCATTGCAAAGTACACCCACCTGTGTGCTGTACTGTTTCTGAGACGCCTAGCCCATTAATGTGCTAATATCAGCTTCATTACAGCCTACATTCTAAATAAAACTGTTTCAGTTTCTCTTTTTCACTGAGGCCTGCAAGTTACTCAATTACCATTGCAAAGGTAACTCACACACACTTACACCACACACATAAAGAGCAGAAAGCACACAGAAAAAATATTTCAAAAGCTCCCACCCCTGTTGTATAAATATCACACATGATGTGCAGATTGTTTGCTAAATAAAAATATTCTCACTTCTGCAGAGTGAGCTCTGGATACTCTCATTCGTGGCTTCGGCACTCATGAGTATCCAGAGCTCACTCTGCAGGAACGAGAATATTTTCCATATCACACGCCTGCCCATTATATGTGTGTGTGTGTGTGTGTATATATATATATATATATATATATATTTATACAATAGAGGTTGAAAAATAACACTCTGAATAAATGTAGTTATTTTGCCTACTATTGAATATCACTGAGCTGACATAGAGAGTGTGGAATATCACCATGAATATTCCACAATGTCTATGTCACCTAAAAATATTCCACACTGACTACATCACAAAACCTAACTGCAAATGAAACAGAACGGAAATTCTTTCCTTACTAAACAATGATTAAATTGATAGAGAACATGTGAACACATGAACCCACAAATAATTTGTGCTACCTGTAGATTTGCAAATGCTGCATTCCATGTTGAAAAACTAATCTCTCAGAGATAGTGCTGACAATCAGAAAACATAGCAGGAGTCATTAAACAACCTATAAAAAAACAAATAAAAAAATGGACACAATTGAAGTAATGAAAAAAGCTGATAAAAAATGAACAATATACAAGAACAACAAGAACAACACTAGGTAAATAAGCTTTCATTAAAAAAACACACAGCGAGTTCAACATGTATAATGAAATCGAACTCAGCTGTAGTCAATTTGAAGCTGATCTAGAGCCACTCGAAGATCCAAACTTAAAAAAAGAAATGATTGCAACGAAAATAAGACCAGAATATAAACCAGAAGCACAGAACAAAGAAGAAATAAACACATTATAAACTCATTTATCAAAAGCACAAAAAAATGAAAGCACAAGAAAAAAGACAGAAAATGATGTAAACCATTTTCAACAGTATTTACTGGAAAAACACAACATAACCGAATTATTCCATTACATGCCAGAACAAAAATTAGATGTTACTTTGCCAATACTTCATATCTATGCAATGAGCAGATAGACAAGAATACAAACCTTTAACCATCAGATCCAAACTGCAAAGCATAGAACGTTATCTGAAAGAAATGGAGTACCCACATGACCTGTCAACATCAAACTATTTCAGTAAAAGTTGTTCTTTCAAAACAAAAATTATTAAAAGAACAAGGCAAAGGCAATCAGCCACAAGCAGCTGACGAACTCACAGATACAATTATTGAGCAACTATTTGAAAAAGACATTCTCAGTCCTAAAAATCCACAGACACTCCTCAACACAATGTGGCTTGTAGTGACAATGCACTTCGGATTAAGGGGAACAACTGAAACCCGTAATCTCCAGTGGGGAGATGTTAAAATAGTAAAGGATGAACATGGTACCCTGTACCTTGAATATATACAGGAAAGACAAACCAAAACTCGAACGGGAATTAATCCAAATGATGTCAGACAACTAAAATCAAGAGCTTACCAAACAAACGATCAGAAAAAATGCCCAGTGAATGATTATTTGATCTATATAAGCAAAAGACCTATTAAATGCAACCAGGAAGATACACCATTTTTCTTAGCCATCAATCACATCACAAAATCAAACTATCCAACTTACTGGTATAAAAACCAACCACTTGGTGTTAATTACATCAGCAAAATTGTTAAAACCATGATCACCAGTGCTGGAATCCACACCAAAAAACGACTAACAAACCATTCTATACATAAGTATTTAGTACAAAAGTTAACCAACTCCAACGTTCCTGCAAATGAAATTATTTAAATTTTAGGACATAAAAAAATCCAGTCTATCAATACATATTCAAAGCTAAGTGATGAAAAGCACAAAAATATCTCTAACATGCTCAGTAATATGATGGAACCTGTACCATCTACATCTTTTCAACAATACAAACAAAACCCAGTAATAAGCATCATTTTCTTGACCACCACAGAAGAACAGAAGCCTAGTGCTGACATAAACTAAAAGCCACAGACAAGCAGCACCTTTTCTTCACATACCTACAGCTATGCAAAAAATCTGCAAGAAAACACCCCATTTTAATTCCCAACCAATATGCCAGCAAGCTTCAACTACCCCACCATACATGTGGAAAAGATCACCTTCAATATTATACAGGGTATTGAACTGATATTTAGGTACCGTATAACTGTTACCACTAAATGTAATTAAACATGTTAACATATACTTTTTCCCACTTTATGACAGAACCACAACACGAACATGGAAGGAAACACAAAGCACCTGTGATCTCATCAGATAGCGACTCGGACTAAAAAGGGACCAGTATCACTGAAGAACGAACCAGCTGCAAGAAATCAAACAACTAAAAACGAAAAAACTACACTGAGCAACGCTTACTTTAATTTCATTTTTGCTCACTGTGAGAACAGTTGGAATAACTAAATAAAATAAAAAAGTTATGTAGAAAAGTATTCAAAATACAAGCTATCCAACGAAAAAATAATAAACAATGTAATGTTATACTGCTAAACTAAGCAGAACACATATATAAATGTTATTCTACATATTCTTTTACTAAAACACTCTGAAGTTTATGTTCAACACACAAATAATTACTGTGTTACGTGTCACAACAGACTTCTGAATCAACGGCACTCATATAGCACTGCAGTAATAACAGCACACAATATCCACAACATGAACTCTGTGGTACATTATCAATCTATCACTGTCACTACAGAAGTTAAATATATCATAGTTGAGTAACATACAGCAGTAAGAACTGTAGAACTATAACGCATACAAATCACACACAAACCTCCAGGAAACGCTGAAACTCTGCAGCAACTGACAACTCCACCTCCAAACCACAACAACCAATAGAACAAAATGCACCAGGCACCAAAACGACCACAAACCAATCAAAGCTCTTGACAAACACCATTCATAAATGTAAACCAATGACTAAATCGACACCACAGCAACCAAGCAGAGCACACACACCTCTCCCACACACTACTTCATTCATAAAAACCAAACAATGGCAGCAGAACTCAGTGACACTAAATACCCCATACTCTACACATAAAAAACATTACCACACATACCCTATTGTATAAATCGCACACATGATAGGCGACCTGTGAAATATGGATAATATTAGCACTCGTGCAGAGTGCCCGGAGATAATATCACTCGTGACTTCGCCACTCGTGATATCACAGTGTACTCTGCACTCGTGCTAATATTATCCATATTCCACAGTCGCCCATCATGTATCCCCTATTTTTATATATATGTATATATTTTTTTTTCTTCAGCGCCATGCATTTCTGCTTAAAGTTGAACCAGCATAATATTCTGTATTGGTCTACATATACAGCCCCTGATGCTTTGCATTATGGGGGATGTCTGATTTTTGTATTTCTTTCAAACTTGGCTTCCCGGTCAATGCATTTTGGGGTAATCATTGAATCAATGCTTGGGTACTGAGGTTCTTTGTTTTTCAGTTTGTTTTTTGTTTATTGGGTTCACCGCAACATAACCCAGATAGACCATCTTAGGGTAGCTGGTTCATTCCACTGGGGGTGTCATACAAATGAGGCACGCTGATTAGTTCTGGTAGGATGAAACACGTGTCTGTGTCTTTCTGTTGGCACCCTTTGTAGACTGTGTGAGAGGCCTTTCAGCACCATGCATATCTGCTTAAAGTTGAACCAGCATAATATTCTGTGGTGATTTGCATATACAACCCATGATGCCTTGCATTATGGGAGTATATGTGATTTTATATATATACATATATATATATATATATATATATATATATATATATATATATACACACATATATTAATTATAGCGGCATGGCAGTGCCACTATAGTTAGGGTTGAGTACCCCATTTAAGGTTAAAGTGTGAAATTTTGCATCTTAATAACTTTGCCACCGTATAATGTATTTGCCTGAAATTTGGCAGACAAAGAGCAGTACCATAGATCTCTGAATCTGCCAAATTCTGTAATGGTTGGATATACAGTTGCAGAGTTATAAAGTGACATTCTGTAGCACATTTAAACTTTTTTGTGCATTCTTTGCTCACACCTACAGGTCGCACGGTTTGCATGACCAGTCCAAAAACTTCAGGAAGCATGCAGCCAGGGTCCCTGATGTGTCTTTCAAAGATGCCGTGAAAAAATATTAAACGGTTCAAACGTTATTCAAAAAACAAGTTTCCCATTATAGTCAATGGGAAAAGTTAACAAAAAGTTCAACAGTGTTGCAAATGCAGTTTTTAGTGTTGTAATTGAACCCTGTAGTGTCATGAGTCAGCCATTTTTTTCAGTTAGTGGTCATAGAAATGCTTGGCATTTAAATTTGGGACCCTCTAGGGACACAACTCTTTTTGTGTTCACCTAGTCGGAACCTGAGGATGCTAGCCATGTCTTTTTTTTGGGGGGTTAAACACCCCAGAAATATATTTCTGAAATGTTTATAAAAAGTAGTGTCGCAAAGTAGTGTCACACTTATGGCACTTTTATGATTTCATTTATGAAAGTGTCATGATTTGGGACACTGTTTTGCAACACTATGCCTAAAATGACAGGAATTCTTTGCCACCCTGCTGCAAAACAATGGTTTGGTCTTTTGGGCTGAAATTTGGAGGGACGAAAGCCAACATCCCACAGATGAGCATATTGGTGGTTTAGTGACAGAATATTGCATGGATGGAAAGTTATGGTGCTCCAAAGTTGACGCTTTTTCCCATAGACTAACAAGGCAGCATCCGCCGTGCCTTTTGGGGCCCGTATTTCGGAAATGCTTCGAAATATGGACTTTTTGTCAGAAAAATGCTTAGCCCCCCACTAGGGGGCTAAGTACAAAACTAGCCAGGAAAGTCATAATTTATATGAAATTTAAATTTTTTTTCTGTGTTGTACGGTTCCTGAGATATAAGCAATTTAGTATTCCAAGTGCTTATTTCCTGCTCCGAGGCCCATTATTATGCATACATTCTTTGTATTCACTGTGTTTCTTTATGCAGCTGTTGGTGACAAAAAGGGTGTGTGCTTTTGTTACTGTCACAGTTAGCATTCCCACTTGTGTTTCTGTAACCGTTTGCGTTAGCGTTCTCATTTATTCCACCATGTTTATTACCCTTTTCCTTTTTGTTTGAGCTTGCATTTGTGTTACTGTTACCATATGCATTTCCATTACTGTTTCTGTTTGCGTTTCATTTTGCATCACCATGGGTATTATTATTTACGTTTGTGTACACGCTTCCATTTATGTTTCCTTTGGCATCATTGTTGCTGTTACTGTTACCATTGCATTTCCTATTGCGGTACCTTTGACCATGCACATTACCATTTGAATTTCAGTATGCACTTGAGTTTGCGTTCCATTTGCATTACCATTCCCATGTACTCCACCATGTGCGTTACCCTTTGTGTTTTCATTTGCACTTGCGTTTGCATTACTGTTAACATTTGCAATCCCATTACTGTTTTTGTTTTAATTTTGTTTTGTGTCACTGTGTGCATTACCATTTGCTTTTGTGTACGCACTTCTATTTGCGTTTGCGTTGCCTTTGTTGTCATCATTGGTGTTACCGTTAGCATTTGCATTTCCTATTGCAGTACCGCGACCATGCCTATTACCATTTGCATTTCTGTACGTGCTTCCGTTTGCGTTTCCATTTGTGTTACCATTCCTATCTATACCACCGTGTGCATTACCCTTTGCATTTTCGTTTGCGCTTGCATTTGCGTAACTGTTAACATTTGCATTTCCATTACTGTTTTTGTTTGCGTTTCCTTTTGCGTCACTGTGTGCATTTCCATTTGCGTTTGCGTACATGCTTCAATTTGCATTTCTGTTTGTGTTTCCTTTGGTGTCATCGTTGTTGTTACCATAACTGTCTGCATTTCCAATTACGTTACCGTACCATGTGCATTACGGTTTGTGTTTCCTTACACACTTACGTTTGTGTTTCTGTTTTTATTAACATTTGTGCTTGTGTTTGTATTACCGTTTGCATTATTGTTTACATATGCGTCACCATGTGCGTTAGCATTTGCGCTTGCGTTTGCATTGCCGTTTCTTCACTATTTATAGTGTACATTCTCAAAAAGAAGGGAAATTCATGGTAAAAAACTCTGTTTAATGCATCAGTTAGGGTTGTTCCACAGTCACAAAAGTGACAAAATTCGATGTTAGGGTTCCCACCACCTTGCACCCCACCAACAGCCATCGGGTTGTGTGTTGGGGTCGTCGGTCCTAACTCTCACCCCATTCTCCTATACTGCACCACCTCAGCTTGTTTGCACATGGGATGGGGTGAGAGTTAGGACCAATGACCCCAACACACATCCCAATGCCTGTTGGTGGGGGCAGGGTGGGGCTGGGGTGCAAGGAGGTGGGAACCCTAACATCGAATTTCCTCACTTTTGTCGCTATGGAACAACCCTAACTGATGCATTAAACATATTTTTTTGCCATGACTATAACTATATATATATATATATATGTTATAAGGGTTATGCAATGCCTCCATTGAAAATATCTCTGATATTTTCCCTGAGTGCAGTTTGACCTTTGACATCATGAGTGGTGAAGCCATGAGTGTGCCATAGGTCAAACTGCTTGAGGGGGAAAATATCTGAGATATTTTTGATGGAGGCATTGTATGTTCCATTTATGCAATGGGCCAAGTTTTTTTTATCGGTTTAATTTTAATTTTTTTAAAACAGGTATGTCTTTATTTATTTATTTTTATTTCCGGATGACTGAGCGGCGTGTTCTGTAAAACTGAACTTTTGCATCAGGATGCTGTGCAGTTGTTCTGATGGGTTGAGTGGTAAGAGTAAAAAAGAGAGAGTTGGTCACTTTTTTGTGTGCTGGGGTTTGAAGGAAGTGAATGTTTTGTGTGCAGTTAAAAGTTTTTTTTCAATATTTGAAGTGAAAGAATTTGGGGTGTGGGAGACAATGAAAATGATTCAGTGTGTTTTGTTTGGTATTTTGGACCTTTAGGAGAAATGGTAATTAACAGTGTATGAAGCTGAAAGTCATTTTTTTTAAAATAAGTTATGGTGAAAGAGCAGGAGAAAATGAAACTGTTCTGTGTGCTGCTGGAGAGAAATGAAACTGCTGGTGGGAGCTGGAATGCAGGTGAGCAGGTGCATTCTGATTGTGCTGCTCATGCTGCCAGTTCCCACCAATCAAAACCTTTGTGAGCAGGTGTGCTGAAGTGCAGATAGTGCCTGGTTATTACCTACAGTAAGGATAAATGACCTACAGAGAGGACAAACACGTTATTCTCACTGTAGGTCTGACCAGCCAGATATACTGCTGTTATTTACCACTTTTATCCTCACCCCCATTGTGTATATATATTATATAGGGTGGCACAGTAGTGCTCCTATTTTAGGTTTGAGCAGACAGTTTAATGTTAAGCCCCAATATTTGCACCACTGTATCTGTAATGTAAGTAGTTTAAAATATATTTATTACATGAAAGTTGTTAAGTACACTTTTTTTTGGAGTGCTGTGCCTCATATTCTGAGGAACCTATTATGAGAATATTTGCTTGTTATGTGACCTGGAGTGTGAATATCATGATTGGGCATGCACTTGAGCACACACACACACACACACACACACACACACGCACACAAGCACACACGCGCACACACACACACACACACATATGCACACACGCACACACACACACACACACACACACACACACACACTTCATAAAAGGTTTTTATTGCTGTGTACCTTAGATACAGACACACACCTGCACTTCATTAAAGGCCTTTATTAGTGTGTCCCTGAGATGGTTAAGCACGCTGACATGCACTTACACTCACACTTCATGAAATGCTTTTATTAATGTGTGCCTGAGATGGGCTAGGTACACTCACATACATCTGCACCTCATAAAAGGCCTAAATGTGTGTGTTCTTGAGATGGACTGAGTACAGACACAAATATCCAGGGTGGGATTTAACTCCTAGTTATATCAGGTAGGATTTTCAAAATTAATTTTTGTTTGTATTTATTTATGTATCTTTGGTAACCAGGTGCACTGGCAACAGATGCTTTTTTTCAGGTATGACCCTGGTGCAATAGCACAACAGAAGAGATAAAACAAATAAATAAATAGACTGGGCTATTTTCAAAAGTTGGACTCCTCAGCAAAATGACAGACTGTTTTATGGTAATACACATTGAGTTTGAATAAGAAATGCTATACCAAGATCTAAATGATAGACCTGGTTATACACTTGATCTGAAAATTGTGTCCAGGAATATTTATATCTGTACTGTGCAAAGTGGACATAACTAAGATAGAGTTTTGAACACTAGACTTATAGAGAATACTGGATGGGCAACTATTCACAGCCAGTGTGTTCTGCCACAGATGGGTTCTGATTCCCTCTGACCTCAACAGTGAAGCTCGAGAGGTCCGTGGGAATCAAAACCCTGAGGTGGCAGAACACATGGGTTATGCATTAAGTTCCTGATCCTGTATTTTTTATAGTGTATAGTGTTATGTGAAATGTGTGCATTGTTTTTTTTTTCTTACACAATGACACTAACTTGTACAGTCGCTAAAGGTTCTAAAAAGCTGTTCTACCACAGAAGGGTACAATCCCAGTCCGTGACTTTTGAACTGTGGTACAACAGCATTTTGAAAAGGGTTGATTTCTATTTAGAAAATGGGTTGGGGAAATCCCTAAAGCTGATTGGCTTAGGCCACCAGCTACCCGGTCTGGTATCAGACAGTAGAGACTGGGAAATAAAAAGTACCAGTGCCACCCAACCACTCAGCTATCCCTGTGCCCACCCTGCTTCTTCAATGGCCCAAAACACCCAGTCAATTTGAAATCACCGCCATTTTTTGGGGGGCTTAGCGAGAGACACTGATGCTCCACTACCAGCCCCTTAACCATTTGTCACACAAAATCAGCGGGGCTCACTGCTAGCCACAGTACATTTCTTTTATTTTAGTACCTGTGGGTGTGAGAATGAACCGCACTCTCCAGTTAAGCAGCTGCATTTGTTCCCATGTCAGCGAGGGACTCCCCCCCCCATCTTTTGCTCACTCGCTCGTTCGCTCACAGGCAAACCATGCCACAGCCCCACTGCAATCCTTTGGTCCCTTAACCCATTTTCTAAAAACACAGGTTCAGCTAATAGCAGACAAAAGAAAAACTAGTTAAAAGTGACAGTTAATGTAGCACTAGTCTCGCAGAGCTCCTGCTTTTCCCCCATCGAGACCTGCCTCGCCACTGGAGCACAGGGTGATCCCATCAGTCGGCGACTCATACACTTGATTGTTTCCAATAAAAAACAACTGCCACCAACAGACCCACAAGCAGATAAGACACGGACACCCTCCGTGATAACAGGCACACTCTGGCACAGTTCTTGGAAAACGGTAAAAAAACAGTTATTTCATTTCAAATAAGTAGCACCAACACGTGGTGAGCTCAGCGCTACTTCATACAGCACTATGTATATTCTGTCTCGCACTCACCCCAGCTCCACGAAAACATTAACATGTCTTTTTTTTTTTTTTAAATAATCCAAGTGTTTTATTTGCCAGGTACTGGTGTTAGCACTACAAGAAAGTTTTAACTAGTAGGATGGAGGAGTAAGATGATGATGCACCAGAGAATTTAACCCTCAGCAGATTGTTTTGCAATATGTAGCTGACGGTCGGATGATTTTCTGCTGAATTGCAGAATTGTTGAATTTGTAAGGAGACTTGAGAAACTAGAGAGACCGTAGAGAAAAGGTGGATTCCTGCTTCAGTGTTGGCATGTTTTGTCAACAAGCTAACTCAAATTTATTAACAGGTATGCCAACGTTACCGGAGGGCCAATATAGAGTATTTTAATTATTTTAAATGTGCCTACTACTTTAGTTTGCCACAATAAAAAGGGTGGTGGGGGTTGCATTTTTATCTGGAAGGTGTATGTGTGTGTGTGTGTGTGTGTGTGGTTAACTGCAACAGAATGGCTCTCTGGGGAGGAGCAGCAAAAGACGGAACAGCATAAAAAAAAAGGAGGGACTACTTTACCAGCAACACTTTTTTTCCTGTTTTTTCTAGTCATATTAAACTAATTTCCTCTCTTATTATATTACCTAACCAAACATGACACATGTACCCATTTTCTAAGAGCAATAATACCCTCCAGGGTGGGCGGTATTGTGCTATACCGGACCTTCCAGGGGCTATAAGGCCCTCCGCCTGCGGCATCGGGCCTCATTACGCCCCTGGGCGGTCCGGTATAGCACAATACCGCCCACCCTGTTGGGTATTATTGCTTACATAGAACAATGCTCTACTATACACTATAATTATGTACTAGCTTTAAGAAATGGAAATAGAGCACGTTTGCTTACGTCCAAAGTTGTAAAGTTGTACAATAGAAAATTGTATCTTAACATGAGTTTTGCAAATCATACACAAACACACACACTTCATGAAAGGCATTTACTGGTGTCAATCAGAGATGGATTTGGCTGTGAGAGGAGTCATAGTGTGCTGAGCTGAGAAAAGGCATAAATAAAGACTGTTGTTACACTGTGTACCCAAGTGAACTCAACCATTCACATACATGCACAAGTGGGTGAATAGTTTGGCATTTGCACCTGTCTACAAGAATATGAAGACACATGTCAAACAAACAAAATGGAGAGGCTAACTCCAAGTATCTGACCAGAACTTAAATAACAAAAGGCAACTGCACATCAAGTTTTCATAAATACTTTTACAGTTTATTGATTATCCCCAAACAAACACTTTTTTTTTTACAAAGATACATAAATGTTTATGCACAGAAATAGACTCCTGGTCCACCCAGTCTGGTGGTTCAAACCCAGGCCCACACCAGCCTAGCACTGGCTAGATGCCCAGTACATCTATTATCCTGTAGTTCTGCTTGAACCAACCCCTCTCCTCCATTTGTTCCAAACCCTCCCCCATAAACCTCACCAGTCCTGTCTGTCTATCCCCCCCCTTAAATCTTACCACCATGTTTACACCAAAACTCAGGTGTGTTCACTACAAGAATGACATCCCTAGTTGTAAGAACTTAAGATGATCCCATCTTTTACTTCTTTTCACCGTATTCTGTACGTCTTTTACATTCTAAGTAAGCAGTAAAACCCGACAGTGTGTGGGGTGTAGGAGGATACCCACCCATGCAAGTGGCCTCATAGCCCCTGGAAGAGTGAAACATAGAAACATAGAATGTGTTGGCGGAAGGAGACAGCTAGGTCCATCTAGTCTACCGAGGATTATTTGTTTTTCTGATCCCTAGCTTATTTGTCCTTTGGTACAATGATACCTTTGTGCCTATCTCATGCCCTCTTGAAACACCCTCCAGTCATCTTTGCCCCCATGACCCCCGGTGACAGGCTATACCATGCATCCGCCACCCTCTCAGTGAAGAAGAGCATCCTGACATTGGTCGTAAACTTTCCACCTTTCAGCCTCAGTTCATGCCTGCTTGTTCTACTTCCTACTTTGAAGTGGAAGAGTTCCTGTGCTTGCACCTTATTGATGCCTTTTATGCACTTAAACGTTTTCTTCATGTCCTCCCTCTCCCGCCTCTGTTCCAGAGAGTACATGTTCAGTTCCCTCACTCTGATCTCATATGACATCTGATACAACCCCCATATCATTTTTGTCACCTTTCTATGCATTGTCTCAATTTGATCGATGTCCTTCCTGAGGTGAGGCTTCCAAAACTGGACATAGTATTCCAGGTGCGGCCTGACCACTACAGTGATAGGACCGCCTCCCTTCTCTGGTTCATGATTCTCTCCCAGTGCATCCCAGCATGCCACTGGCCTTTAGTGCTGCCATTTCACACTGTTTCCCCACCTTCAAATCATCTGATATTATGCTGCCTAGATCATGCTCCCTGTTCATGGCAGCTAGTCTTTCCCCTCCCAGGTAATATTCCTTCTTGGGATTACCACTTCCCAGGTGCATGACCTTGCACTTTTTGGCATTGAATCTCAGCTGCTGTGCTCTAGATCACTCCTCCAGCTTCTTTAAGTCTGGTTCCATTTGCTGGCCCGGTGGTCCTGAGGTTTGAGGTGCTGGACACTACACCTCATGCCACACTGGTGATCTGGATTCAGAAATGGATTCGAGTCATTTGGAGGTCAGCCAGGGAGGTAAGGATTGAGCATCTGGAGGACTGCTCTCCTTCCTTGGGGTTGGGGGATTGTGCTGCATGCATCAGCACAACAAGATGGCTTTGGCCCATGCCCAGGGTGCTTGGCTGCCTCCATGGAAATGGAGACAGCTGCTGCACCCATTGCATGGGTGAGGGTGTGGGGGAGAAAATGGAGGAAAATACCAGGACCCAGCAGGACCCATGATGGCCCCAATGTGCAAGAGGATGTACCCCTCCAAGGGGTGGGGGGGTCGTAGCCCCTGCCAGATCCACGGAGGTGGCACAAATAATGTTGTGATAAAAAAAGTCTAGTTCCATTTTGTTGGCTCCCTCTGAGGTGTTCACCCTGTTGCATATCTTTGTGTCATCTGTGAACAGACACACTTCCCCCTCAAGTCCAGTGTTGATGTCAGCTATGAATATATTGAATAGTAGCGGCCCCAGCAACAGGACACCCACTAGCCACCTCTTCCTCTGCTGCTAGTGTGTCATTTACCTGAACCCTTTGTGTTCTGCCTTGCAGCCAATTTCTTTCTAAGTTTACCACCTCCTGTCCCACCTCTGTGCAGTCCAACTTCTTTACCAGCCTTCTGTGTGGAAAGCCTGCTAAAGTCCAGATAGACCACATCCACACACAAAGCCACCCCCCACCATTACCCACTGCCTTTGTAACTCAGTCTATGAATTAGACCAGGTTTGTTAGGCAAGATCTTCCTGTCATGAAACCATGTGGTTTGGGGTCCTGCTGACCACTGGCTTCCAGGAATGCTATTATCCTCTGTTTGAGTAGAGATTCCATCATTTTTTCCACTATGGATATGAGACTTACAGGACGGTAGTTTCCCACCTCTTCCCGGCTGCCAGATTTGTGAAGTTGGACCACCGTTGCTCTTCTCCAGTCTTTGGAGACTACACTGCTCTCCAGTGATCTGGTGAATAGCTTTGCCAGGGGACTGCTAGTTCCATACCCAGTTCCTGTAATCTGAGTAGGCTCAGGGTGGGTCAGAAGTTGATCAACTGGGTGGCAAACTGGTTGGTGGGCAAAAAACAGAGAGTGATGGTAAACAGTATACAGTCAGGAGAGACACAAGTCACAAGTGGGGTACCTCAGGTATCAGTCCTGGAGCCAATCCTCTTCAATATCTTCATCAGTGACATTGCAGATGGACTGGAGGGTGAGGTCTGCCTTTTTGCAGTTGACACCAAGATCTGCAACAGAGTAGATGATCTAGATAGGGTGGGCAGAATGAGAAGAGGTCTGGAAAAACTGGCAAAATGGTCTGAAGAGTGGCAACTGGGGTTTAGCGCAAAGAAGTGCAAGATCACGCACATAGGGAAGAGAAACTCTGAAGCTACCTATAGGTTGGGAGGAGAGTTGCTGGCAATCACAAGGGAAGAAAGAGACGTGGGCGTCAATATCACAGATGACCTGAAATCATCCAAGCAGACCACTAAAGCAGTAAGTAAGGCTAGAGGGATGTTGGGGTGTATTAGTAGGGGTATCACAAGTCATAAGCTGGAGGTAATAATCCTTCTTTACAAGACACTGTTTAGGCCCCATCTAGAGTACTGCATGCAGTACTGAATGCTGCAGCTTCACAAGAACATTAACAAAATGGAGTCAGTCCAGAGAAGGGAAACCAAATGGTGCAGGGACTGCATCAGAAAACATATGAGAACAGATTAATGGAGCTCAATATGTATACCCTAGAGCAAAGCAGGGAGAGAGGTGATACTGTATGAGCAAAACATTCAAACATCTTAAGGGCATTAACAAGGTGAAAGAGTCTAACATGTTTCAATATAAGAAAAATTGCAGGACAAGAGGACACAGCATGAGATTAGAGGGAGGCCGATTAAGGGGTAGTGTGAGGAAGTTCTTTTTCACAGAAAGGGTGGTGGATGCATGGAATGGCCTACCGCAGGAAGTGGTGGATATGAATATAGTGCCAGGCTTCAAACAGGCATGGGAGAGGCATAAGGGAACAATACAGATGAGTATGAATAAATAGGCCATTGACAGAGTAAAGGCCTACGGCACATTCATAAGGTACAAAAAATGGGCAGATGGCATGGGTCTTGCTGTCCTTATCTGATATCAAGTTCTATGTTTCTATGTTTCTTCAGCATTCTGGGGTGTATTTCATCTGGTCCCATGGCCTTATGTACTTTAAGCTTGTTTAGTGCCTTTAAGACGTGGTCTTCTGTGAAGGGTCTAGTATCTACTCCTGGTCCGGGGTGCAGCTTTTTGGTATCGCAGGACCATTCCCCTGTTCTTCTTCTGTAAACACTGAGCAGAAGTACTTATTTAGGACTTCTGCCTTCTCATGGTCCCCTTCCACTGATTTTCATTTCTCTGCCATAATCCTTACTATTCCCCACTTTGTTTTCCTTTTATCCTTAACATACAGAAAGAAGGTTTTGTCATCTCTTTTTGCCCCTTCTGCTATCTTCATCTCTGTCTGGGCTTTGGCCTTTCTTATCATCCTGTTTTCCTCCTTCCTTATTTCTTTGTATAAGTTCCAATCTTCTTCCTTCCTAGTATCCGTGTATTTGTTGTAGACCCCCTTTTTTCCCCTTACTACAGTCGCTACCTCTTTGGAGAACCAGAGAGGATGTCTTTTCCTCTTTGCCTTGCTAGCCCTCCTGAAGCATTAGTCTATGGCCATCTTGATTGCTCTCTTAAGTTCATTCCGCATGTCCTCCACCCTCCATCTCTTACTTCTTTTAGGTCCTCTCTCAAACTGGTTCTCATTTTCTGTAAATCGGCCTTTCCGAAATCTAGTACATTGATTTTGGAATGATGAATGGTCGTCGTTGTGCTGACCTGGAAACTGACCATATGATTGTCGCTGTTTCCTAGATTACACCCCACCTCAAGCTCCTACTGTTTGTGAGAACTAGGTTTCTGACAGCTTTGCCTCTTGTTGGATCTCCGACGAGCTGACAAAGGCCTGCATCCTGCAAGACCAACAAGATATCCCTGCTTCTCTTTGCCACCATTAGTGAGCTCCAGTTCACGTCCAGGAGACTAAAGTCGCCTACCAATATTACTTTCCCTTTGTCTGTCATTTTGTATATTATCTCTATTAGGTCCTTGTCCCCATTTTCTCCCTGCATTGGGTACCTGTACATGATGCCAGTTCTGATGGTCGCCCCATTATCCAAGTCAACTGTTAGCCAGAATGACTCTGTCTCCCCGAGTGTCCCCTGAATCTCTGTGGCTTTTATTCCCTCTTTTTCCACCCTTTTACCCTTCCTGTCCTTTCTAAACAGGCTATAGCCTGGGATTGCTGTGTCCCATCCGTGGTAGTCTGTGAACAAGGTTTCAGTTACACCCACCCAGTCCAGCCTCTCTACCACCATTGTGACCATGAGGTCAGGAAGTATATTTGATAGGCTCCTAACGTTTATAACCATTGCTCTCCAGGAACGTATCCCCCCTTTGTTTGGGGTGCACCCCCTTTCCTTTCTGCTCTGACTTGCTGCCTTCTCCTGGTGTAGTATGTAAGTCGATGGCCTTTTGGGAAGTGGTGACTTGCACACTGGCAATTGAGATATGTGCCATCCCAAACTCCCCTTTGTTTAGTATAAATTACCCACATAGATATCACATTTCTGGCCAAGCACTCGTGCCCCTTCCTTGGTTATATGCAGTCCATCATACCTAGAATCATCTCTCCCAGAAGCTCTACCTGTTTCCTATGAAATGGTATCCCTTTACCTGGCACCATTCACACAGCCATGAGTTCAACTCAATGATTTCATCCACTCTGACACGCTTGGTGCCACCCCCCTTATCCCACACTGGCAGGACTTCTGAGAAGGCCAGAATGGATGAAAGGAAATTTAATTTGTTGGCAAGCTCCTCTAAATGCTTTTTGGCCTCTTCCACTGTTTGATTGGCCAGGTCATTAGTCCCAAGGTGTAATACAATGTGAGTTTTATGCCCTGCTCTACACCCTATCTTTTCTATGTGGCTAGTGTCTTTTTGCACAGGGGCTCCTGGGAGACACTTGACCACAATCTCAGTTCCATTGCTAGGATTTAGGTGGGGTTCCACTCTGTGGATCATGGAATCCCCAACTATGAGTATTTTCTTTATGTCCAGAGTAGCTTTAGTATTGATTTCTGTGTTCTTCTTATCTGCCACAGGTTCTTGGTTAGTTATGCAAATAATTTTAGTATTGGTTTTAGTGTTTCTTCTCTCCATTGTGGGTCTATGGCCAGTTACGCTTATATTTCCCAAGTCCAGGGCTAGATCCAGCAGCGAGAACCTATTTTTGGTTGGGACAATGGAGTTTTGTTCCATGGTATGATTCCTGGACACTCTATCTCACCTCTCCCTCCTAACCACCTGCCAGCCCTCTGACCTGGTGACTTGTCTGTGTCTGTGACTGACTGCTTGGCCCCGGTGGTTTGGAGTCAGAAGCTGTAATGGCCTGCTGTGGTGAGCCATGCCCTGCAGTTCATGTGGTGGCTGTCACATAACACACCACACCCTAAGCGCACTTAATAAATTGATTGATTGTTTTTTGTGTGACAGAAAAAATGCTGAATAGTGCAGTGTGAGCAGTGGCCGGATGTGACAGAAGAAGATGGGCAGGAGCAGTAGGACTGCTGTGTCGGTGCTGCAAAATGAGAGGTAATCATCAAGCAGGGAAGAATGAGCTGCATACTGATTCTTAAATCTACAGCTGGGCCACTTACTTGGAGGTCGCGAGGGTCTCAATAGCAGCCCTCCCCCACACCGAAGTCGAATACAGCTGGGCCACTTACTTGGAGGTCGCGAGGGTCTCAATAGCAGCCCTCCCCCACACCGAGGTTGAATACAGGTACGCCCGGGATTTCAAATGCTTGAGGAGCTTGCCAGATTTAGTGTTGCTGTCGCTGCATAGCTGTGAACTTGGACTTTAAATTTTCCTTAACTGTTTACTGCTAAAGTGGCTAAATTTTGTTTTGTGTCCCCACATATTTTTGTTGCCTAAAATCCATTTATAAGCAGGGGTCACCACATCTACCTTGCTGCCCTGTACTGTTGCTTGTGTTTTGGCACCAAGTCATTGTTTGAAAAAAAAAGTAACCTGCCTGACTGTGTGCTATGGGACTGTAGCTACCTGCCTTTAAATAATTGAATCCTTTACCAGCTGCAATTAATCTAAATTTACCAGCTGTAATTAAAGTAAATTCCAGACGGGTTGCCTAGTTTTAATCGCAGCGTAAGACTGTAATGTGGCAGTAAATTAAGCCTGCAGAGAGACTGCTCCGGTTGCATTGTGGCGCCAGTGCAATAATTAATTAAGTCCTCCCACAAGTCAGAAACAAAGCTTAAGCCTGTGGCTAGATTGGACTGTAAACCCTCCCTCTAGCCTGAAACCACATTTAATTCTGTTCCCTTTCTCCCTCTCCCTAATCCACAGCTGGGCTACTTACTTGGAGGTCGGAAGGGCCTCAATAGCAGCCCTCCCCCACACCAAAGTCAAATACAGGTACACCCGGGATTTCAAACGCTTGAGAAGCCTGCCAGACTTAGTGCTGCTGTAGCTGCATAGCTGTGAACTTTCTCCCTGCCTTCCCCACCACCATCCTTAGTCGACATAGGGTTTTATAATGACGATCACATATTCGTCTGAAACCAATCAGCCCACTTTGCCATCTGCAGCCTATACTTGTACACCACTACACGGCACCATCTCATTTCTATTGCATTTATAAACACCTTACATTTACGGCATGACTAACATCATTTGGATCCTAACCCAAACCATCATAATGCTGACATTTTTTTCTCCATCCCACCCTACTGTCCCTGTGGAAAAGCCCCTCTCCTGGGACATCCACATCTGCTTCACTGATCACCACCTCAGTAATACACCTCTGTCATATCACCTAAATTCTTTCTCCCCAGTTCTACTCAGCACCAATTGTACCCCTAGCCTAAGCTGCACTGCAAGTGGGACCTTGTTGGCATGACCTCCCCCCACCACATACAAACACCCACTAAGTAGCCCCTATCATTCCTTATCTCCAGTCCTGTTAGCCCAACTAGTCCGTACCATCCCCATACCAGTTGGGCTCACCAAAATACCCACTAATCCACGCTTCCATCACTCTGTATCCAAATTGATCCGGAAAGCTGCTCTCCGGCATGCTCCTCCACCTTATCTCAGGGAATGTACATCCCAATCCAGGACCTCCCTCGACTAGTGTTCCCAAGGAGTGCAGGCTTGGTGGCCTACTACTGGCTTCCCTTAACATCTGTAGCCTACCTAGGAAGCTCACGCCACTCCAGGGATGGATCGCCCAACACACCCCTGATATCCTGGCCTTATCTGAAACCTGGCTCTCTAAAAATATCTCAGATGCCTCTATCTCACTCAGTGACTACTCCATCTTCAGAGCAGATAGGACAGGCAAGAGGGGAGGTGGTTGTGCCATCTATGCTAGAACATATCTGCAACCCCACTTGGTCCCCCTGCCTCCGCCTGCTCACGGCGTCCAAGCCATAACTATCAAAGTCACCCTTGCCACTCCTGGTAAACCGCTATACATTATGGTGGTCTACAGCCCCACTCACACCAAAAACATGCCTTTGATTATATTCTGTCCAGCATCACCTATCTCCCCCCCAAAAGCGAAGTGATTATTATGGGTGATTTTAATGTGAATTAGCTATCCCCTGCATCAGCCACCTACAAAGATGCTGTCCAAGCCTACGACCTTGCCCAGGTTGTCCAGTCACCCACCAGGCATGACCCCAGAACAGGGTTTTCCACTCTTATCAACCTCATCTTTATTAACCTTCCCAACCACCTCTTCAAAGTTAAAGTGCTCCCCGACGTGCTAAGTGACCACTCCCCTGTCTCCTGCTGGTGGTCGAATAAAATCACTCCCAGCTATCCTAAAGTTGCCATCCATAGGTGCCTCAAAAAAGGTGCTCTCTCTCGCCTCAAAATGTATCTCTCCTCCTGTGACTGGTCACCCGTCCACACTGTACAGACTGTAGATGCTTCCCTCACCTCCTTTATTACCACCTTCAACACTGCCTGTGACATATTCACCCCCTTCACAAAGCAGGTCATAAAAAACAGGGATAATCCATGGCTCTCCCAGACCCTCCTTGAACAGATGCACCACAGAGATAACCTCTGGCATAGGTCCCTGAACTCCCAGCTTCCCCAAGACAGGCAACTTTACAGAGAGGTAAGAAACAAATGCACTTGGGCTATTCAGCTAGCTAAGGCAATTTACTATAAGCAAGCACTCACCTCCACGTGGGACTCTGGAAAAAATTTCTGGAGCAATGTCAAGGAACTCTGCGAAAAAACCATCTCCCCTGCCCTGACACAACTATAAGTCAAGAGAGCCCTCTCCTAGGACCCTACCACCATATCCAATGCCCCAAACACCTCCTTCTCTGACCTTAGTCACATCCTACCACAAAACTTCTTTAACCCTGTCACCAATCACCCCTCTGTCACCCCTCCCACTACTACACCCCCTCCCTTCCGGCTGCGAATCATCTCCGACAAAGAGGCTAAATGCTACCTCTCCAAAGCCTTGCACAACTCACTCTACAGCAGCGACTCCCTAGAACTTAAAATTCTCTGACTAACCCTGGATGAGACCCTGCCTCACCTCACCAAACTACTAAACTACTCACTGTGCCTAGGACAATTCACTGCTCTCTGGAAAAGAGAAATTATCACTCCAATCCTAAAGAATGGGGATCCAACTACCCCTGGTAACTATACCCACTACTATCCCCCCCCCCCCAAAAGCTCTCGAAAAAATTGTGTCAGACCAGCTCACTGAATACCTGGCCAAACACAATCTGCTTTGCCATGAACAACATGGCTTCAGAACGGGACACAGCACTACCACAGTTCTACTCAAGTTTACCTCTTACATACATGAGGCACTGGAAAAGGGGTCAATAGCAGGAGCAATCTATGTTGCTCTGACCAAAGTGTTCGACACCGTCAATCATGCACTACTTCTCCACTCTCTCCCCTTCCTCCATTTTGCCCCTGAAGCTATCTCCTGGTTCAAAAACTATCTATCAGACCAGACACAACAAGTCAAAATTAGCACCACCCTCTCCTCCAAGCAACCAGTTCTAGTGGGTGTCCCTCAAGGGTCGATTTTAGGCCCTCTACTTTTCAATTTCTTTCTAAACTCCCTCCCACAGGCCTGCAGTGGAAAGCTATTACTCTATGCAAACAATGCCGTAGTATACTGGAAACACACCAATCCTAACTCTCTCCAAAATGCCCTACAAGGCTGTTTTAGAGAACTAGAATCCTGGTTCACCGACCATCAATTAATACTAAACTACAACAAGATGAAGTCTATGATCTTTGCTCACCGCCAAAACTCCTTCAGTAATGCCCTGCTATCTATCTCAAACTCACAGGGCATCTGCATTGAACAGGTCCCAAATTTCAAATATCTAGGTATCACTCTGGACACATCCCTTACCTGTCACATACACATTAAACACCTGTCCTCCTCTGTTAACACCTGATTAGGGATTCTATACAGACATAAACACTGCCTACCCCCCCCAGGCCCTATGGCTGGCTGTAACTTGCACAGTCCTTTCTTTGGTCGATTATGGGATAATAATTTATGGCACCGCTGACCAAACAGCCTTTAACTGCATCAGTCTAGCCCTAAACAAAGCCTGACGACTGGTCACATGCTGTGAAAGACAAACCCATACATGTGTGCTCCATAAGCTAACAGACTGGCTGACCTTCGAAGAGAGAGACTAAAGTACCACACTTGCCTGCAAGCCAAAAAGATGCTTATGAATCTTACACCTAAGGACCTACACACCCTCATCCAGCCAGCCCCCCACAGGAGTACCCCTAGGTGCCTGAAAAACACCTCCCTCATAGTCCCTCACTGTAGGACTTTCTGTTATTGTGCCCCCCTCTGGCTTAACACCCTACCATCCTCCATCTCCCTGGCCCCTAGTCTTGACCAATTTAAAACTGGTATCAAAAGACTTCTTCATGATTCGGTGACCTGTGGCTGACACCAACAGTCCTCCCTAGTCTGAATGTGATAGAAAACTTGCTTATCCCATGACTGCATACCTAGGCCTACATTATTGCGGTACTTAAACCTCAACTCAGGGCTAGGTAAAGTCCCTTCGAATCGGTAACCTGTCCCACCACACCTCGATGACCCAAGGGCCTCTAACAACCCTTGAGATGGAAACCAACCAATGTAAATACCCTGTACTGTGAAACTATGTAAAATATGTTGAAATGTAATATTCTGCTTTTGAGAACTATGTACAATGGGCTGGATATTCAAACTGTGCCATTCTGAGGTGCAAGCCCTTGCGCTGCGCAAAATAGTTGCGCAAGGGTGTGGCCGGGGTGATATTCAAAGGAGTTGCGCTATTGAGCAACTCCATTGAATATCACCCCCCAGCCACAGCCACTGTGCATGGCACAGTGGAACTTGTGCCACCGCAAGTTGTCAGAGTGGAGCATTCAACTTGCGGTGGCGCAAGTACCATTGCGCCATGCAAAATCATGATATTCAAAAGGTGACATGCAAATGGGGCCATAATTAATGCAAGGCGAGGGAGGGGCCATTTGCATGTGATTATGGCTCCATTTGCATGCCATTAGCATGTAGGTGCGCTGATCCCTGAGGACTTGCGCCTGGCGCCCTGCCAGGCAGCAGCCATCGGGGACCGACACCCCCTGCAGCCCGATCGCGGGCATAGTGCTCCCTCCCCCACAAGCCCGATTACGGGCAGCAATGTAGCCCCCAACATCTCCCTGGTGGTCCTGTGGACGAAATGCCCCGATCGCGGGCAGTATGTTTAATAACCCCTCCCGTTCACATCCCTGGTGGTCCAGTGGACGAAATGCCTGATGCGGGCAGAAAGTAAACTGAAACCCCGAACATCTCCTTGGTGGCTAGTGTCCCTCCCAAACCCACCCACCCACGAGGCCCCACTACCCGCTCCCCCGGCGGCGGCGGGCGGCAACATCCACCCGCCTGCCGCCCGCCGACTGACTGCCCGGTAGGGCGCCATTGGTGCAGGCAAGAGCCAATGGGCATGCAGCCTATACCGTACAAAGGCAGTCAGATTTATGAATGAATTCACAAATCTGGACTGCCTTATACCGTTATCAGGCTGCCTTCCATTGGCTCTTGCCTGCACCAATGGGATGCAGCCCACCGGCAGTCAGTCGGCAGGCAGTGACGGCAGGTGGGTGGATGCTGCCGCCACCAGCTGCAGGGGTGCGGGTGGTGGGCTTTGTGGGTGGGTGGGGTGGGGGACACTAGCCACCAGGGAGATGTTCGGGATGGGGGTTTCAGTTTACTTTCTGCCCGCGATCAGGCATTTTGGTCCACTGACCACCAGGGATGTGAACGGGAGGGGGTTATTAAACATACCGCCCGCGATTGGGCATTTCGTCCACTGACCACCAGGGATGTGAACGGAGGAGGGGGGAGCCACATTGATGCTCGCGATCGGGATGGTGGGGAGGTAACTATGCCCACGATCGGGCTGTGGGGGGCGACAGGACTGAGTTGGGGGGCCAGCCACAGGTGGCAGCTGCTGTGTGCACCCTGTAACACACAGCAGCTCACCTGTGGGTGGCCCCTCGACTCAAGCCTTTTTTGGCTCAAAGTCCTGCAGGCGCAGGTTGGGGTTGCACCTGACAACTCTGCACAGCCCGGCTGATTATCGGGCTGTGCAGTTTATGCATGGTTCCTCCCCCTCCAGTTCAGCATGCATTCATTTGCATTGTGCTGTTGCTCAGCATGTTTTCTGTGGTGCAACTGCCTCCTGCTGAATATCGCAGAATGGAGCAAGTTTGGACTTGCGCAGGCGCAACCCTATTGCGCATGGCGCAACCCTTTTGAATATCTGGCCCAATGTGTCTAAATGTAATGTTTCTGTTTTTGTACTGACGTGGAGCCATTGCAAAGGAGACTTCAACTCAAAGGACTGTAATTCTGAAATTTCAATAAATAAATAAATGTTAGCAGATGTTGTTGCCTGATAAATGTATCGGTAGAGAATGTTGTCAGCCAATCACAGGCCAGAGTCACCCTTATTCATTTTCTAATTTGTTATTAAAATTACTATCAGAACATGGTATGGGTTTCTCACCCTATTACCTCAGTAGTGACCTACCTGAATTCTGTGCATGTTTTACATTTGCGTCGTAACAATGAAATAAAGTTATACACCCATGAGCTATTGTTGGCTGTACCTTTTCATACCTAACATAATTAGCATTATTTTCCCCACTAGCAAGTCAGAAATTGTGACATGATGACTGAACTGACTGTGCAGTGAACCAGTTCTCAGGTTTCTGTTTTACTTTCTGTCCATTCATCAAGCCACTACAGTACACCTAAGTATGCATACTATTCATGCATGCCTGCAAAAGAATGTGCACCAGGAAGTTTAATGCATTCCTGTATCCAGATTGGCAATCTCTTGGAGATACTGCACAAAAAACAATGCACAAAAAGAGATCTGAGAACAAAATTGTTACTAAAAGTGAGAAGCACTACAAATAACTATTTTTTGATTGATGAAATCTGGACATAGAGGGGAAACCAACCTGACAGACATGGAGACAGCAAATACTCTGAACAGACCAAAGACCATAATGTCTGAAATGATGAGATCAGCAGACTAGAAGTGATTATGGATAAACTAAACAAGTTGTTTATTTAGCTTTCAGCATTTGGTAGAATAATTAATTAAACTTTTACTGAAATTAAGGAACTCTACAAAGAGCTGTGTGGCCTTACAATGAGGGTGAGTGATGCTGACATTAAAAAGGAAAGCACACATCAAACCAAAATAAAATTAAAAAAGCTGAAGAAAAATTAGGTAATCAGGAAAGGTGAAGTTACAGAAATAATATATTTATTATTGGCCTCAGAGAAGGGGTATAGGGTAACAACATTAATAGCTTCCTGTACATCTTCTTCATGGACATGACAGAGCCTCTGAAAGTCCTAAAAAGATACGTTATGGAAAGGACACACAAGGTCCTTAAGCCAAGACCTTCCCGTAATGAAAGACCAAGATCCAGAGTAGCCCACTCTTTCAACTTCAATTTGTCTTTTATTGTCTTTTAATCAATAGTCTCAAGCCATTAGAATATTAACATGCATAGAAATACACATGCATAAAGAAAACAGCAGGCCCAGTGGTGCTAAGGATAGAGGTGCTGGATGCCACATCGGTGACCTGGGTTCAGTGACAGACTCGGGTAGCCGGGGGTCGGCAGGGGAGGGAGAGGATGGAGCATCTGGATGACAGCTGTCCTTTTCCTGGGGAGGGATCCAGGGTAGCTTGGTGTCCTGATGAACCCCAATGGAGATCAGGGGTACTGCAGGTACACCAGCCGGCATAAGGGGCAGAGTGCAGCAGACGCCAGTAGGGCAGCCTTTCGCAGACATCATTGCATGCTGCACTCCAAGGGAGAAACAAGAAAAAACCCTGGTGGCTGGGTGAGGTGATGGCTGGCCTCCCGAGGCAGACACCCCACATGCTCAATGCCAGCCACATTCCCAACCCTACCCCCCCTTTAGGAATCCTCAGCCTCCTCCTGTATGGGTCCAGCAGGAGAGGAGGGGATCCTGATCCCAATATTTCAGTCTGAGGAGTGGTTCAGGTGAGCAGTTAGGGGTAAACGCCAAGTGAGTCAGCCTGAGAGATGCCCTGCACCACCAGGTGAGAAATAAAGTTTGAAAAAAAAATAAAATAAAGAAAATAGCAATAAACAAATACAATTAATTAAAACATTGCATGTTCACATTACCTGAAAATTCACAGCTACTTAGACAGACCAGCTTTCTTTATGCATTTTGGTCTTTTTTTTCCTCTAGCCAAAATGCATTGCATACCATCCAGCCTAATATTATAAGGGAGCAGCAAATATTGGCGAAAAAGAAGACCCAGTCAGGCTGGGTTCCATATCATAATAGCGTGGAAATAATGGCGACGGCAAAAGATGGCGAATAAAACTCAGTGAAAAAATATCTACCAGCAGTATAGCAACTACCCAAACTGCTCACAGCTATACTGATTTTCTGTTGGGGGCTTGCTCCCCACACCTAACTACTGTATTATATCTATCTATCTCTGGTGGGAGGGCACATCTTAGGGAGTGGGAGAAACTCAGGAGGGAGGATATTCTCTGAGGGAGACAACTCGGAGAGGGAGAAAAGGGGTGGAAAATCAATATTGCCACTCGGGGGGAAGTGGGGGAGCAGGTGGAGACACAAACTCCAGGACAGAGAGAAACTCAAGAGCAGAAAAAAAATGAAAGAACTCACAGCTTTGGACCCATCTGTACCGCACATCCCACAGACACATAGCTGGCAACTCTAACTGCCATGCTATGCTGGCAGCACAGCCCACAGCGCCTGCACTACATCCAGCAACTCCTCGCTTTTTCCTCCTTTCTCATTCTCACTCCTTTGCAACTCTCATTATTTAAACCCTCCCTTTATTCTGCACTACTCCCTATTTCCACAAGCGCTCAAACTGAGTTGCTCAATTTGAGTCGCTCAGTTTCACTGACCCACATAACAGGATATCATCATGCTGCCATAAGAAGAAAAAAAAACAGTTCTCTAGAGAAAACATCTGTTACAGTAATTATAGCTTTCAGCGTCTACCCATGACAGACCTTTTCTCCTCCTCAGGGGGAGAGGAACTTAAGTTATGGCAGACAGGCTTCAAGGGGCCCAGGATCAGTACCATGGTCTATTCTGACCAAGTCAGTAAACCAGCCAAAACTCAGTCACAAGGCCAGGAGGGGAGTCAACTAAAGTAACTAAAAATGGTCTGCCTCCCTAAGAAAACTCTAAATAAACCTAAGTAAACCCATAAGGGCAAAGCTCTATTAAACTTACTTACAGCAGGCAAAAAAACAACCACTTATTCGGCTCCATCAAGGCCCTATAGACCAGACCAGCCCAGCCCCCATACTACTGTTCATTTTATCCCATCTCCTTACCCTATGACCTCTTAAGGGCCAATATCTTAGCCACAGGGTCCCTCCCCCATACTAATGGGGCAATAAGTATTATGACAGAAATGTCCCATATACAATTGAGGAAAACCCCTATCAAGCATCCACCGGTTTTCAAAATCCAGTTAACCTGTTTGGATCATTTTCAAAGTTAGACTATGACAAAGTGTCAATCAGTGCAGCACCGGGGCCCCACAAGGTATAAAGTTACACAGACTGCTGGCCAGGGCAGCATCTTAATGGACCCTTCCTTCCTTTTGGCAACACAGTACTAACAGAGGCCAGCGTACTGGTTTGCCAAGTCCATAAAGGACCTAGGCTGACATTTCTAATAAACCAGTTATAGTACCCTTCTCCCATTCATAGGTGTAGAGACCCAGAAAAGCCCATATGGCAGCAATGCATAGGGCAGTTCCTGGTCCTGTCACAGCACATGCTTTATAACCTCTCTGACTCTTTGTTTTACCTCTACAACTTCCATACAAAGCACATAGTTGAATCTTTGTAACATAGAAACATAGAAGTTTATGGCAGATAAGAACTGCAAGGCCCATCCAGTCTTCCCATTTCTTTTTCTACCTTATAAATGTGCCATCGTCCTTTGCTGTCAGTGGCCTATCTATTCATACTCATCTGTATTGCTCCCTTATGCCTATCCCATGCTTGTTTGAAGCCCTGCACTGTATTCATAGCCACCACTTCCTGAGGTAGGCTGTTCCATGCATTCACCACCCTTTCCGTGAAAAAGAACTTCCTCACATTTCCCCTTAATCAGCCTCCCTCTAATCTCATGCTGTGTCCTCTTGTCCTGCTATTTTTCTTATATTGAAACATGTTAGACTCTTTCACCTTGTTAATGCCCTAGAGGTGTTTGAATGTTTCTATCATATCACCTCTCTCCCTCCTTTGCTCTAGGGTATACATATTGAACTCCGTTAATCTGTTCTCATATGTCTTCTGATGCAGTCTGTGCACCACTTTGGTTGCCCTTCTTTGGACTGCCTCAATTTGGTTAATGTCCTTGTGAAGGTGTGGCCTCCAGTACTGCATGCAGTACTCCAGATGGGGCCAACCAGTGTCTTGTAAATAGGGATTATTACCTCCCTCTTACGACTTGTGATACCCCTACTAATACACCCTAACATCCCCATAGCCTTACCTATGCTTTAGAGGTCTGCTTGGATGATTTCAGGTCATCGGTAATGATGATGCCCAAGCCTCTTTCTTCCTTTGTGACTGCAAGCAACTCCCCTCCCAGCCTATAGGTGGCTTCAGGGGTTTCTCTTCCCAATGTGCATGATCTTGCACTTCTTTGCATTAAATCCCAGTTGCCACTCTTCCGACCATTTTGCTAGTTTATCCAGATCTCTTCTCATTCTGCCCACCCCATCTGGATCATCTAGTCTGTTGCAGATCTTGGTGTCATCTGCAAACAGACAAGCCTTACCCTCCAGTCCATCTGCAATGTCACTGATGAAGATATTGAAGAGGACTGGCCCAAGGCCTGATCCCTGAGGTACCCCACTTGTGACTTGCATCTCTTCTGACTGCATACCATTTACCACCACTCTCTGTTTTCTGCCCATCAACAAGTTTGCCACCCAGTTGACCAACTTCTGACCCACCCCGAGCCTACCCAGCTTGTTTATCAATCTTCTATGTGGAACAGTGTAGAAAGCTTTGCAGAAGTCAAGGTAGGTGACATTAACTGCTCCCCCTTGGTCCACCACTCTGGTTACCCAGTCAAAGAAATCTATGAGATTAATTTGACAGGCCCTTCCTTTTGCAAACCCATGCTGTCTTGGATCCTGTGCCCCTATGGATTCCAGGTGTTGCACTATCCTTTCCTTAAGGAGTGCCTCCATAATCTTTTCCACTACTGAGGTAAGACTGACTGGTCTGTAGTTCCCTGCCTCCTCCCTGCTACCACTCTTATGGAACGGGATCACATGAGCCCTTCTCCAGTCTTCTGGGACCTCTCCTGTGCTCAGAGACTCACTAAGCAGTTCTGCTAATGGCTCTGCTAGTTCCACCATTAGCTCCTTTAGTACCCTGAGATGTATGCCATCGGGTCCCATTGCCTTGTCCACCCTGAGCTTAGCAAGCTCTTGTAGGACCCTTTCTTTTGCGAAGGGAGTAGTGCTCACCTCCCTCCCCCCTGTGTCTATGGTGCTGAGCTGTGGGCCCTGCCCTACCTTCTCTTCAGTAAATACTGAGCAAAAGTATCTATTTTGGATAGATGCTTTTACAGGGTCCTCCTCCTCATACGCCCCCTTTTCTCCTTTGAGCTTAGCAATACCCCCTCTGGACTTTCTCTTTTCACTCCTTTCACTCCTTTGTAATATTTGACAAATGATGCCTCTCTTTACTTCAGGGCCTTCCTACATCAAAACCCCAAATCTTAAGACTACTATTCCTGAGGATGAGAGCATACAAGCAGCAAATTCAGATCTAATGCACAGTGGTCCAATGCCCCGAAAAGTACTATAAAATGAACATAAATCCTCAAAAAAAGGATAAAACCCATATATCACCTGTAGTATTTGAAACCTATGACTCAAACAAGAGAACACCAAAAGAGCAGAAGGAATTTCAACAGAAATTTCCCATTTCCAATTCAGAAACCCCCAAACAAGCATCCACCTGTTGGCAAAATCCAGTTAACTTGTTTTGGATAATTTCAAAGATAACATTGGGCCCTGTTTTCAAACACTCAGGACTGGCACAAGGAGCTTGGGTCAAGGAGAAATGGCTCAAAAAGCCCCTTCCACCACACCTTGCACCAGTCCTGATTTTGTAAGGTACCCTGCACCACTAGGGGGATCACCTGTGCCAAACAGCCTTGTGCCATTCTTGCAATAGCCACACTGCTGCGCATGGTGGAAGAGAGCTTGTGCCAGAGCAGCACTGCAATATCCCCTAAAGTGGGATTTTGCAAGCTCCCCTTGGACACACAGACCCTGCTGTTAGACCAGCCCAGAGCTGGTCTAACCCATTCTGTACCACTCCTAGAGCCATTTCTGGGTGTAGGATGACCCTCTTTACCCCCTGAGGAAGGTACCCTCACAGAGCCTGACACCTTCCAGAACACCACTGGAGTGGCCAGTGGTCAGTGGCAGGTACAGTATGAACCTGGAACTCCCCACTCACCTGTGGTGGCATTGGTGCATCTGCCCCTCCTCCACATGGACCTACATTGAGAGGTTGTGGCCGTGCATTTTCCCCATTGGAGCAGTTTCCACCCCTCCCCCATCTCAGCTCATTCCACCACCCTGCAAGCCATGGCATGCCTAAGATGACCCACCAAAAACCAGGGTGACCAGCTAGCAGATCACAATCACTGGCTGCTGCTGCTGCAAGTCCATCCTGAGGGCTTGCGACATTCCCTTCCCATGCACCATTTAGTCAGCAGAGTTCCTGGCTTGCAGCAAACTCAGGGACTGTGACACAGAGACCCCTCTTTTCCTAAAATCCAGCACAGGGTCCTTGGCACTCCTCAAGTTTGCCACAGCCAGGAGTTTGGTGCAAATAGTGCTGATCTAGGGGGCTTCTTTAAATTGAGCCCACTATGTCAAAAAATGTCAATCAGCACAATCAGAACATTACACTCCTCCAGATATGGAGTTCCACAGTTTAGTAGCCCAGGTAACATTTTAATGGCACCTTAATTCCCTTTGGCACTCTAATGGAGGCCAGCATACTAGTCTGCCAAGTCCATAAGGGACTTAGGCTGACATTCCAAATGAGACAATTAAAGTAATCCTCTCCCATTCATGGGAATACGGACCCAGAATAGTCCATGTGGCAGCACAGGGAATAGGGCAATTCCTGCTCCTGTCCCAGCACTTGTCTTATATTGGTTACCCCTCCGACAGTGAAATTTCACCAGCGAGGTCCCCCACAGTGACTACAGCACCATGCCGCTGTGGGAAACCCACTGGAACCTGGTGCTGTCTGTCAGGGGTCCTGCACCCCCCCAATCAGTTCCGACTCAGAGTTGATAAACCTAAAGTGGGGTGGTGTGGGGGCACAGCCCCCCGCATGGGGGGTTTGGGGTGCAAAGTCCCTGAAGACAACACAAACAGACAGTGCAAACTGGCAGCTGACTGCAGAATGCAGTCGACCTGCCGGTGTCGCTGACAGGGCGTTCAACAATTATTTTGTCAAGCACCCATCATGGATCCATTTTATAATCTCTCAGACTCTGTATTTTTTTTCCTCAAAACTTCCATACTAAGTACATGGTTGAAACGTTGTAATATTTGACAAATGTTTTCTCTCTTTACTTGAAGGGCTTCCTACACCTAAATCCTGGCCCTTAGAAATATTACTCCTGAAAATTTCATTTCATTTCATTTCAGTTCTTACACTTTGATAATGGTTATCTGTTTTCATTAGCAAGAAGATCATAAATACATGTACAGTACAGTACAGTTTAGTACAAAGCAGATAATGAAAACTAATTAATTAAAATGTACATTATTGAAAATGTGCAAATACTATGTTGAAACAGACAATGTTTTAAACTAACTTTAAATAGGGGCAAGGTAGGACAATTGTTAAGTTCATTAGGAAACAGATTGTGAAATTGGGGTGCCCAATACAAAAATGACATCTGAGTGGAACTTTTTTTTTTTAATGGAATGTTATAAAGCCTTCTGTTCTGAGATCGCAACCCATGCCAATTATAAGTCTTGCTAAACATGTCAGAAATAGATTCTGGGAGAAGATTGAAAGTATCTTTTTGCAATATTGCACCAAGCCATAATCTACCTTGATCTTCAAGGATAAGGCAACCAACAGCTGAATACAAAATACAGTGATGTGTGGATCTAGGAAGGTTGGTTATGAACCTACAAATACTATTGTATAAAACTTGAACTTTGGACATAGTGCCAACATTAACTGCTTCATAAATTGGGGTAGCCCATAGTCTAGTGTCAAAAGTAAAAAGCTATGAGCTAGAAATTCACAAAACTCTGGAACAAGAAATGTCTTAGCCCTAAACAACAGACCCAGCCTTTGATGGATGGTCTTAGTAACATATTTAACATGTTGTTCAAAAGACGAGTTATCAAGAATTACTCCAAAATAACTGAAGCTGTCAACATGTGCAATGGAACCACCATTCAGATTCACAGCAGATAAATCTGGATCTCTCTCCATCTCTGAGCCAGAAAATGCCATCAGTTTTTTTTGGGGGGGGTTTAAGGGGGATTCAAAGTCATCTTATGTGACTAGAGCAAGTGCTGATAAAATTGTAAAACATTTTGTACCCTACTAATTGCTATCCTAGCATTTTGATCAGAACTAAAAAATTACTGCATCATCTGCGTGTAGTAGAATTTCAGATGATTTACAGGTTTTTAGAATGGAGTTTAAAAATAAAGAAAAAAGGAGGGGTCCCTGGATTCAGCCCTGGGAAAACCCACATTTAATGGGAAGAGACTGACTGACAGCCATGCACTGATACTTTATGACATCTCCCAAAGAAATGGAAACACCAAGGGAGGTCGACAGTGAAAATGTGGACCTCCCACACAGTGATGGCACAATACCAATGCAGGTATTGTGCCACCCGATTGAGCAGTGTTTTCTGTGGGCGGGCTGAGCCACCCACCCCCCCGGACTTTAGCATTCTCAACTCCAGGTCAGAGTTGGCCTGGGGAGGGGGAAGAACACTGGGGGAAAGCAAAACATGAAACAGGAACTTACAGTAACTGTAGCCATAATGGTCTTTTTTCATGTTTCGCTGTGCGAGTGTCGAAGAAGAAGAAGAAGAAGAATCAGCATTTATATAGCGCTTTTCATACATCCCAAAGTGCTTTACAAGCAACGCTAGACTGGTAGTGAAGTGACTGAATGTGTGGTGGCTGCCATATTGCACATCATCACCCACACACAGCCTGGATAATTGCATGAACCGATTTATGGGAAGGGGAATATTGGCCAGGACACCGGGAATGTTCCCTACTCTTTGCAAAGAATGCCCTGGGTTCTTTTACTTCCACCTGGACACCCACCAGGACAACACCAGGATGGGCAGAAGGGACCTCGGCTTAATGTCTCATCTGAAGGACAGCACACCCCAGCAGTACAGTACCCCACGATACTGCACTCAGATGCCAGCGATTTTTAGGTGCAAGTCCAATCCCAGTGTGGGATGAGAACCCACAACCTTCTGGTCCAGAGGCGGATGTGCTACCAACTGAGCCACGCTGACACCTTGAGCTGAAAGGGTGTACCATAAACAAATACTTTGAAAACCAACATGAAATATATTTTGAAAAATTACAATTCAAGAAAAAATCTTACCAATAAATGATGATTAATTAGGTCAAAAGCATTGGTGAGATCCACAAAAACAGCTGTGACATAGTGCCCCCTATCAGTGGCACCATGCAAGCAGCTGGTGAACCTTTCCAAGGCTGTTTCTATGTTGTTTACAGTATGAAATCCATGTTGGGCATTTGTCAATAGATTATATTTACTTAGAAATTATGTGACTTGGTCATAGACTATCCTCTACTAAATTTTTAAAATGGAAGCCAATTAAAGATACTGAATGGAAATTGGAAAACACATCCTTATTACCAGATTTAAGAATGGGTTTAATTATTGCAGTGTTCCATTTTTTATGAAAAACATTATGACAGAGAGAGTAATTAAATACAGAAGCTATTGGTCTTGCTAATTGGGGAATTAACAGTTTTGACTGATTATGAATAATCAGTCAAGCAGCAACTGTGAACCTGATGCACAATGGCCATTGTGCATCAGGTTTGCACTTTCTACATGACTGATCATTCATAATCAGTCAAAACTGTGAATTCCCCAAGTTGCCAAGTTCAAAGCCATATTAGGCTAGCGGACAATGCTATCAGCAATTAATATTGTAAAACTTCTCCCTCACAAGGACACCATAAAAACTGAGGATAGCACAACTTTTCCAGAGAGATCTCATCATCTCCTGGTCTCCCTGACTTTGGTTCACTGTCATCCTTAGTTCTCCTCCATCCAGAGTACATTTTAGTTATCTGCAGGCTAAAAGGAAAATGTCACTCCATTGAATGTACTGTAGTAAATTTTATAACATCTTGATAAAACACTGAGACCCTCCATCCCAGACAATAGTGGAATTCCTTTGGGCTAACCAAATGAGTATGTCAGAATTTTTTTAAACTTATTTTTTTACTTACTTTTTGAATACTTTAGAGTAACGAAATCCACAAATAAAGACCATTGCTCACCTAACATGGGCCATGTTAGGCGAGTAGTGGCCTTGATTTGTTGGATTCAGCACTCTAAAATATAAAAAAAAGTAAGCTAAAAAAATGACCCTATACATGCCTATGAAGCATGCCCCCATGCTCTTCATATTCTTACATCACTAAATGTGCTGGCATGGGGGCATGTCTCCAAATCAGGAAGTGGAAGGAATCAGCAGCTCAGCTCCGTGGAGCCAAAACATGATCCCTTCTTTCCTGAAAACCCTAACTTCTTGTCAGGAGGTCTAAACCTCACTCTCAGGGTCTTGGTAATATTGGGAATGCAAGAAATCACAGACGTGTTGCAGAAGAGTAATAAACTTATTTATTACTACCAAAGGGATAAATCACAGTTGCACTAAACAGTTCTTACCAAGACGAACCGGGAGCCAATGCTAAGTGTTCCCTATACCTCAAGGTTTCTTTGTGTCTCTTGGGGTCTCCGGGGTATAAGACTCAGTGTCTCACATTATATACGTATGATAATTACTATGGTTACTGTAAGACAAACATTTCTAGTTACAGAAATGAGCCCTATTGGTGGCTCCATGGTCCAAGATAACATTATACAATGTTGTAGTAGTCATCACTTTGTGAAACAAAAGAGTACAGTTCTTACACAAATCAGTGTAGTAATACAAATCACTAAAAGGTGGCAATGCTGATTTACATATCATAATCATTACAAGAACACAGATGTCTTAACGTCTTATGAGTGAGAAATACATAAAAAGTATATCTGTATTAAAAAGCAGAGTGTATAACAATACTATGCATACATATCCTGACATCAACTCTTGTACAGTAGATGCCCTTAGCCCTACATGTTAGTATAACATATGCCTAAGCACTAGCTGTCTATGGTGTACCTCTGGGGGTACCAATAAGGGTACAGGGACCTCGTATAACATTCTCCCCCTTGTTGCCTCCAAGAGCAACACAGGCAAAAATATGGAAAGGTCAGGGAGAAGGGGCCATTTACAAACCTGACGTGTGAGCCTTGTAAAGGAACTCCAGCTGCTCACGGTGTTGCTGCAGTGTGTGCTGTAGGCAGCATAGCATAATAACCAAGAAAAATATCAAAAATGCTTGTGTAATAACAAAACCTTTAAAAGTACTCTCCAACCAAATGTTAGTTAATGCATCATTCATATCACCATTATTAATTCATGAAAGTATAGCTTCATTTGCTGATGTGGATGAGGTGTGTGTCTTTCCTCTCTAAAAGTGATTTTTAAGTAAGTGACAGTGGATCTAAGTGTACATTAAAATATGGCAGATACTCAGAAAGGGTGAGCAGATAATTGGAGTTACCATCAATGATGTCCACATCCATAAGGGGGATGGGGGTAATAACGATATATGCAATGACAGCTTTCTGGTGGGGTACAAAACAAAAGTCAGGGTTATCAATAACACATGTCTCAGCACCATATGTATAACCTTTATAGTTTGCAACTATGCAATACTCCCCATCAGAATTATACTTCATTTTAACAGTGGGTAATTGCCACTTTTGCAACTGTACTGGACGGGTATAGGTTGTCTTGGAAATCTGTGTTGACAGGCGATGAACCTCCTCTTGATAGGACTGGTAAAGTTTGTCTGGAGCCAATGTTGAGTCGGAAAAGGCTGTGTCTTTCGTGCTGATGTAATCGTCCATGGAAAAGGACCAATCAATACTGTCGGGAGAATAACCACGTACAGGTTTAATATCAAATACATCACAGTGACACAAATAGATATATTGGCCTGGATATTCAGACTGTGCCAGGCTGTGGCGTAAGCCTGGGTGCAGCACAACTTGGCTGCGCAGGGGCATTGACTGGGCTATATTCAACGGAGCTATGCCATGGCACAACACTGTTGAATATCGCACCCTTGCCACCCACAGTGTGCATGGCACAGTGGCACTGCTCCAGCGCAAGTGGCCAGAGTGGAGCAGGGGGATGCACTAGCACAAGTTCCGTTGCGCTATGCACAACAACCATGATATTCAAAAGTGCACATGCAAATGGGGCCATAATGTATGCAAGGTGCAAATGGGGCCATTGCGTATCGATATAACCTCTTTGCATGCAGGTGTGCGATCCCTGGTGACTTAGCCTGGCGCCTGCCAGAGCAGCAGCCATCAGGAACAGGCACCCTGCACTGTGCAGCAATATGCCTCACAGCCCGATCGTGGGCTTAAGTAAGCATAAATACACGTCCTATATCCCTGGTGGTCCAATGGACCACTGTCAGCACAATCACGGGCATTTGTATTAAAAACATGAAGTCCAATATCCCTGGTGGTCCAGCGGTACCCCCCTCTCCACCCACCCACCTGCCGCCCCGCCGCCTGCCGACTGACACCATAGATAGGGCTGTACTCTCATTGGTCCACAATGTGGGCCAATGGGTGTGCAACCCGTACCGTACTACACATTCCAGATAGTGAATGATTCACATATCTGGAATGTAACAAATACAATATGACTACATGCCCATTGGCTCATGCTGTGGACCAATGGGCGTACAGCCTACCTCTGGTGTCAATGGGCAGGTAACTGAGTGTGGAGTGGAGTAAGTGCTACCACCGCCACTGACCGGGGGTGGGGCGGTGGGGCTCCAGTGGGCGGGTGGGGAGGGGTACGCTGGATGACTGAGGGGATATCGTCTTCATGTTTTTAACCTAAATACTTACGATCAGACTGACAGCGGTCCACTGGACCACCAGGGATATTGGACTTCATGTTTTTAATACAAATGCCTGTGATTGGGCTGACAGTGGTCCACTGGACCACCAGGGATATTGGATTTTATTTTCATATTTCAAATGCCTGTGACCAGGCTGACAGGGGTCCACTGGACCACCTGGAATAGTGGACTTTATTTTTATTTACCTAAGCCCGTGATCAGGCTGTGAGCAGTCCACTGGACCACCAGGGAGATAGGACATTATTTTAATGTTACTAATGCCCGTGATCGGGCTGCCAGTGGTCCACTGGACCTCCAGGGAGAGGGGACATTATTTTATTGTTACTAATGCCCACGATCGGGCTGACAGTGGTCCACTGGGCCACCAGGGAGATAGGACGTTGTCATTTTGAACAGATGCCTATGATTGGACATGGGGGGGTGCTGCCATGGAGGTGCAGCCAGAGCTCGGGTGGCCACCCACAGGTGGCAGATGCTGTGTTGTGCCCTGCAACATGGCAGCTCACCTGTGGGTGGCCAGCCATTGTTCCTTTTTTTTTTGACTCACCTGTGTGTGGCGCAAGCAGGGGTTGCTCATGCATGGACTCAGCACATCCCGGGCTGAATATCGAGATATGCAGAGTATGCATGGGCAAGCCCCCCCCCACCTGCACCACATACATCGCTGATGCACTCTGGCACACCAGGACTTGTGCCAGGCACAATCCCCGTTTGACTACCGTGCCAGAGCGCATCACTGGGTTGAGCATGGCACAACACTGTTGTGCCATGCGCAACCCTTTTGAATATCTGGGCCATTGTTTCTTAGCACAGCAATCTGTGTGCGGAGTGACCCAGGTGTCCAGGAAAGGATGGAAGACCAATAGAGGAGGCAAGTCTAGGTGTTCTCTGTAGATGTCATCATCAAGGTGCCCAATCGAGTGCACAGAAGCCAGCTTGTCAAACAAAGCTGTAGTGGGATCAAAACATGGTAGAGAGACAGTAAAAGAAACAAATATTGTATCTTTGATAGAATATTTCTTAGAAGTAAAACAGGGACCAGTGTTAGGGTGTCTGGTCACAAAACCCAAATTCCTAGCTGTAGAAAGAGGAATAGTTAAAGATTGTTGCATACACATAGCAATACAGCCAGAGGTTTGGGGCTGGCAGTATAGCCTAGAGGTTACAGGAATGAGATGTGAACAAGCTTGATACATCCAGCAGACCAGGCCTGAGTTTGATTCTCACAACCTCCACTTGCATACTGTGTGACTCTAAGCAAGTCACTTAACTGCCCAGTGCTCCCAGGTCGCCCCTGAAAACAGGCACTTGTGCCTAGTGGGCCTCACCTGGTTACCAAAGACTAAAATAAAAAAAAAAAATTGTGGACAATACCATTTAGAAATACATCTGTCATGTATGATATCAGGGATTCTTCCAGATTCCAGATCATGGAAGAGATTATTGATGGTAGTGATAATGTAGGAGCCATAGGCTGAGCATAGAATCTCACTAGCAATGTATTGTGTATCTGCTTCTTTGTTATTCTGTGCAATGAGTGCATTAATCTTATACTTGGAATCTGTAAATGCCTTAGCAATATCATGCATATTATAAACAGTGTATCTTTCTTCTTGACTAAGGCCATCCACACCATGCAATAATGCGGGTAGTATATTATTTACCAAACCAGTTGAAATTTGGCTGAAGGAGATTTGATAGCAACAATGTCTGCTTTATTCCAGATAGACATAGCTGTACCAAAGAGACCTGTGATAGTGCCTGTTGCATCAGTGACATCAGAACTGCCAACTTCACGCATATTACGTTTATGACTTTGATCATCAGGATTGTTTTTTTTCTGAAGTTGCCTCTATGCTTGATGATATGCTCCCTGGCAATAGGGTCTTGAGTATGAATCTGAAATGCTGCTAAACTATCAAGCAATAACATACTGTAAAATGCTGAAGTGTTAGTATTGTGATACATATCAAATTCTTTTATATTCCAGTAAGTTAAATTAAACAAAAGAGGTATATGCATAAATTGCAAATCGTTAATTAGTGTACCAGGTAGAGCAGTGGTTGTTAGACCACTACGGGTACCGGGGTGTGCTATGGACATTCCAAAAGCTGTTTGTCAGTGGGTGGTAACACAGATAGAAACATGGCAGTAGAGACCATGTTGTGTACAGCACAAAATTTTTGAGCAGAGTCCTTAGACAAAGAATTACAGTAGGAGGGAGCAAGTCAAAGCAGTGATATTATATAAACCAGAATGTCTAAGAGCAGTTTGTAGCAAGGACAGAGAACCATTTGGGGATAATTTAGCGTTAGGCCAACCCTGGAAAGTTCCCTTGGAGAGTTTGGCCACAGGAAGAATTTGTCCTTGCGATGTGGTTTGCCACTCAATTTGTAGGGTAGCTTTATCAGGAGCAACAACCGAGGCAGTGAGGCAGGCATCAGAACCTTCCTGGACAGTAATCAAACTATTGGGTATTTTGATGGATACTCCCTCTGGGGCGGATGCTGGAGGATCAGGGTGAGGTAGGAGGTTTGGTACCGTGCTTTGGATGCAGGGCATAACTCCTGAGATGAGGAGAAAATGGAACAAGATAGCCATCTTGTCAGTATATCTGAAAAGGAAAATCAAACTTTAGTAGATTAGTACTATTCCACCCAATGGGGTGAGGAAAAGTAATTATACTCCTTTATACAGTTTCAGTTGGTTTGCATGTAACCACTTGCCAGTCAGTTTATTGTTGTGCAGGAGTCTAACTTGATAGACTGCCGGATTGGGCTTGTTGGCAATGGGGTAAGAACCTTCCCACTTATTGGAGAAGGAGTGTGTGGGATGTGCAAGTTGGAGGACCAGTACCTGATCTCCAACCTGCCAATCCACTTCTTGTGCATGTTTGTCAAACTGTATCTTGGACCGTTGCTGGGCCTTGCCCATGCAATTGGCAGCATACAAGAGTGTGTGTGTATGAGGTCTTTTCTGAGTTTTTCCACATATTGGTCTACAGACACATGGTCCGCAGTGGGGGTATGTAGGTCAAATAACAGGTGTTCGGGTAATCTCATCTGTCTTCCAGTTATCACCTCAAAGGGTGTCAACTGGTTGGTGACTGAGGGTGTGCCCCTGATTGCCATAAGGAGTAACAGCAACAGGGAATCCCAAGTTTTGGGATTGCCCTCAATAAATTTAGAAAGCATTTGCTTAATCCATCTGTTGGCTCTTTCTACTTGACCTGAAGATTGAGGATGGTAAGGTATGTGGAACTTCTGTTGAACTCCAAGGAGCTCAAGGGATTCTTTTATCAACTCACCTGTAAAACTGATTCCTTTGTCAGAGTCTACCTTAAGAGGTAGGCCTCACCTGGAGAAAATTTGTTCCACCAGGATTTTGGCAGTGGTTTTAGCAGTACATGTCTTAGTGGGGAAAGCTTTGGCCCACTTAGAGAAGAGATCAGTTACCACAAGAGCATACTTGTTGTTTCTGCTGGTATTGGTCAAGGGACCAATAAAAACAATCTGTATGGCATGCCAAGGGCCAGATTGTCTTTGTGGTAAAAGTTTGGCATTTTGCTTGGTGGGGATGGGATTGTTTTGTGCATAAACAAGACAGTTGTCTGTGTACTGCTTAACATCTTTGGCATCACCAGGCCACCAGGCAGTGGTCTTGAGCCTCTGGAGGGTGTTTTCCACTCCCTGGTGTCCACCAGTGGGTGCATCATGCACTTGGTGCAAGAATTTGGACCTAAGATGTCTAGTGACCACCCACAATTTGGTGGTGGAATCATCTGGTTGGTACCAGATGAGCTTGTCATCCAGGGACAAGTGTAACTTAATTTCATGCCTCCGATAGGGATTGTGTGTGGAAGTTTTTCTTCGGTACCCTTGTCAAGGAAACTGAACACTTCTTTGAGTTCAGTATCAAAATGTTTGGGCTGCTGAAATGTCCAAGAAGGAAAAAGGTTCAGGTTTCTTCCTGACTGTGGCAATGTGTACAGCCGCATTAGCCTCTGGATGGTCCATCATCCAGGTGTCTCCCCCTTGAGCCTCTTCCTTGGCAAGGGTGTCTGCTGTGTCATTGAAGGCATGGTAGAGGTCATGAATGGCATGAGCTTTAACTTTGTGTACATAGAGTTTGTGTGCAAACCTTTGTTCCAGTGAGTGTATGTATATTACCAGTTCTTTGTGTTTCACTGGGCTGCCATCAGAAGAGAGGAAGTAGTTCTTCTGCCAGAAAGGAAGAAATTCTGTAAGAGAACAACAAACCCAGTTAGAGTCTGTAAAAATGATGGTATCCTTGGTCCCATGCTGGATGAACTTGAGGGCACAGGCCACCACTGCCATCTCGGCATACTGTGAAGAAGCTACACTGCAATGCTTAGAGATTTTAACAGTGTTACCATAAGGGTAAATTACTAAGATACCCATCCCTGCAATCTGCTCTCCCTGATGGTAGGAAGCTGAACCATCTGTGAAAATGTGACACAAAGAGGTGTTCTTAAGCAGTTGTGGCGCGTGGCAGGGAGGAAAGGACCTGGATCTGGTAGATCAGGTGGTTCCAGTGTACAGTCATGGGGTTCTCCTTGAAAAAGGAGTCCATGTGCCAGCATGGTTGGCATTTTAGTTGGGTGGACCTGTATGTCTCTATCCTAGAGAAGGAGTGACCAGTGTGTCAGTCTGGTGTTAGATTCTGACCCAGCCTTCACTCTGTCTGATAGCAGAAAGGTAGTTGGGGTATGGTTTGTGTTGATGATTAGTGGGGAGTACCTAATAATATACAGAAAGTGCTTGACAGCCCAGTAGGTAGCCAGAAGGTTCCTTTCACAAAAGGCTGTACTTCTGTTCACTGGGGTCAAAAGCTGTGATACATATGCAATGGGTCTCAATGTACCATGGATCTTCTGAGCCAGCACTGCTGACATGGTAATGTCAGAGGTGGCACACTCTGGATGGAATGGTAATGCTGGATTGGTGTTGACCAGAGCTGGAGCCGAGGCCATGGCCTGCTTCAGTGATGTCACAGCCTGGGTGCGTATGGGGGTCCAAGTCCAGGGAATGTCCTTTTTTAGTAGCTCATACAGGGGAGCGGTCTTCTGAGCAAAATCACAAATTAAATCTCTAGAATAGTTCACCATACCTAGAAACCTTCTAAGAGTTGCCACACTGGTGAGCAACGGCAAGTCTTGTAATCCTTGTATCTTCTTCAAGGTAGGGCTACAACCTTGGTCAGTTATTCTCAGGCCCAGAAAGAGTACCTCTTTCTGACATAGTTGTGCTTTTGCTGGGTTGCATTTGAGGCCTGCTCTCTGAATGAGGGTCAATAATTCATCCAAGAGATCCAAGTGTTGTTCCTGTGTGGTTGTTGCCAACAGCAGGTCATCTACATACTGCAAGAGACACTGGGGAGTAAAGAAAACCTCAAGGGCATCCATCATCTGTAGATGGAACAGGGATGGGCTGTTATGGAATCCCTATGGTAAGCATGTCCATGTGTACTGCCTACCTTCAAAGGTGAAGGTGAACTTATATTGACTCTTAGGAGGCCAATGGCAGTGACCAGAAACCATTGGAGATATCCAAGGCACTTAACAATTTTAGGTCAGGGGTCAAGAATCATAGCACATCAGGTGTGGAGGCCACAGTTGGAGCACAGCTGGAGGTGACCTGGTTCAGTTTTCTGTAGTCAATAGTAAGTGTCCAGGCACCTGTAGGTTTTTTCACAGGCCACACTGGGGAGTTAGCAGTAGAAACACATGTTATGATTACCCCTTGGATGAGGAGTGATTTTATTGTTTCCTTAAGAGAAGGCAAAGCCTCAGATGGGAAAGGATATTGTCTTTGCCTCGCATGTGCTGGGCCTGGCACTTCAATGACTTGCTTATTGATAGAAAATGCTTCCAAATGCCTTTGCAGAATGGGAAGGAGCTTTGGAAAAAGCTCATGGTTCTTGAACAAATCTATGACATCATACTCCTTATTCTTGGCAGATATTGTTGCCACAACATGTGAATCAGGGACCAAAATAGTATGATATTGGCCCTGAATCTGTATCAATAGCATGTTAGCTAGATCCACCACACAGCTGTGTGGTGCGAGGAAGTCAATCCCAATGATACTAGGATGATCATGCAATACCATCAGTTGGAAGGTGTGTGAGGCCTTCAGGTGTCCCAACTCTACAGGTAGTGGTAGAGAACGGTATGCAGGTAACCTAGTACCATCTACTCCTGACATGTTGGTCCTCCATCTGGTGGACCAAGGAGATGTATCGGGTGATCATCATATAATACAGACACAGCCGCACCTGTATCCAATAACACTGTAAGTAGGCGGCCCCTGACCTCGGCCTCAGTGCAGGGTCTTCTGTTTTATCCAAGACCAGCTTGTTTACAATACAGACTGGGGCCTGTAATTGTCAATCTGTCCTGGAGGAAGCATGGAGAGGTTGGGCCTGGCTCCTTTGAACTACTTCACCATGCTGCACTGATGCTATATAGGGAGGTCCTTCTGGGTTCAGGCCTGTGTGGGCCTGAGGGCCTGTACTTCTGGTATCACCATGGCCCATTGGAGCCTGAGTTCCAGGTTGTATGGCTGCAAGGGACTGAGCAGGAACAGCATCTGCTACAGAACACAGTTGTCACAGGAGCTCTCTGAACTTCCAATTCTCTTCAGCTATCTCCCTATACAAAGGGCCTGGTCTTTGTTGTTGTTTACCCTTATGATCCTTGTGCTTCTCATTCTTATGATAGTTCCAGTTCCCAACCCACTGTTGTTACTGTTGCTGTTGTTGTTGTTGTTGTTGGGCCTGCTGAGGGTGTTGGTTGTCCGTGGGGAGGGGCTGTTTGTGTTGGGCCTGCCCTTCCACTGTGTAGTGCATTGTGGCCTCCTGAGTAGGCTCCACAGTGGCTACTTTCTTGGGACCAGAGCCCAGATCACGGATGTAGAGTTGGTAAACTCTCGGTTTTCCAAAGGATGTCAGCAAACCTTTCCCTGGTGGGACAGGTGGTTGGCTCTACCTTCTCTCTTACTACAGGGATCATGTTCCTAAGGAACAAGGTCTTATATTCAATAAGATCTACATCCATAGCTTCTTGTGTGAGTTGTTTTCCTGCTCAGTAGGCCATCCAGAATCTCTGGTGGTAAGTCACTGGACTTTCTTTGGCATTCTGCTTTACAAGATATGCAAGCATCACTCCTACTACACCTGGGCTGTGTGCAGAAATGAGTTCAGCTGCAACCTCATCAAAGGTGGCATTGCCAGCCTGGTGGATGGCATCAGGGAGTTTGGCCCACAGTCCAGACTCGATGGTCTAGTGTAGAATTTGGATCTGATAGTCTGCAGTGAGGCTAAGCATCTCACATTTGGAATGCACCTTTTCCAAGTGGCAACTGAGGTTGTCAGAAGGGCTCATCCAATCAATACAGTCAGCTATTTGCTGAACAGAGTAGGCCATTTGTAGGGGATTATTGGAGTGATCAGGCTGGGATAGGTTACCTCAGGCACCATCCAGGACTGCCCGGGCAGCGGTCTCAGCCATGGTGTAAACCATGCCTTCCTGAGTACCAGCCTCTTGCAGAAGCTACCTAATCTGGGTTTTAAGGACCCGCTCATTTCTCTCAGAGATAGACACGTTACCTACTGCATTCTCAATCACTGTTTCTGTGTCCTGCCTGTCTTCCACATTAATAATGGGTACCAGTGGTGCTGTCGGCACCAGGCTTGGGCCTGCTCCCCCCATCATGGGGGCTGCCATGTTGGCATCGCCCATGATGTGCATCACGACATCGATGACATATGAAAGGTGTGGGTGGAGTGGGGACCAACCATGTTTTGGATGGCTGGGTGGGGTGTCTGGGCCATAGTAGGGGTGCGTCTGGGCATTGTACTGGGATATGTCATCATCTGAGACCTTCCCTTCAGATGACATGGTTAAGGCAGGGGCCACGCCTCCCATCGCCTTAACATATCCAGCCAGAACAGCCCACTGATGGCGCAGTTTCACCATCTTAGATTCACATTCTGCATGACTCACATTTGCAAAATTCACATCAACCTCCTCTTGCATTTGTTTCTGCAATACTCTATATGCAGTGCTCAATTCGTGATTGTCCCTAGTAGCCACTTCTAAGTCATTATGTACGTGGTTTATCTCATCCTGTAGCTCTCCCATGTCCTCATTCAACTGTTCATTCACTCTACTTAGCAAGTCATTCGTATTCAAAGTCTGCCCCTTATTCTGTCTCAAACTTTCACATTCCTGCTTCAACATACAAATTTCTTGCTCTCCTCCTGTGCAGAATGATGCTAAAGTGAATCCTTTTCATTGCACAGTGTTTGAAGTTCAGACTCCAAATTCTGCTACAGTCTAACACATTCTGTTTCCTGCAAACCCATGTCTTGCTTAGGAGATGAAATCTGCAGGTCAAGGGTTCAAAACCTCACTTCGGAGGCTTCCACAGCAGCATAGAGAGCCGTGACCAACAGCCCTTTGGCATGATGCTTATTGGCTGTTTGTCTCGTCTCACAGGACTGGGTTGAAATGCCCAGTATAGGGTTTTCAGATTGACTTGCATCCCACGTGAAGTCAGACCATCCTCCATGGGAGGCAAGGAAGTTCAAGACATCGATTCTCAGTTCTGCACAGATATTTGATACGGTGGCCATTGTGTGGGAGAGAATGAAAAATCAAACTGTGAAAAAGGCACTGTGCTGTGTATCGATCCACAGCAGGAGCACTTTACACACAGTCGGGCTACTGTATCTTTGTAGGCTGGCAATTCAAAGGTGCTGCGGAGAGGGTCGAGTCGGCATCGACCAAACCCAAGAAAAGCAGCCAGACTTTGCAAGTGACTACAAAGTGGTCAGAAAACAGGAGAGGTGGTGCAGGAATGCACACCCACAGTCCCCCGTTGGGAAGGGAAAAGTTTTAAGCAACAAGTGAACTCTCACAAACACCAAATATTGCCTGGCCAAAGTCGTCAATTGTCAGGAGGTCTAAACCTCACTCTTAGGTTCTTGGCAATATTGGGAATGCAAGAAATCACAGATGCATTGCATAAGAGTTATAAACTTGTTTATTACTACCAAAGGGATAAATCACAGTTGCACTAAGCAGTTCTTACCAATATGAACTGGGAGCTAATGCTAAGCGTCCCCTATACCTCGAGGTTTCTTTCTTGTCTCTTGGGGTCTTCGAGGTATAAGACTCAGTATCTCACATTATATACCTATGATAATTACTATGGTTATTGTAAGATCGAAACATTTCTAGTTACAGAGATGAGCCCTATTGGCTAAATTAGAGGTGGCTCTACAGTCCAAGATAACATTATACAATGCTGTAGTAGTCATCACTTTGTGAAACAAAAGAGTACAGTTCTTACACAAATCAGTGTAGTAATATAAATCACCAAAAGGTGGCAATGCTGACTTACATATCATAATCATTACAAGGACACAGATGTCTTAACTTCTTATGAGTGAGAAATACATAAAAAGTATATACTGTATGTATTAGAAAGCAGATTGTATAACAAAAATATGCATACCTATCCTGACATCTACTCTTGTACGGTAGATGCCCTTAGCCCTAAATGTTAGTATAACATATGCCTAAGCACTAGCTGTCTATGGTGTTCCTCTGGGGGTACCAATAAGGGTACAGGGACCTCGTATTACATTCTAAAAATAATTTTTTTCATATCTTTGAATTATGGGGTAGGCAAGGGTCCTTCATGACTTTTGGTGGGCATTTTGTGACAGAGCAGGTGCTCATTAAGACTCCTCAAGAGGCCACTGTTTTATGATACAAAGAACGTATCTTCATTTAGGGGAAAAAAAGAGAAATACGTTTACACTTTAAAAAAAATAAATATATTAAAAAGGAAGAGATATAAGAGGAAAAGATGCTATCAAAAGAAAGATAACTTTATCTTCATGCTGACTACAAATATATGCGTTACTATTACTAATGTACTGATAAAAGTGATCTATAGCTCCAGACTGAAAATGTTTTTATGGGGTCGGGGGTGGAGTTGGGGCACAGGTTCTTCTACAGTGCAGTGTCTACATTGTTGTCAGTAAGCAAATCTCCATGGTTCTACATGTTTCTGCTATCTGTGGTATATTTTCTGCAACTCTTTTCCCTTCTCTTTCCTTTTTGGTTTCTCTAATGAAACCTGTTTACCATATTACCTAGAGAGCTGGTGGATAGATCAGAGATTTAGGAAAATAGGAACAAATAGTTTCTCACAAGTTCAACTGCTTGGACCCATGGAGAATTTCTCACATTTGGTGGCAATAAATTAGATACGTGATAGTATCAATTCTGCCTTGGATATCTGTGAAAATCTCCCAAGATAAAGATTTAAGAATAGTTTTAACACACCTCCAGATCTGTATTAAAATCTTCATTGAAACATAATATTTTAATATGGAAGTGTGGTCTATTGAAAATAGTTATTGCACCTTGTCTCCCATTACTGTTACTCAGCTTGACTCATCTACAGGTGAATATTATTAAAAAAAAGGTATGTTGTGGTTAGAGAGAACAACCAATCTGTCATTAGCACTGGAGATGGGAGGCCTCTTAATCAATTTGCAGAGTTACATTGGGTTAGTAGATGTCAAAAGCAATGCCCCGTAAAGTAAACTATAATATTACTTGGAATATAAATGGATTCAATTCACCTTTGAAAAAAACAATGGTGCTTCATCACCTTTGAAAGTTATATGTCCACACAACAGCCCTACTACTACAGAGAGTCAGACTGGCCCACCAGGATACTTGAAGATTTCCAGGAGGAACCCTCTGTTGGGTACCTGGCCACCTTCTTAACTAGGAGAATCTGTTTTTATCATCTATTTCTAATTAAATGGAACCTGTAGGTAAATGTAAGATGCAGACAGAGAGCTAGGATATCGTATTGAAGTGGAATACTGATATGAGTGTGTCACTCAGGGCCCTCTCCTATTGATTTTCCAGGTAAGATCCTGTGTTAATTTTCCAGATGGATACCTTCTACCCCAGTCTGACCCTACAAAAAACACACCTAAAAGGATAACCTATTATGGATGAGGAGGGAGTGGATTGGGTAAGATTTGAATCCAGCTTTGACTGAGAGAAAAGATTTACAGTTCAAGTATCTCAATGCATAGATCATTACATTTCCAACATAATTCAACAATTACTGATGTGGATGGTAGATATTGTCTGGTGGCTAGCCAAACTGATTTGGAAAAGGTGGTTCTTCTGTCTTTATATGGCCTTAGTTTGGAGTGATTCTGTTTCCTTACATGGGCTCTCACATTATTCTTGGAGGGGATTTGAATCTTTTTCTTGATCCTAATTTAGACAGGTCTTCTCACATTCCTGCCTCACCAAAAACAGCATTGATAGCAGTGAATGAACTTCAGATCAAGTTAGGATTGATGAACATGTGGAGGGGTTTGAATTCAAATAGCGAAGAGTACACATAGTAATGTAAGCAATACAACTGCTCAACTAGATTGGATTTTTTTACTTATTTCCTAAAACATACAGTAATACAGGGCCGAATTATCTCCACAATTCACCCAGTTATTATTTCTGACCATGCTGCAGTTCAGCTTAATATAATACAATATTCTCAAATCCCCATAAGAAATCTATAAGGAAGAGGCTAAACACATTTATACTGAAGGATAAATTGTGTAGATATGATTACTAGGGAGACAAAGCTTTTATTTTAACTGAATATTTCACATGACAACAAATGGTATGTGTATCATGTTTGGGAAACTTACAAATGTAACATGAGAGGCAAATTAATTTTGTCGGCCTCCAAAAGGTGAAAAGGACAAAGAGTAAAGTTCTGAAGATCTGCTTGATTAAATTAAAGCTTTGGAAATCAAAATCACTAATAATATTACAGTGACGGAAGAACTGTGGCAGGAACTCCTGTGCTTAAAATATTGAATTGCTGTCAGAGAAGACAGAATTCTCATTACTAAAAATAAAAACAAAATACCTTACTCAAGGGGAAAAAGCTGTGAAGTGCACATCTGTAAGACAGAAAAAAAAGTCACAAAAAATGAGTTCATTCATAGAACAACATGATGGCACAGTAACAAAGGATATTCATAAAATTAATAAAACATTTGAGGCTTTCCACAGAAATCTGTGCTGATAAGATAAAATAACTTTACAAAAAAGCATACTACTATATCTGAGGGACCTAAACCACCTACATTTGTCTTAATAAAATAAAAATGTATTATATAAGAAACCAGTTGTAGAAATGAAAAAGGTCTAACTAAAAATAGGCATGTAGTTAAAGCACCAGTTAGGGATGGTTTTCTATCAGATTTCTGTAGATTTTTATATACACTCTCACCAATTATTTTGAAAAAATTTAATTGCATTATTGTATTAGTATTCAGTATTCAGTTATCTTTTATTGATAATTATTTTGACATTACATGTATGAATCAGTTTAAAAGGTTTATAACAGCTGACTCAGTGCAGAGGGCTGATGCACTAACAAGCACTTTATCTCACACCAAGCTGGCAAATCGATTACCCAAGTTTGGGAATGAAGTTGAGTTGCTGAAGGCTGGTGGGGTGGGGGGGGGAGCACCTAGAATTGGAGGAGCAGCTATCAGGCAGCTCTTCTCTCCTCTCCTGGATAGGGGAGGTTGGTCATCTCAGCTCTTGGCTGCCCCCAGGTGGAGGCCTGTGGGTAGTTCCAATGCACGACAGGCATGACATTTGTCATGGGGTGAGGGGAAGGAGCTGAGGTTCTGAGATGCATGCGTGCCTCCACTTGCATACATAACCCATGCCACAACAGTTCCTGGGATATCAGAACATGGAAAACAGGACCTGAGAGCTATATGATGCCCCACACACCTCTCTGGATCTGCACCACCACCAAAACACCTCAACACAATCTGAATGTATATGCTGGGGGACAGCCCTCCCTTCCTGCCCCCACCATGGGGGGGAATCTGTGGGGGACGAATGTTGAGGTAAAGAACAGTGGAGGTGGATGCTGGCCTGGGGGAGGTGGGGATGGGGCAGAACAGCTGCCTAAGGGATAAAAAGCTATATGGAAAAAAGTATATTACACAGAATACAATATCAGACATACAGTTCACAAATAGCAGCAGGGGCATACACAATTATAGATTGATACTAGAATGCCAATAATATATTATGGTCAGAAATAAAAACTGGTCATGTTCCACTAGTTTTTCTAGTCCTAATAATTTGTGCATTTTTAAGAAATATATGTTGAGTTTGACAATAATGTGATAATATTCAAACTTACAAACATACAAACATATGAACATATGAAAACATGCCAGCAGATAAGGCCTTATTTCTGTCTCATCTGCTTGAGTTAAAGCTTACAGTACTGACACTGCTGCTGCCCTCCTCTCCTTTTTTCTTCCTTGCCCCAGGGTTCCCTACCCTGAGTTCCTATCCTGGATACTTCCTTCCCCACCTGTACCTTGCCCATGCACCTATCCCATCTAAAACTATCCATTGATTCCACTGAAATCACTTCCTTGGGTAGTGTGCTCCAAGGTGCCACCACTTGTTCTGTGAAATAATGTTTCCTCAGCTCTTTTCTGTATTTCCCTCCCACCAGTTTAAGATGATGGTCTCTTGTGATCCCTTCCCACTTCATTCTGAACAAACCCTCCATGTTTAACCTGTTGATTCCCCTCATGTATTTAAACATCTCAATCATATCCCCTCTGTCCCTTCTGTCTTCCAGAGAGTACATAGTTAGCTCTCTAAGTATCTCTTCATAGGAACTGTCTCCCAGTCACTGGATCATCTTAGACACCTCCTCTGAACTCTCGCCAGGAGCATGACATCCTTTTTTAAGTAGGGACACCAGAACTGCACACACTACTCCATGTGTGACCTTACTAAGGATTTGTACAACAGCAGGATGACCTCCTCCCTCCTTGAAGTGATCCCCCCCGGGCCCAGCATTCTGTTTGCCTTTGCCATTGTTTTGCTGCACTGTTCAGAGTGGTTCATTTTTCCAGTGATCACCACACCCAGATCTTTTTCCTCCTCCGCTACTGTCAGTTTCACAATATCCAAAGAGGATTTCCCCTTTTCTCCCAAGAGTTTTTTCAAAGGCTTATTCTTTATCAGTGTGTTCCATTTACAGACGGATACAAGGTGCTTGAGATCTTCAATATTATTACTTTTACATGGACATAGTTGATTTGCTGGCACATCTGGTACATTTCTATAATGAATTTCTAATAGTCTGTTAGGATTAGTGTTGAATCTATTTTGTGCTGTAATATGCTGCCAGGGGAAAGTATTAAATACTCTTCTAGACCAACAAATGTTTTAAATTGAATATGGACTAAATTTACTACTACTGATCATTTCCATGTCTTTCTGCATTGTGATATCTTTTAATCATTCTTTTATTAATGATGAATATTTAATGAAAATATTAACACCGTGACTGGGGTTATTGGGGCTGGCAATATAGCCTAGAGGTTAGAGTTACAAGCTGTGAATGAGTTTGGTACATCCAACAGGCATGGGTTTGATTCCCACAATCTCCACTTGCATGCACTGTGACTCTAAGCAAGTCATTTAAATACCCCGATGCTTCTAGGTCACCCCCCAAAACAGGCACTTGTGTCTAGTGGGCCTTATCCAGTTACCAAAAGAATAAAATAAAATCTGCCCAGAATACCAAATTCTGTATGCCCATATACTGTTGTTCAACAATCCAGTCAGTGCTGTAAATAAAGGTACTCTACGGTTTCTATCCTTAAGTGTTAATTTTTCTTGCCAGCAAACAGAAGTTTATGTTGAGGCATGTTAAGAATTTGTATCCATTAGTTTAAAAGTCAAGTTTAGGCTTTTGCTTCTAAAGTATATTGCCCCAGTTCTGTGTTTCTTCCATAGTTTATATTGACTCTAATCAGGGCCTTGGTAGTTTGATTTTTATTATCTTAATAAATGCCCTGTGATTGGTCTATTTGAGATTATTAGAGGAAGTTATTCCTAAATATGTGCATTTTCATACCGCTTCCAGTTTCATTTTTTTATACCACAGTAAATGTTTCTTTTAATGTGTTTGTTACAGAGCATGACTTTTGTTTTGTCCACATTTGTTTTGTCCACAGTTTCTTCCAATTCTCTGTTTTTAATTTTGTCTAAAGAGGTTTTAACTGGTCTTGTGAACCACATGAAGTCAAAGACATGAAGACCAGATCATTTGCAAATGCAAGAATATCACATTCATTCTTCATACCCAAACTTCTCTTTGTAACCAGTGAAGGCCTTTTTCTTGGCCTCACTTAACAACTTAACAAAGGGCTCCTCCAATGTGTTCATTAATTTCTTCCCATCTTTCCTGCACTTCACTGATTCTGTTCACACTGACCAACCAGACTAATTCCCTCATCTGGTTAAGTCTATTCTTGTGAAGCCCAGAACTTCAGCCTTTGACAAGGGTGTACTGGCACCAAGGGCCAGTTTAAACAGTAGTGTAGTGACTGGACTCCAGTGGTTCCCCAGCCCATACTCCTGTTATAATTTCTGAGTTGATGAGCACCACATTGAGAATGACAACTTGCCTTGTAGGTTCTCTGGTCAGTTGTGCCAATAAGAAGTCTGGAAATTTATCTAGCAGGGCCTGACGTCTTGTGCACTTAGCTGTTGGAATGTCCCAATCAAGGTTTGGCATGTTGAGATCCTCCACTACACATACAACCGGTCAGGTGTGCTCACGTAATGATGGCTGGTGCTTTTCAGGATTGGCTAACTTCCAGCAAACAGTTCTAAAGGAATAGCAGGCACCAAGCAGTACACATACAGCTCCTGAGGAACAGTCAATGAGGATCAAAGCTGCTGCAATGTTGGTGAGTGTCCTCAAGCTGGTTACATATCTGTGAGTTTGTTGTTTTATTGTGAATTTCTCTCACTGCTACAATAAAGAAACATGTTCTACATTGTGGATTTGCAATACTGTAACTGTATGTGTGCTGTTTGAGTTCTTGCTTTCCTTTGGAACTGATTGCTGGAAGTTAACCTTGAAGATCCCCTCTCTATTTCTGCCCTTAGTTTCCTATCAATCTCATCCCCCATCCCAGCAGTCTATACACAACCCCCATGTGCAATGTCTTACCTGATGTCTCCATGAGTTAAAACCACAGCTATTCTAATTCTCCATTTCCTCCCCTTATGGACCTTTCATCCTCCATTGCCTTAATTGCCTTTCCTGAAATAGAGGGCTCCTCCTCAATCCTTTACCTTTTCCCCATCCTGCCTTTACATGGTGTAGCCTGGGACAAGCAGGTCCCAGTTGTTATTCCCTGTGGCCCAATTTCAGACTATCAACACAGCTTGAGAGGAGGGGCAGTTACCCTATAAAAGGCACGCTCAGGTACTGAAGTGACTTATTTTGTATCCTGCTTTCTTCCTGAGCATTTGTATCTGTGCTTTTAAATTCAACACTTTTTGCCGTGGCTCCTCACTACAAATTGACTATCTGCTGGTGTGTTAAATTCCCCCAGGGCACCTAATTGACTTTCAGGCCATCAACACAGCTTGAGAGGAGGGGCAGTTACCCTATAAAAGGCACATGCTTCTAGAGCATGAGTGCAGTAATGCGAGCGTGAGTGGCACAGCGCTGAAAATTCAGGTCAATGTATAGCATATTCATCTTTATTTCTTTAGCATGTGGCAACACATCTAGCTAAATCTGAAGACTTTTAGAGTATCAAAGACTTGAAATGCTATCGATTAGAAGACGTGAAGATGAAGACAACAATGTGAAATTGGTACCTGGACTTTTAAAATTGTTTTAATCACATTTTTTAATATATATTTTATGTTATCTATGTGTTCATTTAGGGAATTTGTATGTATTTGTTTATTAATTAGGAATAGGGCGTATGCTTTGGATTTGTTGGGAAATCATCATTTGTTTACTGAAATTGTCTTTTTTTTTTCTTTGCTTTTGTTTTTTGAAAACCTTGGTTGAGGAAAGCTGAACGTAGCTATAACTGAATTGTGAAAGTTATAAAAACAGCAATATTATGTTCACTAGAAGCGGTAGGGAACTGAAGGCTATAAAATTAAACAGGAGGTTAAAACTATAGTTGCAAAGGTGGAGATGCGTAGCAAACCTAGGACAAATGGCTGCATTTATAGGCAGGGCTTTTTCCCTTATTGCCATAGCGTCTTCCACAGTATCTTCCACCCCAAATGTGTGTGGTAACTTTAGTACTCTCTTCATAGGATTAGCAAATATGACAGTCAATCTAATCCTTCACTTTCTAGTCAATCTATGGTAAACGAAGGAAATGTCAACAATTCTATCTTACCATTTAAAGAAGAGTTATCCCCTAAATTAATAACACCTTAGTACCATGTTAATTCTGCTTTACAGAATATTTCAACATTTGATTCTTGCATGGTGAATTTTCTAACATATGATTCTCATACTAGTAATAGATCATCTAACTCTAATATCAGTAAAAACAACCATGATAGCCAGGCTGTAATAAGAAATAATGATTGCCTGTTGTCTCAAGGAGTTTTTGAGGAACTTAAGGACTCTGTTAATAAAATAGAAGAAATTAATAAATTAAAGCAGTCCTTTTATGGACTAAAAACCAAAACTCAAAAAAAAATCTGATTTTTTTTCCAACTTCTGTAGTTTCCTTTAAAAATAATGAATTATCAATAAATTATCTGATTGGAAACATTAGTTTTGATATTTCTAATTCCTTACATTTGAGCTGTGATCTGACATAGATCAATTCTTCACCAAAGTTGGAAGGCCTTGAGCTTTCCTTCCATCCAACAGGGTTGAACGTTTTCAGTCCTCTCAATTCTTATGCTATGTCAGACTCCCCCTCCTTCCCAATGAGAAAGGGCTTCTCTTTTAGATGGTCCACCTAACCAAGAATTCAACAGGCTCAATGGGGAAGTTGAAAATATGGATCCTGATCCAGAAATTTTGTCAGCCTGCCCAGATACCATCTCCATATATACGATCAAGGCTTTAGCACATCCTGTTATGGCTAATATTGTTTTACTTGAAGCTATTAAAGAACTTAAGTGCTATGTAGAGAACCTTTCGGGCATACTTTCCAAACAAATTTCTCATTTGTCTCTTAAAATGGATAATTCGATAGGGGGAGAAGAGAGAGGTACAGATAAACAAAGACCCTCCTTCTCTTCAATTGAAATTCTCTCCCTATCAAATAAAAGTAAGAAAAGAAGTGTACGGCAAAAAAAACTTAAAAAAGAAAATCAGGCAACGTCAAAATAAAAAGGAAAAGAAAGCAAAAATTAAACAGGATATCCTTTCTGACATCACTATAAATGACGATCTTATGATAGTTCAGAATTTTACATTAACAGAACTTGAGGAGCTGGACTTTGTCTTGCAAAATTCTGTTAAAGAGTGTTCTGAGATATCTAAAAAAGAAGAGGGAAATATGCCTTTAGAAATAACATCCACGAGTACCCTCTCTAGAGACAAAAAGATAAACCTAGAAAATGATCAACTTAAGTCTTTAAACTTCTCTGTATCTTCAAAGAGCAAGTAGGCTGCTCATTTTTTGGAGATGTTATCAGATGCCAATTTAATCCATCTTCCCCCGGTGGAACAATTTATCTTCTCGGAGAAAGAGGTTGTTTTCAAATTTGATCATATTTTTATAAAGTCTCATGAAACTGAAGTTTCACTATATAACTTGATTGTACATCTATTTAACTCTGAACTGGAATTAGATATTGCAATTGAGGATATAAAACTGGTCTGTAGGGACCATTTAGCTCCCAATACCCCAGTTTATGTCCTATTATCTAATATGGACATTGCAAAAACGATATGGGCTAAACAATGTACAACTAATAATTTGGACTTACTGATTTCATCCCTGGAAAACTGGTCTACTATTTGGAAAACTACTTATGGATTTTCACCACCTATCAAATATTCTAAGAGAAATATTACTTCTACTTTATCTTTGCTTAATTGGAATTTTGATAAAGATTATTTTTGTAGAAGAGTGTCAATGTTTGGGATTCAGAAATTTGAAGGGAAAAACACTAGCAGACTGTCATCCTACATACATTCATTGCTTACTTTAGGTTTGGATTGCGATATTTGCCCTCAAGACAGAGGTTTGGTTAATAGGACATTTACAGACTCATTAGATACCCAGGTAGATATTGAAGTAAAGTCTGTAGATATTTATAACCATCTCAAGTCAAACAACCATAAATTAGATAAGTATACTATTTATCTGGTAGACTTTATGGATATGGTAAGTCAACATAACGAGTTTGAAAATAAAACAGAAAATATCTGACTATCAGTGGTAAGGGAAACTTCATCTCCTAATGATAAAAATGAGTCTGAATTGATGTCTGCCAACAGTCAACCTGCCGAGTTACATAATTTAATTTCATGGAATATTGCAGGTTTAAAAACTAAAATGACTGACTCTAGTTGGGAGGCATATGTCTCTATGTGTGATATTTTATTATTTCAGGAGACCTGGGCTACCTCAAAAACACATATTAATGGCTTTATGCTATGTGAAGTTCCAGCCATTAAGGAAAAAAAGATATGGGAGCCCGAGTGGGGGTCTAGCTACATATATTAAAATCAGAGATGGCATAAGTATCATAGACTATACTTCATCAAATAAAGAAATACAACATACAGTTATAAGGGGGGATAATCTGGTCTGCTTGGTTACCAATGTATATTTTTCTCCTAATTTTCATTTTCTGGAGACAAACGATCCATGGACTCAGCTGTCTACAGATATCGATTTTCTTTATTTAAAAAAACAAATAGACATCATTATAATTGGTGGAGATTTAAATGCCAGAATAGCTGAACATGATAATCTGGACATATTACAGTCCCAATTATACATGGGAGACTTTGAGCCAAGGAAGTCATTAGATAAAGTGGTTAATGGGGCAGGTCTCAAATTGATGGGCTTTGTAAATAACAGTAATTACCTAATTTTGAGCGGGAGAGGGGAAAGTGATCAGCATGAAGCATTTACTTTTATTTCACCAAATGGGAGAAGTGCCATCAATTATTTAATGATCTTTCCAGAATTTTATAACCACTTTCATGGTTTTAAAGTCATAAAGATGTCAGAAAGTGACCATGCGGCCTTATTAGTTAAAGTAGAAACTTTGAAGTGTAATTCTATGTCTAGTTTATGTGACATTCCCTTTCCTTCTCTTTCTTTCAGATGTAAATATAAATTAAATCTGAATTATAAAAATATGGACAAAGTAGTAGATATAATATACTCTACTAATACAACTTTATTATTTTCTATGCTTTATGATAATTCACCAGTACAAAAAATTTATAAATGTATGGAGAAATGCTATCTTAACATCAAATCTGTATTATATCATTATAAAAACATATTTCCCAAACCGCTCACCTGGTTTGATAATCAGTGCCTCGATGAAAAGAGAAGATTAGGAACTATGATCAAAAAAGTTTCCAAAAATCCAACTAGATCCCTTATTTTCAATCTTAATAGGAAGCAGTACAAACGATTTCTAAAAAAAAGAAAAATGAATTTGTTCAGAAACAATGGGCAATTATGTTGGATATCATACAAAATAATGATACCAAGGCGTTCTGGCTATTGGTTGCTAAAGGTGTTAAGTTCTAGGAACAGTCTGTTACAATATATATTCCTAAAGAAACCTGGGTTGTTTACGTTTCTGAATTATTTATTAAAGACTTAGACCCAGAGGTTTATTTCAGAATCCCAGAATGGATGATGGGAGACCCTCACCATTCATTGGAATTTACTCATGAGGAAGTTGAATAGGCGATTGCCAATCTGGCTACCCATAAGGCACCAGGACCTGATTCCATTCCAGGAGAAATATATAAACAAAATCTTAACTTCTGGGTTCCATTTCTTGCAAACTTCTTTAATATATGCCTTCGAGAAAAATATGTTCCTAATTCCTGGCGTAAAAACATAATTATTCTGATTCATAAAAAAGGTTCATTACAAAATCCTAGTAACTATCGGCCAATAAGCCTCATTGACATTAGCAGTAAAATCTTTGCTAGAATACTGTTAAGCAGATTACAAAATTGGGTTAACAAATTTTGCCCTCTTTCAGAATTTCAAGCAGGTTTTCAGGCAGGTTTTTCAGCATTTGATCATATTTTTGTTTTGTCCCATTTAATCAAAAAATACAAATTCTGTAAGAAAATGAACTTATATGCACTGTTTATCAATTTTACTGGAGCATTTGACTCTGTAAATAAAGAAACACTTTGGAAGATCTTATTAGACCAGGGCATTCTTATTAGCATATTAACCCCCATTTTCCTATTATATTCGAAAACTTTTACTACGATTAGATATGACACTCTAGATAACATTACTGAATATTTTAAAGCAAATCGAGGGGTTAAGCAGGGATGTTTATTGGCCCCACTCCTCTTTAACATCTATATTGATTCATTGCTTTCATTTGAAGATTTACCTTCATTTGATTTGCCCCAAATTGACAATCACCAAATTCACATCCTAGCCTATGCTGACAATCTGGCCTTGTTTGCCCTGTCTCAAAAAGGGTTACAAACTAAAATAGACCAATTAAGAAATAAATGTGAAAATTTAAACTTAAGAATTAACATCGAAAAAACTAGGTTAATGGTAATAGGTTCAAAAATAACAACACCAAAACTGGCTAAACAATAAACAAATTGAAGTAGTCAAATCATACTGTTATCGTGGTATAAAATTTTCTTCAAATGGTTTGTGGAACTTAAATCATGATGTTCAAATCAACAAAGCAAAGCTTGCTGCTAAGGCTCTTCTTAGTTTTAACTATAAATATGGTGGATTGTCAATAATTTCAGCAATCAAAGCAGGATAATCAAAGATCACTCCAATTTTGCTATATGGTGCTGAAATTCAGGACACAAAGAATTATTCAAAGTTAGAATATCCTTTATCTTACTATTATAAAGCATTATTACAACTTCCTCAGTCCACGGCCAATGTATTAGTTAGAGCTGAATTAGGTAGGCTCACGCTTGTGGATCTGGTCATTTTTAGACTTCTTTCATTTTGGCTTAGGATTTTGAGTAAACATAATAATAAAATATTGCAGTCTTGCTTGAAAGGAAAACAGTCATGGGATACCCTGGGTTTTACTTCCCCGTGGCTAAAAGATTTAATTATTAATTTACAAAAATTAAATTGTATATATCTCTGGAAGGATCACTTAACAGGTATTCTAATATCTTGTACTTATAGAGACAAGATAAAAAAAAAACAACTTTGAGGCTGCATTTAACAATCAATTAAGAATGGCCAGACTTCAAAAACAAGGCATTTGGCTTGGTAAGAATAAAATAGATTCATCAATAGAACAGTATTTATATCTCCCTTTAGCGCCAAATATCAAAAAGGTGATAACTCTGGCTAGATTTGGAATTATCAACTCCAAATTCACATATTATAATGGTTTCTCTAGAATAATAAATCATAATAATGTGGAATGTTCCATTAACAGAGGGTACAAGGAAACTTTATATCATATAATTTTACAGTGCCCTCTCTATAATAAGAAAATAAATTTGGCTTTAGTGGAATTTTTACAAAAATATTCAGACTTGGATTATGATCCCATATTTATTTTATTTCATCCTGGGACTGTTTCTGATGCAACACTCTGTTTAAATTTTTTCTCAACTGTTATTAGTATTAAAAAAGATGTATCAGACTAGATTACACAATGAAAGAATGTTGATGAAAATCTAGGTGGTTGGAATGTGTCTGATGAATTTTGTATTTTATCATTGTAATGTCCAAAATGTTAACTATGTTTTGGAAGACTAATAAATTATTTGAATTGAATTTCCATAATGGCCACTTGGTCATCTGTCACCATGACCTGGAGTTCACCTCTTTCCATGTTGTGCCTAAACCCCTTACTTTTCAAAGATACTCTCCCTTCATTCTTTGTTGACCCCCTTAAAGGAGTAATACACCCAGAATTTGTAAAAACATATGGGGCTGGATATTCAAACTGTGCCATTCTGTGGCGCAAGCCCTTGCGCTGCTCAAAAAAGTTGCGCTGGGGTGTGGCCGGGGTGATATTCAACGGAGTTGCACTATTGAGGAACTCCTTTGAATATCACCCCCCAGCCACAGCTACTGTGCATGGCGCACTGGAACTTGTGCCACCGCAAGTGGTCAGAGTGGAGCATTCAAGATGTAGTGGTGCAAGTTCCATTGCACCATGCGCAACTTTCCGATATTCAAAAGGTGACATGCAAATGGGGCCATAATTCATGCAAGGCACACGGGGGCCATTTGCATCTACTTACAGCCCCATTTGCATGTCATTAGCATGCAGGTGCGCCGATCCCCGATGCAGCCGTCGGGGACCAATGCCCCCTGCAGACCGATCGCGGGCATAGAGTAAATCCCCCCCACTGGCCCGATCACAGGCATAACACAAATGGCCCCCACTGGCCCGATCACAGGAATAACACAAATGAACCCCCACTGGCCTGATCGTGGCCAGAACGAGGTTCACCGCCCCAAAGAGCAATATCCCTGGTGGTCAGTGGACAGTGAAGCCTGATCATGGGCATGATAGTCAAACCCCAAGTCCAATTTCCTGGTGGTCCAGTGGTCCCCACCCCACCACTCCACGGAGCCCCACCACCCAGCTCCCCGGCGGCGCACCCCACCCGCCTACCACCCCGCCGCCTGCCGACTGACTGCTCAGTAGGGCTGCATGCCCATTGGTTCACAGCAACAGCCAATGGGTGTGCAGCCCATAATGTACAAGGCAGTCTGGCTATGTGAATGAATTAATTCATTCACATATCTGGACTGCCTTGTATGGTATGGACTGCATGCCCATTGGCTCTTGCTCTGAAACCAATGGGTGTGCAGTCCTACCAAGCAGTCAGTCAGCAGGTGGCGGGGCTGCAGGCGGGTGGGTGCTGCCGGAGGGAGCGGGTGGTGGGGCTCTGTGGGTGGGTGGGTGGGGAGCCACTGGACCACCAGGGAAATTGGACTTTGGGGTTGACTATCATGAACGTGATCGGGCTTCACTGTCCACTGGACCACCGGGGATATTTGCTCTTTGGGGCTGAACTCCATTCTGGCCATGATCGGGCCAGTGGGGTGTTTATTTATGTTATGCCCACAATCGGGCCAGTGGGGGGGTTGTCATTTATATTATGCCCACGATTGGGCCAGTCGGGGGGGGGTTCATTTATGTTATGCCCTCGATCGGGCCAGTCGGGGGGAGATTTCACATTATGCCCATGATCCAACTGCATGGGGGGTACAGAGAACAAGTGGAGGGCCACCCACAGGAGGCAGCTGCTGTGTTGCACCCTGCAATGCAGCAGCTCACCTGTGGGTGGCTCTCAACTTACTCCTTTTTTGGGGGGCTCAAAGTTGTGCAGGTGCAGGTAGGGGGTTGCGCCTGCACAACTCTGCACAGCCCAGCTGAATATCGGGCTGTGCAGTTTATGCATGGTTCCTCCCCTCCAGTTGAGCATGCCTTCATTAGCATTGCGCTGTTGCTCAGCATGACTTGGGGGGGCGCAACTGCCTCCTGCTGAATATTGCAGAATGGCGCAATTTCAGACTTGCGCAGGCGCAACCCTATTGCGCATGGTGCAACCCTTTTGAATATCCAGCCCATGCTGTGCAAAGTGTTTTGTTGGCATAGATATTGCACAATCAGTTTGTCAGAGATTGCAAAGAGATAGGGGGAAGAGGGCACCCCTGACGTGTACCCTGTGAGAGTGGGAAGTGGGGACAGCATGAGCCATTAACCTTGACCACGGCTTCGGGGCCTGAATAGATGCCCATGATTTTAGTAATAAAATCTTCAAGGAAGCCAAATCTGGTTAGTGTTTGCTTCAAAAATTACCAAGATACCCTGTTGAATGCCTTTTTGGGCATCAAAGCTCAAGAGTAACAATGGGGTATGGGTCGATGATGCATGCTCAATCAAATAAAGGGTTCATTTGATATTAACAGATGTTTGGCATGTTTTTATAAACCCTGCCTGATCTGGGTGTATCAACATGGGCATTATTTCATCTAAACAGTGCGCAAGGATACTTGTATAAATTTTGTAATCCTGATTTAGTACCGATATGGGACGGTAAGAGTTACATACATGTGATGGTTTGTTGGGTTTCAAGACTGCAGAAATTGTAGCCTGTGCCCAGGAAATCAGATATTCCACCATCGAGTGTCTTTTTTGTAGGGTTCTGGTCAACAGATCCTTAATAAAGTCCCAAGTGGCCTTATAGAACTCAGCACTGAAGCCATTGGGTCCCGGGCCTCTTACCTTTATTCAGATTTTGGATTGTGGTATATATGTCCTGCTGCGTAATGGGGCATGACAGGTGCTGAGCCTGTGAGGGGCTCAGGTGGGGGAAGGGTAGTTCAGCAAATAAGGCCTTGACCTCCTGTCCTGGGGGTGGATTCTTCAGTGTATATAAGCCTGCATAATAAGATCAGAAGGCCTGAAGTATTTGAGATGTAGTGGAGAATATCTGTCCCAAGCAAGGGTCTGTAATCTTAGTGACAGTGACTCATTGAACTTGCTTATGGAGTCTATATGCCAAAATTCATAAGGCGAGAGTCCTGCACTCAAAATATCTCTGATGGAGCCACAACAGTGCTTGTTCCATTTTTACAGTGAGTAATTTTTGGATAGCCTGCTGAGTGGACATTATCTGCTCCATCAGGGAAGTATCTCTTTTTCATGTGGGTTTCATGTAGGAAGTGGAGCTGTTCTTGTAGTTCTTTAAGTCTAAGCTCTGCCTGTCATTTTTTCTGAGTTACAAAGGTGACATAACCCCAAAGCACTACCTTTGCCGTTTCCTACAGCAGCTGCAGGGAAACCTGTGGGGAGGTGTTATCCTGTATGATCTCTGGAATTTTGTTTTTAAGAAGATCTTTGAACCTGGGGTCAGATAGAAAGGAAGCATTAAGTCTCCAATATGCTGTTTTGGATTCCACCTGATGCACCAAATTCAGTGTGATGGGGGTGTGGTCAGATAGGCAGATGTGTATATCCACCATTTGAATTTGTTCTAAATTCTCCCTACTCATACAGAAATAATCTAGGTGGGTATAATGCTTATGCACATGTGAGTAAAAGGTGAATTTCCTAGCCATGGGGTTAACATGCCTCCAGGTGTCCACTAGGTCAGTATCCCACAAAAATAATTTAAGGTGCCGCTGACCCGAGGTTTGCGATTGAGGCCTGGGTGCAGATGTGTCTAAGGTGGGATTCAAAAGAGAATTAAAGTCACCCCTCAATATCAAGGTCCCCCTCTTGGTTGAGAGTATTATGTCAAACAATTGTTGTATGGATGAGGCATTGCTGCCTGGAGGGATATAGACACTCCCTACAGTGTATTCTTGATTTTGCATGTTGCCCATGACCAGTGCCAATCGGCCTTCTGGGTCTGAATATTGATGGGAGACTTTGAAAGCAGAGCCCCTAGGACCCAAAATCACCACCCCATGATGTCGGCCCCTTCTATATGCAGATTCCACAATCTGTGCACAGCCAAACTTTAACAGCTTTTAGCGCTCCTCAGAGAAGAGGTGAGTCTCCTGTAGTAACAATAGATCTGGTTTGGATTTTTTGAGAGCTGTCAGTGTTCTGCATCTCTTCACCTGGCCAACCAAATCATTTACATTGTGTGAGACTAATGTAAATGAGTTATGCATCATGACATGTTTCTCCTCCCTGGGCCTCCCACCCCTGCACCCCCATACTCCCCTCCACCACCACCACCACCTGCACAGTCCATCCCATAGCCACATGGTTGACACAGGAACATTAGAAAACCTTTAAATAAGATTAATATATTCAAGACCTGTCTATAAAACGTAAATGGTACACCTTTTATCTGTGAATAAAACCAGTCACCTGTTAAATTCTGGGGAGGAGGGAAATGTAAAAATAAACCAGGCCAATTAAGCATTAAGAACAACACAAAACATTGTAACCTAAAACAGGGACAGGGTAGTTGCTCAATTGTGTCCCAACTAGGGTACAATCGTTGAGGGCCAAGAACCACCCAACAGGGCCTATGGAAACAGAAACTATTAACACTAGTGACTTCCAAAATGTAGGTTGTTACATTCAACAGACCTAAGGTTGGTAGCCCAAAGGGCCATCAAGGAAGAGTTTCTCCTAAATATGTACTTAGTGCTCCCTTGGGGTTGCCATAGCCCCTAATAGGGGAGGTGAGGGGTAATTAAGGTAAAGGGAAGGGAGGGCTAAAAAAATAAAGGGTAGGACCAAAGGGTACAGTATAGGGGAGTGAAATAAAGTTGGATAATAAGGGTGCATCATTTCCCCATCCACCTAATGGTCCACCTTCACCCTTTATAGACTATGTGACAAAGAAAAGGAATCCTCTCAAAGAATAACAGCCCAATACTGTAACACCTGTATATGCATAATGCTTCTCGTCAAGAAAAACAGAGTCCATTTAAGTCTTATTAGCCCAGTTCCCTGTAACCACAGGAGTGTAACATTGAAAGACTCTGGAGGTGCATCCCAATGTCAAACATAAAACAAGCATTTGTCAAAGCCAAGAGTTCACTGTTGGTATTGCTCTTGTACATGCCTCCCATAGTTTTCTTTGTATATTCCTCTGTCTTGCATTTTAAGGGTGGGCGATATGGTTGGAAACCCTAACATCCCGGGCATTTGTTGGTATTTTTGCTCCAAATTTTCAACATGGGCTTTTTGGGACATCACCTCATGAGCAGTGCCAGTAACATTTTGTTACTCCATCCCAAAAGGTGATTTCGCACAGTGACTTGCGAGTGTGCCATTCGGTGCCACAGGTGTGAAAACACATTTTGGGCAGGATGTGAAAAATTACAGCTGCACTCTTCATGAGGAGGTGTGATGAAATGGCAATGTTGAAAATCTGGAGTGAAAATATGAAAAAGTGGCAAAGTTACAAGTGTGCGCAGAAACTGAAAAACACACACTCATAACGCAGTGATTTTTTGGAATGTTTTCATCAAATTTTCAACATGGCCTTTTTGGGACCTCCCCTCATGAACAGTGGCACTGGAATTTTGTTAATCTGCCCCAAAAGTTGATTTCACACAGCAACTGTGCCATTCTGCACCACAGGTGCAAAAACACATTTTGGGAAGGGAAGGATACAAAAAATGATAGCTGTACTGTTCATAAGGGGGTGTGAAAAATGGCAATGTTGGAAATATGGAGTGAAAGTCTTAAAAACTGATGACGTTACAAGCATGTGTAGAAACTGTGCAACAGATGCTCGTAATGCAGTCATTTTTGGGAGTTTTTTCACCAAACTTAGATCACGGACTTTTTGGAACACCATCTCATGAACAGTGGCACTGTCATTTCATTAATTGGTCCCAAAAAGTGATTCAGTGCAGTGACCACAAAATCACCTCTCGGGACAGAGAAATGAAATGACAGCGACTGTGTTCATGAGGTGGCATCCCAAGAACCACATGTTGAAAATGTGGGACCAAAACTCCCCAAAATGGCTACGATATCAACCTAAATTGAAAACTCCCTATTCACAGCCATTATAGGCCTTACAGTCATTTCTTCAGTTTGCAGTCGGCTTTTGAAGAATGCAGACGCGTTCCTGGTCCACTGAAGATCACTGTTTCCAACCTCCAGAGGTAAGTATGGGTGAAGGGGTACGGGGAGGTTGAGTGCGCAAAGAGGGAGTGCAGGTTGGGAGAGCGGGGCCAGTGGCAACAATGAGGGACTATTTTCTGTCTTTTCAGATTTACAAAAAAAAAAGACTTTGTGGGTCTATTTTCCTTTTTTACAGGGAAACTATGGATGTTGAAACACTGGGGTGGGCTTCAGTGTGCCAGAGTACTGGGTGATTCAAGTGGGGATCAATGCTGACCCAGGGATTGGGCATCCTGTGGTTGGAGGTTATGTTGGGGGGGCACATCCAACACCGGGAGTGGGCATCCCGGTGTCGGAAACATTACAGCAGGTTTTGGGGGGATACAGGCCACACAGGGATCGAGCACCCCGATGTTGGCAGGTGGAGGGGAAGGGAGTCCTCCAGTGCAATCACAAAGACAGCAGGATGTGGAGGAGCTAGGCAAGGAAAGCGCCTCCTCCCAGTCAGCACGATCGGATCACGCTTACAGTAAAAGTGCCTTCGGGCACTCAGTACTCCCAGCCTGTATAGAGCTTGGCTGTGGTCTGCTCTGCATTGGTGGGAGAAACTTTAGAATGGGAGACAGTGGGATGTGATGGAGATGTCATGACGCAAATAGCTGTTTGCTCTGTGGTGACCAGCAGATAAAAGGAAAAAGCCAACTCTAGATTGGTGTGGCTTTTTCTTTTCAAGTGCAGACCATTGCAGGCAAAACAGTGTCAGAACCAGCCTGACTGCAGATTGGTGTGATACTGTTGGGCCCCATGAAGAGCACTCTGCATTGGACAGACAGTGTCACACCCCTCAAAGCCTACTATCCCAAGGAGTTCAATGCGCATGCATGAACTCAAAAAGGAAAGGAAGGAAGGAAGGAAGTAGTTCAGAGCTTCTCAGCCAGTCTGAGAAAGAAAGAGAGAGAGAGAGAGAGATCTTCCCAATGGAACTATGACTGGGCGAACTCAGATCAGGCTGGATCAGTCTTGGGGTCTAAGTCCTCCGGTGTAGTATACGGGCCAAAGTTCAGCATCATCCACCAAAGTCCAGTTCATTGGCATTTAAGGGGCACTCTTGTTGTGAGGCCTAAGTGTTCCCCCAGTCCGGGAGTAGTTGCCCACCCTCCTTCCCAGTGAACCCCAAGGGTACAGGAGTCAGTGTCCAGAGAAGAAGGAGCACTCAATCTATATGGCCTCTCTCCCCCTCTGATGTAAACAAACAGTGGAGGATAATCCCCCCTCCAAGACCAGGTGTCAGCCAGCAGGCTCAAGCCCAGGGAGATATGACTCATGCCCTGGAGAGGGAGCTTTCCAGATCCCCAGGCAGAGGGGAGCAGTCCCACCAAAATCAAGTCAAGTTATAATAAATGTATAATTGTCCAATCTGCATAGCAATAATGAAATTCAAGGGAGTGGGAGCCCCCAAACAGCACGGGGGAGCCACCTCACCACTACCAGCACGGTACCTTCCATGAGCATTATTTACAGTATATCAAGAATGTGGTTCAAACCCAGCAGGGATGGTGCCCCACACCTCCAAGGGGATATAGCTCTCCCCAGGTGCTCCCCCTAGAGGGCAACACCAGAGCACTGATCCCTTTTGTTTCCACCTCAGCCTACCCTCTTCATCCTATCTAAGAAAGGTAAGCAAAGCATAATCTCACTTCTAGGGTGGCCAGAGGGTGCACCAATAAGGCTTGTTGTTCCGGGAGAGCAACCCTATCTAACGGTTGCTCATCCCCATAGTGTGTAATCACACTCATCTCCCATGCATCCGGGGCACTCCCAGTTTCCCTCTCCCCACCATTGCAGTCCGTGTCTCCACAGAGAACTCATAAACCCATGTTCAAGTGAGAGAAAGGGGAACACCCCAAAGTAGCTCTCTCCAAAACATGGGGCTTGATTATGTGCCTGGCAGAATGCACCCCCAGCCCAGGAACCCACACACCCCCAGTCGGCACCGGCCTAACACCCCCCCATGACTGTCCACTGTGCCAAGACTCCGGTCATTAAAACAATCTGGTCCCCCCACCCACAGGCTGCAGGAGCAGATAGGAGGCCCACCCAGGGTAGGTTACTTACTGTACCTCTGTAAATATTATTGAGCCACGATCATTCCTCTCAGTCCGAAATCAGTGCTCTCTACATGCCTTCAAGGAGCTCTATGGAGTACTATAGCAACAAAAAATCAGAATCACTGGAGGACCCCTCAAAGGCTCATGCTGACATACATTGTGGAAGGAAATAAAATCCACTGTAGTGTCTCTCAAGGTTCCTTTTTAATTTAAAGAAAAATGAGGGAGTGAGACAATAACGGATGCAAGTAACTGTTCAAAATGTGAGTCTCACTCTACCCAGATAATGTGTTTCATAACTTTTTATTCAAGTCCAATTTTATCTTGCATCTTTTTTTATTTAGAATTATTCATCCCAAAATGTAAGTTCATTTGCTCCTGAAATTCATTTCAAAACAAGTAACATTTCAGAACTTAAATTATGTTCCTTCATTAGACTAGGAGCTTTGTTTGTTTCATTGTAAAATTAAGGAAACAAAATTATTGTGATATTATTATATTTAGTTCACAAATATAAAATGTATATCTCAATGATTAATACAGTTGAAATTAAAGTACAGGTGGAACAAACCTGATTCAGGACCTTTAAATATTGTAATTCAATATTAATGTGCGTGCTTGTGGAGCCGGGAAGCTGAGCTTTCTCTTTAATGAGTTAGAATACTCTTCAGATTTCTGTCAATCAATAAAATACTTAATTAAGTTTATATCCTAATAATAGGTTTAAATTAAGCTCACGTTTAGTTATTTAACTTACTGAGTGTCCCAAGTAGTTTAAATTTTGTCTTAAAGACTTAAGCATTGTCAACCAATGCTTGGTTGGACACTGTGAAAAAAATAGTCTGTTTTAAAATTGTGAAAATTTTTAAATCCAAAAGGTAAGAAGTTAAGAAAGTTTGATGATTATTACCTTAACCAAGGATTTTAAAGCATTTCCTCTGGATTTAATCCACAAAATTAAGTGGCAGTTGCACAAATGCTCCCGGCACCATTACATGCTGAAACTTAGTGTAGCATACTGCTTGCACCTCTCAGGTGAGCAAGAAGGGCTGGGCCATGTAAAAACAAACCTGTAGGCATGTTGACGTCATGAAGGACGTCAACTGAGCAGCCCGGTCGGTAAAGAAACTCATCGGATAAATGAAACTCCACTGAGTCCCCTTCTGCAGTTTTTTAAAGGTTAAACCATTGTTTAAATGCCTATGGGACTATGGCCTGGATATTCGAAAGGCTTGCGCCATGTGCAACAGGGTTGCGCATGCGCAAGTCCAAAATGCGCCATTCTGCAATATTCAGTAGGAGGCAGTTACGCCACTGGCACCAGGTTGCACAAGAGAGCAATGCAAATGAATGCATGCTCAACAGGAGGGGGAGGATCCATGCATAACCTGCGCAACCCGATATTCAGTCGGGTTGTGCAGAGTTGTGCATGTGCAACCACCAACCTGCGCCTGCACAATCTTGAGCCAAAAAAAAAAGGTTTAAGTTGAGGGCCACCCACAGGTGAGCTGCTGCATTGCAGGGCGCAACACAGCAGCTGCCACCCCTGGCTGGCCAACTCAGTCTCTTGCCCCACCAGCCCGATCGCGGGCATGGTTGCGAGCTACAGCTAATGTATATGTAGTTTCATAGTCATATAGATAGTCCAGATTGTGAATGAACATCATTCACAAAATCTGACTGTCATGTAATGGTATGGCTGCACGCCTATTGGCTGTAGCTCTGCACCATGGCAGGCAGCCTCACCAGACAGTCAGTGGGTGGGTGGCGGGCGGCAGGCGGTGGATGCTGTCGCTCACTGCCGCGGAGGGGGAGGGGTGGAGGGGCTTCGTGGGTGGGGGGACACTAGACACCAGGGAGATGTTTGGGGGTTTGTGATGTGACATTCTGCCCGTGATCGGGCTTTACGGTCCACTGGACCACCAGGGAGATATTCGGTTGGGGAGGTTACATTCTGCCCGCGATCGGGCACTGGGGGGGTTCATACACGTTATGCCCGCGATCGGGCTTCGGGGTACGTGTGTGTGTGTGTGGGGTGTTTCCTGTACCTGTACTGCCCGCGATCGGGCTTCAGAATATGTGTGGGGGGGTGTTACATGTACCTGTACTGCCCGCAATCGGGCTGCATTGTGCGTCGGTCCCCGACGGCTGCTGCCTGGCAGGGTGGCCAGGCGCAAGTCCTCGGGGATCGGTGCACCTACATGCAAATGGCATGCAAATGGGGCCATAAATAGATGCAAATGGCCCCCCCTGCGCCTTGCATAAATTATGGCCCCATGTGCATGCCACCTTTTGAATATCGGACATTTGCTCATGGCGCAATGGTACTTGCGCCACTGCAAGTTTAATGCTCATCTCTGGCAACTTGCGGTGGCGCAAGTTCCACTGTGCCATGCGCAAGTGCTGTGGCTGGGGAGTGATATTCAAAGGAGTTGCGCAATAGTGCAACTCCTTTGAATATCACCCCGGCCACACCCCTGCGCAACTATTTTGAGCAGCGCAAGGGCTTGTGCCTCAGAATGGCACAGTTTGAATATCCAGGCCTATTTGTTAATGTAAATGAGGCCACTGAACTTCAAAGTATCAGACCCAGTTACTGAAATGTACTGAACATTTTACCAGAAGTGTTGTACAAAGTTTAAACAAAGAAAAATAATAAGATCTTTCTGGATATGCAAAAAATTACTATAGCAAGTCTCCTTCATAGATAGTTTAGATACACATCACCCCAATATTGCTTAAATATCTTCTGACAATATTGCATACGTTAAGTTCCAAATGTGACAAGGTGTTTGAACCTCTAAGGTGAACAAGAGGGGATGGGTCGAATCACATAAAACACACCTATTGGTGTATTGACGTCAAGAATGATGTCACCTGAATGGCCTGGTTAATGAAAAGAAGCAGTGGATGAAAAATTACTCTGAGTCTCCTTCTTGAATTATTTAAGCATATTAAACATTGCCTAAAGTCCTATGAAATTATATCTAAATATATGAATATATAACTGGGGACACTCAACTTCAGATAGTCAGATGCGATATCAAAATATATTTAAATTTACATAATAGATTATTAATGAAACCTTTCTAAATATAGTTTATATATAAAAATGGTTATTAATATAGCACAGGTTACTAAGACTAATTATTATGATAAGAAAAAACCTAGTGATACACCAAAGCATCAAAAAGGCTGAATGAAATATCTGATGTTGTGATAGTTAAAACAACATGTAGAAAATGAAATAAAAATAACTGAAAACGTGAAAATAGATTCTACTGTTATATATAAAATTGAAAAGTAAAATGTGTGCTAGCAAATGAGGAGGGAGGGAGGTGGAAGGAAAGAAAGGGCAGAGAGGGAGGGGAGGGGGAAAGGAGGAAGGTAACCAGGGAGAGAAGAAGGGAATTTAAGGAAGGAAAAGCGGGAATAAAGGAAAAAGTGAATGTGAAGGGGGGGAGAAAAAGGTGTAAAGGGATTTAGTTGAAGGTGGACCAGATTAAGTTTTCATTGAGTCCATATCTATGTATATAGGTTCTTAATGTATATATCCTCCAGGCTTCTCTCTGCAACAAAACCATTTCTCTGTTTCCTTCTTGTGGGTGCACTGTGACTTGTTCCAGTCCTAAAAACCTAAGACTTGATATAGGGTGATGATATTCAGAGAAATGTCTTGCAAAGGTTGACCTAATATCACCTCTTCTAATGTTGCTTTTATGTTCAGATATTCATTGTTTTAATGCTCTCGTTGTTTCACCAATATAATATAATGAACAGGGGCAAATAATGCAATATACTACATAATCCATTCTGCAGGTGATGAAGTCTCTTATAACATATTCCTTGTCATCCCATGTGCTTTTTATAGATTTAATCTATTGTCCATTGTTACAAGGAACACAATTACTACACGGGAAAAAAGCCTTTGATTTCACTTTTAAGCCAAGTCATGGATTTGTTTTCTGGTGTCCAATGTTGAGTCTTATTAATTTTATTTCCAATGGTAGTGTTTTTTTTTAGCTGTAACCCAAGGTTTATTTTGAAAAATTCATTGTCCCCATTCATTAGTTTGTAAAATATTCCAATTGGATAAAACAACATGCTTAATTCTTCCAAAACTTTTTGAGTATTGTGTGGACATAGTCATTTTTGATTCAGTCCTTGTATCAGAATCAGTTTTATTCCATAACAGAGAAATTCTGTCTCTAGAAACACATTTTTCTTTCAATTTTTGCAAAATTGAATCTGTATAACCTCTTTGTTTGAATCTTTGGGTTAAATCTACAATATTGTTATGATATTTTTCTGTATTCACACTATTTCGTTTAACTCTCAACATTTGACTGTAAGGAATGCTCTCTTTAAGTTTCTTCAGGTGAAAACTTCTGGCATGCAAAATAATGTTTGTCGATGTTTCTTTCCTGTAAAGATCTGTTATAATTTTCCCATTTTGTTTTATTATTTTTAGAACTAAAAAGCAGATTACTTCAGAACTGATTTCCATTGTGAATGACAAATTATAATTTACTGATTCAGTATATGTATTCATGAAATTCTTTAGCTTCTTGTATGGGTCTATTCCGTATAATTAAAATGTCATCAATAAATCATTTATAGAGAATCAATTTAATTTTGAATCTGTTATTTTCAGATTGTATGAATTCTTTCTCAAAATATGCCATATATAAGTTAGCATAAGTTGGGACTAATATAGCTCCCATGGCTGTACTTATTTTTTGTAAATATGTATAATTTTCAAATGAGAAATAGTTATTTTCTAGTACTATCTTGGTTAATTTTAAAATAATTTTTTTGTCCAGTAGATTTTGTGTTCTTGTTGATAAAAAGAAATCCAAGGCTTTTATACCATCTTCATGTGGAATACTTGTATATAAGCTTTTAACATCCAAAGTGATAAACAATTTATCAGTTAAATTTAGATTTTGCTGGTTTATTCTTCTAATAATTCAATGCAGTGTTTGCAGTCTTTTATGTGAGACCAAGTGTTGGTGACTAGTTCTTTACAATAGTAATCCACATAGTTAGATAAAGGTTCTGTGATGGAGCCAATGCCTGAGATGATAGGTCTACCTGGTCGATTCTTTTGATCTTTATGTATTTTGGGTAGACAGTAAAATAATGGTATTTTTGGTGTTTTATTTATGAGTTCTTCCATGACTCACTGGTCTAATATCCCTCTGTCATTAGCTTTTGTAACAATTTCTATAATTAGAGTTCTGAGTTGTTCAAATGGGATGTTTCTGACTTTTTCATAAGTTCTTGAGTCATTCAGTTGTTTTAGACATTCCTCTTTATAATATTCCATGTCTAGAATGACAATTCCCCCTCTTTTAGCTGCTGGCTTAATTATGATTGTTTTGTCTTGGCTTAGACTGTTCAATGCTTCATTTTCTTGTTTTGTTATATTGTAATGAGGTTGTTTATTGGTATTTTCTGCCAATACTTTTTCAATGTCTTTATTCACTTTATCAATGTAACAAGTGATGTTAGGTGGAGTGAATCCAATTGGATCAAAATTGGATTTAGCTCCAAGTACTTGTTTTAATTCATACCATTCTTTAATTGATGCAGTTTCAGTTTCATTCTGTTGTGATTGCTGTTTCATACCAAAAAACAGTTTTAGTCTGATTTTTTTATAGAATTTTTCCAAATCTACCTTTAATTCAAAAGGGTTCAGTTTTTGTGTTAGACTGAAGGATAAACCAAGATTAAGAACCTTTTCTTCAAATGGAGTTAATATTCTTTTTGAGAGATTATATATTTAATTTTGTTGGTTCCGTGATCTTAACTCGTGTATTTTGTCTCTTTCTATTACTCCTCCACCTGATTCTTTTTCTTTTCGTTTTGTGCCTGAAGTTCCCGCTTTTTCTATTCCTAACTGAAAATCTCTTTCCATTTCTCTATTAGATTGTTGCCAATGATATGATCTATAAGATTGATTTTCATAGTAGTTCCCACATTGGTTTTGATACCTCCCAAATGGCTTGTTTTGGTATTGAGAATATCTGTTTCTTCGACTATTTAATCTGAAACATGGGGAACCATGAAAATTCTTAGATTTATATGTTCTTCCATCAGAATTATCTGAGGATGTGGAAGTTTCATCCAGGTTATAATAATTGGTATTGAAATCTGATTTCTTCCACTAATATACAATGCCATTCTTATAATCATTAATGTCCCTTTTAAATGTATTTATTTTTATATTTTTGATATGAATATCATATTCTGTTACATAGAAACATAGAATTTGATGGCAGAAAAGGACCGCTTGGCCCACCTAGTCTGCCCATTTTTCTACCTAACAGATAAGCTGCAGATCCTAGTTAACCAACAGCTTCCTTCCTCCTACCCTCCACTAGGACTGCCTTATGCCTGTCCCATGCATTCTTGAAGTCCCCCACTGTTCTTGACTCCACGACCTCCTCGGGGAGGCTGTTCCATGCATCCACAACCCTCTCAGTGAAAAAATACTTCCTCACATTACCTCTGAGCCGTCCCCCCTCTATCTTCAAATTGTGACCCCTTGTTCTTGCACATCTCTTTTCCTGGAAGATGCTACCCTCTTGGACTTTGTTAATTCCTTTGAGGTACTTGAAAGTTTCTATCATGTCTAACATGTTAATGATTTCTCTATTTTTTCTAATAATTCTTTTAATCTTTGAATTTCAACTGTATCTTTTAGCTTTGTTTCTAATAGTTGTATTTCATTTAGCACATTGATTTGTTCTATAGTTAATGTTTTTTATCAATAATAACATGAAATCAAATGAACATTTAGATCTGATTCCATCCTATTTAGTCTGAGTGGCCTCATTTACATTAACAAATAGTCCCATAGGCATTTAAGCAATGGTTTAACCTTTAAAAAACTGCAGAAGGGGACTCAGTGGAGTTTCATTTATCCACTGAGTCTCTTTACTGACCGGGCCACTCAGGTGACGTCCTTCATGACGTCAACATGCCTACAGGTGTGTTTTTACATGGCCCAGCCCTTCTTGCTCACCTGAGAGGTGCAAGCAGTACGCTACACTAAGTTTCAGCGTGTAATGGTACTGGGAGCATTCGCACAACTGCCACTTAATTTTGTGGATTAAATACAGAGAAAATGCTTAAAAATCCTTGGTTAAGGTAATAATCATCAAACTTTCTTAACTTTATATCTTTTGAATTTAAAACTTTTCAATTTTAAAACAGACTATTTTTTTCACAGCGTCCAAACAAGCATTGGTTGACAACGCTTAAGTCTTCAAGACAAAATTTAAACTACTTGGGACACTCAGCAAGTTAAATAACTAAAAGTTAACTTAATTTAAACCTATTATTAGGATATAAACTTAATTAAGTTTTTTATTCATTGACAGAAATCCGAAGAGTATTCTAACTCATTAAAGAGAAAGCTCAGCTTCCCAGCTTCACAAGCATGCACATTAGTATTGAATTACAGTATTTAAGGTTTCCGAATCAGGTTTGTTCCACCTGTACTTTAATTTCAACTTTAATTTCAACTGTATTAATCATTGAGATATACATCTTATATTTGTGAACTAATTATAATAATATCACAATAATTTTGTTTCCTTAATTTTACAATGAAACAAACAAAGCTCCTAGTCTGATGAAGGAACATAATTTAAGTTCTAAAACATTACTTGTTTTGCAGTTAATTTCAGGAGCAAATGAACTTACATTTTGGGATGAATAATGCATTGTGGAAGGGCCAGTCTGGTCAGTATGTCCAGGCCTCTCTTGCAAAAGTCCATCAGGGACTTTTTTGCAGAGGAAAAATATTGTTGACCAGTAGGGAACTGCACTACCATCATCACCGGGTATGGTGTCTGGAATTTTAATGTGTTCTGGCGCAGGACAGCAAACAGGGGTATGTACTCTCAACATTGTTTCATGGAATAGGGAGCATAATCATGACCCAGGTATACTCTGGTTATTCCACAGAAGACCTTTTTCTGTGTCCAGGCCTTTTTTTAAATCAATTCCTTTGTGGAATAGTGCAAGAATCACACTATGATTGAGTGGGGCCTAGCCATAAGGGAAGTGAGTTTCAGTCCCAGGGCCCAATGTACACATTCAGTCTCCAGCTGCATATCCGAGTCCAACATGAGGGAGGTGCTCAGGAGGGTGTCTACAAATTCTAAGATGTCCCAACTCTCCGCTTCCTCTGACACTGAGTAGATTCTTATATTTCAGTGTCCTCCAGATGCTCGACTGTCAGTTTACAGATATTAGCTAGCTGTTTAAAGTGGGTTTGCAGTTGTGTGAGCTGAGTGGAGGACGATGATTGTTTCTCCTCTGTAGTGTGAACTCTCCCCTCGAGGGTCAACATGTCACCTCGGAGCTCTGTGAGTGATTCTTTAAAAGTTTTAAAGTTCAACTTGATATCGGAGAGCTCTGCAAGTATTTTGTCCAGTTTGCTGTCCATTTTCATGTCCTGGGAGGCAGCTGGATTGGTGGATTTATTTTTAGATTTTGATTTGGAGGCCTTCCAGGTAGTGGGCCTGGTGGAGCACTAAGAGTATGTGGAGGTTGCAGAGTCAGAACCTCTGCTTCTAAATCATGAGCATCCTGGGTGAGAACAGCGAATTTGTTGAAGTTTCCTTTCTCTTGCAATATGGCCATACCACTCCTAACAATTTGTCAATAACGCCTGTTACCAGAAGTTTTTAGAGAGGTTAGGCAGATTCGGGTGAGGAGCTGTGGGGTTAGGCAGCCATGTCATAGGTGATGTCACCGGAAGTCCTCTCTGTCTTAAACAGGCAAGCAAATATTGAACAACTCACCTATCCCTACATTGAAACCAGGCATCTCATAGTGTCCAGCTCAATCCTAACTAAATTCTAGACTACAGCCTCCCTGTTTACGCAACAGCTAGTGACTCTGTACTTTAAGGAGAACTGTGCTGAGCCTGTAAGTATTTTTTCCCAGAAGAAGCATTTTTTAGTATATTGCATTCCTTTCCATTACTGTTTAATCTTTACTGGCCTTTTAATTAACTCAGTGGGTTTTTCTGATTCATACACTGGCGTATGATATATTTTATGCCCCACTTAACCCACAAAGTTCTAAAGTAGAACACAAATTCATTGAGAAAACAATGAAAGTTCTTTAACAAGGACATGAAGTATATCATACAGTTCAAAATGGTACTGCCCGCCAGAGTGTAAAGCAGAAACATCGATTGCATTTATCAAAAGGCCAGTATAAATGGAACAAAAATAGAATGTGAGCCAGTATTAGAAATGCAGCTTCTTCAGAAAACACAGACTTACAATTCAAGTCACATCCCTTATTGTCAGCTGTACTCTTTTGTGCCGCAGTAATTTGTCTTTTTTTTTGTACCTATTTGCTCATATTGCCTATGCTGACTATGGTCCAATGAAGCAGCATGACTTCTTTTTGTTAATAATTGCTTATGTGTTACACCTGTTATTTTCCTTGACGTGGAATCTTTGTAAAAGAGCATGTGTACTAAAAGGTGCTTTACAAATGACTAATAAATAAAAAACACATGGAGCTGGATTTACTTGTCAGCAGCATTTGTGATCCCCAGAACTTCTTATTGTTTTCTTTTGACCTATATTTCTTCAGGACAGTCCATCTTATTTTCACTGGGGTCCTTTCCCAGTTTTGTAGCTGGAATAGATGAAAGTTTGAGGTGGTGGTGGTGTAATCTGCTTGAAGTTACTCAATGAAAAATTGACTCCAATAGGATTTGAACCTGGAATATTCCCATTCTCACTTTTGTGCTTTAAGCACTGAACCATGCTGTTTTTTTTTATATTGTTATTATTATTATTATTATTATTATTATCATTATTAAGAATAACATTGAAATCCAGAAAGGCAAGCAGAGATAATTACAGCAGTCTTGTTTCCAGCTGTGTCCTTGTTTTCAGGCAGTCATTACCTGCTGACTTAATGTGCTGTAAGTCATTCTGGCTGCTATTCTGCTCATGTTCTAGAGTGCAGGCCTGTTAATGATAAGCACACATAGGCAGTCATGGAATTTGTTTAGCTTGTTTTTATTGATGGAACTAGTTCGGCATTTACAATAAATCAGCATGTTTCCTCAGTTAACAAGACTGCCACATATGGCACCATATCTACACTCAGTGTAAACAGTGAGTAGGTCAAGTAATGAACAGAAAGGGAGCTGTCAACATTTATCAAGTCTAAAAAACATTGACTACTGATACGGCTTTGTTTGCATTGCTGTAGAGCTACAGTATGTGAACTTTAGTATTTTCACCTCTTTGAACATTCATAAGTCAACACAAACCATTTCTCCAAATTTGCCTTCATGCACCTTGTTTCTCTTTTTCTTTGTCTCTCAACACAATACACTACTAACACCACTCGGGGAAGAAGTTTTAGAATTCAACATATCACATGGGATCTTGACCGTGGCAACCATTCGATGTCTACTGGGAATACCATCACGTGATTACTAAAGCTTTGGCTTCAACAAAGAAGTGCATAGATACAAAGTTTTGAAAAATGGATACTGTGCACATTGACATTACATAATGAAAGGTGGAAACTTGAGCACCATTACTTCAACAAGCAGCAGGAAGACAACAGAGCACACAAGACACATTCGCAGTACCAGAGCTTATCTGAGAAAAATAATCAAATGTTTTTTTTTCTATCTTGTAAAGTAGATGTCTTTAGGTAGAATGTGTGTACAAAGGAAATGGGACTACATCTGTCAAGCCAGCTGTACAGGACTGCTGAGGCCATGTGCATCTCTCACCAGGCTAGAAACATCCCACAGGTCCCACTGGGGACTGGAGTGCAAGGGTATGACCTACACACCACATAGACTGTGCATAACTCATAAGTCTTAATGAATTTCAGAAAGTGTCAGAGGTTAGAGGTCACAGGTAAAGACCTATCTGGTTTAGTGGTGTTGGGTATTAAGATTGTATGTAAATACAGTACATTTACTACCTGTGGATTTCACATACTCGCACTGTTTTAAGTACATAGTGTTCTGACATGTAATGTGTAGTTAATGTCTTTCAAAACTGCAATAACATTTTAAACAAAAAAAAATGGAATGTTAAACTTCACCAAGTGAGCTCTATGCCAAGACCTATCTACCATTCCAATAGACAGTGACAATGTGATTAAGTGGCAGCACCCAACTCTGGACCAGAAGATTATGAGTTCAAGTCCCACACCAGGAATTTGGGCTCATATTCTATTATGCAGCTGCCTCCCTTGCCTTTAAACCTAGCTCTTTATGTAGCCCCTCCCTGTTTTGCCATATAAGGTGCTTCACCCAGTGACATCACCAGTTACAATCTGTCTACTTTTGGTGCTGATAATGTTACTTGTATGGGCCACTGCATTGTCAAAAATGGAACATCTCCCTAATGTGCTAATTTCCCATCAAAGCAACAAGTAGTACAAGTAGCAGTATCAGAAACCACTGACTGATCACAACCAATGGCTGGAATTTTTATAATGGCACATTTGGAGAGGGTCTGCGTGTGATCAGGGAGACAGAAAACAAAAAAAAAAGAGGCATGGCAACTGTGCTCTTTTCTGGAGCCCACACCTGAGGAAGGAAAGAGGCAGACTGGAGACGGTGCAATGGAAGGTCACCAGCATGTTCAAGAGGTAGCAGGGAAGGTCGTACAATGAGAGACTGGCAGACCTCAACATGTACACTAAGGAGGCCAGGAGGGAAAGCATAATATGCTTGAAATGTACAACTTCCTGGAGGGAATAAACAAAGTTGACAGTAAGGGCCTCTTCTCTAGAAACAAAAGTACAATGACGAGAGGGCATGGGTGGAGACTAGTCGGGGAAGAAAATTTAAAGGGATCTTAGGACACTCTGCTTCACTGAGATGGTCACATCATTGGAATAGACTTACAGGAGAGATAGAACAGGTGAGCAATAAGTGGGTTCAAGGTTAAGTAGAACAGATTCAGGGGCTTAGTAGCACCGAAAGGTGAGGTAGAGCAATAGCAGGAGGTGTTGGGGTCCACTAGGGGAATTGAGGGGCTGATCAAGGACAGAAAACCTATTTGGCAGTAGGCTGTGGAGTTGCAGGTAGGAATTCTGGATACACTGGATTGACTTTGGGTCTTTTACTGCCATCACAGTCTATGGGACGGATTTTCAAAATGAAGTGGGACTAAGTCCCTCTCTACATCTGCAGTTGCAGTCTGAAATCTCCGCAGCTTCAGAGATTTGTATTTTCAGTCCACTGCAGCTGTGAGAGATGTTATACCTGGTTCCACCCGGATGTAACATTTTTCCACGGCTGTGGGGAAAACAACAGCCATAAAACTACTGGAAATTGTGGAGTTGGTTGTAAACCAGCTCCACCTTTGAAAATACTACAGCTGCAGGACAAACTGTGGCTTGCAAGTGGCAAACCACTTGTGCCGGGTTTTTCTCACAGCTTCAGGATTTTCAAGGGCTCTGAAAATCTGGCCCTATACTTCTATGTGACTTATGAATGCTGCAGTGTTTTCCTTCTCCTTGGAATCTTTTGCTAATCTATGGTGGTTATTCCAATGCAAGTTAGAGACTTGAGAGTGTTTTTTATCCTATATTATAAAATGCCAAGAAAAATTCCTGTGCTCTGATTGGTCAGTGCTGACTGTTCACAATGATGTTATCCCAGTACAACATTATACTGTTCAAAAAGCAAATAAAAATATATTTTAAAAATCTATTTTTTCACCTTGTTTTTTTTTTTTTTTTTTTTTTTTACAAGCAAGCCATTCTATAATTGCAATAATGCACTCCAAAGCATGTGTCGTTGGGATAACATCACTTCTTGGGTGTTGAACACACTCAGCCTGTGGCCTCATATCCAACCACCAGAGGTGTGGCTCTATCCCAGATCAACACATACTGTACCCTGTGATGCATTATTGCTTAATTATACTGAAAAAAGATCTCTCTCAGCCAGTCAGAATGGGCACTAGGTTTGAACGGCGTCACCAAGAACAGCGCCAGCAAGAACAGCGCAGTATAAACAGTACTGTCAACAACAGAGGCAGGACATATTACCATGCAAAAAATAGCATAAATGGTAGCAATCATACACCACACTGGCAACCATTACCATTGCCAACAACTACACTGACCACATTTGTTTTGTGGGGACTATGCCCCCCACACCCCCTAACTTAAATATCTAACTCTGAGGGGGGATGATCGCGGGGGAAAAGGAGAAACTTGGGGGTGGTGGAATTACTGTTATAGCTGTCTATAAAAAAAAATTACATTTCAGGTGGAGGGAAAAGAGAAACCACTGTATCGGGACACCAGGAACAGAGCATCCTGGTCTTCTGCTTCATGCTTGATGAGCTGCTTCTGCCTTAACCCTCTCCAGCATAGGAGCAGCTCAGCCAGCAACCACACATTTCTGCTACTTCTACATCCTTACCAGTGCCTGAGTAGCTACAGGGGTAGCAGTAGTTGACATAGGCTATTCCACTCATGTTGTTATTCAGGCATTGCGTGGTCCTGACAGTGAAATTTAGACAGCGCTGTTCAGGATTCACTATTCTAACCTGATACTATCACAGTCCAGAGCTACTGTCTTGTTACTCTGTGATATCAAGACACTAGCCTTAGTAATTAGACTGTATTCTAATTGCTGCTTTCTGTGTCCTGGTCCTCCACCTGAGTTGCTGTGGCCCATCCACCACTGCCATCGCTCCTGGCTGAGGAGCATTGCCATCTGCACTACCTGCCTAGGCTAGTCACCTAGTCTCCGGCTCCTAAGTCCTCTCCTGAACCCAGGTCTCCAGCATGAAAGGGTGATGCACTGTCACCAGGGCCTTCAGGGATCCTCTGTTACAGTAATTTTTATAAAGTGAATTAGTAGTAATACTAGCAGCATTTTATCTGTAGAGTACTCTTACAGAGCTCAGGAGTGGTTGGTTGTAGAAAAATTTCAGGTGCGAAAGCAGGGGGAGAAGCACACAAAATAAAGTGTGAGTAGACCATGCAGATCCAACAGCAATAAATAGTGAATAATAAATATTCTAAGATAAATTCACTTTATACAGCATGTGTGTACTGATAAACAACAAGATAAAGTGTGTTATCTTGACCCAGCATAGAAAGATAATTGAAGTGGATCACTGAGCATGCTCAGAAATTTATCTTGCTCATTTTGGTAACACTAAGCATGCTCAGAAAATTATTCTCACGTGTGAGATGCCATGTATAATTTGATTGATTCTTGCATTTGGATGATGCATTAGTTGCTCTTATGCTGAGCCATCGAACAGAGAGGCACAGTTTGCATTTTGTACTTTTCTCCTTTTGTAGCTTTTTACCAATTCTATCACAAAACCACCTAAACATCTGTTGTATAAATCAAATATGACATCGGCTGACCTAAGATATCATTCTTATCTTCTTCTGAGGGTTTTGGTCTATTGCTATTTCATGTGTGGTTTTGCCACTCATAAGATATCAACAGACAGATTCCCTGTGATGCAGATAAAAATGATATCTTAAGTCAGCCCATGTCATATTCCCTATTTATTATACTGCAGAAAACACCATGTGGCCAATCAGAATGCACAGCTACTGTTCCATTATTCATTGATAACCGGACAGTGGACTGAATAATGGGACTGAATGCTAATGCCAGATTCTGATTTGGTCACCACTCAAAAACTGCTGTTAACTGTTAACATTCCATCATTCAACTTACCGAGTAACAAAATATTTTATTTTGTTTGTAATCTTTAGCCAGGAAAGGCACACTAAGCTATTATAGCTTGTTTCCAGTGCATCCTGGGTGTGGGATGGCTTGCTGGGACCCATTTTATTTACAGGGAGATTGTTGGCAATGACACAAGGGAAACTCCCCTGCTCTTCTTCAATGAGTGCCACAGGATCTTTTACTTCCACATGGACAGTGACCAGAGATGGGCAGAAGGGACCTCGATTTAACATTTCTTCCAGAGGATGGCACCCCACCAATGTAGCACCCCCTCGTACTACACTACATCCTTAGTTGTGGGTACTACCCCAAATACCTGGGATGGGTCTACAATCCACAACCTTCCAATCTTCTGGCCCCCAGAGGTAAGGGTGCTGCCTACTGTGCCATTACTGAGCCACTACTGATCCACTGACAAAAATCGCAAAATAAGCTTCTCATTTCCAGAGCCACACAGAAGATAACTACACCTTTACTGGAACAGTGTACTAAATAACTGTATTTATAAAATGGAATTCACATAGTCAAACAATTTCTTTAGTCTGTGTCCATCTATTTTAAAAGTAATGCTTTGGTAATGTGTCGGTTCCTCCCATAGTGTTTTCTATAGTATAAAAGCAATAATGGCATAGAGAGAAGGGTTAAAGGGGGAATAACTGTACTGCTATTCCAATAAACAGCTTGGCCTGTGTCCTGATGTTTACTGGCATCCCAGTGCAGTTATTCCCCCATAAACCTTGCTCACTATACCATTATTGCTTAATTATACTGGCAAAGATCCCTGTCAGCCAATCAAAATGCAGAGTTACTGTCCCATTATTCTATATGTTAATATTGCCACTGAGACCATGTTGTAAGAGTGGTCACATGTGCATTCTTAGGATATGTGAACTGCAAACCCATGATGAATGGTTCTTATACCTTAAGAATATAAGTGAGACCACTCCTACAACTGTAAGAGTGGTCACAGTGACAGTATTTATATATTACTAATTACAACTGATTAAATTATATATTAACATCTTTAAAAAGCCTGCTCTGAACATTCTCATTTTCCAAGAAGTTACGCATGAGACACTCTTCACAGAATGAAAGTGTCTCATATCAGATGAAAGACAGCACCTTTATTGGACAGGAGTACTCCCGCAACCTATAATGCATTAATAAGATAGTAAACTAAATAATGGGACAGTAGCTCTACCTTCTGATTGGCTAGTACACAGAAGCACTCCTAAATACGTTAGGTTAATTCTACGCACCATTCTTACCTACATCACTAGACTCAGTGACAATAAGTACATCACACATGTTCTCTGTGTCAGGAGGTCTAAACCTCACTTTCAGATTCTTGGCAATATTGGGAATGCAAGTAATCATAGACACATTGCGTTAGAGTAATAAACTTGTTTATTACTACCAAGAAGGATAAAATCACAGTTGCCCTCAGCAGTTCTTACCAATATGAACCAGGAGCCAGTGCTAAGCGTTCCATATACCTCGAGGTTTCTTTGTGTCTCTTGGGATCTCCGAGGTACAAGACTTAGTGTATTACATTATATACCTATGATAATTACTGTAATTACTGTAAGACAGAAACATTTCTAGTCACAGAGATGAGCCCTATTGGCTAAATTAGAGGAGGCTCCACAGTCCAAGATAACATTATACAATTTTGTAGTAGTCATCAGTTTGTGAAACAAAAGAGTTCTTATCAGAGTCATAACAGAACTCAGTGTAGTAGTACAAATCACCAAACGGTGGCAATGCCGACTTATATATCATAATTATTCCGAGGATACAGGTGTCCTAACATCTTATAAGTAAGAAATACACAGAAGAATATATGTGTATTAGCAAGCAAAGTGTATTACTATAATATGCGTTACATATCCTGACATCTTCTCTGATATGGTAGATGCCCTTAGCCCTATATGTTAGTATAACATATGCCTGAACACTAGCTGTCTATGGTGCACCTCTGAGGGTACCAATAAGGGTGCAGGGACCTCGTGTAACATTTCCCCCCTTGTTGCCTCCAAGAGCAACACAGGCAAATCTAGGGAAAGGTCAGAGAGCAGTGGTCGTTTACAAACCTGGCGCACAAGCTTTGTAAAGGAACTCGAGCTGCTCACAGTGTTGGCACAGTGTGCGCCGTAGGCAGCATAGCATTATAATCAAGAAAAATATCAAAAGTGCTTGTATAATAACAAAATCTTTAAAAAGTAATTTCTAACCAGGTGTTGGTCAATGCATCATTCATATCACCATCATTAATTAATGAAAGAATAGCTTTGTTGGTCTTGGTCATATTATTGCTGATGTGGATGAGGTGTGTATCTTTCCTGTCTAAAAGTGATTTTAATGAAAGTGTGAGTGGATCTATCTGTACATTAAAATATTGTAAATATTCTGAAAGTGTGAGCAGATAATTGAGGTTACTATCAATGATGTCTGCATCGATAAGGGGGACGGGGGTTATAACGGTATGTCCAATAACAGCTTTCTGGTGTGGGACAAAACAGAAATTGGGGGACTGAATAACACGTTTCAGATCCATAAGTATAGCTTTTGAAATTAGTTACCATACAATACTTCCCATCAGAATTATACTGAGAATGTACAGTAGGAAGTCTCCACTTTTGCAACTGTACTGGGCAGGTGTCGGCCGTCTTGGAAATCCATGTTGACAGGCGATGAACCTCCTCACAATATGATCGATAAAGTTTATCTGGCGCTAATGTTGAGTCTGCAAAATCCGTGCCATTCGTGGTGATGTCATCGTCCATGGTAAAAGTCCAATCAATGCTATCTGGAGAATAACCACAAGCAGGTTGAATAACATCAAATACATCACATTGACACAAGTAAATGTATTGTTTCTTCGCACAGCAATCCGTGTGCGAAGCGATCCAGGTGTCCAGGAAAGGATGGAAAACCAGTAGAGGTGGTAGATCCAGGCATTCTCTGTAGATGTCTTCGTCCAGGTACCCAATGGAATGTACCAGTGTGAGCTTGTTGAACAAGGCTGTAGTGGGATCAAAGCATGGTAAAGAGACAGTAAAAGAAACGAACATCGTATCTCTTATGAAACATTTCTTAGCAGTGAAACAAGGACCAGTGTTAGGGTGTCTGGTCACAAACCCTAGGTTTCTAGCTGTAGAAAGAGGAATGGTTAGAGATTTTTGCATACACATAGCAATACAGCTAGGGGTTTTACATCATGGGCAATACCATTTGGAAATGCGTCTATCATGTATGATATTGGGGATTCTTCCAGATTCTAGATCATGGAAGAGATTGTTGATGGTAGTGATAATGTATGAGCCATAAGCAGAGCAGGAAATCTCACTAGCAATGTGTTGTTTATCTGCTTCTTTGTTATTCTGTGCAATGAGAGTGTTAATCTTGTCTTTAGAGTCTATGAATGCCTTAGCAATGTTGTGCATGTTGTACACAGTGTATCTTTCTTCCTGACTAAGGCCATCCACATCATGCAATAATGGGGGTAGTATATTATTGACCAAACCAGTCTGAAATTTGGCAGATTGAGATTTGATAGTAACAATGTCTGTTTTGTTCCAGATAGATATAGCTGTACCAAAGAGACTTGTGACAGTACCTGTTGCACCTGTGACATCAGAACTGTCAACTTCACGTGTATTACGTTTATGGCTTTGATCATCAGGATTGGGTTTTCTCCTGAAGTTGCCTCTATGTTCAGTAGTATGGACCCTGGCAATAGAGTCTTGAGTATGTATCTGAAATGCAGCTAAACTATCAAGCAATAACGTAATAAAAAAATGCTGATGTGTTAGTATTGTGACACATACCAATTTTTTTCTTATTCCAGTAAGATTAAACAACACAGGTATATGCATAAATTGTAGATTATTAATCAATGAACCAGGAAGGGCAGTGGCTATTAGACCACTGTGGGGACCAGGGGTGTGCTTTGGACATGGGGAGTAGAGAAACCCTCAAGGGCATCCATCATATGCAGATGGAACAGGGACGGGCTGTTATAGAATCCCTGTGGTAAGCAAGTCCATGTGTACTGTCTTCCTTCAAAGGTGAAGGCAAACTTATATTGACTCTTAGGGGCCTATGGTAATGGCCAAAAATCATTGGCGATATCCAGGGCACTGAACCATTTTAGGTCAGGGGTCAAAAGTCGTAGCACATCAGGTGCAGATGCTACAGTTGGTGAACAACTGGGGGTGGCCTGGTTCAGTTTTCTGTAGTCAATAGTAAGTCTCCAGGTGCCCGTGGGTTTTTTTACGGGCCACACTGGGGAATTGGCAGTAGAAATGCAAGTTATGATTAGTCCTTGCTTGAGAAGTAACTTGATTGTTTCTCTGAGAGAAGGCAAGGCCTCAGCTGGGAAAGGATACTACCTTTGCCTTTAATGTGCTGGGCCTGGCACTTTGATGACAGTGTGCATTCTGCCACAGTCAGGTTTGTTGCTTGCAAATGCTTCCAGATGTCATTGCAAAGTGGGGAGAAGCTTTGGGAAAAGCTCATGTTTTTTTAACAAATCTATGACATCATATTCTTTGTTGTTAGCAGATATTGTTGCCACAATGTGTGAATCGGGGGTCAAAACAGTGTAGTACAGACCCTGAATTAGTATCAATAGCATGTTAGCTAAATCTACCATATAGTCATGTGGTGCAAGGAAGTCAATTCCTATAATACTGATATGATACTAGGGTGATCATGCATTACCATCATACATTACCATCAGTTGGAAGGTGTGTGAGGCCTTTAAATGGCCTAACTCTACTGGCAAGGGTAGAGACAGGTATGCAGGTAACCTAGTACCATCCACTCCTGACATGTTGGTTCTCCATCCAGTGGACCAAGGGGATGTGTCCTGGTGGTCATCAAATAATACAGACACAGCCGCACCTATATCTAGTAAGACTACAAGTAGGCAACCCCCGACCTCGGCCTCAGTGCAGGCCCTTACATTTGTATCCAAGACCAGCTTGTTTACAATCCAGACTGGGACCTGTAATTGTTGATCTGTATTGCTGGGGGCATGGAGAGGTTGGGCCTGGCTCCTTTGAACCACTTCACCATGCTGTACTGATGCTATATAGGGAGGAGCTTCCGGGTTCAGGCCTGTATGGGCCTGAAGACCTGTACTTCCGGTGTCACCATGGCCCATCGTGGTTTGGGTCACCGGTTGTACAGCCACAATGGAGTGAGCAGGAATAGCATCTGCCACAGAGCGTACTTATCCCAGGAGCTTTCGGAATTTCCAATTCTCTTCGGCTATCTCTCTATATGAAGGGCCCGTTCTTTGCTGTTGTTGTTTGTCCTTGTTCTTATGTTTTTTATTCTTATGATAATTCTGATTCCCACCCCACTGCTGTTGTTGCTGGTGTGGTTGTTGTTGTTGTTGTTGGGCCTGTTGGGGGTGTTGGTTGTCTGTGGGGAGGGGCTGTTGATGTTGGGCCTGCCTTTCCACCGTGTAGTGCATCGCTGCCTCTTGAATAGGCTTCACGTCGGCTACTTTCTTGGAACTGGAGCACAGATCATGGATGTAAAGTTGGTAAACTTTCTCGGTTTTCTGAAGGATACCAGCAAACCTGTCTGTGTTGGGGTAAGTGGTTGGCTCTACCTTTTCTCGTACTGCAGGAATCATGTTCCTAAGGAACAGGGTCTTATATTCAATAAGATCTATATCCACAGCTTCTTGTGCCAGGTGCTTTCCTGCTCAGTAGGCCATCCAGAGTCTCTGGTGTTAAGTCACTGGACTCTCCTTTGCATTCTGTTTTACAGGGTATGCAAGCATCACTCCTACTACACCTGGGTTATGTGCAGAAATGAGCTCAGGTGCAACCTCATCAAAGGTGGCATTGTCGTCCTGGTGGATGGCATCGGGGAGTTTGGCCCACAAACTAGGATCGATGGTCTGGCATAGTATCTGGACTTGATATTCTACAGCGAGGCTAAGCATCTCGCATTTGGAATGCACCTTTTCCAAGTGGCAGCTCAGGCTGTCAGATGGGTTCATTCGACCGATACTGTCAGCTATTTGCTGGACAGAGTAGGCCATTTGTAGGGGATTATTGGGCCAAGCAGGCAGAGGTAGATTATCTCGGGAACTGTCTAGGGCAGCCCAAGCTGCAGCCTTGACAGCAGTACAGACAATACCATCCTGAGTGCCAGCGTCCTGTAGAAGCTGTCTGATTTGGGTTTTAATGGCCCGTTTACTTCTCTCAGGAAGGGGAACATTGCCTATTACATTCTCAATCATTGTTTCTATCTCCTGCCTGTCTTCCACATTAAAAATGGCTATCGGTGGTGCTGTAGGGACCAGGTCTGTGCCTGCTCCCCCCCATCATGGGGGCCACCATGTTGGCATCTGCCATGATGGGCATCACGACGTCGACGATGTATGACATGGTGTGGGTATAGTGAGGACCCGCCATGTTGTGAATGGCTGGGTGGGGTTTCTGGGCCATAGTAGGGGTGTGACTGGGTGTTGTAATGAGAGATTTTATCATCTGATACCTCCCCCTCAGATGACGCGTGTAAGGGAGAGGCTATGCCTCCCATCACCTTAACATGTCCAGCCAGAACCTCCTGCTGATGGTGCAGTTTCATCATCTTACTTTTACATTCAGCATGACTCACAGTTGCAACATCCATATCAACCTCATCCTGCATTTGCTTTTGCATTACTCTTCATGCAGCACTCAATTCGCGATTGTCTATAGTAGCCACTTCTAAGTCATTACGTACCTGGTTTATCTCATCCTATAGCTCTCCCATCTCCTCACTCAACTGTGCATTCGCAGTACTTAACAAGTCATTTATATGCAATGCCTGTCCTTTATCCTGTCTCAAACTTTCACACTCCTGCCTCAACATACAAAGTTCCTGTTCTCCAGCTTGAGCTGAATGATGCAAAAGTGAATCCTTTTTCATTCCGCAAAGTTTGAAGTTCAGACTCCAAATTCTGCTGCAGTCTAATACATTCCATTTCCTGCAGACCCATCTCTTGCTTAAGAGATGAAATTTGAAGATCAAGGGTTCGAAACCTCACCTCGGAGGCTTCCTGAGCAGCATAGAGAGTCGCGACCATCAGCCCTTTAGCTTGATGCTTATTGGTTGATGGTCTCGTCTCTGTGTACTGGGTTGAAATCCCCAGTATAGGGTTGTCAGATTGACTTGCGTCCCATGCGAAGTCAGCCCATCCTCCATGGGAGGCAAGGAAGTTCGAGACATTGAGTCTCAGTTCTGCACAGATATTTGAGATGGTGGTTATTGTGTGGGAGGGAACGAAAAATCAAACTGTGAAAAAGGCACTGTGTTATGCATCAATCCACAACAGGAGCATGTTATACACAGTCAGGCTACTGTAGAGTTTGTAGGCTTACAATTCAAAGCTGCTGTGGAGTGGGTCAAGCCAGCATCGACCACACCCAAGAAAAACAGCCAGACTTTGTAAGTGACTACAAACTGGTTTGAAAATGGGAGAGGTGATATGGAAATGTACACCTACTCTTCCTGTTGGGAAGGGAAAGTTGTAGCAACTAGTGAAAGCTTACAAACACCAAATATTGCCTGCACGTGGTCGCCAATTGTCAGGAGGTCTAAACCTCACTTTCAGGTTCTTGATAATATTGGGAATGCAAGTAATCACAGACATGTTGCATTACAGCAATAAACTTGTTTATTACTACCAAACAGGATAAAATCACAGTTGTCCTAAGCAGTTCTTACCAATACGAACCGGGAGCCAGTGTTAAGCGTTCCCTATACCTCAAGGTTTCTTTGTGTCTCTTGGGATCTCCGAGGTGCAAGGCTTAGTGTATCACATTATATTCCTATGATAATTACTATGGTTACTGTAAGATAGAAATATTTCTAGTTACAGAGAAGAGCCCTATTGGCTAAATTAGAGGAGGCTCCACAGTCCAAGATAACATTATACAATTTTGTAGTAGTCATCAGTTTGTGAAACAAAAGAGTTCTTATACAGAGTCTTACACAACTCAGTGTAGTTGTACAAATTACCAAACAGTGGCAATGTCAACTTATATATCATAATTATTCCAAGGACACAGGTGTCCTAACATCTTATAAGTAAGAAATACACAGAAGAATATATGTGTATTAGCAAGCAAAATGTATTACAATAATATGCGTACATATCCTGACATCTGCTCTTATACGGTAGATGCCCCTGAGCCCTATATATTAGTATAACATATACCTAAACACTAGCTGTCTTCGGTGTACCTCTGAGGGTACCAATAAGGGTGCAGGGACCTCGTGTAACACTCTGCATACTGGTTAAAAACTGTATTAAACTATTAAAAAAAAAATAAAACCTAACTTTGCTGTTTTCTATTCAAAGAATCTGCAACTTGTTGAATCTGCCATTTTTCATTCATAGAAACCACAAATGCAGAAGATGCCTGCAAGCAAGTGAAAGTCACTGTAATAATTTTAAAATCTTAGCTTTTTTCTAGTATAATAATGATAATAGCATAGTGGTTAGGGATTCCTTGGTAATAATGAGTCAAGGGGGGTTAATAAACTTTGTAACCTTCAGCCTTGGTGCATTGTCCCTGGTTGGGTAATTACTTTGTATTCCATGATCACTTTATTATCACTTTAATACCTGTCATATACAGTACAAGGTCCATGAAGATCTGATTCAACAGGGATTTCCTGATTTTTTATTTAAAGATCCAGTCTGCTCTTCAGCATGTACATTCTTGTAACAACATGGGGTCATACAGTAATATCACAGACAAAACAGTGCAGCAATGAATGCCACAGACAAAAGAACGTTCGCCGAAACAATGTGCGGAACAAAAGTGATCACAATGCAAACAGCGCAGCCCATTACAAATAATGGGACTTTCTTTGTTTCACCACACACACACACACACACACACACACACACACACACACACTGGGCTTTATATAACAAGCTCCGAGGGGGTGTGGACTTGGGGGATGAGGAGAAACTTGAGATGGGGGAAATCTTTATTTTGCAAAAAAAAAAACACACACACAAAAAGGCTGCAACACCAGGAGACCTGGGGGAATGGAACAGCAGTGCCAGGTCTCCAACTGTGCCATGTGCTGATGCTTTAGTCACTCTGCCACAGGAGCAGCTCAGCCAGGCACCCCATACATGGCAACTTCATGCCTCCCAAGTGAAAGCACAGAGCGACAGGGTTAGCAGTAATTCCCTACTGCTGTTATACCTGTTATGCATGGATTCCACACCCTACTGACCCACATTCACATGCTAAAGACATTATTATTCATTACTGTTATTATTGCTGCGTTGCACTAACATGCAGCTATAGTTACCCACTGTGTAAGCATGGATACTAGGGATCATGCTTGCTTATTGTTTATACTATATAGTATACATTCATTTTACAGTCGTATTTAGTTGTTTTCTGTTATATGTAATATTATATATATTCATGTTCCTTATAGATTCATTATGCCTGCTGTGCACATATTTTATTGTTAAGCATTTGCTTATATGAGGTATGTGTTTAGAATCATGGATATTATGTGTGCATTCACTGATGTTCTGTTGTAATCATATAATCATATGTATATGCTTTGGGCCTTCTGTCATAATCATATCCTTTACCAGAGTAACATTCCACATGTATTCCTGCTTGCTCTGCATTATCTTTGTTCCACATTTCTTGCTAGCTTTACATTTTCTCTGTCTAACTAACATAATACCTAAGGGAGCCACCTTATTATTATTTCTTAGCCAGTAGGGCTTATTTGCCATATCTAGAATTAGAGTCCTTATCTGTAGTATATATTTGCTTGCACGGCCAGCCCCTCTGGAAGAGAGAGACTAAGCCTGACGGCTTGGGGGAAACTTGCTCTGCTCCCTTGTGATTGATCTCTTCACTCATAATGGCATGAGTATGTGTAATAAACTGTTTTTATTACATTCTACTTGTTTCTTTGTCCAGCATCACCATACAAGAACCAGAGGTTTGTGCTTGACACAGACTAACATTTGGCATCCCTGGGTAATGGTTTTGACTGGCAAAGAATAACACTCATTTTACTTTGTAGCTTGAGGTCTGTGATGTGAATTTCCACAGACAAGAAGCAACAAGTCTGGCAGCTTTGGAACTCCAGTGAAGGTACACAGATTACTATTCTGCTTTTGTGCTGTATGTGGCAGCTTTGGGACTGTGTGGATGGACTGCTGACTGTTGGTTGTAAGCACTTTCTTCATGAGGGCTTACATCCATCATCCATTTGTGTGTGTTTAAGTGAACTGGTGCTCAGCAGAGAGATCCACAGAATGGTTTCAGGTTTCCCCTTTTATTTATAGACATGTCTGAAATCTGTGCAGAGTTGAGGCTTGATGTCTCAAAGTATCTTACCTCCTGTGGAGGTTGGTGAAATGTTGTTTTAAATGCTAAATGTGATAAAAATTCTGTACAGATGGGTTTACACAGTACTTTGAGACACGGCAGATGGCCAATAAACAATCGCTGAAAGGCTTGTTAGGCGCTGCTTTCCACACAGCTCTGGAAGCTGCCCTCATGAGAATCAAAACACTGGTGTTAGACATCTGTGATTTAAAAAATATGTGGGCATACAGGTTGCTGATCATTCTAAATGTGAATGTAAGTGGGAGAATGAGCTTCACACCTTACATCTGCAGAATGATGACACTGTGCTGGGAGTTGCTCCTCAGTACTCAGAGTTGAAACAGACAGCCATACAGCTGTCATGGGAATTGTTTTGGAAAGAGAGTAAGCTGACAGAGAACCACAAGTCCTTATGTAAAAATATCAAAACTCTGGCTTTGCAAGCTTGTCAGATGGTCAAGATGCAGACTGATTTACGAGGATTGGCTGCTTATCGATTTGCTGCTATACCATAACAAATGTTTCACATCAACTTTCAAAAGTATGATTCCAAGTGACCAGAGTTCCCAAAACAAAAAACTGCATCTTTTGGCCCTGGCAGAGCTAGAGAGACACTCTGGCAAAGTACCAGAAGTACTCCCATGATCTATAATGCATTAATCAGATAGTAGACTAAATAACGGGACAGTAGCTCTACCTTCTGATTGGCTAGTACACAGAAGCACTCCTAAATAAGTTAGGTTAATTCCACGCACCATTCTTACCTACATCACTAGACTCAGTGACAATAAATACAGTACACATATTCTCTGCATACTTGTTGAAAACAGCATTGAACTATTACAAAAACTTAAAACCTAACTTTGCTGTTTTTTATTCAAAGAATCTGCAACTTGTTGACTCTGCAATTTTTTATTCATAGAAACCACAAATGCAGAAGGTGCCTGCAAGCAAGTGCAATTCACTGTAGTCATTTAAAAATCCTAGCTTTTTTCTAGTATAATAATGATAATAGCATAGTGGTTGGGGGTTCCTTGGTAATAACGAGCCCAGGGGGGTTAATAAACTTTGTAACCTTCAGCCTTGGTGCATTGCCCGTGGTTGGGTAATTACCTTGTATTCCGTGACCACTTTACTGTTATCACTTTAAAGAGGGACTCTGGTCAAAAGTACTACATTGCAGAATTTGAATACGCATAATCCCAATAAATCTCATACCAAACATTAGGTTCCTGTGTTACTTCATTTTAAAGTTATGGGCTATTTTGTGACCCTGATTTCACTATCTGTTCCAAAAAGCCAGTTTCAGTGAAGAGGTGCTGATGATGTCATCTCCTGAACTCACAGTTTAGCCCTCCCTGGCAGCAAGCTTATATGGCCTGTTTCTCCAAAGTTAAAAGATCATTCTGCAATGGTTTTCACAAGTGAAACAGGCACCATTCTAAAATAGTGCTGTAGAATCTATGTGTTATAGGTTTTGTAACAACATTGACAAATTTGTATTTTAATGCATTTCTGGTTTGGTTAATTTCTCCAGAGTTGCAGGATGCTGAGTCAGCATGCCTCCAGGCTGCTGATACCATGTGAAGTGTTACTCTGCAGTCCCTGATTGGAAGTTGTATTGCTAAAAGTGTTGCAGTGTTGGTAACTGCATTGCTGCTAGTCAGTGCCTGCTTTACAATAAGTTTCAATATAGGCCTTATATGTGTTATTTCCTTCTGGGGTGGAAGTGTTAGCCCTTGTAAAACAATCATTGTAATTTGGAGTACAACACAGATGAGCCTGAATATAGCTCAAGTAACAGCCTGTTAATGAGAAAACAGAAAATGAGCTCTGTTCAACTGAGTATCCCACTCTTTCATACTTTGATGATGAATAAAATATTGCTTGATTGATTGAGTGATTAAGCATTGAGCTGTCTACTGCACAGAAACTCTTAGTATGGTTTCAAAACAGCACTACCTCTCCCACCCCCATTTACAGGGTGATGGACTAATTGATTTTAAGCGCCATCCAGAGAAATTACCTCAATTGGTTGATAGGTGAGAATGATCACAGCCTTTCACAACATCAGAGATATCCAGTCTGCAAATCTCACATTAGTATGCTGTGACTTAGCATCCAGCAGCCCAGCAGAAAAGGACCACAACAACAAAACACCAAAAACAAAAGTATGAATTTGTTAACTTTGTTACAAAACCTGAAACAAACATAGGTTTTAAAGCAATGTTTATTGAATGGTTCTTCCTATTTTACTGGAGAAAACCATTTGCAAATATTTATTAAACTTTGGAAAAGCAGGTCCTGTCAGCTTGTTGACAGGGAGGGCTAGACTGTGAGTTCAGGAGATGACATCATCAGCACCTCTTCACTGAAACTGGATTTTTTGAACAGGCAGAGAATTTAGGGTTGTAAAATGATCTGTAACTTTTAAACAAAGTAACTTCAGGATCTCAATTTTGGCATGAGGGTGATTGGGGCTATGTTGATCCATATTCTGAATTTATTAATGCCAGTAATTTTTGACCATAGTCCCTCTTTAATACCTGTCATATACAGTACAAGGTCCATGAAGATCTGATTCAGCAGGGATTTCCTGATTTTTAATTTAAAGAGCCAATCTGCTCTTCAGCATGTACATTCTTGTAATGGCACAGGGTCATAATATCACAGACAAAACAGTGCAGCAATAAATACCAGAGACAAAAGAGTGTTTGCTGAAACAATGTGTGGAACAAAAGTGACCACAACAGGAACAGTGCAACCCATTACAAAAAATGGGACTTTCTTTGTTTCATCCCCCCCCCAAACACACACACATATACACATCGTACTTTATATAACAAACTTCGAGGGAGTGTGGACTTGGAGGATGAGGAGAAACTCGAGGAGGGGGAACTCTTTATTTCGCAAAAAATGAAACACACACACACACAAAGGTTGCAACACCAGGAGATCTGGGAGGTGGACTGAACCACAGTCCCAGATCTCCAACCATGCCGTGTTCTGGTGCCTTAACCACTCTGCCATGGGAGCAGCTCAGCCAGGCATCCCACACATAGGAACTTGATGCCTCCCGAGTGAAAGTGCAGAGCAACAGGGGTGGTGGTAATTCTGCATCGCTGTTATACCTCTGTCGCTCTGAATGTATCCTCGCATCACACCACATGGTTATTGCTGCACTGTTTCAGCAGCACTATATTGACCCAGTACCCTGTAGCAATTCACTGCACAATACTCTTTTAATTTTCTGCTTGCTATAATAGAGTTTATAACTAAGCTTGGTAGCCTGTCTAATAAGCATGTGTCAAAAGTATTGGCCTGTTCCCAAGTGACCTCATAGAATCTTAGTTTGGGCCATCACACGGCAGCATTTACCATGACAGTAGATGTTGTTATCACAAACAGCAACTGTAAGGTCATCCTGGCACAAGTGGGTCTCCACTTGTGGAGCTGCAGTTTTTCCCACAGCCATGATATTTTCAAAGGGGGAGCCAGTCTATGACCAGCTTCCCGATGTATGGCAGCTTGTGGCTGATTTTTTGGTGCACGTGTAGGAAAAAGTTATGCCTGGTAGGACTTGGCATAACATCCCCCACAGCTGCACCGGCTGAAAATATGGAACTCCACAGGTGTGGAGATTTTGGTCCTCAGCAGCCATTACAGAGCAGGACTTAGTCCTGGGACGAGCTGAAATCCAGCCCAGAGTCTTTATTGAAAGACAGTGTGAAATAAGTATAGCATGATCTGAAATATTGAGCAGATCAACAACAGGAGAATGTAGCAAAAACTAGAAAACACCAAAGAAAGGCATATAATTGCAAACATTATTGATTTTAGCCCTTTTTTTTAGCAGGAACTTGGGGCTGGATTTTCAGAGGGGAGGACTCAGACATGCAGGATGATATTTTGTTATGTCAGCCTTCCCCCAGATGCACAAAAAAATGTGAGCCCTTTTTTCAAAGGCAATTGAGAATTACATCAGTCTTCACAATTTGCAGCTAGTTGGATCAGAAAACAGGCGCATGTATCAGTTTTCTAATGCAAGTGGCACTATACATGCCACATTCGTGGATATTGCATCTGAAAGTTAGACTTTGTAGGGGATCTAACATTTGGGCATGATGGCACAAAATCAGTCATAAATCATGGTGAGGGTTTAGAAAATCCTGCCTTAGCTCTTTATATAGTCCAGTGGAGGTAGACTGATCAATGTCTGACAGAAACATATTCCGCAAGAAAGGCGGCACAAGAAAGGCGCTACAACTGCAAAGTCTCAATCCGTCACAGAGGTCAGACATGAGGGAAGCACGTGCTGAAGCCGCTGTCCTGTGGCTCTTATTGCTCTTTTTTATAATGCCTAGAAGAGAAGAATGTGGTGGGGCAGACTGCCTGATGCCCCTCCAGTCTGCAGCCATACCTTGGTACTGTAGTTCATGATAATTAGAAGCCAAGAACGACACTGGTAAAAATAATCTTGGAATCCATGATGTAAATGCATTTTGACTTTTATTCACCATAAATTGGTATCTCTCAATATTTCTTGCTGTTTGTTTAGTAACTGGATAATCTCACTGAAAACAAGTTTCCTTTTACAGGAGAGAGCTGGGCCTATGGTGCAAATAAACATATACGAATTACAAAACAGCATTCATGTGCAAAGAACATAAAAACACTCTAAATATTTTACAATAGTTATCAGCTAGTAAAGCATACATATAGACTTATTAATTAAGCCATCCTTCAGTTTGTTCTTAAAATCTGTAGTACAGCTGAATTGTCTAAAACAATCGGGGGGGGGGGCAAAATTATGACACTACACATAACATAAACAACCACTAATATAATCCTTGGAGATAATATCTATTTTACTGTAGTACATCCTGCTACTGTAGGGCATCTGGCCAGCTGCATTGTTAGACATCTTTGACAAATTACATTTGTTCAGTCCCGTATTCCTACCAGCTGGCAGCTCTCCACTCACTATCGAGCAACATGCACCTTTGCCAAAACAGCTGTAAGCGCAGGTAGCCCTTTCACTTTCCTGCCATACAACTGTTTACCTTTGTGAGAATTATACTCATTCTAAAAGATTTGTTGGCGAACATTCCTTGCCTGTTGGTTTTCCAACAGTTGGTCACAGTAACACAGTAATTTAAGGTTAAAAAGAGATACTTGGTCCATCACATCCATGTTCATCCTCCCTGCTTCATAAGCAAGGTTGAAAAACGTATTCTGTGCAAGTATGTACTAATTCAACTATTCTCTACCCACTCTACTGTGCAGGATATCCATTGATTTCCCTGGTAAGCAGAAATTTGTCCAGGTTTAATATGAAAGCCTGTACCATTTTCATATCTTCTGTCTTGGCTGGTAGGAAGTCCCACAGATTAATTACACTCTTGGAGAAAGTGACACTTATCGTTACCCCAGAATATATCACCTCTGAGCTTCAGTAACTGTCCATGTGTCCAGCTGTTGGACACCAGATCAAATATCTCAGTATGTTCATGCTTGATGATGCCCTTGAGTATGCAAAAGTCTGAGACCGTGTCCTCTTTCTGCCTCCTTTTTACCCAGGGTGAACATTTTAAGGATCATGTTAAGTTTAAGGACATCTAGACTCACATCACAGCTTTTGTTCCCTTACCCTGGCCTGATTATTGTGGTGGCCCTGCACTGCATCCTCTCAATGGCTTCAATGCCCTTTTCATACAAGGAGCTCAGAATAGCACACAGTACTCCAGGTAGGGCCTGACCAGGGCTCTGCAGAGTGGTGGTATTATTTTCCCTGTTCTGTAGGTCACCTCCTTTAATTTACCCCAGCATTCTGCTGACTCTCTTGACAAGAGCAGCAATGCATTGCTTGTCATGCTTTAGCCTCTTGTCTATTATGCCTTCCCAGGTCTTTTTACTCCTCCACTGTGGCAAGAGTAGCCACAGTGTGTAGATCCTGCCTCTGTTTTTTCTATCCATTATAGCACCTTGCAGTTGGCTACACTGAAACCAAGGTTCCAGGAATCTAACCAATCATTCACTTTTTACAGTGTCCGACATAGTTTGAAAACCCATAAAAAGCTCTTTCAAACACTATATTGGGCTCATCTGTAACTGGAAGCAGTCAAGAAATACAGATGATTCAGTCTGTTCAATATTAGGACCACATTGCAGCCATTTTAGAACATTGTGATGTCATCAAGGAACAAGCTGAGCCTAATTACAGTAAGTCAAGCACGGTGTGTTCCTCAGTGACATCACAATGTTCTAAAAATATCTGCAATGTGGTCTTAATAGCGAACAGACTCAAGTCATCTGTATCTCTGGAGTGCTTCCAGGTACACATGAGTCCAATACCTTGTTCAAAAGAGCTTTCCATGGGCTTTCAAACTATGATGGCCACTGGGTATGAATATATCCCTTTAAGGTTTTCCTGGGGTTTTTTTTCCTATCTTCAGAGGCGCCCATGCCCCAGGCCATCTTAGTGTCATTAGCTGGTTTAGGCAATCTACTGGAAACATGTTCAAAAGTGTGACCCCAGCACCGATACCTAAGGGATTCCACTGAGTACACCTCTTCACTTGGGGTAGTGCTCTCTACCATCACCTTCTTCTTTCTACCACAAGCCAGGTAGCAATCTACCTTGAGTATGTCTCATGTACCACACTGGTGTATGTGGCCCAGAAGCTTGGCATGTGCCACAGTATCAAAGGTATTTCTAAAGTCCAGCTAAGCTTCATCCATATTCCTGCCCCAGTCCACCTCCCTGGTTACCCAGTGAAAGAAGGTGATCTGATTGGTTTAGTACCATCTTCCCCTCATAAAGCCATGCTAAGAGGGAGAAGATCCTTAGCTCCAACCGAGTTCTCTAGTATTTTTTGATAATAGCTTCAAGGACTTTACCCACCACTGATTTCAAGCTAACTGGCCTGCCTGTAGTTACCAAACCCTTATCCCTTCTTGAATATGGGGACCACACTGGGCACTTTCTGGTCCTCCTGCACCACACCTTTCTGGACAGAGTCCTGAAAGATTACTGCAAGTTACCCTGACAATTGTTCCCTTAGTTCCACAATAATCCTGGTGTGTATCCTATTTTCCCCTTATGACTTATCCTGCTTGATTATTGCCAGGTAGTCAGGTACCAAGGTAGGTATATCCATCAGCTGCATTGTGGCTAGCTCTCATGGGCACTGTGTCAGGACCATGTAAACAAAACAGTACTGTTTAAAACAGTGAAGGCAAAACAGCGCTGTCAATGACAGCACCATCCCAAAACAGCGACCACAACAATAGTGCGAATGGTAGCGGTCCACAAACACACTAATCGCTACCCTGGCAAAACAAACCACATAAAAATTTCTGTTCCTGTAGGGGGCTTTGCCCACCACACCCCCTGTTATGGGGGTGGCTTCACCCCCAAACCCTGCTACTAAAAATAACCACCTCTGGGGGGCGGCAACTCAGGGACACACAGAAACCTGGGGGGTTCTTGACCAGAGTAAGGAAAACACAACACAGGAGCTGGGAGACAAAAAACAAAAAAAACATGCATCCCAGGAATCAAACCCTGGGCCACTGACATGTCACTGTCCTCCCTGCCTATAGCTCTGTCCACTGCACCATAACAGCTGCTCAGTGGAACCCCTCTCAGCACAGGCTTCATCCCTTTCTCCTCCTCTCCTCACAGCATTACAGCTACAGGGATAGCACTAGCCTGACCTGCGTTATTCTATCCCTCTAGCTGTATTAGCTTTCACTATTTTGACAGCATGGTCTTCATCACGTTATTATTGAATCACTCTTTTCACCCAGTACACCTCTGATGCCATAGGCCATCCGAAAGAACACCTGCCCCTTCCCCTCCATTGGACTCTTGGTGAACAATGAAACATAGTTTTCATTCAGCATCTAAGCCATCACCCTGGCTCTCTCACAGGTTGCCCCCTCTCCCCCATTTTTGGGAACCCAATCCCCTACATCACCTGCTTCCCTCCATTTACTATATACACTGGAAGAAGGCTTTGGTGTTCTCTACAGCTCCTGATGCTACCCTATCTTCCATCCCATCCTTGACTTTCTTAATTCTAATCTGGTAATCCCTCAGGGGTGCTCTCTACACCTCTCTGTAAGCTTCCTTTTCAGTCTCGTATACATTTTGCTCAGGATCAGTCATCTTAGGTACCTCTCAAAGAGGGAGGCACTTCTTGCCACCTTTTACTGTATTGCTTACAGGGATGAAGTCCTCTGCTGCTGCTTCAGGCACCTTCTTCAATGAAACCCACATTTGTTCTGCATCACCAGCCTCATGAAGCTGTTACAAGATCTTTGGCCAACAGATACTTCATCTTGGTGAAGTCTTTCTTTCTAAAGCTATGGGTCCTGCTGGCTGAGGGCAAGGGCTTCCTCCCTATCACCAGCCAGAATGTTACCCAGTTGTGGTCACTGTCTCCCACTGGTGTGTGGACATTCACATTGAAGATGACCCCATCTTTATCGCTGAGCATGGTCCCTTCCCCCAGTCATAAGTCACTACTCCTTCCTCCTCATATTACTGTTTTGTTGCTCACTGTTAAATGTTATTTTGCTTTTTCTGTAATATACCGTATGGCAACTTACTGTATGGCAATTTTATTCTTGAAACATTTTCTTATAGTTTGTTTTTTTTGTCATACCCATTTCCATATTATTGCATTATTGTTGTACATTGTACTATGGATCTGTTCTGTTCACTTCTCTTCCCCTACCCCCCAGGATGCATCTGGGAATGAGCTGATACCAGCTCAGTATGACTTTCCTGGCAAGAAAATACTGTAAATAGATAAAAAACAAGATCAAAGATGGCCTCAAACCATGTTGTCTGTTGGACATGCTGACCTATGAAGCAGTCTTTAAAGGTGGAAAGAAAGTGGGTCTCAGCCCTGCCGTTAGCCTTCTCAAATTATTGGTCGATTGAAATCCCCTATGATCACTACTGCATCTGACTTGGCTACTCTGTGAATTTCCCCAACTAGTTGGACATCATGATCCACTGAGCAGTTTGGGGGCTCGCACTGTAATAGACACCCCAGGATGACTTTTCTGCTCTTTTTATTCCCAAGATCAGCCCAGAGAGGCTGTGTGACAATGATTATCCCCTGATACAATCCTTGTAATCCATACTGACTCTTTTCCTTAAAAAGAGTACCCCACCACCCACTTTCCAAGCAGGCCTCTCCCTTTGGAATAGTCTGTTTCCTTCTATCTTGCGTCCAAGTAATTTTCTTCATACCACCAGATCTTGGTGAGTGTCACTGGGCCCTGATTTCTAATGGTTTACCTATGCAGACGCAACAAAATCATTGTCAACATTCAGCATAGCGAGATCCCCAATGTCGACAGGCAAAATTTTGCCTGTCTGACATTGGTGTTCGGGGAGGTTGTGCCCCATGAACCCCATGTGGGGGGCTGAGCTCCCAGCACCCCCTTCTAAATGATTATCAGCTCTGAGTTGGAGTTGATTTGAATGAGGGGCACACACGATGAAAGGGTGAAATTTTGCCTGCAGGTCCCCCACAGCGACAATTTCGAAACCTGTCAAAATTGTCACTGTGGGGGATTTCACCATGGGGTTTTTGACCTTCGGTCAGTACACCAATCTCCGATGTGCGTCACCTCTTTGTTTATGAGTGGTGTAGAAAACTAACTTGTTGCCAGTAGGGCAAAGTTGGGGTTATTGGCAAAGCATGGCTTGATGTAAGCCACCTTGTTGGGAAATTTCAGTCTAGCAGATCACTGCTTTGACCCCTGAGTGAATTGAGGGCATGACTTTCACCTGGATTGCCTGGATCTGGGGTGAAAAGACTGGTTCAAGGGCAGGTAGAGTTCCTTGTTGCCTGACACTTATTTATTTCCCCTATCCTTAAGAAATTGTGTCAGAACTTCCCTGAAAAGATGGCCATCTTTAAAGGGTAACTTCAGAAGGGTTTTCTTTCACTCATTACTGGCCTGCCACAGTTTTAGTCAAGTTGCCCTGTGGGTTTTATTTGTTAGCACTGTGATTCTTCTTCTGAACCTGAGGGCATCTGTCGAAACATCTGAAAGGTATCTCCCAGCTTGCAGAGCACGCTTTCTCTTGCATCCTCCAAATGTGAATCATTTGTGATATTCTGTTCCATGGCCTTCACCCATCAGATTAAAGCCCTGCTAGTAAACCACATTGCTGTTTCAGTAGAGAGCAATAAACCTGTGCCTTCATGAATCTTTTTGAAAAATATTGTTCAACTTTCTTGTTCAATGATCTTTCAAATCCACTGTGCTCTTTACAGGTAACATAGTACGTCTTGAAATGGCCGAGATGGGGGGCGGGGTTAACCTTCCGAGCCCTGGACCAGGTATCCCTTTTATTAATGGAGACTAGGTTTTTTCTACCATGTACCTCTCTGGCAGCCTCATTGGTTGCAGTATATCATACTCTTTTTGAGTGATTGAGTCAATCACTTGACATGAAGGAAAATAGGGACCAATTATTGGGCCCCCCAAAAAGAGAAGAGGATTGGCCAGTGCAGGAGCTTCTTCCAGTATGTTAACAATGACCCTCACCATCCTAATACACTCAGCAATATTTGCCCTTAGGCAAAGCCTGGCAGATGATCTGTCCTGGCCATTTTCCTCAGTATCAGAAACATAAGGGGAGCCATTGGGGGACGTTCAGGGCTTTTTGGACAGTGGACCCTGGACCATCGAAGAGCCCCTCATTGCCTAGTGTTGGTGACAGGGGTATTGTGGGTTTGAAATCCTGCAGTAAATTAAGTAGCCACTTCACATGCTCTGCATGCAAGGCCAGAGGTGCCATTTGTGGAGCAGGGCATGGTTCTACGGTGACCACACTGTTTTGCTGGGAGATGTCTCTGCCTTGTATGCCACTGCCCTCGGTAATGGTGCACACTGTGCAGATGCATTGCTTCACATGCATCTCCAGCAGTGGCATTCTGCATTCCATACATTTAGCCATTATGGAAACTCTTCTTGCCAGCCTATGAGAGGGAGACAGAAAAAAATGAATGAGGGTGGGATACTGCCTCCATTTTTCCAAAATGCTGAGCATAGTGCCACGCAGAATGGTAATATAAAGTAGGCCTGGTAGAATGCATAAGCTGCCACCTAAAATGACCCCCACAAGAATTCACAGCAAAATGTCCCCCTATTGTGAGATTTTGAGCCTCTCTGTGTATCCAGGAACCCAGGCAACATGACTGCAGCTGTCTTGAACAGTAAAGATGGTTACCATTCTCACTAGAACAGTGGCACTGGGATGAGTGCAGATTGGGCTTCTAAGACAGCTGCCAAGATATCACAAGATTTCAGGGGCCCCAAGATGGCGGCCCTGAAATCCCATGAGATTTTGTGGATTGCAACAGAGGACTCACAACTTTGCAAAACTTATCCAGCTGGGCTGGAACCAGAAGGATATGTCTCCCAACCAGGGAAATGGCACAAATGATCAGTGCTAATGGTATAGGGTGCCATGCCAAGTAAAAGAAATAAACACACCTTGGGGTACTGATGCAACTAGAGGCTGTGGACAGCACAGCTCAGAAGTTGGGAGGGAGCTTTAAAACTGAATGAGGAAATGGCATGCAGGCAAGTCTGGTATGACACTTTATGCAGCCTGAACAAAAGGGAGTCCCAGTTCCAGCAGCCTTCACAGGTTGCAGAGCCTTAGCTCTCCCTCTACCTGTATCTCCATTTAGGCTTATGTATTTATTTATTAGAACATTCGGATTTACAACCTTTGAGCCAGAGACTCATTTACAAAGGTTTCTCATCACAGAGAAGACAAAACAGTGATACAGGTTACAGAATGCGGACAGACAGCTTAGCAGGATCTGGTATGTGGCTGCTGCAGGAAGGTCCACACCCCATGAAAGGGGGAAAGACCTATACCCACTTGATGTTAAAAAGGGATGCTACAGGAGGGTCCCTTTTGTTAGGCCTATTAAATTTGTGCTGGTTGGGTGAGATGCTACTGAAGGGTCCCAGTACCAGCAAATAACATCTGGTGACCATAGGCTAGACACTGCAGGGAGATCCAACCTGCTCTTGCTGTAGCAGTTCCAAGGGGGTGCTACTTTAAGCAACAGTTTCATTCCCTCCGTGGTAAGCAAGTTAGTAGTGGGAACAAGCAGAAAGGGGGTGCTATACATTTTAATTATGCTGCAGATAATCTGATGGTGGTGCAGGCTGGTGAAAAATGAATAGAAACAGCAAAGATATATTTTTTTACAAATACCTGAAAATCTGGGAGCAGTGTTGGATCATGACCAATGTCTAGGTATGCATGAATTAAACTGGAGTTTTATGGGATAGACTAAGGGGCTGACCTTAGGTCAGTCCAAATTTCATTGGATCATGTATCATCCTACAAAATGCAAGAGGGTAGCCCACTGGTATGAAGTCCAGAGTACTATAAAGGGATGATATGTAATCACTGAATAAAATGTAGGTCTTCTAAGCCCACCTGTCAGAAGAACAGAGGTCTGAATAATCTACCAGTTGGTAAATCTGATGGACAGTGATAGTCACCTCTTCAATGGTGCCCTATACATCTTCAGTTCTCCACCATCAACTTCACCTGGCCATCCTTATGATCAAATCTTGACCTATACCAGGTTGTGTAACATAGGTCTCCTATATTTATTAACAAAACACACCGTCCAGCCTGCAAAGAAATCTCACCCTAAACAACAGTAAGATCACCACTGGATCAACATCGTTTGCATTTATGGCCCCCACCCTTTCACCATGTCACTCTTTAAACATTATAGTTAGGAGTCTAAACTCCATGAAAACAGTAAGGACACCTTGATAAACTACTGTATATCAACAGTTGTCTATAGGCTGCAAATAGCCTTGTTCACTTTAACCCTGACAACTGATCTATTTTTAAAAAGAACCATAAAATCATTCCTGAGTATTTGGCTAAATACCATGTTATCTTATCTAATAACACAATTAATTTGCATTCCATTCCCAATAGCACATTATTAGCTCCCAGAACTGAATTTAGCAAGAGGGTCTTTGCATTGTCTGCTTTAAAATGATGGAGCAAAATCCACTCTGAGCTCAGACTAAAGCCATTTTTACTGATTCCTGGCTGATCCACTCCCATCTGCATTGCTCGCCCACCACTTCTTTCACACCATCCATGGCAGCCATTTACAGAGATACAATTCTATACCATTGCAGGATGATATTCAGTACTACCACCAACTACTGAATGCCGGGCTATCACCTGACTCTTCTGTCTGGTTTAAAAGCTACTTAGAAAACCAGTCGCAGATAGTAAAAATTGCGGACACTCTTTCTGACACCCTGCCTGTTCACTCGGGTGTCCCACAGGGCTGGGCCCCCTCCTTTTTAGCCTTTTCTTAAACTCCCTCCCTTACCACTGTTCTGAGCAGATCATACTACATGCCGATGATGCTGTTGTATTCTCCACTCACAAAGATCCTGCAACTCTTCAACACAACCTTCAACTTGGTTTCAGTTCTGTAGCGACATGGTTTCTTAATCATAAACTGGTCCTCAATGACAAGAAAACCAAATCTGTGCTCTTCTGCAGCTCTCATAACCCACACAAGCTACACTACTTGGCTATCTCCACCACCCAGGGGAATGCTCTAGATTAGGTGGGGTCCTTCAAATAGTTAGGGATGCAGCTTGACCCTAATCTCTCCTATGGACTTCATATAGATAATGTAACTAGAGCTGCTAATACACGACTTGGTCTCCTCTACAAACACAGACCACACCTCATGCCAGAAGCTTTGAAGGTTGCAGTCCTAAGCTCCGTGATCTCTGTAATAGACTATGGTCTCATCATTTACGGCTCGGCCACAAATACAACCTTTAGACGCCTCTCAACTGCCTTAAATAAGGCATGTCAGCTCATCACTGGTGCTCACCGTCTCACCCACACATGTGACCTGTACACTCAGACCAGCTGGCTCCAACTATCAAACCACATAAAGTTTCTCACCTGCTCCATGGCGAAAAAAATCTACCTTTGCCTTGCACCTTCTGGGGCCTCAACTCTGTTACAATATCAAATTAACAAATGGTGCCTTAGGAGATCCACGCTACAGCTACTGAAAGTCCCCCACTGTCACACTTCACAGGGACAATGCTCTTTTGCTTATCGAGTGCCACTCTGGTTCAATGGCCTCAGCCCCACCATCTCCTCTGCCCCAACAATTGGTATGTTTAAAACTAGGCTCTGGGACTATCTCACTACCAACAGCTCCTGTGACTGCCCAACTAAACCTTGTTTCTCCACTTCCCTTCCTGCTCTAGTGGTTCCCCCCCCCCCACTGGATTCTACACTCACATCTTGGTATGCTCAATGCTGCACTTTTCACCCTCTCCCCACCCTTCCTGCATTCCTCCCCCCCTTCCCTCTCCCTATGACTCTGGCACTTCTTATCTGTTGTCTATTTTCTCTGACAAATGCCTCTGGCTGCCTTGTTACAATGCTACTCTTGAATTGTATTAATCTGTACTCCGTTTGCAATGTCCACATTGTTGTAATGCCTGTCTTGATGTTCCCCATAATTTGTATTTCTCTGATGTGGAACCTTTGTAAAAGAGCCAAGGCTCATAGGTATTTGTAATCCTAGATTTGATAAAAAAAAATAAAAGTACTTCTGCCGTATTTATTACATTTCTGCCAGGGGATAGAACAGTAATATAAGGCAACAGGGCCAGAGTAAGACAATCTGTAGTCCTAGGCCCAAGAGAAATCTGCACCCCTCCCCCCACAACCATGCCCCTTCCCCACAGGTGTGCCCCTTCACTGTGACCACACCCCTTGGCCATTCTATATCAGTTACTGAAACTTGAAAAACATCTTCTTACTGTCCATAAAAAGTGGCATAAAACATAACTGAAATGCTTCAAAATGAATTAAACTAATGAGTATGGAAAAAAATAGAAGTCTGAGTTTTGATCAGTTAGAGAAAATGTTTACTAATTGGCCTGGTAAAAATAATTTCTGGGGTGTGAAATGGCATGGTTTGAATGTCTCCTAAGGCCTCCCCCAACACACACTTGTGCGCTCATAGTCTGGATGTTATCATTTTGTCCTGTCACATAGCATGAACCAGGGGTGTGGGAGTTTTGTTCAACAGGGTAGGGATCCATCTCTAAATGAGATTAGGTACTGGGTGGTGTTGGAGTTAAGTTGATGGTTTACTAGAGGAGTCGTGAACTTTAGAGATTATATTGCAAAGGAACTGATTGTTAGAAGAATCATTCCAAGATCAAACATTTGTGTTTTTGATAATTAAGCTATGATCAATAAATGGCAAGATTTACTGATGGGAATCTAGAAATACATTCATTTGTTCACCTTGAAAATGAAGCTACAGTATACCAAGTTTAGAACGTCAATATGCGTGAGATGAGGGAATTAAAAAAAAGTATGAGTTTTTCAATTGTACCATTGAAACACATTGTAGGGTTCTTCATTTTAGAAGTGAGATTAAATATAAAACATATACATTGAATTGTGCTGTTAATACTTTATTTTTAAGAGTAAGACTTGATTATAAGAGGGGATGGGAAACAAAGCAAAGGAAATGGGCATGTTCACACCTTGAAGGTCAGCCTGGCTGAGGCCCCTAAAGCTATCAGCTGTACTTAACACCTAATCAGGAAGGTGAGAATCATGTCATAGTTCAGCCCCTGCCTTGCTCAAAATTACTTAGTGGCTGAGTCCTTTACAAAAAATAAATACATAAAAATACAGCTCGGGCAGAAAGAAAAGGTTATATAGTAAATGTATGTTAAGGACTGCTGGGGAACCCCCTGGCAGGCCTATGCCCTAATCAGTTTCTGTAAGGCACTTTGGTGATCTCCCCTGGTCCTTGACCTAATTTCCCTTACAGTGCCACTGGTTAGTGTAGGTTGCTGAAGCTTTGCACCCACTGGGCTCAGTTTTCAAAGATCCCTTACAGCAAAACAAGTTGAGTTGTTTCAGAGATGCAGCAAACTGTGGGTATGCCAGGGACCCTGCACCTGATTCTGTAAACAACAGGGTCCCAGCACCAAACTCCCTGGGTTTGTGCAAGTCACCTGCTGTGCCAAACAGGAGGTGCACCTGCAGGACTTGACACAGGGATCCACCCCCCCACCTGGCGCAACACTAGTGGGGTCAGAATGGTGATGGGGAAGCTGCTGAACAAGAGGGGGTTTGGTGTAAAAGGGGCATGGGAAGTGTCATGGGGTCAGAGGGACAGCTGAGCAGCAGCAGCAGTGCTGGAACCCAGTCAGGTGCATGTGCATGGGACTGTATGGACAGTCCAGTAATGGTACCATGGGCAAAGTAGGTCACTTCCCTAGTAGTCTAGAGGCCCCCCAATCCCAATATCCCCCTGAAATATTAATACATCTTCCCTGGTGGTCTAGTGGACCCCCCATCCCTGATCTCTGCCATTACATAACTCCATTCCTGTTGGTGTAGTGGACCCCCCTCCTTCCACGATCACCCCCATATAGTATTTTATAACTGTCCCTGGTGGTCTAGTCACCCCCCTGCCCCATCCCATGTCCACCCATCCCAAATCAGAACCAGTGACCAGTACAGCCCTCCTCTCACTACCACAGCTGGCCACTGACTGAGCATGCACTGAGCACATACTGCATACAGTATGCACTCATTGAATGACAGCAGCTGTGATTCAATGAGCATGTACTCTATACAGTATGCACTCATTGCGAGCTCAGTCCACAGCCAGCCATGGTGGTGAGAGGAAAGCTGTGCTGGTCACTGGCTCCAATTCAGGATAGGGGGAAGCGGAGTGGTGGGACACTTCCTGATGGTGTGGGGGACAGGGGTCCACTAGATCACCAGGGATGGTTATGACTAGAGATGCAGCAAATTTTTAATCCACTGGTGAAGTGAACACCGCGTAGGTGGAGCACAATGCGAAGTGGGCACTGTAAAGTGCTCACTTTGTGTTATTATTATTACTTCGCATTGCCATTATGCCTTAACGCGAAGTAAGGTGAAGTGACAAGTTAATAGGCAGCCCCCACACATCAGATGGCTTACAGTGCTGTAAGTCACATGCTTTAGCCAGGCAGGAAGGAAGTGAGTCAGAGAAGCAGTTTCACTTTCTCCTTTGCTTTCGTAGAGGGAGAAGGCTTTGTGAGAGAGCAGTATAAAGTCAGTGACTGAAAGTGCTTTATTTCCTTTCTGTGAAGAAAACAACAGCTTTTTAAAAGCTATATCTTTATTTAGTTCTTGTATTGTGTTTGTGATTGTTTTTTTGGTAGTGCATTTTTTTTTATAAGTTTTGTTTTGTTTTGTGTGTGTATGTGACTGTGTGTGAGTGTGTGTGCGTGTGTGTGCATGCCAGAGACTTGTGTGGGAGGGATGAACCCTGGAGAAGGCGAGTCGTTGGCCCATGGGTGCGGTCAGAGGAAAGGAGTGCGGACACGTGGGGGTGGTCATGTGATGCTGGACCACTCCCAACTCCTGGGTGTTGCTTCCCCCCCAGTGAAAGCAACAGCAGCAGCAGCAGTACCAGTGCCACAGGTGGCTGTTGTGCATCCACCATGCCCGCCACTACCACCACCACTGGTAGCAGCTGTAGGGGCTCCAGCAGCACCACCTCCACAGCACAGGAGGTGCCCTGGAAACCATAGGTGGTGTGAGAACTGTGTCTGGTCCCCTCTGCAGCTCCCCAGTGTGGGAGTTTTTTAACTCTGTGGGGGGAGACAGCACAGTTGTGGTCTGTCATCTGTGTGGTGTGCTGGTGGGCCGTGGCCCCCGGGGGACACATTTGGGGACCAGTGGCCAGTGCACCCCCCATGTTCAATCACCACAAGGTGGAGTGGCAGGCTACCATGGAAGGGGCCAGATGTCCACCTGCTGGTCTTTCTGTGGCAGTGGCTGAGAGTGCTGCTGGGGTTGAAGTTGTGCCTTGCCACAGCAGGAGGAGAGCCAGTACAGCAGCTGCACCACCACCACCACCACAGCCACCAGCACCACCCTCTTCACCACCACCACTACCTGGATTTCCACCTGCAGTGGACCCCACCACAGTCCCTGCAACAGAGGCTGACATCGTCCTAGTGTGGGTGGCCCTAGAGGAGAATAATCTGAGGGTCGGTGCTTTGCAGCAGCAGGTTGACACAATACAAGAACAGCAGCAGCAAATACTGACAATGCTGCACCTGCTGCTGGACCACCAAGACACCCCACGGCCACATTAAGGGATTGTTTTCTGCCCCCCACCCCACTACTGAGTTCTACTGTTTTTGTGTGTTTTTTCTTTGTTGTTATTTAATAATACACATTTTCCCTTCAAGGGGAATCTTTCTTGCTCCATATAGTGCAATACATTTCTGTGAAAACCATTCTTAATTTCATTAGTGTGTCACATGATGGAGGAATTCCCATTCAGAAAAACCTCCCACATTCTGTCTGCCTTCTCAGCAATGTTAGGACATGATGCCAGGGACAGCACGGGTGTGCTCATTACAGTGAATATCCAATTGTCCGACAACTTTCCGAATGTTTCTTTATGTTATAATGGTCAGTTTGTGGTGAAACATTTGGGCACGTTTCCAGTAAGAAGAGCCTTATTAGTGGAAACGTTTCCCATGTTTCACCACAAAGTGAACCTTACAACATAACGAAACATTGGGATAGCTGCCGGACATTCACTATAGTGGAGCATGCACCTGCGCTCCCCCTGGCATCATGTCCTAATGTTACTGAGAAAGGGGGGCAGAATGTGGGCATCTTTTCTGAATGGGAATTCCTCTGTCAACTGGCACACTGTAATGAAATTATGGGCAGTTTTCGCAGAAATATATTGCACTCTGTGGAGCAAGAAATATTCCCCTGGAAGTAAGGCCCCCACATATTAGGTTATGTGCATCACCATAACTATGTAACGTGGTGAATCTCTGTAAAGCAGCAGCGCAACAATCTGTTGAGAACTCTGACCCATATTTTTTAATGCAATGTTACAACTTCCTTTACTTACATCCTGACTGGAATGACACGCAAATTTCCAGTAGTTGAGTCTGCTGTACTACCTTTTTTCATGTGTGAAATAATGAAAGGAGCATTCCTTTTAAATTGGTGCTGACCAGGTCTTTGTCATTGTTTTCCTCTGCTTTACTCCATCACATCAGTTAGTTGTTATATATCATTTCTGTTGTAAATTAACAGTTATGCAGCAGGCAGTGTTTTATGACACAACTGAACAATATTTATTGAAAAGCATCTGCAAATAAATACAAACCTGGTCAGAACAATATTGAAAGGCGTGCTCATTTTTTTTTTTCATACATGAAAAAAGTAGTCAACTAAGTAAAGCAGACAGAAATTGTGAAAAGAAGCGTATCATTCAAGTCACAACTCGGAGTAACTAGCAGCTGTGGCAATGTAAAGTAGCATAAAAAAGTACAGTTCTAAGTTGTCACAACATTCTTGCAATGCTGCTTTAATTGATTATGTCAGTATGACATCATGAGCTCACAATAATCACACAACACACAAAATGCATTCCCAGAATTAATGGCGCACTCAGTCATGCATGCAGCGGTGGCACAGAGTCTCCAGAATATTTCTGCAGGCCCAAAATGCATCTCCTTGTGTGCAGAAAATTGACAAGTGGTAACTCAATGAAATGAGACTGTTTCAGCACATACAAAGAACCCCAGAATTAATGGCGCACTCAGAAATGTGTGCAGTGGTGGCACAGAGTCCCCAGATTTTTTTATGCAGGCCCAAAATGCATTCTCCTTGCATGCAGAAAATTGGCAAGTGGTAACACAGTGAAATGAGACTGTTTCAGCACATACAAAGTCCCTCAGAATTAATGGTGCACCCAGTCATGCATGCAGTGGTGGCACAGAGTCCCCAGATTTTTTCTGCAGGCCCAAAATGCATCCTTCTTGTGTGCAGAAAATTGGAAAGTAGTAACACGATGATATGGGAGTGTTTTAGCACATATAAAGTCCCACAGAATAAAATGATGACCATGTGCATCCTGTTGCCGGTCCAATGTGTTCTCCGAGGCGATTCCAGCAAATACAATGTGATCATCTCAAGTGGATGGAAGGGTGCCCTTTGGTTGTATACTAATAGCAGCCTTGGTGAGTAGATATATATATATATATATATATAGATATATGGTTGTGTGTTTTGTAGGTGAGGAGGGGGGTTGACATGGACAAGTACTCATGGTATTGTTCCGTATCACAGGTCACAGAAACTGTTGGTGTGCACATTCCAGTGCTCAAGGAGAATTTTTTGCATTGAAATTGGAAATGGATAACTCTCAAGCACATGAAGGTAAGTATTTTTTTGGGGGGGATAATATTTGCAGGTTTGTCTGTAATGGTTTCTTATTTTGTTAATTCTTCACAAATTTCATCTGCATCCTTCTGGAGTCCAGTTGTTAATGATGGTCATGGTCATCTAATGAAATGACTTCTGCATGTTGCATGTGTGCCCAAGCCCAGGGAAGGGGGGGTACCCGATGATGTTGGAGAACTTTTTTTGGATAAGGCCACTTTGACAGACCAAAAAAGCATCTGGAAGTTTCCTAGAAAAAGAAATGAATGACTTCTTACAACTTAATTATGTGTGGTTCATAGCTCAGTGCTTATGTAGTGGAATGATGTAGATGGTTGCTGGATACAGAGGCCAGCATAGAATGACTTGTGCTTAAGTACTTGGATGCTTGAATTGAATCGTTTGATAATATTTGATGGTTTTGGCCTTTCTCTGTATCCTACCTGTAGGAAGGAAGGAGGTGTGGATTGGAATTATGGAGCTCCCCGGTGGGATAAGAGTGCCGCAGAAGGAGGAGGTGTTGGGGAGGATGGTGGGTGAATACGACTCGCTCTAAGCAGAGCAGGAGACAGCTGCTATGTTTAAATAGGCTGTGGGGGAGGAGCTCTTCCCCCACATAATTACAGGCAAGCCTATCAATTTTGTGTGGTTCATAGCTCAATGCTTATGTAACATATACTGGAATGATGTAGATGGTTGTTGGATACAGAGGCCAGCATAGAATGACTTGTGCTTAGGTACTTGGATGCTTGAATTGAGTCATTTGATAATATTTGATGGTTTTGGCCTTTCTCTGTATCCCACCTGTTGGAAGGAAGGAGGCTTGGATTAGAATTATGGAGCCCCAAAAAGAATAAATATCAACGATTGTTCAGTAACTGAATGCTGAAAAAGTTGTGCATAACACCTTAATGATAAGAATAGATGATCACCTCCTCCAACTCCGGAGAGTGTGACCAGTAGCATTCAGGAGAGGAAAACCCCCCTTGGGGGGAAACCTCTGAGAACTCATGGCTACTGACCTGCCCGTCCTTCTGGACATACTAAAGGAGGGAGATCCTAATTAAACTAATTCATCAGCTAATCTGAATTCTAATAGTAGAATATAATCCAGATAATTGGAGCTTGAGCAAGAACTGAATTGTAAATGTTCAGTGAAGTAATTTTCTCCTAATAAACTCCGAGTCAGAGTCCATGTACAATTGAATGATGGAGAGTGGATATCTTGAAGAACTGTCTTCCGTACTTCAGTTGATAAAGGGCATAATCCATGAAATTGATAGTGGAGATGAAGCTGATGACTGATGAACTTAATACAGAATACCTGAAAGATAGTTGAATCCAAACTTTGACATCAATGAGGCAGGACGAATAGAAGTAATATGACTTCCAGCTGTCTAATAATAAAGGGCTTGTAAAGTACGAGGAATGAGAGAAGGTTTTGAGGCTAGGTTATCGAGTGATGAATCCAGTTCTGATAAGTACGTATAGTCTTTAGGAATTGATATGAAAACAACAGCTGTACAGCTGAGCTGGAATAATGGCAGGCTGTATAGTAATCGGAGACACTGGTGCAAGGCTATGAGCCTCCAAGTAGTATAATAGGGAGCCCAAAGTATGCAAGCCAGGTGAACCGCCAATCCTAAGGGAGAGGTATAAGGAGCAGAATCACATTGATGTAGGCAGAGAGAAGGAACCGGACGTGGCAACCAGCCCCTGACGAAGGCGTAGCTGAATCGATAGCAGTTGAGGAAGGAGAGAGGCGGCTGATTCCAGGAAAGGTATGCGTAGTCAGACCCATGGAAGTCTGCAGGAGAATAGAACTCGACAGTTTGTCCCTCGATGAAAGCACAGCTTGGTCAGCAGCTGGAGAGGTAAGTAAATAAGCGAGGAGCTCCAGGTAACAGGAAACGGCAGCCAGATGATGGAAGGCAGCCAGCAGGAATAGTGTATCGTATACAAGCTCCAGATGTAGCTTGAGTCAGTCCAGAGCAGAGTAATACTGCAGTTGTAAGGCAGACATAGAGAACGGAATGGAGCCGAGGACTGACAGATCCATTAGATCAAGGATGGCAGGGATTGCCTTGAAGAGACCGTGGCATAGAGACGGCAACTGGACGAGGAATAGCAGTCGAAACTGAAGGTAGGTAATGTCTGAGGTATCAATAACATGATGAGACCCGAATAGTCGAGCATAAGAGTCCTGGATGGAGACAACTGAAGAGGCTGAGTCAAGTGGAGTAGCGATGTCACAGATCTAAAGACAGTAAAGCACAATCAGGAGAAGGTCTTCATGAGAGGTGCAACTAAGTGTCCTGGAAAGGGTGAAGCAGCAATTCCACACAGCTGAAGCAGCAGGGCAAAGCATCCAAGAATAGAGGAAGGATGAAGAAACGGCCAGGAGCGAATCCATAATAATGAGCGTCTGGCTGGCCGATGAAGCAGCAGGCATGTGCATAGTAGAATGAACAAATCCTCTAGGCCCCGAGTTGGGTGAGGCAGGAGTAGAAAACCCCTTAGCCTGATGGGCGAAGGCAGGTCAGAGAAGCATACGAGCAGTAGGAAACCCCCCAGCCCAATGGCGAAGGCAGATCAGAGGAGCAGGCGATTAGTACGGAATCCTCCCAGCCCGAAGCGCGAAGGCAGGTCATAAAGCAGTCGAGTAGCATGGAATCCTCCCAGCCCGATGGGCGAAGGCAGGGTGTAGAATTGAGAACCTCCATGCTCTGAGCTGAATGAGGCAGACATAGAGTAGAAGGAGGGAAATCTCCCAGCCTGATGGCCAAAGGCAGGTCGTAGAAGCAAGCGAGTAGTAGGCAAACCTCCCAGCCCGGCGGGCAAAGGCAGGTTGAAGAAGCAGGTGAGTACCATGCAATAAAAACAGAGGCACAAAGGACCTCCTAACCCAAAGGGGCGCAGGCCTGACTAACGCAACGGCCAACCTCCAGCCTGCGGTGAAGCAGGGGGCAGAGCAGAGGTAGAGAATACGATGAAATGTCGAACGGCATGTAGTGCAGAGAAGCAGTGAAGTAACTAGGAGCAAGTGCAAATGGCAGGAAACTGGCATCATGAATAAGTTCAATGTGGAGTAGAACCGTAGGCAGATGTAGGAAGCAGGACGGCTGTAGACTGTCACCTTGAAAGTTGAGGATGGCAGGTTGCAATGAAGAGACCTAGGAGGAATTGGCATCTCGAGGAGAGGGAAGGAGCATCATGAACTGAAGTGAGTCAGGACAAGTGTCAGCCAAATAGGCATGCAGTACATCATGACAGTGAAGTCCAAGGATTTGAGGCATTGAGGCAAAAAGCATCCCAGGAACTGGAGGCAAAACCGATGTAATCAGAAGTAAGTCCATTGGAACACAGAAGCATCCTGAGAATAGTAGGGAGAGCAAGCAGCAAGGTGAGCTGCAAGTCCAGAATCTGAGCAAACAGAAGGGAGTGGAGAGGGGGAGCTAAGCCACGAAGACTAGCATGGCAACTGAACCAGTTGAAGGCCAGTCGGTATGAGCGAACGGAGAGAGCTAAGCCCCATAGGCTAGCAAGAGCAAAGGACTGCCGAGAAGGGACGCCAGATTGATAAGCTTCAGGCAAATGAGGACAGGAACGGACCAGGAGAAGCATGTCAACTGTGGACGCAGGCAAGAAATTGAAACAGCTGGAGGATTTGGTACTAGAGTAATTAGCCAGAGAAGATGAATTTACAAGCCTCCAGGTAAAGCAATCAGGCAAATCCCAAGGCGTCCAATTTACATATAGTCTTCTGTAAGGGCTGACAGCTAAATTCGGAAAGCTGCAGGCGTTACGAATGCTGCGAAGCAGCTGACTGCAAATGGGCAAATAAGGCACAAATACAGAAACTGAGAAAAAACAGCTCTGAAGTACAACACAGACGAAAGGTCTGAAGTGGAAACAAAACAAGCAGGCAGGCGAGGCGTACTGACGGGAGACTTCGGCAAGTCCAGGACACTCCAGCCTTCCCCATGATGTCAGGACGAAACAACAAGCTCTGTTTCAGTGAGATGGAGTGCGACGCAGTGTACGTACATGGAGGAAGCTGCCATGAATACGGGAGAGCTCAGCTGCCGACCAGGTTTGCAGGAAATAGGAACCAAAGGCAGGCAGCAAGCAACGGAGGTACTTGGAGAAGGCAGAGTCCGAGCAATGTAGGCTTGCAGCCGAGTAGACAGAGCTGCGACGAGGTAGCGTAGAAGAGGCGTGGCGATACACTGACGGAAGGAGGTGTCAGTAGCGAGACTGCAAGCAAACAGAATGGGAGCGAGACAGAAGCGGCGAAATGAACTGAGCGATGTCGCGGCAAGGCCGGAACCCCCAGGACAACACACACAAGGAATGGGCAGCAATATGATAGGAAAAAAGAAGTGGGGCCACATGAGGATGGGGGAAGGGGAGAGTCAGATCAACCAGGAGGCACGGAGAAGAGACAGAAGGGAGAGGAGAAACCCAGCCCCAGCAAACGACGGAAGGAATGCAACTCACTCTAAGCAGAGCGGGAGACAGCTGCTCTGTTTAAATAGGCTGTGGGGGAGGAGCTCTTCCCCCACATAATTACAGGCAAGCCTATCAATTTTCATTTGCCCCTCCCTGGTTCTCAATCTCAAGTCAAGTTACATTTCAAACTCACATCTTGTCAACCAACACAACCTGTGTGCAATATTTACTGCAGTCTTTCCAAAACAATGAAATGGATGAAACGAAATCTTCATACTTACCAGAATGGATTTCACATGGATATTCCATAGGTTCCTCTCTGTACGGTACAGCCGCAGTGCCATTCCCACTGAGTTTTAGCAATGGAGACTTTTTTTTTAACCTGTAAAAAAAACAAAATAAGTGTACCGTACGTGTTTTACCATTGCGGATCTGAAAAGCTACAGAAAACAAAACATACAACTAAAGGAAGTGAAACAGCATAACAAACATGAGTACACACACTCACTTTACGGTTTAAATATTGAGAAGTTTTGTGTCTGTGGCTGATGGATGTGGTGGTCTGGACAGACTCATGCTCAGTGGTGGCAGTGGCTAACATCAGTCCCAGTGGTGGTGGTGGTGGTGGTGGTCCAAGGGCCAGACAGACTCATGGTGGCAGTGGCTAACATCAGCCCCAGTGGTGGTGGAGGTGGTCCAGGGGGTGGACAGACTCATGCTCAGTGGTGGCAGTGGCTAACATCAGTCAAAGTGGTGGTGGTCCAGGGGTCAGACAGACTCATGGTGGCAGTGGCTAACATCAGTCCCGGTGGTGGTGGAGGTGGTCCGAGGGGCAGAAGACAGACTCATGCTCAGTGGTGGCAGTGGCTAACATCAGTCCCGGTGGTGGTGGTCTGGGGGTCAGACAGACTCATGGTGGCAGTGGCTAACATCAGTCCAGGTGGTGATGGAGGTGGGCCAGGGTGCGGACAGACTCATGCTTAGTGGTGGCAGTGGCAGTGGCTAACATCAGTCCTGGTGGAGGTGCTCCGGGGGACAGACAGACTCATGCTCAGTGGTGGCAGTGGCTAACATCAGTCCCGGTTGTGATGGTCGGGGGGTCAGACAGACTCATGGTGGCAGTGGCTAACATCAGTCCAGGTGGTGGTGGAGGTGGGTCAGGGTGCGGACAGACTCATGCTTAGTGGTGGCAGTGGCTAACATCAGTCCCAGTGGTGGTGGTCCAGGGGTCAGACAGACTCATGCTCAGTGGTGGCAGTGGCTAACAACAGTCCCAGTGGTGGTGGTCCAGAGGTCAGACAGACTCATAGTGGCAGTGGCTAACATCAGTCCCGGTGGTGGTGGTGGTGGTGGTCCGGGGGTCAGACAGACTCATGCTCAGTGGTGGCAGTGGCTAACATCAGTCCCAGTGGTGGAGGTCTGGGGGTCAGACAAACTCATAGTGGCAGTGGCTAACATCAGTCCCGGTGGTGGTGATCCGGGGGTCAGACAGACTCGTGGTGGCAGTGACTAACATCAGTCCCGGTGGTGGTGTTGATAGTCCAGGGTGGCACACTGCCTTTTAATAACTTCACTTAAAACCTGCCAACATTAACCACATCATCATCCTCATAAAGAAAGTTTCCCTCACAGTCATCTATGTCTGAAGTCTGACCACTGGGAAATTCTTTCTCCATTGTGTCATCATCTATGTCAGTGGTGGGCTGTTTCAGGCAGCCACTGCCAGTGCCATAAGGATGGTCCATTTCCACATCACCAAAACCACCATGACTAGGCTGGGGTATGAATACCAAGGTTGCAGTCTGTGCTGGTATGTGCCTGTCATTCATTTTAATGAATGTTAGCAAACTAACATTTGCAGGAGACCGGTTTGTCCAACGATCCCTGACTATTGCACCTGCTGAGCTGAATACCCTCTCAACACTTACACTGGAGTGTGGGAATAAGAGGTACTTCAGTGCCACTGCAGTCAGCTCTGGCCATTCACTGACCTTTCCACTCCAGTACAAAAGAGGATCTTCAGTTATTGTCAGATACCTGTTTTCAGACAAATATGACTCAACCATTCTCTGAACCACACTAAGTCCAGTTGTTGATGCATCATCCTGTTCTCCCAAATCATTTATTTCACAAATACCCACTTGGGACAAAGCCTCCCAAAGCGGGTTGATGCCAGCCACTTTGGATGACAGACCACCTGGTACTGCTGTACCCTTCTCCTTGCAGGATATGCTTGATAGTCCTGCAGGTACACCTTCAGCCGGATTATGCTGCTGAGGTTTGCTGACCTTGGCACTTGACTTCTGTGCCCCATGAACCAAGCGCACCAGTTGACCACTGATATTTTTTATCTGTTCAGGCCCGCCCTCCATTACTGATGCAATTCCACGTTTGTATCGTGGGTCCAGCATTGTTGCTACGGCAAGGTTGTCACTACGCTGAATGCTCACAACGTGACGATTCTGGTCAAATACTGTCAGCATATGTTGCAGCAACATACTGCTACCACCGTCTCCAGCAACATCAAGACTATGCTGTACATTCACCAATGTCTGCCTCAGCACCTGCAGCAGTGGAATTGATTGGCTAATGGAGGCAGACTAGCCACTCACTGCCTGTGTGGCATGTTCAAAAGGTTGCAAAATTGTTCTTACAGAGTCCATGAGGCACCACTGTTCAGTCGTCATAGACACAGAGGCACCGGAACTGTCATGACTAGTGTTCATCACAAGATATTCTGAGATGGCTTTGTATTGTTCATACAACCTCTCTGTCATGTATAAAGTAGAGTTCCTTTGGGTGACAACTTCCAGCTTCAAGCGATGCTGAGGCAGGCTGTTTTGTATCTGCAACTGCCGCAGTTGGTCACGGGTCTTTCCAGATCTTGAAAAGTGAACGCAGATACATTGTGCAATGGTCAGCATTTCCTTTATATCAGGGTGCTGCAGAAACTCCTGCGCCACAAGATTTAAACAGTGGGCCATCTATGGAACACAAAGAAAACCACCATTCGTTATGCATTTCACCACATTTGACCCATTGTCACTTGATATGAACCCAGCTCTCAGGGACAGAGGGTTTAGCCATTTGTCAATTTCAGTCAGCACCACATCCAACATGTTCTCACCAGTGTGTGGACAGATCACATTGCGCATAGCAATCGTTGCATGCTGTAAAATTCCTGGAAGATTGCTACCGCGACAATCCACCTTACAGCACTGATTATTCACATTACTAACATCACAAACAACCCTCGGCACCTGCACCCAGTATGCAGTTATACACAAATATAAACTCCCCGCTGTTTTGCCACTTGTCCACATATCCATACTTAAATGGATGAATGGAGAGGAGGAACGTTGAAGGGCATGTCTTACTGAGTCGGACACAGTGTGGAACAACTGGGGGACAGCACGGGTAGAAAAGTATGTCCTGGATGGGACTTTCCACTTTGGACAGACACATGCAGCAAACCAGCGGAATCCAGAATTCTCCACAAAGGAGAAGGGCAAAAGATCAATTGCCAGCATTTCTGCTACAGCAGCATTAAGTTCACGTGACACTGTACGATTCGGAGGGTACTTCAGTTTATGTGCAAAAACACACTGTAATGTTGGCTGACTTAAACGTTTTATATGGGGTGTGATCACAAATGGTTGTGCTCTGTAATGAATGGCATTGGCAGGGGGTGGAGTGTGGACGTTTGATGAAGACAATTGCACAGGTGATGATGACAAACCCAGAAATGCAGTTATTTTGCCAGATTTGCCAACCAGAGTTGATGTACCACTTGCACTAGACATACTGCATTCACCATCACCACCACCACCACAAAAACTGCTACTCTCACCAGCACTGGAAAACATTTCAAAGTCATTATGGTCCTCCACCTCATCATGCCTGTAGTAATCCTCTGCTCTTATTACCTCAGTACTGCACATGTTTAATTTACTACTGGACTTAACAGTCATGGAAGGGGATGACATGCTCGCTATTGTTGCCGATGATGAGGATGAATGCCCCACTGTGGTATTAGCTGCCAGCTTGTGCTGGGTCCACAGTGCCAAGGGCCTGTTCTTAAGATTTGTATGCTGTCCTCCTGTGCCCAGATGGCTCCCCTTTTTACCTTGACTCACACGCACATGGCAAACCTGGCAGTATGCAACTGACTCAACATTTGCATCTTAAAAAAAAAAATCCCAAACAAGGGATTGTGATGCTCTGCTTTTAACATGTCTATGATGTGGCTTATTTAAGTCCGTTATTTTAAGCACTGAAGTGGGGGGGGCACAAGATGTTTCGGGCACTGCACACCAGGACTGCAACTGACCACCATGACTACGTATCATATTTATTACTGGGTCATCTTCATCAACTAAAACTGGTAAATCACAACTTTTTATGGGGGATTCCTGCAAACAGACTCAGACACAGCCACTTTTAATTTATTTTTCTCTGGTTCCCAACTGGGGTCAATTACATCATCATCACATTCATCATCAGCATCTACACCACCGTCGCCTAATATTTTTTCACCACACTGTGAATCACTGCATGGAAAATGCATGACATTAACTGCCACGGTGGACAACATATCACATTGTATGCTATCATTGACATGATTATCAGAATCCTCAGGTTCAGTTACTGGGATGTTACTGGGAAGTATGAGATCATCGATGCTGCCACTCACTTGCACTGCTTCACACTCAATATTTTTGGATACGGTACACTGGTCGGAATTTGAACTTGACACACCAATATTAATACTACCACCACCACTAACACCAGTAACACTAATACCACCAGCTGGGAAAACATCATCTCCTCCAACTATGAGTGAAGCTACTGACTGGGCTGTAAAAAACATTGTAGGAGAAATACCTTTCCTCACATCAGCAATGCACTTCTGTGTCTGCTTACTACTACCATGCCCACAGACTATCTTACTGCCAGCATTGCCATGGCAAGAAACAGCTTTGCTTGCATGTCTCTTTGCAGGCATTTTGGGGGATCAGCCACAATATTATAACCAAATTTAGATTTTGATATGTTCACTATCTGATTAGGGGACACTGGATGTGAAGCCAAAAAAACAACTGTAGCTTCAGCAACAGATAAGAAACTAGTCTGTCAAGCAACAAAACAACTTCAGTAACCAGCGGTGCTGATGAGGTCACAAAAAAATCCAATCTGGTAAAAAATTCCTTTTGCTGGTGGGGTTGGGGGGCAGCACTGACTGCAGATTTTTACGGCAGTACAAGCAGCAAAACAAAGAACAGATACCACGATCTCAGTACAAAATCATGCAGCTGCAGTGGATAGCAGGTTCACACTGCTGCGCTTACGATTACACTAGTCTGTGGCACAAAAAAAGGTGTATTATTTGATGTCACACAACACCGCACACACACTCACACACAGAACAGTTTGTCTACAATGCTGAATGAGTAATGCGTAGCAAATTGAAAAGTTCAGTAATATGCCACATATTGTAATTAAACAACCTGAAATTATGAACTGCTGCACCAGATCCACACAACACACAATCAGCAAGAAAATGTCAACAATTACTGACAATATTACTGTGTGTACATTGACACAGTCACTTATATAACAAAAATATAACCAAAGAATAAAGAAATCGCTATTTCTCCAACTTAAATCTACCTACACCATGATACGCCCTTCCCCCAAAGCACACTTTCACTGTCTTTCACTACACACTTACTGTTGTACATTAACATTCAAAATCCACACAAAAACATAAATGCTCGATGATATGAGCACAGGAGGGTTCCTACAATCGATGAACTAAAGTTTGAGCCCTCAAAAAAATGCAACAATGCTTTTTTAGCAACTTTTAGAAGGTGTCAATCACAGACAGCTCTCACAGCACACTGTCTCCTACCCCTTCCTACACATACTACCCCAAACTGAGGCTGTGCAGATCAATATAGAGCCCATGTGACCTGAAATCTCATGAATCACTGCAAAATTCACCTTTGGAGCACAAAAGCAAGGCAAAGTGAGGCGAAGTGCATTGTTCTCAATGCACTTCACCTCAATATATTGTGGAGTAATGGTCTGGGAAGGCAGAGTAACGCAAAGTCATTGTTTTCAATGGACTTCACGTTACTCATAACGCGAAGTACTCCACTTTGCATTGCAGAGCACTCCTTGAATACACCTTTGCTCTGCAAATCACTGCGGAGTGGATTGAGCCCACTCACCCACCATTAGTTATAACCTACAATACGGGGGTGACTGCAGGAGGGAAGAGGGGTCTGCTATACCACAAGAGATGGAGTTATGTTACCTAATGGGGGAGATCAAGGACAGGAGTTCACTAGATCACCAAGGAATATGTATTAATATTTTGTGAGGACTTCTGGATGGGGGGGCCGATAGACTAGGTAGGGAAGTTACCTAGTTTGCACATGGTACCATTACCGGACTGTACATATAGTCCCATGTACGCACACCTGGCCAGGGTGCCAACACTGCCACTGTAGTCCAGCTGTCCCCCTGGCATCCCCACTGCCATCTCCCATGTCCCATATGCATCCCATAGCCCAGTGTCAGCTCTCACTGGTGCAGGCCACTTCCTGGCTGATCTACATGGTGACCCTTGCTGTATCCATGGTGGGGCTTGCAAACTTCCAAATAAGGGGATGTTGCAGCCCCACCATGGTGCATGCCCCCTTCTGACCAGGAACACCACCATGTTGGGTGCAAGAGTGGTGCAGGGACATTTTGGGGCAAGGGGTCCCAGGTGGGTCACAGCCCCCAACAGAAGATCTGGATTGGTGCAAATTGTGATGCAAGAAGCCACTTGTGTCAAGTCTGACTGATGCAACCTTTTTATTTATTTATTTATTGAATTGCTTCACCAGGAAAGATATACTGAGCAACTTAATGCTCATCTCATCTCCTTCTGTCACTCTTGGGGCTTTGAAAATCAAGCCCACTGTCTCTAGTAGGATTTGAGAAGGGTTGGGGCAGCAGAATTACCAACAGCCATGATTATGCAAGTGATGCAGTTGCAGGAGGAGGGACACTTCAGCTGGCACAGAGTGCAGTGGGGTGCACTGGTGCAGGTGGAGTAGCACATTTACACGCCAGGTAAAAACGTGCACATTCCTACAAAAACAAAGACTGCAGATCACCACAATGGAGCAACCAACAATGCTCCTCCTGTCATTTACATGACCTCAGCTGCACCAGTGCAACTCATCTGCACCACTCACTGCACCACTCACAACGGTGCAGATCAGGCTGTGTAAATGACCCTTAATACAAAATTGTATACATTTACCATGGCAGCCAGAGATAAGTAGCAATATGCAGTACATAACTATATAACTGTGAACTGAAGTCCCATTGAAACTAATGGGATTTTGCTGTGATATATATAGAATATTGTATGAGTGACTGTGTGACATGAGGGTTTTTTTCCATTTTGACCTTAGGATTTCTTCAAGAAATATCTAAAAGAGAAATATGTATATATTTATTCTGTTAGGGTCTGATATTAACCAGAAATGGACTAGAACTATTTTAATCTTGTATAAAAAAAGACAGTCAGCAAGTAAGTGTGTATAGAAAGAGAGTGCAAGAGAAAATATCAGTAAGCTGACAGATGCTGTCACAGCTGTTTTCAGTTGGCAAGATAGCATGATGACTTTCTACGCAGGTAATTAAGCAGCAGTGACTTTCTCTGTATCAATCTGGTGTAACCACATCATAACAGTTTGATATCAGACCCTACCAATTATTACAGCCAGCTATATGACTACTTATCTCTGGCTGCCACTGTAAATATGTGCATGCCATGTTGAAATAAAATGTGGATATGTGTACCAGTTATTGTTTATTATCATTGTAATGTCTGTAATACTATTTTATAAATTATTTCTAGGACTGTGTTAAGAAAGAGTAACCAATTGTTGTATCTAGTATCACCCTGAGATCCTATCTTAAACAAGATTTTTTTATTTCAAAGGGTTTATCTTAGGGGTGGTCTTCAGTAAATAAGTTCAGTTATTATCATTTAAGTTTAGTAGGCATTCAGATATGTGTCTCTTGTTGTGCTCTCAAGCACGTCGGAGTGCAAAAATTATGAAGATTAGCAGTTTTGGTTTCTCAGACCTGCTTGAGATGAGATGCCACTGTATGTAATAAGAGGCACATTTTGGAACAATCATTAATCTATTACTTGTTGTTACCCTTGACACATTCATGGTTTACTTGGCTTTTTAAAATTACTTTATTATTTTAATAATAACATGTAGACCAAAAACAAATGCTTTACATATTGGATGGTATCCAGTTCATAACATGGGAAGGACAAACACAAATCCAAATGTTTTCATTTTAAGTAACCTAAAGCAGAAAGCACACATTATTATTATGTAACAGGCCTGTAATAATTGTTAAACAATGAAACAAGGTATAGTCTACTCCCTTATACTGGATCTAGGAGCTATAACAATTATTTCTAGATGTCTGCCAGGTAATAAACCGTTTATATTAATGCATCATTCTAAAGATCCACAGGTTAGCAAGCCAGTAGTTTTAATAAATTTCAAATGAAAGTATTTTATACAACAACAGTACTACAAGATTGTATATTATAATTTCATACTCTCATTCTCATAACATTCTTTCTTCAATATTCAAATGCAGTGGTTGATGCCTCTTTATCTGAGTTGGAGGGGGACTCTCCCTCTTTGGAGGAATCCCATTCATACTGGGAACTAAAGAAATCAGTCAACTGATCAATTTAAAAAAAATATAAGTTTTACTTTTAAGGGAAACACGCACTTTAGTGGGTGCCATCAGCTGGAATGAACCCCCAAGCTCTTCCGCCTCTTGATATGTCAGAAATTGTATTCACCTTTGTTTTGTCCAGAAGGAAAAATCAGGGTAGATATAACACTAGACATTTTATATGTCAAGATGCTCTTAACTCTGGACAGTTTTATTACTAGGTAAGTCAGAGTCAAAAGCAAAGCTAATCAATAGTGTACTTTTCCAGGTTGGGGCTGGTCCTGGTGGTACTTCTAAAGTTCCATTTTTATTTTCAGAAATCTTGCCTAAGGACTTTTCCCAGCCCCGTTTACTACATCTAAATGCCTTGGTGGTAGAAAGCAGGTTTTCTGGAGGCAGGTCGAAAGCTTCAACAAAATTGTTTTTAATTAAGTCTCTAACAGATTCAAAAGAAGAATCCAAATGATTTGGGAGGCAAACAATTCTAAGATTGTTATACCTTAACTGGTTTTCAAGATTCTCAGTTTTTCTGTGCAGGTTATAATTTTCTTTCACTACAGTAGCATTAGTAGCCTCCATTGTAACAATTTTGTTTTCATCTGTTTGAAATTGCTCTCAGATTTTTCCTTTGATACTTCAACTTCTTTTTGTAAAAAAATCAGTTTTTGCACTGCATTGTATTTCTTTTTTTGCCTTTCAGTAATAGCAAGAGCATGATCAATAGATTTTCCTAGATTCAAGAGCGTACTCCTGAGATTGAGGGTTGGAAATTGTACCTGGTCCACACAGGATTTGAACTCTTGTAACCTCTGAAGTAGAACCGGGAGAGGTTGCCATTATTATAGTTTCAGAATCTGTTTCAGGAGTTGAAACCTGGACTACAGAATCAGTGTTCAAATAAGGTTCTGAAAACTTTGCAGTGTTTATAAATAACCTTTACTGTTTATTGCCTGTAGGTCAGAATGGAGTGCTTAAGAGTAGGACATAAATGTATCCACTGATAACATGGCTGCTGCCGACCTTGGTTGCGGTGCTGGATACAACACCTTGCGCCACACCAGTGACTTGGTTCAGGAATGAGATAGGTTTGTCTGAGGTCAGCGGGGGGGAGGGAGAGGATGTGTGCAGGTTGCCTCCTCCTCCTCAGGAGGGAGTTCTTTGTCTCCTCAGTGCTTGGCCTCCCTCTGGTGGAGGCCAGAGTGGTGGTGCTGCTCCAAGGAGTGCTAGTGCTAGGCCAAGGGAGGGAAGAAGAGACCTGGCACTGGAGTTGCGGTGCGCATGTGCACATCCACACGAATGGGCCACCACTTCCAGGGGTCTCGGGATTAGAGTGCTTATGTGGGGAGAAAACAGAGTAAAATTGGGGGCCAACCAGGATGAAGCCTCTGGGTTGGGCTCAGGGGATCCACTGGGGTGCAGAATGGCATCAGAAGACCCCAAAAGACTCTGAGCTCCGGTAGGATGGCAGACGAAAGAGGTAACCTGCCGTAGGAGGATACAAATAATTGAAAAAATAAAAATAAAAAAATAACACATCCGCTGGTGCTTGTAAAGTGAGCTCCTTTTATGATCCAGATAGGGAGGTTGCCATAGAGGTGGTTTAGCTGGAATGCTCTTCACTACGAGGGCTGAGTTGAGACCGTATGAATCTCTTGCTAAGCTGTCTAACAGAAGGTGAGATGAACTCTTCACTAGAAGAGGATCTTGTTCTGCTTCTTCTTTTCTTCGACATTAGATTAATAGACTTCTATAAGCTTTTAAACTTTAAACTCAGAGCAAGGTGTAGGCATTATAAGACAGCTCCCTAACACTGCTGCTGCTCTGTTGGTGGCCATATCCCCCCAAACTGTCTATCCTCCTACTTTCATACCATTAGTGTCAAGCACTCACTGGTGTCCAATACCCCTTCCTCACCCCATCTACTGCCAAACATTCACTGGTATCCAGGTACCCCCTACCTCATTCTGCCCAAGTGAAGAAGTCCCTGGTGTCCTGTGGTCCCACCCCCTCACCCATCACAGTCAAGAACTCCCTGGTGTCCAATGCCCCCCACCTCTCTGTCTCAGTCAAGAAGTCCCTGTGTAGAAGAAGAAAATGAATTAGCATTTATATAGTGCTTTTCATGAACAATGTATCCCAAAGTGCGTTACAAGCAGTGAAAGACTCATAGTAAAGTGCCTTTAATTGTGTAGTAGCAATTATTTTGCACAACAGCACCCGCACACAGCATTGGGCAATTGCCTGAACTGGTTTGTGGGAATCCCCTACGGTTATGAAAAGTGCCTTGGGTTCTTTTACTTCCACCTGCATGTCCACCAGATCAGCACCAGAGACGTGGAGATGGGACCTCAGTTTAACATCTCATCTGAAGGATGACACACCCTGACAGTACAGCATCCCCTAGTAGTGCGCTTGGTTGCCAGTATTGATGGTATGTACCCAGTCCCATTGGGACTAGAACCCATGACCTTCTGACCCAGTGCTAGATGTGCTGACACACTTGTTGTACAGTCATCTCACTCCCTCACTGCATCCTAATCAAGGATTTCTTCGGTGTCCAGTGATTCTCTCATCCTCACCCTGCCCTGTAAAGCACTACCTAATGTCCACTGGTTCCCCCAGTCAAGCATTCCCTGATGTCCAATAGTTCCATGCTTCCCTATCAAGCCTTTTCTTGTGTCCAGTGCCATCCAGTCAAGCATTCCCTAGTGTCCAGTGATCCCCCAGAGGAAACTCTTGATGAATGAAGCACCAGGGGTTGGCTGCAGTTGGCTAGTGGATAAGGCAGCTTTATGTTTTTGAATGTGTTATGGGCAGTATTTGCACAGTAGTGTGGAACTGCCACATTTATATGTTTTGCCATTAACATTAGGCATGGGACAATGACTGAAGCTGCCAGTTTGTGAAGGATCAATTTAATGCTGCCATTTAATGCACTTTAATAACCAAAATCTGCATAGCACCCATGGTGATAATGTGATTCCTTCTACTCAGTCTACAATAAGAGTGCAATTGAAATACTAAGTTGCTTCCATGAGTACTTGCTTTTCCCCTGTTTCTTGACTTGAGAGATTTTCCTGCTTGGGACCCAGTCAAACCATACATTAGCACTGCCTCTGTACCAAGAGCGTGAGCCTGCTCCCTGTGCTTCCTTTGAAAGTGGATATGATTATGGTTTTCAGAATATTAAAGGGGTTTGACTGGGTGGAGTATACACAGATGTTTTGAGTTGGCAAGTGCAAGCAGAACATAAGGACATGCCAACAAACTGAGGTGGCTGAATCAGGGAAACATTAGAAAGCATTATATCACACAAATGGTCATTAACATGAAGAATAGCTTAATATGGTTCAATATTAGTTGGTTTCCATCTGTATCTCCCCAGGGATGAGTGAAAAAAAAAACAGGAATTATTTCCTTGCTGTCCTTTTCAGGTCAACAAAATTGAAATAAATATAATTAAAATGTTGATGTATTGATACAAAAGTGGATATTCCTTGCTCTTTAATTTGTAATCTGACAGACATAGGGTTAAGTGAATTGCCCTACCTAGGCACAGTAAACAACTTACCACACGCGTGTGTGTGTGTGTGTGTGTGTGTGTCTTTGTTTCAGAGCCACACTGAATGATTTGCTGATCAAAGTTCAACTTTGTTATCTACATAATAAATCATGAAAGAAGAAATCATACATACCAGACCCAGGCAAATTACAGTATATCACCTGCCAGCATGCAAATTCAGAATGATAAAGACAAAGCACTGCGCATTACCAGGCCCTTGTAAATGTAGCTTGACAAGCAATAACTTTCAACCCAACACATTACTGAAACATATACTGTAAGCAAATGTATTGCTTCAATTACCTATACCTAAGTAAATGCTGTTGTTCTTGTTCTGCTATTAGAAACCATGGGTAGGTATAAAAGAGTCTTCTTGCTAGTTCCCCAAATATGATACCTGTAGATTAGCAGTGCACACTAGACAGGATGCAATGCCTGCTGTGGCTGTATGACTGGCAGCAGGCAAACTCAAAAGATCCTTGGTCTGCTCTCATCTGCAGTTTCATATGCTCCTATGCATTCATGAGGATTCCTGGTTTTCCAAAATCCTGGCCTGCACCGTTGCCTGACCCATGGCTGTCCATTAACCTCTTCCTTTTACCTGTTTGGGTGTTTCTTGTAGTATAGTAGTACAGTGTTGTCTGCTAAGATCTGTCTATGTAATAAGTATGTGATATCTCTTGATTTTTCTTGTGGAATGAAAATGTCATAACTTCCATTTGTTTTTGCATAAGAAGTTTTTTTGTTTTTTTTATAGTGTATGGTGGAACCTTGTTATGCATGGAATTACATGCCTGGAATATAGAGGAGAACGTATGGGCCATTATACATAACAAGCATGTGTAGCCATCAAGCAGTTGTCTATGGCAACTGTTTAAACCTCGAGAATGCAGCTTGAGAGGTTTTGGTCGCCACGATAACCGCGATATGGCTACTCAGGCTCGCTGTGGATCGTGACCCATACTTTGTCTTTTATAGTGTATGGGCTACTATCACAATGAAAAACAAGTTAGTTTTCCTTGCTGAGTCCTTACTCATTGATTTCATCGGTGCCGCTCTCTTGCAATACTGTTCTCACCACCGTGGCCACTTCCTGTCTGGCTACTCTTATCGAAATGCACATGCACGTGTGTATTCTATGTTCTTATGCTGCAGTAGCTACATAGCTAGTGCAGCATAACATCTGTGATGACATAGCTACTGCACATTAACAACTCCATTCTAGTTATGGATTTCTATACTTAACAACATTCTACCATACACTATATGCTTGTGCTGCAGTAGTGTCATCATTATGTTGTTGTGCTGCAGTAGTGATGTCACCATTGCAGCACAACTTAGAATGCTGCCACATATCTGTTGTCCTCTATCCAGTTGAGCTGGAAGCTGTTTTTTAACTTGAATTTACAGAAAAAGCTGTGGCACATTGAATCAGTAATCTGAGCCAGCCCCCAACCCTCAAGTGCTTCCTTCCTAATCCCAATTCACCGAACGGAACCAGAGTGTCTGAAACAGACAGCATGGATTCCCATACATTATAAAAGATAATGTATGGGCACCCATACACAGACAAGTCTGTGTGTTCCTCTTGAGTGTTCTATGACAACCAGGGAACCTTTCAAGCTTCCCTCTTGAGGTCCCTGGTTGCCATAAAAAATTCTTGATGAGGACACAGGCTTGTTGTGTATGGCTGCCCATACATTACCATCTGTATTGTCATTTTTATAACATAAATGTATATGTTATCAGACTCAGAGTAATATACAATGAATCTTCAGTAAATTATATAGAAACAATTTGCACATAAGGGACGTGGATTCTAAGGATAAGCTGACGCTGAATTTGCATTCGGGGAAAGTAGTGAAATATGGTATTTTGGCAACCAGCAAAGCAGGTTCAGAGGAACTATGTTTCCTTTCAGCATTTCGATGTCATGGGGGATGCAACATTTTCTACAGGGAGCACACACTGAGCATGTCCAAATTGCTGGCAAGCCACATGATCTGTAGCAGCCAATCAGTGAAAGACTGAAAATTCTTCATGTTGCACACATCTCAGCGCCATTTCCAGCTCTGTCTCAAAGGGGAAGGACATGGTTACTAAAAGAGCTCATTTATGTGAAAAAAGGAGTGACTATTGATTAGTAAAAAAAAACTAAAATGGTTGCAGAATCGTACATTATCATTCCAGTTAGCTAATTCTCCTCACTTCATTTAACTGTAGTTTTACGCAGTTAGGCAAGTGAAATCATGCTGGAGAAGAGAGTACACAGTATGAGTCTCCACTGGCAGTTGCAGATACTGCAGTGCAGAATGTCTCTAGTAGTCTGGGAAAGGTCATGAGGGATTGTTTTCCATACAGGTGTTTTGATCTCCTCGGTGGGCTGCAGCTGCTATCTGCCAACCTACAGGACTCTGTGGGTCATTTGGGAGCTTGTAACACTGTACATGTCCCGGTGGACCCCCCAGAACCAGCCCAGAGGCATCATCTTGCCATGGCCCCTGTCCTTTTTTCTTGTTTTTTCCACCCTCTTTACCTGGGGCCCCAGACAGAGAGGCACATGTGCATGGAGGCGCGCATTCATCTTCTTGCTCCAGTAATCACTCCTTCCTCCTAGCCCATTGGCCTAGTGCACCTGGCTCCCTCAGCTGCACTGCCCCCTGGCTTCCACAATGAGGCCACCAAGCACTGAGGGAATCTCAGGTCCCTTCCACGGAGATGAGATCTGCCTGTCTGCAGCTCATCCTACACCACACCACACCCCCCGTGCCAACCTTCAATGACCCATGCTCGTTCCCGAACATGGTTTGCCAGTGTGTTGAGAGGTAAAGTATCCAGCACCTCAGTCCTCTGCACCACCAGGCCAGTGGTGATGAGGAATTTTTGAAGGATTTATTTACAAATATTCTTTTTTGACTGAGTGAGTTCTGCTGTGCAGTTGATGTAGAAGAAATCCATATTTATTTTTCTTTATTTTAGTTTTTTGTTCCCTGAGTAGGAGCTAGGAACAGTGAATGTAGCAGACCAGAGTAGATGCACGAAGGAGTTCTAAATTTTTTTACTGACTGGCTACTGGTTATTGGAGCACAAAAATCCATCTTTTAATGTGTTTGCCTCTGTGTATAAGCCAGTCAGCCAGTCAGTGAGGGAAAAGTAAAGTAGGCTAGTGTATGAGAAGCAAGGTCTCTCAGTGGGGTGGTGTATGTGTGGTCTGTCAGTGAAAAGGGTGGCCTGATGATGTGATGAATCCCTCTCACCTTGCAAGTTGAATAACACTGTGGCTTGTGTATGCACCAGGCGGGCATGACACATTGGCATCTAAGAATCATCGAGGTGACTATTGTGATCCAGTGACAGCTGTGTAGTGGGACTCATGTCATCCTTCATCATACGTATGTTGTTGATGCATGGAAAAACCATGAAGAGAAGTACAGGAGAAAAAAGGGATGCAGAAGGGAGGAAAGTAGTGAACAAATGTTGTGCTAAGTGCAAGTTTCTGCAAGTGGCAGTTGCAAAGTTCAGAGCCAGTCACGTTGAGACAGGGACTGGGAGTGAAGTGAGTGTGTGATAGTACAGCCAAAGAATCCATGATTCATTAGTCACCAGAAAACCATTGGTCCCCCCCCCCTCCCACTGCAGTGCAAGCAGCCTTCTGTACCAGTTATCCAGTGGCAATGGAACTGTCCTAAGCGATCCAGAAGCACAACAGCTTCACCCTTCCTTTTTCAAATCCTTCCGGATCCTCCACTCAGAACAGAAGTTATCTACTTAGAAATATAAAATCTAGTTTTGAAAAAAAAATCACCATGCATTCACTGCCAAATTCTTCAAAGTCATCCCCTTTATACTAGCGGTCTCTGAGAACAGCATGAGGGAAGAGAGTTAAGTGGCAAGCCCAAATCACGACTTCACTTTCATGAGCTATGTTTTTTCTGGCACATAGTTCAAAGTAATTCATAATAGTTAAAAAATAAAAATCATTATATATATAATTTTATGTTATATCATGCTAGGGCAGATTACATCATCTTCTTATATATCACATTATATCTGATTATAATTACTGGTGACCCCGTTTATCACACAGACTAGAGCCATGTTTCAAATGCCATAATAACCCACAGAACAGGTTATTACAGCATTTGCTGTTACTTTTCAGCATGCCAGTTCATTGTCTTCTACTCCATGTGTGGGGCAGGGTGAATAGGTCAACAAACATTGCAGTGTTTTCTCTGTTGCTGAGGATTCAGACCCTCATTTTTCATTTACCTGTGAGTGCCAGTAATGTAGAAGTTCTTGAAAGTATTTATCTGGTTGATCCTGCCCTCACATTTAAAAAAATCTCTATATGGTTGATCCATGTGCTGCTGCATTTTGGGCAGGACATCAGGAGCCAGCCAGTGTTATCTGGAGTGGGTAGTGGCTGTTTGGTGTAGTTCCACAGTGGAAAAAAAAGAGAAATTATGCTAAAAAAATCATGGAGAAGGAGAGACAGAAAGAAAGAAAGAGAGACAGAGAGACAGAGAGAGAGCCAGAGACAGAGAGACAGAGTGTGTGTGTGTGTGTGTGTGTGTGTGTGTGTGTGTGTGTGTGTGTGTGTTTGTAGTGCAGGGGATGGGGACTGAGCAGCAGCATCAAGAATAACAGCATAGCTGCTTTAATAACAGACTTTGGCATTGGCTTCCTTGCACCAGCAATTATAAAAAATAACACCTGTGCAATGCCTGTGTTACGTGGATTTTTGCACACCCTCGGTGTGTGATAATCTCACAAACTCCTCAAGATTCGCTCTTGGGGTTTATGGATTATCACACACCTCAGGGGTATGAAAATCCTCATAACACATAACTGCACAGGCATTATTCCCTATGTATTACATTTGATATCCTATCCAGTGCCATCTAAAGGCACATCATTCCACAGTGACTGAAAAGAGAAATCATGCCACAATGACAACCCAATTCAAGTGCTGCTTAGATAGTATCCACCGGGGTCAAATAGTGGTGGACAGCTTCAGATTTACTGGATGTTGGATGCCATCAGATATTGATAACATCTGACGATGGATCTGACCTCCTCAAATCCCAAGAATGGATCCAACAGTCAGAGCAAGGATCTGACAGTCAGATTACAACTATCCAAGAGTTGTATCAAATGATCCAGTTCCCAGATCCAGACATCCAACCTCGTCTGACCTGGAATTCAAAAAAATCTGAGTGGGGATCCGACATACAGACTTGGTCAGATGGGGGCAAATCCCATGAACACATAGTTTTATTTATTTATTGAAATTGTTTCACCAGGAAAGGCATACTGAGCAAGAAGATGCTCATCTCCCGGTGTGACCTGGGGGGGGGTAATAGAGGAATACAGGATACATGATACTACAGTGTCATTGGTACATACAGTGTCATAGGTGCATAGAATAGGCAATATACATAGTGGGTTTACAGATTTTGCAAAACCAGGCTTGGACAATCAATGACTAGTACACAAGAACAGAGAAGACAGGTACGTAGACAACTCGAGGACAAATAAGTGCCTAGAGGGCAAGTGCTTAGCTAGGAGTGTCCAGCTTAGGATGCATTGCTAAGCCGTAGGCCAGATGGGAAGGGAGGAGAAGCACCTGTCAATGGTTTGAACGAGAGCAGTTTACCATGAAGTAGTTTGTGAAGGTGGAGGAGAGGGAATTAACAGAGGAGGAATGCCAGATTTGTGGGGACAGCTCATTCCAGATTTTGGGGAAATGATGAGAGAAGGCTGTTTGGCCAGCCAAGGGATAACAAGTAGGTGGGAGTCCGTGGATCTGAGGGCATGGAAGAGTAGGAATGAGCAAGGAGGAGAGGTGGGAGGGTGCCTAGCCAGAACTTGGAGGTGAATTTAGTGCAGTAAATAAGGCATCAGTTTTCAAGGATGGTAAGGCTAAGGAGAGGTATAGCTCACAGTGATGGGTGGGGGGGCATTGAGAGTGAAGCAGCAGAAGGCATTGAACAGGGTGTTAAGTTTGCATAGTGAAGACTTAGGGGCTGCACTGTATACTATATTGCAGTAGTCAAAGGAGGGGAGAATCATCTTCTGTCTTAGCTCACGATGTTCATTTAGAGGGAGGTTTCAGTGGTTTTTGTGCAGAGCACCAAGCATGGGGCACAGTTTTTCTATAGTAGCATCAATGTGAACACTAAAGGATAGATGACGGTCAAACCAGACCCCAAGATATTGGAATGAGGGGACATCCTTGTGCCTGTTGAGGGTTCGTAAGGTGGAGAGGGAAGGGAGTGTGGACAGGTGTTGTCTTGTGCCAGAGGTCATGGTGAATTCTTTTGGCATTTAGGGAGAACTGATGGGAGCAGAACCAGTATTTGGATATTGACAAAGTCAGCTTGGAGGGTGGAGGCTACCGCATCAGGGGAGGTGCCTGAGGAGAAAAGAACAGTGTCATCTGTGTACATGTGTATGGCAGAGGATTGACAGGCTAGAGGTAGGTCATTCAGAAAAATGGAGAACAGTATGGGTCTGAGCCCCGAACCCTGGGGGACATCGGTAGTGATAGGCAGGGGGTCATAAATGGCTTTGGAGATTTGTACAGATTGGGTTTGGCCAGTGAGGCAGGAGCAGAATCAGTTGGTGGCAGAGGCAGAGAGACCTGCTTCAGCAAGGCTAGAGAGGAGTAAGGCATATGAGACAGTGTCAAATGCTTTAGATAGGTCGACAAAGATGGCAGAGGTGATCTGTCCACTATTCATGTGGGTGAGAATTGCATCAGTGAGCCTAGTCAGGGACGAGGCAGTGGAATGACCCTTTCTGAAACCGGACTGGAAATCCATGTAGAAATTAGAGTCAGAGAGAAAGGAGGTGAGTTGTGAGAGCACTAGGTGCTCTTGCAATTTTGCAAGCATTTAGAGGAGAGAGAGTGGACGGTAGTTTGAGGTGGCAGTAGGGGGGGCCAGCATTAGGCAGGGTGATGACTACAGCATGCTTCCATGCCTGGGGGACTGCTGCCACAGCGAAGGACAGGTTTAGGAGTGTGGCAAGTGGGGCAGCTATGGCAGGGGCTGCAAGGTAGAGGAGCTTAGGGTCCAGATCATCAGGGGATTTGCCTTTAGATGGGTTGAGAGAAAGCAGGGCTATTAAGGCATCGGTTGCTGAAATATCTTTGAATGAGAAGGTGTTGGGCACTTGCTGCTTCTTGTGATCCTCAGTGGGACTGAATGGAATAGGGGTGGGCGGAGAGGAGAGGAGCGAGGCTGCACATGTGGAGAAGTATGAGTTGAACTTGGTGGCAACAGCACAAGGTTCTGAGAGAAGGGAGTTGTTAATGTTTAAGAGTGGAGTGGGGGTTGTGGTGGGGGGAGAAGAGGAAGTGAATGACCTTTCAGAATTTAGAGGGATTATTTAGGTTTGTTTGGAGGGTGGAATTGAAATACTTAGCTTTGGCCAGCCGGGTAGCTCTAGTACACTTGCTTCTTTTAAAAATATTTGACCTTCCTCTGACCTGAGGACCTGAGGAGCAGCTGCTTGCCAGGAAACTAAGGTTGTATTTCCAGATCCCTTAACAGAGATGTGCCAAAATCCATTTACAGTACCTGTCCTAAATCATGCACTTCAGAGGCAGGATGCTCGGATTCTGGGAAGCTGTTATGGTTTGTTGTATCTTATGAGGTGAGAGGTCCAGGAACATCCTTTCTGGCAGACCTGTGTGAATTCTCTTACAGGTGTCAATTGTAGTCCCAGTAAGACATTAGAGACATCAAAGACCACTGGGAAAATGAGATTGTGGGGAAAGAGCAAGAGTGACATCTACTGGCATAAAAGAGAAGTCCCCTTTGGGATTATACAGTTCTTTTCTTCAGGCTTCCTCCAGCTATATAAGGAATTGAACAAGGGTCATTCGCTCTCATTTTGCTGAGCATTTACAAGGGACACTCTTCTCCTGACATACCAGAAGCAAGACTACTAGTTCAAAGGAAACTGATTTTTTTAATTTACTTTCTTCAGACTTCTACTTACTATAGACTTAAGGTAGATTTTAGATAACAGTTATAGTGCATTTTTCATGTATATTTTCCTCTTTTATTTCTGTTATTCTGTGACCAAATTAGTGCATCTTTTAGTTGTAACTGTATGATTATTATTTAAGTATTTTAGTAAACACATTTGTTTTCAGGAAACCTGCCTGAGAGAGATTTTTTTTTAAATTGTGTGTGAATTGTGGGACAGTTATTAATAATCTGTGACAAACTGTTATTGCTAAGGGGTGCCTCCATAAGCAACCAGTCGAGCAAGGGTCTGTAAGGGACATTTGGGTAGAGATAGGGAGAATACCAAAGTCTTGGTATTTTGAATGAGGTTGTGGCATGCCCTGTTGGAGAAGACAAAATCAGGAGCGCACTGCTACCCCGAAGACAGTGTGACATATGGATCTTCCCCATTTGTGTAACAACCAATAAGGGTTCATATTTGGCTACAAGACTCAAGACAGGTATTGTGCCCTTATCCAGAGTTTAGAGGGATGCACTGGGTCTTCATGGCGGGTGTTCAGTTGTGACCTCAGCAAGCATTCTAAAAGGACATGTGGAGGGTATCCCTGTTCCCCCATGATGGATTGCAGTTAGGGGTGGGCACTGTGAGCTCAGTGGACCTGACCCTCAGGAGTGGGTTCATGACAGACCTGGTATGCAGTGGTGGGATCCAACATATCTGGTATGCAGCATTGGGATCCAAGAGATCTGGTTGCATAGTGTTGCAACTCTGAGAGATATTGGTGGCACAGGCATAACAGCTGGATTTGAGCCCAGTGTATCAAACTGATAAACTGAAAACAGTCCACATACAATCAAGTCAGGGATTTGAAAAAAATATCTAATTTGGTTACAGTATAAAGTTCCCTACCTGTTTTTTTTTTTTTCAGAATAACCTAGTGCAGCAGTAGTTAGGGAAGAAGATGATTTTCAACTACAGTGAATAGACTACAGACTACCTAAGGCAGTTGTGTCAGGAAAAGAGGTCCAGTATGAGGGACAAACCAAAAAACACCTCGTGAAGGTTCTTGTGGCAGCCAATGAGCAAGTAGTTGCATCAACTCTTGAGTCACAGTAGATGACTGAAAAGAACCAGACATTGGGAGTGTGGGTGCCAAGGAACATCACAGAATCCAGTCCCAGGGAGCAGGACAGTAACACCAGAGGGAACCCAGAGCCACAGTGCTAGGGGAAGGCCATCACAAAGCTGGAGCCAGAAAGGATTAGGCTGCAGCTGGAGTTGAGGAATTTGGAACTGGAAATCAAGCAGAGGAAGCTCAAGATAGAGTGGCAAGAAAGATAGCACTAGAGAGAGGCTGAGGAAAAGGAAAAATGGCTTCAGAGAAAGGCTGAGAGACAGGGAAAAAAAGCACCAGTGAGAATTCAAACTGGAGAGGCTAAGACTCAAATGACCAATGCCAAAGGAGGTAAGTGGCAGGGATAGACCTGAAACTCCAGGGCTGGGGTATAAATTAAGTTCCAAATTAATAGCTGAATTTAAAAAGGGGGAGGATATGGATGCATTTTTATATATGTTTGAACAGGTCTGTATCCAGACCAGAATACCCAGGGAGTCCTAGAGCTTCTAGCTATCCCCACTGCTTACTGGTAAAGGCTGTGAGGTGCTAGGCCAAATGGACAATCATGATAGCCAAGATTATGAGAAGCTTAAAACTACTTTACTTAAGAAGTATGAACTACTCCTGAAGCATAAAGGGTTACATTCTGTAAGCTCCAGAGAAGCCCTGACATGAGCTATGAGGAACTCACCACAAATCAACGTCAGTTTTTGAAACATTGGTGGGAGGGAGTAGAAGCAAAGTCAATGGAATAAACTGAGGAGGCTATGTTGCTAAAGCAGTTCTTTTGGGCTTGTCCAGCAGAGTTGAAAACCTGGCTAGAGGAACAAGATCCAAAAACAGCACAGCAGGCTGCTGAGCTCTCAGAGCACTATACCAGGAATAGATCTGCTCTGAAAGGAAGTGGAGTGGGTGTGGCAGTGCAAAAAGGGAAAAGTGTGACTTCAGGGCAGCTAAAACCCTCACTGCCTCTACTGAAAGGGGGAAGTACCAGGTTACAAAAAAGGGATTTCTTAGACAAAAGAAATGATGGCTGTTGGTTTTGCAAACAGCCAGGGCATCTTGCTAGATAGACCCTAAAAAGGCACAGAGTGGACAAAGTGGTGCTTGAACAGAGTTGAGTGCACTGTGTATCTCTGAAAGCATGCCTATAAACTGAGGGAGCACATACACCCAGTTACTGTAAATGGGTGCAAACCCATGGGTTAAGGGACACAGTGGCATCTCTTACCTTAATAAAAGGGGATTTGGTTGGGCCTGAACAGCTTATACCTAATCAATTTGTAACAGTAAGGGGATTCACTAGGGATGAGTAAACTCTGCCACTAGCTAGTGTTCTCCTTGACTGGGTGACACAGGAGAGAGGGTGCAAAAAGTGGCTGTGGAAGACAACCTCACCCTAGATGTAATTATAGGGAACAATCTCTAGAAGGGGGTGGTGTGTGCGGTTACCCGCAGTCAGATGGCAAAGGCCGTTTGTAGTTCCCCGGACCCATTGAAGCCCCTGTGGGAAAAAATGGGAGGCTGGTTCACCAGCATGTGTCTCCTGAAATGGAGAGTAGTGAAAAGTAGGTAGGACTTCCCCAAGTAGCAGTTCACAAAACAGCTACAGAAGGTTACTCTGAGGAGGGAGGGGTAACAAGTGATCTGGGTGTCTGAGGCCATCCTAAAGGACATTAGGAGTGAGGTGGTAGAAATTCTGGGTTTAGGGGTAATCCAGGAATCCAACAGCCCCTGGACCTCACCCGTAGTCCTCGTTCCCAAGCTGGATGGCTCTACTTGCTTTTGTGTGGACTATCATGGACTCTACGCCCTCATGAAGTCTGATGCCCACCCAATGCCATGAACAGACAAACTGCTGGACAAGTTGAGAGGGGTGACATACCTTACCACCATGACTTGATGAAAGGGTACTGGCAGGAGGAGTTAACTGCCAGAGCTAGGGAGAGGTCGGCCTTCATCACTCCAATAGGGTTAATCGAATTCAGGGTAATGCCTTTTAGACTGAAGAACACCCCTGCCACCTTCCAAATGTTGGTCAGCCAGGTATTGCATGGTACTAAAGAGTCTGGATGATATTGCCATGTTCAATGCCAGTTGGAAGAAACACCTGTCCCACTTCAAGGAAGTGTTGGTCAGAATACAGAGTGCAGGGCTTACTGACAGGGCTGAAAAGTGGCAGGTGGCTATGGTGGAGGTGGCATATCTAAGCCATGTAGTGGAGCGGGAGCAGCTTCATCCAAATCAAGCCAAGACTAGAGGACCAGGCCTGAAACCCAGAAGCAGTTTAGCAGCTTCCTAGGGACTGCCAGGTACCACTGAAAGTTTGTACCAAATTACAGTACCCTGAAAGCCCCCCATCTGACCTGCCAAAGAAAAGAAAGCCCAAAAAGGTAATGTGGGAGCCAACCTGTGAACAAGCCCTCATACGGCTAAAGGAGGCACTGTGCAGTGCCCCTGTGTTAGCCAGTCCAGATTACAATAGGCAGTTTGTTGTACAGACAGATGCCTCAGATGTGGGGATTGGAGCAATCCTCAGTCAGACCTCCAATCAGGGAAAATATCACCCAATTGTATACCTTAGGAAAAAGTTACTTCCCCAAGAGTAGGCCTATTCCACCATTGAAAAGGAATGTCTTGCACTGGTATGGGCCCTGAAGAAATTAGAGCTGTACCTCTACAGGAGGCACTTCGAGGTACAAACCTAACCACCTGGTGTGGCTAAATCAGATGGGTAAAACAAATGGTTGTCTCTTAAGGTGGAGTATTTCCCTACAGGCCTATGATAAGATCATTACCCACAGGGCCGGATTGGTCAATGCCAATGCAGATGGCTATCTCAACAGTTAGAACAGCAACAGAATTTGTGAAAACCTTACCATGACTAGGGGGCATGTTCCCACAGATTCAGTCTAGGAGAGAAGATGTGGCTAGCTAGCTAACTGCCAATCATTACTTGCAGATATAAATCTGTATGTATATATTCTTTTTGATGTGATTGTGTGTATGTGTATATGCTACAAGAATGCAAGTGTTAATGCAAGGTGTACGTGGAGAGAGACTGGATTTGTTCTAAAAATATTTGATCTTCCTCTGACCTGAGGGACAGCTGCTTGCCAGGAAGCTAAGGTTGCAATTCCAGGTCCATTATCAGAGATATGCCAAAATCCATTTACATACCATAAACCATGCACTTCATGTTGTTATGGTACATTGCATCTTATGAGGTGAGAGGTCCAGGAACATCCTTTCTGGCAGACCTGTATAAATTCTCTTACAGGTGTCAATTTGTGTTCCCAGTAAGACATTAGAGACATCAAAGGCCACTGGGAAAATGAGATTGCGGGGAAAGAGCAAGAGTGACATCTACTGGCCCAAAAGTGAAGGTCCCTTTGGGTTTAGACAGTTCTTTTCTTCAGACTTCCTCCAGCTATATAAGGAATTGAACAAGGGTCATTTGCACTCATTTTGCTGAGCATCTACAAGGGACACTCTTCTCCTGACATACCAGAAGCAAGACTACCAGTACAAAGGAAACTGAATCTTTCATTTACTTTCTTTGGACTTCAACTTAATACAGACTTAAGGTAGACTTTAGATAACAGTTATAGTGCATTTTTCATGTACATTTTCCACTTTTATTTTGTTATTCTGTGACCAAATTAGTGCATCTTTTAGTTGTAACTGTATGATTATTATTTAAGTATTTTAATAAAAACATTTGTTTTTAGGAAACCTGCCTGAGCGAGATTCTCTTTAGATTGTGTGTGAATTGTGGGACAGTTACTAATAATCTGTGACAAACTGTTATTGCTAAGGGGTGCCTCCATAAGCAACCAATCGAGCAAGGGTATGTAACGGGCATCTGGGTACAGATTGGGAGAATACCAAAGTCTCAAGGAAGAGTTTGTAAGGATTTTGAACCAGGTTGTTGCATATCCTGTTGTAGAAGGCTAAATCAGAGCACACTGCTACCCCAAAGAGAGTGTGATGCCTGGATCTTCCCCCTTTGTGTAACAACCAAGAAGGGTTCATATTTGGCTACAAGACTTGAGACTGATATTGTGCCCTTATCCAGAGTTTAGAGGGATGCCCTGGATCCTCATGGTGTTTGTTCAGTCATGACCTTGGCAAGCATTCTAATAGGACACATAGAGGGTATCCCTGCCCCCCCCATGGCAGATTGCACTTAGGGGTGGGCAATGTGAACTCAGTGGACCTGACCCTCAGGAGTGGGTTTGTGACACTCACTATTACAGAAACCTGGCTGAAGTCACATATCCTATTGAATGAAACTGACATACCTGGTTATAACATGTTTCGGAAAGGCTGGCCTGGTAAAAAGAAAGGAGAGGGAGTCATCATACAGGCCAAGCCCTCTCTCCTAGTCACTGAATTACCCCCTCCCACCCCTATCCATTCCTGGCTCCTTTTCTTGTGAATCTATATGTATTAAACTCCTGCTTGACAATGCCAAGCCCTTGAATGTGGGCTGCAACTATAGCCCACCCCAGTAGCCAAACCTGCCCTAGATGACCTTCTGAGCTGCCTCGGAAAGCAGCAGCTCAGTGAAGTAATCCTGTCGGGGGTATTTCGGTATCTTGGGGTTTTGTTTGACCAATCTCTTGACCTAAACCTCCACATCCAATCAACCTGCAAAACAGTAAACTGTAAACTGGGTGCCGCCTATGGAACAAATTATATGCTAACGCCTTCTGCTAAGCTAGCCATTGCCAGGAGGATCCTTCTCCCAACCCTAACTTACTGTGCTCCTATCCTGGCTGCTGTCCATGAATCAACACTACAAAAATGGGACGTCACCTATAATAATGTCTGTCGTTATGCATCTATGTCCCCTCGGCTCAAGCATCGTTGTCAGCTGTATAGTGACCTAGGCTGGCTCTCCCTCCTCTGCAACCAGACAATACCATCTCAGTTGTCTATCTGACTCCATAATTAGGCTGGAAACCCCGACATCACTGGCTGAGCTACTACGTCCCGTCACCTCAAACCGTGGATTGAGGTCAATAGACAAATCACTACTAAGGGTACCCAGATGTCACACCACCAAAGGCACCAGGGCCTTTGGGCATGCTGCTCCCCAGATGTGGAATATGTTGCCACTGTACCTAAGGCAATCTACATCCCACTACCTCTTTAAAAGTGGGCTACGATTCTACCTAGCTACTGCTGAACGGTGTCCCTGTTTCGACCCCACCTGACCGTGCCAATGTACCCTGCCCCATGGCTATCTACACTCTACAATCCAAAATCTCTTGCTAGATTGAAACTCCCACCCCTGTACACTACATCCCTCTCTCCTCTCCCTTTTCTCTCTCATCTCCCTAAACACACTTACTTGCTTGATGCCTGTTTCTCTCCTGCTTGTTGTATTTTATGTCTACCTGTAGAACCATACTCCCTCATGTTATAACCTGCAACTGAAGCTGAAGTTACACTGCTATACTCTTACTACATTTGTTGTATACTGTGCTGACCAATGCTGTGTTACTGTTATCCATGCCCTCATAGCTATTTTAGCTACTTAAGCTTCATGCCAAGTACTTTGCTTTACTGTCTAAACATTTTATTGCCTTCCAAGCTGTATTGTCAATTGTAAACACCCTCTGTATGTATTGTCTTGTACTCTCCCGGGCCATGCCTGAAAATAGTCATCAACTGGCTAGTGCACTTACCTGGTAAACAAAAACTAAATAAATAAACAAGGGCCCCTGCACCTTTACAAGTACTCTAAGTGACTCTAATGTACACCAAATCATTAGTAAACCTACCAGGTTAAACATCAAAATTGGGAGCTACTCCTTAATAGAGTGGGTCCTGGTACACCGAACAGATTGTATACAATCATCTGGAACCTTCTCATAGTCTCTGAGCAACCACCTCCAGTATACTGAATTTGGCAGAATAGTTACCCTAAGCCCCCCCTTAGAATCATTACTGTCAGAGATTACTCTGTCTTGAATGACACAGCCTTGCTCCAAGACCTTGCCATGGTGAACTGGAAGAATACTGGCTTCCTTGAGGTTGTTAACCTTGCTCTTGACCAATAAATTACTTCACTAATATCATACACAAGCCAGCCCCCTTTGTTCGAAGAAAGATCTAAGGCGCCTGCTCCAAATGGCCAACCCCATCCCTCCATAACCTTATGAGGTGGAGAGACCAAGTTTGGAAAGTATCTAAGACTACAGGCTGCCAGCAAGACTGGCTTGCATATAGGCAACTCAGAAATTCATGTAATTCCACCTTTATTAAGGCCAAGATTACCTACCTAAAGGGTTTTCAAGCCAACAACTTGAATAATCCTAAGCAATTCTGGACAAGTAAATTGTCTTCTTAAGGGACAGACCAGTGCACCAAACAAAGAAAATCTGCGCAGTGCAGGTATGATTAGTAACCCTAAACAAACTGCCAAAGCATTAGGGCACTTTCTTAACTGATACTAGATGCTTCTATGGTCCCTTCCATAGATCTTCTGCCTAACTCTCCAAGTGCATCAAACTGCCTTAATTTTCATTTTTGACTGGTCACCAAAAAAAAGAGGTTCTTGACCTTCTCCTAAATATCAAAACAAAGAAATCTGCATGCCGTGATAATCTTGAGCCTCAGCTTCTAAAAATGGCTGGTTTTATCCTTGTTTTTCCTTTGGCTACTCTCTATAACCTGTCCCTGCTCCAAGGCACCATCCCCCTAAAGCAGAAGGTTATACATGTGGTTCCAGTGTACAAAGGAGGAGACAGAAAACTGACTAGAAATTATCACCCCATCTCCATACTCAGCACACTGGCAAAGGTCCAAGAGATACTTGTGTATAACCAATTATTGGCATACATTAAAACCTACTCCCTGTTCACAGACTTTCAGCATGGGTTCCATAAGCTCCATGGCACCAATTCAGCCCTGGAACACTTCACCACTGACGTTCTGTATATGCCTCAGACCATGGTAGTCCTACTGGGGCTATATTCCTTGACCTTGCAAAGGCCTTCTATTTGGTGTATCACAGCCTGCAGCTACTCAAGATAGGAAGCTGTGGCTAGACCAACTCTCGTAGGCCATAAGCAATCAGTTAAGTGGAGCAAATGTCGCTTCTCACAGCAAGAGATCTCAGATGGGATTCCCCAAGGCCCCATCCTGGGGCCCTCACTATTCTCACTGTTTGTCAATGAACTCACTTACAATTGTGATGATGCCAGAGTATTCCTGTACACAGACAACATGGCCCTATACAGAACTGGTAATGAAAAAGGTGCTACACTCAGTGTTGTGCACTGTCAAATGGATAGTCACTTCAGACTGCAAGAAATGACATGAACACTGACTCAGGATATAACTTCCATGTTTTATTCCTTTTTCTTGTCAGATAGACCAACACCAAAATTAGAAAATGGACAACACCCACAAAGAGCCTTGACATGCGTGAAACCAGTAGGGGCTTTTTGTGAGTGTTGTCCACCTTCTAATTATTGTGTTCGTCTGTCTCACAAGATAAAGGATTAAAACATGGAAGTACTATCCCGAGTCGGTGTTGATGACTGGACAAGACTTGAACACTGTAAAAACTAGACTTAACAAGGACTTTCATGAACTTGAAACCTGGTTTGTCTCTAACAGGCCTGTCTTTAATGGCAAAAAGCCATTTTGTTTGGATCCAGAAATCTGGGTTCTGACTGACGTGAACTCTTACAGAACTCCACCTCCTCGGGTACCTGACTGGAGATGGTAACCACTATAAAATATTTTATTGTTTGGCTTGACTAGGAGCTCTCCTTTAAACCCCACACTGAACATCTCCCTAAGTTCCTTTCTCAAAAGCTGAGGTTGCTCTATAGGCTCATATCATACCTTACTAATGAAGCCTCACAGTCTGTGGCTAGCAGTGTCCTTCTCCCTTTGTTACTGTGTGGTGCCCCAATCCTCTCCTCCGTGAAGGGTGCAGAGCTGACAAAGCTTAAAACCCTACCATAGAATTGGCAGGTTTGTCACTGGAGCAGGGAATAAAGACCATCATCGTGATGTCCTTGCCTTTCCTCCTGGCCCCCACTTGAAGAGTTCCTCCACTATCCATCCCTTTATCTGGCCTGCAAGACCTTAATGTACTGCATTCCCAGTCTCAGAGATGTACTGTTCTGGAAGTCCATGAGAAGGCATCCTGGCTCCTCCTCACTACCCCTGCTTGAGATCCCCAGGACACAAACCACTTTCGGCTAGGGGTCCTTTTCAAGTCCCATTACTCTGAAATGAGATTTCTGCCCCTATCAAGGACAGCCTTACACATCAGTCCTTTATGGTATGACTCAAAGGTTGCCCCCTAAACACAGCTGTACCTGCTTCTGCTGAGTAATTTATTTATTTATTTATTTAGTTTTTGTTAACCGGGTAAGTGCGCTAGTCAGCAAGTGACTGTTTTCAGGCACGACCCAGGAGGTACAATTACAATACACAAAGAGTACAGCCAGATTATTAAGACAACGAGTACAAAAAATGCAGAGAGAAATACATATGGCAATGTAACATACATTAGTAAACAAAAATATACTTTAGCACTTGATCATGGAACATACTCAAAATGTGAATAGTAGAAGGCAGAAAATAAGAGGGATAGGCATCAGTAGAAAAGACACAAGGAAGGGAAAACTGGCAAAAGGATGGGAGGAGATTAAGTGGAAAGGAGGTGCCATCAGATACGGCAACAGCGGGTGAGGTACCAACCTGCAGCGGGTCTATGGAGCGAAAAGGCGGCAAGAAGAGGGTGGTGGGGGGAGCGGCAGTAGATGGCAACAGCGGTAGGAGGTAGGAAAATACAGCCAGGCTGGTGGAACCGATAGACGGCAGGGCGAGAGTGAGGATGCCGGTGAGAGGGGGATAGAGGCGGAGGAGTTACGGTAATAGCGGCAAAAGTGTCAAAGTCAAGCCGAGCCAGTGGAACCAAGAGACAGCAGGGCAGGGAAGGGGGGGTCGGTAGACGGTGGGAGTAGGCGGTAGTAGGTGGAGAGAGGTGACTAAGCACAGCCAGGAGGGTGGGGACTAAGGAGGGGCATGGATGAGGTAGGAACAGGTAAAGGTGAGTTTGGTGGGGAGTGGCAAAAATTAACATGTGCTGAGTCAAGCTACCCCAGTATCCTGGAACCTAATGCAATGCACTGTATACTGTAATATTTCACAAATGCAGTTTGTCCTACTGAACTGGATATATGAATTATTATACCCACTGCAGAGTGATGACTGTTGTACCAGCAGTTACTACCATTGTTCACACTGTTTCTATTGTCCTTTTGTTTCTGAAGTCGTATCATGTGAATACCATTTATTGTGTGTAACTTATCCTGGGTTTCTCATGAAAAGAGAGACAAGTCTCAGTAAGCTTACCCAGTTATTAAAATCCAATAAATAAAAAAGGGGTGGGTTGTTACTAGTCCGTCCATCAAAGCATTAGGTGCCAGAGCACCAATAGCTCTGCCCTTTGGAATGGGGGTGGGAGGCTAGTGACAAAGCATTAATAGAAGGTTGTGTTGGGGAGCAGTTTGGTTCTAGATGAGTCTTAGTCTTAGAGTGATGCTGGTGTGTGACCAGAAGCAGTCCTGGGGGGGAGGCAGCATTCATACCAGTGTTGGCATGCTGTGTGTGTGTGTGTGTGTGTGTGTGTGTGTGTGTGTGTGTGTGTGTCTGTCTGTCTCAGTACGAGATAACTGCTTTAACTGATGTTGCCAGTCACTCCCTGCACCAGTAATTACTGTATAAAAAAATAAAGGATAGGCAAGTGTGTATTTAAGGATTTTTTTACAAACCCTGGGTGTGTACAGAAAATACATAACACCCATTTGCCTATCCATTATTATCTATATAAAGGAACTAGGAGGTGCATTAAGTGAAGTACCCTTGAACCCCTATTCCCTAAGTAATGAGACCGCATGTGAACTATCTCATGTGAAGAGTGATCTTCTACTGTGTCATTGTGACCATCTCTTTATGAGGCACACAAGAAAAAAAGGTTGTGCATGCTCATGGAGTTTTTGGCAAGGGAATTCGCGGGGAGCCATGCCATCATGTTACCTCTAGACACAGGACATGCCCTGAGCCATGCCCACTCACATCTGGGCAGTGAAACACTTGGCAGGACAGGCCGAAGGAGGGGATTGTATTAGCCTTTTAAAACTCAACTTTCCAAGGATCCCTTTTGACTATGCATGAGTTAAAAATTCAAGAGTCTGACAGCTTGCCCTTAGAAACTGTGAAAACATTTAATTATCTGGGTATTACACTTGACCAAGCTCTTACTTTTCAAGATATCATTAACAAAATGATTCAAAAAGTAAATGGAAAACTTGAATTTCTGTGCAGAAATCAATCTAGTTTGCCAGCTGGTGAAAGAAAAGTCATAGGCAAACAGATTTTAATTCCACCATTGGAATATAATTCTATTCTTTTTTTAGGATTTGTCAGATAGTATTCTACAGAAATATAAAATAATGTTCATTAACATGTCGATATGTAACCAGACTGCCAAAACAAACTCAGCATTGTGACTTGCATCTCCATTTTGACAATTTGTCGCAATTACTTAAGATCGATCAAAATGAAGCAAATTTGGTTCAAAAAGTAGACAAATACACCAAGTATATTCAAAAGTGAGTTATGTCTATCCAATATGGTTCAATCATTACGAATTCATCAGTCAAACAGTATGCAGAAAAGTTTGCTGGACCCAAAATTGCAGAACATTCATTCACTGCTTATGTCCCAAGGATACTAAGTTAGCTAATTCATCAGAGCTTAGACCCTCTTACAAAATGTTCTGCTTTAAATTGAGCCTGTGTAAGAAACAGTGAGCAAATATTTTATGCAGCTGTAATCACATGTAAGGTGGAGTGGTTGTTGTGAATACACTATATACATAAGAATATTGTCTGTTTTTGCTTTTAAATGTATTTAAAATGTTTAGTATTTAGTATTGCATTTTGTATTGTAACATATATGTTTTCCTTCTGTTGTAACCCTTATCCCCAGGCATGGCTGGAAGCAGATCACTTTGATCCAGTCCACCTTCCTGTTCAAATGGAGACAGATCAAAAAAAATCAATTATTCACATTGGCCCCTATGGACAAAGGGGTGAGAAATGCATGCCTGAGGCACGTACCCCACCCGCGTAGCTCCACACCCACGGGAGATCCCCAGTGGCCACATTCATGAACAGTGGCCACCGCACAACACTGTACATGGCCCCACCCACCTGGCACACAGACCTGCAGGGGTGGTTGGGTGCAAAGCTGCAGATCTGGGCAGGAGGCCAATCAGCTGCCCAACCCAGACCCCACAGTGGATCACCTGTGCCCTTGTGTGGGGAGCGAGATGCCAGTGCATAGAACACCACATGCAGTGTGGGGGGATGGTGCCCAGATGACCACTCACAGGCCCCTCAGTGTACCCCTCATGCTGGGGCTTCCTCAGTGAGGGGTGAATGGGATCCCATCTCATAGTGCAGCCCACAGCTGTCACTCCCAGGGGGCCATGTAACTGGCCCCCAGCCTTTACAGCTGCCCCGACCTGGTGGAGGCACCGACACCTGTTCCCAGCTCTCCGCGTACTAATGCATCCCATAGAGTGCCAGCACACCCCCTGCACCTCCCCCAGTCTGCCCCCATGCAGAGGTCCACATGCGATATGGGGATCCAGCATGGAGGGGGGCATCCAGCCAGTTGTGAAAGCCGCACAGGGGGCACAGTGGGCCTGGGTGGGTGTGGCATGGGCTATGCACCAGGGTTACTCGGCGCATACCCACTCTGCACCTTCGTGCACAGGGCCCAATGTGGAGGCCTTAGCACTGGCTAACCATGCTGTCTGCCTAAATGTGGTAGCAGGCAGGGATGTCAGCCTGAGTGAAAGTGCTCCAGTTCCTGAAGCAGGGAGCTATAAATGAAATAACATACAATAAAATGGGAGGCTTTCTTTGTATAGACAGAGAAAGCTGTCTGAGGTTGAGACACAAGCTTAGGCTTTAGTCAAGTCAGTGGTTATTGATTTTACATTTGTAAATTAAATGATGTAAATAGCACAAGCATTTGTCCGTGTCCCCTGGGTTTTGTTTATAAATATATAAAACTCAAGTTTTGTTTAAAATGTTTATTCTAACTGCTATTATTACTGGTGAAGGGTGAATCTTCTAAACCTGTGAAGAGAGAAACAAATAAAAATATTAATAATCTTTAATAAAGTATAAAAGACTTAAAAGTAACTAAATACTGAAAAGAGAAACGTACCTGTGCAAACTCATGATGTAGTACTGAGACTAAGAGAATGTCTGACCCCAAACTGCCTGCTCCTGTCGTATTGCATGGTTGGTGGTAGGACCAGTAGCAGAGGTAAAATTGGATTGAGATGTTAATTAAGCAGTAATGCCCAACTGGGTGTGTGTCGTGCTGGAATAACTTCATGCCTCAGGTAGTTAGGCACAAGTTTGCAGGCCGAGTGCATCCAATACCTGAGGCATGATGTTATCCCAGCATGACACACACACCCCGTGGAGGGCATTATTGCTATTATACAATGACTTGTTGTTATACAGAATAAAATAATCATTTTAAAGATGTTTTAGTTATTGTGGAAAAATATTTTTGTTTCTTAAGAGAAGATGCAAACAATCAATGCAAATGCAAACAATCATCAAGAGGTTTACAGTGCTGAGACTATACCTGTGATGATGTACTGGGATAACATCATGGGTCCAGCCCAAGACTGACCAATCAGAGTCCAGGATTCTTTCTTGCCATTGTATAATTAAGGTTATTTCTTTGTTATATGAATATTTTATGTAACTTTCCAGACATCAAGTTACCTTTCTAGAATGACATATCCTCAATTTCTTGCCTGCACTACCTGGTTAAAGAAAGAAAAAGGAGTGTTAGTGAGTTAGTTAGTTAGTTAGTTAGTTCACTAGTTTAGTTAGTTAGTTAGTTAGTTATCCAGCTGGGTGCACTGGTGCCAAGGCTCCTTTTTCAAGCACTTCCCAATTATAGTTATAAGTAATTATATGTCAAACCATGTGACCATCCAAATGTGACAACTGGAAGGATATAAAATGGAAGGACTTACAGTACCTTGAGTGGGAGTGTAACAGAGGGTTGTGCTCAGTCATTTCTGACCTTCAAGAGAACAAGATACAGCTCTTATAGCAGAACGAGAGTAGCACTGTGATGGACTGATGTTTCCTTCTTCGAGCTGGAACAGGCAATAATAGTCACCCAGTGGGGATCATTTCTAGTCAGATGTCTCCTGTTTAGAAGTCAAGGACTGTCACATGATGGAGTGGTACTGGTCAATGTGTTCATTGTAAATCCACTGGCTGCCGGTTAGGTGGAGGGTTCTCTTTAAAGAGGGCTTGCTAAACTTTAAGGCCCTACATGACCTGGGTCCAGGCTACCTGAAAGACCCCCTTACACCCGTAGTCTTCCAAAGACAAGGTTAAAAACTGCCTGTGACAGAGCTTTTAATGTTGCTGGCCCCATCCTGTGGAATTTGTTGCCTTCAGCTATAAGAGAGGTCCCTTAAGTAGAGGTATTCAAAGCCTGCCTCAAGGCCTTTTTGTATAATCAAGCCTTCCTGGACTTTGGCTGATAATTCCTGTCCAGGCTGTTCTTTGTGTTTAAATTTGGTCATAGGCCAATTTAGATTTCAGATTTTAGATTGATTTTAAATATCTATGTAGTATTTATTTATAGTTATTTCATGATTCATTTAAATTATATTGTGTGATTTAATTTATTGTCTTTATTTGTTGCTTGTTCTGTTTCCGAGTTTGATTTGTTTGTATGGCACCCAGAGCCTCCGGGATGGGCGTCTTTTTAAATAAACCTTGCCTTGCCTTGTCTTGCCTTGCCATTAGTATATAAGACTAGTTCTCAAGCACACTTTGATCACTTTACGTACCTAATAAACCCACCCTCAGCCAACAGCATTTAAATTAAATGTTCCACTGTCTGTCTTCCCCTATACAGCTACCACACCACATCCTGTGTATGAAATTTGTTGGGGTTTTTTTTGCATTTGTTTACAGGTATTTAAAAGAGAAGAATGGTAAATGAAATATGAATGTAATGAAAAAAAGAATTAAGAATATAATGGGAACATAAGTATATTAAGTATGGTTTCATAACTTTGTAATTTATTTTTGTAATTGTTGACCAGGAAAAAAAACTGAGCTTTGACAGCTCATTTCCAGGTGTGTCCAGGGGAGTGGGCTATATGGACCTGTGTTATGGACAGAGAAATGTTGGCCATGACATTATGAAAACTCTCCTACTCTTCCTTGGGGAGCACCATACATTTCCTGTATGGCAGAGCCTGGTGTGGACAGTAGTGAAGTAGCTAGGGCAGGGGAGATGGCCTCCCTCCTTGCCTATGGTAACCAGAAGGTTGACTCAATAAACACTAGGTATGCTCAGAATCATCTGATTCCAATCTGATTTTAGGAATTGTCAAATCTTAATCCAATTCTGTTTCAAATTAGAAAAGAACCTAAAAATCAGATTTAGGATTTGGGTTTGAAATTCTTAATCCTAAATGCCACTGTAAAAATAGGTTTTAGGATTCAGTTTAGGAGTTAGGATTTCTGGACTGCAAATGTGAAAGTCCTATATCTGAAAATCAGATCAGAATCCTACAAATCCAATTCTGTTTGGTAGATTCCAAGCAACCTCAATAAACACTGTCAGTTTTGTTCAAAGTATGAATACAGAATCCCTGCCTGAGTCTGTGTTCCATGAAGCTCAAACTACAGATTTGGAGACCCTTTTTGCAAAAAAGGAGTCATATCTAGCCACAGAATTGCAAGAGAAATTTTTTTACCTGATGGCCATGCTGTAAGAGGAGGAAGATAGGATTTTCCATAATAGAGGGCATCTGGATGCTGAACAATGCTACTGTCAGCTGCATGAAACAACAACTGTCAAAAGGTCAACTGCACAGTCACCACACCCAGAGTCAAAGTCATTATGAATCTTCTCCCCAATCCAGCTGTTCCCGACTGTAGGTGCAGGATGTGGGTTGCTGGCCAGGGCTGAGGTGCAGGAGACTTGCTATTGATCATGCAGTAATTCCTTGTTTAGATTCTCTAGACAAAACTCTGTGATTTCCAGAGAATTCCCTGAAGGCTGTGGGTGGAATTTAATCCCAGAGCAGGGATCAATGGCTGGTTGCTCCTCTGATTTCTGATGACATCAGCCATTTGTGATACCACTGAAAGGGTGGTCTGGGAAGCAGTCAGTCCGCTTTGATGTCACTCACAATGCTGGGCCACAGAAATAGGTAGGGCCCTTATTTTGTCCATTCATAAAAACTTTAATTTTGTACAGAAAACAGCAAGTGACCACCCACTCTCTTGCCTCATTTCAGCCTGTAATCAGAGCAGATGAGCACAATAGGATTACAGAGATCATCCTCCATGAGGGTGTATCTCCACTGGAAAGAGAGACAGAAATACTATGCCGGTTTTAATAACTACATTTTTTCATCAGCATGCCCTCTGGTAGGGAATAAGTGAGAGACAGCACTCTCAAGCAAAGCAGCCACAGCCTGGGGCTGACCACCCTGGGAGTATAGCACAGACCCAAAGGAGGCATCTCCATTTCAAATGGCAGACCTATTCCAAACAAAAGAGGAAACTGCTAAACAGAGAAATACAGTCCATTTAAAAATATAAGGGAGAGCCTGTCTGAACTCCAGACTGCATATATGTGGGTCAGACATTGCTCAAGGATTCAATGAAATGTAATGCTTCAGAATGATATGAGTTGATCCACACCTCAGGGAAGTCAGTATTTGATGTCATTTTTAAAACATCTGCCTCCTTAGACCAATTTTGGCAAAACTGTCTCTCATTGAAAGATACCTCACTATGTGCCTCTTTATTGCCATATCATGTTCTAAGTCTGCTATTTATCTTGTCTGTGTTAACATGTTTAAGCAATGACAACAGAGAAGCTGGTAATTTCCAAAGGATTAACGACCTGTTGGGGGATGGGTGGCCCGAGGCGCAGCCAAGGGCCACCTCCCTACAGCCAGTCATTAATCCAAGGAGATGACCAGCTTCGAGGTTGTTATTGTGATTATAAATCTAATTGCAATAACAACTTTTTCCCCTATTTATTTTTACCACCATTACATTTTAAAGCAAAGTGGTATGAGCCTTGCGTGTCGCTCAGTGTTAGTTGGCAGATGGATTGGTCATTTATAAGACATTAATGACTGGTCCAGTAGCCAATCAGGAGCCTTGTTAGGCTCATGAATAATTAATTAGGCTTATAAGTAGGTTTAATGTGTATATATTATTATTCTGTATATTATGTCTTAGAATTTGTACGTGTTTTACTGAAAAAGCATGTGGCTGATCAATTAATAAAAACCTTCAAACCTGAACCATGAAACCTGGTATCAAAACTGTTACCACATTGTTTTACAGTGAGGGAGTGGATGCCTTGGACATTTTCTTTTTCTTTTTTTTTTTTAAACAGGGAAAAATGTATACAGAATTTAATACGCTTTTATGCAACAATCAGATTAAATCTGCTTGTCACATATATAGAACTGGCAGTAATCAGCTGGAAAGAAATTACACTAATTGCAAGACAAAAAAGGAAACAAAGACTGGAAAGCTTATTTCTGGGTCAGGCGATATAATTTCTTATAAAGAACGAGTATACATTTTAGCTACTAATTCACCTTCCTTGCAATATATTGATTGAGCGGTTCCAAATACTGTTAATGCATCTACATTTTTATTAAAGCAATAGTGTATTTTTTTTTTCATTTTGCAGATGTCAATCATAAAATTAATCAATGTTTCAGTAAACGGAGGGTCTTTGTCTTTCCATTGCAATAGTATACATTGTTTTGCTAAAATGAGAGCAATTAGTACCAGTTTAATTTTGGGCTGAGGAATCCTATCTGGAAATTTAATTAATCCTAGAAAAATAAGTTCTGAAGAATTTGGCAATTGAATAGCCACAATGCCAGGTACTATGCTAAGAATTTTGCTCTAGCAATTCGAGAGCTATGGACACCACTGCAATAAGTGAATCAGTATTCTGGCAGAGGTAGAACATCTTGAGCAAATGTAAGGAATCTCTGGGTTCATTTTATTTAATTTTAAAAGGGTAAAATAAATGTAGTGCAAAACTTGGTTGCTTTTACCATGTCATATTATGAAGAATGATGTTCCATTCTTTGTCCTGGAAAGTAATACCAATTTCTAGTTCCCATTTCACTTTCAGCATCTCAAGGCCTAGGGGTTACAATTGTAATAGGACATTAAAAGTCTTGAAATTAATTTGGGTTTATGGCAATGGTTGATCATAATTTCTTCTATACATGAGACCTGCATGGGCACACCCAGGTCTTGATATTGTAGGTTGAAATGCCTTAATTGGAAATAACAAAACAGATGTGTATATGGTATGTTATATCTAGCCTGGAGTAGGTCAAATGTGGCAAAACAGTTATTAATGAAAAAATGTTGGAGGTCGATCAGACCTAATGACTTCCATAATCCAAAGCCATTGTCAGAAACAGATTGGGAATCTAAATTTCAACAACAGAGGGGCTAAGGGTGAGATACAGTTCTGTTGTTGAAAATATTTCTGTGCTTTGGTCCAGCAGTTGTGCACAGTCTGAGAAGCTATATTATGAATAGAGGAATCTTTTGAGTGTGATATGTTGAATGTAATAGGTACTTCCATTTAGGTATCGGTTAATAGCCAATTCAATTGAGCTATGTGGAGTAAGAGTGTTACTACTGCTAAACCAGTCACAAATAGAGCTAATCTGAGTGACTAGGTAATATAGGGGAAAATTTGGAAGTTCAAGTCCCCCACCAGACTTTGAAAGCATTAATGGTAACACTTTATTTTAAGTGTCATTAACTACACTGTAACTACTGTACAACTACATTGTAACTTCACTGTAACTATTGTTCAGTTACATGTAACTATTATGTAGTTAACTAGTTTCACATTTACATGTTGTGTACTTACACACAATTTGTATGAAGTAACTACACTGTAACTAATGTGCAGTTACATGTAACTACTATATAGTTTTTAACTAGTTTCACATTTGATTGTTGTGCACTTACACAATTTGCATGAAATAATAGTTACACGTGCAACTACTACTGTCTCCCTTTCAGTGCAAATCAATTCATTCTGACAAGTGTAGCTACATATTTAATAGCTGTTGCAAAGTGTAACACAAAATCTGTTCTGCAACTACCACTGTACTGTATCTGTTCTGGCATTATGTAATTTGTTCTTGCAAGGGCAACTACACATGTAATAGTAATTGCAAATTGTAGTAGCAAATCTATTGTGTAACTACTATGTTACTCATTTTGGCATTATTAAATTTGTTTCTACAAGTGTAACTACTTATGAATGCATGTCTTGTGCACTGTTTCAACAGTCTATGTCTATCTGACATTTAATTAAAAAGTAACCACACAAAAAACTTAAAAGTGTAATCAGAATGGTAACGAAAATATGATTACAATGAAACTTCAGTCTGCTACACTTAAATGCACTGACTGGCAACTCTTTAGATTTTTTTTTTGCATATTGAGTAAACTTTATTGATTTTTCTGATATCATCTTAAGACATATTCATAACACTTTCAGTTACAGAGAGGAGGATTAACAAAAAAAAAGTGAAAAGATAAAAAATAGAAACGGACAAAAAAATTACAGATATTATTTACATCTAGTATCCTGAGCATTCTGACCGATGTCCGCCATCTTCTAACTTATTACAATAAAACCAGGAAAAGATAACAAGAAAGACACAATTAATACTAATAACACATAGTATAATGTAACTGGTCCTATCCAACCCTTCCTCCCTCCATCCCCCTGCTCTCTTCCTCCCCACCACCCTATAACCCCCCTCCCTCCCCTGGGTACACCTCAACAGTTCAAATTAATGTGAAGAGTGTCATCTTCTCTTTCAACTATCCAGATTGTAAAAGGATTTAAATTGTTAACAAAGTATGTAGAGGGGCCCAAACTTCATTATAATAATGCAATCTATCCGACAACTGGGCTATAATTTTTTCAGCCTGTAAGGCAAAAAGAATCTCTTTAATCCATTCAGTCCTGGAAGGTATTGCTTGATTGAGCCAATGTCGTAAAATAATTTTTTTTGCACATAAAGATATCATAGCTATATGTTTACACTGCTTCCCAAGTAATACTGACCTGTAATTACCAAATATACAAATTTCAGCTGTGAATGCTTTGGAAAGGCCCAACAGGGGATCCAAATTATTTTTAATATTTGCCCAAAAAGGTACCACTTTATTACATTCCCATAATATATGTAAAAGATTACCGGACGCTTCCCCACATCTAGAACATATGTTTGAAGGGAGTAGCCCCATTTTACATAATTTCACCAGAGCGTAATATAGATCATGAATAACAAAAAATTGTAGTAATCTATATCTATCCCACTTCACATCTCGGTATAAATGTTGCCAGATCTAATCCCAAGACCTTTTTTCAGGAGTAGAGATCGGTATTATTTGATCCCACACATACTGTGGATGGTATTTATGGAACTCGAGATGATCTCTCAAAATATGATAAAAATAAGATATGAACTTTGATGTGGGTGGTGATGATAAAAATTGTAGTACCGGTCTGGCTAAATGCTGGTCCCAAGGGCCCACCCCAAAACATGAATACAGCATATGGGACAACTGCAAATACTTAAAAACAAATTCTGCCGGTATTTGATACTTATTTTTTACTTCCTGAAAAGTCAATAAATGGTGATCCCTTACTAAATCGACCACTTTAACTATGTGATTAAAAGGCCAGAATTTCTTATTTAAAGGTTTACCACCAATCTGTAAATTGGGATTTCTGAGAATTGGTTGTGAGATGTCTTTCTCCACAGATATCTGGAGTTTAGCATTTATCCTATTAAAAACCCAAAGAGTAATCCCAATTGAAGTATCATATAAAGTTCTAGGAATATTCTTAAGAGGTACATAACTGAGTGTACCTATATCTATCCCCTGGGAGGCACACAATATCTTTTCAATTTGGAGCCATTGTGGAACATAACTGTGATGATCCTCTGTCCACATCCCTCAGCTCCATCTAAGTATTGTCGAACATGTAATTGCATAATAATAAAAAAGAAAATCCGGCAACTGCATACCACCATTTGCTTTGCTACATTGGAGTTTTGCTATAGCTCTTCTCAGCTTTCTTTTACCCCAAATAAAATTAGCTATTATACGATTCACCTGTGAGAACCAAGATTTAGGGAGGAACAAATTAGTCATATAAAGGGGATATAATAACCGGAGAAGTACATTCATTTTTATTACATTAATCTTTCCCCACAAAGAGAGAGGGAGTGTAATCCAACAATTAAGATCTTTACTAATTTGGGCAAGAGCTTTATCTAAATTGTTTTGTTTCATTCGTAAACAGTCTGCAGAAAGATATATCCCTAAATATTTCATATTATCTTTAACCCATCTTAATCCTAATTGGGATATCTCCACTGAGTAAGTATATTTACTTAAAGGCATCACTTCTGTTTTGGCTGTATTAAGCTTATAATTTGAAAATTTTCCAAATTGTTCGATAACAGCTAAAGTCGATTTTATTGAAGAAAAGGGATGTAAAATATGAAGAAGAATGTCGTCTGCGTAAACTGAAAGTTTATATTGGTGAGGCCCGACCTTAATACCTTGTATTGAAGGGGAAAGATTAATGTAACGAATGAGTGGCTCTAAATAAAGATTAAATAAAAAGGGGGATAGAGGGTAACCCTGTCTAGTACCCCGTTTTAATTCCATAGTTTTAGACAGCATTCCATTACAGAGAACATGAGCTGTTGGTCGGGTATACAAGACCTTCACCCATTGTATAAATTGTTGAGGAATATTGTATTTGGGCATGAGATAGAACAAGTGCTCCCATGATACCCGATCAAAAGCCTTTTCTGCATCCAGGGACACCAGAGCAGCAGGTACTGAAGAGTCCCTGGATGCAGAAATTAGATGGCTCAACTTCCGCATATGATCCTCGGAGTGCCTATCGGCCATGAATTCTACCTGTTCTGGGCTTATTAAACCTTGCCACACTTTCTCCAGTCTATTGGCTAGAATCTTTTCCAGTATTTTTAGATCAACATTTATCAAAGACATGGGTCAGTAATTAGTAACAAATAGAGGATCTTTTCCTGGTTTCGGGAGAACTACTACTGTAGTCTCTGTAAGGGAGTAATCTGTAACACCATGTTCATAAATATAATTGTAAGTTTCTAAAAGAATAGGGGCTAATTGACTTTTATAGGCTTTATAGAATTCTGCGGTGTATCCATTTGGACCCGGAGTTTTGTTCAGTGGTAACGCATCAATAGCTGAGCATATTTCTGACACCAAGGTAGGAGTTTTTAGGTATTCCACTTGTTGGTTATCTAAAGAGGCAAGTGTTATTTTTTGTAAAAAGTGCTCCACATCTATAGGATCAAACGGGGCACCAGACCGGGAGTACAGATCGTAGTAATACTGTTGAAAACAACAAAGAATATCTTGTGGTGAAGTAACCAAGGAGCCGGTGGCATTGTATATAGAAGGGATTATTCTATCTGCCGCTTGCACCCTTAAACGAAAAGCAAGTAATTTGCTCACTTTGTCTCCCTGATTAAAGTACCGAATCTTGGATCTCTGTAAAAGATACTCCGCCTTATCTGCCAATAAGGAGTTGTATCGATCCCTGAGGACTTCCAAACTGGTAAGGGAGATTTGATCTGGGGAAGAAGGGAGTGATAATTCCACAGATCTTATCTCCTGGAGAAGATGGGATGTTACCTGTAAATTTATCATTTTTTTAATAGTAGCTAGTCTAATTATCTCCCCTCTAACAGTACACTTTAATGCTCCCTACAGAATATCTCATTTAGGCCTAGATGGTCCATTGTTTTCAATAAATGTTGAAAAGAAATGTTTGAGATGAGAATGAAGTTTTTTAGATTTTAACAGCTGGTGATTAAACCTCCATACTTTATCATGGACTGTATTAAGACCTGGATCCCAGTGCATCAAAACAGGGTGGTGGTCTGAGATAACCTTGGCTGGGTATAGACAAGATGAAACCAAGGAAAGATGCCCAAGATCCACCAAAAAGTAATCTATCCTAGAAAATGAATTATGTGGTATTGAGTGAAAAGAGTATTCTCTCTTGGAGGGAAAAAGAGCCCTCCAAGGATCAATTAACTCGAGTATCCATCATTTCCCAAATAGCTATTTGTGCCTGTGAAAGGGAGGGACTACTAACCCTAGACCTGTCTAGTATATTACAAAAAGCTAGGTTCCAGTCACCCCTAAACAGCACTGGATATTTTGCCCACATTACCAATTTTTGCATAAGGCGAGTAAAAAACCCAGGGTCGTCCGTAGTTGGTCCATAGACTGAACCCATTACCACTTCTGAGTGACCTACTATAGCTTTGATTATAATAAATCTATGATGCCTGTCTACTATTGTATCAGGTAGACGGAAGGGTAGGCGGCGTGATATAAGTATAGCCACTCTGCCACTACGAGAGTTAGGTGCTGTTCCAAATACATGTATCACCCAAATCCTTCTAAAAAGAAGCACCTGAGAGGGAGGTAAGTGGGTCTCTTGAAGAAATACTATGTCTGTTTCTAATTTTTGTAAGTGCAAAAGTATTTTTGCTCTCTTTGTTGGAGCCTGAGCACCTCTCACATTCCAAGAACATATTTTATACACTGCCATATAAACTCAGCCAATTTGAGAATTCCTCCATAAGATAAGTAACATTATTATCACTTTCTCTCCCCATTTAAGCCCTTTAAGCCAAAATATGTGTACCCTTATCCCCCTTTCCTATAATATCTCCCCCTGCCGTGTATAAACCCCACCGATGTTTAAGATCCTGAATATTGAAAGCCCCATATTTCACTCCACCTATCCCCCTTCCCCATCATCCTCTCCCCTTCTTTAGCCACAGCCAAATAGTAGAAATCTTCTTTCAATTGTAATAGGATTCCACCAACCCTCGAGATTTGCCATATAAAAATAAACCCAACACCATTTGAAAATAAAAAATATGCATGCATCTCAACTGTATAATTGGCCATAGCCAAATAATGAGAACCTTCTTTCTGTTGCACTATCCTTTTATCGACCATCGGGGTTGGTCCTTTAAGAAAGAACACAATAATACTCAAAGTCCAGTAGTTTATATAGAAACTAGCTGTGGTGACCCTCCACCTTCTTATATAGCATGTAATGCTTTGCAGCCCTCCAACAACTACCAATCGGCTCCCGCTCCAGGAACCAGCCTAATTTAAACAAGTTTAAACAGTTAACACCGAGAAAACAAAACAGTAGCAAGTTCCTTACAAAGAACCACTTTTCTCACTTCTGCCAAAAAAATTAAGTAGTTTAACAATTTTGTATGCTCTGAGAAAAAATGAGCCATTCCCCTTCCGCAACATTAGCAATGACCCCTTCTTAGCCTCCTTTTGACAGATATGCAATAAAACCCTTTTACTTCCCCTCGCTAATGTAGATCCGAGTGGTGTTTTCTGTTTCAGTCCAGCAAAAATAAATAAAAGTAACAAAATAAAATTAAAACTGAAGAGGCAGGAGCCATGCAGTCAGTCTTTAACATTATGCTGCCCTCTGGTGGTCGTGGTGTAGTTCCACTTCATTTCTTCTATTTAAATTTTAAACTTGCCAATTTTAATAACACACTCCATTACCATTCATTAATTTCTTTTTTGTCCCTATAATCTTCAGTGAGGGGGGAAAAAGATCTGGAAGTAGAGATTGCAGTGCTGGTATAGCTTGCTGTGCAGACTCGCAGTTATGCCAAGACCCAGAGACCAATACTGCTAATTTTGATTGATACTGCACTTTATATTTTATGCTTGCAGCTATAAGCTTAGATACCAAAGGATGATATTCAGCCCTACACTGTCGGACTGTGGCAGGCAGATCTGTGCAAAACGAAGCTGCTGACCTTCCCAAAGCTCTTGTTGCATATCTCTAGTTTTCCCCAAAACGTGAATCTTATCTAGATAATTCAAGAACTTTATTATTAGTGGTTGAGGTGGTCCATCAGGGGCAGGTTTTGGCCTCAATGAGCGGTGTGTCCTCTCGATAACATAGCTGCTATTATTAGGAGAAGGGCCTGCAATCTTGGCAAACATCTTTTGCAAGAACAGAATAGGTGCCGACCCTTCTGTCTCCTCCGGTAGGCCAAAGATAATGACATTGTTCCTTCAACTTCAACCTTCTAAGACTTCTAGCTTCCCTTCTATTTTGTGGAATCATTGCCTTAGCAAGGTAATTTCTGGTTCCATAGTGGCCTTCCAGCCTTCCAATGATGATACTCGAGCAGCTGTATCTGCAATAGTTCTATTGGTGTCTGCCAGCTCCCCATGCATATTTTTTAATTCTGCAGTAATTTCCTGCAATGCTGCTTTAAAGGAATGCAATTGCTCAATAATTTTTTTTTCTGTAAGAGGAGGTGAGGTCGATGCTGAAATCGATGCAGCTTGCATTTTGGCTATTGCCCCAGTCTGGCCTTTTGGCCTTTTCGGCCCTTTCTCTGGTGATTGCAGGGCAGTATGAGAAGGGGGCACCTGGAGCATCTCTGCTTCCATCGGGAAGGTAGGCCTCATAGACCACTCTCCAGTAAGTTGCCATAGCGCTTCTCTTTTACTAAAGATTTATGCTTCCAGTTGTCCCAGCACTGGACTGAGCGCTAAATCAGTCACTTTTCAGTGGAGTAATGTTTTAAAAAGATAGCGTTTCTCCCAAAAATGGCTGTTTTCTGAGCAGGAGCTGACTTAGGTGCTGCTAGCCAGCCATGCACATTACTTGATCTCCAGCAACTCTTTAGATGATGTTCCATATCTGTATTCCAGTTTTTCATGAACTTACTGGTTAATGAACATGCAGTCTAATATTGTGCCTTATAACTGTACACAAAAATGTTTGATTTGCATGATTACTAATTGCAATACAACAATATTGTGGCTCAGAAATAATGTCATTGTTTTCAGAGTTAATGTCTGGGTAACATGTATTTGCAAGTGTGCACACTTACATTAGCAAATGTCAGTACTGTAGCTGTGATTCAGGTTCTCGTTCAGAAATCAGTCTCTCATGAACTTACTGCTTAATAAACATGTAATCTAATAATGGACCCTATTCACATAGGGGCAGGGAATGTGTCAAATGTGCATACCCAGGCCTGGTGATCAACGGCAGTCACCTAATCAGATGGACTGCCCACCAGCAGACTGGATCCTGCACTCTGTGTGGAGTGGGAAATTGTAGGATATTGCTGGTCCTCCCAGTACTGCTGTTTTCCAGTAAGGGGACCTACTGATCTACCCATGTTCACCGCTGTGTCCCTAGCCCTCAAGGTATAGTCAGAGGGCCAGAGTAGCTTGGTGTGAAGGATGGTGCCATGGTCACCATCCTGTTCCACCAGTGGTAAGGGCATATCATGGCTAAGGAGGAAGGAAGCCTTTAAAATAACCTGGTATATTTCTAATGCCAAGCAGGGTGTATGCATTTCCATTTTTTTCAGTTTTTATGCCATCCTTACCCTCCTCTTCCCACCCTACAAATGCTTGTAAATCATGAAGAAAAACTGAGAAGAAAATAAATAAACCAAAAACACCACTGCTCATGTCAAGCTCTGGACAGGGCATTCAACCAATAGCCAGTCTACAAGGGCTTGAGACCCCTCCCAGAGCAGCTCCACCCATCCCACTCCCACTAAATAACAATAAAGATGAACTTTGTGTCACTAAAGAATGACACACTGAGCCATGGGCTGTGCTATCCACAGATCTGCCTGCACATATATCTAACAAGCTATATACAGTATACTGTTAGAATAGAGAATTAATCCATAGAGAATATTTCATGCTACCCCATCTGAACCATGATCATGATAAACATATTTTTGCATGATGGGTATATCAGATGATTCCTGGTAAAATACAGTAGCTTTTGATACTGAAAAGGTTGCTGCACATTCACAGTAGTATGGGGTAATTTGGCAGAGCTGGTAATGCACACAGGTATTGTTCTTACCTGTAATCAGGCGTGATCCACAGATTTGCTATAATCCCCCAGTTAGCAGGCTCCAAATTAATTTTCAGGGCCTCTGTTTTAAGACTGGCTACTCTTCTGTGCAGTATTTGTGTGTATCATTGCTGCAATGTCTCTTCTATAGTGGCTTGACTGTGCTGAGGCACAAAAATGTCCTTTTTCTTCAGAGGCAGAGATGACAGCCAACGAGCTGTCAGTAACAGCAGCTGTGATGTCATGAGCAGCTGAAGGTGTTGTTAGTGAACTCAGATGTCAGTCTCCTCCTGCAAAGAAACACCAGTCTACTTATTCTGTTTATGCTCCTGAACAATGTTTCGAGGCTGGAAAGTATGCTGCTAAGACTGTTTTATGAAAGCAGTGCAATGTTGCACTGCCAAGAATGACAGTGAAATCAATGACAGCACTAGTCAAAAGTTTAAAGCTGACTACCTAGCCAGGCTTAAGGTTGCCCAGACCCTCAGCAGCTGGTCGAGTCAGGTGGTCCTCTAGTGTTCAGAAAGTATTGAGCTTGGGCCTTTTTGAATCATATGGGGTACTGACGCAGCAAGGGCACCAAGGCAAGCAGAAAGACCCCAAGTGACATGGATGAGCTACAACCTGGATTTCTGGAGAGAATAAAAATGTAGCAGCAAATGAGCTGATCCCTGCTGATCTGGTCATTAACATTGATGAGACTGGTGTGAATTTAGTCCCATGCTCCCAATTGACAATGGCTGAGATGGGTTCCAACCAAGTTGAAATCACTAGGGTGTGAGATAAAAGTAAGGGCAGGATCATAGATGGAAGGATAACTGTGGCACTCAGAATTTAAAAAGTAAAGGAATACTGTAAAGGTATGCACAGAAGTAAAGGTTTTGGAGGGACTTTACGTGAATGAGACAAGCCACATGCCAGCCACCATGCCAGATGCTGCTTGGCAAAATAAGGTCTTTGTTTCTCTTAAAATTTAAAGTTTTTAGTTTTGGTGAACACTAAAACCATATTGAATAACTAACAAGCTAGCAACTGTAAAATGCCAAATGTTCACAGCTCTCGAAGAGGGAGACACTGTGCTAAATTGAATGAACAGGTAGTCGGTCATACTGCTATATTCATAAATTATTCAAGGCCACTGATTTTTCATTTTTTACTGGAAAACCCAGTAATATTTCTAAATTTGGAATGCTACACACCAGTAAAAACAAAGAATTTCACGAAATTTGCATTTTATCCCAGATCAGTAAGTCTGCAGAAATTGTTTTTTTTCTTATAATTGCTTCCTGTACTATTTTCAATTTGCTTGAATTATTGCTCTGTATATTAAGTCTTCTTTTATTTTGATTATTTAGACACATTATAAAAGAATAACAGTAGAATCCTGGTAAAATCTGGAAATTAGACTATTTATCACTGGTGCAATTCACGGAATTCCAAGTCTTAAAAATGGAATTTCATTATTTTAAACACTGTAAATCAGTGGCCTTGATAATATTAATTTATAAATGTTCACTTCACTTTATTTCTTGCACCTCAGGTCCAACCCAAGAACACATTGAAAAATAAAGAACAGTGAACATTCACTATTCTACAGCATATCTTTTTTAACAGTCCCTCTACCCCTTTAATGTGACATTGCAACAGAAACTTACCAGGAATGATGGAAATGATTATGGTGATACCATGAACATTAGTCCTCATGCAAGCCTAATAGTAATTAGGTGATCTTAACATGCTATGCAGCCATCCCCCCCCCCCACACACACACACACCTTTTAAATTTAGGATATGACCAGATACCCAGCATGTTCTGCAAAAGGACAGAGGAGAAAGCGTGATCAGAGCAAGACATACATGCCACTCAATATTCTACATGAGGCTAGTGCACTGTTCAGCAGTGCATTAACTATTTATTAACAGTAAAAAGTATATACACTCTTCACTACCTGTCCCTAATCTCCTACACCTCTCTGCACCTCCCATTTTCCACTATTAATGTATTCTAACCTTTACGCTCATCCTCTCTCCCCTCCTCAACTCCTCCCTTCTTCTTCCCATCCTACCCCTACATCCCTCCTTCCCTCCAACACTCTCCACCTCTATTTCCTTCTCTCTCCTCTCACTCTCCTCCACTCTACCACAACCCATTCCCATTCTTCCAGCATCCAGCTCCTCCTCTGCTACCATCTCCAATCTCCTCTACCTCCCCTTATCCTAGTTATTTTACTTGACCACCTCCCCACCTCTATACTTGTTTTTCACAGCCTTAATCCACCTCCCCCTCTCTTCTATCCCTCTACCTGTCTTCCTCTCCTTTCATCCCCCTCATCCATCTCTCCCACCTCTCTTTCCTCTCTCATTTACCAATCCAGTTGCTTCTCCCTGTGACCCATTCCTGATTTAATGATTCTTCCTACCATGTCCTGTTCCTGATGTACAGCCTGTGAGTGCATGGTACCTCACATTCCTGATGCAATCAATTGTATTGTTTTAATTATGCCTATACATTACTGTGTATTACTGTGCCTTATTATATAATTATATTACTGCTCTTTCTTCTTGTTATTATGTATGTATCCCCTCCACCCAGGACACATCTGCAAACAAGCTTTATGGCTCAGTACGTCTTTCCTGTAAATCTTTTTTAAAATAAATAAATGAATAATAATCTCACATTAAACACAATAAGCCCAAATGTCAGAGACAAAACATTTAGCATTAATATGTAACATAAGCAAGACTATGTTAGCATAATGGCTGGAGCTCTGCTATTGAGTGATAATCAGAGCTTAAGGTAAGTCTTTTTTGTCCATAGATTCACAGTCAAAAGTACATAATTAGTGTTCCAAATTGCCACAGCCAATATGTACAAGTTCCATCCTGTTCTTCTTTCTGATGGTCCCCAGAAAAAGGTTTAGTTCAGAAACAGTACTTAATCAAGGAGTAGCTGCCACTGAGCTACCAGCTAGAGCGATTTCAACTGGATGCCCCTTTTCTTTGCCCATATGCAAAGGGTCTGGTTCTGGAGAATTTCTTAATGGGACCAAATCACTACTTGATACAATAGCTGTTCTGTCTGTTATTATTGAGGCTGCCACTTGCTTATTATCATGATGAGGGTCCTGCTCAAAGAACTTTGAAGACATAGAAGAGTTGCATGGGAAAGAAAAGAACATATTCACAGTGTAAACTGCTTCATCTGGGTTCAAGTAAATTTTGGACCTCCCATTAAGTTCAAACTTAATTTTTGCAGGGAATTATAGAAAAGTTCATCCCTTTTCATACAGCTTTGCCTTGACTGCTTTAAATGATTTTCTGTTTAGCCATTGTGTTGGTGCAGACGTCCAGGCACACACTAAATTTGTTGCTTCCATAAGTCAGCCCTTTTTCAATATGAGCTTGCCTGAGTACAGCTTCTTTTTTTTGACGTTTACGAGGTTTGCTGTAAATGGTTTATGGTGTCATCATGGCACCTTCCATTTTGCCCCCCCCCCCCCGAATTTGAGCTAATGACATTTTTGTAGGAAATTGTTTATCCATGGCCCCAGTAATTAGTTCTTCAAAAAACAACAGTGGCTCCCCAGTGCCTTCCAAACCTTCCTTAATTCCCACCAAACACAAGCTACTTGTGAGAGCTCTATTCTCTTCATCATTTAAATGCTGCATTAAATTAGCAAGTTGACCGGTGTGTCAAGTCATGATCAGGAGAATAGGGAGTGTAGAACACGCCAAAGTGGTAACCCTATGTTCCAGTTCTGAGGTGTGAGTGGTGAGATCTTATACCTATTTGCAATCAAATCCACAGAGGTGGAGCAGGAACAAGCAGACTTCTGCAGGGGGGATAGAGCATGGGTCAGATCCTGTCTGATATTGTCCCTCAAATATGTTAATAGTTTATACACAGTAGACAAGCCTACATGATTTATTTATTTTTCCTGCAGGCATGGTATCAACTACCAGATTTTGGGTGGGTTCCCTTCTTTCTACATTCCAGTATGTTTAATTTCAGGGCTGGGAAAGCAATGTCATGAAAACCAAGCAATCCAAATCACACAGTTCACTATATTAATCTCCAATTCATTTATTTAAATAATCCAGCAACAATGACCCCTTACGATGTTGATATATATTTTGAGAACATAGTCAACATTTCTAGTGATGTATCATACACTAATAAATATATTAAGATGTGCTATGCAGAAATTGGGAATTCTCAGCTGAAATTAGAATGAAAACATATAGTAAAAATTGAATCTTGTATTAATATTACACTTGAAAGAATGTTTTCAGGAACACGTACTGTATTTTCAATGCAGAAAAGTTTGTATAATGCATGGTGTCGTAATTAAATAGTATACTAGAGTTTAGAATCAATATTACTTATAATGATTCATTTATAAAGCTGAATTAATAACACATAATTAAACAAAGGATGATGGGATGGTGCATGTGACCTTTAAGCATATGACTTCCGGAACTGGTAGCTATTCATGTAAAGCTATGAAACTACTATGTAAAAAAATTTTTCAAAAAAGATTTTTGCTTGATTTTTATGCAGATCCATCCCTGTTGAAGCCCATTATAGGGCAAAATGTCAGTTACAGGTTAAGGGATCATTGTTATTGGATTATTTAAATAAATGAATTGGAGATTAATATAGTGGACTGTGTGGCTGAATTTGGATTGCATCTTGACAGCTACCAGCTACCCCCAATATCCCCCCCTTCTGTACCATCATTAGCATGTACAGTATATCGATTTCAGGTTGTAACTCTGGTAGAGTGGTGGTACTACACACTTGTACAGAACTGCTGCCAGAACAAGCACTGCCTTCCTCCCTCTGTAGACCAACAGCAGAATCAGCATTCTCAATAACTCACAATGCTGTGATTGAGTTCACTAACAACTACCTGACTGGAGCTTCAAGATAATGGGGAATACCTACTATGGGCTGTTGCTTCTCAGGCTGTTATGCTGATATACATGACACCTACTGCTTCTGCTGTAAACCCCTCTCCAGCATGCTGTCTTCAGGCTTAGTGTTTTTGTTTTGGCCCCCCCACCCATGCATTTTGATGCACCCAATTGTATTCAATTTTTGTTTATTTGTCTTACCATTGATTCTGTCTTGAAATGATGTGAGGTCCTTCACAGATGCCATCTTCGGTGTTTGTTAGAGTGGCAAGATCAATGGAGGAACTGAGAAAAAGATGCAGGGTAGACTTGCTAACTGCACTCCACACCGGCAGCTCCATCATTCAGGGAAGAGGTTATCCCAGAGCTCCTTTAAATGATGCACAAATTTTGAGATCTCAGGTAGGTGAGCACTAAAGTCACATAGATTGTAGCAGCAAAGTAATACAGTCAAGGAAGAGCAGGTTTGGAGGCTTTAGTATTGCAAAATGAAGCAGAATGAATCAATGTGCAGCTCTGTGGTTCACATAGATGTGGTGACTCACCTAACTATGTAGCCATCTTAGATCACAGCCCCTGTCTTGGACATTTTCTATTTGTTAAAGCAGAGGTGTGATGTACTTAATAATCTGTACCCTATTATTGACACTGAACAGACTTGGAGTGGGGGATGGTGATTTAAAATTGAGATGAAACAAGCTGTCTGGGTGTCAACATCTCCCCAGTAGTTTTTTTTTTTAGAAGAGACAGATGGATTTGTTTCTACAAAGGACAATCAAAGTCTTGCTACAAGTGTTGGGCCCACTCTCAGCTTAGATGTGCATACAACAAAATGAACTGCAAACTTTGTCTAGAATATGGTCACATGTCACTGGAGGGCCAGCTGGGGGAGAATGGTTTGAGCGTCCTATGATGGCTCGCCTTCTCCGGGTGGAGGAAGGGGGCCAATGCCCGTAACTTGCCTGACCCTGAGTGTAGGCTCGGGATACAGCAAACCCTGTTCACAAGGAGGGGCCGGCCATGACGTGTGGTGGACGTCAGCCTGCAGCACCTTGATGTCAGGGCACACACCACATGAGGGGAGAAAAAAATGAAGGAAATCAGCCTTCCATCAATGGGAAGACAGGACACCAGGAGCGTGCCCTCGATGTGTCACCACCCGCCCAGACCACCTTGCTCAATGAAATCAAGTAAGTGTACGGGATGTACAGGCCCCATCTCATTCCCAGCCCAGGGGGTATAATCAAGGCTACATGGGGTGCAAGGCTGGTGATGGGTTGGGCGGTTGACAGAGGGATGACTCCCAGGTGCCCCTGAAGGGTCAGAGATGGAGGGCTAGTAGGAGGGGGAAAAAATTGAAAGTAAAAAAAAAAAAAGAATACGGTCACATAAATCTTCACTGAACCAGTCTGTTCCCCTGCAATTTATGTGATGAGACAGGACACTCATATTGTCACTGATCTTGCGCCTCTCACAGTCAGGAGGATGGCCTGAGCCAAGAGCACATGGGGCTTGCTCATTGGTGTCTAATGTCCTGGGTCAGATATACCCTATTTAGTGACTGTAGCTATGAATGCCCTTTATCTGTGCAAAATTGTATAAAACAATGATCTTGAGAGGATGTTTTGAGAGTACAAGAGCAAAACAGCACTTTGAACTATGATGAACTTTGGTACAGTTGCCTAAATCAAGCTTATGTTTTGAAAATAAAAAAAAACTTTGAGACTGCAGTGTTGCTTCAGTGGCATGTGTACTATTAAGTACCAAAGAATGTCCGGATACCTTCCCTGTGTGCCCTGATTTTTATGAGATATAGAGATATGCCTTGTGCTTTGTGGAGTTAGCCACTCCATTCAGGAGCACTGCCCCTGCACTTAGCGCACATTTTTTTTTTATTGAGTTGTTTAACCAGGAGTAGCACACTAAGCTGAAAGCTTTTTTACAGGAGTGACCTGGGAGCACAGGGAAGTTAAGTGACTTGCTCAGGGTCACACGGTATGCAAGTGGAAGCTGTGGGATTCAAACCCAGGTCTGGTCTGCTGTATGTCACCAGATTTGCAGCTCAGAGCCTTAAACCACTGTGCTATACTGCCTCACATTATATATACATTACCTAACTGTTGGAGAAGGGGCCAAGACCACATACTTGCCAAAGTCCAGAATCAGGGTGCTATGAAGGAAAATGAAGGCCCCATACTTTTGCTTCACCAGTCAGACTTCGGTGCTTTATCCTTGTTGAGGGAGGGTGGACCTGCATAGACCCCCTGACCAGGAGAACTTGCAGAAAATGGCAAAAATTGATCCACAAGTAAGGTGGTGGTCATTCCAATAGAGGAGGAACACAACACTGGTGTAATGGTTATCCCAGAGACAGAAACACCAGTTTCTGGGCTACCAGACAGAGGGGATATTGCACTTTAATTGTAAAGAAAAATTGCCACCAGAGGAAGCCTGAGTGAATAAAGGAAATTAGTGACAACTTTCCAAAACAAACTCTAGCAAGAGCCAATACCGCTGCAAAATTATGTTATTGTGGGCAGTGAGAAATCTGTAAAAAATAAGGTATGATAAATCATTGATAATGAAGTGATACTGCAATTAATAATGATTAATTGACTTTACACCAAGCTGTGAGACACTATTTTACTGTGGGACAGCGAGTGTAAGGCTGAAACTCTAGAAATATACTATACTGTTGTGACTGAACTGTGGGGAGTGTGGAGAGGTCGTATCCTAGCAACCAGTGCTAGGTACTCGCTGTGGTGAGCTAGCCAACTGCTAGTCATTATTTGCTGATATAAAGTATTTCTGTCATATTTATTTATGTGATTTTGTGTATGTTAAATGCCACAAGAAAATGCCCAGTGTTACTGAAAGGTCACAGGAAGAGAGAAAAGGTCTTGCAAAATATGTGACATTCCTATTTGACCCAGGAAAACAGCTACTAGCCAGGAAGCTGAAAATTACATTTTCAAAGGGGATAGAAGTCCCTGGTTAGCCAATTGGTGTAATAAGTCTCAGGATGAGAGAAGCTGCCTCCTCTGTCATAAACCGTTAAGATCAAAAGGAGAAATGGTTTTAGGCAGGAGGTGTCAGCAAGTTTACCACATTCTGATTGCATTTTTTTTTAGTAGTGCCAGGAAGTAATGATATGAGAATGCAAATAAGGAAATAAATAATAATTCCTTAAAATCTGGAAAGAGCAATTTATTTTATTTTTTTATTTATTTCATTCTTCGGAAAAGACCTTTGATCAGAATGCTCTTCTTCAAAGGTTCCACGTCAAGATTTAGGAACAATATTAAATCAAACAAGAACAATGAGCATAATTAGGAGCATGATTAATACAACAGATGCAATGACAGATAACAATGATTTATAATTGGCATAGTAAGAGGTACAGTGAGGAAGACTCAAGAAACATCCGTGGCTGTTATACAAAAATTCAAGTGCAGAAACACTGAGACAACGGGTACATTTGCAATGTCTGGGAGGAGACAGCTATAGTTAAAACCATGTGTTCATCACTAGGACTCCAGGGTATATAAGAAAACAGCAAGGAGAATAGCAAGAGCTGCCTGATAAGGCATTGTCTTGAATTAGTGGTGAGTACCAGCGTAGAAATGTATTAGTTAAGTAGGAGGAGGATAAGGAAGGAAAAGGGAGATGAAGGTAGTAGGAAGAAAAGGATGGAGAAGGGAGATGAGGATAGGAACAACAAACACAGTAGGCCTAAATGGATCAGGGAGAAGATAAGTGTGGGGACTGCCTGGGGCATGGGAAGGGGGACCACAGTCATCCCCACAACTTGCACTTGTAGGAAAGGTGAGCACGGGCTACCTGCAAGAACAGGTAACAGCAGTAATGAGCTGCTGCTTCAGTTCCATTTTAAAGGCTGGTAGACTGGAAGTGTTGGCTATGTGTGAGGGGATCTCATTTAGCCATAGGGATGCCCTATAAGAATAGGACCATTGTCCAGGAAAAGATTTTCAAAAAGGGATGGCTAAAGAGCTGTGGGTCGTACCCCTGGTTCGATAAGAAGAGTGCCCAGCCTGTATCAGTGGTTTGAGGAGGGGCTTTCCCTAAAAGGATTTTCTTGCCTAGAAGGCATGTTTGGTACTTTATTCTGTTGTTGAGATTCAGCCAATTAGTAAGTTCACAGAGTGTGCAGTTATAAGCCCAGTTATCAGTGTCCAGTGTTAATCGGCAGGCCTTATTGAGAGCAATTATGACCCATTTGAGTGCAGTGTCTGAGGCAGATGCATAGACCACCAACCCATAGTCAATAATTGACAGTATGGTGCTAGAGACCGTGAGTCAGAGGGCAGAGGGTGTGAGGTACTGTTTGTGCCTATACAAGATACCCAGCTTAATATTGACTGCTCTGATGACCTGATCTATGTGCTGCACATAGGTAAGGGTATCATCGATGTGGACCCAGAGGTGCTTGAAGGTGTGTACCTGATCTAAGGGGGCTGTCTGCTTATTGACAATTGTCAAGCCAGGTGAGGATTCCTTGTGCTGGGAGCTAGAGATCAGCATAGTTTTTGTTTTGTTGTAATTAAGAAGCAGCTTCTGCTTGCAGAACCAGTCTTCCAGGGTGTACAATGTGGACTGTAGCTCACTCTGTACCTGGACCAGAAGAGTGTTACTACTCAGGATGACTGCATCATCAGCATATAGGATGATCTTACACTTGTAGGTTTTCAGGAGTCTGTTTAAGAATGGGCTAAAGAGGAGAGACCTAGGATTGATCCCTGAGGGATGCCCAGTTTAATTTTCATTGGGGTGGAGACCACGGACCCGATCCTTATGCTCTGGTTACGCCAAGTGAGATAATCATTAAACCAGAGTGTGACTTCAGATGAGAACCCTAATTGATGCAGCTGTAGGAGAAGTAGAGAATGATTTACAGTGTCAAAGGCCTTAGTGATATCTATAAAGATAGATCCCACTAGTTAGCCTTCATCCAATGCCTTATGCACAAAATCAGGGAATTCGACAAGAGAAGTGGTGGTACTGTGAGCAAGAGAGACACCTGCTGGCCTAAAGAGGAGGCCACCAGCTATAAACTAGAAAGGGTTTTTTCAGACTGCCAGAGGGACTATAAATATTCCCTGTAAGCAGAAGCTCATTACGATGCACTTTGGACACTCTCCTGACAAGACACCGAACAACCTACCAGTGGCTGAGAAGGAAGAAAGGATTTTTCAGACTTCACTTACAGTATGCTTCCAGACTACAATTTACCATGAACTTAAGGTAGCACTGTAGATAACAGTTATGGTGCATTTTTCATGTGTATTTTCCACTTTTATTTGTGTTATTCTGTGATCAAAATTTTCTAAATCTTTTAGTTGCAACTGTATGATTATTTAGTATTTTAGTAAAAACATTTGTTTTTAAGAAATCTGCCTGAGCGAGATTTTTCATAGTGTGTGTAGTTCTGGGACATTTAATAATAATCTGTGACTAAATTGTTATTGCTAAGGGGTGTCACCATAAGCTACCAATTGAACAAGAATCTGTACAGGGAAATCTGGGTAACGATAGGGAGAATATGAAAGTCTCAAGGAACAGTCTGTGGGTATTTGAACCAGGTTATTGCATGCCCATAGGAGAAGACAAAATCAGGATTACAAGGCTACCCTGAAGAGGTTGTAATGTCTGGATCTTCCCCCTTTGTGTAACAACTAAGAAAGGGTTCTCATTTTGGCTATGAGACTCAAGACTGGTATTGTACCCTTCTTCAGAGTAAAGCAGGAGCCCTAGGGAATCATGGTGGGTGTTCAGTTGTGAACTCAGTGAGCATTCTAGAAGGACATGAGGAGGGGATCCCTGTTTTCCCTCTCCCTGTCACAGACTGCACTTAGGGGTGGGCACTGTGAGCTCAGTAGACCTGACCATCAGGAATGGGTTTGTGACAGATCTGGTATGCAGCGGTGGGATCTGAGAGATCTGGTAGCATAGTGTTGTGATTCGAGAGATATTGGTGGCACAGGCATAACAGTTGGATTCAAGGCCAGTGTATCAGATTGATAAACTGAAAACAATCCACACACAATCAAGGCAGAGATTTGGAAAAAAATAATTTGGTTACAGTATAAAGTTCCCTACCTGTTTTCTTTTTTTTTTTCTGTTGTAAGCTAGTGTACTAGTAGTTAGGAAAGAAAATGGCTTCCAACCACAGTGAGTACACTGCAGACTACCTAAGGCAGTTGTGTCAAGAAAGAGGGGTCCAATATGAGGGTACAACCAAAAAGAACCTCATGAAGGCTCTCACGGCAGCCGATGAGCAATTGGTTGCCCCGAACCTCAAGTCACAGTAAGTGACATGAAAGGGACCAGATCTTGGGCGTGGGGTGCCAGGGTCCATCGCAGAGTCCAGTCCCAGGGAAGAGAGCAGCAAGACCAGAGGGAACCCAGAGCCACAGCAGCAGGGGAAGGTCACCACAGAGCTGGAGCTAGAAGGGATCAGACTACAGTTTCAGCTGAGGAAATTGAAGCTGGAGCAGAGAAAGTTTGAAGCCCAGCAAGAAAGAGAGCAGAAAAGGTTTGAACTGGAGATGCAGGAAAAAGAAAGGCAATGTCAGAGAGAGTTTGAAGTGGAGAAGCTAAGACTTCAACCACCAGTGCCAGAGGAGGTAAGTAGCAGGGGTGACCATGGAACTCCATGGCTGGGGAATGAGTTAAATTCCAAAATAATAGCTGAATTTAAAGAGGGGGAGGATATGGATGCATTGTTGAATTCATTTGAAAAGGTCTGTATCTAGACCAAGGTACTCAGGGAGTCCTGGAGCTTCCAGCTATCCCCACTACTTATTGATAAAAGGCATGAGGCGCTAGGCCAAGTAGACAATCAGGACAGTAGCAATTAGGAGAAACTTAAAGCTGCTTTGCCTAAAAAGTATGAACTAACTCCTGAGGCCTACAGGGTTAAATTCTGTAAACTCTGAAAAAGCCCTGACATGAGCTTTGAGGCACTCACCACAAAGCAAAGACAGTTTTTTAAAACATTGGTGGGAGGGGGTGGAAGCAAACTCTATGGGGAAAATTGAGGAGGTTGTACTTTTTGAGCAGTTCTTTTGGGTTTGCCCAGCAGAGTTGAAAACCTGGCTAGATAACTGAGATCCAAAAACAGCACAGCAAGCTGCTGAGCTCCAGGACTGCTATGCCAGGAGCAGGCCTGCTCTGAAAGGAAGTGAGGCAGGTGTAGCAGGGCTGAAAGGGAAAAGTGCACCTTCAGGGCAGCTAAAACCCTCACAGCCTCTGCAGAAATGGGGAAGCCTCAGGTTACCAAAAGGGAATTTCTTAGATAAAAGAAATGATAACTGTTGGTTTTGTAAACAAATAGGGCATCTCACTAGACAGTGTCCTAAAAAGGCACAGAGTGGACAAAGTGGTGCTTGAACAGAGTTGGGTGCACTGTGTATCCCTGAAAGCATGCCTGTAAACATGAGGGAGCACATACATCTGGTTACCGTAAATGGGGTGCAGACCCAAGGGTTAAGGGACATGGGGGCATGTCTTACCTTAGTAAAAAGGGATTTGGTCAGGCCTGAACAGCTTATACCTAATCAGTTTGTAACTGTGAGGTGAGGCACTGGGGAGGAGAAAACTCTGCCACTTTCTAGCATTCTCTTGGACTGGGGTGAGACAGGACAGACAGTGCAAAAAGTGGCAGTGGCAGACAACCTCACCCTGGATGTAATTATAGGGAACAATCTCCAGAAGGAGGTGGTCTGTGCGGTTACCTACAGTCAGTTGACAAAGGCCACTTGTAGTTCCCTGAATCCCATAGAAGACCCTGTGGAAAAAAATGAGAGGCTGGTTCCCAAGCCTGTGTCTACTGAAATGGAGAGTAGTGAAAGGGAGGTAGGACTTCCCCAAGTAGCAGTTCACAAAACATCTACAGAAAGTTACTCTGAGGAGGGAGGGGGTAACAAATAGTCAGGAGGTTAGGGATGGCAGTGACTCTGATGACCCTGATGCTAGAGCTATGAACCCCAGTTTAGGAACTGAAGAGGACATGTCCCATGCTTTGGGAAAATGTGAGAAATTTGCCGCTGCAAAGAGGACTGATCCTAGTTTGGAGAGGCTGAAGGCTTGTGCTGAATCTGATGGGACACAGGGAGGTGACATGAGACATAGGGTATTTTGAGACAATGGACTGTTGTATACACAGGACATGAAGACGGAGGGAGTGGTGATGAACAGGAAGTTTGTTGTTCCCCAAGGGTACCGTGAGTGGTTGCTTAAGATCGCTCATGATATCCCCATGTCTGGACATCTGGGCATCATGTGTACCATGCAGCGACTGGCCCAGAATTTCTATTGGCCCAACTTCACCCAGCAGGTGAAGGAATATTGCAGGTCTTGTCACCGGTGCCAACAGATACAGAAGGCAGGTAGTAAAACCAAAGCTGCCCTAATTCCCTTTCCCATTGTGGAGGAGCCATTCCAGAGGGTAGGAATGGATATTGTGGGACCTTTGAGTACCCCAAGCTGCTTCAGGAAAAAGTTTATCCTGACGGTGGTAGATTATGCCACCCAATACCTAGAGGCAGTCGCCCTCTCCTCATTTAGGACAGACAAAGTGGCAGATGCCTTGCTAAGGATTTTCTCCTGTGTTGTGTTTCTGAAGGAGGTTATCACTGATCATTGGGGTACCTTCATGTCGGACCTGATGAAATGTTTGTGGGAGAAGTGTGAGGTGGTGCAGAAACGCACAACACCTTATCACCCACAAGTCAATGGGCTTGTGGAACATTTTAATACTACCCTAAAATCAATGCTCCAAGTGTTTGCTGAACAGCATAGGAGGGTCTGGAAGAAATACCTTCCCTACCTGTTGTTCGCATACAGGGAGGTGCCACAAGAGTTGACAGGGTTCTTCCCCTTTGAACTCTTATATGGACGTAGGGTGTGTGGGCCCCTAGACTTAATCTGGGAAGACGGGGAAGGCAAGCACACCACCCAGGGAACTCTCATGGTAGAGTATGTCCTTAGGTTGATGGAGACACTGAAGGAGCTTATGGGGGTGGCCCAAAGTAACCTGTCAGCTGCCCAACAGAAACAAAAAGTCTGGTACAATCACAGAGCCAGAGCTTGCACATACAGTGCAGGTCAGGAAGTAATGGTCTTAATTCCAGTCCAGAAGGACAAGCTGCAGGCTGAGTGAGTGGGACCATAAAAGGTAGCCTGACAGGTCAATGGCATAAATTATATTGTGGAACTGCCTGACAGAAGACATATCCATAGGATGCACCATGTCAACATGATGAAGCAATTTGCAAATAGTGTCGACATGGTATTTGCAGTGTGTAGTCCTGGGGATGGGACGGATGAAAAAGACCCCCTCCTGGACTTGCTGGAGGAAAGCAAATGGGAATCATCTGTGGAGGCAATAAAACTGTCTCCCCAGTTAACCCCAAAACAGTCCCAGGAAGTGAGAGAGGTTTTAGAGGACTTTTCCCCTTTGTTTATGGCCAAGCCTGGATGACCCCACTTAGTGACACATGATGTAGACATGGGGACTCAAGCACCCACATGACAGACAGCCTACTGGGTGTCCGAAGCCATCCTAAAGGACATTAGGAGGGAGAGAGGTGGAGGAAATGCTGGATTTAGGGGTAATCCAGAAATTTCACAGTCCCCTGTAGTTCTCATTCCCAAGCTGGATGGCTCTACTCACTTTTGTGTGGACTGTTGTGGACTCAGCGCAGTCACAAAGTCTGATGCCCAACCAGTGCCATGGACAGATGAACTACTGGACAAGTTGGGAGGGGTGACCTACCTTACCACCACTGACTTGACAAAAGGGTACTGGCAGGTGGAGTTAACTGCCAAAGCTAGAGAGTGGTCATCTTTCATTATTCCAATAGGATTATTTGAGTTCTGGGTAATGCCTTTTGGAATGAAGAATGCCCCTGTCACCTTCCAAAGGTTGGCCAACTAGGTTTTACATGGTACTGAAGAGTACACAGTGGCTTATCTGGGTGATATTGCCATCTTCTGTGCCAGCTGGAGGGAACACCTGTCCCACCTGAAGGAAGTGCTGGGCAGGATACACAGGGCAGGGCTCACTATCAAGGCTGAAAATTGCTGGGTGGCTATGGCGGAGGTAGCATACCTAGGCTATATAGTGGGGTAGGGGCAGCTTTGCCCCAATCAAGCAAATATTGGGGCAATAGAGGCATGGCCTACACCTGAAACCCAGAAGCAGGTTAGGAGCTTCCTAGGGACTGCAGGGTACTATCAAAAGTTTGTTCCAAATTATAGTACCCTTGCAGCTCCCCCTGTCTGACCTGCTAAAGAAAAGAAAGCCCAAAAAGGTAGACTTGGAGCCAGACTGTGAACGAGCCTTCTCACAGCTAAAGGAGGCACTGTGAAGTGCCCCAGTGTTGACCAGTCCAGATTACCCTATGCAATTTGTAGTCCAGATAGATGCCTCAGATGTGGGGGTTGAAGCGGTCCTCGGTTAGACATCTAATCAGGGAAAAGACCACCCAATCGTATACCTGAGCAAAACGTTACTTCCCCGGCATCAGGCATACTCCAAGGTGGAAAAGGAATGCCTTGAGCTAGTATGGGCCCTGAAGAAATTAGAGCCATATCTATATGGGAGGCACTTTGAGGTACAGACTGATCATATCCCCCTGGTGTGGCTAAATCAGATGGGTAAAGCAAATTGTTGTCTCTTAAGGTGGAGTATTGCCCTACAGGCCTATAACATGACAATTACCCACAGGGTCGGATCAGCCAATGCCAACGCTGATGGCCTATCTCACCAGTTAGAACAGTAACAGAATTTGTGAAAACCTTACCATGTAGTAAGGGGCGTGTCCCCACAAATTCAGTCTAGGAGGGAGGGAGGTTGCGATCTAGCCAACTGCCAGTTATTATTTGAGGATCTATTTCTGTCACATTTTTTATGTGATTTTGTGTATGTTAAATGCCACAAGAAAATGTCCAGTGTTACTGAAAGGTCACAGAAAGAGAGAAAAGGTCTTACAAAATATGTGACATTCCTATGTGAATCAGGAATCAAAGTATTTGAGCCACCCAGCCACACCTCTTTGTTTTCTAAAATTTGAAGTTTTATTTTCTTTTTTTCAATGAACACAATGATCCCCTGGTGTGCCCAACATTTCACCCACCTTGGGCTTCTTCAGGGGCAAGGAACTTGTGTCCAGTACTTCTATTTGTATCACATTCAAAAAAAGATCTATATTTTTCATGTTTTCATTATAGTGCACCAGATGCTAAGGAGCTTGCTAGCAAGCTCCGGTGTAAGAAATACCCTGTGAAAAGGGAGAATGAAAGGCCATTGCCTCAAGTAACAACTTGAAGGCATGAATGGCCATCAGTCACGCTAACTTTATCTAAAATTATAATGAGAACATGAAAATATAGATTCTCGTTTGAATGTGATACAAATAGAAGTACTGGACACAAGATCCTTGTCCCTGAAGAAGCCCAAGGTGGGTGAAACGTTGAGCACACCAGGGGATCAAGAAAATAAAACTTAAAATTTTAGAAATCAATGAGGTTGGCTCAAATACTTTGCTTCCTGATTGACATTGTCCATGTTACCAGCCCCAAATAAGAAAACGGAAATACTGGTTTAGAAAAGGGTACCCACTCTACACTCATCTGCTTCTCCAACATTCCTATGTGACCCAGAAAACAGCTACTAGCCAGGAAGCTGAAAATTACATTTTCAAAGGGGATGGAAGTCCCTGGTTAGCTAATTGGTGTAATAAAGTCTCAGGATGAGAGAAGCTATCTCCCCTGTCATAAACCTTTACGAGCGAAAGGAGAAATGGTTTTAGGCAGGAGGTGTCAGCAAGGTTATCACATTCTGATTACATTTTTTTAGTAGTGCCAGGAAGTGGTGATATGGGAACCCAAATAAGGAAATAAATAATAATTCCTTAAAATCTGAAAAGAGCAAGAGAGACACCTGCTGGCCTAAAGAGGAGGCCACCAGCTATAAACCAGAAAGGGTTTTTTTTCAGACAGCCAGAGGGCCTATAAATACCCCCTGTAAACAGAAGCTCATTGCAATGTACTTTGGACACTCCCCTAACAAGACGCATAGCAACCTGCCAGTGGCTGAGAAGGAAGAAAGAATTTTTCAGACTTCCCATTTTCTTATGCTGGCAAAGGCACCTAGCTTCACCTGAACTCTTTTCTTCTAGGTTTGCTTGTAAGGACAGAGCAAGGAACAACATTATCACAGCAAGGAAAAAGATTAAGGCTTCATTTTGCTAGGCAGATTTACTGTGTGTTGCTATTTTCTTTTGTGCTCACAAGATTTGATACTGTTTTTTGCTTACATTTTACTGCTTTAATCTTCTCTGATTCAAATTGCTGTTGCAGGGTATACCTTCTGCTGCATTATTACAGGGTGTGCCTACAGGGTTGTTACTGTTTTGTGCTTACAGATTACTGCTGTAATCTTCTTTGATTCAAATTGTGTTTTTGCAAGGTATATTTTCTGTTACTGCTTTATTTTTGTCTGTAGCAAAGTGTTTTTTGCAGGGTATATCTTATGTGAAATTGTTACAGGTGGTGCTTACAGGGTTTACAGTTTTATCTATCATTAGGCTAAGCTTTCAGGGCTACTGCATTTGTTGCATGTTGATTGTTTCTGCTCGTAAATCCTTGTATTTTTTTGTCTGTGGCTCTTTTTTGGCTGGGGAAGGGCCCACCTCTCACCCCCATCCCCAATCCCCCATGCTACACTCCTTCTATAGAGTAGCACAGTCATGACATTTCCTGTAGCAAAGCAGGAAGGGGAGGATCAGAAGGGTGTCCACACAGTGACCTCACTTACAGAGACACAAGTAATTTAACTTGTTATAACAAGTTATACAAAACAAAAAAAAACTTTTGCTTTCATTTTCATTCTTCTAATTATTCAGACCAGGTTATAAACTCAGCAACTCAAGTGGAATGGATATTATTTACTGCAGGCACTATGGGATACTTTTTAAAAGGGCAGTTATACAGGATTTAGGATGCTGTCCTACATGCTGGACCATTGGAGATCTAAGGGCTCAGATCCAGGCAGCATGGGCAGAGATGGCATGCCTCAAATCAAATATTCAGGTAAATATATTATAAGAACCACCTACCATTTCTCCAATATCCAACTGAAGCACCTTGACCGCAGAGGGTAGTTGGTCCAGGAGGTTGGCAGGTGGTTAGGAGGTGCAAACTGGGTGCCCCATCACTCAATGTTCTCCAACATATCACAGCCACAAACCATATAAAAACTACAAACAGGTATCTGCCTCTGTCTTCAAAATCAAACAAAGGGGCAGAGGACACTGCAGAGCAGGACACTGCAGCACAGGAGCTAGCACTACAAATCTCACCCAAAACAGGGACCAAAACAAAAAAAAGGAACACAAAAAACACTTCTGATTATAGGAGACCCCATGATTTGGGGAGTTGATACCTACCTCCAGCTGTGGTTAATGGTCAGATATCTCCCAGGTACATCAGCGTGGAGAGACACTGACCGCATTGCTAAAATCATGCAGGAAGCAGGAGAAAACATTGGTGTCCTGGTATACAGGGACTAACAATCTCTCCAGCTGGTCAGTTGTGGAGACCAAGGAACACCTGACCAGGCTGGGAGACAAACTGACATCCATTTCATCCAGCATCTCCTTCTCTGAGATCCTGCCGGTCTGGGAGATGGTGACAGATGGATGGAAGGTCAGAGAAGGGGAGATAGAGCTAAACATGTGGCTCAAGGGCTGGTGCCAGGAAAAAGGACACAAATGTGTATGTAACTGGCAACAGTTTTGGGAGAGAAAGTTCTTTAAATTTGATGGACTGCATCTAACTAAGGAGGGAGTTAGTGCATTGGGGCAGATGTTTGATGTCTTTGCAGAATATTTAATCTAGCCAATGGGGAGAGGGTGTATCACCTGATATATCGAACAGAAAGAACACCCTTCCCCCTCAGCTAGTGATCAAACAGGAGTTCGGCATGTTTGTAGTTCATTTGCATCACCAGGCAAGGAAAAAGGTCTGGCTTCCCATACAACTAGCAAACAAAGAACCATGCACAAGGTAAACGTGGTGCTTTCAGCAAATACAAGAGCAAATATCAAAAAAGCTGAAGCACACACTAATTCCCAATAATGGAACGGACCCAGAGCTAAAGAAAGTACTTTTATTGGAAAAAAAAGAACAGCCACTTGACGCGTTTCGGACAGCAAGTCCTTTATCAAAAGTTAAAAGGCTGACCCCAAACACCAGCTTATAAAGTGCTATCAATTAATTACATCACAATAATGACTACCAGTTCATTGGTCATTAAACAAACACCAACACCACTAAAAACAGAAGCATATATTTAAAGGAATATGGAATGGTGGCAAAAACATTAACCCTACATTAAACAGATACTAAATTAATATCTACACTCCAGATAGGGTTTCAATTCTAAATGTGTATTAATGCCAGGAACTTTATGGGCATTAAGTATTAGGAATCCATTCATTTTCCTTCCTTAAAATTTTGTTCCAGTAATTACTCCCTAAAATCATGTAAGACCTTTCAATGCCCAAATACTTGAATGCATGCAAAGTAGGTACTGCCTTGTTTTAAAATGTGCAATGCAGTAGCATAACTCAAATCATTTTCTCAATTGCATGAACATGTTCCATAATTCTGATTTTAAAACATCGTTCTGTCTTGCCAACATAATATGCACCACAATTACAAAGCGCTAAATAAATGACCCCTTGAGTATTACAGGAAATTAATTGCCTGATGTTGTATTCTTTTTCAGGTTTACTTTCCAACTGAAATTTTTTCAAGTTTAATACATATGTGCAAGCACAACAATTTTACATGAATAACATCCGGTATAGTTACCCAACCAACTACTGGTGTGAACCACTGTATCTATAAAATGACTCTTAACTAAAGAGTCCTTTAAAGTTGGAGCTCGACGATAAGTTATTATAGGTGGCTCTTTACATACCTCTCGTAAACCCACTTCAGTCCTAAGCACATGCCAATGTTGTTTGATGATATTCACTATTGCGTAGCTCTGATTACTATAAGTGGTAACATAATGGAACCTCTGATTAGTGTCTACCATACTCTCTTCTTTATCTTGTAACAACATTGCTCTATCCATACTAGCTACTGCATCATAGGCTTTGATTTATATAATAAAAAAACTTCAGGATTTCATTGTTAAATTGGATTGTGAGCAGAAGAACATTAAACAAACCAAATTCATCCGTGATAAGGGGGACTATGAAAATAACCGTGTGTATTCGTGGAAGAAAGAAACAAGGAGAGGCATTTTAAAGCGTCCTTCTTGAGTTTCATTTAGCTACAGCACAGAGGACAGTGTATCAGACGGGGAGGAAGGCAGACAAAATCATTTTTTTTCAGGAAGATCAGGAAAATATTGGACCTCCACCTCAACCAGAACCACGTCGGAGCCTCAGACTGTTGGATTATGTATTCATGTAAAAATTGTTGTGCTTGCACATATGTATTAAACTTGAAAAAATTTCAGTTGGAAAGTAAACCTGAAAAAGAATACAACATCAGGCAATTAATTTCCTGTAATACTCAGGGGGTCATTTATTTAGCGCTTTGTAATTGTGGTGCATATTATGTTGGCAAGACAGAACGATGTTTTAAAATCAGAATTATGGAACATGTTCATGCAATTGAGAAAAATGATTTGAGTTATGCTACTGCATTGCACATTTTTAAAAACAAGGCAGTACCTACTTTGCATGCATTCAAGTATTTGGGCATTGAAAAGGTCTTACATGATTTTAGGGGAGGTAATTACTGGAACAAAATTTTAAGGAAGGAAAATGAATGGATCCTGCGACTTAATGCCCATAAAGTTCCTGGCATTAATACACATTTAGAATTGAAACCCTATCTGGAGTGTAGATATTAATTTAGTATCTGTTTAATGTAGGGTTAATGTTTTTGCCACCATTCCATATTCCTTTAAATATATGCTTCTGTTTTTAGTGGTGTTGGTGTTTGTTTAATGACCAATGAACTGGTAGTCATTATTGTGATGTAATTAATTGATAGCACTTTATAAGCTGGTGTTTGGGGTCAGCCTTTTAACTTTTGATAAAGGACTTGCTGTCCGAAACGCATCAAGTGGCTGTTCTTTTTTTTCCAATAAAAGTACTTTCTTTAGCTCTGGGTCCGTTCCATTATTGGGAATTAGTGTGTGCTTCAGCTTTTTTGATATTTACTTCCCATACAACTCACTGGGGAAATGCCGGACATCACCCAACAACTACTGCACTGAAATCTAGCCAATGGAAAATCATGTACACAAATGCCCACAGTCTGGGAAACAAGATCCCAGACCTGCAGACAACAATGACAGAGACTATACTGGACATAGTAGCCATTAGCGAGACATGGTTCACCAGTAACCACACTTGAGAGACTTCAGTAACAAGCTATGTACTGTTCAGAAGAGACAGAGATGCAAAAATGGGGGAGGAGTAGCCCTTTATGTCAATGAAAATATCAAAGCTACAGAAATTCAGAACACACATAAGGAGTCAGAAGAACTGTGGGTCACCCTGGAAACAGGAAATGGGACAGCCATACGAACTGGGGTTGTCTACAGGCCTCCAGACCAGGGAGAGGACATAGACACATTACTGTTAGAAGATACACAAAACACGACAGCTAAAGGGGAGGTTCTGATAATGGGAGACTTCAACATGCCAGATACAGATTGGTCAATACCACCAGGAACATCCACCAGAACTAGACACATAGTGGATTCCCTGCTGGGGGAGGGCCTCAAACAACTGTTACAACAACCCACAAGAGACAGAGCTATCCTAGATCTAGTAATGGCTAATGGGGAAAGGATCACAGAACTCCAGGTAGAAGGTCACCTGGGGGCCAGTGACCATCACATGGTATGGTTCAATTTGGCCACTAAAACTAAATCACCCCATTCCAATGCAAAAATATGGGACTTCAGAGGAGCTGACTTTGATAAGATGGCCAACAGAATTAAGCTAGCCCTGGTAAGAAGAAATTCAGGCGAGGGGGGTACAGGCAAAGTGGGAAAGCATTAAGGATGCAATACTTGAAGCAACATCCCATTGTGTTAGGGAGAAAAGCAAGAGCGAAAGAAGGAGGAAACCACTTTGGTTCTCAAAAAAAGTAGCAGAAAAGGTCAGAGCCAAAAGACTGGCCTTTAGGAAATATAAGAGAATGCAGTGGGACGAAGATAGGGAGGCATACCAAACTTCTCTAAGGGAAGCAGGGAAGTCAGTAAGGCAGGAAAAGGCCCAAAGTGAGGAACCACTAGCATAAACAGTAAAACAAGTGACAAGACTTTCAATAGATACATTAGTGAAACGAGAAAGTCCAGAGGGGGTTTTGCTAAGATCAAAGGGGATAAGGGGGAGTGTGTGGAGGAGGACCAAGGAAAAGCATCTATCCTAAATAGATACTTCTGCTCAGTATTTACTGAGGAGAAGGTGGGGCAGGGACCATAGCTCAGCACCATAGACACGGGGGGAGGGAGGTGTGCACAATTCCCTTCCCAAAAGAAAGGGTCCTACAAGACCTCACTGAGCTCAGGGTGGACAAGGCAATGGAACCGGATGGCATACATCCCAAGGTACTAAAGGAGCTAAGGGTGGAACTAGCAGAGCCATTATCAGAACTGTTTAGTGAGTCTCTGAGCACAGGAGAGGTCCCAGAAGACTGGAAAAGGGCTCATGTGATTCTGCTCCACAAGAGTGGTAGCAGGGAGGAGGCAGGGAACTACAGACCAGTCATTCTTACCTCAGTAGTGGGCAGGATTATGGAGGAACTCCTTAAGGAAAGGATAGTGCAACACCAGGAATCCATAGGAGCACAGGATCCATAACAGCATGGGTTTACAAAGGGAAGGTCTGTCAAACTAATGTCATAGGTTTCTTTGACTGAGTAACCAGAGTGGTGGATCAAGGGGGTGCAGTTGATGTCGCCCACTTTGACTTCAACAAAGCTTTTGATACTGTTCCATATAGAAGATTGATTAATAAGATGGGTAGGCTTGGGTGGGTCAGAAGGTGGTCAACTGAGTGGCAAACTGGTTGGCGGGCAGAAAACAGAGAGTGGTGGTAAACGGTATATAGTCAGAAGAGATGCAAGTCACAAGTGCGGTACCTCAGGGATCAGTCCTGGGGCCAGTTCTCTTCAATGTCTTCATCAGTGACATTGCAGATGGACTGAAGGATAAGGTTTGTCTGTTTGCAGATGACACCAAGACCTGCAACAGAGTAGATGATCCAGATGGGGTGGGTAGAATGAGAAGAGATCTGGATAAACTGGCAAAATGGTCAGAAGAGTGGCAACTGGGGTTTAATGCAAAAAAGTACAAGATCATGCACATAGGGAAGAGAAACCCTGAAGTCACCTATAGGTTGGGAGGGGAGTTGCTGGCAATCATAAGGGAAGAAAGAGACTTGGGCATCATCATCACAAATGACCTGAAATCATCCAAGCAGACTGCTAATGCAGTAGGTAAGGCTAGGGGGATGTTGGGGTGTATTAGTAGAGGTATTACAAGTCATAAGAGGGAGGTAATAATCCCTCTTTACAAGAGACTGGTTAGGCCCCATCTGGAATACTGTGTGCAGTACTGGAGGCCGCACCTTCACAAGGACATTAACAAAATGGAGGCAGTCCAGAGAAGGACAACCAAAATGGTGCAGAGACTGCATCAGAAAACATATGAGGACAGATTAATGGAGCTCAATATGTATACCCTAGAGCAAAGGCGGGAGAGCGGTGATATGATCAAAACATTCAAACACTGTAAGGCATTAACAAGGTGAAAGAGTCTAACATGTTTCAATATAAGAAAAATAGCAGGACAAGAGGACACAGCATGAGATTAGAGGGAGGCTGTTTAAGGGGTAATGTGAGGAAGTTCTTTTTCACAGAAAGGGTGGTGGATGTATGGAACGGCCTACCTCAGGAAGTGGTGGATATGAATACAGTGCAGGGCTTCACACAGGCATGGGATAGGAACAAGGGAGCAATACAGATGAGTATGAATAGATATGCCATTGACAGAGTAAAGGTCTATGGCACATTCATAAGGTAGAAAAAAAATGGGCAGACTGAATGGGCCTTGTGGTCCTTATCTGCCATCAACTTCAATGTTTCTATGTTTCCAGACTGCAATTTACTATGAACTTAAGGTAGAACTTTAGATAACAGTTATAGTGAGTTTTTCGTGTATATTTTCCACTTTTATTTGTGTTATTCTGTGATCAAAATGTTCTAAATCTTTTAGTTGTAACTGAATGATTATTAATTATTTTAGCAAAAACATTTGTTTTTACGAAACCTGCCTGAGCGAGATTTTTCATATTGTGTGTAGTTGTGGGATGTTTAATAATAATCTGTGACTAAACTGTTATTGCTAAGGGGTGTCACCATAAGCTACCAATTGAACAAGGGTCTGTACAGGGAAATCTGGATAAAGATAAGGAGAATATGAAAGTCTCAAGGAAGTCTGTGGGGATTTGAACCAGGTTATTGTATGCCCATGCGAGAAGACAAAATCAGGGTTACAAGGCTACCTGAAAAAGATTGCAATGCCTGGATCATCTCCCTTTGTGTAACAACCAAGAAAGGATTCTCATTTTGGTTACAAGACTTGAGACTGGTATTGTACCCTTATCCAGAGTAAAGAGGGAGCTCTGGGGCCTCATGGCGGGTGTTCAGTTGTGACCTCGTTGACCATTCTAGAAGGACATGGGGATGGTATCCCTGTTTTTCCCCACCCTGTCACAGTTTGCACTTAGGAGTGGGCACTGTGAGCTCTGTGGACCTGACCTTCAGGGCTGGGTTCATGACGTGACAATCACAAACCAGGAAGTGCAGCTGGGGAATATAGTCCTTGAGAATGTCTCAAGGGACTACAGTACTGGAGAAACGCTCTTATTTTTATGGCTGTGGGTGGAGCCTACAACCATCTTGCTTTAGGTAGAAAATTGGATTATCGTGGAACACATTTTTTAGTACTTTTCAGTGCATTCTTCCTTGACTACAAATCTTTATATTGCAGTTAAAGAAATACTCCATTCTTTATGTTTAGAATGATGGACCCAGAACTCCAAGCTGATTTTCTCCAAGAGTAAATGTGTGCATATTCCAAACACATCTAAATATGTTTAAAACTATTCAAGGTGTGCAAAAACAACCACGTGAAAGTTTTTCAAGACAAAAAGACCTTTCACATGAGGGTGGTTACTAATCTGAATTCTTTATATTTTGTAAAATATTTTTCTTCCAAACAGCCTCAATTTTTTTCTATCTGAGTGAACACAGTAGGAGTCATGTCAAACAAATGTAAATATCTCAGAAAGTGTACAAGTTACCAATACACAACATGAAGGTTGTTCAGGGTAAAATGACCTTTTAAATGAGGGTAGTTACTAATCTGAATTCATTAGATTTTCTTAAATATAGCCATCCAAAAGGTGAAAAGTGTGAAGAAAAATGAAAATTCAAGTACTCAGATGACCATAGTTTAAAAAATGTAATTAGTGAAGCTTAATGAATAGGCTCATTGGTAAGGTATTTTTATCCTGAACAACTTTCATACTGCTTATTTATGTGTAACACATATACTTTTGGAGATAATTATGTTTGTTTGGCATAACCCCTATGAAAAATGAAAATTGAGTTAATGAGATAGCCATAGTTTTAAAAATAGAATTAGCGCTGCTTAATGAATAGGCTCATTTGAAAGGTCTTTTTGTCCTGAACAACTTTTATATTGGCTTTTTATCTGTAACTTGTATACTTTTAGATATGTTTACATTTGTTTGGCATAACTCCTATTGCACTTCTAAACAGACTCAGTTTTGCAAACCACTCCGCCAGTTAAGTGAAATTCTAGACCAGACCACCTTGTTCATCTCTTGTCATGCCTAATTTAAAGTGGACAGGAATTGATTATTTATGTGTAGCTGTTTGAAATGTCTCTATTTTCATAAATTATATTTATACCTCTAAAGGATTCATATTTAACTGTGCCTGAATAAAAGTTGAAGCTGGCAGTTGTGTTTTGTATTGTTTTCTTTGAATGGACAACATTCTGTGCAGTTCCTTTCATGGAACCAAGAATTTGGAGTTTTGAGTATGTCACTTCATGGTTTCAGAACCATGGGCACTGTACTGATAAGTTCATGCTAACATTTCTGAAACCGTGAAGTCACAGAACAACTTGTTGCTGTTTTGGTACTTGTAACACAAGAGCCACAGAAACAGATGATTTAATACCTTTTATTGGACCAACAGAGTTGTTACAAAAGAACACAGGTGCTTTTAGCTTTTGGATTACACAGAATCCTTTGTCATAAAACACTGACAGTTGTTTTAGAAGAACATACTGTCTTCAGTTAGTGGAGGGGGGGATGAGCCTTTAGCTGGTGGCTGTGAGTGTAAGTAGATCTGAAAGTTTTTCTTTGCTGGTATTTTTGGGTGTTTGTAATTGTATTTGAGGGCTGGTCTTAACTTCCATTTATTGTGCTTTTACATTTAGTTTGGGCAGGAGTAAGGGATTCTAGCAGACAAGTTGGTGATTGTGTGAGGTGTCACTGCCAGAGGACTCCTTGGCTGATTGTGTTTGACACAGCCTGTGGTGTACTCCCACCCACCCACACCCATCTACCCATCCCAAGGCTCACCCAACATTTATTGGGTGAGTCCCATAAGGCCTTGCAACATCCTAATCCTATTAGGGTGATGCTTGGGTAGTGCTGGCTACCACATCTTGGGTACTGTTTGTATTGATTGCTCGGGCATATGCTGGCTACTGCTGGGAAAAGGGTAGATTGATTGAGTATATACAGATTGGAGGGTACTTTTATTGCCATGGGGGGCCCATATTGCCCACACCTAACAGTGAGGATGGTATCAAATGATGCAAGAGCCGGTATCTTCGGGAGGGTGATTGGGTGTACGGGGTGTGGGGTAGCCATAATATTGAATTGGGCATGGAGGTTTGGGAGATGCCCAGTGTGTTACCAGTTGGCAGGCCTCAGGCAGGAGGTTGAGGGGATCAGGAAGCAGTTGGAGGGAGGGAGGGGGAGAGTTGGAGATGGAAGGGGGGCAGGAACCATATGATGATAGGCAAGGACAAAATGGCATACCCCAGGGTATAAGGGCGGGAGTGAGAGGACTAGGACCACATGGTCACTCCAGGGGGGGAGACATGAAAATACCAGTGTACGGTCTTCACTCCAAAAGGAGGAGGTGGCCCAGAGAGAGCGCCAAGAAAGGGGGAGGGGAACAGGAGTGGGTGAGCTTGGGGCAGGCATGACACTTACAAATTGGTTCACCCTGCTGTACCTGAATGATGAGGTAGAAGAGGCTGGTGGGCAGGGGTGCAGGATGATGGGGAGGGATTGGTCAGGTGTCGGGGCAGGAGATAGGAGGGGGGCTCTGATCCAAAGGAGGGGAGGGCATGGGGAACATGAGACCAGGGCACCAGAAGGAGAGGGGAAGGTGTTCCTGCTGGGTGACTCTATGATTAGAGGTATCAAGTGGTAGGAGTTTGGGGAGGGAAAAGGCAGCCCAGCCAAGGTTAAATGTATCCCAGGCCTATCCCAGACATATCAGTGCATAAGGCCAAATTCCAGCTATACTCAATGGCAAGGGAATGCAGAGGATCCCCAGACTTTATAGTTAACCTGGGAACAAATGATTTAGAAGGGAACAGTGAACTGGAGATACAGGCAAGATTCAGGGAATTGGCCAGGGTTTGCCACTCTATAGGATGCTCAGTCTCCTTTTCTGAAATACTGCCAGTACCAAGGGCAAGCGGGGAAAATAAGTAAAAACTTACGGGGGTTAACCAGTGGCTCAGGGAGTGGTGCAAGTCAGAAAGGCATGGATTGATGGGGGACTGGGGTGATACATGGGAAGACAAGGGGCTATATGTCAGGGATAGGCTACATCTCAACCTGGAGGTGAGGGAGATTCTTAAACTAAAACTTTTTGGATTCATTGGTGATAGGTGGGGTTTAAACTTGTAAAGGGGGGAGGGATAGAAAGACTGAAAGCCCCAGCAAGGAAGCTTGAGGGTTGAGGACTAGATCATGCAAAGCGGGCTGCAGGTAGTGTTAAAAGACATGGGGAAATGAGGGGGGAAGAGAGATGGGGGATCACGCTGGGCTGAGAAGACTGGAGAGGGGGGAGAGGGTCAGGTGGAGGATGGTCCTGATCAATGCCAGGAGCATGGGCAATAAAAGGCCAGAGCTCCAGGCAGTGCTAGTTGAGGGTGCAGCAGACTTGGTGGCAATTATTGAGACATGGCCCACCCAGAGGCATGATTGGGACCTAAAATTAGAGGGATACACAATGTTTAGGAAGGATAGGAGGGTGGGAAGAGGGTGTGTGTGGCATTGATAGTCAAAAATGACATAGTAGTTGGTGGAATCAAGGATGCAGAAGGAGATGTGGAGGCAATTTGGGTAACCCTACAAATGGGGGGGTAAAACATTAAAAATAGGGGTGGTGTACAGCCTCCTGCAATGGAAGCGGAACTGGAGGATGATCTGGCTGAGAACATCAGGGGTCACTGTGGCCTCGGAAAGGGCATGGTGGTGATCATGGGTGACCTGAACATGCCGGGGGCAGACTGGGGCATTATGACATCATCGGTGGCCAGGGAGCAGAGGTTGATGGATGTCTTCCAGGATGCCTTCCTAGTCCAGCATGTGGGGGAGCCTACTAGGCAGAATTGGATCTTGATCATTGTCCTAGCAGATAGTGACCAGATAAGGGGCCTGGAGGTGATCAGCCCACTGGCAGGCAGTGACCATGCCATGGTGTGGTTTCTTATGTTACTAGTGAGAGAGGAAATTTGCACTAACACAGAAGTAATAGATTTCAAGGGGAGCGGACTTTGAGGGCATGGGAAGGATTCTTAAAGCGTGCTTGGATGAGATAAGGTCAGACATGGATCCTGGTAGCTTGTGGGTGACCTCTACGAAGGGGGTGCAGGAGGCTCCGAAGGCCTGTGCAAAGGTAAGGCGCAAGCAATGTAGGGTCAGTAAGCAGTGTTGGTGGACCCGGGAGGTGCAGGAGGTGGTGCAGGAGAAAAAGACTGCCTATGTGTGCTTAAAGCACTCAAGGGGCTAGGGGAGAGGGAGAGTGGATTTCTGGCAAGAGAGTCACCAGGGTGGTAAGGGAGGCCAAGGCAAAGAAGGAGCTTAACCTGGCCAGGGATATCCGCCGGGGGGAAGGGGTTCTATAGATACATAGGGGAGAACAGAAAAGTGAGGGCACAGATCAGCAGGATTAAAACTGGGGGGGATGGGCGCAGGAAGCTGGGGAACAAGCAGAGGTGCTAAATGAGTACTTTGCCTCTGTCTTTACCAGGGAAGGTGAGGGATCTTTCCAACCTGATGGGAGGGTAGAGGAGCCCACTGAACCAGGAGGTCAGTTGGAGACTCAAGGACTGGATGAGACTAGGGCAGGGGATGGGTCGTATCTAGAAAGGGAGGAGAGGATGCATGGGGGGATGGGAGGGCGAAGTCACAGCGGATAGGGTGAGAGAGGCCCTCTGGTCGCTAAAGACTGAAAAGGCAATGGGGCCAGATGGGCTGCATCCAAGGGTGCTGAAGGAACTGGCGGATGTCCTGGCAGCTCCACTGGCCTCACTCTTCAACATCTTCCTGATGACAGGGTGGGTGCCTCAAGATTGGAAGGTGGCTCATGTGATGCCTTTCCACAGGGGGGGTCCAGAGAGGAGATGGGGAATTATAGTCCCATTAGCCTAACATCTTTGGTAGGCAAGGTTATGGAGGGCATTATCAAGAAGAGGCTAGAGGGGCAGCTGGAAAGGTTGGGGCACCTGGATGACAGGCAGTATGGTTTTGTTCCAGGGAGGTCATGCCAGACTAACCTGGTGGAGTTTTATGACTGGGTCATGGGTACCCTGAACTGACATGCTGGTGGACATCCTCTATCTGGATTTCAGTAAGACATTCAATTCGGTATCCCACAATGGCCTACTAACAAAGCTGGGGAGATGGGGGTAGGGGGGGGGCAGTTGCTCAGGTGGGTGGAAAGCTGGCTTATGGGGTGAATCCAGTGAGTGGTGGTTGGAGAGATAGTCTTCTCCCCCAGGCGGGTCATCAGTGGGGTCCCCCAGGGTTTGGTCCTGGGGCCACTCCTGTTCAATTCTTGTGTCTCGGACATAGGGTGGGGTGTTAGAAGTAGGTTGAGTCTCTTTGTGGATGACTCAAAACTGGGAGCACTGGCAGACAGGCAAGAGGGTAGAGAGGCCCTGCAAGAGGATCTGAATACCCTGGGGGGGTGGGCAAGGAAGTGGGAGTTGAAGTTCGATACAGGGAAATGTAGGGTGCTGCATCTGGGGGTCAGAAACCTGGGACATGCATACACCCTGAGGGGGACCACACTGCAAGTCACATCGGGTGAGAGGGACTTAGGGATAGTGGTGAACAGCAAAATGAATAACACAGAGAATTGTCAAAGAGCAGCAAAAGCAAACAGGATACTGGGCTGCATAACCAGGGGGATTACCTCCAGGAGGAGGGAGGTGATCCTCCCCTCTGTATAATGCCATTCTGGAGACACCATCTTAAGAGGGACATAGCACTGCTGGAGAGGGTCCAGAGGAGGGAGACCAGGATGATTCAGGGCATGGAGGGTAGGACCTATGAGGAGAGACTGGATGAACTCAAACTGTACGCATTGGAGGAGAGGAGGGATAGAGGGGACATGATAGAGACTTTCAAGTATGTAAAGGGGATAAATAAGGGTGGATCCAGGGATGTGTTCAGGCTTAAGAAGTGCGGAACTACCAGAGGGCACGAGTGGGGGGCAGGAGTGGAAGCTGGAAGGGGGGAGTACAGAGGGGAGCTCAGGAGACACTTCCTCACAGAGAGGGTGATGGAAGAGACCACAATGGAAGGAGTCAAGAAAGGTTGGGACAGGTACAGGGGGAAGCTGAGGCCAGGGAGGGCCACCTCTGGGGCTGGGGAGGTGGAGGAAAGAGCTCCAGTAAGGGGCTAGCTTCCGAGCAGACATGATAGACCATGAGGCCTATTCTTCTGGCTTTTACTATGATACTATGATACTATGAAAACCCAGATCATACAAAAAAAAAAAAAACTGATAAAAAGTTGTTAAGGACCCCATTGATTAAAACTGCATCCAAAAAAACAATATAACCATATAAAGACAGCAAACGTTCCATCAATAGAAAGCTATCCCAAGGTCAAATGCCAGTGACTTGAAAGTTCACTCCCTGAGAAGAGCTATAAACCAATTGAAGCTTCATTTTAAAACCATCTGTGTGTGTGTGTGTGTGCCAGCATTAGTAAATGACAATGATTAAAAACCACAAAGAAAATAAGCTTAAGCAATACATAGTAAATAATATTAAACGTCTTATAAATATGAAAATTATGTGTTAAGTAAAAAATAGGTTAGAAGACAACTTGCCCTAGTGTAAATTAAGCATTCACCAGCTGTTTCACACAGTGGTGACAATCAAATTTTACACAATAAGTACTGTTCAGATACATTTTTCTTAAACTCTGTGTACAATAAATCCATATTACTCATGAATAGTTAAACTTACACTGTCTTAATCATGATATATCTGCAATTCTGTAACAAGTGACTAGTATATGTGTACATTCAAAACCCAAACCTAACACAGACCCCTTGTAATTGAGATACTGTTATCTTAATATGTTCCTGTATCAACATGTGTCCATATGTACATAATCTGCTGTCATTATAAATAACAGTTCTATAAATCTAAAACCAAAACAAAATGCAAATAACAGCTTCAGCTTTTATTCAAGCACAGTTAAATAGGGATCATTTAGTGGTATGAATATAATTTATGAAAATAGAGACATTTCAAACAGCTGCACATAAGTAATAAATTCCTGTCCCCTTTAACTCATTCAGACCCATTGTGTGTTTAGAACATTGGAGACATAACTCCAAACTGCTTTTCTTTGAGAATCTTCCTAAGGCACTGTGCAGAATTCTTAGCAAATGTGCACACACTCCAAACAAATCTAAATTTCTTTAAAACTATTCCAGGTGTGCAAAAACAACCAGACTGAAAGTTGTTCAGAACAAAAAGACCTTTCAAATGAGGGTAGTTACTTATCTGAATTCCTTATATTTAGTAAAATATGGTCATCTTATTACCTGTATTTCCATTTTTGGTTTTACAAAATTCACATTTCTGATGGCTATTTAAAAATATATATATATAAAGAATTTAGATTAGTGACTACCCTCATTTGAAATGCAATTTTGTCCTGAACACAACAATGTAAAATAATGCACTTTGGACACAGAAATACAGAAGCAGAGTACAAAATGGGTGGAGTGGTATTGACAACTTTAAGAAAGAATACATTAAAAAAAGCTTTTACATACAGTTGATTACTGTATAACAATATTATGCATCTATGGCTGCCACTGTACATCTGATGCAAACCCATAATCACATCGTTCCTTGCTTGAAGCGAAAAGGGGGAAGGGTTGGAGGCCATAACTAACTCCTTGTTTTTGTGTTAAAGGGGTCAGTTTTTTTACCACAAAAACAAAGAAAGGGGTCATTTCTAAAATGTGCAGATGAGCATGGGGACCACTTTTTTTCAGAGCATGCCACCACTGGCAGCTATCACTTCAAGACAGCTATTACCCCCGCCTAATACAATCAGGGGAAAACCAGAAGTAGTCTACCAGTACTGAGATCAATATGGTTAAGGCACATTTACCAGAAATTACTGTTTAGAAATGAATGAGAAAGTGACTGTGATGACGAGCAAGTTCCAGACTAGATCTTTAGTTTGTTAATAGTCTCCTCCTGAGTCTGATTTTTACAGCTGTGTGGGCCAAGCTCCACAGATGTTATGCCATCATCAGATTGGTATAAGAGAACTGTGGAAGCACGTAACCAGACCACTGTCTGATGTTCTGCCACAGTGATCCGGCATAGTTTCCAGTGATTCTGTTTATGCAGCCATTCCCCTCCTCAAGCCACATACACATACCCACTTCCTGGCACACTAGTTTTCCTTTCCAGTACTGTGGACATGACGGCCGCTATGTGCAACATGGTGGGGCTGAGTTAAACTGCTCATGCATGAGTATCGTGCAGATGTATGCAACTCCCATGCTACCTTTTGCTAGTTGGCTCCCCCTTTAAAGAACCACTGCCAAATACATGGCATACAATTTACTTTTGGTAGAACTACACACATGGTACCACTCCTAGCATTGAAGTGTATACCAGGTTCATTATCTAGAGGACATTGGGTGGGGGTACATACTAAAATGAACCTTTTTATTTACAGCCAGGTCCGGGGGAGAGGATGCTAGGTGTATGCTAGATCTAACTGCTGAGGGGCCCCAATTATGTTCACACTAAAAGCAATAAGTGGAATGTCCAAAGCAGTAACTGGGATTTTGCAGTGTTGCTTTATTTATAGATGTCACTTAAAGCGAAGGTGGTCCCCCAAAGGTTTGTCATTGCAATACAGGCACACTCTCTTTTGCAGGACACTTTGCTAGGTAGTACTGTTTTCCACAAAAACATCTCTATCTCTCTCTCCCAAAGTGTATATCTGTGGGATGTGCCACACACTTTAAAATCCTCCAGGTGCATGATCTTTGCCCAGGGAATGCTGGTGCCCAACCATGAGCCAGTTAGCTTTGCCTGAAACTCCAGATGGCATTCCTCCCACCCTTTGCCCCAAACAGCCTCTGCCATTCCTTCAGGGTTATACCAAATGAGTTTCTAATCTCCAATGAACTGCTAAAGACTCCCAACTTTAAATTAAGCACAGTTGTGGTCAAAGGGGTCCTGACCAGTGTAATCTAGCCTTATCTAGGGTACACACAGACACACACACCTCAGACAACTCCCTCAGAGAACAGTCTCAAATTCTGTACTCACAGATTAGTTGTTCCTTCCTCCCAGTCATGGAAAAAACAAAAGGTACCTTTCTATCTCTGGTAGCTGTCAGATTATGCTCACTGTTCTTCCTTAAGGCAGCTGTGAACACTTCAGGGGATTGCCCCTTGTAGCCATAAGAATTGCAGTCTCTCTCACTCCCCCTGGAGTGAAACTAAAGAGTCCTGCAGGCAAATGGTCTCCACCACTTCACAGGCAAACTGAAGATTTTACTAAACTAGGGTGAGAAATACCAGGGCTTCCTTTGAAAGAGCTCCAATGGCAGACCTCCTGCCACTCTGACTGCCACACTTGAACTTACTGATGAACATTCTAAGCTCCCCAAGAGCAGCTGACTCTAAAATGGTTATGCTGCTGCGAGAGTTCTAAATGACATAATCATCCTTCTCTCAGGCTAGCTGAGTAAACAATGATGTCACTATGTAGAAAGCCCCTAATGAGTTCCCCAATAGCTGTTTTTTCCTACCTGCCTAAGACTAGTACTAATGGGATTCTAGTAACCCCAGGGGACTGGGTTGTTACACATAGTTATGTCAGCACCGCCATGTTGTGCAAGGCTGACTCCAGGGAAAACTGCACATGTGCAAGTATCATGCATGTGCAGTACTATAATCACTGCAGTATTATGGCTGACTCTGATGCAGCAAGAGCACTGCATATTCTTTTCACTGCTCTTGCCACTCCTAAAAGTTCTCCACAGCCATATTGGCTCTGACTAGAACTTGTTTACAGCTGGAGGCACTGAGCTTCCTTTTAATGTGGGCTGAAGCCTGAATCACTTTTAAACTATGTTTTTGCTGTTTAGTTTGGTAGCAGCAAACAGTAGCCAGGTGTCACATGACCTGGGTCACACTTCCGGGTCACAGACAATAAACTGAGTGCCCCAAGCAAGCACCACACATTAATTGATTTTACACCAAGCTGTGAGACAGTATTTTACTGTGGGACAGCGAGTGTAAGGCTGAAACTCTAGAAATACACTGTATAGTTGTGGCTGAATGGTAGGGAGTGTGGAGTTGTTGTATCCTAGCAACCAGTGCTAGGTACTCACAAACCAGGAAGTGCAGCTGGGGAGTGTAGTCCTTGAGAGCATCTCAAGCAACTACAGTACTGGGGAAACACTCTAATTTTTACTGCTGGAGGCACTGAGCTTCCTTTTAATGTGGGCAGAATCCTGAATCAGTTTTAAACAATGTATTTGCTGGTTAGCTTGGGAGCAGCAAACAGTAGCCAGGTGTTATATGACCCAGATTGCACTTCCAGATTGCAGACAATAAACTTGAGTGCCCCAAGCAAGCTCCACACATTAATTTACTTTACACCAACCTGTGAGACAGTATTTTACTGTGGGACAGTGAGTGCAAGGGTGAAACTCTAGAAATATGCATTATAGTTGTGGCTGAACTTTGGGGAGTGTGGAGGGGTCATATCCTAGCAACTAGTGCTAGGTACTCACAAACCAGGAAGTGCAGCTGGGGAATGGAGTCCTTGAGAGCATCTCTAGGGACTACAGTACTGGAGAAATGCTCTAATTTTTACTGCTGGAGGCACTGAGCTTCCTTTTAATGCTTTGCACCAATATGTGTCTAGCCCAACAGGAAGGGGGGTGAGTATCTTGGACATTGTACTTGGGATAGGAGACTTAAATATCAACAACTGCAAAGTGGGACCACCCCTAGGAAAAAGTGATTATAGTTCAGTTACTTTTAATATCACGCTGTCACATAACATTACAAATAATGAAAGTTACTTTTTTAACTATAAATAGCTGACATGGGTAAAATAAACAATGCAATGGCTTTATTAGATTGGGATACAATGTTCAAGGATTGGAGGAATGGGCACAATAATCTAAACTGTCCTTTAACACCAACAAATGTACAGTGATGCACTTTGGGAAGAATAATAACAAGGGAGATTATGTATTAAATGGCCAGACAGTAGATCTATGCATTAGGGTGTCAAATGATCTTAGGTTCAAACAACACTGCAGTCAGGTGGTTAGGACTGCCAGGGTATACTGAACAGCATTAAAAAGCATATTAAAAGTAGGAAAGAGAGGTGATTGTTCCACTGTATGGATCACTGATCAGACCACATTTGGAGTATTGTGCCCAATTCTGGTCACCTGGGTACAAAACAGACAGCAGATTGTTAGAGAGAGTCCAGAGAAGAGCAACTAGGATGATCACAGATATAAAGGACAAGGAATATGATGAGAGACTATCAGAGCTAGGAATGTACACGTTGGAATACCGTAGATTGCGGTGAGACATGTATGGTCTATAAGGCACTGACAGATGTTGAGATATGGGAAAAACATGGGTTCACACTTAAAGAACAAAACTACCATACCAGAGCACACCCGTTACAGTTGGCAGGAGAAAAATACCAAAATCAATAAGGAGGAAACATTGGTTTAGACTGAGAGTGGTACCCATCTGGAATAGCCTAAAAGTGGAAGTTGTGGCAAGTAACTGTATGCATGAATTTAAGAAAAGGCTTGACAAGTATTTAATAGCAGGAAAAATACAGGGATATAGCTAGACGGACACAGTGGGAGCATTATGGACTAAAGTATTTTTTGCTCTGATATTACCTATGAAACCTATGAATTACAATACTGAGCAAATGTGGGACACTTTGAAAGGAATTATTCTAGGAATATGTGACAAACATATCCCCAAAATACAAGAAATGCAATAAATAAACTAAGACCTAGATGGCTAAACAAAAAAATTTAAAACCTAATCAGTAAAAAGCACAAATTATATAAGCAATATAAACAAACAAAGTCCCCACACTACTGGAGCAAATTTAATCAGATACAGAAAGAATACAAAAAAGAAATAAGAAAATCAAAACGCTCTATGGGATTAAGTTTGGCAGAAAACACATCAAATAAAAATGGCAATTCCTTCTATAGTTACATTAACTCCCTTAAAAAACCTACCCCTAAAGTGGGACCCCTAGAACAAAACAATCAAGAGGTACATGATGCAAAAGCAATGGCCAATAATATTCAATAAATATGTTCATAGTATCTTTGGTCCTAAACAAACCACAACCACAAATTCAGTTTTCACCACTAAGAAAAAAATCACCGTCACGGAGGAAGTAAAGCTTCTAAAATAAGGAAAATGAAAGAAGATTGTGCACCAGGTCCTGACAATATCACTGGAAAAATTATATTTTTAATGTCCCTGTATCTTCTTTATCCTTTAAAAATGTCATTTGAAAGCAGTATAAGCAGTGGTAAAGTCCCTATGGACCAGAGAACAGCTAGTATTACCCCAATATTCAACAAGCATTTGTCAATGTCAAACGCTGGTTGCTTGCTAAACAATTTGATGTTTTTCTAGAGAGAGGAGCCAAGAATCAAGAGTAATTTTTGTGACTCAGGAGTAGAGCCTGAGGGTAGGGTGGCTGAGTTAAAGACACTGCTACAGTCAGTGAGAAGGTGCAGAGCAGACAGCACACAGAGGGAAGGAGGGGAAGGGTGTAATTGGATACAGAGATGGGTAATGGAGGGTGCAGGGTGGACAGCAAGCAGAGGGAGGAAGCAGAAGGGTTTAACTGGATGCCAGGATGGTGAATGGAGGTGCTGGGCAGACAGCACACAGAAGGAGGGAGCGGGAGGGTTTAATTGGATGCTGGGATGGGGAACAGAGGTTGTGGGAAAGGACAGCACAATATTATACACATATGTAGGAAAACATCAATGAACCTCGTAACATGACCCTTTTGAGAATTTTCCACCAAATGTGGGGTAGGGAGGTAAGGGGAGGTAGACACTCAGAGGGAGGGTTGGGATGGGGAAGGGGGACAGGGGAGGCAATGAGGGACCATTTCCTTTTTTCAGGTAAAAAAAACATTGGGTGACAGTTTTCTTTTCTATTACAGGTACATTTCCAGACTATTGGGAGGGGGTACAGATATGGGACACTCCTGTGTTCCAGACTATTGGGGGTAGTATAGATATGGGACACTGGGAGTGGGCTTCACAGTGTCTCAGATGGCGAATGGGCAGGAGGAAATAACTAGAACACTGAGAGTGGACTCTCTAGTGTTCCTTAGTGACACCCCGTGGGAGGGGGGTTTCTATTGCTGATACAGGGATTGGGCACCTCGATGTCAGCTTTAAGAGAAAGATGCACTATGGCTAATGTTGAAGATTTGCGGTGGGGGGGTCAGAGGAGTGAGGACAAGGAGACAAAGTCACACCGCAACTACTGTTGAAGCCTTGGGGGGGCAGAGGAGCAAGGACGTCATTATAGGGGCATGCTCCCGTCACCACCACCACCTTTGGCTCACCCCCAGCTGTCCAGCACTTGTTGTTGTATGGCAGCTGTGCATGACAGTGCTTGCCTGTCTCTTCAGGCCTCCAGGCTTCTGAGGTTGTCATCTTCCCTGAATTGCTTGGCTCTGCTGATGTGGGCTTCATGAAAATCAAAGGACCAAAGCCCTCTCTGATTGGGCTGTCTTCAGTCTTTGAAGTGCATGACCGTTCAGCCCACCTAGCAGAGGACTGTGTCAAGATCACACCCAGTGGTCATTGGTGCCGACTGCCGAGCCCACTGCAAGCCCCTGGTTTTGTTACTGCAATGGGCTCTGCAGTGACACACTCCCAAAATCCTGTATTGCAACAATACGTTGGTTTGCGCATGTGCACAGCCAACATAAAAAGGGGGATAGCAGTAAAGTGTAAAATTACTGTCCTATCAGTCTCATTTCCTTGATAGGTAAAATCCTCGAGGTCATAATTAAGGATTGTTTAGACAGCATGTTAAGAGCCATGGACAGCACACAGCATGGGTTTGTTAAAAGGAGATCTTGCCTAACCAACCTGTTAATGCTTTTACAAGAAAGTCAGCAAGTCCTAGACAACAAAACACCCTATGACAACATTTATATCGACTTTGGCAAGACTTTTGATGGTACCACATGACTACATTATAAGAAAGTTATTACAAAGAAATGCATGTAGTAAAATAACAACTTGGATTAAAAGTTGGTTGGAAGACAGAACACAGAGGGTTGTCATTAAAAGGCAAGCATCTGGCCAAGCTAAAGTTATAGCAGCGTGCCCCAGGGTTCCATATTGGGACCCTATATATTTCGGATATTTATTGAAGATATCACCGACACCTTAGTAAATGACACTATTAAATTTGCAGATGACCTAAAGGTAGGGGGTGACAGTAGTAACCCGGAACATATCATGTCACTACAGGGCAACCTGGATACAATAATCAATTGGACTCAAACTTGGGGCATGACACTTAACATTGATAAATGTAAAGTCATGCACCTTGGGCACAAGAACATAAAACATCAGTATAACTTAGGGAGTGAAAATGTGTCTGAAACATCAACAGAAAGGGACTTGGGGGTCCATATCTGTAGTGACTTAAAATTCACAGAACAAACAAATGCAGTCATTGGTAGGGCTAATAAAATTATATGGACTATATGAAACAATATAACAACAAGAGATGCAAAAGTACTATAACCCTTATACCGGACATACGTTCATCCACACATTGACTATTGTTCTCAATTATGGTCTCCTCAAAATAGAACTGACAGTAGTAACCTCGAAAGAGTCCAATGCAAGTTTACTAAACACATTGCTGGTCTAAAAGAATTAAACTATGCTGATCGACTACAATCATTAAAACTCATGTCACTAGAGACAAAGAGACATGGGGTGACTTGTTAATGTCATGGGAAGTCATAAATGACTCTGCTCTTTTCCTGGAAATGGGCTTCAATTACAAACAAAGCATTAAGGAAACAAGAAGGCACCCGCAACCGCAGTTTTCATTACAAAACAAGTTAAAAGAAAATTCTTCTACATACAAAGAGTTGTGAATGCTTGGAATCATCTACCTTTACACATAATCACCAGTAAGAACAAATCAATCTTTAAAAATAAACTTGATACTTGGTTATTGAACACCACATGTCCATATGAGTAAGGGTTCTGATGGGAACTTATATGGGCATCATGCATCAAGTTTCCCAGTCAACTGCAGTATGAACCGCAGTATGAAATAATAGAATGTTGTTATGGAAATGTTGAGCAATGCTAGAAAAGAGAATATCAAAATTATGATTGTTGTTATAAATGGTTTTCTACATGTCATAGGAGTGGATACACTTTGGGTTTATTTATTTTTTATTCAGTTATTTAAACGTTCGTGACTGGGAGAGGCACATTGAGCCACAGCTTGTTTCCAGGTGTGACATGGGGACAAGGCAAGAGGAATATGTGTACAGATGCAAACTGATTTACATAACCAGATTAAGCTGTTGGTGATATTTTAGTGAATGGCTAATTTTAGCTAGCCAGTTTAGACTGGGAGTAAGATCTGTGGAGGGTATGCAAGTGCCCTGTTCTGTGTTGTGTGGAAGCACAGGGAGGTCAAGGGACTTGCTAAAGGTCACAGTGAAATTGTTTTAACCTAGTGTAATATTTTACACAGTGTTGCATTCAAACCACTAATCCACATTGCTGCAGTTTTGGTGTTTATACTTCTTAAAAATAACAATAAAAACAAAAAGCAGTCATAACTAAAGCAGCACTGCATATTAGTAAGTGTTTCTGTTAAAACAGTGTTTCACGAGGTACAACGAACCGTGACCACGAATCCAAATACTTTACTTGCCATCAAACAGAGGGAAAGAAGAGTCAGTCACTTGCAAGTGTGCAGGGAGAAAGAGCTTAATTCATTTCACATTTCCTTAAAGGAAGGTTCCAACATTCACATCTTGAGACACTGCGAAAGGTTCCCCAGAGTGATTTAGTCCAACCCCTCCTCCAAGGCTCTAAATGTTTAAAAAGCTTATTAAACAGAGCTACAGCAGTCCTTGGATGACTGGCATATCCCGCCAGTTCCTGCTCCATGCATAAACAGGAATCAGCCAGCAAGACCGTCTGTCTGACACCTCTCTTGGACCTGCCATAGCCCTCCGTACAATACTCCACATCTGGTTCTTGGGGGCTGGGGCTCGTGAATGCTGGCAAGCTCTCCAGCTTCAATTGGTACAGGTCAGTGCACACAACATACATGTGAGTTGCACCTATTTGGGGTTTCTTTTTGGATCGGGCCCTAAGTTAGGTTCAGCGAGAAACAGTCTCCTCTCCCCCCTTTTGTTTTGCAGTTAATTAGCCAAACAGAGCTGCAACATGTTATTTTTAGTAGATTACTGCATTTTATGCCATTTATGTTCCCCTTCTAACTGTCACTACCACCTTCAGGAGAAGGAAAGAGGCACACTCACCACAGACCAGACTCAGAAATCTAAATTGTTTACCCAAGTGGTAGCATCGATGTTGGTCACTGAAGTTTGCCTCCTCACACTCTAATTCCCTCTGCTTCCTTTGAAATAGTTCTTGCTCATACTTTCAAAGTTTGATTTTTAAGTCTTTATCTAACTCAGTAAACAGTGGGAGGTTTGAAACATGTTTAAGTTAGTTTGTTTCTAATAGGGCATGTTAGGGCATTGTAACTTTGTTATTCATTGAAAACAGGGACATTCAATGGATTGATGCTGAAATGTGAATTACACAAACAAATGGTACTGGCAGAGGGAAGAAACTGATTTGTAACTAACTTTTGTCAAAGAAGCCGCATGTAAAAAAATCGGTAAATAAGTTGATCTCAAACTCAGAAACACATTGCGATTCAGTCAGAATCAGTAAATATCAATCATGGTATTAACAGTAACCACTAGGAACTGAGGTATTGCATAGAAAACAAGTGTTATTCTTTTTTTTACAGTTAAACTTTTTTATTAATTTTTCATAAGATATACAGACAAACCTCTTACAGTACAGTACAATGTGAGGATTTTTTTTTAAAAGAAATTGAGGCAGCATATAATAAGAACATTGCTACAATAATACAAGGAGCTTTTGTTTTAAAATATAGTAAACAATACAGGTCATGTAATTAGCATATACTTGACATTTGTAGTGAACTTAAAGCGGATAGTATGATTAGATATGGTTTATATTAAAATGTTACATAATTATATATGATGCTGCAAAAGGAAAAAAGTACATTCGTAAAAGGATTGTGGAGTAATAAAGAACGATTGAGAACAGAGTATAGGAAAGAAAAGATATATAAGAAAGTTAAGAAGAGAGAGAGGGAAACTATAAAAAAAGAAGAAAAAAGGCGCGACTACAATGATGTATCAGTAAAAGAGGAAAATCCATATATATTAAGTCCATACATTGGTGTTGGAAGATTTAGTTGATTCCAAAAAATTAAAAAAGCCCTGCCAACAATTGTTATATAACATGAGTCAGTCAGACAAGATATATGTCATATGGTCCAGAGATGCATATTGCAATAGTTGGTTAATGATACCGGGAAGGGTAGGGATTATGTTGGATCTCCAATGCATGAGGATTGTGCGTTTAACTCGAAGGAAGAGCATATTTAACCATCTGCTCTGCGAATATGAAATTTTATAAGAACGGTGATTAAAAATACCAAGAATGCAATGTTTGGGGTCCAGTGTAAAAGGTTGACCTACCACTTTCATTGCAAATCTGTGAGTACAGTGCCAAATCTTTTGTATGAGGGGACAGTGCCATAAGATATGCAATAAATCCCCATTGGGGAATTGCAGCGCCAGCAATTGTTATTGTTCAATAAACCCATTTTTTGTAATACAACAGGAGTTCTGTACCACAAATGAAGGATCTTGGTTTGAATGAGGGAACTGCATTTATCATTAAAAGATTTGTGACAGGAGAGCCAACATCTGGACCATTGTGCATTGGTGATATTATATTGTAGCAAAGTACTCCATCTGTTTTTAGCATTGACAGAGTAGTCAGAAAGGATATCACAAATATCTTTGTAAACAGTGCTATTTAAATTGGATGTTGTTTTTATCCATTTAGAGATGTGCTTATCATACAGAGAATTGATAGAGAAGGGTGTGAGGTAAGAGTTGCATGCGATGTAAGCTGTAGATATTTCAAAAATCCTGATGTGGAAGATTCCATATGCCTTGTAGGTCGGTGTAAGATTTTAACTTTAATGACTTGGGTTCAAGTATATCCTGCAAAAAAAGAATACCCCTATTTTTCCAGGTGCGACAAAAAATGGGGTGATTATCAAGAGATATATGGTGGTTACTCCAGATGGGGGTGTAAGCTAAGGGTTTGGGGTTAGATTTAATATGCTTGTGAATGATTTTCCAATAGAATATAGAAGCAGCTATGGTAGGGTGAGACTTTAAAGAAGAGGTAAGGGTGTTATAAAGGAAAGAAGTCGTCACATTAAAAGGAGATAAGGATGTTTCCATATTGACCCATAAAGGAGACTGGATGTTGGGTTTGTTAAACCATTTAATTGTTTGAGATGTACGGAAAGCCCATAAGTAGGCTTGGAACCAAGGAAGGCCAAAGCCACCTTTTGACCAATGGGATTTAAGTTTATTATGACTAAATCTAGGTATTTTGCCTTCCCAAATGAAGCTGCCGATAATTTTGTCTATTTTGATAAGAAAACTAGAGGGAAGTATCAAAGGAATATTGGAAAATAGGTATAATATTTTAGGAGTTATAGACATTTTAATGGCGGAAATTTTACTATTAAAAGAAAGTTTAAGTAGCTTCCATCTATCAAGTGTTGTTTGGATACTGGTTAACAGAGGGGAAAGATTAGCATCCCATAATTTATTCAATGTCGGGGTGATCCGAATGCCAAGATAAGATATACCTTGGGGGGCCCAACGAAAGCCTAATGAGTTGTTCATGAGGGGACTACAAAGGGTATTCAATGGTAGCGTTTTGGATTTGTTAAGGTTTAGAGCTAGTCCGGAGTGGGAGGTGAAGTCATTCAGTAGTTTAACTAAAGGTTGCCCAGAACTTTCAAGGTTTTCAAGTAAAATAAGGAGATCATCTGCATATGAGAGTGAAGTATAGTGAGAGTTACCAATAGTAATGCCTTTACTTGTACCGGATTGATGTAGGGATGCAGAAAGAGGTTCCATGGCAAGTATAAACAATGAAGGCATTAAGGGGCATCCTTTTCTGGTGCCTCTTGCTAAGTAAAAGGAGGGGGACAAAACAGACTTTGTGAGAACTCGAGCTGAAGGGGAGGTATACAATAATTGAATCCAAGCACAAAAATTATTTGTAAAGCCAAAATGAGATAGCACCTGATATAGATATTCCCAATTGAGAGAGTCAAATGCTTTCTCAAAGTCAATGGCTATTGCAGCTGCAGGGGTTTTAAGAGTTTTTGCTTTGTGAATTAAATTGAGTAATGGCGAAGATGATCGGAACTGTTTCTATTTTGACAAATCCTGATTGAGAGGTATGGATGAGTTTAGTCATTAAAGATTCTAAGGAGAGTTAATAATTTGTAAGAATTTTTCCATCAGTAAGAAGTGAGATCGGTCTATAGTTTGAAGGAAGAAAAGGTTCTTGTCTTTTTGGTAAGACTGTTATAATGGCTTGCGTCATTGTGCATGGGAGTTTCTTTATTAAGGTTGCTTCTTGGAATACATTGACTAATACAGGACAAAGAGTGTCAGATAGGGTTTTATAAAATCAATAGGGAACCCATCACTGCCAGGTGCTTTACCGTTTTAATGATGATAAAGCAGTTTGGATTCCTGTAAAGTGATTGGTTTATCAAGCATAAGCTTTGTCCTGAGGGATAGGTGGGATAATTCAATTTTTCCAGAAAATGTTGTATTAGGTTGGGATTTGTAGTATTAGGTTGCAGTATAGTTGATGGTAAAAGGATTGCATATACGATTGATTGAAAGGTTGTCTGTGTGTGTCTGACCTGATGGATCTTTAGACCTGCTATATGTCTCTGCATCTGTTGAGTTTTAGCTGGCAAGAGAGCAACTTTCAGTTATCCTTGTTCCCAACAACCGTGTTTAATCCTAAAAAGGGCAAGCTCAGCTTTCCTGGATAGCAACTCGTTAATTTTAATTCTTAATTGTAGAATTTCCACATGAAGCTGTGAATTATGATTGGGTTTATTTAATTTATAGTATTGGGTTTCTTTTTCTTTAAGGGATCTTTCTAAATTAGCTAATTGTTGTTCTCTTAATTTCTTTCTATGCACTGCATAACTAATAGTTTTACCTCTAATAGTGGCTTTTAATGCTTCCCAGATAGTACCTTGAGACATATCTGGAGTATCGTTAATAGAAAGAAAATCTTGAATCTGGGTTTTAATCCAAGGAGTGAATTCAGGGTCTCTGAGTAAAAGTGAGTCTAAAGCCAAGATGGGGATTTAGAAGAAGGTGGACCCCAGAGTAAATGTAAACTGATAGGGAATGATCAGATATAACAATAGGGAGAATTGATGTATCAATAATTTTTCAGTAATGAGGGAGAAGAGAACCAATAATCAATCCTACTATATGATTTATGTAAAGAGGAATAAAAGGTGTAATCTCATTGTCTGGGATGATGTAGTCTCCAAATGTCAGAGAGACCTAAATCCTTCATAAGCATTGATAGATCATTAATAGAATGGGTGGGCATCATGTGATGAGTTCGTCTGTCTAAATATGCTTGTAGTGCTAAGTTAAAGTCACCACCAAAAGAATAGGTGAATTATTTTTATTATTAATCATAATTTGTTGGAATAGATTATGGAAGAAAATGGGTAGAATCAAAGTTGGATGCATATACATTCACAAACATAAGCGGACCTGCTGTGGTGTTTAATAAGGTTATAATCCACCTACCATCCAGGTCTCTAATGATTTTTATGAGAGCCAATTAAGAGATTTATGTATTAAGATAGCAACCCCATGTTTTTGGATGAAGAAGATGACACATATACTTGACCGACTCCAGTCCCTTTTAAGTCTGTCGACATCGCCTGATAAAAGTTTAGTTTCTGTAAGAAAGCAATATGTGTTTTATGCTTTTAAGATAGGTAAGTACTTGTTTACGTTTACAAAGAGAGTTGAGTCCTTGACATTCCATGAATGTAAGATTAGATCACTCATGGTACTAGGATATAAGGTAATTAGTTACAAATGGGAATGAGGGACTCAATACCATTAATTTGGAGGATGTCACAGATTCAAAAGGTAAATATATACATAATAAACAAATGTATGCAGGGCCCTTAACTTGTATGGGTTCGAGATGATTGAGTATTTGTATTCATTTTGTCTCTCAGAGGGAGAGTATAGAGATAGGAATATCAAGTAATTAAACATTAGAACCAACAAACGTTAGTATAAACTCAGTAACAAGAATATTAATTTGAAACTTTTATGAAATGCAGAGCAATAAGAGTTGGTAAATATACCAGGACTCTCACTCTACACTACTAGGCATGTAGAGTAATTAATGAATCTCAAGATATGGTTTACCCTATAATCTTAAGATACTAAACTTTATATAACAGTATATTAAAGAAGTGTAATTGAGATTTGTGCTGAGGTAATTAAAGCATTACCCTGGAAAAAACCAAAACTTCATTCTACCAAATAAAAAAGGATAATTATGTAATAGTGTTAAATTCCAAACATAATGAATTAGCTTGGACCTAGCAATAAGTCCAATATTAAATAACGTATACCAACATGATGGCAGATAATGCTAGATCAGTGTGAGCCAGATAAAAGGATGCCCGATGTGTATTAATCCACATAAGCTAGGTTAGGGAATGCAGTATATACTATAGGTTCATAGTGCATCAGTGTATTGTGGAATCATTTTCATAAGTTCCAATGATTTGGAAGAAAATGGGATGAAGAATAATGTGAAAAAGGCGGACAAACTCAATGTATAGAAATACAATTGGAAGCATACTTGGTGCAAAATCTGTGAGATATAATGGGAATGCACCTGATGCACTACATACCAGAAGTGATGCAAAATAAATATTAAATAAGTAAATGATTTTAGAGTATTTGTCTAATCATCCTCCACATTCCAAATGATAGGATTTATGTAGAAAAATGCTATAATAGTAGGGGTTAAGGGCACACTGATATGAAATACAGAACTCTATATATGTATGTGTGCGCCTGACCACATGGTGGTGCTAAAGCTTATGAAAAATTACAATGTAAATAGCAATCATATATACTAATGTCTGGCACCACACAATGATTAATTAGAAGAGATCTTACAAACATTGTAATATTTATTCTTTCTCTTATTTTTTTTTCCATTGAATACATTGAGAGTAACTCCTGCATGGATTAAATACCTCCAGTGTCAATTGGTTCACCTCCCACAGACAGATACAGGCTTCTCAGCAGCGATAGCGATTTACTGCATTTAAGTGCTCCACACCTGTTGGGTGTGATAGAGACTGCGCTTTGCGGTAAATGTACCAAAGGAATCGAGTGAGGTGGTGTGAAGAGGAGGGATTCTGGCGAGAAACTGCTATACCACATCTAATTATGGGCCATAGTATTTATTACAAATTTTTATTTTTTTTTTTTAGTGTGAAAAAGCCTCAGGTAGTCTTGCTCTTTGATTTTCTTCTCCTTTTCTTTTTCGGTGGTTTAGATGATTTAAAGGGAGAGCTGGACACAAGATCAGCCCAGGAAGAATCTGGAGAGTCATTACCCATTGAGAGCTTCTTCGGGTCTTGAGTAAACATGTCGGATACAGTCTGTCTCAGATCCTACGTAGATGAGTGCAGATCTTCTTGGAGCAGATCTTCTTGGAGTGGGGAGAATTTGTTAGACAAGGTAAGAGGAGTAGAAAATCTGATGTGACGTTCCACATGGGAAGCTGGAGAGGTGGAAATATTATTTAAACAGCAGGTATTATTATTTAGAGAAGAACCAGATGCTTTTTTTTCTTGTATGCGTGCAGAGCTTCTGGCAGGAGCTACAATGGCAGATATGATGGCTGCAGATTTCTCAGGGAACTGAAAGGCAGTTTCAGCAGGAAGGGCAAGACATTGTAATTACGAAGTGCTTGTGCTGGAGCAGGAATGAGCTGCACTAGCATCGCAAGGCAATGTAAGTGCGGGCTGTGTCCAATTCAGAAATTCAGAGAGAGATTCTGGGGTACTGAAATCTCTGGTAGAATCATTCAAAAAAAGACTCATTGTTGCAGGGTAACACAGTGCAAACTTAATTCCACGCTGATGAAGGATCATTTTAATGGGGTTGTAAGCTTTTCATTTGTTAGATAATTTTTTAGAATAGTCTCTGAAAATTAGGATTCTGTTTTCTTGCCAAGTAAGTGCACCTAATTGCCTCGCTTTTTGAAGAATCAGTTCAGTATGTACGTGGTTTAGAAATCTGGCAATGATGGGCCTGGGTTTCTGGTCAGGTCCAGGCCTCGGATTTAAGGTGCTGTGAGATCTCTCAATGGTTAGGTCTTGGCCGGCTGGTAATTTATGCAAAGAAGGAAGTACATGAGTTAGAAGAGCACTGGTATCTCCTAGTTCAACGCCTTCAGGAAATCCGAGAAATCTAAGGTTGTTACATCTGTTTCTATTTTCAATATCATCTATTTTGTCCTGAAGGTTCCTAATAACTCTGTCCTGCTCCCTGATGGTAGCCTGTAATGTGTTAATGGAATCTTCATTTTGAGATGCTTTAACATCAGTAGCGCTGATTTTTTGATCAAGTGCCTGCATATTATTGATATTTTGTTGAGATGCAATTTTTAATACATTGATTTCACTTATTAGTTGCTGGAACATTGCCTCCACTCTATTAAGAGAACTGTTATGTGGAGATGGGTCCACCATTATTGTAGGCCTTAATAGAGAAATTGAAAAGCTGTAGATAACTCGTTCAGTAATTATGAGGCAATAAAAATACTGTACCAGAGCTGTTCTGCGATGTACATATAGTAAGATCTCAGATGTTGGTGAAGGTAGGAAGTCTGGAATCTGTAGGATGGATGATGATATTTGGTGAATCCAGGGAGATGAAGAATCAAGCAGCCATCTTCAGCACAGCGCCCTCTGGCTGTCACAAGTGTTATTCTTGCCAGTGTAGGCACCTACTGTACTTAGATAGACTGGGCTTTTCCCTTCCAAAAGAAGGGATTTAAGTTGGTATACAGCAATTTGTTTATAAATCAGTGAATCACCGTACTGCTCCATATTTGACTGAGCAGTTATAGGCTCCTGTACACTATTATCCACAGAGAGATATTCTACACTGTTCTTCTCCAACTCAGCCAAGATTGTCAACTACTGGAATGCATGTATTTCCTATGGTGCCCTTATTTACTGAAATGTTCTGGAACCCCAATTTAGAAACCATACCAGTTTAACAATTTTTAAAACAGTTCTGAAAATTAATTTGTTGAGTTCACTGTCTGCCTGTTACTGTTTTATATGACTGTTATGAACTGTATTTTTTTTTTTTTATATTTCATGGTTATGTATAGTCTAACATTTTGTTTAGCAAATGTTTGTGACATGGGATGTTCTATAAATGTGATATGCTTCTCACTTAACTTACCCTACAAATTTAAACTTTAAACAAATAAATAAGAATTAATAAATTAAATTAATATATTAAAAATAAATAACAATAAATAAATAAACAAGAAGAGCAGAAACATTCAGGCTATCTAACCTCTTTTAACCAACAATTAAACGGTTCTATGTGATAACGGTGATCGCCATCACAGTGAATGTACATTGCCGAAAACAAAAACAGTGATGTACATGCGCAGTGAGAAAAAATACTTAAGTGTTTCGTGCGGGGGGGCTTTGCTCCCCATACCCCTCACACAGGGAGTTGTGCCACCGCACCCCACCAAATAAAATAACTAACTCCAGGGGGGGCATGTCAGGGAGGGGGCAGAACCAGGACACACAAAAAAAAAAACAGCACAGAAAAGCACAAAAACATTGTGCTCACCCCCAACCCCCAACCCCAAACCCTGCACCCTCCTCACCAGATCCAGCTTCCCTAACCACCGCACCACTAGGCTAGCTTGGCAGCTTCTCCTCTTGCCACCCCTCACATATCTCACGGATAACTTCTGGTATTCTGTCACTGTCCTCTCACCCCACCCTTTCCTGTCGCTACCCTTGCAGGGTAGCCCACAACTGAGGCATTGAGATTGAGTCACTCATATTTTAAGTCGCTCAGTCTCGGTCGTCCTTTTAATGGTATACCCAATTAAACAGACTCAGATTATGAATGCTATTTGTTTAAGGTGCTGTGGGATTACGGAGCAACTGTTGGACAGAGTCCATGTTAACAAAACACTTATCAAAGACTCTATGGGTTTTTTCTGCTGCAGTGGCTCATGCACTGATACAAGTAAATGGGAAGAGGGATACTTACTAGAAAGCTTCTGTGGGTATAACCTTTTTTATGCATCTTTTTATTCTTTTTGGGCCAGATTTTCAAATGCCCCCAAATACCACAAGCCCTGAGTGTGCCGAACATATTGTGCATGTGGTTTATGGCATTCTCCCGGCTGGAGATGAGGATTTTCTATCCCGTGCACCAATTGCCACAAGTTAGACCAGCGTTTCCTGGTCTAACTTGCAGCAATCCCAAGTACCCTTTTTACAGGGCTTGCACCAAATATCTGGAACAAGCTGCCATAAATAGGATAAAGTGTCATAACTGCAACCAACCTACTAAAATCAGGAGCAGTTGTGGCAAAGGTGTTTGCCATGTCTGTGCCAAAAATTGGATCTGAGGCAAGACTTGACACAAGCCCTGCATCACCTTTTGAAAATCCATCCCCTTGCCTTTGGTTAGGGGATATACCCCACATCGGTTTGCTGGGTGCCTGCAATGATCCCAGACTTCTTGCTGCTCATGATAGTTATTTTCTTCCTCTGCGCAGTTCCCTCGTGCCCCCCCTTGACAGAAGTGGACACATAATGACTTCAGCACACAGTGGGGTGCACTCTGCAAACATCTACCACCTCTGCCAATCTGGCTTCAGTGCTGATCCCTGGCTCACCTACCCCTGGGCATTGCTAGGGGACACTGTGCTGCTGGGTGTCCAATTCCCTCCCTCACCAGAGAAGGCAAGCAGTTCGATGGATGCTCAGCCTTCTCTCCTGGCCATCCCTCCAACAGCCCTGGTTCACGCTCGAACCCAAGTCAGCATTGTAAGTGGTAGTGGTAGCATTACCACTGTGCTGGTGGGCAAAATACCTTCTCTAGGAGGAAGACAACTCCTTAACTAAGTCTGAAATTGAAAAGTTCTACAAAAGAATATCTTGCTGTAGGACAAAAGGCTATAGAACCAAGAGGAATTACATTTTATTTTATTTTAGTCTTTGGTAATCAAGTAAGGCCCAATAGGCACACATGCCTTTCTTCAGAGGTGACCTGGGAACACTGGAGAGGTTAAGTAACTTGTTGAGAGTTAGTAAATATGCAAGTGGAGGTTGTGGGAATCAGACACAGTCTGCTGGCTGTACAAAGCTCATTCACAGCTTGTTACTCTAACCTCTAGGCTATACTGCCAGCCCCAATGGGACATGGGCAGCCTGTACAATTTTTCAGTTGGAATCCTTTTTGACAGAAGGATGCGGATTTCTGAAGTAATGTATGTCCCCTGCAGCTTTAATTTAGAATGGGAGGGGGTCTACTGCTATTATCAAAGACAGCCCCAAACCTGTTTTAAGTGTGACTCCTACAGAATCTCATTATAATGTGTCATTGGCAAAAGTGCACTTTCTACAATTACCTGGGCAATGACAGCTCTGCAAGCCCAAATAAAATTTAGTGTTATCTGCATTTTTAATCACTCCTTTTGTACCTACAGTACCCCTTGATCTCTGAAAAAGAGCTGAAGAGATGTAACTGCTTAGATTATGCCCTTATTGGACTTGAGAGTTGTACTGTTGCCAAGCAAACTCTGATTGCTAATGCAGAACTGGAAGCCAGAGGCAGCAGTGCTTTACAGTGCTTTACATGTTCCCCTCCACTGACAGTGATTGAAACTAACAAAAATCCAGTCAGTTCCCATTCTAGGGTTCTTGAGGAGGAAACTATAAATGGCAGTGCAGATCCCCCCACCCACAAACACACACGCAGTTTCATTGCAAGAGCTAAATGGAAATGTATTAACTATAATGAAGGGGCATACATTAGCAGCTATAGTAAAGGATGTACAGCCCAATTTTCTTTTGCTCCTGTTAGGGAGGTAGTATGCTCCTGACATTCTCTGCCATAAGGGGTTTTAGTCTGTCCCTCTTTCCTTTAGCATATAGGAGAATTCCTGCACCCACCACATGATATGTGTAGACCACAAAAACCATGCTGTTATGCAAAGGAAAAGGGGATCTAGCAGTTACTTTGACTGAGTGTTCTGTGGTCAGAACTGTACCAACCTGCACTGAGAGAATGCAGAACTTAGACACAATCTTTTTGGTTTGAAGACTCCTTTCTCAACTACAGAAGGTACTGCTGAGGAAGAGGAATGTGTTGTCTTTATTACAAAACAAAGGGCCAGTAAAAGTGAGGCAGGGGTAACTGACCAAGGTATTTTAAGGTGGGACCACCAGATCAGTATTTACAGTCACATCTAATGCCTAGGAGGTCCCAGCTGAGGAAAACAATGATCAGGTGACAGAAGGATGGCATCTCATTAGAAAACGGAATCAAGGAACCTCAGAACTGAGGTAGCTCAGAGGATGTGTAATACTCCCCGAGTTCTCTGGATGAATGAAAATATTTTTTTCTAGGCAGTGGGAAGATGCCACTGTATAAGACTGGCTGAGTAGAATGTTCATCATCAAATGGTACATAACCCAATGGTTAGACAGAATAAATGCCTGAAGCTGATGATGGACACTCAGATCCCCCTTGGAGAACCCATATAATATATTAAGAAACTGGGAAAACACAAAAGATGAGGTGGCCATGTATACCACTGGGAATTCCCATATCATTTAAAATGTGTGAATATAACTGTAAACTGCACAGGCTTGAAATATTTTCACCATTATGTAATACTCTGTACTATCTGATTGCTTTAATGATTCCTTTTCATAGTGCCCCCTCCAGTTCCCTTCGTTACATCTCCTAATGAGCTCCCGCACATCATGCCTTTACTGGTGAACACATTTGTAAACAACACATAAGTAAAGAAAAGTTGTTTTTCCATGTGGTGTGTGTAATAGACAATGATGAACCTAAGGGTCCTGCAAAGCAGAAAGGCTCAATATACTGCACATGGTAGAAAAAGCCCCAACAAAAAAAATAGACTGACAATGTGTGTGTCTTTTTATACCTATAAAGCATTATATGTGCCCAAGGCATACCGTCAGCAACTTCATTTTAGGTAGCAATGATTAATGCGTATACTATCAGGTCCCTACAGTCTTGCAGTGTTGCATATGCACTTGTTTATCTGCGTAGACTCATTTGTCTGTAATGCAGAATTTGTCTGCAACCTGAAAGGGACAGGGTGTTCTGGGCTTCCTACTAGTCCTTTAGTCCTTACCAATATGATGAAGTGAGTTTATTGATGGACATGAACGGGCCCATGACTGAATGACTGATGTAAGGCCATGATAAACCATAGTCTTAGATCCCTTGAAAAGAGGGTTTAAATATACATTTTTGAGTGTATATGGCCCACAGACTAAATTCCTATGGAAGGAATTGTTTTGGGTCCTCTGGCTTTTTTTTTTATACAACAAGAGTAATCCTTCTTGGTAGGGGGATTTCAATTGCATAGCAAATACAGGGGATAGAGGGAGGTCAAGCGACTGCCTCCAATACGATTTAAATTTCTTAAATATGATCTACACACAGGCAGGTCTAACTGATATTTTCAAATTGTATCACTTTCCCCCAGAACATATCTACAGGGCAGAGCTGTAGCCAGTAGCCAACTTAACAGGTGGTATGTCAAGACAGAGAGAACAACATCATCCATTTCCCTTTAGCCAGAGGACTTTCCAGGTCATTTTGGTAGGCTTTACCCTAAAAAATAGACCTCAAATGGGTGAGAAGAATCCAGAGATTTTCAGCCAATGTTTTTTCAGTTGAGGTGTTGATCAGGAGGTTGTGGTCTTATAAATCTGTAGACAATTACTTATGTGTATTCACTATAATTATGAGGAGTGATAGTATGACACCAACAGAAAAACAGTGGCTTTATTTCAGAAGAGCAGTAGAAGTAAACAGGCCCACAAATGCTGTGCCACTGGTATTTGAAACAGAGGCAATGGATGTATGAACGAATGCCTGAGGTACAATCAGGGGTCAAGTTCCAAAAGCAAGGATTGCTGAAGTTAAGGCTGAAATGCAATCCTTTAATACATCAGGGCCGAATCACTGGAAACTATGAGAGTTGTGGGATTTTCCCCCAATGGACTTTTTTCAGTGCTTTTAAGAATGGAAGGCTGTTATAAATGGGACAAGGTGATGCTTCACTCACGTGATCCTCCATAAACATTCACACAAACTCCAATGACTTGTCATCACTTCGTGAGGTGGACAGCAGCATATTAATTCTGTGAATGAGATGAGGTGTACCAGCAGGAAAAAAAGAAAAGGGGCTAATCGGTGTAATGTAGGAAGTGGTGAGGCACTGGTTGTGGTGTTCACTGATAATGGTGATGGGGTACCTCTTCTGAAGTGTTTGCAGATCATTCCCTCTAGTTCAGGATTTAGGACATGACGATTAATTGACATAGGATTGCAGTCATTTATGAAGCTAGCAGGCCTGAGGAGCAGAATTGATCAGCATAAATTCATTTTGGAAGACTCTTGCTTTAATTAGGTTAGTCACAGTCTGTGACTGTTAGGCATATTTGGCTTAATTGGAGACAATGGCTGCAAGGCATATGGTTTATTTAGGATCAGAGTCTAATGAAAGTAAACTGGCAATGGCAAGTACACTGTAGTGAGGCTGTTACTGTGTCCCTTATACCTAGCAGGTTGCCCTATTTTCATGGAGACTGCCCTAATTTTGCTTATTTTTAACATTCCCCCTGCTTACTAAGGCACCTTTCATCCCAACCCCAGACAAGAGCTGGAATTTTTGCTCATGTGCGAGCCATCACGTATGCACAGAAAACTCTGGCAGACATCTTGGATATGGCTAAGAGAGCCATATTCTACTGACTGGACATTTAAATAGTGCAGTGAATGTGCAGTGATTGGCATTCACCTCCACTATTTAAAAGCCTGGTCAGTATCCGGTAATCCTCCTTTTCTCTACTGTGCTCGCAAGATGACTGCAGTGCTATGCTCGCTGCAGCTGTAAAATGAAAGTCTTCTTAATTAACTAAAACTCTGCTGATTCTGATTTGTGCATACCTAAGCTATGTTTATCCAACCCCTCTTTCCATAGAGACAAAATAGTACAGCATTTTTTCAACTTTGTTGGGTAGCAAGCTAAACCCTTTAAAACCTAACATGACATACCTTCCAATTGTTCGGGGAGGGTTGAATATGATTAATATGATAGCATCTGCATTTTTCTATAGCATTGTTTTAATAGCTATTTGAGTCCAGTTTTGTGAGATTCCCCAAAATTCAGGATTCCCTGGGTCCAAGAATGGTTTGTTCTTTATACAGTAGTTTGGAGACAGGGACAGTGACGTAAACCCAACATTCAGAGAACTCCTCTAGTACCAAGTTATGTTTGGATATCTTTACAGAAGTTTAAGAAATTGGACAGTATGCCTTATCACTGTGTCACATAGAAGGCTGTTAAACAAACTGGGGAGCACGGGATGGGAAAGAAGGTAGTGAAGGGAGTGGAGAATTGGCTGGATAATAGGATGCAGAGGGTGATGGTACATGGCATTCACTCTGCAGAGGGTAAAGTGACCAGTAGGGTACCACAGGGATCAGCGCTGGGTCCAGTCCTCTTCAATGTCTTTATCAGTGATATTGCAGAGGGTCTGGAAGGGAAAATGTGCCTGTTTGCTGATGACACTAAACTCTGCAGCAGGGTGGACACACCAAGGGGAGTAGATAGAATGAGGGGGGATCTAAGGAAACTGGAGGACTGGTCAAGGGACTGGCAGCTAGGTTTCAACACAAAAAGTGCAAGATAATGCACACAGGGCACAAAAACCCAGGAGCTTCATGTCAGCTGGGGGGGATAGCATGCTCTGAAGCAGAGATGCCTTCTCCAGTCATGAATGAATGACTGGATAAAAAAGATGAAGATATGAGACCCAGACAGGACAGCAACACTGACATGAAAGAGAAACCAGGAAGTAGTTATGATGTAATAGTTTTCAGTTCACAGAAGAGGATGAGTGGATATCTGTCCATGCCTCACAATTGGTAGAGGACACCATGCTGATTTTTTTTGTAAAATAAGATATGTGGATCCCTCTATTACTTCAGAAAGTTTTTGATCTTGGTAAAGTAAGGCTAAAGTGATCTGCTGGTGCTTTCTTGAACTTGTTCTTTGTTAGGTGAATTGCAGGACTAAAGACAGAAGAAGAAGTAAATTCTCCAGGTCTTAGGAATCCAGGAATGCTAATGTCATGACTTTATACATTAAGATCAGGGGAAGATCCCAAACCTCCATCTTTTAAGAGGTTCATCAGTTAGAGATATAGGTTATAATCCATAGGCTTTCTTGCAGGATACTGAGGAGTAGATTTTCTCAAACCTTGAATAAAAGCCTTGATTGTTAGAATAAGTAAGAATGTGTAGTATTGGGATGGATGGACAGCCAGATAAATGATATGCATGAGATATATTGTTTGAGTGTTGTGGCTGGCAAGCTAAATGTTGGAGAGCAGAAGGATGCAAATGCAAGAACATGAGGAATAGAATATTTCAGGGGGTCTTTGTACTGAAGGTTGCAGAAAGTAGTGTATTTCAGTATCGAGTGAACAAGGTGACCAAAATTGGGCACCTACAAAAACAGTGACTCAATTACAGCATCTGTGTTCACGGCTACCAAGCAGAGGGGTGACCGGATACTGGGGTGGGCGACATACCATGACAGAAAGTAGCAGGTATACATGTGCACTCACACGCATGAGGGGAGGCATGGAAGGGATGACATGTGGGAGCGGCTGTGGCAGGCAGCTGCTAAGCTGGTCCACTATTGTGGCGGGAAGGGTGGTTGGCTGGGAGGTGTAGGGTACAGGGTTCGGGTCTGGCACCATGCGGGTTTCCTTTTTGCCAGCATGTGGCTTTAATTTTTTTAAGTTTTTCACCCCCCCAACATGCACCCCCACAGGTTGAGAATCTATAAGTAGGGGTGCAGGGGATGAAGACCACATGGGGGATGCTGGTGGCACAGCCCCCACATTACAAATGAGACCTATAGGTATTGGGTGCCATTTTTGTCCATGCTGCAAGTGTACATCGCCAAAATTCATTTTTGGTAATGTACACTCACCGTAACAGTAATCGCTATTCTGTGATCACTGTTATGCCATGGAACCGTGTATTTCCTCCATGCTACTCTGTAGGCATACATCTTGATGTAGTTAGAAAATTCCAGATGGTAGCAGAAGCACAATTGATATATATTTTTAGGTTATTTGCAGCTCTTGAAATGGTGAAAAAAGGAGTAATTTCCTTGTTGGCATGAGACTAAGCAACTCTGAATTGTTTAGACATGTCGATAGTGGGATCAAATGCAGCCAAGGAGATGGTACATTACCTAGGGCTTAAGAATCCAAAGATGGCTAAGCTCATAACCTATTGTAAGTGTTGAGTGGTTAGTGAACTAGAGACTTCATCCTGTAAGAGATTTGTTAGTTTGCAACATAAAGCATGGACTACTAGCTTTCTTAATGGCAGTCCTTGAAAAGTAAATTTCTCAGGTCTTGAAGGAATGCTTTAACCATTGGATTGGATAAGTATGATCTAGGACAGATGGATATTAAGGTAAACTGAATGCCTAATATAGAGTATATCATCTGATTGTACTGACCAACAGGTCTAATGCATGACAGCAGTAGAAGTAACTGACACGCTGAGTGCTTGGAGCAGTACAATGTGGCCAAAAGGCTATCTGCTTGTGAGAAAAACTATGAGGCCAACAGGCTGGATACTTTTAAACAGTATGATGTGGCCCATGGGTCAAACAGTTGTGAGCAGTATAACATGGCTGAAAGATTGATTGGTTGGGAGCAGAATGATGTGATCAACAGGCTGATTGCTTGTAAGCCATATGTAGATCCTAGGATGATGGAGGAGTAGTCACAACTTCATCAGCCAGAGGACGGAAGTTCTGAATTGTATAAAAAATGTCATGTTGATCTTCTCAGTCAATGCGGAGGAAGAAGGTTGACCTATATTTATTACAGCTAAGGCTGCTTGGTTATCTGATGAGAATATAATACAACAGGTTGATTGTTCCAAAAGTGAGCTAGAGCTAGAGATAGATGAGATAAAAACTTTATTTTTATACAGGAATATTAGTTGTTAGGATTATACAATCCTGTTCACAACAGAGTCCTGTTGTATTGCATTTAAGTTACTCATAAACATATTACATAACATAAGACACATCATAAACAATACACAAGTTACACTGAATGCAGTTTTCAGTTATCTTATAAAAAGGATCCCATTTATCTATGTACTCTATATACTACAAACATATCAAAGTGCATTTCATCTTTCAACAGGTACAATTTCAAGTTCTAAAAGGCAAATAGAGCACAGAATAGTTTACACAAATACCCTTACTAAACATAGATTATGTACAGCTATATCTAAGCCAGTGAAAAAAGAATTAAGGTTTAGTGGTAAGAATCACATAATTATCCAAAAGTCTTAGCAAGCTAAGCAAGAATCATGTACAGCTGCATCATATCTGATTAAGATTCAAAATTTCAGTTTTAAAGGTCACTTGATCATCTAAAGATCTTATTGGAGGGGTTAGTATATTCCAGACTTTGGCTGCCTGATATGAAAGAGAACCATTACCATATTTGTTGTTACTTCTAAATGGACAAATTCTGTGTTTATACACAGATCTTGTTAATTCACATTACCCTTACTATCTTTGGGAAAAAGAGTTTGCGTAATGTAATGATCAGGATAAGATGTTAATTTATATATCACTATTAACCAATTTTTTAAGCAACCCATTTCTAAAGACTGCCGATTTAATTTTATAAACATATTACAGTGATGGGTTCTACATGTACACTGTATGGCATATCTAGCTATTCTGTGTTGCACCCTATCTAATCCAATCAGCAGGTACTTATTCACTGTTCTGTAAATTAAATTCCCATAAGTCAGTGTTGGCACAATCAACTGCTTAGCCACTTTTTTCCTATCCTTTATTTGTAAACACTTGGTGGTTCATCTTAAGGCTCCTAATTTCTTACTCACCTGGTAGTTATATGAATATCAAAAGTTAATGAAGAATCAAAGGTCACCCCCAAATAGCAGTAATTATCCACCTGGTCAAGGAGTTCATTTGTGTTTATGAAAATATGAATCTTAGAATTATTTTTCTTGTTTGTTTAACATTCATCAAAAGCCCATACCTGGTGAACCACTTCAGCAAAATCTGTTTGGAGCAATAACTGGAGATCCAAAACAGAACTCCCAGTGGCAACAATTGCTGTATCCAGGTGAGAGTGGTTGTTGCAAAAGGGGTAAAGGTTAGACAAGGAAGACATGGATTGAAAATGAGGAATATCTTGATTTCTAATGGCCTTGAACAAAAAAATCAAAATGGGTCACAAAGTGCTCAGAACTATAAGATGGGTTGCAATGAGGAAATTTCAATTTTTGAATCTGAAGCTGTCTCTTTACAGACATGGATATGCCATTCCAGTCTAAGAGAAAATGTGGGCACATGCTGAGGTCTGAAACAAACTGAAGCAATTATGGTATGTTGATAATCACAGCAGTGCCAGTGACTAAAAGTGTCACATTAAGAAGAGTATGAAACTTTTTCCTCAGGGAATAGTCCTCATTGCAAATTTGAGGTGTCATCATGAGGATAACAGCTTTTATTTTGTGCAGGATCATTTACACGAGTCCAGACCAGAATGTTGAGCAGTTTGTCTAGAGACATCTGGATCTACAGAAGCAAACTGAAGATTTAAAACAAATAACTGAGGTGAATAGCATGGAATGAAATCTGGTATGGAAGCCTTTTTTGAGGATGGACAGAAGAAACTGTATCAGATTCAAGTGGACGGCTGAAGAACAACTGCTGGAAATGAAGAATTCTAACTGGAGTCAAAGAAGGCAAATGTCAGCTGTGGCTTTGATTAGGAAAGATGCAGGAAAGTAGTGGCAGACCAGCTTAGAGGGGACGTCCCAGCAGTAGCGCAGCATGTAGCAGAGTGCATGGTGCTGCAAAGCAAGCAGATTTGTTGACGTTGATGGAGTTGTGGGATATGAAGAAAATACAATATGCCATCCTTTTCATCCAAAAGATTAATTGGTGGATGAAACTTGTTCAGACATTGAAGTATAAGATTAATGGGAATTTGGAGATGGACAGGAGTCATGAAATGGCAGGACAGAAGGCTGCAAAAATGAAAAAGTGACCTGCATATAGAACAGGCAGGACATGTTGTCCAGAGAAGTGTCTGCAATATAAGTCATTTTTCAGAACTTCCCAGGATACTTGTGATTTAACTCTCAATAGATATGCAGCAGTTTTGGGCAGAGGTTGACCAGTGGCAAATATAGAAGCACCACCGTATCTGATAGCAAGAGAAAGTTGAGAAGCCATAGACAAGTCATCTGATAGGTTACTAATAGGGTTCAGGAGGCTGAGTCAGAAGCAAGGCTGTCTGATGGCACAACAGCAGAGAATGGAGGGTGAAGGAGGAGGAGTCATTATTGGAACAGGAGTATTACTAAGAAGATCTGGAAGCCATTTTGAAGGACCCAGATTTGACCGTTGACTAGAAAGTCTGGATTCCAGGATGCCATTCTGAAATTAAACCAAGCTATGGCTAAACCCACTTGGAGAATGAGAAGCCATTACTCATCAAACTGAAATGATGCAGGAGTGGTAGTAGGAATAGATACTGGTGGTGAAGGTGAAGCTAATTTTGCTGAAAATGCTGCGAGACACAAATTAAACAGTTTCTGCTTCCTGGCAGAGGAAGAAAAAGTGGATGTTCAATGATCAGTGTGCAAACATCAGCTTGGGAAAAGTCCATTCCTTAATGCAGAATTGAGATTTCAAGGAGGCTTCCTGTGAAGAATTTAGTGGATGGCAGACTGCCATGAATTCACGTTCTCTGGGTTAAAAATGATTGAGTGAGTGATGATGAGGTTTGTGCTGATTACCGGGAAGGATTTTAAAGAGGATCAGATGAATTTGAGAGGAGCTCAGGGTGTTAAGCTTATTCTGTAGAGGTAACCGCTACAGGCGAGTGACCCTCAGCGTACTGAGTTATGCTCTGAGAAAGAGACCCAGTTCCAAGTGCTGGATTGGTCCAAGTACAAGGGCAGATGAGGCATATGGCTGCATTTCTTTGGGATACAAATAAAGGCCACAAGACAGATATCCAAAAGCAGCAACTGAGGGGAAAAGGGCTGTGGCTGGATCTCCCAAGGAAAGGAGACAGATCTATGTAAGCAAAGAAAGATGGCAGCCGAGATGGGCTGTGGTCTGCAGAAGCTCTGAGATGAGATGAGCTCCATTAATTGCAACAGAACAGCAGTGATAGTTTTATTTTATTTTATTATGCTTGTTTAATTTGATTTCTGTTGGTTTATTTTAATCTTCATTTTAATTTTTGTTGTCTTTTTTTCTGCATGGGACATTGTTGGACTTTTGGCTTTAATCCAGGTTGATGATTTGTGAAGGGGACATGTTAAGTGACATTGGTATCCACTCCTGTTAAAGCTTCAAAATCATACTCTTTGGGAGTCACAAACTGGTCAGAGTTGAAGAAACTTTAAAATACCTGGGTTGGTGTAATCCTGGTTGCAGAGGGAAGTGGCGTGAGGAGCTCAGCGACTGACATAGTTGAGTGATCTTGACAATGGACTGCAGTTTGGAAGAACCCCATGGAAGGGTGTACTGGAGTGACTCAGCAGTGAATGCCGGTTTGGTATCAGGGTAGTTTCATCCTGGTCCCCGACCTTGACCTGGTGGTGTGCCGCAGTGCCATTGTCGGTAGGCATCTGCATCTGCGGCACTTCTGATCCACAGCGTGTTGGCTGGTGAGCTGCCAGGGTAGTGGTAGGGTCCAGGGAGAGGTGGGTGTTCCTAGGGGAGCCCCTCAAGTGCCAGAAACACTATGCTTTGAAGCAGTATTTTTCCCTAACTTTCCAGCTTTATTGGAGATCTGTATCTAGAGTCGTATCATCGCTGGTTCCCTTTCGATTGTGCAGCCAATGAGTAAGAAAAGGCCACGAGCAGTGGTATGAGCTATTCCATTTCTGCTCTGACACTTTAAGTGTGATGTTGTGACTTTCAAGAGCATTGTAGAGTAATTATTTTATTAAATAACTGGGCCTATGGTTGGTCTTTACGTGGTGGTGAGAGTCCATGGAGAACTGAAAATTGGCACTGTATTTTGGTAAATGTGACTTTGGGATTTTAAAGATACTGGGGTCTAATCTTTCTCCACTCTCTATTTCATCTCTATTCTGTTGGACCTTTCAGAGTGAGAATCCTTTGGGTCTGTAAACGGACAGCTGTTTTGTCCTAGGAGGTGGGAACTCCGTGGACTAAAACTTTTCATATGAACTTTTTAGAATGGACTTTGCTCATAATAATTACTTCCTTAATATCTGAAATAATATGTAATTGCAACTAAAATTAATACAAAGTTAATTCTATTAATTGTTTGGGGATTGAATGTGTAGGTTTATTTGGGGTTAAATGTGCAAGTTTATAATTATTTGATATTGTATTATTGGTTTTATTAATTGGGGTAGGTTGGGAATTGTGTGTTTGTTGTGAGAGTGGTTTGGAAATTGTTTGTGTGAGAGTGTGTGAGTTTATTGGTTTGATTTCTACCTGCTCCTGCTATGTTAGAGAATGTGCTGGGAAGGATTAAAGATGGTCATGCAGTATTCCCCCACTAGGCTCAGGGAACTGTGTCCTTTTGCATGCCCCTCTTTACCACTGGAGGCCTATTTAAGGTGTTGAGCTCTAGGGATAGTTAGAAGGTGAAGGAGAAGGGGGAGAGCTGGGCCTGGTGGGGGAAGGAAAAGGGGGCGAATTGAGGTACGGGGACCAGAAGATGCCCTGGGGCAACATGGAGCCAGGACAGAGGTATTCCCTGTCTTGTTCCCATTCCCAAGGGCTCCATAGTTAATGGACAGGAGCTGAGGTCTTCATCGACAACCCATCCTATTCGGGTGGTGTTATGTAATGTCAGATCTATTAAGAACAAGACAGCTATTATAGCTGATCTTGTTGGAATGGATCTGACATGCATCACTAAGACCTGACTGGATGATAATGCAGGCCCTATATTGGCCTCTGCTCTTCCAGCAAGGGTTCTCGGTGATACACTGCCCGAGGTTGGATTGCAGGGGAGAGGGGTTAGCCATTATATTCAAGATGGAACTGGGCCTTGTGGATGTGACAGTGGGGCCCACCTGATCCTTCGCGTGTATTCTGGTAGAGAGAGTAGTGTGTGGGATACTCCTCATCTACCATCCACCCGATGATGGTGGAGAATTCCTGAAGGAGATAGCAGACTTCATTGTTGACGTGGCACTGGAGGCCCCCAGAAGGTTAATTCTGGGGGACTTCAATTCCTGGGTCAACGATGAACTCTCACAGTTTGGTCAAAGTCTCCTCCAGCTTATGACTATGCTGAGCCTTACACAAGTGGTTCCCTCCGCTAACCATATAGGGGGTCACTCATTGGATCTGGTGTTCCTCCTGGGGATGGAGATCACGGATTTGAGGGTGAGACCAGTCAGTTGGTCTGACGATCACACCATAAGGTTCAGTTTTGGGGCCTCCCCAATGGGCCTGCCCCTACAAAGATGGTCCAGTACCGCCCTTTAAGGGAGGTTACCCCAGAAGGTTTATCAGTGGTGCTGGACCCATCGGGATTGTTGGATGAATACACGACTCCAGAGGCTCTAGTACTGGCCTATAATAAGGTGGTGGGAGATGCCCTGGACATGATTGCTCCTGTTTATGTTCAACCCCTTGGTTTGATGGTTCTTTGAAGTAGTTGAGGAGAGCTGGTCGAAGGCTAGAGACAGCATGGTGGAGGTCCGGCCAGATGATTGTCAGACTTAGACTGATGGAACATTATAAGGGCTATCAATCAGAAATCACCAGTAAGAAGGCAGAATTCCTGACTAGGGAGATTTCTGATGCACAGAATCGACTGTCTCAGCTGTTGACAGATTGCGCAATCCAATCTGTCTCCAACCCAGAGGAGCCTTTTCTCAGGCCAAGTACGAAAAGTTTGCTCGATTCTTCACAGATAAGGTTGCCAACATCAGGTCTGGCATTTGCCTGGCTCTCCCTATGAGGGATTATGGAGGTCGGTGGGAGATGGTGAGCATTCAGTCTGTCTGGACGGACTTTAGCCAGCCAGAATTCACAGACATTGTAAAGATTATCCAGACTTTGTGCCTAACCAGCAATAGTTTGGATCCGGGCCATACACCCCTATTAGTGGGTTGTGTAAATGTTATCTACCCAATCCTAGCTAAAATTGTCTGGTGTTCAACTTACAGTTCCACCACGGCCCAAGCAGCAGCCTAAACGGAAAGCTCCTCTACAGATGGGCAATAAAAAGTCCATTTTGCTATGCAATTGACCCCTTCAACTCTTCAAAATGCCACCGAAAGGGAAGGACAGCAATAAGCCTGTGGAAAATCAATCAGATCGGACCCAGATGCCATTAGATGGCTCCCTATATCGACTACTATCCCAGGACAGAAGCCACAGCCCTTCTCCACCATGAGCTCAGCAACAGGCCTCAGGCCCTGGGAATGATGTACGCCAACAAACCACCACTGGTCTAGACACAATACTGGCAGAAATACAAGCGCTGTGCAAAGAAAACAAAACAGAATTTCAAAAATTACACCTTAGGCTCTCTGACTTGGATTCTTCACTGAAGGAGGTAGATAACAGAGTCTCATTGTTGGAAATGGACTCATTCATAGAGATTCCTTGGTCTCTCTTTTTGACCACACCAACCTAATACGAGCAAAGTGCATAGATTTAGAGGCTAGATCAAGGAGGGATAACCTAAGGCTATTGGGATTATGCAGATTCCACCTCTAGACCACGCCAAATATTGATGAAATTCTCAAACTATCACACTAAAGAAGAGGTTCTTCGGCGGGCTTGACAGCAAAAAGAAATCACATATAATGGTGCCAGACTGTTCATAGATCAGGATTATCCCCTCAAAATCCAGAGAGTGTGATTACTATATAGACCAATTATGAGAGCTCTGCACAGCACAAAAATACAGTTCCAGAACCCCTACCCTGCTTAAATGAAAATATTTTGGGATGAGGGTCCTCAGATGTACCAGACTCCAGAAGAAGCTGAAATAGCCCTTAAAGATTGAGGGATCCCACTGGAGAGCAGACCAGAACAAAGAAAGTCCGAAGCAGACACGAACCTTATACAGTTGTGTAAACTGCTCCCAAGGGGACAAGACAACTTGCAACAGGGTGTATCCTCATTTAGTTCCCTCAGAAACCACCTTGGAACAATGCAGACTACCTTCCGACAACAGAGAACAAAAGATCGAGATGGTACAAACAACTGATTAACTAATACTGTGTTTGAAGGTACTTTTTAAAAATTTTCTTGGCATCCTCCAAGGAGACTCAGTGATTTTTTAGCACAGCTGGTGCTGAAGATGTGAACTGGGACTTTGGGGCGGGCGAAGTAGATGCGACATGGCAGGGCATTGAAATCACGCTGGATGCACCTGCTGCTGATTGCCCCTTAAAATTTAAGTGCCTTTAGAGACTGTTCCACCCTGGCTCTTAGATGCAATGGTTCTGAGACTGTGGAGACCCAGCCGTTTTGATCGGACACTCAGATTTAAAGGTGGATCCAAACTGATAATTTTGCATCGCAGAAGAACTTTTTTTTACTATTGGAAGCAGAGTAAAAGGGGGGAGGGGCTTATTTAGATCTGGACTATATAATGGACCTCGGGACTTGGAGACACTGTTAATGATTGGGGAAAAGAAAGAAGAGAAAAATGAAGATCGGGAGGGAGAGGGATGCATTGCTATTTCGGTATGTCATAGTAACTCCCATACATTTAGAAATGGAAGATGCCTTATGTGATGGAAAAGTGGATCCTTACAGAAGGATGCCCGTCTGTGGGGGGGGGGAGCTGAGAGAAGCGCAGTTACAATGCAGCTGGGTCAGTGGTGGATTTTACTATTTCTTATAGAGCAATGGTTTCAGCTCATTTCCATCGAGTAAATTGTCCCGTAGCAATCCTCTTAGTGGAGGACACCCACCATGCTACAGCTCTGCAGGTGTCTTTAACCATCTCAGAGAGAGGGTGCTGAAATTTCGGTGCCCCTACCTTGGAGGTGAATTGTGCAAAATGCATTTTATAGATAAATTTTATTTAGATAGTTGGTTCTATACAAAGTTTGTAATGTTTGTTAATGTTATGATTGTTTTTTATTTACTGGGTACAATTTTCTTTCCCGACTTCAGAGACTATTTAGGAGGAAGTGGAGAGGGAAGGGGCCCTACCTTTGGCCAAGGTGCAAACCGACAAAATCTCTTAAACAGATATGGGAATCAAAATACTGACATATAATGTCAATGGTCTAACAAGCTCGATTAAACACAAAAAAAAAGTACAATATATAAAATAAATGAAACCAGATAATATTCTCTTACAGGAGACACATCTGTCTGTAAAAGAACATGAGAAATTACTGAATATTGGTTATTCAGAGGTCAGCTTTTCTTCTTATAAGCAGGGCAGACACCGAGGGGTTGCCATATTAGTTCCAAGGTATGCCCCCCTTGAAGTTACAGAGATGGTACAGGATAGTAAAGGGAGATATGCTCTATTAAAGAGCTTCCTTAATGGACACAAAATTACTTTGGCCTCGGTATATGTGCCTCCTAATTCTTCCTTCGAGGTATACGGAAAAATATTATTACTTCCAGCTGAGAAGGCAGAAGGAATGACCATTTTGGGAGGTGACTGGAATATGACCCTCAATCCTGTCAATGACACCACTTCCAGAATTCCTTGGAAATCACATAAAATCATAAAACAAGTTAGGTCCCTTTTAACAAGATTAGGACTACAGGACGCGTGGACTTTCTTAGAAGGTCAGAGAAAGGATTTTACTCATTACTCCACCACTTATCAGTTATACTCCAGATTAAACTATTTATTTTGTCCAGGGACTCCCTTGGATGAGCACAATGATGTGAGATAGGCAATCTCGGATTGTCAGATCATACACCCTTAACCCTGACAATAGATCTCTCCATGCCACAAAGATCCACATTTTGGAGACTAAACCTATCACTTCTTAATGATCCTGAGGTTTTGGAGCAGATCCCACAGGTAATGATTCAGACTATGCAGAAGAATGAGGCTAGTGGAGTAAGTAGGGGGATCCTATGGGACACTATTAAAGCTGTGGTCTGGGGCAAGCTGACTGAAGTTGCCACGGCCAGAAAAAGGCAAAGGGCTGAAAAACAAAAACAATGGGAAACACAAATAAAAATCTTGGAAGAGCAACAACAAATCAGACTTGATAGGGAGAGGGGAAAAGATCTTAAGAAACTGAAAACCCAATTAAATAAATTGCTGGACCTTAGGGTAGAGAGAAATCTACATTTTTTGAAACAAAAGTACTATGAGGGAGGTTCCCAGTTCTTATGGCTTTTAGCCATAAGACTTAGGGCCAGACGAGCCCGGGCTCAGATTACTCATGTAGTCTATCCCAACACCAAAAGAAAAGCTACAACCCTCCCCCACATATCAGAAACTTTCATGGAGTACTATCAAAGGCTCTATGCCCCACGAGCAGATCCAGAGCCAGGAAAAATTCATACTCTTTTGAATGATTGGGGACTACCACAGATATCTCAGACTTGGAACTCCCAGCTTATGGCCCCTATCACTACTGAGGAGATTAACAGGGTGACAGCAGAGGGAAAGACATGCAAATCCCCCGGCAATGATGGACTTTCCACAGAGTTCTACGAGAAATTTCACCAGACAATTATCCCATTGTTGAAACTGGCCTATCAGAAGATGTTCAAGGAGTGAGCAGTCTTACCTCCTTCCTGGAGACAGGCGGTAATATCCATGGTGCCCAAACCCGGCAAGGACTTAACAGCGTGCTCTTCATACTGACCGATTTTGGTTCTGAATGTGGACTACAAATTTTTTACATCCATATTAGCCAGACGACTCCTATCAATAATACCAAATCTGATCCCTAGAGATCAGATGGGATTTATACCTAATAGACAAGCTGCAGATAATACCCGTAAAACAATACATATCATAGACCATTTAATTAGGAGCAAAGAGGGGGCACTAATAATCAGCCTAGATGTGGAAAAAGCATTTGACCAAGTAAATTGGAAGTTTTTATATGAGATACTTGCCGGGTTTGGGTTCACAGATACCTTTAGAGCTACAATAGCAAGGTTGTATACAGACCCACAAACATATATATGCGCTAATGGGATGATTTCCGGAGGGATTACCCTGGGGCAAGGCACACAGCAGGGATGCCCTTTGTCACCCTTGTTGTTCTCCTTTTATATCAAGCCCCTGGCCCAATGGGTAAGGACAGATCAGAACATAGAGTCCAATTAGCAGGGACGGAACACAAGATCGCGATCTATGCGGATGATGTCCTTTTATATTTGACATCTCCAGACATTTCCCTGCCTAGAGTGATGGACATCATAGAGGAATATTCTTTATTGTCAGGGTATACACTTAATACCACAAAAATAGAGATTTTAAATATAAATTATACCCCTTCACTGGCCCTACAAGGAAAATATACGATGAGGTGGGATTTGCATACTCTTAAGTATTTGGGTGTTACCCTAAGGGCAGATACTAACTATTTATATCTAGATAACTATAAACCAATAGTAACACAAATAGAAACAGACATAAAAAGATGGCTGATTCTTCCTTTCCCCATGTATTCCAGAATCCAAATGATAAAAATGAATATATTACCTAGGATTTTGTACTTGTTCCAATGCGTCCCCATTGCATTATCCCAAAAATGGTTTAGGGACCTCCAGGGAATGATATTTAAGTTTATTTGGGCCAACTGGAAACCTAGACTACGTAGAACCCTTCTAATGGCAGATAAAAAAAACAGGTGGCCAGGCTGTACCAGATATTTTAGAAAATATTGGATTGCCTCCCAAGTGAAGCATGCCCTTCTCTGGACACATACTCCTGTGTGGATACATTGGCAAGACATAGAAACCATCCTTTTACAGGGTGACACCCTATCCTCATGCCTCTACCAGCCCTCTGCCCAAAGATCTCCAGTAGTAAAAGAATATAGAGCTATACAGACTATTCGAACAGCTTAGGACATGTTCTACAAACACCCTAACGTTAGAACAGATATCTGGAAATACTGCTGGCTAGTGCATGCCCCGGACTTCCTACCAGGTGGTCTGGATCCTTGGTACAGATGCCAAGTGGTGAAGGGGTTCATGTACCCTAAGCAGCTTATGAGAGGGGCACTTATGTTCACTTTTGAGGAGTGTGTTTAAAACTGGGATGGACTGAGAAAGACAAATGGCATTATTTACAGATATCTACGTACATCCATAGGAAATCAAGAATTATGGCACAGAATCCCACAGACCTCTCTGGACACATACTCCTTGTGGACCTGTTTTCTGTAACCACCTCCGAGCCAATGATTATGCAGATATATCAGTTTTAAATGCTCACAAAGCTAAGACAAGTCAGTATATTATCACAAAATGGGAAGGGGAATGGGGAGCCCACCGCTCACTTTTAGACTGGAACAAAATCTGGGGTAACCTGGCTAAGGTGACTTCCTCTCTATTATGGCAGGAATTCTCCTAGAGGATAAAAGTTAGATTTTTTTCTGACCCCAGATAGGGTGACAAAGTGGGACCCAGCCACATCCCCTACTTGCTGGAGACTGTGTGGGGAGCAGAGGGCTATCCCGTCCATATATTTTATTCCTATTCTTTTTTAGACACCTTTAAGAGACAAATACAAGAACAGTTGAAGAAATTATTTCAGAAGAATCTCTCTCTCTATATTATCTAATATTTGGTCTCCCCATGAAGAGTACTAGAGGCATCACTTCATTATATCTGTGGTACATTTGTACTATGGCCTACATCGGTTAAGAGAATGCCTGACTGTCGAGAGAGACAAATCTGATTTTAAAACAAATCTTTTTAACTAAGCCTTTCCAGATGAATTTTAAGTAAATGGATGCATTTGTTATGTTTTATTGTTACTTAAACTGTTTGCATTGTATTTTAACTGTAAAATGCCTTGGCTTTGGAAAGGCAATATATAAATAAAGATGTATTTACTTACAGTTGACCAGCAGAGGAAAACAAAAAGCTGGGAACTAGACTGGGATAGGAGACCTAAAAGAAACAAGCAATAAGACTCCAAAAGTACATCAAAGAGGGCTGGGCCCTATGTTTTCTGCAATTCTGGGATTGCAGCAGCTGCCACAGAAACATGGTCTTGCCACAGAAACAAGCCTTTGCCACAGAAACAATATTTTGTGGTGCAGTAAAAATAGCCATTACCACTGAAAACCTCAACTAAATGGCTAAAAAGATTATAAGCAAGCGTAAAATGGCATTAGTGTGAGTTGTTGGCAGCTTCATTATATATCCACACACCCCCGGGTTACAGAAGTCAGTGGGGCCACACTTTTCCAATCCACTGGCACTCAGCCCTGACGTTTATGACCCTTATGGCCTTCTACAAACACTGAGGGAGCTTCAGGAAGTCTATTTCATGAGATGGTGGTTCTACTTGCCAATTGCAGAACTGTGGAATGAAAAAGTATTAGTAATTATTGCAGACAAAAAAATGGGAGGCTTTCGGGACCTTTGTTTAATTTAAAATGGTCCAGTTACTCTCTAGCCTCACAGTAAATCTGCATAGAGTGGTACAGAAGAAGATATGGAAACCAAGTGGAATTGACACAAATGACACCACTGGTGTTGAACTGCACTAGCAGGAGGAAGCAACTAGAGCAGCGTTACAGCACAGACCATCACCACCAGGCTTCAAGCAAGGGGGTTGGAGGGAGTAGTTGGAGAAGTACTATTCTGCAACCAGGCAGTGCTGGTCTTCAAGCAACTGATCAGGCAGGGGGATAAATTCTCAGGAGCATAGCTGTGGTAAACCAGCACTGGGCTGGTGGGAGGGAGCCATGGGACAATAAAACAGACTGCAGCTAAAAAAAAACAAACTCTTCAATTCCCCGATGCCCTACGTCCAATCCAAATCATAATGCCAGAATTGTTTTGCATTGCCTTGCCTGTGCATCTGCCAAAATGCCCCAGGCTGCCTTTTCCTCAGCATTCTTTCTGGGTAACTAGATTTTATTTTGGGGCTCATTTGAGTTGCCAGAGAAAGTAAAGCTCATCGCAGAATTGCAGCAGAATCACCACAGAGTTGATGATAGCCTGACTGCAGCAAGCATGATGTCCTGCCGCAGAATGTGCTGTAGGTCCAGTTTGCTGCAGTGAACAGGGAGCCCTGAAAGAGGACTGTACAAGCAGCAGCAAAAAACAGCACACAACATACGTGGAGACAAAAAAGAAAACTGAATATGTCAGTAGCGCACAACTTATGTGGAGAGAAAAACTAAAACTCTATATCAACATGCTGCACACGTAAGTTTATTGTGAGTCTGGCCGCCTGACAAAGACGAGTAGGTTGAAGCACTGGTATTATACACCAGTGGTTTCCCATGTAATGTTTTGTTGCATTTTGCAATAATCATATGTATGTAGTCAAGCCGTAACTCCGGCCATGCACAGCACTGCAAATTCACAGTGTCACGGCTTGAGTTTCAAACATGGATTTACCTGTGATACTCCCCTCATTTTGGAGAAAGAAGTACAATGGTAAGTTAAGCTTGTGTTTTATTTATTTATTTAAAATCTTGGAATTACAACCGTTGAGTCAGAGACTCATTTCCAAAGGCTCCACGTCACTACAAAATACAAACATAGGTAAATACAATAGACAGTACGATACAATATACAATGCCAGGGCAGTTTGATGGCAAGTTTACAGCATGAAACAGTATACTGAGATGTCTAACACAGAGTTGAGGCTGTAGGCTATGGGCAACATAGTAAACAGTACAATACAGGGTACAGTGCTAGGACACATTGACTTCCGGTTACAGCATGACCATTTTACAAGGATGTCCTGACCAGTTTACAAGGATGTCTAATACATTGTTGTGGCTGTTGACAGTGCATAGAAGAAATCTAACAGAAAGAGGTCAGTTAGTGGCCAGAGAGTGAATCGGGGGACAGTGCACATGCCTACTATGCTTGGCTGGAGCAGAGTAAACTGGGTAAGTTAGGGGAGACAGGTAATGCAAATTCTAGAGCAGTCTGTTGGGAGACTTTGTCCGAGTGCCTGAGCAAGAATTGCAGGCCACTGACTGTGAAAGAGGTTATGTGGCCATTCTGAGCAGCTGGTGAAGACACTGGTGGTGGACTTAGAGGGTGCAGGTGCGGGTGGCAAGGAGGTGGGTCTTGAGTGCCTTTTAAAGGGATGTTTTTTGATGGTTAGAGACCAATGGCAGGAGCGCGTTGAAATAGGAGGGAGCCCTGACCAGAAAAGACCTCTGGGTGAGTGTGGTTCTGACTCGGGGAATGGCCAGCACAGCTTTGGTCTAGCTACGTGTGTACACTGTGGGGGAAGAGAAGATTAGGGAGGCAGATAGGCCTGGGTGGGTGAAGCCAAGGAGGTATTTTTTTGGTCAAGAGGCAGGACTGGTAGTGGACCCTCTTGTCAAATTTCAGGATCTGAGCAATGGAATAAAGCGTGCATGTGTGTGTCATGCAGTCTGCAGCAGTTGAGAGCCTAAAGGCTTTGTTAATGACCACTTTTATTTTACCGATAGCTGTTGCATCTGTGGCAGCATAGACCAGCAACCCATAGTCAATCAGAGACACATTACTGAGGAGGTTGTGGCTAGCAGCAGTGCTTCTGGCGTAAGGCAGTCCTTATGGAAATAAAGAAGACCAATGCGTGCATTGGTAGCAGATGTGAGGGTGTTGATGTGTGTGTGGAAGGAGAGGGCAGAGTCAAAGAAAACCCCTAGATATTTATAGGACAATGTAACATTACATAGATCAAAGTTTATCTCATGGGGCTCAGAATGAAGAAAACTAATCAAAGGATGAGCTTGCCAGTGCTTCACAGCCATTTCCATATATAAGTATGCAGAAATGTTGGTACGACTCAGATAAGAGGGGTGGTCACCAGGATCACATTCTGCATTCAAAATTAGAAAAAAACATATTTTTAGACATCCTGTGCAGATATATGCATTATAGGGCCATTAAGAAGGCAGCAGGGAGTGCAGGTACTTTTGTGGAAATGGGATAAAAATATCAGTCAAAAGCTGACAGTGTCTCTTTAAGTCTTTAATTTGTCTGTACTGCAGAGGCTGCAACAAATGGCAGCAGCAGTAGTTTGTCTGGGGCCATCCTCCCCCTGGACCGGGAAGGAGGAAGGAAGGAGGATGATAGAAACTTTCAAGTATCTCAAGGGAATTAACAAAGTACAAGAGGGTAGTATCTTTCAGAAGCAAGAACAAGGGGGCTCAATTTGAAGATAGAGGGGGGGCAGCTCAGAGGTAATGTTAGAAAGTATTTTTTCACAGACAGGGTTGTGGATGCATGGAACAGCCTTCTCGAGGAGGTTGTGGAGTCAGGAACAGTGGAGTAATTCAAGAATGCATGGGACAGGCATAAGGCAATTCTAGTGGGGGGTAGGAGGAAGTAAGCTGTTATTAACTAGAATCTGCAGCTTATCCATCAGGCAGGGAAATGGGCAGACTAGGTGGGCCAAGCGGTCCTTATCTGCTGTCAAATTCTATGTTTCTATGAGGTGGTCCCAGGGGGATTCAGGTTAGGTATGATAGATCAGGGACCACCAGAGGCCACCCCATTTCCTCCAAGACATGTGTCAGTGTGTTTCTTTCCAGGAAAGGGGGGCATGGAGGGCTACCAGACAATGGGTTGGCCATTGCACTGGCACACTGAGCTGAAGATGGCATTCCAGTGTCACTGGCCCCAGAATTATAGCTGTTTATCTTATAAAGCTGGGGTACCCCATGCTGCAAATAAAAGCTACCTAGTCCAGTCTTTATTCCAGTGAATTCTGTCTATGGAAAGTTTAACTCTCTATTTCCTCACACAGGCATACATATGTGTTAAAGCTGAGTTTTCTGCTGTGGCCTGTGTCCATAATAAACACGTTGTAGAAATGGTTGGTTCAAATCTGTTTTGGGAAGGCTAAAGCCTGAGGTTCAATGTGGGGGAATAGCTCCTCCTGCATACCAAATATCAGCCAGCCTCTCGCAGCAACCCGTGCTCGGCATGTTTAGTCCTGTGGGTTGCCTTGTGATCTGTGTGGCTGTGCTCTTCCTGCTTCCCCTTCCTGCCTTGCTCTTTGTTCCTTGCCTTTTGTTTGTCTCCACAGCTCTCTGTTGTGTCCTGTGTCCTTTCTCAGTGGCCGCTGCCACTGCCACTGCTCCATTCCCCACTCCTGCCTCTCTTTTTGGTGGTCTCTGCTGCCCCCACCCCACCCCACCCCACACCACCTTTGGTCATCCATGTTTACGCTTCTCCGTCTCTGTGTTTCTTTTAGTTTCTTTTTGTGGGCCTTTCTTGCTCCTTTCGGAGCCACTGCACCATTTATCTCCTAGCACTTCTGGGTTTGTGATGCAGCCTGCATCAGCCCAGTTAAAGCTACAGCTGCAGCATTTCGCAGGCTTGCCTTGTCTGCCCACCTCTGTGCTAAGTGTAGGCTTTCAGCTGGTAAGCATAAACACAGACTGCTCCAGCAGCTTCATCGGGCTACAGCTTGAGGTCCAGCATCTGCAGGGTCAGTAAGACAACTCTCCTTGTGTCTTTATTTTATTTAATGCAGTGACCAACAGTCTGTTTCAAGCACCTGAGCACACATGGTTCAGCAGGTATCCAGGATTATTAGGAAACGTATGAGTCAGGCAGACCTGCTGCATTTTCATCTTTCAGTTCTATGGTCATATCTAACATCCATACCTCACAATCTAACATCAATACCTCACAATCCACATAAATCAGGGACAAAGAACCCAAATCTGGGAAATGTGTTCATTATCATTCCCATTCATTCAGACAGTTGTCCGAATAAAGGTATTAAGCCATCCCGCAGGTGCAGCAGTTGGATTTTTGCTCGCAACGCCGACAACCTGGGTTAGGAAATGGACCCAGGGAGTTGGAGGGCCGACAGGAGGAGAAGGATTGACTGTCCCATGGACTGTTCTCCTTCTCTTGGGGGGGAGGAGTAGAGTGTCCGGTGCTCGATGTACTCCTAGCAGAGGCCGGGGTAACTACAGGTGAGCCGCACCTGTATGCTAGAGGAGGGGACGCTGGATGTCATTGCACATCCCCGCCCCTGGGGCAGATCAGAAAAAATAGTTGGCCGCTTAGTATGATGCCTGCCCCGGCACTTGGCTTCTATGGCTCCTTGTCTCTCCGCCAATCAATCATGGCCCTATGGCATCACCAGACCCTGAACTTCTCCCTGGGGGGATGCCAGGGAAGCAATGTCGGTTGCCGCCCAACATCTTCTCCCATCATAGATGGGCCTGACATGATGCCATGGCCCCACCCCGGGGGGTAAGCCAGGAGGTATCTGTGGGGGTAAGGCCATAGGGGAGCGAGGCAGGTGCTCGGGGGCTGGAGCTGAACAGTGGAGCAGCCAACGACACAAAAAAAAAGAATAAATGGATTAATGTAAGGTGCATATTCTGAAGATGAACAGGTCTGTAACCGTACATCCTACCATTATATTGTGCTTTAATCCCACTGTCCTGGCACGGAACCACAAACTTTACGAGGGACTCAGGAAAGATTTGAAGCGAAAACAGGGACAACCCTGAACATTGGGGACAGTTAAGAGACCTGCTGACACCGATTAAGTCACTCCTCATCTACAAAATTACCAGTATTCGTTAATCTGATTGTTGCCTTGGGGTGATCATCTGCCCATGTGCATTTGTGCACCTAGAGCAAACTATTTTCATTCAGTTGTTATCCTGGTAGTTTCGTTCCTGCTCAGTCATAATATAGCTAAGGTTAAAATCTGAACCCCTGAGTAAACCATTCTACATGCATTTTCAAACTACTTCTTCCAGCATTATCTTAGAGGTACTTATAAGTCTTACGTGGTTTCATATCTTGGGCTCCTGACAATACCTTTCCTTAGAATGCAACACTAATTACTTCATCATCAGCTCCAGCAGGTAGGGTGAATAGCATTTCCTGATCCCCTGAGCACCTAATCTACACCAGTATCCTAACTAACTAGCTAGAGGATGCAGAAGCAGCATTGCCATAACACGGCCAGGTTTAACATGTTTCTCACTCAGTATCATCCATGTCTCCTCAAGGTCATGGACAAGAATTCATGCCTGCACATCTCTACATCAACAATGATATCCAGACGACCCTCATTTGGGAACCGAGTCACTAAACCTCCACTCCTCATATCATCAGCAGCCTGAACTCTAACTGAACAGGTTCAGTTATGCTGTAGCAGCTTTCTTTTCTTCTCACAGCCTTCACCAACAGCCCTCAGGGCACCATCTACTTTTCCTCTGTACTGCTGCCTGTATTACTCTGTTATACCTCTATTTTACCATGCCTGTACAATATGTAAATGATGTCTGCTTTGTTTTCCATGAGTGCTTGTATCATCTGCATACCAAAATGTAAACGTCTGTATACCAAATTGTAAATTGTGTCCACTGCTTGTGTTGCTCCATCGCCACCTTGTGGCCCAGATCGTGACTGAAAATGGTCCACTGGATCAGTGCACTCACCTGGTTACCAAAAACATAAATAAATAAACCATCTTCCTAAGCCGTTCCTTCAGGAGGTCTACACGTGTAGGTAGATGCCACTCCATCCACCTGAGATGGGAGTCCCCACTTTCACATCATTCATACCATCAGAATCTACAAACCAAACTGCAGCTTCACTGCAGCTGTTCCACCTCCGACAGTGTCCAGTAACCAGCATTTAGCTGCCTGGGGCTCGTTCACCTTCTCTGCCACCAGAGGTAGATGCTTCCCCACGAACTTGTGAGAGAATATAGAGTTCCCTATTTTTCAAGGTTCATAACAAGTTCTACTTTATCTGCCTGGGGTTCATCCCTCTGAAGTGCAATATGTAGCTGCATCTTGGCACTCCAGCATCACCACTCCTACTCATTCTCATCCTTCCAATTCGAAGAAGGTCTTCAGGGTGTCCCCCAGACTTCTTCCTACAAGCACCAATCTGCAACGATGTTTCCCCATCCATGCTCAGTCAAGTTTCTACCACTACTCCTGGTTTTCCTCAGTTCAGACTTAAGCAGGCTGCAAGGTCCCCTCGGATTTCAACTGATATGTGCCAGCCTTGCAAAACAAACCATAGCCATACTCCATCAAGCCTCTGCTACTCCTTTAGGTCTCTTATGGATTGAGACGGGCCTCAGGATCTCCCACAGAAGTCTTCAGATGCAGCATCCTTTGTAGTCCATGCCTTCCAGCCATCACCATATCTCGAGTTTTCTGTTCAGCTCACAAGCCTCAATATCTCACTTCAATATCCAGTTAGAAGACCGCATGAATTAGTGACTGGCAATTCTCAGCATGCCAGAGATCCTGCATCTACCCAGTTTGTTTTGTTCAGTTCCTGCCTTGATCTCTGCAAATTCACTGATTCAGGTTCACCCAGTGACATTCACTACAGAGACATGATAAGCATCTCTCCTACTGTAGTTTACCTTTGCACTGTACTCCAACTTTTAGATGTACAGCACCTGCTGTCTTCCTTATGCCATTTCCATTCTTTTCAATTGCCAGCCATCCATAGCACTCCTATGCTGAAACTGCAAAAGTGACAGACTTTACCTATATTCTTCACTGGCATTCTTCCTCCAGTTATCCATCCATTCACTGCTATGGGTTGCCTCTTTAGGATATCTGCATGAAATGGAAGCACTCAATAAGTTGAGCCATCCCAAGAGTGAGTGGTTTCCCTGCTCTGGGCTGCCAGTATTCTTCTGCCTGTCATTGTACTTTTTTAAGTATAGCTTACCCTTCAAGGAATACATATAACCTATCACTCCAGCTCATCAAGTTCACTCAGTCATCAATCTGCTGTACTGTCAAACTGCATGAATATTCTTCCGCCAATTCCTCTATCTCTTCTTGATATATTAGGATGAAAGCTCACTCCTGGTAATGGCGCCAATGGTGAAGCCTGCCCGAGCTCCACTTCCATTTCTCCCTCTGTTTCCCATGAGGTGCCATGCTTTGTCACCATTCATCAGTGTCTGTCCTGTACAAGATCAATCACTCTACTGTCACTTTCACTCACTAAACTGGTGTTCCATGTTTCCAAAAATCATAGATCACCTTTTCTTAGTGCTCCTGTGTATCTGCAATTCGGAACTGGCATCATCAATTCTTCTCCTTCAAAGCCTCCCTCCCTCTGGATGCCATTTCTTTTGTGGACACCTTCAGTCTGTGATTTTGTCAATCATTCAGTCAATCAACTAACCAACAGTGTACAACATCCATCAGGCAAGGCTTCATTGCATACCATCACAGCTACATGAAGGCTGATGTCATCATCTTTAACTTAAACCTCCCACTGGCTTCTTGTTTCCCATGGAAGAAACAGCTGTTTCTGTACCATGATGTTAACCCTGGGTCCCCATTCCTTTATTCTCAACAACCTTCATCGTGACTTCTCCTCCTTGAGTCTCCAATCTTATCAGTTCAAAACATAAGATCATCAGCAAGACAAGCTTCACGAGGGCCATTGTGATGCCTGTTTCTAAACAACTCACTTCATCACCTGGAAGATATCTTTCTTCATTCGTGCCTGCCAGTCATACCCAGGGAGTTCCTCCCAATACTCATGTACTTTCATTTTCTTGGAACAAGCTGATGCTTTATAAGCTCCATTTTAGCCATCTCCAATCAGAATCCAGTCCCCTCAAGTTGTACCATCCTGCCATTCAGAGAAGTTCCTCCTCAGTTCATTCTCATACTTACACACATAACCTGCTGCCACCATACTGCATTATTACGAGGGTCAGTACTAATCATTCAGCCTGTAAGTCTTCCTGTCTTCATCAGAAGTGCCCCCTTTTAGCATGCCTTCATCATTCTCTCCCTCTTGGAATCAACTGAACTTCTTCCAGAACCCTATTTCAATTCTCTATCAATGCAGTAGACACCAAAACTCATCAAATATCCATGTGCTGCCTGTCATCATGAGCTCATGAGTCATCTCGCCCACCCTTCTGCATCTCACTGAGTGGTATGTTACATCAACAATTTCTGCTTTAATCCTCTCAGTCACCAGCTTCTTTACATCGCAACGTCATCTATCGTCAGATGTCCCAGATGGGTCCAGATTCCTATTCCTGATTATGAAGAACCATTATTCATCAGCTCCTTCAACATCCTACTCAACAACTTGCCCAGAATCTTCTCCATGTCTTCTGATTTCTAGCTATCATCCAGCAATGACTACCATATTTTTCAAAGTAACTGAGAACTCTCCTATGCTCTCCAAGTCCATTGCTTTCTTAAGTTCTTTGTTTTCCAATTGAAGCAGCATCAACAACATCCAAAACAACATCCTGCTCCTTCACCAAGACAGAAGATTCAACATGAAGCAACTTATCTAAATTCAGAACAAGGAAAATAATCATACATTTAGAGTTATCTCCCCTTAATGTGCCAAGAGGACAGGCAGTTCAGTAGCCATGGGTCCTCAGTGGTTTTCTCCACAGGGTTTTTTCCTCTTCTACATGCTACTGTCCACACTATCCGTGAGCTGGAAGAGGTTATCTTTTTTGGGGTCTTCTATTCCCTAAACACTGCCCAGCTCCTCTATTGAGGGTGGGAATAGAGAAAAGCCAAAGTTAAAGTGTACTCAAGCGCTATACAGTATTCACCAAACATTGAATGGGAGAGCTGAAGCCCAAGGTTCAATGTGGGTGAATAGCTCCTCCCACATACCAGATATAAACCAGCTTCTCACAGCAACCCGTGCTCAATGTGTTTTACTCCCCACTATCATCCCCAGTTTCCTCCTCCTCCAGTACTCTTCTCACCCTTGGTTCTGGGGCTTCTGTTCCCTAAACACGGTCCAGCTCCTCTGCTGAGGGTGGTAATAGAGAAAGGCCAAAGTTAAAGTATACACAAGCACTATACTCTAGTCACCAAGCATTTAAGCACAGAAATTCTTTCATCATGATACCTTTGCTAAGGTATTATTAGTGATAATAATAAAATAATATATTCAGAGTGTTAGCTCTGATTAATTAATAATAATCAGTTTGCATCTTAGCTTAATTTTCCTATAACCCCAGCTAGAGTAGTGAAGCATAGAGGAATTATTCTCACTTAAAAGCAGGTCATAAAAGAATCACACCCCAGCAAAACTGACTGGTCTAAGAGCTCAGTACACTAGGAAGTGCAGGACTTAGAGGCACTCATAAAGACCTGGGGGAGATTTTCAGACACTCACTTCCATTTTTCAGGCATGAGTGCCAAAATCCATCCCTGGAGTTAGACCACAAAACTCCTGGGATGGAATTCTGTACTTGTGTCTGGAAAACAGATGCAATTCCCACAGTTGGGGCAGAAATTGTTGTAAACTGTGGGAATTGTCACAGATACATCCAGATTTATGTGAATATGGTGGACACATCTGAATGCATCTGCATGGGTGCAGCATACATCTGAAATACAGACACAAGTGCTGCATCTAGGTGACTGAAAATCTCACCCCAATGTGGGAAGAAAATGTCTAAAGCACCAAAAAGGAGAAATTCTAGTTATTCCAGAGGGATATGTTTATTAGGAAATGGAGCAGGTGGCTCTGTAGACTTTTTGAGGGATTGTGTCTGTGAAAAATAAGGATGAAACCTGTGTGATGAGCAGTTCCACTGAGTCTATCAGGTCAAGCACAGAGACAAAAAAAGCAGGGTGGGGCCAAAACAATCACCCAGATAAGAACTGCAGACCTGCTAACTGCCCAGCATAGATGAATGGATTCAATTGTGATAAGTGCTTTGCAAAATTTGAACTTCACAAGTCGAATTCTGGTTACATTGCCTATTAGGCTTCCATGAATCTTCAAACAAATTTTGCTAGTTACTAATCTGTGGCATTGCCACAAAAAATTTTGAACTATTAAACCAGATTTCCCCAACACTGTTAGATTCCAGAACCTCTTGACATTGGGCATGATTACCAAATTTCAAGTGTATACCTGCAATAGCAGCAGAGCTACAAACATCCAAATTTTTGGAAACATTTCACTAACTTTGACAAATTATTTAAATTGTGAAATTGTGAACCCCTCTAACTAAAACCTTTATTTAAAATTAGTGCACATTTAGCAGTTTCCAATGCCCTTCCAAGAAGGTTATGAATGCCAGTTTTCAGGTATCTAGCTCCAAAGGTGTCTGGTTGTAAGGAGAGAAACAGTTTCAGTAAATCTAGCAACACAATGAATTGCCAGACTTTGAGCCCCTATTGGTATTTTGCTGTTATTGTCCACAGCACAGGTGAGGGCCAATCTAGGGACCAGAGATCACAGGTCAATCTGGTTAACTCAGAGGCACAGCTAGCCTTTTTGATGGGGGGGGCAAAGACTGCTAACTGGTCCTCCTGATAAAGACTGAACCAATAGGTCAGGAGGCTGGGGGCTGCCTAGGCCCCCAGAAGCTATCAGGTTTTTAGATACATTCTAGTGCATTTTGAGGGTCATTTTGAAACTTTTTGGCTGCTTTTAAAGCTTTCTTTGACTTGCTACTAACAACAGATATCACTACCAAAATGATTAACTTTGCAGCGGCTAGGGTCATCACTTTTGTTGCCCCCTTTGAGAAGGTGAAGGGAAAGCAAAATGTCTAATTTTTTTTCCTTTTGTCCACAGGATAAAATTTGGTCAAGGATCAGCTTACTTTCTGTCACTGCCGAACAATAAATTTTTAAATCACAAAGAACACTACTTTAGCAACAACAAACAAAAGCCAGGGCATTCTCTATGGAATAACTTGGGCCTGCTGGGAAAACTGAGTGCTTGAGACAGTGTCATCAATGGCTGAATACATCAGCCATTCAGTATGTCATTAATTCTACAGGAAATGCTCTGGACTAGAATTTTCCCTTACAACTGTTTCCAATGCAAAAAATAAAATTGCCTGTTTAAAACAAGTGTGTGTGCATGCATGTGTGTGTAGGGGGATAAGCATAAACCATTAAAATTATGTTGTAGCCTTATTTGGGGCTTAGTCATTTGGGGTCCATGGATGCAGCCACAATGAGCCCCCCCCCAACCAGTGTACCCCACTACCCCAGAAAAAAATATATTGAATAGGCACTAGCTGTCTCACTTTTTATTTTTCAGTCAAAATTTATGTACCCAACAGTTGCAGACTAGCCCAGCTGAGATGCATCATCTCATCCAGTGGGGTCCTGCTCCTACCTTCTATCCACTGCAGTAGCTGGGCGGCTGCAAAGGCCAACAAAATGCTGGGTTGTATTGCAAGGGGTATATCCTTGAGGAGGGAGGAGGTGATTCTTCCACTGTATAGGTCATTAGTTAGACCACAGCTGGAGTACTGCGTGCAGTACTGGTGCCCATATCTGAAGAGGGACATTAAGTTACTGGAGGGGGTGCAGCGCAGGGCGACAAAGATGATCAAGGGGCTGGGGACTTATCATACGAGAGGAGGTTGAAGGAGTTGAACATGTACTCACTGGAGGAGAGGAGGGACAGGGTGGCATGATTGAAACCTTTAAATACATGAAAGGAATAAACAAGACGGGTACAGAGGGGCTGTTCAAAGTAAGGGAGGGGAGGGCCTCAAGGGGCCATGATATGAGACTGGAGGGAGGAAGGTTCAGGAGGGAGATGAGGAGACACTTTTTTACAGAGAGGGTGGTGGCTGGGTGGAATGCGTTACCTGCAGAAGTGGTATCCACTAAAACAGTGGACTGCTTCAAAAGGGGATGGGACAGGACAAGGGGGAGGGTTAATGAAGGGGAAGGGTGGAAGGGAGGGGCAGCTGCAGAATAAGGGGTGCTAGCTGTACAATCGAGCAGACTTGATAGACCTCTAGGCCTTTATCTGCTGGCAAATTTCATATGTTCATATGTTCATATGAAACAGAGCACTGTGAGAGGTTAAGTGAGTTGGCCAAGGTCATATAGTGAGTCTCTTTCTCTACTGAGGTTTCATTCTTGAACCTGAGATTCCAAACCTTTGATTCCCTGGTTGAAGGAGGTTTCCATGTCAAACCACTATAGACCACACAGAAAATGCTACATATAATAATTATTAATGAATGACCCATAAGTACCATAAGGCACCCAGACTGCCTACATAATACAACCCTTATTTCATGCGGTCCAACTCCAGACTGAGATGATGCACTGTGTATGGATTTTCAAAGGGGAGTGAGAGCATGAGAAAGAATGGAACGGAACTCTGCAGCCAGCGATAAAAATAACTGCCCTAAACAAAGGCAAAACAACCGTACCTTGCCCCACTGCATCTACTGCCAGATGGCCATGTCAAGCTGCTTCACACTAGCATTGCTGGCTGAGCAAATGCTTGCTGATACACACAACATTCCGACCCACAGTGCAGACAGAGGGAGCTAACAAAATGGAGCCGATGTTCTTCTTGCCAGCATGCTCCAACGGCACTCGGCACAAGTTTGAACCACTGCCATTGGCCACTTTAATTGGCTGATGCTGAGCTATGCAACAACATCGCAGGCTGCAGCCAATCAAGGGAAGGGAAAATTTCCCTGAAAACATTTTAAAACTTCAAGGCAGGGGATGGGTTATGGAACACTTATTTATTTTATTTATTTAGCTTTTGTTAACCAGGTAGGTACACTAGACAAGACAATTGCCTATTTTCAGGTATGGCCCGGGAGAGTACAGGAATAATAGATTTAGGTACATACAATGACATTGTACAAATCAGACATGTTACAGTTCATGTGAGGATACAGATTCAACACAGCATATGAAACATGGTAAGGCATAGATTATAGAGTATTAACATAACAAAAATAAACATCTTGTGGAAGATAAGAGCAGTAATGTTACAGATTCAACACAGCGTACAAGCGTGGTAAGGCATAGATTATACAGTATTAACAAAACAACATAAACACCTTATGGAAGCCAAGAGCAGTTCCAGGGGCACAGTATCAAAATCCTTCAGATGTGACACTATGTACAGCTTAGCAACCTCTTGGAGTCTGGTCTTTTGTCCAGGAGTAGCTCCAGAGCAGAGGAGTGCTGTGATGGATCAATTCACAGGGGTTTGGGGCAGCCACAGGCTGAGGCAAGTTTGAAATGGTTCCATAGGGAGGAACGGAGACACATCTGTGAGTGCGCAGCACTGAACTGGGCAGGGAAGGAGTTCCACAGTCTGGGAGCGAATGCAGCAAAGTCCTGCCCACCAATTTGAGTCTGTGTAGCCGGTGTCTTGAGGAGGGCCTGACCCTGGGACCTGAGGGAGTAGGAGGAGGAGGAGGAGATGGACGGGACAAGAGATTTCACAAGCCCTGGAGGGGTGCCAGTGCCATGGACCTTTCTGGTGAAGCACCCTAAGACAAAGTCTATGTGGTTAGCGGGTGAGAGCCAATTTAGCCTGCTATAGAGGTCACAATGGTGAGTGAGATGGGGGGCAGCCAGTGTGAAGCGGTAGACATTATTGTAGGTAGTGGACCACCTAGTGAGGTGGACTTTGGATGAGTGGGCAAACAAGAGGAGCCCATAGCAGAGCGAGGGTAGGAGCACCCCTCTGGCAAGTGCAATCCGAGCTGCCGGAGTAAGATTACTTTTTGCTCTGTATGCCAGACCCAGTTTGCAGTTTACAGTCTTACAAGTATTCTGAATGTGGCAGCCAAGGTCAAGCTGCAGGTCCAGCTTCACCCCAAGGTATTTAAAGTTGTTAGTAACTGGGATCTTGACCCCGTCAACACCAGAAACACATAGTGGAGTAGGGGTGGCCTTAATCTTGGCCTGAAACCCAAAGAGCATGGGCTGGGTTTTCCTGAGATTTATAACCAACTTATGTGACAATATCCAGGATTGGATGTTCTTCAAGTCCTCGCTCAGGTGGTGATTTATGACCCCTATCTCAGGGGAGTGAGTCAGGATGACCAGGTCATCTGCATGAAGGATAGGCTTGCAGTGGATAGCAGCAGTCGAGAGTTTGTTCACGAATATGGAGAAAAGCAGGGCCCCAAGACGGAGCCTTGTGGGACACCCATGGTAACAGGGATAGTGTCCGAGAACTCCTTCCCATACTTAACAAGTTGCTGTTTGCCGCTTAGATAGTTGGAAAAACAGTTGAGCACCTCAGGTGATAGACCATAGGAGCTGAGCTGGGTGGAGAGCATGGTGTGATCAACAAGATCAAAGGCCTTAGGGAGATCTATAAAGATGGCTCCAGAGAGTTTGCCTTGGTCCATAGCCGCTCTGATCCAAGATGAGACCATGACAAGGGCAGAAGTTGTGCTGTGCCCTTTCCTAAAGCCATGCTGCTCAGGGGACAAAAGGTCATGAGACTGCAAGTACTCCGAGAGTTGCCCTGCCACGACCTTCTCGAGAAGTTTGCTGACCGCTGACAGTATGAATATTGGACGGTAGTTTTCTATGAGTTTGGGGTTTCCTTGTTTAAGTATTGGGACCACCCTGGCTACTTTCCATACTTCCGGAATGACACCTGACGACAGGGACAGATTGAAGATATAGGTTACCATGGGGGCAATCTCACTGGCACCAAGACTCAGAAGTTTCAGCTCCAATCCATCTTGTCCAGCACTCGAGAAGTGGGAGAGACCCGAGAGCAGTCTCTGCACCTCTTGCATCGCCACCACCTTAAAAAGAAGGGGCGGGTAAGATGAGGATGGTGCGCCCCATTTTTCACCCTTCTCCCCTCCCCCATGGGGGAGTGATGAGGTAAAGGTAGATAGGTCCGAGAAGTATTGGTTGAATGCATTTGCGATGGTCAGGGAGTTATTGCAACTGACACCATCGATGATCATATCCGAGGTCTCACCACTCAGGGTCCCACTGACTATATTCTTAATGTTTCTCCAGAACCTCCTGGGACCCCTAGCTATGCGCAGCAGCACAGATTTGTAAACTTCCCCTTTGGCCACCCTAATAGCCTTCTTACACTGATTTCTAAGCATCCTGTACTGCAGAAATACGGCCTGTTCCGCCATGGCCTTTAATTTTGCCCAGCACTTATCTCTGTACTTCATAAGGGTTAGCAGACTGCCCTGCAGCCACTTTGTCGCCGAGTCCCTGACCCTCCATCTGATGAGAGGGGCACGTTTATCCTGCAGCACCTTGAACGCAGTGAGGAAGTGACTGGCTGCTGATGCGGAGTCCTATGCATTCCATACTGCTGACCAATCAGCGTGCTGGAGATCAGCATGGTAGGAGCCAAGATCAAACCTTGAGTAGTCTCGGACCTGGATAATTTTATGTGGGATTTTCAGAGAAGGAATCTTCCACACCCCGTACATGGGGGAGTGGTCCGAGATGGAGTCAGAGAGGATGCCCGACGAGCTGATCCTCTCTGGTCGATTTGTCATGACCCAGTCCAGGAGAGTGCTCCCTCCACCATCGGGTGGGCATCTAGTAGGCTCCTTAATCAGTTGCGACAGGGAGAGACCAGCAAGGAGTGGTTCATATGCTTTGGAGTTGCAACCAAGCCAGTTTAGGTTGAGATCACCTAGAATAATAAGTTTATTATGTCGGGTCACAGCACCTACAGTATCCAGGAGGACGGACAGCCCCTCCAGGCCGCCCCTTGGGGGATTGTAGGTGAATACAACATGTATCTTTTTGGTCATCCTGAGCAACAGCACCGTGTGCAGGAATTCACAAGGGGACTGCACAGGTTGTGAACAGGGTAGCACCGACAAGTTAAGATGGCTTTTATAACAGACCAAGATGCCGCCCCCCCCCCTCTTTTTTCCTGGGTGATCAAGCCTGAGGAGGTCATAGCCCGGGAGGGCACATGCAGAGTTTGGTATGGTGGTTTTAAGCCAGGTTTCTGTTATTCCCAGGATGTCAGGGGTGTGGTGGGTGACCCAAGCCAGTAGTTCCGCCAGGTAGGGCAGGATGCTATGAATATTGAAATGGGCTATTTTCAGCCCTTGACCGCCATCCCGCCCAGAGCAGCAAGGGCCGTTTGGCAAGGCAGGCCAGGGTTTAGCTTGATGTCACCTGATAGTGCTAGGGTCACCAGGAGTAGCCATAGGAGATGTTTAAGGGAAGGGGAGCCATCCCTGGTGCACACCCTGCGGCCATATCTCCTGACCAGACGTGCATGGCACCGAAAGCACCTCAGGTCAAGACTGCAGAGAACCCAGGGAGGGAGTCTGCCTTCCGCTAATAGGTTGGAGAACATGAAATCAGTTTCCTCCAGCAGGGAGCAAGTTCCCCATGGTTCACCCACTCTAGGGACATCTGCACCAATGTACCGGTGGATGCCAAGGACAGTGAGAATACCAAAGGCTAGTGTGCACATGAGTGGATGCAGCAATATTCGCTTAAATAGGTACTGAGGGTTCCCCATGTTCATACCAGTGATAGACTGACCGAGGGGAATGGTCCAGAAATCAGTGCTGGTCACTGACCACAACTCCGTGGCCAGTGGTGATTCCCACACCACTACCAGACACCTGATACCACCCTGTTTTTCGGCAGTACCTACCTATTATTACTACCTATCTATTCTCACCACAACGGTTCAGAGCTCATACCTCCAAAAGTACCAAACTAAGCCCCTAAGTTGGTGAGCACCCGTGCTATGTTGGTAGGTAGGTCACCTATAACAGATTGGGGATTATAAAACAGTACAGTTCACAGGGATACTAATGCTGTTAGAGTAGTCAAAATTATAAGCCAGTGCAGTTCAGTTCACAGGGATACTAATGCTGTTAGAGTAGTCAAAAATATAAGCCAGTGGACCCTCGATGCCCCACTAGATATAGGTGAACGTATGCCAGCCCCTCAGCAAACTGTACAGCCCTCTTAAAACAAAGATATATCTTACACCAAACAAACTGCTTTAAATATTGTGTATTCTCTGCTACTAGTTAATGGTTGTAACACAGGATACTGTAGGAACTGATGGAACAAATTATGCTGATATTGTTTGTCCAATCAGATTACTTAGTGTTTGCTATAATTGCAGCGCTGAATAGTATATCAATTTTAGGTTAAGTTAGAGTTAAAGACTTTATGGTGCCCAAGATCCTGCCTATGGCCAGCGCCAATTGGTGCTGGTCTATTCAGGAGCGTGGCTACCGAGCATTTAATGGGAGAAGGGAACGGGGTGGGCGATCCTAAAACCCCATGCTGCAGCAGCTCCTTCTGATGCTGCTTTTTCCAGCCCCAAACAATCCTTTCCCCCCAAAGGCACTAGCAAAGTCCCGAACAGTGTTCGTTGGGGGGGACCGCCCGGTTTACCAGCGCCTCAACCCCGAGGTGCTCCTTCCTTGTCCTGATATGCAGGAGGAGCCTCTCGCAAGAGCTGCCTGCTCCCCCCGCGTGAAACAGTCCAGAATACTGTGTTGCAAAGATCTGGCTAGCCTTTTCGCTAGCCTTGCCCCAGGCGTCACCTTGTGCAGGAGCCAATTGGCGCAGTTATCTTTAATTCCCCCTGAACTTATGTCATGAGTCCCAAATCCCATGCCCAATATGGGGAAAAAAAGAGCAAAAAAAAAAAGCTCTGGGCTTCAGAAGTCCCACTGTGATCACTGTGAACATCTGAGGGGTGCGGGGCATCTTGCCCCCCCCCATAATCTTCGCCACTGGGTTAACTGTGTACAATGTGGAGGATAATAGTCACACCAAAATCAAGGTACAAGATTCCCGAAAAGCCAACATCCCCAAAATGAGAACTATGATCGCATCCACACTAGAAGGAGGAATCACAGGAGATGTAGAGGACTGCTGGAATACCCTGAAGGCTGCTCTGCATACAGTAACAACTGTATGCATTAAACAGATTAACAAGTCCAAAAGAAGGAAAATATCTCTCTGGTTCTCTCACAAAGTAGTGTCCAAAATCAAAGAGAAAAAAAGGGCTTTTACACAGTTCAAGCAAACAAAACAGAAAGCAGACAAGGAAGAATACAAGAACAAATTAAAAGAGGCAATAAAGGCAGTTAGAAGGACAAAAGCACAGATGGAAGACAGAATAGCACAGGGTGTTAAGAAGGGAGACAAAACCTTCTATAGATACATAAGAGAAAAAGTCCGACTAGCAACCAAGGAAAGTAAGATGGCAATGAGTGATGAGGACAAGGCAGAAGTGCTAAATGAGTTCTTTTGCTCTGTCTTCACCATAGAAGACAGTGGCAAAAGTCCCACACTGGGCAGGACAAAGGAAGATGTGGAGGCAAAAGGTAACCCAGTACCATGGGTCAATGACCACCTCCTAGATCTCATGCGTAATAAAGACTCCCTATGGCACCTCTCCAACGAGACTGGCCGGCCAGCTGACAGGCAGAAGTATAGAGAAGCTAGGAACAAATGTATGTGGGCCCTACGCAGAGCAAAAGTGGAGCACTATCAGAACTCACTCACCAACTCCTGGGGCTCAGGACGAAAGTTCTGGAACAACATCAATGACCTGCGTGGCAAAGCTACCAACTCTGCCCCCAGCCAGCTCAGGGTTGATGGGTGCCTTACCTCAGACCCAGCTCGCATGGCCGATGCCTTTAACGATGCTCTTCTAATCTTAGCCGGGTTCTCCCACCTAACTTCTTTGACCCTACCACTGGCACCCCCACCCATCTACACCACTCCCTTTCACCTGTGTGTCATCTCCCTTAAGGACGTGAGAGCTCCTACCTCAGGCGGGCTCTAAGTCACCCCAGATATAGCAATGACACCCTAGACCTGAAATTGCTTTGACTCTCACTCACCGAAGTGCTTGACCCCCTCACCCATATTTTAAATCGCTTCTTATGCCAAGGGAAATTCCCCTCCTGCTGGAAATCTGCCCATATCACACCCATCTTCAAAAGTGGTGACCATGCCCTTACAAACAACTACCGACCCATTTCCATTCTCCCTCCGCTATCCAAGGCCCTTGAGAGGATAGTCTCTGACCAACTAACGGCCCACCTAGACAAATACAACCTGCTTAGCCCGCAACGACATGGCTTCCAGAAGGGCCACAGCACCACCACTGCCCTTCTGGAACTCACCTCTTACCTCCACTCAGCACTAGATAGAGGGCATAACGTAGGGGCTGTCTTCATAGATCTTACCAAGGCGTTCGACACTGTCAGTTATCTACTCCTGTTGTTCACTCTGGCTAGCACGGGTTTCTCCCTGGATGCCCTGGGATGGTTCTCTGACTACCTGTCTAACCGCTCTCAACAGGTAAAGATTGGTGACACTGTCTCCAGTGTCCTACCTGTCCTCTCGGGTGTCCCGCAAGGATCCGTCCTGGGTCCTCTACTCTTCAGCCTCTTTCTAAATTCCCTCCCAAAGACCTGCCCCAGGAATCTTCTTCTATATGTTGATGATGCCATCCTCTACACATCCAACACTGACCCACTGCAGCTCCACCTATCCCTCCAGTCCTCCTTCAGCACCGCAGAGCTATGGTTTGCATCCCATCGCCTTGTCCTGAACTATTCCAAGACTAAGGTTATGTACTTCTCCCATCCATCTAACTCAAAAAGGGCACTTTGCCCTCACCTTTGGACTGCCAACCAAACCACCCTTGCCCAGGTAGACACTTTCAAATATCTAGGCCTAACACTTGACACTGCACTAACATTTCAACAGCATATCCACCTCCTCTCGACCTCCCTCAACGTATGGCTAGGGCTCCTGTATCGCCTCAAGCACTGCTTCACCCCCAATGCCCTAAGGCTAGCTGTCTCAATCAATCAATCTCAATCTCAATCTTTATTTATTTGTTTAAGGCTCCTTTCTAAAACCAAGGCGCCTGTACAATACTAGATAAAACAATTTCAATAAAATACAATACTAAACAAACAATTACAAGTACAACAAACACCAATTTAAAAATCATTGTATGCTTTCTTAAAAAGGTGAGTCTTCAAAGATTCTTTAAAACTATGGACAGTAGGGCTTTTCCGCACCTGACGAGGTAGAGAATTCCACAGGGTTGGAGCCATAAAACTAAAAGATTTAGCTCCTGAGGTTTTAAATGAACCCTGGGAATCTCTAGCAATCCCTCGTCAGTGATCGAGAGAGAGGGGGACAATAGGGATGAAGGAGATCTTTCAGGTAAACCGGTCCCTGATCATGTAGGGCCTTATAGGTCAGCAAACCGACCTTAAAGGTGATTCGCCAGTAAACTGGCAACCAGTGCAGACCACGGAGCACAGGCGTTATATGACTGGCCCTGGAAGAGCCAGTCAACAGCCTGGCTGCCGCATTCTGCACTAGCTGCAGACGGCGAATCTCAACCCCAGGAAGCCCTAGGTAGAGCGAGTTGCAATAGTCAAGGCGGGAGGTAATGAAAGCGTGAACCAAAGTTGGCAGATCGCCGGGGGGAACCAGGTGTTTCACCCGGGCGATGTTCCTCAGATGGTAAAAAGAGGTTTTGACAACCGCTGACACCTGGAATTTAAATGTCAAGCGGTCGTCAAATACAACGCCCAGATTCCGCACCCGGTCTGAGGTATTTAGCGGAGTATCCTCGAGCCATAAACCCGAGGGTGATCCAACCAATAAACCCACCTCCTGGTGATCCTGGCCCACAACCAACACCTCAGTTTTAACAGGATTCAACCTCAGCCAACTCACATTCATCCAGTCCTGGATTTCAGCAAGACAGTTATTAAAACCGACAAGGCAGTATCATGACCGGGCAAAGGACATGTACAGCTTGAGTATCATCTGCATAGCAGTGAAAACTCAGACCATACTGCCTAATAATCGCTCCTAAAGGCAACATATATACTGCAAACAACATGGGTGCCAAAATGGAACCCTGCGTACCCCCAGGATAGGGAGACTGATGCTGAGGAAAAATCCCAGACACCACTCTCTGCGTCCTACCCTCGAGATAAGATCGAAACCAACTGAGGACTGTACCAGACAGTCCACAGATAGACCACAGGCGTTCCAGTAGCACACCATGGTCTACAGTATCAAATGCTGCAGAGAGATCAAGAAGGACCAGAATGGAACGTGATCTTCGATCTCTCACTATTAGGAGGTCATTTAGCACCCGAATCAACACTGTCTCGGTACTATGTCTTTTCCGGAATCCGGACTGGAGAGAGTCGTAGAGATTGTGGCTGGTCAAAAGATCATTCAACTGCAGAGCAACCACCTTCTCAATAACTTTACCAACAAAGGGTAAGTTAGAGACAGGCCTGTAGTTTGCCAGACAGTCCGGGTCCAAGGAGGATTTCTTAAGGATAGGCTGAACCACCGCCTCCTTTAGAGGATTTGGAAAAATCCCCATCTCCAAGGACCTACAGACTATCTCAGCTAGGATGGGGCCAATTTTATCCACACACCCCACTAAGAGACGTGTGGGGCCTGGATCCAAACTACAGTTGGTCGGACGCAACAACTGTATGATCATCACAATTTCTCAACTGTAGGAAGGCTGAAGTCAGACCACTCAAACTGGGTGTCCGACATCTCCTGCCACCATCACCACTCCCGTTGGAGAGAGTTTGATGGATGTCTGATCTAATTGTGGCAACCTTATCTGAAAAGAACAGAGCAAACTCCTCACACCGTCTTGAGAAAATATTTTCTGGACTGCAGACAGATTGGATTGCACAATCTGTCCACAGTCCTGAAGAGCTGAGCTGGTCTATTCTGTGCAGCAGCAATCTCTCTGGACAGGAATTCTGCCTTCTTACGAGAGATTGCTGATTGATAGGACACGTAGTGATCCATCAATCTAAGTTTGTCACAATCCTGGCCCGACCTCCGCCAGCACCTCTCCAGCCTTCGTCCAACTCTCCTCAACTCCCTCAAAGTCTCATCAAACCAAGGAGACTTAGGTCGAAGGGTGAGAGGACGAACACGAACAGGAGCAATGGAATCCAGGGCCCCTGCCACGCCTCATTATAGGCAAGTACCAGCTCACCTGGATCCATGCAATCTCTCGGTAAACTCGATAGGTCTAGCACCGCCATCAGACCATCAGGGAGACACCCTTAAAGGGCGATACTGACCATCTCCGTAGGGGCCGGCCTACAAGGGGTGGCCCCAAAACTGAACCCAATGGAGTGATGGTCAGACCATCCGACCGGTTCCACCACCAAATCGGATATCTCCATCCCCAGAAGGAACACCAAATCCAATGAATGACCACCAATATGGGTCGAGGAGGAAATAACCTGTGTGAAGCCCAGTGACATTATTAACTGGAGGAAGTCTTGACCAAACTGCGAAACCTCATCGTCAACCCAGGCATTGAAGTCCCCCAACACCAACCATCTGGGTGACCCCAATGTCAAGTCGACAACGAGGTCCGCCACTTCCCGCAGGAAAACATTCCCATCACCTGGTGGACGGTATACGAGAAGTATCCTGCACCCCACACCCTCGCCAGGATACATTCAAAGGATTTGGTAGTTCCCACTGGTACCTCCACTAGGCCCAGTTCTGATCTAAAACAGATGGCAACACCCCCGCCCCTACGATCCAACCTCGGGCGGTGTATCACTGAGTATCCGGCTGGAACTGCTGCCTCCAAAACTGGTCCAGCATTTCCATCCAGCCAGGTCTCAGTGATGCACGCCAGGTCTGATGTCCCAACAAAATCAGCTATAATAGCCGTTTTGTTCCTAATAGACCTGGCATTGCATAACACCGCCCGAGTAGGATGAGACACCGAGGATGATTGTATTACCTGCTGACCATAGTCAGAACCCTTGGGTATGGGAACCAGGCATGGGGAACCCCTTTCCTGGACCCATTTCGCCCCAGGGCATCTTCTAGTCCCTACTATCCCTATCCGCCCGCTCCTTTCCATTCCCTCTCCAAACCCAGGCCCAGTCCTCTTCCTTCTTCTAACAATCCCTAAGGCCCTACATCGCCTATAAACTTCTATTGGTAAAGGGGGGCAGAAAAAAGGACGAAGGTCTCTGAGTTCGGAGGGGGAATAACGCCCGACTGTCCTCGTACTATCCCAACACATTTTTAAAATTCTAATATATATCAAATAAAGAATCCTAGATTTTAAGATTATATAACCCACCCCTTAATTCCAGATAAAAATCAATCCTAAATAATAATTCCACAAACCTCTCACCCTCCAAATCTATATAAAACACTAACAATAAAACAAAACTCTACATTACTTCCCACCCAGTCCTCTCACCACTGGGAGAAAATAAAATATACCTAAAATTAATAAACTAAGCTAATAATAAACTTTAAAATTAAATAAATATGTCCAAACAGACAATTGAATCAACTATCATCCAGTGACAAAATCATCCCTCGCATAAAGAGATAGTTCAGTCACATAAACACTATAAAATGTCCAACTCAGATATAACAATAAAACCAACAGGTCCAAAGTGAGCTAGCTAGAATAAGCTAGCAAGTCAAAACTCACAGTCAGATCAAGAGACCGGGAATGAGGCAAAATCCAAGGTAATCCAGGTAGAACCAAGATTAATCCGAAAAACCAAGGGCCAAATGTCAACCCTCCGACTCTGGCTTATCAGGCAGTAAGATCCAGAATTCCAACAATGACTTTCAGGAGAGTCCTCGCCCAACTCCAGATACCTCTTTCCAACCCGCTCCCTGCAACGGTACCCACCGGCTACCGAGCAGGGAAAACGGAAGAGCTGCGGATACCGCTGCCCTACAGCAACAGAACCGCAGCGCACCGTTGGCTCGAGGTCAGGGCTAGGAAAGGCTTCCACCCCAATAAACCTCTCGGGTCTGTCCGATGAAACAAACACCTGGAAAGTTATCTTCCATCCAGAAACTCATCCCAATCTCAGCCTCCAATTTCACCACTGGCAGACTGAAATCTCGACCTCCTCCCTCTTTCACCGACTCAAGCACTCTCTTACTCCAAAAGTTATATGACAATCCACCAGTAGCAAAAACTTGGACCCGAGTTGTAGGCACCCAAACCGAAGAACGGATAGCCAGCGATTAATAAAACCAGTATCCATATCCGCAGACTCATAGAGAGGAGCCGGGAACACAGCGACCACCCAGGCGACTCAGCTTTCTCCTGACGCAGATGATGGCAAAACACAACCTGGAATGCTCCTCGGCTCAGCCCCGGCTCCGCCTGGCTTGACGGTAACAGATCCAAACACAGAAATTACTTCGTCCTCCACCTCCTTTAGCAAATGCACACACTCTCTTGTTCCCAATGTAAAACAGCCAGCTGAGAACAGAGAGCTTGGCCCCGATACACAGAGAGCTTGGTCGATAAATGACCGAACCGAAACCGAAAACCAGGACCGTGGACCACCTCACCAGGCTAGCGCTAAAATGCGAACATCCAAAAAACGTCAACTAAACAATAAAATAAACATCAGTTGCAGTAAAATTTTACAAAACAAACGGAACGAACAAACGAACAAAACGAAACAAACGGCTAGCCCAACATGACCGCCATCTTTGTGTCTCCTCCTCAGTCCTCTCACTAATTGACTATGGCCTAGTCATCTATGGGGCGGCTAACTCCTCGACACTTAATAGAATATGTGTCTCCCTAAATAAAGCCTGCCGGCTCACCTTAGGCTGTGACTGGCTAACCCATACATGCACACTATACAATGCAACCAACTGGCTTAACCTAGACAATAGGCTCACGTTCCGCACTTGCCTCTCGGCAAAAAAATTTGCCCTTGGACCCTGCCCGTCTGGCCTTGCTCCACTAATAAGACGGTCCAACCGCTAAAGCACACTAGGAGCTATGGAAAACATCTACTGTCTGTCCCCCACTGCCGTACCTCCCTATACCAGAGGTCCTTCAGCTGCAGAGCCCCATCTTGAATGAATAGTCTGCCCCCACCGATTGCAAATGAAATCAGACTAGGATCCTTCAAATCCGCTCTTAGATCCCACCTGCAGGCCTCAAACCCTTGTGACTGTCCATGACTAATTCCTCATCCAACAGCAGACCCAGGCCATGGCCAGCTCCTCCTCATAATCAACCCTACCTTGTGCGAGTACCCTCTTGCGAGCTCTGCCCTGTTATACCGCCTTTTTTGTTGCCTGTTGCCCTGCACTACTATGCCTTATTGCATGTCTGCCTAAGCCTGACCTATGTATCCTCTGAGAGCCCCATAAAGGCCTCTGTAACTACCGCCTATGTAATACCTGACTATGTACTACTGTACTGCTATGTAACCCTCTCTCCCTGTATGTAATACCTGTGACGTGGAACCTTTGTAAATGAGTCCTCAACTCAAATGTACATCCGAATCTTTAATAAATAAATAAATAAATAAGATACTCAGGGAGCAGATACTAGCCCCTTTACAAGGGAGAGGGTCCTAAGAGAGCTAAATAGACTTAAAGTGGAAAAAGCCATGGGACCAGACGACATATACCCTAGGATATTGAAAGAGCTCCAAGAGGAGCTGGCCACACCGTTGGCTGAGCTCTTCAACAAGTCACTAGACAGCGGGAAAATACCTCAGGACTGGAAACAGGCAACCGTTGTGCCCTTACACAAGAGCGTAAACAAGGAAGAGTCAGGAAATTACCGCCCTGTCAGTCTGAGCTCAGTTGTGGGGAAAATGATGGAGTCACTACTAAAAGAGAGGATAGTGGCGTACCTAACAGATACTGGAAAAATGGACCCAAAGCAATATGGCTTCACAGCAGGATACTCTTGTCAGACCAACTTGATCGACTTCTTCGACTGGGTCACCAGAACACTCGATCAGGGAGGGGCGGTGGACATTGTATACCTAGATTTCAGCAAGGCCTCTGACATAGTCCCTCACAGAAGGCTAACCAACAAGCTGGAACATAAAGGAGTTGGGCAGAAAATAGTCAGCTGGATCGGTAACTGGCTGAACGATAGAACCCAGAGAGTGCTAGTCAATGGATCATTGTCAAGGGAGGGGAGGGTGACCAGTGGCATCCCGCAGGGATCAGTACCGGGACCGATCCTATTTAACATATTTATAGCAGACATAGCAAATGGACTAATAGGGAAGGTTTGCCTGTTCACAGATGATACAAAACTCTGCAACAGAGTGGACACAAGGGAAGGAGCAGACAATATGGAAGCTGACCTTAGAAGGCTAGAGGATTGGTCCAGGGATTGGCAGTTACAATTTAACACCAAAAAGTGTAAGGTAATGCACTTGGGAAAGAGGAACCCTGGAAAAAGTACACACTGGGAGGACATCAACTTGAGGAGACACAAACGGAGCAAGACCTCAGCATAATCATCACTGACAAATTAAAAGTAGGAAAACAATGTGAGAAAGCAGCACAGAAAGCAGGTGGCATCCTCGGCTGTATAAGTAGAGGTATTTCTAGAAGAAAGAGGGAGGTTATCATGCCCCTCTACAGGTCCTTGGTGAGGCCACACTTGGAGTACTGCATTCAGTTCTGGAGACCTCACCTCAGAAAGGAAATTGACCATTTGGAGACGGTACAGAGAAGGGCTACTAAGATGGTGCATGGACTGCATCACAGGTCATTTGAAGCAAGACTAGGGGAGCTGAACCTATATTCCCTCGAGCAAAGAAGAAACAGAGGGGACATGGCTGAAACATTTAAGTACATGAGGGGATTTAACACAGCTCAGGCAGGCAATCTATTTCAACAGAACATGGCAGCACGTACAAGAGGGCATGATATGAGACTGGTAGGAGGAAGGTTCAAAAGCAACCTCAGGAAGTACATCTTCACAGAGAGAGTGATGGACCCATATAACAACCTGCCCCAGGAGGTGGTAGCATCAAAGACGATCAGGGAGTTCAAACTCGAATGGGACAGACATAAAGGACAAGTTAGAACGAAGGCTGCATAGGGAGGGGGGTAATTTCTAGGCAGACTAGATGGACCGCACAGTCCCCATCTGCCGACACTTTTCTTATGTTCTTATGGATACTGTGTTTACACTATGTGTATATAGAATGATGTTTTTGCTGCCGTGCAACTCTCCCTATTGACCAAGGATGATAATTAAGCAATAAGGCACGACAGGGTGTGTGTGTGTTATCATGTAATAACGTCACTCCTGGGGTGGGTTGAAGCATGAGGCAAAGCTGAGTGCTTCCACCACCCCAGGAGTAACGTTATTACACAATAAAACACACTGGGGTGCCTTACTGCTATTATACAATGGCTCATTGCTATACAAAATAAAAAATATTCAAAAAAAATGTTTTTAGTAGATTTTTAGTGTGGCAGTATATTTTGTTTCTTAAGAAAAGAGGTGCAAATGAATGTCATCATCCATACAGTGATGTTACTGTGTAATAACCACTGTCTCAGGCATACACTGACCAATCAGAGTCTAGGATTCTTTCTTACCATTGTATAATATCACTTTTATGCTATTTGTATAGAGAATTATATTTTGTTACCGAGTGACTCTCTCCCTATTGTACTAAGCACTTGTCTACAGGTTGTGATACAAGCTGTACACAACCCTTGCCTGCCTGATTATAATCTGCTGTATATTGTTTGATGTTACCTTCACTTGTGAACATGTTATATTTTGCTGTATAATTTGCTGCATCCTGTTTGATGTTATCTTTATCTGTGAATATGTTGTACACAGCTGTAATTTGTAAAATGTCTGGTGTTGCATCACCCTTGTAACTCTTCCAGGTCGTACCTGAAAACAGGCAGTTTCTGTCTAGTGTACCTATCTGGTTAACAAAAACTAAATAAAATAAAGATTATAGCTACTCACCAAAATTGACATAACGTTACACATTCCATTAGGACTCCCTTCAACAAGCACGCATGCCAATCTGTAGGTCTCTAGCTGTATGGACTACTGTGTTATGACTAGGCATGGGCTAGCTGGGTCAGTAGTGCAGGTATTAGAAACATAGACTCTGACGGCAGATAAGGACTGCTTGGCCCATCTAGTCTGCCCATTTCCCTACCTACAGGATAGGCCGCAGATCCTAGTTAACCAACAGCCTATTTCTTCCTACCCCACAAGAATTGCCTTATATCTGTCCCATGCATTCTTGAATTCTCCCACAGTTTTAGACCCCACAACCTCCTCAGGAAGGCTGTTCCATGCATCCACTACCCTCTCTGTGAAATAATACTTCCTCACATTGCCCCTGAACCGCCCCCTCTCTATCTTTAAATTGTGTCCCCTTGTTCTTGCACGTCTCTTTTTCTGAAAGATGCTACCCTCTTGGACTTTGTTGATTCCACTGAGGTACTTAAACGTTTCTATCACGTCCCCCCTCTCCCGTCTTTCCTCAAGGGTATACATATTAAGCTTCTTTAGTCTCTCCTCATCGGCTTCTCTTGCAGACCCTGCACCATTTTAGTTGCCCTCCTCTGGACTACCTCTATCCTGTCTATGTCCTTGCAGAGATGGGGTCTCCAGAACTGGACGCAGTACTCCAGGTGGGGTCTCACCAACTGTCTGTACAGAAGGATAACAACTTCCTGTTTTCTGCTGCTGATGCCTCTCCCTATGCATCCCAGTATACCCCCAGCCCTCCCTACTGCCTTCTCACATTGCTTGCTGACCTTAAGGTCATCAGAAATGATTACCCCACGGTCCCTTTCCTTTTTTGTTGTTGTTACTACCACCCACCTCCCCCATTGTGTATTCTTCCCCTGGGTTCTTGTTTCCCATGTGCATTATTTTGCACTTCTTTGCATTGAATCCTAGCTGCCATACTTCTGACCATCTCTCCAACCTTGCCAAGTCCCTTCTCATCCTTTCCACGCCTCCTTGTGTATCAACCCTGTTGCAGATGTTGCCTGTTTTTGGCCAGTTAGGGTAGTCTGGGTAATGTACTGCCCTACCTGACATAACAGTGCAATTCCCAGGTCAGATAGTTTGAAACAGGTAATAGGTAATTACTAGTGTTCCTCATCTCTTCCTTGACTGGTAAAGAGTTAACAGTTTTTAGTCAGAAAAGAGAGGCAAAACCTAAATACTGCAATGATTGATGCTTACTGCTTGCAGGAAGCTCATTGTAAGTTGCAAGGAACAGGGTGTTCTGAATCTTATGAAACACTGAACTCTCTGCAAACAGTAAACACCAACCATTGCAACATTTATTTTGTCTGTCTTTTCTGATTGAAAACTATTAACACTTTACCAGCTGGAACAGGGATGAGGAACACTATTAATCCCTATTTTTAAACTTAGATTTTATTACAGTTTCAGCATATAATAACACATCAACTACAAACATAAACACCATGTGTATTTAGGGTGTCTTTGCATTCAGTCTGGAAGGGTAATTTATTTATTTAGTTTTTGTTTACCGGGTAAGTACACTAGACAAGTTTTATGCCTATTTTCAGGAACGACCCGGGAGAGTACAAAAGGGTACAACAGGTAGTAATGTTGTAATCGGGTTGGGTAATTGGGTTTGGTAGTCAGGCTGGGTAATTCAAAATTACCCTACCCAATTACAACATCGCTAAACCAGGTAGGGTAGAATATAACCTGAGGTACCCTACCTTATTAAAATAGACAGATACCTGAGCTACCCTAGCCAATTAGCTGTCGGGTAGCCAAAACCTAGTGGCAACATCATTCATCATGTGACCATATCTGCAGTGCAGCATGTGGTCTACACACCCAATGGGCCTGCATGTCTGCCATGCATAGGAGCTGTTGACGTGTGAGAGAGAAGTTGAAGTGAGGTGTCCTGGAGAACAGAGTGTGTTCTCTCTGTTAGCGGTCAGGCAGCCTATCCCCACCATATGGAACAACACAGGCTGGGAAACTGGAGCCAGCTTAAACATTCACTCTGCTCCCTCTAAACCCTCCCTTACTTCTCTTCTCCGCTCACACACCTCCCCCTCCTGCCACTGTCATTAACGTGCCAGGCTCTGCTTTCCATTTGCTCCTATTTGGAAATTTTACTGTAACTGCCATTATATATCTGATCTTATTGTATATACCCTAACTGATGAGGGTATTTGCACTTATTGTGTTACTCCCTGTACATTGTATTTGTAATCAGCTTATATCTACTGACATTGTATACCGCACACATTGTATATACCCATTTCTATTCCCTGCTGTAAATCTGTATTTTGCTTCAATTGCACTGCCAGCATTTGTACACTTTTTTGTATGACTGTATATTTAATTTGTTCCAACACCCCCCATCCCCACAGGACACATCTGAAACAAGCTATTTGAGCTCAGTATGTCTTTCCGGTGAACCTAATAAATAAATACGTTTGCCTCTGAGTGAGGCTGAGCTAACCAAACTAAAAAATAACTTTTACAATTACATAAAAAAAATCATTCGCTTGCAAGAAAGAGAGTGAAAGTAGGAGGGTGGGAAGTAGGACTCGGGAGTGAGAGAGTAAGGAAGGAGTATGCTCTTTAGCAGCCACTAAGCTGTCAGGCTTACTTTTCCATTTTGGAAAAGAAAATACTCAGATGAGGTAATTGATTTTTTTTTTTTAATTCAAGTTTTTCTTCCTCCTCAGGGCTGGTGTGGGTGGATTTCTCTGCTCTGTGACCACCACCCCTTGCCTGGCATCTGTTTCACTGGACTATCATGCCCTAGATACCTCACAGATCTCCCCCGTGGTGGGCCCGGCAAGGGGAGGGCCAACTTCCCTCCACCTGATGACACACACATCCAGATAGGGCAGGGCTATCAGCAGACAGTGTAAGGAAGAGGCAACTGGGCATGGCTTCATTTAGCCCCACACCAACCTATTTTTCTGTTTTCTGTCCCTGTGTTCCCCTATGCTGGGGCAAGCTCATGAGCACGTGTGTGTGGAGGCATGCATATGTGGAGGCACGCACACACCATGGAGTCTCGCAGCCCTCTATACCACTGCCCTTTTGACCAGCACTATCACATGGCCTCCATCAGGTGGTAGTCTTTCAGTTCAGCATGCAGGCCCTCCCCACGGGAGAAAAGAGCAGCCATGTGGCACTCGTTCCTCTCTCTCCCCGGCCAATACCCAGCAACCCATGCTCATGAACAAACACAGGTTGTCGGGGCGGCAGGAGGTAAGGCGGGCTACCAGCACCTCAGCCCTCCATGCCACTGAGCCAGCTTAGTATATTAATTTCATTTTCTGACTGAATGTATCAGTGGGGTGGAAAAAACGGAAATGTGAATAAAAGAGAATACCAGCAGGCAGCAGCTGCCAGCTTCAATATCTACAAAACAATGATGCTTGATTTGCTCAGCTGGCGCTGAGAGCTGAGATGACTGTGTCTGTGTAGTACTACAAGCTTGCAGCAATATCACCAGTGGTCAGTTGTAATTCATTAATAGAATCACACTGAACCCTACATTTGTCCAGTCCCTGTATATTCAGAGGCCCTTGGTGAAGCCAGAAGAAGCTCTACTGGGTGACCCTATCCCTAGATAGCCATTTAAGGATAAATAAGGCATTTGTCTTAGGAACACTGTTTGTATCGACATTAAAAAAATCTGGAGGCTGGCTCCATGGCACTGAGTGATAGGAGTCACTTGGCACACTGGTAACCAGGGTTCGCACCCTGAGCCCAGACATCAGGAGCGGAGACTGGCAGGGAGGGGATAAGAGCATCTTATGAACACTCCCCTCCCAAGGGAGGTGGGGCAGTGCTGGACCTGTTTACTAGTGGCTCCTGGAGGTAGTTAACAGAGGCATTCTAGGTTGCGTGGACCATCACACATTGCTAAACGTCCCTGCCCCAGGATGCTGCTGTGGCTGCATGAATGTGGGAGGTGGGTGGGACCAGAAAAGCGGAACTCACCTGCCCAGCTGCCAGATGATGGCTGACTCATTCCCCTGAACCTCATAGATATTCATAGCCTCCTCCAATCCTCATCTCTGCTCCTTGGTCAAGGTAACAGGAACTATCTCCCCTCATTGCGTCTCCTTGTGGAGGGGTCCCTCAGAATGGTTACCTGAGGTCTACCAAGGATGCGGACCAAAACGAGGATGGTATGAATGGCAATAGAGATGGCCCAGTGGGAGCAGGGGGGGTTAACACTACGCAGCCTGAAGGAGTGACTGGCCAGATGGGCAAGGGAAGGTGGAAAAAAGATGAAAAGAAATTGGCAGTGAGTCAACTCTTCTCAGTGTTTAATTTTTGGAAACTGCAGCAGGCTCACTCAGAGAAGCTACACCTCTTGTAATTGCCTTTCTCGTCCAATGGCCCAATAGACAAATTACTTATTTAACCATTAAACAGCACTCTGTTTCATTAACTACTGCAGACAATCTGGCTGGCATTGTCAAATTAACAGAGAAGTTGAGGCATATGACAGTGGCCCTATAGAAGAATGCCTTATACAGCCATAATACTAAAGACTGTATTTTGGAAACAGCAGCAGCCTTGCTCAGAGCAGTTGTGCCTATCTTGCCTGTCTCAAGATAGGTCCTTTTGAGTAGTTTTCTCTGTTTAGGGCAGTCAAAAACAGAGTCTTTCACATTTTTATGTTGCTTGGACGCATGTGCAAGAAACATAGTGCCATCATCGGAGATTTCGGAGGTGTGTCACCTCCTCCTCCAATTCAGTCAGTGAGCTGGCAGGTGCGGCCTGTAAGCTAATGCATTTTGGAGCTGTCTATGACATGCTCCAAATGCAGTAACATACAGTTGAAAGGGAGCTACGCTTCAGTGAGCAGAGATAAAGCGTAGCCCCCCCACACTCGCAGGCGCAGCGTGCCCTCAAGACGCTATGGGGTAGCCGACGGGCCCAATCCCCGTCGGCCGAGTTGCGCCTCTCCCCCAGTTAGTTAGGTGCCACACTTGGGAGCCCACCCCAGCCTGGCAATCAGTGCATAGGCCGATGGGTGCCCAACCTCGTCAGCTGAACCCCCCAATTCTTGTGCCCGCTGGGAGCCCACCCCAGCATGGCAAACAGTCCCAAGACGCCTTTTTTTATTTTTAACCTGAAAAACGAAACGGTCCCGCGGAGTGTCTCCCGACCCCCTCCCACAACCCGCACTCACCCACTGCGCACTCCAGCCTCCCTCACCCATACTACCTCCGGACTCGCGCGACGATCTTCGGTGGACCGGGAACACGTCTGCACTCTTCAAAGCCGACCGCGAACTGAGGAAATGCCGGTAAGCTGTATAATGGCCTAGATAGGGGGATTTCAACTTTGTTGCATATCTCAGGCATTTTTGGAATTTTGCACCAAATTTTCAACATGGGGTTTTTGGGACCCCTTCTCATGAATGATGTCACTGTCATGGCGTTATTCGGGCCCGAAGGGTGATTTCGTGCTGTGACTGAGAAATCACCCTTCGGGCCTGAATACCGCCATGACAGTGACATCATTCATGAGAAGGGGTCCCAAAAACCCCATGTTGAAAATTTGGTGCAAAACTTCCAAAAAATGACTGTTTTACGAGCGTGCGTTGCGCAGTTCCTACGCAGGCTCATAAGTTTGCAAAATTTCAATATTTTCACTCCAGATTTTCAACATTGCCATTTTACCACACCTTCTTATGAGCAGTACAGCTGTCATTTTTCACATCTCACCTAAAATGTGTTTCTGCACATGTAGCGCAGAATGGCGCAGTCGGTGTGCGAAATCAAGGTACGGGACAAATTAAGAAAATCACAGTGACACTGTTCATGAGCAGAGGTCTTATAATGGCTATGTTGAAAATTTGGTGAAAAATTCCTAAAATGACTGTTTTACGAGCGCAGTGCTATGCAGTTCCTCACTGAGCTCGTAAGTTCGAAGAAATTATCAATAGTTTCACCCAGATTTTCAACATTGCCATTTTACCACACCTCCTTATGGCAGTACAGCTGTCATTTTTCACATCTCACCTAAAATGTGTTTCTGCACATGTAGCGCAGAATGGCGCAGTCGGTGTGTGAAATCAAGGTACAGGACAAATTAAGAAAATCACAGTGACACTGTTCATGAGCAGAGGTCTTATAATGGCTATGTTGAAAATTTGGTGAAAAAATTCTCTAAAATGACTGTTTTATCGAGTTTATGCTATGCAGTTCCTACGCGCGAGGTTCTGTAAGTTCAAGAAATTATCAATTGCCTCACCCAGATCTTTCAACATTGCCATTTTACCACACCTCCTTATGAGCAGTACAGCTGTCATTTTCACATCCTGCCCAAAACGTGTTTCCACCCATGTAGCATAATGGCGCAGTCAGTGTGCAAACTCAATGTGCGGACACATTAACAAAATCAGTGACACTGTTCATGAGCAGAGGTCTTAAAATGGCTATGTTGAAAATTTGGTGAAAAATCTTTAAAATGACTGTTTTGATGAGCGCATGCTATGCAGTTCCTACGCACGCTCGTAAGTTCGCAAATTTTCAATATTTGCACTCCAATGATTTCCAAATACCTAAACAGCACATAGAAGCAAGCAACATTCGGCACTGACAAATGCTTGTTGTTAAAGTCAGGGTAGGGTTTTAAAAGGACCTGGGACAAGCAGAGAGGGATAAAATTGCACGGAGGTGGTGAAGGGAGGGTGAGGGATGAAAGAGGGGGAGGGAAAGGGGGCATGAGGCACTGGTGATAGCCATGTCTCAACAAAAACATGAGCAAACTTGATAGACCAAGTGGTCTCCTTCTGCTGGCTACTTTCTTATGTTCTTATGTAATACACTAGAAAAATGATTAGGGCAATAACTTCCCGACCGTAACCAACAACCCATTTTGCATTAGAGTATTTTTAGGGTAATTTAGGGTAGTTTAGAGGTACCAGCAGGTAGTGCTTAGGGTATGGTATTTTACTACTAGCCCATGCCTACTTATGACCAAATAAATATTTTCACAAAACTACATGAAATTCCTATGAAAATGGGATTTGCTATTTTCTGACACTTGAAATAAGGGCACCATCCACTGCAGCAGTTGTAATAGTTGTAACGTGTATTGCTGACAATCCAGCAAAATAGAAACAGGAACAACAAGTGCCATATAGGTGCAGACCCTCTCCTAAAAGGCCCGACCGGTTTTGCGCATGCTATTTTCACCCATTCCTTAGTACAGTGTGTACTGTATATGCAGTCTCCCGAGGAGGGCACCAGTGTTGGCAGATGAGAGTTAATAAATTTCTTTTGCTGCTTGATTCTACACATTGGTGTGAACGATGAATTTATAAAGGCTGACTCCCAGTTCCACACCCGACTGAGATGGTGGCTTGAACAAGAACTCTCTCTCCCAGCTTTTACAGTCCTTAATCATTCTTCTCACAGACCTGATGGAAGTGATTTAATCCTTCAGCCGACATACCCTGATTTGACAGCCCTGACAAAAAATCAAAAACAATGGCGGAGATCACTAAAATGTGGAGATCTGAACCTCATAGATGCAACCCCAGCAATTCACCTTCCTGGGCCTTGGACATGATGATGGTGTTGGGGGAGAGGAAGTTTATTTATTTATTTATTTTATTTATTTAGATTTTGTTTACCAGGTAAACCCACTGAGACCAAGGTCCCTTTTTCAGGGGCGACCCGGGGTGAATACACCACCAACTTTACATTAGGTACAGTATACAGCATCTAAAATATATATACAATTTTCATATAAGGTACAGCATACAGCTTCAGAAACAAAAATAACATATATACAGTTTGTACAGGCGGTTGTGTAACAATAAGGCAGAGGCAGAGAGCATGAAGCAAGTAACAGTAATTCAGAGAAAAAATGCATTGCCCAGGGGAGAATAAAAAAAGTACATATGTCCAATGGGTAATTCAAAAAAGAAAAAACATAACACAGTTTGTAAAGAGGATACAGTAAATAGAGGTTAGTTGGTACACGGGGCACCAGGGATTCTTCGATAGCCACAGTAGGTCATGAGGGGTAGGGAGTTTCTCTAGTGGTTACAGCAGCAGTGGCTCAGTTCCAGGAGGTAGACTTTGAGACCGGCCTTGAAAGAGGAGAGGGAGGGTTTGTCAAACAGGGAAGAGGGGAGCGAGTTCCAGAAATGGGGGCGCGGTGTACTGGAATGAGCGTTTACCTTGCTTAGTGCTGATACGGGGTATGTTCAAGAGTCGACTTGAGGTAGACCGCAGGTTGCGGAGGGGGACTTTAGGAGTAAGCAGGTCACTAAGGTGAGGTGGATGGGTGTGAGAGAGTTTGTAGGAAAGGTAGGCAGGGAAAAGGATAGTTTAAGCAGTGCCGCCAGTTAAGGTCCTTAAGAGCTCTCTGAGTGGTGCCGCCTAGGGGAGGAGTAAGTTGCAAAGTGAGCAATGCGGTGGTAGAGGGTGGAGAGATTGGTTAGCTCAGTCTCCCTGAGGGACTGTAATAATGGTGAACCGTACAGTAAAGAAGGGAGGAGGTTGCAGTTAGCAATGGTTCTATGTGCCTCTCCAGAGAGGGAGTTTCCGAGGTGGTATAGCAAACCCAGTCTCTGGTGGATAGATTTAGTTAGGATATCTATGTGAGGTTTGAAGGTTAGCTCCTGGTCGAGGGTAACCCCAGATACTTAAAATGGTCAGACCTCAACACGCATGCCCGAGCTGATGTTATGGGGAGAAAATTCACAACGGTCTTGCCCAGTCGCTGGTCCCAAGAGGACAGCTTTTGTCTTGTCCTCATTTAGCTTGAGAGGGTTGGCAGTTAACCATGTTTCGAGTTTTGCCAGGCAGGCTTGAAGTTCAGTTGCGATAACGGAGGATTGGGGGGCACTGTGAAAGATTACAGTATCATCAGCATAGAGCAGTAGATTGCAGGGAGCACACACCTCAGCTATGTCATTGACAAACAGTGAGAACAGCAGGGGTCCTAGTATGGAGCCCTGGAGTACCCCAGTGATCACTGGTCTGGGGCTTGAGTGGGCGCCTTGCCAGCGTACTGTCTGAGTTCTGTTAGTCAGGTAGCTAGTGGCCCAGGAGAGAGAGAGCTGATCCAGGCCAAGCTTTTGAAGCTTTGAGAGGAGCAGCTTATGACTGACCATGTCAAAGGCCTTGGAGAGGTCAATGAAAAGTGCCCCCGTAGGGGTGCCCTGGTTCATGGCATTGAATATATCGGTTGTCAATCTGACTAGGGCAGTGTCCATGCCATGATCTTTCCGAAAACCATGCTGGACCTTTGAGAGGAGTAGATGCTGTTCCAGATAGGATTGGAGCTGATCATAGACTATTCTTTCAAGGATTTTTCCCAGAGGGCAGAGGAGGGAGATAGGCCTATAATTCTCCACCCTATCCCGGGTTCCTTTTTTATGGATTAGAACTATGGTGGTGCTTTTCCATATACTGGGCACTGACCCTTCCTGAAGGGATCGGTTAATGAGTAGGGCTACAGGGTAGGCAATGGCTGGTGCCACAGCCCGCAGTAGGCAAGGTTCAAGCTGATCATTACCAGTAGATGATTCAGGGTTGATTTTGCAGAGTAGTGGTAGCACTGTGCAGGGGTCCACAAGTTTCAGGTGGAATAAAGGACAAGAGAGCTCTGTGTCAAGGTGGGTGGCAGGAGGCTGTCCCGGCATGGATGGGGAGCAGGCAGGAGGATAGGAAAAGGAGGCACTGGACGCTTCAGCCACCTTTGTGGGGTCATCAGTTGGAGTGTTTCCAGCTAAGATCACTGGATCTTAGCTGGAAGTGATGGGTTCTTGTATGCAGGCTCAGTGTCTAAACAAGGCAACACAGCAACAATTCTCAAAACTCTGCAACGCATAGATGCCAATATGACTCCCATCAAATGGGACATGAAGAAGTTGGAACAACGTACTGTAGCCATGAAGAGAGCCACCATGGAATTAAGAGAGGAAGGGGACTACTTGAGCAGGGTCTTGCTGTTTTTATGCTGATGAAAGAGGGAATTGACTGAGTGGGCAGAGGACACAGAAGTAAGGGCCCATAGGAAAACCTTAAAGCTGTTCAGTTTTCTGGAAGACAACACTCAGATATCAACTCATTTGTTTCTACCTGATTCCAAACTAAACTGAAACTACCAGATGACTACAAAATAGAAATTGAGAGGGCTCACAGATCCCTAAGGCCCAAGCCCAAACCAGAACACCCCCCCCCCAATCTATCATTGTCAAATTCTTGAAGTTCACTGTTAAAGAAGATTTAATGAGGAAAACCTGTTGAAGCCAGATTTGAATTTCAGTGAGAAGAGGGTATAGTGTTCCCTCCATCATCCGCCCCCCTTTCATTCGCCACCCTCACTTACCACCAGTATGATCTCTTGTACCATTTTCTAAAAATATTATCTCCCCCTTTAAACACCACCCTCTATTGTATCAGTGCTCAGTGGCTCAGCAGGTAGCACACTTGCATCTGAGGCTGGGAGATCAGAAAGCTGTGGGTTTTATCCCCCCACCAGGCACTTGGGTTAAATCCAAGTACCGACACTGTAGTGCAGCATGAGAGGGGGTGCTGCACTCCTGAGTTGCTGTCTTTTGGATGAGACATTAAACCGAGGTCCCATCTGCCTGTTCAGGTGGATGTTAAAAGATCCCATGGCACCTGTTGAAAAGAGTAGGGGAATTTAGTTTTGTATTGAGCTCATGCAATAGAGATATTACATACAATTCCAAAAGGAGAGAAAAAGAAAATGAGATCTTGTGAACATACACAATACATATAGAAAAATATAATATTCTGAAGTCTGTTTATAGTCGTACAGTTTTCCCGTAATCAACAAAAATAAAATACTTATAGTGCCATTATATAAATGAAATTATAAGAATACCTTCAAGTTATGCTTTTCTGTATCTTGGATAAAAAGAAATTAGAAATTAGGAAATGAATTTTCATTCAAGTAACTGGGGCATCTGAATCTGTGATCCAGGGAAAATTTCTCCAGGACTGCAATAAATCTCTTTTCATTTTGTTTTTTAAATCTGACAAGTAAACAAATCTTAATTCTAAGGTAATTTTTTTGTATGAGTTCTGTATGAGAGATATCTTTTTGCTGTATACATCTGGAGTTCCAGACAAACCATTTTATAACTGTAAAGATTCAGAGTGCTCCTGTCCCAGTATCTCCATGATTTATCAAAGTGTCCATAGAGGAGTATATCCTCATTGACTTTCTCAAAACATTTCACCTTCCACTGTTTAGCTATCAGTTTCCAAAAGTTTGAAATATAACTGTAAGTGAAAAATAGATGAGTTATTGTTTCCTGTTGTTGTTGTTGGCAAGAAGTTCTGGAACATAGACGTTCCTGCATCTGTTTGTGTTTTTGATTTGCTTTAACATTGAGCTTACCATGACAGCAGAGCCAATGAACATCAAGCATTTTCTCTGGTATTCTTGGGTTATTTAATAATTTCAGTAGGGAGGGGAGGAGGTCTATAGGACATGTTGGGAAAACAACTGATTCTGTAAAATTACTACATATTATGTGTTTGTAAAGTAGCTTTTTTACCATTGTAGTAACCATGCCACTAGCAGTTTGCCAGCTTTTAAGTTTGACAGAAACGTCCCTAAGCTATGGGGGAGCTAACTGGGAACATTTAACTATATGAAGGGTGTTGTTACTCCACTGTGTAAACCAAGTTTTACAGGATAAGTTATATAGAGGTATGTATGTTTTCCTACACTGTAGAATGAGTGGTCTTAAGTTTATTACAATGTATGCACTATAAAAGAACACTAAAGGGTTTACCATGTATAATCCCCGTTTTACAGAAAGATAGAGTATATTGCATTTTAGGGGATTTAACCTACTCCCCCAGACTGCCTGAATTAATATACCGTAGATTGTGGTTTCCAGGGGTTGAGGAGGGGATAGATAATGTACAAATAAGAAGACGGGTAAATATTCATTTAAATTTACTCATATTCCATCTATTCCAGTTTTGTACCATCCTGCGACCTTGGTCTATTTTAGGTTCTCAGTTTAGTAGTCCCAGATCTCCTGACCCAAAATGAATGCTCAGAATAGTGATGGGATCCTGTTTAATTTTTATATTTGCAGTTTCTACTAGGGGGTTGTCAGGTTTCCCAAGTTGCCTACCTATGCATTTTTGTAGGTTTAATGAGGCACCCAATATTTCACTGAATTCACTGCATATATTCATGGCCTGTACTATTGATGCCTCATCCTTGGTTATGAGGGTTATATCATCAGCATAGACTATTGCAGTATATGGGATTGTATATGATTCAATCCGTACATGTTTACTATGTGTGGATGAATTCAGGGATATAAGTAAGGGATCAATACTGAATACATAAAGTAGGGGGTTGAGAAGGCATCCTTGTCTGACTCCTCCTTGTGTATATATATATATATATATATATATATATATATATATATATATATATATCATAGGGCCATACCAGCCATTAATTTGTGGAGTAACTGTGGCTGTATGGTATAAGCTTTGTATCCAGCTAATAAACCTATTAGGGATACCATAGTGGTGCAAAGTATCCCATAGGTACTGGTGATTAACCATGTTGGAGGCCTGTTTTTGATCCAAGGAAAGGATACAACCTTCAGTACTGGTCCTATTATCATGCTCTATAATTTCTCTCAGGAGAATAAGCTGGTCTACCATTTTCCTTTTTGGTATTAAACATGATTATGTGGTTGAAAACAGATGGCTAGCAGCTGTAATAGCTTGCCAATGGTAAGAATTTTAGTTAGTATTTTGAAATCAGTATTTAATAAGTTTATAGGTCTCCAGCTAGTCATAATTTTTTGTCCCCTTTTTTAAATAAATAAATCAACATGCCTTCCGACGTGTGCAGTGGGATGGTATGGGTCTGTAACATATGGTTGAAGGCTAATGCTAATTCTTCTGAAATTTCCTTACCTATGGTTTTCTACTATTCAGGTGTTATCCCATCCATATGAGATGGGAAATGTCTATTGTTAGGGTATCCGGAATGTAGGTAGGGCATGTTGGTGCCTGAAAGGAAAATGAAGCTTCAGAAAGACTGTTTCAGTATGAGTTTTGTTAAATAATCCTTCAGGGTGTTGTGTCACTATCCATAGTAGAATGTTTATCTGAATAAACTGTATCATCCTGATCATATAAGTGTGTAATAGATTTATTTCTGGTTCTATTTTTGCAATGTAGGAAAGGACAAATTACTTCTGCTTTCCCCTGGGTACAAACAGATTGCTGTTTCTTTAAGTTTTCCTGCTGTCTTAAGTGAAATGTTTCCATTTCATGTTTAATTCGTTGAATTTGGCTGGTAAAGTTATGTGTAGTAGTTCTGGCAAGGGATTGCAATTTTTGTAATTGTTGCCTGTGTCGAAGATACTGTACATAGTCATTATTTTTGCATGATTTACTTACTGACGGTAAAAGTAGTCTTAGGTCTTGTTTCGTATCTTTCCACTGGCAACAGGATTGTCATACATTTCTATTATGGATTTTTTTGTAGTCAGAAAATATAGTATGCTTTGAAGAATTCTGGTTTGGATAATAAGGAGGAGTAAAATTTCCATGAACCAGGACCTTGCTTAAGGGTTATTAAAGGACCTAATTGTACCAGAAGAAGTTTATGGTCTGAAAATTCGACCTCTTCCACTGACATGGAAGAGATGTGCATTGATGGTGTTATGAAAAGAAAATTGATTCTTGTAGCTAGTGTTCCTTTTCTGAGAAGTACTGTAGGTGCCGGCGTGTGGTACAAGACATGGATGCATCAATCAGGTCTGAGTCCTGCATGATACTCTTTAAGGTGGACATGTCACAGTATATTTTCTTGGTTTTTGTATTTTTTCCTGTATCCTAAGTATTCATTCCATAATTAAAGTCTCTCCCTATTATTGCAAAATAAGATGAGTACAGATACAGTTGTATAACCTGAAATAGATTGATTCTGTCTGTTTTTGTTTGTGGTGCATAGATGTTTATAAGTCTATAATATTCTTGGTTTGATTTTTGTGTCTAAAACTAAAGCCCTTCCAGGTAGAGGATCAACTAGTTTTATTAAGTGAACTTGCATATTGGTCTTAAATAGTATGCCAACCCCTGAACAGGTGTCCATCCCTATTGACCAGTATGAAGAGCCTACATGCCATACTTTGATTGCTGTATTGATTTCTGCTATAGTGTGTAATCTTATATCTTGTAAAAATAAAATGTCAAAGAAGCCGGAAAGTGGGTAAGAGAATCATTTTTTTCCTACAGCTTTTTATGCTGTTTACATTGATAGTGCCTATGGCTAGTGGTGTTTGTGTCATAGAACCAGGTTTTGTCTGGGGGAAAAAGAAGCTAACCCTCTCTGTCAAACTTATTCTCAGGGATGTTTCTTGTTAGCTTTTTGGGGGCTCCTTTGCTTTTCACAGTTTTCTGAGGAATCAGGCCACTGTCATCCTGATTATTTATGGGGTCAGGTTGAGAGTACAAAAGGAGGGAGTCTTCAGAGTCAGCATTAGATACCCCAGAAATATTTTGAAAGGCATCAAACCTGTTGGATAGAGACAGCTCAGTGGTTTTTGATATCTTAGGGGCTGACAGAGTCTGGGTCTGACTACGCCTGGTTATCCTTTTGCTCTTAACTACAGGTTGTGGGGGGGGGTGGCATGCATGTAGGACCCGTTGAGGTACTGTAGACTCGCTAGGTGGGGACAGGGGTCCTGCTCCATAACTGCTGCAATACTTGTAAGATCTTCTTCTGTTTGTTCAGTTATTACATTTGCTACTGACTGCTGCTCTTGTTCTGGGGGGGGGGAGGGGGAGCAGGGATTCTAGAATCCGTGGGACGTGATCTAGGGAAAATAGCACTTTGTGCAATAGCTATTAAGAGGCATTGTTCAGAATCATCTGAGGGGTCTGCTTGGTTGCAAGCCACCCAGGAACAACTCTGATAGGTATGGCCTAAGCTATCACAAAGGTTACACTTTGGCTCATTTAGGCAGTGGCTACTGGTATGGCCTAGTTCCTGACATAAGGTACATTTGACTTGGTCACATATAGAGATGCAATGAATTTTTAATCCGCTGGTGAAGTGAAAGCAAAGTGGCCACTTCGTGTTGGCAGAGCATAACGCGAAGTGGGCACTGCAAAGTGCTCACTTCACGTTATTATTACTTTGCGTTGCCATAATGCCTTAACGTGAAGTAAAGCAAAGTGAGAAGTAAATGGGCAGCCCCCCACATATCACATGGCTTACAGTACTGTAAGTCACATGCTTTAGCCAGGCAGGAAGGAAGTGAGTCAGAGAAGCAGTTTTACTTTCTCCTTTGCATTCGTAGAGAGAGAAGGCTTTGTGTAGAGGAGAGTAGTAGTGACTGAAAATGCTTGATTGCCACTTTGAGTGAAGAAAACCAACAGCTTTTTTAAAAGCTATATCTTTATTTAGTTTTTGTATTGTGTTTGTGATTGTTTTTTTGTTAGTGAATTTTTTTTTATAAGTCTTGTTTTGTTTTGTGTGCGTGTGACTGTGTGTGTCAGTGTCAGTGTGTCTGTGTGTGTGTGTCGGCCCCGGGGACTTGTGCCAGTGTGAAGGTAGGATGGACCCTGGAGAAGGCGAGTCACTGGCCCGTGGGTGCAGTCAGAGGAGGGGAGTGTGGACATGTGGGGGTGGTCGTGTCATGCTGGACCGCTCCCAACTCCTGGGTGTTGCTTCCCCCCATGTGAAAGCAACAGCAGCAGCACCAGTGCCACCAATGGCTGCTGTACATCCATCTTCTCTACCACTACTACCACCACCACCACCGGTAGCAGCTGTAGGGGCTCTAGCAGCACCCCGTCCACAACCTCCAGAGCCACAGGAGGTGCCCCTGGAAAATCTAGGTGGTGCAAGGACTGTGTCTGGTCCACCCCAGAGCTCCCCAGTGTGGGAGTTTTTTGACTCTGTGGGGGGAGACAACACAGTCATGGTGTTCCATCTGTGTGGAGTGCTAGTGTGTTGTAGCCCCCGGGGGACACATTTGGGGACTGATGGCCATCACACTCACATGCTCAACGACCACAAGGCAGAGTGGCAGGCTGCTATGGAAGGGGCCAGGTGTCCACCTGCTGGCCCTTCTGTGGCAGAGGCTGAGGGTGCTGCTGGGGTCAAAGTTGTGCCTCGCAGTTGCTGCAGTAGCAGGAGGAGGGCCAGTACAGTAGCTGCTCCACCACCAACACCACCACCACCACAACCACCAGCACCACCCTCTCCACCAGCAACCCCACTACCTGGATTTCCACCTGCAGTGGACCCCACCACAGTCCCTGCAACAGAGGCTGACCTCACCCTGGTGTGGGTGGCTCTGGAAGTGAATAATCAGAGGGTTGGTGCTTTGTAGCAGCAGGTCGACACAATACAAGAACAGCAGCAGCAAATAGTTACAATGCTGCACCTGCTGCTGGACCACCACAGCATCCCGTGGCCACGGTAAAGGATTGTTTTCTGGACCCCCCCACCCCACTACTGTGTTGTACTGTTTTTGTGTGTTTTTTCTTTGTTGTTGTTTAATAATACACATTTTCCCTTCCAGAGGAATCTTTCTTGCACCACATAGTGCAATACATTTCTGTGAAGACTGCCCATAATTTCATTACAGTGCAGGGTTTTATTTAACTCTAAAAATTGATTAGCGTTTTGCTCATAAAAGTTCTAAAACATTGTGAAAATGCATAGCACTTGGCTCACTGTGTTTAACAAACATAACACTTACAGAAAACCTATATAAATACTTTTTGTACAGTTAGTATTGTCCCAAGGAAAAAACTGCTAATCAATTATTTAAAACCCTGCAGTGTGTCAAGTGACGGAGGAATTCCCGTTCTGAAAAGTCGCCCACATTCTGCCTCCCTTCTCAGCAGCGTTAGGACGTGATGCCAGGGAGAGCACGGGTGCATGCTCCATTACAGTGAATATCCGATTGTCCGGCAACTTTCCGAAAGTTTCTGTATGTTATAATGGTCAGTTTGTGGTGAAATGTGTGGGCACGTTTCCAGTAAGAAGAGCCTTGTTAGTGGAAAAATTCCCACATTTCACCACAAAGTGAACCTTATAACATAACAAAACATTGGGATAGCTTCCGGACATTCATTATAGTGGAGCATGCACTTGCGCTCCCCCTGACATTACGTCCTAAGGTTGCTGAGAAGGGTGGGGCAGAATGTGGGCAGCTTTGCTGAATGGTAAATCCTCCATCACATGACACACTGTAATGAAATTACGGGCGGTTTTCACAGAAATATATTGCACTCTGTGGAGCAAGAAATATTCCAGTGGGAGTACGGCCCCCTATATTAGGTTATGTGCATCACCATAATTGTGTAATGTAGTGAATCTCTGTAAAGCAGCAGCGCAACAATCTGTTGAGAACTCTGACCTATATTGTTTAATGCTATGTTACAACTTCCTTTACTTACAACCTGACTGACTGGAATGTTATGAGAATTTGCAGTAGTTGAGTCTGCTGTACTTCCTTTTTCATGTGTGGAATAATGAAAGGAGCATTCCTTTTAAACTGGTGCTGACCAGGTCTTTGTCATTGTTTTCCTCTGCTTTTCTCCATCACATCAGTTAGTTGTTATATATCACTTCTATTGTTAATTGACAGTTATGCAGCAGGCAGTGTTTTATGACACCGCGGAACAATATTTATTGAAAAGAAGCTGCAAATAAATACAAACCTGGCCAGAACAATATTGGAAGGAGTGCTCATTTTTTTTCATACATTAAAAAAAGTAGTCAACTAAGTAAAGCAGACATAAATTGTGAAAAAAAGCGTATCATTCAAGTCACGACTCGGAGGTAACTAGTGGCTGTGGCAATGTAAAGTAGCATAAAAAAGTACAGTTCAAAACTGTCACGACGTTCTTGCAAAGCTGCTTTAATTGATAATGTCAGTATGACATCATGAGCTCACAGCAATCACACAACACACAAAAGTGGCACAGAGTCCCCAGATTGTTTCTGCAGGCTCAAAATGCATCCTCCTTGTGTGTAGAAAACTGACAAGTGGTAACACAGTGAAATGGGAGTTTTTCTGCACATACAAAGTCCCCCAGAATTAATGGTGCACTCAGTCATGCGTGCAGTGGTGGCAAAGAGTCCCAGATTTTTTCTGCAGGCCCAAAATGCATCCTCCTTGTGTGAAGAAAATTGACAAGTAGTAACACAGTGAAATGAGACTGTTTCAGCACATACAAAGTCCCCCAGTATAAAATGATGACCGTGAGCATCTTGTTGCTGGTCCAATGTGTTTTGCGAGGTGATTTGAGCAAATGCAATGTGATAATCTCAACTGGATTGAAGGGTGCCCTTTGGCTGTACACTAATAGTAGCCTTGGTGAGTAGATATATATATAGAGATATGTTTGTGTATTTTGTAGGTGGGGGGGTTGAGATGGACATGTACTCATGGTATTGTTCTGCATCACAGGTCACAGAAACTGTTGGTGTGCACATTCCAGTGCTCAATGAGAATTTTTTGCATTGAAATGGGAAACGGATAACTCTCAAGCACATGAAGGTAAGTATTTTTTTGGGGGGGTGGGGGAATCATATTTGCTGGTTTGTCTGTAATGGTTTCATATTTTGTTACTTTTTCACAGATTTCATCTGCATCCTTCTGGAGTCCGGTTGTTGTTAATGATGGTCATGGTCATCTAATGAAACAACTTCTGCATGTTGCATGTGTGCTCAAGCCCAGGGGAGGGGGATGCCTGATGTTGAAGAACTTTTTTGGGATAAGGCCACTTTGACAGAACAACAAAGCATCTGGAAGTTTCCTAAAAACAGAAATGAATGACTTCTTACAATTTAATTGTTATTTGTCCCTTCCTGGTTCTGAATCTCAAGTCAAGTTACATTGAAACCAACATCTTGTCAACTAGCACAACTTGTGTGCAATATTCACTGCAGTCTTTACAAAACAATGAAATGGATGAAATAAAATCTTCATACTTACCAGAATGGATTTCACATGGATATTCCATTGGTTCCTCTCTGCACGGTACAGCTGCAGTTCCATTGCCACCGAGTTTTAGCGATGGAGACTTTTTTTGTTAACCTGTAAAAGAAACAAAATAAGTGTACCATATGTGTTTTACCATTGCGGCTCTGAAAAGCTACAGAAAACAAAACATACAACTAAAGAAAGTGAAGCAGCATAACAAACATGAGTACACATACTCACTTTATGGTTTAAATATTAAGAAGCTTTCTGTCTCTGGCTGATGGATGTGGTGGTTCGCACAGACTCAGGCTCAGTGGTGGCAGTGGCTAACATCAGGCCCAGTGGTGGTGGTCTGGGGGCAGACAGACTCTGGCTCAGTGGTGGCAATGGCTAACAGCAGTCCAGGTGGTGGTGGTCCGGGGGGGTGGACAGACTCAAGCTCAGTGGTGGCAGTGGCTAACAGCAGCCCCAGTGGTGGTGGTGGTCCAGGGGGGGCAGACAGACTCAGGCTTAGTGGTGGCAGTGGCTATCAGCAGCCCCGGTGGTGGTGGTGGTGGTCTGGAGGCGGACAGACTCAGGCTCAGTGGTGGCAGTGGCTAACATCAGTCCCAGTGGTGGTGGTCCGGGGGACAGACAGACTCAGGCTCAGTGGTGGCAGTGGCTAACAGCAGTCCTGGTGGTGGTGGTCCAAGGTGGCACACCACCTTTTAACAACTTCAGTTAAAACCTGACAACATTAACCACATCATCATCCTCATAAAGAATGCTGCCCTCACAGTCATCTATGTCTGAAGTCTGACCACTTGGAAATTCTTTCTCCATTGTGTCGTCATCTACGTCAGTGGTGTGCCATTTCAGGCAGCCACTGCCAGTGCCACCAGGATGGTCTATTTCCACATCACCAAAACCACCATGACTAGGCCGGAGCATGAATACCGAGGTTGCAGTCTGTGCTGGTATGTGCCTCTCATTCATTTTAATGAATGTTAGCAAACTAACATTTGCAGGAGACAGGTTTGTCCGACGATCCCTGACTATTGCACCTGCTGAGCCGAATACTCTCTCAACACTTACCCTGGAGGATGGGCATGTGAGGTACTTCAGTGCCACTGCAGTCAGCTCTGGCCATTCACTGGCCTTTCCACTCCAGTACAAAAGAGGATCTTCAGTCATTGTCAGATGCCTGTTTTCAGATAAATATGGCTCAATCATTCTCTGTGCCGCACTAAGTCCAGTTGTTGATGCATCATCCTGTTCTTCTGAATCATTTATTTCACAAATACCCACTTGGGACAAAGCCTCCCAAAGTGGGTTGACGCCAGCCACTTTGGATGATAGTCCACCTGGAACTGCAGTCCCCTTCCCCTTGCCAGATATGCTTGATGGTCCTCCAGGTACACCTTCAGCCAGATTATGCTGCTGAGGTTTGCTGACCTTGGCACATGACTTCTGTGCCCCATGAACCTAGTGCACCAGTTGACCACTGATATTTTTTACCTGTTCAAGCCCTCCCTCCAGAACCGATGCAATTCCACGTTTGTATCGTGGGTCCAGAATTGTAGCAATGGAAAAGTTGTCACTATGTTGAATGCTCACAATGTGATGATTCTGGTTGAATACTGTCAGCATATGTTGCAGCAACATACTGCTTCCACCATCTCCGGCAACATCAAGGCTAAGCTGTACATTCACCAATGTCTGCCTCAGCACCCGCAGCAGTGGAATTGATTGGCTAATGGAGGCAGACTCACCACTCACTGCCTGTGTGGCATGTTCAAAAGGCCGCAAAATTGTTATTACACAGTCCATGAGGCGACACTGTTCAGTCGTCATAGACATGGAGGCCCCGGAACTGTCATGGCTAGTGTGCATCACAAGATATTCTAAGATGGCTTTGTATTGTTCATACAACCTCTCTGCCATGTATAAAGTGGAGTTCCAGTGGGTGACAACTTCCAGCTTCAAGCGGTGCTGAGGCAGGCTGTTTTGTATCTGCAACTTCTGCAGTTAGTCACGGGCCTTTCCAGATCTTGAAAAGTGAGCGCAGATATGTCGTGCAACAGTCAGCATTTCCTTTACATCAGGGTGCTGCAGAAACTCCTGCACCACAAGATTTAAACAGTGGGCCATGCGTGGAACACAAAAAAAAACACCATTCGTGATGCATTTCACCACATTTGACCCATTGTCACTTGCTATGAACCCAGCTCTCAGGGACAGAGGGTTTAGCCATTTGTCAATTTCAGTCAGTACCGCATCCAACATGTTCTCACCAGTGTGTGAACAGGTCACATTGCGCATAGCAATCGTTGCATGCTGTCAAATTCCTGGAAGATTGCTACCACGACAATCCACCTTACTGCACTGATTATTCACACTACCAACATCACAAACAACCCCCGGCACCTGCACCCAGTGTGCAGTTATACACAAATATGCACTCCTCGCTGTTTTGCCACTTGTCCACATATCCATACTTAAATGGATGAAAAGAGAGGAGGAATGTTGAAGGGCATGTCTTACTGAGTCGGACACAGTGCGGAACAACTCGGGGACAGCACGGGTAGAAAAGTATGTCCTGGATAGGACTTTCCATTTTGGACAGACACGGGCAGCAAACCACCGGAACCCAGAATTCTCCACAAAGGAGAAGGGCAAAAGATCGATTGCCAGCATTTCCGCTACAGCAGCATTAAGTTCACGTGAAACTGTATGATTCGGGGGGTACTTCAACTTATGCTCAAAAACACTCTGTAACATGGGCTGACTTAAACATTTTACACAGGGTGTGATCACAAATGGTTGTGCTCTGTGATGAATGGCATTGGCAGGGGTGGAGTGTGGACATTTGATGAAGACAGTTGCACAGGTGATGATGACAAACCCAGAAATGCAGTTATTTTGCCAGATTTGCAAAACCGGGGTTGATGTACCACTTGCACTAGACATACTGCATTCACCACCACCACCACCACCACAAAAACTGCTACTCTCATCAGCACTGAACAACATTTCAAAGTCATTATGGTCCTCCACCTCATCATGCCTGTAGAAACCCTCTGCTCTTATTGTTTATTGTTTATTAAAGTCTAGGAATTACAATGCTTTGAGTCAGAGACTCATTTGCAAAGGCTCCACATCATACATAGATGAAGACAGGTACAGAGTATAACAGAATACAGAATACAGAATACTGCTCTAATACAGAAATACAGCACTAGGTACAGAGGCAAACATAGGTAATTCATAAGTATGGGAACACCAAGGTGTGTATCCTGAGGCATATATTGGAGACACAGAAACTTAAACAGCAGTAAAGACTTTTAGATCTTTTAGCAGAGTTTATCTGGAGTCACAGTAAGAGTTGGACATAATGTGGCTCCACAGATCAGGTTTAAAAGGTCCTAGCCTGGGGATTGATACGATAGAATCAGGGACTGAGTTCATCCAGAGTGGGGCTCTGTAGCAAAAGGACCTTTGGCCAGCAGAGGTCTTTACAAAAGGGACATGGAATGCTGTAGTGTCAGAAAGTCTAGTGGCGCGGGCCAACAGACTCTTTTGGAGGAGCTGGAGACAGCCAAGGGGGGCTAAACTGGATGTTTTGGAACAGTAAGCAGGTCTGGTAGAAAAGTCGCCCTTGAAAGTTTAGCCATGCTGACCATTGGTAGAGGTCACAGGTATGCGTGAGCCAATCACAGCCTGTGGCCAACCTGCAGGCTTTGTTTAGGGTGCGTTTAATGTTGGTCAGTGCAGTGTCAGAGGCAGCGCCATAGATGACTGTGCCATAGTCTACCAGGGAAAGGATGGAGCTGGAGATGGCTAACCTTATTACTTCACTACTGCACATGTTTAATAAACTACTGGACTTAACAGTCATGGAAGGGAATAACATGCTCACTATGGTTACCAGTGATGAGGGTGAATGCCCCACTGTGGTATTAGCTGCCAGCTTGTGCTGGGTCCACAGTGCCAGAGCCTATTTCTAAGATGTGTATGCTGTCTTCCTGTGCCCAGATGGCTCCCCTTTTTACCTCGACTCACACACACATGGCAAACCAGGCAGACTGCAACTGACTCATCATTTGCATCTTGAACAAAAAAATCCCAAACAAGGGATTGTGATGCTCTGCTTTTAACATGTCCATGATGTGACTTATTTAAGTCCGTTATAGAAAGCACTGAAGTGGGGGGAGGCACGTGATGTTTTGGGCGCTGCACACCTGGACTGCAACTAACCACCATGACTATCTATCATATTTATTACTGGGTCATCCTCATCAACTAAAACCGACATATCACAAGTTTTTACAGGGAAGGGATTCCTGCAAACAGACTCAGACACAGCCACTTTTAATTTCTTTTTCTCCGGTTCCCAACTGGGGTCAATTACATCATCATCATATTCATCAACGTCACACCCATCCACATCTTCTGCTTGGATGCTAGCATGTGGACTGCATGTTGCCACAACAGCAACATCATCGTCATCATCACATTCATCATCAGCATCTACACCACCATCTGATATTTTTTCACCACACTGTGAATCACTGCATGGAAAATGCGTGACATCTGCCACAGTGGATGGAATATCACGTTGTATGCTATCGTTGACATGATTATCAGAATCCTCAGGTTCAGTTACTGGGATGTTACTGGGAAGTATGAGATCATCAATGCCGCCACTCACTTGCACTGCTTCACACTCAATATTTTTGGATACGGTACACTGGTCGGAATTTGAACATGACACACCAATACTAATACTACCACCACCACTAACACCAGCAACACTAACATCACCGGCTGGGAAAACATCATCTCCTCCAACTATGAGTGAAGCTACTAATTGGGCTGTAAAAAGCAATGCAGGAGAAATACCTTTCCTCACATCAGCAATGCACTTCTGTGTCTGCGTACTACTACCAAGCCCACAAATTATCTTACTGCCAGCATTGCCATGGCGAGAAACAGCTTTGCTTGCATGTCTCTTTGCAGGCCTTTTGGGGTATCAACCACAATATTATAACCAAATTCAGATTTTGATACGTTCACTCTCTGATTGGGGGATGCTAGATGTGAAGCCAAAAAAACAACTGTAGCTTCAGCAACAGATAAGACACTAGTCTGTCATGCAATGAAAACAACTTCAGTAACCAGTGGTGCTGATGAGGTCACAAAAACAATCCAATCTGGTAAAAATTCCTTTTGCACGTGGGGGCACTGACTGCAGTGCAGATTTTTATGGCAGTACAAGCAGCAAAACAAAGAACAGATACTACGACCGCAGTACAAAATCAGGCAGCTGCAGTGGATAGCAGGTTCACACTGCTGCACCTGCAATTACACTACTCTGTGGCACAATAAAAGGTGTATTATTTGATGTCACTCAACACTGCACACACACTCACACACACACACACAGAACAGTTTGTCTACAATGCTGAACGAGTAATACATAGTAAATGCAAAAGTTCAGTACTATGCCACGTATTGTAATGTAAACAACCTGAAATTATGAACTGCTGTACCAGATCCACACAAAAAACAGCAAGAAAATTTCAACTACTACTGACAATATTACTGTGTGTACAATAACACAGTCAGTTATATAACAAAAATATAACCAAAAAACAAAGAAATCACTATTTCTCCAACTTAAATCTACCTTCACCACAGATACGCCCCTCCCCCAAAGCACACTTTCACTCTCTTTCACTACACACACTCAATATTGTAAATTAACATTCAAAATCCACACAAAAACAAAAAAGCTCGATGATATGAGCACAGGAGGGTTTCTTACAATCGATGAACTAAAGTTGGAGCCCCCAAAAACACGCAAAAATGCTTTTTTAATAGCTTTTAGAAGATTTCAATCACAGACAGCTATCAGAGCACACTGTCTCCTACTCCTTCCTACACATACTACCCCAAACTGAGGCTGTGCTGATCAATATAGAGCCCATGTGACCTGAAATCCCATGAATCACTGCAAAATTCTCCTTCGGAGCTCAAAAACAAGGCAAAGTGATTAGAAGTGCATTGTCCTCAATGCACTTCGCCTTAAATTTAGTGGAGTAGTGGTCTGGGGAGGCGGAATAACGCAAAGTCATAGTTTTCAATGGACTTCACATCCCTCGTCATGACGCAAAGTACTCCACTTCATGTTGCGGAGCACTCCTCGGATCTGCCTTTGCTCTGTGAATCACTTCATGGAGCGGATTGAGCCCACTTCACTCACCACTAGTCACAGATACTGCTTAGATAGGCTGTAGATCCACATTTACAGCAGGCCTTCAATTGGCCTGCATAAAATAGAACTCCCCTGTCTCTGCCTAGAAAGAAACAGTTAGGTAAATGATTTAAACCAACATTTGATGAGTACAACATTACCTTCACCCTCAACCCCCAAGTCCAGATGTGTTCTATGTCAAAAATTGCCTCTGGGGGCGCTCAGCACATTACATCTTTGTTTTAGCCAGTAGGTTAAATCAGTCACATTTCTAAACAAAACAGTTATTGTTTTTTTTTGTTTTGTTTTTTAAAATTGACTGTTTTTATTATTTTCACATATACAAACAACAAAACCAGAACAATCAAAACATTATAGAAACGGTACAATACACTCCCTTACAATACGTAAAAGAAACACAAACCCCTACCCTCCCAAACCTCCTCCCCTTACCACCTTCCCACCACCTCCCCAGCATCCAACATCCATAAGTGCCATTTTCAGTTCAGAAGGGCAGTCAGGCATTCATGTAGGCTCAGCCCCCAGTGAAGAAATCGGATGCTGAACAAAGCCTCCAGACTACTCCAAATTCTATTACTGTATATTTGGGGAGTTTATTATGCAAGCTAGCAATAGTTCTTTCCACTCTTCAATTCGCCAGGAGCTCCTGCAGCCGCTCTATGTAAGAGATATCTGTGGTATCTTTCCAATGCCGGAGCACCAGGGTTTTGAGTGAGAGGGCAATCATAGCCATGTGAAACTTTTGCTGGGTTGCTCCTACCCCTGATAAGTCCCCAAGCAAACAAATCTCGGGAGTAAAGAGATCATTTAAACCCAGCAATGGGTCTGCTTTTTGTTTAATCTGATTCCATAACCCTTTGATACTTGAACATTCCCAGAGAATATGATATAAATTCCCCACCGCTTGGTTGCACCTTATACAGCTTGGACTAGGATGCCTACCAATTTTATACAATCTAACTGGTGTCAGGTACATATTGTGTAAGATGCCAAATTGCATCACCCTCAACTGGTCCTGGCTCTCAAAGAGGTGGCATGCTTTCCATAGCTTCCCCCAATCTAGGGTTTTGTCTGGAAAGCAGGACCCCCAGTACCCTGAAGCACCCTCAACTGATGGAAATGCCAAGGAGTAAAGACTAGAGTATTTATTTGAAACAGCATGGGGCTGTGTAGCTGCAGTAGTAAGTGATTTAATTTGGCTGCCTACCGTGCTGTCTAGCCTCGGGGATACATTTTTTGACTTTATGCAGTGCCTAAGCTGAGCAGCTTTGAAAAATTGCTTAGTTCCTAGCCATAGTTCATCCGCGATCCCTTGTGATGTTAGATAACAGTCATTCTCCTGCAGGTCACCTAGCTTTACCTCACACAGTTGTGGCATCCAGTCTGGGATGAGTACTTGTTGACCTATTTTAAAATTGGGATTCGATAGAATGGGCTGCTTTAAATCCCCGGTGTGCGGGTATTTTATAAAAGCACAGAGCTGATTATGCACTCTCACTGACGTGGCTATCAGAGATCCAAGCCACTCTTGGGGAAGATCTTTCAGTTTGGTGTGCAACATAGCCACCGGAGAGAGGCCTTTTTGCTCTAAAAGCTCTTTTTTCTATCTGTAACCAGATGGGAGTATGCGGGAACGCATGGAATTCCCCAGATGGTGAGAGCCACCTCAGATACTTGCTAGCCTGACTGGCCCAGTAGTACAACCCAAAGTGGGGCAGTTTTAAACCCCCTTTCATTTTAGGAGCTGCTAACTTATAGTACACTATTCTTGGGGGTTTGCTTTTCCAGATAAAGTCAGTGATAACTCGGTATATCTTTTTAAACCAAGTAAGAGGTAGCCACAGGTTGAGCATATTATGTGGGTAGAAAAGGCGGGGAAGTATATTCATTTTTATTAAACTGATTCACCCCCAAAGCGACAAGGGGAGCCCACTCCACCAGTTTGAGTCTTGTTTTATCACTGTGTGCAATGCATCCAGGTTCAAGAGCCTTAGTTTTCCCTCCCCTCTGGCTAGACGAATCACCAGGTATTTGATACTCTTCGGGGTCCATTGCAGCTCCAGATCACCTAGCACATTTCTATGTGTCCAGTCATTCAAGGGGAAAACCTGTGTCTTGTTTGCATTAATCTTATAGTTAGACATGCTGCTGAATTCTGATATGGTCTCAAGGGCTTCTTGAATTGAACTGGTGGGGTGAGTGAGGTGCAGGAGTATATCATTTGCGTAAGCAGATACTTTTACCTCATGCGCCCCTAACCTAATACCATGGATTCCCTGGTTTTACCTCAGCTTATGAAGAAGGGGTTCGAGATATAAATTGAATAACGGGGGGGGGGGGACATCCCTGATGCGTTCCAGAAGATAAGGGAAAGTTACTGGAGAAGACCCCATTGCAAAAAATCCTAGTAAACGGGTCCTTATATAAAGTGCCAACCCATTGTATGAACTGGTCTGGAAATTGAAATCTGCGGTGCACACTAAACATGAAGGATCAGTCTACCCTATCAAATGCTTTCTCTGTGTCCAGGGAGACCAGAACCGTTTGAGTCTGGGCCTCCCTGCACACGGAGAAGACATGAGTCAGCTTACGGAGATGATCAGCCGAAGACCTGCCTGCCATAAACCCAACTTGTTCCTCACCTATTAGGAAAGGTAGGACTTTCCAAAGTCTATTCACCAGAATCTTAGAGAGAATTTTGATATCATAATTGAGCAAAGATATTGGCCTATAACTAGTAACCTCTTCCTCATCCTTCCCCTGTCTGTGTAATACAACGATCAAGGCCTCTAACAACCTGTGATAGAAATGGTCAGAGGAGAGCATGTGGCTAAATAATTTATGCAGCCAGGGCCCCAGCTAATCTATAAAGGCTTTGTAGAAATTAGGAGAGAAGCCATCCGGCCCAGGGGCTTTGTCAAGAGGAAGGCTAGAGACCACTGCTTTGATTTCGTCCTCTGTGATGGGAGCTAACAAGGAAGCCGAATCTGCCTCCCACAGGGAAGGTAGGGGGACTGAGTTCAGGTATACCTCTCTCCTGGATGTGTGCCAGGGGATCCATGGTACTATACAGGTTGCGATAGTACTGTTCGAATTTGTTCACAATTTCTTTAGGTTTAGTTTTAAGAAATCCATTATCCCTAGCTCGAATAGCTTTTATAATCCTGGATGATTCTGTGTAGTTAACTCTAAGGGCCAGAAGGTGTCCAACTTTCTCACCCTGATCTATGTAGGTGGAACGTGTCTTGAGTAGGGCGTACTCCGCTCTCTCCCTCAATAGCTCATTGTAACTAGCTCAAAGTTTAACTAGAGTTTCCCTAGTGTGTTCACTGGAAACTGGGGACAGGTTGCTCTCGATCTCCCTAATTTGGGCTAACAATTTGGTGGCTTTTTCCTCCTGCTTGCGCTTCCTGCCTGCTGATATTTTAATCAGCTCCTCCCGACGTAACATTTTAGGGCACCTCATTCCAGATCCATTTTACCCGTTGAGTTGAGATTGCATTCGGTGTAAGAGTTAATTGCCCTTCCTAGTTGTTTTACTAAGTTAGCATCTCTTAATATCTGATTGTTTATTTTCCAGATGGTCTCTTTGTGCTGTTGGGTATCAATAATGAGGTGGCACTAGAGTGGGGAGTGGGGAGTGGTCAGAGATCACCCTTGGTTTAATGCCATTCCTCAGGATTCCTTTTAACAATGTTTTACTCACCAGGAAGTAATCGATTCTAGATGAGGTTTTGTGGACCAGCAAGCAAAAAGTGTATGCCCTGGTTGTTGGGTTTAAGGCCCACCACGGGTCACAGAGACCAAACTGATCTACCAGTTCCCTGATTGCTCTCTGCACTGGTGATAACCCTTGAGAAATTCTATAGGATTTATCCAGACATGGCATGAAAGGAAGGTTCCAGTCCCCCCCCAACACTATGGGGAGAGAGATAGGAAGTGGGTCAGCACTGATATTAGTTCCGTGAGGAATACCGGTGAATGGATATTAGGGCCGTATACACATCCTAAAATCAGATCCATCCAATCTAAAAGCCGTCTCAGTATAAGGTACCTTCCATTAGGGTCTTTTACTGTTTGTAGACAAACAAAGGGGGTTCTACAAGAGAGAGAAGTCTCACAATGCCTCTACTTTGAGTGCTGTTCCCAGCTGTGAAAGCCTGACCTATAAATTGTCTGTGAAACAGATTGGCCTCTTCCTCTAGCAAGTGGGTTTCTTGCAGGTAGCATATATCCCACTTTAAGTATTTCAAGTGTTTTAAAATCTGGTATCTCTTCACTTTGTGTCTGGCACCCTGCAAATTCCACATTTAAATCCTCAGCCCTCCTGCCATCTACTTGCATGCCTAGGGGAGTCAGTTTGTATTGGGGTAAGAGAGTTGGAGTGTCCCAAAACAACCCAGAGTGATGCAGATGCCAGCCCACCGCCCTTCCCAAGACACCCCGTAAAACTACCCCTTCCCCCTCCCCACCTCGTAGACTATTATCCAAGTACATAAGCACAATTTTCCCCAAAAAACAGACCCCTCACCTCCTCCCAGCCCCTTCCCTTCTATATCAAATAATACCAAAGGTACCTCAAATAAGCAGATCCCCCCACCCACCAACAAAACAGTGCCTCATTCCATGATGTACCTAACCGCCAAACATGGCTCCTTCCCCTCCCACCAGCCCCTGAGTTCCCATAAATGCAGATCCCAATATTACCTAATGAACTTATATACAATCAAGGGTAAGAACGAAAGCTATTAACATTGTCAAAGCAGGTCAAAATCAGGGTGAATTATAAAACTGAAGGCAGAGTCTAACTGCTCAGGCCTGTGTAGAGATCATTCCTTGATACAAGTCCAACAATAAAACATCTGGCATTCATGGGGAGAGACATCTGACATGTCGACCAAGAAAATAAAACTTTAAGTCATGTCCCCAGCACTCCAGTGCGAGGGATGTTAGTTACAACTGACAGAACTGCCCTCCCAGGGAGCTCCATTAACATCCAAAAGTATTTGCCCCGTCTGATAGTCCTGTGCTTTGATCCCTTGTGGTTACTAGTGCTGCTAAAGAAAGTTAGCATGGTTCATGGCCCTAAAAAGAAACCAAGAAGGAAAAGAAAATTGCCCACTGCCCCATGCCCCCCGGATTCCCAACTCAGGGCAAGCTAGTCAGAGTCAAATCCACAACAGAGAAAAAATAAAAATAGACAGGATGGAAATTAGAGGGAAAGGAGGTTCAGTTATAACCTGAACTGCCATTTTGAAATAGCCCCACCCACCATTGTCCTCATTAACTTGCACATATGCCAACTTCAAACAGTTATATATTTTGAGCATGGTAGTCCATGAGTAGCTCGCAGGCTCCCACTCTGTAAGTAGGTCAACTACTGTTGCAGTTTATTGTTTGAACAATCTGCTAGAGGAAAATACGGAGTAAGACCGACCATTTAAACATGCTGGAAAGTCCCTTTCACATGCGAGTGAGTTAACATAGCTGCTGATTGATCTCCCAGTAGTCCGAGCGCCAGCAGGGTATCAAGAAGCCAGTCCTGTGAATTACACGAATTGCCAATGCAAACCTTATATTTGCCATTCCTGCTGTGTATCTCCAAGAGTCAAAAGGAAGACCAGGGGAACTTTGCTCCATTTACACCTCCGCAGAGCCATACAATGGAGCAGCACTAGTTTACTGAGCCGACCATCCTCCCAGCTTGCTCCGGTTATCAAAACAGTTGCATGCATTAGACAGAGAAAGAAAAATTACAATTGCAACTTGTCGTATGCGCTCACTAACCACTTGTCCAAATTTCAGCAGAAAGTACTAAAACATTTTATCACAGTTCACTTAACTTCAATGGGACCTTGCTGAACTCCAAGCCTCCCTTGACCATCTCAGTGGGGCTTAAACAGATTCAGAAAGCCTCTGCCAGCTCCGACTCTGCCTCTTTAGGATCCTCATAGCTCTTCCACTCACCCTTTACCGAAACTTGAAGTTTTGCTGGATATAGCATGCTGAACTTGGTGCCAGCTGGGATTAATTTGGACACACAGGGGTAAAATGCTGTGTGCTTTTGGCACACTGACACCAGTTGATCCTGGGCCACACAAATTTTCTTCTCTCTCCAGCACACTTCTTGTAGGTCCCTTACTTTTGATAAGAAGTGCTGGCGCTCCAGATAGTTAAGGAATCTGAAGATGAAGGCTCTTGGTGGTGCCCCTTCTGGAGGCAAAAGGTGCAACGTGTGGTGTGCTCTTTCAATTGAGTAGGAGGTCCCATATGGTGAGGGGCCCACAAGCTTGAGCACCAATTTCTGGATAAAAAACACAGCATCCAAGCCCTCCTCACACTCGGGGAGGCCTATGATCACAGCGTTGTTCTGCCAACTGTGGCCTTCAAATCCTCCACCTTAGCTTCAAGACGTCATCCTCTGCCTGGCCTGCACAAGCTCTGGGTCAACTTTATCCAGCCCCTATTCCAAGTAGCATATTCTTACTTCGCTGTCCATGGTGCGCCAGGAGATCTGCTCCAAAGCTGAGGAAATGGATTTCACCTCCAAGGTAAGGCTTTTTAAATCATCTCTGAATGGCCTAAACTCCTCAAAAAAATTATCTAGCTTTAACAGGTTCTGATCCTGGGCAGAGTTGCTCAAGCGCCCAGTTGCTGCAGCTTGCGGCCTTGACTTTTTGATGTTTTTTTCGGGTGTCGGGGGTGGCATATGTTTCAGCAGTACCACTGTTTTCTATGCCTCCATTCTGCTTTGTCAGAGCTCTAAATTATTGTGTCCCAGACCTTTAGTTCTTCCAAAAACTGGTTTTCGGGTCAAGTTTGCTCACTGGAACAGCAAAAATAAGATTATTAATTCGGGGACGGCGGGAGCGGTACGGAGAAGCTGTTAGCTCCCAGACTGCATCACGTGACCTCCTTAGAGACAGTTATTGTTTTATAAGCTGGCTTTGTCAAAGGAATAGCCTCAAAAGGAGCCCATAAAGGAGTTTGTTTTAAGGCATGAAACTGTGTCCAGAACCTCTCAAGTCCTGCATTAAGCTTAAAGCTGATGTCAAAGGTTGTTTCACCTGAGACACGAATCAGTGAATGGATTTCATTTGCAAAGAGTTCTTTAATAAAGTTTTGGCAACAAAAACTCAGTCTGAAAGCGAGTCCGTGCCACCTTTGTACAACAATCTGACAGTGTTTTGTCTCTTAGCAGGGTAGATAGGTTGGTAAAATGGTGAAGCATAAGGTCTGGTATTTGTTCTGTTTATTCTGTTTAAAGGTGCTTCTGGGGGCCTCTCTGTTACAGCTGTTTGTACCGTAATGGATAAATCCTTAGAGGTAGAGGCTACAGATGGCTCTGAAACAGTAGTTTCCATATTTAATACTGCTGTTTGCTGTAGTGGTCTATTATTATTCAAAAGGAGTACAGGGTTGTTGGTAAGCTGGAGTTCCTCTGGTAAAGTTAAAGCGTTGTCTGAAACCATAGGCATTATATTTACATCTTGCATAAACTGTTCATGTTTTTTTTTCATTTTGTACATTAACTGTTAGGCACCTTTCAGTAATTACAGGCTTTTTTAAAGGAGTAGTAGCAACTGGAGTTGGACAGAGATCCACTTACTCGACTCAATTTGTATCCAGCCAGCACCTTTTAGTGCAGTGTCTACTGACCATTGTTCTGAAATTGGTGCATCTGTTCCGGAAGTTGGGGGGCATCTTAGGCCAGAAGTAGCATCTGTATTTGTCATTCCCGGCACTTGCTCAATGTGTCCATCTGCTGAGGCGACTGCCATTTTTGCTGTTATTTGATCCATGAGTATGGCAACATTGGTCACTTAAATAGCTTTCTTAGGATATGTTTCTGTTGCACCTCAGCTGTTTGTGGTAGATTGCAATGTGTTTGCAGCTGTAGGGAGCTGCATCATTGAGTCGGGTGTGGTCGCATCAAGTTCAGTGCATACTGCGAAAAGTGCTCTGGAGAGCTTCTGGCGACATAGTGCATGACACTTCCCTTCTTTATGCAATGATGCCTGTAAGTGATCTGCTGGAAAAGTTTTTGCTGAAATATCATCAACTGTAGTATTCTGTCCCATTTCCATTACATCATTCCCTTGACTGCTGGTAAATGGCAAATCCTTTCTTTCTTTGGAAATAATAGAAGTTTTCTCAGTACCTTTAGCAGCATCAAAAAAAAGATCAGTCTCATGCAAAGGTGAGGCAGGGGCGGAGATCTGCTCCCCAGCCTCCAGCACATCCATCAGTTCTTCAGTCTCCACCAAGGCGGCCATCTTGACAGGATGACAGAGGTTTCCTTAGAGATGAGCAGGGGAATTTCCCCGGTTCCCTGGCCAAACTTATCCCCATTCACTAAAATACCACCAACAGCTTAATCTGGTTCAAGGTCAGTTGGCATTCATCTGTATCCCCCTCCCCCAGAGTCGTGCCTGAAAATAGGTAGAATTTGTCTAGTGCGCTTACCCGGTCAACTAAATAAATAAATTATCCGCCACCCTCTTTTATCCACCAACATTTAGCATGTACAGAGGTTGTCAGATAAAATAGTGAGCACTGTATATGTGAATCAGGATTTCCCTTCTGATATGATACAGGAACGTAAGCGGGTATTTTCTATCATAAAACAACCTACGGATAAAATTGTAAAGGGACAGATCCATTATCCCACTGAGCTGCTGCTCCACGAGGAGCCTGGGGGTCAAACTATATGATTCCCTGTTGCAGACAAGTAAAGCCCTTGAAGTCTTTGATGTCAACCTACCGGAACAGCCAGAACTACATGAGCAGAACTTGCAGTAGATGGCTCAGACGGCAACAGGAAAAGGGCAAAGACAAACTGAAGGGCATGGTCTCAAGAAGGAACCCCAATCAGGCCTCCAAGCAGACCTTAAAAGGCTCTACAAGCAGCAGCAGAAGAAGAGCAGCAGCTTGTGAGAAGCATTTGGGGCTATGCCTTGGTGTTGATGCACTTTTAGGACTCTGCTTAAGATACTGTGAGTGGCCTTCTCTTTAACACCCCCCCTTTAGTTTACTTTCCTGCTATTTTTAAAGACTGCCCAACCCTACTTCTCTTATGCCCCGCAGTATAACGTTCACTGCATGGGTTTGGGAGCTAGGCTAGCCAGCCAAGATATAGACAATACATTCAAACTTCAAGCAGCCACACTCAGGCTAGGGGCAGCTGCACTCAGGCTAGGGGCAGCCGCACTCAGGTTAGGGGTAGCTGACAATTTTGCTCTAGCCAAATGTTAGTGCAGGGTGATTTTACTGGTTGCCCATCTTCTTGATGGGAAGGCAGGAATCAAAAGCGGGCCACTGATATGCAAGCAGTAGAGACCTGGAGACATCCACCTTTTTCATAAACCATAGCTGGAAACTCAACTCCCCTCCCCTCCTCCAGTCAAGACAACCAAGAGACATACTCTGCTACTCTTTGAGAACTGGACATGACAGCTTTTATCTCTTGAAGATTTATGCATGCCATTGCCCAACCAAATCCTTGTATTTTATTTAGTACCCTTACAGCATACCTGTAAAAGTGGGAATGCCACCATGATGAGCATAAGCATGCATGCTGTAGCTGCATGGATGCAGGCTGGCACTCTTAATCATTACTGTCAGCTGGCAGATTGAATTAATTTATAGTAGGTGAAGTAAAACAAAAACAGGCTGTGCCATAAGTGGTGCCATAGTGCTGGACTTGGGTGTGGTGGGGCAGCCCCATGTTCAGGCCAGAGGGAAGATGCTCCTCCACGTGGAGTTAAGGAGGGAGGTTTAAGGGATGTAGGTCTGAGGGAAGGCTACTACTACAAGGGTCAGGAAAACTAAACATGGAGGTCTTCATAAGGCTGAACTGTTCATTTTGTGTGCAGGATGGACACTGAAGGTTTGGAGCATCACAGGTTTTACTAAGGGCTTCTTGTTGGAGTGTGGGCAGGGAGGGAGGATGTCAGTCTCAAGCAGAATAGTTGGTCAGTAGGTCGCTGTGTGAAGCCTGACATCTCCCTCTCTGAGGCATTGACAGGAACGTAAAAGCTTGAGGGAGTGATGCACTTATATTTGAAATGGTAAAAACATGCTGGGAAGCTCGGTGTATGACTGTAACAACCAACTGAAAGTCTGGGGAGAACAGCTGCCATCCATATCATTGTACATCAAGTGTACACATCAACACTGCTTGATCTACCTAGAGTGTAAGTAGCCAGACACATCTCACAAAGTTTAGACAAGGGAGTGCCACAGCGGCTAGCCTCTTAGGAGAGGGGGATTCTCCTCCTATACACCAGACTATGGCTCCCTCATCTACTCCTTCACCCCCTCCCTCAAGACTCACAATAAGCTCAGAACCACCTATCACAGTGTCATCAGGTTCGACACTGGCCTGCCCAGAAGATCCCACCATTGACACCTCTACCAGGCTGCTAACTGGCTATCTCTGGAAGACAGATTTAACCTCAAAACTCTAACATTCTTTTATAAAGTTCTTCATGGTCTACTCCCCAACAGTATCACCTCCTGCTTTCTGAGGCCTACCTTTGTTCACACCACCAGATCTTCTGCTCACCATACCTTCCTGGTTCCTTACTTCAAAACCTCCCAGGGCCTTCACTCGCTCTCCTCCAGGCACCCCAGACTATTTAATAGCCTCCCTGACTCCCTGTTACAATGTCATCCCTTGGAACTTTCAAAAATAACATCAAACGCTACCTCCTTGAGAAACATGTCTGCTCCTGCACTTAACACTGTCCTCTTTCATCTCCTTCATTCATCCTCTTTACTCAGACCATCATACTGTATATGAATTCTTTGCACTGTAATTGTATCTATTCCATGCTCTGTACTGTAACTATGTTATGATCTGTAGTGTGTAGACTGAACATGTGAGAAAATGGGCAGTTATGCTCACGTGCCTTTCCAGTATAACCAATAAAAATTAAATAAAATAAAATTTAGCCAGAGCTGGATAACTAATTTTGTAGTGCAGAGACAACCAGCTCATTTTTCCAGTGTGGCTTGCCATAGATAGCAGGTTCATCTACCAGGCAAGAGGGGTGCAGGCTTGTAGCATGCCTCCTGAAGGGAAGACATATCTTCCAGGGCCCATTGGGGTCCACTCGGTGCAGGGAGCCTCACATCCCTCAGGTTGTAGAGATAAGGTGAGAGTACTCAGTGAACTACTCGGGTATCTCAGAAATTATTTGTTAGTTCCGGGAGATCTGGTCTCTCAGAAGACCGCATTGTTGGTTATGGTTTTAAAGTTGTCTCTGTACTGTGTGGTGTTTTTATTTTTGTCTTGGTGTCTTTTCTTGTTTATACCACATGATGACAAGGAATTATGTTTGGCTAGGGAGAGTTGGCATGTTCTTGTACTGGGCATATGCTGGACACCCTATCTGGAAGCTGCTGCACACACACACCACCAAGAAGGGTGGCATCACTTGGAGATGAGGAGTACAGAATTAGGTGGGGGCTAAAGTTAACTGATAATCTGTTAAGGCCTGCTGGGTTGTTTAATGATATAATTAGCTTTGTGATGTCAATATGGGTATTGATTTACCAATTGTGTCTTATAATGAAAAGGACTAGGATCCATTGTAAAAAGGGCACAAGTTCTCAAAGAACTGAGAGATACTTACTGCAATATTGGACTCCCATATGAGACTAGACTCTCAAATGGGGAACATCTCAAACAGAAATGGCAATGGGTGGGAGAAGTGATAGCTGCTTCCAGTCAGGACAAACATATGTCCCAAATGGCTATATTGCTAAAGAAAGGGGCCCCTTGGAAAGTTATGGAAATATTAACAGACAAGGATGGTCATATGGCTGGTGTCACACTCCAAAAAGATCAACAACTGATGCATGTGGTTAACATGTATAGCCCCACCCCAGCCTTGGCAGCCTTCTTTGGACAGCTGTTTGTCAAGCTGGCCAATCTCCCCCAGGTGTCTTGGTGGTTGCAGTTGACTGGAACACCATGGAACAACCAGAGTTAGATAGATCCTTAGGATCCCAGGCAACAGGAAAAGCTGCTGGCAGGTGGCTCAAGGGCTTAGGAGGAAACAGGTCTAGTGGACCCCAGAAGGGAATTTAACCCAAAAATCAGAAACTATGAATTTTACTCCCCCCCCCCCCCCCAATGACAGCTATTTGAGGATAAACAGGTTCTAGGTATCTAAATTGCACCTCTTCTCTGTTTGCTGGGTGGAAACTTTACCCATCACGCTATCAGATCATGCCCCAATCAAACTTCAGTTGGCCATGGGACAGGGCACCAAAGACAACATTTAGAGGAGAGCCTCCTCAATGAGGTTTTTGTTAAGATCACTGAAGAAACTGGGCTTTATTTCAGAATTAATATGGTTCAGGAAACTGCTCAAAAGTTTACGGGATGGGCTCACAGCAGTGATTCAGGGGCACTTTATTGCCTATGCTTCACGTGAGAAAAAAACAGCGACAGGTAAAGTATAAAAAAACTCATGAAGAAGCTCCAAGTACTAGAGTTAGAACATAAACAGAAAGGTCCCAGGGAAATTATTGCACAGTTGCAACAGGTGCAGGTGGAAATAAATGGGTTGGCCCAGAATACTGTGAAGGCACACTTGCGATTTTTTAAACCAAAAATATTTTGAATTCATTAACAGAGTCAGTAGATTATTATCCTTCAAGCTAAGAAAAAAAAAGAAGCTGATAGACATGTTGCTAAACTGTGTCAGAGCTCCAACCCCAGAGAGACCGTATTCCTGCCTCGACAGATAGTGTCAGAATTTGAGGGGGTTCTACAGGGCATTCTATACAAAGGAGCATGGGTATGGGTGGCAAGACTGGAAAAAACAGTTTTCAGAGACAGCCCACCTTCCCCAGATAACACAGGAGCAAGTGGAGTTGTTTCATAGGAAAATTACCTGGGGTCAAATAGTTAAGATGATAAAGGATCTTCAAAATAATAAGGAACCCAGTCCAGACAGGTTTGAACCAGTTTTATAAAGCTTCTCAGCTAAACTTGTCCAAGTCCTTGAAACCCTTTTTAACAGCACCCAAGGAAAGGGAGAAATGCCACCCACATGGCAGGAAACATACATTTTGCTCTTACTTAAATCGGGGAAAGATCCCTTGGCCTGCAGTTCCTACAGGCTTATTTCCCAACTAAACCAGGACACATTTTGTGAAGATTATGGCCAATAGGTTATAGCAGGTTGTGGGTTCAGTAATATATGATGACCACATGGGGTTTATATCCCAGTGACACATTCATGATAATATCCGTAAACTCCTGAATTCAATAGAGGCTATGCAGCAGATTAAGGATAGGATACCAAAGTGTTGCTAGTGACCGAAGTGGAAAAGGCATTAAATCACCTCGACAGGGCCTTTCTAATCAGTACCAGGTCAGTCTTTGAGATATAAGACACCTTCATTAGGTGGGTACAGGCATTGTACAGAGAACCAGTGGCCCAGGTCACAGCAAATGGAGTATTATCAGGAAGAATCTCTTGAGAGGGGGATGCAGTAGGGATGCCCCCATCATCTCTTCTCTTTGCTTTAACTACAAAGCCTTTAGCTTTGGTAGTACATTCCTCCACTGAGTTTCAAGGGATACAGGTGTCAGAAGAGAAGGTCCACATATCTCTTTATGTGGACAACACTCTTTTGTTTATCCAAGATCCGCTCCATGGCCTGCCACATCTCAGAAGTAGTCTGGAGGATTTTGGAGTGGCCACCGGATTCAAAGCAAATAAGGATAAGTCCGAAATAATGCTGTTAAATGGGAAACTGTCCCTGGAGTGGGTTAGTCAGTGTCTTTACAAATGGGTCTCCTCCCACTTTCACTACCTGGTATCCAAATTCCTCAAGTTAAAGCTAAAATATTTGAGGTTAATTACATCTCCCTATTGCAGGCAGTGCAGCAAGATCTCAAACATAGAGACAAACTTCCCCTCAGTTCTAAGGGCTGTGTGGAGTCCCTAAGGATGAATGTCATTCCCCAGTTTTGGTTTTTGTTTTTGTTTGCCACGCTTCTCATCACCATTCCCGACCATTTGGCAAAGGATAAAAAAGGCATAGGCAAAATTCCTTTGGGGTAAGGACAAGCCAAGGAACACCTGGCAATCCTTGTTATTAGCCAAAGAAAAGGAGGGCTGGGGATGCCTGATATCAGAGCATACTATCAAGCTAGTTAAATCCAGCATCTCTTCTCCATGTTGCATCCAGGAGAGCCCAGTTGGGGAGCAGTGGAAGAGGCAGGTGAATGGGAAGCCCTAGACCTCACAGGATTGGACCACAAGGAGGTTAAGATTACACACAATGTCAAGAAGAGAACTATGCTGGATAGGTGGTACACTGCCCTGAAAGAGGAGGGGAGAAGAGACAGAGGTCTGTGGCTTTACCCCAATTAGATTAACCAAGGGGTTCCACTTAGGCAAAATAGACCCTACCTTTAAAAGTTGGAAAAAATGAGGTCTGGGTAGGTTAGGACAGCTGTTAGCAGGGGAAGGTGAAAACCTTCCAACATCATCAACAGGAATACCAGTTACCGCAGTGGGAGTTCTATGTTATTTGCAGGTTTGGGACTATGTTACAAAAGATCTGGTCAAAACCCAGTTACAGAAGGCCCTGGGCCCCTTAAGAGAAACAAGTCAGTGCTATTATAGATGGGGACACTTCAGACCATCCAGTCTCACACCTGTATGGGATTGCAGCAGACCTTCTAGGACTGCCCTTGAGGCAAGTGAAAGAAAATGGAAAGCCAAGGCAGAGGTGATCCTCTTGGAAGAAGAGTAGAGTCACTGCTGGAACAACTCAAGTAAAGTTACAGCTTCCAGTAATTGAAGGAACAGAGACAGAAAGTGTTGTCCCACTTTTTTAGGCCCCCTGCTATTAAGAATCATTTTGGGTAGAGGTCCTCAGACAAATGCTGGAGGTTATGGTCTCAGCAAGGACATCACAAACATATCTTGTGGATTTGCCTCATACTTGCTCCTTACTGGGATGTGGTGGCAACTGCCATAGGCCGCATGTTCTCCATACCACCCCCCAGAGATAGCAGGGTATGAAGACTAAACAGAAGCAATATTTGTATCAAGCTGTTATTGCCACAGCATCCAAAGCTGATATGCAGCAATGGCAGCAGCCCACACCACGCAGTTTGGAGGTCTGGATTCAGAACTGCAAGCGAATTATGTATATGTAGTGGCTTACAGCAAAACTTAGAAATAAAGTAGAGAAATCCAAATCATGCTGGTTGCCCTTCTTTGACTACCTTGAGGAAACTGAAGATACCCATACATTAGATCAAATAGCCAACTTAATTCTAACTTTGTAGATGAGACACCGTCCCACATAGAAGGCTGATTAACACGATGGGTAGTCTGGGCATGGGAAACAAGTTGGTGAACTGGATTAGGAACTGGTTAACAGACAGGAGACAGAGGATGATGGTAAACGGGGTACATTCTGGGGAGGGGGGGTGACCAGTGGGGTACCACAGGGATCAGTACTAGGACCAATCCTGTTCAATGCCTTCATTAGTGACACTGCAGAGGGGCTGGAAGGAAAGATCTGCCTGTTTGCAGATGACACCAAGATCTGCAAAAGGTTGGATGCTCCTGAAGGGGTGCAGAAAATGAACAGGGACCTGGAGAAGCTTGAAAGATGGTCAGAGATGTGGCAACTGAGGTTCAATGCAAAGAAGTGCAAAATAATGCACCTGGGTAGAGGGAACCCTGGGGAGAGATACAGATGGGGGGGGGAGCTGATTGTCACCAAAGAGGAAAGGGACCTAGGGGTTATCATCTCTGATGACCTTAAGGTATCAAAGCAGTGTACAAAGGCAGCAGGGAGGGCAAGTAGCATGCTGAGGTGCATAGGAAGGGGTGTCACTAGCAAGAGGTGGGAGGTGGTGATGCCATTGTATAAAACATTGGTAAGGCCTCACCTGGAGTGCTGCATGCAGTTCTGGAGGCCACACCTGCACAAGGACATAGATAAGGTGGAGACTATCCAGAGAAGGGTAACAAAGATGGTGTAGGGCTTGCACCACAAAACATAAGACGAGAGACTAAGGGGCCTCAATGTGTACTCACTGGAGGAGAGGAGACAGCGGGGGGACATGATTGAAACTTTCAAGTACCTCAAGGGGATAAACAAGGTGAAGGTGGGGGACATTTTCCAATGTAGAAAAAGTACTACAACAAGGGGGCACAATATGAAATTGGAAGGAGGTGGATTAAGAGGTAATGTGAGGAAGTTTTTCTACACAGAAAGGATAGTCGTCACGTCAAATAGTCTTCCACGGGAGGTAGTAGGGGCAAGCACAGTGGAGTGGTTTAAGCATGCCTGGGACAGGCACAAGGGAAGCCTGAGAGGGGAGGGAGTGATGAAAAGCCATTGATCACATAGGGTCAGTAGCCACATGCACTGTATAGGCTGGGTGGGCCTAGTAGTCCTTACCTGCCAACAATTTCAATGTTTCTATGAGACCACACATGGAATATACTCCTAGCTATGTGCTGGTATGAATTAAATTGAAAACAGTGCTACAGTATGTTTTCTGTTTTTTTTTTCTTTCCTTCCTGTGTTTATGAAATGCCTTATTTTTAATATTTGTGTGTCAGCATATAGTGTCTAGTGGTATGCTTTGTGGTTTTATTGCCCTCTTAGCTCACTTGTTCCCCCACTTGGTGACGCTGTGATGGCAACAGGTGTGGGCAAGGGATTTTTGCTGACACATTCTTCCCTGCATCTGGATATGGACAATATAAAGTTTAACACTGATGTACCTCCCTGTTGGGACTTCACTCCCCCATCCTACCTTATGTTTCTGATTGGATGTTTTATCACTTCTGTATTGTATTTGTACAGTTGCTGTACTAGTGTACTCTGTTATTGTGGTTGAAAATGGACAAACTCAATAAAATATAACTTAAAGAAAGAATTTGTAAAGGCTAACAGAAATATCATGGGCAGTCCAGGGCTTCCCTGCTCCTAGCCTAGTTCTCTGTGTGCCGATTGGTAGCACCTACTGTTACAGATCAATTTGGCTGTTGGCTCAGCATGTCTTGTGCTTGGCTTTGCCTTGTTCATCCCCATGTGCACTGCTGTTTTGCTCATTGTTCCTGTTGTGCTGCTCTGGTGTGTGCTGCTTCTGGCTTCTGCAGGTTTTCTTTGCATTGGCCATGCTGTGCAGCATTGTTCTGCCCTGCCTACTGCTGTTTTGCTCCTCTTGACGGGCCATGCTGGGTCATGCTTTGCCTCCTGCCCTTGTCGTTCTTTCAGTCTCTGCTGCAGCTCTGCTCCATCCCTACTTGCTCTTACTCTGTTTTGGGGTCGGGGCTTGCCTGCTGTTGTGCTTGCTGGGGCTGGTTTGCTGTTGCCCTTGCTGCTTGCTCTCTGCTGGGGCCCTCCTGTCAGCTGCTCCTGCACCCCCTCTCTTCATTTGTTTATTTATTAGTACATCAGTTTACAACCTTTGAGCCAGAGACTCATTTACAAAGGTACCTCGTCACATTGAGGACAAATACATAACAGACTTTTGGTTACAGCAAACTGGTTACATAGTTAGCAAGCACATGTGATTACAACAGATAAACAGATAAGCCAGTTTGGTTACAATGGCACATTCTTGCAGGATGGGAAGAGCAAGCAGCAGGATAATAGCAGTTCAATCAACAGTGGGTGAGGATTTAAAAGAGGTGTGGTGTAGGTGCCGCCCAGCAAGGCTTTGTCAGGGCACAGGAAGCTATGCCTCAATTATAGACAGGTGCAGCTACGCGTATTGAATAGTTGGCTTCAAAGTGCGGTTTTGAATTTGGAAATCGTGGGGCATCCGAGATGGGGGCAGGGAGCGAGTTATACCAGGATGGAGCTCTAAAGCAGAAGGACCTCTGTCCATGGGAGGTCCTAGATCTTGGGACCAGAAAAGTGGCCTTGCAGGAGGTCCACGTACAGACCAAGGGTTGGGCTTGGTGGAGGGAAACTGTCAGCCCGGGTGGGGATAGCCCGAGAAGAGTTTTTTTTTGTTATTAGGCATGTTTGGTATCGTAGACGTTCATCTAGATTCAGCAGTATTGCCATGTCACGAATGCGTGAGCCTGGGGACCCCAATGATTAACCTGCATGCCTTATTTAGGATGAGACGAATTTTATTGAGGGCGGTCATGTCAGCAGCACCGTATACTGGTAGGCCATAGTCAACAAGGGATAATATAGAGGATGTAACCACTAGATGGAGGGCAGTGGGGGGGAGACAGTTTTTATAGTGGTATAAGATACCTAGCCACACATTAGTGGCTGAGGCAAGTGCATCAGTGTGGGTGTGGTAGGTGAGGGCTGAGTCAAGGAGACCCCAAGGTACTTGTAGGAGTGGACTTGCTCTAGTGGTTGTTTGGAGCAGGAGGGATATGGAGTGGGAAGTTGCTGGCTTTGTTTTGGGGGTGGGCAAAGAGCATTGTTTTTGTTTTTTTGAGATTAATGACCAGTCTGTGCTCTTTAAACCAGGTTTCGGCATCATTATAGGATAGTTGTAGGGAGTCCTGGAGGGAGATAGGGTTATGGTGGGTGGCAAGATGATGGTGTCATCTGCATACAGCAGAATTTTCCCAGTGCATGCACTGGGCAGGGTGTTAGGTAGAGTGAGAAGAGTAGGGGTCCCAGGATGGAGCCCTGAGGAACCCCTGAGTGGATGGGACAAGTTTTGGAAAGTGTCCCATTAATTCTGACACATTGGGAGCGGGCAGATAGGTAGCTGGTGCACCAGGTGAGAGGCCCAGTAGAGAAGCCAGTGTGGCAGAGGGCATCTAGCAGGAGGGGTTGGGAGACAGTGTCAAATGCCTTTGAGAGGTCGTCGAACGCTGCCCCGGCTAGGAAGCCAGAGTCCAGTGAGGAGTGTAGGAAAGTTGAAAATTCAACTAGTGCAGTGCCAGTACTGTGTCCTGCATGGAAACTGTGCTGTTCAGGGCAGAGGATGTGTGTTTGGTCAGGTATTCAGTGATTTGCCTGGCAACCAGCTTTTCTAGGGCTTTGGAGAGGGGTGGGAGTATGGAGATAGGACGGTAGTTCCCGGCAGAGGACCTGTCACCACCTTTGTGAATGGGAGTAACAATGATGGTTTTCCATGCAGTTGAGAATTGCCCCAGGCAGAGGGATTCGTTGAGAAGGCTAGTGAGTGGGGCAAGGACCTGATCCAGTACCAGACGGAGAATGCTGGGGTCCAGGGAGTCGTCGCTGGGACTATTGCTTCTTAATGCTCTGACCAGGTGGGGTCTGACTTCCTGGGCAGTTACCCTACGTAGGTAGAAGCTAGGGCATTGGAGGACTGGGGCAGGTAGGGAGGGTGGCGGGTCAAAGAAATTACTAGGGAGGACAGAGCTAAGGTCCATAAAGGATGTGTTAAGGTAGTTTGCAATGTTTGCTGGGTCCATACTTGGTTGTGCCATCAATGGTGATCTGGGATGGGGGAGGAGCACAGCTCCCATTTAGTGTTTGACATTATCCCAGAAAGTTCGGCACACCCCAGGAAGAGGTGAGAGGCCTGGTAGTGGTCGGCCTTGGCTGGATGGCCCAAGTGCACTTATTCTGCGCAGCATTGTAGGCCTGTCTGTCAGCCATCCGGCCTGTTTCTGTGGCAAGGTGCCATAGGTTATCCCTAAGCCTGAGCAATTGTAATAGGTCAGGAGTAATCCAGGGCACATTATGTTTTTTGGTTTGGGCAGCCGTGAAGGGTGCGAAGAGGTCGCAGACTTTGTTAAAGGTTAGGGAAAAGAAGGTTAGGGCAGTATCTATGTCAGGAGCATGGTAAATGGGGGACCAGTTTATCTGGGCAAGAAATTGCTTGAGGTTTTTCAGCCCACCTGGTCTGAAACACTGGCGGAGTGTGGGCTGGGCTGTGAGTTGGGGCAAGGGGGTCACCCAGCAGAATAAGATAGGGGAATGGTCACTGAGTGACTCAGGGAGGACTTGGATGTCCAGGATTTTTGGGGGCGGTTGGTGATGATAACATCTAGGAGGGTGCTGGTACCTCTCTTAGGGTTTACTCTTGTGGGTTGGGAAATGAGTTGTGTCAGATCAATGGCCGCAAAGAAGTCCCGGGTGGTGGAGGATGTGGCACTGAGCCAGTTCTCGTTAAGGTCCCCCACAAGGACTTGTTCTGCCTTGTGGAGGAGGGTGGCAAGATAATCAGTTAAGGATAAAAGTGCCGGGTTTTGGTTCTTAGGGGGAATGTAGGCAGAGGTGAGATAAAGGGGGCCCCTGGAGGGTTCCAGAGTAAGTTTAAGGGTAAGGGCCTGTGCCTTGCTTGTAAGGGCCGGAGCAGGGAGTGCTTGACTAGTGAGTGTATCCCTGGTATAGATTGCACAGCCACCACCACGTTTGCCTACACCATCCTCACGGTATAGGATGTAGCCAGGAAGGGAGACAAAGGAGTGAGGGGTGGATTTTGAGAGCCAGGTTTCCACCAGTGCAATGACATCTGGTTTGTACAGCATGACCCAGCATTGGAGGGTATCATATTTTTTCAATATGCTGCATATAATCATGGAGGCAATGCTCAGCCCGGGGGACCCACCTGGTGGGCTGGTCTGGGTGGGGCCTGGGTTAGGATGTATATTGCCTGTTAAGAGTAGAAGGAGGACCACGGCTCTGGTCAGGGAGCGGTGATATGTAGGCTTCCAACCGGTATGTGGGGATGGGGAGGGGACCTTCAGGGAATAGGGGATGGGTAGGAGTTGCCAGGTTGAGAGTGCGAAAATGATTAGAGGCCAAAGGGAGCCTGGGTAGGCGGTGGGGAGGTACCAAGGGGATGGATGCTGTGGGCCAGTGCACAAGGTCAGTGTAGGGTGAGATTGAACTATGTCAGGGAGAACTGTTGGCGCTGGTACCAGTGATCAAGGGGAGATGACTGGCTGGTGGGACGAGGGTACTAGAAAGTAAATGAGGTGTATTTGTGAGGTGCTGCTGCGGTTTACACTCTCTTCCTGCTGGCCTTGCCATCCCTGCCTGCCTCCAGGATTCTACTAGCATTGCTCTGACCAGGCTCTGCATCCCATTGGGGGTCTTCCTTTTGCTTCTGCTGTGCTTTGTTCCCTACTTGGACTTTCATTCTCCGATGACTCACAGATCCCTCTTTGGCTCAAGCTTGTTCCCTCCCTAAGCCCCCAACTGGCTCAGTAACTTCTGTCTATGGCTTAGTACACCTTCTACAATCCAACAGGAGTCACACATGAACAGTGGTGCTCATGATAAATATAGCTATGGGTTGACAAACAATCGGGCACTCGCCCCTCTATTTTTAATGAAGACGCTGCTCTGTATCAAACCTGGATAATAGTTTATTCAGTGCATAAAACTGTCAAACAACACAATCCTACTATGCCTGATGCATTTCAGAAAAAAACAGTTCCTTTCTTTCAAGAAAAGAAGTTTCTTTTTGAGAAAGGAATTGTTTTTCCAAAATACTTCAGGCATAGTAGGATTGTTTTGATGACTGAATGTACTGAATAAACTATTATCTAAATTAAATACAGAGCAGCATCTTCATTAAAAATAGAGGGGTGAGTGCCCAATTATCAAACCTTAGTACACTTTTGTCTATGGCTTAGTACTGCCTTGTCAACACATTCTCCGTTGCCAGCTTCCTTAAAGTGTTCTGTGAGACCTGCACCTGCTGCTCCTTCATTCCCACCAGAATCCCCAGACAGCTGCCCAGGCCTCTCCTTGGGACTCACCTTTATCTTTCCAATTATACTGCACCTGACATTCCTATTCTACCTACTACTTTCAGGTAAACGTCTCTACAATTGCATATAGGGTTATGCCCCACCATCAATCAATGGGCAAATGCCCCCCCCCAAAAAACTGGGCTATGCCCAATCTCATTCCACAAAGGGCCCAGTACATGTTAGCCCTCTGTGAATTAGAACTGCATCAAACAGTGCATTTTCGCCCTCTATGGTTTCATACTGCAATTAACAGAGCCCAACAATGGATTGGCTTCCTATGTCTATAAGCCCTGTTAAATAAGAGTTTTCCGTTGCCAGAGCTGAAGCAGCTGTTTCTAGTCTTCTCCTTTTCTTTGGTGCATTGTGAGCCCCAGTGTTCCTCAGCATAGCAGCAACTATGATCTCGGAGGATAGCTGTGACTCATCTATGGTAGAAGTACTCAGGTTGTCAGAAGGAGAAACACGTATAACCTCTAATCAGCTGCAACACATTGCAGGTCTCACTTCATCCTTGAGGTAATAGTATTACTTTATTTATTTATTTATTTATTTATTTATTTCAAATATTTTATCAGGGAAGATATTGAGCTGGTATCACCTGATTTCCAGATGTATTCCTGGGGGTTGAGGGAGTAGCTGTACCAGGAGGGATAGTGATTGGTGACCCAAAGCTTTGTATACTCAGAGGTTTCCTCCTCATGGGGGTTTTCATCTCCTCTGTGCTGACAGTCATAAAACTAGTTAATTTAGTGTTAGGTTCATTCTACTAAACAGTTGGGACTCAAATAGTTGCTCCTTCTTCCACTTCACTAGTCGTCCAGCATCATGGCCTTCCCTCTCTCTTTAGTAGAAGTCAATGTTCTGTCAGTTTTAGTCACACCTTCAGCTTCGAGATTTTGGACTTTTCCTTAAGGTACCCTCTTACCTCTCAGCATTAAAATGCATAGCACTGGCCTTCAACTTTCAGAGTGAATGGCCAGAATGTGTAGCACTTTCTTATTTTAGAAAATATGTCTATAAATAGTGGGCCCCAAATGTCTATTGTTGCAGAATGTTTCAGTCAAGTTAGTTCATTGTTTTAATAGTTTGTGTGCCCAGAAATGGTTCTAACATTATGAGGAACATCAGTAAACCTTTGTGGAACAAGGGTAAACCTAAGTGTTAAATTCATAAAGCTATGCAAAATTTGTAGCAGTTGAGAGACAGGGGTACCTTTATCTGCAGGACTTGCCATCCTGCAGCACCTCTAATGGTAGAACTCTCCTCAAGAGGGTTCCTGTGCCTTCAATAACCTGAAAGGAGGGCATTTTCCTCAGCAATACATAGAAACACAGATGTTGCTGTCAGAAAAAGACCAAGGGTTCAACCAGTCTGTTCAAAAAGAGTTTTCTACCTATCACCCAGACCTAGTGTCTCAAATGGGTTGTCTATACCCAAACCCCCTCTTTCTTTTCCAAATAACTCCCTAGTTCTTCCTTCTGCAATCATCAGCTATTTAAACCTGTCTCATCCATATTTGAACCCATGTATATTCCCTGCCCCCACCACTTCTGCTAGTAAGCCATTCCGCAGCTCTACCACCATCCCAGTGAAGCAGAACTTCCTCATGTCTTTCAAAAATTTCCATCGAATAGCTTCCATTCCTGTCCTCTCATGACTTCACTACTGCTCCTGTGGAACATAGAAAACATAGAAACAGAATCTGATGGCAGATAAGGACTGCTTGACCTACCTAGTCTGCCCATTTTCTCTATCTACTGTAACACCCAAGACCCTACTTGATCTCCGGCCCCCCCTTTCCTTACCACTAGAGTCCCCTTATGTCTATCCCACACCTTCTTGAATCCCATTACAGTTCTGCCACCACAACCTCCACTTGAAGGCTGTGCCAGGTACCCACCACTCTTTCTGTGAAGAAGTACTTCCTCACATCTCCTCTGAGTCTACCCCCCCCCCAGCTTCATAGCATGACCCATTGTTCTGGAACATCTTTTTCTCTGAAAAAGGCTTACCTCTTGAACCTGATTTATACCTGTAAGATATTTAAAAGTTTCAATCATATTCCCACTCCCTCATTTCCTCCAGGGTGTACATTTTGAGATCCTTCAGTCTCTCCTCATAGGGCTTTTGATGCAGACCCCGCACAAATTTAGTTGCCCTCCTCTGGACTGCCTCTACTCTGTCTATGTCCTTCTGGAGATGTGGTCTCCAGAACTGGACACAGTACTTCAGGTGATTTCGCACCAGTGATTTATACAGTGATATCATCACCTCCCTCTTTCTGCTGGTGATACCCCTCCCTATGCACTCTAGCATCCCACTGGCTATCCCAACAGCCTTGTCACACTGTTTGGTCACCTTTACTTCACTGAATATGATTATCCCCAGGTCTCTTTCCTATTTGGTGGACACCAGTAACACTCCCCCCATTTTGTACTCTACCCCTGGGTTTCTATGTCCCATGTGCATGATTGTGCACTTCTTCACATTGGAACTTAGTTGCCACACTCTTGACCACTCCTCAGGCTTCCTTAGATCCCTGTTCATCTTTTCCACCCCTCCTGGAGTGTCTACCATATTGCATATCTTAGTGTCATCTGTAAAAAGGCATATCTTCCCTTCTAGCCCCTCTGCAGAGTCACTAATAAGGACATTAAAGAGGATAGGTCCTAGTACTGATCCCTGTGGCACCCAGCTGGTCACCTTTCCTTCATTGGAGTGGATTCCCTTTACCACCACCCTCTGATGCCTACCCCCCCAATCAAATTCATACCCAGTTCATCACCTTTGGCCCCACTCCTAGGCTGGCCAGCTTGTTGATGAGTCTCCTATGTGGAACGAAGTTGAAGGCCTTACCGAAATCTAGGTAGGCCACATTAACTGTTCAACCCTGATCTACTTCTCTGGTCACCCAGCATGACCTCCCCCAGGTGAATCCATGCTGCCTTGGACCTTGCCAGTCACTGGATTCAAGCTATTCCACAATCCTTTCCTTCAGTAGTAATTCCATTAATTTCCCCACCACTGACATCCCGTTGACTGTGCTGCAATTGCCAGCCTCCTACCTGCTACCACTTTTGTGAAGTGGGACTACATCTGCCCTCCTCCAGTCATCCAAGACCACTTCTGTCTGCAGCAAGTGGTTGAACAGAACTGTCAGAGGGGCAGCCAGCACCTCTCTAAGCTCTCTCAATATCTTTGGATGTAGCTCATCTGGTCCCATTGTCTTGTCCACTTTCAGATTTGTGAGTGCCTTCAGGACTCTCTCCTCTCTAAATGGACTAAAGTCCACCTCTCTATCTTTGATGCCCTTGATATTTATCTGTGGTCCCGCACCTTCCCTTTCTTCCATGAACACTGAATAAAAGTATTTGTTCAGGATGTCTGCTTTTCCTTGTCCCCTTCCACACACTCCCCCTCCCTTCCCTCCTTAGCCTTATAATCCCAGCCTTGATCTTTCTCCTTTCGTTTACATATCTGAAAAATGTCTTGTCCCCCCTTTTTTCACTGCCTGGGCTATTTTCTGCTCCATTTGCGCCTTTGCCCTCCTGACTGCTTTCCGTGCCTTCCTCTGCTTCTCCTGATACACCACCCCAATCTCCTCCCTCTGTGTCTCCTTATACCTCCTAAATGCCAACTTTTTTGCCCTTACCTTCTCAGCCACCTCTTTTGAGAACCACAGCAGCCTCTTTTTCCTCTTGCTTTTGCTTACCTGCCAAATGCAGAGGTTTTTTGCCTTCACTATCCCCGCTTTTATTTTCACCCACTGTTCATCCACCCCATCCAAGTCCCCCCCCCCCCGCCAGGGCATCCCTGAGGCACTCCCCTGTATTTGCAAAATCAGCCTTCCTGAGGTCCAGGACCCTTGCCTGTGTGTGGTTCACTTCTGCCACGGTTCTTATATTGACTCACACCATCCAGTAGTCACAGGTCTTCAAGGAGGCCACACTGGAGTTACGCTTCAGGAGTGCATCAGTACAGATGAAGAACTGACTGGCGTTATAAACAACTCCTGTACTTACTGCACTTTATTGACTCTCCTGCAGCTGTAGCACATGACTGATGTCAGACAGGGGGATTCTGGGATGTGCTGTCAAGTGGCATGGTTTATAAAATGCCTGGGCAGGGGTGATGGCAGTATCAACCAGATACATACAATATTGAGAGAAGCAAAATAAGAAAATGTTTTTGTCCATTTCTCGTTTGGGCGTAGCCCCACGTGCAGGTGTGGGACTGCATGATTGTTCCTCATCTAGCTCCCCATCTCACTAGATCTAGAAAGAAAGAAATAAACATAGTTACTGAGAAGCACGCATTTGCTATTGTACAATGGCCTAACTGTTAAAATACAGATTGCAAGTTTATTTTCTATTTTCAGCATATATTTGTGATTACCATTTTGTTTTATATTAGCAGTGCTAAGTACTCAGTAGGATGCATACTCACCTGTGAACATACCTCTCAACCTTTTGTCCCTCAAATGTGGAACGCTGCCTCTCAAAATGTGGAACAAATGAGCAAAATGTGGAACAATTACTCAAATCTTTAACTAAGAAGCACAGAACACTGTTAAAATGTTTGCATTTATATTCAGAAAGTCTGTTATTAATTGAATAATATATTTTTTGCATCATTTACTATAGATTTTTGCTTTAAAATGTTAACACTGAATGTGGAACAAGTCTTCACAATGTGGAACAGGGAGGTTTTGTGAAGTAAAATGAGGAATGTTCCTCATAATGTGGTACAGTTGAGAGGTATGCCTGTGAAGCTGGAAGATCCCATGGGTGTGAGTTCCAGACTCACACTAGAATCGCTGGGTAAATTTCAGTACTGACACTGGAGTGCAGTATGAGGGGGATGCTGCACTCCTGAGGTGCCATGTTTCAGATGGGCCATTAAACTGAGCTTCTGTCTGCCTGTTCTGGTGGTTGTTCAGGTGTATTTTAACACCCCACGGCAGTTCTCAAAATGAGTAGTGTAATTTCTCCATTGTTGCTGTCAAATTTGCCCATTCACTAATAAAAAAAATATTACCAGCAGCTTCACTCGATTCAATATGTCAATTTGCATCTGTATCCCCCTTCCTGGACAAGGCTAAAAATGGACAGAATTGCCTAGCCCTCCTTCCCCAATCAACAAAAACTAAATATATAAGTAAATAATATGCAGCTCAAATGCTGGCAAAGTGCCCTGATATTTTTTACATTTTTTATAGTTGTTGTCCATGCTTTGTAACCTTCGTTAATATGATGAGCAGCCTTATCTCGAAAGCAGGGTCTCATCCTAAACAGGCTGAGATCAGATAAGTTTGGACTAACACATAAAAAGACGCGAAATACACAATGTGGATGAATGCAATGCAGATTAAATCTTTGAATGTGTGAAGGGAAGCTGTTACATGAGTGGTTGCCTGCAAAGAGAGAGAGAGAGAGAGTGTGTGTGTGTGTGTGTGTGTGTGTGTGTGTGTGTGTGTGTGAAATCTTATCCATCCAACCTGTGAAAACTGTTTCATTTGGTACACTATATTATGCATTTTTTTATCCTTTCATAAATACTCCCCAGATCAACTCTAGCTTCAAATACCCTTTCTTTTGTACCTGCTTTTCCAAATGCCATGCCACCATTCACATGGTGGGATTGCCTTTTTCAAGCTGCCATTATTTAAAATAGAATTTCCGTTTCTGTTTTGGATTTGACCATACACACACACACACACACACACACACACACACACACACACAATCAATGACACAGCACTTCTTTACAGACATTTCCTAATGAAGGCTTAGCAGCCACAACTTGAACTCCAGCTTTGTTTTCTTCCCTTTCTGTGCAAGATTTGAATTCCCCTTTTTTTGTTTTTGGCATCATCCATGCTGACGCTGCACCCACTGTGTTCTCTAATAAATTCCAGTGTTTGTTTTTGTCACTGTTCTGCTTCACACTAGACAAAACTTTGGGTGGCTGTCAGTTTTTGCTTGTGAGTTTTGCCAACAGAGACAATTTTTTTGTAAATACTTTACCATTGCCTTAATTTCTTCAACACTTGAAGCCTTAAATAATATAAGGTGTGAGCCAGGTCTTAAAATATTATACAGTGAGTGCAAGAGAAAGTTACCTATAATGGGCTGGATATTCAAACTGCGCCATTCTGTGGCGCAAGCCCTTGCACTGCTCAAAAAAGTAGCTCAGGGGTGTGGCCAGGGCGATATTCAACGGAGTTGCGCTATTGAGCAACTCCTTTGAATATCACCCCCCGGCCACAACCACTGTGCATGGCACAGTGGAACTTGCGCCACCGCAAGTGGTCAGAGTGGAGCATTCAGATGCGGTGACGAAAGTTCCATTGCGCCATGCGCAAATTTCCGATATTCAAAAGGTGACATGCAAATGGGGCCATAATTTATGCAAGGCACACAGGGGGGCATTTGCATCTAATTACGGCCCCATTTGCATGCCATTAGCATGCAGGTGCGCCGATCCCCGACGACTTGCGCCTGGCGCCTGCGAGGCAGCAGCGTTGAGGACAGATACCCCTGCAGCCTGATCGCGGGCATGGTAAATCCCCCAACTGGCCCGATCGCAGGCAGAGCGTAAATGAACCCCCAACTGGCCCGATCGTGGGCGGAATGTAAATGAACCCCCAACTGGCCCGATCGCGGGCAGAGCGTAAATGAACTCTCCTCAACTGGCCCGATCATGGGCAGAGCGGAGTTCAACCCCCACAAGACCAATATCCCTGGTGGTCCAGTGGACCGTGAAGCCCGATCGTGAGCATAGGTCAAACCCACCCCCAAAGTCAAATTCCCTGGTGATCTAGTGTCCCCCACCCCACCCACGGGCCCTACCCCCGCTCCCCATCAGCGTGCGGCGGCAGCACCCACCACCTGCGCCCTCTGCCTGCCGACTGACAGCTCAGTAGACTGCACGCCCATTGGTTCAGAGCAAGAGCCAATGGGCATGCAGCCATACCGTACAAGGCAGTCAGATATGTGAGATGAATGAATTCATTCACATATCTGGACTACTGTATAATGTCGATGACATGCCGACGGCTCTTGCTCTGAACAATGAGCATCGTAACCTGTTGAGCTGTCGGTCGATGAGCGGAGGGGTGGCCGGGAGGGTGGTGCTGCCTGACTGGGGAGGCGGGGTGGTGAACTCGGGTGGTAGGTGGTGCAAGTCACAGAAGTGACTTTGAGAGGTGTGACACTGCTCACCAGCGATCGGGCCGGCGGTCCACTGGACCACCAGAGATAGAGGCTGAGGTTGGACTTCATTCTGCCACGCCAATCGGAGCCAGTTGGGGGTCATTACATTCTGCCCACGATCGGGCTAGTGGGGTGTAGTGTTCTGCCCGCGATCAGGCTGGGGGTACATTATGCCCGCGATCGGGCTGCAGGGGGGGCACAGGGAACAAGTGGAGGGCCACCCACAGGTGGCAGCTGCTGTGTTGCGCCCTGCAATGCGGCAGCTCACCTGTGGGTGGCCCTCGACTTAATCCATTTTTTTTGGCTCAAAGTTGTGCAGGCGCAGGTAGGGGGATGCGCCTGCACAACTCTGCACAGCCCGGCTGAATATCGGGCTGTGCAGTTTATGCATGGTTCCTCCCCTTCCGGTTGAGCATGCTTTCATTAGCATTGCACTGTTGCTCATCATGACTTGGGGGGGGCGCAACTGCCTCCTGCTGAATATCACAGAATGGCGCAATTTCGGACTTGCGCAGGCACAACCCTATTGCGCATGGCGCAACCCTTTTGAATATCCAGCCCATAATGAGTGCAAGTCCTTTGACTCACTAGGGTTTGAGTTCAGTTCAATTTCTGTTTATTAGTGCAGTGGGACGTGCCACTGAATAAGGCTCATTTCAAAGGGCTTCCAGGAATGAAGCAAAGTACAGTACAGTACAGTGGACTTACTTAAAGCAGTATCTAATAACTGAATAAACCTGTTAAATGAATAATTCTACTGTGCACAGATTCATGTGCATTTTTTAGGTATAGGGAAGCAATCTTAAATAACTACCTGATAAAGGAATAATCCTGTTAAAAGAATATATAAGAGCTAGACTATGTCCAGAAAGGGAAAATTTAATGTTTTTCAGATCTGTTCAAAGAATAAACTTGCTGAATGAGTCACTCTGCTGTGCACAAATTTCTGCTGTGCACAAATGTTGTCTATGCAGTAATTTACAGGAATGTCTGATAAAATAATAAGCTTGGTAAAGCAATACATATAACTGGCATTTAGACAATGCATTTAACTGGGTTCTCCTGTACATACAGGTCCCTTACAATAGTATTTACTCACATGGTAAAGGTGATTATACCTGCAACCTTTCTAGTGCTGACATTCCTCACAAGTGGGTTATCCTCCATCCATTGATGCACGATCATAACTTTTAGACTGCCAGAGGCCAGGCCCACAGCCATGATAACATTGTCCAATAAGAAACTTCCCTAGCAGAGAAAATGAGGAAAAAAAAACACACAAAAAAAGCAGCCAGCAGGAAAACAAACAAATGACCAGAAACAAACAGTGCCTTCATTGCAAAGGTCATTTACTGGAAGATGGTAGAAAAACCTTGCAGTACAACAGGTATAAGCCATACTAAAAATCTTCCATCAAGAGTAATGCTTATAGTATTGGTTAGACATATGAACAAACATTCAAGAACATAAATAGTAGATACTGTATAGCAGGAAAAATTAGTGTTTAGTTTATTTTCACTATATTAGCTTAACTGATAAAAGCGCTAAAACAAGCTGATTGCTAATATCACAGAGAGCATAGTGCTGTAATTGGACATGAAGCTGATGCACTAATTCAATAGGGTGCTAAATAGGACTGCACTCCGCTCTGCACTAAATAAAGAGGGCACTAAAATAAGCTGCTATACAGTAATAAAATGCAGTTCCATGTAGTAACGCTACCTAAAGAAACTGGGGAATAAATACATCTGGTTCGGGCTGCATGGGATCCCTGTTCATCCATAATCGGGAGGGACTCTGAGCACTATAAAAGTTACAGGTAAAATCATCTTTACCAGGTGAGTAAATACCATTATCCCCAGCAACCTTTCTAGTTCTCAGACATTCCTCATAAGTGGGATTTTTGTAGCAGTACCCGCCCCCCACCGGGGGAGGGACAAATATTATGATACACAGAACCTGAAGCAGCTTGAAGCGCATCCATTCTGAACATAGCTCTGTCTGGCGATGCTACGTCCAATCTGTAATGGCAGACAAATGTATGTACAGAGGACCAGGTAGCCACAGTGCAGATATCCTGTACTGAGGCTCCCCCCTCTCTCTGCCCAAGATGCTGACATTGCCCTGGTGGAATGTGCCCTAATGCCTATGGGGGGTCCAGGCCTGCCTCTTGGTAGGCGGCTACTATTGCTACCCTTATCCACCTAGCTATTACTTTTTTAGAGACAACCTGACCCACCTTCTTTCCTGAAAAGAAAACAAACAGCCTATCTGACTTACAGAAATTTTCAGACATAGACAAATAATCCTTTATCAGGGACACCATGTTGATTGGATGAGGAGCTGCATCAGGGTTACCTCAGTCCACGAGCTTGGCTGGTAGGTGAATTTCCTGTTCCATGTGGAATGGTGATATCACCTTTGGAGTAAAGGACAGAACTTTTCTGAGACACACCCTCTCATTATGGAAAGTAAAGAACGGCTCTCAGCGTATCTGAGACAGTCCCACAGCAGATATCTTCAAAAGGGAGCTAAAAACCTATTTATTTGAACAAGCATTTTTGGACATAGACTGATGTTTTAATTGTTGATTAATCTGTTTCAATTAGTTGTTTTGTTTTATGTATATTTTAAATGTAATGTTTATACTTTGTAAAGTGCATTGATTCAAAATGAGACTTGCACTATATGAAACAGAGCTTGACTGATTGAATATTGATGACTGATGACAGTGCCTGCAACTTGCTCACCCATCTGGCTGAGCACATAGCCATAAGAAAAAACATTCTTCGGGTTGTCCAGTAAGGGGAATCAGGTACAAAAGGAAGCTTGTGGAGGACATCCAGTACCAGATTAAGTTGCCACAGAGGACAGGTGTGTCTAGTACATGTAGATGCAATCTGCACCGCCCACAGCAGCCAAACTACATCTGGGTGCAAACCTATCTGCCCCACCCTGGGAAGAATGCCTTGCATTGCAGAGATAGCCGAAGCCTGTACCCTCAAGGAGGAGTATGCAAGGCCTTTCTCTGCCCCATCTAGGATTTGGGGAAGGCCCGACACTGAAGCCTTTTTGCTGTATACCACTTACAGAAGATCTGCCATCATCTCTGATGTCTTATTTGTTGATTGTCTTCTGGACTGCAAGTCAGTCAGCCACTCTGGGGAGGTACCCCTCGTTCAACAGTCTTTGCCTTTCAACATCCATGCAGTCAGGTGGAGGACTTTGGGGTTGTGGTGACGGATTAGTCTTTGGATGGGGAGATCTGGGTGGCGTGGAAGACACCAAGGGGTGTCTATTAACATTGCTCTTAGTAGAAAATACCATGATCTCTGTGGCCAATCGGAAGCTATTAACAGCACTGTGACTTTCATGGATCTGACTTTGAGAAGCACTTCCACAATCATTGGAGTGGGTGGAAAGATATAAGCTTTGTCGAAATTCCACGGTGTCGCCAGTGTGTCAGCATCTTCAGTCTGATTGTCAGGGAAACATGAGTGGAAGCAGGGAAGTTGAGTGTTGTGGTGGGACACCATCAGATCCACTTAAAGGGGCACCCATCTCTCATTGAGGGACTGAAATACCTGAGGATGCAAATGCCACTCCACCTGGTCAAGTGTCACTCGGCTGAGCCAGTCTGCCTGAGAATTCAACTTGCTGGCCAGTTAGATGGCGAAAATCATCATCAGGTTTTGTTCTGCCCATCTTAATGTTTTTAATGCCTCCCTGAGCAGTGCCCTGCTTCGAGTTCCCCCTTGCTTGTTTATGTATGCCACTGTGACCTGGTTATCTGTCCTGATTAGTACTTCCTGACCAGTGACCTGAGGAGCGAAGAACAACAGGGCACTGTACACTGCTTTCATCTCCAGTACATTTATGGGCAGACAAGTTTCTGGTGGGGACCATCTGCCCTGAGTGACATGATGGCCAAGCATTGCTCCTCAGCCAAGGAGACTTGCATCTAACATAGTCATCGCCATTGACAATGGCATGCCTCTCATCAGTTTGCCTGTTCGGCCACCACCATGGACTGTGCAGAATGTCTGGGCCCAGACTGAGTCTGTATTCTAAGTTCTGGGTCAACTGGTTCCATGCATCCACAACATACCTCTGGAGTGGGTGCATGTGTAGCCGAGCCCATGGCACCATGGCTATCATCAATGCCATGAGCCCTACCAGCTGCAGGTACATACACACTGGTCTATTGGGGTGTGCATGTATCAATCCAAAGAGCCGGGTCATGTTAATGACTTTCTCTTCCATCAGGGTCACCAGGCCCCAGCTCAAGCTGATCTTTGCACCTAAGTGTGTGATGTCTTGGGTGGGGCATACCTGGCTTTTGTTGTAGTTTATGACACAACTGTGTTGTTGTTGTAGGCAATGAATTATTGAGTCTGTGTCCTTCAGTGCCTGAGTTGGGGACCTTTACCATATGAGCCAATCATCCAGGTATGGAATGACATACACCCCTTTCTTGTGGAGGGTCATAGCAATCACTACCAGAGTCTTTGTGAATACCATTGGGCTGTGGCCAGCCCGAACGGGAGACATGTGTATTGAAAATGCTGACCACTGACATTGAACCTGAGGAACCTTTGGTGACTGGGATTAATTGGTATGTGAAGGAATGTGTCTTTTAGGTCCATTGATGTAAGAAAATCACCTGGTTGGATGGCCATCAAGGTAGACTTCAGGGAATCCAACAGGTTTTGATTAGCATTTTCTCCTTCACTGACCATTCTAGTGTGTATGTTGTGACCACTGACCTAAGGACCATGGGTGCTAAATATTTACATCGGTCTGTTATGTGCTGGAGAAATATGATTTTACTACTACTTTTAATGACAGGATCAGTTCATCCTAATCCAGGCCCTGCTAATGATGACATTTCCTCTGTTTCCTTTCCAAGGAATTCCATTTGTTTTGTACATCTTAACATACATTTTTGTAGGAATCTCAATTACTTGAGTCAGCCTATGGTTACTGACCATTTCCCTAAATTTGTAAGAATCCTTACCAAGCCAGTTTAAGTTCATATCCCCCATGATTACTAATTCCCAGTTAACAGGGAGTGAGCCCCTAATGGTTTCAATCAATTTTAGGCCCTCTTCATGTAAGCTTGGTGGAACATACTTGACAGAAAAAGTCAGCATCTTATGTTCACCTAATCTAAGTGACTGTGTCAAATATTCACAGGAGACAGATTCACACAGAATAGCATCAGGTGTAGCCTGTGAATAGCATCAGGTGTAGAGTGTGATAGTAAATTGGGATGCATTTATTACATAGGCTGTTTAATATCAATTTGATGTGATTGCTTTATCTGAAACGTGGCTTACTAGTAGGGTTCTGGATAAAGAGATCCTTCTACCAGGTTATAACATTTTTAGAAGTGATAGAAAGGCTAGGAGGGAAGGGGGCTGTTTATTTTAGATCACAAATCATCTAAAGGCTACACCTGATGCTATTCTGTGTGAATCTGTCTCCTGTGAATATTTGACACGGTCACTTAGATTAGGTGAACATAAGATACTGACTTTTTCTGTCATGTATGTTCCACCAAGCTTACATGAAGAGGGCCTAAAATTGATTGAAACCATTAGGGGCTCACTCCCTGTTAACTGGGAATTAGTAATCATGGGGGATATGAACTTAAACTGGCTTGGTAAGGATTCTTACAAATTTAGGGAAATGGTCAGTAACCATAGGCTGACTCAAGTAATTGAGATTCCTACAAAAATTCATTATAAAACAGAGTTTTCTTCCCTTTTGGACTGGATACTTGTTTCTGATACTAATCAGATCATAAAGTCCAGAGTTTTGCCAGAAAGTATTAGTGACCATAGCCCTGTCTATTGCTGCTGGTCAGCTAAAAAGAAAACTGTTCCCCCTGTGATTACTTTTTCTCACAATATAAAGAAATTACATACAGAGAAATTTCAGCACGCTATGGCCACTGCCGACTGGACAGCTGTAGAGCAGTCGACAGACATGAACATAGCTTTGTCCATCTTTTGTTCTACCTTTAATAATGCATATGATAGGCTCATTCCATATAAAAGATTTAGAATCAGGGGTGACACACATCAGTGGGTCACACCCTGAACTTTAGAGAAGTTGAGGGAGCGTGGCAAAAGATAGAAATCTTACAGACATCACCTAGCCAGGATAAGCTCATAGCCTATTTGATTTATAGAAACATAGAAACATAGAATTTGATGGCAGATAAGGACCACTTGGCCCACCTAGTCTGCCCATTTCCCTTCCTAACGGATAAGCTGCAGATCCTAGTTAACCAACAGCCTACTTCCTCCTACCCCCCACTAGAACTGTCTTATTCCTGTCCCATGCATTCTTGAATTACCCCTCGTTTTTGACTCTATGACCTCCTCAGGAAGGCTGTTCCATGCATCTACAGCCTCTCTGTGAAGAAATACTTCTTCACATTACCTCCTGAGCCTTCCTCTATCTTCAAATTGTTCCCCTTGTTTCTTGCATTCTCTTTTCTGAAAGATGCTACCCTCTTGGACTTTGTTGATTCCTTGAGGTATTTGAAAGTTTTATCATGTCCCCCTCCTCCTTTCCTCGGGGCTATACATCTTAGGCTCCTTTAGTCTTTCTTCATATGTCTTCTGGTGCAGACCCTGCACCATTTTGGTTGCCCTCCTCTGGATAGCCTCCACTCTGTCTATGTCTTTGCAGAGATGGGGTCTCCAGAACTGTACACAATACTCCAGATGTGGTCTTACCAACTGTCTGTACAGAGGGCCAACAACTTCCTGTTTTCTACTGGTGCTACCTCTCCCTATGCATCCCAGTATCCCCCCAGCTCTCCTTACTGCCTTCTCACATTGCTGGCCCATCTTTAGGTCATTTAATATGAATACCCCGAGGTCCCTTTCCATTTTTGTTGTTGTCAGTATCTCACCCCCCATTGTGTACTCTTCCCCTGGGTTTTTGTTTCCCAGGTGCATTACTTTGCACTTCTTTGCATTGAATCTAAGCTGCCATACTTTTGACCATTACTCCAACCTTGCCAAGTCCCTTTTCATCCTTTCCACCCCACCTTGCGTATCAACCCTGTTGCAGATCTTTGCGTCATCTGCAAAGAAACATACTTTCCCTTCCGGTACCTCTGCAATGTCACTTATAAAAACATTAAAAAGGACCGGCCTCAGTACTGAACCCTGTGGTACCCCACTAGTAACCCTCCTTTCTTCACTGTGGACTCCATTTACTACTACCCACTGTGTCCTGTTGTTGAGCCAGTGTTTTACCCAGGCTACCACCCTGGGACCCACTCCCAGGCTGGCTAATTTGTTTATTAATCTTTTGTGCGGGACTGTGTCAAATGCCTTGCTAAAGTCTAGGTAGGCCATGTCCACAGCCCCTCCCTGGTCTACTACTTTGGTCACCCAGTCAAAGAAATCAATTAAATTTGTTTGACATGACCTTTCTGCTGTGAATCCAAGCTGCCTTGGGTCCTGTGCCCCATTGGCCTCTAGGTACTCAACAATTCTTTCCTTCAGAAGTGATTCCATCATTTTCCCTACCACTGAGGTCAAACTGACAGGTCTGTAGTTTCCTGCCTCTGTCTTGCTCCCACTTTTGTGAAGGGGAATCACATCCACCCTTCTCCAGTCCTCAGGTACCACACCATCCTCCCATGATTTATTAAAAAGGGCAGTCAGTGGTGTAACTAGTTCTTCCTTTAGTTCTTTTAGAATTCTGGGGTGAATTCCATCAGGCCCCATTGCTTTATCCACCTCCAGTTTTAAGAGTTCTTTCAGTAGTCTTTATTACGTGAAAGGACTAATATCAACCCCCCTATCCAGAGTGCTTCTATTGACTGGATTAGGTATCTCCCCCTGCTTTTCCATTGTGAATACTGAGCAGAAATATTCATTCAGTATCCCTGTTTTTTCACTGTCACTCTCTGCTCAACCACCTTCCTCTTTATTCAGCCTCAGTATCCCTGCCTTTGTCTTTCTTTGCTCCCTAATGTACCTATAAAAGGTTTTATCCCCCTTCTTAACTGAGTTGACTATCTTTTCCTCAGTTTGGGCCTTTGCTATTCTGACTGGTACAGTTCTCTGTCCTGCTCCTTCTGTGTTTCCTTATACTTCCTGAATGCTGTCTTTTTCTCCCTTACCTTCCCTGCCACTTCTTCTGAGAACCATAGTGTTTTTTTTATTTCATTTTGATTTTTTTATTTGCTTCACACACAGGCTTGTTGCCTCTGTGATGGCAGTTTTGGTGTTTCCCCATTGTTGCTCCACCCCACCATCTTGCCTCTTTGCTAGTGCTTTTCTGAGGCACTCTCCCATTTTGACAAAATCAGCCCTCCTGAAGTCCAGTACCCTCACTTTTGTGTGGCTTGACTCTACAGCTAAGTTTGTTGTGAGCCACACTGTTTGGTGGTCACTTGTTCACAGATGGCTACCCACTTCAGGATCAGAAATCCTCTCTCACTCCCCATTTGAGAGTACCAGGTCTAAGATTGCTCCCTCCCTAGTGGGTTCCAAAATTAGCTGACTGAGGCATGCCCCCTGTAGGGCATCGAGAATGGCCCTGCTCTTGGATGTGGCTGCAGCAAAGGTGCTCCAGTTAATATCTGGCATATTCAGGTCCCCCATCAGCAATATCTCCCCTTTCTCTGCCATCCCAAGGATGCCTTCTATCATTTCCTTTCCATTTCCTCTCCCTGAGATGGGGGTCTATAAACAACCCCTGTTCGGACTGTGGAACCATTTCCAGTCTCCAGGGTGACCCACAGTACCTCCTCTCCTCCCTGTTTACCCTTTAGTTCTGTTGCTTTGATCCCTTCCCTTACATAGAAAGCTAATCCTCCTCCTCCTCTTCTTCAGTCCCTGTCCCTCCTGTAGATTGTGTACCCTGGTATGCTGACATCCCAGTCATGGTTCTCTGTGTACCTTGTTTCTGTGACTGCCACGATATCAAGGTATCCCTCTTCCATCAAGGCCACCATTTCAGGGAGCTTTTTACCTAGACTACGGACATTGGTATTCATTGCCCTCCATTTTTTATGGCTTTATTTTCTTTTTGCCCCATCCCTGTCCTTACTGCCTTTGTCTTTTCCTCCATTTACCCCTGTCCTTATCCCCATCGACTGCTCTATCTTGATGTTTATCCCACTAACTACCCTGATTTTTTGGGGGGGCTAGGATTTCCTTTCTCCTTTTCAGTGTCTCCCCCCTTGGCTAGTTTAAATGCTTGCCAATGAAGCATATAAACCTATCACCTAGAATCCTGGTTCCCCTCCTCTTTATCTGATATATGACCTACTGTCTATGTTTGTTCCTGGCTATATAATTACTCTTGATTATTTGTTACTGAGCACATTATTTAGTTATAACATTTATAAAATTTTATAATAGTGAGTTTGAATATAGAATATTTATTATTAGATTTTATATTGTAGTGTTATTTTATTTACATTTTACTGTTGGTGTTACTGTATGCGATGTTAAATTGTTCTGCACCCACAGCCTCCAGGATGGGAGTCTTTTTAAATAAAATTTGCCTTGCCTTGCCTATAAAATAGCAAGAAATAACTGTAAAACATTAGTCAGGAGCCTGAAAAGAAATTATTTTGTTGAAAGATAGAGGGAATTTGAGGGCAAGAATACAATTGAAACATGGAAGCTGATAAATGATTTGCTGGGTAAGAAATGCTCTACTAGTCCACAGTGTCTCAATACCTCAGCTGGAATGGTATCTGATCCAGCTCTGATTGCTCAAGAATTCAATAATTTTGTTCTCTGATTTATCTATATATGCTCCTTCAGGTAAAGTAGATATAGCTGCTTACACTTTTACTGATATGAGTCCATTTACACCAAGGTTTTATTTTAGATTAGTTCAACCGGACGAGGTCCTGAGATATCTGCAGAAGATGAATCCCTGACCCGCCCTTGGCTGTGATGAGATTGACTATAGGCTTGTGAGGATCGCTGCGGACATTCTGTGTTTTCCCTATCTATTAGTTTTTAATTTATCTCTTTGTTCCTCTACTTTTCCTACTATTTGGAAGGATTCCGTAATAGTCCCAATATTTAAATCTGGTGATGCTACTAATGTTCAAAACTTTCGACCTGTATCTGTCTTGACTCCTTTATCAAAAGTATTAGAATGAATAATTTTCGACCAAATGTTTGAGAATCTCTCAAAATATAAAATTCTTGCATCAGAACAACATGGTTTTAGACCAGGCCACAGTACCAAGATGGCCTTGGTGGGGGTTCATGTGCATGGTTCAGATGGCACTGGAGAAGGGCCATTTTACAGGAACAGCATTTGTGGACCTCACCAAGGCCTTTGACTTGGTCGATCATGGTCTTTTATTGATATTATTAGGTGGCCTGGGATTTTCTGAGGATGTTGTTGGATGGTTCAGGAGCTATTTGAGTGTTCGGTCTCAGATGACAAAAATACATGGTCAATATTCACTTCCTGCTTCAATTGCACTGGGTGTGCCTCAAGGGTCAATTCAGCGTCTTCTTCTTTTTAGTCTTTTTTTGAATACCCTCCCTTTGGTTTGCACTAACTTGCCATGTTTTTTACTTGCAGATGACGCAGTGATCCTCACGAGTGCAGCTGATCTCAAAACAGTACAGGATAATGTATCATGTGACTTCTTAGCTGTCCATGACTGGTTTATTAGGAATAGACTTGTATTAAATGATAAAAAAACTAAGCCTTTGGTTTTTTTATAAAATCAAAAGTAGAGTAAATAAAAATATTACTTATTTAAAATAATATAAAAATATATCTTTGGATATAGCACTGGGGGTGGAAATAGAGCAGGTACAACAATTTAAGTATCTAGGCCTTATAACTGATGAGGGATTGACCTTTGAACTCCTTAACACCAACATGATTAAAGTCATACACCAAAGACTGGGTGCACTCTATTGACTTAATCTGATCTTGGCTTTTTCCACGAGGAAGATGTTGGCAAAAAGCTTCCTAATACCTTTAGTAGATTATGGATTACTATTTTATCATTCAGCCAGGGAGGGAATCTTGTCTAAAGTTAGGGTACTACTAAATCTAATTGCTAGATTTTCTACCCAGATGCCAGCAAGAACATATCATTGTAGTCTTCTAAGAGAAGCTTCTCTTACTGCCATTTGATTATCGCTATACGCAGCAGCTTGGTCTTGGTTACTTGGTTACTTGGTCAGAGGGACAAAAGGAGGCCGAAGCCCATGAATATTGTCCTCCACATATGTGGATCATTAGTGATAAACCCTATCTAGTTAGCCATTTGTCTAATTTAAGTTTGAAGTTAGTGAAAGAAGGGGCATCAATAACGTCCTGTGGAAGAGTATTCCAAAGTCCTGGGGTACGTATTGTAAAAAAGTTTTGTCTTTTTTTTATTTTACATTTAGCTATATCTAATTGTTTGTTGTGCAGTCTGGGTCCAGTTTTCCTATTAGCAAAGGAAATACCACACTGTTTCATTAGTATTGGATTTTGGATAATCTTGTAAAGTTGTAATAAATCGCCGCTGTCTTCTTAGTTTAGAGAGTGAAGCCCGTTTTGTGTAACCTAGTTTCATAATCAAGATCGATAGATGAGGTATAGATTTGGTAACTTTTTTGTATCCTTTCTAACCTAACCACATCTCTACAAAGGTAAGGACTCAGAATGGTGAACCATAATCAAGATGTGGTCGGATGTATGCTCTATACAGTGGTATAATACATTGCTCAATTCTAGAGACAAAAGTACCTTTAATTCTACGAAATAGTGAATTTGTTAGAATAGCTGTCTTATTACTGTGCGAGACCTGAGTGAGTTTGTTATTAACTATAATCCCTAGATCTTTTTCAAGGCATGAAGCCTTGATTATGTTATTATTCAATGTGTAAATCTGTTTAGGATTGTTATTCCCAAAGTGCAAGACAGCACATTTGGTAGTATTAAATTCCATTTTATTAATAGAGGCCCAGTGTTCAATAGATAACAGATCATTAAGTAGGATTTCTTTGTTTTCAGCATTGTTAACTGCACCACCCAGTTTGGTGTCGTCTGCAAATTTGATAAGAATGTTAGAAGAATGAATTTTCATATCGCTGATGAAGATGTTAAACAATGTTGGTCCCAGGACAGAACCTCAAGGCACCCCACTGTGACCCAACCCGTGTCTGACAGCTGCACCATTTACTCTAACCTCTGTGTTCTATTTGTTAGCCAACTCTTTATCCATGAAACTAGAATCTGGAAAAACCTAGGTTAATGAGTTTGGAAATGAGAATCGTATGGGATACCTTGTCAAAAGCCTTGCTGTAATCCAACAAAATAACATCAGAAGGGATGTTTGAGTCTAAATTTAAGCTAATGAAGTTATAAAAGGTCAATAGGTTAGTGGTACATGACAAGCCTGATCTTAACCCATGTTGTGTACTATCTATGAGATTTAGAGATATAATCTCCTTGTCCAGAAGTGTTTTAATAATTTTTTCAAGCAATTTGCACGGAATAGATGTTAGACTAATAGGACGATAATTATTTACTTGTGAATGGAACCTTGTTTAAATATGGGGTAATTATTGCCTCTTTCCAGTCAAGGGAACTATAGATTCACTGAGAGATTTGTTGAAAATCATTGTTAGTGGCTTTACAATTGTTTGTTGAGTGCCCAAGAGAAATTTGGGGCTTATGCCATCTGGACCCGGGCTGGTAGTTTTCTTCAAAACTGTAAGGAGATTATAAACATCGCTTAGTTGAATTATTTGTTTATTAATAATTTTAAGTGGTCTAACTAAGATGGGTAGGGGAGAATCTTGAGTAAACACTGAAGTAAAGTAGTTGTTTAATGTTGATGCTATAGCCGAATCAGATTTTATTATTTTATTGTCAAGCATAAGGGGACCAATTGTTTGTTTATTACCTTTTTTGCTGTTTAGATAAGCATATAAGGATTTGTGTGAGTCTTTGGTATGTGCTATGTGAAACTCAAGATTCCGTTTTGCTATTAGTATAGATTTTTTGAGAATTTTTACTGATTCTCTGTACTGTAACAACAACTTATTGTTACCAGTCAGCGTGTTATGTCTATTCTTTTTAAGCATTATGAATAATTTCTTTTGCGCAGTATTTGTTTTTAATGGAAGCATTAAACCATGGGGTATTTTTACCTTTGCAGTTGTAGGTACGTTTGTTAGGGACATATTTATGTTCAATAGAGGCTATTTGTGACTTTAGAAAGTTCCATGCCTGAGTGGTATTAAGTGGGGTAAGAGTGTGGTCCCAATTGATTTTGGTTAATTGTTCGCTTATTTTGGAAATCTGCCTCTCATAGTGTTTAATTATTTTTTACTAGGGGCTGAACAATCAGGTAAGAATATGGAGAAGAATATAGAGTTGTGGTCACTATTACCAAGAGAATCAGTTATGTGTAAGTTGTTTATGTGTACATCTTGGCTAGCTATAACGAGGTCAAGAATATTATTGCCCTCTTGTAGGTTCTTTAACTAGTTGGTGTAAACCCAAATCGATGATAGTTGTTAGGAAATTTTTTCGATGTTATTTGAACCCATCAGAGTTTCCCAGTTAATGTTTGGGAGGTTAAAGTCGCCCAAGAGAAGCACTGATCCTTTACTGGAAAACTGAGAGATATCCTTTAGTAGGTTAAGATTTTGAGCATTATCTGATGAGGGGGAATGATAACAGGTACCTACTAGAATTTGGGGAAGACCCTTTGGTTGGATATATACCCATATACTCTCTGAGTTTTGCTCTATCGGGGATTGGTATGAAGGTATGTTGTCCTTAACATAAAGACTGACTCTTCCCCCTATTTTTGTGTCTGGCCTATTTTTATAGTAATGTTTATAGCGAAAATCTCAGTTGACCAATTCCTATTGGAATTTCCCCAGGTTTCAGAGACAGCAATGAGTGACAAATCTAGAAGATGAGCTTTTGATTCTAATTCTGCTTTTTGGTTATATTCAGTGATGTGCGTTGAGAGATAAAGTATTTAAATGTAAGTTAACAAGTTAGCCGTTTTCAAGAGTTTTGGGCGATCGTCCAAACTCCCCTTATTCATTAGTTTAAACGGGTATTTATATGAGTAACAATCTTTTTCCCAAGTATGGCACTACCTCTTCTGCTGAGGTGAAGGCCATCCCAACAGTAAAGTGATGAATTGAGGTGGAAATCCCCCAGTGGGTTAGACAGTGTATACCCTGTCTGAGGCACCATTTTCTCAACCATTCATTTATGGTTTTGATTTTGAGTTTATGGTTGCCTTTGCTCTTGGGATAGGAATTATTTCAGACAGGCAGATCTCACAGCCCTTTCAATCAATAAATTGCAAAGGGAGACAAAGTCCTGTTTTATCCCCTGCACTGGTTGCTTAGTAATATCGTTTGTTCCCATGTGAATAACAACTAGTGGATTTTTCCCTGCAAAATTTAAAATGGGTTTGAGCATAGTTGTAATATCAGAAATCCTAGCACCTCGGTAGCTCAAGCTAGAACAATGTTCTTTATCCTGATTACAAACGATGTGGTCAATATATTTTGTTATGGAGTCACCAAGTATATAAACTTCTTTTTGGATGGTTAATGTGTCTTGTACACAAGGGGGGAGAGAGGAAGGAAGAAGAGATGGGGCTTCATCGAAATTTTTTTTAGATGTTATATGTTGCGTAAGACAGTTCTCATTAGTATGACTTAGTTTAGGACTAATTTCTACAGTTTCCTCAATAAGGTTTGTTAAATGCTCAAATGAGTTGTGAGTGGAAATTTCATATGTACCTGGGAAGATAAGTCATTTACCACTGCCTGGTCTTAGTTGTATGTTTTTTGGTATGCAGGGATTTCCTTTGTCATCTGTAGACCTTTGTATGGTAGGTGAGGTGGGAATAGAGGTGGAGGTAAGTTGGTGCGTTATCCACTGACTTAGACTTGGCTGTACATTTTTTCGTAGCAGGGTTTGCTTTATCAACAGTAAACCTTTGTTGGGTTAATGTTGTGGGAGTAGAGGTGGAGGTAGGTTGTTCAGACACTGTAGAGAAAGTAACGCTTTGATTGGGACTGGGTGTTAAATTCATCGCCTACTTTTGCCAAAATAGGAGTATTGTCCTCCACTATTTGTTGTAATAGAGGTATTGGTTTCCACTAGTATTGACATTTGGTCAATATAATCCTCAAAGCTTTGATTTCAGGATTAATGGACAATACAGGCTGAAGTCTAGAGACTTCGTTTGTAATTCAGTAATTAAGATACACTTGTCACACTTGAAGTCAACAATATGTTTGCCCATAGCATACATTTTGCATGTAATGCAATATTTGTTGGCTTTCTTCATGGTGAGACTTGGAACTGACACTAACAAACTCAGACATTTTATATTTGATGATATTATATAAGTATTACCTTCTTGTCCCCTTTGTCCACGATGGACCACGATAGACCAACTAGATCTTGGCGTCTCATGTGACCCTGCTCGCTGCAAAAAAAGTGACTCCGAATAAGATCCCTCCCCTCTTAGCCTTAAATTTATTTACTATACATCATAGTACAGTCTCTACTAGATTATTCAAGAAAAAATTATTTTGATTCTTAGGATGATGACAGCTGCAGGCCAAAGGTCTTTTTTATGTACATTTCCATTCTTTTCTAACTCTCTACAATCCATTTTTTAATTGTTTCAATAATACAGTTATGACTTTTAAGACAAAGTTAAAAAGCTTTTTATATGAGGAAAGCGAGTGTAAATGTTCAAGCTGAATGAACTGTGTATGTTTGTTAAGGTAGCCTAGAAATTATGCATGAGTTTTCTTGTTTTTCATCCTTTTAATGTTTATGTAAGCTTTGTTTCAATCAATCAATCAAAACTTTATTTGTAAAAGGCACCTTTCCAGAACCAAGGCGCCTGTACATTACATAATAAAAACAATATTACCAAAACAATAAAATGAATCCAAACCTAATAACAGTTAAAAATCATTATGCGCATGTTTAAAAAGATATGTTTTAAGTGCCCCCTTAAAAGTTTGGACAGTCGGGCAACCTTGTACCTGATGAGGTAGAGAATTCCACAGGGTCGGGGCCATAAAGCTAAAAGATCTGGCCCCAGAGGTCTTCAAATGAACCTTGGGAATCTCTAGCAATCCCTCATCAGTGGATTGGAGAGAGGCAGGAGGGACAGTAGGGATGAAGGAGATCTTTCAGGTAGCCAGGTCCCCGATCATGTAGGGCCTTATATGTCAGCAAACTGACCTTGAAGGTGATACACCGGCATATTGGCAGCCAATGCAGTCCACGGAGCACAGGTGTTATATGACTGGACCTAGAGGAACCAGTCAATAGCCTGGCTGCCGCATTCTGCACTAGCTGCAAGTGGCAAATATCAACCCTCGGTAGCCCAAGATAAAGGGAATTGCAGTAGTCAAGACGGGAGGTAACAAAGGCGTGGACCAAAGTAGGAAGATCGTCAGGCGGAACCAGGTGCTTCAGCCCAGGCGATGTTCCTCAGATGGTAAAAAAGAGGCTTTGACAACTGCCGACACCTGTGATTTAAGTGTCAAGCAGTTATCAAATACAACGCCCAGACTCCGCACCCAGTCTGAGGTAGTTAGCTGGACACCCCCAAGCCATAAGCCCGAGTAAGATCCCGCCAACAAACCCACCTCCCGGCGACCTGGGTCCATGACCAACACCTCAGTTTTTTCTGGATTCAGCCGCAGCCAACTCACATTCATCCAGTCCTGGATCTCAGCAAGACAGTTGTTAAAGACCAAAAAGGCAGCATCTTGGCCAGGTACAAAGGACATGTACAGTTGAGTATCATCTGCATAGCAGTGAAAACTCAAACTGTGCCGCCTAATGATCACTCCCAATGGCAGCATGTACACCGCAAACAACATGGGTGCCAAAATGGAGCCCTGTGGCACCCCACAGGATAGGGGGAATGATGTCAAGGAAAAAATCCCAGACACCACCCTCTGGGTCCTACCCTGATTATGTATACTGGTCGACCATGTAAATAGGTCTTTGGCCCATGGACTTTCCAGTTTAAATAAATAAAACAAAACAAGAATTTCTTGTAGGCCATGAACTTGTTGATGAACTTGAGGTCCAGCACCAGGTGAAGTCTGCCTGTTTTACTTAGGCACCATAAAGAACATAGAGTACACTCCAGTGTCCCACTCATGTCGTGGCACAGGTACAATGGCTCGGTTCCTGGGGAGATTGAGCACAGCCTGCTGGACAGCCTTGGCTTTGTCCTTGTCCAGGGGCATTGGGGACACCATCAGTCTGTGTGGAATTGTTGTCTGTGTAAGCTCTATGGTATAATCGTGAGTCAAGAGTTCCCGGACCCATCTGTCCATTGTGGTCTGGGCCCATTGATCGGTGAACAGTTGGAGTCGGCCTCATACTGAAGGGTTATCCTCCAGGACCCACCTTATTTCATTGGCTCTTGTTGGTGAAGCCCCCACTTGACTTTTTGATGTCAGTGCTGGCCTTTCTGCCAGAATTATCTCTGTTGTTAAACTGCACCATTTGAGACAGGAACCGGGGTTTTGAGGCCCCAACTCGTGGTGATTGGTTGTTGAACAATTTGTTTTTGCCTCATGAACTCTTGAACTTGGGACAAAATGGCCATCCTGATGGGAAGTAAAGGTTGTTCTTTTCTGCCATCTGTTTGGCCCCTGACTGGATGCAGAAGAAAGGCGTGAGTGTGTCTCTGAATAAGTGGCCCCTTTTGAATGGGAGCTTAAGAAGTGTGGGTTTGGATTCACCATATACTTGCCACAGCTTTAGCCATAGGGCTCACCTGGCACAGTTGGTAAGGACTATGGCTCTGGCATGGAACTGCATGATGTCTGACAAGGCATCCATTATGTAGTATGCAGCTTGCATAGTGCAGTCGGCACTTCCCATAAATGGAGAGAAGTCAGGAATGGTGTCTACAATGGACTCTACCCATCAAAGCAGGGTTCTGCTGGCAAACCAAATGGCAGTGTCCACTTATAGGACCATCCCCACAACCTCATGAATCCTTTTTAAGGACTCCTCAACCTTTTTGTCCATGGGGTCTTTCAGGGTTGCTCAGCTCTTGACTGGGATGACAGTCCGTCTTGCGAGAGTTGAAACAAGGGTGTCCATTTTAGGAGCTGTGAACCAGGCCATCTTATGAGACTGTGAGAGTGGGTATGTTTTTTCAATGGCCCTCTTCTCTAGGATCCTGGTTGGCTCAGTTGCCTCATGTTCTTTGTTAAGAATGGTGTCAAGGGCTGGGCAGGTGGGGAAATAGTGCCTCACGGAGCTCTGGTACATTCAGAGGAGGGGGTCTGTTGAGGTGTGGGGCTTCTCCAGCTCCTCTGGGATCTGGAGCACCTCTCTTAGTATCCCTATCAGCTTGTCCACATCCTTCCTGGGGCACAGTCTTCTGGAGGAATACTTCAGGTCCTGGTCTGACCTGTCATCTTCAGAGGATTTGGATGCCTCCTCTGCCTGCCTGCACCAGCTCTTTGGTGGGTGTGGCAACTGGGCTTCTTCCAGGAATTTGTTTGGGGAAGCCAGCTAGGGACTTTGCAATTGCTGGGTTTGTAACTTTTCCAGCAGTTGGAACAACAGACCAGCCTGTGTGGCATTTAACATAATCATTGCTGTATGGGGTGATGCATCCTCCTGGGCACTAAGTCAAGGCTGGTGGCTTGTGAGGCTCCAGTCTCTGAGACTGTGCAGACTGCAGACTACACACAGCACCTCCCCATGTGTCTCCGGCAGCTTGGTATCACATTCCAGGCAGACAGGCATGGTGGGGAGTCAGTTGCTATTCAGTAATCTATAGGGGAAAGAAAAACTGGGTTTAAAACATGCCTTGCTTTAATGGACAGCAATGTAAAGCTGAAGTGTGGCAGCAACAGATAAGAAAGGCCAGCGAACCAAAGGGCAGATTGGGTATGTGCCTTGAAGAGGACATGAAGACCTACTCAAGATGGACACCATTTGACTCCATGCAGTCACTAGCATACATTCTCACTCTCACAAGATTAGCTGGAGCATGTGTACCTATCCAAGATGGCCACTGTTCCCTCAAGATCACCTGGGAACACCATGTAGTGAAAATGGCTGCTAACTCACAAGACTTGATGTCTCTCAAGACTAGACCTGGTGTTAGTGCTGGATGTCCTCCCTAAACTATAACATGGAGAAAAAGTGAGGCGTTGCTAGGAGCAGCAATGTGCACTGCAGATATCCAGATGGTTACGCACACTCTGGACTGTGCATCACCACCACATTCCAAACCTGTGCACCACTGCCATATTCTGAAACTGTACATCACCACCACATTCCAAAGATGTGCATCACCACCACATTCTGAACCTGTACATCATTGCCACATTCCGAAATTGTGTATCACCATTGCATTCAAAATTGTGTGTCACTGCCACATACCGTAACTGTGCACCACTGTCACATTCCAAAATTGTGCAGCACCACCACATTACGAAGCTGTGCCTCACTACCACATTCAGAAACTGTGCAGCACCACCACATTCTGAAACTGCATACTGCCACATTCCAAACCAGTGCACCACCACATTCTAAAGCTGTGTGCCACCACATTTTGAAACTGCATCACTGCCACATTTCAAAACTGTGCATCACTGCCACATTCTGAAACCGCGCATCACCTCCACATCCCGAACCTGTGTGCCACCACCACATTCTGAACCTGTGTGAACACTGCCACATCCCAAAACTGTGCGGCACTGCCACATTCTGAAACTATGCATCACCACCACATTCTGAACTTGTTCATCACTGCCACATTCCGAACCTGTGCATCACTGCCACATTGCGAAATTGTGAGTCACTGCCACATTCTGGAACTGTCACCGCCATATTCTGAAATTGTGCAATCACTGCCACATTCCAAAATAGTGCATCACTGCCACATTCTGAAATTGTGCGTCAGTGCCACATTTGAAATGATGTGTTCCAGCTACTTTCTGAGATTATGTCACTGCTGCATTCCACAGTTACAACCTGGTGACATTTCAAAATCTCACAGCTGCAGTATTCTAAAAATTACACACAACTTTGACATTCTAAAGCCATGTTTGCCACTACAATCCAACCCCCATCACATTTTGAAGTACTGTACCTTGCATCTACACATTATAGACGTGCATGCACTGATCCACCCAATATCAGATTTCCTTTCTCATACAACTGCAGGTTTTAGCAACATAGGAAAATTAAGCCATATAAGGTAGCTTGCAGGGAGGACAAGGTTGCGAGTTCATGTTATAATATCATCAGTAGCTCTTCTCTGAAACTGCCTTTTTTGAACAGGCAGTGAATTAAGGGTTACAGAATGACTTGTAACTTTAAGCAAAGTAACTTAGAGATCTGATTTTTGGCATGAGGCTGATTGAGGATATGTTGATCCAAATTCTGAATTTATTGATGCCAGAAATTTTGACCGGAGTCTCTATTTAAATATAAAGGGGGAATGGAAACTGCTCCAGGTAGGCAGTTTGTCATTCGTCAACTTATAAATGCTGCCATGGGATTTGGGGAGGAGACCTATGTGCTTTAATATGTGTTTAATATGTGTTTAGCAGTGTCAGTGGCTCAGTAGATAGCACACTCGCCTCTGAGGCTGGGAGATCAGAGGGCTGTGGGTTCAGTTCCCACATCTGGCACTTGAGTTAATATCCCAGTATTGACACTGTAGTGCAGCATGAGAGGTGTGCTGCACTTCTGAGGTGCCATCTTTCGGATGAGATGTTAAACCGAGGTCCCATCTGCCTGGATTGGTGGTAGTTCAGGTGGATGTTAAAGATCCCATGGCACTTATCAAAAAGAGTAGGGGAGTTTTTATTGAAAAAACTTCAAAGAAACATAAGGTTAACATTTAATTATGCAAACATAATACAAGATCAAACATTCAAGCTACATCATTTGGTAATATGAATTATCTGCCATGAATCCCTTTATTTATACTTAATGAAAACCTGTAACCCTCTCCACCATTTAAATACTTTCCTGGAAATACCAAAACCAATATCTGTCATATAAACTGATTTCATAGCTTCCATTAAGAGCACAAAAAGAGTCTCGTATGACATGAATTTTTGCTGTAGCACCCACTGACATCTGGCCTGCCATAAATAGTACTTTAAACAACAAAATAACACAGCTAATGTACCCCAATCAAAGGAGGAAAGAAGGTGGGGAAAAAAAAACTAAAATTAGAGTCTGATAATCTAGTTTTTACAACCATTGAAACTGTAATTTGACACTTAAAAAGTGCTATAGTTTTTACAACCATTGAAACTGTAATTTGACACTTAAAAAGTGCCATACCCCCGCAGCATAAGAACTTTGGAAAAGAAAATGATCCATGGTTTCCTCTACAGCCTGACACTGGGAATAGGGACAGTGTCTCTCACTCATCATCTTATGTTTCACATTCCCTCTAACATTTAATCATCCATAGACTGAAAGCCACAATACCTCCCACATCTGGGTAGGGATCCTAGGGTAATTCAGTTGTTTAATAGCATAACTTTTACAAGGAGAGTGACAATTAACAAACTCAGGTTCACTTAGATAAATTGTCCCAAGAATAAAATGATATAATCTAGTACCTATGTTTTCTTTTATACACTGGGAAGAAATAGACCACTTGAATAATTTCTGGGCACAAGGTTTAAAAAATAATGGTATATATACACCCTTAGGGGCCCGGGGGGAGGGGTTGCACCCATATGTCAAGAAAAAATTTGAAATTATTCAGTTCCCATAATTGTTGTACAGCCACAGGGCAGAGGGGATCAAATTTAAAATTCTGGGAAAGAAATAGAGCATAAAAGAAAATTAGAGGGTCCACCATACCTAATCCACTCTGAGAAATAGGGAGATAGGTATAACACCACTTAATAGGGTTAAGCCTACTACCCCAAAGCATGGAGAAGAAACAAGCATACAGGCGAGTTTCTAAGGCTGATGGAGGGGGATATAACATGGCAGTATATAACAACCAGGGAATAATGAATTTCTTAATAACCAAAATTCTTTTCTTTTTTGACAAACTCCACCCTTTCCACCTCTGAACCTTTGTTTCTGCTTTTTTCAAGACTATTTCCCAGTTTTCCAAGGGAGATTCTGAGATCCAAAAAGTATTCCTAATATCTTACATGGTGTAGACGAAATAATAATACCAGATACATCAAACTGATCTTGAGTTACAGGCCCTAAAAGTAGGCCTTTTGATTTCCTGATATTGATTTTAGAATTTGAGACCTTCTCCTATCTATCAATACAATCTAAAACAATGGAAATTTGAACCACATTAGTCAAAAAAATACAAATATCATCTGCATAGGCTTGAACAACCACAGTATCTTCCTGCAAATTCCCAGAGATGCCTAGCAGGGCATTCATTCAGTCCAAACTCCAGAGTAAAGGGTCAAGAGAAAATGCATATAACAAAGGACTTAAAGGGCAGCCCTGCCAGATTCCAAAATTAACTGAAATTGGGAGGGAAAATTGCCCTTTAATAATGGGATAGACTATAACCTTATCATACATTAACTTAATCCAGTTAATAAATTCATGGGGGATACCATATTTTTCCAACACAGCAAATAAATATGGTTGATGCACCTTAAAAAAGGCCTTATTTTAGTCTAAAGACAGAATGCAACGTCAATCTGGATACCTATTTGAAAATTCAATTATTTCCCTAATAATAACTAGTGCAGACAGAATTCTCCTGTTTGGAATTCCACAAAACTGAAGAGGTTATAATAATGCACTAGAGGCGGTTCTCAGTCTATTATTTAAGACTTGGAACAATATCTTGAAATCAGAATTTAAAATAGTGATGGGTCTCCAGTTACTCAATTTAGTTCTATCCCCTCCCTTAAAGATATGCAGCAATAATCCAGACGTAAACTTTAAGGGTAAACAGTGGACATTTTGAAGAAAGGAAAATATGTTTTTGAGACAAGGAGCCAAGATGTCACTGAAATATTTGTAAAATTCATAAGGCAGACCATCTAAACCTGGACAAACCCCTAACTTCAAAGAAGATATAACTTTGAGAATCTCCTGATCTGATATAGGGTCAGCTAATTTATATAGATCCCGGCCAGAAGGGGGGATGATAAAATCCTGAAAAAATCTCTGAATATCTCTACATGGAACATCCAAACCCTCCTGTTCCCATATATGATTGTGAATAATTGCAAATAAGTCTATCTGGGAAGTTTTAAGCTGCCCTGCCTCATTTTGTAAAACCTCCAAACCTGAGGAGCTGATCTTTTCTTTAAAGGCCTCAAAGGGATCACCTATTGGGCTTTTTTGGGTTCCAAAGGAGAGTTCTGAACGTAATGTCTGTGCTCTATCATATCGGCATTCCCTTATTGCTAATTTAATGTGATGTATTTGTGCAGAAAAATCACCTCTAGAAGTGTTAGCATCAGAAAACAACCCCTGAAGTTTTTTCCATAAAGTTAAATATTGCAAGAATTTAGCTGTAACCCTTTGTTTCCAATAGGTTTGAAAAAAATGTCTTAACATCATATTTAGTATCCTCCCACCACTCCCATAAGTCATCATAGAGATCCATAACAGATGTTCGGGCCCAAAATAAAGAGGATATACCCTTCACAACCCAGGGGTCCTGTAAGACTGAAGTATTAAGTTTCCATCTATTTTTATTCATAATCTTATGGGGGAAACACCAAAGGAGATAGTAATAAGCAAGTGGTCGGAAAATTCAATAGTAAGGGTTTTATGGACAGGAGGGGAAAGATTTTTAGAAAAAAAAAGGTAGTCAATAGTAGATGTCAAAATCCCTTTTCTAAAGGTATAAGCCAACCCCTCAGTCTGATAACTCCTGCCATTCCTTAAGCCTGCAAGGTTAGTGACTCTCTCCAATGCTATCGTATCGCAATATATATATATTTTTACCTGCTTTACCTCTACTAAAACCTGAGATTTCACAGTTAAAGTCACCTCCCAGGATAACATAGCAAGTAGTGGCCAGGAAGGGTAAGAGGGTGTTACACATGTTAACCCTTCCTGCTTTTGTCTGAGGTCCATAAACTACTATAAATCGAAAGTCAGCTTGTTTCCAGATCCCATCAATTATAAAAAGCCTCCCAGGTATGAGATCAATTAATTTCCTAAGTGTCAAATTAAAAGAGCCAAAGAGAATCCCTATACCATCAGCCCTGTCCAGACCGAAGGACCAATAAGATGGTCCCTAAATCCACTCTGAGGTTAAAAAATGACATTGATCCAAAGTGTAAATCCATGTTTCCTGTAGAAAACAAATATCAAGTTTAGTCTGGTGAAGAAAAAATGAAAAAGAGCAGCCCTTTTGAATTTATTCAAAAGACTACTACAGTTTAGGGACTCAATACTAAGAATGGCCATAAACATTTAGTTTTTTTTCCTTTTTTTCTTTTTTTTTCCCTTTATAGTCATTTTGAAAGGGTTTACTCTCTGATGATTGGGAAAGAACAGGAGTACCAGTATCCCTGTCAGAGTCACCTTCTACAGTGTCAAGCATGGCATATGAATTTTCCATTTCAAAAGTAGGAGGTTCTATAGAGATTGGGGGGGGTTACAAGGGGAGGCTTAGAGCTCCTGGTAACCCTTTTCTCAGTCGAAGCAGAACTGAGGAGTTTTGTTTGTACTGCTTCCTGGTAACAAACAGTGGGGGGGGGAATCATTAATATTAAAGGGGTCTGGGGGGACTGCTCCTACTTCAGACCTAGGGGGAAGGTCAGGACCTGGACAGCTTTGTCCCCAGCAGCTGCTGCCTTCCCTGAGGGAGTGGAGTAAGGCTTTTGCTTCTGATTTTTTGAAAGAGCTTCATCCTGAGCTTTTTGAATCAATAACTCAGGACTAATGACTAATGCTTTGTCAGAGGCAGCCCAAGGGGCAATCTCTATACCCATGCCCAGATTCTTCACATAAATCACATTTCACTAAATTAGAACACTGAAAACTGCCATGCCCAAGCTCACTACAAATTTCACACCTAGTGGAGTCACAGAAACTTAAAAGATGTGTCCTAACCCTACACTTACAGGCAGGCACGGGGCTGCCCTGCATAAAAACACACACCCCTATCTCTGCCTAGTGTGAAAGAGTTAGGAATATGAATAACCTCATTATTAATCTGCCTCAGTTTCACCTTGTACTTCCAGCTACCGTTCCAAAACAATTCAGTATCTAACACAGCTGCGGGAGCGCTCAAGACATCACACTTCTGGGAAAGCCAATAAGTGATGTCCTCAACATGAACCCCCTCATTTCTAAACATCACAGTTACATATTTAGTCAAAGACTGTGTCAGAGGGGTAACAATAAAGGGAGACCACAGTGGGGAACATTTCAGCTGATTATATATTTGCCAAAATAAGGCTAACAAGAAGGCAGATCTAAAACTGACATCATAATTGTCCCCCCCTGAATGTTAACAAAGGCAAAGACATCTTTAGGTGAGAACTGTAAGGATTCTTTTAAAAGAAGTTTCTCTACATACACCCGGTCAGGCCTTTCAGCCAGTCCTCCTTTATATCGTATCCACACAGCATTCCTGCGGGGGGCTGCTTCTTTATGATTTTGTGAAAAAAGGTCAGAAAGGAGAGGCTTAGGGTGCGGGGGAGCCTCAGAAGCATCCCTTAAGTCCTTCTCCCCGGGTGGATTATTAACCATTAATTCTGGCTTGGATGGAGATGACTCTACCGTAAGTTCAGCTTTAGTTCCTAAAGACTTAGAGATGGGCATATCCTTATTACCAAGTATAGCAGGAGACCATTCTGCGGGGTTAGAAGAAAGGGGAGAAACAGAAGACCAGTCAGGATCTGGGATCCATACTCCCGGTGGGCCCAATTTCCATCCTGACTCCAGTAAGGATTTCTCAGAGGCCCATTTATCAGCATTATCTGTAACCTTAGAGGGGAGAGAAAAGGCTCGCTGAATAAGAGTTAAAGTAGATGAATTCTGAGCAGTTTTAGAATTATCATCAGGTTTTTGTACCAGGGGTTTTGCAAGCAAATTGCGATTAGCTGCTGTTAATGCCACTCTTTTATTCTTTATAACTTCCAGGGAGATCTTGGTCTTAGTTGAGAATGAAAAAGTAGTAGCTTGAGCTTGAGTAGAAGCGTCAGTCTGATAAACCAGCTTCCCCTGTGAGAAACTACAAACTGCACCTTGCGCCCCGTCCCCTGAGCCACAGTGCAACTAGGTGTCAGTATGGCTCAGTTGGTAGCACATCCGCCTCTGGACCAGAAGGTCATGGGTTCTTGTCCCATACCGGGATGGACTTGCACCTAAAAATTGCTGGCATCCAAGTGCAGTATTGGGGGGTGCTGTACTGCTGGGGTGTGCCGTCCTTCAGATGAGACATTAAACTGAGGTCCCTTCTGCCCATCCTGGTGTTGTCCTGGTGGGTGTCTAGGTGGAAGTAAAAGAACCCAGGGTACTCTTCGTAAAGAGCAGGGAACATTCCCGGTGCCCTGGCCAACATTCCCCGCTTCCCATAAAACCAGTTCATGCAATTATCCAGGCTGTGTGTGGGTGATGATGTGCGATATGGCCACCACCACACATTCAATCACTTCACTACCAGTCTAGCATTGCTTGTAAAGTGCTTTGGTATACTATGTATGAAAAGCGCTATATAAATGCTGATTCTTCTTCTTCTTCTTCTAGAACCAATCGTGAAGAGCTTTGTTTGCTTATCGTCAGGCAGCCTGCTGACAATCAGTCCAAGCTTCAGACAAAAAAAATCTGACCGCAAGGACTGACCTTGTTTAATTTCTGAAGCAGTTTCCACAGGGACAGTTTCCTGACAGAAGATCGGCTTTTGGCACTCACTGCTTATAGCGACTCCACTGCCAGCCAGATTTTTCCCTATGTCAAGCTGTTTCTCTGAGGAATTTTGACAGGAGAGATTCTCAAAGTCCAAGGCGGCACCGCCGTTTGATGCTACTGCGTCATCATGTTCGACAGAACTGTCAGTCGAGCCCGAATCTATTGCATCGGGTTTCACAGAAAAAAGGTTAATATTGCCAGTGTTATTAGGAAGAACATCTGGAGGGAACAAGGGTTTTGAAATTTCGGATTGTAAGTCATTTGTACTTATCTGAAATTCGGGCGTGGAAACTTGAACAATTCCTTCCGACGAAAACTTAGTAGTTTGAAAAGCAGTCACCTCCTCAGCAGAAAAAATATATCTATCTTGTAAATTAAAGGAAGCCTCCAGGTTTTCGAGCCCAGGGGAGGTGGCCCTCTCCCCTGGCTCACACACATCCATACCGTCCACGGACTTCTGCAGAGTGGCCATAATGACAGCCAGCAGTTCCCCCTACTGACAACAAGTAGGGGAATTTCCCCAGTGTCCTGGCCAAATTTCCCTCATTCACTAAAAATACCACCAACTGCTTAATCTGGTTCATGGTCAGTTGGCAATCATCTGTATCCCCTTCCCCAAGGTCGTGCCTGAAAATAGGCAGGATTTGTCTAGCGCACTTACCCGGTCAACAAAAACTAACTAAATAAACATAAATAAAAATACATATGTTTAAAAGGTGAACAAGTCTTTGACATCAGTTTTAAGCAAGTCCAGGCCTGGAAAAATTCTGGCATCAATGTGAAAAAGTAAAAAAATGTGCCTGATTGCATTTTTTTCCTATTCCATTGATGAAACCCACAGTTAAAACTATAACATTACTGATTAGGAATGCGGGAGTGAATATTACGGATGTGATTTATTGGCTTAGACAGCGGTGTGCGGTACTGGATAAACCAGTGCCCATACTAGATGAATATTATGCATGGACAGGGAATGGAAAATTATGGTCTAATTAAAACAGAACATCACAGGAATAAATCACCTACCTACTAGTTTTTAAATTGGGTGTGACCGGGGGATTTGTTTTTATCCTGAGCAACCAAGAACCTGCCATAAATGTGGATCAAAAATTCAATTAAACTCAGCTTGTGACCAGTTCCACTGCAACCTGTGTTGACGTTATGGTCATGTAAACCTGCAATGTCCTAATCCCTTCCGGTGTAACTTGTGTGATGAAGAAGGGCACTCTTATTGACAGTGGCTCTGTGCTGCACATAACTGAGTGAACAGGGTAGTTGAAGATCAGGAACAAATTATTACCAGTTCCCAGATTCAACCCAGAGCACATGGGAGAATACTCCCTCATCTATGACCCAGAGAAAACTGTCCTCTCCTCAGGTCCCTGGGAGTGGGCCTTCACTCGCCTCAGGCCACACCACCCAAGCCCCATGAAAAAGATATAATTGTGCCAGCTTCTCCCTGAACCATGGAGTCCAATAGGGAACAAATTGATGCAGAGAACTCAGCCTCCATGATCACTGATACCATGTCAGATCCTCCTAGTCAGCAAAATGTAGCTCTTTCCTCTGATGTAGGCTCACAGGATATACAAGAGATAGAGCTGAAGATGCCCCCCCCCCAACAACAGTAGTTTTCAGGGGGTTGTTAAACAGAAGAGAGGGTGGGCCAGCAGGAAAACTGGGAAGTATGAAAGATCCCAACTTGTTCCTATTAGGAATAGATATGGCATACTGAGCAGGCATAAGCAGTGAGGGGATACAGAAGAGGAGGATGTTGACTCGGACGCATTGTCTGTGGCCTCTTCCATCCTAAACTATTCTTCTGACTTGCAAACAGATATCTCCAAGGCCAAAAGATCAAGAAGGAGGACTAGGTTGCAATCACGAGTGACCTAAACACTACTTTAATAACCCCCTGGGTAGAGGTCCTATTTTGAAACACATAACCCTTAATTTGAGCAGTATCAAAGGATACAAAAAAAGACTCACTACCCTGAATATGAATATCTTATAAAATTTGCCTGGAAATAATGTATTTTACAAGATACAAGGTTAAAGTTTATACATGAGATATCTCAGGCTAAAAGGTTATGGCATAGGGGCTGTTCTTTTTGGTCATGGGAAGAAGATACATGTGGTAGGATATAGTGTTAAAGTACAGAGATTAGTAGAAATCTGTCTAGGTAGGACTTTGTTGTTGGACACTGTGAACAGCAACTTGAAGTATTGTTTTATTAATGTTTATGCCCCCAGCTATATCTGCATATGTGGAACTCTTTAAAAAAATCCAACCATATTTACACACCGGAAGATTGTGAATATTTGGGGGAGACATTAATTACGGATTTGCTTTGGAAGATAGGGGAGGTAAAATCACAAAAATATTCGTTGATATAAACTTTTTGAATAAAATGATTCATACTGCTTTTTTGTAGGATGGGTATAAGGCAGTGTATTAAGTGGTGGCAAAAACTTATGTGAGAGGGATATTGGATACTCAGTCCTTAAAAATACATGGGTCATTTACAGTGTCAATAGAAACATCAATCATATGGCTGTATCTTGCAGCTGTTCTATTGGTATTATTATGACACAGAGAAAAATCTCAGTGTGGAAAGTGAATTCTCAGCTTTTAACAAATGAATTAGCAGTGCAGAAATGGAATCAACTGTTTCAGGTGAGGCTATCTGTTATGTGTGTATATGATTCTGTTCTGGACTGGTGAAATGACTTAAAACAAGATTTGAAAAAGGTTTTCATAAAATAAGCAGTACAAATCAAACGTAACAACTATATGAACTATTTAAACTTGAGAAACAAGCTACAGAGGCTCACTTCCACAGCCAATGAAGAGAAATGTAACTTAATTCCTCAGATACAAGAGGTGAAAGCAGATAAGTTCAAATATCAATATAACAAAAGCTGTTTCTTTAAAACAGGAACAACAATTTGGCACGTAGGGCCGAAAACAGAGCTTGGATATGTTCAAGAATTGTAAGGACAGGGTGTTAAACAAATACATGACAGGTCTGAAGTCCAATGAGCGTGGGCAGATTTCTAGTGCACCGCACAACTTCATGGCCATGTTTAATAACGATGTCAGTTCTAATTTTGGCTCCCACTCAGAAACTAAATGGGATCCAGATATTGTAGAAGGTTTAAACATTCTGCAATTGTCTTTAGATTTTAAAAACAAATTTTGTCAACCCTGTAACGGCAAGTGAGGTTTTGGCTGCAATAAAGAAACTGAATAATAACCCTGCTCCAGGGACAAATGGTCTCACTTTCAAGTTTTATAAAATGTTTAGTGGGACTTTAGGGTCTGTCTTAGCTGCCCTGTTTAATGAATTAATGATCCCGGGATGGATGCCTGCATTCATGTCCCAAGCTTTAGTGATTTTTTTGTTTAGAAAAGAGGATAGGCACAATTTAGGGAACTTTAGGCCTATATTCTCAAACACAGATTTCAAACTTTTGGACAAAATATTGACAGATGGACTGGCAGTGGTGGCGACTATCTTAATAGACCCAGTTCAAACGTGTGCTATACCCCAGAGATTAGTTTTTGACAACCTTATATTGCTAAGATAAACACTGGATAATAACAACCAAAATAATATTTCAGGTCATCTGTTATCGCATGCTCAGGAGAAGGCATATGATTGGGTATGCCGCACATATGTTTAAAGTTTTAACAGCATACAGCAATGGCTAGTAGTCCTTTACAAAACAACTAATGCCATTCCATCCATTAGTTAATGGAGGCTTGTGCAGAGTAGTTAGAATTTAGAAAGGGGCAAGGCAGGGCTGTTCTTTAAGCCCACTTTTATATACCTTTCTTTCAGATCCATTAATTAGACCAACACAAAGAAGCACACTGGCAAAAGGGATCCAGACACACACAGGGACAGAGGAACTAACGATTTTGGCATATGCTGATGATATATGTCTGTGTTTATGGGATAAGGAGTCTAGAGGGTGGTGGTTAATATTATTTAAAATTCTGAAAATGTGTCTAGAGCTAAATTAAATTACAATAAAAGTAAGGGAATGCCCATAGGTGTTGCCAAGCTGACTGATTATCCCATACATATAGTTTACATACCAATACCAAATGACCCCAACAAAATACTGGGAATAACTTTTGGTACAAAAAATGATGACTTATATATAGTAACTGGGGACATACTATCAATAAGGCCTTGGGTAAGGTTACTGGGTGGAAATAAAAACTAGCTTCTAAACGTAAAATAATTTTCTTTTTAAAGACACTGAGTCTGCCTGTTTTCCTACATGTGGCACATATTTTTCTGCCACTACTAGATATGGAAACCAGTCTGTATAGTATATTTTTTCAAGGGTTATGGGGCAGCTGCTTAAACTCAATAAAATGAGATCATACATATCCAGACTATAATAAAGGATATATTATAATGATCAACCCTGTAGTACTTTTTCATTGCCTGTTTTTCATGTTTAATATTGGCCCTGTATTGCATGGGACAGCAACACTTTGGAGTTCAGTGTCTGCTTCTTGGCTAATTCCTATGAGAGACATGTGGGAACGTGACAATTTGAGATGGGCCCACTCCAATGGTGCTCCCAGTATTCCCTTGAGTATGCAGTCTGTGGTGTGTAAAATGCAAAAATGGAAAATTACAATTACACAAGGATTGTCTCAAACAAGAAAACAATTGCATAGTATCATACTTTATTAAAATTTCATGTCTCCTTTATAGATCCCGTTGTACCCTGAGGGAAAAGGGAAGGGGAAGGAAATATTCTTTCAAATATTTGACATAAGGCTTGATATATATATATAGATAGTCATTTTACATTCATGCCATTGTAAATTGGGGGTGAAAAACTCATTAAAACACAAAACAGTTAAAGAAAGGAAATATCCCAGACCATCCTGCCCATTAGACATAGAAACACATGGACATTTTTAGGGTTGTGGGCAGAGCCTACAGCCCTTATGTCATCTGTAGCTCTAAAAACAGCTTTTCTTCGAACTTCCATTTTAGACATTTGTATGTATTCCTCCACAGCTGCAAAGTGGTGCACTCCCCTTCTGATTTTAGCTACGTGTTGCTCTATGTTAAAGGCACCTGAAGGGGGGAGGGGGATGCTACTGCATTGTACCTCAGAACTTCTCAGGATAGTAAAAACTTTTTAAACTGCTGTTTCTATCATCTATCCAGCTCAGTCTAACAGATTTGTTCTATTTCTTTCAGCAACCTAGGGGACTCATTTCCTCTTGTTTTTTGTGAAAACGAAAGTCAGACTAAGTGTCAGATTACAGACAGTGGAATGCAGATTGTTAGCTGCCTGACATTCCTGTCCACAGGACAGATTGGAGGCAAGCAGTGGAACACAGAAGATTTGTTTTGGTTTTTTTCTCATTTTATAATATGATGTAATGAGTGTGTGTTTAGTTGCAGGGTCAGGGCCTTGAAGAAAATAACAACATTTATGTAACTCATTCAAGATTCCATCAGTGGTCAGAAAAAAGTTTGAGAGAATTTGTGTAAAAACTAACAAATGAAAGATGCAAAAAATAGCATGCACAATGGCCTCTGAGACTGGAAGATCAGAAGGCTGTGGGTTCTATCCCCACACTAGGCATGTGGGTTAAAAAGCTTGTGTACTGCCTAAAATTAATATTAGATTTTAAAAGCAGTCAACCATTACCTTTTATATTTGAGGTACTTTATCTTTTCCCTTTGTTTAATTAGAAGATTGTTTACCAGATGTTAATATGTGTGATGTGTGGAACAGCACTCTGTGTGGCAGCTGACATGGCTAGCTTTACTGCCCCCACTACACCACCAGCATCATGACCTCACTGACTGTGACATCACTGCTCCTTAGGAACAGCAGTTCAGTGACTGCCAGGTCATTCACATGTGATTTCACTGTCAGCAAAATCATAATGCTGATTATGTAGTGGGGGGGCAGTAGAGCTAGATATGTCAGCTGCTATGCTAAGAGCTGTTCCACATATCCACCACAACATTATGACATAGAAGACTCTCTGATGGGCAAAAGGTAAAAGAAAGGTACTTCAGAAGTAAAAGTTTATAACTGACTATTTCTTAGAATGTATATTATTTTTCTGTCTGCCTGGTTTGGCTCCACTAGCTCTTTAAATCCCAGTACTGACACAGTACTGCAGGATCGTCGGGGGGTGCTCGGTGCTCCTGTCTTTTCTGCCTGCCTGTTCAGGTGCATGTTAAAGATCCTCAAAAAGAGTAGGGGGATTTTTATTTACAAACAAAAACAAACATTTACAAATAGCATCCAAAAAAACAACAAAGATTTAGATTACTGAAATACACCAATCATGAAACAAATAATATAGTACACACTTGTTCAAATCTTGTGCTTTAAACAAACCAATTATATATTCCTAAAAAAATTTCTAACCTATCTGTTTCTAAACCTATAAATGACATGTAGGGGAATTTCCATGGTGTCCTGGCCAAATTTCCCCCATTCACTAAAAATACCACCAACAGCTTAATCTGGTTCAAGTAAGGATTTATGCCATGTTACAATTTCAGTTGGTTACTGTCTGTAACCCCCGCCACCCCTGAAAAAGGGACTTCTAGTCTTAGTGGGCCCACCCGGTCAACAAAATTCAACGAATAAATAAATTCCCCCATTATGCCTTATGGATTCCATATAAATCAAAATCATTCAAAGGCCATCTTGACATATAATTTTAATACCTAACAGCAAATCAGAGCCCTTTTCCTGATAAAAGGCTGCCAACATATTACATTTAAATAAACAACAAAGTCACAAATAAGGAACTAGTGGCTTATGGAAAAATCTACAGGGATTAATACAGGGATTTGATGCTGCCTCTACAGGAAAAATGAGGGCTTGTTACAGAAAAATGGTTATTTGGATCTGGGAGCACTGTGACGATTGTGACTAAACAGTACAATATGGCACCAACAAGAAAATTACTTTGGTCATTTGGTAGCTCTTCACAGCCCTATCTGCTCTGACTAAAGTTTGTTTTCATGGCATGCCCCACTTCTCAGGAGGTATAGCAAATTCTCTGAAAGAATGGGGTGATCACTCTTTGCAGCCCCTCACTTATGAAATGACTGCCTTAGGGCTTTTTCCTAATAGCTACCAAATACAACCAAAGTACTTTATGTCTCATTTATGCTACATGTAAATATTATCTTTGGCAGTCCAGGTGTGCATTTACCCTCCAGCAGAAAGTCATTTCTGCTATGGAAACCTTTTTGGTAATTATGAATGCCTTACAAAAAATACATCAAAAGTAAATATGTACTTTATTGCTATACAAATTTTAGACCCTCTGGAGGCACTGTACATGGCTATAACTAAGGGATCAATTAGCTAGGAAAAGAAATCAGTTTTCTGATAACCTTTTATGGTCTATACATGTAACCCCTAGGTGGCACTATCCCAAGGGCTACTACCCCTGCCTGCTTGGCTAGTAGCAAGTTAAGGGGCCTGTATAATGAAACGGGTGCCTCCTCCCAGAGGTCAGGGTTGTTAGTGGTCAAGCTAACCTGGGCACAGCCCTCTGGGACACTGTAACCACCCTCTTTCCCTTCTAGTGGTCTGAACAATATACAATAATTACTTTCACAATGACCCTTATTCACAAGGCCATTACCCACACTGTTTGCACTTACCACCAGGGCTGGTTCCTCTAGCTTGACCCTGGGAACCCCCTGGAAAACAAGGCTAAGCACAGCAAATAGCAACAGTACAATACGTTTGGCACAAACTGGAACCAGAGTCAAGTTAAATGCAAGCAAAGTTAAATATGATTTATTCAGGGGACTTGAACAAGCGAGGGGCATAATCAGGTTGATTTGCTTAAAAGCTATATTAATCAGACAGTTATGCATGCAGTTCAGAGTCCTCACACAGTCACACACTCTGGGTACCCAGGTAGGAAAACAGTGGGCTAGCCAGGAACGTTGCAGCTGGTTGGGGCCCTGTGATGAAAGAAAGCAACATGCACAACACACTATTTGTAATCCAGAGCCGGAGGACTCAGTTCATGAAAGAAAAAGCAACAAGACAATCAGATGACAACACTTCTAGATTTAGCTGTTGTTGCAGGGAGCTACCCTGATGTTTACTCATGATACCCAATACTGGACACAGGTAGGATGAAATCGAGACTGCAGGCTGTTGAACTGGAGTGCCCAGAGAAGCAGGGCCCACACGAATCACTGAGGCATCATTCCTGTTCAAGGCGTTGAGCAGAGGGCTGATCCCCAGGCCGGTCTCTCGTCGATGACTTTCTCTGCGTAGCAGGAATTCTGGATGGGCCAGTGTAGCAGGGCCCAGGCAAATGGAAATGGATACGGATTCAGTCCATGGAGTTGGATACAGCCTCCAGCAAGCAAAACACAGTTCAGACACACAGTGGGGAATCAAATCACGACCCACTATAAGCACACAGCACATTCACATGTAAGGAAATTCCACTGTACCAGGCAAATGGCTCTCCGGTCACAATTACAGAGTCTCTGCACAATCTGGGAGTTCAGAGGTAAATGGAAGTCCTGACAGGCTGATCGCATTCAGCAAATCTTCAGTCTTCTTCAGGTTAAAGCCTGGTCACAATTCAGTGGCTTAATTCACTCTCCAAATTCGGATTCAGTCTGAAAAAAGCACATGTTCCCTGTCAGGAACAGCAGGCAGGCATGCAGACCAAACTCAGGCCTTTCCACAGTTCTCCCATGCAAATCCACTATGGATTGCTGCTCGAACTGTCTCGAGCTGTTACTTCTTCACTTCCCAACTCAGATCTAACTGAAACTGAAAGCAGCGTGGGACTTTCCCCAAGATCCAAAAAGTTTGGTTGGCTGATCTGTCTGTCAGTCACAACAAGAGCTCCCCTTCCAGGTTATTTTAAGCACCAAAAGCCCAAAACTACAATTCCTACAAGTTTTGGCCCCACCAAGCCCCTGTAGGCAGGCTCCATTTTAGAATCCCAAATACTGATTGGTCCATTCTGACAGTCCAAGATCAAGACAATGGAAATAAACATAACTGTCCATATTATTACTACTCTAACAAATGATCAGCAAGCAAGTATATCTTCTAACAGAGCTCCCTCTCAGATTAATTATGACTGCAGTCCAGGCAGCTCTTAAAGAGACAGTATACAGAGGCTATACAGGCACTTTCTGGCAATACATTTAAACTGCTAAAATGCAGGACACCAGCCTGGCAGTGAGCATTTAATCAAGCTCAAGGAAGACATTTTGGGAACCCCCATTTGTAAGGGGGTTACACCCTTCCCTGCCTGTAGAAAACTTGGCGTCCGCATCAAATCTGTACTATCATGCATCAGTTAACATAAACTTATTACTTTACTATACATATTCACTACAATTCACAATACTATATCCATAATGACAATGCTTATGCATGTTCCATACATGTGATACTGATTCCACTATGATTAACATACTTGTAACATCACAATACTGATTCACGTTATAACTTCCTGTACATTAAACAATGTAGGAGGGGGCCCTTCCCTATCAGCTAACTTGGGGCTGGATGGGGCAGGGGCACCATATTGAGAAGGAAGAACAATCAACCTGGAATTGGCCATTAAGCTCAGTTTGGGTAGTGAGCTCTGAGCAATATAAACATCTTTGTGAACCACATTGAGAGGCAAATCCACTGGCCTCCCGGGAGAATCATAATTGAAGCGCAATACTGGCTTGACAGCTCTGTTAGTCTTTCTGGGGGAACAGCCACAGTCTCTGTACTTTCAGTACTAACTTTGGAGCTTTTCTCATTCATGAGGGGTGCCTCTGCACAGATGGGAATGTCCAAACTGGGAGCACTGTCAGCTCCTTGCTCTGTAGGTACTGTTTTCACACATGGCTCATTTAGAGAAGGTTCTGGCACAATTAGACTTTGTGGCACTGAAGGGTGGCTTTCAGCACTCTCATATTGTTGTTCAAGTTCTGGTGTGTCACCAGAGAGACTCAGATCATCAGCCCCTTCTTCAGGCAAGTCACACAGTTCCACAAAACACAGAGTCCGCAACCTCAGATGTGATGTTTTGCACCTCACTTTCAGGAAGCATTGGCTCCAAGAATGAAGCTGGGAAGTTAGGCAGTTCAGAAGGCCCAGCTTCATCCCCACAATTAGTCATAAGGTTACTACGGAACAGCTGACTCAATTCATAGGAGGGGCAATTGGCATTGCTACACTCATTATCATCAAAGGTGGACTGAATGTCACTATCATTCTGGGCCTGCTGTGAGGGGAACCTTAACTCTGTAACTACTAGGATAGGTTGACTCTGTCTCTTTTTTGCAGCAGCATGAGTCACCAGTCCAGGGAAGGCAATGTCTGCTGGCTCAGCTTCAATAATAACTTGGCCGATAGGCAGCAAGTGGTTACGGTGCATGGTCTTGACAGCTTTGGAGTTATTCTTTGGGCGTACCTTGTATACTGGTAGATCATCCAACTTTCCAATTACTACATGAGGAAGATGGTGCCACCTATCAGCAATTTTGTGCTTGCCATGTAGTCCCAAATTGCGTAACAACACACGGTCTCCAGGCCGTAACTCTTGAGCCTTTACTTTCTTATCGGGCCTCTCTTTGTTGGCAAGATTTATCTTGGTAGCCATTGTCTGGGCCAGTTGATATGCATGGTTCAATTAAGCATTCAGTTTCTGTACATACTGCAGGTAGTTTTCAGCTCGGAAGCCATCTGGAGAGACCCCAAAACAGACATCAACTGGCAGGTGGGCCTCCCTCCCAAACATGAGGCAGTAGGGGGGGAACCCAGTGGCGTCATTTTTGGTGCAATTGTACGCATGTACCAAGGTGCTAATCTGTTGGCTCCACTTATGCTTGTCTTTTGGGTGGAGGGTACTCAGCATGTCTAGAAAGGTGCGGTTAAGACGTTCTAGTTGAGGTTCCCCCTGTGGGTGATAGGGGTGGTTCTTGACTGCTGCACAACCAAAACAAAGAGAGAGCATTTCTTTGATTAGCTGACTTTCAAAGTCTCTGCCTTGGTCAGAGTGGATCTGCCAGGGGGCACCATAGTGGACAAAGAAATTTTCCACTAACACCTTGGCCACGGTAGAGGCCTTTTGATTTTTAGGAAAAACTTGTGCATACCGTGTGAAATGATCTGTAACCACTGACACATTGCCAATATTCTGCTGGACGGGTTCTAAACACAAAAAATCTATGCAGACCAGTTCCATGGGGGCGCTGGTAGTGATGTTGACAAGGGGGGCAGCCCTCTGAGGCAGGGCTTTTCTTTGGAGGCAATGACTACAGGTCTTTACATGGTGCTCAACATCAGTCCCCATCTATGGGCCAGTGGAATCGAGATTGTACCAGGTCGAGAGTCCTTTCAATACCGAGGTGCCCCATGTGACTGTGGAGGGACCTCAGTACCAAGTGTTTAAAGGTTGTGGGAAGGACCACTTGTTGCCTGTCTACATGACCACTATGATCCACTTATCTCTGTATAGCAACTGATTGAGTAACTTCAACATGGGGCTTTCTTTAAACAATAGAACAGTTTGTAAGTCAGGGGAATGCAATTTAGACACATCTTTCCCCGCATGCAGGGCATCAAGTGTGGGTTGAATCATAGGATCTTGGAATTCAGCCCACTGAATACTGTCATTATCAAGTTGAGGTAGTGCAATAATATCTAGAGCAGAGAAATGGCAATAGGCAGCTGGTATGCAGGTATCAGGAGGGTCCCAGCAATCTACTAGACAGTCCGCTATGTCCGCAGACATCTGTTCATCTCTGTCAAACTTTTGGCACAATGCTCGGATGCCAGGTTCAGACATCCTGACCTAATCAATCTTGGAGACTGGCCTTCATGACAGGGTGTCAGCATCAATATGGTTCAGTCCTGGCCTGTATTCAACAGCAGAATCATAGGTTGATAAAGCAGAGAGCCACCGGTACCCAGTGGCGTCCAACTTAGCTGAAGTCTGTACATAGGTTAACAGGTTATTGTCGGTCTTCACCAATATCTTTGCCCCATAGAGGTGCTCATGAAACTGGTCAACAATGGCCCATTTTAGGGCAAGAAACTCCAGCTTATGCACAGGATAGTTTCATTCTGACGGGGTCAAGCTCCTGCTGGCAAAAGCCACTGGTCTCAGACCATCCTAATGGTCTTAATACAGCACAGCTCCTAGGCCCTGCAGACTAGCATCCGTATACAGCACATAGGGCTTGGTAGGGTCAGCATAGGCGAGGATGGGGGCATTGGTGAGCTGGTATATGACTTCATGGAAGGCTGCTTCACATTCAATTGTCCAGCAGTGCCCAAAAGGTTCACCTGTTTGGAAGTATACTTTCTCGGGTTCTTTGACAGACCCTTTCTTGTATTTACAGTTGGTAGGGGGGTAATCCTGGGTGAGATTCAGGAGCAGGTGAATCACCTTGGAATAGTCTTTTATGAACCTGTGGTAGTAGCCACAGAACCCCAGAAAATGTTGTAGTTCTTTCAAGTTATGGGGCTGGGGCCAAGTAGTCAGTGACTCGACCTTACTGGGATCAGTCTCTATCCCTTCTGCAGATACTATGTACACAACATTCTTCACGGAGGTTTGAAAAAACTGGCACTTGTCAATGGACAGCTTGAGGCCAAAGTATTCCAATCAGTCTAGGACTTTAAACAGTCAGGTCTCATGCTCCTCTAATGTGAGTCCTGAACTCAATGACATCATCTAGGTACACTAGGAATTCCAGCAAGTTCATATCTCCCACCGCACATTCCATCAGTTGCTGAAAGGTGGCTGGGGCACCAGAAATCCCCTGTGACATTCTCAGGAATTTTTAGAAGCCCAAAGAACAGATGAAGGCTGTTTTCTCATGGTCCTCTGTGGCCATCGGAATCTGGTACTATCCGCTGCGAAGATCCAATACTGAGAACCATTTGCTCCCATTCAAGCAATCCAGGGCATCTTGTATATGGGGCATGATGTATTGATCTGGGGTGGTCCACTAGTTCAGGGTTCGATAGTCAACACACGTCCTCACTGACCCATTCTTCTTATGCACAACTACAATGGGAGACGCATATGGGCTCCTTGATTCCTGTATCATGCCAGCAGTGAGCATTTCCTGCAGGTGTCTCCTCACATCATCTCTGTCTGCTGGGGCAAGGCATCGGGATCTCTCTCAAAATGGCCGGTCATCATGCAGGCATATGTGATGCTCTGCACCCAGGATACACCCCAAGTCCCATTCTTTTAACGAAAACACTTGGTCTCTCTGGGTGACTTTTTTGCTAATCCTAGCCTTCCATTCAGCTGGCAGCGGGGAATCACCAAAGTCAAATTAAGTCCGGGGTCACTCTCTTCTTTTGGCCATAGTACCTGTTATTGGGTAATACTGCAGTGTCTGTACAGTGTACTGTAGCTAGAGTGCACCCTCTGTTCACCCAGACCTCTCAATCTGACACATTTTGAATCTGGACCATCACTCGTTATGCGTAGGCATGGGCACGGGCAGGCAAGGTGCTGGGTTTAACCAATAATCCTTCCGGTAACTTTCCATCACCTGGTGCATCCAACATTAATATTTTGTTCTTTACATTCCTATTTAGGCAGACTTCTCCATGGATTGTGCACTGGGCGTTGGGAGCCAATACCAAGGAGTCAGGTTCCTTTTTCCACACTATCCCAACTGGCTCATCTGGATCCTCTTCACTGGGTTTCTGCTGTAAGTCATATGCCCTTTTTACTAAGGCTGGAATTCTTAGGGCCCGTCCAGTCAGTTGCCTTTGTTTTTCATGGCAGAGCTGTGCTAGTCTCCTAAATATGTGGGTGTCTGTTCCAATTAACAGGGGAACCTCATCATATAGTCCAGTGGGGGGACACACTAGGGCCAGTGCCTCTACTTGCTCCTCTACACCAGTTACAGTTGCAGGAAAAGACAACCAGAGGCAGACATATCCTAGGTAGGGATAAGACTTGTCACTCAGCCCCCACACAGGTAGGCCTTCCAGGGATTGTAATGGCACATCAGATAAGTGTTTGTCATACCAGTCCTGAAATACAATGGTCACTTGCAACCCACTGTCAAGCACAGCCCGAGTAGGAATACCATTCACAGCCACAGTAGTCTTCTTTGAAAGGCCCACTGTTCTGGACCAGTCTGGAGGGACAACAGCAGGGGACTGGACAGATGATTTAGCCATAGAGGGGTTTGAGTTAGGATGGCCGAAGCCTTCACTGTGGTAATTTCGTGCACCCCTTGACCACTGACTCATTTTCCAAAGCTCTCCTTGAAGCCGGTTCTCCACTTTCTCTAAGTCCTTCTGATACTTGCATTCCCTTTTCAAATGGCCATCCTTGCCACAACTGTGACAAATGACAGGCTCTCGGGGCATCCTTGGGGAAAACATAGCAGGGGATGCTGGAGCATCGACAGGAGATTGTGATCTGACTTCTGCTGGTAGTGTACCATGTCTCAAAAGTTCCTTTAGGGTGGCAGTCATTTCCTTGAGCTCAGCCGAGAAGCCACCCTCAGTAGAGGATGCCTGAAGGTGCACCCCCACCCGCATCACGTCCTGACAGGGGCCAGGGTCTCTGTCAGCATGGGATACCTCGGTGAATGCACCCGGTTGTACTTTTCTGACTTCCTTCAGCAACTTCTCCCCCAACCGTTTAGCCCACAATGGGACACTCATAGTGGTCTCCATTTCGGAAGGGTCTTCCAGTGCCATGATCACTTTGGCTGTACTCACCCCATAATTACAATCTCCCTCTTCACCTTCTACCTTCCGGAGTTCTTTTATCAAGTCATAGTAGTCAGGTGGGTTACCTCTCCTATCATGTAGCCTAAACTGGATGATCTGCAGCTTAGAATGCTTTGCATGCTGCAGTATGTGCCTCAATCTCACATGGTTCAAATCACTGGTGGCTACCCCACCTTTCCGGTAAGCTTTCTGCAGAGCTCTTTCTAGGTGAGTAACATACACAGACAAACTTTCCCCCTTCCATTGTTTGGTACCTTGGAATTTCCACATCAAAGTCTACACTGACTCAATGCTCCCAAAATTGCCTTCAAGTACAGATAGGTGCTTCTGAGCAGATGCATCAGGGTTCGTGGACCTCAAAAATGTAATGGCTTCAAGGGCGGGGCCACTCAAATGTTCTGTGATTCTCTTCCACTTCTCAGTCTCCTCACACTGCCACTCGGGTATGAAGGGGGCAACATAGTCGATCCAGGTCTCACAGTCATCCTTCCCCTGGGGGTGGGGATGGTGCCCAAGAAGATTCTAAGCCTTCGGTAGGAGTTGTGACTAATGGCGGGTACAGATATAGGGGCCAGCATTGGCATGGGCACAGAAGGTGGGGCAGTAACAGGTGCTGGAGTGGGAGGGGGTGTTGGGGAAGGAACACCCCCAGGTGGCAGAAATAATTTCTTAAAGTCCTCTACGGTCTTCCCTTCCTCCAGCAACAACTTAGCAAATTTCTTCTCAAAAGTCTCAGATAATGGTGAGAGCTCATCTTCCCTTGGGTCTTTACTGTCTTTTTTTATCACTCTCCAGGTGGCTAGGACCCCTCCTGAGGCAATAGTCTGTGGCACTTTAGAGCTGTCCATGAGGTCACTACACTCTACCTAGTCTATGAAAGTTTGGGTGATCAAATCAGCCTGTCGACCCACCACCACAAGGTTTTAAAAAATTCAACTTTGGAGAGTGTTCCCTCTACAGTGTCCTTACTGGTACCCAGGGGAATATCCAGTATAAGCAGAGCATTTTGGGGGTCAATCTCCTGCCCACTACACCACCCCACCAACTGGTGTACAGCCATTTCTACTGGGGTAGCCATTAATCTTTAACAATAATTCATAATTTTTGGCCACTAGAAAGCACAAAATCCCAGCGGTGAGCCTCCAAGATGCAACCCCTAGGAAGCGCTATCCCAAGGGCTACTACCCCTGCCTGCTTGGCTAGTAGCAGGTTAAGGGGCCTGGGTAATGAAACAGGTGCCTCCACCCAGAGGTCACGGTTGTTAGTGGTCAAGCTAACCTGGGCACAGCCCTCTGGGACACTGTAACCCCTCTCTTTCCCTTCTAGTGGTCTGAACAATATACAATGATTACTTTCACAATGACCCTTATTCACCAGGCAATTACCCACACTGTTTGCACTTACCAACTGGGCTGGTTCCTCTAGCTTGACTCTGGTGTAAGCCCTACACCCCTGCCTTTTTGCAAACGACAGGTGGTATGCTATTGAAGCTGACAGCAGTACCAGGTGGGCGACTGGGTTCGGGGAGGACTAGGTTACTCAGCACAAGGGATAGGTTTGGTTACTCTGCACCCAAGAAAACCCGAACACAGGAAGCAATAACTGTAATGTCCAATACCAGGAATGGGATTCTAAAGTGTGGCTTTTATTCACATCCAAGCTGAACAAACAAAGCATAGACGGACCCCCATGGGGCTACATTCCTGGTAATGCAGATAAAGAGAAACAGAACACTTCCTCAACACTTCAGCCCTCAGGTTCTGGACCCACCAGGCACACAGCCCAGAGTTACATGCTGCTTTGGGTATACAGCCCGACTTGTACACTATTTGGGGTTTCCCCTGGCTTGGCTCCCCTGCCGGCCACTCAAACACCTTCCATTTGACATGGAACCCAATTTTCCTGGTGGCTCCCTAAACCACCTTAGAGCCTTCAACTCCATAAGGGAAATTTCCTTCCAATCCCACGTCTGGGTACTTCCCTCAGCACTGGCCAAGTGCCTGAGGCAAAGTAAAAGGTCCACAGAGCAAATCCGTAGAGGTGAACCTGGTTACTAAAGATGGGGGGTTTCCCACCACTAGCTTCCACAATCCATACCCGGCCATTTCTCTGGACATTAAACATCTCTTTTTGGAAAGCTTGGCAATGTAGATTAAAGGATAAATGCTTGGCACATTTCCTCTACATGTCTTGACTTTCCCCTTGTACTAGACTCGAACATACTTAAAAATCTCTTTCTGAAAAGCTTGGCAGTGTAGATTAAAGGGTAAATGCATAGCACATTACCTCTACATGTCTTGACTTTCCCCTTGTGCTGGACTTGAACATACTTTTACTTTGGCTTAGCCTATTCCTCTAGGCCTCCCACTGATTAAGCAGTCCAATCCCCACTTTACAACAGTTCAGGTGAAACATAGGCCCTATGTAAGAGCAGAACTCACCCTTTGGTTGCAGGTACCCCACAGGCGATTCTTGACAGCTTCTGGTGCCGCAGCACAACTTAGAAAAATAAGGCAGCTTCTTCCATAGCCGGCACCAGGAGGTTGCCCCTGGAATAACAGGCAAACCTGGACCCAGAGGGTCATAGTTGGTGGGATAGTCTCATCCCCAAGGATGGTCAGTAGTGGGGTCCCACAGGGATCAGTCCTTGGTCCCCTCCTGTTCAACGCCTACGTCTCTGACATAAGGACAGGTATCAGGAGTGAGATGAGTCTCTTTGCAGATGACTCAAAACTGGGGGTGGTGGTGGATGGGGAGGAGGGGAGGGTGGCCCTACAAGAGGACCTGGAGGCTCTGGAAAGATGGTCTAGAAAGTGGAAGCTGAGGTTCAATTCAGGGAAATGCAAGGTACTGCACCTGGGGGCCAGAAACCCGGGCCAAGTGTACACCCTGGGGGGGGGAATGCTACAAATCTCGATGGCTGAGAGGGACCTGGGGGTGGTGGTGGATGTCAAGATGAACAATCAGAGACTTGTAGGAGGGCAGCAGCCAAGGCCAGCAGGATACTGGGATGCATCGCTAGGGGGATCACCTCCAGAAGGAGAGAAGTGATACTCCCTCTGTATAACTGCTTGGTGAGGCCGTACCTCAAGTACTGTGTGTAGTTTTGGAGGCCACATTTAAAGAGGGACATTAAACTCCTGGAGAGGGTCCAGAGAAGGGCAACCAAAATGATTTGGGGCTTGGGGACAGGACCTATGGGGAGAGGCTCAAGAGCTAAATATGTACACATTGGAAAGAGAAGGGACTGGGGGACATCATAGAGGTCTTCAGGTATAGAAGGGGTAAATAGGGAGGAGCAGTCAGGGTGCTTGAAGGAAGGAGGAGGGAATTAGGAGGGCATGGATGGAAGCTGGAGGGAAGATTCAGGGGAGAAAGGAGGTTGCTACTTCACTGAGAGGGTGGTACAGCCATGGAATGCTGCCAAGGGGGCTGGTGGAGGCAGAGATGGTGGAGGGGTTCAAGAGGGGGTGGGACAGGTACGGGGGAAGGGTTCGGGAAGCAAAATCCAATGCAGCGAGAATATCCGGAACTGGGAAGGGAGAAGCCAGAGAAGGTGAGGAGGGGCAGCAAGGTCAGCTCCCAGGGTGGGGGCTGACCAAACGAGTAGACATGAAAGACCATTAGGCCTATTCTGCTGGCATTTTAGTATGTTAGTATGTAGAAGACATCTTTTACTGGCTCAACCAGAAATGTGATGTCCTCTGTTCTCCAGAGGCTGTCCTGGATGAAAAAATGTTCTGAATGGGGATTTAAGGTAAAGCTACATCAATCCAGGCAAGGTATTTGTCATATCCCCAATTCTTTTTACTAGGAAGGGACAGGGGATCTGTTTTTATGCAGGGCAATCTAGAGCATGTTACAAATGTGGGGCCCACACCCACCTCTCAAGCATCTGTGATCAATCAAGATGTGACAATTGTGGAGAAGTGGGGCACATCTCCCTTCAATGTGCCAACCATACTCGGTGCGACCTCTGTAAGGAAAATGGCCTTACTTTCTCAGAGTGCCCCTGGGTAGCAAGAAATATATCAAGCACAATAAATCCAGATTCCCTTATCCCAAAAGCTCAAGATGCAGTTTTAATACCAGAACATCAGGAATCAGATGCATCATTTACAGAAAAAGAGACCCCTGTGGTGGACTCAGAAATTGAAGTTAAAGACAAACCACCACAAGAAGAGGCTATCAACCCCCTTCCCCCCTGCAATGTTGGACATAGCTGCAAAAGATGTTCCTCTAGCCCTGCAACCTGTGTGTTGTGAAGATCCCACCCCAGTGGAGTCCGAAAACACCGACCAAGGGGGTGCCTCAACTGTGCTGCCACCACACCAATGGTCCCCTATGACTGGGAGATGGAGGTCAGCAAGGATCTCTAAGGAGGACCCTGCAGAACAACAAGTAGCCCAGGAAAATCCTTTTTCTGTGTTGGCCAACTCCACTTGGGGAGAGTCAGAGATGGATACTGAAGAAACTGTCCTTCCCTCAAATCCCCTTGGGACCTCTGGACCCCACTTTCTGATACTACAGACCATAAAGGGAAAAAAAAAGAAAAGAAAAACAAAGAATACTTGATATGGTCTTCACAACTGACTAAATGACCAACTTAGGGCTAGCCTCCCTGAACTTTTGTAGTTTGCATAACTACAAAGAACGGCATGCTGTTTTTCAGCATTTTCATGATTGCAGAGTCCCTGTCCTTTTTGTACAAGAAACATGGATGTTTACATCTGATTAGGCCTGTCTGTTTTCATCTGAGTGGGTTTGGGGCCCATCTTTCTGGTCCTTTGTGCTGCATAAGGCGGATGGTGTGGGTATTTTATTTCAAGGCCTGTCTTTTCACCTCTCAAAACTTATAGAGCCATTCCAGGCAGGTTATTAATTATAGATGGGAACTGGAATAATAAACCCACTAGATTTATAGTAGTTTATGACCATCAACTAAAAGCTGAAAGGGTTGACCTATTAACCTCCCTCCAGCCTTACCTAGTTACATGTAGACAAATCTTTTTGGGTGGAGACTTTAATTGTGGGTTTCATAATACAGATAAGACAACTAGTGGGAGAAAAAAAGATTGTGACTCTAATGCCCTAGAAAAATGTATTCATTTTGGCAGATCTTCAGAATTGTGTAAATTTCCAAACAATTGGTCCTAAATTCACTTACAAAAGAGGGAAATTTGTTACAACAATAGACCATGGGCCACATATTCAAAAGGGATGACGCCATGCTTAACAGAGATGCTAGCTTAAATCAGGCAAGCCATTGTGCAATATTCAGTGGGAGGCAGCTGCACCGCGCAAGTTGCAATGCACAAGAGCTCAATAGTAATGAATGCATGCACAACTGTAGGGGGAGGAACCATGAATAACATGCACAGTGCGATATTCAACAGCATGCCATGGGCAATAGGGGAGCTAACGGAAGTTGCGTGACAGCGGAAATGATCCAAAATAGAAAGGAACAAGAGAGGAGTGCAAGAATGCTACAGGGAAGCCACAGGTGGGAGTGAGCTGACAGGCACAAGGCAGAGGATAGCAGTGAGCAAGACTGGGCAGGAGCAGAAGAGGGCACACCTGGAGTTAACCAGCAACAGGAAAGGAGTGGGGAGCCTGTGCCATTGTGCAGGACTGCTAGGGTAGTGCCACAGTGGACTGAGGGCAGTGGCAGTAGGCAGGACAGCCACAGCCAAAGACCGTAGGTGTACCTGGTGCAGGGGGAGCATCATAAATGGACAGCGGGGGGAACGGGATAACAGCTGCTGGGGGGGGACACCAGCCAGGGACATGGCCAGTGCCACGTTCCAGATGGAGGCAGTAATGAGGGGTGTGAGAAGGCAGGCAGCAGGGGGGCGTGGCCGTGGAAGGATCCGTTGGCGGTACGCCCAGAACAGGTGGTACCGAGCCTGCACCACCTTCGAACACTACTCTGACACAGAGATTGTGGACCGGTACCGACTGAACGGGGCGATCTTGAGGCGGCTCTGTGAGCTCTGCAGTGATGAGATGCGGGCACCCACATGACAAAGCCATGCTCTGTCAGCGGAGACGAAGGTGACAGCTGTCATGTGTCTGCTCACCACAGGCACCTTCCAGAGACCAACAGGGGATACAACAGGCATAACCCAGTCGGCCACATCATGCCTACTCACACAATTCCTCAGCGCACTGCTGCCACATGCTGCGGAGTACATCCATTTCCCCAGCACACAAGCGGAGTGCACAGCTCACATACAAGAGTTCCACAGGGTAGCACGGATGCCTGGCATGCTCAGGGCCATTGACTGCACCCATGTGGCCATCTGCACGCCACCTGGCCCGGATGGTGTGACCTACATAAACCGGAAGGAGTATGCCAGCATCAACTGCCAGGTGGTGTCTGATGCCTGGGGGCGCATAACCAATGCCTGTGCCATGCACCCTGGGGGAGCACATAATGCCTTCATCTGGCACCAGTCTGCACTGTGCCACAGGTTTGAAAGTGGGGACATTCCCACTGGCCACCTAGTGGGTAAGTATGCATATCACACAGGATGACATGAGCAGACGTGGGGGGTGCATAGTCAGAGGTGCCATGGGTACCGGCCTTGACGGTCCATGGCAAAGCGACGCAGACCACGATACTAATGTCCACCCTCTACACACAGGTGACAGTGGCTACCCACTCCGTCCATGGTTGCTCACACCATACCGGCACCCCACAACCCCATTGCAGCTACAGTACAATGAGGCACATGCCACAACATGGAATGTCATCGAGCGGGTGTTCGGGATACTGAAGGTACGTTTCTGGTGCCTGGACATGTCTGTCAGTGCCCTACAGTACAGCCCCTCGAAAGTCTGCAGGCTATTCTTGGCCTGCTGCATCCTGCACAACATGGCTAACAACTGTGGGATAGCCGTAGAGGTCAAAGAGGGGGACAGGGTTACCAAAAGAGGAGGTGGTATACTCATCTATGCCAATGAAGCCCTAATTGTAACGCCCCTCATCCTACAGCAAAGGACCTGCACTGATGGTGAATCTGTATTTATACAAGTCACCCTAGGGCATTCCAAGCAACTCGCCATAGGCTGCATCTACAGTCCACCTAAGTCGGCTCCTCAATCCCTAGAAGCAATAACTAAAACCACGGCCCAAGGAGTTACTTCGGAACTCCTTATTCTGGGTGACTTCAATCTTAACTGGGCCCGGGACCCAAACAATACCTTCTTGGCATTGACCCAAGAAGCAAACCTGGTACAGGTTATCTCAGAAATAACCAGACTTAACTACAAATTGGGGAACCATACCACCCTTGACTGGGCTCTTGTGTCCAACCCGGCCAATATTCAGAAAGTCGGAATAGTGGCGGACTCCTTAAGTGACCACTCCCCCATATTCTGCATATGGAAAAATAGAGCACCCAAGTTTCTACCGAGACTACTCACTGCTCATGACTATACCAGCTTCTCAGTAGGGCAGTTTAATGACTACCTACACAGCCTGGACTGGAGCCCAATTAGGCTCCTCCCTACCTTGGCTGAGGCTCTGGAGCATCTTCACAACACAGTATGTACTGCAGCCGACCTCTTCACCCCTTTGAAAAAATGTAGAGCAAAAGGAAGCTGCTACAGGTGGATCTCTCCATCCTTAAAAACCCTTATGGTCAGTCGGGACAAGATCTGGAAGAAGTTCAGGCTCTCTTCCCTTCCTGCTGACCTCGTATCATACAAAGCCCTAAGAAATAAATGCAAGAGAGCCATCAAACTTGTAAAAAGGGAGTATGTCACTCATCTACAAAACACTAACTTGAGCAACCCCAAACAATTCTGGCGGCACGTCAATAACCTGATCAGGGGTAACATTAAGACTGAACCTGGCCCCATGGAGGTCAATGGTCAGCCTGTGTGCGACGCCCTTGAAATTGCTACTGCCCTTAACAATCACTTCACAAACCTCGATGCCTACAAGGTCGGCCTATCCTTGCCAATAGCAGCTCCCAATGTATTCGAGTCTATGTGCCTAGACCGTCCTTCCTTCCATCTAAGACTGGTTAAGAGAAAAGAGGTTCCTAACCCTCTTTAGGACTCTGAAGGACAGTGGTACAGGAGGACCTGATGGGATTAACCATCTGCTACTTAAGGAGGGAGCCCCATCCCTCTCCAAACCTCTGACCTGGCTCCTAAACAGATCCCTACTGGAAGGGTCTGTTCTGAACCAGTGGAAACTTGCTGATATGATCCCTATCCACAAGGGTGGCTCCAGGGCAAACTTAAGCAATTACAGGCCTATTTCCCTGCTCAGTACACTCGCAAAGCTACATGAAAGGTTAGTCTATGGCCAACTCCGTGACTACCTGGAGTCTCATCAGCTACTAGCCTCTTCTCAGCATGGTTTTAGAACTAACCATGGGACACACACAGCCCTAATCCAGTTCTCGAATGACGTGCTCAGAGCAATGGATAATGGTACACCTACAGGCACCGTCTTTATTGACCTGTCCAAGGCATTTGACCTTGTAGATCACAAACTCCTGCTACTAAAACTGGTTAAAATTGGTTTAAACCCCCTCACCCTAGAGTGGTTTGGGAGTTACCTAACAGGCCGATCCCAGAGAGTCATCTGGAAGGGTGCTACATTGGGTTATCTACCCCAACAGAGGGAGTACCACAGGGCTCTATTCTCAGCCCACTCCTTTTCTCCATATTTACTAATGACCTTAACCTCCACTGTGGGGGTAGTTCGGTCATTCAGTATGCGGATGACACCGTCATCTACCAACCCCTGGGTGACACAGCTGCTCTCGGTCCCCTTCTCCAAGCTGACCTCGCATCTCTTGAGGCCTGGCTGAGAGCAAATAGGATGATCCTAAATGCAAGCAAAACCAAGGCGATGCTTTTCAGACACAAAGCCCTTGATCATGACCGGTCGAATGCTTTGCATCTCACATCTCTCTCAGAAAGTGTCATCGAGGTTATGCCCTCCTTAAAATACTTAGGACTAACACTGGGCCACTGTCTTACCGTCAAGCCCCACATGGATCAGGTTACCAAGACTATACACCGTAAACTTGGTACCTTGTACCGATTAAAGGACCAGCTCATCCCTGAGGCCAGGACCTCAGTCGTCACAAGTGTTCTCCTCCCCACTCTGACCTATGCTGCCCCAATCATTCAGGGCATGGCCAAGCAGGACGTCACCAGGATGCAAATCTTGTACAACAAGGTTGCTCGGTTTGCTACACAGGACCACTCGCGAAGTCACCATATGACTGATGCTAGCACTTGACACTGCCATGGCTCATGAGCACTCCCCCCCCTTTATTCCTACCCTCCTGAAGACCTGATTCATCTATGCATCTCTTTAGGTTCCAAGGTGCTTCTCTCTAGACATCGTCCTTCAACCAATTTCCACACCATTTCTTAATTAATTGTGATGAGCTTACTTATAGGGTCTGTAACATGTTGATAACCATGGCTGTAACCTGCATACTCACCTGCATCTACTCTGTAACCCAAGTCTTCTTGTATGAAAATATGTATTGTTATCCCGGGTCACCCCTGAAAAAGGGACCTTCGGGGCTCAGTGAGCCTACCTGGTCACCAAAATTTTATAAATAAAAATAGATCTACCAAACCACAGACCCATTCCTCACCAAGAAACTGAACCTGGATAACCTGGTGGCAATCCTTCAACTAGATCTTCAAACATGGGAGTCTCTGCCATTATCTCTTCGGGGATGCATAAACATAATTAAAATGAATATCCTTCCTAGGCTTTATTATCCATTATATATGTTGAACATTTGGCTCCCACTGTCTTTCTTTCAGAAGGTCCATTCTCTCATCTCTGGCTTTATATGGCTACATAAACAACCCAGAAAATCCTTTATCAAACTGAGCCTTCCAAAAGCATCAGGTGGTCTTCGTCTTCCTAATTTTCTTCTTTATTATTGGGCGAGCCACTTTTCCAGGATTGGGAAATGGCTTACCAATCCCATGAATAAATCCACTCCTGTTTGGCTACAATTAGAAACCCAGATCTTACAATAATACCATCTGCTTTTCCCAGCCATTTGCTATATATCCCTGAAGAAGTTACCGGATCCAATCAGCCATTCAGTAATTGGGACCGCCCTAAAAGTTTTTTCTCAATTTTGTTCCTCTTATAAACTCTCTCCACGCCAAGACTTCGCACAACCTTTTACCTTCAACCCCAACGTTAAGATAGGTGGCGCCCTCCTTATGCACAACTGGTTGCCTCCCTTACAGAATGCTAGAATAGCAGATCTCTACTCCCCCGTTTCTCTTCTCTCCTCCTTGGAAATCCAAACCAAATATGGCCTAACCATTACCCATACCTTTAAGATCTTCCAGCTGAGACACTTAATAGTACAAGTATTTGGTACTTCTCCAGAAGAATCTAAGCTTCAACCTATATTGGACAGCTTCCACGATCTATCTTCCAAGCCACACTGTTTATCCCTCATATAACTTTATCCTCTCCATTGAACACCCAGCTCCCATACCCAGTTCCAGAATCTGGTCCTCTCTCCCTGCCAGGAACAACAAGTGAATGGTCAAAAGTCTGGCAAGACATATACATACACCTCCCAGGATAAGCTTCAGCTCACCCAATACCATATACTACATAACCTATACTACACACCTGTAAAATTAGCTAAAATTGGTCACTTTCCCAACTCTACTTGCTCCAGATGCGGCAAATATGAAGGGAACTTACCACATATCTTCTGGGACTGTGACAAAATTGCCCCTTTGTGGCATTCGATCCAATCTGGTCTGGACCCAATACTTGGCCTAGGGGGACCTCTTCACTGTGGAGATCTGTATTCTGGGTATTTACACTACTATCCGGATTAAGGAATGGAAATATCACATAGCATTAATTTCCATGGTGGTCAAGAAGCTAGTTCTTAAGCATTGGTTGGACCAATTGCCTATCTCCTATAATGAATGGCTAAATGACCAGGGACACTGGTTTACCGGGATTGAGAAAGGGCATATTCTGTTTTGCACATTGTGAAAAACGATATTGTCACTGGTGTCTGCTAAGCCAAAATCTGGTTTTACCGGTGTTTGGTTTTGTGTGCTTTATTTAACATTTTTAACTCTGCTAACATGCATTTTAGCAATTTTGACCTCCACTATTACACATCCTTCCATCCTTGTACCAATTTAAAGTTATTTTAGGTACAAGATGTGATGGTAGCAGCAACACTACAGCCCCCATCCCTAAGATGTAATGGAAGCAGCACTACGGCCCCATCCCTCAGGTGTAATGGCAGCACCAACAGCACTATGGCCCCCATCCATCTGGTGAGATGGCAGCAGCAAAAGCACTATGACCTCCCTCCCTCAGGTGTGACAGAAGCAGCAGCACTGTGGCCCCCATCCCTTAGGTGTGATAACAGCAATACTACATTCACCATTCCTCAGGTGTGATGGCAGTATCAGCACTATGGCCCCCATCCCTAAGGTGTGATGGCAGCAGTACTACATTCTCCATCCCTCAGATGTGATGGCAGTATCAGCACTATGGCCCCATCCCTCAGGTGGGATGACATGATGGCAGTATCAGCACTATGGCCCCCAACCCTAAGGTGGGATGGCAGCAGTACTACATTCCCCATCCACCAGTGGTGATGGCAGAAGCACTACAGCCCCAACCCCTTCGGTGTGATGGCAGTAGCAACAATGAAGTACACATCCCTCTGGGGTGATGGCAGTAGTGACAGCACTATGATCCCTTTCTTGAACACCCACACCGCACATGCACAAGTTACAAATTACTTGGTCTCTTTGTTTGTTAGAACTCAGAAGTGAATTAATCTGAACCACCACCACTTAGGTGGACTACCTTTGTTTTTTCCTATCTTTAATTTAACTGTCTGAATTGGATTTCTGCCTGTAACCCCACTGACCAGGGTTAGGGAACAGATGGGTGTTGGAAGGCCAGCTGGTGGGTGAAGGCTAAAATGTCCAACGACCACTCACCTTCTCCTGGGATGGAGGGTGGGTTCACGGCTCAGCATTTGCTGGCCCCTGGTGGAGGCCAGATGCATGACAACATGTCAGCCCTCACGGCAGGATGGAGCGTGACAGGCCACATGATGTCAAGGCACAAGCCGACATCCAATAAAATGGAAAACACCCACTGACCAACTGAAGGACAGCTGTTGGTCCCTCCCTAAGCCAGAAGCCCCAGACATGTGTCAGTTCTGACTCCTGCCATGCACAGGATACACAAGGAAGCTCTTTAGGGCAATTCTCCTCCCCTGGTAGCCTCACACAGGGGTAGGGGCCCACTCAGTGAAGGGTTACTTTGGGTTACCTTGTAGCACAGCAGTAAGGGGCAGTGGATGGTGGTCTGGGACTCAGCAGTGGTGGTAGGGGGGCCTTGGCAGGCCTGAAGGAGTGAATGGCCAGGGGGTGGGAGGAGCAAAAAAAAAACTGCTTGAATTTGCTTCTTTGAAATGAAGTGTCTTCACCTGAAAAATCCACAAGTGATTAGTGGAGGACGTTCAAATGGATTTATGCATCTCCCAGACATGTGGATGCTTTTTTTACTTGGTGTCCATGAAAAGGGTGTCTCCCAGTTTTCATGTCTTTGTTCAGATGTGAATTGAGCACTACTCTGCCCACCAGCATCATACAGCCCCTGGGGTCTTACCTTCTGTAAGTCATTGACTGTGCTTTCAAAATCCACTGGCCAAACATAAGTACACTTAAATACTCAACATTTGCTTTTTGTTAAAGCAGTCTATCAGAAAACTTTTTGTTGGCACAGACACTAAAACAGCAGGTGGGAGAAAAGGTGTAAATGATCCAGTCCACCTAAATAGGGTGCTGACTGTGAAGTCTTTTCATAAATAGTAAGACAGTTTCTTCTTTGTGAACATACTTTCATTCAGACTAGTTTTCATTCAAACAACTGAGGATTTTGGATGGCCCTACTGATTATAAACTTGAATAAGCTAGTTGGTAACAGTGATCCTGCATTTAGCAATCTACAACCTAGATGCTTATATGCAAATAATACTATAAAAACCTGACTAAAATCTAAAACAAGCTTATAAAACACATAAATGTATCTGAACATTTATCTTTACCTATACAAAATCATTGCAGCCAAGTAAAACTCAGGTAAATTACATGGTACCCTGACTACTAACCTGTGATGTAGTAAATATATATTGGTATTTTTTTTATATTCTTTGTAAAGCAGGTAAGGCCCATTAGGCAGAACTGTCTGTTTTCAGGAGTGACCTAGAAGCACTGGGGAGGTTAAGTGACTTGCTTGAAGTCACACAGTATGCAAGTTGAGGTTATGGGAATCAAACCCAAGTCTGCTGGATGTACCCAGTTCATTCACCGTTTGTTACTCTAACCACTAGGCATGGGTGGTTAAACTGAATGGCTGATTACAACAAAGCAGTGTGGGTGATTTCCTTACTCACTCTATATGCATCAAAGCAGAAAGCATGAAAGCACATCAGCATTCATTTTAAGATGCTGAAATCTGGGCCTGCCCACTGGCGCTGCGGTAGCACTATTGCTTGCAATGCCAGCGACCCAGGGTCAGAAGCAAACTCGGGTTGCTGGAGGTCTGGCCAGGGCATAGAAACATAGAATTTGATGGCAGATAAGGACTGCTTGGCTCACCTAGTCTGCCCATTTTCCTAAATAACAGATAAGCTGCAGATCCTAGTTAACCAACAGCTTACTTCCTCCTACCCCCCACCAGGACTGCCTTATGTCTGTCCCATGCATTCTTGAATTCCCCCACTGTTCTTGACTCCACGACCTCCTCAGGGAGGCTGTTCCATGCATCCACAACCCTCTCCGTGAAAAAATACTTCCTCACATTACCTCTGAGCCGTCCCTCTATCTTCAAATTGTGCCCTCTTGTTCTTGCACATCTCTTTTCTGAAAGATGCTACCCTCTTGGACTTTGTTGATTCCTTGAGGTACCTGAAAGTTTCTATCATGTCCCTCTCTCCTCCTTTCCTCAAGGGTATACATATTAAGCTCCTTTAGTCTTTCTTCGTATGTCTTCTGGTGCAGACCCTGCACCATTTTGTTGCTCCTCCTCTGGACAGCCTCCACTCTGTCTATGTCTTTGCGGAGATGGAGTCTCCAGAACTGCACACAGTACTCCAGGTGAGGTCTCACCAACTGTCTGTACAGAGGGATAACAACTTCCCATTTTCTACTATTGATGCCTCTTCCTATGCATCCCAGTATCCCCCCAGCCTTACTTACTGCCTTCTCACATTGCTTTCCCACCTTTAGGTCAACTGATATAATTACCCCCAGGTCCCTTTCCATTTTTACTTTTGTCAGTATCTCACTCCCATTGTGTACTCTTCCCCAGGGTTTTTGTTTCCCATGTGCATTACCTTGCACTTCTTTGCATTGAATCTGAGCTGCCATACATTTGACCATTCCTCCAACCTTGCCAAGTCCCTTCTCATCCTTTCCACTCCATCTTGTGTATCAACCCTGTTGCAGATCTTTGTGTCGTCTGCAAAGAGACATACTTTTCCTTCCAGTTCCTCTGCAATGTCACTTTATAAGACATTAAAAAGGACCGGTCCCAGTACTGAACTGGTACCCCGCTAGTAACCCTCCTTTCTTCACTGTGTACTCCATTTACTACTACCCTTTGCATCCTGTTGTCTAGCCAATTTTTTATCCAGGCTATCACCTTGGGGCCCACTCCAAGGCTGGCTAACTTGTGTATTAATCTTTTGTGTGGGACTGTATCAAATGCCTTGCTAAGATCTAGGTAGGCCATGTCCACAGCCCCTCCCTGGTCTACTACTTTGGTCACGCAGTCAAAGAAATCTATTAGATTCATCTAACACGACCTTCCCATCGTGAATCCATGCTGCCTTGGGTCCTGTGCCCCAATGGCCTCTAGGTACTCAATAATTCTTTCCTTCAGAAGTGATTCCATCATTTTCCCTACCACTGAGGTCAAACTAACTGGTCTGTAGTTTCCTGCCTCTGTCCTGCTCCCACTTTTATGAAGAGGAATCACATCCACCCTCCTCCAGTCCTCAGGTACCACCCCATCCTCCCATGATTTGTTAAAGAGTGTAGTCAGCGGTGTCACTAGTTCTACCCTTAGTTCTTTTAGAATTCTTGGGTGAATCCCATCAGGCCCCATTGCTTTGTCCACCTTCAATTTTATTAGTTCTTTTAGAACCCTTTCTTCTGTAAATGGACTGGTATGGACCCCATCTTCGGGTGTTTCTCTTGTTTGGTTTAGGTACCTCCTCCTCTTCCTTTGTGAATAATACTGAGCAGAAATATTCATTCAGCATCCCTGCTTTTTCACTGTCCCCTCTACCCACATTCCCTCCCTTTATTAAGCCTCAGTATCCTTCTTTGCTCCCTAACGCATTCCATAAAGGTCTCATCCCCTTCTTAACAGAATTGGCTATCCTTTCCTCCGTTTGGGCCTTTGCTATTCTGACTGCCTTCCCAGCCTCTCTCTGCTTTAACTGATAAAGTTCTCTGTCCTGCTCCTTCTGTGTTTCCTTACATTTCCTGAATGCTATCCTTTTCTCCTTAACCTTCCCTGCCACCTCTTTTGAGAACCATAGCGTTTTTTTCCTTCGTTGTGTTTTATTGATTTGCTTTACACAAAGGCTTGTGATGGCTGTTTTGATTACTCCCCATTGTTCCTCCACCCCTCCTTCTTGCCTGTTTGTTAGTGCTTTTCTAAGGCACTCTCTCATTTTCCCAAAGTCAGCCCACCTAAAGTCCAAGTAGTAGGATCAGACACCTGGGGGACTGCTGTCCTCCTCTGAGGAGGGTGAGCTGCAGGTCCTGCTGCTTTACCACCACCTGTGTGACCATGGGTGGTGATGCAATGGTGCTGCAGTGTGATTAGGAGGGGAGGATGCTACCCAGGATCTGGAGCAGTGGCATGTCTCTAGGTGACATATCTCCTTGGATCTCCTCTAGTGCTGGTGCCCTCAGGGACAGAGACCAGAAAACCAAGAACAATCACCCCCACATTGGCCACTGGAAGAAGGGACCCAGGTTCCCCAGACTTCATAACCAGGCTCCATGAGGGACCAACTGAGCTGCCCGACACACACACTAAGGGAGTGTGGAGACCTGGGGTCCCTCTCTTCCCACCTGGGGGTACAATCAAGGCAGGATAGGGCAGAACCACAGGAGCGCCTGAGCATTATGTGGGGTGAAGCTAAGGGACACCTAGCCTAGAAATCTCTGAAAAGTGGAGAATGATGCTCTGAGAAGGGAACATAGAAAGAGAAAATAAAAAAAAAATTAAAAAGATGCTGAAATCTTAGAGATTCTATGCAGTGACATGCAATTTCCGTGAGGCACCGGTACAAGAATTCAAAATCCACAAATCAAGCAGGATTCCATGATTGTTACCGGTGTTACCAGTAAAAATGGAAAACCAGGGTCCCTGTAAATGACCTCTCAACCTATTTCAGGATTGTGCGCTTGAGTGCTGGCTCCCATAATAACCTTGCAGCATTTGATAAAAAATGGGGCAAACTGTAAGTCTTATATCCGCATTGACAGTCATTAACCTGTAAACGCATCAGGTTTGTCCCAAGATGTTTCTAGGTACCAAATATCACTCTTAAACTTTATACTATAAGTATTGGCACATGCATGGGGGCTTGGGGAGGGAGGGAGGAAGAAGTTGGGGGGAGGGAGGGTTTTCTTATTTCTTTTTCTTTTCCTTGACTTTTCCATGGTTTTTACTTTAATTGGATTGTTGTACCTATGTATCATATCTGGTATGATTACTACTGTGTTCACAATTTAAAACTAATAAAGAAGTTGAATTTCAAAAAAAAAAAAAACTCTTCAAATATTGGCTGACCCATATGATATAGCAAGTATCACCAACCTTTTGTGGGCAAGAATGTCAGTATTTGATTTACATGAAGATGTTGGGGCTTGGTGGGATGATGCAAAACTAGATATTAAACTATGGTTTCAGAAATTTGGTAGGACAAAAGAACAAGGCAAATTTTTTCAATCCCTCAAACTTTGTTCTCAATTACAATATTTGTATTCACTGGTATCAACTTCAAAAAAATATTATTCAGAACAAATTAATAATATTAATCTACAAATGAGACAGTATGATAGAGCACATACCATTAATGCAGAGCCTAGCTATGGGACCCAGAAAATACCCACAGGAGACCCCTATGAGGCATGCAAGTGGAGGAGAGAAACTATCACTTTCACCTGTCTAAAAGACAAAACTGGTACTATGGGGTCCTCTAGAAACCAGCTCTATAACATTATAACTGATCACCTTTATAGTTTTACTCCCTCTCCCCACCTGCAGATCTTGAAACTGAATCTTATTTAGATAGCATTAAATCCCTTATTCCACCCTGTGAATTAAGATATTAGAAGTCCCTATTACAGCAGTAGAAATAGAAATGATTATTAAAAAACAAAAATTAGATACTTCCCCGGGAATTGACAGTTTGCCATATGAATTTTATAAGACCTTTTCAGACATTATGTATGTTTGTTTAGTAAAAGTATTCAACTCCATTTTACAGCAAGACTCCACTCCAGCAAACTTCTTTACAGGACTTATTATTTTCTTATGTAAACCAGAAGAGGAGCATCAGATACAGAATTGGAGACCAATCAGTATTCTTAATTCAGACTACAAAATTTAACCCAATTATTAAATCTCCACTTAAAAAATGTAGCAAATATTCTCATTCACCCAAATCAGTTCTGTAGCCTCCCTGAACGTTGGATACAATACCCCCTTATGATTATCAGAGGAATAGTAGAATACTATAATTTTAAACAGAAAGTGGACTGATCCTATCAATTGATCAAAGCAAGGCTTTGAATAGATTTAATCACTTCTTCTTATGGTATTTCTCCTATAGTCATAAAATGGTTCTATACCCTATATTCCTCTACTGTAGCATGACCCATTATCATGGGCAGCCCCTCTCAAATAATACAATTATCAGTAGGGGTACCCCATGGATGCCCCCTCAGTCCTCTCCTTTACATTTTCTCCCTATATCTCTGTGTAAGGACTTCTGTTAATAGTTCTGCATGGAAAGGTTTAACAGGTACTGCCAGTTCAGATGAAGTCAAGGTAACAGCATACACTGATGACTTCTGTCTATTCCCAGCTAATGCTGAATATACGCCTTATATCTTGGAAGACATTGCAAAATATTCATTAGTTTCCAACACCAGCTTAAATTTGAGTAAAAGTGTGGGCCTTTCTTAGGGCCCAAACACCCAACCAGCCTCAACCATTAATGGTATCCCCTTCTCCTCAGAACCTATAAAAATACTAAGAATCCATTTTGGACAACATAATTTACCTCTGCTAAATTGGGAAAACACCTTAAAAACTTGTGAATTTAAGGTGCACAAATGGAAGAGGTGGAAATTGTTCAAACTTAAACAAGTCCAGATTATTAAAAAAATTCTAGTTCCTTTCCTGTACGTAGCCATGCTGTCCCCCCCCCCCCGTTGTATTGGAAACCAGAATTTACAGTTGCTTCTTTCAAATGTTGTAGGGGAGCAGGCTTAATCCCATTAAAAGGTCCTTTACATACTTGTCTAAGGCCAAGGGCGATCCTAGAATGTTAGATCCGGACCTTTTTTCCATTCTTTTTTTATCACAAACCCTAACGATTGCACTGGCTCCCACGCCAAATCCCCTCTATCTATGGATTCATAATAACCTAATGCCTTATGCCTTAGCTTGAAGGGATAAAGCGCCTACACTTCTCCCAAGCTTTACAACTCCAGATTTTTTCAAACCCACAGCTTCAAAACTATATAAATGGGGTTTGTCCAAATCCCAGATAACCCAGAGCTCCACTCGAGGGCTTTATAATATAATTATGGGAATCTGTCACCGCCCCCCGGAGGCTGAATTCAAGAACTGCCCCCACATTTGCACAAAAGGGTTTTAGCACAGATAAATAATACTGGGATCCCACCCCACATGTGGGAAATACTCTGGCTTTTGTCCTATGGGAAGCTAAATGTAAAGGGCAACAGCAAGCATAAAGTCCATGAGGAGAGATACTGCCCCTACCCTACATGTTGGGCAATAGGACAAACTATGTAATCACATACAAACTCTCTGGAAATATTTAGCCAACAAGTAGAGTCTTCCATTGTTAAATACTTTAACCTATACCATAATGGTAATAGGTGACTACTCTCCCCTCCCTAATAATTATTATAAGGAAACCCTTGAAGCATTTTTTGTGTCTTAATTTTTTTTTATATCAGGCAAGATGCCAGTGGGTACTAAAACAAAAAATGATGCATGACTTATTTAGTATACAATGTGAATTAGCAATGTTATCAGCATATAACAAAGATGTTAGCCACCATCCAGTATCCACAGTAAATAAATGGTGGAAAGGTATTTTCTTTCTTTATTAAATATAAATAAGTTAGCTAACCCCTGAATCAGTGCACTGATAGATGGGACATAGTTAAAGAAAGGGTGTAAAATTTATAAACACTGGGAAAGGTTGGTTTTTCAGTTTTTTTGATACTGCATCTCAAGTTATTATGATTTCAACCTGTACTTTCTTTTTTAGTATGTGTTTTTGATGTATTTGCTTTCTTGACTTTAGTGCACTTGTATTTGTTTATGATGTGTTTTTTTTTTAATAAAATTCCCCTGCTGTTTGGGTAGAGGGCACTACTGTCTTGGTTAGAGACCACCTGGAGAAACTTACCTTGGGTAATGGATACAGACACCCAGATTACTTAAAGTATGAGTTAACCCCCATAGTCCCTTCCCCCATAGTGACTTTTGTCCATTTCTGTTCCACAAGAAATAGTAGATATACTATCCACAGATTAGTCAAGGTGTACTAATTTTGGCACAATACATTTTCTGTATGATTTGTTCCTTTTGTTTATAGATAATTTTCATTTCCTTGCACTTTATTGTTGATAATAGTAGATTAGGGTTTCTTATTAGGGAGGTAGCATTTCTTCTGTTCTTTTACTCCTTTTTTTGTTTAATTTTTGCCAAGACTGTAATGCCCCAAAGTATGGGGGTACTACAGAAATGGGGTGCTTATTTATTTTCAGTGTGCCCTGGAGTACCCCATTGTCAGTTTGGGCTCGGGGGGAAATAATAGGGGAATCTGTGAGTGTTCCACCCCCCCCAATATGGCCAGGCAGGGCCAGGAAAGAAAGACAAAGGAAAAAAGGTTTTCCTGAGCCAGCCTGGTGGTGCAGCAGTTGGATTTCTGTCTCTGATACTGGCAACCGAGGTTCAGGAGCAGACCAAGGTCACCGAAGGGCTGGCCAGGGGGAGAAGGCTGGAGCATCCAACAACAGCTCACCTTCTCTGGGAGAAGGGTGGGGACATGGCTCAGTATGTGCTGACTCATGGTGGAGGCCGGGGCACAGCAGCACATTGGCACCTTGGGCTTGACTGGCCACAGGTGTAGGTCTGGGGATCAACAAGTTCCAAGGCTGATGCAGTGGGGAGGACATTGCAGACGTGTCAGCGCTTGTGCCTGACATCAGGGCAAGCACCACGTCACTAGAAAACCAGGAAAAAGCCCTCCAGCTTCAGGTAGACAGAGCTCCCAGAGTTAACTCTTATGTGCCTCCGCCTGCCGGTCCGCCTCGGGACTGATGAAATTCATACATGTTCGGGGAATAAGGGCCCCACCTTGATCCCCACCCGGGGGGGATAGCCATGGCTCCAAGGGGGGACTGAAGGATGGATCAGGTAAGGTGGAAAGCAGGGGTAGTCTCTAGGGGGCTCCCAAAGAGGAGGAGTTGAAGGGGCGTAGGGGGAAAAATATATATATATATAAAAAAAAGTTTTTCTCCTGTTTCTCTGCTGCCTGCTCTGCTCTGTTCTAACACCCCCTCCTTTCCTGGAGCAGGCAGCATGAGAGTGTGCACCCACACACTGGGACCACTGTCCATGGCTGGCATGTAGTGCCCATTTGAATTTTGGGTGTTGGCGGGATGGGCTCGGGATTCGAGAACTAGAACCCCAAGCAGCCTTTAGATAAGAGAGAGACATTTGAGAGGACCTAGAGAGTGTGACGGGGACCCTGGGCTTACCTTTGAAGTTGAAGTCAGTCCCGCAGACTCTGTGGTGGTGCCTCTCCTCCAGCCAATGAAGACTGCTGTTCCTGTGAGCATCCGCTTGTTTCTGCAATTGAGTCCAGCGGTCGTCCTAAAAAGAAGAAGAAGACTCCTCTAGCTCTTCCGTGCTCTGGTGTGGGCTCCTGTTGCCCCATTTGTTTTTTTGTGTTTGCTCCCTGAGTGTTTCAGTCCCTTGTTGGTGGCAGAGAAGAGCCGAAAGGCCAAAAGGCCCCCTGCTGTCCACTGCATCGCCTGCCTTCCCTGCAAGCGGTCCCGCTCTCTGCCAGCAGAACCTCCCTCCTTTCAGCAACATCTCACCTGGGCCCGGGTCAGTGAGTTGGAGGCAGCACATTAGAAGAGTGCTGACCACCTAAAGTAGTAAAAATAAAACAGTTTTATTTTGTTTAGCTCTGTAGTGCTATCTGGGACCAGGAAAGGGCCAGAAGGTTTAGGCCTAATAGAGATCCTTTCAATATTCATTGAGTTGGTGGAACAGGGCAGGGCTGACCCCATGAGTGACAGGACCTTGATCAGGCCCCAGACTTAAAAAGAGCTAGTACAGGCCCCTTATTGTTAAAAGGGGCCCAGCAAGGCAGGCCCAGAAGATTTGAAGGGGCCTGGAGTAAGGCCCAGAAGATTTAATGAGGCCCAGTCGATAGGCCCAATACAGGTTAAAGGGGCCCAGTAGAGGAGAGAGCCTAGCAGCATAGGCTGAGTAGTCAGTGGAAGGGGCCCAGCAAGACTGGCCCAACAGATTTAAAGGGGAAGCAACCAAGCAGACTCACTGGTATAGAGGGCCCAGAGGAATAGTCCCTAAGTAATTCAAGGGGTCAAACCAAAAGTAGGCCCATAGGAAAAAGGGTCCCAGAGGTCTAAAAGACAAGGAAGGGCAGGGTGAAAGAGGGCATTGTGCTAATGTTCACAGGTAGCCAGGTCCTAGTAATATAAGCAACCCCCAAGTGTATACTTTTCTGAAGGGTCAGTAAGAAAAAGGGATGCTTAGCACACAGCTGCCATCTAGTGACTGTCATCTGGTGAAACTTTGTATTGACTAGTATTTGAAATGTTGTGCTGCTTGCCAAGTACCAAGATTGTGTTACACTAGGATTGTGGTTATTTGCCCCTGCAATGAACAATTGCTCCAGATTCCAGCAATTTGCCTCTGCTATGAACAATTGCCCTAGATTCCAGCAATTTGCCCCTGCTCCTGGCAAATTGCTCCTGCAACAAAAATTGCCCTAGACTTTGGTGATTAGCCCCGGTTCCTGGCAAATTGTCCCTGAAAAAAACAATTGCCCCAGATTCCAGCAATTTGCCCCTGCTCCTAGAAAATTGCCCCAACAACAACTAAACACCCTGGTATAGCAAAAAGTGTATTTACCAGTGTTGTTAGTGCCAACTGAATGTGTTTGGACTCAATCTTCTGCCGCAACACCTCTGGTGGGGTTGTTCACAGCTGATTCTTTACCAAAGCAGTCTCCAGTCAGCGAAGAACTTCACAGCAACACCCTTCCCTGTCATCCGCCATTGGACGAAACTGATGCCACTCTGTGTGACTCGTGACCACGGCTCCTTGTTTCCTTGTGGTTTGGTCAGCCTGGAAGTGGAACATCCTGAAAGAAGCCTCATCTTCCACTCCCAGTCATTCACCAATAGTTGAGTCCAACTTGGCCAGTGTATATCCGCGTCCGCTGGTTTGTTGTTTTTCTGGTCTGAGCAGTACAGGGCTCTGATCTTTGTCTTGCATCCTACTTTTCCTGCTCGTCTCACATTGCTTGCACCGTGTTGTCCTCTGGGATTCAGCTTGATCTTGATAGTCCTCCTGTGGCTCTTTCACCAAAGAAGCTTCAACATGTCTCCATCCTTGGCAGTCCTGATCAAGGGTTTGTGCCAGGGAAACTACAACAGATCTTCACACTTGGCAATCCTCGCAAGAGGATCTAATGCCAAGTACTTGTTTCTTCATCTTTGGCTACCCTGGTTGAGGGTTTGTGCCGGGGAACTTCAGCCAGTTTTTGTTTCTTCGTCCTTGGCAGCCCAGGTCGAGGGGATTGTGCTGGGGGAATTGCAGCAGATCATCACCCTTGGCAACCTTTCAAGTGGATTCAATGCCAAGTCTTTGCTTCTTCATCATTGGCAGCCCTGGTCAAGGGTTTGTGCTGGGAAACAGTTCAGCAGATTCCAGTTCTCTTGTGCTAGAGTATTCCGGCAACCTTAGAGAGTGGGTTGGCCGAAGAGTCAAGGTCTGTTTTAAAATCTCTCACATCCCCTTCAACCACTCCTAGGTTTTCACATAGGTGCAACTAGGTGCCAAGTAGGAATCCCATTCTCCCTTCTACCCCATTGCTTTTTCACTCTTCAGCTGTGCGCATGAAGACGGCAGGAGAAACTTGCACTTCCTTTTACGCCAATAGACTCTCAGAGGTGGTTACTCCACCCGGCCCGTCAGGGTCTGCAACTGGTTTCCATTGTTCACTGCAATGATTGTCTAATGCCATTGTAGAGTAATATGTTTAAAATTGTTTACCAGATCGTTCGGTGAAAGCATAGTATAGAGCTTGACAGATAGTGGCCTTAGGCTGAGGTGCACCTCTTAGAGACAGCATAGAACATTACTTACTGTTCATGTTTGGTTTGGTTCTCCTCTTTCCTTGTGACCATGTCTACCTTTCCCTGTGGTATGAATAAAGCCGGTTGGGCATCAAACTTACAGATTGTCTCCTGCCTCTCCTTACCAAGTGCCTCCATCCACACAACTCCATTAGAACCACAGCATTGTCTTGCCAGCCCACCTGCTTGAGGAGACACTGGTGGTGCAGCTGAGAAAGGTGATCTTCATGGTCAGCACTCAGTTAGTTCACCATACTAAGAACAACATTTTTTGGCATAGTCAGCAGGATAAAGTTTAAGGAGTCCAAAGCCAGAGCTTCTAAAGTAAGATGCCAGCAGTACCGAGTTGCAGTAGTGGATTGTCCAGAGGGGATAATGCATCCATAGGTAACAAATCCATAGAAACTGGGATGGAAGACTGAGAGAACATATCTCCCTCACCCCTGACAATGCTGTACTACTTCGGGGCACCTTGGCTTTCCCAGTTCACAGGAGAAAGAGATGGAAGTGGGACTAGTAATTTGGGCACCATGTTTTGGCTATATCAAATCCCAGAGAGACAGAAAGTAAAAATACTCATTGGAAAACTTAAAGGTGCAGCCCACAGAGAAGTTCGGTCCTGGCCTGCAGGTGCAAAGACCATGGCCGATCAGACACTGCAAAGATTGCAACAGATATTTAATACTCGCACGGTATCCAGTTTGAAGATGAAATTCTTCTCATGTACCCAGAGGCCTCAAAAGACTCTCTGAGAGTATGCATTGAGTCTTCAGGAACTATTGAGGGCAACTGAGAGAGTGGATGCCAAGGAGATTACAGATCCAGACTACGTCTTAACAGAGACATTCGTGGAAGGGGTGCATGGTGAAACCCTGAGGAGGGAACTCCTTATGTTGCAGCTCCAGCATCTTGAAGCAGATTTCTTGGACTTTAAAGAGAAAGCCATCACGGTATTGGGACCAGGTCAAGCGGGAGAAGACATCGTGACCTACCCCCAAATGATGACGCCTCTAGGTGCAGCATGGCCAGGGTATCCGATGGAAGGACTGGCACGAGAAGACATGTGGCGATTGCCCAATGAAGGAAGGGCGTACAGTCAAGAACTGACAGGTGGGTACCCAGGTTATCTCCCAGACTCCTGACCCTTGTGCGGTCAGATGGCTCAGACGCCAGTCTGTTCCATTACAACCAACCCCAGCCTGAACTCAGAATTAGTGGAACAGATAGCTACCCTGATGTGGAAAATGACAGAGGTCTGTCAAGAAGTAAAAGGACTTAAGGAAGATTGGAGGAGAGACACACCTCAGATTCCGATCAAATGAAGAAGGAGGTTCGATGACCCTCATCCCGATCCAGAAGGGAAAAGGAAGTTGTCTGACTGACCAGTTCGACAGTCAAGGAAGACCAATTTGCCAAAGAAGTGGTATCAGTGGCCATATAGAGAGGCAATTCCAACAGTCTTCAGAACACGCAGTGACGTTAAACATGGAGTCTTTGAGGAACGATCCTCGAAGAGTGATTGAACAGGTCCACCTGCAGTAATGGATCGATCTTGTTTCATTGGCAGGAGTCTGACCATTTCAGTCAGAGTAGATGGAGTAGAATTGATGGCATTGTTGGATACAGGGTCCCAGGTTGCGATCATACAAGGGCAATATTTCTGGCAACATTGAACAATGAAAGACCTTCAGCCACCTCCAACGTCTTGGATTATTTTGATCACTAGTAATGGAACCAAGGTTCCATACCTGGGGGTATTTGGAAGTGAGCATCCAGTTGGGAAAGAATGTACAAGACTGTCAAGGAATAATTATCAGTGACATGGAGAGTGACAACTTGCCACCACTCATTCTTGGAATGAACTTTCTGTAGCACTGCTTTGAGGATTTGGTGCAGATCCTGCAGACTCAAGCAAAAAGGTCTCCGTGTGTAGAAAAAAGAGCGTTGCAACAGATGACCCATCTTCTTCAGTGCCATCAATGCTTTGTGAGTACAACTGGTGAGACTGGAAAAGTCCAAGCATCTGACGTCCAACCTATTACTCTGAAACCGGGAACAGAGACCACCTTGTAGTGCAAAGCCAAGGTGTGCCCTCATGGTCAGGACTATGATACCCTGGTTGAACCCTACCCTAGCGAGAAAGAAGAACCCATACTGGTGGCCAGAAGTGTTGCCACAGTCACAAAGGGAAGGTTCCCTGTCCAGGTTATCAATTACGGGAATCACAACCTGCGACTCCTTCTCAACCAGCTGGTTGCCCAGTTACACACCATCTCTCCAGGACATTTTGGAACCAGAAGACCAGATCCAGAAGGACCAAAGAACACCAACCATTGGGGTGGAGGAGACTGAAAACCATTGTGACCCCAGTGTACCAGCGTGGATACAGGAGCTCAACCTGGGTACCCCCGAGACTACAGAACAACAAAAGGCAGACGTCATCCAAGTAGTGATAAGGAATCAAGAGGCTTTCAGTCATCATCCACTAGATTTCAGGTTAGCTCAAGAGGTACAGCACCACATCTCTACCAGTCAGCATCCAGATTCAGACCAGTTCCCCCGGACATGTACCAGCATGTGAAGGAGATGATTCGAGAAATAAAAGAAGCCTAAGTCATTAAGGAAAGCCACAGTCTTTGGGCTGCTCCCATTGTCCTGGTCAAAAAGAAAGATGGGAATATTTGGTTCTGTGTAGATTATTGAAAACTGAACAATATCACTCACAAAGACACCTACCCTTTACCCAGAATTAAGGATTCTCTTACAGCCCTACAGTCTGCTGCAATTTTCTCCACTCTCGACTTGACAAGTGAGTACTGGCAAGTGCCCATGGCTCCAGAGGATCAAGAGAAAACCACCTTTACAACACCCATGGGCCTGTTTGAATTCACCCGCATGCCCTTTGGCCTATGTAATGCCCCAGGAACTTTTCAGTAACTAGTGGAATGTTGTTTGGGAAACCAAAACTTTGACATTTTGTTGTTATACCTGGACAACATTATTATATATTCTAAGAACCACCAAGAGCATCTATTGCACCCAGATGAAGTCTTTGCTCGACTGACACAGTACGGTCTGAAAGTGAAACCTTCCAAGTGTCATCTTCTGCACTCTCAAGTAAACTACCTGGGCCACATAGTGTCAGCCACCGATGTGCCACCTGACCCTGAAAAGCTGGAAGCCGTGTGAGAATGGACAGTTCCTGTAACAGTGCAGGACATCAGAAGATTCCTGGATTTCATTGGATACTATCGGCTGTTTTCCAAAAATTTCTCCAAGATAGCTTTGCCACTAAACGAACTTCTCAGAGGAACAAAAGCAGGGCAAATACCCAAAACTTGGCCGGTCAAGTGGGTCGCAGAGCAGTAATAGGCCTTTCGACAAGTTAAGGCAGATTCTAACTCAAGCACCTGTACTAGTGTACCCCAACTACTCTAAGCCATTCTGGCTATACATGGATGCGAGCAATAAAGGACTGGGCACAGTGTTGGCACAAGAACAAGAAGGCATTGAGCGTGTGATTGCATTTGCAAGTCGTGGTCTGAGAGGGTCAGAATGGAATGATGCTTGCTACAGCTTGTTCAAGTTGGAATTTTTGGCCTTGGTCTGGGCAGTCACTGAAAAATTCAGGCATTACTTAGCAGCCACGCCCTTCACCATTTTCGCAGACAGTAATCCACTGGCATATCTAAACATGGCAAGGCTGTAAGCTCTTGAACAAAGATGGACATCGTGGTTGGCCAGTTACCAATTCTCCATAAAATATCGGTCAGGCAGGTCCAATGTCAATGCAGATGCACTATCTAGAGTACCAACCCAAACAGAAAGCGAGACTGATGATAGCTTTTGGAAAATGTGGAGATGTCACCTTTCCTTTGGGTACCGACAGAGATAGTACAGGCCTGTTGTCAAACCAGTGCAGTTGTGTGTACAAAGATGGAGCAAGAACCAGAACTTTCAGACAAATTTGCAGAACAAAACAACTTGTGGGTACAGTTACAATACCAAGGCCCAGTGGTCAAACAGATAAAGACATATATTTTGACAGGACAGAGTCTGGCCCCCAAGAATGTAGAAGGATGGATCCTGAAGCAGTGAAGCTGTGGAAGTACAGAACATGCCTGATCATGAAGAACTTGAGACTTTTTCGACTAAGCCAAGATCCGACTACCCATTGTGAGATCTCACAGACAATTGTTCCCAGAGGAAGTGCGTCAGTGGTACTTGAGGCCTATCATGATCACTCTGGATATTTCGGTCACAAAAAGACAGAGGCCATCATTCGGAAGAGATTTTACTGGATCGGGATGAGAGATGATGTCATAAAATGGTGTGAAGAATGCCTGGCTTGTAGTTTAAAACATCCTAACAAGGGCAATCAGCGAGCTGCCCTCCATCTTATAGTCAGCAAAGCACCTCTAGAATTAGTCACATTAGATCATCTCAAGTTAGAACCCAGTGCTAATGGTCAAACGTATGTTCTGACAATGGTGGACCATTACTCCAAATTCATGGTTGTCAGTGCTGTCAAAGATCTGTCTGCCAGAACCACAGCTGAAACATTTTTGAAACTCTTTGTTCGCCCATATGGATATGCAAGCAAGATCTTGACCAATCAAGGATCTGCTTTTGAATCATAGCTCTATAAAGAACTTTGTGCCTTGTATGGCAGTCACAAAGTAAAAACCACCACATATCACCCTCAGTGCAATGTACTGTGTGAAAGAATGAATCAGAGACTCTTGGGTATGTTAAGAGCCCTACCTGAATACAAGCATCTGAATTGGTCAGCCTTACTTCTGAAACTCACCTTCTTGTACAACAGCATGGTCCACTGTTCGAATGGATATACCCCGCACTACCTGATGTTTGGTCACCATGGTAGACTCCTCATGTATCTAGTGCTTGAAGTCCAACCAGATGAACCATCTGTTACAGCTTGGGTACAAGAACACAGCAAAAGATTGCAGGAAGCTGGTCTGATTGTAAGCCAACACATGGATCAGGTGCGACAAAAGCAAAAGATGACATATGATGCCAAAGCCAAGGCAACTCCACTGAAGACTAGAGAATGGGTATTGTTAAGAAGGACTCAGAAATGTCACAGGTTAGCTACCAGATGGGAAACAGAACCTTTCCTTACTGTTGAAATCCCCTACCCTGACTTAACCATGTACAAGATTCAAAAAGAAACTGGTACTGGCACAAAAATAGTGCATAGAAATCTTCTTAAACCTTGTACCTTCAGAGACAGTGCTTCAACCAAGACTACCAGGGACTTTACGCCAGAAGAGAGGCTAGAGAACCCTACCCGCAAAATGATGGAACTGGAATCACCGACAAAATGGTGTATGGATCCCTGGGTTAGGTCCTCCCATATACGCTCAGTTAATCACCTGTTAACTGAACCACACATAAATCTAGAATCTTCCGATTTACCCGGACCAGCAGGTAGTCCTTTAGAACCAGAGCGTATTCCTGTAGAACCAGTAGCTTTTCAGCTTCATAGATCACAGAGATTCACTTTTGGTATCTCTCCTAGGACATACATATTGGAAGCCCTTCAAGTAGCATCTTCCTTTTTATAGATAGTCCCTTGAAGAAGTAATTAGACGACACGGCCACTTAAGTCTAGCAAACAAGAAAGCTTCTACTGAAAGTTATAGAAGTTTTAAGAGTGTTTTAACTAAAGTAAGATTACCTAGAGATTTGAGTGAAATGTTAAAGTGTTAAGAAATGTTATAAACACCTATAGAAGTAATAGTTAAGAAATGTTTTTATAGAATGTTATGAGGGAATACACAGGGACATGTATTTTTAGGCAGGCCCGAATCTGTAATGCCCCAAAGTATGGGGGCACTACAGAAATGGGGTGTTTATTTATTTTCAGTGCACCCTGGGGTGCCCTGTGGTCAGTGTGGACTTGGGGGGAAGTAATAGCCCCTGTGAGTGTCCCCTCCCCCATTATGGCCAGGCAGGGCCAGGAAAGAAAGACAAAGGAAAAAAGTTTTTTCTCCCATTTCTCTGCTGCCTGCTCTGCTGTGTTCTATTCCCCCGCCTTCCTGGAGCAGGCAGTACGAAAGTGAGCACCCACGCACTGGGACCACTGTCCCTGGCCGGCTCCAGTTGCCCATTTGCATTCTGGCCATTGGCTTTGCTCATGGGCTTGGCGTTCAAGAACTAGAACCTGGAGCACCCTTTAAATAAGAAAGAGCCATTTTTTGGTTGTTGTCCGTTCTGGGCTGTGGAGTGAGAGGACTTACAGAGTGCGATGGAGACCCTGGGATTATCTTTGGAGTTGGAGCCAGTCCCATCGACTCTGCGGTAGTGCTTCTCCTCCAGCCATTGAAGAACGCTGTTCCTGTGAGGGTCCACTTGTTTCTGCGGTCGAGTCCGGCGGTCGTCCTGAAAAGAAGGAGAAGACTCCTCTGGCTCTTCGATGCTCCAGTGTGGGCTCCTGTTGCCCCGGGTTGTTTTTTTTTGTGTGTGTGTATTTGCTCCCCAAGTGTTTTGGTCCTTCGTTTGTGGCAGAGAAGAGCCAGATCTCGTCGGCCCTTGAAAGGCCCCCTGCTGTCCGCTGCATCACCTGCCTTCCCTGCAAGCAGTCCCGCCCTCTGCCAGCAGAACCTCCCTCATCTCAGCAACAGTTCACCCGGGCCCGGGTCAGTGAGTCAGCAGCAGCACATTAGAAGAGTGCTGACCACCTAAAGTAGTAAAAAAAATAGTTTTATTTTGTTTACTGCTGTAGCGCTATCAGGGACCTGAGAAGGACCAGAAGGTATAGGCCTAATAAAGGCCCTTTCAATATTCATTGAGTGGGTGAAACAGGATGGGGCTGAACCCATGAGCAACAGGGCCCTGATCAGGCCCACTGTTATTAAAGGGGCAATACAAGCCCCAGGCTTAAAGTGGCAATACAGGTCCCAGGCTTAAAAAGGGCTAGTACAGGCCCCTTATTGTTCAAAGGGGCCCAGCAAGACAGGCCCAAAAGATTTAAAGGTGCCCAGTCAATAGGCCCAATACAGGTTAAAGGGGCCCAGTAGAGGAAAGAGCCTAGCAGCATAGGCTGAGTAGCCAGTGGAAGGGGCCCAACAAGACTGGCCCAACAGATTTAAAGGGGAAGCAACCAAGCAGGCCCACTGGTACAGAGGGCCCAGAGGAATAGTCTCTAAGTAATTCAAGATGTCGAGCCAAAAGTAGGCCCATAAGAGGTCTAAAAGACAAGGAAGGGCAGGGAGAAAGGGGACATTGTGCTAATGTTTGGGGGTAGCCAGTTCCTAGTAACATAAGCAACCCATAAGTGTATACTTTTGTGAAGGGTCAGTAAGAAAAAGCAGTGCTTAGCACACAACTGCCATCTAGTGACTGTCATCTGATGAAACTATGTATTGACTAGTATCTGAAATGTTGTGTTGATTGCCAAGTACCAAAACTGTGTTATACTAGGATTGTGGTTATTTGCCCCTGCTATGAACAATTGCCCAATTCCAGCAATTTTACCCTGCTCCAGACAAATTGTCCCAGAAATAAACAATTGCCCCAGATTCCAGCAATTTGCCCCTGCTCCTAGCAAATTGCCCCAGCAACAACTAAACACCTTGGTAAGTGAAAAGTGTATTTACCAGTATTCTCAGTGCCAACTGAATGTGTTTGGACCCAATCTTCTGCCGCAACACCTCTGGTGGGGTTGTTCACAGCTGATTCTTCACCAAAGCAGTCTCCAACCAGTGAAGAAGTTCACAGCAACACCCTTCCCTGTCGTCTGCCATTCATCAAAACTGATGCCACCCTGTATGACTCGTGACCGCTGGCTCCTGGTTTCCTTGTGGTTTGGTCAGCCTGGAAGTGGAATGTCCTAGAAGAAGTCTTGTCCGCCACTCCCAGTCTTTCGCCGATAGTTGAGTCCAACATGGCCAGTGTGTATCTTCGTCCACCGGTTTGTTGTTTTTCTGGTTCTGGACACTACAGGGCTCTGATCTTCATCCTGCGCCCTACTCTTCCTGCTTGTCTCGCCTTGCTCGCACCGTGTTGTCCTCTGAGATTCAGCTTGATCTTGGTGGTCCTCCTGTGGATCTTTCGCCAAAGAAGCTTCAACATGTCTCCATCCTTGGCAGTCCTGGTCGAGGGTTTGTGCTGGGGGAATTGCAGCAGATCATCACCCTTGGCAAATTCTTTCAAGTGGATTCAGTGCCAAGTCTTTGTTCTTTCATCCTTGGCAGCCTTGGTTGAGGGTTTGTGCTGGGGAAGAGTTCAGCAGATTCCAGTTCTCTTGTGCTAGAGTATTCTGGTAACCTTAGAGAGTGGGTTGCCTGAAGAATCATGGTCTGTTTAAAAATCTCTCACATCCCCTTCAGCCTCTCCTAGGTTTTTGCATAGGTGTAGCTTGGTACCAAGTAGAAATCCCGTTCTCCCTTCTACCCCATTGCTTTTTCACTCTTCAGCTGTGAGCACGAAGATGGCAGGAGAAACTTGCACTTCCTTTTACACCAATAGACTCTCAGAGGTGGTTGCCCCACCCAGCCTCTCAGGGTCTGCAACTTGTTTCCATTGTTCACTGCAGTGATTGTCTAATGCCATTGTAGAGTAATAGATGTTTGAAATTCTTTACCAGATCATTTAGTGAAAGTACAGTATAGAGCTTAATAGATAGTGGCCTTAGGCTGAGGTGCACCTCTTAGAGACAGTATAGAACATTACTTACTGTTCATGTTTGGTTTGGTTCCCCTCTTCTCTTGTGACCGTGTCTACCTTTCCCTGTGGTATGAATAAAGCCCATTGGGCATCAAACTTATAGATTGTCTCCTGGCTCTCCTTACTGGGTGCCTCCATCCACCCAACCCTATTTGAACCACAGCATTGTCTCGCCCGTCCACCTGCTTGAGGAGACACTGGTGGTGTAGCTGAGAAAAGTGATCTTCATGGTCAGCAATCAGTTCACCACAAGATTGAACTGGAATTCTTTTGCTTTTGAATTGTACACTACGAACTGGTGGAGTTTTGTTTTGTATGATTTTTTTCCCTCAATAAACACCCCTACTCTTTTTGAGAAATGCCATGGGATCTTTAACATCCACCTGAACAACCATCAGAACAGACAGGACCTCATTTTAACATCTCATCCGAAAGACGGCACCTCAGGAGTGCAGCACCCTCATCATGCTGCACTACAGTATAGTGCCCCCAGATTGATTTGACATTTTCCTTGTAACTCCAAGGTGATTTTCCTGTGCTTTCCTGTATTTTACGTTATTTCCTATGGAAGCAGAATTGCTCTGTTTTCCTGTATAACCAATGCAAGTCTATGGGAAGAATTTCCCTGTAGATGGCTCCAATTCCTGGAAAAATACACAAATTCTTGTAGATCTGGGAGCCCTGACTCAGTGTCAGTATTTGGATTTAACCCAAGTGCCTGGTGAGGGGATAGATCTCACAGCCTTCTGGTCTTCCAATCTCCGAGGCAAGTGTGCAACCTGCTGAGCCACTGAGACTGCTACTTACTACCCCAAGTACTAAAAAAGCAAATATACATCTGTGTTGAAATGCTTTGTGTGTATGTATATGATATGTATATGAGTATAAAAGTAAGTACGTGTGTGTATATGCTTAAAAACATATGTGTGTATATGTATAATGCGTATCTGTATATAGACTATATTCTGGATGGCAAGTGCTACTTGTCTATCCCACAAAAATGTTTGTTATAGCTTTAAATTGATTTGGTAGTATGTACAGACTTAGCTCTATATGTATATAAATATATATATATATATATATTTTTTTTTTTGTGTGTGTGTTATCTTTTTACCTTCCTCCTACACACTCTGGTATCCGCCTCTCCATTGGGCTGCCTAGTGCTCCATGCCCCACAGCAATCCTCTTCAGGAGCTCTCCCTCTCACACACACACACACAAACACACACACATTGCAACTGATCCCCCAAGTTGCCCTGGCGTATCCCATCACCGGCGGTTCCCCCTCCTCCGAGGGGAAGGCACCAGGTGGCGAGGATGCCCAGCACACTATTTTTCTCAGTCCGGGGGTGTGGCTGTGTTGTAGGAGGCTCCTGGAGGTTCCAGGGAGCATGGAGAATGGCCGCCGTCATCCGGTGGTGCCAAAACTGTTTTTCTGGCTTTCTTTAGTCCCTCCTACACTGCAATGTGTAGTACCCCTGGTCTCCACTAGGGGCCACTATAAAGCGGAGCTACCGCCCAGCCCTCCCCAGGAGAGGAGAGCAGTCCTTCAGATGCTCGATCCTCTCCTTCCCCCTGACAGCCCCCGGAGCCAGAGTCTATTCCCGAACCCGGGTCACCGGCATGGTTAGAGGTGTGGCGTCCAGCGCCTCATCCCTCTGTGCCACAGGGCCAGCATGTGTATTTTTTATTTGGATCTTGTATTCAAAATTGTATTCCCTTTTCCCCTTTCCCCCAGGACACATCTGGAAACAAGCTGTTGTAGCTCAGTATGCCTTTTCTGGTGAAACTTTTCAAAATAAATAAATATGTAGTCTGAAGAGTTTCAAACATTCCTTATACTTCTTATGTTCCAAACCCTTTCTTGTTGCCGTCCTCTGAATAAATACAATTGTCTTCCTACTAGTAATAGTAATATTTAAAGCTCCCCAAAACTGTGAGCAGTAAACTATTATAGGTACATATTGTATGAAGTTACTGCATTATGATGGTATGCAGCTGTATACCAGTGTTGAGTTACCTACATTACTGGATTTTATTTACTTATTTTTAATAATCCATACATTGTCTACATGCTAATGACAGCCAAGGATGCTCCTTACAATCCGTGACCTTTTTTTTTTGTACTACTGTATTCATTTTTGGGAAATCACTTGCAATCTGGCATGTGTTCTGTTTTGTTAGGTTAACAATGGGTTCTGTCCCCCCCCCCTCGCTCTCTCCAAGCATTTATATCACAGGGATCACCCCTTACCACCCACGCCAGAAGTAACCATTCACACAAGAAACTGTTTAACTTCACAAGGCAAAGTAAAAGAATTGAAAAATAAATCTCACTAACTAATTGTTTTATTAGGTCTTTGTCTATAGACCCTTCTCTGCTTTGTGCTTCATTGACTTCAACTTTGGAATGTCAGTAATGAGAGGAAGTGCACTGACAAGTAGCATAGCATAGGACAGCACAGCAGAAATGTGATTCTTAAACACTATGTCCTCAGCCTAGAAAAGCTGTGAAGGGATTATCTGAATATAAAGGAGGTAGAAATCAACCAAAATCCCATATAATCAGACATGTGCTAGCTGTCAGGTTACTTAAAGCAGGCATGAGGAGAGAGACAGGAGAGAGGCAAACTGAAAAAATAGTGTTGCAACTGGCCTACTCAACAGAAAGAAGAGACTATTTCATTCAGCTGCTGTAGTGATTTGTAGTTGGGGAAGAATACACTGAAAACTCCAAAAAGTTGTGCTTCGGTATCCCGTTTTTAACGTTAAAGCAAGATGACTGTAGGCTTCACCCACAGCCATAAAAAGAGACCATTATGGTACTCTAGGGAAGTGGCCGTGGTGGTAAAGAAAAAAAGGGTGGCATTCAGGAAGTATAAGCAAATGCAGAGGGAAGAAGACAGGAAGGAGTACCAGCTAAAACAGAGGAAGGTAGGTAGGCACTTAGGGGAACAAAGGAGCAAACAGAGGAACAGGATAGCCAAAAGGGTAGCAAATGGGGATAATATTTTCTTTGGGTACATAAGTGATGAGAGGAAAGTAAGGGGAGAGATAGTTAGGATAATGAGGGTAGCAGAGAGTGACTGTGCAGAATGGGACCAAGAAAAAAAACAGATATCCTGAACAGGTACTTCTGCTCAGTCTTTGTGGGGGGGGGGGGATGGACTACCAGGGACCAGCAGGAACAAAGAGGAGGGAGGCAGACTCAGGTCCATTTTCAGAGGAAAAAGTCCTGTAGGAAATTGCAGCTCTGAAAGTAGACAAGGCTATGAGACCAGTCAGGATACACCCAAGGTACTAAAATAGCTCAGCAAGGTGCTGGCTGCCCCACTGATGGCCTTATTTGTCAGCTCATTGGAATCGGGCATGGTTCCAGAAGACTGGAGGAGTGCAGATGTGGTCCCGCTATATAAATGTGGCAGTAGGGAACAGGCTAGCAACTATAGGCCAGTGAGTCTCATCTCAATGGTGGATATTAATGGTAACACAGATAAAGGAAAGTTTGGTAGAGTTGCTAAATCCAGTGGGCTGCAAGATCAAAGGCAGCATGGACCTAATTGATGTCCTTGACTGGGTGACTAGGGAAAGAGATCAGGGGAGTCAATGGAAGTGGCTTATCTGGAAATTAGCTAGGCTTCGGCACTGAGCTGCACAGGAGACTCATTAAGAAACTGAGCAGCTTAGGGGTGGGATCCAGAGTGAGGAACTGCGTTAGAAACTATTTAACAGATAGGCGACAGAGGGTTGTGGTTAATGGCACAGATGAAATGGGAGGGATGGTATGCCTTTTTGCAAATTATACCAAAAGCACGAGAGGGTGAAAAGAATGCTTAGGGATCTTGGGACACTTGAGGTGTGGTCAAGAACATGACAGTTGGGGTTCAATATCAAAAGTGTCAAACCATGTACCTAGGGCATAGGAACACAGGAGTTGAGTATAGGATGGGGGTGGGGGTGGGGAAGGTACTGACAGTCACTTAGCAGGAAAGGGACCTAGGGGTTATATCTTATGATCACAAAATGGCAGGGTAGTGTGACAAAGCAGTTGGTAGGGCCAGTGTGATGCTGGGATTCATTGGAAGAGGTATCTCAAGCAGGAGGAGGGCAATGGTGTTGCCACTGTATCGCTCACTGGTGAGCCTCCACCTAGACAACTGTGTGCAGTTCTTGACTTCTCGATTCCTGCTTATGAAGTGGTGGGAGGGCAGATGAAACTTGAGTCCCTTCTGACCTTAAGTTACTATTTTACTATGTCCAGCTTTCCTTAGTAAAGGAATTTAAAAAATATCCTTATCTCACCATTTGTCAGCAGTAGATGAACAAAAAAGCGCAGTCAGAATGAAGGTTTCAATTTATTGCAGACAGTCTGTCACTCATAGTGAGCCATGCTGTACTGCCTCACAAATATGCACACTATTGATACTTTGGTTAATAAAATGCAGTTTTCATACTAAGTTGTTCCAGGCTCAGCCAGTGCCAGCCAGGTTACTGTCAGACATATGAACAGGAATGTAGGCAGGTGCAGCCATCTGCTGAGCTGGTCATGAGGAAGCATTATGCAAGTGCGAGGGCAGGAGCTGCAATGGGAATCAACAGATGAGCTGGCCATGGATTTCAATGGTGTTCCCACCTACCATTGTTAAGTGGAGGAGCAGCAATGCAGAGCTGTACACAATTTTTTTTCTACATGTCAATTTTGCAGGTTTTCCATTTTCAGTGATCCAGGAAGCTATGAAAACTAATGAAAAATTTAGCTACAGATTTGTATACAGTAAAGTGCACACTTGTCATGCAAAAATGCCTGATGTCGGAATTTTTTACACCGCTTGGGTGAATTTTATGAAAATGTCTGTCACAGGAAAATTATTCATGTTGAGGGATTGTTCAGTCTTCTCACAGAATGTTTCTACAGATTTTATAAAGCAAATCTACTGTATCATTGCTCTTAAAAACGTTTTAAGAAATTATTAATTTTGCTTGGACATTTTCCACATTCAGCCGGCTTTGGTGGAGGCAGGTGACTGCCAATTTTCCACACCTCCACAATGCATACTCTAATTGATTATAGTCCCAGCAGGACAGGCAAACAAGATGGATCATAAGTTACATCGTCAAAGTACTAATAAATACTACGTAACTCTGAGTGCTGTGCATACTTCGTGATTAAGGGTGCAGGTTTATGATATTTGAAAAAGTCAGAACTGTTTTTAACTGATGTTGTTTGTATTCAGAATTAGGATGAATCCTAGTTTCCATAATTCTGGAGATAAGGACCAATTTTTCTAAATTCTTCCCATTTTACCAGTAAATACAAGCAAGCACTTGTAGATCAGTGTCCTTGCTCTAGACGTATGCAGCAACTGAAGTTCTGTTTCTCAGCCAGCTACAAGGGTGTCATACTTTCAAGGTACCTCCTTGTCTCCTGAGCCACAATTAGTCTTGACTAATGCAGCCTGCCTGGCAGCCACTTAGAGCACCACCATTCAATCAAGGAGCACTGGGGGGAAAAGTCTGATTTTAAGATCATATGAATTTAGAAAAAAGACTACTGGCCCACTGAGTTATTTCCCGCAGCCAGTTGGTAACCACAGCAGGGCTCGCACTGAGTTTGGTGGTGCTTGGAGATCAAGCAGCAATGGTAAAAACACAGAAGTCCAGTATACACTATGTCAATAAAAAAGTCACACTCCAAATTATTTCTAAAAGGCTAAGTTGCCATTTTATTGACAATCAGATAATGAGTCATATACTCGCCACCTAATGTGTTTCGGATCCTCCTGATCCTTTATGAGCATGTGACTCATTGTCTGATTGTCAATAAAATAGCAACTTAGCCTTTTAAAAATATTTTGGAGCTCGACTTTTTTTGTTGAGGGGTTGTGTGCAGGACTTTTGTGTTTTTACCATTTCCCCAACCAGTCAATGGTAATAAACTGCCAACTCTTTGTCTCCAAAGTACAGATCAAGTTCAAATAATTTTCCTGCTTTTCAGTAAAACATTCCCAGTTGACACCAAAATAACTCAGTTACACAAAATTCTTCAAAAATATTACTGAAGATATTTTCAGCAAAACAGGATCTTTTTTTCCATAAAAGTCACCCGTTCCTATTGCTTAGTCCTGCCATGAAGTCATAATCAACTGCTTGTGATGTACCAGTTGAATGTACGCATGTAGGGGTGTCATTGCAAAGCAGCCTCAGCTCAGTGACTTACCCTAATAAAACTTGAAACTTATGACATCATAGCCTCGTGTAAGGGACATTATTCAGATGTCACAAGCAGAGGATTACAATTCCAAGTCAGGAAAAGTATCAGGAAAGAACAGTTACGTAAGAACTTACCATAAGAGAAGATCTTAAAGTCACAAGGTTACGCTGTAGGAACTTCACTGTTGGTAAGTGGGGAATCCACATGGAACATTTTCAGCAGGACAACTGGGCCCACCTACGCCACTGATGTGGACGTCAGCTGATATCGCCAACCCTATAAAGGTGCAGGTGGCCCCGTGCCCTCCTCAGTTCTTTCACTCCAGAGATGAAAGGAGCAAGGCTGATGTCCTGGGGACTGAGGAGAGTGAGGGTCCCAACTCTCATAGAAATGATGGAAACAGCAGACAGCCAGGTCCTGAATAGAAGCCAAAAAAAGGGGGATGGTGGGAGGGAAAAGATTTGATGGCTAATATCCCCTTGAAGATTTGTTTTTACAGTAAGTTCTTATGTAACTGTTCTATCTTCTTCAGGGGTATCTCAGTCATCAGGTTACACAATAGGAATGAGAACCAAGCAGTGACAAGAATAATGGACAGTCTGGGAGGCTGGATCTCAATAAACTTAAGACAGGGGAGATGGAACAACCTATCCAGTCAAGGAGCTTCTTAAACTTAAGACAGAAGACCTTGAAAGCTGAACCGATCAAGGAACTCCATAAACTTAAAGAGCACCTTTCATGATGTTCCAAACAAAAATTTACATCTTGTAGTCATCATATGCAGTACTAGACCTAAAAAGGTGTGTGCATATGTTATTTTTGGCCAAGGTTTACTCTGCCTTCCATAATTTTGATTTGTTTTTGACCTGCTTTAGCCCTGCTGCACTTGCCTTTGCTGTTCAGCTGCTGGGCTGCTGGCTCTTGATGACATCACTATAGGGCAGAGGAGTGACTCACACTGTGCAGTGCAATACAGTGCAGTCACAGTAGTTCTGCAAGGGAAAACTACCAGTACGCAATGTACATATTGTGTTTCCCCTTCCCCAAGACACCCTGTTAGCAATGCATTATGCCAAAATCCAAATGCCTTGTCAGTCTGTTCTTTGTAAAACTGACTTACTTCTGCCTCTGTAACAAAGCATGGGGATTGAGAGCAAATCGAGTTGCTGTCAGCACCTTTCCCAGTCCTTTTGACTTTCATGCATAAATTACCCCTTCTTGCATTGATTCTGGAATTGCATTTCATTACTGTCCTTTGCAGTTGGTTTTTGCATTCTGAGCTGCTAAAAACTGCAGAGTGTACCAGAGCTTCTCTAGCAAGCCTGGTGTTGCAGTGGACCCAGGGCTGTACTGCTCACACTACTATGTGGCAGAGGAGTGAGTCACACTGCAGTACAGTGAAGTTGTAGCAGTTTTGCAAGGGAAAACTACATTACTAGGTGTACATACTGTGGCCCCTCTTCACCAAGACACCCCATTAGCAATGTATTATGTCAAAATCCAAAAGCCTTGTCAGTATGTTTTTGGTTTTTAACTGACTTCTGACTCTGTAACAAAGTATGAGGAGTGAGAGAAGATCGAGTTGCTGTCAGCTGAGACAGCTGTCAGTTTATGCATCGGTGTGATTAGTGTTATACCTTAATAAATTGAAAGCAGTAATGCCTCCTTACCCATGCCATACTGACACCTTCTAAGTCTTTCTGTAGTAAAGCGCCAGGCAGTCACTACAATTGAAAATCCCTTGCTGCTCCTCTGTCCCACACCTCCTTGACATCAGCATGGCACCAGGTAACGCGAAGACTAATTTTGATCGATCTCTCAATCCCCATTCTTTGTTACTGAGGCAGAAGTCAATTTTACAAGAAACGTACTGACAAGGCTTTTGGATTTTGGCATAATGCACTGCTAATAGGGTGCCTTGGGGAACGGGAAACCCAGGATGTACATTGAGTGCTGATAGTTTTCCCTTGCAAAACTGCTGTGACTGCACTATACTGCACAGTGTGAGTCACTCCTCTGCCCTATAGTGAAGTCAACAGTACAGCCCTGGTTCCACAGCAACACCAGGCTTGTTATAAAAGCTCTGGTACACCCTGCAGTTTTTAGCAGCTCATAATGCAAAACCTAAATGCAGAGGACAGTAATGAAGTACAATTCCAGAATCAATGCAAGAAGGGGTAATTTATGCATTATAGTCAAAAGGACTGGGAAAGGTACTCTTTAAGACTGGAGTCCTTGCAGAACAGCCCTGCCAAATCCTGCACAAGCTCTAGACTGTAATGCTTGGTGAAGGTGTGGACTGTACTCCAGGTGGCCGCAGTGCAAATGTCAGTGGCTGAGGCCCCTTGGAAAAAAGCCACAGAGGTAGCCATGCCTCTGGTGGAGTGAACTTTGACTACACCAGGCAATTCTTTGCCATACTTATTGTAGCAGAACACAATGCAATTTGCCAACCATTTGGAAAATCATTGCTTAGAAACTGAAGCACCCTATCTACCTGGGGCAAAGAAACAAACAACTGCTTAGACTTTCTGGACTCCTTAGTACTGAGCACGTAATACTTCAAAGATCTGCGCACATCTAACATATAGAGCAGTGCTTCCCCTGGATTGTCATGCTCCGGAAAATAAACAGGAAGGTGGATTGACTGACTGAGTGTATACTCAGAAACCACCTTAGGAAGAAATTTAGGATCGGTGAAAAATCAAATAGGGCTCCTCACACCAGACAGCCTAAAGCTCTGAAATTCTTTGAACAGAAGTAATTGCACTAAAAAGAGCACTTTCTAAGAGAGAAAGCGCAAATCGCAAGTTGCGATTGGCTCAAAAGGAGACAGCATCAACTTTTCCAAAATAAAATTCAAGTCCCAAGCCGGGGCAGGAGAACAGATTGGGAGTTTCAGATGTAGGATACCCAAGGGGAAGGTATGGGAGACATCCAGTTGAGCAATAGTGCAGTCACCCATGGGCTCATGGAAGGCAGAAATAGCTGAAAAGTGGACCTTGAGGGAGGAATACTGGAAGCCTGAGTCAGAAAAAAGAGATCAAATAGTCCAGGACATGCTTCACCAGGCAGGTGAAGGGGTCAAGGGAACATTTGGCAGCTCAGAAGGCAAACTGTTTCCACTTCATGGCATAAGTGGTATGAGTGGAGGGTTTGCAATCGGCCACTAGGATGTCCGCCACCCTACTGGAGACACCAAACCTGGTGATTGCTACGTCCTCAGGAGCCACACATGCAGATGGAAGGACCTCAGATTGGGATGGACCAGGATCCCCTGATCCTGTGTCAGTAGATTCCTGCAAAGGGGCAGAGGGACCGGAGGCTCCTCTGCCAGCTGCTGAAGCAGAGAGAACCATTTCTGATGAGGCCAGAATGCAGCCACCAGGATCATGCTGGCCCCTTCCATCTGCAATTTGATCAGCACCCTCTGTATTAGTGGGAATGGAGGAACTGTGTACAGAAATCTCCCACTCCAAGAGAGGGACAATGAGTCTGCTAGAAAACTCCTAGCCCTGGATCTAGTGAGCAGAAATTGGGCAGTTTTGTATTGTGTGGGGACGCAAAAAGGTCCAACTCTGGATGACCCCATTTGTCAAACAGATCTTCTGCTATGGATGAGAGAAGCTCCCATTTGTGCATGCTGGACTGAGTCCTGCTGAGGCTGTCCGCCAGGTTGTTAAGTGCTCCTGGCACGTGAACGGCAGATAGTGTCAAACTATGGTCCAGTGCCCAATACCACACTCACATGGCCTCCCTGCAAAGGGGATACAAATGAGTCCCACCCTGCTTGTTGATAAGTGGACAACACTCAGATTGTCTCACTGCACCAACAGTTGGCCTGGGGCCAGTTGATTCTGAAATGCCTGTAGGGCATAAAGTACCACTCTTATCTCCAGAACATTGATATGCAGGGCAACTTCCCAGTGGGACCAGGATCCCCAAGTTTGAAAGGGACCCTGGTGGGCTCCCCAACCCAGACCCGAGGCATCTGTGGTTAAGACCTGACTCAGGAAAGTGACCCTTTGAATGAGGTTCGAGGGGACCATCCACCACTGAAGTACCTTGTGTACCTGGGAGGAGATGAGGATTAGGTGGTCCAGCTCATCTGTCCGCTGGTCCCACTGCACCCTGAGGGTTCACTGCAGGGTATGCATATGGAGTCTGGTTAGTGGGACCGTAGGAATTGCTGTGGACATGAGTCCTAGGAGCCACAGATACAGCCTGGCAGGGATATACCGATTCTGGGGGACTTCCTGCACTGGGGAGAGGAGGCATTCTGCCCTGCTCTGGGGTAGGAAGGCCTTCCCCTTCCCAAAGTCCAGGACCACCCCAAAGTACTGTATTCTTTGGGACAGAATTAGCACAGATTTGGGCAGATTGACTGTTATATCCAGAGACTGAAAAAGCTGGAGGGTATACTCCAGAGTGGACAACAGCTGCTCCCTAAATGGGGCCTTGAGAAGCCAGTCATCCAGGTATAGAAATACATACAGTCTCTATCTTCTGAGGATTGCTGCGACTGCTGCTAAGCACTTAGTAAAGACATGCGGTGCAGAAGATAAGCCAAAGGACAATACCTTGAACTGGTAATGTTCTCCCCGAAAGGCGAAACGGAGAAACCTCCTGTGAGGAGGGAAGACCACGATGTGCAGATAGGTGTCCTGCATGTCCAGTGAGCAGAGCCAGTCCCTGGATTTGAGGAGGGTAACAGATTTTGTAAGGCTACCATTCAGAACTTTTTGTACTGGACATAAAGATTGAGGTCTTTCTAATCCCAAATTGGCCTCAGATCTCCACTCTTTTTGGGAACCAGGAAGGATCTTGAATAGAACCCCTGGTTTCTCTGCCTCTTTGGCACCAGTTCTATCACCTGCTTATGCAGGGGAGAGACTGTACTTCCTCCCAGAGAACAGATAGGTGAGCCGGGGGATAATTTGAGGGAGGTGAGGGGTATCTGGATGCTGCTGGATGAGCTACAAAGTATAACCACACTCCATGATCTGCAGGATCCAGGCATCTGATGTTATGGTTCTCCATTGATTCAAATGGAGGGAGAACCGAGCTCTGACTGCCACCTCCTGGACCTGGACTAAGGGGGGCTCGGCAAGGAGTCAAGCTGAGGCGGGGCCAGAAGAGAAGGCTGGACCCTCAGTCCTGGGACGCTTGGCTGCCGCACCAGCATGAGAAGAGGCAAGCAAGGAAGGCTGGGCTCTGCATTTGTCCTGAGGATGGGAGATGGAGTCTGGTCTGTTAACTTGCTTACAAAAAGTAGGGCACCCCCAACCACACTGTTGAGCATGGTAGAGGGAATGGACGGACTTAATAGCCATACCAGAGGCCTGCAAATCATTAATTATGTCCTTGACATCTGGGCCAAAGAGTTTAATGCCATTAAAAGGGTCGTTCAGCACCTTGTTTTGCACATCAGCAGCAAAACCAGAAACCCTGAGCCATGAATGCCTACAGAGGCAGATGCCAGTGGCTGCCACCCTGGCAATAGTATCTGATAAATCATAGCTGGCTCTTAGAAGATGCCTCCCAATATCCTCTGCAGTTTGGAAGCACTGGGGCAGCATCTGTTTCTGGGCACCATCATGAAGGGCTTGGGCAGCCATCTTGCCCTTTAGGGCATTGGTGTTCTGGAATTTCACTATATGAGACAGGTAATTTGCCATTCTCAGGCCAAGGCTAGAGGAAGCATATGCCCTTTTGCCCCAAAAATCTATCCTGCAGGATTTTTTGTCCGGGGGCAAGGAACTAAGATGCTTTGGCACCTTAGACCTGTCATGTTCCACCTAGATGACCACTGAGTCAGTTTCAGCCTGGGCAGCCAAGTATGGAATGCACTGAGGGGCACTGCAGAGCTTATCAGCTCTGTGGGACATAGCGGGCACCATATCTAGTCTGGGCCAGGCTGCTGTGGTAGCATTCCTGAGGGCTGGACGCATGGGAGGAATAATTTTTGGGGGAGATTTAGGGATCTCCAGGTAGTTTGCGAGGTCCTTCCTGGTGGCATCCTCCTCTTCTGAAACCCCATAGTGGAAGACAGTTGCTTCATAATGTTAAAGAAAGAAGCATCCTCAGGCAGAGACCTGGGGTACACTTAACAGATTCTTCACTGACAGAAGAGGCAGTAGACTTATCTGAAGTGTAATACTGCTCTTCCTCACCTACCTCCTCTACCTCATCAGGAAGTATGAGGTTAGGGTGGTATTCCTCCTCGACGCTGACCTCTTTATCTGTGTATGGCATTGGATGTGCCATCAACGGACCTCGGGCTGGCTCCTGGGGCTGACGAACATGAGTCCATAACAAAGGCGTTAGTGAAGGCGCTGGCGATGATGGCCTGTTAAAGGCCACAAACTGCTCCACAATCACCTTAATGAAGCGGACTAAAACTTAGTTTAAGTACATGGTCATCGCTGGAGGGTTCAATGGCACTAACATCATCAAACCCGATTGCGTGTCCAACGAGCCCGTAGCCTTTGACTGGGAAGGGTCAGGTCTTGAGGAGGCCATTGTTGATGAAGAGCCCGTCATTGATAAAGGAGGGGCAGATGTCCCAGAGGTCAAAGGCCGAGCATCCTGAGAGTCGGGCGGAGAGGCTGTCGGTATGGGTCTGGAGTGAACCAGGATGTGGACAGCAGGTCTCTTCATTGTGGCGGTCGCCACCAATGAAGAGTCCCCCTTAAGGAGAGGGTGACAGGGAACAGGATGACCACCGGGGGGCGAACGGTCATGATCCCTGTCTTTTTTATGACTCCCCCCCCAAGGACCTGTCTTTGGTCTGGAGCTCTTGCACTCGGACTGGCTGGCCGGCGGCCTGAGGCACCCCGGCTCGGAGCTGGCTGCCTGCTGTTCTATGAAGGTACGGAGAGCCTTTCTGCATTGCCTAAGGGTGGTTTGGTTATACTGCTGGCAAAGCTCACAGTCCAAGGCGTCATGATCAGGCCCAAGACAGAAAACACACACAGAGAGTGTTTGTCATTGGAGGCAATATTCTTTCTGCAGTGGCAGTGACAGAAGAGAGAAGATGAAGGTTTAACTCTCTACATAAATGAAAAAAAGACAGAATAAATCTCCGAAAATAGTACTGAGAGGGTTGTGGTGAGAAAAAGCTGTAGGCCACAAAAAGGCATAAACACTGCAATGGCTCTTCCACGGAGATTGTGCAAGTCGGTGGTGGGAAAGAACTGAGGAGGGCAGGGGCCCGCCTGCGTCTTTATAGGGTTGGCAATGTTGGCTGACGTCAACGGCGCGGGTGGGCACAGCTGTACTGCTGAAAATCTTCTATGTGGATTCCCCATTTGACGGTGAAGTTCATATGGTGTAACCTGATGACTGATACCCATGAAGATCACATAATATCTATGGGGACAAACAGCCTGGTTTCATGTGAATATCTTTATGGGAAAAAAATAATGGAATTCCTGAAAGGTACATTTTTGGGAAATGTTATGAGAGCTGATGCCAACAGTAATTTTGTTTTTCAGGAAACAGGTAAATCACTTTAAGCTTCAATGGACTGCTAATTGTGACATTGTATTTTAATTTATGTACTATTTTGTTGTATTGTCTTCCCAAGTACCCTGTGCCTCTGCCAATACCTCTGGAAATTAGCTATTTTGGCTCAGTGGGCTTTTCTTTGTGAAACTCTCTCAAGGAATAAATAAATAAATCAGTATTGACTGACACAACTTGTTCTGGAAATCTGTTCCAAGTATCCCAGTTTTGGTTGCACTGTTTTGAAAAAGTGGACCAGATAATATCAATAGTCAAAATGGTGTAAAAAAGGAGTTTTAGAATTGAAAGGCTTTGCCTGTAGTTTGGTGACCAAGCAGCCAGCCACTCCCACTTTCTGAGCTCTATAAGCAGTTCCTCTCAGCCTCACTGTAAAGCATTTTATCTTTGCAGCCGGAGGCTATGTTGGTTTGTCTTCTGAGCTGGTTGGGGCCTAACCCCACCCAAGCTTGCTGTTTCTGTGTGTCTCTGCGGGACTTCAGTGTGTGTTTTCCTGCTTCTGGTTTGTATCTTTCCTCCGGCTGTGTGCTTCCCTGTGTTTTGTTTCTTGTTTTTTTGGGGCCTTCCCGTTTTCTGTTTTGCTGTGTTTTGGTTTCCTCTTTTGGGGGGGCTTTTATTTTTAAAATTCCTAGGCCCAGATATTCAAACTGCGCCAGGCTGTGGCACAAACCTGGGCACAGCACAACTTGGGTGCGCAGGGGCGTTGACCAGGCGATATTCAATGGAGCTGCGCCATGGCTCAGAACTGTTGAATATCGCACCTGAACATCCGTGAGCAAGATGATTTGAGTGGCATTGCACCAGCACCATGGGCCAGAGGAGCATGGGGATGCACTAGCAAGTTCCATTGTACAAGGTGCAGCAACCGCTGATATTCAAATGTTGACATGCAAATGGGGCCATAATGTATGCAAGGTACAAATGGGGCCATTTGCATGTCATTTTGGCCCCATTTGCATGCAGGTGCGCCGATCCCCGACGACTTGCGCCTGGCGCCCTTCCAGGCAGCAGCTGTTGGGGACCGACGCCTCCTGCAGCGTGGCAATGTGCCTCACAGCCCGATCGTGGGCATTCGTAAATTAAAAAAGATCCCAATATCCCTGGTGGTCCAGTGGACCTCTGCCTGCCCGATCACGGGCTTAAGTGAAGAAAGAAACTGAATCCAATATCCCTGGTGGTCCAGTGGACCGCTGCCTGCCCAATCGCGGGCTTAAGTGAAGCAAGAAACTGAATCCAATATCCCTGGTGGTCCAGTGGACCGCTGCCCGCCCGATCACAGGCTTAAGTGTGTAACAATAGATTACTCCAATATCCCTGGGGTCCAGTGGACCGATGACTGCCCAATCGCAGGCTTCAGTATAGGATTAATGACCCCCATATCCCTGGTGGTCCAGCAGACCCCCCTCCCCACTGATCCCTACTGCCCGGCCCCCCCGGTCAGTGGCAGGTGGCGGTACCCCACCTGCTTGCCACCCTGCCGCCCGCAGACTGACACCGTTGGTAGGGCTGTACGCCCATTGGTCCACAGCGTGAGCCAATGGGCGTGCAGCCCATGCCATACTACACATAACAGATATGTGAATCCATTCAATTTACCTACTGCTGTACAGGCCCATTTGCTTCCTGCTGCTGCATTGTTTACACCCATTCCTATTCTACCTTGTTTATTCTGAGGTTAGCTGAAGCTCCTGCAGAGGCTGTTAAACTAGCTTTTATGTGATTCTCGGCCTTTCATCGCTTCCTTGTTTGTCCTACGGCGGGGACTGGGAGGTGTTTGGGGGGTCGTGGCCTATGTGGTTAATTTTGTTCTAAATCCTGTCTTCGCTGCTGAAAATCCTCAGAGTTTGTCACCTTGATTTGGCTATTCATGTCTGGCTGGCTTGCCCCTACCTCAGTGCTGTTTACTTGCTATACAGTTGTTATGCAGGTCCACCTATTACTACTACTACTGCTTACTGACCTATCAGGTCCCCACTTGCTTACACAACCGTTGCTCCTTGCTTACGCAAACCATTGCTTATGTCTAGTGCCATCCCCTCGGCTTTGCCTGGGATTCTACTGCTCTCAATCTGCATCCGAGCTTGCAAGGTCTCAGCCCTCAGTGCTCATTACGATCTCAGCATGCCATACTCATTCAGCTCACCAGCTTTACAGCTCTCAATCAATTCTGGGGCATGCCAGCCATTCTAATCTGGCCCAGGTTCCTGCAGCCGACAGTCTCGCTCTGCATTTAGTCTGCATCATCGAGCGTGTCCAACTTGGGGCAGGATCCTTCTCACCTGGCCCATAGCTGGGAATGTCTTTGCCCTGGGCTTGGCTTTAGCTGCCTGCTACATGACAGCAGCTCCCGGTGTAGAATTTAAGACTAGCGGTGAAGGGTGGTTACGACGATCTCCTTTGGCTCTAGTGTTCCACTATAACAGTTGGCCATTGACTTTAGTGGCTTCCCTAGCAGGGCACCTTCACCGCATTCTCCCCACAACTGCCTCTGGTTCACCTGGTTTGATTTAGGCCGGGTAGGCCAGGTGAGTGCCTCAGCAGTTGTTGCTCTCCTCCTGCACCTTGGATGCTCATATTGTTGAAGAGTTTTCTGGCAACCTTCCACGACGTTCCCGCTAGAGGGTTTGAGTGAGAGCCTTTCTCCAAATTGGAATATTTTACACCTCCCTTTAATTGGGTTTTCCAAATTGCAGCTGCAGAGACATCACTAAATACATTTTCCCAAGCCTGGAGGGAGGCGACCTTTGCCTTGGATCCCCAGAGATTTCTCACTCAAAGTGTTTTTTTTCTCTCCTCTGTTGCCTCAGGTCATAACACTTAGTTAGCATAGTTGTTTCCCCTAGTTTCCTTAGGTAGGTTCCATTGTTGGATGGAGGTGGAGGATGTCCTGCCATTCCTTCTCTCCTTAGGGGATCCCCTTCTCTCATACAAGCCATCACTATTCTTCTCTACTACTATGTTGCAGTTACTGCTTCTATGTCACTGTTACTGCTTGCTCATATGCATCATGTTGCCTCCTTTTGGGGATGATACTACATTTCTTTTGGGGATTCCTAAGGTACCTTTAGCCACGGGAACCATCCCATGGCACCTCTAGGAGTGGAACCCTCTCCAAGAGTTCCTTGCTTTCGTACCCCTACAGGGTGGTAATTCCTCTGGAATAGAGTGTGCGAACGGCCACAACTGAACTAATACAGTTACATAAGCATAACACTATATTGACTGCATAGGTCAGTAAATTGAAAGGCCTTGCCTGTAGTTCAGTGACCAAGCAGCCAGCCACTCCCACTTCCTGAGCTATATAAGCAGTTCCTCTCAGCCTCACTGTGAAGCATTTTGTCTTTACCCCACCATCCTCCCCTCCTCCTCCTCCAGCAGCAGTGCTCTCTCCTTAGGGGGATTCCTAAGGTACCTTTAGCCACGGGAACCGTCCCGTGGCACCTCTAGGGGTGGAACCCTCTCCAAGAGTTCCTTGCTTTTGTACCCCTACAGGGTGGTAATTCCTCTGGAATAGAGTGCAAACGGCCACAACCAAACTAATACAGTTACATAAGCATAACACTATACTGGCTGCATAGGTCAGTGAATATAAAAAAGTAGTAGCTTTACTAATTCTGGACTGATACATCGGTCCACAGCACAGCAAGAGTTAATGATTTGTGGTGAGTACTCATTCATTAGAAGGCGGTCAGCCAAGAAAGGAGGGTGGCTTATGTCGCCCTCTGCATAGAAACATAAGGCATGTTTACACGGACTGTCTGGCACTGGTGCGAGTGGTGCAGATGAGTTGAGCTGCTGAATATCAGGCTGAGTAAACAGCAAGGGAAGTATTGTAGATCAGGCTCCATTGGGACACAGGACGATTCCTGCTTTTGTGGGATCATGTCCTGTTGCAGGCGTTTTCTGCTGATGTGTAAACATGCTGATCCGCCCGCAATAATACAGCCCTGCACCATTCTGCACCATATTGCCCACTGCCAATGCACTGCCTGCAATTTTATTTTCCTTGCCTGTCATTTCACTTGAAACATTCCCTTTGTTGTTTTCCTTTTTTATCCAGCCTCCTCTTATATTTCAGGGTTGTTTACAGTGGAAATGTGGAGTAAGCAGCTACAATGATGATCGTTCATGTGAACTGAGTGATGTGTCACAAGGATCTGCAATTTGCAGGGTTCCCCATAGTTGCCTGCAATTGGTGTGGACAGTGACTTTGCTGGAGCTGAACTGCATTAATACCCATTTTATCACAGTTCTTGGTAGAACACCAGCTGGCAGTTGTATAAACTCCTGGGCCCAGCAGAAATTCAGACACTGAAACGCAGGAATACTCCTGCCACCCTGCAAGGGTGCACAGCTCCTTCGGGTAAACGGTCATGGCGAGTGATGCAGTTGAAGCGGAGGGCAAGCAGTGCAGATTGATTCGCATTAGCCAGGTACATGTAAATGCACCTTGTATAGACCATTTATTCATTTAGCTTTTGTTAACCAGGTAAACACACTAGACACAAACAGATGCCTATTTTCTTGTGCGACCCAGGAGGTTACAAGGAAAGTACAGAGACAATTACAGACATTCTAAGGAGCGCACAGAGATTTAAGGTAAGCAGATAAATAATATACAAACATTGCTAGATATAACAGGGAAACAATTCAACAATAGTTAGAGTTTATAACCAAAACAGGGAGACAGTTCAACAGTAATTAAAATTCATGACCAATACAAACAGGTAGGTTTAGGCAGACAACCAATACAGAGCTCGGGAGAGTGCCCCCAAGGAAGACCAAAAAGTGTGAATACCTGTATGGGAGCCTACTAGCGTCTTAAGTGCAATTGCATGACATGGAGAGCAGCAGGTGATCCTAGGGGAAGTTTCAGAAATAGGTCTGGGGGGGGGGGGAGTATGAACATGGGCAGGAAGGGAATTCTATGGATTAGGTGCACATATAGCAAATGCACTGTCACTCATTTTCATGCGGGTATTTGGAACCTGGAGTACTGTAGAACCATGTGACCTTAGGGAATAAGAGGAGTAAGCAGGTTTAAGGAGTTCTGCCAGAACAGGAGGGGTGGCCATTCTAACAACATTGGCAGTGAAACACCTTAGCACAAAGTTCCAGTGGTGGCCTTGGGAGAGACAAATAAGTTTGTTGTAAAGGTCACAATGGCATGTGAGACGAGGGGCTGCAAGGGCAAAATGGCATATATTGTTATATGCCACATCCCATTTGGAGAGGTGGGTTTTAGCAGATTGTGTAAATGTGATGAGTCCATAGCAGAGCATGAGGAGGAACACACATCTAGCCAGGGCAAGGCGAGCGGCATGAGTGAGGTAGACACATTACTGTTAGAAGATATACAAAACATGACAGCTAAAGGGGAGGTTCTAATAATGGGAGACTTCAACATGCTGGATACAGATTGGTCAATACCAGCAGGAACATCTGCCAGAACTAGACACATGGTGGATTCCCCGCAGGGGGAGGGCCTCAAACAACTGGTACAACAACCCACAAGAGACAGGGCTATCCTAGATCTAGTAATGACTAACAGGGAAGGGATCACAGATCTCCAGGTAGAAGGTCACCTGGGGCCAGTGACCATCATATGGTATGGTTCAATTTGGCCACTACATCTAAATCATCCCATTCCAAGGCAAAAATATGGGACTTCAGAGGAGCTGACTTTGATAAGATGGCCAGTAGAGTTAAGCTAGCCCTGGCAAAAAGAAACACAGGTGAGGGGGTACAGGCAAAGTGGGCAAGCATTAAGGATGCAATACTTGAAGCAACATCCTATTGTGTTAGACAGAAAAGGAAGTGCAAAAAGAGAAGGAAACCACTTTGGTACTCAAATACAGTAGCAGAAAAGGTCAGAGAAAAAAGGCTGGCCTTCAGGAAATATAAGGGAACACAGCGGGATGAAGATAGGGAGGCATACCAAACAGCCCTAAGGGAAGCAGGGAAGGCAGTAAGGCAGGCAGAGTCCCAAACTGAGGAAACACTAGCACAAACAGTAAAAGAAGGTGACAAGACTTTCTATAGATACATTAGTGAAAGGAGAAAGTCCAGAGGGGGTATTGCTAAGCTCAAAGGAGAAAAGGGGGCATGTGAGGAGGAGGAGGACCCTGTAAAAGCATCTATCCTAAATAGATACTTTTGTTCAGTATTTACTGAAGAGAAGGTAGGGCAGGGCCCACAGCTCAGCACCATGGACACGGGGGGAGGGAGGTGAGCACTACTCCCTTCACAAAAGAAAGGATCCTACAAGAGCTCGCTAAGCTCAGGGTGGACAAGGCAATGGGACCTGATGGCATACATCCCAGGGTACTTAAGGAGCTAAGGGTAGAACTAGCAGAGCCATTAGCAGAACTGTTTAGTGAGTCTCTGAGCACAGTAGAGGTCCCAGAAGACTGGAGAAGGGCTCATGTGATCCCACTCCACAAGAGTGGTAGCAGGGAGGAGGCAGGGAACTACAGACCAGTCAGTCTTACCTCAGTAGTGGGTAAGATTATGGAGGCACTCCTTAAAGAAAGGATAGTGCAACACCTGGAATCCATAGGGGCACAGGATCCAAGGCAGCATGGGTTTACAAAAGGAAGGTTCTGTCAAACTAATCTCATAGATTTTTGACTGGGTAACCAGAGTGGTGGACCAAGGGAGCAGTTGATGTCGCCTACCTTGACTTCAGCAAAGCTTTCGACACTGTTCCACATAGAAGATTGATAAATAAGCTGGGTAGCTCAGGGTGGGTCAGAAGTTGGTCAACTGGGTGGCAAACTGGTTGATGGACAGAAAACAGAGAGTGGTGGTAAGTGGTATACAGTCAGAAGAGATGCAAGTCACAAGTGGGGTACCTCAGGGATCAGTCTTGGGGCCAGTCCTCTTCAATATCTTCATTAGTGACATTGCAGATGGACTAGAAGGTAAGGCTTGTCCGTTTTCAGATGACACCAAGATCTGCAACAGAGTAGATGATCCAGATGGGGTGGGCAGAATGAGAAGAGATCTGGATAAACTAGTAAAATGGTCGGAAGAATGGCAACTGGGATTTAATGCAAAGAAGTGCAAGATCATGCACATAGGGAAGAGAAACCCTGAAGCCACCTGTAGACTGGGAGGGGAGTTGCTGGCAGTCACAAAGGAAGAAAGAGACTGGGGCATCATCATCACCGATGACCTGAAATCATCCAAGCAGACCTCTAAAGCAGTAGGTAAGGCTAGGGAGATGTTAGGGTGTATTAGTAGGGGTATCACAAGTCGTAAGAGGGAGGTAATAATCCCTTTTTACAAGACACTGGTTAGGCCCCATCTGGAGTACTGCATGCTGTACTGGAGGCCACACCTTCACAAGGACATTAACCAAACTGAGGCAGTTCAGAGAAGGGCATCCAAAATGGTGCAGGGACTGCATCAGAAGACATATGAGGACAGATTAATGGAGCTCAATATGTATACCCTTGAGCAAAGGAGGGAGAGAGGTGATATGATCGAAACATTCAAACACCTTAAGGGTATTAACAAGGTGAAAGAGTCTAACATGTTTCAATATAAGAAAAATAGCAGGACAAGAGGACACAGCATGAGAATAGAGGGAGGCCAATTAAGGGGGAATGTGAGGAAATTCTTTTTCACAGAAAGAGTGGTGGATGCATGGAACGGCCTACCTCAGGAAGTGGTGACTATGAATACAGTGGCGGGCTTCAAACAAGCATGGAATAGGCATAAGGAAGCAATACAGATGAATATGGATAGATAGGTCATTGACAGTGTAAAGGTGTGTGGCATATTCATAAGGTAGAAAAAAAATGGGCAGACTGGATGGACCTTGTGTTCCTTATCTGCCATCAACCTCCATGTTTCTATGTTTTTTGCTCTGAATGCCAGGCCCAACTTATTGTTTACTGCCCTACATACATTATGGATATGCTGGGTGAGGTTAGTGAGAGCAGAAGAAGATGACTGGTCAATCCAGTCTGCTGTAACACCCTATCATGCCCAGAGACCTTTTGTCTATACAGGGTTTTAGCCCACACTATCCGCCCCATGCTCCCCATTTTACAGCTAGCAGCCTAGCTACTAAGCCATTCACCATGTTCACAGAAACATAAACAATGATGGCAGAAAAAGACTTCTGGTTCAAAATTACTGTATATTTGGGTGTTGGGAGAGGTTGGGAGCCTATAGGGTGGGAGGATGGGGAATGTTACTTGATTACTGGGTTGTGCTGGGAGAAGGTGGGAGGGAATGGATAGGCTGAGTGATGGTGTCAGAAAGGGCTAACTTGTTTTACTTGCAAACCATTAAAATCAACTGCTCAGAATGTCGTAGCGGCTGAAATGAGGGGGAGCGTGAGTTGAGTGGGTGGGGAGAAGGGGGACATTTCAGCTGTGGTCGGGGATAGTGAGTAGTGTATAGAAGGTGCTACAAGGATGATAAATATTTGTTTTAAAAAAGCTTAACACCCAAATATTTGGCTGCTGAATGCCGAACATTCGATTGAATATTCAGGAAAAGGTATTCACACAGCCGTAGTAAATGGGTGCCATAGCATCATGGTTTCACTGCTAATGCAGCTCCCAGGAACAAATGAGATTCCAACAATTAGAATCACCCAGAACAGTTACATGGGACAAAAATACTACTAAAGTAAAAATAAACTAAAACCCAAGTTTATATCCCCAGCTGCAACAGCATGGAGTCGAGGGATCACAAGGAAACAGAAGATAATATTTACAATATGTGAGGATGTAGTGCTCCTTTAATGACTGCCATGTTTGTCAGCATACAGTCCCTGCAGCCCTGTCTTGACATTCATTGCTTCACCAACAGCTGCAGCACATTTTACCCCCTAACACTCAGTTATAGGCAATACTGGTCAAAGGTTTCACTGTTGTGTGCTCTGGAAAGAAAGCCTGATTGGGGTTGGGGGGGTAGAGAATTCCAAGCTAAAAGGGCAACACAGGGTCTTTGAAGAGGTGAGTGTGTATTAGCCCTGCTGAAGCACAAAGTAGGTATAACATTACTCACCCATCCCTCAATGGGGATCAGATTTATTTGTCCACACATTTTGATCAGGAAGGCACACTGATCCAGGACCTGTTTCCTAGCCTGACACAGTACAGATTGGATGCCTGATAACCACGTTTGCTCCACCCCCAGATACCACCCCTCCAGTTGCTCCAGGCAGAGTGTTCCCCAAGTGCTAGTATGAGACCAGTTTCTTTGTTGCACTTAGTTTTTACCCTTTAGTGTACATTTACTATTCCAACACTATGTCGCCATCGATCACCACTACTTCAAAAATTGAAATTAAGAGTTTTAGGGGAACTGGGATTCGAACCAAAGCCTCCAAGATCACAGCCTTGTGCACTAACCTCTAGGCTATGTAGCAAGCTTGTGGCTAGTCACATCTATGACACTAACTGATCCCAGACCAGTACAGCTTGGGAAACAGTGAAACTGGAATCAGACTAGGTCTTAGGGGAACAATTTTGCACCTCTTTGTAATGCGGATTCCCAATTCTTGTGTATGTAATCTATTTCTGTGTTTGTTATTTGTGTCTTTTTGATGTACATTGCCCTGTACCACGCATCACGCCTACCATAATTAATATTTTGTATTTTGTTTCCTTTGGTTTATGTCTCTGTATTACTGCTAGGTAATTGTAGAGACCCTCCTGTATCTTGAATATTTATTTTTATTCTTTTGGTAACTGGGTAAGACCCAATAGGCACAAGTACCTGTTTTCAGAAGTGACCCGGGAGCACTGGGGAAGTTAAGTGACTTGCTCAGAGTCACACAGTATACAAGTGGAGGTTGTGGGAATCAAGCCCATGTCTGCTGCATGTGCCAAGCTCATTCTCAGCTCATTACACTAACTTCTAGGATATACCCCCAGCGCCATTGTATATTGTTCTGACAACCTCCAGTGCTGTGATCTCCCTGGTCAGGCCTGAAAATAGACAAATGGTTTGTCTACTGCACCTACCTGGTAAATAGAAACAAAATAAATAAATCTTCCTAGAGTCTGCCACCCATATGTAAGGCCCGGTAGCAATACACACAGAAACACTGATGACAGAAGGTCTAGCAGCGTACCTCTCAGCCTTTTGTCACTGAAATGAAGGACGTGGACAGCCAAATGAGGGACATTGGCCCTCACAGTAAGGGATGTATCTGCAAACATTGAGATATGAGCTCAAAACACTTGAAACTATTGTATTTACTTGTACAAAGTTTACTTTAGGTCTGGCATCTTAGAATATTATGAATCTCTGCTTCAAAGTCTGAATTTACAGCAACTTGTCTATGGTGGGCAGCATCTCTTCCATGATGGGCTGATGAGGCACACAGCAATTTTGAGAAGTAAAATAAGGGATGTCTCTCAAAATCAGGGACAGTTTCTAGTGGTCTAGCCAGTCTGCCTAGCTACCTACCTAGAGAGTTAAATACTGAGATGGTAACAAAAGATTTCAATACAACAAAGGTAAGACGGATGTCAAAATCCAACTGCATGGCTGGCTCACTTGCACAGCCTCAGTGCTCTGTAATGTCACCTGGATGGTCCTTGTTTGCAAGCGAAGGTTTTCCCACACTGGGAGGCATTTACAGTGGAGCCCGCTAGGACACAACACGTTACTGCAGCGTTCTACAGCAGAGATACTGCGGGAAATGAGGCAATTTCAATGGCAGCCAATCCTTCTTGTCCTGCAGTAACTCGAGACACTGCATTGCATCCTGGCAGATGCCATGGAGTATACGCACAAGAGCACACATGCACTTTAGATCACAATGGAGTCAGTTGTGTTCGCTTTCCCTCGTGGAAAAAGAAGAAAAAGGTGCAGAGGAAGTCACAATGGCCGGGACTTCATGCCTGCACACAGGGAGACAAGTAAGTGTATGTGTGTGTATCTGATTTATCTTAGCAAATTATAGTAGACTAGCTACTTAACATTCTTTTTTTTTATTTTGTATGGTTCAGGGGTTTTTATTTTTTTCTCACAAAATCAACTGCAAACCTTAGGGTCAAACAGCCACCGGGGAAACCTCGGAACTCCCACCATACGTTCAGCACTTTGGTAGGCTTAGAAGTCAAGTCATGTTTGACTCCAAGCTTCAACCTTGACTGGGCCTCAATTCCTTTCTGTGACAGGCCACATTAAAACAAGACAACAACTGGAAATATAAAAAACCTTTTATTCGCAAAACATTTTTTTTCTGTGCAAAGCAGAAAATAAATACATTTTTTACCCTTGTTAGCTCAAGAATAAAACAAAAATACAGTTTTTTTTTTCTCTTTCTCTCTTTCTGTTCTTTATAAAAAAAAAAAGTTGCTCTTTAATATGCCAGGTTAGTTTGGACTGAATTACAAAGGCACAGATGAAATAAAGTACATTTCCTTGTTAATAGTTTATACCCAGCTTCAGACCAGAAAATGCCAGATGTCTGTGGGGTTACTGCAATATAACAACCTGTTCTCTTCTCAACAATACAAAAATATCCATAATCTGCTTTTAAAACAGTATATATTTACAACCATTTTTTAAACCCAGGATCCAGGCCCTCTGACCAGCATGAAATAATTTCAAAACAGTTACTTGTATCAAACTATACAGATCCATATTATATAGATATATAACATCACTCTTTGCAATGCAAGAAGGGAGAATAGAGAGTTAAACCTTCTACCTCCCGAAACATGACAGGTGGATGTCTGGGGCCCCTCTTGGAGGGGAAGGTCAAAAGACTACAGTGCAATCTCTGTAAGACTAATGCTGAAAGCCCAACCTTGGTGTAACAGTAATGTAAGATGCACACTAGAAAACGAAGGTTTTGTAAAAGGAATTCACGTGATTGTAAGTCACTATATATAGCAACCGCTAAGCTCACATGCAGCAGAGCTAGCCTTAGAACTAGAGTCAGTTAAAGGCTGTGGATATGCCCCCCCTCCAGAAAAAAATATCTGCTCGCCTGTTCTGAAATATAGCAAGCATTAAGTCAGTTTTTCTAATAATCCATTTTTGCCCTTTCCCTGTCTCATTTACATAGGTTGTAGAGGGTTGGTGGGGGGGAGAGAGAAGTTTATGTCACATGGGAAGGAAAGCACAGCAGCGCCTGACTTCTCCAATTCTTAGTGAGGATTTCTACGGAATGCATCACCCTCCTCTGGGCAATGTCAGTCAGATGAATGTCTTGCACTCCGTTTTGAAATGTTAAATGTCAAAAGGACAACTTCCCCAATCTCCCTTGGTCTGATTACTTTTGCTGACTGCAGGAAGTGATTTGGGTTCAGCTGTTCGTGCTGTATAAACTAAATGTCTGTACCCACTACCCCAAGCACAGGCTTGAATGATGGAAACAAAACAAACTAAAAAGAAACACAAAAAGAACAAGCACTTCTCAATGCCGAATGTTTGTTTGCTGGTACTGGCATTGGTAGTGCAGGAGTCAGAGAGATGCATAATAGGAATGGCAGTGAAGTACTGAACTAACGCCAACCCCCACCCCTACCCTGCAGAAACTGACAGGCATTGGGGTGTGCCTCTGGGTCAGCTGTAACGCTCACACCATTCCACCTCATCCCACCCTGCAGACAGTGACAGGTGTCATGGTGTGCCTTGGGGTCTTCGGCTCTTACGCTCACCCTATTCCATACGGAAATAAGGTGAGATGGGTGCAGTATAGGAGAATGGGGTGAATATTAGGGCCAAAGACCCCAAGGCACATCTCATGCCAGTCTGTGGCTGCAGGGTGGGGGTGGAATAGCGTCAGCATTACGGCCGAGAACCCCAAGCCACACCCTCGATGCCTGTCAGTCTATACAGGGTGGGGCGTTAACAGTTGGAAATCCTAACGCCCTGGGCGCTTGCTGATAATTCGTTCAAAATTTTCAACATAGGCTTTTTGGGACCTCCTTCATGAACAGTGGCACTGAAATTTCATTAATCTGTTCCAAAGCTTCCATTTGCACAGCAACTGCACCATTCTGTGCCACAGGTGAGAAAACACTTTTTGGCAGGATGTAAAAAATGATAGTTGTACTGTTCATAAGGAGGTGTGCAAAATGGGCAATGTTGAAAATTCTGAGTGGAAATATTACAAATTTGTAAAGTTATGAATGTGCATGGAAATTGCACAATGCGCGCTCGTAAGATAGTCATTTTATGGACTTTTGTTACCAAATTTTTAACACAGGTATTTTAGGACCTCTGCTCATGAACAGTCTCACTGTGATTTTCTTAATCTGTGCCGAACACTGATTTCTCACAGCGACCGCGCTATTCTGTGCCGGAAGTGCAAAAACACATTTCAGCCAGGATGTCAAAAATTACAGCTATACTATTCACAAGGAGGTGTGAAAAAATACTAATGTTGAAAATCTGGAGTGAAAATATTACAAATCCGCGAAGTTACGAGTGTGCGTGAAAAATGCGAAATGCACACTCATAACACAGTCATTTTTTGGAATTTGTTCACCAAATTTGCAACATAAGCTTTGTGAGAGCCCACCTCATGAACAGTGACACTGTAATTTTGTTAATCTGTCCCGAAAGGTGATTCCACACAGTGTCTGCGAAATCACCTTCCGGGACTGAATAACCAGACGACAGTCACTGAATTCATGAGATGGGGTCCCAAGAACCCTATGTTGAAAATTTGGTGCAAAAGTTCAGAAAAATGGCTGAGATATCCACCTAAGTTGAACAAAACCCATTTATGCCATTATACAGCTTACCAGCATTTCTTCAGTTCGCAGTCGGCTTTGAAGAGTGCAGACGTGTTCCCAGTCCACCGAAGATTGTCGTGCCTGACTCCAGAGGTAAGTATGGGGTGGGTTGGGGGTGTGTGGGAGGTGGGGTGTGCAGAAAGTGGCTGCAGGTTGGGAGAGGGGCACCGGACTCAATGAGGGACCGTTTTTCTTTTACAGGAAACAAAAACAATAAAAAAACAACGCAGGAAGGTTTTCTGCTTTTGCAGGTACTTTGGCCCGCTGGGGTGGACTCCCAGCATGCTACCTGAGTGTTTATTGGGGGGGGGGAGGTCTGTAACCAACAGGGATTGGGCACTCTCATCGGCAGAATGTTGGGGGGGGCACATGAGCTGAGAGGGATTGGGCACCCCCTCAGCACACGATAGATGGGGGTTATCGTGCTGACGGGGATTGGGCTACCCCATCGGCAAATGAACTGGAGAGGAAGCATGTCGACAGGAGTATTGGGCACCCCCATCGGCTATAATGGGGACTGTGAGAGGCGGCGGCTGTCCGTCTGATTCCGTGGGGCTGTGAGAGGCCAACAGAGAAGCCGCCACCATGTTTGCATGAAATGGGACACCAGACAATGCAGCTCTAATTCGCTACTGCAGTCAGGGACCGCCCTGCATGTAAACACAGCTGATTATTTAATGGCGAACACTCCCTGATTGCAACGGTCAAATTTCTTTGAGCATAGTGGCACGCTCATTAACTGCATAGTGGCATGCTCCTCTATTGGCAGAGCAGAGATCAGACCCAAAACAGACTGCTGCCATTCGCCAAAACACTGCCGCGCCCCCACAACCCGCTACTACAGCAAGCTGTTGCAATAGGATTTTTGCGCATGCATGCAAGCAAACATAAAAATGGTAACAAACACATTTTAAAGTCAGTCAACATGTACAGAACATCAGCGTTTATAAATAATGCAAGTAGTCTGTCCATCATGGAATGTGAAAATGGTTTTGAAGTTCCCATGGCCAAGTTATTTATCTTCCTTGCGTTGTCCAACTGTGACACAACAGCAGTCATGTTACCACTCAATCTGGTAGCCGGAAGGACTGAAGCACAAAGTTGATATGACTTGCTGTGGTCATTATGTGAGCCAGTAAGGAGTGTGGGCTTCAAACTAGGGTCTTCTGGTTCTCTGCTCCTTCTTCTAGGCACTTAGGCACACTGTTTCCATATTCCTGGACTGAAGTGCATGAACCACTGTCCAACACTTGGCGGACTGCCAGAGTGGCAATTAGACCACTGTCCCTAAGTGAGCCACATCAACAATAAACACAAACATCTACTGTACATAATGCTTACAATTTATATGGTATGTACCTATGTACCCTATCCATTTATAACTCAAACGGTAATTTGGTGGTTTTCTCGGAAGAAAGGTCTTTGTGGCACGCCATATGCACACAGGTCATGAAGTATACGGGACATCTGGTCCTGCTGCAGCTCATCCGATATCTCCAGGTTTCCACTGCTGTAATTCTTTCCCACTGACTCAGTGTAATGTCTGACACCAAACTGTTCAATCTGTAAAATTAAAAAAAAAGAAAAAAAGAAAACCAATGACAGGATGAACTGCAGTCATGGTCCTTCCGCAGCACTAGTAGGGTTTCTTTTTAACAGATGCTGACTGAGAAAAGTCAGTTGAGAAAAGTAAAACAAGCATTTGTCAATGCCGAACATTCGCTTGCAGGTATTTGCAGTGGTGTTTGGCACGTATGGTGCTTTACCCTAATGCCCTGTGCGATTGCTGGTATTTGCACGATAAATTTTCAGCATGACCTTTTTGTTACCCCCATTGTGTGCTACATAGGCGGAAACACTTTTTGGGCAGGATGTGAAAAATGACAGCTGTACTGCTCATAAGGAAGTGTGGTAAAATGGCAATGTTGAAAATCTGGAGTGGAAATATTGAAAATTCGCAAACCTACGAGCGTGCATGGGAACTGTGCAATGCACACTGGTAAAACAGTCACTGTTAGGAATTTTTCAGCAAATTTTCAACATTGGCATTTTAAAACCTCTGCTAATGAACAGTGTCACTGTGATTTTCTTACTGTGTCCCATACATTGATTTACAGCACACCGACTGCCCATTGTACTGCACTACATGGCGGAAACCGCGTTTTAGGCAGGATGTAAAAAAATGACAGCTGTACTGCTCATAAGGGAGGTGTGGTAAAATGGTAATGTTGAAAATCTGGAATGAAAATACTTAAATTGCAAACTTATGAGCGTCTTGAGAACTGCACAACGCATCAGAAACAGTTATTTTTAGGAATTTGTTCACCAAATTTTCAACATAGCCATTTTAAGATCTCTGCTCATGAACAGTGACACTGTGATTTTCTTAATGTCCCATACACTGAGTTCGCACAGCTACCGTGCCATTGTGCGCTACATGGGCGGAAACACGCTTTGGGCAAGATGTGAAAAATGATAGCTGCACTGCTTATAAGGAGGTGTGGTAAAATGGCAATGTTGAAAATCCAGAGTGAAAATATTAAAAATTCGCAAACTTACGAGCGTGCGTAGGAACTGCGCAACGCAGACTCGTAAAACAGTCATTTTTAGGAATTTGTTCACCAAATTTTCAACACAGCCATTCTAAGACCTCTGCTCATGATCAGTGTCACTGTGATTTTCTTAATGTGTCCCATACATTGAGTTCGCACGCCGACTGTGCCATTGTGCGCTACATGGGCAGAAACACGTTTTGGGTGAGATGTGAAAAATGACAGCTATACTTCTCATAAGAAGGTGTGGTAAAATGGCAATGTTGAAAATCTGGAGTGGAAATATTGAAAATTCACAAACCTACGAGCGTGCGTAGGAACTGCGCGATGCACGCTCGTAAAACAGTCATTTTTAGGAATTTTTCACCAAATTTTCAACATAGCCATTCTAAGACCTCTGCTAATGAACAGTGTCACCGTGATTTTCTTAATGCGTCCCATACAATGATTTCGCACACCGACTGCGCCATTGTGCGCTACATGGGCGGAAACATGTTTTGGGCAGGATGTGAAAAATGACAGCTGTACTGCTCATAAGGAGGTGTGGTAAAATGGCAATGTTGAAAATCTGGAGTGAAAATATTGAAAATTCGCGAACTTACGAGCCTGCGTAGGAACTGCGCAATGCACGCCAGTAAAACAGTCATTTTGAATTTTGCACCATTTCTAACATGGTTTGAGACTTCTTCATGAATGATGTCACTGTCATGTAGAGCGTGGCCCAAGGGTGATTTCACGCAGTGACTGTGCAGTGACTGCAAATCACCCTTCGGCCCCAATAACGCCATGACAGTGACATCATTCATGAGAAGGGGTCCCAAAAACCCCATGTTGAAAATCTGGTGCAAAAATTCCAAAAAATGCCTGAGATATGCAACAAAGTTGAAAACCCCCTGTCTAGCCCATTATACAGCTTACCGGCATTTACTCAGTTCACGGTCGGCTTTGAAGAGTGCAGACGTGTTCCCGGTCCACCGAAGATCGTCGCGCCGAGCTCCGGAGGTAAGTATGGGGTGAGGGGGGTGTGGGGAGGATGGGTGCGCAGTGGTGGGTGTGGGTTGTGGGGGGGACTGGAAGAAGCGCCGTGGGACCGTTTTTGGTTTACAGGTGGAAAAAAAAAAAGACTACGTGGGGCGTTTGCCACGTTGGGTGGCTCCCAGTGTGGCAGAAGGATGGCTTGGGGGCGTGGAGCAGGCGGGGATTGGGCACCCCGTCTACAAACAACGGCGGGCGTTTGCCACGCTGGGGTGGGCTCCCCAGCGTGGCACCAAACTGGGGCGGCGTGGCAGGCGGGCGTGACGCGGGTGCTCTGTATGACAGTGGTGGTTTTCTTTGAAGCGAAGACCACCGCTGTCATACACAGCTCCCGCACCCATTGGTGCAGGACCGCCACGCCTGCTCAACGGAGCAGTGGATTGAAAGGGAGAGGCACACCTCCAAAGTGTGCTACTCTCACAAAACGTTCCTTGCGCATGCGCGCAAGCGAACGTAAAAAAATGGGCTATTTCACAACATAACAATTGTCCGGTAAAAATCCAGATATTAAAAATATATGATTTTAGCTCATGTGATTGATGATTTTTCTGATATTCAGATCACACTGGATGCTTGCTAAGAGATCCAGAGTCACTTGTTCTTGGCTTCTGCAGCAGTATATCAGAGTAGGCTTTCAGCGGGTATCAGTGGTACACATTGTCACAACTGTTTGATATGATGCATTGTTAGTTAAAGAAAATATTCAGCATTAAGATCCCTACACCCAAGAAGGGGGCTGGTTCCTATTTTTACTTTTTAATAAAGTATAAAACATTGTATCAGACTGATTCTGTTGACTTTCATGCAGACATTGGCTGTCATCTGCAGTTTTTATAAGCTCAGATCTGATGTTAGCCAGTCCTGCTTGTCTCCTGGGGGTAAGTGCAGCTCTCTGGAGCAGTACCTATCCTCAGGAGGACAACTGGACCAGCAAACAAAAGATCAGCACTCATAAATTTCTAACATGCTCTGCAGGCTATTGGATATCTCAGTGCTGCAGCTCTGTTCTGAAGTCAGCTGCAGTGGACTCTGGAATTTCTGGAAAAGAAAATGTCAGCTTGGAAGTCAGCAGAATCTAACTGATACAGCCTACTGTACTGCAGTAAACATTAAGTACAAAAAATGTTTCTGCACACAAACTGCAAACTGAGATCAGCCCCACACTTGGGTGTGGGGTTCTTAGTGCTGATTGCTCCCCTTTAAAGCACAACATTTGTCTGGTACATAAATATGTATATGGTAAAGGACACAAAAACAGTACAAGCTGCATTTTCAAAAGGGATGATGGCAAAGCTATTCCCAATTTTGATCTGAGCCTGCACCATCTGAAATGCATTAAAACATTTCAATCACTCTGATGCATTTACGAGTTTCTCGGCTTTATAACAGCTTGCATAAAAGAATAACGCCTACGCCATTTTATTTGCGCAAATTGCGGCAACTGCAACAAACCAGGTTTTATGTGGTCTTCCTGTCGAAATTTGCACAACTGGGCTAAAATGGTGCAGCAAATCCCAGACACCCTTTTGAAACACAGAATTTAATGGCAGATAAGGGCTGTCTGGCCCACCCAGTCTGCCCATTTTTCCCTACCTACAGTATCACTGCAGACCACTCTCGATTTCCAGCTCTTTCTCCCCGCTTCCTTTCCACTATGATATCCTTTCCCTATCCAATGCATTCTTGAACCCCACAACAGTGTTCACCTCCACCACCTCTGCTGGAAGACTGTTCCAGGCATCCATCACTCTTTCTGTGAAGTACTTCCTCATATCTCTCCTGAATCTACCCCCTCCAGCTTCATTGCATGTCCCCTTGTTCTTGAGCATCTTTCTTTCTGGAAACATACTCCCCTCTTGCTGCTTATTTACTTCCATGAGGTATTTAAAGGTCTCTATCAGATCCCCCCTCCTCCTCTCTCTGCCAGGGTGTACATATTTAGGTGCTTCAGTCTCTCCTCAAAGGACTTCTGATGCAGACCTTGCACCATTTTAGTTGCCATTCTCTGGGTAGTATCCACTCTGTCCATGTCCTTCTGGAAATGTGGTCTCCAGAACAGGACTTAGTACTCTAGGTGGGGTCTTATCCATAATCTACACAGAGGCAACACCATCTCCATCTTTGTGCTGGTGATACCCCTCCCTATGCACCCCAGCATCCCACTAACCCTCCCAACTGCCTTGTTGCACTGCCTGGTCACCTTTAGGTCATCAGATATGATTACCCCTTTGTCTCTTTCTTGTTTAGTGGTTGTCATTACCTCTCCACACATTGTGTACCTCGCCCCTGGGTTTCTGTGCTGTTCATGCTTTTCACTTTTTCGCATTGAAACCCCAGCTGCCATACCCTTGACCACTTCTCAAGTTTTCTCAGGTCTCTGCTCATTCTTTCCACCCCCCCCCCAAGAGTGTGTACCCTACTGCAGATTTTGGTATCATCCTTAAAGAGGCAGACGTTTCCTTCCAGCTCCTCTGCAATGTCACTTATAAAGACATTAAAGGAGACCAGTCCTAGTACTGATTCCAGAGGCACCTCACTGGTCACTTTCTCTCCATTTACCACCACCACCATCTGTTGCTTATCTCATAACCAATTTCTTACCCAGTTTATCACCTTTGGACCCATCTATAAGCTGCCCAGTTTCCCTAGGAGTTTTCCATGTGGAACAGTGACAAAAACTGAAATCTCAGTGTCAAAAACTTTACTGAGATCTAAATAGACCACATCCAGCATTACACTCTGATCTAATTTTATGTTCACCCAGTCAAAGAAATCTATCAGATTCATTGACATGACCTCACACCCATTGTGAATCCATGCTGCCTCGGGTCTTATCACCTGTTAGATGCAAGATATTCCACAATCCTGTCCTTCAGCAATGATTCCATTAACTTCCCTACCACCAATGTCAGGCTGACTGGCATATAATTGCCATCCTCCCCAAATACAGCCATAATGGTTTAAGCCTACACTCTCTTGTTTCAACATAGCTTTACCCAGCAATTAAAGCATGGCTTACACACCTTTCCTCCATTTTGCTTCTAATTACCTCTCTGAAACTATCCCATTAGGTTTTAAACCCTGAGATAGTCCTAGGATTAATCACCTCACTGGGTAGATTGTTCCCTCTGCCCACCACCCTCTCAGTGAAGAAACATTTTCTGACATCTTTCTTGACCACCTCTCCCCCCTCCCCCCACTTAGTTTAAGGATATGGCCCCCGGTGGCTATGTTGTTCTTCCGCTTACATAACTCTCAGGAGTCCAACTTATAAAGAAACATAGAATATGATGGCAGATAAAGACTAACCGGTCCACCTGATCTGTCTAATGTCCGTGCATGTACTTGTAGGCTTCTGTCATATCACCCCTTTCCTTCTTTCTTCCAGTGAGCACACATTTAAAACTACTCAGGTGGATAAATGTCCTATGCACCTAGAACTCTCAGAACTTTGCATGCAACCATTTTCAAAACTGTGTCCAGAGTTATTTTAGTTTGTTATTTTGGTTGCCTGGGAAAGGAGGGCTAGATAATTCTGTCTATTTTAGCCTTTTCCCAGTGGTGTGTGTGTGTGGGGGGTGCAGATTGGACCTTGGTTAACATCTCATCGGAAAGCAGCACACCCCAGCTGAACAGCATCCCCTAGTACTACACTCAGGTGCTAGCATGTATGGTATGGGCCCACTCCTAGTGTGGGACTAGAACCCCTGACCTTCTGACTGAAGCAGATGTACTACCGATTAAGCCACTCTGATAGCTAACACTTGTTGTTAGAACAACCACAACATTGGTCAGAATTATTGGCCCCAGTGGCCTTCCACAGAAGAAGGTAATCATAGAGTAAGCTAGCCTTTTTTTTTGTCACACTGTTTCTTACCTGCACTATAATTAACTTAAACCGAAGAGGCGTGCTATCTGGAAACTCCTCCCCGAAGCATAACGTCACCACAGATTCTGGGAATCGGCCCTGGTTACTGCGGTACATCTGAAACTCTGAAAGCAAAAATACGTGCTATTAGAGAGAATGTTTCTACTAGACATGCATGTAAAAGCTGCAGTGCAGCTTACAGGAGCAATGCTGTATTTGTATCTTTACAGTTATTTTTGTTTGCTCATTTTTTTGGCTTTTAAGATGCCCCCTCCTCCTGTTTTGAGCCAGCTTCAGCATTTTTTTTTTAATTTAAAATAAATATGAAGGAGGGATCCTATAAATATGGCTTCCTCTCGGGTTTCATCAAGAATCTCTGCTGTATTTAAACACCAGTGTTAAGGTAATGCTAAACAAATTTATACTGAAAAATTATAGCAGACACATCCTGAATATTAATCATAACTATGTATCATTTTTCTAGTGACTAGGATGAACTAGCATGCAACAAATCTGCTCCCTGAATTCATGGGACACTGAGGAAAGCAGGAGCCCACTAAATGCAGGCCACAAAATATTAAAAGGACACTCCAGTCACAGTATGAAAAGGGTCTCAGAAATGTTCTATTCTGATTGACTGTCAGCACTCTGACAGCCTTATATTAATCTCTGTTACACTGTCATGTACAGCCTGATCAGGGGAAAGGGGAAATTGTTTAACCAGGAAAGGCACACTAAACTGAAGCTTGTTTCCAGGTGCAACCTGGGAGCACCAGGAAGTTAAGTGACTTGCTCAGGGTCACACAGTATGCAAGTGAGAGCTGTGGGATTCAAAACCAGGCCTCCAGGTTTGCAGCTCAGAGTCCTAAACCACTGTGCTATATTGCCTCCTTTACCATGGCACATGAATTCTTCCTGTCAGCATTCCAAACTCTTACAGTGCTGAATGAATGGAATGATGCATTCCGATTCGGAACCAGTATTCTTAAAACAATTAGTGGATGCACTACTGTACTTTATTTAATAATCCACAACACATCCACACCAGAAGTGGGTAAATGCCAGCATAACCCACATCCTGGAGTTCATTATTGTGATTATACAACTAGCACTAAGTAAAACTTTTAGAAAAAAATATTGAACAGTTTATATTTTGAAAAAAAATGCTTCTTTTGTTTTTGTAGATTTTTGGAGTGATATGCTTCCTCCATAGAAAAATAGTCCTTGGTTGCTAGGCAGAACATAGAAAGCTGCCGTTATCATCCACCATCACCTGAAGTGTGTGACAATGCTTCTATTTGTTTGCAGTTTCTTCTTTTTTTATTGAATTTGTAAGTTTTCTTTTCATCAGTAGTAGTATCCCTTAGGTAGTTTTAGTAGTGCTTCCCTTGGCAATGTCTACGTAGCTGCAGGGAGCAGCCACCCAGTGGACGGGGTGAACGTGGGGAGCAATCGTGAGCAGCTTCCATTCTTTTTTTTTTTTTATCAAATCAGGAATTTAACATATAGGGCTCGGGGGCTATTTAATTTTATTCTGGAGGACTGTAAACAGAGCTGGGAGGTGAGTAACACCTTAGACAGCATTCTGACTGGTTGTAGGACTTTTTTTAGGAAGTAATCTGTGTGTGCTGTGAGTATTGTGCTGACATTGTGGTCCACAGGATTGGCGTGAGGGTGGTGGTGGGGGGGTTGCTTATACATGGGGTGGTCTGGGGAGAGAGTTGTAACTTTGGTCCACAATCTAGAGCATTTAATGGCAAAGAGTATGGGGAACAGTGAGAAAGGATTTATTTTCTGTTTTCTGTAAAGAGGCTTGTCTGGCTACTGGATCTTTATCCATGGGTTACCATATAATTTGCCCATAGGTAAATACCCTAATTAGCCAATCACGTTTCTAGGAATGTAGACCCCCATTGTATAATTAAAAAAAATGTCCCTCTCAATGAGGAAAACATTCAAAAGGTACACTTCCAACTCCTGTCTTTTGGAATATTTTTTTATAATACTAATAAAAATAAGTCACTCCCAGGAGCAAAATTTACAGTCAGTCACCCCCTAGGGGCAATATGGCATGCAGCTGTACCTTGTACCACATTACACTCCTGGGGTAATTACCAGACTGCTAATCTAACCCATTGTCATGCCTTATTGCTTACTAAAATGCTATAAAAATTAAGATTGTGAACACATGGGACCAGACAAGGGTACCAGATAAAAGGGGTACTGGCTTAAGTTTAAAAAGCAAAAGTTATTTAATATGAGTTTGTCACATTTTCAAATGTAAACAAACTTGCTCCAGTTTTGAATTTACTTCTCATGAAATAGCACAATGCCATAAACGTACAGTAATACAGCTGGAGCTCTCTAGCTCCACGTATACTATCGGATTGCGGCACTGGTGGAGGACTACGGACCAATATAGCATAGCCTAGTAAAACACAGCATAGTGGTACACAGCACTATGTTATTGGTGCTACTTAGGGTTAGTTGGTATGACTGCAATGTTTCTGATATATTACATTCTTGTTTTCTTTCTATAATTTGTCTGTGTTGGGGGGCTCTGTCCCCCCACACCCCTGTTTTAAATACAAAAAAACAAAGGGGGGTGGACAGTCAAGCCTCCCAAATCCAACAAATTAAAGACAAGCAAAGTTATGAGTAATCCGAGCCCATTCCACTCTGTTAGACCTAGCCAGCTCTGTTCCTTGAGACACTGCTTTATTTTCAGAGCATGCATCAGCTAAGTCTCTGCTTTACTGCGCATGTCTTTGTAAGTGCATAAGGAGAATGTGTTAGTTTACACTTCACTACCACCTCCACACTGGTCTAGAAGTCTTCCAGTGATGCTGACGTCAGCTACATTTTAGGCTGTACCTGAACTGGGAGTTATTTTCTGACCTGTGATACAAATTTCCATTGGAAGACCACCCCTACACTTCAGTACTTTCCAACTCTATTACAGTACGCTTTTCAGGAGAACCTAATGAGGCTTTCCTCTAAATCCAGCTGCTGGTTAATGGGGACACAATGCTTTGGGAAAGAGGAACCAGAAGGAGCAGTCCGTCTCATCTAGCAGCTTCTACAACCTAACAGATTATTCATTTATTTTGTTTTTGTTAACCGTGTGAGTGTGCTAGTCAAGTAAATGCCTATTTTCAGTAGCAACCTAGAGATGAACCCAGGGTACCAGCAGAGATGCTGCTTGACAATCTGTCTCCTATTTTTAACACAACTATGTTTATTAGGCTGCAAAGCCACAAGATATGACTAACAGATGAAGGTATTCAGTAGTTTGATTTCTGCGTGTCCTTACTCATTGAAAAATACATTCAAATCCTTTAATGCACACCCTAGAGTAGCTTATTATGCTTATAAAATGGCTCACTGCTCTCACACGTTATATGTTAAAGCAGCTGTACTAGATAATCAGGAAGGGATTATCAAAATTCTGTTTTTTGGCTGGAAGCATGCAGTCATAGTTCGGGTTTCCATATCTGTAAATATTTTTTTCCTAGCGATCTTTAGTTTTTTCGATATTTAAAATTTATTTCCACTGTTATGGATCCATAGTAAATATGACTGCTGCCTAATTTGCAGCCAAACTCCCCCCTCGTGTCGCATCACGTCTTTTGTTTACTTCCGTGGGACCCTCTGCTGCACGTTCCTGCTATCCCTGTGTAGTGCTGCCAGTCATGCACATGTGCAGTTGGCAGCAGAGGGTTCCAATTCAGCATGGCGAGTGGGAGAAAAATGTAAACAAAAACAAAGAAAAATTGAGCAAATTACAGGGTGATAGTACAGCGAATACAAGAAAAATTTCCACGTAAGTGCTCAACAGAGCACAGGAAACAAACTGTTTTTTTTTTTTTCCTATTTCTTTATCCCCCCACAGGGGCCACCAGTCTGCCTTACCTTTCCCATGTCTGGCATCTCCCCAGGTTCATCCGGCCGCCATCTCCTTTTTTGGGCTACCTCTGGCGTCCACATTCGGCCTCGCAGTGACCCTCGTGGTTTGCCCCCCGCGGCGGGGAGGTGGGGAGCACTCCCTCCGGAGCTCAACCCACCCCAGTCAGGATCCAGTACTGCCGCGCACCCTCGGGCACCGAGAGAGTCCTCTACGGGAGACGGCCATCATGCCCCAGTTTTCCGCTTTTCCTTCCCCTGAGCCGGCAGGCGCAGTGACACCAATGGCCACGTAGCGCAAGGCAAGGCCCGCCCACGTCGGCCAATCGGTCGTCAGTTTCCAGCTCTGTGCTTTGTGCTCCCGGCAGCAGTAGTACCTCCGTCTCCACTGGGGTCCCCACTGCACCGGGATGCCCCTGGATCTCCCACCAGAGAGAGGAGCTGTCCTTGGATGCTTGATCCTACTCCCTCCTGCCGACTCCCCAGCAGCCGGGCTCGCTCCTCGAACATCGGTGGCGCATGGCCAGTGTGGCGTGGCATCCAGCGCCTCAACCCTCAGCGCCACCGGGCCGGCCTACAGGAAACAAACTGTTGCAAAATATCTGATTTTTTTTTATCTAGTACTGGTGCATTTTAAATATGATTTTTTACATATAAAATCATCTGTTTAAACACGTTTCAAATGGCAAAATTATATACATGAAAAGGGCTTTTTTGTCTTGGTCATGAGATCTAGTACCTGACTGTACATTGCTACCATTTTAGTGCATGGTCAGGTGATGTCTCTTAGCCAATGACTGAGTTTCAGGATTTTTTTCCAGGACATTTAATAAAGCATGTTACTGTATGACCATGTGACACAGTTCAGCCAATTATGTCTGTAGATGTTCCAATGTCATTTTATAATGGGCTACATTAAATGCACATTAAAAATACAAAGTGGGCCAGCCCGGTGGCGATGAGGGTTGAGGCGCTGGACACCACACCTCGCACCATGCCGGAGACCCAGGTTTGAGAATGGACTCGGGGTCACTGGGGGTCGGAGGAGGGGAGGGAGGATTGAGCATCCCAATGGATGCTCTCCTCCTCCAGGAGTGGGATCCTGGGGTGTCTTGCACGCGTGATGTACCTGTGCCAGTGGAAGTACAGGCATCGGTGCACAGGCGGCTCTTTGAGAGTCGGTGAGGGGAGGACGTTGTGGGCATTTGTCAGTGGCATGTGCCAGCACGCCGTATGACTGGACATCAGTCCTACACGCCAACGCCTTCAAGAGAAGGAGGGACTAAGGGGAGAAAAATAAGAAAAAAAAACTCTCGGGCCAAGATGATGACCAATCCACCTTGGATCGCCTACCCGCAGGATAGATCCTGTTGTGCAGGCACTCCAAGGAGAAGGAGTAAGGTAGGAGGGATAAAGGAGTAAGCCTGGCACTCCAGGGGCAGATTCTGTGGGAGGGACCTGCAGGGATGATCAGAGGTCTGAAGGAGTGGAACGAGGGGGCAGTAAGGTGGGATAAAAAGGAAAGTGTAAAAAAAAAAAAATACAAAGTGAAGTAACAATCAATGTTTCAACCACTAGTTCTTCAAAAGCAGCCTACAAAGAAAACATACAGTTTTAATTTGTTCATACAATAATGAGTGTTGTGCTGACCTTGTAGAAACTGAGTTGTGTCAAAGATTTTGATCACTTCGTCTCTCTCCAGCTTGTTGGGTCTATCCTTAAAAGCTGAACAGTTGCCGCTCCAGAAGACCCGACCTTGGCACAGCCTTTTGATAAACATGCCCTGCTTGTTACTGTATAGCAGGACACCACGCTCCAGGTGTCCAAACAATTTCTTGGTGATTTGCCTCTGGCGATCATTCTGAATGATGTCCGCAGATGGGAACCGGATGAGCTCCAGGGTCTCAGGGCCATAGATTGCCTCACTGTTGATGGGTGGCCGACTCAAAGAAATTCGGCAGCCTTCAGGCCTGGTCGTTGTAGCGTGGCCCTGCAGCTTGCCTCCATAAAAGAAACTGATCACCATCCGGGAGAAGTCTTAAAAAAACAGAATGACAAATACAAGGCACATTAGGTATAGAACTGACCTATAATGGTAAGGAACATGCAACATTTTGTCAGAAGGGTTATCAAAGAAGAACTGTTAGTTATTCTGAAGTTCTGAGTTAAAACACCCTGAAGCTTGGATGTGGTATACTCGGGGGGGGGGGGGTAACATTAAGCGCAATGTTTCTCCCAGACGGTGGTGAACCTATGGAACATTCTGCCACCAGAGACAGTGGCTATGACTATGGTGGCTATGGTGTAGTAGAGTGGGAAGTGGTAATATAGCACAGGCCATCAAGGTAAGCTTGGACAAAGTTTTGTTTACCAAGAGAATCAAAGAGTACCCTGTGTAGTAGAGTGGGAAGTGGATCCCTATAAATTGGTATACGTTTGCACATAATCCTTTTTTTCATTTCTCCTTACAAAATGGAGGGACAGACATTAGAGACCCTAGTGTCCCTTCTGCCCCTCAATTACTATGGTACTATGTAATGTCTGACTGTAGCAATAATGCAATGAATGAGGTCTGGTCATTTCTAGATGCAATAATGAATCCCTTTCACTCTCCAAATGTGCTTCCTTGTATGTACACAGTATTTCTTTCACATTATGATAAAGATAGAAAGTATTTTAAAGCTAACCCAGTAGTACTACAGTAGCGATAAAACTCTCCACACCAGTGATCTGGGTTAGGGAACGGACTCATAGCACTCGGACACCAGCTCAGGGAGGGAGGGAGGGAGGGAGGGATGTTCAAGCATCCCAAGGACAGCTCTTGTCCCTCAGGGGGAACACGTTGTCCTGCTACTGACTGCCACCTAGTGGAAGTCAGTAGTCATTGTACCATGGCTTTTACTCTGGAAGTCTTAAACAAACATCACCCAATTAATACCTGGGTCCAAAGAGCCATATTTCCTAATTGGAAACTGCCACATCATTATAACTCACTAACGATCACCCTCTACTGGGACTCCAGAAGACAATCCAAGCATCTTAAAAAGTACAAGCAGAAACTCACTCCAACCTATTATGAACTACGAATGGCATCGCTGAAACTCCTGCTCCTCCTACTTTTAATATCTGGTGGGATACACCTAAACCCTGGTCCTGTTGCACTGAAGCCGACAAAAACAGGGAAAGTTGGTAGTGGTCTCTCCATTATCACTCTAAATATCTGCAGCCTCCTTCCCAAATTGGCATCTCTTCAAACTCTGCTGGACAAAAACCCTGATATACTAGCCATTGTGAAACCTGGCTATCTCCCAGCACCGGATCATGCGGTCTGCGCAGAGGCTACAATCTTTTCAGACTAAACTGGGCAAGCAAGAAGGTGGGGGCTGTGCTATCTACATAAGGACAACTTCTCCTGTAACGCGGCAGCTTCACCCCCACAAATACGCAGATGCAACTCCTCCCTATCAAACTGCTTCTTGGTGCACAAAACAAAGTTCTCACAGTGGCCGCAGTCTACATCCCTCCAAAGACCACCGTGCCAGTATTAAGTCTGTACTTGATTTTGTTAGTCTGCAGCCTTCTGAAAATGAGGCTCCTCCTCCTCGGGGATTTCAACATAAACTGGCTGCGCCTCTGACACTGGCTCTTACAAAGATGACATCCTAGCAGCAAACCTACTCAGATGGTAACCTCCCCACCGGAAAAATTACAAAACTGGTACAAGCACCCTTATTGACTGGGTTCTCACAAATCATCCTGACCGGATAAAAAACATTAAAGTCCTCCTGACTCCTTCAGTGACCACTCCCCAGTGTCCTGTACCTGGTCTAATAAATTTCTCAAGCCACCCCCAAAGTTATAACAAGCAGAGTATTGCCTTATGGGAATCTTATCAAGTTAAAACCCATCTCCTACAACAGGACTGGGCGCCAATCCTTGAATCAACTGATATTAATACTGCACTAGAATACTTCATTAAATCTTTCAACTCTGCATCGACTTATACACCCCAGTAAAAATGTAAAATCAAAGCGCTATCAAATCCATGGATTACTGCCAAACTACTTGCCGAGCTCAAGGTTGGGACCACCTCTGGGCAGTTGCCAGAACACAGGCTCACCTCATGATACCCTAAAATACAAGCAGGCACGAAATAGATGTACCTCACAAATTAGGCAAATGAAGGCGCCTATTTCAAAAATGCCTTGAATCCACCTGGGGTGATGGAAGAGCTTTTGGGACAACATCGAAACATAATGGGTAAACAATCAAAATCGTCACCTACCATTATGAAAGTTGATGGATCCACCACTCTTGACCCAAAGTCTATTGCAGATGCGCTTAATAAGACATTCACAGACCTTAGTGGGGTCCTCCCCCCAGATTTCTTCTCGGACTTACCTGTGCCTAGCCTAGTAACACAAAACACCCCTCGTGACAAACCACAATTTTACTTCAAGAAAATCAAAGTGCACGAAGCACACAAGTACATAAGAAAGGCCTGCTCCAAATCCAGAACAAGTAGTGACACGCTAGATCTAAAAATCCTGTCTCTAACCCTGGATGAAGTAATTCACCCCCTTGCAAAAATTCTTAATCTGTCACTTTGCCAAAGTCAATTTCCCAACAAATGGAAATCTGCCATAGTTATGCCAGTGCACAAAGGGGGGGGACAAAACCTCAACAGGAAACTATCAACCAATATCAATACTCCCTCCCCTCTCCAAAGCACTTGAACGAATAGTGGCAGACCAACTCTCTGATTACCTGGACAAATACAATCTACTCTGTAATCAACAGCACGGCTTCAGGAAAGGACATAGTACAACAACAGCCTTACTTGATTTCTCTGGAGAAGTCCACTCAGCCCTGGACAAAGGGTGCCAAACAGGTGCAGTCTTTATCGATCTTACAAAAGCTTTCGACACAGTCCATCATGGCCTACTTACCTCCCTACTTTCTAGCCTAGGCCTGGCCGAAGGTCCTTGTGCTTAGGTAAAAAGTTACCTGTCCAATCGGTCACAGGCTGTAAAAATCTCTAATGAACTCTCCGACTTCAAACCAGTTCTCTCGGGTGTACCACAGGGATCAATTCTTGGACCGCTCCTCTTTAGCCTGTTCCTTAACTCCCTCCCAGACATCTGCCAGGAGAAAATAATCTTATACGCTGATGATGCTGTAATTCTCTCATCCCACAAGGATCCAAACTCCCTATGAAAAAGCCTGCAACTTGCTTTCTCTAGTGTTGAAAGGTGGTTCCTGGATAGTAAACTTGTGCTAAACCACAATAAAACAAAAGCCATGCTCTTCTCCAATCACCAAAACAAAAATAGGCATACTCCACTCACCATACAAACCTCTGCGGAAATTACACTGGACCAAGTAAATACTTTCAAATACCTTGGCATCACTTTTGACCAAGGGCTCACCTTGCAACCCACATTGACAACACTTTCTGAAAACAGTGAACCAGCATGTGGAATACTATTCCGTAACCGTCAATTTCTAAATCAAAGCGGCATTAAGAATAGCTATACAGAGTTCCATAATCTCAATCATTGACTATGGCCTTATTATTTAGCTCAGCTACCTCCACTGCTCTAAAGGCGTATCTCAATCACTCTAAATAAGGCCTGCCGGCTCCTCCACGAGGGCTCAAAGACTGACTCACACGTGTGATCTGTACTATGAATCAGGCTGGTTGAACCTATCAAATCGTCTTATTTATCTCACCTGCACAATGGCAAAAAATATATCTTGGACTGACTCCATTATGTATTCAAAACCTACTCCGACTGAATCCTGGCTCCGACCCTCCACCAGATCTGAGCGCCAACCTTTCCTGGTTCGAGATGCGGACTGCACAGGGACAAAGATCTTTCGCATACAGGGCCCCGACATGGTTCAATGCGCTTAGTCCACCTACTCTATCCTCAACCTCGCTAGAAGCTTTCAAATCCATGCTCTATGCCCACCTCACCACCACTAGCAACTGTGATTGCGCTAGATAAAGACTACTACTCCCTCCATGTCCATCCTCACATCTGGGGCCTTTTCCTCCCTGACTAATGAACCCTCTGGTACCTCTACTACTTCCTGTCTCCCACCCAAACTCACTCCCCCTTTTTCCTGTCCCCTCTCACTTACTCTCCCGCTCACCACCTTTCCCTCCTCTCTAGCCTCCTTTTGGCGCCTAATGATCACCCTCTCCCTGGAAGTTTCCTTAACCTCGAAATTGTCTACTCGCTTGACCCTGTTATAGCTTGTTTTTCTATGAAACTTAAAAACGTTACTGCCTTAAATTGTTAATAGCAAATTTATGATGTAACTTTCCTGTCTGGTTTTACCTGTAATGTGTATCGTGCTTTGTTAAATGTTCTTTGTGACGTGGAACCTTTGTAAAAGAGCCCTGGCTCAAAGGTATTAATTCCTAGACTAATAAACTAAACTAAACTAAAGAACATGGTTCAAATGTGACAAATTCTGAAACCTATCTTTGCTTACAGGGTAAGAAATACCATGGTGGCTGTATCAAATAAGAATGCTCTGAAGCAGCTGATTCTGCTCTGATTTTAGGATTTTGGATTTTAGGAAATTCCAAATCCTAATCTGATTTAATTTCAAATCCTAAAAGGACCTAAAAATCAGGTTTAGAATTTGGATTTGAAATCCTAAATCTTAAAGAACTGGTGACATGTTCAGGTGAACTTTAACAAAACATAATATTGAGGCTCAGTCCAGCTTGTATTTCCCATTAGTTCTGTATTTGTTCTCCCCATTACAGTATTTATTATTGAAGTCATCTGTATGAAAACGGGATTTCTGTTCCTGAAGCGTTTATCTATTCCTGCTGCTTTCTCCCTACCTGAAGTCACAGAGCACTGCTTGTGACCTCACAGTTACTCCCATAGCAACAGACTGATGTCACAACAGAGAATTATGACTTGGAGTAGGGAGTAAGCTACCGAGGCAGATGAACTCAAAATAAATTCTAAGGGACAATGATCATATATTCAAACACATTTCCTTAGTAATAAATTATAGGAAGGAGAACTATATAAAATATAAATGGAATGCAACCAGAATTGTTCCTAATTATTATGTTTTTTAAAGCATTTTTTAAAGCATTCTTTGAGGCGTCAGTAGCTCTTTAAATGCCTGTATAAAAACAGAATTTAGGATCCCGTTAGGATTTTCGGATTGCAAATCCATAAATCCTAAATCCAAAAATCGAGTTTGAATCTGAAGAATCTGATTCCGTGCAGCAGATTCTGAGCAACCCAATCAAATAACCCTTTTATAGCACAGGTTACCAGTACAACAAGACTCTTTGCAAATGGTATTTCAGACTACAGAAGATTCAACCTCAGCAATCCAAAGATGAATTTAGAGATGTGGAAAAGTTTAACTTTGCCAGTGAAGTTTCCATGAAGTGGGAAAAATCTGCACTTCACGGAGCTTCGAGAAATTTTCCCAGATCTGAGAAACTTCGACTTCACCTAAACCACCAAGTCTTTGCCAAGAAGTGCGAATTTTGCTCCGAAATTCCGCGCTTATAGTGAAACTCGCACTGCTTGTCAATCCGCAGGCTCCGCGGAATTGTGTGGCACTCTGTAAGTTAATTCGCAGAGTGAAGTTTGCCAACTTCGCCCATCTCTAGATATATTTAAAGCAGCAGTGCACGTTAGTGGTGAAAATGTTGACCTAAAATTTTCCATTCTGTTTTAGTTGTCCCTTATCTCCTGTCTTGTATAATCCCTCCCCCCCCAACACACACATGCACATTTTGAGTTTCTTTAACATTTTTGTTCCATCTGAAATAATAAAAGGAGCATGCCTTCTTACATGGCTGAGTTCAGGTTTTCAACAGTACTGCAGAAAACCACAGAACGGTCGCACTCCAGAGGCAGTGCGGTGGATCAAGAATGGTGCTTGCAACCATGGACAGGCATTACAACAATTTATTATGTAAGACACAATGCAGTCTAAAAGATCCACACCACATCAGTAGAAAATGTGCAAAGCGACGAAGCATCTGGGTAGCAGTCCCAAGCTGTTTTCTACTTGTGTGGTGTGGATCTTCTATACTGCTGTGTGTCTTACACAACAAATTGTTCTAACACCTATCCACAGTTGCAAGTGCCGTTCTTCATCCACCACATTGCCTTTGGAGTGTGACTGTTCTGTGTTTTTCTGCAACTAGATTTGGCCAAGCTAAGCCCTTAGTCAGTGCCCCACCTGCACCGGTGAGAGCTGTAATCACTTGGTTCCTGGTTTTCAACAGTAGTCTCTGCCGATTCTGAATGTCCATTGCTCAACATCACTTCTCTAGTGACAAAATGAACTAGCATGCAGCAGAAACAGCTCCACGGCTTTTATGGGACAGCAAATGTTCAAAAATGAATACCTGGTCCAAAACATAATAAAAGGGAGTGTTCCTTTTAATATTTTAATGTAGAAAGAGGGTTAAAGCAGACTCAAAATGTAGGAAGAATGGTATACTAGACGGAATGTACGGGACAATATAAAATGAAATAAAAAAGTATAGGTCACAATGTTCACTGTAACATGCACAGCTGCTTAAAACTTATTTGGAGAAGTACCATTCTGTATCCTTTCAGAAGAATAAAGATAGAGTGGGCTTTAGACACTGGCAGGTATTTAAAACCCTTTGGAAACACAACAGGAAGGAGGCATTAAAGACCTATGATTACAGCTTTACCTTGCAAACCCTGGAGGTCCCCTGGTTCAACTCCCACCACCAACTCATTATGTGACTTTGGGCAAGACATTTGACCTTCCTGTACTTCAGTCTCCCCAAGTGTAACTTCAAAGCACAAGAGGTACCACCCTGTGTGCTGCACCTGGTGTTGCCAAGCAGAAAATATCTGAAGACCACAAAACATTTTGCCCCGCCAGCTGTAACACTGGGGTAGAAGCAGAACCCCACTGGAATTGAGATGCTGCATCTCAGCAAGGCTAGCCATGGTGACACAGATAAGGTTTTCAATATGCATGAAACACTTCAAAAACAAAATCAGCCTTGACTGTGCAGCAATGACATTTATTACAGAATGGCTACGGACTAGAGGTATGGGTCAGATTTTCCAGTTCTGCTAGGCCAGGCAAATCAGAACCAGAACCAAAAGGGTAATATAAAGTAAAAACAAGTGGTGACATCAGTATAAAAACTCGAGAAACATGAGAGTTATGTTAAACAGCAGGTCTGGATCTGCTGCACTGAAAGGGCTGGTGTGAGCCAGTGGCATAATTTCTTCCTCCATCTGTTCCCTCCCACCCACCAAGCTACATTGCATTCTCATGCAGATGTGATATTTTAGTCTGATCTGTGCAACAAATGTATGCCCTGTAAAAGAGGAAGAAAAGACGTGCACACATACAAGCAGTGCTGTATGTTTCCTTCAAAATAAGTGACGGGCATCTAACTGCTGGTACTGTATGTGTTATGTCTTCAAGTGACAGTGATAACTAGATTAGTAACAGTGGGATGGGGCATGCAGTAGCAATAAGACACGATAGAGTGTACATTGAACAGATATTACCGCACGCCCAGGGGAGTAGTATGGCATTAGGCCGCAGGTCTCTGGAAGTGCATTAATATCTGTTCATTGCACACCCTGGAGTGTCTTACTGAACTTATAAAATGGGTTTCTTATTTTAAAAATATTTTTCTCACTCTAAAAAGCTATAGTTATGTGTTTAAAAGCATAAATAATTGTGATAATTTGAGGTAAAATAGTTCTTCTGCTTCCTAACTGAATACGTCATTGCATTTTGTTATAGGGAACTTGTTCTATTGTGGCATTCATAGTTCATCTCTGATAACAACTTAAACTGCACCCCCCCCCCCCCCAAGAATTTGTGGCGCTACAGCTACAACTATTGCTGCTGCTCATATGTGGGAGATTTTCATTTAAAGAGCTGGTGACATGTTCAGGAGCACTTTAACAAAAGATAATATTTAGGCACTGTCCAGCTTGTATTTACCATTAGTTCTGTATTCCTCCTCCCCATTATTTTATTTTTTTTTTATTTAATCTTTTGTTAACCAGGTGAGTGCTATGAGCCAAGGCCCTTTTTCAAACATGACCAGGGACCTTAAAAAAAAATATGTCATGATGTTACAGAAAAAGAAAAAAAATATCATAACATACATACATATCAAATTTATTGTTTAATAGTGAGGTCATTTGCATGAAATCATGATCTTTGCTCCTGAAGAGTTCATCTATTACTGTTGCTTTTTCCCTACCTGAAGTCATACAGCACTGCTTGTGACCTCACAGTTACTTCCATGGCAACAAATTGTGATGTCAAAACAGAGGATTATGACTTGAAAGTAGGGAGTAAGCTATAGAGGCAGATTAACTCAAAATGAACTGTAAGGGACAGCCACTCATATATTCGTGCACAATTCTTTAGTAATAAATTATGGGAAGGAGAAATATATAAAATATAAATGGAATGCAAGCAGAATTGTACCTAATTATTATGTTTTTTTAAGTTTTCTTTGAGGTGTCAGTAGCTCTTTAACTATACAAGACGTGCACTTTCCGATGAGCCTATGAATGAGGAGTTCATTTGGTTAATGTCATGCTGAGGTTGCAGGCGGGGAGTAGAATGGGCAGCAAGCAGTATACACACACACACACACACACACACACACACACACACACACACACAGACACACAGCACTGTGTGACACAGAGCACTGCCACTGCCTCAAAGAATGAGAGCCTCACAGCAGGACTGCATTGTAAAAAAAATAAATCAGTGTCTCATTAGAATGGTGGATTTTCAAAATCTCACTCTGTACCGTTATTCCCATTCTGGCTGCTCTGGCTCTCCCACATTTGAGCAGTAATTGCCACAGTGCTGCTCCACCAACCCTGTTGCACACAAGCTGGAGTCGAAAAGAGGGTTAAGCGCAACATCATATGATAATTCATTCCCTGTTTAACTGCCGAGAATGTCCGTGGAGTCGGAGAAGTGGCAGCAAAATGAAACAAGAAAAAGTCTCTATTTATGAGCTGTTTAACCAATAATTTATGTCCCTTCTTTATGTAAAAACAGTTAACAAATATGCTTAGTGAGGGGATATGTGCTGTTAAGTTTTCCTCGCTAAGATAGAAAAAAAGTAGCTGAATTTGAAACTCCACCGTTCTAATAGCACACTGATTTTTTTTTTTTTTTACAGTGCGGTCCTGCTTTTGAGTACTTGTTATTACCTGTGTATCAAATGGATTTAATGCACAGGTAATAACCAATCAGAAAGTAGGATTTTTTCTCTCCTTTTTATAAGAAGAAAAAAGATGGCAAGCAGAGTCATCTGTGGATGAACAGAACAATGTGACTTGTGCAGTGCACAAACAACAAAAACAACCACACTCAGTCAAGCTTACTAAAAAGGGAACCTTTTTAATGTTCCTGGGGATGGCAGCATAGCCTAGAGATTAGAGTAATGAGCTGTGAATGAGCTTGGTACATCCAGTAGACAGACCTGGGTTTGCTTCCCACAACCTCTACTTGCATACTGTCAGACTCTAAGCAAGTCACTTAACCTCCCCAGTACTCCTGGGATGCCCCTGAAAACAGACACCTGTGCATTGTGGGCTTTACCCAGCTACCAAAGAATTTAAAATAAAATAACAATTCTGAAACAAATAGATGTTCTGTGCTACACCGTCTGTAAACAAAAGCTGTACTTCTTGTTAAAACTGTAATTCAGTGTGGGTGTGCTGACTTTTAGAAATGCCATTTGTTCAACACATTCGGGGAAAATTTGTAGCTCTTGATGGAGAAATTATGTCACCTTTGGTGCTGAACGTCTTTTCTACTGGTAAAGTGGTGGACAGACAGCCACTTGAGCAAGAGGTTGCCAAATGCATCTCTTAGACTTCCACTACAATGAAGGATCTGCCTCAGGGTTGGTGTCTCTGGGTTCATTTTGGAACTGCTGCAGTAAACTTTCTTTCAGCAGTGAAGTCCTCTGGGTGACAAAGTTGGTGAATGTGGCCTTGCTTTTTTTTTCAGTGTGGCTTAAACAAATCCATATATAGTATTTTGGATGTGGTGGTGTGTGTGGGTGTGCGTGTGTGTGTGCTCTTCTTGTGCAGCTGTGCTAGACAGGCACAGTGTACCTCTCAACCTTCTGTCACTGAAATGAGGGACACCAACAATTAACAATGAGGAACACTGACTCTCATAATGAGGGACACATTCTAGAACATGGCAATACAAGCTCAGAACACTGTGGGAGCCATGGTATTTACTTGTACAATGTTTATTTTTGGTTTAGAGTCTTAAAATATTATGAATTCCTGTTTTAAAGTCTGAATGTAAAGCACATTCTCTGTGTGAGCAGCGCCTCTTTTATAAGGGATGGACGCGAGACAGAGCAAGTCTGAGGGGTAAAATGAGGGGCATCCCTCATTATCAGGGACAGTTGGGCAGTATAGAGATAGGCACACTCCTGAATGTTACAGTATGGAAACAGTATGTAAACTGGCACTTGTACCATGTGTCTGAAGACAGCTTCTCTGTAATACTGGAGGAAGCGAGCCTTTCAAGAAGGTCTGGGTCACGTGCCTCTCTCTGATAATGTGCTGGTTATACTACTGTGAAGTATGAGGATCCTGCACAAGGTAGGCATGAGTTTAATGGACTGCTGCTGCACGGCTACTTTTACAGACACAATGCACACAACCTCATTCTTCTTGTCTTCAGCCACTTAGCCTGCTAATTTTTATCCCCAGGTCGCACCTGGAAATGAGCTTCTGCTCATGGTGCCTTTCCCAGTCATCAACTTTTAAATGACTAAATAGATAAATTGTCCTTTTGTCATTGCATGGTACACCTGCTCACTCATTTTGCTGTCATTTGCACTTTGTAACTTATCACAGCATTCCACGTTTTTTATTGCTCGGTGAATGCTTGTAATCTGTGCTCCCAATATCCCTGTCCCCCTTGGTCGCACCTGGAAGCGAGTCTTGGCTCAGGGCACCTTTCCCGGCTAGCCGATTTTAACTAAAAAACTAAATAATGAGGATCTATTGCAATATAGTGCCAGACCACCTGTGGAGCTCTTCAATGAATGTTTGTGCCAGCTGCATTAAATCAGATGAGTGGGTCATTGTAAAGTGTTTTTTTGGTGAAGTAGAAAATAAACTCATTAATAAAAGAACTGCATTTTTACAGTGTGGCTGGGTCAGAAATGAGTCTGATTGGTTGTGACCCGACTCTGGATTGGGCTAACCCAAACCTCTGACTTGACCCTGTGTACACCCCTACTATGAACTTCAAGACCAAGGGCACTCACACATGAAGGTAAGGTCACTGTAACAAGGTATCCCGTTTAGATCGAGAAGAAAGAGCCTTGCGGTGGAAAACCACAACATCATGCGCGGTTCAGAGTTAATTTAAGTTTAGTGTGTTTTTTGATGGTGCACTTTTGGGGTCTCCGTGAGGCACATGTTTTGACCAGATGGGGTTCACCTGTGCTCAAATATGTGTGAACCCTGTAACAAAGTAGAAAATAAAAAATACTGTTTTGAAAAGAGGGGTTCTGGGATTTTTGTTTTGTTATCAACATTTCCTACAGTTCTGTTAACACAGACCAAGTATGTTTCCACAGTTCTGGCTATCTGGACCCATCAAGAGTCCCACAATTCCAAGCATTTTACCAGCAACACCATAAGCCAGTGGCCTTGTATACAAAGTGGGTAACTCAAACGTGGAGGGAACACTTACAAGGGGAAGGAGGACTCTCATCAGTTTTGGAACGTTATTTTATCTCAAACTATTTAAGTCCAAAGGGGAAAATACAGCTAGGGGTCCAGACATAATGCTGGCACTGTCACTGATTGTAAATTAACCCAGAGTTGCAACAGATTTGAAACATGTGAATGAGATTTTATGTGGGCCACCAGACTGCAAGCTGTTATCTTATTTGTTAATGGTTCAGATGTAATATTTGTTAATGGTTCAGAAATAAATTTAAAAAAAAATTATTTCTACCATTTACTTTTTGTGACTTCATAAACTGAGGCAGGCAGTTCAATTCTTGCCAAGTAACATAACCTTCCCGTCCTTCAGTCCCTTGACTGTAAAACTGGGGAGAAACAAGACCCTCTGGAGAAGAACTGAGGCTAGCCAATGGGAACTTCAGGATGGCCAGGAGGATGTTCTACTTCACTGAAAGGGTGGCAGAGCCATGGAACAGATTACCGGTGCAAGTGGTGGGGTTAGTGGACTATAAAGGCTCCAAAAATATCTGGGAGGGGTATAGAGGACTGATAATTCCAAGAGGAGGAGGAGGAGGAACAGCTGGGTTTTTTAAAGACATCATGGCTAAAAAACCCTTTAAGATGGTAGGTCAGGGGCATAGATAGCAAACCACAGGTAGACTGGATGGATGCTTGGTCTTTATCTGCTGGCAATATTTATGCTATTATGTCCCACCCCCACACCCATTACCCTCCCCCAAAACCGGGAGACTACATTTCAGCTATGCAATGCTGGGTATGCAAGTAGTAAAAAGAAACACTGGATAAAATATAATGTTGAGAAATACCTGTTTGATAAGCCCCATATCCTGAACACTCAGGCGACAATGCTGGTACTGTGGAAAAAATCAAAGAGAAGAAGAAAAGGTCATGGTCAGTATTCTCATTACACAAATCGTCCTGGAACGGCTTCTGATTGAACAGCTTTTTATTTACTTATTTATTTATCATTTGTTAACCAGGTAGGTACACTAGACAAGATAGTTGCCTATTTTCAGGTACGACCCGGTTTTACCCTTAAAGATGTATAAAAGATACCTAAAACTTTTCAAAGAGTCATAAGATCTATTCTACAGCAGCATACTCCTGATCCCACAGGGAAAGAGGACTGTCCCCTCCCGGAGCTACCTATCTTGTGTACTGTGAGTAAGGGATAACACAGGACAGAATGTGGGTTACATTTACAAAGAGTAAAATGCAAAGACAAACTCTCTGGAAAAAGACATTGTAACTGACCTGAGCACTTATGCTGCAGTAAAGTATAATCCTGTGATTAGATTCCACCAATCATAGCAAAGGATTTAGCTTTCCCATTTTATAAGTAAGCAATAACACATGATAGGGTGTTGTAGTCATAAGGGATTATGTGCATGTCTCCAGTGGCTGTGCATCTTGTGCCTCTGACTACCGGAGAAGTGCATATGTCACCTATGACTGCACACCCCAGAATGCGCTATAGGACATACAAAATGGGCACTACCATAACTATAATATGAACAGAAGCAGGCCCAGTGGTGCTGGGGGTTAGGGCATCGGCCTTACCTTGTGCCATGCCGGCGAAATGAGTTCAGGAACGAGCCCAGGGAGCTGAGAGTCGGTCGGGGAGGAGAGAATTGAGCATCTGACAGACTGCTCTCCTCTCCTGGCGGGGGGAGGGGTCCTTGTTCCGCAATGCTAGTGGCGCCCAGTGGAGACTGGGGGCACAGCAGTTAGGTACCATGCAAGAGGGATGACGTCAGGTGGCCAACATGTGACGTGGACGGGAACACGCACGACATGCGTTGGGTGGCACTGCACATCCTATGTTGGTGGAGGACAGAACAAACAAGGAAAAATCCCAAGCACTTGGGAGGCGAAGGTGGATGCCCAGTGGCGTGCCCACATGCCCAGTGCCGTCCCGAGTCCCAATTTGACTCTCCATGGTCCCCTGCCTCCTCCCATAAGGGCCAGCAGGAGAGGAGGGAACCCAGCATACCCAATTTCTTGGTCAGGTTAAGAGTTCAGGCATGGGGTGGAGGCAAAGACTGAGTGGGTCCACTGGAGAGATATCCCGGTGCTGGTGTCGAGGAGAGATAAGCAGAGTCAACAAATAAAATTAAAAAAATATGAACAGAAGCTATATAGTCAGCACAGGAGTGCCATCATAAAATAATGTATGGTCATGTGATGTCTCTTAACCAATGAGGTTACTTGATTTTCATAGCCTGGTTTATAACGTAGCTTCATCCATAAACTGGAGTGCGCTATTCACCAAACAAAATGGTAGTAGTTTTACTGGAAAACTTAGAATTCACAGTTTTGCTTTTTCTGTGCCGAGGGGAAAGGTTGTATTATCCCATCCTCCATGTAACTATGTTGTGACCACTTGGGAAGGGGGAAGTAACTTTACTGCAGCTGATGTTCCAGACAATCAAATTAAGTATCTGTTAGTTTTCTTTTTCAGATGAGGGTTTATTACAAAATACTGTACAGAAAAAAATCTTCAAAACAATTGGATGTATACAGGATCATGACATGTAGCTTCAAAATAGGCTACAAACAGAAAAGAAAAACAACACAATCTGGTAACTGATTACAAGAAAGCACTGTGCAGTGATTTCTTACCAGGACTGGCCTGCTGTGACCACCAGTCATGACTTGGTTGGCTTCTACAGTGATCTAGTGGTGGAGAGGGACTTCTCTTTATTATACGGTAGTCTTCTACAGCAGCCTATCAAGTAGAAAGGGAAAGTTAGTGGAGTTAAGCAGCAGATGGTGGGAACTGTGTTGTGGGCTGGGGTCCTTATACAGTACAGTACTTACAAATCATGGGTGTAAGAATCAACCGTGACACTGGCAATCCCCAGGATCAAATGGGGACCCCTGACTGAGCTTTTACTGTTCTTTTTTCCCCCCAACAAACATTTATTTCCTCCCAAGGCACATCTCCATCTTCTAGCCTGGACAACCACCCAGACCCCCAATGCATCTACAGCATTCCTCCACAGCCCAATCAAAGATGGGACCCTCCAACCAGGAAGCACAGTCTGCTAAGGGGTGGGGTCCATGGCGTGGGCCCTCGAGTGCACCCTAGCTGTCATTCTGACAGTCTCGGAGTTTTTCTCCCCTTTACTTCCCTGCCTGCTTTCTACCCCCCATGCACTTGATGGCACTACTCATGCTACTGTCAGTGTTAAACACCGCAGCAGATCCCTCATGCAGCAGCAAGCTCCCTGGCCTGCCATAGGGGTCACTGTGGCACTGGCAGCCACATCATTCCTCAGGCTTTGAAGTGCTGGTGTTGGCAGCACTATTTCCCAGCCCCAACTGCCCTCATGTCCCAAGTTCGCTCCCAAGACTGAGTCGCAGACTTGTCAGAACAGCTGCATTGATGGGTGGCCCTAGCTTTTATTATTCTTAAAGGAAAACAGTCCTTAACAGAGAAAGTGCAGCAGCTGCTACAGAAATATCCAATTAGGGCTTTTAGCTATGAACTAAATTTTTAAAGTACCTTTTAAATCTGTTACTACATTGTAGAAGAAGCCGACCGTCCTTTCAACAGACTCGCCTAGGGCCATCTAGTACACACCATGGGTATTCCTGCGCATGGGTTATGCTAATATAGGTGCTACAAACTCTAAAATTAGCTGGTAGCACTCATTAGAATAGTTTGTGCACAGGAAATCACCTGGTTTGCACAAGACGGCTGCTGGAAGTCTGCTGAAAGGATAGTCAGCGCAGTTCATCTACAATATAATAAGAGATGTACAAAGTTCATTAAAAAGCCCTGTTAAGACATTTCTGCAGCAGCTGCTGCACTTTCTCTGTTTAGGAGTGTTTTCCTCTAATTGCCTCAAGATCCTGCACAATGAAAAGAGATTCCTCCTATAAACCATTTGTTAGTCTATAATGCACCCAAGAAGTACTATTATCCCACAACTGCCGCACCCTGGAATGCCTTATTGTGAATATATATTGGCTCCTCTGATTATTAGTTTTAAAAAGATGTCATAAGGTACAGTAATTAAATACTTCTGTGCAGTGCTGCTGTACTGGAATAACGCACGGTCATGTGATCAGAGGCCACCCTTCGCAGAGCAGGATCTTCCCAAGCCATTGCAAAATGCAGCACATACATTAATAAAAGCAGTTGTATTCATAATTAGAAATCCCTATCATCTCGTTCCCTCTTCTAATAAAGATCTTTATTTAAGTTTTTAAGCTACAATCCAGAAAAGCAAACCAACCTGATCAAACAGTGGAAGGACCCTATTATCACAACTTCATACAAAGAATCAGTAACATACATACTGTACAAACCACCAGGCAGGATCTAAAACAAGGAGAACATTACCACTATCTGTAATTAGTAAATGTATCACATGGCAAGAGGGGCCAACAGGAAGTACACATCTGGTAACCACTGTGGCATTCAAGAGGAAGCTGCACATAAGTGTACAAGGGGACAGGAAGGCGCACAGTACCTCCTTTCAAGCTGAGGTCAGAGGCATAACCGGGGAGGAATGATGTAGGGGAAACAAAGAGTGAACAGAGAGGGGGTGGGAGAGAAACATGAGCATGGAATAGTGCCTGTAATCTCTCTTTACCACCTCAGCCAATCAGAATCACTGAACCCTCAACATGAGAGACACTCACACAGATATAAGTGACTTTCATGCTGCGTGTATGGTTATCATCATGCGTGCTCAAGATCTAAATGGCAGCACTCTATTCAATTTCAGGATAAATATATGTGCTGCGGAATTCAATTTAAAGAAAAAAAAGGATTTATAATGTGTGAATACATTCATCCCGGCTCTCTTACCACCTGACCATAAGAGTGGTTTCACATGTGTTCTCCAGGAGACAGAACAACCCAGATTAGCTGTTATGAATGTTAATACCACCACTGAGGCCACTCTTATGGTTATAAGAGTGGTCTCATGTGCCTTCTTAGGGTATGAGAACCGCAAACCGAAGGTGAAGCAGTTTGGCCTAGTGCTACAGCACAGAGTTATGCACTCAGAGATCCGGGTAAGAATTCCACTACTGCCAATAACTCAGTGAATGAATCTAAACAAGTCATGTAAGCACATATGTGCTGTTTGAATCACCCTGCGCACCAAAATGTCAGCACCATTCTCTCTCCTCCATCCCATGGATTGTAATGTGCTTTGGGATACAATTTTCATGACAAGAGCTGTAAACAACCCAATTCCTTTACTTCTCCCAGAAAGCACTACTTGATTGCTTTCTGAGCACAAGACCTAAACAGACGGGCACAACCTTGCTGAATACCCCAAACTACAAAGCTGCCTAAATATCTCACCAGATTTTGCCCCCTTGAAGTCTGATCACTTAGCCAAACATTTCGGACACTATCAGTCCTCCCTAGATAGCCTCCCCCTGCCATCAGTATACAAGCTGTGCCTTGAGAATGCTACCTGAGACACATTCAACATTTTGTACAGCATACTGACTCATCGCACAGCATATTGATTTATCCTTTCTTGTGAAGCAGTGGGGGAACCTGATGGACCAAGTGTCCCTTCTGACATTAAAGTACTATGTTACAATGACATCAAAAATGTCCTCTGAGAATTTAAACTGAGAAGCCAGAGATCATAGGCCCCTACCTCTTGCAGCAGCTCGTCAATCTCCGTCTGACTGCACTCCATGTCCGTGACGTCACTGCAGCTGCTACCATTCACAATCAAACTGGATTTGCCTGGTTAAAAACAATTAAAAAAAGAGACAAGTGTAAATAATTTATGGAATGAGCAAGGCTAACCAGTGGTAAAATTCCAAGATGGAGAATTCTATAGCTTGCCTAATTATGAAAAAAAAAAATACATCCCCACCACAGCATGAATATTTGGGCCCAGATATTCAAACTGCGCCAGGCTGTGGTGCAAGCTTGGGTGCAGCTCAACTTGGCTGCACACAGGAGTGGCCTGGGCGATATTCAAAGGAGCTGCGCCATGGTCCAGCAGCTTGGAATATCGCACCCTGGCCACCCCCACTGTGCATGGCGCAGTGGCACTGCGCCAGCGCAAGTGGCCAGAGTGCAGCATGGAGATGCGCTAGTACAAGTGCCATTGTGCCATTCACAGCACCTGCGATATTCAAAAGGTGACATGCAAATGGGGCCATAATTTATGCAAGGCGCACATGGGGCCATTTGTATGTCATTATGGCCCCATTTCCATCCCATTAGCATGCAGGTGCGCCGATCCCCGATGACTTGCGCCTGGCGCCCTGCCAGGCAGCAGCCGTCGGGGACCGACGCCCCCTGCAGCCCCATCGCGGGCATTTATTAAAAGATAAAGTCTCCGTCCAATATCTCTGGTGGTCCAGTGGACCGAATGCTGCCTGATCGCGGGCATCTGTTTACATGAACCCCCCCCCGTCCAATATCCCTGGTGGTCCAGTGGACCGAATGCTGTCTGATCACGGGCATCTGTTTAACAGAAAATGTCCTATTACCCTGGTGGTGTAGGGTAGCCCCCTCCCCACCGCCCACTGAGTCTCACCGTCCTGCTCCCCCGGTCAGCCAGCGGGCGGCAGCACCCACCACCTGCTGCCCGCCGCCCGCGACTGACACCGGTGAGGCTGCATGCCCGTGGTTCTGGCGTGAGCCAATGGGCATACCCAACCTACACATTCAGATATGAATATTTTACAAATAGCACAGGTCCCATCCATCTGAAGCGTTCTTTAGTGTGAGCTATATCCCAATACAGAATCAGGGCTAGACATTAAAACCCCACTAAAGTGCGCAGCTGTGGGAAAATCTGGTCCAAGTGGGTATCCACTTGTGGAGCCCTGATTTTTAAATTGCAACTAAGTACTTTCAAGAAATGGAGCCAGTTTATGATGGGCTCCCAATTTACAGCTGCTTGCGGACTATTTTTTGGCACAGCTGTGGGTAAGCGTTATGCCTGGTGGGACCAGAAGTAACATCTCCCACAGCTGCGCCAGCTGAGAATATGAAACTCTGCAGGTGAGGAGGTTTCGTCCTACGGCCAGGGCTGTGGGTTGGGGCTTAGTTCCTGAACCCATATGAAAATCCAGCCCCAAGCCTCTTCTGTGGCTCAGGAACATTTTAACACTTTCAGAAAGGTGATAGACTGTTTAGTATGGGGGCTCTGTGAATTTCAGCAGGAGTGCCACACATCATTTAAATGAATACTGTGGGTGGTATTTATCTTTCAAGCCTTCATTTTCTTTAAAAAGAGAACAGATGTCCTGTTGCTTACGTTTATTAACACAATTGTTAACTTGGGCATCAGCGAAGTTTGTTTACTATCTCCAGAATGTATTGTTTTGTGTGTTTGTTTAGAAATAGTCCTAGTTTTTCCTTATCTAGTGTCCCGTGGTTATGATATCATTTTTCCCCTACCCAATATACATTGTTTAATTACTTATAAGTTCCGGAACCCAGTGACATCAACAGGAGCCAAAACCTAGAGTAAAGCTTTCCATACAAGTCTTCGGCTCAACTAATGTCACTGGGTTCTGGAACTGCTAAGTCATTTAAAAAATGAATATTGCGTGGGTAAAATGCTGAGGTGTGGGGCATTTCATCATGGACATTCCCCTTTAAAGAGCTACTGATGCCTAAAAGAGAACTTTAAAAAACATAATAATTAGGTACAGTTCTGCCTGCATTCCATTTATAGTGTATATATTTCTCTTCCCCGTTATTTATTACTAGGGAAATATGCATTAATATATTATCTTTATTGTTTAGAGTTTCTTTAGAGTCCATCTGCCTCTATAGCTTACTCCCTACTTCAAGTCATAATCCTCTGTTGTGACATCACAATCTGCTGCCATGGGAATAACTGTGATATCACAAGCAGTGCTCTGTGAGGTAGGGAGAAAGCAGCAGGAACAGACAAACTCTTCAGGAGCAAAGATCCTGTTTTCATACAGATGACCTCAATAATAAATAATAGGGAGGAGAAGGTATACAGCACCAATGGGAAATACAGGCTGGACTGTCTCTAAATATTAGGTTTTGTTAAAGTTCTCCTAAACATGTCACCAGCTCTTTAAGGCACCTAGGGCATGCATAAATTAGTTTAATGCATACACTTTGGTGTGTTATTACTCAGGGGTCGAAATTAAGTATTGCAGCCACTAGCCAGCAGGACTACTGACTGGAAAAATCTACTAGCCCAACAGACTTTTCCTCTGGCCCAATTGGTGTAACTATTGAAATATTAACTTCTCCAGTATTAGCCCACAGGAATAGTTAAAGGAAAATCTTACTATCCTGATACAAAATATACCTGCATTTGGCTACTGGGCTGGTGCCAGTTTGAAGCCCTGTTACTTACTTAAAGGAAAACTGTCCAAATCTGGGAAGCACCAAGGGAGGTCGACAGTGAAAATGCCAACCTCCCACATAGTGACACCACAATACCGACACAGGTATTGTGCCGTCGGAACGACAAGTGCTTTCTGTGGGGGGCTGCACTCTTCACACCCCCCATGCAGGGGGCTCTGTCCGCCGCACCCCCTGGACTTTAAGTTTGTCAACTCCAGGTCAGAGTTGTTCCAGGAAGGGGGCAGAACTCTGGGGGATGGCTACACTCAAAATCGGACCATTACAGTGACTGTCACTGTAATTGTCTTTTTTCGAGTTTAGCTGTTGAGATGTCGAGCTGGAGGGGGGCATCACCAAATCTGTAACTACCGCCCCAAAGCTTTACCCCTGATTAAGCTTTTCAAAAGGAAAAGCCTTTGATTTACGTGTTAGAACTTACTTTATTTTAACATTGCCAATTCTGAGAGTCGGCAACATGGCAGATGCTGTACGGTTCATTTAGTGTGAAAGTGCTGCACTGCACCACTTGCTTCAATACAAAGTGTCACTGCACTTTCACACTAAATGGAACTGTGCGGTGTCCACCATGTTGCTGACTCCCAGACTTTACAACATTAAAATAAAGAAAGTTCCATCATGGAAAATAAAGGCTTTTCCTTGCGAAAAGCTTAATTGGAGGCGGGGTAAGGCTTTGGGGGGGTCGGGAGCTGTAGATTTGGACAGTTTTCCTTTAATCCTCCACTGGTGGTCCAAGGCAGTACCTTGGGCGTAACCCACCAGGGGGTGTATTAATGTAGCTCAACCCAAACTGTGCCATGTATTAGTCCTTAAAAGGAGACCTACACCCACATATACTGTACATTTTATCTGCTTTGCGCCTCTGACCTCTGACCCCACCCCAGCAGGCTTAACTGCAGGTGGAGTAGAGAGTCCCAGCAAGTACTGAAAATACCTCCAATAGTTCCGCTCCCCACCACCACAGCAAATGAAAACACCCACATCAGAGCATCAGTGCCATGCTTTGGGACCAGATTACACTGATCCCCTGGGAGCAGAACAAGTAACTATGTACCACTCACAGTGGTTGAGAGAGCTAATTTAAAAGGCAAGAACCTCCATGCAATAGCACTGAAGCAAGAGTATCATGAAAGGGCATTGGCAATAAAGCCAAGTTTCAAAGAAATACAAAATTACACATATCTCCATAATGCAAAGCATCTTGGGCAGTATATGAAAATCACTATTGAGGAATTCAGGCTTGCTCGGCTTTAAAGAGATTCACTAATGTAAAAATAAATACCTCAGCACCTTATATAGGTGCCTTACCACCACAGGAGTGTAGAATTGTGAACCTTGCCAAATATAATCCAATTAGCAAAAAACTGTATCCCTCATAAAATTGTTGTAACAGGGTCCCACAGACTTTCATTACACGTGCTGCCCTCACTCCGTGCCATGCTCACCAATGTTATGACGAGATGCCAGTGAGAGTGCGGGGGTGCATTCCATTATAATCAATGGGTGGCATCTTTTCTATCAATTTTATATATTATTATGACCACTTGGTAATGAAACATGGGCACCGGTCAACTAATAGTAATAAGCCCCTTGTTAGTTGACTGGTGCCCATGTTTCGTTACCAAGTGGCCATAATAATATATAAAATTGATAAAAAATATGCTGCCCATTGATTATAATCGAGTTCCGCCCCCACGCCTCCTCACCGGCATCTCGCCATAACGTTGGTGAGCATGGGGGCGGAGCGAGTACGGCACTTATAACAGGGAAGTCTGTGGGACCCTGCTACAACAATTTTATGAGGGATACAGTTTTTTGCGAACTGGATTATATTTATCAAGGTTCAAATCTCTACACTCCTGTGGTGGTAAGGCACCTATATTTCAGGTGCAGTGCCTTTGATTACTGAATCTCTTTATGCAGGACTATCTGGTGCTATTATAAATTGGGGGAGAGCACTTTTCTCCGGGGCTAACGTCGACCCAGGTACCTTGAAACGGGCATATTTGGAGGGAGGGCTTTTACATTTTTAGCAAATCTGTTGTCACCCTCAATCAATAATATATTAATACGTCTGAGGTGAACACCCTTACAGGTATAAGAATGGTCTCACATTTTTAGGGTATCATAACTGCTCACCTTCTGTTCCCAGTTCTCATATTCTAAGAAGGTAGGTAAAAACTATGCTTAACAACTCTAAGAACTCACATATACAGTAGAAGGCTTTACAATCTGCAACTGCTGAAAACAGAAAACCACATACACACATTTTGTTCTTTAAGGGGGAACTGTCAGCGCCAAAAGCCCCACACCCAAGTGTGGGGCTGGTCTCAACTTACACCTTTTGTATAAAAACATACTACTACTACTGCAGTATAGTAGATTGTTTCACACTAATTCTGTTGACTTGCAAGCTGACATTTTCTGTAACTAGAAATCCCTCAATCCCCCGCAGCTGACATCAGAGGAGGGCTGCAGCAGTGGAAGATTCAATAGCCAGCAGTACATGTTAGAGTTTTATAAGCTCTGGTCTTTTGTTTGCTGCTCCCTGCTGTCCCCCCTTGGCTAAGTACAGTCACAGATGACTGTGCTTAGTCCCGGGAGCACAGCTGAACCAGCAAACATATGATCTAAGCTTATAACAGGTCTAAAATGCACTGCAGGCTATTGAATCTCTAACTACTGCAGCAGTAGTTACAGAAAATGTCAGCTTGCAGGTCAACAGAATTAGTGTGATACAATCTATTATACTGCAGTAAACAGTAAGCAAACAAAATGTTTTTGCTCACAGAGGGCAAATTAGGACCAGCCCCATTCTTGGGTGTGGGACTCTTATTGCTGACAGTTCCCCTTTAAGAGAGGTAAGAGGATAATGCCTATAAAGATAGAAAATTAGGGGTAAGGTTACATTGCACAATCGCTAGACTGAAGCAGAATCGCTGTATCAGTCAGCTCTAGGGAACGAGTTACTGTGTGCTGACTACGCATTCCCAGTTCAAACACATACGCACTCTTACATTTCTGCTCCTCCTCAGGAACGATTCTGTAAACTTTATATGGCTCCGAAATGTCCAGTTGAGACCTCTCTGTTACTTCCTCAAAGTCTGGGCTCTTATTCAGTGCACAGCGTAGCCTCGTCTTCCACGTCGCTGGCTCAGCTTTATCTCCTTCCTTAAACTTCCCTTTAAAAACTGCCCAAGCCTAAATGCAGAATGCAATACTTAGATGGCACTTAACTCACAAGAACATCACTACTGTGTTAATAACTCATTTGAAATACTGTGTAGACAGTCACAATAAAAAAAAAAAAGACATAACCTTCATTCTATACTAATGGACAATATTATATTTATACATTGAAAATTGGAAGATGATCCCTGCACTGCCATCTGTTGTCCCTCAGGTGGCAGTAAAGCAGCAGGAGGTGCTGCCCCACCTTCCCAGAGCTGCAGAGTGTCCAATGGGTCACTTGATCCTCTTCGTGCTTACCATCCAGTGCGCCTGGACTCACAGCACAAATCTGAGTTAACAGCATTGCAAGCAGCACAGGGACAATTGAAAGGTGTGTAGCTGAACCAGGGAGTTATATGGTTGTGGAACAGATTACTAGAGACAGTGGTAAGTGCAGACAGAATTTTAGAAAAATGCGGTGCCTAAAAGAAGAAGAATCAGCATTTTTATAGCACTTTTCATATAAACTGTATCCCAAAGCACCTTAGAAGCAATGCTAGACTGGTAGTGAAGTGACTGAATGTGTGGTGGCAGCCATTTCACACATCAGCACCCACACACAGCCTTGGACAACTGTATGAACCAGGTTTTATGGGAAGGGGAATGTTGGCCAGGACAAGGGAAATCCCCCTACTCTTGTGAAAAGTTCCTTGGGTTCTTTTACTTCCACCTAGGCAGCACCAGAGATGGGTAGAAGGGACCCCAGTTTAACATCTCATCTGAAGGACAGCGCACCCTGACAGTACAGCACTCCCCAATACTGCACTCGGGTGCCAGCGTTCAGATATAAGCCCAATCCCAGTGTGGGACTAGAACCCACAACCTTCCAGGCCAGTGTCAGATGTGCTACCAACTAAGCCACACTAACAGCTTACATTTACACTGCCAGCAGACATGGTTAAAGAGAAAAATACAAACTTGAAAGCTGCTAAAACTGCTGCCGCCGAACATTACAAGTCTATACCTGATGCTTATGCTTTAAGAGAAGCTGTGGATGACCAACTTAAAGTAAAAAGTGACGAGGAAACTATTGTATTTCACCTGTAAATTATAGTGACTGGGCTGTATATACTATATTTAAAGGGGAAAAGTCACCACTAGCCCCACACCCAAGTGTGGAGATGGTCCCTATTTGCACTTTGTGTGCAAAAAACTTTTTTTTACTTACTGTTTACTGCAGTGAAGTAGATTATGTATCAGACTGATTCTGCTGACTTCTAAGCTGACATTTTCTGTAACTATAAATCCCAGAATCCCCTGTAAATGACATTAGAGCAGGGCTACTGCGGTGGGAGATTCAATAGCCTGCAGTGCATGTTAAAGAGTTTTCATAAGTTCTGATCTTTTGTTTGCTGGTCCTGCTGTCCTTCCTGCACTACGTACTGTCACAGAGAACTATAGTTGGTGCTGGGACAGCTGCTTTTAACATATTTGTAATAATTTAAAGGAGACAGTCAACAGCACGCTGCTGAAGTTTTCTGATGGCACTAAACTGGCAAAAAGGGGACAGCAGATGAACTGGATGCACTACAGGGGGCGCTACACACATTAGACTTGAGGGCTAAGACATGGGGGCTAAGATTTAATAAGGGAAGGGCAAGGTATTTCATCTAGAGGCAGGGCAGCTAGAGAAAACATGCAACCTATGTGGAGCAACAATGGACTGAACCACAGAGAAAAAGGATCTAGGGATAATTGTGGACCATAAGCTGGAACTAAATGGTCACTGTGCTGCTGCAGTCAAAAAAGCAAGTGCAGTTCTGGGATATATTAGTGGTGGGGGAAGGGGCGAGTCAAGAAGATGATCCTGTCAACTGCATGAGGCCTTGGTTCGACCACAGCTGAAGTAATCTGTCCAGTTCTGGTCACTGCAGTACAGAAAGTGCACCTAAGAGACTGAGAGGGTTCAACACTGGTACACCAAGCTGATCAGTGGTTTTGGAAGTGAATGCTATAAGGAGAGATTGAATATTGTCAAATTATTTGGTCAATAAAAGAGAAAGTGGAGAAGGGGGCCTAAACAAGCCAGGCGACTAATCAGGCTACTGGAGTCTCAGATTCAAGGTAGCCAAAAGCTAGGTGATAGTGATGCCACTTGGGAAAAACCACCACTGTAGGACCCACACACTGTACAGGGCTCCTGCTGCAGTGGTAGAGGAAAAGAACCTATAGATCATAGTAGACAAGGAGCTGCAGCATGAAAGGCAGTGTGTGGACACTGCTAAGAGGGCCGGCAGAATGGTGGAGTGCCTCAAAGGCGGGGGGGTGGGGTGACCAGCATACCAAGGGAAATAATACCACCACTTTACAAGGGCCCTCAAAATGATCAAAAGTGGGGGGGATAAAAGCAATGAGGTGAAGATGGAGGCCCTGAACGTGTTAAAAAAGAAGACAAAGAGGACACCACCTTAGCTTTCTGCATACATGAGGGTACTGACAAGGTCAAACAGACAAGGACGTTTGATCTTGTGTGCTCTAGCTACCAAGGAAAAAATGCTCTGAAAGTCTGAGATGGTAAATAAAGGGATAAAGTTAAGGCACTTCTTCTCCAAAAGGGTGGTGAACCAAAGGAGCAGCTTACCAGTGAATACAGTGTGTATGAAAACAGTACAGGTCTTCACGGTAAGCCTGGACACATTTCTCCTTACCAAGTAAATCACAGGGTACTCTGGGTGCAGTGGAGTAGGTGAGGCAGTTCTATGAATTAGTACGTTTTCACAGCATACAGTGGTGCCCAGTATTAGGTTCCTTCTTGCCTTGTCATGTCAGACAGGATCTTTAATGAACAACTAGCATGAACAGACAAAGCAATCACTTACTAACTGCTTAATTACTTAGTAGTTCCAAATACTGACAGTAGTGTCATGAGATCGCATTACATTTTGGGAACCTGACACTGGGCACCGCTGTACTTATAAACACATGCTTAAGATGCGAGGTGGGTGGGGGGGACCTGAAGGACCAACACTCCCTTCTAATCCTAAATGTTACTTGCTAAATTATTTTTTTTTACTAAGCATTTCAGTATTCAGATGACAAATCACTTGGTTTAAATAACTACTGCAGTTTGACAGGCAATTTAGTTTTATTTCTATGATTCAGCTTAGAGTTTTGTTAAGTGGCTGAATTATTTTGATGGACGTTAGTCAAAAATGCCACAAAATATTATATTCCAGATAAAACACTGCACAAGCACTAGTGACTGTATAAAGGAGATGCTTTTAAAAGTGGAGCTGGCGTATCTGTTAAGAGAATATATTGCTTTTATTTTCTACATCAAGGTACTATATGATAGATATAAAGAGTTAAAACAGTCCATTGATTGTATATATTCAAAGGAGCACTCTAATCATGTGTGTAATTGTGGGATAACAGCACTTCTCAATGAGTAATGCACAGTGTTGCCCTCCCGAGATGTGCCATTATCCCACAGTAACACACAGCCTGTCATGCCTTACTTCCTAGATATAATCACTGCACTAAACAAAGTATACTGACTAGATGTATTCTTGGACAAAAACATGCAACTGCGGAAGTAATCTAGGAAAATAAATGTATTACAGTTTATCATTCTAAAACCTATATTGCCTGACATACCTTGAAGATCGAAGCATCGACTTCCTGGTTATAGTCCTGCTTTCCAGCATGTTTCCAAGGGATGCGGAACATGCTTTTGTCTTCATGTTCCCAAACCAGCCCAGGGTACAAACCACTGTCAATTTGCTCAATCAGCCACTGTCTGAGGCGTCGTCCACCATTCCTGTCACACATCCTGAGGGAGAGAAACAGCGACATATAATACCAAAAACCTAAGAAACTTTGTGGAATACAAGCAACCATTCCTACTCCCTCTATTAGGGTTTCCACCAAGTAGTAAAAGCACTGTAGCTTTCATAGTGACTGGTAGCTGCATACAAACCTTGAAGTGGCCTGGGAGTGCAAAACCTTGGAGGCTGGAAAAGCAAATGGAAGCAACATTCACTTTAAAGTGATGCAAAATAAGTATAATGTATTTATTATGCATTGAAATCAGCATTGTAATAATCTGATAATCCCATCGATGTGACGTCTGTAGTCTGTAAACCCTCCGTTTGGACGTCACATCAATTTGATTACAGGACAGAATGACAAGTCCCTCTACACTCTGCAAGCAGAATGTCATTAATGAAAAATTCAAAGCACCACACATTCTGACCATTCCATTGGTAAAACACAGCACAACACGTTGCGATGACCACTAACTATGTAACCGCAAGGCTTTCCAGATTTCAAAATATTTTTTTTTTAAGCCTCTAACAGCATTAGATTACTGTTGAAAGTCCTCTGTGCAGCTGCATGTCCTCCTTGCACATCCAACCAGTCACAATGATGTTGACACTGACGCGGAGTCACGTAATCCTTGACAACCAATCGAAAAGCAACAATTGGCCTGAAAGGCTTTCCAGATTTTAAAATGTTTTTTTAGACTAGAGCACTAATAAATAACCATAAATATTAGCTTATCCTAGCAGTATGAAGTAAATGTATTGAGATGTGAGCAATAAATGTTACAGCCTAACGATCAGCCACTCTGTGAGATTCTAAGCGTTTTGTTGAGTTTCTGCAACGTGTTCTAAGGGAAACTGAAATTTAACTTGCCATTTTATTGTAGTGCATGGTCCCATACACTATAAAAGACAATGCCTAAGAAATGATGGTTAACCACAGGTGTAATCATCTCTCACAGTTTTCATGACAACTGTAAACCTCTCAAGCTGCACCCTTGAGGTTTACTCAGTTGTCATGACAACTGCTCGAGGTGATTACACCGTGGTTAACCACCATTTCTTAGGCATTATCCTCTATATTATTTCATAGAAACATGGAATGTTAAAGGCAGAAACGTCTCTGTTCATCGGGTCTTCCTGGCCACTACCTTACCCCACCAGTCTAGCCCTGGTAGGGCCTACTCAGAGTGCGTCAAATTATGTGACCGCATGAGACAAACTTTTATTTGCAATATTTGTCCAGGAAAGGTACACAGATGCAACGGTGTCTGCCAGGATCAGATGCAAGTGTCATAGTGTGTCACAGTTTCCTGCATGACAAATACTGTTGAATTGTGCTGGTTTCTGCAGAAATCTGCAGAATCAGTGCCCTGATCTCTGTAGGCGCCACTGTAGCTCTCATTTCCAGAGAAATCCTGGTTTGGGGGGAGTATACATTCTGGGGGAAGAGACCATTCACTTTATAGCAGATAAAATATTAAAAAGTTACAAAGTACAGTTAGACTAGCAGTCTGTACTGTATTTACAGCAATACGAAGTTTCTTGGTACCAAGAATTATGAAGGGAAGGAGTGTGTACAGGACCCTCAAGTCTGAAAGCCCATGAAAAGCTCCTTCAAACAAGGTAACAGACTTAACTTATGTAAATGTCAGCAGTCTGGACATATTTCATATTTAAATCTGTCATAAATTAACACAAAGCAGCAGCCATGTCATGGAAACTTGAGACAGCTGGACAAGCTGAGCACCTATCAAACCCAAATAATAAAAAGTCCCCCAGTCAAAACCTGATAGCCTTATCTCCTGGTAAGACATCTTTAACTAGATCCATAAATGTTGGTGCTACTAGGAAAAGGAATGGAAGGGACTGTATTTTAGCTCTATGGAGCCAGCCGCCCTATCTCTTCCACTTCCCGATTCTGCAGCCCTACCCCCATGCATCAACATTTTGTGACATAACTGTTTAGGAAGCAAAGTAGTACTGTCCATTGAAGTGAATGGGGTGTGTTTCCTTTTAACTTTTTTAATACCTTAAAGAACCTTTTATTTAGAATCACAGCCACTGCTCAAGTACCAAGGGTCTTCAAGCAGCAACCACAAAATCAAGACAGTAATGCCTTACATCCCAAGGAATCATGAGGCCCCATAATTCAAATGTTCTGCTGCAAGCAATTTCCAGAGGGAAAGGATCATATCTGGGCTCCACAGAGCAGATATCCTGGTTCCTCCTTCTTTCTGGAGTGATTGCCCCCATGTTTAGTGATGCCTAAGTTGGGTGAGCACAGGAACATGCTCTAAACAGGTAAATGGGTCTGTTTAGTAACAGTAGAGGAGAACACTTCCTTATGTGTAACCTTCCTTTAAAATCAGTTGCACAAGCCGGCCCGATGGTGCTGAGGGTTGAGGCACTGGACGCCACACCTCGCGTCATGCCAGCGACCCGGGTTCGGGAACGAGCCTGGATGCTGGGGGTCAGCAGGGAGTGAGTAGGATTGAGCATCCGGAGGACAGCTCTCCTCTCCCTGGGGTGGGATCTGGGGCATCCCGGTGTGGTAGTGACCTCTGGTGGTGACCAGAGGTACCACCGATGCAGGGAACATGTTGGGGATACGCGCGATGGACATCTACGTTTGGCGTGACGTCATTGCACGATCGCGCATGGGGTAGAAGAAAGAAAAAATTCCTCGACGGGCTGTATGATGGCCGGCTGTGTGGTGCCTCCTGACTCCTTCCCTGGATGCTCCTTGGATCGGGACCGCCACCCCCGAGCTTGCGGTGGTGGCTCTGGTGTGTGCCTGCCATGGTAAAGATCACTGTGTAGGTGCCGAAAGAATAGAGCTTGGGGTTTGAGTGGAGCAAGGGGCTGTGTGGCCAGACTGGATTGGGGAGGAACCATTGGTAACACCTCGCCAACTGTAGAGGAATGAGAAAATATGTAACTAAAAAAATAAATAAATAAAATCAGTTGCATAGTTACTAAAAGTAGAAGATGAGATATTGTAGAAAAACTGAGAACTACATTCTAGGACTGCAAACAAGACAAGCTCTGCCATTACTGCCTTATTGCTACGGAGAGTAGATTTTATTACAGTATAGAAAACCTAACTTCTGATTTTTTTTTTTTTTTTTGAGTATACTGCCTCAAAGATGTTGATCATGCAGTATCTCCAAGTAGTTAATTTCAACTGAATCTAGAACATTTCCAGCTCTGTTTGTGATAGAGATTTGAAAGCTTGCTGAACTTTTGTACTGATCAGAAGGGTATAGTTTTTGTTTGTGCATAATTATTACTTTGTTTTCTAATATCCAAGTTTGCAGCAAAGTGTAGATCGACTGGAGCTCTTGTCCACACCTGAAGTCACAGGCCTCTGATTGGGACATCACAGTTTGTTGCTGAGGAAATAACTATGCTATCACAGTCGGGGGATTGTGATGTCAGCTGCAGACAGGCAGACAGACCACAGTAGGTCTAGAGGTGGTGATCCTGTCTTCATGTTAATTTCCATGGCATTATAGAAAAATTGGGGAAACTAAATACGGAAATATATCAAATATATACTGAGTTATGTCTAAAATTGTTATTTCAGAGTTTCTTCTGAGATGTCAGGGACTCTTCAATGTGTTCATAAAAGACTTTCTAGTATTAATTTATTTATTCCTTCATTTATTTATGTATGTATGTATCTATGTATGCATGTATTTCAAATGTTTTGCCAGCAAAGACATACTGAACTAAAATAACAATTTGTTTCCAGATACTGTATGTCCTACTGGGGGTAAGGGAAGTGAAGAACAATAGAAGATATAGTTAGTAGACAATTCCAACATACATTTATATATATATATATATATATATATATACACACACACACACACACACACACACTACAATTAATTATGATTAAATGGACAGATGCATTGAATAAAAGGTTTGGCACAGCCATGTACAAAAAAATGCAGATAGGGTGGCGCCTAGAAGGAATTGTAGGGGTAGGGGGTAAGGATGTCAGGTGACAGTGCAGTCAAGGGCAGGTACAGGAAAGAATGGATTTAAAGGAAAAGAGGGAAGTGGCAGAATGAATAACAGGAGGAAGTGAAGACCAGAGCTTAGGGACATGGTAGGAGAAAGTCGCTTGGCCTGCAGAACATTGCATGAAAGGAAGGATAAGAAATCTAGGATCAGAGTTACAGAGTGAGAAAAAAGGGGGCAAGGGGGGCAAAAGTAGGGAGGCAAAATGTAGGGGAGGGAACCAATCCAGAATTTGGAAATAAAGGAAGCACAGTGAGAGAGACGTCTGGCTTAAGAGAGAGGAGGAAGTGAGAGGAATAGAGGGCGCAGTGGTGGGTACAAGGGGGGCAGTCCAGTGCAAAGTAACAAAAAGAGGGAAAGAAAGGTTCAGTCTGCCCTGACTGGACTTAGGAGCAGCACTACAGACAATACATACATACATACACATGGCTATACATACACTTAATTATTGTATTTTATCATTCATAAATTCCTCAAGGAGTAGCATGGCTAAATGTGATGTTACAAGCAATAACATCGGTCTTCTTGCCCCAACTATAGCCTGTCTCACTCATCACTTTGCTTTGTATTTGACCTTGGGCTAACTATCTCTCTCAGCTAGGCATCCATATGTTCTTGGCTGTTCTATTGTGAAGTTCCTCATATCTTCACCTCCTGCTTCCCTTGCTGCATCGTTTCAGTACCCTCACCAGGCTCACCCTCTTAGGTCTATTGACAAGTCCCAACTATACATTCCGACGTGTACTATGAAGTTGGAGAATCCATTCTAACAGTCACAAGAACCTATGCTATTTTCCATACAAGAACCTTATCAGAACCTTGTTTCAGGTTCACATAAAGTTTTGATAACTTTTAAAACATTGATTTTGGAGCTTAACGTACTGTTCCAGCAGGTCTTTATCTGGTAAAAAGGCTGCTGGTGGTGGGAAAAGATAAAAGGAGGCTAGAGGTAGTGTAGTACCTCTCCAAGCTGTTTTTAGACTCCTTTCCCTTGACTGACAGTAGTTTAAGGGTAGAAAATGCTGGTTAAAACAGCTTTTGTAGTTTAAACTTAAAGAGTCTTAACATTCTAAAAGGCTTGGATGACTATCAGAACCTTTTATGGCTTATCAGAATATTTTAGAACCTCAGAACCTTTTGTGGTTTTCCTACAAAGGTGGTAGAACAGGCCTTCTCTTTCTTGGCACCAACATGTTGGAATTATTTTCCTGTGACCATTTTTAACATCCCTTCTCATACTATTTTCAGATGAAGTGACTTGCGAAAGTATTCGCTTGCCTCTTATGTCTGCACATGCACTTGATTGCCCAATTGCTGTTCCTTTTTTGAACTATGTGTAGATAACTCATGCTTGCTATCTTTTACTCCACTGTACTGTGTGTCACTCTGTTCCTATTGTAAAGGTGATACTGTAATTTGTACTCTCCGAATTTATGCCTGAAGATCTGCATTTTATGTCTAGCACACCTACATGTTTAATGTAAACTAAGTGAATAAATTGCTTTGTTTGGGCCAACAAGTGTTTTCACGTTTGCTTTTCAAACTGCTAATCAAAAGCATTCAATCTAAATCTGGTATTGTGACGTCAGAAAATCCGAACTATTGAAGAGCCCAACGTGTCACTGGCTCAGTATGTAGCACGCTTGCCTCTGGGATGAAAAGACTGTGGGTTCTAGCCCTATACCAGGTACTCGGTGTAATACCCATAACTTTACACAGCTCATTTGGTCATCCCGGTTATGAGGTACAAGTGGGGGGGGTAGATATGATGGACCTAAAGTTCCTGCAGACCTAAGGGGTGGACATGACGGACTAAGAAACCATGCTGACCTTAAAATGCAATGTTATTTTGTAAATGATCTTATTTTTTTTCTACCAAGTAAAATCCAGTTAGGAAGAAAATGTCACTGTCTAAATCATAACAAAACTTTACTGATTATTAAAAAATGTATACATTTCAAGATGGCTTTGTAGTGCTGAGCTGTGGAAAATTCCCTCTGTGCTCTGGGGACACACTTGGAAATTATCTCTGGCTCAGTGCACAATTCCTGGCCAATACACTGTAAAGAAAAGAAATAAATATATTACAAACATATAACAGTTCTAGTTGTTATTTAAAGACGTGCTTATTTCTTGTGTTTAAAAAATGCCATAAAACCTGCAGTCTCTCTTGTTTGGGCGCCTTAGTAGTTGAGATTTTCTGACATGATAATACCCAACTTCTTTCATTTTGTTTAATTCACACTTTTATCCCCCTTATCATCAGCATGGTCCCCTTCCATTAGAGGTCACCTCCATGACCTGCCACTGTCTTATCTGCTGTTCTTCTGCCCCACAATTTACCTCCATGACGAAACCCTCATGATCCACAACCCCTGAGGAGACCCACCAGGGGAGCCAGAAAAGTGTCATTGTGGGGTCCAAGATTGTTCAGGGTCAACTCACTCATACCAGTCCTTTTTTGCTTTTTTCCCCCACAATCCCACTGACAGTGCTAGAATTCTGCTAACTTCTGTTTATTAGCAGTTTGAAATGTTATGGGCAAAACTCACTAGTTTCATTGCACATACAAATGAATTATTATAAAAGCAAAAAGTCTTTTACTAACACATTAAAATACAATTAATCAAACAGTCATTTACTGGAGCACCTGCTCTTTCAGCATAGCTTGTCACACTGTAACATCCCTTTCCATCACAAGTTGCCATGATGAAGCCCGTTGTTTTAAAAATATGGCAGATTTAGATGTGAATATCTCTGGATTGCTGGCATCCACAGGTGAGCCAAATATATAATGTGAAACAGTTTCTGTGGACTTTCAGTATTTTAACAGGTCCTGAAAATGTTCCTTCCACTTCATGTAACATGTGGCAGGGATCGAAAACAAAATCTGGTCAGAGGCAAAATGGTTGCTAGTACTTTAACTTGAAAAGGGCTATCCGACGAAGTGCATGGGCTCATCGGGCTCAACATGTATGTCAACCCCTTGTAAGGAAGGCTCCACAGCATGCCACAAGGTGTTGTCTGTGCACCAGAACACTGCTCTGTCCCTTCCTAAGCTGGATCCAGCGCCACATGCAGCAGCCCCCTGCTCCCAGCCTCACCCATTCAGCCAGCTCACTGAGCTCACAACCAATCTCAGATAACTGGCATGGGAAGACTCCCTGCAACAATGTCACTTCATAAATTTTTGGGGGGAGGCACACATCACTGGTGCTGTATCTGAGACAAGGCAGAGCTCAAGAAAAGAAGTGTGGGGTCGGAAAATAGAGCATGAGAGAGAGAGAGAGAGGAAGTGCCCAATGGGAGAGCTCCAGAGGGGGCAGGGAACTGATCAACAGCGAGAGTGTGAGAGAAACAGAGGAAGTACCCAATCAGAGTGCTGCAGAGGGAACAGGGAACAGACGCACTGATTTAAGTTGATATGCTTCAGCTCCACTCACTGGAAGGACCGCAGAGCACACAAACTGATATGCGTTCAGTATCCAGTCAAACCCTCAGCCCCATTTATTTCCACTCCTTCTTTTCGCTATATGTCAGCATAGCTCTCGCTATGCAGCTGTAAAAATTAAGATCTGCAGTCACTAGCCAGTAGGTAGTGACAGAGAAAATCTGCTGGTCATACTTATATTTCACTGGCAAAATTGTTATGTTTATTAAAATGTTAACTCAAGTACTGGCCAGCAGGGCTAGTTTGAGGAAACGTTTGCTGTCCCAATATAAAATTTATTAGCATTTAGTCAGTGGGCTGGTGCTAGTTTTAAAGCCTGCACTGACAGAAAACTTAAGACCAAGGTTAAGCAACTGCAAATAAGTTTGAATAAACTGCGAGAAATATTCATGCACATTATTATCAATGCACTGTATTGCTTGCTACTGACTGTTGTTGATGCCTGCCTGTTAATGTACTATTTATTTTTTCACCACTGTATTATCTTCCTTACCCCTCTCCCAGAACATATCTGGAAACAAGCTGTTATCAGCTCAGTATGCCTTTCCTGCTAAAATTTGTGAAATACATAAAAAAATAGACAAATACATTGAAGGAATGCCGCTAGAAACTGTTGGTCCATTTTTTTCTAAATGCAATACCTATTAAATATATCACAATACTCATAATTTGAAACATGCGCTGGCACCATCCTGACAAATCTGCAGTATGAAGTTAGTATGTACAGTCAAAACGTGATCTCAGTGGAAGAGATTTTTAAGAATTGATTGTGACATACAGCCTAGAAGTTAGAGCACCAAGCTGTGAACCTTGAGACCCAGCAGAGGTGGGTTTGAATCCCAGAACTGTCCCTTTTACACTGCATGACCTAAAGCAAGTCACTTAACCTTCCTGTGCTCCCGGGACTGAGTTTCTGCTCAGTGTGCCTTTGCTGGGCAAAGATTCTGAAAAAAGGAATTTACTGACTTAAGTAATTATTTACAAAGCTAGTAATAAAAAATTAAAAAAATATCTAAAGGAATTAAAAATTACACTGAGAATTAATCTAAAGATCTCAAATGCATACTTCATTATTAAGTAGCCCTATCAACCAGTTAACCACACTTTAGGCTTAGAGTTATTTTCTCAAATTCATCTCTATTTTCACACTTGCCACCAAATTTGCTTAACCTCAACAGTGCTGCTGGCCTCTCACCAGCTTTTTCAAGGACAGTGGTCCTATGAATTGAGGATACATACAATAATGTTCACTAATCCATTGTTACCAAAAGACGGTTCTCAAGATTCAATACATCTTCCTTCAGCTGTTCCAGCATATTTAAAACATCTCGTGAATGCTATAGATAAGATGGCATCAACAATACAAAATAGCTAAGGTAGTGGTCCACCAAGCATGACAGGGGTTCCAGGACTGTAATGGATGTGGCACTCTGAACAGCTACACACAAGCCATGGGAGCTGCCAGGTAGAAATAAAAGTTTAAACTGTACACAGAATTAGTAAGCAACATTTTCTAATGCTTTGCAATAAGATAAATGCAAAAAAAAGAAACAAAAGAACATGTTATTTGGTAACTTTTTAAAGTGCAACAGGTATTTACCACATTGCATTATCTGAACATATACTACATATATTTTCAATTCATAGGATCACTCCCCTTAAAAAAGCTGGCAGGGGGGCCAGCGAAACTGTTGAGGGTAAGTAAATTTGGTGGCCAGCACGAAAATAAAGATGAATCTGAGAAAATGATTCCAAGCCTAAAGCATGGTTAACTGGTGGATAGCGGTTCATTTGATTGATTTTAGGTGCCATTGTTCTTGGAACCCTATCTCAGTGGGCCAGAAATATTTATTAGCAATGAGCGTTACCGAAACTGGATCGCCCCGCACTTTAGAAATACACACTTGCCCAAAAAACTCTATGATGATATTTTTCGCCGATTAGCAAAAGGTGAGGACCTGAATTACAATGGAGGCCAGGAGTCCTCTGTTACTCCACAGAATGGATATTGAGAATATTAAAGAGTAACTCTCTGCTATAATATAAGGCTTAAAAACATTAGGTTTGCACCAACTATGTTTTAACTTTACTGTTTTCTAGTTGTGCTATTTTTGTTACTTTTCCCTGTTGTTGGTCTACTAAGCATTGCAGGTGATGCAGTACTTGCAGTAGTTCACCGAGTCTTTCAAAATGAATCTGACTCTCTCCTGCTATCTACACAATTGCTGTGTGTGACATCATAGCCTGTTGGCATGCCGAGCACTATGCTGTCATAAATGAAGGCATTGTGAAGTTAACTGGGGAGAGACATTTTTTTTTATACAGACGTTTTAGATAAACTACCATGATGTGCCCCAGACCTTGGAAGAGAACACTGAAAATAAAACTCAAAATGTGTTCTCAAGTAAATTGTAATAGATGAAAACATATCATTTATGAAAGTACATGCTTAAGTGTAGAGTTGCTCTTCAACTCATTCCTCTTACTCTGAATCATACGCCTAACCTGTGAAGACCACACTCCCCAGGGTGGAGACATAACCTTGTTCCCATCATTCTGAGCTGCAAGAAATATAAGGTATGGATAAATAACTGCGCCAAGCTCAGTTCCAGTGTTCAGGAGCTCACCATTACATTTTCATTGTCTAGGAGACAGAACATTTTTTTTTCAGAGAGGGTCCTGCTTCTGCCCAAGTGTTTTGGATGAGAGGGCAAATATACAAAGGGATGGCATGAGTTAGTCAAGGTCACCCAGTAAAGTGGCCCTGGTAGGATTTCAACCTGGGTCTCCTTTTAGTTTCTATATCTGGTCTCTAACCTCTAGACCACACTGCCCCCCTTAGTGCCAATTAGGTATATACTAGAGGGTTTTATGTCAAGTCGAAAGATGCATCTGGTTTGGCAGATTTTCTTTAGTCATCAGTAAAAAGGAAACATTACATCAGGATAGCGTTACTTAAATGCATGACCTAGTATTCTGCTTTTAGCCATTTTCTTCTGTTGAAAAACTTGGAGAGTAATTGGGAGAGACAATGTTTAATGGGATATGAGAGGAATTAGCTGTGGCTTGGCTTTTCTAGTTGTTGTCATCACCTAGTGATTTTGCACTGCAAAGCAAAATTAAGAGTAATTCCTAAAACCTGGCCAGCACCCAAGGTAGAGAAGCATTTCATTCCTTTCCTCTATAGTACATAACAATCTTGCCACACCATGTAGTCACCAGGTACCCTGTTTACGGACACCATTCTGCTTGATTACTAAGTAATGAATTACTCAGTAATAAAGTATTCAGCGCATGTAAACACCAGTGCAGAGGATCCAAACTGCAATCTGACTGATGGGCATTGATACACAGAGCCCCTTCTCTTCTCTATGCATTCTGTCCAGTTCACATGTGCCACATGACTCGATTACTGAGTATGTCTTCACTCAGAAATCGATTTCTGTGGTATATGTAGACAGAACGGACATTGACTGCTAAGTAACCATGTTTGGGTGCATGTAAACATAGCAAGTTAGTATTTTCCCCAAATCATCTCACTCGTTTCTCGAAGGACTTGTTTATTTACAGTCAGTTCCCGATCTATGCACATGCTTGGGACATCATATTTTTGTGCATACATCTGAAATGGCATATAACTGAAACTGCATTCAAATCAATGGAGCCACTCAGTGCAAAGCACTTTCTCACATACTACTCACTTTTACCTTTATAGAATACTGTATTTCTGACTCATTAAAAACATATGAGATTATCATATGTTGCACACTCTGAGCTATTTAAGTTATAGTATTTGTTTTCTCTGAGGCTGCTTGCTCTAACAGACAGGTTGAAACTGACTAAAAATTGCATGTATTTAAACATTGGCAGCAAGTTAGCACCAGTTTAACAGGTGTGATTGACAATGTTAATCTCTGCTGATCACCTGTTAGGAGGAAAAAATGTGCATACAATCAAAATTTGGTGTACATACAAGCAAATGTGTTATCATTAAGTACACAGGATTGGGACATGTCAACTTTGTGCATATAGCCAAAATGTGCATACATCTTATTCATTTCAGTCTTGGAATTAATACCTTTGAGCTAAAAGCTTTTTTGCACAGGCTCTACATCATATCAAAGAACACAAACAAACAGCATAGTGAGAAAATACACAGTGATCCTAGGAGAAAAGGTAACAATAAAATAGGCACATATGGATTTAAGTTACAAAAGCAGGTATTTTGCAGACATACAGCGGCTAGGAGTAAGCTTAACTAGCAAGGAAGGGCATTAGGGTTGGGATCCGGTTACAGGAGGAAAAAGATGCAGCCAAGTGGCATTGTCAGAGACAAAAAAAGTGAAAGACAACAACTAGGGACATGGTCTTACAGGATAGACAGAAGCTAAGGGGCTAGAGCCTAACATTGTTCCAGAGTAGGGATACAGCCAAAGGCATTGTCTGATGAGTATGAACATCTGCTGTGCATACAAGTGGAATACACTGTGTGTCCATTTATTTCATGAGAACAGCACACTGAGTTGCAGGCAGCTCATTTCCACCTGTGTCCTAGGGGAATGGGAACATGAGGAGGCGCTGCTACATACAAACTAGATAAGGTGCAAAAATAAATCACTGTCAGTTGCAGTGAAAGTGCAGAAATTATATACAGGAGGGGAAGGGTGTAAGGGGTGTAACATCAGGAATACATGTGCAAAACAGAGGACCAGTGAAAACTGAATAAAATATCTCCCATGCAAAAAAAGTTGTGCAAAAATGGCATGAGTGAAATCTGTATAAGAACAAAACAGATGTGACATAAAAAATGTGCACAATTAAACAGAATCAACGGGGAAAGGGACTGTATACAATATAAATATAGCAGTACAGCATAGAGGTTAGAATAACGAGCTGTGAACGAACTTGGTATATCCAGCAAAGATGGACTTGATTTCCACAAACTCCACTTACATACTCTGTGACTCTGAGTAAGTCACTTAACCTCAACAGTGCTCTTGGGTTGTTCCTGAAAATGGGCAGTTGTGCCTGATGGGCCTGACCCGGTTACCAAAAAATGAAAAAATAAATAAATAAGGGGATGCCAAGGAGCAAAACCCAAAGTTAAAAATGAGAAGAGGTAGCAAAAATCATACGGGGGTGAGCTATAAACAAGCCCAAAGGAAAAAGAGTGTGGGGAAGGGAGTATAAAGTGATAAGAAGGAGGCCAAGTGCAGAGATTTCAGTGCAATAGGAGGCAAATGAGCAGAAGGAATGTACAGGAGGTTACTGACAACTCCAAGAATAACCAACTATTATAAAATGTGTAAAAGAAGCTAGCATCCTGACTGTCTGAAAGAGAAGTACGGGAGTGTAATTATCTGGCCATAATGATACTCCTGTACTTCTTTCGCCTGTACACCAGTTCAGGTACAGACCACTATGCATCTCAAGCTGTAACCTAGAGTCAACAAATCTCCTATTTATGAACAGTAAGAGACCACCATAATGTCCTGCAATCGTGCTCTTTTCTAACCACTGTACAAATGACAGCACTGTAAATTTTCTGTCCTTACACACTGGTTACAAAAGCAGTCCGTGAGTGTCCTGTCATGCAGTTTTAAAACTGCAGCGCTATTCTTAAGTCACTCTGCTCTCTCTCTCTCTCTCTCTCTCTCTTCTCAAGTGCTGGCTCTGAAACTGTTGTCCTGCCAGGGACTTTTGTTTTCTTCACCATCTAAAAACACTTTGAAACGGTATTTTCCAGCTTAAAATCATAAAGTACTTTTTTGGTTTTACATTTTTAGGTAAGATGCATGTTACATGTGTGACAAAACACTTCAGGGATTTGTAATTATGGTGAATAATTTAATTTTGCTCTTAGATGTTTAAAGGCAGCATCCTTGAGCCATGCAAGTATTCCCCCATAATTACACACCCTGGCATGTCTTACTGAATACCTAATACTACAGCTAGTCTACTCAGGTAGTGGGTACCATACCCCTTCCCCCCTAAGTCTGGTCAGTTACTTTCACTGTAACTGTTCTAAATGCACTTTGCAAACGCTGTCACTTTCTACATGTGCAAATTATGTAACAGACATATTTCATATTTCATGTTGAATATGCATGCAGTGGTGGAAATGTGCTATTGTTTGTGAGAAAGTCAAAAACCTTTATGCTTCCAAATTTGAAAGTCAGTTCAGTTTTCGGGAAGTTAAAATACTTTGCAGGTTTCAAATTATGAAGGGTTTCCATCCCTCCTAAATTGTTTTTATACCAAATCCATTTTATAAGTGCAATAATGCAGTACAGAGTGTGCTTTAAAACATTTGTGATGCACTGCACTTCCCGGGGTATGTGAGGACAAGAGGCCAACACAAAACCTCTGGGGCCTGCATCCCAAATGCTTTAATGCACAGAATGGGGAGGGGGGCCTGTATTATTGCTTACTGAAATACATGGCGCTGTGCACAACGAAATATTAGCTGCGAGCTATGCCTGGGGGAACAGAAGAGCCTGCCTGAAGTCTTCATGGGGTGGGGGGGGGGCGCTTGGCTTATCTGCCCCTTCTGGCCGCAGGAGCCTGTGGTGTCCCCCATTCATAAACACAGCAAGGCAAGTGACTGCAGTAAGTGAGGGCACTGGTCTCTTCAAGTTTCACGTTTCACTTTTTGTTCAGGAAAAAGTAATTGACCGGGGCTCATTTACAATGAGACTGTTTAAGCATACGTCACAAATACTGCAGTTACAAAAATAGTTCGCAATTTGAATAAATAGAACTAAAAAAACATTTATACATAACAGTACCGTCATTACACACATGGAGCAGAGCCACAGAAAATGTCCATGGCGCCGAGCCAGTGTTGCTAATATACAGCGGCGCTACCGCCGCAGGGACATCAAAAACCCTTCTGCTGACAGCTGCAGGGTGCTCTGGCAGGCAGTCACCACCACGGAATTACACTCGATCACGACGCTGCGCCCCCCAACCACCAACCCACCCTGCTTGTGTTGTGACCCGAGCTTCATCCCCTCACCCACACACTTATCTTGACCTGTCAGACACCGCAGGACCAAGCCTTTGGAAACTCCCTGGATCAAGTCCTAGCACTTCCAGCTCCCTGCAGCTCCGGGGAGGCTGTTGCCGGTAACATGCCATTTAATTTAACCCTTAGATAGCTGGTCACATCGCGCCAGCCTGTACTCTGAGACCATCAAGAGACAACTAAGCTGTTCAGAACCTGACGTGCATTTCCTAGCTCGGTCCGTATGTCTGCCTGGAAAGATGGCTCGTATATCACGTAAAAAACACAAACCTAAGGACCGGAAGCTTTGTACTCCTTCATCTAATACACTAGGGGACAGCTTATTTATTTTGTTTTTGGTAAACTGGTAAACCCACGGGGAGACAAAGGCTGTTACAGGTATTTCTATCACAGTACACACACATGTACGCCGGAGAAAACATTCCACTGAAGAGCAGTTCGTCCATTCAGTGTGGTTACAGCAGAGCCGTCATAAATCACGATGTGACATTTACAAGAAACCAGAGCAACAGTGAGAGCGATAAACATACACAGCTAGCTGCTAGCTGTATGATATGATGCAGCTTGCTAGGGGTCGGGAAAACTTTAAAACCTCAAGCCCAACGATACTTGCATTTCCGGATGTGCAGGATTGCACGCAGGGAAAAGAAACAGTACTATAAATTTCAAGCAGCACACAATTCAAGTCTCATATCTTGGAAAGCAGCTACCAAACGGAAGGACATAACTGCGAGATGAATCTACAGTATTACTATAGTAGCGTGTTGACGTACAGCGGAGAGCGCCGATATTTTCGGGAGAGATGGGACAGAATGACAAGTCGTAAAACTAAGTCAGACCTTACTCCCCTTTTCCTCGGCTTGCCGTAGCAACCTACAGCAGATTACCAAGCGAGTCCACAAAATCTGGAGCATAAGTGCCCCTACAGTTCTGCAAAACTATAACAAAGAAATAAGAAGTTTTGATCATCCGCTTTTTTTTTACTACATAACATAAATCTTAACTGTGATTGGTACTCAAGGAGTTAAAACAAGTTTTACCTTAAAATGACGTGCAGGCCTTTAGGGAGTATTGTTTTGCCTTGTTCCTTCTGTGAGTATAACAGATTTATAATTAAATCGGCTGCAGGAGGAAGCAAGTCGGAAAAAGATAAAGCCCAATGGGTGACTTTACAGCTGCTGGAATAGACTGGGAGTTGGAAGTAGCGTGTTGCGATACGGGAACTTGGACACTATATACTCTGCATGTCAAGGGAGGGCATGCATGGGTATATACTCCCATTGACGGACTGCTGCGACGAACCAATGAGAGGTGGAGGCGGGTCTAAGGCGCCCATCCCCGTCTCATTGAGCCAGGCTGGCGCTTCTGTTAAACGGAGGACTTTCCGAGAAGTCAGCTGCCGCTGTAAGGCACCCAGGACGCGACGCCTCAGGGCTGCCCTTTGGACACCTCAGCAGGATTTTTTTAATCACACTCCCTGGCTTTCTGTCCCGCTCTGCGGTATTGGAAGAGGATTTTTTCATTCATAAAAATCACCTTGGGATATTTTTGCCGGGATTTCTGATGAGAGCTGTAACATCCTCTATCCAGACCACAGGCTGCTCTTGGGACATGTGAGGAAAAGTTGGAGGGGAAAAGTACAGGGACGGAGAAAACAAATGTGTTTCAGTTATTTTATTAATAATTGTAGTTTGCTAAATTATTTAAAATTATTTCTCTGTTAGTTGGGACTTCCCTCACTCTGGCAACTTCGTGTCCAGTAATTTCCTTCTATGTATTTTTCTTGTTTTTTTACTATGTAAAATCTGAAGGAAAATTCAGTTAAACATTTTTACTTTTTGGAAGACGGTTCATAAACATACTCTTAAATGAAAGACAGTAGTACATAACCTGGCACAAACATTTAAACACAAACTTTAAAGAGTCATCGTCACCTCCAGAAGTACTTTGAAAAATATATCGACACAAAGCAGCTTATATTTCTCACTTGCTCTGTATTTCTTAACCATATTATTTGTTAATGAGGCCATATGTACGAAAATTGAAAACAGGATAGTTGTTCCTTAATGGTTCATGATCAGCTCCTATTGTTTCTTCCCAACCTGGGGTTAGATATTCAAAAATGCACAAAAGGGAGCGCAAAGGTTTGCGCTGCACCTGATTGAGAGGCTGCAGTATTCAGTCGGATAATGGACCAGCACTATCCAACTGAATAGCAGACAGTGTCGATGCAGCGCTAAATCACACTTCACTGCCCTGACATGGAACTGGGCTATATCCAGCCCATAGGGAATTGTGCTCCCAGACAGAATAGCTCTGGGAGTCATGGAGTGATATTCAAGGCACAAAATGTAAATGAGCCAATTGGACATGCAAGACACTAAGGGACCATTTACATGCCCATAATAGTCTCATTTGCATTGGAAGAGGCGTCCCAGTTGTGCCCATTGTGAGGGGTATCATCCCTGGTGGCACCCATCCCAGTTCTTTGACAGGTTTCCCTGAAGTCTAGTTTCAGTTCCCACTCCCCAATCCCCATCCCAGTAAGTTTCCATGATTGCCTGAAGTCTAGTGGCACCCCCACACCAAACATCCATCCCACAGATGCCCATCATTGCCCTGGTGTCCAGTGGTACCCCCAACACTGAACACCTGTCCTGTAGATATCTGTAATTTCCTGGTGTCTAGTGGCACCCCCTCCCCCCATGCCCTGAACATCCTTCTCAGTTGTGTAACAGTGTTCCCTGGTATCTAGTGGAACCCCCAATCCTTCCTCCAACTTCGTGTCCATGATTCCCTGGCGTCTTGCGGTATCTCCCACCCTCCAATGGGGGGGGGGGTGCCACTGGACACCAGGGAGATTTCTGCATGGCATAGGACAGCTGAGCAGAAGCAGGCAGCTGCAGTACAGCCATCCCACCATCAGTGGAGTAGGAGTGTGGGCTTTGTGCCCAGTTAAGACAGAGTTTCCAGAGGTGGTAAGAAGCATCACTTAGGGTGCCATTTACTGCTGAAGCAAACCTTTGAAATTGCTGCTGCCCCTGCATGCAAGGGAAGGCCCCTGATTTGCATGAGTGCAGCATTATGTTAGTGCCTGGGTGCTAATGGGTTTAGCCCACACTGCAGGGGTCTCTGAATATAGATCCCACCCCAAAACTGGGTGCAAAACCAGGTTAACGCATGTAAACACCTATTAGCACCCACATTGGCTTTTCAATATCTGGCCCTGATGCCATAATACTCTGCTTATGGCATCATAGTTATTTGCTAGTGGACTGATGTCACAACAGGGCATCATAATTTCAAGCAGATAATCATCTATAGAAGCTGATGAACTCTAAGGGATAAAAATCTTGTTTTGGGGAGTATTTTTTCAGTGATAAATATTAGAGAGGAGAAATTTATAGAAGATATATAAAATGCCAAGCTGAATTGTGTCTGAATATTATATGATCTTATGAACATTTATGATGACATCAGCAGAATAAAGCCATTTGGTCTCTCTAGTCTGCTCATCTTGCATGGTCTACAGCTTTCACTACTGCCCCTGCCCCCTAAGCCTCCCATCCTTTCCATCCGCCCCTCCCCAAACCCTTACATTCCACTTATATGTATCCCAGCCTCTCTTGAAGCTGCCTATTTTCAACAAGATCAACTCTTCCAGCAGCACATTCCAGCTGGCCACCAACCTCTCTGTGAAGAAGTGCTTCCTAACCTCCCTTCTAACCCCCCCCCCAACTTAAGACTGCGCCCTCTCATGTCTCGGTTGCCGCTTAGCTTAAAGACACCCTCCCTTTCCATCGTATTTATCCTCTTCAGGTACTCAAAGGTTCCAATCATGTCCTTTTCCTTGTGTTTTCCAAAGTTTTCCCAAAGGTGTCAGCTGCTCAGAGAGTAAATACCTTATAATTACTGGTTACTGTTGCACTCAGTAGTTGTCAACCTAAAGCCAGTTGCTGTGAAACTTCATAATACATGTTTGTGATGTCACAAACATGTATTGTAGAGCTCCGCCCTGAAAGTCACTTTCCCATGCTTAGCAAAATGCCTGTTTTCACAACCCAGAATTATAATGGACATCAGTGTTGTTCTCAACTTTTTACCACCCCCAAGTGTGTTATACGTTTATGAACCACTCAAGCTTCACCCTTGTGGTTTCTGTAGTAGCACACACTTCAAGGCTGTAAAACAATCTCGTAACAGACTGCCACCCATACAGTATTCTATATTTAATAGTTCCACAGCTGTGATCAGCATTGGATAAAAAATGTGTTACAAAAGTAGGTTAAATTAAAAGTAAGTTTGTGGATAACTGTATGCATTTTGTTTTCTGAAGCAATATTTTATACTCTGCTCTGAAAAAAAAAACATACTCCTTTACAGACTGTTCACTTCACTGGTCCACACTAAAATATTAAATTGTCCCTTGAATTTTGTTGTGAGAAAACTTCAATGCACATTGTACTGGCAAGAGAGTGTGTTACAGTAAGACTTTCTCTGCAGTTTCTTCTGTAACATGAGGTAGCTCAGTTTAGGCTGGCCAAACAATAACTGCAATTGTCAACTCTCTAGACAGAGGGCGTATATTGCTGCAAAAATTCTCTTTCCATGCCAGCAAATTACAATGACCCTTGGCATGTTTCATATCAGGCAGTAAAAGTAATTTAAATCAACTTCTCCCAATGCAATAGTGCAATGGGAACTGTTGTTTGCCAGGGAAGTAAATGTATCTTGACAGGGAACTTGATAATTATTTATTTGAAAAATGGTTTACATAGCCATAATTCATTGTTATACAATGGCTTCAAAAATGCAGCAATCTGATTGGCTGACTGGCACCTTTTCCCATTGTAAATCCTAGCATCACCACATGGGAAAGGTGCCAGCCACCAGTCAGCCACATCTGAACTCCCCCTGAAATCACTCCAACCATTATAAACTCAGGACTCGCAAAGACAGCAACTGTTACTGTCACTCCAAACCATAACATAAAAAAACCCTGTCACTTTTAAAAACAATCTGACCTTCAAATCAATAAACCAGCAGTCCACAAATGTAATACAAATACCACAAACCTTTTTCAATGAACAAAATTCACAAATCCTTCGGAAACTCTGACAAAACAAAAATGCACTCTGAAAACCTAGCTCCCAATGACTGGGTACTCCACATTTTGCCCTGAATAGCACCAGCAGTTCATTCAAGCCTCCCACCATGTCCATTCAAATAAGAAGTGCAAATTTTTGAAATATTGTCTGTATTACGGGTCCTATGTTTCTGTGTTGTTTCTTCACTCTCCGGCATACCTCCCAACCTCTTTATTTGTAAATCAGGGACAAAGCTTAAAAAAATCAGGGACAAAAACCCCAAATCAGGGACACATCTTAAAAATTTATACTATTCACTCAGAAAGCTGATAGAATATGTGGATTAGTGTAAGATGCATTTTCTGAAGAAGAACAAGTCTGTAACTTTAATGTTTGGCATTATTTTGTACTTTCAATACCCACTGTTTTGTCACAAAAACACAAATTTTACGAGGGACAGAGGAAAATTTTGAGTCAAAATCAGGGACGTCCCTGAAAATCAGGGACAGTTGAGAGGCATGCTCTCCGGTCCCAGGAGATGCAAAGAGGTGTCCGTCCAAAGCAAGTGATTCCCTACCTAGGAGCAGCTGTGCTTCTGCCTCGCTGTTGCTCTGATGAACTAATACTGATGATGCGGTCCGAGCGAAGGGAGGAGCAGCAGCAGGAGATGGCAACAGCAGTAACCAGTGACAACGCTGTTGAGGTCATCCTAAATTGAGCAGTGGCACAGTTGCAGAGGTTTGGAATCCATCACCTCGAATGAACCGGAGAATGAGCTGCTGCAGCTTTTGAAGGTACTGACCAGGAGTCGCAGATATGTGAAACCTTCGGTGTTCAGTGGGTGCCGCTGTCAGGATGGGGGAGCTTCAAGACAGCCCATCATTAAAATAGGAAGGGGGTATCTGTTTGGAAGCGATGCCAGTCAGACCAAGGGAGAGGAAGAGGTTGATGAGAAATGTTGCTGTAGAGCCTCTTGCTGACTCCTCCAGCAACGTAAAGAAATTGGGATGGCTTTCTTTCAGATGGTTGGTTGGGCACTCGGAAACACATTTGCTGTTTTTAGCACTAATAATGGCAAATGATCCAAAATGACATTCCAGTACAAGTGACTGGATGGTGGGAGTCTGTAGTAGCATCTGTTAGTATTTAGCAGTGTTGGCATACAGTGTGCATTTTATTTTTTGCTGGAATTGTAGTTTCTATCGACTTGAAGTTAACAGCCACTTCCCATTGAAATCATTATAAAAAGGAACTATTTTGGGGGGCATAATAATATATGCACCATTTTTTTCTCATTTAAAAAAACACACAAACAAAATCAACACCAATGACAAAAAGCAATATTTATCCATTGTATAATCGCAATATACCACGAGAGGGCGTGGGTGATGCCAGGATTGCCTAGTCAGCTCTCTAGACAGAAGGCATATATTGCAGCAAAAATTCTCTTTCCATGCCTTTGGCATCGTGACCAAACAACACACCTCACATAGGTAAATCCTGGCATCACCCACACCCTCTCATGGTGTATTGCTTAAATATGAAACAGCCTAGTTCATATGAGTTACTGTACCTGTGACGGTGATGGCAGCAGTCAGCCGTAGACTGCAGTGTACCATTACAAATTACATAAGGAGTAAACTACACCTGCCCATACATAAGATAAGCTATAAACTACACCCTGCTATATATGATAAGGGTATAAACTACTGCCAAGGTGTTTCAGTGGCATGTGTTTATGTTTGTCACCAGCACCCTGATATAGCTTTGTGTTCTTATATACATTCAGTTGTGTGTAGTTTATTTGCTATAATACATTTTAAAAAGGAAAGCATTTATAATGCTATGCCATGCTACAACCCAGTCATAGTCACCAACCTGCAACTTAGTAGGTGGGTTGCACCCTCTAACATCTGGGTTAGTGATTTGCATTGTAACACTGTCATAGGAGTCCCCCCACCTCCCTTCTCTGGCAATGTGCCTATTTCAGTGTATAGCACAAATGGGTGGTGGCATAAGAGGGTGACAAAATCCAACTAATTTCACATGGCCAACTATTGCAACTAATGAGATTATACTTGGCATGGCAGTCTTAGCATTGGTGGAGGAGTGCAGATCAATACAAATAGCCTAGCACATAATGCTACACTACTGTAGTTGTACTACTTACTGTTAGCAGCTATGGGTGTGATGTTTCTACTACAAATTTGTTTGAGTATTTTTTTTCAGATGGGGTATGGGGCAGAGCCCCTAACTCAAACAAATTGATAAAAGAAACATTGCAACCATACTAACTAACCTTAAGTGGTGCAAATAGCACAGCATATTGCTCTTCTTCTTCTATGCTATGCTATTTATGCTGGTCCATAATCCTTCACTATCACCCTAGTCTCCACAGCAAACAAAGGGAAAAGTTACATGTTGCTTGTCAGGGCACTCCTCATCATGGTACCCTGCCATCAAGCAAGCAATGGAAGTGGAGTCGATTTGCACAGCTAGAGCAATGGATGAGCTGTGCAGTGACCTGGAGGAGTTTCACAGAAGACTGGGCCTCAAAGACTTCTTCCATGACAAGCAAAATAACTAGAAGAGCACTGATAAACAGGAACAGTGGGACAGCAGAATAAAAAGCTCAAAGTGGGCCCCTCCCCGGGACTTCGACCTAAACTTGATCTCTTAGAATCAATTCCCTATAGAAGAAGTTTTAGCTTACACTATGTAACATTCCTGATGAAGAGGCACTGACTCTCAAAAACCTGCATCAATGACTTTTCATTAGCCTAATGTATCATATACATTTACATATAGATACCATAACAGGTTCAAGAGACCACTGTGGTTCTCGGCAAGGGTCAGGGAAGCAGTGAGTACCAAGAAAAAGGCCTTCTACAAATTTTAAAGAAAAGCAAGGGAAGTAAAAATGGGAAGAACATTTTCTGAAAAACAGGGAGGCAAAGAGGGTGCTTAGGGAGGAAACAACAGACACAGAGCTGTGTATATAGAGGGGGTCAAGAGCCAGCAGGGCATGTTCTGTGAGGAGCGCCTCAAGGCACTGAACATGTACTCACCAGAGACCAGAACGGAGAGGGGAGATATTATTTATTTTTTTGAAAAAGTTTCAGCAGGAAAGGCATACTGAACTACAATAGTTCATTTCTAGATGAGTCCTGGGGAAGAGGGGAAATGGGAATACAAACTCCAAGCAATATCCAATATACATACAGATAAAAGTCAGACAGTTATACAAACAACTTGAGACAGAAGGGTAGGGGACATTCAAGTTACAAAAGTTATAAAGCAAAGCAAGAACAAAAACAAGTGAGAGTCATGCAATTGCACAATTAAGGCTGTACCAAACATATTTTGTGGCAACAGACGAGCAGTACAGACAATAATTTTACAGGATATACACTTGAAGTAGAGAAAACGAGAGCAGAAAAATAAGCTAAGAGTAAGTAGTAAGAGAAGAGGATAAAATCATCAAAGTTACTGAAAATAGATGCAGTTACAGGATAGGGAAATGTGGTTGCAAAGAAGATAGAATAACGACCAAGTGGATGGGGCAGAATGGATCTCTAAGGGGAGGGAGGTGGAAAGTGGTAGGAGAAGGCAGAATGACCCACAGTGGGAAAAACGGGCGGGGAGGGCAAGGATCCTGTGGGAGGAGGTGTGGAGAGCATAGCTAGGAGCAGAAGGGGTTGAAAGCATGGGTGTAGGCAGGAATACTCCAAGCACTCCATGGTGTGCAATTTTATTTAAGGGGGGTAGCAAATAGGCTCTGAACTGCTTCCTTTTTCCATGAAAACTAACAAAGAAAATACTGAATCTTTCTGTAATTTTATTCATAGGAGTCGAAACTAGTAAGACTGGTCACTAATACTCTGTTTGCATCCTAAGGACAATACAACTTTACAGGCTCTGGGCTGGTATGTGGGAGTCTTAGGGAACAATTCATGGCATTTGCATTTACCCATGCATTGCAACAACCATTGTCATGAGATATAAAAGTTGTATTTATTGTGCCAAATGAGGTAACAAACATCCCCCTGGTGTACATTTGTATATTGTCTGGCTACACCTGGGGGGGGGGGGTAGCTCACCCTAGCAAAGGGAGGGGGTAGCAGTGAGTCCACTTGGTGTGCAGATCTGAAATCCCTGGCTACACCCCTGGTTGAAAGGAGTGCATGGAGGTAGGATGGAAGGGGGCCAAGTCAGAACTTACCAACTAATATACAATATTAAGATAAGATATGACAGAGACCTTCAAATTCCTAAATGGAATTAACAGGGTGAACTGTGGGGAACTATTTAACTGAAATACCAGTTCGCAGCCACGTGGCCATGAGTGGAATGTAACAGGAGGGACATGAGGAAATACTATTTTACAGAAAGGGTGGTGGGACCATGGAACAGGCTGCTAGCCAAGGTGGTGGGTGCAAAAACCATTAGTGGTTTATTTATTTATTTAGTTGTTTAACCAGGAGTAGCACACTAAGCTGAAAGCTTTTTTACAGGAGCGACATGGGAGCACAGGGAAGTTAAATGACTTGCTCAGGGTCACACAGTATGCAAGTGGAAGCTGTGGGATTCAAACCCAGGTCTGGTCTGCTGGATGTCACCAGATCTGCAGCTCAGTGCCTTAAACCACTGCGCCATAATGCCTCCCTAAGCATGGCTGAGACAGAACGAAGGATATAGTGGTTGCACAGGATGTCAGAATCAGAGAGGAGAAAGGAGGGTGGGGTGGGGAGGCTAGGACTCTGGAGGAACAGTAGACCATGGCTAAATAGGGAACTTGGGCAGACTGGATGGACCCTCGTCTTTTTCTGCCACATTTGTCTGTGTTTTTATGTTTCTATATTTACCCAATAAAAAGGTCCTCTTTTTGTTTCTCTTGTAAACAAATCCTTAATTCAGACTTAGAATTTTGTCAAAACCTGTCTTAAGGGGAAGGGAAGTATTACAGCCTTCTCAATTCATATATATGTACCTCTTGTTCTCTTTTTGTATATGTTGCTCTTTTTTGTTTTGTTTCCCTGGTCTTGAAAACCAGCATTTTACAGTGCGTATTCTACCTGTTGTGCCTTTTTATGTGCTCCTCTCAGTGACATCATTATCTGCTGCCAGTCAGTTTCTTCTAACCCTTTTTTTGTCAATTCTCCACCCCTGCATGATCCCCAGACTCACCTGCACCTCCTTCAGTCATTGCCAGTGCCTACGTTCCCGCCTGCAGAACTACCCATGATCAGTGATCTCATCAAATCCAGCCAACCTGTGACACATCAGGTTGTTCTCCCCAGGATTGCCCCCCCCGGTGGAATCCACCTACTGCTCCATGACAGTGCACCCCTGAATATTCAGTTCCTCCACCAGAGGTCTTGCTTGGACATCCCTAGGGCTACTCGAGCGATGGCCTGCTGTTGCTGCGAGAGGCTAGATAGGAAGTCATCTGCCAAATCAGCCGTCTTTTTTCCTTCTGATCCCTTAAGGAGTAGCTGTGCAGTGATGTGCAAAGCTCAACTGTGCATGCTGCTGCACACAGTGTGTTGGTGGTCACTACAGCTCCCTAAGGTCTGAGCACCCAGTCGTCCTTATCCCCAGTCACTGCTGGGGGTTAGGATAGCACCAGTAACTGCATCTCTCTCTCTCTCTCTCCCTCCAGAAAAGGAAAGCTGTCCTTCAGACATGCAGTCATTCTCCCCCCAGCTGGCCATCTGATGAACTGGGCTCACTACTGAACCTGGTTCATCAGTGTTGCAAGCAGTAATGTTACTGCTGCATTGGCAGTCCGGCTCAGTTTTTCCTAATGCTGATACCGCTACTTGCAGAGGCTGCTGCACTGTATCTATATGGGGTTAGTAGGAACTGTCTCCTATGATATAAGAAGAGTCTTTGATGCTTATTGAACAAGAGGACCCCAAAGTGAAGCTGAGCTGTTCTGTCCACCCAACCAGTATGAGAGACCCTCCTTTCATTGCAAGAGACACAGCCCTACTAGCCCCATACGTATTCTCATGGAATGGATAGCTAACAAATATATAAATCATGTTTTACTGAGGTATAAATATCTGTTTTGTGTTTTTACTGTTGCTGTCCCCATGTGCAGCCTTTGTGTGTGTTCCTGTTGCAGTAGATATACACAGTGCTCTGTGCTCAGTTTCGTTGTTTGGTGAGTGACTGCTTAGCAATGAAAGAAACAAGGTTTGTTTTAAATCCTAAAAATATTTTTTTTTATTATTTTTTAATGCAATTCAAAGCTAGGAAAGCTAAACAGTTAAAAACGTGGGCATGATAGTATGGTGGAGTAAAAGAAAAAATTACTCACCTAAGTAATGTTGTTTCTTCTAATGGAGTCTTGCTATATTATGACATATGCAGTGAGTCCCAACCTTCGAACTGCTCCGGAGGTGAAAGAGTTAACTTTTCATGCCAGGCATGGAACGCTAAACTCAAGCTTGGTTGAAAACTCTGTCTGTTGTTCTTCAAACTCAAACTGTCAGATCTTTATGAGCTAAACTCACTAAGGTCCTGTGTGGAAGCTGTAAACCTATACTAGCCAACTGGCTACTAAATATAACAGCACATTTTTTGGTCCCAAAACAAAGACTCAAGTCAGGAGACCCAAAAAATGAAAAACACAACACCCAGTCACCCCAGAAAAGAGAGGGGTGAAAAACAAGGTGGGCATCTACTAAGTGCCAACACTGCACTGCCCACCCACATCACAAAAACAGAGGTTCTGAGAGGAGCAGGCGGGGGGGAGGTCATAATATAGCAAGACTCCATTAGAAGAAACAACATTATTAAGGTGAGTAATTTTTTCTTCAAACAACATGAAGTCTTGCTATATTATAACATATGCAGACTACACAGCGGTACCTGCATGGAGGAGGGAAAGAACCTACATAGGAAATAGGCTGTGAAGCACAGCTGTGCCAAACCGAGCATCACTCCTAGCCTGGGTGTCCAGAGAGTAATGCTTGGTAAAAGTGTGAACTGTTTTCCAGGTAGCTGCTTGACAAATCTCTAGAATGGGGATGTCCCTGGCAGCAGCTGGGGAAGCAGCTGTACCTCTGGTAGAGTGAGCCCTCAGGCCTAAGGGAGAAACCTTACCCAGCTTTTCATAACAGAATTGGATACAAGAGACAATCCACCTGGCAATGGATCTTTAGTGGGGTTTCTTTACCAACCTCACCATAAGTGAGGAACAGTTGGAGGAGTCAAACCTGTGACCCTTGGTACGCCAATGTAGTAACTAAGGGCCTTCACATCTGTTGTGCAGCCTCCTCTCGCCAGAGGAGGAAATGGTCAGTGAAGTACACTGGAAGAGAAATAGATTGATTAAGGTGGAAATCTGAAACCTCCTTAGGCAAGAACTTCCTGTTAGTCCTGAGGACCACCTTGTCCCTATGAAATGAGATAAAATCAGGCTCCACTGACAAAGCTTGTAATTCACTTATGCATCTGGCAGAAGTGATGGCTACCAGAAACACAGTCTTCCAAGTCAAATACTTGAGGTCTGCTGAAGACAAGGGCTCAAAGGGAGGTTGCATAAGTTGAGCAATGCAAACATTAAGATCCCAGGCAGGGGCAGGGTCCCTGAATGGAGGGTTGGTGTGAAGCAATACCTTAGAAAACTTAGAGAATACAGGATGAGCTGAAAGAGAAGAGGGTTTACCTGCTGAAATAAAAGCAGACACAGCTGCCAAATGCACCTTTAGGGTAGCTGGTCTGAGCCCCAAAGTGTTCAAATGGACCATATCATCCAGGACTGTGGGTAAATCAGCAGATTCTGGGGAAATATGCTTCCCAGAGCACCATATGGAAAACCTCTTCCATTTGGAATTGTAAGTAGCCCTGGTGGAAGGCTTCCTAGAAGCCTTCACTATATCCAATACACCTTGGGAGAGGTGTAGATCAGCAAATTCTAACTCTTCAAGAGCCCAGCCTTGAGAGTGAGGGATTTGAGGTTTGGGTACCAAACCCCTTCCCTGAGCACAGGTTAACAGATTGTGATTCCTGGGAAGACACAGGGGAAGATGGACTGCTAAGGACAGTAGGAGTGGATACCAGGGTTGTCTGGCCCAATCTGGAGCAATCAGAATCACTTTGCAGGATTGAGATCTGATTTTGACTAACACTTTGAACAGGAGAGGGAAGGGGGGGGGCATAGAGAAACTTCCCTTCCCAATTGAGAACTAAGGCATCCAGAGGACTGAGCCCAAAACTGGGGCCTGCAGCAAAAAGGGAAGTTGGTGATTGGGGCTGCAAAAGATCTATCTGGGTGCCCCACCTGGCAAATATTACCTCCAGGACTGGGGATCCAGTGACCATTCGTGATGGCCCTGGGAAATCCTGCTGAGAGCATCTGCCAGGACATTGTCCTTGCCTGGGAGGTGAACTGCCATAAGGGAGGTGTTCAGGGAATAAGCCAGAGACCACAACTTCATTGCTTCGGTGCACAAGGCCATAGACCGATTGCCTCCTTGCTTGTTGATGTACCACATTGTAGTGGTGTTGTCTGTTCTGACCTGTACAACTTTGTTCTAAACAGATTCGGAAAAAGCTTGAAGTGCTAGAAAAACTGCTCTGAGCTCCAACAGGTTGATGTGGAGCAGGGATTCCTGAGGGGACCACAATCCCTGGGTAGTGAGGTCACCCATGTGAGCTCCCCACCCCAAGAGGAATGCATCTGTAGTAAGGATTAAAGAGTGAGACTGAGTGACAAAGGGAACCCCCTGTCTCAGATTGCTCTGATCCTGCCACCATGGTAGGGCTTGGATCAGGGTTTGAGTCACTGTGATCAATTTGGTTAGAGGGTCCTTTCTTTGAGAGCAAAAGGCTCTCAAATGGAACTGGATGTCCCTCATCTGAAATCTGGCTCCTTGCACTACTGCTGTAGAAGCAGCCATGTGCCCTAGGAGCTGTAGAAAATGCCTTGCTGGTCGAGAGACCTGCATGGTGATGAGGAGGCCAGAGAGACCAGGGTCCTTGCCCTGTCCAAAGGCAGGAAGGCTCTGGCTTCCTCTGTGTTCAGTTCTGCACCTATGAAGGTGAGGAGCTGGACAGGCTCTGACTCAGGAACTGACTTTGGAAGATTCAGAAGGAAACCTAGAGAGGTAAGCAGTTGCTGAGTTATCTGAAGATGTAACTTGACTTGGTCTGGAGACTGGCCTACTATGAGCCAGTCATCCAGCTAAGGGAAGATGGCAATTTTTTGCCTTCTTAGGTGGGCAACTGCTACTGCCAGGCATTTTGTGAATACCCTTGGAGCAGAGGTGAGGCCAAAGGGCATTGCTCTGAACTGGTAATGGCCTGAGGGCAGCTCGAACCTGAGGTACTTTCGATGGGAGGTTCTGATGAGAATATGGAAGTAGGCATCCTTGAGGTCCAGGGATGCTAGCCAGTCCTCTGGCCTTAGATAGGGCAGAATAGTTCCCAGAGTCACCATTTTGAATTTTGGTTTTAAAAGGTGCTTGTTTAAGTATCTGAGATCCAGGATGGGCCGCCATTCTCCTGTCTTTTTTGGGGTAAGGAAGTACCTGGAGTACAATCCTTTGCCCTGGTGTAGGGGTGAAACCCTTTCCACGGCTCTGAAAGCCAGGAGGGTAGAGACTTCTGCCTCTAGGGCAAGTGCCTCTGATGGATTTGCAGGTGGAAAGGATCTGGTTCTCATCTTTGGAAATTTTTTGATGCTGAGAACCAGTCCCTGGCTTACTACTTCCAGGACCCACTTGTCTGATGTGAGAGACTTCCAGTCCTGGACAAAGTAAGCCAGCCTGCCCCTACAGGTAGTGGAGAACGGCCTGGCCACCCCATCAGGGTGCCTGCTTGGCAGGGCTTTGGAGCTGAGGGTGGAAGCAGGTCTGCTTGTACCCTGTCTGCCTCTCCCTCTAAAGAACCCCCTCTGGGCGTAAGCTGAAGAGGAGGCCTGGGCTTGGTAAAAAGGCCTATGAAAAGGCCTACTCCTGCCCCTGGAAGGCTGCCTTTGAGAAGTGGCCTGCCTTTCCTTGGCCTGTGCACTCCTATAGGTGGTCCTATACTCATCCATTTTCTTCATGTAATTCTCTGTCTGCTCCTCAAACAAAGAATTACCCACAACAGGAAAATCCATGGCCTTAGTCTGGGTATCCTGTGATAGGCTAGTACATCTGAGCCAAGCCATTCTGCGAAGTGCCACAGATGTAGCCATGACTCTTGATGACACATCATTAGAGTCCACTGCAGCATGGAATTGCACCTTAGATGCCTCAATACCATCAGCAGCCACCTGCTCCAGCTCCTTGGCAAGCTGGCTAGGGACCTGTTTTGCTAGAGCCATAACAGTATCCCATCTGATTTCTGGTATCTAGCAACATAAGCCATATAATTTGCCTGTCTGAGTCCCAAGGATGATGCCATGTACTTTTTCTTTGCCATGGCATCAATCCTCCTGGAGTCCTTGTCAGGGGGGTGTGAGGCCAAGGGAATATTTGCCTTGTCACAGGCTGCAGCCTGCACTACCCCAACATGGCTGCATTGCTGTGAAAGGAACTCCATATCAGAGCCTGACAATGTGTACCTCTTGTCCATTCTCTTATCAACAGGAGGTATAGTGTGAGGAGTTTTTAGAATTTTTACTGTCTATTTCCCAAAAGATTTATGCAAAGGAATAGACAGTCTCCTGGACTCTGGCATATCCATCATTTCCACATAGTCAGGTTCCTCTTGATCATCCACAGCTTCCTCCCTAGGGAGCTGGAGGGTTTCAGCCACTTTTTTATAAAAAATAAAATGAGAAGGGGACTCGGAAAGCCTTAGGAGGAGACACTCCTGAAGGTCTGTCTGGGGAGATGTCGGTTCAATGGGCACATCAGACTTTCAAATCCACATTCACTCTCCTCATACTCCTCTTCCCCTCCTCCGGTTCATAAAAATTCTCTAACTCATACTTGAACCGGTGGAACCAACAACCGTACGCTTACTGATGGTGCCGGTTCGGTCGGAACCGGGAAAGCGACTGGACAATTTTAATCGCTGACTATTTCTTCAGTGGTTGGAGAGGAAAGTTTGGCTCCACACCAGCTGATTTCTTGTCCTTTTGCTGGAACTGACTCCTCGAGTCGGCTCTCCTTTGCCTGAGGAAGTCTTGCCCTGGTCAGAGGGCATTCCTCCGGTTCGGTTGGAACCGAACCGGGCTGGCCATCCGGTCAGCGAACTTCTTGGCCTCCCTTTCCCTGAGCCTACCAACTCTCTTATCCAGGGTAGCTGCAGGAAAATTTTTGCAAATCTGGCAGTCTGCATTGAGGTGGTCAAACCCCAGACAATAAACACAGGTGGTGTGGGGGTCAGCCTTGGCAAAGGCTTCCCCACAGACACTGCAGTGTTGAAACCCAGTGGGCCCAATTTTTCTTTGGGTTTCTCAGACATAGTGCCAGTCCTAACCAAACTTGCCCGCTTATGGCAATCCACCAACAAGACTCTTTATGGGTTCCCAACCGTGTCACGGGTCGTGAAAAACGCATTAAAACCGTTTTTAGAACCGATAAGAACCGGTAACCACACTCTAAAAGACAGATTAATATATTTCAAAACAACCTGATCGGTTCAAACCAAACCGATAACTGTTTACAAGTTCCACACAGAAGAATTAAATGCAAAAGCTATCTAGTACTTACAATACCACAGACAGAGCTTGAACCGACCGGTTGCGGTTTAAATTCGGTCAAAAAACCGAGAAAATAATACTTTAACCGACAAAATGAACCAAGCAGAAGGAGAAAAATCTCCGGAGCGACTGTTCAGTGAGGCGGAGTAAAGAATCTGACAGTTTGAGTTTGAAGAACAACAGACAGAGTTTTCAACCGAGCTCGAGCTCAGCGTTCCATGCCTGGCATGGAAAGTTAACTCTTTCACCTCCGGAGCAGTTCGAATGTTGGGACTCACTGCATATGTCATAATATAGCAAGACTTCATGTTGTTTGAAGCAAGTGCTTCTTCGTCTCACTGAAGTCATGAACATGGTAGAGAGCGTGTTAAAGTGTCTAGTGTGTGAAGGCAGCTGTACTCAGGATAAGAGGTACAGCTGTTCTTTCTGACTGGTCAGTGGCATTCACAGAAAAATAGAAAATGACAGCAGAAAAGACCACAGGTCCATCCAGTCTGCCCATTAGATCTATCTTACTCCAAGATCTAGTGTCTATCTACAGTTATTTGTCCCTTCCACCAGCCCCCAAAGTGTCCCAACTTATTGCTACCCCTGGGTCACTACTGAACGTGGAACCCTGTCCCATCTGTGCTTGAAGCCATGGATGGTTTTGGTTACCACCACCTCAGCCAGTAAGCTGTTCCATAGCTCGGCAACTCTCTCTGTGAAATAGGATTTCCTTACATCCCTCACCCCCACCCCTACCCGCAAGCTTCCGTTCATGCCACCTTGTTTTAGACTTGCTATTACTGGTAAATCATTCTTTGCAGTTTATCTTGTTCATTTCTTTTTTTTCAACTTTAATTTTTATTAAATAATTTTTTAAAAGGGGCAAATGCAGATTTTCCCCAGAACAAAATCCATATTCATAATGTTCAGTGCAGCTGTAAGAATATCAGAAAAAAATGGTAATTAGGATACAAGTGTTGCTCCAGGGTAGAAACTGAAATATCTCCACCACCCAGGGGAACACTCTAGATCAGGTGGTGTCCTTCAAATACTTAGGGATACAGCTTGACCCTAATTTCTCCTATGGACTTCAGGTAGATAATGTAGCTAGAGCTGCTAATACACGTCTTGGTCTCCTCTACAAACACAGACCACACCTCACCCCAGAAGCTTTGAAGGTTGCAGTCCTGAGCTCTGTGATCTCTGTAATAGACTATGGTCTCATCATTTATGGCTCGGCCACAACCACAACCCTTAGATGCCTCTCAACTGCCTTAAATAAAGCATGTCGGCTCATCACTGGTGCTCACCGTCTCACCCACACATGTGACCTGTACACTCAGACCGGCTGGCTCCAACTATCAAACCACATAAAGTTTCTCACCTGCTCCATGGTCAAAAAAATCTACCTTGACCTTGCACCTTCTGGGGTCTCAACTCTGTTACAACACCGAATTAACAAATGGTGCCTTAGGAGATCCACACTACAGCTACTGAAAGTCCCCCACTGTCACACTTCACAGGGACAACGCTCTTTTGCTTATCGAGCACCACTCTGGTTCAATGGCCTCAGCCCAACTATCTCCTCTGCCCCAACTATTGGTATGTTTAAAACTAGGCTCCGGGACTATCTCACTACCAACAGCTCCTGTGATTGCCCAACTTAACCTTGTTTCTCCACTTCCCTCTCTGCTCTAGTTGTCCCCCCCCCTCCCTCCTCACTGGATTCTACCCTCACATCTTGGTATACCCAATGCTGCACTTTTCACCCTCTCGCCACCCTTCCTACATTCCTTCTCCCCCCTACTCTCTTCCCTCTCCCTATGACCCTGGCATTTCTTATCTGTTGTCTATTTTCTCTGACAAATGCCACTGGCTGCCTTGTTACAATGCTACCCTTGAACTGTATTAATCTGTACTCTGTTTGCAATATCCACATTGTTGTAATGCCTGTCTTGATGTTCCCCATAATTTGTATTTCTCTGACGTGGAACCTTTGTAAAAGAGCCATGGCTCAAAGGTATTTGTAATCCTAGACTTGATAAATAAATAAATATACAGAAGTCATTTCATCCACATACTGTATTTCTGAACTTAGGCAGCTTTCAGGTCAATGAAAAGGTAGGGTTTTTTCCATCATATGCATGTCACTAACAATATCCTGCCACTGAGAAACTAGGGATTGCCTCAGTTAGCTGGTGCTTTGCATTAACATTTTTCACACCTAAGAGGCAAACATGGAAAAGTTTACTCAATGGTGTTTTTTTAAGGCTTGGAGGAAAACAATGAAAGACAAACAGTTGAGATCCTAAGATGAGAGTACACAAACATATATAGGCGGCTGCAAACGCCACAAAAACTGGGCCAAAATCAGATCCAAACAGTACTCACAAACTGTCCATATAGGTTGGCACCTCGTCACCATCTGCTCATAGATAAGAATTCCACAATTGATGTAGCAGGATAAAAGCCTTTTATTCCCAGATAGGCAGAATAGTCATCAAACATACAGGATACATGCTGGATACACCTTGCTCCTTCCCACAGAACCAAACGTTTTTGCGTCACAATTACACTTTCTCAAGGCTACTACATCAATTGTGGAATTCTTATCTATGAGCAGATGGTGACGAGGTGCTGACCTATATGGACAGTTTGTGAGTACTAAGATGAGAGTAGTCAGAAAAAGTTCTCAAAGTTCCATTTGGACAGAGGTCCCAAATACTGTATATGTATATACAGTCTTTTATTTTATTTATTTCAAAGTTTGGAAATATACCTTTGAGCAGAAATGCTTATTTACAAACATTCCTTGTCAAAATAACAATTTGTTTATACCATGTTTGTACCCTTCACACCATGTCAAAAACAGTATTAAAAACTGATTGACAAAGGCTGGACAATATTGATTCAGTTACAAAACAGAATGAGTAACATAAGTACCGTTTTGGCAATACAAAGTAAACAAAAGTTAACATTCAACAGGTCAAATAATACAAAGCATAACATATGAACAAGGAGCAATACATAGGTAGCAGCCCATCTGGGCATTGTCAGAGGTTAAGTCTGTGCACTTTCACGGCACATTGGAATGGAGGAGAGGTACTGTACATGTGTGAGGAGACTGTGCGGTAGGTAAGGTGCTGGCATCATGTGCACGTGTAAGAGGGGACCTTAGGGGGCAGAAGTACCATGATCAGATGGTGCAAGGGTTGGGCTGGGTTGGGGTGCAGTTGGCAAGTGACAGTGCATGGGATGGGGTTTCATTAAGAGAAGCAGCTGCATTTGGAGCCAGATAGGAGTCAATTTAGAAGTTCCCGTTTGAAAAGACCCCACTTCGTTGGTGTCTTTTGTATTACCTGAAGTTCATTAAGCCAGCTTGTGGCCCTGATTGCAAAGGAGTGTTTGGCTAGAGCTGTTTGGTTGAATGGGACAGCCAATGTACCAATAGTCATGCCTCTGGTTGGTATATGTAGTTTTTTGACAGGGCCAAAAGATATAGATGTGAGTGGACTTTTCCTCACTGCACTGCCTCCAACAGTGTGCTTTTTGGGGGTTGAATTTGGCTGTTTTGTGTGGAGTGTGGCAGTACCATATCAGGTTTTTCCATGCCAGGTCCTTCCACAGAGGAGATGAGGTAATTGAGAGTGGAAACCTAAGAAACCTGCCCCATTGGTCTGATTTTAAAGGGATCTGGAAATCTTTTTCCCATGCTTCCGTAACATGAAGTGTGGAAATACCAAAGAGTTATTGTAAGGCTTGGTATAGATTTCAGATCAGGTGTGCAAGAGTATGTCCAGATAGGCTTGCCACAGGGAAAAAAAAAAAGGAAAATGTTGTGCCACGCCGGCGACCCAGGTTTGGGAACGAGCCTGGGTCATCAGGGGAGTGAGAGCAGCTCTCCTCTTCCAGGAGGGAGGGGGGTCTGCACTCAGCACTTGACTGGCCTCTGGCAGAAGCTAGTGGCATGGCAGGCACAGAGCCAACATCAAGGGAAGGGGGAGTGCCGACACCTACAGTGATGCCTTGGTGTAGGGGTGCATGCTACTCCTCCACAAGAAAATGGGAAAACGCCTGCCAATGCCAGGAAGAAGGAGCACCTGGAGCATGCCTCCTATGTGCCCTCACCTACCAGACTACCTCTGGTCCGACAAAATTTTCAGTATCGGGGTGCTTGCCTGCCCTACCTCGGACCCACTCAGAGGGGAAGCTACAGCTCCATGGGGACGAGAGGTAAGTCTGGGTAGGACAAATGAGGCAGGAGGATGACTCCTTGGCAGTCCTGAATGGTTGAGGTCTGCAGGACATAGGGGGATAAAAAGAAATTAAAAAAAAAAGGGAAAAATGTGTTCTCTGAGCAGATTCCAACCAGTATGGAGATTATGTAGGTCCAAATGGGAAAATAACAAAAATGGTTGTGGGTGTGAAGGTTATAAGTGTCTATCAAGTCAGTGAAGCATCACACCACCTTCCCATCCAAGAACTGAGAGAGAAAAGAGAGCCCCATCTTATTCCATTGTTGAAAGAAAAGGTCAAGCTGAGGAGGAGGGAATCCAATAATGTAAGGAAAGGAGGCATAAAATGCAAATTCTGGCTTTATTAATTTATGGGAAATTGTTTTATGATAAATTTGGAAAGTCATCTGTGAGAACGGGTTAGTCATAATCCCTGAAGGAGTGAGTGGGTGTGAAGAGAAGAGAGTTTGAGAGAGATTGCAAGTCTTCTACATGAAGATCTAGATCTTTCCTGCGTGCTGAGCGCCTGGGCATGAGCCAGTAATAGACTAAGTGCAATTAAGCAGCCTCACAATATGATTAGAAAGAGCCAGGCCTCCACTACGTTTGGGCAGTTGTAGGGTTGAGTAATGAATTTGTGGATGCTGGCCATCCCACAGGAATCTGGGGATCATCTTGCACCATGTCTGGAATCTCCATGGGTTATGTGTCAATGGAATTGTTTGCTATAAACATTTATTATAGCAATTCAGAGCAAGAAGCAGCAGTCTAGCTCTACAGATATGTTTACTGATAAATCACTTCTATCTCAGCAGGAGTCAGTACCTGTTTGGATTAAGCAAACAGATACTTTATTAGAAGAAGGGGGTCTCATTTAAGTAAAAAAAAAAGAAAAAAGTCACTGTGCATTTCTCTGAGAAAGGGGACTATATCAGCTTAATTTACTGAGTCAGTGCAGAGGGTGAATCTAATTGGGGGTATGGCTTAGCAGTTTAGGAGTACAAAAGCAGGTGGCTCCAATTACAGCTTCCTGCTGTTTTTAACAGAGGAGAACTTTGGTTTCAAAGCAAGAAGCAGCAGTCTAGATCTACAGATTTTTTTACTGATAAATCACTTCTATCTCAGCAAGAGTCAGTACCTGTTTGGATTAAGCAAACAGATACATTATTAGAAGAAGGTGGTCTCATTTAAGTAAAAAAGAAGAAAGTCGCTGTGTATTTCTCTGAGGAAGGGGACTGTATCAGCTTAATTTACTGAGTCAGTGCAGAGGGTGAATCTAATTGGGGATGTGGCTTAGCAGCTTAAGAGTACAGAAGCAGGTGGTTCCAATTACAGCTTCCTGCTGTTTTTAACAGGGGAGAACTTTGGTTTCAGAGCAAGAAGCAGCAGTCTAGATCTACAGATTGTTTTTACTGATAAATCACTTCTATCTCAGCAGGAGTCAGTACCTGTTTGGATTAAGCAAACAGATACCTTATTAGAAGAAGGGGGTCTCATTTAAGTAAAAAAAAAAGAAAGTCACTGTGTGTTTCTCTGAGGAAGGGGACTGTATCAGCTTAATTTAATGAGTCAGTGCAGAGAGTGAATCTAATTGGGGATGTGGCTTAGCAGTTTAGGAGTACAAAATCAGGTGGCTCCAATTACAACTTCCTGCTGTTTTTAACAGCGGAGAACTTTGGTTTCAGAGCAAGAAGCAGCAGTCTAGATCTACAGATTTTTTTTTACTAATTGCCCTCCTTCCCACCCACCCAAAGCCAGTTCTAGTTTTATAGCCACTGGATTTGACTGACAGCAGTAGGATGGGAAGGATCACTGAGACACATTAGTTTCATCAACCTTGAAGGAACCTAAAAAATAACTCTTTCTCCCCCTCCTGCTGGAGGTCTGAATCCAAGCACGGAAGAAGGAGACTACTGAAGACTACAGGAAGTTCCTGTCCCAGAACAGGAAGGGCAAGAGTTGTAAGGGCACATAGGCAGTATGAAAGTAAGTATAAAAATACATAGAGGAAGGAGACAGTAAGCATACAAAGCAGCAGGAGAGGGGACCCAAAATAAGTTAAGATGGGAGTGGTGCAGTGCAATCGCTGTGGGGCAGCAGTGTTTTGGGAGACATTCTGGGGGCTGCGATGCTGCCTGTTTGCAGGCATTTCTCTGGTCTGAGGGAGGAGGTTGCCCGTCTCCAGGCTGACCTGGCTAGGATTCGTGAAACCTCTTCTCCCACCCAGGGACCACCAGGGCCACTACCGTTACCTCAGAGGTTGCCAAGAAAGAGGAGCAGTTGAACCAAGGTGGGCTCAGGGAGGGAGAGGGTGATGGAACAGAGGTGCATCCCTCCAGCTGTACCTCTCCACAATTCATATGCTGTTCTGGCAAAGGGTGGTTCCTCTATGGAGGCACCTGCAGTGGAGACCAAGGAGGATGCTGGGAACCTCCACAAAGGAGACCCACCGGAAGGTGGCATGAGACCCCACAGGGGAAGGAAACAACTCCTGGTGGGGGACTCGATCATTAGGGGTTAGAAGTGGGGGGGAGGGCAAAGGGAGGTAAGGTGCCTGCCTGGCACCATGGCTCAGAGGGACAAGAAGCGAATCCTCAGGATCACAGGAGCAGCTGCACGAGGGAGGCAGCCAGATGTCATTGTCCAGCTAGGGACAAATGACCTGGCTGTGAATGGGATCAGAGCAATGCAAGAGGAGTTTGTGGAGTTGAGGAGAGGCCTTAGACAAGTAGCATGTACGGTAACCTTCTCGGAGGTGCTGCCTGTCTATGGCAAGGATGATGCTAGAGTATTCTGCACCATGGGATTCAATGAATGGTTGAAAAACTGGTGTGGAGCTCAGGGATTTGGCTTCATTGGGGACTGGGGAGCCACCTGGAGGGATGCAGACTTATACTGGAACAATGGTCTGCATCTGTCCGGGGGGACCAGGATCCTAGGTGACAGGTTTAAATGCTTCATTGGCAAACATTTAAACTAGCCAAGGGGGAGGCACTGAAAAGGAGCAGGGAAATTCCAGTCTCCCCCCACAAAACACAGTAGTTAGAGAGGGAAACACCAAGGTAGAGAAGTCAGTAGGGAGCAGGACAGGGATAAATGCAGAAACAGGCAGTAAGGACAGGGATGGGGCTAAAAGGGATAAGGCCATAAAAAATAAATGGAAGGTGATGAGTACCAATGCCCGCAGTCTGCACAACAAGCTCCCTGAACTAGTGGCCTCGATGAAAGAGGGATGCCTGGATATTGTGGCAGTCACTGAAACATGGTACACAGAGAACCATGACTGGGATGTCAACATACCGAGATACACAGTCTATAGGAGGGACAGGGTGGGTAAAAGAGGAGGAGGAGTAGCTATATAAGGAAAGGGATTAAAGCAACAGAACTAAAGAGTAAATGGGAAGTTGATGAGTCACTATGGGTCACCCTGGAGACAGGAAATGGCACCACAATCCGCACGGGGGTTGTGTACAGACCTCCATCTCAGGGGGAAGAAATGGACAAGAAAATGATAGAAGGCATCCTTAAAATGGCAGAAAAAGGGGAGATATTGTTGATGGAGTACCTTTGCTGCAGGCACATCCAAAAGCAGGGTCATTCTTGATGCCCTACATGCCTCAGACAGCTAGTGTTGGAACCCACTCAGGAGGGAGCAATCTTGGACCTAGTACTCTGAAATAGGGAAGGAGAAAGGATCTCAGATCTAGAAGTGGGTAGCCATCTGGGAACAAGTGATCACCAAACAGTGTGGTTCACAATAAACACAGCCATAGAGTCAAGCCATACAAAAACAAGAGTATTGGACTTTAGGAAGGTTGACTTTGGGAAAATGAGAGAGTGCCTCAGAAAAGCACTAGCAAATGGGTAAGAAGGAGGGGTGGAGGAACAATGGGGAATAATCAAAACAGCAATTGCAGAGGCAACAAGCCTTTGTGTGAAGTAAATCAACAAAACAAAATGAAGGAAAAAACCACTATGGTTCTCAAAAGAGGTAGCAGGGATGATTAAGGAGAAAAGGATAGCATTCAGGAAATATAAGAAAACAAAGAAGGAGCAGGACAGAGAGCTTTATCAGTTAAAGCAGAAGGAGGTAGGGAAGGCAGTCAGAATAGCAAAGGCACAAACTGAGGAAAAGATAGCCAACTCTGTTAAGAAGGGGATAAAACCTTTTATAGGTACATTAGGGAGCAAAGAAAGACCAATGGAGTTATACAGAGACTTAATAAAGGGAAGGGAATGTGGGCATAGGGTAACAGTGAAAAAGCAGGGATACTGAATGAATATTTCTGCTTAGTATTCACAAAGGAAGAGGAGGGGGAGGTACCTAAACCAAACAAGAGAGAAACTCTGAATAGGGGGGTCGATACCAGTCCATTAACAGAAGAAAGGGTTTTGAAAGAACTCTTGAAACTGAGGGTGGACAAAGCAATGGGGCCTGATGGGATTCACCCAATAATTCTAAAAGAACTAAGCATAGAACTAGTAACACTACTGACTACTCTCTTTAATAAACCATGGGAGGATGGGGTGGTACCTGAGGACTGGAGGAGGGCAAATGTAATTCCACTTCACAAAAGTGGGAGCAGGGCAGAGGCAGGAAACTACAGACCAGTTAGTTTGACTTCAATGGTAGGGAATATGATGGAATCACTTCTGAAGGAAAGAATTGTTGAGTACCTAGAGGCCAGTGGGGTACAGGACCCAAGGCAGCATGGTTTCACAGCAGAAAGGTCATGTCAGATGAACCTAATAGATTTCTTTGACTGGGTGACCAAAGTAGTAGACTAGGGAGGGGCTATGGATATGGCATACCTAGATTTTAGCAAGGCATTTGACACAGTCTCACACAAAAGATTAATATACAAGTTAGCTAGCCTTGGAGTGGGTCCCAAGGTGGTAGCCTGGATAAAAAACTGGCTGGACAACAGGACGCAAAGGGTAATAGTAAACGGAGTCCACAATGAAGAAAGGAGGGTAACTAGTGGAGTACCACAGGGTTCAGTACTGGGACCGGTCCTCCTTAATGTCTTTATAAGTGACATTGCAGAGCACCTGGAAGGAACGGTATGTCTCTTTACAGATGACACAAAGATCTGCAACAGGGTTGATACACAAGGTGGGGTAGAAAGAATGAAAAAGGACTTGGCAAGGTTGGAGGAATGGTCAAATATATGGCGGCTCAGATTCAATGCAAAGAAGTGCAAGGTAATGCATCTGGGAAACAAAAACCCAGGGAAGAGTACACAGTGGGGGTGAGTTAATAACAACAACAAAAATCGAAAGAGACCTAGGAGTAATTATATCAGATGACCTAAAAGTGGGCAAGCAATGTGAGAAGGCAGTAAGGAGGGCTGGGGGATACTGGGATGCATAGGGAGAGGCATCAACAGTAGAAAACAGGAAGTTGTTATCCCTTTGTACAGACAGTTAGTGAGACCCCATCTGGAGTACTACGTGCAATTCTGAAGACCCCATCTCCGCAAAGACATAGACAGAGTGGAGGCTGTTCAGAGGAGGGCAACCAAAATGGTGCAGGGTCTGCACCAGAAGACATACTAGGAGAGACTAAAACAGCTTAATATGTATACCCTTGAGGAAAGGAGGGAGAGGGGAGACATGGTAGAAACTTTCAAGTATCTCAAGGGAATTAACAAAGTACAAGAGGATAATATCTTTCAGAAGAAGAGATGTGCAAGAACAAGGGGGCAAAATTTAAAGATAGAGGGGGATGGCTCAGAAGGCATGTTAGAAAGTATTTTTTCACAGAGAGGGTTGTGGATGCATGGAACAGCCTTCCTGAGGAGGTTTTGGAGTCAGAAACAGTGGGAGAATTCAAGAATGCATGGGACAGGAATAAGGCAATTCTAGTGGGGGTGGGTAGGAGGAAGTAAGCTGTTGATTAACTAGAATCTGCAGCTTATCCATCAGGTAGGGAAATGGGCAGACTAGGTGGGCTAAACAGTCCTTATCTGCCATTAAATTCAATGTTAAGCTGAAGTGGCTAAGGGCCTCCTATATTGGGGCAAGAGATTCCTCTGGATGTCTAAGATAAATCAAAATGTTGTGCACATATAAGGCCAGTGTGTGCAACTAGGGGTCATTGGGTGCACCCTGAACCCTTTCATTTCGATGTATGGTCTGCACCAAGGGACCAAATATATGCTAAAAAGAAGGGGAAAAAGAGAGCAACCCTGCTGGGTACCCAGACAGAGAGGGAATGGAAGCAAAAGTAGTGTGGGAAGAAATCTGAGAGAGAAGATAGAGGTCCAGAGGGGGGGAAGCCAAATGCGTGAAGAGTATGGAGATGAAATTTCTACAAGACTCTATTGAATGTCTTGTCTGCATCCAAGCTGAGAAGTAAAGAAGGTGTCCAAGGTCTCTCCAGATGTTGCTGTATGTGCAGAGTTCTTTTAATATTGTCTTGGATCTAATGACTCTTGAAAAAGCCAGTTTGCTCTTGGTGAATAAGAAATGGAAGCAGCCTGTCAATCCTCTTGGCAAGACATGCAGATTTTATAGTCCACATTAAGGACTGAAACAGGGCAATATGAGACGCAGTTTTTGTTCCCATTTATCTGGCTTTGGAATTGAAGAAATAATTGAATAATCTCAAGAACCTGGGGTCTCCGTCCCCCCGCCCCACATAACTCCCAGTAGATGAAGCATAGGAGGAAATAAGGAGTCCCAAAAGGCCTTGTAAAATTCTGGTGGATATCCATCTGTGCCAGAACTGTTTCCCTTTTAAAGGAAGGTAACTATAGAAAGCAGTTCCTCATGGAATGGAGGAGCTAAAAGGTCCATGCCTTGTTCTGGCATGAGAGTCAGCAGTGCCAACTTTCAGAAAGTTGTCCTGGGAGGAGAGATTTGGGAAGCCCTCCTCCATATATAATTTCTCATAGTAAGATTGAAAGGCTGGCAAGATATGTGCTCTGTCCGACTGCACAGATCCTATGTCTGCATTATGGATATTGGTTACCATGACAGATGCCACATGTTACTGAAGTCAATGTGCCAGCAGATGGGTGGCTCGAGGAAAACCATCAGATTTTGCCGAATAACTCTAAGGGCTGTCTCAGTTTGGTATGAGTAAATTTCCTGGGCCTCATTTTTTAATTTAAGATTAGTCCCCAAAACGGCACAGGGTCATAATGTCACAAGAAATTGCTGCAGCAATATACCGTGCTGCCTATAGGTTCTATGTGATAATGGCGACTGCTGAAAGGTGAGCCGTGTTATCGCGACGTTAGGGTGGTGAAAACATTTTTGCCACCCTGACGTCCTCGGTGCACAGAAGAATGGTGCTGGGGACTTAGATGTTTTGCTTTCTGTGGGGGGGGCTGTGCCCCCCGCACCCCTCTACTAAAGGATTCTCAACTCCAGGGGGGTGCATGTTGGGAGGGGGCAAAAGCAAAAAAAGCAAGTTTCAGGCCAGGCGCAACAAAATTGCAGTAGCGCCCGGACCCAGACCCAAACCCAATACCTCCCGCACCACAAGCGGAGGCCAACCCCCAACACCATGGTGCTGCTCAACAGCCGACTGCATCACCGCCCACTACATCCCCTCCGCCCCCTCCCAGCCCATGCTCACTGTGCTCACTCCCTCCCCATGTGCGCGTATACATACAGTGACATCCTGTCGTTGCAATCGCCCACCCCACCACATCCAGTCACCCAACCCCCCCAACACCATTCAGGCTTTCACCCACAGTGCGTCGCTGTTTTGGACAGTGCCTTACTTCAGGTGCCAACATCACAGGCTACCCTGCCAATGCAGTGCAATATATTGCCAGCGGCATATGTCTTTGTTTTGCAGGGGGGCTCCACCCTCCACCCCCCCGTTACAGGGGTTGTGCTTCAACCCCCAGCTAAAATAACTAACTCTGGGTTAATAGTTAAATTTGCACAAAGTGCAAAAAAAAAAAATCACGTCCTGGGACCGGCATCAAAACCCGGTCCCAAATGCACTGCCTGCCTCCCTTGTTGCTTGTGGCTCATCCCGTTGAGCCACAGCAGCTGCTCGCTGGCCCCCTGTCCCAGCAGAGGTCTTATCCTCTGCCTGGGAAGAGTGAGAGGGTGCACTACCAGTCATACACCCTTTTGCAGTTTTTCACCCTCTCACTGTTCCCTGTTCCTGCTGCTCGGTTTTGTCATGCACGATGAAGCTTGCGACATATTGACCGGTAGGTCCCAAAACAGGCATCAAATTGTTGATGTGCAGATTGGGTTTTTTTCAGCCAGAGTCTCAACAATCAAAGCAAGATGAACCTCTCTGTTTTTTCATGCAGGCTGACAAGGTGGTTAGATGGCCTCTCAGGACCCCCTTAATGATATACCAAAGGAGTGTTAGGAAGGGGGCCGAAACCTAGTTCTCCTCCAGAATCTTAGCAATCTTTTCTCCAACAAATTCACTGAACTCTGACCTATTCAGATGAAAGGTATTAAACTTCCACTAGGTGAACCCCTTTGGGACTCTCATGTCCAGTGTTACCTTGAGCAAGGAGTGGTCTGATAAAACCGTAAGCAGTATGTCTCAGGTATGCACCATGTGGAAGTGTTCTTTGGAAATATGTAAATAATCTAAAAGGGCATAGGAAGCATGAGGGGCTGAAATATGAGTACTGCCTAGCATGAGGGTGCTGCATGCTCCCAATATCTAATCAACCTGCTTGGTCAAGAAAATGCCTACAGAATCTTTTGGGTGGGGGTCTGTTGAGATGGGGTAGGGTTAAAAGTATCAAGAGTAAGATTCAAAGTGAGGTCATAGTTACCTCCCATTATTGAGAGGCCTTTCCCAAGGGTAAGAATTTTACTAAGCAGTATGGAGGCATCCAAAGCATCCATCCCTTCAGGGAGACATAAACTTGACACGGTTATCCACTTACCATATAGCTTTCCCTGCATTAATGCAAGGCGTCCATGTCGGTCTCTGTACCATTGCTGAATGGTAAAGAGAAATGTTTTGGCTAGCAATACCACTGTCCCTGCCATTTACTTGTCCCATAGGAAGAGGCCACTGTCTTAGAATATCCATATTTCCCCTAATGTACTGTATAACTCTTCAGGGGATTATTAACACCATTGATGTTCTGTGACAGGAGGGCAATTACATCCATCCATCCATCTATCCATCCATCCATCTATCCATCCCATCTAATCCAGTAAAGATGAAAGGATGCAACAATAAAGGTTTGGAGCTCTCCCTCGCCCTTCCCCCCCATTGGGTCCTAGATGGCCTGATATAAAATGGATATGGAGCAACAAATATTTGCTCTATCATTGTAGAGCCAGAACAATAGTAATTGAACATGTTGAACCAGTAATAAGGAACCATAACCATATTGAAACAATTCTGCCTCAACCTTGGGTGGGTATACGTAAACATTTTGTGACTTCCAAGACCCTGGGCAGTCAAACCAGCCAAGAGGGATTGGAATGGCTAATCCAAACCCAAAAGGTTGGGAATACCCTGCTCAAACTTGCTGGGACTGGGGAGGAAGTACCTACTTTTTAAAGGTGACATACGGTGACTGTAGAGAGGAACAGTAATTACTGGTCTCCCCAGCTATGTTCTAGAGATACAAATGATACTGTGTGGGTGGGGAATGCTTGCAGACAATAGGGCAGTGGAAGGGGAGATGGAGACAGCGTGTGGGTATGCTAATAGTTATGAACTGTCATGTCTACCTTAAGTAGCCCATTTCAGAGGATAGAGAAGGAAGGGGGGAGGTTATGGGGTCACTACTCCAAAAAAGTGATCCAAGGGGAGATCATATCTTAATGGTAGTCCACCTTGCTGAGTGTGGAAGTACAGTATGAGACAGATATTGAAATAATCCAGTTGAGCCACCCTTAGGCATCTCAATCTGCGGGGGGAGGGTGCGGGGAGCACAGCAATATATAATGGGAAACAGAGCTAGATTTACCTATTGAGTCTGCCCTGCAGGAGAGGCCACACCACTTTCTGGGACCCCTATCTCTCCCTCTATGATGATACAGGAAAGAAGAAACATCTCCTCTGGTCACATTACCCAACCACCCAACTGTACGCCTCCCCACCCACCCCCCTACACACACAGTGCTAGAGCAAAACTGACAGTTAAATAAGGAACAAAAGCAAGCAAGACCACAATATAGTCAATTGGATGACATTTCCAGAACATGTATCTGTCTAATCAGTGAGTAAATCCCACCCCACAAATAAAAATGCCCAGCAGTCGCAAATGAACATGAAATTAAAAGGAAAAAGTCCAATGTGTGAAACACTAGTAGAGAGTTCCAGATGGTATGTAGAAGGTTAAGTTCCAAAAATTTGACAGGGAAAGCTATATATAAAATGTTAAAACAGAAGAAAGTGCAGTCCACTCCACAAAATATTGGTGGGGGTGGGATGTGAGAGGATAGTCTAGCACATTCAACTGTGGAGACTGGAGCTGTGGTGTCCAGAAAAAGTCTTGATGAAACCTACATAGAAATGGAAGCTGCAGAAAATAAAATGTAAACTTGCTACCTAGTAAATAGGAGTTGGGCTAAATGAAAACAGTTTCTGAGTGGGCCTACGATATGCAGTACACATCAAGTCAGAGAGCAGAATAACAGGTAACTGTCTGTGCTCACCTGGACAGCGTGCTCAGGCTGACACTCAAGAGGAAGATCCTCATTGCCCCAACCTCTTTCAGCCAGGAACAGACCCATGCCATGGTCAGAGGATACAGTCAACCCCCGATCTAGCTTTGTAATGCCAATAGGAGAAAACAGAGGAGGTGGGGAAATATGGAATGGTGAAAGCAAGCTGAAGTGTCCCAGAGGAGAGCTATGCACTGTTTCTGACAAGGAGAAAAAGGGGCCTAGCATGAGAGTCTCTCTATTGAGGAGAAGGCACCCCATGCTACTGTTGGAAACTGATCAGCCTCAAACAACTTAAGAGAAAGATTCAAGCTGCGTGCTAGGGCCTAATTTGCAAGCGCAGATATACTGTCAATTGGGAGAGCTCACCTCTCACATCTCACTAGATTATTTGGCAAACAACTCGCTCATTTCAATAAACAGATCTAGTGGTGGGAACAGATGGCCAACCTGCCAACCCTTGGCCACCTCCAATCCAGATGGAGGTGACTGGGCCCAACAATCACCTTCCCCAGGCTTCAGTACCCAACATGCATCCTACGGCGAGCGAGCAAGTTTGCAGATCTTGGTGAAGTGCCCCTGCTGGGCTTCCTTTGGCATCTCAGATCCTGTAGTTGGTGAATGATTTCTTTTATAACGGCAGCTGATTGTGTGTTTCACTGGGCTGTTGAGAGGGCCTTCTGCCAGGCCAAAGTCTGCAAATTTTGTATCCTTGACTGTTGGCAGGGATCAAAGGTCTACCTTGATTACTTTTTCCTTCAAGGCTTCCTGTGCTTCCTGTGCAGAGTGGTAGGTGACTGCACCATCAGGAAACAGGATGGCCAGCAGTGCAGGGTAGGGGGTATGTAACTTTAGTTGTTACACTTTAAGAGCCTGCAAGATTAGGGCATATTATCAGCATCTCTGCTAGAAAGCACTGTTCTTGTACACCCATTGAAAGGATAAGGGAGAGTGTTTCCAGGCTTTAAGAAAATGTCCTGTTTTTTAGTATATCATAAAAAATAGACAATGATGGAGCATGGATGAACATTATTGCCCATTGGTTTGGGACCCAGTGCTTGATGAGCCCGCTTGATGTTAAAATTATAGCCCTGTGGAAGGGAGAGCATCTCTACAAAAAGAAACTTATTTAAGTCCATTTCATCTACCCCCTTAGCCAGGCCATACAGTCTAATGTTTTCCACCTGGCCCGACTGTTCATGGCCTTCTGTTTATCTCGCAGCTGGTTATGAGCATGGGCCAGGCCTAGTACTAGGGCTTCAGTTTTGTCTAGTATGGTGTCTGTTGAAGTAATTTGGCATTTCCCTTCCCCCCATCTGCATGTCTAATTGTTGGAATTCAGTACAGATTTTGTGCGTAGCATCTCATATATCTTTGTGGAATACTGTAGTTCTTTTATAATATAGTCCATTTTCGTCCCCTTTATTGGAGTCTGTGTTAATTTCCCAGGACTGCCATCCCCTAATGGCTGCGCCATTGCTTAGGAGCAGGACATGTCAGGGCAGACACCTGGCCATCCAGTCCAGTGTCATCCTGAAGTTTGGTTTGTTCAGTCAGCTTTTTCAGATTCCCCATCTTAAAGCTGGTAAGTCCTGATTGTTTCAGTAGAATTTAATTTTATGAGGTTATATAACATTAAAGATGGGACTGATGATGGGGGCCGAGCGGAGGTCTGAATTCAGGCAGCCATCGGTGAAGTGATATCACCAGAATTCCTATCTTGTTCTTTGCCTTCAGGAACTTGAAGGTCTCTTACATATTACCCCTTTCCCTTCTGGCCTCCAGTGAGTGCATGTTCAGTGACTTAACTCTGTCCTCTTAGGAACTGTCCTGCAGGCCATGAATCATTTTGGTTGCTCTATGTTGTACCTTTTCCAGCCTGTCCCTCTCTTTTCTTAGGTGAGGACTCCAGAACTGGGCACAGTACTCCAGGTGTGGCCTCACCAGTGATCTAAAGAGAGGTAGTAATGCCTCTCACCTCCAGCTATAAAAAAAAACCCTCCCAATACACCCCAGCATCGTGGGTGCCTTGCTTTAAACATTGTTACATTAGTTACTGAAAATTGTTTAAGGAAGTCACTTATGAGGACTCCCAAGTCCCTCTCCTCAGTAGTAGTGTCCAGCTTAACCCCTTCTAGCCAGTTTACTGTTCTGGAGTTCGTGTTCCCTATGTTAATCACTTTGCAGTTTTTGGCATTGAATTTCAACTGCCAAATCGTGAGCCACCTCTTCAACCTTTTGCAGGTCCCTTTGCAACTCTCGTACCCCATCCTCACTGTCTAGCCTACCACACAGCTTAATGTCATCTGCAAAGAAACACATCTTGCCCTAAATTCCTTCTCCTATGTCACATTCAAGTGCCATATCACGATTAAAATGGAACATCTACTCACTGAGCTCAGTTTTCAAAAAATACGCAATCTAGTCGAGTAAGTAAGATGTTTTTTGTTTGTAGTTTTGCAGAATGTGTGAGAGGCCATTGACACAGAACCAGTCTAAATTATTTTCATGGTGATTTGCTGTACTTCCCATGATGCTTTGCATTATTGGGGTATGTGTCATTTTGTAAGTCTATGCAAGTAGTGGTATCAATGTCAGGATTCACTGACTATTTGTAGATAATGATGTGACTTAAATTCACTGGAATGAGAGCAACTACTGTATAATGGTGCAGAGGGGGAAGGACTGCATGCAGACCTGCTGGCTTTAAAATGAAGGAGACAGAAAACAAAAAAGGAGGCAAGTATAGAAGAAGAACAGGATTTAAACGAATATGAATAGGGAATGATGCAATGCTGCAATATTTTCCATCCCGTTTAAAGCTCATAAAGTGTGAAAGCTGCATGGTGGACAACTGTGGACAGCTGTGTTACAGTGACCTTATCTTGTATGGAAATCATTACTGTCAGTATTCCTGTAGTGTATGAATGAAATGTTGTGTATTGGTGCAAAGGTAAAAAAAGGTTGTATATGCGGAAAACGTCCAGAATGTTGTGTATGAGTTGTTGTGTATTGACTAGGAATTGGCAACCTGTTGGGTAGCTGGAGTGGGTAGGCCGGGTATTGGCATTTTTTTTGCCAGGTAGGATCATTTGGGTACTTTACTACCCTACCCGACATATCAGTGTACTTTGCAGGTTGGATACTGTTGACATGGGTAATGGGTCAGGTAATGGGTAATTGTTTTTAAAATAGGCATTAAAGGTAGCCTCTGGGGTCCTTACAAGGTGGGAAACAGGCATGAAACAGCAACCTGTGGAGTCCTGGCACCAGAAAGGATCACATAACAATAGTCTGACAATTCCATTGGTCAGTGCTGGTGTCTGTGCTCTGTGTCTGTCGTGTGAGCATGGAGATAGAAGCAGACTTTCTCGGGAAAGGGAGGAATCTGCATTTGCTCTGCGGCTGCGATGAAAGTGGAAAAAAAAGTTTAAAACTTGAAAAAAATGCACAAAGTTTAATCCACAAAGGAGCAAGGGTTGGGGACTGAAGGGAGGAATAATCGGGGGATCCAGTGTGATGCTCAGTAGAGAAGGAGAAAGGGGAGGAGACACTCGGTCCTGTTAACAGCTGTTTAGGTTGTATCTTACACTGTGTTTGTTAGGTGCCCTGTCTGTGACATAGCTACTCTGTGTGTCTTGTCTCTGCAGTATATGAAAGCCATTTTAGGCTGTATTACACACTGTTAGGTGACCCAAGCCCTGTCTGTGACATAGCTACTCTGTGTCTCTCTGCAGCATAGTGAAAGCCATTTAGGCTGTATTACACAGTATCTGTTAGATGCCCTGAGCCCTTTAGCTACTCTGTGTGTCTCTGCAGTATAGTGAATGCGATTTAGTTACACACTGTCTGTTAGGTGCTCTTTGCCCTGTCTGTGACATAGCTACTTTGTGTGTCTCTGCAGTATAGTGAAATCCATTTAGGCTGTATACAAACTGTGTTGTTAGGTGCCCTGAGCCCTGTTAGTGACAGCAACTCTGTGCCTCTTCAGTATAGTGAAAGCCATTTAGGCTGTATTACACAGTGTCTGTTAGGTGCCCCAAACCCTGTCTGTGACATAGCTACTCTGTGTCTCTCTCTCTGTAGTATAGCAAAAGTCATTTAGGCTGTATTACACTGTCTGTTAGCTTGTTAGGTGCCCTCAGCCTTGTCATAGCTACACTGTGTGTGACATTTCTCTGAGGCATAATGAAAGCCACGGCTGTGTCTACTATGTCTCGTATTTCCCAGACTAAGTCTACTAAAAGGAAGTATAGTGCTGGAGCGCATGCAACTGAAAATTATGTGGACAATATGAATCCTAGCACTAATGAAGAACTGAGCTACAATAATAACCATAACATCACCAGGACTGGCACTAAATGTCCTCCGGAACCAAAAAAGCATGTTACCAGTGAAGAGTAGAGTTTCAGAAAGAACTGACAGGTGTTACTTGTAGAGGTACTTAACGTTTTACCACATGTGCCAGGAGACTTCCAGCTGCTGAAACAGCATGCAAGGAGGGGGAGGCATCCTCCTCAAATATAACCTCAGTTGCTGAGGCAGTAAATGTTGATACAAATAGTGGCAATAGCTAGGACTGGGATTGGAATAGCCCAGGCTATGTCCCACCTGATGATGACAGCAATCCCAGGTCTTCTGAATCTTGTGGCAATTAAGTTGGTACTAGTTTCGATGAGGAGGCTGGAGAGGATTCCACTGTATGGAATGAAAGGCAAGTGCAGAAAAAAAAATCATATGCTAAATGTAAGAATAAGATGATGACCATGAATGGGAAAAAGTCATGTGAAGAAGGAATTGGCAGCATAGGGTTTCCTCCAGGTCCCTTCACTGTACAAGAAATAGTGGCAGGCACCATGGTACAAACCACGAAGAGTAAATCTTTAGTGTGGAATTTATTTTATATTATACAATGGCAAGAAATAATCTTGGACTGTGATTGGTCAGTTTGGAGCTGAACCCATAGCATTATCCCAGCATAATGCCACAGGTCTAGTCTTAGCACTGTGAACCAATATGGATGATGATATGGACAAGCAGCATATTTTTTCCCCCATCTCCTCTTAAGAAACAAAAATATTTTTTCACACTAATAAAAACATTCTTTAAAATTATTTTTTTATTTTATATATAACAACAAGCCATTGTATAATAGGAATAATGCACTCCAGGGTGTGTGTCGTGCTGGGATAACACCACACATGGGGCACTGGACACACTCAGCCTGTGGCCTCGGGTCTAACCCCCACCAGGCGTGGCATTTTCCCAGCACGACACACACCCTGTCATGCATTATTCCTTTATTGACCCTGCAGATAACTCTCAAGCTGTATGCAGTCTGTGCAAATAGAGTGTCAGTCATGGTGGCAAAGCAGGACATTTTTGCAACATCAGTAATAATACAACATGCAAAGGCAAAACACCCAATTGACTGGGGCAGGGCAAGGGACAGTGTGGTTGGTATGGGCGGTAGTGGAAGTGGGGGTGACGTTGACCACAGTGACAATGAACTGGAAGCAGGAACTGACATTGAATCACTGGATGTGTCCTTGCAGTCTTCCCAGACAAACATTAACATCTTTATAGGTGACATTGCAGAGGGTCTGGAGGGAAAGGTATGCCTCTTTGCAGATGACACAAAGATCTGTAACAGAGACGATACACAAGGGGGGTTAGAAAGGATGAAAAGGGACTTGGCAAGGTTGGAGGAATGGTCAGACATATGGCAACTTAGATTCAACGCAAAGAAGTGCAAAGTAATGCACCTGGGAAACAAAAACCCAGGAGAAAAGTACACAATAGCAGGGGAGGTACTAACAACAACAAAAATGGAAAGGGACCTGGGGGGTAGTCATATCAGATGATCTAAAGGTGGGTAAGCAATGTGAGAAGTCAGTAAGGAGAGCCAGGGGGATACTGGGATGCATAGGAAGGGGCATCACAAGTAGAAAAAGGGAAGTGGTTATCCTTCTGTACAGACAGTTGGTGAGACCCCATCTGGAGTACTGTGTGCAGTTTTGAAGACCTCATCTATGCAAGGACATAGACAGGATGAAAGAAGTCCAGAGGAGGGCAACTAAAATGGTGCAGGGTCTGCATCAGAAACCATATGAAGAGAGACTGAGAGGGCTTAATATGTATACCCATGGTGAAAGGAGGGACAGGGGGGACATGACAGAAACGTTCAAGTACCTCAAGGGAATCAACAAAGTCCAGGAGGGTAGCATCTTTCAGAAAAAGAGATGTGTAAGAACAAGGGGGCACAATTTAAAGATAGAGGGGGGATGGCTCAGGGGTAATGTGAGTGTAACCCCTTGTTACCCGGGGTTACTAGAATCCCAGTAAGACCTAGTGGTAGGCAGGGAAGGCAGCTTGTGAAACTCAAGTTAAATGGGTTTCACACTGTCTCACTCTGTTCTCAGTCACAGCTGAGACTGAGAGATGACATCACCATAGAACTGTCGCAGTTGCATAAGCCACAATGGAATCTGTAGCAGAGGGAGTGAGGTAGAACTTTGGGAGTTTTTCAAAGTCAGTCTCCTGTTTATTGTCAAGCAGGAAGGGAGTTTTCTGTTTACCTCCTTTGGAGAAGGAAGTGTCTTTTGTTTACCTTCTGTGTGAGAAGGTCAGTGTCCAGTTTCAAGTGGTGGAGACCGCTGTCCAGGTCTCAGTGCCCCTTCCCTCCGGGGGGGAGAGCAAAGTCCCTCTGTGAATTCAAGGGGCAATCCCCTAATTTCCTCTACAGAAGAAAGCTGCCTTTTTTACAGTTTCTGTTCTGGTATTATAACAATGAAAGAAGTGGTACTAGCCTGTGGGCACCTGCAACGAAAGGGTGAGTGTTTTGCTCTATTTGAGAGGGCAAACAATATGTTTCTTCAGTTTGGAAAATATGAAGAAAGCTGGGATGTGAACTACTATTTGGGAGGCCTATTGTACTAGGACAAACAAATGGAGTAGTTTAAAATTTAAAGTCTGAATGGATTTCAAGTAATGTTGTAGAGGGGTGCTACAGGTCATCCACCGTTTAATCTTACATTCAAAGTTTAAGTTTCTGTTTGTCCAGAGAAATGGCGGGTATGGGCTGTGGGAGCTGGAGGTGGGAACACCCCCCCCCCATCTTTAGTAACCAGGTCCACCTCTATGGATTTCTACTGTGATTGCTACTTGCCTCATGCGCCTGGCCAGTGATGAGGAAGGTACCCAGACGTGGGTAGCAAATTGGAAAATCTCTCTAGGAGTCACAGACTCTAAGTGGTGTGGGGAGCCACAGCTTGGGAAAATATACTCCTTGTTTGATGGGAGTCCGAAGGAAGTAAGAAAACAAATCTCTCTAAGAGTCGCAGACTCTAAGTGGTGTGGGGAGCCACAGTTTGGGAAAATATTCTCCTTGTTTGATGGGAGTCACAACAAGTAAATTGGGTCCATTCTTTAAATGGACCATCAGTCAAGTGGCCGGCAGGGGAGCCGGGCCAGTTGGGCTGTGTATCCAAAGCGCATGCAAGTCCGGGCTGAGTGCCTGGTGGGTCCAGAGCCAGACAACAGTAGAAATGGGTTCATTCTTTAAGTGGACCACCTTGTAGTCTCTAATCTGCATTTACAGTAAACGTAGCCCCTTGGGGGTCCATCCATGCTTTGTCATGTTCAGCTAGTTTATGAATAAAAGCCACACTGAAAAATCCCAATCCTGGTTCTGGACATTACAGTTATTGCTTCCTGTACTTGGATTTACTTGGGTGCCCCTGTGCAGAGTAGCCAAACCTAGGTCCCTTGTGCTGGGTAACCTCATCCTCCCCGAACCCAGGTCCCCACCAGGTATTGCTGCCAACGCCAACAGCATGCCACCTGTCATTTTAGTAAAAAGGCAGGGGTGAGGGGTTACATGAGGAAATTTTTTTTCATGGAGAGAGTGGAGGACGCATGGAACCACCTTCCTGGAGAGACTGTGGGGTTTAAAACAGTGGAGGAATTCAAACATGCATAGGACAGACATAAGGCAATTATAGTGGGGGGTAGCAGGAAGTAGGCTGTTGGTTAACTAAAATCTGCAGCTTATCCAGTAGGTAGGGAAATGGGCAGACTGAGTGGGCCCAGCGGTCCTTATCTGCCGTCAAAGCCTGTTTCTATGTTGATTGTTTTCTTCTGACACAATCAAATACTGCAAAATCCTACAGTAGTACTCCACATGAAAAAGGTGTGAAAAGTACAATTACCCCCAAAATTAAAAATATCTTGTCACTCTTGTCAACTAACATTAAAAGAAAGTGTTGCGAGGACATCAAAATTTGCCCACAAGCATCCAACATGCCAGCTGTTAAATAGAGCCATTGCAGAGTTGTTGGCCGATTCTCAGCTGCCTTTTGCTTTTGGTGCCCAGAAAGGTTTCCTCAAGTTCATGAACTGGATTGAACCATGGTACACCGTTCCCCGTCAAACATATTTCTCAAAAAAGGCTGTTCCACAGTTGTATGACTTGGTGTGTACTGCAGTCATTAAGCAGTTGAAACTCTGTGGGGTGAAGCAGGTTCACATAACTACGGATATATGGACCAGCAACCAAACAATTGACTACATGACTGTTATAGCTCATTGGGCAAGTTTTCAGTCAGAAAGTAATAATTCCTGCTCTACCATAAGTAGTAGGAAGCAGACTGTATTAAGTGTCACCACTGTTGAAGAAAACCACACTGCTGTGAATATTTTGCAGGAGTTGCAAAATCAATTGCAGAAATGGCTTACTCCATATTCCTTATCGCCAGGGTTCATAGTATTAGATAATAGCTATGCAGGATTACACCACAAGGTGCAGCTTAGCAATTCATGGGGTGATGGAAAGAGGTTCTGGGACAACATCAAGAACATCCTTGGGAAGGATGACAAGAAGCACCCTAAGCTGCTCAGTATCAGCAACTCCCCCACTACTGACCCACTACTTATAGCGGATGCCTTCAACATGGCCTTCACTGACCTGACCTCAGTGTTATCACCTGACTACCTGCTCCCTGATGCAAACCATCCCATCTGCAAACCACCCAATAACACACAACCGGACTTCCACTTTAAGAGGGTGACAGTGAAGGAGGCACTAAAACATGTAAAAAAAGTACTAGGTAAGACCAGAATGGGCAGTGATGGGATAGGCATGAAACTCCTATCCCTCACACTTGATGTTCTCATAGTGCCTATAACAAAGTTATTCAACAGGTCACTGGCCCTGGCTCAATTCCCAGAGATCTGGAAGCAGGCCCTTGTTATGCCTGTGCACAAAAATGGAGAGAAGACACTGATAATCAACTATAGACCAAACTACATCCTCTCCTTCCCCTCTAAGGTACTGGAAAAGATAGTGGTGGATCAACTCTCCAACTACCTCAACAAGTGCCATCTGTTATGCCCCAACCGGCACAGCTTCAGGCAGAACCATAGTACCGCTACTGCCCTGCTGGAGTATATGGATTACACACACAAGGCTCTGGACGAAGGCAAACTGGTGGGGTCCATGTTCATTGACCTCACCAAAGCCTTAGACACTGTTAACCACTCTCTTCTACTGACACAGCTGCAAAACCTGGGTGTGCCGGCCAATGCCTCATGTTTCCAGGATTGCCTAACACACAGAAGCCAACGTGTCAAAAATTGGGCAAACAGTATCCAGCTCCAGAGTAGTATCCTTGGGGTTCCCCCATGGGTAAATACCGGGGCCCCTACTCTTCAGCCTCTTTTTAAACGATCTTCCTACAGCATGTGACACTAAACTCATCCTACATGCTGAAGATGCTGTTCTCCTTAACAGCAATACATCCCATGGTGCCCTCCAAGCTGAACTACAGAACTCCTTCAACAAACTTGAGGACTGGTTCAGCAAACACAAAATTCTACTAAACTATAAAAAGACCAAAGCCATGCTTATATCCAGCCCCCAGTACAAAAAAAGGCTCCCACCCTCATCATCTCTAACAAAGTCAGTGAACCGCTGGAGCAAGTGCACTTATTTAAGTACCTGGGGATCACACTAGATGATACCATCACATTCACACAACATATTGACTCTGTGGTTAGGGTGGCAAACACCAAAATGGGTGTTCTATACAGACACAGGAAATATCTCGCATCAGAGGCCCTCCGCCTCTCAGTCTCCAGCTCCATCCTATCAATAATCGACTATGGACTGGTGGTCTACAGGGCAGCAACAGAAACAGCACTCAAGAGTGTTCAGACTGCGCTCAATAAAGCTTACAGGCTCACCCTGGCTGCAGATCGCCTCATGCATACCTGCTCTCTGTATGAATAGACTAATTGGCTGCCGTTAAGGAACAGGATCACGTTCCAAACCTGCCTCTTGGGGAAGAAGGCATTACTGGGCAAAACTCCACCCTGTGTAACTAACATCTTTGTGCTGACCGCCACCTTGCATATCACCAGATGTAGGATGTGAGGAGCCCTGTCTATACCCTTCCATCGAACCGCGCTTGGACAACATGCCTTCACCTGTTAGGCACCCCAGTGGCTTAATGAAATCCCTGCACCCATTATGGCCTCCAAATGCCTGGCTCAATTCAAAACTGGTCTCAGACAGCACTTTAAATCAATCACAGAGTGTGACTGCCTCTGAAGGTTAGCCCCCCCCCCCCCGACTCCACAGTTCTCCTAGTTTGCACTAAGGCAGCACTGCAGCACCTCTCCCCACTGATCTGCTAGTGTCTATCCACTGTAGCAAATATCCGTACTCCTTCAGCATGTGCTCACCCCATGCCCCGTGAGTCCCTTTTAGTTCAAGTGCCTTATCACACCATGCCACTACCTTACCCCAAGTCAAAAACTTCTCCACCCTAGTGCCCCCTTCCCTCTCTCTCACCCCTTCCCCCTGCACCCAACAGCCACAATTCAACCTTATATCTCGACAAGGCCCCATTTTAAGGCTGCTCCCCACCATATTCTCTCACCACTGCTCTCTATCTCACTCACTGTTGCAAAACCAAACCAACGAAACCAGTAATACTCACTATAGAATTGTAAATATATGAATTATGACTGTGTCATGTACTGTACTTCATCTAGCAATAAATACTGTAGTATTGTAACCAATTGTGTTTTGTACTATAATTCGTCTACTGTTTTTGTTAATCTGACGTGGAACCTTTGTAAAAGAGCTTGTGCTCAAAGGTATTTTCTGAATACCAAATAAATAAATATAATAAACAAAATAGTACCAACATAGTCAAGGCTGTTAGAGATGGCAGCTGCCAAAACATACATTGTTTAAATCTTCTCATCCATGGTTTCTTATATGGAAACAGAAATGTTGAAAACCTGTTAGGCCTTGCTAAGAAAATATGTGGCCATTTCTGCCACTCTGGAAGCTCAAAAAAATCCTGAAGGGGCTGCAGAGGTCAAACAACGTACTCCTGTATACATTAAAGCAAAAAGCTCCAACCCACTGGAATTCAACATTTTTACATGCTGAAAGGCTTCTTGAACAGAAAAAGCTGTACATGATTACACCCTGCAGAATCAAATAGGTAAAGTAAACACCATGTTCAGTTCCAGCAGCTGGTCTGAATTTGCTGGAATCTTTGGTCACCTTATTGGAGCCTTTTGAGGCTGCCACACATGATGTCAGTGCAGACAGTACAACTCTGAGTCAAATTCTTCCTCAAATCAGATTTTTTTCCCATTTTCCTTGATGAACTAAAGAACGACTTTCAGTCAAAAGACGACATCACTGCTATTATGCTGGCAGATGACTTAAGTGTCAGAATGTTGACTGATCAGATAATAAATGCCATGTTTAAGAATGACACGTATGTGTTGGCTACGTTGCTAGAGCCCCACTTCAAGTGGAACACTGAAGCCATCTTTCCTGCAGGGGAAGACATTGAGTATTGGGAAGATCTTCTGCTAACCAAATTTGACATTGCCCTACAAGCACCATTAACTGATGTACAGCAGTCAAACCCTGCTGAACCATCACAGTACACCTCTGTTGCAGACAATAGCACAGCTATCAATTCTTCACAGTACCAACAGTGTCATCAGTGAAGGAAAGGACATGTGCAGCTACTTCTTGGGCATCTTATATTCAGGGTCAGAAAGGCAAATCACTTCTGAGTCACTTGCAACATGGACTGGTATCCTGTAAAGAAAGTGCAGCAGGTTCATCTGCCAGACTGGTAACCATCTCAAGCAGCACAATGATCCCGGAGTACTTTGCAGACCGTACTGTGACTAGTCTCAAGGAAGATCCATTATTGTATTGGAAACAAAAGGGAACAAAATGGCCAGATCTAGCAAATCTTGCAATAATGTACTTCAGTTGCCCGCCTTCAACAATATATTCAGAACGCATATTTAGTGTAGCTGAAGGAATAGTCACTGACCACAGAACACTGCTAAGTCCTGCAGATGTGGAATGGCTTACTTTTCTCAAAATGAATGCTGATAATTTCCCAATTGTCACAAACACTGATTTATGCAAGTCTGACCCTGAAAATAAGCAACAGCCTGCAAACAGTGATATTGAATATGATGACTAGGTTGTGTATGAAATAAATGGAACCATCACCATTGCCGCCATACCAGCCACATGTGTCAAACCAGTACTACTCTTAGTTTTGTTTTGTCAGTCATCAGTTTATATTATGTAAATTTGATCGATGCCCACCATGGGTATGTTTTTTTAAAACAGCAGCAGGCTCACTCACAGCAGTTACACCTCTCATTCCTACCTCAGCAATGCCTGCCATGGGTGTAATTTTTGCAAACAGCAGCAGGCTCACTCAAAGCAGCTGTATCTCTCATACATACCTTAGCAATGCCCGCCATGGGTATAGTTTTTGGAGAACAGCAGCAGGCTTGCTAAGAGAGCCTGTGCATCTCATACCTGCCCCAGCAATGCCCCATGGGTATAACAGATCAGGGCACCTAACAGACAGTGCAACAGTCCCAAAAAAACAGTCTTTATTCTTTACATGATTTTTGTTATGGTCAGGGTGGGGTACTCAGGTAGTAGAATGGATCAAGTAGTGACTACCCGACCTGACCCGAATACTTGGTTTTCATCTGGGTTTTTTTCAGGTACTTTTGGGGTACCCACAGGTTGTCTTGGTGGTCGGGTATTTTAGTACCCTCCCATCCCTAGTTTTGACATCACAAACATACACAGTAGCTCCTCAAAGTCAAAACATCTTTGTGCAAACTAGCAGGGCTCATGCGCAGCAGTCAAACTGCAAATTCAACTTCAGACAGGATGACGGCAGCAGATTTCTTTCTACAAGAAGTGATAGAAAGGCAACATTTTATAACAGCACAAAAGAACACATGCACAAACCAAAAAACTGCAGCAAACATAGAGTTGATTACTTCATATTTTGCAGAGGCAGGAGAACACAGAGAAACAACTTCCATTCCTATAAAACAGATTGGTCCTACGCTAGCAGGTATTATTTTTAAAATGTAAAGAATAGACTAAACAGAGTATGAGCCAAGCATACTTTGAGGGTTTTTGGGCAGTGTCAACAGACACCACTAAAAATTTATCCTCATCTTATTTATCATGCTGGCCTAGTGGCACTGAGGGTTGAGGTGCTGGATGCCACATCTCGCACCATGCCGGCGACTCTGGTTCGGGAATGAGCCTGGGCCACCAGGGGTCAGCAGGGGAGGGATGGGATCGAGCACCCGGAGGATGGCTCTCCCTTCCCTGGGGAGAGCTTGGGGGTTCTGCCACTCTATAGCAGCACCTGGCAGTGGTCAGGTGCAGTGCAAGCAGCAGTGGCATGCATAGCAGGAAGCAGCTTGGTGGGTGGTGTCACGTTATGCCCAGCTGCCATTGCATGTCCAAGCTCCTCAGGACCAGTAAACAAAAAGAAATCCCTATCCCCAGGGATAGGTGATGGCACCACCTCCTGCAGCTATACTCCACTGACTGGATACGCCCCTCCTGGGCCGAGCCCAGCCTGGCCCAAATTGTGCCAGATAGAGCGCCCATGGATAGGGGTGGAGGCCCTACCTGGGGCTCAGAGTCAGGGGGATAGCCGGGCTGGTGCCAGGAGGGAGGAGGAGTTTCAGGCCTATAGGTAGAGTGGCAGGATCCAGTGTCTGCCTGAGAGAGTTCCCCAGGTGCCGGTGCAAAAATAGAGTTCAAAAAAAAAAAAAAACCTTATTTATCATGGCAATCTTTTTTTCGGTCTCCCAACAGATCAACAAGATTAACTGTTCCTGTTTTATGAATTAAACTGTTTTGCTTGTTTTGAAAGCCAGTTTTGAGACATTTCCTACCTGACCACAAGTAGCGTAAGGCCCCTTTCACTGTATTTCCACAGTATTTTATTTGCAATTGTTTAACCAGGTGAGACACAATAAGCTGAAAGCTTGTTTACAGGTGCAACCTGGGAGCACGGGGAAGTTAAGTGACTTGCTTAGGGTCACACAGTATGCAAGTGGGTGCTGTGGGATGCAAACCCAGGTCTCCAGATTTGCAGCTCAGAGCCATAAACCACTGTGCTATACTATTTGAAATGCTTCATGTATGTAAAATGGTGTATGGTTGCCCATGGGCAGCAAGAATGAGGTCCCATCTTGGTGGAGGGGGGTATAACAGTATGGACCTCTACAGCTTTTCTGTCAAAGTCCAAATGCTGTCATCTTGCCCCTTGATGGGAACACAACCTTGTTGGCATTGGTGCTAATACACTATTCTAGATATACAGTATAGTGTATGGTCAAGGTAAAAATCCAGTTGTACCACAGCAGTGACGTAGCTGCTGTGGCACAATGACTTCTCATTGCAATAGCTATATCACAGAGCCAAGCATGTGCAATGCAGTAAAATGGCCACACAAAGCCAAAACAATATTGTGGACAGTATGAGTTCATGCATCGTGCTTACTCATCAGGCAGCAGGGTTTGCAATGAAGGACAGTGTATGGATGACCATGTACTATATAAAATATTCTATGGTAAACCACACCAACTTGGCCATATTTCCATCTCAGGGATTGTGATGACATCAAGGACCCCTAAAGCATCACTCTCAAGGTTCCCCTAATGTCACCACAACCCCCTGATGGAGACACAGCTTTGTTGTGTATGGCTGCCCATATGTTATTCTGTATGCAGTATTTTGCATATGCCAGGTTCATGAAGCAGCAACAAATCTGAACACACAGAATTCTGGGATGTTAAAGGAGAACGACAGTCAAAATTACAAAAGCATACTGTATGTTGTGTGGAGTGTTTTGATTTGTGTGTGTAGTCCTAGCGTAATCTTCCCTTTATTGTTAGAATTTTTTTCTAAATTCATTTGCTAGTTTTATGGCCCCAGGATACTCCATGTTTGAATATTTTATTGCTCTTCTTTTTTCTATAGTGCCTCCTGTCCCATGTGACAGTGATGCATCCAGGACCATCAATTCAGTGAGTGATAGCTACTGCATCAACAATCTGGTGTTAGGAGCCTAATATACTGGCCTCAGCTAAATTACTCTCTGTAATCAAAACATTTTGTTTTCTAAGCATGTGTCTTGTCTAACCTATTAAGTCTTTTGACATCATTCTGTATGAGGCATGGGATTACAAGCTATGCTACACTGATCTCGGAAAGTAGGCAGACAGACCTGAACTGCCCAGCTTCCTGTTTACACTTTCTATAGTTAGAAAGCAAAGGCACTTTTGCATTTTAAATCGATTCCTGTTACGTATTACACCCTCTAACATAAAAGTATGGGTTGCAACATATACAGCATGCCTAAAATTGATTTACTGTATTGGATTATGTATGTACCTGTTTGCTTGGTTTGAATAATTGTATGAAAACTCATATATAGATATGTATTTAACTTTTGTATAGCTGGGATTTATATTTTTGTACATATGTCATATATGTTTTAATATGTACTGACTATATTGTCGAACAAACTAACTAGAATCTTGAAGTATATGCCTAGTTCTAGCCAGAAGGAGAACATGTTTTGTATTGGAAGCTTTTCATTTAATCAAACTACACACAGACAAAAAAAAAGCTCACAAATCTCCCCAGATCACCAATGCTATAATTAGTGAAGACTTTAGTTGTTTTCTTACAGAATAACCCCCTCAGTTATCTCTCAGGGGTTTGCCATCTGTAAATATAGCCTTCATTAGTGCTCACTGAATAAGGAGAGTTATCTAAAATCACAGCTCTACTGTTGTAAACCTGACTGAAAACCAGCGCTTGCTGAATTAATGGTTACAAACGTATCACTGTCACATGGGACAAGGGGTACTATAAGAAAAAGAAGAGCAATAAAAACAGATTAAAACATGGAGATCCCCAGGGGTCATAAGACTAGCAGGAAAATTCAGAAAACACTCCTTAGAGCAAACAAAGGTAAGGGCACACTAGGATTACACCTACAAGTCCAAAAGCTCTGCACAACATTTTTTTGTAAATTTTGACGGTAGTTCCCTTTAATTTAGGGTGGCACAGAATACTGTAAGGCAATGGCCGGAAAACTGAGCACAGTGCAGTGACTGAACTGGATATGTTTAAGTGGGGAAACTTTCACCTCCAGATTTATAAGAGGGGGAACTTTCATTGTTAGGTGGTAGAACATTCCTAGTGTGTAATGGAGATAGAAGACAGAGGACCAGGAGCTCTCATACAATTTTTGTAAGATCACTATATAATCAGTGAGTTCCAGCCACTGGTGGCAGATACTGAGGGAGACCTCATAGCCATCATAGAAACTTGGGCCACCGAGAATAATGATTGGGACTTTTTAGTTCCAGGTTATACAATGATTAAATAGGACAGCATAACAAATTAAAGGGTGGGAGGTGTAGTCCTATATGTCAGGGAGGGAATAGAGGCTGTGGATGGACACATCAAGGGAAGCAAAGGGGAAACAGAGTCTCTGTGGGGTCAGCTCACAGCACCCTCAGGCAAGAAAATACAGCTGGGGGTGATCTATAGATCACCAGGACAGTGGGAAGAGAGAAATAGGAAGTGCAGGGAAGAGCTGGCAAGGGAGTGAAGAGGGGATAATGGTGGTGGTGGTGGTGGGTGATCTAAACCTGCTGGATACTGACCAGGGAATTCCAATGGCCAGGTGTACCAGAAGACACGTCCTGTTGGATACATTGCAGGACTGCCTGCTTGTGCATCCAGTTACTGAACCCAGTAGACAGGCAGCTATTCTCAACTTGGTGCTCACCAGCTCAGAGATGGTGTGTGGGTGGAGTGAGTGTAAGTGAGCCACTGGGGTCCAGTACCCATAACTCCATTTGGTTCAGACTGACCCTCATCCTATGTTTCAGAAGAGCAAGCTTCAGCCTGATAAGGGAATTGATCTAAGACAAATTGACCAGGGTGAAAAGCCTGGAGGTGTACTGTACGGTTTGGACCACACAGTTTTGTACTTACCACACTGTTTTTGACTGCATGGTCGTAACACAGCGCCATTATACCCTACCTTGTTTTTCTTCAATTCCATGATCAGCTCTTGTTGCATACTTCCTGAACATTATGAACACCTCCATAAAGTGCAGCCACTCATACTGCAATAGTCTCCTCTACTCTCACTGCATCACAAGTGGCTAGACTGTGTTGGAGGTGTTCCTAAGTCCAGAAAAGATGCAATGGGAGTTGATCAAAGAATGTAAACAAACATATTTTTGTGTGACATCACTATGGTTGGCAGTCTGTTTTTCACTTTTAAAAGGAAAAAAAGGAATCAGAATCAACCAACTAGCTATATCCACAGTCTCTACAGAATATAAGCAATCATAAAATGTGTCTTTTAAATTAGGGTCAATTTGAGGCCAAATAGGGTTGACAGTGTCCCTTTAATTGACACGGCCCTACAAAAGTGTGACTCCTCTCCCCTGCAGTTTCTATTTCTTTTATTTCTTTTTATTATTTATTTAACTCTTTATTTACTGGGTAAGTGCCCTGATCCATGGACCATTTTCAGGAACGACTCAGGCCACAAACAATGGCACAGAACAAACAATTTGAGATATACAAGCCAAATAGTAGTAACGGGTTACAGGCAATACAAATAAATCACAAGGAAACAGTATATGACAGAGTAAGCAATGGTACAGAGAGATAATGCATGATGTTCAGTTACAAGTTTCAAAACAGACTAGGCAAAAATTTGGTACCAGCAATAAATACTAAATTGAGACATGGCAAACAAAACCTAGAAAGGTAAACAGTTTGCAAGCAGAACAATACCAAGGTGAAGGTGAAACAATGAGAAGCAGGGGAGATGAGTGCAGGTAGGGAACAACAGAGCCAGTTCAGAGTCATTCACCGAGTGCATTGGTACTGAGGCGAGTGACAAGGAGAGATTCCTAGGAGAGGTCAGTAGTAGGGGAGGGAGGGAAAGTAGTAAAAGTAAGTGCCAGTGGAGTCACAGGCGCACACCAGGTTGCTAAGTAACTAGGTAATAGGGAGAGGGGGAGAGAAAGAGAGTAGGAAGATAAGGCAGGACATCTAAGGAAAAGAGCTGGGGAGAGGGGGAGGTGTAGGCATAGGAGACATAAAGTAGCAGGGGTAGGGATGGGGAGGAGTGACAGAGCAAGTACATAAGGGAGAGGGAAGAAAAGAGAAAGACATAAGGACCAAACAAAAGGGGTGGGGCTGGAGTGAGTGGGGTAGAGGTAACTGCACCCCAGAGTGGGAAGGTCACCCTAGGGAGCATGAGCAGGTGGATTCTAGAAGTAAGCAGGTTCTGAGATTGGATTTGAAGGAGTGGTGCAAGGCGGCCATGCGGATAACTGGAGGAAGGCTGTTCCATAGAGATGGTGTGACAACTGATAGAGCTTTTCTCTCCATAACAGTGGAGACTCTGGGGATTTCCAATGGGGGGACCAAAGTATTACACAGACACCTAAGGACAGTACATGCCTTAAGGAGAGAAGCATAAGGGGACACAATACCATCACATAATGTGCCATCAATGATACTACCAAGGGAATAGTCAAAATGATGTATGAGCGAAGACCAACCAAAACAGGTGATGGATAGAGAAGGGAGTCATCAGTGCAAAATGGCAGATGCTATTATAGACTGAGTTAAGTCGAAGGTGAAGAGTAGCAGACAGCAAGGAGTAAATTGCAGAGCAATAGTCAAGGATGGGGAGCAGGTTTCCACAGGAAATGGCAAGTCGGGCAGAGAGGGTAAGATAGTTCTTTATGCAATAAGAGGCCCCAGGTTTTTGGTTGATTCTGCGTACTACAGTGTTTGTGTGCACAGTGAATGAAAGAGATGGGTCTAGAGTTACACCCAGCTATTTGAAATCAGAGACTACCTGTAGCGGAGGCCCAGATGGGGAGAGCACCGAAAGGGAGGATTTGGATTTAGCAGCATTAGCTAGGTAAGGTTTGGATCCAAGGAGCATTGCCTTGGTTTTCTTCTCATTTACCAGGAGCATGTTAGATACGAACCAGTTGTGGGTGTGGCCATAAATTTGGGACAGCACAGAGGATATGTACTAGATGAATTTGTCACTATTATGGAGGACCAGGTCATCAGCGTACAGTAGGGCAGGGCAATTTAGGCTGTCAGCAGGGAGGGAGTTAATGAATAGGGAGAAAAGCAGTGGTCCGAGGATGGAGCCCTGTGGGATACCCGTAGTGACGGGTAGACCTGGGGAAGTGGCAGTACCAATAGTCACTGATTGGAAGTGGCCAGTCAGGAAACTGTGGAATCTTTGCTGAGTCTTAAGGGGGCAGCCAAGCTGGTGGAGGTTGGTAAGGGGGGGTGGTTGACCAGGTCAAAAGTCTTAGTCAAATCCAGAAACACCGCACCAGTGGCGTTATCCTGATCCATATTCCTGAAGACATGATTGGTAGATAGTGCAAGGGCAGAGGAGGTACTGTGATTCTTTCTGAACCCATGTTGCTGATAACACAAGAGGTTATACTTATCCATATGGTCAGAGAGTTGACGGTGGATTACCTTTTCCAGAAGTTTGCTAGGGTGGGGGAGAATGGAGATTGGCAAGTAATTGTCAGAGGAAAGGGGTTCCTCAGCTTTAAAAATTGGGACCATTTTGGCAATCTTCCAAGGTGCAGGCATAATAGATGAGGCCAAGGCGAGGTTAAAAATTAATGTCAGAGGTTGGGAGATGGCAGGGGCTACGAGCTTAAGCAAGGAGGGGTAAAGGCCATCAGAGCCAGGGCTCCCCGGGGAGGTGAGACTCCTAAGGAGCTTGGTGGTGAGCTTTTTTGTGATAGCCCTGAAAGAGAAAGGTGGGGTGGGAAGGGAGCATGGGGGAGGGGATGAGAAGGGTGGATTGCTAGCACCCTCTACTGCAGAGGGAGGTTGCTGAGAGGGGAGTTTACAAAGGTGGTCAAAGAGGTCAGTAAACTTAAGTTAACTGCTTGTGCAACCTCCAACAGGTCAATAAGTAGGCTGGTGTGGGAATTTAGATGGACTATAGGGCTGTGGGAATGAGAAGTATGGAAGGAGCTAAGGGTGTTCCAAAACTGTCAAGAGTGAGCAAGGTTTTCAGTGTGCAGTCATTAGTAGAAATCGCGTTTACTGGCTCTGGCAGATTGCATGCATTTGTTATGCAGATTCCTAAACTGTGCCAGAGGATGGGAGTGGGTGATCATTTGTAGGTGATCCATGCTGAATCCCTTTTCATAAGTGCCAAGAGCTCCTTTGTGACCCATCTGGTGCACCCACCCTTCACCCTTCTAGTAGTAATCGGGAAATGTTTATCTTGAATCATTAGGAGGGCTTCAGTGAAGAAGTTCACTGCCATGGACACATCTGTCAGGGAGTAGAGGGCAGACCAGTTTGCTGCATAAACGTCATAAAGTAGGTTGTTGGAGTCAGTGTTCTGAAAGTTACAGAATGACAGGTACTTAGGAGGATGCATATTTTTGTTCGACCAGAGAATGTAAGGAGGAGAGTGGTCACTGATGAAGTCAGAAAAGGTCCCCACCTGCAGAACCTTCTCCTCCCTGTTTGTGGCCACCCAGTCCAGGAGTAAGTGATTCAGGGTACGGGTGTTTTGCCTAATGGGGATGGTGACAGCTTGCACCAGGCTATGAAGCTTGAGAAGGTTGGCATATTCAAGTTCACGCGGACTTAACCAATTTAGGTTAAAGTCTCCCAGAATAATTGAATCCTTCTGAGGACAGAGCGTTCCAAGGCCAGTTAGGTAATTTACTAGACCAGGTGTGCCCCCTTTTGGGGGGTTATAGCAACAGCCGAGGTACATTTTTTTGGCGGAGCCCAGAGTTCACTCAGAGATGAGCCACTTGCTAGGGAATACCAGCTCTGATGAGAGCAAAAATGTGGCTGTTAGGGGTTCTCTGATGTAAACAGAGATGCCACCATCACCCTTCTTTCTTCCAGGGTGATTGCAACTCAGTAAGGAATAACACGGTAATTAGTATTATCAGGGATGTGCGGTTTAAGCCACTTCTTAGTGAGACCCAAGACATGAGGCTTATAGAGGGTTATCCAGGCTTTAAGTTCAGGGTATTTGGAAGGTAGTCTGCATATGTTTAGGTGGGCTATCTTAAGCCCCAGGGAGCAGGCCCACATGGTATGAGAATTGGCTATAGGGACATTTAAGGGGCCAAGGTTTGTCTCCACATCCCCTGCCAAAAGCAGCAAGGATAGAAATGGGTGGTAAGGGAGGGATATCGGTGAGGGTGTCAGTGAAACAGAATGCAAGAAAAGGCCAATTTGTCACTTTTATAGATTGGAGAGAATAGCATAAAGTAGGGTGCCAGTTTCAGTTAACTCCCATCTGTGTGGTTGGGGGGGTACATCTGGGGATAAGGAGGGCGAGCAGTGAATAAGATACTTCTGCTCAGTGGCTAGAACAGTGGTACAGAAGTCAAAACACAGTAGGGTGCCAAGCAGAGAGGCTGCCAGTAGAGGGAGCAGGGTGGGCGTCATAATGTGCACTAAGTCAGCAGGTAACCACCAGGAGACACTAGGTAGAGGCCCTCTGCTGGTAGTAAAGTGCACGTTTCCCCTTAATAGATCCTGCGTCCTGATCTAACCTACAGTCATAGCACTTCAACACCCCAGAATAGCTACTTACCCATTTTTCCCTTTACCCATCCCACTTTTTGTATTATTCCCATCCCCCTCTTCACTCATGCTACCTCCTCCACTACTCTATGCTTTCCTACTAACTATGTTCTTTCTCCTTCCACCCACTCCCCTTGACAAAATAAATTGGCCTAGCCAGCTTCCTGCATCAAATATCCTAATCCCTCCTTTCTCTGAGTTTAGTCAGTCCACTAGAAAGCTTTAGCTTTAACTATCTGTATTTGTATATTCATTTATGTGTTACCGTCTATACCAAACTTCTATGCTATATTTACAATAATGTTTTTGCCTGGGGCCATCCCATGATCTCTGTATGTTATCACCTGTTATTATTTTCAAATTATTCTGTTAATGATGGGGAACGTCTGTAAATGAGCTTTTAGCTCAAAGGTTGTAATCAGAGAATTCAATAAATAAATAAAGTATAATCTGCAAGTGGAGAAATCAACACTTAGTCACATGATCTCCATAAACTATAAGAGGCACACTAGCCTAGGGTAGAAGATGTAGCCCTCTAGTGGCTAGAAGTTATAAGCTACTAATGGAAAAGTCAATACCTGATCCCTGATGTTTGCAGACCAAAAGCTCTTGTCTATTCCTCTTTGAAAGCATGAATGTGGATCACAGGGCCTTCTCATCCACAGCTTCTGTTTTGTGAAATTTTCTTGCTTGCAATCTGCAGTCTGCCACATCTCACCATCAGTTAAACCGTTAGCTCGGAATTATAGTGCATGGTAGGACATTGTTGTGTATGAAAATACATAAATCTGAAAAAGTTAATCTGCAGCAGTAGTGACGTAACTACTACAACAGAATGACTATTCAATCTGCTGTAGTAGCTACATCACAATACAAGCATCCCCATTAGTGCAGTTCATAGGACAGAGGGTGGTTGAAGCATCACATTCATGAGCTGGCCGGTGGGCAGATGGTGATGAAGTGTGGGCAGTGGAGCACAAAGACTGACTGCTGTAATCAGAAAAGGTAAGCGATTGTAGGTTTTCTCACCATACACTATGTAAAATAGTGTATGAGAGTCTAAATACACAACAATGCTATTTTTAATCCTCCTAGTTTTGATGACAACAGGGAAACCTCTTGAGCTTCACTCTCAAGGTCCTCATTGTCATGGTAACCACTCAGTGAAAGAATAGCATTATAGTGAAAGGGAGAACATTGCTGTATATGAAATTCAGTTACTAGAACCATCGGGTTGTGCTGCAGTAGCGACATCATGATGTTGTCGTGCTGAACCAGCTATGTCACTATTGCAGCAAAACAAGATGGAATGCTGCCGAGTGAACACTGATCTCTAACTGTGCCGGGGATTATGGAAAAGATGTTTTTTTTTTTTTTTTCCATAATGCTAGCATTGTCAAGTAATTTATTTTGTCAGTTTCTGACAGTGCTAACAAGAAATGGAGAGATGTCAGGCGTTCAAACATGACATGGAAAAAGTAAGACTTTTTTCTCTTGGTACAGAAAATGCGCTGTTTTGCAGAAGTGAATGACACTCAGAGTGAAACATAATTTAGATCTGATACCCCTGGCTGGAGTTACGTTCCTCTGGAGAGAGGCAGTTACTTAAATTAAACTTTTGGATTGTGATGTGAAAAAATAAATAACTGTATATCTTTCCTTGATTGTGTAGTGTGGTTCATAGTTATCTCCTTGATACATAGAGCAAGGCACTGTGGGTCACTGGTGGGCTTTGTTAGTCCCAGTACTTCCCTCAGTTGTTTCATGCAGCAGCTTGCGCTGTTTTATGAATGTCAGTATACAGTGTGAAGTTTTTTACTTGCTCCTGTTACAAACGGAGCATTTTAAATACTTATTACAGTTTATTTGTGCACCAGAGGTGAGCGCAAAACCGGATGTAGGAAGTCGAGTGACTTCCGGTTTCAGCACTATTTCAGGGCCATGCTAGTGAATGGGGAGATTGTGCGCAGGGCTGTGCAAGAAGACGCACACCAGGAACACCTGGGACACAGTATGAGACAACACACATACTGGTAGTTCAGTAATTTCACATCATCTATCTGCTCTTAATAGGGTCACTATGAATATTAACGAAGGAATTGTCACCCTAAGCAGGGATGAAATTGTCATGACTTGTATTTTATGCACCAACTTTTGCCTAGAGTCTAGTTCAGGGTTTGAAGGCCTTAAATGTAAACAATGTTTGGAAAGTGAAGAACTTACATCAAAAATAAAGGAGCTGAATGATACCATTCAACAACTGCATACTAAAACAGAAATGTTACAGTTTCAAATTAATAAAGCTAACAGTAACTGTAGTATCAATAAAGCAGCAGCCTTAAATAAACAGGATGAATCTCTGAAACAAGGAAGTGAGGAGGACAGCAAGGAAGATAGTGAGTGAAGTCCAGTCATTACCAAAAAGAAACAGAAAAAAAAAGGAAGAAGGGATTCTTGGATTTTAGTATCCCTCTTCATAATTCGTACCAACCCCTCGTGGATCAAGAAACTGTATCTGCTAATATCAAAAGTCACTCATGCAATATCATCTCCTCTCCAACAACTAACCCAAGGTCTCTTATTATTTTAAATAATAATCCTGTAGACAGCCTAAAAACTCAAGTCATCACTGCATTAAAACAATTTTGAGGAATCTGGCAAGATCATCTCACCCAGTACCCCCGCTACACTCATAAATGTAAATAAATCTATCATAATGAATAATAATAATGATGTACATGAGACTGTTGATACTATTGAGGAACGGGGCTGCCCTTTGCAGCTAGTGGAAATGGCGCAAACTGATGGCAATGGCCTAGATTCAAACATAAACATTAAACAGACAATTGTTTTGGGTGACTCTATTATTGAGTATATTAATGGCCAGGTTTGCAAATGGGATAAAACTAATAGGACCTGCTCTACATTTCAGGGTGCATGGATTAGGGATATTGAATGTGTTCTACCAAACGACCTTAAACATGCAGGCATCAACCCATTAGTAGTTATCCATGCTGGCACTAATGATATCAACACATTTTCTATAGGGGATATCCAGAATAGCTATATCTTCCTAGTTAATGCTCTTGAGGCTAGGGGCTATGACATCTGCCTATCGGAAATGTTACCTGTCACATGAGCAAATATGGAAAAGTTTAATCAAATAAAGAATATCAAGGAATGATTAAGAAAGTCGACATTGAAAAAAAGATCTCCTGCGTCACCCACTGGGAGAAATTTAGTACAGGCAACAGTCTATTTAGCTGGGATGGCTTGCATTTAAGCAAAAGAAGTAGCTACTTCATGGGGAAAAGCATTTCAGCTAAGACTGACAGACATTTAAACTAGTAAGCGGGGGGAAATCAAGGGATTATTCCATTCGGCAATGCACTAGGGGTAACAATTATAAAGTTCTTTTAGGTAATGCTAGGAGTCTAAATGTACTAAAATTCAGTGAACTTATATTTATTATGAAGCACAAAAATATTTGCACAGCTGCAGTCACCGAGACATGGTGGAATAATACCTCTTCATGGCATCAATCTATACCTGGCTATTCCCGCTTTTATAAAAAAATAGGGATTCTAATAAAAAGGGTGGTGGAGTATGTATTTATATAAGAAACACAATACATACAGTTGAAATCCCTATCAACCATGATGAGAACTCAGACATAGAAGGATGTTGTATTCAAACTGAACATCAAAATGGAAAGAAATGTATTCTCGGCTGTTTCTATAGACCTCCATCGGCCAACCAAACCTATGATCAAGCATTACTCAAAATTATAAATCAGCTTTCCAAAAGGTCTGATTTAATATTAACAGGGGACTTTACAACAACCTACCAAGTACTGACTGGCATAAATTAAAGGCAACAGCACAGAATGATCTAATATACCTGGACACCTTTCTGACCCTTAGTTTAGAGGAAATGGTTTCAGAACCCACCAGGGACAAAAATATTCTGGACCTGGTCCTGACAAATTTCCCAGATAATATAACCAGCATTGACATAGCAGAACCTATTGGGAACAGTGACCATAATATGGTCCTTTTTCCATCAATAAATGTAAATCTAACATAAAACATAATGGGTACAAACTTAATTACAACAAAGGAGATTATACTAATATCAAAAGAGCCCTAAATACCTATAACTGGGAATAGTTGTTTTTCAGCCTTACAACTAATGATTGTTGAATTTGTTCAAAACATCATCTACAATCTAGAACAGCTGTATATTCCACTAAAAAAATTAGAAATTCAAAGGGAAAAATACCACCGTGGCTTACACCCCAAATTATGCAACAAATAAGAAAGAAAGAGAGGGCTTTCAAAACACTCAAAAATTTCCAAAGAGAGGATAACTTAACAGACTACAAAACAAAAGTAAAAAGAACAAAACAGCCCATCTAAAACGAAAGGAGGAATATTGAATTCAAACTCTTTTATTCATATATAAACTCCAATAAAGACAGTGATCATTCAGTAACAACTATCACTAAGAATGGGTCAGAAATCATTGACAGAAAGGAGATATGTAATGCTTTTAATGAATACTTTGGGACTGTATTCTCTGCCAAAGATACTACAAGCTGTACCATTCCCCTTATTTACGATTATAAAGAAATTACATCTGATGAAATTAAAGCTGCTATTTTATCTCTCAAAAATAATTCTTCTCCTGGCCTGGATAACTTAAATACTCATTTTCTAAAACAGACTTTAAATGAACTACTGGTTCCCCTAACAATCATCTTCAATAAATTATATAAAGAAGGCGAAGTCCCAGATGATTGGCGTAATGCAGTAGTAGTACCTATACATAAAAAAGGAAATAAAAACAACATTGATAACTACCGCCCCATCAGTCTCACATCCACTATATGCAAAACCATGGAGAAAATATAAAAAAATAAAATTGACCAGGTGCTAGTTAGTAAGGAACTATTAGATAATACTCAACATGGTTTTCGTAAAGGCAGGTAATGTACCACCAATTTGATTGCATTCTATGAAAATATCAGTAAGAGCTTGGATAAAAACTGCCCCATGGATATTATATTATATATCTTGACTTTAAGAAAGCTTTTGATAAGGTGTCTCACAACACACTAATTAAAAAAATAATAACCCTTGGATTAAATAGTTATACTATTAAGTGGGTCAATCAATGGTTGAACAACAGAACACAAAATGTTAGGATTATAGATACCCTCTCACTAAGTACTGATGTCGTGAGCAGAGTTCCCCAGGGGTCTGTCCTGGGATCAACAGCTTTTGAGATATATATCGGCGATCTGCATTTGTGAATATCCAGCAAAATCAATACATTTGCAGTTGACACTTTATTATCATCAGAAGTTGATTCAGAGGATAAAATTAATAGGATCAAACATGATCTCCTGCATGTTGAAAATTAGGCTGTAGCAAATGGAATGCATTTCAATCTAGAAAAACTCTCAGTTATACACCTTGGGCTGAAAACCCCAATTACCAATTATATGCTAAATAATGTTTATATTAAATCTTCTGCATCCAAGAAAGATCTAGGAATAATTGTAAATAAACTATTCTCACAGAGTGAGCACCATAGAAAAATTGCCCAGGTAGGAAATCGAATACTAGTAGCCATTAAAAGGCTTTTTATAACAAGGAACAAAAATTGCATCATTAAACAATACAATTCCTTCATTAGACCACATTCAGATTATGCAGTCTCCTTCTGGGTGCCATATCTGCATAAAGACATAAGAATAATTGAAAGTACGCAAAGAAGGATCACAAAAATGACACCCAGGGTTAAAAATCTACCCTAGAGGAAAGATTAACCATCTTGGGACTTCATGATCTACAACTTAGGAGGGATCGAAGGGATTTGTTATTATTATTTAGCATAGTAAATGATAATACACTCATGACGGAATACAATATCAGATTTGCAGAGAAACCCTTAAATCTCTGGTGTCATAATAAACAGATTTATGTCCCTCTTGGGCCCACACTAACAAATGGAAGTACTTCTTTACTATCAGAGCTGCTACCTTATGAAACTCCTTACCGCAGCATGTAGTGGAGATCACCAGACTGAAAAGATTTAAAAACAATTGGACCAACTTCTATTAGGGCTGGGTACCTAATTCACCCCACCATTATGGGGAGAGTGATCTCAATGGGCCGAGTGCCTTCTTCCACTCTTTATAACCGAGTAATACCGAGTAATACAAAAAGGGACTGGACAATGGAAAAAAAATGTGTCCTTGGCTATTTCTTTTCTAAATTAACTGGTATGGTTGCCCATACACTATAAAATATTGTGTATGAGGAGGTATACATAGACAAGGCTGAGTTTGAATCTCAAGGTTTCCTTGGTAACAGGAAACCTCTTGAGCTGAAGTCTCAAGGTCTCCTGTTACCAAGGAAACTGCTTGATTCAAGCACAGCCTTGTTGTATATGCCTGCTCATATACAATCCTCAATGTTGTGTATGGGCTTTCATACACTATTCTGTATCTTGACTGAACTACTTGCACATGTTAGTGCACTTATTATCCAGCACTCAGACTGTGCAGAGCTGATGGACATTGTCATCTCTTTAAATGTAGAGACTACAAAAAGTTAAAAGAAGTTCTGGGAATGGTAGTTTCTCTTAGGAAGAAGTAAACCACAAGCTGCTAGTAAAAGACAAGATAGTATGTTGAGGCAGCAGAAGCAGCACAGACTGTAGAGACAGCCTACTGAAGTGTTCTAAATAGGGATGGGCCAACTGGTTCGGCCAAAATATGAACTGACCTGAACATGCCGAAGTGCTTGTAAACAAACGGCTTCCGAACACTTTTGGCTGTTCAGATCAGTTCAGATGACCACTGTATCACTGGAAATGCAGCATGAGAAGTGCCAGAGCAGGAGGAACCGATAGGAGGGACCAGAGACAAGACTCTGGTTCCTCATTGGATGGCTGAGCTGTCCATCTTTCTATGGTGGCACCTGATTGAGTTGCTGCTCTAGCAACCCACGTGGTCCACCTTAGACCTACGCAGAGGACTTGGGACAGAGAAGGAGCAGCAACTTCTGTAGGCTGCTCTGTGCTCTGGATTCTTTGTGCTTGTGCAACTTGCATTTTAATTATTTCTTAGACTTTTTGCCCCCTTGGGCAACAGAGGAAGAAGAAGTCGACTCTAAAAAACTGAAAGAAGAATTTATACATATATCTCAAAAGTACTAAAACAAAACAAGTGAATTAAACTTGGGGAAGTTGGGGTGGGGAGTAGTGGACTGGGAGTCAGGGACTCAGGAGGGGACTGAGCTGAGGACTGGATGTGGGAGTTGGGGATTGGGGTGGGGTAGTTATATTATTGAGGAGACTCAGAAAGGTGAAGAGGAACTTGGAGGAGATGGGGAGGCAACTTGTTGTGAGAAAGAACTTGAAAACAGACTAGAGTGCAGACAAGAAATAAGAGAACAAGAGACTGAAGACAGACTTCACCATTAAATGCCAGAGCCAAATTGCCTGTTTTCTTTTTTGGGGTAGCAGTCTAGCAGAGTGGGTGAAGTCTGTTGAACTGTGCCAGTGTGCCACCCACTACCACACCACTCCCAGTTAACCTTCTTGCTGTTTGCCCAATTGCTCCCCAAGAACAACAAGTCAGCTCTCTTTTTTCTCCTGCCTGTGCTCACTCAGTCACTTCAGTGGGGATTTCTATTTTTTTATTTAATACAGTGTGTGTGTGTGTGTGTGTGTGTGTATGTATGTGACTGTATGTGAAATAAAAAATCTGTCAAGTCTGCCAGTTATCAGTGCACCAGTGCCACTTCTTGCATACTGTGTGGACCCCCACCCCAAGAAGCCAGCTATCTGTCATCTTCCTCCCTGTGCTCACTCAGTGGGGTATACGCCTTGGCTCAGTGAGCAGAGCATTCTGTCACATCACAAGGAATAAATACAAAATCCTTGAAGGGAAAAAGTACTGTGTCAGACAGGGTTAGGCTAGGCTGGGTTCTTGAATCTGTGTGGGTAGCAGAAGCATCGCCCTTAGCATAAGTGATGTATGAAATAAGTGTCTGTGTGTGTAATAAAATCTGTTAGATAGTCATTAGTGCAACAGTGCCACTTGTTGCATACTGTGTGACCCCCCCAAGAAGTCTGTCATCTGTCATTGTCCTCCCAGTGCTCGCTCAGTGGGGTATAAGCTTTCGCTCAGTGGGCAGAGCATTCTGTCACATCACATGGAATGAGTAAAACAAATCCTTGAAGGGAAGAAGTACTGTGTTAGAGAGGGTTAGGCCAGGCAGGGTTCCTGAATCTGTGTGGGTAGCAGCAGTGCCTGCAGCATCACCCTTAGCATAGGTGGTGTTTGAAATAATTCTGCAAGGGTGTGTGTGCATGTGTGATCAAATCTGCCAGATAGTCATCAGTGCACCAGTGCCACTTGATGCATACTGTGTGACCCCCCCCCCAAGAAGTCAGTCATCTGTCATTTTCCTCCCTGTGCTTGCTCAGTGGGGTAAAAGCTTTGGCTCAGTGGGAAGGGCATTCCGTCACATTACGTGGAATAAATTTTAAAAAATCCTTGATGGGAAAAAGTACTATGTTAGAGAGAGTTAGGCCAGACAGGGTCCCAGAATCTGTGTGGACAGCAGCAGTGCCCGCAGAATCGCCCGTAGCATAGATGGTGTGCGAAATAAGTGTGTGTGTGTGTAATAAAATCTGCCAGACAGTTGTCAGTGTACCAGTGCCACTTGTTGCATACTGTGGGACCCCCCCAAAGAAGTCAGTCATCTGTCACCTTCCTCCCTGTGCTTGCTCAGTGAGATATAAGCTTTGGCTCAATGGGCAGGGCATTCCATCACATCATGTGTAATGAATAAAAAAAAAATCCTTAAGGAAAAAAAAGTACTGTGTCAGAGAGGGTTAGGTCAGGCAGGGTCCCTGAATCTGTGTGGGTAGCAGCAGCACCTGCAGCATTGCGCTTAGCATAGGTGGTGTGCAAAATAAGTGTGTGTGTGTGTGTGTGTGTGTGTGTGTGTGTGTAATAAAATCTGCCAGATAGTCATCAGTGCACCAGTGCCACTTGTTGCATACTATGTGACCCCCACCATATGTCAATCTTCTGTCGTCTTCCTCACTGTGCTTGCTCAGTGGGGTATAAGCTTTGGCTTAGTGGGCAGGGCATTCCGTCACATCACGTGGACTAAATAAAAGGAAAAATTCTTGAAGGGAAAAAGTACTGTTAGATAGGGTTAGGGCAGGCAAGTTCCCTAAATCTGTGTGGATAGCAGCATCCCCTTAGCATAGGTGGTGTGTGAAATAAGTGTGTGTGTGTGTGTGTGTGTAATAAAATCTGCCAGATAATCATCAATGCACCAGTGCCACTCATTGCATACTGTGTAACCCCCCTCCAATTCAATTCAATTCAATTCATGTTTATTTATAAAGCGCCTTTCAAAATCAAGGCGCTATACATAATAATAAAATAGAAACCAACATTAAACAATCAAACTATAAAGAAAAAGCCAAATTAAAAAGATATGTTTTTAAAGCAATTTTAAAACTGTCAACGGTCGGGCATTCTCTCAACCAATGAGGTAGAGAATTCCACAGGGTAGGAGCTGAAAAGGCAAAAGCACGAGATCCTGACAACTTCAAACAGACCCTGGGAATCTCTAGCAATCCCTCATTGGTGGAGCGGAGGGGCGGAGGGGCAATAGGAAACCAGAAGATCTTTCAGGTAACCGGTCCCTGATCATATAGGGCTTTAAAGGTTAGTAAACCAACCTTAAGAGTGATTCGCCAGCAGGCAGCCAGTGCAGTTCACAGCACAGGCATAATATGACTGGTTCTTGGAGTCCCAGTCAAAGCCTGGCACGCGTTCTGCACCAGCTGCAGGCGGCGGATATCAATCCCTGGTAGCCCTAGGTATAGGGAATTACAGTAGTCCAAGCGGTGGTAACAAAGGCGTGAACCAAAGTCGGAAGGTCCTCCTGTGGAATCAGATGTTTCACCTAGAGCGATATTCCTCAGATGGTAAAAAGGATTTGACAACAGCTGACACCTGTGATTTCAGGGTCAGACCGTCACCAAAAATAACGCCTAGATTTCGCTTTCTATCGAGAGCTAGAGCCGTACCCCACCAAGTAATAAGCCTGATGGATGTCCCGCGATCCAAACCCCTCCCAGGATGACCTGGGCCCAACCAATACCTCGGTCTTATCCGGATTAAGTTTTAACCAGCTCGAACTCATCCAAATTCTGATCTCATCCAGGCAGTTGTTAAGTACGGAGAGTGCATCACTCTGATCGGGGAGAAAGGATAGATACAGCTGAGTATCATCTGCATAGCAGTGAAAACTCAAGCTGTATCTCCTGATGATTTCTCCTAATGGCAGCATATACACTGCAAACAACATGGGAGCTAAAATGGAGCCCTGAGGTACCCCACATGGTAGGGAGAAGGCGTCAGAGAATAAATTCCGTGACGACTCTCTGAGACTCTACCAGTGAGGTAAGAACGAACTATTCGTGGACTGTACCAGACAGCCCACAAAACCCGCAGTCGCTCCAATAGCACCTCATGGTCTACAGTGTCAAATGCAGCAGAAAGATCAAGAAGGACCAGAATGGTACAAGCCTTTCGATCTCTGGCCATTAGGAGGTCACTCAATACCCGAACAAGGGCAGTCTCAGTACTATGCCTTTTCCTGAAGCCAGATTGGAGAGTATCATAGACATTATGAGAGGTGAGATATTCATCCAATTGCAGTGCAACTGCCTTTTCAATAACCTTACCAACAAATGGCAGGTTAGAGATAGGCCGGTAGTTGGCTAGACAGTCTGGGTCCAAGGAGGATTTTTTAAGGAGTGGATGAACTACTGCCTCCTTAAGGGGATTAGGAAAAACCCCCCTCTCCAAGGATTTCCAGACAATGTCAGCAAGGATTGGGTAGATAACTTCTACACAACCTACTAACAGAGGTGTAGGACCCGGATCCAAACTACAACTAGTTGGACGCATTGTTTGGATGATCTTCACAATGTCAGCGAATTCCGGGTGGTGAAAATCCAACCAGATAGGCCGAGGATTAAGTACCACCGGTTGTCCACCGTAACCCCCCGAAGGAGAGGTCAGACCGATGCCGGACCTGATGCCGGCAACCTTATCTGCAAAGAAGCGCGAACTCCTCACATCTAAGTTGAGAAAAAGCTTCTCTAGGCTGAAGACAGACTGGATTGCACAGCCTGTCCACAGTCCGGAAAAGTTGAGCTGGTCGATTCTTTGCAGCAGAAATCTCTCTGGACAGGAATTCTGCCTTCTTACGAGTGATTTCTGATTGGTAGCCATCATAATGGGCTAACAATCTAAGCCTGTCAACATCAAGGCCCAATTTCCGCCAGGCTCTCTCCAGCCTTCGGCCTACTCGCCTTAATTCCTTCAAGGAGCCATCAAACCATGGACTCCTTGGACGGATAGTGAGAGGCCAAACACGAACAGGAGCAATTTTGTCCAGTGCATCTCCCACAGCCTTATTATAGGCAAGTACAAGATCATCTGGACTCATACATTCACCCGATAAACTCGATAGGTCCAGTACCGCCGTAAGGTCACTGGGGCCAATACCCCTTAAAGGGCGGTATTGGACCATCTCCGTAGAGGCAGACCTATTAGAGGGGGCCCTGAAGCTGAACCTTATGATGTAATGGTCCGACCAACTGACTGGTTCCACCCCCAGGTCAGTGATCTCCATACCCAAGAGAAAGACCAGATCTAGTGAATGACCTCCTATATGGGTGGAGGTGGTAACAACCTGTGTCAGGCCCAGTGTATTCATCAACTAGAGGAGACTTTGACCAAAATGAGAGAGTTCATCGTCGACCCAAGCGTTGAAGTCGCCCAGAAGTATTAATCTGGGAAACCTCAACATAAGGTAGACAATGAAGTCTGCAATCTCCTGTAGGAAGTCAGTCATCTGTCATCTTCCTCCCTGTGCTCGCTCAGTGGGGTATAAGCTTTGGCTCAGTGGGCAGGCATTCCATCACATCACATGGAATAAATGTACAAACATTCTTGAAGGGAAAAAGTACTGTGTCAGAGAGGGTTAGACCAGGCAGAGTCCCTGAATCTGTGTGGGTAGCTGCAGCATTGGCAGCCTCGGCCTTAGCACAGATGGTGTGTGAAATAATTCTGCCCGTGTGTGTGAAATGAAATCTGCCAGATAGTTGTCAGTGTACCAGTGCCACTTGTTGCATATGGTGTGACCCCCCCTCAAGAAGTCAGACATCTGTCATCTTCCTCCCGGTGCTTGCTCAGTGGGGTGTATGGTTTGGTTCAGTAGGCAGGACATTCCATCACATCATGTGGAATAAATATAAAAATAAAATAAAATCCTTAAAGGGAAAGTACTGTGTCAAAGAGTATTAGGCCAGGCATGGTCCTGATTCTCTGGTGGTAGCAGCAGTGCCTGCAGCATCGGCCCATGCCCTAGGTGGTGTGTGAAATAAATTCTGTGTGCGAGAAATGAAATCTGCCAGCCAGTTATCAGTGCCACTTCTTGCATTCTGTCTGTGTGATACCCTTCCCCCCCAAGAAGCCAGTGATCTGTCATCTGCCTTCCTGTGCTTGCTCGGTGGGGTATAAGGTTTGTCTCAGTGGGCAGGGCATTCTGTCACATCACGTGGAATAAATAAAAATAGAAAATAATAAAATCCTTGAAGGGAAAGTACTGAGTCAGAAAGGATTAGGTCAGGCAGGGTCCTGATTCTCTGTTGGTAGCAGCAGCAGTGCCTGCAGCATTGGCCCATAACCTAGGTGGTGTGTGAAATAAATTCTGTGTGTGTGAAGTACAATCTGCCAGCCAGTCATCAGTGCCACTTCTTGCATACTGTCTGTGTGACCCCTTCCCCCGAACAAGTCAGTCAGCTCTCATATCCTCCTCCCTGTGTTCTGTGAATAAATCTACAAGCTTTGGCTCAGTGGGAATTCCATCACATGGAATAAATAAAAAAATAATCCTTGAAGGAAAAATAAAGTACTGTGTCATAGAGGGTTAGACCAGGTCTCTGAATCTCTGTGGGTAGCAGCTGCAGCACCAGTCCTTATAGTCTAGGTCTAGTGTGTGAACATGTGTGTGTGTGTGTGTGTGTGTGTGTGTGTGTGTGTGAGAGACCTGTGTGTGAAATAAAATCTTACAGCCAGCCATCAAACAGTGCCACTTCTTGCATACTGTCTGTGTGCCTCCCTCACCCAAACAAGTCAGTCAGCTCTCATCTCCTCCTTGTGCTCCGTGGGGTAAATCTATAAGTGTTGGCTCAGTGGGCATTCCATCACATGGCCTATATAATAAAAATAAATAATCCTCAAAGGAAAAGTAAATTACTGTAACATAGAGGGTTAGACCAGGTCCCTGAATATCTGTGGGTAGCAGCTGCAGCATCAGCCCTTGTAGCCTAGCTCCAGTGTGTGTGTGTGTGTGTGTGTGTGTGTGTGTGTGTGTGACCTGTGTGTGAAATAAAATCTGACAGCAAGCCACTGACCAGTGCCTTTTCTTGCATGTTGTCTGTGTCCCCCAAACAAGTCAGTCAGCTCTCATCTCCTCCCTGTGCTCTGTGAGGTAAAGCTACAAGCTTTGGTTCAGTGGGCATTCTGTCACATGGAATAAATATGGAATACATAATGGGTTGCAGTGGAATAATACATTTATCTCCACTAGTGAATGGTAAGACCCATAACGCACAAGTGGCGAAGCCATGAGTTGGTTATAAAGGTCTTACCACTCGTGTGGAGATAAATGTGTTGTTCTACTGCAGCCCATTATGTGTTTGATATCTACCACACCATTTGTAGTGTTTTTTACAGTTGTTTTACTTTGTTTTAGCTTAAAACTGCCTTTCTTTCCATTGTAAGTTCCCTATCTGGCTCATTGTTCTCTGTGTTCCATTTCCAGATTCTATTTGGAAATAACATGTTCTAAGTTATATAAATAACGTTCTAAGTTATATAAATGTTGTTCTAAGTTATATAAATGGTGTTATAAGTGAAAATAAATATTTAGCCCAAAATAACAATTTGTTTACCCAATGTATTTACCACTGGTGTGGTGTATATAATAATAATAATAAAAATAAATAATCCCTGAAGGGGAAGTAAATTACTGTGTCGTTCACTCCTTCTCTTCTCATTTTACTAATCATGCTGTTTATTACTACTAAACAGTGGTTTAATCACTTTTTTTCTATAGATATGTTGATTAAAAGCTGTCTAAAATTATTTTTTAACATACAGTTACTATAAAACAATGAAGATTATAAAAGTTTTGGATAAGCATCTTAACCTTTTTTAGCTTATCAGAACCTTTTAGAACCTCAAAACCTTTTGAGGTTCTCTCATCTCTAGTTCTAAATGTTGCTTTATGTCATTAACAGCTAGAAATATATATATGATTATGAACCGGGGATCATAAATGGAGAAACCTAATTGGCGGAAAGGTCTTTGAAGCCATGATGATATCGAGGTACATCATCATGGCTTCAAAAAACCTCTGGCCACCAGCCTCCTTGCCTATAGAAAATGTATCCTCCATCACCAACAATCGCCACATCCATCGGTCCACAACGCAACACAAAATGCCACTGCAAAAGGCTGCCCTAGTCTACAGCCATATGGCACACTTCCACAAATAAACTGCTGCCAACACTGGTACACAGTTGGAGCGTGTCCCAACACTAGCCTACAAATACACACCCTATGCAACCTCTGACAACTCTAGAGAACAATTAACCCCTGCGCGTTGCAGACTGCAACTGCTCCTGATGGCAAACCGAAACTGCTGCTTATGGGCCGAGTCCCCGTTTTAAAAGCAATAAACAAAGCAAGCAAAAAAGACAGAACTGGGGTGACTCAGCAGAAACAGCCCTCCACAAGCATTTTTATCCGTTCTGTTGCTCTCCCCTTTCAACAGCTACTCTCGGTACTTTCCGATTGGCACCAATAAAACAAAGATGTCTACTTGCCTTCCTCCCATTCAGATCACGATTCTCAGCAGATGGGAATTTTACCAAAACCAAAAAAAAAATCCACACAAATCTTCACTGAGTCCCGCAGCAGGCCAGGCAGATGGACCAGGTCAAACGAGAAAACACATTTCAAAACTCGGAGCAGTGCTGGCAGAGTGCAAAACAGTTCCACAAACTCTACCTACAACAGTGCCACCTGCTGCTGAGAGCCCATCAAGAACTATTTTCTGAAAACATATTCCTTCAACACCCAATGAAATAAATTTTCAAAAGGTTTTAAAAGTTTTTTTTATTATTTTTTTCTGCTAAAACTTTAAAGCCAGTTCATAATAGCAATAGTGCACTCCAGGGTGTGGTATATCATGGGATATCGTCACTTCTCAGGTCGTATGATGCACTCAGCCTGTTGCCCAGTGCCCAACCACCTGAGGCATGATGATATTATAAAATGGGCTTAAAAACAACCCTTAAATTAGACAAACTCATTGATTTAAAATTGTCACCCGACAGTGGATTAATGTCTAGCACACCAACACTTAACTTACTGACCTATATCTCTTGTCACGCATAGCCAATCTGTCATAAAGTGAAATCCCTCTGTTTACATTTTCCCACTGACAAAGGTGCCATTTAAAAAACAAGCGAAATGAGTGACATTGACAAAAACAAAATGACATAAAAAAGTGCATGCAACACTCATGAACACCAGCTCAGATGGTAAATTGCTGGGAAGAAAATTCCACAAAAGAGAAGCTGTGGATGAGCAGGCCCTGTGATCCACATTCATGTTTTCAAGAGGAATGGGCAAGAGATTTTGGTTTCCCAGTATGCCTGGATAATTTAACATAAAAATGTTCAACATTCACGGAACTGTCACATTTAATACATATTAAAAATGAAGAGGTCCCTGATCAGGAGCTGTTACATTTCCAGCAGCACTGTTCATAGGAAAATCAATACATGCTCAGTATTCAAGTTTTAAAATAATGTTTTCACTTATCTAAGGTTACTTAAAGTATTAGACATGATGTTTAAAATTTCCAAGTATTTGAGCAAGTATAGTAAAATGCAGGAGTTTATTTTTTCAGTGGCTTGCCGCCATAGCATTTCACATAGCAGTATGGGTAACAAAGGTAATATCTGCTCACTGTTAATGTTTTCGAAAAGTTAGCAGTTATGCCACATTATTTACAGTGTGAGGAATGTTATTTGCAAGTTTCATCCCTTTTCAGAGATGTATATTTGATTCAGGACTTCATTCCTGTCGCTTGTTGTTGCGGCTGCATTATTAGGAGAAAAAAAAACCTTCCTGTTTCCCTTTACAGTTACGCATGACGTCGCAATTTGTTAGACATAAAAAAACACGATTTGGCACTTAAATGTATGTTTAATAACACCCAAAAACACAGTTCTACTTAAAAACATGTCCTTTATTTACAAGAAGTAAAAAACGTGAACGTTCAGTTTTGTTCGATGTAAATGCTTTCTCAGTCAGAGGTGCACAGACAAAATAAAGGAAATTTTAATCTATTAATGAAGTTTACGAGAATTTTTTTCTGCTTAGAAAGGGTGTCATTTTATAAAAGCAGTAACCTACTCCAGGCCATGGGTGTATGGGGGCATTAATGCATGCCTCGGTGGGTGGAGGGTACTCAGTGCCTCACAATACACCTGGGGTGTGCATTAATGTCCCTATACACCCATGGCCTGTCGTGGGTTATAGCTTACTTATCCCAGCTCTAAGGGAAACACAGACTACAAGCCTCTGGAAAGAAGATATAAGTTGGGGGTAACAGTGACAACCACCTCTATTAGACCCAGAGCTCAGCAGGTGGGCAATGGGAGGAAGATCCATAAGCCATCCTAGAACAATAGAATGACTAGCTTAGTAAAGACCAGCTGGGACAAGCTGGAGGTGACAGGCAGTTAGGCACACTATTGACACTTTATGAATGATGGGGGTAGTAGTGATCACAACAACAGTAAGTACCCAGTCATTGAGAATCAGAAGCTCCTAATCAAGCCAGTGTGCTGCGATTATCAGTGATGACTTCTGAGGACACTTATGGGACTAACATTGTCGAGGAAAAAACTGCCTGAGGGACCACTAACTACCCTACCAATACTGTAATAGCAGAAAAAGAGGGATGCCTTCCTGAAACCAGGGAAGCATTTAACCAACACTCTAAGACTGTGCAGGGCTGATGGACATCATCATCATCCCTTTAAATGGAAGTGAGTCACAAGCTGCTAGTAAGAGACTGTAAGCAGAGGCAGCAGCAGCAGCATAGACTAGAGAGCCTACAGAACTGCTTCAAATGCTACGTTATGTTGGTATTTGGTATATATCAGTTTCAGTTCAGTTTCACTTTTTTGAGCAACTGAAAAATACATTATAATACATTAAAAAAATACACAATGCATAGATAGTAAGTAAAAAACAGCACTCACAGACACACACAGCCCATTTTAACAATTTAAAATTGTACAAAACAGTTCTCAGAAAGAGATTTAAGATTAAACATTTTTTCTGCACTTCCTGTTTCTGAATGTATTGTTATATTTATGATTATTTGTGACACTGGCAATCCTAACCACTGTCCAGCTCAGCCCACCTCGGTAATTGTGACTTCATCCAATGAACTAAGTAAAATTACAACCATTTCATCAGCTGGTATACCTAAAAACTGGAAGACATTTGCCCAGTATGTCACTCAAGAGTTTTGACACCACTTGCAAGGAAGAAGCTTTATATCTTCTGTGTAAGCAATAATACCCGATAGGATGGGAGGTATTGGGCAATACCGGACCACCCAGGGGCATAATGAGGCCCAACGCCACAGGTGGAGGGCCTTATAGCCCCCAGAAGGTCCGATGTTGCCCATACCACCCACCCTGGAGGGTATTATTGTGCTTAGAAAATGGGCCACTGAATGATATATATTTGGAAAAAAAAATCTTTATATTTACATATTAAAACTCTTACCTGTTTGGTTTATTTTGTAATCAAATAGTTCCTCCACCTGTATTAAAATACTGTGTTTCTTTACACCTAGTGACTTGTGTCTCAATGGAGCCTCCATAGTTTCCACTTTGGAGCTGGTTGTTACGGTTACCCCCTCCCAACCACACAGATATGTTCAGGGTTTAAGTTACAGTGCTTTTTATGTTTTCCTTACTTTATTAATTCATTCATTCAGTTTTATTCATGTGTTCATGTTTTTTTTTTTACTGTTTTACCCTACCCATCTCGATCGTGACCCCCCCCCCGCCGCTTCTGTAGCACACTGGCTGGTGTTCCATGTTTCTGTCAGTTTACGTTTAACCGCATGTCAGGGAATGTCTAATTTTGCGGCGTTATTGAATGGGGAGATTAGGAGAACTGAAGTGTGGCTCGAACATGCTGCAGCTTTCGGTGGGATCAGGCATGACAGCTAGGAGATGTGAATGCTCTGATACCAGCAGGATGTGGTAAGGAGCTTCTTCTGAGTGTAAATGATATGGGGAGACTATGGGTTTACATGGAGAGGCGCGATCTGCTACTGACAGTTATGTGAAGCTGATTGATCTGTCGTGGACTTTTTTTTTTTAAATATATGGCTACTGGTGTGGTTCTGGTCCCCCGTGACTCTCAGGAGACATACTTTGTGGGCAGTGCAGTCAGTGGTAGCAGCCATTTTTAAAGCGAGCCATGCTTTGCACCATGAAGCCGATAGGACCAACGGCTTTTGTTTAATTTTTGTCTAGCGTGGTAGTGTGAGACGGCAGTCGGGAGAGTGGTCCATAGTAAAGAATACAGCTGTGAATGTCTTCACTCTCCCAACTGCAAAATCAGGCAGGCAGTGATCACTGAAGCTAGTAGGTGGGGGCTTGTAGCTCCTACTAAGCGAGAGTAAAAACATGGCAGGGATTTCAAATTTTCTGAGATGCTTCCAGCCAATTCCAAAGCAAGCTGGGCACCACTGGAGAATGTTGCTTGGTGATGTAGCCCTTAGACTGGCTCTTATTTTTAGCTGGGCATCTATTGTCTGATAGATGCCCACCTAAATAAGTGTCTCAGCCAATCAGGAGAGAGAATTGTCTTTGCTCATTTTCTAATTTATTATTACCACAGTCACACAGAACCATAGTACTTCAAGAATGATACCTCACTTCTGTAATCGTAGATGGAAATTGACCAAAATGGTACAAAGTTATGCAACCTCGTTAGGTACGATTCAAAACCATGGTACCTGAAAGGCTATTGTTATGGTTCTGAGGCAGGCTGACCACACCTTGCACTCTTAGAAATACCCAATAGCCCCAACTGTACATCACTAGGTATTTTTCTTGGGATGTTTGTTGATGGGGTAGGAGGAAGTAGGCTGTTGGTTAACTAGGATCTGCAACTTATTCAATAGGTAGGGAAATAGGCAGACTGGATGGACCAAGCGGCCCTTATCTGCCATCAAAGTCTATGTTTCTATGTCAGAGTTTGTGCTCCCCCCTCCTGCGGCTGCTGTTTTTCTCGGTTATTTTGGGGCCTTTTGTTTGGTTTGTTCTTCAGCTTCTGTTTGGTCTGTGTCTCTGTTGCTCATTGGGTTAGCATTTTGTTCCTTTCTCTGGCTATACTGTTGTACTCACACTTTTGTGTAGGGTAACAAACCTGCTGCCATTTGTCCTCCCTTTACTCAGCGCTTCCCTGCTGCCTGCTTACATCTTCTGTGTGCTACCACCTTCTGTGTCAGAGTAACTACATAGGTAGCCCTTTATTTTGTGTTTAAAGGCTGTCTTCAGGTTACAGTGGAGGCAGTCACAGTGCAATGTAATAACTTGCTGTAAAAGGCATGTCACAAAATACTGCAGTAAAATGACTTAATTGCCATTGAATTAGACTGTTCCCTGCAAAATACTGCAGCATTTTGTGATATACTGCAGCATTACTGCATTCCATTCTGACAGATGCCGCTGTTTTTCTTCGTTTTCCCAGGCTCTACTAGTTGCTGTTCAAGCACACATTTGCAACCTCATCACTGATTATCCTCCTGTGCATTTTTGTGCATGTTTGCATCTTGCTCTCTGCTTCTTCTTATGTCTGCCGTTTTCTGCCTCCTAAGTGTGTAGTGTGGCTTCAACAGCTTCTTACCTGTGTCCTGTTTCTACCATAAGTCCATTTTTAGTGTTTTCTCCTATAGTTCTGCTTGCTATCATGATCAGTTTCCAGTCAGAGGTACTCTTTTTGCAACCTTCTGAAGCTCCTTCTTAGTACCCTTTATGTTATTGTAGCTCCATTCATACAGATTGTTTTGTTTCCAGTCTGTTCCTCCAGCCATTTGTGAACTTTTCTATCAGTTGCACAACTGCCCTTCTTATTAAATTATTCTGTTTCTTTCTGCTATACAACCTACTGCACTCAAACTGCATAGTTCACCTGGGTTCATTCTCTTCTCAGCATTTCCTGTCAGCTCTGCTCTCTGGCTGTACATGACTTAAAGAGACAGCTCCCTCTTTTTCCTTTCATTTACTGTATATATACTCGCTGCTGCCTTGCTTTATGACAACAGCACAACAAAGCTTAATGATCTCATAATTTCTGCAGTTCTTAACCATTATAAACTCTGTCTGCAGTGGCATTCTGACTCCAGCACCAGCAAGCCAAAGGATCTCAGACTTTTTGTCTGCAACCATCCATAGTCTGTCTGCATGGCATTCCTTTCTACCTGTGTTGCAATGTTAGAACAGCAGTACCTTCATAAACGAGAACAAAAAGTGGAAGCAACTTCAACAATCACACAAAATGCAGGAGAGAATTGCAGGTTCACCACTGTGCTGCATCTGCATCTGTATCGAGCCTTAGGCTTTAAAGTTACGAATCTTTATTAGTTCAATAATTCTAGTCAAGTAGTTTATTGTTGATTGGTTAACAAACCATTACAACATATGTAGCCCAGGCGCCATGTGCCAGTGGGCTACTACCCCTGCCTGTTGTTGACCTTCACCCAGGTTAAAGGGCCTGGGTCCTGCTACAGTAGTGTTCAGAGGTTCTATCCCAAAGAAATAAAATAGCACGTGCCTCCACCCAGAGTAAATTGCAGTGGATGTTGTACCTAACCACCTCACCTTCTAACCACCCCACACACTGGATACCAAACAGTTCCCCAGTACCATATACCACATACACTTAACAGTTTACTCCCACAAAACACCCTTCACACAGCAACTGCAGCAGCAAACACAGCTTTAAATTGGGGGAGGGCTAGGGTAGGGGTATCTGGAGCAGGGATAGCTGTGGAAGGAACCATGGTTAGAACCAATTAGTAACAATAGGACCCATAGACCAAACCACTCCAGAGCCCACCCCCACTGGTACCAGTGTAGTCTCAGTACAGTAATGTTGCAGGCCTGATCGGTGCTGTGGGTTGGCCGGCATTGGGGCTCTTCTAGGATTTTGATAGAGAATAAAGCTCTTAAAGTTAAGTTTAAACTTCTAATTGCTATTACAGTTTCCCCAGTTCTCTTATTCAGAGGCAAGACCTGAATTACTCATGGTTCTGGAGTTTCTGAGCCATCTCTGGAGCGGCGGAAGGGGGTCTCCAAACAGCTCAAGGATCTGCAGATTCAGTCCAAGAGGGCAGCAGCAATAGGGCAGTAGTAACTGATGAAAAGGCTTGGGCTTGATTGAAGGTCTGGCCGCTTTTCACCTTGATTGAAGATCTTGCAGTGTGTCCCCTTCAGCCTATTCCGGCCCATTGCGGAGCTCCCACACAAGGCCCACCAAACCACAGGGGACCAAGACAAATGAGTGGCCCCACAGCCCAGTTCACTCTTAGGTCACGGGTGCCCTAGCCCCCCAGCATGTGCCGGTAGCCCCATGTAGCCAGCAGACCCCACTCAGTGGGGGTTAGCAAATTCCCCACCTGGCTCTGAGATGCAGCTGGAAATCCCCTGGTTCCACTTTTTCTCTCAGACAGAAAGACAGCTCAAGTGGCCAGCCAGATAGTTTTATAGACTTTTCCACTCTCTGGTGCTGTTTGGCAACTGATTCCACAGTCCAGATTAACTACTCCTTCCCACACTTGGGTTTCAGCAGCAGCAACAGGATCCTGAAGCATAGGACACCTGCTCACCTTTTTCCTCTTACAGTCCCTCTGATTCAAAACAGCACCCACCTTTGCTCTCCAGCCAGTTTCCTTCTCAGCTCAAGGGTTTTTTTCAGTCCCTCTGATGCAGGTTTTCTGCAATAGTTCTCCTCAAAGCCATCAGTTTCCACCAGATGCCTGAACCGATTAGCACAGCAACACAGTTCCCTTAAACAGTAAGACTCCTTCCCTCTTCGTCCTCAAAATAACTCAGCTTTAAGTCCTGTGAAAGGTCCTCATAACATGGCCGCTCAGTATACTGTCCCACTCACTCCCAACAACAGTCTTATCTTCCCATGCTCCAGCAGCCAAAATACACAGTTTCTAAATATAGTGCCTCAGGGTCTTGTAGCAGTCATTGTCCCCTATTAAGTGACTGCACAATTACAACTTTAAAGTCCCCTGCTGCCCGTCACTTGCTCCATTTTTGTAGTTCCCCCTAAAGCAGTGACTGGGCTCATTAATATTCATAAAGCCCTCATACACCCCCCCCCCGATTCAACTGCACTCAAGGACACTGTTCCCAAATTATGGGGCTGCTTCTTCTGTGCTTCCCCCCAGTGTCCGACTGCAATTTTGCTGAGTGGGTGGGGGGTCTTGAGCACCAGAGAGTGTCTGAGAAACCACAGCATCAGTGACACTCATAATACTCTGCTACACATGCATGAACCATCGGACTGCACCAAAGTGCAAATGGGTCACCGGCTCCGCAATTAGATCCCCAGTAGCCCTGTATGAACTGAAGACAGTGCAGGGAGGCCGGTGAAAATGGTCAAATGAGGTAAGCCCCCACAGGGGAGTTACACTCCCCCACCTTAAATGCTTGGCATCCCCTCCAAGCCAATGGGTAGGAACCTGTAAAAAGTAAAACAGCAACTTTAATATCCATCATATGGCAAACATTTCTATCTAGACACCTGGTTCCTATCTACTCGGGTGTTAATTAGAAACATGAAACAAACTTGAACCACTTTATGTACAGTTTATAAAGCTAAACACTTTTCCTTTTTGACAGTTACGAAACACCATGGTATGCATGGCACCCATACTTTCATCCCCTTAGTTGTTCAAGCCACATGTATTTTTGAACACACTTTAATAATACACCTTTTACCTTTTGTTTCCCTTGGGTGCCACCATCACTTCCCCCTCTTTCATTTTGCCACCTTCCCTCTGGGCCTGGAGGGTTTAGCACTAGCGGGACACCTGTAAACCTTGGGTAATTACATTGGGGTGACATATATACCTTTGTGCTCTGTGAATGGGGTAAGTCAGTGGGTGCCCCTGGCGTATCATACATCAACTTGAGCAAGGGTTTTACTGTCCTCCCCAACCTTCTTGGAGGTTCTGGCTCTTCAGTCCTGATGACCACCTCCTGTTCTTAGGTGGAATCAATGTCTCTTGCCCCTGTGCTTGTCTCCACTTCCTCAGCTGTGGGGTGTTCAGTCACTAAATCTCTTCCAGTAATCTGACCAATGGTACCATCTTGTGTCCATTCAGAGAGTTCAGTTGAACCAGTATTCATGTTCAAAATGGGCTCTCCAAAAGACATTGACTTGGGGGAGCTGCTCTAGAACCACTCAAAAGGCTCAGCTAGACTAGTGTTCAAGTTCAGGGTTGTCCCTTTAAGGGGTGTAGTGAGAGCAGCTTCCCATTCACACCCTGTTCCACAGACACAGCCGAGCCCACTTCCCCAGATTCATCATCATCCCCTCCCTCAGTCTGTCTTGTAGCAGGCAATTCATCCACCGATACAGTCTCCAATGTCAGGGGTGTTCCCTGAAACAATCTGGCCAGTTCAAGAGTGGAACAGAAACATACAGGTGGACCATCAAACACTCTTTCTGACTCCTCAGCTGACACGTCCCCCTTAGACACTTCTACTATTGGGGCAGGACCAGCCCCTGGGGAATCTCCATTTCCCATCCTCTGTTATCTGCATGCAGCAGCATGAGTGGTTGGATGTGTGGGAGGATCTATTATATCAGAGGCTGGTCCAACCACCTTGTCTCTGATAGGCAGTAGATGATCCCTGTAGAACACTTTGTATCCTCGACTTTCCCCTTCTGGTTGAATCTTATATACCGGCAGCCCCTTCAGTTTCTCCAATACTACATATGGTGTGCTTCTCCAGCAATCAGTGATCTTATGCTTTCCAGGAATGCCCAGTTTCCTCAGTAGGACCCTGTCACCTGGTATCAAGTCTTGTGCCTGTACTTTCTTATCATAGCTCCCTTTGTTGGCTTGGTTCCTTTTATTGACCATCTCAGAGGCTAAATGATAGGTGTCATTCAGTTGCTGTTTTAACTTGCACACATACTGTAAGTAGTCAGCCTCTTTAATGCCGTCTGCTGATATTCTGAAGCACAGGTCAACTGGCAGGCAGGCCTCCCTCCTGAACATGAGGCTGTATGGGAAGAACCTGGTAGCATCATTCCTGGTACAGTTGTAGGCATTAACCAGGGTGCTAACTCGCTGACTCCAGGTACACTTGTCTCTGGGATCCAAGGTGCCCAGCATGTCTAATAGGGTTTGGTTGAGTCTTTCAGGCTGGAGGTCACCTTGGGGATGGTAAGGTGTTGTTCAGAATTTTCTAACTCCCCACAGAGACAATAGTTTTTATTAGCCTACTTTCAAAATCACGGCCTTAATCAGAGTGAATCCTCTGTGGTGCCCCATAATGCACAAAGAACTTCTTGACCAGCACCTTGGCCACAGTAGACACCTTCTGCTCTTTGGTGAGGTAGGCTTGGGCATACTGAGTAAAATTATCTGTGATCACTAGTATGTTTGAAATATTTCTGTAGTCCGGTTCCAAGGTAAGGAAGTCTATACACACCAGCTCCATAGGGGCATTTGTGACAGTGTTGACTAGGGGAGAGTGGCTCTTTGAGGAAGAGCTTTCCTCTGGATGCACTGGTGACAGGTTCTTGCAGTACTGATCCACATCCTGTATCATTTTGGGCCAATAGAATCTACTATGAATCAGGTCCAGTGTGCATTCACTGCCCAGCTGGCCCATGTCATCATGAAGAGCCTTCAGTGCAGTTTGATGGAATTGGTTTGGCAACACCAATTGTACTCTGGGTGCACCCTGCTGATCTTGTACCTCTCTGTACAGCAAACCATTCCTTATGTTTAGCTTCGACCACTCTCGTAGCATCAATCAAGCATCAGGGTCTCTTCTGGTTACTTGTGCTGGATCGCCCCTTCTCTGTAAAACTTGCACAGTTTCTTCAATGGCTGGGCTAGACCGCTGCTCCCTTATCAGATCTTGAGTGGTTAGCTGGGGCAAAGACCTCATGTCCAAAGCAGTTAGGTGGCAATACACTATGGGGAGACAGCTTCCAGAGGCTCCTTAACTGTCCACCAGATGCAGGACATTCTCAGCAGATGGGGACTCCTTGGTGTTGAACCCTTTGCACAGCGCCTTTACAACTTGCTCAGGTAACTTCACCCAGCTGGATTGCTCCTCTTGATGAGCTGGTGGGCATCAGGACAAGGCATCAACATCTATGTAAATAAGTAAGTGCAAATTTATTGATCAGCAAAACCACTACAATATACTATTTAAAACATAGAATAAAATGAATAAATATATGTATATGTGAAGATATAAAACATTCAATTGATTCAAAAATTAATTTCCAGTCAATAAAGGACATTATACAAAATAGCTTGAATGAGAATAACAATTTGGCTCTAAGCCACAACATCATAGGCTTATGAAAGAATCAGTACACCATCATTAATGTGATTTCATATCATGTTAGTCCTATAAATGTGTAGTTAGCAAAAAATTGGCTACTAATATCTGAGTATTCATTTCTTGTGCAGTGAAAAGATATTTAATTATCTCCTCAGGAGGGAGACTGAGACTTCCTAGCAGGCCCATCAAGCCACTTTCTTCTACTAGCCTCATAAAGTGGGCATGAGAAGATGACATGCTTTAAATCGTCATAGGTTTTAGACCCGCACTGGCAGTAAGGAGAGACAATATTTAGTCTTTTTTGTTGATAAAAGATGTATTGAGCATTATACATCTCTGTTCGGAACCTTGAATAAATTCTTCTTAGTTTTGGGCATGTTAAATGGACTAAGTAACATTCCAGTCCCCAGTTAGTCTTAAACTTTTTGTACTAACCATGAAGTTTCAGTGTGGAAAGCTGCAAAAACATGAGGCTGTCATCCAAATCTCTGAGTCTTCTCTTAATTTCAATCTTAATTTCGTCCCAAGGTCTAATTAATATATATATATATATATATATATATATAATATGGTGTAAAGTAAATGTCCCAAACCAGAGGTCATTAATGTTGTTTTACCTAACTGAATAAATGGATGCACATAACCAAGAGTGGCCATCTTAATTGCTTCCTCTAGACACATTCTGGGATAATGTTGATCTAAAAGTAAAAAAGTTTTAAGCAAAAACTTAAGTTGCCTTTCCTTGACTAGGGAAAGAAGGGACTGTTGCGCCAGTTCCATATTTAGTACACAAGTAGGAGTACCCTGAGGAAGCATTAGGATATATCTATATAGTGTATTGAGAATAGTTTCTAAGGGGCTTATGTTGGTAAAGCCACATACTTCTGTTGCATAAATTATACTCACTCTTATTTTAGCATTGATAAATGTTATAATCCTCTTAATAGAGGGTTTAGCCATCTTGGCATTAAAGATCTTCAACGCACTTACAGCAGAGGACATTTTATTCTGTATCAACTCCGAATGGCTTTTCCAACTTAGGTTGTAATTGACTCTTAGACCTAAGTAGTCACAATGATTCACTACGTCAATAATTTTCCTGTAGATCTTACATTTTGGAATTTTCCTTGTTTTATTTCTAAAGATTACTTTATTTGTTTTACTGTGGTTAATTTTCAACTTCTTTTGTTTGCATAGTGTTTTAAAGAGACTTAATTTCCTTTTAAGGCCTAGGACAGAGGTGGAAAGTAAGACTAGATCATCTGCATAAGCTAAGCTGTCTATTCTGTGTTCGAAAATTGTGGGTGCATGGAAATTAGGATCCGATATTTGTTGCAGGATGCTATTACTATAAATGTTAAAAAGTGTAGGGGCCAGTATGCAGCCCTGCCTCACCCGAACATTTGTGTGAAATGAATCAGTAATATGCCCATATTGATTGTACAGTATTGTATTTTAGCCCAAGTATTTTCGTATAACATAATCAAAATATCCAGTAGAGTATCATCCAAATTAAAATTTTCTAAAGCTGGCCAAAGAATCTTTCTACTGATGCTGTCAAAGGCAGCTGAAAAATCAACAAAGCAGCAGTATAGTCTACTTTTACGAATTTTAGTATATTTCCATATACAGGTAATGTGCTGTAGGACAGGTAACCCGTGATATAAGCGAATAAAAAAACGCAACCGCAACAACAGCAAAGGCAAATTCACGACTCTTAAATTCAGCTACAGTAATAATAACTACCATGCTGAAATAGCGCCACTGCTTGCCATCTGCATAACAATATAAGCGACAGAAATAGCACCACCGCTAGCCATCATTCAAGCAGTAAAAGCGACTGAAATAGTGACACAGCTTGAGATCCTCTTGCCATACTTAAAACCAAAAAATCCTTTTACCAATAAAATCCACATCATTAACAGCAATAAACACAATAAAAGGCCCTAATAACACCAACACGTCAAAACAGCAACATCTAGAGTTTAAAAAAAAGTCTTGATGACTTAGTTTACTTTATTGAATGCTCCACCGATAGTGCAATAATTGTAAAACAGCCTCCTTTCTCAGTAGTTGCTTTGACTTATACCTGGAACTGAAAATTGTATGCCAGCCCTCGCAGTTATTCGTACCTGCTTCTATGTGAATATTCTTTCACAATAGAAACAACTCTTTCGTCCATGATTTTATGAGCCCCAACTTCCCCAGCATCAGGGGTGAGTATGCTCTTTCAGTAGCGAAGTAACAGAGTTTCCAACCATGCGCATCCGAGCCAGACAGGAGAATTTTGGACCAACAGCACAGTGCCAATAAATCTTCTCACCCCTTTCCTTGTCTTTTCTGTACAAAAAGCCTGCCTGTATAGCCAGTGGCTTACCTTTCTGGCTCGCAACCATTTCAAATGTCTCCAACTCGATCTCTCACCACCTATCACCATGAAATGCAGTCTAATATAGGAGTATCCCTTTAAAATGTATGCTGTTGCATTTTGGGTAACAGGAAATACATGATCGTTGTGGAAAAAGTAAACAGAGTGTGGGTTACAGATTATAAGGATCCTCTGACCATATGAGGGACTGGATTATGTTAGTGCGCTTTTATTGAAGTTGTCGAAATAGGTAAGCGCCATTATTTACAGACAAGATTATGCAGGTCGCCTTTTTGCAATCGTGATATTGATTTTAGCGATTTTTGATTCTCGATTTTTACATGGAACCTTAGGACATAACAGTGTTGTGTAGTAGATCTATGCTGCCTAAAGCCATGCTGGGCTTCGTTGAGAATTTAATTTTCCTCTAGCCAATCCAAAAGTCTACCGAGTATTATTGTAGGAAATATGTTTTGTGAGACATCAATCAAGCTGATAGGTCGATACATTTTAGGATCATTAGGGTTTTCCTTTTTATATATTCAGCATCTATGTGGTTTTACCTGGGGCGATACTCAATACAGTAGTCATAGATGAAGAGGGCAGACAGCCACCTATGCCCAGCTGTATCCAACTTGGCAGTAGTCTGTACATACATTAGGGGGTTGTTATCAGTCTTTATGGTAATTTTTGCCCCATTCAGGTAATCATGGAACTGATCCATGATGGCCGATTTTAGTGCAAGGAATTCAAGCTTGTGTACTGGGTAGCTGCATTCTGCAGGATTCAAACTCCGACTTGCGTAGTCCACTGGACACAAACCCGCTGGGTATTCTTGATATAGGACTCCCTCCAGGCTGCTGAAGCTAGTGATGGTGTGTAAAACATAAGGTTTCTGTGGGTCTACATAAGCCAGGACCAGGGCATGGGTTAAGCAATAAATGATGTCCTCAAAAGCCTGTTCACAGTCCTCAGTTCACCTGGGGCCAAATGGCTCAGGAGGTCTGAAGTATTGTGGTGCCTCAGTGAAGGCCCCAGGCTGTTTGAGTTTTTTACTCATGTTGACTTGTGGGGTAACCCTGTAGCAAATTCAGGAGAGGTCTGACCACCCGGGTGGAATCTTTTACAAACCTCCTGTAGTATCCAAAGAATCCAAACAGCCACCGCAGTTCCTTCAAATTCTTAGATTTTGGCCAGGTGGTAAGTGCCTCAGTCTTGTTGGGGTCCATCTGAATGCCCTTCGTTCACATTATGTGCCCAACGTACTTAACAGAAGCCTGGAAGAATTGGCACTTATCAATGGAGAGTTTTAAGCCAAATTCCTTCAGACAATCCAATACTTTTAACACCCTTGCTTCATGTTCCTTTAGAGTCTTCCCAAAGACTATGATGTCATCTAGGTACACCAAACACTCCAGTAGATTCATGTTCCCAATGATCTTCTCCATGAGGTGCTGGAAAGTATCAGGGGCACCCGATATGTCCTGAGGCATCCTCAGAATTCATTAAATTCCAGGAGGACAGATAAAAGTGGTCTTCTCCTGGCCCTATGGGCCATAGGAATCTGATAATATCCACTTCTCAAGTCCAATACTGAGAACCACTGGCTACCATTCAAACAATCCAAGGTGTCCTGAATCCATGGCATCATATACTTGTTGGGAACAGTTCATTTATTCAATGTGCAGTAATCCATGCACATTCTAATGGCCTCACTTTTCTTCCTTACTACCACTATGGGTAAGGCATATGGGCTTCTAGACACCTGGATTATGCCCACGGGCATCATTTCCTGAAGGTGCCTCTTCATATCATCTATATCAGCTGGGACGAGCTGCTTGCACCTCTCTCTAAAGGGGAGCTAATCCGTAAGCCTTATGAGTTGTTGCTTCCCTGTCACTCACCCGGCATCCCATTCATGTAGGAAAAACACCTTAGTTTTTGTGAACAGCTTTTGTGGAACTCAGGCCTTCCACTTCTTGGGGATGAGGGAATCACCCAGGTCGAACAGGCTGGGTTCAATACCAGCGGGGACGCCTCTTCCCAGAGCAGCTGGCTGTACTGCCATGTTGACACAGTAGATGAGCTAAAGTACAGTTCTTCCTGATGACCACTTCCTTGTCCATCACATTTTTATGTGCACCACGACTCTTCTGATGTAAGAATGTGCCCATGCCAGTAAGACACTGGGCTTTACAAGCAGGCCGGCTGGCAACCCATGTTCCTCTGGGGCATCTAACATTAAGATCTGGTTTCTCATCTCCTTCCTCAGCCATACCACAACATTTATATTACACTCCACATTGGGTGGCAGCACTATTTCTTCTGCATCCTGCCTCCAGACTATACCCACTGATTCATCTATTCTTCTGCTGGGGGCTGCCCCTGCTTTCTGTACACTTCTTTTATTGCTGGGTGGATTGGCAACTCCTTGCCCTGTTGTTCAACCTCCGGGGCTTGGCAGAGCCAGGCCAGCCTTCCGAACACGTGGGCCTTGGTACCCACCAACACAGGCACCCCATCGTATATACCAGTCTCTGGGCAGATTAAAGCCAGGGTCTCAACCGAATCTCCCACCCCAGCCACCTTGGTCAGGAAAGCCATCCAAACTTTGACATAACCCAGATAGGGGCAGGATTTTTCACTGAGTCCCCACACACACATATAATCCCTCCAATGGTTGTAATTCTAAGTGGGACAGATGTTTACATAGAAACATAGAAACATAGAATTTGACGGTAGATAAGGACCGCTTGGCCCACCCAGTCTGCCCATTTCCCTACCTACTGGATAAGCTGCAGATCCTAGTTAACCAGCAGCCTACTTCTTCCTACCCCAACCCCCTAGAATTGCCTTATGACTATCCCATGCATGCTTGAATTCCACCACTGATTTTGACTCCACAACCTCCTCCGGAAGGCCATTCCATGCATCCACAACCCTCTCTGTGAAAAAATACTTCCTTAAATTACCTCTGAGCCGCCCCTCTATCTTCAAATTGTGCCCTCTTGTTCTTGCACACCTCTTTTTTTGAAAGATGCTACCCTCTTGGACTTTGTTGATTCCCTTGAGGTACTTGAAAGTCTCTATCATGTCCCCCCTCTCCCTCCTTTCCTCGAGGCTATACATATTAAGCTCCTTAAGTCTCTCTTCACTTATGTCCTCCGGTTGCAGACCCTGCACCATTTTAGTTGACCCTCCTCTGGACAGCTTCCATCCTGTCTATGTCTTTGCGGATTGGGTCTCCAGAACTGCACACAGTACTCCAGATGGGGTCTCACCAGCTGTCTGTACAGAGGATAATAACTTCCTGTTTTCTACTGGTGATGCCTCTCCTATGCATCCCAGTATCCCCAACCCTCCTTGCTGCCTTCTCACATTGCTTGCCCACCTTTAGGTCATCTGATATACTACCCTAGGTCCCTTTCCATTTTTGTTGTTGTTAGTATCTCACCCCCATTGTGTACTCTTCCGTGGGTTTTGTTTCCCAGGTGCATTACCTTGCACTTCTTAGTATTGAATCTAAGCTGCCATACATTTGACCATTCCTCTAACCTTGCCAAGTCCTTCTCATCCTTTCCACCCCACCTGTGCATCAACTCTGTTGCAGATCTTGTGTCATCTGCAAGAGACATACTTTTCCTTCCAGTCCTTCTGCAATGTCGCTTATAAAGACATTGAAGAGGACTAGTCCTATTCTGAACCCTGCGGTCCCGCTAGTAACCCTCCTTTCTTCTGAGTGGACTCCATTTACTATTACTCTCTGTGTCCTATTCTCCAGCCAATTCTTTACCCAGGCTGTCATCTTGGGACCCACTTCCAGGCTGGCTAACTTATATATTAATCTTTTGTGTGGGACTGTGTCAAATGCCTTGCTAAAGTCTAGGTAGGCCATGTCCACAGCCCCTCCCTGATCTACTACTTTGGTCACCCAGTCAAAGAAATCTATCAGATTCATCTGGCATGACCTTCCCGCTGTGAATCCATGCTGCCTAGGGTCCTGTGCCCTTCTGGCCTCCAGATACGCGACAATTCTTTCCTTTAGAAGTGATTCCATCATTTTCCCTATCACTGAGGTTAAACTAACAGGTCTATAGTTTCCTGCTTCTGCCTTGCTCCCACTTTTGTGAAGGGGAATCACATCTGCCCTCCTCCAGTCCTCGGGTACCACCCCATCCTCCCATGATTTGTTAAAGAGGGTAGTCAGTGGTGTCACTAGTTCTACCCTTAGTTCTTTTAGAATTCTGGGATGAATCCCATCAGGCCCCATTGCTTTGTTCACCTTCAGTTTTAAGAGTTCTTTCAGAACCCTTTCTTCTGTAAATGGGCTGGTATCAACTTCTGTATCCAGAGTGTTACTACTGTTTGTTTTATGTACCTCCCCCTCTTCCTTTGTAAATACTGAGCAAAATATTTGTTTAGTATCTCTGCCTTTCACATTCTCCTCTGCCCACCCTCCCTCACCTTTATTAAGCCTCACTATCCTCCCTTGGTCTTCCTTTGCTCCTGATGTACCTATAAAAGGTTTTATTCCCTTCTTAACTGAGTTGGCTATCTTTTCCTCAGTTTGGGCCTTTGCTGTTCTGACTGCCTTCCCAGCCTCCTTTTGCTTTAACTGATACAGTTCTCTGTCCTGCTCCTGCTGGATTCCTTGTACTTCCTGAATGCTTTCTTTTCTCTTGAACCTTCACTGCCACTTCCTTTGAGAACCATAGTGGTTTCTTACATTGTCTTGTTTTGTTTATTTGCTTCACACAAGGCTCGTTACCTCTGTGATGCCAGTTTTATTATTCCCCATTGTTCTTCCCCCCTCCTTCCCCGCCCATTTGCTAGTGCATTCCTTAGGCACTCACCCATTTTAGCAAAGTCAGCCCTCCTAAAGTCCAGTACTTTTGTCTTTGTATGGCTTGACTCTATTGCTGTGTTTATTGTGAACCATACTGTTCGGAGTGGTCGCTAGTTCCCAGATGGCTACCCACTTCTACATCTGTGATCCTCTCTCCATCTCCATTTGAGAGTATCAAGTCTAATATTGCTCCCTCCTAGTGGACTCCAGTACTAGTTGTCTAAGGTATGCCCCTGTAGGGCATCTAGAATAACTGCACTCTTCAAGTGGCAGCTGCAACTGCACTCAGTTAACATCTGGCATATTCAGATCACCCATCAGCAATATCTCCCTTTTTCTGCCATTCTAAGTATACTTTCTATCATTTCCTTGTCCACTTCCTCCCCCCTGAGAAGAAGTCTGTATCTAACCCTATACTGATTGTGGTGCCATTGCCTGTCTCCAAATTTACCCACAGTGCTTCTTCTCCTCCTGTTTACCCTTTTGTTCTGTTGCTTTTATTCCTTCCCTTATGTAAAGAACTACTCCTCCCCTCTTTTACCCTCCTGTCCCTCCTGTAGATAGTGTATCCTGGTATGTTTACGTCCCAGTCATGGTTTTGTGTGTACCATGTTTCTGCGACTGCCACGATATCCAGATGTTCCTCCTCCATCAAGGCCACTAATTCAGGAAGCTTGTTACCTAGACTACGGGCATTGGTACTCATTGCTCTCCATTTTTTGATGGCCTTACCTTCTGTTGCAGCATCCCCCACTGACCGTTCTACCTTGGTCTTTTTCTCATTTAGTACCCTGTTTTGTAGGGAGAGGCTGGGATTTTTCTGCTGCTTGTCAGTGTCTCCCCCATTGACTAGTTTAAAAGCTTGCCAATGAAGCATTTAAACCGATTGCTCAAAAGACTTGTTCCCTTCCTGGACAGATGCAGACCATCCTGCCAGTATAGGCTGGTGTCCCTCCAGGTGGAACCCCAGTCCCCAATGAAGCCAAACCCCTCATGACAGGACTTGAAGATGATTGTCACCTGGCAGCCACTATCTAAAATGGCACGTGTGGCTACCCCGTTTAGGGTGATGGTGGTCTCTGTTGATGGCCCTATCACAAGTCCACTCCTGTGGGGTGGGATTCTCTGCATCACAGTGAATCTCTTTTGAGATGGGGTGGTCAGAGACACCCTTTTCTCCATGCAAGGGGATATAACTACAGTTTCGAGTCTGTGTTCCTTGGGTAGAACTCTCTCGGCCACTGCACCATGAACCAGAAAGCCACAGGCATGTAGAGGCTTCAGGGGGGCCCTATACACTGTATTACTGTGTCTTTCCCTAGAAATGCAGTGCTCAGTTCAAACCCCCACAGGCTCCTCTTGAGACCCTTTGTATTTTCCCCCTTACTTTCGTCACAAAGTCCCTAGTGACACTTCATGTTTGGTATTGTTAGGCCTTAAAACAGTCACACAGGCGTGGTATCATTTGAACAACTCTTACCAAGGCAACCCACACAACAGACATAGGCAGAATTATTTTTTAAAATAAGCCAAAAGCTTTACTAGTTAAATAAATGAGTGCAGTAAACAACATAAGGACAAATTATTTTAGACATTGGTTACAAGGTATTGAAAATAAAATGGAAAATATACTTAAAAACCTACACTTGCTATACTGTATTTGTATGAAAACAAATAAACAAAGTTAAAAAAACTCTGAGATTTAAAGTCTACTTCAAGTCTTTAGTGGTTGAATTTTTAAGTGCAAAGTCCTTAGACGTGGCAGCTGAAGATCTTGTTTCTTGGTAGTCCAGGAGAATGTTCTTGAAAAGAAATTGTCTCTGCTCTGCTAAGCAGAGAGACAGCCAGGGTCTCAAAATGCATAAGGCTACAAGTATGAAAACTAAAAAAGCACAGATACCCCTCTGTATCCTAGTTTTAAAGGGTTTCAAAAGGGCAGGCCCAGTGGATAGTGGCTTGCCCTGTGATTGGCTAGCATTCTGTTTCAACGGCTATGCAACCAATCAGATTTCAGTATTTTATTATAAAACACAGATATGTAGTTCTTAATATGTAAGAAAAAAACTCAGGGGTCAACCAGTTGGAACCAGTATTCTAGGAGAACATCCCAGCCTTCCTGCTGGGAGATAGCTGTTGTTAACCAACACTAAATGTAGCTATCTACATAAATGGTATCCCATTCAACTGGTAACAAGATTAGCTGAGGTAACCCTCAGAAAACAAAGGAAAGGTAGATGAGGAGGCACCAGATGTGTTGGGGTCCATTGAGACACAAATGGACCTGCCAACTGGCCAGCTCTGTTTAATTATTTCTTTTGTTTCCTTTGAAATACAGTAATGTAAATAACTCTAGCCTCTGCTAGCAGGAAACAGTTTTTTTTCTGTAGTAACCAGAAAATCACATCAGTCTACAGGGTCCATGGTCTGTACACATGATCCCTTGCACTTACATTGGGCCACCCTGGCATCTGATGCATTTCTCACATAGAAAATATATAAAACATGCCCAAAATAATAAGGTATGGCCTTATCTCACCACACTCCTCCCTCCTTAACAGAACCTGGGGAGAGCACACCCCTTTTCTATAAGGGTTTCCACCAGTTCTGCCCCCTTTACTCCAATTGGCAGGACAGGCCATCTGCATTGGCATTAGCAGACCCTGTCCTATGTTTAATGTCCATGTCATAGGCCTGTAGTGGAATGCTCCACCTAAGAAGTCTCCCACTTATCTTTCCCATTTGGGTTAACCAAATCAGAGGATTGTGGTCTGTCTGTTCCTCGAAGGGCCTCCCATAGAGGTATGGCTCTAGCTTCTTAAGCGACCACACCAGAGCAAGGCATTCTTTCTCCACAGTGGAGTATGTCTGCTCTCGGGGAAGTAGCTTTCTACTTAGGTACACAATCGGGTGATCCTTACCATATTAGGATATCTGGCTGAGGACGGCACTAATCCCCACATCCAAGGCATCCAGCTGCACAACAAATGGTTTAGTGTAGTCTGGGCTGGCTAGCACTGGGGCACTGCACAGTGTGGCTTTTTTATTTATTTATTTATTTAGTTTTTATTTACCGGATAGGCACACTAGACATGAGAGTGACTATTGTCAGGCACGAATCAGAAGGTTACAATTAATCAGGCATACATAAATAAAGAAATATATAATAAAATTGATCAGGCATACATACAATAAAGAAAAATACAATAGCGACAGTGTCAGAAATTCAGCAAACATGAAGATTATAGCACATCACATCACAAAGGTGTGAGCAACTACAAAATTGATACAAGAGATATGGCAAACCAGCAGCATGTTCCATTTTACAGCAAGTGCTGTTGTGACAAGGAATAGACAGTACTAGTTAACCACAAACATAGCTGTAGCACTAAGGGAGAGCAAGGTAGATTAGGGTACAGAGCTGCAGAAATAATGTAGCCTAAGGAGGACTGAAGCAAGTGCACTGGGCATTTTTGACAAGTAGGTTGTAGTGCAACTTTTTGAAGACAGCATGATTAGGTGCCAGACGAACATTTGGGGGTAATGAGTTCCAATATTTTGGGGCCAGATGAGAGAAGGCTGAGGCACCTTTTGATGTTCTGCTTCTAGGGGTGGCTAACAGGGAGAGTTCTGTAGATCACAGCCCACAAGAGGAGGACAGGGGGACTAGCACAGATGCAAGAGAAATGGGTGTGTTTGGTCTGAGGATGTTATCCAATGGTGACCCAAAGGCAAGTAATTGATGGACTGATGGAGAAGGCCAGCGTAGGTCAGTATATAGTAAGCAATGGTGTTTCAGCCAATGCGAAACAGAAGTATATCGACATACATTATTGTAGATAGTATCCCATTTACATAGGGTACTCTTCAATGCATTGGTATATTGGTAACAGCACCATATGTTAGTGATGGGAGTAAGATATCCTGGGTAATGGCCAACATAGCAGAGGGATCTAGAATGTAACTTGTTTTGTATGCAATCCCAAGTTTAACATTAACTGATTTGCATGTGGCCATAATGTGTTGTTCAGAGGTTATGGTTTCATCAAGAAGAACGCCAAGATACTTGAAAGAGCTTACTGTCATCAAAGATGAGCCATCAGCACAGGCAACTTTATAAAAGGGACGGTTGGTTTTTAGTTTCTCAGTAGAGCCAAAGAGCATACCCTGAGTTTTGTTAATATTGAGGATGAGTTTGTGTTTGTTAAGCCAGTTCTGTATTGTTAGAAAAGCAGACAGCTCCTGACTAAACTGAAACCTGATAGCTCACCTGGACATGACACCCTTGAGCCTAAGTTCCTCAAGCTGGGTGCCCCTGACCTCATCCGTCCAATCTGTGATCTGTTCAACCAGACCTTCTGATTAAGTACTGTCCCTCACAAATGGAAGGTTGTTGTGGTCATGTCTGTTCAAAAGGGTGGACCTAACACTGTTGCCAAAAACTTTAGACCCATCTCCATTTTTTGTTCATTGGCTAAAATCCAGGAACAGATCATATATGATAACCTCCAGAACTACCTAGAACACCATAGCCTATTATCCCTCTACCAAAATGGGTTCAGAAAGAACCATAGTACTCTCATCACCTTAATCAAAGTCACATCCGATATATTCCAGGCCATGGACAAAGGCTTTCTCGCTTGCACCATTTTTGATGACCTCACTAAGGCATTTGATCTGGTCAACCATGGTCTTCTGCTCCAGCAGCTACACTCTGTCGGCCTTGATGTCACTGTCTTAGCCTGGGTCCAAAGCTATCTCTCCTGTTGCTTTCAAAGGTCAAGTGGGACGGCACTCTTTCTGACCTTAGACCCATAACCCATACTGTTTTGCAGGGCTCCATATTGGGCCCTCTGCTGTTCTTCTTAGTCATCAATGAGCTGCCAAATAACTGTGGAGGGGCTTCCATGCATCTCTATGCCAGTGATGCAACTATTTACCATTCCTCCTCTGATGTTGATTGGATCAACAGCAAGCTAGCATCTGACTTTGTTGCTTTTGAAGGTTGGTTCCTATGCAATCAACTTATCCTTAACACCAAGAAAACAAAAAGTATGATATTCTCCCACTCTCCCTCCTTGACTCACACCCTGCCCCCTCTCAGGATTATTTCCCCTGAATGGTGATACCCTTGAACCTGTCCAAACCTTTAAATACCTGGGTGTCACCTTGGATACCTCTCTCTCCCTCATTGTTCATGGTTCCATCCTAGTCAAAATATTAAACCAAAAATTAAGGCTACTCTATCGTATCTGCCCCTTCCTCTCCTCAGCCTCTTGTCATAAGATTGCATCCTCTTCCCTCCTCCCACTCCTAACCTATGGTGCTCCACTTTTGCTCACAACAAACGCTACTATTTTATCCAATATCAAACAGACCTACCATAGGGTGGGTAGATTTGCCCTGGGAGTTAATGCCCATCATCACTACTGTGATGTCCTCTCTACTGTGTGTTGGATAACTTATGAATCTAAACTAAGGTACGCCGCCCTGAATTTTATGCACAAGCTGGTTTACAAGTACCCTATTCTGGAGTACTTGCATGTAGTTCTGGAGATCCCATCTCCACAAGGACATAGACAGGATGGAGGCAGTCCAGAAGAGGGCAACTAATATGGTGCAGGGTCTGCACCAGAAACCATATGAAGAGAGAGAGTAAAGGAGCTCAATATGTATATCCTCAAGGAAAGGAGGGAGAGGGGGGACATGATAGAAACTTTCAAGTACCTCAAGGGAATCAACAACGTCCAAGAGGGTATCATCTTTCAGAAAAAGAGATGTGCAAGAACAAGGGGGCACAATTTGAAGATAGAGGGGGATGGCTCAGGAGCAATGTGAGGAAGTATTTTTTCACAGAGAGGGTGGTGGACACATGGAACAGCCTTCCTGAGGAGGTCATGGGGTCAAAAACAGTGGGGGAATTCAAGAATGCATGGGACAGACATATGGCAATTCTGGTGGGGGGTAGGAAGAAGTAGGCTGTTGGTTAACTAGGCTCTGCAACTTATCCAATAGGTAGGGAAATGGGCAAACTGAGTGGGCCAAGCAGTCCTTATCTGTCATCAAATTCTATGTTTCTATCTTTCTATGTTACACCCCTCCTTGCCTCAGTGAGTCTATTCATCTAAGGCAACCCCAACGTGTCCTGAGATCTGCGTCACTCCCCATACTCATAACAGCCAAACTGTGGCTAGCTGTGGCATGTAAATCCTTCAACTTCACAGCTGTGTGCGACTGGAGCTCCCTCCTCCATCCATCCTGTCTTGCACAACCCTTCCTGCGAAATCACCCTTTGGACCCGAATAACGCCATGACAGTGACACCATTCATGAGAAGGGGTCCCAAAAACCCCATGTTGAAAATTTGGTGCAAAAATTCCAAAAATGACTGAGATATGCAATAAAGTTGAAACCCCCCTGTGTAGCCCATTATACAGCTTACCGGCATTTCCTCAGTTTACGGTCGGCTTTGAAGAGTGCAGACGTGTTCCCGGTCCACCGAAGATCATCGTGCCAGAGTCTGGGAGGTAGGGATGGGTGAGGGGTGTGGGGAAGCTGGTGCAGTGGGTGGGTGCGGGTTGTGGAGGGGCTGGGAGATGCGCCAGCGGGACCGTTTTGTTTTACAGGTTAAAATTTAAAAAGATGATGTGGGACCTTTGCCAGCTGGGGTGGGCTCCCAGCGTGGCAGAAGATAACTGGAGGGCGAGGGAGCCGTGGATTGGGCACCCCATCTGCAAAGTAAGGACCGTTGCCACACTGGGGTGGGCTCCAGCATGGCAGCAGGATGGCTTGGGGTGGGACTGTGGAGCCAACGGGGGATTGGGCACCCGATGACACAACATTGCCATGCTGGGGTGGGCTCCCAACTTGCCCTTTGGGGGCTGCGTGACGTCTTGTGAGGCGGGAGGTAGTGCGTGTGCGAGGCGGCAGCTCAGTATGGCAGCGGTGCTTTCCCTTTGAAGCAGAGAACACCGCTGTCATACTGAGCTCCTGCACCCATTGGTGCAGGACCACCACGCCTGCTCAAGGGAGCAGTGCATTGGGTGGGAGAGGCACACCTCCAAGTGTGCTACTCTCCCAAAACGTTCCTTGCGCATGCGCGCAAGAGAATGTAAAAATAACAGACCAAAGTCCATTTAGTGTCCCTGTTGCTAAGCAACGTAAGCAAGTAGGAACAATGACTGCCTCTTACCAGAGGCACGCATAAGTCATTCAGCCACACAGTGTAGGTATTACAGGCAGTCTTTCTGCTTCTACTGTCTCTGAGTAATCTAATCCCCACACCTTTGGGACACTTCTTTATATCGCTAGACCAGGAAGTATAGTAGTATCACTTCCTGTCTAGTACCACTTCACTCGGTGAACAAAAGTAAATGCCCTAATACCTGTACCGTCTCTTCATGCAGAGGACTTCTAGTGGAATTCGTACTGTCCTTCACCTGATAGCTGCTTTTTTAAAGCAAAAAATTAAAAATAACAGACCGAAGTCTGTTTAGTGTCGCTGTTGCTAAGCAAGGTATGCAAGCAGGAACAATGAATGCCTTTCACCAGAGACAAGCACAAGTCATTCAACCACACAGTGTAGGTATTACAGGCTGTCTTTCTGCATCTAATGCCTCTGAGTAATCTCTACATGGACAAGCATTTAAACTAACCAAGGGGGGTGGCATGCCAGCAAGGAGGGTACTTAATTGCCCACGCCCCACAGCTATCAGTGGAACCAGTGAACAGGAGGAGTGGCTACCTCTACAAAGCAGTGTGAAAAAGATACAGATAAGCTCCAAGAAGTGGATAAGCAGAAAGGGGACAATATTCAACAGAACGGCAGACAGCAGGGAGAATCAGGGATAAAGGACAACCAGGGAGGGGGGCTGGAGTAGAACAGCTAAACAGTCCAGGGAGTTCAAATCATGGAAAGCCATGTGTGCCAATGCCAGGAGCCTTAGCAACAAGATGAAGATCTGGAGGCTGTCATGGTGCAGTTGGACCTGGCCATTGTGGCCATCACAGAGACCTGGTGTAATGATAACCATGACTAGGAGATGGCCATACCTGGCTACAACATATTCAGAAGAGATAGGGCAGGTAGGAAGGGAGGAGGAGTGAAACTTTATGTGAAAGATTGTATAAAGGCCACAGAGATCCAGGAGGAACAAAATGGGGGAGCGATACCATGGGTTAAGCTGGAAAGGAAAATGGGGCCAGACATCCACACAGGGGTGGTCTATAGACCACCAGCCCAGGAGGTAGAAACAGATAGGGAGCTGATGCTAGCCATCTAAAGGATGGCAGACAAGGGGGAGGTGGTGCTGGTTGGAGACCTCAATATTCCAGTCATGGACTGGGGCCTTCCAGCAGCAGCATCAACTAGGAGCAGATTTATCCTGGACTCCCTTCATGTTGCCTTCCTCAAGCAACTGGTCACGAACCAACTCAGCAGAAGGCAATACTGGACTTTGTGTTCACAAACAGGGACAGTGTGATGGGGCTAACAGTGGGTGAGCACCTGAGGAACAGTCACCACCAGTCACTGTGGTTTGAAATCACAGAAGGAACAGAACCAAACTGCACAAAAACATGTATCCTAGACTTTAGGGGGGCAGACTTTGGGAAAATGGGGAGATGCTTGAAAGAGGCATTAATGGGAATTGGGTGGTAATCAGGGGTTGAGGAACAGTGGGCAATATTTAAAACAGGAAATACAAGAGCAACAGAATTATGCATTGAGCAGGTTAGCAAGGGGAAAAGGAAGAGGAGGCCATTATGGTTTTCAAAGGAGGTAGCGGAGAAAATGAAAGCCAAAAAGATTGCATTCAAGCAATATAAAAAGACGCAGGCAGAAGGGGATAGGAAGAAGTACCAGGAGAAGCAAAGGAAGGCAGGGAGGTCAGTAAGGGAAGCCAAAGCTCAGACAGAAGAGTGCATTGCAAAATCATTGGGTCAAGGGGGCAAAAACTTTTACAGGTACATAAGTGAAAAAAGAAAGGCAAAGAAAGGGACAGTGAAACTGAAGGGGAAAGATGGGGTCGGCATGGAGGATGACAACAGTAAAGCTGACATATTGAACAGGTATTTCTTCTCAGTCTTTACTGAGGAAGAGGAGGGTAATAGGCCTGAAGGGAGTATAAAGGGTATGAATGGCGTAGAAATGGACACAAGTCCCTTTACACAAGAAAGGGTCCTGAAGGAACTGGAAGGAATAAGAGTTGATAAAGCAATGGAACCAGATGTGGTGCACCCCAGGGTCCTAGAAGAACTAAGAGAGGTGGTGACTGAACCTCTGGCAATCCTGTTTAGCCAATCACTGGATACAGGGGAGGTACCAAAGACTGGAAGACAGCAGTTGCAGTCCCCTTATACAAAAGCAGGAACAAAGAGGAAGCGGGGAACTACAGACCAGTCAATCTCACCTTGGTAGTGGGGAAAATCATGGTAGCACTACTAAAGGAGAGATTGGTGGAACATCTGGTTGCCAACAGACTACAGGACCCAAGGCAGCATGGTTTCTCCAGGGGGAGGTCATGTCAGACCAACCTCATTGAATTTTTCGACTGGGTGACAAGGGAGGCAGATCAGGGGAGGGCAGTGGACGTGGCATATCTGGACTTCAGCAAGGCCTTTGACACTATGCCACATAGAAGGCTATTAAAAAAACTGGGGAATATGGAAGTGGGCAGGACAGTAGTGCGGTGGGTAGGTAACTGGCTGGGTGGCAAGACACAGAGGGTGGTGGTAAATGGCTGTCATTCCACAGAGGGAAGAGTGACCAGTGGGGTACCACAGGGATCAGTGCTGGGACCGGTCATATTCAACGTCTTCATCAGTGACATTGCACAGAACCTAGAAGGCAGAATTTTCCTGTTCACTAATGGCACAAAGATCTGTAACAGAGTGGACACACCAGAGAGCGTAGATAGACTGAGAAGGGACCTGCAGAAACTTGAAGAATGGTCAAAGGTTTGGCAGTTGAAATTCAATGCAAAGAAATGCAAGATAATGCATATGGGGCACAAAAACCCTGGAACAACATATCAGTTGGGGGTGATGATACAGCATGCACCAAGCAGAAAATGGATATTGTGGTTATCATCTCTGATGACCTCAAGATAGGGAAACAGTGCGACAAGGCAGCAGGTAAAGCAAATAGAATGCTGGGATGCATAGGCAGGGGCATCACCAGCAGGAAAAGGGAGGTCATAATTCCACTATACAAGACACCAATGAGGCCCCACCTGGAGTACACTGTACAGTTCTGGAGATCTTACCTATGTAAGGACATAGACAGGGTAGAGAAGATTTAGAGGAGGGCAACAAAGGTGGTACATGGATTGCATCACAAGTCCTATGAGGACAGGTTGAAGCACTTGAATGTGTACTCCCTGGAGGAGAGGAGGGAGAGAGGGGATATGATAGAGACATACAAGTATCTTACAGGGAGGAACAGGGTGCAGGAATACACTATTTTCAAGTGAAAAAGATGTTCTAGGACTAGACGGCATGAGATGAAGTTGGAGGAAGGGCGATTCAGAGGAAACGTGAGAAAGAATTTCTTCACAGAACTGGTGGTGGACAAGTGGAACACCCTGCCAGAGGAAGTAGTGGGGGCTGAAACAATCACAGGACTTAAGAATGCATGGGATAAACATAAGGGAATTCTGAAGGTCAGGGTTAAGGGGCAACAGACTTCTAGAAAAACATAAAGTGAACCTACAAGCTCAAATTGGCAGACTGGGTGGGCAGTAGGCCCTTATCTGCCGACAGTATCTATGTATCTATGACTCTATGTGACCTCTTCCCCTACGTTTCGCAAGAGAGGATGTTCTGATAAGCAGCAGGAAAATCCCAGCCTCTCCCTACAAAACAGGGTGCTAAATGAGAAAAAGACCGAGGTAGAAAGGTCAGTGGGGGATGCTGCAACAGAAGGTAAAGTCATCAAAAAATGGAGAGCAATGAGTACCAATGCCCGTAGTCTGAGTAACAAGCTTCCTGAATTAGTGGCCTTGATGGAGTAGGAACATCTGGATATCGTGGCAGTCACAGAAACATGGTACACACAAAACCATGACTGGGACCTAAACATACCAGGATACACTATCTACAGGAGGGACAGGAAGGGTAAAAGAGGAGGAGGAGGAGGAGCAGCTGTTTACACAAGGGAAGGAATCAAAGCAACAGAACAAAAGGGTAAACAGGGAGGAGAAGAAGCACTGTGGGTAAATTTGGAGACCGGCAATGGCACTACAATCCGCACAGGGGTTGTATACAGACCCCCTTCTCAGGGGGAGGAAATGGACAAGGAAATGATAGAAAGTATACTTAGAATGACAGAAAAAGGGGAGCTATTGCTGATGGGTGATCTGCATACCTCTCAAGTGTCCCTGATTTTCAGGGACGTCCCTGATTTTGCCTCAAAATTTTACTTTGTCCCTCCTAAAATTTGTGTTTTTGTGGCTAAACAGTGGGGAAAGTAAGCACAAAACAATGTCAAGCATTAAAGTTACAGACTTTTTCTTCTTTAGAAAATGCATTTTGCACTAAGCCCCATATTCTACCAGCTTTCTGGGTGGATATCTCTAATTTTGAAGATGTGTCCCTGATTTTGGTCCTTTGTCCCTGATTTTTTTAAGCCTTGTCCCTGATTTATGAGGCAAGGGGTTGAGAGGTATGGTGATCTGAATGTGCCAGATGTTAACTGGAGTGCAGTTGCAGCAGCCACTTCAAAGAGTGGAGTTATTCTAGATGCCATACAGGGGGCATGCCTTAGGCAACTAGTGTTGGAGCCCACTCAAGAGGGAGCAATCTTAGACCTGGTTCTCTCAAATGGAGATGAAGAGAGGATCACAGATGTAGAAGTGGGTAGCCATCTGGGAACTAGCGACCATCGAACAGTATGGTTCACAATAAACACAGCAACAGAGTCAAGCCATACAAAGACAAAAGTACTGGACTTTAGGAGGGCTGACTTTGCCAAAATGGGTGAGTGCATAAAGAATGCACTAGCAAATGGGCAGGAAGGAGGGTGGAAGAACAATGGGGAATAATAAAACTGCCATCACAGAGTAACAAGCCTTTGTGTGAAGCAAATAAACAAAATGAAGCGATGTAAGAAACCACTATGGTTCTCAAAGGAAGTGGCAGTGAAGGTTCAAGAGAAAAGAAAGCATTCAGGAAGTACAAGGAATCACAGAAGGAGCAGGACAGAGAACTGTCATCAGTTAAAGCAAAAGGAAGCTGGGAAGGCAGTCAGAACAGCAAGGCCCAAACCAAGGAAAAGATAGCCAACTCAGTTAAGAAGGGGATAAAACCTTTATAGGTACATCAGGGAGTGAAGGAAGACCAAGGGAGGGATAGTGAGGCTTAATAAAGGGAGGGAGGGAGGGTGGGCAGAGGGTGACTGTGAAAAAGCAGAGATACTAAACAAATATGTTTGCTCAGTATTTACAAAGGAAGAGGGAGGTACCTAAAACAAACAGTAGAAACACTCTGGATACAGAAGTTGATACCAGCCCATTTACAGAAGAAAGGGTTCTGAAAGAACTCTTAAAACTGAAAGCGGACAAAGCAATGGGGCCTGATGGGATTAATCCCAGAATTCTAAAAGAACTAAGGGTAGAACTAGTGACACCACTGACTACCCTCTTTAACAAATCATGGGAGGATGGGGTGGTACCCGAGGACTGGAGGAGGGCAGATGTGATTCCCTTCACAAAAGTGGGAGCAAGGCAGAAGCAGAAACTACAGACCTGTTAGTTTAACCTCAGTGGTAGGGAAAATGATGGAATCACTTCTGAAGGAAAGAATTGTCGAGTATCTAGAGGCCAGAGGGCACGGACCCAAGGCAGCATGGATTCACAGTGGGAAGGTCATGCCAGACAAATCTGATAGATTTCTTTGACTGGGTGACCAAAGTAATAGATCAGGGAGGGCTGTGGACATGGCCTACCTAGACTTTAGCAAGGCATTTGACACAGTCCCACACAAAGATTAATATACAAGTTAGCCAGCCTGGGAGTGGGTCCCAAGATGACAGCCTGGGTAAAGAATTGGCTGGAGAATAGGACACAGAGGTAATGGTAAATGAGTCCACTCTGAAGAAAGGGGTTACTAGTGGGGTACACTGAGGTTCAGTAATGGACCAGTCCTCTTCAATGTCTTTATAAGTGACATTGCAGAGGGACTGGAAGAAAAATTGTCTCTTTGCAGATGACACAAAGATCTGCAACAGAGTTGATGCACAAGGTGGGGTGGAAAGGATGAGAAGGGACTTGGCAAGGTTAGAGGAATGGTCAAATATATAGCAGCTTAGATTCAATGCTAAGAAGTGCAAGGTAATGCACCTGGGAAACAAAAACCCAGGGGAAGAGTACACAATGGGGGGTGAGATACTAACAACAACAAAAATGGAAAGGGACCTGGGGGTAGTCATATCAGATGACCTAAAGGTGGGCAAGCAATATGAGAGGGCAGCAAGAAGGGCTGGGGGGATACTGGGATGCATAGGGAGAGGCATCACCAGTAGAAAACAGGAAGTTATTAACCCTCTGTACAGACAGCTGGTGAGACCCCATCTGGAGTACTGTGTGCAGTTCTGGAGACCCAATCTCCTCAAAGACATAGACAGGATGGAAGCTGTCCAGAGGAGGGCAACTAAAATGGTGCAGGGTCTGCACTGGAAGACATATGAAGAGAGACTTAAGAAGCTTAATATGTATAGCCTCGAGGAAAGGAGGGAGAGGGGGGACATGATATAAACTTTCAAGTACCTCAAGGAATCAACAAAGTCCAAGAGGGTAGCATCTTTCAAAAAAGTGGTGTGCAAGAACAAGGGGCACAATTTGAAGATGGGGGCAGCTCAGAGGTAATTTAAGAAGTATTTTTCACAGAGAGGGTTGTGGATGCATGGAACGGCCTTCCAGAGGAGGTTGTGGAGTCAAAAACAGTGATGGAATTCAAGCATGCATGGGACAGTCATAAGGTAATTCTAGGGGGTGGGGGTAGGAAGAAGTAGGCTGCTGGTTAACTAGGATCTGCAGCTTATCCATTAGGTAGGGAAATGGGCAGACTGGGTGGGCCAAGCGGTCCTTATCTGCCGTCAAATTCTATGTTTCTATGTTTCCATGTTTCCAGACTCTCTCTATATTTGTAAGATTTCTTTGCCATGTGTAGGAAATAATCTTTTTCGGCAGTGTCTTCAGAATTATGGGCAGCCCAAGGACAGGAGCTAAATGAGTGTTCATCATCCCCTCAGAGGTTGCACACTGGGGAAGCCATACATTGAGTAGCAGTGTGGCCTAAAATGCCACATTGGAAAAATTTTACCTGCTCACAGTCAGTGTTTAAGTGTGACAGCGATCCACATCTGTAACAGCTTTTGGGCTGCCCTTGGTAGAACAAGATACCCCTGCCTCTACCCAGAAAGAAACAGCTAGGCAAGTGTTGAATACCCTGCTCCATTTGTTCTAGCTGTATATGAAATGTCCACCCTTCTGTCCAAAAGTCGTCGTCATCCATGATCGGACTGGGCCTGCCGTGAATGGTATACCTTTTCTCTAACCAGAAGGTTACATCATTAATATTGATCCCCTCATTTCTGAACAAGATAGTCATAGTCTTAAGTATAGGTTTTGTAATAGGGATAGCCACAAAGTCCTTTCAGAAGTCTGTATCTTTAACTGCATCATATAGTCCCCAAAACGTGTCCAACAGGGAAGCTGTGCAAAAACTTGTCACAATTGCTGCCCCAAGGGGAGTGTATGAAGGCATAAACATCAGCAGGTGTAAGCTTTTAAGAGTCTTTGATTAAATGCGACCCCACCCACAGTCTGTCTGGTGACAATAGTGCCACTTCTTTGTATCTTAACCGTACCACAAAGCAACATTTAGCCACCTTCACTGGCTTGCTAAATAGCCCTGCATAAGACCTTTTTGTCTGCTGGGCTTGTACTTGGTCCCCCAGTTGTTCCCTCTCTTATCACAGTCAAGGTATTGATAGCATGAGAAAAAAGTTCTGTACCTGGTAACTGAGTGTCTATTGCATCCTTTTCCCCTCCAATATCGAAGGAATGGTAAGAAATGGGTGAAGTAAGAGACGTTTTCCTTGAATGTTCTTCCAAGGGGCCCAACAGTGCAGAGCCCTCAGTGTTTGGTGCAGTAGTAGTCTCCCTGGCCTCACCCTCATCGCGCGCAACTGCAACAGTTGCATCCTCTGGTAGCCCTCTGTTCTGTGGCTGTGTGGTACAGTTCATGTCTGGCGCTGAAATCACCACTGTTGCTTGTATTCTTTCTGGCGCTCCTGGGATAGGAATAGCTGGGTCTGGAATCCATAGATTTTTAGCATACACCCAGCCCGCTTGTTTCAAGGCTGTCTCCGGTGTCCACTCTGATGAGGTGCCACTTAAATCAATACTGTCCTCTAAATTTATCGGCAAATTAGGTTGGGTTTCTTGACAAGAACAGTCCTCTGATGCCATTGCAGTCGTCATGTCTGCAGGTAAACATCTGCTTGTAATATTAATCAGACTGGCAGTTGACCATTTCCTCTTTCTTTCCTCCTCCAGCTTACATGTATTTGTCACATATTATCTTTCCATTGCTGACAGCATCTCTAGCAATTGAGCTTTCTTCCTTTCCAATTCTATTTTTAATCGTTCGTCCTCTTCATTTGGAACATCTGTATCAGGTAAATCAGTATTCATAACAGTTTGTGGAAAGATGTTGGAATTACCACTATTTTGTTCCTGCATCTCGACTTCCACTCCTGCAGCAATGTCCGTATTTCCTCTGATTTGTGCTGGGCCATAAAAGGCAGTCTCTTGAGTCTCTCCTGAGATACAGCCTTCCTCTGCAACATCTCAGTCCTGACTGGGATCCTCTATTCCTCCCACAGAGAGACAGCACCCCCTGCAGAAAGAGTAGGATTTTTTTATTGTAATCAGAACAAAATTATACAAATCAAAAATGTAACAGATCAAATACAACAAGGAAAAACAGAAAGAAGTACTAAGTCATACATTAACTCTCAACAGAGAAAACAATAGAAGCAATACAGAAATATACATATGTAGTGATAGTATAATATGTTGATTATTGTCACTCCATTTTGTATGCTATTTCATGTAATGTATGTCATTTTATACTCCATTTTGTATTGTGTGACTCCATTTTACACGCTGCTTCATTTAATTGGTGTTTTGCTCTTTAGATAGCCTCATTATTATGTTTTGCTTCAGACAGTGTATTTTGCTGACTTGAAGGTCGCATATTATCAGGCAACCTGTTTTTGTAGTTTTGCTTAAACTTCTGCTTAGCTCATAGTGTTCTAGGCACCCGGCCAGTGTTTGGAGCACAGTGACCTAGCAGGTGTAGGGAATTCTGAGCAGTCCTTGTGGTGTGAATTTGCGCATCCTGGGAGCCCGGCCAGCTTCTAGAGTGTGGGAAAACAACACTATAAAGGCTGCATGGTTATTTTTAGCATAGAATAAGATATAAATGTAGCTTTCTCAATGCCTGGTTTGAAGCCTCTCCTGCAGGGTGGACGCATCGCTGTGGGGCCAATTCCCGGTTCGAGAGACTCCTAGCCAGGCTGACAAGGGGGCTTCCCAGCCATTGGAAGAGGGCTTGGATGATGCTTTATTGAATCGGTGATGTATAATCTTTTGTATTATATTTTCTTATAATAAAGCTTTGGCTTGCTGTACTTATTGTATTGTTATTGTGTGTATGTGAGTGTGAGTGAGTAAATAGCTGCCTGGTTTGAGTTGGCAGAACATTTTTGGCGTAGTCGTCAGGATTCGAAAATAAAATGTCTATTTTTAGGAAAAAGGATGAGTTCTTTTTTTTAAAGGTGTATTAAAGGCTCAAACAAGCAGGGCAACTGCCCTTTGTACTTGTAATTTGTGCTTGCTGCAAGTATATACTGTTAGAGCCAATGATGGCTTTCACAGTTCAGGCTGCTTTTAGGAGAAAAGCAGCGGCTGGATAAATAAAGTTAGATAAGCAACATCTGAAAAGAAAAATAAACTACTGTGGATGTACGCACAGTAGGTGACTACAGAGGATGATTTGAAAATCCTCCCCCATGTTGCCTATCTGTGTAGTTTCAAGTTTTTCTGTATCAATTTCAGTTCCCTTGCCTCCTATAGAGGCTGAAACATTTGATCCTAAACCCAAGTACTGAGGACCTCTACCAGATGGATCTCAACCTAGTACTGTTAGAGATTTTTGTTTGTTTTGTTTTAAACTGCAAACCAGAGCTCTGGAAAAAGACTTGGTTTGGCAGGTTACTAAAATGGCCAAAAGAAACCTTTGAAAGGGTTAAAACCTTTGAAAGAGTTAATAGCTGCAGTGTTTGGAAATTATCATGAAGGTCCTGCAGTCAGTTTTCTTACTTAGACTAGTGTGTCGGAAAAGAAGAAGAAAATACCTTGGCACCGGGTAAGTCTGAATTTTTTATTCAAAGTTGTTTTATGTCTGTCTGTTTTATTTCTGTATCATTATACTAAACAAGGTAATGCTCCGTCTTTCTCATGCATATTTTCTAGCTTATATCTGTGTTCTGTAATTATGTTCTGTTGTCAAGGTTGAGATAGGATTGACTGCCTTCAGTGCACAACAGGTTACAGAAAAAAAAAAAAGGAAGAAGAAACTTCTTTGCCTCATAGCTGACTGTTTAATTGGTTTATTTGTAATGGAACATTTGTGCTGCCTAGATAGGGTCAGTGAAGAACTTTTGTTTGGTGGAGCAGGTAGTGTTGATGGTGAAGAATTATGACGTCATATAGATTGCAATGTGCAGAAGAGTTGTAGTTTGCAAACAGCGTGCCAAGCCACTGCTAGGTGAAAATGTAATGTGTTAACAGCTATAAATGGCTTTATCATCTTCTAGTTAAAACCAGAAACTTTTTGCAAAATGGCAGAGTGCCATATTTTAGTTATGTGCCAAAAGGTGTAATCATGTTATACGAGATGTGTTCACTTACAGATGTGTTTAAACAGTGTTTTGTTCCGGAAAAGATTTGGCATGGCAATATGTATAAATATGTTGGTTTAAAATTGTCAGTGTTACAAGACAGGCAGGAGCCAGCATATATCTAAACCACATTACAGTTTTCTAATGGAACTATGGGCATTACCTCAGCAAATTGGTGTGAAACAATGTCAGTCTTATTTTGTTTAGTATTTCTTTTTGTGTATGTGTATGTGTATGTACTGTCTTGGCAGCAGTTTTATTGTGTAAAGATATTTTAATATTGGTGGTGTTCAAGGACACTACAGGAATGGCTGGGTTTAGAATGACCCTTGCATGCACACTGTGACCTTTTCACGTTATTTGACCTTCTTGTGTTTCAACATTTATGTTGCTACCAGTTCAAACTTGATGTGTATTCCATGCCTAAGCACAACTTTTCACACAAAATGTATGTTTCATGAAAGGCACACAAGAGTAGAACCATGTAATTTGACTTTTATTGCAAAACTAGTATTCTAAGTGAAGAGGAACAAACTTTACAATTTTGAAAAAGGACTATTACAGCTGTTTTTGAGAGTTTACCATCTACAGAGATCGTACATCGTGATTACCATCAATCTGGACATTTTGTCATGCTTAGGATAAGGGAACCAGGGACGCTTGGCTTCTTTTATCCTATGGAAATAATCTTGTTTTATTTTTAAACTGATGTGTGTTTGTTTTTGTTGTTTGTCTGTGTTTCACAGCTAACCTTTTTATTGCTACAGTATTCGAGCTGTCTCTTGCACCTTGAGCTGTGTCTTCCACCAGTAGGAGTTTGGAGGAAGGGGGTAAGCTACCCTTCCTCCCTTCCAGTGTAATACCCACAAAGGTTGCAAGGTACATGTCATATTTATACTGATTCATGGTCTGTAGCCAATGGTTTAACAACCTGGGTGCCCACTTGGGCTAAGGATGAGTGGAAAATTTATTTGAAAGAAATATGGGGAAAAAGAACTGTGGCAGAAATATGGACTATGGTGCAAAATACTCAGACCACTGTATTTCATGTTGATGCTCATTGTGCTTCAGATACACTAGAACGATGGTATAATTCTATTGCAGATGAAAAAGCTGAGATTCTTCCAGTGGATATTGATGAAACTCAAAGTCAGCAGTTATCAGGGCTGGCAAAATGGGCACATCAAAAATGTGGACATTTGGGAGAGAAAGCCACTTACAGGTGGGCATATAGTAGGGGTATACCCCTAACATTGGATTTGGTTAAAACTGTTATTGCTCAGTGTCCTATATGCCAACATGGGCAACAAAGACCAATCCCTCATATTGTGAAAGGACAATTGGGAGAGCCTATGAAAATGGAAAGAGAATTTGCATGAAGCATTACAAATTCCACCGAGACATTTTGGTTGGATAGCACCTAAATCAGAACTAGCCCTCAAGGGAATACAAATTTTGGGAGGGGTGATTGATTGTGATTACCAAGGAGAAGTGAAAGTAATTTTGTTGAATAGTAGAGAACAAAATCTGTTATTTCAACAGTATGACAGAGTGGCTCAATTGTTAATTATTCCAGTTAACAAAATGACCCCTATAAAGGACAAGCCCCACACTCTTAACAGCAAGGGGGGATAAAGGTTTTAGATCTACAGGAGGTTTTAACAATGGTGCCAAAATATGGGCTACAAACCCAAATGGCCCTCCTGAACCAGCTGAGGTGATAGCCACGGACGAGACAACACTGTGCTAGTCATCAGATCAGGAAAGAAAAATGGGAATACGTGCCTGCACATAAATGTTATCTTCGAGAATAATGAAATTTGTGTCTTTCTAGGTCCAGCAATGGATTTAAAAGGAATGCTGGTGTGTCTTATGGTCCATTTGGCAGAGCTAGTTACCCCTGGAGGAAGGATTCAAAGGGTTAACTGTAATGACACTGGTTGTAAAGGAACCTGGAGTTGGAAAAATGATACCAAAGATAGAACCCAGGGGAACTTTAGCTGCCCATCCGGACAGAAGTGTGTGGTACTGAACATGACATTTTCACCAGGGGTCAATCTCTGGATGACAACTGGTGGCTCAGGACAATATGCCTACGAAACAGATGAAATCTCTTTGCAGAATAAGACTGCTATTAAATGCTGCAACTTACCGAATAGTTGCATGGTGACTGTACAACATAGACTTGATTGCTGCATGAATCAAACAGACATTTTCAATGCAAGTATTACTTTGATTGACATAGACACGTTATTCTGCATGAATGCTACTGCAATAACTAATAGAACTACTTGGGCAGATCACATTACAGTGTTGAAAAATCATCCTGTAATTAGCAATGATAGTACAGTTAAGGTTCCATCCACATGTACAACGTTTATGTTTAGTAGAAAATGCAAATATAAAAGAGCTTGGTATGATACGCTATTAGGTGGAGCAGGGGCAGGCATGGGAATTTTAAATAGTGTGGATATAGAAACACTGACTAACAGGCTTCAGGCAGTAGGAATTGATGTATTTAGCTTAATTAACTTACAAGCTCAATGGATGCCAACTGTTTTCTTATCCCAAAGATTAACTTTGATTTATGATTTTGAGTTCTTGCAGTTATTTAATGCTTCACAGGTATAGGGAATGGGAGTAGCAGAAAATATTTATGATTTATTGATTGGACAGAATGCAATGCGACATATGTATTCTATAATGCAAAGAAATAAGGCCCAGAGTGATTTAATGAGTAATAATGAATATGTGTGGAGGACCGTGTTCAAATCATGGATTCCTAGTAATCATTGGATTGTAATGTCATCCACCACAGTAAAATGCACAGATCCCTGATAATGAGCAGAAGCTTAGTTTGTATTGGTAGCCAATATTTTAGATCAATCAAGATTGAGTATCTCATTAAATAAAATTAAACAGATAATTCAGGAAACAGATGTAATGCAGGCTCATTTGGCAATAAGAAATAAATCATTAGTGCAAAGTCAGGTGCAAACTACGATAGTTAAAAATAAAATGATTGATTTAAGTTCCAAGATTCAACAAGAGACTACTCATTATTGGTGGGATATTTTACAGGATGGTCTCCATCAACTACAAAAGTGTTAAATATTCTGATACATCCTATCATAATCATTGCTGTAGTGACAATTATCTTGCTTATTTGGACTTGTTACTTATCATGTTATATTCGTAATAATTTTGCTATGGTACCAATATCATACAAATCAGATTCACAATAATCGAAAGGACCAATGTAGTGATAGTATAATATGTTGATTATTGTCACTCCATTTTGTATGCTATTTCATGTAATGTATGTCATTTTATACTCCATTTTGTATTGTGTGACTCCATTTTACATGCTGCTTCATTTAATTGGTGTTTTGCTCTTTAGATAGCCTCATTATTATGTTTTGCTTCAGACAGTGTATTTTGCTGACTTGAAGTGCGATATTATCAGGCAACCTGTTTTTGTAGTTTTGTTTAAACTTCTGCTTAGCTCATAGTGTTCTAGGCACCCGGCCAGTGTTTGGAGCACAGTGACCTAGCAGGTGTAGGGAATTCTGAGCAGTCCTTGTGGTGTGAATTTGTGCATCCTGGGAGCCCGGCCAGCTTCTAGAGTGTGGGAAAACAACACTATAAAGGCTGCACGGTTATTTTTAGCATAGAATAAGATATAAATGTAGCTTTCTCAATGCCTGGTTTGAAGCCTCTCCTGCAGGGTGGATGCATCACTGTGGGGCCAATTCCCGGTTCGAGAGACTCCTAGCCAGGCTGACAAGGGGGCTTCCCAGCCATTGGAAGAGGGCTTGGATGATGCTTTATTGAATTGGTGATGTATAACCTTTTGTATTATATTTTGTTATAATAAAGCTTTGGCTTGCTATACTTATTGTATTGTTATTGTGTGTATGTGAGTGTGAGTGAGTAAATAGCTGCCTGGTTTGAGTTGGCAGAACAACATACAAAGTAAACCAAGCATAAAGTCAGCATTTGTAGACTCAAAAAGGAAAGAAAAATACAAAATTAAAAGAAGCAGTAATCCATAAATAGATCAAGCCAAAGAAATATTAACAGTCACAATATCCAATAACCTAAAAGGAAATAAAAATAAAAATGCAAAATAAGAAAGCAGTATTACATCATACAACCTAAGTCTGTCAAAAATGCAGTCTAAAGAATAGTAGGAATGGAGAAAAAAAATTAGTAGAATAAATGTAAAGAAAAGATAAAAAAAAAAACAAAAGCAGAGAAGTCCATGAGGCCACCACAGTGTCAAAAATCACTCCAATAGCGTTCTCAAGTACCCCTCTTTAATGAAAGAAACTTGGAATGTTTTTTCCATGATATATAAGAAATTACAATGTGATATAAGGCTACTGGAGTCATCTGCTTTTGTTGAAAAATAAAACCACACCGAACTTGCCAAACCCAAAATAGAGTAGCTGCCACCAACACATTTAAAGATCATGTGCAATGTTTTTTACATATTCTTAATAAAAGCTTAACACATTGCAGTTCAAGTCCTTGTATCATGATTAGTGTTTCCTGAAAATTTCATGCTGTTTGGTTTTGTGGTTTTCTTTAAATCAGCATTTGTTAACTTGCTCTGTAGTGACTGAAAACAGTGGAGTTATTTCTGTCCTCTCAGTCAAGCTTAGAGTGCGATGACATCATTTTGGAGTAGCTTGCTTTTTCAGATTCCCAATCAGAGCAGCACTCTGTAGAGTTTATGGTTTGCTGAGCTCTCCAGGTTTCTTGCAAACCAGTCTCTGGTTTGTGTTTAGATAGATCAGCTTAAAATACTGTATATCATTCTCTTCCTTTAAAAAGCTGATCATTTCAGTTTCAATGCTCATTTGAAGTAGTGGAAATCTTTTTCTGTGAGAAATCAGCTTTTCTGTATCACAGCTCTGTTCTTTCTACTCAAACCTCAATTTTTTTCTAACTATATAACACAGGGCTGTTTAATGAATATAAAATAAATCTAAATTTTGTTCATTCACAGAAAGTTTGTTTTGATGTAGCCTTCATAAATACAATCATGTAAGAAACATTTTTTTTCATGTCAGATTAACAAACAGATGCTTGTCACACTCTGTTACAGTATTTCAAGCACATGTACTGTCAGAACTCACAAATGTCAGTTCTCAGGTGGTTTCTGTATGAAAATACATCATGTATGTGTATAACTAAAAACACTAGGTATCATCCCAATGCACCATGTCTCTGCCTTACAGCTGAGGCAACTGCAGTCTACTGCCACAAGTCCCCTGCCTTCTGCTCCACATTTGAGGCTGCTGCACCCTGCTGCCCACTGTCTTCTCCCACACAGTCAGGGACTGTGCACCCTACTGCCTCCATCCCCTGCCTGAAGAATCAGGACTACTGCACCCTGCCCCCCTACCCAAACAATTGGGGTTGCTGCACCCTGCTGCCCTCTCTCCCCCACCCTCATAGTGAGGGTTGCTGCATCTGTTACATAGAAACATAAACTTTGACAGCAGATAAGGATCACTTGGCCCACCCAGTCTGCCCATTTCCCTACCTACTGGATAAGCTGCAGATTCTAGTTAACCAACAGCCTACTTCCTGCCACCCCCCACTACAATTGCCTTGTGTCTGTCCCATGCATGTTTGAATTCCCCCACTGTTGTAGCCCCAACAACCTCCCCAGGAAGGCAGTTCCACGCATCCACCACTCTCTCCATGAAAAAAAATTCCTCACATTACCCCTGAGCAGTCCCCCTTTATCTTTAAATTGTGTCCCCTTGTTCTAACACATCTCTTTTTCTGAAAGATGCTACCCTCCTGGACTTTGTTGATTCCCTTGAGGTACTTGAATGTTTCTGTCATGTCCCCCCGTCCCTCCTTTCATCAAGGGTATACATATTAAGCTCTCTCAGTCTCTCTTCATATGGTTCCTGATGCAGACCCTGCACCATTTTAGTTGCCCTCCTCTGGACTGCTTAGATCCTGTCTATGTCCTTGCGTAGATGAGGTCTTCAAAAGTGCACACAGTACTCCAGATGGGGTCTCACTAACTGTCTGTACAGAGGGATAACCACTTCCCTTTTTCTACTTGTAATGCCCCTTCCTATGCATCCTAGTATCCCCCTGGCTCTCCTTACAGACTTCTCACATTGCTTACCAACCTTTAGATCATCTGATATGACTACCCCCAAGTCCCGTTCCATTTTTGTTGTTGTTAGTACCTCCCCTGCTATTGTGTACTCTTCTCCTGGGTTTTTGTTTCCTAGGTGCATTACTTTGCACTTCTTTGCATTGAATCTAAGTTGCCATATGTCTGACCATTCCTCCAACCTTGCCAAGTCCCTTCCCATCTTTTCTACCCCCTCTTGTGTATCAACTTTGTTACAGATCTTTGTGTCATCTGCAAAGAGGCATACCTTTCCCTCCAGACCCTCTGCAATGTCACCTATAAAGATGTTAAAGAGGATTGGACCCAGTACTGAGCCCCGAGGTACTCCACTAGTGACCCCTCTTTCTTCAGAATGTGTTCCACTTGCTATTACCTTCTGTGTCCTGTTGTGCAGCCAGTTTGCAACCCAGGCTACCACCCCCACTCCCAGGCTGACTAACTTGATTATTAATCTTTTGTGCGGGACTGTGTCAAATGCCTGTTGCCCCATTCCTGTCTCCACAGTAAGGGGTGCTGAGCTAAGCCCTAGAGTACCAGGTTCCCTGCCTCCACAGCTGGGGCTGCTGCACCTTGCTGCCCTAGCACCAGAGGTGGGGCTTTTGCTACACCCTGCTATTCACTTCCATTGGCCCAAATGGTCAGGGCTGCTGCACCACGTGTACTCCATCTCACAATCAGGGCTTCTGTACCCTGATGCTCCATGTGTCCTGCCCCACAGTTGAGGCTTCTGCACCATGCTGTTCTCTATCCCCTGTCACCACTGACAGGGCTGCTTCACACTGTTCCTTTCTACACAGTTGGGGTTGCTGTGGCCTGCTGTGCCCTAGAACCCCATGCCTCTGCAGTTAGGGCAGCTGCACCATGTTGCCACATGCCACAAGATTCAGGGCATTTGCTGCATCCTGTTGCATCCCTCCACTGTTGAGGCAGTTGCACCATGCTGCCTCCTTGCCACCAGAGACAGATCCTTTGCTACACCCTGCTGAGACAGGAACAGGGGGTAACATGTGCAGTGTCCCTGACTGTGAGGGTGAGAGAGAGAGAGAGGGTAACAGGGTGCAGCAACCCCAGCTGTTCGGGAAGAGTGCAGCACAAGAGAAAGGGCATTTGCTGCACCCTGTCCCCTGTCTGTGGAGGCAAGGGGCTCTGTGGTACAGCAGAGCACAATGGTGGCAGGGAACAAAGGACAGCATGGTGTAGAAGCCCTGACTGTGGGGCCGGACAAAGGTGGGCATCAGGGTACAGCAGCTCTGACAATAGCACAGGGTACACATTATGCAGCAGCCCAGACCATTTGGGGTAACGGAAGTGCATAGCAGGGTTCAGCAACCCCTTACTGTGGATGCAGGCAGCATCAGACTCTAGGATGTAGCACAGCAGCCCTGACTGTGGAGATAAGAACAGGGGGCAACAGGGTGCCATGGCACTGATTGTGGGTGTGGGGACAGAGGTCAGCAGGGTGCAGCAGCCCTGAATGTACAAGCAGGAGATAGGGGTGGCAAAAGGATACAGCAGCCCAAACTGTGGGACAGGTTGCAGCAGCCATGCCTGTTTGGGACAAGGAATGTGGGAAGCAGGGTGTAGCAAAGGATTTGAATCTGGTGGCAGAGGGACAGCAAGGTGCAACTGCCTCAATTGTGGAGGCATGCAACAGGGTGCGGCAAATGCCCTGAATCTTGTGGCAAGTGGCAGCATGGTGCAGCAGCCCAAAGTGCATAGGCATGGGGCTGTAGCACACAGCAGGCCATAGCAACCCCAACTGTGTAGAAAGGAGCAGGGTACAGCAGCCCTGTCTCTGGTGACAGGGGATAGAGAATAGCATGGTGCAGATGCCTTGACTGTGGTGCAGAACACATGGAGCATCAGGGTACAGCAGCCCTGACTGTGAGATGGGGTACACATGGTGCAGCAGCCCTGACCATTTGAGGCAATGGAAGTGGGTAGGAGGGTGCAGCAAAAAACCCACCTCTGGTGGCTAGGGCAGTATGGTACAGCAGCCCCAGCTGCGGAGGCAGTGAACCTGGCACTCTGGGGCTTAGCACAGCACAGCAGCCCTGACTATGGTGACAGTAACAAGGGGCAACAGGTTCCACTTTCCTAACTATGAGGGTAGGGGAGAGAGGGCAGCAGGATGCAGGAAACCCCAATTGTTTGGGCAGGGGGAGGCAGGGTACAGCAGCCCTGATTCTTTAGGAAGGGGATGGAGGTAGCAGGGTGCACAATCCTTGACTGTGTGGGAAAAGATGGTGGGGAAGCAGGATGCAGCAGCCTCAAATGTGGAGCAGAAGGAAGGGGCTTGTGGGGCAGGGACAGGTGGCAGTAGACTGCAGCTGCCTCAGCTGTGAGGCAGAGACATGGTGCATCATGATGCCACATAGTGTTTCTAGTTATACCTAACATAATGTATTTTCACACAGAAACCACCAAAGAACTGAAATGTGTGAGTTCTGACAGGTGCCCGTCACACTCTGCTATAGTATTTCAAGCACATGTACTGTTTGTCAATCTGACATAAAAAATAAATGTTCTTTATGAAATCTGCTTATGAAGGCTACATCAAAGACAAACTGTTTCTGTGAATGAACAAAATGTAGACTTATTTTATATTCATTTAATAGCCCCATACTATCTACTGTAGTTAGAAAAACAATCTGAGTTTTGATTAGAAAAAAAGTGAGAGCTGTGATAGACAAGCTAATTTCTCAAGGAGAAAGATTTCCACTACTTCAATTCAGCACTGAAATTAAAATTATCAGCTTTTTATGAGAAGATAATGTTATATTTTAAGCTGATCTATCTAAAAACAAACCAGAGACTGTGTTTGTAAGAAACTTGGAGAGCTCAGCAAACCATTAACTCTACCAACTACTGCTCTGATTGGGAATCTGAAACAGCAAGCTACTCCAAAATGATGTCATTGCACTCTTAAGTTTGACTGAGAGAACAGAAATAACTCCACTGTTTTCAGCCACTGTAGAGCAAGTTAACAAATGCTGATTTAAAGAAAACCACAAATCCAAATAGCATGAAATTTTCAGGAAACACTAATCATGACACAGGGACTTAAATTTCAGCTTTTCAAGCTTTTATAAAAAATATGTAAACACCGTTGTGCATGATCTTTAAGGTGCTTGCATGACAATTACGTCACTGTACATGATAAAGACCATAACACAAACTTTGAGCTGACCAAACAGAAAAAACATTCCCCTGCCAGCCCTGATACCATAAATCCCCAAAGTCTTTCACAAAAGGACACTCAAAATACAGATGTTCCTGAGTCTCTACAATCTGATGGCAAGTCTCACGGAGGCAATACCTGTCAGCTAGAGCGTTGTGCTTATGATTCCTCCTCGTTTCAATCTTACCATGTACCCCTAACCACAGGGCTGCAGCTAGCAATTCCAGGGCCCCGGGCAGGCAGTCAGATGAGGGCCCCTGTAACCCTAACAAAGGAAGCAAGGGGTCTGGGGGCCGCCAGGCCCCCAGAAGCTCTGGGGTTTTTGGTGCTCTCAGGTGAGTTTTGGGGCTGTTAGTGAAGCTAAAAACAAGATTTTGTGAAGCTTTCCCACTTGGAAGTTAAAGATATTGTGCAGTATCCATATTTCAGGGACACTAAGTACTGTAAACCTCTCTCAGAAAACATCTATTGCTATTAGTAAATATCTTTCAGATAAGAGTTACAGCTGTATATAATGTGCATCCTGCCCACAAATAACAACTGCTTAAGGAGCTGGGTCACTGCTTTCTGTAGAATGTACCTGATGTAATCAGTTTTCAGAAACTGACTTGAAGGGTCTACTTCACAAAAAAGCTGGAATATGAACAATTTCTGCATATCTAGACTGTGCCATGTTGTCAATCCACAATGGATGGCATCTAGAAAATCCAAGCCATTCCGGTCCATGATTACAAAGCTTCAGCTGGGAGTATGGGTCATGTACTGGGCTTGCAACTGGAAGCCCAAGTTGCCTCTGAGTATATCACCTGTGCTGCATGAGCAGGAGATTGTGGGATACAGTAGTATTCCTTTTCCCAAGAACTATAACTTCATTTAAATAAACAAACAAACAACAACAAGAAATCACATGTCCAGTTTCCATGTTAATCTGAAAAGCTGGCTAGGACAGTACTATGAGGTGGAGGTAGGTGGACTTTCATGGGCTCCAAACATGCCCTGCACCAGCAGCTGGTGATGCATATGAATTAGAGCAGAGGTCCCCCTTGCATAACCTATGTACCTCCTGAAGCCCTCAGCAGAGCATAGATACTGTAGCACTGTGAATGGGTACAGCATGTAGGCACACAACCCTTGTAGACCCTGATTTATGAGGCAAACACAAGCAGACCCAAGAGGAATAACAAGGGAGCAGCATCCAGTACCCTCATCTTATCAATAACACATCACAGTGAATATGCTTTTTATTCCTTTTTTTTACACTTACCAGGCTGGATCCTGGATGGATGTCTGGACAAGGACAGTCAGTGGAGTGAACAGAATGAGTAGGGTGGACCAGTCTGACTTTTAGCTAGCTGGTCTGATCCTGCCAGTCATACCTCTCAAGTGTCCCTGGCTCATTACAAGGGACATCCCTCATTTTGCTCCTTAAAATTGCTCTGTCCCTCATCCCTCCCTCATGGAAAAGGTGCTGCCCACATAGCCAGTGTGCTGTAAATTCAGACTTTAAAGCAGAAACACTTAACATTCTAAAATACTAAATCCAAAATAAACTTTGTACAAGTAAACACTATGGTTTTCACAGTGTTCTGAGCTTGTGTCTCCATGTTTGAGGATGTGTCCCTCATTCTGAGGGTCTGCGTCCCTCATTGTCCCTCATTTTGAGTGTCCAAAAATGTCCATGTCCCTTATTTCAGTAACAAAGGTTGAGAGGTATGCACATCACTATAGAGATCACATAGAACAGTGCACTGCTAACTGGAGATCCAGAAACAAATGATTTTATACCTTTTATTGGACCCCACCAACATAGATGTAACTGGCAGTATAGCCTAGAGGTTAGAGGAAGAAGGTATGAAAGAGCTTGATACATCCAGCAGACCAGATCCAGGTTTGATTCTTACAACCTCCACTCGCATACTGTGTGACTGAGCAAGTCACTTAACCGCCCAGTGCTCCCAGGTCGCCCCTGAAAATAGGCACTTGTGCCTAGTGGGCCTAACCCAGTTACCAAAGACTAAAATAAAAAGAACAACATGCTTTAGTCCTTCCTCGGAAGCTTAATGACAGTTATTTAGAAAATACCACATTTTTAACACCCCCCCAAAAAAAAAAAAAAAAATAGAAAAAAATCCCATTGGTTTAAAATGTTTAGAAAATAGCAGAAGAAACATCAGAGAAGCTGAACAGTACCAGTTCGCCTTCAGCTACACATTACATTTACTTGTAATGTGTAGCTGACCCACCTGGTCATCAAAATTTAAATAAAATAAAAATAAATTACATTTGCTTCTAACTAGTTATCTTACCCAAGGGAATATAGAAGTTTATTTCATTGTGGTTCTACATTCGAACTTACATTCTGCTCCGATATTGAAAGTTGCATCAAACTAGCGTTCCTGTATAGCATTATCTTGATTATGAAGGGGATTGCTGCATTGAACAGGAAAGCTGCACCAATTGTACAAATCGCATCCCATATAATTTTATTTACTGAACTAAGTGCTGCAGTCAATACAATGTTTTGAATTAGGGACCTGCACCGTCCCAACATGTTGGTGTTGTTCCATGGCTAATTTACTGTATTATTTGGTTCGTGGCACAGAAAATTGGAAAGGCTTGTGATTTTGGACCGCTCCTGATAGCTGGACTCTTTTCAGGGTACGTTTGAGAGAACTTAACAATATTAGTCTGATTAAGCAGATGAACGCTGCACAGAGTTAATACTGAACTGATTTATAATGGTGCACTGTATATTGTTTTACTCTTTGTATCAGTTGTATTAGATAGAAAGTAGCACTCATTTTGTAAGGTGCCCTGACTCTTTGATTAGTGTTATACTGTGCCCCTCTTCATATAATACTTAGTTGTAAATATAGAAACCAGACTCGAACCAGGATATTGAACCGTTGTGGGATGTTGTATTGCACGGTGTCTCACACATCCTGCACTCACTTATTTTAGGCATTTTAATGTTGTTTCTCTTGCAGTTTTTCTCTAAACTTTTTTAGGGCACGTCGGGGAGGCATGGTTGACATAATTGGTGGCCACAAGAGTACTATGTTGGCATTATACTATAAATAAACCTAGTGTAGAATATTTTTCTTTTTGTTCTGTCTTTCACCACCAATTTGGGATTGTTTAAAGCAAGTGTGTATCTTAGGCTGTCCTCTCCTTCTCCCTTTTTTTTTTTTTTACATATAGAGTGATTTGTCAGTTTTTGCTATTGGTGGGGTTTAGGGGTCCTACTTCCCTCTTTTTTGGACCTTATCTTAATTTATATGGGCTTGCTGGTCTGATCACTTAATTATTAAAATGACTTCCTTACAAATATATAATTTGATATATTTAAATTTGCCAAACTAGCGTACACCAGCGACAGTTACCTTTAAGGCAGTGTCCCTCCCGAGACGAGAAAAATTGCGATGCGACAACAGCTACCCGGACAAATACAAAATATTAAAATACACTTTTCAGCGCTGCTCGCGGCCCCCATAATGCGGGCCGGGAAAAAGTCCCGGTTTTCCCCCCATATCGGCGGCCCTGCCTAACCATACCAAATCCCACATGGATTGTGGTATGTGGTGATCAGATAATCTAAGACCTATAGCACTCTGGTCATGATCAGGGAAAGATAGAAATGGATCGGCCTGAAAATAAGTCAAAAGCAAAGACGTATAGAAAGACTTCAGGGGTAGGTGGATGACATCAGATATTTCAATTTTCCATTCATGAATATAATCAAAAATGACACCCCAATCACTAGGCAAAGTATACTTCCGTTTATTTCTATGAATAAAGGAAGACTGATGCCATTCAAGTAAAATATCCCCCAAGCCTGTTTCAATCCAAGGTACTCAAATTTTGTCATGGTGTAAGAGGAGAGGCTTTAAATTTGTAAAAAGAAAGACAGAAAAAAAGAACAAAACAGGATGAATCATCCCAAGACCACCAAGCTTAATATCGAGAAATAAAACATTCCGTTTCACAGGATTCAGTCTACTGCCCCATACACCAGTGAAAAAACAAGCCTTTAAAGCAGTTTCAAAAGATTTAGGGAACTGGTAAATATGACTGAGGAAAAGAAACATGGGTATCAAAAAGGTTTTAATAAGGTAGACCCGTTTCTTCTTCCCCATCTTCCAAGCCACCCATTTACTGACTACAGCCCTCCCTTGATTCAAATAGATTTCCTAGTTGTACGCTGCCACATCATTACAGCCAAAGTAAATACCTAAAATCTTCTGTGGCGAATTAGAAATAATAATACCCCCAATGTGATCATCCGTCATAGAAAAACCTGTAAGATTTAAACAAAAACTCTTATCCTTATTGATACTAGAACCCATAACAGAGAGAAGAGACAGCAACACTTGAAGAAACAAAATTCCCATAAACACAAAAGGAAATTCAAGACATAAATCATCAGCATAAGCGATCGTTCGAACTTCACCCAAATCTGGACCAGTAATACCACGCAACGAAGGTGATCTATTCAGTATTCGTAGAATAGGATCCAAAGCCAAAACAAACAAAATTGGGCTAAGGGGACATCCCTGCCTAATTCCACTCTTAATATAACATCTGGCACCAACCCTCCCATTTACATAAGGCATGACATATGCCAATGAATAACATATCTGTATCCAATTTCTAAATTCAAGTGGAAAATCATACATAAATAAAAGGTGCCAACGAAAATCTTGGGAAAGCTGATCAAAGGCTTTAGCTTGATCAATACTAAGCAAATATCCACCGTGAGCAATACCTTCCCCCCCTGAAAAAAGCTCCCTCAACAAAATCAACGCATCCTGGATAGAATGACAGGGCACTGAACAAAACTGAGAACTATGAACCAAATCAGGCAGAACACCCCAAATCCTACTACATAAAAATTTGGCAAACATCTTAAAATCTGTATTCAAAAGAGTGATCGATCTTCAGTTGTCAAAAATAGTTCTATCCCCTTTTTTAAATAAAAAAATCATCAAACCCTCATACATATTAGTAGCAATCCTATCCTCTAGATGAAATGCATTAAACACTTTTAAGAGTATTTCAGGGATAAGCTTCCACATGACCTTATAAACTTCGACAGGTAGACCATCAGACCCCGGTGCAGAACCACTCTTCAGGCCCTGAACAACTACAGCAAGCTCAGCAGATGTAAAAGCAGCACTCAAAGCAGCCTTCTGATCACAAGTCAATTTCGGAGGTGCCACACCTTGCAAAATAGTCAACATACCATCATGGAAGAGAAAGGGAATGCCAAATTTAAGTGTAAGATGACGGTCCAAAGCACCCAAAATATCTGACCCCAACACCAGCTCCCCATTCACATCATGTAAGGCCCCCATATATTTATGTTTTGTACGGGTCTGACAAGCCTCAAATGGATTAGTTCGAGCCTTGGTACCCTGAGTACTAAACCTCTGTTCTTTTTCTAAAGTAAGCTGTCGATTATATTGCAATCGCGACAACCTCCATTTCAAATCTTCAGGCTTGCGCTGATCAATGGCATGACTAGACTGCTGAAGGGAGAATAAAGCAAAACATTCCTGTCTAACATCCAAGCATTCCTGATGTTTAGAAAGTGCCAGTGCTCTAGACTGTTGCTTAAAAAAATCTCTTAAACAACATTTAGTATCTTCCCACCAGGTAATGGGGGAGTCATACAAAAACAATACGGACTTCCTATCCTCCAAAACCACCGAAAATAAAGAAAAAACCTCAGGATTATCCAACAAACTAGCATTTAAATGCCACAACCCAGGCCCAGGTAGAGAGGAAGGGTGAGGAGAAAAGTGAAGTCGAAGTAAACAATGGTCAGACGTTTCAAAAGGCAGCGTGTCAGCAGCAGAAATGGCCAAATTTGGAGACACAAAAAAAGAATCAATCCAGGAATGAAGGGGACGCTTATAAAAAGTTGATACAGGATGAAGTTCAAAAGCATCTCGTAAAGCAGTCAACTGTAAAATAGCACTTAAAGCATGAGAATCACAGTAGACGTTTTGAGTACCATCTCTCCTCAGAGAGGTATTAAAATCACCTCCCCAAATCAGGGGACAGTTGGTAAACCAAAAAGCAAGGCCAGATTAGCATGTATGCAAATGACGCCATGGCGTAGGGCCCCATGGTTCAGGAGGGCCCCCACCATGTGCCACCCACTGTAGCAGCTGATTTGTAATTTTTAATTTTTTTATTTTCTTAATCTTTTCCCCGCCCTGCTTGCTGTGTGACCGGGAGCTGAATTGCTGTCCCAGGCCCAAAAAAAGCACCAGTGGTTGTTCCTGAACTCCCCACCCCGAGCGAGGTGAAGCGGCCCGAGATACCTCAGCTGGTTTCACCTCTGCAGACCACAATAGGTGAGAATAAGACATGGCGAGGTGTGGTTTATGGCTGATATATGCCCCATGGGTAATGAGGCACGAGCGCCTTGCTGTAGTGACTTTAGCACCTGGGAAGTTCTTTATCAAGCCACAAACACACCTCGGAGTGTCTTATTCCACTTATAAATGGGCACTGCACTTTTGTAAATAAAGTAGAAACAGAGTTGTGTGGTTTAAGAGTTGAAGATATTTATTTGACAACAATCTTAAAAATAAGATAAAATAGTTCCTAATTGGATTCATTAGCAATCAGTTTTCTTAAATAGAACAGTTAAATGACACTGGATAAAAAAGAAAAGAGAACTGCAACAGTAGATCATGTTAAAATTAATTTTAACATGTTAACTTCTTGTTTTAAGTCACATAGTGCTTCTGTGAATGCATTCAGTTTAAAATGCTTCTGTGAACGCACCTGTCCAGTGGATCTTGATGCTCCTCTTGCAATCCCCCCCCACCTCCCGCTGCCAGGAGAAACACTCAGCAGCTCAAGATGGTGACGAAAGCGCAGGTAAGGGCCTCTTGCTCACCCAGACAGTGGAAATGAGGAGTATCTGTTGTGTGAGAATTGTGTTCTGGTACTATGTAGTGGTTAAGTAGGAACTCCTCCTTCATGGTTGTGTCTGTGTGCAGTGTGACCGAGCAGAAGGGAAAGCGGCAGCATGTTAGTGCAGACAGTGGCACCCTACTTTATCCCTCCCACTATACTCTTCCTCCAAACTCCCACAGTCCCACACAGCAACTGATTCAAGCACACCTTTTATTATTTACAGTCCAACTGTCCAGAGCAGCATAGTGAATAACACCAACAACAAAAAGGAAAAAATGACCTTAGCAGCACTCCTTTGTCGAGTACTGGAGCTGCGTTTGTGATTTTAAAGCTGCGTCCTCGCAGCACGCGGGATGTCCGTTTAATCTTGGTCAGCTTTTCGGCATCAGAGCAGCACAGTTAGTGGGGCCAGTTTGTGGTCGCTGACTGGAAAGTTGGACTCCAAGGAAAGTGGCTGTTTTTTGCCATTTTTTGTTACACGGTCTGGTCGGGGGAGGCTGGGAAATAAGCGTTATGTGGAGACGCGAGGCTGTAGCGAGTGGGAACGAAGAAACACAGTGGGGAACAAAGCCGTAGAAGCAGTTCATCAGAGAGTCGTGGATAAGCGACGTACTACAAACTTCTGAACAAAAGTGGCAAGGTTAGATTTTTTTAAAGACATGGGTGGAGTTTCACTGAATTAGGAGAGAGACCATGCCGTGGTGGGGGGCTGGCAGTGACCATAGATCGCCAGGACAGCAGCTTCTATATTTTTGTTAATCTCTTCTGGCATGTATGGATTTCCAGAGGTGCTGCGTCCTGACTGGCTAAAGAGGTGCCGGTTGGCACAATATGTCTTGATAAGGACACGGCCAGAGGCACCTCTCAGCCAATCAGGATGTAGCATTGTTCAGACCCATTTTATAACATCAATCATGAAAGTGTGAGAGGTTCTCCGGAGTCCGGAGGTGTGGCTATGTCCTGAGCAGGAATCACTGTGGCAGACTGGCAGTGCGTGCAAGCCTTGCGTCAGTCAGGGCCCTACAGTGAGGAGTCGAGGGAATTGATGAAACAGGACATCAGGACAAGGAGGATAAGAATGTAGAGAGACAGCGCTGTGTGAACGACGTCGCTCGTCGTCGACGGTCATACTTGTCATCACTCGTCGGTGGAGGTGTCCGTGAGTCGTCGGTCCGTCTCTCTCTCTCAACTCGATCAAAAAAAGTAAAAAAAAAAATAAGCAAGCTGTGACTGCTAGAGAGAGAGAGAGAGACTAGAGCAGGCCACCGGTCACAGAGTTGGATAGCTGGATTTGTTTAATGTAACTGGCAAGCCCCTTGCTTCACCTGTTGCTGTGATGTTTAGTGTTGAGGATGGAGGAGGAGGATTCCAATGGTGCAGTCAACAGCTGAGTCCAGTGGTCTGTGATCCATCCCGTCCGATCCCCGAATCGTCGTGCCACCGCTGCGGCACTGCCTGTAACGTGATCTTGAGGGCTGTCTCATCCATCATCAGGATTAGGAGTGCAAGGGCAACATCAATCTCCTCTCAGCCAGGCCAGGGCAACCAAGGAGCAAAGCATAGGAGGAGCCGAGGTATGCTGTTTTCTTAAGAACTAAAGTACTATGATGGCAGCATTGGTCACTGGTGCACAGAGAAAATAAAGACAAAGCAGAAAGTACAAAATGGGGCACACAAAACTGTGTTCACATTAGCTGTCAGAAAGACAAGGCATGTCAGAATCAGTGGCTGGCTGGATAACCTAGCAGGGCAGGGGCTATAAAGGGAACAAAATGATCTGTATGCTAAAAAAGGTAAAGTCTACTACTACAACAAGCTTGTTCCTCTGGTAAAATGTCTTTCTCTGTCTCTGTCTCTCTCTCTCTCCTCCTCTTTTCTTTTCGTTTCTTAGTTATTTCAAAAGTTTTATAAGGCGGCAAGCTGAGCTGCTAATAGCTCATTTCCAGATGTGTTTTTTTTGGAAATAGTTCCAGACGCAGAAGAACAAATTTTAAGAGCATTACAAAAGTAGAATTCATATACGGCAATATGGAATATCAGAGGAGCGTAATCACACTAACTGTATGGCAAATCAGTGCAACAGGCTGGCTCAGGCAGTAGATACAAATTCTGAGGTTTTATTAGAAAAATAAAGTCAAATAATATAGGAAATCAGCTCATCCTTAATAAGCATCCTAGAATGGCCAGCGTTGATAACCTTCTGACAAATAAACAAAAACTAGGTTGTCAAAAAGAGAAAAAAAATGGTGTAATCCATCAACAAGATGTGTCTCCCCCTCCACCTGCCTCCACCATCACAGCATCAGATTCAGGGCATAGTAACGGAGATCAGGCAGGGAGCACCATACTTGTAGGTATGGCCAGGGGATGAGGGAAACTAAACGGCCAGTGCAATACAAGTGTGTGTGGGGGGGGGGTCAAGAAGTTGGGGGTCATGAACAGACACTTGCAGGTGGAAGTGTAGCAAAGTAATGAAAAAAGAAAGACTTAAAGGGAATCACCGGAAAACCTAGAGAGTGGAGCAGCAGCAGCAGCAGCTGCTGCAGAAATGCCCAATTAGGGCTTGTAGCAATGAATGTTTTTTTTTTTTTTTTTTTTTTCGTGCTACATTTCTGTCTTTTTACTTTTAAAGAACTACACCATCTGTAATGTCTGCCGAGCTGTCTGTAGCCATCTCATGCACCCCAGGTGGATTCTGAGGTGTGGGTTATACTCTGCCATTAGTTGGTAGCCCTCATTAGCATATTCCGCATGCCAGAGCCCACCTGTGGTGCACAAGATGACTGTGAGCAACTCTGCAGATATTGCGGCTGACATGGTTCTTTAAAAGAAACAGGAATGTAGCAGGTACTTAAAAATTCCAATGATTGATACAAACCCTAAGGAAGCAGTATAGAACAGTGGATTAAGGCTTAGAGCTGCAAATCTGGAGACCTGGGTTTGAATCCCACAGCCCCTACTTGCATACTGTGTGACCCTGAGTAAGTCACTTAACTTCCTTGTGCTCCCAGGTCGCACCCGGAAACAAGCTTCAGCTTAGTGTCCCTTTCCTGGTTAAACAATTCCCCTTTCCCCAATCAGGTCAGGTGTTTCTGCAGCAGCAGTTGCACTTTAAGGGAGAAAGCAGAAAAGGCAGAGCAGATGGACAAGGGAAGGGAGGACCAGAGTCTAGAAAAGTGATATGAGAAAGCAAATTGATCAGCAGTAGATTTCCTAGAAGAAATAGAGAGGGAATGGTAAATGTTACTACGGAGACTGGGAGAGAAAGGAGAGGGAGTGAACAGTAAAGATGTCAGGCAAGAAGAAAGGGAAATTTGGATATAAAAGAGGCTCAATGGGAAAGGTGCCTGGCATTAAGAGAGGGGAGTGAAAACGGAGAGGAAGCAGTGGTAGATAGGAAAGGGACAGTCTAATGTAAAATGACAAACAGTGGGAAATAGGGGGTCAAGTCTGACAACTGAGGATTTGGAAGCACCACTATAGACTAGATCACCATAGCTTGAGTACCCTGATTGTTGCAGCCTTGCTGGCATGGCACCGGGTAAGAGTGGGATGTTGGCATTTAGGGGCCCACCGGGCCACAAAATAAAACTTGGAGTAGGGCCCCCACATCCATTTGTAACCCCTAGATGGCGCTATCCCAGGGGCTACTACCCCTGCCTGATTTGCCACTAACAGGTTGAGGGGCCTGGATCCAATGGCGGGTGCCTCCACCCAGAGGTCAGGGTTTGCAATAGTTAAACTAACTTGGTCACAGCCCTCTGGGACACTGCAACCCCCCTTTCTTCCCACTAGTGGCCCACACAATATATCAGAATTACCTTCACAGTATACACTTACCCCCAGGTCTGGTTCCAGCACTGGGACCTCCTGTGAAATGAGATACAGTGCAACAATCACAGTACAGTACTTTAACATAGACAAATACCTCAGGCAGTATAACTTTGCTGAAACAAGCAGCTCTGATTTATTTAGGGGGATATAACAAGGACAGGAAATCAGGTTAATTAGCTTATCACTCTAATAATCTACCTATGGCTCTGTGCACAGGCCCTATCCCTATCAGTTACTGTCCTGGGTACCCAAGCCCTGTGGCTAGTCCAAACGTGGCAGCTGGTAGGGGCCTTTCACACAGAGAAAAGGAGAATTAAACAGTCAGCAGTACAGTAATTCCATTTGGATTTAATGTGCAATTCAACAGGGAGCGACCCTGAATTAGTACTCACGACCTCCAAATAAGATAGGGTCCTTCAATGTCAGCAGGCTCACTTGAGGTACACAAACCTCTTCACACATCCATATAAAGAAAGCACTATACCAGGCAGGCTGCATCTGTATCCCGATCGCAATTACTGCACAATACCGGGAGAACACACAGCAGATTCAGTTCCTGACAGACCGAGTGCAATTTTCAGCAATTCCTCCAGTCTTCTACAGGGTGAGCCTGGTTTCTACTCTTCAGAGATCCTTTGATTTTTTCACAGGACGGATTCAGTCCTAACAAGCTGTTACACAAGCTGCAGACCGGAACTCTGGGCCTTACACACGTTTTTGACTAAAACTGCACACTGAAAAAGCACAGGCTCCTTCCTTCTTCACTGCCAAAGCTCAACTGAAACTCAACCCGACAAAACCGGGCACTTCCTTTGAGTTCCTCCCAGTTCTTGACTGGATTGGCTGTCACTCACAATAGACTGCTGCTGTTGGTCCAAAAGGCACCGAAGTCAAACTACATCTCCCAGAGTCACTGCCCATACAATCCTCTGTGGCTGGCTCAGATTATGAGTCCAAGTTCTGATTCGTCCAAGGCACCATTTTAGAGCTAGCTTACCCCACACTGATTGGTCCAGTTCAGCAGTTCAAAACTAGAATGGGGAACTAGCAGACACAGTTCTGACTGCAAAGAAAGCAGGTTAGACAAACTGTAATTTCATTATTACTCTAAATAATTTCTGGCAAACAGTTACATCTTTCAGATAGGTTCCTTTGCACTCCTAGTGACCGCAAAATGAAGTGAATTGGCAGCAGCTTGAGTGGTACTCAATCAAAGAAACACACAGTCCCCCATACAAACTAATTATGTCTGCAAGCAGACAGCTCTTAAAGAGACAGTACCAGAGGTTCTAAAAACACTCACTGATAAATGGCTTAAATGCCAAACACCATTCAGGCTTGGAGCATTCAAGCAAGCTCCTGGAAGTCTTTTGGGAACCCCCATTTGCAGGGGGGTTACACCTTCCTGGCCTGGGAAAGCTTGAACTCCGGGCCAAGCAAGTACTCCTATAAGTTTCAACTGCAACCATATACTCTTGCATTAGGCTCTTACATAGTAATCATCAGTCAATATATCATTTTACCAAGAACACATTTCTGAAACATTGCAGTACGTCACTCTTTACACAGTTACATACACAGTGTACCATAACTCAAGTTATTACCTCTTGTACATGAAACCTGAGGGAGGGGGCCCTTCCTATCAGTTACCTTGGGGCTGGATGGGGCAAGGGCACCATACTTAGAGGGCAACACAAGTAACTTGGAGTTAGCACTGATGCTCAGTTGGGCAATGAGCTCGGGGACACATACACTCCTTTATGGACAACATTGAGAGGCAAGTCCACAGGCCTCCCAAGTGAATCATAACTGAGGTGCACCACAGGCTTTACAGCTCGACCAGTCTTTCTAGGGGAACTGTTATAGTCTCTGCACTCTGAGCCTCATTTTCAGCATTGTCCTCACTTGTCAGGGAGTCTCCATGGGGGTAGAGAGGCTAGAACTTGGGGCACTTTCAGCTCCAGGAGTTACAGTTTCTGAGTCCACAACATTTGGCTCACATGGAGCTTTTTGACACTGGCAGTGGACTGTCAGGGCACCCAAATACTCTTCTTGTTCGGTGTATCACCAGTCTGCCCCATCTATCATTTTCCTCCCTGAAAGCTCAAACAGTTCAACCATGCACAATGATTCCATTTCATCTGATCTGATGCTTTGCACTTCACTTTCTGGGAGCATTGGCTCCAGGGACGAGCTGGGGGCTTGGACAGTCCAGAAGGCCCAGCTTCATCTCCAGTATTGACTAGGGATTGCCCTGAAACAATTGACTCAGTTCGTAAGAAGGATAGTATTCAAAGTCACTTCACTTTCTTCTGATATGGACTGACAGTCATGCTCAACTGGGACTTGTGCAGGGGAACACTTTAACTCTGCTTCTGTAGGTGCAGACTTTCTTGGTCTTTTCTTAGCAGCAGCTCTAGTCACTGGTCCAGAGGGGCATCTTCTGGGCTCAGACTCAATTAAGATTTGTCCAATGGGCAGTAAATGATTTCTATGCATTGTTTTTACATCTTTTGAATTATTCTCAGGCCTTGCTTTGTACACTGGCAGATCATCTAGTTTGCCCACTACAATGTGAGGAGATGGTGCCATCTGTCAGCAATCTTGTGCTTGCCATGCAGTCCCAGATTTCTTAGCAATACCCGATCTCCCTCCTGGAGTTCCTGTGCTTTCACCTTTTATCATACCTTTCTTTGTTGGCCAGATTTCTTTGGCAGCCATGGTTTGAGCCAGTTGGTACGCATGAGTTAGGCTGGGCCTTTAACTTTTGCACATACTGTAAATAGTTGTCAGCTTGAACCCCATCAGGAGACCCCAAAACACACATCTACTGGTAGTCGAGCTTCTCTTCCAAACATCAGGCGGTAGGGGAGAATCCAGTGGCATCACTTTTGGTGCAGTTATAAGCATGTACCAGGGTGCTAATTTGTTGGCTCCATCTAGGCTTGTCCTTTGGGTGCAGGGTGCCTAGCATATCTAGCAAAGTGCGGTTGAAACGTTCAGGCTGTGGGTCCCCTGGGGTGGTGAGGAGTGGTTCTGGACTTCGCACTCCCCACAGAGAAAGCATCTCTTTGATCAGACGACTCTCAAAGTCTCCCTTGATCAGAATGGATTCTTTGTGGAGCCCCATAGTGAACAAAAAGTTTTCTACAAGTACTTTGGCTACAGTGGATGCTTTCTGGTCTTTGGTGGGAAAGCTTGGGCATATCTCGTGAAATGGTCAGTGACCACCAGCACATTACTGATATTTCTTTGATCTGACTCCAAACTTGAAAATCAATACAGACCAGCTCCATGGGTGCACTGGTGGTGATGTTAACAAGGGGCAGCCCTCTGGGGCAAAGCTTTCCTCTGTAAGCAGCGACTACAAGTTCGAATGTGTTGCTCCACATCAGCCCCATCTTAGGCCAATAGAATCTGGATCTCACCAAGTCAAGTGTTCTGTCTATACCAAGGTGCCCCATGTGGTTGTGCAAGGACCTCAGTACTGAGTCTCGAAGGCAGTGGGCAGCACTAGTTGTTGTTTGTCTACTTGTCCCCTCTGTCTACTGTTTCTCTGTATAACAGTTTATTGATCAGTTTCAACTTAGGACCTTCTTTGTATAACAATTGCAGTTCTCAAATCAGTGGGGTAATTTGGACACATCTTTTCCTGCATAGAGGGCTTCTAAGCTGCTTTGATCATGGGATCGCGGGATTGAGCCGCTTAGATACTGTCATTGTCCAGCTGAGGCAGTGCACCAATGTCTATTGCAGAAAAGTGGCAATAAGCGCAGGTATGCAATTCTCAGAGGCCCCAAGCAATCCACCATGCAGTCCACTGTGTCCGTGGACATTTGTTCCTCCTCGTCAAACTTCTGGCAGAGTGCCCGAATGTCAGGTTCTGCCAATCGGACCCAATCATTCTGGGGAACAGGCCTCCGGAGAGAGCATCAGCATCTATGTGGTTCAGACCTGCTCATTGTTCGAGCATAGTCATATGTAGATAATGCAAGCCACCTATGGCCAGTGGCATCCAACTTAGCTGAGGTCTGCACATAGGTCAAGGATTATTGTCAGTTTTACTAGTATTTTAGCCCCATACAAGTACTCATGGAATTGGTCAACAATAGCCCACTTCAAAGCTAGGAACTCTAACTTATGTACAGGATAGTTCTTTTCGGATGGGGTCAGGCTTCTACTGGCAAGGCCACTGGTCTCAGGCCATTCTCATGCTCTTGGTACTACACAGCTCCAACCCTTGCAAGCTAGCATCAGTGTGCTAGGACGTAAGGTTTTTCTTGGATCGGCATAGGCCAGCACTGGAGCATGGGTAAGTTGATATATGATCTCATGAAAAGCAGTCTCACAATCAGGAGTCTCAGCGGGCCCCAAATATCTTACTCGGATGAAAATACACTCTTTTCAGTCTTGAGGGACGCTGACTTTTATGTATTTTTGTGGGTTGGGGATACCCTTGAGTAAGGTTAAGTAAAGGCGGATCACTCTTGAATAGTCCTTGATGAAGCGCCGATAATAAACCACAGAATCCCAGGAATCTTTGCAGTTCTTTTAGATTTTGGGCTGTAGCCAGGTGGTCAAGGCCTCAACTTTACTTGGGTGGTCTCTATTCCTCGGTGGATACTATGTGTCCCCATACTTTACTGATGTTTGAGAAGAATTGACACTTATCAATGGACAGTTTAAGGCCAAGTCCTCCAGTCGGTCCAATACCTTAAATAATCTGCTCTCATGTTCCTCCAGTGAGCTGCCAAACACAATAACATCATCTAGGTATACCAGGCACTCTAGTAAGTTCATGTCCCCACTGCACGCTCCATCAATCGTTGAAAAGTGGGCTGGGGCACCTAAATCCCTTGAGGCATCCTCATTGAATTCATAAATAGCCGGACAGATAAGGCAGATGTTCTCACGGTCCTCTGGGGCCATGGAGATCTGGTAGTACCTCACAGGAGATCCAGCACAGAGAACCACTTGCTCCCGTTTAGGCAGTCCAAAGCATCCTGAATGCGGGCATTGTGTACTGATCAGAGATAGTCCGCGGTTTAAGGTGCGATAATCACACACATCCTTACTGTTCCATTCTTTTTCCTCACTACCACAATGGGGAAGCATAGGGCTTCTGGATTCTTGTATTACACAGCAGCTAACATCTTTTGCAGATGCCGTCTCACATCATCTATGTCAGCAGGTGCCAGGCGTCGAGACCTCTCACGAAATGGTCTTTCGTCATGCAGCGGATATTGTGCTTAGCTCCTTGCACGCATCCTACATCCCATTCCTTAAAGAAAACACCTGGTCTCTCTGGGCAAGCTTCTCACTGATCCTCACTTTCCATTCAGCTGGCAGCGGGGTCACCAAATCAAACAAGTCAGGCGTTACTCTGTCATTCTTCCTTGAACTCTTGCTGCTGGGTAGCACTGCAGTGTCTGCACAATGCACATTAGCCAGGATGCAACCTCTGTTTTTTGAATGTCTCTTTCAGACACATTTGAACTTGGACCATTACCCTTCTGGCATAAGCATGGGCTCTAGCGGGCAAAATACTAAGCTTGACCAGCAGTCCCTCTGGCAATTTTCCATCGCCTGGTGCATCCAACATTAATATTTTATTCTTAACATCCTTTCATGATACGGACCTCTCCCTGTAAGGTACACTGGCATTTGGCGCCAGGATCAGAGACTCAGGATCTTTCTTCCATACAATTCCAGCCGGTTCCTCTGGTTCTGTTTTTCAGCATCTCTCTGTGCCTCATGGGCCTTCTTAATCAAAGCGGAACTCTTAAAGCTCTACTAGTCTTTGACCACTGTTTTCATAACATCAACTGTGCCAGCCTTCGAACATATGAGCATTTGTTCCAATCAACAAAGGGACACCATCATACAGTCAGTGGGGGACACACTAAGGCTAGGGTCTCTACTTGTTCGGCCACTCCAGCCACGGAGGTGGGGAAAGACAGCCAAATTGGATATACCCTGAATAGGGGTGGGTCTTCTCACTTAACCCCATACATGCAGTCCTTCTAATGGTTGTAAGGTCGTCTGACAAATGCTTCTGATACCAATCCTGGAACATAATTGTCACTTGGGAGCCACTGTCTAATACAGCTCGCGGAGACACTCCATTCACCTTTACAGTGGTCTCCATGGAGGGACCCACTATTCTGGACCAGTCTGGAGAGGCGGTAGTGGGGCCTGGGCAACTGACCTTGCCACAAAAGGACGTGAATTAGCATTTTGGTGCCCTCACTGGGATCATGTCGTGCACCTCTTAACCACTGATTTCTTCTCCAAGCTCTCCTTGTAGCCTATATGCAACTTTGTCAGTGTCTTTTGGGGACTGGCATTCCCCTTTCATGTGCCCATCTTTCCCACAATTATAGCAAACATACTTTATGGAGTTTGAGCTGGCCGGGCGCCACACTGGGAGCCAGGGGGGGGTATTACTAACTGGAAACCTTGGTGCCATCTCTGTCTGGGCGTGATAAGCATTTGGAGACATCTCGTCAGTTTCTCCACTTCCATGGTCAAGGATCGAGTTCGGAGCTGTTATCAGCAGGAGATACATGGGTGGGTACCCCACCTGCTTAATCTGGTAGGATGCCGGTCAGGGGCCCGTGCTTGCAGGCGTGGCCTTCATAAAGGACTGTTTTTGAATTCGAATCTCTCTCAACAGTTCGCTTCCCATTGTGACATATCTTTTCCTTGTCAGAGCACTCATTGACTGCCAACCTCTGCCCCTGAACTTCACTTGATGGGTCACCTCAGTCACTCGGTCCGAGCCGCAGCTATTGGTGCAGGTCCCTCCCGAGGTCGTCTTTTCTCAGCTCCTCGAATTTCTCTCATTAACTCATCATAGGAGGGTGGGATTCCAGTCGATCTGCCAGGCGTAACTGAAGCAACAGCAGTTCTGAGAAGGGCAGACTTAAGGATCCTGTCCAGCCTGGTTGGGTCCAGTTCAATCGCTGGCAAACTACCTTTCTGAGGCATTCTTGCAACAATTTTTCCAGCTGAGATACATACAGACCAACCTCTCCCTTGGTACTGTTGTGCATCTCTTACTCTCCACCATGGAGTCCTCATCAGAATCTGGGCTCATACACATTCTCCAAGGGCCTCAAGATAGCCTGTGCAGTCGCTCTAGGGTTACTGGGCCCGTTTAGCACGGATGGTAGCTGGGGCAGGGCCTCGGAGGCTCTCACTAACCCTCTTTTCGCTTTTCGCCTTCGGAGCATTGCCATTCTAGCAATTTGGGGCAACATAGTCTATCCAGGTCTCCCAGTCATCCTCCCTAGGGGTGGGGAGGTGCCAGAGAAGATCCTCAACCTTCGTAAGAGTCGTGACTAATGGCAGGTGCAGAAATAGGAGTCTGCATTGGTTCAGCCACCATTACGGGCACTGGAGCAGGAGAGGGTGTTGGGGAGGAACTCCCAGGTGGCAAGAATAGTTTCTTCAAGTCCTCCACAGTTTTCCCCTCCCAGCAACCATTCAGCAAATTTCTCCTCAAAAGTTTCAGTATAGTGGTGGGGCTGATTCCTGGTCTTTACTGTCCTTAGTTATCACTTCCAAGCAGTGAGGGCTCCCTCTGGGGTAATGGTCTGTGGCACTTTGGAGCTATCTATGGGATCCTTAAACTCTACTAGGGCCAGGAAAGTGTGGGTGAGCAGATTAGCATGCCACCCACCACCACAGGGTTTTGTAAACCTTCCACCTTGGAAAGTACTCCCGCACAGTGTCCGTATTGATACCAGGGGATGTCCAGGATAAGCATACATTTGGGGTCGATCTCCTCCCAGTACACCACCCACCAGCCGGTGCACAGCCACTTCTGTCGGGTACCCATTTTTTCTTAACAGTGGTTCGTGAATATGGCCACCAGAGGACACACAATCCCAGCGGTGAGCCTCCAAGATGTAACCCTAGATGGCGCTATCACCCAGGCTACTACCCTGCCTGATTTGCCACTAACAGGTTGAGGGGCCTGGATCCAATGGCGGGTGCTTCCACCCAGAGGTCAGGGTTTGCAATAGTTAAACTAACTTGGTCACAGCCCTCTGGGACACTGCAACCCCCTTTCTTCCCACTAGTGGCCCACACAATATATCAGAATTACCTTCACAGTATACACTTACCCCCAGGTCTGGTTCGGCACTGGGACCTCCTGTGAAATGAGATACAGTGCAACAATCACAGTACAGTACTTTAACATAGACAAATACCTCAGGCAGTATAACTTTGCTGAAACAAGCAGCTCTGATTTATTTAGGGGATATAACAAGGACAGGGAAATCAGGTTAATTAGCTTATCACTCTAATAATCTACCTATGGCTCTGTGCACAGGCCTATCCCTATCAGTTACTGTCCTAGGTACAAGCCCTAGTGGCTAGTCCAAACCGTGGCAGCTGGTAGGGGCCCTTTCACACAGAGAAAAGGAGAATTAAACAGTCAGCAGTACAGTAATTCCATTTGGATTTAATGTGGCAATTCAACAGGAGCGACCCTGAATTAGTACTCACGACCTCCAAATAGATAGGGTCCTTCAATGTCAGCAGGGCTCACTTGAGGTACACAAACCTCTTCACACATCCATATAAAAGAAAGTCTATACCAGGCAGGCTGCATCTGTATCCCGATCGCAATTACTGCACAATACCGGGAGAACACACAGCAGATTCAGTTTCTGACAGACCGAGTGCAATTTTCAGCAATTCCTCCAGTCTTCTACAGGGGTGAGCCTGGTTTCTACTCTTCAGAGATCCTTTGATTCTTTTCATAGGACGGATTCAGTCCTAACAAGCTGTTACACAAGCTGCAGACCGGAACTCTGGGCCTATACGTTTTTGACTAAAAACTGCACACTGAAAAGCACAGGGCTCCTTCCTTCTTCACTGCCAAAGCTCAACTGAAACTCCAACCGAACAAACCGGGCACTTCCTTTGAGTTCCTCCCAGTTCTTGACTGGATTGGCTTGTCACTCACAATAGACTGCTGCTGTTGGTCCAAAAGGCACCAAGTCCAAACTACATCTCCCAGAGTCACTGCCCATACAATCCTCTTGTGGCTGGCTCAGATTATGAGTCCAAGTTCTGATTCGTCCAAGGCACCATTTTAGAGCTAGCTTACCCCACACTGATTGGTCCAGTTCAGCAGTTCAAAACTAGAATGGGAACTAGCAGACACAGTTCTGACTGCAAAGAAAGCAGGTTAGACAAACTGTAATTTCATTATTACTCTAAATAATTTCTGGCAAACAGTTACATCTTTCAGATAGGTTCCTTTGCACTCTTAGTGACCGCAATATGAAGTGAATTGGCAGCAGCTTGAGTGGTACTCAATCAAAAGAAACACATAGTCCCCCATACAAACTAATTATGTCTGCAAGCAGACAGCTCTTAAAGAGACAGTACCAGAGTTCTAAAACACTCACTGATAAATGGCTTAAATGCCAAACACCTATTCAGGCTTGAGCATTCAAGCAAGCTCCTGAAGTCTTTTAGAACCCCATTTGCAGTAAATACACATTAATCTGGGCCTACAAAAGGTTTAATTTTATGAAAAGGGCCACACAATGTGCTTTTTGTTGAGGGGCAAAACATTAATTAGATGACGAAAAAAAACATGCAAAACAATATCCAATAATAAAAGCCCACCCCGGTTCATTATCCACCCTTTTTTGGACCTTCAAACCAGTACCTGAAAAACAAAACCCCAGACCCGAACAAGTATCCTGCCCAACAGACCATAAGGAAGTCCCCAAAACCCATTCTGTAGTAGCTTTACATAACTCCGAGACAGAAGAAAGTCTAGTGTCCTGTAAAAAATAAATATCATATGGAGTCAGCTGTAAGGCTGCATAAGTGGCTTTATGTTTGAAATCAGATTTTAGGCTATTACACATTCAAATAGGCAACAGAAATGGGTAAAAAGGACAACATAATCAAAAAGAGAAAGAAAACAAACAGTCCACGAGACATTAAGTTTTTTCTTAGAAACCCTAGTGGACCTCTTCTTTACGGTAGACAGGACATCCTCCGCAGCAGGAGGCAAATCATCCAAGAGGGTATCAGATTGAATGGGGGCAAACAGAGACTGCAGAATCCCTCACTATTCATACATCATTCCCACGTCTGTAGAGGGTCATATCAATTAGACGTGGGGCATAGGGAAGCTAGGCAACTGAGCTCAACTGCAATCTCTTTGAGGATCTCTTAGCCTGGAACCATCTGGAAAGCAACAGGCTCCATGAGAGAAGAGGTTCCAGCGCTCTACAACTCTACTACAAGCGGAACTGGAGGAGGGGCAGGAGAGGTGCAGCAACAGGGGTACAGAAACAGGCAAGCAAGCAGCAGGGGCAGGAGGAGCTTGCATGGTCATACCAGACCTACCAGAGGAAGCTGAGATCAAAGGTGGAGAAACGTGTGCCAGCAGCATGTTCTCTCAGTGCAGTATTCACGTAAAAACTGCGCTGCATGTAATCAGCAGAGTTATCCCCCAAGGAAAGACTTAAAAACATGGTCTTCCTCACCACAAAGATTACAGGAAGAAGGAACCTCACAAGTAGTGACGGAATGACCAAGAGCTCCACAATTAGAACATTTCAGCTGGTCACAGTCAGAATTGAGATGTGAAGTAGAGCCACACTGATAGCAAGATTGAGACTGGCCAGGATAAAACAAAATACCCCTGTCCCTGCCCAAATAAAAACAATTGGGCAAATGTTGAATCCCATCCTCCGTTAAAGCAAGCTGGACCGAAAACTTCCAGCCCCCTGTCCAGAAGCCATTATCATCAATGAGGGCATGAGGGAGACCATTGACTGTACAATGCTTTTCCAGCCAGTATACAATATCCAACACATTAACTCCCTCATTCCTAAATAGAACAGTAACCACCTTAGAGGTGGGTCTAGCAATAGGAATAGCTGTGAAAGGTTTCCAAAAGGGAGTATTCTTTACTTCATAATAAGCAGCCCAAAACTTGTCCAACAAACCAGCAGAATGAAAACTAATGTCAAAGTTATGATCACCCGAGGAGTAGATGAATGCATATATTTCGGTTGGGGTGAAATGAAGCGATTCAATAATAAGATGTTTTCCCACATAATTTCAGTCCAGGGGTAAGTCCAAACCACCCCTATAATAGAGTCTCACCACAAAATTACTTTCAGCCGCCTCCACCGGCTTGCGAAACAAACCAGCATAGCTAGTAGGCTTGGTCTGAGGCCCAGATTTATCAGGAGCATCAGTAGGTTTAGTCGGTGAAGCAGGTAATAACTTTGGAATGGAAGGAGCAGACATACCTGAGCACAGACCCTTAAACTCAGGAGTGGAGTGGGGCAAGGGCGAAACAAGTTCTGAACCAAGAGTAGAAGCAATAGGAGGTGTTCCAGACTCCGACTGACCAGCAAGCACACTCACAGTGTCTGATGCAGGAAGAGTAACAGGGCATGCCTCACCCTGGGGAACCACCAGCTCAGGTGGAGTAGAAGATTGCAGTCCATCCGCACCAATAGAGAAAACAGTTTGTTCATGATGTGGAGATAAGGACTTTTGTTCTTTGTCAGGAACCCTAGGCAGAGGAATACTCAGGTCTAGAACCCAAATTCCATCTTGAAACAACCAACCAGCTTTAGTGAGAGACTGTTCAGGACGCCACTCAGAAGCAGTGGCAAAAAAAGGTAACAAGGCAGAATCTTGAGACAAATCTGCAGAACCAGAAGGCAAAGAGTGCAAGGCTGAAACATGATGGTCCAGATAATGAAGTGAGCTTTTTTTTTAAAGGCATAACAGTAGGGCTTTGCTCAGTTCATTTACGTTTCTTCTCATCATCCACTACCATAAGTTGTACCTTCTCATTGTCCATATCCAATAAATCCTGCAACTGCAATTCCTGTTGTACCATCACTAAGTGAAGGAGGTCATTCAAGCTTTGCTCCTGTCTTTCCACATCTTGTTTTTCTGTCTCCATTAATTCTTCCATCTCTCCTGCCACAGCAGCACTTCCTCCTCCTCCTCCTCCTCCTCCTCCTCTGTCCTGCTCCCAACTGGGTTCCTCCATTCTGCTTCCAGGAAGTCAAGACCCCTGCTGGCAGAGTAGGGGAATTTCCCTGGTGTCCTGGACAAATTTCCCCCATTTACTAAAGATACCACTAACAGCTTAATCTGGTTCAGTGTCGGTTGGCATACAGTTGCATCCCCCTCCCCCGGAATGACGCTGAAAATAGGCAGAATCATCTAGTCCTCCTCTCCCAGTCAACAAAAACTAAATAAGTAAATAAATATATCCAAAGGATGGCTTGCAAGGGAGAGGTATTACTAGTGGGAGAATTCAATCTACTGGATGTGGATTGGAGCCTCCCTGCAGTGGCAACAGACAGGAGTAAGGACATCCTGGACTCCCTGCAAGGAGTGTTTCTTGGTCAACTAGTTAAGGAACCCACTCATGAGGGGGAATTGCTTGACCTGATATTGACAAATGGGGATAGTGTTGCTAACATCACAGAGGGGGACCACATGGGAAACAGTGGCCACCGCACGGTGTAGTTTAATATAAGAACTGGATCAGAGTCAAACCACAGGAGGACGAGGGTCCTGGACTTCAGGAGGGCTGATTTTAAGAAAATGGAAGAATGCCTCAGGGATGCCCTAGCAGGGATAGGGAAATTGGGGGAAGTCGAGGAACTGTGGGCAAAAATAAAGGTGGGTATTGAAAATGTTACAAACCTCTGTGTCAGGCAGGTTAGCAAAGGTAAGAGAAAAAAATACCACTGTGGTTCTCTGGTAGTGGAAAAAGTAAGAGCAAAAACACTAACATTTGGAAGGTACAATAAAACACAGAAGCAGAAGATAGGGAGAGTTACCAGGAAAAACAAAGGGAGGCCGGGAAGGCAGTTAGGAGAGCAAAAGTGCAAACAGAAGAAATATTGCCAAAATCAGTAAAAAAAAGGGATAAAACAGTTTTTAGATACATAAGGGAAAAGAGAAGGACCAGGGAGGGATAGCAAGGCTGAAGGGGGAAGGAGAGGTTTGTGTGGAAGAGGACCACCAAAAAGCAGACATATTGAACAAATGCATCTGTTCAGTATTTACAGAGGAAGGGATAGGTAGCGGACCAATGATAAAGGACAAGGGCATTAAGGACTGGGAGGTGGACACAAGTCCTTTTACAGAGGAAAGAGTCCTCAAGGAGCTAACACAGTTAAAGGTAGACAAGGCAATGGGTCCAGACGGGGTGCATCCCAGGGTACTGAGGGAACTTGGGCAAGAGCTGGCTGCACCTCTGACAGCCCTGTTCAACCTGTCACTAGAAACAGGGGTGGGGGGGACTGGAGGAAGGCAGACGTGGGCCCACTTCACAAAAGTGAAAATAGGGAGGAGCCAGAAAATTACAAGCCTGTCAGTCTGACCTCAGTAGTGAGCAAGGTAATGGATCACTACTGAAGGAAAGGATTGGGGACTATCTTGTTGCCAGTGGTCTACAGGATCCAAGGGAACATGGTTTCCCAGGAGGGAGGTCTTGTCAGGCAAACCTGATCAAGTTCTGTGACTGAGTGACCAAGGAGGTGGATCAGGGAGGAGCGGTAGATGTAGCCTACCTGGATTTCAGTAAGACCTTCCGACACCACTGCACATAGAAGACTGGTAAGCAAGCTGGCTAGCCTACAAGTAGGTCCTAAGATAGTAAAATGGTTAGAGAGTTAGCTAGGTAATAGGAGTCAGAGGGTGGTGGTAAATGGCATCCGCTCTGGAGAAGGCAAAGTGTCCCGTGGGGTGCCACAAGGGTTATTACTAGGTTCAGTCCTCTTCAGCGTCTTCATCAGCAACATTGCAAAAGGATTGGAAGGGAAAGTGTGCCTGTTCGCAGTATCACCAGCAGAAGAGGGAGGTATCGCCGGCTCAGTGGCGCTGAGAGTTGGGGTGCTGGACAACTTACCTCATGCTACGCCAGCGAACCAGGTTCGGGAGAGACCTCGGGTCATCAGGGTGCCGGCCTGGGGGGGGGGAGGAGGAGCAGGATTGAGCGAGTCTTCCAACTGTTCTCCTCTCCAAGGGGTGGTGGGGGTGGGTTGTTGTCCCTCCCGTAGTCCCATCCCCACTGGGTGGAGGTCCATTGGGGTAATGTAGGTGGGCAGGGATGGCAGTACTGGTGGGTGGAAGAGGCTGAGCTGGTTTATGGTGTACGTGTGTGCCTCCACGTGCATGTACGGCTGTGTGCCTGGGCCCGGGGGGGGTGCGGGAGAAAAACCTACAAAAGCCTATCAAAAGCTGTATTAGAAAAAAAAGAGGGAGGTAATAATGCTCCTGTATAGCTCACTGGTGAGATCCCACTTCAAGTACTGTGTCCAGTTCGGGAAGCCCCATCTCCGAAAGGACATAGATAGGGAGGAGGCTATACAAAGGAGGGCAACCAAAATTGTGCAGGGCCTGCATCAAAAGCCCTATGAAGAAAGGCTTAAATAATTAAATATGTACTCCCTAGAGGAAAGGAGGGAAAATGAGATATGACAGAAGCATTTATATACCTCTCAGGTATAAACAAGGTATAGGAAGGTAGGTAGCATCTTCCAAAGAAAAAGATGCTCATGGACAAGGGGTCACACTATGAAGCTGGGGGGGCTCAGAGGAAACACGAGGAAGTATTGCTTCATGGAGATGGTGGTGGACACTTGGAACAGCCTCTCAGTGGAGGTGGTGGGGCTAGAACAGTTACAGGATTCAAGACTGCATGGGATAGACACAAGAGGATATTAGAAAGACAAGGGGGGATGAATCCAGGAGACCGAGTAGGGTCTGTGGTGGCACTGTAGGTAGGGAAGATAGGGAAGATTGGGTAGGCCATGAGGTCCTTATCTGCTGACAGCTTCTGTGTTTCTCTGTTAATGGATCCTCTGCACATGGGGCTCAGTTCTTGGGAGAGGGTGGGAAACAGCACCTGTGGCATCCTCAGAGCTCCAGGCAGTGCCTGTCTCTCTGTGCCACTGTACATTTTGGGGTAGGCTCAGTTTCCTTGAGTGGGTGGGGCCTCATGGTGTGGTAATGTAGGCCTTAGGGCTAGGACCCCTACCATTTTGCCTGCTGCAGTGGGCAGGTAGCGGGCCCCCTGAGGAAGTTCTATCAAGCGAAGCGCCGGTTTCTGGTACAGCGGGATTTGTACAGTTGAGTGCTCTGTTTAATTGAATTTTGTTTGTATGTTGCACCAATGAATTGGACTTGGGAGTGAGTACCTATGTCTCATGTGAATAATTATCACCACAGAACACATGCTCATTTTAAGAGTACATTTGCTATAGTCTGCATCTGATCAGTGCCTGGGGTCGGCAAGGCCCTTCATTTGCACCCAGCCCTGCATCGGTGAGCGTTGTGTTCACTCTTGTTTCAGCGGCAGGTAGCGGGTGCCTGCTACCTTGTCTAGGGGAGGTAGGCTGGCATCTCCCCATTCAGCATTAAGTTGTGAAATGCCCCCCTGCCATGCCCCGGCTGCTGGTACACTTTGAGAGACTGAGCTGAGAAAACAATTGGCTGTTTAAACTGTGAAGTACCTGTCCTTACTGGCTGAGCTACGTGTGTGAGCATATTAGTACCAGTAAATAGAACAGTTGGAGGGCCCCTGAATTATGGGCAAGAAGACAGACTGATTCCCCTGAAGAAGTGATGTAAGAAACAAAAGAACGTGTGCCCCACTTGGTTGCTTAAAGCCCCCATATTCCTTTTGGGCTATTTGAACTCTGTACCGAGGATTTGAAGCAGGTCTCAAGAACTACAATCTGCCATCCCTATGGGCAAATTGGAGTGCCTTTTGGAGACAAATAGATTGAAATGTGTACCTGGGAAAGACTTTTAGGATCAGACTGTTGCAAAATGTTTCCCCTTAAGAAGATGCTCAAGAGCTGCAAGATAAAAAAAAAAGAATCCTGTTTCAGGCTTTATGTTCTGTGTGGACCTCAGTTAATGTCTGGAGACTGTTTTGTTGCTAACTCTTTTCAGTTGCAGCCCTGATTGACCCAAAAGTGTCTGGTTGCTCCAGAGGTCATCCCAAGTCCCAGGAGGTCAACTAGTTGCATATCATTGTTTGTACACTCCCTTCCCCTTTTTTACCATCTGCATATCCCTAGATAAGGGGAGGAGACTACACATACAAAGATAGTAAAAGTCAGAGAACTGGAGTTGGGTTATCATTTGTCTTTCAAATATAGAATGGACAACCTATTCTCACTCACAAAGCAAATTTTGATATAGTAACTTAAAGGGGAACAGTCAGCACTAAGAGCCCTACACCCAGTCCTCTGTGACTGTACTTAGCCCCAGGAGGACAGTGGCAGGAGCAAATGAAAGATTAGAGCTTATTAACATGCACTGCAGGCTATTGAATCTCCCATCGCAGTAGCCCTGCTCTGATGTTAGCTGAAGCGGATTCTGGAATTTCTGGTTACAGCAAATGTACAGTAGATATTATGCACACTCCCTTTATAGTACAGAAGACATACGCTCCCTATCATCGCATATAGCAGCCGGCCAAGGTGGTTAGAGAAGGGCAGTGCCAGTCGCCATATGGGCTCCTGCAGTGTCAACGATTAAGATAAGTGGAGGGTGGCAGGGTGGGTTGATCAGTGCCCACGGTGCAGGGGGGCCTTTAGACACCAGGGGAAACTTCCGCTGGTATGGCAATGGGGATCAGTCAGTGGGGAGTGTCACTACATGCCAGGGAATATGTGATGTAATATGGTGCCAGTGATCAGAGAGCGGGGGGGGGACCACTGGATACAAGGGAATTATTTTAATCTACCAGGGCTGGTGATCAGAGGGCAGGGGGTACCACTGGACACCAGGGATATTTTTTAAACCTAATGCAACCGAACATTGGAGGGTGGGGACCACTATACACCAGGAAGAGTTTTATTTTTACCAGGGCCAGCAATCAGGGGGCAGGGCACTAGGTACCAGGGACATATTGAATATTACCAGGGCTGGGGATCAGAGGACGGGTGGTGGAGGATCACTAGGCACCAAGGATACAGTGAATATTACCAGCAATGGGGATCAGAGATTGGAGAAGCAATGGACCAGCAGGGAATATTTGCTTTTAACATGGACAGGGATTGGGGGAGACCACTGACCACCAGAGAGCAGGTGTGCTCCCACAACTGCCAATGTGGTTGTTGGCTACAGTGGCTCCGCTGGCCGCTAGGGTTGCCCAAAGTAAGTCAGGCTTCTTCTCGGTGGTAGTTGTGTGTAGTGCAAGGTTATCTGTACTTTTCCCTTTGCACAGCACTATCAGGCTGAATATTGTGTTGCACCAATATTGGGGTCTCAGCCCCTCCCTTTGCCCACTGCATGCATTATTTTTTTGCATGTGGGCTAACCTTTTTAGTGTGTGCAACAGCCCCCTTTAAATATTGTGCTCAGATGCAACCCCAGGCAAACAGGGCGTAATCACGTTATCCACCAGGCAAAGTTTTGAATATCTGGCCCATGAAGTTTTCTGTGATCTCTGTTGATTTCTTAAAATTTATATATATAATTTGTGCTACACTCTACCTTTTCATCAACTTTAGTCATAAAAGCAATATTTACATTTCTGGGAGCTGAGTCTTACTTAAAAGAGAGCCAGTCTATCAAATTTAGAGTTTTTTTTTTTGTTAGATTTCTTTTTTTTATTTTCCTTTTTTTATAAGCAAAGTTTATTAAGATTTTCAATATGGTAAACATGCAACAGAAACAATATTACATAGTACTGTGTACATAAATTCTTGTCTGGGGAAACTCCTCTTGAAGATACAACTGTAAGTAAAATGCGATTATAGTATACCATGAAAACATCATAATTGCTTTATAATAATAAATATAAAACAAACATGCTAGAACTGAATTAAGTTTACTAAACTTAACTTCAGTTATCTTATGCTGCATACATTTATACTGGCTAACATTTAAAAAAGTATAATCTTCTAGGTTATCAATGCATCAGCTACAAACATCTTAGGAATGTCACTATAAAAAGGTATGATGTTATAACTCATAGTTCGCTGGAAGAGAGTGATTAAAGTTGATCAAGTTCATCCAGTTTCAGTTCGAGTGAATGCTATCTTCTCACGTTGCAGAAGAATAAAAAAAACAACATCTACTTTCTAATACATTACATGCAGGTGCACCAGATGGAACAGGATGAGTCAGCCATGTATTCGCAATACATCCCATGCAATATCAACAGGGTTAAGATTTCATGCTTGCCCCATGAGTTACATATGTGTCATGCATCACATGTAGATTTGAAAAGTGAAGTTAGCCCAAGACGTAATCATGCATAGTCTCCTGTATCTGCTATATCACTTGATGGTCCCCTATATCCCTTAAGGCCCTAATTTTGACAGCCAAGGAGACCAGGCTGCTATAAATTTAGTTAAAGTACCCCACGCCTGTAGAGAACTCGAAGATATAAGGCTACAGTAGCCATCTCTTGCACCCGTTATGCAACTGTGGGGCTGTCTGCCTGTCTCCATTTCATGAGGAGCCAATTTTTGGCTTCCAGGGCCACTGAACTGAGAAAAGGTTTGTTAATCTTCTCCTCTGCTGGGGTTGGTCTGGTCCCCCAATATCCAGAATGTAGGTGAGTGTGGTAATTTCAGTGATATAAGTTGCTCTAGGTGACCAATGATGGTAAACCACCATGTTTGCATTGTTGGGCAGACCCATAGGATATGAGGTATGGCTGTAGGTGAGACACTGCACCACCATAACTTGTTCAGTATATTAAGTCCCATGTGGATTAGTTTGTCTGGGGTTCTGTGCCATCTGCCCAGAACTTTTTTCTGAATCAATTGATATTTGAGGTCTGGGGAAGCTTTGTGGGCCTCTGTCCAGCACCTGTCCCAAGCTTTGGGAGTTATATTTGTACTTAATTCCTCTGCCCATTTCCCCTTGTGGTGTTCCCAGCACAGAAGATGGTGTTTTGGATGTTTCTGTAAACCTTCCTAGTTTGCCCTTTCATTTTACTGAGCCAGCCTTCTATTGTTGCCATCATCTCTATCATCTCAGCCTTTCACAGAAGATGATCTGGTGTTAGTCACTTCTGTGGAGCATGCCTTGGTTGTAGGTATTTCCACAGGTCAGTTTTGGGAAGGGATTAGTCACTTTGGAGTTAGGAGAAGAACTTGAGCACTCCTGTCCTAGGGTTTAGGAGATCTGCTTCGAGAGCTATGCCCTGTGGGGCTTTCTTAACATTTTCTGATAGTTTTCCTGACCTTTCCTTTTTTCCCTTGATTTACCCCAGTCCTACTATCACTTGTGTTTAATGGTTTATCATCATAAACCTGAATAGAAGGCACATTGACTTCCTAATCACTGTGTATTCCCTAAGAGTTTGCATGCTTACTACTATCACTAGCAGATTTTAGAATTTCTACGTTGGTAGAATTATGACCACACATCTGGCATCCTTTATGAGTGACAATTGTTTGATTATAAATACTTTAGCTAAGTGCTTGCTTTTTAGTTTGGTGGGGACTACCCAGGGCTTTCTGTAGGTCAGCCACCTCCTACTCAGGTCACACAGGGAAGATTGGGAGCTGCGTGGGTATTTGGCAATGTAAGATGGGCAAAAAAGACTGGCCATGGTGCAAACTAGTGGAATAATACCTGGCCAAGGCTGCAGCAGTGTGGATTGACAACCAGCAAACAGGAAAGGGACCTGGGGGTAATAATATCTTATGACCTAAACATAACATAGCATTGTGTAAAGGCTGTGGGGAGAGCCAGTGGGATGCCTGGGTGCATAGGGAGAGGTATCACCAGCAGAAAAAAGGAGGTAGTGATACCACCGTACAAATCATCGGTGAGACCCCATCTGGAGTACTGTGTCCAGTTCTGGAGGCTCCCTCTCCGGAAAGACATAGGCAGAGTAGAGGCAGTTCAGAGAAGGGCAACAAAAGTGGTGCAGGGTCTGCACCAAAAGTCATATAAGGAGAGGCTAGAAGATCTCAATATGTATGCCCTGGCTGGAAGGGTGGAAGGGGGGGAGGATATGATATAGACCTTCAAATACTTCAAGGGCATAAATAAGGTACAAGAGGGTAGCATCTTTCAGAAAAAAAAGATGTTCAAGAACTAGGGGTCATGCCATGAGGCTGGTGGGGGGGGAGGGGTTAGAACCAGGGAAACGTGAGGAAGTATTTTTTCACAGAAAGGGTGGTGGATGCATGGAACAGATTTTCAGTGGAGGAGGTGGTGGGAGAGAAAAACATAGGAGAATTCAAGAATGCATCACTCAATCAATCAATCAAAATCTTTATTTATTCAGGCGAACATCATTGAGCGTAGCTCATTTACAAGATGGACCTGAGTGGTCATACAAATAAGGGTACAAGTTTTTTTACAAAGACATGAGAATAGCATAACATTAGTACAATCAAATAAATAAGAGATATGTACAAAATTTACAGATATACAAGGCACAGTAAAATAACTTAACCTGTAAAAATGAAGAGGATAATAGATGTAGCAGGGATAATAATGCATGGGATGGGCACAAGGGAATCCTAGCAATAGGAAAGAGAGCGTAAAACCAGAGATCAAGTAGGATCTGCGGTATTGCAGTAGGTAGGGAAAATGGACAGCCTAGGTGGGCAAAGTGGTCACTATCTGCTGTCAGTTTCTATGCTTCCATGATTGAAGTCCTCCACAGGGACAGGAGTGGGGGACTTTGCCCTCTATAGCTAGTCAGATTCAAGGAGAGTTGGGACTAGGGGCTCAGGAACTGGATTACAGTAGGGAGTTTGGCAGCTTGCTGGTAAGGGGGTTATTTTTGTGAACTAGGAGAAATAAGCTGTTATGAAGCTGGACTCTCACTGCAACTTCCGTCTCTCTAGCCTGAGCCCGAAGAGCCACACAGGGATCCCAGCAGCAGCAGTTGCAAATTAAGGGAAGGGGAGGGACACAAGGGTATGGGTTAGGGAGGGCTTTCTTCTTGGCCCACTAGCAGGGTCCTTAAAACTGTACTGGGTGGGGGAAGTTCTCTTCTGTTTTCAGATGCGGAGTCAGATGCAGAACCAGAACGTTTGATTCCATCTCAAATTCTGACTCTATGTCTTAGCTGGCAGTGGAACAGAACCAGAGGTGGAACTGGAAGTTCTAATTATTCAACATATGCACGATGGAATGGAATGGAACCAGCAGATTCTGTGCAACCCTATGACATCTCTCTTCAGCCTTCTGAATGTCATTTGTTACCTTAAAGGAGAACTATGCATATTGAAATGCTACTCTCTCCATAAGTAATGGCCACGACTAATATTTGTATGCAAAAATATAATTTTCCATGTACCCTTAAATAGTTTAAATCATCCTGTAAATACTTTGCTGGAGCTTCTTGTTTCCAAGGCTTCCTGTCACCATCTCATAGACAGCTGTCTGGTGCCTCTCTGGCTATATGAAAATGTGCCCTACCGACTCAAACATTAGTCAGCAGGGAACACTAGCATGTAGCAGATGAGAGCGAGAGAGCAGTTTACCATGAGATGGTGGCAGGCAGCCTTGTAAACAGGAAGTTGAGGTGGAGTATTTATGAAATGATTTAGACTATTAAAAAGTACATGAAAAAATTATTTTTTTTTTGCATAAAAAATGCCAGTTGAGGCCTTTGCTATCATTGGGGGAGGGCAGTTCAATGGGCAAAGTTTTCCTTTTTTTTTTATAATTTTTGTTTATTCAAAACCTATTTTACCAGCTATGCAAACAGAGCCCAGGAGGCTTGTTTCCAGTTGTGACCGTGGAGGGGGGAGGACAAGGAAGATCATAGGGAATAATTACATTCACTTAGAGAATACATAGTACAAATGAGATACAAAAAGTACATAGTGCAAGTAGACACATTGACAAAAGAACCACCGAATGACTGCAGGTGTAAGTATGTAAGGGTGCTCAGTGCAGGTAAACTTGAGTTATGTTCACAATTGGGACAGAAAGAAACATCTGTAATAGCTAAGCACAAAGATTATATTACATACCAAACATCAATGACTAAGGCACCTGAGCCTAAGGTGAGCTGTTGGCTGCTGGGGCTGGTATTAATGACTTGGTGGGGGGATCCAAAGAGTGTCTAGAGCAGTTGTGGAAGGACAGCGGAGAGTTGTAGTGTGCTGATAGAAGTTAGTTGAGGTTGTGATCTTGGCAGGGAGGCAGTTCCCTATGTTGAGGATCCTGTAACTGGTGGAGGCTTGCCCTAGGTTTTACCTAGAGTGCAGGATTTGTGGTCAGCAGCCATCCTCTGACCTGAGGAAATAAGATGGATTAGATGAGGGGGAGAGTAGATTAGAGTGGTAGCTTGGCAGTTTTCCTGCCCAGTACTTGACTCCCACTAGGGTGATATGCAATGATTGTCTCACGGGGGATGCCCATCCTAAGTCATTATACATGAAGAAATGGTGAGTTCAGGGAGGACAAGACAGTACAAATCTACACAGGGCATTAAATAGTGTGATAAGTTTGACTAGGGAGGAGGGGTAGTGCTGAAATCGATAATGTCCCCATAATCTAGCAGAGGAAGGACTGAGCATTTGACAACCTGTTTCCTGATCTTTAGCTGGAGGCAGCTCATGATCCTATACAAAACACCTGGCTAAACTGCCTCCGTTACATGCCAGGAGTCATCAAGATGCTGATCCAGGTGGAGACTTATATATTTGCATGTGGAGACAGTCTAGACAATCACCTTGGAAAGAATATAGGTTCAGTGTGGAGGGAGGGGGGGGAGCTTAGCCATTATCTGGAGCCAAACAGCATAGAGACTGTTTTCTTTTGGTTCATGGCAAGCTGATTGTCCTGAAACCATGTTTGCACTGTTTGGAAATCCTACTGCAGGGACTCCATGATGGAGGGGGTGGAAGGGCCAGATGTAGAGATGATAGTATTGTCAGCATGTATGGGGATGCTGCAGGTAGAGAGAGCTAATGGGAGGTTGTTGATAAAAACTGTCAAAAGCAGAGGCCCCAGACAGAGCCTTGGGGGATCCTGAGGGTGACCAAGAAGAAGTGCTGTAATGGGGATGCTTAAAATGGAAGTCTAAATGGACAAGAGTTATGAGCTGATATTGGAGAAGGTTTTTTGAGATTTGGGGAATAAATAGATCAGTTTAGAAGTGTGGGCAATGCAGACAGCAAAGATACAGGTCAATACTGCTTGACATCCTGTTTGTAACCACCTTTATGTAGGAGTGTGCCCTTAGTACTTTTCCAAATTGCCAGAAGACAGACTAAAGAGAAACAGATTAATGATGATGGTAATGGGTGCAGCAATGACCGGAGTCGCTAGCCTAACCAAATTTGGTTCAATGCTATCTGACTTATACAGTAGGAGTGCAGGCTAATCTAGACCTTGAATACTTCTGCAGAGTTTAGTAGCTGAAGGTAAATGCTCAACGAAAGTGCGCTGGCATGAAATGGGAAGCCCTAAACAATATAGCTTGATATATGTCCTCCTCCCATCAGCAGCAGGTAGTCACCACAGTCAGGCACTTGGTGGCAGGAAACTGCTCAATAAACTGCTGACCCTCCAGGGTCTAGGAGTATTATAATCTCAGATGGTCACACTAGTCATCTGCAAATTGTGCTAACAAGTGCTTTGTAGCTGCATGGTGTTGCGTACTCGCTGACTTCTTAATTTTACTTGATTTAACTCTGTAAGCATAGTCCGTGGCGCTATTTCTTTCACTGCTATTTTCACCTAGGTTAGAGTAGCCTGTGATGTTATATTTACTATTGTCTTATCCTAGATTGATTGACTGAGTTCTTTGTTGCAGCTTCCCCCGTTATACCAAGGTGTCATGCTAGTTAGACTTCAGAGTGCCCATTTACCTGCAGTGTCACTTCAGTTATTTTAGTTATCTCTCTGCAATTTATTTATTTTATTATATGTGCCCGCCCAGTCAAGTGTAGGAAACTAGTTTTTTCAAAGGCTATGTCTGCAATTCAGTGGGTGGGAGCAACCAACCATGCCCCCTGCATGAGCTAGCTAAGTCAGCTCCTTCCAGCCTCATTCAGAAGCACTTTTCCTTTGCTGCAGCCGGGGGCTCTGCCCCCCTTTCTCCCAGTGTTTGTCTCCCACCTTCCTTTTTTAATTTTGTTCTTTCTGCTTGGTTTGTGATTTTCTGGCTTTCTATGTCAGTACTTTGCTTTCTACCTTTCTGGCTACAGTCCGTGCTTCTCTCAGTCACCTTTTCCTGCTGCACTCCTGTTCTCATGTCCCTTGTGGTTTTTTTTTTCACTTTTGGTTTTTTTTGGGCCTTCTAGTTTTCCCAGCATCCTTTCTTCATCTATTGCTTTTGACTTGTGTTTTTCAAGCTCCCATTTTGCTGTTTTTCCATGCCTGTAGCAATCTTTCAGTTCAAATCCATTCCTTAAATGTTTCACCTGGCTCCTAGCCAGGCAGCCACTCCCTTTGGGGTTCTGTTGCTGTTCACTTCAGCAACTACTGCTCCCTAGTTTTCAGTTCCCATATGCTCTTGCCTTCCCTAACAGTTTCATTTTTCGTTTCTACTTCCTCAGCTTACCTGACTTGCAGTGCTTCAGCAACTAACACTAACCTCTCTTGTGGAACTGGTTGGCATGCATTCCTCACTCAGTCCAAGCTCGTTTCTTTCAGTCTCATTCATTTCATTTTTTATTTTTAACATGGAAATGAACTGGGCACAGCCCTTTTTCAGTCATGTCTGACAAAAAATTACAATACTGGACAATACAATAAACAACATATCAAACTAGACAAAATCAGTTTACATTACATGAACAGGAATTAATGTTGTCATAAAATTTCTTCAACAAGATTTTAAAGTGCTTAATATTATTTGCAGTTTTGATCAATGCTAACAAACTGTTCACAATGGAAGGAGCATACCAGGTGAAAGACCTTTTACTTAAGGCCAGCTTTGGAGTATAAAGAGAAAAGGGGGTATCTGTTTTGTTCCTTGTCTGATAAGGACATATATTTTGTGTACATTTTGTAGAAAGGAAATACGGAGTTGAACTTTGAAAGACCCTAAACACAAAAACAGCAGCATAGTACTCAGTTCTTAAATGTGGAGATTTAGCACCCTAGTCATCATTCGATGTCTCAATCAGTCATTCAGCCTTACCTACATTTTGTTTCTCCCATGTGCTTTTGACCACTGGGCTTCGCCATTGGCCTCCGTCCCATTACTCCTGCATTCAGATGCGTGCCAGCCACAACCATAGCATGGCTTCCTGGGATCTGCCCTTTAGGCTAATGGTCTAGCTCCACCCCCTTGAAGTCCACACCTTGACTGTGAGTCCCTTGTCTGGGCAGGATCCTTCTCTTTCTGCCCTTTGGGTGAGAGTGTCCTCTGCTCTGGGAGAAGCTTTAGCCATGCAGATCAACTCAGTGGCACCTCCTGATGTAGTATTTAAGACTTCAGCTGCCAGAGAGTGGGGCTTCTAAGTCCACAGAGGCTCCTTTAGCTGTGCGGACCAAGTTGTCAGCATCTTTGAAAGCTATTCCCCCTACAGCCACCTAAGGTTCACCTGGTCTCCACTTCCTTCCCTTCCCCTGCCCCTCAAGGGTGAAGATTATATAACTCCAAGTCCCGGTCCCTCAAGGGCTTTACCCCCCAATGGTTTGGCTTCCTCTCAAGGCCTCCCCTAACAGAGGCCAGGTGAGTGTCTTTCAGCAGTTGTAGCTCTTCTCCTCCTCCTGCCTTGTGAGGTGGGCCTCAGCACAGGGAACCTCCTTTAGCTGCAGAGATTGGCTTGCAGCACCCCAACAACTTTCCTGTTAGAGGGATAGAGTGAGAGTCCTTCCTTTAAAAAATTTCTCCCTGAATTGGGCCTCTAAATTGCAGTAGCTGAGCTGTCACTGATTTTTCCCAGTCCTGGAGAGAAGGCAACCAAGGCCTTGAATCCCCAGAGATTTCCCCCTCATAGGAGTTTTTTTCTCTCCTCCATGCTGAAAGTCATAAACACTAGGTAGTCTCCGCAACAGGTGGTCCATACTGTAGTACATTCATATTAATATACCATTTCCTCAGGTAGGTTTCCGCTGTTGGTTGAGTTGGATGGTGGCCTTCCTTCCATTGCCATTCCCTCTCTCCTTACAGAAGTCATACCTCTCTCCTATCAGTTCTGATATTTGCCAGTCATTACTAGTTGCTATCAATTTTCTCACTCAGGATCCATGTTACTACTTGCTGCTAAGTTCTTTTTGGGGCTCCTTCCTAAAGTACCTTTAGCTTAAAGGAATTATGTCCCCATGGCACCTCTGGGGTGGAACCCTCCTCAAGAGGATTCCTTGCCTTCACAGTACCCCAAAAGGGTGGTAGTTCCCTGTGGAAAAGAGAGTGTGAATGACCAAAGTATTCACCTATAACAAGCAACAACTCATTCATTCAAATACCATCAGACCATCAACAAAGTTGTACAAGCATAACTCCTCATTAAGTTGTATAAGTCCATTGAATCAGTTTTTTCACATTCCAGTATGCTTTGCTCCTCCTTCTGCCTACCCATCATGCTTCTCCTACCCCTGTTATGACTTCTGTCCCTCTCTCCTGCACCCTGTCTTCCCTTCCCCCATGTCCACCCCTTCTCCTCATAGAAACATAGAAACACAGAATTTGACGGCAGATAAGGACCGCTTGGCTCACCTAGTCTGCCCATTTTCCCAACCTACAGTAATACCGCAACCCTACTTGATCTCCAGCTTTACCCTTCCTTTCCTAACCACTACTCTGTCTATGTCTTTCTGGAGATGTGGTCTCCAGAACTGGACACAGTAGTCTAGATGAGGTCTCACCAATGATTTATAGAATGGAATCACCACCTCCCTTTTTCTGCTGGTGATAGCCCTCCCTATGCACCCTGGCATCTCACTGGCTCTCCCTACTGCCTTGTCTGCACTGTTTGACCACTTTTAGGTCATCAGATATGAGTACCCACAGTTCTCTTTCTTGCTTGGTGGTTGTCAGTATCACTCCCCTCTGTACTCCGCCTCTGGGTTTCTGTGCCCCGAGTGCATGATTTTGCACTTCTTCACATTGAAACTTAGTTGCCACACTCTTGACCACTCCTCAAGCCTTATTAGATCCCTCTTCACCACCACCCCTGGAGTGTCTACCTTGTTGCAGATAATTGTGTCATCTGCAAAAAACACATATCTTCCCTTCTAGCCCTTCTGCAATGTTGCTAATGAAGGCAGGACTGGTCCCACTACTGATCCTTGTGGCACTCTGCTAGTCACCCTCCCTTCTTCAGAGTGAACTCCATTTACCACCACCCCATCGCCTATCCCACAACAAATTTCTTACCCAGTTTACCAACTTGGGACCCAGTCCCACCCTCACCTCTTCTCCAGTCCCCATTCACCCCATCTGTCTCATCTCCCTCTCTCTCAACTTTGAAACACCTCTCTATACTATCCTTCTCATTCCTCCTCACACCTCATGCTCCTCATCTAAGCTCTACTGTCAACGTAAATCTCATACCCCTTTACTCCTCATCATCCTTCTGCTTCTGCCATTACGTAATACTGATCTTAATCCAGGTTCCCCACCCTCCTTCCCTCACACGCTCCTAAATGGTTGAGTGTTTTGCATATAAATGCCAGGTGCCAACTCCCTAAGCTTGATCTGCTTACACTGTGTATCTTGCATTACCTACCTCATGTTTCATAAAAACAGAAAATCCCCACCCATTCAATTTCCAGGGCATTCCCTAGGTTTAAAGGTTTCTTCCTCTATTTTCCTTTAACCCCTATGGCTCTACCACTTGGTATGCCCTGTCACTAACACACTCTTGTGCAATGGCACAGCACCAACAACATGGGAGACCTTCTCGAATTAAGCTGGATTGCGATGATCTCCCTTGTTTTCCTTTTCTTCCGCTGAATACCTCGATAGTGGTGGTTAAGACCCTCCTTCATATTTTTTTTTTGCCTACTTTATTGGACACATTCAAAGGGTGAGGATGTATGGGAAGGGAGGAGGGAGTGCTCTGGAGAGGGTGTTGCTGGTATACTGAACCACATCATGTTCTGGAGATTAGGGGGGTGGTACCTGTTTCTGTTTTCCCTAGTTGGAGTTTGATATCATCGTTTTGCTTATCCCCCTCTTTCTGAGGGGAGCAGAACTGGGCACTTAGGGGTTCACTCTCCACTCTGAAGTTTCTGGTCTATGTCTAATTTGTAATATCTCAGGGGGAGGGTGTTTGTAAATAGTTTGTATGTTGGTGATTTTTTGGCATTTAAGGATGGGAAAATTGTGACTTGGCACATGCTTATTGAATGGACTACGGGGAGGGAATGGGGTGGATGTTTTTTGGGATTACCATTAGGTTTCTGGCTTGGACAGAATACCCATTATTTGGAACTATAGATACCTGGTCTGTTATTAGTGATCTCTCAGCTTATACTGTTTTTGGGTTTGTTTGGTGGATAAATGGGGAGGGCGGTGGGGTGGGTTGGAGTGTGCCACATTGGGGACAATTGCTGTTTGTAGCCTTACACATAACTGCTTTTTGTTTTACTCAACATGGCAAGTACCATACTTACAGTTGTGACGTGAAATGTCCGAGGAGTGCGTGGCCCCACCAAACGGGTTCAAGCTCTCAAACACTGTAATCTTCTCCAAGCAAATATCATTTTCCTACAGGAGATTCATCTTCTGATCCAAGAGGCTCATTGGTTACGTCGACAGGGTGTGAGTCAGGTCTTTGCTGCCGGTGACTATTCCTCGAGTACAGGGGTGGCAATCTTCATTATGGGGAATGTCTCCTTTCAGGTGGATTTCTCTCTAATAGATCCAAGAGGTAGATACCTGCAGGTCAAGGGCCTTCTCAACTGCAAAGAGGTAGTTCTAGGCAGTATATATGGACCGGCAGGGGGGACATCCCTTTCCTTATGGACCTTGTGGACAAAATTGCACTCCTACTACCCACTCCCTTAATTTTAGGTGGCGAATGGAACATCCCACCCACACAGGACCGCGACCGGACCTATTTACCGCTCAAACCTCCCCCCCCAGAGAGCTCTGGGAGACTTCATGGACATGCTGGGCTTATGTGATCCATGGCGTGTCCTTAATCTCTCCCACCGTCTCTTTTAATTTTACTCCCCCCCTCCATCAGTCCTGGTCCTGCCTTGATTACATTTTAATCAGTCTTCCCCTACTTCCCAATCTTTGCCATTCAGGTATCGAGCCAATTGTTATCTCTGATCACTCTGTGGCCTGGATAACAATCTCACCTGACTTGGACATTCAGAGGAACACCACCTGGAAGTTAAATACCTAACTTCTTAAGGATAAATGTATCACTTCTAGGATGCAATCTCTCATTCAGACTTTTACGGAATTTAACTGGGATTCTATCCCGAGGATAGATCAGGAATGGTGCACCCTCAAGTGTTTCCTGTGAGGTGAGTTTATTAAACTCACTTCCTGCAGGAAGAAGCAAACAGAATCCCAGGCTTTGTCCCTTCTCTCACAAATCTGGACCTTAGAGTCGTCTCTCTCCTCTTTGACCTCACCCGACTCTTTAGAAGCCCTACTCTCTTTAAGGAATCAGTATGTTGACCTCCTCTGGGAAAAGGCAGAATATGCCATCTTAAAGACTTGGTCTACATAAGTAGATCAGGGCAAAAAGGTTGGGAGACTACTGGCTCTCTGCCTACGGAAATTGGAGAGCTCCAGGCTCATTCCCTCAATCACTGCTCCTGACGGTACTAACAAGACTCTTTCTAGGGAAGTAGCCTCAGTTTTTAAGGTGTTCTACCATCAGCTTTATGGTAAACTTCCTTTGCCCCCAAGATCAGAGGAGACTGAGGATTACTTGGATGCCCTAGACCTCCCACACCTTCCTGAACACCACCAACTTTCCTTATCTTCCCCAATTTCTCTCTCTGAAAGAGGAGAGGCCATCAAAGATCTGGCCCTAGATAAAGCCCCAGGTCCTGATGGCTTCCCCTCCAATTTTAATAAGACTTTCTCTCAAGAACTGGCTCCTCTCCTGCTCCGCTTGTATATGTACATTTTAGAAGCTGACTCTCTTGATCCAGCACTTCTGGAAGCCACTATTGTTCTTCTCCTCAAACCAAATAAACCTCCCTCTCAACCTGATAGCTACCAACCCATCTCCCTCTTAAATTGTGATGTCAAAACTCTTACAAAAATCCTCTCCTCTATGATAAAGAAAGTTTGGTTACATCTGCTTAGTCCTGAACAAGTGGGATTTGTTCCCGGAAGATCTTCCTCAGACCACCTACATAAACTAAGTCATATTTTTCAAGTAGCCCAATCCTCTCCCACTCCCATGGCTCTAGTCTCACTTGACGCTGAAAAAGCCTTTGATAGAGTGGACTGAAACTTTTTATGATCCACCTTCCAAAAAATGGTCTTTCCCTCTGTCTTTTTGAACTGGATTGAAGTCATCTATTCCTCCCCTTCAGCCAGGATATATTGTAATGGTTCCCCCCCCCCCCATTTCCCCTCTACAAAGATACCAGACAAGGTTACCCTCTGTCCCCCTTTCTTTTTAATTTATATCTGGAACCTCTCCTCAGATACCTCAAGACAACTCCCCAGATTCGAGGTATTTTGGTCAGAGGCTCCGAACTCACTCTCTCCGCATATGCGGATCATATCCTTCTTCATCTGGAATACCCCTCTACCTCACTCGCAGGAGCCCAGACAGTGACTTCCCAGTTTGGCCTGCTTTCCAATTATAAATTGAATCTCAGTAAAACTGAAATCTTCCCCCTTAACCACTTCACCCATAGGACTGACTTTACCCAGTTTGGTATAACTTGGTCCCCTAAATACCTCAGATATTTAGGAATATCCCTATCTACAGACCCATCTCTAACTAAGAAGCTGAACCTTGAGGACCTGATAGTTATACAGCAGGGCTTCCTTAGGTGGGAATCCCTTCCACTATCCCTTTGGGGCCGTATCAATATTATTAAAATGAATGTCCTTCCTCAGGATTTTAACCCCTTAAACATGTTGAACATTTGGCTCCCTCTTTCATTTTTCAAATACATTCACTCTCTTATCTCCAATTTCATATGGTTGAACAAGACTCCCAGGTGCTCCTTCCTGAAGTTAAGTCTTCCTAAGGAATCTGGAGGGCTTCACCTTCCTAATTTCCTCCTTTATTACTGGGCCAGTCATTTTTCCAAATGTGCTAAGTGGCTCTCCATAACAGAAGGAGACCACAGCCCACTCTGGTTGCCAATAGAGATCCAAATTATGCAGCAACATAACTTGTCCCCTCCACTATACTGTATCTAACATGGAGGGTGTTACCAGCCACTGTTAGAGACTCCACTATGGGCACCTCTATCCGAGTCTTTTCCCAGTTGTGCTCCTTATTAAAGATTTCTCTCTCTAAGGATTCTTCCCAGTTAATTACCCTTAATCCAATCATTAAGATTGGGGGCAGAGCCCTCGTCCCAGAGTGGTTGCCTCAAGTTCTTGGTACCATGGTTGCTGACTTTTACTCCCAGGATTCCCTTCTCCCTTCCCCAGACATCTTGCAAAAATTCAATATAGGAAAATCACAAATTTTCAAAATTTTCCAACTAAGACATCTAATAGTTCAACTTTTTGGTACACGGCCCAAACCCTCAGCCGTATTCCCCATACTCTCCTGGTTCTCGGCCTTAGCAAATCTTCCTCATGTAATCTTGAGTATGTATTTATATCTCATATCTATTCTTCACCCAGATCCTCTAGTGGGTTCCAAAGTCCGGGACTCTCTCCTACCTGATAGTCCCCTTCACTGGGCACAAATATGGAAAGATCGCCATATATATAATACCCAGGATAAACTTTGGCTTACCCAATTTCACCTTCTTAACAATATGTATTATACCCCGGTCAAAATGGCTAAAATGGGTCGCCTCCCCTCACCTGTATGTTCCAGATGTGGAAACAGGGCAGGAAACATATTACATATATTCTGGTGTTGTGAGAAAATCTCTTCCCTCTGGCATACTATTCAAGCCAAACTAGACCCCCTGTTGGGACTGGATAGTCTGTTTAGAGTGGAAATTTGCATTCTAGGTGCCTACTCCAGCATCAATGTTAAAGAAAGGAGTTTCCACATGGCAATTATATTGATGGCTGTTAAGAAACTGGTTCTTAGGCACTGGATGGATCAGTTGTCTATTTCTTACAATGTGTGGCTCTGTGAACTCACCGTATATCTCCAGACTGAACGTTTAATTGCCAGCACTCGTAATAGATTAAAACTTTTTGACAAAAAGTGGGGCAAATTATGTGCTTTGTACCTACATTGATAATTTATGACTCCTCTGCTCTTACTGGTTTTACCTTGCCTGTTGTATAAGCTTGTGGCTAATTTGTTATATTTTGCGGCATACTCCAGGGAAGTGGGAGGGGGTAGGGGGTTAGGGATAGAGAAGGGGCATAATTTGCTCTATACAGCGTTTATTTCCATGTTATTGTATCCATGATATTGGTTATCATTTTCTAAAATCTTAATAAAATTTTTAATTAAAAAAAAAAATAAAATCAGAAAATGTCATCAGAAAAGGCCATTGGTCCATTCAGTCTGCCCTGTTTTACCCTATCCTACCCCAAGACCTATTGTCTAGTCAGAGTTATTGCCCTCACCTCCACCCTTGCACTATTGCTTCCACCTGTGTAACTATTGTGCCGTTTACTCAGTCCCAGTTGTGTTTGAAACCATTAATGGTTCTTGCACTCACCAAATCTGTTGGTAGGCTTTTCCACAGTTCAACCACTCTCTCTAAAATAAAACTTTCTGAAGTCCCTCCTGCATCCCCCTGCCAGCTTCCACTCATGTTCTTGATTCGCCATTCCTGCTAAATGTTTCCTCCCAATCTACCTTGTTCATTCCTTTTAGGAACTTGAAGGTCTCTATCATCACCCCTCTCCTTTCTAGTCTCTAGCAAATATATGTTCAGAGCTATAAGCTGATCCTCTTAGGATCTGGCCCTGAATTATTTTGGTTACCCTACACTGTATCGTCTCTAGCCTGCTTTTATCTTTTGTTAGTAAACACACCTGTGAACATGTGCACAAGGAGAGAGAGTGGGTGCTTGCCTAAATGAGACAGACACAAAAGAAACAGGAAAGGCAGCATTCGAATACAAATACAATGTTACTTAAAAAAAGTCAAGCCAGCCTTTGTAAAGTAGAACAAGTCGAACCCACTGCACTTACCCCAACGCTTCACATCTATAGTGTGACACTTCGTCATCAGGCCTTTCCTGTTTCTTTTTTGTCTTTTCTTAGGTGGGGACTGCAGGCCTGGGCACAGTATTCTCAATGTGGCCTCACCAGTGATCTATGGAAAGGTAGTATAACTTCTTCCCTCCTACTGTTGAACCACATCTCAATACACCCCCAAATTTTGTTTGCCTTGTTGTAGGCCTCGTTGCATTGGCTAGATTGTTTTTAGGGAGTTGCTTATGATGACTCCTGGATCCCTTTCCTCAAAGGTAGTGTCCAGCTTAACCCCTCCCATTCAATATTTTGTCCTAGGTTTCTTTCAATTGCCAGACTTTGGACCACCTCTCTGACCTTTGCAGGTCCCTCTGCCACTCCCTAACCCTTTAATTGCTGTCTACCCTGACACAATGCTTAGTGTCATCTACAAAGGGACACATCTTGCCCTGTATTCCTTCCATGTCACTGATGAACATATTGAAAAGGACTGGTCCCAGTGCTGAACCCTGTGGAATCCCACTCGTGACCTCCCTCTGCCATGACTTGATCCTCTTTACCACTACCCTCTGATCTCCCCCTAGCCAGCTTCCCACCCATCTAACTAGAATGTCTTCATGGAAAAAATATACAGAGTAAAAACTGACTATTTTTAAAGTAAATGTGTGCACTGTCCATATGGGCTTCACAGCCCACTGCTCTGTGGCGGTGATAGTCCCTTGGTGGCAAAATTTTACTTTTTAATGCACTCCTGCAAGGAAGGGAAGGGATCATAATGCTGGCCAAACTGGCTGCCAGCCGATCCTTTTCCACTTCCCGGTCCACCCGCTCTGCCCCAGCGCTTCCCCATATTGTGACATTTAACCAGGGAGAGCACAGGATACAAGTCTATGGGGCTCATTTTCAGAACAAATTTATAGACTTTTAAGCAAACCTTTGAGAAAAATGAAAGCCACCGCTCAACTAGTAGGAACCCTACTAGTTGAATGGTGGCTTTCATTTTTCTCAAAAGGTTGCTTAAAAGTCTATAAATTTGTTCTGAAAATGAGCCCCATAGACTTGTATGGGCCACATCCACCACGCTTTCCATGGTTAAACATCATAATATGGGGGAACGCAGAGACGGAGCAAGTGGACCAGGAAGTGGAAAGTGATCGGTTGGCTGCCAGTTTGGCAAGCATTATGATCCCCTTCCTTCCTTGCAGGAGTGCATTAAAAAGTAAAATTTTGCCACCCAGGAACTATCACCGCCACAGAGCAGTGGGCTATGAAGCCCAAAACTGTGTTGGAAAACGTCACACATTTACTTTAACAATTAGCATTTTCTGACTGCTATTTTTAGCACTGCTAGCTCTTTAATATCAAAGCCGTATGCTAGCAAAGATTACGTTTATAACCTCATCCCCTCCAGGAGTGGCACTTACCTGGATTGCTGTGTTGTCACCATCTCAAAGGCTTGCTAGTGTGCTACTGCTGTTGGCTTTCTGCTCGACCACATGCATGGTAATGAAAAAGAGCACAGTTGTGCTGTGGATTGTCTGCACCTCCTGCTGCATCAGTTTTCACAGCTGTGGCCTCTCTTCAGATCCTGGTCCCCTGATTCTGGTGAGGGGACTGGGAAATAAACACCTGGACACCTTCTCTGTTTGGTGCCTTCTGTGCCATGCCACTATCTGAAGCCAATGGCACCACAGTGAGAGTGCATGTTGCAAGGGGTTTCTCTGAAGCACTCCTTGCTTCCACACCATAGCTAGTGATATACTCCTCCACCCCGTAGGGGCTGCAACTACCTTGGGGGCCAGCACATTTTGGGAGAATGAGAAAAAATATAATATAAAGACTTTGGAGTACAAGGATCCCTTAGACATGGGCGCAGCCATTTTGATGCCCTCTGACCCCACAGCTCAACCAATCAGAGGGATAGAAAACCCTAGGCAGCCCAGCAACAGACAGAAATGGATAGTGAGAATGTGATTACATCAGAGGCCCTCCTAAAATGACTGGTGAGCATAAAGAGACAATCAAAGTGCAGCACAGGGCAAAAGGACGGATGAACAGCCCTGCCTAACCAGTGACATGCTGAATTGGGGAGAGACGTTTCTAGGCTCACAAGGAGCTCGTGGCAGCATGACAGAGACACTGTGGTGGTCAGGCCACTGATGTGGGACTGAGCAGGTGGCCTAGCCAGGCTCTAATCTAGTAAACCTCACCCAGAGTTTACTGATCCACAGTTCTGTGATCCTTATCCCAGGATCATATGGTGTGAGAGACTGTGTCAGGGAAGGCACCTGTATAAGTAAAAGCTGTGAAAACATGCCAGAAGAGCATCGACTGGGAAGCCATCGATAGTCTGTGCAAGAAGGGCACCTGTAGAACAAGGCTGCTGTAAGAGAATCCAAGAGGTTCAAAGTACAGAGAAAGCTGTTGAGCTAAGGATTCAGAGACAGTCTATCTATACCTCTATCAAGCTTCTGTGGAGCCAGGTAGGGGGCCTGCGAGCTCTTAACAAGTGAGGTGAATTGGGGAACAGGGAGTCTCAGGTCATGTGCCCTGAATGGTTCTGTGTGATAACGGTGACCGCAGAAGGTGAGAGTACATTCAAAAAACTGTTTCAGCGATGTACACTCTACAGTACAGAAAGGGTGCCTTGAGACATGTTTCTTTTTTTGTTTATGCAGGGGCTGTGCCCTGCACCTCCTAATAAAGGATTCTCAACTCCAGGGGGGTGCATGTCGGAGGAAGGTGCAAAGCCATAAAAAAAAATTTAAGCTGGGCGTGCAACAAAACAAACACGCACCCAGACCCGAACCTGGCACCCTTGAAACCCTAGCCTGCCACCCACCCACCACGCCACAGGGCCAACTCGGCAACCCACCACTGCACTACGTCTCACAAACCCTCTCTCCCCTTCCACCCATTGCACAGCGTGCTCGCTTCCCCCCATGTTTGTGTGTACATATAGTTACAGGATGTCACTATAGCCATATTCGGCCCCCTGTCCAGTAGCCCTGTGAATAGACGCCGCTATTGAGTCACCCTTTTTGTAAGCACTCAATAAAGGATGTCCTTATGACAGGATACCACCATGAGTATGTGGGTACTCTAGATCCAGAGGGAGTTGGGCAGAGGGGGTCATTCCTGGGGTCTGGGCTCCTTGGAAACCATGAAGCTACTGCATAGTGCTCCTGTGTGCTGTGATTGTTGAACCAGAAGGGCAGTGCTACTGCAAAGTGTCTGAGAGAGTTCCAAGTGTTTCACATCCAGATAGCTGGGGCCTACCTCAGAATGCTGCCCAACCTGCTTCTGTGTGCTGGTTCCCACCTTGTCTGAGCTGTTACACCCTTGGGTCACATGAGGCCAGCGCTGCTGACTGGGGTCTTTTGTATGTTTCCTATATAGATTACAGTAACCTAGTTTTTTTTTTTTACTCTTTGGTAACCAGGTAAGGCCCACTAGGCACAATACCTGTTTTCACTGGTGACTCAGGAGCACTGCGGAGGTTACGTGACTTGCTCAGGATCACACAGCATACAAGTGCAGGCTGTGGGAATTAAACCCAGGTCAACTCGATGTACCAAGCTCATTTGTTGCTCATTATTCTAACCTGTAGGTGAACCTGTAGACTATACTGCCAGCTCCAAGTTGATAACAGGTTAGTTTTAAACACTTTCCTTTGGAGTTTTCAAGTTCCAAATTGTGCTAGCACACCATGGTTTCCGGGGGTTTAAAATGCAAGCTTGCTAATTGGTGAACAGGTGCACCACCAAAAGAACTGGCAACATAGCTACCAGGTCTGCACCAGGGCTTAGTGTAGTTTCTGAGTACCCAGAATCATTGGTTACTATTTCATACTGAGATACAGTGGCTCCAAGGGGGGTACTGTTACAGGGTGGGAGTGCCTAAAGTGACTTGCAACTGTTTAACCCCATCTTCAGTTCCAGCTTCTAAGCCTTTGTTACAAAAGAAAAGTATTGTTAATTTGTTGAATTCTACTTCTGTGTGTGTGTGTGTGTGTGTGTGTGCCCCTTTCATGTAACCTGATTGAACTGTCCAGTGGTGCAGATACCAACTGACTTATTGGTCCCCAGGGGGTTGTTGGGTGGTCCAGACCAGTGTAGGGAGGGTACTGCACCCCTGGGGGTGGTACATGAACACAACATCTTGCTCAGTTATTATCTCTGGATAAAGGCATCACGTTATTTATTTGTTCTGGGAGGAACTCCACCTACTGCAGGAGAAAGAACAAATCAACCCCTCAACCAGGTGGGCCCTGTACAGTCACCAGGCAGGGTTGTGAACCTGGACTCGGTGACCCATGGTTTACATGCTTCTCTAATGAAGTTTAACACTCCACTAAAAATGTATTTACTTGACCTGTGTATAATAAACTGAGGGGTGAGACAGATGGACTCAGATGCATTAGTAGTTTGTTAGTGGCAGTCTTTATTCTCAGAGCTTACCTGAATGACAAGGGTACACTCTGAGCATGACAGGAGCTACATAGGACTACAATACTGCCAAGCATTGACTATGCCCATCATGGCTATCCCAGTACTTCCTTAAGAGTAAGTACATCTACGTATACTGCACTCCTCCCCCTTAGACAAAACGTAGTCTAAAACTATTCATTACATTTTCTAACTTCCTGTCAAAGTAGCCCCAACTAAAATGGTGCACAATTTGCATGAAAAGCCCTATGAAGAGAGATCATGGGATCTCAACATGTACACCCTGGAGGAAAGGGGGGAATATGTTAGAGACACACAAGTCTCTTACAAGGGACAATAGGGTACTGGTGGGGAGTCTCTTTCAAATGAGAACAAGCACCAGGACCAGAGGCATGCAAAGAAGGTTGGGAGGGAGGGATTCAAGAGTGATATGAGAGGGCATGGCTTGGTGTCATAGAGGCACAGGTCAGGAAACATAGGAAAACCAGGAGCAGGAATAAAATTTGCAAGTAGCATTTTATTTTTTTTCAGTAACAGTAAAAATCAAATTGTTCAGGATAGCTATTTACAAAGCCAGTACAAACACAGAAAACAAAGTCCTTCATTTGAGGATATCTCTAATTCCAAGTTTCAGTCTTGCTCAGTCTCTCTCTCTCTCACTCTCTGTAGCAAAAGCATTGCTGCTTTTTTTTATAAGTATCTGTCTGGGAACTCATTAAGAAGACATCCTGTTTTTTAGAAAATGTTCTTGTCAGTTTCCTTCTTTGCAGGTGCAACAAAACAGTACATGGTGTCCCAAAACTGACCTCCTGTTAACAGATCTGCAAAAGAGCTAGTGTTGCATTCCAGGTTAACTCTCTAAGTTCCAAATAGTGTTTTGCAATCATTTCAACAATATAACTAAATACATTTTCAAACCAAGGGATCCTAGTTTCACATAAAGATTCACACATATATTATAACTTCAGATATGCAAGGGGGAAGAAAAGAGAGAAACAGCAAGTGAAGGCAGAGCGATAGTGGGGAGTGGGATAGCGAGACTGTCTGAGTGACTAAGTTCCTAGGTCTCAAAAGAAAATTTGACTGCGCAGTCAGACAGATAAGAAACAGAACAGAAGAGGATAAAACAGATCCTTACGTTAAACTCTTTCTATATAACAACTCTTTCCATATAACAAATGGGACAGGGTCTTATTCAACTCTGTCACATATCCCTCTCTTTAAGAGGGAACCAGTTTAAAAAAAAACAGGTTTCCAAAACTTTCTTTAAATTCTCATTTAACATTAGCTTGTATTCTTTACAGTTGTCAGCATATGCAGTATCCCTTTTCTCCATAGTAACCAGTACAGCAGCAAACAGTGAAGTTTAAACTCACACATTTTTTCCAACCTTCGGAATTCTCAGTTCCTGATCCATATCTTGACAGAAAATCAGCACTGACATTCTCTTTTCCAGATTTGTGCAACACTTTGAATTTAAATGGCTGTAGTGCCCGGTACCACCTTGTGATTCTGGAATTGTTATCCTTCATCTGGTTAAGCCAATAGAGAGGATTATGATTAGTTAGAAGTGCAAGGTCCTCTCCTAGCAAATAAAACTTAAGGGACTCCATGGCCCATTTTGCTGCAAGGCATTCCTTTTCAATGGTGGAGTACCTTTTTTCTTTGTTGTACAATTTCCTACTGATATATAGAATGGGATGCTCCTTCCTATCTATATTTTGACACAAAACTGCACCTAGGCCTACCTCTGATGTATCCATCTGTAACAAAAACTGTTTCTCAAAATCTGGGCTGCATAAAACAGGGGCTGAACATAATGCAGCATTGATGGCCAAAAAGCTGTTTCACACTCTGGGGACCATTTCACAGTATTTGGGTACCTTTTCTTTGTGTATTCAGTGAGGGGAGTAGCTAACTGGGCAAAGCTGGAACAAATCTCCGATAATAAAAAAGCCAGCCTTAAAAATGACCTGACATGTTTTATTGTTTTAGGGATAGGACTATTAGCTACAGCTTCTATTTTAAAAATCTCTGGCTTTATTTCTCTATTTCCCAAAACATATTCCAAATAATAGTTTTCCTGCATGCCCAATGCACATTTGGTAGGATTAATGGTCAGACCTGCATTTGACAGCTTGGATAACTGCTTGTAAGTGTTCCAGGTAGCTTTTCCAGTCTGTACTGTACAGCACGGCATCATTCACGTAAGCAGCACAATTACCAGTGTGAGTAGCTAAAATTACATCCATGTACCCCTGGAATGTAATGGGTGCACCACGTAAACCAAATGGCATGGTGGTGAACTGATGGAATCCAACAGGAGTGGCAAATGCAGTTTTGTCTCTGGACTCTTTAGTTAGGGGAATCAGCCAGTAACTCTTGGTGAGATTGAGGGTACTGATGTACTTGACACTTCCCAATTTGTCCACCAAATCATCTATCCTTGGTATAGGGTAGCTGTCAAATTCGGACACTTGATTACATTTCCTAAAATCAAGGCAGATTCTTACACCCCCTTCTTTTTTATTTATAGTCACCATTGGTGATGACCAAGTACTTCTCAACTCTTCTATATACCCAACTTTTTCATCTTTTGTATTTCCTTTACCATGTCTGCTCGTAACCGTTCTGGTAATCTGTATGTCTTTTGTCTAATAGGGCGAGCATTCCCTGTCACTAATACAAGCTCAACCCCTTTTGCTTGGCCTGGCATTGTGGTAAAAGTACTGTTAAATGCCTTTAGTAAGTTACGAATTTCTGCAGTTTGTTCGGAGGTTAAGGAAACATTCACCTTTACAGCATCAGTAGTTATAGTTTGTTCCAGTCTGTCATAGGCTATATCAATATCTTCTTTATACATTTCTGGCAAAAGTAACAAAGCAGCCTTTAATGCTTTTTCAACCCATTTCTTCAGGAGGTTAGCATGGTATATCTTGGTAGGATTTTTCCTATCATTTATTTATTTATTTGAATTTTTATAACTGGGTAAGCCCACTGAGACAAAAAGTCCCTTTTTAAGGGGTGACCTGGGGAGGGTACAAGAGGAGGAGCAGAGAATACAAAATAAAATAAGATAAATGTTCAAAGACACTGGTCTCAATCTCATAATTAATGGTGCCAGTATGTCTAAGCACTTTATAAGGCCCTTGCCACTTCATTAACAGTTTATTTTCTATAGTGGGTAACAGTAGCAAGACCTTTTCACCTGGCTCAAAGACGTTTTCTTTTATCCCACGGTCATAATAAGCCTTCTGCTGGTTTTGGGCCTCTTCCTGATTACTATGGGCAATTTCAATGTATTTTTCCAGTTTCATTCTCAGGGCACACATATAAGATTACATAGATTGTTTCTGAGTGGGGTTATCTTCCCATGTTTCTTTTATTACATCTAGTAACCCTATAGGTTGTCTACCATACAGCATTTCAAATGATACAAAACCTGTTGATGCTTGTGGCATTTCTCTGTAAGCAAAAAGCAGGTAAGATAAGTATTGGTCCCAATCTTCCCCTTCCCCTTTTATAAACCTTTTTAACATGCATTTTAGGGTTTGATTAAAACGCTCAACAAGACCATCTGACTGAGGGTGATAAGGGGAAGTTCTTATGGCAGTGATACCTAATAGTTGGTACAGCTCCTTCAGTAACGCAGCACCAAAATTACTACCCTGATCAGTAATAATCTCTTTAGATATGCCCACCCTGGGTTGAAAAATTTTGCAAGCTCTGCCACTTTTAAAGCTGTGACAGATGCATAGGAACTGCCTCGGGTATTGAGAAAGCATAGTCACATACTACCAAGATCAATCAATTACCCTTTTTACTTTTGTCTAAGGGGCCAACCACATCAATTGCAGTTCTCTCAAAAGGCACATCTATCAAGGGTAGGGTCACCAGGGTCACCTTGGCTTTTTTAGTCACTGGGGCTACTTTCTGACATTCAGCACAAGAACTGCAATAGGTAGCAACATCTTCATGAATTCCAAGCCAGTAAAATCTGTACAGCAATCTGGCAAGGGTGCAATCCCTCCCTGAGTGACCAGCCATAGGACTATCATGTACTATCTGTAACAACTCAGTTCTATATTTTTGTGATATAACTAATTGTTCTATCTGTTTCTGTGTTTGAGGTTTAACATAAACTCAGTACAGTAACCCATTACATTTTTTAAACATTGGTTCACCCTGTTTTTGTTTCACCCCCAGCTGCTTAAAATAACCTTGGAGAGAAGCATCATTAGTTTGCTCTGAAACAAAATAATAATCAATTAACAGTCTAGTTTCAGCATTTTCATATTTTAACTCCTTATGCCCATCAGTCTTTTGCTACCACTGTGTTTCAGGCATCTCCTTTTCTTCCTGGACTTCTGGATCTTGGAGCTGGGCTTAAACAAGTCCACATCACAGTCACCAAAAGGAAAAGTGTCTTCACCATCTGAGATTTTCTTTGCCTGTGCTGTTGTTACCACTCCTGCTGAAACTGCAGGTTTCAGTTCCTCTGAGATTAACTCAATAAATCCTGGACAGTCATTTCCAATAATCGCGGGTACAGGTAACTTGGGTACTACCCCTACTTCCATTTGGTGTGACGCCCTGTTAATAGTCAGTGTCATTTGTGTGGTGGGATAGTATTGCATGTCCTTGTGGTTGCAGATGACACCAGTACCTGGTCCTTTTACATAGGGTTTTCCCAGCACTTCAACATGCACTAGGGTCTGTCTGCTTCCTGAATCAATACGTCCCTTTACAGTCTTATATCCCACCTTGACATCTGTTAAATACTTGCCCAATTTGCTAAGGCCAAATCTGCTGCAGTGGTACCCTCCTTATTTTTATGGCAGTTTCTTGCAATATGGACTGGCTTGTAACAGTTATAGCAAATAAAGTCTTGTGGTGCAGACTTGTTACCCCCACCACAGTTTTTATCTGATTTGGAGTTAGACTGGGAAAAAGTGGATCATACCAGTCTTTGGCTGTTACTTCGCTGCTGCATGGTCTGTCTGGCCATCTGATAGTCCTCAGCCAGAGAAAATGCCTTTTTCACACTTTCTAGTCAGTGTTATTTTACCCAAAACTGTACATCTGTAGGCAGGATGTTGGTGAATTGCTCCATTGCAAATGTGTCAATGATCTGTGGGACTGTTTTGCCCTCTGGTTGGAGCCATTTACTAAGGAGTTCTCGAGTCAGGTGAAGGCTTCTTGAGCATTGTCAAATGAAGTAAACTTCAGGGACCGGAATCTTTGCCTGTAGGTCTTTCCTGAGGTGTATATTTTCAGGATTTTTCTTTTCACAATGTCATAGTTTTCCAACTGTGCAGTGTCCATATTGCTGTAGACAAGTTGGGTTTTACCTGTCAGGTAAGGTACCAGCCTGATTGCCCATTGCCGCTTTGGCCACTTACAGGCTGCAGCAACCCTTTCATAAGTTGTCAGGTATCCTTTAATATCATCCGAGGGACACAGCTTTGTAAGTTTATGGTCTTTTAAGTTGTTGGTGTTTTATTGTTCTGCTGGACCTGTTCCAAATCCACCAGCTTTGATAGCTTGCAAGACATCCAGCCACTGTTGCTCCAGTTGCTGCATCTCTTCTCTGCTGCTCCCGTCACTACATCTCTTCTTTTCTCTGCTGCTCCTGTCACTGCAGCTCTTCCTTTCTCCACTGCTTTCTCTTCTTTTCTCCACTGCTCCTGTCACTGCATCTCTTCTTTTCGCTGCTGCTCCTCTTCTTTCCTCTGCTGCTTCATCTCTCTTTGTTGTATAGCCCACCATTTGAAGAAGGCAGACAGGCTTTCAGGTTCTCTTACTGCCTGTTTTTTTTCCATGACTGGTGCTGGCTCTACAGTCTCAGTTTGGGCTTTTATTTCTGCTTCTAGTTTGGCTGCCATTCTTCTGGTAATCACTCTTGGACTTGCTAATGCAGAATCCATATCCTTCTTCTTTGCTTCCCTGGTACCAGGTCTAGTACCCATGCATAAAACTCCTGGCTTAGAATATGTATGGCATAAATCCCATTTAGGCTGACACCAGCTATTATTGAGGCACAGGTCAGGAAGCCTAGGAAGACCATGAGCAGATATAAAATTTACAAGTAGTGTTTTATTTTTTCCAATAGCAGTAAACTAAAAAAGTAAAATTGTTCAGGATAGCTATGTACAAAGGCAATACAAACACAGAAAACAAAGTCCTTCATCTGAGGAGATCTCTAATTCCAAGTTTCAGTCTTGCTCATTCTCTCTCTCTCTCACTCACTCACTCTCTCTCTAGTAAAAGCAATGCTGATCTTTTTATAAGTTTCTGTCTGGGAACTTGTTAAGAAGACATCCTGTTGTTCAGAAAATGTTCTTGTCAGTTTCCTTCCTTGCAGGTGCAACAAAACAGCACATGGCTTCCCAGAACTGACCTCCTGTTAACAGCTCTGCAAAAGAGCTAGTGTTGCATTCCAGGTTAATCCCCCAAGTTCCAAACAGTGTTTTGCAATCATTTGAAAACTATAACTATACACATTTTCAAACCAAGGGATCCCAGTTTCACATAAAGAGTCACACATATTTTATAACTTCAGATATGCAAGGGGAAAGAAAAGACAGAAACAGCAAGTGAAGGTAGAAAGATAGCAGGAGGAATAGTGAGACCATTGGAGTGGATAGTTCCTAAGTCTCACAAGAAAATTTGACTGCACAGTCAAACTGACAAGAGACAGAACAGAAGAGGATACACAGATACACAGAAATGTGATGGCAGAGAAAGGCCACTCGGACCATCTAGTCTGCCCAATACCCTACCTCCCCCCATCTGTTATGATTCCACCCTCTCTTCCCAACCCCTTAAATCCATCCCAAGCCCTCTTGAACCCCTCCACCATTTCAGCTGCCACCACCTCCTCCAGCAGCTTGTTCCAGGCCTTCACCACCCTCTCTGTGAAAAACTGCCCCTGATATTACCTCTGTATTGCTCACCTTTCAATTTGAGGTTATGTCCCCTCGTGTTCGTGCCCTTCTTCAATTTGAACAAATGATCACCCTCTACCTTGTTTATTCCCTTCAGATATTTAAAGGTCTCAATCATGTCCCCCCTCTGCCTCCTAGTCTCCAAAGGGTACAAATGTAGCCTTCTCAGTCTTTCCTCATAGTGTACATCCTGCATCCCTCGTACCATTTTGGTTTACCTTCTCTGCACCCTCTCCATCAGCTCAACATCTCTGCATAGGTGAGGCCTCCAGAACTGCATCTCATACTCCAGATGCGGCCTGACCATGGTTCTGTATAATGGCATTACCACCTCCCTCTTTCTGCTATTAAAACCCCTTGTGATGCAGGCCAAGATTCCATTTGCCTTTCCCACTGCCCTGCTACACTGGCTGCCCACCTTGAGGTCTCGTGTTACCATGATCTCCAGGTCCCTTTCTGTTTCCTTCTCCTTAATCACCACCCCCCAAGGGAGTAAGGTTCCTTCCTATTTCTCCTCCCCAGGTGCATCACTGAGCACTTTTGTGCATTTAACTTCAATTTCCAGGTGTCTGACCACCTCTCCAGCATTTCCAGGTCCCGCCTCATGACTTGCACTCCTCTGGGTGAATCCACCCTATTTCAGACCTTTGTTTCATCTGCAAACAGGCACACCCATCCCTCCAGACTCTCTGCTCGGTCACTCACATAGATGCTAAAGAGTATTGGCCCTAGCACTGACCCCTGTGGCACCCCACTGGTCACTGCCCATTCTCTGGAATGTGTCCCATTTACCACCACCGTCTGACTCCTTCCCTTCAACCAGTTTTCCACCCACCTGGTAATCTTGTGGTCCACCCCTAGTCTGTCCAGCTTATGCACCATACTGCCATGCAGAATGGTGTTGAAGGCCTTACTGAAATCCAGATAGGCCACATCCACCTCTTCTCCTTTGTCTAATATCTGTGCCACCCCATCGAAAAATTCTATCAGGTTAGTCTGACAGAACCTTCCCTTAGTGAAGCCATGCTGCCTGTCATCCTGCATGCCATTTATCTCCAAGTATTCTATCAACCTGATCTTAAGTAGCATCTCATTACCTTCTCCCCTCTGAGGTAAGACTACTGGGATGGTAGATTTCAACATTGTCCTTCCTCCCCCCTTTACGTCGTGTGACCACCTCTTCCCTCGTCCAGTCTGTTGGCACCACCCCTGTGACCAACGTCAAGTTAAACAGCCTTGCCAGGTTTAGCACCAGTTCATCCTTCACCTCCTTGAGAACCTTTGGGTGTATCCCATCAGGCCCCATTGCCTTGTGCACCCTAAGGCTACCCAGCTCTTCCCTTACTTCTTCAGTTGTGAATTCTGTCACACCCACCTGCCTGTAGCTATCACCCTCCCCCACCTGTCCTGGGCTACTACCCTTTCTTCTGTGAAGATTGAGGTGAAATAGCTACTTAATGCTTCTGCTTTTTTGAAATCCCCTTCCAGGATTTAACCACTTTACCCCCTTAGTCTTTTAATCCCATGTTGTGCCCTCCTCCTTTCTCCAACATACCTAAAAAAGGTTTTGTCCCCCCCCTTGCCTGCTTTGCTATCCTCTCCTCAGTAGCCTCCTTTGCCCTCCTTATCTTTTGCTCTGCCTCCTTTCTTTTTTCTCTGTAGGTTTCCCTGTCCTCATCCCTTTGTGTCTTCCTGTACCTCTTGAATGCTCTAGTCTTCTCCTTTCCCCCCAATGCTGCCTCTCTAGTGAACCATAGAGGCCTTTTCCATCTTCTATTTTTACTCACCCTTCTTATACATGAGTCCATGGCTTTATATACTCCAGTCTTGATGGCTTCCCATAAGTCCTCCACCCCCTACACATCCTCTATCTTCAGCATTTCTTCTCTAACTACCTTCCTCATTCCATGGAAGTCATCCTTCCTGAAATCCATTACCTTGGTTCTCATCCTAACCCTCTCTCTGCCTGCTCTCACCTTGAATCTGACAGCCCTGTGATCACTGGTGCCAAGCTCTTCCTCCATCTCCACTTCCTCCACACTGTCCCCATTTGTGAGGACCACATCCAACCGGTTTTCACCCCTAGTGGGCTCATTGACCCTTTGCTGTAGCAATATGCCCTGCAGAGCCTCCAACATGCCCCTGTTCCTTGCGGAGATTGGTGTCTGGGCCTCCCAGTTTACATCCAGAAGGTTTAAGTCCCCCACTAGCACTATTTCCCCTTTTCATGCCATCCTCATTACTGATCATTAGGATAAAACAGATCCTTGTGTTTAACTCTTTCTACATAACAAATGGGACAGGGTCTTATTCAACCCTGTCACACTTGATAGCCAAGAAGATTTTGATTCTCTTTGCTCTTCCCTCCCCTGACACTATCCTCCTCCTGTCAGACTTAACAAAACCAGATGTTTAACATATCCACAGGTAGAGCAGACCTCACTGACCTGAACTGTTGTCACTGAATTCTATTTGGTTCATTTTTTGGCAGACTTGACACACTTCTCTTTCCAGTTTAGCACAGCAGCAAGATTCATCAAGAGGGCACTTCCTGGATCACTGCTCCAGGAAACAAGTCAGACAACTTGCAGGAAATCAGAAATGTGTTTACTACTCTACTAACAGAGACTGGACAACTAAATTGGCTAACCACAAGACTGGACATGACATACTTTTACTTTCCCATTGCATTAATAGGACTGAGCAACAAATATTTAATAATGAATCCTCCACAGACCACCTGGTAGCGCACCTCAGGGACCAAGACAGAACAATCCAACAGCTCTGTGATTGCACTGAAGACTCTGAAAATATAGTTTGATGCAAAAACCTGAGAACTGTAGGCATTCCCTAAGGAGCGGAGGGCAAAGACACCAGCCTTTTTCTTCAGAACATGTTACCAGTCCTCTGTCATCATCGGTGGCCTGCTCTGCTTGAAACAGAGTGCTGTCACCGCTCTGGTCCTGATGCTGCAACTGGGTCAGAAACCACAGCCCATACTAGTTAAATTCCTCCACTTTCCAGTCAAGGAACAGATAACACAACTCACCAGAGACAATGTCCCTCTATCCTGGCAAGGACATAGAATCCATATATATCCAGACTTTTCACTAGTGCTGACAGAGCACCCAAGGGTCTGCACAAGGACCCATCATGCTCTAATGTAGCTCGGGGTACCATATAGCCTCTGGTAACTGGCCTCTCTTTAAATTGTTAGGAATGGAGCATCACACTTATTCCACACACCCACAGTGCCTGAAGATTTTATCCACCATTCATGGCCCCAAGCCAGTCTGCCAGAGGAAAATTAACAAGACAAGGCTCTGGTAATGGCCACTACACCAGACCCCCAATTCAGGTAGCCCAGACAATACTTTGTACCTCCTGCAGCTTTACCTGAGAACCCTGAGGATGACCCCTGGATTCTCATCTTCTGATGACAGGGCAGAAACATGACCAAGAAAAAGGAAAATTCAACAAAAATGCTGCTTCTCTTCTGCTAAGCTTCAAAGCCAAAGCCAGAGCAGTGATAACGAGGCCTCTTCAGAAAGCATAGATGTGGAACCCTTGGGCAGCAGAAACCCCAAAGGAAAAACTCCTCAACCCCGATTAAACAGATTGAACCTGCACCACAGCACCAGCCAATACCTCAACCTGAACTCACGCCTTTACCATTGAGCACTCCACCAAGCTCTGAGGAGCTCCGAATGTGTTTGTATGCTGCCACCACTGCTCCTGTGACACCCTCCAGCACCGCTCTCCAGGGTAAGGGGTGAACATTAAGTCTGACTTAAAATGGTAGAATTTTATATGCTTTTGAGACTTGCTGATTTTCCCTCACCCTCAGACTTAAGCCTGTGCAATCCAGAACTTCTATCAGTTAAACTCAACACAGGTGCTCTGCAGTTAAAAGGGCCATATCAGCTTCATCATACTTATCCTTTTTATCCATGGTTGTATTATTTACAGTATTGGCTCCTTTAAGGCTCAACATGAGCCAGTGTGCTTTAGCTGAATAGAACTAAATCAGAGTGGTCTAAACAAGTGTTGAAAGCTTTACTGTGTATAAGCTATTAAAATAAAAAGGGTGGTAAGTCATTTTCTTTTTTTTTTTTTTTTTTGGCTTCTGAGGAATTTTACCTCAGCTATGCTTTAATGGCTTTAATCTGGTGTGCTGGGTCTGTAATTCTGGAACCAGCTGTTAGTACTTCAATAGATCATTCTCTGTGGGTTGCCTGGACTTAATACTACAGGGATTGTTATCTCCATGGGTCACCTCCACTCCGCAACTCAAAACTAGAATTTGCAGGTTTTGAGATTGATGTGTTACTCTCAGGTCACTAGTCGAACTTGGCAGTTTTTAAAGAAATATGTTAAATATGTTTCTCAGGGTTTCTAGTGTTACAGAATTTTAAGAATTTCATGAACTTGGGAAAAATGTGGTCACACAACCAAGAATTTTCTGATTTTTATTACTTCATATCATGTAGTACCCTGAAGGTAAATAAGGTCTTTATTCACCACCATTTCATGAATTATCCCGTCAACCCTAGTTTATGGTGGAAAATTGTATGTAGCTTGTCCTTGCACAAGGTTCTGCCTCAGTGCGCACAATCCCCTGTGAGTGAAAACAATACTAACTTCCTCAAATGCACTGGAGCTTCTACTTGCTCTCCCCAATAGACTGCATTTGAGATTCCTCATGTAGATAAGCTCTATGAGTCCATAAACACCCTAGAGCAGATTTAGGGCAAAAATATCATTCATGCATGAATCTTGACAGGGGATACTATATGTAAGACCATAAGCTATAGATGTGGGGGGGGGGTGGGCACTCTGTTGCATGTACTAGGTGCAGCTTTTTTTTTCCACCACCATTTATCCCTAGGGACAAACTAATCAGATTCTGACCATGTCCAAGGGTCATCAGAGTCACAAGATCAGGAAACAATCATGGGTTTCCCTGTAATAACGAACCCGGGTGTAGCAGCTGAGGCATCTCTTCTTGAATAAAACAATGACTGCAGAAACAGCTCCTCATACCCATGATCTGGACATCACTTAGGAAAATTTTACCAGAAGGGTTTCTACTGTACATACAGAGATTTATAGAGCATCACTGACAGAGATGCTAAATTTAATCAACAAGCAAATTCTTTGCTTACGAGCCTTGTCTACCTCTAGTTATTTATTTATTTATTCATTCTCAGATTACAATACCTTTGAGCACAGCGCAGTTCTTTTACAAAGATTCCACGTCAGTGGGAAAGGTGGCAGATATACAACAGATGGTATTACATAGAATGTTGACAAGAAAGTATTGAAAATGACAATATGACATTAACATTGCAACTAAAATTAAAACTATGAATTGGTAGGAGATCAAAAATAACCTAATAAAAGGAGGCAGCCCAAGGTGCTTTTTCAAATAGGTATAGGTAGATTTGGGTGAACAAAAGTCCAGGTAAGTGAAGATAAACAATAGAAAGAAGGTGGAGGGTGAGGGGGTGAGGTGAAAGAAGGATCGGGAAAGGAGGCAAAAAATAGGGCAGAGCAGTTAGGGTGAAAGTGGTCATTCGCAGAGAAAGGGGAAGAAGTAGGTACACAAGGATGTGTCAATACTGCTGAGGTAGTGCCATGTCAGTTGAAACAGTCACAGAAACTGTTAGCTGTAAGATGCTGATGAAGAGTGCCTTTAAATGGTTCTAATTTGGGTAAGGAAGAGATATCCCTGGGCAGCACATTAAACAATAGTGGTGCTCTATATGCAAGCAATCGTTACCCTTGTGTAATCCCACATCTTGGGACACAGAAGAGTTGGTTGACTGAGCTACGCGTGTGCTGAGAGCTACAAGAGGGGTTGAGTACATTTGTAACAACAGAAGGCAGGAGCCCGAGAAGTGCCTTTTTGGTTAGCAAGCAGGTTTGATATTGAATCCTCCCATTTAGCTGAAGCCAGCCTGTTTGTGCATATAGTTCACATGTGTGGGTATGGTGTGCTACTCCAGTAAGAAGTCAGCATGCTTTATTGAGTGCCCCTGATATTCTTCGGAGGGTAGTGGTGGAAGCTGAGCTGTAGATAACCAGACCATAGTCAACAATGGATACTATGGAGCTATAGATAGCTAGTCTAAGGGCTTCAGGCATTAGACTGTGTCTACGTCTATGGACTAACCCTATCTTGATACTGGCAGACCAGGCAACATTCTCAACATGCTGGGCATATGATAGTGAGCTATCCACGGTTATCCCTAGATGCTTGAAATGTTGAATTTGTTCAAGCTGAACGGTAGAGGAGTTCTTGATGGTTAAGGCACTGGATCTGTGTTTACTGCGAGCCCCACTGAACAACATGACTTTCTTTTTTTTGCAGTTTAGAATCAGCTTGTGTTTCCTGAACCAGTCCTCCTCTTCTTCAAAGCTGAGTTGAAGTTGGTGTTCCAGTGGTTCAGGATCAGTGTTGCTAGTGTATATGACTATGTCATCCACATAGAGGAGGATCTGCTGGTGACAGGAGTGAGGGAGATTGTTAAGAAAGATGCTAAAGAGAAGTGGACCCAGTATGGAGCCCTGTGGTACTCCAGAGCAGACACATTGATGGTCAGAGGTGACATTAACTATCTTCGCCTGCTGGGAGTGGCCTACAAGATAGCTTTTCAACCAGGACACAGTATCTGCCAAGAGGCCAATTGAGGACAGTTGCTTGAGAAGTAGAGCGTGGTTCACTGTATCAAAGGCCTTTGTGAGGCTATGAAGGCTGCACCCACCAATCTACCTTGATGCAGAGATTGGCGAATGAAACCAGTGAATTCTAGCAGTGCTGTAGTAGTGCTAAGTCACTTCTGAATCCATGCTGCTGGGGGCACCGGGTCGAGTATTTTTCCATATACTCTACCAGCTATTTTTCATGAGACACGTTCTGTGCATTAAGAGCTGTGGTAGGGGGAACTGTGACCACTGTACTTCACATCAGACCCACATTTGCTGCTTAGCTCAGCTGTATAGGAGGCTGCAGTTTAAAGATGTTGACTCAGATCGTTTGGAAACACACTGTTTACAGGCTATGCGTTTCAGAATATTTTGCTGTGTAATGTTATAGTTTTACTACTATGGTTGTTTTTTAGTTATGATATTAGTTACATGTATGGGGGCATACTGTGTTTTAACTATAGCTAATTCAGTGGTATACTGGGTCTTTGATCCTGGGGAAGGAACACCTTTGACGTGGAGTTCCTCTAATACTAGAGTAGACTGCTACTTATTTTAAACATGGATTTGATTTAAGAGGGAAGGGAGTTGACAGGTTGATGATCCAGATGATCATAGCTCCACCTAAATATCCATAATGTCTGATATTACTTTCACTTTGTGGAATGCAAGAGGTTTAAACTCCTCAATAAAGAGATAGAGCAAGTCCTGACACACCTAAAGAATCTCTACACAAAGGTGACCTTTCTCTAAGAGACTAAATTATTATCTTCAAAAGCTGTTAATCTTAGAAGGGAATGGGCAGGCTTAGAACTACATAATACTTATAAATCAGCAAAAAGGGGGTTCTTGATTCTAATACACAAGATGCCCAAATGGAGGATGATTTCCTCATGTACAGATGATGAGGACAGAAGGGTGAAGTTAATACCCCTGAAGGATCCCTCACTTTGATTAATATATATGCCCCAATGGAGATAATCCTCAATTTGTTTCTTCCCTTAATGAATGTATCTCCATTTTTAACACCTCCACTTGCCCACTGATGACTGGGGGTGTGATCATGTGGGATACAAACAGACACAACAAGCAGGGATCAAGTGCATAAAAAAACACATCAATGCATTCATCAATTTATTTTCAGAAAATACAAATATGTACAAAAAGAAAAAAGTCAATAATTAGTCTTGCACTTCCTCAATTTACCTGTGTGAATTCAACATACGCCGACCATAGGTCTTGCCCTACTTACTGTCAGCACTAGACTGACTCGACTATCTACCTTCCTGTAGTGGTGAGCCCTTTTTATAGCTCCATGGATTGACATCATCATTTTGGGTTCTCCCATTGGCCGTGACCTCACTGGCTCTAAATGTCATAAATAGGGCCATTCTATGGCCAGCCAACCCTATAAGAGTAGCTAAAAATACAGCAGGACTTATCGGTAATTACCCTATTATTATCATTTCTAATATCGTTCATCAGGCATCTCTGAGTTGGCAAGGGGAATGGGAGATTGAGGGCAAGCTCCTCATCTCCGTTCTCCTGCCAGCTCAGGAGACCTACAGTAAAATAAATACAAATATATGTAATGGAAACATAAAGTAATGCATTTTCTCCACAGGAGGCTTTATTTTAGCCCTATTTCCTTCTATCAGAGCACTCTTACTGTGCCCACCTTTTATTTCTGTAGAACAGGCCTTATTTGGGCACTTTACGCGTGTCATTGGACTCTCCTTGTGTTCTGACAGCTGAAATTGTCAGCCGTTGGGTTCACTTTCAGTTGGGCCTTTTTTGTGACTAGCCTCCTTTTTTTTTATTTACTGGAGGTCCCATTAACATTTATTTATAGGCTAATTCAGCCTTTCTAGGGTTATTCATCTTTTGGCAGACACTACATTGCTTAATTATCTCTTGCCTGTACTGTCCACTTCATGCACCCCCTCTCAATACTTGGTGCAGCATTTAACTGTGTTTTGGAGCATGACCTTGCTCCGAAGCACTTTCATTCTTTCAGCTCCATGCAAGGAGCATTTCTGTAAGCCCCACTTGTGACGATATCTGCTATGGAGCAACCCATTTCGTTCAAAGGAAGGAAAACCCAAGCTACTTGTTAGTTTTTAATTTTTCTTTCAGCCATAGCATGCGGCATCTCAACTGCAGAGCTCTTGCTCTGAACAAGGGCAATCCTAAGTCACATCCTGAGACTAGTGCCCGCACTTCACACCGGAGCCATATTTGACAGCAGTGGCTCAGGAGCTCAGTACATAAGGAGTGGGTGCCACAAACAAACTCATATTTGGAGCACCAGCTTCTCTATGAACACAGCGCCATGCGCTATTTACTATCTCCCAGTCGGGAGCTTCTTTCCAACCTGAATTATGTGCACAAAGGGGTGGTAAGATAAATAAGGGACAGCAAAGTTAAAGAAGATTGTCAGGTTGGCCACCATGACAAGAAATAAAGGAAAGACAGAAAAAGGCAGAGAGGAAAGGAAAGAGTGAAAGAAAAATGGAGGGGGGGATTGCACATCTTTAATATTTAGCAAAGGGCTTAAACTCATAACAGGGGCTCCCTGTTACACAGTGATTTTAACATTACTCTCTGTCCACTCCTAAACCATTCCAGGACCACTACAGCACCCCACAAATCGGCAGCTGAGGTGATGAAAGATCTGATCTATGAACACTCTCTCTTTCTCTCTCTCTCTCTCTGACCCATGGCACCTCCTCTATTCGGTAACATACGAACAAACAAAACTACTAGCAGATAAAGGCCATACACCTATCAAGTCTGCTCAAATGCCCACCTAGCAGCCCTTACACTGGAGCTGCCCCCCCTTCCCCCTCAAAGTGACCCTCCCCCTCACCTTGTCCCATCCCCTTTTAAAACTGCCCACTATCTTATAGGATACCACCTCCTTGAGCAGAGTGTTCCACTTAGACACCACCCTTTCTGTGAAAAAGTGTCTCCTCATTTCTCTCCTGAATCTTCCCCCCTCCAATCACAGACAATGCCCCCTCATGTCTTTCCTGCCCCTCAACATAAATATCCCCTCTATACCAGTCTTGTTTATATCCTTCATGAATTAAGGGTCTCAATCATATCACCCTGATTCCTCCTCTCCTCCAGGGAGTACATGTTAAGCTCCCTTAGCCTTCCCTCATAGGGTTTGTCTTCCAATCCCTGGGTCATCTTTGTCGCTCTGTGCTGTACCCCCTCCAGTAATCTAACATCCTTCTTTAAGAGCACCAGTACTGCATGCAGTACTCCTGGTGTGGCCTCAACAACAACCTGTAAAGAGGCAGGATCACCTCCCCTCTCCTGGATGTGATTCCTCTAGCAATACATCTCACGATCTTGTTGGCTTTAGCTGCTGCCTTCCTGCACTGTGCTGAGTTGTTCATTTGCCGTTATTATCACCCCAAGATCCTTCTCCTCCTCAGTAGTGACTAACTGTATCCCCTCCCAACTGATAGCACCTCCTTGGGTTCCTTGCTCTGAAGTGCACAACTTTGCACTTCTTAGCACTGAACCCCAACTGCCAAGTGTTTGACCAGTCCTCTAGTTTAGCCAGATCATTCTGCAACCCCTGACACCCTACTGTGTCATCCAGCACTGCTCTGATCTTGGTGTCATCTGCAAACAGACTGATCTTGTTCTTAATGCCATGCGAGATTTCTGCTATGAAACAACACTGGGCCCAGTACAGAGCCCTGCGGTACCCCACTTGTCACAGTCCTTGGAGCGGAGAGTTCCCCTCCCACCACTACCCTCTGTTGCCTCCCCTGCAGCCAGTTCTCAATCCAGTTCACCATCTTTGTCCCTACCCCCAGGTATTTCAACTTACTAACCAGCCTCCCATGTGGCACTGAATCAAATGCCTTGCTGAAGTCCAGATACAGGACATCCACTGCATGGCACCTGTCTTGTTCCCTAGTCACCCAGTCATAATATTCAACCAGGTTGGTCTGGCAGGATCTACCAGAGACAAACCCATGTTGCTTTCCATCCTGGAGTCCATTATCTTCCAGAAAGGTTACCAACCTCTCCTTAAGGATTGTCCCCATTAACTTTCCCACAAACAAAGGACTATACCTACTTCTAATAGGTACACCACTCCCATAGCCATCTTGATTTCTGGTTGATCAACCCTGCGACCACACAATTGGTAACATATATACATATACATATACACCCCATGACAATCTCCAACCACACCCCAGTAACTATGTTTCTATCATGCCCTGCCCCCCATGCCCAAATCCTCTTCATGATATCCAGACCAACTCTTCCTCCTGGACCCTGACCTCATTCCATGGGCTCACACAGAAATTACAAAATTTCTGCTGTAAAACGATAATGGTGAAGTATCCAATAGCATCCTGTGGGAATTCCTTAAAAGCTTATGTCCAGGGCAGAATTATTGGTTCTGCCACCAGTAGGTACTGGCAAAGAGAAGTAGAAATGCAGGAATTGGAGGGCAAACCAAAAGAATTGGAAGAGAAACTAGGACAATCCTTCAGAGATGCTACTGTAGCTGAACATTAAAAATTTAATTCACAGTACTCTAGAAAGGCTGAACTAGCTCTATGCCACCTTCAACACAGATATTAGGAAAGTGGTAAAATGTCCAGCAAAATTCTATCGCATTGCCTTCAGAAGCAACAGGCTGACCACAATATCCCAGTATCCTGCTAGGTACTATGGGGACCAAATCAACCGACATTAGCAACATTATAAAAGCTTTTTACACCAGACTTTACACCTGCCCCTCACCACCCTCCTCAGAGCTTATCTCCTCTTATCTCCTCTTTCCTAGACTCCCTGCCTCTCCCCAATTTTTTTTCCCCAGAACAAATATCACATCTAGACAGGCATATCACTAAGGAAGAGGTTGATTCAGCTCTAATGGATATAAACAAACATAAATTTCCCCGAGGGGATGGCTTTTCAGATGACTTTTACCAGGCAGCACATGACCAAGTAGCCCCCCCAAATCCATTGAGCCATTTTACATTCCCTTAATAGCCAATCCCTTTCTCCAACACTTTGGGAGGCAGTAATTATGCTTTCACCCCCACAAAAATTAATGACCCTATCTCTCCTAGTAGCTACTGCTCCATCTCATTAATAAATGCGGATGCCACGATGTTGGCACAGGTCCTGGTCCGCAGATTAGAGGCTTCTCTCCCTTGTCTTATCCATTCATTGCAGGTGGGCTCTATGAAGGGTATGACACAGCTCAGACCACCTCAGAACTTTGCTCAGTCTCCACCTTGTGGCAAAATCCTATCCTATCCTACCCCAGCAGCTGCCCTAACGATTGTGAAAAGGCCTTCAACTCAGCCAAATAGTCCTACTTGTTTGCCATCATGCGAAAAATAGGGGTCGGACCTTACTTTATGACATAGAAACATAGAAACATAGAATTTGATGGCAGATAAGGACTGCTTGGCCCACCTACTCTGCCCATTTCCCTACCTGATGGATAAGCTGCAGATTCTAGTTAATCAACAGCATACTTCCTCCAACCCCCCACTAGAATTGCCTTATGCCTGTCCCGTGCATTCTTGAATTCTCCCACTGTTCCTGACTCCACAACCTCCTCAGGAAGGCTGTTTCATGCATCCTCAACCCTCTCTGTGAAAAAATACATTTTAACATTACCTCTGAGCCATCCCCCTCTATCTTCAAATTGTGCCCCCTGTTCTTGCACATCTTTTCTTCTGAAAGATACTACCCTCTCGTACTTTGTTAATTCCCTTGAGATACTTGAAAGTTTCTATCATGTCCCCCCCTCCTTTCCTCAAAGGTATACATATTAAGCTATTTTAGTCTCTCTCCTCTTCTGGTGCAGACCCTGCACCATTTTGGTTGCCCTCCTCTGAACAGCCTCCACTCTGTCTATGTCTTTGCGGAGATGGGGTCTCCAGAATTGCATGCAGTACTCCAGATGGGGTCTCACTAACTGTCTGTACAGAGGGATAACAACTTCCTGTTTTCTACTGTTGATGCCTCTCCCTATGCATCCCAGTATCCCCCCAGCCCTCCTTACTGCCTTCTCACATTGCTTGCCCACCTCTAGGTCATCTGATATAATTACTTCTAGGTCTCTTTCAATTTTTGTTGTTGTTATTAATTCACCCCCCATTGTGTATTCTTCCCCTGGGTTTTTGTTTCCCAGATGCATTACCTAGCACTTCTTTGCACTGAATCTGAGCTGCCACATATTTGACCATTCCTCCAACCTTGCCAAGTCCCTTTTCATTCTTTCCACCCCACCTTGTGTATCAACCGTGTTGCAGATCTTTGTGTCATCTGCAAAGAGACACACCTTTCCTTCTAGGTGCTCTCCAATGTCACTTATAAAGACATTAAAGAGGACCGGTCCCAGTACCGAACCCTGCGGTACTCCACTAGTTACCCTCCTTTGTTCACTGTGGACTCTGTTTACTATTACCCTTTGTGTCCAGTTGTCCTGCCAGTTTTTTATCCAGGCTACCACCTTGGGACCCACTCCAAGGCTGGCTAACTTGTATATTAATCTTTTGTGTGAGACTGTGTCAAATGCCTTGCTAAAATCTAGGTAGGCCATATCCACAGCCCCTCCCTGGTCTAATAATTTGGTCACCCAGTAAAAGAAATCTATTGGGTTCGTCTGATGTGACCTTCCTGCTGTGAAACCATGCTGCCTTGGGTCCTGTGCCCCACTGGCCTCTAGGTACTCAACAATTCTTTCCTTCAGAAGTGATTCCATCATTTTCCCTACCACTGAAGTCAAACTAACTGGTCTGTAGTTTCCTGTCTCTGCCCTGCTCTCACTTTTGTGAAGTGGAATCACATTTGCCTTCCTCCAGTCCTCAGGTACCACCCCATCCTCCCATGATTTGTTAAAGAGATTAGTCAGTGGTGTTACTAGTTCTACCCTTAGTTCTTTTAGAATTCTTGGGTGAGGGTCACGTGATGACAGCTTGCTGAATGGCAGCAGGGGCTTAGAGCTCTCTCCTCCTGCTGTTCTAACCGCCACAATCTGCGATCCTCAGTGCACTAATCTAACTAAAACTACCATTACTGGATCGTCTACATTCTGCCCGTCAGCCTGCGGGTACCTTTCCTGCCAATTTCCTTAATTTTGTAAAGAGATGGAGGTAGATAAAAAGCAGGCCGCGGTTAGGCATACGCCGCCTGCGACCCCGAAAGTCGTCTAGGCAGCGAAAATCAGGCGGGTTCAGGGTTGGAAAAAGTTGGAGAGAAACCTCAGCTGTCCGGTCTTCTTGCTGAGGACAAGTTTATTCAAGAACTGACCCCACTGAAGAATATCCTTCAGGACATTACTACGGAGCTGAAGTCTTTACGGGGTGACCTCTCCTCCCTCACTATGAGAGTTTCCGATTCGGAGGCCAGACTCCTTTCATTGGAGCAGTGGAGGCGAAAGCTGAATTGGAGAGGTCTGGGCTGGCTCAACAGGTTCGGAGCTTCATCTAAAACCGAGGACCTGGGCCGCGCCGAGATAACCCTTCTGATTCTGGGCCTTCCAGAGCTGGAAGAAGGGCCCAACCTGATGGCTTTCCTGCAGCGGTTCCTCTCTAAAATAGTAGGTCCCTCACCAATCAACCCAAGCTACCACCTTGAAAGGGCACCCGTCGTTGAGGCCTAGAACACCACCAGGCTCCCCGACCCATAATTATGAAGTTCTTAGCTACATTGAAGCAACATGTCTTTAACAAATCTCGAGAACTGCAAGTGATTGCTAGAAGTCGGCCAAGCACGTGTTGCCCAGGATCTTCCTAAGGAAAGAGAGAAAAAGGGCTGCTTTCCATCCAGCGGTTCAGAAGTTGATCGGCGTCTATCCGCTTCAGGATGGTGTGCCCGCTACTCTCAAGGTCTCGTGTAGCACCACACACAGCTTTGACTCGCCAGAAGCGGCGTATAAGGACCTTGCCACTAGACTCCCTGAACTATTTAAATCAAGCGGCTGAGAGCTTTACTGAATTTTATGTTTGTGGGGTGCTCAGGTCGTATTTTGTTTGCTGGATGGGTTTTTTTTTTTTTTTTTGTGGTTTTACTGACCCCCCCTTGAATGCATTCAGGGGCACCAGCTACCTCTTTTCCCTGGTTGGTTTCCTTTGCTCTTACCTGTTCATGGTCATCCCCTGGGCTGTTGTGCTGAGCGACATCCTGGGTGGATGGGCAGGGATGGAGCTAGACCGCGACAGCAAGATCCTCGTTTTTTTTTTCCGGAACTGTTTTTAAGGGGTAATGATTCCCTGGGGCACCGTTTGGGTGTAGGACCCTGTTAGGTCCCGTTGTTTAATAGCGCCCTCTGGAAACAAACGACCTGACCGAGGATAGGTCCTTCATTTTATGGCCTAATCTGCCCGTTTTGAAATCCCCTCTCTTTGTCTGCTTCAGGGGGTAAGTAGAACCTCCTTTAAGGTCGCCTTAAGCTCCTCTACCTAAATGAGTAATGGAGATGTGTCCGAATGGATCGCTTATGGATATGGCTTGTCTATAAGAAAGGCGGTTGGCGGGTGGGGGGGGGATGGCTCTTAGGCCCTGCGTCTTAGGGTAGCTGAGTCGCGAGCCTACGGAAGGGGAGTTTGCCAACCCAGCCCCAGTCACCGGGTTCCTGTTGTGTTTCCCGATTTGGATTAGGACTGGCCTTCGTTTTGGCGGGATAGGGGTTTGGGTCTCTCTTTTTTTAACTGGTCCTGACGAGCTGGGAGTTTCTGGGTTTGCATGGGGGGTCTGGTTCCCAGGATCTACGTCTTTTTATGTTGGATCTGATGTTTTTCAGTCCTGGTACCAGGATGTAAATAGTTGGTTAATTGGGTTTAGGGAGGGTATCTGGGGTGAGGGGTGGGTGGAGGGGTCCTGCCATGTTTTATATTTGCAAGACTGCTCTTTAGGCACAGTTGTTTTTTTCAGATTACTGGTATTCTCAATAAACCTTTGTTGGCAGGCTGTTGGGGTGGGATTCTGGGTTTTCAGTGTGCCTTTATCTATGTTTTGCTTCTGGATGTTCTAATACCTGCCTCCCTCTCATTTTGTTTTAAAATGGCTACAGGTATTATTAAAATAGCGTCATGGAATGTCGTGGGCTCAGAGAGAAGGTCAAAGGACTCAGGTTTTCAACCACTGCACTCTGCTCAAATCGATATATTATTTCTCCAGGAAACCCATCTTAGCAGTACAGAGGTCAAGTGGCTATCTCGGTCTGAGCTTTCATAAGTCTGTTATGCAGGTGGCACTAATTTTAGTAAAGGGTAGCTGTACTTATCAAAAGCATGTTTTGTTCCTGAGAAACTCGGTACTGGAGGATCAGGCGGGAGGTTCGTTTTGGTTAAGGGTTCCCTTAATGGGAATACTATAGTTCTAGGTTCAATTTATGGTCCCGTAGGGGGAAATCCTGACTTTTTTATGGCTCTGGCAGACAAAATTAGTGTTATGCTTCCCTCGCAGCTTATCCTGGGGGGAGACTGGAATGTTTCACCTTCTCAATCCCTTGATAGAGACCCCCAGAACAACCGGCCTCTTACATCCATGCAGAGGGCTTTGCATGACTTCATGTGCATGTTAGGATTGTGTGATTCCTGGAGATTTTCCAACCCCTCTCTTTGGGCCTTCTCATTTTTTTCCCAACCCCATGGATCATGGTCCAGGATAGATTATATCCTATTCAGTGCGACCCTTCTTCCAGGTCTCGCCCAGTCCGGCATTGAACCGATTATTCTTTCTGATCATGCAATTGTCTGGAATAACGTTTTGCCGGATCCTGCATTCCATCGGGATACTGCATGGAGGTTCAATACCCAGCTACTTAAAGATCCCCATACGGTGGCGCAGATAAGATCTCTAATTTCTCTTTTTGGCAGACAACCTGGGTCTACTTCAAGATTTGATATGATCTGGTGTTCCCTAAAATGCTATCTCAGAGGAGAGCTAATTAAATTGGCCTCCACAAGGAAAAAAGCCCGGAACGCGCGGGCGGTCTCCTTAATGAATAAAATTAGAGAATTAGAAGCTGCTCATTCTCCTGCCTCTCCGTTATCCTCTTTAGAAACCCTTTTGGCTGCCAAAAATGAATACGCTGACCTCCTTAAAGAAAGGCCGAATATTGTCTTGTTAAAACTCAGGCCAAGTATATTGATCATGGTGAAAAGGCTGGGAGGCTTTTAGCTCTGCGCCTTCGCACATTAGATGGATCCAGGCTAATACCGGCTTTACAAACGCCTGCCGGCTCCATTAAAACTTCCCCCAGAGAAATAGTGCGGATCTTTGAGAAGTACTATAAGGATTTGTATAGCTTGCCCCTGCCCCCATCTCCTCTCGGATATAACAACGTATCTAACTGATTTGACATTCCCAGCTTTTGCCTTCACAAGGAGACCTTGACCACTCCTATTTCTCTGGCCGAGATAGAAGGCATTATTGCTTCCATGACTCCGGATAAGGCACCCGGTCCGGACGGGTTCCCTGCAAATTTCTACAAGGTTTTCTCTAAAGATCTTGCCCCTATACTTCTTAAACTCTATGAATATCTCCTCTCTTCTCGCACCACAGATTCTACTCTTCTTGAAGCCACCATCATTTTAATTCTCAAGCCAGGTAAAACCCCTACTGATCCGGCGAGCTATTGACCCATATCTCTTCAGAATTATGATATGAAGATCCTCTCCAAAATCTTGGCTGAAAGGGTCAAAAAAGTCTGGCTCCATCTCCTCAGTCCAGAGCAGGTTGGTTTTGTGCATTCTCGTTCCCCATCTGACCACTTAAGAACTCTCTCTCACATTTCCCATCATACCCGCATGTCTCAATCCCCTATGGCCTTAGTTTCGTTAGATGCGGAGAAGGCATTTGACCGTGTGGACTGGTCCTTTCTCTGGGCTGTGATGGCTAGGATGGGTTTTCCAGCTTCTTTTCTAAAGTGGGTCCAGATTCTTTATAACTCTCCCTCGGTCAAGATATATTGTAATGGAGTTTTTTCTTCGCTCTTTCATTTACATACTGGTACTAGGCAAGGCTGCCCTCTCTCGCCCTTTTTATTTAATCTATATTTGGAACCCCTTCTTATTAAGCTCAAATCCTCCTCACTTATCAAGGGATGTTTAGTGCGTCAGCAGGAGCTAGTCCTCTCTGCTTATGCGGATGATATACTCCTGCATCTTGCACACCCTGCTGACTCCCTAAAGTTTGCACTAGATATCATCAAGCAATATGGTACCCTCTCCCATTATAAACTGAATATTTCCAAATCTGAAATTTTCCTTTAAACACTCATACCTATAAGCAGGATCTTGCCAACTTTGGTATGAGGTGGTCCCCAGTCGATTAAATATTTAGGATTCATTTTCAACAGACTCTTCTCTACTTAGGAAGCTTAATCTAGACGATCTGAAAAGCCTTATTCAGCAAGATTTGGAGCGGTGGGCCACCTTCCCCATTTCCCTTTGGGGCCAGATCAATATTATTAAAATGAACGTTCTTCCTCTCATCTTCTATCCCCTCAACCTATTAAATCTTTGGTTGCCTGTCTCTTACCTGCAGCAGTTCCATGTGATGTTCTCAAATTTTATCTGGCGGGGTAAGGGAGTCCGGCGTTCGTTTCTCAAATTATCTCTTCCTAAGGATAAGGGCAGGCTTCGGCTTCCCAACCTTCTGCTTTACCATTGGGCAGCCCATCTTGCTAAGTTAGGAGGTGGTTCCCACTAACCCTGATCTCTCCCAACCGATTTGGCTCCAAATTGAAAAGTCGACCCTCTCGGGTCTAGAATAGATCCCTATGCCATTTCTATACTCCCTCTCCGTACTTTCACAGTGGATAGCTGACCAAACAATTCTCGTATCTCTTAAATCCCTTTTCCAATGTTTTCGTTTTGTAGAAATCTTTCCCAGGAATGATCTAGGCCAACCGGTTATGCTTAATCCCAACATTAAACTGGGTAATTCGATGATTACCCCTGACTGGCTTCCACAAATTAAGGAAGCTAATCTGGAGCACTTCTATGACCAAGGACTCCTTCTTTTTTCCGTGGACATACTTGGTAAGTATGTCATTCCCAACACTAAGATTTTCAAAGTTTATCAGCTGAGGCATCTTATTGCTGGGAGGTTTGGCACTCATTTTAATGAACCGATAGTATATCCCTTCCTTTCTCAGATATTAACCCTCGCCTCCAAACCACATTCCATTTCATCAATATACTCCTTTCTTCTAAACTATAAGTTCTCGGAACCTGTTGCGGGCTCCAGTATCTGGCCTTCTCTGCTTCCTGAATCCACTTTGATTTGGTCTCGCATCTGGAAGGATCTCCACAAATACCATACTCAGGACAGATTTAGGCTTACCCAATACTATATTGTGAATAATATGTATTATACCCCTAGGAAACTTTTCCAACTTAAAAGACTTCCCCTTCCCCTTTGTTCCAGGTGTATGCAAGGTGAAGGGGACCCCCTGCATATTTTCTGGTCTTGCATTAAGGTGGCCCCCCTGTGGTTTTCTATTCAGGACAATTTGGATCCTTTACTAGGTCTCTCAGGTTTTTTCACCCCCGAGATTTGTATTCTGGGGGATTATGCTAGTATAGATTGTGTGGAGCGCCGGTATCACATGGCCATGGTGTCCATTGTGGTTAGGAGGCTGGTCCTTAGACACTGGATGGATCAATTGGCATTGTCTTATACCGAATGGCTGACCAAGCTCTCCACTTATCTCAATGCCGAAAGGTTGGTAGCCAGCTTGCGTAACCGTATGGACCTGTTTCAGAAAAAGTGGGGAAAACTGCAAGCATTATATTTGCATCAGTGAGTTCCTGGCCTCCTACCTGATGCCTGCGACGTTCTCCTGTTGTCTCATACCCTGTTGCCTGTGTCTCTCGATCTGAGGGGTGGGATTATTCTCTGAACTGTTAGCATGTTGAATATCCAGTTTAGGTATAATGTTTGCCTGGCACACTCAGCTTGGGTGGGGGAGGGAATGTGGGAGGGTAGTGGTTTTGGGGTGGGATGTGGTTGGGGGGGCGGTTATTTTATTTTGTGGTGTTTTTTTCTTTTTATGTTATACCATGTATTTTATGGTTTTGTTTATCTCTGTCATATGCTGTTGGTTGTCTTTTTTGGAAAATCAATAAACTTAAATTTCAAAAACAAAATAGAATTCTTGGGTGAATCCCATCAGGCCCCATTGCTTTGTCCACCCTCAGTTTCAAGAGTTCTTTCAAAACCCTTTCTTCTGTGAATGGACTGGTATCGACCCCCCTATTAAGAGTTTCTGTCTTGTTTGGTTTAGGTACCTCCCCCTCCCTCTTCCGTTGTGAATATTGAGCAAAAATATTTGTTCAGTATCCCTGCTTTTTCACTGTCACCCTCTGCCCACATTCCCTCCCCTTTATTTTGTCTCTGTATCCCTCTCTTGGTCTTTCTTCACTCCCTAATGTACATATAAAAGGTTTTATCCCCTTCTTAACAGAGTTGGCTATCTTTTCCTCAGTTTGTGCCTTTGCTATTCTGACTGCCTTCCCTGCCTCCTTCTGCTTTAATTGATAAAGTTCTCTGTCCTGCTCCTTCTGTGTTTCCTTATATTTCCTGAATGCTATCCTTTTCTCCTAAACCGTCCCTGCCACCTCTTTTGAGAACCATAGTGTTTTTTTCCTTCATTTTGTTTTGTTGATTTGCTTCAGACAAAGGCTTGTTGCCTCTGCGATGGCTGTTTTGATTATTCCCCATTGTTCCTCCACCCTTCCTTCTTGACCATTTGCTAGTGCTTTTCTGAGGCACTCTCTCATTTTCCCAAAAACAGCCTTCCTAAAGTCAATACTCTTGTTTTTGAATGGCTGGACTCTATGACTGTGTTTATTGTGAACCACACTGTTTGGTGGTCACCTGTTCCCAGCTGGCTACCCACTTTTAAATCTGAGATCCTTTTTCCTTCCCCATTTGAGAGTACCAGGTCTAAGACTGCTCCCTCCCGAGTGGGTTCCAACACTAGCTGTCTGAGGCATGCCCCCTGTAGGGCATCAAGAATGACCCTGCTCTTGGATGTACCTGCAACAAAGGTACTCCAGTGAACATCTGGCATATTCATGTCCCCCATCAACAATATCTCTGCTTTTTCTGCCATTTTAAGGATGCCTTCTATCATTTCCTTGTCCATTTTCTCCCCTTGAGATGGGGGTCTGTACACAACCCCCATGCAGATTGTGGTGCCATTTCCTGTCTCCAGGGTGATCCATAGTGACTCATCAATGTCCTGTTTACTCTTTAGTTCTGTTGCTTTAATCCCTTCCCTTATATAGAGAGCTACTCCTCCTCCTCTTTTACCCACCCTGTCCCTCCTGTAAACTGTGTATTCTGGTATGTTGACATCCCAGTCATGGTTCTCTGTGTACCATGTTTCAGTGACTGCCACAATATCCAGGCATCCCTCTTCCATCAAGGCCACTGTTTCAGGGAGCTTGTTGCACAGACTGCGGGCATTGGTACTCATCACCTTCCATTTATTTTTTATGGCCTTACCCCTTTTAGCCCCATCCCTGTCCTTACTGCCTTTTTCTGCATTTATCCCTGTCCTGCTCCCTACTGACTTCTCTACCTTGGTGTTTACCTCTCTAACTACTGTGTTTTGTGGGGGGAGGCTGGGATTTCCCTGGACCTGGAGTTCAAACTTTATATGAGACCCCGGTTGCCAAGGTCCTTACGATTTCTATATCCTTTTCCCCTACACAAAGATGCCTGTCAGGGGTGCCCACTTTTGCCATTGTTTTTTCTTATGACCATAGAGCCTTTAAGTATAGCCCTGAGACAGAATCCTAGTATAACTGGGATCTCAGTGAAAAACATGGGCTACAAGTCCCTCTTGTATGCAGGTGATAGGTTGATCCTAATAACCAGTGTGCTACAAGCCATTCCCCCCCCAACAGCAGACCCTACAGCAGACACTATCTTATGTAATGATGGAACAATTGTTAAATGCTGAAACTGCCAAATGTATACAGCAGAAACCATTGAACAAACTTCAGAGACATATGTCTGTAGAAAATGCATAGAAATGGGTCATTTATTGAGAGAAGTAAATACCTTAAAGGAACAAGTGAGGGGAACAACGCTTAAAACTATAAATGCTGAGCAAAAATATAAAAGAAACTTCACAAAATGAGAAAATCACGGAGGGCAATAAGACAGATTCTGATTCTGAAATAGAACAGGTGGAAGACAATGTGCCTGACTGGACTAATGTGCAAAAAAGGTCTAGTAAAAGGGGTAGAAGAGCACTTGGGAATGAAGTGCCATTACAAAATAGATATACACCTCTGGTAGACAGTGATAATAAGGGAAATAAAAAAATAGGCCAAAAAGTCATTGTCATTGGAGACTCTATTCTGCGAAGAACAGATAGTATTGTTTGCGGACTGATAAAGTAAATAGGGAAGTAAACTGTTTACCAGGAGCAAGAGTAAAGGATGTCCATAATATATTATCTAAGGTCATAGAAAAAGAATAAAACACACAAACAGTAGTCGTATATGTGGAATAAATAATGTAGGCAAAGATCATGAAAAGGATATTGCTGATGATATAATGGATCTATGCAAATTTATTGAAAGTAAGGGTCAGGAAGCTGTGATTTCAGGTATTTTGCCAGTATTAAAGGGACATCCTGTGAAAAACAATACCATACAGTAAGTAAGTGTAACCCAGGTGGCATGCCATTTGAATCTGACAGCAATACCAGGTGGGCTGGGTTCAGGGAGGAATAGGTCACTCGGCACAAAGGCTAGGTTTGGCTACTCTGCACAGGGGCACCCAAGTAGTTCCAAACACAGGAAGCAATAACTGTAATGTCCAATACCAGAAGTGGGGTTCTAAAGTGTGGATTTATTCACATCCAAGCAGAATAAACAAAGCATAGATGGACCCCCACAGGGCTACACTACTGGTAATGCAGATTAAAAGAATCAAGAACACTTCCTCAACACTTTAGCCCTCAGGCTCTGAACCCACTGGGTACACAGCCCAGACTTGCACACTGCTTTGGGTACACAGCCCAAACTTGTACACTGTTCTGGGATTTTCCAGGCTCGGCTCCCTTGCCAGCCACTCAGACACCTTCCATTTGTCATGGAAACATTTTCTGGTGGCTCCCTAAACCACATAAGAGCACCTAAGCTCTATCAGGGAATTCTCCTTTTAATCCCATGTCTGGGTACTTTCCTCAGGCACTGGCCAAGTACCTGAGAGAAAGTAAAATGTGCCTTAGAGCAAATCCATAGAGGTGAATTTAGTTACTACTGATGGGGGGTCTCCCACCTCTCGCTCCCACAATTCATACCCGGCCATTTCTCTGGACAGTAAACACCTCATACTGAAAAGCTTGGCAATGTAGATTATTGCTAAATGTATGTCACATTCCCTCTACTCGTCTTGCTTTCCCTTTGTGCTGAACTTGAACATACTTTTAAATGGCATAGCCCATTGCTCTAGGCCCCTCACTGATTAAGCAGTCCAATCCCCTCTTTACAATTGTACTTGGCTGTCTTTTCCTGACCCCACAGCAACAGTCCCTTTAGTTTCCTTCTGTTAAGGTAAAAAACACTTGGCCCTCTTTCAGAGCGAACTCACCCTTTGGTTGCAGGTGCCCCACAGGCAATTCCTCCACAGGAATTTCTCTGTCAGAGCTTTTGGTGCCACCGCACAACTTGAATAGGCAGCTTCTTCCCTTAGCCGGAACCAGGAGGGTTGCCCCTGGAAAACAGGCAAACCTTCCCCCCCATCCCCTCAGGGATGGGGCACTTGGACCAGCAACAGCAATCTCCACCACTTCAACTACCAGTTTCTGTGTTCCTCTTACGGTGGAAACACACACCTTCCTAATCAGTAGCTCTAAAACAGAGGTTAAAGCTCTGAGAGCCTGCACACAGATAGCTGTACTACTATCTTTCACCAAGACTGCACACAGACTGAATTCAAAATCCCCAATGTTCTATGCTAACCTCCAACTGCAACATTCCAGTGTGGCTTATGCAGCTGCGAAAGTTCTATGGTGATGTCATCCCTCAGTCTCAGCTGAGACTGAGAACAGAGTGAGACAGTGTGAAATCCATTTAATTGGAGTTTCACAAGCTGCCTCCCCTGCCTACCACTAGGTCTTACTGGGATTCTAGTAACCCCGGGTAACAGGGGGGTTACATAAGTAAGTAGTAAGTAAGTAAAATTTATTTATAAAGTGCAATATCATATATCAAAGTGCTGTACAATCGCATTCTAAGATAAATACAAACAAATAAATAAGTAAACCCTAAGCATTATTAAATATAAAGATATAAAAATTACATGATAAGATATATTTATTAAAAATCAGATAAATTCTAGTCACCAGGGAAAGCACATGCAAATAAGTATGTTTTTAAAGCAGTTTTGAAGCTCTCCACTGTCCGGCATACTCTCACCCGACGAGGTAGAGAATTCCACAGGGTGGGGCAACAAAAGCAAAGGCCCGAGCTCCAGAAGATTTCAAATGCACCAAGGGAATCTCCAGCAAACCCTCATCCATTGAGCAGAGCGGTCTGACAGGGCAGTAGGGACACAGAAGCTCTTGTAGGTAAGCTTGGACCCATACTGTGTAGGGCCTTAAAAGTTAGCAAGCCAACTTTAAAGGTTATCCACCACTGAACTGGCAGCCAGTGCAGAATGCATAGGACAGGAAAAATATGGCTGGATTGAGTAGACCCAGACAACAGCCTGGCCGCAGCATTCTGCACTAGCTGCAAGTGGCAGATATCAACCCCAGGAAGCCCTAAGTATAGGGAGTTACAGTAGTCAAGACGTGAGGTCACGAAAGCGTGAACCAAAGTTGGTAGGTCACCAGACGGAACAAGATGCTTAATCCGGGAGATGTTCCTCAGATGATAAAAGGATGATTTGACCACAGCTGACACCTGCAAATGCAGTGTCAGCCCCTAGTCAAATAACACTCCCAGATTCCACACCCATTCAGAGGTCAGGAGCTGAGAGCCCCTAAGCCAAAGCCCGGCGGGCTTCCCAGCAACTGACCTCTCAGACCGGCAACCTGGTTCAACAACTAACACCGCCATCTTATCAGAGTTCAATCTAAGCCAGTTGGAATTCATCCAGTCTTGGATTTCAGTGAGACAGTTGGAAAAAACTAAGAGCACACTATCCTCATTGGGCACAAAGGACAAGTACAGCTGAGTGTCATCTGCATAACAGTGAAAACTCAGCCCATACCACCTTATAATGTCTCCTAGTGGAAGCATGTATACCTCGAACAACATGGGGGACAGCACTGAGCCCTGTGGAACCCCACATGGCAGGGGGTAAGAATCAGAGGAAAAAGTCCCTGATTCAACTGTCTGTGACCTACCAGTGAGGAAAGAATGGAACCATCTGAGGACTGTACCAGACAGGCCACAGATGAACCACAGGTGATCAAGAAGTAGCCCATGGTCCACGGTGTCAAAAGCTGAATAGAGATCCAGAAGGACCAAGATGGAGTAGCATTTCTGGTCTCTTGCCATCAGGAGATCATTTAGTACCCGAACTGTCCAATACAGTGTATAAACACTCGGCTTCTAAACAGGTGCACAACTGAGGGACTCACATTTATAAACACATGGGAGACTTTCTATCATAAAAAATATCTGTACTCAAAAGACAGGTTACACTTGAGTATTACTGGTACAAATACCTTGACAACAATGATAATCAGTGCAATCCAAGCTGAACATTTAAACTGACCCCTGGGGGGAGGGGTCGTGCAAGGTAGAAATAATCAAATAAATCAAGAACTAGGCTAAAGAAAAGTTGTTATAGGAGAAACAATAGAAGGCTACTTAGTAAATTCTAGAAGTTTAAATAATAAGAAAGAGGAATTGGAGACATTATTAAAGCCAAATGGGAATGCAGATATGGCTTTCTTCACTGAAACATGGTGGATGTGAGACAATTGAAATAAGAACATTTATGGATATTATCTTTATCACTTAGATAGGACAGGGAAAAGAGGTGGAGTAGCAGCATATGTATCAAATCATTTAAACAAAAAACATCTCTAACAAGATAAAAAAGGAAAACAGTGGCAAAATGTGATAAAAATCAAAACAGTGAAGGATATGAATCTTATAATTGGTCTATGTTGTAGACCTCCCAATAGTAGCAATGACATAATGGAAGAAATAAACATTGAGCTTGAGGCTGCATGTGGGTTAGGCCATGTAGTCTTCATGGGAGACCTAAACTATGGTGATATCAACTGGGACAAAATGGAGGCAACAAATAATCAAAGCATCATTTGTTTAAATAAAACAGAACTACTGGGCCTTAGACAGGATATCATGGTACCGACTAGAGGAGAAAATATTCAGGACATAGTATTAAGTTGGAATGAGATAGATGTGGCAAACTGCAAAATACAGGCACCACTAGGAAATAGTGACCACAATATTGTGTCTTTCTCACTCCAAGTGTGTATATCAATAAACAAGGGGTGCAGGGAAATTTACAATTTTAAGACTGCAAACAAACCCCAAATACTTGAGAACCTTAACAAAATAGACTGGGAAGCAGCATATGATGAGATCAGCTGTGCTTGCTGAAAGAGCTGATTTATGAATGTATCTGTCAGCACATTGTTTTAAAGTCCACGCACTTTCATGCGTGAACAGTGTCATGATCAGGCTTGCTGATTATTGGTCAAGCCCCTTGTAGAGTCTCCTGCATTGGTCCACCATGACACACCTCTCAAAACCCTGTACATAGCAAAATGTTCGACTTGCGCTAGCGCGCATGGCGAATGTAAAAGAGGAAAAGAAATACAACAGCAGAGGTATTAAATCGCAATGGCTGATGAAAAGTCTAAGATGGCTACTAAAGAAAAAATATGTCTTTATGATCTATATGCCAAAAATAAAACTGAAGACAACTGGCACAAATACAGAACTGTCCAAAAACAAAATAAACAAAAACAAGCAAAAAATGGAACTTGGACTAGCAAAAAAGGCAAATAAGGATAACATGAAAGGGTTCTATAGTTACAGGCACGTCAATTCTCTTTGAAATTCACAACAAGGTCTACGTTCTGTAATGTCAAATGACCAACTAATTGAAGAACCAAAGAAATTAGCAAATATATTTGATAACTACTTTGGATCAGTTTTCTCAAAAAATGTGTCATACCAAGGTGATATCCAGAAAAAATAATCGAAAGAAATAATAACCATAGATGGTATTATTAAAAAAATCGATAATCTAAAAATGTCACACTCAGCAGGGCCAGATAACATATCACCTGTAATGTTAAAACTACTATCATCCAATATAGCATGTCCACTAAAATTATTATTCCCAAAAGCATTAGTGAAAACTGAAGTCCCACCAGATTGGTTAACAGAAACAGTAATACCAATACACATAAATAGATGCAAAATTAATTATATTAATTATAGGCCGGTTAGTTTAACCTCTGTCCCAGGAAAGATTATGGAGTCCATAATTAAGGATCTAATAAATGAGAATATTGAGAAACTTGGTTTAAGAGATGGAGAACAGCATGGATTCACTTCAGGTAGATCATGCGTCACTGACCTGTTATGTTTCTATGAGAAAATATTGGTGGCACTAGCTAAATGCCTGGAGAAGGATTGTATATATCAGGATTTTACTAAGGCTTTTGGCAAAGTACCTCATAGGGCAATAATACAAAAACATAAGCACACAGATGGATTACAGAATTATACAGTGGATTCAAAGTTGGCTAAATGGTAGAACCCAGAAGGTTACCTTAAACAGTTTCTCATCAGAACGTATAGCAGTGACAAGTGGGGTGCTGCAGGGATCGGTGCTGGGGCCTGTGCTGTTTCAGATATTTGTGTCTGATATGGGTCAATAGGTCACAAATTGGTTAAGAAATATGTGGATGACACAAAACTTGCTGGCATTGTAAAAACACAGGATGATGTGGAAAGACTCCAAAGGGATCTAGATACCATAACGAAGTGGGCCAAAACTTGGGGGATGAGCTTTAACAATGAAAGTGCTGTTATTCACGTAGGCAGGCACAATAAGAAAGTTAAATATCACTTAAACCAAACAAATCTGAAAGAATCAAATGAAGAAAAAGGTTTAGGTATAACAGTCACCAAAAAACTTGCATATGACAAGCATTGCAATGCACAGGTAGCAAAGGCAAAGAGACTACTATGGACTATAAAATAACATTTTAAATGTAGGGATGTAGATGTGATAATGCCCCTGTACAGTCTATGGAAGCCCAGTATGAGGACCAATTTCTAGAGGTACTACGAATAGAATAGAGAGGGTACAGAGACAGGCAACCAAAATGATATACAACTTAAATACTTCAACATACAATGAGCGCTTAAAAAACAAAATCTCAAGTCTCTAGAGGCAAGAGGAGTACGAGATCTACTGCTATGTTACAATATAATGCAGGACAACAATCTAACAAGTGAACTCGATCTTGAGTTTAAAAATTATGGGTTAGGTACAAGGGGCCAGCCCCTGCAACTGAGACCAAAAAAGTTTAATACAAATTAAAGGAAATCTTTTTACACACAGAGAATGGTAAACCCTTGGAAAAAAACTTGAGCTGGATGCTATAATTAATAAATTCAGATTGGGGTTTGGGCCTTCCTCACTTTCAGCAATATCATATGGCCTTTGTCTTGGCACAAGTTACCAAATGGTGTTCTTCAGACCAAGACAACTTCCCACAATGGCTAGATAGAAAGCCAATTCACCAAATCTGCTTCCCCTTCTATATGTCTGTATACTAAATCTCCACAAGGCATCCTTCAGCATCCAGTTCTAAGTCTATACCTGTCCTATTGGAAAAAAATTACCTGAGCCCTCAAGGTGTGTTCAGTCCCCTCTCCTGGCAGCACTCTGGAATAATCCTAATCTTACAGTAGACAAGAAACCCATCCAATGACCCTCTTGGCAGCAAGCTGGGATACAGAGAGTACAAGACATCTGTCTCTAATCAGCCTCTAGTTCAATCCTTCACTCATCTTTCATCCCAATATGGAATCCAAAGACAGGATTTCTGGTGCTATCTCCAGATATGCTCTGCAGTGGATGCCTGGTTTCAAACCACCCTACCCTCTATGCCCCCTCCAGAAAACCCAGTGGTACAGACATGGTTAAAAACACCTAATGGCAGGGTGGACCTTATATACAAAATGCTCAGAGATGCCAGCCCATCACTAATAGAATTCAATAAATGGAAATGGGAACAGGAGCGTAATCTTACAATTTCCAATTCAACCTGGAAAACCTGCTAGTACAGAGCCCAAGTGGCCTGCAAAGATATGAAAGCCCAGATCTTACAACTGAAATTATTGCATTGCTCATATAGAATCCCTCAGGTTCTTAAAACTTTAGGGGTGCTCACTTCTGACAGGTGCTGGAGATGTAACAAACACACAGGTTCACTTTTTCATATTCTCTGGTCCTGTCCGATGATTAGACCCTTCTGTGATCAGGTCATACAATGTTGCCAGACATTCCTTTCTTGCCCAGATGCAGCTTAGCCCAGCTTTTATTCTCCTAAGGATCACATCACCTGGCATCCCCACAACACACCAACCTTCCTGGTTGGCCATGGCAGTGACTGTTGTAGCCGAACAAGTTCTCCTGAGGAGGTGAAGAACCTAGGACATCCTCGCAATTGAGGAATGGTTACAGGGGGTGTGTCAGCTTGCCTCTTTGGAACATATGTCACTTTAAGCCATGGGAAAACTCCCTAAATATTGTGAAGTGTCTGACCCTTTTTCACAAACACAGAATAAATTATTGCCTATTACAACAGGGTGACATCAGATGACTCTTGTAGCTAGGGTTATGCGAACCTCTCAAAGTTCGACCATGCAAACTTTGACCATTGAACCATGTAAAGTTCACCAAACTATACACTAGTTAGCCCCGAGTTCATCCATTTAAAAGCATTAGGGTAAGCTTTAGGAAGTGGTATAAAATTAAATAACAGGGAGGAGTTCTCTGCAAACACACAACTGCTGGGACTCCTGGTAGATTTCTAGTAGATCCTGGCTACATCCTGAGCACATCTCACAATGTCAGGTGCAAACTGTGGTTTGTGGCATGACTGGTTTGCCTGGTCCACACCATTCAGACCAAGGCAAACCAGTCGAATCATAAGTCTGCCTATTTCTCTTAAAAGTTCACCATGGTCCAAAAAATTGAACACCCAAAGTTTGAGGTGTTCGCTTCTTTAGTAGAACTGAACTTGCAGCCTACCTGTAACTATATCTGGGTCTCTTGTGTTCTAAGGTATATATACACATATTACCAGCCTCTGTCTATTTACCATTGAAGTATGTGTGACTATGAGATACACACGTGTCATATACATTTTAATTTGTATGTATGTATACCCTTACTGATAAATTGTAATCTGGACAATGTACCTTGTTGTTTGTGTTTTGTAATGTTGAAAAATTTTAAATAAAGAGTTTAATGTTAAAAAAGAATGAGATGAGAAAATATTTCTTCACTGAAAAGGTAGTGGATGCATGGAATAGGTTTTTAGCAGAAGGGATGGAGGTTAGAATAGTGGGGAGCTTCCATGGGATAGACATTGGGGTATATTAGACAGGATACTGGGAGGTGAGAGGGTCAATGGAGACTAGATATGGTCTGCAGAGACAGAATAGGTAGGAAATATCTGGGCAAACAAGGTGGGCTAAGTAGTAATTTTCTGCTGTCAAATTCTATGTTTCTATGTTTCCATGAAACCATGTCTTGGCTAGGTGACTGTCAAGCAGTGGAATTCACAACCCCCCTCTAGCCCAGCTGGAGGCCTTTCATGTCATGGTACCTGTGTGCAATTATTTTCTGAGTAAATCAGCAATGAATAAATAAATACATAAATAAATAATAATTGTTTATTCTGCTTTTGAGTGCTGGTCTTGACTGTCATAGGATGCACAACTCCCCTTCCCCTGAAGGAGAAGGCAGCCCTCATGATACTCTATCCTTCTTCCAGTACAGTTGATCCCGATAACTCGAGCTTGCTTCTAAACTCAGATCACTGGCATAGCAGATGGTAGCACTGGTGCTGCACTGCTGGCCAGCCAGAGCCGCTTCTTGTGTTCTTCATTTTTATTTGCCTACTTTAGACAGGTTTTAGTCACATCCAAAAGACCACCCTTAATGAGTTCCCACTTTTTCTCTACTTCTTTAACCCTTTCCATCCCACTTAGTTTGTCTTGAACTGTCTCCTCCACTCTTCTAAAAATCTGCCCTCATGAAATCGAAGACCTTTGTCCTAGACTTTGTCTTCTGGTTGCTAGGGCCAAAGTGACAACAAATCAAGTTGAGATCACTTGTCCTTGGGGTTTCCGTTACCCTACCTTCTTCCACTATGTTCTGGTTTGATACACCCAGATCAAGGATGGCTCCCTCCATGGTGGGTTCTTTCACCCGCTGTACAAGGAAGCCCTCTTGTAATAATTCTACAAGGGCCTGGCTCCCTTGCATTCTGAACTATTGAAGTTTTGCTGTCCACATCTGGGAGATTAGGATTGCCCATTAGTACCACATTCCCTGGGGTGGTACCCATTCTGATTTGCTCCCCTAGATTCCTGTCCCCTCCTTGAATTGCTTTGGCGATCTGTAGGCCACTGTTACTATTGGATTCTTCCCATTTTAACTATTAGCTGCACCCACATTGTTTTTATCCCCATTCACTCCCAGGTCCTTGGCTTTCATCACTTCTATAGTGTGACTATGTAAAGTGCCACCTCTAACCCCACCTTTACCATCATCCTTTCTGACTGAGATATTTCTTGGGAGTGAGATCCCAGTCATGGTTCTGCATTATCCATATTTCCTTGACTATTATCTCACTGCCTGCAGGTCCTTCATTTGGTTTCCAAGACTTCTACCATTAATCAAAACTGCCTTCCACAAACTATGTTTGTCCTTCCCTCTGTAATTGCCATCACTTCCCTTCCGTCCACTCTCTGGGCTCTCTACTATACAGTACAGTACAGTGCAGTACAATACAATACAATACAATACAATACAATAGGTATAGCCACCAAACACCTTACTCTGTACAGAGTCTGGTAGTGGCTATACCCAGGGTTTGCTCTGGTTGGCCACCCCAGTTGGTTTTCCAGGTCACACAGGGATTAGAACCATGATGTGCAGGCTGAGAGGTGGCTTACTTGTTTGATCATCCTCCCCAGTGCACAATGGATTATGGTGGTGAATGACGTGAACATGTATTCAGAAGCTAAAACTAGCTGCTCCTGCAGTCCTGTTGAAGTTAAGGGGGTGAAACATGGTTGGGGAAGGGGAGGACTTTAATCTGAAATTATTCCAAGTCTGGCATTTGCGATCCCTGCTGTACTGGGTGTGGGAGGTTTTACTGTTGTCAGACGTAGAACTGGAAATTCTGATTCCAACTCTGATTCTGCATTCAATGCATAACTGGCACTGGAACAGAGTCAGAATCAGAATTTCTGATACTCTGGTGGATTAAAATAGAACAGATTCTACAGAATCCGGCACCCCTAATCTGTAACACTCTAATTTTGCTCGAGTATTAATTTCCTGTTCCCGATATGATTGTTTTTTTAGGTGTCTCTAGTGTTCTGGGAAGGATACAATCACATCTGGAGTTACCTATGCCATAAGCGCCCCCACCCCGGCTATCACTCACTCTTTCTTTTTCTCACAGAAGAGCTGACTTGATATCATACAGTGGCACCCACCAATTTCTGATACCAAATTCTGCAGAAGTTTGCAAAGTGTTGCAGAATTCTGCAGGAAACAGTGCTATTAAATGGCAGTTGTCATGCAGGAATGTTTGATACACTATGACACTGCATCTGATCCTGGCAAACACCACTGTACAGTATATGCCGTATCTACAGCTGTGCCAAAACATACACGATTTGTGCATTACTGGCCCATGCAGCTACTGTACTTCTCCTGGTCCTGGTCCTGGTCGGCAGATGCATTGAACCTCAACCACCAGGCTCTCCTGTTCACAAGCATGGAGTTCTGGGTGGAGGAGCTGGACCAGATGCCAGGCTTACTAGGCTGCCAACTGGATCCCCCAGTAGATCCCTTGCTCTACATAACAGCAGGATATGGGATGTGGCACTCCTTCTTAGTCTGCTGTATCTGCTAAAAACAGATGAGAATTTGTTTTTCAAAAATGGTGCCACTGTGCCTCCTACAGTCCTCCATGTTGTTTTGGAGAGCTGGGGGAAATTGCTTGGGGTCCTGTTTGGGGTTCCAAGCAATCAAGCCTGGTACAGAGAATTTATGGCTGAGGTTTCCATGGTGTAGCTTAGCTTCCATGTCATCCTGGAAGCCTCAGCAATGTATAGCAGGCTGTGTATGACCACGGAGTGAAGCGAGACCCAACCAGTCACATAGTTCCACTGTCTGGGTCAGGGCTGTTATCTGTGGGGGACCAGTTGAGGGACTTATGTACCTCAGCTTTCTCTTGCAGCTGGCAAATTATTTTCTTTTGATCTCAGAGCTGGTCCTGAAGATCATTTACTTTTTCACTTTATTTGACTGCCTTCTGTTTTCAGTAACTATCAACCGATCAGAGACTTTACTGATGGCACGTGTGTTAGCATCCAATTTTAACTGCAGGTTTTTCATTTAATTTAGAAACTGCTGGAACATTTGTTTCACCTAATTGACTGGGAAAGTGGTGGCTACCATACAGTGGGCTGAAGCAAAATCCAAGAATGCTGAGGTGCAGCAAAGGTACTGCAAGTACTTGATGCTTAAAAAATATATTAGTGATCACCACATTACTGGGCACAATATTCTACCTGATATTTAAAGTTTTATTATGTAGCTAGGAAGGATGTCAGAGAATTAGGGCTGGCAAGGTGAAGTGGGAAAAATCTAGGCAGCCATTTTGTTTGCAGTCAGGCCACGCCCCCTGTCATTTTGCTCTGGACTGCTCCAGCACCTATCATTGCTCCTGGTATACCTCCCTCTCTTTTCCCTCCCTTGAAGGCAGCCATCTCACTCACTGTACCTGCCTCATATCTGGTATGATTTGGATCCCTCCGCTGTTATCTTTCCTCTTTTCTACCCTGCTCTCAGCCTATCTCGTATTCCCTTCACTCTGCTAACTCTTGCTCCTTCTACATTCCAAAGCTTAAAACCTTTGCTGGCCAGTCATCAGGCTAACACACAAGTGGAAAGCAAAACAGTGCACTCCAAAAGCTACTTAAGGTGCCTCCATAGAGTACTCACATACTGTTAACAAATAAAAAATAGAAATGGCATATGCACTGCTGCTGAGGGTTTCCAAAAGTGTTTTATTAGAGAGTTAACTCCACAGTCAAACACTCATACATAGCATCTTCAGCAAGGCTTCATTGGGGGCAATCTAACATAAGCCTCTTCTACTTTGGTCCTTCTTTCCCCTCTCCTCCAATACCCATGCTGCTTCCTCCTCATCCTTCTTGAATGTAACCCCCAGGGGGCACTATCCTTGGGGTTACTACCCCTGCCTGCCTCCTCTGAGATGGGATGAGGGGCCCAGATCCATTGACGGGTGCCTCAACCCAGAGGTCGGGGTTAGTACCGTCGAGATTGCCTCGGTTACAGCCCTCTGGGTTACTGCAACCCCCCTTTTGTCCCGCTAGTGGCTCACATAGTGTACCAAGTGATGCCAAGTGATCAGTCTGCTATTAACTTTCCTTAAGTTCTCTGGCTTCTGACACTCAGGTTGGAAATGCCCATCTTCTCCACAATGGTAGCAGAACTTGGGGTCCTGGAGATCACTGTTTGGCGGTGGGCCCCATATTTGTGGGGGGCCCTGAGAGGGGGGTGAGTGGGCTCCCTTGGACTGGGGGTCAGATTGCAGATTATCTCAGGGGCCCCGGACCTAACAGGGTACATAGCAGATTGCTTTACGTCCCTCACCAGTTCCCATAAATTCCTGACCTCGGCCCTCAACTCACTCTCTACATGGGGGTCAGAGGAGACAACTCGCATTCCTACAACACCATGAAAATCTGGGGATCCCTCAGACCCTCTGGACAGGCTGACCTCCTCAGGGGTGTTAGGCTCAGGAGTCCCACTAGGGTTTACCGCCCCCACACATGGCTCCCACCCCTCTTCATCAGTCTCCACCTCTCTAATTTCCCTCATTAATTGACAATATTTGGGCGGGGTGGCCCGCCGATAATGTAACTTAAGTTTCAGCAGTATTACACTAGAAAATCTGGCAGATTTCAAAACATGTGCTAACCTGACCTGATTCAGGGCTGTGGCAGTGATTCCCCCCTTTCTATAGGCCTTCTGCAAGGCCCACTCCACTCTAGTGACAAAAGCGGACAGTTTCTCATTTCTCCACTGCTTAGCAGACCTGAATTTCCATAATAAGTCTTCACCAGTCTCTGTACTCCCAAAAACCCCTTCTAAAGCAGAGAGATACTCGGCAGCGGTGGCTTCCGGACTAGTGGCCCGGAAGAACCTAATGGCTTCTAAAATGGGACCCCGCAAGCTCTCCATCAGCCTCTTCCTTTTCTCCCCCTCAGAGCATTGCCATTCCTGGACTAGAGGGGTGGCATAGTCCATCCAAGCCTCCAGGTCATCCTCCCCTGGAGGCACTGGCACTGTGCCAGAGAAAAGTTTTAACTTATGGTAAGAATCGAGCTGTATAGGTGGGACCAATAGGGGCAGTGAAGACAATACAGAACTCTTGGGGGGACAAGGGGAAGTGCCAGGGGAGCCCTGAGGGGTAGGATCACTGGACAAATCCAAAGCTTGTAGCAGCTCCTGAGTAGTTCTCCCCTCCACAGCCAGCAATTTAATCAGTTTGTCTTTAAAACTATTAATTTGGGGAGACCCCCCCCCCCGGGGTGACTGACCCACTTTGAATATGAATAAGCCTCCATCCCTGTGAAGCACCCTCCGGGTAAATCATGGGAGGTACCTTCTCAGGGTCGATGGCCACACTACACAGGAGTAACACCTGCAGCGTCTGGTCAAGCAGATCAGCCATACGCCCTTTCACCTCCACTTTGCCTAAACATTTTACTCGCTGTGCTGCAGAAATGATGTCAGCAGTTGGGGTTCCCAAAGGCACATCTAACAGTAACACGATTTTCTGGGAGTCCAGCTCTTTGGCTTCACCCCACCCCATCAGTCTGTGTACCATGGTCTTAATAGGTCCCAGCTTAATTTTTCCCAACATATCCCCTTCCACTTTTTCCATCTCTTGTGTGCTTCCCCACTTGGCCACTAGGGGACGCTGATCTCAGTGGTTCCTCCACTTTGTAACCCCCAGGGGACGCTATCCTTGGGGTTACTACCCCTGCCTGCCTCCTCTGAGACAGGATGAGGGGCCCAGATCCATTGACGGGTGCCTCCACCCAGCGGTCGGGGTTAGTACTGTCGAGATTGCCTCAGTTACAGCCCTCTGGGTTACTGCAGCCCCCCTTTTGTCCCGCTAGTGGCTCACACAGTGTACCCACAATACTTTTCCCCAGATCACTCACCCCCCAGCTGGTATCTCCCAGCTCACTCCAGGGACCCCCTGTAAAGTAAGGTACAGTTTTATCACAATCACTATGCAGCAGTTCACCAGCAATGCACACAGTAGCCAGGGTGTAGTTGCAGAACAAACAATCTGATTTATTCGAGGGGAAGTAACCAGAACAAGGGGGATCAAGCTGATTGGCTTATTACTATACTTATCTACCTAGGGCTCTGTGCACAGACCTGAACCTAATATTTACTGTCCCTGGGTACCCAAGCCCTAATAGCTAGTCCTCCATGGCAGCTGGTTGGGGCCCTGACACAGATAGCCTTTGAAATACTGAACGAGTCAGAATGAGAAGCAAAACTCAGGCAGACAGTCAGCAGTCTGCTGAGGCAACGGAAGGCCACTGACTGCAAACTTAGCAGGGGGCTACCCTGATTCAGTACTCACGACTCCAGTAGCAACAAGTTCTTCACCTCTGGCAGGGTTTAAGCCTGAAGTTCACCAGCCTCCTCACACATTTATATGGAAAATGACAGAGGGGTACCATACCAGACCGCCGCTTCCAGACCCCACACGAACTCGCAGTAGACTCGGGCAATAAACGGCAACTTCAACCTCACGGTTGGACCGAGCGCAATTCAGCAATTTTCTCCAGTCCCCTCCTGAGCCTGGTAGGTAGCTGGGCTGGCACCAGCCTCCTCTGACCACGCACCGGTGGATTTAGCCCGACTCAGTTTAAAATGGCAAAAACGGCCGCCTCAGGCCTTCAAGCGCTTCCCACGTGAACACTCGCACAGCACAGAAGCACACAGCTCCTTCCTTCTCCTCAGGCACTATGCCTCTGTCCTCAACAGTAAAAGGCTCTCTCCTCAATTCGGGCGCTACCCGCTCCCATTGGCTGGCGGCACCTGCCAATCAACTGCTTCTGCTCTCAGTGGTGCGGAAAAAGCGCCATAGCCCATAATACCTTTCCCAAAATACAAGTAGTCCCTCTATTGGTCAGCCGACTCTGTAGGGTCCGGGGTAGTGATTGTTCCAATTCAGCAGTCCTGGACCAAAATGAAGGGGGGAATCAGAACAGTCTTTGCTGCAAAGGAAAACAGGTTAGAACAACTACATTTTTATTTACCACCCTGAGGTATTCCCAGCAGGCAGTTACATCTCTCAGGGGAGCTCCCTCTGCACAATTTAGCGATGGCAGAAACGGGGCAATTATTCAGCAGCTTGGGCGGGACTCAAGCAGGGTAACACTCAAACCCCGTCCCATAGTAATCACAACTGCGGGTTAGGCAGCCCTAAAAAAAACAGGCACGGAGGCTTTGATAGCGCTCCTGGCGATCACACTTAAACTGCTAAAAGGCAGGACACCGCCTGACAGGGAGCATTTAAACGAGCTCCGGGGAAGCGTTTAGAAACCCCCAATTGCAAGGGGGTTATATGAAGATCCTACTTCAATCCCACACTATTCATGTTTGTTCCTGCACATAATATCTGCCCTTGTCTCAACGTAACAATAATTTTTTATTCTCTGACTAAACAGAACTGTGCACTACCAGGCTCACTTACAGGTGCGGCTGTGAAAATAAAGGAAAGCACAAAACAATAGTGCACAAAAGTTCAAAGTGCAAAAAAAAAAGGTTGGAGCTTTATTAACCACACAGCTATTCCTACCCCATTGCTTTGTCACTCTAACTCTTCATCAACTTAACAGTAACTTGCCTCACTAATAGTAACTTTTTATTCTCTACCTGCACTGTTACCTGCTATCTGCATTATAATAATGCTGCTACCCATTGATACAATTACTTAGTTGTGGCCTCAGTGCCTTATAATAGATGATATTTAAACTGCTGCACTGTTCCTGCTGTCTATTTTATAAACTACCATCTTACCCATTTTATAGAATTTCTATGCTGATAAGTTGCTGAATGTGTTTCCCAATGTACAGAATGCCTCTGGAAACAAGCTGTCATGGCTTAGTAGGCCCTTCCTGGTAAAATGCTTTCAACAAATTAATCTATTTCTGGTATTGTCTTTGTCTAGCTGCATTACTGTGAGATGTTGGCCGGATAGCTTTGTAGTGGTGCAGCTTTCTCAGCTCCTGCTGCCTTCTTTTCCCTTCATGGTCCAGTTGGCTGTGCACTCTGGTCCCCAGTAGCACGCTTTTCTGCAACCTGCTTGTGTCTGCTTGAAGCTGCTGTGGTCGAGCATCACTAATGAGTGCAGAGTGGTGCAGTGGTTCAGGTTTGGGCTTAGTATTCATCCTGGTTGATCACTTTTCATACTACCTGCAGGAAAGCCTTTGGAGTTGTAGTTCACACTTGTACTGTAGGTCAGGCCAGAATTTTTTGATCACTAAATGCCTCTGCTGGTGATGAAAAGTGTCCAGCGCCACCTCTAAAGATGTGAAACTGCTCTGGGAAGGGCAGGGAGTATCAGATGCCTGCCTTGTAGACAGCGTGTAAGATGGTATCAAATGATCATGATAGGATGGGTTCTGCTCCAGAGTAGTCTGGGAGTACTGAGATTCATGTGCCTGTCCTAGTGAGTGGCCCTTTCTTGAGAGCAAGTGTAAACCCCCCTACAAATGGGGGTTTCCGAAAGTCTTCCTTGGGTGTGCCTAAATGCCCACTGCCACGCTGGTGTCCTGTGTCTTAACCATTTAAAAGCTATTGCATGTGCGTGCCTTTATAGCCTCTGTGTCCTGTCTCTTTAAGAGTTGCCTATATCACAGTGTATAATAAATCTGGGTGGGGACTGAGTGTTTCTAAGCTCGAGTCCCACCTGGATTACCAGATAATCACTCCATTCTGCCATCGCTAGTTGCACAGAGGGAGCCCTGTTAGAAGCTGTACTTATTTGCTGATTATCTATTAGAATAGTAATGATATTGTAGTTTGTCTAACTTGCCTTCTCTGCAGCATGGACAGTTCTGTTTATCACCACCATCTTGGTCCTGGACTGCTTATTTGGACCAATCAGTACCTTTGGGGGCCCTAAAATGGAGTCTGCCCCCAGGGGTCTTGTGGGAGTGAATTTCTGTAGGAATTGCAGTTTTGAGACTTTGGCACCTAAATGCACCTGGAGGGGGAGCCCTTCCTTTGACAGACAGATGAATCAATGAATTGAACCTTTTGGACCAAAGGGAAAGTCCCAAGCTGCCTGCTGCAATGAGTCAGTCTGTGTGAGGAGTTGAAAGAGTAAACAACTCAAGAGATTCAAGCACTCTGCTACTGCATAGTTCACGCGGGAGATTGGTGGAAAGGCTGAGTTTGGCTTGTCTGCCTGCTGTCCCTGGAGAGGGAATCTGTGAATAATCCGGACTGTATCTGAACTGAGTAGGAGAAAAGCCATTGAAGTGTGCCCAGACTTAAACCTGAAGAAGACCGAGGATTTGCTGTATGTGATCAGCCTGTCAGGACATCCATTCACCATATAACTCCCGGTTTTGCTCAGAGACACCGATATTGCTGCCGGACTGCTATCCGCTTTGTGGTATGGTGACTGCTTTACTATAAATGTGCTGTGTGCTGTTAGTGGGTCACCATTTGGTTCCCCACTGTTTAATTGTGCTACGCTTGCTGGAAGCTGCATCCAGCCTTCCAGGACTGATTTCTGAACTGTTTTAACCAGCCTGGGCCCTGCCACACTGGCCCAGCCAGCTACTTCAGGTACAGAGAACAACATCAACAAGAGACTCTCCCAGGGATCAGCCCACTGCTCAATATCTCAAACAGGAACCCCACTTTGGTGATTTGTGTGGGCCCTGCTTCTCCTGGCATACCAGTTGTCTACCTGCAGTCTCCATTTCATCCCTCCTGTGTCTTGCATTGGGCAGCATGACTAACAATCAGGGTAGCTCCCTGCAACAACAGCTAAAATCACAAGTGTTGTCATCTGATTGCATTGTTTTCTTCCTTTCACGAAGTGAGCCTCCTGGCTCTGGATTACATCACAGGGCCCCGACCAGCTGCAACGCGTGCCTACCCTGGGTAACATTCTAGGCTAGCCCACCTTACTTTCAGCTGGGTACCCAGAGCGTGTAACTGTGCAGGGACTAAAAGTGCATGCATAATTGCCTGACTAGATCAGTTTTAGAATCAATCAACCTGACTGCACCCCTCCCTTGTTCAATTCTCTGAATAAATCAGATCTAACACTTTTTGCATTTAATCTGACTGTGGTTCCAGTTTGTACCAAAAGCACTGCACAGTTGTTATTTGCTGTGTCTAACCTTGTTTTACAGGGGGTCTCCAGGGTCGAACTGGTGGAATCATCCCTGGTGGTAAGTGCAAACTGTGTGGCGATTTGTATGCTGAATAGGGGCTACTGTGAAAGTGTTTGTTGCATATTGTCTAGACCACTAGAGGGGAAAGAAGGGGGTTACAGTATCCCGGAGGGTTGAACCCAGGTTAGCCTTGCTACTAACAACCCTATCCGCTGGGTGGAAGCACCCGTTTCAGTACCCAAGCCCCTTAACCTGCAACTAGCCAAGCAGGCAGGGTTAGTAGCCCTTGGGATAGTGCCACCTAGGGGTTACAGAAGTCTAAACATGTCTGCTTTGGAAATGAATTTCAGGAAGTAAATGATGACTGTGGGTGGGTGTACCTGGTTTTGACTTCCATTTGCCAATCTGATGTGCCTGCATGATTTGCAGTGGGTGTTCGTCTATTGGTCCAGCAAGCCTGGCAAAAACATTTCTAGGCACCAGAGGATCATATCTGAGCCTTCTATACCTTCTGGAATGCCTACTAGCTTTAATTGTTGTGGTGGCCTTGATTCTTCTGTTGCTCTGCGCATTCCCAGAAGATGTTCTGTTGTCTGATGTGGGTTGTCATAATGTCCTTTGCCACTGAGCTGTATCCTTCACCCATCCTACTCTAGTCTCCGCCTTGGTCACTCACCCTGCCAGCCATGTGATGTCTTGCTGAAGGCTACTTAGAATTATTTTAATTGCAGACATATCTGAAATGAGCTTCCCTATTAGGACTTCTGGTGACATCAACTCAGTAAATGGCAGCCTGAGGGAAGCGCTCCAGCCCGCGATCATTTAAAATCACCACGATTCAGAACAAAACTACCAAACTATCAGTTAAAAAAACATGAATTAAGGTATGGTGACGTCTAAAGCTAAAGGTGGGAGGAACCGTTTTGCAACCCTACTGGTGGAAGAAGAGGGATCTGCTGTGGAACAGTCTGCCTCTGCAGCCTCTGAGATCTCCCATGCCTCCAAGACTGAACACGCTACAAAACCTCAGCCTCTGAGGAAACAGAAAGGGTAGAAGCTGGACCTAATTCTAGCTGAAATTCAAAACTTACATGCTGAATTTGCCACATTCAAGGATTCAGTGGCAAACATATAATCAGATTTGACTCAGCTAGAGAACAAAGTTGATACTATTGAACATACTACGGCCCAGCATGAAGAGCAGGTCCCGCAGTTACAGACAGCCTGCTTCAGCTAGCTGCCATTCAACAAGAAATTGTCGATCAACAGGAGGATGCAGAAAATCACCAGTGAAGAACAAACATAAGAATTTACGGTATGCCTGAGGATGTAATGGGTTCAGAAATTATAGATTTTATAGACACTTTTCTTCATGCACCTCTTACTCTCGACTCGGATTATGCACTGGAAATTGAAAGAGTACATCAGGCTTTAGGTCCCAAGCCATGTGGCCCCTCTGACTGGCCACGCTCTATTATTATAACATTTCTAAAGTATACCACAAAAGAATATATCCTACATAAAGTGCAGACACAGAGGAGGATACACTATGGCCCCAATCAGATATTCTTTCATAGCGATTATGCACCAATGACAATGAAAAAATGCAGTGAATAGATCCCGCTGTTTGCCGCCCTCCACCAGTGCGAATTGGAATTTCACACTCCTTATCCAGCCAGACTTACAATACAGTATCTAGAGGGTCAGTGAAGCTACAATTCAGCAGCGGAAGCTCTACAGGACTTGTAAGCCTGAGGCATTAAGTGCATCCCGTGTTTGTGCTGCTCACTAATTTCCTTTTTACCTCAAGTTGTTCCTTAAAAACTACGGTAGTAACTATATTGTAACCCAGCCTTCTCTGAGGGCAATTAACCTTCTGTTATTTGCCTCTGTATACTGGTACTTGTCTTGCTTGTATGACATGGAACCTTTGTAAAAGTGCAGCTTGCTTAAAGGTTGTTTCTGAAGATTGAAATAAATAAATAAACTACATGCAAACAGCAACAATCCCGTACAATGTCTATGGTCCAAGAATCGGATTGAACCCAGTGGACCCTGCACTCCACCAGAAAGCCCAAGAAACAATTGCCCAAATAGGTATGCAGCTGCAGCAACTACAGAAAACTTGATTTATTTCTTGGAACTGACAGAGCTACTAACTGAGGGAGTACCGGGGAGAGGGTCCAGAGCTGGGATGGTGGATAGTCAGGGGTGGCAGTATCTGTCTCCACTCGCACAATTTGACTTAATACGCAAAACTAAAAGATCAGCTCATAGCCCCTTGATGGCTGCTGTTCTGGACCTGTTAAAATATTTGTATCCGGGCTACTTACTGAATGTTATTTGTAACTAGTACACAAAGGACTGGTCGAGAACAGCCACTGAGAAGGTGGAGATTAGAGGATAGAGGCCTCATACAAGCTTATGATATGCATTCGTTCTCCAAAATCACCTTTCGGGACAAGTGAACAAAATGACACTGGCACTCTTCATGAGGAGGGGTCCCAAAAAGGCCATTTTGAAAATGTTGTGCAACACCTCAAAAAAATGGTCACATTACGCTCGGGCATTGAATAATTCCTATGCACACGTGTAACTTTGGTCACTTACTAAAAATAGCCACGTTACACACAGGCATTGAATAATTCCTATGCACATGTGTCACTTTGGTCACTTGGTAGCTCTTCACAGCCCTATCGGCTCTGGCTAGACTTTGTTTCTATAGGTATAATTTCTATAAATTTTAAGGATACCTCTGGCAAACAACACTGGGGCAGTTGGTCAACATCCATACCCAGCTATAGGTTTAGACATCAGGAGATGCTGGAATAGCCATCCTGTGCTGTACATGTATGGGTAAAAAGGACTTTCCCCCTTCAGTACAGATGACAGAAGGTTTACATTTTCTCTTTCTATGCAGTCTCCTTATAATTATTAGGGATACCTATGGCAAGCAACACTGAAACATTTGGTCACCATATGTACCTGGCTATTTGAGGATCTTGGATTAGATAGCAGAGAATGCTAGAATAATCATCCTGTGCTGTCCATGCTTCCAAGGTGGAGAGGACCCTTCTCCTCAGTGCAGATGAGGGAAGGTTTACATTATCTTTTCATGCATTATCTCTATAAATGTTATGGGTATCTATGGCAAGCAATGCTGGGATGCTTGATCAGACTCTGCACCTTGCTATCTGATGGCCCAGGATAAGATAACAGAAGATACTAGAACAACCATCCCAGGCTGTCCATGCTGATTCAGTAGAAGGGGCATTCCCCTTCAGTACAGACGAAGGAGAGTCTACATTTCTTTTAAATGCATTATTACTATAAATATTATAGGCACTTAAGGCAAGTAATGCTGGGACGCTTGATCAACATATCTACTAAGGTATTTAAAGCTCCAAGTCTGGATAGAGGGACATGCCAGAATAGCCATCCTATATGTTCCACGCTGACTGGCTAGAGGGGTTTACCCTTCAGTACAGATGAGAAAAGATGAAAAAATTACTCACCTTAGTAATTATGTTTCTTCTAGTGGAGTCTTGCTGAATTCTGACTATTGCAGTTAGGTCCTACCTTTCAACTGCCCCGGAGAACAAAGGGTTAACTTTTCTATGCCTTGCATAGAACGTTCATCACGAGCTCGGTTGAAGCCCCTGTTTGTTGTTGTTTAAACTGCAACCTCAGATCTTTACGAGCAAAGACTCACTAGGTGTTCTGTGTGGAAACTAGCCAACTGGCAAATATATATATATAAAATGTTTTTGGTTTCAAGGAAGATTCAAGTCAGGAAACCTAAAAAGAAAAACACATCCAAAACACAACATTCCACCCAACAAAAAAGAGGGTGTGAAAAGGACACCCCTAGGGTGCCAACACTGCTCCTGCCCACCCACATCCCAAAAAATAGGTTCTGAGAGGGGAGGCAGGGGGGAGGTCAGAATACAGCAAGACTTCACTAGAAGAAACATAATTACTGAGGTGTGTAATTTTTTCTTCAAACAACATGAAGTCTTGCTGTATTCTGACTATTGCAGACTACCAAGCAGTACCTCCATGGAGGAGGGACAGAACCTACTTTGGGAATAGGCTCTGAAGTACTGCTGTGCCAAACCGAGCATCACTCCTAGCCTGGATATCCAGAAAGTAATGCTTGATGAAAGTATGGACTGTTTTCCAGATGGCTGCTTGACAAATTTCTAAGAGAGGAATATCCCTGGCAGCAGCCAGGGAAGCAGCTGTACCTCTTGTGGAATGAGCCCTCAGGCCTGAGGATGGAGTTCTACCCAGCTTTTCATAGCAGAATTGTATACAAGAAACAATCCACCTGGCAATAGATCTCTTAGTGGCAGGTTTGCCTTTACCAACTTCTCCATAAGTGAGGAACAACTGGAGGGTTTCAAACCTGTGACCCTTGGTACACTCTATGTAGTAGCTAAGGGCTCTTTTAACATCCAAACTGTGTAGCCTCCTCTCTGCCGAGGAGGAATGGTCAGTGAAGAAAACAGGGAGCGAGATATAGACTGCTTGAGGTGGAAATCTGAAACCACCTTAGGTAAGAACTTTCTGTTAGTTCTAAGGACCACTTTATCTCTGTGAAAAGAGATGAAATCAGATTCCACTGACAGGGCTTGCAATTCACTGATACACCTGGCAGAAGTAATGGCTACCAAAAACACAGTTTTCCAAGTCAAGTACTTAAGCTCTGCTGAGGACAAAGGCTCAAAGGGGGGTTGCATAAGCTGAGCAATGCAAACATTAAGGTCCCAAACAGGAGCAGGATCCCTAAAGGGGGTTTGGTGTGAAGCAATCCCTTGAAAAACTTATAGAATACAGGATGGGATGACAGAGAGGAAGACTTGCCTACTGATAGGAAAGCAGAAACAGCTGCCAAGTGTACCTTGAGGGTGGCTGGTCTGAGGCCTAGGCCATTAAGATGGACCATATAATCCAGAACCGTAGGCAATTCAGCAGAGTCTGGAGAAATATTTTTCTTAAAACATCAAATGCTGAATCTTTTCCATTTGGAGTTATAAGTCTGTCTGGTGGAAGGCTTTCGAGAAGCCTTAAGGATATCCAGAACCCCCTGGGAAAGATGCAGATCTGCAAACTCTAACTCTTCAAGAGTCAAGCCTTGAGATTGAGAGACTGAAGATTCGGATACCAAACCCTCCCCTGAGAGGATGTTAACAGGTTGTAATTCCTGAGAAGAGACAGGGGAAGGTGGACTGTTAGGGACAGCAACAAGGGATACTATGGCTGTCTGGCCCAGTCTGGAGCAATCAGAATCACTTTGCATGGTTGTGACCTTATCTTGACTAACACCCTGAACAGGAGAGGGAAGGGGGAAAAGCATACAGAAATTTCCCTTCCCAGTTCAGAATCAGAGCATCCAGGGGACTGAGCCCAAGACTGGGGGTCTGCAACAAAAGAGGAAGCTGGTGATTGTCTGGGGCTGCAAAAAGATCTATCTCTGGAGTGTCCCATCACGAGAAAAAACACTTTCAAAACCAGAGGATCCAGGGCCCATTCGTGATGGCCCTGGGATATTCTGCTCAGTGCATCTGCTAGGAAATTGTCCTTCCCTGAGAGGTGAACTGCTGTCAAAGAGGTTTGCAGGGAATAGGCCAGGGACCACAACTTCATTGCCTCTGTGCACAAGGCCATAGACCGAGTGCCTTCTTGCTTGTTGATGTGCCACATGGTGGTGGTGTTGTCTGTTCTGACCTGAACCACCTTGTTCTGTACAGATTTGGAAAAAGCTTGCAGTGCCAGAAACACTGCTCTGAGTTCCAAGAGATTGATGTGAAGCAGAGATTCCTGAGGTGACCACAGTCCTTGGGTGGTAAGATCCCCCAAATGGGCTTCCCAGCCCAGCAGGGAAGCATCTGTGGTGAGTATCACCAAATGAGACTGAGTGACAAGTGGAACCCCTTGTTTCAAATTGTTCAGATCTTGCCACCATTGCAAGGCTTGGATCAGGGTTCGAGTCACTGGGATTAGTTTGGTAAGGGAATCATTTCTTTGGGACCAAAAGACTCTTAAGTGGAACTGAATATCCCTCATTTGGAATCTTGCTCCCTGGACCACTGCTGTGGAGGCTGCCATGTGGCCCAGTAGCTGAAGGAAATGCCTTGCTGGTTGAGACACCTGAAGGGTGAATGAAGAGGCCAGTTCCATAAGTGTCCTTGCCCTTTCCAGGGGAAGGAAGGCCCTTGCCTTTACTGTATCCAGTTCTGCACCTATGAAGGCGAGGAGCTGCACTGGTTCGAGAACTGACATTGGAAGGTTGAGAAGGAATCCTAAGGAAGTGAGCACTTGCTGGGTCACTTGCAGATGTGACTTGACTTGGTCTAGAGACTGACCTACTATGAGCCAGTCCTCCAAGTAAGGGAAAATGGAGATCTTTTGTCTTCTTAGGAAGGCAGCAACTACTGCCAGGCACTTTGTGAAGACCCTTGGGGCTGATGTTAGGCCAAAGAGCATTGCTCTGAATTGATAGTGGCCTGAGGGCAACTCGAACCTGAGGTACTTTCTGTGGGAGCACCTGATGGGAATGTGAAAGTAGGCATCTTTGAGGTCCAGGGAGGCTAGCCAGTCCCCTGGCCTTAGAGAGGGAAGGATAATTCCCAGAGTCACCATTTTGAACGTTGGCTTTAAAAGATGTTTGTTCAGATATCTTAGGTCCAGGATGGGTCGCCACTCTCCTGTCTTTTTGGGGGTTAGGAAGTACCTAGAGTACAATCCTTTGCCCCTGTGTAGGGAGGGAACTCTCTCTATGGCTCTGAGAGCTAAGAGAGAAGAAATCTCTGCCTCTAGGGCAAGGGTCTCTGAGAGATTTGCAGGTGGAAAAGATCTGGCTCTCATCTTGGGAAATTTTTTGAAGCTGAGAACCAGTCCCTGGCTTACTACTTCCAGGACCCACTTGTCTGATGTAAGAGACATACAGTCCTGGACAAAGTAAGCCAGCCTGCCCCCTACAGGTATAGGAGAATCGACCCGGGCAGAACCAGCAGGGTGTCTGCTTGGCAGGGGCTTTAGGCTGAGGGGTGGATGCAGGCCTGCTCATCCCCCTTCTGCCTCTCCCTCTAAAGAACCCCCTCTGCGAAAAGAAGAAGAGGAGGCCTGAGCTTGGTAAAAAGACCTTTGGAAAGGCCTGCCCCTGCCCCTGGACTGCTGCCTTTGAGGAGTTGCTTGCCTTTCTTTGGCCTGAGCACTCCTGTAAGTGGTCCTGTATTCGTCCATTTTCTTCATGTAATTCTCTGTCTGCTCCCAAACAGAGAATTACCAATTAAGGAAAATCCATGGCCTTAGCCTGGGTATCCTGTGAGAGGCTAGTATATCTGAGCCAAGCCATTCTCCGAAGAGCCACAGATGTAGCCATGACTCTTGATGATACATCATTGGAGTCCACAGCAGCATGAAACTGTACTTTCGATGCCTCAATCGCATCTGCAGCCACCTCCTCCAGCTCCTGGACAAGCTGGGGGGAAGCCTGTTTGGCCAGTGCCAGTACAGTGTCCCACCTGGACTTCTGGTACCTGGCTGTATAGGCCATATAGTTAGCCTGCCTGAGTCCCAAAGATGCTGCCATGTATTGTTTCTTTGCCATGGCATCAGTCTTCCTGGAGTCCTTGTCTGGGGGGTGTGATGCCAAGGGAATGTTTTTCTTATCACAGGCAGTAGCCTGTACAACCACAACATGGCTGCATTGCTGAAAAAGGAACTCCGTGTCTGAGCCTGAGAGAGTGTACCTCTTGTCCATTCCTCTATCCATAGGAGGTATAGAATTAGGAGACTTAAGAATTTTTTGTCTGTTTCCCAAAGGATTTGTGGAGGGGAATAGACAATCTCCTGGACTCTGGGATGTCCATCATCTCAACATAATCAGGCTCTTCCTGATCCTCTACTGCTTCCTCCACAGGAAGCTGGAGGGTATCAGCCACCTTTCTGTAGAACATGTAGTGTGAAGGGGACTCAGAAAGCCTAGGAGGTGAAACACCTGAAGGTCTGTCTGGGGAGATGTCTGGGTCAATAGGCACATCCAGACTTTCACCATAATCATCCTCATTCTCTCCCTCCTCCTCAAACTCCAATTCATAAAATTCTTCCAAAGTGTAATCTGGAACCGGGGGAACTGACAGACCAGGCCCCTGCCAGATGGTGCTGGTTCAGTCGGGAACCGACTAGCGATGCCACACAATCCTAATCGCTTGCCTATTCATCAGGGCGGTCGGAGTATGAGATTCTGGTCCGAACTGGTTGATTTGTTCTTTTCTTTTTCTTTTGTTGGAACTCTACCCTAGGAATCAGCTCTCCTTTTGCCCGAAGAAGTATTGCCCTGGTCAGAGGGCACTCCTTCTGGTTCAGTCGGAACCGAACCGGGCTGGCCATCCAGGTCAGCGGACTTCTCAGCCTCCCTTTCCCTCAGTCTACCTAATCTCTTTTCCAGGGTAGATTTGGGAAAATTCTTGCAAATTTGGCAGTCTTAATTGAGGTGGTCAAACCCCAGACAATAAACACAGGTGGTGTGGGGATCAACCTTAGCAAAGACTTCCCCACACACACTACAGTGTTGAAACCCAGTGGACCCGTTTTTTTTCTTGGGTTTCTCAGACATGGCCAACCTAACAAAAACTTACCCTTTTTTCGGCAATCCACCAGGCAAGACTCCCCTATCAGTTCCTGACCATGTCACGGGTCTTGGAAAAAAACGTAATTAAAATCCATCTTTTTTTAGAACCGATACGGACCGGTAACCACACTCTAAAGTAAAGCACAAGTTTTTACCTCAAATTGATCGGTTCAGCCGAACCGATCCACAGTTTACAAGTTCCACACAGAAAACAGTACAAAAACCTATCTAGTACTCACGGTACCACAGACAGTGACTTGAACCGACTATGCAGAAACAACAAGTCGGTAGAAACCGACCGAAAACCGACACTTCAATCGACTTTTGAACCGAGCAGCAGGAGAAATCTCTGGAGCGACTGTTCAGTGAGGCGGAGTAAAGAATCTGATGGTTGCAGTTTAAACAACAACAGACAGGGGCTTCAACCGAGCTCGTGATGAACGTTCTTTGCAAGTCATAGAAAAGTTAACCCTTTGTTCTCCGGGGCATTTGAAAGGCAGGACCTAACTGCAATAGTCAGAATACAGCAAGACTTCATGTTGTTTGAATTACATTTCCTTCTTATGCAGTATGTCTATAACCATAATGGGTACTTATGTCATGCAGAGCTGTAATGTATGCCACCTATTAATACACAGACATCTATATTCCCATCCATAAAGGGTCGGGGCTGGCATTTTCTCATGTTTCCAAAACCAGCGCTCAGAGATGTCCGAACCCTTCATCTCTCTCAATATCTTTCCTATGACTTTATGTATCTCTTTCTTTATTCTAACTACTTACTTTTCCCTACTAGGAGGCACTGTAGGCCTCCTGGGAGCCTGACCACCATGTAGTGTCGAAAATCTCCAAAGACAGAGTACTTCAGTACCATCAACAGGGGTGTTTCCACAATCACCCCCTACTCTGGAAGTCAACATTGTTCCTTACACACTACCTAGAACTGCAGAGGGCACATTTTTGCCAACTGCGTGTCTTACTGGTTGTATTTGGCCCAGTTGGCCATGTTTGGGCCACAGTTTAGGCCCCCCAGATTGTATATAGTTGGGGTCCCAGCCCCAGGTTATATCCTGCACTCCTTCAGGTTATGTTTTATTGTTCTGCAATCTTACTCCTTGTTGTTAAAAATGGTACTCCTATTGCAGGTAAGAAATGAATTCATATAGTATGATTAGAGTCGCAGAATTCAAATGAAACAACTAGGGTATGTATAGTGAGACAGACTGTGGCACAGGGAGATGGTAGTACAGGATTCTACTTTTTCCATACATTTACAATTATACTATTAACACAGGGAGATGCATATCACCCTTAAATATGAGATATGTCATCTAACAGTAAGCTGCTTTCCTATAATGTGAATGGACTGTCCGGCCTGGAAAAACTCTATAAATTTATTCAAAATCTTAAAAAACTTCACCCAGATATTTTATGACAGGAGATTCATTTAACCAGTCCTGAGTACCAAAAACAGCATGAGGTCATAACGACACACAGAAACATTGCACTGCACTTAATGCCACAATCATAAGAGAGTGCACTGCAATATTGTCGGGTAAAACACCAACAAACACAAGCAGCGCAACCCTCACAGCCAATGGGCATCATTTGTTTTAAATAACAAACTCCGTGTTAATTGGAATGCGCGATGTTAAGGATAAGGAACAACACTGTTGGGGGAGAAAGTTGTGTTTTTTTACAAAAAAAAAGCCACAAAAAGTTGCAGCACAGAAGACCTGGGGGAACCAAACCAGATTCCCAAGTCTCCCATTCCGCCATGTGCTGTCACCCTAGCCACTCCACTGGGGGAGAAGCTTGACCAAGCCCCCAGCACATGGCAACTGGATGATTCCATGTAACAGTGTAGGACGACAGAGGTAGCACTCTTTTACTAATGTTGTTCTACCCCTGCCGCAGAAACTACCAACGCTCAAGAGACAGCGCGGTATTCACCACGCTGTCTTTCATTCACTATATTGACTGGGTAGGCCAAAAACTACATAAGTTTGGTTTCAAGCGGGTTATAGAATCAGAATACAAATGAGGAAGAAAATGGGGGGGGGCAATTTTAGTCCCCAAGAATTCCCCGTTTCATATAGAAGATAGTTACACTGATAATGAGAGCTGGTTGGCTATGGTGATGGACACGACACACTATGCCACCAGTATTTAACCCTTTGTAACCTTTATATTCCTCCAGAGAGTGATGCCTCCACTATACAGAGACTTATGGACACTATCATGACCCATAAGCAGGGAGCCTTAATCCTGGGAGGCAACTGTATCTGCCTGTTGAATCCTTCACTAGACTTCTCCAGCTCTCATCCCTCTTCATCAGCTTTGGGGCACAAACACCTCAGACGACTACTCAGTGAGATGGGTTTGGTAGATGTGTGGCACCACCACCACCGCCAGACAATTCACCTTTTACTTGAACCGTCACAAACATTATTCTCGACTAGATTATTTCTGTATTTCTGGGGAACATCTTAATTGGGTTGACTCTATAGATATTCACAGAGTCTCTGTCAGATCATGCCCCAATAAGTTTGGAAATAAAGTTTCAAAATGAAAAAAAAATACCCAGTACAGACTTAATAACTCCCTGCTGAGAGACCCGGAATTTATCAAACTGCTCCAAGATGTACCATGGATCACTGGGGAAAATGACTCTGAATGAACCTCCAGCCAGCTACTATGGGACATGGTTAAATTGGTGCTGCATGGTGAAATAATTGCAGATGCAGTGAACAGAAAAAACAAAACAACGGTAACTGCAGCTCCAAGAGCTACAGGAAAAGTTGAAATTCATGCAATTAGCACATTTATTTATTTATTTAAAAGAGCTTTACCAGGAAAGGCATACTGAGCCGTAAAGCTCATTTCCAGATGTATCTTGGGGGAAGGGAATAAATACATAATAACAAGTAAAAGCGCAGTAATATAATAAAGCGATAAGACACAGCAAGGTACAGTAACACATATAACATACTTAATAAATACAAATTGATTACATCAGGAGTGTGAGTGACCAGGCACTCCCAGGATAATTGATGGGAATAGAATAAGTGAAGGGGGAGAAGAATTCAGAAGGTAGAGGGGGAAGAGGAAGTGGATACAGGAAGAATGGGAATGAGATAGAGGTATCAGTGGGGGAGTGAGGAGGGAGGAGATAGAGAGGGAAAGAGAAGGAGGAAAGATTTTAGGGCAGGAGAGGAAGAGGAAGGGAGGGTTTATGTGGGGGGGAACAATGAGAGTAGAGGTTAGAATAGATTAGAAGTGGGGCATAGGAGGTGTGGAGAGGTGCAGGAGTAGCACATATACAGGGAGATCACGCCCTACTGCCTCTCATTCAACAAACCCAAAATAAAATACAAGATATTTTAACATATAAAACTGAACAAGCATTATTATGGGTCAGATAAAAATATTATGAGGGTGGATCCAGGTCAACAAAAATTCTAGCGTATAGATTAAGAAAACAAACTAAACAGGCCACTGTACTAAAATTTAAAAAAATCACAAATGGGTAGGATACATACCACAACCTCCCAAACTGTAAACATATTCCAGAACTACTACTTGGAGTTATACCAAGGTGCCCCACAGAGGATTCTATCAGAGAGTTTCTGGATGGGATAAATCTCCCAGTTCTAACTGAGACATGCATAAATACCTTAAGCTAGCCTATCACCACATTAGAATTACTCTCAGTTGTTAAAAATTTTAAAAACTGAAAAGTCCAGGCCTGGATGGGTACAGGGCAGAATTTTATAAGGTGACCATCACCTTTATCCAAGAGCCATTATTAAAAGCTTTGTAGGGCAGTTATGAAATGGCTACCTGTCCTATATCTTGGAAGCAGGCCTCGCTTTCAGCCATTCTAAAACCAAATAAATCAGCGCATCTGTGTTAATCTTACTGCCCAATGTCAGTACTGAATCAGGATTATAAAATGTACACTAGTATAATGGGGCATTGCCTTGATGCCATTCTACCAGAACTTATTCATTCGAATCAGTCAGACTTTATACGAAATAGACAAACTACAGATAAAATCAAACAAGTTCTGTATTGCATTGATCACACCTGTAAAACCAAAACCACTTTACTTATTTTAAGTTTGGATGCTCAAAAAACATTTGATAAGAGTCTCTTGGCCCTTCCTGTATTCCTCGCTCCATAAATTTGCATTTCCCCGAGTATTTATAAATAGCATACAGGGTATATATACAACACCTCAAGCAACTGTAAAAGTTAATGGCTCTCACTCCACCTGCTTTACTTTAAACAGAGGCACAAGACAGGTGTGTCCTTTATCCCCCTATCTCTTTGCCTTGTATGCAAACCACTAGCTCAGTATCTCTGGTGCAATGTACAGGTGTAGGGCTATCAGATAGGGGACCATATCCACAAAATGGCATACTATTTGGATGATTTATTTAAGCAATAAGCCATGAGAGGGTGTGGGTTATCGTGGGATTTACCACGGCTGGCGTGGTTGTGAGTGGGTAAATCCTCGCCAGTCGTGGTAAATCCCCCGATAACCCACATCCCCTGAGTGGCTTATTGCCATTATACTATGGGAGAGAAGTAAAAATATTAAAAAATGATATTAAAAAAGTAAAAATAAAATGTCTTTTATTGATTTTAATGTGAGGTATTCTTACTGTATAGTAACTAGTGCCCTGTTGCTAGGCAGAAGATGTGCTGTGGAGCTTGAAATGCAGCTTCACTATCACCGTTCCCCCCCCCCTTTCCGGCACTGCACAGTTTCTAATACAGGCTCTCCCTCCCATGTACAAAACTACTTAGTATGCCATTATGTGCTGTTTGAGTTTTTGCTTATAGTTTGTGTTGGAGACAGAGCGATATTAGGTAGGGGCAGGCAGCTTGTGTGGTGCGCGTGGGAGCAGTAACGCTAAGAGCTGCTGTGTTTGAACTGCTGCCTCGGGGTACAAGCTTCTGGCAAGAAAAAAAAACATTGTGAGACATGGAATTTTTTTTTCTTATGTGGTAATATGGAGTTTTGTCACTAACACTGTGAAGGTGGTCTGGTCGTGGCACTGCGGTGGGTAGGAGGTATGAGCGAGGAGCTGGGAGACCAGAAGCATTCTTGTGGTGCAGCGAGAGTGATGGAATTCAGAGGGAGCGAGCATTACAGGGACATATTTGAGGTTTGCCACATGTTTTTAAAGCTGCAGTTACTTTTTGGAAAAATGCGAGAGTGGAATTTATGTTCATGCCAGGAAGTATTTTTTTTTAATGTTTCGAGAGCTGTGGGAGAAGCTTGTGGGGGGGTACCATGCTGATTTGTGTTTAGCGGGGAAAGAAGATGGCGGCTACAGTTATGTGATTTCAGGGGTCGGATTTTTTTTTAATATGCGGCTGGCTGGCACCTTTTGCGGTGATTATCAGAGGATTTACAATGGAGGTAAGGTGCCAGCCTGCCATTCTGATTGGTTGCTTTCCAAGAACCATGGTATAATTAAGCAATAATCCACAACAGTGTGTGAGTTATGCTGGGATTTACCCTCGCCTGGTGTGGTTCAGTCACAAGGCTGTGACCGAACCACACCAACATGGGTAAATCCCAGCAGAACCCACACCCTGGAGTAGTTTATTGCGATTATACAATGTCCCCTTCACTTTTTATGACAAAAAGGTAAAGGTAAATAGAGTTTTTTTCCTCACTTTTAATCATTTTTATTAAATTTTATTATTCTGCCACTAAAAATAGTTTCCTGTTGCTAGGTAGAATAATATCACCCCCCCCCCCCACTCCTCAGTGCATGTGAGGCTTCAGTTGTTATAGTTTTAGTTTGGCCCCCACACCCCAGAGCGTGTGAAGCTTCACTTTTTATATTTTTAGTTTTATAGTTTTAATAGTACGGTTCTTCCACATGTTGATGCAGGTACAGTGAGTGCTTTCTTCCATTGGGGTACGGGGGGTCAGTGCGACAGGCAGGGATTACTTTGTCGGCGACCATATTTGAGAGGTGAGACACAGATTGGGAACCTTCATCTTAAAAAGAATGCTTCCAGACACTAGGTGGGTGTAAGCATCATGAAGAAGGAATTATACTACTGTATAACTGTATAAATCAGTGCCAAAAGGCAGAGCCGTAAAACCGGCATGCATTCACTTATGCATATTCATAGGCATCTTTTTTTTTCCTCTCAACTGAAAGCGTGGCACCAGCTCATGCATGCCATCTACCATCACTGATTGGTTAAACGTATATCTTAAGAGTGTCAGGAAATAACCCTGAAGTGGAGAAAGTGTGTCTTAATAAGAAATGAGGCTTAAAACTTGTATAAATCAGTGATGAAAAGCGGAGCCGTAAAACCGGACATGCATGCGCTTATGCATGTAACACCCGGGTTCACCTGGGATTACTAGAACCCCTTCATTATAGTTTAGATAGATTGGACAGCACACAAAAAGGTGAAAATCGTTGTAGTGTACTATTCAGCATTCTGGCCCAGATATTCAAAAGGGTTGCGCATTGCGCAACCCATTGATGCGCCCCGGAGCGATATTCAGAAGGGAAAAGTGCACGGCACAAATCCCGATGCACCAGAGCACATCAGTAATGTATGCAGGCACAGGTAGGAGGGTTGTGCCCATGCATAACCTGCACAGCCCGATATTCAGCCCTGGATGTGCAGAGCCATGCATGCGCAACCCCTACCTGCACCAGCACAAAGTTACGCCAAAAAAAAAGGAACAACTGATGGCCACCCACAGGTGAGCTGCCGCATTGCAGGGCGCAACATGGCAGCTGCCACCTGTGGGTGGCCACCCGACTTCCGGCTGCATCTGGCGTCGCCCCCTCCCATGCCCGATCGTGGGCATTTGTAATAAAAAATAAGAATTCGTCCAATATCCCTGGTGGTCCAGTAGACCGCTGCTTGCCTGATCGCTGGCATCTGTCTAAAAAAAGAAGAATTATTCCACTATCCCTGGTGGTCCAGTGGACCGCTGTTCGCCTGATCGCGGGCATCTGTATAATAAAAGTAGAATTATTCCACTATCCCTGGTGGTCCAGTGGACCACTGTTCGCCCGATCGCGGGCATCTGTATAATAAAGTAGAATTATTCCACTATCCCTGGTGGTCTAGCGGTACCCCCTCCCACCGCCCACTGAGCCCCACCGCCCGCTCCCCAGTCAGCTGGTGGGTGGCAGCACCACCGCCTGCCCCCTCCGCCCGCCAACTGACACCATCGGTGGGGCTGTATGCCCATTGGTTCTGGCGTGAGCCAACCGGGCGTGCAACTCATACCTACACATTACAGATGGGTGAACAGTTCAGTTCACCTATCTGGAAATAATAATATTAGGTATGGGCCTGCCCGTGGCTCTCATGCTGGCAGACAGTAGGTACGGCGTCGGTGTCGGTCGGTGAAAGCGGTGGCTGAGCGAGAGGTGCTGCCGACGGGAAGGCAATGAACTATGAAAGAAATAGACCACCGAGAGCAATATGCTGTGCTCTGAATGCTGACGAACCGACTGAGGCTGGTCCCGACAGCTGCCCAGCAGGCGCAGGCGCAAGTCGTTGGGGATCGGCGCACCTGCATGCAAACTCAGGGCCATAACATGCAAATGGCCACGCTGCATAGCTATGCATAAATTATGGCCCCATTTTGCATGTCATCTTTTGAATATCACTGGTGCTGTGAACGGAGCAATGGTACTTGCACTAGCGCATCTCCATGCTCCACTCTGGCCACTTGCGCTAGCACGGTGCCACTGTGCCATGCACACTGGGGGTGGCCAGGGTGCGATATTCAAAGCTGCTGAGCCATGGAGCAGCTCCATTGAATATCGCCCAGGCCACACCCCTGCGCAGCCAAGTTGAGCTGCACCCAAGCTTGCGCCACAGCCTGGCGCAGTTTGAATATCCGGCCCTCTGTGTTTAGTCTCTGCTGAGCCAGGGAGTGCTGATTAGCATATGGAACTCTCGCAGAAGCATAATCACCCCCTAGCTCCTGAGAGCTGCAGTGTGACTCATTAGTCAGAGTAGTTGGAGAGAGTTTTTTTGTTGTTTGAACAGGTTGGTGCCCAGCTAGCTAGCAGCCCAACTTCCAGAGGGAGAGCCCCTCTTGCCTTTTCTTCACCTTAGTGTGTCAGCGATCAGTCTGAGCAGTGGATAGTGGTGGAGACCATCTGTTCCAAGGCCCCCGAGGAGGTAAATTTCATCACAATGGTGTGATCATCTGGCATTAGTGTCAGTGAGTAGCTTTTGGGGCAACTCCCTCTCCATGTCACTTCCTAAGTGCTGCCCAGAATAGACTGTGTGTGTTTTACAACAAAGCTCTAGCCTTTTTTTTTTTGCTTGCACTTCTCTTTTTTATCCCTTACCACCCAAACACCCACTCCTTTGGGTGGCCATTCCAGCCCACTGCTCTCCCTTTTTGCCATCCGCTACTCCAGCTACCTGACTGACCTGATGTATCCCTTCTTCAGGGGGGCCCCCTTACCCATGGGGGCATCTGGGAGGGGAGATCAAAGTGCCTGGAGGCACTTCCTCGCATCTGCTCCAGGTGGTGAGAGTGCAGCTTGGGACTGTCCCGGCTTTGCAGCGGGGATGCAGGCCGCCATCATCCAGCCAGCTCAGGTGGCCATTTTCTGTGTTTACTGCCCTCCACACCCACCCTAACTACCCTGAGCTGAGTGGTGACCTGAGGCAGGGACATGTGAGAGGCATGTCGAGGAGTCACACTGCCTAGCATGTTCCCCAGTCCACCTCCAGGTGCCGAGGCCTGTCCCGGCCCCCAAGGAGGGAAGCATCCAATGGACACTCTGGAATTCTCCCTGCCGGACTCCATTCCTGACACCCGGGCTCCAGGCACAAACACAGGTCACCAGCATGCCAAGCGAACTCCTTCGCTCGGTGCCATGGAGCCGGCAGCTCTAGCCTTTTAAAATGTAAATTACTTGAGATTCCTGTCATTTGAGTTCAGTACTTTAGAAAGCCCAACTGCCTGAGGCTTGAGTGTAATTACTGCTGTGACTTTTCCAAGTGTTACTGTGGGTGGATCCCATGGAAGAAGACCTCTACAGCTTGTGAGAACTGTTAGTTCTGTGAGAATGTAACAAATGCTTTGTGGGTACTACTCTGCCTGGTACAAGGTGTATTTGCTGTTTCACTTTGGGTTTACTGGTGCCTAGCAAGGAGCTCAACAATGTTCAAGCAGGTTCACTAATGCCCACCACAAAATGTACATGTGGATTGTCTTCAGAGGCCAGCAGTGCCTGAAGAGTCCGTAACTGTTGTAATTTCAGAGCAAGTCTGGCTTTGGCTGAAATTGAGCTGACCACTCAATTCAGGTTGCAGAGAGACCCAATCTGCTTGCAGGTTTTGGGGTGGTAACATAGTTCACCCCAGGTGGTAACTTAGTTCACCCAGCTGGTCTGCGCTCGCTAAATAAGTGTTGTGGAACATCCCATTTAAAATGCACTTAAGTAGTTCTGGGGATCAACTGATGCACCATTTTCCATGTGGTCCCTAAACAAAGAGATGGAAGCTCAAAAGGAAATGTTCTTGTGACAAGTTTTGTACCTGCAAAAGAGTTGTGTTCTGTGCATTGTGTGTTCTGTACCTGCAAAAGCCTGGGGGCACCACAATTTTTCTGACTGACACCTTGTCAGAAATAAAGCCATACAGTACAATCCCATTCCTGTTGTGGACATTCTAGCTATGTGTGAGCTGTGTGCATTTTTTGGTCCTCCTCAGATATATTGTGACACGCCGTAGCCCAGGTACTTCTCCCCTGGACTAGGGTAAATAGAAATGTTTATTTTGTACCCCTCCGTCCGACCTCTTAGATGCCTAAGCGAGGTGTTGCCCTAATGCCAGGGGTAATACCTTTTGTTATTTATGGTTGTTGCCTTGCCAGTAAAAAGAGGGAGGTGAGTTACATGCATATTCATGGGCGCATGCCTGGTATTAATGCTCTGCTTTTCGGCGATGATTTATACAACTTTTAGTTATCATTTTATATTAAGACACACTTTCTCCACTTCATGACTCATGACAGTCTTAAGATATATGTTTAGCTGATCGGTGATGGTGGATGGTGTGGACGAGCTGGTGCCATGCTTTCGGCTGAGAAAAAAAAAGATGCCGGAGACAGGTAGTGGTGAGCGTGTAGGAGTGAGCTGCAAAGACTGCAGGAATGGAGCCAACAGCAGAGGTAGTGATTTTAGCTTCTAACTCTGTAGGGCCAATTAAGTCAAAGCTGCTATCCATTTTGTTTTACGGTGCTTTACCGGCATTTTTCTATGATTGGGCAAGATGGTGGTTCTGTCAGCTTTTTTCCAGGGTTCAGATTGAGACAGCTACTGGAGTTCTAAATGTTCGGCTAGCTGGCACCTCTTACCATGAGTAATGTCTGGATTTACCATGGCTAGGAGGTGCCAGCTAGCCAATCAGATTTTAGAAATGTTTCAGCATTTGTATAAATAGAGAATAATGGATGGGGAAAGGTTTGATATGAGAATTTAATGCACACCCGAGTTGTTGGATGCTACATAAACCCAGAGGGCGAAGCCCGAGGGGTTTATCAAAGCATCCCACAACCAGGGTGTGCATTAAATTCTCATATGAAACACCCTCCCCATATTTTATTTTTTATAATAATAGACCAGCAATTTTTCTCCAGCAGTCTGTGAGACTGTTTGGCCCCACCCACATACAGAATGCTGGCCAATGAGGCAGCAGCATAGTTTGACTGGCATGGCTCATGAATGCCATAACAACCAGCCGGTTGTTATGGAGAATATCAACCTGGTCAGTACACTGAGAGAAATTACTGACCAGTTATTATTATTATATATCGCTCAACCTGAACAGTCACTTCCCACATTGACATGCAGTCTTCAGCTCATGGAGAAGGCTTCTGGTTATAAACTTAATGAACAAAAAAAAGTTTTACAACTACATTTTCAATCAACTCAACAATTACAACACTAATTCCCATACAAATGGGATAGATCCCAAATTAAATATTTGGGGATATTCCTAACTTCTGATCCAACAAAGTTATACACTCAAAATTTCCAACCGCTGGTTGAACAAATCACTGTAGATCTTATTACTTGGTATCACTTATCCCTATCGCTCCTGTGCAGGGTACAAACTATACAAATAAGCATTTTGCTTGAGTCCTCTATCTTTTCCCAGAATATTCCTGTTTTACCAATGAAAAAAAACTTAAAAAAATGGGACAAATTGATATCGTGCTTCTTATGGCATGGAGAAGGGCCACAGGTGGCATACAAAAAGCTACAGTTATTCAAAATCAGAGGGGGTTGGTTCTACCAAACTTAACACGGTACACCACTGCATCACTAATTCACCCATTTCTCAGTGGCTTAGACCCTCCTCAGTCACCCCCCAGTGGATACAGATTGAGAAAGATCTTCCTGTCACCCCATTAGACACTGTCACAGTATTCCAACCCACCCAGCTTGGCTTATACCCGGAGCTCTCACTCTTAATGGCAACAATCGTTTGTAATTAGAGAGGGCTTTCTCAGCACTCTCTATGAACTCATTGGGAGCTAGATGGGTCAGTGTCCCAGTGCTGGAGCCTCAATTTCTCCCAGCCAGGTGGGATCATAAATTCCAATCATGGATCCGCCTAGGATTAGTGCACACATGTCAGTATTATTCAAATGGGATTTTCAAATCCTATGAACAACTCTAGTCTGACTTCTAACTTCCTAGGCAAGACTATTATAGATTTCTTCAAATCTGCCACTATTTTGAACAGGCTAGTGGCCTTCAAGTAGATTTACAATCAATAGCACCTGCCTTCCTATTTCTAGTATGTGCACAAACTGAAATAAATCAAGATAATTTAATTTCATGGTGCTATCAGGTAATTTTGAATGACCCCACCAAAGTTATGCACACATTACAATCCCTTTGGGAGGCTGAAATTACTATTTCCTTAACTTCCTAGCAGTGAACGAGAATATGGCTCTGGGAACATAAACTCACATGCTCATACACCTAATGGGAATTTGATTGAAACACCCCAAATTGCAGCCAACTTTCACCCATCTCAAACCTCCATGTCTTGGAGACAGTGCAGATGTGAGATGGCTACACACACCCACATCTTCTGGTCCAGCTCAATTCTTAATACATTTTGGATGGCTGTAGACACAGTGGGGTGGGGGTCTGTGCAGAGGAAGATCAAAAAAAAGCAGACATTTTAAATGATAACTTCTGCTCAGTCTTCATAGTAGAGGGCAGGGGGATGGGCCAACATGTAACAGAAAACATCAGGAGAAAGGGGAGTGCACACATGTCCATTTACAGTGGAGTGCATCCGGAAGGGATTGGAAGCTGTAAAGGAGAATAAGGTGAAGGGTCCAGATGGGATTCACCCAAGGATTCTGAAAGAGCTGAGCACGGTGCTAGCCGCTCCTCTTGCAACACTATTTAGCACCTCATTGGAGACAGGGGTAGTTCCAAAGGACTGGAGGAGAGCTGATGTGGTCCCTTTTCACACAAGCAGCAGCAGCAGGGAGGAGACTTGCAACTACAGACCTGTCGATCTCATATTAGTGGTGGGGAAATTAATGGAGTTCCTACTGAAGGAGAGGCTCATGGAGTACCGGGAGACTAATAGACTGCAGGACCAATGACAGCATGGTTTCACAGGGGGGAGGTCATGTCAAACAGATCTCATAGATTTCCTTTGACTGGGTTACTAAGGAGGTAGATTAAGGGTTAATTTTTTGCTTAAAAAGAGGTACCTCGAGAAACGGTATGGTTCCAAAACAGTAGAGGATGCCTGAAACAGAGCTAAGATCCTGAACATATAAAAGCTCCTCAGGCCCAAACAACAGAGAAAAAACATCTAATGAGCCAATCTGTTTTGTTACAGAATACAATATTATGAGGCAAACTGGCAGTATCATTCACCATTTTTGGCCTGTCCTCAGGGGCACTCCGTGTTATCCATATAGATCAGTGAAAAACCTAGACTCTCCTTCAAAAAAGCTCAGTATTACAGATAAACTTGTTCGCAGCCAATTCACCAGTCCGAAGTTGATGCCAGAGTACATAAACTAGTTACCCTTACCTCCAAAGGGGATATTCAAATGTGGACACTGTAGCGCTTGCAGTTATTGTGTCCAGGGTAAAACCTTTTAGCTACAGGAGAACAATACAACAGCTGGCATACAACAGTTTATCAACAGTAGCACCAGATTTGTGATCTATGCGTTATGATGCCACTGCACTGAGTTTCATGTGTTGCAAAAGTCATGGAATGACTGTTCCACAAGAAAGTAATTGGGTACCCTAATTTCTAGGGGGTCACATGATGGGAGGTCCGGAACTGTAGGGATCTTGCATAGTGGGAGGTCAGACCCTGGGTAAAAAAAATAAATAAATAAAGGAAAGGTCATGAGCATATTAATATTTAAGCCAGTAGGTGTAAGTTAAGGGGAAGGAGATTGCCAACTCCACTTCCACATTAATCTGCCATTTAAAAAAATATTGTCTGTCACCCTATGTAAGAAATAGTGGGTGGAGCAACTTCTGTAGCCAAGGGATGTAGTTTGGTTGCCCTGGCCAGCAGTTAGTTGCCCTATTAAATGTTACTAAGCCCTGGTGGTCAAGTTGTAAATGTGGGGCCAGCCTGGGAAGGAGCAAAAGTATTTTAAAATAAATACTGTGCCTGTATTTCAGTAATTTGTTTCTCTAACAGCTACAGAGTTTAATTTATTTGTAAAGTGGCAGTTGCATGGTGCCAAGGCACTGAAAGAGAGAGAGAGAGAGAGAAAGTGAGAAGCAGTGGCAGAGAGCTGAGTTGCGGCTCCATAGCAATAGTGCTTCTATGCTAAAGGGAAATCCCCTTTTAACAGCCAAGGAGTGGCTAGAGTGAAATACGACCTTGGTCACGGAGCAGGCTAAGGCCTGCTATAACTGTTCAGAGTGTGGAGAGGCATGGAGGGTAAGAGCACTCTTCCAATGGCAGAAGACCAGAACTAGTTTGCAGGTGGCAAGCACCAGGTTATTGTTATAGGGACAGCCAACTATTAAAACATTAATTAAACAAAGGGGGCACACAGTGTAAATGGGGATAGGTTCCCAATGCACATAAAGTGATCCCGGCACCATGTTAAGCAGCAAAGAAGGCTGCTAGTTTGAAGAAGCAGCCAAAGACAAAACATTTAATGTAAATAAGCACAAAAGTGATTAAACTAATAAAGCCACAGAGGGCTAATACTCAGTCTTGTCTACACATGCATACGCTTGTTATGTCATGTATGTGTTTAATTTTTAAAACCGAGCTGTTTAAAAGCACTGTGTTACTGGAAATGAGTCAGCATAATTTAAAAAGTAAAAATGTGCCATTTTTTATTTTTTTATATAGCTATTTGATCCCTGCCACCACCACCTGCCTACTTGGTGACATGGATACATAGTAGTTTTTTGAAGTTTTCTCCCCATACACCCGGGCCCCAGCACGGCTGTGTGTGCGGCATGGAGATGCTGAGATGTGCCTCATGGCACCAGCTAAGCCCTTGTGCCTCTTCCTGGCATTCATCAGCCCCCCATACCCTAAACTGCCATCCGCCTCCACTGGGTGGCAGCCAAGGGCGGGAAATTCTAGATCCAACCCCAGGAGAAGAGAGCCACCCTGCAGCTGCTCAATCCCACTCCTGACAACCTGGGTCAGTTCCCAAACCCAGGTTGCCAGCGTGGTACGAGGTGTGGCGTCCAGTGCCTCAACCCTCGGTGCCACCAGGCCGACCCGTAACTTTTTTTTAAAGGTACTGCCAGGCCATTTAAGCTGGAAGTTTTCTCTGTTACAAATCTCAGGAAGGAGGAGTCGCTGACCTGCTAAGGTGGAGTAGTCTGGTCTAAGAGGGGAATCTGCAGTCCAGAAGCCATGCTGGCAAGCAGGGAGGTTGAAGGAGGAGTCAGGAGAGGGTATGTGCTCTTGGGCAGGAGTAGTTACTGGAGGCCTTGGGACAGCCCCTGGAAGGAGTCTCAGATCTCAAATGAGTATTTAATTTGTCTGAGCTCTAGAGAAAGGAAAGTGTTTTATTTAAAGGGAAGTGGCTAAATTTAAGTGGAAATCTTATCCTTGTTTAGTGTGAGAGTTAAACAGCAAGCTGTTATTTTTCCACTGAGTGGAAAACTTTAAGTTTAAGCGTCTTAATGATCCCTTAATCCAATTTGTTAATATGAAATAATGGAGAAAGCCAGAAATGTGAGCTGTCTTATTGGGGAAGGTGTGCAGGTGATTAAATTTTATTTTGAGGTACTTTATTGTGTTTTATGCAATGTACAATAATACTGATCTTATGGGGAAGGTGTGAAAGTGCTTAAGTTTTATTTTGAGGTAATTTTATTGTGTTTTATGCACTGTACAGTAATACCAAATCCAAGTTAACAAAGTAGGCTCAGAATTTTCAGAAAGGCAGTTGAGAATTCAAACTTGGGATTCCATTGTGGCTCATCCTGCTGCAGAATTCCAATGTAGAATCAAAGCTGATTGGTGCTGAGGATTGGAACAGGGTTCCGTCCACTCTGTGACCAGAATTTGGTACGAATGGAATGTTCAGGGGGTGTAAAAGGAGCTGCACAGCTCATTTTTTGGGAGATCAAGCAAGGAGACAAATCTGAAAGGACCAGTCCCATCCAGAAGGAGTTCAGCCTAATGTGGCCTACCTGTAGGTAAGACCTGGGGGACTAGCCCTCAGTTAAGTATCGTAGATAATGTGTTAAGGATTGTAGGGCAGTAAAGTGAGAGCAGGGACAGAATGGATTAGCCTGCTGCTTTGAGTATCTGCTTTTTGTCAAATCACTTCAGCTGCATCCAGGAAGTCTGTATCTGCTTCAAGTAACCAGGGGCCTGATTCTAACACAGGTCCGCCATGGTGCAGTGCAACTTGCTCAAGCACATATGGCATAAGTCACACTTTGCACCACGGGTTCCACTGGATGGGGATTCCAAGCGGCGGTCTGCGTCATGGCATGAGCAGCCTGCACCCAGGGGGACTTACACCACCCAAGGCCCCTACTGTACAGCAGAAGGGGAGTACAGCAGCAGCAGCTGCACCCAATTCCAAAAGGGCAGCTGCCATAACCCCTCAACACCATTCCAGGAGGACCTTCGGCACTGCAGGGTTAGACCAGCTCTATGCTGGTCTAAGGGGATTTCACAGTGCCCAACTGACTGATACCGCCCGCATGGCCCTGAACTGCACACTGCCATGCCCCACCCTGACCTCCCACTGCATACTAGTCCACCCCACCCTTGACCATACTGGGGTCCATCTGCCAGCTCCTGGAACCGCACTGCGGTGATGCCACCCCCCTGTGCCAGTGTGCTTCTGGCACACCCCCCAGGGCCCACTGGAGCTTACAGGCATGTCTTGGGGCTTGGGGGTGGTGGGCTGCACCCTGTCAGCAGGCTTGTCAGTGGCTTGCGGCACCCAGGTCAGGTGCACCTTTCCTGTGGTGCACCGCTGGAGGTGCCACATGTCGTAGGGCATAGGTACTGGGGACCCTGCCTGTTCTGGAATCTGGCGCAGGGTCCTCGGCGTAGCGGCGTATATCCCAACTCGCATTCGCCAGTGAGTTGCACCATATGTCTTAGAATTGGGCCCCAGGTCATCTTCGAGGATCAATAGCATCAGATTCACTGCCATCTTCATAGGATCTGAGTTGCCAGCATTTTTTCAACAATTTAAGGAAAGTGGCACAGTAATTTTTATTTCATTGTGAGACTAGTTCAAGAGGGACACTTGTCTGCTATATTGAATTATGAAATACCTATTGCTTCACGGACTACTGTCCAGCAATTGAAGGACTGAATTCAGAGACTGAGGGGGGTAGATCTTGTGAAGGCCATAAAGTAATTGTTACGTAATGTGAAGTGAATGCTATTGTGAAATGCTTAGAGTATACGTGAACAGAGTGTATAAGCAATATAGAGTTAAGTATTTCTGTGTTAGTTACTAGTGGAGGGTATCTGGTGATAAGGAGTGAGTGGGCTGACTGAGGTGGATATAGGCTTAGCAGCCACTGCATGCCCTTAAGGCAAATAAATTGAACGTGCAGTGACTGAGGTCTGAGGGGTGGCCTAGTACTGGGTTGGTATTGAAGTACTGTAGGGCTGGTGCTGGTGTCACTGTTTGCAGCATACCTTTTGTGAAAAAAATACAAAATCACACATGCCCCCACAATGCAAAGCATACCTTTTTTGTACCATTGTCTGAAACATAAAGAATAAAGTATGGGGTGGTGTGTGTAACTAGAAGTTTACACACACCTGAGGTGTTAGATGCTACATAAACCCCAGAGCGAAGCTCAAGGGGTTTATGAAAGCATTTAACACAGAGTGTGCATGTAAACTTCGAGCCTAAACACTACCCCATACTTCATTTCATATCATTGCTGGGTTTTCCTTTTTTGCCACAGCAGTTATATAAAATAAAAGGACGTTCCTGTGTGGCTGCGGTCTGGTCAGGTTTGAGCGCGCAGGCCACGGTCACCTTTATTTAAATTTTTTTTTATTCATTTCTTTTGGTTGGCAGCTGAAATTTCATGTTTTATTTCTAAGTACTTGATTTTGTTGTTGGCAGTCAATTACTGCCGAGTTCAAGTGGCGGTTCCATCTCTGGGGGAAGACAATGTGGCTAGCGATTGGAAAGGAAGAGCTGTGGTGGGTGCATGCCCAGAGTGAGGGACACCGGGCACATGTTTGCCGTTATAAACACTCCTTTATAATGGCAAATTATGCCACTGTTTCCCTGTGGGAAAAAGGATACCCAGTTAATTATAATTTTTTAAAACATGCACTGTTTTATGTGAGCACACAAAATGTTGGCAATTTTTAATATCATTAATTCCTTAAACTGTCTTTTTTGGGATCTGTGTATGCTGTTTTTCTCATCTCTTGCTTTCTGACCACTACTACAATCCAACTTCTTTCTCTCTCACTTCCCCATGTTTCCCTTTTTCTCTCTCTTAACCGTATTATCTCAGCTGACCATCACTGCGAGTGGTGTTCAGCCAGTCCTGTTGTACCACAGTCACTGGAGGGGTATACTGTATGTGAGGAGTGTTTACACAAGGTTGCTGCCCCCTAATAAGGACCCATCTGGTAGAAGCTCCGGGGCACTTTGTGGTTGCAGTACACAGGTGTTTGGATATCTTATGTTGCTATTTATGGATTTTTGGATGCAATAAATGTAGGCACCTACTTCAAACTGTGAGCCTATAATTTTCATCCTGTGGTGAGTCCGCTTTTTTCTGTGTTGTCTGACTTCTGTTTGAGGCTGCTAACCCTAAGGCTGCACCGTGGTTCTATGACTGCAGAGAGCAGGCCCTTTTTCTGATTATGTCATAGCAAACTCAACTCCGGCTAATTCCCTGGGATTTAATTACATATCTTTTACTTTAATCTCCTATTTAGCAAGCTCACCACTGGCCACCTGTGAGCCACTTATTGGCCAGTATTCTGTTTTAACAAATGAAGCCAGAGAGGTTTCCATGTAAGACAGGTGAAGCAGTGGTACCACAGTTCACATGGGTAAGTACAAACTGAAAGAGAAGGCCCTGACCTATGAAGGGGTCACCTTGCTGTCAGTGGTTAGACTAATCATGGTTTGGCAGAACGATGAGACCAAGAAACCGCTTTTAAAATTACAGAATGCAGAAAGAAAATGGAATAAGTTTAAATGATTTGCAGGCTCCTTTGAGCAGCATTTGTGTGGAGGGGTGCACAACATTTTGTTTGATTCTGATGCTGGTGACATTCCAGCAGCACTCCTATGAAATTTAAGAAAAATATATAAGAAATGTACAAGCCGGGGTTGAGCTTGTTATGCTCTTAATGGCTCCAGAACTGCAAACAGTATTCAATATGGGGCAGACGAATGAGCTGAACTAATCTTTTTTTTTTTTTTTTTATTTGAGTTTTAATTAAAAGAAAAAAAAAGTTTTGGTGCAGTCAGCAATAACAAATACAATCAGTGTAATTTGTGATTCAGAAATACACAGTGAAAAAATCAGTCAGTAAACTGTAATAGATTGGACGGTGACATTAAACCAATATGGGCCTGTGCCCTTCTGTCTTGTACTAATCTCATGTCATCAGTGACTTCTATTCTCAAACCACACAGGGGTGTTATACCACCAGGGTTCAGTTTGTCAGTTTGTAGCAGGAGGGAAGCAGTGCGCTGACTAAAATGACCTCATGTTGCCTCCACAGGAAGTTGCAACATTGAGAACTGGAGAGGGGACAGCTGTAAGGCCCTAGCCAGACTTACACTTTTAAACCAGTTCAAAAGTGTCAAACTCCACATATTCATCAGATTTGCTTTGTGTACACACAAAAACAAACATGACTAGGACTTGTTACTACTTTGGTGCCTTTACTATGCCATGTTTAAAGCATGTTTTAGTTGAAAAGGCTTTCAGTTCTGCTCAACTGAAAAGTGCAAATTGCTTTTTGGGTAATTTGAAAAAAATAATTAATATAACATGTTTTGAGAGATCGTTCTTTGATGGCTGGATACAAGCTTTTTTTTCCTTGGATCAAGTTGTATTGATCCAGCTATTATGAGTGATGTATCTGTTGATTCAGTGGTATGATTGTCTTCGTTTTGTACTTTTGAAGTTTGTTCTGCAACATCAGGCGACAACTTTACCACTGAACTACTGCAGCACCCTCTTTGTGCCCTGTCTTCTAGTGTCTATATCTATCTCTGGCTCCCTCTCTTTCTGGCTGCCCCACCACCCCTCAGTGATTTCCTGCTCTACCCCTCAGCCTACTGTACTAGTTTCCTCATGCCCTCTTCACCCTTTCCTCTCCCTCCAACATTACCTCTTTATGCACCCTGCGTGTTATGTCCTCCTTCTTCTAGTCCTCCTTCTCCTTCCTTCCGCTGCCCCTCCCTCCCTTCCCCTCCCTCACCAAACTCAGACCCACTCTGTACCACCCTCTACCCACCCTGCAATCTACCTACTCCTACCACAATCTCCTCTCCCCCCTACCTCCCCCTGCCAGCACATCACTATACATCATGGGATGCTCAGTCACTCGCTCCTGAACTATGCAGCCATTCATCAGCTTCGCCTCCGCCTGCCCCCCTCACGTGTCATCGCCTCAACTAGCTGCCTAAAGCATAACACAAATACCATACACCGTCATCTCTTGATCCTCCTACTACTCTTAGCTGGGGACATTGAACCCAATCCCGGCCCCACCTGCCCCCCACCGCCCAACAGCAAGCTCTCCCTGAAGGCTTGCACATTTTCCATACTAATGTATGCAGCCTCCTCCCCAAACTTGATGAACTAAAGGTCTGGACAAGTCTTCACTACCCTGACATCCTTTGCATAACAGAAACCTGGTTATCCTCCTGCATTCCTGACTCCCAATTAGTCCTTCCTGACTTTTTGTCTTCTTGGACATGACCGTGGTAAACATGTAGGCGGAGTGGCAATTTACTTTCGCAACTCTCTAAACTGCTCCATTTTCCATCATGAGGCTATCCCTCACTCTCATGAACTCCTCTTAATCAATATTACCCTCCTATCCTTGTCTCTTTTTCTTGAGGGGGTCATATACACCTCCACAAAACTTCCCCCTTCTTCTCTTGTCTCCTGCATCTCTGTCATCTCTGCACTAGTAAATGCTGGGGAACTTATCTTACTAGACGATTTCAATCTTGACTGGCTCTCCCAGTCTTCATTCAGCTCCTGCCAACATATCAAGGCTTTAAACCTTACCCAGCTGATCAAAGTGCCTACTCATCCAAACCCAATAAGTCAGTCACACTCCCCTACTCGATTGGGTGCTTACATCACACCCTCACCACAACTGCTCTGCTGGCATTCTACTTGATGTGCTCAGCAACCACTGCCCCACCTTCTGCATCAGGAAGTCATGACCCCCTTCCACCCCCTCCAAATACATCCAGTTCCTCCCCTTCAAATCCCTAGTTGTGTGCAACCTGCTTCATGATCTGGCCCCGGCTCATGGTCCCCAGTCCTCTCCTCCCTCTTGGTTGACACTGCCCTTGCCCACTTCTCATCCATTTTCTAAAAGATCTGGGATACCCATGCACCACTAAAGACTGCCAGCATAAGATGTACCCACCTCCCCTGGGTTACCCCCTTCATCCTTACCAGTCACAGGGCTCATGATCATGCTTGGCACTCCTATAAAGCCTCAGGTGACCTGCTCTCCCTCCAAGCCTATCGTACCCTATGCAATAGCTGCTCCATCAGCATCCTCTGTGCAAAAGCCGATTTCTTCAAATCATGTTTACACTCTGCTAGCAGTTCCCCATCCTCTTTTTGGGAAGATCTCTGATCACTCTTGCACACCCACTCTCTCTCCCCCCTCCCCCCTCAATCTGTGTAGGCAGCTCACTAATCTGCGATCCTTTTCACGTTGCTAAAACCCAGAACAAGTGTTTTGCTTCTTGTGCAGATCCATCTGGTTCCCTGCCCTCCCTCCCAACACCCCTCCTTCACCCCCCAGCTTTCAGGCTTTCAACTGCCCCCAATCTTGCCTTCTGAAGTCCTGAGAACTCTCACTGCACTAAACCTCTCCAAGTCCAGCCTGGATGGTCTTCACCCCAAGCTCCTTAGAATCTCCACCCCTTCAATAGTTACCCGTTTAACCTACATCCTAAATCTCTCTCTGTCCTCAGCCACTGTCCCAGTAGCCTGGAAATCTGCCACAGTCATCCCTCTCTTCAAAAATGGTGACCCTACCATCCCTGGGAACTGTCACCCCATCTCCCCTTCTCCCTACCCTTGCAAAAGTCCAAGAATCCCTCATCCTCTCTAGACTAAATGACTTCCTCTCCACCTCAAATATTCTTTCCCCCTTCCAATCAGGGTTCAGAAAATCCCACTCAACCACCTCCTCCATCCTTCATTTCACCAATATCATTCACCTTGTCATGGATCATGGCCACATTACCTCAGCCATTTTCATTGACCTTGCAAAGGCCTTTGACTCAGTCTCCCACCCTCTCCTCCTACATAAACTCAACTTCATCGGTCTTTCTCCTACCTCAGTGTCCTGGTTCAGCTCCTACCTTACTGGTCGCTCTCAGTCAGTGTCAATATGCAACTACACATCCTCCTTCCTCCCCATCCTTGCTGGCATGCTTTAGGGCTCTATCCTGGGGCTCATTCTCTTTTCTCTCTTTATTAATGACCTGCCCTCTATCTGCTCTCATGCCAGTATACACATGTATGTGGAATACACTGTCCTGTTCCTGTCAGGTCCTTCCACCCCTGCAGTCCAATCTCCCCTCCAAACTGACTTCACTACGGTGACTGCCTGGCCTGGTTTGACACAAACTTACTCAAACTAAACAGTAAGAAAATGGTAGCCATGACTTTTGGCTCCAAACAAAAACTCACCAAGCTTCTCTTCCAACCGGTCTTCTACTTGGCTGCTAACTCCCCTCTAGACAACTTCCCTTCATATATGTATCTCGGTGTTTGGCTTGACCCATCCCTCTATTTCTCTGTCCATTTTAATGCACTACACACCAAACTGCATCCTAAACTAGGATTATTCTACCGTGATAAGGCCAGCCTCTCCCTCCCTGTTAGATGTGATCTCGTCATCATGTGGATCCTCCCAGCCTTTGACCATGCCAACATAGTCTACAGTACTGCTCCAGCCACCTCACTCACCAAACTCGAAGTCTTGTTCCACGCCTTATGTAGGTTTGCTTCTAACTCCCCCCACCTCTAACCCACCACTGTAACCTTTACTCCTCACTCTTCCTTCAGTCCCTAACACATAAGCGTTCCGCTCATTGCACCACCTTATTAGCCAATTTCTGGTTTGGCTCTCTTTTCTTTCTACCTTGCCCCTCTCTCTCTCCTCACTCCTGCTTATCCTTTGCCCTATAATTTGAGATCTAACTGCGCATATACCTTTTCACTCCCTTGCATTCGCACTGAGGCTGGCAAACTCTCCTTTCTCCTACAGATTCCCTTCCCTTTGGAAAAGCCTCCCCTCCTCGACTCACCTCTCCTCTTCCTTCACTGCTCTTAAACGCTTGTTCAAACCCTCTCCCCTAATCTCCTGCTGCTGCCCCCTTCCTAGTCCTCGCATTTCTACAGCACGTGCATGCCCCTCACTGCTGTGTATAAATGTAAATACGCAACACAAAATGGGCTCAATGGCAGCAAGGAAGGCCCACACTGGGAACTCGATTAAACACTTACATTTATTAATTAAAAGCAAGTAAGAGAACAAGTAACACCCTCCACAAATCCATCAATGTTTCACGCCACGCTGACACTTTTTCAAGTCTTGTCAAGTGAGGTTGTGGCATAGCTCCGATGGGTATCTCCTGAACCGTGTTGCTGTGTTTTTACCGTGTAAATATAAATAGAAACATAGAAACATAGACTTTGACGGCAGATAAGGACCGCTTGGCTCATCTAGTCTGCCCATTTCCCTATCTACAGGATAGGCCGCAGAGCCTAGTTAACCAACAGCCTATTTCTTCCTACCCCCCTACAAGAATTGCCTTATGTCTGTCCCATGCATTCTTGAATTCTCCCACAGTTCTAGACCCCACAACCTCCTCAGAAAGGCTGTTCCATACATCCTCTACCCTCTCTGTGAAAAAATACTTCCTCACATTACCCCTGAACCACCCACTCTATCTTTAAATTGTGTCCCCTTGTTCTTGCACATCGCTTTTTCTGAAAGATGCTACCCTCTTGGACTTTGTTGATTCCACTGAGGTACTTTAAAGTTTCTATCATGTCCACCCTCTCCCTTCTTTCCTCAAGGGTATACATATTAAGCTCCATTAGTCTCTCCTCATATGGCTTCTCTTGCAGACCCTGCACCATTTTCATTGCCCTCCTTTGGACTGCCTCTGTCCTTTCTATGTCCTTACGGAGATGGGGTCTCCAGAACTGGGCACAGTACTCCAGATGGGGTCTCACCAACTGTCTGTACAGAGGGATAACAACTTCCTGTTTTCTGCTGCTGATGCTGCTCCCTATGCATCCCAGTATACCCCAACCCCTCCCTACTGCCTTCTCACATTTCTTGCTAACCTTAAGGTTATCTGATACGATTACCCCCAGGTCCCGTTCCTTTTTGTGTTGTTGTTACTACCTCCTCCCCCCTCGATTGTGTAGTCTTACCCTGGGTTCTTGTTCCCCAGGTGCATTATTTTGCACTTCTTTGCATTGAATCCTAGCTGCCATACTTCTGACCATTCCTCCAACCTTGCCAAGTCCCTTTTCATCCTTTCCACGCCTCCTTGTGTATCAACCCTGTTGCAGATCTTTGTGTCATCTGCAAAGAGGCATACTTTTCCTTCCAGTCCCTCTGCAATATCACTTATGAAGACATTAAAAAGGACTGGACCCAATACTGAACCCTGTGGTACCCCACTAGTAACCCCTCTTTCTTCAGAGTGGACTCCATTTACAATTACATAGAAACATAGACTTTGACGGCAGATAAGGACCACTTGGCCCACCCAGTCTGCCCATTTCCCTACCTACTGGATAAGCTGAAGATTCTAGTTAACCAATAGCTTACATCCTGCCACCCCCCACTACAATTGCCTTGTGTCTGTCCCATGCATGTTTGAATTCCCCTACTGTTTTAGCCCCAACAACCTCCCCAGGAAGGTAGTTCCATGCATCCCCAACTCTCTCCATGAAAAAAGATTTCCTCACATTACCCCTGAGCCGTCCCCCCTCTATCTTTAAATCATGTCCCCTTGTTCTTACACATCTCTTTTTCTGAAAGATGCTACCCTCCTGGACTTTGTTGATTCCCTTGAGGTACTTGAACGTTTCTATCATGTCCCCCCTGTCCCTCTTTTCATCAAGGGTATACATATTAAGCTCTCTCAGTCTCTGTTCATATGATTTCTGATGCAGACCCTGCACCATTTTGGTTGCCTTCCTCTGGACTGCTTCCATCCTGTCTATATCCTTGCGTAGATGAGGGTCTCCAAAACTGCACACAGTACTCCAGATGGGGTCTCACCAACTGTCTGTACAGAGGGATACCCACTTCCCTTTTTCTACTTGTGATGCCCCTTCCTATGCATCCCAGTATCCCCCTGGCTCTCCTCACTGACTTCTCACATTGCTTACCCACCTTTAGATCATCTGATATGACTACCCCAAGTCCCGTTCCATTTTTGTTGTTGTTAGTACCTCCTCTGCTATTGTGTACACTTACTTTGCACTTCCTTGCATTGAATCTAAGTTGTCATATGTCTGACCATTCCTTCAATCTTGCCAAGTCCCTTCTTATCCTTTCTACCCCTCCTTGTGTATCAACTCTGTTACAGATCTTTGTATCATCTGCAAAGAGGCATACCTTTCCCTCCAGACCCTCTGCAATGTCACCTATAAAGATGTTAAAGAGGACTGGACCCAGTACCGAGCCCTGAGGTACTCCACTAGTGACCCCCCCTTTCTGCAGAATGTGTTCCACTCACAATTACCTTCTGTGTCCTGTTGTGCAGCCAGTTTGCAACCCAGGCTACCACCCTGGGACCCACTCCCAAGCTGGCTAACTTGATTATTAATCTTTTGTGCAGGACTGTGTCAAATACCTTGCTAAAGTCTAGGTAGGCCATATCCACAGCCTCTCCCTGGTCTATTACTTTGGTTACCCAGTCAAAGAAATCTATTAGATTCGTCTGGTATGACCTTCCTGCTGTAAATTCATGCTGCTTTGGGTCCTGTGCCCTGCTGGCCTCTAGGTACTGAAAAATTCTTTCTTTTAGAAGTGATTCCATCATTTTCCCTACCACTTACCACTAAGGTCAACCTTACAGGTCTGTAGTTTCCTGCTTCTGCCTTGCTCCCACTTTTGTGAAGGGGAATCACATCTGCCCTCCTCCAGTCCTCAAGTACCACCCCATCCTCCCATGATTTGTTAAAAAGTGTGGTCAGTGGTGTCACTAGGTCCTCCCTTAGTTCTTTTAGGATTCTGGGGTGAATCCTATCATGCCCCATTGCTTTGTCCACCTTGTGTTTTAGGAGTTCTTTCAGGACTCTTTCTTCTGTAAATGGACTGGTGTCAACCCCTCTGCTCATAGTGCTTCTATTGTCTGGTTTAGGTAACTCCTCCTCATCTTCTTTTATGAATACTGAGCAAAAGTATTCATTCAGTATCTCTGCCTTTTCACTGTCTCCCTCTGCCCACCTCCCCTCTCCTTTATTAATCTTCACTATTCCTCCCCTGACCTTTCTATGCTCCCTAATGTACCTATAAAAGGTTTTATCCCCCTTCTTAACTGGCTTGGCTATTTTTTCCTCAGTTTGGGCTTTTGCTATTCTGACTGCCTTCCCCACTTCTTTCTGCTTTAATTGATACAGTTTCCTGTCGTGCTCCTTCTGTGATGCCTTATACTTTTTGAATGCAGCCTTTTTCTCCTTAACCTTCCCTGCCACCTCTTTTGAGAACCATAGTGTTTTTTTACTCCACTTCATTTTCTTTATCTGTTTCACACAAAGGCTTGTTGCCTCTATGATGGCAGTTTTGATTTTTCTCCATTGTTCTTCCACCCCTCCTTTCTGCCCATTTGCTAGTGTATTCCTCGGGTATTCACCCTGTTGTCCAGCCAATGTTTTACACAGGCTACCACCCTGGGACCCACTCCCAGGCTGGTTAATTTGACTATTAATCTTTTGTGTGGGACTATGTCAAATGCCTTGCTAAAGTCTAGGTAGGCTATATCCACAGCCCCTCCCTGGTCTACTACTTTGGTCAAAAGAAATCTATTAGATTCGTCTGACATGACCTTCCCGCTGTGAACCCATGCTGCCTTGGGTCCTGTGCCCCACTGGCCTCTAGGTACTCAACTGTTCTTTCCTTCAGAAGTGACTCCATCACTTTCCCTACCACAGAAGTTAGACTGACAGGTCTGTAGTTTCCTGCCTCTGTCTTGGTCCCACTTTTGTGAAGGGGAATCACATCCGCCTTCCTCCAGTCCTCAGGTACCACACCATCCTCCCATGATTTATTAAAAAGAGTAGCCAGTGGTTTCACTAGTTCCACCCTTAATTCTTTTGAATTCTGGGGTGAATTCCATCAGGCCCCATTGCTTTGTCCACCTTCAGTTTTAGGAGTTCTTGCAGAACCCTTTCTTCTGTGAAAGGACTGGGATCAACCCCTCTATCAATAGTGCTTCTGTTAATTGGATTAGGCACTCCCCCTCCCACTGTTCATTCTATTCAGCCTCACTATCCCTCCCTTTGTCTTTCTGCGCTCGCTGGTGTACCTATAAAAGGTTTTATCCCCCTTCTTAACCGAGTTTGCAATCTTTTCCTCAGTTTGGGCCTTTGCTATTCTGACTTCCCTTCCTGCTTCCTTCTGCCTTAACTGGTACAGCTCACTGTCTTGCTCCTTCTGTATTTCCTTATACTGTACTTCTGGAATGCTATCTTTTTCTTCCTGACTTTCACAGCCACCTCTTTTGAGAACCATAGTGGCTTTTACTTTCATTTTGATTTGTTTATTTGCTTCACACAAAGGCTTGTTGCCTCTGTGATGGCAGTTTTGATGATTCCCCATTGTTGCTCCACACCTCCTTCTAGCCTGTTTGCTAGTGCTTTTCTGAGGCACTCTCCCATCTTGCCAAAGTCAGCCCTCCTAAAGTCCAGTACCCTCACTTTTGTATGGCTTGACTCTGTACCTGAGTTTACGTGAACCACACTGTTTGATGGTCACTTGTTCCCAGATGGCAACCCACTTCTAGATCCGAGATCCTCTCACTGCCCCTGCTTGAGAGCACGAGGTCTAAGATTGCTCCCTCATGAGTGGGTTCCGAACTAGCTGTCTGAGGCCTGCCACCTGTAGGGCATCAAGAATGGCCCTGCTCTTGGATGTGGTGGCACCAAATGTGCTCCAATTAACATCTGGCATATTCAGGTCTCCCATCAACAGTATCTCCCCTTTCTCTGCCATCCTAAGTATGCCTTCTATCATATCCTTGTCCATTCCCTCCCCCTGACATGGGGGTCTGTACACAACCCCTGTGTGGATTGTGGTACCCTTTACAGTCTCCAAGGTGGCCCACAGTGCCTCCTCTCCTCCCTGTTTACTCTTTTGTTCAGTTGCTTTTATCCCTTCCTTTACATAGAGAGCTACTCCTCCCCCTCTTCTCCCCTGCCTGTCTCTCCTGTAGGTTATGTACCCTGGTATGTTAACATCCCAGTCATGGTCCTCTGTGTTCCATGTTTCTGTGACTGTTACGATATCCAGGCATCCCTCTTCCATCAAGGCCACCAGCTCAGGGAGCTTGTTGGCCAAATTACAGGCATTGGTACTCATTACCTTCCATTACTTGATGGCCTTACTGCATTTTTCCCTATCCCTGTCCTTCTTGCCTTTGTCACTTTCTCCATTTACGCCTGCCCTTCTCCCTATTGACACCTCTATGTTGCTGTTTACCGCACTTACTACCGTGATTTTTTTTACCCCAAATTTAGTGATCTACTGTACAGAAGGATAAATATCTATTATGTAACTTGTTTCAGCCTTATCTTTGAAACACTGTAAATTGTTTTATTTTTTTATTTGCACTTTCTCTGATTACTGTACTGCCACTGTTATATCTGCTAATGTTATTATACGTCTGTTTGTTGCATCACCATTTGTTTGTAATTTCTGTCTTTCTGTATCACCTCCCTTGGGTTGCATCTGGAAACGAGCTTCGGTTCATTGATGCCTTTTCCAGTTATCAACTTTTAAATAAATAAATAAATAAAATAAATAAACTGAGTTTTAGTGAGAGATTTCATTCTGTTTCAATGTATATTGTATGCTAGGTTATGATTTTGAAACCACAGTGCATGACTGTAAATATTGCATCTGATGAAATGTGCCGATAAAGAATGTTGATCATTAAGAAAAGCTGGGGGAAGGGTGGGTCTGTGCTGCAACTGATCTATTATTTGTGCCATATGTGTTATAGCCAGAGGTTCAGTTTTATGGACATCAATGACTTCCATGGCTCCAAATTTAAAAGTCATTTCAGTTTTTTTGGAAGTCATAATTCTCCTCGATCCCAAATGTTGGATGTCAGAGTTGTCAAGAGATAAAGTTGTGAGGGGATTTGCAGCAAGCAGTGGCTGAGTTTAAAATCAGGAGGGTAACCAGCTCCCGCCAACATAGACCTAAAGTTATGAGTGGGAAGCTTATGAAGGAAAGACAGTAGAGATGTGTGGGGGGAGCACACAGTATTGGAAGGGAGATGGAGGGGGAATTAGGAGCACTGGGTGCATAGAGGGAAGGGGAGGAGTTTGAGGAGTCTTTTGAGGGATGAGAAAGGGGACACAAGGTGATGGTCAGAGGGTAGATTATTCCAGAGGAGGGGAAGACGGTATGAGAAGGCAGAGTGGCCAGCAGTAGAGTGTGGATGAGGGATGGAGAAGGTACGAGAGTCTCTGTGATGTAGAGAGTAGGTTGTGGATTTAGCTGGGGTAAGGCTGGATGAGAGATAGGGGGAAGGGAGCCAAACCAATATTTAGTAGTGAGGGAGATGCAGTGTACAGTTCTCCTGTGAGCTAGTGGAATGAGTGAGAGTGGAGCATAAAGGAAACAGTGATGGGTAAGAGATGGGGAGGCAATGGCAAATTGGCAGAAGGAGTTGAGAAGAGTGTCTAATTTGGAGAGGGAAGAGGCTGGAGCAGTACCATAGACTACGTCAGCATAATCCAATACCGGCAAAATTATTTTAAGTACTAATTCACGTCAAGTGGGGAGAGAAGACTGGCTTTGTGATGATAGAGGACTGCAAGTTTGGGCTGGAGTTTGGCACAGATGGCATCAATGTGTGTAGAGAAATCGAGATGACTGTCTGACCAGACACACAAGTATTTGAAGACAGAGATCTTCTCAAGGGGTGAGCCATCCAAGGTGGTGACCACTGGGGGGAGAGAGGCCAGTTTCTGTCTGGAACCAAAAGACATGGTAACTGTCTTTTTAGCATTGAGTTTTAGTTGGTTTGATTGGAACCAGGACTGAACTCTGTTGAAATCGTTTTGGAGTTTTGGGAGGACACTGATGTGGGATGGGGCAGAGGCATAGATGACAGTGTCATCTGCATACATGTAGATGTTGGAGGAGAGACAGACTGAGAGAAAATCGTTTATGAAAAGAGAGAAAAATTGAAAATCTGGCACTAACAAAATGGCCTTCAATACAGATTAATGCCCAGTCATTCACCTAAGGAAAAAAAAACATGTTGCACAATTAAGTACTTAATGGAACTATAATTAAAACAGCTGACTCAGAGACAAACCTGGGGACAGTGATCAATAAAGATCTTACTGTGGGAGACCACTATAGGAAGGTGGCTTTAACAACAAATAGACTGTTAAGGTCAATCAGGAAGGCATTTATTACAAGATCTGAAGCATATACAGTATTGATCGACTTTATAAATTGTATGTCTGTCCCCAGCTGGACTATGCTGCCTCCTTTTTGGTGGCCATATCTGACTAGTGATATAGATTTACCGGATGGGGTGCAGAGAAGGCTAGCAAAATGGTCACGGGGTAAGAAACCTCCCATATACAGACAGACTCAGGGAGTTAAATTTGTATGACCTGCAGTTGCGTAGGGACAGAGGTGACATATTAATGTTATTTAAGATGCTTCATGATAAGGACCTGAGTAATGAGTGCAATATAACCAGAGCCATTAAACCTATGAATTTCAGGTGCCATAATAAGCAATTGTGCTTACAGAGGGCACTAACAAATAAAAGAAATTCTACTTCACAATGAAGGCATGTAAAATACGGAACACTGTGCCACGGTATATTGTAGACACAGGCGACTTCAATAAGTTTAAAAACCAACTGGACATGTACCTATTTAGGGATAAATAATGTCCCCACATGTTTGGGGAAGGCGGTACCAATGGGCCTGGTGCCTACTTCCGTCTTTACAAATACCAAGTAATACAGAGTAAAAGCAGCAGTAGGGAGGATGCTAGCAACTGCAGGTCAGTCAGTCTTACATCAGTGGTGGGGAAGTTAATGGAGACATACTGAAGGAGAGGATCATGGAGCACCTGGAGGCAGAGGGTTGCAGGACCACTGGCTGGTTGGTTTCACAGGGTGGGGGTCATGTCAAACCAATCTCAGATTTCTTTGACTGGATTACCAGGGAGATGGCTCAAGGGAGAGCAGTGGACAAAGCCTATTTGGGGAAGGTTTTCAACACTGAGCTACACAGGAAGCTAGTTAATAAACTAAGCAGCCTTGCGGTGCAGGTGAACATGACAAGCTGGGTGTCAAACTGGTTAAGGGATAGGAGGCAGAGGATGGTGGTAAATGATAGCCACTCAGATGGTAGGAGAGTGACTGATGCAATGTCTTAATGAGTGACATTGTAGAGGAGCTTCAGGGTAAGGTGTGTCTTTTTATGGATGATACAAAATTCTGCAACAGGGTTAACATTCAGTAAGGGGTGAAGAGAATGTAAAGGGAGCTGAAGAAACTAGAGGAATGATCTAGGGTGTGGCAGCTAAGTTTCAATGCCAAAAAGTGCAAGGTTATGCACTTAGAGCTGCGGAACCCAGGGGCTTTTTATAATATTGGGGAGTGCAGCTTACAGTTACCAAGCAAGGAGGAGACCTGGGATCATCATATCTGATGACCTCAAAGTGGCTGGGCAGTGTGACAAAGCAGTGGAAAATGCTAGCAAAATGATGAGATGCAATGGGATGCGTTGGGAGAGGAATTTCCATCAAGAGGGAGGGAGGTGATGCTGCCATTGTATTGTTCACTGGTAAGGCCCAGCCTCCACAAGGACATTGAAAGAGTGGAGACGGTACAGAGGAGGGCAACCAAATTTCTTGTTCCCATACATTTTATCCTCCGGCGTCCGGAGGGGCAGCCCAGTCCCTGGTTCCCAGCACTGGCTATCCTGCCCACCCCAGCCACTTACCTGGTCGAGTGAGTTCCCCATGAGCTTCTCCCTTGTGGCAGGGACAAGGGAGGAGGGCCCTCCTCTCCTCCAATCAACATATCCGAGGTAGACCAAGTGGTGGTGGTGGATGACCGGAGCAGCCTGCCTGAGAAGGTAGTGGGGGCAAAGACTTAAGAGCTTCAAGCATGTGTGGAATAGACACAGGGGCATCTTAGGTAGAGGAACAGGTGAGGGAATGACACCTACCAATGACATGACTGACTAGTGTCAGTTGCAATGCCAATGACTCGGGTTCAGAAGTGAGCCTGAGGTGTCAGAGGGCCAGCTGGGGGAGGAGGATCAAGTGCCCATGGGACTGCTATCCTTCTGGGGTGGGGGTAGGGAGAACAGCTCAATGCCGTGCCCTGGTGCAGAAGCCAGGGAGAAGCAACAAGCTGAAAAAGGTGGGAGAAGTGTAGCAGACATTGGTGCATGTGCCTCAACATCAGCGCATGCCAAATCTCCTATGAGGAGAAAACAGAAAAACTCTCAGTTGCGCAGGATGATCACTGGCCTCTGCAGGCTCCACACCAGGTGACTCAGGCTCTCCCCCAGAATCTGGATCTGGTCCTGATGGATTGAGGGACTCTCCGCCCCCCTGCAACAGAGGGCAAGTTGTGGGAGACTATGGAAAAGGTAAGCCTTAGAGAAGCCGGGGTGTCGGAGATGGGAGTACCAGCTAGAAGGAGGGCTGGCTGGGACAGGGAGTATTAAAAGACAAAACGGAAAACAAATGACCTGTACAGAGATAGTATCGCCTCAACAGCTTTTTCCTCACTCTGCTTTTTCATAACAAAAACTCACATCAAAATATCAGAACTCTCTCTCTCTCTCTCTCTCTCTCTCTCTCTGTCTCTCTCTTCTCTCTGTCTGTCTGTCTCTCTCTCTCTCTCTCTGTCTGTCTCTCTTGCTCTCTCCATACAAACCACTGACAATGTGGCTCATTAAAATATTTCCATGGAAACTAGTTCTCACAGCTCAGCCTAACTAAGATTTTTTCACAGTTTTGGAACTTTTAAAGTTCTTGGATGTTTGCTTAATAACCCAGTTAAAAGGAACAAATTCAGGACATTGGAGAGTCAGCCAAGGGAAGAAGGATCAAGTGACCACAAGACTGTTCTTCTCCTCCTGGCAGGGAGTGGCACAGTGTCCGGAGTTACACTGACCCCTAGCAGTGGCTTGGGACTAGTACATCAGGGCAGCAGAGGAGTGGCAGACATCTTGCATGTCATGCATGGGAGTGTGCATGGTGCTGCCATTGTCATCATGGCACACTGCTGTTCCATGCCACAAGGGGAGGAGAGAGGCAGAGAAAAAGGGGACAAACACCCCTGGTTGGCATGGATGTCCACTGCCTCTCGCAGCCTCTGCACCCAGTGACTTGGGCACGACTGCTGGATCATTGAAGGATGCTCCCCACCACCACGCTGTGGGGGATCATCTGCAGGAACAAAGGCCTGGTATGTCCCAAGAGAAGCTGGGGTGACTGGCTGGGGGGGCAAGCATGATGAGGAGCCAGACAGAAGGAGAAAAAAATGGCACAGTAGCAAAAAAATAAATAAGCCAATCATGAAACTAATGCGCAGTTCTAAAGTGCATAGAAGTTCCAGTTTTCATGTAATTTTCAAACCCATTTTTGTTGTACTTCGCCTTCAGGTCAGTTGCTCTCACAATAAAAAGCTAAAAAGCAATTGGTCCAGTCAATTGAAATGTTAAGTTAAAATTCTGCTATAGTTAGAATCATTAGGCAATGGGCCGGATATTCAAACTGCACCAGGCTGTGGCGCAAGCCAGGGCGCAGTTCAACTTTGTTGCGCAGGGGAGTGGCCTGGGCGATATTCAACGGAGTTGTGCTATGGCGCAGCAGCTTTGAATATCGCACCCTGGCAACCCCCACTGTGCATGGCGCAGTGGCACTGTGCCAGCGCAAGTGGCCAGAGTGGAGCATGGAAATGCACTGGCGCAAGTGCCACTGCGCCATGCACACCACCTGCGATATTCAAACGAGGACATGCAAATGGGGCCATAATTTATGCAAGGCACACAGGGGGCCATTTGCATTTCATTACGGCCCCATTTGCATGCCATTAGCATGCAGGTGCACCAATCCCCAATGACTTGCACCTGGCGCCCTGCCAGGCAGCAGCCATTGGGGACTGACACCCCCATAGCCTGATCACGGGCATTCCTGTAATATAAATGAAAAAACGTCCAATATCCCTGGTGGTCCAGTGGACCCCTATTTGCCAGTCTCGGGCATCAGTAAGTCCCCCAAGTCCAATATCCTGGTGGTCCAGTGGATGCACTGAGCCCGATTGGGGCATGAGTACTTCATCAAATACCTCACTACCCTGGTGGTCTAGTGTACCCCACCCCACCCGCACACTGGAGCCCCACCGTCCCACTCCCCCGTCAGCCGGCGGGCGGGCAGCACCCACTCACCTGCCACCCTGCCGCCGCACTGACCGACAGCTGGAAGGCATGCCTGTTGGTTCACAGCATGAGCCAATGGGCATGCAGCTCATACTGTACTACTCAGTCCAGATATGTGAATGAACTGAGTAGTACGGTGTGAGCTGCATGCCCATTGGCTCATGCTGTGAACCATCGGGCATGCAGCCCTACTGAGCTGTCAGTCGGAGGGCAGCGGGCGGCGGGCGGATGGGGTGCTGATGTCTGCCGGCTGACGGGGAGCAGGGCAGTGGGGCTCAGTGGGTGGGTGGATGGGTGGGGGGTACACTAGACCACCAGGGTAGTGGGGGTATTTGATGAGGTACTGATGCCTGCGATCGGGCTCAGTGCGGTCCACTGGACCACCAAGGATATTGGACTTGGGGGGGTTCAATTACAGATGCCCGTGATCGGGCTCAGTGCGGTCCACTGGACCACCAGGGACATTGGACTTGGGGGGGTTTGAGTACAGATGCCCTCCATGGGGCATGGAGGGGCACGGCCAGGTGCGGCAGGAACTCAGGTGGCCACCCACAGTTGGCAGCTGCTGTGTTGCGCCCTGCAATGCGGCAGCTCACCTGTGGGTGGCCATCACTTGTTCCTTTTTTTTGTGGCGTATCTTTGTGCAGGCACAGGTAGGGGGTGCGCATGCATGACTCTGCACATCCCGGGCTGAATATCGGGCTGTGCAGATTTTGCATGGGCACCCCCCCCCCCACCTGTGCCTGCATACATTACTGATGCGCTCCGGCGCATCGGGATTTGTGCAGCGCACTTTTCCCTTTTGAATATCGTGCCAGGGTGCATCTGTGGGTTATGCATGGTGCAACAGTGTTGCACCATGTGCAACCCTTTTGAATATCTGGGCCAATGTTCTCTGTGAAGGAAAGAAGTTAAATAAAAACCCCACTTCATACTACTGTATGTTCAACTAGTATTTCTTAGAACTGAAGTAGTTGGCAGAAAAACATTCTCCAGCAATTACATAAAACAATGGTTGGGGAAGAGCATAAACTCCAATTTTATGCATACTCATGATGTGGGATGCTTTGATAAACTCCTCAGGCTTCGCTCTCGGGGTTTAGGTAGCATTCCACACCACTGGTGTGCATAAAATGTTCATTATACATTCTTCCCCATGCATTATTCTATACATAATGTTAAATTAAGTCACATAGTACAAAGTATTGGAATCAAGGAAGGGAATTAAAGCCTGTCTTGTCCACCCCGTGCAGCATGGCAGTGATTATACCCAATTTGAGTATGGAGACACAACCAAAATTCACAGTCAGAATGTTCCTCCACTATGTGTAGCCCTCAATGCCATTTCCCTTTGGGAATCTGTCTAGTCCTGCTTTGAAAGCCTAAACAGTGCTGGTTTCAACAACCTCACTGGGCAGGCTGTTCTGCATGTTAACCGGCCTCTGTATGAAGTAATGCTTAGACGTGTTTGTTGGTACTAGCTACTGTAGTTCTCAGATTGAACGGTGAATGTGCAGAATACATTCCCAGAGAAGGTGGTATCAGCTCATACTGGTATCTGCCTCTAAAGAGATGCTGGCACCTTTGGGAAATTGTTGGAAAGCATGATACTTAGACAAAATTCTGCTTGAATTTCACATATCGTTTATTGATTTCTCCTTGTTGTTATTTATTGCTGAGAAATTTACCACTAAAACAAGACATTTATCCCTTAAAGTTCATTTGCTTTTACAGTTTATTCTGTACTTGTAATTCTAATACTCCTGCTGCGACATCACAATCTGTTGCTTTAGGAATAACTGTGATGTCATGAGCAGAGTATTATATATCAGGCTGGGAAGAAGCAATAGGAGCTGATGAACCCTCAAGAAACAGCCATCCTGTTTTAATGCATGTGACCTCAGAAATAAATAGTGGGAATAAGAAATACAGAATTAATGAGAAAATATAAGCTGCTCTGTGTCCAAATATTATGTTTTTCAAAGTTCTTCTTGAGGCCGGCCTGCCAGGACAGAGGTTGGATTCCTGTCTACGAAGTCGACAACCCAGGTTCAGAAGCGAGCCCAGGGAGTTGGTGGGTCAGCTAGGAGCAGGAGGATTCAGCATCCAACAGTCTGCTACCCTTCTCTGGGAGGGTAGGATGGGGTAGTACTTGATGCTCGACTGACCCCCGGCGGAGGCAGGAGTGTCGCAGCCAAGGCTTGTAGGCTCCTGAGAGGTGTGCCAGACATATTTGCAAATATGCCTCTATGTCACTGCATACCACACTTCCCGACAACTGGGGAAAATTACTGGCTGAGGTATGAAAGATGTCCCCCCATGAGCCCCACACAGCTGGCTGAGGTGCTCTGCCACAGGATCACCATGTGGCACCATTCAGGGAGTAGTGGAAGTGGGCTTCCGATAGCCCCATCCTGGGGGGTAATCCAGGGTGCACTCCAGTGAAGGCAGCAGGTAAGGATAGGGTGAGGTGGCAGGGGACAGTGGACAGATCACAGGAGCCAGCCAGGAAAAAAAAAGTTCTTCTTGAGGTGTCAGTGGCTCTTTAAACTTAGACTTGATAAGTACTTTGAAGAAAATGGAGTGATCAGGTATACCCACTAAGCTGGTGCGGGAAAAGAACTCAAAAGATCAATATTCTTCTTTCCTTTCTAAGTTCTTATGTTCCTGTTCCACACCTAAATACATATAGTGGTCCATGTTCAAAGCCCTACATTTGTGTTGTGCAAAGCGCCTATCCCATGTGCAGATCAGTGCAGCATAAGAACATAAGAAGTAGATGGCAGAAGGGGACTGCATGATCCATCTAGTCTGCCCAATATATTTCTATCCCCCCACCTATTTTTATTATCTCTTAAGTGTCCAGATTGTCTGTCCCATGCCAGCTTGAATTCCCGCACTGTCTTTGATGTCACCACCTCAGGGAGCAGACTGTTCCATGGTTCTACCACTCTCTCTGTAAAAAAGTATTTTCTTACATTGGTTTTAAATCTGCTTCCAACTAGGCACAGGTTGTGTCCCCTAGTACATGTTGTTTTGTTCTCCTGCAAAAGGTTTCCAGTCTGGCATGTGTTTATTCCTGTTACGTATTTGAATGTCTCTATCATGTCCCCCCTATTTCTTTGCTGTTCCAGTGAGTATCAATTTAATTAATTGAATCTCATTTTGTACTGTTCCTGATGCAGTCCCTGAACCATCTTGGTGGCCCTCCTCTGAACTCTCTCCAAGCGGTCTACGTCCTTTCTCAGGTGGGGTCTCCAGAACTGCACGCAGTACATCAGGTGTAGCCTGACCAAGAACCTGTACAGTAGGATAATTACCTTACACTTCCTACTTGTAATCCCCTACCTATACAACCAAGGATGCTTCTGGACTTCTGAGCTGCTTTTCACAAAGTTTCCCTACTTTTAGATTCTCAGTAACAATAACTTCCAGGTCGCTCTCCATGCTGGGTTCTTCAAGTTGATGCCCATTCAGAGAGTATGTCTTCCTTGGGTTACGTTTACCCATGTGCATCACTTTACACTTCTTGGCATTGAATTTCAACTGCTAAGCTCCTGACCAGTCTTCTAGCTTTTTGAGGTTGGCCTCCATCCTAGAGGCCCCTTCCTCTGTGTTGACCTTGTTGTAGAGCTTTATATCATCTGCGAACAGGCATGTCTTCCCTCCAGTCCCTCAGCAATGGCACTGATGAATATGTTGAAGAGGACTGGGCCAAGTACTGACCCCTGTGGAATGCCGCTGGTAACTCTGCCCTCCTCTGACAATGCCCCGTTGACCAGGACCCTTTGGGACCTTCTCTGAAGCCAGTTCCTAATCCACTTGACTATTTTGTTGTCTATACCTGTGTTCTCTAGCTTGTTTGCTACTCTCTTGTGGGGGACAGTGTCAAAGGCTTTGCCAAAATCTAAGTAAATCATGTCCACTGCACCCCCTGATCTACTATTTTGGTTACCCAATTGAAGAAATCTACCATATTTATTAAGACATGAGCAGCCAGGCTGTGAATCTGTGTTGCTTTGGGTCGAGTCTTCCATTATCTTTTAGGCATTCTGCTATCCTCTCTTTGAGCAATGCCAAGATAATTCTACCTACCACTGAGGTTAGGCTGTAAGGGTGATAGTTCCCTGGATCTTCCCCGATTCCACTCTTGTGCAAGGATACCACTGTTGTAGCACCCTAACTCTGCTGTACTGGAACAGAAATTGCTTACATGCCAAGTGTGCAGTTGCAGTATCAATGCAGCATTATTAGTGCAAGACACTAACTGGTGCCAATGCACAAAACAGAGGTACCTGCTGGCTGCAGAGTGGTATGAGGGCAGCATGCTGAATATGGCTGTGCAGGAGCTCGTGATCGGCTGGTTTTACTATTACAGAGTGATCAAGCGTGTGAGCACTTTCATTCATGAGAAGGCGGATGGTCGTGGAGGGGGATGGGTTGTACTGGTCGTCTTCTCGAACATAGAACTGAGTGCTAGGGGGCAGGGTGGGAGTTGGAAACTGCCAGAGTAGGGGGATACTGACTACTTTTTTAACCATAAATGAGTCCTGTTTTATACTACTGAAAACAGCTGCCTGTCATGGAGGTTGTGTAGTTGCCCATCAATCATGGGATTTCTTTTTTTTTTTTTTTAATACATTATGAATTATCAAAGTGTGGGTGCTGGGGGAGGGGATGGGCTTCTGAAAGAGGGTGGAGGGATGGGGGTTGCATTTAAGAATTTGGGCTGGGAGAGAAGGTGATGGGATATCTTGTTTTTTCATTTTTTTCATGTTTGTTCAAGAATAGTATTTCTCGAATATGAAAAGGCGATGCTCTGCCATTCGTGGTATTCAGGAAATACTATTTGGCTCCTGCACACCCCTACTGTAGACAGTAGGGGCGGACTTTCAAAGGATGATGCAAAACTTGAGTCAAGCTCTATATAAAGTAAGAGGCATATATCATAAGGTGGACATCCTACTTTTAATGAATCCCTGGAGAGCTGATTTATTAGTGGAGTCATAGAAACATAGAAACATAGACTTTGACGGCAGATAAGGACCGCTAGGCCCATCTAGTCTGCCCATTTCCCTACCTACAGGATAGGCTGCAGGTCCTAGTTAACCAACAGCCTATTTCTTCCTACCCCCCACAAGAATTGCCTTATGTCTGTCCCATACATTCTTGAATTCTCCCACAGTTTTAGACCCCACAACCTCCTCAGGAAGGCTGTTCCATGCATCCACTACCCTCTCTGTGAAATAATACTTCCTCACATTGCCCCTGAACTGCCCTCCTTCTATCTTTAAATTGTGTCCTCTTGTTCTTGCAAGCCTCTTTTTCTGAAAAATGCTACCCTCTTGGACTTTGTTGATTCCACTGAGGTACTTTAAAGTTTCTATCATGTCCCCCCTCTCCCTTCTTTTCTCAAGGGTATACATATTAAGCTCCTTTAGTCTCTCCTCATATGGCTTCTCTTGCAGACCCTGCACCATTTTAGTTGCCCTCCTCTGGACTGCCTCTATCCTGTCTATGTCCTTGCGGAGATGGGGTCTCCAGAACTGGACACAGTACTCCAGATGGGGTCTCACCAACTGTCTGTACAGAGGGATAACAACTTCCTGTTTTCTGCTGCTGATGCCTCTCCCTATACATCCCAGTATACCCCCAGCCCTCCCTACTGCCTTCTCACATTGCTTGCTAACCTTAAGGTCATCTGATATGATTACCCCAGGTCCCTTTCCTTTTTTGTTGTTGTTACTACCTCCCCACCCATTGTGTATTCTTCCCCTGGGTTCTTGTTTCCCAGGTGCATTATTTTGCACTTCTTTGCATTGAATCCTAGCTGCCATACTTCTGACCATTCCTCCAACCTCGCAAGTCCCTTTTCATCCTTTCCACGTCTCCTTGTGTATCAACCCTGTTGCAGATTTTTGTGTCATCTGCAAAAAGGCATACTTTTCCTTCCAGTCCCTCTGCAATGTCACTGATGAAGACATTAAAAAGGATTGGACCCAATACTGAACCTTGCGGTACCCCACTAGTAACCCCCCTTTCTTCAGAGTGGACTCCATTTACAATTTCCTTCTGTGTCCTGTTGTGCAGCCAATGTTTTACCCAGGCTACCACCCTGGGACCCACTCCCAGGCTGGTTAATTTAAGTCCTTAAGCACTGCTGGATCACAGACACTGGCAGAAGTCCACAGGTATGCTTCCCTCTTTTAGGTAAATGCTGGAAGTGGTAGGGGGCAATCCTGATGTCCGCTGACTCCAGGGGATCTGGCACTGTAGCAGCAGGCAGTGTTAGTCATCAGGATGCTCGTGGGTCAGACAGAAGTGTGAGAGGGCGGTCCGCAGTTCTATCTGGATGGTGGCAGGTCCAGGTTTGCTGCTGGGTCTGCTGGCTCTGCTGGGGTCTTCTTTTGTAGGTTCCGTTGCTGCTTCTTAATCATTGTCTTGCTTACCTCCATACAGTTCAGATGCTTCAGGTGCGCTCGAAAGAACCCTTAGGTGCAGACAAGGGCAGCCAGCCCAAAAGAACAAAATCAAACAGACAAATCTGCACTCTGTTTAACCAGAAAAACACAGTCTAACCACAATATGTGTGTAAAAATGAAGACTTAGTGCGGTCAGAAAGCCCGAGTAACCCTCTCCCAGCGCTCCGGCCAAACAAACAAGGCCTTCCTCAGGGAGTGGGTCAGAGATTTCCTCACCAACATTCATTTTAAATTGAGCACTTAAAGACATACTTCACCATTGGTGATACTTACATTACAATTATTCTACAAAAGATTACAAAAAATACTATATACATTGTCTTAGTTCAAAAAGCATTTTTTGATTTATTTTACATGAATCATGCTTGTACAAGAGGTAAGAAGTATATAACTGTAGTTAATTTTTTCTTCATATCGATAATTTCTACCTCAGTTGTTTAACCAGCACAAATCAGGCTCTAACTTAAGACTTTCATATTGTTTATTTTCAACTGAGGGGAAAACATTAAGTGGCCTTATGAAAGTGTATCAATAACCAAGTTGTCTAGAATAACAGGATTATAAAATAGAAGCAACAAGCATCCCAGTTGCACAAATAGTTTATATTTACAAATCTTTTGTTTATAAGCATCTTATGTTTTCTTCTTTTTTTCTGTTTTTTTCTCTCTCAGATCAAAACAGATCCATTTCTTATTAGAATCAAAAGGGGGGGGGGCTACTCTGGATTATACTTCTCTTGGTATAAACTAAAAGTTGATTTTATTTCTATAAAATATCAGTTAAGAAAAGAAAGAAAAGAAAGAAAGAAAAAGGGGAGAAAGAAAAGGGAAGAAGGTTTTTTTTTTCCTTGGGGGGGTTTAGATGTGGAGCAGGAGAGAATAAAATAAAATAAAACATGGAACTAGATCTGAAACTTCCTATCACATACTTTGCTGTTTAGAGATATTTAAGATCTCATGAAAGACCTCCATACAGGACTGTTCTTAGACACGCGACCAGCATGCAGGCATTCATCAACCCTCTATTTATTTCCATGCGGGGTGGGCCTCCAGGACTTGAGCACCAATGGCTCAATGCCATGCAAATGGTGAGCAGATGTCACTTGCTCCTTTTCGAAATGGCTCACATGTGGTCTGATCCACAGTGAAATAAAACGCAGCATAACACTGTTTTCTTTTTAAGCCTCAAAACTTTTCTGTACCGTAACTCTGTGGTTTCTGAACTGATTTGCACCAAATAAAGTTTTAAATGTAAGGGAGGGGCCTCAGGGTTCCCCTTACATGGTGTTCCCAGTACCTACGTCCCCCAAATACTAGCAGACAATTCCACATGTGTAAGGGCCAGCCCCTTCCTTGTTTCTAGGGGGGCATACAGTGGAAATTCTTGTCAGAAGGGTGCCCTCCTCACGACATGAAACACTGTACCTCTCTCTTTTACCTTTTGCCATCACAGATCAGGGTGAAAAGGGAAGATGGCACCACAACTAACATGAGACCACACACAAAACTACTGTCCACACTGGGAGCTGGGGTTAAGCAGGCTGTTTATTAGCTGCACGGTTTTTAAACAGCTTTATAAAATGGCATGAAACAAGCATAAATTTGATTGGGAGAGACATGTCACCTGACCATGCATTAATAATAATAATAATATTTTTATTTATATAGCACAATTCCAATATCAAAGCACTGCACATAAAAACATATAGTAAAAACAATTAAATAAAGGTCTTACAAAACTCAACTTTAATTTAAAATTTCTCACCGTCCATAAATATCAGATACTAAAAGCCTGCTGGAAAAGATGCATTTTCAAGCTGGTTTTAAAGCTGTCCATGGTCCTGCATGCTCTAATCTGATAAGGTAGAGAGTTCCACAGGGATGGTGCCACAAACATAAAGGCCTGAGTCCCAGATGTTTTTAGCCACACCCTGGGAGCCTCTAACAACCACTCGTCAGTCGAGTGGTGGAGATGGCTGGGACTGTAGGGAACCAGGAGCTCTTGCAGATAACTCAGTCTCAGTCCATGCAGGGCTTTACAGGTCAGAAGACAAACCCTGAAGGTGATCTGCCACTGTATAGGCAGCCAGTGCGGAATGTACAGCACGGGAGTAATATGACAGGAGCGCGAGGTCCCAGTCAACAATCATGCCACTGCATTCTGCACCAGCTGCACGCAGTGGATATCAACCCCCGGAAGCCCCAGGTAAAGGGAGTTACAGTAGTCAAGGCGAAAGGTCACAAAGGCATGGATCAACATGGCAAATCATCAGATGGAACGGAGTGCTTAATTCTGGTGATGTTCCTAAGATGGTAAAAGGAAGACTTGACGACTGCCGACATCTGCACATGCAGTGTCAGTTCATCATCAAGAACCACCCCCAGCTTAAGCACCCATTCAGAGTTAGGCAGTTGTATACCATCAAGCCAAAGACCAGATGGTAAACCCACCACTTGCCTCTCTATCCAGTGCCTCAGATCCACTACGAACACCTCAGTCTTCCTGGAATTCAATTTCAACCAGCTAGCCTTCATCCAGTCATGGATCTCCACCAGACAGTTGTTAAACATCGAGACTGCACTATCCTGGTTGGGTGCAAAAGACAAATAAAGCTGGGTATCATCAGCATAGCAGTGAAACCTCAGCTCATGTCGTCTTACAATGTCTCCGAGGGGCAGCAAATACACTACGAATAACATGGGGACAACACTGAGCCCTGAGGGACCCACACAGCAGAGAGAATGGTTCAGAAGAAACAATCCCAGATACTACCCTCTGAGACCTGCCAACTAGGAAAGAATGAAACCATCTGAGAACTGGACCAGCCAGGCCTCAGATAACCCTCAAGCGCTTGAGCAGAACCCCATGGTCCCCAGTGTCAAACGCTGAAGAGAGATCCAGGATCACCAAGATGGAACAGTGTTTCTGGTCCCTCACCATCAGAAGATCATTGAGCACCCAAACCAGAGTGGTCTCGGTACTGTGCCTCTTCCAGAATCCTGACTGGAGAGGATCGAAGATATCATGGATGGTAAGGTGGTTCTCCAGTTGCAGCGCAACCACATTCTCAATCACCTTCCCAACAAAAGGAAGGTTAGAGATGGGTCTGTAGTTTGCACAGCTGTTCAGGTCCAAAGAAGCTTTCTTATGAAGCGGTGTCACCACTGCCTCCTTCAGGGAACTAGGGAACTCTCCCGAATCTAAGGAGTACCAAACAATCTGTAAAAGGATTGCACAGATAGACTCTATGCACCCCAATAATAGGTGTGAAGGGCCCAGATCCAAACTACAGCATGCTGGTCACAAGTTCTGGACAATCTGTATGATATCCCACATCTCCGTCTGGTCAAAAGATATCCAGGAAGACCAAGAGGGAGTGACCATACACCGACCACCATCAACTCCCATAGAGGATGCTGAACAGATTTCGGCCCTGATGTCGGCAACCTTATCAGCAAATAATCGAGCAAACTCCTCACACTTAACTTGTAAAATTTCTCCTCGGACCTGCAGACAGGATGGGTTGCACAACCCGTCTACGGTTCGAAAGAGTTGAGCCAGTCAACTTTGAGCAGCAGCAATTTCACCGAACAGGAGCTTTGTCTGCTTACGTGTGATTGCTGATTGGTAGCATTGATAATGATTTATCAATCTAAGGTGGTCGCTTCAAGGGTCAATTTCCACCAGGGACACTCTGATTTTCATCCTACATGTCTCAACTCCCTCAAGGTTCCATCAAACCAAGGGAACTGAGGGTGGAGAGAGAGAGAGGACGAACATGGACTGTGGTGATAGAATCCAGAGCCTCAGTAATAGCCTTATTATGGGCCAGGACTAGACTGTCTGGGTCCTCGCCTGGCCACACAACTCCCAATAGATCTAATACTGCCAGAAGGCCATCTGGGGTTACATCCCTCAATGGGAGGTATCTGACCATCTCCACAGGGGCAGGCCTATAAGGAGGGGAGCTGGAGATTGAATCTTACTGTGTAGTGATCGGACCATATGACTGGTTCCACCACCAAGTTGAAGGACTCGATCCCCAGGAGGAAGACCAGCTCAAGAGAGTGACCTTGATTATGAGTAGCAGAGGCAACTACCTGTGTGAACCCCAATGAACACATAAGTTGGAGGAAGTCTTGACCAAACTGTGAGAGTTTATCATTGACCCAGGCATTGAAGTCACCCAGTACCATCAGCCTGGGCAACTCCAGCGCCACGTCGACGATGAAGTTTGCTACTTCCTGCAGGAACATTGTCTCACCCCTGGGTGGACGGTAAATGAGAATGATCCTGCAGCCCACACCTGCTACTATGGTAAACTCAAATGATCTGGTCCCCTCAACTGGTACACCAGTAAGGCCCAATTCCGATCTAAAACAGATAGCCACCCCCCACCGCCCCTGCAGTCCGATCTTGAGCAGTGTATCACCAAGAAACCGGCTGGGACTGCCACCTCCAGGATGGGGCCCGCGTTGTCATCAAGCCAGATCTCTGTGATGCAAGTCACGTCTGCTGTCCCAACAAGATCAACAATAATTGCTGTCTTCTTCCAAATAGACCTGGCATTGTATAATACCATTCGAGATGGACAGGGTTCCGGGGCCAACCGAGTTGTTTGCCCAGAAACACTGGAGCCCTTGGATATGGTAACTAGACATGAAGGACCACGTTCCAGCTACCATTTCACCCCAGGGCATCTCCTGGACTGTACAACCCTGATACGACCGCCCCGCTCCCCCCTCTGAGGTCCAGGACCCGCAGCCCACCTGGTACTGTAGATCAGGGGCCTGATCTACAGTACTTTCCCCTCTGCCAAAAACCTTATCACCAAGCCTAGCTATAGCATATCACGGCACACCAAACATAATAAAGTCAGCAGACAGTGTCTTTGAAATGTTTAACCTTACTTCTGCCAAATTAAAAATGCCTTGTTGTTCTAAGTCCTGACATTCCTAAATGAAACACATCTCATTCACAGGCTTTCAGTACACTTATCATTTACTCCCACAACTTAATTACCATTTTTAGCCATGAAAATCCTGCTACTTTGTTTTGTAGCCTGTAAAAAAAAAAAATCACTACCCCACCTCCTCACTCCTTGTCTGCTAACACATGGAAATTTTCACACAGAATCACACCACAAAACTTACATTTTAAAATAGAAAGAAATACAATGACCTCTAAGCAAATCCATATTAAAATATACTTCCATAATGTTAATGGATTGAACAATCCTATACAACGTAAAAAAACTTTCTCCTACATTAAAAAATACCAGCCTGATGTGGTACTTATACAGGAAACTCACCTTAATGCAGGCGGGCATCAACTTTTTAAAAAGTTTACATACTCACAAATCTATGCCTCCTTTTACAGCCATTGCAAGCACCACGGAACAGCCATTCTTATCCCAGCAAACACTCATTTCACCCTCCAGAAGCAGATAGCAGACAAACATGGTAGATATACTTTAGTGACTGGTACCCTATACAACACTATGGTCACGTTGTTCAACATATATCTCCCCCCAGATCAGATTCATGAGATGTGCATCTCATAAGTGACAAGATACTAGCAAATACTAGACAGAGGGATACTAGAGGGATGCCTCTTATGGTAGGGGACCTTAATTTTACTCTGCATCCACAGTTGGACACCACTAATCCCTCCCCTTGTTAGGCAGCCATCTGTTACCAAATTTTGGAAGCAACAGGCCACACAAGTTGGTAAGGCGAACATCTGGAGAACTCTCCATCACACTCAGAAGGACTACACACACTATTCATCCCCGCACAGCACATATGCCTGAATAGATTATTATTACACTCAGCAAGAAAACATTGATAAAATACTAGAATGTACAATAGGGTGAATTGATCTGTCTGCTCATGTGTCACCTCTTCTACATCTCCAAACTGGGGAAAAAGACAGGACAAATATGTCCTGGCACCTGAATACTATACACTTGTGAGAGCCAGAGTTTCAACAAATGATTAAAAACAGAATTCTACAAATTCTGCAAGACAACAAAATGCCAAGAATTTTTTCAACCTTTTTATAGGATACATTAAAAGCTGTCCTATGAGGTGACAATCACCTATACAACCAGACAGAAAAGAAATCGAGAAGAGAAATGCACCAGGCTTATGCAACAGCGAAAGCACACTGCAAACTGAGCACAAAGTGGGTGGTGCAGGGGTTTTCCCACCTCACATTGGCTTCAACGAGAATTGCAGTGCCTTCACACACAGAAAGTAGAAACTGCACTAACATATCTAAAACAAAAATATTATGAAGGAGGGCCCTGAGTCACTAGGCTCTTAGCCCACCGGATATGAAAGTAACAGCTGCAAGCCCACATAGTAAAAATCTATGATAGTAGAAAACAGTTGCTATCTAAATCTAGAGAAGTCCTCAATGCCTTAAAACATTGCTATGAAAAACTCTACTCCGATGCTGATCATGATTCAGACCCTCACCTTATAGCAAATTTTTTTTGCTCCTTGAAACTACCTAAAGTCACAGAAAAGGATACTCACCTTCTCACAGCCCCTATAACAGGGAGAGAAATAGAACTTGCCCTAAGTAGATGCAAAACAAGTAAGAGCCCAGGACCAGAAGGCTATGTTTCAGAATTTTACAAAAAGTTACAAAAAGAAATATTACCCTCATTGCAAATAACATTTAGCAAAGTACAAAAAATAGGCACAATACCAAATTCTTATAGATATGCATCCATATCAGCTATCTTAAAAACAAACAGGGACCCGAATCGTTCAAATTCTTACAGACTGATATTGGTCCTAAATATAGATTATAAATTGTTTACCTCAATATTAGCCCACAGATTGAATGTAATACAACCCACACTGATTGGCAAAGAATAGACTGGGTTTGTACAATCTAGGCAGACACAGGACAATATTAAAAAAATTGCAATTGCACTATATATATCACATGACCCAAAGTAACCAGCCTTTTCTCATCCTTAGCTTGGACACAGAAAAGGCTTTCAATAGGGTGGCCTGGCCATTCCTATGCCAAGCACTTATTCAATTTGGTTTTCCGACAGAATTTTGTACCACCATAAAAGCCATATATACAGCCCCAATGGCAACTGTCAAAGCAAATGGCCAATACTCTCAAAACTTCCCATTAAAGTGGGGAATTTGCCAAGGCTGACCACTATTTTCACTGCTATTCGCATTATATATTGAGTCACTGGCAGAGGCGATACGGGCACATCCTGCAGTGGCTGGAATCTCACTTGAACATATTCAACCAAAACTTGCCCTTTACGCAAACAACGTAATAATATATCTAGCAAAATCAGAAACCTCTTTAGACCTCCTTTGGCAGACACTTGAAACCTTTGGTAAAGTAGCCAGATACCGACTTAACCAGAGCAAAACAGAAACCCTAGCAATTCACTATGCTCCATCCCAAACTATTAGTAGGTACATAGAAACATAGAATTTGAAGGCAGATGAGGACCACCAGGCCCATCTAGTCTACCCATATTACCTATTCCATACCCCCCCAAGTGTCCCCTGACCACCCTTTCTGTGCTGTCACTAGGGTTCCCTTTTGCCTATATCACGTATTTTTCAATACCTTCACTGTTTGCACTTCTACCACTTGCTTGGGGAGGCTGTTCCAGACATCCATCACCCTTTCAGTGAAGAAGTACTTCCTCAGATTCCCAGATTCTACTTCCCTTCAGCCTCATATCATGACCCTTGTTTTTGAGCATTCTTTTTTCTGAAAGAGGCTCCCCCCTCCCCCAGGCCCTATTAAAACTGTTGAGGTATCATATACCCCCTTTCCCTTCTCTTCTCCAGTGAGTACATGTCGAGGTCTGCTAGCCATTCATCAGATGTCTTCTGGTGCAGCCCTCCTATAGACTGCCTCCATTTTGTCTATGTCCTTTCGAGGTGTGACCTCCAGAACTGTACAAAGTATTCCAGATGAGGCCCCACCAGTGATCTGTAAAGTGGCATCATCACTTCCCATTTTCTACTGGAGATACCCCTCCCTGTGCACCCCAACATACCACTGGCCTTCCTTACCGCTTTCTCACACTGTCTGACCACCTTTAGGTCATCTGTTATAATCACCCCTAAATCCCTTTCCTGTGTAGTGGTTGTCAGCAAGTCCACCCCATGAGTACTTTTCTCCTGAATTTCTATGCCCTAAGTGCATAACTTTGCATTTTTTAGCATTGAATTTCAGGTGCCACACCCTTGACCATTCTTCTAGTTTACCCAGGTCTCTTCTAATCCTTTCCACTCCCTCTGGTGCAGATCTTTGTGTCATCTGCAAATAGACACACTTTCCCCTCCAGCCCCTCAGCAATGTCACATATGAAGACATTAAAGAGGACCAGCCCCAGACCCAGCACCAATCCATGGGGCACCCCGCTTGTCATCTCCCTCTCCTTGGATTGAGCTCCATTCACGACCACCCTGTGTCGTCCTACTTGGCCAATTTCTAACCCAGTTCACTACCCTGTGCCCCACTCCCAGCCTGCTCACCTTGTTAATTAGTCTTCTATGTGAAACAGAGTCAAAGGCCTTACCGAAGTCCAGATAGGCCACATCTGACACCACCACCCTCCCTTGGTCCACCACCCTGGTTACTCAATTGAAGAATTCTATCAGGTTTGTCTGGCAGGACCTACCTGCCGTGAAATCATGCTGCTTAGGATCCTGCTCTAAACGCTACCCCTTCTGATGGGAACTAAGCTCTTTTAAGGGTACCAGGTCAATATGCCATTGCAAGAATAGCGTGGCAGGAACTGCACTGTGTAAATCGTGAAACCATTTAGAGCGATAGGGGTATTACAGCGGTAGGGAATTACCACTACTTCTGTCACTGTATGGAGAGATGGGGAAGGGATAAAGCAGCTGTAGGTGTGGTGACTGATTGAGGCACTCCCATAGTGGAGTGGCTAAGGCACTAGCACCTGCAGTGGAGGAGACCTGGGGAGCAGGGTTTGTTCCCCATCTCCCAGTATTGTACTTTTTGTTGTTAATAAAAGAAATGTTCCCCCCTCCCAAGTTTCTTCCCATTCCCTGAGGTCCACATCCCCTTGGAGTTGATTATATTAATTCCAGGGGGTGTGGGGGCACAGCCCCCACTATACAAAAAAGTTCTTATCATGTCCCATCTTTTCTATGTTGCGTTGCCATTTTGTGCCGGTTGGTGTTTTGACCGATGTTTTATTTGATTGTGGCAGTTTGCTTGCGGCGTCGTGTGCTGCGCTGTTTTTGTTTATGGCTTTCAGTTTTAGTTTCCGTTTATTAGTTATACTGGAAAGGCATGTGAGCAAAAGTGCCCGTTTTCACAAGCTTACAACAGGAGTAAAATACAGAAGGGTAGTCAGTGTAAAAACAATAGGTTACACAACAAGTCAACATACAGAAAAGATAAATAAAAGAAAATACAACTGATGAAATGATCAGAGACAAGTGCTGGGGTTAAATCAGGTGCAATCTAGAGAGGAGTGCAACATTTTCACAGAACAAGGTAAACCTGCCCACTAGCAAGTGAGAGCACTATCATGTTGTGTAGGTAGGTGAGAAGGATGTGCCCTTTTAAGTAACTTGGAGTAAAAATATCAGTGTATCCCCTCCAAATACACCCCCTTCAATATATACCTATTACTAGGCAAATACAAAGAGACTAACACTATTGGGGTCCCTTTCCCCTGGGGCTCATCCAAAGAATAGAAATAATAAGAATGAATGTGCTCCCAATGCTATTACATCTGTTTCAAACTCTTCCCATCTCAGTACCCCCAAAATATAATTTGAGCTGGGATAGAATGATCTCCCATTTCATTTGGCAAGGCAAGAAGCCTCGAGTGAAGTATAAAATCTTTCAACTTCCCAAAAACAAGGGAGGGTTAGCTCTTAGCAACCTGCAATTATGCTATCATGCTGTGCAATTACATACTGCTCTATACTGAGTGTCACCTACATACGACAGCCATTAGAAAGAGATAGCGCTCTCTTCGGACTGCCTATAGAACTTTAACTAGAGACTTTTTGCACTACCCCCTCACCTTCCCCTTGGAACAGGAATACCCCTACAGTAATTCTACCTTAGACAGCCGGGCAAAAGCACTATATCCAAATTGACATGACTCAAACCTAGCTCTAAATTCTGCTATTGCACATAACAAGGACTGTCCCCCAGGCTAGATACTGCGTATTGAAACTGGGAGAGGGTTGGAGTACTCCATTTCTCACAATCGCTGGAAGCAGGACAATTACTTTCTTTCAATGTATTTTGAGCACAATTTCAGCTGCGCTCCACTGACCTATATCAGTATCAATTGGTTATCCACTACATTAAAGCTCTAACTGCCAACCTACAAAAGGAAGACACCCCTCTCCCCAACTTCTATAACAACTTCAGCAAATGCAGAAGGGTGATCTCCCCACCATATGCTATTTCAATCTAGTATTAAGCTCTTTTAGAACATCAAGCCTCCTCACAATAGGCAAGTGAAATGGCCCCAAGAACTCCACATCCAGCCCCTGCATACACAGTGGGCCATGGGCTCTAACAGAATCAAGCGAGGTCGCCTCCTCCCTAGCTTTAAGGGAATTTTACCGGAAAATACAAATGAGATACTTCAAGAGACCTGATAAACAGGCCAAGTACCAGATAGGGGTTAACCCACTTGCTGGAGAGAGTGTGGAGCGCAAACAGCACACCACACAAATGTATTTTGGTCTTGTCCAAAGCTTCAACCGTACTGGGCAGAGATTCATCAAATAATTACAGAAAAAATCTTCTGCATGCGTTGCTTATGAGGAACAGACATACCTTTTATTGTTCTTCCCCCCCAACATTTAAGAGTGCTAGCCAAACATGTTTACTGTGAATATTAATAACAATGGCTTGTAAAACAGTCACGAAAGCCTGGTTCCAAACATCCCCGCATATTGTAACCACCTGGCGATCTTTAGTAAACTAGGTCTACACCATGGAAAAAATCACGCATAGCCTCAGTGACTAAAAAGTCTCATTCTTGACAAAATGGACAAGATGGATCCATTACATTATGGATGTGGGACCATGACAAAATAATAACAATTTTCAGAAATTTTTTTAAAACAGAATAGTTAGTACAAGTGGTCATCTCAGATTCCCTGAAAAGTTAGCAGTGGGCACGACTGACACCGTACCATTATACACCACATCTGAATTGTAACATAAGTTTATTGTAGCACATGATGAATTTAGCTGGATTTAGTCTTAATCAAGAATCAGACTGTACCGCTCCTTTTTAATTTTTGCCTAGAGCACCTTATCTGTAGATTAGTCAGCTCTGAGGGCCTGACTGGTATCCAGCTTGGAAGCAAATGATATCGCCTCTCGGCCTATGCAGACAACCTCCTACTCCACGTCGAAGACCCTGTTTCCACTGTGCCAGTCCTACTGGAGGAATTGACTCACTTTTCCAATGTCAGCTCCTATAAACTCAACCTTTCTAAGTCCCAAATCTTCCCTTTTAACCACCGTCTCGCTAAAGCTGAATTTTCAGGTCTGGGCTTGACCTGGACACCCCATGCTCTGACATATTTGAGGATTAGGGTCACCAGGGATGTGTTCTCTTTAATGAAGGAGAATCTCACCAGACTGATCTCCACAGTTAAAGCAGACCTAGACAGGTGGAGCAGGTTGCCCATGTCCCTTTGGAGTCACATCAGTACCCTTAAAATGAATGTGCTTCCATGTACGGTATTTTATACCCCATGGGTATGCTGGGTTTGTACCTCCCTAAATCGTGGTTTACCTAGTTGCAAAGAATGTTTAACCAATTTCTATGGAAAGCTAAGTGAGTCCGTAGGAGCTATACCAATCTCACCTCACCTAAATTTCGGTTGGCTCTCCCTTCCCACTTTACCTATTATGGGGCCCAACACATAAGTAAATTGGCTAGGTGGATGGAAGATCCTGTGCCACAACAAGCCACCTCCTACACTCCTGCATGGGTCAGAATCGAGAGGGCCCTAGCAAAACGTGATTGTTGTTCTTTAAAGGCACTACTGTACCAACTTCTCTCCTCTCTTCCAAACTCTCTTAGGAATTACCCCATAGGTTGGTCTATCTGAGCATTACACCAGATACAGACACATTTTTCCCTTAACTGCCACAAGTCAGCAAGTCAGCCCCTTTTTGATAACCTTCACTTCCTTTTAGACAAGTGCACAATCCCGCCCTATTTTTGCTCCCGGCTTCAACACTGTGTGCTAGGGTATTTTCACAATGGGGATTCTATACTACCCTTTTCTTCCCTACAAATGCAGTTTCAATTAGCTAATACTGATGTTTTTAAATATTGGCAAATTAAACATGCTATCCTTGCCTTCCTCAGACCCAAACCCTGGATCCCTCCATCGCGAATAGATTTACCCAAAGTGTTTAAGGTGGTGAAACAACAGGCACACTGTTTCTGAGGTATATTGAGTACTGCAAGAGTTAGATTCTACCCTGCCCTCTGGGGTCTCTTTCTATTGGGCACAAACATTATCCTTTTCGGACAACCCAGGCTTCTGGGGAAAAATCTGGGAATCCACTTATAAACTAATTAAGAAGGACAGACTGAGGCTTATCCAGTTCAATATATTGCATAATTTGTATTATACTTCTGCTGGATTGCATGCTAAGGGACTACGGGTGTCCCCGCTCTATCATAGGTGCAGGGAGCAGTTGGGTACCTTCTACCATATGCTATGGTAGTGTCCGAAGGCCCAGAAGTTCTGGAATGTCATTAAAGAGACCCTTGACCCCATCTTGGGCCTAGAGCACTTGTTCACCCCCCGAATCCTGCTTATTAACCCTTTTCCCACAGGGCACCCCCAATAGTCGGAAGGCCCATCTCACCCTAATCACAGCCACTGCTAAACTGGTTATCCTTAGGCACTGGAAAGACGATTCATTACCCTCGGTTCTAGAATGGTATCGGGAAGCCTTGACAGCTATCCAGCTAGAAAAGCACATTGCCAGTATGCATCACAGGCTCGAAGCCTACCGATTATTATGGGAGCCTCTTATGACCCTTTTATCCCTCTGGCAGCCCTTAAGGACTGCTCCTTGATCTTTATTATCTCTACCTAGTGACACGCAGGTGGGGGGCAGTGGAGAGGGGGGTCTTGGTGTTTGTTAATTTTGTGTCTTATGTCTCATCTCCCTTTGGTTTTCTTTTCTTGTTTTTTCTTTTGTATGTTTGAATTTTAATTGTTGTGAAGCTGCACTGGTTTCATTCCGCTATAACTGTACATGCTGCTGGAAATCAATAAAGCATATTTAGAATCAAACTGTGGATACCTTGCGTAACGACCCCCCCCCCATAGATTTTCCTAGCATTTCTTATCCCTAACTGATTACCCCTTAGATTTGCTTAGTAGCTGGATGAATAAAGATAGGTATTGACAGTAGACATTACACTATTTTGTTACATGTACTATACAGTATATGGTTTGGAAAATCCAGACTTAGAGTTATTAATCTGTCAATAGCATGGGAATATAACTAGTTTAGCAAGAAACTCTATGGAGCTGGATAAAGTATGTAGATCTATAACTCCAAGGAATGGACTCCCACTCTGGCCAGGAATGAAATTATGTATGGAGTTGTAAACAGGAAAAGTAATATATATTTTAATTAAAAAAAATATATATATATACAGTATATATATATATATATATATATAGAAAGCACTGCACTCATACAAGAAAGGACTCTCACCCCCAAAACATACTCACAATTTTGAACTAGTAATGAGCATACTGCTGGTTCCAAACCACAGATGTTCATCGCACCCAGGAAGCACATTCATCAGGCTGGAAAGCATGCTGATTGGGGCCGTGGAGCACAGAAAAATGATGTGCCCGCTTCATCTGTGGTTGGATAACCACCCAAGGAGTCTATTCTCCTGGCCCCCCTTGAATTCTGAAAACTAGGGCTGGGGAAACACAACATGCCCAGTCTGCCACCTATTCTTGGCAGCAGCAACAACTACTCCTTTCTTCACTCACTCTGCCCCCCGAACAATCCAGCAGAAGGACGCAGACAGTGGCCTTGTCCCCACCACACTTCAATCTGGCTCACATTCAGTCTGCTGCTCCAAATACTGGTCTGCTGTCTCTCTATCTTTCCCCATAATCCACAGATCGGACTGGCATCATAGCACTGCACAGAAGTAGGCGAGTAGGACGGTGTTCAGTATTTATCCTCTGTTACCAAGCCACCAACTCGTGAGCCGTCCATTTCAAAAACTGCTGACTCAGCTCCCTGCCTCAACTCCTGCTATGAGTTGGGAGAGTCTTTGAACCACCTATTTAGCTCCCTGCCTCTGGTTGAGGGTGGTTCTTCTCAATGATGGTACCGCATAGAGTCCAAATTGGACTCACAATGCACAGTGTCACCTGCTGCCTTGTGCCTCACTGCGCCCCTGTGCGTGCATTAAAATCTTTTAATGCACACCCTGTCATGACTTATTACTTACTTAAATAGCATCACCCTTGCTAAATTCATTGAATCAATTCAGACCATTACTTATTTTTCACTGGCATGTCAAATACTAAGACTGCACTCCTTAAACTGACAGTATGTGCTGTACTTTACTGTGCTGCTGCTTTTTATTACACACAACCCTATCACCCTTTTGGGGTCCCTAAAATATTCACACTCCCAAAACTATGTGTGTGGTGGCACCCTCCCAGGCAGGGTGAGCACTACCCTAGGGGCAACTGTGCTTGTGTTCAGCTATTGTTCCAGTGATTGGCACTACAAGATTCAGCAAATCAGCATTATGATGTACTCCTAAATATCGCTATAGGTGTTCCGGCCATGTGTGTGTCTCCATTCTGACATCACATTGAAATCTGTAATAGACAAAACCAAAGCAGGCTCCCATGCCTGGCCCTACACCTGGGGATTTACCAACCCCAACTAATGGCAGACCCCTTAATCTGATGACTTTAAAGTGACACTGTCAACCTGTTTTTATCATATTATTTCTAGTTCAAAACCTACATTTTATGATTGCTTACCTTCTCTAAAATTTAGTGATGTTGCTGTTTGTTTTGTTTGTCTCCTTGTTTAGTAGAACTGAAATGCATGCTAATGTATATTTATAAACAACCTTGTTTTGTTTACAATCCTGGAGCTGTTCTTACTGGATACTTCCTGAACATTAGAAACACCTCTAAATAGTGCAGTCACTCATGATGCAATAGTCTCTTAAACTCCCACTGCATCATGAGTGACTAAACTGTGCTGTGGGTGTTCACGAGTCCAGGAAAGATGCAGTTGGAGTTGATCAAGAAATGTAAACAAACCTGTTATTGTGTTGTAACACCAATATGGTGGGCAGTCTGTTTTTCACCTTTTCAAAGAAACAAATAATCAGAATCAAACTACCAGCTACATCAGCAATCTTTACAGAATGTTGGCAATCATAAAATGTGTTTTTTATGTTGGCTTGTGCACGTGCACAAGCAACATCTTGTGCTAGTGGCACATTTCAGAGATGTGTCTGTATTGGAGAATGCAGGGCACGCTTTAGTAGGTGCGTCCCTCATTCCCCAAAAAGCCAGCATGCTAGCACTGACACCAGCATTATGTAAAGTGGACACAGCTTCTAAGGAAGGTGCGCTGCAATCAGACACGAGCTCATCATGCAGTAGCACCAATGACATGCCTCCCGACATGCCTTTCCTGGTGAAGCATTTCAATAAACATGGCAGCAGCTGCTACCATCTGCCTCACACAATCCCCAGAAAACTGACTTCAGAGGTGCCCAATCCCCCTGTTGGCATGTTTAATACCCCACCAAGATTGTATGGCACAGGAGTCCACCCCAGGGTGTCTCCATGAGTTCGGAAGCCGACCGCGTTGGCATGTTCCTGCCCCTGCCCCACCCCCATTGTGTGCCACACTGGGAGCCCACCCCAGTGTGGCCAACATCACCCCACCAAAATCATGGGGCACACTGGGAGCCCACCCCAGTGTGCCCAACATTTGTTCTCTTACACCTGTAAGAAAGAAAACCATCTGCAGTGTTTATTTTTCGTTACCCAAAACAAAGAAAATGGTCCCTCACTGTTGGCAGCACCCCCTCCCCAACCCACACCCTCCTTCTGAGCAACCCACCTCCCCACACCCCCCTAACCCCATACTTACCTCTGGAGGTCAGCGCCACGATCTTTGGCGGAGCGGGAACACATCTGCACTCTTCAAAGCTGACTGCGAACTGAAGAAATGCTGGTAAGCTGTATAGTGGCATAAATGTGGGGGTTTCAACTTAGGTGGATATCGCAGCCATTTATTTTGAATTTTGGCTCCGAATTTTCAACATGGGGTTCTTGGGACCCCATGTCATGAATACATGCACTGTCATCTCATACACGGTCCCAAAAGGTCATTTTGTGGTCACTGCACTGAATCACCTTTTGAGACATATTAATGAAATGACAGTGCCACTGTTCATGAGGGGGGGGTCGCAAAAAGTCTATCTTGCAAATTTGGTGGAAAATTCCAAAAATGACTGTGTTACGAGCGTGCATTGCACAGTTTGCATGCACGCTTGTAACTTCGACAATTTTTTACATTTTTTCACACCTTCTTATGGACAGTACAACTGTAATTTTTCACATCCTGCCCAAAATGTGTTTTCGCATATGTGGCGCACAATAGCGCTCGCTGTGGGAAATCAATGTTCAGGAAAGATTAACAAAATCACAGTGACACTGTTCATGACCAGAATTCCCAAAATGCCTGTCTTGAAAATTTGGTTAAAAAAAAATAAAAATAATTGTGTTACGGGTGTGCGTTACGCAGTTTCTACACACGCTCGTGACTTCACCAATTTTTCATATCTTCACTCCAGATTTTCAACATTGCCAATTTTTTTTACACCTCCTTATGAACAGTACAGCTGTCATTTTTCACATCCTGCCCAAAATATGTTTTTGCACCTGTGGCGCCAAATGGCACAGTCACTGTGTAAAATCACCTTTTGGCTAACAAACTCATAGTGCCACAGTTCATGAAGTGAGGTCACAAACAGTCCATGTTGAAAATTAGGAGAGGAAATACCAACAAATGCATGGGGCATTAGGGTTTCCAACTGTAACGCCCCACCCTGTAGAGACTGACAGGTGTCAGAGGTGTGACTTGGCATTGTCGGCTGGAATGATCATTCCATTCCACCCCAACCCCCACCCTGCAGCCAGTGACAGTCATTGAGGTGTGCCTTGGACTCTTCTGCCCCAAAGTTCACCCCATTCTCCTATACTGCACCCATCTCAGGGTATTTCTTTATGGAATGGTGTGAGCGTAAGGCCTGAAGACCCCAAGGCACACTGCGACACTTGTTGGTGTCTGCGGGGTAGGGTGAGGTGAAATGTTGTGAGCGTTATGGCCAACAACCCAAAGGCACACCCCAATGCCTGTCACTCTCTGCAGGGTGGGGCCAGGGTCGGCATCAGTTCACTACTTCACTGCCAATCCTATTGTGCATCTTTCTAACTCCTGCTCAACCAATGTCAATGCCAGCAAGACAACATTAGGCATTGACAAATGCTTGTTAAACTAGGGACACTTTGAGACTTTAAGGGTGTTGACAGTGTCCCTTTAACATTTACCATTGCCTATGGATTACTATTCACTTTTAGGTACCTTTTCTCCTATGGAGCAGCTCAGTGAAGGTTCACTTACATATTTGCTCTCTCCCTTGTGCACTTCTGGTGGGAGTGGATCCACAAGGATCCTTACAGCCTCCTTAGGGTCCCACCACTTCTTTCTTTTCATTTCATTTTTGTTTTGTACTGAAGGGCCTGTGGGCAATAATGGTCATTTTCACAGACGTCCAGTTTTAACATACAAAATTACCATAGGAAACTTACATACATAAACAATTTTAACAGTCAAACCATCGTAGTGTCAGTGGCTCAGCAGGTAGCACTCTCGCCTCTGAGGCCAGGAGATCAGAAGGCTGTGGGTTCTATCCCCACATCTGGCACTTGGGTTAATATCCCAATATTGACACTTCAGTGCAGCATGAGGGTGGGGTGCTGCACTCCTGAGGTGCCGTCTTTCAGATGAGACATTAAACCGAGGTCCCATCTGCCTGTTCTGGTGGTAGTTCAGGTGGATGTTAAAGATCCCATGGCACTTCTCGAAAAAGAGTAGGGGGGGAATTGCCCTGGCCAAATTTCCCCCATTCACTAAAATACCACCAACAGCTTAATCTGGTTCAAAGTCAGTTGGCATTCATCTGTATCCCCTTCCCCCAGGTCGTGCCTGAAAATAGGCAGAATTTTTCTTACTCGGTCAACAAAAACTAAATAAAATAAAACAATAAATACTGACTCCCTAGTGCCAGTCAGGTCTCTGATGGTACTACCCCTCAGAGCAGGACAGTTCTCTCGGTATCGTCATCTTCGCTGGTCTGGAGTTGCCCCTTCCTTTCTGGAGGGGCAGGGAGAGATAGGGTCTTCAGTGGGCCTTCTCTCTGCTGCTGTTCTTAGATGCTGCTGCACTCTCAGGAACCCTGACTGGCAACAACTACAACAACTCCACCAACACTCATCTAGCCTCTCCCTCATTTAGTATAAAGGGGGAAGGGCAGGACTGTCAATATTCATGTCTGTGTTTCCCGCTAACTGGCTCAGGAAACTCAAAGCACCAACTCCAGACACCCTGGGGGGGGGGGGCAGATTTTGAAGCCGGCAGAACTGGTGCAAGCCCCAACTGCATAAAAAATATATGGCGCACTGGGCTTGCTGCAGTCTAGTAGGATTTTCAGTCCCTTGCATCAGATCATCCTGGAGACCCCAAACCAGGGGTGCCAATAGAAATTCCTGGGCCCAGGACACACCATTAGGACTGGGCCCCCTTTAGCCTCACATCCCCTGTTACAGGCCCCCCTCATCACTGGGCCTGGGACAGTTGTCCCCTGTCCCCCGTCTGCTCCTCTGCCACAAACACACAGATTGTGGCGCACTTTTGCTGTAAGCTGCCACTGAGGAGGTCGGCTGTTGCAACTGCACTGGAGATTATACTGTAGAATCAGGTTCAGCCGCAGCATTTGGCAATGCCAAAGCTGCGCTGTGAAAAGGTATGAAGCAAGGCTTAATGCAAGCCCTGCATCACCCCTTGAAAATCTGTCCCCCTGCCTCCTAGCTGAGACCCACTAGAGAGCAGCTTTTAGGGTTAGGCTTTTTTTTATTCTGTTTATGCTCCTTCTGTGTGCTCCACAGGAGGAGCATAAACAAGAATAAAAAAAAAGCCTAACCCTAAAAGCTGCGGCCCTATGACCTCCGGCCACCAGCATCCGTACCCCCGGACCAGGTCTGGCATGCAGATGCTTGGCCCATGCTCACAGGGGTTGGCCACACCCCCGCCAAGGCATCTCTTGTGTCCGAGGGCACAGCCATCAGCCACCGAGATCATCTCACCGTTTTCCACTGGTTTTGTCCCCAGGAAGCCTAACGTGCAATGGCATCAAGCACGTCCATGCTGACGCCCGCCGAGCCCCCCCCCATGCACGCAGCTGTAGTGTGGCCGGCCTCTGCCAGTCGCTGCTTCAGCATGATGCATGCCCAGTGCCCACCCCAGAGAAAGGAGAGCAGTCATGGGATGCTCAATCCTTCCTCTCCCCTGCCAGCTCCCAGCGGCCCGAGTCTGTTCCCGAACCCAGGTCACTGGTGTGGCGCAAGGTGTGGCGTCCAGCGCCTCAACCCTCAGCACCACCAGGCCACCTACCAGGATCAGGCTTAACCCTTCAAGTGCACTCTAGTAACCTGTCTTGAGATTGGGAGAGGAGAGACACTGGTTACATACATTTTTTACCATCATTAGAAATATGGAGTTGAGCAATGTCTGCTTAATGCCCTCTGTGTATTGTTTCACATGTTCATTTTGAAATAGTCCTATTTTATCCTTATTTTGGGTCCCTTGTAAATACTGCTCCCCTTCCCCCCCCACACACACCACCACCACCACCACCTAAAATTAATTTTTTAATTACTCTTCAGTTCTGGAACCTAGTGACATCAGTTTAGCACAAGCATAAAGTGAAGATTTCCACACAGGGCTGCTGCTCAACAGATGTCTGGGTTCCTGAACCGAAGAAAAATTGAATATTGGGAGGTGGGGGGAGGAAGTGTCAACAATGGACCCTAATTAAAGGGGGAACTCTCGGCCACCCCAAAGTAATGCTGTGGATCCTAGACTTCCCATTTAAGAAAATGGGCATAAAATAATTCATTTTAGCTGCTTACTGTTCTGTAGCTTTAATTTCTTTCTGGTTGATCCTACATCCCCCACCCACCATGCTGGCAACCAATGTCCCACCGCGGCCAGCCTTCTGATGATGCAAATGACGGGCTAAGCCACAGGGGATGTCTATGTGCTATAACGTCTTTTCTAATGCAGACAGTGTAGAACAGCACCTTTTCATGCTTACCCTGCTTGGTATTGGTAGAATAAGCATGAAAATGCACTGTTCAACACTGTCTGAGTCAGAAAAGACGGACAGCACATAGATGTCCCCCATGGCTTAGTCCATCGTTTGCATCATCGAATGTGTTGTGTGGAAATTGATGTCACCTCACTGAGGACAGAGGTGACTGAGAGACTGGCAAAAGATTTACTAAAAAGACTTTTTAAAAGAATACACAAACGCTGTTAGAACTGGAGGCTCACACAAGTCAATGAAACCAGATGTATGCACTGTTTTGCCATAAAAAGCAAATGCCAGAGTCATTTCAGGAGTCTGGTCCCACAGATTCCAACTTGAATTGAACGATGCAGCTCAGTGTCCTTTCAAGACAACTCCTTCAGTAAAAAAGTAATAATGTTATCCTACTGTTACCATTATTGTATGGTTACTGTTCATACTTGCAAGCTCCTTCTCCTGGCTGGTATCTGTTTCTTTTGGGCTTCCTTGTAATGTGTTTAACAACAGTTTCTTGTCACAGTGAGCCTTTTGCATGTGTTAAATGTTTTGTAAACTAGTTATTAGATAACATATACCCTGCTTTGTACTTTTGTTTATCCTTAATAATATTCCATTTTGTACTGTACATTGTATCTTGGACTTTTGTAAATGACTACTGTTGTGTATTACTGTCCTGTATTGTATTTGTTCCCTCAGTATGATCTTTCCGGTCATTCCTTAAAACAGGCAACTGTTTGTCTAGTGCACCTACCCAGTACATAAAAACTAAACAAATAAAAAAGTTCCAGCGGTGTTTTAAGGAGCTACTGATGCCCAGAGTCTGAATGTGATACAGGTCGACCACAATTAAATCATACACTGAGACCCACCTGGAAAATCATTATGGGGGGGGGGGAGCCCAGGGATGACACACTCATGTCAGTATTCCACTTTAATGTTGAGCAGTGGCTTTATATTACCATTTTATATCTACTTGTAGTGACCTAGAAACTACATTTAATAATGAACTAGGTGATATAAACAAGGGTCCAGATTCACAAAGGGTGACGTAGGGCTTGTTTCATGCCCTGCATCAAACCAATTCAGTGGCACAGCTGCATTGACAACTTTGTCAAATATTTGCCAAATATTTGGTGCAAGCCCCATAAAAAGGGCACCCGAGATTGCCACAGGCTAGACCAGAAATGCTGGTCTAACTTGTCACACTTGACGCATGGGATTGAGAATCTCAGTTGCCATCTGGGAGAATGCCGCAAACCCCAGGTGTGTCATATGCTCAGCACACCTGGGGCTTTCAGTATTCGCATCCCTTTGTGAATCTGACCAAAGGATTTTCAGAGTTTGGAAGAGGAGAAGACATACCCAAATGAGATTGGGGGGAGGTGGGCACCTGGAAATTTCCAGGCATTTAGATGGGCCAGTCCAGCTCAGCTGATGCTGCTGAGAAAATATTAAATATGGCAATATTGATTCTTTATTTCTCATGGCAGTTGCAGGAAAATTGATCCTTAGTCCTTTGGAGTTCAAAAGGAGGTCATAAAAAAAGCTATCCTTGCAGTTTATTACCCAGGACAACCTAAACGGAGATGTAGCCTATAGTTTACAGTGATGTCCTGCCACCACCCAACTGTAAAACTGGTGGAACTGAATTACAAGTCACTTTATTTGCTTAAGATCATGCAGTAAACCAGGGGTAGTGGTGGGATTCAAACCTTAGATTTCTTGGTTCCCATTCACAGGTCTGTGTGTGTGTGTGTGTGTGTGTGTGTGTGTGTGTGTGTGTGTGTGTGTGGCTTTTTACTTTATTTGACAACTTATTACCCAGGATAGCCCAGCTGAGATACAGCATCTTGTTTTCAGTAGGGTCCTGCCTCTACCCAGTTCCACAGCTGGGTGGACTGGAACACTGGGAAGTTAAGTGACTTGCTCAGGGTGGTATCACTCTACCTGGGTGAGTATTATTGAGCGACTCAATAATACCGCATGTGTGTAGAGTGACCATTGAAAACAGATCAAAAGATCCTGTACCGCAAGTGTAGCAGTAAGCTGCACTTGCTATACTAGGATATAGGCAGGTGTGTGGCTGAACTCTGCACTGCTGGCCATTTGTGCAGTGGCTAGAGTCACTGCCTACAGAGCCAGCGGACTTGGGTTCTGGTCCCACACTAGGATGCAGACATTTTTTTTTTTTATTTAAGTTTACGCTCCCCCCCGCCCCCTGGAGATGATTATATTCATCACTGTTTGTGTCGGTTATTGTTTGTTGAGGTTGCCCTTCTATGTCGGGTGATTTTTGAGTCATGGTTTGTGTGCCACATGGTAAGGGATTCGCCCTTACCATATAAATCCTTCAGGGTCACATTGTGAGTATTTGCCTTTGGTGGGGTTTAAACTTATGATCTCCTGGTTCCCAAGCCAGCACTCTTAACTACTATACCACTCTGTCAACTATATATGCTCTGTGCTATGCAGACACAAATAGGAATTTCCACACGGACTCTCCTGCATGAATCACATGATGACAGAGAGACATGCTACATCTCAACATTTACTGTTATGCATTGTTGAAACTGCAACATCTCAGTGGTTATGTACTGTACAGTTTCAGCTGCGGGATTTTATCGCAACATGTAATAGATGTAATCTCTTCTTATCACATACCTACTATTCCTTCCTGTTAATACCAGCAAGCCACTCTGTTCTCTTTTCTCTCAAATGAGTTTCATATACACTTCCTAGCCTGTATTATCCAACAACTTAAATGATGAGCTCAACTGTTTGCTTAACTTCCTATTGTCCTGTTAGTTTATGCAATTGAGTGCTTTTTGGCAACTCTCCAGGTAAGAAAAAACAAACACAGTATAAAAGTGGAGTTCTTCTTTAAAGGCATTTGTCACAGGATAGCATGACTCAAACATGTAAGTACATGAATAAAATGCGGTATTAAAACTGATTAAATTGAGCAACTTCACTGGTTAAAACACAACACCTGACCATTGATTATTTACCTAGAAACTGCAAAGCTGGTAACTAACCTGCCCTAATCTATCTAATAACAACCTAGCAAAATGAAAATAAAACCTTTTTCCATTAAAATAAAAATGTTCCTACTTTTTAAACACAAAACAAACCACACAACAGGGATAGGTTTCTTCAGAATAAATCTAGTTCCCAAGTTCACTCAAAGGCACATTGCATGTGTTACCAAACTCACCTATTTTACCTAGCAACAACCTAACCAAAGGAAAATAACAAATGTTTTCCATTAAATAAACATTTGCACTTCATAAACTCAATAACCCACTCCAGGGCATGGTTCCTTGAGAATGAATGTGTGCGTTGAAAGTCACTTGGCTGTTGAATTCCCAGTTCAACTGTGGCATGCACTAGTTCTCTAGAAGTGTACGGCCAGTTGTGGGTTATTGTTTATATACTCTGCAGGAATCATCTACAAACAAATAACAGGAAAAAAGGCATCAAACAAAAATCCTTAAACATTCCTTTACCTCTATGCTCCCAAGGCACTAAATCAACTGCCTCCCACCGTGGGGTTAGAACACGGAACTGGTGTCTTTTAGCATAACTTGATTAATCATTTCTTTGCCATCTCAGAATGCAATTGACTTTTATAAATTGTATGTATACAGAACTAGACTATGTAACTAGTATTGTACTTTGTAAGGGAGAACACATGACAGGGCAGAATTTAATTTTTTAATTTTTTTTTTGCTTTATTAAGAAGTGAGTCGAGTCATTCATCCATTTTCAGCCATCCATAGAAACATAGAAACATAGAAGATGATGGCAGATAAGGACCGCAAGGCCCGTCCAGTCTGCCCATTTATTTTTCTACCTTATGAATGTGCCATCGGCCTTTGTTCTGTCAATGGACTATTTATTCATACTCATCTGTATTGCTCCCTTATGCCTATCCCATGCCTGTTTAAAGCCCTGCACTAAATTCATATCCACCACTTTCTGAGGTAGGCCGTTCCATGCATCCACCACTCTTTCTGTGAAAAAGAACTTCCTCACATTACCCCTTAATCGGCTTCCCTCTAACATCATGCTGTGTCCTCTTGTCCTGCTACTTTTCTTATATTGAAACATGTTAGACTCTTTCACCTTGTTAATGCCCTTAAGGTGTTTGAATGTTTTGATCATATCACCTCTCTCCCTCCTTTGCTCTAGAGTATACATATTGAGCTCCATTAATCTGTCGTCATATGTTTTCTGATGCAGTCCCTGCACCATTTTGGTTGCCCTTCTCTGGACTGTCTCAATTTGGTTAATGTCCTTGTGAAGGTGCGGCCTCCAGTATTGCACGCAGTACTCCAGGTGGGGCCTAACCAGTGTCTTGTAAAGAGGGATTATTACCTCCCTCTTCTGACTTGTGATACCCCTACTAATACACCTTAACATCCCCCTAGCCTTACCTACTGCTTTAGTGGTCTGCTTGGATGATTTCAAGTCATTGGTGATGATGATGATGAAGCCCAAGTCTCTTTCTTCCAATGTGACTGCCAGCAACTCCCCTCCCATCCTATAAGTGGCTTCAGGGTTTGTCTTCCCTATGTGCATGAGCTTGCACTTCTTTGCATTAAACCCTAGTTGCCACTCTTCCGACCATTTTGCTAGTTTATCCAGATCTCTTCTCATTCTGCCAACCCCATCTAGATCACCTACTCTGTTGCAGATTTTGGTGTCATCTGCAAACAGACAAACCTTACAGTCCAGTCCATCTGCAATGTCACTGATGAAGATATTGAAGAGGACTGGCCCCAAGACTGATCCCTGAGGTACCCCACTTGTGACTTGCATCTCTTCTGACTGTATACCATTTACCACCACTCTCTGTTTTCTGCCCGTCAACCAGTTTGCCAACCAGTTGACCAACTTCTGACCCACCCTGAGCCTACCCAGCTTATTAATCAATCTTCTATGTGAAACAGTATCGAAAAATTTGCTGAAGTCAAGGTAGGTGACATCAACTGCTCCCCCTTGGTCCACCACTCTGGTTACCCAGTCAAAGAAATCTATGACATTAGTTTGACAGAACCTTCCTTTTGTAAAGCCATGCTGTCTTGGATCTTGTGCTCCTATGGATTCCAGGTTTTGCACTATCCTTCCCTTAAGGAGTGCCTCCATAATCTTGCCCACTACTGAGGTAAGACTGGCTGGTCTGTAATTCCCTGCCTCCTCCCTGCTACCACTCTTGTGGAGCGAGATCACATGAGCCCTTCTCCAGTATTCTGGGACCTCTTCTGTGCTCCAAGACTCACTAAACAGTTCTGATAATGGCTCTGCTAGTTCCACTCTTAGCTTCTTTAGTACCCTGGGATGTATGCCATCAGGTCCCATTGCCTTGTCCACCCTGAGCTTATCGAGCTCTTATAGGACCCTTTCTTTTGTGAAGGGACTAGTGCACACCTCCCTCCCCCCTGTGTCCATGGTGCTGAGCTGTGGGCCCTGCCCTACCTTCTCTTCAGTAAATACTGAGCAGAAGTATCTATTTAGGATAGGTGCTTTTACATGGTCCTCCTCCTCCTCACATGCCCCCTTATCCCCTTTGATCTTAGCAATACCCCCTCTGGACTTCCTCCTTTCATTAATGTATCTATAGAAAGTCTTGTCACCTTCTTTTACTGTTTGTGCTGCTGTTTCCTCAGTTTGGGCCTTTGCCTGCCTTACTGCCTTCCCTGCTTCCCGTTGAGAAATTTGGTATGCCTCCCTACATTCATCCTGCTGCGTTCCATTATTTTTTCCTGAAGACCAGCCTTTTGACTCTAACCTTTTCTGCTACTGTTTTTGAGAACCAAAGTGGTTTCCTTCTTCTTTTGCACTTCCTTTTCTGTCTAACACAATGGGATGTTGCTTCAAGTATTGCATCCTTAATGCTTGCCCATTTGCCTGTACCCCTCACCTGTATTTGTTTTGCCAGGGCTAGCTTAACTCTGTTGGCCATCGATCAAAGTCAGCTCCTCTGAAGTCCCATATTTTTGCCTTGGAATGGGATGATTTAGATGTAGTAGCCAAATTGAACCATACCATGTGATGGTCACTGGCCCCCAGGTGACCTTCTACCTGGAGATCTGTGATCCTTTCCCTGTTAGTCAGTACTAGATCTAGGATAGCCCTGTCTCTTGTGGGTTGCTGTACCAGTTGTTTGAGGCCCTCCCCCTGCAGGGAATCCACCATGTGTCTAGTTCTGGAAGATGTTACTGCTGGTATTTATCAATCTGTATCTGGCATATTGAATTCTCCCATTATCAGAACCTCCCTTTAGCTGTCATTTTTTGTATATCTTCTAACAGTAATGTGTCTATGTCCTCCCCCTGGTCTGGAGGCCTGTAGACAACCCCAGTTCATATGGCTGTCCCATTTCCTGTTTCCAGGGTGACTCACAGTTCTTCTGGCTCCTTATGTGTATTCTGAATTTCTGTAGCTTTGATATTTTCATTGACATAAAGGTCCACTCCCTCCCCACACTTTTTGCACCTCGTTCTCTTATGAATGGTACATAGCCAGGTACTGAAGTTTCCCAAGTGTGGTTACTGGTAAACCATGTCTCACTAATGGCTACTGTGTCCAGTTTAGCCTCTGTCATTATTGCCTGCAGGTCTGGGATCTTGTTTCCCAAACTGTGAGCATTTGTGTACATGATTTTCCATTGCCCAGATTTAGGTGTTAGTTGTTGGGCAAGGTTTGGCATTTCCCCTGTGCATCGTATGGGGAGCCAGACCTTTTTCCTTACCTGGTGATACAAATGAACTACAAACATGCTGAACTCCTGTTTGACTACTAGCTGACGGGGAGGGGTGTTCTTCCCATTCAATGTATGGGGTGCTGCACCCCTCTCCCAATTTGCTAGTATCCCTTGGAAATTACAGGAAACATCAACATATGTACTTGTAAGGCAATAATGCATGCCCTGGGTGGCTGTTTGGCACAAGGTATAGCCAAGTACTACAATCACCAAAGAAGTGCATTATTCCCTGAGAAGCACACACCCTGGAGTCTCATCCTGCTTATGAAATGGAGTTACTAACCAGCCCCCACCTTAGGAAAAAGAATCCCATGTTACCGTCACCAACAACAAGAACGCCCCACTCAAGCAGGTACAGGTATTCAAATACTGAACCTGGGCATTCACATTGAAGAATCCTTCACCTTCTGCTATCACATAGATCATGTGGTAAAAGCATCAATGCTAAGCTTGGAATCCTGTATAGACACATGAAATACCTCACCCTTGGTGCCCTGCGACTATCAGTCATGAGTTCTGTACTGTCAGTGGTTGATTATGGCCTAGTGGCATCCAGCACAGCCTCTGGCACTGCCTTAAAAATGATCTCCACCATGCTAAATAATGTCTGCAGGCTTGTCCTAGGGGCTGACCACCAACTGCACACATGCCTGCTATATAATCACACAGACTGGATCAATCTTAGGAACATGATAAAATTCCAGACCTGCATCCTAGGCAAAAAAGCACTGCTAGCTTTTGTACTACCTTGCATCCAACAAATGTTCCAGACAACTAGTTCCTAGCACAATACCTGTGGAACTTCATGTTGCACTTTCAAGGTACCTTTCAGAAGAACATCCCTGGGACAATGCTCCTTCTCCTACAAGGCTCCGTAATGGTTGAATGATCTCCCAGTCTGCACAACTGGCTTACAGAGCCTGAAGATCTTTAAAACACATGTAAGGCATATGCTCCATTTTTGTAACATGGATAAACATATGGTATCTACAGGTTCGGGGAAGGATGAGGTTACCTGGCACAAGAGACCTAGGTTTGGCTACTCTGCACAGGGGCACCCAAGTAAATCCAACTACAGGAAGCAATAACTGTAATGACCAGAACCAGAATTGGGATTTTTCAGTGTGGCTTTATTGATTAACTCACTGAACATAAACAAAGCACTGCATGGTCCCCCACAGGGCTACGTAACTGCAATGCAGATTAGAGGTTAAACACAGCGGTCCATTTGAGGAATGAACACAATACAACAGTTGTCTGGCTTTGGATCCATGAGGCACTCAGCCCGGACTTTGCATGCGCATTGGATACACAGCCCGACTGGCCTGGCTCCCTGCTGGCTACTCGACTGACGGTCCACTTGGCGAATGAACCCAAACTCTACTTGGAAAGACATCCCATCAAACAAGGAGGCTCCCAAAACTGTGGCTCCCCACACCACTTGAAGTCTGCAACTCCTAGAGAGATTTTCTTTCCATACTTCCAATTCGAAACTCCCATCCAACAAGGAGTAATTTTCCCATCCTGTAGATCCCCACACCACTTATAGTCTGCGACTTCTAGAGAGATTTTCAAGTTGTGACCCACGTCTGGGTACCCACCCCATCACTGGCCAAGCACATGAGGCAAGTAGCAAAAACACAGAAGAAATCCGTAGAGGTGGACCTGGTTACTAAAGATGGGGGGTTTTCCCACCTCCAGCTCCCACAGTCCATACCCGGCCATTTCTCTGGACACACAGAACTTCAGACTTTAAAATGTAGATTGTCGGTGGATGACCTGAAGCACCCTCTCTACAATGAACTTTAAATCCATTAACACTTTAAACAGATGACTGCTCTATTTGTTTGTCCTAGTTGACATAGTCCTCCCAATAGCAGTCCCCAATACTTGAAATCAACTGAAGAAAAGAAGTTGTTTGCCCTTCCAATGGGGCCAAACACTCACCCATTCATTGCAGGTGCCCCACAGGCAAAAAACTGTAACCTTTGCTGTTCTACATGAACAGACTGAACTTAAATTAAAACAGGCAGCTTTCTTCCCAGGGTGGGAGAAGGGGATTGCCCCTGGAACCCACAAAGAACTTTTCCTCACCCCCCCAGAGGGATGGGGGTAAACAGACAACTACTGGTGTCCTTCTTGTTTGCTTAAGGACAAACTGAAGACTGACTTTGAATTCCCAAGGTTCTAAACTTACTCTGAGCTGAAGATTCAAATGTGGCTCATGCAGCTGCGACAGTTCTATTATGATGTCATCCCTCTAGTCTCAGCTGTGACTGAAGACAGAGTGAGACAGTGTGAAACCCATTTAACTGGAGTTTCACAAGCTGCCTTCCCTGCCTACCACTAGGTCTTATTGGGATTCTAGTAACCCCGGGTAACAAAGGGGTTACACACAACTTAAACAGTACCTTGCCAACTTATCCACCTGCAACTGCTTCAAGCAATACCTACTTCCCTATGGGAGATCCATCCCTTCACTTAGTAGCAGCACTTAGCCTCTCACCCCAGCCTCCCTTACCTATAGTAACAACCCTTACTCACAGCACTTGCTTTGTGAGTCACTAATCCCCCCACCCCCATCCCTTTATGTATCTGAGGATCCCTGCAGTCCAGCCTAGGGCCTCACCACTGATACCTGTGAGGCTGATCCTCCCACTATCCTCCCCCTCCAATTCACCCCACTTTCCCCTGGACACTTCCCTCCCATCACACCGCTGACTCCCCATCCTGCTTAGCTATATCACTAACTAAGCTGTTGGCACAGAGTTTCTCTTTCCATCCCTATAATCTTTTCTATTCTTTCCCATTCTCCTTTAATTAAGATCATATAGTAGTCTAACCTCTATACGTATTATGTCTCCGCTTTTTTTACCAGAATGTATAAACAACTCTAAAGTCTGTAACTGAGTGAAATTATCATTTAGAACCTTGCCAAGTGACCTTGTAGTTGATTCTTGTGACATTACTATTTTTCTGTGTTGTATGTCCTGTCAAGATGTGGAACCTTAGTAAATGAGCTTCCAGCTCAAAGGTTGTTTCCAAATCAACAAACTTGAAACTTGAGTTTTTGTTTGTAAGCATATATAAACTTGGATATGTCACAATGCTTGCTGAATGAATCAGACAGCAGCTTTCAGAATGCTGATGACTTCACAATAGCAATGTGCAGCACTGAAGCCAGCAGATGAAACCAAAGGAAAAACTGTTAACTCCTCAAGTTTAATGTATTTGTGAGTGACATGAGTAGGGACATTCAAAACCTCATAATAACATTTGCAGATGATACAAAACTAGGGGGTGAGGTGGATACCCTTGGGAAGCATCTAACATTAGTAAGTAATCTTGCTAAAACTGAGAATTGGGCATCTGCCACTGATATGCCCTTGAATGTGGAGAAATGTACTGTTATTCACTTTGGTGTTAACAACCCTAATTAAACCTATATTTTGAATCAAAGATTACTTAAAAACTCTGTAAAAGAACACAATCTAGGAATCATAATTAATAACAAATTAACATCTAGAGATCAGTGCTTATATCTGGAAAGACAAAAAATTTAGTGAATAAAATTAAAATATCTTTTACTTGTAAAGCAGAGCAGGTAATTATAACAACTTACAAAAGTTACGTTTGACCAATTTTAGATTATGGGTTGCAACTCTGGTCTTCGCAAACAATCAGGGATATAAAGGTTATGGAAGGAGTACAGAGGCAAGTGACCAGAATAATGCCCAGTTTAAGGGAAAAATGTTATCAGGAGAGGTTGCACAGTGCAAAATTACATTATTTAGAAGCATGGAGACAGAGGAGTGCTCTTCTTCTCCTCTTTAAATTATTTCCAATCTCCAGAGCATATGGCAGAGTGTGGAATTCCATTTACTAACACATGAGATAATCTCCAATCACATAACAGGAAGTTACTAGTCCCAAAAGCCAAAACTAATAAAAGCAATCATTTTTATACAGTCTGTGCAATTATGGCATGAAGCAAACTACCACAGTGTATTGTTGATTTACCAAGTTTGGATGTTTTTAAAAATAAGCTAGATGAACTTTATTATTCCCAATATCGAGTGAACTAATTTTTTCCACTTATGTGGAGGACTTTCCAGATGGGCCAGATGGCTCCCTTATGTCCTTTAAACCAAGTAAGCCTAGTAAGCAAAGAGCAGACGTAAGAGGCTGCTGAAGACTCCAGGAGAACGTTGAAAAACATAAACATTTAGATACAATTCAGCTTATATATATCACATCAGTTTTGTATTTCATCTCCCTATAATTTATCACTGAAGTCATCCCCATGAAAACACAATCTTTGTTCCTTGAGTGTTCTTTGGCTCCTATTGCTTTTTCCCCACCTGCTGTCACAATATTCTGCTTGTGACATCATCGGTATCCCAGTGGCAACAGGCTGTGATGTCACAACAAAGGATTATGATTTCAAGTAGGAAATAACTTGTAGGGGTAGATTAACTCAAAGGGATAACAATCCTGTTTTTCTGTGAATTTTCTCAGTGATAAATAAGGGGAAGGAGAAATCTATACAAGAAATATAATATATAAGCTGAATTGTGTTTAAATATTATGTTTCCAAAGTTTCTCCAGATGCATCAGCAGCTCTGTAAAAGCAATAACTAGTAAACTGATGTCTAAATCAACTATGCAATGTTCTGACTCAATAATGCAGTTTATCATCAATGTGAGAGAGCTGGACTTTCAGAACTGGCTTATGGCTCTGCCACTCATGAATTATGGTCCTGCCCCATCACACATAAATTGTATATTCTGAGTCAGCTTATTGCAGGTAAGGTGTGCAGTTGTAAATAAATAATCAAATCATGTGACATGTTTCGGCCAGTGAGGCTGCAGAATTTTCACGGCCCATTTTTATAAATAACCTTGTTATTTTTCTGTAACTCCCACCCCACCCCAGAGAGATGGTTGAAAAAGGGTGACTTTGATCACATCCCTCATCCTGTTAAAAAAACTGAATGCATGTCTTTTATTTACTGTGTTGTGTAGTAGTGTCAGGCATTTTTTTTACACTTTTAAAATTTCATTTTTCATTTTAACTTTTTTTCATGTTGAATCAGATAGCTCAAACTGAGAAAAGCTCATTTCCAGTGAGGTTCTTTGTGCAAAAATTACATAGGTTACAAAACAGACATACCATTAAGTACACAATGTACAAAAACACAAATGACATAACAGCATGACACGGTACAAGCATCAATAAATATATAATTTACCATCAGCCCATCAAGTAAGGTATCACTTATGTTAATTAAGTTAGTTCTGCTACGGTTCTATAGCTAGCTTCATTTACAAACCAACTCTTTATTGCACCTGTACAGATTTGTTTACCTTCATGCCGAAAAATGAATGGTAAAGAATTCCATAGTCTAGATCCATTATAGAAAACATGTTTCTGACCTAAGTTTGTTCTATAATTTGGGAGCTTATATTCTAATACTTGTGCAGACCATAGGCTTTGTTTAATAGGTCTAACCACAAGGTTATCCAAGATGCAGTCAGGGACTAGACCTTTGAAACTCTTTATCATAAATAACACTGCATGCAAAGAGCACCTCTCTGTTCTGATATAAATAAATATTTTTCTTCACAAGAAACTCGTGCTCTTGCATTTTGAGGTTGGTGAGTGTTTGACTGTTTTGGTTGTGTAGTGTTGTGTATTTCTGTTTAAAGCAATAGTGCATGTTACAGGGAGCATTTTGTAGCACTACCTTTTTATTTTACTGTAGATTGCCCTTTAACTCCTCTCTTGTTTAAGATGCACTTTTTCTTCATTTACAGGCACCATTAGCATGGATTGTTTTTGGATTTGAAATAATGTATTTATTTGAAAATTGGTAACTAGGAAAGGCACGCTGAGCCACTGCTCATTTCCAGGTGTGACCTGGCGAAAGGAGAAAAGGGGATGCAATAAATTAAAAACAGAAGTAGAGAAGCATTCCAAAGATAAAGTGCTAACAGTGCACGATTCCATAAGATGAAACTGCAAATAACAATAAAGGATGAACCGAGGTTGGTTTTATGAGCAGCTTCAATGCCCAATTAAAATGACAAAAGCAGGTTGATACAAATAAGTGCAGCAGTTGTAGTGACAGGAACTGACCGGGGGCATGGCAGGGGTGAAAAAGGCACAAGGAGCAGGTAAGGTAGGGAGCAGACAGGAGCAGGGGAAGGAAGGGAGGGGAGGAGCTTTAGCTGGTGCCTAAGGGAAAGAGGGGAATGGGGAAGGGAAATAAAAGGAGCACTCCTTTTAACATGGCAATCCCCAGATTTTCATCAGTATTATCAGCTGTTTTGGAATACCCATTATAAAATGGAGAGGAGAAATCCTGGAAGCTGATTGACTGAAGCAGTCTTTGACCCGTGACAATAGCTCACAATAACATCATGGTCTACAACTTGATTACCAAGATCAGCCATTTACTAACTCTTGAGGGACATTTTATAATCACAATAATATACTCTAGGGTGTGGTATATCATGAGATATTGTCACTTTTCGGGTGCATGAGACACTCGGCCTGCAGCCTTATGCCTCACAATGTACTAGAGGCATGACAATATCTCATGATCTACCACACTCTGTTGTGTATTATTGCTTAATTGTTTAGCATCACTTTTCGTGTGACTAAGGTGAACTAGCGTGCCACAAAAACTATTCCTTGGAGTTTTGGGACAATGTTGAAGTTGTAAATCTACACTAAATAGAGTTAATTGCAAGAAAACGTGCACTTGAAGTGACATATTCAAACAGTAAATGGGTTCCAGATCAGTTCAACTGGTAAACTGATTTGTAAGCATTGGTTATGAGAACAGTCTGACTCAAACCCAAAGCACAATCACTGCACTGGTGATCTCATCACACTTTGCATCCTGTGAATTTCAAGTAGATTATCAAATTAACACCATCTTAATGCATTGCTGTCTATAGGAGCAGTATATCCTAGTGGTCAGCACACAAAACTATGGCCTTGGAGACCTCAGTTTGAATCCCGTCACTGCCAATTGCTCCCAGTGTGAACTTGAGCATGTTAAATAACCTCCCTGTTCTCAATCTTCTCTCTCACTCTTTCTTTCTCTGTATGTAACCCCTTGAGTTTTGCTGAACCTTCTTCAATCTCAGGTACCCTCCCTGTGCTGGCCTAATGGATGCTGCCAAGTAATCATGACTTGTTAAGCACTTTGGGATACAGTGTACATGAAAGTCACTATTTAAAGCCAAATCCCTTCCTTTCCATAAAATACCCCTCTGGAATTGAAAATGAAATACAGAAATACAGTTCTGTGGGTTTTTGTCCTGCAGACTGTAGTCTACATTCCTGTTGGTGTGCTGTCTCATTGGCCCTTGAAGCCCTTTGCCACTACATTGAGTTTCTGGTTGGGGTAGACCTGATCTGAATGTATTTTCTTGAGGCTGATCACAAAGAAAAATGAAATGGAACGTAAACAAGGGTTCTGATATGCAGTTGGGACCAGTACATGGAGCAAAGAGGCATGCCATCCTTCCACATCTAGGCATGGCAGAGTACCAGTTGCATGGTGCCATGTCAAGACAAGAGACCGTGGCAAGAAACATTATCTAGTCCATTGCTATTACAGGTCTGCACTGTTTCTATGGAAACTATATAGTTTGCTCCCCATCTAGAGATCCAAAGGAAGATGTAGAAGAAACATGACACAATCTCTGGTATGCTTCAGGCTATTCCACTGTGTTATATTTAACAGGCCATCTTAGTGTTTCACTGATTACAGTTTACAGTTTAGTCATAAGAAGGTCCAAAAAACATGACAGAAATAGGGCCTTTCAGACTGGATTCATTCACATATCTAGAATGTGTAGTACAGTACGGTCTGCATGCCCATTGGCCCACGCTGTGGACCAATGGAACACAGCTGTACTGTACCCAGTCAGTTGGTGGCGCACGGGCGGCTTAAGTAGTGGGGAGTTGCCACCGCCACTGACCGTGGGGAGCGGGTGGTGGGTCTGAGGGCAGGTGGGGAGGGGGTACCGCTGGACCACAAGGGTTTTTTAACATACAAAACCTGCGATCGGGCTGGATATGGTCTACTGGACCACCAGGGATATTTAAAATAATTTTATCATACATATGCCTGTGGTCGGGCTGGAAGCAGTCCACTGGACCACCAGGGATATTTAAAATAATTTTATCATACATATGCCCGCGATCGGGCTGGAAGCGGTGCACTGGACCACCAGGGATACTTTAGACTATTTTTATTATACATATGCCCGTGATCGGGCGTGGGGGGGTGCGACATCGACAGACCCTGGCTCCGGAGCTCGGGTGGCCACTCACAGCTGGCGGCTGCAGTGTTGCACCCTGCAATATGGCAGCTCACCTGTGGGTGGCCGGCCCTTGCTCCTATTTTTTTGGCTCAACTTTGAGCACCAGTATGTGGAGCAAGTAGGGGTTGCACCTGCATATGCTCAGCACATCCCAGGCTGAATATTGGGATGTGCCAAGTATGGATGGGCACGCCCCCGCATCCATTACTGATGCAACCCGGTGCATCGGGATTTGAGCAGCGCAACATCCCTTTCTGAATATCGCACCGGGGCGCATCAGTTGGTTTTGCCTAGCGCAACACTTTTGCGCCATGCACAACCCCTTTGAACATCCGACCTAGTAAGTATAGTATTCCACCCACTGTTGACCATAAACCAGGTATGACTAACAGTCCGCTATATACAAACAGATGTATACACAAGAAAAGCTCCCCTCACAACATAATACTCTCTGTTCAAGGGGAAGCTAGTCTCTATATTTACTTGTCAAAAAAACAACTTTTAGAAGATTTACAGGAAGAGAGTGATCACAATGTGATCATTAAGGCCTGGGGGACTTGTTGCCTTAAGTTTGAAACTACAGAAAACTTCATGCCTCACTAGGGTCACATCAATGTTTCTACCTCATGGAACTATTGAAACTTTTTCAATACCTGTAAAGGTCCATCTGTGGCTACCTGTTACTCCTAAACCATGGAAGTGTTCTGCTGTGACATAATCCATGTTGTGTTTTGCTATTGCTCTCATGTGGTCACCAGCCCTCTCTTTTAATTTTCTCTTAGTTCACTCAACTTACCAGGCACCACAAGTACATGTTCCAAGATAAATTACATAGGTGAAATCACAAGTAATGAAACTCCTTGTGGATAATGTTGTTCCATTAACTGGATTATCAAAGGAGATGGTGTGATTGATTACATTGCAGTATTTGCATCTGGAGCACTAATGGCAACCTGCTGGTAGGCTTGATAGCCAGGTACTAGGGTGAGGGACTCATTGGAGGCTATAGGTCTCATGGTCACCTATATTGTCACAGCATATATCGGCATATATATGATGTTAGTGCAGTTGAATTGAATTGAATTGTATGTTTGTTTTTATTGTAAGTTTATTTTTATCATGTATTATTATGATTGCATTTTTTTTCCTGCATTTTTTTGCATATAGTTATTATTATAACTTCTTGGCTGACTGAGACACGGCCTCAGGTCATATGTGAAAACAAGCCTTGTCTCATTGTATTTGCCTGGTGAACACAAATTTAAGTAAGTAAATACATTGAAAAACCATATGTGGAGTCTGATTAGTAACTTGCTGCAATTTAGGTTCTGTTTGCAATATTAGCCAAGTCTTTTTAATGATATTTTCCACAGCACACACTTCAGTGCTGCAGGTAGTCATAAAGTTGAGATGATCAGATGGTAAATTTGGTCTTTTTCTCTTAGCTAATAATGGCTCCCTGTCGGTGTTCTAGGCTCTTTGCCTTGCTCTGTTTATGTCAATTGAAATGTACCCCCTGTTCTGCAAATGTTTATACAACATATCAGCATTTATGTTGAAGGCCTCCTGCATGCAGTGTTGGGCAAGTTACTTTTTTCTATTACTTTCGGAAACTTGTTCCAGGAAGCTCTGTGCAGTCACTAGCAAGGATGGAGAAGTACTAGACAAAGTAATACACCTTACAGTTACTTAAATCTTTTTATACAAAAGTAATAAGTAACTATAACAGGTTACATTTATTTGAGAGTAATAGTTTAGTTACTAGTCACTTTCAAATAAATGTAATCAGCTACAGTTATGTATTACTTTTTGTATAAAAATAAATAAGTAACTGTAACTGTAAGGTGTATTATTTTTTCTAGTACTTCTCCATCCTTGCTAGTGACTGCACAGAGCTTCCTCGAACAAGTTTCCAAAAGTAATAGACAAGATAACGTACCAACGCTGCCTGCATGCTACAGTTCTGCCTGACCTAATGAATTTGCCAGTCTGGTTGTTTTTTACTGAGTGTCAGGAACTTGCAAGAAACACAGTGTTCCTGTTGGTAGTTTTCATAAATAAGTCAGCATCAATGCCTTCTGAACTATTATTGGTGTATATCAAGAAAGGAGATGTTAGTTGGGCTCCTTGTAACAGTAAATCTGAGATTCTGATTGGTTAATTCAAGATAGTTAAAAGAGTCAGTAAGTTTGTCACTAGACCCCTGACAAATCATAAACACATCATCTATATAATGTTTCCATAACACAATTTTATCTAAAAAGACATTTGAGGCTGCATTTTACAAGAAATTTTCTTCCCAAAGTCCCATGTATAGGTTTGCGAAATGTGGCGCAAACGTGGCTCCCCTAGCTGTCCCACTAACTTGATGGTAGCATTCCCTCTAAAAAACTAAAACTGTTGCATTTCAGAACAAATTCCAACAGCTGTATACGAAATTCAGTGTGAGGTTTACTGCTAGCTGGTCTCTTTTTTAAGCAGTGTGTTAAGGCTTGCAATCTACCCTCATGGGGTACGTTTATGTACAGAGCCTCCATATCGAGGGTCACCAAGATGTCTGACTCCTTGATGTAAAGGTCTGACAAGATGGATAAAGCCTGTGTAGTATCTTTTATATGAGATCTTAATTCAGCAACAAATGGCTTGATGTGCCAATCCATGCACTGGGAAGAAGGGTTTGGTTATGGACCCAATTCCTGAGATAATCGGGCCTCTTGTGAACTTTCGATAGAAGGTAAACAGTAAGGCAAGTTGGAAATTCAGTGGTGATAAAGTTCCTGGCATAAGACTCTATTTTGAAATGCTGTGTTAATATGTGTGTCAACTAGCACTCCAAGAGCGAGTGTGCTTAGTGGTGCCGGGGGGTTCAGTGCTTGGTGTGGGGTTGCTAACCCCAAAGCAAACAAGCACTGTCCAAATAAGCCATGCACTTGTGTGATACTTCCCAGATGGATAACAAAATCACTCAGACTGCTGAAATTAAAGTTGCAAAACTTCATTAATCCAACCAGATAGACGTGTGAACAAGATACCGAGGCCAGTGTCAGTTACAGCCAACACTGAGGGTGTCCCCCCTGTGATGTTCACATATGCTGGGCGAGTGCTCCCTTCAGCTAGTCTTATCAGTTCTAGCCCATGTGCTTTTGAAAAAAATACTAATGGTGGAGTTGGGGAGGCATAAACCTGGAACTGGGCTTAAACCTCTGCTGTTGTTTCTTTGTATCAGTGCTATCACTTTTGGCTTGTTGCACATTAGCATTGTCAGGCATAACTTGCATAACTTGTAGTACCTTTTTTGTACTTGTCACTTTGGAAAAATAACAAAAATAATGTAATTCACAAGAAAAGTCAAGTATCAAAACCACAAAATTCAACATTTTACATATGAAAAAAAACTGTTCAAATACATTATTGCTAAAGTCTGTTAAGAAGTATTGATTAGCCCTGGTCTGGAAATAAGCCCAGGGTATCAGGGCTCAGCAGGGGAGAGGAGGATTAATTGCCCCATTGTATGCTCTCTACCTCTGAGGAGGGAGGGACACTGTCTTTGCAGCAATGCTGACACATGGGTGATAGCAGATGGCAATGAAGCAAGGCACCCAGGGAGAGAGAGGAGGAGGAAGATGCTGGCCGGTGACCCAGGCTAGGCACACATTGTGTAACCATGCGTCTTGGTCCCCCTCACATCCCAGCATCCTTCAGGGGATTAGAGGCAGGAAAGAGAAAAGAAGAAAAAAAAGCAGCCCTTGTGTTGGCTTGCTGAGGGGACACTGGTACATCTGTTTCAGCCCCACCTCCTTGCTGAGCCTCTTGATGTCTTCTGTGCTTGAGGGTAAATTCCTTTCACCCCATAATCCACCAGGGAAGTAAGTCAAAGCTCTGTGGAGAATGGTAAGCAAAGGTAGGTGGGAGCTGGTAGGTGATTGACAGAGGATTCTAGGGCAGAGCAGGGCTTCGGAGACAGGGGGCATAAACAATACATGTTAAAAACAAGTGTCTACTATGAATTTGGTGACAACAATTTACCCATACTACAGGTACATATTTTTTGTTCTGGGCAGCCCTCCCTTTTTGCCAACCACATCAGTCCTATCACCCTGACTTCCCTCCAGAATTTTCCTTTGTGCAGAGGCAGTGTGGCCTGAATTCTCTTCAGGTAGAGGGCCTGCAGGTGGCTGGAAGTCATCTAGTCACCTGGACCCTTTTTTCCTATTATCTCCCTTCCCCAGAGAGGAGTGGGTGTGCAGTGCCACCCAAGACAGCCCCATGCATGCTTCCATGTATAGAACAGCAGCAGCAGCCAACACTCCTCCCCATCACTGACATGGCAGACCCTAGTTTTGATGCCCCCAGCCAATGCTAGACGCCACACTAATACCGGGTGCCATAACCCACCCTCACTAGGAGAGGAGAGCAGTCCTCCAGACATTGTATCCTCTCCCTCCCCAGCCAACCCCCAGTGACCTAGATTGACTCTGGAACCCAGGTTGCCAGTGAGATGGCATGTGAAGTGTCCAGTACCTTTACTCTCCATGCCACTGGGTCAGCTACAGGTACATTATTCAATCTGAAGCACAAGGTGCATGGAGCTACAAGTTTATATGTGCTGTGAGAGTTGTCTTATGGTAGGAAAATTATCAGTTGCGTAATAGCATCCCCCTGAGCCCAATTCTGATGCATGACTAGAACCCATGACTTTCTGGCATAGAGACAGATGTGCTACCAACAGAACCACGCTGGCACATTACAGCTATGTAGCAAAGTAACACCTGCTACCCCCTTAGACCTGACAACACTAGCTGTTTTATCCTAATCTGAACAATAAAAGGGCACATTTTACATATTTAGGAAAAATGATACCCCCTTGACAAAACCGATACCACTCTGAAAATGTTTTAGATCTGCCCCATCCTGTTCTATGAGAGACAAGTGTTACAGCACATATAAACTTCCTATAAATCACTTGAGTTAGTTACAGTAGAGTGGTTTAAAATATTTTTATGTCCCATTCTTTCATTTAAAGAAGTGAATATAATGCTCCTCCCCATCTCTGAAGGGAAACACTCCACTTTAATGTGTCACATGAGATGGCAGCTGTGCACAGGATAGGAAGAGCTGCTGCTTTCAGTACTGATTGGCTGAAATCACATACATGGTTTATAAATAACTGACAGCACAGCCTCCTCAAATACCCTATCAACCAAACGTGGAACTTCCAGTCATTCTTCTGGGATGTGGTGTTGGGGAGCTCTGTGTAAGTTTACTGGAAATGTTTGGTTTAAGACTCTGGTTTGGTGGTTTAGTAATACCTGTTTTTTACCTAATCTGGTAGTGATCAGGGCCTGCTGCAGTTCATATCCTGTTTCTATTTCCATTTTTATCAAGCTGAACTGGGTTGGGGGGACACAGGGGGAAATTATAAGGAGAGGATGGAGAAAAAGATTTGGGTATAACCAATAAACGTATGTAACAACATATGTAATATCACAATGAATTTAGAGTGCCCTTTCCTCCTAGAATAGGAGAACTGTGTATTCCACTGGCATAGGACATGAGTGAATTTTACTATACTGAGGAGTTCGGTTTTAGTGCGTTGATATGTTTCGGTTTCAGTGTATTGATATGTTAGACACATAGTACACAGGATTACAGAGGGTTACATAGGGTGGAGGAGCAAATGGAGACCTCCTCAGTCTACATTGTTGCCCCAGATAGTCAGCGTTTGCATTACTGCTCAGTGATCATATGCTGCTCAGCTGTCATACCCTTCCCCCTCACAGAAGAAATGCTAAAATGTTAACGGTAATACCTGTCATTTGGCTAACAGAAAATTATTCACACATGCCTTTGAATCCACATACTATTGCTTTCTTCGTGAGGTGACGTGACACATACCTGAAAAAGCAGAAGCCTGCTGTGTGGCTTTAAAAGCTTGCACAAATAATTCTGTTAGTCTAATTAAAGGTGTCAACACCAGCTTAGCTGCATCCATTTGATTTTATAATTTTTGGCCAGGAAAGACACACAAAGCTGAGGCTTGTTTCCAGGTGCATCCTAAGAGCACAAGAAAGTTAAGCGACTTGCCCATGGTCAGGTTAAGTGACTTGCCCATGGTCACACAGTATGTAAGTGGTGGCTGTGGGATTCAAACCTATGTCTGCAGGTTTGTAGCTCAGTGCTCTTAACCACTATGCTATACTGCCTTCCATACTGAGGGAGAATCTATACTGAGGAGGTACAAGAGCTTGATAAGCTTAGGGTGGACAAGGCGATGGGACCTGATGGCATACATCCCAGGGTACTAAAGGAGCTAAGGGTGGAACTAGCAGAGCCATTATCAGAACTGTTTAGTGAGTCTCTGAGCACAGGAGCTGTCCCAGAATACTGGAGAAGGGATCATGTGATCCCGCTCCACAAGAGTGGTAGCAGGGAGGAGGCAGAGAACTACAGACCAGTCAGTCTTACCTCAGTAGTGGGCAAGATTATGGAGGCACTCCTTAAGGACTGGATAGTGCAACACCCGGAATCCACAGGAGCACAGGATCCAAGACAGCATGCATTTACAAAAGGAAGGTCCTGTCAAACTAATCTCATAGAGTTCTTTGACTGGGTAACCAGAGTGGTGGACCAAGGGGGAGCAGTTGATGTCACCTACCTTGACTTCAGCAAAGCTTTCAATACTGTTCCACATAGAAGATTGATTAATAAGCTGGGTAGGCTCGGGGTGGGTCAGAAGTTGGTCAACTGGGTGGCAAACTGGTTGATGGGCAGAAGACAGAGTGGTGGTAAATGGTATACAGTCAGAAGAGATTCAAGTCACAAGTGGAGTACCTCAGGGATCAGTACTGGGGCCAGTCCTCTTCAATAACTTCATCAGTGGCATTGCAGAGGGACTGGACGGAAAGGTTTGTCTGTTTACAGATGACACCAAGATCTACAACAGAGTAGATGATCTAGATGGGGTCGGCAGAATGAGAAGAGGTCTGGATAAACTAGAAAAATGGTCAGAAGAGTGGCAACTGGGGTTTAACACAAAGAAATGCAAGATCATGCACGTAGGGAAGAGAAATGCTAAAGCCACCTATAGGTTGGGAGGGGAGTTGCTGGCAGTCACAAGGGAAGAAAGATACTTGGGCATCATCATCACTGATGACCTGAAATCATCCAAGCAGACCACTAAAGTAGTAGGTAAGGCTATGGGGATGTTGGGGTGTATTAGTAGGGGTATCACAAGTCGGAAGAGGGAGGTAATAATCCCTCTTTACAAGACACTGGTTAGGCCCCATCTGGAGTACTGCGTGCAGTACTGGAGGCCACACCTTCACAAGGACATTAACCAAATTGAGGCAGTCCAGAGAAGGGCAACCAAAATGGTGCAGGGACTGCATCAGAAAACATATGAGGACAGATTAACGGAGCTCAATATGTATACCCTAGAGCAAAGGAGGGAGAGAGGTAATATGATCGAAACATTCAAACACCTTAAAGGCATTAACAAGGTGAAAGAGTCTAACATGTTTCAATATAAGAAAAATAGCAGGACAAGAGGACACAGCATGAGATTAGAGGGAGGCCGATTAAGGGGTAATGTGAGGAAGTTCTTTTTCACAGAAAGGGTGGTAGATGCATGGAATGGCCTACCTCAGGAATTGGTGGATATGAATACAGTGCAGGTCTTCAAACAGGCATGGGATAGGCATAAGGGAGCAATACAGATGAGTATGACTCAATCAATCAACCAATCAATCAAATCTTTATTTATCCAGGCGATCACCATTGAGCAAGCTCATTTACAAGTTGGACTTGCTGTTGGCAGGGAAAATTGTACAGTTACATATAAATATACATAATACAAAAGGAACAACATGTTTACAATACTGATAGGAGCAGAGTATTTACATTCCAAGTCACATGTACAAGAAAGATATACATAACACAACCCGAACGTAATAGCATATATATATATATATATATATATATATATATATATATATATATATATAGTTCCCACTGGAGCAGAATGTGTATGGATGTCATATACAAACCATAGAAGAAAAAAAGAAAGATTATTTATATTCCTGTCCAGCAGAAACACGTTACAGGCCTGGATGGAAATTCCTAAGCTATGGAGGTGTGCATAACAGTGTGTAAGCCTTAGGTAAATGTGGCAGAAGGGAGTGGTGAATAAGAGGGATGCAGAAGGTGCTGAGGGCAAGTGGGGCAGAGGAGGGGGGAGTAGTAGTGGCAAGGGCCGATTTGGATAAGCAGCTGGGACTAGTGTTGAAGAAGAGAGGAACAATAGTCAAGCTGCTAGGAGCGATAGAAGCAATTACAGATTTCAGCAAACGTTTTGTCATAGAGGGTCTTAAAGAAGGCAGGACTGACAGGTGAGCTAAGTCTCAACGATTTTTGTATCCTATTCCAGAGAGTAGGCAGGGCATAGCTTATGGCGGCTCTTCCAAAGCGAGTGTTGGCCCTTGGGACATTCAAAGAAATCTTCGATTGACTTCTTAAGGAATAATTCTTAATAGGACTAAAGGGGAGACAGTCAACAACATATTGTGGGAGTGTGTTGGTAAGGGCTCAGAGTGTCCATAGGGCTGCATTTCTGTAACGCCTGTACTGAAGGGAGGGCCACCCTATGGCTGCATATAAAGAGCAGTGATGTGTGGAGTATGGGAGGCCAGTTATAAATCTCAGTGCTGTATGATATAATACATCCAGTTTTGTAAGATATGAGGCAGGGCAATGGCCATAAATGAAGTTGTCGCAGTCAATTAATGAAAGGAATGTAGATTGGACAAGCTGTCTTTTTGCGTCTGTGGTCAAGAGGCGTTTAATTCTGAAAAAAAGACCAAGTCTCTGCCTCAGTATTTTCAGCAGTTCTTCTGTGTGTTCCACAAAAGAGAGTTTGTTGTCTAGCCAAATACCAAGGTATTTGAATTTAGTCACAAATTCAAGATTTTCTCCTAATAAGGTAGAGATTGATGGTAATGGACTAGCGACAGCAGAGTAAGCCCGGCCTGATGGTGAGAAAAGAATGGCCTTGTTTTTTTTTTTGCATTTAGTAGTAACTTTTTGCTAAGGAGCTGGTACTGCAGAGTATTAAAGTCAGCTTGTAACTCAGCGCAGGCAGCTTCAGGAAACTCCCAGCTTAAGTAGAGCACCATGTCGTCAGCAAAAAATGAATACTGGCATCTTTGATGCCTACGTCCAGGCTGTTGATATAAATGGCAAACAGTAATGGGCCCAGTATGGAGCCCTTGGGGACACCTCTTTTTATCGATTTAAGTGAAGAAATCTCTCCATCAGCCTTAATTTGTTGCTGTCTATCAGAAAGGTAGTCTTGGAACCATCCCAGTGTGGTTGAGCCAATGCCTATAGTTTTTAAGGTGGAGAGGATCAGGCAGTGGTCGACAGTGTCGAAAGTCTTACTGAGGTCCAGAAACATGGCACAAACAAATTTTTTGTTGTCTAGGTCCCGTTGCCGATCATTAGTAACTTTTGCCAGTGCCGTAATTGTACTATGCTTAGCTCTAAAGCCAGACTGCATTGGGTTGAGTAGTGTAGCATTGTCTAAGAAAGATCTCAGCTGCATATGCACAATTTTTTTCCAGAAGTTTTGAAAGTATGGGAAGAAGGGAGATTGGTCTATAGTTATTTCAGTCACAGGGGTCCCCTGCTTTAAACAGGGGAATGATGTGAGCAGTTTTCCTTGTCTTGGGGATGGAGCCTTGTGCTAGGGACAGATTGAATAGGTGTTTTATAGGTGTAGCAATTATAAGGTATGCTACTTTCAAGAAATATGGGTTGAAAGAGTCGGCCCCAGCATTTTTTTTAGTATCTAGTCATAGAAGAAGATCTTCAACTTCTTTTATGGTGGTAGGTGAAAAGGACAAGTCCATGTTATTGCTACTTGGTTCTGAAGGCTGGGTGTTGGTCTGAGGAAGAAGGCTACTTACAGGTGCGTTATCAAACGCCAGGCCAGCAGTGGTGAAGTGATTGTTGAAAGCCTGCAGTATCTCTAATTTATCGTTAATGATAATATTATCAGTGGTAATTTTGGAAGGAAGCGCACTTCCTGGAGAGTGGCCAGATAGCTCTTTTATGGTGGACCAGAACTTGGTAGGGCAGTTTGACGCAGAAAGTAACTCGGTTTGGTAAAAGTTGGCTTTGGCCTCTCTGACCAACTTAGTACAGACGTTTCTAGATGCCCCGAAGAGACACCAGTCTGCGTCGGCACGAGATTTACGTGCCTTTTTCCAGAGGTAATCTTTTTTGAGTAAGGCAGCCTTCAGATTCAGTGAGAACCAACGACAGCTTCTGGCTTTTATTCATGCTTTAACCAGGGGAGCATGGCTGTTTCGGGCGCTGGATATGATTTCATGAAGAACGTCATAGGCATCACTCACTGACTTAGCCAGGTAGAAACTCTGCCATAGCAAAGAGTTTTTTAGATCATTGAAGTATGCAATAGGACCGAAGTTCCATCTGGATCTTTTAGTGGAAAACTTTGATGTAGCTAGAGGTTTGGTAACAGTTCTTATGCCACCAATAAAGCAGTGGTCACTAACATCTGCTAACAGGATACCAGCATGGGAAAAGGAATGAGGTCTGTTAACAAGGAGAACATCCAAGAGGGTGCTTCTCATTGGATTTTTTTTGTTGATGCGAGTAGGCTCAGTAACAAGTTGAGTGAGCCCATGACAGTCGCAGAATTGTTTCAGGTGTAATGAGACCTTAGTCAGCCAAACATAGTTAAGATCACCTAGTATGATTGTTTCCATTGGGGTAGTATCCAGGTGGGATGACAGGTGTGTCAGAAGTTGCGGTCCTGCTGCTGGCGGTCTATAGCAGCCTATGATGCGGAACGCCACTGATGGGGAAAGCTCAACTTTAAGAGACAGGCATTCAAATCCACAGGCAAAGGAGGTAGCATCTAATATAGATACTGAGAATTTGTTTTAACATAAATGGCTACTTCTCCACCCTGGCCTGCCTGTCGGTTCTGAAGAGGAGGTAGTTAGGATGTGTACCTCTCTGTCTGGGTTGAACGCCTGGAGCCATGTTTCCAAAAGCACGAGTACGTCTGGTGCAGTATGAATAATCCAAGCCTGGACTGAATCGAGCTTCTTTAAATGACTACACATGTTAATAAGCAAGAAGCTAATTCCTTTCAAAGCTGTGAGTTCAGAAGGAGATGAGAGCACTTTCATAGGGCCAGGGTTAACTACGACGTCACCTGAGCATAGGAGTAGAAGAAGCACAATTTTCCTCAGGGCAGCAAGGAGAAGTTTAAAAGCACGAGTCTTTCTACATCTGGTATAGGTTTGAGTACATGGGTCCAAAGACTGAATCATCTTATTGTGCTGCCCTACGGATACATATTCTAGGATCCATGCAGAATAGCACCAAGCCATGCCTAGTTTGAATGGATAGGGTATAGGATCATGTAGAGGATATTGGTTAGCAGTTCCACTTCGAGGAGATTCCACAAACTGTGAGGGGATCAAAGGCGTACAGTGGCAGCATAATTTGTTCATAGTGTTGGTATGTGGGGAGACTAGCATGGCAGAGCATGCACCTTTGTTGGACTCAATTCTGTCAGATTGCCTAACCACATAGGGTATTATACAAAGGCTGGCGAATAAGTGTAGCCAAACAAGACCTGTCATGGTTGCCCTTTATGTAAGTAAGGAGCGTACTGCAGTAGCTTCTGCTACCTAAGTTATATAGGTCCCAGGGGTCGTTGTTCCATATGAAACTGTTTGGGGAAGTTTAAAAATGGAGTAACACAAGATAAATGTATACCGCCCTCGGCTAGAGAAAGGAGAGAGTAGCTCGAATTAATAGTGGGGCAACACAAAGTCTAGCAGTCTGAGTGAAAACAGCTCAATTAGCAACTGAAAAGCCTGCGATTTCCTTGGTGCCTTGCAGTCTGGAGAGAGCTACAAAGTCATGAAGGGGCTGTAACACTTGGTTGCTGGGAGCATTTTTAGACAATAATCACAGTTTTTTAGCAAATCAGTCACAGTTCAGTAATTTGTAGTACAATTTTCAAGTACAATTGTGCCTTAGTAAGACAGGATAGGCCATTGACAGAGTACAGGCCTATGGCACATTCATAAGGTAGAAAAATAAATGGGCAGACTGGATGGGCCTTGCGGTCCTTATCTGCCATCGACTTCTATGTTTCTATGTTTCTATGTATGCTTTTGAAGTTGAATCAGGGTGCTCATTTCGGGGGGAGGGGGCTGCATGTGGCTGGAAGCAATCTAGCTGTCCAGACCCTTTTTTTTCCCTCCTATTGTCTCCCTTTGCAGGGCAGGAGTGGGTGTACAATGCCACCCAAGACAGCCCCACGTAAGCTTCCATGTGCAGGATGGCAGTGGCCACCACTCATCCCCACCATTCCTGACCTTACAATCACTGGTTGCTATGCCCCCAGCCAACACCAGGGTCCAGGCTTGCACTGGGCACTGTAACCCACCCTCACTGGGAGAGAAGAGCAATCCTCTGGATGCTCTGTCCTCTCCCTCCCCAGCCAAACCCCAGTGATCCAGCTGGATCACCCAGGGTGCTGGCGAGGCAGCATGTGAGGTATCCAGCACCTCTGACCTCCATGCCACTGGGTCAGTTACAGGTACGTTATTCGACCTGAAACACAAGGTGCACGGAGCTACAAGTTTATATGTGCTGTGAGAGTTGTCTTACATGCATACATACATATATACATAATGCCGGCAGATAAGAACCTATATGGCCCATCTATTCTGCCCAGTATTACCCCTGCTACTGAGCTCCCCCCATCCCCAGATCTTACTCATTCTTTCTTCTGCCCCAGGATTCCCATGTGCCTATCCCATGCGTGCTTGAAACCCAATACTGTTTCTGTCTCTACCACCTCCTCCGGTAGATCATTCCAAGCATCCACCACCCTCTACATGAAAAAGTACTTCCTCATGTTACCCTTAAAAAGTCTACCTTCCAGCTTCTTACTGTGACCCCTAGTTGCTGAACATCCTTTCATTTGAAATAGGCTCCCCCTCTGTGTCTTGTAAAAACCTTTTAGATATTTCAACATCTCGATCATATCCTCCCTGTCTCTCCTGTCCTCCAGGGAGTACATGTCTTATGGTAAGAAAGTTATCTTGCCCAGTTTGGGCAAGAGGACTGCAAAGCTAAGTGGTTATGTTGCCAAAACTGTGCCAGATGCTCCTATACCACTAGCAGATCCAGCTATTTATTTATTTTTGTTTGGCCAGGAAATGAGGGCTAAACATTACTGCCTAATTTCAGCCTCCTCCCAGGGTGGGGGTGGGGGGGGGCAGATGCAAACCAACTGAAATTAAACCACATTAAGCTGTTGGTAGTATTTTTGTTAAAGGGGTGAATTTGACCAGGACACCACAGAGATTCTCCTACCATTCTTGACAAGTGTCTCCAAGGAAAAGCAATGCTCACAGTACAGACTTGGTGCCAGCAAATTAAAAATTCAGGATAAGCAAATGAAAACCAGCACTCCTAGTATCAGTGTTGAATTTATATTTTTACTGTGCAAAACAAATTAGTTTTCATCTACAGTACCTCTTAATATGACTTTAATGAGAACTCATATTAAGAGGCACTGTACATGCAGACAAATTTATTTTGCACAGTAAAAATATAAATTCAGCACTGATACTAGGAGTGCTGGCTTTCATTTACTTATCCTTCTTGAGAAGTGCCATGGGATCTTTAATGCCCACTTGAACAACTACTAGAAGAGGAAGATGGGACCTCGGTTTATCGTCTCATCCAGAAGGAAGGCACACCCGGACAGTATAGCACCCCCCCCCCACCAGTATTGTACTGCACTCAGGTGCTAGTTTTTTTAAGGTATTAGTCCAGTCCCAATGTTGCATTAAAACCCATGACCTTTTGGCACAGAGGCAGATGTGCTACCAACTGAAACATGCTGACACGTTTCAGCAATATAACGAATTGTCACCCACCGCCCTCTTAAGCTTGAAAACAGTAGCTGTTTTATCCTAAGGTTAACATTAAAAGGTCACATTTTACATTTTTAGTGAAAATGCTACTCCCTGTACAAAACTGCCACCACCATGAAAAAATGTTATATCTTCTCTGTCCTATGCTATGAGACAACTGTTACAGCATATATAAACTTACTATAATAACTGGTGTGTGCTTTTTCCCATAAGGGAACCCAGTTGTAATTTTCCATTATAACCAGCTGGTTATAATGGCAAACATGTGCCAGGCTTCCCTTGGACCATGCATGTGCCTGTGAGTTGCCAGTCTTCTGTTATTCCACGACTTTCATTGGAGCAATTCCAAATGACCACAGACTTCACCAGCCCTTGCAGTCTGCGATAAGTTTATTTTTTCCCCTACTGACCATTAAACAAAAAAAAAGGAAAACGAATTGAAAACGTTCACCTATCCTCATGCGTGAGCCAGCGGGTCTCCCCACCTCTTCACGCAGGATGGACACCACAGTTCCAAAGCCGCCACTTGGTGGTAAGTTGAACTATGTAAAAACAGAAAAATTCAGAAGTTTTTAAACAATTTCTTTTAGTACATCTCCATTGCTTTCTCCGTGAAACAAGTGGAGCACTGTAACTAGTGGCAGACCGCAGACTGTGCAGAATCCCGACTGGTCCGCGGCTGCCTGAACACCAACCTGTTTGCTGATTTAATTTGTGTAATTGTTGAGGTGAAAAAGCACATGCCAGCAGTTATATAAAATAAAATACGGGGTGGTTGTGTAAAACTTGATTTTATACACACCCTCGTTGTGGGATGAATTTCATAAACCCCTTGGGCATTTATGTAGCATCCCACAATGTGTGTGTGTAAAATATCATTATACACACCACCCTATACTTTATTCTCTATATAAATCACTCGAGTTAGCTACAGCAGGGTGATTTAAAATATGTTTATGTTCCATTCTTTCATTTAAAAAAGTGACTGGAATGCTCCTCCCCCACCTTTGAAGTGAAATGCTCCACTTGAACATGCTGCACGAGACAGCAACTGTACACGGGATAAGAGGAGCTGCTGTTTTCAGTGCTGATTGGCTAAAATCTCATAAGTGGTTTATAAATAACTGACAGCACAGCCTCATCAATTATCCCCATCAACCAAACTTGTAACTTCCAGTCACTCTACTGGGATGTGGTGGTGGGGAGGTCTGTGTAAGTTTACTGGAAATGTTTGGTTTAAGATTCTGGTTTGGTGGTTTAGTAATACCTGGTTTTTACCTAATCTTGTAGTGATCAGGGCCTGTTGCAGCCCATATCCTGTTTCGATTTCCATTTTTATCAAGCTGAACTGGGTGGGGGGGATAGGAGGAAATAATGGGGAGGATGGAGGAAAAAACTAGATTTGGATATAATCAACAAACATATCTCTAATATCACAATTTAGAGTGCCCCTTCCTCCCAGAACATGAGAACTGTGTATTCCACTGGCATGGGACATGTGTGAATTATACTATACTGAGGAGGTCGGTTTTAGTTGGTTGATATGTTAGATACACAGTACACCGGATTACAGAGGACTACATAGGGAGCAGGAGCAAATGCAGACCTCATTCAGTCTAGGTTGCTTCCCCGAATAGTCAGTGTTTGTATTACTGCTCAGTGATGGTACTTTGCTCAGCTAACATACCCTTCCTCCTCATAGAAGCAATACAAGAAAGTCCATGGTAATACCTGTCATTAGGTTAACAGAGAATGATTCACTTGTGCCTCTGACTCCACGTACCACAGCTGAGGTGATATGACACATACCTGAAAAAGCAGAAGCCTGTGTGGCTTTAAAAGCTTTTGCAAATAATGCTGTTAGTGTAATTGAAGGTGTCACCACCAGCTTAGTTGTATTCATACTGAGGAGGTATGCTTCTGAAGTTGATTCTGAAGTATTTATTTACTGGGTTTCGATAACTGAGTAGGCACACTGAAACAGCATATCCCCCTTTCAGGGGTGACCCAGAGTTAATTACAAAGAGAAATGAACATTAGACATTTTGGTGTACATGCATAGGCAGAAACTGTAACAAAGCATACGAAGTTCTGATACAGGGGGCTGGATTTTCAAAGGGCTGCGAATGCCACAAGCCCCAGGGGCACCATACATATGACTGGTGCACAGAGCTTGTGGCATTCTTCTGGCTGGCGAATTGGATTTTTGATCCCATGTGCCAATTGTCGCCGATCAGACCAGACTTTTCTGGTGTAGCTTGCAGCAGTCTCAGGTACCCTTTTTACAGGGCCTGTGCCAAATATTTGGCACAAGCTGCCATAAACTGGAAAAAGTGTCATAAGTGTACCTGAGCTTCCAGAATTGGGCATACTGTGTGGCAATGTTGTTGGTGCAGCTGTGTCAACAAACTGGTTTGAAGCAGGGCTTAAAGCAAGCTCTGTGTCACCCTTTGTGAATCTGGCCCAGGTAAACAAAAACAGTAGTAAGTTACTTACGCAATAATGCACGAGAGGGTGTGGGTTGTGCTGGGATAACCTCATGCCTGGGTGGTTGGGCACGAGGCTGCAGGCCGAGTATCCAATGTCCCAGAAGTGAGGTTATCCCAGCACAACCCACACCCTGGAGTGCATTATTGCTATTACACAATGGCTCATTGTTATACAAAATAAAAAAATGTTTTTAGTAGATTTTTACTGTGGCAATATACCTTTGTTTCTGAAGAGATCCAACAATACAATACAGTGAGGTTGTGCTGGGATAACCTCACTGTGCCAGGGATATACTGACCAATCTGAGTCCAGGAAATGTTCTTGCCATTGTATAATCAGAGACAATGCAGATGACATAATTTGGACCTACAGGAATGGGGCATCTTTTCTAGTAATTTATTCCCGTTTAACAGGTTCATTCTGTTAAAATATCATTTCTGTCCTTCTTATAATAACAGGGCTATAGCCTTGGGTTCGGTTGGGCAGTGAGTAACACTTGTTATGTGCACCCAAGCTGTTTAAAACAGCAGTATTTGTTAGTTGATGAAAAATGTAATCATATCTTTTTTTTTTTTAATTTATTTTATGTGATTAGAGCTGTTTCTCCCTGCTGCCGCCTCCTCCTGATTTCAGGGTCTGATCCAGTGACCTCCCAGCCTCATTTGCTGCCCCCTCCACTGTTGAGGCTGGTGCTGATCAGCATGACACAGGGTCCTAGAGTAGTGGCAGCCAACATGCGTGGCGGCAGGGAGGCATCGGTTTTTCTCACCGGTTTTCTCTCTATTCCCCCCCTCCCGGACAACCAGCACAGGTCATGTATTACCATACACAGCCCCTTGACATACATATTATAAAATGGGTTTGAAAAATTGTGAAACCTTACTGACTGAGGACCATTTTGACCAACGTTGTTATTTCAGCACAACAGCACTGGCTAAAGAGCCAGCAGCTTCTTCACAACAAAACCAGGATTAACCACAAAACCTTAACTGCCATCACAAACATGGCTGCCACCTTGTCTCACCTAAAACCTTCAACTAGTCTCTAAAAATAAAACTGCTTAAAATTTAAAGAAATATAGTTAAATTTTAATTACCACATGGTCCTCTTCTTGCATCCATACATGCTATTTGCCCTCTTAATTGTCTTCTTACACTCACATACATACATTTACAAATGAAGTACAACAGTACTTACAGCTTTAATTTCTGGTGGTTTTTTTGCTGACCATGAAAAATCCCCCTGCTATCATTACTTGCTTACCAGGGAAATCCCTGCCTTTTAACATAATACAGCTACTACAGAAGCCCTGGTTCCATCTGAAGCCTTCTGTTATGTGAGTGAGGGGGCGAACATTCTGCCAGAAGAACTGGGCAGAGATTTGAATTGTTGCATTCCATCCATTGTAAACATTCCATCTACTGAGTGTTGGAAAGATAGAACAGAAACAAGGTGGGGAAAGGGATGAAATAATATAAAGATGGAGGAAAGGTGAGGAAACAGATAAATGATGTGAGCATGGGAAAATAGTTTAAGGTGCTAATTTGAAAAAAAATGTGTTTAGCTGTGCATTAAATTTGAAACTGAGATGGCATGCTAAATGTTGGGATGTGCTGGGTCTATTTTGTTGGTGTGAATGAATGAATGACTAAAACAATCATTAAAATGCTTAGCATTATTTGATTTTTGTGTATTTTTTCACCCCCAGAAAAAAAATCTTGGACCCATTTTATTAGTGTAATAAGACATTCCAGGGTATACTGTATGATTTGTGGTGGAATATGGCACTTCTCAGGTGATTAAAGGCACTTAGCAATGCCTCATGCCTCACAGCACATCTGAGATATGCCATTAACCCAACACAATGCACAACCCAACACAATGCATACCCTGCCATGTCATATTACTTAAGCGATGCCCTGTGCATATACAAACTCCCTCAGCACATCAAAGGGTAGCTACATGCCTGAGGGACCCCTTTCCCTGGCTAGGAGTGCTGCTATGTTGCAGCATCACTGCAGCCCCTGGCTGCTGATTGATTCCCTGAGTCTTTTGCAAACCTGCATCACCATCAAGGAAGCATGTAGTGGTTCTGCTTGGCCATCGGGCAGCCCCAGCATTAATATAATTCTACCATAATTAGGGTCATCCATATATTTTTATTTCTCTCAGATGTTTTGAAACCAGCTCTTATTAGTAATTGTATAATTAATGACTTAAGTCATTAAAGATGGCTGCAACTAGCCATTTTTAAAAATCCCTTCCTTGAGGTTTCTTCTTAACTTCACATCCTGGATTCGTATGAGTGATATATTATGTATTTATTTGTTTATATATTTATGTAAGTATTGGTAACCGGGAAAGGAATACTAAGCCAAGGCTCATTTCCAGGTGTGACCCAGGGGATGGGGGATTAGGGGGAGACCAGAAGAGTTATATTTGCATCATTACAAAATATATACAGTACACTCTCACATACATAGTGAGAAAACAAACCATTTACATTCCATTACAAAATATATTCCAACATTCCAACTGGAGGGAGGTAGGTCGGTGGGTGCGGTGTTCATGGACCTTTCCAAGGCCTTCAGCACCGTCGCTCATGGTCTGCTGTGTGACAGACTTGCAGAAGTAGGCCTGTCAACAGAAGTAGTGGGATGGTTTTTATCCTACTTACAGGACTGCTCCCAGCAGGTTTTTGTGGATGCTCACCTCTCTGATAGTGTTTCTATTTGGAGGGGTGTGCCACAAGGGTCAGTTCTGGGGCCAACTTTATTTTTGATATACATAAATAAAGTAGTGGAAGTGGCAAATAATTCTAATCTTAGGCTTTATGCCGATGACACCGTTTTGAGTGCAAATGGCTTGAACTTAGAACAAATGGAAAGAAATCTTCAAAGGGATTTTCTAACACTTTGTACATGGATTAAGGAATCGGGTTTGGTTACGAATTATAAAAAAAATAAATCCATGGTTTTCAGGAAAAAAGAAATACGAAAGACTACTGTTGCCCCTTATATTAAAATACTGACTGATGACGGTGCCCAAATAGCTCAAGATACAATGTACAGATATTTGGGTGTCTGGTTAGACGAAAGTCTGATTTTGACTATTATATTGAAGACACTATAAATAAGGTAAACAAGCGACTGGGAGCTTTTAGGCGCTCAAAATCATGCTTGAATAAGCAAATGAGATTAGCAGTTGTAAATCAACTTTTACTTCCAGTTATGGATTATGGATGCCATGTATATGGTTTTGCTCATAAGAAAAGTCTGGTGAAAGTTGATACGATGTATAATAGACTCGCAAGGCTTATATTGGGAAAAGAAATGGGCTCACACCACTGTACTTTCTTTAATGAACTTGGTTGGTTAACCCCGACTCACAAAAGGAAGTTGCAATAGGCAAATTTAACTCACAAAGTTTTATCTATGGAAAGGCCAATTTACTTGTTTGAAAAATTAGAAAAAATACGGCATCATTATAATCTGCGCCAGCCACCATTATGACGATTTATTCCTCCAAAACTAATAAATAAATATAGTTCTATGCATTTCCCAGCTATTATGTTTCTAATATGGAACTCAGTAAATAAAGAATCTATAGTAAATCAGACTGATGTTAAAATATTTATGAAGGAGTTAAAGCATGAATTGAGTGTACACTGTATGTGCACCGATTAGAATGTAGATGTAATGTTGATGTAAATGATGATATGATATTTGTTATATTTGTTACTGTCTTTGTATTCTATGTCATATTGAGAATGAACAGGAGCATCTATAATATAGGACTTGTCCTAAAGAGGTTTTATACCAGCTTATCCTGTATAAAAAATAAAGATTTTTACTACTACTACTACATATACAGTACAATTTTAAAAACATAGTGAGAAAACAAACTGAGATGATAATGTTGATAATATTTACATTTACATAGTAAAAGTAGGACTACAGTTTCAGGACCATGAACGGGAGCAGTGTCAGCATAGTTTGTACAGGCAGGATCAGGGAAGGTGGTGTGTGGGGGAAGAGGGAAAATAGAGGGGAGCAGGACTGTGAGAGGAGTAAAAAAGAGGGGAGAGGGACTGGGGCTGAGGAGGTGGGACAGAGGAGGAGGGATGGGGCAGAAGGATGAGGGGGTAGCAGGCAGAGCGCCTGGAGGGTTGGAGGGGCAGTGAGTGGGCAGAGGGTCACGAGGGAGAGAGAGGCAGGAGCATCCTGTGGGAAGGGACGGGGGGAAGATGCATTTAAGGCAGTGTAGGGATGGTGAAACCACACATTTCTACTGGTAAATAGCACAGCACCACACCAAAATGTTTAATTTAGTGATAGTGAGCATGGCCAGAGATCAGGGACTTTTCAAATCTTTAAAACCCCATGGCCAGGATATTCGTAGGTCTGGATTAGTGCCCACTAAATATTTGCTCCAGGAGATAACCAGTGCCTGGAGCAAACCAGTGGAATGTCTGAACATGTTACAGTACTTAGCGATTGCTAAAGGTATGTTCCAATATACCAGCCTGGCACTAACTGGATTGTGATCACAAACCTCTGCCCCCTACTGGCTATAGGAGGTATGTTGCCAATAGGGTGTTCTGGGGATTGTGGTCGCAGTTGGGCTGTTGGGGCCCACTAATGGCAATTGCTTCACTGTAGAACACTGCCATATTCTTACCTGAAGCTGCAAATGACTAGGGACACTGGTTTACCAGGATTGAAAAAGGGCAAATTCCATTTTGCACATTGTAAAAAATGGTATTGTCACCGGTGTCTCCTAAGTCAAAATCCGTTTTTACTGGTGTTAGTTTTTTTGTACTTTATTTAACAATTTTTAACTCTGCTAACATACATTTTAGCAATTTTGACATCCACTATTGTACATCCATCCATCCTTGTACCAATTTAGTTATTTTAGGTACAAGATGTGATGGCAGCAGCAACACTACAGCCCTCATCCCTCAGGTGTGATGGAAGCAGCACCACAGCCCCCATCCCTCAGGTGCGATGGCAGCACCAACAGCATTATGCCTCCCATCCCTCCAGTGTGATGGCAGCAGTAACAGCACCACAGCCCCCCTCCCTCAGGTGTGACGGAAGTAGCAGCAGCACTGTGGCCCCCATCCCTCAGGTGCGATGGCGGCAGTACTACATTCCCCATACCCTTAGGTCTGATGGCAGTATCAGCACTATTGTCCTCATCCCTCAAGTGTGATGGCAGCAGTAATACGTTCCCCATCCCTCAGGTGTGATGGCAGTATCAGGACTATTGCCCTCATCCCTCTGGTGTGATGGCAGCAGTACTACATTCCCCATCCCTTAGGTGTGATGGCAGTATCAGCACTATCATCCTCATCCCTCTAGTGTGATGGCAGCAGTAATACGTTCCCCATTCCTCAGGTGTGATGGCAGCAGTATTATGTTCCCCATCCCTTAGGCGTGATGGCAGTATCAGGACTATCACCCTCATCCCTCAAGTATGATGGCAGCAGTACTACATTCCCCATCCCTCAAGTGTTACGGCAGCAGTACTATGTTCCCCATCCCTCAGGTCTTACAGCAGCAGTACTACACTCCCCATCACTCAGGTGTGATGGCAGTATCAGAACTATTGCCCTCATCCCTCAGGTGTGATGGCAGCAGTATTATGTTCCCCATCCCTCAGGTGTTACAGCAGCAGTACTACATTCCCCATCACTAGGTGTGATGGCAGTGTCAGGACTATTGCCCTCATCCCTCAGGTGTGACGGCAGCAGTACTATGTTCCCCATCCCTCTGGTGTTACAGCAGCAGTACTATGTTCCCCATCCCTCTGATGTTACAGCAGCAGTACTGCATTCCCCATCACTCAGGTGTGATGGCAGTATCAGGACTATTGCCCTCATCCCTCAGGTGTGACAGCAGCAGTGCTATGTTCCCCATCCCTCTGGTGTTACGGCAGCAGTACTATGTTCCCCATCCCTCAGGTGTGAGGGCAGCAGTACTACATTCCCCATCCCTCAGGTATGATGGCAGTATCAGCACTATGGCCCTCATCCCTCTGGTGTGACGGCAGCAGTACTATCTATCAATCAATCAATCAATCAATCACTTTATTTAACCAGACATAAACACCATTGAGCAAGCTCATTTTCAAGGTGGTCCTGGGCATAAATACAATACAGTACACTTCATAAGATTACAATTACAGTGGACAACGGTGCAAAAAAAAAAAAAAAACATTGTGAAGGTGCCGGTCAATATGGGCCTATACATACCGGTCAACATAATTAACATGCAAAGATACATAATGATAAGCTTTACTGAAATGAGAAGAGACAACAATCCCATATAGTCTCCGCTGAGTAAGAGCTCATACCTAAATGATAAAAATAAGGAGGTATTAAGGAATAGGTAGAAATTGGGGTGAAAGAGTAGGCAGCCAAAAAGGGAGGCCAGAATATGTAAAAGGTAGGAGAATAGGCAGGGTCATCTTGGATTAAGGAACTAGGCTTATAGGTCCTAGGTTTCTGTTGTTAGGAATGTGGGGTGGATGAGATACTTAGGCGTAGGATTTGAGAGTGGCACCCGAGGCTTAGGGGTCATCGGCATCTGAAACAGTTGCATGATTCCTTCAGATGATCCATTAATAGAGCTTTGAATGTGAAAATGCTTGGAAGTGAGGATAATTTTAATGAGTCTTGCATAGTGTTCCAAAGTGATGGAAGTGAGAAGTTGATTGCTGCTGAGCCAAGGGTAGTTTTCACTCTAGGAATCTGGAAGCAAATTAAGGAGAAGCGTCTCAGACCATAGGAACCTTTAGCCCATTTGAAGATGTTCGAGATGTATGCAGGGAGGCTATCAGATAATGCTCTAAAAAACCAGAGGAGAGCATTCCTTTTTCTTCTAGTTGAGAGTGAGGTCCATCCCGAAACCTGGTATAGACGACAGTGATGTGTACTACGGGGTAGATTTAAGATAAATCTTAAAGCCCGGTAGTAAAGGGTGTCCAGTTTGTTTAGCATCGTTGATGGGCAATGACTGTAAAGGAAGTCAATGTAGTCCAGTATAGGTAGGAATGTAGTTTGTACTAGTCTCATTCTGGCTTCTAACGTGAGTAGGTGTTTAATACGATAGAATAAAACTAATCGCTGTCTTAGTTTCTTCAAGGTTTCATTTAAGTGGCACAGAAAGTTGAGCTTTGAGCTGAGTTGAGGGACTATGCTTCCCATCCCTCAGATGTGATGGCAGTATCAGCACTATGGCCCCCATCCCTCAGGTGTGATGGCAGCAGTACTACATTCCCCATCCCTCAGATGTGATGGCAGTATCAGCACTATGGCCCCCATCCTTCAGGTGTGATGGCAGTAGCAACAATGCAGTCCACATCCCTCGGGGTGATAGTGACAGCACTATGATCCCCTTCCTTCAACACCCACACCACACATGCACAAGTAACAAATTAATAGGTCTCTTTGCTTGTTAGAACTCAGATGTGAATTAATCCAAACCACCATTACTAAGGTGGACCACCTTTGTTTTTTTCTATCTATCATTTAACTGCCTGAATTGGATTTCTGCCTGCAACGCTGCTGATCCAGGTTCAGGAGTGGACTCTGGTGTTGGAGGGCCAGCCGGGGGAAGAAAGCTTGAGTGTCCAGTGACCAACTGCCTTCTCCTGAGTGGGAGGGCAGGTTCACGGCTTGGCATTTGCTAGCACCTGGTGGAGGCCAGAGGCATGGCAACAATTCAGCCCTTACTGCGGGAGGGAGCGTGATGGACGTTGGCTTGTGCCTTGATGTCATGTGGCGCTCCACACTCCCAAGAAAATTGTTGGTCCCTCCATATGCCCAAAGCCCCAGACATGTGTGTCTGTGCCAACCCCTGCTGTGCCCAGGATACACTGGAAGCCCTTCAGGGCAATTCTCCTCCCCTGGTAGACTCCCACAGGGGTAGAGGCCCACCTGATGATGGGTTACGTTGGGTTATCAGGTAACATGGCAATAAGGGGTGGTGGATGGCGGTCAGGACTCAGCAGCTGTGGTAGGGTACCTCAGCAGACTTGAAGGAGTGGATGGACAGGGGTTCAGTGGAGCAAAAAAAAAACCTGCCTGAATTTGCTCCTTTGAAATAAAGTGTCTTCCCTTAAAAAATCCACAGGTGATTAGTGGAGGACCTTCTAATGGAAAATTATGCATCTCTCAAACATGTGGATACCTTTTTTTTTTTTACTTGGACTCCATGAAAAGGGTGTCCCTCAGTTTTCATGTCTGAGCTCAGATGTGATTTGAGCACCACTCTGCCCACCAGCATCATACAGCCCCTGGGGTCTTATCTTCAGTGTGTCCTTGAGTATGCTTTCTGTCTTGGGTGTGGTTGCAGCAACCCACTCACCCCTAATGGCATTATACAGAGGCAGGTAGAGTGTCAACAGCAGCTGGACCATATAGCCATATAGCAAATTCAAGACTATACAGATGCTAAGGCCTCTAACTCATTTAGAGAAAACAAGAAGTAAGCAGCAGCAGCCCCACTCTGCCCACAAGCATCGCACAGTATGTGGCACCTTACCTGCTGTGCTCCTCTGAGTGTACAGTCTGGCCTGGGTGCTGTTGCAGCACCCCACCCTCCCACACTGGTATAAGGCTCTGGCATGTAGGGTAACAACAGTACCCAGTCATGCATTAATTCAGGGTTACTCAGAACCCATACCTCTCAACCTTTTGTCACTAAAATGAGGGACACGGACATTTTTGGACACTCAAAATGAGGGACAATGAGGGACACAGACCCTCAAAATGAGGGACACATCCTCAAACATGGAGATATAGGCTCAGAACACTGTGAAAACCATAGTGTTTATTTGTACAAAGTATATTTTGGATTTAGTATTTTAGAATATTAAGAGTTTCACTTTAAAGTCTGAATTTACAGCACATTCTCTGTGTGGGCAGCACCTTTTCCATGAGGGACAGATGAGGGACAGAGCAATTTTAAGGGACAAAATGAGGGATGTCCCTCGTAATGAGGGACACTTGAGAAGTATGTCAGAACCTAAGCCCCCCCCTTATTCAGAGGCACACAGTTAACAACAACAGCATGGAGAACTGCCAGCTCTTACAAAGTCAGCAGCCCAGCTCACCCACCCTGCTTAAAAAGAACACTCCCAAAATTAAAAACAAAATAGTGGTGCAGTTTGTGGTTTGCAACTCTAGCAAGTGGGAGATCTCAGTTTGTGAGCTGATCTGCTCCAGACTCCCCTGCCCTGGGCTGGTGGGGTTTTGAAAGTGATGCAGAGGCATTGCATGCTGACCTGAGGGGGGCATATTTCAGCAGGTTGTAGGAGCTGCCTTGATAATGTGGGTGACCACACAGTGTTGTAAGACCCCACCAGATTGGTTGATCCCACACAAAGACATCCAGATCAGCAAGCATCCCTTGAGACTCAACTTCCTTGATACACACATTTAAATAAATGCAGAAGTTAAGGACACCCAACTGAACATCCCCCCAATTCTCCAAGTGTTTATTTATTTATTTATTGAAATGTTTCACCAGGAAAAGTACACTGAGCAACAAGCTGCTCGTCTCACAGAACATCCTGGGGGGAGGGTAACAACTGGGTAACATACTGTAGAATTACTAATATTCACTGACAATAAACCTTCGCTATGTTCGCGGTTGACGTGCTGATCGTGAAAAATAATGGGCAGTGAAATAAGTTTGGTGGTCTAAAATACTTTATTTTGCAAAATGAAATAAAAACAACAAAAAAAAACCAGCAAAAAATCAATACTGTGCATTGCCACAAGTGCTGTTAATGCAAGTCAGGTAAGAGGCAAGCAATAGTTCAGTAGCTCAAGTTCAGCTTACTGTGGAGTGCCGTATCAGAGTATCAGAGCAGCAATCACTTCAATGGGTTCTAAACATAAAACATAGCCAGCAAAATAGGCACTGATAACAGGCTGTTACATCAAACCTTGTCGTGTAATCTATCAGGCTGTCACAATTGTCTCTGGCTAGGAAACTACTGTGAAGTGTCTTATTGTGCAGCAAACATTGAGCTTCACTGAGCTCAAAGTACCACACAAAGTACAAAGCAGAAAGTACAAGGGACTCACAGTATGATCTTGGGAGTCTCTTTTGGCTATGTAGAGTCAAGGCAGGAGAAGTCAGTCGGAGTGCCAGGGGAATATCCTGGGAAACCTGACCTCTTAATCGCGAAGTTTGATTCCACCTAATACACAGCCAGAGGCTGGAGCGCTAAATTAAACAGCCGCGATACTAAGTAATTCTACAGTAGTACAAGCAGCATAGACATCATGGCAGATACAGTAATGAATTTATACGTACAGTCAGAGGTAATTAGCAGTAAACAGCAAGTGCAAGTGCAAGTTGAAAACAGCAAGTGCAAGTGCAAGCTGTAAACAGCAAGTGCAAGTGCAAGTTTTAAGCAGTAAGTGCAAGTTGTAAACACCAAGTGCAAGTGCAAGTTGTTAGAATAAGTGCTATCTAAAGATAGAAAAACTTGAGTGAAAGGTATTGGAGTAAGGAGACCATGCAGTTGAGGGCAAGGCCCAGCAACTGATTTGCGGAGGAGTGGATAGGGAAGTAGACAGAGGAGGACAGTGACCTAATTAGTAATTCAGGTGTCAATTGCATGAGCAGTTGATGGCTAGATAGTTGTGAAGGGCAGCAGTTAGAGATGCAGTAGAAGATGAATGTTGTATTTGGGGGGGGAGAGTTCCACAAACTAGGGAGGTGGTGGGAGAAGCCATTTAGTCCAGCGTCTGTACTGCACCGAGGGATTGCAAGGACCCTCATATCACAAGATCTTCAAGTGTGGTGGGAAGGGGGAGGTATGGCTAGAGAGGAGGACAAGTAAGTGAGGAGAGATCCAGCCAGTATTTAGAGATAAATTTTGCAGCGTGCAGGGTACGTCTGTTAGTGAGCGAGGGGAAAGTCAGGGAGCAGTAGAGATGGGTTAGGGGAGAGGAGTAAAGAGCAAAATGGCAGAAGGAGTTAAAGAGGGTGTCCAGTCTGGCTAGGGAGGACAATCGAGCGGCACTGTAGACTATATCGCAGTAGTCAAATATAGGGAGGATCATCTTTTGTACAGTCTCACGCCTTGCCATGAGCGGGATGCAGCTCCGGTTCCTGTACAAGGCACCTAACTTGGGGTGCAGTTTTTCAGAATGGTGTCAATATGTACAGAGAAGTTGAGGTGTTGGTCAAGCCATACCCCAAGGTAACAAAATGAGGAAGTGTCCTCTAATGAAGTCCCGTCAAGGGTGCGGAAAGTGGGCATACTGGTAAGCCTTGCAAGTCTCTGCCTTGTGCCAAAGGTCATGGAGACTGTCTTTTTGGCATTGAGAAATAGCTGATGTGAACTAAGCCAGAGCTGGACCTTATTGACGGCCTGCTGTAGTCTGGTTGTTACGTCAATGATGGATTTGCCAGAAGTATAAATAGCAGTGTCATCCGCATACATATGTATGGATGCTGATGTGCAAACCTTTGGGAGGTTGTTCAGAAAGTCAGAGAAAAGGAGGATGCCAAGTACTGAGCCCTGTGGGACTCGTGTTGATGGGGAGAGGAGGGGAGATGGAGTTAGTAATGCGAACTGATTGCGATCTGTCAGTTAGGTAGGCCTTGAACCAATTAGTGGCTGAAGGGGTAAGGCCAGCTGAAGTGAGGGTATTTAGTAGGAGAGTGTGGGAGACAGTGTCAAAAGCTTTGGCTAAGTCGACAAAGATGGCAGATGTAACTTGGCCACCATCCATTCCAGAGGAGATGGAATCAGTAAGCCTCAGTAGCGAGGTAGTGGTAGAGTGTTTTTTCCTAAAACCAGACTGATAAGGAGTGAAGAAGGAGGAGTGGTCAAGAAAGGAGGAGAGTTGAGAGAGGACCAGGTGTTCCTGCAGCTTTGCTAGTGTAGGGAGCAATAGAATAGGATGATAGTTGCCTGTAGAGGTGGGGTCACCAACCTTAGGGAGAAGGAGTACTGTGGCATGCTTCCAGGCTGAGGGGACAGTAGCAGTCTCAAAAGACAGGTTTAGGAGTACAGAGAGGGGGTAGGAGATGGCAGGGGCAGATAGATATAGCAGCATAGGAGCAAGGCCATCTGGGGAATGCCGCTTGGAGAGATTCATTGCAAGGAGAGCATTAAGGGTATCTGTAGGAGTAATTGGAGAAAAAGAGGAGAGGGAGGGGGAGGAGAAAGAGGGGCAGTAAAGGCCACCGCAAGAGGGTGAAGGGGAGCAGGGTGCTGTTGGGAGGAAGGAGGTTAGGAGGCCAGAGGCCTAAGTGGTAAAGTGTGAGTTAAAGCACTCAGCTACAGACATACGGTCAGAGATTAGCAAGTTGTTCTACCTGATCATGGGGTAGGTGGTTGAGCTGTGGGAGAGAAGAGGGCATTTACCACCTTCCAGAACTTGGAAAGGTTATTTATATTGGACTGGAAATTGGAATGGAAGTGTTCAGACTTAGCTAGGTGGATTGCCTTAGTACACGAATTGCAAAGCCTACGGTAATGTTGGTAGTCGCATGGGAGTTTAGAGGATTTGTGTCTCCACCATGCTTGGTCACATGCTCTTTGACAAGCCAGGAGTTCTGGGGTAACCCAAGGCTGATTCTAAGCTTTTTTTTGGTTTTAATCATGCAATGAGGGAGCAGTTGCATCAGCTGATCAAAGGGTTAGATGCACAATAGTTAAACTTTAAACCTGACACTCCTGCCCATCCCAATTGGACTTAGGCCTGGCGATTCAGAAGGGTTACACGTGGCACAACAGTGTTGCACCATGCGCAACCCACTGATGTGCCCCGGCATGATATTCAAGTGGGGATTGAGCCTGGCACAAATCCTGATGCGGAGTGCATCAGTAATGTATCTTGACACAGGTGGGGCGTGCTCACGCATACTCGACACATCCTGATATTCAGCCTGGGATGTGCTGAGCCCATCATCATGCAAACCCCTACCTGTGCTGCACACAGGTGAGCCAAAAAAGGAACAATGGCTGGCCACCCACAGGTGAACTGCCGTGATTGCAGGTGCAACACGGCAGCTGTCACCTGTGGGTAGCCACCCAGCTCCGGCTGCACCATTCACATATCTGGACTGTGTAGTGCAGTGCGGACTGCACGCCCGGTAACTCATGCTGTGGACCAGGTTGTATAGCCTACAATGCGGTGTCAGTCGGCGGGCGGCGGTGGCAGGCAGGTGGGTGCTGCCGCCCGCTGCTGACCGGGGGAGTGGGGCAGTGGGGCTCAGTGGGCAGGTGGGGAGGGGTACCGCTGGACCACCAGGGATATGGACCGCTCCCGCTTATTCTTATGCCGAATTGGGCTGCAGTGGTCCACTGGACCACCAGGGGTATAGGACGTTTAATTTATTCAACTTATGCCCGTGATTGGGCTGTGAGCGGTCCACTGGACCACCAGGGATATAGGACATTTATTTTGTTCAACGTATGCCCGTGATCAGGCTGCAAGCAGTCCACTGGACCACCAGGGATATTGGATGATTATTTACATCTACACATGTCCGCGTTCGGGCACTGGGGCACTTTTCCACAATGTGCAGGGGGCGTCAGTCCCCGACGGCTGCAGCCTAGCAGGGTGCCAGGCACAAGTCGCCGGGGATCGGTGCACCCGCATGCAAATGGGGCCATAATGACATGCAAATGGCCCCATTTGTGCCTTGCATGCATTATGGCCTCATTTGCATGTGCACTTTTGAATATCGTGTTGTTGCGCCTGGCGCAACAGAACTCTCTTCTAGCGCATCCCCCTGCTCCACTCTAGCCACTTGCACTGGTGCAGTGCCACTGCGCCATGTGCACTGCGGGTGGCCAGGGTGCAATATTCAGTGATGCTGTGCCATGGCATAGCTCCGTTGAATATCACCCTGTCAACGCCCATGCGCAGCAAAGTTGCGCTGCACCCAGGCTTGCGCCACAGCCTGGCGCAGTCTGAATATCCAAGCCTTAATGTTTACTATTGTTTCAAATCATCTAGTGTGAAAAATGTTTAGGCATATACTTTTTCTACACAAAAACATTACTTTCAGGTTGGTGAGCAGTCACATCAGCTGAGGCAATGAAGGGTTATATGCAGGAGCAGTTAAACCGTATATCCGACACCACCACCCCGCTGCCTAGTCCAATTCCCCATGTTCAGGGCCATGGAAAAACTGCACCCACAAGTTTTTACTTTGAACTGTGTAAAAAGTGTTAATATTTTCAATACAATACTCTCAGATATATTGATAATTTTGCACGCAGACTTGGGTTTGGCTGGAAACAATGCAGTGCAAGCTAGGAGAATGGTTTTATGTAACACTGCTTTCTTTTGAACCCTTGTCTGGTTTGGTTTCAAAATTCACTGGCCAAGCTTAAGTACACTAAAGTCATGTTTACATGGCCAACTTTGCATTGCATCAACCCATGTGCATGGGTTGATGCACTTCCAAGCAGTCAGTGTAAACACTGTCAGGATCATGTTACGTGCATGTCGGATCATTTTTTTGATCCAACTCAGTTGTGGGTATCAGTAGCTGAGCTTTAAATGGCAGTGTGGATGCTCTGCTGTGCTTGCTCCACTACAAAGGCTTATTTTCTTCAGTCTTCAGTGAATTTACAGCCCCTCCTCGTCACGACCTGCAGTGCTGCAACGGTGGACTGTATAAACAGGAAGCAGCCAGCACATCGGGGAAGGGAGCAGTGCACATGCCACAGCGCTGCCGCCGTGTAATCATGGCTTTAAACACTTAACATTTGATTCATGCTGAAGCAGTCTATCAGAAAACTTTTTGTTGCCACAGAGACAAACAACAGGTGGGAGAAAAGGTGCAAATTATCCCATTCCCCTAAATGGGGTGCTAACTGTGGAGCCTTTTGTAAGTGGTAAGGCGGTTTCTTCCTTGTGAACATACTTTCATTCAGACTACTTTTCATTCAAACAACTGAGGATTTTGGATGGCTCTGCTGATTAAAAACTTGACTAAGCTAGTTGGTAACAGTGATCCCGTGCTTACAACCTAGATGCTCACATGCAAAGAATACAATTAAAACCTGACTAAAGTCTAAAAACAAGCTTATAAAACATAAAAATGTACCTGAACATTTATTTTTACCTAAACAAATCATTGCGGCCTGAGTAAATCTCAAATAAATTACAAGGTACCCTAACTACTGTATGATGCAGTAAACATATATTGGTATTTTTTAATATTCTTTGTAAACCAGGTAAGACCCACTAGGCAGAAGTGCCTGTGTGTCAGACGTGACCCAGGAGCACTCGGGAGGTTAAGTGACTTGCTCAGAATCACACAGAATTATTCACCACTCCATCTGCTTATTTTTTCTTACATCAAAGTGGGTGACTAGTTGACAGAGCACTGTAAATAGCTTTTTAACAGGCTTCATTATTCTACATCCAGAAACAGATATTTGTTTATTCTGGATTTATTTAATATTTATTAATTTATTGATTGATTGAAATCTTGGATGACACCTATGAGCGGATGCTTGTTGAGAGGTTACATGTCAGATACATTAACATAAGAAGACATGATATAGTTACAGTACATTATATATACAGAGTACAAAAAAAATTCAACAGTACATGGGTTATAATGACAAACAGTTACACAAATTATGCTAAGGCATAGTGCATGGTGTTCCAGCATCCTGCAGAAAAGAGAGAGAGGCAGAGGCAGACTGTTAGGGTGAGGTAGGAGGGGCAGTGAGAGCTGGGATAGGAAATGTAGAGGGAAAGAAAAGAGCCAAGAGGTAGGGGGTGGGAGGCAAGTGCTTGGGTAAAGACTTAACTTGGTGGGTCAGGAGTGGAAGTGCTGAGGCAGACTAGCCAGGGGCACCTACAGGTACTATTGTCAGTGAGGTGCTGACGGAGTTTGCGTTTAAAGGAACCAGGGGTTGTGGCTCCAGCTATGTCAGCTGGTAGACCATTTGTCCCCAGAGGGGCCCAATGAGCAAAGGATCACTGGGCCATAGCTGTGTGGCACCTGGGCACATGGAATACTTGTGTAGTCAAGCTCCTGGTGTGCCTGGCATGTATAGGTGGTGATAGAAGGCTCAGAACTCCTTGAGGAAGTAAGTTTAGTGAGACCTTTTTTGCGAGTAGGCAGGTTTGATAAAGTATTCTGTCCTTCAATTGAAGCCAGCCCAATCACGCATAAAGCTCATAGGTGTGGGTGAGTTTTGGGGCATTAGTGAGCAGGCGGCAGACTTTGTTTAAGGCTGTTGAGAGGCATTGGAATGCTGTGTCAGTAGCAGAGCCATAGACAGCTAGGCCATAGTCAATCAAGGTGACGAGTGAGCTGTTAATTGCCAAGTTCAGAGCTTCATAGGTCAGGCAATGTCTGTGCCTCTAGAGGATACCGATCCTGGTATTAAAGGCTTTCGCCGTGATGTCAATGTGCTGTGTGTAAGACAGGGCAGTGCCCAGTGTGATTCCCAGGTACTTGAAATGGGGGACTAGTTCCAGGGTGTTACTGAAGATTTATTTAATATTGATTTTCTGCAGCTCACTAAATAGAATCTATTTAGCTCTGTATGAGGCAGATGTTTTTAAATTTTGGAAGAGAGGCAACACATCTTATCCATTTATAATTCATTTTAGGAACATAAGCTTTTTTTTTTCCTTGTTTAAAACATATTCAAGTGGCAGTGTATTTATTTAGCAGTTTATGCTGACTAACATATGCTGCAGAAAACAGTTAAAGATTTATATAGAGGCACTCAGGGTCTATAGTAGAACTTCCACAATTTTTGTAGAACAATTCTGCAATTTCAGGTTACTTTTTCCACAATTTTCCAGTGACCCTGCCTATGTATGCTGATACTTGTATATATTTTCTTTGTATCATCCAGTGTAATACAAATAATGAATGACATTTAGGCACATGCTAAATGAAAACTGTGCTTTCAGGAAGGAAAGCAGTCCTCAGCTGATGGAGAGGTTGGTGGGAAGCATAGGTGGTAAAACTGTAGCATGGCTGGTTACAACAAAGCAGTGTGGGTGGTTTCCTTACTGATTATATAAGCAGCAAAGCACAAAGAATATGCAGCAGAGCAGCATTCATTTTAAGATGCTAAAATCTGAGCCAGCCCACAGGTGTTGTGGTAGTGCTACTGCTTGCAATGCCAGATACCTGGGGTCGGAAGTGAGCTCAGGTTGCTAGAGGGCTGGCAGGAGAAATAGGAGTGAGTGACCGGGGGCTGTTCTCCTCCTCCAGGGAGGGTAGGCTGTAGGTCCCGCTGCTTTACTGCCACATGGGTGACCACGAGTGGTGGTGCAGTGGTGCTGCAGAGTGATCAGGAGGGGAGGAAGCTGTCCAGGATCTGGAGTGGTTGTATGTCTCTACCTGCCCTACCTCCTTGAATCCCCTTGAGTGCCATTGCCCTCAAGGAAGAGACAAGAAAACCAGGAACAAACACCCCACATTGGACACTGGTATAAGGGACCCAGCTGCCCCAGACTTCATAACCGGGCTACATGGGGGACAAACTGGGCAGCCCGATGCATACTATAGGAATGTGGAAGGGATGACCCGGGGTCCCCATCCTCCCCACCTGGGGGATACAACCAAGGTAGGATGGGGGCAGGCCTGTGGGAGCTCCCGAGCATTACCTGGGGTGAAGCTAGGGGATACACAGCATAGGGATCCCTGAAAAGTGGAGACTGATGCTGTGAGAAGGGGGTATAGAAAGAGAAAATAAAAAATTAAAAAAAGATACTGAAATCTTAGGGATTCTGTACAGTGAAATGTAATTTCTGTGAGGCACCGGTACAAGAATTTAAAATCAGCACACCAAGCAGGATTCTGCAATTTGTACCGGTGTTACCAGTAAAAACAGAAAACCAGGGTCCTTGCAAATGACCTGAGGTCACATGAGTACCTGATGAAGATTGCTGCCTAAGCTCTGGGCTCCTAACTGCCCCCATGTCAGTCCTCAGCAATCTGAACAGGATTCGATTGTAAGGCTCTCAATTTAGGCATTATTTTATATCTGAAAGGTATGACAGAAAGTTTGAGAGACAATTGAACTCCAACGACCCCAGTGAAGATGAGAATTTCACAAGTTCTCTCCCCACCATCCCTCCAGACACCTACAGAGAAGATGGCCAACGTGGGGAGCCAGGGAGTTCACCCATCACCTCCTGCTGTGTCGCAAACCTTGGCATACCAAGGGGGAGAGAGTTAATGGATAGATGCATCAGAGCTGTCTCTCAATGGATGTGTATCTCTCTGCTCTCTAATATGCTTTTATCTAAATTGTTATATTCTTTGAATTGTTCTTGTATTGAGCTGCTTATCCACTTAGTCACCAGCTATTAGATTATGCATCTTTTTATACTTTTATTTTTTGCTGATCTTAAACTGCATTTTTGTAGGATATAAGTAGTAGTTTAAGCAGTTTAAGTAGTAGTACCAGGTCGTGCCTGAAAATAGGCATTGCTATGCCTAGTGCACTTATTCGGTTACCAAAAGCAAATAAATAACTAAATCTTCTCTTTTAATTAGATAAGCAGAGATTAGTGGAGTTGTGGTGGCTGCTGCAGAGAGAGAGAGAGAGAGAGAGATTGCTGTTGACCGTTTGTTGTGGATTTGCCACTGCTGTCTCCTCTTGGCCTTTCTTGCACTGATATGGCTTGTGTGTTCATTCAAATGGCTGGTTCAGCTGTTCAACTGTTTGGTAGCTTGGCGGGCTGAGGGTAGAGTAACAATGTCAAAAAACCCTTAGACAAACGCTCGAAAAAGTGTCATTAGTGGTACTGCAATCTTATTTTATCTGCTTCTGTTATCCAGTCTTTCCGTCTTTATGAAGGGTTATCCACTCATTCAGTCTTCGAATGATATCTTGGACTATTCAGTCAGGATAATATTGTATTCTGGCCACCATATCGTTGTTAATTTAAACATATGGGAATTAGGGACTTGAGTGCTAAAAAACTGAAAGCACTGAAGAAATACTAAAAATCTGGGGGAACCAACTGCATACAATTGCAAATGCGCAATGCTATGAATTCATTTCATTATACTTAAAGTCGGGTGCTATAGTGTTAAGGTACCAAAGTGTACAAAGTGCTTTTTGTGTGACAGGAAAAGAGGTAATCAATACTATTTCTAAACAATCTATAACATTTGGTTCTGATCTGTTTTTACCTGGCATTTTCTCATGCCTTTTGAGCTGGCGTTCTCTAAATAAGAAGTTCTAGATTAAATTTGATGGGATACTGGCTGTTGCCACAGAGCTGCCATAGCAACGGGTGACATGACTCAAGCTCAGTACAAAGGAAGGCTTTGAGTGCACAGCTCAAGGAGGAGTCAGTCATTTCAGCAGAAGCCCTGCTAATGAACAGTTCCATCAGAGCTCACAGAGCAATAAGCAAAATACTGTATAGCAAAGCTGCCATTGGTTGCAGGCATTGGGGAATACTAAGCTAATGCACAAAGAAATTTTTTTTTTTTCCACTTTTTAACAAACTGCTTTGGACTGAGCTCCTTCCTTTTGGTATAACCCAGCGGAGTATAAACCCAATTAACAAATCAATAAAGCTGAGTTTGCACTTGGTGCTTAGCAAAATGGCCTTATAGGCTCTTTTACATTACAACTTACCTAGAGTGTTGCAGTCTGAATCAGCTTTCCCTGCTCCGATCACACACCACCCTTTTCTTTTACATGCTGCAGCTCTGCAGCATTCCCACACGCCTTCACGTGTTTTGGGGGCATTTCTGGTGGAGGGGTTAATGAATGAGAGTGGCACCAGTGCAGGTGAAGCAAAGTTTTTACATACTTGCAAAAAAACCTGCACCGCTGCACTCTGCTCTGTGTTCCTAACAAACCAGGGAACGCATTTTGCGCAATGCAGTGCAACAGAATGACTTGCAACACTCCAGCATCTCATTACACTGCCAGATCCACACCAGTGTAACTCATCTGCATCGCTGGCACCAGTGCAGATCTGGTAGTGTAAAATCCACTAATGACACAGTAAGCCTACAGTAGCATTTCAAGCAAAGCATTTTTTGCATTAAAAAAGGCACAGGTGGCTGCAGCTTAAAACAGTTAAATGATTTTCAAAGTAAGAAACAGTTTAAATGAGTTTATTTTACATAGTTTACTGCTGTTTATTCTGTGCAACATTCTGGCAATATCAATCAATCAATCAGAATCTTTATTTATCCAGGCGGGCATCGTTGAGCAAGCTTATTTACAAGATGGCCCTGGTTAAATCCGGGCCAGTTAATACAGTACATACAGATGTATTTACAGTAGGGATTAATAATACAAATATATACAAATACTGCACTTAAGTGCTCAGTGTTACAACAGTTTACAACAGTACAAGGTGCTCCAGCTCATGGGAGGAGCTGGTGCATCCACATGTTTCAGAGGGGAGTGTAATCACACAGCTTTCCTAATTTTAACACTATAAGCAGAAAAATAAGGATACTAGCAGTCAGGCACATAGGTGATTACAGCGTGTTTGGTATATGTCAGCGAGGAAAACAGATTTTGTTTGGTTTAGTGAGAACACAGATGCAAGCTGAAGGAACCAATCGGTGGGCAGAGCCAAAAAGCGTGCACGTTCCGATAGGGTAGCGGCTTTGCCATGCCTTGCTAGATGAGGTTCAGGCTTGGGGTCACAGGCGGTGGCTGAGGCTGCACCGACCGACTGGTGCCCAAGATTCCCATGCCTGTGGAATGGAGAGCCCATAGAGAGCCTGTCTTTGGTAGGGAAAAAAGAGGCCAGGGGTAATTGCCGACCACTGACAAGAGACGTCTGTACCAGCAGAGGAGCCAAACAGCAAGACAACCCAGAAGTGGATTCCTATAGCGCTTAGAGCCTGGAGTAAACACAGTGATTTGGGAAGGGGTGTATTCACACAGATTCCCTCCATATAATACTCTAACAGTAGAATAGGGGTCTTAACAGGCACTCAAAGAAGTGATGACAGCTTTTTTGAGCGGATTTCAGCAGGGAAATCAGATTTTATTTGGTTTTTGAGGGAGACACAGAAGCAGACCACAGGGACCAGTCAGAAGCCAGAGCCAAAAAAGCACTCAATTCCGATTGGATAACGGCTTTGCCATACATTACTCGAGGAAAGTCCGAGCTTGGGGTCTCGGGTGGCGGCTGAGGAAGCGCCGACCTTCCGGTAACCACGAAATCCACGCTTATGAAGCAGGGAGCCTCAGTGGTTACAAGTGCTTTTAAATGGAGGCAGTATGGCGCAGTGGTCTAAGGCTCTGAGCTGCAAATTTGGTGACATCCAGCAGACCAGACCTGGGTTTGAATCCCACAGCTTCCACTTGCATACTGTGTGACCCTGAGCAAGTCATTTAACCTCCTTGTGCTCCCAGGTCGCTCCTGTAAAAAAGCTTTCAGCTTAGTGTGCTATACCTGGTTAAACAACTAAATAAATAAAAAAAAAAAAATACAGCAAAGATCAGGGGCAGTAGCCTGAGCTTCGGTTAAAGATCAAGGGCTGGGGAAGCAATTGCATGGCTCACACACATATCGAGCACATAAGGACTCAAAGGTATTCAAACTGCAGAGGCAGCTCAACATCAGTAATTTTTGCACTTTGTACCACAAGGATGGTAACAAGAAGCTAATGGTCACTCTGCCAAAGTGGGAGGAAGCCTTAGGGATACATAATGAGATGTAGGATGGCATCTTAGAGCGTACATTCCTGGCTCACTTAGTGGGAGACAGTCTGTTATATATTGTGGAAGCCTTTTGATGATGACTCTATAAGTCCAAAGGACTGCATTTCTGTTCCACCTAAACATAAGAGAGGACCATCCTATGGCTTTGTACAAGGTACAATGATGGGTGGAGATGGGGAAACCGGTAATAAACCTGATAGCCCTGTGATAAAGCGTATCCAACTTTGTGAGAGAGGCTTTAGGGCAATTACTATATAGGAAATCTAATCTTTTAGCAAGAGGAAAGTAGTTTGGACAAGATGCACTTTAGCATCTCTAGTGAGGAACTGGTTGATTCTAAAGAATAGTCCCAGCCTGTGCTTTAGTTTCTTTACCAGGTCTTCAACATGTGCAGTGAATGAGAGATTAAGGCCTAACCACACTCCTAAGTATTTAAACTTTGCAACAAACTCCAATTTCTCCCCAAGAATTGTAGTGATCTGGAGTAGTTTTTCAGAGCCGGACGGATTCATCATACGGCTATGGGCCGAGAACAACATAGCCTTTGTCTTTTTAGCATTTAGAAGATGTTTTTTGTGTAGAAGCTGATTCTGGAGCTGGTTAAATTCCTCCTGGAGGTCTGCACATGCGACTTCAGGTGTCAGTCGACTTACGTATACAACCGTGTCATCAGCGAACAGGTGTATGTTGGCTTTGTTGATACCCTCATCAATATTATTGACATAGATAGTGAAGAGCAAAGGACCAAGTATGGATCCTTGCTGTACTCCCCTCAGGAGAGGTTTGAGTGGGGATAACTCACCCTCAGCCTTAACTTGTTGACACCGTCCTACAAGGTACTCAGTGAACCACTGTAAGGATACTGAGTCCAGTCCTATACTCTTCAGGGAAGAAAGTAGCAGGCTATGATCCACAGTATCAAAAGCCTTGCTAAGCTCTAGAAATATGGCACATATGAAGTTTCTGCTATCCAGTTCTTGATACCAGTCATTTGTCACTTTGGCAAGGGCTGAGATAGTACTGTGTTTAGATCTGAAACCTGATTGCATGGATTTAGTAGATTTTTTTTGTCGAGATAATCCCTTAGTCGAATGCTGATGATTGTTTCCAGGAGTTTTGACAAAATTGGGAGGAGGGAGATTGATCTATGATTGTTGAGATCACAGGGATCCCCCGATTTAAACAAGGGGATAACATGTGCAATTTTCCACATTGGAGGAATGGACCCTTGGGACAAAGATAAATTGAATAGATGAGTGATAGGAACAGCTAAGACATGATAGGTGATTTTAAGGAAATAAGGATCCATGGAATCAGCGCCAGCACTTTTCTTAACATCCAGCTGTAGCATAAGATCTTCAACTTCCTTCAGGGAGACCGGTTTGAACGAGAAGCCGGATACTGGTGCAGGAGAGTCTATGAATGGAACATTTAGTTGGGAGTGGACCAGGGATGCAGGAGAACTGTCAAAAGCTAGACCAGCATTAGCAAAATGATTATTAAATTCATCTAGGATTCCAGGTTTATCACAGATAGTAATAGTCCCAGATGTGATCTTAGGTGGCAAACAGTTGCCAGGCATATGACCAGACATGTCCTTGATAGTCCTCCAGAATTTAAAGGAAAATTTTGCTGCAGAGTCCAGTTCTCTAAGATAGAAAGCTGCCTTGGCATCCCTGACCATTTTTGCACAGGCATTACGTGCCTTTCTGAACTGACACCAATCTGAATCCAGCTTAGTCCGGCGAGCCTTTTTCCAGAGCTTCCCTCTCCCGAGCAAAGCAGTCTTCAGCTCAGCAGAGAACCACTGACAGGTATTGTTTTTCACATGAGTTTCTACCATTGGGGCGTACATATTTAGTGCCCCAACCAGTATATCATGGAAAATATCATATGCCAAATTAACTGTAGAGGCTAGATAGAAATCTTGCCAGTGTGGCGAATGTTCCAAATCATAAAATAGGAGGACATGTCAAAGTTACAACGGTCCTTTTTGTATGAAATTTAGCTGTAGGTCCTGTAAAATGGAGTGATCTGACTGCAGCAATGAAACAATGGTCACTGACATCAGCAAAGAAGGTTCCAGCATGTGAGAAAAGATGAGGATTATCAACTAGTATAACATCTAACAATGTACTGTTGCTCATGTTCTTCTTGTTTGGTCATGTAGGTTCATGTATTAGTTGCATCAGCCCATGGGAGTCAAAGAACATATGCAGGGGTGAAGCAGTCTTGGAGAGCCAGTCGAAATTAAGGTCACTTAGAATAATGGTTTCAAGATTGTCTTTCTCACTAACAGAGCCAAGGTGTGTAAGAAGGAGTGTACCAGCTGATGGGGGTCTATAGCAACCAATCACTTTGATGGCAAGGGAAGTAGATAACTAAATTTTCAAAGTCAGACATTCAAACTCATTCTTGACAGAGGTTGAATCCAGGCAGGCCGTTGTAAATCTTTCTTTAATATACTCTGCCATTCCACCTCCTCTAGGGGGCCAGTCTGTGCTGAATAACTGGTAAGAAGGGATACTAATCTCCCTATCTAAAGAGGCTGGCCTAAGCCAAGATTTGGATAATACTAGAACATCTGGCTGAGTATGACTGATCCATGCCTGTATCATGGTAAACTTTTTTCGGAGGCTACAGACATTGACATGCCAAAAGCTCATGCCTTTTAAGGAAGCAGTATCTGAAGGAGATGTAAGGGCAGAGATAGGACCAGGGTTTAATTTGACATTACCCGAGCATATCAGTAACAGAAGTATCAACTTTATTAGGGCAGCAACGGTTAGTTTAAGAAGCATAGCCCTACTACGTCTATGAGGCTTATCAGGTGGTGTATGCCTAGCACCACCTCTGAAGGTATACCACCCTAGAGCGAGGCGAATCAACACCCTGACTAAAAAATGCAGGGAATGATTGACACTATAATGAACAGAAGATATAGCTTGGAAAGGCGGCTCAGTAAGGGTGCCCCCACGACAGGTACCCTGATTGTGATCTGATAGTAAGACTATCTGAATGGCGCAAAGGTAACTGTGGTACATGCCCACATTTGATACACAATTCACTAAGGGGACATGTTCAGCTTGCACAGGCTTCTGCCAGTGGAACACCACTGGTGCACAGGAGAGGATGACCAGCAAGGATATCAACAGGAAACCCCTCAGGGTGGGGCTCTCAGGGCCACCCATACCTGAAATTTACTATGCGCTTATGTCAAATATAACTTTAGAGATGGAGAACCACGACTAAGACATGAACTCCCCTAGAGGTACATAGTCCGGAAACAAAGGAGGACGAACATACCCATGATGTAGTATTAAGGCACCGTATTGGCTGGTTAATGCCTCAGGGAGTGTATCTATACGGCAGTAAGTATGTCTGGATAGGAAGACACGTATGTTAGGGGTGTACTTTTTAAAAGGGTGGGGTTAGGGCGTATTTAATAAGAGGAGGAGGTGGGGGATGGATGGGTGAGTGCAAAAAAGTAGCTTTTGCCATACCTTGTTCGAGGAGAGTCCGGGCTTGAGGTCTCGGGCAGCGGGTGTGGAAGCGCCGACCACGTGGTGTCCTAGGATGCCACGCTTGTGGGGCAGGGAGCCCCTAGAGAGCTTTTCTTCAGCTGGGAAAAGAAAGAAAAGGTCTGATTTAAATGCTGACCATGGACAATGGACCGTCTGCACCAGCAGGACAGCCAATTCACAGGACAAAGGAAATGTGTATTCCTTTGGCGCCTAAAGTCTGGTGCAAGCACAAAACTTCAGAAAGGAGTGTAATCACACAGTGCCCCTTCTCTTAACACTCTAAAGCAGGATTAAATAATCAAGCAAATAAGAAATTACAGCTTTTTTTGGAATATTTCAGCAGGAACAACAGATTTTAGCAAGTTTTAAAGGAGAATACAGGAGCAGACTAAGGGAGGCAATCAGAAGCCGGAGCTGAAAGGCACTTGCATTCTGAATGGTTAGCGGCTTTTGCTGTACCTTGCTCGAGGAGAGTCTGGGCTTGGGGTCTCGGGTGGTGACTGTGGAAGCACCGACCACCCAGTGTTCTAGGATCCCTTGCTTGTGGGGCAGGAAACCCCTGGAGAGATTTTCCTCAGCTTGCTCAAGGAGAGTCCAGGCTTGGGGTCTCGGGTGGCGGCTGTAGAAGCGCCAACCACCCAGTGTCCTAGGATCCCGCACTTGTGGGGAAGGGAGCCCCAGGAGAGCTTTTCCTCAGCTTGCTCGAGAAGAGTCCGGGCTTGGGGTCTTGGGTGGTGGCTGTGGAAGCGCCGACCTAGGATCCCACGCTTGTGGGGCAGGAAGCCCCTGGAGAGCTTTTCCTCAGCTTGCTCGAGGAGAGTCTGGGCTTGGGTTCTCAGGCAGCAGCTGTGGAAGCACTGACTGCCCAATGTCCTGGGATCCCAAGCTTGTGGGCAGGGAGCCCCTGGAGAGCTTTTCTGGTTATTGCATTTTTATAGTGGTATTTAAACAATTTATTAATTAGAAACATTTTGTTAGTAAATCATATTATATATTTGCATAAAATCAGTTTTTCAGATTAAAGTTTAGCACCTGGTACCTTTGTACTTGGTGTGATCCTCAAACTTTATACTGAACTAATAGCACTTGGTGTTAAGTGGGGAAGTAAGAAGTAACAATTAGTGTTGTGGAGTACTTAACCCACTGGAGTTAAGTAAAGATAAATGGCAATATAGAGATAAGTAGTGATAACTGAACATTTTTAAGAGCTGCCAGGGGTTGGCAAGTGTTACAGGTAATAGGAGCTGACAGTTTGAATGCACAAAGGAAAGGTAACTAGTGCTTACTGTTTCCATTTTTATATCTCAAGTGATTAAATCGTCAAGAAAGTGTCTGGACAGGTTAAATCACATTTTAGTGATCTCTGCACAAGGCCATAGCCCAGTAGCTGTTAAAGAAGAGAATAATATGGATGGAGAAAGAATAAGGGGGGAACAGAGAAAAAGACAAACAATGAAGGAATAGCAGAAAGATGATACACTGAAAGGAAGAAGATGGAGTGAGAAAAAACTGAAGAAAGAAGGAACAATCATTATGAGGTTAATCGCAAATTTGTATATACAGACTGATATACCTTAACTGAGTTATTATTAATAAACTGTTATTTATTAGGAGTACAGTAAACTGCACAGACTTTGTTATTTATCTCTTTTAACTGTCAAAGTTCACTTCAGATTTTAAAAGTAATAAATAGGTACATACTGAATATTGCATAGAGAAGTGCAGTTAGTTCACTGCTTCGGGATACTAGCATCATTTGAAATGTTCTCTTCCTGTTAGAATTTTCCTTTTTTCACATTTTAGTATTTTCTGGTAATGATGACGTGAAATAAAAAAATATATATTGATCATTCTGATCAGGACAGTATTATAAAGGAAACAGAAATCAGGAAGGATGAAGCAAAAGACAACAACTCTAAAAGAATAAATAAAAATAAGACTGTTTCAAAAAAGGAATCAAAAATAAAAAAAATGAAAATGAGAGAATGGGAAAAACAACAACAAAAAGCTTAAAGGGATTGAGATGGGACAACCGTTAATAACGGATCACTTCAAGCTGAACAGAAAGCAAGTTGCAGCTGATCATCAAGAAGCCAGTATTGTGACTTCCGCCCCCTTGACTAATATAAGCATTTTTGCAGATGACACAAAGATCTGCAATAGGGTAGACACGCCCAGGGTGGTGTAAAAAAATGAATAAAGATCTAAGAAAGCTTGAGGCATGGTCAAGAATGTGGCAACTAAGTTTCAATGTGAAGAAGTGCAAAATCATGTACTTGGGGCACAGAAACCTAGGGAAAGAGTACAAGATGTGGGGGAGGTGATGCTGATGACTACCAAACAGAAAGGAGACCTGGGGGTAATCATATTTGATGACATAAAGGTGGTCAGTCAGTGTAACAAGGCAGTGGAGAGAGCTAGTGGGATGCTAGGGTGCATAGGGAGGGGTATCACCAGCAGAATGAGTGAGGTGGTAACACCACTGTATAAGTCATTGGTGAGACCTCACCTAGAGTACTGTGTCCAGTTCTGGAGACCACATTTCCAGAAGGATATAGACAAGGTAGAGGCAGTCCAGAGGAGGGCAACTAAAATGGTGCAGGGTCTGCATCAAAAGCCCTATGAGGAGAAACTAAAGGACCTCAATATGTACACTCTGGAGGAAAGGAGGCAGTATAGCGCAGTGGTCTAAGGCTCTGAGCTGCAAATCTGGTGATATCCAGCAGACCAGACCTGGGTTTGAATCCCACAGCTTCCACTTGCATACTGTGTGACCCTAAGCAAGTCACTTAAACTCCTTGTGCTCCCAGGTCGCTCCTGTAAAAAAGTTTTCAGCTTAGTGTGCTATACCTGGTTAAACAACTAAAATAAAAAAAAAAAGGGACAGGGGATATGGTAGAGACTCTAAAATACCTCATGGGTATTAATAAGGTACAAGAGGAAAGTATTTTTCAGAAAAAAAAAGATGTTCAAGAACAAGGGGTCATGATATGAGGCTGGAGGGGGGGCTCAGGGGAAAAGTGAGGAAGTTCTTCACAGAAAATGTGCTGGATGCCTAGAACAGCCTTCCCGAAGAGGTGGTGGGATGAAAACTGTAACAGGATTTAAGAATGCATGGAATAGGCATAAGTGAACCCTAGTGGTTAATAAAGGGATGGTAAAGCCAGAGACCAAGTAGGGTCTGCGGTATTACAGTAGGTAGGGAAAATGGTCAGACTAAGTGGGCCAAGAGGTCCTTATCTGCCATCAAATTCTGTTTCTATATTTCTATAAGGGCAGAAAAATGACTCAGTAGGAATAACAATGATAACAAAGTTTTACAAAAAAAATGGATGAGGCCAGCCTGGTGGCGCTGAGGGTTGAGGCGCTGGATGCCACACCCTTCTCCATGCCAGCGACCCAGGTTCGGGAGCAGATTCGGGTCACTGGTGGGACGGCTGGGGGGGAATCTGACTTGGAGTGTCCCGACAGCCATCGCGCCAGGGAGGGGCGGGTGGAGGGGCGTTGCCCATCGCACTGAAGCTGTGTGGGGAGGAGGAAAAAAGTGAAAAACACCTGTCGGCTCCGGAGAGCGGGCTTCCCGGGCTTATCTCCTCAAATGTCTGCTCGCCGACTACCTCCAGACCCGATGAAAGATGATTTACGGGGGTCTGTCCCACCTCATCCCTGCTCGGGGAGTAAGCCTAAGCTACATGGGGGACTGGGAGGTAAAGTATCGGTGAGCAAGGTGGTAGGAGGATGACCCCATGGATGCCCTGAAGAGTCGGGGCCGACAAGCAGTAGGAGGGGAAAAAGTACAATTTCAAAAACAAAAAAAAAATGGATGAAATATGAAAAACAGCTCTCTAGAAAGATAATAATAATAATAAATGTTATTTCTAAAGCGCCTTTCCAATTTCAAGGCACTGTACAAAGATTATAAAACACAAATAAAACACAGATAAAACACAGATAAAAACATCAATCTCAGAATGATACATCACAATCACTGATCTAGAAAAGCAGACTGATACAAGTGAGTTTTTAAATCCCTCTTAAACTCCTCCATATCACCTCTAACATTTGAAAGTCCGTAAGAGAACAAGAGTATAAAATCAAATCTGGTAGAGTCCAAACAGGAGGGAAAAAGCTTATCTGATAATCAAATTGGCATCTTGGCAATAAATCAAGATGATCTGCAAGATAGTTACCAGAATTTACCTGTTTCAACAACAGAAAATAGTAGGATATACGAGAAAACTAGTGTTAGTGAAAAATATTCTAAACAGAATTAAATAATTGATATAGTGTACTTGAAATAATGCAAGAGCTTTAGGAAACCATCACCATCACAGGGCTAAAGCAGGTTGCTGATCAAACAAAAATGGATGAAAGCAAACTTGAGACTGAACCAGAAATATATATTACATATTTCCTTTTCTGGCTGAAAATTTGATATAAGTTTTGAAAAACCCTCTTGTGGTAAGTAGAGATGTTGCAGAGTTTTACTCCGCCTATGAATTGCCTGCAAAGTCACCAACTTTGCACTGTGAAACATTTCGCAAATCTGGCTTCTGGCTCTTGGCTACGAAACTTTGCCGGTAAACTTCGAAAACTTCGAAGTTAACTTTGACTTTTTTTAGTAACTTTGAAGTTAATGAAAGACATGGATTGTCACATAATTCACTTACTGCAGGTCACATGGGAGACTCCAGGCAGGCAGGAAGAGAATGTTTCACTTTCATTTTGGCAGTTGTAGCTGAGGGAGATAGTCTCATAGACAATGATTTTTTTCTAGCACAGGTGTGCACACAGGGACACACAGCAATCACTCTGGTTAAATCGCAGTCAGCAGGACAGTGATTTTTTTTTCCTAGATCAGGTGTGCACTCAGGGACACATTAATCACTCTGGTTAAATCACAGTCAGGAGTACAGTGATTTTTTTTCCTAGATCAGTTGTGCACGCAGGGACACATTAATCACTCTGGTTAAATCGCAGTCAGGAGGACAGTGATTTTTTTTTCTAAACTAAGGTGTGCCAGCAGGGACACAACAAACACTCTGGTTAAATCGCAGTCAGGAGGACAGTGATTTTTTTCCTAGCACAGGTGTGCACACAAGGACACACAACAATCACTCTGGTTAAATTGCACTCAAGAGAACAGTGATTTTTTTTATAAATAAAGGTGTGCCGACAGGGACACAACAATCATTCTGGTTAAATTGCAATCAGAAGGAAAGTGATTTTGTATCCTGATACATGTGTGCTGACAGGGACACAAACAACAACCACTCTGGTTAAAGCATAGTCGGAAAAGTGATTTTTTTCTTAAGAAAATATAGGGCACTGGGCCAGTGATTTTTTACTGAACACAAGTGAGCTTTCTAAATTGCTGCTACCCTCTCCCACACAAGCCATCAAACCATTACTTTTCTGTTAAAACTAAATACTTATAGTACAGAATACAGGAGAAGATCAACATAAAACGTACTGTGTGTGTACAGGGCACTCACAAACACAGTTTTGAAGAAATGTGACCACCAAAATGAACTTTTATATTATGTTATATTTAGATTTTGACTCCAGGCTGCAACAACAAGCAGAAGCTCTGCTCTCTAAGTCTCTCTCCAACACACTACACTCAGAGAATGACCAGACTAACTTTTCATTGGCTGTTCAGCAACATGTGACCTCCTATCCCATGGTACATTGCAAACTTCGAATATTATACAAAACTTCGATGGCAAAGTTCCAGTTTTGCATACTGGAGATACTTCAATTATTGAAATAACTGAGTTGAAGTTTTTTCAAATTCAAAATTTCACAAAACTGCAGATAGAATGCAGAGTGCAACTGCAAACTGCAGGAAACTTCGCGGATCAGTTAAACTACACAAAATTTTAAGAAGAGCAAATTTTTGCAACTTCACACATCTCTAGTGGTAAGTGTAACCATACTTGAACAACTGGTCATATCAAAAAACGAAATAGCTTCTCTAACAGAAGATGTTGCAATTAATAGGGCTTACTTGGAGGAACTTCTTGAATATCAAAGAAAAGATTGAGACAGACATAGAGAAGCCTCTATCTCAGTCCCATTGGAAGAAATAATTGAAGTCAGCAGTAAAAATGAGATGCAAAAGCTAGACTTCACAACTATAGAATTTCCTGAAAATGATAGAAAAAAGAAAGGACAGAAAAAAGGCAAAAAGAAAAGAAAAATCTAAAAAACTCAAATACTCTGCATAATAAATCAAAGGCAGGTTCAAAGGAGCAAATACAAGAGATAGACACTTTGGGGAAAACAAATGATAATCAATTAACAAAAATTCAGGAGAAAGGGTGTTATCATGAGACATCTCCTGCTCGTGTTTTACATTGACAAAATTCTACAGAACAATCGAATGCGGACAGTCTAGCAGAAGTAGACGCAATAATCAGATTGAGAGGGGTATAAAAAATGGAATATGAGAATCCAGAAAACCTCAAAAATCTATTTTTATGATCTGTACAGATGTTTTGGAATTGGACCTTGTGTATGATTATATTTGTGATGTAATGAGATACAATAATTTAACAACAAAGGACAATCTGCTGATTCTGCTTTGATATGCAATGGTGGCTTACTGTGTCTGGTAAAATGCAGCAAAGTTATATGAACTTAATTTAAAAATGTAGTACCCGGTACATCTGGCATTGAAACACGAAAAGGAGAAAATATGACAAAATCAAAACTGCTGACAAAAGTGTCCAAGTACTTACAGTAGATCTAGAAATGTTTACTTATTTATGTATTTATTTATTGTAAATTTCTGACTGTACCTTTGAGCAGAGGTACTCATTTACAAAGGTTCCACATCAGTGAAAAAGTTACAATAAAGATGAAGTACAGATATGAACAAGCAAATTCCAGAGGAACATTGTCAATACAGTCAAGATACAGACACTTTTGTATACCATTCAGATTACAAAGTTATACAGTGAAAAGCAAATTCTAAACAGCAGACTATATACAGAACACATACATTCATACAAACATTTGAAAAAGCCTTCAGAAGAAGGCCATTTGGTCTATCTAGTCTGCTCGTATTGCAGGGTCCACAGCTTGAGCTACTGTCCCTGCCCCCCCACTCCTCCCACCCTCCCTACCCATGATCCTTCCCTTCCCTTCCCCTATGCCTATCCCAGCCTCTCTTAAAGCTGCCTACTGTCTTCAACGAGACCACCTCTTCTAGCAGCACATTCCAAGTGTCCATCATCCTCTCTGTGAAGAAGCGCTTTCTGATCTCCCTCCTAAACATTCCCCCCTCCAGCTTAAGACTGTGCCCCCTCATGTTATGGTTGCCACTCATCTCAAAGAGACCCTCCTTATCCACCTTATTTATCCCTTTCAAGTACTTGAAAGTCCCAGTCATGTCCTCTCTCTTTCTTTTCCTCCAGGGAGTACATGTTCAGTGCCCTCAGCCTCTCCTCGTATGCCTCACCCTGCTGACCTGCTTTCATTTTTGTTGCCCTCCTCTGGACCATCTCCAGCAGGTTAATGTCCTTTTTGAGGTGTGGGCACCAGTACTGAACTCCATACTCTAGATGTGGGTTCACCAGTGACCATGTACAAGGGTAGTATAACCTCCTCTCTCCTACTACTGATCCCCCTAGCTATGCATCCCAGCATCTTTTCCACATCAGATTCTCATATACCTCAGCCCATTACCAATCATTCTGATCCTCCTGTCCCCTTCACTGAGGAACTTATTAAAAATAAACTGCGCACATTGAAAGGTAAATTCTGTCCGGGTCCAGATAATATAGTGGGCCATTTATTATATGTATTGGCTGACCAAATTGCCCTGCCACGAAAACTCCTATTTGAACTTTTCTTACAGAACAATTACATTCCTACTGAATGGAAGGAGGCAACAGTTGTTCCAATCCATAAAAAAGGTTCTAAACATCACTGGGAAAACTATAGGCCTATTAGCTTAACTTCTTCTATCTGTAAAGTTATGGAAAGCCTCCTTAAGGACATCATTGCACCAGTTATTGATGCAAATGATCCTGAGCAACACGGTTTTGAAAGGGGTAGAAGTTGTTCAACCAACCTGCTTTGTTTCTATGAACACTTAGCACTCTCCTGGATTTTTAGGATACCTTGTGATGTAATTTTTATAGATTTCAGTAAGGCATTTGATACCATGCCACATTGGGCTCTAGTTCACAAACTTAGGAGACTCAATATTAATAACCATATAATTGCCTGGATTAAAAACTGGCGTTGTAATAGAACACAAAGGGTGATTATCAGTGGTATCCTCTCTAACACTGGTAAGGTCTTGAGCGGAGTCCCACAGGGTTCTGTTCTCGGCCCTTGTCTTTTCCAAGCTTTCATTGCTAGTTTAACTCATAATTGTTTTTTATTACAACAAAATATCAGATGATGTGATAATTGGGGGGGCCATGTTCTAACTCTGATCAGATAGCTCTTATTCAGCATGATCTTGAGCTTAAGGCACTTGACTCCTTAGGGGCCCAGGATAGACAACTCTACTGTGAGGCCCGCAACAAATGTACCTGGGCCCTAAGACAGGCGAAAGCCACTTACTACCAACATACCCTCACCACCTCTTGGGGAGATGGTAAAAAATGTTGGAACAGTATAAAGGAACTCATTGTAAATCCCGTTCACCCGCACCCACCCAGCTTACAATAAATGGGGAGATCACCAAGGATCCTTTCTCTATCGCTTGACCCTCAATTCTGCCTTCTCGGACCTCCCATATTTACCCCCTAACTATTTCCACACTATCCCCCACCTCTCCCACTGATACCTCGAGTAACAACAATATTATACCTTGGGCTGAGAGTTATTTCCTGCCCTCGAGGCAAAACACTACATTTCTAAAGCTATTGCCAATACAGCACAGCAATGATTCCCTAGATCTAAAACTCATTAGGCTGACCCTGGATGTCACACTACCCCATCTCACTAAATTCTCAACCTCTCTTTATGCCTAGGTCAGTTCCCCACAACCTGGAAAAGAGCCATAATCACTCCCATTCTGAAGCGACCCCACCAACACAACCAACTATAGACCAATTTCATTACTTCCTCCTCTCTCCAAGGCCCTGGAGAAAATAGTGTTGGACCAACTATCAGAACACCTGACTAAACACAACCTTCTCTGCCTGGAACTGCATGGATTCCGGTCCAGCCACAGTACCGTCACAGCTCTTACTGAGCTCACCTCATTCATCCATGAGGCCCTCGACCAGGCTCTATAGCAGGGCAATCTATGTGGATCTGACCAAGGCATTTGACACGGTCAGTCATGAGCTATTGCTTTATGTCCTTCCACAACTTAATGTGGTCCCAGAGACTACTGCCTGGTTCAAGGACTACCTAACAGACCGGTCACAGCAAGTCAGGATAAATACCACCTTCTCCTCCTGTAAAACAGTTTCCTCAGGTGTCCCACAGGGGTCTATTCTTGGCCCTCTACTATTCACCCTCTTTTTAAACTCTCTCCCCAAGTCATGAAGCGGTAACCTGCTACTCTACGCTGATGATGCGGTAGTGTTTTGGAAACGCCCACAGCCCAGCGCCCTCCAACGAGCTCTTCAGGGTTTCTTCAGTGAGCTAGAAACCTGGTTCACTGAACACCGCCTGATCATCAACTACCAAAACAAAAATCCATGATCTTTGCACACCGACAAAGTCCACACAGCCAGTCGGTCTCTAATCAAAACAAACAAGGCACCCACTTGAACATGTTACATGTTTTAAATACCTGGGAATTACATTAGACACCTCCCTCTCCTACAATCATCATATACAACTTCTCTCCTCCGCTGTTAACACTAGAGTGGGTATCCTCTACAGACTTAAACACTGCTTACCCACCCAGGCCATGCAACTTCATGTCACCTCTTCTATCCTCTCCCTAATAGACTATGGGATAGTGATATACGGCTCTGCGGACCCTACAGCCCTTCGTAGCATCAACACTGCTTTGAATAAAGCTTGCCGCCTAGACACCGGGTGTGACAGATTAACACATACCTGTGAGCTCTCGCTCTGGCTGGTTGGCTAAACTTCAAGGAAGACTTAGTACCACTCCTGCATTCTAGCAAAAAGATCCATCTCCAGCTGGCGCCATCGGCCTTCTCCCAATAGTCAGCGTAGCCCCACAGGCGTAACACTAGACTATGCATCCTCCTCATTCCTGGTCCCCATTGTAGAACATCCCTTGCGTAAAGATCATTCCACTACCGTGCCCTCTTTGGCTAAACACTCTACCCCCCCCCATCTCTCAGACCCTTAGCCTCTCCCAATTCAAATCAGCCCTCAGAGTACAACTCCTGGAGTCAGAAAAATGCAACTGTGGCTAACTTCCTGCCCTCCTCTGGTATTTTCATACCCCAATAAAATGACACAGGGTCTCGATAGATCCCAAGAGTCAGCATCATTTACCTCTCTGACCAGGGTTATCCTGTATCGATGCCTACTACTACCACCAGTTAACTAAGATTATGCCTGGACTGCACTTGCAGTACTGTTTTACAAATTTCTACCTGTTTACTGTGTGTTCTCTGTATTTGTCTACCCTCTACCCTCTGTAACCGACGTGGACCCTTTGCAAAAGAGTCTGTGACTCAAAGGATTGTAATTCCGATTGTATCCAATAAAATAAAAAAAAATTATTTCCAACTGGATTAATACATGGGGTATGAAACTGAACTCTACCAAGTGTAAAGTGATGCATTTGGGTCCTAATAACTTAAACTTTCCATACTCATTAGATGGTTCCACACGTTGTGCCACCACTGATGAGAGGGACTTGGGAATTACCATCTCCAATGATCTAACATACTCTAAACACTTGAATTCTGTTATTTGTACATCTAATAAGGTTGTCTGGTTGATCCTTCGTAATATCAGATCAAGAGATTGTGAGGTGTTAATGCCTTTGTTCAGGTCATACGTCAGACCTCATCTTGAGTATGCCTCACAGTTATGGTGTCCATTTAAACAAATCTGATAGTAGTTCACTTGAAACAATACAGAGAAAGTACACTAAAAAAATATCTGGTCTTGAATCTGTATCCTATGAACACAGGCTAGAAACTTTAAAACTCATGTCTCTTACTACTAGATGCCCGAGAGGTGATCTTCTATTTCTATATGATGTTGCCCAGGATCCATATGTTATGACCAAGTTAGGTCTTGAATTCAGGTCTTCTATACATAACACAAGAGATCATCCACTTCAGCTGGTCAGTAAATCATTTAAGCATAACAACCGGAAGATTTTCTTTACCCTGAGAACTATTGAATCCTGGAATAAACTCCCATCTGCTGTAATTATGAGTGACTCTAAGAATACTTTTAAACATCGTCTTGACAAGTTAATTATTTCTGGATATAATTTATCATATTATCCTTTGGCTTAGCGAAACAACATTATAGGCCTCGGCCTACTAGCTCTTTTTCCTTACCTTAGTATGAACCTTAGCATGAACCCACAGGTGGAAAGGTGCAGGGCCATATGCCAAAAAGACAGTTGTTTTCACTATATGGTACTCAGGCCCATGTGGACAACCCTGCACCTTTCATTCCCTGGCTGTGGGGGGGGGGTTGCATAACAGTGCTATTTCCCCACTATCCCCCATCCAGCTGGGTCACTGAGCTCACATAGAAACATAGACTTTGATGGTAGATAAGGACCACTTGGCCCACCTAGTCTGCCCATTTCCCCCACCTCCTGGATAAGCTGCAGATCCTAGTTAACCAACAGCCTATTTCTTCCTACCCTCCACAAAAATTGCCTTGTGTCTGTTCCATGCATTCTTGAATTCTCCCACAGTTTTAGACTCACAGCCTCCTCAGGAAGGGTGTTCCAAGCATACACCACCCTTTCTGTGAAAATATACTTCCTCACATTGCCCCTGAACTGCCCCCATCTTCAAATTGTGTCCCCTTGTTCTTGCACATCTCTTTTTCTGAAAGATGCTACCCTCTTGGATTTTGTTGATTCCATTGAAGTACTTAAAAGTTTCTATCATGTCCCCCTCTCCCTCCTTTCCTCAAGGGTATACATATTAAGCTCCTTTAGTCTCTCCTTGTATGGCTTCTCTTGCAGACCCTGAACCATTTTAGTTGCCCTCCTCTGGACTGCCTCTATCCTGTTTATGTCCTTGCGGATATAGGGTCTCCAGCACTGGATGCAGTAGTCCAGATGGGGTCTCACCAACTGTCTGTACAGAGGGATAACAACTTCCTGTTTTCTGCTGGTGATACCTCTCCCTATACATCCCAGTATCCCCCCCAGCCTTCCCTACTGCCTTCTCACATTGCATGCTAAACTTAAGGTCATCTGATATGATTACCCCTGAACTCAGCTCATAGTGACGGAATCTCAAAGCATGGCCACTGGGGTGAAGAGTGGCGCTACACACAAAGGTTATTAAGCAATTATATATATATATATATATATATATATATATATATATATATTATAGTGGCATGGTAGTGCCACTATAGTTAGGATTGAGAGCCATTTACATGTTAAACCCAAAATTTTGCACCTTAATAACTTTTCAACGTTTGACAGATTTGAGTGCAATTTGGAACTTACGATCAAGACCAGTGGCGAGATTGCGGAGAGGGGCAAGTTGCCCCCAAGAGAAATATTATTGTAGCGGACTTTAAGCGCCCATTTAATTTTTTTTTTTCGCTTTTGTTTTTTTTTTTTTTAACCAACTTGTGTGGACAGTGGATCAGGAAGACCTGGCTCATGGGGTGGGGGTGGGGAGGTGGTACAAAAAAAATTCCCTTGGTGCTGAATGCTCGGTGTGGCCATTCCTGATTGGCTGCACACGATGTGTAGCAGCTTATCATGATTCACCGAGCAGTAAGCTGATTTAGCGCGAGCTGGTGGGAGAAACAGAGCAGTCTTAGCTGTCAATTTTTCTGTAGTCTTTGACTGACTGTGAGGAAGGCTGAGGAGGGATTCAGGTAGAGTCGTACCTGACCTGGCTCACATCCATCTAGAGGAAGCAGTGACTATAAAAGATTCAGGAAGCAGAACCGAAACTTTATCCAAACGAAACATCCGATCTTCAACAGCAGTGCAGCATCTCAGGTGAGGACTTCGGTACGTTTCGCTGCAGATGGACTGTAGCCCAGCTCTCCGAGTCTTCAGTTTGCTCATTTTCAGTCATTTGTTTCTCTACCTGATACTTTTTTTATCTTGTATTCATTTCTAAAAGATTTTTATTCCTAAAATTATCATATAACGGCAGAGTAAGGACAGTGTAGACCACTGGCACTGCCTTCTTATTTTCACCATCTTGGTCCCGCCTTGCAGGTTGTATGGATGGAGGAAGGTTACTGCTGTATTGTATATCGCACTAGAGCCTTTAAATGAATGATTTTTGACCAAGTGATGATTTAAAGAAGACTGATTTACATTTGCTCCCTTCCCTGGGGTCGATATGGCGATGCGTGTGCTTATTGCGCTAATATGAGGGGCATCACAGTATCCCGACTAAAGAGCCATTTTTATCTGCGGGGGGGGGGTCAGCCTTCCAAGCAATTTATGTATAAATCTAGAATGTTCCTTTCAACTCACGCACTTTTTCTTAGGCATGTACACACATTTTCAGGAGGTGGTGGGATTCATCATGTGCTACATAACAGGTCCTTCTCCACCCCCAGCAGCTGAAGGACAAGAAAGGTGCCGGCACTATAAAGGGCTAACAGCTACTCCCTGTCCCTTCCCGCCTCTATGTCCGTACATCCACCGGCATTACGAGTTCTCAGCTCCATCTTCAGTGAAAACCCACCTCGTGTACAAGAGCGCACTATAGGTGCCACAGCTCCTCGTCCAGTAGAACCTGCCGATGCCCCCACCCCATAAAGCGGACCAATCACTCTCGGTGCACTGGGAAAACTAGAGGAATGCCCCCAGGCATGTTGTTGTATTGTCCACCTATGAAGATCGATGCACGAGCTAGCCTATAACTCGGGTCCATACCCCTCAACTGTCCCTGATTTTGCCTCAAAATTTTGCTCTGTCCCTCCTAAAAATTGTTTCCATGACCAAACTGTGAGGGTTGTAAGCAAAATAAAGTCAAACATTAGATACTTGTTCTTCCCTAAAAAATGCATTTTATACTAAGTCCTTTATTCTACCAGCTTTCTGAATGGAAATCATCAATTTTGAAGACGTGTCCCCCATTTTGGTCCTTTGTCCCTAATTTTTAAAGCCTTACCCCTGATTTATGAGGCAGGAGATTGAGAGGTATGCTCGGGTCTGTCGGGGGAACGATGTAGTATCCCAACCAAAGAACCATTTGTATGAGGAAAAAAAAAATTCAGCTTCGCAGGCGGTTAATATAACAAAACTAATATTACAAAAACTATGTACTTTTCATCCCGCCCCTCCTTCAGGTATGCACACCCTTTTGTTTGGGGGGGGCATCGTCACCTTCCACATGACAGGTCCTTCGCCAGACCTGCCCTCCATGAGCAGATGACAAGAAAGCTGCTCATACTCTAAGGAGCCAACAGCTGCCTCATGGAACCTCCCACCTCGTGGTCCGTTCATCAGAGAGCAGACATTAACAGTTTTCAGCATTCAGAGTGAAAAGAAATCCTCGTTGCATAAGACGGCACTTCCACCATGACCCACCCAAGCCCTCCACCCCGTAGAGGGGACCGAGCGACGTCCGCATGCTGGTAAACACTGGCGAATACCATAATGTCCACCCACGGAGGCCAACACATTGACATAGTGTCCACGGGAGTCTGTTATCCAGTATGGTGTTACGCGAATTTGGGGGGCGGATGCCTTACCTCATGCTATGCCAGCAACCCATTTTTGGGAACAACCTCAGGTCGGGAGGGTGCCGGCATGGGGGGGAGGGAGGAGCAGGATCGAGTGGAGCCAGCAGGCTGCTCTCCTCTCCTGGGGGTAGTGAGGGTGCGTTGTCGCCCTCCCGTAGTTCCGCTCCCACCGGGTGGAGATCCAGTGGGATAGCATAGGTGGAGGGGGCGACAAGGACGGGAGGATGGAAGGGGCTGAGCTGGCACCACAGTATGCGTGCGTGCCTGCACACGCATGTACAGCCATGTAGTGGGGCCTCGGGCAGGGAAGTGGGACACTACTACCTACAAAGAAAACCCAATATAAACCTACATAAAACAAAAGCTACCTCTAGTGACTGTGGGCAATTACCAGACTTGAGAAGGGCTTTTGTGAGGGATCAGGCCCACCCTGGAAACTCTGGCCCCAGTAATAATTGACTAGGCATGGGGTGCTCTTGCTAGCCCACCCCTGGCACTAGAATTAAGGCACCTTAATTACTGGTACCTGCTCACATCACTGCCCCAGGATTCTCTGCCCGTGTGCCATGCCTACCCCATTGGGCATTGTCTAATGCTAGGTTTGTAAACTGTACAAGCATTGGTGGATATACGCTACTAGCCAGCCTGTTGAGTCTCCGCTTCTAGCTGACCTATTAGCCAAGTAATTGCTGCTCCTAACCACTATCCCACCTGCTAGCCAAGTCTCGTTGCCAAGGTGCCTGGTGGCAGACCACCCTACTGTAAACCCCTTTCCAGGTCTAGGGTAAAACTGTGACCACTCCTTTTTGGGAGGGTTGCTGTACATGAATAAGAACTGTGCACTTGATCTTCCTGGTCCGAGGTGACCTCCCACTGTTGGAAGTATACTTGGATTGCTGGCAAGGTTCTATGAAGCAAGATAGTGACAGAACAATACTGATAAACAGAAGCAAGGTCCACAATAAAAGTTAGAATCTAAACATGGAATCCCATTTATTTTTCACAGCACAAAGGTGCTTTAGCTTGCAGGCAAGGAAATTTGGTATAGTCAAAGTCTTTCAGGCAGTTCATTTCTTTGTTTTTTCTTCTCAGAAGCATGTCTCAGCATCCCCACGGGAGCATAGTCAAAAAGTCAGTTTTTACTGTGGACAAACATTTATTCCTTGTTATGACACAGTAGCAGATAGCACAACACAGTGTGAAATGGTGCAGGGGTGAACTACACACCATGAAGTACGGACAAACGTTTTCCCTCTTCCAACAATTTATTAGCCCTCAGCTATGGCTGTGCTAGATCCTGTGGGACCATTGAGGCATGCTGTTCATTTAAGACATCCCCTAAAACGTCCCGTACAGAATGACCCTGTACAGATACTTCTGCACTTGGGGGAAAATGGGCAGAACTAGGTGGGCCAAGCGGTCCTTATCTGCCATCAAATTGTATGTTTCTGTGGGGCAGAAGTGTTGGGTCCAACCCTTGCATTAGCTGACAGGGGCTCAGAGACTAGGGTTGCCAGCATCTCGTGGTGTCACCCACCCACAGGGGCCCAAAGCCAGGGACCGCTACCTGAGCACACTGGTCTCGGAGGCTAAGGGTTAATACCCACCACTACCTGTGGGTGATACCTGGGTGTCATATATACCAGAAATGTGGGATGGCCTCCCTAAATCTCTGAGGAGGGGGGAAGCTGAGGTTAAAACAGTCTGTCATCCTTGTCACAGTTAGGTTCTTTACTTTCTCTTTTCCTCTCAATCACAAAAAGTCTTTAGTTGAAAGGAGGCAGGGGTTTAGCGTCCAGGGGAAATGTACCCCAACACATCCAAGTGAACTTTTCCCAGGCATAAAAGCCTCTGAACATTGGTGAAATCTTCACACACACTGCAGTTTAGAGTGAAACAGTCTCTTTTTCTCTCAGAAAAGCCATCTGGCTAGTACTCACTGGAGAAAATGGGACTGACAGTAAAAATAGCTGCCACCATGTACTTCTGGTTTTCTGTTGATTCCTTCTCAGAGAAACTGGTACTGTAGCAGGGACAGAGAGATGTTGACAGCTCAGTGCCCACTCACCAACTGTCAAACTGCTAGAATGTATGGATTGTGCCGCTACAGCAAGCCCACCCCTTGCAGTAACTCAGTGTCCTGCACTGAGGAATTAACTGTTTGTGGTCTGGAATCAACTTGTAACTCGCCTAATCACACAGGAACCCACTAGGTTCCAGGGGGGTAACACTTCACTGCTGGTGGACCTACCAGTTGATTGCCTCCTCTGCTAGGCTGACATCCCCCTCCCTGGTCCTGTGCCAGCTGAGTCTGCTGGGCTTTCTCACACTTTGAGGGTCACCCCTCTTGGGCTCCACCCTGTCAGTACTGGCAGATATACCAGATAAACTGGCATGGGGCGCATATCTGCTCTCAATTTACATGTTACTGATTTATACACAGGATATGAATTGCTGACCATAGCCCATTTTCAGGAACCATCCTGTGAGTTACCATGTCAAATGTTACATGCCGTAAGAGATTTACTGGTACATTTAACATTTCCAATGTAATAATCATGTAGTTACGCACAAATGGTAAACATGCATAGATGGTATTGTCAAAAGCAGCTAAAATCTGGTATCTTATTCCAGAAGGTTGCTACTGCATAGGCAAGGGTCATTTGGCCATAGTGAGTCTCAGTTTGGGGCAGGATCAGTCCCCAGCCATGGACTGCTCTAAGCAAATAATGGGTGCATAAGGGGAGTTATCGGATTGGGATATATGAGTGGGAACCTTGTCATTTGCACATTTAAAAAAGAGTTTTAGCTACTGCAGGTCTGTCAGATAGGGGGACCCACCTGTGGGGAGAGAGAGCAGTGGTTGGTTTCAGTATGGGAGCCAGAGTGGCACAGGGCAAATTTTGCAATCTTATGATACAGCTTACCCAGTATCAAAAGATCTGAACTAGCAAGATTAAAAGTAGACAAGGTTATGGGGCTGGATGGGGTTCACCCTAGGATACTGAAGTAACTAAAGGAGTAACTGTCTGCACCTCTGACAGCTCTGTTCAATCTATCACTGGATGTAGGGAAAGTTCTGGGGGACTGGAGGGGAGCAGATATGGTCCCACTACACAAAAGTGGGAATAGGGAGGAGGCAGGAAACTACCAAACTATAAGCCTGACTTTGGTGGTGGGCAAAGTTTTGGAAACTCTATTTAAAGAAAGGATTGGGGAATACCTTAATGCCACTGGATTGCAGGATCCAAGGCAGCATGAGTTTGCAGGGGGTGGATCTTGCCAAACAAACTTGACAGAGTTTTTTGCTGGTTACCAGGAGGTGGATCAAGGAGGAGCGGTGGATGTGGCCTAGCTGGATTTCAGTAAGGCTTTCAACACTGTTTCACAGAGAATACTGGTAACAAGCTATGCAGCATGGGAGGGGTCCAAAAATAGTAAAATGGGTACAAAGTTGGCTAAGTAACAGAACTCAGAGGGTGGTAGTAAATGGTAAGGTAACCAGCTAGGTGCCACAGTGGTCAGTTCTGGGACTGGTACTTATCACTGTCTTTATTAGCATCATTGCAGAGGTGCTGGAAGGCAAGATATGCCTGTTCTTGTTTAACATAAAAATCTGCAACATAGCGGACACGCCAGATGGGGGGTAGAGAGCATAAAGGAAGATGTAAAAAAGAATGGAAGATCGGTCAAGGGTTTGGCAACTGGGCTTCAGTGCCAAAAAATGTTAAATTATGCACATGGGACACAGAAATCCAAGAGCAATGTATTATTTAGTGGTGGTGGGGGGGTGTTAACAACAAAACAGGAATGGGATCTGGGGTCATCATATCTGATGACCTGAAGGTAGCAAAGCAGTGTGATAAGACAGTAGGATGCTGGGGCACGTAGGGAGGGGTGTCACTAGTAGAAAAAGGGAGGTAGTGTTACCCCTATATAGATCAATGGTGAGGTCACACCTGGAGTACTGTGTCCAGTTCTGGAGGCCCCATCTCAGGAAGGACATAGACTGGGTGGAGGTGGTACTTGAGAAATTAAGTAAATCAGTTAACCTCCAATTTGTTTAAAATTAGCTGTTTGGCCTATTCAGCAAAACACAGGGCCCAATACTCAAAGTTCCAAATGTGAGGCAAGGTGCCTGCATCACACAGCAGTAGGTGTTAGGGGCAGCTTGACTCACAACTTGTGGATATCAGGATTCTCAAAGACCCACTGTGCTAATCTAGGACCCAGCGCACCAGAATTAATGGTGTCCTGCAAATGCACAGACAGAGTAAGATTGTGCTGCGCACTCAAGAGATGCAGACGCAAAGGCACAACAACAAAACCTAACCAGTGCTCACGAGTCACAAATCCAAATGTGGAAAAGAATACCTTTTGCCGGTGTGGAGTGGGGGGTAGTGCATGGCAGTACCAGTCCACTACCAGTAAAGATACCACAAAGCAGCATAAACAAATTCATGCAGGTGCGGTGGATAGCAGGTTCACACTGCTGCAATTATTCTCTGGCACAATAAAAGGTGTCTGATTTGATGGCACGCATCGCACACACACTCGAGACACACACTACAAGTAATGCGTAGCAAATTGAAAACCTTTAGTAATATAACCAAATGTTTTAAACAATCTGAAATTATACACTACTGCACCACAACAATCAGTAAAAAATGTCAAGAATTTCTGAAAATATTACTGTTTGTAAATTAAGAGTTATACAAGACAAATATAAAAAAACAGAAAGACTGTCTTTTTCTCCTAGTTAATCATCCTGTTTTGATTTTACCCCAGCTGCTTAAAATAACCGTGGAGAGAAACTTTGTTAGCTTGCTCTGAAAGAAAATCACAATCAGTTATTAGTTTAGTTTCAGCATTTTGGTATGTTAACCCCTTATGTTCATCTGTTTTTTTGTTGCCACTGTTTCTTCAGGTGTTGTCTTTCTTTCCTGGACTTCCGGTTCTTAAAGCTGTGCTCAAACAAGTCTGAATCAAAATCAGCGAAAAGAAGAGTCCCCGCCATCTGAGATTTTCTGGCTGAGCTCTTGTCAACACAGCTGCTGAAACATTAGGATTTACTCCATCTTTGATTATCTCAGTAAATCCTGGAAAGTCATTTCCAATAATCACAGGTACAGGTAACTTGGCTACTACCTCCTTCTTCCATGGAGCCTTGGCTGTTCACCCCAGGTGGGGATGAGGTGGAGGGAGCTTACCCTCAAGCTTCTAGTTTTGTTGAGAGGTATGAGTGTCGGGTCAGTCAGTGGAGGGGAATCCTGCATTGCATAGCAGCCCTTCATCTTCAGGTGCACGGATCCATTCTCCTTGTTTCCACTGTCCCCGAGGACATCAGCACCCAGAGGGGATCTATTGATGTGCATGTGTGCTTAGGTGTCCTCCCTTCCCCTGATGTCCCTAGCTGCACTGCCACCCATGTTCATCCAGGTGGCAGCATAGCAGTGGGGATGAGTAGTCTCCCCATAGGAGAACAGTGTCCTGTGGAATGCTCAGTACCCCCCTCCGGGGAACCCAAACTGTACCTTAACTTAGGTCGCCTATTATAAGGTTGTTTGTTACTGTATTTGTGCTACTGGTTTCTGTTGTGGAGATGTAACAGAGGTTCCGTGACAAATAGAATGGCAAAATTACTTAGTGTTTCTATAAAGTCAAAATCGAAGCTGACATATGGTATGTTTCCTCATTTTTTCATTCTCTTTTCAGTCAGAAATGTTTTTAGCTGCAGTTCAGTGTCGGCGCCGAACAATGTTAAGATAGATCCCTGATTTTGAGTGCTCATGTACTTTTGAAACAGATTTTGTCATATATTTCATTGTTTCAGATGAATGTCAAGGTTATAAACAAGTTCTCTTGCCAATATAGCCCTTTGTTTGTGAAAGCAGTCAGCCTGGGAGGTGTAACGTATAGCCATTAGCACTTGCTTAACCTAATCTTTTTCACTGCAGCAAAGCTGAGTCTGATCCCAACTTTTGAAGCAGTAGAAGTGTTATCTTCCTCTTTGATTAGCTGGTAAACACTTTCATTTGTAACAAAATTTAGGCATTCTTAAATGTGTTTTGCTTCCTCAAGGTAAAGTATGGGCCCCAAGGCGCAGGGCACAGTTGCACCTAGCTAAGGCTGGCCCCTGCTGATAAGGACATGAAAGAGAGACAGCGACAGTGAGCAATGAGACCCGATTTCCACTCTCTCTGTGCACTCTGCCTGGTTATGGGTGGGGGTGTCAGTATCCCAATGATGTGCTTCCCACTGTCACTTGTCCCATGCCCTTTTAAAGCTGTTGACAAAAGACATATTTTCATGATACCACCCTTTCTGGTAGTTCATTCCACTAGGGACTGTTACTTGTGCCACTGTTTTATATGCAAGCAATAATACCCGAAAGGGTGGGCATCTATTGAAAGTGAACGAAGAAATAGTACACTTAGTGAGATAAGTATCATGTAATGCTAATCTATATGTTTTTTTCGCTCCACAGATGTCTATCTGAAGGTCCGGGAGAAGGACTGACGTGGGAGATGTCGTTGTCGCCTTGACAATTCAGAATAACCAAAACCTCAGCAATAAACCTATGAGGACAGAAGAGGTCTTTCCAGTCCTACTTGAATGTTTCGAAACCATCTTAATCTGATTGGCTCACGCAAGTCGAACTTTACATGATTTACAATTACCTGTCATATTGTAGAAGAATGCAGTGTGGTCAATACCAAGAACAGTCAATCAAAATTTGAAGTAGGCTAGTGTCCACCAAAAATAAGACTTTCAGTACATAACATGGTTGGACACCTGCTTAATTAGCCAATGTTATTTCTGCTAATAAGATGCACCCAAAGTAAAATTTTAATTTGTTTTGTACAATTGTTCAAAAGTACACATGCATTGCCAACCGGTGTTACTAGTTAGTTATTTGTATAGGTCTCTTGTCTTAAGATTAAAGAGTCCTTTGACAGTTTCGTTTTACAAGGCCTTCTGTCTTAAAGTTAAGAAGGTCCTTGACTGGCCATCCCATCACAGCAAGTCTCCTGTTTAAGTTTATGGAGTTCCAACATCCCAAGCATTACTCTCCAGTCTGGATGTTTCATAACTGTCTCCTGCTTGTTTGTGACTTATATGATGACCACTGTTAACTAGGCAGGTAACACAATACTTATATACTGCCCAGTGTTAATCGGTGATGACTCTAGTTTGCATCCTGCTGACCACTACTAAGCATTCCGTATAACAAATGTTCTGCATTTCAAAATGTTTTTTTGAGTAATACTTCTGTTTATAATGTAGGTGTTCAGCTGAATATTTTTATTAATTGATAGATTCATTGCCAGCCACTTGGTACAGTAATCACACTGCAACTGTGACTGAAATCATACTTGGAAACAAGGCCAAGATGTCGAAAAGAGCCCCTAAGCCTAAAGAAAAACAGTTTGCTCATATTGTAATATAACAATCAGAAGAGATAGGTTAGGAGCACATACTAGCAGTAAGCATTCAGGAAAGTCAGTAAAAGAAAAGGGCTGGCAGGATATATCTATGTTGTTGCAGTCAAACAAATCCACCTCTTCACAGGGAAGTTGTGATGTGGAAGATATCGGGAAACCACAAACAAAAATAAGTTGTCTATCTGGTGATATGGTACATGATATAGTGAACAAATCTGTCGATAATAGTAATTTGTCTTCTGCAGTAGCAACCTTTGAGATGCATGATGTCATCTCGAAATCTGCATCAGAAACCTTGGTCCATGGCATATCTGAGCATGCCGATTGTTCAAATGTTGATGTACAAAGTCCTTGTGAAGTTATGTCACATTCTGATATTGAATGTGAAGACTGTAACAACCATGATGAAACACAGGCCACACAGTCCACTTCCACTTACCAAGCACTTGATGATGGTGGTGACATTTCAGTAGATCAGCTAGGCAAATATTCAACAGATCCTGCTCTGTATATCAATCATCACATGAGTACTGATGTAATTAGAGACATATTACAGAAGGGCCAGGTTTGCATGACAGTTACCGTTTTGAGAAAGAAAAAAATGGCAAACTAATGTTTTGGCGTGAGTGGTATTATAACACTTTAAAAAACGGAATGAAACACTACAGAGAGTGGTTAATATTTTCTCCTAGGAAATGATGTGCATTCTGCTACCCCTGTTGGCTATTTGCAAAACATTCTCGGAAAGAGTTTGAGCCAGCTTTTGCTGATCCAAATTATGGCTTTTCAAACTGGAAAAAAGCAACCAAAAGCTTTATCAAACACGAGCAAGCCACAGTCCACAAAGAGTCAGTCAGAGAGTTACTGATGACCAGATACAGACTGAAAACTGGTAGCACAGTTAACAGAGAGCAGTTGAAGGCTTTCAGTAGACAGGTATGACAGTTGTATTTTCTTCATGGTGGCTTAGATAAAGAGAAATTGTAATGTCATGATGTGCTTGCAAGGACTCCTGTCTTAAACTTAACGAGTCCTTTGTTTGACAGGTGCAAACCAGTTTATAAGGTATTGTCTTTAAGTCTAAGAAGATCCTTGTCATGGCATGTGGTTAGAATTCTCTTGTCTTAACTTATTTTTCATCACGGATATTTCAGTCATCGGGTACCACAGTAGGAAAGTACAGCTACATAAGAATTTGCCGTAACAGTAGATCTTCTAGAGAGGTTCTATTGTAGGTAATTCCATATTGGACCGATGCCGACTATCGGGTAATGAGGCACCGTACCACGGACCTGGGTATGATCAGCTGATATGACAGGGTTTGATACCCATGAACCAGGGGGTACACCAGGGCAGACGATCTGGCAGGGTGCCCAGCAGGCAGGCTTGGAACCGGAGGCCTGACAGGCGGCAGGCCCGACGTGGGGGCAGCATCCGTGAAGGGATGTTGCCCAGTGGAGGGAGGGAGGGAGACCTGACAGGGGTGCAGAAAGATCCTTGGCATCACCCAGGGAAAGAGGGGAGAAATCCCCGGGATCAGGCTGAGGAGACCCAGGGTCCCCGAAGGACAGCAAAGGCTGTGGGGAGCCAGGAACGGTGGACACAATAGGGTCCTGTGTCAGCTCGGCCGCCACACAGTCATTAGGCAGCCCAACATCCGACTTATCGGCATAGTCCGGGCGGGCGTTGGAGGACCCGATGTCTGACTTAGCGGACCCATTGCCAGAGTCAGGCTACGATGGGAGCGTGGTCTGGTTGGGCAGAACAGAGGCCGTGCGTGGGGACCGCCCCTTTATACTGACATTGCATGATATCGGTCACCAGGGATATGTTGGGGGGGAGAGACACATTGCTGCCCACGATCGGGCTGGTGGGGGTAATTAAACCATGCCCGCGATCGGGCTGGTGGGGGTGGGGATTCTACACTGTTTTGCCCACGATCGGCTGCAGGGGCGTCGGTCTCGATGGCTGCTGCCTGGCAGGGCACCAGGCGCAAGTCCTCGGGATCGGCGCACCTGCATGCTAATGGCATGGAAATGAAGAGTAATCAGATGCAAATGGCCCCCCACCTTGCATGAATTATGGCCCCATTTGCATGTCACCTTGAATATTGGGATTTTGGCGATGGCGGAATGGTACTTATGCCACCGCGTAGTTGAATGCTCCACTTGACAACTTCATGTGTGCGTAAGTTGCACTGCGCCATGCACAGTGGATGTGGCCGAGGGTGATATTCAAAGGAGTTGCTCAATACTGCACTTTTTTTTCTGTACAGCAATATTTTCTATATACATTGCTTCCTAAAGGAAGACAAATACTTTATTGGGTTATGGGACAAACATAGTACATTTGTAGCTGGGACAGACTATCACAACAGTGACACAATTTGACCATTCACAGACAGTCACTCACACTCTTTCAGTCTATTATTCATCTGCAAGGAAACTCAATTCCCTTGCCAGCAAAGTCATGTGCATCATGTCATATCTTTATGGTCTGGGTTAAGTTTGACTTGTCATATCAAACAAAAACTGTCTGACCTATAGCCTATACACAACCAAAATTACACCCAAACAAGTTATAATACATTTTTAAGGTTTGTATGTACAGTAGGTGTTACAATTTAACAGTGGCAGATTCAGTAACCCACATTTACAACCTTTCTACTTCAGGTCCAGCATAACAGAGAAGTTCTACACAGACTATTGATATTACATTAGTTCTTGCAAACAAAATCTTCCTTTCCGTGGCCATAGGAGTCTTCTTTATTCATGTCTGAATTCTCGTCCTCTAGTAACACCCAGAACGAGGGAAACTTTCGAACTTGCAAAGTGATTAGCTAAGCATGACAGCGTATTAAATAAACACCTGAGTGAATCTAAAGTGAAGCAGAGTTATCTAAGTCCAGATATACAAAATGATTTTATATCGCTCTTTCAAGTGTGGTTTTAGACCACATTACCAGTAGTGCGTGATTCCAAATACTTTGGGATCATTCTTGATTCAACCATTGATATTTCTCATATTGATCAACTTTCATTCTGTGTATGCTTCGTTGATCATAACTTTAATATTCAGGAGAGATTCCTACTTTATAAAAATATTGAGAATTCATCATCAGTGCATCTATTTGAGGTATTAAAAAAACCTTAACAGACTTGAGACTTGATATGGCCCACCTTCGCTCACAGGCATACGATGGGGCAGCAAACATGTCTGGTGCAGTATCTGGTTTGCAAACCCGCGTAAAAGAAGTAAACAAACATGCTTTATATGTTCACTGCTATGCACACAAGCTTAATCTGGTGCTTGCAGATAGCTGTAATGTGTGTACAGAGGCAGTTGCCTTCTTTGGCTATATAGAGAAAGTATACACCTTTATCACTTCCAGTCAGCCTTGTCTAGACATATTTAATAAAGCTCAGCATGAACTGAACATTGGCCCTAGGCGACTTCAACGTCTATGTGAGACTAGTGGTATTGCAACACTAAGCTGTCAGGACACTGAAAGATACTTACCCAGCTTTGATATTAGCATTAGAGAGAATTCCGCAAAGGAAAGGACAGCTAAAATGTAGGTGATGCACATGCTCTACTTGAGTTCCTACAAAAATTTGAATTATAATAATGCTGCACATATGGCTAGAAATTTTACACTTGGTTAATAGCCTGTCAGTGTCTTGCAAAGTGAAACAATGGATGTCATCACAGCATCAACCATGGTCACTTCATGTTTGAAACTATTTGAGCAAAACAGAACAATTGATCATTATAATGATCTGATTAACTTGTCAACTAAATTTGCAGAAGACAATGAGGTAGACACAGAGTTCAAAGTAAGTAGACAAAGACGCTGCAAATGTATGCCCAGTGAACAAGCACAAGATGAGCAGACAAATGATCCTGCATTGCATTTCAGGACTACTGTATTCTATACAATCTATGATAGAATCACAACAGAAATGCAAGAGAGATTTAATGACTTTCATAATACAGTTAAATGTTTCGGTTATCTGTTACCAAGTCATTTTAATGATAGAGAAAGTCTTCTGAACCTAATTTCAGCTTACTCAGAGGATATAGACAGTGAGGCAGCACAGTTAGCGTATAAACAGCTTTGTGCTTTCTATGAAGAGCTCTCTCCGAGTCAAACACCATAGACAGTATGTTCAATGTTACGCTTTCTGAAAGATAATGATCTCCAGAATGCATATCCAAACCTAGGAATACTGTATCGTATTTTTGGTACAATTTCAGTGTCTATCACTAAGGCTGAACGCACATTTAGCAAACTCCGTATTCTAAAAAATTATCTAAGATCTACTATGGCAGAAGAAAGACTGTCATCATTGGCACTTTTAAGCATTGAAAGGGACATTGCTGAGCAGGTAGACTTTTCATCAGTAATTGATGTGTTCAGCAAGAAAAAACACAGAAGAATGATTCTGAATTAGAGGTGCAATAGCCGACAGTGTTGTAATACTACTGACCCTCACTTAAAGGATTCAACAAACTTTGACTGCAACAACTAGATATATCCTGTCTGTACATTGTCCATAAGGGTAGAAACAGGATCATTTTTCTTCCCCATTTCATAGCTGCTTCACAAGACTATATCCCTGTTGTCTTGGTAACTTGTTTAATCAGCATGACTATACAGGGAGAAGAACAGTGGCAAGCACAGTCACTTGTTGAAGTATATTAAGAGTGTGCAACTGATGTCAAAACATAGATCTTCTTCAGGGGTATCTCGGTCATCAGGTACCACCACCTTAGCAACTTCGCCATCTGTAAATGGGCATCATCACAGAACATTTTCACCATTAAAATGGCTAACATTGCAAAACATCAACACACCACAGAGTTTAACAAATCATAACTCTGGATGTTTACTCAATAGCACATGATGCTTTTTTGAAGGCCAGTGCTACAATGGCTCTTGTCTTAAGCTTATGGAGTCATTTCACAGAGTCTGTTCACCACATCTGTCTGTGCTGCAAAGAGGACTCTTGTGTTAAGCTTATAATGGATTCCTTTAGCAGGTTCAGCTTACAAGGTCTTCTGTCTTAAGTTTAAGCAGATTTTTTCTTCCTTGCTTGGCCCGGTCATCACAAGTCTCCTGTCTTAAGTTTATGGAGATCCATCCAGCATCAAAAGCATTGCAGTCGACTGCGCTGCAAGGAGGACTCTTGTATTAAGCTTATAGTAAAGTCCTTTAACAGGTTAACATTACGAGGTCTTCTGTCTTAAGTTTAAGGAGATCCTTGCTTGTGCACGTGCTTAAAATGTTACTGTTAACCATGGATGCTGGATGTCCATAAACTTATCTATTCCTACCTGTCATTGATTTGTACTGGTTCCTACGATGGTGGTACCTGGTGGTGACTGAGATCCCCCTAGATTGAAGATGTACTGTATGCTGACTGCTTACGTAATTCATATTATAACATTTGATGCCCTACCCTTTGTTGAAAACACATTCAGGTATCTTCCACTAATGATATTTGAAGCACAACACCATAGTCACTCTTGCCCTATAACACTATTATGAAATGTGGACAATAATGAAGTCCTGTAACCTAAACTGTTGCCACATATGCCTACACTACAGAAAACTAATATAAAAATCTAAAGAGAAGTTCTGTTATGATCAACTGTTGCTGATGTAGTTGTAAGACAATGTTTTTTTTTTTATGCTGTTACCTGAATTACTGTCTTGTCAATGTGATTCATGCACTGACACCGTGCAATGGCTCCTTTTACTGTAGAACAGAAGATAAATGCACTTGTATTACACTATTTTCATTCTGTTATCCTGGCTAGCATTTCAGTTTTATAAAAAGAGCATGTGTATCACTGGTAATTTACAGTCTTGTATACAGAGGTCCTTCCAGATAATGTTTGGGAGTCTTGCAACTTTGATATTTTACTGCTACAAGGAATTTCTCTGATTCATGCAAGTAAAACATTTTATTAATACAGAGGACCATATCTTCTGGTTGCATACCTTTAAGGGTTTTGGGTTGATGGTAGAAGACGGAGCAAGTCAATCTGTCTGATAGATGGGGTGGGGCTTAATCCTCAGAGGAGAGTTCAATTTCCTCCTCTTTAGGTGGGATACCTCCTAGGGGAATTGAGGGTGTGTGACAAATAGGTTTAGCGTATCATCATTTAAGATTTGAAACATGGGGGGGATAGGGGGTACACACAGTTTAACCAAGGGCCATGTTGGTGAGGCCCATAAAATAGGGGACATGACTTAACTTTCTTTTGTACAGTGTCCTCTTGATATTTAACATACAGATGCTCTCCACTTCTTTTATTGGATACACAGTATTCTGATATACCTTGCTTTGATCTTTCTGTTAAAGTAATAATCTAATTGTCTTAGTTGTGTGACTACCCTGCATCCCCCTCTGCTCAACTGTTACATCTCTCTCTTTTCATACTACTTGAACAATCAGATGAATGGCATGAAGTGGGAGTCTGTGATATCACAGAATGTCTTAGACATATGAAAATCAAGAGCAATAACTGGTTAAAAGAGTGGAATTCAATGTAGATCTGAGTGCAGTATGGCATCCCAAAGCCACTTTATCAAAAAATTAATAAAGCATATCAGGATTTAAGATGCATAACTGGCATGGAAAGGCAGATAGAAGGGAAGTTAAATATATAAATTTCATCTAACTCCTATACATTCTGCCCACCCCATCTGGATCATCTACCTGTTGCAGATCTTGGTGTCATCTGAAAACAGACAAGCCTTACTCTCTAGTCCATCTGCAATGTTACTAATGAAGATATTGAAGAGGACTGGCCCAGGACTGATCCCTGAGGTATCCCACTTGTGACTTGCATCTCTTCTGAATGTATACCATTTACCACCACTCTCTGTTTTCTGCCCGTCAACCAATTTTCCACCCAGTTGACCAACTTCTGACCCACCCCGAGCCTACCCAGCTTATTTATCAATCTTCTATGTGGAACAGTGTTGAAAGCTTTGCTGAAGTCAAGGTAGGTGACATCAATTGCTCCTCCTTGATCCACCACTCTGGTTACCCAGTCAAAGAAATCTATGAGCTTAGTTTGACAGCACCTACCTTTTGTAAACCCATGCTGTCTTGGATCCCATGCCCCTATGGATTCCAGGTGTTGCATTATCCTTTCCTTAAGGAGTGCCTCCATAATCTTGCCCACTACAGAGGTAAGACTGACTGGTCTGTAGTTCCTTGCCTCCTCCCTGCTACCACTCTTGTGAAGCGAGATCACATGAGCCCTTCTCCAGTCTTCTGGGACCTCTCCTGAGCTCAGAGACTCACTAAACAGTTCTGCTGATTGCTCTGCTAGTTCCACCCTTAGCTCCTTAAGTACCCTGGGATGTATGCCATCAGGTCCCATTGCCTTGTCCACCCTGAGCTTAGCAAGCTCTTGTAGGAAGTTCCATCTTCCTTTCCATGCCAGTTATGCATTATGATATGCTTTGTTAAATGTTTGATAAATACTGTACCTTTAGGGAGCCCGACTGCCCTCTAATCTACATTGAATTCCACTCTCCAAACCAGTCATTGCTTTTGATTTTCATATGTCTAAGACATTGTGTTACATCACACACTACCATTCTATGCCATTCATCTCATTGACCTGGAATGTTGATTATGTCATATAATGATATGGCACCATGAAAGGACAGAGCTGCAGATTGCGGCTGCTGAGCAGCTGAGGATTCAGGGTAAATACAAAAGCAACAAAATTATTTTAGCTTAACAAAAGCTCAAAAGTATATCAGAATACTGGGTATCCAATAACTAACTTTTGAAATTGGGTATCCAATACCACAATTTTGAAATTTAAAGTTTTTTAAACTAATATGTAACTAGTTATACTGGCAATTGGCCTAGTAATACTGCTTTCTATAGTAACACTATAGGGATTGTGATGTGCTGGTCCTGTGGTTGTGTTTTGCTAAAGTGTTTTGCACTTTCAAATGAAGGAACTGGTATGTTTTTAAAATATTAAACATTACACAATACAAATTGCTATTATGATCTCTTAAGACAGCTAATATGAAAATTACCAAAATAAAAATACAAGGCCAACAATTAACTGTCTCTTGTTTTCTTTTCCATACATAAAGTACTTTGTGAGAACTTACTGACCTTCTTACCTGTGCTTCTGTTTGAACCTGGGACAAATGTACATCAAAATGTAATAACTAGTGAGGTATTAAATTAGAACTAGCACAAACCAGAATGCATTTTATAACCCATGGTTTCTGGGTGCCCAGAACCCCCACCCTTCTTCATGTCGTGGTACACAAAAATCAGGACTTTTTGGTTAGTTTGCCCCCCATGAAAAAAAACAAACTATGCCACTGATCAAGACCCATACATCTTGGGATCTGCCAAGTTTCATACCAGTCAGATACACGGCTGCGGAGTTATTAAGCGTGACCTGCACTTGCGTTTACACTTTTCTGGAATTCTACGGTCGTGCCTACAGGTCGCACGGTTTGCGCGACTGTCCTGAAATCTTCAGGGAACGTGCGCCCGGGGTCCCTGATGTGCCTTTTGAAGATTTCGTGAAAAAATATTAAACGGTTCAAAAGTTATTCAAAAAACAATTTCCCATTATAAGTCAATGGGAAAAGTTAACAAAAAGTTCAACAGTGTCGCAAATGCACCTTTTACTGTCGCAAATGGCCCTTTTACTGTCGCAAATCCACCATTTTGTTTTCAGTTAGTGATCAGAAAAATGCTTGGCATTTAAAATTGAGACCCTCTAGCAACCTAATTCTTTTTGTATTCGCCTAGTCGGTCCCTGAGGATGCTAGCCATGTCTTTATTTTGGGGTAAAACACCCCAGAAAAATGTTTTTCAGATTTCTGGAAAAAGTACTTTCGCAAAGCAGTGTCACACTCATGAAAGTGTTGCAAATTTTTGTGAAAGCTTTCGCAAATCACAACACTACTTTGCGACACTATGCCCAAAATAACAATATTTCTTTGGCACCCCGCTGCAAAAGAACGGTTTGGAGTTTTGGGCTGAAATACTGTCAGATTGTTTTAAAGATAAAAAGTTATTTGCTAAAAGAAGAGCTACAGTATGGCTGAGTAACGTCTATAACCTACTGAAGAAATAATATACATTACATATTAATTCCTTAATGGAAGAAAGGATAATGAAACATTATGCATATACAAAATTCATAACTAAATTAATTAAATAAAAAGCCAAAGAGGAATATTTGAATTTCATTTCACAATTAAAAGTCTCCAAAAGGCTGGTAAAAAATATGAAAGAACACTTACTGAAATGTTATATAAATTCAATACAGAACCCAAGATACAGCGAGATTGTGACTCTCTTTAAAATACAGCTTTCCCACTAATGTTATAAGCTATAGATATAAAAAAGATGATGTTATAGCAGTATAATAACTGGTCAACAATTTCTCTCAATGTACTGACCAGGCTGATATTTTCCATAATAATTGGCTGGTTGTTATGACATTCACGAGCCATGCCAATCAAACTATGCTGCTGCCTCATTGGCCAACATTCCATGTGTGGGTGGGCCAAACAGTCTCACAAACATGGCGGCTCCATCTCTCACTTATGGAGCTGCCACCGCAATAACCTTACACTCGCATTTTTTTATTTATTTTACACTACCTGGTTGATCCTGCATTTGTTTTTCCATTTCAAGCTCTATCTGGCTGATCCCACCCTTCGTCCACTTCAGAATGGCAACGCGCCATCACACACAGCACCAGCCCAATCAGGACAGCTCTCATCAAATGTAAGAGGAAAAAAATAACAAAACAAAGGACAAAAAGTTATAAATAAATAATGAGAAGTACAGTGTGTGTGTGTGTGTGTGTATGTGCGCACACTGACTCTGAGGGTTACAGAAACTGGACTGGAGAAAAATTGCTGGCCCGTTATTATAAAAAATAAAAGATGAGGGAGGATGTGCATATGAGAATTTAATGCACACCCTCATTGTGGGATGCTTTGGTAAACCCCTTGGGCTTCGCCCTCAGGGTTTATGTAGCATGCCACAACTCGGGTGTGCATTAAATTCTCATATCAAACCCTTCCACATCAATTATTCTCTATAAACCGCAACTGTGGCTTACAGGTCAAGGTCTACTTCATGTAGTTATGTACTATCCATGTAAAACCAACTAAGAAATACATTTTGGGGGAAATATCGGACACGCTCTATAGGCCACCAAAATTTGTATTGGATCTCCTATTTAATGCAGAAAATGTGGCTTTCCTGGAGAAGTTAACTATATTTCTTTTAACATAGGAAGAGATATGCACATTACAACCAGCTGACAAATCATACATACACAGGATTCTATCCTTAACAGAAACCTACTGAGTGGACAATGAGGATAATTATTTTTTCTAAAGCCTATAATTTGGCTTTTCTTTTTATGCTCCTTGTTAGAGCACAGGGATTACAGGCTACAAAACGTTGCAATGAGGTGTAGGTAGCCAGAACCAAACCACAAAATGTCCTGTTTAAACTTTCAAAAATAAAACATGTTGTGCTTATCAAAAGTTACCTAAAACTATTGGTCCACAATGCCTATTTTCATCCATTAAATTAGGCTCTATCATATTTGAATTACTCTGTAACATATGAAATCATGCTTCTTTTCCTTGTATGAATTTGAATGGGATTACTGATATTTACATAAAACCCTCTGATCTGGTGGTACAATTTATGGGAGTTTAAGCTTTCATTTGTCATAATTTTTCTGTTGAAAGTCTGAAAGGTTATACTATCTGTATTTAGGGCAGAATGGACAAGCAGAAACCATGTAACTCAACAGTGATATTAAAATGGACTAAAATTGCTTTGTATATATGAAGGATGTTAATGCAATTTGAAAGAGAGGTGAACTTTTTTATAGGCATCTAACTGTAATCCTTTTGTAATATGTATAAAATCAGATTGCTTTTCTTAAAATAATATTTTTATAAGAATTCTTTTGTATATTAATGAATGTGGATGTTGTGATGTTGTACTCTTTTTATTTTATGTGCAATATCCAATTGGTTGAACATTTACTATATTGAACTGACTTGCAAACTTCCTTCCTTGAAAAGATAGCCCTCACCATGGAAAATGTATTTATTTATTTATTGATTGAATTTTGTTGACCCAGTAGGCCCACTGAGACTAGATGTCCCTTTTTCAGGGGTGACCGGGGGGAGGGGGTACAGATGGTAACCAACTGAAACTGAATCAGATTAAGCTGTTGGTGGTATTTTTTTAGTGAATGGTGGAAATTTGGCCAGGACACCGGGCAAATTCCCCCACTCTTTTCAACAAGTGCCATGGGATCTTTAATGTACATCTGAACAACCACCAGTACATGAAGACAGGACCTTGGTTTAACATCTCATCCAAAAGATGGCGCCTCAGGAGTGCAGCACCCCCCTCATGCTGCACTACAGTGTCAGTATTAGGATTTAACCCAAGTGCCTGATGTGGGGATAGAACCCATAGCTTTCTGATCTTCCAGCCTCAGAGGTGAGTGTGCAACCTGCTGAGCCACTGACACCGCAAATAGCTGACACACGGTCGAAGAAACATAAGAACTTTGTTGCTGAGGCTTGGGTCAGGAAGCATAAGAATACCAGGAGAAATCATAAAAATTCACAAATAGTGATTTATTATTATATGTAACAGGAGAATAAAACCAAAAAGAAATGAACAAACTGTTTTTTAGCATAGGCAGTCCAAAAAACAAAGTCCGATTTCTGAGTTCAGAACTGAAGTCTGTAGTCAGTCAGCTCTCTGTTGCTTCTGGTCTCCAAAATCCCCTGAAGACACTTGCTCTCCTCTTTTCACACAAAAATTCAGAAACTTAAATGGGCAGACTGGGTGGGCCATAGGCCCTTATCTGCCAACACTGTCTATGTATCTATGTAACCTTATCAGTTTTTAACTTCCACCAGAGTATTGTGATCCAGAACTTCAGAATTGAAAGGCTACACCTGTGGTTCAATGGGTGAGCAACCAGCCACGCCCCCTTTTCTGAGTTATATAAGCGGTTCCTCCCAGCCTCCTTCTGAAGCACTTTTTCTTTGCCAGCCGGAGGCTGTGTTGGTTTATCTTCTTCCTTGGGGCCTGTTGGGGCATTGCCCCCCCCCAGGCTTTGTTTGTGCTCTGGGCTCTGCATGGTTTATGTCGGATTCTGTTTGTGTATTTCTCTTGCCTTGGTTAGTTTTTGTTTTGCTTCCGGCTGCTATGTGCGTCCTTGTGTGCTAGTTTTTTGTTTTCATGTGTTTGCGATTTTTTTGGGGGGGTTGTGTTTTCTTTGTGGCGCTTTCTCAGTTTCCATAGCATCTGGTTGCCCTTTGTTTGCTCTGTGTTTCTCATGTGTCTGTGCTTCAGACTTCTACCTATTCTCAGTTTTTCTGCACTTGTTATTGCATGTTTCAGATTCCACTACAGTTGTAGCCTCCTGTGCTTCCCTTGATTAATTGCACCTGGTCCTGGCCTTGCTGCTCAGGTAGCAGCTTCTCCCAATTTAGCCCTACCTTGCACAATTTTGTGTAAGGCCTATTTTACCTCAGCAGCCTTGTGTTGTAGTACTGTTTATTTCCTGCTTCCTTGCCTCAGCATTTCTTTATTTCCTATGCTTTTCCTTCTGTTGGCCCTCGGTTTTCATTCTGCCCTATTGGGGATTTACATCTGCTCTAACAAGTTTACAGTATTTGCACTCAGTCAGATTCAAACCTGAGTCTACTGCAATCCTGTATTGCTTTCTCCATGGATTCAAACCTGTTTACATGCAATTGTACCAAGCAATTATTACTGTTGTTTTCAATAGCATTACTGCCTATGCCTACAATTCCTACACCTGTTTCACTGTTTAGCTCAGCTACTTCTGGATGATATACCTAATTATTACTGTTGTTTTTCAAGTGCAGTATTGCCTATGTTTCCAATTGCAATGCTTTTTTACCTGTTCAGTTCAGCTACTGCTGGATGCTGTAACTAATTATTACTATTGTTTTCCAAGGGCATTGCTGCCTATGCTTACAATTCCTATGTTTGTTTAACTGTTATGCTCAGCTACTGCTGGATGTTATAACTAATTATTACTGTTGTTTTTCAAGTGCATTACTGCCTATGCCTACAATTCCTATGCTTGTTTAACTGTGAAGCTCAGCTACTGCTGAAAGCTATAACTAATTGTTACTGGAAGCTGTTCACTACTTTTGTGTAATGCTTCATTATACTCTGGAGGTCAGCTCAGTTACAGCTGTTGCTGTAAACTAGTTTTATAATCCACATGTGAGTCATGGTGCTTTACCTTGGCTTCTTTGTTTTTCCTATGGCAGAGGATGGGGGGGTTATAGTGGAGAGTTGTGGCCCCTTATGGTTTACATACATCATGTTTGAATACTGCCTTTGCTGCTAAAATCCTCTGAGTATTTATGCCACATTTAAATTGGCATTCTGTGATGGAGATTTGCTTGTATTCCTTCCTTTTTACTTGCATTGCTGTCCTATGACCTTTGCCCAGCAAGCGCCTCACACTGGATGAGAGACTAGGTTCTGCTGAGCTGTTGGATTGGTTGATTTGTATTGATTGTCTTATAACCATTGCCCAGCAAGCATCTCACACTGGATAAGGGACCAGATTCACCTGAGCTGTTTGTGCAATTCTTACTGCTTATCATGCTTCAGAGTATTTTCTGTTTACCATGCTGCACATTGCTATACTATGTTGTAAATATGATTGACAGAGTTGGTGTACCAGCCAGTGTAAACACGGTTGGCATATCGGCCCTTGCAACACTATGTTGTGAAAATGGTTGATAGTGTTGGTGTATCGGCCCTTGCAACACCATGTTGCAAAAAGGGTTAACACTGTTGGCATACCAGCCAGTGCAAAAATGGCTGGCCTACCGACCCTTGCAACATGATGTTGCAAAAATGGTTGACAGTGTTGGCATTCCGGACAGTGTAAAAATGGTTTGTTGGTGTACCGGTCCTTGTAACACCATGTTGCAAAAATGGTTGACAGTGTTGGCATACTGGCCAGTGCAAAAACAGTTGGTGTACCAGCCCTTGCAACACCATGTTGCAAAAACGGTTGACAGTGTTGGCATACCAGCTAGTGTAAAAATGGTTTGTTGGTGTACCAGTCCTTGTAACACCATGTTGAAAAAATGGTTGACAGTGTTGGTGTACTGGCCAGTGCAACAATGGTTGGCATGCAGGCCCATGCATCACCATGTTGCACAAACGGTCGACAGTGTTGATGTATTGGACATTGCAAATTTATGTTGCATACACAGTTGCTGGTGTACTGGCCCTTGCAACATTATGTTGAAAAAATGGTCAACAGTGTTGGCATACTGGCCATTGCAACACTATGTTGTAAAAATGGTTGTTGGCATACCAGCCCTTGCAATGCCATGTTGTAAAAATGGTTGACAGTGGGAGCATTCTGAAAGTTAAAGTCCTTTTCCTGCAGCATGAGGAGGCATTCCCTTCTCCTGCCATGTGAGGAGGCATCCTATATCCTGCAGTGTGAGGAGATGTTCCATTCTCCTGCAGTGTGAGGAGGCATTCCCTTCTGCAGTATGAGGAGGTGTTCCCTTCTCCTGCAGTGCGAGGATGTGTTCTCTTCTCCTGCAGCATGAGCATTCAGAAAGTAAAGTCCTTCTCCTGCAGTGTGAGGAGGCATTCCCTCCTCCTGCAGTGTGGGGAGGCATTCCCTTCTCCTGCAGTGTGAGGAGGCATCCTGTATCCTGCAGTGAGAGGGGGTATTCCCTTCTCCTGCAGTGTGAGCACTGAGAAAGCAAAGTTCTTCTCCTGCAGTTTGAGGAGGTATTCCCTTCTCCTGCAGTGTGCGGAGGCATTACCATTTTCTGCAGTGTGAGGAGGCATTCCCTCCTCCTGTAGTATGAGGAGTAATTCCCTTCTCCTGCAGTGTGAGGAGGTATTCTCTTCTTCTGCAGTGTGAGGAGGCATTCCCTTCTCCTGCAGTGAGAGGAGGCCTTCTCTTCTCCTATAGTGTGAGGAGGTGTTCCCTCCTCCTACAGTGTGAGCATTCCAAAGTCCCTATTATCATTCAGATTTCATTCTGTGTTCCTTCCTGCATTCTGCCTGCTGCTCAGTCATTCCTGATACATGCTTACATTATGTTTACTGTTTGGTCTCATGGTGCTCAGCTTGTGGCTTCCCTGTTATTCCCATGATAGGGGACTGTGTTGTCTCAGTGGGGCATTGTGGTTTCAAGCAACAGGAGCAGGCTTTTATGTAAACCATGATTTAGCCTGCTCCTTTGCCTCCATAGCTTTTCAGTCATCCTGGCCTAAATACTTTAATCTCACAACCTACATGGCTTCAAGATATCCATTGCATTCCATTACTGCATTGCAAATGCTCCTTACTGGACTAACCTAACTCTGCCTTGATGGCATTTAAGGTATTCATGCTAATCTTCTTAATTCACTCTTCATGCTGACACCATACCAATCAACTGCTTTGTGTAAATTACATTATTTTGCTCCTTTTTCCTATCAAGACTTTCTGTGAACACTTTATGCCTTAACCAGCAAGAAAGCTTTATTTCAATTGCTTGTGCTCCCTGTCTAATAAAGGACTACCTAATTTGCTATGCTGGCATTTTGTAAGTTACAGTACCTTCTCCTCCAGAGTAAGGAGGTGTTCCCTTTTCCTGCAGTGAGGAGGCATTCCAGTCTGAAATTGTTACTAAACAAAAGTACCCCAAGCCTGGAGGGAAGGTGACCTAAGCCTTGGATCCCCAAAGATTTCCTCCTCAAAGAGGTTTATTTCTCTTCTCCATGCCAAAAGTCATAACATTTAGCTAGGTTTAGTAGTATTCCCTAGTTTACTCAAGTACGTTCCACTGTTGGATGGAGGTGGATGGTGACCCTGCAGGCCGTTCCCTCTCTCCTTAGGAAGCCCCCTGCTGTCATCAGTGTAATCCATTTTATCCATTCTGTTCTGCTAACTTGTACTTCTTGTCGATGTTCTATCAAGCAGCCTCTTGCTTCAGTCTGCTTCTCTATCTTATAGTCAGTGATCGCTGCTAACATTTTTTGGGGGGTTCCTTCCTAAAGTACTTTTAGCCAAGGGAAACTTCCCGTGGCACCTCTAGGTGTGGGACCCTCTTTAAGGGCTCCTTGTTTTTTGATACCCCTACAGGGTGGTAAGTCCTCATGAAATACAGAGCTTGAACAGACACAACAGAGTAACACAGTTGCACAAGCATAACACTATACTGGTTGCATAGGCCATTGAACCTTGTCAGATTCTAGCTTTCACCAGAGCAGTATAACTCAAAACTTCAGAACCTTTTCAGACTCTAGCTTCCAGAGTATTGTGATCCAGCTATTAACTGGTCTCTTTTGCTGACAGATTCCGCCAGCCTAAGGTCAAAAGGTCACACTCTGACACACTTTGCTAATAGGTTCAAGGTTCATTTTTATATTAACAGTATGCATAAAACACTATTACATACACATATTAAAGTTGCATTATAAAAACATTCTGCACACAATTTTGACATATAAAAACACACATCCATCATGTCTCAGAAAGGTTTCCTACACTTCTACACTTATACGTCTATATGGGAAGGAGACTGCAGCAATTCAACACAATAATTATACAATTTTAAATCAACTAATTTTCCCTGTAACATAATGTGCAAAATTACCTAGACCAAACAAGGCTGCATTTTCACTACTATTCAATAAGTTCATAGCTTTTTCATTGGTATCCTTACCATGCAGGAAGGGCAAAATCCATGTGACCCTTTCCTTAGCAAATATAGTACAAGTAACCAAAATATGAATAATTGAATATTTGATGTTTGGGTCACATATACATGGTAGATTTTGACAGATCTGGAAAGGTTTCCAACCATGCCAACCAATTTCTAGATGCAATTTGCATATCACTTTTCGATGTTCACATGTTTCACAAAATAACAGCTATTTTTCTGCATTGAAGTTACATCTTATTTCTTTCAAGAGGCAATATTCATTTGATTCATGTATTATGTATCATGTCTTTTTGTATTGCTATATATATTACTCTACAAATAGTATTATTTACAAATATATCCATATTTCCTGTGATTCTATATATATAGTATCTTTCTAACCCATATTTATTTAAAGTTTGGTTTAATCTGCCACACCATATGTCTTTATTCTCTCCATTCTTAGCATCAATCCAACAATTATATAAAAGAAAATCTTGTGCAAATGTTGTTATTCTCTGCCAAAATGTTATGCAACTTTTCAGAGCTCCTGTTTCAAGGGCCAATATCCCTGTTTCTGTCCTTACCACTGCACTGGGTATATATCTGGGAAGTTCTAATACAAGTTTTAAAAATCAATTCTATGTAGTTTCCAGATCTCTTATATTGGTTCCTAGACTCCAAGTCTCTGCACCACAAAGTATCTGTGAATTTACCATGGCATCAAAGCACCTTTTTTATGCTATATAAGAGTTGGTACTGAAGGTATGTGCAAACCTGTTTACTGCTAATATTGATTTAGATGTTATCCCGTTAATATTTTTAATATGTTTTTTCCAACCTAATTTTTTTCCAGTGTGACACCCAAGTCACAGTAATCTTTTACCAGATATAGCTTAATCCCATCAACAATCCATTCAGTACTGTTAATTGTTTTGTTATCATTTTCAAATATCAGCATTTTTTTTTAACTTCATCAAGTTTATCGATATATTTAAGAAATGGTACAACAGTTCATCATCACAAGGATGACATGCATTAATCAGATACAGATCCAATATTCTCTAATACATGAGTATACAAAATAATTTAACCCATGTTAAACAACAACCTTATCTTATATGACATTAGATGATCTGAGATGTGTGAAGCACACTAAGTCAGAGTACACACTGCTTGAAGCCCACAGCTTCTAGGAGATGGATACAGTTCTTTGCAGTGTAAACGCAGTCTCTGACCCTGTATTAAACTGAGTGTGCAGCCTTTCAGATAACCACCATCTATTCCAACTTCTGTCTTGTTAAAGTGTCATAAAGATTAAAAGGCAAAATAATATACAAAACTAACCAACACAAAATGTACATGCACAATAGTATTTGAGCAGCTATAAAGGTTCATGGTTCTATAACCATTAGTGAGCTGCCTTACCCTCACCTCCCTCCCTTCTCTCCAACAGACCAAACAATAGAGCAGGGTTTCCTGTAAGAAGTTTTATAATCTGGTTTCCCCCACCTCCTCCAGTTCCAGATCACCCTGTAAGCCTCTCTCCAAAGGCACCTGGGATGCCAAATCTCCAGGAGTTTTTCTTTCCTTAATGATATTGTGTATGTGAGGCTCTTCAAGCCATACCTCTCAACCTCTTGTCCTCCAAATGTGGAACACTGCCTCTCAAAATGTGGAACAAATGAGCAAAATGTGGAACACTTAATAAATCTTTACCTGAAAAGCTCAGAACATGGTTAAAATGTTTCTATTTATGTTCAGAAAGTCTGTTATTAATGGAATAATATATTTTCTGCATCATTTACTATAGATTTTTGCTTTAAAATGTTAACACTGAATGTGGGATAAGTCCTCATAATGTGGAACAGGGAGCTTTTATGAAGTAAAATGAGGAACGTTCCTCGTAATGTGGTACAGTTGAGAGGTATGCTTCAAGCATTCTATTTCATCCACCCTAGAGACCCACTGTGTCAAAGGTGGGGGTCAAGTGTTAACCAGTTGGTCATGATACATTTCAAGGCTGCCACCCTTAGGACTTGGGATAGTTCTGCTGCTTTCCTTTTTTTAGAGGATAAGGTAGGAAGGCCGAGCACCAAATCCTGGAAGGTAAAGAGAAGAGAAAAGCCTCCCACCTTTTCCAAAACCTTGTAAATATGGTACCAAAACTCCCAGAGCTTACTTCATCCCAAAAAAATATGGTAATGTGTTTCTCAGGGTTCGCCACACTGCCACCTGCAGGCTGGGGAGGTTGGTGGATTATAGTGTTGTGTGACCACTGATGTCCTAAAGAAGCATACAAGTATTTTCCAGTTATATTCCCACCAGATAGCTGCTGATGTTACTTGTCAACCTCTTTGAATTCTGCAGGACCAGTCCTCCCTAGTGATAACTTCATTGGTTTCTGCTTCCCACCTTTCTTTTATCTCACTTAAAAGAGAGAGCCCTGTCTGCGAGGTAAGGACTGTGTATAGTATGGATAAATATCTTAATTTGTTCCTAATTTTGATAGAGTCCCACCAGTATGCCTCTAGGTGTGTCAGGTCTCTGCTAATCTTCTGAAGGTTGTCTTCAGTATTAATAAAGTGTTGTGTTTGGAGAAACCTAAAGAAATCCTCCTTATGGAGGGAGAAGCGTTCTTTAAGGGTAGCATATCGGAGACAGCCTGTTCTGTCTATTATTTGCTTAAATGTGGTAAGACCCTTAAACTCCCAATAGGCAAATCCCTGACCAGCTCTGGGGGAAGAAAACCCTCTGTGTAACGGATTAGAGAAAGGGGGCCCAAGGTATTTGAAGTCTGTGTGTTTTTCCTTAATTTTATTAGGATACAGAGGGAGTGTTTAACCCAAGGGTTGGATATAAGTGGCCAGATTCAAGGAACAACATGGCCCATAGGCAACATCCATAGTTTATAATCTTTAGCTGCCTCTATCTCAATTAGGTACCAGCCCGAATCTGTGCGCTGTTTGGCCCAGGTGACTAGCTGGGCACCTTGGGCTGCTAGGTAGTAATAATAGATGTGGGGGAGACCTAGGCCTCCTTCCTCTCTGGATTTCACCAGGATATTATAGGATAGCCTGGGGCGTTGTCCTGCCTGGATAAACTTTGAGATGTCTTTTGACAATTGAGTCCAAAAGCTTGGGGGGATGGGGATCGGGAGCGTCGGGAATAAAAATAACAATCGGGAAAGTACATTCATTTTTATAACCTGGATTCTTCCATAAAGGGTGAGGGGGAGGAGTTTCCAGTGGGCAAAGTCTGACTGTAGGGTATTATATAACCTAGTCAGGTTTTTTCAGAATAGTTTAGTGGTATCTACCAAAATCTGGATCCCCAAGTACCTGAAGGTATTTTTCTTGGCCCATGTGAAAAGGAAATTTTCCTTGAATTGCCTCTGGGGGGTACCACTCAGCACCACTACTTCTGACTTGGTCAGGTTTATTTTATAACCCGCCAGAGAGCCACATTTCTCTAGGGATTCTAACAGGTGGGACAAAGAAGTCTGGGGGTCTTTTAAGAAAAATGAAGAGTCGTCAGCATAGAATGCCACCTTTTGTTTGGATCCCCCTGCTTGAATCCTCTTGATGTTTGGGTTGTTGCATATCCAGATAGCTAAGGTCTTCAATGACAGAGCAGAGAGCAAGGGAGAAAGGGGGCAACCTTGTTTGGTGCCCCATTTGAGAGGGAGATGGTCTGAAAGAAGGCCATTCAGCCAGACCCTAGCTTCTGGTCTATGGTAGAGGGCCACAATGGCCGAGACAAAATGCTCCCCCAAACCAAATTTTGACAGGGTGGAAGACATAAAATGCCAGTCCACCCTGTCAAAAGCTTTCTTGGCATTCATACTGATCACCAACTGCAAGGAGGTCGAGTTTTTCTGGGCTGAAATAATATTTAGCAGCCGACGGATGTTATCTTGGAGAAATCTCCCAGAGATAAAGCCGGTTTGGTTATGATGAATAAGGCTGGAGATACTGTTCTGAAGTTGATCTGCTAATATCCCTGTGAAGATCTTGAGATCCACAGGCAACAGTGAGATTGGTCGATATGAGCCGCATGATTCAGGATTTTTACCCTGTTTTAGAATAACAGAGATCTGAGCCATGTTCCAGGAAGGTGGGACTGACCTTTCCTTTAACAGGACCTCATTACAGGTGGCAACCAGATGATCAATGAGGTAGGAAGTGAAATGTTTGTAGAATTCAGCTGGGAAGCCATCTAGACCAGGAGCCTTACCATTTTTGAAGTGTTTGATCTTGGCCTGCACTTCTTGTGTAGTGATCGGGGAGTTAAGGGCTACTCTAGCTGTGGCTGTGAGGGTAGGGATGGGGAGACTATCAAGTAAGGACTGCACCACCTGTTAATGTCCTGGAAAGGACTCTGATTCATATAACTGGGTATAGAATTTTTAAAATCTCTGCAGTATATCTGTTGGGGAAGCAGTAGCTGGCATGTCACCCTCTTTCTGTAAATGTACCACCACTCTGTTAACTGCTTCCTGGTGAAGCTGCCATGTCAACAATCTCCCAGCCAGATTTCCCTGTTCAAAATATTTCTGTCTGACATATCTCAACTGCCCCTCTATTTGGAGATCAAGTAGTTGATTTAATTCCCGTCTGGCTTTGTCTAGGTCATGTTTGACCTGAGGGTCCTGATGGGCCTGATGTGAGGTCTCCAATTGTGCAATCATTTGCTCTAGCTGCACCCTAGTGTTGTACACTCTTTTTTAAGCCTGGCTGAGTACTTAATTATTTCTCCCCTGAGGCAACATTTAAGTGCGTCCCATCTTATTCCCACTCCTGTCTCCCCTACGTGGTTATGCAGTTCAAATTCTTGGATAGTGTCCTTGACCAGGTCCTTAAAGTCCTCTCTACTAAGATGACTTACATTTAATCTTCAGCATGACTGTGGTGGGGTTGGTGTAGTGATGAGCCTAAGGGTGACCGGGGCATGGTCAGAGATGACAATCAAGCCATGTCACAATGGTCTATCTTCTGCAACCAGTTAGAGGAAATTAAAAAATAGTCTATTCTAGAATATCCCCCATGCCTGGAGGAATAGTAGGTATATTCCCTCTCTCTCGAGGGTGCATGAATTGCAAACAGCAGTCAGGCAGGCATAGTTCTTGATTCAATCTCAATAGAAGCCTCCCTGTTCTTGTGGCTCCTCCCTGTCCCCTCCCCGATCTGTCCACCCCAGGATATACAACTTCATTGAAATCCCTTCCAATGATCACCATGCTATGAGCATCAGATACCGCTTCTTTAATCAGTTTCTCCAGAAAGGAGAGCTGAGGGGCCTCCTCGTTTGGTGCATATATATTCACCAATGTGCAAGCCTGACCCCTGTAGAACCCCCAAATCTGGACAAATCTGCCCTCTGGGTCAGTTTTAACCTTCGTGACCACCAGGGGAGCATCCCATTTAACTAATATCAGTCAGATGGGTTTCTTGCAGGAAGGCTACAGTTGCCCCCCCGCCTGCTTAGATCTTGAAGTATCTTAGCCCATTTGACCAGATTATTTATCCAACACACATTGAGCATGACTATCTAAAGGTCAGCCATCATTGAAAGGGGACATTTGACACCACTGATCAACCTGGGGGGGCAGGGAGGCACCATCATACTTCCATTTGCATTACATTTTTGTGCATGACAAATAACAAGAAATACAACACTTTATAAACATCAACACTATAACCAAACTGGAACTTGGAAAATTGTGAAGCCTTATGAAACATAGTGATCTTCAAGGTGTTACTACCCTATTTTCACCCTCTTTAGAACTCTGCTTTTGGAGGTGTGGTTGGAGGTCCCCAACAGAGTGGACCTTCCATCCGGCTCAGGGTGTTTAACAACTTGGTCACCAGAAGGGTAAGATGTTAGAGTCACATCAATAGGTGCAAAATGGCTAGTGGCTATTGTTGGTGGAGTACCCAGCCTGTAAATGGAGAGGTCCACCCCACCTGTGGAGTGACATATTTTCAACTTTTGGATTTGCTTTCCTCACTAAACCACATTTGGAGGGGGTAATTACCCTCCAATATATACTTAGGTAGAGACATATTTTTAAATCAAACTTTCCTTAGAACCACTAAAAGAGTGTGGGACAACCGCCGAGCTCCCCCTACCCAGTGCTGTCCCCCTGTTTCGTTGTTTTATAGGGGTGGGGTTAGGGACCCCTCGGAGATCAGGGCGATTTGCGTCACATAGGTCAGCCTCCTATCTGCAACACTGTGATTGGTACAAGGTAAATGAGGCCATCTAGCAGTCTAGGTATATCTAAGATGCAGATAAGCCTGTCCCTCTGGAGTGGCCCCCTGTAACAGTAATGTGGGAGATATGTCTGTTTGAAGCAATGACAAATACTGTTCCGAGCTCCTCGCCAGTGGTCCAACCGCCAGGACGAACCAAACTGGCCTCTGGGGCTCGAGGGTAATCCAGACTTTCCACACTCATTGTCCATCTGCGACCCACTGCTAGTGCCAGCCCTTATTTAGGAGGCCGCAATCTAGCTACGGGGGTTACTTAAAGCATAATCTAGCTGAGGGTCTTAATCAGGTTACAGGCGACTGTCATCTTGTTTCTTTTTTTAAATTCAAAATGCTTTATTTGGGTTTAAGCGTATACACAAAACAAGCCAACATACAAGACAATACAATATCCCACCCTCTAACTCCCACCCCCTCCTCTCCATGGCATCGGCTATCTAGTTGTTATAGGCACGTTCCAATACCCTATATCAGGGTGCTCATACAGAGTACAGAGTTTGCAGTTTGCTCCAAAATCTGTCAAATTTAGGCAAACAATTATTCACACTAGCAAGGATCTTTTCCATAGATAGATTAAACAGTAGTTCTTGCAGCCACTCAGAATAAGATATGTCAACCCCAATCCAACCAGTGCCTGAGTACCAATTTCTTCACTGACATGGCTATCATGGCTAGGTGATACTTCCTTTCTGTGACAGGTATAAGAGAGTAGTCCCCCACTAGACAGGCTAGTGGGTCTATATGGCCCACTAGGCCCAGTAAGGGGTCTACCCTCCATTTAATGAGTGACCAAAGTGGAGCTATCTTTGGGCAGTCCCAAAAAATGTGGTACAAGGAGCCCACACCTTGCATGCAATGGTTGCAGGTTGCATTGGGAGCCCTACCCATTTTAGCCAGCTTTGCCGGAGTATAGTAAATGTTGTGAATAATTTGAACTGTACTAGTCGCAGTCTGTCCTGAGTTGTAAACCTGAGAGTATCATGCCATAATTTGGTCCAGTTAAGTGTGTTCTCCAAAAACTGCACAACCCTATATTTAGATGACCCAACCAGTTGTGGGAAGGCCTTTTTCAAAAGACTGGAGTAGATTCCAGAGACTACATGTGGTTCTGTAACAAGTGAACTTATATGCCACAGAAACCCTCCCTCTTCCCCTGCTTCCTGTTTTAGCTGTGAGTTAGCTATCATATGCCTAATCTGGAACACTTTAAAGTTCAAGTAGGGGCCTCGGTTGTTATCTCTAATAATGTCCCTCGTTGCATGGACCTGTCCATTCTCCCACAGGTCTGTTATAAGTTTTCCAGACAACTGTGGAAGCCAGGAGACTATAACCATTTGCCCTCCTATTTTGAAGTTCGGGTTGCCCAGTAAAGGTTGGTTCGTATCCTGGGTATGTCTGTAAGCTAGGGAGGTACACATCTGAGCATGAACTTTCACTGAAACTCCTATTGGGTTGTCCTTCAGAGACAGAGGAAGTAATTTGGAAGATATTTGCACAAGAGCAGTAGGGGATAATTCTTGAGCCTTTATGAGGGCCTTCTCCAGTAGTAACCATAGGGGACTATACTGGCCTGGGCCTAAATCTTCGGTTTGGCCTAACCACCTCAAGTATTTTGCAACATGGCTCGCCCAATAGTAAAGTTTAAAGTGGGGGAGTCTCAACCCCCCCTTTAAGTTTAGGGGCAGTTAGTCTGCTGTAAGCCATATGGGCCTGCTTGTGTTTCCATATAAATGTGGTGATCAGGGAGTGCAATTTACAGAACCATGACTATGGCATCCACAAATTCAACATATTAAGGGGATAGAATATACGAGGAAGTATATTCATTTTGACTAAATTTATTCTGCTGCAGAGTGACAACGGCAACTTTATCCATCTGTCTAAGTCTTGTTTGATGACCTGAGTCAGCGCCTCTAAGTTACAGTCCCTGGAGGATTTTGCATCTCTTGTTAGAATAATACCGAGATATTTCAATTTTTTGTACTCCCACTGCACACCTAGACCTTCCACTATACTTTTATGGGTGACTATATTTAAAGGGAAGACTCTGGATTTCGCCAGATTCAGTTTGTAGTTTGATACCACCCCAAATTCCTGGATCACTTGTAGGGATCTGCTTACAGAAGTTCTTCGGTTCGACAGATGGAGGAGTATATCATCAGTGTATGCTGACAGTTTGAGTTCTCGGGAGCCAGTGGTTACTCCTTGGATCTCAGGGTTTGTTTTGAGCTAGGCTAGGAGGGGTTCCAGGTACAGGTTAAATACAAGAGGAGATAGTGGACATCACTGTCTGGTGCCCAAGAAGAGAGGGAATCTTAGTGAGAAGGTTCTATTACAATATATACGGGCACTAGGTGTAGTGTATAAAGACTGGATCCATTGCACAAAGAGAGGAGGGAAACTGACCTGTGTAATGTTCTGAAAAGGAAATTCCAGTCCACTCTATCAAAAGCTTTCTCTGCATCCAGAGACATCAATACTGCAGCACATGTGTTGTCCCGGGACACAGTGAATATATGATCCAGTTTCCTCAGGTGGTCTGAGGAAGATCTGCCTGCCATGAAGCCCACTTGCTCTGCACAAACCAAAAGAGGCATAACCTGACCCAATGTAGTAGCTAAGATTTTTGCCAGTATCTTAAGATCATAATTCAGAAGTGAAATTGGTCTGTAATTCGATACTAGTTCCGGGTCCCTCCAGTCTTTGTGCAATACAACTATCAGGGCTTTGAAGAGATGAGGATCATTGCCCTTGCCTGTTAATATGGCTTGAAACAAATGGAGCAGCCATGGAGACAGTTCCCCCCAGTTCCTTATAGAAATTGGGAGAGAAACCGTCCAGTCCAGGGGATTTATCCAGTGGTAAGGTGCGGATCGCTGAGTGAATTCCTGCTTCTGTGAGAGGAGAGATCAGCAGTGTCTGTTGTTCTTTGGAAAGCCTAGGTAGAGGCAGGCCCTCCAGGTATGCATCAACTTGGTCTACTGAGCGGGGTTAGATCTGGCACTATATAAGTCTGTATAAAACTTTTGGAATTCCGCCACTATATCGCCAGGGCTTGTTTTGAGGGTACCATCCACCTGCAATTTAATTGCATTTACCAATCTCGTGGTTTCCTGTTGCTTGACCCTTAGTGCTAACAGCTTTCCAACCTTCTCTCCCTGATCCATGTATGTGGATTTCATTTTAAGAATTGCATATTCAACCTTTTCCCCCCATCAAGTCATTATAAGTAGCTCGTAAACGAGTAAGCTCCTGCTGTGGTGTTTCACTAGTTGAAGGAGAGAGGTTCTTTTCTAGTTCCCTAATATTCCTCAACAGCTCTTGCAGTTGTTGTTCCCTATTTTTCTTTCGCCGAGAGGCAATCTTTATGAGTTCACCCCTTAGGAAGCACTTCAGACCCCCCCACTCCATATCTGCCTGGCCTGTGGTATTCAGGTTGTCATCTGTGTAGTGTTTAATGCAGGACTTTAACTTGTCCACTATCCTTGTGTCTTTTAGTAGACGATTGTTAATTTTCCAGATTGTCTCAGCCTGCTGGTTAAGAATTAGAGACAAGGTGCAGGTCACTAGTGAGTGGTCTGAAATGACTTCTGGAGAGATCTGGCAATCCACGAGGCCTGGGAGGAGCTGTTTACTAATTAGAAAATAGTCTATGCGGGAGGAGGTCCCATGAACTAGGGATCAAAATGTATATTCCCTCAGCCCCGGATGTAATACCTTCCAGGGGTCACTTAAGCCCAGTTTATCTATCATGTCTTTAATGGCCCGCTGCACTGGGGACAGTCCAGCCTTAGCCTTGCCTGTTCTGTCTGCATCTGGGGAGAAAGGTAAGTTCCAGTCACCTCCTAGTAGGACAGGTGCAGACAGGAAAGGCAGCAAAATATTAAGCAACTCCATAAAAAAAGAGGGAGTATCTGTATTAGGCCCGTAGATGGAGCCAAGTACTATGCTAGACCTTTCTAGCGTACCAATAATAAATACATATCTTCCCAGAGGGTCTCGAATACATTGGCTGCATTGAAATCCTAAATTTCTTGTCAGTAAAATAGCAACCCCTCTGCTCTGGGTAGATGACCCAGCTGCATAAACCTGACCTATATGTAGTTTCCGCAGTAAATTTGCTTCTGTGTCAAGTAAGTGTGTCTCCTGGAGGAAGAAGATCTGACCTTTGACCACTTGCAAATGTTTAAGGACTCTGTACCGCTTGTTTTTGCTGCGCATCCCTTTCACATTCCAAGAAATTGTCCTATAACTGTTAGCCATGTTGTACTGATTCAGCTGTCCTTAATTGACCAAATGTAAATAGGGTAACAAGAACTCCTCTTGCCGATGCCATGGTGCCCCACCCACCTCCCCTCTTTCCCCAATACAAACCGATACAAACCCTCCAAACCTTCCCCCTCACCCTCACCCTCTCTTCCGAACTTGTTGTAAGTATATGCCATACATAAAGTTGCCCATATCTAATCATTTCCAATCCTCCGCTAACATTAACCAACTAAATTGAGCAGGTGGTGGGAGGGTCCCTTCCCTCAATACAGTGCGTGATGCTGCTAGCCTCAGCTTTCACCATCTCCCCCGCCTCCCCCCACTCCTATAGTAAACCGAAGGAGAATGCTAGCTCATCCCCTTTTGAACAGCTGGTCCCTAGAGCCCTAGGGAGAATCAGCTCTTATACTGAACCAATCCACATACAGCAGATAACATTCCCCTATAGGGAACAACCTGGGGGGGTATCACCCCCCTATTCCTGAGATGCCACAACTTGGGGTTTGCTGTTGTCCTGGCCACTTGGTCAGGCCAGATTAAGATACTGCCCAGATGGGTCACTGAGACTGTTCAAGGGGAAAATGACTGGGTTATCCCTTCACTCAACTGGGGGTACCCATAATAATGTTTCTCTCCTTATCCCTGATATCAGAATCTAGTAGCCCTGGTCAAAGCCCAGGAACTGCTAGGAAGTGAGGAAAACCTTCAATTAGTAACCTTAGAAACAATAAACTTCATGAAAACAAAAGTGAAACTCTACCGAATCCAAATAGGTAAAACACAGTAACTGAGTAAAAACTAGGGCCAGATATTCAAAAGGGTTGTGCCATGCGCAATAGGGTTGCGCCAGTGCCAGTCCGAAATTGCGCCATAGTGCGATATTCAGCAGGAGGCAGTTGCGCCACAGAAAACATGCTGAGCAACAGCGCAATGCAAATGAAGGTATGCGCAACTGAAGGGGGTGGAACCATGCATAAAGTGCACAATGCGATATTCAAAGGCTTGCGCAATGCGCAACAGTGGATCAGGCGGAAGTTGCGCCAGGCGGAAATGAGCCAAATTAAAAAGGCTCAAGGAAGAGGCACAAGAACATGACAGGGAATGCACATGAGGCAGCCAGACAGAGCAGGCCACAGCAGTAACCAGTGCAGGCCAGGGAGTGGTGAGGACAATATAGGGGCAGCTGAAGGTGTGTGGGACCACAGAGTGCAGAGGCCAGTAGGTGTACCCGGTGCAGTGGAGGTAGCAGTCAGGACAGTGGTGGGAACAGATCAACAACAGCCGGGGGACACAAGCCAGGGAGATGGACAGTGCCAGCTTTCACATGGAAGCTGTAATGAGGGGAGTGAGAAGGCATGCTGCAGGGGGACGTGGCCGTGGAAGGGCCCGTCGGCGGTATGCCCCCAACAGGCAGTACCGTGCCCGCATCAGCTTTGAGCTGTATTCAGACGTAGAGATTGTGGGCCGGTACCACCTGAACAGGGCAATACTGAGGCGGCTCTGTGAGCTGTGCAGTGATGTGATGCAGGCACCCTCACGACAGAGTCATGCTCTGTCAGTGGAGACAAAGGTAACAGCCTGCATGTGCTTGCTCGCCACGGGTACATTCCAGAGGCCAACAGGGGACACCACAGGCATAACACAGTCAGCCACGTCATGCATCCTCACCCAATTCCTCAGCGCACTGCTGCCACATGCTGCAGAGTACATCCATTTTCCCAGCACCGCGGCAGAGCGTACAGCAAACATACAGGAGTTCCACAGGGTAGCACATATGCCTGGCATGCTAGGGGCGATAGATTACACCCATGTGGCCATTCGCATGCCACCTGGCCCCAATGGTGCCGCATATCGCAATTGGAAGGGGTTCTCCAGTGTCAACTGCCAGGTGGTGTGTGATGCCAGTGGGTGCATCATCAATGTCTGTGCCACGCACCCTGGCGGAGCACACGATTCATTCATATGGTACCAGTCTGCACTGTGCCATCGATTCAAGAGTGAGGACATCCCCACAGGACATCTAGTGGATGAGTATGCATGTGGGATTGGCAAAGTGGGGGCAAGGGTGGGTAAGCCACAGGTGCCATGGTAGTGGCACACAGGGCTAGGGGCAATATGGGCCTGAACATGACACTAACCTCCACTATCACCACACAGGTGACAGTGGATACCCACTCTGTCCCTGGCTGCTCACACCCTACCGGTGCCCCATGACCCCATCGCAGCAACGCTTCAATGAGGCACATGCCGCCACACGCAACATCATCGAGTGGGTGTTTGGGATGCTGAAGGCACGCTTCCAATGCCTAGACACCTCCGGCGGTGCCCTACAGTACAGTCCTCAAAGGCTTGTGGGATATTCCTGGCCTGTTGTATCCTGCAAAACATGGCCAAAGACTGTGGGATAGCCGTACAGGTCGAGGAGGGGGACAGCGATGGGGATGCTGGTGACGCCGGTGATGATGGGGATGAGCAGCCCCCCCCCTTGGACGGCGTGATCCCAACTGATCAGGCTGGCCCAGCTGCACCGGGACACCATCACAGAGGAGCACTTTGCACAACACCGGTAAGTCATGGGGCCATGTGCAACCAACACTGTCCAGGGCGCAACCCACATACACACAGAGTAACACACCAGGGGTGCATGACGGCAAGGGGAGTGGAAGGGTACAGGAGCACAAACACACAACCAGGGAGGGGTGAACAGTCACATACCACATGGACAGACACACACACACACACACACACACACACACAGGCACAAAGTGCACAGGGGTAGGTGCACAGCAGAGCAGGAACAGACATGTGAAACACACACATCCACAGGCCACCTCCACCAACTGTACTGTCCATGTACGTGTGTCAGATGCTGGGCACCCTTGCACCTTGGTGTAAAGTGCAATGCAGGCATCATCATGCACATGCACCTGTGGACAGCAGTCGGGAGGGTGTGCAGGTGGTCCGTAGGTTGTGGCGTGAGTTGGGCAGGGCACCCACTGGTGCACTGCCCACCATAACACACATTGCACACAGGGCAGCACCAGTCAGGGCCCGCACTGGGAGACAGGTCAGTCATGTGGCACTGTGCCACGGCCACCTCGGATGCATGGGTGGCCCAGCCGAGACCCAGCAGCACTGGCAGGCTGAGCATGGGCCACTTGGGGTGGCACTGATGGACCACCAGGGGTCCCACCACGTGAGCCCAACCTTGTCCACACAGGGGTCTGCAGCATACCGAACATACCTGCACCAGGGGTGCTCGGGATGCCCACAGCTGAACCCGGCATCGACAGGCTGAGTGTCACATGATGCTGGGAACGGGGAGTGGATAGCATGCTGCTCGGCATGCACGGCACAGGGGCACCTGACTGTGTGCCCAATGCAGCCATGACAGCGACCAATGCCTGAGTCTGCCTGGCAATGGCGGCAGTCACATCCATCCGCAAATGGTCAGTCCCTGCAAGGATCCTCTCGTTGTCCCTGCTGTGCCGCTCCACAACCACACACAGTGCCTCCACAGACATTGCAACCCGCATCTGCTGCTGTACGGATGCCCGCAGCAGGCGGGTGTGCTCGTCAAACGGGTCGTCTGCCACATCGGCAACCTGTCCCTCAGAGTATGGAAGGGCCTGATGTTCATCACCCCTTGAGGGTGGGCACTGCTCACCAGGACCAGGTATGGGCAAGTCAACAGGCGGTGTACATACGCCACCACTGAACCCTGTACCCCCAGACCCGGTGGGTGACTGCTGCTGCTGCCCCTCTGCCTGCTGTGCCCAAGGGACCAGTCGTTCCACTGCTGTGGCCGCAACAGTGCCAGTGACCTGTACAGCCACCGGTGCTGCCCCACCGGTGCTGACAGGCACAGCCTGGGACTGTGCTGACGTGCTGGCACACACGTTGGAACCAGCTAGGTCCATGGGCGTGAGCTGTCCTGCTGTGTGTCCATTATGTGACACACACGTGTCAATGCCCATAGTGGTCATTGCATCATCAATGGTGCAGGTTTGTGCCACAGCCACAGCCACAGCATGCTAGCATGCTTGCATGCAAGACCGCTGAGACACAGGAAGAGCACCCACCACACCTGTCTCGCCGACATCAGAGATGGCAGCCAGGCGTGCACACTGGTGCAAAGCACGCCGGCTACAAGCTGGAGGTGGATGGACCCTCCTCCAACTCCGGCTGGATGTCCACAGTGGACGGGCCCTACACCACTGTCCCCTGCAGATGCACAGGATCTGTAACAGAAAGTGAGAACATGTTAGTGCATGTGATCTACTTCCCCTCCCCCCCCGACCATGTCATACCATGTAGTAATGGGCTACCACCTGTCTGGAAGCCACCTCCAGGAACGTCCTCGATGGCACTGCGCTGCATGGATGCAGCAAGACGGTCCTCCGCCAGGGTCAGCTGCACCACCTCCAGCTGGCCCCCGCCTGTAGCAGCACGTGCCGCCCTGAGGGCTGCCACCTTCTCCTTTACCCTCCTCCTGTTGGTCCCCATCTTCTTTTTACATTTCTGCATGGAGCGCTGGTGGCTTCCATGCAGGTTTATGGTGCCAGCCACTCCCTCCCATGCAGCAGCACAGGCCTGAGGGGTGCCCCCGCTGTCCACTGAGTAGTGGCTCTTCCTCCAGGTAGGCCTCGAAGAGTGCCTCTGTCTCCGCTTTCGTGAAGTTGGGCCTCCTCTTCTGCCCACCATCATCCTCCTCACCCATTCCTGGCTCGGCCATGTCACAGTCTGTATGGGTGAAAGTGGACACTTGTGACTGTGCAGTATACAGCAATTCCCTAAGACCATAGTCCAGAACATCACACAGCATGCAACTCACCTATCAGCTGCAGTAACCAAATATGGCCACTGCAGATCAATGTCGCACATTTATAGCGCAATGCATGCAAATTAGGAGTGGAGCAACTTTAATGAGATGCAAATCGTGCCGCTGCACCTTTGAATGGCTGATCGGATGATTTGCATATGACAGCTGAATATCGCGCTGTTGCACTTTGCGTAATACAGTTGAGCCAGCTGAGCCAATGGCGCAGTTCTGTGACTGTGTAGTACACTGCACTGCGCATGCCCAGGTAGCTTACGCAGGCATCTGCCATGCTGATGATGTGCTGTGTGCGATCGGCAATTCAGGATACGGCCACCATTGTGCCAGTGGTGCTACAGCACTGGTCACCACATGGCGCTGTGGCACAACTGCGCAATAGTCCACTGTGGCAATGGCACGTAGGCGACCGATCACGCTGGACGTGTAGATGTCCAATGGTGCTGTGCGTGGTCTTGCGCCAGAGACCCATGACCTTGTGCCCGACCTTTGCCCCCTTGGCACTGTACGTATGGCATGTCTGCAGCTCTATTGCGCTGTTCGGTAACAGCATGATAGGGACCGATGGCGCTATACGAACAGCGCGATAGGGACTGACGAAGTTGTATTGCGCAACATTTCCACATGGGGTTGCTGCGCTGTGGAGCGCCATATTGCCTACTATATACCTGCAGGGATGCCACGCAGGAGAGCTCCACAGTGGAGTGCTTTGGAGGTGGCCAACCTGGTGGCTGTGGTGGAGCCTCACCATGGGCCACTGTTTAGGGAGGAACCCCTGAATGTGGCCCGCACCCATGTGTGGCAGCAGGTGGCCACTGATCTTGAGCAGGCCACTGGGCAGCAGAGAACAGCGGAGCAGTGCAGGCACCGGTACAGTGACCTGCGCAGGAGGGAGCGGGCACTGCTGGCGCACCTACGGTCACATGTCAGGAGGGGCATGGTGCCTAGGCCAGGTGGGTGAGCCGTCTATGCACCTGTATTGTCCGCATGGGTAACACTGTGTATTGTGACAAGCACATGGAGGAGGGTTGGTCTATGGTTGGCTGTGACGGTGTTTGCAGGTGTGTGATGTATGGGTCTGGCTGTGTGGGCAGGCACACTCATTGGGGCAGGGGGCTGTCTGCTTTGGGATTTCACTGATGTGTTTCTCAACTTTTGTTTCCCACAGGCATGGAGGAGCGGAGGCGGCCCAGGATGAGGCATGGAGAGGGGTTGCAGAGGTGGCTGGCCGAGGTGGTGGCGGGGTTGGGCCACAGCAGCAGCAGCAGCCGCAGCAGCAGCGGCTTGATGAGGGTGAGTGTCATTACATCATGGATGCTATTGCATGCTGTGGGGGGGGCAGGGCATGGCCACCATCCATGGACAACACTGCCATGCACGCGGTGTGTGACAGTCAGCACTGTCCAGTGGCACTGCATGTCTTGGATTGCGTCACTGGTGGTCCATGCATGCACTGGGCACATGGCTGTGGCACTAACTTCCTACCACGTAGCCACGTCACTGTACAGCCTTGGTTGTGCTGTGCTGGTCATGGGTGGGGTGTGTGTGCTGTGGCACACATGGCTGTTGCTGCCTGGTTGGGCTTGTCTTGTGCACGGTCACTGTGGGTGGGTGCAGTCCATCACAGGGGCAGGGCACTTGGCTGTATGCCATGCATGTTGGGTGGGCTTCAGAGTTGTGGACAGTCACAGCCATTGATTCTGTTCCCTTGTCCTAGGCATCCGGGTCCTGAGGAGGATCGAGCAGGCTGTCCACCGCCTGCTGGAAGTGTCTTTGGAGTCCCTGGACATACTGAGAGAGATGCACTGGAGGGGAGTAAGGCATCGGAGGAGGACCCGTCCAGAGGCAGCCTGCTGATGTGTGGCCTGGTGGGCAGTAGCCGCCCCACACCTACCCCCTTTACCCATCCCTCACACCCTGCCTTCCCTCACCAGTTCTTCACCCTGCCCCTTACCCACCCTACCTTGTACCCGCACTCCCACCCCTTTCTTGTATAAAGCTGTAAATAGTTGTGTGTTCCTGTTCATATATTTCTATAAATCTATTTTGATATGAATACTGTGGTGGTCTCTGATTTGCAGCTGGCTATGGGTGCTCAGTTGCAGTGGTGTGCATGGCATCTGGGGTGGTATTGTCCTGGAATATGTGTGTGTGTGTGCGTGGGGAGGTGTCCCTGGTGTGGTAGTGGCTTTCAGCCGGTCTGGCCGTGTGCTGCCACACACTGCTGGGTGCTCCTGGTGGGTCTGGCTTGTATGGTTCTGTGGTACACAAGGTTGCAGTGTGGTGGGGGGGCATGGGCATTCGTGCAGTGACGGTGACAGTCACTGCTCATGGGTGGTGTCTTGGGGTACCAGTGCAGGGTGTGCTGTGCACAGGGGGGTGCTGTTGTGCACTTGGGTTGTCCACCCCCTTTGTGTGGCAGTCTCAGCTTGCCAGTGGGTGTGCTGGGGCACCATAGCCCAGCTCTGCTTTGTTGGCTTGTCCCCATGGGCCGGTGAATATTCTGTCCCTCCACCAGTGATGCTGTGCTTAGGGTGTGGGGGTGTATTGTTTGTTCTGCAGTGTGTTCCTGTGCCCATCTGTGGCATGGGTGGTGGGCCCCTGCCTACCTCCCCTGGTTGTGCAGTTCCATTGCTCTGCTGCTGGGGGGCTCTCTGCTTGCACTATGGCACCTCTGGACTGCTCAGCTGGGCTGGTCTTGTTGCGCTATGGCGCATCATATCTGCTCAGCTTCCCCTTCCTGGTTGCGCTATAGCACAGGTTGTGCGATATTCAGATGTTGGCTGGTTGTGCAATTTGACTTGCTCCATGTTTGAATATCACGTCTGTTGCGCATGTGCGCAATTGACTTGTGCTTGCTCCTGCTATTGCGCACATTTTGGGTGCAGTTTGAATATCTGGCCCTATACGTACTCCACTCCTGCAACTGAATGTACAACTGGTGCACTCAAAACTTCATTGTCCTATAATCAAAGCTACATTTACTCAGGCTGGAGGATTGATCATGTTACAGTCTTTCTGCAACCCTGCGAGACTGTGCACTTGTGAGTGAGTCGCATGCCTGCAGTAAAACCATTGCTGCACCAGGACAGTTATGCGCATCAACTGGGAGGAAGCCTACAATGTCACTGCTCATGGTGCACAAACTGTAAATGTCCAGCCCACATTATTCTGCCAGTTCTATCTTCCTGGTAGATGCAGGATCAGTACATTTCGGGGTGGGAGTAGAAAATAGCCGAGTTCATACTCAATCCATACCGCTCAGAGGCTAATAGAAGCCGGAGGCTGGCTTCATGGAGGCAGCCAACTGCAAGATTTTTTCCACGGTATATGGGGGTGGGGACGTGCAATGATGACCAGTGTCCACCCCACCCCGACATGCTGCCATTGGTGCTCTGGTGCACCCCACCTCTGCCAGGTGTCCCTAGTGCATGAACACACTCCCCACCCTCCCCCTGGAGAGACAGAGCAGTTTCAGAATGCTTAATCCCTCTCCCCCGGCCGGCCCTCCAGCAACCCGGGTCTGTTCATGAACCCGGGTCTTCAGCATCGCAGGTTGGCACATTGACCCTGGGCTGGTGGGCCGGCAGTTGGATTATATCTATATGCCTCAGGGTGGTCTGATAGGATTCAAAAGGTGCAGCACAGTCCAATTTTTATCTCGGACCATGCTACTTGGGCCCAGGTCTGATTATACAGTTCTCTAATTATAGCAAGCAATTTGTGAGTAAAATCTTTTTCTTTCAGACATAGCCATAATTGTGTTCTATCTACTGCATAGAATGCTGAACTAAAATCTATAAAGGCTACAAATAATTTTTGTTTCCTAAGATGAATGTATTTTTCATGAAGATGCATAACAGTAAAACAGTTATCAACTGTACTAAACCCTGGCCTGAAACCTGCCTGCAGTTCTGATAGACCTCCAAGAGTTTGTAATTGTCCCATCAATCTATCTCATACTAGTTTTGCAAAAACTTTACCGAGATTCTCTAAAAGGGATATGGGGTGGTACATCGATGGGTCAGACCTGTCTCCCTTTTTATTAATAGAAATGATTAATGACCCCTTCCAGGAATTCGCAAATTCTAATTTCTGGAAGCACTTTTTAAAGAAAATCACCAGAACAGTAGTCCAGTCTGAGACTTCAGCAAAAAAGACTTCAGCTAGAATAAGGTTCAGGCCAGAAGCTTTATTACATTTTAATGAAGCAAGAGAAAAATATACTTCAGTTCTGGAGAAATATGGGAATTTATCCATATCAACATCCAAAGCCAAACTGCGAACCGTATTGGCTGAATAAAATTTTCCACTATAATAGTTCACCCAAGTGTCCAATGTGATATATGACTCTATCTCAAATGTAAGATTATTTGTACCTTTGGCCACCATAAGCCAATAAGATTGAGAGTCATTTCTATAAATCACCTCCAACATCCTGTTCCTCTGTTTCTGTTGAAATTGAGCTTGCTTTGTTTTCAAGAGGCATTTATAGCTTTCTCTAGCCTTATTTAATGTCCTATAATTGTTTTTATGTGTATTAATTCTATATTTTCTAATAAGCTGATTTAGCTGATGCTTAGCTGCCTTGCAATCTAAGTCAAACCATTTTTGATTTAATGAGTGTGTAACTGACCAAGATATAGCTTTAGTCAGTTAGACCTTGCTCAAGGGCTAGGTCTAACTGGCTACACATAATTGGATGTCACATACCAGAACTATCTAAAGTGGAAATAATATTTTGTAGAATAGGTTTAATCAAAGGGCTTTTAGTAGTCTGCCATCTAATCCTTAGTTGATTATGAATTTCTAATGGTAGAAGAGGGTTATGCTGTATAATTGTTTCAGAAAAAAATTTTGATTTCAAAATCAAGGCAAAATGATCACTTTCAGCTCTCAAAAGGACCTGGCATGAGTCCCATAAGGACATATCCCCATTCCAAAAAAATAATCAATAGTAGAAGACCCTCTGATGGAATAATGTGTATAATCACCCTGAAGAGCACCCATAATTTGACCATTAATTGGAGCTAAATAATGTATCATGAGAAGATCAACAAGCTTGCTGCCCATGTTGTTAGTTTTAGAATCTTTCAAGTGTCTGGGGAAATTAAAAGTCTGTTGATAGCAAAGAAGATGGAAATTACAGTCTGCATAGCCATCAAAAGGACCTATCCTAGCATTAAAATCTCCACACAAAAGTACTTCCTCACACTCGGAGCTAGCCCAAGCCAAATGAATGGCTTCTCTAAAGATATCCAAATTTCAAGAGAATAGTTTTTTGATTTAGAAGGGAGTATGTACACATTTACCAGACAAAAAGTTTTTTTGTGAAACTGAACAACGAATACTTGAAAATTAGGGCTAGTCAGAATAACATCAGCACTAATGGCTGTATTCATTTTGATCCATGTTACAAGACCCCCAGCATATCGACCCATCTTAGTATTTCTGGAACCTGGAACATGATATGTAATATAACCATTTAATGCAAGATCTTGAGATATACTGTATTATGCCATGTCTCTTGTAAGCAACTAAAGTTACAGCTCCTAATTAAATCCAACCATTCAGCATCAGTCCATTTTGTACTAAGTCCTGTTATATTCAATGACATTAGTTTTATGAAACCAGTATCGGCTATATCATACTTAGTTAGTCATGCCTCTGTGTTAGACAGAGATTCAAATCTATCCATAACTGAAAGATTGTAAACAATGGATTTTTCTTGGGTTAGGACTATTTTGTCCCAGTTTATATTCTCTTTTTCATCTAAAACAGGTTCAAGACTATTGTCAAATGAGATTACATGCAGGACAAGAGTATCTAGTAAGGAAGCCTTATCCAGTATTTTATTATAGAGACTTCTATATGCTATCTTCAGATTGACAAGATCATAGTCTGGATCTGGACCCTGTCTTTTAACCAGTAAGGCATTTGGGTCAGTAATGGAAATATTTCAAATTTGTTCAGTCAGGTCTAATACCGTACATTGCAGCTTATTAGAGTTTTCATTTTTTGTGTGGCCCAGACCTTACAGACATAGGGTGACTGTTGTTTTATCATCAGGATCATTCGGCTTTGTAGTAGTCAAAACATGGTCCTGTGTTTTAGAGAGAATTTCACTATTTATTATATGCACACCCACATTATCCAGTATAGTTGACTTACTCGGTATCTCATCTGCCAAAACCTGACTGTCAATCAAGAAATCTACTCTACCTGCTTTGTTAAAAGCTTTGTGTCTTATAACATTACGTATTCTAACCTCTGTAGTAGAGACCTCTAGGACATGTGTAGGTAGATTCAAGATAACATTTCTAAGCTTGAATGGGTTTTCACTAGATATAGACTTTAAACCAAAAATACTCAGCTGTTTAGAACAAATAGATTTGTTATTTCTAGGTGAATTTAAAGTTTTTCTATTAACATAATCAACTGAGTAGCTCAAGTTAATTAAACAACCATTATTTAGCCAAATCTAGTTAGCTACTCATGGAGCAGAACAAAATACAAAATGGCAATCTTTCCCTACATACTGTAGTCTTTATCTCTCCAAATTTGAACAATATCAGCAGAAGTAATATCAGTACTGGTAGCTGCCCTCAAAAGGTACACAATCTGGTCCCTTACAGAACTGAAACACGTTCGTTCATGATGTGTTATACCATCAAGGCACAAAATAGCACAATCAGAGATATCAGTAAGGTTATTGCATGTATCTTTAGACCTTCCTTCAGTAACCTCATGAGGCTGTTTCTCCTGTGTAACAATGATGATCTTTTTATCAAAAGAATGGGCAGAACAAGCCCTCCTCTCTTTCCTAAACAAAGACAGTTCTGACTCAGATTTATTTAATTGCTCAGTTAATTTATCAATAAGTGTATATGGTAAATGGGTAGTAGTTTCAGTAGCTGGTAGAGTAGTGGGAGTCATTTGCTCAGGGAGTGCTGGAGGTGGCGTAATACAGTCAGCTTCAGGAGCAGATTTTCTGAGTTTAGTTGCTTGAGCAACTTGCAAATTGTCAGAGGACAAAGAAATCTCATTACTCACAGAAGTTACTTTTGTCTTACTTTTACCAGCTGCTTTTTTACATTTACCCTTCTTTGATTTACTATTATTATTAGGAGAGTCTTTATTAGGAGTGTCTGGAATGAGAACAGTAGAGAATTCTGGACGTAACGGTGGGTCAGGTTCTACTACAATTGATGGAGAACCAGTTTCTATAACTAATTTACTTAACTTAAGCAGGATATTATCTAACCTACATCCATTAATAGCAATATTTCCTTTCAAGGTATCAATTTTATGCTGGAAATTAATTAGATATTCAATAATCAAAAGATTAGCAGCATACAGATTTTGAATAAACTTGTTTAAGTCATCACCAAGACTAGAAGGATAATTTATGACTGTGTCTGAGTGAAATTGTTGAACAGTCTTAGAATCTTTTAGAGAATTAGCTCCAGCAACACCAGGAGTATTAAATTGTTTCAAACCATTAATGGTTTCCTGGAGATCATTAACAGTACCTCTTAAGTCATTATTCCATGTAGGTTTAGGATTTGATTCTGAAAAATATTCAGGCGAGAAATCCACTGAGTCATAATAGCCATTAGTGGACTCATATGTTACAGAAGCATCTATAGATATAAAATTGTCCAAAATAGGATCAGCATCCAAAGTTGCATGTTTGGAAACAGATTCTTGCTTTGATTTTACTGGTTTACAAGAAGGTGTACTGGTATTTGGAAGGCTATTCAATGAATGAATCATGACCAACCTTCACTCTCCACAGCCACCGTCCTGCAAATCCCCCTATTCTCACAACTTACTCCCCCTGTCTGTCCCCATTACTCTGAAACTCCCAATACCCACCATCGGTCACTAGGAACATAAAGGCCTAAGACCTACTACCCGAACCAACAGTTACCGCCTCAGACTACTCATCCTTCTCCTTCTTCTGACTGGCAATGTCCACCCTAACCCAGGCCCACAAAACAACACCACATCCCACCCATCTCCAGGAAATGGCCTGCACATCGCCTCTCTTAACATTTGCAGCATTCAAAAAAAATGGGACTCCTTTCAATGTTGGGTACTCCAGAATCACCCTGACATCATTTCCCTGACAGAAACCTGGCTCTCCCCCTCTGTCCCCGACTCGGCAGTATACCTCTGTGGATACCACCTCTACCGCTCCGACCATCTGGGAAAGCAAGGGGTGGCTGTGCTGTCTACCACAGGACTCCCTCTCTGGCCACCTCCTCCCTCTGCCCACACTAGCATCCAGGACTCAAGCCCTCACCCTCAAACTTACTCTAGGTAGGTCTACATCCCTCTCTTCCTCACTTTGGCTTATGTCCCCCCCAGGAACCAGAAGAAAGCCTTCCAATCCATCATGCACTACCTCTCTACCCTACCCCCAAAGCACAAAATACTGCTACTGGGGGATTTCAACATAAACTGGCTGGCCAAAACAGCTGCCCCTTACATCTATGAGGCTGCCACCCTCGATCTCACTCAGGTTGTCAGAACCCCCACCCGGCTACATGCCCGCACGGGGTCATCCTCCCTCCTGGACCTAGTCTTCACAAACCGCCCGCACAAAATAACCAGCACCCTAGTCCTCCCCGACACCCTTAGTGACCACTCTCCAGTACTCTGCAACTGGGCTGGTACCCCCCTCAAATCCACTCCCAAAATTATTGTTCAGCGTAGACTAGGGCCAGGTAAACTAGCCCTTCTTAAAGCCCACCTTAGGGATTGGGACTGGACACCCCTATTTAACACCTTCGACCCAGACCATGCCCTCGAACTATTTATCAGCACATTTAACACTGCCTGCAACAAATACGCCCCCCTCACCAAAACCATGACCAAAGGGAAACAAGCCCCTTGGTTCTCGGACCACCTCCAAGGCCTATTACGTCACCGTGACACCCTGTGGCACCTTGCTAATGAGACACAAAAGCCTCTGGATAGGCAACGGTATTGGGAGGCCCGTAACAAGTGCACCTGGGCCATACGCACTGCCAAAGCAAACTATTATAAAGCCTCCTTAACCTCCACCTGGGGCACCGGATGCAAGTTCTGGGAGAACATCAAGGAACTCTGTGGCAAGACCCCTAACTCACCCCCAGATCAAATTCTAATCAACAGTAAACTCTCCTATGACCCTGTCAGTATAGCCATGGCCCTAAATACCGCTTTCACTGATCTCACCCATGTGCTGCCCCCAAATTTCTTCGATCCCCCACCTGCCCGTACCATCCCACTCCTTCCCCTTGCCCCGCCTTTCCACCTGCTAGTCCTTACCCCCAAGTCTGCTAAACCCTACCTCACCAAAGCTATTGGCCAAAATCACTATAGTCACGATTCCTTGGACCTCAGACTTCTCCGCCTCACCCTACAGGTAGTCCTAGCACCCCTCACCCACATTCTAAACTGCTCCCTCTGCCAAGGCAAGTTCCCCTCCCTCTGTAAATCAGCCTACATCACTCCCATACACAAAAGTGGTGACCGCTCTTCCACAAACAACTACCGCCCCATCTCCATATTACCCCCTCGTCTAAGGCTCTAGAACGCATAGTCGCCGACCAACTCATTGACCACCTTAACAAATACCACCTTCTATCCAGGCAGCAACACAGTTTCTGAAAGGGCCACAGCACCACCACCGCCCTCCTCGAATTTACCTCCCATGTCCACACAGCCCTGGACCACGGCCACCTCACTGGTGCCATCTTTGTGGACCTATCCAAGGCCTTCGATACCGTTAACCATGCCCTCCTACTAAACACCCTAACCTACACGGGGCTCTCCAATGATGCCCTAAAATGGTTCACCAGCTATCTCTCTGATAGAACACAGTTAGTCAAGGTAGGACCTGTCCTGTCCCCCCCACCTCCCCATTCGCTCCAGTGTCCCTCAGGGCTCCATAATTGGCCCCCTCCTCTTCAGCCTATACCTCAACTCCCTCCCATCGTCTTGCACCGGAAAAATGCTCCTATATGCGGATGATGCGGTCCTGTTCACCTCTGACCCGACCCCCCTCAAACTTCACCAAACCCTCCAACACTCGTTCTGTAAGATTGAAGACTGGCTCATCACCCAGCATCTTACTATTAACTACAGTAAGACAAAAGTCATGATATTTGTCCACCCCCAGAACCTGCTCAAGAACCTCTGCCCCCCAATTTCTCACTGCCAACCAGACCCCACTTGTACAAGTTAGCCAGTTTAAATACCTAGGGATCACATTAGACCCTGCCCTAAGCTTTCATCAACATATCCTACACCTCTCTACAGCCCTTAGCTCAAGGCTGGGAGTCCTATACCGTTTCAAACACTGTCTCACCCCTGAAGCCCTAAAACTTACCATTAACTCCTCAATCCTCTCCCTACTTGACTATGGCATCCTAATCTATAGTGCTGCACCACCCACAACCCTAAACAGACTTCATCTCATGCCTAACAAAGCCTGTCGCCTCTTCCTTGGATGTGATTGGCTTACTCACTCCTGCTCCCTTTACAGCAGCACAAACTGGCTAAACCTTGACAACCGAATTAGGTACCACACCTGCCTTATGACCAAAAAGGCCTTACTTGGTCTCACCCCTCCTACCCTTGACCAAATTATCCACCCAATACCTCCAAGCAAAACAACATGTAGCTCGAACAAATGGCTGTTATGGGTCCCCCACGGCTGGACCTCCCAATTCCAGTGTACTTTCAGCTACAGAGCCCCCACCTGGTCTAATGCCCTCCCTAGCCATATAACAAACGAATTAAGGCTTGGCCCCTACAAATCCAAGCTGAGGACTCACCTTCTGGCCACTACCCAATGTGACTGCCCTTAACCCAGAATGTCCTATTCCCTCGTTCCTAAAAAAAAAAAAACTCACCTGTTTTTTCCCCCCTTACCAACTAACCCTCTTGAATCTTTATGACTATCAGCCTCTACAGAGCCCTCTGTATCTTCTGGCTGTGCTATAGGAATGCTAAGCGAAACTAAATCTGTTTCCCTACTAGTAACTGTTTAACATGTTGTAATGTTTTTGTAACCTGTATTGTCAAGTTTGCTTCTGTGCCTGTATGTATGACGTGGAACTTTTGTAAATGAGTCCCTGACTCAAAGGTCTTTCTGAATATTACAAAAATTAAAAAATAAATAAATAAATATTCAAAGTGTCAATAATGGTTACAGTAGGAACTGAGTTCATTAATGTAGGGCTGGATGCATTCTCAACAGAATTAATAGCTTCAATATCAGAAGTGCATGACACACAAAGTGGTGCAGGGCCAGCCAACTGAAAGTGATCTATAATTTTTGTTTGTTTTGTTAATTGCTTGTTGGATAATTTTTAGTGACTTCAGCTTTACTATTACTTTGTTTAACTGTTTGAATTGTCTGATTTGTTTAATTTTTGTAGTTTTCCTTGCATTTTTTGTTTTGATACATCTTTCCTTTGTATTAGGCATCATACTGACCACTTTTTGTGAAAGCTGCATAGGACTAGAGTGTACTGTAGATCAGTATTTAATAATAAATCATCAGCGCAGCCTTCATCTGACAGGGCTACAGATTCATAGTCTAGAGCTAATTGCTGAGACAGTTCCAAAGGAACATCTTCTGTATCAGAAAAAGCTTTTTTAGATTCCATAGCTAAGGCCTGTTTTCTTGTAAGAATCATATTCACTCTTATTTAATAAATCACAAGCTGTGCAGGCAATTGGCAATTAAGTAATTAATCGATTAGCTTAATACAATTCAGTTCACACTGTCTGCTTAGTTGGGTGCTTAATTATATTAATATCGATGAGCCCTAAAATTATAAGTATAAATGTAAGTGTCTTGTAATTTAAAAACCTCAAATATAGGTCCTAGAAAAAAACAAAGCTAAGAAATATACACTATTTTCAAAAAATCATGTTTCATACCGTAACATATAATTCTATACAGTAGTATGCAGTAGTGTGCAAGGATAGCTTGAACTGACTCTAATCACAATAAAGCCATTATTAACCAATTCACAATTTCATTAATCAACTGGTCACAGTCTCTAATTCTCTGAGTGATAGCAGCAAAAAGAGCAGCAAAGTTCATCAATAGTGATATAGTTGTAGTACAAGCAGAGCTTGCTGTAAAATTTGTGCTGTAGATTGTTTTCAAAGCGTTCAATTGGGAAAAAAAACAGCAAGCTACAAATTTGTAGACCCTTAAGCGCCTTGAGCTTAATCTGTCTGTATCCACATATAATCAGAGTTGTGTAGGTAGCAAATCAATTTAGGAAAAGGGTCTATTAAGTTCAGCCAGCCTGGACAATTAAACTGTAGCAAAAGCTGTGTGATCTTGTAACATTCCACTAGAAAACAAAAATAAGGGAGTTTATGAATAGTGCCCCTCATCCAAATTCATACAAATACACAATATATTCTGCTCAATAAGTCTGTTGATACAAAGGCTAAAATTAGATTTAATAAACTAGGCAGTAAAAAAAAAAACTACAGAAGTCTGGCTGAAAAAAAAATATTATATTAAAACAGATAACCAGTTCCCCGATTTATGGCTTGCAATTGGCCCCTTAATTAAACTTATAGTTTGTTACTTACTTCTAAAAAAGTAGACTCTTAGGTGGTTCACTGGTTCACCTAGACACTCAGGGAGCTCAAACACGGCCTCAAAACAAGACACTGAAACACCAATGAGTGCCTAGTAAGGCTGTATGAACTTTTGTGCCGGCTGTAGAGCGAAACTTTAGAGAAGGTACTGCGAACACGCTAGTCGCTCAAAAAAGGGGGGAGCTGACAACTGCAATCAAAGTTAGCTCAAAAAATATTTCTACCTCTGCTTGATACTCATACAGCATCCACTCAAGTCCACGCAGTTAAAAAAGAGCTAGTGCATGCGCTTTTAAGGATCTTGAGTAATGTGACTAATGGCATGAAATTTTACAGGGCTGAAACTAAAATAAAATATAATCTTTTATAAAATAAACTAACCACTACCAAATACAAAAAATTGATAAGGTATCAGTGATGAAACATAGAACTACTTCCTGGAGATCAAATCCCTAATCACTAAATAAGAAACTTCCTAATATAGCCATCCTACAATCAGTAAAAATGTATAAGGTGCAGTTTCTAAGTAAAAATCACAAGTACACAATTTTTAAAACCAGAATATATTCCTTAATATTCAGCAAACAGCAACATCTGGGGGGGGGGGATCTTGCAGAAGGCTTGCCAAACAAGACGACACGCTGGAAGAATAATCGCATTAAGGCTCCGTACTATCCTAGTGCCACAGCTGGTCGGAACGGCCCCTCTCTTCAGTCAAGACTTGTTACCACAGCAGGATGGCCTCCAGGGAAAACCCCAGGGAAACACCACAGCAGGCCACAACCTGGGGGAAACAGAGGAAACACCAGAAAGAACAGGGCAACCAAGGTCCACGTAAGTTTAACTGGAAAGACGCCAGGCAATACAGGCAACGGTGTCTTACCTGGTTTAAAATAAAATAAAGCTTTGACATCCTGTGCCTCTGGCTTACTCCTCAAGCCCAGAGAGCATGGCAGCAACCTCAGACTCAAGCCAGTTGTCCATATCCAGGTTCTAGCAGTGTTAAACAGCGCTGCAATGTAGGCTGCTTACTGCTGCCAAAACCTTTGAGTATACAGCTGCATGGAGGATCCTTTTATCTGCAGAACCAAACAATGCATTGCCACTTTATACAGAAGCTATGTTAGACCCCTTCTTGATTACAGGTCCCCTGCCTGGTCACCTTATTTGATCAAGGACATTGAGCAACTGGAAAGAGTACAAAGATCAGCTGCTAAGTTCATCCCCAGATTAAGAGGTATGACCTACCAATGAGAGGTTACAGGCGACAGGCCTATTTCCCTTACAATACAGACATCAGAGGGATGACCTATTATTATTATATAGAATACTGGAGACTCCCAACTTAAGTTTCCAGTGTGGTCTACAGTTCTGTACTAACAGAGAACATCTTAGAACCAACAATAAGAAGCTGATGGTCCCACGGGCCAGAACAAATAAAAGGGACAATTATTTTACAGTAAGAACAGTCAAAGCATGGAACAAACTGTCACAGGAGGTAATGGATCTTAACAATGTTTCCAGTTTTATGGATGCACTAGATAAATTACATTACTCAAAACAAAGAATGGTATAAAATGACCCACACATGTGGGGATAATCTAGTAAACCTAGTAGTAATGGTTCCATCTGACCTGGAAGTTCAACACAGAAATAGGCTCAACCTATTGCACAGGCAAGAAACCCAAAGCCCCAGGTCTGAAGAAAGGGAAACTCAGGACACTCATCTTCTGCTGCCTGCACTTCCAAGATTGGAAACTGCTCCTTGGGACAGCAAGGGAACTGAAAGAGAACACAGCACTGGGGTTAAAAAAATTATTTCTTTCCTGATTGCTTGAAAATGGTCCTAGAACAGACAAGCCTTCAACCAAGTAAAGCCAGGCCTTCATAATCAGAGCATCAGACCTTCACTGAGATACCCTGCAGTCCTAGAGGTCAACTATAGAGGTAAGCTGCTCTTTTTCAAATCTCCCAGAGACACGGACACCCACCTCCAAAAATTGCTGGGCAGATCTTTCCATTGTAGCACTTCAGCCAATGACTAGACTCTCACTGGAAGCCTTCCAATGCATATGGTTGATCATTCCCCACCCAGCCCAGAACAGGAACAAGGTCAAATAAAACCCTGTTCACAGCCACATTCTCTGCATCTGCCAGGACTTGAATTGCTGCAAGTGGTGGTCTGAACTTTTTGTTTGCTACCCTAAAAAGCCCTGAATATAATGTATGCACCCAGAATATTACAGCAGCATGGGGGTTCACAAGGGCTTATGGTATATTAAACAGTCATGTGGAAGTGACTTTCAGGGTCCTTTATTTTCCCTTTCTCTGCACGTTGCCATGGTTAAGCTGTTTTTTTTTTATCCTGGTTGCCATGGGACATCAGTGGAGGTAAAGGGACCCACCAGAGCAATCTGTAGCTGTTTATGGCTCAAATACAGTGGGAGAAAATGCAAGCTATGCACCCGGGCACCACTCAATTGCAATCCATCCTCAAACCCCTGATTTACACCAGTAAAGGGATAGAAAAGATAAGGTATATGTAAACATTCAGACTAGAGGGAGTGCTGTGAGAATGCAGTTAAATTTTAGTCAGTACATAATCTGGTCTGCTACCAAGCATTCTGTACAAGTACTGTTGGGCTCCTGGCTTCCATTTGAAAAGCAACCCTCTCTTATACTACCCCCAACCCAATGTGAATAATCCTAAAGGGAGATCACAAAGACATAAGCAAGGATACAATGTGGGGGGGGGGGTTAATAATACTATGAGCCCTACTATAGCAAAGGGGTTCCCTTTACTGCAATCTGAATACCATGTGCTTTGGTGCCTTAACTCAATGTACTTTTGAATAGTCCATCCTGCACACTAGAGTAATCATTGACTCCATGCTGATCCTACAATGTCTTTCAACTACTGTGTGCGCTGGCGCCTTTAAGATGAGTTACCTCCCTCAACCTTGGTCTGCACACAGTGGTAACCTTAGTCTGCATGCTCATCCCTCCCTCCACCACCCTTAAGGGACCGAGCATGTCAAACTTCAAATTGCTCCCACTGCTAAACTCGCCATTCCTGTGTAATGGATCTATGAGGGACACAGAAGCAAAGGTGAATTCACTCTGTAAGCAGATGACTGTACAAAATACAATACTTGATGTGTCAACCGTATAATTAGACTATCTCTGCACAGTCCACTGATGGGTGGGTATGTGTGTGTATGTGGGAGGGGAGGGGTCCAAAATATTATATGTGGAAATCAGAGCATGTCCTGATTAGTAATTAAGTGCTGTTGTTTGCAAAAGAGCTTCTCATTACTACCCTGCCAAATGTGGGTCACAGATATTAATGTTGGGGTTGTTTCTAAGGAGAGGGGGGGTCGGAGCATTGTCAACTGTAATATGTAGGTATACCTTTCTCTTACTAAAAAGTTGTTTAAGGCTTGCCCTTGGATTCTGCAGTGATGTTGGGGGGTAGCTTGATCTTTCAGTGTCCAATTACCCATCTTATCTTATTTATAATTTTTTTTATTTGCTTTCTCTCTGTGCAGGTTCCATGTTGATCTCAGTTCTTGGAACAATCCCCTATTTATTCATCTGGGTGATTAACTGGTTGCCTCACCAGGATCTGAGGTGAACTTGATGTATCCCATTTGAGTATTAATTTCTAATATTTTGTTTGTACTGGTAAACACAGCTTAAAGGCAATACTGAGGAAAGGACACTGTGGCACAGTTAGTCACCTGTAACCTATAGACTATCCTGAGATGTCCCGAGATGTCATCCTAGGCCAATCAGAATCTGATTACTTGGAATGTCAAGGGACTGAATTGCCTTATTAAAAGATGCCAAGAACTTACTAAACTCAAACAAATGGGGGTGCGACACAGCCCTCCTTCAAGAAACTCACTTCCAAATGCAGTATGCTGAGTGCTTGAAGAATATGTGGGTGGGTAAAGTTTCTCACAATACGGGCTCCTCATGAAGTGGGAGGTGGCTATACCTTGTGCCAAGCATTTACAACTGAGTATTCAAATGGTTTACAGAGGCAAGGAAGGCAGATGTGTGGTAACACATAAAACTTTCCGGGGCAAAATGATTACCATCAGACGCATTTATGTTCAAAGTGACCCCACAGTCAACTTTTTTGAAGAAGTCTTCCACAATTTAGGTCATAATAGGAACCCTGCTATCATAGGGAGACATATTAATTTTGCCCTCAATCTCAGTACTGGCCATACAGAGACAGGTAGCTAAAGTGAATTAAGCACATTGGTGCAGTGGCACACTCTGTGCTGATCTATTAGGTTTGTCGATGTATGGACAGTTACTCATCCCGCCCATCAAGACTACTCCTCCTGCTCCCCTGAGTATGGGTCCCTAAGCCACAATAACATCCTCCTTGTCTCTCAGGAACTGACTTCTGTGATATGGTGGTCAGAGACTGGGAGTATACCGATTTCTGATCACACACCTGTATAGGTGACAGTAGCCTGGGGCAGGACTGAAGGGAAGCGGAATACCTGGAGATTCAATGCCTCCTTGCTCCGATCCCTAGATTTCTGCTCATAGCTCTGTACTGAAATCCTACAATACTTTTCTAAGAATGAAACCTCAGGTATGAAGCCAGCTATACTGTCATCGGAGAGAGTGATAGCATACACAGGCAAGCAGAAAAGGCCCAATCTACAGAAATAAGAGAGAAAGAAAAGACTCTTAAATCATTTGAGGTACAGGCTGCACAACACCCTGCAAATACCCCTGAAATAAGGAGAGATACAGAGCTACAAAAATGGGAGTTGGAAGCACTTTTCCAGTCCAAGACTATAGATGTGTTACACAAATTAAAGTAAAAATACCGGGAGGCAGACGAGACCACTGGGAAATTGTTGGCCCATCACCTAAGAACAATTAAGGCAGTATATTAAATATGAATTACATTTATTAATTTGTTTTTATTTGTTTAAAAATTGTCTACTGTATCATGTTTGTAATGGCACCCTGAGCTTCCTGGGAAGGGAGTCAGCTAAAAATAAAGACTACTGCTAGAAGACACTATATACTGTACCCGAGATTCATACCCCAATAGGCCACCCTGTGACGTCCCCTCAAGTTATCAACCATCAATTTGTACAGTACTACTATTTATTTATTTATTTATTTCAAATGTGGATTAATACAGTAGAAGCCACTTATATGGGACGTGGTTAAAGGGCAGGTCCACTTAATTGGGACGATCCCCAGGCCACCGATTAAGTGGTTATATTATCCTATGGAGACATCTGTTGTTTAAAGGGGATGCCACCACCACCTAATGGGGATGATTACAGCCAGCCTTGCCTTCACTCGAATATGCTAATCCCCTTTAAGCACCCATTGATTAGGTGTGAATCGCGGCGATTAGCCGGAAGAAGGATGTTACTGGAGCTGTTTGCTGCTAGCTGTTGTTTGCTGCTGTTATTAGCTCCCCCATAGCAAAAGACAGGCGTGAGAAGAGAGAAACTGGATTTACCAACAGGAGTTAAGGTAAAGTAACTTACAATCCTCTCCCAGCCGACACTGGCATGCTGCCGACTGCCGCCTGATCTGTTGTTGAAGAAAGGTAGAACCCTCACTTACTGTACTGAACCTCTCCCAAGTAAATCACAGTAAGTCACAGTCCTTTTCCCCCTATGTTCTATCACCGATACGGGCTTATTTCCTGATACCATCCGATCCCCTGTACCTCTCCCCATACTTCTCTCATATGGCGTTGTGGCGGTGTGGTAAGGTAAAGGCATGAGAAGAAAGAAATTGGATTTACTGACAGGAGTTAAGGTAAAGTAACTTACAATCCTCTCCCCGCTGACACTGGCATGCTGCCGACTGCCGCCTGATCTGTTGTGGAAGAAAGGTAGAGCCCTCACTAACTGTGCCAAACCTCTCTCTCCCAAGTAAATCCAGTTCTTTCCCAGTACCTCTCCCCATACTTCTCCTGTACCTCTCCCCACTGACACTGGCATGCTGCCCAATGCAGGTAAAGTTAAGTAAATTACATTCCTCTCCCAGTTGATGCCTTATCTGCTCATGAGGAGAAGGAATCAGTATTATTTTGTTTAGCGCATTTCGTTTGGGAGCAGAGATGTCTGTGGTGCATATCGGGATTGCAAAAAAACAAGCTTCTGTTAATCAGGATGGCTGCTTAAAGGGGACGATTGGGTGTCCATGGAGGTGTCCCCTTTAAGCAGCTTCTACTGTACCTTTGAGCCGGGGACTTGTTTACAAAGGCTCCAAGTCAACAAGGAATACAAGACATTTACAAGTGATGAAACATTGCAGAACAGAAAGACATCAACTAACAAGTGGTATTAGTGTGCAGTTACAACATTAAGCAGGGTACAAGAAGTAAGGAGAAATAGGACCACACTTGCAGAGAAAAGTATTAATGCAGCACTAATTAAGTGCAGTACAGTATTTAACAATCATGTTACAGTTCAGACGGGGTGCTTCCAGTCTGCAGAAATGCAGTTTTAGCAGCTAAGGTGAGGCTTTGTCAAGGGGAGGTAGTAGGTGGTGGGAGATGGGGGGGAAGTGAGCAGTTGTGGAACAGGAGGGTGGGAGTGAGAGAGAGTAGTGTTTGATGGGTGCGAGAATCACTATCAGAGGCTGTGGGTTAACAGAAACACTGGCAGTCAAATTTCCTGGCAAGAAGAGATCGAAGACCTTTTTTAAAGTGGCCAAGTCTGTGGGAGTCGGCAAGGTCTGCAGGCAGATCATTGAACCATTTATGCCCACAGTAGGAGAGAGATCTTTGGCCAAGGGTGGTTCATTTGAAGGGAACAGTTAGAACAGCCTTGGAGGAACTCCTTGTGCATTTAGATGGTTGTGCAGGCTGAAAGAAGGCTGAAGTAGCACTAGGCATGGACCCCATCAGGGACGTTTTTGCAAGGAGGTAGGCCTGGTATTGGAGTCTGTGGTGGAGTGGGAGCCAGCCAGTTTCCTCGTATAGGTCACAAGAGTGAGTCATTTTGTGTACTCCCAGGACCAGGCGGCAGGCCTTGTTGAGGATGGTTTTGACCCTTTTAAGCGCTGTGTCTGTGCCTGCCCCGTATATGACAAGGCCATAATCCACAGATGAGAGAACTGAACTGCACGTAACAAGTTTTGGGGCAGCCGGTGTCATTGAGGTGCGGTGTCTGTACAGGATGCCAAGCTTCATGTTGGTGGACATTACCAGTTGCTAAGCATGGGCAGTGAAGGTGAGGGTGTCATCAAGGTGAATCCCTAAGTACTTGAATGTGTTGACTTGGTCTAGTACTTCTCCTTCACTACTAAGTATATGCAGTGAGGACCCTCGAATCTTGTTCTGCGGGGTGCTGAAGAGCATGCTCTTTGTCTTTTTGTAGTTGAGTAGCAGTTTATTTCAGGTGAACCAGGATTCCAATGCACGAAAATTGAGCTGAAGTTCAGAGCTAATTGATCCCAGGTGTTTCCCTGGGACGGAGATAACAGCAACATCTGCATAGAGTACAGAGTGTGTAGGACAGGAAGAAGGCATGTCATTTATGAAGAGGCTGAATGAGAGAGGACCAAGGATAGAACCTTGCGGGACCCCTAGGTTTAATTTCCTGGGCTCAGAGATTGTATTGCTGATCCTGACCCGTTGAGATCTATGGGTGTGGTAACTATAGAACCAGACCACAGATTCTATTGACAATCCTGTAGAAAGGAGACATTTCAGTAGCAGTTGATGATTGACTTTGTCAAAGGCCTTGTTGAGGTCCATGAAGATAGGCCCCACCACCATCCCTTTATCCAGGGCCCAATAAAGCTGAGTGGTGTACTCTACTAGCATGGTGACGGTGGTATGGTTTTGTCAGAATCCACGTTGTTGCAAGCAGAGAAGGCTATGCTTTTCTAGGTACTCAGTTAGTTGTTCTGAGACCACCCTTTCAAGTGCTTTGGAGAGGGGGGTAAAATCGAGATGGGTCGGAAGTTTGCTAGATTAACTCTGTCTCCTGATTTAAAAACAGGTGTGACTAGAGCTTCTTTCCACCTGTCAGGGAAGATGCCAGATCTCAGAGAGGCATTGAATATCTTGGTGAGCGGTGCCACAAGTTTGTTTAATGTAAGTGCTACCATCTTCATATCGATCATGTCACTTCCCATCCTGGTCTTACCAAGGACCCATTTTATATATTTGACAGTTTCACATGTGGTGATTTGCCTGAAGTAGAATGGTGGGGTAACATTATCCCATGGTGATGGAGTGTTGACATTGTGCTGCTGGCTTGCAGGGGTGTGATTCTGGTATTTAGGTGGCAACACATTGCTGAGGTCAGTGAATGCAACATTAAAAGCATCAGCAATTTCCTTTGGATCTTGCAATGTGCCAGAGGTGGTAACTATAAGGTCCGATGGGGCCCTTGAGGCTCTACCCATGAGAGATTTTACAGAGTCCTAGACACTTTATTCAGCTGGCTTCGGCCTGACCAGGGATACCATTGACCTATTCTTCCATGATGTAAGGATTCTGCCTAATGTAGCCCTCAACCTCAGCACTGATTACACAGGGACAGGTAGAAAAAGTGAATTGAGCACATTGGTGCAGTTGAGCGCTCTGTGCTGATCAGTTAGACTTGTCGATGTATGGAGGGTTACTTATCCCACCCATCAAGACTTACTCCTAATGCTCCCCAGTGCATGGGTCCCTAAGCCACATTAACTAGCCACATTAGCCAAAGGCCCAAACCAGATCCCTAGGCGTGCACCTTACTACACACACACTGCAGGTGGCAGCACAGGATTTGGCCAAAGGGAAGTCCTCAGGATTGGACAGGTTCCCTAGTGATTTTAATGCAACATCTGGCAACATTCTCCTCCCAAAATGTGCAGCTGTGCTAAATCAGGCCAGAAGGAAGTCTCCCTAAATCCTTCACACAAGCCATATCCCCCTTATTCCTAAGAAGGTTAAAGACTATTGTTTGCAGTTATTTCCAACCCAGGCCCTAGTAGGACACCTCATGGCCATGCCAACCATTATGCATCTGGATCAAGTGGTATTCATGTGCATAATACTGGGTTCAGATAACATCCACAGACTGCTTGACATCATCTAAGCATCCAAACAGATGAAGACACCTATAGCCACCCTGTCATTGGATGCAGAGAAGGCCTTTGACAGAGTGTAACTGCCCTTTCTAGTGGATGCCTTGTCCAGGTTCGGCTTCCCTGCAGACTTTATTGCTTGGGTGCAACTCCTTTATGCCTCCCCTCCACAGCTGTCCTAACAAATGACATCTTGTCCGAACAATTTCACCTGACCGGGGCAACCATCAAGGATGCCTCTATCCCCAGCCCTCTTCGTGCTGACCACTGAACCACTGGCCCTCAAGATCCAGTCAAATCCCCATTTCCATGGCATGCAAATTGACCAGACCCATCACAAACTGATGCTATTTGCAGATGACATAACAGTATTCATCACAGACCCTTGTGTCATGCAGTCTTGTCTGGACTCTCTGATAAGTGAATATGGCTTGTTATCTGGCTACAAACTCAATAAGTACCAGTCCCAAATACTTTCCATCTGTAAATCCTGCAAAGCTGAATGATATGCCAGTACCCCATACCAATGGTGACCAGAGGGAGTAAAATGCTGAGGGATCAACATTAAACAAACTCCCTCAGATATAGTCTGGGAGCGCTGGGGGGTTTAAAACATGGGTCGAATTGGACCCACTGGTGTAAAAAATGTGGGTCTAAAGAGGAACCTACTGGGTCAAAACATAATCAGTGGCAGATTTTGAACAGTTCCTGTTTCCTTCTTTTAGATATTGTTATAGAGTAGGTGCATCAATTTGGACCCACTGGCAAAGGAAAGAAGGGTCACTTTTGGAAAGCATGCAACTTTTGCCCTTTTGGTGCATGTTAGCACTGTTCCTCTGGGTCAGTCTCAATGCTTTACTAGACACAGTTAAACAGGATGCACAAAGATGGGACACACTGATGTTATCAGCCTGGGGAGGGTCAGTGCATTGAAAATGCTCACTATCCCAAATGTACAGTATACATTGGGCAACCTACCTCTCTCACGCCCATCAAATCCTTCTGATCCCTCAACACAGCCCTTTCATGCTTTATATGGGCCAGCAAGTGGCCAAAAATTGCTATGCCAACTTTAATGTCCCACTGGTCTCAAAGAGTGTTACGGCTACCAGTTAAGAACAAAATTCCATTGAGCATATTTCATGAGGCAGGCAGCCACCTGCTTGATCCCCCCCCCCAAGTGCACACAGCTATTGGTGCCCTGTGAGCAGTGATGGAGACAGACCTGGCAAAATTCCCCTCAGCAAGGGCTATAATATTCAGGGATTGGCCCCTTCCCAGTACTGCATCTCCCTGCACAAAATGGACACACCCAATCTGGTAAATCAGGTCTGCCACTGGAACAAGTGCCCAGATTTAAACTACTCTGGGAAAATCCCACACGCAAGAGTGGAGAGGACTCATTTGGCTGGCTAAAATTGAAAGAGAAAAGCATTCACTATCGCGAGGACATGGTACATGAAAACCTACAAACCCTGAAATCTTTTACCCAGCTTCAACAACATTTTGGCTTCCCTGGGGCCTGTTTTTGGCAGTATCTCCAGTTCAGGAGTGCTATAACCAGCTTCAAATTCCCCCAGAACACCACTTGGAAAAGTGGCTCTGGGGGGAAAACTTCACTCAGAGGCCTAGTAGGACAGGTCTACTCCCAGTGGCAGAAAACAAATCCCCCTCCCACTCAGAATTGCAGAATAAAGTGGGAGAGTTACCTTGGGATTGCTGTTACACAACAGGAGTGGGAGGGCGTCTGGAAGGCAGCTACTTCCGCAAATTGAATGCTGAGTGGTTGCACAATCCGGTTGAAGACAATACACAGGGCATACCACACTCCAGTGACCCTGCACTGAATGGGTCTTCTCTCCCACAACCAGTGCTGGTGATGTCATCAGCCAGAGGACCTCCCTAGGCCACGTTTTATGGTCCTGTCCAACAATACAACTACACAGGGAGGAAGTGAGGATAACGTGTTTGTTCATCCTCCTAACTGACCTACAGTAGTCTCCCAAATTGACCATCCTGGGAATCCCTTTCCCTGGCCTGTGCCTGACCAACACACATAAATTCTGGCTAAAAACTGCCCTCATGATGGCAAAACATACCCTTACTAGACACTGGAGGGACCCCAATCCCCCTCATTTGGGGAATGGCCATCCCTCCTTCTCAAGATGGCAAATTTCAAAAGACTGGCACATGCAGCCATAGAGAAGAGCCTATATCAAAAAATATGAGGCCCTTTCTTCCAGGAACTAAAAAGAGATCCCACCCTTTTCCCTCACCATTGAAGGAGATAAAATATAGACCCTGCCTATCAGTAGTCTATTTTCCCCCTGTTTTACAAATGGGACTTCCTGTTGATGAATGCAATAGATGTTCGAGTAGGAGGATACAGACAATCCCCAAACACTGATTGTGATTCTTTCTCATAAAGTGATGTGTAGTTTGTTGGAAATAAGGCATTGAGACCTGTATTATGGATAGCCTGTAGAACATACAAACTTGCAAAAAGCAGGGTTTTATTTAACTCTAAAAATTGATTAGCATTTTGCTCATAAAAGTGCTAAAACATTGTGAAAGTACATAGCACTTGCCTCACTGTTTAACAAACATAACACTACTAGAAAACCTATATAAATACTTTCTGTACAGTTAGTATTGTCCCAAGGAAAAAACTGCTAATCAATTATTTAAAACCCTGATAAGAAAAAGGCCTTATGGTCTAGCAAGTCTGATTGAGTGTGCAGTACCCAGTTTAGCAAACTGCTCCTGCCCCTCTCCTTGACTCTGTCCCAACCCCTCTTGAAGCTACTCACTGTCCTTAATGCTACAAGGTCCTAAGGTGTTGCATTTCATCATGACACCACTCTTTCCATGAAATAGTGCCTTCTCATTTCCCTCCTGAATCTTCCGCCTTCCAGCTTCAGGCTGTGTCCTCTGGTTTCTCTCCCACTTTTCAGCTTAAACAGACTCTCAGCGCTAACCCTGTTAGTGCCTTTTAAGTACTTGAAGGTCTCAATCATGCCCTTCCCCCTCTCTTCTATCCTCCAGGAAATACATGTTGAGCTCCCTCAGTCTCTCCTCATAAGGCATCTCCCGCAGACCCTGGATCATTTTCATTGGTCTTCTATGAACCCCCTCCAGCAGCTTGATGTCCCTTTTCAAATAGTGTCACCAATACTGCTCACAGTACTCCGGGTGTGGTCTCACCAGGGACCTGTACAAGGGCAGAATGACCTCCTCCTATCTAGATGTGATACGCCTAGTGATGTACCCAAGCATTTTGTTCACCTTTGCTGCTATTCTCCTACACTGCACAGTGGTTCATTTGCCCAGTTACCAGTACACCCAGATCCCTCTCCTCCATAGTAGGTGATAGCTTCACCCCACCTAAACAGTAGCTATTCCCAAGGTTTCTGGCTCCCAGGTACATAACCTTGCACTTTTTTGCGTTGAATCCTAGCTGCCATGTGTCTGGCAATCTCTCTCTAGTTCAGCCAAGTCCTCTTGGAGAATCTTGCCATCCATCTCACTATCTACTTCCACATTGATCTTCGTGTCATCAGCAAAGAGGCTTATCTTACTTTTTATCCTCACCAATATGTCTGCAATGAAGATGTTAAACAGTATCGATCCTAGTACTGAGCCCTGTGGGACCCCACTGCTTATGGCTCTGGGTTCTGAAAGTTCTCCGCTAACTATCACCCTTTGCTGTCTGTCTTATTACCATGACTTGACCCACCTCATCAGCTTCTCCCCTGCTCCTAGGTCCCTCAGCTTACGATCAACCATCTGTGAGGTACTGAGTCAAAGGTCTTGCTGAAATCCAGGTAGAGAATGTGATGCTCTGCCCTCTGCTTATGGTTATTGTATGATAGTTATATTATAAATAAATGATCTGTGTATGAAATGTCAGTATGTGAGAAATTTGGCCTTTAACTTTAACAGTAGCTGAAACCACAGGATGTCATTAAACTGACCAGGGGAACCATTTAATTAAGACTTCCTTACAGAAGGGCATTTTATTACCTTTTATGACCTGCCTAGGCTTTTGAAATTGAAACTAAATGTGAGTTTTATGTTACAGAAAGAAAGGTAATTGGGCTGGTTCCTCTCATTTTAGCACATAGCCAGAAGTGTGTGAAGAGTCATAAAACCCTCAGATCACATTAGCAGCAGGTAATAAGGAGAAGGGACATCAAAGAGAAATGTTTGATTAAAGACTGTCATATTTGGGAAATGGCTAGTTACAGATTTCTCAAAATAATGACTCACATCCTCAGGGATAACTATGTTAGAAATTAAAATCTAAGGAAGGATCTAGTTGACCTCATCAAAAGGGGGTGGGGGCAGATAGAGTTAAAAATGAAACATTGTATCTGGGAAATGTGACATGATTTTTGGTCTCTGAGACAGAAGTTCTCTAACTTAAACAGCACTTACAAGGTAATACTTAGATAGAAGAAATTAAGTCTTTGTGGTAGGAGTGTTTTGTTCTGCAACTTCCTTCTTGTTTTACATGATTGTAAGATGTATGACATATTGTTCTGTATTTAATGGTACCTGTTTTTATCATATTTTACGAAACAACCTTTTCTCTGAAATACAGCCTGGGTGTCTTCTCAGTTTCTTTTTGCATGTGAAGAACCTGTACTTAAGTCTGACAGCTTTTGAAAAGCTTGATTGTGTTACTGAGCTTGTATAATAAGGTAAGAAATCCCTAGGTCTCTTATAGAGCTAAAAATGATTCATTTTGGATACCTGGTTAGGTGCCCTTAGGTGAAAGATATATCGCATCCCCTGAAGAGAATATTATCTGAGCCTGTGCATTTGGGTATGCTAGCATAAGGCTCACAGTTTGAATCCCTCCAGAACTTGAGGTTAAAGGTGATTAGACCAACAGCAGACAGGAAGGTTACCCTGTCTGTTACCTGTTCAAACTATTGCACTCCAAGGTTGGCACTGTGGGAGCAGTAGGCCTGACCTACGGAGTGCGTTTTTTGACAGGGAACATCTACCGCATGGCCCTTATCCAGTGACCTTGCTACCTCATCGAAAAAATCGACTAGATTTGTTTAGCAGGATCATCCCTGTACAAATACGTGCTGCCTGCTGTCCTGGAGTCTGTTGTCCTTGAGAAATTTCACAATCCTCTCTTTATGGATAGATTCCATGATCTTACACATTATCACAGTGAGGCTTACCTGCCTGTAGCTACCCGGGTCATCCTTAGGACCACTCTTATGAAGAGGCACCACATGTGCCATCCTCCAGTCCCTTGGCATGCACCCAGAGGTCAGTGAGATGTTGAGCAAGTCCATCAGTGGACCTGCTAGGACCACTGCCAACTCCCTCTGTATCCTAGGATGCACCCATCTGGCCTTGTTGCCTTATTTACCTGGAGGGAATTGAGGCCTTCAAACACTCTGCCTAGTGGGATTTCTCCATGTGTACCCCCTTCCCCTCCCATGCCCACCCCTACTGACCCATTGGGCATGGGCTCATCTTTCTCCCTGGTAAACATTGAACAGACGTATTTATTAAGTACTTCTGCCTGTTCTACAACTTTTTCGGCTCACCCTCCCCATCTCCTAAGCCTTACAATCAGATCCTTTCTGTTCCTCTTCTCTCTTATATACCTGAAGAAATCTGTTTCCCCTTCTTGATCATCTGTGCTAGTCTTAATTCTATTAAGGCCTTGGCAACCCTTACTAGCGTACCTACTTTCCTGAATTTCTTCACGTAGAGATACTAGGACAAACATTCTGGTGAAATACAGTAATAACTTAGCACTACTGAATTGTTATAACTCATAATGATGTGCAAATACAATGTGAGGACTGAATTGGGGAACAAGGTCTATAATATACATCTGAACCATACTAATGCGTCCGCTGGGATGAACGCTTTACTTATTCCTGATGTAAGCCCACTATAGGAGCTTACTAGTTTGTAACCACGCTTTATTCCATGAGTTGTCTGGGACCGCCTGCTGGCAGGCAGGACCAGGATGTTCAGGGGTATAAAGTGGGAGGTTTGGAATGAAGAGAAAGAAGGCAGAGAGAGAGAGAAAAAAAGGAGAGGTCAGGAATCGATCCCATGGAAGGGAAGAGCTGAGGTTCGGGGACAGGGTGGGATGATGGCCACCCCAGCCCACAGTATCCTGCAGTATTGGCAGCGTCAGTTAAAGTGGAGCAGTTCAGAGGGGGGAGAATGTACTGAGTCATCTTGAGTGCTGCAAAGTTTTGGCACTCTGTGCCATGGTGTGAGAAGGTGTACAGCCCAGTGGTGAGAGCCTGTGTTGTGGCAAGACAGAGCTGAGAGCTTGCCTTGCAGTCACCTAGAGACTGTTGCTGGTGCCTGTAAAATCCAACCTGAAGTGGGAGGGGATAATTCAGGAGGTTGTAAGGAGTCCGGGGTGTAAGTCTCTTCAAGCTGCCCCCTTGCTGGACAGTTCTTGGCCTCTGTCTGGAGCATCCACTTTGACATCTAGCTCGTGGTGCCTCGCAGTTTGAAGAGGAGTGAGAGTATGCAGTAGTAGTACTACCCCCCTCCTCCAAAGGTGCTCAGTGCTGCAGCAAGTTCGAGCTATGAGGAAGCCCACTTCAACCCGATGTAGGTGTGTGAGAGGTGCTCGACTCAGCAGGCTGGAGTGAGCTCAAGAATCTTGATGCAGAAAAATCCATGTCTGTGTGCAGGAGGGAAGAAGAGAGCTGCTGAGTTTTCTGGGAGGCCTTATTTGGCCCAGATTAATGCTGCTGCCATTATTCCAAGAGCTTCATTCAGCTCCGGAGGGATGAAGTAAGGTAGAAATCTTATGCGGTCATTTGAGCCACTGTGATATTAGTCTTGTGCCTTGGAAATTAATTGTACCCACTGAAACTCCAACGCTTCATGCAGTGAAAGTTTGTTTTAAATTGTTGGACATTAAATCCCATTTGAACTCTTAGAATAAGCGTGGACCTTGACATCACTGAAATGTTACACTGTGATTTGCTCTAACTAAGTTTGCCCCCTGCAGCCACCTGCACACTGAGACTGTGAGACTAGGACACCCCTATGGACACAACAAACAGAACCAGGTAAATGAGGCAACTTCTGTGACTGTGTTTTCTATGGCTGTGAGTGCCCCCTTCCCCCGGATAATTCCATCACTTCATACCCCTAGACACGGGGGGGGGGGCCTACACCAGTGAAGCACAAAACACCATGTGCTCAAGAAGGAGGAGGTGACAGCCAAACAATTCCACATACAAAGCACAATACGGGCTGCACTCTGACAAGAAAACTTATATAATCATACGAACATACGAAATTTGCCAGCAGATAAAGGCCTAGAGGTCTATCAAGTCTGCTCGAATGTGCAGCTAGCACCCCTTCTTCTGCAGCTACCCCTTCCTTCCACCCTTCCCCTTCATTAACCATCCCCCTTGTCCTGTCCCATCCCCTTTTGAAGCAGCCCACTGTTCTACTGGATACCATTTCTGCAGGTATCACATTCCACCCAGCCACCACCCTCTCTGTAAAAAAGTGTCTCCTCATCTCCCTCCTTAACCTTCCTCCCTCCAGTCTCCTATCATGGCCCCTGGTGTCCCTCCCCTCCCTTACTTTGAACAGCTCCTCTGTGCCTGTCTTGTTTATTCCTTTCACATACTTAAAGATTTCAATCATGTCCCCCTGTCCCTCCTCTCCTCCAGTGAGTACATGTTCAACTCCCTCAGCCTCCTCTCGTATGATAAGTTCCCCAGCCCCTTGATCATTTTTGTCACCCTGCACTGCACCCCCTCCAGTAACTTAATGTCCCTCTTCAGATACGTGCGCCAGTACTGCATGCAGTACTCCAGTACTCCAGTAGTCCAGTAAATGCTCTGAAGGAAAGTTTTATTTAGAGGGGAAGCACTAAACCTGGTGCTTCCCCTCTAAAATGAGAGGCTTCATTGGGGGGCCTGGCTGACAATGGCATTGCTAACACTTAAATAATACATCAATAGATTGAAGTTAAGTATATTAAACACTCATTTGCATGTCAGTGTAAACACCTGCTAAAACCACTAATTGGAGAGAAGTAACTGTGATAAAAGACACTGATCCCAGATAAAATTTAAGCAAAAAATCTAAAATGCAGCTAAACACATGATTCTATCTTGTTCTGTTTGGTATACAAAGGTAAATAAATCATTTTACTTATCAGATTAATTTCTTTTTTTTAATTTAAATTTTTTATTGTCTTTAAAAAGATCATATCCATGGTACAGTGCAGTATAGGTACATAGATAAGAATATAGCAGTAGTATATAGTTACATCTCGGACCACAGAGCAATACACTTTCCACATCAGCTATTACATTGTACAAATAAGAAGTAAGAAGAGGAGTAGAAAATATCAGGAACATTAATCTCATTCACCAACACAGGTATGTAAGTAAGGCTTGTGGGTAGACATATATTAGTGTACAGCAACCCATTTCAGCTCCATCTTCAGCCCTATGCAACTCCAAGCCCAGGACCCCCTGATTTATGCTTTTGCACAAGAGAGATCGTATGAAGGAGATCACTTGTATCCCCGCCATCATGGTACAAAGTCTGGGTATCGCTCTAATTGGCAGCGAGTCCATAAACTCCATCCGTTCATGAAACCCATCATTCGGTTATTCAGTGCGGCTGCTGTCCATTCTAATCTATATACTTCATAGGCTAACATTTGCCAGAGTTCTCTAGTCAGTTTATGCTTAGTAAGCCAGAGTCTGGTAAACACTTTTTTTGCTATCAAGACCAGGAGTACAATAAGTTTATATTGTCACCCATTCAGCTGGAGGCCTATGGGGGAACTGCAGTCAGGATAAAGGTCGGTGTGAGTAATTCAGGCTTCTGAAATACATCATTTAACTCAGAGATGACCTCAGACCAGTATCCCCATAGAAAGGGGCGGGACCACAGGATATGTGTCTCCCTAGCTGGGTAAAACCCACACCCTCTCCAGCATTCCGCTGGATCTCCTTCCCTATATTTAGCAGTAACAGCTGGGGTTCTAAAGTAGCATAGTCTGGTTTTCCAGGCAAACTCCCTCCAATATGTTGTGGTTGAAACCTTAGAATAAGGGAGCGTGGCCTTATGCCAGTTCTCTTTATCAATCTCTACCCCTATATCCTTTCCCAACATTGTCGGACAGGGTCCGAGTGGATAACACCATCTATTCGGAGTGCTTGGTAAAGCTGACTAATAAGATGCTCCTGTATACCACCATTCAGGTGATATCTAATCAATCCAACCAAAGGGGAAGGGTATTCCGGTACTGAGGACAGGGAGTCCTCCTGGGTTAGAAAGCACTTTCTGAGTTGTATATAGGTTTGGTATTGATTGAGGGCAGTTCATAAATAGATAGTTGATAGGTAAAAGAGAGTAAGCCGAATGGGCCTGTAACTTGGAACACATAACATAAATGGTAGGGTTTCCAGTCCCTCAGTAAGGAGACCAATCTCAGCAGATTTAGGGCTGTATTATAGGCTAGTGTAAAAAGATAGAGCCTCTCAGAAGTAGTAAGGGTGGATCGGCTAACTAGGATCCACATTTTAGAAAGTTCCCCAGTAAATTGCATAACTCTACGCAAAGGGAGACCACTCGGGGGGGGGGGGGCAGAATATATGAGGGGAAGTTTTCTAACCAATTAATGGTTGTTTCAATATCTTTCCAATATGCTGTATAAGAATCAGAAACATGCAGAAGGACAGTACGTAGTTGCACTGCCTGTGCATAGTTCTTTAAATTTGGGATGATAAGGCCAACCTGGGCTCTAGACAGTTGTAATACGTTATATTTCAATCTTGGTGGATTGCCTCCCCAGAGAAACCTAGAAATTAACTTGTCCCATGCTGTGAAATATGCATTAGTAGGTATAATGGGTAAGGTCTGAAGAAAGAAAAGGATTCGGGGAAGAATGTTCTGCTGGATGGTTTCTGCCCTACTCACCAACCCAATGGGGAGGTGTGTCCATTTTGATAAGTCAGCAGTTATCCTTTGGGTGATAGGCTCAAAATTAACCAACTACAGGTGTAACAATCTAGATGGTATCTTGGTTCCCAGGCAGTGCATTTCTACTCTGTTCCAGCGGAATGCGAAAGCACTCTTCATAGCTCTGGAGGGGATAAAAGAATAATTTAAGACTTACCTCTTGCAGCCATTTATCTTATACCCTGACAAATTTCCAAATAGTTCTAGTTGATCGCATACCACCAGAACAGAGATTTCAGGAGAGGTAAGTGTTAGCAGGATATCATCCGCAAAAAGCGTGAGTTTATACACCCCCCCCCCCCCAGGGGTATTACCTCGACACTGGCTTACTTCCTGATATTGGCTGCTAAGAGTTCCAGATATAAAGCGAACAGCAACGGAGACACTGGGTAACCTTGTCTGGTGCCCCGGGCTAAGGGGAAAGGCGGTGATAGGGAGCCATCTAGTTTAAGATATGCCACAGGAGATTGATACATGCGCTGAATTTGGGAGATTAATTTGTCCAGGAAGGCAAAGCATTTAAGTGTAGCCCACAAATAGGGCCATGAGACCTGGTCAAATGCCTTCTTGGCATCTAGGCCAAGAAGAATTAAGGGGATTTGTCTTCGAGAGGCATGCTTTGTTAATAATAACACCCGCTGAATGGCATCATGGGCCTGACGCTTCATAATAAACCCTACCTGGTCTCTATCCACTAGGTGGGGAAGGAGACAATCTATTGTATGAGCTAAAATGGACATAAATAATTTATAATCTGTGTTTAGTTTCAAAATTGGTCAGTATGATCCCATCAGAGTAGCATCCTTGCCCGGTTTGGGGAGGGCTGCTAGCTCAGCATATCTCCGAGATGGTGGTGGTGGTGGACCTCCTTCCTGAATTTCCTGAAAAGCTTTAAGCAATGGTGGAACAAGTATTTTACTCCATTTTTTGTAAAACTCCGCCAGGTACCCATCAGGTCCCGGTGCCTTCTGAGTCTTTGTTAATTTAAGCATGGCCTTGATTTCGTCTGCAGTAATGGGACGTAGCAGTCCTTCTGCCTGTGCCGGGGAAAGCTGTGGGAGGGGGGGTATTTTGTAAATATTGTGTAATTTGTGGGAGGGGCAGAATAATCTTCTCTGTATAGAGGTTCTTATAATAGGTAGCTGTGGCTTGTCTGATAGCTGTGGGGAGTACCAGATATTTTGTGGTTTGAGGATCGTATAATTTTTTAACCATCGCCTGCTGTCACACCCCTCACAATCGTCTGGCCAAGTGCCTAGCATCTCTGGATCCCCCTTCATGGTATTTAAGTTTTAAATACAATAACTGCTGTTCTATCTTTTGATCCTATAATTTTTGCAATTTTTGTTTGGTGAGCTGAAATTGTAATTTCAGACTTGTATCTCCTTGACAAACTTGAGCCTGTAACTGGGCCAAGGTTTTATGTAGTTCTACCTATAGGGCTTCCCTTGTTTTTTTCTTTTTAGCTGAATATTTTACAATCTCTCCCCTGAGCACCATTTTAAGAGTATGCCATTGTATGGCACAAGAAGTCTCTGCTGAATTATTATCAGTCAAAATCAAGGGAACCATCTGGTTCACCATGTGACTAAATTCTGAGTCCTAAATATAGGATAGGTTAAAGCGCCATAAGGGATGTTTTTTTGGCTTATCCAGGGCTAACTTAAGTATGAGAGGGGTATGGTCAGAGATAATTGAAGCTCCTCGCGAGATGTCCTGAACCATTTCCAAGTGTTCTGCAGATACAAAAAAATAATCTAACCTCTCAGAGGTATTGGTCTTGGGAAAGTAGTGGCTATACATCTGGATTGAGGGAAAGAAATGCCACCATATATCAATCATACCAAGTGCAGGGAGGGTTGTTTTCAAATATTTTTGAAGCAGGAAGTCTCTATGCCTAGAGGGCAGTAAGGTGTCCATCGTGGGGTTTAAAGTTACGTTAAAGTCCCCACCTATTATGTAAAGACCTTGAGCTATAGAGACAGCCATCTAAAAATTTCTGTACCACCTTGACTGGGCTGCCCGGGGGGGAGATATACTGAGGCCAGTGTCACTTGAGTGGAGTATAGTAAGTCCACCAGTATGACATATCTGCTTTCACTGTCACTGATCTGGTTTTGCAACTGGAATGGCACCCCCTGTGGGACAAAGATCGTCACTCCCCTCCTGCATCCAGAGGGGTGGAAAGAGGACAGCAATGTATAAAAATCCCCATGATTTTAGCTTTGCATGCTCTGATTGGGGAGATGCAACTCTTGAAGAGGAATGATATCAGGTTTGTCCTTCTCAATGAATTGAAGTAACCTTTTTTTGTTTTGTTTATTTTGTTGTTTAACCAGGTATAGCACACTAAGCTGGAAGCTTTTTTACAGGAGCAACCTGGGAGCACAAGGAAGTGACTTGCTCAGGGCCACACAGTATGCAAGTGGAAGCTGTGGGATTCAAACCCAGATCTGGTCTGCTGGATGTCACCAGAGTTGCAGCTCAGAACCTTAGACCACTGCGCTATACTGCCTCCTTAGTAGGGTTGTGGATGCCATTAATGTTGAATAACAGTATGTGGGAGGGACTAACCATTTGTAAGGTTGTAATCGTGGGCTATGAAGTGGGACGGGGTTACCATCCAGCATATCCCCTCCTTATCAAATAGCGGTGAGGAATTTGTAAAGTGTCTCCCCTGCCTTCTATGAATCCTATGAAAATCCTCCATAGTACCTTTGGATAGTAAACTAATGAATACCTGGGTCTCTAAAACTGGGTCCAGGTGCGTCCCATGGAAAGTTGAGCTATATCTGCACTGCGTTGCATACTGTTAAAAAACAATGAAAACTTGGCCAACAGTGCACAGCTGTAAGTATTAATTAACCTACTAAACTCTGCCAGACTGGTGTATAACCTTAAACTTCTACCACATTTCCAGTATCCAGTATAACATCCATCTGACGATAAAACAACTGAGGACTGAGAGTCTCTCCCTGTATCCTTCAGAGAGGCAGTAGTGTTATACCACTCCTCAACAGGTTGGGGGTATATCTGAAGCACTGACTGCTCCAGGCTCCCTGGAGACTTAAAAGATCCCAAAGAAAAGTATACACTAGGATGGAAAAGAAAAAAAGGGTATGGGAGTGTATGATCGCCTGAATAAGATTAATGGTGAAAGACCCAGACAAGTATCCACACATCTCCCTCCCCCCAAATCAAATATTTTGTTCTATTAATTCGAACCCAGGAGGTTTAGCCCACGGTGCATAAGCTTTGCATATCTGTTTGAATGTTCATGCAGTCTGTCCAGATAAAACCAAAATTATAACTTTTTACAATACAGACATACAGCACAGCATGACTATATAAACTGAGCAGTTCTATGCAATGTCCCCTGTAAATGTAAAAATAAAAATATGTGGATACATATTCACATCCAAAAACAAGGTTTTGTAGCACCAGAGGGAGAGTAAATAAAGAAAAGGAACACATGGTCTAGACAGCCAGTATGGTATTCCTCTCTGCCCTAAAAGTTAAGCCATGAATTTCTCAGAGCTCCATGTCCCAGACAGTGAGGGAGGGGTTGCAAAATACAGTTAAATAAAGGTCCCAAGTGTAGTCTTGCTGAAGTAATACTTTGTACAGGGGTATTGGGGGGATGAAGGGTCTAAGGAGGAAATAGGGCCCTCAGGGAATGTCCCAACATGTGACTACGTAGTTCCCCATAAAATTAAGGGGACTATGAATACTTCCTAGCGATCTAGAGTTAGGCCTGCCTCGGGGGCCCTGGCAGAGAGAGCCCCTACCAAATCACCTACCCTCTCCCAATCCTATCCCGCATTCCTGTACCTGAGCCTCAGCGAGCCCTACTGAGATAATTAAGGAGAAGGCACAGCTACAGAAGCAGTCCTAGGTTTCAAGTGGCTGCAGAATTATTCTCCACTCTGACAGTAATATCCAGGACACTACGCAGTTATATCCAGGACATTACGCACTTTTTGTGTGTGCTTTCTGGTTATAAGGATTACAAGGATTTACCACCTGATACCATTTTAGTGACGATGGATGTAACATCCCTCTACACTAATATTCCACACACAGATGGCATTACAGCATGCCTTAAATACATACAGAAGAAAGGACCGGAACAAAACATCAACCCTGAAGTGGTGGGGGAACTTATGGAATTCATTTTGACACATGACAACTTCAACTTCAATGGCAAACATTATGTTCAAACGATGGGAACAGCAATGGGCACCATGATGGCTCCACAGTATGCTAACCTCTTTATGGCAGACTTGGAGGAGGATTTTTTAAGGTACTGTTCCCATAAGCCACTAGCTTTTTTCTGTTACATTGATGATTTGTTTGTTTTCTGGATGGAGGGCACAGATGCACTTAAAGATTTTCATCAAGAACTTAATAACCTCCACCCTACCATAAAGCTTACCTTGGAGTATTCTACCACCAATGTTAATTTTCTGGACACCACAGTCACCATTAAGGATGAAACCTTATATACATGTATTTACAGGAAGCCAACAGACAGACAGAGATACCTACACAAGAAAAGTAATCACCCAAACCACACAAAAAAATCTGCCATGTACTGTCAAGCACTCTGATGTCACAATATTTGTTCAAATGAGGATGACAGAGATACACATTTAGCTATGTTGAAAAACATCTTGTTGAGCAGGGACACTGTTCCAGAGAAATTGACAGGATAACAGAATGTACAACGCAAGTACCAAGACAATAACTACTTCAAAATAAAGACAAGCATTTGTCAATGCCAAATGTTGTCGCGCTGGCATTGGCTTTGGTAGTGCAGTGCAGGAAAACATTTTGGGCAGGATGTGAAAAATGACAACTGTACAGTTCCTAAGGAGGTGTAAAAAATGCCAGTGCTGAAAATGTGGCATGTAAATATAGCAAATTTGCGAAGTTAAAAGGGTGTATGGGAAATGTGCAACGCACACTTGTAACACAGTCATTTTATAGGCATTCAGCACCAAATTTTCAACACAGACATTTTAGGACCTCTGCTCATGAACTGTGTCACTGTTATTTTCATAATCTGGCCTGAGCACTGATTTCCCACAGCGACCGTGCTATTGTGCACCGGAAGTGCAGAAACACAATTCGGGCAGGATGTGGAAAATGACAGCTGTACTGTTCACAAGCAGGTGTACAAAACGACAATGTTGAAAATCTGGTATGAAAATATTGTGAATTCATGAACTTATGAGCCTGCGTAGCAACTGCGCAATGCATGCTCGTAAAACAGTCATTTGTTGGATTTTTTTTCCACCAAACTTGCAACATAGGCTTTTTGAGAGGCCACCTCATGAACACTGGCACTGTCATTTCGTTAATTGGTCCCGAAAGGTGATTCTGTGCAGTGACTGTGAAATCACCTTTTGAGGCTGAGTAATGCCATGACAGTGATAGAATTCATGAGGAGGGGTCCCAAAAACCCCATGTTGAAAATTTGGGGTGGGATATTCAGAAATGCACCAGAAGCAGGCGCAAGGGCAGCGCAGCGCAGGTACACTGTGCAGGTGCGCAACCAACGCAATATTCAAAGGCTGAGCACCAAGGCAAGTGACAGCACAAGATGGCTGAATATCGTAGGGATGCACCATAGTGCAACAAGGGCTGCGCCAGGGAGCAAGTCATAAGGTGCCATCGTGTAACCATGGTTGCGCAATGGAGCAAGGCAGGAAATGCAGGAGCACAGCATGGGCAGGGCAAGGGACAGAGGTGCATGGGCCATAGCACAGGGCACCTGGCACAGTGTGGAGCAGGCCACAAGAGCAGGACACACTGCCACCACATAGCAGGGGATAACTGGAGGGGGCAAGGCAGGTGCACAGCCGCATGTCCTGACCACGCAATCCACTGCAGTGCATGGAGGTGACGTGACACCCATGGCCACTGGCAGGCAGCCACGGGCAACACCCACAGGACAGCATGGGACATGGCACCAGGACCAAAGCAGGCATCACACAAGCCAACAGCACACAACACACTGGGCACACAGCCCAGCAGGAAACAAATGCATGCCACAGGGCACACACACACACACACACACACACACAAGCAACTGTGTGCAAACCACCTGACACAAACCCTAGGCAACTGCAAATGTACCACACAGCCACCATGCACAATGCTGCAGCATAGCACCAAAGCCAGCTGCAAAGCAGACACAGACATGGATGGCTACCAAAATAGAAATGTATTAAAAGCAACAACCAACAGTAACAAACAATTTACAGGTGAACAAGGATAGGGGGCAGGGAATGGGGAGGCCACAATCTGGAATGTAGGCCAGGGAAGGGGGGTGGGGAGACAGGGGACATGGTAGGCTGTGTACAATGGAGGAGTGGGAGGGGTGTCAGTGGAAGGGAGAGTGATGCAGGCCAATGGGCCCCTCAGGAGGTCCATGACTACCGGCACCTCTGCCACCTTCTCCTCTGTGGCTGGAACAGGGCCCGCCGTATGATGCAGGTCACCACAAGTGTGGCCGTGGCAACCCTCAAGATCCTTTCCAGCAGCCTGGTATGCACATCTACCAGATGGGCACCTAGGACAAAGGAGGGGACATGAATGAGTGCACACCCACATGACCATACCCCACCCACCATGTGCAGCAGACAGTGGTGACATGCACCCTGTAGGGGGCACACAGCCGACCACAGCGTGCATGCCCATATGAGCCGCCATCCTGACCATCCACAGCCGTGCACAGCACTGCACACCACCACCAGCCATGTGCAGCATGCCACAGCTATGGCAGCCAAGCAAATGGCCATTGCGTGGGGATGTCAGTGGCCTGGCTGGGACCCGGATGCACCCAGAGCCCACCCACAGCGGCCACACACACATGTGCCCAGGGTGCAGCATGGTGCAATGGACCACTCTGGTGAAGCACGGCATGTACTGGCCATGTGCATGGGGGACTGTGGCCCACCCCTACCCCACACAACAGCATACACCACCAAAGTGCCTACCTGCAAGCTGCGACCCAACTGACGCCTGGCCACCTGCACCTCCAGGCTGGGCAGTATCCCTCTGCCCTGCGACACCACCAGCCTGCTGCCATCTGGCAGTGGCACCCACCATCTGGGCTCTGCACTGATCTTCAGGGCCTAGTAAGAAGACAGTGAGAGACAGTCATCAGCACTGGGCAGCAACACACGGGCCCCCCCCACCAGCACAGTATACCCCATGACCCAGTACAGCAGCAATGCCGTGGCACAGCACACCTACAGTGCACTGCCATGGCCAGCATCATTCCGAGCCACTGCTTCCCACCCACAGCAGCACAGCATGACACCCACTGGCAACCCACACAACACCAACATGGCATGGATGGGGATATGTGCACTCATCTGGCCATGGCACAGCGCCCCTCCGGACATGTGCCTGCAGTGTCCTGAGACAGTTCGGGTCCCTCACTGGCAGGTCCCCATACCTGTGGGAGCACTATTTCCCACTAAGTGTGATCCTGTGGCCTCCTCAAGCGTGTCTGCCACCCTCTGCCACACCTCAGTGCGTGGCTGGTCCAGGGGTACCTGCCCATAGAAAGCACCAATATGTGGCTCCACCAATGCCACCAAGATGACCAATTCCACCTGGGTCCAATTGGGAGCTCTAGGCATGCTCCTGCAAGGCATGGCTGTATCCAGAACCGCAGAAGCATAATGGCACAGGTGAGCGCACAAGACGCAAGTGCGATGGATGCGCAACAGGCCAGGTGATGCACTGCCATCCCCGATGGCACATCGGCAGGGTATGCGTGATATAGCTGGGGCAACGCTGGCATGTGCCGTAGGCACCCAGGGTCAAGAGGCACATGCAGGGGTCAAAGGGTGGCACGCACACCGTGCACGTCAGCGCGATAGGGCATGGATAGCATGGTGTGCAATAGGGTCCAGTGTGCCCCATGGGCCATGTGCCAATAGTGCATGGGCACCAATGGATGTACAGCGCATGTGTACCACATACCCAATAGTGGCACAGTGCCGTGCCACCTGTAGCGCACTGCGCGTAGGAAGCACCACCGCCATACGAGATGTCAGTGCGCATACGCTGTATCATGCGGACTGCGCACATCACACAGATGTGCCATGACATGCGCATGAGCAACTCCACTGTGCAATGTGCAGTTCTGCGATATTCAGCAGGCATATGCAGATTAGCAGATCAGCATATCCACGGTGCATCGGAGGCATTTGCATCTCATTACAGTTGCGCATTCCCTCTTTTGCATGTGATGTGCTATAAAGGCACCATGTGGCAGCACAGGCACCAGACCAGTATTGCATCCTTCACAGGTAGGACGCCAGGCATGGGGCATGTCGGGACTGTGGTGGGGGGGCCTTGTGTGTGGCAACCAGCACTAACCACATGTCCCCACCCACAGGAACAGCATGTCGGAGCAACAGGAAATTGAGAAGCAGGGGCCTGCATGGAAGCGCAGGCCCAATTTCACATGGGCGGAGTGCGATGCCCTATATGACACCTACCTGGACCAGGAGCCCCTCCTGAGTGGCTCCACAGGCACCTAACAAGCCAGGGCGGAAGCATGGGTGGGTGTAGCCAGGGCCATGAACCTGCAAGGCATCCATCAGAGGTCGGTGCAGGAATGCAAGAAGAAGGTGGGCATGGAACGCAGATGGATCAAGAAGAAGGTGGCAGCCATCTGGGCTGCACGTGCCGCCATAGGCGGTGGACAACCTGAGGTGCCACAGCTGACACCACAGGAGGAGCTTGTGGTGGCGACTGTGTGGCGCAGCTCTGTTGAGGGTGTTCCTGGTGGTGGATTCCAGACGGGGGGGGTAGACCATCACTGCATGGTAGGTACAGTGGTGCAAGGGGATGTGGGTAAGGGGTGAACTGGGGCAGGGGTGCGTGGTGGCGGCACTACCATGTATATATTCCCTTACAGATCCTGAGCACCTGTGTGTGGATGCAGGGGCGGCGGTGCCCACCCTGGGTGATGTCAGAGACCTGGAGGAGCACCCATCCACCTCCACTAGGGTCCATGGCCCAGACCCCCAGTGGACCCACCACACTGTCTGGACAGATGCCTGTGGCATGGGCGTGGAAGAGGCCCAGGCATTGTTTCAGTGGGATGCCAGCCATTGCGTACAGTATGCTGAGACAGTGATCAGGGCGGGGTCCATCTCCCATGATGACATGACCGCTATCCAGGACAGTGGTGATGCTTTACGGGGGAGGCAACCTTACCATGCACTGGACATGACGGCGCCATTGATGAACGGGTGGCACTGGCCGATCCACCAGCCACATCACCCGGTGTTGCAGTGGCCACTGTACCTGTGGCACAGTCCAACCCATCTGGCAGTGGGGGTGCAGCATCCCCAGCGATGTCACGCACACAGCGGCCAGAGGGGCAGTGGCAGCAGCAGGACGGTGCAGAAGGTGGACCGGGTGCAGTGTCCACCGCCAGTGCACTGCAGACAGTATAGGCCCATGAGGTCCCCACTGTACAGCCCCCACCTGCACGGGGGGCTGTGCCGTGGGGCTGCACAACCCCTCAGGTTGACATGATGCCAAGCCCCCCAGGGCACCAACCCACTGGACGAGCACACCCGTCTGCTCAGGGCATCCGTGGAGCAACAGATGCAGGTCGTGGCAGGGGTTCGTGCAGTCTGCACTGAGCTGCGCCAGTCCACAGGGAGGCGTGACCAGGACTTTCAGCAGCTCCTGGCTGAGGCCACACACATGTGGGAGCACATGACTGCAGGCCTGGATCGGCTCAACACTACAATCATGGCCGGCCTGGCACCACTGGCCACCCTGGTGCAGAGCCGTCCATGGCAGTCTCTGCAGAGTGCATTCTCCACTCCTCGGTTCTAGTGTCGTGCGACCCCAGCATTGTCATCACCAGGATCAGCTGTGGGCATCCCAGGCATGCCTGGAGCGGGCCTGTTCGGGGGCCTGCAGACACGTGCGAAAGACCAGTCACGTTCTCGCAGCAACACGCCTGGGGGTATGTCTGTGATGCCCCCTGTGGCCGCCGCATTGCCTGCGTCTACTGGGCAGTCTAGGTGGGGCTGTCCATGTGTCTGTGGTGGCTCTGCACCTGTGCAGCGGTCATGATCCACCGCCTTCCCTGTCCATTGCCTGCCACAGCCCTGTATGCACAGAGGTGTGGTGTGTGCATGTACGTAGCTTGGCCATGACATCCGAGGCAGCACATCATGCCCGCCTTGTGCATACCCTTCCAGCCACTGGCCACCGTAGCATGTGCATGATGATGCCATCACAACACCGGCCGCCACAGTGCACCGGTGTTCAGCATCTGACACACGCCCATTGGCGGCCTCAGGGTGTGCGTGTGTGTGTGCTCGTGTGACTGTGCCAGTGTGTGTGGGGCTGCATGGGTGGGGTCCACTGTTCTGTCAGGGGTGCTTCCACGGTGTCCTGTTCCATGTCCATCAGCACCCCCCTCCAGCCGTGTCTGTTGTGGAGCCCTGCCTGCCATGCCTGTATACCGTGCCCTGGTCCCTGGGACATGTGTGTGGACCTGTTCACCTATCTGCATGCACCATAGTGGTCCTCTGCAATGGTGTCCCTGTGCTGCCAGGCCATCTTGCACAGCCAGGGTTCCCATCATCCAGGAGAGGGATGCCCACCACCGTTGGGCCTGGCATCTGCATCATCCCCACTGCTGTTCCCCTCTTTGACCTCGACAGCTATCCCACGGTCAGTGGTCATGTTGTGTAGCACACAGCAGGCCAGGACTAGGCCACAGGCCTTTGAGGGGCTGTACTGTAGGGCACCACCAGACCTGTGCAGGCAACGGAAACATGCCTTCAGCAGCGTGTGCCTCATTGTATCTCTCCTGCGCTGAGGTCGACAGGCTCCGGTATGGGGTGAGCAGCCAGGGCCTGAGTGGGTATCTGCTGTCACCTGTGGGGGAACATGTTGGGTTAGCACATCGGTCAGTGTGGCTGCTCCCCCACACAGCCGAACCCTCTACACCCCATGCATAGCATCTCCCCCCCATGCCCTGCCCTGTTGTGCAGGGCTGCCCTTTCCTGCTGCATAATCACCTATTAGGTGGCTGCTGGGGATGTCCCCACTCTCAAACCTGTGGCACAGTGCAGACTGGTGCCAGATGAAGGCATTGTGTGCTCCCCCAGTGTGTGCAGCTGCCCCTTGGCATCACACACTGCCTGGCAGTTGACACTGGGGTAGCCCTTCCTGTTGATGTAGGCCACCCCCTCTGGCCCCGGTGGTGTGCGGATGCCTATGTGGGTGCAGTCAATGGCCCCTAGCATGCCAGGCATATGTGCAACCCTGTGGAACTCCTGCATGTTTGCTGTATGCTCCGCCTGTGTGCTGGGGAAGTGGATGAATTTCCACAGCATGTGGCAGCAGTGCATTGAGGAATTGTGTGAGGAGTGTGAGGGAATTTTTATATATCCTAAAGCTATATTTGCTATTATATGCCTTGAAGCTATGCTTGCTTTGAAAGTCATGCTGTAACAAAGTCATAATGAATGTAGTAGAAATTTATGAGTTCATGTTTTCTTTTTTACAGAGTTATAGAATGATACTGAGGTTACTTGAGGTATATTTGTAAAAACAGAAAGCTAGATAAAACTGAGCAGAACTGGTTGTACCAGCCTGTATAACAGGCTCGGACAAAATATAAAGATAACAGCACATAGAGACATTGCTATGGTGTGAGTGAAACTCATTGTCTCTCTCAGGTCAGCTTGACCCAGGCATATGTATCAAGCAGTATTGGGAAAGAAATGGAATAAGTAGTGGAAAAGTACCTCATACATATCAACTTTTTTTTTTCTGTTACATTGCTGAAAACTTGTTATGCTGTCTTATGATTGGCTTATACTGAAATGTTGGTATTTTCAAGATAAGAAGTGCAGAATCTAGCTTATAAAGCTGCTGTAAATTGTGATCGGAGACCTTCTCCGTTGTAGAAGTCCCACATGCATGTGTAAGGTTTGATCAAATAAAGCGACGTTAAGACAAAACCCAGTGGTGTGGTTTTTGCCCCATGACGATGGGAGTGGTTGCTCAGGTAATACTTACAGTGAGAGAATTTGCGATCACAGGAGCCATGACACGGCCAACTGGGTTATGCCTGTGGAGTCCCTGTTGCTCTCTGGAAGGTGCCCGTGGTGAGCAGACACATCACAGCCATGACCTTGGTCTCCAGTGACAGGGCGTGGCTCCGTCTTGTGGGTGCCTGCATCTCATCACTGCACAGCTCATAGAGCTGCCTCAGAATCATCTGGTTCAGATGGTACCGGCCCACAATCTCAGTGTTGCTGTGCTGTTCAAAGGTGGTGTATGCACAGTACCACCTGTTCCAGGCATACCACCGCCGGGCCCTTCCACGGCTGCGCCGCTTAGTCACCTGCCTCCTCACACCCCTCATTACCACCTCCATCTGAAATATTGCACTGGCCATGGCTCAGCCTGTCTGACTCCGCCACAGCTGTCTCCCTGGGCTTCCCTGGCTTTATGCTGCTGCTTGGGCCCCTGCACTGGGCACACTTCTGTGTTGGGGACCCACACGCACGGTCTGGCCTGCCCACAGGCTCGGTCTGGATCACACACCCTGTCCCACTGCCCATTGCACCTCCTGCCTCTGTGACTGTCCTGTACCCCTGCTGCTGTCCTGCCAGGCCAATGGCCCTCACCCTGTCACTGTTTCACACTGTCTCTGTCCCTCACTCTGTCTCTCTCTCTCTCTCTCTCTCTCTCTCTCTCACTCACTCTCTCTCCCTCTCTCACCCCTGCTCCCATGGGCGCAAGCCACCGGCCCCTGCTTGTTCCATCCTTTTGTAGGCTCAACTTTGCTCTGTGCATGTCCCTGTTGCTCCATGCTTGCGCCATCAGCCTGCCATTGAATATCACACTGCGCGGCTCATTCATGGCTATGCCCCCTGCACTTGTGCTTGCATTCATTAGGGTTGTACATTGGTGCACTGCGATTTGCACTGCGCATTGTCACCCGCTGAATATCGCTCTTTGGCACATAGCTGCTTTTGTGCTGGCGTATCTCACTTGTGCCTTGTGCAACTGCTTTGAATATCCCACCCTTGGTGCCAAAATTCCAAAAAATGCCAGAGATATGTATTAAAGTTGGGAAAACCCTATTCATTCCATTATACAGCTTACCGGCATTTCCTCAGTTCACAGTCGGCTTTGAAGAGTGCAGACGTGTTTCCGGTCCACCGAAGATCGTCACGCCAGACTCCGGAGGTAAGTATGGGATAGGGGTGTGTGGGAATGCAGGGTGCGCAGTGGGTGGGTGCGGGTTGTGGGAGGGGGGCCAGGGAGACTGCCGAGGGACCATTGCCTTCTTTACAGGGAAAAAAATAAATAAAAGACAAGGGGGGACCATTTTTGTTTTTAATAGGTGCTTTGGCATGCTGGGTCGGGCTCCCAGCATGCCACCTAAGTGTGTGTGGGTGGGTGGGTGCTTTAGCTGACGGAGGATTGGGCACCCCATCGGCAAACAAGGAAAGGGGGGGAGCCACAGGAGCCGAGGGGGACTGGGGACCCACTCAGCAATCAAAAAACGGAAGGGGACCACATTATGCTCAGCGGGGGTGGGCCCCATCGGCAAAATTCAAGGGAAGGGAGGGATACATGTCAACGGGATTAGGCACCCCGTCAGCAAAGAAGAAACTGTTGGGCGCGCCATGATGCAGAGGATTGGGCACCCCCTTGGCAATCAAAAAAGGGGAGGGGGTTACATGATGCCGACAGGGATTGGGCACTCCCATCAGCACACAATAAAGGAAGGGGGGTTGACAGGCAACAGTGGCAGTCACTGCCACCATGTTGCCTGCACGTAGATGGAAGCATACTGTGGCCACGCTGCATGAGAGCTTTGCTCTCATTGCAGTGTACCTTTTCTCAGATGTCATCACCTCATTGGCCATGCAGGGTGTCAGCCCCTGCTGCTGGCTGATGGGGGAATGCGGGACGCACCTACTGGTGCGTGCCCTGCATTTGCCCAACAGTGTCCGCACTTCCAAATCTCCACTGCGGTAAGATGTTGGCTGCACAAACGCCCCAACATAAAAAGACAGCTACAGACAGAATACACTTAGTAGTCACATATCATCCAGACCTTGAACTTCTGCGTAAGATTATTAAAGACCTCCATCCAATATTTAGTGAGAATGAAACCCTTAATTGTATTTTTAAGGGACTACTACTACTATCTTTTAAGCAACCACCAAATTTAGCCAGCCTGATTATTAGGAGTAAACTTTCACCAGAACAGAATACTATGTCACACAACGGCACACGACCCTGCAACCAATGCACCTGTAAGACTTGTGAGCTCATTTCCACCATCACAAAACAGACAATTCAAGCTGTATGGGAGTTACACGTGCACATCACATGTTTATTTCATTCAGTGCAGGAGATGTCCACCAAACAAGTTATGTTGGAGAGACAAGCCAACAGCTCCGCACTAGGATGATCTCGCACAGACATACTATTAAAGAAGACTGAAAACACAGTGGGGCACCACTTCTCCCAGCCTGACCACTCAGTTTCGGATATGTCAGTAATGGTCTTAAAAGGAAATCTCAGAAACACACAACAGAGACGAGCTTTCGAGATTAAACTTATTTTACATCTCAATATGGTAGCCGATGGGATGAACATTGATCTGGGTTTCATGGGACATTACAGAAATTGACATCCACAGACCTCTTCTTCTTTAGACTGGCATATTATAGGACTTCAGCATGTGTGAGGTGTGGGGTCTGGGTGTGTGTGTGTGTGAGTGTATGTGTGTTGGGATGTGTTGTGAGGTATGTGAATATAGCAGGTGTGGGGCTTGCTGTCACATTGAGGTAGGCTTCTATTTAGATACATAGAGTCACAGTGTGTTATTACTCTTACTTCACACACATAATGAATATTAATTCCTCCTTACTTTTTACCTTCACCCGGGAGCGGGGTTGATTCCATTGCACCATATTAAGATTACCTAGCCTGTTACTGTACATACAGGAGTGTTATCATTGACTATCACATATTTTTTTAACTCTGAACATACTGGAGTGTGAGATCTCATTTGCATGGGGGTCCTGGACAGATCTTTTTACATTAGGCTAGTATTGTAGTGATTTGTGGAAATGTAGGTATGTTAGTCCTCTGGTCTTACAGACATACTTAATATTTACTTCTAGTTACCTTACCCTGGGGAGGGTGGCAGTTTTATTTCACTGTGGTTCTATCCAGAATCCTTGGAAATGTTACTACGCAGATAGAAGTAAGGTTAAATAGTGTCACATTTTTGCTCTGTAGGTATTAGGATACATGATCCCTTTTACTTGGGATTTCATGACAAGTTGAATTCCTTTGGGGAACAATTGCAGTGACTGATGTGAATGAAGGTTCATTAGGAGAGTGTGTATGTGTGTGTGTGTGTGTGTGTGTGTGTGTGTGTGTGTGTGTGTGTGTGTGTATCTCCTTAAAGCTAGTTATCCTCCCCCCGCATTATGGAGATGTGGGGGTGGGATAGGGTGTATTGTTTGTGTGAAGAGGAGAAGAGAAATTAAATTATCTCTTTTTCAGATTCCTTAGACACTTCTGGTACATCAAGTTGTTATACACTGAGAATTTATTTACATCTGTACATATCAGGCTACGTGGTCTTAATTCCTTGGTGGTCCTCAACAAGAGTTGTTGTTTGACACTAACACTGTCAATTTATATTTAAATTATCATTTATAAAGTCCTGTCACTACACTAGAGGTTTCTGCAGTTTATGGGGCATGATATCTAGCTGAAGAGTATAGCTGGGTGATAGGTCCAGCTAAGTTTCACACATCATACAGTGTGCACTGATGTTTTTAAGACAGCTTTACTGGTAATTTCTTGTCTATAATGCATACATTGAAACTTCTTGGAGTCCTAAGACAATCTCAGTATGTCTTTAATCTGGGTGGGGGTTGTTTTTCAGTAATCACATCCTTACACACACTGTGGCACTCACAGCTTGATTTAAGAGTCATCTGCTCCAGCAGTGTTATCCTATGTCATTTAAATGTATATGCAGTAGGATTCTTTGTATGTGTTTTGCACCATACACCTTTGACCCTGGGACCCTCCCAGCTGAAGGTAACATGGTACTGTTAAACTTCTCTGACATCATCATCTGTACTTTTTAAATGAGTATTTTAAACCAATGGGGATTTTTTTCTGTTTTTTTCTGCATGATCTAGCTGTTAAAAGTATTGTTTTTTCTAAATAACTGCCATTACACTTCTGAAGAAGGACTGGTTGGTCCAAAAGCTAGAGCACTTTGTTCTTGTTGTTATGTCTATGTTGGTCCATTAAAAGGTGTGAAATCATTTGCTTCTGGATCACCACTCTGCGGAATTCCACCAAACGTTGCTTCAATGCCATGTTCTTGCATTCGTCATTGTTGTCCTTCTCTTTCCCATGGTTGGATGTAGGGGACTGTTTGCCAGCGTGGTAGTTGGGGCAGAGGCTGTGAAGAAACCCGGGGGGCATTCCAGAAAAAACAGGCCTTGTTGCATTAGATCCTCTCATGCCTCCGAGGCAGTGGAATACTCTTTCTTGCCTGAGGGAAGGTGGACAACCAGCTTTGCAGGGTAAGGTGTAGTAAACTTGAAACCCTGCACTTTACATAGATACATAGACAGTGTCAGCAGATAAGGGCCTATGGCCCACCCAGTCTGCCCATTTGAGCTTGTAAGTTCAGTTTATGTTTTCCTAGAAGTCTGTTGCCCCTTACCCCTGACCTGCAGAATTCCTTTATGTCTATCCCATGCATTCTTAAATCCCATGATTGTTTCAGTCCCCACCACTTCCTCTGGCAGGGTGTCCCACTTGTCCACCACCCGTTCTACGAAAAAATCTTCCTCATGTTTCCTCTGAATCATCCTCCTCAACTTCATCCCATGCCCTCTAGTCCTGGAACATCTTTTCTCTTAAAAATAGTGTATTCCTGCACCCTGTTCCTCCCTGTAAGATACTTGTATGTCTCTATCATGTCCCCTCTCTCCTGCCTCTCCTCCAGGGAGTACATATTAAATTCCTTCAACCTGTCCTCATGGGACTTGTGATGCAATCCATGTACCATCTTTGTTGCCCTCCTCTAAACCTTCTCTACCTTGTCTATGTCCTTACTTAGGTAAGCTCTCCAGAACTGTACAGTGTACTCCAGGTGGAGCCTCACTAGTGTCTTGTATAGTAGAATTATGACCTCCCTTTTCCTGCTGGTGATGCCCCTGCCTATGCATCCCAGCGTCCTATTTGCTTTACCTGCTGCCTTGTTCACTGTTTCCCTACCTTGAGGTCATCAGAGATGATAACCCCAAGATCCCTTTCCTGCTTGGTGCATGCTATATCCTCACCCCCAACTGATGTATTGTGCCAGGGTTTTTGTGCCCCATATGCATTATCTTGCAAAGTGGGCAGAAGAGGTAGATAAGCTCTGCGTAATTTCATTGCGTGTGGCACATAGTCATGGTCATCATAGAAGCGTTTTTGTTGGTAGAAGATTTTTTGTTTTCACCAGGTGGTTAGTAAAACCTGCTCCTTGACTGAATAGCTATTAGAGCGCTCAATGATTGAATGAGGGCTGGCTGTCGCTGAGGCTGGCTTTGGAGCAAGAGCCCGCTGGACACGTTCAAGATCCAGCACCATGTCCTGTGGTAAATCAAGCGTGGACCTGAGCAAGGTAGTGATAAAGTCCTTAATGTTAGCTCCTTCGGCTCCCTCAGGTATGCAATATAAACAGATATTTTTACATCTTGTTCGATTTTCCACATCTTCTTGACATGCTTTAAGTATTTCTTGTTGTTCCTGGAAGCGTTGTACCAGGCCCTCCAGGTTGTCTACCTGGTTTTCTGTTGCAGTGACCTGGAGCTCCATATCATCAGCCCTTTGCTCAAGTGAGGTAACATCCCAATGCATTTCCCCATACAATTGTTTAATATCTGCCCGAAAGGCACATAGTTCGTAGTAGATGGTGTCGAGTTTTATTTTTTTGTTATTTTTAGCTTTTGGGGTGTACTGAGAAAGGTTTGCAGACTTCGCTGAGATTGGGGTAGGCCGCGACTGCGGTATTTCAGTGTCTGAGGCCTCAGTTTCCGATTCTGCAGCATCCTCTATAAAATCCTCTATCTTACAAGGGGATATAGTTTCAGCACTTCTGATATCCCTCTTATTCATGTTTTGTGAGTGATTTAAGTTTAATTCTGCTAGCTGAAGGAAAGGTTTTGCTTGGGGGGAGCGAGAGCGGTTCAACTAAGCGGCCATCAACCTCACAAGCAGAACTGGAAGTCCTATCAGATTCATTTCTGTAGCTGAATACACAGTTTTGTTCCAACAATATATAAACCCAAGATAAAAACAATCAACGTGCCCCAGAAGGAAAAAGGATCTGGTAAAGACTGGGGAAGGGGGGAGTAGATGCAGAAAAGAAAAAGGGAAGGAAAATATCTTCAATGGGATATATATAGGGCCGCAGTCATGGGAGAACAAGTGGGGACTGTTGTCCTGGGCCCTGGGCTCAGGGGGGCCCATTCGAGGAGCTACTGTTACCCCCTGACACTAAATAGTTTGGGAGACAGGGGCCCATCTCAAATGACTTAGGAACATAGGAACATACGAACAGCCAGCAGAAAAAAGACCACAGGTCTATCAAGTCTGCCTGATTATGCAGCTCTTAGTTTCATATCACTACAGCTACCCCACCCCCACCCAAACCCCTCTCTTCCTCCTGTTTTGGTCCTTCTGCCTATGTCTTTTTGTCTGTACTAAGCCTGCCCTTGACTCTATCCCAACCCCACTTACAGCTATCCACTGTCCTTTGAACGATTAACTCCTCCAGCAGTGCGTTCCAACCTGTCACCACTCTCTCTGTGAAGTAGTGCCTCCTCATCTCCCTCCTAAACCTTCCCCCTTCCAACTTCAGACTGTGCCCCCTAGTGACCCTTCCCCCTTTAAGCAGAACAATCCTCCCTCCCTGACTTTGTTTATGGCTTTCAAGTACTTCAAGGTCTCCATCATGTCCCCGCTTACCCTTCTCTCTTCCTGCTAGTACACGTTGAGCTCTTTCAACCTTTCCTCGTATGGCTACTCCCCTAGTCCCATGATCATTTTTGTAGCCCTACGCTGCACCACCTCCAGTAATCTCACATCCTTTTTGAGGTATGGGTACCAGTACCGTACACAGTATTCCAAGTGTGGTCTCACCAGTGATCTATACAGTGGCAGGATGACCTCCCCCTTTCTAGAGGTGATTCCTCTGGCAATGCACCCCAGCATCCTATTTGCCCTTGCTGCAACTCTCCTACACTGTGCAGATACCTTCATGTCCCCTGTGACTATTACCCACAGGTCCCTTTTCTCCTCTGAAGCCATTACCTGCACTCCCCCCAGCCATTACTTGTTCTTAGGATTTCTGGCTCCAAGGTGAATGATCTTGCACTTTTAACCCCAACTGGCACTCCCTAGACCAGTGTTTGAGTTTAGCTGGATCCTCACTGAGTCTCTGCCTCTCTTCCTCATTGTCCACTTTTGCATAAATCTTAGTGTCATCCGTGAACAGACAGATCTTACTCTTGACCCCCTCTGCAATGTCTCAAGTGAAGACATTGAACAAAACGGGACCCAGCACTGAACCCTGCAATACTCCACTCATTACTGGCAGTGGCTTGGATGTCTCCCCCTTACAACTACCCCCTGTTGTCTCCCCTGCAGCCAGCTCTCAACTCACCCCACCAGTTGTTCCCCTGCTCCCATGTCCCTCAGCTTGCTCATTAACCTCCTGTGTGGCACTGAGTCAAAAGCCTTGCTTAAGTCCAGATACAGGACATCCACAGCGTGGCCTTCATCAACCGCCCTAGTGACCCACTCAAAGAAGTCAATCAAGTTAGTTTGGCAAGATTTTCCTGTGATGAACCCATGCTGTTTCTCATCCTGCAGGCCATTGCTATCAAGAAAGGTTATCAACCACTCCTTCAGAATGGTTTCCATCAACTTCCCCACTATAGAAGTCAAGCTCACCAGTCTGCGGTTACCCAGTTGGTCCTTGAGTCCATTCTTGTGAAGAGGCATCATGTGAGCCATTCTGCAGTCTCTGGGTAGATTCTCTATCTCCAAGGAGGTGTTGAACAGATCTGTCAGAGGGCCTGCCAACAACTCTGCCAGTTCCTTCAGGATCCTTGGGTGTACACTGTCCAGTTCGGGTGCCTTGTCCACCTGCAAGCCTTTAAGGCCCTTCAGAACTCTAGCCTCTTGGATGACCTCATCCGTTATCTCTGCCCCCCCTCCTCCCTTGCCTCCTGCCCCTGCAGTATTGGGCCATTCCTTTCTTTTGTGAACATTGAGCAGAAATACTCACTGAGTGCCTCTGCCTGATCTTCCCCTTGTTCCGTCCATCCTCACTCCCTCTTGATTCTAACAATGTCATCCCAAAATTCTTAGCTGCTATATATATATATATATATATATATATATATATATATATATATATGTATAATACCCTGCTACAGATAGAAGGAGCAATTCTACTGTTTGCATACACTGTTGTATCATGAATATGCCTTAAAAGAAAAAAGTTCAATAAAAATGTCTATTGGGGAAAAAAAGATGCTGATGAGCTTATAGCCCTAGAAAGACACTATGGGGACATTTGCATCTCACTAGACCTCATTACAGGCCAGGAAAAAAATAGAGTTTGTGACACCACCACCCCCTGCACTTGGCAGGGTTGCCACACGTGCTTCCCTTTCCCCAAAAAAACCTGCCAGTCTGTAATACAAAATCCTTGGTGGCCAGTGGTTCCTCCTGCCCCCCACAAACCCCTACTGGTAATAATGTACATATCCCTGATGTCCCATGTTCCCTCCCACCCCTGACACTCCCAATGGTAATAATGTACATATCCCTGATGTCCCATGTTCCCTTCCACCCTGACACCCCCAATGGTAATAAATTTATATATCCCTGATATCCCGTGTTCCCTTTCACCACGACACCCTCAATGGTAATAATGTACATATCCCTGATGTCCCGTGTTCCCTCCCACCCCAACACCACTACTGGTAATAATGTACATATCCCTGATGTCCCGTGTTCCCTCCCACCCCTGACAGCCCCAATGGTAACAATGTACATATCCTGATGTCCCATGTTCACTCCCACCTTGACACCCCCAATGGTAATAATATATGTATCCCTGATGTCCCGTGTTCCTCCCACCCCTGACACCCCCAATGGTAATAATGTACATATCCCTGGTGCCCAGTGTTCCCTCCCACCCTGACACCACCAATGGTAATAATGCATATATCCCTGATGTCCATGTGTTCCCTCCCATCCCTGACACCCCCAATGGTAATAATGTACATATCTCTGATGTCCTATGTTCCCTCCCACCCCTGACACCCCCATGGTAATAAGGTACATATCCCTGATGTCCCATGTTCCTTCCCACCTTGACACCCCCAATGGTAATAATGTATATATCCCTGGTGAACAGTGTTCCCTCCCACCCTGACAACCCAATGGTAATAATGTATATAGCCCTGATGTCCCGTGTTCCCTTTCACCCCAACACCCTGAATGGTAATAATGTACATATCCCTGATGTCCCATGTTCCCTCCCACCTTGACACCCCCAATGGTAATAATGTATATATCCCTGGTGAACAGTGTTCCCTCCCACCCTGACAACCCAATGGTAATAATGTACATATCCCTGATGTCCCGTGTTCCCTCCCATCCCTGACACCCCCAATGGTAATAAGGTACATATCCCTGATGTCCAGTGTTCCCTCCCACCCCTGACACCCCAATGGTAATAATGTATATATCCCTGATGTCCTGCGTTCCCTCGCACCCTGACCCCAATGGTAATAATGTACATATCCCTGGTGCCCAGTGTTCCCTCCCACCCTGACACCCCCAATGATAATAATGTACATATCCCTGATATCCCATGTTCCTCCCACCCTGACACCCCCAATGGCAATAATGTATATATCCCTGGTGCCCAGTATTCTCTCCCACCCTGACACCCCCAATAGTAATAATGTACATATCCCTGATGTCCCATGTTCCCTCCCACCTCTGACACCCCCAATGGTAATAATGTACATATCCCTGATCTCCAGTGTTTCCTCCCACCCCAACACCACTACTGGTAATAATGTACATATCCCTGATGTCCAGTGTTCCCTCTCACCCTGACACCCCCAATGGTAATAATGTACATATCCCTGATCTCCAGTGTTCCCTCCCACCCCAACACCCCTACTGGTAATAATGTACATATCCCTGATGTCCAGTGTTCCCTCCCACCCATGACACCTCCAATGGTAATAATGTACATATCCCTGGTGCCCAGTGTTCCCTCCCACCCTGACACCCCCATGGTAATAATGTACATATCCCTGGTGCCCAGTGTTTCCTCCCCCAGACACTCCAATGGTAATAATGTACATATCCCTGATGTCCATTTCCTCCACCCTGACACCCCCAATGGTAATAATGTACATATCCCTGATGTCCCATGTTCCCTCCACCCTCACCCAATGGTAATAATGTACATATCCCTGGTGCCCAGTGTTCCCTCCCACCCTGACACCCCCAATGGTAATAATGTACATATCCCTGATGTCCCATGTTCCTCCCACCTGACACCCCAATGGTAATAATGTACATATCCCTGATGTCCAGTGTTCCTCCACCCCTGACACCCTAATGGTAATAATGTACATATCCCTGATGTCCAGTGTTCCTCCCACCCTGACACCCTCAATGGTAATAATGTACATATCCCTGATGCCCAGTGTTCCCTCCCACCCCTGACACCCCAATGGTAATAATGTACATATCCCTGATGTCCAGTGTTCCTCCCACCCTGACACCCCAATGGTAATAATGTACATATCCCTGATGTCCAGTGTTCCTCCCACCCTGACACCCCAATGGTAATAATGTACATATCCCTGATGCCCAGTGTTCCTCCACCTCTGACACCCCAATGGTAATAATGTACATATCCCTGATCTCCAGTGTTCCTTCCCACCCCAACACCACTACTGGTAATAATGTACATATCCTGATGTCCCAGTGTTCCTCCCACCCTGACACCCCTAATGGTAATAATGTACATACCCTGGATGCCCAGTGTTCCTCCCACCCTGACACCCCAATGGTAATAATGTACATATCCCTGATGTCCTGTGTTCCCTCACCCTGACACCCCAATGGTAATAATGTACATATCCCTGATGCCCAGTGTTCCTCCCACCCTGACACCCCAATGGTAATAATGTACATATCCCTGATGTCCATGTTCCCTCCCACCCTGACACCTAATGGTAATAATGTATATATCCCTGATGCTCCAGTGTTCCCTCCCACCCTGACACCCCCAATGGTAATAATGTACATATCCTGATGTCCCATGTTCCTCCCACCCTGACACCCCAATGGTAATAATGTACATATCCCTGGATCCAGTGTTCCTCCCACCCTGACACCCCAATGGTAATAATGTACATATCCCTGATGTCCGTCCCTGCTAGGTTCCTCCACCCTGACACCCCCAATGGTAATAATGTACATATCCCTGATGTCCAGTGTTCTCCCACCCTGACACCCCAATGGTAATAATGTACATTCCCTGATGTCGTGTTCCTCCCACCCCTGACACCCCCAATGGTAATAATGTACATATCCCTGATGTCCAGTGTTCCCTCCCACCCTGACACCCAATGGTAATAATGTACATATCCCTGGTGCCAGTGTTCCTCACCCCTGACACCCCCAATGGTAATAATGTATATATCCCTGATGTCCTGTGTTCCTCCACCTGACACCCCTAATGGTAATAATGTACATATCCCTGATGTCCAGTGTTCCCTCCCACCCTGACACCCCCAATGGTAATAATGTACATATCCCTGATGTCCCGTGTTCCATCCCACCCTGACACCCCCAATGGTAATAATGTACATATCAGTGATTTCCCATGCTCCTTCCCACCCTGACACCTCCAATGGTAATACTGTACATATCCCTGGTACCTAGAGTTCCCTCCCACCCTGACACCCCCAATAGTAATAATGTACATATCCCTGGTGCCCAGTGTTCTCTCCCACCCTGACACCCCCAATGGTAATAATGTACATATCCCTGATGTCCCATGTTCCCTCCCACCTGACACCCCCAATGGTAATAATGTATATATCCTCTGGTGCCCAGTGTTCCCTCCCACCCTGACACCCCAATGGTAATAATGTACATATCCCTGATGTCCAGTGTTCCTCCCACCCTGACATCTAATGGTAATAATGTACATATCCCTGATGTCCTGTTCCTCCCACCCTGACACCCCAATGGTAATAATGTACATATCCCTGATGCCCGATGTTCCCTCCCACCCTGACACCCCAATGGTAATAATGTACATATCCCTGATGTCCCATGTTCCCTCCCACCTCTGACACCCCCAATGGTAATAATGTACATATCCCTGATGTCCAGTGTTCCTCCCACCCCAACACCCTAATGGTAATAATGTACATATCCCTGATGTCCAGTGTTCCTCCCACCCTGACACCCCAATGGTAATAATGTATATATCCTGGTGCCCAGTGTTCCCTCCCACCCTGACACCCCAATGGTAATAATGTACATATCCCTGATGTCCCATGTTCCCTCCCACCCTGACACCTCTAATGGTAATAATGTACATACCCTGGTGCCCAGTGTTCCTCCCACCCTGACACCCCAATGGTAATAATGTACATATCCCTGATGCCCAGTGTTCCCTCCCACCCTGACACCCCCATGGTAATAATGTATATATCCCTGATGTCTGTGTTCCTCCCACCTGACACCCCAATGGTAATAATGTACATATCCCTGATGCCCAGTGTTCCCTCCCACCCTGACACCCCAATGGTAATAATGTACATATCCCTGATGTCCATGTTCCCTCCACCCCTGACACCCCCAATGGTAATTATATGTATATATCGCTGGTGCTCAGTATTCCTCCCACCCTGACACCCCACATGTAATAATGTACATATCCTGATGTCCCATGTTCCCTCCCACCTCTGACACCCCCAATGGCAATAATGTACATATCCCTGATCTCCAGTGTTCCCTCCCACCCCAACACCACTACTGGTAATAATATACATATCCCTGATGTCCAGTGTTCCCTCCCACCCCTGACACTTTAATGGTAATAATGTACATATCCCTGTGCCCAGTGTTCCTCCACCCTGACACCCCAATGGTAATAATGACATATCCCTGATCTCCATGTTCCTCCCACCCTAACACCCTAATGGTAATAATATACATATCCCTGATGTCCAGTGTTCCCTCCCACCCCTGACACCCCCAATGGTAATAATGTACATATCCGTGGTGCCCAGTGTTCCCTCCCACCCTGACACCCCCAATGGTAATAATGTACATATCCCTGATGTTCTGTCTTCCTCACCCTGACACCCCAATGGTAATAATGTACATATCCCTGATGCCCAGTGTTCCCTCCACCCTGACACCCCAATGGTAATAATGTATATATCCCTGATGTCCCAGTGTTCCTCCCACCCTGACACCCCCAATGGTAATAATGTACATATCCCTGATGCCCAGTGTTCCTCCCACCCTGACACCCCAATGGTAATAATGTACATATCCTTGATGTCCCATGTTCCCTCCCACCCTGACACTCAATGGTAATAATGTATATATCCCTGGTGCCCAGTGTTCCTCCCACCCTGACACCCCAATGGTAATAATGTATATATCCCTGATGTCCCATGTTCCTCCCACCCTGACACCCCAATGGTAATAATGTACATATCCCTGATGTCCAGTGTTCCCTCCCACCCTGACACCCCAATGGTAATAATGTACATATCCCTGATGTCAGTGTTCCTCCCACCCTGACACCCCCAATGGTAATAATGTATCATATCCCTGATGCCCAGTGTTCCTCCACCCTGACACCCCAATGGTAATATGTACATATCCCTGGTGCCCAGTGTTCCTCCACACCTGACACCCCCAATGGTAATAATGTACATATCCCTGATCTCAGTGTTCCCTCCCACCCCAACACCCCCTAATGGTATATAATGTACATATCCCTGATGTTCAGTGTTCTCCCACCCTGACATCTCAATGGTAATAATGTACATATCCCTGGTGCCCAGTGTTCCCTCACCCTGACACCCCAATGGTAATAATGTACATATCCCTGATGCCGTGTTCCTCCCACCCTGACACCCCAATGGTAATAATGTAAATATCCCTGATGTCCCATGTTCCTCCCACCCTGACACCCCCAATGGTAATAATGTACATATCCCTGATGTCCCATGTTCCCTCCCACCCTGACACCCCAATGGTAATAATGTATATATCCCTGATGTCCAGTGTTCCTCCCACCCTGACACCCCTAATGGTAATAATGTACATATCCCTGATGTCCAGTGTTCCTCCCACCCTGACACCCCCAATGGTAATAATGTACATATCCCTGGTACCCAGAGTTCCCTCCCACCCTGACACCCCAATGGTAATAATGTACATATCCCTGGTACCCTGTGTTCTGTCCCACCCTGACACCCCCAATGGTAATAATGTACATATCTCTGGTTCCCAGTGTTCTGTCCCACCCTGAAACTCCCAATGGTAATAATGTACATATCCCTGGTGCTCAGTGTTCCCTCCCACCCTGACACCCCCAATGGTAATAATACATATATCCTTGATGTCCAGTGTTCCCTCCCACCCTGACACATCCAATGGTAATAATGTACATATCCCTGATGTCCCATGTTCCCTTCCACCCTGACACCCCCAATGGTAATAATGTATATATCCTGGTGCCCAGATTCCCTCCCACCCTGACACCCCAATGGTAATAATGTACATATCCTGATGTCTATGTTCCTCCCACCCTGACACCCCAATGGTAATAATGTACATATCCCTGATGCTCCAGTGTTCCTCCTCACCCTGACACCCCAATGGTAATAATGTACATATCCCTGATGTCCAGTGTTCCTCCCACCCTGACACCCCCAATGGTAATAATGTACATATCCCTGGTGTCCCAGTGTTCCTCCCACCCTGACACCCCCAATGGTAATAATGTACATATCCTGATGTCCGTGTTCCCTCCCACCTGACACCCCAATGGTAATAATGTACATATCCCTGATGTCCAGTGTTCCTCCCACCCTGACACCCCAATGGTAATAATGTACATATCCTGATCTCCATGTTCCCTCCACCCTGACACCCCCAATGATAATAATGTATATAACCCTGATGTCCTGTTTTCCCTCCCACACCGACACCTCCAATGGTAATAATGTACATACTCCTGATGTCCTGTGTTCCCTCCCATCCCTGATATCCCCAATAGTAATAATGTATATATCCCTGGTGCCCAGTGGTCTTTCCTACCCCCAACATCCCCAGTGGTGATGATGTACATTTTTATGATGTTCAGTGGTCCATCTTGCCCCTGAGAACCCCGAATGGAAATAAGGTACATATCCCTCATGTCCAGTGGTCTCTCCCACCTCCCTGACTCCCCCGATGATGATAATGTACGTATCCCTGGTGTCCAATGGTCCCTCTCCCCATAAAGCAGGGGGTGGTGGGAGGGACCTTGGGACACAATGGTATATGTACATTATTGCCATTGGCAGTGTCAGGGGGGTCACGAGGGACCACTGAACACCAGAGATATGTACATTATTACTGTCAGAGGTTTTAGGGTGATGTGGGGTTCACGGTTGGGGGCACAGGTCATAAGGTCTGATTTTGGGAGGTGGTAATTAGCACAGCACTGATGGCTACTTGCCACCTCCCAAAAATCTGCCAATATGTCTGTGCACCTATATGTAAAGCACTGTCAGCAGCTTTGTATCGTATCACTAACATATTTTTGGACCAGTCTCAAACAGGTTAGTGACTCACTAACTATGCCATCCAATATGGCATTTTGCAGTCCCTATCTACATTGGGCATGCAAAGTGGTGTTAGGAGTCACCAAGATGTTTTGCAATCTCTTAACCCGTTTGAATATTCTGGCTCATATCTCAGTTCAGGAGTGAAATAAAATGAAAAGAAAATTGGATACATGGATGTTTTTTTGCCAGAAAAAAATACACTGTTACTAAAAAACTATAATTTTCCTCAAACAGATACTACTGCTTTAAGGGCTCATGCTCAAGCTTTCTCCAGAAGCTCATTTTCTTTCCGACAGTCCTGCTTTTGGAGTTCCTGTACTGCTGCTGCTGGGGCTCCTCCCATACTTTCCTCTATGCTTCTGCTGTGTTTACTACTATTTCCCTTAGAGGATACCTCATAACCTCCTGCCTCATAAATCAGGGACAAGGCCAAAATCAGAGGCACATCTTCAAAATTGGAGATATCAACTCAGGAAGCTGGTAGAATAAGGGGTTTAGTGTAAACTGCATTTTCAAAGGAAGAACAGGCCTGTAACTTTAATGTTTGACATTATTTTGTGCTTAAAACTCCCACTGTTTGGTCACAGAAACACAATTTTTAGGTGGGACAGAGTAAAATTTTGAGGCAAAATGAGGGACATCCCTGAAAATCGGGGACAGTTGAGAGGTGTGCTTGGAGATTGCGGGGAATTGTAATCCATATCAACTGACTTCAGTAGCTTGCTTGAGTCAGTGTTTTTTTCCCTTCATTTACGCTTGTATCTTTAGTATTAGCTGCACTAACATGCTCTATTTCTTTTAGTGTATACTTACCAGCCTGGCTTACTTTAGGCTTTTTCACCCTGTAGATTCCTCATGCTGTTCTGGAAAAACAGTTCTGCACTGACATTCCAAGTAAAAACACTCATATTTACTGACTCTGTTTCAGCATACTTACAGCTGAACTTTATTCAGTTTTCCTATTTCTTGTATAAATATTTCATGTTTTATCATTACTTTTCTCTTAGCTGACTCATATAACCACTTGGTTATGTAAATATGGCCCCCCCCCAGGTGGGAGCTTACCTTTTGCCTCCACAGAGCCCAGTCATTGTCATAGTGTTTGCTCCTTTTGGCCTCAGGATTTGGGCTGTCATGCAGATGGAGCGGGAGCAGGAGTGAAGAGGAGCCACAGTATTTCTTCAGTACCTCCTGCACACTAAATGCAGTGGCTGTAACTGAACATCAAAGATGGCTGCTTCCCCCCACCCCTGCCTGCCCCCTCTCTCTCTCTCTCTCTCTCTCTCTCTCTCTCTCTGTCTCTATCTCTCTCCCTCTCTCCCTCTCTCTCTCTCTTCCTCCTTTCTCTGATTAGGTTGTAAGGGGTAACATGGATGTTTGGTGTGCCCCTCCTTTGTGGTGTACCTTCTGGGTGGAGATGATTGTATTTCAGATGATGGCGCTGCTGGTGGGTGAAGGTCAATCCCAGAGGAAGAGTCCAGCTAGCATCCATCTTTCGGATGAGACGTTAAACCGAGGTCCCATCTGCCTGGATTGGTGGTAGTTCAGGTGGATGTTAAAGATCCCATGGCACTTATCTAAAAGAGTAGGGGAATTTTCCCGGTGTCCTGGCCAAATTTCCCTCATTCACTAAAAAAAAAAATAGCACCAACAGCTTAATCTGGTTCAAGGTCAGTTGGCAATAATCTGTATGCCCCCCCCCGGGTCATGCCTGAAAATAGGCAGGATTTGTCTAGTGCACTTACCCGGTCAACAAAAACTAAATAAATAAAAAAATAAAAATAGATGCCCTGAGTACATACCATCCTGCCTCTTTCTTGACCACTGGATGATACAAGTTGAACTTTATATTATGATAGTAACTCTGGGTATCTTTGTTTGAAAATGTGGAACTCTTTTGTGAGAGCTACAACCTGACTTTAGTTACCCAAATCCAAACTTGGAAGCCAAATGTGTGGGAGGCAACCTGATTTACTTTATACTAGCCCAAGAGCAAACCTTAATACCATTGTAGTGGACCTCATATACATCCCACAATGTCAGGAGTTTCACATATCAAGCAGATAGCAAGAAACCCGTACTACACCATTCATAGGGTTTTATTTTAAGCAATACAGACTTGAAAAGAAAAAAAACATATAAGCAATTAACAAGTAATTAAGCAGCAGTCACTTTCAGATACATTTGTACCAGTGCACTCTCGTTAGAAGAACATTACATTTCTGACAGTCTTTTGCTTTCTTCGGGAAGGGCATGCTGGAAAAGTATGTTCTTTGAACAGTTCCATTTTGGCTGATACTCTCAATACAACAGTCCCAATTTCAGCTTGTCATATAACCAGTCCAGATGCTGACAATTTAAGCAGTTCATAGCAAAACATGCAAACACATTAGCCATTTGATGAACCTGCAGCCCCTCAGGGAAAATCACACTCCCAGTTCTGTTATTCTCTTGCCAAAGATGAGATGTTAATTAGGGAGTTTTGTTTGGCAAGAGCTTACAGTCATTTGACAAACATTTGTTTTTACCTGGTCCATGAAGGGAGTGCTTTTTGCTGACATTCTTTCCTTCAGTGGTGTGATCTGGTATAAATGTTTGGAGCTGGTGAGAGTCTCATTCCTGAATGACTTATCACTTCATGATTTTGAGGCATGGTAGATGGCACAAAATTCTGCAGTACATGTTGTCTCCCTCCTTAGATGCCATAACTTTGAGTTGCTGCGGATATTTAGACTTGTTGCTGACAGATCACATGAAGATGGTATCAGATATTGAAAATACCATCTTGATGGTGTTAGATGTTCTAAATACCATAATTGATGGCATTGTATCAGATGTTGAGAATAGGAAAGGCAAGGTTTACTTTTCAAGGCGCCCAATCCTAAAGGCTCTGAGCACCATACAAATAAATACAATCTAATCATAAAACTACCACACAAACATAAATAAAACATTAAAATGGACCAGATTTCTGAAACACTTACAATGCAGTAGTCAATAAAAGGCTATCCCAGAAGTAGATATTAACAGACAGTGTCTGGGAAAGCTTGACTAAACAAAAGGGCCTTGAGGCAGGCCTTAAATATTTCCATTAAAGGGGCCTCCCTTACAGATGGTGGCAGTGAATTCCACAGGACAGAAACAGCATCTCTTGATGGCACTGTTGTTGAGAAATACCATAGTTGATGACATTAGATGCTGGGCAATACCACATCTCTTGATGGCATTAGTTGTTAAGCAATACCATAGTTGATGATATTAGATGCTGGGCAATACCACATCTCTTGATGGCATTAGTTGTTAAGCAATACCATAGTTGATGATATTAGATGCTGGGCAATACCACATCTCTTGATGGCATTAAATGTTAAGCAATACCATAGTTGATGACATTAGATGCTGGGCAATACCACATCTCTTGTTGGCATTAAATGTTAAGCAATACCATAGCTGATGACATTAGATGCTGGGCAATACCACATCTCTTGATGGCATTAGATGTTAAGCAATACCATAGCTGATGACATTAGATACTGGGCAATACCACATCTCTTGATGGCATTAGATGTTAAGCAATACCATAGTTGATGACATTAGATGCTGGGCAATACCACATCTCTTGATGGCATTAGATGTTAAGCAATACCATAGCTGATGACATTAGTTGCTGGGCAATACCACATCTCTTGATGGCATTAGATGTTAAGCAATACCATAGCTGATTGCAATACCATAATCTCTCTCAATAAATTGTCGTAGTCTTATACAGTACATTTTACAGTGCAAACATTTTTCTCCTCATGTCATCAGACATTAAGAAAGCTTAACTGAATTGTGTTTACATTTCAGCTATAAACATTTCATAAGCATATTTTTGCCAAAATTGGCAAAACATAGTTTGAACTCTGTCCTAATTCATTGCATTTTAACACACATTGGTTTCACATCAAGAAACGTTAGCTGGCACTAGTTTTTCATTTACCAAAATGGTTAACACAGGTGATGTACTTGTTGATGCACATGCAGCACTGCTATCTGTGTGATGTCCTTAAACAAAATTCAGAATGACAGTGTATTTTATGCCAGGTTTGCGAAGAACATGCATATCCCTGTGTATCCTTGAACAATAGAGACTGTATGAATAACTAGCAAAAAAAAATTATGCAGTCATTTCAACCTTGAAATAACAGGCCGGCTTTTAGCAGGAATACAACAAAGTTGAAATGGTAATTACTTCCATTATACATGAGCTAGGCCTATAATTCAAGTTCAAACTTGACCTGAAAGTATATGACCCCTATATTACCCATAGTTCCCCATTACTCCCTTTGGGGGATTATGAGGCAATGTGCAGTGTGGGTAGAGATGGGACAGGTAAGAAGTTCATAACAAGTTTGATGGCAGGGATGCGGACATTTGATACAGCAGAGGAGAGAGTGGTAGTTTGCCTTCTGCCACTGCTGTTTAGTCCTCTAATTACACTGAAGACATGGGAGTGGGAGGGCAAATTCAGACCACCCACAGAGTGTCTGACACATCAGGTGGAAGGCCTCCTTGGCACATCTGGCATGTTATGGAGGGGTTGGAGAGTGGAGTGACCCTCGTGCAGTTGTTTATAGCTCAGGGGAATTCAGAGTTCCTAATGCATCTGGATTGGGCTTGCCAACAACAAGCTGGCATTAGGCAGCCCACTATTATAATTTCCCAGCAACTGGTTACGTTCGTTTGCATCTAGGTTTTATAAGTTGTTTTCTCAGTCAAAGTGCAGGTGTCTGTTTTTGGTAAAAAGGTTGGTCGTGGTGCAAATTTCAAATATATGCAGTAGAGAAGGTGAAACTTTTGTAATGTTTTTGCTACTCTTAATAATGCGTTTAACAAAGGTCTTAATATATTATACTAACAGGATGAACAACCCTATAAACTGTAATTAGGTATTCTCATTCATTAAGAGGGGAAAGCAGAGATCACTCTCCTACAGGAAACACACTTAACTCTAATAGAGGCACAGAAGTTCCAGAAATGTAGCTTTTCTAAAGTGTTCCAGTCATCCCTAGACAAGGGGAAAAAGGGGTCCTTACTTCGGTGTCCAATTATGTCCCATTTATGGAGGAAGAAGTAATTGCGGATAAAGAATGAAGGCATCCACTGGTGGTGGGAAGGGTGCAGGATATGGAGTTCATGATAGCTAAGTTTTATGCTCCACTGGGAACTCCGTATGCTATTTATGAATGCTTCCTCAAGCTAGTAGTTAATAAATGGAGGGGGGACCCTAGTTTTGGGGGGCACCTGGAACTTAATCGCTAACAGGACCTTAGACACCACATCCTGGACCCTGGGGCCCAGTTTTGGCATGGCCAGGAGAGTTGAGCAGTTGGTCTAGGAGCTAGGTCTGGGAGATATGTGAAAGGCTAAATATCCAGCCACTAGGGCTATACTTTCCACTCTTCTTGTTTCAAAAATGTATTCCAGACAGGACATCTGTGTCACTCACAGGACAGGCTTGGCTCGAGCGGACTCAGTTTGGATGGGGACATCTGTTTTATCTGATCAACAGCCAGTCCATATCCATACAGACCTAAATGAACTAAAGAAAAAGACTCTTCAGCATGTTAACGTTTCCCTCTTATGGTATTGTCCCTTTACACAGAGCTCGATGGGAGAACTGGAAAGAGTGGTGATGGAGAATAATGGCCCAGAGGTATCCCCCCACATTCTGTGGGATACTGTAAAAACAATATTGTGGGGGGGTGATTATCTCTGTATCCACCAGGAAGAACAGGGAGATGCTAGCCAGGATGATGGAGTTGTTGCAGTCCTTAGTGTAACTGGACAGGGCACAAAAAAAATGTTGGAGGCACCTAGGGATAGGAAGATTAAAAGGTTAAAATTAAGCAATAAGGCACAACAGGGTGTGGGTTATTGGGGATTATACAATGGCAAGAACATTTCTTGGACTCTGATTGGTCAGTATGTCCCTGGCACAGTGAGATTATCCCAGCACAACCTCACTGTATTGATTTGGATGAGCATTTCCTTTTGGATGAACTTTTGCATATCACTTTTCTCTTGAGAAACAAATATATATTGCCACCCTGAAAATTTACTAAAAACATTTTTTTATTTTAATTTTTACGTTCACTAGCGTGCATGCACAAGGAACGTCTTGGGAGAATAGGACACTTTGGAGGTGTGACTGTCCTGTGCAATGCACTGCTCCGTTGAACAGGCATGGCAGTCCTGCACCAATGGATGCGGGAGCAGTGTATGACAGCAGTGGTCTTCAGTTCAAAGAAAACCACCGCTGCGATCACTGCTGGCAGCGCGTCTGTATGAGCTGCCGAAACAAAATAAGTCCAGCTTCCTCGTCCTGTTGCTGTCCTGCCCATTGTTTTAGTGATTGCCTAGCCATCATGTCCTTTAGCTGACTGATGCCACAGAAGAATACTTCAGTTACAGTACCGTTTTTGCACACGCGGCTATTCGAGCAGTGCTGCGAATTTCCTCCCCCCCCCAAATGTGTTCCACGAATCCCCCAAACCCCTAACAAGACACCGGGTTACTGAAACAGTTTTACTGTGCACAGTGGCCATCTAGTGACACAGTCACTATTCATTTTATGCTAACATAAATGAGTTTATGAAAAGTGGCAAAATCAGAAAAAGAATACATTCACATGCTATGTTTATATGTTTGTAAACATCATTTGCTGATACTACTTTTATAAATTTGAAGATGATGCAAATAGTGGCTGATACCGATATAATTAATACATTAGACCTTAGCACTCAGTGTTTTATAAGCAGTTACTAAGGCATTCTATATCGTGCGGGACCATACCTTTTATTTAAAGGCATAGAACCCATAAGCATGGACAATACAGCTCAACATTTTGATGTTTTCCCCTGAGGAAACCAGGTCAAATCCTCCCGTACTGGCTTTTGTCCACTTCCCATATTCATTCTTAATCGCTTTAGAGGTGTTGAAAGACTAGATGCACGGTGTACAGCAGTTTCTCTTTCAATTAAAATGTAATTATGTGCATGTTTCATCATTAAGGAAATAAAAATGTTACCTGGTATTAAATGCACAGTTTTTATAGAATTGTAGAAGCTAATAAAATCATCACTTTTCAAAAAGACTTGCTCTGTTATTTATTTCCTTGCACACTACACTGCATAACTGAAGACAACATATGCATATACTATTTTATATTTCAAATATAATTGCAGGATGTTCTAAGATATTTCATTAGCACACTATTCAGTTTATTTGAAACATACTGTATTCCTTTGATGCAGTTTTACCTGAATTTCTTTTTAAATGTTTCTGTGTAAACGGCTTTATGAATTAATACACCATAAACATGAACTGTATTAATATGACGTAAGGAAAATAACAACAATCCAGAGGGACCTAGTTTACGAAAAGTGCATGAGACGTGAGTTTGCTAGGGATTTTCAAAACCTTCACTATGATGCTATTTTAAGAAGTGCTTATAATCATGTGGGTGGTGCTAAACAAGATTTTGTTTTTATTGAAAGATCCAAACTGTATCTCTCAATGACAGATCAAGAACATTTCTGAATTTTCCCTTACATAAAGCCCATATTCCGAATGAGTGATCAGAGGGCTTTGGTATTGTTAGATAAATGAGAGAAGGGCGAGTGACATGGGAGAGGAACAATGGCATTTCTTCAGCAGTGCCTTTGATTGACACGTGGGATCTGCATGACCTCAGGGAATAACACTCAATGCTGTGAATACAGTAAAACATCAACCAGGGTTAGAAATCCGGATCCCTGTTTAAAATCCCATTTCAAACTAAATTAGAGACAATTCATTCACGTAAAACAGCTCCTTTTTTTTTGCAGTTAATCTTTTTCTTGTTCTTTTAGTTAACGGAGCATATGCATGAGTGGGATCTGTGGGAATGAATGAGAAACATCAGAAGAGGAGCCCCGCCACCTGGGATGCCTGTCAGTGTGAACAGGTGGACCGCCGCTATTAGCCCAGCTGGCCTGCCACCAGATAATGGAAATGGGGGACCATTGCTGGATTTGGAAGAATGAGGGACTTCTGTCCTTGTGTCATGCTTATGAACTGAGCAAAGCCAGCAACCTTTCCCTTCATACCCTACCACCAACAGGGGCCACCGTTTACGTTTTTTTAATTTTTGTTCCTTAATTCTCTCCCTGCAGTAGGTAGGTCTGGTACATTTTTTTCCTTTTTTCCTTGACACCCTGTTAATCTATGTGTCAGTGTCTCAGACATCCCTAATTCTACAGTTCACGGGAATAAGTTGAATTAAAATGAAATAGACATCTGTGTTGTGGTGTCTTACCTGCTTTACAAAGATATCCGCTCACTTTTTCCATTTTTTTTTGGCAGTGTGTCCCTGTAATACCCTGGTACTGTAAATTGCCTGGTAATTTGAAATGTAGATGGCAATGAAATGTTTGCAAATTGTGAAATCGCATGATTGTGGAGGTTTTGTCTTCTGTATGAAACATCCTTACAGAAATTCAGCATGTATGGAGTTTAAACAAAAGCATAGCATCTACCTATGTGTGATGTTTTTATTATTATTTTTATTATTGTTTCATCTGTTTCATTTTCTGATTCCAGTTAGTGATTTCTGAATGTGATACTTTGCCGCTACATTTGGTGTTACCTTTGTCATGCAGGGGCCTATAATGCTACTAAGCATGTGGATGTCTGAGTTGTAATCTCTGAGCCTTTATTCTTGTATTTGTTTTCCCCATGAATTGGAGTTGACAAGTTACGGTCCCCTGTTCTAATACAAGAGTTTGTTGTATGTTATTGTTGCATGATGCACCAGGTTCAGTCCTGTCTCTTTGACAATTCAAACCTATGAGATAAGTAATCAAATATCTTGTTTGCTAGAGATATTTGTGAAATAAGTTGCAAATAGCAGGTTTGAATTTACATAGTGCAACAAGGTGGAAGAGGGCTGTAACTTTTTTTTGGCACGCTTTTCACAGACGTCTGGTGACATCAGTGTATTGTAGTAGTGCCATGCTTATGTAATTTGGGTTGTGCTGTGCCAGCTTGAAGTTGTATGTGCAGGATTGGGTCTACTGCCTTATTAATATGTGACCGTCACAGTTGTTATGCTGTGGTTTTTATGCTGCGAGTGGTGCACAGTGCACAGAACTGAAGCTGATTAGGTCTGTATCTGATACCAACTAGTTGCATGGTATAGGCAAAATCCCCTGCTGATGTGAGAAAAGAATCTCCTCATCCTGAAAACGGTCCCATACATCAGCACCAATTTCCACATCCTCCCCTGAGCTGTCAGAGCTGCCCACTTCAAACTCAGCTGTGAATTCCATTCCCTTGTGCAAACGGAGACAACAATTTCGCAATCAGCCACACTACAAATAACCTCATGTCACTAACTGGCTACCTCGAGTACTTCAGACAGGAAATCGACAGTCCCTGAGATACACAACCATAAAGGCATTGACACACATGAAACTTGCTATTTACACACACAGCAAAATAAAACACTATTTTTAAATCATGACCTAGTTAACTTTCCAATAAAAAAAGCATGGGAAGCATCACTGACAGGGGCTTTCTAAAGCAGCATTCTATAGGGGCTTGTTTGATCATACATATAGTGATGCAAACCTGGTTGGCAAAATTAATCAGTCTGGTGCCACAGTTCTGAGTGTGGTAGCAACCAGTCAGCATGATACTTACCCCCTAAACCACTTTATGCATATGTGAAACCCCCTATAAAGTATGTCCACAGTCTGAGGGTTTACTTCTACTGTTTCAGAAAGTTTAATTATTTAAAATTAGCAGCTCATTCACAAAATGTATGTACATAATTTGTACAACTCCTGTGTTGATCCCTGCTGTCCATTTTTTTGTTTGAAAATCCATTTATATGGTGATGCAGTCCATTTTTTTAATTTCATCATGTTAAACCTTAAGTTTCATGTCCTGGATCTCATCATGATGTCCCCAGTGCACCGTGAGGCCAGAGAATGATGTCTGTTGTAAGCTTGTGGTTCTTAGGTCAAGAAATGTTATGTTAAACAGCCCCTGTGTATTTATTCATTCATTGTTTCTTTCATTTCTAAACCTGTACATTTAGGTGCTCATGCTGCAAATCAGTGACTGAACTTCGACCGGCATTTACTTGATACATTTGAAGCGATGCATATTGATCTTTTTTCCCCTCCATCTGACACCATACTGCCAAACTGAATAAAATCTGCAGTCGGCTTTTTTTCAGAAAAATCCAATGTTATGTATGTCAGTAGGGTCACCTTCGTGCACTATTGGCTGTCAGATTCTGGTAGTTTTGAACCGCAGTTTATCTTTAGCTCTGTTTGTACACTCCGTTGCAGTAATCACTTGCATTGTGGTCCAGTAAATAAATTAGTTGTTTGTTTACATGTGACATATTGTTGTAGAATTGACTTGCAGTTTTTCTATCCATATTGTGTAAAATTTAACTTTGTTTTATTGGGTATCAGGTGTGTGTCCCATAGCTCGATCTAACACTGCTTTGTACTTATTCCACCAATTTATGTAGTCTGTAATTTCATTTAATCGGCTTTCCCTTACCCCAACTGAATCATTCGTGACCCAATCGCAGGAGTGAATGAATGTTTAATACTGATTTTTTTTTTGCGCTGATGATGGGTTCAGTAGAATAGGAAATGTTTTAGACAACTAACAAGTAACCAATGCTCAGGTGTGTGTGTATCCAAAGTCTGGCAGAACAATATGAGTGAAGGCAAACTGACAAAATCCTCCTATTGAGCTCAATTGTTTAAATAGCTAGAGGAAGAGATCAGTTCTGAAGCCATACAGTAAAGTGACCTTAGCATTGATTTGTCTCCATACCAGACATTTTACCTCCCTATCAGTAGGATCTTTAATTTTCCTTGTAGTTTAATTAGGTGTGTGTGTGTGTGTGTGTGTGTGTGTGTGTGTGTGTGTGTGTGTGTTGTGGGGGTGGAACCAGGAAAGGGAGGGAGACAATAGATCATGTTGTTCACTGCCCGGGGTAGTTTGCATTTGTCTAAAACTCTAAATGCTGGAGGTTGTGGCTTTTTTATTTTTTATTGTTGTTTCTTAGCATCCAGCTGCAACAGCCTGCAGTTATTCTCTAGTTAGTCTCTTGTGGGGCAGTTTTTTTCCCTAAAAGATGGAGCACACACTGACTGGAGATGGGCACTGCAGTATAGCTCAGGAACATCCAATGCTGCTTATCTCCATTGTATAATGCCAATGACCATTACAGTTTTATCAGACTTCAAGGTTGCTTAACAGTTTTGACAGCACTGGAATACTGAGTGTTGGGGAGTACAGCACATTGTCTGTCTATTCATACTATATGAGTGATAACCATACATGACTCCCCTCTTTTCAGACTGCTAGTACAGTAACGTCTGCTGCAGGACATGTTCAACTGGTGCCTTACTGCACTTTCCAGAAGCCAGGTGGATGGGTAAGGCACCCATTAAGGTGCCGACCCTCGAGCAGACCCGATAGACCTTGAGGACTACTCTGCTGGCATTTTAGTATGTTAGTTGTCTCCAAGGCTTATCCCCCCCCTCATCCCCTGGTAATGGGGAAATCAGGGAATAAGGAGGGAGAATACTTCCATTAAGTGACATGGACCACCTGCACTGGGCCTGTGCATCATGCCAGCATCAGGGGCCAGGCATGTATTACCTACATAGCCCAAGTCAATGCCTTACTGAACATCATGAGAGGTTCAAGGAAGGGGAACTGCCTTATGTGTTCCTTTTCCCCTTTTGCCAGTGTTGGAGAAGTCATGCTGCAACTGTTCCCTACAGGCAGCATAAATCTCCTGAGGACTGTGCTCAGCCCCTGCCAGTCTCAACTGGGGTCCCATGCTGAGGACATGAACCTATGTCCCCAACATGGTAAGTGGACATCTAAATTTACATTAGTTAGTTAGTTACAGAAATTAGTTTTTATTTTAAGGACTAGAAAATGTAGGGTAGGAAACTACTTATGTTCAACTAGGTCATGGGTAAACAGAACTTGCATTTGCAATTGTGCATAAAACAGTGACTAAAGTAATCATAATTTGGTTGCACTATTATAGCTAGACATAATTTCCCTTTACATAACTTTGGAAACAATGATATAATGCACATAATGCAATATGGAGGAAATTAATTAAGTAATAGGCCACGACAGGGTGCGCATTAAAGGAGTGGCTTATCACACTTATAAAATGGGCCACCATCATAAAAGAATCAGGTTGATTTACTCTGATAGGGATTAAAACTTATTTACTATTTTTAAAAGACTGTAAAGTGCATTACCTCTAAAACATCTAAAAACTGAAAAAAGTAGTCCCTATTCATGCATAAAATAGCATGTCCCAGCAATAGGTTAACTAGTACAGTGCTTTGTCCCCATAAATGTGGAATGTGACCAGAATTATTTAAAAAAATATGTAACTTACTGCCAAGTTACTGCAGCAGACAGCAGTTGACTTTTCAGTGAGAAGGCAAGTGACATGGTCAGGAAGTGGTGAACTGTGGTGGGTGCATGCACAGAGTGAGAGAAACTGTGTATGTGTTTGCTGTTATGAATCCTCCTTCATAAAGGCAAATTACACACTATGGGTTGCATTCATTAATGACCTTAGGCCTTTTCGGACCCAGGAGACTTGCAGGTAAGCTTCTAAGCTTGCTTGTTCCAGTGAAAATGCAGAGCTTAATGTACTTTACTATACTATACTATGTACTGTATTATTTGTATACTCATAGCCTATGTATAATGTACTGTATTAGTATCCTGTAATTTGTTTTGTAACCTGTCTGTTTGTTAATCTGATGTTGAACCTTTGCAAAAGAGTCTTTGACTCAAAGGGTTGTAATTCCAATACTTCAATAAATAAATAAATAAATCTTCAAATTGTGCCCCCTTGTTCTTGCACATCTCTTTTTCTGAAAGATGCTACCTTCTTGGACTTTGATGATTCCTTTGAGGAATTATAAAGTTTCTATCGTATACCCCCTCTCCGTCCTTTCCAAGCTGGCTAATTTATTTATTAATCTTTTGGGTTTGACTGTGCCAAGTAAATCTCATATATTTTATTTTAAACAGGGTGACTTTCTTAACTGAGCACACTGTAATAAATGTGCTTTCTGGTTATCAGAATGATGCTCTCAGGTACTCCGAGTATACTCAAATATAACAATTCTCTGGCCAGGGGCCATCCACTTTGGGGGACACATCCCCCCGAACCCCCCCCCTTCTGTTCCTTTTTAGGAATACTGTCAACATCATAGCCTGAATCCGCCCCTGCTTACCAATGGATTACCAACGTCTTAATACAGAAGGATAGTAAATGCAAACATTTTGAGGGAAGGTACATGCATAACAAACATAGTAGTGTAAAGAGAGCTTGATGTACAGTTGTAGCAATACTGTAAAATAAATCTCAGGCTTTGGTTAAAATTTCTGTTTAAAATAAAACTGAGCAGAAAAAATACTCAACTCCAAAATACTTGTTTATAACCTAAGGGATATTTGATCACAGCGTGCCTCATTGTCCAACAGAATTCTTTCACTTTGCTGCAGATATCCCTGCCAACTGTCCCACATTCATACCGAAAAAAATATTTAGAACAGTCAAATTGAACACCTCTAAATCAACATTCCCATATCCAATGTATGTCATTTTATTTTTGATTGCTGTTTTAAAAAGTAGCGTTGTTTTGTCATTGAAGTGGTCTTTCAATATATTTTTCCAGAGTAAAGTATAAGCTTCATAAATTGTATTTAACAATATGTTCAAACATTAAACTGTGTATGTATATGTGTATATATGAGGTTGTGTGTGTCTTTAGCACTAAGTTAAAATACATATAGAATATATATGAGGCAGTACTTTTTGCAGTTAATTTTGTTGAGAAGTTTCAACAAGATACAAACAGTATCACAGTACCACTAAAAAGCTTGCAAAGCAGAACAAGACGAGATCTGTGGGACTGACTTGTTACTACTATGGTGATCTCTCTCTCTCTCTCTCTCACTCTCTCTCTCTCTCTCTCTCCTCTCTCCTTCTCTCTCTTCTCTTCTCTCTCTCTCTCCCCATCATGTTGCTAGGGGCTGAGAGAGAGAGAGAGAGAGAGAGAAAAACAGAGAGCAGTTCAATGCATTTCTTTCTGAATGGACCTGAAGTTTACAATAGAGATTATCTTACTGTCCCCTTCCCTATTAGGTCAGTGATGCACACTTACCAAATGAATAGCAGTTGAGGATTTCACAGTTTATGGTAGCAAATGTTTTTTTCCTGTGTGTTTTTTTTACAATGACATGACAGACTGCAAATAACAGCTTCATTACATCACAGTTAACTGACTCAATTACAGTAAATGCCCAGACCCCCATAGCAGTCTAGCTATTCCACTACTTGCAAACTACTACGCTCAGTGTGGCACATTTGGGTACATGCTAAATAATGACCTAGAACCACAATGGGTTTCATCTGATAAATAGACTTGGTATTTAACAACCAGGGTCCTGACATTTAGAAAGTTCATATTTGGGGAAATTGTTGGACCAGAAAAGGCACACCAAACCAGAACTTGGTTCCAGATGCAACCTGACAGCACAAGGAAGTTTAGTGACTTGCTCAAGGTCACACAGTATGCAAGAAGGAGCTAATGGGATTCAAACCGACCTCTCCAGGTTTTCAGCTCACTGCCCTTAACCACTGTGCTATACTGCTTCCTATTTCATTTGGACCTTCAAAGTGGCCATTGTCAGAACTGTGCAAACAACTCATATTAGGCATGCTTTATATTCTTTAACTTTCTTTCTACTACTATGCCATGGTTTTCTAATTTTAATAGACAAAAAAAAGAGTCAAGACATGAAAATTACAATGATGTCATTTTTTGCATTACTCTAAAACGCAGTAGGATACCTGCAGTTTACCAGTGGCAGAAACAGTCCATTAGCTTTACCAGCTCTTCATATGTTCATGTATACACACATTGTGTATTCACAATAATGAGGCTGAGAAACATATAAGCCACAATGTAGTCTGATAATATGATGTGTTGCTAATTGTCTTACTTACCCCTACTGTCACAATGTCCTGTGCGAACACATGTCTGTCCTACTAACGTTGCAGCACTCCACACTGTCATTGTATATCTCCTTCAATACATTGTTTAATACATATAAAATAGATTAATCAACACCATAGCAGTACATGGCAGCACTTCTGTGATTGTCATGTCTTTCTGACTTACTAATGCTATTCATGTTTTGCACTAGGCTAAGACAGAGAGACCCCCTGCTGTGTTTCAAATGCAGACCTCAAGAGATCCAACAGGAGATAGACACACTGTAGCCATAGACTGCCTGTCTGATAGCATGTCATAAAATGTACAAAGTATCACTTTCTGCTGCTTTTCAATGCTACAAAGTGCTCTATAGCAATAACAATTCTACAGATAAGACACATCAAAGTACAGCACTGTTCTCAAACCCTATTTACAAACTTAGAAATCCAGAAAGAGAAAAGGACAGCCGCTACCCTAAATTGCAGGGCTGCTCAACCACAAAAAAACAGTTTCAGCTTCACTGCTCTTTATTCATAAATACTGCCGCCAACTGTGTTATTGGTGAGCAAATTCATGGGTGGTCAAATGGTAGGGGAAAAAAACAGAAAAAAAAACTTTCCATAGTACTTTAAATAATGCAAAAAGGATTTATTTTCCACAACTTAACTAGAAATAGCAATACAGTGCTTACACCAATTCAATGTAATACAAAAGTACGGTCTCCTACCATACATATGCCCTGCCTGAGTCCAGGCACCTAGGCACTATCCACACTACTAAACCCTGCGCTTCGCCGCTGCAGCTTCCTGAGGGAGAGAGGGGGAGAGGGGGATATATATATATATATATATATATTCAGGGATGTCCAAGACTTTGCCTTAGCATGTTTCTGTCCCTCCTACAATTTGTTTCTGTGACTGAACAGTGGGTAACAGAGTTACAGACTTGCTCTTCTGCAGACAAAGTATTTTACACCAATACTGTTATGCTGCCTGCTTCAGGCAATAGAACCACTTGTGAAACTGTCGCCCTCATTTTACTTCTTTGTCACTGATTTTTTTAAGCCATGTCCAAGTGCCAAATACCACTGCAAATACCTGCAAGTGAATGTTCGGCATTGACAAATGCTTGTTTATTTTGTATAACAATGAGCCATTGTATAATAGCAATAATGCACTCTAGGGTGTGGGTTGTGCTGGGATAACCTCACTTCTGGGACGTTGGACTCACTCAGTCAGTGGCCTCATGCCCAACCACCTATGCATGAGGTTATCCCAGCACAACCCACACCCTGTCGTGCATTATTGCTTAATTTACCCATGCCTTGTGTGGTGTGTCACAAGGCACAGCTGAGTGACTTAACCACACAAGAAGTGGGTAAATCACCCAATAACTCACAACCTGGAGTGCCTTATTGTGATTATACAATGGACCCATGTGTAAAATAGATTTAAAATGTGTTTAATTATTTTTTTTTTATAAATGTCATTCCTCAGCCATGAATTATGCAGGATTTACCCACGGTCATGTGACATGTTTTGACCAATGAGGTTACAGGATTTTCACACACCATTGTATAATTGGAGATACAGGAACTTCAGAAGGGGGAAATGGAGAAAATTCTTCTGTACCTTATTAGAAATATTACAAGGGAGGGGTGGAGGTTTCCAAATTACAGGACAACTGATAAAGCTCTATCAAGTGAAGTGCCAGGGCACCTGCCTTGGTGTCTTATACATGTTTGCCTCACACTCTAGTGACATATATTTTGGTTATCTGATTTGTGAATCAATTTTAAATTAAACACTTGATAACCCTTTCAAGTCTGAACCTCATTCATGCTGTTATTGGCTCAGCAGTATTCAAGTGCAGGTCTATTCTTGGTTTTTGGACTCCTGCAAATTATTTGCTGACCACCTGAAACAGCAGGCTGCTAAGTCCTATATTATGAAAATTTTCCACCTAAGTTGTGGGGCATTAGTGATGAAGGCAACCCACATTTCAGAGGCTTTCATATGGCAGACATGCCTGAGGTTCCCTTGTACTATTTCTGAGTGCTATGGATGCCCATTTCATTGCTGGCTGCAGCTCTTCCACTCATCCATCCTCCCCTTTTATTTTTACATGCTTGCCATGTGGCTGCTGCCTGGGATGTCCTATTTTCTTTGTTTTTCCTCCCAGTCCTGGTCTTTGGGTTCCCACTCTGCTTCAGTTTGGCTGGTGGTCATCTGGCTTCTTGCTGTTTGCCTTGCTCCATTTACCTCTCTTCCTGTTGCTGCTGCTGGGTTGCATTTGTCCCTGCTCCTGCTCCCACTCACTTGATGCCAATTCCGCCCTCTCCTCTCATTCTTGCTTCTTACTGGGAGACACTGCTGGGGCTGGCTCCTGTTCTTCTGCTGCCAGCAGGCTGTTCTCCTTGCCTTCTTGTGGCTGTTGCCTTCTCTGGCTGCTGCCACCCTGCTTGCTGTCTGTTGTGGAGGCCATTCTTCTTGCACTCAGTGGCCATCATACAGCACTCCCCACTACTTCCCTTGTCCCAGGATTGCCTGGGTGGGGGCAGGGACCACTACACACCAGGGAACAGTTTATTTTTTATTAAGTAGGTGATCAGTATGGAGTCATGTGAGTGAGTGTAGTAAGCCCTGGAGGGGCTCGGTTATTGGAAGTATGATGCCGGTGGGTGGAGGGGTGATACATGCTGAATCCTGAGTTCATCACTGGGGCGAAGCTCAAGTGACGTAGAATGTCATCCTAGTAGTCATGGGGCATGAGCCCAGTGGTCACTGGTGCATAAGCCCAGAGGTCAGTGAGGTATGAGCTTAGAGGTCAATAAGGTGTTAGCTGAGTAGTCACTGGGATGTGAGCCCAGTGGAGAAAAAGCAGGCAAAACATACAAACTACTACATTATGTAACCTAAGTGTATCTATGTTAAATGTTCCTTTTACTGCACTTGTAATGTTATCCTCTGTTTTAATCTGCACTGTAATAACTGTCTTGATGTCTGCCCCCCCCCCGCGATGAGGTGCCTTTGTAAATGAGTCTCTGATTCAAAGGTTGTAAACCCGATTTGTAATGAATAAATAAATAAAAGTCAGAGCAATAGGGAGGAAGGCCCACAGAGCCAGGGGAATAATTGCCACTGCAACAGCTGTGCAGAGGTTGGGGGCTGGCAGTAGGCAGGGCCAAAAAGGGCAAGGCATAAAGGAGAAAGAAGGCTTGGCCCAGCGAGCCCCCCAGAAGGAGACAGAAGCCCCAGACAATCCTGGGACAAGGGAAGCAGTGGGGAGAGCTGCAAGATGGCCACTGAGAGCAAGCAGAATGGCCCCTGCAACAGACAGCAAGCAGGGTGTCAGCAGCCAGAGAAGGCAACAGCCACAAGAAGGCAGGGAAAACAGCCCCCCTGGCAGAAGGAGAAGAGCAGAAACCTGCCCCTGAACTGGCTACCAGTAAGAAATCAGTGAGCTGTCAATCAATGAATGTGTACTGTATACAATACGTGTTCCTTGATAGCTCATTCAGTGGCTGGTTGTGGTAGAGTGCAGAGGGCTGTGCCAGTCACCAGCTCAGGGTAGTGGGGCACTTAGCTGCCAGGGCAGAGGGAATGGTATCAATTTCTTGTACAGGAGATTGGGATGGGAAGGGGTTAACACTGGACACCAGGGAATGGTATTTGATATTATGGGGGATCGGGTTGGGGGAGGTCACTGGACACCAGGGCATATTAATTACAGGTTGGGCATGGGTGGGGGGAGGGACCACTAGACACCAGGAAAAATATATATATTTGATCAGGTGGACATCTTCGGGATTCTTGTGCCTTTCTGCTACCCCAAAAGGGTGGAAGTCCAAGTCTGGGAGACAGAGCACAAAGAGCCACTACTATGTTGCATAAGCAGTCCAACACATTTTTGTCATACGGGTATCTTTATTTGCCAGTATCCCAACAGAATAACACACTATGTTGTACAAGCAAGCACCATTCCCTTAACCCTAACTCACTGATTCTCTGAATTGCAAGGCTATAGCCTGGGATTCAGAGGGGCAGTGAGTGACACTCACCATTTAAGGACACATGCTGACTTCCTCAGGATGCTCATTTTCTTTGCTCCCACCACCCACCCACTTCTCCTCCTATGGTGGCTCACTTCTCTCCATATGGACTTGTTCCCTAAGGTTCCTTTAGCAGAAAGTAACCTTGTTCCCAAATTCCCGTGTCACCATTAGTGGTAGAACCCTCTCAAGAGGATTTTTATGGTTTCCTGGTACCTTAAAAGAGTGGTCATTAGGGCTGTGAAAAATAAAATTCCGCCAGTGGAATTTCCACAAAAGTCATCATTTTGCTTTTGCAGACTTTTGAAATGCACTTTGGCAACTTTTGCAGAAATTCCAACTTAAAACAGCAGAATGAATGTATGAATTGTGGATTAATGTATTAAACTGCTGAAAGAAATTCTGCAAAACTGATCACAGTCAGTGATCAGTTTTCTGAAATTTTTTTTCGTAGTTTAATACATTAATCCACAATTCATACCTATATTTTGATCTTCTTGCAGTTCATCCCTAACTTGTTACAGTCATCTTTATTATGAAGATGACTTTTATTCTTTGGAATTTAATAATTTCCTTTTCTAGTTGGAATATCTGTTTTTTGTTTGTTTGTTTTTTGGTGCGCTAATATTTTCCCCTTACCTTTTTTTTTTTAATTATATTTTTATTTGTTTTAAAATATGTAAGAGACACGTGGGATACAGTACATAATAGAGATCACACAATACAATCAGGTATAGCTCAAGCAGCACACAGTGCATTACAGTTATGAACACAAAATCATAATTCATATACAGCCATAAATAAACCCATCCAGATAGGGATCCTTGTATACTAGTACTAAAATGATAAGTCTTCCCCCTAAATCTCTCTCTTTCCCTCACCTTTCTCAGCATCAGGTTACTTCTCTGGCCACTCATCATGGGATAAAACAAGGAGCTTGTACTGACATATAGAGGACCCATTTCCTCCATTGTAGTTCAAATTTACCTTTTCTGTTTAAATGGCTAGCCGCCAGTCTTTCCAGATAGTATACTTCCTTCATGGCCGTGAACCATTCCCTTCTGGTCTGAGGTGAAGTCCAGCCACATAGTCTGGTAATTGCTTTCTTAGCTATCAATATATAAGTAATCAAGAGAGAGACCCTCAGAATACAGAGGCCTATGGGAGGTATTGAAAGAAACACCATTTCAGGAGTAAGGACAGCCTCCTCTCCCACCAACTCCCCCAGGGTTTCCGCCACCTCTCTCCAAAAATGTTGGAGCACTGGGCATGACCAGAATATGTGTACATGCCCAGCCATCCTTTCCCCACAAGATCTCCAGCAGTTTCCTACTGGGCCATCTGTAAATTTTGCTAGTTTAGCTGGTGTATTAAAAAATCTAAGCCTGACTTTCCAAGCGAATTCCCGCTAGTATGGTGCTAGAGAAATTCTATGAGATAACCTGATATATTTAAACCAGAGGTCTTCTGAGACCGGTACCAATAATTCCCAATTCCAAGCAGCCAGGATCCCCAAAGTTGAGTCTCTAGTAACCTCCTGCAATCCCTTATACAGTGTTCCAATCAGGTTGGGAGGGGGGGAGTTATTCCCTTTATGGAAGATATAGTAACTATCAATAATTGAGGAGATGGGGATAGGAAGCAGTTCCATTGAGGAGCTTTATTCACCAGATAGGCTTGTATCTGCTGATAAGCTACAATAGTTTCTGGTGGTAGCCCATAGGTGTCTCTTAATGTGGAAAAGGGTAACATACCCTGATTGTCTAACATCTGAAAAATGAAAGTTAGGCATCTATTATGCCAGCCATTTAAAGTCTCAGTTAGAGGGACCTGAAAATGTTTTGTCTCTAACCTAAGTTGTCATAGAAAATAAAAGACCAGGGCAAGTTCCTGAGAGGCTCTAAGCTTGTCCCAGACCATCATATTGCTTTGCATTCCCCTTTGATAAGCATTCCACCCTGGGAGGGGCTCCCCTGGTTCAAATAGAACATTTTTAATATCTTGAATATGATTTAGTGTAATCTCTAGCTTTTTCCAAGGTATTCTATAATTTGGATCAATCCACCCCAGTATCCTAGCCATGGTAGCTGCTTGAGCGTATTTACCCAGGTCAGGTAATCCCAACCCTTCCTTGTCTCTTGGGAGCTGAAGGATAGACCATTGAATGCGAGGTTTCCTGCCAGTCCAGATGAATCGAGCTAAGGCCCTATTCCAAGATATAAAATATAAAGGGGGGACAAGACAGGAATGGTTTGAAACAAATACAGTAGTCTGGGCAATATATTCATTCGAATAAGGTCAGTCCTTGAATAGGAGAGACATAGCTGAGACCAAGTATGAAGGTCATTCTTTAATGTCTGAGTGAGAGGTTCATAATTTATCAGGATAGTGTGATCAATATTTTGAGGTAACTGTATACCCAGATATTTCAGCTTTGTTCCTCACCACTTAAAAGGTAAATAAACTTGAAGCGATGGAGAAGGGAAAAAGCAGAAAGTCAAAACCTCTGTTTTTGTAGAATTTATCTTATATCCTGAAATTAATGAAAACTGAGTAATAATTTTCCAGAGGGCCCAAAGAGAAGGTTCCGGGTCAGACAAAGATCAAAGAACATCGTCTGCATATAGGGATATTGTGAAGGTATCCTCTCCCACCTTTACCCCCTTTACATCGTCCGATTGTCGGACCACCAGAGCTAAAGGCTCAATATAAACTGCAAATAGCAGTGGGGAGATAGGGTATCCCTGACAGGTGCCCCGCTGTAAGGGAATCGGGGTGGAAATTGTTCCATTTCATTTTAAAAAGGCTTTGGGGCCGAATATATGTGACTAAGCCATGTAACAAATTGGTCTGGGAATCCAAAAGCCTCCAGGACCTTCCAAAGTCCCAACAGACCCGATCAAAAGCCTTGAAGGCATCTAAACTTACTAATACTGAAGGAAAAGAACCACTGGTCATATGGTCCATCAGGTGGAATGTTCTGAGAGTATTATCTGCTGTTTGCCTCTGTCGTAAGAAGCCTGCCTGGTCCATATGAATTACTTCTGGTAATATATGATCTAGTCGCTGGGCCCATATGGACATCTATATCTTATAATCACAATTGAGTACAGATATAGGTCTGTATGATTCTGGAGCTGGGGATTGGTGATCCCTTCCTGGTTTTGGTATGGCTGAAAGCACAGCGTAATGCCAGGAGTCTGGGGGTGGTTCACCATTCTGAACATCTTGGAAAACCTGTAACAGCAAGGGGCTTAATAAAGGGGAAAAAGCCTTGTACCACTTGGCAAAGTAGCAATCAGGTCCTGTTGATTTCATGGTTTTAGTTTTTTTTAATTGCCAGCTGGATTTCCTGTCTAGTGATTGGGCTCAATAATGAGGCTTGTTGCATTGCAGAAAGCTTAGGAATGCATAGCTTACTCAGAAAGGTTCTAATCACTGGGGGGGGGGGGGGATGGTTTTCAGAATATAATTCTGTATAAAATTTTTGAAAAGCTTGTTCTATCTCTGGGCCTCGATGAAGAAGGTTACCAGATCTAGGATCCTTAATTGCAGTGATTGTAGCTTTCTGCTTGAGCATTCTGGTTCATCTGGCTAAGTGCCTAGCGACCCTGGGTCCTCCCTCATAAAAGGTGCTTTTAGTATACAGAAGTGCAGCCTGTACCTTCAAGTCTAGGATTTTTTGGAGCTCAGCCTGCACTTTCCACAATTCTGTAGACTGAATTATATGCCCTTCCTCTCTGGCTTTTTGAAGTTCTGCTAGCCTATCCTGCAACTGTCTGTATCTGGCTTCCCTAATTCTCCTCTGTCCAGTTGTATACTAAATTATCTCACCCCTAAGGACAGCCTTAACCGTACCCCACAACACTACTGGGGAAATCTCTGGGGATTGATTTTCTCTAATTATCTGGGGGAGCCGGTCCTTCATCATTATCTTAAACTCTGGGTCTTTCAGGATTGAGGTGTTCAGCCTCCAAAGGGTGGCCTTCTTGGGTGCTGCAATGTCTAGTTTTAATATAATTGGGGTATGATCAGATAGGAAATAAGCTCCTAGCCTAATGTCTCTAATTTTTGGAATTGATCTGTAGAGAGAAATAAGTAGTCTAGGTGAGAGAAGGTATGATGTCTGGGGGAAAAATAAGTAAAACCTCCTTTTGCAGGAAAAAATTGATGCCATACATAGAAACATAGACTTTGATGGTAGATAAGGACTACTGGGCCCACCTAGTCTGCCCGTTTCCCTACCTACAGGATAAGTTGCAGATCCTAGTTAACTAACAGCCTATTTCTTCCTACCCCCAACAAAAATTGCTTTATGTCTGTCCCATGCATTCTTGAATTCTCCCACAGTTTTAGACCCCACAGCCTCCTCAGGAAGGCTGTTCCATGCGTCCACCACCATCTCTGTGAAAAAATACTTCCTCACATTGCCTCTGAACCCCCCCTTCAAATTATTTCCCCTTGTTCTTGCACATCTCTTTTTCTGAAAGATGCTACCCTCTTGGACTTTGTTGATTCCACTGAGGTACTTAAAGTTTCTATCATGTCCCCCTCTCCTCCTTTCCTCAAGGGTATACATATTAAGCTCCTTTAGTCTCCTCGTGTTGCTTCTCTTGCAGACCCTGCACCATTTAGTTGCCCTCCTCTGGACTGCCTCTGTCCTGTCTATGTCCTTGCGGAGATGGGGTCTCCAGAACTGGATGCAGTACTCCAGATGAGGTCTCACCAACTGTCTGTATAGAGGGATAACGACTTCCTGTTTTCTGCTGCTGATGCCTCTCCCAGTGCATCCCAGTATACCCCCAGCCCTCCCTACTGCCTTCTCACATTGCTTGCTAACCTTAAGGTCATCTGATATGATTACCCCCAGATCCCTTTCCTTTTTGTTGTTGTTACTACCCCCCATTGTGTACTCTTCCCTGGGTTCTTGTTTCCAGGTGCATTATTTGCACTTCTTTGCATTGAATCCTAGCTGCCATACTTCTGACCATTCCTCCAACCCTTGCCAAGTCCCTTCTCATCCTTTCCACGCCTCCTTGTGTATCAACCCTGTTGCAGATTTTTGTGTCATCTGCAAAGAGGCATACTTTTCCTTCCAGTCCCTCTGCAATGTCACTTATGAAGACATTAAAAAGGACTGGACCCAATACTGAACCTTGCGGTACCTCACTAGCAACCTCTCTTTTTTCGGAGTGGACTCCATTTACAATTACCTTCTGTGTCCTGTTGTCCAGCCAATGTTTTACCCAGGCTACCACCCTGGGACCCACTCCCAGGCTAGTTAATCTGACTATTAATCTTTTGTGTGGGACTATGTCAAATGCCTTGCTAAAGTCTAGGTAGACCATGTCCACAGCCCCTCCCTGGTCTACTACGGTGGTCACCCAGTCAAAGAAATCAATTAGATTTGTCTGACATGACCTTCCCGCTGTGAACCCATGCTGCCTTGGGTCCTGTGCCCCACTGGCCTCTAGGTACTCAACAGTTCTTTCCTTCAGATCTAAATTAGTTTTAAATGAGAAAAATTCCCAGGTAATGGTATTTCACAGGGGGAACGATGTAAATTTGGAACAAGATGGGCTGCAGATTACAACCTATACTGGTGGTATTCTGCAACAAGTTGATAAATATAAATATTTGGGGGTTTATTTAGATAAAAAACTTGATTGGCATAGTCATTTTGAGTATATTTTGATGAAAACAGGAAAGTGTTTAGGATCCCTATATAGAATAAGGAATAGTATGTCCATAAAAGTTAGGAAACTTGCGATCACTGTGGTGGTACTACCCATGTTAGAATATGGGAACTTGATTTATATGGGTGCATCTAAAGAGCAGTTATATAAGCTTGATATTATGTATAATAAATTGGCAAGACTCATATTAGGTGTACCAAGGATGACACATAGAATAGACATGTATAGGGAGTTGGGTTGGTATACCTTATCTCAAAGGAGGGTTTAGTTTAATCTCATTTGTGACTAAATGTCTATCTGGGAAAGTACCAGAGTATCTGGCAGGGTGCATTAAAGTTAAGAATCCTCTAAGAGATTATGTTCTTCAAATAATTTGAATGTTTGATACCAAAGCGGAGAACGGTTTGGGAAATAATCATTTTATAAATCTTGGACCTTTACTGTGGAATTCCTTACCTGGGATATTAAGACCATTAGATAAAAAATTCCAGTTAAATGTAATAAAGAAATGGTTTATGGAGCACACAAGTATTGAGGGGAAATTAGTTTAGAAATAACTATAGAAATTGTTTTTTATTTATTTATTTTATGTGTTGAGTGTATTTTTTTAATTTTTTGTTATTGTATAAATGTATGTATTCCTGTTTTGTGTAATGTAGGGATATAATATTTATTATATTGTTATGTTTAATTGTATAAATGATCCGAAGTGTAACTGGTTTGATTCTCTGGACCTCACTGTAAATGAGCTTTGCTCAGTGGAATAATCCATATTCATTATCTTATGAATAAAAATTTTTACTACTACTGCTTACTTACTACTACTTCAGAAGTGATTCCATCACTTTCCCTACCACAGAGGTCAAACTGACAGGTCTGTAGTTTCCTGCCTCTGTCCTGATCCCACTTTTGTGAAGAGGAATCACATCCACCTTCCTCCAGTCCTCAGGTACCACACCATCCTCCCATGATTTGTTAAAAAGGGTAGTCAGTGGTTTCACTAGTTCTCCCCTTAATTCTTTTAGAATTCTGGGGTGAATTCCATCAGGCCCCATTGCTTTGTCCACCTTCAGTTTCAGGAGTTATTTCAGAACCCTTTCATTTGTGAAAGGACTGGGATCACCTCCCCCCCATCCAGAGTGCTTCTGTTAATTGGATTAGGCACCTCCCCCTCCTCCTCTTTAGTGAATACTGAGCAGAAATATTTGTTCAGTATCCTTGCTTTTTCACTGTCCCTCTCTGCCCACACACCACACGTCCATTCTATTCAGCCTCACTATCCCTCTCTTTGTCTCTCTATGCTCCCTGATGTACCTATAAAAGGTTTTATCCCCCTTCTTAACTGAGTTGTCTATCTTTTCCTCAGTTTGGTCCTTTGCTGTTCTGACTTCCCTCCCTGCTTCCTTCTGCCTTAACTGGTACAGCTGTCTGTCCTGCTCCTTCTGTATTTCCTTATACTCCTGAATGCTGTCTTTTCTCCCTGACCTTCCCCACCACCTCTTTTGAGAACCATAGTGACTTTTTCTTTCATTTTGATTTGTTTATTTGCTTCACACAGAGGCTTGTTGCCTCTGTGATGGCAGTTTTGATGTTTCCCCATTGTTGCTACACCCCTCCTTCTAGCCTATTTGCTAGTGCTTTTCTAAGGCACTCTCCCATCTTGCCAAAGTTAGCCCTCCTGAAGTCCAGTACCCTCGCTTTTGTATGGCTTGACTCTGTAGCTGAGTTTATCATGAACCACACTGTTTGATGGTCACTTGTTCCCAGATGGCTACCCACGTCTAGATCTGAGATCCTCTCACTGTCCCCATTTGACAGTATGAGGTCTAAGATTGCTTCCTCACAAGTGGGTTCCAAAATTAGCTCTCTGAGGCATGCCACCTGTAGGTCATCAAGAATGGCCCTGCTCTTGGATGTGGCCACAGTAAATGTGCTCAAGTTAACATCTGGCATATTCAGGTCTCCCATCAACAGTATCTCCCCTTTCTCTGTCATCCTAAGAATGCCTTCTATCATATCCTTGTCCTTTCTCTGCCCCTGACATGGGGGTCTGTATACAACCCCTGTGCAGATTGTGGTGCCATTTCCAGTCTCTAAGGTGACTCACAGTGCCTCCTCTCCTCCCTGTTTACTCTTTTGTTCAGTTGCCTTTATCCCTTCCCTTCCCTTACATAGAGAGCTACTCCTCCCCTTCTTCTCCTCCTCCCCTCCCCATCTCTCCTGTAGGTTGTGTACCCTGGTATGTTAACATCCCAGTTATGTGTCTGCTACAATATCCAGGCATCCCTCTTCCATCAAGGTCACCAGTTTAGGGAGCTTGTTGCCCAGACTACGGGCATTGGTACTCATTACCCTTCATTTCCTGATGGCCTTACTCTTTTTTGCCCCATCCCTGTCCTTATTGCCTTTGTCACTTTCTCCATTTGCCCCTGCCCAAACATCTGTCAAACCTAGCATAGGCAACTGGGCTTTGAGATATTTCTGGGAAGGGCTAGTCCTATGCTTATGGGGATGAGAGGCATCCAGGTGAGGGGATAGAGTGATATTAAAGTCTCCCCCTATTATAATTATACCCTGCTGTATATCCAAAAGCTGGTTGAAAAACCTTTTCATGTGGACTGAGAGGGCCTTGGGGGGAAAATACACACTCACCAGTGTAACAGCTGAGTCATAGAGACATCATTGAGCAATAGTGAAATAACCATTAGAGTCAATTCTCTCAGCTTCTTTCAGAAAGGGCGTTGCAGCAGGAAATTAGTATGGCAGTGCCTCTACACTTGCCGGTCTTATTGGAAGAAGCTGTTACAGTGTACCTGTGGCCAGCAGAAAGTTTCTGATGTTCTAAAGGAGATGAGTGTGTCTCTTGTAAAAAAAATAAGATCCACCCTCTGCTGACGTAGGTAGTGTTGCAATCTAGAGAGCTTAATAGGGTTATTAATACCATTAATGTTCAATGATAAAAACTCTATCGAAGGATCCAGCATGACTGATTAAACTAAGAAAAAGGTTCCCTCTGATGGACAGGACACCATCTGACATCCCCTGCCCTGACTGCACATGATGGCCATCTCCTGTACTGGCTTGTGAGGGAAAGGCCTCTTAATGAAATCTGGGCTTTAATGGGTGTTTTCTGCGATAAGGTCAGATTGCCCTGCCCAGCCAAAGCTGTATTTCTAACAATATCCTGTATTTCATAATTATTACTCCTCTGTTTGCATTCTGTGATATGATCATGCATTTCCCAGATATCCCATATATCCTGTAATCTTAGTCTTACATATAACCATAAGTCAGTGAACAACCTGACTCTCAATATAACAAAATTATTTACACTATAAATGACATTGATTAATAAAACCTTGTCATTGCTTGGATCAGTGACTTTCATAAGTGGGGAGGTATAGAAGTTCTTCCTTGAACCCTCATGAAGAACCCCATGTATTTGTTGAGCTCTTCCTGAAGATGGAGGTAGTCCCAGGTCACAACTGGCTGGGGCCTCCAGGATATCCAATGTGTATCCCAAAAAGTAGAGGCATGCCAAAAAAGGAAAAACAATATTTAGGGAAGGATAGCACTCTCGGAGTATGCTCCACATCCTATCTCATTTCTCACCACTCCCCCAATACCATTACTTCATAATTGCCATGTGGGCTAAAAAACAAAAAAAGAAAAAGCCTTATCGGAATGGGGAACAGATGGCAAGGGGGCCTCTAAAGAAATAGTCTTGCTCAGTTACCAGTATAATCCCAGATTATAAAACATGAAATGCAGCAAGAGTCTGTAGTAAGTCTCTGAAGTTATTAATGTCTTTAAAGAGCAAGAACAAATAAAATGTTTTTTGTTCCCCTACTTCTCAAATAATAATGCAGTAGGCTTAATAGGACTTATTTAATGGATAAGTGGGAGGGGCGGGAGGTGGCCCTGGTCTCCTCACCGAATGACTGACAAGTGGCTTAATGCAGGCCCAAAATTAGAGGGACCGCTCTTAGCCTAGTATCGAGCCACCAAGGAAGGGATCCAGAGGAAAAAGAGGAAAACTCTCTATTGAGAGTACCCCCAACCCCCTAAGCACCCACCTGGTTTATGACATGAAATGTCCATAAGATTGCAAATGTCTCTTCCCTTCAGGTTTCTGCAAGAGGATCATTTCTGCGGTACACAGCCAGGGTTTTCTGAACTTCTCAAAAGTTGTTCTGTTGCCTCTTCTGTTTGTTTTGGGTAGACTGCCAGCATGAAGGTCTCGTGGAGGGATCCCACTGCTCCAGCTGTTTGTCTGGAAATTTCAGCCCCAATTTAGAAAGTTCCACTCTGGCTTCCAAAGCTGTGGTAAACTCCCTCTTTTCCTCAGGCAAGTGTACCACGAGTCAGGCAGGGTATGTGGAGAATTTATGCCCAGCTGCTTTTAACACAGGCAGTAATGGAAGGTATGCTTTTCTGAGATGCATTGTTTTGGGGGCATAATCGTGATCAAGGTAGAAATGTGTCTGTCCATAGAATGCTTTTTGCTTATGCCGTGCTGTTAGAAGAACATTTTCTTTGGTGGCATAGTTGTTGAATCTTACAATGATAGACCTCGGGGATGCACTTGGATTAGCTGATTTAGGCACTAACGCTCTGTGGACCTTCTTGAGCTGTAGGTCCAGGTCCTTAGGTAACGCCAATGCAGTATGTAGCAATGCATTGACAAATTCCTTGATATTGCCTCCCTCTGATCCTTCCAGAATGCTGTAAATCCATATATTTTTTTCTCCTCGCACGGTTCTCTGAGTCCTCCTACCATGCTTCCATTTGCTCATACTGTTCTCTTAACATTTGTACCTTCATCTCTAGATCATCTACCCAATTTTCTGTAGCTGTACCCTGCCTTTCTAGGTCATCAGCTCACTGTTCTAGTTGCATCACATCCTTACGTAGTTCGCTATATAAATCTTTAATTTCGGCCTCGAAAGGAGATCAGTTCTTGATATATTGTATCTAGTTTAATTTTTTTAGCCTTTGTCTTGCTACTCTTCTGTACAGATTTGCTTAAAGCTTGGCGTAGTGTTTTGGCCGTTAGGGAAGGGGGGGCGGCTCAGAGGTAACTTAAGGAAGTATTTTTTCACAGAGAGGGATGTGGATGCATGGAACGGCCTTCCAGAGGAGGTTGTGGAGTCAAAAACAGTGGTGGAATTCAAGCATGCATGGGACAGTCATAAGGCAATTCTAGGGGGTGGGGGTAGGAAGAAGTAGGCTGCTGGTTAACTAGGATCTGCAGCTTATCCATTAGGTAGGGAAATGGGCAGACTGGGTGGGCCAAGCGGTCCTTATCTGCTGTCAAAATCTATGTTTCTATGTTAGTCTCTGTTATCTGCTTCGCCCACTGCCAAATTCTGCCCTTCTATGCTGTAAGTACCTCCTTGCTACCTATTAACACGCTGATTTCAGCCCAAAAATGTTTTTTATCAGACCTGATTGAGGTGTTTTTTGCTTGGGGTACGTGAGAGTGAGTGCGGTATGCAGCCATCACCAGAGGAGGCGGAATCAGACGTCTCCCTTACCTTTTTTTCATATTCTTCTTTTCCTTCATCATCTGTCCTCCTTCCCCATTTTTGCACTACAACACCACCTTTTTTTTTTCTCTATTCTCTTTCTGGTACCGGTGCACCACAGCATCTCTCAGGTGCCTGCTACTCCCCACCGTGATGCTCCACCACCGATTTCCCCCCATCAGGAGATTTCCCAGTGCCTCAGATCACACCCTGAGGCAGGGCCCACCTCTCCTACCTGGCGGTGTCTGTCTGAAATTAGAGGGTCCATCTCTGTCCAGGGGTCAGCCGTGGGTCGTCAGTGTGGCATCCGGTGTAGGGGATGTGAGGAAGATCCCTGATGCCCTTGTCACCTCCTCAGTGCACTGGGGCATTTTCTCCTTTTCTAGTTACTCCCCTGCCCCCTCCCCTGCACAGCCCAAATGTGTCATGATGCCAGGGACGTCCGTCATGCTCTACACCCTCTACTACAGCCCTAAGCATTGCAGTACCTCCGGTTTTCACCAGGGACTGCTGCGGTGCTGGGCAAGCCCTTGATCCCCTCTGAGATAGGAGAGCAGTCCTACGGATGCTTGATTCTCTCTCTCCCCTGCTGACCCCGATGGCCCAGGCTCATTCCCGAACCCGGGTCACTGGCATGGTGTGAGATGTGGCATCCAGTGCCTCAAACCCTCAGTGCCACTGGGCTGGCTCACCTTTTTAATTTAAGTTATTGGCTGTTTTGTGTCCAAAACATTTACTTAGTGGCAATATAGCCCTTTAAAGCAACAGTAGTAGTTAACAAAAATGTTAGCAATTTTGTTGGCAGTTAGGACAAACCAAAACATTAATAGTTATAATTTCCTTTTTTGTTTTATTTCATTCCTGAGGTAAGAGAAAGGATTTTGAAGTTTTTAGAAGTTCTTTCTCCTTTGCCAGGTCCAGTATCATGTACGTAAGCAAATCAGAGTGGTACTGTGTTGTTGGCCATCAGAAACGTTTTACTGGCGACACCCTAACATATCTGCAATATGAATATAGCAGGTACAGTTAAAATATGACCTCAAGGGAGGAGATTTTTAAAAGATGTAGATCCACGCAAATGACAAATTTTGTAAATAAACACTGTCTTAAAAATGGCTTAATCAGTTTAAAATACCACAAAGCAGAATCTAAGATTTTCAGGAATACGTTACTGCTAAAAAGGTAGGATGTCATTTTTTGCCAGCTAAATAATACTGTTCCTTTAAATAATTATTTCTATTCTAGCAAGTCTAGGTTTATATTGGTTTGAGGTTCCCCTTTATTTGCTGCTCAAATAGACATAATAATTAATATAATGTAGTGTGGTTTTCAACCATGAAGCTCTAAGATATGCTTTTTTCATTTCGCATTTTTAACTACACTGTTTAGCGCTTTTCACTCATTGTGAGGGTCAAGTGTGCTCATGTTTATATCACAATGGATTGTTTTACATTTGGGATTTATCTCATAAGATACTGTGCCAAGCTCATTAAATGTGAATTTAGGACTCCTTATATGGTTCACTGTTCAAGTCCTGTCAGGATCGTTGCTTTTCTTGGATGCTATATTTCAGCTGGGTTACTCCTGTTTTTTTCTGTTAAAATGCTGCAATATTTTTGTAAGTCCAATTTATCTCTGGCTGCTTTACTAAAGAGTTACTAAAAGGAACTTTTGACAGTCAGTTTGCTATCTGGTAATTTTATGTTGGAAGTTCTGATTATTTTTACAATGTCCCTTATTATGCATAGGTATTATCCTTGAGATTGTATAGACCTGTACTGATCAGTATACTAATCAAAGGCCTTGTGAGTTGAGCAGTGGCCTTGATTTGTCCAAATGGGAACTGTGAAGTATTAAAAAATTACTTTAAAACCAGCCCCTACAATAGTCTATGCAGCTCCCCCCTACTCTCCATATAATTACATCAGACAACATGGTAGTGTGGGGAGTGGAAGGGATCAGCTGATTGACTCCATGGATCCAAAATACATTCTTTTTCCTCCCTAAAACCATAGATTTAAAAACTGTTCACAAATCCAGGAACTCCGGGGGAGGTACAGGTTCATGCTGTGTTATTATAAATAAGCCAGGAAAGGTGCTCTTTAATTCTGTTGAAAGGCAAGAGACTGATATCACTGGAGATGGAATTCCTGTGTTTATCCCATCAGGCTCCTAGACTAAACAATTCATTTATATATTAGACAAAACAAAGAAACTGAGACCACGCTCAGCATACAAGGGGTTCGCAGCAAAGGGGTGGCTACCCCACACATAAATGCAAACAGTTCCAAAGATTTTGCACTCATATGAACAACATAAAGAACCGTGAAAAGCTATTTTAAACAACAAATTGTTGTATTGAATATATCCACCTTGTGAGAGCCCCTAGCACCTTGGCTTAGTGCCTTCGAGGGGGCGTTTTACATTCTGGTCATCAGTGCATTCTTAAATACATTACAACGTTTGTGACATCACAATTAAACAATCAATCACCTTTAAATAACAGAGTTTAAAACTCATATACAAAATAAATCAGTGTATCTTAACTTCTAAACTTATTCACTTTATACTTCATATGCATCACACCACTACTGAAACTCAATTAAACAAAAACAAATTCTCTTATGCTCCAAGAGAAGTATGTACTGGAGGTTATAACTTCATTTCAATTATTAATTCCTTATTAGCTACAGTTTCTTATTGATTTACATTCTATTGTTCATTAGACAGGTTCTCCATAATTGGGATATACTGTATCTACATTCAAATTTAGGATAAATAAGATACCATAACAAATACGTAAATACAAGTTTTCTACAGCAAACACGGATAGAATTGTTACTTACTACCTAACCTCAAAGTGCTGCAAAGGAAGCAAGAGAGATATAGAGGTAATTAATTTGTTAGGTCTGTCCAGGACCTTTACATCGAGATCATGCAGGCCATCTGTACCAGAAAGTATTTTAACACATACTGGAAAAGAGAAAGAACATCATTTAGTAAGTCTGCACAAAGAAACACAATTTATAAACAGATAATGCATGTTAACATCCAGTAGCTATAAGTGGAGTCAGATATATTTCATTTTCAGATAATTATTTGCACTTTTAGGAAAGGTTTTAAGTCCCACCTTTCATTAAGACCTATTGGATTTACTGTTTCAGCTTTAAATATCCAAGAACTTTCTCTCTGTAATAACAGATTGGGGCTATCACCTCCTCTTGGAGGACACTTAACCTGTTCTATTCCCATAAATCTAAAGCTGCTGACATCAGTTCTACTTATATGAAAGAAATGTCTCCCTACCGGTTATCCAGTTTTTTATTCAAAATTGATCATACATGCTCCTGTATCCATTCTTTAAGTGGTTTTATTGTTTTCCCTATGTAGTGCATATTGCAACTACTCCAAAGTATATATACAAGAAATGTTGTGGTACAGGAAATAAAGTCCTGTATCTCAATATGTGTACCATTTGGTAATATCAATTCTTTACCAATAACCATATATTGGCACACATTGCATCTTTTGCATTTATGGTTGCCCACAGGCTTATTCGGTAGCCATGTATTCATTGTTGTTTCTTTTTTTGTAAAACTGGTTTCTAACCAGTTTTTCTTTAAGATTTGCAGTCCTTCAAAAAGTGACTCTGGGTGTATCTGGTAGAATCTTTTTTAATTTTGGGTCTCCTTTTAGGATATCCCAGCATCTCCAGACAACATTTCCTACTTCCCCGATACCCTATTGTGTTCTAGTGAACATGTGATTTTCTCATTGGTAATCTCAGATGTGTCATTTTTATGTTGCTTGCATGCATGTGCAAGAAACATAGTGCTATCATCCGAGTTTTTGGAGGTGTGTCAGCCCGTCTTCCAATGCAGTCAGCGTCTTTGCAGGCGTGGCCCCAGTTCCCCAATCACTGCTGCAGCTGTCTATGACAAGCTGAAAATGCAGTGGCATACAGTTCAAAGGGAGAGCTCCACTTCAGTGAGCAGGGCTCTCCCCATCTTACCTGCAGCATGGCACACATATTATTGTGCTAATAAGCTCGCCCCCACGCACACACTGTGTGGCCGACGGGTGCCCAATTCCGCCGGCCCACGCCCCCACAGTGCCAACCAGGTGCCACGCTGGGAGCCCACCCAGCATGGCAAAACTGTTATAGCCGATGGGGTGTCCAACTCGTCAGCCTCCAAGGCTGCACCCCTCAAAAAGCTTTCGGTGCCACACTGGGACCCCACCCCAGCGTACAATCTTGTTTTGGCTGACAGGGTGCCCAATCCCCATCGGCTCCACATCCCCCCGACCAGCTTTTCCTGCTGCCATGCTGGGAGCCCACCCAGCATGGCAAACGCCCCTCGTCATCTACTTAAAAAAAAAACAACCTGTGAATAAAAAAACAGTCCCTCGTAGTCTCCCTGCCCCCCTCCCACAACCCGCACCCACCCAATGCGCACCCTGCCTCCCCACACCCCCCTCACCCCATACTTACCTCCAGAGCTCGGTGCGATGATCATCGGTGGACCGGGAACATGTCTGCACTCTTCAAAGCCGACCGCGAACTGAGGAAATGCCGGTAAGCTGTATAATGGGATAGATAGGGTTTTTTCAACTTTGTTGCATATCTCAGGCATTTTGGGAATTTTGGCCCCAAATTTCAACATGGGTTTTAGACCCTCCACATGAATTTTGCACTGTCATGGCATTAATCGGCCCAAGGGTGATTTCCGCAGTCACTACACAAAATCACCTTTGGGACTGATTAATGAAATGACACTGCCAGTGTTCATAAGGTGGGCCCTCAAAACCTATGTTGAAAATTTGGTGAAAAATTCCTAAAAAATGACTGTTTTATGAGCGCAGGCAGTTCCTACGCAGCTGTAAGTTTGGCGACTTCAATATTACACTCCAGATTTTCAACATTGCCATTTTACCACACCTCCTATGAGCAGTATAGCTGTCATTTTCACATCCTGCCCAAAACATGTTTCTGCACATGAAGCACAATGGCACAGTCAGTGCAAACTCAAAGTATGGGACACATTAAGAAAATCACAGTGACACTGTTCATGAGCAGAGGTCTTAAAATGGCTATGTTGAAAATTTCCAGAAAAATTCCTAAAAATGACTGTTTTATTAAGTTGCAAGAAAAGAGTCTTACGCACACTCATAAGTTCGTGAATTTTCAGCATTTGCACTCCAATGATTTCCAAATACCTAAACAGCACATAGAAGCAAGCAACATTTGGCATTGACAAATGCTTGTTTGTTTTACTATTCAATAGATCTGCTTGGTTTTTACTCTGTACCTTTCTCAGAGCCTCATTCGGTATTTCAGTTGTATTCCTCCAGACCTGCCCCGACACAAGATGAGCAATCACTCCTTAGCAAAGGTCTCTCTTTTGTGCTCACACCCAGCTATCTTGATGCACCCCAGGCTCAAGCTGATTTGCAGTGCTTCTAAAGTAGAGTATGCCTCACAGTTCATTTTTCTAATGAGACTCCTTTTCTCGCAGATGATGACAGTATCACCAAAACAATCAACGATATCAATCCCCAGCGAAGTGCATGGACACCTCCTCCAGGACGTTTTGCTGCTGTTGATTATTTTGTTAACCAATGCATGGAAAACACCACTAACTTCAATCTTCATTGCAGACACAACTATTCCAACCTGACACCTGGTGAGCTTGCAGCACTCAGATCTCTGCAATGTAGGAATGACATTGTTATCAAACCAGCTGATAAGGGAGGTGCTGTTGTGGTCTGGCAAAAGGAGCTATACATCACTGAAGCCACACAGCAACTCTCCAACACCAGGTTTTATTCTTCTCTTCCACAGGACCCCACTACTGACTATCAGACTGAGGTCACCACCACCATCACCTCTGCTACTGAAAACAAAGAGCCCCCTGCTTCTGCTAAGAGACTCATAGTTCAGCATCCCCAGACACCCAGGTTTTATCTCCTTCCCCAAATCCACAAAACAGGTAACCTTGGTCATCCTATTGTGTCTGCCTGCTCCTGCCCCACATCCCACATTTTTGCATTTTTGGACAGCCTCATGAGACCCCTCATTGAGTCCCTGCCCTCCTATGTTAAAGACACTAACCACGCTCTCCAGTTATTTGACAGGTTCAGATCCAGTGACTCTCATCAGCTCATCTTCACCATGGACATCAAATCTCTTTACACAGTGATCCCCCATAATGATGGTCTGACAGCTTTGCAGCATTTCTTGAATAAGCGGGAAATCCAGCAGCCACCCACACACACACACTAACTTGTCTGGCAGAACTTGTTCTTGCACTCAATGCTTTTTCTTTTAATAACAGTTTTTTTCAGCAGGTCAGTGGAGTTGCCATGGGTACCAAGATGGGCCCCTAGCTTTGCTAATCTGTTTGTGGGTTGGGTGGAGGAACATTTTTTTCTCTCATTCAAAGGGACTGTGCCTGAACTCTACAAACGCTACATAGATGACTGTCTGGGGGCCACCTCCTGCTCCAGGGAGACCCTCCAAGTCTTCCTTGACAAGTTTACCACGGCCCCTCCTTCCCTTCAGTACACTGTTGAAGTATCCTCCTCTACACTGCCTTTTCTGGATATCGAACTGTCAGTACAAAACACTGGTCTGAAGACATCAGTTTATTAAAAACCTACTGACTCTCACAGTTTCCTCCTCCACAGCTCCTTCCATCCTAAACATGTCAAGAATGTCCTGCCTTATTCACAGTTTCTTAGACTTCGCAGGTTATGCAGTGAAGAGGATGATTTTGCTGAGCAGACCCAAATAATGCAGTTTCTTTTTTTTTTTTTTTTATATCAACAGGGGATACCCTAAAAGCACAGTGGACAGAGCACTCTCCCAGGTCAGTAACATGCCCCATAACCTTGTCCCCCGCAGGAAGGATGCTGTCACACAAGAACATTGGCGAATTCCACTAGTGCTTCCTTTCCATCAGAGCACACCTTCTCTTCACAGGATCATCACCAGTAACTTTCACATTTTGCAAACTGACCCTAACATTGGTGCTTCCTTTTTTAGAACCACCTGTTGCCTCCTACCACTGGCCACCTAACCTGTGGAATCTCCTGGTTAAAAGCAGCCTACCTACTCCTAACAGTTCCTCCCTACCAGGTACCAAACCTTGCAACAGGACTCGCTGCTACACCTGCAAATTTACTTCCAGTGTGACTGAAATTCGGGGGCCTACAGGTGTTTTTCACATTACCAATGCATTCTCATGCACCTCCACTAATGTGGTATATTGTATTCTTTGCAGGAAGTGTACAGCTATTTACATCAGAAAGACTGGTAGGCACCTTGCTGACTGTTTCAGGGAACATTACAGAGCAGTCAGGAATGGTGACACTGCTAAACCCATTGTATTCCACTTTATCTCCAGGGACCACAGTGTCAATGACCTTTCTGTTTGTGTCCTGCAGCAGGGCTTCTGGGATCCTGACCATAGAAAAAACATGGAAGCCAAGCTGATCATCCACCTTGGCTCCCAGCAGCCGTCTGGTTTAAATGATAGACTTATTTTCCACTAACATCTTTCAGCCACCCTTTATTTTCCCTAAAGTCTGTTTGTATCTGTACACATTTAATTTATTTTTCATTTTCACCATAAATCTCAATCTCTGTCTCCTTCCTGCACATTTGTCACCCTTCAGCCTTCTTATTAGGCCCTGTTAATAAGTCCTCACCTGGGGACTTCTCTAGCTCTTTCACTCCTATTATACTTTATCTTTCCCATCATCACCTTTTTGTTTCACAGATTCTCTCTTAATCTTGCCATTTATCACTTCTTCTCCCTGAGCCTCCCCTTTTTTCTTTATATATTTATATATATATATCCCTCATTTTACCTCCTCTCTACACTAACCTTGTTTTTTTCTCTTTTAGATATTTCCTGAAGAAGACCTAAGTTTAAAACACATATTTTTAACTTTATTTTCTATTTTCAGCGTGCATTTAATATAACCATTTGTTTTGCTTTCAGTTGTATAGCCCCTTTCTTTAAACCTTTTAAACAATTCATCAGCTTGTTTGTTGAACTCTATATCCTCAGTACAGTTTCTTTGAATTCCGATTAGTTGTCCATAGGGGATTGATTTTTTTGAGTTTATGTAGATGGCAACTGTCATTTCATAAAAGTGAATTGGTAGAGGTTTGCTTTCTGAAGCCTTTTGTGCTTATTTTGCTATCACCTCATTGCCCATCAGTGTGATGTCCAAAAATCTATTAATGTCTTATGTATGGTTGAGTTGAATCTGAGATTTAAGATATTATCATTTAGCCATTTTACAAACTCTTCTGCTCTCTCCATACCTCCTGCCCAAATACATAAACAATCATCAATATACAGCCCCCATTTGATGATATATTGATAGTACGGGTTCACATTTTGGTTTAGTAGGCATTCTTGTTCCCACAGTCCCATGAAAAAATGAGCATATGAAGGGGCCATAGAGGCCCCCATAGCTGTTCCACAAATCTGGGCATAACATTCATCATTAAATTCAAAGTAACTGTGGTTAAGCACAAACTCTAAGGCCTTTATCAAAAATGTCACTCGTGCATATGTCTCTCTTTGATCACGTACCAAAAAGTGCTTTGATGCCTCAATTCCATCTATGTGATGAATTGAGGTATAGAGTGCCTCTACATTGATACATATTCACATATATGTCGGTTCCCATTTAATACATCCAAACTTTTGTATGGTATCACCTGTATGACTCAGGTATGATGGTAAGGTTTTCATATTGTACTGAAGAAACAGGTCAACAAACTCGCTTAAATGTTCAGTGACTGAGCCTACCCCTGAAATGATCGGCCTCCCTGTAGGTTCTAATAGTTTTTTGTATATCTTAGGTAGGTAGTACAGAGTGGGAATTATTGGAAAATCACAGTAAAGGTATTTAAATTTGTTATTGCTTATATTCCCACTCTGTACTGCCTGATCCAACAGCCCACATAATTCTTCTCTGTACTGTAAGGTAGGATTACTCCTTAACTTCTTGTAGTTATTGACATCAAACAACAACTTTTAAGCCATTCCCTTTTATTTCTTATGGTTCATTAAAACAATATTCCCACCTTTGTCAGCATTCTTAATGACAATACTGGGTTCACTAGATAATTGTTTCAATGCTGTTCTTTCTGCATAGGTTAAATTTTTAACCTCATTCTTTCTTTCAGACTTGTCCAGCAGCTCTCTTACCTTAAATAATACAGTATTCTCGAAGACACTAATACTATTATTAAATGTTAAAGGGATACAGTCAGAACTGCATTTGAATAAAGCATCCAGCATCGTATTAAATTCTGCTGTTCTTATTTCTGGTGGACTACTGTCTTGATCCCTGGATTCTGAAATGAGTTCCAAAAGTCCATTTAAGTTAGCTTCAACAGCACTGGCTGACATGGAACCTTCTCTCATTTCCATTCTCCCAAAATTTTGCAACATAATTTCATTCGGCAAAATTAAATCCAAACTCTCATCAGGTCCAAGCTCCTGCTGTATTAAATCTTCAGTATAGCCCATGTTAGCTGTTTCTGATTTGTTGTAGCCGGCAAAGAAATACTTTAACTTTATTTTCCAAAATAATTTAAACAGATCTATAAAGATCTGGAAACGACCAACAGAGGGCGATGGTACAAAATGTAAGTCTTTACTCGGGAGAGAATATTGTGAATCACTTAAGGTGAAATCACTCAGATTCACTATTTGTAACTCTGTTTTCTGGAAATCCTCAGTGCATATGTTTTGTTTTGTGAGTTTTCTTCCTCCTCTCCTTCCCCTTCTAGTTCTTCTTCTGGTACTATATCTGTTGGCACAGTCTCTTTGCTCAGAAAAGGTTGTGCTGTGGTTTTTGAGGTTAAATCTATAGTTCTGTTTTACTGCTTTTCTTCTGTGCTACCTTGTCTGCTGTTTTAGATCCTGTATTTCTATTAGCAATTTTACTTTTGTCTTGGGTCTTATTTTTATTCCTTTTGCCAAACCTTCTTTCCTGCGATCTCCCTCTACTTCTTGGCCGATTATCTTTTTGAACCGTGCAGAGGCTCCCTGAACTATAATCCCCAGCATCTTGTAATCATTTTGTTTGTTTTCTATCAATCACTTCTTTCTCATGCTTCTTTATTTTGTTTTTCAAACTCTTATCAAGCTGATAGCAATCTTTATGGTTCCTGTATCCTGCAAATTCTATTTTTGCTGCTTTCAGTTCTGCCTCTAATTCTTGGCAGTTCTCAGTATCCTCATCAATTACTGGCTGTGTGTATGCTAACGAGGCTGCTTCTGAGATTCTTAACCAGGCATCTTTTCTTTTAAAGTTGTCTAGACCACAGGAAGGTATTGTCATAACCCTCAAACCTCGTGGTGCTTGTTTCCTATCTTGATAAGTCTCTAGAGAGGTTATATTGTAACTGACATTTATCTCTTTTATTAGTAAACGTTCAAGTCTGAGGAATGAAATTTTAATGTTACCTTCAGTGTCAGTAGCTTTTGCCTTGGCCTTTGTTCCCCCACTTGCTCGACTTTCTAAATTGCAACGTAGTTCTTGTTTACATTCCAACAATGGTATTATGATTTCCAAACAAAAACTGTCATCTTCTCCTTGTGTACCACTAGTTCCAGGTTGTGCCTCAGATATAACTAGCCAAATCCTGAGTGAATATTCAGAAGTTCTCTTTCATTCAAGAAAGCTCACTTTTTCTTTTAATGCTCACAATGTCCTCCGGCTTTTAAGCTCTTCAAGCTCTCTGATTACCGTTTGGCTCTTTTCTGGCTCCCGGACATCTACTAGACGGCAGGATTCTCCATTCAAACTCCTGTTCAAGGTGATCAAGTGGTGCGAGAGATGTGCAAAACGTAGCCCTCATAAAAACAGTGGTATGCAGTTCAAATAATGGTTCACCCTCCAAAGCAATGCTCAGGCAGTTCGCAGTCAGCAAGCAAAGTGCCAATTTAAATAAAACAAAGAAACTCAGACTGCGCTCAGCATACGAGGGTTCACAGCAAAGGGGTGGCTACCCCACACATAAATGCAAACAGTTCCAAAGATTTTGCACTCATATGAACCACAAAAAGGAATTTTAAACAACAAATTGTTGTATTGAATATATCCACCTTGTGAGAGCCTCTAGCGCCTCGACTTTGTCTGCTGTAGAAAACTTGTATTTATTTATTTGTTATGGTATCTTATTTATCCTAAATTTTAATATAGATACAGTGTATCCCAATTATGAAGAACCTGTCTAATGAACAATAGAATGGAAATCAATAAGAAACTGTAGCTAATAATGAATTAATGATTAAAATGAAGTTATAACCTCCAGTACATACTTCTCTTTCAGCATAAGATAATTTATTTTTGTTTAATTGTGTTTCAGTAATAGTGTGATACATATGAAACATAAAGTGAATAAATTTAAAAGTTAGGACAAACCGATTTATTTTGTATATGAGTTTCAAACTCTGTTATTTAAAGGTGATTGGTTGTTTAATTGTGATGTCACAACTTTTGTAATGTATTTAAGAATGCACTGATGACCAGGATGTAAAACACCCCCTTGAAGGCACTAAGCCGAGATGCTAGGGGCTCTCACAAGGTGGATATATTCAATACAACGATTTGTAGTTTAAAATTGCTTTTTGTGGTTCTTTATGTGGTTCATATAAGCGCAAAATCTTTGGAACTGTTTGCATTTATATATTAGCCAGGCGAATTTCAGGAAGCTCATTCTCGAGGCATCCATACAGAATCAATAAAACACAATGTCAGCTAGGAGAGACAATCCAGTCTCAGTGAGAAAGGCATGGCAGGCTGTGAAACCACTGTCATGTAGAAGGTGGGACATTTCATTTCCTGTGCATTTGGGCAGGCTGCAACTTCTTCCCCTTTTGGTGCAAGGTATCTTGTTTTCAGAGGGGGAGTTGCTTCCTAGTCCTACATAAAAAGTACTTGTCCTTTGGCCTTGTACTGTAACTACTCACTCAATATAGAGGATAATGTATAGTCTGCAATCCATAACAAGTGTACGTATTCATCAAGAGGTTGCCATGGTGACAGTTTGAACCTCGGGAGTGCAGCTCGTGAGGTTTGTTGCCATGGCAACCTCGAGACAATTACATACGCTTGGCATGGATTGTAGACTATACATTATGTCTTATAGTGTACGGTCTGCTAGCAAAAATTTAAAGAATCCTTTATGGGCATATTTGGGAGTCTTACTTGATGTTTTTTTTTTTGCTGTGCTGATTTCCTTTGCTCCCGCTCTCACAGCTGTGGCTGCTTCCCAGTAGTGTAACGTGCATGCGCTAGAGTGTTCCATGTTGTTATGCTGCAGTAGCTACATCACTAGTGCAGCATAACAGCTATGATGACGTAGCTGCTACAGTATTACAACTCTGTACAAGTGATGGATTTTTAGATATGACAACGTTCCACCATACTCTATAATCAAATTATTGTTGAAGATAGTACTGTTACTGTCCTATTATCACCTAACCCCCCAATAATCATTCTCAACACGTACTATCATATTCCAGGCAGCAACTACCCAGACAGAGACAGAGAGAGAGAGAGAGAGAGAGAGAGAGCATGCGATTGTCTTTGCTAGGATTTTTAGCATTAAGAGCTGTTTAATCCTAGGCAGTCACTTGTTCGAGATTCAGCTATCAAATACTATTAAGTGCATTAGAACATTAGTTGTCAAGAACTTCTCTTGCCTTGATGAAATTACCCTTTGGTTATCAGCTCTATGAAACTTGAATACACAGCGTTCATCTGGTCCTTACACTCTGAACTATTATTGTAGCGGTTCCCAAGATTTAAGAAGCTGTGACCTTTATAGTGCTTGGTCTCAACATACATAAGCCCCCATCCCCAGTGGAGTGGTGACAATTATCCCAACTGGTAGTTTGCCGGAGGTGCCAAGTATACCACTGTATAGTAACTGAAGTCATGCATATGTTGAAAGCAGTACGCAGTGAGGGTAGCTTGTTAGTCTGGTAAGGAATTCAGGGCTTTAGGGTAGGAGGCTGTGGGTTCTGGTCCCATCCCAGCCTTTCACTTGCACAGTAGCCTGCAGCATGTCGCCGCCCATCCATGCTTCAGTAACCATAACATAGGGTAGAAGGCAGAAGCAGCATCGAACTGAAAATGTGAGGTTTCATCCCAGTTGGGCTATTTTGGGGAAACAAATGGCCAAAAAGAAATATCCAGGAAGGCAGCAAAGTCTAGTGCTTAGAGCACTGAGCTCAGTATCAGGTCACCACACCAGATCAAATCTCAACCACCACAGCCACTGACTCACACTGTGCTCATCCTTCAGCTCAGCAGCAGATCCCTTTACTTCTCAAGCACACAAAGGACTCAAGAAGGCTAGCATAACCAAAGGGACACAGTAACTCAACATATAACCATAAGCCATACTATGATATGAATCATCTTAAAGACATCTGTTTAAAAATTAAAAAAAGAAGTTGAATTTAAAATCACAGTGCTTTATTTTGCTGAACATTTGAGAAACTCAAATGTGGTGTGGGAATTGGCAATCGGCTATGCAAAATCAGAAAATGGGAGCATAGCTCAGCTAACACAAGACAGTTACTCTCTCTTTTTTTCCAGTTCTCTTTCCCTCCTGGTCACTGGCCATTGGAACTCCATCAGTGCCCAGATATTCTCACCCTGTCTTAAATCCGCCTAACCTTGGAACCCCCCTGGAGCTCCAACCTACCTACAACACATCCCCAGGCAACCCCTTGGCTTGTACCGCCAGAGGCAGGGCTGCCTTCTGCTCCTTAATGCTTCCTTAAAATTATTGAATCACCTGAGGGGTAAAGAAAGGAGGCATTGGGGACCCAATAGGGTAAGATCCAGAAGACATGGCCAGCACCTCCGCAGCCATCACCTGAGACCAGAAGCCCAGCCACAAAGCCAGAAAACTGAGCTGCCCTTAATCAGTGCTCTTAAGCTCCACTGCAGCAGAAGACTCGGCCCCCAGATGGATGGCACCTCTGCAGCCACCACCTGAGACCAGAAGCCCAGCCACAAAGCCAGCAAGCTGAGCTGCCCTTGACCAGGGCTCTTAAGCTCAGCTGCAGTGGAAGACTCAGCCCCAGGACAGACGGCACCTCCACAGCTGCAGCCAGAGACCAGAAGCCCGGCCAAAAAGCCAGTAAGCTGAGCTGCCCTTGATCAGGGCTCTTCAGCTCCACTGCAGTAGAAGACTCAGCCCCGAGATGGACGGCACCTCCACAGTCACTGCCCGAGATCAGAAGCCCAGCCACAAAGCCAGCAAGTTGAGCTACCCCTGACCAGGGCTCTTAAGCTCCACCACAGCGGAAGACTCGGCCCCCGGACAGATGACATCTCTGCAGCCGCGGCCCAAGTCCAAAAGCCCGGCCACAAAGTCAGCAAGCTGAGCTGCCATTGACCAGAGCTCTTAAGCTCTGCTGCAGTGGAAGACTAGGCCCCCGGATGGAAGATACCTCCACAGCCACCGCCGGAGACTAGAAGCTCGGGCACAAAGCCAGCAAGCTGAGTTGCCCTTGACCAGGGCTCTTAAGTGCCACCATAGCGGAAGACAGCCCCCAGATGCATGACACCTCCACAGCCGCCACCCGAGACCAGAAGCCCAGCCACAAAGCCAGCAAAGCCAAGCTGCCCTTGACCAGGGCTCTTAAGCTCCACTGCAACAGAAGACTTGGTTTCAGTACGGCGCCTCCGCAGCTGCCACCTGAGACCAGAAGCCTAGCCACAAAGCCAGCAAGTTGAGCTGCACCTGACCAGGGCTCTTAAGCTCTACCGCAGTGGAAGACTCAGCCCCCGAATGGACGGTACCTCCACAGCCACGACCCAAGACCAGAAGCCTGGCCACAAAGCCAGTAAGCTGAGCTTCCCTTTTAACCAGGGCTCTGCTGCAGTGGAAGACTAGGCCCTCGGATGGACGGTACCTCCACAGTCACTGCCCAAGACTAGAAGCCTGGCTACAAAGCCAGAAAGCTGAGCTGCCCTTGACAAGGGCTCTTAAGCTCCACCACAGTGGAGGACTTGGCCCCAGTACAACACCTCCGCAGCCACCACCCAAGACCAGAAGCCTGGCCACAAAGCCAGCAAGTTGAGCTACCCTTGACCAGGGCTCTTAAGCTCCACCACAGCAGAAGACTCAGCCCCCGGACAGATGACACCTCTGCAGCCGCGGCCCAAGTCCAAAAGCCCGGCCACAAAGTCAGCAAGCTGAGCTGCCATTGACCAGAGCTCTTGAGCTCTGCTGCAGCGAAAGACTAGGCCCCCGGATGGAAGATCCCTCCACAGCCACCGCTGGAGACTAGAAGCCTGGGCACAAAGCCAGCAAGCTGAGTTGCCCTTGACCAGGGCTCTTAAGTGCCACCATAGCGTAAGACAGCCCCCAGATGCATGATACCTCCACAGCCGCCACCCGAGACCAGAAGCCCAGCCACAAAGCCAGCAAGCCAAGCTGCCCTTGACCAGGGCTCTTAAGCTCCACTGCAACAGAAGACTTGGTCTCAGTATGGCGCCTCCGCAGCCACCACCTGAGACCAGAAGCCTAGCCGCAAAGCCAGCAAGTCCAGCTGCACCTGACCAGGGCTCTTAAGCTCTACCACAGTGGAAGACTCAGCCCCCGTATGGACGGTACCTCCACAGCCACCACCCGAGACCAGAAGCCTGGCCACAAAGCCAGTAAGCTGAGCTTCCCTTTTAACCAGGGCTCTTATGCTCTGCCGCAGTGGAAGACTAGGCCCTTGGATGGACGGTACCTCCACAGTCACTGCCCAAGACTAGAAGCCTGGCTACAAAGCCAGAAAGCTGAGCTGCCCTTGACAAGGGCTCTTAAGCTCCACCACAGTGGAGGACTTGGCCCCAGTACGGCACCTCTGCAGCCACCACCCAAGACCAGAAGCCTGGCCACAAAGCCAGCAAGCCGAGCTGCCCTTGACCAGGGCTCTTAAGCTCTGATGCAGCAGAAGACTTGGCCCCCAGATAGACGGCACCTCTACAGCCACTGCCTGAGACTAGAAGCCTGGAAACAAAGTCAGCAAACCAAGCTGCCCATGACTAGGGCTCTTAAGCTCTGCCGCAGTGGAAGACTCAGCCCCCTGGTGGACAGCATCTCTGCAGCCACTGCCCAAGACCAGAAGCCCAGCCACAAAGCCAGCAAGGTACGGCACCTACCGCCAACCAATTGGATCACAAGCCCCTCTCCACAGTCTGCTCTGACTGACACAAATACCTGACTCTGCTTCAGCCGCTTGGTGCTTCTTTTTACAAAATCGTTTTTGTTCAAATCTTCCATTGCCTGTGTACATCTACTAGAAACTGTTAAAATAATCAGATTTAAAGTACTGTTTTAGCCTGAATTTATTGAGTACAGTTTAAAGTGTTACAACTCCTTCACAGATTTAAATTTAGTCTGCAGTCTAATTTTCTCTCCTCTCTGCCACTTTGGTGCCTAAACCCTCCTTTGTCTTGCTAATCAGACCCCCTACTGTTTCTGTCTGCCCTCTTTTGTCTGCACCTGCATTTAAACCCCATCCGGTTCTCTCTCCCTAGCCAAGCTGCTCTTTACCAGGGCTCTTAGGATCTGCCGTAGCGGAAGACTTGGCATCTGGATGGACGGCACCTCCACAGCTGCCACCCGAGACCAGAAGCCCGGCTACAAAGCCAGCAAGGTTTGGCACCTAGTTATCCTGTTGACGCTGCATGCTGGCTTCCCACCTGCCCACCGTATCCGGACTCTCCTACTTGTACTTAACTAGTGTCACCTGACGGAAGATTTTTTTTCCCCTAACAGCCTGATTCCCTATTGGCTCCTTATAGAATCTCACTGCTAGAGGGACCCTCTGGCTGTGCCCTGGTGCCCTTTTCTGTATTACATCCTCCCCGTGGCACCACATCTCTCTGAATGCTGTCTCCACTTTGTACTCTCGTTCTAAACATGCTTTTACTACCTCTTCATTCACCACTTCATCTGCTACTATTAATGATCTTAATACTGATTATCTTCCCCTGTTCCCACTTCCCTAAGGCCATACCTCACAGCATATCGCTTATGCAACCTGTTGATTTCTCGGCCCCCTATACAGGCACACCAACGTTCACTCCTGCCTTGTTTCATTTCCACTACCCACATTACCTCTGCTCTCTTGTGCCTGTATAACCACCTGGTCTGACTTGATCATCATCATCCTGCAGCTCACCTCAACTCCTTCACAACTCATGCCCCCACCCAGACATGACAGTCACCCCTCCTGCAAGCCATCTAAAAGCTGCTGGGATAAAAATTTAATTTTACTGCTGCTTCTCCTATCTGAAGGGGAAGTACACCCTAATCCTGGCCTACCCATGGCTAACACAACTACCCCTGCAGAACCCTTCTCCATCCTCCTAGTCCTCCCAAAGAGCTTAAAATTATCCACCTGAACATCAGTAGCCTCATAACCAAACTCTCTTGTTGCAGACAATGGTCCATGCCTATACCCCAGACATAATCATCATCTCCAAAACCTGGCTGACAGAACATATTTCTAACCAAACTCTCTCTATCCCTGGCTACACAATCACTTGTAAGGACAGGGATGGTAGGCGTTGAGTTGTGGCCATAAATATCTCCTACTCCTTCCAATATACTATCTTGCTCACTACCTCTGCACCTTCCTCTCATGAGGCAATCCTCCTAAAACTTTCACTGCCTTTCACTACTCCACTCTTCATAGCCGGGGTCTATTGTCACCCCGGGGCAACACCCATCTCAAGTAACTGACCTTATCAAGAAACTAATAGCCCTTGCCCACACTGGCAAGCTGTATATCTTGAGTGATTTAAACATCAACTGGCTGGCCCCTTCCCTCTCCAAAGTTCACTCCAATATTGAATCCCTGAACCTCTCCCAACTAATTCGGGAACTAACCCGGTTAAATAATAAAACACATAATCATTCTCTCTTGGACCTTGCCCTCACATCACACCCCCACAGGATAGTGGCCTCCAGTCTCTTTCCTGATGCCATAAGTAACCATCATATGATTTATGTGGTAAGTAAGATACATAGGCTTAAGATCCCACATAAAATCCTCCTAACTCATTCTTACTCCTCACTCGATCTTCTCCCCCTTCATCTTGACCTTATGCACTTGGACTGGACCTCACTGTCTTCAGGCTCCTTGATTGATGCTGCCCTCCAGATTTTCAGTGACAAGTTCCTCCATATTTGGAACTGTCAAGCCCCTTTACGTAAAACAAGAGTCCGTGGAAATCACCTACCTTGGGTGACCCCTGAGCTCTTGGCATGTCAAAGAGCTCGAGACTTAGCATGGCACCAGTATAAAGCACCCAGCCACTCTAGTGACCACCAATGATATAGGGAGCTCTGCAATGCATGTACTAAAGCAATCCACCTAGCCAGGTGTGAGCACTTTCACTCTAACTTCCAAGCCAATACTAATAAACCGTTCAAGTTTTGGAAGGTTGTCCAGTCCCTCTTCTCCCCTGTTACTAAACCCCCCACTCCCATCCTCAAGCAAAACCTCTCCATTATCTCTGAACCCATGGCTGTTGCTGAGTGCTTTAATGCTCACTTTATGATCTGTGCCTTGTCACTCCTGTCAGCTCCTCCTGCACCCTGTAAGTTTCCCTCTATCCCTCCCCATCCACCTTCTGCTACCATCATCACCTGTGCCTCCTCCTTCACTCCCACCCTGGCCTCCTTACACTCTACCCTCCTCCCCCTTCTCCCCTCTCCTCATCTTCTACAGCCACCTCATCTACTACCACATCTCCTTCTCTCCTATCACTCTTGCCAATACCTTGCAGGCACTTCTGTTTATTTATTCCTTCCAAAGGTCCTCGCCTGATGGCTTGGACCCTAAGCTCCTCTCGCTTTCTGCTCCAGCTATCATCTACCCTCTATCTCTCTTACTAAACCTATCCTTTGCATCCATTGCTGTCCCTTCAGCTTGGAAGCTTGCAGTCATGTTCCCCCTACCTAAGGGAGGTGACTCCACTTCCCCTAGTAACTATTGCCCTATCTCTCTCTCTCTCTCTCTCTCTCTCTCTCCCTCCTACCTTAGCTAAACTACAAGAACATATTGTCCTTGATTAATTCTCTTCCTTCCTCACTGACTCTGCCTTCTTCACTCCCTTCCAGTCTGGTTTTAGGAAAAATCACTCCACTTCCACCTCCCTCCTAAGATTGACTGATGCTATCTCCACTGGTATGGACAATGGCCAAATTACCTCTGCCATCTTTGTCGATTTGGCCAAAGCCTTTAACATGGTCTCACACCCACTTCTACTGAGTAGTCTCACTTTTGCTGGCCTCTCCCCCCTCTGCCACAAACTGATTCAATGCCTATCTGTCTGGTAGGTCGCAATCGATCCACATTGCCGATGCCACCTCCCCCCCTGCCCCTAAGCACAGGGGTCCCACAGGGATTGGTGCTTGGATCGCTTCTTTTCTCAATCTTCCTAAACGACCTCCCACAGACTTGCGTGTCATCCTGCATACATATGTATGTGGATGACACAGTAATATATACAACTGTCAAATCTGTCTCTGATGTCACTACCAGGCTTCAGTTTGACTTCACTAATGTCCAACTGTGGCTTAGAACTCATCAACTTTTCCTAAATGCCAAGAAGGAAGTCTCCATGACCTTTGGCACAAGGCAGAGATTCGCTAGGCTAACCTACCTGCCCACTTTCCACACCCTTGATGGGACTGTACTAGAGGACATCTCCTGCTTTAGATACCTCAGTTTCTGGGTCGACTGGTATCTCAACTTCTCAGTACATATCGATGCCATTCTGACAAAACTACGGCCCAAACTTGGTGCCCTATACAGAAACCGTAGCTGTAGCCCGCTTACGGTCAGGCGTGAATTAGTACTGAAGATGATCCTACCTATATCTGACTACTGTGACATAGTCTACAGTGCTGCCCCTCAGTCCTCCCTAGCCAGATTAGATACCCTTTTTAATTCCTTCTGTCGCTTTGCCCTTGACGCCCCTTCCCTGACTCACCACTCTGAGCTCTATCACTCTCTGAATTTTCCTACTGTAACTAACAGATGAACACTCCATGACACCAAATTCATCTCTAAATTTTGGCTTGGCCCTCTCCCTTCCTATATCTCCTCCTCCTTATCCACTTCTCTTCCTTCCCTATACTCCTTAAGATCCTGTGACTCAAGGACCTTGACAATCTTTCACTGCTCAACAGCATCTGGCCAAATTGTCTTCTCCTATTGCCTCCCTAAATTATGGAATCTGCTACCTCCACAAATTCATCACTCCTCCATTATACTCACTCTCCTCAGCCCTAACAAACTACCTAATCACCAACTGTGAGTGCAGCTGACCCCCGTCTGCCACTGTCACTAGCTACCTTCATCTAATTTTCTCACCATTGGTTAGTTGTAACTGTCCTTCCTTCACTACTGCCTGCCCCTCTATTCATCTACTTCGCACTTATTGCTGCTTAGCACTTTCTGGCACCTGAATGCCAATCTCAGCCTATAGGGCATTGCTCTTTCCATGGTTCCCCTAATTTAATTATGTCCCATTGTATAATGTATCCTTCTGTATTTGTCCTCATATTTACTGCTCTGCATTATAGTTAATGTAACTACTGTTGACTCTGTATGTTCATAAAGCTGTATCGATTCTGCTGTATCCCACTACCCCTTCCCCCAGGACGTGCCATGAGATGAGCATATTGTTGCTCAGTGTACCTTCCTGATGAAACATTTCAATAAATAAATAAATAAAAATAAATAAAGATCCAACAGTTGGCATGGTGCTGGAGTACGCCATCTATCCAGTGGCCAGCATGTTTCCGTGTTCTGTGTTGTTACTTCCCTGTGCCCCCCAGTAGTGAATGTGGATGAGCGATGCCATCTAAGGGGAGGTGCACATCCTCCCATGAGTACCACACTGATGTCTGCATGTCCTTCCTCCCCCATATGTGCAGGGCTGTCAGCTTAATATTGCCCAGCCACCACTGGGAGGCATACTGTTTCTGGAGCCCTCAATCCTCCCCTCCTCAGAGAAGGTGAGCTGTCATTGGATGCTTGAACCTTCTCCTCCCCCCTGGCCGACCCCAGCCACCTTAGGCTCACTCCCAAACCCAAGTTGTCAGTGTGACATGAGGTGTGGCATCCAATACCTCAACCCTCAGCACCACCAGGCCAGTGGTTACTCTCTCTGAACTGGTTGCTACCCGTACCCACCTGACATTTACCTGTCTACTTCCTGGCTCCATGTATGAGGTCACCCTTAGTGCATGAGTCTGAGGAGAGCAAGCTGATCTCTGATGTTGTCTGCAGTGTTGTGCTGAATTACTTATTTTGGGAACTTGGAGGTTCCACTTCCAGCATGAGTCGTTGGTGTGATCACGACTCTCACCTCAGGCCCTCAGCTTGAACCAAACCACGTAATTCCCAACCCCCACCCCAAAACTATCACCACCAAGTGCAAGTGCTTTCTCCTTAAAGCTTCTTCTGGCCTTGCCTCCTTAACCACTCAGACACAGCACTTACAAAACTGGCTGATCAGTACCCTTTTTGTTTGAAAATATGCTTCACTTTTCTGTTATGACAAACTGTCATAACAAGAAAGTGGAATGTCTTTTCAAACAAAAAAGGGACAGATCGGCCAATTTAGTAAATGCTGTGTCCGAGTGGTAAAGGAGGGCAAGACCAGATGTGGGCTCATGAACTTTCAGGAGAAAGCATTGTTTGAGGGCCGTGGTTGGGAACTATAGGCATCTTGGTTCAGGTTGGAAACATGGAGCAAGAGTCACAGTCATGCCAATGAATCATACTGGAAGCCTTGAACTTCTGAGTCTGAACAGAAAGTAATTCTGTATTGCAATCAGCCAGTATGCAACATGCAAGATGAAACCAAATTCTTAACAATTGTAAAACATATCCCCCCGTCATAACTTTTACAAACCTTTAATTATTTTAATGTTGCTGACTACCTGGCTCAGGCTGTAGTTTGTGAGTACTCTTCATAAGTGGCATTGCAATGCTGCTTACTCCAGTAACCTTCTGCCTTAGGCTCTGCTCCAGCCTGCAACCACTTTCTTCCTCCACTGTCTGGGTAATTTTCTCTGTGCGTAGGTTGGGACTTGGGAGGGGTGAGCTAGTACACCACTAGGGTTGTGGTGGTGTGTGGGTTCAGGCTGGTGGTGGGCTCGCTGCCTACCCTGCCTCATGATGCTATGTTAAGCCCTTAGGCTTCTGTCTCCTCTCTCAGGCAACATGCTCCTGCAGGCTGCAAAGTCAGAGAAAAAGCATTCCTAGGTGCTCTCCCTTTTTAACTGCTCGCTCAAAGAGAAGCATCTAAGGACAGGATTGGCTGACATTTTTGGATTGGCAGCAAGTTCTGTTAGTATGACCCTCTCCCCTCCCACACAGCATGAAAAAGGACACACACACACTAGACAACAGAAAGTCCTCTTATCTTTATTTAGCAGTAATTACAGGCATAAACAAACTCTTGCCTGAGTCGGTACAGCTGCAGTCGAGGACACAGTGGAACACGGCACTGTCTGCTGTGTCCAAGATGGCCACCAGAGTTCCATGTGCATGCAAGGTTGGCGGCGATGGACAGAGAACTCTGGTGGCCATCTTGGACACAGCAGACAGTGCCGGTAGTTCCACTGGTACCAATGGACAAAATGATATGGTGAACGTGCAGTGACTGCTGTTCACCTCCACTCTTTAAAAAGTCCATTCGCTATCAGGTAAGCTCCCTTTTCTCTACTGTGATCACAAGATGTCTGCAGGGCTCCACCCACTGCAGCCATAAAAATTTAGCAGCTCAATGATATACTGGATTAAGTGGTTATTGTGCTATGGAAAAGAAAGTGTGATGCTGGTATTGCCAGCTGTGCATATCATGGTAATCTTTTAAGCAATAAGGCATGACCAGGGGTTAGATTAACAGTCTGTTAATCACCCCCAGAGGTGTAATGTGGCACGAGGTGCAGCCAAGTGCCATATTGCTCCTAGGGGGTGATTAACTGACTGTTAATCTAACTCCTGGGAGTGCCTTATTGCTATTATAAAAAATGGTTCCAAAAGAAATGTGTTAAAAGTTTACTTTTTGAATGTTTTCCTCATTTAGAGGGAGATTTTTAATAAAATAGTTCTTCCACCAACAGTTTAAGAATGCTGGTTCAAAATCAGAATGCATCATTCCACACATTCAGTAGTGCAAGAGGATGGAATGCTGACAGGAAGAATCCATGTGCCATGGTGATCAGGCTGTACATGACAGTATAACATGGATTAATGTAAGGCTGTTGGAATCCTAACAGCCAATTAGATTGCAGAATTTCTGAGAGCCTTTTTATAATTATACTGGTATACCATGACATACCTAGTTACAGTATTACTGTGCCCAGTGTGACCATCTTGAACTTTTCCTTTTCAATCTGTTTATTCAGATATCTTAGATCTAAAATGGGTCACCAATCCCCATTTTTCTTGTGGCTCAGGAAGTATCTTGAAAACAGGCCCTTTTCCCCACTGTGAGGTAGGGATGTTTTCTACTGCTTTTGCTTCCAACAGCCTCTTTACTTCCATTTTCTGCAGAATTCTTTCTGTTGGTGTATGGGCTGGGATGTTTTGGGAATTCTGCAGTTTTGGAAAGCTTTTGAATTGTAGGGATAAGTGCTGACCCACTACTTCCAAGACCCACATGTCTGTGGTGATTTTTAACCATTCCTGAAAGTAATATGTCAGCCTTCCCCCTAATGGGAATGGTTGACTGTTAACCTGGGCAGAGTTGTCAGAGGTTTTGTCTTGGCTATAGCTTGGGAGCTGGTGGTGCAGCACATTTGGAGCACCTCCTACCTCTGCCTCTGTAGTAACCTCATTGGGGTTGGTACTCATAAGGGATACAGAGTTCCCCCTACCCCACTTCCCCTTCTGTAGGACCTGTAGGAAGTGGAAGACTTTCCTTTTTCAGTGCTATTTTTATAAGCGGATTTGTATTCATCCACTTTTTTCATGCATGCCTTTGATTTGTCACCAAATAAGGAATTTTACTCAAAGGAGAAACCAATGGCTTTAGTCTGGATGTCCTGGGTAAGGATGGCAGCCCTTATCCAGGCAAACCTCCTCAATGTCAATCCATGGGCTGAGATCTGTGAAGCTGAGTCATTGGTAGGGGAAAAATGGGCAGACTGGGTGGGCCATGCGGTCTTTATCTGCTGTCAAGTTCTGTGTTTCTATGGTGTCAACAGCCATATGGAACTGGTATTTAGTGGCAACCAGGGATGACTTTGCTGTGCAGCCAGATCCTGTGCCACCTCACCATCAACCTTATCAGTCAGTGTCAGCACTGCTTTCCACATTGCTTTTTGGTACTGAGCTGTATATGCCAAATAAGTTGCCTGCCTCAGTAGTAGGGAAGCTGTTGTGTACACATTTTTGCCATGGTACAGTGCCCCTTGCTACAGTGAAGGCTTCTATAAGGAACTTCTGTTATAGTGAACATTTGTAATGGCTACCATTGTTATGTAATTTGGCTTATTAACACCTCACTATAGTGAACAATAGCTATAGTGAACAAATTGGCTGGTTCCACATGTGTTCCTTATAAAGAGGGACCAATGTGTCCAGTTCTAAAATTATCATAAAGTTCTGTCTCCAGGGTATCATACTCTGGCAGGATGACGCATGTTTAAAGCATCCCTGATCGATTCCTTTTGATTGAACCAACATTGGACATTATTAAAGTTATGATGAAGAGACTGTTCCAACAGAATCTATGGCCTTAGAAATTCAAAGGAAGAATCACTACAGGAATTAATAGTTAATCTAATCAATGATAAACTAAGCCTGGATATAGTGGTTAACGACTTTTCCATAATAAAAAGAAATACAGACTTAGACAGGAACATTATTGCAGATAATGTTGATATATTTTTTTTCCTCTGAGAGGGTTACTTATTATGTTTGGAGAAATCTTTCAGGTATCTTAAGTTTTAACTTAAATGCTGATTTACTGGATAAAAACTCCACAGTTATTGATTCTATCAATCACACTAAGGAATGTCCTCTGTTTGGTGGATCTTATTGAAAAGGATGAGATCTTCTCTTACTTTCTCCATCATTCTCAAGTAACAAAGGGTAATTCATTGGATCAGTCTCAGAACATGAGAAATTCCTTTACTGTGCCAATTACAAATAGATTTCTGGCCTTAGCCAGTTATAATAACTGACAACTCCAGATCTCTCCAGGGCCTGATTTAATAGAATTAAGAAATCTTTCTAAAGATAATAATATGGATCTAGGCCCTGTAGTGTCCATTGAGAGTTCAACAGCCATTATCCTAGATAATACTGCTCCTTTCTTAATTTCATGGAACATTGCAGGCCTCAGGTCTAAAGTGTAGGATAAGGACTGGCTTGATTATATTCAATCCTTTTATCTTAACTGTTTTCAAGAGATCTGGCATAGTCTGGCAAGATGGGCCGCTGTTCAGGTGACTTATTGACCTCTGTCAAGGCAGGATTTTTCTCTGACATAAAAAGAGTGGACCTGGATCAAAATCACCTGGGGATCCTCCTGATGTTTTCAAGGATTCCATTACTCTTGTTTAATTGCTAGATTCCACCGTGAAGAAATAGGAAGTCATTAAACGACATATGGGATAAATTAACTAACTCAATTAGAACAGCTCAGTTGGATTACCCTAATGCTTACCTTTTACTTACTGGGGATTTTAATGCCAGAATAGGCTCATTTGATGGACTGTGTGATAATTCAATATTAGGTTATATGTATCCAAACATCAATAGAATTAAAAGAGCTACCTCTGATTTGAAATATAACTACAATGGTCATAAATTAATAAAATTCATGAATGATAACTTAATTTATCCTTGAAATGGTAGAACCCCTGGTGATAGTTCTGGTTCACCCTTTTATTTTTCTAATAATGGTTCATCTGTAATAGACTTAGCCCTTTGGTGAGGCCCACCAAATTTCTGGGAAGACCTCTTGGTTGTTAATAGAGTTGAAAGTGATCATTTCCCTATTATCTTGTGCAAAAAAGATTAAGCAGAACAAGATATTTTTCCAATGCCTACTCCCATTTCAATTAGATATTCAAGAAAATTAGAGTGGACATGGATGCTAGAAATACGTGTGATAAATCAAATATCCCTTTTTATAAATTCTTATGATTACTCCATTTCTGATTCTTATTGAATATATAAAAACTTACAATTTATTTTTAATAATATTGAAACAACATTATACAAAGTCATAACTCTTAATTCAAAATTTTCATCTGCTCTGGGATGGTTCGATAAGGACTGTAAAATACAGAAAAGACTTCTTCGGAAAACATCTAGGAAAGCTAAAACAAAACCAGATAAAGCTAGTGCAATTGAATTAACCTTTGCAAGGCTGAGGACTGATATTTCAGCCCAAAAGTCATATACATTCTAATTCTGTTGGCAGCTTAAGGTTTAAAAGTAGCAAACAAAAATTACAGGTCCTTACTAAATTATTCAGCGAACAACAATGGGAAAGAATGCTTGCAGCTATAGCTAACAATGAGACTAAGACATTTTGGCTTCTAGTAGCCAAAGGATGTAAGGGTTGGATAAATGACTTGGCCCATCACATTGAACCAAAAAGATGGGTTGAGTTCTACGGCAGTATGTTGTATGACTCAAGCCTAGAATGTGTATGGAACAGTATGGATAGGAAAGATAAAAAAATTCAACATATCCCATTTTCCAAACAAGAAACTATAAAAGCTATACTCAGTTTTAAATGTAATAAGGTCCTGGGCCCTGATAAAATTTCAGGGAAGTATTTTTATGCATAGCGGAAGATTGGGCAGATTTCCTTGTTCCTTTTTTTCAGTGACTGTATCTGGAGTAATTATATCCCAGACTCCTGGGCCGTCGCAGTCATTATGCCAATACATAAAAAGGGCTCAAGCGAAGACCCTTCCATGTACTGTCCTATAAGCCTTTTGAACATTCTAGGCAACATTTTTGTGAAAATGTTATTGGTAAGACTCAAGGAAGAAATAGAAGTACTGGGGGGTCTTAGCTTCAGCCCAAGCTGACTTTTGAGAACATTTCTCTACATTAGATAATTGTTTTATACTTTCCCACTTAATTTAGAAATACATTGTAGTTAGAAAGCAAAAATTATATCTTGTTTTTGTTGAGTACAGCTCTGCATTCGATACAATTGATAGATCAACTCTATGGCTATAATGTTAAATCATGGTATCTCCCCAGTTCAAGTTAATGGTATTAGAACATTATACTTGAATACATGGGCCCAGATTTGAACCGGAAACACCTTATCAAGTAAGTTAACACCAACAAAGGTGTAAGACAGAGATGTATACTGGCACCAATGTTATTTTCCATCTATTTGAATAACTTACTAATTGAACTACGGGCCTTGAAATCAGACTCTCCCAAAATTGGTACAGACATTTGTTCTTTTGCTTATGCTGATGACCTGGTATTGTGTTCTCTTACTGTTTCAGGTCTTCAGAAAAAACTAGATTTCTTAGCAAAATTCTCTGATTCTTTTTCTTGGAAAATAAATTTGGCTAAGACAAAAGTTATGATCATTGGTGCTAGAAATACCAAGTATCAATGGAAATTGTGTGGTGACTATTTGGAGGTAGTTCCTAGTTATCTGTACTTGGGTATTCACTATTCATATAACAGTTCATGGAATCGACACTTTGATCACATACTTACTAAAACAAATAGAACTATAGGGGTACTGGCAAGATTTAATCATGCCTATGGTGGCCACTCTCTTAGACCACTCCTATATGCCTTGCAAGCAAAATTCAACACACAAACCCTTTATGGGACAGAAATTTTGGGACTTCGCCCCGCCGATCATATAGAAAAAATCAACCATTAAACTCTTAAGGAATGCAATGGGTTGTCAAAAATCAACCCCTGCTTCTTTTGTAAGGGCAGAATTGGGTGTGCCTAAATTGCAAGCATGGGCTGATTCTAGGTTCATTAATTATTGGATTTGAGTGCTAAGCATGCCCGATGAAAGATGGGTTAAAATTTGCTTATTAGAAAAGGAGATCTGGGTGAGCAGGGGCTCAAAACAATTGAATTGGCTTAAACATTTGAACAGACTCCTGGATAAATATTCACTTTCTTTTCTCATGTCATATAGACAACAAAACATGGCTGTAAGTGACCAGTACAGACCTTCTGCAGAAAAGAAAATCTTACAATATCATAGAGATATGGATATGGCCTGTATCACCACATCTAACTATGCCAAATGACACACAAGCAGTATAGACTCACATGGTTTCAAATTTTATTTTGATGTCCTGAATGATCCTGACATTCATAAAACCTATACAAGATTTTAGCTCGAATTGTGCAAATCAAATGTGAAAAACACCCTATATAAGAAATCTACCGACCCCAAGGACACTCTATGTAACTGTGAACAGAAAGAAAAAGAAGATTTGGCACATGTTTTCTTGAGGTGTACTTGGTATACTAAAAGTAGGAACACGTGGATTTTGCCACCGATTGCTGGTATTTCTACCACTAGTGAAACAAAATTAATGCAGGTTCTCCTCTCAACTGAGGATCCCCTCATTATATATCTACTGTGGGAAAATGTGCACATCTTGCTAGAAAAATAAGGATAAAGAAAGTACTCTGACCATAAATATAGTTTTGTAACAGCTTTAGGCACTGCAACAGCTTATGTGACTCATTTTTGTTACATCATTATTTGGTAAGTTTTGCACAATATTATCTGGAAATCTTGTCTTATGTGTATTTAATGTGTTTGTCACTATTTATTATGTCCTCTTTGTATTTTGTGAAAATTGTTTTTTAAAGATTGAACAAATGGGGGTGTGTGGCTTACGCTGGCATGATGGCAGTCAAGGTTTAGCTCAGCTCTCTGGGCATCGTCTTTTAAAGTGATTATTTCTACAGACAAAACTCCAGAAGAAATTTAAAAAAACAATCACGTATGCACTTACATTGATGGCAACCACAAAACCAAAGAATCGGCAGATCAAACTCCTATTTGAAGTCCTGGATGGCCAAAATGAGCAACAGGTGGGACCGGAGCCTCGTACACACAAACAGGCCCTTGCAGCTGCAGAGGAGGAAAGCAGCATGGACACACTGGAATGCTCACTCGCTGGAGTCCCTAGTACACTAGCCACAGTGCAGTCTGAGATGCGATCTGGATTTACCAATTATCATGGCCCAAATGGTCCATCTCCAATCAGTTGTAACCGGACTAGCGGAGACCACGGCATCACATGAGACAAGTATTTTGGAGCTTCAGCAACAGGTTAGAGATTTAGAGGACACGGTGCACTCAGTCTCAAGAGAGCATAGTCACTTAAAAGAGACTGTTACTGATTTGCAAGAGAGGGTGGACGATAAAGAAAATCACTCCAGAAGATCCAACCTGTGTATAGTGGGCCTGCCAGAGGGAACCAAAGGAAAGAGAACAGCTGCAGGAATTCACACATGGCTGGTAAAACATCTTGGTCTGCCCCTGAAGTGGAAAAATTCAAGATTGAAAGGGGCGCATAGAGTGGGTCTCCAACCGAAATCTGGGGATCGACCTAGGCACTGCTTAATAAAATACATCCACTTCATGGGCAAGGAGACTATCCTGGCAACAGCAAGGAAGCAGGGGGCCATCCAGATGGATAAAGTGAGAGTCTTCATTTATCAGGACTATAGCCATGACTTACAGCTGTGCAGACAAAAATTTAATGCAGTCAAATCCAAACTACACAGCATAGGATGGACCTTTTCAATCTTCTACCCAGCTAAACTATGTATTACTAGCCCTGGAAACCCACCGAAGTTCTTTATCAATTACTTAGAAGTGGAGAAACGGGTAGCCAAAGAGATAAAGAAATCAGACAGAAGCCCCCCCCCCCCGAGCTAGCACTACAGCTGCCAGATAAGTATTGGTTTGAGAGGAGTCTTTTATATTTTTTAATTCTGTTTAAAATGTGGAGCCTTTTGTTGCTAGAGGAGAGAAGCGAAATGTTGAAGTTCTTTTGTTTAGGATATGTAGTTTGGTCTCACTGTTCAGAAAATCTGCACTCTCTCCTTGGGCCTTGTGTCTCCATGAAATATGTGGGCTGGGAGCTGCTGCATCACACCTCATGGCATGGGCAGCCTTGCACTGGGCCACAGGGGGCACCAGGGGCTCAATTGTTAAGTGTCTGTTAACACCTTGGAAATCTAGCCATGTTCTGGAGGCTGGGAAACTGGGCCTGGAACTCAGTTCAGAGGCAGCACTTGGGACATGTCTGCATAAGGGATAGTGTTCTACAGAAATGCCTCACAGAGTTTGGGTCTCTTGTTCCAGGGCCTGGTAAACTCCGGTTGGGCCTCTTGCCTACCATAATGCCTCACCACCAGCCAGACCATGCCAAGGGGCATGGGTAATGATGGGCTGTGAGAATCATTGGTGAGCTGCCCGAAGCTGGGATTTATAAAAACTTACCAGGCATGGAACTAGCTATACTGGAACATGGGAGATCGGCAGGAGGGGTGTCTCAGAATGTCTTACTATACATAGGTTTAATTCAACATCTAGTACTAGAATCAGTGGGTTGTGTTATGGCCATTAATCTAACACAAGTTAAGGGGGTGGGGATCTAAGGGAAATAAAAATAATGTTTGAAACCATCTGTGTAAGGTATACATGGGGGATAATTCCAGCTTTCAATGGTATTTCAGAAGAAAGCTGGCTGACTGATCAAAATGCACCTCATTGCTCCCCACAAGAGGGAATATTGCTAACATGATGTAGCTTCGGGGGGGGGTATTAACAAGTGCTCTCGGCTGTGATTTGATGCTTTGTGCTGTGCTCTGACTCGTTTTGCAGGGTGGATGATGCCTTGACATACACCCATCCTGTCGAGAAGAAGAAGGTGGTGTGGTGAAGACGCACTTGACTAGTGGGTGTGACAAGATGGAGCCACTCACACAGTAGTTGACATCGGAGCACAGGTAAGTCACCCTTTACACAAAGTAATGGATGAGCTGCAGCCAAGCGCATGCCTTAGGTGGGGGAGGACAAATCACTTGGTTTAAAATTCATGCACAGTAGAAATGTGTAGAACTAACTGGGCAAAGTTAGGAAACACGCTAAATGTGTCTGTAGAAGGGGCACAATAGTTCCCAAGAAGACTAATACAACAGATGCCCAAGTATAGAAATCACAAAGCAATTCACCATCAATTTGAAGCTGACTGGGCAAATGGGAAGGGTGGGCTCACAAGCTCCCCACATTGGTGAAGCTCGTTCAGGGGGAAAATGTAAGTTGATGGGACATTGGGAAGGGAGGGAGGGATTGGGGGGATGATGTTACTTTTGGTGAAAAAGTTAACTGTTTTTTAAATTTGGAGAATGTTTCATTAACCACTTATAACTACGTATTACTGTGACTAATCAGGTTATGTAAAACAACAAGTGCGTATGAAATGCCTTTCTACAACCATGATAATGAGTAGTCCAGTAAATATTGCTACTTGGAACATCAATGGGTTAAAGTCTGTAGTTAAGAGGAAAAAATTGTTATCTGAGGTTAAGAGGGTCAAACAGCAACTGGTGCTGATACAGGAAATGCATATGTCACATGAAGAAGCTGTCAAAACAGAGGGAAGTATGGGGGGGTGGATCATATCAAGTTTTTCCACTAAGACTAGAGGGGTGGCTATTTGACTACCACATGGCACAAGAGTGCAAATCCTCAGGGAGGTCAGGGATGCTGGGGGGAGATATGTTCTTGAGCATCTGTCTGTTGAAGGAGTGAGACCTCTTTTGGTGCCTTCAGTGTACGCCCCTAATGTAGAAGACCGGTGTTCTTTCAGAAACTGGCCCTCGATATGGTGTCCCTGCCGGGTTCATGGCTCCTGGAAGGGGATTACAATTGCGTGGGGGACACGGTCTTGGATAGGTCCAACCCTGCCCCGGTACAGAGATCAAGAAATGCAAAGGCAGTGGGAGAATTAGAGGACACATTCCACCTGGTGGAGGTATGGTGCCACCAGCATCCGACTAGTTGGGAATACAGTTTTTTCTCTCATACTCATCATTCATATGCCAAACTTGATAGACTGCTGGTCAGTTTATCCCTTCTATCCAAGGTGTGCTTAACAAATTACTCCCCAATAGTGGTATCAGACCATGCGTACCTGGTTGCATCATTAGTGAGTGGGGAGAGGGTGTAGCCAGTAAGACCATGGCGCCTTGACCCATTGTTGTTAAAGGAGGGGAAATTCACAGAGTTTATGTCAGAAACTATTCGAGAGTTCCTACACCACAATAAGGTAGGGAACACCACACATGGTACAAGGTGGGAAGCTTTAAAAGCTTATATCCGGGAGGATATAAGGAGGCAGTATAGCACAGTGGTTTAAGACTTTGAGCTGCAAATCTGGAGACCTGGGTTTAAATCCCACACTCCCAACTTGCATATACTGTGTGACCCTGAGCAAGTCACTTAACTTCCCTGTGCTCCCAGACTGCACCTGTAAAAAAGCTTTCAGCTTAGTGTGTTTTACCTAGTTAAACAATTGGAAAAAATATATATATATATCCGAGGGCAGGTGATCGCATATGTGGCACATAAAAAGAAAATGTCCACTGAAGAATATGAGAAACTTAGATGTAAGATAGAAGCATGCAAAGAGGCCCATATGAATAAGCCAACCCCTGCCCTGTATCACATAGTCTCATGTATACGGCAACAACTGAGCATGCCATTTTGTTATCCCACGCTGGAGCATACTGTGATGGGGGCAGGGGAGGGAAGTATCTGGCATGGCAGCTAAAAAAAAGAGAAGGGGAAAGAACTATTAGCCAGATACAGACACGGGATGGCGCCTTAACCTCCCTAACTCCGCAAATTGGAGCGGAGTTTAATGCCTTTTACAAAGCCCTCTACATCTCTGAGGTGGATCCCACTGCTCAGCAGATGAACAGCTTTTTCAGGAAAACCTACCTGCTCACAATGTCAACTGGGGAGACACAGGCCCTGGACTCCCCCCCATCGAAAGAAGAAGTCCAAAAGGCAGTAAGGGCATTGAAAGGCGGGAAGGCCCTGGGAACAGACAGCCTCCCTATAGACTTTTTTAACACATTTACCCCCCTGCTACTGGAGTTTTTGCTTCTTATGCTGGAGAAAAGCCTGTAAAAGGGTGTGCTCCCCCCCTCCACACTGTCTGCCACCATAACTGTATTGCCTAAACCAGGTAAGGACCCCACGGCATGTGCGTCATATCAGCCGATATCTCTACTAACAGCAGACTATAAGATCTTAGCAAAGGTGGTGGCTATTCAACTTGAGCTCCTTCTCCCCTCTCTGAGCCATACTGACAGACTGGTTTTGTTAAAGGCAGACAGGGCAAACATAACATTCGAAGAACTTTAAACGTGATTCACCGGTGGGGGAGAACTGCTAAGCATCATGGGGCTGCCATACTAGCACTAGATGCAGAGAAGGTTTTTGACCGTGAGGAGTGGTATATGTTTGGGACCCTGGGGTGGTTCAGGGTGGGCCATCAGCTGCTAAGTTGGGTGAGAATGATGTATACACTACCTACAGCACAGCTGATCATTAATGGGGAACTAATACAATCCTTCACTCTGACCGGGGGACCCAACAGGGATGCCTGCTGTCCCCTCCACTATATTGTATGTAATCACCCTTGAGCCTCTAGCAGCGGCTATTAGGCAACACCCAGGCATCCAGGGTTTCCAAGGTAGGAGAAGGAGTCACAAGGTGGCTCTATATGCCGACAACCTGCTCCTATACTTGCAAGACCCGATAAGGGACCTTCCCGCAGTACATTTCTTGCTGCAGGAATACAGCACCCTCTCCAGCCACAAGGTGAACTGGTCCAAGAGTGAGCTCCTTCCCATTGGCCCAGTGAACCATCCAAAGCTATCTCATGTGCTGGGAGGCCTGGTTATGGTGAACTCCCTAATACATCTGGGAATATTGCTGTCAGCCAAAGTTGGAAATTTGTGTGCTATTAACTATTGCCCACTAGTTCAGAAGGTGATGGAGGACTGTGAGTGTTGGCTGAATCTCCCACTGTCCCTGATAGGCTGAGTCAACACCATCAAGATGATGATGATTCTGCCTAGGGTCTATGTGATAACGGCGAATGCCTAAAGGCGATCACCATTATCGCCACAGTCAGAGTGCTGAAAACCTTTTCGGCACTCTGACAACCCCGGCATATAGGACAATGGCACCAGGAGATTTTTTAATGCTTTCTGTGGGGGGCAGCCGCCTACATAATAATACATTCCTGCACCCCCTCACTTAAGGATTCTCCACCCAGGAGGATGCATGTCGGGGGGGTGAAAACATTTAAAAAAATAAAGGTTTGGGCCAGGCGCAATAAAATCTCACCAGTGCCCGGACCTGAACCCGGTACCTCACCCACCCCAACCACTAGCCAACCCCCAATGCCACGACGCAGCTCAGCCATCCACTGCAGCGCCACCCCCTACAGCTCCTCTGCCCCCTCCCAGCCCTCGTTCACCATGCTTGCCCCCCCACGCGCATGCACACATATGCGACATCCTGTCGCCCAGTTCACCCACCCCTCATCCGGTCACCCCACTCCCATCGCCATGAGGGATTGCGCCAGGAAGGAGTTGCCATTACAGATGGTGCCCTTCCCCATGTGCCCACCTCATGGGTTACCTTCTGTCTAGGTGTTTATACCTGTACCAATCCCTGCCCATCGTGCTTCCCACACAGCACTTCAAACAAATCAATTCCATAATGCACAAGTTTCTGTGGAGGGAAGGGGCAGCCTGAATTAAGTGAAATATACTCCAACTGTCTACCCTAAGGGGTGGATTGGGACTTTCACACTTTCAACATTACTACTGGGTGGTGCAGCTGGTGTTCCTTCCAAGTGGGGTACAGGAGAGCCAGTTGGCATGGCTCGTGCTGGAGAAAGAAGATCTGGAAGGCCCTCTATGTACACAATTTCTATCTGGTGTACTGGGGATGAGCTAAACAACTCAAGTACCCAACCCATGCACTCAGACCAGCATTAAAACCTGGCTAGCTGCACATAGGAGAACTGGCCACTTCCCAGCCCACTCCCTGTATACAGACTTAATCACTGTAACACGACAGAAAAGGGCTTACCCTGTGCAGGTACATCAGCACCTATTGCAATGGAGGAAACTGGGTGTATCATACTCAGCCCAACTGTACGTGGGAGGGAGGATACAGGAATTCCCCACTCAAATAATATAATGACATGTCACCCCAAGAGACTATTTTGTCTACCTAATGATTAGGCACAGACTGGGGGAAACGATGGGAGCAGCAACAGGATGGGCAGTGCCGTCGCCTGTAAAGGAGGAATTGTATATGCCTCAGCCTTGCTCCAAACCATTAACTACATAGTATCAAATCCTTTGGGGGCCAATGAGGACCCAGCAGAGGGCATCAAGGCCAAATGGGAGCAGGATTTGAGATGGAGATGGACCCGGCAGCCTGGACCTTGGCCACCAAACACTTCTGCACTTGTTCAAGGAGTAATAAACTCAGGCGGGTGCAACTGAACTTTCTTTATAGAACCTACCTAACCTCAAGGAGAATGCATGCTATGGACCTAGTTAGCTCTGGGCAATGTCCTAAATGTGTGAAAGATGATGCAGATTTTATTCACAAGGCACTCACATGCCCCAGGGTGACCCCATTCTGGCATGAGGTACATAGAATAATGAGTGGGGTGCTGAGATGCAGGCTGTCAAAGTCTCCCATAGAACTGCTGTTTGGATCAGAATCAGACCCAATGCAGAGTGGTCCAAGTAGACAACTGTGGTCCCTAACCTTGGTAAATTCCAAAAAAGCAATAGACAGTCTTGGCTCTCAGTTAATGCCCCATTGATACAACAATGGGTAGACAACATGATAAACTGTTTAAAACTGTAGAAGACACAGTACAGGGCCAATGGGGACAGTGAGAGGTTTGTAAATCTGTGGGACCCACTCCTGAATGCAATTGTGGATGGTGGTTTTCCTTTATAGGGCCCCTTGATGGAAGTTAGCTGCCGATCCAGGCCCAAGTCCTGGTCTAAACCCTAGTCTAACTCTTACCCCAAAACCTTGCCTTTTGGGGTGGGGAAGCAGCTCTGTAAACAAAACCTACAATTGAAAGCATGGAACTGGCATGTCATAGGTTTACTCTCTATGCTGATATATGTAATGCAGTTGAAATTCCTAAATCCCTAAATTCTTCAATTCTAAGCACATGGCATGTTTAGAGTCAGAACACTCGTGAATTGCACTGTAATCCTCAATTTAAGGTATTCACTAACCTGAAGCTTTTATATGTATGTAACTAAATGTAAATGTATGTATACCCCAAATACATTATGGTTACTGTTACTGTTATGTTATATTCAATAAAAAGATTTTACACAAAAAAAAAAGATTGAACAAATAAATGAACTGAACTGCTCCAACAGAGGACAGAGGTTCCAGAGGCATGAAGAAATAAATGAACTGAACTGAACTGTTCCAATGGAGGACAGAGGTTCCAGAGGCATAAATAAAAGTCATTAGGTGAAGGAAGCAAAGATCTTTGTACCACTCAGTCTGTTTTCTGATTTGATTTGATGTGATAAAAATGTATTTTTATATAGGAATCACATTTGTTGGGATATTATCCCATTTTCAACGAACTCCTGTAGTATGCAATAAACATCCAATACAAAAGTACACAACAGAAAACAATACAAGGACAATTACCTAAAACAAGTGCAAATTGGGTTCAGGTATTCCCATACTTTTTTCTTAAAACTGGGCAAACTATCAATGGTCTTCAATTCATGTGGCACGATGTTCCAGAAATGTGCAGTACTATTCTGTAGTGTTATGTCACTAAATCTGTTATGTGATCTGGACACTGGAATTTTTTGACTAACAGATCTGGTATAATTTTTTGCTACACTATTTGATTTACTTGTCATATAATTCAACAAATAATGCCTTGGTTTTCCTTTCAGTATTTGATAACAGTACGTATACCAAATGTAAGCCCTTTTTTCTGTTGGTTTTAACCAGTTCAGTCTACTATATAAGTCACAATGATGAGCCCCGTGCCTACTTCCAGTTATGAATTTGCTCATTTTAAAATAAGCCTGATTTACTTTGATCAATGTTTTTTTTGTTAGAATGCACATGTAATATTGATCCATATTCTAAAACTGGAACCAATTGCTATCCAACCACTTTTTTCCTGGTTTCTAAAGATAAACTTCCTGCCACTCTTCTTAAGACCCCAGTCTTTGAGTCACCTTTTTAACTTGTAGAAGAGCGTGATCTGTGTAAGTGTGGTTTTCTAACCTCTTAGAGTTTTTTTTCAGGGTGCTTAATAGCAGGGAGTCAAATTATCTCTTGGTGTTTACATTTGCATGTTATACTAGAACCAAAAGACTGTAAACTTATGCCATCTTTTTATGCTACTTGTCTGGAAAGTGATATTATTTATGTTGCTAGCATTAACTGTTGGTCTAAGCATCTTTGAATATAAAAGTGATATTCACAGGGAAATTTCAAGTCCAGGAATGTTTCGTGGTTGAATGCGGATAGAATGCATACATAATTGTGTTCCACAGCATGGATAAAAGTGTCATCAGCATACATACGTATATCTGCTGAGACACAAGCTGAGGGAGGTCATTCAAAAACTGAGAAGCAGACTTGGCCCAGAATAGAACTTTAAGGTACACCATAGTTAATGGGGAGGGGAGTAGACAATGATTCCTTGACCTAGACAGACTGACTATGACCAGAGAAGTATAAACAGAACAGCACCACTCAACGTATCAAGGAGTAAGGGATGGGCTACAGAGTCAAACACCGTAGCCATATGCATGTACCATAATGCTGGTCACACTTGAATAAGGGTGATATTGCGCAATGTGCTTCTCAGGAGTAAATAATAAAATGAAATGAAACAGCCAGGTCACTAAAGATAGTTGCCAATAGGGGCAGAGATGAGTGCAGCAGTTAACCAGAGGGAGCTGTGCCGTGGAGGTTGCTAAAGCTCAATTGCTTAAATGCATAAAGGCTTAATATGTTTTGAAAAGGTATGCCACCAGTTTAATAACCTCATAATGCTACCGAATTTTTGTATACCTTTCCCAGTTCATCAGTTCTTTCTAGTGTTTTTCTTTCCCACAGGAAGAACGACCGACCGAACGACTAACTGACCTGATGATCCTGGTGTCATTGTGGTGGCCAGTGGATTTCGGACCTTGGATAGGCTTGGATCGGCCTAGAGACTGTGGAACACCTGAGTGAATGAGAGAGAGCTTTTCCAGCGATTAGCGATTAGCAGCAGCTAGCAGTGGCTGTGCCACCCAGTCTCTGTGGGAGGGGTTGGAAGAAAAGTGTTGGAAGCAGAGGTAGATGAGACAGTGAAAGACATAAAAGAAAGACACAAGGACATCGTGGTTTTGGAAACACTGGAGAGATTCAGAGGGATTCGAGTTTTGACTCTCAGTTGCTGATAAATTAAACATGGATAGTGCAACTTACAGCCTGGTGCAAATTTGGGAAATAAATAAAAGTCTAAGAGATTTTGATGTTTAAGAAGCACAAATTCTGCTGAAGAAAAAGGGAAAAATACACACTATTATTTCCCTGAGGTCTCTCCTGGTGGCAGTGGAGATTGAGCCGTATGCTAGGAGGTTTCATCACGTTTTATTGTGTTTTATTTTTTGCTTACAGTACCTCTGTTTTTTAATGCAATGTTGTGATGGCTTAGTGAAACAAGCTTTTGGTATTCATGTTTGTTTTGCTTTTCTTTTGTGACTTCTGTGATTTCCTACATTTTTTTTCTGAGGCATATGCTCACAGGTTCTTAATTTTGGTGGTTTCTGATGCAATCTTAAAAATATATAAAGTTACTAAATTTATTTCTGCCTTTTTAGAAAGATAAATTATATTTTTAAGTTTAAGTTTGAGTTTCGCGCCAGTGCAGAAATTTGATTACCCGATTGGCTCTCATTCCCCACGTGGGCAGTGCTATATCTGTGCATGTCTGGCGTGCTTGAACTAGATCCATTTCAGCTGTGAGCAGCACAGACCTAGTGGTGTTTGCTGAGACAGAATCTCATGTCTACAGCATCTATGCATTCGATAATAAGCTTTTAACTTGCCATTTTTGTGGAACTCTATCCTTGAGTGAAACTTTGGCGTGTGTACAAATATGTACCTTTTCAAGTAAGTTTTTATTTTTAGGATCAGAGATAAGATATATGTTTACCCAGCGGTAATAAGAAGGTAAACTAAATATTAATTTAAAAAGCTAATTTAATGAAAGCAACCAATTTAAAAAGTAAAGTATCTTTATTAAATCTGATAGCTGGAATCAGTTGGGTTTAGTGTGGGTTATTCAGAGTGATATAGTGGTATAGTGGTAGTTAGATACTACTATTAACATATTACTGACTGTCCAGTTGTTGATACTGTAGACACTACTACTGACTGTCCAGTTGCTGATACTATAGATTATTAATTAAATATAAAAGGGTCTCTAAAGAGAGAGTATCTATATTTATACTCCCTATATGCTTCCTTTCTGTTACTTACCTTGGAACATTTTGGAAATTAATTGAACCTATTAGGGCTGTTAAGTCCAAGAGGACTTGAACAATTTATTCTGACAAGAGCTTGCACAAGAAAAGGTGCAAAATAAGGAGTCTCATTTATATGAAAAGGAGATTTTACCTTAAATTTTGGACTTTGGCCTTTGGTTTAAATCCTTATCCAAATTCCTGGCTGACTGGATTATGGTGGTGTTTTAGAAGCAATAACAGTTTGTGCTTTGATTGTGGCACCCTGTATGAACAATTACAGAAAGAAACTGATTTGAATAAACTAACAACAAGATTGAGAGGGAAAACTTGATCCGAGAATCCTTCTAAAGAGGATATTGTATGGGATACTGGGACAGTTCAGTAAATCAGATAAGCAAAGAGATTATTGCCTACTACTATTTTCTGTATTTGTTCCTATTTTGTTACGTATTTAGCTTAATTTTTTGATTGATAATAGAATGTTTCTTTGATTGAAAAAGGTTAGAGATGGTGACAACAGCTGCAAAAAATAAAAGAGCAGCTAACCCAGTTAGCTATAAAAGGAAAAAAATACCCTGGTAAAGGGGAAAATTGATGAAATACCAAAAAAAAAAAAAAATGAAAAAAGATAACTAGCAATATTTTAACCACAGGGAGTCACCTGAATTTGGCTGGTAATAAGAAGGTACTCAGACTAGAGAGTGCTTCCTTTCACCCTCCACTTTTTCTTCCTCCTATGAGTGCTTCACCAATTAGTGGCCTATGGGGGACAAGTTCCCCACAAAAGGAATATCCAATTATGAAATCAATTAGACGGCTAGAGAAAGAAAATGATATCCAGGAAGGGTCCCCAAGTACTAGCGCTCTGACCATAGAGGTAGAGGAGAAAGGAAAGGGGTGTATTAAGGTGAACTATTTGGAAAATTAAAATTAAAATATTGGTAAAGAACAATGAGGAGCAGCTAGGAATAAAGATAAATCCAATGGGGAAGGGAAATTCATGATAGATGCCTCGTATCAGTGTCCCAGTAGATCTTTCCTGGGTGAATTTGAAGCTTTTTAACCCCATATATTTTAAGACCTAAACTTGATCACCCCTTGGAATTCCCCCAGACATTTCACATATAATCCAGGAAAGAACTTTTCAGACTGTAGTGTCAGAAGATAGCCCTCAGCTTGGGGCAAGTAAAGCAATTCTGGATCTACTAAGTGAAATTAGGAATGGAATTGTGGTGAATAACGAGCTTCTCATTAATTTCACTACCTTAATTCGCTCACAAATAAATAAAGAGAATGTTTTAACAGATAATCTACAACACACTAAATAAATTAACAATACTAAAGTGAAAGAAACTGATGTGAGAAAAGGTAATAGAGAAGGAATTAGGGAAATTACAAAGGAAATGGGTAGGAAAGAAGTGGAAGAAATGCAAGCATTAGTATTAGATCTTCATAATAATAGGAAAGCACAGAATAACAAGAGACAACAATTAGGGAAAAAGGAAGTGTAGGTGAAACTAAACCATAAAAAGAGAGAGCCTTCAGAACATGATTGAGTAACCAAAGCTAGAGGGAAAGTTAATGAATATACTAAGACAATACAAATAATTATAAATGGAGAAAGTAGGAATTATAGACTTATAGAGGAAACTACGGAACATCAAAATGAAAGTAGTAGTGGGAAAACAGGTAAAGACATAGAGGAACATGACTATGATATAGAGAAGAAGAAAGAGCAGTAGATAGAGAATGGAGAAATATTACCAATGGTCTTCTTTAGAGGTATACCAAAGGCCAAATATGAAAATGAAAACTATATGACTTTGACATAACATAAGGAGGAAAATCCTGGAAGTAAAAGAACAATTAAAAGAGTGAGGAATAAAGGCAGATGTTTCTATCTCCCCTAGGGAGGAAGTTCCTTCAGAAACAGAAACACAAATACAAACAGACCCTTTAAAACAGAAAGCAAATATATCAAAGTCAAGAGGAAATAAGAAACAGCAGAAAATCTCTGAATTTATGAAACTGGTGATTGCAATAGAACATAACATTCCACAGGAAGAGACCTTTGGGAAAATAATTAGAGGGAGGCACCAGAGAGGTCTAAGAATAAACAATAGTGTGATACTAGAAGAAACCTTACAGAGTTTAACCTTAATAGATTTGGACTCAACCTGTTCAGAAGCAAAGCGAGATAATATAGAAGAAACAGTAGAGTGTGAAATGATGACTGAAAAGTTGGAGGAACTGATCTGACATCTAAAGTCTGGAGAGGTTCAAAATTATTTGAGAATTTTCAGCTGGAATATAGCAGGTGCTTCTTGTAAATTAGGAAATAATGCAATAATTAGTCTTCTTCAACAAATGCATATTATCATGTTACAAGAAACTTGATGATAAAGCCGGGTGTCATTTTGATGGTTATCAGGGTTGGCACATTTATGCTAAAAGAAAGACAAAATTTGGTAAATCTGCTGAAGTTATTAGCACTGTCGTTAAGATAAGTGATGAATTGAGGTGTTTATGTATTTGGAGTGACACAATTTTTTTATACAAGCTTTTGAGATCCAGATAAAGCAGAAAGTGGAATATATATTGATAAATGTTTATCTGCTGCCTGACACCAAGGCAGCTCCCATAAATCTTAGTTTTGACACTCTGGCTAATTTACTGGAAGAACTAGAGAATAAGTATATTGGCAACATCTTTTTGATTGCACAGGATTGTAATGCAAGGATGGGGATAGATATAGAAGAGAAGAGTAAAAATTGGAATTTAGATTATATCTTTTCAATCCCTCTGAGAAACTCCATGGATAAAAAGAAAAATAAAGCTGGAGAAAGATTATTACAAATTAGAAACAGATTAGATATGTGCATTTTAAATGGAAGATGCCATGGTGATACTCAAGGCAAATGTACTTTTGTCTATAAGTAGGGACTAAGTGTGTTGGCTTATGTAATTGTAGATGTACATTCATTTAGTAAAATACATAAAATGGAAGTGATGGACCTATGGGATAGTGATCATAGACCAATCCAAATATGGTTGGAAAGTGAGTTTCTTATAAGAGAAAATAAGACAAATAATGGTTGGATTGATAAAATTATAGAAATTAGAAATGGCAAATGAATACAAAGGCAAAAAGTAGATCAAGAACTATTATGAAACTTCATTACATCAGAAGAAATGGAAGCGTTGAAGTAAAAATGTGTGACTGATCTGAGAGATGCTCTAGAAGCTGTGAGAACAGATGATCAGTTGAACATATTATTTGGCTTCTATCAGCCCGTTGAACAGAAGATTCTAGAAAAATTGGAAAAACATTCCTTTAGAAGAGGTATAAATAAAAATACCTATGGAAAATAATGGCATGATAAGGAATGTATGCAAAAAAGGAGGCTAATACAAAAGGTAGGTAGCGGTACAGTTAAAAACAATAATATAGCATCTAGAAAAGCACTAAAAACCTAATAGTAGAATATAAAGATTTGATTCTAACAAAGAAAAAATGCCATCAGGAGGATTTATGGAATATGTTTCAAAACTCCATTAAGCAGAAAGATGGTGAGACCTTTTGGAGGATAGTGCCCCAGAGCACTAAAAATACTAGAAATAACATATTGGCAGTGATACCACCAGATGACTGGACCAGTGATTACAAGAAACTGTTTTATAAAGAAGAGACTCAAAGATTAGAATATATAAGAAAAAAAGTTAATGAAAATGGTTGGTTAGATTTTACAAAATAAATTATAAATGCAATAAAATTGCAAAAGAGAAATAAAGCTCCTGGCACTGATAACATAGGTGCTCAAATGTATCATAGTGACCCAAACTGGTAGGCAGATCTTTTACTTTGTCTTTATAGGAATATTGTAAAATACATGAAACTTCCAAAGGGCTGGCAAGAGGGAATAATAATTTCCATATATAAAAAAGGTTCTGTGAAGAAAATAGAGAACTATAGACCAATCACTGTTTTAAATATCAACAAAAAAATATTTTCTAGATTGATATTGACTAGAATAAACTATTGATTGGAGTCTAATAAAATTATGTCAGAAGTATAAGTTGGCTTTTGAAGAGGTAGGTCCACAGTGGACCGGATAGTCATACTGAGCCACATATTGGAGAAATACATAGTGATGAAAGAGACAAGAATATATCTGCTTTTATTGATATCAAGGCAGCTTTTGAGTCAGTAAATCGTGAAACACTTTGGGCACTTCTGGAATCTAAAGATATGAATGATAAACGTCTAGAGGTGATAAAACTCTTGCATAAAGAAAATGAGATTCTAGTTAAATATAACAAAGAAGGAGATATGACAGCACCCATTAAAGTAAACATAGGGGTGAAGCAGGGATGCATTTTAGCTCTCACATTATTTGACCTCTATATTGAGGTTTTGGTAGAAGAACTAAAGCAGGTGGATATATTCCCGCCAAGAATAGGTGGGGAAAGTGTTCAACTGCTATTGTATGCAGACGATGTGATATTGCTTTCACAGACAAAAATAGACCTAAAGCGGGCTATTGCTACATAGATGGAGATTTTTGGGAAATTAGATCTCATAATAAATCAAGGTAAGACTAAAATAGTGACATTTGGAAAAGGAAAGGCTAGAAATCTGACATATTGGAAGATAGGCAATTTGAATATTGAAGAAGTAAGTAGCTTCTGTTATTTAGGAGTCACTTTTAGTAATAACTTAAGTTGCAAAGATCAAAGACAAGAAGTATGTAATAAGATATTGAAGGCATTAAATGGTATTAGGCATTTCTCAAACACTATAGCCACTAATTCATTTCTGGCACAACTTAGATGCCTGAAGATGAAAGTTGAGGCCCAGATGTTGTATGGTGCATAAGTTTGGGGAATAGCCTATAACCATAATTTCAAAGACCTAGAAGTGAGTATACTAAATGAATGATTGGAGGTGTACTTGGAGGAGGTGGGAGGTCTGAATAGTCGGTAACATGGATTTGTGCCAGTTAAATTGTGTCAAACCAATCTTGTGGAGTTCTACGAATGGGTAACATCAGAACTGGACAGGGGAAAGCCTGTGGATATATTATTCTTGGATTTCAGCAAGGCATTTGACTCTGTCCCCCCACAGTGGACTGGTGGAGAAACTGATGGGGTTGGGAGCAGGCCCTTTGATGGTCAGAAGGATTGAAAACTGGCTAGCTGGATGCACTCTGAGAGTAGTGGTTGGTGGGGAGCTCACAAACCCTAGAGAGGTTGGTAAGGCCCCGCAGGGCTCGGTCCTGGGTCGGATCCTGTTTAATGCATACATATTGAGACATCAGGAGGGTATAGGGTGTGAAATGAGTCTCTTCACTGATGACTCCAAGATGGGAGCAGTAGTTGAGGGGGAAGAGGGGAGGTTGTCCTGCAAGGGGACCTGGACACCCTGGAAAGCTGGGCTCATGCATGGAAATTAAATTTCAATATCACCAAGTGCAAGGTGTTACATCTTGGGTGGGGGAAACCCTAAACACAGGTACACCCTGGGAGGGGAGGTGCTGGAGGCCTCAACAAGGGAAAAAGACCTAGGAGTGATGGTGGATATATGCACGAATAACTCCGAGCAGTGCAGGAGAGCAGCTAGCAAGGCAAACAGGATGTTGGGATGCAGCATAAGTGGGATCACCTCTAGGAGCAGGGAAGTGATTCTGCCGCTGTACAATGGACTGGTTAGACCACACCATGAGTATTGTGTACAGTACTGGAGACCACACTTGAAGAGGGACATACAGCTCCTGGAGAGGGTACAGAGGAGGGTAACTAAGATGATACGAGGACTAGGGGATTTGACATATGAGGACAGACTTGAGGAGCTCTGCCTTGTTTTCATTGGAGGAGAGGAGAGGAGAGGAGAGGAGAGGAGGAGAGGAGAGAGATACAGGGGGACATGATTGAGGTCTTCAAGTACCTCAGGAATAAATAGGTAAACACAGAAGGGATCTTTAGACTAAAGCAGGAGGTATCACCAGAGGGCATGGTTTGAAGTTGGAAGGTGGAAGGGTGAAGGGAAAGAGGAGGAGGTTTTCACTGAGAGGTGGTGGATCCTTGAATGCGCTGCCTGATGAGCTGGTTCAGAGATCCACAGTGGAGGGCTTCAAGAGAGGGTGGGACCGACACAGAAAGTAGATGTATCAGATGATGGCCTGGCTCAGGGGGGTGGGGATGGATGATAGGTGTTTCTGGAATACAAGGGGGGGGAGGGCCTTGGTACCTAACTAGGTATCTGAGGTTCGAGCAGATTCGATAGACCGTAAGGCCTAATCTGCTGGCAATTAGTATGTTAGTATGTTAAAATAATTATTTAAGAAACCTTTTGGGTTTACCCAGATATGCCTCAGCGGCCGGGGTAAGGCTAGAAACTGGAACCCTTTCAATATACACCAAAACTATAAAGAGAGCATTGCTCTATTGGCAAAAAATTAGGTTAGCTGAGGAACGAAACTTAACTAAAAAATGTTGGGAAGAAGCAAAGACATGGGACAGGAATAAACAATGGACTTGGTTAGGAATATTAAAACAAGAATTAAAGAAGAACGGTTTAAAATATAATTGTATTTATGGAGATCGGGTAAACCCGGTAAGTTTTGTAAAGGAAGTTATACAACGTATAGAGGATAATGCAAAAATTATAGATCTTAGTAGAATGAGAGATTCCTACCTAAACAACCCTTTAAAATTTGCTAAGTCAGAATTTGGAATGGAAAAATATTTACTTAAATGTGAGCAAGTGAAACAAAGAAAGGTGTTAACTAGATTGAGATTCAGAATTTTTTCCAGTTGGCAAGCTCGGAGAAGTAATGTACATTCAATCATGTGTGGAGGTTGTAAGAAAGAGGTGTTGTCCAGTGAACATTTACTTTGTGAATGTGAAGCCTTTGAACAAGAGAGGAGTTTGTATATTGATCAGTGTTTTAAAGGTCTGGAACAGATGAAAAATAAACCAAAAATGATTCTGATATTAAATTGTGAAAATACAAAACAAATTTTTGCACTTGCAAGTTTTGCACAAAGGATTGCTAAGAAACTAAACTGGAATGTATAATTGATTTTTATGATGTGTCTGATGTAATAATGTATAGTGGTTGTATGTTGAATTTTTATCTGATTTTTGTATGCGACAAAACTTTTTTTTACATACATACAAATAAAATAAAATTTTGAACCTTTGAACCTTGACCCTAGTGGTCAATACATGACCCTTATCCATCACCTTCAGGATGAAATCAATTACATGTAGGAGGAAGGAGACTGTGGAATGTGATTTCTGGGAGCCAGACTGGAAGAGAGACAGAAAGGAGGAGGAGGAGGAGGAGTTGAAAAGTAGGAGAGCTGGTAGAAACCTAGCTTTTCTTGCCATTTAGCCAAGGAGGGGAGAAGAGAAACAGGGTGATAGTTCCCAGGAGTGACAAGTGTCCCTCCCTCCCTCCTCCCATTGTGGAGGGGGAGACTTTGGCTGGTTTACCATTGTCACAACAACGGGAAAACAGTGAAGACCATCACAGTGACAGAATTGGCTGTTCACTGTGATGGTCTGCTGGTTTCCCAATGCTGCTGTCTCTGGGGAGTTCGCCCCCTCCCCAAACCAACTCCAACCACCCCACACAAAAAACAAACTTTTATACAGTGATGGCACAATGCTAATTGGTGGCATTGTGCCATCGCTGTAATGGCGGTCGGCAAAATTCCTGTCGCTGTGGCAACATGGAATGACTTTGGCCATTTTCCATCAGGCAGGAACAAAGCAAAGCTGAAAAGAGAGATTTAAAAAGTAGAGAAAGGGGTCAGTAATGGCAGGGGCAGAGATATGAAGATATTTAGGGTCCAGACCATCAGGATTTTGGCCTTTGTAGGGACTGACAGATATGAACAGACAAAACATTAGAGGCCAAGACTGAAAGCAAACAAAGAAGGTGAGGGGTAGGAATCAGCAGCATATGAGGAGGGAGGAATAAAGGTTGCACAGCTGGTGAAATGAGTGTTAAAAGCAGCAGCAACTTCAGAGGGCTCAGAAATTACCTCATTTGGATTGCTGAGTTTGCGGGTAGGTGGGAATACATGGGAGGGGAGATTAAAGATTGTGGGAATAACCCTCCAGAACCTACCTGGAAAATTAGGATTGTTCTGGAGACTTAATGCAAAACAGTAGGCGTTTGCCTCCCATGAGACTTTGTTTCACAATGGGGAGGGGGTAACACTTGCAACCCTGGAAACTATCACCCTATTTCTCTTCTTTCCTTCTTGGCTAAATAGCAAGAAAAGCTGTTTTTCTCCCAGCTCTCCTACTTTTTAAATTCTTCCTCCTCCTTTTTCTCTCTCTCCCTTCCTGTCTGACTTCTAGAAATTCCACAACTGATGAGACCTCAACCAGTCCTCATAGGATCCAGAGGACTTGTGAAGGGACCAAGCTGAGTTATGAGCTCCAAGGAGGTGGTGAGTTCAGAACTGGCCCAAGGCATATGGAACCAATTTACTTGAGACCTCCTCAGGAGGGTGTGCTTGTCCTAGACAGATGTGAAGTAGGAGGAAAAGAGGGAAGGGGCAGGGCAATATTTATGCCAGAGCAGTGGAGAAGAGGAGTCCAGTTAAAGGTCATTTAGGAGGTTGTCCATGGTGAGAGACCTGAATAACCAAGTCCAGATGTACTTCAGAGGGGATTAAGGGCAATGAATTTTCTGAATGTAGAAGACCATGGAGTGGTCACTGAGGAAGTCCAGAAGGCACTTGCAATGCAGATTCTGACTGAGCAGGAGGAAAGTATTCCATCAAGGAGCAAATGATTGAAGAAGTGGTTGTGAGTCAATGAGTAGGGTCAGAAATGAGCTGAGAAAGATCTAGTTACTCAACAATTTAAATAAAAGGTTTAAGAGGATAGAACCAGTTTATATGGAAATCCTCAAGGATAATAATTTTCCCAGAGGAGACAAGAGTATGTAAGAAGGGGAGAAGAGGAATGGCAGAACCAAATTTGGTTTGGGAAAGGTTGACCCCACTAATAAAGATGGGAAGAGAGTGAGGGGAAAGTCAGATTGGATGAGTCAGTGGGAGGAGGGGACATCAGCATGGAAGTCAACATCACAGAAGAGACTACACAGGATATATATAAGTACACCACCACCTCTCTTACCCCAAACTTGCCAAAAGGGTACTATATGTAACTCCCCCACAGGTGGGGCTTACCTGGCCTGCCTCCCAGCCATCTGGTCTCACCAGTCCTGTGTCCCTTGGTGTCCCTGGGTTGCTTCTGCCGGTCCCTATGTGCTGTTTTGCTGTAGGTCTGGAGAAGTTTGTATAAACAGTTAAAACTACCCTCCCAGTGGTGCAACACTGTTAGCACTTAGCAAGCAGTGAATTCCTGTACAGCTCAGTGTGTGCATGTTTGAGCTGGCTTCTGCTTTAACTTGCGAGCTGGCAATCTGTTAGTGCTGCAGCATTTTGTGGTAAAGCTGCCCTTGTCTTCTGTGTTTATTCTGACCTTTGGGGTCCCAAAAACACAAGAGGGGGGTTCAGAGAGACACTTTGGGAGAAGAAAAGTGGTTAAACTATGTATAAAATGTTTATGTGTACTGTTACTTTAAGAACAGCCGAGACTGCACTGAAATGTGTGTTTCTGCCTGCCACTGGGGGACTTAGTGTTACGGCACTAGTGACAGAGAAAGATTTTTTCTGAACCTATTCCATGACCGGATAACCAGGCAGAGGGGCAGCTATTGAACTGTGAAACAGTTATTTGTTAAAACTGCTCTGTTTGCCTGCAGAAAGACTTTAAACTTGGGAGCCCATGTAAGTTGTTTATATGGCTGCCATTTTGGTAACCCCTGACCCTTCCCTAGCCAATCAGTATTTGTGAAGTATGGAGGACTGCTGCTATGGGCTCCTGGGTAGGGGGACTGGACAACGTTCTTGGCGCCTTTAACAGCACCCAATAAAGTGTTGAACGAGCCTAATGCATATTAATTTTACAGATGGACAGCTGTGTCAGTCAATGAGATGCTGCCATTCTTTCTCCTCAGACTCTGGGGAGAGTCGGCTCGAGGCAGTTCTGCCTGAGATGCTCTGTGTGTGAGACAAAGGAGTGCAGAGTGAGCCAGAAAAAGTTTTGAAGTCACCCTAAGGCTTCCACAGCCGAACTGTAGGAGACTTGCCTAAACCTTTCTATCAAGTGGAAAGCAGAGTGTGTTTGAAGAGCTTTTGGTAGCTAAAACCCTGCAGCTATCTGAGAGAACCCCTTAGCTCATTAGAAAGGTTGGTCTGTTGTACCCTGCCAACTGCCTGACGTGTTACTGGGGTTAAGGAGTCAAATCCCAGAGCCGAATACTGTAAGTCCCCACTGTCTGGAAACTCCAGTTTGAGGCAAGAACATTTGCTTTGCAGTTTGGACCTGCAGTTTCAAAACCACTTGAGGGACTGCTTGCCACCTCCAGCCCTGCAGGGTGAGATGGGTTTATTCCAGAAGCACTGACATCTGCTAGTAGCAGAGAGGAAAAGACTGTATGATTCCTGAGTAGCAAGAAGAGAAAGTTTGCCAGTCGAGGACAGTCTGAGGAATCAGCCAGACAGTGTCACAGCCAGACACTGTCCATCATCTGCCCTGGGGAGTTAGATGCCTGGACGTGTGGTGCAGGCTTGTGGCTCTGGCTCCCAGTACTGGCCTATTCCAGGATCAGTGGCCAACCTGTACAGAAGGTGACAGCTGCCAGAGGCTGCCACATCTCAAAAGGTGACAAGCTGCCAGAATTCTGCCACAGACAAGTAAGCTGCCAATCTGCTTGTACATCTCAAGGCCCCCAGCTCAACTGATTGATCCTGCTCCTGTAATCCAGACCCTGTGAGACTGTGCTTCACAACCATAAGTAAACACAGGGTCTGCCCTGATCTGGGGAGTTAAATAAGGTTATCCAAGAGTTCCTTATTTATTTATAAAGTACACCAAAGCTGTTCACCCAGCTGCACTGTTCAGGCCTGCACTTTAGACCACCTGGGTACCCAGACTGACTTTTGGGGACACTGGTACCAGTGGGGAGGTGGGTTCTCATACTACTGTGTTGTTGCTGGGAGTGGGCATTGTTGTTGGCTTGCCAGTCATGTCTTCTATCCACTATATCAAATCTGCCACAGTTATTTATTTCTGCATCCCACTGCCCCATTCCCCTTAAATAAACTGTTTATTGTTGTCTAACACTGTCTGGAAGCATATTATTAGTGATTGCCTTTAACTGCATGTGTTTTAAAGTGTTACAGTTTAAAGTAATATTCTGTGTGTGGGGTGACTATGAGGGGTAGTGGGTAGGTACAGCATCCCAGGAGGTTGTACCACACCAACAATTGGCCCACTGTAATTTACTCTGGGTGGAGGCACCACACTACTTATTCTATATCTTGGAAAGAACCCTCCCTTTCCATACAAAACAAAGCCCAAACCCCTCAACCTTGTTGAGCCAGCAAGGTAGGGGTAGCAACCAAACAATACACAGTGACCCAGTTACATCTTGGAGACACCGCTGGGATCTCCTGTTCACCAATCATGCCCCACATGGAAGCTATTGCTCCAGAAGACAGTATTATAGCCCCCAAACCCTGAACTGTTACTGATATCATGGCTGCCCATCAATTAATTGATTGGTATGTGGTCGAAGATATGGACCCTCAAAAAGCTCTGTTGCTTCTCGGAGTTCCCCAGGACAGACAGGGAGAAAATCACAGAGGCCCTTTCCATATTTAAATGCCTTGGCTCAGTTGCTGTCTGAGGATAGATAATGGACACTGCCACCAAAACTCTCACTGTGCTAATTGAGTACAGAAATGCTTTTGACACCACCAGAGTGCCTGATTTGCAGACCCCTGAAGGTTCCAGTGTGGCATGGACCATAGTGATGCCTAAAAGGGAGACCTCATCCAAGTCTGAAGGCTTTAAGGAAAAGCTCAGCAAGTGGTGGCAAGCCCAAGGGAAATCCATAGAAGAGGTTCAAAAAGAATTTGATGTGTCGGGGGTGCTCTACCTCAGACTCTATGAAGAGGACCCAACTATGTACTGTCAGTTGTTCCAGAATCCTACTGTGAATTACACATGTTCTCAGGGATACAGCCCACTCCACCAGGTGAAGATGACCTGGAGACCTGGATGGATTACGCTGTTCCCTTAGTGCATGACTGGCAATGTTCTAAAGCTGAGAAGTAGAAACACCTGGGAGAAGTCTCTGAAGGCCTGCCCTAGATATTATTCACTCTCTGAGGACCATTGACCCAGAGGCCACCACAAAAGAGTACCTGACCATATTAGAAAATGTATTTGAGAGCACTGAGTCTGGGGAGGACCTTATGTGGAAGTTCAAGGTGACTAAGCAACAGAAGGAAGAGCCATTGTCAGCCTATTTAACTCACCTGGAAAGGACGCTGCAGAAGGTTTTCAGGAAGGGAGGCATGGCCCCTACTGAATTGAATTGAATCAGGCTGGATCAAGTACTCATGTCTGCCCCATACTCCAGACCGTTATTGCTCAAGTTATGATTACAAGTGAGAAGAGATAACCTTAACAGCCAGGAGTACATCCTCCAGTGAAGGTAAAACACAGCCAAATGTGCAAAATAATTTCAAGTTTATTGTGAAATTTTCTGCATTCTGATTGACTGGAGACACACTGATTTATAAATTATAGTTAACTTCCAAAAGAAAACCTTATCCATACAGAAAGCTTTATACTACATTGCATAATTGATGTTATCACCCTTGTTATATTGTTTATTTTAAATGTTCTTCTTTCAGCTGGATAAGTGATGATGTCACTGATTTGTTTGGTATATAAGGGTGCGTCCATGATCAGGCAGCTGCCCCCCTGACAAAGTCTTATGTGGCAAAGTGCCTGGGGGTACCTGGACACATGGAGTCTTTTCTGGTATACCTTGCAACCCCGCTGTCTGTTATTTGCAAGTTAGCAATAAACTTGCAATTATTTTGCATATTTGGCTGTGTTTTACCTTCACTGGAGGTTGCACTCCTGGCTCTGGAGTGCGAGTGCTTTTCGTCTGTTGATATTTATCTGTGAGTCATTGCTCAGCACTAGTACCCCACCTTGGTCGAGAGTGCAGCACCATTGTTTGACACTTAGAAAGGATAACCCTCCCTCCTACAGTATGCTAATGACGTAAGAGAAACTGAAAATGATGAATCTTGGGACCCCTATGCTGGGGCAGCAGCTGCAACTCCTCTTTGTGTGAGAGGGCCAGGCAGTGATAGTCTTGAAATCTAAGAACTTCTTTAGGAACTAAGGGAGCTGAAAGCCAGCTTGACTAATATGTCAGTGTTCAGTATGTTGTAACTCCTGACCAGAACTTGTCTGTGATGGGCGTTGTTGTTCAAATACCTGACTCTATAACTGCTAGCAAACTTCAGAACCAACTGAGGGAGCTTAAGGCTCTGGTGAACGAGTTAAAGAAATCCAGCTCTTAGCCAGTTATACACAAGGAGGGAAATGGTAAGCGAGGATCAGTACCTACCAGAGAATCTAGAGGAAACTTTCCAAAAGACAAGAACCCTGAATGGAAATCATCTGATGGGCCACTCCACCCATGTTCTAATTGGCCAAGCCTATTTTGTTACCACCATGATGAGAATGGCCATATCAAGTGAGAGTGCCGGTCCCTGGAGGACTTATGCAAGGTAAATGCAAAGCTACTTGGTAAGGTGCAACAGCAAGGGAACTCCAATGCGTCTCCAATTAAACAGGAAACTACCCACTCAGTGGCTAAGTCTTCAGTTAAAACTTTAAAACTGCACCATTTGATCTAGATAAATTGGTAGGGCCTTCCACTGAAACAGCAGTCTCTGCTGAAGGAGTGCCTGTTCAAGCTCTCTTGGACAGTGGTTCCCAAGTGACTATAATTTTCAAAAATGTTTATGATCAGCACCTGTCTCACCACAAGCTACTGCCTTTGGAAGGTTTGAATGTACATTATGGGGACTGAGTGATAAGTCTTACCCATATCTGGGATACCTCAAAGTAGGAATTGCTTTCCCATCCATTGTAACAGGAGTGAGAGACCCTGTGGAAACTTTGGCATTAGCGTGTCCATAGTCCAGAATGTCTGACAGAGTGCCCATACTTATTGGAACTAATACTCGTATGTTTGGTCACCTATCTCAGCTGTGTCAGGAGAGGGACACCAAGCAAAAAGGAAGAGTGTTGCACATGTATGCCCTGGTGCAGAAGGCCTAACAACAACAAGCACAGACTACAGATGACACTCAAGATGACCCTGTGGGTATAAATTGGCGTTGTGATGCTAAAGAACTTGTGCTTCCACCTAATGTGGAGTGTAATGTCAGTGGCATAATACAACTGAAGAAAGACGTAAAAAAACAAATTTTGGTGCTGGATGCTCCAGGGGAACATGGCTTGCCAGAAGGGCTATTGGTGAAGTCCAGTGTGTTGCTAGCAAGGGCTCGTGCTTAGACTAAACGAGTTACCATTCAGGTACAAAATGTTACATACAGAGACAGTGTCATCCAGAAGGGATGCACCTTGGCTTGAGTGAGCTATGCAGATGCAGCAGTGCAACCAGCCCCTTCCAGAGATGGCACTCAGCCTGGCATTGACCCAGAACTGTTTGATTTTGGTGACTGAACCATACAAGAGAAGTGTAAGATCTGTGTCAGCAGGAAAAAAGCTGAAAGAACAAAAGTGTTTTCACTTCACGAGTGGGATGTGGGATGTGTAGTCAGGCCAAAGCACTGCATTAGACTTAACAATGAATGCCCTTTCCATTAAAAGTCCCATAGATTGGCACCCACAGACATTAATGCCATGAGGAGACACCTGCCATAAATATTAGCTGCAGGCATTATCCAAAAATCATGAAGATCATATGCTTTGCCAACTCGCTGGAGGAGAGGTGAGACAGAGACAGGGGTGACATGATTGAGGTATTCAAATATGTGAAAGGGATTAACAGAGGCAGAGCCAAAGAAATGTTCAGCCTAAGGAAAGGGGGCACAACCAGGGGGCAAGAGTGGAAGTTGGAGGGGGGAACCTACAGGGGAGAATGTTAGAAGGCATTACTTCACTGAGAGGGTGGTGGAGCGATGGAATGCATTGCCTGGGAGTCTAGTCGAGCAGGGCATAGTGGAGGGCTTTAAGAGGGGATGAGACTGACACATGGGTATACTAAAGCTGAAGTTGACCCTCTCGTGGGCCAGGGGAGGAGGAGCTAGCATCCACTAGGGGTTGGCTAATGAGCAGACACGAAAGACCGTTAGGCCTATTCTGCTGGCTTTTAGTATGTTAGTATGTAATTGTGGTAGTGCACAAGAAAAATAGACCTGTTCACATGTGTGTGGACTACAGGACTCTCTATAAATGGACAATTCCCAACCAGTATACTATGCCCAGAATTCAAGATGCTTTGGATTGTCTTAATGAAAGCAAATGGTTGTCTGTGCTCGACCTAAGGAATGGGAATTATCAAATACCAGTGGCTCCACAAGACAGAGAAAAACTGCCTTTATATGCCCTCTTGGATTTTATGAATTTAGTAGAATGCTTCAAGGTATTTCTGGTGCCCCAGCCACCTTCTAGTGCCTAATGGAAAGAGCTGTCGGTAACATGAATCTGCTAGAGTGCTTGGTATACCTTGATGACATCATAGTGTCCAGGAAGACCCTGGAGGGGCATGAGGCCAGATTACTAAAAGTGCTAGATCAACTGGAGGAGTTCAGGCTGAAACTGTCCATTAACAAGTATCAAGTTTTCCAAAGCTCAGTTAAATACGTGGGACATATTGTATCAGCTCAAGGCATCCAAATTGATCCCAGTAAAGTTGAAGTCTTAACTACTTGGCCAAAACCCGAAAAAAACTGAAAGACTCACTATGCTTTTTCTGGTTCTGTGGCTATTTCAGATGATTTTTTAAGGACTTATACCCCAGTGGTGAGGCCACTACTGAATTTAACGTAAGGTTATCCACCCACTAACAAATGAAAAAACAAGAAAACTCCAGACACTTCTATTGAATCCAAACCTTACTTGAAACCTGCTGAATCTTTGGGACAAAGATGGACTGCTGAAGTGATAAGTCCTTTGATTAAATAATTTACCACCTGACTCATGCCCCAGTACTTGCATATGCAGACCCCCATAAGCCTTATGTTCTGCATACAGATGCCAGCTTCAGTGATCTTGGGGCAGTTCTTTACCAAAGCTATCCAGAGGGACTGTGCCATGGCCTTTGCAAGCTGAAGTCTAAACAGTGCTGAAAGAAAGTATCCTGTACACAAGTTAGAATTCCTTGTTTTAAAGTGGGCTGTTGTGGACCAGTTCCGCAAGTATCTTTACAGGGAGTACATCACAGTTAAAACTGACAATAATCCACTGATGTATGTGCAATCTAGTGCAAAGCTTGACGCAGCCGAACATAGGTGACTGTCAGCCTTGTCCACCTATGACTATTGTGTTGAATACAGGCCTGGACTCAATAATATAGATGCAGATGTGCTGTCTCAATGCCCAAGAGCATCCCTTGCTGACAAACAAGCCTGGGTGCGAATCCCAGAACAGGCTGTGAAAGCCTGCAAAATGTTTGACACAGACGAGCAGCCTCCCACAGAAGCTGCCATCCCTCTTGTGGACAGTCTTGGTGCTCCTGGTGATTGTATCTCAATTGCCAATTGCAACATAGCTGCTCTGGACATAGTTGTAATAGTCATTCACAACTTTGTGAATGAAGTCATTCATTCACACAGTTGTGAATGACTATTACAGTACGCACTGCAAGCCCATTGGTCCACAGTGTGGACCAATGAACTTGCAGCAGACACAGTAAGCTGTCATTCGGCGGGCAGCCGCAGAGGTGTGTGGGTTTGTTTGCTGCCCGTTGATACCTGGGAGGGTGAGGTGGGCTGGGGTCCTGTGCGAGTGGGTAGGTGAGGGGTGCCACTAGACTACCAGGGATGGGGATTTGACATATATGGACATCGTCGGGGTATCGGGTTGGGAGGAGGGATCCACTAGACTACCAGGGATGATTATAACTGTTCTTTTATGGGGATCAGGGTATGGAGTGGGGAGGGAGAATCCACTAGACTACCACGGATGATTGTAACTGTTCTTTTACAGGGATCAGGGTATGGAGTGAGGAGGGGGGATCCACTATACTGCCAGGGATGGAGCTATAAATTATTTTACAAGGATCAGGGTACTGGGTGGGGAGGATGGGCACTAGACTACCAGGGCATATTGTGAGTGCTTGTGCATTGTGCTGGGGGGATAGCTACCCACAGCTGGCGGCTACTGTATTGCACCATGCAATACAGCAGCCCACCTGTGGGTGGCTACCACTTATGCCTGATTTCTACAGGTGTAACTTTGTGCCCATGTATGCAGCACATCTCTGAAATGTGCCAGCAGATGCACCGCACATCTTGGCTGAATATCAAGATGTGCTGCATATGCATTGGAATGTCCCCTGGGGATGAACTGCATACATTATCTTTGTGCCTCGGTGCATCCAGAATTGCACAGTGCATTTACCCCATCTGAATATTGCCCCAGTGTGCATTTCTGAAGTTGCGTTGGTGCAAATCAGTTGTGCAAGGCACAACTCCTTTGAATATCTAGCCCAATATGTACAAAAGTTAAAAGATCAATTAAACTCAGCATACAAGCTGGCTGCTGAAGCCACAGCCAAAACAAACAGAGCAAACGAAGAGAGATATGACAAATGGGTAAAAGCACATGAGTTGTTGCCAGGAAACTGTAGGCAGGATTTTCAAAGCCTGGCACAGGGCTTGAGTCCAGCCCTGCACCACAGCAGTTAAGTGCTGGCGGTGCACCAAACCGTTTGCCGTTTTACAATCTGGGGTGCAGTTGCGACAGTTTCCATGACTTATGACAGCTTGCGCCAAATATCTGGTGCAAGCTCCATAAAAATGGCCCACAGGTTTGCCACAATTTAGACCAGAAAAAGTTGGTCTAACTTGCAGCAATTGCCACACGGGATAGAAAATCCAGTTAGATCACCACAAGTCCCATGCACCGAATTATCAGCACACCACGGTTTCCGGTGAGCTAGGACTTTTGAAAATCCTGCCCTTGTGTGTGACTGAGAAACTTAGGAATTCCTAAAAAGCACACAATTGCCAATCGATGGGGCAGCCCGCCATGTGGTGATTGAGAAAAATCAAGACTTGCCTGTTTATAAGATTCATCCCAAAGGAGACACAAGTGGCTAGTGTACAATGCACCGCAACCACTTGCTGCCCATTGAATAAATGGTTACTACTAACAAACAAGATAGAACCTCCTAAACCTCCTGTAACTAGATCTGCTATACGCAGATGTAAAGCTAAACAAAGGGCAAAACAATCTGCAGCAGTCCCAGCTAATTCTGATGAGCAAGCAGAGCCAGGGAGTTCAGATTCTGAATCAGAGGAAGAAGTGATTTACCCCACAGCATGCTACCCACACCTGACCTTGCTTCATTGTTTAAAGGGATACATGAGACCAAAAGTGACAGATGTGCCTGCCACAGAGCCTCCTGCAGTAACAGTAGACTTTGAACTACCAACTGTCAATGCTTCTATGGATGACTGGCTGGAATCTGAGGAAGTGTCTGAGACAGCAGAAGAAGAGCCTGTAGATCCTGAACCTATTGAAGCAATAGAAACCAATGATGTGCCAGAGGAAGCTGTGGTGCCCACTTTGCCCAAGGATGCATCATTGCTGGTCGAAGATCCAGGAAGCGTGCTCCCAAATGCCAAAGAAGAAGTGTCAATGCCACTGCGTCACTCTGTAGAAACTATCAAACCCCTTCTAAGACTCATTTATGACTCTCCAGGGGGTCCAACTGAACTGCCTATGAATGCGATCCACAAGGGCACATATGTCACCCCTTGGTTACCACCCAGAATTGTTGTGTGCCCACCCAAACAGACCTCCCAGAGCAGGCAAGGATATATAAAAGTACAAGAAGGGAGGTTAAACAAGTTAATGGTGATCTGACTTCAACTGCAGTTTCCTACACATTTTAAAGTGACAGCTGTCTACTAGGACTTTTCCAATCTGTTTTGCTATATCTAGATAGTGATATTTGTCTAGATTAGGACATATTGTGTGGATATATAATGTGCCCACACTATTGCCTACATGTTAAATTTATTTTCTTCTTTAAGTTAGAAGACATTTTTTTACATGTTGATTGCCTATGCTAGCTAGGAATCAATTGTCTAGTGAGACATAGAATGTTTAAAAAATGCCATAGCTAATGTTTATTTGGTACCACATCCCTGTTATGGACTTGGCACAGATGCCAAGTGTTTAGGTGTGGGAGAGTGTAACCCCCCCAAGGGTAGGGTTTAGCTGGCCAGCCTCTCAGCCATCTGGTCTCACCAGTCCCAGGCCCTTGGTGCCCTTGGGTTGCTCCTCTCCAGTCCTCATGTGCTGTTTTGATTTGGGTTTGGAGGACTGTGTGTAAATAGTAAAACCACCCAGTGGTACAGTGCTGTTAGTGTTTAGCAAGCAGTGAATTGCCATACAGCTCAGTGTGTGTTCATTCGAGCTGGCTCCTGCTCGAACATGCAAGCTGGTGGTCTGCACCCAGATCCTGTTAGTGCTACAACTTTTTGTGGTAAAGCTGTCCTTGCAGCTCAGGACAAGTGTCTCCTGAGTGTGTTCTGACCTTTGAGATCCCAAAAACACAAGTGGGGGGTCAAGAGACACACTTTGGGGGAAGAAAAGTGATTAAACTATGTTTATGTGTACTGTTACTTTAAGGGCAGCTGAGGCTGCCCTGAAATGTGTGTTTCTGCCTGCCTACTGGGGACTTAGTGTTACAGCACTAGAAACAGACAGAGAAAAACTGCTTCGGAGCCCATTCACTGACCAGATAACCGGGCAGAGGGGCAGCTATTGGACTATGGGACATTTAATCAATCAATCAATCAATCAATCTTCATTTATCCAGGTGAAACACCGTTGAGATAGCTCATTTACAAGGTGAACCTAGGTCAGGTACAGGTATATAACATACAAAAGTTAGAAGAACATATGATACAAGGCACAATAAATACAATCTTACAAATAGGTTATAGTTTGTACATCATATACAAAAAAAGCACAAGTTTATACATCATATACATAAAAACACAAGAGGATATGTAAGTCATTTGGAACAACTGTAGCCCAGTAGACACATTATCCAGATAGTAGAAATCATGAGGTAACTGGGACACTAGAAGAAGAGGAACAGCTCCAGAATGGTTAAGTTAGAGAAGGCAGTTGCAAGGTTCTTTAAACGCCGTAGCAAAGAGGGTTTTGAAGAAGGGTGCTTTCACTGGGAGAACAATTTTTAAGGTTTTTTGCATATTGTTCCAAAGGATAGGGAGAAAGTGACTTAAGGTGCTTTGCCAAGGCGTGTATTTACCTTGGGAATAACAAGAGAGGAATACGAGAGACTTCTTAGAAGATAACTCCCTGACTGGCAGAGAGGAAGACAGTCAGAGATGTATTTGGGAAGCTTATTTGTTAGTGCTCTAAGTGTCCATAGGATAGCGTTTTTATGCCATCTGTAACTGAGTTCCAGCCAAGCATAGAGTAAAGGGTGCAGTGATGAGTGGAGTATGGTGCATTTGTGATGAATCTAATTGCCCAATGATAGAGGGTGTCAAATTTCCCTAAGGCCGCACTTGTCCCAATCCCATACAGGATATCAGAATAGTGTAGGAGCGGTAAGAATGTAGTTTACTCAAGGCGGATTTTAGCCTTCTGAGTTAGTAGATGCTTTATGCGAAAGAAGATGCTAAGTCTTTGTCTTAGTCTTTTGATTAGGTTTTCAATGTGATTTGAGAATGATAGCCTGTTGTCAACCCAACCCCTCAAATACTTGAAGTCTGACACAAACTCTAGGGATTCACCAAGTGGTGACTGGATAAAAGGGATGGTAGAGGGACCCTTAGTTGTATTTATGCATGAACTTGGAGCAAAAAGCATAGCCTTGGTTTTTTAAGCATTTAAAAGCAACTTCAGATGCAGTAGGTTTTCCTGCAAATGGTTAAATTCAATTTGGAGGTCTTTGCAAGCCTGGTCTGGAGAAGGCCTTGCTAAGTATAGTACAGCATCATCCGCAAATAGATGAATACTAGCATCTGAGATTCCATCATTTAGGTTATTGATATAAACAGCAAACAACAATGGTCCCAAGATAGACCCTTGGGGCACTCCTCATGCACAGTTTTCAGTGTGGAAAGATTATCATCTGCTTTGACGTCTTGGTGGTGTCAGGTGAGATGGCTAGTAAACCACTTGATTGACAGTAGGTCTGCTCCAACAATACGCAGACTGGTAATAAGAAGGTCATGGTCCACTGTATCGAAAGCTTTGCTCAGATCAAGGAATACACTGCATACATATTTTTTGTTATCTAAGGTCATCTGCCAGTCGTTTGTGACTTGGGCAAGCGCAGAGATTGTGCTGTGATGTGGTCTAAAACCAGATTGGACCACGTTGCATAGATTACGCATTTCAAGGTGTTACCTGAGCTGTGAATTCACTACTTTCTCCAGTACTTTTGACAAAATAGGGAGTAAAGAAATTGGGTGATAATTATTTAAATCACTGGTGTTACCAGACTTAAAGAGTGGGATCACTTACGCTGTCTTCCATATTGCTAGGATGGAACCCTGCATAAGGGACAAGTTAAAGAGATGAGCTATCGGAGCGGCTAGAGCATAATATCCTAACTTTAGGTAATATGGCTCTATTTGGTCTGCACCAGCAATTTTTCTAGTGTCAAGTGCCAAGAGAAGATCCTCAACTTGCTTTAAAGTGATGGGTTGGAAGGTGAAGGTTGCCTTTTGTGTTAATAGACTATGGTTGAGCCAATCAGGTTTTCGAACACCTAGCTGAGATCGAAGTGTGCTGGATGGTGAGGCATCAGAAAAGCTAGTCCTGCTGTAGCAAAATGGTTGTTTAGAAGTTCGAGAATAGATTGTTTGTCGGTGGTGGAAGCACCACCCATAGTGATTTTTTGGAGAAGAGAGTGAGCAGGAGAGTGACCGTCAATGTCCTTTAGAGTTTTCCAAAATTTGTTAGTGTCATTTGAAGCATTGTCAATTTCTGAATGGAAGTACTTTGTTTTTTCAATTCTGGTGAGCTTAGTGCATCAATTCCTAGCTGCTCTGAAGTCTGACCAATCAGTTGGAAGGTTAGTTTTCCTTGCCTTTTTCCATAAAGAGTCTCTATGCAGTAACACGGCTTTCAATCTGCCAGTAAACCATGGGCACATTTTCCTTTTAGTTCTGATTTTTACTAAGGAAGCATGTTTATCTAAGGCCCTGAGTACTATTTTGTGAAATTCCTCATAGGCAGTATCCACGGTTTGGGCCAGATAAAAGTCCTGTCAGACAGCATACTGAAGGTCTGAGCAGAAGACTAACAAGTCAAAATTCCTCCTGCACCTCTTGTAGATACACTTAGAGGATGACACTGCCTTGGGAATAGACCTCACACAGGCTATTGCACAATGGTCACTGACGTTGTTGAAGAATGCACTTGCATGGGTAAATAGGTGAGGTTTGTTGACTAATATATTAAGCAAAGTACTTGTCTCTGGGTTTTTGACGTTAGGCCTTGTGGTTTCAGTTATGATTTGTGTAAAACCAAAGGTGTTGCATAATTCTTTCAGAGGTTTAGATGCTGCGGAAAACCAGTCCAGATTCAAATTACCCATTAATATGACTTCGGTGGGTAACACATCTAGGACATCACTTAGGTGGTTCAGTAATTTTAAGCCTGCAGCAGGGGGCCTGTAGCAACCAGTAATGTGCATAGTGATTGTGTTGGTATGCTGCACTTTTTCTCAACATTACCTGCACAAATGAGCAGCAGTAAAAAAAAATTTTGATGGTTTCCAAGAGTAGCCTTGTTAAATGACTTTTACCTCTTTTGTAACATCCTGGTTCCAGAGGAGGTAAAGATGAAGTTCTGGCAGACGACAGATTGGCATGAAGGTATAGGAGCGCCCGTACAGAGAACAAGAGCGGGTATATATGGATAAAAGATACCAGCCATTGATTTCTGAACCTCGTGTGTAGTAACAGCCCAGTGCTATTTGGGACATTTGATTTATCACTCTGTATAGCAGGGTACAGTCCGGGACTTGGCAAGACCACAGGGCATGGAATTTGATGTAAGCCTATAATTGTGTGTCTGTCGGTAGAGTAGTTCTGGTAGAAGTCAAAGAAGCCTGCTGAGCATGATGTTAGGTACATTGCCATCTTGACCTGAACACCAGCGGGGCTGACTATGAGCTGGAGGGGCAGAAGTCAAGGGGGAGCTAGGAGGCCCAATAGAATAAAGATTTGGGACACCATGTTTGGTACTATATAAGACACTGGCACAGGAGGAAAAAGAAACTGCCAAAATTTCCCACCTGTTGGAAAGTGCTTACTACTGTAGAGCACAATGTACCTGTATAGAAAATCCTTACCAGAGGATTTAGCAAATTTAGAACAGCATTCAGCAGTGCAGTTAAAGTTTCATCCAAAGAAGGGTTTAACAAGGCACAGGGACCTTAGTTAACTAACTACCCTAAAGGAGCTTATCCTATTTTACCCAACCCTAAGGGAGCTTAACCTCAGTATAGCCTGAGAGATGAAGGCTGGTGATTAGACAAGCGACTGTAAATCAAGTTGTAATGTTACACAGGATATAAGCCAATGGTGAGAGGCATGGGTGGAGCCAACGTCTATTTAATAGAGGCCGGGGTTGGGGAGGCCGTGTGGGACAAATAATACAGTGATTAGGAAAGGCTAAGATAGGATTCTGGTGTTTGGAGCAGTGGAAAAAAGCAGCCTAGAAGCTGCACCAATCAGCAGAGTCCAGGGAAAGCAACCAACCAATCAGGGGCTCAGGCCTGCACTGTAGGCCACCTGGGTACCCAGATTGACATTAGGGGACACTGGTACCAGTGGTGAGGTGGGTTCTCATACTGCTGTATTGCTGCTGACTGTGGGCATTGTTGTTGGTTTGCCATTCGTGTCTTCTATCCACTATATCAAATCTACCATAGTTATTTTTTTCTGCATCCCATTCCCCTAGTCCCTTCTAATAAATTGTCAGTGTCAGTGGCTCAGCAGGTAGCACACTCACCTCTGAGGCTAGAAGATCAGAAGGCTGTGGGTTCTAGCCCCACACCAGGCACTTGGGTTAATATCCCAGTACTGACACTGCAGTGCAGCATGAATGGGGTGCTGCACTCCTGAGGTGCCATCTTTCAGATGAGAAGTTAAACCGAGGTCCCATCTGCTTGTTCTGGTGGTAGTTTAGGTGGATATCAAAGATACTATGCACTTCTCGAAAAGAGTAGGTGAATTTTTATTATAATAGCATGAAAAACACACAAGTTACAATAGATGTTTAATCAAAAGGTATAAATAAAAACTAAAGGAACAAAACTGTGTTGATTCACACTACAAAGTGGAGAAGAACTGAAATCATAACAAGAGAAAAAAAATAAGTATTACCGTCATACATATTTTAACAACTACAAACCACTTCATTTATATTTGATAAAGATATTACAACCCTTCCACCACTGAAAAACTTTTAATGAAGGGTGACATGCAATATCAGAAACATAAAGTTTGACCATAGCTTGAGAGACCAAAATACAAACAATATCATATGGTATCAACCTTTGATATAGTACCCATTGGCACCTACTTTGCCACAGATAATACTTTAAGCAGCATAGAAAAACAGCCAATATGTCTGGATGATACCGACAACCTAATTGAGCATATTGACCTAATATAAAAAACTCATATGACATAGTGGACAACCACTTCATGTTACAGTAGTGAGCTAGGTGGGACCACAGAGGTTTAAGATAAGAACAATCAAAAAGACAATGTTCCGCAGTTTCCTCTACATTGATACAGTCCATATATGGACAATTACGCTCCTCCAATATCTTATGTTTAGCATTACCCCACACATTAAACCTCCCGTAAACAGATAGCCACTGGTGCTCCCACATGAAAGGGGGGGATTCTAGGATTACATAACTGTGCCAATACCGAATGATTATTTTGGGGAGAGCAATTTTTAAAAACTAGTTCAGTAGGTGAAACCATAGCCATAACAGCCTGGTAAAGTTGACGACCAGAACTCTTAATAATTAGCTGCTTAGGAATACCCCATTTATACAATTTCAGGTACATGTAAATAGACAGACAGGAGGGGAGGGGTCACGCCCCCAAGCAGAAAAAAAATGAGATAATATATGTCGAGTCCAGAGATTGTGGGAGACCTGAGATGAGGCCAACCCACTTTTTACTGTCTGGGAGATAAATAAAGTATGAAAAAATACTATAGGATCGAGCATCCCAAGACCACCCTTTTCTCTGGATAGGTAGTTAAACATCGTTTTATGGGGTTCAATCTATTTCCCCAGAGCATCTGGAAGAAAAGGCTATATAATTTCACATTCAGATGCCCTGCGGGGGGGATAGATCATTGCAATGTAAAGTAAGATGGGAAAGAGAAATTGTTTAATGATTTGCACTCATTTTACTTTAGACATTTTCCAATGTTTCCATCTAACAACTTTAGATTCAACCTTCTGCAACCTCACTTCCCAGTTTAATAATGTCAAATTTTGAGGCCCAAAGGTAATCCCCCAAATCTTTAGGGGATCTGAGGAAAAGGGGATACCCTCAACACACATGGGGGATGGAGACCCAGCACCCAAAAACAGGCCCCTGCTCTTAAGAATATTCAATTTTGAATTGGAGAGTACAGAATATTCTGAAATCTCCTGCAGAATACAAGACAACTGGATAGTATCTGTAAAAAACAGGCAGACATCATCAACATACGCCTGGACCCTTAATTCTCTCACTGAGCCAAGTACTGAGATGCCTGACCAAGAAGGGGAAAGAGCCAATTTTCTTAGAAGGGGGTCCAAATTAAATGTGTATAATAGAGGACTAAGGGGACACCCTTGACAAACACCAGTAGGAACAGAAAACCTGTCAGTGATTTGACACCGAATAACTGCGTGAACTATAGTACAGGAATGTAACAATTGAACCTGTCGGATTAAAGAATCAGGGATCCTATAAGCTCTAAGTGCTGCAAACAAAAAAGGCGGATACACTCAATCAAAGGCTTTTTCCTGATCGATGGAAGCCAGGCAGCCAGTCATACCATTTAGAGATAAAAATTAAATCAGATCCCTTACTAACATAAGGGCCTGCTGAATTTTTCGGGTGGGTATCCCACGAAACTGATTGGGAGAAATGACCAGAGAGGCGTAGCATTTCAACCAATTATTTAGAATCTGGGCTAAAATCTTATAATCCAAGTTTAAAATTGTAATTGGTCTCCAATATTTGAAGAAGAGATTTGTTACCGGATTTAAATAAAAATATTAATAAGCCTTTCAAAAAGGCAGGGTGCATTTTCTGGGAAGACAAAAAATAATCAAAAACAAATGCTAAACATAAAAAGAGTTCTGAGGAAAAGGCTTTGTAAAATTCAAAAGGCAGACCATCAATACCAGGTGAAACACCATTTTTCTGAGATCTAATAATCTGTTCAATTTCATCAGGTCCGATATGGTCTTCATTAGGAGGAATCTCAGCCAAAATAAGTGGAATGTTGACAGCGTCCAAATATGATTGGATGGATTCATCCAAAGGTAAAATAAGAAGACTGTGGGAGTGGAGAAAGGATACAATAGTCTCATGGATTGCCGGGGTTGAGTGGACTGTCTGCCCTTGTTGGTTCTCCAAGAAGTCCATTGAGACTGTGTGCCTCAAAGTTTTACAGGCCACGAAAGGATCACCCACTGGGGACTTTTGAGTTCCTGACTGTAGCATAGTCTGTAGAGACTGAGCTCTGTTGTATTGATAGAAAAGCATTTCTTGTTTTAAATTCTGGATTTGGGAATAATAATCTAGTTTGTTAGCCAACATAAACAATTTAAACAGTTGTTGACATAAAGAAAGATATTTCAAATATTTGCTATTCACTGTTTTTTTACCAAACTGCTGGAACCATGATTTAAAATCAGCTTTAGAATCCATCCACCATTCCCCTAAACTGGAGTAGAGAAAACTGACAGAGCAACAAGCATCAATCAGCCCGAGGACCCTGGCCGAACCAGTGGATCTTTCAACACCGAAGTGTTGAGCCTCCAGCAATTGGATTGGGCAGAGACCCCTGGGGTACAATCTAAAACAATGTACAAAATTAAGTGATCAGAATACTCAGTAGGCTGGGTATGAAAGGAGAAATGTGGCAAAGTGATAGACACAAACATATAATCTATGGTGGTATAATATTTGTTTCTCATATAGGTGAAACTAGGCCCAGATTTACGAAAAGTACTACAATCAATCAACTCAGCAGAGTTGATAACTTGGTAAAGGGCACTGGAATCAAAATACACTTTTTTAGTGGAGGAACCCCCACCTTTCTTATAAGAGCAATTAAAATCCACACAAAAAAATATAGTATGAGAAGTAACCAAGTATGGTTATATTGCATGAAGGAGAGAAACCCTGTATGCCTTCAACTGTGGGTTGCATATATTAATAAGACGAAAATGCAGTTCATTCCATACTCCATCCACAATCAAACCCCTACCTGGACATAAATCAATGAGTTTAGTCAGAGAGAAATGATACCCATTGAACAAAACTCCCACCCCATCGGCACTGGCCAATCCAAAGGACCAGTAGGAAGGGCCCCACACCCATTCCCCCTGAAAGGATCTAATATGATCCTCGGAGAACATCCACGTTTCCTGCAAAAAGCAGATATCAAACTCGGAGTCGTGGATAAGTTCAAAAACTGCCTGATGCTTTATGGGGTTTAAAAGAATATGTATATTTACTGATCCCACCTTCAATAGGATAGCAGCTATAAGCTATTTTTTCCTGTTTTTCCTTCTTTTTACCCCTATAACTAACCAACTCAGGTGTTGAAGGGGCATACAGGGCAGCAGGAGGCTGGACAGCCGACTCCAACTGGTACATATCAGATGCTCCATCTTCAGAGGCCAAAAGGGGTTAACAGATTCAATGGAGCCCTGAAGTGAAACAGGTTTGGCCTTCAAATTCCTAGAGGAACGTCTAGGAAGGGGTACTAGGACTTCAGCAGGAAGTGCCAAGGGGTCAGAATACCTATAGCAAACAGGGGCCAGAGCCACCATTCCAGAGGGCTCTTCACTAAGAGGAAGAGAGGGAGGAGGAATAGTTACAGTAAATAGAAAGTTGGAAAGGGGAGGGGGGACATAGACATCTGGGCAATGGAAACAGAAGGAAGGGGAATAGAAACCTGAGGGGGAAGAGGGTCAGACTCTAGACCAGGCACCAAATCCTGCGCATGTTGAATTAAGAGGTCCGGGCTTATACATGAGGCCTTATCCTTAGCTGCCCAAGGGCATTCACCAAAAACGTGTCCAATCTCATTGCACAAATCACATTTAATATGGGAGGCACATTGCAAAGCAATGTGCCCAATGTCACCACAATTATCACAGCATGGTTTATCACAGGAACTGGAGATGTGAGTCCTGGATCCACACTTGTAACATGCCCAGGGCTGCCCGGCATAGAAGCACTCTCCCCGGTCCCTACCCAGTATAAAGGAATTGGAAACATAAGTAATTCCTGAATCTGACTGCCACAGCTTGACCTTATATTTCCAATGATCAGTCCAGAATAGTTCAGAGTCCAGAATTACCTCAGGGTCACTTAAAACCTTGTATTTCTGGGACAGCCAATAAGTGATATCATCTACGTGGACCCCCTCATTACGGAACATGATGGTAACAAATTTAATCAAATGTTTAGTAAGAGGGATAATCGTAAAGGGGGTCCACATGGGTGAAAACTTTATCTGATTATACCTATCCCAGAAGAGGTCCAGAGCATAAGGAGTGCGAAAACTAGTGTCATAATTATCCTCCCCACTAATGTTAATAAAGGCAAAAACCTCATATGGAGAGAAATGAAGGGAGTCTTTCAGCAAGTGTTTTCCCACAAAATGCCTGTCTGGTCTGTGCTCAAGACCCCCTTTATAGCGGATCTGTATTGCATTCCTTCGGGGGGAAGCTTCTTTCTTTATTTTAGTAAACAGATCAGACAAGAGAGGTTTCTTAGGTTGAGGGGGGTCCTGGGAAGATTCATCCAGAATAACAGCACTGTCCCCATGTGCTTCCAGAAATATAGGCAAGTCAGTTGAAGAAGAGGCACCAGGCAGACCCTGCTGGACAGGGGCCGGAGGGCAAGGAGCTACCCCAGTACTTGTAGATTTAACATCAGATGGTAAATCTGCACTAAGCAGAGAGTCAGAAAGAGATTTGGAAAGTCCCCCAGGACACCATGCTGGACAAGACTGTGAGAAATTCAATTTTGGATCCCAATCAGGGTCGGGCAGCCAGATACCAGCAGGGGAAAGCTTCCAACCCGCATTACTGAGAGCCTTTCGTGGGGACCAAGGTTCAATCGAGGGAAGTTTCCCCCTTATCAAGAGCAAATGCAAATTGTAACATGGCAGCAGTGGTTTTCCTGACTGAAGCATCGGGAAAAGACGAGGTAGACAAAACTTTACCAGTATCAGAGTCAAATCCCAAAGAAATATGCCTTTTGGCTAGGGTCACGGCAGTTCTGCACCCTTTTACATCATCTTTATCCCCAAATGTCAAGCCACCCTCCTTAGAGCTAAATGAGAAAACGGTTACATCCACCTGTTTACTGGGTGAGCGCTGATAAATAACTGGAGCAGGGCTCGGAAAGGGAGACACTCCGGGCTGACCACCAGCAGAAGTAGGTTTCAGAACAAACCCCATGTCCCTAGACAGAGGCTGCTGAGTAGGGGAAGTTGGAAAAAATGGATAACTGTCCAAATGGGCTGAAGGGAGCTGAGGGTTCTTCTACTCAGACCCGGAAGATAACATATTCACTGGCAATGCAGTGGTTAGCTGTAGGCACCCGCCAGAAAAAGCAGTTGGAATGTCAGCCGAACCATCAACAAATCCTGAAGCAACAATGGATGAATTAGTGAAAGATAGCAACTCACCCAGCCCTGCCTGGGCCAGAGCCTTTGATGCTGCTACGTCATGAACGCTGTCACCCTGCTCTGTCAAGGGATTGACTTTCAGCGTTCCAGCTTTCAGCCTAGCGATTTGATCCTGCAGATCCCACTGAAGTTCCAGGTAACAAATTTTTTCACAAGCCAGTTGTTGAATCAAAAAACTTCCGCTCCGGTTGGATGGGAAGCCTGCTGCTCTAAACCAGTCCCGGAAATATCGCCAGAACGGCTTAAACCTTCTGTTGAGTGAAACACTTCTGGAGTTTCATCTCCAGTCTTCGGTATAGTTGAATTTCATGCTAAATCAAGGCCATACCTCTAGAGATATGGAGGTGGAGAAAGTTTGCTCTCACCCCAGAGACGCCCATCTCCTCAGGAGGATCACTGAAAGTGGCCATTTCACAGGCCAGAGGTTCCCCCTACAGGATAGTTGGGGAATTTCCCCAGTGCTCTGGACAAATTTCCCCTATTCACTAAAATACCACCAACAGCTTAATCTGGTTCAAAGTCAGTTGACATTCATCTGTATCTCCCTCCCCAGGGTCGTGCCTGAAAATAGGCAGAATTTGTCTAGTGCACTTACCCGGTCAACAAAAACTAAATAAATAAATAATTTGCTTATTGTTGTTGTTTAATGCTGTCTGAGAGCATATTGTTAGCCATTGCCTTTAATTGCACATGTGTAGTGCCCCAGAGTTTCTGGTGCCCTCTAGAAATGGGCATCCAGGTGCTCCAGGGCCCATTAAGGGATAGGTGCCCTTCTCATAATGTAATGTCCCAGCATGGCTTGTTTTTAATTTTTTTTTTCTATTTGTTTTTCCCTGCCTGCTGTTCCTATTAGAACCCCCCCAACCCCATTGCCAGGCACCAGGAACCTGCACTCATGGTTCCCAGGCACATGAGTAGGCTAGCAGGGTTGGACTCGTGAGGATTCTGGACAGCCGTTCAGTTCATTTTGGAGGAGCCGAGAAAGAGCAGCAGCAAGTATGAGGGCAGCAATCAGCCAACTGGGGCACAGCCAGAAAGGAAGGGACTTACCTGTAGTCCCTACATCCCTCCTGATGTCCCGGCCAGTCCAGCAGCTCATTGCTCCCTCTATTCTCCTGGCCGGCAGCAGTCCAGCAGTTTCCCAGATCTGCAGTAGGGAAAAGTCCATCGGGAGGGGCAGCAGCAGTGAAAGGACAGCCCTCCAGCAGCAGCAGCAGCAGGAGGAGGAGGAGTCCAAGGAGGCTAGTGGGAGGAGGTGGGTCCAGGCCTCTTTTCCGATTCCTCCTTCCAGCAGCCCTGGCCCAAGGTATGAAGTGGGTGGTAGGGTAAATGGCAGCAGCACCACAGCCAGGTGCTAGCTGCCGAAGGAACAATTCTTTTTTTTTTTTAATAAAAAAATAAATGATGGACTTTTGCCCCCTCTGGCATGGATGAAAGTGGCACAGCCATTTGGGGCAAGCAAGGCCCTGATCCACAGACCGCGCCCACAGGGCAAAGTTAAGACAGTTGCTCCTCGGGAGCCAGAGACTGAGGGGGCAGGTGAGCCCCACCTATGGAACTGCTTACAGAGCAGAAGTTGGAAGAGAGCTCCACAGAAACTAAGCTAAAGGGGGCAGTACTATTTAAATTCAAGAAATTTATTGTAATGAAGGCATTGGGAAGATAGTTTTTAAAGTGACAGTGCACCCGTTATAAACAGCCTATATAAAATGCATCTAAAAGACTGTGTGGTGTTTTGTGGCCTTTGTGATCGAACTGCCTGCTGTATTGGCTGCCTATTTCTACTGTGGGTTACTTAAAGATTGTCTGGGAAATATGTTCAAAAGACTGTCTGATGTTTTGGGGCCCCTATAGTGGAACTGTTGTCTGCCCTATATGTGTGTGCCCATCAAGAGACTGCCCACAAGCCTTACTGCCCCAATATCAGGGTTCCCAAGCTTATGAACTGATGGTACTTATAATGCTATCTACTGAAATAACTATCACCATAAATATTTTCAACAAGAACTTTATTGAACTGCCTCTCCTGTCTGCGGGTGGTATCCAGTGCGTCCTATTGTTCCTGATCATCTGAGCCTAGACATTTCCTCCAGGAAATTCCTTCTTCATCCTTGCATCCCAGCGATCCAGTTGTGGTCTGAAAGGCTGGGGACATTCTTCAAAGCTTTCTTCGAGGGGTGACCTGTTCTGGTAGTCCGAGTGTGACCTGTTGCCGATGATCCTCACCTCCTCATGTGTGTTCTTCAGACAAGAATCCTTGGAACTGACTTTTCTTTCTTCTTCTGCTTGAGTGTTCCTCCTGGAGGAGAAACTGTCAGGATACAAAGAGGGCCTTTTTACCTAGCTTGTAGTGGTGGCTGACACAGTGGTGGTTGACACAGTGGTGGTTGATGCAGTGGTGGCTGGGGCATGTCTCATTGAATGTGTTACAAAACAATTCAGAGTTTTATGTTTTATTTTATTTATTTAGAAATACATCAGAATTACAATCCATTGAGTTAGAGACTCCTTTACAAAGACTCCACATCAGATAAACAGACAGTTAAAAAATACAGGGGACTTACAAAACATAGTGATAGACTTTAAACATTAAATTACAGAAAGGAGTCAGATTTGATTGAGTAAGCAGAGTAAACATTGGTCAACATACAGGAATCAAAGATAAGGCATTGATTGAGAATGAGAAGTGGGAGTACAACATTCAAAAATAGGCAGGATCGAAATCCCTTGTCAAGAGAGCACAGATTGAAGGTTAGAGTTTAAGTGGATAGAAACCCATTGTCAAGGAAAGCAGGAGGGTGTGTGTGGGGGGAGATGGGTGTAGGGTAGAGACAATATGTATGGGTGGTCTAGTAGCAGTCGCAGGTGCTTGAAGCATGGAGGTGTTCCCTCAGAGTGGTTTTAAAGTGGCCTAACTTGTTTTCTGAGGAGACAGCACTGGGAAGCGCATTCATCCAGAGGGGAGCCCCATAGCAGAAGGATCTCTGACCCAATGCAGTTCTTTAGTGGGGAATCACGAGGGAAGCTTTGGAGGAGCTGTGAGTGGCTTTCATTGATGGAGCAGGTTGCAGAAGGTTGGAAAGGCCTGGTGGGGGCTAGTCCATTAGTGATCTTTTGGCAAGGAGGCATGTCTGGTACCTGAATCTCCTATCAAGGTCTAGCCAGTTGGTGAGACTATACAATGAGCAGGTATTAACATACGAAATTGCCAGCAGATACAGGCCATTTGGTCCATCTAGTCTGCTCGAGTGCACAGCACTTCAGTCCATTAGACTGCAGCTGGCTCCCCTCATATGCCCCCCATCTCCCACCCCCTCTCAGTTTGTACCTTCCCCTTGAATCTGTCCCACTCTCTCTTGAAGCCCCCACATTCTGTAGCGATACTACTTCCTCTGGCAGAGCGTTCCACCCAGCCACCACCCTTTCTGTGAAATAGTGCCTCCTCAGTTCCCTCTTACTTGCCCGCTTCCAACTTCATAGAGTGTCCCCTGGTTTCCCTTCCGCCCTTCAGATTAAACATACACCTGGTGTCTACTCTGTTCAAACCTTTCAGGTACTTGAAGGTCTCAATCATATCCCCGCTCTCTCTTCTTTCCTCCAGGGTATGCATATTGAGCTCTCTCATTCTCTCCTCATATGGTTTGCCCCTCAACCCCAGGATCATTTTTGCTGCCCTGGGCTGTACCTCCTCCAGAAGTTTGATGTCTCTTTTCAAGTAGCGGTGCCAGAACTGCATGCAGTACTCTAAGTGCAGTCTCACCAGGTATCTGTACAGGGGAAAGATGACCTCCTCACTCCTAGAAGTAATCCCCCCCCCCTTGCTATGCACCCTAAAATCCTGTTTGCCTTCACTGCTGCATTCCTGCACTGAGCAGAATGGTTCATCTTCCCAGTTACCAGCACTCCCAGATCCTTCTCCTCCTTGTATTTTGTTAACGGGACACCCTCCAGCCAGTAATTGTGTCCTGAGTTCTTGCCTCCTAAATGTATCACTTTGCACTTCTTGGCATTGAAACCAAGCTGCAAAGCGTGAGACCATTCCTCTAGTTTTGCCAAATTTTCTGAAGTACTTTTGCTCCCTTTGTGTCATCTGCAAAGGGACCGATCTTGCTCTTAATCCCTACTGCAATGTCAGCTATGAAAATGTTAAACAGAACCAAGCCCAGCAATGAGCCCTGTGATACACCACTTGTTACTGCCCTGGGTTCAAATGCCCCCCCACTACTACCTTCTGCTGTCTACCCTGCAGCCAGTTCTCGACCCACCTGACCAATTTCCTTCTGGCTTCCAGACTCTTCAACTTGCAGGTCAGCCTACTGTGTGGCACGAGTCAAAGGCCTTGCTGAAATCCAGGAAGAGGACATCCACCGCATGTCCCCTGTCCAGTGCCCTTGTAACCCAGTCATAAAAATCAAGCAAGTTCATCTGGCAGGATCTGTCTGAGACAAACCTGTGCTGCCTGCTGTCCTGGAGATTGTTATCCTCAAAAAATTGCACCAGTCTTTCCTTGAGGATTGTCTCCATCAGTTTTCCCACAATTGCAGTAAGGCTCACCGGTCTGTAGTTCCCCGGTTCATCCTTGGGCCAACTCTTACTGAGAGATACTACATGTGCTTCCCTTCAGTCCTTGAGCAAGCACCCCGAGTTCAGAGAGGTATTGATCAGGCCAGCCAATGGCCCTGCCAAGACCTCTACCAACTCTCTCTGCACCCTGGGGTGGACTCCATCTGGACCAGGTGCTTTGTCCACCTTCAGGGACTTAAGGCCTTCCCTCACCTTTTCCACCATGATTTCCCCATCTGTGGTTGCATCTCCCCACCTTCTCCCACCTCATCCTTCCTCTCAGTTACAGGCCCATCCCTCTCCTTGGTGAAGATTGAACAGAAGTATTCATTAACATAGAAACATAGACTTTGACGGCAGATAAGGACCGCTTGGCCCATCTAGTCTGCCCATTTCCCTACCTACAGGATAGGCTGCAGATCCTAGTTAACCAACAGCCTATTTCTTCCTACACCCCCCCCCCACAAGAATTGCCTTATGTCTGCCCCATGCATTCTTGAATTCTCCCACAGTTTTAGACCCCACAACCTCCTCAGGAAGGCTGTTCCATGGATCCACTACCCTCTCCGTGAAATAATACTTCCTCACATTGCCCCTCAGCTGCCCCCCACTATCTTTAAATTGTGTCCCCTTATTCTTGCATGTCTCTTTTTCTGAAAGATGCTACCCTCTTGGACTTTGTTGATTCCACTGAGGTACTTAAAAGTTTCTATCATGTCCCCCCTCTCCCTTCTTTCCTCAAGGGTATACATATTATTTTGCACTTCTTTGCATTGAATCCTAGCTGCCATACTTCTGACCATTCCTCCAACCTTGCCAAGTCCCTTCTCATCCTTTCCACGCCTCCTTGTGTATCAACCCTGTTGCAGATCTTTGTGTCATCTGCAAAGAGGCATACTTTTCCTTCCAGTACCTCTGCAATGTCACTTATGAAGACATTAAAAAGGACTGGACCCAATACTGAACCCTGCGGTACCCCACTAGTAACCCCTCTTTCTTCAGAGTGGACTCCATTTACAATTACCTTCTGTGTCCTGTTGTCCAGCCAATGTTTTACTCAGGCTACCACCCTGGGACCCACTCCCAGGCTGGTTAATTTGACTATTAATCTTTTGTGTGGGACTGTGTCAAATGCCTTGCTAAAGTCTAGGTAGGCCATGTCCACAGCCCCTCCCTGGTCTACTACTTTGGTCACCCAGTCAAAGAAATCAATTAGATTCGTCTGACATGACCTTCCTGCTGTTAACCCATGCTGCCTTGGGTCCTGTGCCCCACTGGCCTCTAGGTACTCAACTATTCTTTCCTTCAGAAGTGACTCCATCACTTTCCCTACCACAGAGGTCAGACTGACAGGTCTGTAGTTTCCTGCCTCTGTCTTGGTCCCACTTTTGTGAAGGGAATCACATCCACCTTCCTCCAGTCCTCGGGTACCACACCATCCTCCCATGATTTATTAAAAGAGTAGCAGTGGTTTCACTAGTTCCCCTTAATTTTTTAGAATTTGGGTGAATTCCATCAGGCCCCATTGCTTTGTCCACCTTCAGTTTTAGGAGTTCTTGCAGAACCCTTTCTTCTATGAAAGAACTGGAATTGACCTCTTATCAAGAGTGCTTCTGTTAATTAGATTAGGCACTTCTCCTCTTTGTGAATACTGAGCAGAAATATTCGTTCAGTATCCCTGCTTTTCACTGTCCCCTCTGCCCACCCACATTGCTCATTCTATTCAGCCTCACTATCCCTCCTTTGTCTTTCTATGCTCACTGATGTACCTATAAAAGGTTTTATCCCCTTCTTAACTGAGTTGGCTATCTTTTCCTCAGTTTGGGCCTTTGCTATTCTGACTTCCTCCCTGCTTCCTTCTGCCTTAACTGGACAGCTCTCTGTCCTGCTCCTTCTGTGTTTCCTTATACTCGAATGCTATCTTTTCTTCCTGACTTTCACAGCCACCTCTTTTGAGAACCATAGTGGCTTTTTCTTTCATTTTGATTTGTTTATTTGCTTCACACAAAGGCTTGTTGCCTCTGTGATGGCAGTTTTGATGATTCCCCATTGTTGCTTCACACCTCCTTCTAGTCTGTTTGCTAGTGCTTTTCTGAGGCACTCTCCCATCTTGCCAAAGTCAGCCCTCCTGAAGTCCAGTACCCTCACTTTTGTATGGCTTGACTCTGTAGCTGAGTTTAACGTGAACCACACTGTTTGATGGTCACTTCTTCCCAGATGGCAACCCACTTCTAGATCTGAGATCCTCTCACTGCCCCTGTTTGAGAGTACGAGATCTAAGATTGCTCCCTCATGAGTGGGTTCCAAAACTAGCTGTCTGAGGCCTGCCACCTGTAGGGCATCAAGAATGGCCCTGCTCTTGGATGTGGCTGCAGCAAATGTGCTCCAGTTAACATCTGGCATATTCAGGTCTCCCATCAATAGTATCTCCCCTTTCTCTGCCATTCTAAGAATGCCTTCTATCATATCCTTGTCCATTCCTTCCCCCTGACATGGGGGTCTGTACACAACCCCTGTGCGGATTGTGGTGCCCTTTCCAGTCTCCAAGGTGACCCACAGTGCCTCCTCTCCTCCCTGTTTACTCTTTTGTTCAGTTGCTTTTATCCCTTCCTTTACATAGAGAGCTACTCCTCCCCCTCTTCTCACCTGCCTGTCTTTCCTGTAGGTTATGTACCCTGGTATGTTAACATCCCAGTCATGGTTCTCTGTGTACCATGTTTCTGTGACTGCTACGATATCCAGGCATCCCTCTTCCATCAAGGCCACCAGCTCAGGGAGCTTGTTGCCCAGACTACGGGCATTGGTACTCATTACCCTCCATTTCCTGATGGTCTTACTCCTTTTTGGCCCATCCCTGTCCTTCTTGCCTTTGTCACGTTCTCCATTTACCCCTGCCCTTCTCCTTGTCAACACCTCTATGTTGATGTTTACCGCACTTACTACCGTGATTTTTTTGGGGGGGCTAGGATTTCCTGCCCTTTCCAGTGCCTCCCTTGGCTAGTTTAAATGCTTCCAATGAAGCATTTAAACCTATCACCTAGGATCCTGGTTCCTCCTGGACAGATGCAGCCCATCATGCCAGTATAGGCTTGCATCACTCCAGTGGACCCCAGTCCCCAATGAAGCCAAATCCCTGAGCTCCACACCAGTTTTTCAACCACTGATTGAATCCTATGGTGCAGAACACATCCTAGCCTCTCCACGCCATAGATGGGCAGCACCTCCGAGAAGGTTACTCTGCATGCTACGTTCACAAGGCCCTCCCCAATTCCACAAACTCTTCCTGCACTTCTCTAATCCCTTTCTAGCCAGGTCATTTGTCCCTAGGTGGACAATGACATCCAGCTCCTCCCCATGCAGCTGCTCCGCAATCCTGAGGATTCGCCCCTGTCCCTCCAAGCCATGGCGCCAGGCAGGCACCTACCTCCCTCCCTTCCTCCCCAGTTTCTACCTTTCCTCAATGGAGTCCCCACCAGGAGTTGTTTCCTTCTCTGGGTCCCCTCCACCTCCTGTGGGTCTCCTTGTAGAGGTTCCCAGCATCCTCCTTGGTGTCCACTGCTGGTGCCTCCATAGAGGAACCACACTTGCCAGAATGGCATAGGAATTGTGGAGAGGTACAACTGGAGGGATGTGCCTCTGTTCCACCACCCTCACCTCCCTGAGCCCACTGTGGTCCAACTGCTCCTTCTTGGCAACCTCTGAGGCAACGGCAGTGGCCTGGTGGTCCTGGATGGAAGAGGAGGTCCCACAAATCCTGGCCAACTCAGCCTGGAGATGAGCAACCTCCTCAGCCCAGAGAGGTGCCTGCAGATGGGACAACACTGCATCCTCCAGAACATCTCCGGAAGACTGCTGCTCCACAGCCACTGCACTGCACCACTCCATCATGTCTTATTTCTGGCCCCTTAACTGTCTGCAGTCCTTACTCTTTCCTCTGTTTTTTTTTTCTCTCTCTCTCTTTACTTTCTGCCTGTGTGCCCTTTAAGCTCCTGATTGTCCTGTTCTGAGACAAGAATAACCTATATTTCTCAGTAGACCCTTATTGTTCAGAGGCAGACCTCCAGCAGCCAGAGGGGCCGAGAGCTACTCTTGCCCTTCTAGGATGGTGGGTCTTGGTGGTTCTGTGATCACTCACTTCCTGCTCCCAAACAGGAAGTTCCTGTTGTCAGTCAAATCCTGTGCCTATAAAAGTAGAACTAGCTTTGGGTGGGAGGGTGGAGGAGGGAGGAGGGTATAGTCCCAGTAGAGAAGTCCAGTCACATAGCAGTCCTTTCTCCTGGTGTCTTCTGCCAAGCTACTAGCAGAATTTTCTAAGGCAGTCTTTAAATGTAGCTCTTCTAGCTAAGCCTACCCCCACTTACTAGATCTTTCTACAAGTAATTTAAACCTCACAGCTATCAAGTCCTTTCAATCACCTGGATTTACACCTAGATAACTGTTCGGATAACCATTCAGTTCAGTTAACTCAGACAAACACACACTTTTTTTTGTGTTTTGTTTGTTAGTTTTTTTTACCCTAAATAAAAGGTCCAAGTACAAACGTTCTACTTCTTTAGTCCCAGCAGAGAAGTCCAGTCACACAACAGTCCTTTCTCCTGGTGTCTTCTGCCAAGCTATTAAGTACTTCTGCCTGCTCAGTCCCCTTTTCTACCCACCCATTTCCCCTCCTGATCCTAACAATTTAATCCTTTCTCTTTCTCTTCACTCTGATATATCTGAAGAAATCCTTTTCTCCTTCTTTGATCCCCTGTACTAACCTCCATTCCCTAGCCGTCTTTGCTGCCCTTACCACTCTGTTCACTTCTCTGGATTTCTTCACATATTCTTCTCCGTCTTCTGCCCTGTTGGAGCTCTTTTAGGTCCAAAATGCATTCCTCTGTTCCATCACCTTCTCCACTATCTCTCTACTCATCCAACTTGGTTTCTTGGTCATGGCTTTCTTGCTCTAGCTCTTGACACAAGTTTTAGTGGCTTCAGCCAGTCCTGCCTTGTTGACTGCCCATTTTTGTTCCATGTCCATTTCTCAGTGGATGTTTGCCATATGACTTTCCAGTATGTGTCCCATCCTGCCAAAGACCACCCTTTTGAAGTCCAGGACCCTAGTTTTTGTAGTGGCTACTTCCCTACCCAGATTGATTGAGAACCACACTGTGTGGTGGTCACTGCTTGCCAGAGGTTCCTCCACCCTTATAGTACATCCCTGACCTGTTCCTCATCTTTCAGTACCAGGTCTAGTATATTCCTCTGCCTCGTTGGCTCCTTTACCCTCTGGGTGAGAAAGCCATCCTGGAATGCTTCCAGGAGGATCTGCTCCCTGGTGCAAGTGGTTGCTGGGATGCTTCAGTCCACCTCTGGTAGATCAAAGTCCCCCACCACCGTGCTCCCTTTGCCACTATGCCTCCTTATCTGCTCCTCCAGTTCCCTGTCAATGTCCTCCTTCTGTGCCGGAGGTCTATAGACAACTCCCAGACAGATCTTGGTCCCTTTCTGGCTATGTAGTTGCAGCAATATTACTTCTGACCTGCCCACCTCCCCTTCCTCACTATCACATCTGATCCCTTCCCTTATGTAAATGGCAACCCTCCCAGCCTTCCCTGTATCTTTATCCCTCTGGAATAGTTTGTACCCTGGGATGGTTAGGTCCCAGTCATAGTGTCTGGCTGCCCATGTCTCAGTAATGGCAGCTACGTCTACCTCTCCCTCTGCCATCAATGCCTGCAACTCTGCCAATTTGTTCCTCAGGCTCCTAGCATTTAGTGAAACCATTCTGCTCCTATCTTTCCTGCTTCCTTATCCTTCACTCCAATCCCTATTTCACCTAAGGTTGTATCTATCCCTGTGGTGGGGGAGGTCCATGGGACCCCCTCTCTTGGTGATTCCTAGCTCCAATGCCTCCCCCCACCTAGTTTAAATTATACTTCTCATTGATGAAATCCCCCAGCTTCTGTGACCCTGCCCTGCTGAGGTGTAACCTATCCCCTGCATAAAGATCTGTGTTATCCCATCTGCTACTCCAGTCCCCCACCAATCCATACCCTTTGGTCCCAGACCATTCCCTCAGCCATTTGTTGAAGTCACTGATTCTTCTCTTCCTGTCTGTACTAGTCCATGGCACTGGCAGAACTTCTGAGAAAGCTACTATTGTTCCCTCTTTGCTGCATAGTTTTCCCACTTCCCTGAAGCTGTCTTGTATCTCCTCTATCCTTCTACCTTCCAGATCATTCATTCCCAGGTGCACCACAATGTGTGGCTCCCTCCCCCACCTTTCCCACATATCTGCCCATATGCTGCCCCACTGTACTGACTGTCAAGTCTGGCATGCATTCTTCTCAGATGTTACTTTTTCTGGCACCCCTTCCCCCCATCTTATACCCTTAAGTATAGAATCCCCTAGAATTATGACTCTCTGATGCTTATCCTGCTCATTCTCTTGTTCCTCTCCACTCCCCTGCCCCCCAACTTGAAGGCCCTCTCTTCCCCCCATTTCACCTCCCCTTTGCCTCCCTTAACCTTTTCCCTGTCCTCTCCTTCCTTGCAAATATGACCAGGCTACTGACCTCCACCTCTGAACTATTTTACGTCTGTGGAACCTCCCCTTTGCACTCACTTGTTGCTCCATCCACCACGCTACCACCTCCTCTGCTGTTACTTCTCTGTGTCTTCCCTGAAATGTGGCCCTCCCCCCCCCCCCGGACGCCCCTCCTCTCCCTTTCCTTAGCCTTCCCCAGCTGCCTGCCACTTCCCCCATCTTCCTGTCTCCTTGCTGCTTCCTTTCCTCCTGTCACTACCTGTGACAAGACAGCAGGCTTTACTTAGGGAAACTTTGATTCTGCAAAGGGCAGAGTTGTCTGCCACCCCATAAACCAGGATACCTTAGTCAATCAGGGACAGGATAGATGACGAGACAGCTAAGCGAAGGACATCTGGGGGAAGACATTGTTTGTGCCAGTAGAGAGAACCAATTCTGGTATTGACAGCAGTGCTAAGAAGGTTGATATGCTCATGGAAGTTGAGAGCAGAGCCTAGGGTAACACAGAGGTATCTAAAGGTGCCAACCTGCTTGAAGGGTAACCGTTGAGAGTTAAGGATTTGCAGTGGGAAGTCTTTATGTTTGTTCTGGTTGTGTGCGAACATCATAACTTTGTTTTTTTTTTGTAGTTTAGTATTAACTGGTGATCGGCAAACCATGATTCAGCCTCTTTGAAGGTTTTCTGGAGGGACAACTGATGCAAGTGGGGGTCAGGGTGGGTGGAAAAAAACACCGTATCATCTGCATATAGGAGTATTTTCCCAGAGCAGGCTTTAGGTAGGGTGTTCAGAAATACAGTAAAAAGTAGGGGCCCCAGAATGGAACCCTGGGGCACCCCAGACTTGACCGGGAGGCAGGAGGAGAGCATGTCATTAATTTTGACTTGCTGGGACCTACCGGTTAAGTAGTCAGCAAACCACTTGGTGGCATCCTGGGAGAGGCCTGTGTGAGAGAGGGCAGATAGGAGGAGGAAGTGGTTTATAGTGACAAAAGCTTTTGACAGGTCCACATAGACTGACCCAGCCAGACAGCCTCCATCAAGGGCAGTGTGGATGGTGCTTGTGAATTCTAGGAGTGTAGTGTTGGTGCTGTACCCTTTATAAAGTAAATAAGTAATACGTTAGCTAATGTTACAAATATTTAGAGCATAGAACCTAGAGTGTAAGTACTGATTTAGTGAGGTTAAGAATATTTTACAGTATAGATATTTAGCATAAGGGTTTACCTTTTCTGGAGCTGCTGCCCGTCCTCCTCTCTGGCAAGTCAGTGACTCTGAGGGATTCAGACCCATTGGTCCACTGGCTTGATCCTTAGCACCTCCATTCACCCTCTAGTGGTGTCCTAGCTCTTGGCAGGTGGGCAGGGTGCTGCTTTTGGCTTCAGCACCTCTGGGTGCAGTTTTCGAGGAGCTGGGGGGCAGATAGGTCAGGATAATCAAATAAAATAATTTTAAATAGTTTTTTGGTGGTCCATGCTATTGAACGTATGCTGCCGCCAAGTTTTCAGAATTTTAAAGGAGTGGCTGTTCCAGGTCCTGAGTCCAGTCTCCTGATTTGGCCAGGCTCGGGACACCAACAGAGAAGGGAAAAAAAAAAAACATTTAAATAGTTTTAGGCAGTCTGCATTATTGAGCATGTGTGGCTGCCTTGTCAGGAGAATGTTGGGTGGAGCGACTGCTCTGGTAGTTGGGCACCGGCTGGTGTAGGAGGGGCAAAAGTGTAAATAGTTATTATTGGGACTACGAGTCCCATAAGTCATTGGGGGCAAAGTGACTCTGGCACTCAGGATTTGGTCCAGGATTGGACCTTTGAGTTTGGCGGGAGAGATTTTGGCACCCCTTGTTAGTGGATAAAGGGAGTGGTTTAACACCACTTAGGGAGAGGACCAGGGAGAAAAATGAGAGTGAGTGGTCTGAGCGGGGGTGATTGCCTTCTTGGCCATTAAGGCTGCAGTTGATTTTTTATTAGTGCGGTAGTGTATTACTGAGAGCAGCGGACTTGGCGTCGGCCATCTGTGTTAAAGCCCCAGCGTTGAGGCTGGACTCAAGAACTAGCCACTTGTGGTATGGCAATAGAAGGGGGCGACCATGGAGAGGAAGATCTGGGGATGGGGTTTGGTTGGAAGCCAAGGGTCCAAAGCCTTCTGTGGTCCCAGGCTGCCCCCCATTTCTAGACTGTGGTGCACAAGGCTCAGTGTCTCAAAAGAAGCTTGTTTTGAGGGCAGCTGGAGGCTGAGCAGCTGTTCCCTCAGGAATAAAGTGGCTCTGTGTCCTGAAGCAGTGAGGGGGAAGTGAGAGAGAGAGAGAGAGTGTTGCCGCCTGAGGTTAAAGGCCTATTTGGCCATGCCATGAGTTAAGCTGCCTGTATTTGGACTGCGGTTACCTTGCTCATCAGGTAGCCACCTGGACTCTGTGCTCTGATGTGACCTGCTTGGTCTAGAGCATCAATTAGCTTCTGATGTGACCTATCAGTCCAGAGCAACTGGATTTGTGTTATTCTGCTCCATGGAGTGCCTGCTGCTGTTTTGAATTATCTGTTCATTAAATGGAATCCCCTTGTTCCTGCAAGTCTGGTGTTTGCCTCGTTTGTTTGGAAGAACTGTTTACTGCTTACAAGGACTTTGCCTCCTCAGCCCAGCCCCAATGTGTGTGTTCCAGGGTATCAGTAGAATCCAGAGGACCATGGAGAAAGACATCGAGAGGCCTGCCTGGTGAAGTCTGTCTACAAAGGCCTCTGAGGCAAAGATGGAAAGGCCAGGCAGGTAAGGACTAGCATCTTCATCTCTCCAGTCATCCAGTTGTACACCCAGTGGTCTGAGGGCACCCTGGTTTCATCAGGTCTGGTAAGCCAGGCCGACCAGGTATGTGGACCCATTATGGCTGTATAGTGCCCTCCCCCTACCCTGGACATTCACCACCATACCCCTAGACTTGGGGAGGGGGGCTTACATTAGGATTGTCTAATAAAAATACTTTGATTGCATTCGAATCAACTTCATGCCTCTCTCTCTTGTACTTTCTAACTAGAGGCAATTGGCCTGGGTTCCCTTCCCCCTAAATTCCCCAATGCTCGCTTGCTGGGCATCACCTGAAAATCCACCTCGGGGTGGTTGGCATAGTCAAAATGCACTTTCCTTCCAAGATGTAGCTGGGTGGACCTGTGCCCTGACCTGACCTGTTGGAGCTCAAGGTTAGCGTCAGTGGCCTTCCTCGCCCATTACATGTGTTTTCAAGTGTTACAGATTAAAGTGGTATTCTGTGTGTGGGGTGACTGTGAGGGGAGGTGGGTAGGTACAACATCCCAGGGGGTTGTACTACACCAACAACTGACCCACTGTAATTTACTCTTGGTGGGTGCACCACACTACTTTTTTGTATATCTGGGAAAGAACCCCACCTTTTCCATCCAAAACAGAATCCAGGCCCCTCAACCTTGTTGAGCCCACAAGGCAGGGGTAGTAACCGAATGTTACACAGCAACCTGGTTACACGCACTGTACATAGCCAAGGATGTTGATGTCACTATCACTGATCCTAGTAGAGATCCAGGATTCAGTGATAACCAAGACACTGAGGTTATGTTTTTAGAACCCAGAACCTAAGCTGGTCAATCTTTGAAAGAAGATACTGTACTTATTTAGACAGAAGATACTTAAAATGGATTCAGTCTTGGCTAAAGTGCAGGTGCCAAGGTATGATTTTAATTGGACATTAATCTGAGAGGAGAAGGGTGATGAGAGGAGTTCCTTAGGGATCAATGCTAGGCCCTCTCTTGTTTAATATATTCATTACTGACATATGTAGCCCCCCCCATCAGAGGGCTTACCTGTTGGCCCCCGAGGCTGCTCCTGGTTTTGGCCCCATTTGCCCCGGTTTTCCCCATTTTCCCCCAGGTTCCTGACTGTGTCCCCTGGTGAACCTGTTAGTGCCTGCATCCTCCCACCGGCACCTGCTTCATTTTTTTGAGAGAGAGAGCGGGGCCGAGGGAGCTGATCACAGAGGTGCTGCCCATATTTGCACTTTGGTGCAGGGCCACCACTCTGCACGTGTGCAGAAGTGCATTTTTGTTCTGCCATTTGGCGGCCTTTGGAGTTGCACCTCTGGTCATCCTGGTCCCTGGGTGACGTAAACTTGGGACCAGAGGCTGTAGCAATACCGGAGAGGCAGCAGGGAAGGAGAAGGAATATTTTTTCTGAGCATCAATCATGCTGCAGCATTCGGGAGCCACCTTGTGCATGTTAATGAGGTGGCTCATGAATATTAATGATCCAAGAGCCTGTCTAGTGCTGGGAAACATTGTAATAGTGCTAGTGACAGGCTGGAAAATAAAGAAAATGTTAAAATAATGAAGGGGAGTCAACAGAGGGAAGGTGTGTCCACAGTTCTGTGGGGAAAATGTAAAATTAAAATGTTTACTGTGGTTTCTCTGAGGTGATTAAAGTGGGACACAGTGTAAAATGTATTGGGACTGCAAATAGGCTGCCTAGGGGCTATACAAAACAGCAGCAGTGACTAGGCTAGGGATGAATAAATGTGTAAAGTTGAGCAGTCGCTTTGCAGGGCACAAATCCTGCAACAATGCTGTAGTGCAGTTACAAAATAAAAGTAAAAGGTTTGGCTGCAGGAGTGACTTAAACCTGGGACACTGTAAAATCTCTAGTGGGACTGTTTTCCAGCAGCAATGATCGCAGCCCATGGGATTCCATCCAGCCAACCCTAAAGCCAGGATTTGCCAGGAGGATTCTGGGGCTTCTGGAAGGACTTTTGGGGGAAAATACCGGGGAATATTCTTGCTCAGTTTTGAGCAGCTAATGAGGTGTCGAGGGAGCCTCATACATATTAATTTTCTTTGAGGACAGTGGCTCCAGGCAGTTGGGAATTGCCAAGGGCTCCCAAAAAATTCAGGACTTCTGATTCTGGGTCAGTTTGGTGGGAGCCCCTCCACAGGGAGGGGGGGACTCCAGCCCCTGTGAGAGACTGGGGCTGCAAGGCTGGGAACGGGCCTGGCTAGGGGCTGCCAGCAATCTGTCCCCCAGGGTTGGTTGATCCTTTCCTCATCTGAAGAGTGATGAAAGAATGATGATAGAGTTTGTGCAGGCAGCTCTGCATAAAAAGAGAGCTGCAGGATCCTGACGCTGTGGTAGGAAGCTGCACCACAGCAGTGAAGACACAGAGAAAATGATGTTAAAAATGGGAACGAGGATTAGAGAAAGGTACTGATCCTGGAAGAGGAGAGAGCCTCCTGATATTCGTTTGCACCTCCACGGTGAGACATGGGTGATCTGAGATGTGTGATGGAAGAGTTGTGTGAAAGCATGGAAAAAGAAAAAAGGTTCAGTCTGACCCTGGCATAGACAAAAGGTCTGAAAGAAAAGGGGGAAGACACAAGGTCTGAGAACTGGTTGTAGCATTGGGAAATGGCTACTGGAAATTGGATGGGAATCCGGATTCTGCAAAATTGGAGAGAGAGCCTGTTCTGTACCTGCATGGTGAGAAAAGAGACTTTCCTTAATGTAGCGTTGAGAAAGAATTCTGGAAATGTGTGTGAGCCAGAGCAAAAGTGAACACTGTGTTAAAGTTGAGAGACTGTGAAAGCAGAAGGATGAGCAGGTGCTTTCTGGGTGGTACCTGCTGTCTGCTCCTGAAATACAGCTGAGGAAAGAGACTGTTGTGTGAATCTGAAGTTTCAGACTCTTCAGTTGCTGCCAGAGCCTGGATGTCAGGACAGAAACAGAGACTGCTTTGGCTACCCACTATAGCAGTTTTTTTTTTTTTTGAGGAAAAAGGAAAATGTTCTGAAGGTCCCATCCTAAACTCAGGGCCAGGTGGGGAACTCGATAACCCCCATCAAGTGGGGTCTGCTGGCCACAGGGGATCACGGGGTCATACCCGAGTGCTAGGGCACTCTGACCAGTGAAGGATCTGGGCCGTGGGGCCACTCCTAAGTCTGGGTCCTTTGTAGTATGGGGGCCCTGTGCATGTGCTCTGCAATGGGTCTCTTTAGGCTGAAGGGAACAAGCTGCATGACCTTCAATCAAGCTGAAGATCCAAGCTGTAGTTTCCCTGGCCCCTTCAAGTTTGTTCAAGCATTGAGCCCAGTTCTGCATCTGCTGTTTCCACCAACCACAGGAGACTTCAGTCACCGAACCACCCAAAGGAGTGATTTCACAGAACCGTGAGTAAAAGCAGGAATTGCCCTGCACCTGGGGAATGTATATAGTTTTTGTTCAGCTTATGCCCACTGGCATAGGAAGCTTGTAGAGTAATCAAAGGAAGATGTAAAAAGTTAATTTAATTCAGCAAGGGTACCAACGCCAGCCGACCAGCTGCACCTCAAGCCTGCAACTTAAGATTTGGGTACTCAGGGACAGAATTTGGGTTGTCATTCTGGATCTGGTACCAGTGGGTTTGGGCACAGTAATATCTGCAGCTGTCAGATAGCTAGGTAGAAAGATGGTGGCTGCATTGATGAAGGTATGGGGTTTGAGAATAAAAGGGGAATGATTGTTGGGAAATACCAGATCCCAAATGCAAATTATAATGTCAGCTTGACATCTGTTCCACTTACCCCATTCTAACCCTCCCCATGTAAATAAATAATGATGTTACTATTTCAGAAAAGGATGATTCCAAAGCCTGATTTTGGTGAGCATATTATTTCTTGAGGTTATTGATGCCAACTCTTTGAAATGTGACGATGTTTCGTTTGGTAAGTCCAGGGCTGTGGTAACTGTTTAGGGAGGTAGGTTGGTACAACATCCCAGGGGTTTGTACTGGTAGAGATCACACCCACTAATTATACTCTGGGTGGAGATACTGCCATTTTATTTGAAACCTTGGGAAAGGAACCCAGTGTATCAGCTGTATGGGAACCCATGCCCCTTAACCTTGGTCTGGCCAGCAAGGCAGGGGTAGTGGTCCTCTCTAGGATGGCACCAGAGAGGGGCTTCATGTAGAAAGGGAACCAGCTACCATATAACTAGGTTTACAGATGACATCAAAGCTAGACACAGCACTTAACAAAGAAGACAAATGTTAGGAAGCTGGAAAAATGAGTTGCAAATGCACTTCATATTTTATGTAAATTCTATGTTTATTAGCATTTTTACAATGAACAAACACCTACCAAAGTAGTTGTGGCAGATCATTATCAGACTAGACAGCAACAGCAGGATGTACAACAAGTGGAAGAGGAAGGACACTTGGGACCCTATGGGAGAAATGAAGGTACAGTATATGAGACCAGATATACAATCAATCAATCAATCTTTATTTTACCAGGTGAAGCACCATTGAGTGAGCTCATTTGTAAGGTGGACCAACACCCACAGAAGCCATAGATCACGTAATAGTTGTTCTTTATGCCACAAATTATAAGTTACTTTCTCCAGCACATACACTTCATTCATCAGCCTTCAAGTTTCAGAGCTGAGGGACTCAGTTTTTTTATCACTGTTTTTGCTACTGTACCTGCTACTGTAGTAATAATGCTAAATACTTTGTGTGAAGAAACAACGGCGATGGCAGCATGAATAAATGAATCAATAATAAAATGCAAATGCATTTCTGTTTGGATAAATGCAGGGTAATGCACACAGATGCTAAAAACAGGATCATAAGTAGCAGGCCTAGTACCACTTAACTACTGCTTGTTATGCAATCATTACAGGTTTGTGAGCAAACTAGAGTCATCAGAGGCTGGCCAGAAGAAGGAGGAGATAGAGACCATAGGCTGCTTTCCTCTCTTGGGGTGAGGGAGGACAAGCCTCCAGCAATGCACCAGATACCAAGTGGAGTCTGGGTGTTGTGGCAGCTGGGAGGCTCCGGCAAGGGATGGACACTGGCAGGCACAGCTGCCTCATAATATGCAGGACATCCCAAGGGGTGGAAATGAAGGAAAAACTCTTTGGCTGCAGCAGCATGAAGGATGGCCCCCCACAGGCCTTGCATCACCAGCCAGGCATCTCATAAGCTAGATTTAGTCCCAGAGGGGCTTTGCCAGTCCTTCCAGACCCTTCCTCAAGGGGTAAGTGTCATGGGGAGAACCATGAAGGTAAGTGCTGGGGATGGCGAGTGATTGGGCAGGGGTGAATGTTAGGAAAAAATGTGAACCAAGGGAGATAGGTGGATAAATACCATAAGGACCATACGTTATGTCCTAAATGGGTGACAATTTAGAGCCTCAGATCAAAAGGACTTAGGAGTAAAAGCCAAGAGATCTCTGAAGCACTCAAAACAGACCACAATGACAGTCAAAAAGTCAACTAGGAGTGCAACCCAGTGGCTCATCTGCAGCATATCCCTGCCGTGTCTGAGAACTAGTTTCAGGAGTGGACCTCAGTCAACCATATTAGGAGGCATGCCATGGCTGTGGCATCTGCTGATGGCAGTGGGCATGAGCCTGATAGGGATGATGGCAAGATTCAGTGCCACAGCCACCCCCCATTGGTGGTCCATGAACTTCCTCCTTGTAGGAATGCGCTGTGCACAAACATGACCACTATATGCAGCATACCCACAGCAAGGAATGTGGAATATCCTTAAGGGAGAAAACTGGTTGGGCAATCTCAGTATCTGTTAGTATGATGGCTGCCAGTACACATGGGTCCCCCCCTCTGCAGCCTGCAACCCACTACCAGATCCTGGTTAGGCCAAGGAGGGACAGACATCCCATCGCCACCAACACCACAGAGGGCAAGTTGTGAGGGCCTGTGGCAGTGGTGAGGTTAGGGATGGCTGGGACTGGGTTGTTGCCACCCGTATGCACTGGTTACATGTAAATATCCCAGAGAAGTGCCGCTCCCCAAAGCTTCTATGGCACAGCTCTAAAAACGTGGCACCCAAATAAGGAAGAATAAGGGCTAGTCTCAATTCTCCAATGATGCTCACGGACATGGCTGTGTCCAGAAAAGATCTTTTATTTAATTCCCATAGCAAGACATGGTAAAACAACATCAGCATGCTTCCCCACATGTTGTGCAGCTGGAACTAAATAAAGGATCTTTCTTGGACACTGTCATGTCTGTGAGCATCATTAGAGATTTGTGAGCAGCTCACTTTCTTCCTTAGTTACTAGCTATAGCCTGAGAACTGATGCAAGCCTGGAGGTCAGAAAAAGTTATATAGTGAAAATAAGCAACTAGGATGCTGGCATGATTAAAGAGGGGAACAGAAAGCAGGTCAAGAGACAAGGAAGGTTGCACTGCCCTTGTACACAGTATTGGTTAGACCACATGAAAAGTACTGTCTGCAACTACTAGGTCCAGCTGCACCACAGGAAGAGCATAGATGAGCTGTTAAAGGTGCAGTGCAGGGCTACTAAAATAATAAGGGGGGTTGAAGGACTGAGTTATGAGGAAAGCTAGGAGAACTCTAGGATGTTTTCCTTGGAAAGGAGGAACCTTTAGAGGAACATAATTCACATCTTCAAGATACAGCATTGAAGGAGCAAAAGACTTACAGTAAGAAATGATTCATAGTAATACAATATAGTACCACACAAGGGCATGACCTTTGTTAGGCTCAGGGGAGTTAGGGTAAGTAATAACTCCAGGAAATATTCCTTTCTACAGAATATTATTCATTTGTGGAATAGATGGCCATAATTGAGTGCTATATAAAGGCAAGTAGTATACATGCCATAGTTTGGTATACTGTTCACACAGCACTGGCAATACCACGAAGACCATTACAGTGACAAAATTTGCAGTTCACTGTAATGGTTCACGGTATTGCCAACACTGCTGTCCGCCATTATTTTGCCCCCTCCACAAAACAACTCTGACTCAGAGTTGATAATCTAAAATGTAGGGGGGAGTGGGTGGCAGAGCCCCCTGCAAAAAAACACCTTCTGCTCCTGATGGCACAATGCCAACTGTCAGCATTGTGCCGTTGCTGTAATGCCGATCAACAAATTTCATGTAGTTTTCAGGTTAGGCTGGCTATGTTTTTGGCAGAGAATGATACCAAAGGCTAAAGTTGTTAAAATAACAGTACAGCAAGCCCACTGGCACAATGGTGGCATTGCTACTTGCAACGTGGTGACTGGCAGTTCAGGAATGTGCCCGAGTGTGTGGGGGGGGGGGGTTGAAAAACAGAGCAGGTGTAAAAAGAGCCACAGTAAAGGGAATAATGTTACATATGAACAGTGGAGTAAAAAAACAATTAGATCATGCACATAGTTCACATTGTTGTACAACAAGAATCAGGCACGTGTACAAAGAGACATCAGAAACTATTAACATAAAAATACAGAAATATACATATATGGCAGGCCGGCCCGCCAGCGCAGCAGTAGGATTTCCGCTTGCGATGCCGGCGACCCGGGTTCGGGAACAGCTCTAGGTTGTCGGAGGGCCAGCCGGGGGAGAAAGGATTGAGCGTCCCTAGGACTGCTCTCCTTCTCCAGGGAGGGGGGGGGCTTTGTGATCGGTGCAGGAGTGACACCTGGCAGAGGCCAGTGTGTTGCCCTGAGCCAATGCACACGATCAATGCTCTCTGGGGTGGGACAGACGCCGGACGTCATTGCATGTCTCTGCCCCAGTTTACAGGGGATAAAAAAATCACTGCTCCTGCCGTCTCTATGAAGTCCTGTCTCAAGGCTTCAATTAGCCTCCTGGCCAAGCTCTCCCAACCAGTTACTATTCTCACGGTACTAGTGCCTGTACGGTGCCATGACCCCGCCCCCTGGGGGGTAAGCCAGGGGTAACCGGGAGAGCAGGGGCTCAGTAGGAGGTGGAAGTCATGGGGGCACCGTGACCAGGGCAGAGAACTTGACGGCAGGTGCGGAGGAAAAAAGAGTGAAAATATATACAAAAAAAAAAAAAAGAAATATACATATATGTAGTAAACACAGCAAGAAATTTACTGTACTGAAGACAAACGAACTTCTGCAGGGCTCTATTAAAAATGGCAGATATTTGAGAACCCCAGTATTGGAATTTCGATACTTAAAGGCTATATTTAAAAAAAATGAGCAGCAACAGCCAGGAAGCTGCCCCTCCCCACAACTGCTGGCTAAACATTTAAATATTGTTAATTTGTCTGGTCATTGCTTGATGAAGCCTTAGACCTAAGTGTTACGTAGAGGAGCCAGCTTCTGCCACACAGGTCTGAAGCACAGTAAAGAACTTTAATTTGTACTGCTGAAGTGTGCCATTTTCATTCTTTATTTTTGGTCACACAGGAATGTGTTTGCAAATGTGTACATGTACCTGCATCAAAGCCAGGACTTTTGAATTCCTTGGCCACTGTGTTTTCAAAATGACTTTTACACAAAAGAAGCTCAGATTTACTTTATCTCATCCTCCACTTCTTTTGCATTAAAGGAACACCGGCTGCCCTCCTCCCTCCCAACACACACACACACACACACACACACACACACACCCACACTAGTTTACCTAACCAAATTACACAATCTCGATTTTTTTTTCTGCTGAAAAGTAGAAACTCTCTGTTACCTACCAGCAGATGGCACCATCATATAAAAATGAGAAACATCACCGGGGGGTGGGGAGATCAGTGAAAGGAAAACAAAAAAGAACTAAAATTATTCATTAAGAAAAAATAAATTGGTCTTGGGATGAGGGCAGGGCAGTAGAGTAACATGATGTGTATATGATGGGGAAACAGAACTTGTACTGTATGTATCTGACTACCTTTATTATGTATGATACACAGTACGTAGTGATACTGTTATTGTCATGGGGCACCACATCACATCTTTGGTCCAGGATATCAGTATGATTCACTACTGGGCAATAATTTCTCTGGGTGTAAGGTGATCCTTCACTGCATACATTACACCGCATGGAATGATTTGCCTAGTGAAACTGGCCCTTGGACCCTGATAAATATGATATTTATGCAGTATACTGTACGTCATTGTTTGACAAAAAAAAATTACAGTTTGTTTATTTATTCAATTTATGTACAGGAAGGCCCATGAGCAACAAGCACCTATTTTCATGTCCATGTTTGGTCTGATTGCCTAGTAGCAAAGTGCTCGTCTCCATCCAGGGATCTGGGAACGATTGCCAGACCCTGGATCCCAGTCAGGCTGCTGAAGGCTGAGTAGTTTCTGCTGAGTCTGTGTTGTCTCAGGGAAGGGTGGCAGCACCTGCAAGTTCAGGACTTTCACCACTGGTAGTCCAGGCCGACAGGGGCCATGCACTGGAGACACCACCCCCCCTTCCTGTGTTTTACTTGACACTTGCTGGTGCATGGGCCACATTGGCAGTCCATGAAGCCTCAGATTCTTTGACCATTAGCTAGCTATTTCTCTGTTCTCTGGGTCTACCGCCACCCTGAGGCAGCTCTACCATAGCAGCAAGATGAGGTAGCATCGATCAGGACACCTGCAGCAGATAAGGGTAAAGAAGAGGAGAGCTGTGGAGGAGGAGAGTGGGAATCAGGATTGAAAAAAGTTGAAAAAATGTGCAAAGATAATTAAAAATGGTAATGTAACCCCCCTGCAAATGGGGGTTCCCAAAAGACTTCCAGGAGCTTGCTTGAATGCTCCAAGCCTGAATGGTGTTTGGCGTTTAAGCCATTTATCAGTGAGTGTTTTTAGAACCTCTGGTACTGTCTCTTTAAGAGCTGTCTGCTTGCAGACATAATTAGTTTGTATGGGGGACTGTGTGTTTCTTTGATTGAGTACCACTCAAGCTGCCGCAATTCACCCCATTTTGCAGTCACTAGGAGTGCAAAGGAACCTGTCTGAAAGATGTAACTGATTGCCAGAAATCATTTACAGTAATAATAAAATTACAGTTTGTCTAACCTGCTTTCTTTGCAGTCAGAACTGTCTGCCTAGTTCCCCATTCTGGTTTTGAACTGCTGAACTGGACCAATCAGTGTGGGGTAAACTAGCTCTAAAATGATGCCTTGGACGAATCAGAACTTGGGACTCATAATCTGAGCCAGCCACAAGAGGATTGTATGGGCAGTGACTCTGGGAGATGTAGTTTAACTCGGTGCCTTTTGGACCAACAGCAGCAGTCTATTGTGAGTGACAGCCAATCCAGTCAAGAACTGGGAGGAACTCAAAGGAAGTGCCCGGTTTTTGTCTGTTGGGAGTTTCAGTTTGAGATCTGAAAGTGAAGGGGAAAGAAACCCTGTGCTCCTTCAGTGCACAGTTTCAGTCAAAAAACGTGTGCAAGGCCCAGAGTTCCGGTCTACAACTTGTGTAACTGCTTGTTAGGACTGAATCCGTCCTGTGAAAAGAATCAAAGGATCTCTGAAGAGTAGAAACCAGGCTCACCCTGTAGAAGACTGAAGAAATTGTTGAATTACACTCGGTCTGTCAGGAACTGAATCTGCTGTGTGTTCTCCTGGTTATTGTGCAGTAATTGCGATTGGGATACAGATGCAGCCTGCCTGGTATAGTGCTTTCTTTTTTTTTACCATATAAATGTGTGAGGAGTCTCTTGGAGATCAAAAGTAGCCCTGCTGACATTGAAGGACCATATCTTCTTTGGAGGTGAGTACTAATCGGGGTCGCTCCCTGTTGAATTGCCACATTAAATCCAAATGGAATTACTGTACTGCTGACTGTTTAATTTTCCTTTTCTCTGTGTGAAAGGGCCCTACCAGCTGCCACGGTTTGGACTAGCCACTAGGGCCTGGGTACCCAGGGACAGTAACTGGTAGGGATAGGCCTGTGCACAGAGCCATGAGTAGATAGTAAAGTGATAAGCTAATTAACCTGATTTCCCCTGTCCTTGTTATATCCCCTAAATAAATCAGAGCTGTTTGTTTCAACAAAGTTATACTGCCTGAGGTATTTGTCTATGTTAAAGTACTGTACTGTGATTGTTGCACTGTATCTTATTTTACAGGATGTCCGGTGCCTGAACCAGCCTTGGGGGTAAGTGTATACTGTGAAGGTAATTCTGCTATATTGTGTGGGCCACTAGTGGGAAGAAAGGGGTTGCAGTGTCCCAGAGGGCTGTGACCAAGTAAGTTTAACTATTGCAAACCCTGACCTCTGGGTGGAGGCACCGCCATTGGATCCAGGCCCCTCAACCTGTTAGTGGCAAATCAGGCAGGGGTAGTAGCCCCTGGGATAGCGCCATCTAGGGGTTACATTTTGGAGCTCACGCTGGGATTGTGTGTCCTCTAGTGGCCATATTTACAAACCACTGTTAAGGAAAAAAAATAAATAAATAAATAAATGGGTACCCCGACAGAAGTGGCTGTGCACCGGCTGGTGGAGTGGTGTACTGGGGAGGAGATCGACCCCCAAAATGCTATGCTTATCCTGGACATCCCCCTGGGTATCAATACGGACACTGTGCAGGGAGTACTTTCCAAGGTGGAAGGTTTACAAAATCCTGTGGTGGTGGGTCGGCACGCTAATCTGCTCACCCACACTTTCCTGGCCCTAGTAGAGTTTAAGGATCCCATAGATAGCTCCAAAGTACCACAGACCATTACCCCAGAGGAGCCCTCACTGCTTGAGAGTGATAACTAAGGACAGTAAAGACCGGGGAATGAGCCCCACCACTATCTGAAACTTTTGAGGAGAAATTTGCTAAATAGGTTGCTGGGAGAAGGAAAACTGTGGAGGACTTGAAGAAACTATTCTTGCCACCTGGGGTGTTCCTCCCCAACACCCTCTCCCTGCTCCAGTACCCGTATGGTGGCTGAACCAATGCAGACTCCTATTTCTGCACCTGCCATTAGTCCACGACTCTTATCGAAGGTTGAGGATCTTCTCTGGCACCTCCCACCCCCAAGGGGAGGATGACTGGAAGACCTGGATAGACTATGTTGCCCCCAAGTGCTAGAATGGCAATGCTCGGAAGCAGCGAAGAGGGTTAGTGAGAGCCTCCGAGGTCCTGCCCTGGCTACCATCCGTGCTAAGCGGGCCAGTAACCCTGAAGCGACTGCACAAGCCTATCTTGAGGCCTTGGAGAATGTGATAGGGAGCCCAGATTCTGATGAGGACCTATGGTGGAGAGTAAGAAATGCACAACAGTACCAAGGGAGTTGTTGTCTGTGTATGTCTCTCGGCTGGAAAAATTGTTGCAAGAATGCCTCAGAAAGGGTAGTTTGCCAGCGATTGAACTGGACCGAACCAGACTGGACAGAATCCTTAAGTCTGCCCCTTCTCAGAACTGCTGTTGCTTCAATTACGCCTGGCAAATCGACTGGAATCCCACCCTCCTATGATGAGTTAATGAGAGAAATTCGAGGAGTTGAGAAAAGCGACCTCGGGAGGATCTGCACCAATAGCTGTGGCTATGACCCAGTGACTGAGGTGTGGCCCATCAAGTGAAGTTCAGGGGCAGAGGTTGGCAGTCAATGAGTGCTCTGATAAGGAAAAGATATGCCACAATGGGGCGAACTGTTGAGAGAGATCGGAATTCAAAAACAGTCCCTTTATGAAGCCACGCCTGCAAGTGCAGGCCCGACCTATATCCGACTGCATCTGCTATGGGGGTGGGGATACCCACCCATGTATCTCCTGCTGATAACAGCTCGAACTGATTCCTTGACCATGGAAGTGGAGAAACTGACGAGATGTCTCCAAATGCTTATCGCCGCAGACAGAGATGGCACCAAGGTTTCCAGTTAGTAATACCCCGCCTGGCTCCCAGTGTGGCACCTCGGCCAGCTCAAACTCCAAAAGTATGTTTTGCTATAATTGTGGGAAGGATGGGCACATGAAAAGAATGCCAATCCCAAAAGACACTGACAAAGTTGCATATAGGCTACAAGGAGAGCTTGGGAGAACAAATCAGTGGTTAAGAGGTGCGAAATGATCCCAGTGAGGGCACCAAAATGCTAATTCCACGTCCTTTTGTGGCAAGGTCAGTTGCCCAGGCCCCACTACCGCCTCTCCAGACTGGTCCAGAATAGTGGGTCCCTCCATGGAGACCACTGTAAAGGTAAATGGAGTGTCTACAAGAGCTGTATTAGACAGTGGCTCCCAAGTGACAATTATGTTTCAAGATTGGTATCAGAAGCATTTGTCAGACGTACCCTTACAACCATTAGAAGGACTGCATGTATGGGGGTTAAGTGAGAAGGCCTACCCTATTCTGGGTATATCCGAATTTGGCTGTCTTTCCCCACCTCCATTGGCTGGAGTGGCCGAACAAGTAGAGACCCTAGCCTTAGTGTGTCCCCCCACTGGACTGTATGATGGTGTCCCTTTGTTGATTGGAACAAATGCTCATATGTTCAGAAGGCTGGCACATTTGTGTTATGAAAAACAGGGTCAAAGACTAGTAGAGCTTTAAGAGTTCGGCTTTTAATTAAGAAGGCCTATGAGGCACAGAGAGATGCTGAAAATATAGAACCAGAGGAACCGGTCGAATTGTATGGAAGAAGGATCCTGAGTCTCTGATCCTGGCACCAAATGCCCAGTGTACCTTACAGGGAGAGGTCCGTATCAGAAAGGATGTTAAGAATAAAATATTAATGTTGGATGCACCAGGCGATGGAAAATTGCCAGAGGGACTGCTGGTCAAGCCTAGTATTTTGCCGCTAGAGCCCATGCTTATGCCAGAAGGGTAATGGTCCAAGTTCATAATGTGTCTGAAAGAGACATTCGAGTAAATAGAGGTTGCATCCTGGCTAATGTGCATTGTGCAGACACTGCAGTGCTACCCAGCAGCAAGAGTTCAAGGAAGAATGACAGAGTAACGCTCCTGACTTGTTTGATTTCGACAACTCCCGCTGCCAGCTGAATGGAAAGTGAGGATCAGTGAGAAGCTTGCCCAGAGAGACCAGGTGTTTTCTTTAAAGGAATGGGACGTAGGATGCGTGCAAGGAGCTGAGCACAATATCCGGCTGCATGACGAAAGACCATTTCGTGAGAGGTCTCGACGCCTGGCACCTGCTGATATAGATGATGTGAGCGGCATCTGCAAGAGATGTTAGCGGCTGGTGTAATACAAGAATCCAGAAGCCCTTATGCTTCCCCATTGTGGTAGTGAGGAAAAAGAATGGGACAGTAAGGATGTGCGTGGATTATGCACCTTTAAACGCCGGACTATCCCTGATCAGTACACAATGCCCGCATTCAGGATGCTTTGGACTGCCTAAGCAAGGGAGCAAGTGGTTCTCTGTGCTGGATCTCCTGAGTAGGTACTACCAGATCCCGATGGCCCCAGAGGACCGTTGAGAAGACAGCCTTTATCTGTCGCTTGGCTTCTATGAATTCATGAGATGCCTCAAGGATTTCAGGTGCCCCAGCCACTTTTCAGCGATTGATGGGCGTGCAGTGGGGACATGAACTTACTAGAGTGCCTGGTATACCTAGATGATGTTATTGTGTTTGGCAGCTCACTGGAGGAACATGAGAGCAGATTATTTAAGGTATTGGATCGACTGGAGGACTTTGGCCTTAAACTGTCCATTGATAAGTGTCAATTCTTTCAAACATCAGTAAAGTATGTGGGACACATAGTATCCACCGAGGAATAGAGACTGACCCAAGTAAAGTTGAGGCCTTGACCACCTGGCCACAGCCCAAAAATCTAAAGAACTGCAAGATTCCTGGGATTCTGTGGTTATTATCGTTTCATCAAGGACTATTCAAGAGTGATCCGCCCTTTACTTAACCTTACTCAAGGTATCCCCAACCCACAAAAAATACCAAAAGTCAGCGTCCTCAAGACTGAAAGAGTGTATTTTCATCCGAGTGAAGTATTTGGGGCCCGCTGGACTCCTGATTATGAGACTGCTTTTCATGAGATCATATATCAACTTACCCATGCTCCAGTGCTGGCCTATGCCGATCCAAAAACCTTCGTCCTGCACACTGATGCTAGCTTGCAAGGGTTGGGGGCTGTGTTGTACCAGAACACGAGAATGGCCTGAGACCAGTGGCCTTTGCCAGTAGAAGCCTGACCCCATCCGAAAGAACTATCCTGTACATAAGTTAGAGTTCCTAGCTTTGAAGTGGGCTATTGTTGACCAATTCCATGAGTACTTGTATGGGGCTAAAATACTAGTAAAACTGACAATAATCCTTTGACCTATGTGCAGACCTCAGCTAAGTTGGATGCCACTGGCCACAGGTGGCTTTCTGCATTATCTACATATGACTATGCTCTCGAATACCGAGCAGGTCTGAACCACATAGATGCTGATGCTCTCTCCGGAGGCCTGTTCCCCAGAATGATTGGGTCCGATTAGCAGAACCTGACATTCGGGCACTCTGCGGAAGTTTGACAGGGAGGAACAAATGTCCCGCGGACGCGGTGGACTGCATGGTGGATTACTTGGGACCCTCTGAGAATTGCATACCTGCTGCTTATTGCCACTTTTCTGCAATAGACATTGGTGCACTGCCTCAGCTGGACAATGACAGTACGTGAGGGCTCAATCCAGCGATCCTATGATCAAATCAGCTTTAGAAGCCCTCTATGCAGGAAAAGATGTGCAAATTACGCTCCACTGATTTGAGAACTGCACTGTTATACAAAGAAGGTCCTAAGTTGAAACTGATCAATAAACTGTTATATAGAAAACAGTAGACAGAGGGGACAAGTAGACAAACAACAACTGGTGCTGCCCACTGCATTTGAGACTCAGTATTGAGGTCCTTGCACAACCACATGGGGCACCTTGGTATAGACAGAACACTTGACTTGGTGAGATCCAGATTCTATTGGCCTAAGATGGGGGCTGATGTGGAGCAACACATACGAACTGTAGTGCTGCTTACAGAGAAGCTTTGCCCCAGAGGGCTGCCCCCTTGTTAACATAACCACCAGTGCACCCATGGAGCTGGTCTGTATTGATTTTCTGAGTTTGGAGTCAGATCAAAGAAATATCAGTAATGTGCTGGTGGTCACTGACCATTTCACGAGATATGCCCAAGCTTTCCCCACCAAAGACCAGAAAGCATCCACTGTAGCCAAAGTACTCGTGAAAACTTTTTTTGTTCACTATGGGGCTCACAAAGAATCCATTCTGATCAAGGGAGAGACTTTGAGAGTCGTCTGATCAAAGAGATGCTTTCTCTGTGGGGAGTGAGAAAGTCAGAACCACTCCTTACCACCCCAGGGACCCACAGCCTGAGCGTTTCAACCGCACTTTGCTAGATATGCTAGGCACCCTGCACCCAAAGGACAAGCCTAGATGGAGCCAACAAATTAGCACCCTGGTACATGCTTATAACTGCACCAAAAGTGATGCCACTGGGTTCTCCCCTACACGCCTGATGTTTGGAAGAGAAGCTCGACTACGGTAGATGTGTGTTTTGGGGTCTCTCCTGATGGGGTTCAAGCTGACAACTATTTACAGTATGTGCAAAGTTAAAGGCCCAGCTAACTCATGCGTACCAACTGGCTCAAACCATGGCTGCCAAAGAAATCTGGCCAACAAAGAAAGGTATGATAAAAGGTGAAAGCACAGGAACTCCAGGAGGAGATCGGGTATTGCTAAGAAATCTGGGACTGCATGGCAAACACAAGATTGCTGACAGATGGCACCATCTCCCTCACATTGTAGTGGGCAAACTAGATGATCTGCCAGTGTACAAAGTAAGGCCTGAGAACAATTCAAAAGATGTAAAAACAATGCATAGAAATCATTTACTACCCATTGGACAAATCCTGATTGAGTCTGAGCCCCAGAAGATGCCCCTCTGGACCAGTGACTAGAGCTGCTGCTAAGAAAAGATCAAGGAAGTCTGCACCTACAGAAGCAGAGTTAAAGTGTTCCCCTGCACAAATCCCAGTTGAGCATGACTGTCAGTCCATATCAGAAGAAAGTGAGAGTGACTTTGAATACTATCCTTCTTACGAACTGAGTCAATTGTTTCGGGCAATCCCTAGTCAATACTGGAGACAAAGCTGGGCCTTCTGGACTGTCTATGCCCCAGCTTCATCCCTGGAGCCAATGCTCCCAGAAAGTGAAGTGCAAAGCATCAGATCAGATGAAATGGAATCATTGTGCATGGTTGAACTGTTTGAGCTTTCAGGGGAGGAAAATGATAGATTGGGCAGACTGGTGATACACCGAACAAGAAGAGTATTTTGGGTGCCCTGACAGTCCACTGCCAGTGTCTGAAAGCTCTCCATGCGAGCCAAATGTTGTGGACTCAGAAACTGTAACTCCTGGGCTGAAAGTGCCCCAAGTTCTAGCCTCTCTACCCCATGGAGACTCCCTGACAAGTGAGAACAATGCTGAAAATGAGGCTCAGAGTGCAGAGACTGTAACAGCTCCCCTAGAAAGACTGGTCGAGCTGTAAAGCCTGTGGTGCACCTCAGTTATGATTCCCTGGGCGGCCAGTGGACCTGCCTCTCAATGTTGTCCATAAAGGTGTATGTGTCCCGAGCTCATTGCCCAAACTGGCGTTAGTGCTAACTCAAGTTACTTGTGTTGCCCTCTAAGTATGGTGCCCTTGCCCGTCCAGCCCCAAGGTAACTGATAGGAAGGGTCCCTCTCTTCAGGTTTCATGTACAAGAGGTAATAACTTGAGTTATGGTACAATGTGTGTGTTATACTGTGTAAAGAGTGACGTACTGCAATGTTTCAGAAATGGTTCTTGGTAAAATGATGTATTGACTGATGATTACATGTGTGAGCCTAATGCAAATGTATATGGTTGCAGTTGAAACTTATGGGGGTACTTGCTTGACACGGACGTCAAGCTTTTCCCAGGCCAGGAAGGGTGTAACCCCCCTGCAAATGGGGGTTCCCAAAAGACTTCCAGGAGCTTGCTTGAATGCTCCAAGCCTGAATGGTGTTTGGCGTTTAAGCCATTTATCAGTGAGTGTTTTTAGAACCTCTGGTACTGTCTCTTTAAGAGCTGTCTGCTTGCAGACATAATTAGTTTGTATGGGGGACTGTGTGTTTCTTTGATTGAGTACCACTCAAGCTGCTGCCAATTCACCCCATTTTGCAGTCACTAGAGTGCAAAGGAACCTGTCTGAAAAGATGTAACTGATTGCCAGAAATCATTTACAGTAATAATAAAATTACAGTTTGTCTAACCTGCTTTCTTTGCAGTCAGAACTGTCTGCCTAGTTCCCCATTCTGGTTTTGAACTGCTGAACTGGACCAATCAGTGTGGGGTAAACTAGCTCTAAAATGATGCCTTGGACGAATCAGAACTTGGGACTCATAATCTGAGCCAGCCACAAGAGGATTGTATGGGCAGTGACTCTGGGAGATGTAGTTTAGACTTGATTGCCTTTTGGACCAACAGCAGCAGTCTATTGTGGTGACAGCCAATCCAGTCAAGAACTGGGAGGAACTCAAGGAAGTGCCGGTTTTGTCTGTTGGGAGTTTCAGTTTGAGATCTGAAAGTGAAGGAAAGAAACCCTGTGCTCCTTCAGTGCACAGTTTCAGTCAAAAACGTGTGCAAGGCCCAGAGTTCGGTCTACAACTTGTGTAACTGCTTGTTAGGACTGAATCCGTCCTGTGAAAAGAATCAAAGGATCTCTGAAGAGTAGAAACCAGGCTCACCCTGTAGAAGACTGAAGAAATTGTTGAATTACACTCGGTCTGTCAGGAACTGAATCTGCTGTGTGTTCTCCTGGTTATTGTGCAGTAATTGCGATTGGGATACAGATGCAGCCTGCCTGGTATAGTGCTTTCTTTTTTTTTACCATATAAATGTGTGAGGAGTCTCTTGGAGATCAAAAGTAGCCCTGCTGACATTGAAGGACCATATCTTCTTTGGAGGTCGTGAGTACTAATTCGGGGTCGCTCCCTGTTGAATTGCCACATTAAATCCAAATGGAATTACTGTACTGCTGACTGTTTAATTTTCCTTTTCTCTGTGTGAAAGGGCCCCTACCAGCTGCCCACAGGTTTGGACTAGCCACTAGGGCCTGGGTACCCAGGGACAGTAACTGGTAGGGATAGGCCTGTGCACAGAGCCATAAATAGATAGTAAAGTGATAAGCTAATTAACCTGATTTCCCCTGTCCTTGTTATAGCCCCTAAATAAATCAGAGCTGTTTGTTTCAACAAAGTTATACTGCCTGAGGTATTTGTCTATGTTAAAGTACTGTACTGTGATTGTTGCACTGTATCTTATTTTACAGGATGTCCCGGTGCCTGAACCAGCCTTGGGGGTAAGTGTATACTGTGAAGGTAATTCTGCTATATTGTGTGGGCCACTAGTGGGAAGAAAGGGGGGTTGCAGTGTCCCAGAGGGCTGTGACCAAGTAAGTTTAACTATTGCAAACCCTGACCTCTGGGTGGAGGCACCCGCCATTGGATCCAGGCCCCTCAACCTGTTAGTGGCAAATCAGGCAGGGGTAGTAGCCCCTGGGATAGCGCCATCTAGGGGTTACAGTAAAATAAAATTATAAGTTTAGGACAGAGAAAATGTATTTCTAGTTTCTTGACTGTACGCCAGAAAAGCACACAGAGGTTGAATGCCCTTGGACTGGAAGGGATTCACTCTCCATCTTAGGGTGACAGCTTGACTGTCTAGTGGTCTAAGAAATTAAAAGGAAAGGAATTTGGTTTTAAATAACATCTTTCATATACACTGTATCCTGATGTGCTTTACAATTCACGAAGAGCTGGGATCAACCATTAGGCATGCACAAAGAGAAGGAGAGAGAGAGAGAGAGAGAGAGAACAGAGATTAAAGGTGTAATCCACATACAGTAGCTAGCCGGGATACACTCAAATTGAGCATATCCTGGCCACAGCTCAGGGGCCCTGATACTCGTCTGCACCAGACAGCATCCACAGCCCACTGACCACCATACTTAGCTCATGTTGGGCAATACATTGGGGCAGGGGGTCGCAGGGGTAAGTGGTAGCTGGTCTGGACTGCAGGCTTCAGTTGGATGCCCATGCTGTTCTACAAGTGGAACCCTGCCTGCGCAGAGTGCAGGGACCTCCATAACTGCTGTATCCCCAAAAGAATCCAAGTGATGTTTGTAAATGCACTGGCCAGTGCCAGTGATTACCCACTGCCCACTCTGAAGGCTCCCCAGGGATGGGAGCTGGAGGAGGGAGGTCTGACTGAGTCAGGATGAAAGTGATTAGGCCATGTGGAGGGGGGCACAAAACTGCTACTGATGTCCCAAGGCAGGCGTAGTAGCCACCTCCTCCACTGGCACTCTGCACTACAGAGAATGGAGTCAGAATGCAGCACATGTCCGCACCCACTCCCTGGTCCACCCTCATCCTGGCTGCCTGTATAGCCAGACACGGGACTGGGTGTGGAGGAAGAACACATCCAGATCTGTGGATGCTACAGAGTGCTCTGATACTGCACATCCTGCATAAAGGAGACACTCCAGAGCTTTTCAAGGCCCTCCGCAGGTTCAGAAGAACCAAGAACCTTCTGAGAATTGGGTGTGGCTTTCTCTGGGTCACACAGTAAGCTCATGTCAAATGTGATATTCAAACCTGAGTCTGCTGGGTTTGCAGGTTCACAGCTATGTCTTCTAACCACTAGGCTATTCTGTATATTGCCTTTTAAGGGAAGAAGTCCATTTTGTTTGGACTAATATTGGGGATCTAGCATTTATCTATCTAAATATGTTTGCAGCAAGAATTTCTGGAGATACCCCATTTTCCTAGTAAAAAGGGCCTAAGTAGCAGCAAGCAGGTTATACTGTAGTTCAGAGTTAGCCATATGGGATAAGCTGTGATTGCTCAAGAGCTCTGGAAAAATAAGGGTACTGCCCAGTTCCAGTAGGCCAGACATAGAGTTGGCTAATAAGCCTTCCTGTGCTAAAGTACTATAAGGGAATCGATCTGTTTCTGTAGCTTACAAACCGGCTATAGCAGGTTATGTACAGTACTGCCTATATACCAAGAGGGACTGTGACACAATGCTTTGTAAAACAGCACTAGTTCTCAAAGGTATTGTCCGAATAATAAATAAATAAAACCTTAGCCACTCACCAACCAATCCAATATTGCCATCATCACAGGGACACTAGCTAAGCAGTGATAAGGAAGACAGCCTACGTGCAGTTCTTCACTAATGCCTTGCTTGTATAGTACAGGAGTTGCACCTACAGTATGCTGCAACCCTTTCGCTGCCGGCCACAGCCTTCATTTGGTAAACCTCATTTTTCATGACTCGATTAAGTACTGTGTTCTTGCTGAGTTCTCTGCATAACTAATGTTGGGTTGCCCCTGAAAAGGGAATTATTTGGTTCCTGTGAACCTACACATTTACAAAAAAACAGAAATGCATAAATTCAATACAGCAAGGTAAGTGATTTTAGATTAAAGGGCCACAGTAACCCCACTATAACCATCTGTCAAGCTGCACCAGCCAATTGAAAAATTTGCCCAGGTGCCATTTGATTCATTTTAAAATGTTTTAATTTCTTGTGTTTATATTTTTTTTGCCCAGGAAAGACCCACTGACAGAGCTAAAGCTCATTTCCAGGTATGACCTGGAAAGGGGTAGTTGTTTACAAAAAGGAAAAGGAAATAGCAGCAAAATATAAAACATGCATAATGTAAAATAAATGACAATATATCTTATGTACAATATATGATAAAAGAAAGTAAGTATGATGAAAAAAACAATGTAATATAATGTGTAAAACTGTTGGAGGGCAAAGAGGCCAGGGGCAAAATAATAGGGAGTTAAGAGGTAAGTGAAAAATTAAAGAATGTAACACACCTCTGATGAAACAACATGGCATATGAGATTTAAGGGCAACAGCTGAACTTTCAACGTTTAAAAAAAATATATATATTTTTTTTTATTATTTGTGGTTGGGGGAGTCTGTGCCCGTATCCCCTGAAATATCATTGTTAACATAGAAACACCGAAACATAGCAATGACGGCAGAAGAAGACCAATGGTCCATTCAGTCTGCTCAAGTTCCCTATTTAGCCCTGGGACCTACTGTCCCTCCAGGGCTCTAGCCCTCCCCATCCAACCCCCCCCCCATTCTCCTCTCAGTTTCTGCTGCCACAAACAACCACTATACCCTTCATTCTGTCCCAACCACTCTTGAAACCACCAATAGTTTTAGCACCCACCACTTCTGCTTGTAGACTGTTCTACAGCTCTACCACCCTTTCTGTAAAATAATATTTCCTCATGTCCCTCCTAAGCCTACCTCCTGTCAGTTTCCACTCATGCCCACGTGATCGTGAGCTAATATTCAAGCTAAATAGTTCCCTGCAATTCACTTTGTTAATTCTCTTTAGGAAGTTGAAGGTCTCTATCATATCTCCCCTCTCCTTTCTGGCCTCCAGCGAGTACATGTTCAGTGCCTTGAGGCACTCCTCATACAACCTGCCCTGTTGGTCCTAATCATCTTTGCTGCTCTGCTCTGTACTGTACTATCTCCAGCCTAGTTGTATCTTTCCTGAGGTAATAACTCCAGAACTGGGCATAGTACTCCAGGTGTGGCTTCACCAAGGCTCTATCTAGGCAAAGTACTACTTTTTTTCCCTTCTACTACCAACCTCTCGATACATCCCAGCAGCCTACTCACTTATCTATATGCTATATGCCTTGTTGCACTTATTTGATTTTTTGAGGGAGTCACTGATGATAACTCCAAGGTCCCATTCCCCAGCTGTAGTACTAAGTCTCACCCCACCCATGCAGTACACCATCCAGGGGTTCTTGTTCCCTAGGTGCATTATCTTACACTTTTTGGCACTGAATTTCAACTGCCAAATCTTAGACCACCCCTGTAATTTTTGCAAGTCTCTGCATGTCCCTGATTCCCTTGTTGCTATCCACCCTCCCACTGAGCTTAGTGTCATCTTCAAAGAGGAACAACCTGCTCAGGGTTCTTTCTCCAATGTCGCTGATAAACATATTAAAGAGGACCGGACACAGAACAGATCCCTGTGGTACCCTTCTCATAACCACCCTCTCTTCTGATTTGACACAATTGACCACAACCATCTGCTGTCTCCCCATTTAGCCAGCTACCTACCCAGTTTCCTATGACCTTAACCACACCCAGATCCTCCATCTTCTTCAGCAAGCATCTGTGAGATACCAAGTCAAACGCCCAGTTGAAGGATAGCAAATCCACAGTGTGGCCCCACTCCAATTCCCATGCCATCCAGTCAAAGAAAATTATCAGGTTAATCTGACAAGACCTCCTTCCATAAATCTGTGCTGTTTACTATCTTGGAGACCATTGCTTTCCAGGAAGTCCACAAGGTCTTCTTTGACCAGTGACTGCATTAGTTTCCCTACAATAAAGGTAAGGATGACAGGCCTGTAGTTTCCCGCTTATTCCTTGCCCCCCATGGAACAGAACTAGATCTGCCACCTCTCAATCCTTTAGATCTACCCCTGTCCTTAGTGAGCTGTTGAATAGACCTAATAGGAGTTCTGCCACTTCTGCTGCCAGTTCCCTGAGTAACCTCAGATGCAACTCATCTGGTCCCATGGCCTTATCAATCTTTAGAACTACCAACCCTTTCCGGACCCTTTCATTTGTAAATATTGGCTGCCTGATCTCCGGGACCCTCTTGATGGCCACTTTGATGCTACTCTCTGGCAAGGGCCTACCATCCCCCTAGTGAAAACTAAGCAAAAGTAATCATAAAGGACAGTGACTTATTGGCCGTCCTCTTCTAATGTTACCCAAAAAAATACTGAAACAATATTTGGCTGGTGCCAACAAGGCTGGTCTTAATTTTTTTTATGTTGTAAACTTTATTTTTGTAGAAGCATAGAATTTGTCAGCAGATAAGGACCACTTGGCCGAACTAATCTGCCCAGTTTGTCCATGCCTGTACTGTCACCATAGAACCTACCTGATCTCCAGCTACTCCTTCTCACCACACACATTCCTACTAAGATTTCTTTGTGCCTATCCTGAGTGCTTGAAACCCACCACTCTTTTTGCTGCCACCACCTCCACTGATTAACTGCTCTAGGTGTACAGCACTCTTTCAGTGAAGAGGTAGTTCCTTGCATCCCTCCTAAACTTACCCCTTCTAGCTTCATTTCATGCTCTCTTGTCCTGGTGCACCTTTCCTTCTGAAACATACTTCCCTCTTGTACCTTGTTCACCTCTCGTGAGGTACTTACAGGTCTCTATCATGTCCTCCCTCTCCATCCTCTCTTCCAGGGTGCAACAGGCCTTACTGTCTTACCAGTCTCACTGTTATAATTGCAGTTATAGGAGGACCATGTCCAACATCAGTTTACAGATTTTTTTATATACAGTGCCCACAGGAAGGGCTTTGATGCAATGCCTCTGCTTAACAGTAATGCTTCCAACACTGTACACAGTCGTTCAAGTCCACCCACCACCAAGCAGTTAGTTTTATCCCCCAGCACCAAGCTCACTTACAGCCTACTCCATAGGACCATTTGTTTTAATTCTCAGATGATCTGGGCTGGACACCAGACCTGTCAGATTGTTGGCGGGAAATGGACAGATGTTTTTCATTCCCTGATAGGCCAGGTTGGGCATCAGATCTGTCAAGTAGTCTGAGAGCCAGAGACGGATTTTTTTATTCCGACAGATCAAATTGGGCTTGGTTGGGCACCGGACCCATCAGGTAGTTGGAGAGAGAGGACATATTTTTTTACTCCCAGATGGGCCAGGTTGGGTACCAGACTGGTAAGATAGTTGGGGGACAAAGACTAACAGATATTTTTATTCCCTTACAGGTGGGGTTGGTTACTGAACCTGTTAGGTTGTTGGGGGAGGGAGATAGTTTTTAATTTTTTTTTTAATTCCCTGATGGGCCGGGCTGGGCACTGGATCTGTCAGGCAGTTTGGGGAAGGGGACAGTTTTTTTATTCCTTGACAGGCTGCACTGGACATTGGATCCATCAAGTTGTTGGGGGGAGGAGGCATTTTTTTTATTCTCTGACAAGCTGGGTTGCATTCTAGATCCATCAGGTAGTCTTGGAGAGAGAGAGAGAGAGAGAGAGAGAGAGTGCGAGAGAGAGATATTTTTGTTTTTAATTCCATGGTGGGCCAGGTTGGGTATCAGACTAGTGAGGTTGTTGGAGGAAGGTTCAGATTTGTTTTTTATATTTCCAGGTTGGGCACTGGATCACTCAGGTTGTTGGGGGAGGGGTACAGATTTAGGTATCCTGTCAATGGGGAAATGGAATGAGGGTGATGCGATCAGGGTGCCGCAACTGGTTCGCCTGTCACAGTGGTGAACTGGTTGCTGGAGCGCTCTGCAGGGACAGTGCCACACCTGTGTTGTGCTCACTCTTTGAGAAACTGCTGCCATAGAGGTAATTGTAGTAAGTTTTGGGGGGTGCTGGGGGCACAGCCCCCAGCAAATAGCCAACATTTGCCCAGGTGGATTAGGTGAACAGGGGTCAGGCGGCACAATTGCCTGGTGCGATGAGCGCCATCAGCATTGTGCTGTTGCCCTAATGACTGCCAGCAAGTTTTCTGTCGCACTGTAGTGGGTGAGCCCAGATTTCTTTTATTCCCTGATGAATTGGGTTGGGCACTGGACCCATCAGGTCCTTGAAAAGCTAGGCTGGTCACCGGAAATTCTATTCTATTCTACATTCCCTGCATTATCAGTATGAACTCCTGTGCATTGTAAAACACTTTGGAATATAGTACGTATGAAAGTCATCATATGAAACCAAATGGTGCCACAATTCTGCTATTCATTGTCCTTTTGCACTGTAATAATTTAATAGCATGAAAACACTCAGTTCTAAAAAGGAAATTTCAGTTTTTCTTTTCAGAAAAAATTAAAAAGGTTAGTATTCCATTCATGACATTGTGCAGACTGAGAGTTTATTAGCTCTTCCTCTTTGAACTCATTCATTGTCATTCTTATCATTATAGTTGGCGGGCTAGACTAAACAACTTGAGGAATGGTTCATCAGTCTCCCATGCAGTGTTCTCCTTGCACCCATAAGCAAGTTAGCAAAGCGTTACAGACAGCTGCAAGAAGGAACAAATTCTGGTCAGAGCCACTACGGATGCTAATGCATTAACTTGATAAGGGTGTTTCATGGCCTTAAATGTAAACATGAATTACTGTAGGCAGCTTTGTGTGTAAATTTCATTTTCAGTAAAGCTAGATCATTTATCTGGCTGATCCTGTGTTTCCCATGCGTTTAAAATGTGAGCTGTGAGTGCATCTTCCACTATGTGAGAAAGGAGAGGAAGCTCCGCACAAAGGCCTTCAAGTTGTGGTAGAAGAAATGGTGCAGACAGGAGAGGTATGGCTACAGTGGGGACTGAGGGCCAACCTGGAAGGATAACAGCCTATACTGAGGTGATGGCCAGCTTCCATTAAGGAGGGAACCATAGTCTTCAGTGCACAGTTTAAATGCTACTTCAATGTGCTTTTAAAGTAGCCAAGAGAGGTGATGAACAAATGGGGGAGGCCAAAAGTGGGCCAGCACAGGCTGACATAGAGAGTAGGGAGATCCTAAGCAGGGGGTTAGCAAAGGAGGGAGGGGGAATGGAGCAGTCAAAGAAGAAAGGTGAGGAAGGAGGAACAATTGGAAAAAGGAGAAAGTGACAAGAAGAAAGCTGAGAGATGTCAAAATGGTGCAAGGTCTGCATTAGAAGCCCTATGAGAGAAAACTGAAAGAGTTCAATATGTACACCCTGGAGTAGAAGAAGGAGAGTTGGGGTATGATGGAGCCCTTTAAATGCTTCACGGAGGTTAATAAGGTACAGAAGGAAGGTATGTTTCAGAGAAAAAGACGATGTATAACAAGGGGTCATGATATGAAGCTGGAAGGAGGTAGATTCAGGAGAGATGTGAGGAAGTACTTCTTTATAGAAAGGGTGGTGGATTCCTAGAACATCCTTCCATAGGAGGCAGTGGGGGCAAAATCAGTGGTGGGTTTTAAAAAGGCCTCGGATAGGCACAAAGGAACCCTTAGAGGAAGGAAGGAAGGGGATGGAAGAAAAAGTGCTGTAGATTAAGTTGGGTCTCCAGCAAAACTGATCATAATTAAAAATGTGAATACTAGATGAGCCCAGCGGTCATTATCTGCCATCAGTTTCTATGTGTCTATGTATGACAGGTTATGCAATTCAAATGAATGCAGTGTAAAATTATTAACATGCACAATGTCGATACTGTAAACTGTGTGGTACAAATAATTCATGTTGTGCTATGCAACACAGACATGATAATCAAATCAGTAATAATATTTGCATTGAGCAAGGGAGAAAAAATGAAGGGGAACATGTGTGAAGGAATATACTACTCACAGAGTTGTGACACCATGATAGGTACACACTGTATGAATTTACTGTATTATGATGGTCCCCAGCTGTATACCAATGTTGAGTAAGCTACAATATAGGATTGTATTTGTTTTTGTTTTATTTTTAATAATCCAGACATTGTCTACACAGTAATGACAGATAGCCAATGATGCTCTTTACAATTTGCAACCTTGTTTGTATGTTTGTTTTTTGTTAATTCATTTTTGGAAAATGTGTTAATTCATTTTTGGAAAATCATTTGTAATGAGACTGCAGTTCTGTTCACTCAATTAACTTTTGGTATGGAGGATGGAAGGAGATGGGAGAGATAATGCGATAGATCAAGTTGGGTCTGCAGCAAAAGTGAACATAATTAAATATGGACAAATTAGATGGGCCCAGCAGTCATTATCTGCCGTCAGTTTCTATGTTTCTATGTTTGACAGGTCATGTGATTCAAATGGGCACAGTGTAACATTATTAATATGCTCCACGTCGATACTGTAAACTGTGTGGCACACATAATTCATGCTATACTATGCTACACAGACATGATAATCAAATGGGTAACAAAGGATAGAGTTGAGACAGCTAGGTGTTGCAAGCTCAGTGGTAGCTGGTCACATATATTTTCCTGTGGACAGAGTGCAGTGAGGTGCCTGGATACCTGCCATCCATGTACAGTCTAATATCATGCCTCTACACAACACTGCAGGTACAGTGAAGCCCACCAGGATGACACGCATCGCTGCAGAATTCTGCAGTAGAGTTACTGCAGCAAACAATGCAATTTCAATGGGAGTTAATCCCTTCTGTCATGCAGTAAACCTGCAACATTGCATTTCATCATCGTGGGTTTCACTTGTATAAAAAACTGATAAGAGCTTATTGTTTTCTTGTTTCCAAAGCTGTTTTCTCTAATGCCTGGGCGTTATTACTAGGAATTCATGGATAACAGGAGACGTTGTATGTCCATACATAGTCTCACAATCATGTAAAATAGTCATTTAAGGTATCCCCCATGCATATATGTGTCTAGTTTTCTCTAAGTTCCTTATTCCCACAAAGAGCTGTGATAAGGAGTGAGAACTAATAGAAATTGCTATTGCTCAACTCTGAAGTGTAAAAGAATATGATGTGGGGAGGGGTACAAAATATTTCCCTTACACATTCAGCAAATGGTCTAGTGCTGCTTCATGCCAACTGAGTAAATGCTAGGATCTAAAAATTAGCCACTGGCAAAAATGCACCCAGTGTTTTAGCCACTTGTGAACTGAATTAGCCACTCTACAAACATGGTCTGCTGCTGCTTTCCTGTCTCTGTGACCCACACATCCTGGGGTTTTCCATTGTTTGGTGTCAGAACTGGACTGACAGATATCATGTTCTCATGGGGCAGTGAGTGAACATGTACTCTCTAGCAGGCTTTGCTCATGATTTTTGTGAAGACAAAAAAACTTGCTCTGCTGCATGGCACCAATTGGCCAAACATACTGATGGATGTGACAGTGTCAGCCTGCTGTGGTGTGGTGCGATAGCCAGCCATATTCAGTTACATTCATCAAAATGTCTCAGCCACAGTGGCAAAATGGAGCCTAGAAATGTTAGCCACATTGATTTTACAGTACCAGCCCATTTGTTGTGGTCGTGATCCTTCATGCACATCCAGTGCCAGAAAGAATAAAACTTGACCCCTACTAATGACTGAGATAAATAAGGAACAGGACCTCTCTCTTTTTGTCCTTAACTTTTATTTTCAAGAGGTCACTGTCAGCCCTTTTTGCATCATATTATTTCTAGCTGAAAACCCATATTTTCTAATTGCTTATTTTTCCAAAAATTCATTAATGTTGCTGGTTGTTTTATCTGTTCCTTTCATTGTAGAACTGAAATGCATGCTAATAGTGTTACTGTATCAGAGTTGTTGTGTTTCAAACCCTTGACCTACTCTTACAGTATACTCCCTGAACTTTAGGAACACCCCCAAACAATGCAGCCACTCATGACTATATTCTCCGGCCTCAACCTGCATAATGATGTTTTATGTGGGAGGGGGTCCCAAGTCCAGGAAAGATGTAGTGGGAGTTGATCAAGGACTGTAAACAAACCATATGAGGTCACAACAGCACAGGACAAAACCACGCACAGCAAGACCACGCTGTTACAAACAGCATGTGGCAAGACCCATAAATACTTTATTTGTTTTACAGGTGGGGCCTTTCCCCCTGTGCCCTTAACACACCCCAGAACTATTATAACCAACTCCAAGGGGGAACAGACACAGGGGCAAGAAATAAATAGTCAAAAAAAAATAATTCCCTTACAGGTAATCCAACCACTTTCCACCCAACCATATCCACTGCAGGGTCAGGTGCTCTAGCCACTCCACCATGGAAGTGGCTCAACTAAGAACCCGACCCACAGTGTCCAAATGCACTTCCTTCTCCTGGGTGAATGACAGGGGGTAGCGATACTTTCATATCGCTGTAATTCCCCTGTCGCTATAAAGTTGTTCATACTCTCCACAGTGCAGTCTTGATGTGTGTGGTATTGTCCGCGCTAATCTCACCTGGTACCTAAACAAACATGTTTTGACAAACAAGATCCTGAGGTCATGAGTTGAAACTGAAGGGGTGAACATTTAACAGGGATGTGAGGATATTCTATTTTATGGAAAGGATGGTGAAGCTATAGAACAGTCTGCCAGTGGAGGTGGTGGGCACCAAAACTATAAATGGTTTCAGGTGTGGCTGGGATGGAGTGAAGGGCTTGGTGATTGCTCAGGTCAGCAGCATTAAGGAGGGGAACAGGGGGTGCTCTGTATGACCACTAGGTCCTGGGGCAGATAGGGAAGTCTAGGCAGACTAGATGGACCTTTGGTCTTTTTCTGCTGTCATTGTCTGTGTAATAATATGTGCATTGAGCAAGGGAGAAAAAATCAAGGAGAACATGTGTGAAGAAATATACTACTCATAGAGTGGTGACACTATGATAGGTACATATTGTATGAAGTTACTATATTATGATGATATCCAGCTGTATACCAATGTTGAATAAGCTACAACATGGAATTGTATTTATTTTTGTTTTATTTTTAATAACCCAGGCATTGTCTACACAGTAATGACACACAGACAATGATGCTGCTTACAATTTGAGACATTGGCTTTTGTTCTAACCATTATATTAATTTTTGGGAAATCACTTGTAACATGGCTGCAATATATTTCCCTTACACATCCAGCAATTGGTCCAGTTCTGCTTTATGCCAGCTGAGTAAATTAGCCACTGGCTAAAATGCATCCAGTGTATTAGCCACTTGTAAACTGAATTAGCCACTCTACAAACATGGTCTGATGCTACTTTCCTGTCTCTGTGACCCACACATCCTGGGGTTCTCCACTGTTTGGTGCCGGGAATGGACTGACAGACATCATGTTCTCAAGGGCAGTGAGTGGACTTGCTCTCTCTAGCATGCTTTGCTCATGATTTTTGTGAAGAAAAACAAATTGCTCTGCTGTATAGCTCCAATTGGCCAAACATACTGGTGGACATGACAGTGTTAGCCTGCTATGGTGTGGTGCAACAGCTAGCCACATTCAGTTACACTCATCAAAATGTCTTAGCCACAGTGGCAAAAGGGAGCCTAGAAATGTTAGCTAGATTGATTTTGCAGTAGCCATTGATGATAGTGGTGATTCTTCACGCACACCCAGTGCCAGGAAGAATAACTAGAGGTTAATGAACTATGAATGAGCTTGGTACATCCAGCAGACCCTGGTTTGATTCCCAAAACCTCCACATGCATACTGTGTGACCATGGGCAAGTCACTTAACCACCTCAGTGCTACCAGGTTGCCCTTGAAAACAAGCTCTTGTGCCTAGTGGACCTTACCTGGTTACCAAAAGAATAAAAAAATTGATTATATGAATTATTTTGTAAAGGTATGTTAGCAGTGAAACATTGCATACTAATTTTATGATTATTATGTGAATTTCAGCCAATTCTTTTGTGAAGAACTCTTTATGATCTCGAAATGTTGCCTAGTTTGGAAGAAAGAATATTGGTTGATGAAAAATAAAACTATACACTTCTTGTGAAAGTAGATCTCTGGTCTGATTTCTCAGTTATGCTTAAATGTGTCTGGCCTGTTTCAGGCAGTTTTGGAGACCTCATCTATGCAAGGACATATACAGGATGGAAGGAGTCCAGAGGAGGGCAACTAAAATGGTGCAGGGTCTACATCAGAAACCATATGAAGAGAGACTGAGAGAGCTTAATATGTATCCCCTTGATGAAAGGAGGGATAGGGGGAAATGATAGAAATGTGTAAGTACCTCAAGGGAATCAACAAAGTCCAGGAGGGTAGCATCTTTCAGAAAAAGAGATGTGTAAGAACAAGGGGGCACAATTTAAAGTTAGAGGGGGGATGGCTCAGGGGTAATGTGAGGAAATTATTTTTCATGGAGAGAGTGGTGGACACATGGAACCGCCTTCCTGGAGAGGTTGTGGGGTCTAAAACAGTGGGAGAATTCAAACATGCATGGGACAGGCATAAGGCAACTATAGTGGGGGGTTGCAGGAAGTAGGCTGTTGGTTAACTAGAATCTGCAGCTTATCCAATAGGTAGGGAAATGGGCAGACTGGGTGGGTCAAGTGGTCCTTATCTGCTGTCAAAGTCTATGTTTCTATGTAACACAGCACCTGAAATCTGAAACCTCCTTCCTCACTCTCAGTTAAACTTTATGCTTGGGAAAGCCAGAGTGACTTGACATATTTATGAGCCTAGACCTCCTGCAGTGATATAACAAAACATCATTCTGTGTTTATTTATTTATTGAAAAGTTTCACCAGGAAAGGCACACTAAATAATATAAAATTGCTCATCTCACGGAGTGTCCTGGGGGAAGGGGAACATGGGAGTACAGTAATCAAAAACACATTTCCATGCAGTATTATAGAAAAGTATATATACAATAATCAATAACACATTTCCAAAGGTAATATAAAACAGACGCAACAGAGTAAAAAAACAATACATCAGTTAGTAGCATTAGATAATCATTGGGATTTGATGTGAGAGGAGCAAATCAACAGCACTGCAGATTTAATACATACAGTGCGGACAAGGAAGTACAATAAAGTACATTGGTTTCTCCTCACGTGAAGTGCTAGGCTGGGAAAGGGGATGGGGAAGCCAGAGAGAAAATTAGGAGGAGTGAGGAGCCAGAGGGGAATTAAGAGCAGCTGCAGGATGGAGAAAGGAAGTTGAGGAGGGAGGTCGAAATGGACCACAGGGAGGAGGAATGCCTGATTTGATGAGGCATTGAGTTCCAGAGCTTAGGGAACCTATAGGAGAATGATGATTGGCCTACAGAGGTGGTGCACTGTGGTATAGCTAGGGTGCGGGAGTCACTGGATCTGAGGGAGAGAGGGGCAGTGGGGCGGAAGGACAGTGAGGAGGCAAGGTAAGGGGGAAGCATATCAAACCAGAATTTAGAGGCAAATTTTATGCAGTGAGCTAGACGGCAGTTTTCCCTGGGAAGAAAAAGCTAGAGAGTGATATAGATCACAGTGGTGGGTAAAGGAAGGGACATCCAGAGTGAAGTGACAGAAAGCATTGAAAAGGGAGTCCATTCTGGTTAAGGATGACTTTGGTGCAGCACTGTAGACTATGTCACAATCATCAAAGATGGATAGTATCATTTTATGGACAATATCCCTCCTAATCTGTAGAGGTAGGCAGCTTCAGTTCCTGTAAAGGGCACCTAATTTGGGGTACAGCTTTTTTAGGATGGAGTCTATGGGCCCGATTCTCAAAGAGGGCTGCATTCGGCACAAGCTGCGGCAAACTGCAGCTTGCACCAAAGCCCCCTGTGCTAGGGATCCTGCACCCAATTCAGGTATGGGATGCATCCCAGAGCCTAAGTCCCCTTACGCACAGCAGGACCCCCCCATACATCCAATGCATAGTGCATGGACGGGGTGTGCCACAAGCCCCTTGCAGCAATGCCCAGCTGATACCCCATTCTGATGGCCCCAATGCAGGCCAATGGCCCTCCTGGTGGTGGTTCAGCTCACACCCCAACAGATAGTGCCCACCCCATCCCCAGATAGAGCAGGGGACCAGCATAGCCCTCCACACACCTCTGCAGAGGTTTCCGACTTCCCGGAATGTGCAGCAGACTGTACAGCTTATATGCTAATATTAGCATGTAAACTGCGCGGTCCACTGCACATTCTGGACAGTCAGGGACCTCCGCGGAGGTGTGTGGAGGGCTATGCTGGTCCCCTGCTCTATCTGGGAATGAAGTGGGCACAATCTGTTGGGGTGGGGGGGCACTATTCCACCATGTGGGTGGCACTAGCAGGAAATGTACTGGGGCAGCATCAGGGTTCAGGGTGGGATGGGAACAGTACTAGTACCATGGGCTGCATAGGGGATGGGGGGTGTACATTACCATGGGCATGACATGGGCCCTGGCACCACTGGAGGACTGCGGCATAGTGCTGCATACAGGGGTTGTGCCCAGCAGAGCATTTTCTAAGTCCCCTTAGACCAGCCCTGGCTGGTCTAAGGGTACTTAGAATTCTGCCTTCAGGGTGCAGTTTGTGAATCCCATGCCTGGGCTGTGGCAGCTTGCATCTGCAGTAGTGCCTCTTGCGCCTTGTCATAGCCCAGCTGTGTGGCGCAGGGACAGTGCAAGCCCCGTTTGGGACAGGCGGCCTGCGGTCGATGCAGGCCACCTTTATGAATTGCATGGAGGCAGCCCTGGATGCAAGGTGCACCTTGCACCATATCTGTTCAGTGCAAGCACCTTGCATCAGATGCAGAGCTTTGAGAATCAGGCCCTATGTGTCCAGTGAAGTTTAGGTGCTGGTCTAGCCAGACCCTGAGATACCTAAAGGAGGAGGTGTCCTCCAGAACAGAGCCATCAAGGGTGTGGAAGGAGGGCAATTTAGTTAGCCTAGAGAGTCTCTGCCTAGTACCAAAGGTCATGGAGACTGTTTTCTTGGTGTTAAGGAAAAGCTGATGGGAGCTTAGCCATTCCTAAAGTTTCTCAAAGTCATGCTGAAGTGTGGAAGCCACATCAGTTTGTGATTGGCCAGAGTAGAAAAGGACAGTATTGTCAGCATACATATGGATGGAGGAGGAGGGGGGGCACACTGATAGGAGATCATTAAGGAATATGGAGAATAGTAGGGGGCAAAGGACAGAGCCTTGGGGTACAACAGCATTAATCTGGAGTGGGGGGTGGAATAAGCAGTTTTGACTGACTCTGTCTGGCCTGTTAGGCAGGAGCTAAACCAGTTTGTGGCTGAATCAGACAGGCCAGCAGATTGCAGATCATCTAGGAGGAGGGGGTGGGAGACAGCGTCAAAAGCCTTTGCAAGGTTAACAAAGATCACAGATGTGATTAGACCACTGTCCATACCTTAGATTATGGAATCGGTGACCTAAGTAAGGAAGTGGTAGTAGAGTGATCTTTTCTAAAACCATATTGGTAGGGAGTGAAAAAGGCCAAGTCAGAGAGGTAAGAGGAGAGTTGGGAGAGGACCAGGTGCTCCTGAAGCTTAGAGAAAATAGGTAAGAGAGAGACTGGCCAATAATTCCCAGGCATAGAAGGACCACCTCCCTTGGGTAGTGGGAAAACTACAACATGCTTCCATGGGGCAGGGATGGAGGCCAGTGAGAAGGAAAGGTTTAGTAAGGCAGAAAGTGGTGAACAAATGGCATGAGCAGAGAGGAAGAGATGTTTGGGGTCAAGGCCATCAGGTGAGGAACCCTTAGATGGGCTGAGATCGAGGAGAGCATTTAGAGTATCATGAGGTGAGACTGGAGAGAAGGAGAAGAGGTCCCTAAGGAGGGTGCCTGGGTGTGAGTTATTGTGGACAGATGCAACTGGTTGGGTAGGAGGAAGAGAAGCTAGTAGAGCAGTAGCACAAGAGGTAAAGTAAGAGTTGACTTCAGTGGCAACTGAGAGGTGGGCAGACGTAAGGACATTATAGACATAGATGAGTGGAGTTTGGGATTTAGAGGGGGGAGAGAAGAGGGAGTTAATAACTTTCCAAAATTTTGACGGGGTATGTATATTAGCATCAAAGGTGGATCTAAAGTATTCAGACTTAGCAAGCCTTGTAGCCTTGAAGCATGCCATTTCTGAGGGCTTGATATCTGTCATGGTCAGCATTTGGTTTAGAGACTTTGTGAGCCTTCCAAGCCTGGTCTTGAGCTCTCATACATGCCACCAGTTCTGGTGTGATCCACAGGAGGTGGTTTCCGCGTACTAGAGTACACTTAAAGGGTGAGCGCTTGCTGCAGATGTCAAGAAACTGACCCTGGAAATAATCCAGGGCTTCATTAACTGTGGTAGCAGAGGAAATAGGAGACCAGTCAGTGTGGGCCAGGTCATATAGGAGGTGGGTAAGGTCTAGGGATTTATATGAGCGGACAAGCAATGTTTTATCTGGGGCTTTTGGGTGGTGGAGTTTGCAGACCAATTAGATCATATGATGGTCTCTGAGTGCATCCATGAGGAGGTCTGATTCAATTACTCTGTGGACAAGTGAGGTTGGGGCCCAATCGATGACTGAGTGGTTGCCTGATTTAGTATTTAGTCGGGTTGGCTCATGGATCAATTGCATTAAGATAAGGGCCGCAAAGTTGTTATGCAGCTTGGATAGGGAGGGGTTAGGCCAGTTTTGGTTAAAGTCGCCTAGTATATAGAGTTCACTATTTGATGTGAGGGTATAAATTTGAGGGAGAAGATTAGAGGCAATAGTAGGGGAAAGGCCTGGGTGGCAGTAAATCCCAGCAACATAGACTGGTATGGAATAAAGCATGTAGAGCCTAAGGACAAGGGCTTAGTAAGCTGTGGGGACTGTTACAGATAAGACCAGGGTAGTATGAATGGAGGACGAGGTGTAAATAGCTATTCCACTGCCCCTACCTGGGTGGTCTTGCTGGGTGATATTGTAGCCAGGGATGTATATACTGGGATCAGGTGTTTTATTATTTAACCAGGTTTTGGTTATAATGAGAAGGTCAGGGGCCAGCGATAGTGCTAGAGGTTGAAGCAGGACTAATTTAGGTAGTAGACTTCTTATGTTAAGGTGGAGATTTTAAGACCACGAGAGAGAGTTGGCGTGTTACAGACATGGGAGGGGGTGTGTGTGGGAGAGGGACCGCCTGCATGTTTGATAGATGGGGTCCAGGGTTAGGGTTTATATCCCCAGTGGATAGTAGGAGAAGGGAGATGACTATAATGTGGAGTTTTGAACTTTTGTACCATGACTTAGATGTGACCAGGCTATAGGGGGTAGGCGGATAGTAAGAGGAAACAAACTGGATAGATAGGGGGCACAGGAGTGCATAGGAGTTAGGGACAGAAGAGAGGGAGGCACAGGGTAGAAAGGTAAGGTGAGCCCAAAGTTGGAAGAATGGAGTGAGGGATCCCAACATCGGGTTCAAAGGGGCTGAAATCAGAGGAAGAAAATAAGCAGGAGGGGTTACTGAGGGTTTATTTAGGAGGTTCACATGGGTAGGTGACGTGGGAAGAAGTGAGACAGTAAAGAGAGTAAGGAGAAGTAGGCAGCTTATTTGTAAAGTCAGCATTCTGTGATATGCGAGGACCAGGCAAGGTTTAATCATTCATATATATATATATGTATATTAGAGGCAAAAAAATCAGTTTAATGCATCAGTTAGGGTTGTTCCACAGTGACAAAAGGGAGGATATTCGATGTTAGGGTTGAAACTCCCTTTGCACCCTTCTAGCCCACCCTCCAACTGGAATCAGGTTGCGCATTGGGGTCGTCGGCCCTAACTGTCACCCCATCACATGTGGAAAGAAGCTGAGGAATAGGTGAATGGGGTGACAGATAGGACCGATGATCCCAATGCGCACCCCGATTCCAGTTGGGGGGGTGGGCTGGAGGAGTGCAAAGGGGGTTTCAACCCTAACATTGAATTTCCTCGCTTTTGTCGCTATGGAACAACCCTACCTGATGCATTAAATGGAGTTTTTTGCCTCTAATTTCCCTTCTTTTTGAGAATGATAATGAGAAATAGTGAATGTAATGTGGTGGCGGGAGCACGGGGCTCTGTGGGCCCTGCGCTCCCGCCATGTGATGTCTTGTCACATAGTAACATTGTGCCCAGAAGGCAAATCGTAATGCGCATGGTGACGTAAAGTGAAACAGAAAGAGAAACAGTACTGTAGACAGAAATGTTTAAAACAACGCAAACGCAAACACAAATGAAAACGCAAAGGGTAACGCACATGGTGGCGTAAATGTGAATGGTAAGTGAAACGAGTACGGAACCACAAGCAGAAATGGTAATGGTAACAGTAATGTAAGCACACAGGCTGGTTTTCCCCAAAAGCTATATAGAGAAAGACAGTGAGTATAAAGAATGTATGCAAAATAATGACTCTCGGAAACAAAAATGAGGACTTGGAATAGTAAATTGCTTATATCGCAGTAACCGTACGACATAGAAAAAAAATGTAGACGTCATATAAATTATCACTTTCCTGGCTAGTTTTCAATTTTTTCGACAAAAAGTCCATATCTCGCACCGTTTTCGAGATACAGGCCCTGAAAGGCGCGGCAAACGCCGTAATGTTATCCTATGGGAAAAAAAGAAGTTACCGCCCGGTGGCGCTGGAGGGTTGAGGCGCTGGATGCCACACCGGCACCACGCCGCGACCCGGTTCGATACGGACACGGGTTGCCGTGAGTCGGCAGGGGAAGGAAGATTGAGCATTCCACGGATGCTCTCCTCCTCCTTCGGGAGGGATACCAGGGTGTTTAATACAGCGCTCAGGAGAGCCAGTGGAAGCACCGACTGAGGTAAACGGCGGTTCCCAGGGGGCCGGGAGAGGAGACGCCACCAGGCACTTGGCAGGCATGCGTACGCATGTTCCACCCGAGCCAGGTGTCCTATGTGGGATGGAGGGGAGGGACAAGAAAAACCGGAAAACCTCCCTCGGCGTTCCGGATGACGGCCGCTGCAGCCACCCAGCCTGTAATCACAGGCAGACCCCGCTATGCAAAGGTGGTGCTCCAAGAAGGAAGAGAAAGGAGGTAGGGGACACCGGAGCACTCTAGGGGCAGACTTGGGGAGGGTTGGGTGACATTGAGCAGGGCCTGAAGGAGTGGAACTAAGAGGGCGTCCAGGAGGGATAAAAAGAATAAAAAAAAAAAAAAAGAAGTTCGGACTGCCATAACTTTGCCTCCCTGTAATATTTTTCACCAAACCACTGAAAGGCACATCTGTGGGATGATGGCTGTGTTCCCTGCAAATTTCAGCCCAAAAGACCAAACTGTTATTTTGCAGCAGGGCGCTAAACGATTGCTGCAATGCGTCATACGCCGTAATGTTATCCTATGGGAAAAAGTGTCAACTTTGGAGTACTGTAACTTTGCTGCCATGTAATATTTTTTCAACAAAACACTGAAAGGCACATCTGTGAGATGTCGGCTCGTTCCCTCAAATTTCAACCCAAAACTCAAACTGTTCTTTTTGCGAGGGTGCCAAAGAATTACTGTTCTTTGGGCATAGTGTATAAAGTAGTGTCATGATTTGAAAGCTTTCTAAAATTTGCGACACTTTCATGAGTTCGACACTACTTTGTGAAAGTACTTTTTCCGGAAATCTGAAAAACATATTTCTGGGGTGTTTTACCCCAAAATAAAGACATGGCTAGCATCCTCAGGGCCCAACTAGTTGAAAACAAAAATAATTAGGTTGCTAGAGGGTCTCAATTTTAAATGCCAAGCATTTTTCTGATCACTAACTGAAAACAAAATGGTGGATTTGCAACAGTAAAAGTGCATTTGCGACACTGTCGAACTTTTTGTTAACTTTTCCCATTGACTTATAATGGGAAATTGTTTTTTGAATAACTTTTGAACCGTTTAATATTTTTTCACGAAATCTTCAAAAGGCACATCGGGGACCCTGGCCGCACGTTCCCTGAAGATTTCAGGCCGTTCACGCAAACCGTGCGACCTTTTGGCATGACCGTAGAATTCCAGAAAAAGCGTAAATGCACGTGCAGATCACGCTTAATAACTCTGCAGCCGTGTATCCAACCAGTACAAATCTTGGCAGATCCCAAGGCGTATGGGTCTTGATTGTGTATTCCAAATTTCAAGCAAATCCATCAAACGGTTGCAAAGTTATTAAGGTGCAAAATTTGGGGTTTAACATGTAAATGGCTCCTCAACCCTAACTATTGTAGCACTACCGTGCTACCATAATATATATATAAATTTTTTTCAGTTAACTTGTAGTAGTCAGGGAAAGGTAATTCGGTAATGGCAAGTTAAGTGACAGGTCTAGACAAAGTGGCATAGAATTAAATTAAAGTTAGGTGATGTGACAGAAAGATAAGAGAAGATTATTGCCCTTTGAGTAGTGCTGGCTTAGAAACAGTGCCCTCAAGTGGTAGAGATGTATAACTTGCAAATGGAAAAGTGGGGAGAAATCTGAACCTCACTTCTCACAGGGAAACACTGACTAACTGAGAAAAAAATAGTGCTGTAAACCTGGTACCCAGTTACCAAAGACTAAAATAAAAAAGTTAAACAGACTGCTGAGCTGAAGGATTGCTATAAAAGTCCAATTAAAAGAAGTTCATTAGACATATGGTGAGTTCCGTATTTCTACTGCCCCAGCAAAATGTCTGCAGAGCTCCACCCTGCAGCTCTAAAAACAAAGCTCACCCCTCACTCACTGACAGCCATAAAACATCGTGAGCTGGATATTCAAACTGCGCCATTCTGTGGCGCAAGCCCTTGCACTGCACAAAATAGTTGCGCTGGGGTGTGGCCGGGGCGATATTCAACGGAGTTGCGCTGTTGAGCAACTCCTTTGAATATCACCCCCGCCACAGCCACTGTACATGGCGAGTGGAACTTGCGCCACCGCAAGTGGTCAGAGGAGCATTCAAGATGCGGTATGCTAGTTCCATTGCGCCATGCGAAATTTCCGATATTCAAAAGGTGACATGCAAATGGGGCCATAATTCATGCAAGGTGCGGGGGCCATTTGCATCTATTTATATGCCCATTTGCATGCCATTAGCATGCAGGCGTCGATCCCAGGACTTACACTAGCACCCCACCTGGCAGCAGCGTTGGGGACCTGCCCTGCAGCCCAAGCGGGCATAACGTTGAAATCCTCCACAACTGCCGATCAGCGGGCATAAGTGAAAAATCCCCCACCCCTGACTGGCCCGATCGCGGGCATAAGTGAAAAATCCCCCTCCCCCGACTGGCCCGATCGCGCGGGCATAAGTGAAAAATTCCCCTCCCCTGACTGGCCAGATCGCGGGCATAAGTGAAAAAATCCCCCACCCCTGACTGGCCCGATCGTGGGCATAAGTGAATAATCCCCCACCCTCCACTAGCCTGATCGCGGGCATAAGTGAAAATAAACCCCACCCCACTAGCCCGATCGCGAGCGCAAAAGAGTTCAACCCCCAGAACATATCCTGGTGGTCCAGTGGACTGCGAGAAGCCTATCGCGGGCATTAGTCCACCCCAAGTCCACCTACCCTGGTGATCTAGTGGCCCCACCCCCACCCACCGGACCACCACCCCACTCCCCCAGCCAGCAGCGGCAGCATCCCACCCTGCCGCCCGCCGCCGGCGGCGGAACGTTTGCTGTATGGAGCTGCCGCCCGTGGCTCTTGCTCTGAACCAATGGGCGCAGCCCTACACAGACAATCAGTCAGTTGGCGGTGGGCGGCAGGCTGAGTGGGATGCTGCCGCCCACGGCTGATGGGGGCGAGATGGTGGGGCTGTGTGGAGTGGGTGGGTGAGAGCCACTAGATCACCGGGGTAGGTGGTCCTTGAGGAGATGGACTCTAATGCCCGCAATTGAGCTCGCAGTCACTGGACCACCAGGGATATGTTCTTGGGGTTGAGACTCTTTCTGCCCAGCGTCGGGCTAGTAAGTGGAGTTTATTTTTCACTTATGCCCTTCTCCGGCCGAGTTGAGAGGTGGGGGATGTTTTCACTTATGCCCTTGGTCGGGCCAGTCGGGGAGTGGGGGATGTTTTCCTTATGCCTGATCGAGGCTAGTAGGGGTGGGTTATTTTTCACTTATGCCCGCAATCGGGCCAGTCGGGGGGTGGGGGGATGTTTTCACTTATGCCCACGAACGGGCCAGTCGGGGGTTGGGGGGATGTTTTCACTTATGCCCGCGATCGGGCCAGTCAGGGGGCACAGGGAGTAAGTCGAGGGCCACCCACAGGTTTATCTTCTCATCTGGACAGCAGACCCTAGCAGTTCAGCACCCCATTAATACTGCAGTGGATGGGAAGCATTTGAGAAATGAGCCAATGTTTTGGTGTTGAGGGCAAAAAGCCTACAGTATAACCTTCTGGACCATAGGCACTCTACAGACTGAGCCCCACTGACATTCTGGTCAAGTACTAAGATTAGAGAACCTCATATGAAAAACTATGGGTCTAGCACATCTCAGAACCAGAGATGTAGTGAATTTAAATTTTGCTGGCGAAGTGCCCTCAAAGTGGGTACTTCACGTTGTCACTCCGCTATGCTCGGGTAAGGCCTAAAAAGGCTCACTTAGCCTGTAATTATTACTTCACGTTGTCATTCTGCCTTCACGAAGTAAAGGGCGACAACAATATTGGCACCCCCTCACACACACTGTCACCCAAATTAATGTGCATCCCCAAAATGCTACTGTCTTGTGTTCAGAAAACTCCCCAGTGCTGACGAAGTGAAATGAGAGCACAACAAGAAATGCAAAGCCTCCCAGAATTAACGGCACACTCAGTCATGCGTGCAGTGTCACACACAGTCACCAGAATCAGTGTGCATCCCCAATATGCTACTGTCTCGTGTCCAGAAAACTCCCCAGTGCTGACGAAGTGAAATGAGAGGGTAACAAAAAATGCAGTCTCCCAGAATTAATGGTGCACTCCGTCATGCGCACATTGGTCACACATAGTCACCAGAATTAATGTGCATCCCCAAAATACTACTGTCTTGTGTCCAGAAAATTCTCCAGTGCTGATGAAGTGAAATGAGAGTGTAACAAGAAATGCAGTCTCCCAGAATTAATGGTGTACTGCAAATGCACAGACAGATTAAGACTGCACTGCGCACTCAAGAGATGCAGATGCAAAGGCACAACACCTAACCAGTGCTCACAAGTCACAAATCCAAATCTGGAAAAGAATACCTCTTGCCAGTTGGGGGGAGGTAGTGCACAGCAGTAACAGTCCACTACCAGTAAATATACCACAAAGCATACTAACATACTAAAATGCCAGCAGAATAGGCCTAACGGTCTTTCGTGTCTGCTCGTTTGGTCAGTCCCCAACCTGGGTGCTGACCTTGCTGTCCCCCTCGCCTTCTCTGGCTTCTATTCCCAGTTCCGGATATTCTTGCTGAATTGGATTTTGCTTCCAGAACCCTTCCCCTGTACCTGTCCCACCCCCTCTTGAACCCCTCCACTGTCTCTGCCTCCACCAGCCCCCTAGGCAGTGCATTCCATGGCTCCACCTCCCTCTCAGTGAAGTAGCACCTCCTCCTTTCTCCCCTGAATCTTCCCTCCAGCTTCCAGCCATGCCCTCTAGTGGCCCTTCCTACTTCCTTGAAGCACCCCAACTGTTCCTCCCTATTTACCCTCTTCATGTACCTAAAGACCTCTATCATGTCCCCGGTCCCTTCTCTCTTCCAATGTGTACATATTTAGCTCTTGAGCCTCTCCTCATAGGTCCTGTCCCCAAGCCCCAAATCATTTTGGTTGCCCTCCTCCGGACCCTCTCCAGGAGGTTAATGTCCCGCTTTAAGTGTGGCCTCCAAAATTGCACGCAGTACTCAAGGTGCGACCTCACCAAGCAGTTATACAGAGGGAGTATCACTTCCCTCCTTCTGGAGGTGATCCCCCTAGCGATGCATCCCAGCATCCTGTTGGCCTTGGCTGCTGCCCTCCTACAGCAGTATAAATAATTCATGCAGAAGCGGTGGATAGCAGGTTCACGTTGCTGCAATTACTCTGTGGCACAATAAAACATGTCTGATTTAATGGCATGCATTGCACACACACTCACACACACACACTACAAGTAATGCATAGCAAATTGAAAACCTTTAGTAATATAACCAAATGTTTTAAACAAACTGAAATTATACACTGCTGCACCATAACAATCAGCAAAAAAATTTAAAGAATTACTGAAAATATTACTGTGTATACATTAACACAGTTATACAAAAAAAATAACCAAAACAAAAAGATGGCCTTTTTCTCCCAGTTAATCTACCTACACCACAGATACGCCCATCCTCCAAAGCATACTTCATAGTACACAGGCTGACTGTTCTAAATTAACATTCAAAATCCACACACAGATAATAAACACTCGATGATCTGAGCACAGGAGGGTTTCCTACAATCGATGTACTAAATTTTGAGCCAAAGAAATGGCTCAAAAAGGCTTTTTTAACAGATTTTAGAGGATTTGAATCACAAAGCTCTGAGAGGAAACTGTCTCTATATTCCACTACACACACACTGAGGCTCTGCAAAACAATCTAGAGCCCATGTGACCTGCAATCCCATGAAGCACTGCAAAATTCACCTTGGAGCTGAATAACAAGGTGAAGTGATGGCGAAGTACATTGATTTCAGTATACTTTGCCTTAAAATTGGTGGAGAAGTGGTTTGGGGAAGGCGGAATAATGCAAAGTCATTGGTTTCAATGGACTTCATGTTCCTCATCATGACAGGAAGTACTCTACTTCGCATTGCGGAGTATTTCACGGATTTCATGTTACCCCGCGAATCACTTTGCAGAGCGAATTTTGGCCACTTCACCCACCACTACTCAGAACTTTGCTGTTAGACAAATGGATATGGGACTATTTGAAAGCGAAGCAACAGCATTTTACTAACATAACTTTTATGTTAACATCTTCACCATGCCTACTTAGAAAAATATGCTCAAATATTTGACACCTGCCATACAGTTGTCATTCAGTCACAATATTTCAAATATAACAGAAACTGACAGTGGAAACATCTGCATATACATGTTCCAGATTATGTTAGTTCAGTGCCAACTAGAGGTGCTCGATCCACCAAAATCTGATCCTGTATGGGTATTTTGGATTTCAGATATATCTGAATACAATTCTGTACCAATTCCAGTGTGCTGGTCAGAATCAGAATCGGATACTGAAATCTGAAATCCTAATGCTAAACCTAGAGTAAAATACTGCACCACACTATAAATAACAAAATAAGGCACTATACTAAACAAATCAAGTTTTTTTTCTATATTCCATTTTACTCCTTGGGGGTGGCTAGCAGGCATGCCTGTGGCTCTCTCCATAGAGAGGGCTCCATTTAGCCCGTGAAAGCGTCTCACATGACTCCAGCTCTGACCCCAGGCAGTTCTCCCATGGATTTCACCCCTCCCATGGTGGGGCTGGAGGGGGGGCTCCCCTTGCCCCCCCCACCATGAATAATCCAGATTTCTGGGGTGGAGCTGTGAGCTGGGAGTGCAGTCAGAGCTTCATGAAGGCTGCTAGCATCCCCTTTTCAGTTTTCTCCCATTTTGCCATTACTGGTGTGATCACATTAACATGGGCACACTGCAGATTCCCATAGCACCCTCCCTTCCGTGGTGCCCCAGTCCCATACTACCTTCAGGCCTCCACCTAGTGGCAGTCATTCAGTGGGAATGCCAGTCCACCCTCCCCAGGTGAGGAGAGCAATCTTCTGGATGCTCAATCCTCTCCTTCTCCAAACGACCCCTGACAACCCGAGTCTGCTTCCAAGCTCAGGTCACCGGCGTGGTAGGAGGTGAGACATACGACACCTCTAGTGTCCTTCCTGGTTCACCCGAGAATTTGACTGACTCCTCTGAGTTTTTTCTAGTCAGTTGCTTCGCAAGCTTATAGCCCATTGTGCTGAGGAGTGTTCTTCTCACTTTGGAAGAACTTTAATCTGAGAAGTGGAGGATCTGGTAAGAGCAGCTTTACCCTTGGTGACTGGAGTTCTCTGACTGGTTCTGTGGTGGTGAGTGCCCTTTGTTAGACCTTACTACTGCTGCTTTTTGCACTAGTGAGAGAAGTGCTAAAATGCAGCTTGTTTGCCTTGAATTTGTTCCTTAAAACTGCCTTCTGCTCTGGCTTCAGTATTTTCTGGACTATGGTACACCACTATCTATTTATTCCTGAGTACTGAAGTTGCCCTTGTGGAACTTAAATGTGGTCCCCATTCACAAGGATAGCTCGCGCGAACAAATTGGCAATTATAGGTCCATCTCTCTGCTATGTACCCTTGCTAAACTGCAAGAAAGGCTAGTGTACGGGCAACTGAGAGATTACTTTGAGCTCCACCAACTCCTAGCCCCCTCATAGCATGGCTTTCGGGCAAACCATGGAACAGATAAAGCACTCATCAGTCTCACAGTGGATGTATTCAGGGCATTGGACATAGGCATGGTGAAGGGTGCAGTCTTTATAGATCTATCCAAGGTGTTTGACCTTGTGGACCACAACCTTCTTCTAACTAAGCTTCACGGCATAGGTCTTGATGCTCAGGCCCTAAACTGGTTCAAGAGCTACCTATCAGGCCGGTCCCAGAGGGTCATTTGGAAGGGAGAGCTATCTGACCCTCTTCCCATCAAGGAGGGGGTGTCTCAGGGCTCAATTCTTGGCCCTGTCCTGTTCTCTCTCTCTCTCTTTTTACAAACGACCTCAACCGTCACTGCGGGGATAGCTCAGTTGTTCAATATGCTGATGATACAGTCATCTACCGGTCCATGTCTACCCTCCAGGACCTGGGCCGTCTCCTCCAAGGGGACCTAAATACACTTGAGGCCTGGCTTACATCAAACAGAATAGTCCTCAATGCAGCAAAAAACAAAAGCCTTGCTGTTTGGCCCTAGATCCCTCACCCAGGACAGGACCAATTCCTTACAACTAACTTCCCTTGCTGGAAAGAGTATAGACATTGTAGACAACATAAAATACCTTGGGCTAACTATCAACCAAAGGTCTCACCTTTAAGTCCCACGTAGACCAGGTAACTAGGTCTATCCACGGCAAACTTGGCACCTTGTACCAGCTAAAAAAACAACTTATCCTGGAGGCAAGGCGAGCAATTGCCTCCAGTGTCCTCCTTCCTACTTTAATGTATGCTGCCCCTGTAATTCAGGGTATGTCAAAGCATGAGGTCGACAGGCTTCAGGTCCTGTACAACAAGGTGGCAAAGTTTGCGACACTGACTCACCCAAGAAGCCACCCCTGCATCTCGCTGGCCCAGCTTCAATGGCCTTCCTTTGAGGCTCATCTTCAGTACCCCCTGCTCTGCCTTCCTTACAAACTGCAGCACCTGGCTGCCCCACCTAGCCTTACAAGAATAATCATTCCTAAGTCTAACCCTCGTATACTCAGGACCAGCAGTCAGTCTCTACTAGCAATCCCCAGAGTCAAGACTAACATGGGAGGCAAATCCTTTGGTCACACTGCCCCTAAGCTGTGGAACACTCTCCCACCTTTAGTACAGGAAGCTCTATCGCTGTTAAACTTTCGCACAAGGCTTAAGTCCCACCTGCTTGGAGCAAGCTTGTGCCATTATCAGGGTATTGGATAGTCACCCCCAGTCCCACATCCTACACCAATCCCTCTCCTTGTCTAACCCAAAATTACTCCAAAAGCATGCCTCGACTCCCTCAATTGTTGCACTTATGTTCAATATATTGAAATATTGCTTTTATTGTAACCTTGAATTTCATGTCTACTTTCTCTGCACCCTGTACTACCTGACTGTATTGTACTCTTTCTGTCTCCTGGGTCGCCCCTGAAAAAGGGACCTTCGGGGCTCAGTGGGCCTACCCGGTGATCAAAATCCAACAAATACATAATAAATACCTGAACTACATGGATTGCTTTCCCCTGGACACTAGACTTTTAAAAAAAATGTTTTTGTCCAATTCCAGCAGTGAACTGGACCTCATATTACAGCACTCCACTGTTTCATCTCTCCCTTTAAATTTTAAATTAAAATTTATTTATTTAATTTTATGCTTGCGATTTGGGCCGGGCGAGTATTGTTGTGGGAGATAGTTTATGATTTGGATGGGGTGAGTGGATGGTGGTGTGAGAGTAGTTAGAAAAATGCTTTGTAAAGCTGAGTGACTGTCAGGTGTGTGTGGATAGGAATTTTAATTGTGTGCTTTGAGCTAGTTTGGGTTCATTTGGCCTGGCTGTTATGTGTCAGGGCACAGGCCTTGTAAGAATCACCTATGCTACCTCTCTGCTGCTCGACATCCACCCCTTTATCGACCTCTCTGTTCCTTCCACTGCAGCAAGACACTGTGGGGAGGTTGGGATAACAAGGAGGTGGGTGAGTCATTGCTGGTGGAGGACTTCGGGGAAGGAGGTGGTGAGGGACATTGAGGTTGTGAGGTCCAGGAGACACCCTGGGTTTAAACAGGGCAGAGGAAGATGCCAGATGTGTTTGGTCCCTGTACTCAGGGGTCCTACCAGACCAAGTGGGCAGGCAGCTAGAGGACCGGCTGCCTCCTCTAATCCTCTTTGGGCAGTGCTTGGCAATGCCAGGTCCATAAGGAACAAGATCGCTATTGTTGCGGACTTGATTTCCTCTGTCGACCAGGCTTGTATCACAGAGACCTGGCTGGGTGATGATGCTGGTCCAGTTCTAGAGGCCTCCGTCCCTGTTGGGTACTCCATAGTACACTGCCTGAGGAATGATCACAGGGGGCAGGAGTGACCATTATTTTTAGAACCAACCTGGGCTTCACAGAGCATTCGGTTGGTACTACCAGATTTTTTTGAATGTGTCGCCATGCGCAGGGGTCCAGGTGCAGGCTGCAGGATGCAGGATTCTCCTTATTTACTGCCCTCTTGGGGCAGGAGGAGAATTTCTGCAGGAGATAGTGGACTTTGTCATCGACCAGATATTGGAGTCCCCCAGATGTTTAATTCTGGGGAACTTCAACACTTGGGTCAACGACAAATTCTCACAGTTCAGTTATGACCTCCTCCAGTTAATGTCTTCACTGGGCCTGACACAAGCCTGCAACCAGGGGTCATCTTGCGATAATGAATAAAAGTAAAATAACATATATGCACATTATCTAGAAGCAGATCCTGGCAGCAACCGAAGGCACCAATGTGCTGTTGGGCTGTTGTGCTTCTGCAATGCTTCCTCAATGTTCTTGTGTCATGGTGGTAGCCATCAGTTGTGTTTTCAAATAATATGACGACCTGTCTTTTAGTTTAATATGACAAGTCATCATAGCCACTTGACTTGTGTGTCACCTTCTTTCTTGAGGTTGTTGTGATGTTTGTCGATGATGCCGCAGCATTGCTGTTGTTTTGTGTTGACTTCCATCATTTGGAATGGATGATGTGTTCAGGTTGAATGGATAATAGCGTGCTGCTGTCGTGTAGTAGAATAAGCCAAGCCACGTTGCTGGAGGAGGAGGATCTGTCCTTTTCTTTTCCAACTGTCAAAGCCAGACAATGTGTGAGTAACTGATCTGTCCTTCTTTTTCCACTTCCGATAAGACCTAAAGAAGGAAAAACAGAGGACGGAAAAAGACAGTTTTAGGCTCAGGATACTAACAGTGTTGAGTCATGTTGTGATATACCTGTGGAAAGAAAGGGACATTAGTTGCTAAGTGTGCTGGCCACTGCCTGAGACACTCACCATTGCAGTGGATGAAGACACCTTTCAGGAGGGTAAACATGTAGTGCTAGATGAGTCTGTCTGACTGTGCTGGGTACTGTGCTGGTTCAAGAGACAGGGTTTGCTATACTAGAGGATGAAATTTTGGTGCTGGAGGAGGAGGAGGCTTTTGTGCTGGTGAAGGAAGCTTTGATGCTGGAGGAGGCTTGGTGCAACCTGCTGCCAGCTATACCTGCAGGACATGGAGACACAAGGGGACAGTAAAAGACAGTTTTAGTTAGGGGATACTAACAGCTTGGTGTATTGCCATGACATACCTGTGAAAGGAAACAGACATTAGTAGCTAAGTGTGCTTGCGACTGTCTGAGACACTCACCGCATCAGTGGGCGAAGAAGACCTCAGGTATACCCTTGTGCTGGATGAGGCTTTGTAGCTGAAGGAGGCTGACTTGTGTCTCCCCTTTCAGTGGGTATACCTGCAGAACAGGAAGACACAAAAGGACAGAAAAAGACAGTTTTAGTCTGGATGCACCAACAGCCTAGTGTACTGCCTTGAAATACCTGTGGAAGGAAATGGACATTAGTACCCTATCCTAAATGTGCTGGCTCACTGTTTGAGACTCTCTCCATCACAGAAGATGAAGAATACGCCATTCAGGATAGACCCTACTGTGCTGGAGGATGCTGGTTGGCTATGCCAGGATCTAAGCTGGTACAAGAGACTGGATTTGCTGTGCTATAGGAGGATGTTTTGGTGCTAGAGGAAGAAGCTTTCATGATGGAGGAAGAGGCTTGGTGCTGAAGGAGGTTTGGTGGTGCCGGCATCACCACTGGCAGTGGGTTTACCTGCAGAACATGGAGACACAAAGGGATAGGAAAAGACAGTTTTAGTCAGGGTGCACAAACAGCCTGGATTACTGCCATGAAATACATGTGGAGGGAAATGGACATTAGTATCCTATGTGCACTGGCCCTCTATCTGAGACACTCACCATTGCAACAGATGAAGAATATGCCATTCACAGTTCACTCTGCAGTGCTGGAGGATACTAGCTGGCGGTACTGGGATCTAAGTTGGTACAAGAGACAGGGTTTGCTGTGCTAGAGGAGGAAGTTTTGGTGCTGGAGGAGGTTCTCATGCTGGAGAAGAAGTCTTGGTGCTGGTGCCCTCCGGCAATGGCTATACCTGCAGAAAAAGGAAACATAATGGGACAGAAAAAGACAGTTTTAGTCTGGGGGCACCAACAGCCTGGAGTATTGCCATGACAGACCTATGGAGCAAAACAGACAATAGAACATTTGTAGGTAAGTGTGCTGGCTGACAGTCTGCGATATTCACCAGTGCAGTGGGCAAAGAAGACCTCAGATATATCCTGTGCTGGAGGAGAATTTATCACTGGAGGAGCCTTGCTGGTGTTGCCACTGTCAATGACAATACCTGCAGAACAGGGAGATAGAAGGAGCAGAAAAACACAGTATTAGTCTGGGGCAATAACAGACTGGGGATCTGTAAAGGGAAACAGACAGTAATGATGCATGCTGGTAACGTCACTCTCAAACTCACCATTGTAGAGGATGAACACTGCCTTCAAGGTACACCCTATAGTGATGAATAAGGCTTTGGTGATTGCTGGCTGACTCTGCTGGTACCTACACTGGCACAAGAGGCCAAGTTTGTACTGGTGGAGGAGAAATAGGATATTTTGGTGCTGGTTAGTGGAGGATTTGTTGCTGGCTGGCTGTTGACAAGGGATCTTATGTTTGCACAACAGACCGAGTTACTGAAGAAATTGTTTTTTGGCTGGTGGCTGACTCGCTAGCAGCTGGTGGCTGGTTGCAGTTGCTGTCATTGACCTGTTACTATGCTGGTTCAAGAGTCTGAGTTAGAAGAAAACTTTAGCTGGCTGCTGGCTGGTAGCTGGTTGCTGGTGGCCGGCATTGACTGGCTACTATGCTGGCCCAAGAGTCTGGTTTAGCAGAGGACTCTGACTAGCTGGCTGATTGGTGACTGGTCGCTGGTGGCTGCCATTGACAGGCTACTACACTGATCCAACAGTCTGGGTTTGAAGAGGACTTTGGCAGGCTGACTGGTAGCTGGTTACCAGTGGCCAGAATTGACTGACTGCTACACTGGCCCAAGAGTCTGGGTTAGAGGTGCTGGCTAGATGGTGGCTGGCTGGAGGCTTGGATTTGTGTTTTACTGACATTGATCTGCTTCTACACTGGCCCAAAATTCGGTGTTAGAGGTCCTGACTGGTTGGCTGGCTGGTGACTAGTGGCTAGTGCTAGCTTTTGCTGCTGGATAGTGACTTGCTGTCCACAGGTTGCATGTTGACACTGGAGACCAGGTTGCTTGAGGTGCTGGCTGGCTATCTTGCTAACTGGGGCTGAGCAATCGGTTTAAATGCTTCATTGGCAAGCTTTTAAACTAGCCAAAGGGGGAGGCACTGACAAGCAGCAGAAAATTCCCAGCGTCTCCCTACAAAACAGGGTACTAAATGAGAAAAAGACCGAGGTAGAACGGTCAGTGGGGGATGCTGCAACAGAAAGTAAAGCCATCAAAAAATGGAGAGCAATGAGTACCAATGCCCATAGTCTGGGTAACAAGCTTCCTGAATTAGTGGCCTTGATGGAGGAGGAACATCTGGATATCGTGGCAGTCACAGAAACATGGTACACACAAAACCTTGACTGGGACGTAAACATACCAGGATACACTATCTACAGGAGGGTCAGGGAGGGTAAAGAGGAGGAGGAGCTCTACACAAGAAAAGGAATAAAGCAACAGAACAAAAGGGTAAACAGGGAGGAGAAGAAGCACTGTGGGTAAGTTGGAGACGAAGCAATGGCACCACAATCCCGCTTTCAGGGGTTGTATACGAACCCCCTTCTCAGGGGAGGAAATGGACAAGGAAATGATAGAAAGTATACTTAGAATGGCAGAAAAAGGAGATATTGCTGATGGGTGATCTGAATATGCCAGATGTTAACTGGAGTGCAGTTGCAGCTGCCACTTCAAGAGTGAGTTATTCTAGATGCCTTACAGGGGCATGCCTTAGACAACTAGTACTGGAGCTCACTCGAGAGGAACAATATTAGACTTGATTCTCTCAAATGGAGATGGAGAGAGGATCACAGATGTAGAAGTGGTAACCATCTGGGAACTAGCGACCATCGAACAGTATGGTTCACAATAAACACAGCAATAGAGTCAAGCCATACAAAGACAAAAGTACTGGACTTTAGGAGGGCTGACTTTGCCAAAATGGGTGAGTGCCTAAGGAATGCACTAGCAAATGGGCAGGAAGGAGGGTGGAAAACAATGGGGAATAATAAAACTGCCATCACAGAGGTAACGAGCCTTGTGTGAAGCAAATAAACAAAACAAAATGATGTAAGAAACCACTATGGTTCTCAAAGGAAGTGGCAGTGAAGGTTCAAGAGAAAAAAAAGAAAGCCTAAGAAGTACAAGGAATCACAGAAGGAGCAGGACAGAGAACTGTATCAGATAAAGCAAAAGGAGGCTGGGAAGGCAGTCAGAACAGCAAAGGCCCAAACCGAGGAAAAGATAGCCAACTCAGTTAAGAAGGGGGATAAAACCTTTTATAGGTACATCAGGGAGAGAAGGAAGACCAAGGGAGGGATAGTGAGGCTTAATAAAGGGGAGGGAGGGTGGGCAGAGGAGACTGTGAAAAGGCAGAGATACTAAACAAATATTTTTGCTCAGTATTTACAAATGAAGGGAGGTACATAAAACAAACAGTAGAAACACTCTGGATAGAAGTTGATACCAGCCCATTTACAGAAGAAAGGGTTCTGAAAGAACTCTTAAAACTGAAGGTGGACAAAGCAATGGGGCCTGATGGGATTCATCCCAGAATTCTAAAAGAACTAAGGGTAGAACTAGTGACACCACTGACTACCCTTTTTAACAAATCATGGGAGGAGAGGGTGGTACCCGAGGACTGGAGGAGGGCAGATGTGATTCCCCTTCACAAAAGTGGGAGCAAGGCAGAAGCAGGAAACTACAGACCTGTTAGTTTAACCTCAGTGATAGGGAAAATGATGGAATCACTTCTGAAGGAAAGAATTGTCGAGTATTTAGAGGCCAGAGGGGCACAGGACCCTAGGTCAGCATGGATTCACAGCGGGAAGGTCATGCCAGATGAATCTGATAGATTTCTTTGACTGGGTGACCAAAGTAGTAGATCAGGAGGGGCTTGGACATGGCCTACCTAGACTTTAGCAAGGCATTTGACATAGTCCCACACAAAAGATTAATATACAAGGTAGCCAGCCTGGGAGTGGGTCCCAAGACGATAGCCTGAGTAAAGAATTGGCTGGAGAATAGGACACAGAGAGTAATAGTAAATGGAGTCCACTCAGAAGAAAGGAGGGTTACTAGTGGGGTACCGCACGGTTCAGTATTAGGACCGGTCCTCTTCAATGTCTTTATAAGCGACATTGCAGAAGGACTGGAAGGAAAAGTATGCCTCTTTGCAGATGACACAAAGATCTGCAACAGAGTTGATGCACAGGGTGGGGTGGAAAGGATGAGAAGGGACTTGGCAAAGTTAGAGGAATGGTCAAATGTATGGCAGCTTAGATTCAATGCTAAGAAGTGCAAGGTAATACACCTGGGAAACAAAAACCCAGGGGAAGAGTACACAATGAGGGGTGAGATACTAACAACAACAAAAATGGAAAGGGACCTGGGGTTGTCATATCAGATGACCTAAAGGTGGGCAAGCAATGTGAGAGGGCAGCAAGGAGGGCTGGGGGATACTGGGATGCATAGGGAGAGGCATCACCAGTAGAAAACAGGAAGTTATTATCCCTCTGTACAGACAGCTGGTGAGACCCCATCTGGAGTACTGTGTGCAGTTCTGGAGACCCAATCTCCACAAAGACATAGACAGGATGGAAGCTGTCCAGAGGAGGGCAACTAAAATGGTGCAGGGTCTGCACCGGAAGACATATGAAGAGAGACGAAAGGAGCTTAATATGTATAGCCTCGAGGAAAGGAGGGGGGGGACATGATAGAAATGTTCAAGTACCTCAAGGGAATCAACAAAGTCCAAGAGGGTAGCATCTTTCAAAAAAAGAGGTGTGCAAGAATAAGAGGGCACAATTTGAAGATAGAGGGGGGCGGCTCAGAGGTAATTTGAGGAAGTATTTTTTCACAGAGAGGGTTGTGGATGCATGGAACGGCCTTCCGGAGGAGGTTGTGGAGTCAAAATCAGTGGTGGAATTCAAGCATGCATGGGACAGTCATAAGGCAATTCTAGGGGTTGGGGGTAGGAAGAAGTAGGCTGCTGGTTAACTAGGATCTGCAGCTTATCCAGTAGGTAGGGAAATGGGCAGACTGGGTGGGCCAAGCGGTCCTTATCTGCCGTCCAATTCTATGTTTCTATGAGTTTTGCTTCTGGGTGGTGGCTTGCTGGCTACAGGTTGTGTGCTGGCACTGGAAACCAGGATGGTCCTGGACAAGTGGGCTGGCTATGTGCAACTGCACACTGAGTGGTGTGCACTTTGTGGACATACAGGCTGAATAGCTGAATGAAACAGAGTAAATAGCTCTAGTACCAGTGATCCCTACAAGCTGCCTGAAAGCCTACAATTCATTCAAGTCAATTCAGCTTTCCTTCTTGATTTTCTTTCCATCATTTTAACATTTAAAGAGGGGTTCTTGGTCTGATCATTCTGCCAAATCATGATCAGCCTGACCAATAAGGTGACCCCCTTATTGGTCAGGAATCTGCACTTTAAATTTTCACATGCCAATATGAGCTGAGGTCCCACTGCTTTCTCTCTTTCTAGTGTGGAAACCATTCTCTGGCTTCATTGTTTATATAGTGTGCTCTGGCCCATCAGAGGCTCACAGGTGACCATTGGGGAGCTCACCAAGTAGGAGAATACCACACCTTTCCTGTTTCCAGTGCAGTGTTAAAGGTTTAGCAAACTCAACCCTGGAAAATACACAGAGCTTTTATCACAGTGTTACCCATTTTTCTTACATTAAACAATTCCCCAGGAACAGACAATACCCTTCAGAAATCCTGCATTACACTGTAAGTGCATTTGCTGGTGAACCTCATATACACCTGTCAGGCAGAAGTGTAGTTGAGGGAACACATCAAGGTATATTGAGGTGTGCACCTCATTTAAAAACCTTAGCTACACATCAAATATACCTCAGTTGGGTCAGGGTGGTTATATGAACTGGTCATCAATAATAATACTAACTGCCAGTATGAGGCATCCGAAGTAGTGGTGAGGGAGAATGTGGGGGTCCTCTTTAGAAGAGGCCCCAAGGGGGGAGATAGAGGACCCCAGCAGAAGAGGAAGTAGCTTCTGGTGGGGGATTCTACTGTCAAGAGGGATACATTTGGAAAGAGGAATTGGAGGTGAGAGGAAGGTAAAGTGCCCACCTGGCACTGTGGCTCAGAGGGGTGAGCAGAAGATCCTAAGGATTACTAGGGCAGCAGGGCAGGAGGAAGCCAGATGCCAGTGTCCACCTGAGGACTAATGACCTAACAAGAGACAGGGATTGGATTGTGCAGGGAGAGTTCAGGGAACTGGGGAGGGGTCTAAGGCAAGTGGCACGCATGGTGTCTGTCGCCTGACTGCAGCCAAGGGAAATATAGGGTACTCTGCACAAGGAGCTCCAACTCATGGTTGAAGGAATGGTCCAGAGAAGAGCGGTTCAGCTACTTTGGCTACTGGGGACCAACCTGGAGGGATGAAGGCCTATACAGAGGTGATGTGCTGCAAACATCTAGAAGGGGAACTGCAGTTCTTAGTGGATGGTTTAAATGTTACTTTTATGAACATTTAAACTAGCTGGGGGTGGTGGAAAGACAATGGGAGACATAAAATTACCCCCCAACAGACTGAAGCAATAGGAAGAGAGGACCCAAGAGGAGGAAAATCATCCAGGGAGCATGAGGTTAGTGGGAACAACAGAGAAGTAGAGGACAAGGGAGATGGGAACAAAACTTGCAAAAAGGGAGGGTAAAATGAGGTAGAGCACAAAGGGGAGGAAGGAGGGTTGCAGGCAGAGTGGGAGCAAGGTATGGAGAGCTATGTGTGCAAATGCAAGGAGTCTCGGAAACAAAATTCCAGACCTACAGGTCATCATGGCAGAGGCAGACCTGGATATTCTGGCCATTACTGAGTCACAATGCACAGATAGCCATGACTGGAACATAGCCATTCCAGGCCACACTTAGATCAGGAAGGACAGGGAGGGCAGGAAGGGAGAAGTGGTTGTGCTGTATGTAAGTGAGGGTATCAAGGCAATGGAAATGCAAGGGAACAAGTGGTGAAAGAAGGGGCTGGAGGTACTGTGGGTCAGCCTGGAGACTGGAGCAAGATCCGCCATTCGCACTGGGGTGATACACAGACCTTCAGCACAGGAGGAGGAAATGGATAAATCAATGGGGGAAGCCATCAGCACAGTGGCAGAAAAAGGGGATGTGTTGCTGGTGGGGAACTTCAGTTTGCTAGATGTAGATTAGAGCTCCCCATCCATGGCCTCAGCTAGAGGCAGAAACATCCTGGACTCCCTGCTGGGGGAGTCTGTCAAGCAATTAGTCAGGGAACCCATTTGTGATGCGGCAATACTGGAATAGGGGCCCACAAATAGGGACAAAATTGTAGACATCAAGGTGGGATGACACCTGGGTACCAGCAATCACCTTACAATGCGGTTCAGCATAACTACAGCAGCAGAGGTAAACTGCACAAAGACAAGGGTCCTGGTCTTCAGGAGGGCAGATTTGAAAAAAATGAGTGAGTGCCTCAGAGATGATCTAGCAGGGGGAAAGTGTCTGGGTGGGGTAGAGGAACAGTGGGCCAAATTAAGGGATGGCATTAAGGCAACAAGCCTCTGCATGAAAGAATAGAGCAAGCCCAGGAGAAAAAGAAAGCCGACTATAGTTCTTGATGGAAGTATATGAAGAGGTTATGGCTAAAAGGATAGCATTCAGGAGGTACAAAGAGATACAGAGGGAAGACAATAGAGGGGTATACCAGGAAGAGCAGAGAGAAGCAGGGAAGGTGGTGAGGGGTGCAAAGGGGCAACTGAGGAAAGGATAGCCAAAGTGGTAATATAGGAGAACCAGACCTTTTTATAGGCACAAAAGTAATAAGGGGAAGATGGGGACGGGGTAGTGAGGTTAAGACAGGCAGGGGGAGACTGTGCAGAGGAGAATCAGGAAAAAGCAGATATCTTGAACAGATACTTCTGTTCAGTCTTCACAGTAGAATGGAAAAGGGATGGACAACATAAAAACAGCAGGAACACTGGGGGGAGGGAGGGAGGTAGACAACAGTCCAGTCATACAGGAAAGCGTCCTGAAAGAATTTTCAAATCTGAAAGTGGATAAAGCTATAGGACCAGAGGGGGTACATGCAAGGGTGCTGAGGGAGCTTAGGAAGGTACTGGCTGCACCTCTGACAGCCCTATTCAACAACTCACTGGAAACAGAAATGGTTCTGGAGGACTGGAGAAGGGCAGATGTAGTCCCATGTCACAAAAGTGGTAGCAGGGAGGAAGCTGGCAACAATAGGCTGGTCAGTCTGGCGTCAGTGGTGAAGAAACTAATGGAGATGCTTTTAAAGGAAAGGCTAATGGAGTATCCTGAATCCAGTAGGTTACAAAACCCAAGAGAGCATGGATTCATGTTGGGGTGAGGGTCAGGTCAGATGAACCTGAAAGATTTCTTTGGTTGGGTGACCAGAGAAATGGATCAGGGTGCGACAATGGACATGGCCTACTTCAACAAGGCCTTCAACACCCTACCACATAGAATGCTGTTAAGGAAACTAGGCTGTTTGTGTGTGGGTCCTAAGGTGCTAAACTGAGCATGAAATCAGTTGATAGATTGGTGACAGAGGGTCGTAGTAAATGGTACTCACTCTGGGGAGGAGAATGTGACCGGGGGTACCTCAGGGCTCAGTATTGGGACTAATCCTCTTTAAAGTCTTTATAAGGGACATTGCAGAAGAGCTGGAAAGGAAAGTATGCACTGTGCAGATGATATCAAAATCTAAAATAGAGCAGACACTCCAGAGGGGTGGAGTGAATGTGTAGAGACCTGAGGAATCTTGAGGTGTGGTCAAGGGTATGGAAGCTGGGTTTCAATGTAAAAAAAAATGTCAATTCATGCACCTAGGCCATAGAGGTTCATCCATGCCGGAGCGACAACCAAGTTGCCAGCATAAAATACAGCGCCAGCAACTTGCCAACACGCTCCGACTATCTGCTGTCCGGGAGTAGGAGCAACTTCAATTGTGGGGGGCAATGACCCCCACTTATTTCTATAACAAACTCCAGATCGCAACCTGGTCTCAAGAAGGCTGACCCAAGGATCAGAAACATTGCCCGATGCTAAAAAAACAAAGTCACACAAGAAGCATGCAACATTATTCCACCAGCAATATTACGGTGGCAATAATGGGTTGGTACATTAACATGATATGGGCCACAGAATCCCAGAGCAGTATAAAATGAGGGGAGAGGTACTGACGTTCACTACCAAAGGCTTAGTTGCAGTTTAAAGCACTTGTATTTTTTTCTTGGAAAAAAAAATGTATAGGACTTGTCAGTCAGTTTAATATGCCTCTGCCTGTTGCTACTTAGCATGCTTTGCTGTCTGCAGTCACATCCTCTTAGGTATGACTGTGATGCAGTTCCCAAAGACCTAGTTGCAATTTCAGCACTTGTAAATTTTTTTTAAACCCAGTGTGCAATCAGAGAAACACACTGTACAGTGGTGTTTCCCCAACAACACAACAACATGAACCATAAATGCAAAGGTAAGGTATCCACCTTCCCTGGATCCTCAGCTGAGCCTGTACACAAGTGCCAAAAAAAATAAATAAATGGACTTTGGTGGCTACCTCAGCCAAAACAGGAAAGAAGACAATGTCAAGTTCCTTACAATTGGTGAAATGTAGCAGGTCAGGTAGGGTTATAAAGTCCAAAAGTTTCATCCCAGGGAAACATTTAGGACTGCCAGAGACACCAGGTGCCACTGCTGCATCATAATCCTTCTCAAGTATACAGTTATATATGTATTCCAATGCAGAACCAAACTGCAGTTTGTTAATCATCATCACAGCTCCCAGTTTAGATTTTTAAAGTGCTCTCTCCCCATCTGGAGTTCTTCCACATACAGATTTGGCAGTGGATGAGATAAAGCCTTCACTGATTCTGACTCTCATCCTCAGAATGATATCAGAACAGAGTCCTCTGAAAATGTTGCTGACTCCTCGCATGTGTTGGATAGAGGGTATACACTGATTGATTTTGACCGTGATGATGATGATGATGGTGTCTCTAGTGAAAAAAAAGATGCCACAATCACCTCCAGTTGTGACAATAATAGAACCTCTTCCTTGACCTCCTTGCCCAGTGCTGCAGTGATTACATGAACCAGACAAACTACTATTGCTTCCACAGGGTACCTCCTACTGTTTACCTTTGCCATCAGGCCTCTATTCACTGCTTATACCAACCCCAGTTCAGTTCCTGTACCTGCTGCACTTCCATTAAGACTCAGAGCACAATAATATTCCTTGTCTGGCTTTAAAACAAAAAAAAAGTACCAACATGATGTGGAAATATTTTCCTTTTTTTTAATATTCACATTTTTATTGAGACAGAACTGTAAAAAAAATACATTTGCTACAGGCAGTTACAGAGTTCAGTATACAGAAGCACTTAGATATGTACACATCAATTTGACATAGCTCTACCTGTACCACAACATGGTATATACTTTTTTGGTTTAAAGTTTGCAGGTGCACTGTTTATACAGGTTCACTCTTTATTTTATATTTTTTCATACTCCTGTTCCTTCAGTAGTAACTAGGTGCTGCTTTATCAGGGATGTACAAAATCTACATAGAAAAATGACCACCTAAGCGAGTTATTTAAAGCCAAGCTGCACTCAAAAAACACACTATTCACTATTTGGTTTGCGTGTGAAATTTATATTTTTACTCAGGCAAAAATGATACACTTGAAAGCCACAACTTTATCTTTCATGTGTATTTTATACAGTTAATTGTGTAAAATAGAAAGAACAACTTGCGGTTGCTTTTGAAATCCAATTTTTGTTTGTCACTGTGGGCACACACTCTTCTCGGCTCAGTTGCCTAAATCCTTACTTGTGGGTGCAAAAGTGTGAAAACAAGGCTTTTTGTTCCCTTTTGAACCCTTTTTAAACCATCTGGAGTTGCAGAGGGGTAGCATTTTGTATTTTTAAAGCGTGTTTTCCACCATTACTACGTACATTTTTTCTTTCATGCCTCCTGGTCCTGGCTGTGACATGGTACAAACCATGGCTGGAGCTGACATTTCTGACATTGTACGTCTTCCTCAAAGCTCCGCAACTGACTCACTTGGGTGGTTGTTTTTCCATCTTCAAAAATGTTTTTTTTTTTTATTTAATCTTTTGTTAACCAGATAAGCACAGTAAGCCAATGCCCTTTTTCATGCACAACCCAAGAAATAGTGACTTGTACCAGGCTTTTGAGAACCGAACATTAAAGGATGGATGGCTCATAGGTAGGTCACTAACATGGACACATTTAACCCTGTGTGGCTGCAATGGTGGGAGAATAAACAAAAAATGCACATGCCACGCCATGTAGGGGTCCACAGATGGACCATGCAGTTGCCTACCAGGTCATAATATCATGGACAAAACCGCACACAGCAAGACCATGCTGCTAGTACTATGTGTGGCTTTACAGCGACAGGAGAATTACAGCAATAGAAAGTATTGCTATCTCCTGATGCTCACCAGCAACAAGAAAGTGGATGTAGTCACCACCGGTCAGGTGCTCAGTCAAGCTGCTCCCATAGTGGAGTGACTAGGGCACCTGACCCAGCAGTGGATGGGGTTGAGGGGAAGTGGTTTGATTCCCTTCTCGGGAATCTTTTTTTTTTTTTTTCAATTGTATTTCTTTCCCATGTCCACCCTGCCTCGGAGTTGATTATATTAGTTCCAGGGTGTGTGAGGGGCACAGGGGGTAAAGCCCCTACAAAACACAACAAGAACAGTTAAGTGTTGCCACACGCTGTGTCGTGGCACTCAGTTTTGATGTGCATGGTTTCATCCATGACATTATGATCCCATGCCATGCAGTCACAGGGAACACCCCCACAGGGCGCATGTCCCAGTAACACTGCCAGAAGGGAAGCAACAGTGTGCCATGGAAGGTGACAGTGATGTGGCAGCCAGGGACATGGTACCGCATAGTGCAGGCATGTATGTGGTGGTGGGGCCATGCGGGACTGTGCCCCAGCATGGGACTGGACGGGTGGAACATCCAGCCAGATCTGTGACACTCTGGGACTATGCAACCAGCAGAGTAGAAGCACAATCTCAGATGTAGGATGTGCAAGCAACAATAACAGAGATATGTTTCACCCACAGGTGACAGTGGATACCCATAACAACCCTAGTTTATGACACTAGAGAAACACCCAGTGACAGGGCTCCAGCAGCGGTACAGTGATACACATGCAGTGATGCACTACGTGATCGAGAGAACCTTTGGACTGCTCAAGATGAGATTCTGTTGCCTCAACAGGTCTGGAGGGGCATTGCAGTACACTCATGAGAAGGCAAGCGAACTCTTCATAGTGTGCTGCATTCTTCTCGACATTGCCCTAGGGCACCACATCACAATGATTGAGGTGGATCTGGTGTCAGAGGAGGATGGCACTGTTAGTGAGGAGGGACATCGAGATGCAAGGATATGCCCAGACATGCACAGATACAAAACACAGTGGCAAGACATCGTATCCAGAGAAACCTCATATTCACACACTTCAGCTAACCACACATCAATGACAGTGTGTGGCACACCCCATGAGGTGTGTGGCACCTGACAGATACTGTAACAGACCCACAGTGGACTGGAGGGCATGTACCACACCACATCTCTGCAAATGCTGCCACATATGCATGGATGCATGGTACCCATACCGGCATCAATGCAGTGGCATGGTGCTGTCCACAGTGCCACAATGCAGTTGTGGATGCAGCGGACAACCTCAGCAGAGTGCATACACCATCATGGGACATGGAGGAGAGACAACAGTATGACAAGAACCTGGACCTGGCTGTGGTGATGTGGAGGTGCTGCCACCTGGGGCAGAACACAGGCCATGGCAGCACTGTAGCAAAGAAGGTGCCTGACATCTGTATGCAGTTCCAGGTGGCAGAGGCACACAAGCATATGCATGGTGGACACAGTGTTGTTGTTGCACAGTGGTAAAGCTGGGCATGTGTAGGGTGGACAGCGTACTGGGCCTAATATCACCAGAGAGCCATAGAAGGTACACCACACACACACCGGAGTGACACGGTCCCTGACAGCACATGCTGTATGACACATATGGATGTCCGCCATGCGGGGTTACGACACTGGACATGGTGCCAACAATACCATGGATGTGGCAGAAAATGGACACGTGCAGTGTAGGTAACTGAGGATATCCTTAGGTGTTCAAACCAAGGTACTGTGGGACACTCTAAGGGGGGCACAACAGAAGGATACCCCTGACACCTTTGCACAGTGGACCACATGCCCCATGGACCTGTGCCATTGCCAGTCTGCACATAGTGGCAGCACAGTACATGTGGGACATGGCCCTAGGAATGGGCATGGAGACTGGTACACCCCATGTGACCCGGGCCTAGGTATGATGGTAGAGGGCTCCACACCATGTACAAACCTGTGCAGTGGTCTGTGGTACATTGCAGGGATGGTGCAATGCATACCACGTTAACACAGTATACACATGATGCATGACACGGGGTGCAATGCCCACTCACAACGCAAACAAAATGCCATGCCACAATATGATGCAATGTGCGTGACACAAGCAGTGTCGACCATCAAAAATACTGCACAGTGCATCACCATTACTGACACTGCATAGCATGCATCCCACTCAATCTGGGTACTCCCAGTGTTTAACAGCGGAGTGACGCCACGTGCCTGTATCAAGGAAGACACGTGTGCAGGTGTCGAGCAAGCAGTTTAGTGTCCCACCCAGACAATACCGTATATTCAGAGCATCTGTAGGGAAACATGGCAGGTTGGACTCATTCACCAAACTTCTCAGATGATGAGACTGTCCTTCTCATCAGCCAGGTGGAGCAGTGGGCTAGCATATTACTGCCATTGGCAGTCGCAGGCCCACACCCACCCAGAGTGAGAGGGTGTGGACCTCCATCTATGCCAAACTCAGAAAGGCCTCAGGTGTGAAAATAACAGTTAGACAGGTGAAGCACAGGTAGAATGATCTGCCATGGAGGGAAACAGCACTCTTGGATCACCTGAGGACTATGGCAAGAGACATAGATGTCCAGATGCATGATGGATGCTGCAAACAAACAGGTATGTCCCATACTGCCCATCATAGAGTCACACTACAGCACAGTCCAGTGCTTCTCAAAGCATAATTATCCTGACCTACGTATCTGCTTTCCTGTCCTCACAGGGGCCGATGCATCCACATCTGCAGATGAATGTCCAGCATTGCCCGGGGGGGGGGGGGCACGCAGACAAAGGTCAGGACCCAGCCACACAGGTAGGACATATTTCTGTGTGGCACACCAGTAACATAATGGGTAGTAGACAACAGGACACCACACATGACCAAGGGCCCTAAAGAGCCTATGTAAGTAGTAGCTATTACATGCTACAGTGGCCACAGTGCGAGGGGTTGTAGTGCACTATAATTATCGGCAATGGATGCAAGAGTGAGCAAATGCATGCTGATGGTGGGGCTGTGCAATACGTGAAGGTCCACAGCACCTGTGGATGGGTGGGCTTTGGTCATGTTGGGTAGAGCTGGTGGCAACCTTGTCAGTGTGAGCAGGTATGCTCTCTATACAGTGACACTATTACAGCAAACACGCCGATGCCGACAACATTGACAGTTCGCTGCAATAGTCTGCCTGAGACCCCAGCACTCTGTCCCCCAGTCCTGCACCCTCTCCCTGAATCAACTCAGACTCAAAGTTGATAATCTATAAGTTCATGGGGGGGGGGTGCAGGGGACAGACCCCCTCCCCCCCCCGCATGGGGGATTCCCAAGTAGAAAAGAAACCAGGTCTCCTTTTGGATGTATGGCAACCGCAACTTGCGGTCAACATAAATCTGTCGCTGTGATGTCGGTCGACAAAATAGTTGTCAAACTGGCATTGTAGAGCCGTGTGAGCATACCAGTGCCGAACATGCACACATGCCTATGTCACTGCCATGTGGCTACACATATGTGGCCTGCACATGCCGTTCCCATACCTTCTGTGTGTCCCTATGTACCGAGCCTTGTACAGCACACACACATTCATGGTGCATTATCCCAATGTTCCTGTTGCTGGGCAGACCAATGCATATGCACCCCATTGCCATCACACTCAGCAGACACCCGCAACGCATGCCCTGTTGCACATCTACACTGGTGACATGGCATGGTGGCCGCATGCATACAACCATGGGTGACACAACAGCAGCACCACATTACCAGGCCACACAGTGCCCAATGGCACAGATGAACCCAGAGCACAGCCATGCATGCCATGACAGGCTGTGTTGTGCATACGCTCTATATTGCAGCACCACATATGCCACATGACAGACTACACACCACACTACACTGCATCTGCCATGTTACTGGCTGCACTGTTCATTGTGGGTACGTTCACCTATGGTGTCATTCATCCACACTGTCTAGGGCAACAGCCACATGGTGCCATGCTACATGGCAGGCACATACAATGTGCCATGACACACATGCTGGAGCCATTACATGACACAGTGCAACCTGTGTGTCACCATGTCCTGGCACACCGTGCACAGTGTCACAAATGAATGACAGGCAGTGATGGAAATGGTGATGGAAACATCTATCTCAAGACATAGCACCATTGACTGTTTTGCAGCTCACCACAGGGTTATCAGTTTGGCATTGTGTGTGTTCCACTATGCACCCCAGGGCACAGGTTGGATTGGTAACCTATCGTGGTGTGGTAGATGGGTGTCCAAGTTATGTCACATTGGCATGTCCATGTCGTGTATCATATGACTAGTCATTTGTGTGCTGTATCTGACATGATTATTAGGTGGTTAATCATGCACGGGCTACCATGCTCTGCATGGACAAATCTTGCTATCTTTTGTGTTGCAGGTGCTGTAGGGACAGCACAGAGCCATCACCCCATCCACAATGTCCATTGGTGTGCCCTGGAGAGGGCCATGCATTGCCTAAAGGGAACAGAGGCAAGGGCACATACCAAAAGGACTTGCAGCCTTGCTCAGGAGAATCAGGCACAGGTGCCAGTGGCACCAGCTGGAGTGCCACTGGACACATAGACAATGGGGGATGGACAGGCCAAGAATGCTCATGTACCAGATCATGCAGATGCTGATGATGCTGCACAAACAATGCCTGTTGAGGGGCCACAGGACCTGGATGATTGGGAGTGAGATGAGCCAGTCATTGAGGAGCCAGTACAGAATATGCTAGAGACTGAGATTGGTAAAGGGGAAAATTAGCCAAAGAGTGTGTAACCTGTGGAACGCTGCCCTGCTGCTGGAGGTCTGTGCTGTATGCCCCACACACTCAGGCCATACAGGCATTTGCAAGGGGCCTGTGGATGTGCATCCGGCCAGTCACAGAACACAATGACATTCTGCATGCTGACATATCTGCAGTGCTGTCCTATCTAGGCAGCTATAGTGGACAGTGAGGCTTTGGTTTATCCCACATGGTTTTGACATATGCTTGTCATGTGCTGTGTATGGAGGACATTGTGACATTTTCATACCAGTAAATTACTGTAATCACTGTACAAGTACATGCCTCCCTTGACTTTGTTCTTGGGCATTTTACACTCAGCGTCAGTTGTAGGTAATAGTGGTATACATCTTCTTTGTTCCAGCCACCTGACATTGCTAATGTGTTAGTCTGCACCTTGTTACAACCTCCCAACAGATTGCTATTTTATATGAGCATTACTCTGGAATACTGTCTTCTACTACTGTTTGTTCATGTTCAATAGTTATATACCCTTGGTCATGAACCCATGCCTGAGGGTCAAGGTCCACTGAGCTCACAGTGCCCACCCTTAAGAGCAATCCATGACAGGGATGGGGAAAACAGGGATACCTTCCTCTTGTCCATCCAGAGTGTTCACTGCGTTTACAATGGAACACTCACCACGAGGTCCCAGAGCATCCCTCTTTACTTTGAATCAGGGCACAATACCAGTCTTGAGTCTTGTGGCCAAATATGAACCCTTTTCTTGGCCATTACACAAAGAAGGAAGACCCAGGTATTGCATTCTCTTTGGGGTAGTAGCACAACACCTGATTTGGCCTTCACCCCACAGGACATGCAACAGCCTAGTTTACAACCATTGCAGACTCATATGAGACTCTGGTATTCTCCCTATCCTTCCAGATTCCATACAAACATACAAATATATAAAGAAGCCAGCAGAAGGCCATTTGATCTATCAAGTCTGTTCATGTTGCAGGGTCCACAGCTTGAACTACTGTCCCTGCCCCCTCTCCCCACTCCTCCCATCTTCCCTACCCTTGACCCTTACCCTCCCCCTGTACCTGTCCCAGCCTCTCTTAAAGCTGCCCACTGTCTTCAATGAGATTACTTCTTCTGGCAGCACATTCCAAGTGTCCACCACCATCTCTGTGAAGAAGTGCTTCCTGACCTTCCTCATAAACCTCCCTCCCTCCAGCTTAAGACTGTGCCCCCTTGTATTATGGTTGCCACTCAGCTTAAAGAGAACCTCCTTATCAACCTCCTTTATCCCTTTCAAGCACTTGAAGGTCCCAATCATGTCCCCTCTCTCTCTCTCCTGTCTTCCAGGGAGTACATGTTCAGTGCCCTCAACCTCTTCTCATATGCCTTACCCTGCTGACTAGCTATCATCTTTGTAGCCCTCCTCTGGACCTTCTTCAGCAGGTTAATGGCCTTTTTGAGGTGTGGGCACCAGTACTGAACTCCATACTCTAGATGCGGCCTTACCAGTGACCTGTACAAGGGCAGTATAAGCTCCTCTCTCTTACTACTGATCCCCCTAGATATGCATCCCAGCATCTTGTTTGCCTTTGCTGCTGATTTCTTGCACTGTGTGGAGTGCTTCAGGTCACTAGTGATCATCACTTCCATGTCCTTCTCCTCCTCTGATGTAGATACTCAGACACCACCCAGGCAGTACTCTGTCCTAGGATTCTTGGCTCCAATATGCATAACTTTGGATTTATTGGCATTGAAGCCAAGCTGTCAGATCCTGAACCACCTCCCTAGCTTTTCCAGATCTTCCTATAGGTCCTGTATCCCTTCAGCTGTGTCCACTCTCCCACAGAGCTAGGTATCATCCATGAATAGGCACATTTTACCCTTAATGCCATCTCCAGTGTCATTGATGAAGACAGTGAACAACACCTGCCTTAGCACCAAGCCCTGTGGGACCCCACTGGTTACCTGTCTTGTGCCAGATAAATCTCCCCCCACAACCACCCTGTGGGTTCTGTCCTTCAGCCAGTTTTCCACCCATCTGGCCATCTTTTCCCCAACCTCGAGATCCACCAGCTTCCTGATCAACCTTTTGTGGGGCACAGAGTCAAAGTCACTGCTGAAATCAAGATAGGGGATGTCTACCGCTTGGCCCTTGTCTACTGTTTTAGTGACACAGTCAAACAAGTCAATCAGATTTGTTTGACATGATCTCCCCCTCATGAACCCATGCTGCCTCGCATCCTGGAGACCATGCTCCTCTAGATAATCCTTCAACCTTTCCTTTAGTATGGTCTCCATGAGCTTGCCCAAAATGGAGGTCAGACTGACTGGTCTGTAATTCCCTGGGGCATCTTTGGGACCACTTTTGTGGAGCAGCACTACATGTGCTGCTGTCCAGTCCTGTGGTACTATGCCTGTCTCTAGTGAACTATTAAATAGGTCTGCCAGTGGTGCTGCCAGCTCCTCAGCCAGTTCCTTTAGTACCCTTGGATGTACTCCGTCCGGGCCTGGTGATTTGTCCCCCTTCAATGCCAGCAGCCCCTCCCTCACTCTATTCTCCTCTATCACTGCATCTGTGTTCCCTTCCCCCCCAACTCTTTTCCTTCCTGAAGGCACTGCTCTGTCCTTCTCCCTGGTGAAGATGGAACAGAAGTATTCATTTAGTATCTCTGCTTTTCCCCCATTATCCTCCACCCACTCCACCCCTTTCTTAAACCTAACAATCCCTTCCTTCTTGTCCCTTTTATCCCTTATATAGAGAAAGAATGCCTTCTCCCCCTTCTTAATTCATTCAGCTATCTGCAGCTCCTTCTGTGCCTTTGCTTGCCTGACTTTCGTACTTGCCTCACTAGCCAACCTTAGGTAATTTTCCCTATTCACCTCTCTCTTGGTCTTCCTGAGTTTTCTATAGGACAATCTCTTTTTCCTTACTGGCTGGGTAACCTCAGAACTGAAACAGCTGGGCACTTTGGCCCTTGTGTTCTTACCCCTGAGCCTAACACGCTCATCTGTGGCAACCAGTATTCCTTTCTTAATGATGGACTACCTTTGGTCGGCCCCCATATCTGCTCTAATGTCCACCAGATGGCTCCTGAGCACTTCACCCATTTTCCTCAAGTCCACACTCCTGAAATCCAAGATTTTGGTCTTAGTCAGGATGCTTTTCCTGCCCATATCAAATTGGAACCAAACCGTGCAATGATCACTTCTTTCCAGTGGCTTCCTGACCATTATTTCCTGTACATGCTCCCCATTTGTGAGCACCAGATCAAAAATTGCCTCCGCTCTTGTTGGTTCAGTAACACCTTGAGTCAAGAACCCACTCTGCAGTCCTTCCAGGATCACTTGACTTCTAGCACATGTCATGGATGGTATGCTCCAGCCCACTTTGGGCAGGTTGAAGTCCCCCACAATTACCACCTCTCCTTTCCCCACAGCTTCCAATATTTGTGAGCTCAGTTCGCTGTCCCTCTCCTCATCCTGACTGGGTGGTCTATAAACCACCCCCAACCTCATATCTCTCCCTTTATTGGACCTTAACTGAACCCATAATGCCTCCACCTGCCCTTCCTCCGACTCCTCCCTTGTGCATGTTATTCTCTCCCTGATTTAAACTGCCACCCCTCCCCTCTTCCCAACTACCCTGTCCCTCCTGTATAGTTTATATCCCTTTTTCAGACCCTTTTCAATGTGGTTGCTATTGGTGACCTCTCTAAACATTTGACAGTTGTCATAAATTTTTAATAAACCTTCTACCATCACACGTACAATATAAGGAAACTCACACAGGCAGAATTTCTTTAGAAAAGCAAAAGTTTTTACTAAATTAAATAAATGAAGTTACAACTAAAAGAGGACATATATTAATTTAGGTTACAGTGTAATAAACAGACTGGAAAGTATACAGAATAAAACGCACTAAAACTGGTTGACTAAGTCACTGTCTTAAGTATGAAGATTTCAAACTCCTTGTAGCCACACTGGGTTTCAGCAGTTTTCCTGTGTGTCAAGTGAAGTCCAGATGAAAAAGTGTGTCAAGAGGAAAATGTGTCTCAAACTGCTCTGTGGATTGTCTTATAAACCCGAGGTCCAAGACATTCTGTAAATCTTAACTTTTAGACCAGTAGATGTCACTCTTGCACTGTCCAAATGTTTTACTAAGGTTCTGACATCACAACTTCCTGGCAGATATTAATAACTATGAACATGACTTCAGTGTTAAAACTTTCAGGTCTCAGTATAACACCTTGTAAGCTCATTCACAGTGTCCTGTAAAGAATGGCTACTTCCCCAAATCCTGTTTAACACATCCTGGACTTTGAACTTTATAACAGGAAATAGCTTCTCTCCATATCCTTAAGAGTTTTATTACCTTGGCTTCCCTCAATTAGTTAACCAGTTAAATACTCTGATCAGCTACCCCCAAAGCCGTTAACAAAATATTTGTCAGTTTCCTGGCAGGCAAGCTGGTTCCAGTCAGGTCAGAGGAAGGTCAACACATTTAAAAATCTAGTCTCTCTCACTATCCTATGAGAACTTTCTTTAACACTGGCCTTCTCATGGCATGTACATATACAAAATATAACAGAATTTAATACCACACATCTGCCCATCTGACTGGCAGGGCATATCTTGCAACATCCCTCCCTCCTAGACTGAATTTATGGGAATCCATCCCTAGGCACAATATGAGTTTCACAAATTCTGTTCATTGCTCTAACTGGTGAGATAGCCCATCTGCATTGGAATTAGCCGATCCGGCCCTGTAGGTAATGGTCATATCGTAGCCCTGTAAGGCAATGCTTTATCTTAAGAGAATACCATTCATTTTTCCCATCTGAGTCAGCCACAGCAGGGGGTTTTGATTGGTCAATACCTCAAAGGGCCTCCTATAGAGGAACAACTCTAATTTCTTTAGGGCCCATACCTGTGCAAGGCATTCCTTTTTGACAGTGGAATATGCCTGCTCCCCGGGAAGCAACATTTTGCTAAGGTACACTACTGGGTGATCTTTCACCTGGTTAGAGGTCTGGCTGAGGACTGCTCCAATCCCCACATCTGAGACATCTGTCTGGACTATAAATGGCTTACTGTAGTCTGGGCTTGCAACACAGGGGCACTGCACAGGGCCTCCTTTAGCCAGGTGAAAGCTCATTCATGGGCTGGCTCCCATTTTACCTTTTTGGGCACTCTTTTCTTTAGCTGGCCAAGAGAAGGGAGCTGCCAGGGTACTGTAATTTGGTACAAACTTTCAATAGACCCAGCAGTCCCTAAGAAACTCCGAACCTGTTTCTGGGTTTCAGGCCTGGACCATGCCTCCATTGCCACAATCTTGGCTTGATTAGGGTGAAGCTGCCACTGCCTTACTACATGTCCTAGGTATGCCACCTCCAGTATGGCCACATGGCACTTTTCAGCCTTGACAGTGAGTCCTGTCCTCTGTATCCTGCTCAACACTTCCTTCAGGTGGGACAGGTGTTCCTTCCAGCCTGTACTGAAGATGGCAATATCATCCAGATATGCCACTGCATACTCTTCAGTACCATGTAGCACCTGGTTGACCAACCTTTGGAAGGTGGCAGTGGTGTTCTTGATTACAAAAGGCAGTACCCTGAACTCGAATAGCCCTATTGGAGTGATGAAGGAGGACCTCTCCCTAGCTCTGTCAGTTAACTCCATCTGCCAATACCCTTTTATCAAGTCAGTGGTGGTGAGGTATGTCGCCCCTCCCAACTTGTCCAGTAGTCTATCCATCCATGGCATTAGGTGCGTGTTAGACTTCGTGATTGCATTGAGTCCACAATAGTCTACACAGAAGTGAGTGGAGCCATCCATCTTGGGAACAAGGACCACAGATGAGGCCCAGGGACTGTGGGATTTCTGGATTACCCTTAAATCCAGCATTTCCTCCACCTCCCTCCTAATGTCCTTTAGGATGGCCTCGGACACCTGGTAGGCTGTTCGTCGGATGGGCGCTTGCGTTCCTGTATCTACATTGTGTGTCGCTACGGGGGTATGTCCCAGCTTGGCCATAAACAAAGGGACAAAGTCCTCTAAAACCCCCCTCACTTCCTAGGACTGTTCCAGGGTCAACTGGGGTGACAGCTTGGTTGCCTCCACAGATGACTCCTGCTTGCTTTCCTCAGGCAAGACCAGTAGGGTGTCTTCTTTTCTCTGTCCCCTTCCCAGGACTATGCACTGCAAATACCATGTCAGCCCTATTTGCATATGGCTTCATCATGTTGACATAGTACATTCTATGGTTATGTCTCCTGTCAGGCAGTCTACAATATAGTTCATGTCATTAACCTGCTGGACTACCTTATATGGTCGCGCCCACTCAGCCTGTAGCTTATCCTTCCGGACCGGGATTAGGACCATAACTTTCTGACCTACTCTGTATGAGTGACCTCTGGCTCTGTGGTTGTACCAGACCTTTTGCTTCTGCTGAGCGGCTGACAGATTGCTCTGGGCTGCTCCCATAAGCTCCTTCAGCTTTTCCCTAAACGTTAGGACATACTCCACTATGGGAGTTCCCAGGGTGGTGTGCTTGCCTTCCCAATCTTCCCGGATTAGGTCTAGGGGCCTATGCACCCTATGTCCATATAAGAGTTTGAAGGGGGAGAACCCTGTCAACTCTTGGAGCACCTCCCTGTATGCAAACAACAGGTGGGGAATGTATTTCTCCCAGTCCCTCCCATGCTGTTCAGAAAACACTTGCAGCATCGATTTTAGGACACCACTAAACCTTTCCACAAGCTCATTGGCTTGCGAGTGATAAGGTGTCATGCATCTCTGCACCACCCCGCACTTCTCCCTCAAACACTAGATCAGGTCCGACATGAAGATATCCCCTTAATCAGTGATAACGTCCTGCAGAAACCTGACACAGGAGAAAATCCTTAGCAAGGCATCTGCCACTTTGTCTGTCCTAAGTGAGGAGAGGCCAACCACCTCTGGGTATCTGGTGGCATAATTGACCATTATCAAGATAAACCTCTTCCTGGAGGAGCTTGGGGTACTCAAGGGTTCCACAATATCCATTCCTACCCTCTGGAATTACTCCTCCACAACGGACAAGGGAACAAGGGTGGCTTTGATTTTATTACCTGCCTTCCCTATTTGTTGGCACCAGTGGCAAGACCTGCAATATTCCTTTATCTGCTGGGTGAAGTTGGGCCAATAGAAATTCTGGGCCAACTACTACGCGGTACGCACGATTCCAGGATGTCCAGACATGGGGATATCATGAGCGATCTTGAGCAACCACACATGGTACCCCTGAGGAACGACAAGCTGCCTGCCCATCACCCCTCCCTCTGTCCTTATATCCAGGGTATACAACAGTCCATTGTCCCAGTATACTCTTTGTCTCCTGTCACCTCCCTGTATCCCGTCAGAGTCTGCACAAGCCCTCATTCTCTCTAAACTAGGGTCAGTCCTCTAAGCAGCTGCAAAATCTTTACATTTTCCCAAGGCATGGGACATGTCCCCTTCAGTTTCTAAACTGGGTTCCATATCATAGCATAGAGTATTCAGGGTCACTGCCATCCCTAATCGTTTGACCATTTTTTACCCCTCCCTCCTTCCTCAGAGTAACCTTCTGCAGCTGTTTTGGGAACTGCTACGTGGGTAAGTGAACCCCCACCTTTCACCACTCTCCATGTCAGGAGACACAGGCTGGGGAACCAGCCTCCCATTGTTTTTCACATGGGCTTTTATGGGGTCCAGAGAACTACAATCGGCCTTTGCTGTCTGACTGTGAGTAACTGCACACATCATTCCCATCTAGAGATTGTTCCCTATAATCACATCCAGGGTGAGGTTGTCTGCTACTGCCACCTTTTGCACCCTCTCTCCTTTCTCATCCCAGTCCAGGAGAAAGCAAGCTAGTGGCAGAGTTTTCTCCTCCCCAGTGAATCCCCTCACTGTTACAAACTGATTAGATATCAGCTGTTCAGGCCCAACCAAATCCCCTTTTTCTAAGGTAAGAGACACCCCCATGTCCCTTAAGCCATGGGAGTGCACCCCATTTACAGTAACTGGGTGTATGTCCTCCCTCATGTTTATAGGCATGCTTTCAGGGATACACTGTGCACCCAACTTGGTTCGAGCACCACTTTGTCCACTCTGTGCCTTTTTAGGACACTGTCTTGCAAGATGCCCTGGCTGTTTGCAAAACCAGCAATCATCATTTCTTTTATCTGATAAATCCTTTTTTTGCAACCTGAGGCTTCCCACTTTCTGGAGAGGCAGTGAAGGTTTTAGCTGCCCTGAAGGTGCACATTTCCCCTTCTGTGCTGCCATGCTCACCCCACTCCCTTTCACACACATAGCTTTTTTATTGGTTCATAAATGGTGTGCTAAGTGTCTAGTTCCTCTAGCACCTCCTTAATAATATGTTTGTTTGAGATATAGTAAATTTTGTTGTATTTTGGAATCCATAATCGCCTGCAACTCAGCTTTAATGGAGTTGATTTTTTGCATAATCTCTCTATCTTTGTGGAAACATTTTTTTGATAAATTCCACTGATGAACTGAAAGCATGATGCATAAAGTGTAAAACAACCATTAGTAGGGGGAGGAAAGTAGGCATCATGGGAACCAGTGCCATGAGGTGACACCTGATGTGGCAGCACCCTCATGAGCCATATAGGGGTGATTCAGATGGTGGCAATAATAATTATCAATCAGAGGCAGGTCATGGTTGTAGTAGCAGTCATACCCCCTAGGAAATTGTGGTAGCAGAGGGAAATCAGCTACACAGTCTCCACCTCCATCATATTCAAGAAGTAGGTCAACTTCTGCAGACTCAGTAGCATTAGCTGACACAGTACTCTATCAACAACACCCCTGCCATGGTATAGCAGCAGCACTGATTCCTTGGCCAGTCATTTTCCAAATGCCAAGCAACTAACTATAATTCAGTCATTTGATTGCAAGACTAAATCTGACCCTAACCATCCGACATTATACAGCTTATTGGTGAGATGATAGGGACAGATCTACAGCCCATTCCCACAGTGAAAAATATTGAATTCTGAAGGCTGCTTGCATTTTTACAACTGAGATGTGAAATCCTATCCAGGTTTACATTTACCCACACAGAACAGTAGTTCAGGAGATTTACCATGCAGTCAAAACCTGCATTGTGAAGGCACTTAACAAGGCAAAGGGTGAGGCTGTACACTTCACACAGACATTTGGACAAGAGCATCAACTCATGGGTACATTTCTCTGACTGCACACTGAGTTTCTTTCTCACAGTCACAAAAGCAGTCTAATCTTACTCCAAAAGGGCAGTACAGGAGAATGCACTGCTTGGCGCCAGTGTTACAAATGGTGAACAGAATAAAGTCAACATACATAACACTAGAAAAACTGTGGGAGGAATGGATACTCAGAAATGGATTACGACTAGGAATGACAGTCACAGATAGCATGGCTAACATTATAAAAGCTTTCAGTAAGACAGTGATAAGGAGAGGGTAAATGTGAACTGCTTTGCACACACATTAAATTTAGTTGTTCACCAGAGTCACGTAATGCCATCTTGCTAGACTGTCACAATCAGATCAAGCTCCACAAAACAGCCTGTTAAATCTACTTTAAAAATGCAGCCAACTACAGAGATTTTCTTTGGAAAAGACTTTGATAAGCACTTACCAGTCTAGATCGCATTCACTCTGTAAAACTAGCCCAACTGCGTGAAAATCAGAGCAAAATTATCAGCAGCCCTCCAGATCTCAGTATTAGGGTGATGCTGGCACCAATACCAGAATGCTCTCAGGCACCCAAGTGTCACAAGATTAATGACCCCCTGCTCTTGCCAAGGAACCAGAGCAATGACAGAGTTTTCCTCGACAGGTTTTTCAAAGAATTGGGCTCTATCAAAGAAGTCATCCTAGACCTGTCTATCAACTTCAGATCATTTAAGCCAGCCCTCAAGAATCTAGCTCGGAGGGTCAGAGACACTGAAGCCTGCATTAGCTTGCTAGAGGATGGGAGTGCAAGGGATGAGCTAGAACTCATAGCACTGTGCTGCAAGGTTACAAAACTGGAAGCCCACGTTGAAGACCAGGAGGGGCGCAAAAAGCACAATAACCTGGTGGTGGTGGGAGTACTCAGAAAAAAAAGGAGGGACAAGAAATGTTGACATTGATTCGACAGCTCTGTGTGGACATTGCTGGCTGTCTCAAAGTGGATTGACCCATATCACCAAGACGTCAAGAGAGCTCACGGGCTCTGAAACCCATATCCAAGCTCTCTAAGTGGCCTCAACAGGCAATATTATGGCTCATGAATTCTTAGACAAGATCCATATTCAGAAAAAAGCAAGAAAATGGGGCATAGTACAACTGGGGGAGAGGGGGATATTCATCTTCAATTATCTAAGTAGAACCCCCCCTCTGGGGGCTTACCTTTATTACCCCGTTCTTCCCATTTTCCTCCCATTTCTGCAGGGATTTTCCCATTGCCTGGCAGGTCCTCTGGTGTCCCTGGATATCCCCCAAGTGGCCTGCACTTGATTTCAGCCCATTTTTCAGCCTGGAGTGCTGGGCGCGATCGCCGCTATGGGAAAAGCTCCTCAGAGCTTGCAGCGATCGCGCATGCACGAGATGAGCTTTATTGTGCCAACCACCATTGTGCTCTTCAGTGGTCCCAGTGCCCCTTCTGAGTTTAGTGGGGACCGGAGACTTTAATGAGGTAAAAGAGGAGCCTCAGATCCTTGTAAAAAATACAGTTTCGGTTTGGGCACAATTTGTGGGCTCATGAATTATCTTGATGAGCCCTCGTGAATATTAATGAGGTGCTGTCTGCCAGCTAGGGGCATCGAATTTTGGTAGCAGTGATGGGGAATCCACTGTGGGCAAATATTTAAGAGTGAGCTTGTTTTACAGGGGACAGTTGGGGCTACAATGCAGTGGGGCTGTTTTGTGACACATGTAGTTGCTTTGGCTGCACCAGACGCTAGAAAACTGGGGACTGTATTGAGCTGCATAGATTTGAATGGGGGCTGACATATTGATGAAGCTTTGACCCCAGCATTCAACCAATCATCTATTTAGGTGCCTAAAGCAGTGACTAAAGGACTCCTGGGAAAAGGAAGGGACTAATTCAAGTGCCTAAATCTTTCCCCAATAAATCCTTAGGTAATATTGATCTCTATGGTTATGGACAATTGATAGGCTCAATCAGCCAGTCAGAACCTTGGGTTCACTGGTGAAAACCCCATGGACTTTCTGGTTGTTCTTCAGTCTGTTCCCAGGCTCTGTACAAGTCAGATGTCTCCTGTGAGAGTGGATCTGGACTGGAGGGGCCTTTCCCAGGTCTCTAGTGGTGATTGCTGTGTTCAGGAAAGGGATCAATAAGGGAAACAGAGCGAGAGACTGAACTGATACCTTGATTCCCAGGTACTGTGAGCTGTTTGGTTATATTGGAGAAGCTAAGTGCTGCAGAATCTCTGAACTGGTGGACTGAATTGTCCTGAGAGGACTGGTCTGATTATTTGAGTGCCACAATTGTTGCTGAAAACCTGTTTCACCTGTTTGGGACTGCAAGTGTGACTTTAGAAGAGGCAAAGTGTCTCTGGACTTGGGGTACTAACTGGGTGCTATACTTTTCCTAAGTGAACTGGTTAAAGTGGTGGAGAGCTGTGTCCCAGCTGCAGCTAAAGAAAGGATTGTGGACGGTTTCTAACTGGAAACTGCGGACTGGCCTGCAGGGGTCTGTTGTATTTGGATCTCCCTGTAGTTTGCACCTGTGCTTCATCTGATCTAGGGCTAGCACCCACTGCAAACTGGCACAGGACTTTGCTTGAGGCACTGCCTCTGATTTCTGCTGGTTTTGAACTCAATACAGGGACTGCAGAGGACCCCCACTGTTTGAGAGTTTTCAACCAGAGCCAGGGAGGGAATCAGCTAATCCCTTCTAAGTGGGGTTCACCATTTCAGGAGGTCACTTGTGCTTTCTGGGGACTAGTGCACCTGTGATCCATTTGGGGAGCCGGGCTGTTAAGCCAGTCCCAGGTCTCGGTCTTCTGGGGCTGGTGTCATCCTGCCACAGAACTCTGCAATGAGCCAGAAGTAGCTGAAGGTGACAAGCGGTCAGACCTCCAATCAAGGGGACAAGCTGCGAGATCCTCGAGCAAATTCCATCTGCCCTTTGCTGCATGGAGCTCCACATTCCTGGACATCCAGAGGCAATCATCCCAAGTGTAGTTGAGTTCTGAGATGGGCCTCCGGGGGTGAGCTTGGCCTACAGGCCCATATTGTTTTTGTTTCTTCTTCTTTTTTTTTTTTTTTGAAATTTAAGTTTATTGGTTTCAAAAAGATACAACCAAGACAAAAAGCAACAAAACAAAACCAAAGAAACATAACAAAACCAAACCCCATCCCCCATTAAATAAATGTACAGGATATCAGGAAATGCTTAAAAAGGTAAGGAAAACACATAATACATATCCTGCAGCCCAATTTCAAGAAATACATATTCCCCCCCACACCTCCCCTCCCCAGGGTGCACCAGCAAAGGACCACAACACAAAAACCTGAGATCTGGATATCACAGCCTATTTACATAGTAGCTTAACAGCCTAGGACAGTTTAAATTACTGACAGAAGAAAGGGAACAGGTCTAGGATCCACAATGACACAAAGGAAAACTAAAAACACTACATATGCTATATGAGGGCCAAGGGATCAGGTTGCCAGACCTTGCTATTAAGGCAAACATAAGGACTGAAGTTTACCCCATCTCTTATGAAATAGATCCATCTGATCATTATAGCTGGCAATTAAGTTTTCAGATTGGAGATATGACATTAACTCCTTTAACCAGTCAGAATATGATAAAACCAGCTGATCCTTCCAATGTCTTAAAACCAGTTTCTTGACTGCCATAGATACTAAAGCCATATGGTATCTGCGCTCCACACTGTCTATATGAGAGACATCACCCAGCACACAGATTTCGGGACAGAAAAAACTACTCAGACCCAGAAGGGGATCCAGATTGTCTCGGATCAAGGACCACAGTGGCGCAACCTTAGGACATTCCCAAAAGATGTGAATTAGGTTACCCTCGGCTTGTAAACACCTGAAACAATCTGAGACAGTGACCAGTTTACGCTGAAAAAGTTTAACGGGCGTATAGTAAAGGTTATTAACAATATTATATTGTACTAACCGAAACCTATCTTGGGTATGATATCTATGTAAGTTAGGCCAAAAATGACTCCAGAGCGGAACATCTTCAGAAAGAAGACGCGTCCAGACCAAAGGACCCCTAACATCCTCCTGTGAACTAAAACTCAGGAGATAGGAATAAATCAGCGAGGTGGAATGAGGCTGAGAAGCCAGGCTGATAATGTTAGATAGAAAGGGGTGTACTACCGACGGTTTGACCGCAGTACCAAATTTGTTACCCACCAAGTGCCGGAGTTGGAACACCTTAAAAATACCTTTGGTTGATATATCAAACCTGGTTAAAATATCATCTGATGTAAGGAGCAAATCTTGACCAAACAAGTGTTCCACCCTCGATTCTTTGAGTTGTGGGAGCCAACTTGGTCCTATCCAAGAATTCCCCAATCTAATATTGGGATTGAGAACTATCGGCTGCCCTAGGTCCGTAAGATTGGAGATCCGAAAAAACTTGAGACATTGTGCCCACAATCTAAGAGAAACTGCCACTGTATCATCAGAGACCAACTGTGAGAGGGCTTTCGGGGTCTGGTAAAATAAAGCGGACATATCAACTCTAAGTTCGGATAGAAAGGCCTTTTCCAACTGAAGCCAGATTGGGCAGGAGCTCTCAGTATTCATAGAAAACCATTTCCCTAATTTAGACAAGTGGGCCGCCCAATAGTACAGAAGAAGGTTAAGAAGTCTCAGGCCACCTCTTTCCTTAGGGAGCGATAAGGTGGCATAGGAGCATCGCACCCCCTTCCCCCGCCAGATAAAAGTGGAAAACAGTCTGTGGAGCTGTTGAAAGAAGGAGAGAGAGGGACTCAGAAATTAGTAAGATTCAACGGATAGAAAATCCGGGGAAGAACATTCATTTTAATAATAATTCTGCCCCACAGTGAGATAGGGAGGGCTGACCAACGTTGTAGGTCCTGCCTAACCGAGTCTCTAACTCTAATCAAATTTAATTTTTTAAGAAGGAAGGGATCAGTGGAAAAGTAAATTCCAAGGTATTTAATTGATCTGGGGGTCCACCTCATCCCAAAGGGAAGGAAATCATGTTTAAACGTATAATTGTTTAAGGGAAAAATCTCACATTTGGAGATGTTTAATTTGTAACCAGAGAAGGAGCTAAACTGCCTAATAATATCGAGGGCTGCCTCTAAAGATGATACCGGATCTACTAGATGCAGCAACATATCATCTGCATACGCAGACAAAACTAATTCCCGCTCTTGGAGCTTGATACCTCTCACACAGGGAGAGGACTTGAGTTTAATCAGTAAAGGCTCCAAATATAAATTGAACAACAAGGGAGAAAGGGGACAACCCTGTCTGGTACCGGCAAAGAGACAGAAAGAGGGGGACAAGACCCCATTACAGTAAATTTTAGCGGAGGGGCACTTGTAAAGTACCTGTAACGTGTTCAAGAAGGAGATCGGAAAGCCCATTTCCTCCATTACTGTCCATAAAAAGGACCAGTCAACCCGGTCAAATGCTTTCTCAGCATCAAGAGAGATTAGAGCAGCAGGACCTAAGGTAGACCGGGCATACTGAGAAATGTGAGACAAGGTCCTCAGATGGTCAGCCGCCGACCTCCCAGAAACAAACCCAGTCTGCTCCAGGCTCAGAAGCCCCAGCCATATCTTTTTGATCCTTTCAGCAAGTATTTTGGCTAGTATTTTAATATCATAATTTTGAAGGGATATAGGGCGATAACTGGCCGGATCAGAGGGTTCCTTATCTGCCTTAGGAATTAAAACTATAGTAGCCTCGAATAAGGCAGGATCAAGCTCAGGTGAAACCGGGAGATAATTATATAATTTAAGAAGAATGGGAGTTAAATCCTTGACAAAGACTTTATAAAAGTTTGCTGGGAATCCATCCAGACCCGGCGCCTTGTCTGGGGCCAGAGAAGCAATAGTGCTCCTTATTTCTTCAGCTGAAATAGGGGCTTGTAGACTGCTTGTTGGGACTTGACATACCGGACACCTATTCTCTTATGTAGTCTTTGGATATCCGCTATAGGGTAACATGTCGGGGAGTAACTATAGAGACCCGAATAATAATCTTTAAAGACATGCGCAATGTCTCTGGGCGAAGAGACACTATTACCGATGGGGAGGTCAGGAAGGATAATCCTCGAACTCTCAAGTGCACGGAGGCAAAGCTAGTAGCTTACCATTTTTTCACCGAGATCCAGATACTAGCTTGGGTTTTAGCAGGCAGTATTCTGTTTTTCTTTCAGGAGGTCTGAGTATTCACTTTTAACTAAGAGAAGCTCCTTCAGATCCAACACTGAGGAAGTTAACGAATACCTACTCTCTGGGTCCCTAATCCTACCTACCAACTCCAACGACCTATAGCAGTTGTTTTCTTTCTGAAGGAAGCCATTTAATAAAGTCACCCTGAGATAACACTTTAAAGCTCCCCATATCATATCAATCCGAGGAGTGGAGTTCATATTGTCAGCCAGAAAGAGAGATATCCGGGAACTGATTTCTGAAACATATTGGCGGTCTTTTAGTAATTGAGTATGTAGTCGCCACATGGAGTCACGGGAGTAATCAGGATTTAAGGACATTTGTACCCAGACTATAGCATGATCCGACACAATGATCGGTTCAATGCCAGACAGAGAGACATTCGGGAGGAAAGAAAGACTGATTAATATCATATCTAATCTTGATTTAGTACCATGTGATTGGGATTGAAAGGAAAAGGCACGACAGGAAGGACTGGCAATGCGCCAAGGGTCACCCAGACCCAACATCGAAATCAGTTCACAGAAAGCTCTCTGAGCCGGGGAAGGCATACGCTGATCCTGAGGTTCCCTATCCAACGTCGATGAGAAAGGTACATTCCAGTCGCCCCCCAGTATAATTTGAACAGGCAAAAGGCTCGCCAACTTATCCGCCAGAGTCATAAAGAACTCAGGGTTCCCCCCCACCGGACCATATACTGAACCAAGAACTACGCTTTCTCCGTTTAAATTACCCTTCACTAGAACATATCTTCCTTCTGGGTCTGAGAGAACTAGGTCTTTGGTAAACATAACATGCTTTTTGAGAAGAATCGCCACCCCCTTACTGAAACAAGAGTTCCCAGCAAGATAAAATTGAGAAAAACCAGAACGAGAAAGCATCTTAACTTCGTCATGGCATAGGTGTGTTTCCTGCAAAAAAAGGATATCAATGTGGAGCAATGAGCAGTGATTAAAAGCCTGCAGACGTTTGACCCGATCCCTAAGCTCTCTAACATTCCAAGATGCTAATTTAGCTGTATTTCTAGCCATTTTAAAGATATATCAAACCAAACAGATATCCAGACAGAATAACTATCAGATACCATAGCAAGGTGCACCTCCCATATGAAGCTCTGAAATCCCACCGTGACCCTATCCCCCATCCCACCAATAGCCATATCAACCAGAAAAAGGCCATTTAAACGAACCCACCAAATTACAGAAAAGTTAGATGAAATGTCAATCCGTAGCTCCCCACCCCACATATCCCTTCCCCCAACATGAATCCTGGGCTTAGTAAAAAAACAAAAAATGCCAGGAAAATCCACCTCCCCTCGAACAACCCTAGAAACCAGTACCAGAGTGTACCATATGTTAACCCCCAAAACAACCCCAACTATGAGCCCCAAAAAAACTATATACACTTGGAGGTCCAAAAGGATATGGTCCAAGATATAGTCTGTTACCCCGAATCATGAACCTCCTTAATCCCAACGCGAACCTCCAACCCCCCAGAGCTGGAATCGAATACCCATATACTGCAAGATAGAGGTGTACCCTAAGTAAGAACAAAATCCCAACAATCATAAGCCCAGTCTTTCCCCAATCCAGCCCCGGGCAGAGGTTAGCAACCCCCCAACACACGGCTCACAATCCCACATCCAGCGAGCAAGCCCACTAAGTCCCCCCATAGCCGCCTTCCCCACCCCAGCCTCGACGTATAAATAAAACAGACCAAGACAAAACAGAGATAGAAGGGATAGGGCATGTAGAGGGGAAATAAACAAAGAAGCAGAACATAGAAGGCCTCTAGATCCCAAGTCATAAAAGGAGCCAAGCCCCCTCGCTCAACTGAGCCAGCATAACTCCCATCACCTCCCACCATAGTGGAGTGATTGGCACACCTACCGGATCCACGCGCCGATTCCTGGATATAGAAAGGCCATACTCCAAATATCACTGATGGGCTATAGGGAGAATCACTGGAGCAGCCTGATCAAGGGTTGCTGTTTCCGCGGGGGCCACAATAACCACAGGACCCAAAGTGGTCCATCCTCCAAGAAGTTCCCACCCGGAAACCGCAACCACCAAACAGAAGTTCCACCGTGAGGATACAGACGCAGAAAACGGAACCAGGATCCCCAGCCAAGGCCCAAACCCAGCGATCCGTCTCCCTCCAGCCCCAACAGACAGCCCACAGAAAGGACACTCAAGGGAAGGATCAGAACAGCCAGACCAGCAAAGCAATAGATGACAGAGAGAGCAAAGACAGAGGTAGGTAAGAAAAAGATAGGTAGAGACAAACGAGAGACCAAAGAGAGAAAAAACAGCCCACTAGGGAAAGACCAAATACAGACACATCTAAAATCAAAAAGGTCCATTTAAGAGGGCACTGGAGCAGCCATCAAAAGTCCACCGTAAATTCTTTCAACCAGGCCCTTTGAACAAGTTAGGCAGTTTATTGGCCAGTTCCTTATGGGCCGCTTCAGGAGTGCCAAAACTAATAGGTGAGCCTCCGACAGTCACTTTCAGAGTTGCAGGATACACCATCCTGAATGGGATTGCTGCGGCTAGCACCTTTTGCACAACCGGGTGGTACGCCGCCCTCTTCTCCCGGATTTCTTTAGGCAAGTCTTGGGCAACACGGATCCTCGATGCTCCCCAAAGAATCTCCTTCAGCTCCCGGGCCTTCAAGTAAACATGCTGCCTCTCCACGTAACTAAGGAACTTCATGATGATCGGGCGTGGGGGAGATCCAGCTGCAGGTCGAGGGCGCAATGAGCGGTGAGCCCTTTCAAGGTGGTAGGAGGAATTTATAGGGGATGGGCCCACTATTTTAATGAGGAATCTCTGCATGAAAGCCACGAGGTCTGGGCCTTCTTCTAGCTCAGGAAGGCCCATTATCAACAGATTGTTCCGACGGTTTCGCCCCTCCAAGTCCTCAGCTTTGAGCTGCAGCCTCTTCACTTGCTGCCTGAGCTCAACCGTTTCCTTCTCGGCCCTAGCTCTCCACTGCTCCAAGGAAGCGATCTTGACCTCCGCATCCAAGACCTTTTTAGAGATCGAGGTAAGGTCACTACGCAATGATTTAATCTCTCCAGTCAATCCTATGAGAAGATCCTTCAGCGGGTTAAGTTCTTGGAGAAATTTATCCTCCGACAGTGGAGTAGGTTGCAGTAACTTATCTCCTCCGCGGTCCGACCTAGCAGGGGCCTGGTTTCTCTGCTTCTTCGCGGCCTTCTCCGGGGATGCAGGGGAGTGTGCTTATTTAGGCCCTGCTTCCCATCCACCTCCATCGCGACCCAGCAAAGACTTAATTTCCCAAGATGAGGTCTCCAAATGATGGTAGGCTATTAGTGCAGCTTCTTTCTGGCTAAATTTACCGAAAAAAAACTTCGGAATACCCTATAAAATTGCACAGTAAAGGCGGCCAGAGGGGGGAGCTCAGTATCCCAGCTGCTGCTTAGATGGATGCCATCACATGACCTCCTTTGTTTCTTCTTCTCTCTAATCATCTTTTTATTCACAGCCATCCTTTGTCTCGGTATCCCTTCCCTAGTCCTTTCCACCAATAAAGCTGTGATTTATTGTTTGTGATTGTGTGTGCAGGAATTCTCTGAGTCTGTCAGATTATTACTGTTTATAGTTTGTGGGGTTACTGACCAGTTGTGTATTCAGAGTGTGGGGTGGTTGGTAGGGGAGGTGGGTAGGTGCAGCATCCCGGGGGGGGCTATGCCAGTCAGTCAGTCAGTCACCTGGCCCACTTCTACTTTTCTCTGTGTAGAGGTACTGCGCTATTTTTATTATCTTTGGGACAGAATCCCCCAATACCACTGTAACAGAACCTAGGCCCCTTAACCTTTTAGAGAGCCAACAGGCAGGGGTAGTAGCCCACTAGCACATGGCACCTGGGCTACATAAGCACTCAGACCTGGGCCTTTCAGAACGAATACCAGGATAATAAATGAAAATGAAATGCAGCCAGTATTCACCTTCAGATGAATTACTTGGCCAAACTACTAGTCACAATCTACACCAGCAGAAAATAGTTATGTCTGTGAAAGAAGCTGCTGATGGGCTTCCCACTATTTACCCTGGCCAGCTTAAGGTGCCTCCATGCAGGCAAGCACAAAACAGATGACTGTGTACAGAGTCCTGACTATTTGAAATTGTTCAGTTTGGGGGCATTCTCTGGCTACACCACAAACTACAGATTAGGTGTACCTAGATTTATTTTAAAAGCATTTGCTGCCTGTGTGCCTGTGTGTGCCGCATTAGTATGGCCCCTGCCTCCCTCTAAACTCAGCTTCCTCACATATAACAGAGGCTTCACTGATAAATGGTCAGAAAAACCTGGAAGACTGGTCAAGGGTTTAGCAACTGGGTTTCAGTGCAAAAAAGTGCTAAGTCACGCACTTGGGCACAGAAACCCTGGTGCAATGTATCAAATTGGGAGGGGAGGTACTGGCAACCACAAAACAGGAAAGGGACCTGGAGGTAATCATTTCTGATGACCTGAAGGTAACAAAGCAGTGTGATAAGGCAGTGGAGAAAGTTAGTAGGATGCTTGGGTGCATAGGGAGGGGTATCACCAGCAGAAAGAGGAAGGTAGTGTTACCCCTGTATAGATCAAAAGTGAGGCTTCACCTCAAGTACTGTGTCCAGTTCTGGAGATCTCATCTCTGGAAGGACATAGATAGGATGGAAGTGGTACAGAAGATGGCAACCAAAATGGAGCAGGGCCTGCATCAAAAGCCCTATGAGAAAAGACTCATGGAATTAAATATGTACTCTCTAGAGGAAAGAAGGGAAAGAGGGGGTACATGATAGAAACATTCAAATACCTCACAGGTATTAATAAGGTACATAAGGGTAACATTTTACAAAGAAAAGAAGGACAAGGAGTCACACTATGAAGCTGGGGGGGCAGACTCAAAGGACATGTGAGGAAATACTTCTTCACGGAAAGGGCGGTGGATGCCTGGAGCAGCCTCCAAGTGGAGGTTGTGGGTGCTAAAATGGCACCAGGATTCAAGCATACATGGAATAGACACAAGGGGACCTTAGAAATCAGGTAAGGGGGAAGAAGACTTGAGATCGAGTAGGATTTGCAGTGGTACTTTACATAGGGAAAATAGAGCAGATTAGGTGGGCCAAGAGGTTCTTATCTGTCGACAACTTCTACTGTACGTTTTTATGATACAGCCAACACCAACACTAACATGGAAGATCCATATCCAATGTCACACCAAAGGACTGCACTGGAGGTATTACTGACCCAACTCGTAATCAGGTATTTTTCCTGGGGGAACTGAACATGAGGCAAAACAGTAACACTTGTGACCTGCACGTAGCAGAGCCACGTGGTGAACTTCAGTGCTCAGCCTGCCTTGGATGTCTTGCTTACAACCACCGTACACCTTCCTCTTGGGCTTTGGACAGCCAAAGCCTCACAGTGGGATCACAGAAACAAACCTCGCGTGCTGAGGTTGAACAGCGCAGTCTAGGAGCACAACTAACTGAATAAATAGAGGCTTATCATATCCTTTTTTACTGTATTATAAACTTCTATTGCAATTTAAATAATTTTTTGTTTATTATTTATTTAAACATTGGAAAATAGGAAAAGCACACTGAGCTAAGGCTCGTTTCCAGGTGTGACCCGGGAACATTAGGGAGAGGACAAATAAAAAGTGTGGCAAATACAGGTAAAATTCAAAATATAGTGAAAGATAAGGAATACAATTTGAGACATTTACATTTATCAAAATGTCCAAACATAGATACAGATGCAATTGTTAGGCAGGTTACAACCAAATACAAAGTAAAAGATAAAAGTCACAGCACGAGTATCCAGCTGGGGAAGGCCTGGTTTCAGAGGGTGGGGGGAAGAGGGATGGAGTTGTGAGACTACTATGGGGAACTATTGTCCATTATTGTTTGTACACTCCCGGGTCGTGCTTGGAAATAGGCAGGTCTTTTGCCTAATGTACTTACCTGGTCACCAAAGCTAATAAATACATACATTTAAAACAATGGCAGAGCAAAGTTCAAAGTTTGTACTACATATGGACATGGGTTGGGGATGGGTGATGAACAGCCACCATGTCATGGCAAGACATGTGGGTTACTGCAAGCAGGACCCAGTTAGAATATGCTTAACTCTTAACAGGCTGTCAAGATCCACATATCATGCAGCACTATTTCAGCCACCTGGAACCAGCAATTCCTTTTACTATTGTTATAAATTTACTCATAAGGTTGCATGGGAACAAGCACTACCCTTACACCATGGGACCCAACCTAGTACCACTAAGCTGGAACCCTCAGGGGCTAAACAGCAGAAGAGACTACCCTTAGAAGAGCGAGAGAGAGAAGTGAATAGCCATCCCATCACAGCTAAGACTGACCTATCCACGGTTTATATGTTTAGTGTTGTAGAAAAGTTGTTCACCATTTTTGTTATGTGTTCATGGATTAATTTGTTTGTAAAGTTGTGTATTGTTCATGTTGGGGGGGGGCACTTCAGAGCACAAACAGATGCAATAGTAGTGTGGGTTAGAAGCCTTTTATTATTACAGACCAAACTCCTGACTTATGTCACCATCCTAGCAAATGAGTAACCCAATAAGGTTTGTTTCTTGGAATGTAAAAGGTATGCAGACGAGAGAAAAACAGTATACAATCTTGCAGCACTTGGAGAAGCTACAAGCTCAGATCTCTTTCCTTTAAGAGACACATCTATGGGCAGACCAGATCTTGCTGCTGCATATGACATTGGGTGGGGCAGGTCTTTGAGGCAGGGAATGATACCCAAAAAAGGCAGTTGCTATATTAATAACCAGGTCTGTACAATTCCCACTTACAGAGGAAATAGCAGACCCACATGGACAATATATCCTGCTGAGAGGTATACTTGGCCAAACCAGTGTTGTACCAGGGTCTATTTATGGACCAAATCCTGATGATCCTGGCTTCTTCAAGGAGCTAGTGAGATTGCATAGCCCCCAAGTGACCTGAATGTTGTGGGTCAGCCCCTCAAATTGTCATTAAAACCCTCAGATTGGTGACAGTCTTCTGCAATATGCAAAATCATTAAGGTCAATGACCACCCACCTCCCGGCTCTTCAGCAAGCAGATTGGCCATTGCTTCCTACACATCCTCCCACAGAACCAGAAGGAATGAGTGGTCTAGTGGTCTATGGCTTTTTCCACAGTAGCCCCAGTTGCTCAAACACTGTCCCCCCCCACACACATTGTGTCACTCTTGACCAATGATGAGGGTGACCATGTGCGCAGATTCAAATGGTGTTCTAGAAGGAGGCTAGGCACAAGATTTGGTGGGATGGACAAATGAAGCTGTCATCATTTCATCAATGCAGCACTCGGAGTGCTGGAGGGGAGAAGTAGCACTGCTGTGGGGCAGTATAGGGTGACTGACCTAATCCAGAACTGGGGGACAGAGGGCACACATAAACAAGCTGTGGCATGGACAGAGTTTAAAGTGCTACCCCCATTGCAGTATGGAGAGTAACAAAAGTGTCTGCAAAACACTGTAGTAAAACTCCAGGGAAGAATTAATGGAGGTATCATCCCTTACCGTGAATTTGCGGCTGCTCCAGAAATGATAACTGCGTGGTTAAAGATAATCATCTCCAAATCTGGATGAAGTTTTCATTTTGGAGGCAGACATAGTACCAGCAGTCATGGCCAAGAGACTGGAGCCCGCAGGTGAGTAGTCAGTGTTGTGACATATTTGTTTATTACTGTGCTCTGTGTATGATAGAACTTGCAATTTAATAATTTAGATCAGATTTCCAAAATTTTCTTGAGGTAGTGGGATATCCCAACTGGAACCCCCCCCTCCCCCACTCAGCCACGATAGTCTAGACCAGCATTCCAGATAATAAAACTTGGGACCTATGATGCTTGTGCCATTGGCACAACATCTGTTAATCATTGCTGGGGACTGGAATATAGTTCAGGATCAGGACTTAGAGATTCACTGCAATTCAGAGGACTGTCCCCAACCCAGTATGCCATTAAAGCTCTATGGATACCCTCAGTCTTGTAGACCCATGGCACATGCTATAGCCAAACACCAAAGCCTACACCTTTTATTCACCTGCCCACCAATCCCTATCTAGACTGAATTATTTCTTAATGAGTAAAGAAAGTCTGAAAGATCTCCAAACCTGTGAGATACAGGCCCAAGTCATTTCAGACCATTCTTCTGTTGCCCTCTCCTTACTGACAGCCTGTACTCCCCCACAAGAAAGATAATTAAGAATAAACAACCAAGTCCTGAAAGAGTCATAATATATCGAACATGAGAAGATAAATTGCTGACTTTATGGAAATAACACACAGTAGGCTATGTAGACACTTTGTGGGTGGTGCTCAAGTGTGAAGTCCTGGGAGATCCAATTTGGACAACATCTAGGAGAAAAAAGCAAAAGAACAGAAAGCTCAGGACTTGCTCATTACAATAAGAAGCATAGAAAAAAGCTCTTTCATACTACTTCTGAAGAGACATGGGTGGAACTAAACACCCTCAGAGCCACATGTGTGGAGTTCAATAGTTATCTGATTTGGCCATCCATGTAGTGCCAGGGTAAAATGCTTTGACCGCAGTGAAGAGGTTGGAAATCTAATGACCATACACATCTGTCAACAGGAGGCTTTCTGCACAATACAGAGGCTGAAAGGTCCAGGAAAGCCAGACCTAATAACTACCTCCCAGGACACTGTCAGAATTCCAAGTTTTACCAAGAACTTTATAGTGAAGCAGAACACACACATACACACACACACACACACACACACATATGCAGTAATCCAGGATTACATGGACCCCATTCCTATCCCTAAACTCGGCCAAGAAAAACAAAGTATCCTGGCTGGGAAAATTGGTCTAGAGGAAATACACTAGGCAATTAAAGACCTTACTCCTGATGAGGTTCCAGGGCCAGATGGGTTCTCCCTCAACTTTTATAAATGCCTATTTTAAGAACTTAGTCCTCTGCTGCAACATCTGTTTAAGCACATATATGCAAAAGGCATCACAGAACAAGGCCTCACGGGGCACTGGTAATGCTAATTCCGAAGCTGGGCAGGAATCTTATGGCTCTGGGTAAATACAGACCAATTTCCCTTCTAAACTTAGATATAAAAATACTTGCTACAATCCTGACCAACAGACTAAACCGAGTTTGGCACACCCTAATAGCATGCAAACAGGTAGGGTTTATGCTAGGCAGGGTCTCTTCTGACCATCTGCAAAAGCTAGCCCATCTCATCTCTGCATCCGGTGAGCCAGACATCCTTGCAAATCTGGTCTCCCTGAATGCAGAGAAAGCATTCACTTGGGTCTCCTGGGACTGTTTATTCCAGGTATTGCAACAATATGACATCCCAGATGAGTATATACAATGGGTGAAACTGCTTTATAAATGCCCTATATCGGGTCAGGTGAGCACCGGAGAAGAATGGCAGCCTAATTGTTTAGCTCCGTGCTGACATCCCATTCATCTTACTCTATTGAGCACTCTTAACTTTGTGGGACTGTCTTTTTTGCCAGAGTGGAAAGTATTCAGACTGTGTAACCAGCTGAGGTGCCAATTGCCAATCTCCAGTACCTGCAAAAACAAAAGAAATCTATTTCCAAATCACCTCCCTCACCAGACCTGCTGGAGTCAAAGATGGCTATCACACAAGATCGATCCTCCAAAACCCCTGATCTGGCGGGATAGGCCAATCTAATTTAACAAATTGCCACTTTAGCGGAGGCAATCCAAGTTTCAGCAGTGGATACCCAAACCAGCCTTGCCAGCCTGACTGATCGATCTGGAAAAGTGGAGACAATGGTCCTGGAGTTCGTTCAGTATAGTAGTGTACAGGATCAGCACACACAGGCCACAGCTGGCATGGCTCACTGCCAAATTAGAGGACTTGGAAGGGCATGGAAGGAGGATAAATCTCAGAATCATTGGACTCCCTGAAGAATTGGAGGACAGGGACCCAGTACAGTTTCTTCAGGAGAGCTTACCCAAATGGCTGCAATTATCTCCTAAAGAATATGATTTTGAATTTGAAAGGGTGCACCGGATTCATAGGGCACCAACTAACTGCACCAGTGCAAAACCTTGGCCCCTAATTTTTAAACTACTTTGATTCCAGGACAAAGAATTGATTTTAAATAAAGCCAGAGACCTGAAGGATGTGGTTGTTGGAGGGGCTCGCATTTCCTTTTACCCTGACTACCAGAGGGGGATACTGGAGCACCGGCAGGTATTTGACAGGGTGAAATCAGGCTTCAGGAACTGGGGAATATTGTATGCCCTCCTTTATCCAGCCATGCTTGTCATTATCATGGAGGAACAGTCTATCCAGTTTCAGTCTCCAAAGGAAGCAGATAAATATCTTCAGTTGCACCTCGGACCCCCCGATCACTGGCCAGTGCACCAGTCTGGACCTTCATGACTACCGAGCAGATGAACACTCATTCCCCTGCTGCTGAAACTGCTCCAGACACCCCATCTTGATCTACTCAGTCCTGTGACTAATGGCTGTTTCAACCCTGCACTTGACTTAAAACTCTAAGTACAGTAGTATCTGATCCTCAGTTTGTGCAGTATTTGCTATGACCCCAATCTACTCTGACAATGGCACGACTGCCATCCTTCCCCCCTCTGAGAGGTGGTATTTGGACTCCGATGGGCCCCTCGAGCCACCTCCTCTTGGTAGATATTGAGGGACATAGAATTGGGGCTGCCTTTCCAAACTATTCTTTGCCCCAGGCTGACATGACCACCACCTTTATCATCCAGTCCTGAGATTAGTTTCAACATCCTTACTCCCCTGATTTTGTCAACCTGTCTTTTTAGCTCTGCTGAGATCATCAGTACTGGGACAGCAAGAACTTTCTGTAGTCCACCTCCGGACCAATTTCCTTTCTGACCTTGGGCACCATTTATATTTTGGCAAGCCCCCTATAAGCCATTTTTCATTACTACTGTTGCCGACACTACTAGTCGACAGTCAGCTGTGAATCAGGCTGTGTGTGTTTTCATTTATTGCAAAGTAATACCAAACTGAGATGGATTTCCTGCATGAGCGAGGTGGCTCCTACGGCTTATGTCAGGGCTTTATCTGTCTGTCAGACAGTATTTGGGGCTAGCCTTGCTGTGAGCCTGTTCCTCCCACTATGTTTCTTCCTTATTGCTTTTCTGATGATCACTGAGGGACACAGAAGCGGGGACACATATTAGCAGTTTCTGCTTGGCTCCAGGCTGCTTCCATTTGCTGTGTCATTTGTTACATTATCCGTGCTGCACCAGATGCACCTAAATAGGATTAACTAAACCCAGTCTGTGCCATGCGAATGTTTGAGGGTGCAGTTACCAATAGCGCTTATCTGTTTAACTTTGAACTATATTTAGTGGCATAGGATTATCTACATACAGTAGTAGTTGTGGGCTGTGTTGTTTAATTATAGGATATCCATTTCAGTATTGTTCGAATTTGCTTAATCCAAGCTCTGCATAGTTTGCTTAGCCCTTGTTTACTTACATAGAATTTGAGGTTATTGGAGTTAATCCCCCATTTTGTGGGCTATTTCTTTTTTCTTCCTTGCAGGACTACCTGCCCTGCATGTTTTTGTGTAAATGACAAACCCGCTACCCTTTTTCATACCCTTTATTTTGGTACCCCTAGATAATTATATTTTCCAGTCCCTGGCAATGGGAATTTTTATTTATTTGCTCTTTTACCCTAGCTGACAGAGCTAACCACCGGGAGTGAATAAACAACCCCTGTTATCATCTCCCCATCTTTTCTTTCCACACACCTCAGTATTATTTCATCTCCTTTGGTCCCCCTCCCCTTATTTTCTGCAGAAGTGGGAGTCAAGAGGTGGCAGGAGACATCTCTCCTCTTCAGATTTTCCAGGACCCGTATGAGCATTGGCTTAATAGCCCCTCAACAGCAGAATGTGTTCCAGAAGATAATAGTGAATGGAACACATTCTGAAGAAAGGGGGGTTACTAGTGGAGCACCTCAGGGCTCAGTACTGGGTCCAGTCCTCTTTAACATCTTTATAGGTGACATTTCAGAGGGTCTGGAGGGAAAGGTATGCCTCTTTGCAGATGACACAACGATCTGTAACAGAGTTGATACACAAGAGGGGGTAGAAAAGATGAAAAGGGACTTGGCAAGGTTGGAGGAATGGTCAGACATATGGCAACTTAGATTCAATGCAAAGAAATGCACCTGGGAAACAAAAACCCAGGAGAAGAGTACACAATAGCAGGGGCGATACTAACAACAACAAAAGTGGAAAGGGACCTGGGGGTAGTCATATCAGATGATCTAAAGGTGGATAAGCAGTGTGAAAAGTCAGTAAGGAGAGCCAGGGGGATACTGGGATGCATAGGAAGGGGCATCACAAGTAGAAAAAGGGAAGTGGTTATTCCTCTATACAGACAATTGGTGAGACCCCCATCTGGAGTACTGTGTGCAGTTTTGGAGACCTCATCTACGCAAGGACATAGACAGGATGGAAGCAGTCCAGAGGAGGGCAACTAAAATTTGGTAACTTGGTAAGTTTAGACAAAGTAGGCCGTGGCCCATTTAATTGTCTCCCACTCCTAGTGGGTTTACTTCATGATGTAATATTTACCATTTAGAAGCAAATGTGCATCCAACTCGCTTTTGAAGGAGTTAAAGGTAATTGCTTCTGCTACTCATTTGGGGAGAGCATTCCATATAAGGGAAACTCTAGAAACAAAAAAATTTAAATGTCTACTTGTTTTAGAAATATTTACAGAAACTTGTTTATCATGAGATCTTGAGTTAAAGGTTTTATGGGTCCTAACAATGCTGCATTGCTCCATTAATGTTACATCATCCAAGATGTGGTACAAAAATAGTAAATCACCTCTGATTAGCCCTAAGCTCCAAGGGATACGATTTAGCACCACCAATCTGTCCTCATATCATATTATGTAAGCCTTTTTATGGATTTGGTTAAACGTCTCTGGACTCTTTCAACTTTGTGTATGTCTTTCTTTAAATATGGGTTCCATATAGGAGAGCCACAATCCAATATAGGGAGTACATATGCTTTATAAAGTTTGAGTAAACACTGCTTATTTCTTGAAATGAATCCTTTTTTTATTGAGTAAATGATGCCATTACATTTGTCTATCATTTTGGATATGTGCATGTTGAAAGACAATTTGGGATCAATCCAAACACCTAGATCTTTTTCTGACCTGCTGCTTTTTAGCTTCTTGTTATTTATGTAGTATGAGAACCTTGGGTTATTTTTTCCAAAATGGATCATTGAACACTTTTGTTCATTAAATTTCATATCATTTATATTACCCCATTCTTCTACTAAACTCAAACTATTTTTAGTTCTTCAAAATCCCCAATAGTTTTACTACCCACCTATTTTGGTATCATTGAGAAATTTTGTTAAGTGGTTAACACCAACACTCATATCATTGATGTATAACAAACAGTAATGGTCCCAGCACAGAGCCCTGAGGCACCCCACTAGCCACTCCACCCACCTCTGACAGTACACCATTTATACGCACTCTCTGTACTCTATCCGACAGCCAGTTTTCAATCCACTTTATTATAGTTTTATTTATACCAAGTTTAATCATTTTACTTATTAACTTGTGATGGGGTACAGTATCAAAAGCCTTTCCTAGATCCAGATAAATAACATCCACAGGTTTACCTCTGTCCAGATTTACACTAATGAAGTTATAAAAGCCAATAAGTTTGTGTTACAAGACAGTCCTTTTTTAAAACCGTGCTGAGTAATATCTTCTAAATTCAATCTTTGCATATCTTTTTCAATACTGATCTTAATCAATCTCTCTAAAACTTTGCAGCAAACTGGCGTCAAACTAATGGGCCTATAATTGGGTAGACATGCTTTATCACCCTTTTTAAGAATGGGTACAACTATAGCTTTTTTCCAATCAAAGGGAATATTGCCAGTAATGATAGATTTATTGAATATTAATGTCAAGGGCTCTGCCAAGACATCTGCTAGGTTTTTCCAGACAATAGAATCAATATTATCAGATCCTGAGGAGGAAGATGATTTTATCTTGGACAATTCAGATTTCACCGATTCTTGGCAAATATGGATGGGATCAAAGTTTCTTACACTTGTATTGTTTTTTATTTTAACATTTGGTACCTGATACGTAGTAACAAAATACTCATTGAATCTATCAGCTATTTCCTTATTATTTTTTATAGTTTTGCCATTAATTCTTACAGAGGAAATCCTTTTATTTTGTTGTTTGTTATTATTAATATATCCAAAAAAAAGCTTTCATATTTTTGTTCACAGCTAATTTATTTTCAAAATTTATTTTACCTTTATTTATTACAGATTTAAGCAGGTGTTGCTGTTTTTTGTATTTGCTAAGATTTATATCCGTAGGGCGAGTTTTATATTTTTTAAAAGCTTTATTTTTCTTCCTGATTTGTTTTTTTATGTCTTTAGTGAACCAGTAAGGAATAAATCCCTTACTATTATATGTTTTACAAGTAGGAACCAATTTTGTTATAAGTAATTTTAATTTATTTTTTAAGTCCTCCCACATGGAGTTTACTCCTAATTTACAAAAGCTAGTTTTCCAAAAGCATTTTTAATATTATTCCAATCAGTTTTTTTTATAATCAAAGGCTAAAGCACATTTACTAGTTTGGAAATTTTCAACATGTATAGTACATTCCACTATATTATGGTCACTATTTCCTAAATGTGGTAGGATGTCAATATTACAGATCCTACCTATAGAGTTTGTAATAACAAGATCCAATATATTTAGTCCCCTAGTTGGGGTTTCAACCAGTTGGTAATATCCTTGTGTGGTTATGGTGTCAATTAATGCTTTTTCAAATACTGTACTCCCTTCTAGAGTTGCCCAAGAAATACCTGGTGTGTCAAAGTCCCCTAAAATCAAAAAATCACCTAAATTGGCTATCTTATTGATCTCATCCAGGAGATTATTATTTAAAAAGTTATTACTGTTAGGTGGTCTATAACATATCCCTAAATTTATTTTTGTAGAATGGGAAAAAGCTAAACTTAAGCATAATGCTTCAGGTACATTCTCCATATGTTTATTTACTATAATTTCCTGGCTAGATATTTTCTCAGACACATAGCAGCATACTCCACCACCCTTTTTATTTGCACGATTTATATTATAAAGTTGGAATCCTTGTATGTTGTTTGACTAGTTATTTTTATCATCACACCAGGTCTCTGTTACACATATAATATCCACCTTCTGTTGTTTCACTCGAATTTTGAGTTCACTTAATTTGTTGTTATTTAGGCTTCTAGCATTAATAAGCCAAATTTTCAACTTGTTTGTACTACTTTTCCTTGGATCTGGGGCATGTTTTGATTTGGAGACATATGGGTGCTTTATATTTGAACCCTCTTCCCCCATGGGAATTAGTTTAAATTAGCTAAGATGATTTTTTCATATACCCTGCCCAGTTTATAAGTGCCCTGGTGACTTAGATGCAAACCATCCCAACTAAACTATGACAAACTGTTTTCAAAGTTTTCCCAGTGCGGAATGGTTTTATAACCTTCTTTTAGGGTCCATTTCCTTAGCCATTCATTTATGGCTTTAATCTTACATGCTGTGTAGTAATTTGCCCTAGGAACTGGGAGAATTTCAGAAAACCACGCTTCACAATTTAATTTTGACAGTGTTTTACTAATATTTATAAAATCTTGCTTAATTTCTTCAATACTAAGTTTCTTCAAGTCATTTGTACCCACATGTAGAATGACCAAGGGATTTGGACCTGGGTTTGACAAGATATCTGGGCACATTTTATCTATGTCCTTAATTCCAGCTCCCCTAAAGGAAGAACATGTAATCGTATGCTTGTCTGATCTGGTGCAGAATGAAATGGTGCAGGGTCTGCAACAGAAACCATATGAAGAGAGACTGAGAGAGCTTAATATGTACTGTATACTCTTGATGAAAGTAGGGACAGGGAGGACATGATAGAAACTTTCAAGTACCTCAAGAGACTCAACAAAGTCCAGGAGGGTAGCATCTTTCAAAAAAAGAGATGTGTCAGAACAAGGGGGCACAATTTAAAGATAGAGGGGGGACGGCTTGGGGTAATGTGAGGAATTTTTTTTCACGGAGAGAGTGGTGGATATATGGGACCGCCTTCCTGAGGAGGTCATTGGGTCTAAAACAGTGGGGGAATTTAAACATGCATGGGACAGACATAGGGCAATTATAGTGGGGGGTTGCAGGAAGTAGGCTGTTGGTTAACTAGAATCTGCAGCTTATCCAGTAGGTAGGGAAATGGGCAGACTGGGTGGGGCAAGTGGTGCTTATCTGCCGTCAAAGTCTATGTTTCTATGTAGTAGGAAAGGGACTAGTGTACCTCCACTTGGAGTGACACTGCTCAGAGATTTCTAGTTGTTTTTCATTTGTATTCTGTTTGTAAATACTTTTCCCAAGATTTACATTGGGAGGGGGAGGACATCTTACTTTTTTATACTGTTTTTACCCTGGTGTCCATGAGCACATCATATATCCCATGCAGCTCTACGCTCTTGTGTGCTTGGGTATATTTTGCAATTTTGGTGGGACAGGGGTGGGGTTGGGTGGGGGACTTGGGGACTTGGAGGGGAGATTTGGATACCGTCTATATTCAAATTATGGCTGTGTTTCAACCTAAAATAACTTCGGTCAATCACGTGAAAGTTGTTTCCTTGAATGTTAGGGGTCTTAGCTGCTCCCCCAAATTGTAGAAAGGTAATACAGTCATTTAGTGACACAAACTGTGACATCGCCCTCTTACAGGAATCGAGGCTGCCTTTCCAAACTGTTTATATGCTAGAAGGAAACTCTGGGCCCAATTTTCAAAACTGTTGCAGTCGCCACAACGGACTTGCATCCAAGAGTTTGACACACGTAGCAATATGCTTCAAACTGTTCTGCAAGTGCACTTTTGAGAGAAACTTGCAGAAACCCCCCTGCCACAAGTGTGTTGCGTCACCACAGCAAAGTTAGACCAGCTCCCCCCGGTCTAACTTTGCATCTGGAGGGGACCCATTTTACGGGGCTTGTACCACAGCTTTGGCGCAAGCTGCTGTAAAATGAGGGCACCGTCGCAACTTGTATCCCAGGTTATAAAATCAGGTGCAAGCTCCATCAAACTCTTGGCTGCAACTTGGCCAAAAGCCCTGCATCCCCATTTGAAAATTGGGCCCTCTGCATGTTTAGGCCATATGTCGGTAGTCCAATACTACCATAATGGCCACTCAACCCGACAGAGGAGAGTAGCAGTCCTGTGTAAAAAAGGTTTACAATTGGGCATATCACAGGAATTTAATGACATTGAAGGTAGATTCCTTCTCGTTTCAGATTCATATCAGAGTAACCCACCTGTGGAGGGTAGTATATGTGCCTTACTCCAGCAGACTAGATGCCAGATTCTTCTTTCGAATTACTGGAAAAATAGTAAGACCTGAACATGGCAGTGGCTAAAAGAATATAGAAGATGAAAATTCATGAAAGCAGGTTGCCGTTTTTCAGTGGCTGTAAGGGGGAGTCAAACAAAGTACCTGATGTCATAATATTAGAAGAAAACTGCTATTCAAATTTTGACATAAATTCGACCAGTGTCCTGATGAAGGGTATATCCCGAAACGTTGAATATTAGTCTGGAAGATACTTGAATAAAATTTGGACACTATTTATACAAGACCTGGTTATTGTGATTACAAGGGAGAGTGGGCTTTATTATATCCAGTATTGTCTTTCCTTATTATATGGCGTTAGCCATTTACTGGATTTAGGCCCACCCCGCGTTTGAAAGAGAACTTTTAAAACATTTGAGGATTTGGGGCTGAACTGGACAAATCTTTTTCTTCGTAGTATATATGCCCCTAATATCCCAGACCTTTTCTTCTAGCCATCTTTTTTAGCTGAAATACCTGAGACTGCTAACTCTATTCTACTTGAAGGGGACCTAAATTTAGCATTGGATCCCTCTATTGGCAGGACTTGCCCTGGTCCAGTTATGAATGGCCTTGTGGGTCAGTGGAAGAGGAGTCTGTGATGGCTTGGAGGAGCAGTGTCACACTATGCACACCTGCATTTGTGGAGTAAACGCAGGTTGCAGAGCTGCACAGCGAGTTTTATAGTTTTAACAGGTATGCCACCTATTGCCTAAGCATGCAGCCTTTCTAGTACATCTTATTGTCTGCACTGTCCGGTGCGGTCAGTTTCCTCTCTCGCCTTTTCTGTTTCTCCAGGAGGATAATGGCATTGTGGTGGTAATGCTAGGAAGAACGTTCTTAACCAGCTGGGCAAACTGAAAGCCATTTGGGTGGCTTGGAGCAAGAGTGTGGAGTTTCTCTCCCGAGTTTTCTACTGACTGACCCTCATAAAAAAAACAGAAGTTTCCCTCCCAAGAACTCCTAAGAACTAAGCTTTTATTCCACTGTCACTATTCCTTCCTCTATCTGCTTATTGTTTCTTATTTTTTTTGCAGGTTTTTGATTAGGTGCACTTTTTTTAGCAGGTCCATAGAGATTTTAAGAGATGCCTTCTTCCATTTGCTTACCTTCCATGTCCCTGGTGATGTAATTTCTTCAACACACTGTACCAAATACAGACCGCACAATTTTAACTTTTATTTTTGTTTTCTTAAACTTGATTCTCTTTCTTTATTTTATTTTACATATACTCTTTAGTCGCAGTTCTGGATCACGTGACCTCCATCACGTGATCGATTGGTATGTAACTATGCGTGTCTGCAGTTGGCGTTCTTAGCCTGCGGATCGCCATCTTGATGCACGCTTAACTCCACGCACATTAGTCCTTAAGAACAGCTTGCCTGGTGGAGTAAAATAAATCACTGCAGATGCCAAGTGTAGCTGAGGTCTTAGATTTTGAGGTTTTAAACTCCGTACCTCTGCTGTTCTGCATCTCTGTACGTGCTCAGTTTCCGTCTGGTGAGAAGCACGTTAAGCCCAGCTGAGTACTTTACTTACATAGATACATAGACATTGTTAGCAGGTAAGGGCCTACAGCCCACCCAGTCTGCCCATTTGAGCTTTTAAGTTCAGTTTATGTTTTCCTAGAAGTCTGTTGCCCCTTACCCCTGACCTCCAGAATTCCCTTATGTCTATCCCATGCATTCTTAAATCCCGTGATTGTTACAGCCCCCACTACTTCCTCTGGCAGGGTGTTCCACTTGTCCACCACCCAGTCTGTGAAGAAATTCCTCTGAATCGCCTTCCCTCCAACTTCATCCCATGCTCTCTAGTCCTGGAACAACTTTTTCACTGAAAAATAGTGTATTCCTGCAGTCTGTTCCTCCCTGTAAGATACTTCTATGTCTCTATCATATCCCCTCTCTCCCTCCCTCCTTTCCTCTCCTCCAGGGAGTACATATTCAAGTCCTTCAACCTGCCCTCATAGGACTTGTGATGCAATCCATGTGCCATCTTTGTTGCCCTCCTCTGAACCTTCTCTACCCTGTCTATGTCCTTACATAGGTAAGGTCTCCAGAACTGTACACTGTACACTGTACTCCAGGTGGGGCCTCACTAGTGTCTTGAATAGTGGAATTATAACCTCCCTTGTATGCTGGTGATGCCCCTGCCTGTGTATCCCAGCATCCTATTTGCTTTACCTGCTGCCTTGTCGCACTGTTTCCCCTACCTTGAGGTCATCAAAGATGATAACTCCACAATCCCTTTCCTGCTTGGTGCATGCTATATCCTCACCCCCCAACTGATATGTTGTTCCCTCCCGGGTTTTTGTGCCCCATATGCATTATCTTGCACTTCTTTGCATTGAATTTCAGCTGCCAAACGCCTGACCATTCTTCAAGTTTCTGCAGGTCCCTCCTCATTCTGTCTACACCCTCTGGCATGTCCACTCTGTTACAGAACTTTGTGTCATGAGCAGACAGGGACATTCTGCCTTCTAGGTCCTATGCAATGTCACTGATGAAGATGTTGAATAGGACCGGTCCCAGCAATGATCCCTGTGGTACCCCACTGGTCACTCTTTCCTCTGTGGAGTGACAGACATTTACCACCACCCTCTGTGTCCTGCCACCCAGCCAGTTACCTACCCACAGCACTACTGTCCTACTCACTCCCATATTCCCTAGTTTGTTTAATAGCCTTCTGTGTGGCACAGTGTCATAGGCCTTGCTGAAGTCCAGGTAAGCCACATCCACTGTCCTCCCCTGATCCATTTCCCTTGTCACCCAGTCAAAAAATCCAATGAGGTTAGTCTGACATGACCTCCCCCTGGTGAAACCATGCTGCCTTGGATCCTGTAGTCCACTGACAACCAGATGTTCCACCAATCTCTCCTTCAGTAGTGCTTCCATGATCTTCCCCAGTACTGCGGTGAGGCTGACTGGCCCGTAGTTCCCTGCTTCCTCTTTGTTCCCACTTTTATATTTGTATACTTCTTGAACCCGTGTTTCACAGAAATCCTGAGCTACACAGCACCAACATTCAAGCGTAAGTAATCTCATTCCTGCAGCCTACTTTGAATACAGGGACACTGTTTTTACCCTAACATTAGTGTTTTTGCGGAGATGTAATTTTATTTAAGCCGACTGGAAGTGGTGTATATCATGTAGTTGTTTGTTGTTTGTTTGTTTAAAATTTATTTTTATACAGGTTTATCTGTTGGGAAATAAATCCCCATTTACAACAAATACCTGTGGTATTTTACAAAACAATGAAACATAACAAAATACACACAATACAAAAATTCAAGATAGTTGTAGTCGTACTTTCACATTTAGTATTCTGTGCTGATGTGGTCCCATGGGCTCCTCTTCTTAGATATTTTGTTTAATTTTAGTGCATTTCTGGAGGCAAGAAACATGCCCGCAAAGAAAATTGCTGCGTATTTTCATCCTGTGCATCTTTTGGAGACTTTTTTACACTTAATTTAAGTGTTTATCTGTAGTCTATGGACAGCAAGAGAAACTAAAACCTACAGTCGGCTGCACAAATAAACTGGTTAGGCAGACTATACAGTGTATTTATGAGCTCCTGAAAAGAGCATCCTAAAGACAAGGCCCAAGGACTCATGAAAAGCTTCACTACTTCTTCATCCTTAGCAAACTCAGTGGGATTCATTGCTTTTCCTATTGTGCACAATCCCACGAACTGAACTGAACTGATTTTTTGCTCTGAACCTCTTCTGTGGGCCTAACTTATCTAACTCTGTGATTTTAGAGGAATTCTGAATAACTTAATATACTTGTTCCCTCCTCCTTACCTGACCCTTACTCTCCTGTTAAAAAAAGGGAATTAGTAAACACAATTAAACTCTCCAGCACAGATTATGAGGGAGTGCTGACTAAGGGAAAAGAGAAGAACGCTCAGGTAACACCTAAGCAAATATTGGCTCCTATAGTAACTTTGCCAGTTAGACCTGACCAGGTCACTCAAGCTAAAACAACGATTATTTTGTTCATGTGAATAATCAGTCCCTTGATATTCCTGAGGAGATACCTGAAGCTCCTTTCAGTGTTGTTAAGGAAAATGTGGCCATTTTAAGTCAGTCCCCGATTCCTTTACTAGGAAATTTAGTGAGCCTCATTCTCAGGGAACTGAAATTTCATTCTACCCCTTAAGACGGGATCTTTTTAGTCCTTTGGATCTCACTAAAGCTATGAACACTGCCTTCTCTCAGTTAGAGGACTCAGATTTGGAGGACTCAGATGTTCTAGCTGGGACTCCAAATGAGGTTTTTGGAAAACTTGATAAGGAAGCTGAAAAAATTTAACATGATCCTAAATTTCTAGCACAATGCCCGGACACCATCTCTAAGTATACCATTAAGGCCCTAGCTCATCCCATTATGTCAAATATAGTTCTGTTAGAGGCTTATAATGAAATTAAACATCATATAGAGGACTTAATTTCCCTGTTTCTAGAGAAGTTTACTGGGTTAGAACAAAGAGTGGAACAACTGGTTAAAGATACACATAGGAAAAATAAAAGTGAGAATCTCTCTTTCTCTATCATCATAATCCTTGATTCTCCACTACCTAAAGGGAAGAAAAAGCAGGCCCCTCAGGAAAAAATTAAGAATAAACCTAAGAGGAAAAGAATTAGAAAATGCAAGTCTACTAATAAACAATATGCTTTGCCTCAAGCTGAGAATATTATGAGGGACTCTTCTACTCAACTCCCCTCTAATTCTCCTGACTCGGCCTCCCTTACTATTGGGAATGGTCAAGAAAGAGTAGAAATTACTACCACTCCCCAAAACACTGATGTACAGGATGGTACTGTTCTGATTAAGGTACAGCAAAACACCACTGAAAATCCAGGAATAGTTAATAATCCTCCTCTTACTGGTTTAGCAGTTCCAGTCCTAATCGAACACTGTAAGGTCCTGGAGGTCGATGATTTACAGACAAACCCCTCTGATCTATATCCTTACCAATTAATAACCACTGGTAAGGAAGTAGTCTTTAAACAGAGAACATGTTTACTATGGGCCTGATTCCAAGTCGCATGGCACAACTCGCGGGTGTATGTGAGTTGTGCCATGCAGCACTATACCAGGGACCCTGCACCGTATTCCAAGACAGGCAGGGTCCCCGGCACCTACGACCCATGACTTGCAGCATCTGCAGGCTTGCACTACAGGAATGGCACAATGGACTTGGGTGCTGCAAGTTGCAGCCCACATTAAACTGCCCCTCAGAGCCTCCCCACCCCAAAATGCTCCCGCAATCTCCTGGGGGCCTTGGGGGAGCTGGCCAGGTGGCACAGGTGCATGGGGGGCAGTGCAAAAAACAGACCCCAGGGTTCCCCGACATTCGAGGTGTGGAGGGCATAACTGTGCTGAGGAGGTGCATGGGGCAGGGCACTGTGCTTCCCATGGCACTGTGGGTGGAGGCATCCATCATTTTTCCAGGACAGATACTCCTTAGACCACCTCCATGTTGGTCTAACTCTGCAGCACCATAGCGGGTTTCAGAATTGCGTAGGTAGGTTATGGCAGCTGCCCTTCTGGAATAGGGCACAGTTGCTGCCATAACCCACCCTTGTGCCATGCCACAGTGGGTTGCGGGTGTAGTTGGTGTCATAGCCCACCTTTGGCACAACCCGCATGCGGCATGGCACAAGCCATGACTTGGAATTCCAACTTGCGTATCACATGGTGTAAGGTGTGATTTGCACCATAGGGTTTGGCATAAATTGCCTTGTGCCAGGTATACCACAACTTGGAATAGGGCCCTATGAGTCTAAAGAGACTCTTATGGAATTAATAACTCACCTTTTTAGAGCTGAACTGGAGCTTCCACAGGCAGTAAGCTCCATTATTTTTGTCCGTAGAGATAGAGTAAACCTACACCATCCTGTATATGTTCTAATTTCCAGTATGGACATAGCCAAAAGTATATGGGCTAAACAACAACTTTAAAATTCTTTGGAGCTCACTACTTCCTCTCCAGTTACATGGCCTACAGCCTGGAAACACATTTTCGGAGGGGTTAAAGTCTGTAAATGACTCTTCTTTGATACCTTTTCTTCCACCCTAGCACTTCTTAACTGGAATTTTGAAACTCAGCAGCAGCCAAATATATTGTCTATTTTTGGGACTGGCTGCTTTGATGGCGAAAATGATGCTATTTTGGCATCATATGTAAGGGTAATTTTGGCTTCTACCATTAATTTAGATATTTCGCCTTCTGATTTGTGAACTGTAAACAGGGTCCACACAGGGATTCATGGATCACAAACAGACTGCTTTATTCACTCATCAGAACTGTTTTGCTTACTTCTTAATAATTGTCATAAACTTGATGCTGCAAACATTCATCTGATTTCATTCTCAGAGTTGGAGCAGTTGAATAAGTATACTGTGGAGTATGAAAAACCTTTGTGACTAACTAGTTTGTCAAATTTATCAGATAGTATGGCTTCTGTCTCTACCCTTCCCTCTACCCAGTTAGATGATGCCAACATGCTCATTTGGAATACTGCAGGGTTGGGGAATAAATTAGTGGACCTACAATGGACTAACTTTATTCAGAGACATGAGATCCTCATTTTTCAAGAGACCTGGGCCCTTCAACAGCCTTACCTAAATGTCTATGAATCATTATATTCCAGCCATCAAGGATAACCATCATTGTAGACATGGGGGGGGGGCTTTGCCACCTTGGTTAAAATTAGGAAAGGACTAATGGTCCTAGAAAATTAGGCACTATCTCAGGAATTCCTTCTTGCCATCATAAGATGGAACTACTCAGTATTCCTGATTGTAAACATTTATATCCCCTGGCTCCATTTGATAAAGGCGATTGCAGAAAGGCAATCGCCGTTAGGGCAAGTGTACATTACCAAAATCAATTTTGGCGATGTACACTCGGCCTTACAACAAAAAGTGCTGGGGACTTGTTTTTTGTTTTATGCATGGGGCTGTGCCCATGCCCCTCCATGGGGGGGCTTCATCCCCACACACCCCCCTCTACTAAAGGATTCTGAACTCCAGGGGAGTGCATGTTGGGGGGGTGCAAAACCGGGAAACAAATTTCAGGCTGGGTGCAACAAAATGTACGTGTGCCCAGACCCGAACCTAGCACCCTCACAACTCTAGCCTGCCAACCACTCACCATGCCACGGGGCCAGCTCGGCAGCCCACCGCCGCACCATGCCTCACAAACCCTCCTTCCCCTTCCACCCATCACTCAGTGTGCTCACTTCCCCCCTTGAGCATATACATATATTGACATCCTGTAGCTATATTTATGGACCCCCCCCATTGGGTCGCACTCCCTGTTCAGTGGCCCTGCTGACAGGTGCCATGACTGAGTCGCCCTTTTTGAAAGTACCCAATCATGATTGCCATTGTTACAGGCTACCTATTTCTCCAATATTTCACATAAACCCACAATATGACATCTGGACCAAAATGGCGATGGAAATACATATTATCTCAGTAAAGTTCCATGTTGATACTGTTCATGTTAATGGGGAATTTTAACTCTAGAATGGCACAGTTTGATAATTTGCCTATTCTACAGGATCAGTTTTCCATGGGGAACTAAGGTATTAGGAATTCTTCTAATAAAATAGTGAATGTTGCAGGTAAGTATTTTCAAGAATTTATCATGAGTAATAACTTATTGATATTAAACAGCAAGGGGAATGGCAACCAAGAGGTAGAATGTACTCTCTTCTTGCATCAAGTGCAAAGTGTTATCCATTTTGTTTTATGCTCGCCTCACAGTTACAATCAAATAAAAAAAAATAGCATCCATGAGACCGGAAAGTGATCATGCTGCAATATTACCCTCAGTTGATGTAACTGGTAAGCCCCCAGATTAATTCAACTGAAACATTGGATTCACTGCCTTTATCTAGTAAATCCAAATTGATTTTAATACCAAATCTAGGGAAAGGGTTGCAGAGCTAGTTTACTCTCCCTGTTTCTCAGCTCTCTTTTCTTTAGTATATGAAAATCATAATGCTCAGCATATTAGTAATCAATTAGAGAAGTGTTATCAGCAAATTAGTCAAAAAATATATTTTTCAAATAACAGTAAATCCCATTCCAAAACTTGGTTTGACACACAATGCACAATAGAAAAGTGTAAGCTAGGGAAACTAATCAGGTACATAAGAAAGAATCCCTCTAAAGACAAATTTGCCCAATTAAATAGAGCATGTAAAATTATAAAAAAATTTGGGGTAAAAAAAATCTGAATTTACTTTAAAACAGTGGAATCTCATGTTTCAGACCATAATTCCAATGACACCAAATCCTTCTGGATGTTGGTTGCTAAGGGTGTAATGCAATATTCCCCTTTTCTGCCTACATACTGTATATCCCTAAAGAAACATGGGTTCTATATTATAAAACTCTATTCAATAGAGAATCTCTGACCACTCTTAATAATATATATTTTTTTTATTTTATTGAAAAATTTCGGAATTACAACCTTTGAGTCAAGGACTCCTTTGCAAAGGCTCCACGTCAGTCACGACAGGACAATACAACAAGACAGTGTGTACAAAGTTCTCAAAACAGAGATATTACATTTCGACAAAAAATTAAAATCATAGCATAAGTAAAGGCTACACGTGAGTTGTAATAGAGATTACACAGAGAAACAGGTTGTACAGAAGTTTCCAAAACAGGACATTACAAGGGTTCAACAATCACAGTATAAGGTATTGCCAAGGCTCAGATAATATCTGAGGTAGAGATGTTCCTAACGGTGTGGTGGCCCGGTGACCGACAACCTAGGGGAATGAGGAGAACAGGTACAGGTCTCAGAGTTAAGAAGAAACTTCTTGATCCCGGTTTTGAATAGACTTAGATTAGGGGCAAGTAAGACGGAGGATGGTAGATTGTTTAGCAAGAGTGGAGCACGATAACGGAAAGATCTTTGCCCTAGAGAGGTCTTGCAGTGCGGGACTGTATAGGAGGTCCCGGAAAGTCGTCTAGAGGTGCCCCTATGGGGGGCTGGGCGGATGAGGTGGTGGAGACAAATTGGTGTTAGTTTCATAAGGATCTTTTTGGCTTGGAGGCAGGTTTGGTACTTAAGCCTCCCTTCTAGGGTTAGCCAGTCTGCTCGATAATAGATCAAACAAGTATGAGTTTGTCTATTGCTGCTAGTGACCATGTGGCAGGCTTTGTTGAGTGCTATATTGATGCTGCTTAGGGCAGATTTGTCAGCAGCGCCGTAAATGGTTATTCCATAATCGACCAATGAGAGGACTGAGCTTGTAACGGCTAACCGTAGCGCCTGTGGGGTAAGGCAGTGTTTGTGCCTGTAAAGAATGCCAAGTCAGGTATTGACTGAAGAGGAGAGAAGTTTAATATGATGGTGGTAGGTAATGGATGTGTCCAGAGTGATACCTAGATATTTAAAATGAGTGACCTGTTCAATGTGGGTACCCTGTAAGGTTGAGATAGAGAGCTGGGAGTTACTGAGGGGGTTTTGGCGATGGGCAAACATCATGGATTTAGTTTTGTCATAGTTAAGTATTAGACGGTGGTCAGTGAACCAGTATTCAAGCTCCCTAAAACAGCCTTGAAGGGTACTTTGGAGATGGATGAGGTTGGTGTGCTTCCAATATAACACGGCATCGTCAGCATATAGCAGTAGCTTTCCACTGCAGGCTTGGGGGAGTGAGTTCAGGAAGAGAGTGAACAATAGAGGGCCAAGTATTGACCCTTGAGGGACACCAGCAAGAACTGGTTGTTTGGAGGAGAGTGTGTTTCTAATTTTTACTTGCTGTGTTCTGTCAGTCAGATAGTTTTTGAACCAGGAGATAGTTTCAGGTGCAATATGGAGGGATGCAAGGGCATGGAGAAGAAGCTCATGATTGACAGTGTCAAATGCCTTGGTCAAATCAACATAGATTGCCCCAACTGCTGACCCCTGTTCAAGAGCTTCATGAATGTAAGATGTAAATTCTAGTAGTGCCGTGGTAGTACTGTGCCCTTTTCTGAAACCATGTTGCTCATGGCAGAGGAGTCCATATTTGTCTAGGTATTCCGTGAGTTGGTCAGACACAATTCTTTCTAGTGCTTTTGAGAGGGGGAGGAAGGATCGTAATGGGCCTATAGTTGCCAGGGGTTGTTGGATCACCCTTTTTTAGGATGGGTGTGATAATACCCCTCTTCCATAGTGTAGGGATTTGGCCAAGGCACAGTGAGTAGTTGAGGAGTTTGGTGAGATGCGGCAGAGTCTCATTAAGGGTAAGCCAAAGAATTTTAAGGTCAAGGGAGTCACTGCTATAACGCGAGTTATGCAGGGCTTTTAAGAGGTAGCGTTTAGCCTCATTGCAAGAGACTATACACAGCCTGAAAGGAGGGTGTGTAGGGGGACAAGGTGTGTAACAGTAGGTGTGTGGGAAATGGGGTCAAAGAAGTTTATAGGGAGGACATGACTAAGGTCAGAGAAAGTGGTGTTTAGGGTATTGGATATGGCGGTTGGGTCATGAGAGAGGGTACCCTGCACTAAGAGCTGGGTTGGGTCTGTGTTGGTGATTTTCCCACAGAGTTCCTTGACATTGTTCCAGAAAGATTTCCCAGAGCTCCAAGTAGTGGTAAAAGCTTGGTGATAGTAGGTGGCCTTGGCTTGCCGAATGGCCCTCGTGCATTTATTTCTTGCCTCTCTGTAGAGCTGTCAATCATGGGGCAGCTGGGAGGATAGGGCCCTGTGCCAGAGGTTATCCCTATGATGCATTAGTTGTAGGAGGGATTGGGTAATCCAAGGGGTGTCCCAGGTTTTTATTACCTTCTTTGTGAAGGGGGCAAATATGTCACAGGCAGCGTTGAATATAGTAATAAATGCAGTGAGCGCAGCGTCTAAAGATTGGGCAGTATGGACTGGATCCCAGTCACAGGTGGAAATGCGCTCTGAGGCGAGAGAGGGCACCCTTTGGGCGCCTTTGGAAGGAAGTTTTAGGTCTGTTAGAGTATTTTATTTGTCCAACAGCATAAGACAGGGAGTGGTCACTAAGTACATCAGGAAGCACACTGACTTTGGAGAGGTGGTTAGGGAGGTTTGTAAAGATAAGGTCTATAAGTGTGGAGGAGCCTGTCCGAGGATCCTGCCTAGTGGATGTCGGTACTACTTGGGTAAGGTCATAGGCACGAGCTGCCTCTTTGTAGGAAGCCGACGTAGCGGATAGCCAGTTCACATTAAAATCACCCATAATAACCAGTTCACTTTTTAGAGGAAGATATGTGATTGCAGATAGGATGGAATCAAATGCTAGCTTCTGGTTTGTTGGGGGGATGTAAACTGCCATAATATAAAGAGGTTTACCAGGAGTACCAAGGGCAACTTTGATGGTAATGGCCTGAGCACCATGTTCAGGCATGGGAAGTGGGACTAAGAGAGGCTGGAGGGATGTTTTAGCATATATGGCACATCCCCCACCCCTTTTGCCTGTCCTATCAGCTCTGAAAATTGTATAGTCCCTGAGGAAGACCGAGGCATCAGGGACATTTTTTGAGAGCCAGGTTTCTGATAAGGTAAAGATGTCTGTGGGGTGTTGTGCAAGCCAACCCTGCAGCAGGGTAAATTTTTTTGGTAGACTGCAGATATTGAGGGAGGCCAGAAATAGGCCACTATGTGTGCCCTTCTTATTGCCACTGGGCATGGGAGGACCTGGATTGGGATGGACATTCCCGGATATAAGGAGGAGGAGAAGGAGAGAATGCCGGAGAGCGAATATCCTAATCAGCTTGTTTGTATTGCAGCGAGTACCTGTATAAGTGGGCGATTTGGTGGGACTTGTAGGTATGGGGAGGGTGGATACCAGATGAGTTAGGATAGCTAGGGGTACTGAGAGGTATGTGCTAGATGGTGGGAGTCTGCAGGAGGGGGAGGGTGTTAGGGCAAGCCAGATGCCATTAATGGTGCAGCTAAAACTAGGGGTACAGTTTCTACTGTGAAAAACTAATGAGAGCGGTTGTAGGCACTTTGACCCAGGTGTGTTTCCAGTGAGATAGGTAGAGGGGCAAGCAATGGGGTCCCAGGTAGGTTTAGGCACCCAAGAGGTTAGCAGGGAGTGAGAAACAAATATCAAGATTAAAATAAAAAGTTGTGAGATACAAGAGATGGTGTTCATATTGTCGAGATATAGGTCTGAAATGTATGAAAAGAGAGGAAGCCCTCTGGTGGTGCTGCAGTATAAGCTTCAGATGGCAAAGTGGGCTGATTGGTTCCACCTGCGGTGGTCTTAACTATAAAATCAGATGTCGACCAAAGGAGGTGGTGGTGGGGGCGGTGAGGCCATTGCGCATCGCATGAGGGACCAAACTGTGCTGGATTCAAACTTTTTCTTTAAGAGAAGGCAGGCTGAGTACGATGAGCCACAAGTCCGATCGTACCTGGCTTCAGTGTGTGCAGGAGGCTGCTAGATTCAGCCCCTTGCGACCTCGAGGCGACGGAGGACTTCTGTGAGGGAGGGCAGCTTATGGAGCCCCTCGCGACCTCCTCTTCAGGTCAGCTGGCTTCAGTGTGTGCAGGGCTGCTGGATTCAGCCCTCGCGACCTCCGGGCGACCGGAGGACTTCTGTGAGGAGGGCAGCTTATGGAGCCCCTCGTGACCTCTCTTCGGGTCAGCTGGCTTCAGTGTGTGCAGGGAGGGCTGCTGGATTCAGCCCCTCGCAACCTCGGGCGACTGGAGGACTTCTGTGAGGGAGGGCAGCTTATGGAGCCCCTCGCGACCTCTCTTCAGGTCAGCTGGCTTCAGTGTGTGCAGGGAGGGATGCTGGATTCAGCCCCTCATGACCTCGTGCGACCGGAGGACTTCTGTGAGGGAGGGCAGCTTATGGAGCCCCTCGTGACCTCTCTTCGGGTCAGCTGGCTTCAGTGTGTGCAGGGAGGGCTGCTGGATTCAGCCCCTCATGACCTCGGGCGACCGGAGGACTTCTGTGAGGGAGGGCAGCTTATGGAGCCCCTCGCGACCTCTCTTCGGGTCAGCTGGCTTCAGTGTGTGCAGGGAGGGCTGCTGGATTCAGCCCCTCGCGACCTCGGGCGACCGGAGGACTTCTGTGAGGGAGGGCAGCTTATGGAGCCCCTCGTGACCTCTCTTCGGGTCAGCTGGCTTCAGTGTGTGCAGGGAGGGCTGCTGGATTCAGCCCCTCACGACCTCGGGCGACCGGAGGACTTCTGTGAGGGAGGGCAGCTTATGGAGCCCCTCGCGACCTCTCTTCGGGTCAGCTGATATACCTTCTTTTTGGCCATCAGCTTCCACTTCTCACCCATTGGTTATTACTCTGAATTACGTAAAGTGGGCCATAATTCAATTTGCCAATAACAAGGCGCCCAGTTCAGATACTATACCAGGTGCAATCTATAAGGCTCATATGAACTACTGGGTTCCTTTTTTCACTCATTTTTTCAACATATGTTGTAAGGAAAGATTTGTCCCTCCTTCCTGGACCAGAAACATAATTGTGCCAATACATAAAAAGGGCTGTTATCAACTACCCTCTAATTATCAACCAATTAGCCTGTTAGATATTAGTGGCAAAATATTTTCTAGGATATTATTGGGTCGATTGCAAAACTGGATTGAAACTGCTTCTCCATTATCAGTATTTCAAGCAGGCATTCAGCATGGTTTTTTCACCATTGACAACATATTTATCTTAGCTCATTTACTGGAAAAGTACAGATTATACAGAAAAATGAAGCTTTATGCCCTTTATGTTGATTTTTCTGCAGCATTCGATTCTGTGGTTAGAGAAAAACTTTTGGATATTCTACTTAAAAGAGAACTGCCTTACAATTTATTAATTCCGTTATAACTTTTTTTTTCAAAAATATTTTATTAAAGTAAAGTTGTGCAGTTACAAAACATACATTCAGTATGATATTGAAATTCATTTAATATGGTGTTGGAATACAAGGTACAGAAGTAGCAGTTGCGCATATTAAATTGCTGTTACAGCTATATAATCACCAAAAATTGTATGTTTACCATAGCCACATATAGGAATGCATTATTGCCAAAATAGGAAGAAACACCTGGGCAAGATTCTAGAACAGGGCTATGGGCCTCTTCCTCAGGTCAAGAAAAATATACATATCTTCATATTGGGAACACATCACCCTCTATAGACTGCATAAGAGGGTGCCATATCTCCAGAAACTGTTGGTATTTACCCAGGGCACTCATCTGAACCCTCTCCAGAGTCATGCAAGGCATAAAATTATTAACCCAACATGTAATCAAAGGTGAAGAGGGAGACATCCAGGCCTGAGCTATAGTTTTCTGGGCATTAATTAAAGCTAAGGACCACAGAGGGTTATTACTCTTCCCATTAGAGTGATATGGATCTGCCCCCAGCAATAATTCTAGAGGTGACTTCAAAGGTTTATGCCCTAGCACATTACTCATTATTTGGTGAACAGTGTGCCAGAATGGGGCTACTTTGGTGCAGGTCAGAGCCAGGTAAATGAAGTCTCCTTCTCCACTCATATACTTTGGGCATTCCTTAGACTTAGAGGCATCCACAGAGTGCAGTTTTAAGGGGGTAATATATGTTCTGTAAAGGAAATTCAATTGATTTGTCGCAGTTTATTGTTATGTGAATACTACTGAAAATGTGCGCAGGCAAGCCGCCAAACCTTAGAGTCTGTGTTAACAAGTAAGTCTCTGCTCCACTTAGCCCTGACCCCATCTGCAGCCCAGTTGGAGTGGCTCTGAATGATATGGTAAAAAACCGAAAGTGGTTTTTGCCCCAGCTGGGGTCAAAAAAGCTCCTCCTCGAAGGGAGAGGGAGGTGGCCAGCCATTCCCAGAGGTCAGGTCTGACCACACCTCTGCCTCACCTGTAGATAAACAAAAAAGTCATCCGGCTGTATACCCCATTCCTGACATATGGTAGTGAAACTTTTTATCAGACCTCCGTCATGTAACTGATCAATGGAGACCAGCCCTCTACACTTCCAGTCCAGGAGTAGCTGCACCAGTGGGACAGAGCACTTCCCCCTACCATGGATTCCCACTAAAAGGCTGGTATGTAGAGAATTGCAGCAAGAACATCCAATAAATCTATGAACCTCCAGCCAGATCCCCTAGGTGGTGGCAGTGAAAGGATTTGGGGTGTCGAAGGGTGAGGATCCCCTAAGGCAGCAGCCAGGGTGTCATTTCTTAGACTACCCATTAGTAGGTCCTCCTCCAATCCCAGCCAGGAACATCTTTTAGTCACAGGGCCCACTGGAAGAAAGGCAAGCTGAGCCACCCAGTAGTATACCCGAAAATTAGGTAACCCAACCCTTCCCCTCACAAGGTTGCATTTTAAGGGCAGATCTCCTTATTCTGATGTTCCCTCCACACCACAGGAACCTGTGCAGAATAGCACTGAGAAACTTAAAATGGGATCTGGGCAGCCTGATCGGTAATGACTGATCTAAATATAGGCATCTTGGTAAGATTGTCATATTCACAACCCCCACTCTCCACAGTAGAGAAATCGGGAGTGCCATCCATCTGTCGCAGTCCTCTGCGATCCTAGACAGGAGAGGCTTATAATTAATAGCATATACTGAACTACAGTAATTCTTGCCGAGAGAAGGACCACCAGATATTTTAACTTATTAACTATTTGTAGGCTTCCTAAATTTGCTATTAATTGTGCTCTATCTAGAGAGCCAGCCGGAAGTAATTTACTCTTGGCCCAGTTCACCTTATGCCCTGTGATCCCCCTCCCCCATAATCCCTCATCAGCTGGTGGACAGCTGGAAGGTCCTGTGTATGACATTGCAGGTACATTAGGAGGTCATCAGCATACATGGCAATCTTATGCTCTGTTTCCAACCCCCCTCGAATCCCTTGATTCCCTCATGGACTCTAATAGTTGCAGCCAAGGGTTCTAATGATAGGACATATAAGAAGGGTGACAGCGGGCACCCCTGCCTGGTGTCATGACCAAGGCTGAATGGCAGGGTAAGAGTACCATTGACCACTATCTGGGCTCGGGGGTTAGTGTACAAAGTATGGATCCACTGGAGAAATCTGGGTCCCACTCCCAGCCTCTCCAAAGTTTCAAAGAGGTACCCCCACTTCACAAGGTCAAATGCCTTCTCTGTGTCAAGTGCCAGGACAGCTGCCCCATGTTTATGTTTATAATCTCCTCCATCTATAAATTATATTTAGGGTGCAGTGAATATTATGCTTCCCCTGTCTCCCCTTAAAAAATCCCAATTGGTCAATGTAAACCATGCTCGGCAATAAAGCGTCCAGCCTGGTTGCCATTGCATTTGCCAAAATTTTGTAATCAGCGGTCAACAGGGAGATTGGCCTATAGGAGGTGCACCAGGTAGGATCTTTCCCTGATTTGGGCAAACCATGATTGTGGTAGACCATGTGGAGGGGGCAGCTCACCACAGTTCAAACTCTTAACCAGCATGTCATACAGTGGGTTAGTTAAGAGACCGCCGCAAATGTTTTGAAAAAGTCAATCGGGAGACCATCTGGTCCCGGTGCCTTTCCCCCTTTTAGCATCCTTAGTGCATCAGAGATCTCCTGTTTTGCCAGTGGGGATTCCAATACACCTGCAGCCTCCTTGTCCAACCTCTGAAGTGGGTTATTTGAAAAGAAGGAATCATACTCACTCCTGTTGGGGGATACCTCAGAAGTGTAAATGGATTCATAAAAGGCACCGAAGACTTTCCCAATTTCCAACGTACCCCTCACCAATTGGCCAGTTTCATTATGAATTTGTCCCACCATTTTCTCAGTCTCATGTCTCTTGAGCTGCCAAGTTAACAGTTCCCCCCTCTATCCCCATCAAAGTAAGCCCCCACATTAGCCAATATAATGGAACGTTCGAGCTTCAAACTGCTCAAAGTATTGAACTTCAATTTAAGTTTTTAGACTATTCTATAGAGCGCCATAGTGGGCTTTGCTTTATGGGTGGCCTTGCAGGCCTCAATTTTAGTTCTTTAAAAATCCAATTCCACCTCCTCAGTTCTTTTTCGATGTGCAGAGTATGCAATACATTGTCCTCTGATAAAGGCCTTTAATGCCTCCCATCTAATCCGAGGTATCACCCCTTTTATTAAACAGTAAGAATTCCAGAATTTTATTAGTCAGCTCAGAAACAAATTGTTGATCCTTCAACAGTAATGAGTCTATTTGCCATTGCCTTGGTTGTACCAGAGAGCTGTAATGATATACGGTGGAAAGCGTGGTCAGACAGCAGTATGGCAGAATACACCACCTTCCCAACCCCTGCAATCAAAGTCGTAGAAATTAGAATTCTGTCTAATCGAGCATATGATTGGTGGGAATGGGAGCAGAAGCTATAATCCCTGTCCATGGGGTTATAATGCCTCCAAGTGTCCACAAGACTGATCACTGCTTCCAGCTCCCTTGTGGGCTTTGCATTCCTGGAGAGAGCTATCGGGGTTACGTTTGACCTATCCAGGACAGTATCAGCCACACAGTTAAAATCTCCCACTAGGATCCATGGATCATCTCACCCTGACATATCCAATGCCAGTTTCTGGAAAAAAATGGGATCCTTCACATTGGGGGTGTAGACCGGGACAATGGAGAGTGTACCTAGCCCAGGGAGCGATACCCTAACTAAAGCATATTGCCTGCTGGGTCTACTATCTTCCCAAGAATATCCACTTGAAGAGCTCAAGGGAACCACACCAAAGCCCCCCTAGCTTTAGATGAGAATGTGGAGGAGACCCACGTGCCCCCCAAAAAGTCATCCGTCTTAATAGTTTCAGTCGCAATCATGTGAGTCTCCTGTAGGAGGACTGCCTGCCATTTAGACCTCTGCACCTCTGCTAGGAGTTTCCTTCTTTTAATAATTGATTTAAGTCCATTAATGTTACAAGTTGCCACCTTAATGTCACTACCCATTTTCAAAGAGAGGATATAGGCACTGACTTGACCAACCCCCCACCACCAATTGGTCTACAGATAGATTGCCCATTAGTGGCGTCATATTTACCCTCAATATAGAACCAGCTGTCCTGTACCAAGTAAAGATTTGCTCACACAACTTCATCCTTCTTTTATCTTGATGTAACAAACTCCCACCTCCCCACCCTCCCATCCCAACAGTACCAAAAAGCCCCCGACCTCTCCCGCAGATATTCGAATCAGCAAAAAGCATTACCTGCTGAGGAAAGGTCAGATGATCCCATAGTGATTGATTATGATAGTATTCCCTCTGCCCCAACAACTATGTAATCTTCATCCCCATAAACCCATATACCCCCACTCCTACTGTGGTCATGCCAGGAGGTCCCATTCCCCCCATCTCAAGCACACCAGACAGCATATTTTGGTGCCCAGTGATAGGAAGCCTGAGACCCCAGACATAGCTCAGCCAAGAGGTAATCCCCGAACCCCAACTGCATACAAATCCCAACTTTAAAACCAAAAATACTAAACCCCCCGCCCCCCTTCTGACACAATGGTGCCTGTACAAGGTTCCCTTGCAAACAACTGGCAGATAAGAACAAAATGATTGTGCATAGGTACATATTAGTTCTATTTCAGCACTGTAAGCACATTTTAAAGTATGCATTGAAAAAGGCTGCTCAAAAAGTAAAAAGACATAAAAGACATAATGATATCGCCGCATACTGTAAGTTCAGCAGATTTAAAATAAGAGTTTGAACTGAGTAGGCTCAGACTATGTTAGTCGATTGTGGAAAGAAAATAATTTGAACTCAAGTAAATAGAGCCTTCGTTCAGCACCGACAAATTAACTGGTGCAAGCATAATCCAAATTGCTATCTTGGTAAAGCACTTGACAGTTATATTAAAATAAAATAAACAGTTAACGACAATGTAGTCTGAGTTCTCCAGCAGACTAACAACCCCATGGATTCCCGCCCACTGCTACCCATGTCCCCAGACATGGTCGGGAGAGAAACAGATCCAAACGCGGCTAGGGTCACAGAGATTAAATAACACCTACATGAATAACACTAGACAATGCCAGAAAGTTTCCTTGCAGTATAAAAACTCCCGTAAGATCTCCTGGCTCTGAACACAAATAAAGGTGACCCCAAGCCCCTGCTCAGTCTCATGGAAAAAGAAATAACAGCCCAGAGATAATGAACTTATCTGACTCAAGCAATTTCAGGTCAGCATAGGTTGAGCCTTTTCCCTTCTAGACTCCTCTTCCTCCACCCATTTCTCTGAAGCTGTGGGGCAGATAAAGAGTTTTGATGGCTGGCCTGCCTTGTCAATTCTGAGTTTTGCTGGATACAGAAAGGCGAAAGACCAGCCCATTTTATGTAGTTTAGCCTTGACTGCATTAAATTTCTTCCATTGCATCTGCAGATCACAGCTATAGTCCTAGAAGATGTGCACTCTTGTATTTTTGTAGGTGATCGTGCCAGAGCTTTTGGCTTTTCTCAAGATCGCCTCTTCGTCAGTGTATCTGAGGTACTTGATTGGGCAATGCCATGGTCTCTCGCCTGGTTTTGAAGCTGGACACACTCTATGTGCTCTCTCCACCTCATAGTCAGTGGCCTCAGCAGGGAGGCCCAGATTTTCCACAAGCCAGCTGTGCAACTCTTTTTTTGGGGTGACGGTCTTCTGTACCTTCGGGGAGACCTGTGATGTGCAAGTTGAATCTTCGGGACCGATTCTCTTGGTCATCTACCCGAGCAATCAGCTCATCCATGGCTTTCTTTAGGCCATTTAGTTTGGAGTTAACTATATTCAGGGGAGTCTTCCAGCACTCCCACCTGGTTCTTCAGCTCAGCCATCTGTGTGGTGTGGGCCACTGATGTCTCTGACAGGCCTGTGACAACTTTCTGTAAGTGAGTTAGCTGTACAGTAATGTTTATAAAACCCGCCTTCATCTCCTGCTGCATTTTTAGTAAGGTAGCCGGTACACTGGCTAGCAATTTGCCGATGTCTGACATGCCAAAATCCGGTTGATCAGAAGAACACATTGGTAGTTGCTCCGGCACTTGCGGCCTGTTGTTCTGCTCCGAACCTTTGCACGCTTTCTTAGAGGACTGTAGTGTCTCAAAACTCAGCTGAGCTTACTTATTTTTGTGTTTGCTGGTAGCCATGAGTTTTAGCCACTTGATAAAGTAATTTAGCAGCTTTTACCAAAGCCAGACAGCCTTTTTAGACAATTAAAACAAAGTGCCGTGAGGAGCTAACTAGCAGACGTCTGCCATGTTAAGTGGCTAGCCATGCCCCCCAATTCTGCTATAACTTTTACACACAAATACTACCACTGCCGTAAGATATGATAATAATGGTAATCCTTCGGAGTATTTTAAAACATCATTGGGAGTAAAACAGGGATGTCTCTTAGCCCACTTCTTCTCAGTATTTATAGTGACTCACTACTTCATTTTGATATCTCTTCAATTATGGATTCTCCTAAAATCAATAATCATAATATTCACATATTGGCATATGCTGATGATTTGATCCTTCTTTCACTTTCTGTTGTTGGTCTTCAGAATAAAATAAACCAATTAAAGACCAAGTACGACCTTAAAAAGATCAACATTATGGTCTTTGGGTCACAAAAATCACGTACTGTACACCCTTACCCAAGCTTTATTTAGATAAGGACCTTATTGAGGTTATACCCTCATGTACAAACTTAGGAGTTAAATTTACTTCAAATGGTCTGTGGATCCTGCATTGGAATGAACAGATATCCAAGGTAAGACTTGTTGTGAAAGCTTTATTATGCTTTAACTTTAAATATGGAGGGCATATAGTAGTGCCTGCACTTATAGCCGGTGAAGTCAAAATTAATCCTATTCTACTATATGGGGTTGAAGTTTGGGGAACTAAACAAGTTCCTTCCATTGAACTTCCCTTATCCTTTTTTTCATAAGTCTGTCTTGCAGGTACCCCTATCAATGGCTAAACCTGTAGTTAGTGCTGAGTTAGGTAGACTTCCTATAGCCACATTAGTTGATCTTCGTTTGGCCACTTACTGACTTAAAATTATTACTAACTGGTTTAACTCTGTTCCCAAATTTTGTCTTTTGGAGAAAATTAGCTGGCTCAAACTGGGTTTTTATTTTCCCTGGCTAACAGCTCTTATGTCTGTTCTATCAAAGGCCTCGTTAACCCACCTCCGGGCTGATTCCCAGAAAGGGATTACGATCTCTCCCCTTTATAAAAACTTAAACAAAAATTGTTTTCAGATAAGCAGACTAAACAAATTGAGCAAGTAAGAGCTCAAAAACAAGCCCCTTGGTTCAGAATAAATAAAATAGATTCCACAATGGAGAAATACTTAAATCTACCTCTCGCTCCTAGCTCTAGAAAAGCCATCACATGGGCTAGACTAGACATATTATGTTCTAAATATGCCTATTTTAACAAACCATATTCTGAAGGGCCACACAAGGACTACTATAGGTGTAACAAGGGCTTCCAGGAAACCCTTTATCATATCATAGTTCAATGTCCTCTTTAAAATCATTCATGTGATCAACCATAACAAATTTCTTTATAAAATGTGCTAACATGGATTATGATCCTTTATTCATCTCTATGACTAAAGATGATGCGGAGTTAATATCTAAATTTCTTGTTTCCATGATAAATTACAAAAGAAAATGCTTTCTTGCACTTTAAACCCACTGTGCCACACTTTGACATGTCTTTGCACTTAAATGACAGACAGTACTGTATGTCTGTCCTTGTTATCTTGTACCTTTTACAGAAACTGTATGCATTGTTACTATGAACTTTTTATGGTTTTATGCATTTAATTTTACCTTTGTAATATCCAACATTTTTAATGATTTGGAAGAACAATAAACCAGTATTACAAGTTATGAACCTATCCTATCAATCCAAGTGGCTACTGTGGGACAGTGGCCTATTGGATATTTGGCGTACCCTTCATCCCACGGATGTGGATTTCACTTGTTATTCTCCTCCTCATGACTCCTACAACCAAACTGATGTTATCCTGGCATCCTCTAACCTGGTATCTCAGACCTGGGGAGTCTCTCAGGGGACTATTCTGATATCAGACCATGCCCCAGTTACCCTCTCCCATGCATGGGGTTCCACTGCCAGTAGGTGTAACAAGTGGAGCCTTAATACCACCCTTCTCCAGCAGGATTTGGTTATACAGTGGCTCTGGGAGGCTATCATTGACTACTACACTTTGAATGACACTCCTGACTGCTCCCAAGCTACCCAAGGGACGTATTGAAAGCTGTACTTTGAGGCCAGCTGATAACCTACGCATCAGCTATTAAGAAGCAGCGTGACAATACCCTTCGGACCATGGAATGGGAGCTAAAAACTCTGGAACTGTCCGCGGCCCGGGACCCCTCCAAAATCCCCATACTAGAGGGAAAATTAAGCAATTAAAAACTCAGATAAAAGGCATATTACAATACAGGGTGGACTATGTGTTGTATAAGTTGAAACTTACCATGTTGTTTGCCTCAGCTCACAACAAGCACAGGTCTCACCAGCTTAATATCCGAAACAAACAGAACTCAGATTTAGAAATGGTCCAGGTTTTTATATACCTAGGGGTTACACTCGATAGCAACTTATCATTTGCATATCATATAGATCAAGTAGCCAAGGCTGCCAATACAAAAACAGGCCTACTTTACAGGCAGAAGCACTGCTTGACAAATTATGCATTAAGGCTTGCACTAAACAGCTCAGTACTTTCAATTAAAGACTATGGCCTAATAGTCTACGGTGCAGCATCAGATTCCGCCCTTAAACAGGTCTCTATTGCCCTAAATAAAGCATGCAGACTTGTCACAAGAGCTCATAAACTCACACACACCTGTGACTTATATGTTCAGTCTGGGTAGCTCAATCTGAAAGGCAGGCAGCAATATCAGGCATGCTTGCTTGCAAACAAGTCAACCATGGCGCTAACACCTACAGGTGTCCAGAACCTATTGTCCCTAATGAATAACCCCCGACAGACAAGGGGTTCAAACAACAAACCTTTTAAGGTCCCCTTCTGTCGTTCCTCGCAGGAATAGAGGTCCTTCATATACAGGGCCCCCACCGGGCTAAATTCCCTCTATTGGGACATCTTGTCTGAAACAAAGCTCACCCCCTTCAAAAGAAAGCTACGGTCGCACCTTGCAGCAATCAGTGAATGTGACCACCCTACCTAAGTTAGTTCTGGCATGAAATGTTCTCAGTACAACTAGTGCACTTGCTTACTGACTGATAGCACCAGGGCACTCCCCCCTCCCCACCTACCACCACTCTCTCCTATCCAACCCCCCTTTATCTTGACCCTACCTACTACATTGTTCTAGACAATGCCTCCCTGGCTGAAAGGCTCTAACAGATTTTTTTTTGCATAATCTTTTTACTCAAAATTTTGCATATAAACAACAACAATCAACACAAAACAACAATAACAAAAGAACAGTTTCTCATACATTTCATCCATGGGTACACAATTTATCCCTTAAAAAACATCACATTTATAGTTGATTTTATTCTATTCAGGTATGACTAAGTACATGGAAGTTCCTTTCAAATAGGGGTGGGAAACAGGTTGTCCCCCCAAAAGAACAAGCCCCCTTCACCCCGGAAGGGGGTTCACCAGCCACACTAGGCCTTTACCCCTCCAATCCTTCCTGTATAATCTGGGTTTCAGATGGTGTCAAGGAATCCAGATAGGGCACCCAAGTTTGGAGAAAACTTCCCCCCTGACCGTGGGTGTAAACTTTTTTAGTGCCAGGGTTTGTATAGACAGGGTGCACCACTGCTTCAACATGGGGAATGCGTTCAAGACGCATATGTTTTGGATACAATGTCGAGCTAATATTAAGAGAACCCTGGCCCATCTAGGGAGTGGCACCCACTCTTCCCCATCAAGATTCTCCAAACCAAACAGACATAGGAGAAGGTCCAACTGGAATGGTCTCCCCGCCATCTTTTCCATATCCAGCATAACTGCCTTCCAGAAATCTTGCAGGACTGGGCAGGTCCAAAAACAATGATAATATGACCCCACATCCCTACCACATCTATCACAGTTAGGGGATACCATTGGATGGAATTTATGCACTATTAAAGGTGGGCAGTAAAGTCGATGAACAAATTTATAATAGGACTCTGAATTTGTTACATACTACTATCCCCATATGCAGGGTTAGCATCATCTTCCAGTTGTCCTGTCCTATCTTTAAACCCATATCCCTTTCCCATAACATCCTGTTTTTTTGTGCAAAGTCAGAGAAATAGTAATATTGCTTCCCTGCCCATGCTGCCTTCTGGATGATACCCCTAGGATCCCTCTTGGCCTGGTATATCAGTTGCTCCACGGGTTCCAGCATAGGGGTCCCAGTCCTCCCCCTACCCAATCCTCTGACATAGGCCTGAACCTGGAGATATCTGAAAATGTGGTGTTTATCTAATCCCAGACACCTCTGCATGTCCACGAAGGAACATAGGCCCTCTCTGGAGTATAGGTCCCCCACACTCTGGATTCCCTTTGATTCCCACTCCCTAAACCCGGGGTTCTCCAGACCCGGCAAGAAGAAGGGATTCCTGGCAATGGGTAACAGTGATGTTTCAGTGCCCATTGCCTTCCTAGCTCGCTAACAGATATTATCTCCTCTCCTTTCCTCCACTCCCTGTAACTCTACTAAGGCCCTGTGCTACACCATTTGCTTCAGCACCCACTGTTTCTTTAAAATGTACACTGTAATCACTGCCTTGTAAAACTGGTAATAAAATTACATTCGTAAAAATGTTCTAATCACTCATATATTTATGCACTGCAATTGTTCACTCAAAACTCATTTATCCCTGTATTTACTGATATTCTGACCAATTGACATGGAATCTGTTATTCCTATGCTTTGTTGCCTAATTTCTTAACCTTTCTTGTCTATAATGTAATATAATGGTATGCTACCAATTAACATGGAATCTTTTATTCCTATGCACTCAGGGGCACCGACTGCACGGGTGCTTAGGTGCCCGAGCACCCACAAAGTCATTTTGGGCACCCACAAAAAAAACCTCCACATAGTCACTTTAAAAAAAGGCTCCAGTCACTTCAAAAAAGGCTTCTCACTCTGTTTCCACCTCTCGCCGCTAGCCCCACCCAGTGGGCCGACCCAGATTGTGAAAAGCTCTACACTAGTAGGCTCTTTCTTGCTTTGCCTCCTCCTCTTGCACTCTGGCCCCACCCAGCAGACTGACATTAACTCACCCTGACTGAAGCTTTGCTAGGCGCTCTGCAGAGCTTGCTGTGCTCTCGCTCGCTGGTCGTGCGGCAATCGCTCAGTGATCTCTGACTCAGCCTTTCCGTCATCATGCATCGGTCAGTCTTTCCCGTGCATGGAATTCTGAAACAGCAGAGATACTCAGGTACCAACTGCATAGGTATTGTTTTTTGTCAGACAGCATTTGTCATGCTTCTCGGCTGGTCTGGATGTGGTGGGGACTTGGGGGATAGTTTTATGAGGAGGTGGGGGGGCATACCTCTCGTCTCAACTGTAGCACATTGCGGATTTGTGAGGAATAATTCCTCATTTCACCTCAAGCCCTCTGTTACAAGTTCCAGATTGAGATTTGAGTATGTACTGCCCAGCATTTTACCCAAATATTTTACAGCAGAAATCCACAGTGAATGTAAGACGTGTCACTCAATACACACAAAAAAAAACTTCGTGAAGTTTAATACATTCATTTAAACAGTATTCTCTGAGCTTTATTTTGTGATATGATGAAGTGTTCCACATAATCATTTGGCCACTTGTTCCACAGTTTGAAGTGAAGTATTTGGGTTTGAAAGGTTGAGAGGTATTGGGGGGGGCTGCCAGAGCTGATTAACTGGGTCAGAAAGGCCAAACTTATAAGTTATAAAAGCAGCAGGAGCAGCAGGCTGCTGCTTCTATAAAATGAGCAGGACTTTTGCCGATTTGTAGAATGTGACTTTGGTGATGGATAGATGCAGGGGCTAGACAGATAAACTTGCTGCTAGGAGAAAGAAAGAAAGAATTTTGGTGACTGGAAGGTCACATAACTAGAAAAGAAGCAGTGTGGAGCTGACAAGTTAATATATTTGCTGTTAGCCTGACAACCTGTTACCGGTATAGAAGTTCCAAAAATACCAGTAACAGCAAATATATTGGAACACATCTAAGCAAGCTTACAGATATTTTGTGGTTTGTGTGTGTGTTGGGGGGTGTTAACTGGGCTAGGCAGCACAAAATTAAAGTATGAGGTAGCTGTTGTTAATCTGATTCAAAAAGCAAAACAAAAAAAACAGTTTGCTGATTTGTGTGGGGTTTTTTTGGGGGGGGCTAGCCTAGAAAGAAAACAAACATATCTGTTTGGGGGTAGTAATAAACTGTGTGGAACTGACTTCAGTAATTTGCTGCTAAGGGGGGGTCCATTAACAGCAAAGGGTGGTAACAGGTAACAACCAGTGTATTCAGAATCTTGAGAGAGCAGTGTAGGGCAGGTTGTGGGAAGGAGGGGAAGGGCTGTTGCCTGGACTTGAAGTGTCTGATACAGGTCAGACCCCCGCTGTCTTGGTGTGGTCACTTGTCCTCCAGTCCACTCTATCTAGAAAAAATAAAACCTAAAGAAACTCAGGATTAAGGGGAGTATTAAAAAAAGGAAAATCAATTTGCACTTTTGGTAGCCTTGGCTGTGTGTTGAGACTTGGACAGGCAGTGTGTAGGGGATGGGGTTTTCTACAGCCTAGAGAACCTCTATGAGGTTTAAGGAACAACATGGTCAGAGCTGCGCTGCACTGCACTGCACAGACACAGAGACAGAGCTTAGTACATCGAGCATGCCTGAGTTTAATTCCAGTAGCCTCCACTTGCTTGCATACTGTGTAACCCTCCCTGAGACTGAGCAAGTCACTACTTAACCTCCTTGCAAATAAACATTTTAGTTGGTGGTGTGACTCTGTTCTGAAATGAGGCAGGCAGAAGCAAGCACAGGCCTTCTGGGGAGGGGAGGGGCAGCTGCCTGAACTCAAACTGTTTGTGACATGCTGTCTTGTTGGTCCTCTTGTCCACCAAACTAAAAAATAAATAAAACCTACAGAAACTCAGTATGATTAGGGGATAATTAAAAAAAGGAAAATCCCAATTCAGTGCATAATTGCAGCACCTGGCAGCAGCAAAGAGCCCTCAAAGGCACTCTTGCATCCTCTGTAGCAGAGTACTGGTGGTGGCATACACATTCTAAATTGCTTCAAAAACACCTCAAAATGAATCACAAAGCATGAAAAATCCTATAGCTTCTGGGGACCTAGGCAGCCCCCAGACCCCCGGCCTTTCTTCCAATGCTCTGAGCACCCACAACATTTTTCAAAACTTGGCACCCCGTATGCACTGTTGCCTATGTTGTAACCCTTATTTTGTCAATTATGTTATTTGTAGCCTACTGCCGTGGAAACTCTGTAAACAAGCTTCTATCTCAAAGGTACTTTTAATTCTAGAAACAAATAAATAAATAAATATAAAATTAAAGTATTGGAAGTCCGGGGAACAACCTGGGAAGCTGTTAGCAGCTAAGCTTAGAGCTCAAGCCATGGAAAAGTACATTCCTGTTATTCACAATCTTCATGTGTGTAAATTGATGGCCCCAAAAGATATTAATCAAGCCTTCCAAGACTTTTATTCCTCCTTATACTTGTTTGAGGTAAACCCCTCTCTAAACCAATACACTGCCTTTTACTCCAATCTAAATCTACCACAGGTACCAGCCTAATACCTTCCTTCCCTCATAACCCCAATTCAGCCAGTTGAGGTGACCCAAGCCATTCAGAGCATGGCCAGAGGGAAGTCTCCAGGCCCAGATGGTTTCCCTACTTAATTTTACTACACATTCAGTGACTTTCTTGCCCTGAAACTAGCCTTAATGTTTAATGAAGCATGGGACGGGGGGGGCCGTCCTGCCATCTTTTTTGCAAGTGACTATTACTCTTATTCCTAAGAAAGGAAGGGATAGCATACTTTGTTCTCAGTTCCGTCCGTTAATGTGGATGCAAAAATCTTTGCAAAAATATCAGCTAAGTGAATGGAAACAATTATGCCATCCCTTATCCATCCAGATCAGGTAGGCTTCATCCCAGGGAGATTAGGATCTGACAATATTTGCAGAACTCTAGACCTTATCTGGGAAGCTGGCACTTTATCCCCAACCTGTTGCTGCCCTGTCGTAAGATGCAGAGAAGGCATTCAACAGGGTGGCATGGAAGTACTGATTTGATGCCCTGGGCAGATTCAGCTTTCCAGTATCCTTTATCTCCCTGGTACATCTCCTATACACCTCACCATCAGCAGCTGTTTTAACTAACTCAGTATTATCCCATTATTTTCCTCTTCACAGAGGAACTCAGCAGGGTTGACCCCTGTCCCCATTCCTGTTCCTTTTGGCTGTGGAACCACTGGCTTTAAAAATTAGGACTGATACTCATTTCCCAGGAATTGTGGTGGGATGCCTCCCCCATAAAATGTCATTTTTTGCTGATGAAGTGACATTATTTCTGGCCAATCCCTCTACCTCTCTATCAGCACTGCAGGAAATATTAGGGGGACTACTCCTTATTGTTGGGCTATAGACTGAATAGTACAAAATCACAGCTGCTCCCTCTCAATGAAACTTGCATTACTGACCTATTCTCAGTCTACCCCTATCAGTGATCTCTAGTTGGAGTAGTTTGTCTGGGTATCATGCTTAGGGCTACCATCTCAGCTACAGTGGCAGTTAACACACAGAGAATGTTAGGCACCCTGAACTCTGACCTACAATGCTGGAAATCCCATATTGTTTCTCTATGGATCGGGGGAGGGTCAACGCTTTGAAACTAATTGCACTTTTTATAATACAATATATCTTGACCAACTAACCAATCTCCCTACCTGGCGGTCTTTTTCAGAGACTCTTGGCCAAAATGTTCTCTTTTATCTAGTCAGGCAAACTGACAAAAATAAACTTTAAGACCCTACAGAATCACTGGGGAGAGGGAGGATTTGGGCTGCCTGATCTGAAGCTATTTCATGAACTCTCCATGATGCGTCAAGCTGTACTTAGCTATGCCCACATCTAGCAAGTCCAATTTCTGGGATGGACCTCCCTGGAGCTGACACAGGGTCAATTGCCAACACCTTATATTTCCAGGTTGGTCTCTCCACAAGACAGTATCTCCTTGTACGCACTACACTAGGCATATCTGGGCTAAATATAGTAAACAAATAGGTTGGAACCCCCAGATGGATCCCTCCAGACCATTGTGGCAAAACTCAGACTTGCTAATTGATGGCCATCCTATCCACTGGAGAGACTGGGAAGCCAGGGCCATTACTGTGCTAAGTGACCTTTACGACCCTCAATCAGGCTACCTTTACTCATTTGAAAACCTCCAGATCAGGTACCACCTTCCTCATGCCCACTTCTTGAGGTATCTGCATTTAAGAGATCTCCTCAAACACAAAGTCTCAAGGGACCTCACTCTCCCACAACCCCTGGCACTTGATTAATGGATTACCTCATTGCATGGTGCACAGCATCTCACGGACAAACCTAAAAATCTTCAACAACATGTTTTCCTCTCTCCTCCTTTGACAGGCCCCAAGGCAAAATGGGAACTCGAGCTGGGTTTTACAATTTCTTCTCAGGAGTGGGCCCAAGTCTGGTCAAATGCATACATGGCCTCGCATAAACATTAAGCAAAATTGTAACAATATAAAATCCTCCACAGGGCATACAGGATCCCTGCCTGGCTCTATAGGGTGGGTCTCCTGGATCACAGTGACTGTTGGAGATTCTTCTCCCTGCAGCCAACATTAACTCATATCCTTTGGACGTGTCCTACCCTTGACCACTACTGGGCAAACATATGGTCTATCTGTACTAAAGTGCTGACTGACCTAGGGATATGAGACCCACAACTAGTACTGCTAGGCTTGCCACATCTGGTCACTACCCTGTCCAAATTCCAGCACGTGTGTCTTAATGGGGCCTTGCCAGTTGCCAAATGAATAATTTTATGACACTGGGGGATCTGGACTAGCGATGCAGTGAAATTTAATTTTGGCAGCAAAATTCCAGCGAAATCATGAATTTTGCCCATCTAAATATTTTGAGAAATTCATGCATTTTACAGAATTTTTCACAGGTGTGAAATGCAAAATTCTGCCAGCAAAATTTAGAATTTGGACTGTGAAATGCGGAATTTCACCCATAATTGGTGGAATTTCACCTGCAGGTGGTGAAATTCCACATTTCACCAGTGAAATTCCTCATTTCACTGGTGGAATTTCGCATTTTGCACCCGCAAAAGATTTTGCGAAATGAAATTTTCCACTTCGCCATCTGTAATCTGGACCCTCCTTCATCTGAGAAATGTTTTAACTTACTTGCACTAACAACCCATTATGAAAGAACTGCATGTCAAATAGTTGACAGACTATTAGATTATCAGAAAATATGGGCTCCTTTTCTGACTGCTTTTCCAAGAATATTTTTTCAGAAAAAGCCTAATGGGTAAACCCTGATTAGCCTTTCCTCTAACCCTTAAATGATATCAGTTTCCTACCCAATGAATAGACAACTTCCTCATAAACAAGGTCATCTCTATACTTTCCAGATGGGCTGTTAGCCTCACTGTTGGGTTTCCCTCCCTACAGAGAGACCTGAACTTTCTTATGAGGGCATGTCTCAACACCTCCCCCGTGCCACATACTCATTTATTAGCTTAAAGAGACACATTCATGCCCAACAGGCATCACAGACTGAAAGTCCATGAAAGGCTCTTTCAAATGAGGTATTAGGCTCATCTGTAGTTGGAAGCGCCCCAGAGATACAGATGACTGAGTCTGTTCAGTATTAATACCACATTACAGCTATTTTTAGAATCTTGCGATGGCAGTGAAACATAGAAACATAGAATTTGATGGCAGATAAGGACCGCTTGGCCCACCTAGTCTGCCCATTTTCCTACCTAACAGATAAACTGCAGATCCTAGTTAACCAACAGCTTACTTCCTCCTACCCCCACTAGGACTGCCTTATGCCTGTCCCATGCATTCTTGAATTCCCCCACTGTTCTTGACTCCACGACCTCCTTAGGGAGGCTGTTCCATCATCCACAACCCTCTCTGTGAAAAAATACTTCCTCCACATTACCTCTGAGCCGTCCCCCTCTATCTTCAAATTGTGCCCCTTGTTCTTGCACATCTCTTTTCTGAGAAGATGCTACCCTCTTGGACTGTGTTGATTCCTTGAGGTACTTGAAAGTTTCTATCATGCCCCCTCTGCCTTCTTTCCTCAAGGGTATACATGTTAAGCTCCTTTAGTCTTTCTTCAGTATGACTTCTAGTGCAGACCCTGCACCATTTTGGTTGCCCTCCTCTGGACAGCCTCCACTCTATCTATGTCTTTGCAGAGATGGGGTCTCAGAACTGCACACAGTACTCAGATGGGGTCTCACCAACTGTCTGTACAGATGGATAACAACTTCCTGTTTCTACTCAGATGCCTCTTCTATGCATCCCAGTATCCCCCAGCCTTCCTTACTGCCTTCTCATATTGCTTGCCCACCTTTAGGTCATCTGATATAATTACCCTCAGGTCCCTTTCCATTTTTACTGTTGTCAGTATCTCACCCCTCATTGTGTACGCTTCCCCTGGGTTTTTGTTTCCCATGTGCATTACCTTGCACTTCTTTGCATTGAATCTGAGCTGCCATACATTTGACCATTCCTCCAACCTTGTCAAGTCCCTTCTCATCCTTTCCACTCCATCTTGTGTATCAACCCTGTTGCAGATCTTTGTGTCATCTGCAAAGAGACATACTTTTCCTTCCATAGAAGGATCACAGTGATGATCAAGCTGTGCTTAAGTCAGTGCAGTTAGGCACAGCATGTTTGTCAGTGACATCGTAATGTTCTAAAAATGGCTGTAATGTAGTAATAATACTGAACAGACTCGGTCATCTGTATCTCTGGGGTGCTTCCAGCTACAGATGAGCCCAATACCTCATTTGAAAGAGCTTTTCATGGGCTTTCAGACTGTGATGCCCACTAGGCTTGAATGTGTCTCTTTAATCATACTCCAGCTATAGTTCCCTGACTCCCCCAACATTTACCTTATTCTATCCCCTTAGAAGCTTGCAAATACATGGAGCCTTTCCTAGACTTCTCAACTTAAGTATTTTCTCCTCCTCCCCCACCCCCACCATGACAGTCACAAGTTCCTATTGTAACAGGGAACAAAATAATTGCATATTGTTTTCTCTGTTGACTAGAGTGGGCAAATTTCCATTATAGGTATTGTACAATTGCAGTACATTGTTCTAACCATGTTCTTAAAACAAATGAAGTCCAGTGTGCCCCCCCAAAAAATCTGCCCAAACAGGCCTGTAATGGAGGATTTTTTAATCTCTCATGTCCCCAATAGGGGCTCTAATTTATCAAACTTTGGCCAAAATGTGAACAAGCCAAATCACTCTGTCAAAGTGGCCCCAATCGGTTTGGTCCTGCACTTTATATAATGTAAAAAGTACCTTGCTGATCTGAGTTAGAGTCCTGCTGTTTCATTTTCTGTTTGCAAAGACAATACTCCAGCTTCCTTGTCTCACATTTATAAAGTACAGTCTGCTAGATGTGGCTGGGAGCAAATCACTAGGAAAGTAGTCACAGCTTCCCTAGAATTGGTCTAACCATGTTCTTCCCTACCTCCCAGCTGGTATTCCAAGGGCTTTGGTACTGCCAAGGACTTGTAATCTAAAACTTAAGCAGCTTCTTTGGTAGTCACTTAATGTTGTGTGTTTCTTCTTTAATAGCTTCGGGTTAAGTATACTCTTTATGTTGCCAAGTTCACTTACAGTTTAACATTGATGTGTTACTTTAACTATTATTCTAATAGGAGAGTCCTGACATAGGATAAGACAGCAATCATTTTGTTCTTGTATTAATAACTTACCAACCTCATGCTTTTCTAGTTACTACATACAGTACCCTTTCTGTATATCATTTTGTAATAGGATTCAGCCTAGTTGATAATTGTTTATTGTTGCTATGTGAAAAATCAGTAAACACTTTTATGGCAAAAAATAAATAAATACCCTATAGCACAGATTTTTTTGTAACGGAGTATACTCTGAACCTTTTAGTCTGTACAAATGGCAGGGATTTCCCCCTTTCCCCCACTTTTCAATCTGTTCCTTGAACCATTGATACTTGAAAATCAAACAGACCCCCATAATTTAGTTATTCATTTATTTAACCCCCATAATTTAGTTATTTATTTATTTAGAAATTGGTAACTGAGAAAGGCACACTGAGCCAAGACTCGTTTCCAGGTGCAAGCCAGAGGTATTGGGTATAGAAATCAAAAGTATTCAATACAACCTTTTCATCAATGCAGACAATATTCTGCTACATATCACCAGACCCAGTACCTCCCTGCCTTGTACCCTTCTGGAGATTGTAGATTTTGGCAAGATCTCTAATTATAACTTCACCTGGAAGAGATGGAGGTCATGCCATTGAACTATGGGGTATCTAAGAGAGAAATCACAGAGCTGGGCCCTAAATGACAAGCAGACAAATTAAAATGTTAGCAACTAAGAGACCCCAATACATGATTGTTCATAATCTAGACCCACTACTGAAATGAATGAACTAGACATATGTAGGTAGGCACACCTGTCCCTTACTGTTTGGGCCAAAATACATGTTATCAAAATGAATCTACTGCCAAATGTCCTCTACCCCTTAAGTATGATAACTGCCACAGTCCCCAAGAAATGGTTTGATATTTTGCAAAGTCTAATATCTAAGTTTATATGGACTGGAAAGGCAGTATGCAGAGCCTATCGTAAGCTAGTGGTTCCCAGACTCCTATGTGGCCTTAAACTCCTGAACCTTTACATATATTATATGGCTATCAATGGTAGTAAATTCCTGCAATGGCTCAGGGATACCCCCATCCCAAGATAGAAGCTATATCTCTCTATGGCTGCAAATCAAACAGGCATTATGTGCCAGGGTAGCTATAACCTCAAAGCCCTCATATTTACATATGCCAAAACACTGCTCAAGTGCCTGAAAGATACATCTATGGCATATTCAGTGCAAGCACATAATCAGTTGTGCAGGCTACTTAAGCTGCAGCCAACAGTTGACATGCTACAACCTCTAGTATGGAACCCTGTTTTCCACATGCTGGTAAACGCATAACTTATCCCTATTGACTGAGCTGGATATCAACAGAGTAGAATAACTCACCTTAGAAAACAGGCTTATAAGTTTACCACATAGAAACATAGAATTTGATGGCAGATAAGGACCGCTTGGCCCACTTAGTCTGTCCATTTCCCTACCTAACGGATAAGCTGCAGATCCTAGTTAACCAACAGCCTACTTCTTCCTACCCGCCACTATAATTGCCTTATGTCTGTCCCATGCATTCTTGAATTCCCCCACTGTTTTTGACTCTATGACCTCCTCAAGAAGGCTGTTATATGCATCTACAACCCTCTCTGTGAAGAAATAATTCCTCATATTACCTCTGAGCCATCTCCCCTCTATCTTCAAATTGTGCCCCCTTGTTCTTGCACATCTCTTTTTCTGAAAGATGATACCCTCTTGGACTTTGTTGATTCCCTTGAGGTATTTGAAAGTTTCTATCATGTCCCCCTTCTCCCTCCTTTCCTTGAGACAATACATCTTAAGCTCATTTAGTCTTTCTTCATATGTCTTCTGGTACAGACCCTGCACCATTTTGGTTGCCCTCCTCTGGACAACCTCCACCCAGTCTATGTCATTGCAGAGATGGGGTCACCAGAACTGTACACAGTACTCCAGATGTGGTCTTACCAACTGTCTGTACAGAGGACCAACAACTTCTTGTTTTCTACTGGTGATGCCTCTCCCTAGGCATCCCAGTATCCCCCCAGCCCTCCTTGCTGCCTTCCCACATTGCTGGCCCAACTTTAGGTCATCTGATATGACTACCCCCATATCCCTTTCCATTTTTGTTGTTGTCAGTATCTCACCCCCGACTGTGTACTCTTCCCCTGGATTTTTTGTTTCCCAGGTGCATTTATTTGCACTTCTTTGCGTTGAATCTAAGCTGCCATACATTTGACCATTCCTCCAACCTTGCCAAGTCCCTTTTTATCCTTTCCACCCCATCTTGAGTATCAACCCTGTTGCAGATCTTTGTGTCATCTGCAAAGAGACATACTTTTCCGTCCAGTCCCTCTGCAATGTCACTTATCAAGACATTAAAAAGGACCAGCTCCAGTACTGAACCCTGCGGTACCCCACTAGTAACCCCCCTTTCTTCACTGTGGACTCCATTTACTATTACCCTCTGTGTCCTGTTGTCCAGCCAGTGTTTTACCCAGGCTACCACCTCGGAACCCACTCCCAGGCTGGCTAATTTGTTTATTAATCTTCATGCGGGACTGTGTCAAATGCCTTGCTAAAGTCTAGGTAGGCCATGTCCACAGCCCCTCCCTGGTCTACTGCTTTGGTCACCCAGTCAAAGAAATCAATTAGATTTGTCTGACATGACCTTCCTGCTGTGAATCCATGCTGCCTTGGGTCCTGTGCCCCACTGGCCTCTAGGTACTCAACAATTCTTTCCTTCAGAAGTGATTCCATCTTTTTTCCTACCACTGAGGTCAAACTGACAGGTCTGTAGTTTTCTGCCTCTGTCTTGCTCCCACTTTTGTGAAGGGGAATCACATCCACCCTCCTCCAGTTCTCAGGTACCACACCATCCTCCCATGATTTATTAAAAAGGGTAGTCAGTGGTGTTACTAGTTCTTCCCTTAGTTATTTTAGAATTCTGGGGTGAATACCATCAGGCCCCATTGCTTTATCCACCTTCAGTTTTAAGAGTTCTTTCGGAACCCTTTCTTCTGTGAAAGGACTAATATCAACCCCCCTATCCAGAGTGCTTCTATTGACTGGATTAGGTATCTCCCTTGCTTTTCCATTGTGAATACTGAGCAGAAGTATTTGTTCAGTATCCCTGCTTTTTCACTGTCGCTCTCTGCCCAACTGCCTTCCTCTTTATTCAGCCTCAGTATCCCTGCCTTAGTCTTTCTTTGCTCCCTGATGTACCTATAAAAGGTTTTATTCCCCTTTCTTAACCAAGTTGGCTATCTTTTCCTCGGTTTGGGCCTTTGCTATTCTGACTACCTTCCCCACTACCTTCTGCTTTAACTGATACAGTTCTCTGTCCTACTCCTTCTATGTTTCCTTATACTTTCTGAATGCTATCTTTTTCTCCCTAACCTTCCCCGACACTTCTTTTGAGAACCATAGTGGTTTTTTCTTTCATTTTGATTTGTTTATTTGCTTCACACAAAGGCTTGTTGCCTCTGTGATGGCGGTTTTGATGTTTCCCCATTGTTGCTCCACTCCACCTTCTTGCCTGCTTGCTAGTGCTTTTCTGAGGCACTCTCCCATTTTGACAAAATCAGCCCTCCTAAGGTCCAGTACCTTCACTTTTGTATGGCTTGACTCTATAACTAAATTTATTGTGAACCACACTGTTTGGTGGTCGCTTGTTCCCAGATGGCTATCCAATTCAAGATCAGAGATCCTCCCTCCATCCCCATTTGAGAGTACCAGGTCTAAGATTACTCCCGCCTGAGTGGGTTCCAAAACTAACTGTCTGAGGCACGCCCCCTGTAGGGCATCAAAAATGGCCCTGCTCTTGGATGCAGCTGCAGCAAAGGTGCTTCAGTTAACATCTGGCATATTCAGGTCCCCCATCAGCAATATCTCCCCTTTCTCTGCCATCCTAAGGGTGCCTTCTACAATTTCCTTGTCCATTTCCTCCCCTGAGATGGGGGTTTGTATACAACCCCTGTGTGGATTGTGGTGTCATTTCCAATCTCCAGGGTGACCCACAGTGCCTCCTTTCCTCCCTGTTTACCCGTTAGTTCTGTTGCTTTGATCCCTTCCCTTACATAGAGAGCCACTCCTCCTCCTCCTCCTCTTCTTCCCTCCCTGTCCCTCCTGTAGATCGTGTACCCTGCTATGTTGACATCCCAGTCATGGTTCTCTGTGTACCATGTTTCTGTGACTGCCACAATATCCAGGCATTCTTCTTCCATCAAGGACACCATTTCGGGGAGCTTTTTACCTAGACTGCAGGCAGTACTACTCATTACCCTCCATTTTTTATGGCTTTATTTCTTTTTGCCCCATCCCTGTCCTTACTGCCTTTGTCTTTTTCTCCATTTACCCCAGCCCTTCTCCCTATCGACTGCTGTATCTTGGTGTTAACCTCATTAACTACCCTGATTTTATTTGGGGGGGCTAGGATTTCCCTTCTCCTTTTCAGTGCCTCCCCCCTTGGCTAGTTTAAATGCTTGCCAATGAAGCACTTAAACCTATCACCTAGGATCCTGGTCCCCCCCAGATAGATGCAGACCATCATGCCAGTATAGGCCTACATCCCTCCAGGTGGAGCCCCAGTCCCCAATGAAGCCAAAACCCTGAGATCTGCACCAGTTTTTCAACCAGTCATTGAATCTCATGGTGTGGAATGCCCTAGCCTCATCCATGCCATAGACAGGTAGCACTTCCATGAAAGCTACCATGTGTACTACTTGTCTAAGGCCCCTCCCCAACTCCACAAACTCCTGTTGCAATGTTCCGATCCCATTCTCAGCCAGGTCATTTGTCCCTAGGTGGATAATGACATCCAGCTCATTCCCCCTTGCAGCTGCTCCCACAATCCTGAGGACTGGTTTCCTGTCCCTCCAAGCCATGGCACCGGGCAAACACCTTACCTCCCTTTCCCCTCCCTCCCCCAGTTCTACCCCCTAACAATTGAGTCCCCCACCAGGAGTTGTTTCCTTCCCCTGTGGGGTCCTGTGCCACCCTCTTGTGGGTCTCCATTGTGGAGGTTCCCTGCATCCTCCTTGGTCTCCACTGCAGGTGCCTCCATAGAGGAACCATGCTCCACCAGAGTGGCGATTGAATTGTGGAGAGGCACAACTGGAGGGATGCACCTCTGTTCCACCACCCTCACCCTCCCTAAGCCCACCTTGGTCCAACCACTCCTCTTTCTTGTCAACCTCTAAGGTAGTGGCGGTGGCCTGGGTGGTCCCTGGATGGGGGGAGCAGGTTTCCTGAATCCTTGCCAGCTCAGCATGGAGACGAACAACCTCCTGCCTCAGACCAGAGAGGTGCCTGCAAATAGGGTAGCAATGCAGTCTCCAGAATGTCTCTCAGAAGACTGCTGCTCCACAGCCAGTTCATTGCACCACTCCCCTCATGTCTGTGTCCCTTCTTGTTACAGATGCTTTTCTTTTTTTTGTTTTTTGTTTTTGATTTAGTGTGTGCAAGCTTGTGAGTGTCTCTACCCCCTATTCAGTGTGCTGTGCCCTTAAGGATATGAACAGGTGTATGTTGTTAGCAGTTTTGGGGAAGTGATGTCAGAACCCCTGCTATAAAGGAAGTTCTGTACTTGGGGGGGCGGGGTGAGGTGAAGGGTGGGTGGGAGTAAACCTATGCCCTCCAGAAATAATCAACTACAACTCTGACCCTACACCCTGGGAGTGCCTTCCTTCCTTTCAGACACCTATTTCACAGAGGTTAAGTAACAGGTCCATGTTTAAGTAATGGTACCAGGTGCCTAATAATGCTGTCTTCCAGTTACTTCAGGTCACACACATCTTAACCAAACATTGTAGAGGTCACTCATGGGCATCAACTCATGGAAAGGTCATTATGCTTCCGGTGAAACAGATGTTACTACCACACCCAGAGCTCAGTTTTCAGAAAGTGATGCAGAGTTTGCATCAAGCCCTGCGTCGGACCTGTTTTTTGGCAGAGCTACAACTGATTTTAGTACATCGGGTACCATTGTGACAGTTTCCTCAATTTGTGGCTGCTTGCACCAAAGATTTGGCAGAAGTCCCATAAAAAGAGTCCCCCAAATGGCACAAGTAAGACCAGGGAAAATCTGGTCTAACTTGTGGCATTTTGGGCTTGGGACTGAAAATCCCAATTGAAGGTGGGGGAATGCTGCAAGCCCAGTTCGCCAAACGATTGGTACATTAGGGTCTTGTGGCATTCACAGGGCTTTGAAAATTGAGCCTCCAATCTCTAACCTCTACCAGGGTATTTATGACTTCGCCACAAATAAAGTAGATGGATTTGCACCTTACTCGACATGTGCCGTTCCTAAAACACATGGTGACTACAGCTGGGGCTAGATTTGGAAAGACTTCTAGAAACATATACAATTTGACACATGCAGACTGATGCAGCTAAAATTGCTCCCTAACATGTACTTTCCCCAATAAAAGTGCACAGAATGCACAAACCTAATACAGACATGTGCTCCAGATGTGGGGAGACTTCAAGAACCCTTGTGCACATATTATGGCATTGCCATAAAGTGCAACCATTATGGATGGAAATCAAAGAAAAGATAGATCCCCTATAGGGGCTGGAAGAAGCCTTTACCTTCAAAATTTACATCATACCTGACTATGGGCATAGACTGATTGGGACACAAAAAGTACCATATGGCCCTGATAGCAGCATGCGCTAAAATGATACTCCTGCACCACTGGTTGGACAAGGACATATCAGGCTAATAGGAATGCATGCAGAGCTCATGTTTGCCCTTAGAGCAGAAAAGTCTACAGCCAGCATAAACAATAGAATGAAAACCTATCAAAAAAAAACTGGGAAAGGACCCAAGTTCTTATGCAATTGGAACCCACAGATGCCTAACCAGGTGCCACAGGAGGGCCGATGGCAGGATAGAGGGGAAAGCAATACTGTACTGCAGGAATGTAACATACAGGTCCATGCTAAGGGACCTTCAATCTATGATGTATCTCTGTCTGTAAAATGCATTTACTTTGTGCTATGTATTAATGTAGTATTGTATACCCTTACATAAACACTGAATGCTCTGACTGCGGGAACATGTTGTGTCCTTGTGTTGTGTTTGTCCTGTGTATGTTTTGAGAAAATACAAAAAGTACATTTAATTTAGAAAAAATATATAGTTGCCGATGAAGCCTTAGGCAGGAGCACAAGTATCAGCAATTTTATTGCAACAGCACATGGCATAATCACCCACTTCCACAGGTCTGTGAAAGCAGTTGCCACACTGCAGACATTCCAGTAGTTATCAAAACTGCATCAACACTCCTTGATACTGGACATCATCACGAGATGGAATTTTACGTATTGCATGTTAGAAAGATTGGTGTCACAAAAAAAGGCTATACATGCGATGACTATGTCACATAACACTGGCAGAACTATTCACTGCTGGACAGGCATGGACCAGGGGTGTAGCCAGGGATTTCAGATCTGCACACCAAGTGAACTCACTGCTATCCCCCCTTGTTAGGGTGTGCTACCCATGGACCAGTGTTGTCACATACTTGCCCTACTTGACAGTGCTACCCAAGAACACAGCAGCAGCAGTGCCTCTATCAGTAAGGTCATCCTGGTGGTGCATATTTTCCACAGCATCACCAGTGAAACACTTTAGAATGATGGCTACTCTTCTGATTTTATGCAACTGGCACAGACATTGAACTGTGAGCTCAACAGGTGGGTTGGCAACATATTGAAAGATAGAAATATGTCACAGTTACAGTACTAGATCCTCATTTTAAGGATAACTTCCTCATTCAGGATCCCACTGTTTCTCAGGAGTATAAATAGCACATAATCAGAGAGGTGCAAGTGGCCCAAGCACTCTTGAAAGCTCTGCTTCATTCAGTACCACAGAGAAGCTGTCCTCAGGCTCAGAAACAGGTCTAATTTGTCAGCTTCTATACTGAAAGCTCCAGGAGTGTGTATATCTCTAGCACAGCAGGAGAGAATGAGCATCACTGGCACCATGTCAAAAATATTTGGACTCATTTAAAGGGGAACTGTCAGCACAAAGGGCCCCACACTCAAGTGTGGGGCTGGTCCTAATGTGCACATTCAGTTCAAAAACATTTTGGTTTACTACTGTTTAATGCAGTATAGTTGTTTTATTAGACTAATTTTGATTACTCCTAGGTTGACATCTTCTGTTACTACAAATCCCAGAATCCCTTGCAGCTGACATCAGAGCAGAAGGCAGCAGTGAGAGATTCAATAGCTTGCAGTGCATGTTAAAGCTTTTATAATCTCCAGTCAGATGTTTTCCAGATCTGCTTTTCTCCATGGGCTAAATGCAGTCATTTGTGATTATACTTAGCCCAGGGAGGCCAGTGGGACAAGCAAACAAAAGATCCAGGTGGCAGCGGTAGGGGAAGGAGAGTATTCTGTAGGATGCATAATCCTCTCCACCCCATCCAGTGTCCCACGACTTGGGCTCATTTCCAAACCCAGGTTACTTGCACCTCTGTAACAACAGCCCAGCTGCTTTGCTGATTATGAAAGAACATTACATACAGTACTGTTTATATCTATCTTTGCATGTCTCCCATTCCATTTTTCCATTCCTCCCTTACAGGACACAAATCTGTTGCATTAACCAGGCCAAAACATTACACCTATGTGAGACTGTACCAGTGGAGCAGGGTGGGTGGGATGGAGGAAGAAATGATGCCACTGGTTCAGCCTTCGCAGTGCAGCAGATCCACGCCTGCTGTGCGTGTAACACTAACAATATTATTCTAAATCTTCTGGGTTTTATCTATTAATGCCACCACTATGCCATTTACAGTTAAATTGTCCCTCTGATTTGACAATTTCATCATCATTCTGTTGCATGCCCCAGACCTCTGCCACTCTTCCTGTTGTAAAATGTCTCTATGTGACTCCTCTTCTCATTTCTTCATTATAATTCTCTTGCTGCCATTGCATGTCCCAGAGCACCACACTGTCAACAGTCATTCTTGCTGTTATCGTTGTCACTGACAAAACATAACACATACTGGCAGCTACATGGCCTTCACTGATTTTGAAAGACAGTCACTTACAGTATTGATTGTATCTATCTATGCACATCTTCCATTCCTCTCTTATAGGACAAACATTTGTTGCACTGACAAGGCCAATATCAGACCTGTATGAGACTGTACTAGTGGGGCAGGGTGGATGGGCTCGTACAGATGGCAGAATGAATGATGCCACTGGTTCACACCAGCCTTTTCAGTACAGCAGATCCAGACCTGCTGTGTAACATTAGTCCTGTGTTGTTCTAATGGTTGCACCAGTAATTATTACTATATATAAATTACACTTTTGGTTCTGATTCTACTTCTGGTTTGGTTCTGGTTCTGATTTGCCTAACCCGGCCCTACCAGGTAGAACTGGAAAATTTGACCTGCACACCCCTAGTGTCGAACCACACATCATGCATTAGGTCACAATGTATAAAGAAAACAAATTTCTCAAGGTAAGCTGGAGTTCCTTTCATGTTCCCATATTCCTTTGTAAACTCTGCCTCACACAGAATGCAGAGGAAGAGCACTGTAGCCAGCGTCCAACATGAGCACTGGGTCTTGCAGTAATGAAGTTAAAAGATCAGGAAAAAGTTCACAGGGTGTTAGATAGAGAGGAGGGGCGGTATTGGCAAGGAACATGACACAAAAGCCATTGGCAAGGAAAACACAGTGAGAGAAAAAACAAAAACAAAACAAGGGGCAGTGTTTTTCTTTATATAAGGCAACAAAGACATTACCTAAGAAGCAGTGCTGGAATGTAAACCTGCAACTAACATTTACGTGCATGATTCTGTTTACGAGTGCATTATCATTCTGACACACAGTGGCTTATTTTAGTCCAAAAAAAAGAACAGAGACTAGCAGTACACCCACAGCCTAAAAACAACACAAGGAAAAAGACGGTGCTGCAGTCCCATGCAAATAGCCTCTACAGAGTTAAAGAGACAAGATGAAATTCCCTGAAAGATTTTGCTGCTACAAATTTTATTTGTCAGTAAAGACATAAACATAAACTCTTCATGCATGGGCCAGTCACCTGCGCGGTGTAGTACCAGAGCTTTGCCAGCCAATGCTTCATCACAAATTTCCTAGAACTGAAATGATCTGTGTTTTGTGTTCTTAGATTTCTCTGACACCCCATATATTTCTGTACTCTAAGTAGGTTCCCTAACCCTTTGCTCAGGTGCCCTAATCCTTTGCTCACATCAGCTCCTGGTGGGAGATGGCAGCTGGACTAGACTTTCCACAGTTAATTTCTGTAAATGACTGGTGCCCTAACAGTGTATTTGTTTAGTAATGCAGGACAGCCCTAACAAGAGCAGCTATATGGGCTAGTAATGTACAGAACATTAGATTTCATGAACTGGGTGCTCAAAGCAGCCACACAGGTCTGCATTCCTCTAAGTAATAAAGGGGAAAAGGGCCAAAAGGTGACTCTGTAGCTCAAGAGGGGCCTAAGTCTACTGATCCTGACCAAAAACATATTTAACTGCTGGAAAGATATGGGTTGCTTTCATGCTAGACATGATTAAATATTGACCAACACTAACTAGAACTGAGAAGACCAAGGAGGGTCTCAGTGCTGGCAGGAGCTGCATACAATGCCAAAGCCTTCATCCAGTATATAAATGGAAACAGACAGGTGAAGGAGGGCACTGGGCCTCTTAATGTGGGGGTAGGGGTAACTATAAAAGAGCCAAGGACAATACCTGAGATAGTGCATGAATACTTTATTTCAGTGTTCACCAACATACACCAGTGGGGGGGGTGACGATAGGGGGAGGGAGCTCACTGGAAGGGTCCATGGCACCAAGTGTAGCCATGATGCAACATGTGAATTTCCCATTTGAACTCTTAACTGGCTAGGCAAAGACCAAGCTAGGAAATGTCCCAGGGACAGTTGGGATACACCCCAGAATTACAGTGTATCATAACACCGCCGCTGAGACCACTTGTACTGTTGTAAGAGTGGTCTCATGTGCATTCTTATGGTATGAAAACCGGGAACCAAAGGTGAGCAGTTCTGATACCCTAAGGATCTAAGTGACACCACTCTTACAACTGTAAGTATGGTCTCAGCAGCACTATTAATATATTATTGATTGAGCTTGATCAATAATATATCAGTTTGTTTTTAAATACTTAAACGTTCCCATTTCCAGGGCAGCTGCAAACGAGACACTCTTCACAAAATAAGAGTGTCTCATGCGCAGAGGAAAGGAGCACTCCAATTGGTCAGGCATGCTCTCTCAATCTATAATGGAGCTGAGGGAACAATTGGCAAGGTCACTTGCAGTAATCTTTCATGGGTCTGCATGGACAGGCATGGTGCTGGAGAACTGAAAGGTGACTATTGTGATCCCCATCTTCAAGATGGAGGCAAGGTCAGACCATGGATCAATGCCAGGCATGTCCTTGGAGGTTTCATCAAGAAAGGAATGATGGAGCACTTGGTCGAGGCCAAGGTTTTTGTTCCCTCCCACATGGCTTTATGAGAGACAGAGCATGCCAAGCCAGCTGGATCACATTCTTCCAAGGGGTGACCAGGAAGGTGGACAGGGGCAGGGCCATAGTTATTGTCTATCTGAACTACAGTAAGACCTTTGATACTATGGTGCATGACAAGCTTCTGGGTATAGTACACCAGTGTGGTGTATACAAGGCATACACAAAATAGTTTGCTAGCTGGCTTAGGGGCAGGAAGCAGAGTGTTGTTGTGGACGAGCACTACTCCAAGTGGAGAGGAGTACTAAGTGACATTCTCCGGGGATCAGTTTTTGGACCACTGCTGTTCAACAGTTTCACTAAAAATCTGGAAGCAGACATCTCCAGCAGGCTGCTTATGTTCACTGATGACACTATGCTGGCCTAGACTGTGGATTTCCTTGATGATGGCAACAAGCTAGGTGGCTGCTCAGATTTCTGGCATCTCAGAGTCAGTCAAATGTGAGGTGCTACACTTGAGGAGGAAAAACAGAGGTAGGAACAACACACTGTGTGGTGTTCCTCTTGCTGTAGTGGAGGAAGTAAAGGACCTGGGGGACATCATAGACAAAGGGTTGAAGCATGACAAGTAGTGTGCAGCTGCCATGAAAAAAGTAAATGGAATGTGGGAATGCATTACAAAGTTAGCAGAATGCTGGGATGCATTGCAAGGCTGGAAGAATACTGGAGTGTATTCCAAGGTTAGCAGAATGCTAGGGTGCATAACAAGGTCAGCAAAATGCTGGGGTGCATTACAAGGCCAGAAGAATGCTGGTGTGCATTACAAGATTAGCACAATGCTGGGGTGCTTCTTGGTGCCCCAGACGTTGTCTTCCCCCACTACATTTTTTGAGTACCTCCAAGTCCCAGACTTGCATGTGCATCAGGCTCCCTAGATCATCAATTTACTGAGTACGATCCTTATATATCCAGCATTCAGTTTACAATTGTTGACACTATGTGCTTCCTTGCTACCATTGCTGTACTACCCAGCTCAGTTGTCCATTTCATGGTAAAACTATGCATCAAACTCCTGCAACTGGTGATCCCCCGCACTGCCTGCCTCTCATACCCCTAATTAGAATCCCTCAGATAAGGCTGAGTGAAATTAGCAAATTCTAATTTAATGTAAGTTTCATGAAATTCCACAATTTTCATGATGACTCGTGGAATTTGCCTTTAAGCACAGATGATATTTTGCAATTATAGGCAGCAATTAATTAATACAATTGGCACACAGTCTCCTTTAAAGGTTTAAGAACCTGTCAAATGTAATGGTATTGCATTCTCTAGTTTTAAAGATTCAGGGGTTCATAGATTTGCAATTTACATTCATGCAAAATTTAATTTAAAAATGTTGTAAACATTTGACTACTTTTAATTCAGTCCCATTTAAAGCTGTAAATATGAACTATGTAAGAAATGACAATGTGGCATAGTAGTTTAAAAATTTCAAATCTGGTAAAATGTGGATATGTTGTTTTAAAATTAGAGGGAAATAACTGAAATTAAAATTTTGGTAACATCTTTGGCAGGCTATAACTCTGTCCCATTTGAAGCTAGAAATCTGAAACTATGTGCACATATAAATGTTCAGATAACATGCATACCTGTAAAATGTTATAACATTTCAATGAATACTATCAAAATTATACTAAAATAAAATCCAAATGTTGGCAAAATGTTTGGCTACTGATATCTCCGCTCCCTTTGAAGCTTGAGACTTATACTGTGGCACACATACCCATGTTGTATGCTACTCTAATTCCTGAAACTGCGGAGAAATTTGGATAAGTAATTTTAAAATGAGGTCAAAATAACTGAAAATTAAATTTTGATTAAATGTTTGGGCTGCCCAGAACTCTGCCCCCTTTCAAGCTATGACTCTGAAATTTGGCACATTTATGTGAGCCATAACTAGACACTTACATACCTAAGCTGGTGTCATTTGGATACACACTTTTAAAATCAGAGCAAACTAACTGAAATTTAAAATGTAATATTCTGCAGAATTTTCATGCAAATTCTCAAAATTCCATGGAACTGGAACGATAATTCTTTGGGTATGCCGTGGGCAGAATTTTTTATTCTGCACAGCTCTAGTAGGGGGAAATGAGATATATATTTGTGAGAAAGGAAAATAAGTGGGTGGCTCTAGGAGAAGAAAATGATACTAGGCAAGTTAAGACTAGAAGCTGGAAAACAAACAAGGTGACTGTTGGAAGGAGATACAGAGTAGGAGTGAATTAATTGAGCAGTCCTCAAGTAGGGTGTAATTAACTGGGCATAATAAAAAGGCTGCAAGGTAATAAATGGGGAGAATACAGAGATAGCTGCAGAAAAGGAAAATGGAAATGCTCACATACAGAAGCCAGAACACCCATGCTAGTATGCCACGCATGCTCCAAATGGAAGTGTGTGCTGGCATACCTACATGTGCAAACATACATTGCACACATGAAAATAAAGATATGTGAGGGAAGAACAGATTTCAGTGGTAATCCATAAGAGGACTAAAAGTTGTTAGTAGAAAATAAGTACAGTGCAATCCCATTTATCTGAACCCTGAACTACAAGAACTCCCGCCCTAACAAACTTCCCATTTGTTGCCTGCCCCTTTGACACTGCTCGATAAGCTCTTTTGCTCAGTTTCCTAATTAGTGTCTGATTGCTAACTTGCCTTGTCCTGCCAGCACCAACAGTAGTTTACTTACTTGTTTGCACACTCATCCTGTTTTTATGTTCACCATGCATGTATCAGCACAGTGAACATCTTGCTTTATTCGTGCCTTTTGAGGGGTGTGACATTGTCTCTCCAATGCAGAGCAGTATTTAAGGAGTGAGTCAGTACCACACCAATCATTATTCATGCTGATAATGGCAGAGTTTTGGCTTGCTGGAGAGAGAAGTCATGTACTTCAAAACAAAAAAATGGTCTGCCAGCATAGTGGTGGAGCTATTGCTTGTGACGCCAGTAACTTAGGTTTGGGAATGAGCCTAGGTTGTTGGAGGACCAGCCAAGGGAGAAGGATCAAGCATCCCAGGGATGCTGTCCTACTCCAAGGAGGGATAGCAGCCTCTCCCACTGTGATACTGCCACCTGGGTGATCACAGCTGGAGGTGCAGCTGGGAGCACCAAGATGGAGTGGAGGACATTGGCTGGGGTCTGGAGCGGTGGCACATCTCAGCATGTGCATGCTCCTTGGCCCCCCCACTGGTCCCTATCCTTGGGGGGAATGGGGCAGAAAATGGAAAATATACCCACATTCACTCCTGGTGATGGGTCCCAGTGCTAAGCCGATAGACTGACCCTGAAGAGCCAAAACAGGCATCCCAACATGATATGTGTACATAGAGAGGAAGCTGGGACTCTCTCCTTCCCCACCCGTGAGGGGGGCAAATCATGGCTGGATGGGGGCTGGTCCTTCCAGGTGGTCTGGAGGCACCACCAAGCCACAAGTACACCTTGGGAGACCCTGAGAGAAAGCAATGAGGTGCTGAGGGGGCTTAAAAACAGAAAATAAAAAAAAGCTGATCCAGTCCTGGGTCAGCTCTTTCCTTTGATCTGAGTAGCATATCTGTTCTGTCTGACCAGCCTGGAATTTCAAACATCCAGGGGCTCAGCATAGCTGTAACAGAAAATAATCGTGTGCATCTGTGTGTGTGTGTGTGTGTGTGTGTGTGTGTGTGTGTGTGTGTGTCTCTCTCTCTCTTTCTCTCTCTAGCTGTACTAATCATATTCAAATGTAAATAACTTTAAAACAAAAAATGATAACATGGTACTGTGAACACGAACGTTTTTCAGCACAAAAATATCTAAAAAATTAGTGGTGTTTTATTTATAGATGTAAAGAAAGGTTCTGCCAGCACTGGCTACTTACAGTTCATTTGCTTCAGTTTTTTTTGAATGAAAGTATATCCATAGACACAAAGTCGAAGCAGGAGCAAGAATGCTAAGGTGCCAAAAGCAGTGCTATTTTTATTTTCAAGTACTCGTACACAGCACTCCAACAGCTTCCATATAACTTCCCCTCTCTTACAACGAGCTTCCTAATGCATTTCTCACCCTCTGGCACTTAATCATAGGATAGCAATCTACTCCATACACCAACAATAAATACAAGAACCTTTAAAGTGACAATGCTTCTTAAAAAATGAAAACAATTACCAAGCATATAAAAAGTTTCACAAACATCACATATAGTTCACATACCAATTTGAAGAATCATTTTGGTTATTTATGGTTAATCTCACCATTTCCTGATATTGCGGCTATTAGTTATAATTTAAAACAGTTATATCCACATAATCACCAATATATCATACACTGCATTGTAAATTATTTCACTATTTCTTTTATATGTCTCTATTTTTACCAGTTCTGAAATATGCACAGATTTGTGTTCTCCTCATTTTTATACATGGTTTCCCTTGAGGGTCCACAATCAAACAAAGTCAGATTCCAGACAAAAAACCTAAAGGAAATAAAAAAGGAATAAAGGTTATGCTAATGTTTATTTAGATATAAACTACCACAATAAATTATTTTCCTTTATTTCAACAATATTAAAATCTAAGACAAGTTCTTGAAATAAAAATGCTGCTATATTGAGCCAAAGTATTGGGGGTTTGTGGGGGCTGTGTTTTGGAGGATACTTATTTCTTAAGGAAAGGCTTTAGGTCAATCCTCTCATTTAACCCTAGTTTTTCAAATGCTCCTGTAGTAAAAATCCAGTATTGTTCCCTTTTTAAAAGGACATTATTATAATCACCTCCCCTTGGGCTTCTTATTGCTTTTTCTATGCCCAATGCACCAGGGGTAGCCAGGAAACATGCCGGGGGCATGCCAGCACTACATGCCTTTCACTAAGGCATGTAGTGCTGTGCACTGAGGGGCTGTAGGAGATCGCCGGTTATGCTGGGGGGACCCTGCCATAACTGCTGTGCATGCTCTGCCCAGTGCACACAGCTGCCCCATCCCTGTTGTCTGGAATGCAAACCCCCCCACCTAAACACATGCCAGCCTTTATCCCAGTTGCTGTGTGACACACCCCACCCCAGCACACGTCAGCCCAGTCCCCATTGTAAGAAGGGCAACTCCCCTAACATATGCAAGCCCCATGACAAAGTAGATAAAGCACACACACCCTACAGATGACAGCCCCTGACCCGGTAATGTAATGCATACTCCCCAACCGCTTGACAACCCTGTCACTTGTGGAGATAGGCACAGTCCCCCACACTCCCATGACATGCCCAACTTGGGGTGAAGGCTAACCCCCCGCACACAGAGGCACTGGCAACTCCCACCCAGACCCCCAATCCTGGTGCCCTGCAGCTACATTGGTGGGCAGTCACTCACCCATGGCATTGACAACCTCCCCACCCCATACCTGTCAGTCAGCGCTGCAGCCCTGGATGGCCAGCAGCACAGCATTCTGCACACCTCCATGGCTGCTGGCCATCTAGGTGATGCTGGGAGTGCACTGTCATATATAGGTGATGTGCTCCCAGCATTACTTTAATGGCCAGTTGCTGTGGAGGTGTGCAGAGGGCTGTGCCACTGACAGGTATGGGGTGGGGGGTTGTCAGTGCCGTAGGTGGCTGGGGGTCCACTGCTCACCAATATAGCTGTGGGTGCACTGGGATCAGGGGTCTGGGTTGGGTTGCTGGGGCACCTTTGTGTGTGGGGGTGGCTGCACTCTATTGGGGTCAGATATGTAATGTGATGGTAGTGGGGAGGCTATGCCTATCTCCACCGGGGACAGGGCTGTCTTCTGTAGGGGGTGTGTGCTTTACCTACTACATGGAGGGGCTTGCATATGTTGGGGGGTTGCCCTTCTTACAACAGAAATCAGGCTGACATGTGCTGGGGCAGGGGGTGTCATACAGTACCCAGGGTACAGGTTGGTGTGTGTTTGGGGGGTTGCAGTCTGGACAATGGGGCAGCCACGTGTGGGTGGGGTGGGCAGTCGGGCATTGGGTGCTGGTGCTGCTGGATGGGACAGCCGAACACTGGGTGGGTGAGGTCTCAGGGGTGGATGTTGGGCAGGGAGGTCCATTGGACATAGGGGCAAGATGGCATGGGTCCTGGTGCCTGTGGGGGCCATTCATGCACCTGGACACATGCTGTCCCACACAAGTAATCCACTCTGTGACCCAAAAAGGGCATCCCATTGGATGCCTGCCTGGGTCTGCAACTCTGCCCCAGCCATCCTGTGGAGTCCTGTGTGCCGGGGTGCAGAGCTGCAGACAAGTGGCAGCCATTTGTGAATGCTGGCCTGTGTGCACCTGTCCACAAGTGTGGAGCTATGCAGGCAGGTATGCTCCTTTGGTGTGTACTTTCCACCCTGTCGTGCATAGCTCCCATTAAGCGTACAACAGTTTTGTACCCCCTCCTACCCTTCAGAAGGTGGGAGGTGGGAGCTATTTGAAAAGCAAGTTGCAGTTTAGTTAATCAGAGGAGAGGGATCCTCAGATTGTTTCTGACATCTGTGCTCCTGTACAGGTCACACTTGCTACTGGACAAAACTGACAAACAGTTTCTGATGCACTGGCTGCCCCCTCCAAGCCCCATCTAATCTGCCCATGCCTGTCTAGTTATGGGACTGTGCCCCCATCACAGCATTAGCCAGTTCCGTAGAGATCCATGGCCATGTCCCAACTCTGTTTACAGGCTGTCTCAGTCTGATATTTCCATGTGGCCCCTGCTGAGACACATAATAACCTTGCTTCATCACGGCAATTACTATTTCATAAGTGTAATGTAGCTACATCACTTGCTCATGTGCGTATACTCGCCACTCCCTATTCCTAGTTTGTCATGTTCGGGTGTTAGAAACAATCTCAGGATCTCATGTCCTTAGCATGTGCTTCCATGGCAGCATAGGTGCCTTCGGCACCTGAGTGAAGACATCCGCACTTCCCAGGTGGTTGATGGCACTCAGTTGCACCTCATGCCTCACAATCCACCTCACAACCCACCTGGAGAGTGCAGTAATTTAGCATTACCACCCACCCTGCCATGTGTTATTGTTTACTTACAATTTACAATATGATCCTATGGGAATTTTATATTGCACTTCCCAGGTGGTTGAAGGCACTCAGCTGTGCCTCATGCCTCACAATTCACCTGGGGCATGCAGCAGTTTGGCATTGCTGCACACCCTGCTGTGTGTTATTGCTTACTTACAATTTACAATGTGATCCTATGGAAATCATATACCTCAATTCCCAAGTGGTTGAAGGCACTCGACTGCACCTCATGCCTCACAACCCACCTGGGGTGTGCAGTAATTTAGCATTGTCACACACCCTGTCATGTGTTACTCCTTACTTACAATCTACAATGTGATGCTATGGGAATTTTTACCACGATTCCCAGATGGTGTGCAAGTGTGCATGTGTATCCATCACTACAGAAGCACTGGTCTACAGTCAGCGACTTCTATTACAGATGTCTAACTAATCTTAACTTAAAACAAACCCTAGCCAGAGCCGATATGGCTGCGGTGAGCTTCTGTGAAAGCTGCTGTCATGGGGCAAAAATTGCCATCGAATGCATGTGAATGCCACACGCAATGTGGCGGCCAGCGCCAATAGGGCTGTGAAGTGCTACCAAGTGATGTTAAGTTACATATGTGAGTAGAAATTGGTCAACATCCAGGTGTAACTTGGCCTGTGTTGGAGGTGGTGCACCAAATTTTCAACATGGCCTTTTCTGGACCCCTCCTCAGTGTCATTTTGTTCAATTGTCCCGAAAGGTGAATGAGCAGACCAAATGTGCTATTCTGTGCCACAGGTGTGAAAACACAATTTGGGCAGGTTGTGGAAAATGACAGCTGTACTGTTATGAAGGAGGTGTACAAAAATGGCAATGTTAAAAATGTGAAGTGAAAATATTAAAAATTAGCAACTTTAGGAGCGTGCATAGAAAGTGCACAATGCATGCTCATAATGCAGTCATTTTTTGGAATGTGGTCACCAAATTTTCAACATGGCCTTTTCTGGACCCCTCCTCATGAACAGTGCCAGTGTCATTTTGTTCAATTGCCTTGAAAGGTGATTGCACAGAGCAAACGTACTACTGTGCACCACAGGTGCGAAAACACATTTTGAGCAGGTTGTGGAAAATGACAGCTGTACTGGTTTGAAGGAGGTGTGCAAAAATGGCAGTGGTACAAATGTGGAGTAAAAATAATAAAAAGTAGTGGCGTTAGGATCGTGCATAGAAACTGCGCAGCACACGCTCATAACACAGTCATTTGTTGGTTTTGCACACTACCTATAATCGTATTTTTGGGACCCCACCATGAATGAGTGGCACTGTCATTTCATGAATCGGTCCTGAAAGGTGATTCTGCACAGTGACCACGAAATCACTTTTCAGGACTGAGTAACAAAATGACAGTGACATTTTTCATAATGTGGGGTCCCAAGAACCCCACGATGAAAATTTGGGTCAAAAATTAAAAAAACACATTTTGGCACACAGGGGTGGGCTCCCAATGTGCCACATGAATGGGGAAGGGGGTTGAACAGGATGCTGACATGAGGATTGGGCACCCTGATGTCGGGCATAACATGGGAAGGGGTGCAGCCAACGGGACAATGAGAAACTTTTTTCTAAGTTTCAAAGACCTACATTACAATATTTTCTGGGGTTGTACTACAGGAAATGGCATTGTGCCATTCCCAACATGGCGGTACCCATAGAACTGCGCATGCACATGAGTTGTACGCATGCGCAGTTCACGCATTGAAATGTGGAAGTAACAGCTGAAATAGTGTGGCTGTTATTCCATATCCCGATCATAGTGGCTTGGGTTTAAGCTCCACTGAGCTTTTGGAAAAATACTTCCAAAAGTCCAACGGAAGCTGTTGCAGGGTTTTAAATAATTGATTAGCAGTTTTTTTCTTGGGCCAGTACTAACTGTACAGAAAGCATTTATATAGGTTTTCTAGAAGTGTTATGTTTGCTAACCACAGTGAGGCAAGTGCTATGCATTTTCACAATGTTTTAGAACTTTTATGAGCAAAACGCTAATCAATTTTTAGAGTTAAATAAAACCCTGCTGTTGTGAGATTGGCTATTTTCAGCCAATGGAGCAGCAGCATGACCGGCCGTGGTGGAATGCTACCAACTGTTTTGCAGTTTCAGAAGGATCATTCCGAAACTCCAAAATGGAAACATTCCAAGGCCTGTTCCAGTAGCTCGTTTTTCTGAGCTGTTGCAAAACAGCTGCCGGCTCTGCCTACGAAGCCGTAAAAAGCAGTATATATACTTTTTTAACAGAAGATTACTTATTTTAAACCTCTGGCAGTGCGTCCTTTATTACCATTAACACCTCTGGGTTGTCCTACACTACAACATCAAAACTCACTTGCTCTTCTCCCTCTATAGTCCATGGCTTTCTTTACAGATATCTAAATCATCTTAAGTTAAAAAAGGCAGTTTACATACTTTTTTTAACACAAGATGCCTTATTTTTAATCCTCTGCCAGCAAGTCCTTTACCACCAGTCATACCACATAGTCAAGCAAAGCATCTAGTACTCCAGGGCTTCTATACCAATGGCGAACATCCAGCATTGACAAATGTTTGTTTACTTACTGTGCCTGTCAACAAGCCATGAGTGGAGTAAAAGGGAAAAGAAATGTCTTCATGCTGAAACAAAAACTGTGGATTCTGGAACAGCTAGAAAATGGGGGGGGGTGCTGTCTCTTTGGTTGCTGAACATGGTGTCAGCAAATCTACCATCAGTGATAGAAAAGAAGCTAAGGATAAACTAAGAGGTTTTGCCATGGCAATACAATGTTCATCAGGAACTGAGAAGTGCAAAAATATGCACTCTTGCAAGAACGATGAGAGGGATGAGGCTATTTATCTTTGGTTTTGTCAGGAGAAGGATAACCAGGAAACAACACAACAAATCAGTTTAAAAAGGGGAACAAAACAGGGATGTCCCCTTTCACCACTTCTATTTGCATTGGCAATTGAGCCTTTAGCAAATTTAGTACGAGAAAACAGAGACATAAAAGGAATTAAAATAGGATCGCATGAGATAAAAATATCATTATACGCTGATGATATTCTGTTATTCATTTTAAACCCTGATATAGCTGTAACCAAAGTAATAAATACTACTTTGGGCTTTGGAAAATTCTCAGGTTACAGAATAAACTGGACAAAATCAGAAATATTGACAAGCAACCCAAAGAAATACATGAATGTGGAAATAAGGTCAAAATTAAGAGTAACTAACCAAATAAAATATTTAGGGGTACTCTTAATAAATAATCTAAATAAACATACAGAGATAAATTGGAACCCACTAATACATAAAATTAAACAGGAGTTACGTAAATGGGAAAATTTACCATTGGTACTAATAGGAAGAATTCAAGTTTATTGTTTATTGTTTATTGAATACTAGGAATTAATACCTTTGAGCCAAGGCTCTTTTACAAAGGTTCCGTGTCAAATTAGGTACAAGCAATAAGGTTACAATGAGTGACACAAGTAAAGTACATTATGGAATGCTATATACATGGACAGAACAAATATCAAAAACATTAGTGCAGGGATAAGTAATTACCAGGTGAAACACTTTAATAATATCAATCAAATGAGGGGAGACAGGAAAGTAATGTGAGAGATAGGGCATATACATGAAAGGAAGGAGGAGCCAACCACAGGTAGTGGAAAGGAATCATCTACCAGGTCTTTGTCAGGTAAAGTGGGCTGGAGAGAAACAACTTAAATAGAGAGGAATTAGTCAAGGCAGTCACAGGAGTTGGAGGTGGCAAGGCGAGAGAATAGGCTAGATTTAAATGCACCTAAAGAGGTAGAGGAGGTAATAGAGGTGTTAAGTGCATTTAGCCAGGAGGGGGCATGATAGGCAAATGATCTCTGGCCCTGGGAAGTTCGGCAACGGGGGACCTGAAGGGGCTGATTTTCTGATCTTCTGGTGGGTCGAACACTTGTGTTCTGGCACAAGTGTTCGACCCACCATGAACATGTTACTGAAGATACTGTACATACTGTATGTCAGTCTTTACTATTAATTATACAGAAACAAAAGTTTACAGAACTAGATACAATAATTTGGAAATTTATATGGAAGTAGGTAAAGCTAGACTATCATTAGAAAAAGTAAAAGCTAATTATGACCAGGTAGGTTTAAAACGTTCCAACTTTACCTAGTACCAACAAGCAGCTATAATAAACTAAAATATAGAATATTATGAAGAAGACTCGCCTTGGTGGGTAGAAGTAGAATTTATCCAAAACACATAAAATAAATCTTACAATAAAAAAATATAATCTGCTATACCAACATAGAAATAAGAAGAAAATCTAGCTGGTTAGTTACCCATGCACACAAGCAACTATTAGAGCATGGCAAAAATTATCATAAAACCACAAAAGAAAATTTAAGAATTAATATATACACTCCAATAAGACTAAAGATAGAAAGCAGGAGTAAAATAGTAAAATCAATAGAGTCATATAACCCCTGGGGTATAAAAGGGATTATCCAAATCGAAGACCTATATATAGATGAATGGTTTTCCACCTTTCAGGAATTACAGAGAGAAAATAATTTGAGAGAAACAGATCAATTCTTTTATCTAAGAACTAAAGCTATACTAAGTAAAGAATTAGGAAAGAATCTACATAAGCCAAAGAAGACATCAGTACAGGAACTGATAGTGAAAAAAGGAAAAACATTATATCTAAAATACATATATATATAAAATTATTGGGAATGAAAAAGGGAACTCAGATAAATAAAAAAAGAGTTGGGAGAAAGAACTTGGATATGATTTGACTGAAGATAAGTGGAAAGAAAAAAAGCAGACAAAATATGAAATTCAATTTAATATATTTCATAAGGTATATGTCACCCCATTACTCCTGAACAAAATGAATCCAGTCATATCACTGCTCTGCAATAGATGTTGAACATACCAAGGAAACCTCACACAAGTGGTTGCATCATGTAAATATATAAAATCATTGAGGAAAAAGGTAATTGAAGCACTCATTAAAATTCCTGGAATCAATTTAAAATATGAAGCAGAACTATGTGTATTAGGTACATTTATTTTATTTTATTTATTTATTTATTTCAATCTAGGATTACTATATCTTTGAGCTAGGCTCTTTTACAAAGGTTCCACGTCAGTGTGTGCAACAGTCATCATTTTTAGTTACAAACATATAGTGATTGACTTACAGACATGCAATAACCAGTACAAAGACTTGAGCTATGAGCAAGACAAGGGAAGGGGGGTTGGATGGTGGGGAAGTGAGGGTAGGAGATCGAGGGGGAAGGAGGTGTGGGGTAGGGGAGTATGGGAGGTGTTTGGGGAGGGGGCAGGAGTGGAGATACAGGGGGGAGGTGGGCGATGGTGGGAGACAGTGCAGCCAGGGGGCCTTGTCGAGGGAATATGACAGGTAAGGTGCTAGGGGTGCAAAGACTGCTTGTAAATGCTGGGTGCTGGGGCATTTGCAGCTGGAATGATGGAAATGTTAAGATGGACAATCACAGGATACAAGCAGTGAGAGGCGCATCATTAAAACAAATTATAAAAGAAGGACTATTATGAAAAATAATAAATATGACTCTAGTGAATGTCAGGCGATGTATCGCTAGACAGTGGAAAGATGCACACCCACCAGAATATGCTCTATGGGAGAATTTATTCCTGGAGTGTATACAACTGGAAAGAATCCAATGCATGTATTCGATAAAATATGAGCTCCAATTCAAACTCTGATAACAGAACATAAAATACAGAAACCCAAAGATAAAAAGTGAAGATTTTAAAAGGGGAGGGAGGAAAACAGGTTAGAAAGAGGGTTAGGATAGGAAAGTTAGAGTTAGCTGGGGGGGGTAGCTAATATAGAAGGTAAGGATGAATTTGCCAGATGTAAGAGGGTAACTCCTCTGAACACAGAGGAAGATTTAACCCCGTGATATAACACAGGCAATAAATGAACCTTGTGTATAAATAATTAAAAAATAAGAAAAATAAAAACCTTCACATAAACATAGCTCTAAACATGTATTTATTAATGTATTTATTTTTATTAGGATTAATACTTTTGAGTCAGAGACTCATTTTCAAAGGTTCCAAGTCAAGGACAAAACAGTACAATACTATACAATATAATACAGATAGCAGAGATCACAGGGTAGGCAACATGAAATCAATATAGTGTCACATGAGGTTCAAGACTTGTTAGTTTCAGGTACAACTTAACAATAGATAAAGTGCATTACATCATTTGTTGCAGGGTAGGGTTAGCCAGGTAAGAAATAACATGTCAGCATACCTCTCAACTGTACCACATTATGAGGAACGTTCCTCATTTTACTTCACAAAAGCTCCCTGTTCGACATTGTGAGGACTTGTTCCACATTCAAAGTCAACATTTTAAAGCAAAAATCCATAGTAAATTATGCAAAAAATATATTATTCAATTAATAACAGACTTTCTGAACATAAATGCAACATTTTAACAATGTTTTGAGCTTCTTAGGTAAAGATTTGATTAAGTGTTCCACATTTTGCCAATTTGTTCCACATTTTGACAAGCAGTGTTCCACATTTGCGGGACAAAAGGTTGAGAGGTATGCATGTCAGCAATATGGCAATCTTATGGCAGGGGGGTGATGGGGAGGGGGGTAAGCAACCAGAGTGGTGTTGTCAAAATGGAGGCAGTGTGGGTAGAGAAAAATGAGAAGGGGTAAGGTGGTGGAGGGTTGTAAGTCGATTTATGGGAGGATTGGGGGAAAGGGGGTAGTAGAGAAAGGCAAGTAAATCAAGAGTGTCGGTAGATCATTTGTGTGCACAGTTACAGTTATTGGAATTAAGCACAAGGTGTGAATGTTATGGTTAATTTAATGTTTTATGAGTAATTTGTATAGAATGAAAGGATCTATGTAGAGGTGCTTATTATTTATTGTTATTAATATCTCTGTGATTGTGTTGTTATATTATTTTGTTTTTAATTAATGTTATATGGAATATGCAGTAACAGGAGCATCTTGTAAATAGGACTTTGTCCTAATGATGTAAATAATGTCAACAATTCCTGTATAAAAATAAAGGTTTTTACTACTTTTACTTACAGGTAGATACACTCTTTAGATGGGACCGTAGCCCTCTTTTGAACTGGCTCAGCTTTGTGCCTCCTGCCAGCATGTTGGGTAGCTCATTAAGCCATTTGGGGCCATTAAAGGTAATGGATTTCTGGGCCAAAGATGTGCGGTTGAAAGGGACTTGGAGTCCTCCTTTTGACGTGCTTCTGGTTTGTTTTGTTTGCACTGCCTTCTTGAACAGACTACTTAGCGATTCCGGCATGAGGCCTAGTTATACTTTTTTTTATGATCAGGCAGGTTTGGTATTGGGCTCTTAAGTGCAGAGGGAGCCAGCCAGTCTCGGAGTAGAGGACACAGGTGTGAGTCCACCGATCTGCCCCAAGTGCCAGACAACAAGCCCTGTTAATGAGTGTTTTTATCCTGTTTAGGGCAGTGTCTGACCCTGCTATGTATACTGGTAACCCATAGTCAATGGATGACAATACAGTGCTGCCTGTGGCTAATTTGAGGGCCGCAGGTGTCATTGAGTGCTTGTTTCTATGGAGGATGCCCAGTTTCATGTTGGCAGTTTTGACAACTTGATCAATGCGGTGGGAGAAATTGAGAGTGTCGTCTAGGTAAACACCCAGATATTTAAACGAGGAGACTTGTTCTAGTGTGTCACCTTTAAGGTTCTGAATTCGAAGTGTGCAGAAATTCCTTTTGTTCTGAGGGATCGTGAACAGCATGCTTTTGTGTTTTTTTATGGTTTAGTAGCAGTTTGTGTTGGCAGAACTAGGTTTCGAGTTTGTGGAAGCCGTCGAGTAAGCCTTCCTTGATGGCAGAAGGATCCCTGCCTGGGGAACCGATATAACGGCATCATCTGCATATAATACGATGCTTGCTGTGCAGGCTTCAGGGAGGCAGTTAATGAACAGGCTGAAAAGGAGTGGTCCAAGTATGGACCCTTGAGGTACTCCAAGGGCCACTACCTTTAGGTCTGAGAGTGAATCGCCGATTCAAACTCGTTGAGTTCTTTGCGACAGATAGCTGCGAAACCAGGTGACTGTATCTGGGGCCAGACCCGTAGATAGCAGTGCATTTAGTAATAGCTGGTGGTTAACTAAGTCAAACGCTTTTGTGAGGTCAATGAAAACTGACCCCACCGCCATCCCTTGGTCATGGGCGTCATAGAGCTGGGTGGTGTAATACACCAGTGCGGTGATGGTAGACTGTTTTTTTGCGAAAACCATGCTGACAGTGGCAGAGTAATTTATGCCTGTTGAGGAAGTCAGTGAGCTGTTCAGAGACTATTTTCTCGAGTGCTTTGGAGAGGGGTGGGAGGATTGAGATTGGCCTATAGTTGGCGGTGAGTGTTTTATCTCCAGATTTGAAAACTGATGTAACCAGCACCGATTTCCATGCGTCTGGGAACATGCCCAATCTAAGAGAGGCATTAAAAACCTTGGTAATTGGGGCTGCTAGCTCATCAAGTGTTAGGGCAACCAGCTTCATATCAGTTAGATCACTTCCCATTCTGGTCTTACCAGGGGCCCTCTTTACATGCTTGATGATCTCGGAAATCGTAATTTGCCTGAAATAGAAAGATGGCATCCCATCCCTCGCTGAGGAGGGTACGGTGTTGCCGTGCAGCTGTTCCTTTAAAATCCTCCTCATTTAAAATCCATGCACAGTGAAATAAATATATCTGTTACACTGCCTATAGCAACTATTCCTTTAAAATCCTGCTCTTTTAAATTCTGTGCACAGCAAAGTAGATGTATCTGCTACACTGTTTCTACTTTTGTTACACAGCGTCAAACAGCAAACGAAACATACCTGAAACACTTTCTTCTTATGAAACTGTGATGGGACTGTAGCACAACAGTGTCTCTTATTGCAGTAAATTTTCCTTCTCACTGCTTGTTACCTGTGAGCTGATTTTACTTGTTGTAATAGTTAGAGTTCACAGGTCCATCGATAGTGAAGTGCTTAATTTACTGTTACATTTTTTTTTTAACTCAGCCAGTCTTCAAAGACTTTCACAGCCCATGCTGTGCTCTTCTGAGTTTTTTTCTCATCGTTTTGCTGCTCCAGAAGGTATAGATCCATTCTACCCAGTGGTATGTGCCTACTCACATTTTCAACACGTTTTTCTTTGATTTCACTTTTTATTGTGTTTCTTCTTGTCTTTCTAGGAGGTTCACCTCCTGGAAAAGTATCATTTAACCACTGATTCACAGTGACCTGGCAAAAAAAAACAAGAACTGACCTCCATAATATTGCTGGTGTTTTCTTCCTTACTTGCAGATGTGGAAACCATGCCTCCTTTTCCCTTTGTTCTTTCTGTATGTGGAAATCATGCCTAGAGTTTCCCTTTGTTCTTTCTGTCTCTGTGGAGGGATATTGATTCAGGGACATTCACAAGACTTTTTCTCAGTGAAGTAGTTTTGGCATCCAACTGTGGATTAAATAGGAGATTTAATTCATGATCTGGTGATGGTCTTTGACCAATTAGGTTTCCTCCTTTTTCCAACCCATGTTATAGAGCAGAATCCCTAGCCCTCAAGCAGATCTATAATGTGAATGAAACCAGGTTGTGCTGGTGCTGTCTCCCAGATAAAAACCTGGTACCTGAGGCTGAAAAAGATGCTTCTGGTTTTGAAAAATAGAAGGACCATGTAACAAGTCTGGCATGTGTAAATGCTAGCAATACTCACAAATTATAGTCACCCCTGATAGGCAAATCAAAGGAACCTAGGTATTTCAAGCATGTGAACATGTCTAGTTTGCCTGTGCGATATGCCAGTCAAAGAAATGCCTGGATGGGCAGCATGATTCTTACTAAATGGTTAAAAGACAACTTTGTCCAGAGTGTGAAGTGCTACCCATCCAATCAAGATTTGCCTTGCAATGATGTCTTATTGCTAGACAACCCTCCGGCACATACCGAAATGCTGGTGCTCAGAACCAGAGATGGCAACATCAGATGTCTGTTTCTGTCTCCCAACACAATGTCTAAACTTCAACACAGAGAATACTGGAAATCTTCAAATGCCAGTACAGAAAGCATCTACTGCAGGTGGTTCTCTCTGATATGAACTAGGACATGACATGTCAGGAGACTGTGAAATCAATCACCCCTCTTAAAGGCCTCCACCAAGGGAACCCTCAAAAGGGGCCTAAAAACTTATCTATTTCAGCAGGCATTCAGGGTGATCGCTTAACATCTAAAACCCCTCTTAGTTGTTTATTCATTGTTAATCTCTTTTTCTAATATATCTACTTATGATCTAGTTTTATATCAACATAGAATTATGCCCTACTGTCTGTAATGGTGCCCTGAGCCTCCGGGGAATGGCACCACAAATAAATACTACTACTACACGTTAGTCGCTCTCTGTTTTATCTCCTTCTGTGGTTGTGTACATGTGGATTTGGTTAATGATAGAATTATCTGTTATGAATGCATGTGTGGACAAAACAATCAGAACCAGTACCAATACATTCCAAGGCATTTCACAGGTTGTGGGTATAGATGGACTGATCAGGCAGTGAGGCAGATGTAGTTCAAAACAAAATAATGTTTATTCTTCACAGCAGAACAATAATAGGCAAAAGAAACGAACTTAGGTGACAAAATAAAAGGAGGCAAATCAAGATCCAGGCTATATACATACATCAACTGGAAAATGCTAGTTGAGCTCTCTGCAACTATCTGCAGCTATCTCAGCAGTCTCCAACTGTCGGCTATCTCATCTGACTAGCTCTGCTATGAGCTCTCATTATATAGGGTTTTGTGACCATGTGATGGGCTAGCTCTATCCATCTGCGCACATTTTACCTTTAAAGTCATTATTTACAATATATTTTTCAACAAACAAGACATCATATACATTCTTTCATTCTAATGTACATTTTAAGGCAGTCAAATCACAATAACAGTTTTGAGCACCAAATAAAGTTCTTTGTACTGTTACCCTAAGCACCTCCCCAGGCCACTTCCTGTATAAATATAGCAGGGAAAAGGCCGGCCTGCTCTAAAGAGAGATGGAGCTGGGAGGGGCTGCATCTTCAGGCAGGGCTACACTCTGAGAAATGACACTAATAGGTACATTTTTGCTTTTTAATTCCCTGTTCCCACATTTTAGCTCAGGAGTGTTCCTTAATGCTTATGTATACTATTTCTTGCTTATTTTGCTGCTTTTAGGGAGCTGTGCTCCAAACACTGTTTTTAAAGGAGAACAATGGTGCTCCTAACTGCCACTTTGCACCCAAGAAACATAGCTTGAGAAGCTGCACTGCTGGGGAAAGGATAACAACAAACCTCAACCTCCAGGCAGTGGTTTCTCTTCAATTTAGAGCCCATGCTGCTTGCTAGTGCAGCAAAAGGGCTTTGTCTAGCTGTTGCATTATATTTTGTACCCTTTATAGTACTCCACAGTCAACACCAGTGAGTATTTCTCGTCCATCCTATAGGTTGATGAACGATCCAATCAAATCAAAGGTGGGCGAAGACATCCCTCTACCCTCATCAGACTATCTCCAGTTCAATTCGTGCATCAGGATAGGTTGGTCACGTCCTCACTGTTCCCAACAACAACTGTACAGGTAATGTAAAAAAATTTCTTTCTTTTCAATTGCAATAGCTCTAAAAAGCAACCTGAAAGATAGCAAGATCAGCTACTAGCTGCACTCAGCTTAACCTCAATGTCTATTTCTTTCGACGGCTATTTCCTTTAAAGCACAGTGAGGCAGAAAGCAACTTTACTAAAATTCTCAGGAGATCAGAACCTCCTCTTGTAGCAGGTCCAGATCACTTGACGACTCACAGCAATCATGGCTAGGGTCCCTCCTGTAGCGACCCCAGCCTACATTCCATCAGCAGCTAAATCTATCCTGTGTAACTGCTAACCTCCCTCCCCCCCCCCAGCAACCTCCACTTATCAGCAGCAGTCTCCCTGGACTAGAATCTCGCCGTCTAGACTACTGCACAACAATAGCAGTCTCTCTGGGCAGGAATCCCCTCCAGTAGTGATTCCTGCCCAGGGTTGTGGAACACAGCTCCTTGAGGCACCTCCAGCAGCAGCCTCCCAAAGCACTAGCCCTTTCTCCCAACAGGCTCCACAGAAGGCTCGCATCTCCTGCTCCACCCTCTGTGCAGCAAGACTGCTGAGCTCCGATCAGGCAGAGGCAAGAATTCCTCACTACAATGCTTGTTCACATACCTGAGGAGGTGCAGGAACTTTCCTCTCAATCTCTCTCCAAGGGTGTTCCTCACAGGCCTCCATTGCCCTAGCAGTCGGCTTTCCCACCTTTTCTTTGGGCATTGTCCACTACTCTACTATTACTCCTCAGCAGTGCAACCTCCTTTGTTCTCGGGGGGCCATAAAACAGTCCCCCACCCCCCGGGACAGCAATCAGTCATGCTTCCTCACTCTGTTACTTGGACAAAACAAGCCCCATGATGCTCAGCGACCCTTCCCAGACCCACAATCTCGCTGCAGTTCTTGTGGGATTGCGCGGGCCATTTTATTGCATCCAGCTCTCAAAAACTACGGGAGTTTATCGTGAGATCTCACGGACACCATCTTGCCTGGGTATTACACCCATTACATGCCTGATAGAACTGTCCTTTTGTCCCCAAACGAAAACAGCAAATAAAGTCACAGGAATCTGTAATTTAATTATGTGGCCTGCTGCATTAGGAGGTCCCTTCCTAATGCAATTTTTTCTTGATTCCTCCAGTTATCACCACATCATGAGAAAATGCAGGGAGTGCGGAGTGTCATTCACACTCATAGAGGAAGATGATGAAACATGTGCGGTGTGTATCATTAGTGTGCACAGGGGCACAGCACAGACGGAAGATGAGGACTCCATCATGGAATCCCACCCCCACCCACCACTCCTATCACTTTGGATGCCAATCAGGCTCAGTTACTATTCCAGTTGCTGGAATGTATGAAAGCAGGTGAACCCATTACCACAGCACCACAGAAAGCCACTGACAAGGGAAACACAAAAAAACGCCCCAGACTGGATACGGACAGCATCACGGCCGACAACTCGACCAAACCCGACGAGGGCACTTCGGACAAGTCAACCTGAATGCGCCATGGGGAGAACATTGATGAACTAATCACAATGGTATGGGTGGCACTCAAGATATCACAGCAGCCCGCACAACCCTTCATGTCTGAGGACCCTCTACTCTCTTTGGGCAAGCCAGATGAGAAAATACACTTCCCGTCCTGTCAGGCTCTCAACACCCTTCTTGCAAAGGAATACGAGGCACCTGGTCAGACCAGAATGTCCAAAAAGAGCATGATAAACAGGTGGCACCCCATTAGTCAAGAAAAAAATGATCACTGGGGTAAATCTCCTAAGGTGGACCAACCGGTCTCACAGCAATCCAAACACACTACCATCCCAATTGAAAGTACGGCAGTGCTCAAAGACCCGATGGATAAAAAGATAGAGCAATAGTTCTCAGACCTTGTCACAGTGAGCCTCCCCAAATCCATGGGAAAGATTTTGAGCCTCCCCCAAACATTGAAATAATCTTGGGCCTCCCCAAAGAAAAATAACATACGGTACTTTGCGCAGTACACCATGAATAAACTGAAACCACTTTGAGTACTTGGCTCATGTTCAGTTCCTTGTCTTATACTGACGTGGAACCTTTGAAAAAGAGCTCCTGTGCTCAAAGGTGTCATCTGGATAACAAATAAATAAAATAAACAAATATTATTATTCAGCTTATTGTAAACCTCCCCCCCCCAGGCCAGCCTACTTGCTCCGCTATTTTCATTCTTGAACCATTGTTACCCCTTGTTGCAATACCGTCATGGGTCAAACTACTTTCTCTGTTTCCTCTCTATATGAAATAACCTTCCTACATACTTTGCCTCTCCCTCCATCCCTGCTCCTAAGCAACTAGTCGGGATTACTTTGCTCCTTCCTGCTGTTGCTCTCAGCACTTCCATGCTCAACCCTTGTATTTGGGCTGTTCTGCCATCAGACCTAGAGTTGATCAATTACCAGCACTTCGTTATTAGTTTATTGTTCATATTTGTTTGCCCTATTGTTCACTGTGTATTTCTTGATTGTTTTGCAGTTGCCTTTTGAAATGTATTCACTACTCACCTTCCTCTGGTACATCTGAAATGAGCCTTGGCTCATTCACCTTCCCTTGTCACCTATTAATAAATAAATACATAAAATTCACCTACTGTTATTCTCTTTCAGTTTGCTTTATCCCTTCACATATATAAAACTCAAAATTTAAATACAGTACTTTTTCAGACTTGCTTGAGCCTCCCCTGGAACAGGTTGGGGCCTCCCCAGGGAGGCTGGCCTCACCATTTGAGAACCCCTGAGATAGAGGAACACCTCTGGAAAATTCACAAAGAAGCTTGCATGGCTCGCTCAGCAGACACCACCATGTGGTTCACCTGCAGGGCCCTCCATAGATGGCTAGACATTCTCACTGAGAATATCCCCAAGGATTCCCCCCCAAGTGGATGCAGTGGAGTGTGCCATTCAAGCTGTGAATTACATCATGGACGCATCTTCCAACATCTTCAGGTTTGGCACTCGTACCACTGTACTGGCCAATAGAGCCAGAAGAGCCCTGTGGCTAAAACTATAGCAGGCGGACAATGAATCCAAAACCACCCTTCTTAAACTACCCTTTTCGGAGAAGGCCTAACCCCATACCTCAAACAAAGGGGGGGGGGACACAGACACAGGGAGACAAGGACATCTATCTCCCCACAGACAGAACTTATCATCCCAAAAGGAAGTTTTTCAAACACAAACCACAGACATACCATTCCCAGACCACAGTGCAATGGCCCCAAAGACCACGCTTCCAGCACAAGGCATACAACAACAAACCAAGAGGTAATTCAGGAGGCCAGTACTCCAATGGAGGGCAAAAACCCAATTTCAAGCTACAGGGTAACAAAAAATGAAGGCGAGTGGGCCCACGCAAAATTACCTCTGGCAGGGAGGCTGAGGTGGTTTGCACAACAATAGACCCACACAACATCCAACAAATGGGTGCTGGAACTAGTTACCAAGGGCTATGTGATTGAGTTCAACAGCAAGCCCATAAGACACAGACCATATCTATCACCGACACCAAGGGACCCGCTCAAGGTGCAGTGTTGCGCAATGCAATACAGGACTTACTTAGTGATGTGGCTATCACGCAAGACCCCACAGAGGAACAGGACACGGGTATATTCCTTGTTCTTTGTCATCCCAAAGAAGACAGGTGGAATGCGACTCGTACTGGACCCCAAGTATCTCAACCAGAACGTCACTTACAAGAAATTCAAAATGGAGACCCTTCGCTCCACTCTGGCATCCATTCAACCGGGGGATTATCTGACCTCACTAGATCTCAAGGACACCTATCTCCACATTCCCATCTGACCCTCACACCACCACTACCTCTGATTCAACTTCCAAGGGCAACATTTCCAATACACATGCCGACCTTTCGGCCTGGCATCAGCACCCCGGGTCTTCACCAAGACCCTGGTAGTCCTTGCAGCACATCTCAGAAAACAAGGGGTCCACGTAATACCATATCTGGACAACTGGCTGATAAGGGCAAGAACAGAGGAGCAGGCCCTATGAAGCACACAACTAGCGATCAGCTGCCTGCAACAACACAGATGGATAATAAACAGGGCCATGAGCCAGCTGCTTCCTGCCCAGTCCATTACTCATGTGGGTGCAGTAATACATACAAAGAACAACAAGGTCACCCCTACACCCGAGAAAGTTCAGAACATCCAAACTCTGGTATTGGGCCTAATCAGCAGGGCAAACAGAGCTGTATGGGACTACCTACAGGTACTGGGAGTCATGTCAGCACTAATCGACATGGTTCCATGGTCCAGGGAACACATGCAAACATTTCAAAGGTTTCTAATAGACTCATGGGACCAGACAACCCAAAACTTCAAATTCAGAGTCACACCCCCCCTCCTCTACTGTTAGCCGAACTACACTGGTGGACTCTGAAACCACACTTACTGCGGGGCACAACACTGACAGAAGTGGCACCAGAGGTGATCACCACAAATGCCAGTCTGTCTGGTTGGGGGGCAACATACAACAATCATGTAACCCAAGGACTGTGGACTCAGCAGGAGTCCTCTCTACCCATCAATATATTAGAAATGAGAGCCGTTCACCTGGCCCTACTCTTCTTTGCACCCCTACTCACCAGCAGGCTGGTCCCAGTCCAGTGCAACAATCAAGTGACAGTAGCATACATAAACAAACAAGGAGGGACACGGAGCAAAGCGATGATAAAGGAGTCACTGAAGCTATTCTGCTGGGCAGAACAGAACTTACTGTCACTAACCACAATATACCTAGCAGGAGAGGCCAACACAGAGATGGACTGGCTAAGCAGGGTCACCGTCAGCCAATCAGAATGGAGACTTCACAAGTCCATCTTTCAGAGACTACTGTCCAGATAGGTACCCCTGCAAGTCGACCTAATGGCATCATGGACAAACACTCAACTACTCAACTACCACTCCAGATTCTCAGACCCCCAAGCTCAGGAGATTGATACGCTTTCAGGATCTTGGGACTTCTCACGGGCCTACATATTCCCACTGCTGCCAATGATACCTAAAGTACTCCACAAGATTCAATGCACGGGAACGTCAGTGGTCCTGGTGGCACCCAATTGGCTGAGATGGCCGTGGTACTCACTCATCCAAGACATGTCAGTGAACTCTCCGATGACCCTACCACCTTGGCCCAATCTTCTGTCACAGGGACCAATTCTCCTTCCAAATCTAGCCAGTCTGAATCTGACGGCTTGCCTATTGAAAGGGAAAGACTGTTAAATCAAGGCTACTATACCAGGTTTGTAAATCATCTGCCACAATCCAGGAGACAATCCACAAATAAGACTTACCTCAGACAATGGCAAATCTTCCACAGATGGTGCAGAGAAATGGGTACCTCACCTTCAGTGGTGGGGTTACCACAAATTTTAGACTTCCTCGACCAAGGGGCGAACAAGGGTCTAAGTCCAGCCACACTCAAAGTGCAGGCATCAGCTATTTCCTCCACTAGGGGCCCACTACCGGGGATAGGTCACATTGGTTCTTACCCCATAACATTCTGACTACTCAAGGGAGTCACATTAAAAGCACCAGGGGGGGACAGAAGAGATGCCCACCATGGCAACTTAACACAGTGCTAGATGCACTACAGTTACCCACCCTCCAGCAAGACTCTCTTCATTGGTGCACTATTAAGACAGCATTCCTTGTAGCAATTTGTTCTGCCAGGAGAATAGGAGTGTTTCAGGTCCTCTCATGCAGAAAACCTTTTATCACATTTCATAGCGATAGGGTCATACTGAGAACAGTACCCTCTTTTCTGCCCATGGTGGCTTCACAGTACCACAAGGACCAGGATGTCCTTTGGCCCTACCTATCTCCAAGTAACCCCCAAGACACATCAACCCACCACCCCCTAGCTGTGGGCCGCCAGTTGGAAAAGTACCTCAGTGTCACTAGGGAAATTCGAAAGTCAGACAGGTTATTCATCCTAACCAAAAGGCACAGAGTAGGGCAGGCAGCCTCCAAGGACATCATAGCCAGATGAATCAAGCAGACCATTAACGAGGCCTATAATGCAATGGGGCAGATGCCACCAGAAGGCCTCAAAGCACACTCTACCAGGGCAGTAGCAACATCCTGGGCAGAAAGGGGGAACGTGTCTACTCTAAACATGTGTTCAGTGGCTACCTGGTCATCTATACCTATCTTCACTAAACATTACAGGTTAGACATAGCATCTTCAGAAAGGACTACCTTTGCCAAGTTGGTTCTGGAGGCAGGGGCCATACAGGACTAGACTGGAACTAATCTGCCTTCTCCTTACCCACCCGAGAGAACTCACTCCAGTACTACACTGCTACTAAGGTCCCACTGGTGTTGACTGTGGATTACTATAAAGGGTACAAAATATAATGGGATTTACTCACCTGGCAAAAGGTGATTATCTGAGTACCCTTTATAGTATTCTGCAGGCCCACCTGGATGGCAGATTACCTTCTGGCCGGGTCAGCAGAAATAGCTAACCTCCATAAGGGGAAGGATGAAACTAAGATCAGAGTCACTAACACCTTTATGCAAGATACAATGACAATGTAACAGTATATGTCAAACTGTATATGTATTTTTCTGTACATGAGGATTTTACTACAATAAAGGTGATGGGTAAAACACAACTCCTGACTAAGTGTACCATAACTTAATATACTATAAACAATGGCTCCCAGGCAATAACCTCAGGGCCCAGCCCCCTAGGAGGCTCATCTTCCCGTTGAGTCTACCTTGGGCCGGGCGTATTTCTGGCTTGTATTTTTCTCTTTTTTCTCTCTCACTATATAGCTATGGAAGACTCACACTGGAGATATTCTGATGAGGGTAGAGGTATGTCCTCGCCCACCTTTGATTTGATTGGATCATGCATCAACCTATAGGATGGACGAGGAATACCCACTAGTGTTGACTGCAGAGTACTATAAAGGGTACTCAGATAATCACCTTTACCAGGTAAGAAAATCCCATTATTTTGGAGGTAGCTAAAGCCATTGTTTCACTGCTTCCAGGCTTTTAGGGTACCTGGGGAAACATACAGGCTGCAAACAGCAGTATTTTGCTTCTCCTGGATGAGGCCTTCATTTTAAACTGCAGTAATAATATGGATACCAGTATTTCTTTCATTTATACTGTTTTACAGCCATGGCATATATCAATACATTTCAGAGGAAGCTTTTCAGAGGCATTTTGAAATGGGAGTTCGGACAGTAACTACATGCTATGCCTTTGCTTGCTGGCTAACTTTAACAGTGGCAAAACCCAGGGATGTGAACATAGAACATATAGAAACAAATAGACAAACATCAAAGTGGGTGGCCAGCTCAACAAACAAAACATTTAACACAGTACAACATATAACACAGGACACTCACAACCCAGGTATGCTATCTTTACATTCTTAGCATACTGCATTCAGAAAAAAAATGGGGGGGTACACCCTTTCACAAAGCACTAGAGTGCTTCACAAAATGTTTATTGTGGATGGAAAACCAGACAGTCTGTGATCCCATTTGCCTGATGTTGTTAAGTAGCCAAAAAGAAAACCAGTCAGAATGTGCGTCGGCACCCTGCAGCAGACATCCATGAAGGATTTCTTTACCTGCAAATTACCAAACTGAAATTTCAATTAAACAATGATGAGAAAAAATTTAAAGTTAAAAAACAAAAAGTAGTTTCATAAAAGAAAGTTATTGAACAATCTCAAGTACGTGCACTGAAGTTAACATACCAGTACATACACATACATGCTTAACCCCCCCCCCCCCCAGCACTACCCAAGCATTCACATAGCACTCTCCATTGAATTTAATGCAAACTCGAGCGGTCCCATTATTAAAAACTCTTGTTTATCTAAACTTTGATTTTGTCGCCCGTAGGGCTGTGCAAGTAATGAACAGTATTTCCTGAATACCACAAATAATGTACTGCTTGTTATCTGGATCTGAATTATGAATAGTGGCACTGCAGTATAGCCTAGAGGTTAGAGTAACAAGCTGTGAATGAGCTTGATGCATCCAGCAGACTGACCTGGGTTTGATTTCCACAACCTCCACCTGCATACTGTGAGACTCTAAGCAAGTCACTTAACCTCCCCAGTGCTCCTGGGTCACCCCTGAAAACACGAACTCGTACCTAGTAGGCCTTACCTGGTTATCAAAGAATTAAATAAATAAATTCATCCTCTACCTATTCGGGAAGGAAATGCTATTAAAAAAAAGAAGCAAGAAACAGCTCCCACCCTCCTACCCAACCCAAATCATTAAATGCAAGCTCACCACTCCCACCCTCTGTTAGTAACCCAATCCACCCCCCCCAGAATCCACAATTTGATATTTTAAGTTGGAAAACTCCCATAATGGGTGATAGGCACAACCCACTCATCTCCATGGCCAGCTGCCATCTACGTGCTCATTTGCATTTAAAGAAAACAACCCCCCCAGTTGGCAGCACCCACCAACCACCCTCCTTCCCCAGCACCCAGCACCCAGTTCTTGAATACATCTTACTGTAATAACAAGAAGGTGACCAGCACAAACCCACCCTCTTCCACAGCCGGCAGCCTGCTACAGTATGACAGTGCTCCCACACTTGCTTACTCTGTATAGTGAAATGGTCAACTGATTTTTTTACATCCACATGAGTACTTAGATGGTACCAGGCCATGGCGGTGGGCGGGTTGTGCCAGTCGCCCACCATGGGAGTTTTTTCCAACTTAAAATATCAAATTGCAAGTGTTGGAGGGGAGGAGGGTGGGATTGGGTTTCTTAACAGAGAGTGGGGGTATGGGGAGTTTGGATTTAAGGATTTGGGCAGGGGAAGAGTGTGGGGGACTGTTTCTTTTCCTTTTTTTTTTAACTGCATCCCCCTGCATACCCATTTATGAATACTGAATACCCAAATATTTGGGGCACAAATAGAATATTCAGCCCAAATATTCAAGATAAGGTATGTGCACACCCCTAGTCACCCATGCAGTTTGGAAAAGCAGGACTATACTGTATGTCATTTAGATCAGAGGGCTGCTGGGAGCCTAAGCAGATGATAAGCTTGGTTTCTGTGTTTTTTCTTTAGTCAGCATCATGGAAAACCTGCTAAAGGACACAGACAGAAAGATCATTGACATTATGGTCCCTGGAAGTAAAATGGGATGTGATGGGTTTATCAGTGTCTCCATTTCTGACTGCCCTGTTATGTTCCCTGAATCTGTCAGCCAGCCATCTGCCAATCTCTCCAGGCAGCAATCTACCAAGAGGGAAAACCTGCCTTCTTCTGGTTGAGTGCTCTTTGATATTCACCGGAGTGAATACTCAAAGCCAATATGTCCTCCTAGGCCCTGGATTTCTTCCAGTAACACTCCAACCTCCATCCCCTTTCCTTCATCTCCCTAATGTCACTGTAATACTGTGGTGAGCTACAGCATGAGACAAGAAGATGTACACAAGTATGTATGACCTGGTCCAAGTCTGCCATAACAGCCCTGTTATGGGCTACCACAGCCTCATCTGAACCCATACTGCATGCCTCCATCATACCCAAGATTAAAGCCCTCTCAAAGGGCACTACTGAACCATCTCAGCAGGGGTTGGATGGCAAAGGGGTGCTCTGGAAAATAACTTGATAGTGCAGTAATCTGACCCATTGACCGGATCAATCTCGATGCCCTTGACATTGTGCCCCAGTGAAAATATGAAGTCCAAGTCATAGCAGTGTTGGAGGGTCACAGAAGTAACCACTTGTGCAAGGTCCAGGGACTCCATCAACCACAGGAAATCTTGTCCAATGTGAGAGAGTTCATTGCTGACACAGGCAATGAAATCACCCAGCATTAACTATCTGGGTGACTCCAACATCCTATTGGCGATGAAATCCATGATTTTCTAAAGGAAATTGCCCTCATGCCCCCAACGCTGGCACACAAGGAGGATTCTACGACCTGCACCAGGACCCACATATGTTCAAACAATGAGTTATCTCCCACTGGATGCACCACCAAGTTCAGTTTAGATCTAAAACAAATGCCCCCCCCCCAATCCTTCCTCAAGCAGTGAACCATGAAAAATCTGGCAGGGATGGCTACTTCCAACACCGGGCCTGCATCATCCCCAAATCAGGTCTCCATGATGGAAGCCCGATTGACTGAGGAATCAGAAAGGTAGGCCTGGACAAATTTTGCTTCCCAAGGGACTCACAGGGTACCCAGGGTAGTAGATTGGATGGGGAATCCTGATAAACTTGGACATATTTACACAGTCTATTTATTTTTCCCTGCTTATGAAATGGAGGACAGGCACGATGAAACTAGAGTTCCTTCCCTTCTGACCTTAAACAACTCTGTTACTATGAGATGCTACTTCAACAGCTGGGAGGACTGAAGCATGTATAGGTCCAGTGACTTGCACAAAGTAAGATAGTGGGTCAATGACTGGGGTGAGATCTGAAGCTGGGATCTCCATTGTCATAGGTCACCAATCTAAGCATTTAACTAGACTGCACTACCTTCTATGATTCAACTAACTGGTAATACAGCAGAAACATTGAAACAAAGACAATGACGGCAGAAAAAGATCAGTGGTCCATACAGTCTGCCCATGGTACCATATCTAACCCTGGTGTTCAATAATGTGGAGGCAGCAAGCTGCCTGCCTAACAACTGTTCACAGATTTCTTTTTTTTTTCTTCCAGGATACAATAGAAATGCAACATCTCATTTACAATGGAGTCCCTACTTCTTATAGGTATTAGAACTCAGTAGCACGACACTGCTCACCACAAACTTTTCATTTCTGTTTTTTATTTTTAATAATCAGCTCACTCAACAAACCTTATATATAATGTTTCACTGCCTTGTACTTGCAGCTTCATCAGGAATAGGACTTTCCTAAAAGACAAAAACATAATTCTATATTGCATTTCATATATTAAATTTAAGATATTCCATTCTTATAGTATAATCTTATAAAAATAACTGAATTATTACACTTTTAATGGATCATATTAATTCTCTTTAAAGTTATTTAATTTTTAAGGAAGCCGTTTTATAACAATGCATACTGAGAACCTATATATTACTATTATATACAATGTACACACATTATTTACCTTTTAGCAAGCCCATTATTGCATTTTGCAGTCATCCTTTTCTAAAAAAAACTTTGTCTGGCAACAGCAGTAGAAAGGCATCTGGTTAACCAGATTGAAAACAACTTCAATGCATATGTTTTTACTTTGCTTTTAATACAAAATATGGTCTCTTCATACCTCTGTGGCATATTTAATTCAAGTTAATAACACTCCGGTAAGAACCCAGTATCCAGATATTCTGACATCCAAAGGGCACAAGAAAAATGTTGTTTGCCTCAGATTGTATGAAATATTTTCTTTAAAAGAGTGGAAAAAATATAAATTACCAATCCCTCATGTGTTTACTTATTTCCACATATAATTCCTATTTTTATCCTTTTCGATTTTAGTTAAAATGTGGGCTACTGTACCCCTTCTTTCTTTCTAAGATGAAACAAAGAAGTAATTGTTTAAAATCCACTCTACTACATATATATCTCTGTGGTAGTAGGTAACAAAACCTAACAAAGCTTCAGAATCATATTGTGTGCTTCACTGTCAGTCCAACACACTGTCTACAGCACTGTAACTTAGATTTTTCTTCCTTTTAACCTCTCTAGGAGTCCCACCTCATGCACATCGATCGTGTCGTGATGTTATGTGCAAATGGAGTCGTGATGTCGTGCATACATCACTTTCACTGATGTACTAAGTATATGTTGACAAAGACTCTGTTTTACACAGTTTTCAAAACAGAATCAGACAGGAAGCTTTGCTAAGTACTGCCTGCTCTCTCTAATAGTTAATCATCATTATGTACATTTTGTCTGGTATATAAATATGCTTACTGTCCACAAGTTTGGACCCGACTACTGCTCTGTTAATCAATGAACTCTACTTGCTGGTTTATTCACATATATGGATGGCATTACGAATACTTTCTAGCCTGCCTGGTGGGCTCTCAAGTATCCTTTTCTCATACTATCCCTTCCCAATTTTACCTTCCTCAGTTTCATCCCGTGGCTCGCCACTCAACAGGCAGCCCTGACAGCCCCCCCCCACCGTGATAACCAGAGGAGTAGGGTTGTCACAGTATCACGATTTCACAGTGTACCGCTGTATCAGAAGTCATGTTATTGATATTGTGGGCAATTTCCAATACTGCAATAACTGTAATTCATGGTATACCGCAGTACTGAGACCTTTCAACTGTTTTTGTTTTGCATTTTTAGGGGACAACCGTCCCTTCCAGGTTAACTCTGCCTGTTGCAAGAGTTTGAGAAGGCTTATTTTTTGTACAAACATTACTTATTCTGCAATACCGCGGTATGACAGTAACTGCGGTATTACATGTAACGGTTATCATACCATCAGAATTTCATACCGTGACAAGCCTACAGAGGAGACTCCTTTAGGAATCCTAGGCTATCACTCCCCTAACCAGAAATCAGTCCTTGGAACCCCCTCCACGAGAGTGTCTCCTCTGTCTTCAACTCTCAGAAGGGCTAGTGCGTGGGCTGACAAATTCTGTGTTTCTGTTCCACAGAAGTTAAATCTCAGCAATCTATGTAACTATCTGCTGCACTTCCCATCAGTTTATCCTTTAAACATAGTAAATGTTATGTCTGCCACAACAAGGGGAACTACGTTAGTCTTGAATCTCTACCCTTGGTGAGAGGCGAGACACCCTGACCTACTTTCACTTTTTACCGTGCCCTATTAGTGACACAGTCTTTGTAATCCTGCTACCTGAGAAGTCTGGCCATTTTGGAATTGCTGATTGCCCGAGGCATTGGGTCTGCCACACCCCAACCCCTTCCCCTCCCTCCCATGTGGCTGTGCAGGGTCAGTCATGTCATGCTACACGAGCATTCTTGCCAGACAGGTATCTTTTTGACTGTGCAAATGTGGGAGGATGGTGCACCCCACATTAGTAGTAACTTCCCCTTAACACACAAGGCAATGGTCAGTGGGCTGGGTAATGGTGCATCCAATTTGCTTACACGCCAATGTATACTACACAAACCTCAGTTATGGTCTTGCTTATGCCTATCTTATGCCCTCACCTACACGCCCCCAGCAAGCCACATTCCCACAGCCCCCCTCATTCAGTTGTTGTACTGGCAGGCAACCCCCATACCAGTCCTCTACTTGAGATGTGCCCACAGCATTGGCTAGAGGCAGCTGCTACCATGTCTGCATCCTCCTGGGTTCACTGCTCAACCCAACTGGCAGACAGTCGACAAGTTTATTCTACAGGGCACAGAATGCCAGAATCCTCCCTCGCCCGCATATGGAAGGGGAGACAAGGAAGGACAGGAGCACACCATCTCACCCCTCCTACTCCAAAGCACCAACTCTCTCTCTCTTGCTTTCTTTCAAGGCACTGGCCTCCCCTACTAACTTCCTGGTTGGAAAACAAACAGTTTAACAACCAGCCCTAAGGTGGCGTGGATGAGGCATGGACCAGACCCATACTCAGGTGTTATCTTACCCTCTGAGTAGGATAACAAGGGGAAGGGGCAACAGATTTGGGGGTCTCCACCAACACTCAGAATAAGTTCCCTGAAAATGAGAATGTGAGAGTAACATATGGTTTAATATTTTTGCATTGTTTACTTGTGTTGCAAAAATGGTTTACTGTTAATTTTCTACCTTGATTACCTTGGTTTCAGTATAGGTAGTTTGACAAATCTTATTATTGCGTTTTATGCATTTCCAGCTGACCCATGGGGATACTGCTCAGTGGGAAAGATGGCCATCCCATACATGGGTCTTGCACAGAACAAGTAGTAATCCTTCATAGCAGCACTACAGAATTTATAGCAAATCCTCTGCTCTCTGACACTTTAGATGGCCGCAGGACCTCTTAAATGGGTGACCTAGAATGTGAAGGCCATCCACTCCCCTGTCAAATGTGGGAAGATTTTGGATCACCTCTGCAGGGTGGGAGTGGGGATTGCTTTCCTACAGGAGACCCACCTTTCACAGGCCGAAACTGCTTAGCTCAAGATGAACTGGGTCTCCCAGGTGTTTGGCAGCACCTATAACACAAAAAGCAGAGGGGTTGCTATCCTGGTTCATAAAAACATCTTCTTTCAAGCAGACCAGGGTATTTCAGACATGAAGGACATTTTGTCATTGCACAGGGCATGCTGAACAATAACACTGTCACTTTCTGCAATGCATATGGCCCTAACAAATCAGCACTCTGGTCAAAACCTTTCAAACACACTGGGGCACATGGTGATTGGCGAGGACATGAATTGTCGAGGAGGCTGGTTTGGAGACAACAGGTGTCCCTAAACAGGGTCATGGGGACTCAAGATGGCGGCCACGCTGGGTCAGCCACTGAAGGCTATTAAGAGTAATTAGTTTTAAGTTTGGAGTTTAAATAATTTGAAGTTTAAAGTTAAGTTTTTTGTTTTATTTTCGTTTTAATTGTTAATCGCATCGTTAATCGCATCTATTTGTTATCTGGATACTCGACATTTGTCACAGCTTCTGTTGGAACCAAGGACTGATTACATAAACTGTGTGGATTAACTTTAGGTCTGCTGTTTGATTTGTTTTGTCTTGACTCTCGCCATCTCGCCAGGTTACGTGGAGTTTTGGATTCGTCTAAAGAACTTGTAATAAGGGAAAGAGCTCGGTGTTGGAGTCGTGGATTTGCCTTGAAGTTCTTGCAACAAGGGAAGGCCGTTTTAATCAGCGGGCTTAAGCAGGGTTTGTTCTGGCAGATACGGTTTGAGTGGAGATCAGAGCAGAGATCTGTTTTGAGTATTACGGGAGCGACCACCGCCGTTTAGGTCTTCGACGAACGGAGTCGCCCTCGGTTTCTCTAAGGGAGCTGGGGAGACCAGGGCTTCTCTAAGCTGCCTTGGGGTTCAGCTGTTGGGCTGACTGTCGAGCATCTGTAGCCACTGGTCGTCGACCGGCTGGGGGTGTTTTTTCTTCTATTAAGTGGATGGGCTGGCGTGCTTGACTGTGACTGTTCCCCTGAATGACTGCCTGCCCGGAGTTTTTCGGCTTTTGGATCGTGCTGCGAGGATCAGCTGCCCAGGGATTGTGCTGAGAGCTGTCTGGCCTCCCCTGGATTCGATTTGGATCCCTGCTATGTGACTGGATCTGCTGGAGTAACTAACTTGCCTTTCCCTTGTTTGAATTTGATCTCAACTTTTGCTTGTGTCTGGATTTGCTGGAGAACTGACTTCCTTGTTCTTGCCCTGTTTCTGGACTTTGGGGTGGTGAGAGTGCGGTGCACATTTATTTTCTCTATAATTATGGATTAATGCTTGGATTCATTTTATGAATGGTCCCCCACCATGTGAGAGGTGGTATTGGGGGAGTATACAACATTTTTTAATATACTGACGATCTGCTGGATTGTTGCACGTGAGAGGTGCTGCACTGAACTTTAAATTATAAATTTTGTTTTCTTTTGTCAGTTATTAGTTCGGGTTCAGTATTCAGTAGCATTTTGTAACATTGACACTGTGTCTTTTTGGATAATTTGATATTACTTTATTATTATATTTTCTGTTACCTGGGTTATTTTTGGGTTGGGGTTTAATTTGTGATTGGGTGGGTTTTATTTTATATTTTTGTTATATTGTCTGTTTTATTCTGCTCCCCCTCTGTGAGAGAGTGGAAGTGTTTTTATCTATAGGTTTGATATTTATAGGTTTTGTTTTATTTTTGTTTTCTTTATATTTGATTTGATTAATTAAAATGTGTTGGACAGGCGTAGAAACGGTTGGGCATTATTCCCCCACTAGGCTCAGGGAATTACGTCCTTTTGAATTCCCACCACTGTCATCCGACACCTATTTTAGGTGTCATGCGTTGGGCATCTTGAGGAAGCGTGGACGAAGGTGGAGAGCCGGGCCTGGTGGGGGACAGGAAGGGGGAGGACGGATTGGGGTTTTGGGGTCCAGGAGACACCCTGGGGTGAAATGGGGTCAGGATAGAGGTTACTCTTGTCTTGTCCCCATACCCAAGGGTTCCAAAGTAATTGGACAGGTGCCGAGGTCTTCCCCGACAGCTCATCCCGCCTTGGCGGTGTTATGCAATGCCAGATCAATTAAGAACAAGACAGCTATTATTGCTGATCTTGTTGGATCATCTGATCTGACTTGCATCACCAAGACCTGGCTGGATGAAGATCCAAGCCCTGTATTGGCCTCGGCAACTCCAGCTGGGTTCTCGGTGATACACCGTCCAAGGCTGGATCGTAGGGGCGGGGGTGTGGCCATTATGTTTAAATCTGAGCTGGGCCTTGTGGATGTGCCATGGGGAAACACCAGTTCCCTTGAATATATCCTGGGAGAGGGTGCAGGCTGTGGGATTCTCCTCCTCTACCGTCCACCAGGTGACGGTGGAGTATTCCTGCAGGAGATAGCAGACTTCATCGTCGACCTGGTGCTGAGGTTTCCCGGACTGATACTTCTGGGCGACTTCAACGCCTGGGTCGATGATGAACTCTCTCATTTTGGTCAAAATCTCCTCCAGCTGATGAATATGCTGGGCTTGACACAGGTCATTACCTCCTCTACCCATATAGGGGGTCATTCACTGGATCTGGTCTTTCTCCTGGGTATGGAGATCACTGATTTGGGGGTGGAACCTGTCAGCTGGTCTGACCATTACACCATAAGGTTCAGCTTCAGGGCCCCCTCTAATAGGTCTGCCCCTACGGAGATGGTTCAGTACCGCCCTTTAAGGGGTGTTAACCCCAATGACCTAATGGCAGTGCTGGATCTATCGAGCTTGTCGGGTGAATGCATGAGTCCAGATGATCTTGTATTAGCCTATAATAAGGCTGTGGGAGATGCTCTGGACAAAATTGCTCCTGTTCATGTTGACCTCTCACCCTCCGTCAAGGAGCCCGTGGTTTGATGGCTCCTTAGAAGGGTTAAAGCGAGTTGGCGAGGCTGGAGAAACCTGGCGGAGAGTTGGGCCTTGATGCTGACAGGCTTAGATTGATGGCACATTATGATAGCTATCAATCAGAAATCACTCGTAAGAAGGCAGAATTCTTGTCCAGAGAGATTGCTGCTGCACAAAATCGACCGTCTGAGCTTTTCCGGACTGTGGACAGACTGTGCAGTCCAGTCTGTCTTCAGCCCAGAGAAGCTTTTTCTCAGCTAAGATGCGAGGAGTTTGCTCGGTTTTGGATAAGGTTGCGGCATCAGGTCCAGCATCGGTCCGACTCTCCTATGGGGGATTGCGGTGGTCGACTAGAAGTGGCTTGTCCTCGGTCTGTCTGGTTAGATTTTCACCGGCCAGAATTCGGGGACATTGTGAAGATCATCCAAACAATGTGACCAACTAGCTGTAGTTTGGATCCGGGTCCTACACCGCTAGTAGGTTGTGTAGAAGTCATCTACCCAATCCTTGCAGACACTGTCTGGAAATCTTTGGAGAGGGTTTTTTTTCCTGACCCCCTTAAGGAGGCGGTAGTTCAACCACTCCTTAAAAAATCCTCCTTGGACCCAGATTGTCTAGCTAACTACTGGCCTATCTCTAACCTGCCATTTGCTGGTAACGTTATTGAAAAGGCAGTTGCGTTGCAATTGGATGATCACCTTATATCTCACAATGTCTATGATATTCTCCAGTCTGGTTTCAGGAAAAAGGCATAATACAGAGACTGCCCTTGTCCGGGTATTGAGCGACCTCCTTATGGCCAGAGATCGAAAGGCGCGTACCATTCTGGTCCTTCTCGATCTATCTGCTGCTTTGACACTGTAGACCATGGAGTGCTATTACAGCGCTTGCGGGTCTTTTGTGGGCTGTCTGGTACAGTCCTCAAATGGTTTCGTTCTTACCTCACGGACAGGTTTCAGAGAGTTGTCACCGGAATTTATTCCTCTGGCGCTCACTCCCTGTCTTGTGGGGTACCACAGGGCTCCATTTTTAGCTCCCATGTTGTTTGCAGTGTATATGCTGCCATTGGGAGAAATCATCAGGCGATACAGTCTGGGTTTTCACTGCTATGCAGATAATACTCAGCTGTATTTGTCCTTTCTCCCCAGTCAGGGTGATGCACTCTCTGTACTTAATAACTGCCTCGATGAGATCAGACTTTGGATGAGTTCGAGCTGGTTGAGACTCAATCCAGACAAGACTGAGGTATTGGTGGTGGATCCAGGTCATCCGGGGATGGGTGTGGGAGCTGGACAACCATCAGGTTTATTACTTGGTTGTGTACCACTCTCTACCTCTGAACAGGTGCGAAATCTGGGTGTTATTTTTGATGATGGTCTGACCCTGAAATCTCAGGTGTCAGCTGTTGTCAAATCCTCTTTTTACCATCTGAGGAATATCGCCCGGGTGAAACATCTGATTCCCCCGGGTGACCTTCCAACATTGGTGCACGCCTTTGTCACTACTCGTCTGGACTACTGCAACTCCCTCTACCTAGGGCTACCAGGGGTTGATATCCGCCGCCTTCAGCTAGTGCAGAACGCAGCAGCCAGACTTTTGACTGGGACTTCTAGAACCAGTCATATTACGTCTGTGCTCCGTGAACTGCACTGGCTGCCTGTTTGGTGGCGGATCACCTTTAAGGTTGGTTTACTAACCTTTAAAGCTCTACATGATCAGGGACCCGGTTACCTGAAAGATCTCCTGATTCCCTACTGCCCCCTCCATCCTCTCCGTTCCACCAACAAGGGATTGCTGGAGATTCCCAGAGTCCGATTGAAGTCATCAGGATCTCATGCCTTTGCTTTTTCGGCACCAACCCTGTGGAATTCTCTACCTCGTTGGTTGAGAGAATGTCCAACCGTCGATAATTTTAAGGTTGCCCTAAAAACATATCTTTTTGATTTAGCATACTCTTGTTAGTTGTGGCTGACTTTCAAATGTTTGGATTTTATAAATTTTAATGTTTTTGTACAGTGCCTTGGTCTTGAAAGGTGCTTTATAAATAAAATTGAATTGAATTGAATTGAATGAATACAACCTTAGATGACCGTCTGGACTGGAGCTCAGCCCCGACTGGGCCACACACTCTGGCTTCAAATGTGCTTGTAGATCTGGCAACAGAACTGAATTTGGCATTTGGAAGTTGGTACATCCCAGGGAAAGGGACTTTTCCTTCTACACCCCCACACCAAACATACTCCAGAATTGATCTGTGGCTAGTTCCCCAATGGTGGGTACCAGATGTCCTCAAGGTGGACATCGGCACAGTGAATATCTCTGATCATGTGTCAGTTTCCTTTACTTGGTTGCCAGCAAATGTAGACCTCCCAAACAGTGGAGATTTAATATATCCCTCCTGAACTATCTCCGCTTCTGCAAGATGCTACAGAATGACATAAGCACCACACTGTAAGTCAGCCACCCCAGGGATACCATGGCAGTTACATGTTGGGATGCTCTGAAAGCTTATATCCATGCAAGATGTATTAGCTACACCTCCCACATTAAACAAAAGAAGCAAGAAGACCTGGATGAACAACTGGTTGCATTAAAGAAGCTGGAGGAAGCCTATAGAAATTCTGTAGACCCTCCCCCCAGCCTGCTCGTAGACTTCACTGGTACTAGGTACAGATTAAATGTACACCTGCATAAGTAAATGGAGTTTGCTTTGTTCAAATTGCAGCAGTTCTACTGAGAATCATGCAAAAAAACAGGAAGGTTACTAGTATGACAGGGAAATCCTGCCACTCTTGAGGACTGACCATTTCTTAAATCTGTTGCAACAGTTCTTCTAGTTCTTAGTCTAATCTATCCTTTACAATTTCTAGTCCATAAAGTTGGCCACCTATGGGCACCCCTTCCTCTTTCTTGACTACGCTATAGTGTCCTGTTTAATATTTCTTTTCCCTCTTAAGTCCTCATACAAGGAGGTTATAGTGGTGACCTCCAAGCTAACGTAAAACAACAGGTTGTGTTCCTCATTGCTGGATTTAGTATGCAATAGCAGTATGTCATAAAATACCTTGATGTATATGCCTTATGTGTATGAAACCTGTAAATGTTGAAAATACCACAACACTAGTGTTTTTGATGAAGGCAAATAGTTACTAGGGAACTGTATTATAAAAATTAAGTTACCAGGGTAGAGATATCAGAAAACCCCCATTTTGTTATTTAAAATGCATGTAAATTACAGATTGTTTGAGAGGCCCTTTGGCACCATGCATTCCTGCTTTAAGCTGAACCAGCCTAAAATGTCATGGTGATTTGCATATACATCCCATGATGCTTTGCATTATGGGGGTATATGTGATGTTATGTTTCTTTGAAACTTGGCTTTATTGCCAATGCCCTTTGGGATAACCTTTGCTTCAGTGCTTCTGCACTGAGGTTCTTTGTTTTTTAGCTTGTTTTTGGTTTTCTTTTTTGAGCACACCATCACCCAAACACAGAAGACAAACATAGGGATTGAACTGGCTTCCACTAAAAAGGTAGATCAGTAGGTACTGACTAAGTGCAGAGGAAATACATGCATAGTCTGTTGCTGCAAACTGATGTATTGAAGAAGGGATATGCCATTGCTTAAAGTAATCCTCTGTGTTTTAAATAAACATCACACAAAGATTGTGTGTCAAACCTGAAGTTCTGTGTCTAGTCCACCTGTTATCCCACAACCCCTTCACAACTAGCCTATCAACTCAAAAAGCACAGGGACACTCCTGAATTATGGCAATCCGAATGTAGGCATTGAAACATAGAAACATATAATCTGTCGGCAGATGAGAACCATATGGCCCACCTAGTCTGCCCATTTCCTTACTCACTGCTGCAGGTATCAATGTTACCATGGTGGTGGATATTAATGTCAAATTCCTGGACTTTTACAATACTCTCTACCAGAAGGAAGGATCACTCACCAGCATGGACCTCTCAGCTTTCACTGACCCGCTGAATCTGCCAGCGTTAGGTCCAAACCTCAAGGTGGAGCTGGATGCCCCCTTCTCTTCCAAGGAGCTGGAACACACACTCCATTCCATGACAGCCAGGAAAGCCCCAAGTAGAGACAGTCTCCCTGTGGAGTTCCTTCACATGTTTCACCAAGTCATTCTAACTTCTCTTGCCGTTGGCAGAAGACAGTTAAACTGGTATACTCCCTGTATCCATGCACACTGTGGTGATCTCCCTTCTTCCCAAACCAGGTAAGGACCCCCTTCTATGTAGGAGCTACTGCCCAGTTTCTCTAGTTACAGCAGACTGCATGGCTTATGCCAAGATGCTAGCCACAAGATTGCAAAAGGTTACCCCCACATTGATAGACAGTGACTTGCTGGATTTTGTTCTACAACAACATGGCACAGACAACACTAGGAGGCTTCTCAACACCCTGTGGAAGGCCTCTCAAGTGAAGACCCCAGAAGTGCCAGTCTCATTGGATGTGGAGAAGGCCTTTGCCAGGTGGAATGGGAATATCTCTTTCATGTCCTTACCAAGTTAGGTTTTAGAGAGACCATTATTGGCCAAATCTGGACCCTGTGTAATGGTGCATCGGCCTCAGTTACAACAAATTCAGTGGTCTTGCTTCTCCCTTGGCATAGATACAAGACAGAGGTGCCCCTTGTCCCCCTCCACTCCATCATAGCCTTGGAGCCACTGTTACAAGCCATTAGGCAACACCAGGCAATTGATTGCATTCAGATTGCAGGGGAGTACACAACCTTAGCCTACGCAGACAATATCATACTCACCCTACTGAAACCAATGTAATCAGGCTGACTGCTCTTGAGCTCCTGGAAGCCTTTGGGACACTATCTGACTATACAGCCAATGTCTCCAAATCTATTATTCTCCCAATGACTATTGCTCAGACACAGAGCGGTCTACCGTGGGGGCTTCAAGAAGCAGACAGCAGCCTCAGATACTTGAGGATACACTTCTCATAGGCCCATAAAGACTTGAAAAAGATGACCCCTCCCCACTTGCTGAGCTGGAAAAAGACTTGGCCTGATGGAGTTGCCTAAATCTCTCCCACTGAGGCAGGGCACATGGTTTCAAAATGATGGCTGCTCCCAGAATTCAGTATATTCTGGACAACCTCTCCACTGAAATACAGTCAGCCCTATTCAAACTGATGCACCATAAAATGCTCAGCTTTCAATGGGGACCTGGTCCCAGGCACGTAAACCACCAATCAGAAACTCTCCCACTGCAAAACCCCCCTTTCAGAAACAATTTGCACTGGTTTCCAATGAGGTGCTGTCTGCACTCATTCTTCATTAGCAGCACTATGTCAAGCAGACTGATATGCTTAACTGAGACTGCAGCAGTCAGTTCCTGCGAAGACTCTAGGGCTTCGAACACTTTAGCTCTCATCAAGCAGACATAATGCCTCTTGAAAAGGCTGGATAATACACATTAACTTCAGGGGTAGAAAAATTAGTTTACTATTTCTGAGCCCTACACATTCGGGTGACTGCTAAAATAATCCACAATTAAGGCGATTCTGCCTTAATTTCCGATCCAGTCCTTCAGCCACTGTGTGAATATGTCACCTGTCATCCAGGCTGTTCTGTTGCTCCTGTACTCCACAGGGAGGTGATGGACACCATGGAAGCAGTGCAGCTGTGCTGACTTCCAGATAACAAGAAGGTCTTATTATTCACTGCCATCCATGTTGCAGCAAGCCAGCACAGACACCCGCTCTTTGTTTTCTTTCAGCCTTATTAGTGCCTCGGTTTTGAATGAAAGGGTGCCATATCCCATGGAGTGGTAAAACATCCCAGTCTTATCTGTGTTGAAGATGTCTGCCAGGCTGTATCCCTAAAACAAGCCTGGCAGCACAGCTCGCAACCACTGTGAGGCTGAATCTTGATACGCACTGAGTTTTTTACCAAGGGCAATTTTAAAACCATTATTATGGTGCTGCTTCCATCTCTGCAACCAGCCCTATAATGGTGAAAAATCTGGTTTTGTGAGAGCAGATGCCAGCTGCTGTGCCTTTTGTTTTAGCAACAGTATGCTCAGCATTGCTTCCCGACCACAAGCATTTGAAAACCAATGGAGGAGAGCATCCTTCACATCGGCATCCTTAGTTTCTGTCTTTTTTTCAGTCCAGGTTCTGGTTTCCATGCCAAAGCCTCATGACCTCCTCCCTGCCATGAGGCAGGTCCCCCATGCTGGATTTAGGCAGACTGAAGTGTACTGCCAGGTCCCGAACACTCATTTTTTAAGACAGAATCTATTTCCCTTAGGATTTCAACTTTGTGCTGTAAAGTGAGAGCACTGCGTTTTGAAGCCATGTCTGTCAGTGTCAGACTCAGCTAACAGACTCTGGACACTACAGTTGATTAACAGCTGATCATGAAGGTCTGTCAGCCAATCAGGATGCAGCCACTAACATCACCATGACATCCTGACAACTGACATCCAACACTGCTGTTCCCATTTCTTGCTGATTGTGTCCAGTTTCGCTGTGACTGCATGCCATTACCATCTGGTATCTATAAAGGTACAGGTACATTCTAAACAAATGAAAAAATGTTGCAGCAATAGTGACTGGTATTTATCATTCATGTTCCAGCGATATAACTGACTGTCTGTACAATCGGTGTCTGCCAAAACTAGGGAATATTGTATATCTTAAAGAATAAAGGTTTGGGGATCTTGATGCCTCTGTAATCATTCAGTTTGCTTCTGTTTGTTTTGTTTTTTAACTTACCTTTTTATTGTTTTATTTGTATTTTGCCAACTGCTAGTAAAAAAGTATCCAATGGAGTCCTTGTATTATGAAGTTAGAAACTCTTTACTGACAACGCTGGTGGCATATTTCAACTGGAAACTGAAAATCTAGATTTTTTATGGTACAATAACAGGTTCTACCACCAAAATATTATTTATTTATTAGAAATACGTAATTTATGATAACTGGTGATCTTTTGTTATAATTTAGCAAGTGAGATTTTCTTCATAACCAGATTTTACTTGGGAAGAAGAAAAGAAAAGTCAGTTATTGTTTTAAAAAATTGTAAATTCATGCAGATGGACCACAGTAGTGCAAACATATAAAACGGCAAAATCTGTAGTTGAAAGAAGTATCTATTTCATTGAAAAAGATAGAAAAATGTTTTATTGATTGAAAATTTCAGAGAATACCTTTGAGCACAAGTGGTCTTTTACAAAGATTCCATCTCAATAACAGAGATTACAAGGTACTATAACAACTACAGTAACCACATTCCAGTGTAATGAAATCAGAAAAGTAAAGTATAGTCGAACAAGTTCAAATAAATAGGCTAGATCAAAATATATTTAGTTTCTCATTGACATACATTGGGCTCCCAAGTAGTTGGCGGTTTCTGACACCATGATACCAGAATTCTATTAAATTATTTTTCTTACTAGCAGTGTGAAAAGCAAACATAAAAACTCACTTGTTTCACTGCACTATCAAATAGTTTATTATAAAAGTAATTACTAACACATCAAAATACAATGACATAGTCAGTTGTCTATAGTGTTTATTAGAAGTAAACAACTGCTACTTTTTTGAAATTCAGTAACCTTTATTGAAATATTATAGATGAACATTACCTTATATTAAAAAAAAAACAAGACAAGAAAATAAAGTAACCAATACAATTTAACCCCCCCATATTTCCCCCATAAGCATGCAGCGCACCTACTACTACAGCTCTCTCAGACTAACGCTTTTAAACCTCCAGCCTCACAGCTGACGAGAGCACACTGGAAACTTAACTTCTTGGCCGCACCCCACAACAGGTGGTAATGTTTGGAAAGATACCTGCTACACTGTCCTCACATCCCACCCTCCCACACAATGTGAAAGTCTGGTAAACTTATGCCAAGAAGGCACTATGGAACTCCCAAAATCTCCCCTGCTTTCCCTCTCTGGCTCTGAGGATTGGGGGGGGGCACCCAATAAGCTGACCCAGATGGGCTTCCAATGGGATCCATCTGTTATCACACCTTATAGACCAGGCAACACTATACCTCAAAGCCTTTGGTCAGTTACAAGCAGAATTCTCACTGGAGAAACACCAACACTGGCAGTACCTCCAACTATGGCAAGTGCTGATGTAAAACTAATGTCATGGATAACCTCCTTGCAGTTAATCACCACCCTCCTTTTAAAGCCAGCAAGAGCTACAAAAAAACTGTCAGCACTAGAAGATAATGCCACAGAAAGTCTGAAAGAAGCATGGAGCAAAGAACTGGGTTTAGACATTACCTCACATACCTGAGATAAGGGCTGGAAGGTCCTAGGCAAAGTTGCCAAGGACACCAGCAGTAGGTTTACCCAGTTCAGGGTCCTCCACAGATGGCATAGGATCCCACAGAAACTTCACAAATGGGGTCTCACCCCAAAAGATACATGCTGGCAATGCTCCGCAAGCACAAGAGACATCACACACCTCCTAGGTCCTGCAATAAGTTACAGCAGTTCTGGGCTGCGGACCTAAAGGCTTGCAGGCCTACAGTGTGCCCCTCACTCACATTCACTCCTGGGTTGGTTATGCTAGATATATTGGAAGATGCATCTCTAGCTACCCAGATCCAGCTCTGTGTCAGAAGCTGGCTACAAGGAGTCCTGATCATGGCCATGAGGGACATCCTTAGACACTGGAGGGACACCAGAACCCCCTTTAACCTTAAAGTGGCTTATGGAGCTGGGGAAGACAGCTAGTTACAAGAGGGTGCACTTAACCTCTAGGATTTATATGAGCAGTGAAGGCAATCTGCCCATATTTTGCTCACCCTTTTCTCAAAGGGAATATGCAACTAGGTTGTTCCTCTCGCAGTGTCTATCCAGTTTGTGCTTAAATTCCTCTATATCCCTACTCCCCACCACCTACACAGGTAAGGTATTCCATAAAGCAACCACTCTCTGACTAAACCACATAGTCCTTTGTTTTGTGTGGGATATGTCACTTTCAATTGCAGGGTATGCAATCTTGTAACCCTCAATATCTCTCTCATCTCCAGATCCAAACAATCCCATAAATCTGGGTTATGAAAAGTTCCAAAGATCAAACATAGGTCACCCCTCATTCTGCAGTACTCCAGTTTATAAAGATTAAGTGCTTTCAACCTTTCCTCATATCCTAAAGTTTTAATATCCTTGATCATTCTTGTCACCCTCCGCTGTACCCTCTCCACAATGTTTATCTCCGTCTTATGGTAAGGTGACCAAAACTGTGCACAATACTCAAGATGCAGACTCACCAGAGATGCATACAAGGGGAGTATCACCCTACTATCCCTACTGATGATATGCTTCCTAATGCATGATACTATACTGTATAATTTGCCTTTTGTGTTGTTGCTTGGCAATGTATATAGGAAGCAGTATAGCACAGTGGGTTAAGGCTCTGAGCTGCAGAGCTGAGGACCAGGGTTCTAATCCAAAAGCCACCTAGGTGCATACTGTGTGACCCTGAGCAAGTCACTTAACTTCCTTGTGCTCCCAGGTTGCATCTGGAAACAAGCTTCGGCTTAGTGTGCTACTCCTGGTTAAATAATGTTCCCTTTCCCTTTCCCAATATTTTATAGATTTTAAATTGTTAGCTACGGTGACCCCTAGATCTCTCTTAATTTCTATTTCTTTAATTTCCTTTCCATTAAGCGTGTATGATGATAGTCGGTTACTTTTCCCCAAGTGCATAACCGAGCATTTTTCCACATTAAAACTCAATCCATGGGTCGGCCCGGTGGCGCTGAGGGTTGAGGTGTTGGATGCCACAACTCACGCCATGCCGGTGACCTGGGTTCAGGAATGACCCCAGACCACCGGGGGTCAGCAGGGGAGAGAGAGGATCGAGTGCCTGGAGGACTGCTTTCCTCTCTTGGAGAGGGATACAGGGGTAGCCCGACACAGCAGCAGCCCCCGGTGGAGACCGGTGGCACTGAGGCACACAGGGGCTCACAGTCAGGTAATTCGCTGGGCGGCTGCCTTCCAGACATGAGTGGGAGCACCCACATCGCAGGCTGACAGCATTGCACGTCCCATGTCTGGAGCGTAAAAAACCTATGTTCAAAAGCCCCACCAGCCCAGACAGGCAACGGTCATCCCAGTGCCGAACCACCACACGCTCAACACTGGAGCCCTGCCACTGCCCTTTCAGATTCCTTGGGCCCTTCATCCTCCTCAGGGCTCGGGGAGAATGTAACGCCCTTGAAGATGACAGGGCTCACAGTGGGCGGTAGAGTGGCATAGGCGAGCGGATAGGCCCGATAGAGTTCCGGTGCCTGCGGGAGACAAACAGAATTGAAAAAGAAAAAAACACAATCCATGTTCCCATGCCCGTAATCCCAATCCATGGAGTTCTTTCTGCAGTGTCAAGATTTCAGAATCCCTACCAACCCCACAGCTGATCTTTGTATTGTCTGCAAATTTGGCCATCCACACTCCCTCACTACAGCTTATGTATTTTACATATGTATTGAATAAAATGTATCCAAGGACCGATCCCTGAGGTACCCCACTTGTAACAAATGTCCTATTAGATTTTTCTCCATGTAGTAGAATTTGCTGTTTCCTATTTCTCACCAGGATTTAATCCAACTTATTATTCTGATATTAAATCCCATTTTATATAAACTTTCCAATAACTCTGAGTGAGGGACAAGATCAAAAGCTTTGCTATAGTCCAAAAAGATGACATCCACTTGCTTGCCTCCATCCAAAGTTTTGCTTACTTTCCCAAAGAAACTAATTATGTTGGTCTAGATGAAATACGGTTGCGATTAAATGGCAACCTGAATTGTCAGGGGGATTCCCATGAAATGGACTTAGGAGGATGTCGACTGGCTAGGCAGTGGGGGAGTGAAAGTAGAGCCAGGAAGGGGGAGGACAGGTAGGGGTCGGGGTACAGCAGCCTGGCAGGGGGGCCATGACATCAGTATGGGTGGAAATGGACAGGGGATAAGGTGACACAGGGATTGGCCAAGGGGATGGGCTGAGGTAGGTGTCCAGAGGGGGTATAAGAACAAAAGAAGCACACAGATCCCCCTTCTTTTACTGGGATTTATCGAGAATATATTCTCAGCACATCGACTGGTGATTTTCAGGTTTTGTGCATTTTTGAGGACAAAAGATCATAGGTAAGGTAGAAGGGCTTTAATTTGGTTAAGAGGATACGAGGTAGAAAGGTTGGTGATTGTGTTTTATGGCCACATAATGTACAGGGGGAAGCTTTGTGTGAGATGGCAGCAGGATATGGTAACCCTGGGCCAAGAGCTCAATTTTAAGGTTGGAAAGGGCTAATGGTATCAGTAATTCAAAAGGCAGGTTGGGGAAATCATGGTACTGGGCCATAAGGAGGTTATGGCTAGTGGGCCCTGACGAGCCATGTGGCAAACACTAGTCTGGCTAAGGGACAAGGTACAGGCAGGGCTTGCTGGATGTAGCAGTCACAGTAAAAAGTATGTGGTGGTAAAAGCATAAAGGCACAGACAAAAAAGCAGCTTAAGGGAGTTTAGTTACCTGGCCGAAGTCTGTTGACTATCCCAGGCATCGGGAGTTGCGATCAGGAAGGTGGGCCGCGGGAGGCATCGCAGCGGGTGGCTGCCAGGGGAAAAGCTCCATAATGTTGCTGTTTTGGGTCCTCAAGGCAAACAATGGGGCAGGATGACTAAGGGGCACAGGATCAAAAGACAGCCAAATAAATAAATTGTTTGCTTCGGTGGCCCCTTGGTTCTCCACGGCTGCAGGGGATGGAGAGTAGGCCCAAATATTCCAGGCTGGGTTGAAAGTATTTGCACATGCACCAGGTGGCTTGGTGGAGAGAGCATCACCGCGCATGTGCAAAACACGATCAGTCCACCATGTTTGAAGTTCTGTGACGAGAGGATGTTTTGGCAAACAAAATTGGGAATATTTGGATCGGGGAGTCCAGGGAAAGCGATACTGCACATCAAGGGGATGTGCAAGACCAGGGTAGATCTAAAAGGAAGCTATAATTAAGTGGCAGGGAAAATCATTGACAGAAGAATTTCGGACAATATGGAGGCCCAAGTGCTATGGGGGTGATAGGAGGAGGTTCTTGCAGGCCCGGATGTACCGCACATGTGCTGATCATGGAAAGAGTGCCATTTTGGTCGTTTTCTCAGGTGGGGGGATAGAACTACATGTCACAAGCACATGTGGGGGTTGGAGATTCAGGGAAAAATACCCCATGGAACATGGCTGGGGGGCCAGGTTTGTAGTGTGTAAAAGCTGGTAACAATGGAGTGATTACACAACTTTGGGGTTTTAAAAAAAACAAAAAAAAGCTTTACAAATGGATGTTGGTACGAAGACAGGTGGGATACATTAAGCCTTTGCAGTTGCATGATCACTAATTAACCTGTGGTTGATTTCCGTAAGCCAGGGCAAAACATACGGATTTTACTGCAGAGGTAAACAACCCCCCTCTGGGTGCAGGCCTGTTAAGTGTCTTACTAAAGGACTTATTTAGTTTGTATGAGGAGTCTGTCTTTACTATCCCAGGGTACAATAGTCCAGCATAGTAAGGGTACAAGCATGACAGGCATGGTTTACAACATGAGAATATACTGCAGCTGCGCTACTGCCTTCCTGGGTACGCCATGACATGCAGGTTGTGGGTGGGGGAATGAGTAGCAACAATTGTCCTTAGGTACTCCATGGAGGGCTAGCTCCTGGATCAAAGGACCTTACTGGACTGACAAGGAATTCAGGGTAGGAGGTTACCATCGGGGTACTCCCTGCGGTCCACTGGTGCCTTTGGTCATGGTAGTCCTGTAGTTGTTCCCTAGATTGGCTGCTTCAGATTTATTTATTTAGTCTGCTATTCATTAGTGTTTCAGAGCACAGGACAGGAGGAGATAGGGGACAGGGGGGTGCTTGGGGGGGTGATTGAGGGTATCAAAAGAATAGGTTCAGAAAAAGGGGTATAATAAAAGGGTCGTAATGGATTTTGCTGTGTTTCCCCTTGTTGTTGCCCATGAATGAACGTAACAAGTGTCCAGCTGATGACTCAAGTGGCAGAGATGATGGCAAAGGTGAATGAGATTCTGGAGATGGCAAAAAAGAAGGAAGCAGCAGAGGAGGCAGAGAGAAACAGAGGGGGGAACCACAGAACAAAGTTCTGATGGGAAAAGTGAATGAACTATGAGAGATGGCGAGACGTAACGAGGAGGAGGAAGCAGAGAAGAAGAGGAGAAGAAGAGGAAGACACCCGTGCTGGGAAAAGCCCAGCAGGAAAATGGGTGGTACAAGAGGTGATGGCTGAAGAGACACACAGAATGAAGCAGGAGGATGTAGGCTGTAGGAATGGGTAAGGAAAAGTGGTACTTGAGCAAGGATGGGGATTTGACGGAATATTTGACTGGTATTAGAGCAGATGTGGGAGAGACGGGTGTGGAAAAAAATGGAACAAGCATTTAAAGAGATACAGGAAGCCACAAAGGGAGAGAGGGTGGAGAAAAAATATAGTTTGGGGGTTAAGATAGCCAATGAGGGTATACCAGGTATGACCTTGGGGGACTATGTACAGCCAAACCATTAAGAAGAAGATATGGAAAGGTGAGTATATTGACATATTCTCACTAGTGGATAATGAAACAGCAAAAAAATATGAACAGAGGGAGACGGTGGGAAAGACGGAAAGCAATGGCACTGGCATTGGTAGGTAAGATGGTAGAGGAAACCGCATACAGGGGGAAAAATATTGATACATGACAGGCGAGTTTTACGGTATTCAGTGTCATCCTTTTGGAGAAGAAGCCAGAACTGGCCATCCCACTTTTGACCTATTCAACCATAATAAAGGATGCATATGAGGCAAAGCTGGGTTATGGGTGGTTGAAGTATGACAAGGCATTTAGACAGAGGATGGCAGCATGGGGGGGACCTTAGGTGGGATTCCACACACTCAGAGCTATGGATAAGGACTTTATCAGGTCAGATAGGGGGCAGTGGGGAAGGGAGTAGCCGGGGAAAATAGCCATCTTGGGAAGACATGTTGAGGTTATAACAAGGCATCATGCACGTGGGCAAACTGTAAATTTAAATGTGTGTGTTCTAAATGTTCGGGACAGCATCCAGTTTCATGTTGCAGGTCAATGGTGATAAGCAGGGGGATCACAGATTCAATGGGCAGCCCTTTCAGGGGAACGGGGGGATCGTACCAAAACAATAGGGGTAGGGGATTCCAAGGGCGAGGAGGTTTTGAGTCAAATTTTAATGGGAACTAAACAGGCACAAAGGGAAGAGAAGGGCAAAGGGCTTGAACTGGTAAATACTCTGGTCAATTTCAATATAGTGAGGGAATGGACCAAGGGATACCTGGACAGGGACGTGGGAGGGATGCTTACAAAAGGGTTTGAAAGGGGTTTTGAATTGGGCTACAGGGGAGCACAGAGAGACATGAGGGCTAAGAACCTAAGCTCAATAAAAGGAAAAGAGGACAGTGTCTAAGATAATTGGGAAGGAGGTGAAGGCTGGCAGGGTAGAGGGGCCATTCCCAGAGCCACCAATGAGACACTTTAGGGTGTCACCTTTGGGGATCATGCCAAACAAGCAAGTGGGGGACTATAGGTTAAGTCACCATTTGTCATACCCAGAGGGGACATCGGTGAATGACAACATTCCGGAAGAACTTTGTACAGTGTCATATGCTACACTGGATCAAGCAGTAGAACTTATTAAGGTGACAGGGGTGGGGGGAAGGGCTGGCAGAAACAGAAATTAGGCAGCATTTAGGCAATTACCAGTCAGGCCAGAGGATTGGGACTTATTAAGTTTTTGCTTTCAGGGGAGTTATTATTTTGATAAGGCGATGCCTATGGGATGTTCAACGGCCTGTCCAAAATTCGAGTCATTTAGTAGCTGGATGCAATGGGTATCTGGGGAAAGGTATGGTTACAAAGCCATAGTACACTATCTGGATGATTTTTTGTTAATAAGTGGCAGTAAGGAGGGGACAGCACTGATGCTAAGAAGGTTCCAAGAGATGTGTGCTGTCATGGGGGTGCTGTTAGCAGAGGGGGAAGACAGAAGGCCCAGAGAGGAAATTGGAATTCCTAGGGATAGAGGTGGACACTGAACAACAGGTATTTAAATTGCCTCAGGACAAAGTGATAAGGCTGAAGGAGTTACTGCTGCAGGTAAAGGGTAAGAGGAGAGTCCCACTAGGGACAGTGCAGCAGCTGCTGGGGCATTTGAATTTCACTTGCAGGGTGATAGCACCAGGCAGGGCTTTACTAGGAGGTTGGGGAGAGCGATGGGGAAGGCAAGCCTACCACACCACTGGGTGGATATAACAAAAGGGATACGGCAGGACCTGGAGGTCTGGGAACAGTTCCTGGATGGGTATAATGGGGTCACATTTTGGCAAGATGAGTGGTTGGGTAATAATGACTTGGAGTTATACACAGACACATCGGAGGCAATTGGGATGGTGAGAGGAATGAAGGAAAATCCAAGCAATCCTTGCATTATGCGCTTAAAATGTTAAACAGAGTTATTAACCTTTCTTTTCATGTATCATTGTTGCACTTATTAGATGTCAGGGGATATAGTTGCTCCAGCCTCCAAATACAGCCATCCCTTTAGGAAGACCATTAATGCGTGGTCAAGTGCTGGGTAACAGTGTTTGTTGGATGCACTTACAATGGCTGTAATTTGGAATTTTGGAGCTAGTAAAGATTTACCTGTGAATCCTGACATCATACAATAAAAATCACAGCTTTGTGGAAAGAAAAAGAAGGTTGGTGTCTGTTTTACAACATTTTTGGCACATGAGCGCAGAGATTGCTTGGATTTTGTTCATTATTGGATGGAGCTAGCAACCCCACACTCTGCACCTAGGTTTTTTGTGCACACGTCTGAGGAGTGGTCTGGACTACAGAGGAATGGAGGGAAAGAGGTTTGCTGAAGGACATTACATTCTTAGAAATAGTACCAATATGGGTGGGGGTATTGGTTTGGGGAACAAGGCTGAGGAATAGGAAGATCATTTTCTGATGCAATAATAAAGCTTGAGTGGAGGTAATCAACAGACAAAGGGGGCACACGGAAATGGTGAATAGGGTCTTGAGGCAGTTGGTTTTAATCGGGTTGAGGATAAACTTATCATTTAAGGCAAAACACATCGAGGGGGTCAACAACAAGATAGCTGACAGCCTCTCCTGTCTTCAGTTGGACAGGTTCAGGCCCGTGGCACCACAAGCTGCTTTACAAAGAAAAAGGGTATTGGCACAGGTGTGGGATATTGGCTGGAAAGAGACCACTGGCTGTTTAGGAGCTCATGGTCTGCGAGCATGCTGACATCCTTCGAGGGGGCATGGAACGCATTCCAGGAGTTCCGGCAGTGAGAAGGGTTTGAGGTAAGTAAGTCAGTGACACAGGACCAGGTGGTGAAGTTTATGGTGCAAAAATGGGAAACAGGGATGGCTAGCGTGACCATGGGAGTGCAGCTGGCAGGTATAGAATAGGCATGTAACATCAGGGGTTGGGCACAACTGAACAAGTTCAGACTGGTGCACCACAAGTTGTTGTGGTGGCAAACAATTACAAGGACGATCAGAGGATAATGGAAAACCAGTAGCGGGTGAGGTTCTCCAAAAACTACTGGGGGTGTTAAAGAGCATATGTGTTTCGGGTTATGAGGCATACTTGTTTAGAGCAATTTTCTTGGTCATGTGTAAAGGGGCATTTAAGGTAGGTGAGGTGGTAGCAAAGAATAAAAACAACAGAAACAGAGGGTTGTTGGGGGAGGAGATTCGGTGGGGACAGGATCGGGTGATAATTTCAAACACTGATCAAATGGGGGTGGGGCAGAGGTAACACTGAAAAGACAGAGGGGGGGATGGGAGTTGTGCGATAAGAGCACTTGAGTTATATCGGGTTATAAGACCAAGGGGGGGGGGCAAGGTGTCCTTCATACACAAGGATGGGAAACCAGTCACTTGCTACCAAGTGACTGCAGCATTAAAGAAAGGAATGGCATTTATTGAAGAAGACCCCCAAAAGTTTTTCATCCCACTCATTTAGGATAGGTGCGGCATCAGAAATAGCAGCAAGGGGGGGGCTCTGAGGAAGAGGTAAAAAGAGTGGGCAGATGGAAATCTAACTATTATAAAAGATATTTGAGGAAGTTTCTGTAACAATTATCAACATTACTTTTCACAGGAACAAGCAGGACAAGGCAAGTTTGGATTATTGGGCACTCCTACATATATTGGGCAGAGCGATGGGCATCCATACATCCAGGAGGAAAGCAACTTGGGCGGGATCCGGACATGACCAGAGTGCATTGGAAAGGGGTCCGGGGCATGAAGTGGGCTTAGATCATTCCAACGCTAGAAGAGCAAAAATTGAAATGGGCAAAACTGGACATGGTTATCATACATTTGGGGGGAAACAACTTGGTCGAAAAGCCTTGGGGGATTCTTTTAAAGGATATAGAGAGGGATTTAGCAGCAATACAATGGTAGTGCCATCTCTTTGTTCATGATGCCTCTTGCGCTGATGTTTTGCATGACCCCCCCAAACACACACACACATGCCAATCCTTACCCAGGATATATGTGAAATTCTGTATACCCGGTTGCCGCAGACCGCAAACTATCCACCCACACAAAGCATGACACTGCCTTGATGCTAGTGCACAGGTACTGCTGTTAGCATGAATCAGCATGTAAAGTCTTGTTTTGTTATGGTTCCCTATCTATGTAAGTGACAACCGACCGCATACACTGTCACTATTTACTGCCCCTTACAGTTGCCTAACCACTAAGGCTGCCTAACCCGTGTGATGGGTACCACTGTGCGTGAATCTCCGTGGGCCACTTGTTGGAGTGTTGAAGACTGTGTGGCACTATGTCTCAAGCTTGGCTCCTCGATCTCTGTACCTTGTCATCATTGCTACTTTGTTACTTGTTGGCACTGCTGGCTGTGCTGTGTGTATGTGATGGACACGGATGGGTGTTTTATATTAGCTACCAGTAACTCAATGGTCTGATTGTATTCTCTTGCTGTTTTCCCCAAATAAATACTGCCTTTCTTTATGGGTGTGGTGTGAGGTAACGGCTGCACATCTAGATGAGAGCAGACTAGCCAATGGTCCTGGTAGTGGGCAGGAGGATGCTGGACAGGGGTACGCTGTCACCCATGGCTCGTTTTATTTTTGACAAACTCCATATTCTGGCCCTAATACACCTTCCAATCCTTGTCTGTGCATACTGCAACCTCTTCTATGTGTTGTGGTTGTGGTGGGGGGATTGGCATATTGGAGGAATCCCAGCAACCATGCAAAAAAAGCAATGAATTTTTGATTATACCATCCTGAGTAGCTAGTATCAGTTCAATTTCCCTCTGGGATTGTAACTTTTTACTATGGAATGTTGACTGCCGCCACCTTTCCCCCTGCCCCTACACACACAGAAGCAAAAAGGTGGCTGAGGGTTTTTGATTTGTGAATTTTTGTGAGATGCTCCCCTCTGAGTACCAATTCCATGAACATCTATTCCATGTACACCACCAGCCACGACAGGATAAGTCTGGTGAAGTCAAAGATGCCCGCCTGTCTGTGTTTCTTTCCTTACAGCTGCCATACCTGTTAGTAGCCTCTCTGCCCCTACCCTCAACAATTATCATGGCATTCTGTGTTCCGGGTTTATGGCTATACTTTGTGCTGTACACATGCCACAAACAGTTCAGCCATAGACTAGCCCAGAATGGATGTTATTTGATGTGTTGCCTGAATATAAAGGACTTACATATGCAGCACACAACTTCACAGTTTCTGATAGCCCATTCATAACCTACAACACTGAGACATCCGATGCCTTTGAATTGCATTGTAACAAATCAAATATCACAGCAGTGTTTTGCATCACTATCTGAGTCCAGTACACACAGTACAGGATTGCACAAACAAACATTATGAGGAGTGTTTCATTCAATAGCATGGAATAGTTCTGATTTCTGCCATACTGTCTTTCCAGCAGCCTATGGCAAAGAGTGCACACAGAAAATAGCAGCACCACTGATATTTTGATGATGTATGCAGACATGTATGCTTAGATTCAATGCTAAGAAGTGCAAAATAATGCACCTGGGAAATAAAAACCCAGGGGAAGAGTACACAATGGGGGGGGGGGAGATACTAACAACAACAAAAATGGAAAGGGTCCTGGGGGTAGTCATATCAGATGACCTAAATGTGGGCAAGCAATGTGGGAGGGCAGTAAGGAGGGCTAGAGGGATACTGGGATGCATAGGGAGAGGCATCACCAGCAGAAAACAGGAAGTTGTTATTCCTCTGTACAGGCAGCTGGTGAGACCCATCTGGAGTACTGCGTGCAGTTCTGGAGACCCAATCTCTGCAAATACATAGACAGGATGGAGACAGTTTAGAGGAGGGCAACTAAAATGGTGCAGGGTCTGCCCCAGAAGACATATGAAGAGAGACTTAAGGAGCTTAATATGTATAGCCGCGAGGAAAGGAGGGAGAGGGGGGATATGACAGAAACTTTCAAATACCTCAAGGGAATCAACAAAGTCCAAGAGGTTAGCATCTTTCAGAAAAAGAGATGTGCAAGAACAAGGGGGCACAGTTTGAAGATTGAGGGTGGACGGTTCAGAGGTAATGTGAAGAAGTATTTTTTCATGGAGATGGTTGTGGAAGTATGGAACAGCCTTCCTGAGGAGGTTGTGGAGTCAAAAACTGGTGGATTTCAAGAATACATGAGACAGTCATAAGGCAATTCTAGGGGGTGGGGGTAGGAAGAAGTAGGCTGTTGGTTAACTAGGATCTGCAGCTTATCCATTAAATAGGGAAATGGGCAGACTGGTTAGGCCAAGTGATCCTTATCTGCCGTCAAATTCTATGTTTCTATGTTACAAAACTGATTCTGTGGGGTGGGGTGAGGGAGGTGTCGGGTAGAATTAGGTGCTGTTTTGCCCAAGTTATGCTAAATGGCCTAACAATGGAGTGCTAATGGCATACATTGTGTCATTTACAGAATACACCGCATACATTACCAGGTTACAGGATCTCTTGATTAGGTGATAATCATGGCAGCCCAGGTGTGGCACACATGGATATTAGCTGGCTATTTGGCCTGTGAACAAGAACATTTTTTTTTTTTTGTGGAAAACCTGTTATTGTCATCTGGAACAAGGGGGGGTGGAGGTGCGTGCACTAGCCATAGAAACAGAAACATTGACTAGTACAGCAGATGTGGTCCTCTATGCTCATCTAGTCTTCCCCCTTTTAACCTCCAAACACTCCCCCATGACTTAATTCCTGATGACAACCTTGTGTCTTTCCCAAGCAGGTTTGCAGCCCCAAAAGTGTATTAGCCTCCACCACGTAAGTGGACAAACTCTTCCAGTGCTCCACCATTCTTCTGTGAAAAAGTACTGACTCATATTCCCACTGAATAGTTCTCTTCCCCATTCAGCCTCATGTTGTGCCCCCATTTTGTGTGCTGTCTCTGGGTTGAAACATGTCCTGTGCCTGGAACCGGTTTATTCCATGGATATATTTGATTGTGTCATGTCTCTGCTCTCTGCTCTCTGCTCTCTGCTCTCCTCTCTCTCTCTCTCTCTCTCTCTCCATTTTTCCTAGTCCCTCGCTCTTTCCTCATATGAACATACAAACATACGAACTTGCCAGCAGATACAGGCCATATGGTCTATTTAGCCTGCTCGAGTGTGCAGCACTTCAGCCCATTAGACTACAGCTTCCTTCCCCTCCCATTAACTCTTCCCTCCCCAACTGCCCCCCTGGTATGTACTTTCCCCTTGAATTTGTCCCACCCCCTCTTGAAGCACCCCCAGAGTCTTCACTGATACAAATTGCTCAGGCAGTGCATTCCACCCTGTTACCACTCTTTCAGTGAAGTAGTGCCTCCTCCTTTCCCTCATGAATCTGCCACCCTTTAACTTCATGGAATGCCTGCTGGTATCTCTTCCATTCTGGAGAGTGAACCCAACCTGGAAGCCTACTCTGTTCATCCCCTTCAGGCACTTGAAGGTCTCGATCATGTCCCCTCTCTCTCTTCTATTCTCCAGGGTGTACATGTTGAGCTCTTTTAGTCTTTACTCGTAAGTTCTAACCCCCAACCCCTGGATCATCTTTGTTGCTCTTCACCTCCAGTAGTCTGATATCCCTTTTCAAGTACGGGCACCAGAACTGCACACAGTATTTCAAGTGCGGCCTCACCGGGGACCTGTACAGGGGCAATATGACTTCACTACATCTGGATGTAATCTCCCTTGCTATGCACCCTAGCACCCTGTTAACCTTAGCTGCTGCCCCCGGCTGGCCCTCCGACAACCCAGATCCATTCCTTTAGCCACTGCCTTCCTACACTAGGCCAAGTGGTTTAATTCCCTGGTCACCAGCACCCCCTGATCCTTCTCCTCATTGGATATGGATAGTTTGATACCATCCATCCAGTAGCTGTATCCTGGGTTTTGGGGTCTGAAATGCATAACCTTGCCCATCTTGGCATTGAACCCAAGCTGCCAGGTGTGCAACCACTCCTTGAATCTTGCCAAGTCCTCTTACAGTAATTTGCCACCCTCCTCCCGATCCACCTCAGCACAGATCTTGGTGTCATCAGCGAAGAGGCTGATCTTATCCTTGATCCCAACTGCTATGTCTGCAATGGAAATGTTAAACAGGACTGGTCCCAGTACTGATCCCTGTGGGTCACTGGTGCAGTCCCTGAATCATCTTTGTAGCCCTCCTCTACATCTTCTGAAATATTTCTATATCCTTTATGAGTTGTCATCTCCAGCACTAGACACTGTACTCCAACTGGGTTAGCACTACAGTCCTGGTCAATGGCAGTACCACCTCTGCCTTCTTGCTTCTAATACAGGAAACATCTGATGTTGTACAGCAAATGTTGTCTGTTTTGGGCCTACTGTTACTTGTTTGCCAAAATACTTAAAGGACAGCATTCCTATAGTCAGGAGTCATAATGCTCTTCACAAATTATTTTCCCAGAAATGTCTCACTCTGACAATTCAAGTGTTCCCAATGATGATATACATTATTCGTCATTTGAATATGACGATGACATTGAGCAACCAGCACACAACTCGTTCATCCAGTTGTCAAACATACGGCCCTATGTTTTTTAACCCCATTTGACTGTGGAGGAATATGAAGCACAGCTGCGGCAGAGTCAACCACTACTGGAAGAACATCGTCTGAATCGACTGAATAACACTGATTGGTACGTAGTGTTTATATCCTAAATAATAATTCTACAAAAAAAATTAAAATGAAAAAAGCACAGGCATAAGCGGTGGCTGAATAGCCCTCATTGTCTGGTCTCTATTTTACAATCTCTACTGTATTAGTTGCCAATTATCTTTCATGTTGAAACTGCACACAGTGCTGTAATCCATTGTTCAATGTGTTGTGTTTCTTTTCTTTTTTTCTGCTTTGCAATCTGGTGACACACTGTACATTGTTGCCCCAAACCAAGATTAGGGGCTCAAAACTGGTAAGTTAAGTGCAAGGAAGGTGCAACAGGTCAGGAAGGAAGGGGAAAGGATATTGTGGAAAGGATTAGTAGTAAACATCAGAATTCTCAGGAATAAAATGGTGTGCTTGGAGGCCATCATGATGGACAAGGGTATAAATATATTAGCGGTAAGCGACACCTGTTGGATATAGCATTATATGTGGGAGACTGTTGTACCCGGCTACATTCTGTTTAGAAAGCACAGGACTTGTCAGAAGAGAGGATGGGTGTCCTTGAAACATAAGGACAATGGAAGGGATGGAGGAGGCATGGGAAACTGAAGTCTTATGGGTCACGGTTGATAAAGGAAATGGGACATCATTGAGGCTGGGAGTATTATACAGACCTCCAATGCAGGGGGAGGAGGGAGATAAGCAACTTATGAAGGCAATTTTACAAGTGGCTCACAGGGGGTAACTTCTACTAGTGGTGGATCTAAACCGCCGCAATGTGGATTGGGGGATCACAGCAGCAGTAACAGCTAAAGGCCGGGGGATCCGTGATGCACTGCTAGGAGTTTTTATGCAACAACTGATAAGGTGACATACTAGTGCTGCAGAGGGACTGGAAGGAAAACTATGTCTGTTTGCAGATGACACAAAGATCTGCAACAGGGTTAATACACAAGGTAGCATGGAAAGAATGAGAAGGGACTTGGCAAGGTTGGAGGAATGGTCAAATGTATGGCAGCTTAGATTTAATGCAAAGAAATGCAAAGTAATGCACATGGGAAACAAAAACCCAGGGAAAGAGTACACAATGGGGGTGAGATACTGACAACAACAAAAATGGAAAGGACCTAAAGGTGGGCAAGCAATGTGAGAAGGCAATAAGGAGGGCTGGGGGATACTGGGATGTATAGGGAGAGGCATCACCAGCAGAAAACAGGAAGTTGTTATCCCTCTGTACAGACAGTTGGAGAGACCTCATCTGGAGTACTGCATGCAGTTCTGGAGACCCCGTCTCCACAAAGACATAGATAGGGTGGAGGCTGTGCAGAGTAGGGCAACCAAAATGGTGCAGGGTCTGCAACAGAAAACATTTGAGGACAGATTAACAGAGCTCAATATGTATACCCTAGAGCAAAAGAGGGTGAGAGGTGATATGATCGAAACATTAGATATGAATACAGTGCAGGGCTTCAAACAGGCATGGGATAGTCATAAGGGAGCAATACAGATTAATATGAATAGATAGGCCATTCAGAGTACAGGCCTATGGCATGTTCATAAGGTAGAAGAAATGGACAGACTGGATGGGTCTTGTGGTCCTTATCTGCTGCCAACTTCTATGTTTCTATGTTTCTATAGCCATCTGGAGGAGGTGGTGGGACTGGAAACGGTGAAAGGCTTCAAGATGGCATGGGACAGACAAAAGGGGTTATTAAATGAGGAAGGGGAAAGCTAGTGATATAAAGGGGCAAATAGGGCAGACTGACTCTGCCACTTAGGTCCTTTTCTGCTGTCAGTATTCTATGATTTTTCTACTTGTGCCGCATGTGTTCTGTCATGGCAGTTCCTGTCATTTTTTCTTATACAACAATGCTTTTAGTGCACTAAAATACAGAGGTGAGTATTGATGGGTAGAGAGGTATCAGTGGCAACTACTACAGAAATAGCTCGGGTGGATCAGTATATTCGGTGTGCCCACCACCCTCTCTGTGAGCAAACATTCCTGGCATTTCCCCTCTGCCTTCCACCTTTGAATATTATAGTCACCCCCCCAATTCTATTTCTCCTCCTATGATAGATGATGTCTCCCCCCCACCTCCATGGTCTTATCAACTACTGAGTTTCCAGGTGTGAACAATAGCTAATTTATGTAACGCAGTACATGTGTATGCAGTTTGTTATCAAGCAGTCGTGGAATGCAATAATGCCTGAGACATACATGACATTATGTAAATAGGTAATGATTTCACAATGTCATCGATTTCAGTGTTTCTCACTATCTCCCATAGGTGCTCATGCAATGGGTGTGTTCTTATGGAAAGTGCAGTCAAGTCTGGCTGATGCTGTGAACTTGAAGAGATGGAAAGGCGTGGAGCAGAGCACTGCTGCATAACAGGGCACCCTGGTTTTGGCACGGTGTGTCTTGACATATGGGTGTTACAGACAGCATACTTAACATTTCGACAGTGTCATGGTGGCATGGTGGACCCACCAAAATACGCGTAAGTATCCATATATTTGTGAAGATCAGCACATGTGGTGTCACTCCACAAATGCGATCCCAAAGTTGACCAAGGGAATAACACACCAGTTAGTCTGACCTCAATTCTCGGCAATGCATGGAGACCATACTAAAGGAAACCTTGGTGGAATGTCTAGAGTAGCACTTGAAAATGATAAACGAGGGGGCGCAGAGGTTTAGTAGTGAAGTCAGGAATCAGTTCTACACAGAAAAGGTTGGTGGACACTTGAAACGTGCCGTGAGTGATGATCTCGATGACGATGGTGGACGGTTGTAAGTGATGCTTGGGTAGGCATAGGGGTAAGTTAAGGATCATGGTTAGGGAGTATGGCACTAGTCACTGGGGGGCATGGACAGTAGCTCAAGCTGTGGACCCAGCTATATGAGCAGCCGAGATAGACCAAATGTCTTTCTTCTGCACGATTCTTTGTATGTAACTCAGCTGATTTGTTCCCCAGGCTTCTTGCATTCAGGTAGACAACCCTAAAAAGTGTTCCCTTCCCTTACTTAACCTGTTTCACTCTATCCTTTACCCCATCAGTGATCATGGGTACCGAGAGCACTTCTGAGAAGGCCACTGATCTGCCTGCCTGCCTCCACACACAACCTCACACAACTTCCCCAGGTCCTCTAACCTCTCCAGTACCAACTCAACCATATTACCACCAGTCATTTGTACCCAAGTGCATAACTACATGTTGTTTCTCCCTTCCTCTCCAAACACTTGAGAATAGACATCTTTCTGTGGCTCGGACTGCACCCTCTGCTATGCCCCCGGCCCCTGCCTTCAGATCTGTCCATTCTGATATGCCCCCAGCCTCTGCCCCTCTCACAGCATCATTGCCCTCCTTCACTTCCTCACTGGGTCCCTTCTTTTACTTCTGCCTCCTCTACCTTATACCCTTGCCCTCCATTTTACGCCTATCCCTGAATATTTTCCATCCATGCATCTCACCTTTTCGCAGATTGACTCCCCCACTGAACTACAGTCCACCTATCTGCGCTGTATGTCTGTGTTAGTATTGTATTGTATTAAAGTATAAATAAAAATTTCATATGCAACACTGTTTTTCTTTCTCCAGGCAATACAGGTACACAGTATACAGACAGTTTGTTTGGTGGTGCTGGGGCTACCTTGGAAGACATGTCAAAGTTCCATTTCTGGCCTGTGTGGTTGCACGCATACAGACTGCATTTCCATCAGCTGAATACTATGGGTTCAAGTACCCAGAATTGGATGAAGGACATTTATAATTTAAATTAGACAGTATAACCCAATATGGTCTTCATTATCTCACTTGGCAACACTGTCTGATTTAACATCATGCTATTAAACATTTTAATTGCAACTTCGGTGGTCATGTTTTTTTATTTCTGTTCCGGTCACCTCCAGTAATAGCCCATGAATGCAGCTGGACAGTTTGGTAACAGCAGGTTTATTATGAATGCTATACATTTGAGGGACTAAGCAGTGTGCTATATACACATTCAACTATACACATATTGATATTACATACAAAACACCCTTGTATTAGTTACTGATGTCTCTTGACACTACCTGTACATGAACCATGGAAAGTATTTATTTCTATTTCCACCATATGATTGATACTACATGCTTTCCCAGTTTGAATAACATGTGGCATAGAGGTGTGTAAGGTGCAAAGGAAGTGCTAAGAGATTTGAATTAGAGTGAGACAGAGTGAACAATGAAGTGCTGATATGTTTACAGCTGGAGAAGACAGAATACTTGACCCAGTACTTAGGAATCTAAAATGTTAGGAGAGATAGATAGCTGTGAATACAGGACACACTATGATCCTGCGGCAGGGAGTAACCACTGAATAAAACCTAGTTGGCAATGGAAATCAACAGACCATGGAAAAACACTAGAGTTTGGCTGTGTGCGTATGGGCAGGACATGGGAAGACTGGAAAAATAAATCTTTGACTTGTGCCATAGAGAGAGGCAAGAGAAAGACTACAAGGAGGGACCACATAGGCATTTTACAGTAACAGAAATGTCAAATACAGTTTATTCCGGGCCTCAGTATGGCTGCGTGTGTGCTGGCAGTGCAAGGGCAGGTGGGCAAAATACATTGTTGACTTGTGCCATACAGAGGGGTGAGACAGTCATAGAAATCACAGATAAAGTATATTCCTTGCCAAAGTATGACGGTGTGTGAAGAGGCAGGCCAAGGGCTGGTGGGCTCAATAAATCATTGATTTGTGCGATCCAGAGGGTCTAGAGATAGAAAGACACTATTGGGGGCCAAAGAGACATCTACAGTAACCAAAACCACAAGTAATGTTTATTCCAGTCCTCAGTGTGGCTGGGCATCTAGAGGCTGATCAGGGACAGGCTGGCAAAATCAATCTTTGACTTGTACTTCCACAGGGAAGAGAGAGAGAGAGAGAGAGAGACTACTGGGGATCAGAGAGACATTTTACAGTCACAGAAATCTCACCAAAAGTTTATTCCTGGCCTCAATGTGCCTGTGTGTGTACTGTTAGTGCAAGGGCTGGCTGGCAAAATAAGTTTTTGATTTGTACCATACAGAGGGGAGAGATAGAGAGAGAGAGAGAGACAGACTACAAGGTGGACCAAATAGGCATTTTACAGTAACAGAAATGTCAAATAAAGTTTATTTCAGGCCTCAGTGTGGCTGTGTTTGTACTGGCAGTGCTAGGGCAGGTGTGCAAAATATATCTTTGACTTGTGCCACACATGGGGTAGGGTGAGAGAGAGAGTACTTGAGACAACAAAGACATCTAGAGTCATAGAAATCACAAATAAAGTAAATTTCAGGCCTCAATGTGGTGATGTATGTAGCCACTGTGCAAGGGCAGGAAGGCTCAATAAATCCTTTGATTGTGTGATCCAGAGGGGACCCGGAAGTACATTATGTTGAGTGCAGGGATGGGGCAAAAAGGGGTAAGGCCATCAAGAAATGGAGGGTAATGAGTACCAATGCCCATAGTCTGGGCAACAAGCTCCCTGAACTGGTGGTCTTGATGGAAGAGGGATGCCTGGATATTGTAGCAATCACAGAAACATGGTACACAGAGAACCATGACTGGGATGTCAACATACCAGGGAACACAACCTACAGGAGGGACAGGGAGGGTAGAAGAGGGGGAGGATCAGCTTTCTATGTAAGGGAAGGGATAAAAGCAATGGAACGAAAGAGTAAACAGGGAGGAGAGGAGGCACTGTGGGTCACCTTAGAGACTGGAAATGGCACCACAATCCGCACAGGGGTTGTATACAGACCCTCATCTCAGGGGGAGGGAATGGACAAGGATATCATAGAAGGCATCCTTAGGATGGCAGAGAAAGGGGAGTTGCTGTTGATGGGGGACCTAAATATGCCAGTTGTTAACTGGAGCACCTTTGCTGCAGCCACAGCAAAGAGCAGGGCCATTCTCAATGCCCTACAGGGGGCATGCCTCAGACAGCTAGTGTTAGTACCCACTCAGAAGGGAGCAGTCTTAGACCTTGTATGCTCAAATGGGGACAGTAATAAGATCTCAGATCTAGAAGTGGGTAGCCATCTGGGAACAAGTGACCACCTAACAGTGTGGTTCACGATAAACTCAGCTGCAGAGTCAAGCCATACAAAAGTGAGGGTACTGGACTTCAGGAGGGCTGACTTTTCAAAATGGGGGAGTGCCTTAGAAAAGCACTAGCAAACAGGCAAGAAGGAGGTGTGGAGCAACATTGGGGAAACATCAAAACTGCCATGACAAAGGCAATAAGCCTTTGTGTGAAGCAAATAAACAAATCAAAATGAAAAAAAGCCACTATGGTTCTCAAAAGAGGTGACAGGGAAGGTTAGGGAGAAAAAGATAGCATTTAGGAAGTACAAGGAAACACAGATGGAGCAGGACAGAGAACTGTATCAGTTAAGGCAGAAGGAAGCATGAAAAGTAGTCAGAATAGCAAAGGCCCACACTGAGGAAAAGATAGCCAATTCAGTTAAGAAGGAGGATAAAACCTTTTATAGGTACATTAGGGAGTGTAGAAAGACAAAGGGAGGGCTAATGAGGCTGAATAGAATGGACGGTGGGTGGGCAGAGAGGGACAGTGAAAAAGCAGGGATACTGAATGAATATTTCTGCTCAGTATTCACAAAGGAGGATGAGGAGGGGGGGTACCTAATCCAAACAGAAGCACTCTGGAAAGAGGGGTCGATCCCAGTCCTTTCACAAAAGAAAGAATTCTGAAAGAACTCCTAAAACTGATGGTGGACAAAGCAATGAGGCCTAATGGGATTCACCCCAAAATTCTAAAAGAGTTAATGGGAGAACTAGTGACACCACTAATTACCCTTTTTAACAAATCATGGGAGGATGGTGTGGTACCTGAGGACTGGAGGAGGGCAGATGTGATTCCCCTTCACAAAAGTGTGAGCAAGACTGAGGCAAGAAACTACAGACCTGTCAGTTTGACCTCTGTAGTAGGGAAAATGATGGAATAACTCCTGAAGGAAAGAATTGTTGAGTACCTAGAGGCCAGTGGGTCACAGGACCCAAGGCAGCATGGATTCACAGCAGGAAGGTCATGTCAGACGAATCTAATCGATTTCTTTGACTGGGTGACTAAGGTAGTAGACCAGGAAGGGGCTGTGGACATGGCCTGCCTAGACTTTAGCAAGATATCTGACACAGTCCCACACAAAAGATTAATAAACAAGTTAGCCAGCCTTGGAGTGGGTCCCAAGGTGGTAGCCTGGGTAAAACATTGGCTGGACAACAGGACACAGAATGTAATAGTAAACGGAGTCCACTCTGAAGAAAGATGGGTTACTAGTGGTGTACTGGGTCCAGTCCTTTTTAATGTCTTTATAAGTGACATTGCAGAGGGACTGGAAGGAAAAGTATGCCTCTTTGCAGATGACACAAAGATCTGTCACAGGGTTGATACACAAGGGGCCGTGGGAAGGATGAGAAGGGACTTGGCAAGGTTGGAGGAATGGTCAGAAGTATGGCAGCTAGGATTCAATGCAAAGAAGTGCAAAGTAATACACCTGGGAAACAAAAACCCAGGGGAAGAGTACACAATGGAGGGGTAGTAACAATAACAAAAATGGAAAGGGACAGGGGGTAATCATATCAGATAACCTTAAAGTTGGCAAGCAATGTAAATAGGCAGTAGGGTGGGCTGGGGGGATACTGGGATGTATAGGGAGAGGTATCACCAGCAGAACGCATTAAGTTGTTATCCCTCTGTACAGACAGTTGGTGAGACCCCATCTAGAGTACTGCATCCAGTTCTGGAGACCCCATCTCCGCAAGGACATAGACAGGATAGAGGCAGTCCAGAGGAGGGCAACTAAAATGGTGCAGGGTCTGCAAGAGAAGCCATATGAGGAGAGACTAAGGGAACTTAATATGTATATCCTTGAGGAAAGTAGGGAGAAGGGGGACATAGTAGACCCTTTTAAGTACCTCAGTGGAATCAGCAAAGTCTAAGAGGGTAGTATCTTTCAGAAAAAGAGATGTGCAAGAACAAGGGGACACAATTTGAAGATAGAGGGGGATGGCTCAGGGGCAATGTGAGGAAGTATTTTTTCACAGAGAGGGTGGTGGATGCATGGAACCACCTTCCTGAAGATGTTGTGGGATCTAAAACTTTGGGAGAATTCAAGAATGCATGGGACAGACACAAGGCAATTCTTGTAGGAAGAAATAGGCTGTTGGTTAACTAGGATCTGCAGCTTATCCAGTAGGTAGGGAAATGGGCAGACTAGGTGGGCCAAGCAGTCCTTATCTACTGTCAAAGTCTATGTTTCTATGCTATACAGCTGGAGGAGAAGCATTCCATACATGATGTCTGTTTGCCTGCCATTGTTATTCTGCAACGTAGCTCCACATACCAGATTGCTTATATGTATGGTTGTTTATGTCATTAGCTTACATTCACATTTCTAGGTACAGTGGTAACATTTGCGTATGCAGTGTTATATTTATAGGGGTGCAGCTGTTTTCAAAACAAGAGGGAAAATTTATATATTGCATACTTCTGATCATGCACTTGTCCAGAATGGGGGGCACCAAGTCACTTGCCCATCGCCTTGAGATCAGTGACCTTCCACCGTACCACATCACCTGGCAAATGGTGACATTCCATTGCCCATGACTGGAAATGATCTGCTTATGCCACTATAAACGAGTGGATGAAAGCTTTGGAACAGGCAGCTCACGATGCTCATAACATGCTGGTGAATCTGCTAAGAAACAACTATGGGTAGCCACTTAGGAATCAGATGCACACACACACGCATTGGTCACTCATGACTATGGATGTGCATGTGCGGGCTGAAAATATGACATGAATTATCTTCCGATCTCAGACCCTTCCCCCCCCCAAACAGACACACCATAAATCCATCCTCCACCACCAAAACACAACCATGTAATGACCAGACTCGGGCAACTATATAGGATAGTGCATGGGGAACAGTTGACTACAGGGCTATTTTTTCACGAAAGAAGCATTTGAGGACAACGGATTACCCTCGGTATACAGCTTGAGGAAATCCATCATGATAGTGAAAACGAGGTGAAAGATTAGCCCTGTTGTCAACTGTTCCCCATGCACTTTTCTTTATAGTGTATAGCGGAACGTCATTTTTTTGGGGGAAAAAATCACTACAGCATGTTTCTGCTTCAAAACATTTTTACTGGGTTACTAGAAGGAAAAAAGAACTTTACATTTTGAACGTTTTAACGCTAAACATTAGTACTGCCGCCAACATTGCTGCTTTCGCTATGTGTCCTGTCTATGGAGTGAGCCCTGTCAAATGCTGCTCGAGGACACAGTGTGTGACATGCGCAGGGCAGTAAACCAAAAAATCGTTCTGCTGCACTGAGAACGTCACTAGTGTAGGAGAACAACATTTCAACAGCTATGGATTTCGGTGGAGAATGACGTTCCACCATACACTATATGTAACAAATGTGCCCAACATAATAGCCTTAGTCTGTATCAGATGATATATACTATCTATATAGTAATTAATAAAAGAAACAATGAACACCACATGAATACAAACATTGGCTGTGCACTCACCACACCTACTATGATAATTTGCCAATGGTATAACGTTTGGAATATTAGATGACAGGAATGCCAACTGACAACACAAGCCTAAATACTGACAAATAAGTTCATACCAAAGTCATGTAGCAGGTCTAACCCTTTACTGGCTGAACTCATTTGCAGGGCAGAACAATCCATATACATAGCCAATAACAGATATACATAAATACTGAGTACTGCATACGTTTATTTCTCCTTCCCTCCCCAATATCAATAGCATACTACTTTTTGTACAGACAAACATGCCGCTACTTTAGGATGCCGGTCATTGGGTTTATGACACCAAACTATGACCACGGAGTGCAAAAGGAATTTATACTGTGGGCGGGTCTGTGCATGTGTGTGTCGGGGGGGGCGGATGGTCTGTGATATACAAGGACATGGCATTATCTGGTTCTTGGGTCAAATAGTGAAATAAACAGGATGTGTTTATTGGTGTGGATGAGGATTCCGGATTAGCCGTAGTCAATAAGGTGGTCAAGGCACACAAAATGATGTTGCTGGTGACAGGGTAGGATGATGGCACTTTGGGGCGGAAAAGGTGACTACGAGCAGGTGTTTATTACAGCAAAACAAGAAGAGTGACTGTGTAAGGTGGCAGGACATCAGTGCATAGCCCCACCCCACCCCACCCCCATAAACAAAATAAAAGCGTGTTCCTGCCGAGTGTGGGTGTAACTCCCCATGGTGGATACTGTTTCAGGCACAGGCCGAGGAAGTGGAATGCAGTTGGTACGAGGCTTCTGTCCTAGGTGGCAGGGTGTGGGGTGTGGGTAACCACATATGGGAAACACTGTGCCAAGAACATCACACAATAACAGTGGGAATGCGGGAATGCAGAGCTCAAAACTAGGTAGCAATGATACTGTTCAATGAGCCGGACTACTGCCATGCTGACATTCAGGATTTGTTTGGTTCAATGCAGAAATGAGATGGAGTATTTTGCTATAAAAAGGGACAGAAACTAGGAAAGGAAGTAATAATTCTGTGAGTTTCATATGACATATATGATGCATTGACACCGAGAGTGTACAATTGGTTGTCTCTCACACACATGGACCCACTTGAAAGAAAAGCGCGGCGCTCACTGCACAGAGTTGGATGCCCAGACCTGACATCATCGAGTACTGCAATGTTGAGAGGCAGCTCGAGTTCCGCGGGAACCCAGCTGGGAGCAGATCAGGAAAAAGGGGAAAAAATACATTTTAGAAGTAAGTAAACACACACTTTCATAAGCAGGTCTTTATTGTTGCTGATAAACATAGAAACATAGAAGCTGATGGCAGATAAGGACCGCATGGCCCATCCAGTCTGCCCACTTCTTTTTCTGCCTTATGAATGTACCATCAACCTTTGCTCTGTCAATGGCCTATCTATTCATACTCATCTGTATTGCTTCCTTATGCCTATCTCATGTCTGTTTGAAGCCCTGCGCTGTATTCATATCCACCACTTCCTGAGGCAGACCGTTCCATGCATCCACCACCCATTCTGTGAAAAAGAACTTCCTCACATTACCCCTTTAATTGCTCCATCTAATCTCAAGCTGTGTCCTCTTGTCCTGCTATTTTTCTTATATAAAAACATGTTAGACTCTTTCACCTTGTTAATGCCCTTAAGGTGTTTGAATGTTTCAATCATATCACCTCTCTCCCTTCTTTGCTTTAGGGTATACATATTGAGCTCTATTAATCTGTCCTCATATGTTTTCTGATGCAGTCCCTGCACCATTTTGGTTGCCCTTCTCTGGACTGCCTCAATTTGGTTAATGTCCTTGTGAAGGTGTGGCCTCCAGTACTGCACACAGTACTCCAGATGGGCCTAACCAGTGTCTTGTAAAGAGGGATTATTACTTCCCTCTTCCGACTTGTGATACCCCTACTAATACACCCCAACATCCCTCTAGCCTTACCTACTGCTTTAGTGGTCTGCTTGGATGATTTCAGGTCATCGGTGATGATGACACCCAAGTCTCTTTCTTCCCTTGTGACTGCCAGCAACTCCCCTCCCAGCCTATAGATGGCTTCAGGGTTTCTCTTCCCTATGTGCATGATCTTGCACTTCTTTGTGTCAAACTCCAGTTGCCACTCTTCTGCCCATTTTGCTGGTTTATCCAGATCTCTTCTCATTCTGCCCACCCCATCTGGATCATCTACTCTGTTGCAGATCTTGGTGTCATCTGCAAACATACAAACCTTACCCTCCAGTCCATCTGCAATGTCACTGATGAAGATCTTGAAGAGGACTGGCCCCAGGACTGATCCCTGAGGTACCCCACTTGTGACTTGCATCTCTTCTGACTGTATACCATTTACCACCACTCTCTCTTTTCTGCCCATCAACCGGTTTTCCACCCAGTTGACCAACTTCTGACCCACCCCAAGCCTACCCAGCTTATTAATCAATCTTCTATGTGAAACAGTATCGAAGGCTTTGCTGAAGTCAAGGTAGGAGACATCAACTGCTCCCCCTTGGTCTACCACTCTGGTTACCCAGTCAAAGAAATCTATGAGATTAGTTTGACAGGACCTTCCCTTTGTAAACCCATGCTGTCTTGGATCCTGTGTTCCTATGGATTCCAGGTGTTGCACTATCCTTTCCTTAAGGAGTGCCTTCATAATCTTGCCCACTACTGAGGTAAGACTGACTGGTCTGTAGTTCCCTGCCTCTTCCCTGCTACCACTCTTGTGGAGCGGGATCACATGAGCCCTTCTCCAGTCTTCTGGGACCTCTCCTGTGCTCAGAGACTCACTAAACAGTTCTGATAATGGCTCGGCTACTTCCACCCTTAGCTTGTTTAGTACCATGGGATGTATGCCATCAGGTCCCATTGCCTTGTACACCCTGAGCTTATCGAGCTCTTGTCGGACCCTTTCTTTTGTGAAGGGACTAGTGCACACCTCCCTCCCTCCGTGTCCATGGTGCTGAGCTGTGGCCTTGCCCCACTTTCTCTCAGTAAATACTGAGCAAAAGTATCTATTTAGGATAGATTTTTACATGGTCCTCCTCCTCACATGCCCCCTTATCCCCTTTGATCTTAGCAATATCCCCTCTGGACTTTCTCCTTTCACTAATGTATCTATAGAAAGCCTTGTCACCTTCTTTTACTGTTTGTGCTAGTGTTTCCTAGGTTTGGGCCTTTGCCTGCCTTACTGCCTTCCCTGCTTCCCTTAGAGAAGTTTGGTATGCCTCCCTATCTTCATCCTGCTGCATTCCCTTATATTTCCTGAAGGCCAACCTTTTGGCTCTGATCTTTGCTGCTATTGTTTTGAGAACCAAAGTGGTTTCCTTCTTCTTTTGCACTTTCTTTTCTCTCTAACACAATGGGATATTGCTTCAAGTATTGCATCTTTAATGCTTGCCCCCTTTGCCTGTACCCCCTCACCTGTATTTCTTTTTGCCAGGGCTAGCTTAACTCTGTTGGCCATCTTATCAAAGTCAGCTCCTCTGAAGTCCCATATTTTTGCTTTGGAATAGGATGATTTAGTTCTAGTGGCCAAATTGAACCATACCATATGATACTCACTGGTCCCCAGGTGACCTTCTACCTGGAGATCTGTGATCCTTTCCCTGTTAGTCAGTACTAGATCTAGGATAATCCTGTCTTTTGTGGGTTGTTGTAGTAGTTGTTTGAGTCCCTCCCCCTGCAGGGAATCCATCATGTGTCTAGTTCTGGCAGACGTTCCTGCTGGTAATGACCAATCTGCATCTGGCACGTTGAAGTCTCCCATTATCAGAACCTCCCCTTTAGCTGTCACGTTAGGTATATCTTCTAACAGTAATGTGTCTATGTCCTCCCCCTGATCTGGAGGCCTGTACACAACCCCAGTTCATATGGCTATCCCATTTCCTGTTTCAAGGGTGACCCAGAGTTCTTCTGGCTCCTTATGTGTATTCTGAATTTCTGTAGCTTTGATATTTTCATTGACATAAAGGGCCACTCCACCCCCCCCCCTTTTTGCACCTCAGTCTCTTCTGAACAGTACATAGTCAAGTACTGAAGTCTCCCAAGTGCGGTTACTGCTAAACCATGTCTCACTAATGACTACTATGTCCAGTTTGGCCTCTGTCATTATTGCCTGCAGGTCTGGGATCTTGTTTCCCAGATTGCGAGCATTTGTGTACATGATTTTCCATTGGCCAGATTTCATTGTGTTAGTTGTTGGGTGAGGTCTAGCGTTTCCCCTGTGCGTAGTATAGGGAGCCAGACCTTTTTGCTTACCTGGTGATGCAAATGAACTACAAACATGCTGAACTCCTGTTTGGCCACTAGCTGAGGGGGAAGGGGTGTTCTTCCCATTTTACATATGGGGTGCTGCACCCCCTCCCCATTTGCTAGTTTAAATATTCTGCAAAGACGTCAAACTTCTGCTCCAATGCACTGACTCCCTCCTTATTCAGATGCAGTCCATCAAATGTAAAGAACTTTCGCTCCCAAAACTGTTGCCAGTTCCCTACAAATTTGTGTCCTTTTTCCTGGCACCAGCATTTGAGCCACATGTTTAGCTCCCCTATCTCCCCTTCTCTGACCTTCCATCCATCTGCTCCCTCTCACAGACTGGCAGATTTCAGAGAAGGAGTTGCAGGACAAAATGGATGATAGTTTGTCACCCAGCCTGGTCAGGTGTTCCTTGGTCTCCACAACTGACTACTCAAAATTGTTAAGGACTGCAAGTCGTGTCATTGACTTTTTAATTGTCTCTGAATTCTTGTCTGCATTTCACATTGTAATCCTCTGCTTTTGACATCAAACTCATTGCCATAGCAACAGATTGTAGTTTCAGTTTCTTTTATTTCAATCAGCAATTAAAAGCTTTTATGACAAAGATGTTACCATACAAAAACTTTGAGATGAGTTTAAGGTACATAATTAAAAGACAGGAAGTCCTGTCAAATAATATTATTAAAATACAATCAATAAATAAAATGAGAAATTTGATATATGCAATCGGCTGACTCAAAATATGCAATTTATCTTCAAGTGTGAGGGGGCAGGACCATAATACACAAGTGGCAGAGCCACAAGTGAGTTATAAAAGTCCTAACCACCCACAAGTGATGATAAAGTGCCTATTTTTCCTCACGCCTCTCTACTATTCCCACCTCAGCCTGCTACCACCCTCCCCGCCCCCTCTCTTTTCCCTGGCCTCTCTCCTAGCCCTGCATCCACTACCTTCTTATCTCTACTACTCCTTCCTCTCTCCCTTCTATTCTGCTCACCTCCCATTGTGGCTCTAGCTCCCGATCCTGCCTCCCACCCACCTCTTCTTCTTCCTCCCAGATACCTCGCTACTCACACTCTCTTCCTTACCTACCTACGTTACCTGGCACAACTGGCAGCAACTCAATTTCTCCACTCCACCTTTCCCCTTTGACAATGCCCTTCTGGCAGCTTTATTTCATGTAAATATTGTTTGCTGTGACTCATCATTCTTAAATGTATGCTTGGTTGTTTTTCCTACTGTTAATTATAATACTTATAGTTCTCAGACCATGTATACCATGGGCCCGATTCTAGAAGGGTGGCACAAGTTGCCACAGCGAAGTCAACTGCGCCACCCAAGACTGTGACATTGACCCGCGCTTATTCTAGAAGGGGCAGGGTCTCCCCAGTAAAGTCCTGTGACTTATGGACATGTGGCAAGGTATGCCACAGAGGGTGTACCTGACTAGCATGTCAAGCAAACTCACCGCCGCAGGTCGCAAGTGCACCCCCCTCCCGCTCGAGACCCTGGGTCACCCACCGCAAAACGCGGACATCAGCTGCCTGCAGTCCAGCCCCCCAACTGTAAAATAATAAAGGATACCCATTTTCCTGATAGTCTAGTGCCTCAAACTGTACATTAGCATTATAACAATGTTCCCCAGTTCTCTGGTAGTCTAGTGTCTCCCTAGACAGTACATTAGCACAATAACAATATTTCTCCATTTCCCTGGTGAGTCTAGTGTCCCCCCCCGAACTGTACAATAATATAAAACATAACAATCCCCATTATCCTGGTAGCCCCCCGCCCAGCTGTGCCAGCCCACTCAGCACCCCCCGCACCCATCCCCAGCAGGTGACTGGCACAGCCCACCTCTCACCTTCATGACCAGCCACTGACTGAGTGCAGTATTAGCACTACTGCACAGACGCACTCAGGGGAGCTAAACATGTGGCTCTAGGGCTGGTGCAAGGAAAAAGGACACAAATTTGTAGGGAACTGGCAACAGTTTTGGTAGCGAAAGTTCTTAATTTGATGGACTGCATCTGATTAAGGAGGGAGTCAGTGCATTGGGGCAGAAGTTTGATGTCTTTGCAGAATATTTAAACTAGCAAATGGGGAAAGGGGTGCAGCACCCCATACGTCAAATGGGAAGAACACCCCTCCCCCCTCAGCTAGTGGTCAGACAGGAGTTCAGCATGTTTGTAGTTCATTTGCATCACCAGGTAAGGAAAAAGGTCTGGCTCCTACTGGAGCAAATTAATTTCTGAGCGCGTCTGTGCAGTAGCACTAATACTGCACTCAGTCGGCAGCTGGCCGTGGAGGTGAGAGGTGGGCTGTGCCAGTCGCCGGCTGGAGACGGGTGAGGGGGTGCATGGTGGGCTGGCACGGCTGGGTGGGGGGCAGCTAGACTACCAGGGTAACGGGGACCATTATGTTTTATATTATTGTACAGTTTGGGGGGGCCACTAGACTACCAGGAAATGGGGAGTGATATTATTTTTATTATTTTACAGTTGGGGATACTAGACTACCAGGGAAATGGGGAACATTGTTATTGTACTAATGTACAGTTTGGGGGACACTAGACTACCAGGGAAATGGGGAACATTGTTATTGTACTAATGTACAGTTGGGGTACTAGACTACCAGGAGCTTGCTTATTGCCTCATATGGCCAGGCGGCTCGTGGTTGGCAGGGCACTGGTGGGGGATGGCAGTGCTGCTCTGCGGGGCTTCTGCCAATGGCAGTTTCAGGAGGCTGGGGGTATGGGTAGCCCTGTGGGGCCCCACTGGGGTGTGCTGGGCATGGGGGGAGGGAAACTTTGCATTGTCTGCTGGATAGCCGATGGGTCTACAGGACTCTTGGGGGTGTCTGTAAGTTATACCAGCTAAATGCTGGTATAACTTATGTTGCCGGATCTCCTACAGAGGTTCTTGTAGAATCCCGATGTTGGCACTTTGTGGCTGCCCTTCTAGAATAGAGGTGCTAACTGCTGCCCATAAACCCCTAATGCCATGTTCTCGGGGTTTATGTCGTCATTAACTTTTGGCTCAAGTGGCCCGCGATATGTCACAGGCTACTTTGTAGAATCATACATATCGCAGCTGCTGGCGTAAGTTGCTACATGTGCCATTCTGCTTGGTGCAACTGCTGTTACGCCAGGTGTAACCCTTCTAGAATCAGGTCCCATGTATTGAATTATGTACCCCAACTGCTTGCCTGCTAATCTCACCCAAGCTGTACTTCTATTCTTTATTTATTGATGTGGAACCTCTGTAAAAGAGCCACTGGCTCAAAGGTATTTATCTGAAATTCAAATATTTTTGAGTTAGGCTATTGAATGGTCAATACAAAGTATGCAACAGCAGTTTGCAAGCTGTAGCTTTAATTATGCAGCTAATTTGAATATTTTGATGTTTTGTTTCTATTTTAACAGATGGTTTCCATGCTGCAGTAGGCATTGAGATGTCATCAGCACTGTGAAAGCTGCACTCTGATTGGTTCAATATTCCACTGTGATGACAGTCACCTCAAAGAAGCAGGGCACTGAAAAACAAGCAAAAAATGCTGACCTTACCTTTTTTCACTATAAAGAGCTCAAGCACCTTCCAGCATTATTTCCTGGTGAAACTTTATAGTTCCACCAAAGTTTGAGTATCTTATAAATGTTTCAATTTATTTTTTTCCCAAGAAAGGAATATGGCACCACATTTGCGTTATAAATAGCACTATAGACCTGGTAAGGGTTAGGACTGAGAAAATAAAAATACTCATGGGGCACAGCATAGAAGGTACCTAAAAAAGAAGATTTGACAGGCATGGTAATATTTTTTAAGAACTGTAGCAGAAACCTGCTTTTTGGAAATGCACATTTTTTTGTTCCACTGCTGCTTTGAAAATATCCACATTGACAACAGTAACAGCATGTTTTCCATATGGTGCTGTTACTGATGCCACCACGAAGGTATTGTTTTACTCTTGTCATTGTTGCCCCCCCTCTTCTGTTGTACAGTATAATGCATATAGAAATATATAGGTCAGGTGTTATCTTAGGTATCCCTATATCAAGTTTATCTATTTATATACACAAATAAGAATGCCTAAAACCTGTATAAATAGTATTTTTCATGAACCTCATTAAGGGTATCAGTTGCTTACAGCCACAAATAATAATATGAATATGCAACAAATATTCATATATAAGGTTCTTAATTAGATATGTCAGTGAGAGGAAATATTAGAAAATGCAGCAAAAATATCCCAAGCATGAAACCCTTTTTTTTAAGCGTTTGGGTCTGGTTACCTACAGTACATTCCTCGACTTTAAAAAAGCAATCTCTAATCAAGCTGTGGCACAGGATGCCCAAAAAATATATGTTCTGTACAGTGCTAATTTATATTACCTGTTTCTCATTTATTTCAAAAAGCTAATCAGAGTGCCCAAATATTCTGATTGGATGAGTTATATATGTTTATATGAAAAGTTGTGTCTCTCATGGTTATAAGGGTGCATTCTCGAGTTCTTATGGTGAGAGAATTGCAAAGCGAAGCTGGGCAGTTCTGACATACAAAGGACTTGAGAAGACACCCATATAACCACAAGAGACACAGGAACTGTACATATCAACATATTGTAAATCATGTTGAAGATTTCAGATTTAAAAAATGCAACTTGAGTTTAAAAATGAAACTGTTTGACTCTGTAGAAAATCAAAGAAACTCCTGTGAGGTGAAATGGACTATACTAGCTGATTATACAATGGCTCGAAAAATCCTGTAATCTGATTGACTGGCTGGCACGATTTACCCGTTGTAAATCCTGGTGTGACCAGCTGGAAAAGTGCCAACTGCTGCATCTGCCCAAAAAACATTCAGACTGCTGAATAGAAACCCGAAATCCTCCATCTTGGATCTCCGTAAACAACGGTGTACCAAGTGCCACTGTGTAACTGTGCAAATACCACAACAGTAAAATAACTGAAAGAATAAATGGGTCAATCAAAATACGACTAGAAATGCAGCGAATTTAAAATTCACTGTTGAAGTACACGCGAAGTTGGCACTTCGCGTTGCCACCTCCCACAGGGGAAGGAAACAACTCCTGGTGGGGGACTTAATCATTAGGGGGGTAGACACGGGGGAGGAAGGGGAGAGGGAGGTAAGCTGCCTTCCTGGCACCACGGCTTGAAGGGACAGGAAGTGAATCCTCAGGATCGCGGGAGCAGCTGCATGAGGGAGAGAGCTGGATGTCATTGTCCACCTAGGGACAAATGACCTGGCAAGGAATGGGATCAGAGCAGTGCAAGAGGAGTTTGTGGAGTTGGGGAGGGGCCTTAGACAAGTAGCGCATACGGTAACCTTCTCGGAGGTGCTACCTGTCTATGGCAAGGGTGATGCTAGGGCACTCCTCACCAGGGAATTCAATGAATGGTTGAAAAACTGGTGTGGAGCACAGAGTTTTGGCTTCACTGGGGACTGGGGAGCCACCTGGAGGGATGCAGAACTATACCGGTGCGATGGTCTGCATCTGTCCAGGGGGGAACCAGGATCCTAGGTGAGAGGTTTAAATGCTTCATTGGCAAGCATTTAAACTAGCCAAGAGGGGAGGCACTGAATAGGAGCAGGGAAATCTCAGCCTTCCCCCCACAAAACATGGTAATTAGTGAGGTAAACACCAAGGTAGAGAAGTTATTAGGGAGCAGGACAGAGGTAAGTGTAAAAAAAGGCAAAGGCAGTAAGGACAGGAATGGGGCTAAAAGGGGTAAGGCTATCAAAAAGTGGAGGGTGATGAGTACCAATGCCCATAGTCTGTGTAACAAGCTCCCTGAACTAGTGGCCTTAATGGAAGAGGGTTGCCTGGATATTGTGGCAGTCACAGAAACATGGTACACAGAGAACCATGACTGGGATGTCAACATACCAGGATACACAATCTACAGGAGGGACAGGGAGGGTAAAAGAGGAGGAGTAACTCTCTATGTAAAGGAAGGGGTCAAACCAACAGAACTAAAGAGTAAACAGGGAGCAGATGAGACACTCTGGGTCACCCTGGAGACAGGAAATGGCACCACAATCTGCATGGGGTTGTATACAGACCCCATCTCAGGGAGGGAATGGACAAGAAATAATAGAAGGCTTCCTTAGAATGGCAGAAAAGGGAGATATTGTTGATGGGGACCTGAATATGCCAGATGTTTACTGAGCACCTTGCTGCAGGCACATCCAAGAGCAGGGTCATTCTTGATGCCCTACAGGGGGCATGCCTCAGACAGCTAGTATTGGAACCCACTCGGGAGGGAGCAATCTTAGACCTGGTACTCTCAAATGGGGACGGAGAAAGAATCTCAGATTTAGAAGTGGGTAGCCATCTGGGAACAAGCGACCACCAAACAGTGTGGTTCACAATAAACACAGTAATACAATCAAGCCATACAAAAGCAAGAGTATTGGACTTTAGGAGGGCTGACTTTGGGAAAATGAGAGAGTGCCTCAGAAAAGCACTAGCAAACAGGCAAGAAGGAGGGGTGGAGGAACAATGGGGAGTAATCAAAACAGCCATCACAGAGGCAGCAAGCTTTTGTGTAAAGCAAATCAACAAAACATAACGAAGGAAAAAAATGCTATGTTTCTCTAAAGAGGTGGCAGGGAAGGTTAAGGAGAAAAGGATAGCATTCAGGAAATATAAGAAAACACAGAAGGAGCAGGACAGAGAACTTTATCAGTTAAAGCAGAAAGAGGCTGGGAAGGCAGTCAGAATAGCAAAGGCCCAAACCGAGGAAAGGATAGCCAATTCTGTTAAGAAGGGGGATAAGACCTTTTATAGGTACATTAAGGAGTGAAGAAAGACCAAAGGAGGGATACTGAGGGGCTTAATAAAGGGAGGGAATGTGGGTAGAGGGTGACAGTGAAAAAGCAGGGATACTGAACAAATATTTCTGCTCAGTATTCACAAAGAAAGAGGAGGGGGAGGTACCTAAACCAAACAAGAGAAACACTCTGAAGATGGGGGTCGATACCAGTCCATTTACAGAAGAAAGGGTTCTGAAAGAATTAATAAAATTGAAGGTCGACAAAGCAATGGGGCCTGATGGGATTCACCCAAGAATTCTAAAAGAACTAAGGGTAAAACTAGTGACACCGCTGACTACTCTCTTTAACAAATCATGGGAGGATGGGGTGGTACCTAAGGACTGGAGGAGGGCAGATGTGATTCCTCTTCACAAAAGTGGGAGCAGGACAGAGGCAGGAAACTACAGACCAGTTAGTTTGACCTCAGTGGTAGGAAAAATGATGGAATCACTTCTGAAGGAAAGAATTGTTGAGTACCTAGAGGCCAGTGGGGCACAGGACCCAAGGCAGCATGGATTCACGATGAGAAGGTCGTGTCAGATGAATCTAATAGATTTCTTTGACTGGGTGACCAAAGTAGTAGACCAGGGAGGGGCTGTGGACATGGCCTACCTAGATTTTAGCAAGGCATTTGATACAGTCCCACACAAATGATTAGTACACAAGTTAGCCAGCCCTGGAGTGGGTCCCAAGGTGGTAGCCTGGATAAAAAATTGGCTAGATAACAGGACGCAAAGGGTAGTAGTAAATGGAGTACACAGTGAAGAAAGGAGGGTTACTAGCGGGGTACCGCAGGGTTCGGTACTGGGTCCGGTCCTTTTTAATGTCTTTATAAGTGACATTGCAGAGGAACTGGAAGGAAAAGTATGTCTCTTTGCAGACGACACAAAGATCTGCAACAGGGTTGATACACAAGATGGAGGAAAGGATGAGAAGGGACTTGGCAAGGTTGGAGGAATGGTCAAATGTATGGCAGCTCAGATTCAATGCAAAGAAGTGCAAGGTAATGCACATGGGAAACAAAAACCCAGGGGAAGAGTACACAATGGGAGGTGAGATACTGACAACAGTAAAAATGGAAAGGAACCTGGGGGTAATTCTATCAAATGACCTAAAGGTGGGCAAGCAATGTGAGAAGGCAGTAAGGAAGGCTGGGGATACTGGGATGCATAGGAAGAGGCATCAATAGTGAAAAAAGAAGTTGTTATCCCTCTGTACAGACAGTTGGTGAGACCCCATCTGAGTACTGTGTGCAGTTCTGGAGACCCCATCTCCGCAAAGACATAGACAGAGTGGAGTCTGTCCAGAGGAGGGCAACCAAAATGGTGCAGGGTCTGCACCAGAAGACATACGAAGAAAGACTAAAGGAGCTTAATATGTATACCCTTGAGGAAAGAAGGGAGAGAGGGGACATGATAGAAACTTTCAATTACCTCAAGGGAATCAACACAGTCCAAGAGGGTAGCATCTTTCAGAAAAAGAGATGTGCAAGAACAAGGGGGCACAATTTGAAGATAGAGGAGGGATGGCTCAGAAGTAATGTGAGGAAGTATTTTTTCACAGAGAGGGTTGTGGATGCATGGAACAGCCTCCCTGAGTAGGTCATAGAGTCACGAACAGTGGGAGAATTCAAGAATGCATGGGACAGACATAAGGCAGTCCTAGTGGGGGGTAGGAGGAAGTAAGCTGTTGGTTAACTAGGATCTGCAGCTTATCTGTTAGGTAGGAAAATGGGCAGACCAGGTAGGCCAAACGGTCCTTATCTGCCATCAAATTCTCTGTTTCTATGTTTCTCACTTCGCCTTGTCATTACCACTTTACGTTAGCATAATGAGAATGTGAAGAGGCATAAGTCATTGTTTTTAATGGACTTTATGCTCTCATTATGATTCCAAGTGATCCACTTGGTGTTTCAGACTTGCAGCCCTCTCACACACACACACAGATCACATGGCTTACAGTACTGTAAGTCACATGCTCTAGCCAGGCAAGAAGGAAGTGAGTCACACAGACAGTTTCACTTTCTCCTGTGCAGACTGAGAGAGAGGAGTGTGTGTACTAGAGAGAGGAGTGTTTTTTTGATTGCAGAGTTAAAATTTGATACTTAACCCAACAGCTTTTTTAAAAGCTACATTTGTTTGTCTTTTCTGTACTGTTTTTTTTACTTAATTTGCTCTTTCTGTAAATTTTATTTTTCTTACCTACTTAGTTGTTTGTCTGTGTGTGTGTGTGTGACTGTGTGTGTGTTTTGCCTGTGTCGTGAGATGGAGCAGGGTGAGGGAATGTCTGGAACAGGGCAGCTCTGGGAGAGCATGGTAGTATGCGTCATCATACCGTGCGCATGCGTGGGGGGCATGGGCGCCCATTTGTGTTGGACCACTCTAAAGTTATGAGTGTCCAACCCCCGGAAGCAGGACCAGCGCCGCCTCCTGACTCTGAGGCAGTTCAACCACCACCACCACCAAGTCCAGCACAAGGTCCTTTGGAGCAGGAAGTGCCTGTTCCCCAAAGGCCCAGGTGTGGATCCCACCATCAGTACTGCTGAGCAGTGTGAGCAGCCTACTGCCAGTTCATCTGGTCTTCCTCTGCCTGTGCCTGGTCCTCCCCACACCTCCGTTGTTTGGCAGTTTTTTGACTGTGTCGGGGGGAGGACAGCAGTGTGGTGAAGTGTCGCCTATGTGCAGTGGAGGTGCACCGTGGCCTCCAGGGGAGTCACCTGGGGACTGGGAGCCAGCGCACCCATATGCTTAATCACCACCAGTTGGAGTGGCAGGCTGCCACAGAATGGACCATGTCTGCACCTGCTAGCCATTCCGTGGCAGAGGGTGCCACTGTGCATAGTGGGCGCGGAAACCCTAAGAAGAGGAGGGCCACAGCAGCACCTGTTGCTCCACCAGCACCCCCACCACCACCACCACCAGCAGGTCAGCCTGTTGAAGGAGTGGACACCAGAGAAGTGCGTGTAACACTGTCTGACTTGGCAGTTCTCTGGAGTGCTATTGAGGAGAACAGCGAGAGGATGAGTGCTGTGGAGCAGCAGCTGGATGACATAGAGGGACATCAGCTTCAAATTATGTCCATGCTGGAACTGCTGCTGGATCACCATAGGATCCCACATTGGTTTTGTTTCCTCACACCATGTTCCCCACCCCAACCTTCCTTGCTGTGCCATAAAATGTATTCCTCCACCATCCCTGACCCTTGTATGTAATTATGCCCTTTTTTTGTTGTCTTCAGTATGCGTTACACTTTGTATTCTGGGGCCCCTTCCTTCTGTTAAGTGTCTGTGTGTTTTGTGTGTGTGCGCTGTTTTGGTGCCTCATTTTTCTGCATCCGCAAAAGGCATCTGTCTTGTGTTCAGAAAACTGACAAGTGATAACACAGTCAAATGAGATTGTTTTAGCACCTACAAAGTCCCCCAGAATTGATGGCGTACTCAGTCATGCGCACAACAGTGGCACAGAGTCCTCAGATTTTTTCTGCAGGCCCAGAATGCATCCTCCATGTGTCCAGAAAATTGACAAGTGGTAACACAGTGAAATGAGACTGTTTCAGCACATACAAAGTCCCCCAGAATTTATGGCGCAGTCAGTCGTGTGCACAACAGTGGCACAGAGTCCCCAGATTTTTTCTGCAGGCCCAGAATGCATCCTCCTTGTGTGCAGAGAAGTGAAAAGTGATCATCTCAACTAGATAGAAAGGTGCCCTTGGCCCTTTGGACGTACAGTAATAGTAGCCTTGGTGAGTATATATATACATATATATAGTTGTGTATTTTGTAGGTAATGATGAGGGGGGTTGAACTTGACATGGACATGTACTCATGCTATTGTTCTGCATCACACACAGGTGACTCCGTCTCCGAACTGTTGCTGTGCACCGTCCAGTGCTCAATGAGAATTTTTTGCACTTAAATGGAAATGGATAACTCTCAAGCACATGAAGGTAAGTATTTCTTTTTTTTGGGGGGGGGGGAATCATATTTTCAGTTTTGTCTAATGGTTTCTTATGTTTTTTTATTTCTTCACAGATTTCATCAGCATCCTTCTGGAGTCCGGTTCTTAATGATCGTCATGGTCATGGAATGAAACGACTTCTGCGTGTTGCATGTGTGCCCAAGCTCGGGTTGGGGAGGTGTGTGCCTGATCATGTTGACGAACTTCTTTGGATAAGGCCACTTTGACAGAACAACAAAGTATTGCGAATTTTCCTGAAAAAAGAAATGAATGACTTCTTAAAAGTTGCAACTTCATTATGTGTCCCTCCCTGGTTCTCAAATCTCAATCCCTATTGTCAACTAAGTTACATTTCAGACTAGAGACACATCTGGACAAGTACTAAGACAACCCGTTGTTTGCAATATTTGCAGCAGTCTTTACAAAGCAATGAAACGAATCAAATAAAATCTTCATACTTACCAGAATGGATTTCACATGGACATTACATCACTTCCTCTCTGTCTGTACAGTATAGCTACAGCATCTTTCCCAACGAGTAATGTTAGCGATGCAGCCTGTTTTTGTTCTCCTGTAAAAGAAATAAAACAAGTGTATTGTATGTGTTTTGCCACTGCGGCTCTGAAAAGCTACCGAAAACAAAACAGACAACTTAAGGAAGTGGGGCAGCATAACAAACATGAGTGCACATACTCACTTTATGGTTTAAATTTTAAGAAGCTGGTGGTGCAATGGTAGACTGGTGGTCTGTGGTGGGCAGACAGACTCATGGTGGCAGCTGACTTGGATAACATCAGTCCCGGTGGTGGTGGTGGTCCATGGGGGGCAGACAGACTCATGATGGCAGTAGACTTGGATAACATCAGTCCCGGTGGTGGTGGTCCGGGGTGGTCAGACAAACTCATGGTGGCAGCAGACTTGGATAACATTAGTCCCGGTGGTGGTGGTGGTGGTGGTGGTCCGGGGTGGGGAGACAGACTCATGGTGGCAGCAGACTTGGATAACATCAGTCCGGGTGGTGGTGGTCTGGGGTGGGGGGGGCACACCGCCTTTTAAATACTGCAGTTAAAACCTGCCAACATTAACCACATCATCATCCTCATAAAGAAAACTGCCCTCACAGTCATCGATGTCTGAAGTCTGAACACTGGGAAATTCTTTCTCCATTGTGTCATCATCTACATCAGTGGTGGGCCGTTTCAGGCAGCCACTGCCAGTGCCACCAGAATGCTCCATTTCCACATCAGCAAGACCACAATGACTAGGCCGGGGTACGAATACCGAGGTTGCAGTCTGTGCTGGTATGTGCCTCTCATTCATTTTAATGAATGTTAGCAAACTAACATTTTCAGGAGACAAGTTTGTCCGACGATCCCTGACTATTGCACCTGCTGAGCTGAATACCCTCTCAACACTTACACTGGAGGGTGGGCATGTGAGGTACTTCAGTGCCACTGCAGTCAGCTCTGGCAATTCACTGACCTTTCCACCCCAGTACAAAAGAGAATCTCCACTTATTGTCAGATGCCTGTTTTCAGACAAATATGACTCAACCATTCTCTGTGCCGCACTAAGTCCGATTGTTGATGCATCAGCCTGTTCCCCGGAATCATTGATGTCACAAACACCCACTTAGGACAAAGCTTCCCAAAGCAGGATGACGCCAACCACTTTGGATGACAGACCACCAGGAACTATAGTCCCCTTACCCTTGCATGATATGCTTGCTGGTCCTGCAGCTACACCTTCAGCTGGATTAAGCTGCTGAGGTTTGCAAACCTTGGCACGTGACTTCTGTGCCCCATGAACCAAGCGAACCAGTTGACCACTGATATTTTTTACCTGTTCAGGCCCTCCCTCCAGTACTGATGCAATTCCACGTTTGTATCATGGGTCCAGCATTGCTGCCATGGCAAAGTTATCACTACGCTGAATGCTCACAATGTGACGATTCTGGTCAAATACTGTCAGCATGTGTTGCAGCAACATACTGTTACCACCGTCTCCAGCAACATCAAGGCTATGCTGTACATTGACCAATGTCTGCCTCAGCACCCTCAGCAGTGGAATTGATTGGCTAATGGAGGCAGACTCGCCATTCACTGCCTGTGTGGCATATTCAAAAGGCCACAAAATTGTTATTACAGAGTCCATGAGGTGCCACTGTTCAGTCGTCATAGACATGGAGGCCCCAGAACTGTCATGGCTAGTGTGCATAACAAGATATTCTGTGATAGCTTTGTATTGTTCATACAACCTCTCTGCCATGTATAACGTGGAGTTCCATCGGGTGACAACTTCCAGCTTCAAGCGATACTGAGGCAGGCTGTTTTGTATCTGCAACTGCCGCAGTTGGTCATGGGCCTTTCCAGATCTTGAAAAGTGAGAGCAGATACGTCGTGCAATGGTCAGCATTTCCTTTATGTCAGGGTGCTGCAGAAACTCCTAAACAACAAGATTTAAACAGTGGGCCATGCATGGAACACGAAAAAAAACACCATTCGTGATGCATTTCACCACATTTCACCCATTGTCACTTGCTATGAACCCAACTCTCAGGGACAGAGGGTTTAGCCATCTGTCAATTTCAGTCAGTACCATGTCCAACATGTTCTCACCAGTGTGTGAACCGGTCACACTGCACACAGCAATTGTTGCATGCTGGCGAATTCCAGGAAGATTGCTACCTTGACAATCCACCTTCCTGCACTGATTATTCACACTACCAGCATCACAAACAACCCCCGGCACCTGCGCCCAGTGTGCAGTTATACACAGATATGAACTCCCCGCTGTTTTGCCACTTGTCCATATATCCATACTTAAATGGATGAATGGAGAGGAGGAATGTTGAAGGGCATGTCTTATTGAGTATGTGATAGTGGGGAACAACTTGGGAGCAGCACAGGTAGAAAAGTATGTCCTGGATGGGACTTTCCATTTTGGACAGGCATGGGGAGCAAACCACCGGAACCCAGAATTCTCCACAAAGGAGAAGGGCAAAAGATCAATTGCCAGCATTTCCACTACAGCAGCATTAAATTCACATGACACTGTATGATTGGGGGGGGTACTTCAGCTTATGCTCAAAAATACTCTGTAACGTGGGCTGACTTAAACATTTTACAGGGTGTGTGTTGGTCACAAATGGTTGTGCTCTGTGATGAATGGCATTGCAAGGGGGTGGAGTGTGGACATTTGATGAAGACGGTCGCACAGGTGATGATGACAAACCCAGAAATGATGCTATTTTTCTAGATTTGCCAACTGGGGTTGACGTACCACTTGCACTAGACATACTGCATTCACCACCACCACAAAAACTGCTACTCTCTCCAGCACTAGACAACATTTCAAAGTCATTATGGTCCTCCACCTCATTATGCCTGTAGTAATCCTCTGCTCTTATTACCGCACTACTGAATGTTTAATTCCTACTGGGCTTAACAGTCATGGAAGGGGATAACATGTTGGCTATGGTTGCCGCCAGTGATATGGGTGAACGTCCAAGTCTGGTATTAGCTGCCAGCTTGTGCCAAGTGCCTGTTCTTAAGATGCGTATGCTGTCCTCCTGTCCCAAGATGGCTCCCCTTTTTACCTCAACTCACACGCACATGGCAAGCCTGGCAGATTGCAACTGAATCATCATTTGCATCTTGAACAAAAAAATCCCAAGCAAGGTACTGTGATGCTTTGCTTTTAACATGTCCATGATGATGTGGCTTATTTAAGTCTGTTATTTTAAGCACTGAAGTGGGGGGGCACGTGATGTTTCTGGCAATGCACACCTGGACTGCAACTGACCACCATGACTACCTATCATATTGAGTAATGGGTCGTCATCATCATCATCATCCACTAAAACCGGTACATCACAAGTTTTTACGGGGGGGGGGGATTCCTGCAAACAGATTCAGAAATTTCAGACACAGCCACTTTTAATTTCTTTTTCTCTGGTTCCCAACTGGGGTCAATTAAATCATCATCATATTCATCAACGTCACTGTCACACACATCCACATCTTCTGCTTGGATGCTAACATGTGGACTGCATGTTGCAACAACAGCAACATCATCATCATCAGCATCATCACATTCATCATCAGCATCTACACCACCATCACCTGATGTTGTTTCACCACACTGTGAATCACTGCATGGAAAATGCGTGACGTTAAGTGCCACGGTGGATGGAATATCACATTGTATGCTATCGCTGACATGATCATCAGAATCAGGTTCAGTTAATGGGATGTCACTGGGAAGTATGACATCATCTACGATGTCACTCACTTGCACTGCTTCACACTGAATATGTTTGGATATGGTACACTGGTCGGAATTTGAACTTGACGCAACAATGCTAATACTACCTCCACCACCTCTAACACCAGTAGTACTAACACCACCGACTGGGAAAACATCATCTCCTCCAACTATCAGTGAAGCTACTGATTGGGCTGTAAAAAACATTGCAGGAGAAATACCTTTCCTCACATCACCAATGCACTTCTCTGTCCGCGTACTACTACCACGCCCACAGACCCTCTTACTGCCAACATTGCCATGGCCAGAAACAGCTTTACTTGCACGTCTCTTTGCAGGCATTTTGGGGGATCAACCACAAATATTATTACCAAATTCAGATTTTGATACGTTCACTTTCTGACTGGAGGGTCGCTACTCGCTACTATCGCTAGCTGGATGTGAAGCAAAATAAACAACTGTGGCTTCAGCAACAGATAAGGGGACTACTGTGTTGTGACATTGTCATGGAATTAAAACAACTTCAGTAACCAGTGGTGCTGATGGGGTCACAAAAACAATCCAGTCTGGTAAAAAATACCTTTTCAACGTGGGGGGGGGCACTGAATACAGACAGTGCTGATTTTTACAGCAGTACAAGCAGCAACACTAAGAACAGAGAACACGATCGCAGTACAAAATCAGGCAGCTGCAGTGGATAGCAGGTTCACACTGCTGCGCTTAGTTGCACTTACACTGATCTGTATCACAAATTTTAAAAGATGTATTATATTTGATGCATGCAACACTGCACACACAACACAGAACACTTTATGTACAATGCTGAACGAGGAATGTGATGCAAATGCAAAAGTTCAGTGTACTCACTGCCACGTAACGTAAATTTGTAATTTAAACAACCTGACCTTATGAAATGCTGCACCACACTCACACAACAAGCAGCAAGGAAATGTGTACTATCACTGACAATTTTACTATGTGTACAGTAACACAGTCAGTTATATAACAAAAATATTGCCAAAACACAAAGAAATCACTAGTTCTCCAACTTAAATCTACCTACACACGAGATCGCCCTCCCCACACAGCACACTTCACTGTCTTTCACCACACACACTCAATGTTGTAAATTTATATTCAAAATCCACACACAAACAAAAATGCTCGATGATGTGAGCACAGGAGGGTTTCCTACAATCGATGAACTACAGTTGGATCCCCCCAAAAAAAGCAAAATTGCTTTTTGAACAGCTTTTAAAAGATTCCTACAGACAGCTATCAGAGTACACTGTCTCCTACTCCTTTCTACTCATACTACCTCAAACTGAGGCTGTGCAGATCAATATAGAGCCCATGTGACCTGAACTCCCATGAATCACTGCAAAATCCTCCGTCGGAGCTCAAAAACAAGGCGAAGTGAGGCGAAGTGAACTGCCATCAGTGTGCTTCGCCTTAAAAATTGAAAGAGAAGTGACCAGTGGAGGCGAGGTAATGCGAAGTCGCTGTTTTCAATGCACTTCGCGTTCCTCATTATAACGCAAAGTACTCCGCTTCGCATTGCGGAGCACTCCGCGAATCCACCTTTGCTCTGCGAATCACTTTACAGAGCGGATTGAGCCCACTTTGCCCACCACAGAGCTTTTTACAAGTCATTCCCATAACCCGATCGCTGCACCCACCTCACTTCTCGCTCTCTCTCTCTCTCTCTCCAGTCCACTCCCATTTGCTCTCCACTCCATTTCCTCTCTGTGTCTTCACTGCTGTCCCACTCTCTTTCTCTCTGTATCTCATAAATTGTAATTTAAAAAAAAAATTAAACACCAATGTAAACAGAAAAAAAAAGTTGAAAACAAATTCCCCCAAAACAGCACTGTGACTGCATTGTGGCTGCAAACTTATACCCGGAAGCACGAAACTGCGCTCTCGAATGCCCTGCTCTGGCCCAGTCATAACACTGAGACATCCCACTCTCTGCTTTTGTCAGCCACTCACCGCTTGCAACAAGTTATCAAACCTGGGGGAGAGAAAGTGTTTAAAAAACACTGAAGCCTGCTTTGTGAACTGCAATGGACGGCAGTTCACTATTACACCGAGCTCTGTCCGCTCTTTGAGCCACAAAAGATGGCAGTTCACTTTTACACTGCCCTCTCTCCATCTCCCTTGGGGGGGAGAAACTTTCAAAAAAAAACTAAAGCCTTTCAGTCTCTCTCTCTTTCAATCATGAAAAAAACAAAAACAACACCTGCACAAGAAGAAGAAAACAAAACACAAAAAGAACATTCTTCAAAAAGACATGGAGAGAGCTTACTCAATCATATTGTACCCAGCAACAAGGGACTACTTAATGAAGGGTAGAAAAATATTCCTACAAAAATATTAAAAAAAATAAAAATACAACTTTTTTACAAATTGCTTCTCTTTTTTTAATAATTGAATAATCACAATATACCACTCCAGCATGTGGGTGATGCCAGGATTTACCCACTTTTGGTGTGGGTAAATCTTAATATCACCCACACCCTGTTGTGGTACAGTATGTTGCTTAAATTTAGAACTGTCGAATTTTAGGAATGTTTGCATGAGACAACCTCTCATGGAAATCATAGATTGTGGGAGCATCCCTGACCAGTCACAGTCCTGCCTTCAGTCGCACGTGAGTTACTCTTATTACCATAAGAGTACCTCACACACTGAGCCACTGTAATGGACTTCTCACTGACTGCTCATGCCATCAGCATTATAAATTAAAAAAAGGGATTTTTTTGTTTAATACAGTTAGCGATCTATAACGATTTTATGGGTCTATCTGGAAGGCCTCTTATGGATCTAAGAGTGCTATCTCTTGTGTCCTTGGGAACACAGAACTGCTTACCTTTGCTTCGCAGTCTTTTGGTCCTAAGAACACATGAGGCTACACTCTTATATCCATAAGAGGCCCTCCATGCAAACCCATAAACTTATAAGAGTATGTTAAATGTTTAGAAATAAACAATCCTGACTGGCCAAGAATGATGCCATTATTTATTTATGAAATAGATATGTAAGAATATTCACTGGAGACATATAAAGATTATGTATTATTGGAGTGAGGTGGAGTTGTTTACTTTTCTTATAGAAGGGACATATTAGGAAATAATGTAATCTACAGGAAAACACAGGAAATTGCCCTGGACTTACAGGGAAAATGCCAAATCAATCTGGTAGCACTGGTTGTAGTATTATATTATTTAAATACAGATAAACCAATATCAGCACCAGCATACATCCCTGCCAAACCCCTCGGTTTGTTTTATTTTTCCAGGTTATTTACCATCTTGATTGTACTTGACTTGGGTCTGTGTAGATTCATGCAGTCTAATTATTATATGCAGAAGGACTGGATCAGGTTTAAAGACCACAGATGGAGCTGAAACATCTTTTGGCTCACTGTCGAATGCTGGTCCCAGAATGATGAATCTGTAGTACAGTTTAGATTTTTTAACCTTATCAGATTTGAAACAGATTGTGATGTCACAGCAGTGGATTATGATGTCAGGTATCTACAGACAGAGCAGAAAAAGTCTGGGGGACAATTATCCTGTTTCCATGTTAATGTGCAAAGTTAGAAATCAGACTGGATAAAGTAAATTATTTTTTATAGTAATGTTTACAATTCAATTGATAGTAAAGATGTGATTATAATTGATATTATTGGTAGATTAGTATTAATTGTTTTTAACATACTGTATTTACTGCACTGTTTGGCACTGTTTAGTGTGCTTTATATAGGAGGTCATGTAGATGGCCGAGAACTGATAATGGCCTCAGATTGCTATTTGTCTATTGTACACTTTGGGTGGGATATTCAGAGCAGATGCACCAAGCACAATAGGGATGCACCAGCGCAAGAGTAGATAAGCGCCAATGTGCGATATTCAGTGGCAGCGGCTGTGCAGCACAACACCCAATGCACCACAGTGCCACAGTAATGAATGCATGCGCAAGTGCAGGGGGAGTAACCAGGAATAATGTGCACAGTGCGATATTCAACAGTAGGCGACGTGCGCAACAGTGGAGCAAGGGGAAGTTGCGCGACATCGGAAATGAGCCAATACAAAGGGGATCAAGTGAGGGGAGGATGAATGCACCACAGAGGAGCCATAGTGGGGGAGCATGGAGACAGTGGGGAAGGGAGGCAATCCAAGAAGCAGGGGCCAGGTGTGGCCAGGAGGTGGAGGGCGGACCACTAGAGGTGTGCGCGAGTGAGTGAAGGTGTGTGTGTGTGTGTGTGTGTGTGTGTGTGTGTGTGCGTGGCGAGAGGGCCTAAGCATGCCACACAGGGTGGAGGGCAGTAGTGAAGAGGCAGGGGGCACACAGTGGTGAAGAGCCAGGGGTGTACCCAGTGCAGGGGCAGCACCAGCAGCACACAGCCAGGGGAGGAACAGGTAGACAGCCACCTGGGGGGGAACACCAACCAGGGATATGGCCAGTACCACCTTCCAGATGGAGGCAGTAATGAGGGGTGTGAGAAGGCATGCAGCAGGGAAGCACGGCCATGGAAGGGTCTGGCGGCTGTATACCCAGAACAGGCTGTACCGTGTCCACACCACCTTCAAACAGTACAGTGCACTCAGATTGTGGGCTGGTATCACCTGAACTGGGCGATTCTGAAGCAGCTCTGTGAGTTGAGCAGTGATGAGATGCAGGCACCCACACGACAGAGCCATGCGCTGACCGTGAAGACCAAGATCACAGCTGTCATGTGCCTGCTCTCCACAGGCACCTTCCAGAAACCAACAGGGGACATGCCAGGCATAACCCAGTCAGCCCCATCATGCCTACTCACACAATTCCTCAGTGCACTGCTACCACAAGCTGCAGAGTACATCCGTTTCCCCAGCACACAGGCAGAGCGCACAGCAAACATGCAGCAGTTCCACAGGGTAGCACGGTTGCCTGGCATGCTCAGAGCCAAAGACTGCACCCATGTAGGCATCCGCATGCCACCTTGCCCAGAGGGGGCAGCATACATCAACCGCAAGGGTTACCCAAGTGTCAACTGCCAGGCAGTGTGCAATGCCAGGGAGCACATAATCAATGTCTGTGCCATGCACCTTGGGGGAGCACATGATGCCTTCATCTGGCACCAGTCCGCACTGTGCCATAGGTTCGAGAGTGGGGACATCCCCACTGGCCATCTGGTAGGTGAGTATGCATAGCACGCTGGTCGATGGGTGCAGATGGGGAGTGGGTGTGTGTGGGGTATGGGCAGGGGTGCCATGGAGAATGGCCATGAAGGCCCATGGCACAGTGTCACAGACCACCATGCTAACAAAACCCCTCTACACACAGGTGACAGTGGTTACCCCCTACGGCCCTGGCTGCTTACACCATACCGGTGCCCCACGACCCCAGCGCAGCAACAGTACAATGAGGCAGATGCCACAACACGGAATGTCATTGAGCGGGTGTTCGGGCTGCTGAAGGCATGGTTCTGTTGCCTGCACACATCAGGCAGTGCCCTACAGTACAGCCCCTCAAAGGCCTGTGGGCTATTCCTGGCCTGCTGTATCCTGCACAACATGGCCACCAAATGTGGGATAGCCATTGAGGTCGAGCTGGTGTTGGGCAGCCATCCCTTGGGTAAAGGGATCCCCTGCTAGCCCGGATGGCCCAGCAGCACCGGGACACCATCGCAGAGGAGTACTTTGGACAACACAGGTAGGTCAACAGGGCCATGTTCAACCACCAAGGGCAAGGGCACAGCCCACAGACAGGCAGGGGTGGACACCAGGGGAAGACGGTGTCAGGGGAATGGGCATGGGACCACACACAAAGGCAGGGAACAGTAGGGCTGCATGCAGCACACACACAGGCACAGGCACACACACCTCTACCTATGCCCACAGGGCCACATGTACGCCCACCCCAACAGGCCACCCCAACCCCCACAGGACCCAACACAACCACACCCAGTGGCTGGCACTGTGCATGCCTCAGACACTGAGCACCATTGCACAGTGGCAGACAGCACTACGCTGGCATCATCATGCGCACGTCACAGTGGCCAGCAGCTGGGAGGGAGCACTGTCATGGGGCACGTGCACTACCGGGTGCCATTTTGAGCTCGCCAGTGTCTGCAATATGCCATGCACCAGAGCAGCAGTGTGGACCTCTGTAGAACTGGCAAACCTGGTGGTCCTTGTGGAGCCCCATGCAGATGCCCTGTTTGGGCAGGTTCCCCTCCCGAGGTCATGCACAGCGGTGTGGCAGGAGGTGGCAGAGGGCCTTGAGGAGGCCACAGGGAGCAGCAGGACCACAGAGCAGTGTCACCACTGCTATGGGGACCTCCAGCGGCATGATTTTGACCACTTAGGAAGACTTCAGGTGCGTGCCCGGTGGGGAGCCATGCCAAGGCCAGGTAGGTGCTCCTTCACCACACTAGTAATATCCGTCAGTCCTGGTGGCACTGTGTTCAGCATGCCATGCCACGGGGGGCTGGTACCTGTGTTGCCAGTTGTGGGGGTGCATCGAGTACACTCTGCACCACCATGGCACAGATGGGCTGTGAGGGCATGCACACTGCTGGGGGGGCTGTGGTTCAGATGTGTACTGATGGGACTCTCTCCATGTTTCCACACTAGGCCTGGAGGATCACCGTAGGGTCTGGATGGCCCAAGAGCATGGCGGTCAGGATGTTGCTTGTAGTGTAGCCATGCGGGCAGGGCACAGAGGTGGTGCCGGGGGCCAGCAACACCCTGCTGACCAGTATGCAGGTGAGTGCCATGTTTCCCCATACAACTGTGCATGATGGGTTGCAGGGGTGGTGGTAAGGCATGGCCCCCTGCATTTGGCCCCTACTGCCATGCACGTCCCATGGTGCCCTCCACACCATCCTGTGGGTCTGCACTTTTGGGCGAGTGTCGCAGGTGAGCTGTGTGTGCATTGGGCGCCTGGCTGTGCCACTGCCATCCCACTGCATTGCCATGATGCCAGATGGCCACGATGGTGCTGTGTGGTGCATGGGCGATAGGGGTGTGCAGTGGTTTGCATGGCTGCGGGTGCCCAGGTAGGCAGATCATGTGTGTGCGCACCCACTGTGGGTGGTTGCATGCCATCCCAGGGGCGCAGGCCACTGATATATGCCATGCACATTGGGTGGGCTGCGTTGGTCTAGCCAGTCACTCATACTAACTCTGCTCCCTTGTCCTATGTGGGCCATGCTAGACGGCCTTAGAATGTAACATCCAGGAGATCCTGCAGGTCACCTGGGCCACGCTGGAGCTGCTGCAGGGGATGGAGTGGGGGTGAACATCGGCAGCACAGAAGGTGCCACAGGGTGGGCAGGGATGACAGGGGCCACCAGTAGGGCCTGCAGCACCTGCACAGTACCAATCCATCCCTGGACTGTACCCCACACCCCTATGTCCCCCACCTTTGGCTTTCCCATTGTCACATGCCCTTCCCCCCTTGTTGTAGCCTTGCACATCCCCTCCCCCACTGTATATATATATATATGTTTGTACATAGTTTCTGTTGATTATTGTTTCTTAATACATGCTTTTTCTACTATGACTGTGTCGGTCTCTGTTTTGCAGTGGGTACATGGTGCCTTGCTGCAGTGGTGTACATGGCGACTGTGGGGTGATGCTGGCCTGGCTGTGGGTGTGTCTGCCAGGGATCCTCCACTGGTGTGGGTGTGGGCCATGGGCCCTGTCCGGGGGTATGTGTGGTGTGCCCTGTTTGCCTGTGTGCAGCAGGCTTTGGTGCATGTGCTATGTCCTAGCCTCCCCTGGCGGTGTGTGCCATGCCCCTTGCATGTCTGTGGTTCGCACGGTCATGCCGACCCCACCACGGCATGCATGGATGCTGGTGTGACATCGGTGGCAGTCCATACCAGCCACCTTCCAGGCACGGCACCCTGGCAGCTGGCATCCGACCCCAGATCTATTGCACGTCTGCTGCCATTGCCACTGTGGGCGGTGCTGTTGTTGTCCCCCTCCATGCATTTTTTGGTGTCTGGGGTGGTACCTGTGGTCTGGTGACTGTTACTTGGGGTCCTGCTGCATGCAGGCAGTGGCCTGGTTCATGGTGCGCACACCACATGGCAGGCTTCTTGGCGACATGGCGGTGTGCAGGCCGTAGGTACATGGCACCATGGGACTCATGGCGGCAGCATCTGTTGCTCCGCTATGTGTGGCTGTTTGACGGGGTACACTTGGGACAGTGTTGGGGGGGGCTTTGTATGTGCCCTTTGTTGCCTCCTGTGTGGCGCATGCCTCCATGTGCCACAGTAGGGTGCTGTGCTGTCTGGTGGGGTCAATGCTGGGTCGGGGTGTGTGCATGGGTCGGTTTTCGGCATGCCTTTCTGCTGGTGGTGGTGTCCAGGGCGGGCCTTGTCACATGCGGGAACCCTCGGGTACTGATGCCGGGTCAACCTCCTTGCTGTGCCTCTGTGGGGGCCATTCAGGGGGGCCTTGTGTATGCTATGGTGGCGTCAGTGGATGGTGTCACCACATGCAGGGAGGGGTCATGGTGGGGATGTTGTGTATGGTGCCATAGGGCATGAGGTTGCATTGTCACGGTGGTGGAGGCATGCCTTCAGTGCCATGCACTGTTTAGTCATGCTTCTGGGCTGGGTGTCTCCGGATCGCTGTACTGGGGGGTCGGCATTGGTGTGGTGCTGTGGCATGGGTGGGTCCTGGCCATCCTTGTCTTGCAGTCTCTGTTTGTCAGGGGACAGTACAGGGGCGCCTTGCCCAGTGGGTAGGGATCACTGGCCCACGTCTGCTGTTGGATTGGCACTAAGGTTCATGGGCTGGTGGTCTGTTCTGCTCACATCTGGTTGTGCAGCACATGGGGGCCTTGCCCTGGTGGTGTGTGGGGGGGGTTGGTCTGTCTGTCCTGCTGCATGCCCCTCCGTGCATGGCGCATCCATGGCTGGTGCCCAGCTGCTTCCTGTCTTTGTTCCTGCGCATCTCTAGGGGTGCTATTGCACATCGGCCCTGCTCCATTGCACATCCCTCATTGCGCTATGGCACATCGGGCATGATATTCAGCTACGTTGTGCAGGTACACCTTGGCCTGCACTTGGTTTGAATATCACACCCGTTGCACCATGGCGCACTACACTTGCGCCTGCTCCCTCTATTGCGCATCTTTTTGGTGCAGTCTAAATATCCCACCCAATGTGTCTAAGAAAAGCCATATAAATATGAGGCTATTGTTGGGGGAAATCACTTTTAACAAAGTGCCTAGTAAGCAGGCATGAAATGCATAAGGTGACCTGCCGGGATGGGGGCTGTTTGTATATGTTGTACTGCTCTGTGAGTTTTGCACTAATAAAGTGTTTTTTAAATGAAATAGTGAGTAAATTTGGGGTTTTTACGGTGGAAAGTGCTTGATCCTGAGTGACAGTTTCTTTCCTTACATGTAATATATACCTAAACTACAGGTGTCAGTGTGGCTCAGTTTGTAGCACATCAATCCCTGGGCCAGGTGACCATGGATTCTACTAAATGATGGCACCCAGTTGCAGTTCTTCGGGAATGCTGTACTGTTGGGTGTGGCATTCTTCGGATGACACATTAAAGTGAGGTCTCTTCTACCCAGCTCTGGTGCTGTCCAGATGGAAGTAAAAGAACCAGAGACACTTTTTGCAAGAATCAGAGATTTTTCCTAGGCTCCTTCCCATAAAACTGATTCATGCAGCTGGCCCAAGGCTGTGATACAAACATACGATCATACTAAAATTGCCAGCAGAAATTAGGCCTCTAGGTCTATCTAGTCTGCTCAAGTGTGCAGCTAACACCCTACTTTGCAGCTGCCCCTCCTCCTCCTCCACCTTCCCAAATACCCACCCCTCACCCTGTCCCATCCCCTCTTGAAACTACCCACCATCCTACAAAATATCACCTTCTCCGGCAAAGCATTCCAAACTGCCACTACTTTCTCTGTGAAAAAGTGCCTCCTTGTTTCCCTCTTATACCTACCTCCTTCCAAGTCTATGCTGTCTTGTGTCCTTCCCCTTCCAGAGCTTGAATATATCTTCAGTGCCAGACTTATTTATTACCTCTAAGTACTTAAAGGTCTTAATCATATCCCCCCAATCCTTTCTCTCCTCCAGGAAATACATGTTCAGTTCTCTTAATCTTTCCTCGTAGGGCATATCCTGTAATCCCTGAATAACCTTTGTCACCCTTCCTTGTACCCCCTCCAACAATCTCACATCTCTCTTCAGATAAGGGCACCAGAACTGCATACAGTATTCCAGGTGTGGTCTGACCAGTGACTTGTAGAGTGACTGAATGACATCCCTGCTTCTGGAGGAGATGCCCCCTCATTATACAACCCAGCATCCTGTTGGCCTTCACTGCCACCCTCCTGCACTGCTCTGAATTGTTCATATTCACCATTCTCACCACCCCTAGATCCTTTTCCTCTTCAGTGGTACATAAAACTGCATCCCCCCCAGTTGGTAATCCTTTCTAGGATTCTTTACACCAAAGTGTAATACTTTGCATTATTTCACATTAAACCCCAACTGCCATACCTCTGACCATTCCGCCAGCTTAGCCAGATCATCCTGCAACCCCTTCCAACCTTCTGTATCATCCACCACCACCTCCAACTTGGTATCATCAGCAAACAGGCTGTTATTCTTGCCACTATGCAAGATGTCCACAATGAAAATCCCAAACAACACTGGCCCCAACATTGATCCGTGTGGCACCCCACTTGTCACAGCTCTCAAAGATGAGAGTTTCCCCCTCACTACTACTCTCTGCTGTCTGTCTTGCAGCCAGTTCACAATCCAATTAACCAATTTAGAGCCCACCACCAAAGTACTTAGATAACCACCCTATCTCCCATGGGGAAGTGAATCAAAGGCCTTGCTGAAGTCCAAATAAATGACATCCACAGCATGACCCTTGTCCAGCTCCCTCATAACCCAGTCATAATACTCAACAGGGTGAGCCAGACAGAATCTTCCAGAGATAAACCCATGCTGACGAGCATCTTGGAGCCCATTGAAATCCAAGAAGGAGACCAGCCTCTCCTTAAGTATTGTCTCCATCAGCTTTCCCACAATAGATGTTAGGCTTATCAGTCTGTAATTACCTGGCTCAACCTTTGGACCACTTTTATGGAGAGGCACAACTTTTCCGTCGTGAACACAGAACAGAAGTACTCATTTAGAGCCTTGGCTTGTTCCACACCACTTTAAGCTCATCCCATTCCTTCCTGATCCTCACAATCTGGTCCTTACAGCTCCTTTTCTCCCATATGTATCTGAAGAAGTTTTTTTCTCCTTTGTTGATACCCTGTGCCAGCCTCAATTCCCTGGAAGCTTTAGCAACCCTAACTCCCCTGGTGACTACCTTGAACTTCTTCACATACTCATCCCATTCCTCCTTATTTCCTGATTTCCTGTATCTCCCTGAATGCTGCTTTTTTAGCCCTCACCATTTCTAAAACCTCCATGCACAGCCAACTTGGTCTCATAGCCCTTCCCTTTTTTGCTCTTTATCTTGGCACATGTCTCAGTGGCCTCTGCCAGCCCCAATTTGATGTTTTCCTATTTCTGGTTTGCATCCCATTGAGGATGAATGTCTTTCAGGTGACCCTCTGCTATTTCCTTCATCATGCCAAAATCAGCATGTCTGAAGTCAATCACCCTGGTCCCTGTACCCACTACCTCTTTACTCATGCTAATTGAGAACGACACCAAGTGTTGGTCAGTTCCAGCCAGTGGAAGACTAGGTTTGCTGGCAAAGGCAACTAGCTTCACCTGACCTCTTTTCTTCTAGGTTTGTTTGGAAGGACAGAGCAAGGAACATTATCACAGCAAGGGAAAATATTAAAACTTATTTTGGCTAGGCAGATTTATTGTGTGTTATTTTTTTTTGTACTCATATGGTTTGTTACTGTTTTTTGCTAACATTTTACTGCTTTATTGTTCTCTGATTCAAATTGCTGTTGCAGGGTATACTTTCTGCTGCATTATTACAGGGTGTGCCTACAGGTTTGTTACTGTTTTGTGCTTATAGATTTCTGCTGTAACCTTCTCTGATTCAGATTGTTTTTTGCAAGGTATATCTTCTGTTACTGCTTTATTTTTCTCTGTAACAAAGTGATTTTTGCAGGGTATATCTTCTGTGAAATTATTACAGGGGGTGCTTTGCAGGTTTTACAGCTTTATCTATCATTAGGCTAACCTTTCATGGCTACGGAATTTTTGTTGATTTATTGTTTCTGCTCTTACCTCCTTGTTTCTTTCATCTGTGGTTCTTCTTTTTCGGCAGGGGAAGGGCCCAGCCACTCACCCCCACCCTCAACCACCCGATGCTACACTCCTTTTATAAGGTAGCACAGTCATGACATTTCCTGTAGCAAAGCAGAAAGGGAAGGATCAGAGGGGTATCCACACAGTGACCTTACTTACAGAGGCACAAGTAATTTAACTTGGTATAGCAAGTTATACAAAAACAAGCAAACAAAACAAAAAATCAAACTTTTGCTTTCATTTTCCTCCTTCTAATTACCAGAACCAGGTTATAAACCCAGCAACGAATCTGGAATGGATATTATTAACTGCAGGTACTGTGTGACACTTTTCAAAAGGGCAGTTATACAGGATTTAGGATGCTGTCCTACATGTTGAACCATTGGGGATATAAGGGCTCAGTACCAGGCAGCATGGGCTGAGATTGTGCACCTCAACTCACATATTCAGGAGGAAATATATTATAAGAACCACCCGCCATTTCCCCAACATCCAACTGAAGCACCTCGACCGCAGAGGGTAATTGGTCCAGGAGATTGGAAGGTGGTTGGGAGGGACAAATCAGGTGCTCCATCACTCAGTGCTCTCCAATGTATTACCTCCATAAACCATATAAAAACTACAAACAGGTATCTGCCTCTATCTCTGAAATCAAACAAAGGGGCAGAGGACACTGCAGAGCAAGACACTGCAGCACAGGAGCTAGCACAACAAAACTCACCCAAAACAGGAACCAAAACAAAAAAAGCAAAAAGGAAATCCAAAACATTTCTGATCACAGGAGACTCCATGATTCAGGAGTTCACACCTACCTCCAGCCTGGGGTAATGGTCAGATGTCGCCCAGGTACATCAGCATGGAGAGACACTGACCGCATTGCTAACATCATGCAGGAAGCAGGAGAAAACATTGATGTCTTGGTACACATAGAGACTAACAATCTCACCAGCTGGTCAGTTGTGGAGACCAAGGAACACCTGACCAGACTGGGAGATAAACTGTCATCCATTTTGTCCAGCATCTCCTTCTCTGAGATCCTGCTGGTCTGGGAGAGGGGGGCAGATGGACAGAAGGTCAGATAGGGGAGCTAAACATGTGGCTCAAGGGCTGGTGCCAGGAAAAAGGACGCAAATATGTAGGTAACTGGCGACAGTTTGGGGAGCTAAAGTTCTTTAAATTCGATGGACTACATCAGACTAAGGAGGGAGTCAGTGCATTGGGGCAGAAGTTTGACATCTTTGCAGAATATTTAAACTAGCAAATGGGGAGAGGGGTGCAGTACCCGATACATTGAACGGGAAGAACAATCCACCCCCTCAGCTAGTGATTAAACAGGAGTTCAGCATGTTTGTAGTTCATTTCCAACACCAGGTAAGGAAAAAAGGTCCGGCTCTCCATATGGCGCAGTGGGGAAACGCCGGACCTCACCCAACAACTAACACACCAAAATCTGGCCAATGAAAAATCATGTACACAAATGCCCACAATCTGGGAAACAAGATCCCAGTCCTGCAGGCAACAATGACAGAGGCTACATTGGACATAGTAGCCATTAGCAAGACATGGTTCACCAGTAACCACACTTGGGAGACTTCAGTACCTGGCTATGTACTGTTCAGAAGAGACAGAAATGCAAAAGGGGGGGAGTGGACCTTTATGTTAATGAAAATATCAAAGCTACAAAAATTCAGAGTACACATAAGGAGCCAGAAGAACTGTGGGTCACCCTGGTAATGGGAAATGGGACAGCCATATGAACTGGGGTTGTGTACAGGCTTCCAGACCGGGGGAGGACATAGACGCATTAATGTTAGAAGATATACAAAACATGACAGCTAAAGGGGAGGTTCTGATAATGGGAGACTTTACCATGCCAGATACAGATTGGTCAATACCAGCAGGAACATCCACCAGAACTAGACACATAGTGGATTCCCTGCAGGGGGAGGGCCTCAAACAACTGGTACAACAACCCACAAGAGACAGGGCTATCCTAGATCTAGTACTGACTAACAGGGAAGGGATCACAGAATTCCAGGTAGAAAGTCGCCTGGGGACCAGTGAACATCACATGGTATAGTTCAATTTGGCCACTAGAACTAAATCATCCCATTCCAAGGCAAAAATATGGGACTTCAGATGAGCTGACTTTGATAAAATGGCCAACAGAGTCAAGCTAGCCCTGGCAAGAAGAAATACAGGTGAGGGGATTACAGGCAAAGTGGGCAAGCATTAAAGATGCAATACTTCAAGCAACATCCTATTGTGTCAGAGAGAAAAGCAAGAGGAGGAAACCACTTTGGTTCTCAAAAACAGTAGCAGAAAAGGTCAGAGCCAAAAAGACTGGCCTTCAGGAAATATAAGGGAATGCAGCAGGATGAAGATAGGGAGGCATACCAAACTTCCCTAAGGGAAGCAGGGAAAGGCCCAAACCAAGGAAACACTAGCACAGACAGTAAAAGAAGGGACAAGGCTTTCTATACATACATTAGTGAAAGGAGAAAGTCCAGAGGGGGCATTTCTAAGATCAAAGGGGTTAAGGGGGAGTGTGTGGAGGAGGACCAAGGAAAAGCATCTATCCTAAATAGATACTTCTGCTCAGTATTTACTGAGGAGAAGGTAGGGCAGGGCCCACAGCTCAGCACCATGGACACAGGGGGGAGGGAGGTGTGCACTAGTCCCTTCACAAAAGAAAGGGTCCTACAAGAGCTCGCTAAGCTCAGGGTGGACAAGGCAATGGGACCTGATGGCATACATCCCAGGGTACTAAAGAAGCTGAGGGTGGAACTAGCAGAACCATTAGCAGAACTGTTTAGTGAGTCTCTGAGCACAGGAGAGGTCCCAGAAAACTGGAGAAGGGCTCATGTGATCCCTCTCCATAAGAGTGGTAGCAGGGAGGAGGCAGGGAACTATAGACCAGTCAGTCTTACCTCAGTAATAGGCAAGATTATGGAGGCACTCCTTAAGGAAAGGATAGTGCAACACCTGGAATTCATAGGAGCACAGGATCCAAGACAGCATGGGTTTACAAAAAGAAGATCCTGTCAAACTAATTTCATAGATTTCTTTGACTTGTTAACCAGAGTGGTGGACCAAGGGGGTGCAGTTGATGTCGCCTACCTTGACTTCAGCAAAGCTTTCAATACTGTTCAACATAGAAGATTGATTAATAAGCTGGGTAGGCTCGGGTGGGTCAGAAGTTGATCAACTGAGTGGCAAACTGGTTGGTGGGCAGAAAACAGAGAGTGGTGGTAAATGGTATACAGTCAGAAGAGATGCAAGTCACAAGTGGGGTACTTCAGGGATCAGTTCTGGGGCCAGTCCTCTTCAATATCTTCATCAGTGACATTGTAGGTGGCCTGGAGGGTAAGGTTTGTCTGTTTGTAGATGACACCAAGATCTGCAACAGAGTAGATGATCCAGATGGGGTGGGCAGAATGAGAAGAGATCTGGATAAACTGGCAAAATGGTCAGAAGAGTGGCAACTAGGGTTTAAGGCAAAGAAGTGCAAGATCATGCACATAGAGAAGAGAAACCCTGAAGTCACCTATAGGTTGGGAAGGGAGTTACTGGCAATCATGAGGGAAGAAAGAGACTTGGGCATCATAATCACAGATTACCCAAAATCATCCAAGCAGACCACTAAAGCAATAGGTAAGGCTAGAGGGACATTGGGGTGTATTAGTAGGGGTATCGCAAGTGATAAGAGGTAGGTAATAGTCCCTCTTTACAAGACTCTGGTTAGGCCCCATCTGGAGTACTACGTCCAGTACTGGAGGCTGCACCTGCACAAGGATATTAACAAAATGAAGGCAGTCCAGAGAAGAGCAACCACAATGGTGCAGGGACTGCATCAGAAAACATATGAGGACAGATAATCAGAGCTCAATATGTATACCCTAGAGCAAAGGAGGGAGAGAGAGGTGATATAATCGAAACATTCAAACATCTTAAAGGCATTAACAAGGTGAAAGAGTCTAACATGTTTCAATATAAGAAATATAGCAGGACAAGAGGACACAGCATGAGATTAGAGGGAGACCAATTAAGGGATACTGTGAGGAACTTCTTTTGCACAGAAAGGATGGTGGATGTATGGAATGGCATACCTCAGGAACCGGTGGATATGAATACAGTGCAGGGTTTCAAACAGGCATGGGATAGGCATAAGGGAGCAATACAGATGAGTATGAATAGATAGGCCATTGACAGAGTACAGGCCTATGGCACATTCATAAGGTAGAAAAAATGGGCAGACTGGATGGGCCTTGCAGTCCTTATCTACCGCCAACTTCTATATTTCTATGTTTCTATGTGGTTCTTCTACCCTCACTTCTCCAACAGCCTCCCCATTGGTCAATACTAGATCTAGTATATTTCCCAACCTAGTCAGCTTAGTGACCAACTGTGCCAAGAAACAGTCCTGGAATGCATCCTGGAGAATCAGGTGGCTGTCATACCCCAATCCAACCCCGGAAGATTGAAGTTCATCCACTATCACAGTGTTACCTCTTCCACACATTTTCCTGATTTGCCATGCTAGCTCACTCTCAAGATCTTCCCCTTGAGACTGTGGTCTATATACTACTCCCAGCCTGAGAATTATATTCCTTGTATCTTGGAATTGCATCCACAAGGCCTCTGTTCTACACTCCTGCTCATCTTCTCTCTCACACATTATCCCTTCCTTCACGTATATCGCCACCCCCCCCTTTCCCATTGTCTCTGTCCCTCCTGTAAATCCTGTACCCTGGGATCAACAGATACCACTCCTAGTATTTGTTGGCCTATGTTTCTGTGATGGCCGCTATGTCTACCCTCCCCTCCACTTAAAGAGCCTGTAGTTCAGCAGTTTTGTTCCCCAGACTTCTTACATTAAAGGAGACTACCCTCCAAGAACTACCCCTGCTAACCCTATACTATTTATTGCCCTTCTACACCCCACCCCTTGACCCTTTGATGACCCTTTCCTCTGTTAAAATTGGGGGGGATAAGCACGCTTGCCTCCCCACACCACAGATTCTTCATTCCAACAACATGCTCACCACCCCCTACCTAGTTTAAACTCACCTTTATTGTTATATGCTCTTCTAATCTATGTTTTTAGACCTCTTACCCTTCCTTGCTTAAATGGAACCTATCCACTGCATACAACTCTTTACTATCCCAGACCCTACCCCAGTTACCCATTAACCCATACCTTTTAGATTGACTGCATTCTCTCAGCCAATTATTAAACTCCTCTATCCTTTTCTTCCTCACCATGCTAGCCCTAGGCACTGATAGAACCTCAGAGAAGGCTACAGAACCCCCAATCTCCTCACACAACTTCCCTAGCTCCTCGAGCCTTGCCATTACCATCGCTACCATTTCACCTGCCAAGTCATTCATGCCCATGTGAACCACCACATGTGGTTTGTGCCTTCAGGCTGCCATTGCACATTTACAGCCACTTCACCACCAGTCTCTCTCATTAGGGACTATACTGTAATGCAAGCCTGCTACATGTGATTTGTGTGTACCTGGCTCATGTAGCTATGCATCTGGGGACAGGGCTGGGGGCATGGTATGCACAACTGTGTGCCCCCTGCAGAGCACTTGTCTGCAGCCCCACTCCCCAGCATGCACAATTGTGGGTGATGGATCGAGGGACACAAGCATGTATCCAATCATATGCCTGTCCTGGGTCCCATAGTGGATCTCCTGCTCTGTGCGATGATTCTGGGAGGTGTGGCTCCAGAATTATTGTGAAGTATGGATGCATGCTTGAATAGCTGCCAACAGCCCTTCCTGTCAGCCCAGTGAGCTAGGGCAGCACAGTGGAGGGATGTCCTGTTGGTGAGTGTCATTGGAGGTGCCTAACAGATACTGTAGGGCCACCACTGCCATATCCTGTGTCCCCTTGCCTGGTACTCTGCACCTTCATGCATGGGGTGAAGTACAGGCACACACCCTGACACACCTCTGGACCAGTTGCATGTGTAGCTGCATGATCGGCTTGGGGATCAGGTGCAGTAGGGACATGCATCCCTTCCATGCATGCTGTCAGGGATCTGTGGGACCCCCAGTGTGTGACTCAGGGATGTAGGATTGCCTATGCAGTATACTGTGATGACAGCGACTGCAGGATGATGTCTGGTCAGAATGGTGACCGAATTACAGTGCCGACACAGTGTAGCGACTGGCAGTTCCCCCCATCCCAGAGGTGTGCCCCCCACAAGAGGAGGCATAGGGGGCAAAGCACCCTGCAAGAAACTTAGAAATCCACTATCAGTGCCCATGTGGGGTCAGCACCATCTGAGCAGTCACTGTCCTGCAGTCACCGTTCTCACATAGAACAGCCTACACACCACAGATTCATTGCATGAATGTAACATGCACCTTAGTGCATGGGCCCATTGCTTGCAAGCACTTTGGGATACAATGTGTATGAAAAGTGCTATATAAATAATTCTTCTTCTTCTTCCTCTTCTTCTTCCTCTTCCTCTTCCTCTTGTCTTCTTCTTCCCATAAAGCATTTCCTTTGGCTTTACTTGTACAGAGTTATAATGTAAAAGGGGAGGCTAAATGCTGATACTATATAAAATATAAGCTGAAATGTTTTTCAATCTTATGTTTTTTCAAAGGTTTTCCCACAGATGACTGATGTCCCTTTAAAGATCAAGCAGTCTGCCCAAGTATTGAAGCAGACAAATCTCTATCTTGGATCCATCCCACAAGTGCCTGGACATGCATATGGACTCATTCACTTGGTTGGAGCAGTGCACAAGCACTGACCCCAAGGAGGAACTGGGAAAGACCACCTATAGGGTGGGGGCATCTGGCTGTGGGGGAGAAATAGGGGTTTAAGAGGGTGAGGGCTCTCCCTCTCTTCTTCTTACCCAGCCAAGAAGGGTCAGGGTAGCTTAGGGTATCCTTTGCCCATTATGGGGCTTGCCTTAAGAGTCAGGTAAGAATTTCACTTAATGGCCAAACACTGATACTTTGTACACTGGAAATAGTGGAAAAAGAGCTGCGTATACGTGTGGGGCATATGATTTGTTTTTGTTTTTTTACTAATGGCTGAAAGGAATAATAAACACATGTAAGAAACTGGAAGCTGTTTAAACTCTTTTATTCCTATGTTAAGTTTGAAAATGAGAAAGTAAATGTTTTGTATAATTGTTGTGTTGTTTATAATTAGAGATAAATGGTTATATGATTTCATAGAAATATTCTGAGTTCAAAATTAGGAGTCAGCATTTAAGGATAACTACAATATATGACATTGTTCAAAGGATTACAGGAGAAGGCTTGTTATGGAATGATTTCAGTTACTGTGTAGAGAATAAATTAGTAGGGCTACTTTATAGATACTGAGAGAGTTTAAAAATTCTTTGGTAATGGACTTACAGAGATTAGAGGAAAAGCTATATTTTGGAAAGAAATATATAAGACAATATAAGTATGCACTGCGGTTTCAGGTTTTATACATTGTATAAGGGGGTTTAAAGATGGACACTTCGAAATTTATTTTCATTTATAATAAGTGTTAGAAATAATTTTCAATATAAGTCCAACAAATATACAGATCTGAGTTCTTTTCCTTATTATTAGCATCCTGTATATATTTTTTTTGTTTTAGGTATTATTAGATGGCTACAGTAATATAAGATAATAAAACTTGTAATATTGGTAGAATAGGTTTATTTGAGTTGTATTGTGTAGAAATAGATAAATTATAAAACATTATTAACAAATAGCATATGCATATATGCGAATATATTTGATCTGTGTATTAAAGGATCTCGATGGGGTGAAGTAACAGATGGGTAAAAGCAGACAACCTAAAAGGAAATTTAGTAACTTAAGGCATTTGGTAAACCAAATGGATACAAGAAAGAAACCTACTAAAAATATTTATTTTGTTATGGAAAAATGCAGTCAACAGTTATTTACATAATGTCCTTTATTTTGAGGTATATACAAGAAATAGTTAAATATTTAACTTCTGTTTTTAAAAGCATAAAGATATGCAAAGCAATAACATTGGAACAGTCTGTGCCATATGGAACATTAATGGACTTCCTTCTCTAATCAAAAGAAAAAAATTGCTTACATATGCCATTAAAAAACAGAAATCTTTTTTTCTTCTTTTTTTTACAAGAAATACATTTAGAGGAAAATGAAATTAGGAAACTGCATACATCTTGGGTGGGCCAAATATGTTATTCTTTAGGCACTTCAAAGAGTTGGGGGTGTGCTATACTGATAAGGAAACATCTATATCTTGAATACATAGAGAGTTACAGAGATGATGAAGGAATAATGATAATGCTTAAAGTCCAGATACTAGGCAGAGAATATAGTATTGCATCAGTTTATGGCTTGTTTATTGAATATCAGAACTTTTTAAATAGTATAACTCAGGCATTATATTATTGGGACAGGAGCCTTTAATGATAGCTGGAGACTTTAACATCTGCTCAAGCCCAGATAAAGATACATCTAAGGTTTCAATAGAAGATAGGAAGAAAGCACGTTTACATGCAAATGTTTTGCATAGTAATAATTTGATTGATACAGTATATAGAGAGCAAAGAACTATAATACCAAACAACTTACTTATTTTTCCAAACCTGTGAATATGTCCTCTAGATCAGATTATATTTATTTATTTAGTTAGTTTTTGTTAACCGGCAAGGTACACTAGACAGCATACCTGCCTATTTTCAGGTACGACCCAGGAGATTAAAACAAAGGGTATGTAGGCAATAGTAGATACAAGAAAACATCATGGGAACAAGTACAAGTCAGACATAATACACTTACACAAAATTTTCAGCAATTACAGTACATTTGCAGGAATCTATATGTAGTAACAAAACAGAAATATAAGTGCAAATAACTAACAGTCATAAGTCATACAACTAGTAAGTAAAATGCTAGAAGAGAGGAAATAACAAAATTTCCAGGCAGGTTTCAGAGTAGTAGAGGTTGGAGCCAGTAGGCAACTAGGAGGCACCAGTACAGGAGTGGGTGGGTGGATAGAGGACAGGAGCAGGGTTCAGAGCTTAGAAGAGTCATACGAAGCTCCTGTTTGAAGCTGTGTGGAGAAGGGGAGATTCTCAGACTCCGTGGAAGGGAGTTCCATAGTTTAGGGGCCCAGCTAAAGAAAGCACTCTCCCCCATTTTGGTTTTACATCTCAGTTGGACAAGAAGGGATTTGTCAGCTGATCTCAGTGGGTAGGCAGAGGTCAAAGGTTTGAGCAGTAGAGCCAGTTTATCAGGTATCTGGGAGGAGATTATATTCTTTATAAAACAGTAGGAAGTAAACTGTCGGAAGGCTGAGGGGGTAAACCATCCCAGACTGGAGTATAATGTGCATCGGTGAGTACGTTTGGGCAAAGACAAAGCAAAATGGCAAATGCTGTTGTAGCAGGCATCCCACTTTCAGAGGAGCCCTCCAGTAGTTGCTGGAAAGGCTATTAACCCATACACCAATTTGGGTGTCAGGATCCCCCGTGCAATGGCCATCCTCACTGTGGATGTTAGGCTATTCTTATATATTTTATTCTGCCTCCATATACAAGGATTTTGTGCTGATAATGCTGTAATATATGCTCATGGAACATTAGTTATAAAACTGAATGAGATACTAACAAAAGAAATGGGCAATTTGCAGCAATGACTAACATCCAACAGAATGGTGTTAAAGAAACTGAAAACAAAAACAATGGTTTTTCATACATCAGTTAGGCTTAGAGGGAGAGAGCATAGCCTCCAGATCATTGCACCTGATGGTACAACAAATGAGAATGTTGAAGCTTTTCAATATTTAGCTGTCTTATTGAGTCTGGTTCTAAGTTATGAACATTACTAAGCAAAGGTGACATCTAAAATTCATGCCAAGGTGGCACTACTATATAGACTGAGTGCCTTTTTGACTAGTGAATCTAGAATGGCTATAGCCAAACAATGTTTAGTTCCACTTCTCAGTTACGCTTCACTTGTGACTGACAATACTTCTTCTGACGTAATGTCTAAAAAATCTTCTTTACTACAGAAAATTGGTAAGTTTGCTTGGATGGCTCCTCGAAGTACACATCATTGTATGATTTTCGATGAGATGGGCTGGTTGTCAGCCCATCTGAATTTCAAATATTCGATGACCAGGTTTACCTTTAGGATTATTAAATTTGGTGTTCCCTCAAGTTTGTCTAAACAGCTGCAGAAGTATGACTCAAGTTTTTATTCTAGATCTAGGGTTGATAAAGCAGCCTTGAAACTCCCCTTAATGAGAATTTCCAGTGGTCAGCAAGCTTTTGCTTATGTCACCCCTAGCACTTGGAATGACATACCTTTTATAATCAAGAATTTAACAACTTATAATTCTTTCTCGAGTACATCGTTACAGCATTTAAGTCTTTATCTGACTGCAATTGTTTTAATTGAATGTTATTGTTTAATTACGTGGAATATATATTCCTATATTCATGTGAGTTTCAAATGTTGTATAATTTGTGTATTGTATATTGTCTGTATGAATTTGTGGGTCGCACCTGTAAACAGAATTAATTTTCCAGTGTGTTTACCCATTAAGCAAATAAACAAACAAACTTAGAAGCACTTATTATTTTCATATATAAAGAAGGTAAAATTAAAATGAACCCAGAGAATTATAGACCAATTGCTTTATGAAATGTTGATTACAAAATTATTGCTAAGTTAATTGTAAAGAAAATAGCTCACTTTCTAGGGTCATTAGCCCCCGCCAGGCAGGTTTTGTTAAAGGTAGGAATATAAATGAAGGACTAATAATAGTTCAGATTATAACTGAAATGAACAAAAATACAAATTATGAAGCTATAGCCATAGACTGCTATGCTTCCAAGGTCTTTGATCTGTTGCAATGGTCTTTTATGTTTAAAAGTTTAGAATCTATTGGCTTACTCCAACCATTCATGAATATTACACATTTATGTAATAGTTCATAAAAGGCAATATTCAAGATTAACAAATATAAAACACAATTGATGGAAATGCTAAATGGTGTTAGACAAGGCTGCCCCCTCTCTCCAATTTTATTTATAATCTCTCTGGAAATGTTTCTTCAATGTATACAGCTTAATCAACAGAAGTTTAATAAAGAAATGGTTAAAATGAATGCATATGCAGACTACCATATGATTTTCCTAAAAATCCCATTAAAGTCACATTTAGAATTGGTTAAATAAATACATTTTCATTGGTATCTGGGTCTGAATTAAATAAATCAAAATATGTAATGTTACCAATAACCCAAATAAAAGAAAAGAAAAAAAAACATTTTCCAAGGAATGCAGATCCAAACAACTACTAAGTATTTGGGGATCAACTAACTGTTTATACAGAACAAACAGTTAATCTTAGTTTAAATATTACAATACAGAAACTACTTATCATTATCATGATGAGGTAGAACTGACACCCTTAAAATTATGATTTTTACTATATGTTATACAGCTTTCAGGTGATCTTGGGTAAAGCACAACAAACATTCTTGATTAAGCTGAGACATATTTTTAAAACATATTTTTTGTGGAGAGAAGACAGCCTGAGAATACCTTGAGCAACATTAATCATTCCTAGAGATCAAGGTGTCATGGGATACCCTGACCCACAGTTGTATCTTGTCACTGTTAAGGCTTCCCTGGTTTGACAATGGGCACTTATGCCAAATAACTATGGCATCCTGCCAATTTTATGTTGCAAATGTTGGAGAAAGGCTGCATGTTATCCAGTGCTCTGTTTCATCCTCATACAATTCATCATAATAATCTGTTGATATTTTCAGAACTAACTAAAGCTCTTATTTACAGTTTTACACTTATTCTGACTCTCAAAAAAATTACCATATCTATTAATGGAACAGAAAGCAAGGGTTCTATGAATTGTTTTTTATACAGCTAATTGACAAACTGCATATGGCAAAATAGCTAGATGGTACCAATTATTAATTCATTGGGGATAGTTTCATATGAGAAGATTAAGGCAATAAATAGCCAATTAAGCATTACATTGCTGGAATATAAAATATTGCATATATTATTTAGGAATTTTTTAACTTATGCTAGATAGCAACATGCAGTGCATTGGGAATGCAAAAATTCAAGAGCAAAAGAAACAGACACAGTATTATTCAAAAGCGAGAATAGGAAAAATATATAAAGAAATTGTTATGAAGAGTAATAGACACATAAGGTAAGAAAGGGTTTGAGTGAAAAAGTGTCTAAGGAATCCAAAGGGAACTTTAACAGATGTAAGTGGGCACAAATATGGCAAACAGCTAATACAATGCATCAATTTTCAAAAAAATGAAACAAAATATTTTTTATTTTATTAAAAGCATATATAACACAGATTTGATTATATAAAATGGGATGCAAATGTAGAACTGCTGGCATAACTGTAATCAAAGAGATGATTACTACCATCTATTATGGGAATGTCCCATATAAAGGAATGGTTGTATAATACGTGTTTAGAAGCTCAAAAAATTTTACAAGTGGGTATACCACTTGATTTTTTACATATTTGTGCTTAATGATTTTTCAGAGTTGGAACTTAATAAACTGTCATTAAAAATACTGGTAATTATAAATATATGTACCAAAAGACTAAGTTTAGAACACTGGAGCGTGCCTATTTTTCCTGTTTTTAAATATCAACAGTGGCAAACAAAGCTTTTGGATATATTGTCTATCAAGAAATTATTAATTATCAACAACCTACCAATTAAACAGAAGCCATATGCAAACAAATAAGTAGAATGTCACTGCCTCCTCTAAATATTTGAAATCAAGCATGTGTGTGAAATGATATTTAGAAATTTATATATAAGAAGGCGTATCCTTCACTAAAACATTGTACTATTTATTAGATGGCTTTTATTTTAGGTCTGATACAGAGATAATGGACCAGATTTTCAAAGCCCCAAGAATGCTGCAAGCCGCAAGCCATTGGTGCACTGACCATTTGGCACATGAGGCTTGTGGCATTCTCCTAGCCAATGATCAGGATTTTCAATCCCATGTACCAAATGTTGCAAATTAGACCAGCTTTTCCCAGGTCTAGCTTGCAGCATTCATGGGTCCCTTTTTATGAGGCCTGCACCAAATATTTGGTGCAAGCTGCTGTAAACTGATGAAACTGTCGCAGCTGCTCCCAACATTAGAAAATTGGGTGCATTTGTGGCAAAGGTGTTCAGCACAGTTGTGCCAAAGCATGGCTTTGACACATGATTTGACACAAGCCCTGCATCAGCCTTTGAAAATCGGCCCAATGCGTTATCTGTGCCATTAAATATGATGTATTAACAATTTATACGACTGCATACATTGTAAGAACATCTTCAAATTCTGTATAACAGGAAAAAATAATTCATTAAAAAAATATTTTAAAAAAGTACTGTTTTTTTTCTTTTCTTTGTCACTGCCATTGTAAGTGGGTGCAGCTTGGGCGTTTCACAAGACTACTAGTACAAGGAGAGAAGGGGGGAGTTGCTTCCATCTGGACTGATTCCTCCGCAGTTCCCCAGTCAGCATGAAGTGGCCAGACAACCAGGAGCCTGATGCAGGCAAGTTGCAGGCCAATCTCATCGAGCTTGTCTGTGGGTGCAGCACCAAAAGATAGGGGTGTGCACTTAACACCTAGCCACATGACCCTCCACTCTCAGGAGAGGTTTGTGTCTGGGAGGTACATTGATCCTTCAGTCTGCAAGTTGAGGTCTGTCACAGGGAAAGGGATTATTAGAGGTCGGAGGCTGAACTGGTGAGACTCCTGAGCTGTGCACCCTGCTTTGATCTGTATGATAGTTTATTTTTTAATAAATATATGGCTGAAGACCTTTCTTCCAAGATGAGTGTGTGGTGGTTTGTACAGAGAAAAGGGGAAGGTAGCAGCCTATCAAAACAATAACAGAAACAGAGAAAAAGAGGACAGAAAAAATCTTAACAATCCACAAAGTCTGTCCCAAGATTCCCTAACTCAGAATCTTTTTTGAATCTGCTATTCCTTCCCAGCCTCTCCTTCCCCTCCCACATTATCCCATCTAATAAGTCCCTTAAAGAGCACATACCCCTAATAAGTACATACATATACTGTGTATCTTAAGGAATGATGGTTTGGGGGTTTTAGATGCCTTTATATTTTATTTACTAAGGTTTACTTCTTTACTTATATTTTTCATTATTTTATTTTTTATTTTATCAACTACAGAAAAAAAAAAAGAATCCAGCCGAATCCTTACATTATGAAAGTCAGAAAATCATTACTGGCAAGGCTGGAAGTGTACTGCAATGGGAAACTGCAAATTCATTTGCAGATTTTTATAGAAAAACTAGACTTCCTTCCACTAAAATATGTTAGCTTTGATAAAATAAAATATATGATGTTTGATCATTTCTGACATTTTGTTATGATTTAGAAGGTGATACATTCTTCCTAACCATGGTTAGTGCCACACTAACCTTCTGAATGTGGGGGACTAATTCTTCATCTTCTTCTAAGGGTTCCCTGGAAGCAGCTCCTTTTATTTTCTTGTACAGATTTATAATGTGAAAGGTGAAGCTAAAACAGAAGCTGCATAAAATATAAGCTGAAAGATATCTCAATATTATGTTTTTTCAAAGCTTCCCTTCAGAGATGTCGCAGACACTTTAAAGATTAAGCAGTCTACCCAAGTACTGAAACCAAAAAAGCTTTGCCAGTGGACCTTAACCTGATTAGCTAGACACTAGGTAGAGCTCCTCTCCTCTGGGGGGAAAGGTGCACAAGCACAGCCCCCAAGGAGGAGCCAGAAAAGGTTACCCAAGAGGCAGTGGCATCTGACTGGGGGATGAAAAAGAGGAACTTAGAAGGGTCTTCACCTGAGGGCTCTCCCTCTGTTCTTCTCCCCCAACCAAGGCCTCACACCCACCCTCATATAAACAGAGTTGTTTTAGTGCCAGGCCAGGGTAGCTTAGGGAACCCTTTGATCATTAAGGGGGATTGCCTTAGGGGACAGGGAGGAATTTTCCCATTTTTATGTTTGCTATGTGCATGCAAGCACAGCAAACATTTTGAAATGGTAGTTGGGTGCTGAGAGTTGTGGCACTGTCGTCCAAGGCAGAGCAGTGTTTTAGGGGTGTGACACTGCCACACTAATCAAGAGCTGGGTTGAGTATGACTGAGTTTTGGCTTGCTGGGCGAAGATGGCATGAACATGAAAAGAAACAGCTGACCCAATCATAGGCCAGCTCTTCCATTTGATCCACATCACCAAGTAAGCCAAGCTGATCCATTGTGGTCAGCCTGGAATGTCTGCCAGCTGTAAGAGGAAACCATGCTGCTCCCGATGCATGGTCATGTCTTCCTCACTCCTATTGCTGTTTTTTGTTTATTTCATTTTTCTCTTGGCCTCTGCAATGACTGTCCCCCACACCCAACCCTCCCTCTCAGAACCCCCCACCACAAACATAACACTGACACAGGGGATACCCAATCCCCCAGTGTCACCACCTCGTAAGTGACCCCCCCAATGCGGTCCACTACCATGCTGCTCCAAATGTGCAGTCACATCTCCCTCTGTCCTTTTTTTTGTACTCCTGCCTACCTGACCCTTTCTCTCAGCACCCACTACCCCACCCCCCACAGAAACATAACAGTGACAGTTGGGGTGCCCAATTCCACAGTGTTGCAATCACACATAAAGAAATCCTTTGGGCTTTTTTTTAAAACCCTGAGAAAAGAAAAACATGCATCGATATCAATTGCAGCCATTACTGTTCCTCCACCCAACCCTCCCACTCAGCACTAACCCTCCAACCCATTACTTACCCACCTGGTGTCCAATGCCATAATACTCTGTGGACCTTAGACATGTCTTCACTCTTCAAAGCCGGACTGTGAGCCAAATAAACAGGTATGTAGTTCAATGTATTTCAGTGGGGTTTTGAACTAAGTGGCATAACTTGTACATTTTTTGCATATTTATGGCTCACATTTTCAACGCGCCTTTTTGGGACCCACCTCATGAACAGCTGCAGTGACATTAGGCAAATCTGTCTCAAAAGGTGATTTCATGGTTCCTGTGCAAAATTACCTTTAGAGCAGGAGTTGAAACTTGTCTCTGCCCTTGTTCATGAGCAGGGCTTGTAAAAAGGCTGTGTTGAAAAGTTGGAGTAAAACTATTTAAAAACAGCAAAGCTATGAGCTTATGTTGAATTTTGCGAATGCAGGCTGATAACTTTGGTAATTTTCAATATTTTTACCCCAGATTTACAACACAGCCATTTCTTTACAGCACCTCATGAATGTGACAACTGTCATTTTTCAAATCCTGGCCAAAATGTGTTTTTACGTCCTGAAAGATGATTTGGCGGCCCCTGCCTGAAATCACCTTTAGAACAGGAGTTCAAAATGTTCCATGCCCTTGTTCATGAGGTGGGGTGATAAGAAGGTTATATTGAAAGTTTGGTGTAAAAATATTAAAAAACAACAAAGTTATGAGCCTACATTGAATTTTGCAAATGCAGGCTCGCAACTTTGATAATTCTCAATATTTTTACCCCAGATTCACAACATAGCCATTTTTTACAGTACATCATGAATGTGACAGCTGTTATTTTTCAAATCCTGGGCAAAATGTGTGTTTACATTCCAAAAGGTGATTTTTAAGGATGCTGCACAAAATTACCATTTGGGCAGGAGTTAAAAATGTTCTGTGCCCTTCTTCATAAGTAGGGGTCATAAGAAGGCTGTGTTGAAAATTTGGTATAAAAATATTAAAAAAACAGCAAAGCTATGAGCCTATGTCGAATTTTGTGAATGCAGGTTCATAACTTTGGTAATTTTCAATATTTTTACCCCAAATTTACAACACAGCCATTTCTTTACATCACCTCATGAATGTGACAACTGCCATTTTTCAATTCTTCGCCAAAATGTGTTTTTACATCCTGAAAGGTGATTTGGCAGTCCCTGCCTGAAATCACCTTTAGGACAGGAGTTCAAAATGTTCTGTGCCCTTGTTCGTGAGGTGGGGTGATAAGAAGGTTATGTTGAAAGTCTTGTGTAAAAATATTAAAAAAACAACAAAGTTATGAGCCTACATTGAATTTTGCAAATGCAGGCTTGTAACTTTGATAATTCTCAATATTTTTACCCAGATTTACAACATAGCCATTTCTTTACAACACCTCATGAATGTGACAACTGTCATTTTTCAAATCTTGACAAAAATTTATTTTTGCATCCCTAACAGTGATTTTGCAGTCTCTGCATGAAATTACTTTTCAAGCAGGAGTTGAACATTTTCTCTGCACTTCTTCATGAGGTGGTGTCATAAGAAGGTGGTGTTGACAATTTGGGACAAAAATATTAAAACATGACAAAGTTATGAGCCTGCATTCAAATTTCCAAATACAGGCTCCTAACTTTGATAATACATAACCCACACAGTGCACCACAATGCATCTACTACCCCACGGCTTCTATACCAGTGGTAAACAACCAACATTGAAAAATGCTTGTTTCCTACAAGACCTTCACAGATTTTTCACCTCCTCAAAAGTGTACAAAAATAGGCATTTGTTTTCTTTGTCACAGCCATTGCAAGCAGGTGCAGCTTGGGGGTCTCACAAGAAAGATGGTATAAGGCGAGAAGAGAGGGAGCCGCTTCCATCCAGACAGATTCCTCCCCAGTTGACAGGAGGTGGGAGGCCCAGTTGAGGCAGGAGGCTGGGTGCCTAGTGCAGGCAGGTTACAGGTCAACCTCATCAGGTTTGCCTGCAGGTGAAGAGCCAATAGATGGGGGTGTACACTTAACATGTGGCCACATGACCCCCCCTACTCTAGGAGGAGTCTGCCTTCAGGAGGTTTATTGATCCCTCATTCTGCAAGTTGAGCCCTTTGTGATGTAAGGGATTTGTTGTGGTCGGAAGTTGACATGCCAAGACTCCAAAGCTGATAGTTTATTGTTTAATAAACTGTTTATGGTTGCAGACATTTCTTTCAAGACATATGTGTGTGTGTGGTGGTTTGTCCAGGGAAAAGGGGAAGACAGTGGCCTATTAAGACAATAATAGAAACAGAGAAAAAGAGAAGGACAGAAAAAGATCTGAACAGTCCACCCAGTCTGTCCCTAGATTCCCTAATTCAGAATCTCTATAGAATCCGCTATTCTTTCCCAGCCTGTCCTTCTCCTCCTATATTATCCTATCTAATAACCCTGTTAAAGAGAACATGCTCCCTATAAGTAGATGTACTGTATGTTAGGCAATCCACTCCTTCTTTTCCTGCACTGAAATCTCTCCTCTGAGAGTTCTCTATTCACTCCAGCAGTTGCTGCTGATATTGGGTTTGACTCCTATTCACCTGTAACACACCCAACATCTACTGTTTGCCAATTTACTCTTTAAGCATTCCTGAAATTGTATATTTTGATATTCTTATTTTCACAATATTGTGTTTTATAAATTGAACTTTGTATCTGTTCTCTTCTTCTCCTCTCTTCCCCTTTCCCCAGGATGCATCTGGAAATGTGCATACCAGCTCAATAAGTTTTTCCTGGTAAAACTTTAAAAATAAATAAATCTTAAAGAATAGAGGTTTGGGACTTTTAGATGTCTTTGTAATATTTTATTTACTTTGGTTTGTTTCTTTACTTATATTTTTCATTAAATATTTTAGATTTGATAAAAAAAAAAAAATTTTTGTTAATCTGTAACTTTTTGTTTTGATTTAGGTGGCACATTCTTCCCAACCAGATTTGTTAGAAAAGTAAACCAACATTAATTACATTTTTAAAAATTGTTAAATCATATTGATTGATTACAATATTACAGACATATAAAAGGTAAAATTTGTTGCTGAAATAAATATCTATTTCTTTTGAAAAAGATAAAAATAAATCTATAGTTTATCACTGAAGTGCACTTTACTCCTATGTGATCATTTACATTAGATGAAAATATGCATTAATGTTATGTAGGTGTTATTTGGTATAATTTAGAAAACTGGGTACAGGTATGTTGTTTTTCTAATTGTGTTTGTATTGATTTTAAGTAATTGGATTTGCAATAAGTATATTTGTTTTATTTTGTAAGCAATTTTTATTATATAACCAGTTAGCAGTAACAGGGCAACTTTGTAAATATGATTTAGTTCCTAACAGTCTTTATTCTGTATAAAAAAAATGTTTTTTATCTGTCTCTCAGTCAGTGTATCTATCTGTCTGCCTGTCTGCCTGTCAATCTGTCTTTCAATCTATCTATCTATCTATCTATCTATCTATCATTGGAATTTTCTGACATCACAATACCAGAATTGTCTTGAATTAATAGCAATTTAAAAAGTAAAGGTGCAGGACACTGCAGCACAGGAGCTAGCACATCAGAACTCACCCAAAACAGGAACCAAAACAAAAAAAGCAAAAGGAAATCCAAAACACTTCTGATCATAGGAGACTCCATGAGTCAGGAAGTGGATATGTTTTTCCAGCCAGGAGTAATGGTCAGATTTCTCCCAGGTACATCAGCGTGGAGAGACACTGATTGCATTGCCAAAATTGTTCAGGAAGCAGGAGAAAACATTGATGTCCTGGAACACATAGGGACTAACAATCTCACCAGCCGGTCAGTTGTGAGACCAAGGAACACCTGACCAGGATGGGTGACAAACTATCATCCATTTCATCTGCCATTTCCTTCTTTGAGATCCTGCCAGTCTGGGAGAGGGGGAAGAGGGATGGAAGGTCAGAGAAGGGGAACTAAACATGTTGCTCAAGGACTGGTGCCAGGAAAAAGGACACAAATTTGTAGGGAACTGGCAATAGTTTTGGGAGTGAAAGTTCTTTAAATTTTATGGACTGCATCTGACTAAGGAGGGAGTCAGTGCATTGGGGCAGAAGTTTGACATCTTTGCAGAATATTTAAACTAGCAAATGGGGAGAGGGGTGCAGCACCCCATACATCGAATGGGAAGAACACCCCTCCCCCCTCAGCTAGTGGTCAAACAGGAGTTCAGCATGTTTGTAGTTCATTTGCATCACCAGGTAAGGAAAAAGGTATAGCTCCCCATACGATGCACAGGGGAAATGCCAGACCTTGCCCAACAACTGACACACTGAAATCTGGGCAACGGAAAATCATGTATACAAATGTTCACAGTCTGGGAAACAAGATGGAAAGGAGGGAGAGGGGGGACATGATAAAAACTTTCAAGTACCTCAAGGGAATCAACAAAGTCCAAGAGGGTAGCATCTTTCAAAAAAAGTGGTGTGCAAGAACAAGAGGGCACAATTTGAAGATAGAGGGGGGGCGGCTCAGAGGTAATTTAAGGAAGTATTTTTTCACAGAGGGGGTTGTGGATGCATGGAATGGCCTCCGAGGAGGTTGTGGAGTCAAAATCAGTGGTGGAATTCTAAGCATGCATGGGATAGTCATAAGGCAATTTGGGGTGGGGGTAGGAAGAAGTAGGCTGCTGGTCAACTAGGATCTGCAGCTTATCCAGTAGGGAGGGAAATGGGCAGACTGGTTGGGCCAAGCGGTCCTTATCTGCCGTCAAATTCTATGTTTCTATGTTTCTAAGATCCCAGACCTGCAGGCAATAATGACAGAGGCTAAACTGGACATACTAGCCATTAGTGAGACATTGTTTACCAGTAAACACACTTGGGAGACTTCAGTACCTGGCTATGTACTGTTCAGAAGAGACAAAGGTACAATAAAGGAGGGGGGAGTGGCCCTTTATGGCAATGAAAATATCGAAGCTACAGAAATTCAGAATACACATAAGGAGCCAGAAGAACTGTGGGTCACCTTTGGAAACAGGAAATAGGACAGCCATATGAACTGGGGTTGTCTACAGACCTCCAGACAAGGTGGAGGACATAGACACAATACTGTTAGAAGATACACAAAACATGACAGGTAAAGGGGAGGTTCTGATAATGGGAGACTTCAATATACCAGATACAGATTTGTCAATACCAGCAGGAACATCTGCCAGAACTAGACACATGGTGGATTCCCTGCAGGGGGAGGGCCTCAAACAACTGCTACAACAACCCTCAAGATCCTAGATCTAGTATTGACTAACAGATCTCCAGGTAGAAGGTCACCTGGGGGCCAGTGACCATCACATGGTATGGTTCAATTTGGCCACTAGAACTAAATCATCCCATTCCAAGGCAAAAATATGGGACTTCAGAGGAGCTGACTTTGATAAGATAGCCAACAGAGTTAAGCTAGCCCTGGCAAAAAGAAATACAGGTGAGGGGGTACAGGCAAAGTGGGCAAGCATTAAGGATTTCTTTAAGCAACAGCCCATTGTGTTAAAGAGAAAACGAAGTGCAAAAGAAGAAGGAAACCACTTTGGTTCTCAAAAACAGTAGCAGAAAAGGTGATAGCCAAAAGGCTGGCCTTCAGGAAATATAAGGAACGCAGCAGGATGAAGATAGAGAGGCATACCAAACTTCCCTAAGGGAAAAAGGGAAGGCAGTAAGGCAGGCAAAGGCCCAAACTGAGGAAACACTAGCACGAACAGTAAAAGAAGGTGACAAGACTTTCTATAGATAGATTAGTGAAAGGAGAAAATCCAGAGGGGGTATTGCTAAGGTCAAAGGGGATAAGGGGGCATGTGAGGAGGAGGACCATGTTAAAGCATCTATCCTAAATAGATACTTCTGCTCAGTGTTTACTGAAGAGAAGGTAGGGCAAGGCCCACAGCTCAGCACCATGGACATTAAGGGGGGAGGGAGGGAGGTGTGCACTATTCCCTTCACAAAAGAAAGGGCCCAACAAGAGCTTGGTGAGCTCAGGGTGGACAAGGCAATGGGACCTGATGACTTACATCCCAGGGTACTAAACGAGCTAAGGATGAAACTAGCAGAGCCATTATCAGAACTGTTTAGTGAGTCTCAGTCTGAGCACAGGAGAGGTCCCAGAAGATTGAAGAAGGGCTCATGTGATCCCACTCCACAAGAATGGTAGCAGGGAGGAGGCAGGGAACTACAGACCAGTCAGTCTTACCTCAGTAGTGGGCAAGATTATGGAGGCACTTTTTAAGGAAAGGTTAGGGCAACACCTGGAATACATAGGAGCACAGGATCCAAGACAGCATAGGTTTACAAAAGGAAGGTCCTGTCAAACTAATCTCATAGATTTCTTTGACTGGGTAACCAGCGTGGTGGACCAAGGGGGAGCAGTTGATGTCACTTACCTTGACTTCAGCAAAGCTTTTGATACGGTTCCACATAGAAGATTGATGAATAAGCTGGGTAGGCTTGGGGTGGGTCAGAAGTTGGTCAACTGGGTGGCAAACTGGTTGACGGGCAGAAAACAGAGTGTGGTGGTAGACGATCAGTCAGAAGATATGCAAGTCACAAGTGGGGTACCTCAGGGATCAGTCCTGGGGCCAGTCCTCTTCAATATCTTTATCAGTGACATTGCAGATGAACTGGAGGTTAAGGTTTGTCTGTTTGCAGATGACACCAAGATCTGCAACAGAGTAGATGATCCAGATGGGGTGGGCAGAATGAGAAGAGATCTGGATAAACTAGCAAAATGGTCGGAAGAGTGGCTACTGGGGTTTAACGCAAAGAAGTGCAAGATCATGCACATAGGGAAGAGAAACCCTGATGCCACCTATAGGCTGAGAGGGGAGTTGCTGTCAGTCACAACGGAAGAAAGAGACTTTGGCATCATCATCATCATCATCATCATCACAGATGACCTGAAATCATCCAAGCAGACCACTAAAGCAGTAGGTAAGGCTAAGGGGATGTTGGGGTGTATTAGTAGGGGTATCACAAGTCGGAAGAGGGAGGTAATAATCCCTCTTTACAGGACACTGGTTAGGTCCCATCTGGAGTAATGCGTGCAGTACTGAATGCAGCACCTTCACAAGGACATTAACCAAATTGAGGCAGTCCAGAGAAGTGCATCAGAAAACATATGAGGACAGATTAACAGAGTTCAATATGTATACCCTAGCGCAAAGGAGGGAGAGAGGTGATATGATCGAAACATTCAAACACCTTAAGGGCATTAAACAAGGTGAAAGAGTCTAACATGTTTCAATATAAGAAAAATTGCAGGACAAGAGGACACAGCATGAGATTAGAGGGAGGCCGATTAAGGGTACTGTGAGGAAGTTCTTTTTCACAGAAAGGGTGGTGGATGCATGTAACAGCCTACCTCAGAAAGTGGTGGATATGAATACAGTGCAGGGCTTCAAACAGGCATGGGATAGACATATGGGAGCAATACAGATGAGTATGAATAGATAGGCCATTGACAGAGCAAAGGCCGATGGCACATTCATAAGGTAGAAAAAAACATGGGCAGACTGGATGGGCCTTGCAGTCCTTATCTGCCGTCATCTTCTATGTTTCTATGTTTCAGTGCATAACTCTCTAAATTAATTACTAACATGTTAAAGCACAACAAAGAAGCTGACCGAGTGGTACTGAGGGTTGAGGCATGGGACACCATGCCAGGTGTCAGGTTTGGGAATGAGCCAAGGTAAAACGAGGGTCAGTCGGATGAGGGATGATGAATGTCCTAGGCACTGCTCTCCTCCCTTAGGGAGGAGAATCCTGCATCCTGTTACTTAAATACCACCTGGTAGAGGCTAGCTGGAATCCCCAGTGGGAGCAGAAGTGCTTAGGGGAACGTCTGTAGATGCATGGTGCATGCCATCATTGCACACTGGCATCCCACAAAAAGAACAAAGCAGGAGTAAAAATGCCCCAGGCACTCAACTTCCCCCACAGGCCCCACACAACCCTATGTGGCAGGACACCCACAGTGATGGATAACCAGTAAGGCCACTGGACAGGTCTGTAACAGGGCTGGAGGATCCGCCAACTGAGGGCCAGAAAAACCTGAGGAGTAAAAATTGTTGACTAAAAAAGAAAGCACAAAAACGAAACCAGCCAATTTCTATTGATTATAAGTGAAGCCATGCTCTTTAAATGCATCTCATTTTTTAACCCCTCTTTTGTCTTGTCTTCCACAACCTTGCTGGAAGTTTTTTCCACCTGCCCACCAATCTTTCTGTCACATTGTACTTCACAATGTCTTTTTTGAACCTTTCACCTTCTAAATTTAATGCATGGCCCCTGGTGGATGTACTTTTTCTCAGATTAAATGAACTTGTTGCAGCCCCTCTGTTGATCCCCCATAAACTTGAAAGTCTCCATCATGCCCCCCCCCTTCTGTGCTTCAGTGAGTACAGAACAGGGTAATTAATACCTTCCAAGCTCTCCTCTTACATCTTGTCTTGTTGTCCATGAATCATCTTTGTGGCCCTTTGACACACTGTCACTAATCTATTCCAATCTTTCCCTATGTATGGGTCCCAGAACTGCACATAGTACTCCAGATGTGGTCTGATCAGTGATTTATTCAGAGGCAGTATTAGTCCCTCCTTCTGCTAGTAATCCCTCTCCCTATGTACTCCAGCATAATGTTAGTCCTCCCTTTTACTCTTTTAGAGTACTGACTTATCATTACTCCTAGATCTCTTTTCTCTTCTGTGCTCTCTACTGGTGACCATCTGTATAGAACACTGTTACAAAATTCTTCACCACTACTGTATTTGCATTACCTTACACTTTTTTTGCATTGAATTGCAACAACTATATACAAGACCAGCTCTCAAGTCTTTTCACTTCCTGTCTCATAACATTAATTGCCTCCTCACAGTCTGGTTCAATTGGAAATGTTCAGGAGGGGAATGCTTTTCTCTAGATTTGTAAGAGTGAAAACTGTCATCTCTAAATGGTGGAACTCTTCTATAGTACATAATGGTGAAAGATAATGGTGGTGAAGTAACTCTCATACAATTTTGCAAGAGGTGGTGGAACGGAGTTTCTATTGGTGCCTGACCAATTTAACCCATGCTATCAACTCTCCTGCAGAACTGGGTCACAAATATACATATTGAAAAGAAGAGGTCGTAGGACCACCTCCTGCAGTATCCTACTAGCTATTGTCCCATAATCCAAGAATTTACCATTTAGGACCTCTCCTTGGGTTCTTGCATCACACAGTTCTTGATCCAACTAGTTATCCCAGCGTTCGCTTGCTATATCTTCCTAACCAGTTTTTTATGTGGCACAGAGTCCAATCTCTTGCTGAAATCCAGATAGAGTACCCTACTGCCTGACCTCTAAATGCCATGTATGTTACTACTTGAAAAATGTTTGTTAAACTGGTTTTACATGATCAGTCTCTGGTTACCTCATGCTGGTTCCTGCCCATCCTTTTCTCCTGCTTGACAAACAGTTCCAAAAGTTTTCCCACTGTAGATGAATGGGCAAGCCCAGAAGGTATGTACCTTCTAGTGAAGGGACAAAAGCCTACCTAATATTCTGATTTTTTTTTATTTTGATGTTATCAGCCTGTAAGGACTACAAGACACTCATGCATATGGGATATACAACAGCCTTACTAAGAATATGCAAAAAGAAGAAATCCTGCAGGCAATCACTTGCTCTTGTTTCAGTAATGATGAGCTGGCCCACATGATGATCAAAAACATAATTATTTTATGTTGTTGTCCCCTAATGCTTGGCCATAATGTATCCTCCCTATTTAGGGAATTATGTTCTTCAACAGCTTAGTGCTGGGACCGGTCCTATTCAACATCTTCATCAGTGACATTGCGCAGGATCTAGAAGGCAGAATTTCACTGTTCGCTGATGACACAAAGCTCTGTAACAGAGTAGACACACCAGAGGGTGTAGACAGAATGAGAAGGGACCTGCAGAAACTTGAAGAATGGTCAAGGGTTTGGCAGTTGAAAATTCAATGCAAAGAAGTGCAAGATAATGCATATGGGGCACAAAACCCTGGCACAATATATCAGTTGGGGGTGAGATATAGCATGCACCAAGCAGGAAAGGGATCTTGGGTTGTCATCTCTGATGACCTCAAGGTAGGGAAACAGTGTGACAAGGCATCAGGTAAAGCAAATAGGATGCTGGGATGTATAAGCAGGCATCACCAGCAGGAAAAGGGAGGTCATAATTCCGCTATACAAGACACTAGTGAGGCCCCACCTGGAGTACAGTGTACAGTTCTGGAGACCATACCTACGTAAGGACATAGACAGGGTAGAGAAGGTTCAGAGGAGGGCAACAAAGATGGTGCATGGATTGCATCACAAGTCCTATGAAGACAGGTTGAAGGAACTGAACATGTACTCCCTGGAGGAGAGGAGGGAGAGAGGGGATATGATAGAGACATACAAGTATCTTACAGGGAGAAACAGAGTGCAGGAAAACACTATTTTAAGCTAAAAAGATGTTCCAGGACTAGAGGGCATGGGATGAAGTTGGAGGAGGACGATTCCAGAGGAAACATGAGAAAGAATTTCTTCACAGAACGGTGGTGGACAAGTGGAACACCCTGCCAGAGGAAGTGGTGGGGGCTGAAACAATCACGGGATTTAAGAATGCATGGGATAGACATAAAGGAATTCTAGAGGTCAGGGGTAAGGGGCAACAGAATTCTAGGAAAACAAACTGAACTTACAAGCTCAAATGGGCAGACTGGGTGGGCCATAGGCCCTTACCTGCCGACACTGTCTATGTATCTATGTATCTATGTAGCTTAGGAGACAGAACAGAACAGAATAATGTTTTCAGTTGTACACTGTCTGGAGATGGGGGAGATCAGAAAGATCGTTATTCCTCATTGGGACAAACTGCAGCAACACCCCTCCACTGCAGTATTGTCTTTCATAGAGGACATTAATAACATCAAAAAACACACAAAACAATATAGAACAAGTGGCAGCACTGACAGACTAGTGGTGGTTCATCTGGCATGGTAGCCAATGGGTACATTTCACCACAGTCATGGGAATAAAATATTGTAATGTGACCTTATTGCAGAATTAAAGTAACATTAAATAGATGACATTTTTAAGCTATAATGCCTGTTATATACTTAGCAATCTAATGAAATTGATTAAGCTATGCTACAACTATACTGATCATGGAGTTATACAGTTAGAGCTAAAAGAATGTATAAAATGAAATATAGATCAAGGAAGCACTCCTGACCAATCGCAGCACTCCTTTCCAATGTGCATAAGAGACTCTTTTTCTTTGAAGAGTGTCTCACATGCTGTTAACCCTGGAAACAGGTACATTTGAATAAAGTTTTTTTAATGTAATATATTATTGATCAATCTCGATCAATAATATATTATTACACTCACCAAGACCACTCTTACAGTCATAAGAGTGGCATCACTTCTTAGAGTATCAGAATGGCTCACCTTCAGTGCATGGTTCTCATACCCTTAGAATGTGCATGAGACCCCTCTTATAAAACCATACAAATGGTCTTGACAATGGTATTAACATGCAAAATAATTTTGATGATAAATATCTAATTAAGTTCTATTTATCTTACAGAATTCCCTAATTAGGCCATAACTTAATGCACCCCAGTTCTTGATATCATAATACAGTACGTATTTTTGTTTACTGCACTGTTATGTCTTGCCTTGGTATTTTCCATGTACTCGCTATATGTTGCTACTTTCCTGCTGTAACTGTAAACTTGTGCACCACGTGCCATCTAGATGGCCCGGGTCATGCCTGAAATAGGTCCCTGGGACCAGTGTGCCTACCCAGTTATCAAATAAATACATTAAAAAATTAAAGTAATAGGTGAAATGTCAGGAGCTTTAAAGGAGAACTGCACTGAACTAGTGAGTCAGTTTACCCTGTAGAAGCTGATTTTTAAAAACGGGTTCCATTTCTTTTATTGTTCCATCTCTTCAGTCTTTTTTGTTATCCTAGTGGGTGTTTTTCAGTTACACACAGGTAGTAACTACCATTTTAGAACTGTATGATGTAGTTTATGCCCCTTGCTCAGCTCAATACATCCACATTCTACTACAGAACTCTGTGACTGAAAGTTCTAAAATACAGTTCTAAAATAGTACTTATGACCAGTGTGTAAATTAGATGTATCAGAATCAGCCACTGAGGTTATAACAGACCTGTTGTATATATGAAAGAATAACAGAATTGAAATCAGTATAAAACAGCATCTACCAGGAAACATGGCTGTTAGTTTCAATGCAGTTTTCCTGTAAAAAAAATAAAATACTGCTGGTCGTAAGCAAGACTGTGAGGACTTTTTTGCCTGGAGCGGCCCACCTTCACATTTTGTTCATTACCTGCTTCAAGTCTGCTACTTGTGCAGCTCTCATCTCTATAAGCATCTAATAATGAAATAAGATATTTGTTTCGTTTCGGCACTGTTGCCTTAAGGGAAATGTGTATTAGTTATTTGTTGCCTCATGCATATATTAATTTATGCAGATGATGAGCTCTATTTAGTTGCAAGGATCACAGCTGGGCTTCACCCACTGAGGAAAGAGCACGTAGCTCTGAATGCGCATAGGGTGTTAGTGTTTTTGCCACTTTGGGTCTGCACTAGTCGCACTTTTAAGATACAATAAATGCATTATTTTTGCAGCTCTTGAGTGCTGGTCCTTTTTTGTTTGCTTCATTTTCCGTTTGGGATTGAACACTTTAAGTTAGCTGTGTAGGTGGGGTTGGGGGCTTTGTTCTTCGCTGTCTCAAAACATGCAATTTATCTTTACGTGTGAGGGGCAGGGCCATAACCTACAAATGGTGAGGCCACAAGTGAGTTATGAAAGTCCTACCCCTTCACAAGTGTTGATAAACTGCATATTTTGAGTGAGTCTATTGCCTCTTTGAATGATACATCACTTGACTAGTTACAATGTTTAAATATGCTGTGTACATGTACATTAAACCATTTCTAAAAGACTTTAACTGTTGCCTTCAGTGCTGCACAGAAGTATTGTGGTGTCATCAGTACTGCTAACACTGCTCTCTGACTGGTTCAGTATTCTGTTGTAATGTACCTAATCTTCAGGATATCACCTGTGTCTGACCTAACTTTTCTCATGAATCTTAGGGTTAAATATAAAGATATTACCTGTTACTTTGGCAGTTTGTACTTCCTCTGGTGTTCTATACATGTTTATATGTGCAGTTGCTATGTCTGCTATGGTGATAAGAGTGCATTCTGGAGTACTCTGGCTGAGAGGCAAAGCTAAGCAGTTCTTACATGCAAAGGTCTTGAAAAGAAACATATTAAATCATATTACTAATAACTGTTAATATCAATCATACTGAAGATTTCTGTTTTAAAAAAATGGAACTTCAGTTTTACAACAAAATGTTTTTCTTTGCATAATATCAGAAAAAAAACTGTACGGAATGGACTACACCACCGAACTTAGAACTTCGGAATTTTAGAGCCGTCAGCATGAGACAGCCTCTTATGGTTATAAGAGTGGAATGTTTAGAAATTAACAATTATTACCTAATCATAATGTTATAATGTATGATAAATGTATGATAGAAATCCAGGTTGGTCACTTACATAAGTTCATGCCATACTAAATATTTTTACACCTGAAATGTTTGCTCTTGCAGGGTATGGGGAAAACTTTTTTAAAAACACAGCCATCCCAGATCCTACTCATGCTCTGCACTCCATGCTATGTGCAGTTGACATATGACTGTGCTTACTTCCTCTACCTTTTTTTTACAAAAAAAGTTTCTAAGTATGTGCTTTGTCCTAAACCACAATTTCACTTCACATCCCCAAACAGTGACCACACTGAAAGTGCAAACACGTGACACTGACTCCCTAGCATCCTTTTTCTTCAGTTTCTGAATGATGCTTAATAAACCACATTTGGGCATCACTCTTTGGCATTGCGGGAGAAAGAAAGAGAAGGCCAGGATTAAGCAGTTCTTTTGGAGACATGAGCAAACTCTTTCCCATGGCAGGAGCCTCCTCCCCTTAAAAAAGCTTGTTAACAGATAGTCGACTCTCTGGCAAACACCTATAGTAGATGTCCAAAGCATCAGGTAAAATAGCAAAACACTGCATTTGACTACCAAAGTCAGTTACAAAACTTTAGAAAATGAAATGCCATGCCTGTCTGAATACATTGTATGTTAATTAATGTAATTTATTCCATTCGTACCTCCCAATGTCCCGCCTCAGGAACACATGACCAAAACTGGGGACACATTTTAAAAAAGGGTATTAAACGCCCTTACAGTAAGTGCTTTAGTGATAAATTCACATTCTGATGGAGAACTAGACTATAAAACTATTGTGTGGTATGATTTCATGATTCAGATCTCTGCTCTTCAGTGGCAAAAATGCCAAATTTAGGTGGTATAGAGGAAATTTGTAATGCAAAATCAGGGATGTTCCTGAAAATCAGGGACAGTTGAAAGGTATGTAATTCCAAGATCCATTCAGCATTTCAAAAATGTAAAACTTAGACACGATACATGATATACAGGACTGTTTCAGTGAGCTTTACTGTATTTCAGTATTGCTCTGTTTTTATTGTCTTCATTCTTTATTAATATCTTGTGTGGCTATTTTGGGTTGGGTTAAGCAATGGATGGTTCCGACGCTATATGGTGCTACTGGTAAGAATGGGTTTTAACAAGGGCGTTTGCATGAAAACCAGATCTTTGTGACCCCTGAATTTCTTATCAGCCTTCTGTTTTTCCCTCATAATATTCTGCTTGTGACATCAGAATTTGTTGCTGTGGGAATGATTATGATGTCACAAGTGGAGGATTATGAGGGAAAAGCAGTATGATGACAGGAAATCTGGGGGAATCAATATAAGCTGCTGTGTGTCTAAATATTGCATTCTGAGATGTATTCCTGGAATCTGAAAAATTGTTTATATCAGACATCAAGACTGTGAAGTCCAGTGAAATCTTTATGTAAGCCACAAATTTACTGTAATGTCAGATTTGCTGCTTTCTGGAAGACACTTTGCTCACCCCGGAAAAATTGGTAGCACAGGAACATAACAGCATAAGAAAATAGAAACATAAAAAATGCTACCCAAACTCGACTAAGGACAGGATTTTAAAAGGATACATCCGAGATCTGCCTGCTGCAATTTTTAAAAGGGAAAACACATCCAGGCTATTAAATCATTGATTAGATTGTCTAACTGCCTTTGAATTTTGCATCCAAAAAAAGCCACACTTGACAAATTGCCTTTGCATTGATTGTTTACTGAAAAGTGTGACTTCCTGTCGTAAATGCATGCAACTTAGGAAAAAAAAGAAGTAAAGCTGCTCAAACGCATTCAGGCAGATGCAGATGCAACAAACATTTGCATCCACATTCATGTCCATGTGTCAGAATGAAAATTGCACCCCAGAGGGCAGCCCATTGTTACCTTCTTCTGCCAACCAGGCAGTTGTAGTACCTCATATCACATAGCATAGCTGCAGCCAGAGATTAATTGGACATTTTATCAGTACATTGTATGGACTTTGGGACTACAAAGAGGACAATTACCAGGAACAAAAACCTCTGGTGCCCTAATGAAATGCGTCAAGCAATCCCCACTTTTAGTTAGTCAGTCAGTTAGTTAGTTTTTAGTAACCTGGTAAGCACACCAGGCAATGGATGCCTATTGTAAGAAATGACCTGGGATGAACAGAGCCAACAACAAGAATGACTTGGTAACAAAAAAAAATTAGAAAAAATCAAGAACAGTCACTTCATCACAGTTGTACACTCCCAGGAATACTGCTTGTGCAATAAGGTACAGTACGTTTTTCATGACTCTCCCCTGCCCGATGCTGTATACAACACTGTTATTCTGCAGGAGGAAAATAAAAAAGAACAGCACACAACACTGAATTACTGATGCTAAATGATTTTATTTAGCAAGAAGACAAGTGAGCAAGGACAAAATCCAGACACATAGTAGAACCCCTACATTGCACCTCATATGTGAGCCTTTATTAGAAGGCCATGTCTGGATAGCATCCTTGCTCACTTGCTAAATAAAATTGGTTAGCACCAGAAATTCAGTGTTGTGCGTCATTCTATTTTTTTATATTCCCAGTGTGCTGTATCAGCTGGTTGGTGGCACCTTTGGGGATGGTAGTATGTGTATTCTTTATTTATCCTTCACAAAGAATTGATCCATCTTGAGTTTAAAGAGTCAACACTCCCCACTTGCTCCATTTCCTTTTTAAGCTTATTCCATAGGTCTACCACTCTCTGTGTGAAAAAAAAATGCTTCCTACATTATTTTATTTAATTACTTCAGTAAAGCCTTCACCATTGTTCCACACAGGAAGCTAATAAAGAAACTTAGTACTGTGGTGGTGGAGGAGAAGGTGGTGTGCTGGGTATCACACTGGTTTTAAGACAGGAGGCAGAAGGTGGTGGTAAACAGCAGTCACTCGGAAGATGGGAGAATGTCTAGTGGAGTACCACAGGGATTGGTACTGGGCCATGACCTCTTTAACATCTTCATAAGTGACATTGCAGAAGAACTGGAGAGGAAGGTGTGTCTCTTTGTGGATGACAAGAAAATCTGCAATAAGGTAACACCCAGGAGGGGGTAGAGAGAGTGCAAAGAGATCTGGGGAAACTAGAGAAGTGGTCTAGGGAGTGGCATGTGGGTTTTAGTGCCAAAAGTGCAAAGTCATTCACCGAGACTGGGGAAACCTAGGGGCTGTGCATAAGAGGGTGAGAGGTACTTACAGTTACCAAGCAAGAAAGGGACATTGGCGTGATCATATCTGATGATTTCAAGGTGGCAGAGCAGTGCAACAGGGTAGTAGGTAAGGTGAACAGGATTCTAAGGTGTACTGTATAGGGTGGGGGAATCTCTAGCAGGAGAAGGGAGGGGGTGTTGCCCTGTATTACTCACTTGTGGGACCCCACCTGGAGTACTGTGTCCAGTTCTGGAGGATGCACCTCCAAAAGGCCATAGACAGGGTGGAAGCAATCCAGAGGAGGGCTACTAAAATGGTGAGGGGGCTGCACAAAAAAACATATGAGGAGAGGCTGTGGGAGCACAACATGTACTCCTTAGAGGAGAAGATAAAGTGACGGGACATGATTGAGACCTATAAGTACCTCATGGGGTGAACAAGGCACAGGAGGGGAGTCTCTTAAATAAGAGGAGGAGCACCAGAACACGGGGGCGTTCCATGAAGGTTGAAGGGGGAATTTTAAGAGGGATGTCAGGAAACACTTCATCACAGAAAGGGCAGTGGAAGCCTGGAACAGACTGTTATAGGATGTGGTGGGGGCAAAGACAGTGGGGAGATTCAAGCATGCGTGGACTTAGCACATGGGTGTAATAGACAGAGGTAAGGGAGAAGGGAGGGATACCTGTGACCAAACAGAGTCCAGGGTGTAGTGTTAGGCAGGGAAAACACAGCAGACTAGACAGGCCTACCAGTCCTTTTCTCCAAACACATTCTAGGTTTCTATGTTTCTATGTTATTTAAAAATGCTATTAACTGGAATAGACCCCAAGGAAAACAAATGTTCATATTTAAAGGGGACCCAGATACATGGAAACAATACAGACTTTTAAACATAACAATTACATTTAGTAGGACTAAGTAAACAACGCGTTTGCAGATTTTTTAAGAAGCAGAAAGGTGCCAGTATCCAGTAGGTGTGAGGGTAGAGTATTCCAGAGTTTCACAGCTTTGTAGCTAAAAGTGTTCTGACTAATGAGCATGCACCTTAGTGGTAAATCAAGAGATAGCCAATTGGTAAAATAAGCGCTGTAAGAAGAGGAAGTTTGTTTAGACATTATTTCGTACTATAGCTGGAAAAAAACTGAAATAAAGTTAGTCATACTCTGATCTTACATAAAAACTTGCATTTGTCTTCAAAAGATAACCAATTAAAACTAATATATAAATTCTAGCGTGCGTTCATCAATCTGTATCCAGTGCAAACCGACAGATACTTTTATAGAGCACGCTGGGTCCTGTTTTCAACGTTGTCTCTCATTCTGTGCCTATGGCAAAAACCTTTTGAAAACAGGACTTTTTCTTGCTAAGCATGCATCATTTGCCACAAAATAAATTATTATCCTTTACTCAGTCAGGCAGATATTTAGGCTTTTGATCTGCCATCATTATAAATTCAAAAGTAAGACAATTACATATACTGTACGATAAAGTAGGCAAAGACAAGACTGAGGCATCTTAATCAAAGAATCAATAGATTTTTTATTTATTTATTTAGTTTTATTTAGTTTTTTTTGACTGGGTAAGTGCACTAGACAAATCTTGCCTATTTTCAGGCACGACCCGGGGGAGGGGGATACAGATGAATGCCAACTGACCTTGAACCAGATTAAGCTGTTGGTGGTATTTTTAGTGAATGAGGGAAATTTGGCCAGGACACTGGGGAAATTCCCCTACTCTTTTGATAAGTGCCATGGGATCTTTAACAACCACCTGAACCACCACCAATCCAGGCAGATGGGACCTCGGTTTAACATCTCATCCGAAAGACGGCACCTCAGAAGTGCAGCACCCATCTCATGCTGCACTACTGTGTCAGTACTGGGATATTAACCCAAGTGCCAGATGTGGGAACTGAACCCACAGCCCTCTGATCTCCCAGCCTCAGAGGCGAGTGTGCTACCTACTGAGCCACTGACACTGACAATAGGAAGATAGGAACATAGCATCTACGGACAGGAGGGAGCTCATGTCCGTCAGGCCTGTCCACCGTTGCCTCAATGGTGAAGTTCATCACAGCCCTGCTCCACCTTCAGCAGGCAAATTCCACTCAAGATGGCTCCTATCCTATCATTACAGGGAGGAGGTGACATTCCCATATTGGAGCAGTTACAGAGTTAAACAAAATCCATGCTTTAGAAAGCATAGATAACTCTGGTTAAATTAAATACAAACAAAGCACACACAAAAGGCAGAAAATGGGAAAAAAGGAAGAAAACAGAAAAAAAGAGCACTACATTTTGTTTGTTCATGTTCTTGTCTTTACTTACATAATTTTTTTTATTGTAACATAACTGTCTGATCATGCTGGCACACAACTTCACACAGAAGTGCTGATGGTAGAAGGAATGCAAAACACATCTAGAACTGAAGGATCAGCTGAAAGAAAAAAAGGCACAGAAAGTAAATGACTAAACATCAAAGTGGGTCATGGCTTCAGTATAAGTCTGGTTATGCAGCTTAAGCCATTAGGTAGGAAAGACTTTTTAATAACTAACAGTGCAACTTACAATGTATGAACTTGAATTCCTGTTTGAAACAGTCTTAACTATGAACACTGTTCTCTATACGGAGTAACCTATGAATTGTTCAATGAAGCATAAATGTTTTTTAAAAAAATGTGATAATAAAAGATTAACATAAGGCTGACAGAACATATACAGTCAATCAGGAAGGTCTATTTCTAACAGCAGACAAGATAATAAAGTACACTGCCAACTCCAGTAGTGTCCCTGCTCCTTTTTCATGACTGATCAGTGGATGGGCGAACCGAAGGCGCCATTGATCTGATTTCATCTCACAGATAGCACCTGTAGAAACATAGAATCTGTTGGCAGATAAGGACCATGCAGCCTACCTAGTCTGCCCATTTCCATACTCACTGCTGTAGCCCCAGATCCTATTTGATCTGTGGCTCTCCTGCTCTTCGCATCACCAGGGTATCCTTATGTCTGTCCCATGCACTCTTGAACCCCTGTATTGTTCTTAAATACAGCCTGAGGAATCTTGGCACATCCCCAACCACAAGACTTTTGGTACGAAGAAATAATGACATGGGAACACATTGTACTTCCTTTCAAAAGTCCACTGAAACAATAGACTTGACCGCATTATCAACCCTGAGACATAAAAGATCAACTAGGGCAAGTTTAAACTAGCAAGCAATAAGACATGACAAGGTGCTTGTTATGGCGAAATCATTGCCTTCCTCAGGTGTGTTGTTAGGCACAATGCACAGCCGAGTGCCATTAAATCACCTGAGAAGTGTGATTATATCTCAATAATGGCACACTCTGGCATGTCCTATGCACTTATATAATGGCATTCAAATATTTAACTTAAAGTGAATAAAATAACAGGAAATTATGTTAAAACAATATAAAAAAATTACCCATCATTGAAATATGCTTCCATTTTAACTCTGAAGATAACGAATAGTCCATATTCTGGTAACTGAGGGGGGTTAGCTAAAAAAAATGCATGTTATGATTGGTCACATTCTGTAGAGACTGCTGATCTAGCTGGTAGTTTAAGCCTGATTCCCTTTTTCTTTTCAAAAGTAAAAAACAGACAGCTCACAATACCGGTGTTACCACACCAAAACGTGTGTTTACATTCCTTGATCAACTCCTACTGCATCTTTCCTGGACTTCGAGTGGGAGGAGAAGGATGAGCGGCTGCACTGTTTGGGGAGTGTTCCTCATGCTCTGGAAGCATGGAATAAGAGCAGATCAAGGGTTTCAAACAAAACAAGCCTGGGTATAACTACATCCTTAGCATGTATTTCATTTCTACTAAGAAAACATGCAGACAAAACAACCAGTAGCATCAAATTTTAGAGAAAGTAATCAATCCTAAAATGTGAGTTTCAAACTAAAATTATTATGTTGCAAAATATGTTGACAGTGTCCCTTTAAATGCCTGCCAGGTTGTTGTTATTTTTTTTGGGGGGGGGGTTAGATTTCTCCTGAAAGCACCCATATAAGATTCAAATATATTTGCTTTTATGAACTTCAAGAATGTATTTAAGCAGTTTGGGTCTGCCTCTGCCTATGTAACTGTTTCCCCACCTTTGTGTTTATATAGTATTATTGCTTCCTTTCCTCATCCTGTTTCTTTTTTATCTGTCTTTCCCCACAATCAACCAATGTAATGTTTACCGTTGAATAAATAGGCAATGATACACAACAGGGTGTGCAGTTACTAAGCAATTACTGCACACCCGCCCCCACAAGTTGGAGGCACAAGGTATTAGCTGAGTGACTTCAAGGGGGGGTAATTACCCAGTAACCACACACCCTGGAGTGTATTGTTGCATTTATAAAATGGTCCCAGACCCCAAAAAAACAAAAGACACAAAGGAGCAACTCACTTTTTATTTTTCCCATAATAACACAGCAATTCATACCCTCCCTCCTGACCTGATGTGGCCTAATATCAGATCTGCCAGCATATGCTAATTGAGGACAAGAGTAATTAATGAAATCCCCTCTTCCCATCTCCAATGGCTGCCAGGTCATGGAAACCAATCAATCCGTTGGTTCTGTGGGGTGGGAGTTCAAAGGAAGTGGAACTGCTGACATTTTTGTTGAAGCTGTGGTGCCAGAGTACCAAACTCCCCCTGCCGTCTCTTCCTTTTTACCAGTCACTGAATGTACTGTGTCTGGGTTACCATGCAGTTGCCGGCTCATGTTAGTGTGGGGATCAGGATGATGAAGCAGATCTTCAAATGCAGGTCCAGGGACAAAACACAGCTCTGCTTGTAATTTGCAGTTCTTGTCTGTGTCAGGCATGGATGCAGTCGTGAATGTTAAATCAATTTAAAATATGATTTCAAATATGCCTGGCAGGGGCTTAGCTGCACTGAGAAGTGGTCTGGTTATATTCCTGATATGTTCCTAAGTTGCAGGATTGCGCAACACTTGAGAAAGGAATTTGTGTGGATTTAAGGAAAGCCTAAGGCCTGCTGACCATGTGAGCCCATAGCTTAATGGTTAGAACACTAGAATGGTATTACCAGGGATCTGGGTTCAGTTCCTGGTAGGCCACACTTTTCCTTTCTCATTTCCATCCTTGATTTAAAATATGCCTGGCAGTGGCTTAGCTGCACTGAGAAGTGGTCTGGTTGTATTTCTGGTAAAGGAATTTCAAAATTCTGCACAATTCTACTGGTAAAATGTTCCTCTCCCAGCATACTGTACACACACACACACAAACAAAAGCCACACGTGGAGCTAGAGTCTCAATTTTCTCTCTTCCAGGGTAAGCAGCAGAGATTTCAATGATAAGCAGGTAAAGACAGGAGGAGGATTTTTCATTGTCAACAAAGAAACACCAGTGATGAAAGCTATGAACAGCACTTAATGTTTCCAGTTTGTATATGTGTGTAAAGAGAGTGTGATGATCAGGGAAATAACATTTAATTAATTTCTTTTTTTATTTAAGGTAGTTTTATTTTAAGGGCCTATATGAAGGTTTTTAGCAAGCAAAGGTAGCAGCCATGCTTCTAATGGAAGGTCAGTTCTGGTTGTAGGATAATTCATTTACTCATTATGTAATGTGGCTTCTGACAGATCAGATCAGGTTTAGGACCAGGACGACCTTGCTTTATGCTGTAATACTGCACGGTCACCTGACTGGTTTTACCCAATTAAATTTATTTGATTTTTAGACCCGTTTTATAATGTGCTGTGTGAGATACACTAATAAGGCACAGGACAAAGCTTCTCCTACAAACTTGCACTGTCATTGAACTGCTGCTCCCAGAAACAAGATAGCAACACACACACACACACATATATATATATATACACATATATATATATATATATATATATATATTAATGGACCAGGACTATCAAAGCCCTGCCACTAATGTTGTGATGTTTCTATTAACCTGGGGGAAAACTGTATAAAAAAAAACATAGGCTCACTTTAGCCCTTTGCTATTTTTCCATCCTGTTTCCATTGTTTCTACCTATTGTTTTGCACTCAGAGTCAGTGCACAGTAATTTATAAATAAATACATTCTCTCATTGACTCCAGCTAACACATCACTGTTCTAGGTCGCTTTGTAAGACAGATGACAGAAATTAGGCTGTTCTGATCCTGAAAATAATGTGACACAGTACTGCTCTCTGTACTTACAGGGCAGCCAGATCCGCACCAGCGATGCCCAGAAGGTCAGCAAGGACTCATGTTTTACTGGGAAGGAAATGCAGTGTGGCTGTGTGAACCATAAGATCCCAGGTCTGCACCCCACCTGAGCAACTGTCTCACTGTCTTACCCTGAGCAAGTCACTTGACCTCCTTGTTTCAGTCTACCCATCTGTACAACTGGATAGAAAAAGGACTCCATTGAAAATTACACACTGCATGTCAGTTGGTCTATCCTGGGTAAATCATTTAAAAAATAACACTGTACTAGGTAAATAATATCAAAAATAAGACAGTACTGTTAGCACATGAACACCTTCTGCAGGTGCTTTACTATGAAAATTATGTGCATGTGCAATGCATAACAAGGTATATGTATTTGTTTTATTTCATAAAGCTTTCTGCCCGCCAGTACCTGTTCAACTACTCATTGAGCCTTGGTTCCTACTCATCAGGTTTCGGTTCCCCTGGTGAACTCCCAGATCCATCAACCACTACCCCCAACAGTCACCCATCCGAGGTCACCATGGAGTTGAGCCTGAGAGTGCCAATGACAGATAACAGAGATGGTACTGTTTTTATGGGTGATCACTTTCCCTCTTTGACCCACTCCTTGACCTACTCCAACTCTGGTCTGGTGCAACTTGAGTACACTCGGCTGTTCCCACAGCAAGGAAGCAGGCTCCTTGGTCCTCAACAGAAGGTCACTGCAGCATTGGACCTCTGCATCATCCCTCTCCAGGCTGGCTAGCTTGACCACCTGAACAATGACTCCTGAGTTTGCTCCGAAACCCTGGCAGCTGGCATGGCAGCACAGTGCACTGCCATCGGACTATCCGATGGCTCCATAACCAAGTATATGCCAATCAAAAAGCAGAATTTTGCTATCATACATTTGAGAAATAGTTGACTAATGTAACCTCTAGGTGGCGCTATCCTGTGGGCTACTACCCCGCCTGTGAGACTATGCACAGGTTGAGGGGCCTGAGTTCTGTGAACAGGTGCCTCCACCCGGAGGAATGGTATTGGGGTAGCTTAACTGCTTTGGTATTGCCCTCTGGGACACTATAACCACCCACTAGCCCTTCTAGTGGCCTGAACAGTAATACCATAGAACAGTCACATTCACTGAATAATAGTAACAATGTGTTGATGCCCCTTGCACTTACCAAAAGGGCTGGATCAGCTGCATCTGCCCTGGAGACCCCCTGTAAAATAAGGTCAGATATGCAACAGTACAACATCCCCACTGTACTGCAACTAATAATATGCACACTAGCCAGGTTAAACATGAAACAAAGTAATATGATTTATTCAGGGGGAATGAACAAGGGAGGGGCTTAAATCTGATAGAATGAGTGACACTTTGACTCAATCTAGCTGTACTCAACATGCACTGTAAGTCCCCGGTTTTAACAGTCCCGCAAACCTGGGTACCCAGTGTGTTATGCAGGCTAGCCTGAAGTGTTGCCTGGGATGGCCGGTGTTGCAACTGTTGTTGGGGCCCTTAGGAAGAAAAACAGTTAGCATATGCACAACCTAAATAATTGTAATCCCGAGCCGGATGGCTCAGACCATTTTCAATAACCCAGAACAAAACAATCAGATGACACACAATGATTTGCAGCTGTTGTTGCAGGGAGCTACCCTGGTTTGTACTCATGCTACCCAGACCAGGGTGTAGGACAAGTGAGATAAAGACCTCATGGTGTTGATTTGGCGGGCACGGGGAAGCAGGGCCTACATGACTCACCTCCTGGTGGTCACTACCTGTTCAATGGTGTTAAGCAGGGGGCCAAATCCCCAAGCGGGTCTTTCACCGAGATGATCTAGGGACAGGTGGCAGTGGCTTAGGCCGAGATGGAAAGGCCCAAGCAGGATTAACAATTCTGCAAGAGTTCATGATCAGTTGCTGGAAAAGCCTCCAGCGAGCGTAACAGGATTCACCGTGGGGAACCAACTTGTGACCCACGAAACACATTCAGCACACTTATCTCAGAAAATTTTCTAAGCCACAGTTTGGGTACAGTCTGGCTGCTAATTACAGCATCACTACGCAAACCTTCTTCTCTGAGGCTATTTTCTCTCTTTCAGGCAGGCCAATCACTTCTGGACCAAGTCTTCGGTCCAACACCTCAGTCGCTACAACAGTTCTATTCTTCCTTCCACTACACCGTCAAATGGAAAAGTCTGATTGCTACACTGGCAGCTCAAGGCAAGAGAACATGGCAAGCAAGCCAGCAGAGCCTTCCCACTGATTCTCCAATGCTCCTGCTAGGAGCAGCTGCTTGACAGCTTGAGCTGTTCACTCTTTTACCTCCAACTCTCAACTGACCACTGCTTCAGGCAGTTCTGGGGTTTTCCCAGTATCCACCAGGTTTAGTTGGCTGAGGAAACTGTCTGTCACAAAAAGGGCTCCCCCTCCAGGTCCATTTAGGCACCAAACACTTAAAACCACAAAAACTACAGAATTTCCATCCCACGAGACCTTTGTGGACAGTCTCCATTTTAGGTCCCCAGAGGTTTGATTGATCCAACACTGGAAGTCCAGAACCAAAATGGTGGCTCTTATTCAAAAGCTCAAGCTGCAATTGAAAGCAGGTTAGACAAACTCATTTGTCATTATTACTCTAACAGATACACAGTAAATAATTACATTTCCTAGCAGGGCTCCCTCTGCACATATCATTATTACTCTAACATATACACAGTAAACAATCACATTTCCTAACAGGGCTCCCTCTGCACATATAGCGACTGCAGAATGGGGCCATATAAAAGACGATCTGGCTGGTCGCAAGCCTTAATTACTCGGACCCAGCCTAGACTGATTTCCAAACACAGAATAGGCCCTCTTTTAAAAAGACAGGTGCAGAAACTCACTAGAGCACTCTCATGCAAACTAATAGAACTACTGCAGACAGGAGACCAGCCTGACAGTGGGCATTTGGGAGCCCAGTAAGACATTATAGTAAACCCCAATTTGTGTGTGGGGGGTTACACTAATGCAACAGAAGACTGTCTTTTTAGAGGCAAAAAAGCTATTTTCACACCAGAAATGATTGAGGCTTGCAAATAATAAAACTGTATGTTCAAGTGTGTGTTGTAGGTGGGAGAGAGAAGGTGGGTTACTGTGTTCTCATCAAAATTATTTTGAAGCTGACATCCACAGCAAGCTGCAGTTCACTACACAATATAGAATAATGCCTAGGGTGAAATTTGAGCTCCCTAAAGGGCATCGGGAAAAACTCAGCGCCAAACAATTAAGCTCTAACATGATGACCGTAAAATGAAATGTGACATCATATAAATCAATTTGAAAACAAAAATAATAAGCAGCAGGGAGCAAAACTAGGAGTTGAGAACTGTTGCTTTGAAGTGTAGTATTACTTCTTGGAAATCAAAGCACCCAGACAACGTAAAATGACATCAGCCAAAAATTAGGAAGTGATATACAGTACTTGGCTGATACCTTTGCAAGATGGGTGTAGGCATTTCTCTTCCTCAGAAGGTACTTTTGCATTTAGACAGGCTTTGATTACAATATGCAAGGTCTCAATCTATTTACTGTGGAAGTCTAGCCCCATAGCTGGACCAAAAAACCATGGCCTTTCTGGATACACCTGAATTTCATGTTTTTGGGACACTTATTGATTGATTGAAATGTTTCACCATGAAAGCATACTGAACAACAAGTTGCTCATCTCCCAGTGCGACCTGGGGGGAGGGGGTACATAGAGTAAGACAGTAATACATTTAAGGTGCATAATACATTTGAGGTGCTAGAATATGAACAGTAATACATTTAAGGTGCATAAGACAAAAGTTACTTTACGTTAAACAAACATTTGGCAAGAACAATTGGCAAATTAGTGGTGAGGGTGGGGAACAAGAGAGCAACATAGGCAGGTACTTAATAACTGGTAGTGGGGGTTGCTTTGGTATAGGCAGAGTGGAGAAAGTACGGTGGGGGGGACAGATGCAGGGAGGAGCAAAAAGTCATTTATAGGTGCATTGTTATAGGTGATACATAAAGAGCCTGAGAGAGGGAGGATGGGCAGTTGGAATCAAAAGCCATAGGCGGGGAGGGGAGGAGGAGTGAATGTTGGACCCAGGGACCCTTCCAGGATGTTGAGAACCCTGCAAGGGGATAGGGACACTTAGGAACGAGGTGGAGGAGGGCCAAGATAAATGCGCCTGCGTACAGGAGTAACAGGGTGTATTATTTTTAGAGCTGTTAACTGAGGACTCTAGGGTTTGCATGCATCATGGTGAGTGGTGGGGTTAACCTTGAAGTGTTCCCAGGTCAGATTTCATCAGCAGGTGTAGCGCAATGCCAAAACTGGCACTGGTCACTGAGAGTCAGAGAAAGAGAGAGAGAGAGAGAGAGAGGGAGAGAAAGAGGCACAACAGTGTCTGCAGACCGAAGTAAATGATTTAAAACAGAAAATACTTGACAAAACTGAAGAGATTAGTGTGGAATCAACTGTGGAGCATTTGTAGGTGTAGTGGCTACATTTTTACGTGCATTTGTCCTGTAGGTTGTTGTGATAGCTTGAGCATTGTTTTGCAGTGCTTCCATTTGTTCAGTGTGGGGGAGGGGCAGAGAATATTTTATTTTGCTGCTTCGGATACTAGTTTTATGGACTGCTGCTGACTGATGATGATGTGCTCACTTTTTGCTGCAGTAGCACTACAACTATTAGTAGCTAGATGATATATTTTTTGGAATTACAACTACTCCCTGGCACAGTCTCTGCTGTAGGCCAGGTTACAGCAGCACAGCAGTTAGTCGTCAATGGCAGGCAATAGAAATAGAGTTTTTTATGTTCTGAGTTGAAATAATATAGGGAAATGAAAAAGGGCCTGCAATATCAAACTTATGTTCTCATTTCTTATGTCAGTTTATCTCAAAAGTTGCATTTTCTGATTAGTTTCGTCGATTCTGCTTTCCTTCAACAGGCTTCCCTAACATTTTTATCTGACCTCTTAAGTGGTCTTTGCTTGATAATTCATTTCTAAACTAACTGCTTGCTTGTGCATAGAATTCAACAATGCATTTAGCAGTGTTTCACCAAATAAAAGGATGTTTTTCGCCCCCGGAACAGCAAAATTACAGCTCTGATACCATGCAGGTGATTCAGTTGAATTAAGGTTAGCAGTGAGGTAACTGGTCATCTTCTAAAGGCTGCATCTACCCAGATGCCTTGAAAAAATGCTGAGTGACCACATAGGATACTTGTGTGATCTCTGTCATACAAACTATGTCACTCTTCCTACCAAGCATTTGTCCATGCCGAATGTTGTCACGCTGGCATTGGCAGTGGCAGAGGTGGAGAGGCATAGCGCTGTGAGTTTGTTAATGTGTCCCAAAAGGCGATTTTGCACAGCGAGTACGCTACTGTGTGGCAGAGCTGCGGAAACACGTTTTGGGCAGGCTGTGGAAAATGGCAGCTGGATCGTTGATAATGAGGTGTGCCACAAATGCCAGTGGTGAAAATGTGGCATGAAAATATTGCAGATTGACAAAGTTACAAGGGTGTGTGGAAACTGCGCAATGCACGCTTGCAACACAGTCATTGTTTGGACTTTCGCCACCAAATTTTCAACATAGGTATTTTAGGACCTCTGCTGATGAATAGTGTCACCGTCATTTCCTGAAAGTGTCCTGAAAAGTGATTTCGCACAGTGACCATGCAATTCTGCACCGGACGTGCAAAAACACATTTTAGCCAGCTGTACTGTTCATAAGGAGGTATGGAAAAATGGCAATGATGAACAGCTGCAGTGAAAGTATTACAAATTCACAAAGTCATGAGCGTGCGTGCAAACTGCGCAACGCTCGCTCGTAAAACACTCATTGTATTGACTTTTGTCCCTAAATTTTCAACACAGGCATTTTAGGACATCTGCTAATGAACAGTGTCACTGCCATTTTCCTAATGTGTCTCGAACATGGGCTTTCCCACAGCGACTACGCTACTGTGCACCGGAACTGCGAAAACAGATTTTGGTCAGGATGTGAAAAATTACAGCTGTACTGTTCATTAGGAGGTGTAGAACAATGATACTGTTGAAAATGTGGAGTGAAAATATAAGTTTGTGAACTTACGAGCGTGAGTGCAAACTGCGCAACGCACGCTCATAAAACAGTCATTTTATGGAGTATTGTCACCAAATTTTCAACACAGGCATGATAGCACCTCTGCTCATGAACAGTGTCACTGTCATTTTCGTAATGTATCCCAAACACTGATGTCACACAGCGACCGCACTATTCTGCGCCAAAAGTGCAAAAATACATTTCGGGCAGGATGTGAAAAATGACAGCTGTACAGTTCACAAGAAGGTATGGTAAAATGCCAATGTTGAGAATCTGGCATGAAAATAGTGCGAATGCACTAACTTATGAGCGTGCGTTGCGCAGTTGCTACGCAGGCTCATAAAACAGTCATTTTTTGGATTTTTCCCACCAAACTTGCAACATAGGCTTTTTGAGAGCCCCTCTCATGAACAGTGACACTGTCATTTCATTATTCAGTCCCAAAAGATGATTCCATGCAGTGACTGCGAAATCACCTTTCGGGACCGAATAACACCATGACAGTGCAATAATTCGTGAGACGGGGTCCCAAAAACCCCATGTTGAAAATTTTGGGCCAAAATTTGCAAAAATGCCCAAGATCTGTCTTAAAGTTGAAAAACCCCTATTCATTCCATTATACAGCTTACCGGCATTTCTTCCGTTCGCGGTCGGCTTTGAAGAGTGCAGACGTGTTCCCGGTCCACCGAAGATCATCGCGTCAGACTCCACAGGTAAGTATGGGGTGAGCGGGTGAGGGGAGGCAGGGTGCGCAATGGGTGGAGTGCGGGTGGGGAGGGCATCGAGACTACGAGGGACCGTTTTCATTTACAGGGAAAAAAAAAAAACCCATTGGGGACAGTTTTTGTTTTTTTTTGCAGGGGATTTGGCATGCTGGGGTGGGCTCCCAGTCTGCCACCTAACTGTTTGGGGGGGTGTCTGTAGCTGACGGGGGATTGGGCACCCTCGTCGGCACACAACACGGTGGGGGAGGAAGTAATGCCAACGGGGATTGGGCACCCCAGTCGGCACACAAAGAAAGTGGGGGGCATGAGCCGAAGGGGATTGGGCACTCCCCTAAGCATTCAACAACTGGGGGGTTTATGCCGACGGGGAGTGGGTTCCCCCGTTAGAACACAAAGGGGGGATTAACCGACAGGGGGATTGGGCACCCCCTAAGTCGGCATTAGTTAGGTGGCTGCCGCTCGCCGACCATTCACATAATGGCGGCGAGCATGGCAGGAAAAGGTCCGCTGCATATAACGAGCTTTGCTAGGATTGCAGCGGACCTTTTCTTAGATGTGCTTGCCACATTATGCATGCATGGTGTGGCGCTGGCATGCAGGCTGATTGGGGAATGTGGGATGCACCTACTGGTGCATGCCCTGCATTCGCCCAACAGCGACCCCGCCTCCAAAGCTGCACTGTCCCACAATGTTGGCTGCGCAAGCGCGCCAACATAAAAAGGAGGACACCAAACAAATTGTAGTTGAGGAGACAAAGAAAAACTTGCAAATATGGGGTTAAAGCCAATTTTTGCACAAAGTTTTTCTGGAAGCTTCATGGATTGTGGCAGCAACAAACTGAAAGACTGTAAAGTTTAAAGCAGTTATGTATCAAAAAAAGAAAGGGAAAAAAAATCCCTGTCTTTTTACTTTTCCTTTATCAAAAACATACAACGCAAAGTACCTTTCAGGACAAGCAAATCTCCTAATAACTTTTTCCCACTTAAATGCTGTCAGTCCCCCATAGTGAAACCTGTGCTTGATCCCATCCTGGATTGTGTTCTACAATCAGCATTCTATCTCAGCGTTGCATAATTATTTTACAGTACTCCATGTCCCACCCACCAGGACAATTCTCACAATAGAAACCCTACTTCAGTTTGGCTAAAACTGAATCCCCTCCACAGGTCCCAATATCCAGTATTCCCAATGCCCAAAAAGCAAATTAAAATCAGTAAAATCAGTTAAGAACAATTGCTGATGAATTCTACAAAATATACATCACATAAATACTATATATAAAAAAACACTGAACAACAGTAACTTTCCTATAAGCACTTGTGCATCTTGTAAGGTTCTTTCATCTAGGTGTGTAATTTAGACTTATTATTAGGACAACTTGACTCACATTTTTGATGACCTCACTGTTGCTGCTGCCTCCAGCATTATCATTCACCAGTACACTAGTCCATTGGTCCAATGGAAGACTAAGCTTCCTCATTTTTTCACTCCCAGCCTCTAAGTCTGCAGCAGTGGAGAAATGGGGCACTTGGGCCCAACCAGCAGGGCAACAAAACAGCAACTACATCCAGCTCCTCCCCAAATCCCCCAGAATCCTTGTGACACTGAAATGGGAAACCCTCTCCAATATCGTTCTGGTATAGCTTCCGGCAGCCCACTCATAAGGCTCATTTACATTACCTTGAGGGTAGCGTGGTGGTCTCTTCAACGCCAGTGCTGGTCCTCCCGCAATGCTCTGGGCGCACATTTACATGCTGCCCATCTGCAACTGTGCAGATCTGGGCAGCATTGCACCTAGCACTTCCGGCTTTGTGAGGAAATCAAGAACTGTCAGTTGCTTGGTGTGGGGTTCCACAACTCTGTGCCAGTACAGTTGGAGCAGCGCGTTAACACGCTAACATAAAATGCCTGCACCAGTACATAGCCCCACAAAAATACCAATCATGCTGAGCCACTACAGCGTGAGCTACAATGCTCCGCAGGGTGTTTACATGGCCTGATCTGCATTGGTGCAACTCATCCCCATAGCTCACAGTGATGCAGATCAGGGCATGTAAACATGCTTTTAAACACCAGGAGACAGATTTTCAATTGTCTGCTTTTGCCACATGATTCGGGTACATCCAATTCTTAGCACACTGGGCTTACAGCAACAAAATGGGACTTCCTCTCCCATGTGTCCAATTCACCCCTGCTAGACCACTTTTCTTTGTTCTAGCAGGAGCCAATACTGGAGCCTCCGGCATGCAGCTTGTAGCCAAACTTGGCCACAAGCTGTCTTAAAGGAGATCCAAATGTATTGATGGCATACCATATATAAAGTTTCCAAAAAGCCTACACAAATAAAGGCAGCAGTGCTCTCTCCCTGGTCCTCACACCATCACCTTTCCTGACTCCATCTTGACCCACTGGAAAGCCTCTTTCAGACCTTTCAAGGCTGCCACTGCCATTTCAGAGCCTTTCCTGTGCTACCATCCCATAATAGCCAAACTGTGATTGTAGCTAGTTTGGGAAGCCATGCAGCCAGTGCCGCAGCCATGTGCTTGTTACTGTAACACACTAAGGATGGGATGCCAGATATAGCGTGCTGGTCAGATGCAGTTAGGGTTTCACAGGCTCAGCTGCCCTGAGTGCTATAGGAGATCATCTGTTGAATGCAGTGGTCAGGTTGGGATTGGTGAAACAGACATCTATCTGCTTGCACTAGAGGCCTTGAGAGAGAAGGAGGGTGAAAACTGCCAGAGAGGGACTCTCTTCAGTTGTGCCATCATCCCTGTGCATAAAAAGAAGATCTCTGGTGCTAAAGAATTGTGACAAACTCAAGGCTTGTCCTGCAAAAGCATTACTGCATCACTTGCTGACAATATAGCATAGAGGTTAGAGCAACAAGCTGTGAGCGAGCTTGGTACATCCCACCATTTTGGGTTTAATTCCCACAACCTCTATTTGCATGCTGTGTGACCTTAAGCAGGTCATGTAACCTCCATGTGCTTCTAGGTCACCCCTGTACATCAGCCTTGTGCCCAGTGGGCAGTACCCAGTTACCAAAGAATAACAAGGTGTGACCTTGAGGAGGTCATATAACCTCCATGTGCTTCTAGGTTACCCCTGTAAATCAGCCTTGTGCCCAGTGGGCAGTACCCAGTTACCAAAGAATAAAAATACAAAATATGCAACCTCCCCCTTTCAGGTGGTATGCTGACCAATCTGCATTTGTGTCCTGGATGGGCTGGGCATGCCCAAGGTACTCCCATGTCTAGGGGTATAAATGGTCTGTTTGCCTGGAGCCACTTGCACTCAACATTTTGTGTTGCTTGACTGCCAACTAGAGTTGGCAGATGTGCACACCTTGTAACGTGTAAAAAAAAAAATAACTAAATACGGGACCACTGGACTTAAAGCACTTCACTTTACTAAAGGGTTTCATGTCAAAGTGCATTTGTACAATAAATTATCACAAGCCCAAGGATTCCAGTTCATCTGTTCATAAGGGCTTCATGTCAAAGTGCATTTGCACAACTAATTCTCACAGGCCCAAGGACTCCAGTTCATTAGTTCGTATACTGCTCATTATGATAATTTCTACTAACAGCCATTTCTAACAACACAACTTTACTAGCAATATCATACAGTTCTGCAATCATCTCAGCCACGAGTTGTTGCTCCGGAGATGGAATATGGAAAGTTTAAATTCAAACTCTGCTTTGTGGTCACGCTCCCTCTAGCATTCTGGCATTCTAACGGTAGAATTATTTCCCCCACCGAAGAGTACAAATGCTTTGGGAGTCCTGTTCCAGTCCTAGTGGCTCAGTTTGGATTTAAATTGCTTTTATTTATTGTAAAAGTTATTTTATTTAGTGAATTTGATATCCTGCATTAGTTTAGTTTTTGATTCTTTTATTGTATTTCAGAGGGTTTTGCTAGTTCTGACTACATTCCCTGGAACCAAGGGAGCAGTGGTGCTCACCAGTTCCAATTTGATGCTTTTATTTAAAGAAACTGCTCTAATTGAGCAGATTTTGTTTAGTAGGAGTCCTTTTTTTCCAAGCGCAACTCACAAAACATATTTTTTTCAATCAAATTGTTATGACTGAAAGCTCTAAGAAATGGATACACCCCACAGGATTTAAAAAGCCCAAGTCCTGTGATACGCCCTTGACAAAGGCAGATTGCCACATGCTGCACTTTAATTCTTTGGGGGGAACCATGATTTTGAAAATTGTGAACTCTGCAAAGTTTTATTGTTCTCTAAAGCAAAGAAAAAGAGGGCAGCCAAAAGAGTGCCCCTGTCAGCTTGCATTCAGCTCCAGTGTCCTTACAGTTGTTCTCCTGTCAAAAGCACTAACATAAACATAGAGGGGGTTACCCCAGATGGTGCAAAACGCACATCAAAAGGTATAATATCTCAACCTCCTGAATTCAAAGGGGGCTAAAAAGAAAATTACTCACCATGGTAATGTTGTTTTTCCTCAAGGATTTCAAATGTTCCCCAAATTTCTCCACCCCCCTCACCCTACTTAAGCAGAGCATCCACACACCACCCTTGCCTCATAAGTTTTCACTGTTAGGTTTCTTACCTCTGTGTTGCTTGGCCCTGCTCATCTGCCTCCTTGCTCTCTTGATTTCTGCTTCCCATTTCTATTTGTCCTCCATTTTCATTCTCTGCTAATTTCTTCTTTTTTGTGTTGTCTAACCACCCGCCTCCAGCTTACCCGCTTTTGTTTCCCTTGCTCTTTTGCACCTGTGCCCCCCCCCCAGCTCTGCTGCTCCCTCTTGTTTTGTGGCTCCTCTGCTCCTTTTTTCCCATTTCTCCTTCCCTACTGCTACAACGTGCTTCTCCGCCTCCTGCTTGAGGCTGCTGCCGCTCTTCCATGCTACACTCCCTTGTGGCTCAGCCACTCTTCCCTGCAGCTTCCCTCTCCTTGCAGCTCCGACACTCCTCCTGCTCCCTCTTTGGCCACTCTTCTGGCTTGCTACTTTGCATGCATCCTCATTTCCCTTCCTTGCTGCTCAATTCTTTCTTTGCAGCTTGTCTGTTTTCCTCTTGGCCTTGGGCTTGGCTGTCCTGCTACTGGTGCCCTGATGCCTTCCTGGCCCATGGCTGGCCTGTTGTGTGTTCCTGGAGTTGCACTCCTGTGTATTTTCCCTGGGTGTTACTTGCTGGCCTGTTTTTTCCTTGAGTTTTTCTTTAGGTGCCTGCCTTTTCTTCACTTTCTGTTTACTTCAATTTGTTTGTCCTCATTCCCTGACTGTCCTTTTTTCCTGTATGTCCAGAATGGAATCCAGAGTTCTAATGTGACCAGTCTGGGTGTTCCATGGTTTCACTGTCCTATTGGACTTCATAAGACACATTCTGGTGGGTGCCGATTTGGAGTCCTTTACCTTTCTCATCAGTCTTGCTGTACTTAGTTTCAGGACCCCAGGGATAAGTGCCATAGTACAGTGGCCTTTGGAAGCACTATCATGCAGCCATGTTCCTAGCCTTGCCTGTACTTGGAACTGAGACCCACCTTCAAGCATCGCTTGGGGCCCTGGGGCCCATCCACCCTATGCTTTCTGACTCATACAGTATTATCATTTTTTACAGCCATGTTATCCAGCAATGATGTCCATTCCTGTCCTTCAGACCAAGACTCAGATCTTCCTCAGTCTATCCATAGTAAGGTTGTGGCAAAATCCCAGCTCAGGTTTAAAGGATGGGCAGTACCTAATCTTGTGGCTGATCTTCAAACCTTGAAGTTTCTCTTTTCAGTATCTGCTAAAAAGCAAGATCTCTTTCCAAGCTCTGTGCAGCTGGCATGTCTGCTAATCCTGTTCATACAACTCAATGCTCAGGACCTCTGACTCCACTTCCCCCTACAGCTCCTACTGCTTCCCAGATTTCGGAACTTCATGATTTATGTCTCTACATCAGTTCAGCTATTTTGAACTTGGACTCCAGGATCGTTACTTTGGAAATCAAGTTATCTACAGCACTGGATCCTGGACCAAAGCCAGTGCCTTCAGGTGCTTCTGAACCTCTTATTGCTGTGCCACATACTACCGTACTCCAAACTAGGGGGGCAATATAGCCTAGTGGTTAAAATCACTGAGCTGCAAACCTGGAGAACTGGATGTGAATCCCACAGCCACTACTTGTATACTGTGTGACTGTGAGCAAGTCATTTAACTTCCCTGTGCTCCCAGGATGCACTGGAAACAAGCCTCAGCTTAGTGCTTCCTTCCTGGCCAAAAATTGTAAAATGAAAAAAAAAAAAACTATTCCCATTACACTGCTTGTATCACCCCCTCTGCTGATTTTGCCATCTCCAGGCCCTGTGAGTTCTGGTCTTTCTACCACATACCCACAACACGTACTACCAGTTCTAAACCTTCCCATTCCAACCACAGCCTGTCCAACCTGTCTGGTACCAAATCAGGAAGGACATTATCAAAGGGAAGGATGTAAACCTTGTAGCCCCCTTTATCTCATCTCATTAAACTATTGATGAATCATTTTTTGTGGTGATATTTCTTTGGTTCTGAAAGCAAAAGATCCTCACCTGCTTAAAAAGCTGACCATAACAAAATTTGTTGTGGCTTTCAGCATCCACCTGGAAATCATTTGTGATGCTCATCCAGCCAGATGTGAAAACTCAATCCCTATGTCTATCTTGTTGTTGACCTTGCTATAAAATATGGAGGTGCAGTGAAGCCCATCAGGATGAAGTGCAGTGTGATAGGTTTATTGCATGACAAAAGGGATTAACTCCCATTGAAACTGCATTATTTACTGCAGTAACTCTACTACAGAATTCAGCAATGCTGCACTTCATCCTGGTGGGCTTCACTGTACCTATTTCTTGTAGTAGTAGTAGCAATACTTTTTAGTCATGCTACAGTGTTCATTCGCTATAATGAACCTCGGTATAACAAAAACCCGGTTATTGTGAGCGTTCATCATAGCTCCTGCTGAAATGGTCATTGCCAGCTGTTTTGCAAACATATGCTCAGCTGTTTTTCACCAGTCCAGAACTACACCATACCATTATCACTTAGTCACTTATTCTTCATCATTTAATCTTACCTGTCATTCCACAAACACCTGAAGGATGCATTGTGTGCACTATTTGTCCACGGAGATTTGAGAAAAATGTTTTGACTGTCACCATGTTGCTTTGCTAGGTAGACACTCTAGGACCAACTTTTGCAGGGATGCTGCAACATAAAATTGATGAGGACGTAGCAACCAAATTAAACATCTTAGAGACTGACAACACCAGGGCCATCGAGAGTTGATGACACGGCCCAACATTTGAACTGCTGACAGATGCTGAAATTGTGGAAGCCTGTGTCTCGGAGTCCAAGTTGGGTGATGAGGAGGGACAACAAAGTTTAGGACTGACAACGCCGGGGACCAAAGATTGACTGAGAGTAGATAACACTAACCCGACATTTGAACTGCTGACAGACAAAGGGGGGACAACAAAGTTTACTCAAAGAGAAGCTGACAGCATCACCGGCTGCAGTGTCACGTGGGACTTTGCCATGAAAAGTAAAGGTTTACTACTGCACATCAAGTCAAGATAACTAACTTTATTAACTCAGAACCGAAACAAAAATAAAGAAGACAAACACTACTTTTACATATAAATTATGTACTTTATTCAAAGTATGTACTGGTTTTAACTGTTTTTAAGGATGCTCGCTTTACGTACTGGTCACTTTCTTTCTTAGCAGCAACCCTGATGTAATGAATAGGCCACTATAGTAAACGGCTGGCATGGTGCCTTGTTCATTATAGCAAGGGAACACTGTATGAATATAGATAACCCAACCGAGTAGAGCTCATTTTCAATGGGGTCCTTATTGCATAGTTGCAAGAAAATATCACACAAGATTTGTGCAAAAATTGAAAAAAGACAGTTACATACAGTGACGTGAAAAAGTATTTGCCCCCTTCCTGATTTTCTCTATTATTGCATATTTGGCACACTGGATGTTTTCAGGTCTTTACAGAAAATGTAATATTAGATAAAGGGAACCTGAGTGAACAAATAACACTTGTTTTTTTTTTTAATTTCACTTATTTAATGAAAAAAAGTTAACCAACACCAACTGGCACTGTGTGAAAAAGTAATTGCCCCCTTGCACTTAATAACTGGTTACGCCACATTTAGCTGCAATGACTACAACCAAACACTTCCTATAATTCAATATCAGTCTTTCACATCGCTGTGGAGGAATTTTAACCCACTCTTCCTCGCAGAACTGCTTTAATTCAGTAACATTTGGTAGGTTTTCAGCATGAACTGCTCGTTTCAGGTCCTGCCACAGCATCTCTATTGGGTTTAAGTCTGGACTTTGACTAGGCCACCCAAAACTTTAATTTTACTTCTTTTAGCCATTCTGATGTGGACTTGCTTTTGTGTTTTGGATCATTGTCTTGCTGCATGACCCAACTACGCTTCAGCTTCAGCTGATGGAAGGATGACCGGACATTCTCCTTAAGAATTTTCTGGTACAGAGCAGAATTCATGGTTCCTTTAATTATGACAAGTCATCCAGGTCCTTAGGCAGCAAAGCATCCCCACACCATCACATTACCACCACCATGTTTGACTGTTGGTATGGTGTTCTTATTGTGGAATGCTGTGTTTGCTTTACGAGACATTATGGGATCCATGTCATCCAAAAGTTCCACTTTGGACTCATCTGTCCATAGAGCATTTTCCCAAAAGGCTTGTGGATCATCCAGGTGCTTCTTGGCAAATGAGAGATGAGCGCTTATGTTCTTCTTGGTTAGCAGTGGTTTCGCCTGCTACTCTCACATGAAGCCCATTTTGCCCAGTCTCTTTCTGATTGTGGAGTCATGAACACTGACCTTAGCTGAGGCAAGAGAAGCCTGCAGTTCTTTAGATGTTGTTTTAGGATCCTTTGAGACTTTCTGGATGATTTTACGCTGCACCCTTGGAGTAATTTTTGGCAGGCCGCCACTCCTGGGAAGATTCACTACTGTTCCAAGTGTTCTCCATTTGGAGATTATGGCTCTCACTGTGGTTCGATGGAGTCCCAGAGCCTTTAGAAATAGCTTTGTAACCCTTTCCAGACTGATAGAGGGCAACAAATTTTTTCTGATCTTTTCAGGAACTTCCTTTGATCATGGCATACTGTGCTTGTTGAATCTTTTGTGCAGGCAACGGTGACTCTGATGGTAAGGGTCAAAATAAGTGAGGTTTATATTGAGCAGGGCTGGCTGTAATCAAGCCTGGCTGTGTTCAACCTGCTGACTCTAATTATCCCTTTAATTAGGTTGATTTAACTAGGGGGCAATTACTTTTTCACACAGTGCCAGTTGGTGTTGGTTAACTTTTTTCGTTAAATAAATGAAATAACTAAAAAAAAAAAAGTGTTATTTGTTCACTCAGGTTCCCTTTATCTAATATTATATTTTGTCTAAAGACCTGAAAACATCCAGTGTGACAAATATGCAATAATAGAGAAAATCAGGAAGGGGGCAAATACTTTTTCACGCCACTGTATCATGTACTGAAGACATGCAAGATGCAAGTTATAGGGGCATGGTAGAACCTCTATTTGTTAGGGTTGAGTAGGGTGTTCAGTGTTAAACCCCTAACTTTGCACCTTAATAGCTTTGGTAGTATTTAACAAAATTAGCTGAAAGTTAGCTTGTGTTGTCTAGGAGGCAATATCTAAGTCTGTGGAAAGTTTTGTGGTGGCAGTTTGTGCAGTTTCTGAGATCCACATATGTCATTTTTCTATAGATGTCTAATTTTTTTTTCCTATACTTTACGTTGGAATTTTTTTCTTGCTCTCACCTATGGCCTACACAGGATAGAATTTTTTCCCAAAACTTTCAGGGTACAGTATTGATATCCTAAGGTAGAGCCTTTGAAAAGTTTCATGAAAAAAATATTAAATGGTTTCAGAGTTATAAGGCTTTAAAGTTTTGTGTTTTTCTGTTCTATACATGCTTAGTAGGGTTCTTGGATACCTTTCTGATACGACACCAAAAATTGTGTTGCAAGACCGTTTTTGGTTTCTCACCAGTTGCTCCTCACAGTACACAACATTTTTTTATGCCATGAGAGTCACCATGTTGTTTCTTTTCCCCTCAAAATAAAAAACATGGACTATACATAAAATGGTGTAATTTTAAAAAATAAACACTTGAACCTAGCTAAACAGGATCTGTTTACCTAGATTTTTGTGTTTTGTTTTTTAAATTTGCCAGAAATACCTTAACTGGGCACCCCAAAATCCAGAGTGCCCAGCTTAATGAGAGGAGCCATTCACCCATGTTCTCTGAAAGAGAACAGCAGAAATATGTTGAGTTGTATAGTCACAGCTGGAGTCCTGCTGCAGGCTGCAGTGAGAGGAATGAACCTCCGATCCACTGTTCTGTCTGTCTATTTTTTTTTTTTCATTTAAACTTTATTAGTTTTCCAGCAGAGTGAAAATAACCGGACATTAACATTGTAAGTACCGCCATATTAATATTGTCCCAGCACAAACAATAAAGGTACTCTGCCTTGCCCCACTACCTAAAACTCCATAAATAGATCCCCCAAAACCCTTAAATAACCCCCAACCCCCCCTACAGAACCCCCCCACCTCCACCCTCTCCCATACCCACCCCTGCCCATGCTTGCGTACAATGAGTTAAGCAAAACCACATAACTTAATTTAGGAACCAACAGAGTAACAAGTTTCAAACAGCCCCCAGATCTTCTCGAAATAACGTAAGTTATTATGCATAATAGCAATCATTCTTTCCAATCTTAGAAAAGCCAGGAGCTCATTTAGCCATTCATTGTACGTGGGACAAAAGCTGTCCTTCCGGTGCCTAAGCACAAGCTTCTTGACCGAGGCAGCCATCAAAGAGATGTAAAATCTCCTTTTTTTAACAGTGACAGCAGTCAAGTCACCCAAACACGCAAATCTCAGGCCTAAACACCTCATCCAGGCCCAGAAGTGGATTCAACTTGGACTGAATCTCATTCCATAGAGGAGCCACAGAGGGGCAATACCAAAATATATGTAAGAGATCACCTAAACCCATCCCACACCTGTAGCATTTTGGATCCAGTAACAATCCCAGGCTCTGCAGTTTCTGAGGTGAATAATACATGTTATGTGTAACTTTAAATTGTAAGAGCCTGAGTTGATCATGTTTCAAATACTTATGGCAAGATATCCAAATACCCCTCCAATCTAGAGAAAGATCTGGAAACACACTGTTCCAGTAGGCACACAGGACACTCTTTCCAACATAAGCCCATTGAAACAAGGCCGCATACAACTTGGAAATTACCTGCTGCATTCCCACAAGAGGGAGTATCCCTCCCAGAAAATCAACCGAGGGTGTTTGTTTCCAGTCCGGGTCCATCTTCTGCAATAAAACATGCCTAATCTGCAACACTTTGAAAATGTCCTTATTACACAACTGGAATTTCCCAATCAAAGTCTGTGCTGAAATTATGCCACCGTTAACATCAAGAAAATCCCCTAGGGAACAGTCCTCTACATTCTCCAACCATCCTGGTTTAATCACCCTTCCGCCGATTAAAAAGCGCGGATTTCCAAGCACCGGCTGTTCACTATCCCCCAAATGATTATATTTGAGGAATCTACACAACTGGTAATGGGACCTAACCGCTACCCCAATAGGGGACCCTTTCAAAGCCAGTGGCAAATCTTTAGGGAACATAAAGAAAAGGGCCTTAGGATTAAACCCAAGCTTATTTATATGGGCCCTTTCTATCTCCAGCCATAATGGAGCATATTCCGAATTGGGTACCATACCCAGCTGAACCCAATTACCATATTTACTCAATTGTGCAGCCCCACCAATATAAACCAAAATGGGGTAGCCTTAGTCCTCCAAGCTCTTTGGGAGCAGCTAGCTTGGAAAATGCCATTCTAGCCTTTTTGTGCTTCCATATAAAATCAGCAATCATAGTGTGAAGGTTCTTAAACCACGATAGGGGGAGAAATATATCCAATCTGCTAATTGGATAAAAAAGCCTGGGGAAAATGTTCATTTTTACTATACCAATTCTACCCCAGATGGACAGGGGATACTGATCCCATCGTTTAAAATCGCATTGAATAGTACGAACCAGGGGGTCCAAGTTTAATTGATGGAGACGCTCCGTTTCACGGGTTAAAACTAAACCCAGATATTTAAAAGAATTAGGGCTCCATTTAAGCCCCAGCTCAGTTACCTCCCTTTTAAATAACCTGGAGTTGAGAGGGTAGACCACAGTCTTATCCAGATTGATCTTATAATTAGAGATTTGACCAAAACCTTTAAGTAAGTCCAATAATATAGGGATGGACTTATCCGGCCGTGATACATAAATCAGCAGATCATCCGCATACGCGGTGACCTTAATGGGAAATCCCCTTATCTCAATAGGTTCTATTTCTCTCTGATAAAGAATCTTCCTAATCAGGGGCTCCAAATACAAATTAAATAAGAGGGGGGACAATGGACACCCCTGCCTTGTGCCCACACATAACGGAAAGGAATTAGAAATAACCCCATTGCAACTGATCCTAGCAGACGGCTTGGAGTACAGGGCTCTTAACCATTTTAAAAACTCCTCAGGAAACCCAAACCTATGCATGGCTTCAAATAGGTAACCCCAATAAACCCTATCAAAGGCCTTCTCGGCGTCCAAGGAGACCAGTGCCATAGGAGAGGCGGCCTCCTTGGAGGCCGAGAAGACATGAGCTAAGGTCCTAAAATGGTCAATCGAAGACCTACCTTTCATAAAGCCAACTTGCATACTTCCTATGAGTCTAGGCAGCACCTTGTTAACTCGGTCAGCTAATACCTTAGCCAGAATTTTTAAGTCACAATTCAAAAGCGATATGGGTCTATAACTGGCTGGATCCGTAACTGGCCTGTTGGGTTTGGGAAGTAAAACAATGAAAGTTTCATAAAATACTTTCTCCACCTCATTTCCGGCACATATGTAGCGGAACAATCTAAGGAGATGTGGGGCTAAAAGGGGAGAAAACTTCCTGTAAAAGTTGGACGAAAACCCATCCGGCCCCGGAGTTTTATCCAATGCCAGACTCTTAATAGCCAATTCCACCTCGACTAGAGAGATGTCCGCCGACAGAGAACTCTTCTCACATTCAGTGAGAGTAGGCATGTCAATATCTCCGAAAAACCTCTTTATCTGGTCCTCAGAAGGCGGTACTGGCATTTCCCTATAAAGATTCTCAAAATATCGAGAAAAAAGGTGGGCAATCTCAGCCGGAGATGTTTTGACAAGACCATCTTCCTCAGAAACAATTCCCTCAATCAATCTAGAGGCCTCTGAGAGAGATGACTTGCCAACAACCTCCCGGGCTTTTCACCCTGATCAATGTATTTAGCTTTAGTCTTGATCAAGGCTAATTCAGATTGTTCTCCCAGCAATTTAAGATAGGCATCCCGGGCCTTGATCAACTCCTCCTCCTTGCCCCTACTATATTGATTAGTTAGTTCCACCTCTAATGCCCTGATACGTATCAAAAGTTCCTTCACCATTCTACTTCTTTCCTTTTTCCTACCCGCTGTAAAGCTAATTAACATACCTCTTAAATAAGATTTAAGGGCTCCCCAGAAAACATCCGGACGTACCTCATTGACCGAGTTGTTCCGAACAAACTCTTCAATCTGCTCAGATATAAACTTGACCGTCTTGGGCACCCTGAGAATTTGATTATTAAATTTCCACCTGCTCCCTCTCCTCATTAAAGATGCCATTGCAATAACCACCCTTACAGCTGCATGGTCGGAGATGGGCCCAGGTATGATCTCAGACTTAAGTATCCCACTAAGAAGAGATCTAGAGACAAAGACATAGTCCAGACGGGAAGATGTTCTATGTACAGAAGATGTAAAGGTAAATTCTTTGGTGTCCGGGTGGAGTACCCGCCAAATATCAACCAGCCCGAGTTGATCTAACAACTCTGACAGTGCACGGGTTGCCGGGGTTAGATAGACCTGGGAATTACTAGATCTGTCTAAGAGGGGATCTAAAGCCAAATTGAAGTCCCCACCTAAAACCAAAGGCAGGTGGGCAAAAGGCAATAGAGCCTTAAACAGCCCTACAAAAAAGTCTTGGGTATCTAGGTTTGGACCATAGATAGATCTCCACAACATTTCTACGTTTGATAATTTCCCTCTCACCAATACTTACCTCCCTTCCTTATCTTGAATTACTTGTAGTGGCCTGAATGGTAGAGACCTATGCAGTAAGAGCCTAACTCCTCTACTCTGCGTTGTACCTTGAGAAGCAAAGACCTGACCCATCTGCAGTTTCCTCATGGAATGAGATTCTGATATCAGCAAGTGTGTTTCCTGAAGAAACACCACTTCCGCCTCGGCAAGTTCTATGTGCTTGAGAATTTTGTACTGTTTGTCACTAAGACGAGCACCTTTTACATTCCAAGTAAGAAACTTGGTCCACAACAACGTACCCATATCAGCCTTGGCATAACAAGAATATAATTAGATCTGGTTGGACAACCTCATAGTAAGGGGCCAAAACCAAAACCCCAGTTTGTTCTGTCTGTCTATATCTGTCCATCTGTTTGTCTGTCTGTCTGTCTGTCTATCTATCTCTCATTTGTTTGTTTCATTAAGCAGATCAGTGTGCCTACCCCCCCAAGTACCACTTCTTTCTCCCCTTCCCCCCTCCAGGTGTCTTGCCCACCCTTCACAATCAAATATTTATTTATTTATTTATTTTAAATATATATATATACGGACTGGAGTGCTCACCCCAATTCTGCTTCTGTGGACCCCCCCCCTCCAGGTCACTCAACCCTGTTTCTGTACAGTGCTATGACACTGGAGTGCCCAATCCCAGTGTTGGACTTTAAGCTGAAATAAAGAAAATCATCCCTCTGTGATTTTTTTTACGTGCAAACTAGAAAACAGTCCCTCACTGTTCTGACCCGGCCACCCTGCCCTCCCACTCAGCACCCACCACTCCTCAACCCTCAAACAAACCCCACTCACCCTCACGCAACAGAACATGTCCCACAGCATAGATCCACTCTCCAATTGAAGACACGTCTTGCTGCTGGAACCAGTGACTGCAATTTGGGAAAGTAAAGTAAGTAAGTATGTATTTCAATGGGTTTTCAACTTTGATGCATAACTTTGCCATTTTTGCATATTTTGAGCCCACATTTTCAACAGGACCTTTTTGAGACCCCACCTCCTGACAAATTGCAATGAAATTATGCAAATCAGGCTCAAAATGCTTAGTGAAATCACCTTCTAGGCAGGATTTGAACATTTTCACTGCCCTTGTTCGTGAAGTGGGGTCATAAGAAGGCTAAGTTGAAAATTTGGCATCAGAATATTTAAAAATGGCAAACCTATGTGTGTACATTGAAATTTTGCAACACATGCTCCTAATTTGACCTCAGATTTTCAACATAGCCAGTTTTTCACATCACCTCATGAATGTGACAACTGTCATTTTTCAAATCCTGGCCAAAATTTGTTTCTGCACCTGTGGCATGGAATGATGTTGCCGCTGTGCAAAATCACCTTTCAGGCAGGTTTTTAACATTTTCTCCTCTGCTGTTCATGAGGTGGGGTCATAAGAAGGTTATGCAAAAATCTGGGATTAAAATATTATAAAACAACAAAGTTATGAGCATACATTGACGTTTTGTAACACATACTCATAACTTTAGTAATTTTAAATATTTTGATCCCAAATTTTCAACATACCCAGTTTTTCACGTCACCTCATGAACATGACAAGTGTTTATTGTTCAAAACCTGGCCGGAATGTATTTTCGCATCTGTGCCGCAGAACGATGTTTTTGAAAATTTTCACCTACTGAGTTTTTGGGCTGGGTTCGTATCAACGCTATAGTGAAATTCTGGTGTTAAATATTCAAAAATAACACAGTTATAAAGGTGTATTGACATTTTCTTATGTACATTCATAACTTTGATAATTTTTGACATCCAACATTGCATAGAAGGACAAGGTCAGCAGGGACCTGCACTTCCATAGGTGGATGGAGTTTTTCCTTCGTGCATGGCCCAGATGGTCGTACACATCTGCATCTGTTCACAAAGGTCCCTTTTGGGACCTGCGTGAATGAAAATATGATTCTACTATCTCAAAAAGAAAGGACTTTTTTTTCAAAAGATGTTGTTAATGCACCAGTTAGTGTAACTTAATGTCATAAAAATAGAGCAATGTGGCATTACAGTTTTGAGTCTCCCAAATCTTGATGAATTAGTGGTGGGGTCTTTCTAGAAGTTGTCAACCCTAATGCTCCCCCCACCAGCCCATAGTCTCCAATCTGAAGCACAAGGTGCAGCTCCAAGGCACTGCCTTATAGTGATACACTCTTTAAAGGTAGAGAAGTATGTCTCGCCACATGTTGCCAGCACAATTTGTTGTAGCTTTCTTCACACAGGGCCTGCAGGAGATTATGTGTGATGTTGTTTAGTCATGGAACGGGGTGAGCATAAGGGTTGACAACCCCAAGGAAGACCCCACCACTGATTCGCCAAGACTCTGGAGAACCAAAATCCTAATGTCTTTTCCTTTTGCTGCTTGGGGTGGGGTGGGGAGTTAGGGCTGGAAACCCTAATGCCACATTTCCCTACTTTTGTGGCATTAAGTTACCCTAACTGGTGCATTAACAAAGTTTTTGTAAAGAATATATAATAATTACATTTCTTATGCACATTTTACTACAACTCAATATACAATATGCAAAATCTAAAATTTATTTAAATATATTGCACAATTTAAAAGGAATAATGGTGTGAAGGAAAATTTCCTGTAAGAAAATTAACTATTAGAGGTGCAAGTTTGGTTCTATAAAAGAATCAAACACCTCAAACGTCAGGTGTTCAATTCTTTTGGACCATGCAGAACCTTTAGGGGAGATAGGCAGACTTTTGGTTCAACTTGTTCGCCAAGGTCCAAATGGGGTGGACCAGGTGAAGCGAGGGTCACAGTTCACACCAATCACCATATATTGTCCCAGGTGTCACCCATCCTCTGGGGAGAGAAAGTTGCCCCCCACCTACCATGCCATCCACACCACATCACAACCTTGCCTCCCTTACTGTGCCATCCACACTGACCCACAACCCACTTGCCTCCTGCTGCTGTTGCTGGGGCTATTAAAGGGAAACCCCAGTTAATAAAAAGAGGGCAGCAGATGCCTCAGAAATGTCCAAGTAGGGCTTGCAGCATTAACATAACATTTTTAAGTAGATGTACCTCTTTCGGATGTTATCATAGTCAATATTTTGAAAGACTCATGCAGACTATCATGTTGCCAGCCACCCACGACCATCTCATGCACACAAGGCAGCTTCTGGTGCATGGTGTATGCTAATTAGGGCTACCAACTAATGGCAGAGTTGTTAGCCCTCATTAGCATACTCTGCACACCAGAAGACACCTGATGTACATGAGATGGTGACAGGTGGCTTGGTGACATGATGGTCAGCACGGGTCTTTAAAAATATTAACTAAGATGGCATCTTTTGAAACAGGTACTGTCTGCTACTTAAAAATTTTACTTTAATGCTGAAAGCCCTAATCAGGGTATTCTGCAGCAATTGCATCCCTTTTTCTATTAACCAAGGTTTGCTTTGTTCTGTCCAAAATCCAAATCCAAATAACTATGTGTTTTGTAGTGGGAGAATGTGAAGCAAGGTAAATTAACCCTCTGTTGGGTGACCCTCTGTTGGGTGGCCCTCTGAACTTTAAATGGTTTGACTGCCAAGGTTCATGTGGTCAAATTTTGGGAGATTTGCACAGCCCTAATTTCTATGAGTACCACAAATCATTTTCAGTCAAGACAGCAGCATACTTATACAAGGTACAACTTATGCTTTTCCTGGGCATCGCTGAACAAAAAGCTTTTCTGCAGGCATTTCACTGGTCATACAGCCTTAACTTGTTCTAATTGTGAATATTTTCCCATTTTGCTGTGTTGCATCCCCTCACGATTCATGGTTCTCGACCATCCACTTCTCTCAATATACCTTCTTTGCTGCTAAGAATCTCTTAGACAAACAAGGGCATCAAACTGTGTTTTCCACCAGAAGTGCTGTCTGTAACATCTTTAATATAACAGCCTGTTTTGCACATTCATGTACTCTATTACACTTCTGTAGTCACTGTGGAAAGGCCCATTTCAAGCTGTTTTGTCACTGGAAAACAACCTCCATTCCAAATCAAGGCCACAAATGATAGTTACTTCATCCATCTACTCCCGTTCACATCCATCATCTTCAACAGCTGTTATCAACACATTCTGCAGGGCAGCTGCTCCAATTTTTAATTATCAGTCTTTCAAACAGTTTCCGTATGGGTCTTCATGCAGTTCCTACCACATCAATCCTTTGCCCCAATCTTAAATAAAGTACTTCAAAACTAGAGATGCAGCAAAATGTTATTTCACCAGCAAAACTATGGCAAAATCGCCAGTTTCAACCCAGCGAAACATTTCATATAATTATGGCTGGGAAGATTTCACCGGCAAACTTTCATCTGCGCATCTGAGGTGGAATTAGATGAAATTGGGCTGGTGGTCACATGGTTGAGTCTAAACAGGCAGGAAGTGAGTGGTTTATTTCCTGAGCTTAATATATCTCGAGGAAGCAGGCAGCATTTATACTCCCTGTGATTGCAAAGTGCACTTTTACACCTAAATTGCTTAATTTGTGCTATTTTTTTTCTACCATTTTCTTGTTTGTCTTTGTCATAGTTCATATTTTAGTACCTGGTGATTGTGTGTGTGTGATTCCCCCACCCTCCACCCCCAGTTCTCTCTGAGTCTCTATTTCTGTTTCTTTTTATTTTTGTTTGTTTAGTGGAATTGGTGGTGTTTGTGGATTGTGGACATAATGGAGAAGGGAGAAGACAGTGGGGCACCTGTACATGTGTTTCAGCTAACCATCACAAATGAAATGCCACAGCAAGAGGCTTTTGGCTCCAGCACCAGCACCCAGCAACAAACTGTGCTCCCTCCCCAGCAGCAGAAGGAGACCGTGGCCCCTCCACCACAGCAGCAGCAGTTGGAGGCAGTGCCCTTCCCCAGCAGCAGGAGGAGACCGTGGCCCTTCCACCACAGCAGCAGCAGTTGGAGACAGTGCCCCTCCCCAGCACCAGGCAGAGACCGTGGCCCCTCCACCACAGAAGCAGCAGTTGGAGACAGTGCCCCTCCCCAGCAGCAGGAAGAGACCTTGGCCCCTCCACCACAGCAGCAGCAGTTGGAGACAGTGCCCCTCCCCAGCACCAGGAGGAGACCATGGCCCCTCCACCACAGCAGCAGCAGTTGGAGACAGTGCCCCTCCCCAGCACCAGGAAGAGACCTTGGCCCCTCCACCACAGCAGCAGCAGTTGGAGACAGTGCCCCTCCCCAGCAGCAGGAGGAGACCGTGGCCCCTCCACCACAGCAGCAGCAGTTGGAGACAATGCCCCTCCCCAGCACCAGGAGGAGACTGTGGCCCCTCCACCACAGCAGCAGCAGTTGGAGGCAGTGCCCCTCCCCAGCAGCAGGAGGAGACCGTGGCCCTTCCACCACAGCAGCAGCAGTTGGAGACAGTGCCCCTCCCCAGCACCAGGCAGAGACCGTGGCCCCTCCACCACAGAAGCAGCAGTTGGAGACAGTGCCCCTCTCCAGCACCAGGAGGATACTGTTCCTCCACCCAGGCAGCAGGAGATCATGCCCCATTCTGAGCAGCTGGAGGAGTCAGTGCCTGGGGCATTATCTGCAGACCCCACCCATGGCCTCATCATCCTTGAAGTTCTCCTGTCTGGGATTTTTTTCTACTGAATATCAGTTGGTGACCCAATGGTCACCTGCAATCTATGCAGGCAGGAAGTGCATTGAGGAAAGTGTGGATCCCACTTCAGGACAACTGGCCAGCATAGCCACATGGTCCACCACCGCCTGCTACAATGGGACCTCAAATTGATCAGTTGAATGTCCTCACCCTGCTTGCCATACTAGAAAATAGCAGCAGTCAGTAACATCAAGACCCCTCCTGGGCCCCCCTGTCCAAAGCCAGCAGCACAGGCAGCCCCTGCCGTGCCAGCAATGCCAGTGACACATGCAGAAATATCAACTGTCCTGTCTGAAGTCCAGCATCTCCGACAGGAGTTAAATGATTTCAGACAATAATTTAATGATTCCTGGGGGAAGATTTCTAAACTGCAGTGTGATGCTGACAACATCATGGGCATCCTGTCTGAACTCTGTGGTGGCCCCACTGGTACTTCATGTGGCAGCACAAATTTATTTGTTTTTTTTTTGTTTTCATTTTTCTTTCATTCTGTTGTTTGTATGCCCCCCATAAAAAAATAACAACAAAAAAAAAGCTATTCTGTCATCTTTAATCTACATCCATTCCTTAAGTCCTCTTATTTCTTCATTTTGTATGTAAAATAATTTTATTGACCATTGCTGTTGTGTTTAATACTGTCTTATGCTTCCTATAGAACTCAGTCCCTTTTCTTGTTCTCTCTCTATTAGTTTTCCCCGCTCATTGTTATATTACCCTTGTCCTCCTGATCCTGCCTGCCATTTGTTATACTTATTCTGTACTGTGTCCATGTACCCTTCCCCTAATAAACACCTTATTTCCTTATTATTTGTAGTGTGTGTTACTTCTTAGAGTTGGTTACACTTACAAGATTCCTATTAACAACATAATGATGTGTAATGCAGTTGCATTCCCTATATATTGAGTTTGCTAATGAAATGCCGGCTCCTGCCGAAGGCTTTTGGTCATCTGAGCCTTGTGCACAGACTACTGCATATTTTTTTGGAATTCAAATACCTTGTGTGAGTTGCTTCAACTCAAAGTTAGATTTTCTCACTGCAGCACATGTCCATAAGGTGCTCATTTTTTATTCGGTTCTCTAGTGTGGCAAGTAAACAATGTAAAAAGTGCTTCCATATAACCAAGTTAAAAACGCCCGCTACCCCAAGGCACCATCATTCCTTATATGTATCAAGAAGCACGGTGCCGTAAGGGAGCAGGTGTTTTTTTTCTTAGTTACATGGGAGCATTTTCTACATTGTTTGCATGCTACACTGTAATAAAGAAAGAGCACTTTATGGATATGTGCTTGTGGGGATTACTTCTTACTTTGAGTCAAAGCAACTCACACAAGGTATTTGAATTCAAAAAATACAGACTCTACGCACTGGGCCCTAATGGTGCACAGCCTTTGACTGGTGCCAGCCTTTCCTTTGCAAACTCTATATATAGGGAATGCAACTGAATTGTTGGTCACTGTTACATTTTGTTAAAGTTATGTTGAAGGCGTCACCTGCTCTTTAACATGTTTCCTCCTATTAGCCACAAATGTTAAGTACTGTGCCTATTAAAAAACTGTTTCACAATGCTGTCTGATGTTGCATCACATATTGTTGTGTGCAGCATTACGAAGATGTAACAAATCTGGTGCCGGCACTGACAAGTGACAACATGCCCCAGAAGGCCAGAATTCATGAAATGTTTCCCAGAAAATGTTACAGTACATTCAGACAGAAATCAGGTGTCAGACATGCTGTTATATGTTACATGTCTTCCACCTGGACCAAAACATGTTGTTTGGCACACTGTTTACTAATGGTTTCAGGCCTAATCATGGTGTTGCTACTGCCTAACATGGCCCAGAGGTCCAGAAATGTTTCCCAAAAAATTTTACAGTACATTTACACAGAAATCAGATGTCAGGCAAGCAATTACATGGTTCATATCCACCATCAGGACCAAATCTGCTGTTTTCTGCACCGTTGCTAATGGTTTTCAGGCCTAACCATGGTGGTGTCAGTGCCTAACATGTCCCACAAGTCCAGAAATGAATTCCAAAAAATGTTACAGTAAATTGAGACCTAAATCAGGTGTCAGACATGCTGTTATATGTTGCACACCTTCCACCTGGACCAAAACATGTTGTTTGGCCCACTGTTTACCAATGATTTAAGGCCTAATCATGGTGTTGCCACTGCCTAATATGGCCCAGAAGTCCAGAACTGTTTCCCAAAAAATGTTACCGTACATTCAGACAGAAATCAGGTGTCAGACATGCAGTTACATGGTTCACATCCACCATCAGGACCCAAATCTGCTGTTTTCTGCACCATTTCAAATGGTTTTCAGGCCTAACTGTGGTGGTGCCACTGCCTAACATGCCCCCATATATAGTAGGGTCAGGTAGTAAACACCAGTGGTGTAACAGGGAGGAAAGGGTTAATATGGAAAGCAAATTAAACAGAAAAACAGGAACGCTGCAATGCAGAGCCTAGATCACAATTTTTATTTCCGTGAGCAATTCAGCAATGCAGTGTACCTGGATATGGACAAGTCAAGAGGTCAATGTATGCAAATACTTTCAACAAAAAAATAAATCACAAAAGTGATTAAGCAAAGGGAAACAGGAACAGAACTGTTCAGAATGAGTAACTGTTCAGATAAAGTTACCCAAAAAAAGGTCAATATGTAAGAAAAATATAACAAATAAGTAGCACACCAACAAAAATATTAAGACTTAAAAGACATTCAGAAACTCCCTCACAACTTGTGAAAAATCTGTCAAATATTAGGAACTAGCCTGCTCTGCTTTCACACACACACACACATACACACAGTCGACCCTCCCCCACTCAACTCCCTCACAGACACAGACAGAGAGAAGACTAAAAACACTACCTAAGTTTAACTAAGTATTATCCAAAGATACCAAAACAAAAAAAAGGTTCACTAGCAGCACTAGGAACTAAACTGAGATTCTGGGAGCAATTAACTCTCAAAAATCACAAATAAATCAGTCCAGTGGCACTGAGGGTTGAGGCACTGGATGCCACACTTCGTGCCTCGCTGGCAACCCATGTTTGGGAATGAGCAGGGGTCGTCATGGGTCAGCTGGGGGAGATGGATCGAGCATCTGATGGACTGCTATCCATCTCCAGTGAAGGGGGTGAATCTCAGTCGCTCTATGTCTGTCCCCTAGTGGAGGCTGGAAGTAGGTTATCATGGTGCTGCAACTGTAGGGGGATTGAGCATGGCAGAGGCTTCAGATGGTGTGCACAGAAGTGTGTGCATCCATGTCTATGGCGTCATTGCATGCTGAGCACCATGGAGGGTATAAAAACAGGGGAACAAATGGCATCCTGGTTGCTGCAGCTTGATGGTTTTCCTATGGATGCACCAGTTTCAGGGGGGATCACTGGAACTGGAGCCTGTCCTTGCAGGTGGGTTGGGGGCTCCCTGCTACCCTGCCACAAGGGGTAAGCCGTGGGGGAAGAAGGTGATGTCCTCTCAAGATGAAGCTGGGGGACAGACTGGAAAGTGGCCGGATACTCAGAGGATGCCTGGATAAGATGTGCTGACCAGGAAGCCAGGGAGGAAGCAAGTAAGAAAGAAAATCACAAATAAAGAGGTTTTTGAAGGGTTTATTGGCTGTGATGCACCACATTGAACTGCTCTCTGACTCAACAGACAATATACTGTGCAGGAAACAGCCTGCACATGATATTTCAGCTATTTACCCACAATGCATTGCAATTTCACTGGCAAAATTGAAAAATCATTTGCAAAATTCAGCATAATTTGATGAAATTTTGCCTTACGTGAAAGCAAAATCAGAAGCAAAATTAAGCTTCACCTAGGCGAAAAATTTTGTGTAATGCGGAAATTATACAAAATATTTCACTAGGTGAAATTTCCCAGTTTTGCACATCTCTATTCAGAACCCAAGGTCGTTGACACCCTCCTAGCTAAGAAGCACTCTAAAAGCTTCCTCACTGGCCCCTTTGCAGCTCCTTTATCCCTTCTTTCTGTATTAGTCCCTTGGGGATAGCAACCCAAAAATATTCCAGAAAGAAATGCCTCATTATGGATCTGTCGGCCCCTAATTCAACTACAAATCCAAGCATTAAATCTCTAATTGCTTCAGAAGACTATTTATAGGCCTATGCACAAATAGGCAATGCAATCAAATTCATAAAACTTGCTGGACCTGGTGCTTGGTTAGCTAAGGCAGACATCACAAATGCCTTCAAACTGTTACTCACAGATCCTTCCCTTTGGCATGTATATGGAATAGCATGGAGATGCCAATATTATTTAGTAGTTTGTTTAGCCTTTGGATGCAAAAGCAGTCCCAGCCTGTTTAAATAATTTTCTAGTTCACTGTGCTAGATTTTCTTGAATGTGTACAGATGCTCTTTCATGCTGTATCTCCTGGACAACTTCTTACTCGTGGACACTCTGGACTCCCCTCGTGCTGCTCGTATCACTAGCCTTCATTGTTGGTTTTCGTCATTCAGCATCCTTTTGGCTGACAACAAAATTCAAGGTTTTGTTACAACCTCGGATTCCTAGGCAAAGAACTAGATTTTCTCAGTATGGAAGCCCGTCTCCCCTAAGAGAAACTACACAAAATATCATCACAAGTCCTATATTTTCCAAAAAAATGATCCTGTGCACAAAGAGAATTGCAATCGTTACTCTGCTACCTTATTTTCACAATGAGAAGTATTCCTTAAGGCAGGAGCCTCATTACATAACTTCTTGATCTGGCCCATACAGTCACTGTTCTACAACACCCCATTTCCATCAATACCTCTGCCCATTCAGGTCTCGCCATGTGGTCCCACTACTGTATGACCTGGAACAGCATATCCATTTTCTGTAAAGTTCCTTCTGCCAACTCAACCTTCAAAGTCTTCACTGATGGTACTCCAGCTTTTGGTTTTTCCACTGTATTTGGCCCTTCCTGGTTTGCTTGTCAATGGCCATCCAAAACTGAGGACATCCCTTAGTTTCATTCTACTTCCTCCTTATTCACACTCTATCCAATTGTTGCAGCAGCACTCACCTGGGGTCACCTATGAAGCAATCAGTTTGTAATAATCTTTTCAGACAACCACGCAGCAGTAGCCATCATTAACAAAGGGTGATGATCACTCTCTCGTTACATAATGAACTTTCTGAGAATATTGACATGGGCCTCTTTAACTGACCGTTTCAGAATTCACTGTGTGTATATATCTGGGCCTTCTAACTTTCTTGCTGATTGTGTTTTTTATTTTCACATTCAGCAGTTCAGAGCTGCTTAGCTGCAGGTGGACAAAGAGAGGACCCCTCCACCATTCCTAGAGCTGCAAATGACTTGCCCATATGTCTAAACCATACTTTCACTACTATTTGGACTTCTCTCTCTGCATCATCACAGTCTTCCTAAATAATAGCATGGAAGAAATTCACCACCTTCTGTGCCCTTCAAAACATCAATGAATTTCAGTCTTCAGTTCTTTGGTAAAAGGAGATTCTAGCGTACTGGTCCTTGGAAAACAGGAGATGCCAGAAGGTTTGATACCTTTTATTGGACCAACAAGACTCTTGTACAAAGATGGAATTCTATACAAGTTTTTGGGGCCTCACAGGTCCCTTCTTCAGGTGAATAACAAAACTGAACAACTTAAGTCGTATTTATATATGCTGTGGAGCAATGTATAAAAACAGTAGAAGAGAATTACAGGAAGGGTAGAATGGTAGGCCGTGTGAAGCTCAGAAGTGAAGAAAGGAACACAGAGAAATTAAGTCCTGAGATGAGAGCCTATAAAAGTTGCAAAGTGATAAAGGATGTGTGAAAAGAACTAAGTGGATGGGGAAGGGGTGGCAATAATAGGAACAGGGCATATGAAAATAAAAGTGTGCTAAGAAGGTGACAATACAGGAACACAGATAAAGATTTGAGATACAAGATGTTAGCAGGAAGGGTAGGAGGTAGGAAATGTTAAAGGGGAACTGTCATCAATAGGGTTTCTTAATGTCTGAAACACCATAACAAGTTAATTTGAGTGAGACATTGTATTTATCTGTGAGTCTTTGCAGTCGAGAGTTATTCATATGTAAATCAGTCTGTAATTAAGGGCTGGGGGCATCCATATGTTTTAGGCTCCTGACAGGAATTTATGTCACCAAGGAACTTGGCCCTCCACTGGCTATAGGTTAAATAGGAAATCATCTGTTTTATTAAGTGTGTTTTAAGGTGTTATTACAACACTTTCTATATTTATAATAATTGTTTTGTATGTGCATTGAAACTAGTGAGTTATCACCCGTACATTTCAAACTGTTATCAAAAAATCCATCTTTAGGATTGCTTTAACCTCTAGGCTATACTGCCAGCTGATCATTAAAAACTACACATATCTCAAGGCTGTTTCTGTGGTTCCAACAAGTATTGTGGCTCCATATTGTATCAGGATTTCTAAACCCTGGCTATGTTCATGTCAGTGCAGATTTCTGGGGCTGCCACAGCACCAACTTCTGTCTGACTCAATTCTCTGTCTTACAGCCTTTTCTCTTACAATTTCAGGTGTGAACTCAGATTTACAAGATGCAAATGTGGCTATGTACCTACTGGCCTGGCACCATGGAGCCAGCCTTGAAAGATGAAGTTTTTTATTAACAGCTGGCTGTACAACCTAGAGGTTAAAGCAAAGAGCTATGAACAAGCTTCATTCATCCAGCAGAATGGGGTTTGATTCCATCATGCTCAGCTTGTATATTGTGTGATCAGAGCAAGTCACTTAACCTCCCTGTGCTCCCAAAACACATCCATAAACAAGCTGTAGCTGTGTGCCTTTCCTGGACGAAGACAGTAAAAAACAATCTGAGCATGATTCTGAAAATATTATGCTCTTTCTATCTAGATTTGACTTGAAAAGAAAAAAATAGGACACCATTAATTGTTTAACATATGCTGATTGTTTTTACTATCTTTGTCCAGGAAAGGCACACAGCTACAGCTTGTTCCTGGGTGTGTTTTGGGAGCACAGGAAGGTTAACTGACTCACTCTGGTCACACAATAAACATGCTGAGCATGATGGAATCAAAACCCCTTCTGCTGAATGAACGAAGCTTGTTCACAGCTCTTTACTTTAACTTCTAGGCTGTACTGCCAGCTGATAATCAAAAACTTTACATTTCAAGGCTGGCCCCATGATGCCAGGCCAGTAGGTACATAGCCACATTTGCATCTTGTTGACTTGAGTTCACTCCTGAAATTGTAAGAGAAAAGGCTGTAAGAGAGGGGATGGAAAAAGACAGAAGTTGGTGGTGCGGCAGCCCCAGAAATCTGTACTGACATGAACACAGGCAGGGTTTAGAAATCCTAATATGTGGCCCCAATACCTGTTGGCACCACAGAGCCAGTCTTGAGAAGTGTAGTTTTTGATGATCAGCTGGTAGTATAGCCTAGAGGTTAAAGCAACCCTAAATATTGATTATTTTCACTAACAGTTTGAAATGTATAGGTGATAACTCACTAGTTTCAATGCACATACAAAACAAGTATTATAAATGTAGAAAGCATTGTAATAGCACCTTAAAACACACTTAATAGAACAGACAATTTCCTATTTAACCTACAGTCAATGGAGTGCCAAGATCCTTGGTGACATCATTTCCTGTCAGGAGCCTAAAACATATGGCTGCCCCCAGCCCTTAATTATAGACTGATTTACATATGAATAACTCTGGACTGCAAAGACTCACAGATAAACACAATGGCCCACTCAGATTAGCTGTTTATGGTTTTTCAGACATTAAGAAACCCTATTGATGACAGTTCCCCTTTAAGAAATGACAAGAAGCTTTGAAGGAATGAAATAACTCAAAAAATCAAAGGCCTGAATAAACAAAGTGGTAGGTAAGTATACACAGTGAAGTGTGAGATGGGGAGGGGCAGGGTAGGACTTCGTCTGAAAGAAAAATGTAAGCGAGGCAGGAGAGAACAGGTAATAAAAAAAGCAGTAGGCAGGAACACAAAAGAGAAAAAAAACTTTGGGTAACAAGTAACAAAAGAATTGCACTTTACCATAGTGTGTCATAAATCCAATGTCCCGATTCAGTCAACAAATATTAGATTTAAATTGTTTAATATATTTAAGTTCCCATATCCTTCTGTCCTGTGTGTTTTTGAAATTGCCTCTTAATACCAGGACAGATAAGTGAGAGAGGAATGATCTGTTTGTGAAAAATTGTTTCCTACTGGTGTGCTGCTAATCTTGTTTACTATTGTGTGTCTGTGATGGTTCATTCTGGTTTGCAGTGGTTGCCTAGTTTCCCCAATATAACATCCATTTGTGCACTTCTTGCACTGAATTAGGTAAACCACATTGCCGGATTGGCATGTGCAGGATCCATTGATTTTTGTTGTGCTGTTCTGGCTTCTCTTGATGATGGTCTGTGTGAGTATGTGCATGCAGGTCTTACATCTTGTCACGTTGCATGATGTTGTCCCTCTTGTTTCCTGGTTACTTTGATCTGCTGTGAGTTTGTTATGAATTATTATGTCCGAGAGGTTGAGGGGGGCTGCTTATAGGCAATTACAGGTGGTTCATGGAAGATGTCCTTCAGTGTTTTATCTTCACTCAGCAAGGGTTCCAGTTCTTTAATAATTTGCTGAAGGGGTTTTAGCATGGCACTCTAAGTGACAACTAGGGGTGTACTATCAGTTTGATCTTTTTGCCTGTATTCCAGCAGGTTTTCTCATGGTATTTGTATGGCCAATTCAAATTTTCTGTCAGTTTGTCTAGGGGAGTGGCCCTGCTGGATCAGGGAATTTGGAAGTGAGGAGAGCTGTCTGTCTCTTGTTCTCTCAACAGAGCAGATTCGATGGTATTGAATTGCCTGGCTGTAGATTACAGATTTTTTTGTATGCCTAGATTGGAAGCTGGAATTATGAAGGTAGCAGTGTCTGTCAGTGGGTTTTCTATAAAGGGCAGTTAGTATATGTCCATCACTAGTGATACTGACAGTGGTATCTAGAAAATATACGCTGGTGGTGGAGTATTCAATAAAGAGTTTTATAGAATGATGAAAGTTGTTAAAATCATGCTGGAACCTTTTGAGGGAGTTTTCACCATCTGTCCAAATCAGGAATATGTCATATATCTGAGATAGACTGATGGTTTATAGGGATGTTATTTAAAAAAAATCTTCTTCTAGACAGGCCATGAAGAGTTCGACATATTGTAATTCTATTTTTGTGCCCATGGCTGTCCCCATGATCTGCAAAAAGTGCTTGCCATTAAAAGTGAAATTGTTGTGTGTCCAAATGAATTTTATCAGGGTGCTGATGGTGGTTCCTGGAATGTCTTTTGTGGATGTGTTGTCCTGTAAAAATTTCTGGCATGCTGATATACCATCTTCATGTGGGATATTAGTATAGAGGGCAGTGACATCCATTGTAGTTAAAATAGTGTTGGATGGTAGTTGTCCAATTTGCTTCAGTTTCCTGAAGAAATCTGTGGTGTCCTGAATAAAACTACTAGTCATTCTTACTAGGGGTTTTAAAATGGATTCAATGAGTCCTGAAATGTTCTCAGTGAGTGTGTCAATTCCAGAGGTGATGGGTCATCCTGGATTCCTGGGTTTGTGTACCTTAGGTAACATACAGAATGTCCCTGGAGTGGGTTTGTTTGGAATTATTTTGTTTAACTGTTCTTGGATGTTGTTAGATAGAGACATGATGATTTGTTTGAGTTCTTCAGTATATTGTGTAGTAGGGTATTCTGTAAGTTCTCTATAATAAGATGTATCTGACAGCTGTCTGCGTGCCTCTTTAATGTAGTCCTCAAACTGTTACATCATGATTTTAACAACGCTCATCATTCTATAAAACTCTCTATTGAATACTTCACCACCAGCGTATATTTTCTAGATACCACAGTCAGTATCACTAATGATGGACATATACTAACTGCCCTTTACAGAAAACCCACTGACAGACACCGCTACCTTCATAATTCCAGATTCCATACTAGACATACAAAAAAATCTGTAATCTACAGCCAGTCAATTTGATACCATTGAATCTGATGAGAGAACAAGGGACAGACAGCTCTCCTCACTTTGAAATTCTGTGATCTAGCAGGGCCATTCACCTATACAAACTGATATTGAATTTGAATGGGTCATACAAACACCACAAGAAAACCTGCTGGAATACAACGACGAACAACGAACTGCCATCAGTAATTCGGCATATGGCCATAAGGATGTATGCAGCGATACAGTCCTAGTGGCTTCTAGGCATGGTTTAGTGGATCTCCAGATAAAAATCCAGGCCAGCTTTACCAGGGTATAGGAGTGGTTCATCAGGTCACTGCTTATAATGAATGCAAATAAGACCAAATTAATGCATTTTGCTGCTAATAAACATACCAAATCAGAAATTGCAAATACTTACAATGAAACAAATTCCAATAGAACAAGCAGCCAATTATTGTTACTTGGGAATAAACTTTGACTCTTTATTGACCTTTAAAGGACATATTGAAACAACCGTTACTAAAACAAAGAAAAAATTAGGAGCATTGAAAAGGACAACCAGATGTCTGAAGTTACAGGACCGGAAAAAGATTGCAGAGCAGCACATACTTCCAGTATTCAAGTATGGAGAATTCATCTACAGGTCAGCAAATAAACAGCTTCTAAACAAATTGGACAAACTTTATTATAGGGTCACAAGATACGTCCTGTGCTGTGACTTCAGAATTCACCACTGTATTCTGTTAACTAGGTTAGATTGTTACCCCTTGATTTGGACTATAAGACAAAATTGATCAATTTTCATCCACAAATACAGGATAACCTATTTAAATCATAATGGGCCAGATATTCAAAACTTTGCCCCAGGGCTAAATTAGCACTGTCTGGCGGGCAAACTTAGCCCAGAGCACAAAGCAAGCTATATTGAAAAGGAAATAGCCCGGTGCTAATCCTGCTGAATATAGCAGTCTAAGGAAGCTGGGCAAACTGGTCTGGGAGTGCAGGGCAAAAATAGCCCGGGAATAAGACAGCACTGAGTATAGCAACAGGGAAGTGCAAACTGCAACTGCAGCTCATTAGATGCTGAAGCAAGCCAATGTTGCAGGTGGAGAACATTGTGTGTGATTGCACAGAGATGTCACTCATCTACTACAAACACGCCTCTCAACTGCCTGCCTCATAAATCAGGGACAAGGCTTAAAAAAGTCAGGGACAAAGGTTTAAAATCAGGGACACATCTTACAAATTGGTGATATCCGTAGAATAAGTGGTTTAGTGTAACATGCATTTTCTAAGGAAGAACACATCTGTAACATTAATGTTTGACATTTATTTTATGTTTACAACCCCCACTGTTTGATCTTGGAAACACAATGTTTAGGACGGACAGAGTAAACCTCTGAGGTAACATCAGGGACGTCCCTGAAAATCAGGGACAGTTGAGAGGTATGACTGCAAACAACAATGTAGGCCACACACTGCAGAACTGTGCTATGCTGAAGTGAGGTTTGCCCAGGGCTAACCTGATTGCACAGTGCTAACACATTAGCTCAGTGCAAACTGGTTAACCCGGGGCAAACGGGAGCTATATTCAAAGCTCCCATGCAAATGAGCCTACTTAGGTAATCCACGGGCAAACAAGCAAATTTACATCTCATTATATGCTGCTTAGCATACATTACCATGCAGTTTGCCCGTGATACTGCATGGTGCACACAGCTCCACCTGTTGGTCAGAATGGCAGTTCAGGCTGGACGCTGCAGGCCAAGGCATGCCCACAGTGTCCCCTGTTGGTCAGAACGGAATCACAGGCAGAAAGCAGCAGGAACTGTGTGCTGGCAGGTACTAGCAGTGCATACAACATACCTATGCAGCACTGCGTAGCAGTACATAATGATATATATATAGTATATATATATATATATATATATATATATATATATATATACACATATATATATACATACATATATGTGTGTGTGTAGATCTGTAGCAATCTATAAATATAGATAGATACAGAGACACACGTATATATATATATATATAATATATATATATATGTGTATATATATATATATATATGTGTGTGTGTGTGTATATATATATATATATATATATATATATATAGCTATACACACACACACACTACTTGTGACCACACGTGCCTGGATGCTGCCCCCACCCCACACCAACAGAGTCGGCCCACAGCAGATGTGGGTGGAATACAGTGGGGGGACACAAGTATACATGGGGCAGGCATAAGACAAACCTGCTAGGGGTGGGAGGATGTCAGCTGTAGGGTCACTGAGCTGTGCAGCGCAGCCATCCAATGTATAGGGACCTGGGCAGACAGGCTAATGATCTCTGTTCCCACTTGTGTTGGTTCCACTCCCTGGTAGTCCAGTGGTCCCCCCCCCACACCCCACAAGCACGATCCCCAAAGCCGCGGTACTTTCAGAATTTCCCTGGTGTTCTAGTGGTCCCCCCACCCCCAAGCATGATCCCCAACCAGTAGCAGTATTTAGAGATATTCCCTGGTGTTCTAGTGATCCCCCACCCCAAGCATGATCCCGATGCCCAGTAGTCTCGAAAAGAGAGCAATACCTGGTGGTCTAGTGGTTCCCCACCCAGAAGTACACCACCTGTCCTCCTGTACACAGTTTAGATCGGCACGGTGACCAGATCAGCCTCCTCTCACCACCACGGCCGGTTGCCGACTGCGTAGATGCAGCTGTTTACCAAGAGTAGCGCCATGGCCACCGCAGTCAGCGACTGGCCGTGGTGGTGAGAGGAGGGCTGAGCTGGTCACTCAGTGCCGTATCTAAGCTGTGTATGGAAGGACGGGTGGCACACTTCTGGGTGGGGGAGACCACTAGACCACCAGGTATTGCTCTCTTTTTGGGGCTACCAAGCAACAGAGATTGTGCTTGGGGGTTGGGGGGATCACTAGAACACCAGGGAATATCTCTAACTACCACGGCTATAGGGGTCGGGGATCATGCTTGGGGAGGACCACTAGAACACCAGGAACATTCTGTACATACCGCGGCTTCGGGGATCATGCTTGGGGTTGGGGGTCCACTAGAACACCAGGGAAATTCTCTAACTACTGCGGCTATGGGGGTCAGGGATCATGCTTGGGGAGGACCACTAGAACACCAGGGAAATTCTCTAAATACCTCAGCTACAGGGCTCGAGGATCATGCTGGGACACGCTACATTACCGCCAGCTTTTTGTCGGCAGTATTTAGTGCTGGTCTACAGGTCACGCTAATGCCTGTAGTGCGGCGCTATACATTTGAATATGCCACACAGCCGGTATTCATGGCTTCTCCCCTAACTCCCGCCCCAGCATACATTTACTTTTAGCTTCAGCGCTATCACACAGTGCCGGTGCTATTAGGGCTTCTGAATATTGCAGCCTCATGCAATTCCAGCACTATGGTTTTGTGCTGGGCACAATTGTTTGAATATCTGGCCCAATATCTCTAAACTGCTGGTAACTAAGGACGCTGCCATCAGGAAATTAACAGTTAGGATGATACAACAAAACAAAATTGTTCCAGACAAGCAAAATAATAGGTTTGGGGACAGAACACTGGCATCTCAAGCCTCAGTATGTTGGAACACACTTCCTCCTTTAGTGTAGGCTGAGCAAGACCAAAAGAAGTTTATTATGGCATTAGAAAAGTGCTGTGTTTATACATGTATTTGTATGAAGTAATTCCTGTGTTATTGTCTTTCCCCTCCACGTCCCTTATATAATGTAGACTACCCTCTGTCATTTTAGCTTATATTGTATAAATGTCCATAGGCCATTTTGTATTTTTGTACTTTGTATTTTGTACTTCTATAGCTGTATTAATATCATGTGAAACTTAGATAATGTACAGGACTGTCTAGTAAACTGGATTATATTATCCAAATGACATGTTTCTTATTCCTGTATAAAAATACATTTTTTACTACTACTACAGGCAAAAAGATCAAACTGATTGCACACCCCTAGTTGTCACTTACAGACCCATGCTAAAGCCTCTCCAGCAAATTATTAAAGAACTGCAACCCTTGCTGAGCGAAGATGAAATACTGAAGGACATTTTTCCTGAACCACCTGTAATTGCCTATAAGCAGCCCCCAACCTCTCGAACATAATAATTCATAACAAACTCACAGCAGATCAAAGTAACCAGGAAACAAGAGGGACAACATCATGCAACATGACAAGATGTAAGACCTGCACCCACATATGCACACAGACCACCATCAAGAGAAGCCAGAACAGCACAACAAAAATCAATGGATCCTACACATGCCAATCCAGGAATGTGGTTTACTTAATTCAGTGCAAGAAGTACACAGATGGCTACTATATCGGGGAAACAAGGCAACCACCGCAAACCAGAATGAACCACCACAAACACACAATAGTAAACAAGATTAGCAGCACACCAGTAGGAAACCATTTTTCATAAACAGATCATTCTCTCTTTGACTTATCTCTCCTGATATTATCAGGCAAGTTCAAAAATACACAGGACAGAAGGGCATGGGAACTTAAATATATTAAACAATTTAAATCTAATATTTGTGGACTGAATCAGGACATTGAATTTATGACACACTATGGTAAACTGTAATTCTTTTGTTACTTGTTACCCAAAGTTATTTTTTTCTCTTCTTTTGTGTTCCTGCCTACTGTTTCTTATTACCTGTTCTTTCCTGCCTCTCTTACATTTTCCTTTCAGCCTAAGTCCTATCCAGCCCCTTCCCATCTCACACTTCACTGCGTATACTTACCTACCACATTCTTTATCCATGTCTTTGATGTTTTGTGTTATTTCATTCCTTCAAAGCTTCCTTTCATTTTTTTAAACATGTCCTATCTTCTACCCTTCCTGCTAACATCTTGTATCTCAAATCTTTCTTATCTGTGTTCCTGTCACCTTCTTAGCATCCTTTTATTTTCATATGTCCTGTTCCTATTACTGCCACTCCAAACCCTTAGTTCTTCTCACACATCCTATTATTTATCACTTTGCAACTTTTATAGACTCTTATCTCGGGGCTTAATTGCTCTGTGTTCCTTTCTTCACTTCTGAGCTTCACACTGCCTACCATTCTACCATTCCTGTAATTCTCTTCTGCTGTTTTTACGCATTGCTTCACAGCATAAATAAATGCTGCTTATGTTGCTCAGTTTTGTTATTCACCTGAAGAAGGGACCTGTGAGGCCCCAAAATCTTGTATAGAATTCCATCTTTGTACAAGACTGTTATTGGTCCATTAAAAGGTATCAAACCTTCTAGCATCTCCAGTCTTCAGTTCTTCACATTCTGGCAATTGCTTCTTATACTTAACAGTCACAACAATCAAACAATACATTCCCAGTATTCCATTTACCATTATGTCAATCGAGCCTGAAACTTCATACTATTACTTATCTTGTCCAGTGATCAAGGTTTTTCTCCAAGGATTGAAAAGCTCCACCCCACAAGATAATCCAATGAGAAAGCCTATAGATTACAACCTGTATTCCTAACTGAAGGGCCTTTTAAAAGATGACATTTTGGATACTTCTCTGATCTTAATATACAAGAAGCCATGACACTGGTCCTCCTTGTATTTTTACAAGCCGAAGAATTCACAGCATCCTCTTCCATCTTCAGTCATGCAATTAACCTCACTAACAACTGTCTGAAGAAAGTAGCAATGAACCATTTCATTCTCACCTTGCCAAGATCACAACTTTATACAGTAATTGCTGAGAAATTGTGACAAGTATTACTCAAGCAACCATAAGATAAGAACAGATTCTTATGTGAAGCTATTTTCAGGTTCTAGTAGGTGAGGCAGAGTCAGGGTTTGTACTGGCTTACTGATGGATCCCTGGGAAGAAACAGCTGTACTACAGTGAGCAATGTTTTCATCAAACAATAGGAATCCATCAGTAACACCTTACAAAAGTACAGACTCACTAGCATTACCTTGGGAGGATGGGTCTAGAACCTATTTAGGGAAAAGGTTGTGCAAGACAGCAGCTCCAAAACTGACATCCCTCCTGGACTGTATATACACAGATAGTAGTGCTTTGTGAAGGTGTGTACTGTTTTACAGGTAGCTGCTTTACAGACTTCTTGCAAGGGAAATGCCCCATGTAGCTACCACAGAGGCAGTGGGGCCACTTGTGGAGCGCACTCATAGGCCTCTAGAGGGTAATTTATAATTTTTTTCATAACAGAACTGTATACAGGAAACTATCCAATGAGACGTTGTCTTCCAGGCTGCTGGCTTACCTTTGCTAGCCTCTGCATAGGTAACAAGCATCAAGCCTGTTGCCACCCCAGCAGCAACTGCATCCTGTCACCAACCAGGCTCAATCACCAGTACCTCCATCTTGTCTGGATTGAACCTTAACTAGTTACAGGACATCCAGTCCTGGATTTCAACCAGACATTGATTTTGTACCACCACTGCATCACACATCCCAGGTACAAATTACATATACAGTTAAATGTCATCTGCATAACAGTGAAATTCCATACTGTAGCATCTGATGATCTCAGCCAGGAGCAGCATGTAAACTGAACAGCATGGGCAAGAGGATCAAGTCTTGGGGGAACTCCACAGGGCAGGGGCTTTGGGCAGGAGGAAACACTCCCCATCACCATGCTCTGCATCCTGCCGGTGAGAAAGGACTCAAACCAGCTGATTACAGTGGCGGTGAGTCCACAGAGCTCCCTTAAGTGATCCAACAATACTGCATGGTCCACAATGTCAAACACTGAGGAGAGATTGAGGAGAGCAAGAACTGACTGTTCCCCTCTATCTCTATTCCTGAAGATCATTGTGTACCCTGACTAATGCAGTTTCAATTCTATGCCCAGACCTAAATCCTGACTGGAGAGGCTCATAGATTTCAAAGGCTATTAGATTTGTGTTGAGCTGCAGAGCCACTATTTTCTCAATAACCTTGCCCAGAAAGAGAAAGTTAGAGATTGGTCTATAATTCACCAAGACATCAGGGTTGAAAGATGGTTTCTTCAGGAAGGGCTTCACCAGCACCTTTTTCAAGGCACTAGGGAACAATCCCTCCAAAAGCCAGCACTGGACTATCTCGGTGAACACTGGACTTAAGGATTCAATGTATCCAAAAGAAGATGGGACATGCCCAGGTCCAGCTCACAATATGTGGGCCATAGCTTTGAAATCACCTCACAGACCTCTTCCACCCCACTGGTCTAAACTTGCTCCAGGCAAGGGGAGTGCTTCCAAAGACAACAGTCCTGCTACTGCAAGGCTGTGACTGCCCCATTGGAGAGATTCCAGACCTGACGGAGGACACTCTGTCAGAGAAAAACAGAGTGAACTCTTCACACTTAGCAGCTGAAATTACTTTTTTTGGCTGTAAGCAGGCAGCGTGAAGTAGTCTGTCTGCAGTCCAAAAGGGCTGAGCCAGTCTGTTCCTCCCTGCAGCAATCTCCCTGGACAGAAATACTGCCTTCTCATGGGAGACTGCCCTTTGGTACTCACCATAGCGAGGTCTTAAAGCCAGCCTGTCCTCCTCAAACTTTGATTTCTACCAGCAATGCTCCAACCTCTGACCTCTGGTCTTCATCTCCTTGAACTCCCCATCAAACCAAGGGGATCTCAAGTGAGAAGAACTGGGTCATATACAGACCAGTGCAACTGAATTGAGTGCCGAGATGAAAACCCTATTATAGGGCACCACCACCTCCTCACTCGTACATGTTCCTCAAGCAGCACTCACTTTCAAGAGGTCCATTACTGCCCACAGTCCCTCTTGGGGTAATCCTCTTATAAGGGCAATTGTGGACTAACTCTGCAGGGGAGAGACTAATGATGGGGACCCCAAATTAGATCTCTACTTTTCAATGATCCGACCACATGACTGGATCAATCTTGAGATCAGTTATCTCAAGCCCCAGTGAGAATACTAGGTCCAAGGTATGCCCGTGGCTGTGGGTTGCACAAGCAACAACTTGTGCGAGGCCCAGTGAGATCATCTGGAGGAAGTCTATTCCAAACTGCGATAGTTTGTCATTCATCCAAGCACTGAAATCACCCAGGACCAAGCTACCTAGGTGATTCCAATACTGTCTCAGTGATGAAGTCTGTGACTTCCTGCAAAAATTCCCCTCTCAGGCTGTGGAGCCTGGTATATGAGAGAGATTCTGCAATCTGAACCTTAACCCCTGCACATGGCCATGCATTCAAATGACAAAGTAGAACCAAATGGGTGCGCAGAGAAGTTCAGGTCAGATGTAAAACAGATGGTCACACCTTTTTCCCTGCATGACCTCCTTGGGCAGTGCATGATGGAGAAACTAGCTAGGACAGATACCTCCAAAACTGGGCCAGCATCATCTTCCAGACAGATCTTCATAATGCAAGCTAGACTGACAGAGGAAATCAAGTCAGCTATAATTGCAGTCTTGTTCTTGATTGACCTTGCATTGCATAGCACCACCTGAAGGGGACAGACAGAGGCTGCTGGCGCAATAGCTGCCTGCCCCCTCAGTCTGGTGGGAGCCCTGGGTATGGGTACCAAACACATCTGGCTTCTCCCTTGGCTATTTCACCCAAGGGTGCATCCTGGTCCTAACCACCCCAATGTGGCTCTCTCCCACTACAACCGGAGCACCCTGCCACCTACCATCCCACTTCCTCTCAATCCCCACCTTCCTACAGCATCTAATTGTCATAGATAACAGTGGGGGATCAGTGAAGGGGCAGAGGTCCAGCAGCAAGCATATTGAGAAGGTGATCCTCTGGGTTCTGAAGCCTAAGCACATCTTCCTTAGATACTGTCTATTCACAATTAAACAATTCTAACATGGTATAAAAAAAACCTAGTTAAATTACCCAACCCACCCCTAAAACAGCAACAGTATATAAGAAAATATATAAAATATACAAGAAAAACCCTCACTCACCCTGTTCCCTTCACTTACACCCAACTAATCAACCAGCTCTAATACAGAAGTACATCTAAATACATATAATCACCATTCAACCACTAACCTAAAGCCACTCACATCAACCCCCTCCTCCCAATCACAAAACACCTCCCAACCACTAAAATTTCAGAAGATAACAAACAACAGAATACCGCAACAAAAGGAGAACCCAAACACTGAGCTGCTTCAAGAGAAAATTACTCAGATAATAGCCCAAATATAACTGAATAATAGTAGGCTGTGCAAACCAGAGCAAGTCCCAATCAGTTTTATGAGAGGTAACCTTCCAACAATGCTCTCACCAATACCTGGATGATAAAAAGAGGTAAACAGTTTTTGGAAAGGAAAACAGTGCTCCCATCATGCAAATTCCACAGATTACAGTTCTTTCAGGAGCAGGTTTCCCACCGACTGGCCATAGAATAACACAGACTTGAGCCTGCTGATACCACTTGTCCCAGATAGCAGTCCAAAAGCAGATTCCTTATCCTGTAACACAGGATCTAGAGGCCCAAGATACACGCAGGGTTGCTTCCTCTCTGACTTTGGACCACAGCTGCTGACTTCTTACGATCCTTGGCCACTCCCAGCTGGTGCAGCAACACTGCAATCTCAGCTCCCAGCTGCTTCCAGCTGATACAGCAGCTCCACAATCTCCACGCTGAGCCAACGAGTCCAAATACAGTCACACAGAGTGCACAGGAGTCTGCACTATTTCCTACATTCTGTCTGATTTTGGCTTGTTCTTTTAACTTTGCAGCATTTTAAACTTTAATTGGAACAGTACATGCCTCTGGTGAGAGGTTTGTGTTAGGGCTCAGGTTGCCTTGGAAATAAGTGAGACATTCTGTCTCAAAAGGTGCTTAGCTGCTTGCCCAAAGGCAGTGTGGAAAGGTGGAGGGCCTAGCCATATCCCAGTTACAGCACCTTCATTGCTAGTTGGCTTTTTTTCAGGGGAAGTGCAGAAACAGCATATTAAGACCACCACATGAGGTGGCAACTGTGTTGAATTTAAAAAAACTGTTTTGAACTTTAAAACATTTTGTGTTGGGGTGAGAGGTTGGCAGGAAGTGACACACTACTTCCTGTTGCCCCCCACTCCTTATAAGGTACAGCTTCAGCGAGTGGAGCAAGCGTACGTACGTATTCTCGCGTGGAGACAAGCGCAGAGACACACACATCTCAGCGCGTGTCTGCTGTGTCAGCTGGGTCGGCAGGGAGGTAGGTCAGACAAATTACAACTGTGTATATATCTTTCACAACAATAGCAAATACTATAGATGCTAGGAAGGGCTTGAGGTAGACCATGAGTATATTAAGTGAAGGTGTGTGGCCAAACATAACATAATATGGGGACCCATGAAAATCTGCGTAGTAGTTGTCAAATGTACTCCACTGGGCCACAAATTGAGAATTTTGTATGTGATAGATGTCTGTTGCTCAAGGTATTACAGGATGAATTAAACATTCTGCACACTAAAAGCCCTTCTGACCCAGACTTACACTCATTAGAGTCATACATCGATGAAATGGCATCTCTTTACTATCCCTGTAGTGGCACTAATACAGTACTAGAACCAACAAATTCAGTAGCCACTTCAGTATTAGCACCTGCACCCAATCCAGAGAAGAAACATGGTCACAGGTCCCCAAAGGTAAAACAAAGCTCAGGGGTGGCCAAGTGTTCAATAGTGCCTCAGTGGTGCAGACACATAACAGGTTTGAGGTCCTAACACCAGACGATGATACTCTGGACCCAGACTCATTAGGTACCCCCTCTTTTTATGACCACCAGCAAAAAAATATCTCTACCTCTGTACTTACACTCACTTAGACGGAGGTAAAATCCAACAACAAAAGCTCAGTCCCCCTAGAATCGACTACACCTACCCTTGGAACAACAACAACTAGCAAGGTGAATTCTCCCAGGCAGGTATTTGTATTAGGGGACTCCATTATTAAGCACATTGACAGGATGGTGTTTAATCCAGATAAAAGTAAACGTACCTGCCCCAGCTTCAGGGTAGCAGGTATATCCAATATAACCTTGATGGCTCCAAACATACTGAAACATTCTGGTGCAAGCCCCCTGGTAATAATAAACGCTGGTACAAATGATATCAATAGATGCCACCTAAACCAAATGAAGTTAAATACCATCTGCCTTAACAACATCCTGACCAAAATGGGTTGTGAAATATGTTTTTTGGAAGTTTTTGCCAGTGCCAAGAGCTACTGAATATGTTACTAACAGAATTAAATCCTACAATGAGTGGCTGAGGAAATGGTGTTTGTCACAGGAAATAAAATGTCTTACGCATTGGGAAAATTTTGTAGACAACCCTTCTCTCTTCTGTTGGGATGGGTTCCACTTGAGCAGGAGAGGTAGTTCCTTCTTAGGCAGGAGAATTCTCTCACACATTAGCAGCTGTTTAAACTGACATCAATGGGGGAGTTTGGGGTGACACCCAAGACTCTAGCAAAGAAGCATCCAACATCTAAGGTTTGCAAAATATTATCTCTTAATGCAAGGTTCTTAAACTTGTTAAAAATCTCCGAGCTTGAAATCAAAATTCACTTACTGGATATTGACATCATTTCAGTAACAGAGACATGGTGGGACCCAGATTCAACCTGGATGAAAGACATACCGAGCTTTAAATTATAGCAAAAAGATAGATTTCACAAAAAAGGAGGTGGTGTATGTCTTTATATTAACGACACAATTCATTCACATGAATACCCATATACTTCACCAACAGAAAGTATATGGGAATCCATTCAGTTTCAGGGACACCCACAACTAATCTTGGGCACGTTATCGCCCACCATCCTCTGATTCAGAATATGCAAACACATTAATACAGGACATCAGCCACATGGCGAATAAAGGTGATAGCCTGATCCTGGAAGACTTTAACATGCCGTCCATAAATTGGTTTACTACTAACAGCACAACAGCTGTCGAAAAAACTTTGGTTTTTTCCATTATAATTTAGCCCTCCTACTGCCCACTGCAGCTGCACCATCAGGAGTCGCCCATCAAGCCTAATCTCTGCCAGAGCCTTACCTGTCAGTCCTTGGTCCCTCCATCTTGCTGCAATACCCCCCTGGGTGGGTTCAGGGTGGGGGCACACCCCCGTATCGTGCATGTGTCAGAGTCCATAGGGCAGCAGGCAGGCTCTGGCACATAGAGACCCCAGCTCGGCGCTCCGTCTTCCCAGCTCCAGTGAGGGTGTTTCCACTTTTTTCCTGTGGGACATTGCAGCCCTTACATCAAGGCATGAGTGCCAACGTCAGCAACATCCCTCCCCTATAGTCCCTGTGGCCGATTGGTTGCTGACCTATGTTCTCAACCAATCCAGCCCCTGGGACCCCGACTTGCTGTCATGCCCCCAGCCTCTGCCAGGGGTCACCGCTTGCCAGGATAAAGAACCCTCCTTCCCCAGAGAAGGTCAGCTGTTGTCGGATGCTCCAGCCTGTCTCCCCCAGGCCAACCCCCGGTGGCCTGAGTTCTCTCCCGAACCTGGGTTGCCAGCATGGAAAAACTTTTATTTCAACAATAAATAAATTAGGACTTGAGCAAATTGTTTAAGAATCTACTAGAGGATGTAATATATTAGACCTTGTGATTACCAATATTGAGAACAAAGTCTTAAATCTTCCAATATCAGACCCACTAGGGAATAGTGACCACCATACCATTGTATTTGATCTACAGTATGAATCTAGCATAATAGTTAATAATGCTCAGGTATATAACTACCACAAAGCTAACTCTGAGGTAATAAACAGCAGCCTAAAAAAAAATACCCCATGGTAAACAATTTTATCACCTTTAACCCTGGAAGACTCTTGGGTATTTGTTAAAAACAAGATACAAGACCTAGAAAAAGCTTATATTCCAGCCCAGATAAAATATAACAGTAAAGGTAAAATTCCTTTGTGGTTAAATAATTCTATTCATAGGAAAATCAAACAGAAGAAAAAACTATTTACTCATTTAAAAAAATGTGCAACAGACACAAAAGAACTCATACTGGGACAATACAGAACTGCCATTAAAGAACTAAAAAGGCACTGACCCACTGGTGCAGCAGTTGGATTTCCGCTTGTGACGCCAGCAACCTGGGTTCGGGAATGAGCCCAGGTCACTGGAGGGCCGGCTGAGGGGAGAAGGTTCGAGCATCCCATGACAGCTCTCCTTCTCCGGGGGGAGGGGAGGGGATAGGTCTGGCACCTGCTGGCTCCTAGCGGAGGCTGGGGGTATCACAGGATGCACGGCCCAAAGTTAACTAGGGGAGGAGTGGACGTCAGCATATGCCATGACGTCACCAGGCTGCTCCCACAGAAAACGGAAAAATTGCTCGCTGGCTGCCAAGATGATGGCTGTTCATTCCCTGAGCACCTCCAGTACCTGCCCAGGGCCTCCTGTTTCTCAGCAGCATCCCCGGGCCCTAATGAAGTGTGAGTGCTGGGGACTTCCCCTACCCCCCCAGTGCCCTTCCCCCTCGGAGAAGGGGGACCCACCCAGCGAAGGGATACGCCAGGATATCCTGGGGATCAGCTGCAATCTGAGGACCTGAGGAGGGCTGGGTAAGGTCAGTGGGGCTGGGGGAACTTGTGGAGCCTGAAAGAGTGGGGGCCAGTGAAGCATGGGAGGCAGTATAAACATATAATGCAAAAAAAAAATAACTAAAAAGGACTATCAGGAAGGCAAAACGCAACCCCGAGTTCCGCATAGCCCATTTCAAAGATAATCACAAATCCCTATTTTCTTATCTCAATAGTAAAAAAAAGGCAGTAACAGACAAACTAGACCATTGAACAATGCACAAACACCATTACATCTGATAAAGAGACAGCTGACATATTTAACACCTATTTTGCATCAGTATTCTCAAATCATACAGTCATAATTGATACAAATACTATCATATCAAGTTCTACTGAAAATAACCACACTATAACTATTTCTGAAGTAGTTTCCTTGTTAAAAAATTTAAAACCAAATACTAGCTGTGGTCCAGACTTAATTAATCCTAGATTTTTGGTTGAAACAGCTGAAAATATTGCCACACCACTTTTCATTATTTTTAATAAATCATTAGCGGAAAGATCTGTTCCTTCTGATTGGATAACTGCTACAGTTATGCCTATACTTAAAAAGGGTAACTGTTCCATAGTGAGTAATTACCGCCCCATCAGCCTTACTTCCATTCCATGTAAAGTAATGGAAAAAATTATTAAAGGCATATTAGAGGCAGAAATGCAAACTCTAGGCATTATCGACCACTCACAACATGGGTTCAAGCAAGGCTTTTCTTGCACTACCAATTTAATAGCCTTTTACAATACTGTCCACCAAGAAGTAGACAATAAGATTCCTATGGATGTCATCCTCCTGGATTATAGCAAAGCATTTGATAAGGTTACTCACAATATTCTCCTAGCTAAGCTATCAGACCTAGGTTTTTCTTGTAACATAATAAAATGGATCAATTGCTGGTTAACCAGCAGGATGCAGCATGTTAGGATCAATGGTGCCTATTCCAGTAATATCGACGTGACCAGTGGTGTGCCGCCAGGGATCAGTTCTGGGTCCAGTGCTATTCAATATTTTCATCTCAGACATGCAGATTAGCTCCAGGAACATACTTTTGAAATTTGCAGACGATACAAAATTAGGTGGTAGGGTGGATTCTGACTATAATATGGACTTATTAGTAAACGACCTCTCAGTATTAGAGCACTGGGCACAGAAAAACAAAATGACATTCAATACAGACAAATATTCTGTTCTCCACTTAAGTTACAATAATGCCAAACAAACGTATACACTATACAATATTATCATTAAATCTTCAATATGTGAAAGAGACTTGGGCATCCTGATAGATGACACATTATTCTCCTCCAATCATTGTAATCATGTAGCTAAAACCGCTAATTCACTACTTAGGCGCATTAACCGTATGTTTATATCTAAGACAGAGGAATGTATTATCCCATTGTTTAAAGCATACATCAGACCATATACAGATTATGGGTCACCAGTGTGGAGTCCATACATGGTCAGGGACATTCAAGTGATTGAAAGAGTTCAGAGAAGGGCAACAAAAATTGTGCCCCATTTAGCATCACTACCATATCCAGAGATGCTTCAAAAAACAGGCCTACATTCACTGGAGTTTAGGCACTACAGAGGTGATCTTCTGTCCTTACATAAAATCCTCAAATCACCTTCTCTGATGGACAATTGTGGTATTGTTAAAACACAAAGAAAAATAGTACCCAGACTTCACAACCAACAACTAATGGTGTGTACAGCAAAAATAAACAGGGAGCTTCATATTTCTCGGTAAGAACACCAAGGCTCTGGAACCAGCTACCACAAGAGCTAGTAGACTGTAATACCTGTGAATCCTTTAAAAAGGGCGTAGATCATTGGCTCTCCAAAAACTACAACAAAGTGTAATTTCCCACAAATGTGGGGGACAATCAAGATAGGCTTCATAGCTTCCTTTTGTCCTCACTTACCTAGTAAACCTAACTATTTACAGGTGCTTGTCGAAACTGTAGATGCTGCCACTGTGAGAAAGCATCAAGTCAGTCCACAATGAAAGAAACTGGTACTCCTCAGCAGCGTACTGGTGAGTTCTCACTGAAAATAATAAAACTTACTCCTGTGCTAACTCACTTGCCCAACCTTGTCTGAACCATTTGTCCTACACCTCAAAACTAACTACTGGGTAGAACTTAGCTTACTAGAAGATAAATAACGCTAAAATTCAATTTACACTGGATGCTTCAAATGCTAGCTTCCAGAGCAAGCTATGGGTTCTCCTTATTCTACTTTAACATTTGCAGCGAGTACAGCAGAGGGAGTTTTTTGTGAGCTCGGCTAGAGCCTAGACAGATGAAGCCCAGCCTGGTGGCCATCTTCCCTCCTGCAGAGAGTACAGCAGAGGGATTTTTTTGGTGAGCTCAGCTAGGGTCAAGACAGATGGCAGCCGAGCCTGGCAGTCATCTTCCTAGATGCATACTATTCCTGAGGTTTATATTGAGGTTCATACTGAGGTATGGTAAGGAGCAAAAGGCAGCTTTCCCATGATAGACCCTTCACTGAACCAAAAAGGCTAACACCTTCCACTGCTCATTAGCCAGACACCAAGGCTGCGCTTAAACACAGCCTTGCTACTACTGGCAATAATATCTATAGGCAGTGAATTCAAAAGATTTACAGTTCTCTGTGTAAAAACATGCTTCTGCCTGTTTTATATCTGAAAGTGCACACTTGCAGGGGATGCCCCCTAGTTTCGATGTTTTCTTGCTTAAAGTTAAAACCTAACTCATTAAAAAGAAAGGGGTTATTCATCACATCCCACATAAAGAGTAAATCCTCTCTACTCCTTCTCTTCTCAAGCAACATGAAATTGAGGGATTTTAGTCTGGCCGCATAGTTCAAGTTATGCAGATCATATATTTGTTTTGTAAATTTTCTGTAAATTAGTTTGAGTTGTATAATGTGTTTAACTTTGTAGGGAGACCAGAGTTGGAAACAATAGTCCACATGCAGTAAAACGTATGAATGATAGAGTGGCAACAGAACTTTGACATTTCTTGACTGGATATTGTTCTTTATAGACCAGGAGATTTTATTGGCTTTACTGATAGTCTCACTCACTTGTCTAGTTAAGCTTATACTGTCTGTAATATACACGCCAAGTCTTTCTCTGAGTCTGTTGTACTCAACACTTTCCCGTGTAGGTAATAATTTTGTTTTGGATTGTTGAAATCAAAATGAATAACCTTACATTTATCCAGGTTGAAATACAACCCTCATTTATTGGCCCAGTCAGTAATTTTATTAAGTTCTTCCTGCAATCTTAGAGTGCCCTCAGCAGTACCACATAGAAACACAGACTTTGATGGCAGATAAAGACCACTTGGCCCACCCAGTCTGCCAATTTCCCTACTTACTGAATAAGCTGAAGATCCTAGTTAACCAATAGCCTACTTCTTCCTACTCCCTCCAATCTCCTAAACTCCTCCTCTGGTCTCCTAAACCATACATAAACAACAATGCTACCTATACACATATTAAAAACACTGCACCATTACCTCTAAAGATGGGTCATTCCCAGATGTATATGTTTTGTTACAAAATGATATCTGTTTAACATGCTGTTTAAATCCCCCATATAAGTTATATATGTAGCGCTTACTGACTAGCTGTTAATTTATTACTTTCCATTATGGAAAAGCTCAATGTATACTACGCTGTTATACATGTATGAAGTCCATATGTGCACTGCTTCAGTTTCCGTGCACATTTAAGAACGATCACTGTTAATACGGTTTTATACAGCCAATATCACAGAAGGCGATGTGAATCTTCAGGACATCATTGCTCAATGTTTAGTTTGGTAGACATCACAAGGTGAGGACAGAAAAAATGAAAAAGCATCAATTAATTCCACAAATCATAGATTGCACCTTATATATGATAGAAGCAGCACGTTAATAAATCCAATAGAGGTTCAGTAAGGTTCAATGATGCTCAATAAATGTTCAGTATTGCATTCAAAAGTTCCATAATGTAATATACATACATATAATTACCAAAGGAAGTACTTGGGAAGCAATTAAGGCTGTAGTGCATGCCAGCACATTGTAGTCTTTCTGTAGTTCCTGTCATGCCCAGTGGGCACCCTTGTCAGTTGTCCTGCACTAAGAATAAAGATGACTGCTGGAAATTTTTCTCCTCTTAGTCTGTCTGTCCCCTAACCCCCAGATTACTACAGTGGTGATTAAGTAAAAGAGATTCCATGGGTACTAGTCATTCTGTGGTCAGGTAAGCCTGCTAAATTGTAAGAAAAATGAGCATCACTGAGGCGTTCGAGAGCCAGTAAACCTCCCAGTCTTGCACCACGGCTACACATGTCCTGATGATCGCCTTCCAGCCCAGATGCCAGCAACCCTCTCACCCAATAGCTGCAGTTAAAACCAGGTGTTGACATGAACGAAAAGAGAAAGTTCCTTTGCAGCCAGAGTAAACCCCCCACTAATGCGATTGTGCCGTCATGCTAAATATAAATAAGTGAAACTGCTAAGTGATTTGTGGTCTGCCTTGTAACTCTGCTCAGCATCTTGAGACAGTGCAACTCACCCAGACACCACTACAGTACAGGCACAGCAAGCCTATTATTATAGGGGCAAGGTAGCACCCCTATAGTTAGGGTTGATTAGGGTGTTCAATGTTAAACCCCTAACTTTGCATCTTTATAACTTTGGCAGCATTTGATGAAATTAGCAGAAATTTTGCATCTGTTGTCTAGCAGGCAAGGTCTAGATCAGTGGAAAATTTTGTGATGGCAGCTTGTGTGGTTTCTGAGATCTCTATATGCCATTTTCCTGTAAATGTCTAATTGTTTTTTCCTACACTTAATATGGGATTTTTTTCTTTCTCTCACTTGCAGCTTACACAGAATGTTTTTTTTCTCCAAAGCTTTCAGGGTAGAAGGGTGATGTGGCAAGGTAGCAGCACCTTTGGAAGGTTTTATAAAAAAATATTAAGCGGTTCCAAAGTTATAAGGATTTAAAGTTTTGTGTTGTTCTGTTCTGAGCATGCTCAGTAGAGTTTTGGGGATAATATTCTGATACAACATGAAACATTTGGTGTCCTACAGCTGTTTTTGATTTCATGAGATGAGCTCATGGTACCAAAATCTTTTTTGTTTTGTGATAGCCACCATTTTGTTTCTCACCTCACTAACAAACTACTAATTCAAACTTTTATTACAGCAGTCATAAAAAACAAAACAAAAAAAAAAACCATAAATCTACCTCATTAGAACATGCTGGTTCAGAGTCTGAGGCTTGTTTCAGTCAATTATGATTATAAATGTCTTTTATGTATTTCTCCTGGCCATGCTAATGTCTTTCCTGTTTTTTAATCATGACTCACTTTTTTGTGTCACACTGTTAAAGTGGTACAAAACTGAATTTGATTTTCAAAACTGCTTTTTAATTGCGATTCAAAAAAAGTCTGTTAGAAACACATTTTGATTACCTAGCATACTTTTTCATTTTGCAGCATGAAATTTGATTGCACAACTTGATTTTTCATTTCTTAACAGAAAATTGATTTCTCAGCATGAAATTTGATTGCACATCAGAATTTTTCATTTCACAGCAGAATATTGGTGTCTCAGCATGAAATTTGATAGCACACCATGATTTTTCATTTTGCAGCAGAAATCTGGTTTCTCAGCATGAAAACTGATTTGACATCCAATTTTCCATTTCTCAGAATGACATTTGATTGCACTCCATCATTTTTTTGTTTCACAGCAGAAAATTGGCTTCTCAGCAAGAAATTTGATTGCACATCAGAATTTTTTTGTTTAACAGCAGAAAATTGGTTTCTCAGCATGAAATTTTAGATTACACAAAATGATTTTTCATTTCACAGCAGAAAACTGATTTCTCAGCATGACATTTGATTGCACATCATGATGTTTCATTTTGCAGCAGAAAATTGGTTTCTCAGCATGAAATTTGATTGCACATCAGAATTTATATAGTTTCATAGCAAAAAAATGAAATTTGGTTGCACACCATTTTTCATTTCACAGCAGAAAGTTGGTTTCTCAGCATGAAATTTGATTGCACATCAGAATTTATATTGTTTCAGAGCAGAAAACTGAAACTTGGTTGCACACCATTTTTCATTTCACAGCAGAAAGTTGGTTTCTCAGCATGACATCTGATTGCATATCAGAATTTTTTCATTTTACAGCAGAAAATGTGTTTCTTGACATGAAATTTGATTATACAACACAGTTTTTTGTTTTGCAGCAGAACATTGGTTTCTCAGCATGACATTTGATTGCACATTAGAATGTTTAGTTTTGCAACAGAAAAATGGGTTTCTCGGCATTAAATTTGATTGCACACAATGATTTTTCCTTTCATGGCAAAAATGTGGTTGCTTGACTTAAAATTTGATTGTGCCTCATAATTTTGGGTTTTACGACCTAAATTGGTTTTTCACCACGACAGTTGATTGTGCATATAGGGCCCTATGGATAAAGTATGAACAGAATGTGTGTAACTGTTTGGTTTAGAACACATCTTCATCCAATCAGGTGGCACATTAAGACTGAAAAGTTGTTGTGGTATCGTTGTGACAGCAGAACAATACCACAACAGATTTTCATGACCTTTGAACTGTATCACAACAGCATTTTGGAGCGTATGGAAAACCAGACACAGTAGGGGCTAACCATACGCTAAACAATGATTTTTTTTCCCACAGACAAATTCTGCTGCTTTAAGTTTTTCTGTGACAGAAACAAGGGAATTCCAGGATGCCCACGGACTTCCATGTGGCTATCAGTCTATGGTAGGGTGGAAGAGCTACTTCTGTGGGTCACCGAATACATCATGCAGACAGAAAAAAAATGAAACCTCCACCCCTTGTTAATATTAAATGTTCAGTTTTTAAATATTTTTTATTACTCCAACATTGATGGAGTAATAAATAATTAAACAATATTTAATATTAACAAAGAGTGGGGCCTTCATTTTATTTTCTTTGGGTAACTGTTTCTGAGGAACTTACAGAATGCTTGCACCAAAGCTGCTAGGGTTGCTAAAACTGAATACTTCATTTCCACCCTCCAGAACAATACTGAGATCCCCTCATAGTTCTGTAAAATCATCCATGCCCTCTTTTCCTCTCCCTCTCGGACCCTGCCCTTGTCCTCAAACTAGATAATTCAGCCATCACTGATTCTGCTGAAGCTGCAGCCTTCTTTAATAACTTCACTACCGGGCTTGCTCCCTTCTCCTCTTTTTTTTTTTTTTTACAGTTTTTGTTGACCGGGTAAGTGCGCTAGACAAATCCTGCCTATTTTCAGGCATGACCCAGGGAAGGGGGATACAGATGAATGCCAACTGGCCTTGAACCAGATTAAGCTGTTGGTGGTATTTTTAGTGAATGAGGGAAATTTGGTCAGGACACTGGGGAAATTCCCCTACTCTTTTCGATAAGTGCCATGGGATCTTTAACATCCACCTGAACTACCACCAATCCAGGCAGATGGGACCTCAGTTTAACGTCTCATCTGAAAGATGGCACCTCAGAAGTGCAGCACCCCTCTCATGCTGCACTACAGTGTCAGTACTGGGATATTAGCCCAAGTGTCAGATGTGATAACTGAACCCACAACCCTCTGATCTCTCAGCCTCAGAGGCAAGTGTGCTACCTACTGAGCCACTGACATTGCTATTCCTCACCTTTTGCCCCTGTCCTATCCTCTACCCCTTGTCCCTTTGCACTTATCTTATCAATTGCCCCCTTAAAGGCTCTGCTAGTACTGAATCCCTACAAAGGTTTCAGCTCTAATGGTTTTGACCTCAAGCTCCTTCACCTGTCTGCTCCTGCTTTTTCTGCCCCTATCTTTTGCATTCTCAGCTTTCATTTCTTTCCTCCTGGGTTCTTCTGCTGAAGTGTGACAGGGGGCTACTGATGTCCCCTTCCTAAAGGGGGTGCCCCTTCCATCCCTGGGAACTGTCACCCCATATCTCTCCTGCCAGTCTTGGCTAAACTCCAGGAATAACTGGTTATCTCTCAACTCTTCCCCTTTCTGGACTCTTTCTTCTCCCATACCTCATACCAGTTTAGGTTCAGGAAGACCCATCCCACTACTCTTCTCAGGATCGCAATCACCATACTAAAAGGGATGGGTCAGGGCCTGTTAACCTCCACCATCTTTGTTGATCTGGCCAAAGCCTTCACACTGTCACACACCCCATTCTCCTGGACAAGCTCTGACCACTCATTTACATAGTTCAGCTCCTATTTAGAAAGCATGTCTCAAGCTATCCCTGTAGGTGACACCCTCTCTCTCCCCACCCCCAATCTGCTTAGGTATACCTCAAGCCTCTGTCCTTGACCCTATCCTATCCTGTCCCCCTTATTCCTCAACAACCTCACTAAAGCTTGTGTCTCCTCAGACATACATACATATACATACATAGATACATAGACAGTGTCAGCAGATAAGGGCCTATGGCCCACCCAGTCTGCCCATTTAGGTTTGTAAGTTCAGTTTATGTTTTCCAGGAAGTCTGTTGCCCCCTTATCCCTGACTTCCAGAATTCCTTTATGTCTATCCCATGCATTCTTAAATCCCGTGATTGTTTCAGCCCCCACCACTTCCTCTGGCAGGGTGTTCCACTTGTCCACCACCCATTCTGTGAAGAAATTCTTCCTCACGTTTCCTCTGAATTGTCCTCCCTCCAACTTCATCCCATGCCCCCAGTCCTGGAACATCTTTTTCACTTAAAAATAGTGTATTCCTGCACCCTGTTCCTCCCTGTAAGATACTTGTATGTCTCTATTATATCACCTCTCTCCCTCCTCTCCTCCAGGGAGTACATGTTCAGTGCCTTCAACCTGTCCTCATAGGACTTGTGATGCAATCCATGCACCATCTTGGTTGCCCTCCTCTGAACCTTCTCTACCCTGTCTATGTCCTTACGTAGGTAGGGTCTCCAGAACTGCACAGTGTACTCCAGGTGCGGCCTCACTAGTGTCTTATATAGTGGAATTATGACCTCCCTTTTCCTGCTGGTGATGCCCCTGCCTATGCATCCCAGCATCCTATTTGCTTTACCTGCTGCCTTGTCACACTGTTTCCCTGCCTTGAGGTCATCAGAGATGATAACTCCAAGATCCCTTTCCTGCTTGGTGCATGCTATATCCTCACCCCCCAACTGATATATTGTGTCAGGGTTTTTGTGCCCCATATGCATTATCTTGCACTTCCTTGCATTGAATTTCAAATGCCAAACCCTGACCATTCTTCAAGTTTCTGCAGGTCCCTTCTCATTCTGTCTACACCCTCTGGTGTGTCTACTCTGTTACAGAGCTTGTGTCATCAGCGAACAGTGAAATTCTGCCTTCTAGGTCCTGCGTAATGTCACTGATGAAGATATTGAATAGTACCAGTCCCAGCACTGATCCCTCTGGTACCCCACTGGTCACTTTTCCTCTGTGGAGTGACAGCCATTTACCACCACCCTCTGTGTCCTGCTGCCCAGCCAGTTACCTACCCACTGCACTACTGTCCTGCCCACACCCATATTCCCCAGTTTGTGCAATAGTCTTCTATGTGGCACAGTGTCAAAGGCCTTGCTGAAGTCCAGATAGGGCATGTCCACTGCCCTCCCCTGAGCCACCTCCCTAGTCACCCAGTCAAAAAATTCAATGAGGTTGGTCTGACATGACCTTCCCCTGGTGAAACACAGATGACACCATGTTTTTTGCCTTTGATCCCTCTGTCTGTAATCTGGCTGATAGGTTCCAGAAGGATTTTTACCAACATCTAACTCTGGTTCTACTCCATCTAGCTGTCTCTCAGTGCCAAGAAAACTGTCTCAATGACCTTCTGCATCATGCAGTGACTGACCAGAACTCTGTCCCACTCTGCCTTCGAAACCCTGGATGGTGTTGAAATTGTTAAGTCTGCTTCCTTCAGGTATGTTTGGTAGGACCATCACCTCAACTTCTCCTACCATGTAGATGCCATACATCAAAAACTTCACCCTAAACTAGGTGCATTCTATAGGAACACAGCATTTATGCCATTTTCTGTCCATACTGAGATTATCATTAAGGTGATCCTCCTAGCCTTTGACTATAGGGATGTTGTATATAGTATAGCACCTAAATCCACCCTTGCCAGACTGCATTCCCTTTTTCACTCCTTCTGCCACTTCACCCTCAACTGTCCCCCTTTGCACTCATCACTGCTCCTTCTACACCTACATCTCACTCTCCTGTCTTGAAGCTAGGCACCTCTCTTACTGTGCCAACTTTATATTGAACTTCTGGTTTGGCTCTGTACCCCCTTACCTTAGCTTTCTTCTCACTGGCTCCCCCGATCCCACCCACTTACTCCTTGTGTAACTCTGACACTTGCTCATTCTCCCTCCCCACACTGATTCATCTGCTGATCAAGCTTCCTTCACCTTCAGAGTCTCCCACCTTTGGTACAACTGTCCCCTGCTATTTGCTGTGCCTCCTCTCCTTTAGTTCTAAACCCCTCTATCCCGGTAACTTCATGCCCCTTTCTTGTAGCTGCAACTTACTCCTCCTGGGATCTTTCCTCCTTTTGTTCCATAAATTAGCCCCCCAGTTAAAACTTAGATTATGCACTGTTTTGAACACTCCACTCTGATACCGCATATGTTATGTTCACACTGTATTGTATTATAATTTCACTTCACCACTACTGGTTGCACTGTTATTTATCTTTGCACTATAATGTGATTTACTACTGCACCTTATTGTGTTGTTATCACTGCTTGCTTGTTCTCTATTTCTCTCTCCCCCAGGATGCATCTGGAAATGAACTGCCACTGGCTCACAATGCCCTTCCTGGTAACATATTTGAAAAAATAAAATAAATAAAGAATATTTATGATATTTTCATTAGGGCCATGGTTTATGTCATGCCTTTTATTATACAATGGCAAAAAAAAAAATCTGTGGCTACTTTCAACAATGATGTTAGCCCAGCCCAATTTCACTGGGAAGGGCAGCACTAACTCAGTCAATCACTGTAGAAACTATACCTACATTGGCACCACAGACCTAAAGGAGAATATCACTAATGTTCCCATTTTAGATCCATAGTGGCAACATTTCACTGATATTTGCCATTTTTTATGCTCACAGGTATTGCATAAATAAAGTATATTCCTGTACTATATTTTAATGTAACAGCATTTCACCTATTTTATTTATTTCTTTATTTTAAACTTGGTAACCAGGAATGGCACACTGAGCCGAGGCTCATTTCCAGGTACAACCCAGAGGAAGGGAAATAAGGAGGAATAACTTACATAGCAAAACATGGATACAAATTACATGTCAAAAATATGGATATACAGTAGGCATAAAAAATGCAATGGTAACAGCAAATGGAGTGGAAACCTAAAATAGCATAAACGCAGCAATGATAGGGTGGCGAGACATAAGCAAAGCAAAGTGCACTGTGCATGTTGGGGCAGGGACTATGTTAAGTGATGTACTATTCTTTGTTCTCCATGCATGGTGTTTATGGAGAAATAAAGAATTTAAATAAAGAAAGAAATAGGAATGCTAGTTGTCTCTAGCATGGCAGGCTGATGATACCTTAGTTTGCCTGTGGCATTTTAGTAACTACAGTGCACAGCTCATTTGCTGCAGCTTGCTGCTCTCTCTCTCTCTCTCTCCATCTTCTTACAACCACAGCTATCAGAGGAAGAAGCCACCTTACCCCTCCCTCATGTGATTTCCATATTTGTTTATTTGTTTGAACTTTGTTGACCGGGTAAGATCACTGAGGCAATTACAGTCCCTTTTTCAGGGTCAACCCGGGGTCACATATATTACAGAGCAGTACAACAAATATTACAGAGCAGTACAGCATACAGTCAGGTAAAATGCAGGACAACAGTAAAGCAACATCAAATCATTGTACAATTGGTATATAGCCATATAGAGCTATGCATAGTCATAGACGCTACATAGCTAGAATGTGTGCTACGATGAGTGGATATGAGCATAGTGCTATAAATGTGTAAAGGAAGAAAGTTAGGGGAAAGTGCAGATAGTAAATGAATACCATTGTGGTTAACTAGGGGGTGAGGGGGAAAGAGAGAGAGAGAGAGAGAGAGAGAGAGAGAGAAGGGAAGGGAAGTAGGATGGGGGGCAGGGATAGGAGAAGTTAAGGTGCATCAGCATAGACAGGAGCTGGAGGTAGAGGAAACAAGGGAGGCATATAGAGGCTGAACTTAAACAGAGGAAGAGAGGTACTATTCAGAAAAAGTGGAGGAAGCAAGTTCCAGCTAGAGACAGCAGCAAATGAGAAGGACCTCCTAGTGGAGGTTAGGCACAGTTTGGGGATAGCTAGAAGGGGTAGAGATGCTGAGTGGAGGGTGCGAGGAGCTTGTTTTAAGTTTATTACATCCCTTAGGCAGGGGTGTGTGAAGTAGTGGACAAATTTATACATAAGGCACATGGAGAAGTACTTCAATTTAGATTCGTAGGGTAACCAGCCCAGAGAGCAGAGGAGAGGACTTTGCAGTGGTGCAAATGGGAGTTGGCTCCCAGAGCAAACCTTCCAATCCTATGGTAGACCTGGGAAAGGAGAGAGAGAGAGAGGAGGAATTAGTAGTTAGCAGCAAAGGGGCTCCATACATCAGGAGGGGAGTGAACATGGCGAAAGCAATTCTTAGGCTGGAGGCAGAAGTGAGAAATGGGCAAATTTGATAGAGCAGCCCAAGTTTCTGATTCATAGCTTTGACAATGTTGGAGACATGGATATTGAAAGAGAGCAGTGTCCAGGGTGAAGCCCAGATATTTGAAGGACATGACTGTCTCCAGGGTGTCACCCTTGTTTGATATGATAGTAAGAGAGGGTGGAGGATCTTTTGCAGAGGGGTGATGGGAGAACAGCATGCATTTAGTTTTCTTTGCGTTGAGGACCAGATGACGACAGTTCAACCAGTCCTCAAGGGAAGCAAAGTCATTGGCAAGATCCCTATTAATTTGGTCAATATTTGATGAGGGACGATAGATAATGGCATCATCCACATAAAGATGCACAGAGGTGCCACCACAAGAATGAGGGAGGTTATTAATGAAGAGGGAAAATAGAAGTGGTCCTAAGATGGATCCCTGCGGTACTCCATGTGTTATATGCCTGGGTTCAGAGAAGGAGCCATTCCATTTGACTCTCTGAGAGGGGCATGATAGGTAGCTTTTTACCCAGTTCCGGGCATTATTATCCAGATCTACAGTATGCAGCTGGTGGAGCAGAAGGTCATGGTTTACCAGATTTCCATAATCTATCAACCAGCACTAGGCAAGCTGTACTCACTGCCAGTGAGATAGAAGACTGACTACAAAGTTCTTTTGTTGGCATTTAGGAGCCAACGTGGTCCAGGTCCCTTCTACCTTCATGAACTTCTGCTTGAGCTTCTGCTGTATTTATTTATGTATTTTATTTTTTAGCCTGGTTACACTTTATTTTAAGTGTCCATTTCAAAGTAACTAATCATTAAATTTATGCAACAGGGTAATTACACTGTAGTTATATGTTTATTGCATGCAACTACATTGCAGTTGCAATGCAATACAAATCCACCCATAATGCTTTGCATGCATGACTTCTGTACCACAGATTCAGCTATTTTCTGTTGCTTGCCCGATGACCTCCAATTAAATTAATCAAACACCAGATGGCAACCTAGAAGAATGCTTTATGCCACAGTAGCCAGAGCCCAGATTTCACATATGAAAGTGAAAAGGTAAAGTTAACTCATCTAGCACCTTTCACATACTGATTTCCTGTACTTTAATGTACATGCAGCTGGTGGAGAATAAGGGTGCGTCACTTAGTAATCTAATCAGAGGATGTGAAAGTGTGTGTGGTGGTCGAGTCAGTGCACACAAACTGTAGAACTACTGTGGGAGGTACTGGAGATTTTAGGCAGAAATGGAGCATTTTTTTACAAGGCTAAGCAAATATAGTTTTATGTAGGCTTGGTATGTCTTTACCGACCAGTTTATCCCAGTAGTCTAGGCAGGCCACTTGACATATTTTGGAGATGGGAGCTAGACCTGATGCCATGGTTCCTGTGTATATATATTTACATATAAGCTTAGTTTTTCAAACTAAAAATAGAAATCCCAGAAGAGGGATCTGACTCATTTGCAAAACCAGTCTACAGTATCTGTGGGGTTTTCATGGCTCTACTATGCAGCATCAAAACTTAACTTGGTGTCCGGTTCTGGCCATGAAAAATATATTATGCGTGATATAGTGGCTACAAAAATCAGATTTTGACATCTAGTTTGCACCACCAAATTATTTTCCAGTTAGCGTTCAACAGATGTTATTGATCAGCCTTATTTTGCCTTTACAATATATAACAGAATAAATATGAATACAGTGCAACAATTATTAAAATATTTTATACATTTTACAAAGCGAGCTGTCCATTAACTTCAGAAGCATTTACCGCTATGATCTAGTATATTTACCAAAACTATTTATGCTAATCTCCTGCCATGTCTCATACTGCACCAGAGAGTCTTGGAGCAGTGTGCTGGACAGTGGTATGGTATATGTTACCCTAGGGTATTTCAAAAGCCTCTAGAAGGTTGTTTTATTTTTCCCTAAGTAAAATAAGAAGTCAAGTATCTGTCATAGCTACAGTCTCATCCACCACATTACTCTTTACAAACTGACATGTCGTTTTGAATGAATAAGATATATAACACTTTATAGGTGATTGCCCCGAGGTTGTTTACCGTGTGTCTCACTTTAACTTGCCAAGGAGATTTATTCTGAAGGATGTTAATTATTACCCTCCTTCTTATTTAGTACACACTTCCAAGTACCTTACCAGCTGCTGCAGAATACTACTAGAATCACGTTAATGAAAATTACTTTCTATTTTTGACAAGCTAAAAGGGAGTTCACTCATGAGAGAACAGGAGTCTACTTTTAAAATTCATTGGCCTGCATTTTAGATTTTTATTCAAGACTTTCATAAGCTAATTCTAAAGTGTTTTTGCATTATATATTTACTCCTAAATGTGAATGTTAGAGTAACTTAAAGGATAATGTCTGTGTAGTTTTAATAAATAATCACGTAGTCCAGCCTGTCCCTTTGACCCTGAAATAATAAGGAAACAGTGGGAGGAATCCAGTCCAAATGAACGCAGTATAACTGGACAAAAATAAGATTCATAAATAGGGACCCACTTACCAAAGATATACAAGTGTAATTATATTTAATTTTAGAATTATATTTATCACAGATGCTCTAAAGAAAACACCATCAACTTTTTGCAGCTAAAATTGCTGCTTTATTAGAAGGAACATTGTATTTCATATGGCTAGGGACAAAGGTCTGGATTTTCAGCCCTTCCAAAATCAGCATGCCTGTGGGGAAAAACTGCCACAACTGGGGCTTCACTTGCAGAGTCACAGTTTTCCCCATACATGCCATATTATCAAAGCATGAGTCAGTTTATGAGCATCTCCCTGATTTATAGCAGCTTTCAGACAGTTTTTCACTGGAACAGCACCAAAATGATATGCCTAGTGGAACCAGGTGTATCATCTCCCACAATGGCACAGACTGAAAATATGGATGCCTGCAGGTGCGGAGATTTCAGTCCACACCAGCCGCTACAGAGCAGGTCTTAGTCCTGAGAGGGCTGAAAAGCCAGCCCTAGGGCTGGATTAAGTCATAGTTGACTCCTTAACCAGATCTCCTTGTCCCTCCACTCTGGGGGACATGCTTACCCTGATCTTTCACTCTCGCTCCCTTCGGTCCTCTTCCTCCCCCTTACTCTCCGTTCTACCTTGCTCCACGAAAATGAGTGAGCAAGCATTCTCCTACTTTCCCCCTAGGTTTTAGTCCATGTCAAGAATTCCACATCTCACCCTACATTTAAGCATGCTCTATTTTCCCATCTCATAGCTCTTGACAACTGTGTCTGCATTTAACCTCTGTACTGTCTCTCTCTCTATTTAGTCCTTGTTTGTGGCCTTGCCCTTTTTTGGATTTCACCTTCAGCTTCAGAGTCATTAACTGTCTTGTCTACTTTGCTATTATGTTTTTTTCTTTACTATTATGTATCAATTTGAAAACTGTGCCTACCTGCCTGTTTTTTCTCCCGCTGTTAGGCCTGATGGTTTGTCAACCTTGCGTTCTGTAAAAATTTGAGTGGTGCAATAATGTTAACCTTCCTTTCTGTAAAACGGATTGCTGCAAAAACCTTTCTACTGTTGCAGTATCCATGTGGTGTTTAATCTACTGTGGCTGCCTCTACTCTTGTATTTCAGGATAGCCTTCTGAAACTGTTAGTCAAAGCTGTATTTTATTGTTATATTGTTATACTGTTATATTGTTATACTGTTACATTGTAAAACTGTTACATTGTTACATTGTACTCTCCTGGGTCGTGCCTGAAATAGGCAGGATTTTTGCCTACTGCACTTACCCGGTTACCAAAAGCAAATAAAATGAATAAGCCAACAAGGCCCAGGTTTACAGCCCTTGACTTCCAGAGGACCCCCAGCCCTGAGTGGATTATCCTGGCTACAGATAGCAGGCTCAATCAGTCTAACTTGTAATCATACCTGTCTGGGACACTTCAACCTAATCTCTGTAACAAAGCACTACTGTTTTAGCATTTGCTAACTCCCCATTAAGCCATTAATGCATCTGAGTTACATACTTGGCCATCCGACCCCCACTACAGCCCATCCCAGAAAAGGAAATGTAATTTGCCTTCAGTTGCTGTGATGCCAGGCTCAACACAGTAAACTTGTTAACACTTACAAAAGATGAGCCTCATTTCCTAGCAGTAGTAGTCAGCCTGAAGTAGACATTAGCACCACTGCCACTGCTTTATTAATTTATTTCTGATTGCTTTTGCCTGCCCAAAGTTGGCATTAAGGTATGCGCTCACTGTACTGTGAGCATAACATATCCCAGAAGCTGCTGGGGGTTCAGCAGTCTGACCCAGTGCAAGGTATCAATCTTCAAGATTTAAAAAAATGTAATTATTTAGATATCTTACTGTGCCCTTTTGAAACAGTGCATAAAGAGAATCAGTGAGCAGAGCAAAATCATTCATAAAGGCAACATATTGGCAGGAAGATGCTTCACACAGTTGACTAAGGGCCCACAAGACTAACCTTGCTGCAGTCACCAAATCCGAAAGGTCATCTTTGTACCAGTCTACTTGAATGTCAACTCCACTACTCTTGTGGTTATCCTCTTGTTCCAACTTCCTCTAAGGACTTTTCATCCTTTAGAAAGTTGCAAGGTGTTATTTATTATTAACATTTTAGGTTTATGCAAGGAATATTCATGACTCACCCTCAGCAATGGAAGAAAATAGTTATCTTAGCCTGATATGGATCAAATCATGGATTTAAAAAGCTGAAAAAATCTGGGCAAAGAGTGCTCTCAAAAAAGCGCAGTACTGCGTGAAATGTCGAGGTGTGGGTGGGGTTGTCTGCGACTGCTTGTGTGTATATTTACTGGTTTTAACAATAAAAAACAATTTTTCCACCAAAGAAGAAGAACCTGTGTCATTAGAAGCTGTGAGGGGGTGAGTGGCAGTACTTCCTTTTACAAATTTCTCGGTGGATTCCAGAAACATAATACGTACCAAGTTAAAAAAAAAATACCTGCAAAGCTTCTGAAGATGGCAAATTTCTTTATTTGATCACAAAGTAGTGTATGTATAATTATTAAAAAAATCCAAATTCACTGGCAATATGGAAAGGGCATAATTGACTGTTCCAGATTAAGGGGCATGGCCCTGTGTGCATGGGGGCAGATTTTTATTGGGCCCAGGCCCCCTGATAATGTAATCTGACCCCATCCGGGACAACCAATGCTTCTATAGGTTTATATTAGTAAAGTAGTGCTCACATATGCAAAACAATAATATATCTGAATCAAGTTTAAATGTCTCTGGATTTACCCTGTATGTGGGGGACTTCTGACCACAAAAAGGCAGTGCACTACAACAGCAGATTTTATGCAACATTTATTTATGCAAAAGGTGAATTGGAGGCATGGTAAACACCTGACCTTTTTTTGCTCGTAGAGCACCACATTTTTTGGAGTCTGATCATCATTTGGGTTTTTGGCCGGCTGCACTTTCATGTGAATGCACTCCATAGAATCATAGAATCATAGAAATCGGTAGCAGAAAAGGACCCAGTTGACCCATCAAGTCTGCCCTTCCCCCCCCACTCATCCCTTCTGTCCTGAGACATCCCACTCCACCCCCTGGCCAGCCCATATGTCTGTCCCATGTCCTTTTGAATTCCCTCCACCATTTCAATTCCCACCACCTCATCTGGCAGTCTGTCACAAGACTTCACTATCCTCTCAGTGAAGTAACATCCTCTCACATTACCCTTATATCTTCCTCCTACCAATCTTTGATTATGACCCCTAGTTTTAGCAACTTCTTCCCTTGTAAATAAGCTTCCCTCCTTCACACTGTTTATCCCCTTCATGTACTTAAATGTTTCTATCATGTCCCCCCATTCCCTTCTGGTCTCCAATGGGTACAGATCCAATTCCCACAATTTTGGCTCATAGGGTTTTCTATTCATTCCATACACCATCTTGGTTGCCCTCCTCTGAACCCTTTCAATCCCATCTATATCCTTGCATAGATGAGGTCTCCAGAACTGGACCTTGCACTCCAGGTGAGACTTCACCATTAATTTATAATGTGCATCAGCACCTCCCTCCTTTTGCTTGTTATACCCCTCCCTTTGCAGGCCAGCATTCTGTTTGCTTTGCCTACCACCTTACTACATTGTTTTCCCACCTTAAGGTTGTTTGAGATCATAATCCCCAGGTCCCTCTCCTACTCAGTTGCCTTCACCTCCTCCCCATGTGAAAATGCCTTGTGGGGTTTTATGCCCAATATGCATTACTGTGCACTTTTTGCCATTGAATTTCAGCTGCCACATTTCTGACTACCCCCCCAAGGATCTTTAAGTCTGCCCTCATTGCCTCCACACAAAACCCCCCCTCCCGTGTCCACCCTATTGCAGATCTTTGTATCATCCGTAAATAGCAGATAATAGCAAAAATATAGCAAAAAGCAGTGGTTTAGGGAGGCAGTGTAGCACAGTGGTTTAAGGCTCTGAGCTGCAAATCTGGAGATCTGGGTTTGAATCCCACAGCCCCCACTTGCATACTGTGGACCCTGAGCAAGTCAGTTAACTTCCCTGTGCTCCCAGGCTGCACCTGTAAACAAGCTTTCAGCTTAGTGTGCCATTCCTGGTTAAACAATTGAAAAAAAATAGACACACACCCCCAGTCCCACCATAATATCACTGATATAGATATTAAAAAGGATGGGGTCCCAGTACCAACTCCTGGGGCACCCCACTTGTCACTTTTAGCGCCCTGGAATGCACCCCATTTACCACCACATTCTGGCTTATATCCCTCAACCAGTTTTCCACCCAGATTGTTTTTTGTGATCCCACCCCTAAACTTCCTTGCTTATTTAGTAACCTTCTGTGAGGGATGGTGTCAAAAGCCTTTCTGAAGTCCAGTCCACACTTCTCGTGTGTCTCTACATGAGGGACTTTTCCTTCCATTATTCAGATGTCTTTCATGGCTTTTGTCTATTCCTTAATAAAGTGTATTTAAAAATAATAATTTTAATTAATTATTAAAAATAATAATTGAAAATAATTTCCAGTATCCGGGAAAGGTTTTGTATAAATATAATACAGTAAGTCATATTATTTCTTTCTCAATACAATTTGTGGTTTAAATTGCTTAGCAGTAGCTATTACTGCACCAGAAACATTTAATTGTCATCTTGATTATTCCTTGTTGCAGGATATGCAATACCAGTGAAAGGCGGGGGGGGGCTCAGTTCAATTCCCAGTAGGTCACATTAAAGGAATAATGCATGACAGGGTGTGTGTCATGCTGGGATAACGCCACGCCTGGGGAGGTTGGGCACGAGACCGCAGGCCGAGTGCGTCCAATGCCCCAGGCATGGCGTTATCCCAAATGACACACACCCTGGAGTGCATTATTCCTATTATACAATGGCTCATTGTTATACAGAATAAAAAAATCATTGTAAATATGTTTTTGTGTGGAAACATATTTTTTGTTTTTAAGAGAAGATGAAACAATCAAGCTCAAGCTCAATAAAACAATCAATCAAATGCTCATCTACATGGGTTCACAGTGCTGAGACTAGACCTGTGGTGACATGCTGGGATAACGCCATGAGTCCAGCCCCAAACTGACCAATCACAGTCCAAGATTCTTTCTTGCCATTATATAATATTTCTTTTTCACTACAATCTGTGATTTAAGTTGCTCAGCCATGGCTAATACTGCACCAAAAACAACATGTATTTATCATTTTAAATATAATAGTCAGACACAGTTTGGCTAATATGGGATTTATTTGCTTTATTCCACTCTCTTCATTCTTTATTACTCAGGATATTTGCATGAAAATACTGTCTTTGCCCCTCTGTTGTGATATCTGCACAATTTCTATGGCAACATTGTGTGATTCATAAACAAAGGATTGTGACTTCATTGGAGGGTGAAGTAGGTGCACCAGATGAAGTCTGGGCAGACACAGATTCTGTAGTAAGGAAGGAAGGGAGAAAACATATCAAATTAATGAAATATAACCTGCATTTTGTCTGATTACTTTATTTGAAAAAGTTTTCCTTCCTACAAGAAAATCACTTTAATCTGGTTTGATGGGATCACTGAATGAACTGTGTTGTCCCTGCCATTACGTGCCAAGACATTCTTGGCTCAGAACGCTCTTGGGAGTGAGACTGCTATTGTAAAAGTTCTCTTCCTGGCCGTTGCAATGGCCCAGTGGTAGCACAGCACCCTGACATGCAGATTATCTAATTTTGGGAAGAGACTCAGGGTATCATACTGTGGGTCAAGCTGGGCTATGCCAGCTGCCACCTGACACTGCATCTCAGCCAAGGAAGGCTGGGATTGAGCTCCACCATCACAATGATTTCCATGGATGGGTAAGGGAGCTTGCTCATGCCACAATGAAATGGTGTATATGTGTGAGGCTGACATAGGCATTGACCTATGTCTGGAATGGGGAGGAAAACCCCTGGCTGCTGTCTACACAATGGGCAGATCTCCACAGCCTGGCCAAGGTATATCACTGAAAATGTTGTATATCCCTGGAGATGGACAGCAGTCAAGGACATAAAAATGTATGTAGAAATATATAATATATACATAAAATGTATACAGAAATAACAAGTTCTTTTTATAGTTAAATAAATTACTAAAGTAATTAATAACTAAATAAATATAAAGTTAACTTATTTACAAAGCTGGAATAGCCCTACTTATTCACAACAGCTTAGGCTGTTTTAACCATGGGTGCTTTGCTGAAAGCTTCACTTCCCTAAAATTCTTAAAAAAAAACACAAAGATAATACAGTTAGAGAGAAGTGGCTCTAATCCTTAAAAATATTTTTGTCATTTGTTTTCCTCTTCATGCTCAATGTGGATTTCTGCTTTGAGCCCTCTTCAGGTTTCAGAACAATTATGTAACATTTTAAGCACAAAATGCGGCACTTGAGAAAGTTCTGTGGCTGGAGTGTTTAAGGAAGATGTCGGTGAAGGACCTGACTGTGGCCCAGTTGGTTTCATTACTTTCTATACTGGGGTACTGAGAAATTGCTGTCTGGTAGCTCTGAGAGCTATTAAATCTGAAAGCTTTCTGACAGCTGGAGTAGTCAGTGTATTAAACCAGACAGTATTTGTTAGTGAAAAAAATAATCATACAGTTTATTTTTTTTTAGTAAGTAATAATGTATTTCTGGCAAAACATTACTATATCCATTTTTTCTTTTCACTGTATTTTCCTCCAGAACTAAGATATGGATTTCAAAGTTTTCAAAAATCTGTGTTCTCCAATCACTTCACTACGAATAAACTAAGCATTTTGGCATTGTGCTGTTTACCATAATAAAGGTGTGCTAGCAGTAGCATCCTAATACAGCCACAGTATGAATCCAGCATGTAAAGTCAAAAAGTAACCCCAACTGAAAGAATTTTTAACTATTGCTAGCAGCAAGCATCTTTAATGACTTGAGTTTTTAATGATAAAATTAGTAATAAATGCTGCTTTATAAAAATTATAGAAAGATAAAAAAATATGCTGATAATGAATCTAATTATTTCAGGACTATAGTAACACCAAAAACTGTAATAACGGGTCATCGATTTTTTCTATGGGATAGACCAGTTATTATTTGTCAAAATAACCAACCAGTTAGTACGGCAAACATGCACGCAACCTGTTTCCATTTGGGCACGAGCCATTCTTTCTCAGTCGGGTGGCTGATTTCAGTAAAACACTCCTGCTCTATCTGAAATAACATGAACACCCCACTTACTAGGACACTGGCTAAGGCAAAAGCAACACAATGTAACAGAAAATATCTCATATAAAAAGATTTTGTACCTCATTTCCCCTTGAGTTTCACCATCACTGCCCCTTACCTTCCTATATGACTCTTCAGCACCGTGTGATGCCAGTCTCCATGGCAACCAGCAATAAATCAAAAACAGAAAACAAAAGCATTGTTTTTCACTGATTTCTTGATTTTTTTTAAGTTCAAAACTCTAAACTGGTGAGCTATTTACAACAAACCTTTTTGCCAACCATGTTTGTCTGGAGACACACAAAAAAATGTTATTTGTGATCTGTTGTATTATTCTGACCTATAAGTTGTGATCTCGTGCAACCTTGCATCAAATTAATTTGTGGTGACCAAAAACTATTTAAACTGTAGAAGGAGTAATGTTTCAGCGAACCTGAATGCTTTTGTGACAATTTAATTCTTACAACAATGTCCATAATTTTATGATGCAGACAGATAAGCAGTTTACTAAATGAGCAAACTCACTAGATCTGGAGGGAAAAATCTGATGCACTGAAATTATAAAAAAGAACCCATGGGGTGATGTGCATACTCAAATTTAATACACACCCCTGGTATGTGATGCTTTTATAAACCCTTCAAGCTTTGCTCTTGGGGTTTATGTAGCATTACACACCCTGGGTGTGTATTAAATTCTTGTAATGCACACCACCCAATCTATTATTCTGTAAGTAATAACATTTTTTTGCAAATTAACAAATACTGCTGATTTAACAGCTCTGGTAGGCCAGATTGTGCAAAAGTGGCACAGTAACAGTGGCTCAGTAGGTTGTAGACTTGACTCTGGTGCTGAAAGTTTGAAAGATCATTGGTTCTAGTCCCACATCAGGAATCTTGGATAATACTGACACTGTGATGCACCACTAGGGGGTGCCACACTGTTGAAGTGCTAGTATTTAATAAAGAAAGTATCCAGAAGGGCCTTGAAGCCCTAAAGGCAGGGAAAACACCAGAGCCAAGTATGATACACTAAATGGTGCTCAAGGAATTGGCTGGAGAACTGGCTGAACCCCCTAGTAGGGCTATGCAAGAGCCCAATTCAGATAGGGGTAGTTCTGAAAGACTGGAGGGCAGGGGATGTACAGTAGTCCCCCTACATGTGGGGGAGGGACAAGGAGCAACTGGGGAATTACAGACCTGTCAGTCTTACCTCTGTAGTGGGTAAACTAATGGAGTCACTGATAAAAAAGGACCTCCTGGACTACCTAGAAACCAGTGGTCTACAGGATAGTAAACAGCATGTGTTTGTGGTAGGGCAGTCTTGTCAGAACAACCTAATAGTTTTCTTTGACTGGGTAACAAAGGTAGTAGATCAGGGCTAGCTCTGGATTTACTCTACTTTGATTTCAGCAGGGATTTTGACTTGGTGCCACACAGAAGACTGCTGAAGAAGCTGAAGGACCTCAGCATGGCTAGGGACATTGTTTGATGAGTAGAAAACTGTCTGAAGCAGAGACAACAGAGGGTGGTGGTAAACCGGGTCAAAACAAAAAAGAGGGAGGTCACAAGTGGGGTGCCACAGGGATCTGTACTGGGTCCCATCCTCTTCAATATGTTCATCAGTGACATTGGAGAGGGCCACAAGGGCAAGATGCATCTCTTAGCAGATGACATGAAGCTCTGTGGTAGGTTAGTTAGCAATGGAGGGATCAGGGAGATTCAGAGGGATCTACTAAGGCTAGAGAGGTGGGCTGAGGTTTGGTAGTTGAAATCCAATACCAAAATGCAAGGTTATGCACCTAGGGAGAAAAAATAGGAAAGGGTACTGGATGAGAGGGGTTAAATTGAGCACTGCAGCAGAGGAATGGGACCTGAGAGCCATCATTAGTGACTCCCTCAAACAATCAAGCCAGTGTAACAAGGCCTACAGTAAGGCTCATAGGATGCTGGGATAAATCAGAAAGGGTATTGACAGCAGGAAAAGGAGGTACTAGTACCTCTACATTAGGTCACTGGGGAGGTCACATCTGGAATATTGTGCTCAGTTCTGGAGTCCTCACCTAAGGAAGGACAGGGCCAGACCAGAGAGAGTGCAGCGTAGGGTGATCAAGATGATTCAGGGCCAACAGGACATATGTTTTGAAGATCATCTAAAGGCACTGAACATGTTCTCACTGGAGACCAGGTGAGTGGGGTGGGGGATATGATAGAGGCCTTCAAGTTCCTACAGAGAATAAACAAAGCAAACAACAGGGAACTACTTAGAAGGAGTACAGAGTCAAGAACCCAAGTTAATAAGTGGAAACTGTTGCAGGGGGTTTAAGAGGGACATGTGGAACTTCTGTTTTAAACAAAGAGTGGTGGAGCCATGGAACAGTCTGCCAGTTGAGGTGGTGGGCACCAAGACCTTAAATTGTTTCAAGTATGGCTGAGACAGAGTGAGGATTTAGTGATTACTCAGGTAGGTAGCAGCAGGGAGGGGAGCAGGGGGTGGATCGGGAGGGATAAAACCTCATATGGACAATGGAGCAGATTAAGAATTCCAGGCAGACTAGATGGACCTTTGGCCTTTTTTTTGCCATTATTGTCTATGTCTATATTTTAAAGATGGCATGGCATCATAGGAGCATATTTAGCTCTTACTGATTATAAGTCCTCTTCCACATTGTCTTTGTGGTCCGACTTATTGCCTTCATCACCTGAGTCAGGATTGTTATCATCCGAATTTGGGTTCTGAGGTGGAGGCTGGTGTGGGAGTGGTTGGTCATTGTTGTTTGGTGTAGGCGGCAGAGTAGTGAAGTTGGGTATCACATTAGCCATAGCCTTCATGCACTCCATCATCTGTAGCATGAAGGCTTGCTGGGCTTGTGGGCTTTGAGCAATAAGAGATGCGGCCTTGGAATCTGCTTTACAAGAGGTGCCCTCTTCCATATTTTCTTCTCCTCATTATTAGTTCCCTGAGAGGAGGGATCTGAGAAATCATGGTCTCACACTGGGCATAGCGGCATAATGGGTCCAGCTGATTTGAAAGGAGCAGTACACTGCATGTGTTGCATTTTTTTCATCTTGCCCATGTTGTATCCTGAAGGGGTAAGGGAGGGTGACATAGTAATATACCTTGTGTTTTATAGTATACTGACACAGTAGCACCATTATAATTTTGCACCCTAATAGCTTTAGCAGTGTTTGACAAAATTAGCTGAAAGTTTGCAAGCATTGTCTAGTAGACAAGGTGTAAATACATGGAAAGTTTTGTGATGGCAGCCTGTGTGGTTTCTGAGATTCACATACATGTCAATCATTTTCCTGGAGACATCTATTCTTTTTCCTGTACTTAACACAGGTTTTTGGTTTTGGTCTCATGCACAGCCTACGCAGAAAGGAATGTTTTCCCAAAATATTCAGGGCAGAGGCATGCTGTGCCAAGGTGGTACCTTTGGAAGGTTTTGTGAGAGAATATTAAATGGTTCCAAAGTTATATGGATTTAAAGTTCAGTTGTTGTTGTTTTTTTTTGGGGGGGTGCTGTTCTGAGCATTCTCAATAGGATTTTTTTGGATAACATTCTGATATGACATGAAAAATTCCATGTAGAAAGACCATTTTGGTTTTTTCACCGTTTGCTTCTCACAGCACCAAAAACAATGTTTTGAGTCATGCTGACTGCCATCTTGTCACCATGAAATAAAGAACATGGAAAGCACATAAAAATTGTGTAATTAAAAAAACAACACCTAAACCCAGCTAACCAGGACCCATTTAGCTAGATTCTGGTGTTTGTTTTATTAAAACAGCATCCAGAAATACCTTTTCTGGACACCCCAAAATCCAGGGTGCCCAACTTAATGAGAGGAGCCGTTGACCCGCATCCTCTGTATGAGAACAGCAGGACTTTCTTGAATGCTGAAGCCACAGCTGGAGTCATGCTGCCAGCTTCAGTTGAAGAAGTGAGTCAGCAATCCCCTTATTCTCTGTCTGTCTGTCTATCTATCTACCTAGCAATAGTTTTTTTTATAATTGTTCTTAAGCGGACCAGGGTGCCCACTCCTGATACCATTTCTTTTTCCCCACTCCCCAACAGGTCACACACCCCTGTGACAGGGTTGAATAAGGCCCAGCCCCATTTTCCAGCTTAGGTCCTCTACCTCCCTCCCTTATGCTCTCCCATACCTACCATGCCCTTCCAGCTCCCCACCCTCACTATTCCCTTCTGTTTTATTCTGCCACTGCATTGAGCACCTACCTTGTATTATTTGTGTCATATGATGTACTGTCACTGTTGTATATAAATCTACTGTGTACTGGTATTAACCAGGCCCTCCTGTAAATGAGTTCTGTATTTATTTGTTGCCTTAATGATATACTGTCACTGTTGTATGTAACTCCATTTTGACCGGCCTTAACCAGGTCCATCTTGTAAATGAGCTTTGTTCAACGATGTTCGCCTGGATAAATAAAGATTTTGACTGATTGATTGATTGATCTGTTCTATCCTCTCCTTTTCTGTCTCTTGTCTGATTGCACAACCAAATTTTCTTGTGAGACCTAAAAATTCATCACTCTAATGGTCTTGTGATTCTCTACCTCTTGCTATCTCTGTGCCTTCACTTGCTGTTCTGTCTTTTCTCCCCCCTTGCATATCTGTGAGTATAAAAAAATATAGGCGAATCTCTGTGTAAAACTATATGTGATAATGGGACCCTTTGATTAAAACTGTATATATATATATATATATATATATATATATATAGTTATACTGTTTAAATGATTGCAAACAGCTACTTGGAACTCAAGGGGTTAATCCGAGATGCAGTTTTTAAGCCTTTTGCAGAGCTGTAACCAAGTAATCAATAAGACACAACAGGGTGTGCATGGAACAGATTTTAACACACAGCCAGGGGAGTAATAAGGGGCCCAGTGCCTTTAGCCCCTGCTGTGCAGTAAAATATGTTCCTCTCACACATTGGAGTGTCTTATTGTGCTTATAAAATGGTCTACTTTCTAAAAAAGTATTTATTTAGTGAAAAATACAAGTTTATCTTTGTAATAAAAATTGATTCTTGTCAATATTTATGATCAAATAGTCCTTCCGCCAGGAAACAAAATGACATCATAATGAGCCTAACCCCCACACCAACTGTTAGCAAGCTCCAGCACTACTGGTATGGGAGACAGCTGCAGCAGGCATGATTGGGGTTGCTACTACACTCTTGAGCTTCAGTGTTTAGTCACAACATAAACCTTTGCTGAGAGAATAGGCATGGTGGGAGAATGGCAGAGGGATTTTAAAAAACGGGACAGTGATGATAGAACTGCTGTCAGCAGTGGACGGGGATGGCAGCACAATGGGAAGCGGGCATAATTTTTTATTTAGTATTAAACTGGAACTGATGGTAGGACTATCGGAATGGGGATAACTCCAGTTAGGAGTTGGCGATGACAAAAACAAGAGAGAGAGAGAAAGACAATAGCTTTTTGTTTAAACTGCAAGTGAGAGTTTCCTGTGACCTGTAAGCTTAAAAACATAACTGAAAAATTGGAAAGTAATAGAATTGCTGTTGGCAGTGGGTGCAGATGGCGGCACAAAGGGAAGCAGGCATGATTTTTTTTTGTATTAAACTTGAACCGATGGTAGGACTACTGGAAAAGAGATAACTTGTCAGGAGTGGGCGGTGACAAAAACAAGACAGCAAGACAAGGCTTTTTGTTTAAACTGTGAGTGGGAGTTCACATACACAGTGAGCAAGTGATTCCTAGAAGTTAATAACTGTGACGGTCAATGAGGTAAAGTCAGAGGCGAGAAAAACCCTGTACGCCTAAGCTTAAAAGATAACTGACAAATATGGTTAAGTGGCAAATATGTTGACAGCATGGCTAGAAGAATTTCCATGCTAACACAGTAAAAAACATGGCTGTGTGTGAAAACCTCAATGTTCTAATGGCAATATGATTTTTTTGGTACTGTGGTCCCACTTTTAGGGACTTGTTATTACCCATGCATGAAACAGATTTCATGCATGGTGAGCTAGCATTTTGATTGACTGATGTAGCCTACCCATTTTATAAGAGGTCAGTTCTGGATCACTATGTCCTGTTTTGCTGCACCTGCAAGGATTGAAACTGACAAGAACATTCTGTAAATTTACAAGAACATTCTGTGAGAAGCAGGCTGTCTTAACGAGTTCCCAGACAAAGACTTATTAAAAAGAACAGCAATGCTTTTGCTAGAGAGACTAGGGGAGTGAGAGACTGAGACTGAAACTTGGAATTAAGAGATGTCCTCAGAAGAAGGACTTAGTTTTCTCTGTTTGTACTGCCTTTGTAAATAGTTATACTGAAAAAAAAAATTTTTATTTTACTGTCATTGAGAAAAATAGAACACTATTTGCAAATTTTGAAACTACTCCTGGTTTTCCTATGTTTCCTGACCTGTGTCTTGACGACAACCCCCCTTCTCAATCTTTATGTTAACAGACTGGGTTGCTCACCCTAGTACTGCTTCTGTTGCCCCCCTCCCCTCCAGGTCACCCGCCACTCTGTTCCCAATATGTACATGGTGGCACCAAGGTGCCCACTTCCAGTGCTGCCAAACAGTAGCCTGACAGTGGGATGCCCAATCCCCAGTGTTGAAATATGACTGACCCCCAAAATAAAGAAAAACAACCCTTAAGCTGGCCTGGTGGTGCAGAGGGTTGAGGCGCTGGATACCACACCTCGCGGCACACTGGTGACCTGGACTTGGGAATGAGCCTGGGTAGTCAGAGGTCAGCATGGGGGGGGCGGAGCTGGATTGAGCTGCCAGCAGGCAACTTTCCCCTCCTCTCCAGGGGTGGTGATGGTGTGGCATCCCTTGGTTAATGGCTGCCCCCGGTGGAGGCCATGGGGCAGCTCAGGCTTGAGGGTGCCAGGCAGTAGGCCAATGGGGTGGGCAGAAGGGGGCCATCACCAGGGCTGTTAGGCACATGCACACCTCCACATGCAGATGTCCTTCTCCTGGGGCCCTCAGGAGAAATCCGAGGAAAATAACTGGTGGCAGGATGAGGATCGATTCCCCGCAGGTGCCGCTCCCAGGCGGGCATAAGGTAAGCCCCAGTCATTCCTGGAGATGGGGCTGGGGGATTCGATTGGATGGGGGCTGTCGGTAAGGGGCGCAAAAAGAAATACATGATAAAAAGAAAAACAACCCTTGATGATTTTTTTTTTACCCTGTAAAAAAGAAAACTGTCCCTCACCAATCTGACCCCCTTACACACACCCCACCATGACATCCTAGTCTGCACCACCACCCCACACACACACACTCACTCACCTGAACATGCCCCATGGAGTAGATCCACCATCCAATCGAAGACACGTCTTGCTGCTGGAACCGGTGACTGCAATATAAGATAATAAGGTAAAGTCCAGTTTAATGTAGTTCAATGTGGTTTGAACTTTTATTCATAATTTTGTCATTTTGAATATTTTCATGGCAAATTTTAAACATGGCCTTTTTGGGACCCCTCTTAATGACCAACAGTGGTGGAATTATGCAAATCTGGCCCATAAGGCAATTTTGTGGTCACTTTGCGAAATCACCTTTTGGACAGGATTTGAAAACTTTCATCACACTTGCTCATGAGGTGGAGTCATAAAAAGGCTATGTTGAAAATTTGGGGGTCAAAATAAGTAAAAATGACTAAGTTATGAGTGTACATTGAAATGTTTCTACACGCGCTCATACCAGAGGCAATATGGCGTTGTGGTTAGGGCTCTGAGCAGCAAACCTGCAGACCTGGGTTTGAATCTCACAGCCCCCACTTGCATACTGTGTGATCCTTAGCAAGTCACTTAATTTCCTTGTACTCCCAGGTCACATCTGGAAACAAGCATCGGCTTAGTGTGCCTTTCCTGAATAAACAATTTCCTCTTCCCCCCTTAGTCGTTTTCAATATTTTTACCCCAAATTTTTAACATAGCCTTTTTTTTTTCCACACCACCTCGTGAATATGACAGCTGTCATTTTTCAACTCCTGGCTAAAATGTGTTTCCACACCTGTGGCACAGAATGATGTTTCAGCAAAGAATTTAAAAATTTTCATTTACCAGGTTTATGAGGTGGGGTAATTAAAAAGACTATGGCCCCATGCCCACCACTCAGTCCTGCCCTCCTGGTCCCAATATCCTCCAACCCTCACCCTGCCTGCAATAGAAATTGGATTAAGGGAGTGCCAGTAGTGGAGGCAGCCCCACCCCTGGGGGGTACAAGCCAGGGAGTCTCCTGCTGGTAAGGCGTGGGGGTTGGGGGCACTGGGGGGGACTCAGGCTGGAGGATCTCGGGCCAGGCAGAAGTCACAGCTGTTATCTGAGGGAGTTCCCAGGGAGTAGCAACCGGAGGGAAAAAGAATGTAAAAAAATATTTTGACCCCAAATTTTCAACATAGCCATTTTTTCACACCACCTCATGAACATGATGATAGCTGTCAAATCCTGACTGAAATGTGTTTTCACACCTGTGGTGTGGAATGATGTTTCTGTGGGGATTGTAAAATTTTCACATACTGGGTTCATAAGGTGGGGTAATAAGAAAGCTATGCTGAAAATTTGGTGTACAAATATGGTAAAATGCCCATGTTATTTATTTAGTCATTTACTTATTTCATTTTTATTTGTCAGGTAGGTGCACTAGACAACTACAATGCCTATTGTCAAGCACGACTCAGGATTCTCATAAAGGGCTGGAAGGGGAATGGAATCAGTCTCATTTCAGGGAAATGACTGTGATTTTTACTGATTTTATTACTGTTGTTATTGTTTCTTTTCCAGCTTAGTGTAGATTTAAATTGGTACCAGGCTGTTTTTCTGGCTTCATTTGGAAATGTACCTGTTTGGGGGATTTTGTGATGCAGCTGAGTGTTTCTAGGTTTTTTGCTGGTGTAGCTGATTGTCTTTAGAGGACCCACCCCCAGCACATCACTTCCTTTATACCATTAGTCTGTGACATCATATGGTACCAGCTGACTGCATACACACACTGTTAGCCATCGTATTTCACTACACAACACAGCCACACACCACACCCTGACATAAATTGAGCAGAGACTTTACTGTGAGCTACTGAATAGGTGAGGTCATGAAGTAAATTATGGTACTGCTTGATAGCCGGGGTGTAAGGAAGGTGTGCATAAAAGAAGGAACCAGTCTTAAAGGGTCTGTGATCACCAAATTTGTCTGGACTCCCTCTGGGATCAAAGTACTGTGTCTTTTGAACTGTGTAGGAAAATACTGAATCTTTGGGGTGAAATAGAGGTACTATGGCTCTGTGATTTGGGGGTTGGTCAAATGAAATTGAGGTAATGTGACTCTAGAACTGTAACTGGGGTATGATGTCTGTAACTCTGGGAATCTGAGGCAGATTAATGCGGGATCAAGGAACTATGACTCTAGGGACTTGGGGCTGAGTCAGTAGAATCAAGGTACAGGGAATCTAGTAATGTGAGAAGTAAAATCTGGGAATTTGAATCTGATTGGGTAATAACTGTGACTCTTATACCATTATAATTACAAAGAGGGCTAGGGCAGCATTGCAGAAGGAAACTGGAGCAGGACAGGGAAGGAAGTACTAGAGGGGGTATGGCAACTTATGGGATGGATGGGGACAGTGGAAAGGTAGGTTAGGCAGAGGGCAGTAGGACACCTGGAGGACCAACACAGGTACAATAGCTGTGGGCAGGAAGTGGGGGGGCACAGAGGAGAGCAGAGAGAATGGATAGGGGAAAATGATTGGGGAAACTGGTGGAAAGGACAGGGAAGGGTGATACACCAGGGGTAGGGACAGTGGCAGCATGAAGGGGGTCTGTGGCAGGAGGGGAGTAGTGGATACGGAAGGATCATGGGATGTAATAACTGTGGAACAGCCATATACATGGGCACCCTGTAGAGGCTGGGGGAGTGCCCAGTTTGTCAAAGGCTGGGAAGGCTGGAGGATACATTTTTGAGGTTGAAGAGCGAAATGTCTTGGACAGAAAGAGAAGAGGAAATGGGAAGTACAGACTGTAACTGGGTAAACAGAAGAAGGGACAGGGGTAGGGACTGGAGATGGAGAGAACAAGCCACACTGGGGACAAAGAGGGGAGATACAAGTACAGGAAATAGGGGGCCAAAAGAAATGGGGGGGCCAGAGTTACTGCACATAGGCATACAATAGGCTCAAACAGGTACTGGCCATTGATGGGAATGATGGAAGGGGGAGAAAGTGCTGTGGAAGAACAGTCCAAGATAATAGAGAGAAATAGGACAAGGGGGGGGTGACCATGAGAAGGAAAAAGAACCTAATGTGTGTCAAGATAGATTGAGCTCAGGAGGGATTACTGACAGGGGTAGTATGACAGCAGCAAAAGGGGGTAAACCATGTACAGAAGGAAGAAGGAGTTAGGACAGGGAGGGGAAGGGAGAATGGGAGGGGTGACAAGGGAGAAAGGGGTGGGATCTTAGTGTTAGGGGACTCAATACTGAGAGGGGTCAGGTGGGGTAGCAAGAAAGAGAGGAATAGTCAGGTCTGGGTAGAAGCCATGCTAGGAATGAAGGCAGAAAGGTGCGGCAATCAGTACTAAAATATGCCAGAAAGGGCAGGAGAAAAAACATATCTAATTCTGCACCTGGGGACAAATGACCTGGCTGATGGGACAGTAGATGAGGTGAAAAGGAGGTTTGAGAATTTAGTCCAGTTTGTGATGGGAGCAGGAAGATCAGTTACCTTCTCAGAGGTACTTCCAGTCCCAAGGGCAAGTACAGCAAGAAAACTGAGGATTCAGGAGTTTACTGAATGGATGGTAACCTGGTGTCAGGAAAAAAGGGTATGGGCTGATAGGAGGGTGGGGGTGACCTGGGAGGACAGCAGACTATACGCTAAAGATAGACTGCACTTAAACAAAGAAGGGAAGAAAGTACTGAAGCAAAAGCTTGGGGAGTATATTGAGGAGAATTCAAACTAGGAGAGGGGGGTGACAGAAGGGACTGAGGTGATCAGAGGCCTCGGGTTGGGAAACCATATGGGCTTATCCTCCCATAAAAGTGAGAGAAGGCAAGGGGAAAACAATACAGGGAGGGCCATAAAGGGAGAGGTGGAAGGAGAGAGGAGAGAAAGAAAGGGGATGGAGAGTGGTATCTTTAAATGCTAGAAGCCTGGAGAATAACATGCATAACTACAGGCTCTCATGGCGGGGGGGGTGGACATGGCAGCCATCACAGAGACATGGGCCACTCAAAACTATGACTGGGATCTGGTGGTCCTGGGATACAGACTATTCCACAATGGTAGAGTTCAGGGGAAAGGAGGTGTGGTAGCACTCCACGTGAGGGAAGGGTAAAGTATGTTAGGGAAGAGGGGGAGGAGGGAGATACAGAGGCTTTATGGATGCAAGTCCAAGATCCCAAAATAGGGCACTACAGTTGGGGGTGGTGTAAAGGCCACCCTCCTAATCGGAAGAGACAGATAAGGTATTGCAGAACAGATTCAGAGGAACTGTGGGAAGGGTGGAGTGGTGATAGTTGGTGACTTCAACCTGCTGGGAGTGGAGTGGCAGACACCTGCCACCAAGTGTAGAAAGGAACAGATAATGCTAGACGCCTGCCAGGATAACTTCCTGATGCAGTTGGTCAGTGAACCAACTGGAGAAGCGAATACCCTACTGTCTAATGGGGAGTGGGTGAGGGATCTAAGGGTGGAGGAACCACTGCCAGGGAGTGACCACCAGACAGTATGGGGGGCATCTTGCACAAAGGTACTAGACTTTGGAAAGGCTCACTTAAAAAAGATGGGTGAAGTTGTGCAAGGGTTCCTGGACAGAATTCAGCCTAATATGGACACAAATCAGAGGTTGGAACTCATTAAGCTAGGGATAGTGAAGGCAACAAATTCCTGCAACAAGGCCGAAATCAAAAAGGTTAGGGCGAAGAAACCTAGTTGGATCAGCAAGGGTGGCATAGACAGGGTGAGGAGGAAAAGAATCACCTACAGGAGATACAGGAAAACTAAGAGGGGGAGGACAGGGAGGAGCATCTGAAGGAAGCAAAGGAGGTGACCAGGGAAGTAAGGGCAGCAAAGGCATCAAGGGAGCTCAGGCTGACAAATGGAATTAAGGAGGGGGGGAGACTTCTTCAGGCACATCAAGGAGAAAAGGGGTTGTAAGTTCAAAATAGTACAGATTAAGAAGGAGGGGGAATGGGTGAAAAAAGGGGCCGAAAAGGCAGATGCACTTAACAACTACTTCTGCTCAGTTTTTACTAAAGAGAAAGTGGGGGAAATACCTAAGGTTGGGGAAAGGATAGGATTAGAGGGGGAGGGGTTGATGGACAGGTAAATCACAGAAGGCAGAGTGCTAGAGGGGTTAAGGGCACTGAGGGTGGACAAGGCACCGGGACTAGATGGCATACACCACAGGGTACTGAAAGAGTTGGCAGAGGTCCTGGCAGGCTCATTGACAGGCCTGTTTAATGCCTCTCTGGACTCAGGGTGTGTACCTCAGGATTGGAGGATGGCTCACATGGTTTCATTCCATAAGAGCGGTCCCAAAGACGAACCAAGGAACTATAGACCAGTGAGTCTCATGTCCATAGTGGGGAAACTGATGGAAACAATCCTGAAGGAGAGGCTGGTGACCCTGCTAGAGGTCAGTGGGGTGCAGGATAGTTAGCAGCATGGCTTTGTCAAGGGCAGATCCTACCAAACCAACCTAGTGGACTACTATGACTGGGTGACTAGAGAAATAGACAAAGGGCATGCAGTGGATGTCCTGTACCTGGACTTCAGTAAGGCATTCGACTAAGTGCCACATGGAAGGCTAGCATGTAAGTTGAGGGGCACAGGGCAGGGCAAAATTAGTGGGGTGGGATGGGTGAAGAACTGGCTGTAGGGATGGCAGCAGAGGGTAGTGGTGGGAGGAGGATTATCATCCCCAAGGACAATGACAAGAGGATTCCCACAGTGATCAGTGCTGGGGCCGGTGTTATTTGGGGTATTTATTGCAGACATCTCGGTAGGCATAAATAGCAAGATCAGTCCATTTGCAGATGACACCAAGATGGGAGCAGTGGTGGATGACCAAGGGGGTGGCAGGGATTGCAGGAAGATCTAACAAGACTGGAGACATGGTCTGACACCTGGCAACTTGGTTTCAATGCCATAAAATGCAAGGTGCTGCATTTTGAGGCAAAGAATCCAAAGAGGAGCTACCATCTGGGAGGTGCAGCTAGCTGTGACTGAGGAGGAGAAAGATCTGGGGGTGCTCATTATGGGAGCAATGAACAACTTGACTCAGTATAGAAAAGCAGCAGCAGTGGTCAACAAGATGCTGGGTTGTATTGCAAGGGGTATAACCTCTCGGAGTAGGGAGGTGATTCTGCCGTTATACAGATCGCTGGTCAGATCCCACCTGGAGTACTGCATTCAGTTGTGGTGCCCTTACCTAAAGAGGGACATTAGATTTCTGGCAGGGGTGCAATGCAGAGCAACAAAGATGATCCAGGGTCTGGGGGAGTTACCATATGAGGTTAGACTGAGGGAGTTGAACATGTACTCCCTGGAGGAGAGGAGGGACAGGGGGATATGGTTGAGACCTTTAAGTACATGGCAGGAATAAACAGGACAAGAACAGAGGGACTGTTCGGGGGGGTGGGGAGAGAAACTTGGGGTCATAATATGACATTGGAAGGTGGAAGGTTTAGGAGGAAAATGAGGAGGCACTTCTTTACAGAAAGGGTGGTAGCAGAGTGGAACACACTACTGGCAGAGGTGGTGGCCTGCAAAACAGTGGGATGCTTCAAGAGAGGCTGGGATAGGGCAAAAGGGAGGGTCATGGGAGGGGCAGCTGCAGAGTCGGGGTGCTAGCTGCAAAGTCGAGCAGACTCGATAGACCAAATGGCCTTTTTCTGCTGGCAGTTTCATATGTTCGTAAGTACAAACAATAAGTAAAACAATGTTACATAGACTCGTAAGTGCATAGAACAAAAGTTATGAGTAAATATTGCAATATTTCAAAGTTTACTCCTAGTTTCACTAATTTTCAACATTTTAACTCCAAACTTTCAACACAGCCATTTTTCCAGACCACCTCATAAATGTGGCAGGTGTCATTTTTTAAATCCTGGTTGAGCTGTGTTTTAGCACTTGTGGTGTGAGATGATGCTTTAGAAAATATACAATAAATGCCATGTTTATAAGGAGAGTCATAAAACAACTATATTGAAAATTTGGGATCAAAATAAAAAAAAAATGATAATTATTAAGAAACTTTGTGGGTAGTGTCAGTCTTCACCCCAGTGGGTATGCTTTGTAATCCTGTGCCAGTGAACTGAGTTCGAGGGTGAGCTCAGTGATTCAGCTACATGGGGTGAGGGTGCTGGGATGGTGCTGTTATGTGACACACCCCCGCCCAGGGAATGAAAGCTACAGAGTTGCTCGCATGGGTCTGTGTACCATATAGCACTGACAGCTCTTCTCTTGGCATAGGGCTGTGCACCTCTGCACCCATAGGTGGAAGAGGACCCCATGCATTGACTGACATATGGACTCTTTGCCCTGTGTGTCTGTATCTCCTGCCATATGGAAATGCAGGACCCTTGTGGGCCCTGTGCTTCCACAGCCCACCAGACAGCCTCATGAATTCTCAGCATCCATCACTGCACAGAAGTTCTACTGCCAAAGGTGGATGTGGTCTTCCCTTGGTACAGGGCCCAAAGAGCCCTGCATGTCTGTATCTGTTCACACAGGCCAGGACCTGTGTGAATGAGGATATGATTCCACTATGTCAATAAGAAAGGAAATTTCTTGCAAAAAATTTCATTAACGCACCGGTTAGGGTTTAAGTCAATGCCACACAAAAGTAGGGAAATGTGGCGCTAGAGTTTCCAACCTTAACTCCCAACCCCCATCCCCCAAGTAGCAAAAGGAAAACACATTAGGATTCTGGGTCTCTGGAGTTTTGGCGACTAAGTGGTGGGGTATTTGTTGGTGTTGTCAACCCTAGTGCCCTCCCCATTCCCTGAACAAACAACATCAGATGTGATCTCCTTTTTTCACGCAGGGCCCCCAGGGTCCTGCATGAAGAAAGCTACAGATTGTGTTGGCAACATATGGTGACACATACTTTGTCTACCTTTGAAGAGTATATCACTATAAGGCATTAGCTTGAAACTGTACCTTCTGCTTTGCACGGGAGGCTATGTGCTGGGAGGGGTGGTGAGCATTAGGGTTAACAACCTCATGAAAGACCCCCCATTGATTCACCAAGACTCTGGGACCAAAACCCTATTTTTTTCTGTTTCCTTTTGGGGGTGGAGATAGTGAGCTAGGGTTGGTTTACCCTAATGCCACATTTCCCTACTTTTGTGGCATTAACTTGAACCCTAACTGGTGCATTAACAAAGTTTTCTTTTACAAAGAATATATATATATATATATTCGATATACCATGGGCTGCATGAAAATACATGATTTATATTGAACAGCGGGTTATGACATCTACTGACCTCATGAGTGCCTTCATGCAGCCCATGGAATGTGCCATTTTACAATGCTGATTCTTATTGGTACAGTCCTGATTGTAAAATAATGTTTGTGGGCCTGGACAGAATGTTAGATATAAAGGAAGATTCTGCTCTGAACATTATCAAGCTGAAGTGGAAATATTCATTGTACTCTGAGCTGGAGTGGAAATAAAATATTTATTTTCATTCCATCTCCCCTGCCCATGAAAATAAATGCATTTATTTGTGACTGTTAATACCCACTGGCAATTTATTTTTTTAAGCTATAATACAGTGTTTGCCAGGAAAGACAGAGTAAGCAGAGGCTTGTTTCCAGGTGCATCCTTGGAACACTGTGAAGTCAAGTGACTTGCTCATGGTCACACAGCATGCAAGTGGTTTCAGTCAGATTCTTAACCAGTTCCCCAGGTTTGCAGCGCAGTGCTCTTAACCACTATGCTATACTGCCTCCTTCTGCAGTATGTATACTACAAAGGCATGCTGCATAAGTATGTGTGTGTTTGTGTGTGTTTATTTATTTATTTTATTTAGCTTTTGTTGACCGGGTAAGTGCACTAGACAAATCCTGCCTATTTTCAAGCACGACCCGGGGGAGGAGGATACAGATGAATGGCAACTGACCTTGAACCAGATTAAGCTGTTGGTGGTATTTTTAGTGAATGAGGGAAATTTGGCCAGGACACCAGGGAAATTCCCCTACTCTTTTCGATAAGTGCCATAGGATCTTTAACATCCACCTGAACTACCACCAATCCAGGCAGATGGGACCTCGGTTTAACGTCTCATCCGAAAGACGGCACCTCAGAAATGCAGCACCCCTCTCATGCTACATTACAGTGTCAGTACTGGGATATTAACCCAAGTGCCAGATGTGGGAACTGAACCCACAGCCCTCTGATCTCCCAGCCTCAGAGGTGAGTGTGCTACCTACTGAGCCACTGACACTGCATATATCACACACACACACATATATATATATATATATATATATATATATATATATATATATACACACACACACACATATATATATATATATATACACTGTTCATGTAAATATAAATAAATGTATATACATACTCTAAAATTAAACTGTGGTAATAATACATAATCCACATTAAAAATGAATTGTAAATGTGGGAGATTATACATTTTCTGAGCATGCATAGGCATCTAAACAAAAAATATGCAGCTGTTAGTTAAAACTTGTAATGGGTCATGAAACCGAGGTCTATATTGAGGCCATTATTTTTAGTGTCCAGAAGGTTAATAAATTTAAGCTCAGAAGCTCGTCTTTCTTGTGCATTTCTGAAGTGTTCTTTGAGAACTAGTACAGAGAGCTCAGATATGGAGTGATCAGACTGAGAGAAATACTATCCCATGGGTACTTCAGTCTTTTTCTCCTTTAAGTGTGCTTTATGGGTTCATTCAGATTTGAAGGGGTTGCTTGGTTTCACCCATGTAGCCTGCAAGTACTTTTGTATTTAAATAAATAAGTAGCACTCTGTGTTACTATGTGAGAAACCCAGGTACATGCCAGGAACCAGACTCCCTGCTTGGGGCTCATGAAGTCTTAGGATGTTTTGAAGAGGGGACATGTTATAACCTCAGACAGGAGGGACATGACTGCCCACCATACTAGCACTGCCTCAAGAAGAAGTTACAACAACACTTATTTTATGTCACAAGTGGTCACAAGGATGTCAATTATCCCCAGCAGATCACTACGGAAGGGTGGTCTCTTGGTAAGAAGGAGGGAGGAACTTATAAGAGGATATCAATCAAGGCTGGCCAGCAGGATGACAGCAACCAAGCCATGTCTCATAGGCCGAATGATAGTGTTCTCAACATCTGATACATCATCACGTCTTCTACAGCAAAAGGTCTGTCTGCAGTAACTCAACATTATGGTATCTCAGGAGAAAGACAACAACATGTAGAATCCTGTGCCATCTACCATGCCTCAAAATCCTGACATGACAAGTCATTCTGGAACAAGACTCCCACCAGCTCCAAACATTTACACCAGATCGGACCATCAAGAGAGAGAGAACTCCAGTAAGCATCACTCCCCCTCATGAATCAAGTAAAAGTAAGTGTTTATCAATGACTGCAAGCCCACTGTCAAATAAACTCCCTAGCTAACATCTCACATTTGGCAAGAGACTAAACGGGTTGGGAGCAACATTTTACCTGGGGAGAGCTGCAGGTTGATCGAGTGGGTAATGTGTATGTATGTTTTGCTAACAATTGTGTAAACTATCATCATCGGGACTGGCTATATGTCAAGCTGAAACTGAGACAGTGTGCTGAGATTACAAGATGGCCACCTGAGGGAACGGACGTGGGTGAGTAGCTAAGCTGTCCTGACAAACACATTGGACTACATTGAAGTGGATTCATTACAATGCATATAAATTTCACTTCAGAATACTGTTTGAACTTCATTTGGCATACAGAACCATCAACAGAGCAACAGAGATTATTCACCACTGAAATTGTACAAAGCCTTGGGGCATTGTCAGCCCACCTACGAACTTTAAAAGAACACTCTGCCCGCCATGCAGAGACATACCAGAAAGAAGGACACAACACTGGAATACACTACAGAAAAAACCCAACAAGAAGAAGGAAGAAGAAAAAAGAGATCAAGACCTATTTAATGAATTATCAACTTCAGCTGCAACAAACATTGCTAATTCAGAGTCCATAGCAGTTCCATTGGATACCATGAACTCTACCGCTAAAACAGCCCCATCACCACCAGCTATCATGCTCACTTCTCTACCTGGGATTATTTCACCACTATCGGTAACTCCAATAAAACAACATTTATAAACTGTACCTGCCAATAGAATAGAGATGCACCCGGATAAGGTGGACTGGGCAGAAATGAAAACCCTGGGAGATCCTTTGACCGGGACCAGAGACAAGGAAGCTGGACCACCAGAGGAGGACAGCATGGAGGAGATTCAGCTAATCAAGGACACGGATGCTATGGATTCTACTGGACATGCAGGGGAACAGAATATGAATCTACCTACAATACATGACATGGAGCCAAGCAAGGAACTGGAGGCTAATGCAGCTGAAATGAGAAAAACTGAAGATAAATGGAACCAAATGATATCCGACACATGAAGTTTGAAAGCCAGCTCAGCCACCACAGCCTCATCAAACAAGGAGGTAGGACATACGGATTTGTTGAGCTATGAACATGGGATGTTTATGGGTGAAACAGCCTATAAAAGGGCCCCTACTACTACTATTAAAGTCCACACAAACCCACTAGCACAAACTACACTGAACCCAAATAAGCCTAACATGAATCCTGAAGGAAAAGAATCAACTGATAGTGTTCTAGGTTTACAGCCAGTTCCCATTCAGCTGGCAGACATGAATAAAGAACAATTACAGGACAGTGATTGTGGGATAGGTTCAGATCCTTCAGACCAGCTGAAAGTATTAGCCACAGATAAACCCCCCACTACCTCAGAAAAACAAAATGCCTCTTCATTGTTCAAAAAGGAAGTCTTGGCATGTATTAACTAAATTCAGCAGTCATTGGGTCAGCTTACTAATGCAGTAACAGGTATTAGTTCTAAACTGAAAGCTTTAACAGTTCAAACCTCAGAGGCTGAGACTTGAGTGGGGGCTTTAGAAGAGGATGTTAGACCCTAACAGAACATAGTTTCTTTGCATTCAAATCAACTGGCCATTTTAACAAAAAAGATACAGGAACAAGAAGACAGATCTCATTGGGGTAATTTAAAGCTGGAATGTATACCTGAGGATGCTGAAGGTAGAAGTGACATAGTACCCTACTTTGAAGAACTGATTACCATAGCAGCCAGCCGGCCATACCCAGAACAAAACATCCAGCTAGATTGTGCACACAGAAGTGCAGCTGCAAAAAAATCTGCTAACTCAGACTATCCATGGTTTGTATACATGAAACCACACAATTTTCAAAACAAGGCATTTCTTCTGCAGAAAGCCCGAATGGACAACGGAATGTATGCAAAAAGCAATAAAATTCCAAGTTTTCCTTAACTTTAGTACTGAAACCCTGGCAGACAAAAAATCATTCAACTCTGTCATGACTATTTTAAGGGAAAAAAGTATAAGATATGCGCTGTTACCACCTGCAAAATTAAGATTTTTCTGAAAGTGCCAAATGTGATATTTTACTGACCCCAAAGAGACAGAGGCTTTGATTCTAAAGGACTGTCCAACCAGTCCTACACCATCAAATTCATCTTTAGACTTTACTTCAAACCTCAACTCTAACCCGTTTGAACATACCTTTGCAGCAGATTTTGCTTTTGAAAAACTCCTTTACGTCTCTGACCCTTGCTGTACCATGGACTGATATATCATCCAAAATTCCTATATGTTCTAATTCCTAAATGAGACCCCAGCTACTTGAATAATGAGACAATTATACATGACCTATATGTTCTAGTATAAGAGGGGAAAAAGTCAAATTGGGAGCAGGCTGGGAAGGGGGATGGAAAGGAAAAGGGGGGACAAAAAAAATGAAGGTGTAAGTAGGGGATGAGAATGAACTATAGACACATAGGCTAAGTATAAATGAATACTTGAGGTGATTTCAAGGCAAAGCCATACAGATAAATAGTAATAATGTAATCTATGATCTCCATAATGGACTAAATGATTATTTCTTTTTTAGATCTTCTGTTTTCTTTTTCAGATCTTTCCCGAGAGAGGTTAAGGTGCACTGGGATGTGGTGGCGCTAAGACACTTTTTTTCTTTCTCCTATTACTTACATCTATTATTTAGCCAATCTATTTCACAATATAATAAATGTGAAAGGAGAGGCAGGGCTTACCGCACACTCCATTTAAGAGGGACCTAGGCTGCCTTGTATAGTTGTAAATAGGTCAGGGATAGGGGGTGAGAAGGGTGGAGGCGAGGGCATCAAGAGAGGAAGGTTTGGGAAGGGGAGGGATTTAACTGTATTAAATATGAAGCACACCCGAATGATGAATGCCCATTAGGGTCAGGTTTTAAAGTGGAAATTGGATAGTAGCAGGAGACAATGTTCTTCATATAAAGTACTAAAGTCTGAATATAGGAAGATGCAAAATAAAAATACTATGCCAAGGTTTGAGTATAACATGCTTTTTGTTAAAGTAGTAAATACTGAGCCTGTTAAAATTTGCTACGAATACCAACAATCATGGATTGTGAAATATTAATTTGGAGCATTAGGGGTCTGCAAACCAGGGTTAAAGCAAATCCAATTTTTAGGTGCATTGATAGGAAAAGAGCAAATATTATATTACAAGAGACTCACTTTACAATAGCAGATGTGTCATTCCTTTCCAAAAAATGAGGAGATTGTCATGTAGCTAACTATACTAGTACATCATGAGGAATAGCTATTTTCATTAACACAAATTCACCGTTTTCATTTGGAAAGTCAATCAACAACCAAGCAGGTAGATATATTATAATAGAAATCATCAGCACTGGTACATCATTTACTCTAGTTAATATATACAGACCCAATGGTAGGGACCCTAAATTCTTTACAGATCTCTTTCTCAATATAGACACCTTTAACAGCCCATATATTTTGGGAGGAGTTTTCAACCTAGCCATGAATTTCAGGTTAGATAAGTTTTCCTCATAAAGGGATAATATGGCCACAGAATGGAAAAATTTAAGGAACTTTATGGTAGATTTAGGGTTAGAAAAACTCCTGGAGGAAAACTCATTGCATAACTCAAATGTACTCTTTCTTTTACCCATCTTACCAATGTTATACTAGGATATACTTTTTTTCTTATTTCACATACATTAAGTAACTATGTTAAGAACATACAATATAATAATATTCACATTTCAGATCTTGCACCAGTACAGTTGTCAATAAAAATGATCAATATCCCCAGGCCCTGGACCTGGACTTTGGATAATTCATATTTAAAAGATAAAACATTTTCAGAATATTTACAGTCTGTTACAAAAGATTATTTTCAGCTAAATGCTGGTTCAGAAACCGCACCAGAAAACAGATAGGAGGCTTTTAAGACCATGGTAAGAGGGGCAATAATAAGGCATAGTTCATTTATCAAAAAAACTGTTAAACAAAAACTCATGAATGCAGAAAATGAGTTAAATAGATTAGAACAAAAACATATGTCTGCTCTTGACACCCAAGTTTTTCAATAACTTCTATTGCTAGGGATACATATATTAAAATCTCATAATTACAGGCAGAAAGAAACATCCTACAGACACAAGCTAAATATTATATGTTAAGGGATAAATTGGATAAAGTCTTAGCCCTACAGTTATAGAAAGAAAAACAAGCTCATGTGATTTTGGCCGTTAGAGACAAACAAGACAAATTAATTACTGACCCAGTACAAATAAATCTAACTTTTGTTCAGTTCTATAAAAATTTATACACAACAGAAATACCTAAATTCCCTCAAGCTATAAATAATTTCTTTGCTCAGATAATGCTACCCACACTTCCACAACTTGACATGCAGAAGGTAGACATACTCAAATCAATAGAGGAGATCCTACATGCTATTAAAAACTTAACCCCAGGTAAGGCCCCAGGTACAGATGGATTCTCCACAGACTTACAAACAATACTCAGAGTTAAATGTATACTATACTGGATTTATACTACTCTTTTAGATTAGGAACTTTGCTAACATTATTCTATTAAGCCAAAATTGTTGTGTTTCCTAAAAAGGATAAAAACGCGGAATTAATATCTTCATACAGACCAATCTCATTTTTAAACACATATATGAAGATATTTACAAACATACTATCTGAACAATTAGAGTAAGTAATCCATAACCTCATTCAACCTAATCAAAATGGATTTATTAAAAATAGAAAACCTGGAGCCAATACCAGGAAACTTATAAACCTGATAGATAAGTGTCAAGATCAATAAGCTCTAATAATGGCCTTGAATGCTGAAAAGGCATTTGATCAGGCTGAATTGGACTTCCTTTTACAGACTTTAAGGTATCCCATCATAAGAGCACTGGGGAATGGACGCCTGCAATAACAGCAACCCACACCCCAGCGCATTTCAGGGATAGCTACTGGAGGGAAGGATGGCCAGATTGAGGGTGTGGGCAACTATACTGACAGGATGTAGCCATACATACATGTGTGTGTGGGGGGTGGGAGTGGGCACGCATAGTGAGAGATGTGAGGGGTGGTGCCACAGTGGGTTGCCGAGCTGGCCCTGTGGTGTGGTGGGTGGGTTGGTGACGTCGGTCAGCAGGGTACTGGGTTTGGGTCCGGGTGCTAGTGCATTTTTTTTGCACCCAGCCTGAGCCTTTTTTTTTATGTTTTCACCCCCTCTAACATGCACACCCCTGGAGTTGAGAATCCTTTAGTAGGGGGGTGTGGATGGTGCAGCTCTTCACAGAAAACATTTAAAAACTAAGTCCCCTGTGCCCTTTTGCTGTGTGCCAGGGTATCAGAGTGCCAAAATACATTTTTGGCACTCTTGACTTCTGCATAACAGCAATCACCTTTAGGCTTTCACTGTTACCACATAGAATCGACTTTAAATAACTTTGGTTTCAGGTCCTCATTTGTTAGTTGGATAAAAATACTATATCATTCTCCCACAGCAAAGATACAAACTAATAGTAATATTTCAGATGCGTTTCCATTATTAAGAGGCATGAGACAGGGCTGCCCCCATCTCCATTGTTGTTTGCATTAATAGTTGAGCCTCTGGCAGTGGCTATCTGCAACACTGAGGAAATACTGGGTATTAGGATTGGTAGTGATGAACATAAAATTAGTTTATATGCAGATGACACCCTGATATATTTAATAGATCTGGAAAAATCACTACCACCACTCTTATCACTAATTAATAGGTTTGGTGAAGCATCAAGGTATAAAATTAATATGATGAAAACTGAGATGTTATATTTAAAAGCTGTACCAAACTCAAAGATAAACATACAATATCAGGATGTATTAACAGACAAAAGTAAGTATTTATGGATAACAGTATTCAAACATACAGAACAACTGTGTGAATTAAACTATCCACCCCTTATGCATAATATTCAAAAAGATTTAGAAAAATGGATGAAACTCCCCCTTACACTTATTGGTTGGGGTAATGCAGTTAAAATGAATATATTGCTTCATTTGTTATTCCTTTTTCAGGCACTGCCAATAATCCTACCCAACAAATTCTTCAAAGACCAAGACTGAGAGGTTTTACAATTCATCTGGAATGAAAAAAAAAAGATTAAAAAAAAACTCATATTACCAAAAATACAAGGAGGGGGTCTATCTTTGCCAAATTTTAAACATTATTATCTGGCAGCCCAAATATCCCAAATTATAGACTGGTTGAAGGGGACCCCACCAAGAGCCTATCTACTGAACAATTTTCCCATAAGTATCATAACCTAATATGTAGCCTGTATGCACAATATATAATGAAAATAAATCTTCCTGAAACAAATTAGTTACAATATACACCACTTGTGTGAGTTGGAAACAAATTCATAAAATCATAGGATGGAAAGATACCATTTCATATTATACCCCCATCTACCATAACTTTTGATTCAGGCCATCAACTATAGACTCAGTGTACCAAAAATAGGAAGAATAGGGCATTAGGTCTATACATGATCTCTTTGGTGGTAACCTGCTATTGTCATTCAATCAAAATACAAAACAAATACAATATCCCAACCTACCATTTCTTCAGATACCTACAAATCCATGACTATATTACAAAGTCAGGATTTATCCAGGCCTATTCACAATTAGAAAATATAATGTTAAATGAAGATCATAATATCAAACCCCTGTCAACTATATACAACCTATTGCAGAATGCATCAGCATTCAGTGTAGCCACCTTGAAAGCAAAATGGGAACAACATCTAGGAATAAGTATCACAGAAGAATAGAACAAAATTATATCATACCCCCATAATGAATTTTACTTCTCAAAACTCTAGCAGATTCAATTTAATATACTCCACGGGACCTACCTGACACCAGCCACACTACATAAAATTAACTGAATTTAGAGAAAAAACGTCCAAGATGCCAAGATAACCAAGGTTCCTTTATTCACATGTTTTTAACATTTAAACAGCTAACTAAGTTTTGGGACATCATTTTTGAGGTTATAGGAAGGGCAATGGATAGGAAACCAAAAAAAGATTTGCTTACTGTTTAATTGGGACATAAGCTAAAACAGCACAAGCAAGCAGACACTTACTTGAAATTATTTTCATTGGCCTATCTAGCAGCAAAGAAATGTATTCTGATGGTTTGGAAAGATAGCAGCCCACCCTCGATTAGGACTTGGTTTAGCCTAATGATCGATTTGTACACTCTAGAAAGGATACATTACTTTAAGAATGATAAAACAGAAATCTTTCATACTATATGGGACCTTTTCTTGGAGATTAAAATTATAAAAATATAGGACTTAGAAGAGCAAACTCCTATATACCTGTATATATATATATATATATATATATATACACACTGTGTATATATATATATATATATATATATATATATATATACACACACTGTGTATATATATATATATATATATATATATATATATATACACACAAAACCATGCTATGTTATGACTAATTAGGAACAGGCTCTGGATTTGATACGATTAAAATAATTAAGAACTACTACTGTATGCAACTGTATGTAATTACAACACTAGCTACATGGACATTTTTTATTTATCTATTTATTGAAATGTTTCACCAGGAAGGCACGCTGAGCAACAAGTTGTTCATCTCCTGGTGTGACCTGGAGGGTAGGGGACAATGGAATAGAATACAGAGAAATGTTACAATGTTGGAATACAGTTTGCTTACTTGCATACAATGAGAACAGGAGAGATTACAGGTGGATAACATTGACCAACAATGCAGCAGTTAAGTATAGTAGATATGTAGACACATATAGTAAATTGGCAACAGTTGATGACAATTGGTAACACTGGAACACATATAATAACTTGGCAACAGTATGTAGCACTAGATGCTAAGGTGACCCAATAGTAATTGGTAACCATTAGTGTAACATAGATATACAAGATTGACAGTGATTGGAGTTAAGAGAAGAAGAATGGAAGGAGGGAATGAAAAATTGCAGGGGGTAGAATGGAAGAAGGGAAAGGAAACTTATGGATAGACGCAGACAGAACATGATGTTCGAGGAAAACAGAGACAACAGGGTGGACTAAAGTGCATATAAGAGGGGTATGGGGTAGGTTATAAGTGCTTCATTGAGTGTAGGGGTAGGCCAGTGTTAGGCTATGTTAACTGGAAGGGGGGTAGGAGAAGAGAAGAGGTAGAGTGTGGCAGGGTGATGAGAGAGAGGTATTGTAGGTGGGGGGTATCCAAGGGGAAAGGGAGGAGTTAAAATTCAACAGTGTCCTGTTATCCCTATCTGGGCAGGGCAGTGGACAGCCCTACTGGTGGGACACCATTTATAGGTGACTAGAGTTATTTATATATAGTGATGCGAGAGGGGGGGTGTTGGGGGAGGGATGTTGTGGGACAGGGTAGCAGAGGTCAACTATAGTGGGGGGGTAGTACCCTACCAGTGTGCTGGGTGACCCTGCCTGCGCAAGGCAGTGATCTAGCAGTGACTTATGGGGGTGCAGTAAAAGGAGAAATAGGGGAAAGGGGGTAAAGTTGTTGCCCACCTGCACAAGGCAGTGATCAAGGTCACAGGAGGGAGATAGATTAAGGATAGAGAAAGAAGGGGGAGGAACACTTTAGGAGGAGGGAGCATAGGGGTCAAAGAGGAGCATGATCAGAGGGAAATAGGAGTGATGGGGGAGTAAGCATATGAGCCTAAGCAGAGGTCAACTATAGTAGGGGGGGTAGTACCCTACCAGTGTGCTGGGTGACCCTGCCTGCACAAGGCAGTGATCTAGCAGTGACTGAGTGGGTGCAGTAAAAAGAGAAATAGGGAAAAGGGGGTAAGTTGTTGTCCACCGTGTGCTATGGATCCTGCCTGCACAAGGAAGTGGAGGAACATTTTAGTAGGAGGGAGAGTAGGGGACAAGAAGGAGCACAATCATAGGGAAATAGGAGTGGTGGAGAGTAGGCATATGGCAATATGGCTTAGGGGAGATGGCAGGGGGATTAGGGAGGGTCATGGCAGGCACAGGAAAGGGCAAGGAAGTTCTTGAGGTCAGGGTTAATGGAGTAGCAAGAGGATGAGTGGTGAATTTGAAGGGGAAGTGAATTCCAGATTTTTGGGAGACAATAAGAATAACCCGATTGGCCAAGAAGGGTGGAGTGGCTTGGGGCCACCAGAGTTCATGAGTCAGTAGATCTTAGGGAGTGTAAAGGGGGGTGTGGTTGTAAAGGCAGGGGAGAGATAAGAGGGAAGATCACCCAGCCAGTGCTTGGAGGTGAATTTTGCACAGTGAGAGAGATGTCAGTTTGTCAGGGAGGGGAAGGATAGGGCATGGTAGAGATCACAATGATGAGTGCAGAGGGGGCATCAAGGGCAAAACGTCAAAAGCAGTTGAAGAGGGTATCTAGTCTGGCCAGGAAGGACTTTGGGGAAGCACCATAGACTATGTCACAGTAGTCAAAGATGGGTAGGATCATCTTCTGGACAATCTCACGCCTAGCCGTGGGTAGGGTGCAGGCACGGTTCCTGAATAAGGCACCGAGCTTGAGACACAATTTATTCTGAATGGCATTGATATGACCAGAGAAGGTCAGGTGTTGGTCCAGCCAGACACCTGAATGCCTGAAGGAGGATGTGTCCTCGAGTAAAGTCCCATCAAGGGTGAGGAAGGAGGGTAGAGAGGGAAACCTGGTAAGTCTCTGCCTGGTGCTGAAGGTCATGGAGACTGTTTTTTGGGCATTGAGAGATAGTTGGTGGTTTGCAAACCAGCACTGAACTTTGTCGAAGTAGTGCTACAAGTTGGATGAAACCTCAGTGGGGCAGGAGCCAGATGCATACAAGACTGTATCATCAGCATACATGTGAATGAAGGAGAATGGAGATCAGGAGGACAAAAGATCATTTAGAAAAATAGAGAATAGTATTTGGCCTAACACTGCTCCCTGGGGGATGCCAGTTCTTATCGGAAGGGGTGGGGAAATTATGTCAGAGATCTTGACTGATTGGGTTCTGCCAGTGAGGTATGCCTTGAACCAGTCTGTGGCTAAGTGGGATAGCCCAGCTGTTGATAGGGTGTCAAGGAGAAGGGAGTGGAAAACTGTGTCAAAGGCTTTGGCCAGATCGACAAAAATAGCTGAGGTGATTTGGCCAATGTTCATCTTAATTATATCCCTCAAGTTTTGGTATACTTTGATTGTTTTGTTTCTTTTGTTTCTTATTTTTTATTCTCTATCATTTCTTGTATTATGAGTACATCCAGCTGTTTTATACATTCTTACTTACCTTAATAAAAAATAAAAATAAAAAAAGCTCAGATTGAGACTTTTGTACCAAGGGTATCAGCTAAAGGAACTCTTCAAAGAACATACCTTTCAATAAACCCTTCCCCCCTTTCAGGGGAAGCCAAAACACTGTCAGCAATGTCATGTTCTTCTAACAAGAGTGTACTAGTACAAATGCATTTGAAAGAGACTGTTGCTTAATTACTTGCTAATTGCTTATATTCATCTTTTTTCTTTTCAAGTCTGTTACTTAAAATAAAACCCACTGAATGGTATTATAGATTGAGGGAGTGCTCCCAACCTACTGGAGAGCTCCTTTCCTCTGCGCATGTGACACTCTTATTCTGTGAAGAGTATCTCATGCACAGATGCCCTGGAAATGGACATGTTCTGGGACAGTTTTTTTAAAATAATATATTATTGATCAAGCTCGATCAATAATATGGTAATACCACTACTGAGATCACTCTTACACTTGTAAGAGTGGTCCCACTTTCAATCTCAGGGTAACAGAACCTCTCAGCTTCGATTCTCGGTTCTCATACCCTAAGAATGCATGTGAGACCACTCTTACAAGCGTAAGAGTGGTCTCTGTGGCAGTATTAACATACATAGTATGTTTATTTTATCTGCTTACTTGTGAAACTCATGACATTGTGAGATTTATGTGAGGTCCCCTACATTGGGATTAAGATTTGTTCTTGAGCTAGATAAAGGTTTCCTCCCACACATTTGGCTTCCAAGTTTGAGTTTGGGTGACTAAAACTGGGTCATGACGCTCACAGCATTACCCATATAATAAATTGTACTTATAGTAATGCACCAATGTTGATTGGTTTACTTAACATAGAGGCGAAAGTGGAGGACTAAAGACTCCACCATAGGAGTTATGAGAATGCCAGACTATGGTATTAGCATTCCGAAATCCATACCAGGTTCTAGTTACTCATTTATTGGGGGGAGTGGAGCCCCCATATTAAAAAAACAAAACAGCTAAATATCAATTGGTTTTGTTAGAAATAAGGGGCTCTGCCCCCACACCCCCTGATTTGTTTATTTTTTTACTTAGGTAGCGGGTCAGTTCTCTCCACTCAAGCACAGTAGCATGGCATAGCATAGCACAGTACATGCATTTACTAACTGTCAGTAGTACAACCAAAGAACTACAGTAATAGACATGGGGCACGAGTCCTGCAGGACTGGCTGTATAGCGGTAGACTAAACTAGTGAGGCCCTCAGTCTACCACTTATGCCAGCTAAGTAACAGTAATCTAAGGTCCAAGTGGACTCTGTGTTCCTTATGTCCAAGCCCCTTGCCTCATTAGCAGGGATGATAACTATGCTATGTAAACATGTACCAGTTTGTAGAGATTCCTTACGCACTGTACAGCCTATGGTACCCAGAGATTCCTTTGGTAAGCAGACCTATGTCCAGGCTTGACTGAAGGCCTGTGCTGTCTTCATGTCTACAGTCTCTGCTGGTGGACCATTCTATAAGTTAACCACACTCTGTGAGAAAAAGTGGCCCCTAATGTTAACCCTAAATTCATCACCCATGAGCTTCTGGGCATCTCCCAGCGTCCCACTGCACGACACCAGATCAAACACCTCAAACTGTTTAATCTTACTATCATTACGCCAGAGTATGTAAAAGACAAAGATCATGTCCCTTCAGCCTCCTTTTCTCCAGGGGAACATGTTATGGGCCTCCAGCCTCTCCACAGAGTTTTTGTCCCCCATACTGCCAATCATTTGGGTGGTCCAGTGTTGCACCCTTTTAACAGCCTCAGTGTCTGTGTTGAGGAGCCCAAATCTGCATGCACTACTCCAGGTGGGGTCTGACCAGAGCCTGGTAAAGTTACAGGATTTATGCCCTCCCTTTTAAAGCAACCCAGCATTCTGCTGGCTCTCTGGACTATGGCCATGTACTGATTGTCGTGCTACTTGTTTATTATGAACCCCAGGTCTGTTTCATTCTCGACTGCAGCAATGGGAGCCCCACACAGTGCATGGAGTCCTACCTCTGGTTTTCCTTCCTAAGTGCAGCACCTTGCATTTGGGTGCATTGACTCTGAGGCTCGAGGAGTTAGACCAATTGCCCCACTTGCTAGGTCCTTATGATGTTAGACCCCCTCCTCAAGGGAGTCCACCACCCTGCCCAACTTGGTGTCATCCTGTGGCAATTCCTCTCCAGAACTGTGGGGCCATTAACTATCCTGAGTCACTCAAGCAACAGGTGCATACTAGTGGTCATGGACTATGCAAGCAGATACCCAGAGGATGTGGTCCTATCCTCTACACAGGCAAGGAAGGTAGATGAAGAACTCTTTAGATAGTCAGACAAGTGAGATTTCCCTAGAGGACTGTGTCTGACAAGACACAACTTGTTTTTCAGAACTGATGACAAGTCTGTGGGAGAAGTGTGGGGGTGTGGCAAATCAAGGCCTTCCCATATTGACCTAAGACTAATTGCTTGGTTGTACGTTTATATGCCATGTTATGCCAAGTTATAAACAATGCTAAGAGCATTTGCCAACCAACAGGAATGGGAGTGGGACAAGAATTTATCCTCATGTTTTATTCACATTTAGTAAAGTCCCACAGGGGTCCACATGGTTTTCACCCATGGACCTCTTGTTTGGTCACAGGGGCATGGGCCCCTAGATCTGGTAAGAGATGAATAAGAGGGTAAGCTTGCTTCCTAGGGGAATCTGTTTTAGAGTAGGTCCAAGGTCATTGCTCTAGGAATACATGGAGCTCACCCAAGAACACAGTAGCTGCACAACAAAGACAGAAAATGTGTTACAACCTCGGGCCACATTGTCGGAGAACAGGGTAAGACAACACATGATGATGCTCATCCTGGTCCAACAAATTCAAGTAAGGAAAATAAATGCGGTACATTCCACTGTGAAGCTGTCCGATAGGAGACAATATGGGCCCAATTTTAGAAGCCCCCAGCACCAGCTGCAACTTGTCGCAAAGCAGGGGACTGCGTCAGATGCAGGTGCAGCAAATGCAAACTGTGCTATTTTAGAAAGTTTGTGATTTGTGGCAAACTTTCTAGATTAGCTGCAACCTGCAGCCTACCCCAAAAATAGTGGCGCACTTGGAGGGCTAGGCAAGAGCCCTGGATGCAGCACCAGACAAGTGCGTGGGGGGAAGCAGCTGAGGTGCCCCAAGGAGCACCATGCCCAGAACCTGGGCACAAAAGGAGCAGTCACTGCAAGGCCAAGGCATGGGTGGGTTGCCACCGTGGGGCAGTGTCCCCATACAGTCCAGGTGACTGTGTCTGCTCCTGTGTGATCCCTGCCCTGGAAAACTCATATGAACCCCTGCCAATCCCCGATACAGTTATAGTGCAACTGCCCCAACCCCCATTTAGCCCCTTTCTCCCCTGCTTTTCAAACAAACAAAGCAGCACAGTACCAGCCCCCCCCATGAGGATGATGTGCCCAGATACATGCCAGCAGCACCTGGTGGTCTAGTGGCCTCCCACCCTCCCCACCCTGGCAGGCAGTGATCAACCACCCCGCTACCCCCATCCCGACCCTGACCTGCTTCTGTGACTGGCACATCCTCCCTCACACCACCACAGAATGCATTATATGACTAATGTATAACACTATACAATACTTGCATAATGCATTCTGCGACTGGCTGCGGTGGTGTGAAGAGGGAAGTGCCAGCTGCAGAACTGTGTCAGGACAGGGGCAGGAGAGGGGTGGTTATGCAGTGCCTGACCAGGTGGGGGGGCCACTACACCACTGGGTCCTATTACTGCTCTGTTGTTGGGTGAGATCATGGATTGGGGGCACTACTGGCTGAGGCAGGTTTGCCAGCATAAGCAGGAATGATCTGGGATCACTGGGGGATCCACTACACCACCAGGGATGGGGGCACTGGACTACTTGTGCATGTCCACTTCCAGTAGGGGTGGCAGTTTGTTGCAGATCACTGCAACTGCACACATGCCACAGCACTGCTGCTAATGCCCTCTGGCACCCACTAGCCAGTACATTGTTTTGGAATTCTTGTTCTCATCTAGTAATTCTAATATTCAAAGAAAAAGAATGAATTCATTCACAAATCTGGACTGCCTTGTACGGTATGGGCTGCACGCCCATTGGCTCTTGCTCTGCACCAATGGGCGTGCAGCCCTACCGGGCAGTCAGTCGGCAGTCAGCAGGGTGGCAGGCGGGAGAGATGCTGCCGCCCGCCGGCTGCGGGGGAGCGGGTGGTGGGGCTTCATGGATGGGTGGGGTGGGGGACACTAGATCACCAGGGATGTGGTCTTGGGGGTGTGCAAACTACTGCAGCCCACGATCGGGCTTATCGGTCCACTGGACCACCAGGATATGTTGGGAGGAGGGTTGTAAACTGATGCAGCCTGTGATCGGGCTTATCGGTCCACTGGACCACCAGGGATACGTGCAGGAGGAGGGGGTTGTAAACTGATGCAGCCCACGATCGGGCTTATCGGTCCACTGGACCACCAGGGATATGTTCGGGGGACACTTTGCTGCCCGATAGGGCTGGTTGGGGAGTGATTTAAACTTATGCCCATGATCGGGCCAGTCGGGGAGGAGGACTTTTCTGCTTTTGCCCGTGATCGGGCCAGTGGGGTGGGGGGGGGGATGTTTTACACTTTTGCCCATGATCGGGCTGCAGGGGGGCACAGGGGGTAGGTTGAGGGCCAGCCACAGGTGGCAGCTGCTGTGTTACGCCCTGCAATGTGGCAGCTCACCTGTGGGTGGCCCTCGACTTGATCCTTTTTTTTTGGCTCAAAGTTGTGCAGGCGCAGGTTGGGAGTTGCACCTGCACAACTCTGCACAGCCCAGCAGAATATTGGGCTGTGCAGTTTATGCATGGTTCCTCCCCCTCCAGTTCAGCATGCATTCATTTGCATTGCGCTGTTGCTCAGCATGTTTTCAGTGGCACAGCTGCCTCCTGCTGAATATCGCAGAATGGCGCAATTTCGGATGCGCATGGCGCAACCCTTTTGAATATCTGGGCCAAATGGTATACAATTAGGTTGACTGTTTGAGCTAGCAGATTAGACCAATTTGACATTCATTTTGTTTACTGCATTGTGCAGGGGTTGTGAAGACAAGGGGGTTAGGAGCAGATGGGGTAGGGAAGTAGCTGAAGTTGCTGTTTGATAGAAGAATGTGAGGGAGAGTTCCTTAGTTGAGGAGTTTATTTATTCCATATGGAAGGGAATCTGTAGGAGAATGTGGATTTGCCAGCTGACGAAGATGGTTGGAGAAGAGAGAAAGAGCAGTTGTCCCTGGTATGAAGGGTATAGGGTGATGGGCTAGCTGGAAATAGCATATCTGAGAGGTATGAGAGTAGCAGGCAGAACCAGAATTTGGATATTAGAGAGATCAAGTGGATGTAACAGTAGTGGGACAGGGGGACAGGGGTAAGTTGTTGAGGGAGATATAAAGAGAACAATGGTGCATTCTAAGGGGGGAGTTAGTAGCCAAGCGGCAGAAGGCACCTATTGTAGCATCAATAAAGATTAAGATAAAGCACAAATTACTAACACTATGTTGTGAAACTTCTCTAACAGAAAAACGCTAAAGTCACTTGACAGTAAAATAAACTACACTAGGAGAAACATGAAGAACACACAGAGACAGAAAAATCCCAGTGTGGTACAACACACCTCTAGACAGTTAAGAGTGAACAACACACATTAATTTAGCAAACAAAAGTTATATAGTTAATGTTTGTTGTCTGGGTTCAGTATGAGCATACTCTATTAAAACAGCACAAGATTACAAGCTTACTAAATTTAACAGATTACTTAGAAGTTCAAATCGCAGTAGCATGAATAATTATATATAGCCATTGTGACAAAATTACAGCCATGGCTTCTTTTGGTACATGTTCCTAAGGGAGGACTGTATTCTAATCAAAAAGTGTCTCCCTTTCCCCAAGCAAGTAAGAAAAGATAATAGGGAAGCAGCAAATGCCTAGGTAAACTTACACCTGATTAAAAAGCTATCATAACGTAAATTTAAATGCTCTCTCATTAACAATAATAAATCAGATTAGATTTGCAGAGGCTGAATTGTGTTTATTTTGGTTAGTGCATGCTCTTTTCTGGGTCTATTATCAAGACTGGTCACCAAGTGCCACCTCTCTGAGGGTCACAGAGTGGACATTCAAGATCTGTATTGCTAGTCAACCTACTTACTGAAATAGCCTAACAGGCTGATATATCTGCTGCTGTTATATAACCATACTGTTTCCTCCTGTTTTACAGACATCACTGAAGAGAAGCGTCTGCAGGTTCATCACTGACTTTACTTCTTGTTTTGTATGTAGATGCCAAAAAATAAATCATACTCGAATAAAACAGAAAAAAACTAAACAAATGTGCTGCCCCACCAAGCATAAAACTCATGAGGAGGCTGGAGAAAACAATAGGAAACAGGCTATCACCCCAATAATAATGTGTATTTACTGCAAGAGTAACTTAGGAAAGTTATTTACCTGACAAAAAGAGAGTAAATGAAAAATGTTGTCAAACTGGCATTTGGTAAAAACAGCAGCAGTCTCAGAGTAACCTCTGAGTATCATTTTGGGGGACTGGATGAAGTCAATTAATACTGTACAAGGTGAAAATGCCATTTCAATAATAGTGCTGTCAAAACAGTGCTTCAAAAACCACATCTGTCTTGACAGTGACATGAGTAGCATAGCACAAGTCAGTTACTGCTACCCCTGGAGCTGTCATGGCAGATGGGAAGAAGGAGTCAAGGAGCTAGAAGTGAGGTGTCTAGTTAAGCTGCTCCCATGGTGATGAGGCTAAAGCACTGGCGCCTAGAGCAAAGGAGACCCAGAGACTGGGGTTCTATTCCTCATCTCCCAGTTGTTATATTGTCTTTGTTTTTCCATTCCCGGTTTTTATATTTACTAAGTTTTCCGTCCCCCCCCCCAAAGTTTTAGTTTTTATCCCCGACTGTTGTGTTGCCCAAGTCCCCCCAAAGATTCTCCCCATCCCCGAGTTTCCCCCCTCCATGGAGTTTATTATATAAATATTGGTGGGGTGGGCAAAGCCCAACATGTCAGAGGGTGCAGGAGCAGAGCCCCCCTGCAAAAACAAAATTTTTGGTTTGCTGCTTCACCATGGTAGCAGTCCTCCCTGTGGTTTTGGACCACTACCATTGGCATTATTATTGCAGGTGGCATTTTGCTTGGGCGCTGTTGTTGTTGGCTCCATATTTATTGTGTGGTTCTTGACCATGCTGTTATTGAATATGGCATCTTGACCTAGTGCCAGCAAATACACAAATAATGGGAAGTCTGTGCAAATCCCCCAGCAGACCAAGACAGTTAATCAAATATTTTGCACTGGGCCACCTTTCCAACAAAGAGAACCAACTCTGTTCAGCCTTTTCAGCTCAGTTGATAAGTGTCACAGACTTGTGCATTAGGAGAGGTTGGGGCCAAAAACATATCTGCTACTGGATTTTCCACAGGCAACAATTGGTTGGGGGGTAGTGAATGAGTTTCTCATGGCACCTGCAGCTACAGTAGAGTGTCATTAAAGTAGCATATGGGGTCAGAACTTTCTCTGCAGTGCCTGTTAGCAATGTCCAACAGCCTGCTCCTGCTTTTGAAGAATGGTTGGATAGTTCCTGTTGGATTTGAAAGGCCAGGACAAAGATTTTGGGAGAGTAGAGGATTTATTTAGTTTAAGAGGGCAGAAGCTTAGCAGTGAAATTCATGGATAATCAGTGTGCACTTTGTTTCAGGTTTAAATTGTTACAGTTACCAGCAATCTGCTTTTGCAGCTGTGTTTCATGAGAAGTGTCTCAAGGTGGCATAGGTGGTGTAGAATCTAATTTTGTGTTGTTGGGTTCATGCCAGTCTGAGACCCCAGCTATTGTTTTTTGAGCTGATTTTCTGAGAAGTGTTGATGGCTTCAGGCCACAGTCTTCTGACAAAGACCCAGCTCTTCTCTGTCAAGTGTAAAGCATGCAGCCCTCCTCCCCTTGACACCATAAGAACAATAGACAATTTAATGAACTATTGAAACTTAAATCTCTGAAGAATACCCCTTATCTCAGGAAATGACTTTTTTCCACTATTTCAGACGAAAAGTCTTGAAAAATATGAATCCTGTCTTGCCCCATAACAATATTTTCCTTTGCCATGCCACAGATAGAATTTCTTCTGTGATGTTAATCCTCAGGAATTTTAGGATGATGGGCCGGGATACTTGATTGCTTTGGGGTTTAGTCTTCAAGGCTCTATGTGCCCTTTCACATTCCAAGGGCCAAGTCCACTGAAAATTGAGCAAAAGTGGTATAAATTCTTGAAGAAAGGCAATCATATCTTCGCCCTCTAAGCCCTCAGGAACTGCTATTAATCTTAATTTATTTTGTCTAGAGTAGTTTTCTGGGTCATCAGTCTTAAATGACAGCTAGTTTATGGTCCCAGTGTTATATTCACTAGGATCCTCAATTTTAGTAAGAGACTCCTCAATTAAAGTACCGTAAGTCTTTCTTTGAAAGTGTCCATTCTGTCAGACAGTTCACTCATTTTTTCTGTCACTTTCAACTTCTTTTTTAAGATCAGAGGATTTGAGCAACTTTTTAATAAACATGATGTCCTGTTTGTCCATTTTAGCAGATTTACCTGGTCCAGTTGTCTGTTTCGAGGGGGAGGCCCCACTCTGGCTGTTACAACTCTCCACTCTACTCCTGCCATTGCTGGGCATCTTTAGGAGAAGCAGCTGTTGAAACTTTAAACAACAACTTGAAAAAAATGAAGTGTAAAGCAGCAAAATTAAGATTTTTTTTTCACAATGAACTTAAACAGAATCCAAATGCAGAACCAGACCAAATGAAGTTTACAAAATGTAATATTTAAATACATCACATACAGTGAGAGAGCGTATCTCTCTAGCTTCCATCACCACAGGTACTAGCATGCAACCTGTCTTAGAAACTTTGAGCATTGGTCCATCTCTCCCCCCAACCCATGTACTCAGCTGGACAGGTAACCTTCTTCTACAGCTCACCCTTCTTAAGTCTAACCTCTCCCTATCCCACCACTCTTCCTCTTCTCTGACACTCAGATAGCTCTGTTCCAGGAATACCTTTACCCCTGCATGCACCTGTATTTAATCCCAGCTTCCCCATTAATCCCTCCCACTACCCACCATCCCATCTCATCTCAATCCATTGCTCTTAGCTGTGGATTGCCCAATGGTTTGATCATGTCACCAATGTGGTTCTCCATATATGTGCTTCCCTTGGGTGAGGTCATTAGATGGCACAGCATGGCGATTCACTGTATGTGGCAAATCCTGCATCTTTTGTCACAGAACATATACAGTATTTTGTTCCAGAATTCAGTATATGTAATGAGTTTTCCACTTGGATTTCACTTGGATGAGTGGAATAGATTGTCCAATGAGGTGGTCTACTCAAAGTCCATGACTTTGTTTAAACAGAGGTGGGACGGACACACACACACACACACACACACACACACACACACACACACACACTCACTCACACACAAATAGTACAAACTACAGGAAAAGGGAAGGGGGTATTCAGGGAAGGGGATGTTGAAAAACCACTAGGGCTATTGTGGATAATAACTCAGGCCAACAGTAGGCTGGGTATGGCTTCAGGCAGGCATACAGGTAGATTAGGCAGGCCACTGAGTCTTTTTCTGTCATCAAATTCTATTCATTTATGTATCGAGTTTACCTGGGCTGGGATATCCTGGGTAAATACAGTCTAAAAATGGGAAAAAGAGAGCCCCATGGAACCAGAAGTATTGCATCTTATTTGGGCTGTCCACATTTAATACAGTTCAAAATGGGTAAAAGAAGAACCCCACTGAGAAGAAGATATTGTATGTTAGCTTTACTATCCACAATAAATACTTCTGCAAATTTTGAAGGATTTGTGTACTGCGCCAGTTCCCTGTACCTGTATTTATAATTGCCATTTTCTGTTGTCTGTCCTACTTTGCCAAACTCCCCCCGGTCACATCTGGAAATGAATCCTGGCTCAGTGTGCCTTTCTTGGTCAACCCATTTAAAACAAAAAAATGGGTAGTAGCAGAACCACATTACAACTGAGATATGAAATTGCAGCTGTGATAGCCTGGGTAAACACTGTGTAAAATGAGTAAAACAGGACCTCACTGAAAATGAGATATTACAACTCAGATGGCCTATCCATAGTAAATACAATACCCTTCTGAAAACAAGATATTGCATCTCAGCTGGGCTACCTAGGTTACATTGTGAAACTGGTAAAAGCCGGGTTCTACTAAAAATAAGATACTGCCTCTCAGTTAGGCTATCCTGGGTAAATTCAGTGTAACAGTAAGTAACAAACTCTGGTCAGAACCAATATGGCTGTGGAGAGCTTTTGGGATGCTTTTACTCATTATTTCTAATGAATTTGCACAATGCAGATCTGCTGAGAGGCAGTTTCAGAGTGGTCTTCCTTTTGCACATTTTAACAACATGTTTTCTTACAATATGCCTGCTGATTGCTATATATTTAGCCTGGATAGTTCACAGAAGACGTGGCATCTTATTTTCAGTGGGGCTCTACATCTACACAATATTATGCTGCATTGCATAAAATCAGAACACACTGAAAACAATATTTTACATCTGGACAAAGCTACACTGAATAAATACATTATAAAAAATGATAAAATCATGACCCCACTAAAAACAAGACATTGCATCTAATCTGGGACATCCTGAGTAAATACAGTGCAAAAATGTGTAAATGAAGATCCCTATGACAATGAGATGTAGTATCTCCCCTACGCTATCCAGGATACAAAATATAGGATAAGAAATATTTAAAGGAAGTCTACTGTAAACTGAACTTCATTGTGTTCACTGACATATAGAGGATTGTGTATGAGCAATAATACACAACAAGGCAGCTGTACAATCAAGAGGTTTCTGTGGTAACCGGAGACCTCGAGAGTGAAACTCAAGAGGTCCGTTACCATGGAAACCTCGAGATTGTTCAACTGCCTTGATTGTGTATGGCTGCTCATACACAATCTTTTATAGTGTATGGGCAGCCATGGGCAGCACTCCTTTATCCCCCAAACAGGTCTCCAATAAAAAAAAGTTTAGGCAGCAGTTCCATTATGCCGCTTACTTCCTCACCACCGCAGCTGCTCAATTGTGCATGTGTGCCCACGTTCGATGTTGTGCTGCACTAGTGATGTACTTGGTGCAGCACAACATCCTGACACACTGAGTGCAGTGCAACAACGCTGTTCCAGGCATGGATTTCCATGTGGAACAGCATTCCTCCATACACTATATAGAAAATACTGGCTGGGTAACCATGCAGAATCAGTGTGTTCTGCCACAGAGGGGTCTGATTCCCTGTGACCTCGAGAGTGAAGCTTGAGAGGTCCTTGGGAATCAGACCCTGAGGTAGCAGAACACACTGGTTCTGCATGGGGTTACCTAAACAGTATTTTTTTTTAGTGTATGGTGTCCCGCAATTGATTTTTAAGGGGTTTTTTTTTGGCTTGTAAATCAGGTTTTCCTACGGCATGTCTCCCAGAGCTATGATCTTTTGTTGTGGTGGTTGCTAGGGACTGGGCATCCCTACATTTGCAGAACTCACTTCCATTGGTTGTTGATTTGCTGTGGGAGGAATGTACTAAAAAAAAACATGGTGGTCAAATGACTCGGGTAGTGAGCAGAGGAGCAGACTGAGGGAGAAAGCTGTGAGTAAATCATTGTATATGCGAATATCTGGTTGGTCCTGCATTTTCCATTACTGTAGTTATGTGAGCCATATACAGAAAACCACCACAGGCATTTTCAGTTCTGTTTGAAGTACCATTGCCATGCGGTGGTTTTCTGTTGTTGCCGGCTCGAGCTTTCAACTCTAAATGAATGGAATGTTGTTCTGCATGTATGGTCAGTACAGCATTCTATTCATTTAAGTGTGCGTGGATGAACAGCGTTTTTGTAAGGCTGGATTTCGGGTAAGAACAATGCTCCACCATACACTATAAACAGTTTCTTAATTGTTTTATAACATATTGGATTGCAGTACTTATTTCAAATGTTGTGGCCAAGAGGAAGGTATGTACTGTGTGTGTATGTGTGTGTGTGTGTGTGTGTGGCCATGAGGAAGGTGTGTACAGTGTATGTGTGTGTGTGTATGTGTGTATGCATGTGGCCATGAGGAAGGTGTGTACAGTGTGTGTGTGTGTCTGTGTCTGTGTATGTCTGTGCGTGTGTTTGCTGTAGCTCAATATATTTTTTTCCCAAAAAGCATAGTAACAAATGCCTGCTGATTGCTACATATTGAGCCTGGATAGTTCACAGAAGATCTGGCATATGTCTGAGACAGTGCTTATCAGATAGTGGCTAAAACAACAGTGTAAATCTTTTTATATTCGTTGCTGGGAAAGGGTGGCATTTATGAGGTATGAATCTTTCTTGAAAGACAATAGCTGCCCAACTGAAGCTAGTAGCAAGAAAATGTTTAAATGCTAAGTATTTAAATGTGCAAGTTGTTGCATTTTGAATGGAGTAAACAAATCTCCAGTTTAATAGGCAATCAATATTTAACAAGCTATTTCAGATTCCCAATGGCCATCTGATAAGCAGCTTGGAGTTCTGTCTCCAACATTCTAAACAGAAAGAAGGGAGTATTTTATTTCAGCTGGCACAGTGATTTGTAGGTGTGGAAGAAAACATTGAAAACTCCAAAAATGTGTTCCACGGTATTCCATTTTTCCAGCTACAGACTGCAAGAAGGCTGTAGGCTCTGCCTACAGCCATAAAAACCAAACCCCTATGAAACTGAGATGTGGCATTTCTGCTGAACTTTCTTGGGTAAATACACTATAGAAATTAGTGAATGCTAGATCCTAATGGAAATTAAATACTGTATTTCACCTGGGCTGGGCTATCCTTGGTAAATACAGTGTACTAATGGATGAAAGCAAGACTCCTCTATAAACAAGATATTTCATCTCAGCTTGACTATCCTTGGCAAATACAGTATAAAAATGGATGAAAACGAGAGGTCACATGTGCACCTGATGAAGACAGCTGCCTAGCTCTCTAGTTCCTGGCTGTCTCTCCCATAAATTTGCCTCTATCCCATTGCAGTTGAGAGGAATCCAACTTACAAGCATCGAGAGGAGTAGTATGTTTACAGATCTTAACCTTTTTGGGACTCCGGTGACACAGCTGAAAACAAAAACTTGCAATTTATCCACCCAGGCACCATCTGGTAGATGTTAAGATGGCTGTCTCACCCACTTCCAGATTGCAAGAGCCAGCTGACTCGGACAGACAAGCCACTTTATTGAAAGTTATCACAGCCAATGTTGAGTCAAATAGGTAGAGAGTAAATGACATGCAAACCGCAATTACGGTGCTACAGGTTGGGTGGGCACCACACAGAAGAAATTAGAAGAACTAGATCTAGCCCACACCAACCCAGACCTCTGGTTCCAAGCTGCAGAAGCCCAAACGTTGTGTCTGGCTTGCTGGGTCAAGAATTTAGAGGTTAGGGGCCACTGGAAGAATGTGTGGCTCCTGAGACTAAAGGATGGACTGGAGGAGTCTAGTCCACTTGGCTACTTTATAGAAAACTTTTATACAAAACCTCTATAACTGCACCACAAACCCATGGTGTTTGATTTCAAACTTGATAGATCCCACCACATATGACATGGTAGCACTGCAGGCCCACTTAACAACAAACTAAGGCCTCTCATCTTTAAGCTCTTACAATGCCAAGGTAAAGAGCTTATGATATGCAAAGCTAGAGAGCTCAGTGGAATCAGAGTGGAAAGGGAGAATATATACTTTTATCTGGATTAGTAACAGAATTTGTCAGCAGAAAAGGACTGCTTGACCCACCCAGTCTGCCCAGATGTTTCCTGCCTATTCTGTCTCTGCAAATCTTATCTGGTCTCCGGCAACCCTCCCACCTCCCTGCCTCTTTTATAATAAACTCCTATGTTTATCCCATGCATGCTTGCAGGCCCCTATTGTTCAAATTTCCACCATTGTCACAGGCACTCTGTTTCAGGCATTTACCACTCTTACAGTGAAGAAGTATTTCCTCACATCTCTCTTGAAACTCCCCCTCCAGCTTCATCGCATGCCCTCTGGTCCTGGTGCTCATTTCCATTTGAAAGAGACCCCACCACCTGCACTCTGTTCATCCCTGTGAAGTACTTGTAGGTTTCAATCATGTCACCTCTCTCTCTCTCTCTCCCAGGGTGTACATGTTGAGACCCCTCAGTCTCTCCTCATAGATCTTCTCATGCAAACCCTGCACCATCTTAGTTGCCCTCCTCTGGATTGCCTCCACTCTGTGAATGTCCTTTCTGAGGTGGGGTCTCCAAAAGTGGACACTGTACTCCAGCTGGGGTTGCACCAGTGAGTGAAATATCAGCAACACCACCTCCCTCATCCTGCGGGACATAGCCCTCCCTATGCACTGCTGCATCCCACTAGCCTTACTTACTACCTTATCACACTTGGATTACCCCAGATGTTTGCTCAATCTTTGACAGGCTTTCAATAAAGTCAAGACCGGCCTGAGAAATCATGGCATATCCTATTCCCTATTGTATCCAGCCACCCTCTTAGTACAATTTGAAGGAAAGCAGCACCAGTTCATTAATCCAGCTGAAGCAGATGCATTTTTTTCAGTGTGCAGTGAGCACTGCTTGATCCCTGATACACTCTGCTTCATCTCCAGATGATCAGATGGACACTACAGATCCTGGCCCAACCACCCAGTGAAATGGGAGAAGTTGTGAGTATCTACAGTCCTTTGGGAGTGGTTGGGGAGTACTGACTTCTTTGCAGCTTTTTGTACTATCTCCTTGCATTCCCATTCATATTTTAGCCACTGCCTCCTTGTTGTTAAAACTGCTCCCAATTTATTATCCCTTGTACCACTACTGCACCCCGCTCTTCGCAGAGCTTTCTTATTCATGGTGCTCACCTTTTCAGGGCCTACTAGTATGTACTAGCAGATCTCAGTGGCACAGCCCTTTCTCCATCTCTATGGTGCAGGGCGGTTGAAGGGCTGATATTTGGACAGTTGCTCCCTCTCACTAGCTATTATCTGTTTGGGACCTACAACTGCTTCTTAAGTCCCTGTTAGCATGTTTCTTGAACCCCACATGCTCCTACCTGTGCTTCAGAGATCACCTCATTGTTGGACACAGAAGTGAGATCAGTGTCTCTGGCAGCTCGATGAAACAGAAAGTTGAGACTTTTGAGTACGGTTTTGAAATTTTGCTTACTCCTATGCAAGTTCTCTGGTTTAAATTTTTTGCACTATACTTTCTACTCCTGGTCACATGGTAGGAGAATGGATGACTGGGTGCCACTGTGTTTTTCCTAAGCTGTTAAGAGTTATCTATTACAATACACAATTGTCCATGGGTTCCTGTTCCTAAGGTGGTGTTTTCTGCTCCTGCAACTCTGCAAAGGTAACTCCCTTTGCTTGTAGGTGAAACTACCCTATTCCAGGCTCTGGCTATGTCTTCTGGAAGCTGCAGCTCAGCAATTCTGGAGGTTAATATGGGGAGAGATGGCTGGGCTAAATATGTTCCATCTTGAAGGTTCCATGTGAGCATTAGCCTAATGGCTCTGTTATCCACTTTCAGAGAGAATATCTGGCTTGGCTGGGACCACTCTTGCATTTTTTTCTTTTGTTCACTTAGAGTAAATACAACTGTAGTACTATTATTTTATTATTGTGTGCAACAACTTTCAGGAGAGACAATTGTAATTGTCTCATGTTGCCATTACTGTACCTGCTTAGTTTGCATTTGAGGGACATATTTCTGGGGAAGAGGCTGTGGGAAGTGGGTGTTTTGGGGGGCTCCAAGGGTTTCATTTCCCGTACTTCATCTACTTGTGTGAATACTGCTTGGTATCCCCACAACCTCCTTTGATACCCTAAAAGTAATATCCTAGAATGTTAATGGGCTTAATAGCCCTGCAAAAAAAGTGAGATAGTGACCTAGTTAAAAGACATGAGCTGAGACATAGCATTATCCAGAAGACCTACTTGCTGGGGGTGAAGGAATGTATGTGGGTAGGGACAGTCTAGCATAGTTCAGCCACCACTAGACTAAGGGGAGTGGCAATAGTTCTCCATAAGGACCTCAATTCACCCCATACTTAATTGTAAAAGATGAGGATGGCAGGTTGGCCATACTGGATGGTACTTGCCAGGGGCAGCCACCAGCTACTAATCCTGCAGACCTTTTATGCCCCCAGCTTCCCTGACCCTGCCTTATATAAACTCCCTTAGGGGAATAAGGGGATTATTTTAGGAGACTTAAATCTGGCCTTTCAGCCTTCCATTGAAAGGATGGGTCCAGGCCCTTGGTCAGAAGTCTTGCTGTCAGTGCACATTTTACAATACTACCAAGGGTAAGAGCTTCATGAAATTTGGCATGCACTCAACCCCGGGGGAAATTGATTGTTCCTATTATTCCCCTGTCATGATTTCTACAGCTGTACTGATGTGATTTTCACCTCTCAGAAGCTGGTTGCAGGACCTGGGGAGCGGCCGTTAGTAGAATACATGTCTCAGATTATGCACCTGTGACTGTCTCCATAGGCTGGAGGAGGGTGCCGGGACTCAAGAATAAGTGGTGCTTCAGTTTCTCACTCCTCCAGAAACCTGAATTTTGTATGTGGTTACAAGGGAAGATTCAATCCTATTTTGACCTCAGTGAGACTCCTAACACTTTCTCTGCCATTTAGTGGGAAGCCTTAACGGCAGTTACTAGAGGCAAGCAGGCTTATAGCTCATACCACAAAATTATGTAAAGAAAGAGATCAGACTGAGAGACAACAGGAGGGCACACTGCAATCCCTGGAATGGAAAGTGCAGGAATTGTTGACAAAGAGAAGGGTAAGCACACAGCTTTATCGTAGAGGTATATATAGTTATATTTTCTCTCCATACTTAAAGTAGCAGTGTAAGTAGGTAGAAAAGAGATTTTTAGTTAGTGTTTAGAGCACTTTGAGACTTGTCTTTAAATTTGTAACAGGTAGTGTTGGGACCCTATGCTCAGGAGTTAATGTTGGGGATGAGTAGATTTAAAAAGCCCTGTGAATCAGGTGTGTGATTGGGGGGGGGGAGGGAGCTGCCAGAGGTGTAGTGCCTTGTAAGAAGAGCACTATAAAAGGTTCCTTTGCCCAACATGTCCCAACACATGAGTGGGACAGCGCAAGAGGGGGAGCACCCATCTCAGGAGGTGTTCACAGATAGTCTGCAGGAAACTCTGCAGGAGGAACACCTGACCAAGGTAGGAGATAACACAGTACTGTGCATGGATATACTGGAACAGACAGTAAAAAAAGGAGACTTTGAGAAGACCAGAGACCAATGAAAAGATAATAAACTAGCAGATAAAGAATGTGCAGTGGTAGTACAAAATGATGGTGACTACCAGTCTGAATGTCTCAAACAACTCAGGGTAGAAACAAAGTACAAAAGGACAACAAACCAGCATACACCAGAAGTTACTGAATTAGTACAAGACTGTAGACACCGAGGTTACCAAAAGGGTCACATCAATGAGCAGGAGTGAAAGACTCTATTAAATACAAAAAAATAATAATGTTTTTATACATTATCCCAAAAATCCACAAGGACCAAAAGAAACCCTCAGGTAGACCAACTGTGGCAGGGATTGGCTTTGTGTTAGAACCAATGTCCACATATGAGGATTTTCACATTAAGGACTTGGTAGGGGAACAAAACATTTTTATCAAGGACACCAAACACATACTGAATTTATTAGAAAGCATGAATAACACCAATGCACAGTGGGACAAGGTCACTTTAGCAACATTTGATGTTCAAAATTGATACACATCTGTCTCATAGGAGGCCAGTCTTCAAAATGTAAATGAATTTCTTAAATAAAGAGAGGACTTGGAAGTAGGCAGAAATGGATTCTTATTAGAACTGGCCCATCTAGTACTCACAAGAAATGGTTTCAAGTTTGAAAAAAGATTATTACTACCAAACTTGGGGCACAGTCATGGGGTCAACAATGGTGCATCTTATGTGTGCCTTTACATGACAGGCTTTGAAAACTAACTTTTTAATAACCCATTATATAACATATACTGTGACAAAATATTATATTGGGGCAGATATATTGATGACAGACTCTTGTTGTGGCTAAGCAGCATAGAGGAACTGTTAGACTTTCATGAATACTTGAAAAGTACCACAGACCCTATAAAATTCAGCATGGCGTACTCTAAAGAAGAAATATAATTTTAGATTAGGTGATATTCAAAAGAGAATGGAAAAAACACATACAACTGTACCAGAAAGGTACAAATATAAATAGCTTACTGAAAGGGGACAGTTTCCACCACATCCCACAAAAAAAATATGCCATATGGACAATTTGTCAACACATACAGGAATTGCTCTAGACAAGAAGATTTTGAAGAAGCATGTTCTGATCTGAAGCATGCAGGAACTGCTCTAGGCAAGAAGATTCTGAAGAAGTGTGCTTTGATTTGAAGCATGCAGGAACTGCTCTAGACAAGAAGATTTTGAAGAACCGTGTTTTGATTTGAAAGTAAGATTTCAAGACAGAGGCTATCCAAACAGAATAAAAAAAGGAGCAGAAAGCAGAAGTAAATTGATCACGAGGGCAGAAACAATAACACCCAGGAAGAGAAACACATACACTATTTGCATTATGTGAATCACTACATTTTGAGATAGATTTCAGGAGGTTAAACCAGCAGTTTAAAGACTTTGGGATGTCTTAAAAGCAGCACCACAAGGGCAAAACATTTTTAAAAACAAACCATTGGTGGTAGCAAAAAGAGCTAAGAACATAAGGGACAGAATTGTACATACTCAGCATAAAGTACCAAGTGAAACATACACAGTACATTAGACATAAAGGGGAGTTTTCCATGCAGGCATTGCAGTGCTTACAGCAGTACATACTGGTTAAACAACATCAACAACATAGCAAGAAACGAGACAACAGAAATTCAGGACTTCATTACATGTTAGACCAGCTATATAGCATACATACTGAAGTGTCCCTGGGATTTGGTTTATGTGGGACAAACTACTACATAGAAACAGGAGCCTACAGATAAACCTTGGGCTCAGGTATGTGTTTTGTTTACCTGCATTTCAAATGTGATGAACACTAAAAAATATTCACTTATATGAAAATGAATTGCATTAGACTGACAGTAGTTTCAAAAATATTAAGTGAAAAATAGGATACATCATTGTGTGTACCAGTGAGGATTTAGTGTTTTCAAAAAAAAATGATTTAAAGGTTTTGTGAAATGCTAAATGGTAACACAGCAGTTATATTTATGTTTTGAACACAACATTTCATTTCATACTGGTTTCATATGGATCTACGTGATAATGGCGATTGCAGAATAGTGATTGCCGTTAGGGCGAATGGAAATTGCCCAAAAAATATTTTGGCAATGCAGTCCCCAGCGCACAGCAAAAGGGTGCCAGGACTTAAATTTTAAATGTAAATGCAGGGGCCATGCCCCATTTAAAGATTCTCAACCCAGGGAGTGATGTCGGAGGGGGTAAACCCCTCCCAAAAAATTTTGGGCCAGGTACAATAAAAGGCACCCACGCCCAGACCCAAACCCAGCACCATTCATGCCCTAGCCCTGAACACATGCACCATGCCAAAGGAGCAGCTCGGCAGCTCACCATGGCACCACCCCTCACAATCCCTCCCTCCCATCTCACCCCACTCTCAGCGAGCTCGTTCCCTCCCACATGCGTATACATGTAGCAACAGGATGTCGCTATATTAGCGCACCCCACATCCAGTTACCCTCCCTCCCACATTGGTGCGGTATAAGGCAGCGTGATTGAGTTGCTGTTTTGGTAGGCACCCAATCGCAGTCGCCGAACTCACAGGATATCGTTTCATACTAGGTATGTCCAGAGCTTAAAGACAGTTGCTCATTATAGCTCTACAACCAGTGTATTTAAAAGTACTTTAGTTTACCACCTAAAAGAATGTAATTGTCAAGTTTTTTCTTAAATTTGGACTTGGTTTTACTAATAATGATTTCAAGAGGTAAACAATTCCAGGCATTCACCATTCTTGATGTAAAGAAGTACTTTCTTTTATCTGACCTGAATTGTCTACCCCTAATTTGTAGTGGGTGCCAACGGGTGTCAATATTTTCTGGTTTGTGGTCTATATACAGTTCAACCATCAATAATGGGTCCTGCATAATGCCGTACATAAGCAGGATATCTCCCCTAATTCGTCTGGTCTCCAGTGACATCAAGTCAAGAGATACCAGTCTGTCTTCATATTTCATATGTTGATGACCGTTTATTACTTTAGTAAACCTCCTTTGAATTTTTTCTATGGTATTCCTGACACCCATATTGTGTGGACTCCATACCGAAGAAACATAGTCAAGGTATGGTCTTATGTAAGCTCTGTAAAGGGGAACCAATACCTCCCTATTTCTTGATACAATGTTCCTTTTAATTGTCCAGATAATTTTATTTGCTTTTAATGAATCATCAGATTTTTTTTTAGAGAAGCTTAAGTCACTGGATATGAGTATTCCCAGGTCTTTTTCATTATTTGCTTCTACAAGTGGTATGCCATTTATTGTGTAAATATACCTCTGATTTCCCCTCCCCAGGTGTAGGACCTTACACTTACTCATATTTAGTTTCATTTGCTACTCCGCTACCCAAGTTGCTATTTTATTCAAGTCATGTTGTATTATTTCAGTGTCCTCAATAGTCTTACAGGGTCTGCCTATCTTGGTATCATTGGCATATTTGATGACCCATGAATATAACTTTGTATTACGATCTGAGATAAACAATTGGAAAGGACTGGTCCCAGGACCAATCCCTGTGGCACCCCACTAACAACCTCCCCCTCATCTGACAAGTAACCATTAACCACCACCCTCTGCCTCCTACCATCCAGCCACTCTATTATCCATTTTACTGTGCTTGGGTCTATTTTCTTGTTTTCAAGTTTCTTATTACCCAGTGAGAAATGAGGTCAAATGCTATTTGGCAAAATCCAACTATATAATGTCACAAGGGATGTTCTTATCCAAAGTTGCGCTAATGTTCTCATAAAAGCAGAGGAGGGTGGTAGTGCAGCTTCTCCCTTTTTTAAAACTGTGTTGTTCGGTGTCTAAATTATTTAATGCTAGATTTAATTTGTCTTTCACTATGCTTTCTAACAATTTATCAATAATGCAAATGAGGCTTACAGGTCTGTAATTTTGTACCCTTTCCCTGTCACCCTTTTTAAATATATGCACCACGTGTGCCATCTTCCATTCAGATGGCATCGCACCTGTGTTGATCGATACTTTAAAAATAATTTTTAATGGTAAGGTAAGCAAGTCAGAAGTGGGTTGTAGCATTTTTACAGAAATATTATCTGGACCAGGTGACGAATTAGGTTTTAGGTTTTTAATTTTGTCCTGCATTTCACTTGCTTCAATACAATTTTTTTGATGTAGGAGTTGAGAATGTGACAATGTTGGGTTTATACTCTTTTGGAACACTTCACATAAGTAATTGTTGAAATGGTGTGCCATCTGTGAATTATCATTTATACTCTCATTGTTTATTGTAAGTGGCCCTACCTTATTTTGAGTTCTTTTTAAGGAATGTATATAGGTGTAGAATTTGTTGGGATTTCCTTTTGTGGCCCTTTTTGCAATGCTTTGTTCACATTCTCTTTTTGCTTTTTTTAATAGCTGACTTACATTTCTTTTGAACTAGTTTAAAAGCAGTAAATGGTGCACTTGTTTTTAGTAGGCATTTAGTTTTTTACAGTCTGGTTTTTTTTTTTTTTTTTTGGTTGATTAGACTTTTGATTTTATTCAACCATTTAGGTTTTTTGGAACCTGTAACAGCTTTCTTTATCTTAGGAACATTTTCCATAGTCAGTTTATTTAAAGTTGTTTTTATTATTTGCCACATCTCATCAGCATTTTTTCCTTTCAGTACTTGGTTCCAGTTTATTTCATGTAGCTCACTTTTGATTTGTTTAAAGTTGTCTTTGTTATATACTGTAAGAAAATTTCACTGCACCCCTGTAGCAGACAGAAACTATATTTAATCTTGTATTCTATTACATTGCAGTCGCTACTACCAAGCAATGTTTTGGTAGAGCAGTTATCTATCGAAATATCATCAGTGGAGATTACCAAGTCCAGAATGTTATCACCTCTTGTGGGTGATTTTACATGTCAGGTCAGGTTGTTATTATGACATACATCTAGCAGTAATTTGCTAGCTGTAGCGGTTGCTGTATTGACTTCCCAGTTCATATCTTTCATATTAAAATCACTTACAATGACAGATTCCCCTAATTCTCTGGCCTTAACTGTTTCCTCCATCAAATGAGTAGCTGTATCGGAAGGGCTATCTGGGGGTGATATATGTTACCCACAATAATTGATGGCAGTACACCACCACTAATCTTCACCCAAAGAGACTCAGTGTCTGGGTGTTGTTTAATTTTATTTGAGATATTTGTAGACATGAGTTTATTAGTTATATATATATATATATATAAGCCATGCCACCACCCTTCTTATTTGTTCCATTGTGTGTGTGTACAAGGTGTAGCCTTTGAAGTGATTTCCCCATGAATCCATATTATCCTTCCATCAAGTTTCTGTAATTGCTATTATATCAATTGTGGTGTTATTTATTATTGCCCTGAGTTCACCTATCTTTCCAATCATACTTCAAGCATGTAGATTCATTACAGACAAGTGATGTACTCTATTTGATTTAGACTTTGACATGAAATTATATGGCCCCTGTTTGTTACTTTCTTTTTTATCTTCTTTAATTAAGTTTAGTGCCATATTCCCTTCCCCCTTCTTTACTAGTTTAAATCTACTTTGTTGATTTTGTTATTTATCCTGTTTACAAGAGTTTTGGTCCCTTTCTGGCTTAAGTGGAGTCTGTCTTTAGCGTAAAGTTCAGTTTTGTTGTAGAAAATGTCCCATACATTTATACATTCAGTCCCTTCCCTTGCACATCTGTTTTGTAATCTTATGTTTATACATTCAGTTGTACAGTTCATTTCAGGGTGCCCTTTAAGTACTGGTAGTATACATGAAATTATTGATCTTTTTCCTTTGCTTTTAATGAATTTCACTTTTTCCATGATTTCGTCTGCAATCTCTTTTTTCGTGGTCTTTACCGATATTGAATGAATGAATGGTTTATTTGTTCTGTCATAAGACCTTTACAAAGTGCAAATAAACATTAAATACAAATCTCATATACAATTTGACATTCAAATAAAAGCATAAACATCAGGTAAAAAGTTTTCTCTCCTTGCAACAAATTACAAAAATATTCATATTTTATACGAATTAGTGCAACTGCTCTGTGATACTGTGTAACTATAGTGATTATATGTGCATCTTCAGTTGTGAACATAATAATAAGCAGCAGCAGTTTATCAGATGTAGCAATTTCTGCCCAAAATGGATGCAGCCATCTAACTCTGGGAATTTTATACCAGCAACAAGAAAAGATTACATGATGTACATTTTCAATTTCTCTAAAATCACAAGCACAAACTCTTGCCTCATTGTCACTATTTTTCTCATATCTAGCTTTGAGAATATTACTTTTAAACAGATCCCATCTATAGATTTCCTCAGAGTATGATCGGTTAAAACATCCAAGTAGTATTTAAATACAAGTACATTATCATTCTGAGCCAGCCATGGTGCAATTTTTAAGCCTCTTTTAATATTTATATCTTTATCCTTATTGCAATTGCTTATTCTCTTAAAACAGTATGACTTATATTTCACACTTATTGTGACATCATTCACAACATATTGTTTCAGAATTTGTAAACCATAGTCATGACAAATCTTTTTAATTCCAGAGAGCCAACGTGATTGCACACAGCCCCTATTGTACCATTTGTTTTTTCTAGTAGACACTGAAAAGGCAGCCTAGAGATGCTCATCCTAGTTATTTTAATCCAATAATTCTGATACATTGATACATTCAGGAACTCTAAACTAGTGATCCCAAGTTCTGCTCTAATTAAGGATATAGGGATGTAGGGGCTGACACTAAGAGCTGAATGCAATAGTTTATTCAGAGGAACTTCCATAGACCTTAAAATACCAGTTCCCCAGGTTTCACATTAGTACAATGCTGTAGGTACATATTTGGCTTCCATAGCTTTTAGCAATGGGACAACTGAGTTTCCACTGTAACTGTGATTAAATTTATTTAAGGCACCTGTCATTTGTTTAAGTTTTGTTATCTGCATTTGTATATGTTTTTCCACAGTCCATCATTGGACAGAACCAATCACAAATAAACATAAGAATTTATAGTTTTGAGCTTTTCATTACCCACCAACCATGTTTTTTTTTATATTATTTGATCCAAACAATATTACCAGACTCTTAGTTTCATTGATTTTTAAGTTATTTTCCTGAGAGAACTCATGCAGTATCATGAGCTTTCTTTGAAGGTCTAACTGAGACAGTGATATTATGGCCAGATTGTCAGCATAGTCCAGGGCTGGACAGGCATAGTTATTAATTAGTTGAGAGTGTGATATGAAATAAGTAAGTTGTGAAAGAAGACAATTAATATAAATACAAAACAGGGTTGAGGCTAGGACACAACCCTGCCTGACACCCTTGTTAGTTCTTACTCTGTTAATGTCATTTTTATCTTTTTTAGTTAAGTTTAGTGCCAGATTCCCTTCCCCTTTCTTTACTAGTTTAAATCTACTTTGTTGATTTTGTTATTTATACTGTTTGCCAGAATTTTGGTCCCTTTCTGGTTTAAGTGGAGTCCATCTTTAGTGTAAAGTTCAGTTTTGTTGTAGAAAATGTCCCATGCATTTATACATTCAATCCCCTCCCTTGTGAATCTGTTTTGTAATCTTATGTTTATACGTTCAATTGTATGGTTCTTTACAGGGTGCTCTTTAAGTACTGGTAGTATACATAAAATTATTGACCTTTTCCCTTTGCTTATAATGAATTTTGTTTTTTCCATGATTTCATCTGCAATATCTTTTTTGTGGACTTTACCGATCTTATTAATGCCAACATGCAAAGTTACTGTTTGTCAAACCCCATCTTTACTCATAATGTTTGATAGAATTGCTATAATATCACTTATTTTTGCTCCTGGTAGGCAAATCACTTCCCTATTAGATTTATCTTTACCACAAATTGTGGAATCACACCTCCTGAGTAAAGAGCCACCAATATCAAGAACATTTTTTATGGTGCCACTTTGTTCTCTTATAACATTTTCAGTATGGTCTGTGAGTGTTTGCACCATTTTTTCTTCATTAACTACTGCTTTATATTTATTTGTTAATGGTAGCTCAGAATTGCAAAAAGCCCTTTTACCTTTTTTATTTGGCTTACTAGGGACAATGTACCAGTCATCATCAGGATTACATCCATTAGTGCTAGGGATTGGGGAACCATTTTCTGTTACTAGTTCTGCATTTCTGGTATAGTTTCTCTTCCTCTTGTCTCTAGAGGTGGAGTTAATTGACTGTAGCTTCTTGAGCTCAAGGCTGTTTACCTTCTCTTTCAGAGTGTTTAATTTATTAGGAAGCAGACCCACCTCCAGACATTTTGAGCAAACAAAAGAATCACTGCTTTTTATCACTGTAGTTTGTTGTATACATTAAACATTTTAAATTTTAGTAACTGTATAGCCCTGAAGAAGAGGATTTTTTCCTCAAAATATTGGCTTTTATGCACTACTGACACCTTATGGGTTTAATAAATGAATAATACAATCTCCTGGTGAGTGAGTCCTTATGTCTCCAGGAACTAGGTGTGACTTTGAAGGCTTTTTTCTGAATCAGACTCCTTCCAGTGTGTTTTGCTTTGATAGATGATGGGTCAGACTGGGTCCTCGGGATAAGATGGAAGATAAGTAGTAATGTGCATGGATATACTAGCTTAAGAATAAGTAGGTACAAGTAGTGGGGTAACAAACAGTGGGTAAGAAGTAGAAGACATCAAGAAGGTAGCAACTGCTAGAAAGGATGAGAAGGGGAAGTAGAAGACACTCTATCTAGCAAAGGGTAACAAATACATCTCAAACAGGTAAAGGAAGAGGTAGGATGTCAATGGACATAGAAAGGTGGCAGAAAGGTACAGAAAAAGTTCAACAGACAAAACATACCATAAACAAAAAGGTTAAGAAAGGAAAGAGCATGGGAGTGGTGCAGTGCAATGGCTATGAAGCCGCAGTCTTTCAGGACACAGTCTGGAGACTGAGGTGCTGCCCCATTTGCACTCAATTCTCTGGGTTGAGAGCAGAGGTTGCTGGACTCTGCACCAAACTGACAAGGGTGAAGACAATGTTTTGCCCCACCCAGGGGCCACCAAGTCTTCCAGAGCTCCACCAGAGGATGCATAGGCAGTGGCACAGTGGTTGGAGTTTGGTAGGCTCTGCGAGAGTGGGGGGTGGGGGGAAGTGAATAGACTCCTCCACCTGTACCACTGCACAATTCCTTCCCTGTACTGCCAGAAAAGGGAAGCTGAGAAGAGGAACCCATAGTAGTGGGATGGGAGGAAGTGGGGGTTCACAGAATGTGAGGCCCCAATAAGGGAGGAATAGGCCTCCAGCCAAGGAGGAAGCAGCTGCTGGTGGGGAAGTCTATCCTTAGGAGGACTGACTTAGGAGCAGGGGGAGGAAGGGAGAGGGAGGTGAAGTGCCTCCCTGGTGCTTCAGCTTGGAGGGATGGAGAGCGTATCCAGAGGATCACAAGGGTGGCAGGAGATGGGAAGGAGCTAGGTGTTACTGTCCATCTATGGACAAATCATCTGGCAAGGGATAGGGTATCGGTATTGCAAGCTAATTTCAGGGAGTTGCGGAGGGGTCTGAAACAGGTAGCATGTGCGGTGTCATTTGCTGAAGTGTTACCTGTGTACTGATGAGGAGAGGAAAAGGCACTCTGCATCATGGCTTTTAACAATTGGTTGAAGGCATAGTGCATGGAGTAGGGCTGTGGCTACACTGGGGACTGCAGACCAGCCTGGAAGGATATGGTCCTCTATAGGGGAGATGGCCTGCATTCTTCCTGTATGGAGACCACGGTCCTTAGTGGGAGGTGTAAATGCTATTTGGATGAGCATTTAAACTAGCTGGGGAGAGGTTATGATACCACAGGAGGCAAAGGTTGCCTCCTCCCAAACAATGAAACAAGAAGGAGGGAGGGCCCAAGGAGATGAAGCTCCCCCAGGGCAGGGGCACAGGAAAACAGTGGTGGGGACAAGGCAGAGGACAAAAGGGGTATAAAATAGGATAGCAAGAACAGAGGAGTAAAGGAGACAGGTAATGAGAGGGTAACAAGGGAAATGGGGGTCTGAGGGAACTTCAGGAAACAGCATAGGTAAGAGGAATGGGAGACAACAGGGAGGCAGGTGGGGGCGATAAGGTTTGGAGAGCCATGTGCATCAATGCAAAGAGTCTGGGAAATAAGTTTCCAGACCTGGAGGTCATTGTGGAAGAGGCTTGCCTGGATTTGGTGGCCATTACAGAATCATGGTGCACTGACAGCCATGACTGGGATGTTGCCATACCAGGCTATTCTCTGTTCAGAAGGGAGAAGGGAGAAGGGAATGAGGGGATGTACTGTATTGTGAGGGAGGGAATCAATGCTATGGAAGTACAGGGGTACCTTAAGGAAAAGGAAGAACTGGAGGTGGTTCCTAATCCCTTGAAGGGCACCCCTATAAGGCCATTCTCTTCAAGCACACACTCAGCTATGTCTCCTGTTTCAAATAAACCCCATAGTAGATACCAAACAGCCTATTCTGGGAAACCCAAATCTACAGCTAGATGGGAAACCACTTACTGAAGTCACATGGCCTTTATTGCATGAGCTATTTGTTGCTCAGCTTGCCCCAGATGGCAAATTTCTTAATTTTTCAGAGATCCAGAACAACTTGACTGGCCTCAATCCACCAGCTTTAAGTATTTCCAAGTTCGTCATATGCTACTTCAACATTTCGGGAATGGGCTTTGGTCCAAGTCCTGTGGGGAAGTATTGCACTCCCTGTGGACACCAGCACCCACATCTCATGTTATAGCCATTTACCATGCCCGCCTGTGAGAAATCCTAGAAGGGAAGGACAAAGAATTCTTCTATATATGGGACCAGATTCTCCCCTCACAAGAAGTTCCTCATAATTGGTCTAAAATATGGGACTCCACTTATAAATATATTAAATGGGACAAATATCATTATATGCAGTTCCAAATTCTACATAACATGTTTCTCACCCCGATAAAACTCTCTAGAATGGGTAAGCTAGCCTCAGACCTATGTACCAGATGTAACAAAGAATGGGGATCACTATTACACATCTTGTGGACATGTGAAAAAGTCGTATCTTCCTGGGAAACTATCAGGCAGTGTCTAGACCCTTTACTGGGGCTAACCCAAGCAATCTCGCCAGAGATTTGCATCCTGGGAGACTTTGCTGACAATATAATTGGCTCTCAAAAATATCACATGGCATTAATATCAGCTTGTGCCAAAAAAGTTATCCTTAGGCATTGGTTTGACCAGCAACCCCCACTTATCTAGAATGGTATAAAGAGATGCTTTTCGCTGTACAGGCAGAAAGTATTATCGTCAATTTGTCAGATTCTAAAAAGAAGTACACTCAGGTATGGCAACCCCTCTATACTCTCCTTACACTTCATACACAATATTGATAGATCCTAGGTTCCTAAAAGTTCCTATAACGTAGTCTTCTCAATTTTATCATCAATGAGAAGGGATGGTCTCCGGAGAACAGAGGGGTGGGGAGGGGTGGGGGGTCTTTCCTTTTTTCTTTTTATTTATCTCTTTCTATTGGGGAAGGGTTGACATAAAAGTTAGTTATAATATTTGTATTAATTGTTCTTCTTGGTAATCTGGACAGTGAATACTGTATATTACATCAGTTGTTTCTCATTGTCTGTTTTCTACCAAAATCAATAAAGTTGGTAAATTTGAGAAAAAAAATGAACTGGAGGTGCTTTGGGTCATTCTGGAGACAGGCACTGAAGCCACTATCCATACAGGGGTGGTATACAGACCTCCAGCACAGGCACAGGAGTTTGATAAGGCACTTGGAGAGAACATCATCAAAGTGGCAAATAAGGGGGAGCTGCTGCTAGTTGGTAACTTCAGTCCAGCAGATGTGGATTGAAGCCTACCAGCTGCAGCTTCAGCAAGGAGCAGAGCCATCCTTGTAACCCTACAAGAGGCTTTTCTCAGGCAGCAAGTCAATGAACCCACTAGGGATGGGGCAGTGCCGACTTGGTGCTCACAAAAAGGAACATTATTGCAGATATTCACAGTGGGCAATCCCCTAGGTAACAGTGATCCCTGTACAGTGTGGTTCAATATTAAGAGAGGAGCAGAGGTAAACCACACAAGAATGAGGGTCCTGAATTTTAGGAGGGTAGATTTTAAGAAAAAGGGAGATTGCCTCAGTAATTGCCTAGTAGGGGGAAACAACAGGGAAGGGTAGAGAAACAATGGAGAAAAATAAGGGAGGGCATAATTAAGACAACCATCCTCTGCATGAAGGCAGTGAGTAAAAGAAAAAGGAGAAAGAGACTTTTATGGTACTCTAGAAAAGTGACCATACTGGTGAAGGAATAAAAGGGTGGCAATCAGGAGGTAAAAGAAAATGCAGAGGGAGAAAGACAAGGAAGTGTACCAGGTAAAACAGAGGGAAGCAGGTAAGGCAGTGAGGGAAGGGGAGCAAAGGTATAGACAGAGGAAAGGATAGCCAAAGGGGCAGCAAATGGAGATAAGACTTTCTTCAGGCACATAAGTGAGAAGAGGAAAGCAAGGGGAGGGACAGTGAGGATAAGGAGGGCAGCAGAGGGTGACTGTGCAGAAGAGGACCAAGAAAAAGCAGACACCCTGAACAGGTACTTCAGCTCAGTTTTCAAAGTGGAGGGAGGGGTGGATTGACGACTAGTGATCAGCAGGAACAAAGGGGAAGGGGAGGCAGATTCAAGTCCAATTTCAGAGGAAAGAGTCCTGAAGAGAACTGCAATTTTGCAAGTAGAAAAGGCTATGGGACCAGTCATATACAACCAAGGGTACTGAAAGAACTCAGAGTGGTGCTGGATGCCCCACTGATGGCCTTATTTACCAGCTCGTTGGAATCAGGCATGATTCAGGAGGACTGGAGGACAGCAGACATGGTCCCTTGACATAAGGGCAGCAGGGAAGAGGCTATAACTATAGGCTAGTGAATTTCACCCCAGTGGTGGGGAAATTAATGGAAACACTGTTAAAGAAAAGGTTGGTAGAGTACTGTATCTCAGTTCCAGTGGGCTGCTAGACCAAAGGCAGCATGGGTTCTCAGTGGGGGGAGAGGGAGTTATGTTACACAAATCTAATTTTCTTTGGCTGGATGATGAGGAAAATGGATCAGGGGAGGGCAGTGGACATGCTCTATCTGGACTTTAGCAAGAATTTCAACACTGTGTCACACATGTGACTGATTAAGAAGTTGAGCAGCCTAGGGGTGGGATCCGAAGTAGTAAGCTGGGTTAGAAACTTTTTATGTATTTTTTTTTTATTTATTTATTAAAATCTTGGATCAAAACACCTTTGAGCAGGAGCTCTTTTACATGGGTTCCATGTCATTTGGTTAAACAATGTATTAACACAAAACAAAGGATGATCAACAAAACATGGAATTTACAAAATACAGGCTAACACATTTGACTGGCATTGTACAATGTATGCCAGGAAGCAGGTCATAACATAGGTGTAGTGGCACTCATTGAAACTATATACAAAGTAAAATCAGCCAGGAGGCCTTGTCAGAACAATAAGAGAATAGAGGGGAGGAGGTGAGGAGGGGAGAAGGGGATGTGAGGAGGAGCATTGGTGAGAGAGGTAGCTGGGAAGAAGGAAATGTAGGGAGGGAGGATGATGTGGAGAAGAATGTAAAGGGAGAGAGATAGGGGAGGGAGAGGGGGAGGAGTAGGAAAGGGAGATAGTAGTTTTGAATGATAGGCAGGTGAAGCAGTGGTTAGCGGATAATTGACAGGGGGGTGGTCATTAATGGCACTCACTTTAGAAACTGGATAACGGATAGGAGACAGGGGCTGGTGGTTAACGGCACTCACTTTAATGATGAGAGAGTGATCAACAAGGTTTCACAGGGCTCACTAGGGGGACTGGTCCTGTTTAATGTCTTCATAAGTGACATTGCAGATGAACTAGAAGGGAAGGTGTGCCTTTTTGCAGATGATACCAAAATCTGTAATAGGGTGGACAATAAGGAAGGGACAGAAAGACTGAGTAGGGATATAAGGGAACCCCAAGGAATGGTTAAAAGCATAACAGTTGGGATTTAATGCCAAAAAGTGCAAAATCGTGCACCTAGGGCATAGGAACCCAAGAACTGAGTATCGAATGGGGAGGGAGATATTGCCAGTCATTAAGCAGGAAAGGGACCTTGGGGTCATTATACAGTAGAACTGTTAATGTTTAATGGCATGTTGCTTTTGTTATGTTCACAGATGTGACACCCCCAGAGAAATAAAACTTGCATTAAACATTAGTATCTACATTTAAGTAAACCACATGGTTAGTGGTCGGTGGAAATGGCTTTTTGAATAGCATCCACCACAACAGTGCTGCTATCATGCTGCTACCTTTACTGGGTAAACCAAGGAATGAAGGAAACAAAAGGGAAAAAAATAAGCAAACCTTTGTTTAAACCAAATTTACCCCCCAACACACATCGTAGACAGTTTGCCCATGCTCACAGTTTCATCACTGGTCCAATAAAAAAAAGTCTCAAAAAGTCTCAAAATTCCTAGCACACATCGTAAACCATCTCAAAACTTTTATAGACTCACAATTTGGTTGAGGCATCCAGTGTGAGTTTAGAGAATTGCCAACGATTGGAATCTACTGATGTAGACAATGGCTCAGTCACAGAACTTGGTAAACGCAGTAGACAGCCACTGTACATGCTTAGTTTTGAGCGTCGTCATTTGCAGGTCTACCTTGATGATAGATGGTGCTATTTCCTATTTAAGCTGATTAGAAAGTAGATCGGCACACCATTGTGTGAGCTGCTCTTTCTTGAAGTCCTTGAAAATTTGATCCATTGCAAGATCCAGAGTTTGTAACATATCAGTACATGAGGTAGGCACAAACACAGGAATGATGTTCAGTCCTTCTAGTTTTTTCGGGCACAGGCTCAGTCATGTGTGCTTTGAAAAGATCAAGAATCAAAATGGAGCACTGCTCCTGGGGCATATCCTTTTTCTCCTTTACAGACTATATATAGGGCACAAGGATTTCATCAATAAATTGCAGTATTGCCTCAGTGTCTTCCCAATGATTTTCTGAATGTGTTATACTTAGGGATGGGTGAACCGGTTCGAGAAAAAGAACCGGCAATATTTCAATAAGTCGAACCATATTCAAATGTTTTCTGCAGTTCAGATTGGTTTGGAAACCCCTGGTTTTCATTCACCCTGGTGACTAGTGGATCCCCCACTCCCAGTTTTCCTTTTCCTTTGTTTCTAGCAGACCCCCTCTCCCTATCCCTGATTGATCCCCTGTAATAATAATAAAAAAAAGCATATCCTTCAATAAATTTCCCTGGTGTGTAGTGGACCCCCTCCCTATCCCTTCTTACACCTGCTACTTCAGTCCGCTCCCTCCATTCCGCCTCAAGGGGTCGCCTTGCAATTCCCAGGATGAGGTTAAAAACTGCCAGCAATAGAGCTTATAGCGTCACCGGCCCTGTCCTGTGGAATTCGCTAGCTCCATCTATTAGGGAGGCCCCTTCAGTGGAGGTATTCAAGATGTGCCTCAAGGCCTTCCTGTTTGCACAGGCTTTTCCTGACCCCGTTTTGTAAATATTGCCCTGTTCTGACCTGCTGTATTGCTATTTCCCTGATTTTCTTTATCATTATTCTGTTAGTCATTTTTATTTATTAGTTATTGTCTTTTTTGATAATGTTTTATTTATTGAAATCTGTTTAATGCTGATTTTATGTACGGCGTCCAGAGCCTCTAGGATTGGGTGTCTTTTAAATAAAATTTGCCTTGCCTTTTAGCCTATCCCCTCTGATCCCCTGTCATAAAAAAGTATCTCCATATTCCCTGGTGTCTAGTGGACCCCATCCCCCACCGTGCGTAGGTACAGCCCCCCGATGCAAAGCGGGCATTCAGTACAGCCCTCCTCTCCCCACCACGGCCGGCTGCCCATCTGACTGAGCAATGAATGCTCGCGTACTAGTACAAGCATGTGCTTATTCTTTGCCAGCTCCTGCTCATTCCCTGAAGTCTTTCGGTGGAGCAGAGATGAGCAGAGGTCTGCTTCAGTCACTGGCAGAAGGGGCAGAATGGGGGGGAATGGCTTTGTGGACCCCTCCAGGCTCCACAGTGCTGTTCCTCCCCATCCAGCCCCCCCCCACCAGTGACCAAAACAGACCTCTGCTTACTTCTGCACCAAAGACCTCAGGGAATGAATGGGAGCTGATAATGAATAAGCGTGTGCTTATACTAGTATGCATCAATTCATTGCTCATTTAGATGGGCAGCTGGCCATGGTGGAGAGAGGAGGGCTGTGCCAGTTGTTCAGCCTGCATCGGGGTGGGGGGTCCACTAGACACCATGAAATATGGAGACAGTTTTTTTTTATGAAAGGGGATCGGTGGGGATAAGGAAGGGGCTCCACTAGACACTAGGGAAATTTATTGAAGGATATGCCCTGTTTTTTTTTTTTACTACAGGGGATCAATCTGGGATAGCAAGGGGGGTCTGCTAGACACTGGGGAATATTGTGGATACTTTTCTTTTATGACAGGGGATTGGGGATAGGGAAGGGGGCCACTAGACACCAGGGAAAAGTTTATATTTTATTTTTATGGCTATGGGTGGAGCCTACAGCCATCTTGCTTTAGCCAGAAAAATGACATACCATGAAACACATTTTTGGACTTTTCAGTGTATCCTTCCATAAGTGCAAATCACTATGACAGTTAAAGAAATACTCCCTTGTTTCTGTTTAGAATGTTGGACACAGAACTCCAAGCTGCTTTTCTCTGAGTGCAAATCTGCACACATTCCAAACAAATCTAAATATCTTTAAAACTATTCAAGGTGCACACGAACAACCAGCATGAAAATTGTTCAGGACAAAAAGACCTTTCACATGAGGGTAGTCACTAATCTGAATTCATTATATTTTGTAAAATATGGTGTTCCAAACAACCTTATTTTTTTCTGTCTGAGTAAACACAGTAGGAGTCATGCCAAACAAATGTAAATATCTCGGAAAGTATACAAGTTACCAATACATGACTAACATGACAGCTGTTCAGAACAAAATGACCTTTCAAATGAGGGTAGTCACTATTCTGAATTCATTAGACATTTTTAAATACAGCCATCTGAAAGGTGAAAATTGTGAAGAAAAATGAAAATTCAAGTAATCAGATGGCCATAGTTTAAAAAATATAATTAGTGCAGCTTAATGAATAGGCTCATGTGAAAGGCCTTTTTGTCCTGAACAACTTTCATGCTGGTTGTACTTTCAGAGATATTTACATTTGTTTGGCATAACTACTATTGCATTTCTAAAAAATCTCATTTTTGCAAACCACTCCGCCAGTTAAGTGAAATACTAGACCACCTTGTTTGTCTCTTGTCATGTGTAATTTAACAGCAGATCCTGACACTGACCAGATAGGGGGAAGAAGCAAGACAGAGAAGCAAACAATGCTCACACACAGAAGGAAGCCCTGGTGCACAAAGAAGGCTGTCTGTGAAACATTTAGGCATCTATGCTGCAGCACTGATTTTTCTTTTATTATGTCCTCTTTGGCAACTTCTATTAGTAAAATGCATAGTTTACTAAATCTTAACCTTGGGATAACTCTTGAATGACTTCCAGATAAGTTTTAAGCCATTCCCTTTACAGGAGGTCAAGATCTGTGCAAAAGGTCAAGTGTCATTGTTTCATTTTTTTTTTTACAAGTTTCCAAAGTAAAAGTGTAGGGAAATACAAAAGTATGCACAAGTAATCCTACTGATTACCCAAGATTGAGCAAAATTAAACATTTATAAATTGTGTTGTTTCCAAGTGTTTCTGTAACCTTTTTTTTTTTTTTTTGCTAGCTGCACAATTGCCTTATTTGATTGGTTCCTGCATTTACCTTCCACAGAAATAGGCTAGCTGATTTCTAACTAGTGCCCTTGTATTTAAAAAGCCAAAACGAATAATGTAAAAAATGTTGCTTTTTCTTCAGAATGGCTATGTAAATAGTGATCAATCAACTGTGCTGAGGTTCACACTATGGCCTCTTGTTCACACAGCCAGAATGGGTTGACGGTGATGGAGAGTGCTGGCTCTGGAAGCAAAGAAATGAAGAGTTGGGTGAGGGTGAGGACAGGTTTTAGGGTCTGTTTCAGGAGGAGGGAGGGAGGGAGGGAGAGGAGAGGGGAGGGGGCATTTTCTATGTTTCTTTGCTTGAAGAAGCTGCCTGCAATTCTGCCTTATCATTGGTTGTAGCAATCACTTGTGCAGCAGCCTTCCATTTCTAGGGATTAAGGGGACTCAGTTTAGCTGTTCTGTTGTATTCAGGCAGGCTTGAGCTCCAGTGGACTCATCCCTGACACACCTCTGAAATGTCGTTCTACTGCAAGATGTTTCCTGAGCACGTACAGGGAAACATAAAAACCTACAAAGAATTTAGATTAGTGACTGCCCTCATTTGAAAGGCCTTTTTGTCCTGAACACAAAAATGTAAAATAATGCACTTGGGGCACAGAAATCCAGGGGCAGAGTACAAATGGGTGGAGTGCTATTGATAACATTAAGAAAGCACACATTCAAAAAAAGGCACAAGTTTTTACATACATTTGATTACTGTTTAACAATATTATGCATTTACTGTATGGCTGCCACTGTACATCTGATGTAAACCTATAACCACGTTCCTCACTTAAAGCAAAAAGGGAGGGTGTGGAGGCCATAATTGACTCTTTTCTTTTGTGTTAAAGGGATCAGTTTTTTTTACAGCAAAAACAAGGAAAGGGGTAATTTCTAAAATGTACAGATGAGTATGGGGACCACTTTTTTTTCAGAGCATGTCACCACTGGCAGCTACCACTTCAAGACTGCTACTATCCCCACCTAATACAATCAGGGGAAAACCAGAAGTAGTCTACCAGCACTGAGATCAATATGGTTAAGGCACATTTTCCAGACATTACTGCTTAGAAAAGAATGAGAAAGTGACTATGATGACGAGCAAGTCCCAAACCAGATCTCTAGCTTGTTAATAGGCTCTTCCTGAGTCTGATTTTTATGGCTGCATAGGCCAAGCTCTATGATGTTATGCCACCACCAGATTTGTATAAGAGCACTGTGGAAGCACATAAAATGTCATCATCATATTTGTATAAGAGCACTGTGGAAGCACATAATCGGACCGCTGTCTGATATGCTGCCACAGTGCTCCGGAATAGTTTCCAGTGATTCTATTTATGCAGCCCTTCCTGTCCATGGGTCATATAAACATATCCACTTTCTGGTGCACTACTTTTCCTTTCCACACCCGCAGAAGTGATGGCCACTGTGTGCAACATGGTGGTACTGACTTAAACTGCGCATGCATGACTATCGTGCATACGTACAGTAGTTATGTCAGCACTGCCATGTTGTGCACAGCTGACTCTGGAGCAAACTGCACATGTGCGAGTATCATACATGCGCAGTACTGTAATCATTGCAGTATTAGTTATGGCTGACTCTGGTGCAGCGAGAGAGCACTGCATATTCTTTTTAACACTCTTGAAACTCCTAAAAGCTTTCCACAGCCATATCGGCTCTGACCAGAATTTGTTAAATAATGGGGATGCTTGGGAACACCTACAAAGTTTCCCTAATGCTGCAGCATAAAAGGTTTTAAAAAATTTTGATAAGGATAGAATAACCATCGGGACCTTTGGATCCTTATCAGAACCTTTTAGAACCTCCAAGCCTTTTGAGGTTAGCCCATCTCTAGTTACACTCCAGCTGCCTGGAAAGCTGGATGACAGTTTACAGTCTTGCCCTGATAAATGACCTGTGGTGGGAGAAATCTACCATCTAATGTGCACCCCAAAACCAGGGAGACCTGTCACTTGTCACCCAAACCAGTCACCTTCTCTTGTTTGGTTCCAGACTCTGTCATCGTCCACTGTGAGGATGGCACCAAACTGATCCCAGGGTGAGAGCAGTAACAATGGTAAAATCTGTCTTACGTTCCCTTTTTGTTGCTTGGAAAGAGACAGCCATTGATGCACAGACATGACAAACAGCTGCAGGTAAAACAACAAATGGTAACCAGTATATGCACTACCTGACTAAATGCTGCAAATTATAGTCTGTCATTTTTAATCAGCCAATCAGCTGATCGCCTGGCCGCTGTGGCTGTGAACTCAGGCAACCCTGAATCTCACTGTCAAGACCAGCTGCTCCATCCAGCAGTAGTGGCTGTGAAGTCAGGTAACCCTGAGTCTGATTAGGTGAAGTGAGTGAGCATAAAGAAGAGAAAGATTTGCCAACCAGCTGATCACCTGGCTGCTGAGACTGTGAAGTCATGTATGTTGAGACTCACTGTAATTATCCACTGTTCCAGCTGGTGCGAAATTTGAGTGGTACTTTATTGCAATGGAGGCTAACACCATGAAACAAAGCTGAAGATATTAACAGTTTTACAGTATCTGATTACTTCAAAGTGGCAAGGCACTGTGACAAAGCAGTGGGTAGGGCCAGTTGGATGCTGGGATGTATAGGTAGAGGTATCTCCAGCAGGAGAAGGGAGGAGGTGTTGCCACTATATAGCCTGCTGATGAGACCCTCACCTGAAGTATTGTGTCCAGTTCTGAAGGTTGCACCTCAGAAAGGACATGGACAGGTTAGAGACAGTCCAGAGGAGGGCAACTGAAATGGTACATAGGTTGCACCAAAAGCCCTATGAGGGGAAAAAGGGATCTCAACATGTACACCCTGCAAGCAGGAGAGCAAGAGGGGATAGAGACTTCCAAGTACCTCACGTGGGTGAACAGGGTTTAGGAGAGGAGTCTCTTTCAAATGAGGAAGAGCACCAGAACCAGAGGGTATGCAATGAAGCTGAGGGGGTGGAGTTTTGGAGGGATGTGAGAAAGTACTACTTCACTGAAAGAGTGGTGAATACCTAGAACAGGCTGCCAGCGGAAGTGATGGAGGAAAAACCAGTAGGGTGTTTCAAGTATGCATGGGATAGACATAAGGGAAGACTGTATTATCAAATGAGCAACGAAGAGGGAGGGTCACCAGAGACCAGTTAGGGTCTGCAGAGACAGACTAGGCAAGAACCATCTGGGCAGACTGGGTGGACCAAGCAGTCCTTTTCTGATGACAAATGCTGTGTTTCCTACAATGCCTCATACAACACCCAGAGCAGGCTGAGAAATTGCAGCCCCTGATTGCCTGTACTAGACAAGAAACAAACACTACTTCAATACAAGCAAAAACACTACTTCAGTCCCACCTACTTGGATCCTAGAGAGAAGTGGGAGGAGGAATTGAGCATTTCCATTTCTCCTGAGGACTGGGACTCAGTGTGGGCCCACACAAATAGGGCAAACACAGAGCTACAAGCGAGAATGCTTCAGTACAAGATCCTCCATGGGGCATACCAACACCCCAAGCTCACTTTCCTCACTGCCTCCCAGAGTGCTGTCTACTGCCAAGCACATTACTTTGTGTAAATTGAGAGATCCTGAACCTCCTGTTTTCAAGGAATGGGAGAATCTAATTCTACTTACAAATACGTAAGCACACATAGCATTTGCTGCAATAAGTAAACAGTCACTGTACTCCCAGGTCTGGACCTCCTTCTAGACTATCCGTGTAGCCTACACCCCTAAATGCATAGATGAACCTCCAGTGCCTGACATCTTTACCTCCCACTCGAGATTTGCACCAATTTGGGACTTACCTCATAGTTACCCTAACTCTGTCTTGCTGCTTTGAGTCTCCCATTCAGAGCCGACCTGTTATAAAACCCCATTTTTGCCTGCCTTTCTCCCCTTCCCCCACCAAACCTTGCCCTCCCTCCTTTATATTCTGCTCAGGTTTTCTTGCCTCCTCCGAAGGGGTTTAACTGAGAATAGGATTAGCTTTACAACTGTTGTAGTCACTGTAACTTGGCAGTTTGGGAGTCTTTCAAACAGATGGTACAAGGGGAAAAGAGGAAGGAGTCAAATTCTTCCAAAGGACTCTTCTTGCCTGCTTACCTGATCAGTATGAGGTGTGTCGGGCTGCAAGACTGGAAGCCATTTGGGGGGGCGTCACAGTCCAGCCTCATTAGGCTTGCCTGTGGGAGTGGCGCCACCAAACAGGGTTGGTCCCTTGTTACCCAGCCCCATGGCCCTACAGGGACTGGGCCCTGGCTACCTGTCAGACCTTCTGATACCTGCTGCCTCTGTCCACTTCCTCTGTTCCTCCTCTAGGGGGTCTCCTCGTGATTCCCAGGATGAGGTTGAAAACTGCCGGCAACAGAGCTTTTAGTGTCGCTGGCCCCTTTCTGTGGGATTCGCTTCCTCCAGCTGTAAGGGAGGCCCCTTCAGTTGAGGTTTTCAAAGCCTACCTCAAGACCTTTTTGTTCACCCAGACATTCCCAGACACGGTCTTCTAGTTCCATTCCTGGGATTACCCCCTTTTTTACTAACTGTTTAAAGTTGTGGCCATTTTCATTGTTAGTGATCTGTTTATTATCCTCTGTATTACTGTAATTTATTTATTTTGATGTTGATCTCATTTCTCTTATTTATTGTGTTGCACATGTTTTTACTCATACGGTGTCCAGAGCCTCCAGAATTGGGTGCCTAAAAATAAAACTTGCCTTGCCATGACCTATTCACTCACTGAGGGTGAACCAACCTAGAGAGGTGCATCATTCCCTCGGTCCACACATGGGTGATGCCCTTCACTGTAAGGGGTGTGGAGGCTCTGAGGTGTCTGATGAGATCTCCCAGCTGCACATGCCACTCCAAGTCAGTGTATAAGTCATTTAATAAAGATATTGCTGCGGCCATTTCTCCAAGCCCTGTGTTGTGTGTATTCTTCCAGTGAAAGGGATACCGGGACTAATAAGACAATAGTAAAGCAAACTAGAACCACTTCAGGTTTTGTACCTTATATCTGCTAACTTCTTCTTCTTTTGTATCAACTGATACCATGTCCAGGTTATTTGGAGACTACCTACCTTATTATACACTGGTCCTAGAAATAACACCACTCAGTACTTTGTTAAAGGTTTTCTTGCATAAAGGTGAAAAAGTTCTTCCAACAGGTTCACAGTTCAAGAGATCTGGTGCCATTTTCTCGGGCAAACTATGTTTAGGATAGTTCATATTGCTTGATACTGTATAATGCTGTATGGCAATGGACATTGACTTCTGAGTGATACTTGATTCGGATGCTCTAGTTTTATAGTGTATTTTTTTCTATTGGACACAGGAAATTTTGTTTTCTCTGACTTTTGCAGTATGAAGTATACTAGCGGTGTTATCAATTTTGCAATAAGGCATGGTGGGGTGTGTTATGTTGGGATAATGATCCACCTCGGGTGAGTTGAAGCATGAGGTGAGGCCGAGTGCTTCCACCACCCACGAAGGGCTGTTAGCCCACTATAATGCACCCATGGAGTGCCTTATTGCGATTATAAAATGTGTCCTTCTTAGTAAATTGGATGTGTTTTTAAACACATTTTTGCTGAGTTACTTTCAGCCAGGCTGTTTTGGCCAACCAGGAGCCAGCATTCTTTCTACCCATCTCATAATTCTGGTTTTCATTCTGCAATTGTGTGTTGTACACTTTCCTATGTTATAATAACTGCATCTATGTAGAATGACTCAGCTGAGTTGTAACATAAAGGAAAAGACTCTTCAATAAAAACGTTTATGGCAGAAAAAATGAATGAAAGGAAGACCCTGCTGAAAATAAGATGCTGCATCTCACGTGGGTTATCCTGGGTTAATGCATAGTAAAATTTGTTCCCCACTAAAAAAAGATGTATTGCATCTCAGCTGAGCTAACCTGAATACATACAGCTTAAAACTGTAAGAAACCAGCACCCACTGAAGAGCAGATACTGTATCTCACCTGGGCAGGGCACTCTTGGGTAACTACAATGTAAAAATGGGTGCAAGTTAGCTAGCTAGTGCTGCAGTAGCGCCAGTGCTCACCATCCGGACAACCTGGGCTCATGCACCATGCCTAGGATGTCTGGGGCTTACAAGCAAGGTCGCATTCAGGCATTCATTTTGGGCACTTCCTGCCTTAGGACAGAGGACTCCTCCTTCTGCTGCATGGCTGCCTCCTGGTGGAGTGTCCCAGGAGGAGGAGGACATGTCATGCAGGAAGGAATATATGCTCCTTCTGAAGTGACCTTACATTTGTACATAACTGTTCACCTTGCAAGTGACATAGAGGTGTCACTCACCTAGATAGGGTCCAACAGGAGAGTTCCAAAAGTAGGTTGAGATCACCCACCCTTCTGACAGCCATGACAGGTGCTCTGCTGGGTTACTCCTCATGATTATGCCCTGGGGATGAATAAGAGAGGGCTTTAAAGAGATAAAATAACCCAGGAGCTTGTCCCCGGCCTGGTGGCCCTGAGGGTTGAGGCGGTGGACACCACACCTCACACTCTGTCGATGACCCAGGTTCAGGAAAGAGCTTGAGCCATGGGGGATTGGCAGGGGAGAGAGACAATCAAGCATCCCATGACAGCTCTCCTGTCTCAGGGACAGGTGGGTACATCATCCCACTCTATGGCTGCCACCTGGTGGAGGATAGGGACAGTGCCAAACATCAGGAGATGCAGGAACATGGCATCGGGACGTGCGCACACCTTCATGCATATGCATTCTCGGATGCAGGGCAAGGGTCACCAGAAAATGGAAAAAATGACTGCCGGCTTAAAGAAGCCCCACAGTGCTCCAGTGCTGCAGCTTCACATCATTGTCGAGCCTGCTCCAGATATCGCTCAGGAGGGGGGAGGACAGCCTTCCCCCTTCCACCCCGCCACGGGGGGTAATTTGTGGAGGATCACAAGGCCTGCGATGCTGGGGTGGCATAGCAGCCAAGAGTGACTGGTAGAAAGGTGGAAGCTAGCCATCAGGTCACAGGAAAAAAGATGATATAAAAAAAAATAACCCTGGAGCTTCAGGCAGAGGAAGCCGATCCCCACAGCACAGTAGAGCCCTTCCAATTCTCTCCTGTGTCTCACCATCTCCTCTTCCTTCCAGACCTTGAATGTGGTTTCTCACAGGAACATAAACTGTGTCAGCAGAACACAACCCAGAGATCCATCCAGTCTGCCCATTTCACTGAATAGCTCTGTGCTCAGCCTAATGATGAACAGGATTTAGAGATCTGATAGCTGTAGTGGTTGATCATCACTCCCTTACCCTGGTATCCCTTCTCTTCTGCCTGTGGGTCCCACAATTCCCTTATATCTGTTCCACCCAAGTTTAAACCCTGTCACGGTCTTGGCTTCAACCACCTCTCTGGTCAGCCTATACCATTCGTCCACTACCTGCACCGTGAAGAAGAACTTCCTCACTTCATTCCTGAATCTCCCCCACCAGTCTCCACCTGCGTCCTCTAGTTATCATGCCCTCATTTCTCAAGAACAAGTCCTTACACAGCACCCTGTAATAATTCCTCACAAGAACTTGTATATGTCAGTCATAACCCCTGTTCCCGCCCGACCTACAGTGTGCACATGTTAAAGTCTGCATTCCTTCCTCATGCAACCTCCCCTACTGCCCCTGGATCATCTTTTTGTCCCTCCTTTGTAAGGTCTCTATGTCATCCCTGTCTTTCTTAAGGTGTGGACTCCAGAACTACAGACAGTACTCCAGATATGGCCTTATCAGGGACCTGCTCAGGGGCAGTATCACCTCTTTCTCCTATAAATCCCCTTCTTGTACATCCCAGCATCCTGTACAGGGGTAGTATCACCTCTTCTCTCCTACTACCAAATCCCCTTCCTATACATCCCAGCATCCTATCTGCCTTCCCATAAGCTTTGCTGCACTATGTAATGGACTTGGGACTACTATTAATGATGGGCCCAGGTCTCTCTCTCTCTCCTCTGTTGTCTGCATCTGCACCAGCCTTACCCCCCCCCCCCATTCAATAGTACATTTTAGGGTTCTTTCTACCAATGTGTATCAATTTACGCATTTTTGTATAAAATTTTAGTTGCCGTAATCTGTATCACTTTTCCCAATTTTTCCAGGTCTCTTTTCATGTTTCTAATTCTATCATCTGCATTCACTCTGCTGCAGATCTTACTGCCATCAGCAGACAGACTGACCTTATTTTAGATTCCCTCTCCTATTTTGCAAATGAAGATATCGAAGAGCACCGGCTCCTAAACGGATCCTTGTGGTACCCCACTTGTGACTTCCCCAGCCTCAAAGCACATCCCACTGATGTCTGTATTGTGTCCTGCTCCTCAGCCGGTTATCTATGTGCCTGGTTAGTTTGATCCTTACTGGAAGGTTAATGACAATGGTGTTGTTATGGCATTGACCAACAGTAATCCAAGAGGTAATTTCCGTGTCGGCACCTCTTGGATTCCTGTTTGGATTTTTTTGCCTTCTTCATATCTTGTACTCCATCCAACTAGTGAGCTGACTGAGCTGTTACTAGCTGTGACCACACCACTTGTGCAATCTTCCAGCCTTGAATATTTTATTCACACACAGGTAATCCACTGCAACCATTTGAAGCACAGCACACAATCTTTTACCAGCTCTGGCAGAACAGCAAGTATTTTTTGAACTTGAATCATATTGATAGACTGTCAGCCTTTCTGTAAGTACAGTGCATCACTTAGTGGTTAGGTATATCCTAACACAGGGAGGTATATCCCCCCAGCTGTCTGCATCTTGCAGTTTACAGTATAGGTTGTATTTGCACTGTTACTTCACTTTCCAAACTGCATTTTTTTTGTTGCTTAAAATCATATTAGCTATTGTGAAATGTTCCACTGCGACTAAGTACAAGTGGAAAGACTCCAGAATAAGACTTACATGGCTCAGTCAGGTCTTTCAAACCAACGAGCAGATGTTAACCTTTGACCCCTAACTACCACAGACTCTACAGCACTGCTGCTATTCAAGTGGAAATCTGTATGCTAAATTTGTACAAATGATAATTTGTGGCAAAAAAACCTTTTTTTTTCATTTGGCAAAATCCAGCAGTAACCAGTTCCTATTCACACAGCTGCTTGAATAGTTTTTTCTGGCTCTGAATATAGCACCTAGCACTTTTTCTCTAATCATCTTCCAAATCCCCTTTGCTAGTCTCTAGCCTTATAAGCTAAGACCTTGTATGCAAGAACTATGAAGTAAAAAAATAGCCTTTTTCGACATATAAAACTGATTTTACAGTCTAATGATTATCTAGGGGCATCAGAATATAGTGTGGCAACTGATTACGTGATTTCTGAAGAGATGCTACCTACATATCTATCAAAACTGTCTGCACAGCATAAGCACTTTTTCAGATAAAAGTTTATGAGTGCATGTCCACTACTGAATATATTAGCCTGAAATGGTCTTGATATTTTGCACAATACCATGCACTTTATTCTCTGATATGCACTATAATTACTTGAAACTAAATGTGTACCTCTGGGATCCACATAAACTCGACTATACTGCTGTAAATGTGTGTGGGCTTGCTGCTCATTGGTTTACAGAAAGTGAGTGATTTATTAATGTTTCCTGTGTCAGCTCTATCTGTTCTTCATAAATTTGGTTTTTGGATGATGAAATACATAAAAGAGGTTACTTTGCTGCCATAATGCATTAATCACTACACATTTCCTATTTACAACTTGCCTGGTGGTGGCCCCACTGCAGAGACAGAAGGGGTGGTTAACCTATGTCAGTGTTAGGCACAGCATTATCACTGACCAGCAGTAGGACTTGTGTTTAAAAAATATACACAAGGTTACCTCATCATACATATGGAAGCAGTTCTCTTGCAAAAACTGTTGTTTGGTTCTTTGTCACCCCAGCACAGCAGGTGAAATATTTATCCACATTGGGGGCTACGTGTTGGAGCCAGGAAATGTGGAAGCCCTACAGCTACCTATGGTCATTGTTTTGGACCTGCTCCAATTTAACTCCTTTCTATAGAGCATTTCAACCGAAACTAAGAGAGTTCTTGGGTGGGACATAACACAGACTGCTTGGTCTTATTTCTTGATGCCCCAGAGGCCTATAATTATTGATTACGGCTCTAGTTTTAGCTAAAAGGGCCATTGCCAAACAATGGCTAACACAATTTACTCCTACAACTGAGGTGAAAAGGGATCTAATGTATGTTAATATGCCCCCTGGAGCCACTCTTTGCTGTATCAGAGTGGTTTCACCTGCATTCGACTTGAGCGAGAACAGCGAAGTGAAGCTAAGCTGCTCTGGTTCAAGCTGAAGGCAAGTGAAACCACTCTGATACAGCAAAGAGTGGCAACAGGGGACATATTAATATATTATTGATTGAGCATGATCGAGCGAGATCGATAATATATATTTTTTTAAACCGTTCCCTGAATGTGCCCATTTCCAGGGCACCTGTGCGTGAGACACTCTTCACAGAATAACAGTGTCTCACTCAGGGAGGAAAGGAGCACTCTGATTAGTCAGGAGCATGCCCTCGATCTATAATGCACCATATGTAGCTTATGGAAAAACTCACTGCCAATCTGAACTATACTTACCCTGCTTTTGAACTGCAATGGAGGCATTGAGTAATTCATATAATGACAAAGAAACCAGACATTGTTCCTTAAAGTGCTTTATTTATTGTACAGGAAATGTTTTGAACATGAGAGAGATGATACCATAGATGTTCCCTATCTCTACTGGGGATCAAGGGTTAGACATAAGATACAGAGTAGTGTCCTTTACAGCCAGTAAATAAACCTAGGCAGACTGAATCGTAATGTCTTTTTGTATGTGCAGCACTGTTACTGTCTTTGTAATGTCTGACTGTAACAATTATGAAACAACACCCAATAAAAAGACTTTTGCAAACAGTAGTTTATGCTGCTACTTTCAGCCATCCCCCTTCAGTAGCAACTGCCCATCCCAGTACCCTGGCATCCCTGCCACTTACATCCCACCCTCTTTAACCCCTTGGCTTACTTCCAAAGTGCCCCCCCCCAACTGTGGCAGGATCAGGGGAGCAGCTGATCAGTCTAGATAGGGACTTAAAAAGTAGGGTGGAGAATGGCCTGTCACGGGAGTCCAGGCCTAAGTATGCCTTCATAGTGCTGTCTGGTGCTTTTCCACTTTTTTGTTCCATGGTAGTTTAGTCCCCTCCCACATGGAGGCTGGCACTGTAGGGGCACCAAGAACACAGATGCTATCGTATGCCATCTCAACACACTCCTCTGATCCACCCTCTCTTCCATGCTACACTGCCAGGGTCAGGGAGTAAACAAGGACAATGGCCCTGCTCATGAACTAAGACAGACCTGGTGCCCTGTAGTTCGACCGCTGCTGCTCTGCCCATCTCTTAGTGAAAGTGAACTGCATTCAGGAGTATATCCCTGCCACAACCTCATCTGGGGGGAAAAATCAAGGCAACATGGAGGATGACAGAGCCTGAGCAGGTACAACATAGAAACATAGAACTTGATGGCAGATAAGGACTGCTTGGCCCACCCAGTCTGCCCATTTCCCTACCTGATGGATAAGCTGCAGATTCTAGTTAATCAACAGCTTACTTCCTCCAGCCCCCCCCCCACTAGAATTGCCTTATGCCTGTCCCATGCATTCTTGAATTCTTCCACTGTTCCTCACTCCACAACCTCCTCAGGAAGGCTGTTCCATGCATCCACAACTCTCTGTGTGAAAAAATACGTTCTAACATTATCTCTGAGCCACCCCCCCATCTTTAAATTGTGCCCCCTTGTTCTTGCACATCTCTTCTTCTGAAAGATATTACCCTCTTGTACCTTGTTACTTCCCTTGAGATACTTGAAAGTTTCTATCATGTCCCCCCTCTCCCTCCTTTCCTCAAGGGTATACATATTAAGCTGCTTTAGTCTGTCCTCGTATGTCTTCTGGTGCAGATCCTGCACCATTTTGGTTGCCCTCCTCTGAACAGCCTCCACTCTGTCTATGTCTTTGCGGAGATGGGGTCTCCAGAATTTGCATGCAGTACTCCAGATGGGATTTCACTAACTGTCTGTAGACAGGGATAACAACTTCCTGTTTTCTACTGTTGATGCCTCTCCCTATGCATCCCAGTATCCCCTCAGACCTCCTTACTGCCTTCTCACATTGCTTGCCCACCTTTAGGTCATCTGATATAATTACTCCTAGGTCTCTATCGATTTTTGTTGTTGTTACTAACTCACCCCCATTGTGTACTCTGCCCCTGGGTTTTTGTTTCCCAGATGCATTACCTTGCACTTCTTTGCATTGAATCTGAGCTGCCATGTATTTGACCATTCCTCCAACCTTGCCAAGTCCCTTTTCATTCTTTCCACCCCACCTTGTGTATCAACCCTGTTGCAGATCTTTGTGTCATCTGCAAAGAAGCATACCTTTCCTTCCAGGTGCTCTCCAATGTCACTTGTAAAGATATTAAAGAGGACCGGTCCCAGTACCGAACCCTGCGGTACCCCGCTAGTTACCCTCCTTTCTTCACTGTGGACTCCATTTACTATTACCTTTTGCGTCCTGTTGTCCAGCCATTTTTTTATCCAGACTACTGCCTTGGGACCCACTCCAAGGCTGGCTAACTTGTATATTAATCATTTGTGTGAGTCTGTGTCGAATGCCTTGCTAAAATCTAGGTAGGCCATATCCACAGCCCCTCCCTAGTCTACTACTTTGGTCACCCAGTCAATGAAATCTATTAGGTTCATCTGACATGACCTTCCTGCTGTGAAACCATGCTGCCCTGGGTCCAGTGCCCCACTGGCCTCTAGGTACTCAACAATTCTTTCCTTCAGAAGTGATTCCATCATTTTCCCTACCACTGAAGTCAAACTAACTGGTCTGTGTTTTCCTGCCTCTGCCCTGCTCCCACTTTTGTGAAGTGGAATCACATTTGCCCTCCTCCAGTCCACAGGTACCACTCCATCCTCACTTGATTTGTTAAAGAGAGTAGTCAGTGGTGTTACTAGTACTACCCTTAGTTCTTTTAGAATTCTTGGGTGAATCCCATCAGGCCCCATTGCTTTGTCCACCCTCAGTTTCAAGAATTCGTTCAAAACCCTTTCTTCTGTGAATGGACTGGTATCGACCCCCCTATTCAGAGTTTCTCCCTTGTTTGGTTTAGGCACCTCCCCCTCCTCACCTGTTGTGAATACTGCAGAAATATTCATTCAGTATCCCTGCTTTCACTGTCACCCTCTGCCCATATTCCTCCCTTTATTAAGTCTCTGTATCCCTCCTTGGTCTTTCTTCGCCCCTAATGTACCTATAAAAGGTTTTATCCCCTTCTTAACAGAGTTGGCTATCTTTTCCTCGGTTTTTACCTTTGCTATTCTGACTGCCTTCCCTGCCTCCTTCTGCTTTAACTGATAAAGTTCTCTGTCCTGCTCCTTCTGTGTTTCCTTATATTTCCTGAATGCTATCCTTTTCTCCTTAACCATCCCTGCCACCTCTTTTGAGAACCACAGTGGTTTTTTCCTTCATTTTGTTTTATTGATTTGCTTCACACAAAGGCTTGTTGTCTCTGCGATGGCTGTTTTGATTATTTCCCATCATTCCTCCACCCCTCCTTCTTGCCCATTTGCTAGTGCTTTTCTAAGGCACTCTCTCATTTTCCCAAAGTCAGCCTTCCTAAAGTCCAATACTCTTGTTTTTGTATGGCTTGACTCTATGGCTGTGTTTATTGTGAACCACATTGTTTGGTGGTCACTTATTCCCAGATGGCTACCCACTTCTAAATCTTAAATCCTTTCTCCTTCCCCATTTGAGAGTACCAGGTCTAAGATTGCTCCCTCCCGAGTGGGTTCCAACACTAGCTGTCTGAGGCATGCCCCCTGTAGGGCATCAAGAATGACCCTGCTCTTGTATGTGCCTGCAACAAAGGTACTCCAGTTAACATTTGGCATATTCAGGTCCTCCATCAACAATATCTCCCCTTTTTCTGCCATTTTAAGGATGCCTTATATCATTTCCTTATCCATTTCCTCCCCCCTGAGATGGGGGTCTGTACACAACCCCCATGCAGATTGTGGTGCCATTTCCTGTCTCCAAGGTGACCCATAGTGACTCATCAACTTCCTGTTTACTCTTTAGTTCTGTTGCTCTAATCCCTTTCCTTATATAGAGAGCTACTCCTCCTCCTCCTCCTCTTTTACCCACCCTGTCCCTCCTGTAGACTGTGTATCCTGGTATGTTGACTTCCCACTCATGGTTCTCTGTGTACCATGTTTCAGTGACTGCCACAATATCCAGGCATCCCTCTTCCATTAAGGCCACTAGTTCAGGGAGCTTGTTGCACAGACTACGGGCATTGGTACTCATCACCTTCCATTTATTTTTTTTATGGCCTTACCCCTTTTTATCCCCATCCCTGTCCTTAACACCTTTTTCTGCATTTATCCCTGTCCTGCTCCCTACTGACTTCTCTGCCTTGGTGTTTACCTCTCTAACTACTGTGCTTTGTGGGGGGAGGCTGAGATTTCCCTGCTCCTTTTCAGTGCCTCCCCCCTTGGCTAGTTTAAATGCTTGCCAATGAAGCATTTAAACCTGTCACATAGGATCCTGGATCCCCCCCCAGACAGATGCAGACCATCGCGCCAGTATAAGCCTGCATCCCTCCAGGTGGCTCCCCAGTCCCCAATGAAGCCAAAACCCTGAGCTCCACACCAGTTTTTCAACCATTCATTGAATCCTATGGTGCAGAATACCCTAGCATCATCCTTGCCATAGACAGGCAGCACATCCGAGAAGGTTACCGTACATGCTACTTGTCTAAGGACCCTCCCCAACTCCACAAACTCCTCTTGCACTACTGTGATCCCATTTACAGCCAGGTCATTTGTCTCTAGGTGGACAATGACATCCAGCTCCCTCCCTCGTGCAGCTGCTCCTGCGATCCTGAGGATTCGCTTCCTGTCCCTCCAAGCCATGGTGCCAGGCAGGCACCTTACCTCCCCATCCCCTTCCTCCCCATGTTCCCCCCCAATGGTTGAGTCCCCCACCAGGAGTTGCTTCCTTCCCCTGTGGGGTCTCATGCCACACTCCTGTGGGTCTCCTTTGTGGAGGTTCCCAGCATCCTCCTTGGTCTCCACTGCAGGTGCCTCCATAGAGGAACCACTCTTTGCCAGAACAGCATTTGAATTGTGAAGAGCTACAACTGGAGGGATGCACCTCTGTTCCACCACCCTCTCCCTCCCTGAGCCCTCCTTGGTCCAACCACTCCTCTTTCTTGGCAACCTCTGAGGTAACAGTGGTGGCCCTGGTGGTCCCTGGGTGGGGGAAGAGATTTCACGAATCCTAGCCAGGTCAACCTGGAGATGGGCAACCTCCTCCCTCAGACCAGAGAGGTGCCTGCAAACAGGGCAGCATCGCAGCCTCCAGAATGTCTCCCGGAACACTGTTGTTCCACAGCCATTGCACTGCACCACTCCCATCTTGAATTATTGTGTGTCCCCTCTCCTGTTGCTTTGTATGCTTATTGTCTCCTCCCTCTATGTATTTTTACACTTACTTTCCTACTGCCAATGAGCCCTTACAACCCTCACCCTTCCTGTTCTGGGACAGGAACTTCCTGTAGTCTTCAGTAGTATCCTTCCTCCGTGCTTGGATTCAGACCTCCAGCAGCCGGGGGGGGGGATAGAGAGTTTTTTTGTTTTGTTTTGTTTTTTTAGGTTCCTTCATGGTTGCTGAAACTAATGTGTCTCAGTGATCCTTCCCTTCCTACTGCCAAACAGGAAGTTCCTGTTGTCAATCAAATTCAGTGGCTATAAAACTAGAACTTGCTTTGGGTGGGAGGATGGAGGGTTAGGAAGGAGGGGAATTAGTAAAAAATCTGTAGTTCTGGACTTCTGTTTCTTGCTCTGCAACCAGTTCTCTTCTGCCAGGTACAGCACTTAGGAGCACCTTATGGGATCCTGAGGGAGCCCAGGAGCAGAAGATGAGGGGGCATAAACACAGAATAAAAAAAACATGTATCTTAGGAGGCAGGGCATACAAGCCAACTGATATTACATGGAAGTATTAAAGAAAAGGTTTTGATTATAGGGGACACTTATGAACAGTGCCCATCATACAGTGGAACTTGTCTATTAGGGTCAACTTTGGGAACAAGGAATCTGTCCTTAAAGGAACACATTGGCCATCATAGTTCAAGTGCCACAAAAAGCCATTTCAAACTAGATACTGGACTCATCTGCAGTTGAAAGTACTCCAGAGCTACAGACGACTGAGTCTGTTCAACATTAATACTCCATTGCAGCCATTTTTAGTTCATTGTGATGCAATCAAGGAACAAGCTGTGCCTATCTACACTGAGTTAATCACAGCATGTGCATCAATAACATCACAATGTTCTACAAATGGCTGCCATGGAGTATTAATGTTGAACAGGCTCAGTCATCTACGGCTCTGGAGTGCTTCCAGCTTTCAGGTGAGCCCAATACCTCATTTGAAAGAGATTTTCATAGGCTTGCAAACTATGTCAGCCACTATACATGAATATTTTTTCTTTATTACCAATTTCGTAATACTGAATGCTGGTTGCATAATACTTAAGATGGCTGCTTGTCCCAATTGATTCTGTATTGCCACCATTTTAAAACTTTGTGAGGTCATGTTGGGTAAAGCTGTGCCTAAGTAAAATGAGTCTAGGCACAACTTTCTGCTGTATGACATAGCAAGGTTTGAAAAATGGTGGCAACTCACAATTTACATATGGCAGATATAGTCACTGATATCGAAGTGTTAGTGATGGTATTCACCATGACTGTCAATGTTTCTTTGAGTAAGTGGGGCTTTCCTGCATCCCTAAAACTGGCCAAGGTCAGACCCTTCCACAGGAAGCTGTCCTGACAACCAGGAGAATTTTAGACCAAACTCAAACCTTCCCTTTTTGGGGATGTCATTGAGAAGGTGGTGGCGTCCTGTCTAGTACCTTGAGAGATTTGATCTCTATAAGCAATGTGTGGTTTACAGTCATGCCACAGCCTATAGACTGCCTTAGTTGAGTTAAGAATGACCTACTCCTAAGAAAGGATCATTAAGTGCTATTAGTTTTAGTTTACCTAGATCTATCATCTGTATTCAGTACCATTGATCACCAGCTTCTGACTGATCACCTGAGCAGGTATTGTGAACTGTTGGGGAGTGATGGGATTGGTTCAGATCATTCCAGGAGGACTGCCAACAGAGAGTGGTATCAGGGGATATGAAACCTTCCACTGTTCTGTGTGGCATCCCACAGGGATCAGTTCTGTCCCCATTGCCATTTGTGGTACATATGCTGATACTTTGGGAGGGTCCAAAGATATGACTTGTAGTTTCACTGCTATGCAGATAATACTCAGCAGTATCTTTCATTTCTGTCTGGGCAGGGTGATGGGAAGTCTGTGGTGGAGAGGTGTGTCTTGGAGATCAGTAGTTGAACGGCTGTCAGCTGGTTGCAAATGAAGCCAGAAAAGAATGAGCTGTTGCTGGTTAGATCAGGTCACATAGAAACATAGAATTTGTCAGCAGAAAAGCACCACTAGGCCCACACAGTTTGCCCATATGTTCTGCGCCTAGTCCACCTCTGTAGGCCCAAACTGATCTCCAGCGACCCAACCTCCTCCTTGTCTATTTATTAATATTCCCCTATGTCTATCCCAGGCATACACTGTTTTCACCTCTGCCACTTCTGCTGGAAGTCTGTTCCAGGCATCTATCACCCTTTCAGTGAAGTAGTAACATTTTATTGTTCAACTATAAAGCCATTACAATATTCTAATAAAAAACAATACATACATTTCAATGTGTGTAAATCCGCACTTCATACAGATATCACTTGGTTAAAACATTTAGCAGCTGTAAACACTTGCATTTTACATAAATACTGAATTTTTCACATCCATATCATATTCATAGTCCGAATAAATTAGATTTCATTGATAACACCAGCATATTATAGCTACCACAAGATGTGCTGTATACAATTATTTATTGCTATGGCAGCCTGTTTTCAGTAAATGCCATTTTTAACTAAACAACTTAAGCTTTAAAGGGATTAAAAGTTAATACCATGCTATTCTCCCTTCTTTCGTTAGATCCTACATACAACTCCCCAACAAGAACAGGATTTAGCCATCCATTCCTGCTCCAAGTCAGGTTTGTTGCCAGCCTGCAAAGATACTCATGCATGGAAACTGATAACAGTAATCAGATCACTAGACCCGAACTGTAACAACCTGAATTGCAAGTAACACCCACTCTTTTGACAAACTGCAGAGGCAGCCTGCAACACTCACTAGCTCTGAGCTTCCATTTGTTACCAAAATAGCAGGAATTATAAACCAGCAGCAATTAAAAATCACGTCTGGGTCACTGTAAACCTTGTATGCTTTCCTGTGTGCACACACATTTTGCTTCATTTTCAGACACTTTTGTCCTCCAATGGGCCCTACTGAGGGCATATATAATACACACCCACTTAACTTCGGGTCTCCTTTCGGACCAGATATCAACTCATGAAGGTACTACTGCATGTCAACACATAAATACACATATTTAGTCAGATATCCCAATGGGAATTACCTTGTGCCAGTTATACCTAGCCTTCTTAGTGAACACTTAGACACTACCTGTCACAAATATTGCTCCCTGCCTCAAACTATTGCCAGGTATGGTAGGAATTAAATACCAGCAAGAGTAATATTCACTTCAGATCACTGTGAACAACCCTTGCCCTCAAACAACCAAAACATTTTACTCCAGTATCTGGCTCACTTTCCCACCATTGGGCCGAAACATGACCCTCCCAGCTGTTCCTTATTGAGGCCATTGATGAGATTATTATTCTACAAGCTGCTTTAGCACAGCTTTGCTTTCTCATAAATATATATTTTGTCACTTAATTTAAAGTGGCCAACTATAATTGAATCCTGATTGAAAATTAAACATTTAAAGCACATATAACTTGTGGTTTACACAGATGAAACACAATGACGTATAAAATGATATGTGGAGACCACACTATTAGACAGCTTCCTTGGTTAAAATAGGAACTTTTTTATATATGTATTATGTGTATATATATATATATATATATATATATATATATATATATATATATGTGTGTGTGTATATATATATATATATATATATATATATATATATATATATATATATATATATATAAGTGGAAAGGAGGAAAGAAATTCAATAAGTCAAATAACACCTCAAAGTGTGGTGTTTTTTGTATGTCCACCACTAAAAGACCCCTTACCTTCTCTGTGGTCTGCCAGCCCCTTTGGTTGCTGCTGGTGAGGACCCCATCTGGACCGTGTGAATAACTAGTCGGACACATAAAATAAAGAATAAGGCAGGTTTATCCAGTTGAGTAGGTGTTGTCTTCATGAGGACAAGCCCCACACTGACTATACTCTGACTGACAGACCAACATGGCACTGCCAGGCAGTGCAACAATTAGATACATGCAGTTCTAAGTGCTCTTAAAGGGACTGCAGCTAAACATTAAGCCCCATGCTTCATGTGTGCGTCACATCACCGCCGGAACAGTGAATGTGAGCACCACTCGAACAAGCAATAATCTATACATTTCTAAGAATTTTTAAGTAAATAATTTAAGGCAAAAAAAAAAACTTTCATGCATTACAAGGCATTAGATTTCACAAAACAGAACATGACTCCACTGCAGGGAGGGGGGGAGGAAAGAACCTGGACTACACTGGGGACCAGTCAGATTAGCACCAGAGAGGAGGCAAACATAATAGTACTTGAGACTTGGTCATGCCACAAGCGCTGAAGTGGAGGAGAAGGAAAAGGGAAGAGAGGAAAGCGTAGCAGCAGGAGGATACCCAGAATGCAGGCTCACACTTTAATAACAGTTGCATAAACAGATGGACTGTCCATTGAAAGAGACATTCCTAAGGGGAAGAAAACGTTAGTGCAGGTAAACAGTACCATGGCAACAGGTGCAAAGAAAGAGGTACAAGATATTTACTGCAACAATGAAAATCAGAAAATTAATTAGTCCTGACACATTTCACTGAGTCTGGTAACAAAAGTTCAAGACCTCTGTCAACTTTTCCGGTCAGTGGGAATGGAGGCATGCATGGACTGCACCAGTTCCTGACAGAAGGGGGTCAGGTCATTAAAAGCGACCCAGGAGTTCTGCCCACTATCAAATTCACACCATTTCACTCTAAGTCCAGGATCCATTGACAAACTTCTTTCTTAGGATCTTCTCGATCTGGTACACTGTGGTGTGTGGAAGAGAGTTCTGAGAAGAAGAAGAAGAAGAAGATTGAGAAGAAGAGGAAGTCCCTGACAAATCATCTGGTAAACTGGAATCCAGCTGGAGAGTGTCAGGAGTGGGAAGATCTGTAGGCACTGGCTGCAGGTTGTCTGGAGGGATCTCAGTTTCAGAGAGGATGGCAGGCTCAAGGGCAGCTTCATTTGTGGGATGACTGGGGTCATCTGGAAGGTTGTTATTCAGGTACCCATGCTTTAGATGATTTATATGGACTTTGTTGTGTACCAGCTTGCCATCTGACTTGCATCGCAGATGAACGTAGACCGGAGGAAGCTTTTCAACAACATAGAATGGACCAGTCCAGGGGTGAAGCAGTTTCTTGGTGGTGCCCGGAACAAAAACAGGACAGTACAAATAGACAATGTCCCCAACAGAGAATGAAGGCTCATGTGCCTTGGCTGCAGACATTTTCTTCATTGCCGATTTTTCTCTGGCCCAACATGGTGATTGCAACTCGTTGGGCAAGTTACATCTGTTCCAGAAGAGGAATAATAAAAGAAGAAGCTGACTTAGACACCTCTAGCAGTGAGAGATCCCTGTCCAGTGGAGTTCTTGGGTGATGTCCATGGACTAAGAAGAAGGGGGTGCATTCTGTGGTATCGACACAAGGGCTGATATTGTATGCAAACTGCACAAAGGGAACAAAACAGTCCCAGGTGTCATGAGTCTCATCCAGATACATGGAGAGTGTGCCGAGAATGGTGTACATCATTCTTTCACTCTGTCCATTGCATTGTGGATGGTAACTTCTGGTATGTGTCTTTTTTATGTCGAGAAGTTTGAAAGTTTCTTGGACAATGGTGGACAGGTAGTTAGTGCTTCTGTCTGAATGTAGGCATGATGGGGTACCGTGACGGCAAATGACTGTGTTGAGAAATGCATGGGCCACAGTGGTGGCTTTAATGTCTCTCGGAGGGATGAGTTCCAAATACTTTGTCAAGTAGTCCACAAAGGCAAGGATGTATTTGTTACCAGAGTCAGAGCATGTTGGCAAGGGCCCAAGAATGTCAGTGCTGACTCTTTGGAACGGTTCAGTGGCTACAGGCATTGGGATGAAATGTGCCTTTGTTGGTTTGGCCGGAGGCTTTCTCTGGGAGCAGGGCTGGCAGGATTTTATGAACTAGACAATGTCTCTGTTCATGTGTGGCCAGAAGAAGTAAAGCCTTGTCTTTTCCAGAGTTCTGTGAATTCCCATATGACCTCCAGAGAGTGGAGAGGCATGAGTGGAGAGAAGAACCTGAGGGATGAGAGAGGCTGGCACAACTAGCTGTATGTGAGCTCTATCCGTGCGATGACCCTTGCCTTCCTTGGTCCAAATGTGAAAGAGCACACCGTCATTGAGGAAGTACCGCGAAACAAGGAAAAGTACATCTTGGTGATGTTTCTTTTGTTGTGGTAAGGTTCCAGACTCTAAGTAGGTGATGATGTCCATAAATTGAGTGTCAGTTCTTCATTGCATTTTAACAGCTGCCAGGGACAGATCAGATGTAGAGGAGATGAGAAGCTCTTCAACTGCTTGTAGTAACTGAGAATTTGTGTCTCTCTCTGAGCAGGCAGTTGGTAGCAGCAAAGCAACCTGAGGTGTTAAAGGAGTGTCCACAGGAAGCACATCTGTGGCATGGAAGGGAAGAGCTTGTAAACAGGATTCGTCATCTGTTGAGGAGGATGCAGAGGGATATCATCTCCGCCTTACACCATCAGCATTTGAGTGAACTCAACCTGGTCTGTATTGGATTTCAAAGGTGTAGGATTGCAACATGGTGCTCCATCAGGCGCATTTGCCTGCAGGCTCCTTCATTTCAAATAACCACCTGAGGGAAGAGTGATCGACGATAGCTGTAAAGGAGGAGTAGCGAAGGTAGTAGTCAAATTTCTTCACGGCAAATACCATGGCTAGACATTCCTTCTCTGTGATGCCATAGTTCTGCTCAGCTGAGGAAAGAGAGTGCCCAGCATAGGAGACAACTCATTCTGTTTCATCTTGAATTTGACAGAGCACAGCGCTCACTGCAAAGGAACTAGCATCTAAGTAGAGCTTGAATGGTTGGTCGAACCTTGGGTAGGCCAATACTGGAGAAGAGATTAGGTTTTGTTTTAACGTGTCAAAGGCCTCTTTACATTCAGAAGTCCAATTATAGTCACATCCCTTTTTTGTGAGGGCGTACAGTGGAGCTACAATCTTGGCATAGTTGCAAATGAACTTTCGGTAGTAGCCAGACAAGCCCAGAAATGCTCGAAGGTATTTGAGATTATTAGGCTCTGGATAGTCTTTGACTGCTGAGAGCTTGTCTGGATCTGGAGAGAAGCCTTGAGAACTAACCACATGTCCCAGGTAATGAATTTGATGCTGCGCAAGACAACACTTTTCTGGGCAAAGCTTGAGATTGGCTTGTCTGAGACGTTCGAACACTTCTTGAAGATGTTGGAGGTGCTCTGGCAAAGTTCTGCTGAAGACTATCACATCATCCAGGTAGACTAGACAAGATTTCCTGGACAACCCACATAGTACAGCGTCCATAACAAGTTGAAATGTGGCTGGGCTGTTCCAAAGACCCATAGGCAGATGTCTGAACTGGAAAAGTCCAAAGTGACAGCACCATGCTGTGTATGGCTGAGAAGCTGGATCAATTGAAACTTGATAGAACCCGCTCTGAAGGACTAGAGTGGTAAAGTAAGCAGGACTGGCAGCACCAAGACTCTCTAAAGCATCTTCGGTTGTAGGTAAGGGATGAGCATCCTGCACCATGTAGGCATTGAGTTTTCTGTAGTCTACCACAAAATGATACCCTTTGTCCTTTTTTACCACCAGCAAGTTAGATGCACCCCAGGGGCTTGTAGATTCTTTGACTATGTCTTGGTCAAGCATGTCTTTGATTATGTCCTTGAGGACTTGTTTCTGTCTATGTCCCACTTTGTAGGCTCGCTGACGGATTGGTTTCTGGTTGGGTTGTACTTCGATGGTGTGTTGCAGGATATCACAACATCCGAGCTTGTTATCTGAACCAACAAAGACATCTGGGTAATTTTCCAGGAATTTCAAAAGTTGTTGTTTTTCTGTTAGAGATGCTGGAAGTTTGGAAGAGGATAGACACTGACTGAGGGGTAACTCTGTTGAAGTTGGAGTGGTCGTGATAGTATTGACAGAAGTAGAGTTGGTGGAACCAAGCTGAGGTTCTTGCATGAGATGAAGTTGGTCCCCTGCAGACAAGCAGACAAACTTTCCAATGTTGGCACCCTTTGAAATGACTACCGGCTCATCTGTGAAGTTGCAGCATTTTTGGAAGACTACGCCATTATGCACTGCTGATAAGGTATTTCCTGAAAGGAGACCTGACAAATGCAGTGCAGGGGATCCTGTGACGATGCCAACAACAACTTGTGGAAGTGGTTCACTTCGAATCTTGGCAATCAAAGCCATTTCCGACTGAGGAGGCACGGTGACTGAGTCTATAGCTGCGAGTTGCCTCCGAGGATCTAACAACAATTTGCTTGAGGCAAAGTCTAGGATGGCTTTGTGAACTTTGAGAAAGTCCAGGCCTAGAATTATTGCAGGTTGAAGATCAGGCATGATATAAAACTTGACAGTAGCTTGCTGTGAGCCTAAGTGAAGCTTGAGATGGACCATGCCTGTGATAGGTACTGTATGTGTACTGGCTGTGATAATGTACTTTATGTCAGCTAGAGAGACATTAGGTATGTGACGAATAGCTTGATTGTTTAAAATACTGCTATTGATAACTGAAATTTCTGCTCCAGTGTCGACCAAGACATGTGTAGACCAATCTCCGATGGTTACAGGTACATAGTTCGCTAGAAGAGGTAAGCGGATGACAGGTACCTTTGCCCCAAGAAGTGAGAGTGTGCCAGAGTTCACAGTTGGAGGAAGAGTTTTGTTTGAATTGCGAGAGTCAGGGGGTGGTCAGTTGCTGTGTTCCCCTGGTTCTGGGAGTAGTTGCAGTTATCTTGCTGATTGTGCAGCGGTGGGCGCCTGTGGTTCTTTTGATTTCTGTTGTACTTTAGCTTTCAGCAGACAGCGGCAGTATGCCCCCTGAATCCACACCACTGGCAGGTCACTGGTTCTCGTGAAGGAGGAGGTGGATGAGATCGCTGTCGAATTGGGCGAAGGACTTTGACAGAGGTAGTAGAAGCAGCAGCTGAGCTGCCGTGCAGAGTATTGATACTTGTAGTGAGCGTCTCTATCATTGATTGCTGCTGCTGGACACATGTTGCGAGTATGGCTAACTGCGATGACTGAGGTGCTTGTATACTGGTAGCCTGGGACATTGCTATGGATTGTTGTGCAAGTTATGCCGCTTGGATTGTGTCCATCCAGGTTGCCGGTTTCTGCTGGATGACATAAAGATGGAGTTGAGAAAGCAGTCCCCAAACAAATATTGTGATTTGTTCTTTCTCAGGTTTCTGTAAGTATTTGCAGCTAGACTCAATGTCCACTATGAAGGCTTTAAGAGATTCGGTGGGTTGCATTGTACGTTCCCACAGCTGTTGCTCCAATAACCAGGGCAGGTGTGCTTGGAGTAAATGGGCTTTGAAGGTTGTGTACAGTGTGGCAGTATCTCCTTTGACTTGGTCTGGAAGTGTGTTGAACCAAGAAATGGCAGTTCCTCTCAGAAGCAAGCGCAAGGCATTGGAAATACGCACAGGATCAGTCCAACCAAGCAAGGAAATCCAGGCTTGGAATTGTTCCAGCCAGTCGACAGCATCTTCGTGGGGCAAGGCTGAGAAGGGTACTGGTTTAGGCTGGTATGGACCGTGGACTGTGGTGAAATGGCTTTAATGTAGGCCAAGTCGTCTTGAACAGCTTGTATAGCTGGTGCTCCTTGAGTGGAAATAGAAGACTGGGTGTCATGGAGGATTGTTTCAATTTTGTAGCCCCAGGCCCTTGAGGTGGGTGAAGGTAGGACTCTGGATGCTCCGGCACCCATATCTGTATCATCGTCAGACACTGTGGTTGGAGATGAGCTTCATTTCACTGAGCGAAGATCGTACAGGTGAGAAGAAGGTGCTGTCATGCAGGAGACAGGACGTCGTGTCGTAGATGAATTGCCGAGCAAAAATTAATTTTGTAGACAAAAGTATAAGTTTTGGGTTTTTTTTTGTAGCAAAGTTCATTAATGACATCTTAATAAAGGATTTCCCACTCAATTCTGTGTTTGTTATTTAAATAAAGGTTTTGTTGCAAAAATCAGCTTTTTGTTTCAGTGTCCATTCATTTCAATAGGAATCCCATTGTTTTCAATGGACTGAGGTCAATTTGTGCCCTTGCCAAGATGGCCACCGAACTGTGACATGCAGTTACTGTGGGATTTGACTGGTCTGACCGTAGCAAGATGGTCACCAGCAGAGGGGTCAAGGTTCACTTCCTGACTTGTTGTTTTTGCTCTGCTCAAGATGGAGGATCCTTGCCACAAGGCTGCCTGGCTGCTCTGCGATGGTCAAAATAGCGATTGCCACCCTAATGAGCTTCTTCCGCAACCCTGGCACAGAATAATGGTGGGCTTTTCCTGTCTTTTGGGTGAGTGCACCATTTCTGGGGGAACTTCTGTATTTGACTGCCCGTTTTGTTTATTTTGGTGCTTTTGTTTTACTTTCTGACCCCTTGTTTATTTATTGTATTGCCATACACTGCCTTGTGCTGCAGTGCAGCCATTTGTTTTCTTGCCCTGATTATTTGTTTTATGTTGTGCCCTGCTTCTGCTTTGTTTTTGTTTGGCTTCCAGGCTGTTCTGCTGTATTTTACTTAGATGTACTGCTTCAGTTCTTGATTACTGTGCCCCTGTATTTATTTATGCCCAGAGGTGCTCCACAGATTTGTTTGTATGGCTGTAGTTTGAAGTGTGGCCAAGCGGGGAGAAGAGCACTCTGTGCTGCTGCAAGAATGAAAGGAGCCACGGATGCTGTGCTTTGTGGGTGGAGCGGAGCGCTGGTTCTGTCCCTTGTGGCTATGGGGAATAAACTGAAGTCGTTGGTCCCTTCTGAGAATGGCTAAGTTGGGAATAGGGAGTGAAGGCTCCGTTGCAGCTTTGATTTTTTTTTCCTTTACTTGCCTCCGTTTGTTTATGGCCAAGCGGGAGAGGAGTGCTGAGTTGCAGACAAGAGGCATGTGGAGCAGGAGAGCGGATCACTCCTTTAGAGCTGCGGGGATTAGTGGAGCCAACTCCGGTAAGGAGCTTTCGTGAGGACCCACTGTGGAGGGGAGCCATGGTCCTGTGTAGGGGTCAAGTGTGGGAGTTCCGACTTCGGAAGCGGGTGAGTGAGTGGTTGACTGAGCTGCAGTCTGGCAGCAAGAAAGTCGGGGAGCAAGCTGTAGCTGTCCTGTGGAGAGGCCGACTGAGCTGCGGTTGTGTGGGGAGCACTTAAGTTTGTGGCCGTGCTTGTGGAGTGGTGATAGTGAAGCTGGCTAGCGAAGCTGGAGGTGTCAAGAGGCCTCTGGTGAGTCGGGGCAAAAAGCTGAGCGGCTTGCTTGGGGTGAGGCAGAAGGTCCAAGTGTGGAGCGGATCGCTACATTTTGCAGTAGCAGGACTGGTGGAAGGGAGAAAACAGTCTGTTGTGGCTGTAGGCCCAAAGAAGCCACGATCGGGAGGTAACAGTACTCTGCCATATGTTGCGCTGTGGGAAGTGCACAGCAACTTGCCGAGTGGCAGGAGTAGAGCACAGCTGCAATCGCTAGGAGGATAGAAGTCCCAGGTTATGCGCTGTAGTACAGTACTAGGGACAGCAGTTAAAATGCAGAGATTTGGTTTTTTTTTTTCTGTGCTGCTCTGTCATGCATTATCTCTTTCTGAGCAGCGTTTCTGCACTGTGGAGTGGAGTGGAGTGGAGCGGGAAGCACTAATCCTGCCATGAGGTGAGAGCTGGCCCCGTTGGGGGGGTGCACAGTTTGTTAGCTTCGTGGGACAGAGTGTAGCACATTTATTTTGAACCATGCAGGCATGGAGCTGCTGACCAGCAGGTTTGGTTGGTGAAAGGACGAGAGCTGCAGGTTGCTATACACAGTGCAGGAGACGGTTCATCATTTTCTTCTATGAAGCAGAGGCTGTGTTGTGCATAACATTCAAGCAGATCAGGCATACTGGGGTAGATGACTGTAGGGTACCCAGCGACGCAGGCAATGCGAGATGGGGGTCTGGACAGAAGAAGGGCTGCATTCTCCTCCATGTGTGGTGTTTTTTTTGTATGGTCCACCACTAAAAGACCCCTTACCTTCTCTGTGGTCTGCCAGCCCCTTCAGTTGCTGCTGGTGAGGACCCCATCTGGACCATGCAAATAACTAGTCAGACGCATAAAATAAAGAATAAGGCACGTTTATTCAGTTCAGTAGGTATTCTCTTCATGAGGACAAGCCCCACGCTGACTATACTCTGACTGACAGACCAACATTGCTCTGCCAGGCAGTGCAACAATTAGATACATGCAGTTCTAAGTGCTCTTAAAGGGGCTACAGCTAAACATTAAGCCCCATGCTTAATGTGTGCTTCACAGAAGGCTTATAAAACATCTCTTAAATTCTAACCCAGCTCAGATTTTGAGAAACAGGAGTCCAGGCAATTCATCTTTAACATCAGAGGCTCAAGTCTGGAATGTTAGTTCCATTTGAATTTCTTGGCAAAAACTGTCAGCACATGGCTCCTTAGCAGGAGTCCTGAATTAGGGTCCAACAATTAGCTCAAAGCTTGAAGCAAATTCAGTGCCTGTTAATTATGTAGATGCAACTCTCCTAGGTTACAATAAGGCATGAATAGATCTGTAACCCAAGATTCAGACTCCATAATAAGAAGTTCCACAATATTAATCCTTATGACCAATATGAAACTTGGGCCACTAAGAATCTTTTCCTTCCAGGTCTAACCAAGTAATTTCATGGCCTGATAGCAATTACCTGCACAGTGCATTTTCTCTACAGTGGGTTACTAATCCAGCATTTCTGCATTTTTGCATGGCTAGCTGGCAAGGAAGTTACCTTCACCAGGGAGAGGCGAATTTGTCCCCTTACATACATCTTTCCATTGTATTGAACATTTCTAGCCTCTTAAGAGCTCCCAGATGAGTCCTCATGACTCCTTAATCAGGCTGTTAATCGTCCACATTTCCCTGGCTGAACTCCTTCCAACTTTTCCCTCTACAGGAGCAAGAGCTCCAACAACTCAGACAGGTTCGACCGTCTGATTCACCTGCAAAAGGAAGCAAAAAGAAAAATGCTCCACTGAGCAAAGTAATTCACGTAAAATTATTATTTAGTCTCCCCAGCACGTAAGCAAAGTTAGCATACCTTTGCTCAGGCTGAGCCTTGCCTATCGGCAATTAACATGCTGTCCCAAGTCCTCCGCAGTTCCACTGGAGCAACAGGTGTCCTTCAGCTTCGAACCACCTCAAAGTCTCACTGCGCCTTTTCATTTTGGAGAGTGGGTCCACTGTAACTTTCTTGCCATTCTCACCTCAATTCAGTTAATGCAAGAAAAAATGCCGCAACTTGCAGATGATAGATACAGTCATTAAAAATAAGACTTCCTGCCGGCAACGCACCAAAACACTGGGCACAAAATAAAATGGTTCATGGGACGCCGACAACCAACAGCTGATCGACCAAACACAAACATAAGATGCATAAGTTACTTGTGGCTTCCAAATAAAAAGTTTGCTTACTTCCAGAACCCTTGCATCAAAATAACCAGGGTCTCATTCATGAGACCTACGAAAAAAGCCTTTTTGTCTGGCGTCAGCAAAAGCGAGTCACAGGGAGCGGGTTACAGGGAGCGGAGCAGCACTGTGGCCATCTTGCTGCCCCCCCCCATCCTCAGAGCCTTTCAGTGAAGTACTTTTTCCACACATCCATCTTAATCTCCCACCCCCAGCTTCATCACATGTAGGGTTACCACCTTTTAAGAAGCCCAAAGTGGGACATTTCTTACTGAAACATGATTTTTCGCAGGACAAAATGTAACCTCGACCAATACAACAGACTTATTTTCACTAAATAAGCAGAATTAAGACTAAGTGTTGTAGTTTTTCAGTTATTTCTGGTGTTTCTTTTCATTTTATGGTATTTTAATAAAAGTATTACAGTTTTTTGCAACATTTAGATGAAAGTAAGAAAATATTTTTTCTACTATAATGTCAGGACAAGTAGTATTTTTCATGTTTTTTCGCAGGACACAGCTGCCCAAATCAGGACTGTCCTGCGAAAATAGGGACAGGTGGTAACCCTAATCACATGCCCCTGGTCCTGGTGCTCTTTCTCAGTTGAAAGAGTCCCCCCTCCTGCACCCTGTTCACCCCTGTGAGGTACTTGTAGGTCTCCACCATGTCATTTCTCGCTCGCCTCTCTTCCATGATGTACATGTTGATATCCCTCAGACTCTCCTCATAGGGCTTTTGGTGCAACCCCTGCACCATTTTAGTTGCCCTCCTCTGGACTGCCTCCACCCTGTATATGCCCTTACTGAGCTGCAGCTTCCATAAATGGACACAGTACTCAAGGTGGTGTCATAACTGACCGATATAGTGGCAACACACCCTCCTTCTTCCTGCTGGAGATACCCCTCCATTTGCACCCCAGCATCTCACTAGCCCTAGCCACTTTGAGATCATCAGTTAGGATGACCCCAAGGTTCCTTTCCTGCTTTCTGACTGTCAGCCCCCCCCCATCCTGTACTCAGCTTCTGGGTTCCTATGCCCTAGGCACATGATTTTGCAAATGTAGGCATTGAACCCCAGTTGCCATGCTCTGGACCACTCCTCGAGTTTCCCAAGATACCTACGCATTGTCTTCACCCCCTCCTGAGTGTCCACCCTTTTACAGGTTTTAGTATTATTGGCAAAAAGGCATACCTTACCTGCTAGTTCTTCTGCAATGTCACTTATGAAAACACTGAAGAGGACAGGTCCCAGTATTGAGCCCTGCAGCACCCCGCTGGTCACTATCCCATCTTTAAAGTGAGTGCCATTAACCACCACCTTCTGCCACCTATCCATTAGCCAGTTTCTAACTTAGCTCATTACTTTGGGTCCAACCCTGAGGCTGCTAATTTTCTTAATCAGTCTCCTTTGCGGCACAGTGTCGAAGACACCTAGTGTCATCTGTAAAGGACAGCCTCAAGCTTTCTATGGTTGATTGAGTTTTGCTGGGTGCTGAGGAGCTGGTATGTAACCTGAGTGTTGTCCTAGATGGCAAGCTAACACTGCTTTTGCAGGTGTTGCCAGTATTCCAGGCATGGCTTTATCATCTTAAAACATCACCCAATTATGCCCCTACCTGACCAAGATAACCCTGAGGACTCTAGTGCAGACCTTTGAAACTTCCCATTTCAGCTACTTTAAAGTGCCCTATCAGGGTCTATCTGCTGATCAATTGCTCCACCTAGAGCTGGTGCAGAACATGGCAGCAAGCCTGATAATGTGTGTACCAAAGTTTTAAAATAAAACACCTGCCGTCAGTGAACTGTCATGGCTGCCTATGAGATTACAGGATGATTTTAAGGTGCTTCTTTTGGTTTTTAGCACCTTGCATTCTGAAATAACTGTTCTCTTCCTTTATCTGGGAGTTACTGGTCACCTATGAGGAGGAGGAGCTTTTGGAAAGGAGAGTTTGTCCCTCTTTAATGTGAGGTCTCCTGAGTGTTTCTTCATCCAGGCTGTGGCCGACTGGAGAGTGAGTCCTTGCAGTTTCAGCACCAGAATTGTAGAACACTCTCTCTCTTTCCATCTGTACTGCTCCTACACTAGGTTAATTCTAAGCCCAAATAAAAACTGACTTTCTTCCCAGGGCTTTGTATGCTCTGAAAAATTACAGACACTTGCAAGTTTAGTAGTTCCTGCTGTACACCTTTATTGTTTTAAGTATGTTTTGTTAAATTATGTTTAATCTATGTCAATTAAACAGTAATGCATAATGGGGTGTATGCCATGCCAGATAACATCATGCCTTGGGTGGTTGGGCAGGAGGCAACTGGCTGAGTGCATCCAGCACCTGTGAAGTGACATTATCCCCCCAACATACATCCTGGAGTGCATTATTTCAATTATAAAATGGCTTACTTGTGAAAAAAGAAAAAAACATGAAACAAATAAATTTTTAAAATACATTTTAGGTGCTTTCTGAATAGGCTGGGATAACATCACTGTTGAAGGTCAGCACAGACCAATCAGAGCCCAGGAATTTTTCTTACCATTTTATAATTTCCTTTTGAAAACAGTAATTGAGGAAGGTCACATTGGTAGGGCAGGCTATTTGGGAAATCTGAGTTTGCAGAGTTACCTACACACATCTAAGTGTGTTACACAGATGACTAATGTGGCTTCCAGCATAGAAACATAGACAATGATGGCAGAAAAAAGCCAAACATCCATCCAGTCTGCCAGAGTTCCCTATTTAGCCATGGGGCCTACTATCCCTCCAGGGTCAGCATGCATTACCTACCTAAGGAGAGGCAGTGGTGCATACAGCAAACTGGATGGCAGATACGGTGACAGCGACTCGGAATAGAAAGGATCTACTCTGTTAATGACTTTTAGGTTTGCAAGCAGAGCCTAATATCAGTTCAGGCCCTAACAGATAAATACTGCAAAGTGGACAACATGGAAGTAATATTTTCAAAGAAATGCCCACTGCTGCTATTTGGTGCTGCCAGCACCAGCACCATCGTCTTCCAACTCTCCTAGTCCTGGCTCTGCTGGAAGCAATATCCCTGGATTGTTTCTGACTTACACACTCTTTAGACTCTGGTGTAGCCTGCAGTGCCCTTGCCCTGTAGGCCCCTTTACTCTGACTCAGCAGTAGTACTGGAGGCTGTAGCTAACAAACAGAAAGTCAGCCTTCCTCCTTCTGGCTAACTGATATCTCCCCTCACCTAGGTTCCCCTACTTCCTAACTAAATGTGTAATTCAGAAGGTGAGGACTAGTAGGAAGATTTCTCCCATGCCTTCTTTCACACTGCCTGCTATGCCTTAACATTCTCTCTCTCTGTCTCCCCTTTGTCATTCCTTCTCATGCCTTTAATGCATGATTATAATTCAACAGGCTGTGTGTGCAGCAAGCTAGGTTGCTTTTTCCTGCCAGCCTGTTGTCAAGTTGCAAAGTTCCTTACCCAACTAGTAGTCTTAATGCCATCCACACATCATTTACATTTTACCAAATCCATCCAAACATAGAGGCTATTCTGCATCCGACCCTATCAAAGTTGCTGATTTCTTTAGATGAGCCAATCCCATGCTCGGGTTCAGCCCATCATTAGTTACAGGAGACCCAAGTGCTAAATTCCAAAATAGCAGTATTGGATGCAAAGGGACCTAGCTTTTTATTCCATCCATCAAGCTTTTTTCTACATGGTCTGTCCAGGTGGGCTCATCAGTGCTGTCCCTGCTCCCTTCCTGCTCGGTTTCCTGCCTGAACCTGGCCAAGGCCCCTAGACCCCCATAGATTTTATTTATTTATGAATGTATGTATGTATGTAAAAACTGGTAACCAGAAAAGACACAGTGAGCCAAGGCTCATTTACAGGTGCAACCCAGAGGAGGGGGGGGAAGGGGAGTACAGAAGAAATAAAAATTTCAAAATTACAAAATTGCAAAACATCAGATTGCAGCTACGAAGGCAACATCCCAGATGTTGGGCTGTGTGGTGATCAAGCATATTAAATAACAGCATAGACTGAACACAATGACAAGTGGGAAATTGTGCCATAATACAATAAAGTGTGCAGTGCCTGTTGCGAGGTGACAGTGTCGGTGCCAGTGGAGTACGGGAACAGACAGCAGGCATAGTCACAACTAGCTTAGATTAAAGGGAGGATATAAGCAGGAGGGAGAGAAAAAGGAGTCAGGAGGGGGTTGACAGGGACAGGAGGGAGCAGGAAGATGCCTTTGCTGGCATTGAAGGCAGGGAGTGAGGGGGAGAGGTGGAGGTAAGAGGAGAGAAGGTTCCAGAAGGAAGGGAGGTGGTAGGAGAAAGCAGCTTGCCCAGCAGGGAAGTAAGAGTGGGGAATGGAGAAGGTGCAGGAATCCCTGGAGCAGAGAGAGTAAGAAGAGGAGAGGATGGGGGAGAGGAGTGATGGAATGTTAGGAGGGAAGGGACCCAAATCAGTATTATCAATGAAGGCGGTACAGTGGGACTGGTGATGTGATGGTAGTGGGGGATGGAGAGGAAGGAATACAGCGAGCAATTACGAGTACAGAGGGGAGAGCTGGTTGGTAATGAAATTGCAGAAGGTATTGCTGAGGTTATCCTGTCTGGCAAGGGAAGAAGAAAAGGCAGTGCCGTAGACTACATCCACATAGTCAAAGGCCGGGAGGACCATTTTGGTTACCAGCTTCCAGTGGTCTTGTCCTTGTTGTGGTACAAGGCACTAAGTTTTGAGCAGAGTTTGGTATGGATGGTACAGATATGGGCAGAGAAGTCAAGCTTGCTGTCAAGCCACACAGCAATGTATTTGAAGGTGGGAACAACCTCCAGAGGGGTGCCCTCCACTGTGGAGAAAACAGGGGATTGCAAGAGCATGACCAGATTCTGGCTGGTTCTAAAGGACATGGACACAGTCTTGTTTGTGAGTTGGTTGGTGAAGAACCAGTTCAGAATGTTGTGGAAGTCATGCTGGAGCGGACCTTCCACAGCAAGAGCCAACACGCTGAAGGTGTAGAGGGCTGTGTCATCTGCAAACATTTGGACATGCAAAGAGACAAAAGCAGAGGGGAGGTCATTTAGGAAAACTGAGAAAAGGATAGGACTCAGGATGGAGCCCTGTGGGACCCCAGCTAGGATGGGGCTGACAGGATGTCTCCCACCTGAACCAACTGTTGATGGCCCATATGGTATGTGTGGAACCAATCAACAGCGGATGCTGAGAGACCAGCAGAGCTCAGCTTGTCCAGGAGAAGAAGGTGGGACACAGAGTCAAAGGCTTTGGCCACATCGATGAATATAGCTGCGGTGATATGCCCCTGGTCCATCCCATTGAGGACAGACCCAGTTATATGCAGCAAGGAGAAGATGGTAGAGTGGTGCTTCCTAAAACCTGACTGGAAGGGTGAGAGGAAATCAGAGGAGTAAAGGAAGTCAACAAGTCTAGAGTAAACAATGGTCTCCTGAAGCTTTGTAAGAGAAGAGAAGTGTGAGATCAGCCAGCAGCTGCCAGAGGAGTAGGGATCACCCCCTTTGTGCAGGGGCAGAATCTTTACAACCTTCCAGGCCTGAGGGACAGCTCTGAGGGAGAAGAAGAGGTTCAGAAGGTGAGCGAGTGGATAGGCAATGGCCAGATACAAGAGACGTAGAAGTTTAGGATCCAATTAATCAGGGCTGAACTTAGAAGGGTTAAGAGAAGAAAGGATGACTAAAATGTCCAGGGGAAAACAGGAGGGAATCGGAAGCCTTCAGGTGAGAGGGGTAGGGGAGAGGTGGTAAGGGGACAGAAGGGGGGAGTGATCAGAAGGAGGAGAGGAACATGCACAGGTGGTGAAGAATTTATTGAAATGGGTAGCAACTGAGGGAGGGTCGGAGACCAGTGAGCCATCCACCAGGATGACAGTGGAAGCAGATTGGGGTGGGTGGTGATAGAGGTAATGGATAACATTCCAGAATTTTGATGGGGAGTTAAGGTTAGCCTGGAGGTTAGAATTGAAGTACTGGGTCTTACTAGTGCAGACAGCCTTCATGCAGAAGTTTCTAGGTGACCTGCAGGATAAGAGGTCAGACAGGAATAGGGAGGATTTGTATCATGCCCAAGCTTTGTCCCGGGACTTGCATTAGTCGATAAGGTCAGATGTAATCCAGGGGCGGTGGGAGCGTTTGAGCCTGGACTTTCTAAGGGGGGTGTCAGTGTTCCAGGTGTGGCTAGAAATGGCATGGGAGAGGGAGAGGGCCTTGTCAATGTCCAGGGCAGAATAGACGGGGGATCAATTAGAGGCAGCAAGGTCACATAGGAAGGAGTTTGTGTCAAAGTGATCTGAGTGACCTGTACCAAATGTTAGGGACAGAATGAGTGGGACTTACTTTCCTGATGCAGTAGGTTATACCATGGTCATTAAAGGCATCCAATAGAATGCCTGCTGCAATGATAGAGTGGGAGTGGGAGGAGAGCACCCAGTCCAGGAGAGAGTTGTTGGGGGAGTGAAGACTGAGCCGGGTGGATGCAGAGATTAGTTGTGAAAGGTTTAGGTATTCAGTTCTGTGGAGGGTGGCTCTGGAGGTAGGGGAGAGCCAATTTATGTTGAAGTCCCCAAAGAGGAAGAGCTCACTGGAGGCAGCATGGGAAAAGAGAGATATGAGAGGGAGTCAACCAAGGAGGAGGGAGAGATCTGGGGATAGGCTCAGAAGATACCAACAAAGATAGGGAGAGTGGAAGGGAGGGAGGAATAGCTTATCAATGAGGAGCTCGTGAGAGGAAGGGACTGACTCTGTGAAGGTAGTGGAGCAGGATAGGTTCTGACAGACATACAAGGCAACATGACTGCCATGCTTACCTCGGTCCTGATAAAAGAGGTGGTAGCAAGGGACAACCAAGCTGGAGTCAGACAGCCTAGAGGAGAGACAGGATTCAGAGCTACACAAGCGTCCAGGAGAGTGCTGAGAGATCCAGACTTTAAGGTGGCTGGTCTTAGGGAGGAGGCTCCTAGTATTAAGGTTGAATATGCTGAGGCCTTCAGGGAGATTAGGTGGAGAAGACGAAGAGGGGAGCCAGGGTCAGATTCAACAGCACCAGCAAGGAGGAGGAAAATGAAGAGCAGAAGGGGAATGGAGTGGGATTTTCGCGCCTTGAATGTGGAAAGGAGGGGGGGAAAAGTGGATGGTAGAGGATGGCACGGTGGAAAAATCAAGGTTTAGGGAGGGGCTATGGAAGGGCCCAGGGTGGATGGTGAAGGTAAAACAGGGGAAGGGAAGGGAAGGAGGGTGACTGGAGGGGTAGGTGGGGTAAATGAAGGAAAGGAGGATTGAGGAGAAAAGAGCAGAGGGGGATGTATGGGAATAGGATGGGAGGAGGAAAGGGGGAGGAGGAAGGGACAAGGATAGGAGAGAGAGAGAGAGAAGCATGAGACAGGCAGGAATGGTATGGAGTGTCATGAGGCATAATAAGAGGCAGGTAAGTATACTCAAGTAGATCAAAAGCAAATAACTTGACAATGAAGACAACTGCAGCAAATAACAGTGAAGACAAACTGCAGCAGCTAGGCAACTTGAACCAAATCAAGCAGGACTAACGGCAAGCAGTGTAAGTAACAAAATGGCAATAAACCGAGAGATAATAACTAGAGCAAGCCTGGTAAGCAGGACTATGACAGATGAGGCAGCAGCAGCAGCAGGAGCAAATAGTGAAGTTTATTTGTTAGAGCGCTCTATCTCATTGTGACTCTAGGCGCTTTACAAAGAATAACAAAACAAAATTCCAATAAAGCATACCTACAATATACAACTACTTATAAAATTAGAAATTTAAGAGAACATTTCATGTCACCTCAAATAGGCTAAGAAGCAATTTAAATAGCCTATAGGCATTGGGCACACTAGATCAAGAAGACACAGATAGGGAGTACATATTAATAGACGTTTCAGCCTGGGCACAAACAGACCCAAGAGTCTGGTGCAAGTCAACAAGCATTCAAGTTGTACCAGATGGAATCACACAGTAGCTAGCTTTTTAACAACTGGGGTGAGCAGATACCATGCAGCAGCATGAAGCAGTTTGGGAGATAGGATAGGCAGTCTGTGCAATCTATACTGGAGCAGCATACCTGGACGATGGCAGACAATAAGCTGACTCCAGGCAAACACCAGCCAAGTGTCCTATGTGCTCATCCTTAGCACAAGGACCACAAGTGGGAGAGCTGCTTGGCAGCAGAATCCATTATGATGAGTGGCAAGCTCTTACAATTCTGTCCCATTTGTAGTCCATCCACCCGACTGGTGATTTGATGCACTACTGGTCGCTGGAGCTGACCAATGAAGAGAACAATGGCTAGTAGGCATGGGATTCCAGTGGAGGGCAGGGAGGTAACTTACAAACACTCTCTCCCACTCCCTTGCCTCTCTGGCGGTGATCTGTGCTGGCAAAGATCAGGAGCACAGACCTAAAGTTTAAAATTCGATGGGCTCTTACAATTCCACCTCCTTGGTGATCCATCTGCCTAACTGGTGGTTTGCTACATCACCGGATGTGGGAGCCATCTGATGAAGAGAACATGGGCCAACAGGCATGGGATTCTGGTGGAGGGGAGGAAGGGACGGCAGTAACTTGCATACACTCTCCCCCACTCCCTAGCATCTTCAATGGCAATCTGTGCTGGCAAAGATCAGGAGCACAGACTGACAGTTTAAAATTCGGCAGGCTCTTACAAGTCGACCCCTTGATGGTCTGTCTGCCCAATTGGCGTTTTGCTGTATCGCTGGTCCCAGGTGCCGACTGATGAAGACAGCCAAGGCCAGCAGGCATGGGATTCTGGTGGAGGGGTAGGAGGTAATTTGCAAAACTCTCACCCACTCTCTATCATCTTCGGTGGTGATGGATTGCCTCCTGTGGCAGGGTCAGGCAGGGAAGGACCATCCTCTCCCCACCCAGTGACCCACTTCCAGTTGTTGGCTGGGCCAGGTGGCAGTGCTAAACAGAGGTCAGTAAGCTGGACATCACGGATCCTGGGCAGACCGTTTTCCATTTTCTCCCCTGTTCTCAGACTCATGGCAGCATGGAAGATGCATGTACATGGAGGCACACACGTACTCCGAGACCTCTGTTCCTTCCACCCAACCAAAACCTCAGTCTGCCTCCCTAAGCTTGGTGCTACCACCAGGCCTCCACCTGGGGGCAACCAAGAGCTGGGATAACACACCACCCCAGTCCAGGAGAAGAGAGCTGCCAGGCAGCCACTCGATCCTCTCCCAGCCCCCTGCTGACTGACAGCAACCTGAGCTCGTTCCTAAACGCGGGTCACCGGCATGTGAAAGATAAGAAGCTATGGTGCATCAGCCCTCTGCACCATCAGGTTGGCTTTAAAGAAACCTAGATTAAATAGCATGGTAGATAACACAATATAATTTCAGCCTATGGAGGGGGCACAACACTCAGTTCAATGGCATACGCAGCCAGTATAGTGTTATGCTTGTGCAACTGCATTACTTTGGTTTTGGCTGTTCACACTCTCTATTCCAGAGGAATTATCACCCTGTAGGGGTACCAAAGGCAAGGAACACTCGAAGAGGGTTCCACCCCTACAAGTGCCACGGGACGATTCCCTTGGCTAAAGGTACCTTAAGAAGCATCCCGAGGAGAGAGGCGATGCAGCTGGAGGAGGAGGGGAGGATGGTGGGGCAAATAAAAAGTGCTTCAGAAGGAGGCTGAGAGGAACTGCTTATATAGCTCAGAAAGGGGGCGTGATTGGCTGCTTGTCCATTAAACTACAGGCCCAGCCTTCCAATTACTGTCTGTGCCAGAGAACACTATATAGATTCAAACTAGGGGTGATCAGATTCTGATTTTCGAATACATCAGAGCCAAATCCATAAAATAGGATTCATGATTTTTGAATTTAGTTGCCAAAAATCCTAAATCTAATCAATAAGATTCTGATCAGATTCCAAAATCTAATTCTGAAATCTGACATTTGCATTTGAAATTGGAATTTGAAGTATTCTGATTGGAATCATTTTACGGACTATGATAATCCAAAACTCAGAAGATGGAGCAATGGATTGTATTTTAAGATATCCACTCACCCCTAATTCAAACACTGTTCATAAAAAAAAGAACACTATAGGTCTTTCAACCGTCTTTGAACTTTATGATATATTTGCTGACACATTACTGACTTCCGTAAACACCCCATGATAAATTTGAGAAAAAGATTTTTTGACACATTTCAGTCTTCAATATATTTTCTGTGGGTAGCTTCCTCTTTTTCTTCATGACTATGCATAATAACTTGTGACCTGGATTATGGACCCTTAGATTTCATTTTTTCTAGCTGCTTGCACAAGGGTCAAAATTAGCACCAGCTCTGTAGCCAAATGCATATAAAATTTGTATCAGTCTAAACAATGTTTTGTGTGTTAACTTTCTGTTCATGCCCTGTTCCAATCTCCTGCACTTATCTCCTTTAGGAGCTCCTAAGGCACACCTGTGTCCCTACACCTTCTGCCAGCAGTTGCCATCCTTCAGGGGACCTTGGTGTTCCCCCAGGCAGGGATAGGGTAGAGGGATTTATTCTCCTCCAAGTGTCTGTGTCTCATCAAGAGGCACCATGGTGACGACGGGGGGCCTGGATATACTGGGGTTTGTTGTTGTGAGTGCTGGGACCCTTTTCCATGTTTCCTACAGCCCAATAGAATGTGAGCATGCTAGAGGTGCAATGTGGCGGACCACCAGCCACACGCCTGGACGATGTCATCTCTCCCACTCTGCCTTATGCTACACTTCTACCTCTGGCATTCCAGGTTGCAGCATTTCAGCAAAGGCATTAACCTGTCCAACCAGGAGGAAGATAACATTCCTTAGGATGCTGAATCCTACTCCCTTAGCCGGAAGTCCAACTACCAAAGCTTGTTCCCAAACCCATACATACATACAAACATACGAAGAAGCCAGCAGAAGAAGGTCATTTGGTCTATCAAATCTGCTCATATTGCAGGGTCCACAGCTTGAGCTATTGTCCCTGCCCTCCCTCCCTCCCCACTCCTCCCATCCTCCCTACCCATGATCTTTACCTTGTCCCTATGCCTATTCCAGCCTCTCTTAATGCTGCCCACTGTCTTCAAAGAGATAACCTCTTCCAGCAGCACATTCCAAGTGTCTACCACGCTGTCTGTGAAGAAATGCTTCCTGACCTCCTTCCTAAACCTTTCACCCTCCAGCTTAAGACTGTGCCCCCTCCTGTTATGGTTGCCACTCTGCTTAAAGAAACTCTTCTTATCAACCTTATTTATCCCTTTTAAGCGCTTGAAGGTCCCAATCATGTCCCCTCTCTCTCTCTCCCTCTCCCTCCTGTCTTCCAGGGAGTACATGTTCAGTGTCCTCAACCTCTCAACTCTCCTCATATGCCTTACCCTGCTGACCCACTATCATCTTTGTTGCCTTCCTCTGGACCTTCTCCAGCAGGTTAATGTCCATTTTGAGGTGTAGGCACCAGTACTGAACGGACCTCTACAAGGGCAGTATATCTTGCTCTCTCCTACTACTGATCCCCCTAGATATGTATCCCAGCATCTTGTTTGCCTTTGCTGCTGCTTTCTTGCACTGTGTGGAGTGTTTCAGGTCACTAGTGATCATCACTCCCAGGTCCTTCTCCTCCTCTGATGCAGATACTCTGACTCCACCCAGGTAGTACTCTGTCCTGGGATTCTTGGCTCCAATATGCATAACTTAGCATTTCTTGGTATTGAAGCCAAGCTGCCAGATCCTGGACCACCTCCCCAGCTTTTCCAGATCTTCCTGTAGGTCCCATATCCCTTCATCTGTGTCCATTCTCCCACAGAGCTTGGTGTCATCTGTGAATAGGCACATTTTTCCCTTAATGCCATCCCCAATGTCGCTGATGAAGACATTGAACAACGTCAGCCCCAGCACTGAGCCCTGCGGGACCCCACTGGTTACCTCTCTGGTGCCAGATAGCTCTCCCCCACAACCAACCTCTGGGTTCTGTTCCTCAGCCAGTTTTCCACCCATCTGGCCATCTTTTCCCCAACCCCAAGATCCACCAACTTCCTGATCAACCTTTTGTGGGGCACAGAGTCAAAGGACTTACTGAAATCAAGTTAGAGGATGTCTACTGTTTGGCCCCTGTCTACTGTCTTAGTGACATGGTCAAAGAAGTCAGTCAGATTCATTTGACACGATCCTCCCCCCCACCAGGAACCCATGCTGCCTTGCATCCTGGAGACCATACTCCTCTAGATATTCCACCAATCTTTCCTTTTGTATGGTCTCCATGAGCTTGCCCACAATGGAGATCAGACTGACTGGTCTGTAATTCCCTGGGTCCTCCTTGGGACTGCTTTTGTGGAGGGACACTACATGTGCTGTTCTCCAGTCCTGCAGTACCATGCCTGACTCTAGCGAACTATTAAATAGGTCTGCCAGTGGCATCATAGACCCATGTCACCAGCATCGTGGAATGTCCTTCTAACTAACCTTGCTGATGTGTGTAAGACAGGGTAATATTCCAATAAGTACACTAGTAGGGCTTGTGGAAATGACAGTGGGGCTAGTGGAGTTCCTCAGTCACTAGCCTTGCTGGCTAATGACTGCAAAATGTAGCTTTGACTCCTGTTATGTATGCCTGACATTATAATGCTCTGCTTGTTATTTATTTAGTTATTGATGTCTAGGAATTACAACCCTTTGAGTCAGGGACTCTTTTTCAAAGGCTCCACGTCAGTACAAAGTGTGGCAGGCAAGTGTTACAGACATCATGAACGATGACAGTAATTATACACAAAGAGAAAATTATGCAATAGGAGCTTTTTCAAAGGCTCCACATCAGTACAAAGTATGACTGGCATGTGGTACAGACATCATGAACAATGACAGTAATTATACACAAAGAGAAATTATACAATAGAGAGTTATCTAATAACGATGCAATACAATAAGCATTGTCAATTGACATGGGAGTAGCCAAAATTGTTGGAAAAAGTCTGAGGAGAAAAAATAAATATTGGAGACAGGAGCAACGGAGCTATGGAGGAGAAAGTGAGAAACAGGCCCAGGAAGTGGACCAAAGGAGAGCTGGAAAAATAGTAGAGACCAGAAAGCCGCCCAATGGGCGTTGTCGTGGGGCTAGGGTGCAGGAGAGGAAATAGTTGGAGGCTTATGACAGTGTTACGGGCAGCCACGGTTTAATGAAACCAGGATGTGGTCCCGCAGTTCTTTTTTGAAAGGGCCCAACCTGGGTATGAATAGGAGGCAACAGGGGATGGAGTTCATCCATAAAGGGGCCCTATATTTGAAGGACCTTTGACCGGCAGTGGTTCTATAGAAGGGGACTTGGAAAGCAGTTTTGTCAGTGTGTCTGATTACCCACCTGAGCTGCCCTGGAGAAAGAAGAAGGTTACAGCCAGGGGGTGAGTGGCCCATAGAGATTTTTTTTGTTAGTAGACAAGTCTGATAGTAGAGACACCGTTCTAAATTTAGCCAGTCCGAGCGTTGATAGAGATCGCAAGTATGCGTCAACCTGTGTCAGACAGTGGCCAGGCAACATGCTTTGGTTAAGGCAAGTTTAATTTTACTCAGGGCAGAGTTTAAGGCAGACCCATAGATGACTATACCATAGTCTACCAGGGATATAATTTAACTGGAGATAGCCAGTCTAAGAGCAGCAGAGAGGCGAGGCAGGACCTAATTCTGCAGAGGAGGCCAGTTCTGGCATTAACTTCGGAGCAGGTAGTGGTAATGTGTTCATGTAAGAAGAGGACAAGATCAAGAGTGATACCAAGGTATTTAAAATGGGGAACAGATTCTGGGGGGGATGGGGTGCCATGAGAATTGAGGATGGAGAGGGCGGAGGAAAATAGCATTTTTTTTTTTAGTTGTTTAACCAGGAGTAGCACACTAAGCTGAAAGCTTTTTTACAGGTGTGACCTGGGAGCACAGGAAAGTTAAGTGACTTGCTCAGGGTCACACAGTATGCAAGTGGAAGCTGTGGGATTCAAACCGAGGTCTGGACTGTTGGATGTCACCAGATTTGCAGCTTTAGCATTACCTTGGTCTTTTTATAATTGAGAATAGATTTATGGGTTGAAAACCAGGATTCAGCCTCCTTTAAGAAGAGCTACAGGTCCTGTTGAAGCAGGGTGGGGTCAGGGTGGTGACTAAAAATCACTGCATCATCCACATAGAGACTAGATGTCGGTGCAGGCCGAGGGGATAGAGTTCAGGTACAGAGTAAATAGGTGTGGGCCAAGAATGGAGCCCTGGGGTACCCCAGAGTGAACCTGTAGACTAGTGGATAGGGTGCCATTTATCTTCACTTACTGGGATCTTGCTTGCAGGTAGTGAGTGAGCCAGGCTGTGGCCTCCTGTTACATCACAGTCTGTTGCTACACGAAGATCTGGATGCACTTGAGGAACAAGGCAACACTTAAAGTCAAAACTTTTATTTTATTTTGTCACTTTCTGTTTTTGTTTCCCACTTTTGCCTTGCCAGCTACTGGGACCTCCTGCCACCTACCCAAGCCCTTATATCCAGTGCAGGGATCCACTGGTGGTCCAGCACACCACCAGCCTTTGCTTGACAATCTCCCCTGACACCCCGACCATAACCCATGGCTTATCTCCTGTGGGCTGAACCCCCTGTTTCCCCAAGCCCGAAGGAGAATACTTCATTCAATGGTCGGGGCCTGTGAGGAGTAGCCTATGAGGCATGGGAAGAATTGAAGTGACCCTACTGTGGCATGGGAGGCGGGGTGGCTTCATCTATCTGGTGCTGCGGGGGGTATGTCCCCTGCACAGGCCCTCATGGCATCCCAGGGCATGGTCCTGGGAGGTGAAGGCCAACAGATACCGCCTATCGGCCGTCAGGTGGGTAAGCCCCACTCTACCTTCAGTACTCCCCTGTCAGCCCCACTCCGGGTGAGTGATGCCTCTGCATCATTTGCCAGGCAAGTGGGTATGTGCCAATGGGAGGTCACCTCAGAGGGGCCACTTATTTTTTTCCCCACATGGCTCCCCCCCGGATCACTGGGGACAGTTGTGCTATGGAGGAAGGTGCTCTCCCACCCCATTTGAAACTTTTATTAATATTTAACCATGTATAACCATGTAAGTGACACCAAAATAACAAAAGACACAGAGGATGCAGCAACACAAAGCCGTTGCGCTTCAACCTTTCTGTTTTCGTTTGGAAGGGCATGACCTAATGCACAATACAACATGAATAAATAGCGAACATAATTAAACAATAAATTAAATCAATATGATTCACATTCACTGATGCACCTAATACCTTTCGAGACCAACAACATTTACATCACCCCATTAAAACTTCTGACATGTGCTTCTAGGTGCCAGTTCCTAAAAACCTAGAACTCGATATACAATGCATGAAACAGCTTTACTAACTGCTTTGAGACCAACAAGTCGGGTAGTACCAGTATAATATTGTTAAAGTGCCATATAGCCAATAAATATCTGCAGTCTACTATAAAAGTCTAACTAGAAATGTAATCATCGACCCGAGTTCAGGAACGGACTCAGGTCGTCGGCAGGGGGAGGATAGGATTGAGCGTCCGATGGACTGCTCTCCTATCCTGGGGTGGGTTAGGGACTGTCTTCGCTCATGTAGTGGCCCCCAATGGAGATTGGAGGCACTGCATGAAGCAACGCAAAGGGGGAACAAGAAAAATGGAAAAATCACTCCGGAAGTTAGCCGGATGACAGCTGCCGGCCCCAGGCATCTCCGAAGACTCTCTGAGAGCCACAGAATACCTCAGCAGCTCCTGGGACTGAGAGAAATAGTGTGCTGATTCCTCCCACTGGTGCCTTCTCCCTCGGAGGAGTGGGGACCCATCCAGTGAAGGGTTACACCGGGCTACCCCGTGGAAGGCTGCAGATGTGAGGTGGGTGGTCAGAAGGGGGATAGTAGGGGGAATGTCTGTTACCCTGGCAGCCCAAAGGAGAGGCAACTCTGGGGCACGTGGGGGGGGGGATAAACAAATAATGCAAAAAAAAAAAAAAGAAATGTAATCATTGTAAAAAAACGTGCTGGCTGAATGCCTAGTCTGAAGAACACCAGTACTGTGATCAGTAAAAGAGGTGCTGTTTGCAAAGACTGTCACAACACAACATAGCTTGACACCAATATTACATGCAGTGATCAGTGGATGTCAGTATCCCCAATTATTAAAGAGGCAAAGTGCAATTAAAGACCATTGGGACAAGATCCCAATATCACAATGCATTGTGTGGCAATAACAAAGCACGATACTCGATGCTGAGATTTGGACCATGCAGGGGAATAATTATAAATATGCAAAAAGACAAGGACTCATGTGCAGGATTACAACCACCATAATGTTCTAATTTATAAGACATATTGTACCTCATGGGCTAGATATTCAAAGGAGTTGCGCATGGCACAACTAAAATGCGCTGGCGCAACACCAGAAATGGGTGTTTACTCACCTGGTAAAGGTGATTGTGTTGGTTGGCATCCATGGCACTCCAGACATTACCTCATGGGTTACAGCCCACCTGATAGGCTAATGATGCACATGACCCAGATCAGATTTCCAGTATATCCAGGTCCCAGGAACCCCTGCTCTCCAGTTTGAATTTTCCATAGCTGAAAGGAAGGATGTTAGTAAGAGAAACAATACACACAATAGGGACTAGAAGGATGAGGTCTGCTACGACATGGTGACAATAGCAATGGCCCGAGGCCTGAGTTTATTCCCTATTATGTACACACTACCTCGAACCATGGTTCGACTGATTGTTAACAGAGGAATTGAACCTTGACGTGCTGTGTAGGGACCTCCTGATCTTAGTGGTTGGGCGCTCCGATCATTCCCAGGGGCCTTGGAGTGCCATGGATGCCAACCAACACAATCACCTTTACCAGGTGAGTAAACACCCATTGTGATTGGTTGGCATCCCATGACACTCCAGACATTACCTCATGGGAGATAAGAAGCAGTCTAGACCTCCGGGTGGGATTCGGAAGGATCGGGGGTTCCGGGAGATGGGGCTGCTGCCAGGACATGGGCTGCGAAGGCTGGTCTGAAGTCCTGGAGGTGTTCCAGTCTGTAGTGCCTGGCGAAGGTATGTAAGGAACTCCAGGTAGCTGCCCTGCAGATGTCCTCAGATGCTCTCTCCGCCCAGGATGTGGATACCGCTCTGGTGGAGTGAGCTCTAATTCCCTGGGGTGGTGTTAATCGCTTCGCCGTGTAGGCGTGGCGAGCGACCTTCTGATCCACCCTCGAGTGGTTGCTTTGGACGCTGCAAGGCCCTGTCTCTGGCCTTTCGCGACGATGAAGAGTCTCTCCGCTTCACGGATGGCCTGAGTTCTGGTCAGGTAGAGAAAGAGCGAACCCACGCTTCAGTGGGTCGGGGCGCCGCCGCCGGAGGGCTGTGCGAGGCAGGGTGGGAAGATCTATGGGTTGTTCTCTGTGGAACCTCATCGGAACCTTCGGCTGGAAAGCCGGTACCGTCCGGAGCCTCACCCCTTCGGGGGTGAAGATGGTGTAGGGTGGAGCGCAAGACAGGGCGCCGAGCTCCCCTATCCGTCTGGCCGAACAGATGGCCACCAGGAAGGCAGTCTTCAGTCCTGCCCAGAACAAATCTGAGTCTGCGAGTGGTTCGTACGGTGCCGTTCTTAGGGAGTCCAGGACTAGTGGTAGGTCCCATGGTGCAACGGTGGGTCTGGTCCTGGGCCGCATGAGGTCCACTGCCCGTAAGAAGCGGATGGCATCTGGATGGGCCCCGGGCGGGTGCCCTTCGACTAGGCCTCTGGCCGCTCCGATGGCCGCTAGTTGCACCCTTAGGGAGGAAGGTGTCAGTCCTTATCTACCCCCTGCTGTAGGAACAGCAAGATAGTGGGAGGTTTGCTTGTTCCGGTGTTGAGCCTCATTGGCGGCACCACTGTGTGAAGATGGCCCATTGTCTCTCGTAGGTGGAAGTAGTGGAGGCTCGTTGAGATCGTAGGAGCGTGTCTATGACCGACTCGTGATACCCGTAGCGGTTAGTCGTTCTCTCTCAGGAGCCAGGCCGTGAGCTTTGGGGTCTGGGGACAGGTGTACTACGGGCCCTGTGTCAGCATGTCTGGACGGGATGGGATCCGGAGGCTGGCTCGGGACATCTCTGAGATTGCTGCGAACCAGGCTCTGCGGGGCCAGTATGGGGCCACCAAGATGACGTAGGTCCTGGATGTTCGGATTTTTTTCAGAACCTGTGGGATGAGAGGAATTGGAGGGAAGACATACGCGTAGTCCCGAGACCATACCTGGGAGAGGGCGTCCGTGCCTTGGGAGAGCGCGTCTCTGAACCGGGAGAAATAGTGGTTCACCTGGGCGTTGTCCTTGATGCCATTAGGTCCATTGACACTGGACCCCATGTCTCCTGGATCACCTGGAACAGATCCGGGTGTAGGCGCCATTCTCCAGGGTGGATCTGCTGTCGGCTGAGCCAATCCACCCTTACATTCAGTTTTCCCGCTAGGTGTACTGCCCCCAGGTGTGATAGGTGCGTTTGTGCCCAGTTCATCACCTTTGCGGTCTCTCGTGACATGGCCCTGCTCCTGGTACCCCCCTGCTTTGCGATGTAAGCCACTGTCACGCGGTTGTCGGACTTGATCAGGACCGACTTTCCTTGGATGATGTGTCGGAATGCCCTCAGGGCGTTGAACACTGCTCTCATTTCCAGGATATTGATTGAGACTGTGACTCCGTCGGGGACCAGGGCCCTGTGCTGATTCGTCCCCAGACAGGCTCCCCAGCGGATAGACTCGCGTCCGTCTCGATGGGGATCAGGTGCGGTGCCTCAGGGAACCCCTTGTCAGATTCCCCGGGGTGACCCACCAGTCCAGAGATGATCTTACTTCTGCGGGTAACCGGACCGCGCAGCGCAGGTTGCACTCGGGTGCTCCGCACGCCAGAATGTAGTTCTGGAGTGGACGCATGTGCCACCTGGCCCAGGGGATGAGGTCGATGCAGGAGGACATGCATCCCAGGAGTCTCGCCACCTTCTCCACCGTGGTGTGTGGATGCGACCTTAACTGTGCGGCCAGGCTGCGGAGGCTGTGGATCCATGCCGGTGCCGGCTTCGCCCAACCCTCTGCTGAGTTGATGATAGCTCCGAGGTGTTCGATCTGTTGGGTTGGGCGCAGGTGGCTCTTCTCCCTGTTTACCACCCAGCCATGGTCCTCGAGTGCTCGCAATGCGAGCTCTGTGTGAGCACGCGCCTGACCCTCGGATCGAGCGCGTATGAGCCAATCATCTAGATACGGCACTATGTCTAGCCCCTGCTCCCTGAGTCTGGCTACCAGGGTGATGGATACCTTGGTGAAGACTCTGGGGGCTGATGACAGGCCGAACGGGAGCACCCGGTATTAGAAGTGGTGTCCCAGGATGTGAAAACGGAGGAATCTTCTGTGACTCTTGACGATGGGGATGTGTAGGTAGGCGTCCTTGAGATCGATGGATGTCAGGAAGTCGCCTACCCTGATGCCCTGTAGGGTGGATCGAACAGTCTCCATTTTGAACCGACGTGTGATCACGTAATGGTTCAAGCGCTTGAGGTCCAGGATGGGCCTTAGTTCCCCCGATTTTTTGGGAACCAGGAAGAAGATGGAGTACATGCCTTCCCCCTGCTCCTGGACCGGAACTGGTTGAATGGCCCTGTTCTGGATGAGATCTGCCAGAATACCCTGTACCTGGTGAGGCGAGGCTCTTCGTCTGGAGATCAGGGACGAGACAAAGCGAGGGGAGACCGAAGGATGGTACAACTCTATGGTGTACCCCTTCGAGACCACATCCCGGACCCACCTGTCTGATGTGATGGACGCCCAGCGGTGAGCGAATAGGGTTAGCCGCTGTCCGACAGGGGGGGTACGGGTTTTGGTGGTGGGGGCTCGGTGAGTCAGAGTCACGGTTTACCTCTGAATCCCTTCCTCGAGCTCCGGACTTTTGTCCCTGGGTCGGAAAGGGGAGACCTGTAGCTGCTGAAGGCGTGCGTGCGGGGTAGGATGGTGATGCTCTACCCGAAGGAGTGGTTCTGGGGTAGGAATCCTACGAGTTTGGGTCCGGGCCCGGGGCGAAAACCTCCGTCTAGCGGGTAGGTGTGAGGTCTTGAGTGGTTTCTTAGAGGTCCCTACCCTCTTCTTTCTGTTTTAAGTAATTCTGCAGACCCTCCCGAAAACATGAGTCCCCTTAAGGGTAAGTTCTGTAAAGTCTTGGATTCTGAATGGCGTCCCAGAGCTTGAGCCATAGAGCCTTCAGGGCCCGATTTGTGATTGCGCATCTGGCCTGGAGGAGTCCACTGCCATGTCCGCCAGGTATTTGGCTGCAGCGAGGGTGCAGTCTAACAGTTCAGCCTCCCTGGACTTTGGACCCGCCTGTTCCTGAAGTTCCTCCAGCCAGCATATCTGGGCGCGAGAGGTATAGATGGCTGCCGTCATTGCCTTGGCCATGGTGCCCTCAATTTCGAAGGTCTTTTTTAACATGTCCTTGATTCTTTTGTCTGTGGGGTCCTTGAGGGCTATGGTGCCACATGGTAGCACCGTCTTCTTACTCAAGGCCGCCACCTGTGGATCGATAGAGGGCGCCTTGCACCAGGCGTCTGATTTGTCGCCTTGGACCGGATACATTTTGTGTAAGTTCCGTCAGTTTGGCATTCTGCCTGGGTCTGTGGATTGCCATTCGTGTGGATCAGTTCCTCAATGGCCGGGCAGACTGGGAAGGTCTCGTGTGGTGGTCCTAGCTGGATCATTGGGTCCACTCGATTCCGTCTTCTCCACTTCTTGCTCGTCTGTGGATAGGCCCATGGTGGCCTTGATTGCCTTCATAAGGCCGGGAATGTTGTCGAACGCACACAGTTTTGATGTCAGCAAGGGAGCTGCCTGCTGGTCGGTGTCCCATGTCGGACTCCGCCATGCTCCTCCTCCTGCCTCTCAATTCCTCCTCTTTGTCCCTATCTTCCTGATTGTCATCCATGGGAATGCTGGAAGAGGGTCCTCTGGGGCTGGTGGGTCCTCTGGAAGGTCTCTCTGGTGGATGAGCTCTCGCTGCGGCCGAGGTCTGTTTTGGGTATCGCCTCCAGCTTCTCCATGATCTTCAGCATGAAGTTCTGCTGACTCTCCATCATGTGACCACCGTTGTTGGTTCTGTATCAAAGGGGCCGGATCCACCCAGGTTGAAGTGCTGGGGCCTGGGAGGGAAGGAGTCGTGGTTCTATCCATTGAAGACAGGTCATCGTCCAAGAGGCAGGCTGCGCAGAGAGGGCTTGGGGTTTGCGGGAGGAGGGAGGCATTGCACGCGGTACATTTCTTCGCTTTGACCATCTGAAAGATAAAGAGAAGGTCTGAGCGAGGAAAGAGACTTTGGAAGCTGTCCCCTAGGCCCCCTGTTCTTATATTCTTACCTGACTATCCCCTCTCAGAAGGTTGTTAGCCCGTGTAGACCTGGGTCCGCTGTGGAAGGGGACCGCGGCCACCGAGGAAGGGGATAGTTCAGCTAGAGCCTGCTAGGGTCGCTATGTGAGATACCCTAGCATGGACTCTGCGGTGTCCTCCTGGGTCGCTATGTGAGGAACCGAGTGGACTGAGGTTTTTTTTTTCTTTCTTCAGAGCCCCTAATGCCTACAGAGGTGGGCACTGTGGAACAGACCCAGCTTCTGAGGTGTGGGCCCCTGTCCTGAAGCCCGCCTGTAAAAGCGGCGCACTGGTCAGTCTCCGTGGAGACTATCAAGATTGCCATGTCGACCCAAGCTGACAAAACAAGGTATTGGGTCAAGTTTTTAATTAACAAAAGCCCACCTCAGATAACTTCATTGGCTACAATACTGACACTGCGCAAGCTGGGTACAGAAATCAACACTGTCTGCCCCTCTATATGGGCTGCTGCACTCCAGACCTTGCTGGGAATCAAACCTAGAACCTTGATTCCCAGTGGCAGCTTTAGTCATACCACTGCAGTATGCCTGCCAGAGATGGGGAGCTCCCTTATGGGGCAGGGCGTTGCCCTGCGTTTTGGGCCTTCCCCCTCCCAGGTTGCATGCTTGGGCCCGTGAGGGCATGGGGGGGAAGTGGAAAAGCCAAGGCCGCTGCTCCTGAGTGGCTCCCAGTCTTCAGTCCTGCTCGGGAAGGGAGGCTGTGCCCAATCTGTATAGTAGGCCCACGTGGCTAGACTATGTTTTGTTAGGCCTCGAGTTCCTGGAGGCCGCGACTGGTAGGCCGTAGGCTGAAGGAGGAGGTGAAGGGTGTGGTGCGCGTCCGAGTGCTCCTCTTAGTCGAGGAGCGGACGCGCCAGTGGAAAGGAGGCCCGACTGAGCTCGCCTCTGGGCTGGGAGGCACTGCGCCTTCGATTGGGCGCGAGGAGAGGGAGGGGGGTGGTGGTTTTGGGGCAACCACGGAGTCGCGGGGTGAAGAGGCGACTCGTGGTATTAGGCCCGGCATGACTCGGGGGGGGGTTAGAGCCGCAGAGTCATGGGGAGAAGAGGCGACTCGCAGCAAGGTTCCAAGGGGAGGCTGGGAGTAACCGTGGCATCGCGGGGTAAGAGGCGACTCACGGTTTGTAGAGGGCCATGCGAGCATGGGCCTGGGTTGACCACGGAGTCACGGGGGAAAGAGGCGACTCACGGTTGTCTTTAGGCCCGGCGAGCGGGGGGGGTTGAAGTCTCCGTGGAGTCGCGGGGAGAAGAGGCGACTCACGGTTTTGTAGGAACGCGTAGTCGCGGGGGAAAGAGGCGACTCGCGGGTCAGGCCTGGTGTGCCTGGGGTTGTTATAACCACGGAGTCGCGGGGGAAAGAGGTGACTCGCGGTGATGCTGATGTGGGCCTGGGCTGAACATGGCCAAGCCACAGCAGTGCTGCAGAGCTGCGGAGTCGCAGGGGGCACGAGGCAACTCGCAGTGTGGATTAAGGGCTCGGGCCTGCAGGATGAGCCCACAGGACCGCGCGGATCCTGCACAGGAGGCACGCTGCCTGAAACAAACCAGTAATAGGCCATGGGACAACAAAACACAGTACTGCAATTTTTGAAATAATTTAAAGCATAAGCATGGGAGCTCTTGTAAGAGAAATAACAGTGCAGTTCCTACCTTAGAATTGTAAGGAGCAGACAGGGATTCTCTGGATGCTTCTTGCCTAATCAGATGCACAAATTACAACTGGAGAGTAGGGGTTCCTGGGACCTGGATATACTGGAAATCTGATCTGGGTCATGTGCATCATTAGCCTATCAGGTGGGCTGTAACCCATGAGGTAATGTCTGGAGTGCCATGGGATGCCAACCAATCACAATGCACCCTGGAGCCATCTTCAAAAGAATGAATTGTGCTGTGCAATTCCGGATCTGCAGTGGCACAAAGATAATGTATGCAGTGCAAATATAGGAGGCATACCCATGAATATGCGGCGCAACCACATATTCAGCCAAAACACATGGCGCAACTGTGGAGCAACTCACAAGATGCCATACACAAAGTTGAGCATAAAAGGAAGAGGCCCAAGTGCACACACACCACTGGCAGAGAGCAGGACAGCTAGTAACAAAAGGACACCACAGTATTCCTGATGGAGCAGGTAAGAGGGGGGTTGAGGAGGAAGGAGGGAGGGACAACAACGTGGCCATGGAAAGACCCATCGGTGGTATGCCCATCAGAGACAGTACCGTGCCCGGCTCACATTTGAGAACTACAGTGACACAGAGATAGTGGGCCAGTACCACTGCAACAGAGCAATTCTGAGGCAGCTCTGTGAGCTGTGCCATAACATGCTGCAGGCACCCACCTGAAGGGGTCATGCCATGTTGGTGGAGACCAAGGTGACAGCGGTTATGTTCTTGCTCACCACAGGCACCTTCCAGAAACCAGTGGGTGCCACTGATGGTATATCCCAGTCGGCCACGTCCCACCTCCTCACCCAGGTCCTCAATGCTCTGCTGCCTCATGCTTCAGAGTACATCAAATTTCCAAGCACACAGGCAGAGTATAGAGCAAACATGCAGGAATTCCACAGGGTGACATGCATGCCAGGCATGATAGGGGCCATTGACTGCACCCATGTGGCCATATGCATACCACTTGGCCCAGAAGGTACAGCATATATGAACAGGAAGGGATACCACTCCATCAACTGCCAGGTGGTGTGCAATGCCACAGGGTGCATTATCAATGTGTGCGCCACGCACCCTGGGAATACACATGATGCATTCATCTGGCACCAATCCATCCTGTGCCAGAGATTTGAGAGTGGGGTGATCCCCACAGGCCACCTAGTTGGTGAGTTGGGACTGGTTAGAGGAGAACAACTGCAGTAGTGTGGAACACCACACAGCAGCTGGATGGGGCGTTGGGGAACAAGGACAGTGCTAGGTGACAAGACATGTCTGGAAATGGAGCCTGATTATATTGCAGGGGAGCATGTACATAGGGGCCCAGATGGGTAGGACACACATGCTGTGCCGGTAATGGTGGAACATCAGCTGTGCATGGGGGCAGTGGCAAGGACACACAGGGTGGCAGGTAGTGGCAGTGTGGACTGGTGGGGGGAAACAGGCAAGGGCCACACAGGGTGTCTACTAACACATGTGTTTTCCCCACAGGTGACAGTGCACATCCTCTCTGATCCTGGCTGCTCACACCCATACGAAGACCCAGCAATGGGGCCAAGGATAGGTACAATAAGGCACACATCGCTAAACGCAACATCATACAGCATGTCTTTGGCATGCTTAAAATGCATTTCTGTTGCCTAGACAGGTCAGGTGGTGCCCTATAGTGCAGCCCTGAGAAAGCCTGTGGCATATTCCTGGCCTGTTGTATGCTGCACAACATGGCCATTGATCATGGAATACCTGTCCAGGTGGATGAGGGCAACAGTAGAGATGAGGAGGAGGAGGAGGACCAGCAGGATGGGGGTGGGCAGCCAGCCATGGAGAGGAGCGATTCCAGGCTGGTCACACGTGCCAGAGGGCACTGGGAGACAATTGTTAAGGAGCACTTTGGGAACTGCAGGTGAGTACCACTCAGGTAAGCAGGACACGTACAGCACCACACACACACACACACACACACATGCACAGATACAGAGAGATGCATGCAGGGACACAAGGACACACACCAGTCACATAGGTGGGCACACAGGCATGCACACGCACACGCACCCCCCCACAAGGAACAACATATACATATCCTAACAGTCTGGTGCCATTTGGTGTATGCCCAGGACAACACATGCAGGCAGGCACACGCATCTGTACTGCCACAGTGTGCACAGCAGGGCACACAGCACCAGGCAGGTCACACACATCAGTGCACCCATGGACAGGGACACACACAGCAATACTGCAGGCTGTGGCATGGATCAGAGGGTATGCGCTGGCACACAGGCAATGCCAACACAGTGCTGCACTCATCACACCCATGCCACATGGTCCAGCACCACTGCCCACACACATGCCAGCCATGACCCAGGCCACACATGTGCCACAGCAAGTGAACCAGGTCACAACCAGTCATGTGTGCAGCTGGCAATGGCAGCAGGGGACTGTACTGGGCAGCACACCCATCAGGACTACCATGCGGATCCACGACCACCACAGCCACGTGGGTGGCCACGCCCTGACTGTGTGGCAGCCACAGGTGGCTCAACAGCCACAAGGCATGTCATCACCACATCAACGGGGGTACAGACCTGAGAATATGATCGGATCCTCATGGGTGAGTACAAACTGGTGAACAGACTGTTGCCAGGTGTGTCGGGGATGGGTATGGCAGCAGGTTGCATCAGCATCAATGGGGTCACCAGATGCCAAGCCCTGGGCATTGCTGTTGTGCTACAGGGAGTCCTGTGTGCCTTGCTGTGACCAGTGGACACCAGTGTTGTGAAGCCGGCAGCAATGGTCTCCACAATGCTGCCCAGTGACACGATCATGGCCTCCCGCAGTTGCTGGATCTCACCAATCAGCTGGGCATGTCCCATGGCCCCACACTCATACAGCTGATGCACCTCAACCCGCAGCACAAGTATCTCTGCCCTGAGTGTAGCCTGATTGTCCACAGAGTCCCACAGAAGCCTGGTGTGCTCATCCAGCCTATCTGTGCCTGGTGTATCATGGTCCTGACGCCAACAGGTGGGGGGAGGGTGGCCTGCCATGCCACATCCCTCGACTGGGAACACCACACAGGAGACCAAGGATGGGGTAGTGTGGGTGCCAACGGTGGCCCCTGGGGAGTGCTTCACAGTGTCCCCCACAGGCCGTTGCAGCACAATGGCAGCCTGTTGGACCTGTCCAGCGGAACCAGTGCCCACACCTGCGCCCTGTCCCTGGCCAACACTGGCAGTGGTGTGCTGCTGGGTGGGCCCTGGGGAGGGTGCATGCAAGTTCCCTGGCCCGCCAGCACTCCCTGCTGCTGCCTGTGGTAAGACTTGAATGTGAGGAGGGGTGTCAACACGTGTGCAACCCAAAATCTGTGTGATGTCATCATCAGTGCCAAAGTCATCATTGTCCTGCCTGGCTGGCACAAGCACAAGGAGACTGTCCTGCATGAGGAGGTCAGCCAATGGATCCTCATCGGCAAGACCAAGTAGGTCCACCAACCCAACATTAGTACGGTGCCCCCCCAGTGGTGGCCACATCACCAGTGGATGTTGATGGCACAGCATCATCCCATGCCATGGTTCCGGGTCCAGCCTGCGCAGCACCCCTGAGTTGTGATGGAGCTATAAGACAGAATGGATAGTGGTTAGTGTGTCAGTGATGCATTGCAGGTAGTCAGCTGTACAGTGGATTGTCTGCATGTGTGCCACAGGTGTGTCTGCCCTGCATGTGGAGTGGCAGCACTGCTGCCCATGCCCATCAGGACACAGGTGTTGAACAGAACATGTGTCCACATCTGTGCACATACACAGCAATGTGTGGCACATGCCCACAACTGACAGGCAGTGCCATCCCACCACACACACCCCAATGGCATACAGCACAAATGTGCTGACTGTCTGGTGTGACATGCCGGTACAAGTGTCCACTGTGGATGGCCATGTGCATGCACATCCTGCAGTGGAAACCCATGTGACAGGCATGCCAGTTGTAGCGTTATACCTGGACCAGGCACCACACAACCATGACATAATTTCTGCAGCTGCCACACAGCACACAGGGGACCATGTTGGTGTGGATGTGCAGGTGGTGCACCACCCCAAGATGCAATAGAAACACAATAGTGGCACCCCTGCTGTGTACCATGCACACCGATAGCCAGAACATGCCACCCCCCCAAAGTGTCCCAGTGGCATACTCACAGTGCTGTGATGGGCTGCCACCTGTCTGGAACCCAGCCCCAGAACACCCGCAACAGATGCCTGGGTGAAGGTAGATGCCAGCAGCTCCTCCTCCGCATTGAGGACAGGTGCTGTTGAGGGTTCACCACCTGTTCTGTGGAGCGATGCCATAATGGCAGCAATCTTCTCTTTTGTCCTGAGTTTGTCCATGCCCATCTTCTTCTTGCATTCCTGTGGAGTATGGTTGTAGCGTCCATGGGCATTCACATAGGTGGCCACCTCATCCCAGCCTATAGACCGCTCCTGTGTGGTCCCTGTGGCCCCACTCAGGAGTTCCTTCCTGTCAACAAATGCCTCCACCAGGGTCTGTTTTTCATCCTTGGTAAAGTTTGGCCTGTGTTTCCTGGAAGGCTCCTGCTCCACTGAACACTCAGAATCCGACATACCTGTGAATAGTAATGGTGCACAGATGAGCTGTATGGTAGCATTCCCTGTTGCTGTGCAATATATAAATTCTGGCACTGCAATACAGCTATCAGCAAGGAAATGTAAACAAACCTACCTTAAAGGCTGTAATACCTGTCAGTGACCAATGCTGTGTGGTGTCACTTTTATGGCTCAATTCATGCACCTGGGCTGTGGAGCAGCCAGTAATGAGATGTTAACTTGTTGACTTGTGCCTGGCATTGGTACATGAGTCAATCTGCATAATCTGGCCAAATATTTCAGACTTGCTTCAGGTGCAACTGACTGCATAATGCACAATCAGGATGTGCTGGATCAATTCAAAGGCACCGTTTCCATGCATGCACGCTGTGCAGAACTGCAATTGCCATGTGTGTGGCCTGCTGTGCTATGTACGTGTCTGTGTATCATGCAACCTGCATTGATGCGCATGTGTGCCCTACCGCGCATGCGTACATGTCTACGTATCGTGCATCCAGCAGTGCTGTGTGTGGATGCCCTACCATGCATGCGGCCATGCTGCGCATTTGGCTGTTGCCGCACAGGTATGGTACTTGCACCATTGGTGTGTAGTATGTGTGGCAACACATGACCTTCACAAGATGGCAATGATGCACTGATGTGCGTATGTGGGTCTCAACCATGACCCCTTTCTCCGGCCCCTACTTCCAGAATTGTGCATGTGCGGTACTGCGCAGTAGGTCCCATTGGTGCATGCCTATCGTGCATTTACGTGCTGCATGGCAGTGTGCTGTGCGTTTCTGTCATGCAACTGGCACAGCAGTGCTACAGGGGTCACAGTATAGCAGCAGATAACACTGTGGGCCTGGTTTAGTGAGCAGCCATTATATCACATGCCAGGAGAGTCGGCTGTCAGGCCAGGAACTGGAGCGAGGTGGAGATGGCCAACCTCATGGCAGTGGTTGCCCCACTGGAGGACCAGTTGTTTGAGGCAGTGGAACTGCAGGAGGCACGGTCCCAGGTGTGGGCCTGTGTTGCAGAGGGCCTGGAAAGATGCACTGGTGTACCCAGGATGGGTGAACCGTGACGTGACCAGTATGGTGACCTGCGCTGCCGCAATCCAGAGGGGCTAAGGAGACTGCAGGACTGTGCCATGGTCCTGCAACCAGGTACATCTGTCCGTGCATTGTACATGCCACTTATGAATGCAAACAGGGGCATTGGGGTGTTCAACAGGTGCATGTGCACTTGCACATAGGCTGGGCCTGCCTTGTTTGAGTGTGTGGGTACTGTTGTGAGGCCGTGCTGTGCACTGTGTGACCCTGTGTTGCACTGTGCTAGTGGCCCATCATGATGTGCCTAGCTTGTGGATTGCGGCCTCTGTTCCCAGCATGGCGATCTGTGGCATGGTGCAACGTGTTGGGCTTGCTTGGGCGGTGGCTGTGTGTTTGGTGTTTGCATACTACTTATTGTCCATTTTCTTTGTGTTTCTTTTTCAGGGCCAGAGGCATGCAGGTGGGTCAGGGAAGATGCTGATAGGTGTGGCAGGCAGCCAGCCGATGGGGTAGCAGCTGGGCCTGCAGGACAGGTGGCAGGTACATGTGTGACATATGCAGCTGTCCTCAGTACCTGGGGTTGGGTGTTGGTGGGGGACCATTCCACACGGCAGGCCACTGCCTGCATGCTGTGCATGTGCATGTGTTGGTTCTCAGGAACTGTTGCCAGGCAGCATGTGGTTGTCCCATCATGCACATGGCATCTGTGTGCTGTTACCCTGTTGCTGTCATTGGTGGTGGCTGTGTGTGACCCATAGTGCATACAAGCAGATTCTGCTGTGCCTGCTTGATTGTTGTACCTGGAGGCATCATTCCCTCACTGTGGGCAGTTTGTGCATGTCACAATGTTAGGTACTCACTGGCAAACATCCCCTTCCTTGTGTGGCAAGGCTTCCTGGACTGCTGTCGGTGTCCGCTGTACATGTGCTGTTGGTGGCCTTGTCCATGGGTCCATCCAGACTCTGACCTATTCACACACACAGCCTGGGGGGACTTTTGATGTGTAGGACCTGTCACTCAGTAGCTGTTCTGTGTTTCCCTTACATAGGTCATCCAGAGCCACGGAGAGGACGGCACAGTGTGGGCATCCTGGGTAGCAGTATCCTCCAGCTGCAGTGGATGGCATACAGGATGTTCAATCAAATGGTGGTCTAGATCCACCTGTCTAGGAGGCAGCATGTGGCCACGAGGTCGCTGGTCACTGAGGTGCACCGCATGAGGGTGGACATCCGTTGGCTGCAGCATTAGGCCTTGGACAGGCTTGTAACTAGCCCCAGGTTTTCCTTCCCCACATCCCCATCTCCAAAGGACATTGTTGTTCCACACCCATCGCTCTCCCTTCTCACACCCATCCCCACTGCTTGACATCGATGTTTGTGGCATTTGCTCCCCTTTCCTGGTTCACTGTTGACTTATGCCCTTTTTTAATTTTGTTTTGTTATTTCATCCTGTATCCTTCCCATTGCCTGTACTTTGCTGTTTGGTTGTACAGTTATTTCCTCATTTGTGGAATAAACCATTTTTCACTGTTTACTTGTGTGTTTCTATGTCTCCCTCGCATGTCTGTTACTTCAGTGTGCTGTTGTTGACCATGGTTGGGGTCTGGATGGGACATGTCATGGCCAATGGTGTATCTGCAGTCTGACACCGGTGGGTGCCCACTACCTTGCCTGTCAGAACTGTGTGTCGGTCTTCCATGGGTTTCTGGGGGGGCTGGCTCTGAGCTTGCCACAGTGTCCTGTGCCCATGTCCACATGTCCAGCATGGTGCCCACCCTTGCTGTGTTACTCTTCCCCATGCTGCTGTGCTCCGAGGTACCCTGCCCTGTGTTCCTGTGTGCCTATTCGGCATGTGCTGCATACCATCATGTGCCTGTCTGCCAGTGTGACTGTGGACCACTGTGCCTGCATGGCGCCTTCACACGGTGGCAACAGTGCTTGGCGATTTCATGTGAGCTGTTGAGACTGCAGTCCTGTGGTGCTCATTCCCTGCAGCCCTCTGTGCCATGCCCATTGTGTGCCCTGTCCCGTTGGTTGTCTGAGTCTGTGTGGGACTCTGCACCATGTCCATTGGCATTGGGCTCTACACGGTTTCTGTGCCATCTACTCCTACTTTGCCAGGGTGGTTCTGCCCTGCCTCCACTACCATGGTCCTGTGCCTTTATGCAGCCCTAACTGTGTTCTCTGGCACCTGGTGCAACATGCTCCAATTGCAATATTCAGCCTGCACAGTTGCTCCTGCACATTTCAGGTTGCTCCATCACAAGTCTGTTTGTGCCTTGGTGCATCTTTGTTATATTCAGTGTTGTTTGCGCTGGAGCATTTCTGTGGTGCAGCTGCTGAATATTGCAATTTTGTGCTGTGGTGCAACTGGATTGTGCAGCACATCCACTTGTGCATGTTCTGGGCGCACTTTTGAATATCTAGCCCCATATATATGTATAAGGCATAATAATGAATTAATACTTTTTAAATCCACATTATGTAAAACTGTTATATATAAAAATTAATTTCAAAATCTACTTTGAAACTAATTATATGATGGTCCCATCATTAATATTCATTGATCAGATAATGTAGAATAATAGGACTATTAAATAAACATTAATAAGTTAATGTGATTTAAAAAAAATGGTGGTGGTGTAAAAATGTTTTCCTTTTTTAAAATCTGTTCTTGACAAACTCATTCTGATCATGCAGAGGATTATGTCACAGCAAAGGTTAGTGATGTCACAACAGAGGGGCGAGATGTCACAGCAGGGTCTGTGATGTCACAAAGAGAGTTTTGACACCCACTGACTGAGAAAATTAAAATACTTCCCCAACAAGACAAGGCCAAACAAACAATTTCTGAGCTGTATGCAGAGCTTAATTCTACTACTGGGAGCCTAGAAGTAGAACGTATTAAGCATCAGTGGGATAAGGAATTAAATTCCTCCTTAACACCAAAAGATTGGGTTTAAACTTGGCAAGCAATGCTTAGAACAACTCTGTCTGGGAGCTGGAGAGAATTTAGATGGAAGATGGTGAGCAGATATTTTTTAACACCTGATAGGACAAAACATATCGACACCAGACTTCAGATTTATACTGGAGAGGCTGTGGGGAATGAGGGACTGCTTTACATATCTATTGGACCTGTCAGGTCCTACGAGGGTTCTGGGTGGAAAGTAGAACCTGGGTCAGTAAAACATTGGCGATTACTCAGGACCTTAATGGTGCACATATGATATGTGGCCTCTATCCAGCAGGAATGGGGAGAAAGGCTCCAAAATACTTATTTAACATAACAAAGAGTGTTTGGCATGTTTGATCCTGGTCAGTTTTAAGACCAGCTGGCATTTGGACTCGGTGCATTCGCTTACCTTAGAAACTGTTATTTCTTTTACCATAGACTATTAACCAACCCAACATGGATGTTAATTTGTATTGGATGTATTTTGTTTGGAGGTTGTGCTACCATGATGAGATCTATCATTTTAAATGCACTTAGCTTGTTGGTATTACTCACCTGTGTGTACTGTCTCTAATATCAATAAAAAAGTTAAAAAAAAGAGAGGTTTTGATGTCACAGCAGAGGGTTGTGATCAGGGCTGCAGTTAACTCCATTTTGGGAGTATTTGACTCCCAAAAATAAGGCAAAAACTTCCAAAATAAAGGGTGAGGAAGTCATTGACTTCCAAATGTAAAAAACAAAATCTGATGACTTCCAAAACTGAAGGCACAGAAGCTAAGAAATTATAGATTTTTCTAAAAGAAACTGTATAACATCCATAAATTGATCCTTCATAGAGTACTGGCATTCAAACTGTGAGATCTGGGAAGTATTTTGACTTCCAAAAAATTGGAATGACTGCCAGATTTTGACTCGTAGAAGTATTTGACTTCTACAAAAAATAAATTCACTGAATCCCTGGTTGTGATGTCACAGCAGGAGTCTGTGATGTTGAAACAGAGGATTATGATATCACAGCAGGGGACTGTGATGCCACAGTAGAGAGCTGTAGTGTCCCAGCAGAGAGTGGCTATGTCATGGCAGTGGTAGCAAAGTCACAGCAGAGGATTGTGAGGTGGGTCAGGTGCAGACAAACAGCCACAGTACATCAACTCCAGTATGTAACTAGAGGCAATATAGCGTAGAGGCTAAGGGCACTGAGCTGCAAACCTGGAGATCTGGGTTTGAGTCCCATAAGCCCCTACTTGCATACTGTGTGACCCTGAGCAAGTCACTTAACTTTCTTATGCCCCAGGTCACACCTGGAAATAAGCTTCGGCTTGGAGTGCCTTTCCTGGCTAAACAATTTCCTCTTTTCTTTCCTACATATAACATCAGTAGTGAATACATTGGGTAAATAAATTATGTTATTTCCAGATAAATATTTATTTTCTCTAAGAACACATTTATTTCACTTAGAACATGTTGTGCTCATATGAAATCTGGAAATAGAAGACAGAGAACATTAGGGCTAGATAGAGAATTTGGAATGGAAAGAAAGGCAGTGTTAAGCTAAAACAAGTTAAGTAAGAAAAATCTATTACTGTGATTGGCTGACGCACCAGTACAGCCGTGTACTTATGTGCCCATAATTACACCGGCACTTCTTACAAGGTGTCAGTCTCTTCACAACACTAATTCTCATGCTGACACTGCTCAAAATGAAATTGCTGCTCCAGCACATTTGTGTTATGCAATTAGCAGAAACATCGAGTCATGCCGACTTTTAAATTAAAAACACATTTTTACACGTTGCATCTGCTCCTGCCAGAAGCAACAGGAGTTCAGGTTCTGGTAGGACAACTGTAAATGCGGTTCTGGAGAGTGCTGATTCCACACAGTCTGCCTGAACAGGAGACATGCTCATGCTTGCACAGTCTGGGACAAGAAAGAACTTTTTTTGTAGTTTTACACAGATGTTTACATTATTTTAACTTTAGAACAAGTGTAAAAAAAACAATTGCTATTATTTTTCTTACATGTTTATAAGTGCAATGAAACATTCCAAAGATGCCTGATCATGGTCAATAATCACACTTCTTTCTCTCGGGTGTTTAAAGGCGCTTGGTGCAAGCATCTTGTGCATAACACTACCCTTGAGAGGTGTGCAGTTATTGACCCATAATCACACACACTCTGTTGTGCTTTATTGCTTATGTAAAGGTCAGCATTGTTTTCAACATTCCAGAGTGAATAAAAAGCTTATTCTTGCGTGCCCTATGGAATGCCCTATTCATATCATGTTACACTGAATAATACTGTGGTGAGGCTACTAGAAAAATACAGAACAACAAGACAGCTCAGCAGTGTAAAGAGTGTGCGGTAACCAAAAAACGTAGTAAAGCAGCAAAAAAACTGCACCACTCGGAGAATCTTAGTACAAGGCAATACTTTTAATACATGATTATCACTGCAAAGATACTAAAACACTTCAGGTATGTGACTACAACCCTCTACTGGTTTTGCACAGAAATATGCGTCATCAGGCGGCTCCAACCAAGGTCATCTTCTTTTATACATGGATGATGCTGTTCTGTTCACTAGTGCCCTGGACCCTAATGCCCTATAACACAAGCTACAATGTAATTTCACGACTGTCGAAAGTTGGTTTAAAGAACATAAATTAGTGATGAACTATAAAAAGACAAAAACAATGCTATTCTCCTCCGCCCGCAACAGACACAAAGCTTATCCCCTCCTCATCACAAATGAGGTGGGTTCTCCATTGGAGTTGGTGCAAACCTTTAAATATCTGGGGATCACAGTTGACAGCACAATGTCTTTCACCCAGAACATCAGCATTGTTGCAAAGATAGTCAATATGCGCATTGGACTACTGCACAGGCACAAGCACAGTCTTACACCCGGAGATGCTCAAAATAGCTGTCCATAGTTCTCTGGTATTGCTAATAGATTATGGGCTGGTAATCTATGGTTCAGCCACAGACACGGCTCTTCATCGCATTAAAGTAGCCCTTAAAGCTTGTTGGCTTGCCATGGGATCACCTCAACTGACGCACACTTGTGATCTATACGCACAGACTAACTGACTGCAACTCTCTGGCAGACTCACGTTCCATTCTTGTCTGCTGGCTAGAAAAGCTAGTCTTGGCTAGGTGCACCGTGGTATTCAGAATCTACTCTCCCCTTGCAACAATGTACACTGCACACTCAGCTCCGAAAGTCAAAGCTTCAAAATACTGCACTGTAGGACATTGTTGGGTCCAAGATCTTTCGCATATCGCACCCCACGTTGGCTGAATTCTCTTCACCCTGACATCTCCTCTGTCACCTCACTTGGCCCCTTCAAAAGAAACCTGAGACAACATCTAGCTCTGAGCTCCAGTTGTGACTGCTTTAATCAACTTTAGTTCCCATTTATCTCAACCCTTCTTCCATCCTGACTACACAGATCTTCCTCTCCCACTGGGTACCTGTTGCACCTGCCTCGTATGTCCTCACCTACCCTCCCTTCCATATCCCCTTCAACGCTACCCTATCTACCAAACTCTTTCCTACACAATGCCTTCCAGTCTGTTTTCTCCTTGCTTCCTGCAAATCCTTAGACCCATGCCTCTTTCCTCAAGCTCTAATCAATCTGGACGATACCTCTGGCTGATGTATTCCCCTTAGTAATGTCTGTTTGTCCACTTTCTCACTCAATCCCCTGCTATCAATACTTGTGACTGATTTGGGTGCCCACAGTGATCTGTACTCTACATCCAGCTGACAATGGGATGCCTCTGGCTTGGGCCCACTCAGCCTGCTCTAATGTTTCCTAACCTTTACTTGCACATTCCCTTACTCTCACCATTTGTATAGTATCGTCATGTATATGAAATCACTCAATCAATCAAAGTTTTATTTTTGAGCCAAATTGGCTATTACAAAAAATAGGATAAAAAATGACCTACAATACAAAATACTGACAATAATAAATAGGACATACAAAATGGATTCTCTTCCACTTAAATATGGAATTTTTAAAAATGATCTTGTAATTGATTTATTCTGTGCTTTCTAACTTCCGTTGATGTAGCAAAGAACAAGGTCACTCATTTAATAGTCCATTCATCTTCTGTTGTCATTAGCATTTCGTCATTTCATTTGTATCACATTGCCCATTAGTATTAAGAAATGGGCCTAACCAATTTTCCCTTAATTTATTATACCAGGTAGAGTCCCGTAGCATATGGGTCAAGTTTTCAATTCCCCCTTGCTCACAGTGACAATTTGGATCCAACGTGTGATTACTATAACTTGCCCTAAGTAGGTTACTGTCTAGAAGCACCAGTTTTGCTTCATATAAGTTTTATGAAGAAATGGATCCTGGAAGATGTCCAAATAGTATTTATACTTAAATGTAAGTGCATTCTTTATATAACATTTGGAATATCTTGTCTGTGTTATAGTTTCAATATCTATTTTATTCCATGCAAGACAGAGCTTTTTCTTAACAAAATTCTTACATTTTAAGCTAATACCAATACCTTTCATCTGTAATTTGTTTAGGAATTCTAGTTTATATTTACTTAACAATTTGTAAATACTGTACTAGTCAGCCAATTATCATTGGAGTAACAGTTGTCTATCCAAGACTGTTTTTCAAGAATACATTGTTTTGGTAATCTTGTCTTATCCAGTCTTGTGAGGTGAATCCAAAATTTAATTTTCCTAGAATCAATAAAGGCATTGATATTTGTTAAGCCCATCTCTGCTCTTAAATAGACCAAAGGGCAAGATAGAGGGACACCACAGACAGTATGTAGTAACCTAGAAATGGGCTTACCTGGTTGATCCTTTTGTTTTATTTCCCATATCTCAGTACAATATAACATTTGTGAGTCATATTTATAGAGATCAGATATTATGTTGATCAGAGACTGGTCAATACCTCTCTGCCTCATTATATTTCAAAGGATGTCTCTTGAGATTGTATCAACTGTGGAGAAGAAGTCTATGAAACAGACATAAAGTTTTTGTTTTCTGATCTTCTTATACTTCTCTACTAGATGTTGAAGCATGAAACAATTATCTAGAGTCGAATAACCTCTTCAAGAACCTGACTGTGTTTCATCGATCCCCCCAGTTACTTCAATTTGATAAATCAATTGTTCCAAAATAATTTTTAGTGAAAATGTTTAAGTTAATATCCAAAATGCTAATTGACCTGTACATATGGGGGTCTTGTAAGACTCCTTCTTTCATGTATGGGTACTATTATAGATCCTTTCCAGGATTCTGGGATATAGTTGTTTTTAATACATTTAGTGAAACATTTTGTCAAAGGCCGAGTCCAATGCATAGTACAAGTTTTATATACTTCTGTGGATAACATATCTGGTCCCTGCTGGCCCAGTGGCACTGAGGGCTGAGGCGCTGGTCACCTTACCTCATACTACACTGGTGACCCATGTTCAGGAACAAGCACAGGCCACCAGGAGTCAGCAGGGGAGGAAAGGGATCGAGCATCCATAGGACTCAGTGGTGGCTCTAGCTTCTGTTGGTTACCAGGGCACTGGGTGGGCACCTCAGCTGGGAACCAGGGCACATATAGCACAACTGGCCTGCAGGGAACAGGGTAAAACACCAGTTGACTCATGCTAACAGGGCTCCCTTAAGCAGCTAGGCCCTTTTAGAGTGGCTTCAGTCTCTCTCTCTCTCTCTCTCTCTCTCTCTCTATACATGAGAAATGGGGGTGGCAGTGTACACCTCAAGTAATGAGCAGATGCTTATTTATGTTGCTTACCATCAAGTCTTTTAATTTTCTTAAATGGCCTTAATGGCTAGGGTAATCCACACCATAGGATTCAATGACTGGTTGAAAAGCTGGTGCAGAGATCAGGGATTTGGCTTCACTGGGGACTGGGGCTCCACCTGGAGGGATGCAGGCCTATACAGGTGCGATGGTCTGCATCTATCCTGGAGGGGAACCAGAATCCTAGGTGATAGGTTTAAATGCTTCAATGGCAAGCATTTAAACTAGCCAAGGGGGGAGGCACTGAAGAGGAGAAGGGATATGTGGAACAGCCTTCCCGAGGAGGTCATAGAGTTAAAAACAGTGGGGGAATTCAAGAATGCATGGGACAGACATAAGGCAATTCTAGTGGTGGGTAGGAGGAAGTAGGTGGTTGGTTAACTAGGATCTGCAGCTTATCCATTAGGTAGGGAAATGGGCAGACAAGGTGGACCAAGCAGTCTTTATCTGCTGTCAAATTCTATGTTTCTATGTTTCTAAATTCAATGTTTCATCTGATGGACAGGCTTCATCATATACATTCAAAGTGGTAGATTACCGAATACCTACAAAGAAAAGTGATGCTATAGTGGGGTACAGAATAATAACCAAACAAACTGAAAGTATGACTTTAAAAAATAAAAAGGTTAGGTAGGTACTGATTGGCATTCCAGTGGTTCAAGGCAAAATGGGCATTCAGAGGGTTCTGAGTGGCCACTGGCCATTCTGACTCATTGGGAGGCATTCTAGGAGTCATTGGCCATTCTGTGGTTTGGTGGGCATTGCAGTTGTTCAGGGCCGCTGTTTTGGCCTGCTGGGGGTATTCCAGTGGAGTGCCTATAGGAAACCTGGAATCATTCCAGTTCATTCCAATTCTTGGAACATTCAGACTTCTGAAAATTATGCTGTTTACACACACTCCTGGGATGTTTCAGTAAACTTAAGATACACAAGGGAAAAACACACACACACACACCCCTAGTCTCCAGTAAAATCAACATGATAACTTTGAAGGAAAAGAGTGCTGAGGCAGTCAGTCTCCTGCTCACTTGCACTGTTTCCACTGAGGTACAACTTGAGGATTTTATGTTCCTGCTCCCCATCGTCTCTTGCCAGGAGTCCGTCAAAAAAGCTCTAGACCGGCAGGCTAAAAGCAGAGGACACTATCTCTAATCCACTCTAAGCAGGGGTCAAACAACGACATCTTAGTTCTCAAAATAATAAATACTGTAAAGAATAACATCATAAAAGTTGGATAAATTGTTCAACTAATCTAGCTATAGCAACAGTTGTTTCTCAGCCAGGATACTGTGAGGGCATGCCGCATTGATACTGCAAACAAAACATGAATGTGTGCACTTTAGAAGACAAACAAATATCAATGGCAAAGGCAGGGAAAGTTGGTGTTGATACAGTAGACAATTCGAAGTATTATACCTTTTTAAGAATTGCTGCTAATTCGCTGCCTGGACCGTCACAAACATGCGTGTGTAAAAGGACTGAGTAGCTTCTACTGGGGTCTGTGCTGCGGCCGCCGCTGGAGGGTCTATTCTCTTTTCACTGCCGCCTGCGCCCACCACACCGAGAGCTCAGCACAGCACCATCTGCACCAAAACACCTAGTCCTAAATCTTCCTGGCCGGCCGCGTTCCTGGGTAACAACAACGGGGCTGTTCAGAACAGCCTGTTCCTGGATCCTCCATTTTCTTCATTCGTCTCAGACAAGGAGGTGTGACTCGACCGAAATGCTGCTGTTGGAGTCTGCCAGTCCACACTGAGCCTGCCACCGTCCACCGATGTGGCTTGCTGCCCTTAGTCCACTGTGTGAACCGGATGAACAAACAGGATGAAATGAACAAAGAAAGCCGGTCGCTACAGCAGCTGATTATTACAAAGACCCACGGATCCTCCTCCATCCGCCTGAACCAATCCAAGACTGGCTTGACGCAGACAGTCACACTACTCCTCCTTCTCTCCCCCCCAGCAACCCGGAAAAGGACCGTTGTCGGCTATTATTTTCATTATGACTCGGTCCTAGCTTGCCACAGACACTGGCAAAAAAAAAAAAATATTGGTTCAGTTGGAGCACCGGGGCATGAAATGGGGCACAGCATTTTTTGACCAGGCATGTGCCCTGGCATGCCCCGGTGTAGCACCACCAGTGATAGGACTGCTCTCCTTCTCCAGGGGGGACACCAGCACTCGATGCATGACTGGCCCCTGGCAGAGGCTAGGGTCTGGCTCTCTGAGGCTACAGAGGGGGGAAACAAGGCAGATTCTCGGAGGAGCACATATGGAAGTGTGCGCGCTTGATCCTTGCAGCATCACTGCATGCCTCAGCTCAGGGTCCAAGCAAAAATAGGAGGAAAAAGGGGTATTGGTGCACAATAATGAAGGTCAATCCCTGCAGGCCCCACCCCCGCAATGGGCAGTAATCTTCCAGCACTGGATCTGGAGTTAGACGGGTTGAGGGATCCCCACCACCCCACCACAGGGGGGGCAAGCCATGGGGCAGCTGGAAAGGTAGGCTGCGAGTGGGGGATGGGGCTGGGGGATCCGACAAAGATGTAATGCCACCAGGGACCAGGAGGATAAACCGATTAACTATAAAAAACATATCTGGTCCCAGGGCTTTCCTACCTTTGAGGGATTTAATTGCTAAGTAAACCTCCTTAGGTGCAATTATGAAATTTCCCATCTCAGGTAGATCTATGTATTTATCCTCTAAAGTGTCTACAGTACAATCAAAAAAGATGGCTGTAAAATGTTCTGTCCATTGTTGCTCTGTGATATAGGTATCCATACTTAATTTGCACTTGTCAGTACCATTAGCCAATAGTCACCAGAATTACTTGTCACTTTTATCACAAATAGCCTGCCACATTTTCTCCCATAGGCCAGGTTGGTATTCATTCTTTTTCTGCTTTAAAAACAGTTTATAAGCTTTTCTTTCCCTATTAAGGTTTCTATATTTAACAATATATTTGCTGTTTACTGCAGTTTTGGTTACTCTCCTTAACTTAGACTTTTGTATTTGACACTCCCTATTAAACCATCCTAATGAATTTTCATTTTTAGGATTGGTATATTTATATAAACCCACCTTCACAGAGTTAGTTATTGTTACTAAATTATTATTCATTTCATGTGGATCAAGAGATTCAAATCCCTTGTCTAACAGTATTTCTAAGGAAGATTTAAGTATCTGATTGGAGTAGTCATCTAAATTGTATTTACAAGTTATTTTCTTGTTCCCTCAAAGTTCTTTGAGGATAATAGGCCTTATATTTCCCTGATTAGCTACTTTCATCCAACCTTTCAAAATTAGGGGTAAGTGATCACTTTCTGCTCTTGGTTCTATGTGTAAAGATGTCCAAAAGTTAGGATGACCAGACCATAATATAAAATGAAGTATAGAAGCACTCTTAAGTCTAAAATGAGTACAATTACCCTGTCTGTCTCTCTTTAATTTCCCATTTAAGGGATAAATATTATATATGTTTAACAATTCTATTAAGCAATAACCAGAACTATTTATATTCTTATCAAGGGAAAGCCTACATGGCATAAACGGGAGATCATTAATTTCACACAATACTGAGTTATCCTTTAGGCCATCATAAACTCCAACTCTAGCATTCATGTCTCCTGCTATTAAGATATTTAATCCAGGGTGCGTATAGTCAAGTTCAGAGATAATTTTCTCGAATTGTCTCCAGATGTTTTGATCAAAAAAATTAGAACATTTCGGTAGGATATAGCTATTAGTTATCAAACATTCTCCATCAATTTGTTTTCAATAATTCACCAAAAAGTTACTGGATGAATAAAAAAGATGTGTTGTGATAAAGGTGCCAACTTTGAAATAAGAGATCAGTCCACCTGAAGCTCTTCCTGATCTATTGTGTTTACTTCCAATTGAGTTATAAACCTGATATCCATTTAGATGAATGTTGGCAGAATCAATGTGCCAAGACTCTTGTAACTGAATGATATCATTAGATGTCCTATCTCTATTGCCTTGTATATTTTTTGTATAATTTTGCACTGTCTATTTATGTATAACCTGTGACCTGGAACCTATGTAATGAGCTTCTTCTCAAAGGTGTTAATACTAGATCATAAATAAATAAAGAGGGAAACTAACTACAGAGATTATTATACCCAATCTGAGCTGAACTGTGTCCATAAATTACATTTTATTTGAATTTCCCATTGACAGAGAAGGGACTATTTAAAGCAGCAGTATTTGTTGGTATGCAAATAAATTCATCTTAGCTTTTTTGCAATAATGCATCCCTAACATTGGAAGCTTCCTCATCAGTCACTAAGTTCCTTCACACATTTTAAAACCCTCATTATTAGTTTTGTAATTCATGACTTTTCATTACATAGTTACCACCAGCTGTTTCTCTAATCTCTTCCACTGATGTTACTCTTATTGTGCACACTAGATTCATAACTTACTACCGTCTGAAAATGCTCTTAAACAATCAAGACTTGTGCAACTAAAAAACAGAATGTACTTTATTAAAGATAAGTGTGTTGTGACACATGTGGGAACAAATAACCCAAACATGAGTACAGTATGTATTAAATGGTATGAGATTTAAGGCCATCAACAGTGAGAGAGACTTAAGGATCATCATTAGTAGTGATAGTAACAGCAGCACACATCGCAAACAAGCTGGAGCAGAAAAAAAATATTGAATTGGATTAGGAAGCCATTTATCTGTAAAACTGAACAAGTAATATTTCCTTATATAGGTCTAACATCAGGCCTTATATGGACTTCTCTCCATTCTGCAGCCTTCACTATAGGTCTGATAGTGAGTCACTGGAAAGGACCCAGCCTAGAACTTCTAAAATGGTTCATGGTGTGGAAGATAAGACTTATGAAGACAGACTGGATGAATTGGGTCTGTTTACCTTGGAAAGGAGATGTTTGAAGGATGATATGCTCCAATTATACAAGATCATATAGGACACGTCATTGATGAAGGGTTTCGGGATGACATTTAAACAGTAACCCATTAATCTGCATGGCCCCAAGTATCAATTATCCACCAAACAATTCAAAAAGGAGGGTAAGAAGTTATATTTTACACAGAGGGTGTGGGTACGGAATAGCCTGCAAGCATGAGTGGTGGACTAAGAATCAGTTGAAATCTTCAGAAGAAATTTAAATAAACACATGTTGAAAGGAGTACTACATAGTTATTACAACTGAGAAGTCAGAGATAGTAATAAGGGGCAAATATTCCTGTTTCTGAATAGAAACCTAGTATAAACCCTAATACAGATACTGTGAATGTGTCAGAAAAGTGTTAACACACATCTCTGATGGTGAGTAGCACACCTTTCACACCAACATGATTAGCTTTATCATAGTAGTTGTGGCAGGGAGCAAAAGGTTTTAAATGCTTCCAAAACCAGAAATTTTATTTCAGAAATGAAATATTGAAGTGCCACTGGTACTGAGAGGAATTAAGCTGTCCCAAGCATGACCCTAATGTAAAAGAAATGTGGTATTCCAGCTAGACTAAGCATTGCCTGATTGATTGATTGATAAACTGATGACCAGAAAAGGTACACTGCAACATTTACAAGTGCAACACAAGGGAAGGGTCCATGGGCGAATACATCATATAGGTAAAAACAAAATATCAGTATAAATACAGTGCAAACCAACACACGTTACTGCAAGTGGCAAACAGCATGCGCCTAAAAGATTAACAGCAAGAACAGAATCATGTTATATAACGATAATTTGCATGATAAACAAGGCACAGAATAACTAGGATGATACTGGGTGGCCAGATAGGGGTATGCAACCTAGTAGCCCCTATAGAAAGAGTATTAGGTGGCTAGAGCAGAAGTAGGAGCAGGAACATGAGGAAGTAAAGTGAGCTTTTAGGAGCTGTATGATTGAACAGTAATAGCAGAGCAGCACAGCTGAAGAAGTAGATTATTCCAGAGGGAGAGAAGATGAAAGGAGAAGGCAGTTTGCCCTACAGTAGTTCTTGCAGCAAGGGAGAGTATATGATCAAGAGTTAGCTGATCAGAGTTCATAGGTGGATGGGAGGAGGGGAGAAGGGAGGATAGTTATGGAGGGATGAAGGAGAGCCAGCATTTAGAGAGAAAAGAGGAGCAATGAAAGAGGTACATGGGCATACGTAAGTGGAGGGAGGGATAGGGTAGAGTAGTGTAGATTTAATAGCAGTGGGTGAGGCGAAGAGAGTTAGTAACAAAACAGCAGAATGCATGGAAAAGATGGTCCAGTCTAGTACTGGAGGAATTAGGGGAAGCTCCGTAGACGCCATCCACATTGTCAAACAGTGGAAGAATCATCTTAAAGAGGAATCCTATATCCTACAGTGTAGAACACAGTGGCAATACTCCAACAAAGGACCACACTGAGCAATAAGCTTGTGTAATCTCTGCCAGACCCACAAAGAGCCATGGCAATGCAATGCTCTCACTCTTTCACTAAAGCAGCACACTACAGATGACTATATGAAGCACCCATTACAGTCAGATGCAGCATACAAAAGAAGCAGTTTAGAAGAGCAGTATGTACTGTAGGATGCATAAATGATACAAGGAGACAGATTATTACCCATTTGTTTTTTTGTAAATCGCTGTAAGCCATAAACATGCATTCTAAAGCCTAAAACATAATGCAAAGCATTATGGATACACAAATCCTTGTAGGGGTGGTGGCAGGATAACAGAATAGAAAATATCTCACATAAATAGGAATTCTATAATGTTCTGCAATGCATGAATTACCAGTATTTATGCAAATTCAAAATTGTACTGAAAGGTGCTAAAGCACTCTCTCACATTGTTTTCTTCAGTCTTTTTACCTTTTTCTTTCATTCGTTCCCTCCACTCCATCTCTTGGATTGTAAGACTGTAGTGAGTGTCAACTTGTTTTATCAGCAACAGTTAAACGGCAGGTCACAGTGAGCAATCACCATGTGTAATCAAAGTCAAACCCACAAAGGACCATGACAATGCAACACAATGCAATCTCTCATTCACTAACACAATCTGATTGTAGCCAACTATAAAACACCAAAGAAGCAGCATCACAAAGAGGTAGTTTGGAAGATGAGAAGTATGTAGGACGTAAAAACATTACAAGACAACATAAAATTTCCCATTTGTGTTTTGTAAATCTCTTCTAGCCACACACATGCATTCTAATACCTAAATCCTAGTGCAAAGCATTCTGAGTATGCATATCCTATGGAAAGTGTAAGATGAACAGGAAATGTCTCAACTGGTACTACATTCTGCCAACCATGTCACTACGCAAACCACACCACAAGTGACTCACTCACATTAAACATAATAATCTTGAGATTCTGCACAAAAGAATATGCAAGACAGCAACAGGCACTCAAGCTAATGCCTGTTGCCTAGAAATTGGAAAATATGGGTATGTTGATGTTTTTGTTTGTTCTAACTGCAGACAGTATTATTATAAAAGCAACCCTTTTGCCATGTTGATACTTTAATGCATAGTGAATCACATGTCAAGCTACAGTGTTGTCCTCCTTCTACTGACCAATGCCATTCTTACACAGGTCTCATAATATGCAATATATGTGGGACACACAATGGCTTGACTCAGAATATACCATTGATCTTCATGAGCGTGGAGGCAGGGCAATAACTCCCAAGTGACAGTCACAGTTAAGTTATGTAAGTTCTACTGCCTTGTACAGTAAGTGATGATAAGTGGCGTATTCTGAATCTGGCCATTGTGTGTCCACATTATACAGTACACAGTACTTTAAATGGTAAAACCTTTAGATTAGTTCTTTTTATGAAGATTCAACCATTTCTATATGATTTCACTATGTTTTGAATGCAGAAGAGGCCATTGTGATGTCATCAGGCACTGTGTAAGCTGTTCTCCAATTGGTTAAAAGTTCCTTTGTGATGTACCCAACAGTGCTATAGTAGTGCTTCCAATCAGCCAGGTACTCGTGCAGCAGCACCAGTCACCAAATGTATCCCAGGACTGGAGAAACAGCACAGCCTTTTTCAGGAAACATCAGGCCAGCCCCTAAAACTGTGTTACCAGCACACTGACAAGTCAGTTGTATAGAAGGGTTCGGTGGAGCAGAGGATGTAGCATCATCCAGGGGGTGAGACAGTCAGCTACAAAAGCCTGTGCCACCCAAGTGAACTGTGCCAGCCAAGTATTCATGCAGCAGCACCAGCCACTACCTGTATCTGGGGACTGGAGGAGCAGTACAGCCTTTGTTAAGAAACATCAGGTCAGCCCCTAAAACTGTGTTTCCAGCACACTGACAGTCAGCTGTATAGATGGGGTTTGGTGGCGGAGAGGATGGAGCGTTATCCGGGGGCAGGGCAGTCAGCTTCAAAAGCCCATGCTGCCCAAGGTGGGTGCACCATGGCTCACACACGAGTGCCACTTGGGGAAAAAAAACTGAGAAAAGTTTATTAAGTACTTAGAGATTACTTACACAGTTTTAAATTACCCAACTGTCATGGCTACTGCTATGCTAAGGTAGCTTATGTATTGTGTATGCTTTAAAAGAAAAGTGTAGTTATACAAGTTAGCAACCCTCAGTTTAGATGTTGCACAGAGTTAACAGTGTCCATATGGACTAAATGTTAAATAAGTTGCAATGTTTTAATAAGAGATATATAAGGTTCTTATAGACTGTATTGCCATTTAGCCCTAGGGTTCATGATTAAATCATTTGGGAAAAGGGCTATCAATTTAAAGTGAATTGTATGTGAAAACCAACAATCCACAATACAAAGTAAAACAAAATACCAGATAAGCATAGGGCCTGTAGTAATCCCATTGAGGTCCAACTGATACAAACTCCTACACCAAGGGATTGTCTCATTTCTAAATACTTTTGGTAACTTTTAAAGAAATAAAGTTACACTGAGTTTGACTAGGTTGGGCAGCTACTCTAGATTTAGAGTGTATTTTATATGTAGAGTATATTGTTCTGCCTCCCACTCCCCCCCCCCCTTATGAAACCTGAAATTGTTAATGGGAGCCTACGGTAAATCATTTTATAATCCTGACAAAGCTTAGGAATTTTTGCTGAAATTTATTTATTTTAAATTTCTAATTATTTTTGGAATTTTACCTGTAAATAGGGAAAACTGGATTATTTTGTACATTTGTTTGGGCTATTAAAACAAAATGAAACCAACTATCATTCTTTAAAATTTAGTCTTGATCCTATTAATTGTGTGTCAGCTTTGTGTAAGATGCAATGGCAATTTGAGAAGCCACTCCTTAGAAATATTATCCTGTTACCTGCAAAACAGAGCCACTATATGGCTATCAGCAACCTCTCCCAGTTTGCCCAAGTGTCCAAAAATTAGGAAAAACATATTCTCCTATCAGTGGAAACTATTGAATTTTACAAATAAACAGAAACTGGTGGAACACTCCAGGAACTCAGTAAGATTTAACAAAGCATATGCATTAATTACATTACAGATAGCACTCCTACTTGCAAGTGATACTGAAGTAAATCCAGGACCTGGGCCATCTAATAAATCTAGTTTGAAAATAGTCCATGAGAATGTGAGAAGTCTTGTTAAAAAGTTAATGAGTTACAAATCTGAGTCTCAAAGCATGAACCCAATATAACTGGGCTTTCTGAAACTTGGCTGACCCAACATATAAAAGACACTGAGATACAACTGGAGGGTTTCACCAATTTCAGACAGGACAGAGGTAAACAGGGAGGGGGTGTGCTCTTATACACACATTCTAAATTACGGTCTTTTGAGGTTGCCTTTTCTGGGAAAATAGAGGGAATTGAGTGTTTGTTACAGCCAAGCATCAAAATTGTTCACTGGTGTCATATACTCTCTCCCCCAAGGAACATTATTAACAGTTTTGAAGTAGTGGTGCAGAATATAATTTCACTTATTGTAGCTAGAGACATTATCCTTGTTGATGATTTTTATGCCACCTGTGGCAAATCTAGATACAAAACACTGGAGCAACATTTCCAGATTCTGAATGTCCAACAAGTGATAGATAAAGTTACTAGAAAAGAATGCACTCAGAGCACCAGAAATGTATTAGATTTAATGTTTTTTGTCAAAAACATTTGACATAAAATGTTGTTCTGCCCCCCCCCCAATCCAGGGGATCACAATCTGATCACGTGTACTGTCCAAGATAAATACCATCATAAAACTAAACCCACACGTTAAAAGAATAAGTTATGCAAATTATGATCCTGCAAACTTCTTCAATGACCTAAAGTCTCAAAGACGGGACAGGATAAATTTATTACCCAATGTTGATTAGGGGGTTGAAGACTTTACCAATGCCTTTTTACAAATCTGTAATAGACATGCACCGTTAAAATCCCAGAGATTAATGAAAAATCATGTACCATGGGTAGATGAATTTATAAGAAAAATTATTCATGTTAAAGACAGGCTATGGAAAACAGCAAATAAAACAACAAATTTGGCAGATTAGGAGTTGGGACAGATACCAAAAATAGCAAAATAGATGTAAACTACTCATAACACAAGCAAAGAGAAAGCACTATCAAAACAGGATTGCCAGTACTTCCCAACCAAAACATTATTGGAATATTATTAAAGAACTAGAAAATCCAGTAACACAGGTTCTAATATTAAACTGACAAAGATGGAGCTATCTTTAGCCCAAAAATAGCTGCTGATGCACTCAACCATTAACTTTACCAGATATTATCATACTAAATACTGTACAGCTAATGGGGTCAACAAAATTGTGGAGAGTGAGACTCTTGAAAAAGAAACTCGGTTGTTTCATTTAAGGAAAAGAAAGGCAAAACAAGTAGCATTAGAAATTAAAAAACTGAATACAAAGAAATCTTACTGCTTTGGCAATGTTGAAATTAAATGTTTAGAAGATGCAATAAGCATAGCGTCACCAGTAATAACTAAATTATTCAATCAGAGTTTGATGGATGGGGTATTTCCCGACAGTTGGAAGCAAGCAAAAATTACACCAATCTTTAAAGGCAGATATTCGAACAATTTTCCAAATTACAGACCGATTGCATTGCTGTCTTTCCTCTCAAAATTATTAGAATGTATGGTATATAACCAACTACATGAATACTTAGAGAAATATTCAAAACTGACAATTACAACATGGCTTAATGGGAGGATATTTGATGGGTCTGCATTTGTGGATTTATGCCTTGGCTGCCCTAATCAATCATATGGCAAGTTGGTTCAGTCCACAAGCCCAGCCTCCGTTCTGGGTACAATTGGAAAGGGCCATGTCTATGTCTCCTCTAGACTATACCACTATATTTCAACCAAATAGTTATAGCCATATGAGGGAACCGTCCTCTTATATGGCAGACTTGTTGCACTGTTGGAAAGCCTTCCTGAAAAAAAATAGAAAATGTCATGGGGTCAGATGGATGTGGATCCCACTTTTAGACCCTGTGTTCCTTCCAGGGAGGTTGGACCACAGGTTTAAGAGGTTGCTCAATGAAAATCTTGTTCATACCAGTCATTTTTACCAAAATGGAGCCTTTAAGTCCTTCTCACAGTTACAAACAGAATTTCATTTTACTCAACCTGATTTTTATTGATATTTAAAGGTACGTCATTTCCTTGGAAAAACCATAGGCCTTAGTGTTAACCTTCAACCCATTCCACCAGTCTTCACTCTCCTTCATCAAGTTCAGCTAGAATCTTCCCATCACATCTCATTTCCAGATACTACTGGGCACTCCCCGACCTCCCATCTACTCTGATGGAAGCGGTCCAGATGAACTAGGAGGCAGAACTCTCATTGGAGCTGACCCTGGATGACTGGCACCGAATTTGGAGTAGGCAGCATCAGACAACAGGCTCATATAGCTGGAGAGAATATGACTGGAAAGTGGTCTCACATTACTTTCGTACTCCACAAATCACAGCCAAATATTTATCCACACAGGACTCCTTATGCTGAAGAAAATGTAGATGTGAAATGTCGACACATATACATGTTTTCTGGTCCTGTCCTATTATTACCCATTACTGGCAGGAGGTGGGACAGACCCTAGGAGAAATGTTCCCTGCTTTGGGACCTTTAACATTGGAAATGGCCATTCTTCTGCATTTTCTCCTCAGTTTAAACAGCGGCACCAAACCTATCTTGCAAGCATACTTTTAATAGCTCCTAAAAAGGTGCTAATTAGATTATGGTTACAACCAAACCACCCCATGACTAAACAGTGGAAGGGCACTATTTATTATATCTATCTGATGGAAAGCATGATGGCTAAATTACAGGACAGATCACCTCTTATAATGAACAGACGGACCATCTGGTTTCTCTATATAGCCAATCATAGACCAGAGATAGTTCCTTAGTATGGACTGCACTGTAGGGCATTGGATCCTAGTCCTGTTGGGTCATTTTAAATGACTCAAGGGTATACATTCCAGATGGTAAAAGGATCCCCCTCATCCATGGATACCCATATTATTTAGATACTCCCTGCTCCCCTGCTCCTGGTCTTAGATAGGTATGACATATATACATTGTTACTGCATTGTTTTAGTGCTGTTAATTAAATGTATGTAGCTATGTATATGATATTTGGATGAAGATATGTATGTACCACTGAAAACCTTAATACATTTTAAGTTTAAAAAAAAAAGGTCTGCACTTGTGGACTTTGTTGATAAAGTGGTACATGCGCTGTATGCGGGGGAGTGCATGGGTGTGGTGTTTGTCAATCTATCCAAAGCCTTCAATTTGTTAGTTCACAAAATTTTGATTACCAGACTAAAAACGATTGGCTTAACTCCACACTCGATAGGCTGGTTTGAATCTTCCTAAAATCGAAGGAGACTACAAGTGGCCATAGATGGTCAATTATCAGAAATAGGATACTTAGATAAAGGTGCTCCCCAGCGTTGAATCCTGGTACCATTATTTTCAATATATGTAAATGATCTACCAGATCATATCTGGAACACACACATTCAGCTATACGCTTATGACACTGTGATACTAGCATCAGCAAAAACTCAAAGATTGATGTTGGAGAAGCTTCAGGCTGATTTTGATGTATTCCAGAACTGGTTCCATGAACCAAAGCTAGTTCTAAGTTCTAAAAAAATGACTTTGAAAGTTATGACTTTCCAAACTAAAGAGAATAAAAATGGTTCACAAGGTATGCAGGACTCTGAAATTACTACCCTGGAAGGCCAAAAACTGTTAGTCACTAAGCAGAACAAATATCTTGGAGTTGTGTTAGACAGCTCCTTGTCATTTGAGGCACATATTGATACTACAATAAGAAAAGAAAATTCAAGAATTGGTGCATTAAGAAGGTCAGCCTCAATAGTCACATTCAAGATATGAAATATGACAGCCATGCAACTAATTTTACTAGTCCTGGAGTATGGCAACTTAGTCCATGAGTTTGCCAACCAGAAATTATTGGCTAAAGTACACTTCACATATAATCGACTAGCTAGATTTGTTTATAATTTCCCCTTTACAACTCACCATTGCTCAATGTATCAGCAACTAAAATGGAATAGTTTGGCACTATGACTTAAAAAACAATGGATATATCTAGTATTTAAAGTGAAAAATTAAGGTCAGTCTATCTTTTGTACATGAAAAGGATGATCAGAGATATCATTTCAAGGATATGGTACACAGAGGTCTGACAATTCCAAGAATTAGAAACAGATATGGTCAAATGACCTTTCAGTATAATGCTGCAAGGCCGTGAAATGAAATTTATCATTCAATAAGAAATTTGCCTAAGTTGAGCTCCTTCCTAACAGTGGTTAGTGTGACCTGCTCAGAAGTTTGCACTTGCATTTAGATTGAATTGTAAACATCTATAGTACGAACATACGGACATGCGAAATTTGCCAGCAGATAAGGGCCTAGAGGTCTATCAAGTCTGCTCGAATGTGCAGCTAGCACCCCTTATTCTGCAGCTGCCCCTCCCTCCCTTCCACCCTTCCCCTATAGTAATTTTATTTATAGTAATGCAGAAAGGCAACAACATCACTGAATATTCCACATAACCTTTGTATATTTACTGGTGCAATGTTGTTTGATTTACGAACATACGAACATACGAAATTTGCCAGCAGATAAAGGCCTAGAGGTCTATCATGTCTGCTCAAATGTGCAGCTAGCACCCCTTATTCTGCAGCTGCCCCTCCCTTCCACCCTTCCCCTTCATTAACCCTCACCCTTGTCCTGTCCCATCCCTTTGAAGCAGTCCACTGTTCTACTGCATACCACTTCTGCAGGTAACGCATTCCACCCAGCCACCACCCTCTCTGTAAAAAAGTGTCTCCTCAGCTCCCTCCTGAACCTTCCTCCCTCCCTCCAGTCTCATATCATGGCCCCTGGTGGCCCTCCCCTCCCTTACTTTGAACAGCCCCTCTGTACCTGTCTTGTTTATTCCTTTCATGTATTTAAAGGTTTCAATCATGTCACCCCATCCCTCCTCTCCTCCAGTGAGTACATGTTCAACTCCTTAACCTCCTCTCATATGATAAGTCCCCAGCCCTTGATCATCTTTTGTCACCCCTGGCGCTGTACCCCTCCAGTAACTTAATGTCCTCTTCAGATACGGGCACCAGTACTGCACGCAGTACTCCAGGTGTGATCTAACTAATGACCAGTACAGTGGCAGAATCACCTCCTCCCTCCTCACAAGGATATACCCCTTGCAATACAATCCAGCATTTTGTTGACCTTTGCAGCTGCCTTCCTACATTGTGCTGAGTTGTTCATTGACCCTGTAATGAGCACACCCAGATCCTTCTCCTCCTCCTCTGTCTGGGCTAGCTGCACTCCCCAGCTAGTAACTCCTCCTTGCTCCTTTTTCATCCCAAAATGCAGCACCTTGCACTTTGGGTATTAAACCCCAGTTGCCAGGTGTCTGGACCAGGGTTTCAAGCTGCCAGATCATCCTGCAACCTCTGCCATCCCCCAGGGTCATCCACCACTCATGCTACCTTGGTATCATCAGCAAACAGACTGATCTTGCTCTTGATGTCCCATGATATGTCTGCAATGAATATCCCAAACAACACTGGTCCCAACACTGAGCCCTGTGGAACACTGCTTTGTCACTGACCCTTGGGTGTGAGAGCTCCCCACCCACCACCACCTCTGTTGCCTCCCTGAAGCCAGTTCCCTACCCAGCTCACCAGCTTTGCACCCGCCTCTGTGCCTACTAACTTCCTTCCCAGCCTTCCATGTGGCACCGAGTCCACTGCCTACTGAGTCCAGATACAGGACATCCACTGCATGGCCCCTGTCTAGTTGCCTAGTTACCCAGTCATAGAACTCGACCAGGTTGGTTTGGCAGGATTTGCCACATGTAAGCCATGCTGTCTGCTGTCCTGTAGTCCTTTGGCCTCTAGGAGGGCCACAAGCCTCTCCTTCAGGATGGTCTCCATTAACTACCCACGATGGATGTGAGGCTCACTGGTCTGTAGTTTCCCGTTCATCCTTGGGGCCACTCTTGTGAGAGGGCACCACATGAGCCATCCTCCAGTCCTGAGGTACACACCCGAATGTAGTGAGGCATTAAATAGTTCTGCCAAAGATCTTGCAAGGACCTCTGCCAGCTCCTTCAGTACCCTGGGGTGGATGCCATCTGGGCCTGGCACCTTGTCCACCCTCAGTGCCTTCAAACCCTCTCGAACTCTGCCCTCTATGATTTCCCCATCTGTCACCACTTCCCCCCCTGCTTCTGCCATTTCTCCCACCTTGGGTATCACCCCCCTCTTCTCTTTAGTAAATACTGAGCAGAAGTACTCATTTAGTGCTTCTGCCTTATGGCACCCTGCTTCCACCCAACCCCCCTCCTTCCTTATCCTTACTATGTGGTCCTTACAGCTCCTTTTCTCCCTGATGTACTTAAAGAAGTCCTTCTTCCACTTCTTAATGCCTTGTGCCAGCCTGAGTTCCGTAGATGCTTTGGCTCCCCTTACTGCCCTTGTCACCTCCTTCGATTCTGTCAAGTACTCCTCCCTGTCCTCCCCCTCCCTGTTTTCTTTTACTTCCTAAAGGCAGCTCTTTTCCTCCTTACCTTTTCCATGACCTCCTTGCTCAACCAGCTCGGTTTCTTAGCCCTAGCCTTCTTGCTCTGGGCTTTGCAACAGGTTTTGGTTGCCTCCACTATCCCCAGCTTTATGAGCTCCCACCTCTGGTTAGTGTCCATACTAGATTGAATTCTGGCCAGGTACCCTTTTACCACTTCCCCCATCCTCCCAAAGTCGGCCCTGCTGAAGTCCAGCATGCTTGTGCCAGATTCCACTCCTTCCTTGCCCATATCCAATGTGAGCCATACTGAGTGGTGATCACTCCCTGACAGCGGTTCCTCCACTGTAAGTTCTCTCACAAAGTCCCCATTTGCCAGCACAAGGTCAAGGGTATTCCCTAACCTGATTTAGCATTTGTATTGTTTGTAAAAATGTATGTGTGACCCCTCACCCCTGCCTTTTTGGTAAATGACAGGTGGCATGCTGTTGAAGCTGATAGCAGTACCTGGTGGGGACTGGGTTCGGGGAGGATGAGGTTACTCGGCACAGGGGTTCTGACATCATTTCCTCAAGAGTGCAAGGTGCATATCACTGTCATATCCTCTCTAGCACACAGCACTGACAATATAAGCATACACATTGTATAATATATATATTTCTATATAACAAACCAATCACACACACACACACACAAAAAAGTAGATAAACATGTGGGGAGTAGTGCAATGTAATGGCTGTGGGGCAGCAGTCTTCCAGGAGTCTTTCTGGAGGCTGAGATGCTGCTCTATTTTCAGACAACTCTCTGCCCTGAGGGAGGAAGTTGCCCGTCTTCAGGCCACACTGGACAGTAGTAAGAGAACCTTTCCCCAGGCTACACTGGACAGTAGGAAGGGAACTTCCCCCATCCAGGGAGCACCAGAGCCACCACCACTACCTCAGAGGTTATGAAGAAACCACAGCAGTTGGACCACAGTGGGCTCAGAGAGGGTGAGGATGGTGGAACAGAGGCACACTCAGTCAGTTGTTCCACTCCACAATTCATACACCATTCTGGGGGAGCATAGCTCCCCTATGGATGCACCCGCAGAGTAGACTAAGGAGGCTGAGGACAACTGTCACAAGGGAGGCCCACAGGAAGGAGGCAGAGGACACCACAGGGAAAGGAAGCAGCTCCTGGTGGGGGACTCAATTATTAGGGGGATAGAACTGGGGGGAGCAGGGAAAACTGAAGTAAGGTGCCTGTCTGGTGCCATGGCTTGGAGGGACAGGAAGCGTATCCTCAGGATCACGAGAATAGCTGCACAGGAGTCTGAGCTGGATGTCATTGTCCACCTAGGGACAAATGACTTGGCTCATCATAAGATTAGAGCAGTGCAGGAGGACTTTGTAGAGTTGGGGAGGGGCCTAAGACAAGTAGCACACACAGTATCCTTCTCAGAGGTGCTGCCTGTCAATGGCATGGGTGAGGCGAGGGTACTTTGCACCATGCAGTTTAATGAATGGTTGAAAAAATGGTGTGGAGCACAGGGTTTGGCTTCATTGGGACTGGGGTTCCACCTGGAGGGACACCAGCCTATACTGGCAGGATGGTCTGCATCTGTCCAGGAAGGAACAAGTCTTTTGAGCAATCGGGTTTAAATGCTTTATTGGCAAGCTTTTAAACTAGTCAAGGGGAGGCACTGATAAGCAGCAGGAAAATCCCAGCCTCTCCCTACAAAACAGGGTACTAAATGAGAAAAAGACCAAGGTAGAAAGGTCAGTGGGGGATGCTGCAACAGAAGGTAAAGCCATCAAAAAATGGAGAGCAATGAGTACCAATGCCCATAGTCTGAGTAACAAGCTTCCTGAATTAGTGGCCTTGATGGAGGAGGAACATCTGGATATCGTGGCAGTCACAGAAACATGGTACACACAAAACCATGACTGGGACGTAAACATACCAGGATACACTATCTACAGGAGGGACAGGGAGGGTAAAAGAGGAGGAGGAGGGAGTAGTTCTTATATACGGGAAGGAATCAAAGCAACAGAACAAAGGGTAAACAGGGAGGAGAAGAAGCCCTGTGGGTAAATTTGAGACAGGCAATGGCACCACAATCCGCAGCAGGGGTTAGATACAGACCCTCTCTCAGGGGAGGAAATTGACAAGAAATGATGGAAAGTATACTTAGAATGGCAGAAAAGGGAGATATTGCTGATAAGGGGATCTGAATATGCAGATGTTAACTGGAGTGCAGTTGCAGCAGCCACTTCGAAGAGTGGGGTTATTCTAGATGCCCTACAGGGGGCATGCCTTAGACAACTAGTATTGGAGCCCACTTGAGAGGGAGCAATCTTAGACCTAGTTCTCTCAAATGGAGATGGAGAGAGGATCACAGATGTAGAAGTGGGTAGCCATCTGGGAACTAGCGACCATCGAACAGTATGGTTCACAATAAACACAGCAATAGAGTCAAGCCATACAAAGGAAAAAGTACTGGACTTTAGGAGGGCTGACTTTGCCAAAATGGGTGAGTGCCTAAGGAATGCACTAGCAAATGGGCAGGAAGGAGGGGTGGAAGAACAATGGTGAATAATAAAAACTGCCATCACAGAGGTAACAAGCCTTTGTGTGAAGCAAATAAACCAAAGCAAATGATGTAAGAAACCACTATGGTTCTCAAAGGAAGTGGCAGTGAAGGTTCAAGAGAAAAAGAAAGTATCAGGAAGTACAAGGAATCCCAGAAGGAGCAGGACAGAGAACTGTATCAGTTAAAGAAAAAGGAAGCTGGAAGGCAGTCAGAACAGCAAAGACCCAAACTGAGGAAAAGATAGCCAACTCAGTTAAGAAGGGGATAAAACCATTTATAGGTACATCAGGGAGCCGGAAGACCAAGAGAGGGATAGTGAGGCTTAATAAAGGGGAGGGAGGGTGGGCAGAGGTGACTGAAAAGGCAGAGATACTAAACAAATATTTTGCTCAGTATTTACAAAAAGAAGAGGGGAGGTACCTAAAACAAACAGTAGAAACACTCTGGATACAGAAGTTGATACCAGCCCATTTACAGAAGAAAGGGTTCTGAAAGAACTCTTAAAACTGAAGGTGGACAAAGCAATGGGGCCTGATGGGATTCATCCCAGAATTCTAAAAGAACTAAGGGTAGAACTAGTGACACCACTGACTACCCTCTTTAACAAATCATGGGAGGATGGGGTGGTACCCGAGCACTGGAGGAGGGCAGATGTGATTCCCCTTCACAAAAGTGGGAGCAAGGCAGAAGCAGGAAACTACAGACCTGTTAGTTTAACCTCAGTGATAGGGAAAATGATGGAATCACTTCTGAAGGAAAGAATTGTCGAGTATCTGGAGGCCAGAGGGGCACAGGACCCAAGGCAGCATGGATTCACAGCGGGAAGGTCATGCCAGACGAATCTGATAGATTTCTTTGACTGGGTGACCAAAGTAGTAGATCAGGGAGGGGCTGTGGACATGGCCTACCTAGACTTTAGCAAGGCATTTGACACAGTCCCACACAAAAGATTAATATACAAGTTAGCCAGCCTGGGAGTGGGTCCCAAGATGACAGCCTGGATAAAGAATTGGCTGGAGAACAGGACACGGAGAGTAATAGTAAATGGAGTCCACTCTGAAGAAAGGAGGGTTACTAGTGGGGTACCGCAGGGTTCAGTATTAGGACTGGTCCTCTTCAATGTCTTTATAAGTGACATTGCAGAGGTACTGGAAGGAAAATATGTCTCTTTGCAGATGACAAAAGATCTGCAACAGAGTTGATGCACAAGGTGGGCTGGAAAGGATGAGAAGGGACTTGGCAAGGTTAGAGGAATGGTCAAATGTATGGCAGCTAGATTCAATGCTAAGAAGTGCAAGGTAATGCACCTGGGAAACAAAACCCAGGAAGAGGTACACAATGGGGGTGAGATACTACGACAACAAAAATGGAAAGGGACCTGGGGTAGTGCATATCAGATGACCTAAAGGTGGCAAGCAATGTGAGAGGGCAGCAAGGAGGGCTGGGGGATACTGGGATGCACAGGAGAGGCATCACCAGTAGAAAACAGGAAGTTATTATCCCTCTGTACAGACAGCTGGTGAGAGCCCATCTGAGTACTGCATGCAGTTCTGGAGACCCAATCTCCAAAAGACATAGACAGGATGGAAGCTGTCCAGAGTAGGGCACTAAAATGGTGCAGGGTCTGCACGGAAGACATATGAAGAGAGATAAGGAGCTTAATATGGAAGTAGTCTTGAGGAAAGGAGAGAGGGGGACATGATAGAAACTTTCAAGTACCTCAAGGAATCAACAAAGTCCAAGAGGGTAGCATCTTTCAAAAAGAGGTGTAAAGAACAAGGGGCACAATTTGAAGATAGAGGGGCAGCTCAGAGGTAATTTAAGGAAGTATTTTTCACAGAGAGGATTGTGGATGCATGGAACAGCCTTCGGAGGAGGTTGTGGAGTCAAAAACAGTGGTGGAATTCAAGCATGCATGGGACAGTCATAAGGCAATTCTAGGGGGTGGGGTAGGAAGAAGTAGGCTGCTGGTTAACTAGGATCTGCAGCTTATCAATTAGGTAGGGAAATGGGCAGACTGGGTGGGCCAAGCGGTCCTTATCTGCCATCAAATTCTATGTTTCTATGTTCTATGTTAGGGGGCCTAGGTTTGGCTACTCTGCACAGGGGCACCCAAGTAAATCCAAACACAGGAAGCAATAACTGTAATGTCCAGAACCAGGAATGGGATTCTACAGTGTGGCTTTTATTCACATCCAAGCTGAACAAACAAAGCATAGACGGACCCCCACGGGGCTACATTCCTGGTAATGCAGATTAGAGACAACAGAACACTTTATCACTATTTCCAGCCCTCAGACTCTGAACCCACCAAACACACAGCCCGGACTTGCATGCAGCTTTGGGTACACAGCCCGACTTGTACACTACTTGGGTTTTCCCCACTGGCCCAGCTCCCCCGCCGGCCACTTGATCCGTGGTCCATTTTGGGAAATGAACCAATTATCCTGTTGTGGCTCCCAAACCACACTAGAGCTTTCGACTCCTAGAGGGAATTTTCCTTCCAATCCCACGTCTCAGTACTTCCCTCATCACTGGCCAAGTGCCTGAGGCAAAGTAGAAATCCACAGAGCAAATCCGTAGAGGTGGACCTGGTCACTAAAGATGGGGGTCTCCCACCTCCAGCTCCCACAGCCCATACCCGGCCATTTCTCTGGAAACTAAACAATTCCTTTACTGAAAACTTGCAAATGTAGATTCCTGGGTAGACGTATATCACATTTCCTCTACATATCATTTTGATCCCAATAAGCACTGGACTTGAACCTACTTTTACTTCTTGGCTAAGCCTATTACTCTAGGCCTCCCACTATTTCAGTTGTTCAATCTCCACATTGTCAGACAAGTTCCAGGGTGAAAAAACATAGGCCCTTTCAGGAAGAGCAGACACTCACCCTCCAGTTGCAGGTGCCCCACAGGTGACTCACAAGTCTTCTTGTTCACCAAAAAAAACTCTGGAACAAATAGGCAGCTTCTCCATTACTAGCAGAACTAGGGAGTTGCCCCAGAAATATGCAGGGAACCCTTTCCTGCCCCCATCCCCGGAGGGAGGGGGCACTGAGACACGAAAACAGCGGTCTCAAACACTTCAATTATCTTCTGTGTCTCTCTCTTTTGCTGGAGACACACACCCTTTTTACCTAAAAGTAGCCCTCTGTCAGGGCTGAGGCTCCAAGAGCCTACACTGAGCTGCTGTGCTGCTTTCACAGCAAGCTCCCAACACCAACTGACCACAGACTACTGTTCAAACCTCCCAACATTCTATTCCAACTCCCTTGCTGCAGATTCCGTTGTGGTTCATGCAGCTGCGATAGTTCTATTGGTGATGTCATCCCCCAGTCTCAGCTGAGACTGAGAACAGAGTGAGACAGTGTGAAACCCATTTAACTGGAGTTTCACAAGCTGCCTTCCCTGCCTACCACTAGGTCTTACTGGGACTCTAGTAACCCCGGGTAACAAGGGGGTTACACTCGCCCTTGACCAGGAAAATGACTGTCAGCAGTCATTGTTTACCTGGCTTTAGGCCATCCAACCCCATGTGCTACCTGCGGAGGGGGGTGATCAGGCCCCCTCCTACCATGTACAAGCACAGGCAGGCAACACTAAGGGCCTAGAGGCCTTTAGCTGACATATCAGCCTCTACACTATCCACTTACTATGGACACCTAGTGGTTCTGGTAGAACTGTCCACAGCATAGCCCTAATAGCTCAGCACTGCACCCCCTACTGCAGGTCAGGGCCACAGCCTGTCTATCCCCCCTAGCCCTTTAGGGAAAACCTATCTGCCTCTAAATTAATACTCCAAAAAACAAAACAACCTGGGGACCTCCCCGACCTTGGGCAACCTGCAACCACACACCAAGAATAATACCACATTATTACATCACTTTACTGCCTCCTCCCTACCCCCACAACCACACCTGTGGAAGGGAAGGGTTACTACAGTAACAACAACAATAACAACACCACAGTACTTTAAATCACTACACACTAAAGTACTAGTGAGGAACTCCGATGAGCCCCTCCTCCTCTTCTTCTTGTCTTCTCTTCTATCTTCCCCAGGAACACCTGTAAGAAAAAGAAAGACAACACACACTCCTAATCTGCATACACAGTCTACCTATAACCCCTACCATCAAAACACTGAAGAATCCCAAGAAATATTTTTTTTAGAAAAGGTAGAAAAACAGTATTTACACTAGAAAACAATGACATTATTTACAATACACATTTGGGAATGGAGTGCCTAAAGTCCCAACTAGTGACCACAGTGCCCAAAGGCTAGTCCATTAAGAGTCTCTCCTGGGCGGAGCCGGTGAAGCACAGTTCTAACAGGCCAAAGTCCCGAAGAGAGGTCTTTGAGGACAGTTCACACATTTTGAAGTCTGCTAGTGTGGGGTGTGTACTGCAATGTCATAAAGACAGAAAAGTTGGACTTACCAGCCCCTTGTAGAATGGAAAATTCTGAACCGACCTGCACCTCTGACGAAGACTCTCCCTGGCAGCATTTCTTCTGATACAGCTGGGTGGACATCTTCCGGGAACTACAGGAGGGCACATCTGGGAACTGCTGGGTTGATGTCATCTCTGGAGATGGAACCTTAGAACAGGAACAAAAAAGAAAACAGCTGGTCCGACGTCATCCGATTACCAGGCGATGAAACAGGATCCAGCTGGGTTGGTGTCCTCTCTGGATCTGAAGTCATCTGGTGGGCCAGTCAATGGATTCTGGAAAGGCCAGTACACTGTAGAACTGATGAATGTGGGGCACCTGAGTCTTGGATGTCCATACTGGTGGATCAATAAAGGCACTTCACAGTCTGGTGTGGCAGTATTGACTACCACTGCTCGGCTTTCCATTTAGTAGGCATGGGCACATTTTCTGAGAGGTCCTTGCACTGAGGCCAATAGTACTTGAGGTCAAGAGCTTGAATTATTACCCCATCTGGGCGCACATAATTCACACAGTGGGAGATTTCACGTCCCTCTCTGTCCACTATTTGCACTCTGTCCATAAACAGTGTCCTGCCTCTCTTCCACTGGGTATACTTCTCATGAAACAGTCTGTTTTTTACATACTTGTTTGCTCCAGGATGCGCATCTTTCATTGCTTCGGCCCAGATCCAGGATTTCCCACTGTTCTCAATCTCCTCCCAGACTCTCCAAGGAAAGGTAGGAAAGGTCATATCATAGATCTCACTTGCCTTTCTACGAACCAGTCTCTCCTCTCTACTAGCTTTGGTCAATCTGAGACCGCTGGCCTGGCTTGGGGGTGGCCAGTCCTGGCTCTGCCAGCTACACATCCTTAAAGAAATTAGAAACGGATCCCTGACTTCTTCCTCTTGCAAAGCCAGGGCAGTGGCATCACCACTCTCTTCCATGCATTCCTCCGAGGCAAGATCTTGAGGCTGTGTACCCGTTCCTTTTTCACAAGGCCACATAGGATCCCCCTCATCTTCCTCTTCACTGAGGATCTGAGCCCAGGAGTGAGCAGTCGTCCTCACTCCTGAGACTATCCATTCATCACTAGGCGCGGAGGTAGACACCTCCCACTCAAAAGCCTCCCACATCTCATCTTCTCCTAAGCGACTTGGGCTAGGCTCCCCCCCCCTCCAGGGGTCTATTGATGCTTTATCCGAATTTTCCTTCTGGGATCCAGCATCCGAAACTTCAACTTCTGGTTCTGTCTCTAACTCTGCACCCTCTAGCTTTGTGCCACACTCCCCCGAGGGGCCTTCTTCCACAGGCTCCGCCTGGTGCTGTGTGCTGAAACTGCAGATTCCTGAACCTTTGTCCATGTGGGAGCCAACCAAATTTGAGGCGCTTTATACAAGCCATATTTTTCTAGGCATCCAGCACAGTGAGGAATCATGAAGATGTCCCTTCCAGCTCTCAAGCATATTTGACATACATGCACTGGAAAACCAGGAATCGCCACATGAGGAGGCAGTTGTCCTCCATAGCACCACTTTTCAATATCCCTCAGTCTATTCACTGCTACTGATACTGCAACCCGGGCGTGATCCGGATAGCGAGCTGGTCCTGAGGCCATAACTGCAGAAAAACAAACAAAAGTTCACTGTAACTGAAAGTCCCACTTTACTGAACACCTTCTTTAGTTTTAAAATGGCTTCTCTGCTGCTGTGTTTACTTTACTACCCCACCCTGTAATGGCGGCGGCAGCAGTCCTGTGCATCAACATTCAGAAATTGGGTCAAGCCACTGCGCACCCCCGATTTACACAAACTACTGATAACTTTTGCTCAAACTGCACAAACTTGCTCTGTTCTTGTTTTAAACACATTTACTTGATTTTCCACTGACTTTTTACATGCTGGAAACATTTCTTTGATTCACAGTCCCTTAAAGCTTCAGGTTTTTTAAAGCACAGGATTGTCTGTAAAACTAGTGCTGCACATTTGGCTACAACTCAATCTCTCTCTGGCTTTAAACTTTAAACTGAGGCTGAACTCATTACTATGCACACAGTCAATGGCTTAACAGACTTGCACTTGCTGGCAGGACTTGACACAGTCGTTACTTGCAAAGCGACTACGCTGCTGCACACATATTTATATGGCATAGGGTAGAAAATCACTGTTTGAGCAGTTTCCATGTTGTTACTTACTGTTATCAGTAGCAGTTTGCTGCGATGGGGAAAAACGGCCTGCAGCCAGTTCTTGGAGGCCTCAGAACAGAAATGGGCGGGCAGTCCTACCGATCGTCTTCTTGACTACCACACTTGCAAGTCTGACGATCGATTAGCGGGTTGAGCCCGATTTTAAACTAGAAAGTCTATTTTTACAAGGTTTACAGTGATTTCAACACTCCGCAATGCTCCTCCACTAGCCAGTACACGCACTCCACTCATACTCCCTCTCAAATGCTGGGGCAGTCACTGTAGAGCTGGCTGAGGGGCAGGACTGATCGCAGCCTGACCAATCACACGACGCCATGCAAATGAACCTCTTCTTCCTCGCAAGGGCTCTTCTCCTCACGGCGATCGTCGAGCAGGCAAATTTAAACTGCAGAATACAACTTTTTTTTTTTTAACTGACTCCACGGCGGGAGCCCATTTCAGCCATTTAACATAGCCATTACACTTGCAAGTCTCTCAGTTCATTCAGAAAGCATTTCCAACGTCCAGGGCATAATTTTCCTGTTGCTACCCCTAGTCTTCCATACTTTTCTTTACAACAGTTCATTTTAAAAGCATTTCCAATGTCCAGGGCACAATTTTCCTGTTGCTACCCCTAGTCTTCCACACTTTTCTTTACCACATTTCATTTTAAAAGCAGGCAAAAACGCTGTAAACAATTTGATGCAGGATAAGGGCACACTCTTTGGCTTTACTGCTCCTTGGTAAACAGCTGGCATTTTAAACAGCAGCACAAGATCCACAGCACACAGCAACACTAGGTAAATTGCTTCAGCTTTTTGGGCTACCTATTGCCAGATAGCCAAAACACTAGCCCCTTGCCCAAGCACCTTCCTTCCTGAATAAAATCCAAAGCTGTGCCTCCATTTTTGTAACCCCTCACCCCTGTCTTTTTGGTAAACGATAGGTGGCATGCTGTTGAAGCTAACAGCAGTACCTGGTGGAGACTGGGTTCAGGGAGGATGAGGTTACTCGGTACAGGGGGCCTAGGTTTGGCTACTCTGCACAGGGGCACCCAAGTAAATCCAAACACAGGAAGCAATAGCTGTAATGTCCAGAACCAGGAATGGGATTCTACAGTGTGGCTTTTATTCACATCCAAGCTGAACAAACAAAGCACAGACGGACCCCCACGGGGCTACATTTCTGGTAATGCAGATTAGAGACAACAGAACACTTTATCACTATTTCCAGCCCTCAGACTCTGAACGCACCAGGCACACAGCCTGGACTTGCGCACAGCTTTGGGTACACAGCCCAACTTGTACACTACTTGGGTTTTCCCCACTGGCCCGGCTCCCCTGCCGGCCACTTGATCCACGGTCCATTTTGGGAAATGAACCAATTATCCTGCTGTGGCTCCCAAACCACACTAGAGCCTTCGACTCCTAGAGGGAATTTTCCTTCCAATCCCACGTCTGGGTACTTCCCTTTTCACTGGCCAAGTGCCTGAGGCAAAGTTGAAATTCACAGAGCAAATCCGTAGAGGTGGACCTGGTCACTATAGATGGGGGTCTCCCACCTCCAGCTCCTACAGCCCATACCCGGCCATTTCTCTGGAAACTAAACAATTCCTTTACTGAAAACTTGCAAATGTAGATTCCTGGGTAGACGTATGTCACATCTCCTCTGCATATCATTTTGATCCCAATAAGCACTGGACTTTTTGAACCTGCTTTTACTTCTTGGCTAAGCCTATTACTCTAGGCCTCCCACTATTTCAGTAGTTCAATCCCCACATTGTCACACAAGTCCCAGGGTGAAAAAACATAGGCCCTTTCAGGAAGAGCAGACACTCACCCTCTGGTTGCAGGTGCCCCACAGGCGACTCACAAGTCTTCTTGTTCCCAAAAAAACACTCTGGAACAAATAGGCAGCTTCTCCATTACTAGCAGAACTAGGGGGTTGTCTCAGGAATATGCAGGGAACCCGTTCCTGCCCCCATCCTCGGAGGGAGACGGCACTGAGACCCGAAAACAGCAGTCTCCACCACTTCAATTATCTTCTGTGTCTCTCTTTTGGTGGCGACACACACCCTTTTTTACCTAAAAGTAGCCCTCTGTCAGGGCTGAGGCTCCAAGAGCCTACACTGAGCTGCTGTGCTGCTTTCACAGCAAGCTCCCAACACCAACTGACCACAGACTACTGTTCAAACCTCCCAACATTCCATTCCAACTCCCTTGCTGCAGATTCCATTGTGGCTCATGCACCTGCGATAGTTCTATTGGTGATGTCATCCCCCAGTCTCAGCTGAGACTGAGAACAGAGTGAAACAGTGTGAAACCCATTTAACTGGAGTTTCACAAGCTGCCTTCCCTGCCTACCACTAGGTCTTACTGGGATTCTAGTAACCCTGGGTAACAAGGGGGTTACATTGGCACAGGACAACTTTGCAAATAGGACCTTTGGGCCTAAGGTTCACATTCTGTCAAAAAATAAAGTTTTAACTAACTAACTAACATATGCCAGTGACCTGGGTTTGGCTATGGACTCAGGTTGCTTGGGGAGCCAGCCGGAGAGGGAGGATTGAGCATCCCAAGGACAGCTCTCCTCCATTGGAGAGGGGGAATGCTGTATCCAACTGCTTGACTGCCACCTGGTGTAGACCAGGTGGCAGTGCAGCAGAAGAACATAGAATGGGTGAGGTGCAGCCACCAGACACTACGCATACATGCATGTGTGCAATTGCACACTGGCACCCTCGGGGAGAAAACCAGGAGCTGGAGGAAAGAGCCCTGGTCCATCATTATGCTGGCACCTTCCATAGGCCCACACATGACTGACGTGACAGGCCACCCACCCCTATCGTGGTCCTGGGTAAGTAGTGTAGAAGGTCGGTGATAGGGTTGAGGTTGCCCTCAAGAAGAGCTGGGAATGAGGAAAAAAAACTTAATAAAAAACAAACAAAAAGTCCCTTTGGGACCTATCCAAAGTGGAGATTAATGCTGATAATGCATGCAAGCAATAAGACATGATGGGGTGTGCATTACCCTGTGATAACTGCACTCCCAGGAGTGTAGTTAGGCACGAGGCTGTTGGTCAAGTGCCTTCCATCCCAGGGAGTGCAGTTATCACAGGATGATGCTCATCCCCAGAGTATCTTATTGCACTTATAAAATGGGTGTCTAGGTACTGTTAATTAAAAAATAGGGAAATTCAACAAAGAACTAATAAAAAAATAATATAAACAGGTTCAAAAAAGTCAAATAGTGCCATGAGGGGGCACTTCCTTATGATGGGTTTTGCTTATCTACTGAGACCTGTCCTTTTTTGTCTCTATGTTAGCAGCAGATGTGGTCAGAGGTCTTTATTTTTTAACTTTTTAAACATCTGTATTCAAATTACTTGAAGAAAGTTGGCCAAGAGCAGGACAGAGCCTGACTGACAGTGCTGGTAAGTTAGATGTGTCTGTGTGCATTACTTTAGGCCATGGCAAGATCAAGATTTTGTTACAGGCTTGCCAGAAGCATGCTACCACCTGTGGTAGCGAGTTTCACAAAAGTACTAGTTGGCTGCGTCTCTCTAGTTCATTTCAGCTGCTACATGGGGAGTGAGTGGGCAAGCAGAAAGGCAGTGATAAGTCATGAAGTAAAAGATGGACGGTCAATAGAATGAAAGGCACCATGGCAGTCTGTTTTTAGTGGCAGTGACCTAGGATGAGGAGATTTTCATTGGAAGGGCTGAAGGAATTGGGTTCTGATGATGGATTACATTTTTAAACTGTGAATCATGTGTGTATGTATGGGGAGTGTCAGCAGGTTTACCCAACCTAGTGACTGAACTAGTGAGAGGTTTTAAGCATTGAAATAACAAAAAAGGAGTAGCTGCGTTAAGTGATTACACACACACACATTTCATTCTGAGTGTGAGCCAAGACACTTTTAAATTTATTTTGTCTATTTGCTGATTCACCAGTTGGGCTCGTCAGAGTGTCCGAATGAGAGACACACATGAGTATGCTTGTGTAATTCAGTGGTTGCCAGTATAAAAACAAAGAAATAGCCCATTTATTTGAAACAGTGAGAAAACATAATAGATATTCAAAGAAGGCTTATTTAGTGGTTTGATTGGTGGTAATGATAAAGCTGAGTTTTTCTTGACTTGGAAAACAAATGATTGTCATAAGGAAAAAAAACTGAAATGATTGCACATTGATTTCCTTAGGTACTGCATCCTGTTTGGCAGGACTCGTCTTTTACAGTGCAAAATGCTCCTATAATGCATTGGTCCTAGCCAATCAGGATGCAGAATTTTTCCTACCCATTTTATAACCAATACTGAGATATATGAGATACAACACAGGTTGGCTGCAGATAAAAAATATTATGCTCAAGTGTGATGAACGGATTGTCTGACATCAGCAGTGGTGCAGCAAAGTGGAGCCACGAGTGCTGTCAACCATTTCCATTCATAATGAGTGATGATGATAGAAAACTGATTTATCTTAATTAAGAATTAATCAGTGGCTAAGATTTAAAGAGCCTGCAAAGAATTGCCATGGGGGTACAATGTCTGTGTGCATGGCATTGACTGACACCTAAGCTGGCAGGTTAGTTAGGTACAGAAGGTTGACGCCCACTGGGGTGGGGTTAGGTTGGCAAGTAGGAGTTACCTGGGGACAGGTGGCTTAGGGCTGGAAGGAAGGAACTTAGGAACATATATTGGCTAGCTAAGGAACGGGTCTGTCTATTGCTTCTTACCCTCCAGTTCTTGGCACCAACAACATGCTCCAGTGTTGCAGGGCACCTGACTGGATGTGCATATTATATGGTCTCACATTATTCAAAGAAAGCATTGGTGGCATGCATGAGGCCTCAGAGCAGTTGAAACATCCCGCAGGCTGACCCACACGGCAATGTGATCATTTATAGATACTATTGGGGGATGGTCTGTAATGAGGCATGATGATATTGTGATACAAGTACCACAATCTTATGCCCAGGATGGGTTGTACCTATCTAGCCTAGTAAACAATAAATTTTTAGGTGATCTACAATGTTCTGTGAAGAAAATAGTAGTGTGAAGTGATTGCAAGGGGATTAGCATCAGAAGTCATGCTCACTCTGTGGTGACACCGTAGTCTTGCAAGGTTTGTACAGAGGAGATAAAGGGAATCATGCATCTTTGAAGGTGGGTCACACTGAGGTTGGCAAGAACTGAGGGCCCAGATGGCTGAAGTTCCCCTTTCGAGGGGCAATCAGAGAGCTACATGTCAATTCGCTCCTGACAATTAGATCCCGGACAATTCACTCCAGACAATTTGCTCTCCTGTCAATTTGCTCCCACGATAATTCATTCCCACGACAGTTGGTTCCCTGACAAATTTGTTCCCAGACAATTTACGCCTAGCTATATTAACACATATGTATCTATTCTATCTACTATATCTGACTTGTCCCATTATTTTATGAAAATATTTTTGTTTCACAGCAGGAAACATACTCGGATGTACTTGCATTTTTATTTATATTTATTTTAAAATGAATGAATGCTTTTCACAAAGAATAAGATATTGAAAATGAGGAATTTCATGATTTGATAAATACAAATACCAGTTTACTAAAAGCCAAAGTTGTGAGCAATGGCACAAAGGAACTCAAACAGCGTGTAGTTGGCGTACCCACATACAGCAGTGTTGAGATGCTTGTTCACGTCTTGGTATTGGCAATGAATTTTAGCAACTGCATTCCAGCCAACAGCTAGTCAACATCACTGTTAACCTTGTGCTGCATAACTTTGAGACCAGTAATGAATTTCCAAAGTGTCAGATTGGTCATACCTAGGAAGTTGTTCAACATGCTGTGAACAGCTTCTACTGTATTGTGCGTTCATGGATCATTGTCCAACACTCGCTGATGGCAGTTCCAGAACTCAGGAGGGAAAAATGGGTGGAGCCATTTCATTCTATGCCTGTTCATCTTCCTGATGTAGGTGGATTCAAAATAAGTCACTATCGAGGTACAGTTCTTCAGGTATTATTCCCTCTTCCTCATCAGCCAGCATTTCAAATTTTTCACAGATGTCTCAAAGTGGAACAACGACTATGGCTGGCATACATCTGCTCAGGAGGGCAAAGTTTGCATCTTCCTTGTATCTGGCACTAAGACCCTCCACTTGAATTCTGTGCCAAATACTTTGAGACAAATGAAAGAAACAACCTCTATATTCTGCTTGAGGAAAGACTTTTTCAATGGCTTATATGGCAGCAAGTTCAAAGTCTGTCAGAATAGAATGTGGATGCAGGTTTGGCTGCAACTGAAGAAGCATACTGAAAGCACGAATGTATGTATGTATGTATGTATCACATGTTTTATTGGGCAATAGGATGAAGGCACAAGGAATAACTTTCTGAATCTTTCTCCATGAACAGTGTAAATTTGTTCAAAGAATGGCAGTGAAATGGCAAATGCTCCATCAATGAAGTAGATTTGGGACTGGGCGAGCAATTGGAGATTTCTTGATGACCCGGATATTAAAATGTGGTTGTCCTCTGGGCCACTGTCATAGAAAGCTTTCATTGATGTCATTTGCTGCTGCAAAGGATGCATATTCTTCAGGTATTTGTATTTCTTGGCATGTAGCTGGATTTGCTGGAGCAGCCATGGCTGCATCTCTAGTTCACAGCACAGTTCTTTTTAGATTGGAATCAATTATTTTCCCAAGTGCATTAAGCGACACTCCATCTTTGGCATGAGACAATACCGAATTTGTTTTCTCTCAAATACTGGTGGCTCGCTGCTTGTCTTGTTCTGTTGTTTGTAGAATCTCAGTTCTCGATGCATCGTTGATATGTTGAGTGCACCCCAACATGAGCAATGATAGTAGTAGTAAAATGTTTTTATTCATAACAGGTATGAACAAAGGATAATCTCAATTGAGCCGCAGCTCATTTACAACAAGGCCCCATAGTTTAAGGTACAAGGTAACACAATATTATAACTCCATAAAATAATGTACAAGAAAGGTAAACAATGTAGTTAACACAAGCAATTACAAAAGAAGAAAATAATTTCAAATAAACCAAGGATTAAAATGTTAAAATGGCTGGCAGCAACATGGGGTTCTTTAACTTTGCTATCAAGCCAAGTTTTTATCTCACCCCACCTGATCTTACCAGATACTTGTCTCAAGGTATATGGAATATTATTCCAGGCAACTGATCCTAAACAGAAAACTGAGGTTCTGCCCATTTCCAAGTTGCATTTAGGGACCACTGGTTCCAAGCCTGTTGCTGATCTTAAAGGGGATTTTTTTCTGTCCGTATACAATATTGGCAGATATATACTCTTGGAGTTGCACTCTGATACCTTTATACATAAATGAGAGGATGTGTTCATATCTTTGATCGCTCTACCTCTGCCATCCTAAGTCAGCATACAGTTGGCAGCTGAGTGCCATACCGGGAGCACCAAGTATGTAATGGACAAGCCTGTTAGAACTGATTTCAAGTCTCGCTAACTCCCTCTTGGTCGCAGCAGAGTACATGATGTCCCCATAGTTGAGAACTGGCAAGACCATCATATTCACCACCCGTCTCCTGCTCTCTTGGGACATACACAGTTTTGTCCGACGTACCAACGTTCTTCAACAGCTTCTCTATATGAACATCCCATCTCAGATCAGCATCAAGCCACATCCCCAAACACCTATATGAGTGAACCTGTTGAATCACAGTACAATCATCTGTTTTATTACTCAAAGCCAGTTCTTATGGAAATGGAACAACAATCACTCAGTCCCTATAAACCCTCTGATCTCATGTTTATGAAATCTCCTATACCCAAGAGAATAAGTCCCTGTATTTCAAATTCTATCAAAAATATTAAACATGTACAGCCCTTGCTCAAAAATCCTAAATTCCCAGCACATTCAGAAACCACCTGGAACAATTTGGATATCTTATTCATCAACAAGACCCTACGAGACCTGGGATGGGCAAATTAGTATCACAAATTTTTGAGATCTTGTGGACCCCAAAACAGGAATTTTAATGTCTTTTGAGGAAATTAGGGAAACATTTGGAGTGCAGAGGTTTCCTTTTGTAATATATCTTTAACTTAGGAAAATTCTGGTAGACTCCATACTAGGTCCAAACATTAAACTTCCTCTTACGGATTTAGATTGGCAACCGATTTTTAAAGTAGTCTTGCTAAAGAAAGGAGTTTCTTGGAGTTTTTTGGACCTACAAAATCTTAATCAGTAATGTAAGTAATGATACATTAGCAGAAGCGACTGTAACTAAATGGGGAACAGACCTAGGATTTACTATTCTATTATATGACTGGCTTTTGGCCTGGTCTAATGCTTATCAAGTTTGTAAGGAAGTGAGAGGTAGAACCATGCAATTTAAAATATCGCACCAATATTATTACTCTCCCTTAAAGAGCTGCTGACACCTCGAAGAAAACTTAAAAAAAAAAAAATAATTAGGTACATTTCAGCTTGCATTCCATATATATTCTATAGATTTCTCCTCCCCATTATTTATTACTGAGGAAATTTGCATGAAAACATGATCTTTATCCTGTTGAGTTCATCTGCCTCTATAGCTTACTCCTTACCTGAAGTCATAATCCTCTGCTGTTACATCACAGTCTGTTGCCATAGAAGTAACTGTGATGTCACAAACAGTACATTATGACATCAGGTAGGGAGAACGCAGCAGGAATAGATGATCTCTTCGAGGGCAAAGATCCTGTTTTCATGCAAATGACCTCAGTGATAAATAACAGGGAGGAGAAATGCAGAACTAATGTGAAATACATGCATAACTGAGTCTAAATAATACGTTTTGGAAAGTTCTCCTGAAGGTGTCAGCTGCTCTTTAAGATTAGAAAAAAATGGGTTATCTTGAAGAAGGCAATTGTTGGAGATGTAAGCAGCCACATGCAAATCCTCTCTGCATGTTTTGGAGTTGCTCCAAAATTATGGGAAGAAGTACTCTATATAAGATATGTGAACAGGTAACTGACAGAAGTATTGCATTTTCTCCTTACATTTTATCCTGGGGCTCTCCTTACAGCTTAAGTTCTTAAATCACAATCCCATTGGGTACTTTCAGCCACACTGTCACTTAAAAGATTACTCCTTTCTAAATGGAAAGAGATGAAACCACCAGCAATTGAAGTCTGGTATAATAACACAACTTTGTTAGCACATAGTGAAAGAATCTCATCTAATTTTGAACTGCCTTGATCAATTTAAAGAAACATGTGATCCCTTTCTACATCTTAGAATAATACATCTTATGATCATATAGGTTCCTAGCCCTCTCCAAGAGACTAGATTGAATGGCTTATAGAAATATTTTTTTCTTTCTAATTAGAAACTTGCCTTAGTACTATATGTGCATTATTTTTTTTTAAATACTAAGATATAGATTTTTTATCTCTTTAAAGCTATAAGCTCAACGTGATACTTTACTACTGCATACCTTTCTTTTTTTATTTCTACATGTAACAAACTTCTTATTAAAAAGTAAAATTAAAAATTATAAAAAAAGCTAGTACTTCTGTTGTTCTATTACTTCAATCAAACAACAGTTTTAATTTTTTAGAGTTGAGAATTAATTTGTGATTTTTGAAAAAAAATCTGTTTTTCATTAAAGGCACATTGAAGCTTACTTTGAATTTTGTCTATGGAAGTATCAGATGTGTATATATTTGTATCGTCTGCACATATATGAAATAAAATACATATACATATAATACTGCGGTAGCGCCAGTATAGTTAGGGTTGTTAAGGGTGTTCAATGTTAAAGAGCAATTTTTGGAGGTTTATAACTTTGTGTTTGTTCAACTGATTTGCATGAAATTTGGGACATAGAATTGCTGGGCATAGGTCTCATTATCTGTCAAGTTTGGTTAGATTAGCTTTTGTAGTTGTTGAGTTACAGAGTGTTGAAAAAACAGAAGGTTTCGCTGGTTTTGGCTTTTTCTTTTTTTTTTTTGCTCACCTGTATCTCAAAAACAGGTCAATGCTATTGGCTGAAATTTTCAGGGTAGAAAGCCTTGGCCTCACAGATGTGCTTTTTGAAGATATGGTGGAAACATATTAATCTGTTCCAGAGTTATGACATGTTGAATTTCCCATTATTTCCTATGGGGAAAAAATAGATAATCAGGCATGAAGTAGGATTTCTGATTCGGAGGAGGATTCTGTGTCACAGTAGGAGTTTGGTGAAGAATGGTGGATGACATGGGTTTTATATTGTGTTGCTGAATAGCATTGCCCTATTAAGAAAGGGTCCCAAAGGACTGCTAAGATTACCCTCCCAACCCCACAACACACAACGTACCCTGCCTGTTGCAATAGGAACATGATCTGCTCTACAGTGATACAAGCCTCCATCATTTGGAGGAGGATTCTGTGTCACATTCTGACCTGGCCATGTATGGGAATGCAACCTGCTCCCATCACAAATGAAGCTGTCTGCTCTCCATTGCTACTGACCCAGCACCTGCTAAACACTGAAGGTGACCTAACCTCCTGCATTTCCATCCACATTTCCACTGGTGCTGTGAGGGTTACAGCTATATTCTCCATCCTATACAGTGTCAGTTCATGCAGGAAGGGTATGGGGAACATTAGGGTATGGGGACACTAGCCACCAAATTTTGCAATGTGACAGACAGCCCACCATCCAGCCCCTCCATAAGTACAAACACATGATCAGGGCATGTTTCCACCTCCAAATGGAAATAGCCAGGGTAACTCTTGCTACAATCAAAATTCAACACAGAATCCTGCTCAGAATCACGTATGCTGGGTGACTATGCATCACAGAATCCTCCTCCAAATGATGGTGGCTTGTATCCCTGTGTTGCAGAAAATGCTAGTACAAATAAAATGATTGAGGCGTGTTTCAAACATTTAGAATCCTCCTACGAATGGTAATAGGCAAGGTATGTCTCCCAACATCCTTCACCAAACTGTCACTACGGCACACAATCCTCCTCAAAATGGCAATAGGCAGGGTATGTTGTGTGTGGAGGAGGCTGCATTGCTAGACATGGTCAGGTTGGCTTCAATGTATAGCATGTGATAGAGATTGTGTTTCTTTTTTATTATTATTTTTTTTTTTTTAGCAATGAATCCAATGCTGGATCTGAGATGCACATCTGCATTCTGACCCAGCAGATGCAATTCGGAGGAAGATTCTGTGTTAAATTCTGACTGTAGTAGAAATTTGAAGAAAGATGTTGGCAGACTTGCGTCTCAGATCCAGCATCAGGTTTACTGAAAAAAAAATATATGTATATATACAGCAATAAAAAAGGAAACACAATTACTACCTATCACCTGCTATACATTGACACTGACCAGGTCATGTCTAGCAATGCCACCTCCTCCACACACAACATACCCTGCCTATTGTCATTCGGAGGAGGACTGTGTGTCATGGCAGCAGTTTGGTAAAGGATGTTGGGAGATGTACTCTTGCTATTGCCATTCAGAGGAGGATTCTAAATATTTAAAACATGCCCCGATCATGTATTTGTACTAGCATTCCCATCCTTTCATGTTTTCCCCACAGCATTTTCCACAACACAGCGATACAAGCCTGCATCATCCCCCCCCCCCAAAGCCTGTTATAATTAGTCTTTGCTGACTTTGGGGTGCCCAATCCCTGTGTTGGTATTTATGTCCCACTCCAGTACTGTGGCACGCTGGGGAGCCCACTCCCACTGTACCGAAACAATTAACTTTTGTAAATCTTCTTTCCGAAACCAGGATGCCCCCACAAGCCTGTTCAAACATTTTTTCTATTTGCCGACACTGGGGTGCCCAATCCCCATGTCAGCATTATGAACAAACCCCCCCCAGCACTATGGGACATGAGGAAGCCCGCTCCCAGTGTCCCAAAATAAACTTTTTATCCAGTAAAAAAAGAAAGCTGTCCCTGATGTCTTTCTTTTTTATATAAATCCTGGAAAAAAGAAAACGGTCCCTCGTCTCCCCCAATCCCCTCCCCAATCCTGACCTTCCCACACTGCACCCAGCACCCCACACCCCCACTACCCTATACTTACCACTGGAGATCGCCTTCTGCCCTCTTCTGTGGACCTGAACACATCTGCACTCTTCAAAGCTGAACCACAAACTGAACAATCACGGTAAGTGCCGTATAATGGTTGTCAATGGCGTTTTGAACTTATGTCGCTATCTTGCCCATTTTTCCATATTTGTTCACCAAATGTTCAACATGCCTTTTTGGGACCCCACCTTATGAACAATGGCACTGTTATTTTGTTACTCAGCCCCGAAAGGTGATTTCGCGGTCGCTGTGCAGAATCACCTTTCTGAACCAAGTAAGGAAATGACAGTGCCACTGTTCATGAGGTGGGGTCCCAAAAAGCCCACGCTGAAAATTTGGTGAAAAAATATGAAAAAACACCCGAGTTAGGCACGCTCATTGACATTTTCCTACACACATAAGTAACATTGCCAATTTTGATATTTTCACTCTAAATTTCCAACATACACATTTTTTAACACCAGCTTATGAACAGCATGGCTGTCATTTCTGACATCCTACCCAAAATGTGTTTTTGCACCTCTGGTGTGGAATGGTGCAGTCCTTTTGTGAAATCACCTTTCAGGACTGAGTAACGAAATGACACAGCCAGTGTTCATGATATATAAAGCCCATGTTGAGAATTTGGTGCAAAAATATCAAAAAACAGCTGAGTTACGCATGGTCGTTGAAAGTTTTCTACACAAGCTCATAACTTTGGCAATTTTAAATATTTTCACTCCAAATTTTCAACATTGCCATTTTTTTACACCAACTCATGAACACTACAGCTGTCATTTTTTCATACCCTGTCCAAAATGTGTTTATGCACCTGTGGTGCAGAATGACGCGGTCGTTGTGTGACATCATGTTTCAGGATAGACGAACAAAATGACAGTGGCAGTGATCATGAGGTGGGGTGCCAAAAAGGCCATGTTAAAAATTGGTGAAAAAATTCCAGAGTTACATGCGTCTGTTGAATTTATTCTATGCACACGCATAACTTCGCTACTTTTCAATATTTTGCTGCAAAATTTTCAACATAGCCATTTCTTCACACCACCTCATGAACAGTACAGCTTTCATTTTCCACATCCTACCAAAAATGTGTTTACATACATGTGGCACAGAATAGCGTTGCATTGCGCATAATTACATTTTTCCTTGCATTTCACAATTTCTCTGTACATGAGGTGGGGTTATAAGATGGCTATGCTGACAATTTGATCACTGCTGATCAACACATGAAAGCACAGAACCCAGAGGGTCCTGCGCGTCCACACCTACATGCATATACGCATCTATGGAGGGACTGGAACGCAGAATCCAAAGGACCCTGTGCTCTTGCAGTAAATTATATTATACTATCTCAAAAAGTAACTACTTTTCTCTGCATTAACTGTTTCCATTACATTACCTGTTCACGTATTTCTTTGTGTTCACTTCATAAAAAGTATGGAATTTAAATGCAAAAAACTATGTTAATGCACTAGTTAGGGTTGATATAATGCCTTTCAAAGTATGGAAATGTGGTGTTAAGGTTCCCAACCTGACACCCCACCCCATCCTCCCTACCCAACCATACTGTACCACCCCAACCCACCCATCCCCTCTGCACCAACAGGCATCAGGTGTGCCTTAGGATCATCGGCCCTAATGCTCACCCCATTCCATAAATAAATAAGCTGAGATGGATATAATATAGGAGAATGGGGTGAGCATTAGGGCTGATGACCCTAAGCACACCTGACACCTGTTGGTGTATGGAGGGGTGGAGGTGTGGGATGGTAGATGGGTAAGTGTTAGGGCTGGAAACCCTAACAATTACATTTCCATACTTTAAAGACACGATACCAACCCTAACTAGTGCATTAACATATTTTTTTGCATAACCCCAGTACTGACAATGCTGCCTCAGTAGCGCCTCCTTGATAAGCTGCCAGGAGCATGGGCCCACAAGGTATAGTGCAGGGGTGCTATTTCCAGTTCCCAAAGGCAGTCATGCAAATAAGCCCATTGGGCATGCAAGGTGCTATATGGCCATTTACATGCCCATTATGGACCTATTTGCATAGGCTGCACTAGAGAATAACGTGTGCCCCCACCCAGCCCCTGCCTGAAAGGCAGCCCCAGTCCCCAGTGGCAAGTGATCTGTCCCTTCCTCTAACCACACAAGTGCACAACATGTCAAACAGTTGTTCCCTGGTGGCTAATGGTCACCCCCACCCGCACACATGCTCAACATGTCAAGTAGTACTTCTGGTGGCTTGCAGTCCCTCCCCCACCCGATGCCCAGCCCGACAACCTAGGTACCTATCCCTACTTGCTAACGGCACCCCCCCAACACCCATTCCATTATGTAGTTTCAATATCCCTGACCACCACTGCCAACCCAGCCACAGGTAGCAAACTCCCCCCCGACTCAACCCAGGCCCTGGTCCAGTCAGTTCGCGTGGCCCCAGCACCCCATCATTGGTGTATAGTGGCCCCCCCTCCCTCGACACAGACACTCACCCCCTGGTTCCTGTTTCCTTCTGGTTGGTGCCGCGGTTAGACGGCATGCGACACTTCCCTCCACACAGTCCACCTCAGCCGTCTGCCATCCGACTGATGCTGGGTGCGTGCTGCTTGTTTATGCCATATAAATAAGCAGCACACTTCCAGCATCAGTTGGATGGTGGGTGGCCAAGATGGACTGTATGGAGGGAAGTGTTGCTCACCATACGGCTGCAGCACTCATTGGCAGGTAGCGAGGATGGGGGGTTTATGCTACCAAGGGAGTGAGGGGAGCCACTATATACCAGTGTAGGAGGTACTGAGAGGGTCACGGTAAGTGACTGGACTGAGGCCTGAGCTGAGCCAGGGGAAGAAGCTCGCTGCCTGCGGCCGGGTTGGCAGTGGTGGATGGTCAAGAGACCACCGTGGTGGGTCCTTGTGACACCAGGGCCAGGGATAGGGTGGGGGACAGGACCACTAGACATCAGGGAACATTTATTGTGGGTCGGCCATGGGTGCAGATGGGGGGGGTAGGACCACTGGACCCAGGGACATATTCATTGCATATTGGGCTGGAGGGACTGCTAGACCACTAGGGACACTACTTAGACATAATGGACTGGGAGCCAGGTGGGGGAAGGGACTGGTTACCACCAGGGACATTACCTAAACAGAATGGGCTGGGTGGGGGAGGGACTGTTTGGCCATCAGGTACACTACTTTTTTTTTTATTAATGCTTTATGCCCCCGTGTCACTGGTCTGAATCCCCTGGCCAGCCCCACCACAGCCTGCCCCCATGGAGCCTCAGTTTACCTCTGGGCAAGGGAAAGGGCAACCAGCTGTGCCCCCTCACATGCCAGTTGGGCGGCTGCACTGCAGTGGATCAGGGACTGGTGCCAGGGCCAAGATTTTTCTTAGTTTCCAGGATGGGGCGGCATGATGTGCAATGATGCCACAGTGTATGCATGCCAAGCATCCACATACTTCCCAGCCTCAGCCACAAGTCAGGTAAGCAGCCCCCATGGGCACCCAGGTGCACTGAACTGGGAGACTTAAGGAGGCAGAATTTCCCTCCCTCCCTCCCTGGAGATGGAGAGCATGTAATTGCCCTTCAATCCACCTCCCACCGGTTGACCCTCTAACCACCTGAGCCCATTCCTGAACCCGGGTCACATCAGGAACACTATGTAAACAGAATGAGCAAGATGTCGGTTGGGGGGAGGGACCACTTGACCACCAGGGTAAGTTTAAAAAGCTAATCGCACAGGTGTCATGTGGGGGGAAGCCCACTAAACCAACAGGGACATTTCAACACATAATGGGATGGGAGTCAGGTGGGGGCAGGTCTGCTAGACCACCAGGGACATTGACAATACATGATGGGATGGGTGTTGGGAGGATCCGCTAGCCACCAGGGACATATATTTACAGAGATGGGTGTCTGGTGGGGGGAGGGACCACCGGACACCAGGGAAATTTTTTTATTTATCAGGTGGTGGGAGGGACCACTGGACACCAGTGAACACTTATATTTTTAATATCGGGCAGTGAATGGTGATCGCGGGGGGACCACTGCCACCAGGGAAATTATTTTGTTTACATTGGGTGATGATTGACGATTGGGGGAACCACTACAACCAGGGAGATTAGTGGTTTTATATCAGGCAGTGACCGGGGGGAGGGGAACAACTGGCACCGGGGACTATTGATTTGTTTTACTTGGGTCTGCAATCAATGGGGAAGGGGCACCACAGTACCTCCAGCAGACACTAGGATTGCACGGGATACCATCAGGTCTTGATCAGCAGTATTTGCTCCATGCAAAGGGACCACTCAAGAGGCCCTTACACAGAGTAAATGTTTTGTGAATTGGGCAGCGATGATATTCATGTTCCCTCCCTCACATTTGCATTGCAACCCACTCCACACTTTGCCCTGGCACAAACCCAGTTTTGGGGCACAAACTGGGCTTTTGTGAATATCAACTTGGCGCAAAACCAAATTTGAACCATGCAAACTGGGTTTGAGCTGGGGACAAAGTTTTGTGACTCATGCCTCAGCTGTTTCCTTCCCTTAAGATAGGATCAAAAACACTTAATGCCATCTTTTGCCACGCCCATTGAGGTCAGCCTGGACAGGAGGACATCATGGTCCAGGGCAGGGTTTTTCAACTGAGGGTTCACAGCCGCCAGGAGGGCCCCAATCAATGCCTCGGGGATCTGCGGAACGAGTACCAAAAATATTAACTTATGTAAAGAAAAGGGTGAAGTGAGTACTCAGGCAGAGAGGGACACATTCCACATAAAGCTAATTTACATTAGCGGGTGAGTACTGTGAAGTCCAAAAAGCCCCATGTCCATAACTATAGCATCAGCATATCTGTGTGTCTCCATGACAACTAATCAGTTGATTATTGGCAGCACCAGTCTGGCAGTATGTGTCTCCATGACAACTAATCTGTTAATTACAGGCTGCTATATTAGGTTGTAGCTAGAATTAATTATGGATTTCCTCTGTCCCTAAAGCCCCATGTCTGTTACTACAGGTCAGTACAATCCCATTTTAACTTTTCTCCTCATTGTCACCAGCACTAGCATATCAGTCTATGTCTCCATGACAACTAAACAGCTGATTACAGGTTACTATAATAGGTTGTAGCAAGAATTAAATGTAGATTTCCCCTATTCCCCATTATTTTGCATCATTTTAAACAGAGTTGTATGATTGTCTTAAAGAACTGGTGACACATTCAGGTGAACTTTAACAAGACATAATATTTAGACACAGTTCAGCTTGTAGTTCCCATTAATGCTGTATTCCTCATCCCCATTATTACTGAGGTCATCTGTATGAAAACAGGATTTCTGCTCCTGAAGAGTTCATCTATTCCTGCTGCTTTCTCCCTACCTGAAGTCATAGAGCACTGCTTGTGACCTCACAGTTACTTCCATGGCAAAAACTGTGATGTCACAACGGAGGATTATGACTTGGAGTAGGTAGTAAGCTATAGAGACAGATGAACTCAAAATAATCTCTAAGGGACAACATTCATATATTCATACACATTTCCTTAGTAATACATTATGGGGAGGAGAAATATATAAGATATAAATGGAATGCAAGCAGAATTGTGCCTAATTATTATATTTTTTTAAGCTTTCTTTGAGGCATCAATGGCACTTTAAAACAAAAAACCAATAAAAATGAAAAAAACAATAAAAAGCATTGTGTATATTGGTATGCAACTAAGTCCCCCCCACACACACACACACACATACACACGCAACTGCAGTCTGCTCGCTGTTGTAAGTAGGGCATCCCCTTACTGACTTTTGGTCAGGGGGTCCCTGCACATGAAAAGGTTGAAAACCTCTGGTCTAGGGTTTCAAATGCTTTTGAGAAGTCTACAAAGATGATGCCCATCGATGTCCTCTCGTCCAGGGTGAGCTGGATGTCACTGACCAGTTTTACCAGGGCTGAGGCTGTGTGATACTGTCTGAAGCTTGATTGGAAATTATTTACTCTTTTTTGAGATTTCAGGTAGTGCTTTAATTGGACTGAAATAAACTTTTCAAAAATGTTTGAGACTTGTGAAAGGAGAGATATTGGGCGACAGTTCCCCAGTTCTGATTTCTGCCCCAATTTAAAAATAGGAACTACTTTAGAATGTTTCCAAACTTCAGGAAATTCTCCTGTTCTAAGTGACAGATTTTTGTTAAAGGAAAAGCTATTACTGGTGATGTGTACTTTAAGAGTCTTGACGGGATGTTATCCAGTCCAATAGCTTTAGTAGAGTCTAATTTTAGAAGATCCAACCTCACAGCATCCATTGAAATGCTAGTAAAGGAAAACAGGTGTATAGGAATAATTTGCTCCTCTTGTTCAACCACTGTCTGGCTTATGAGACTTCCTGATGCTTCACTACCCCTTTTAATGAAAAGATTATTGAATCTATCCACCACCTCCTGGGCCAGGGGAACCAGTTGTCCATCAATACAAAACGTATATGTTATATCTTGGCTATTTCCATTTAACAGACTTGACATTAATTTCCAAAATATCCTTGGATTCTGGGATTATCTCATGTTTTTGTTTCTAGTGATTATGTTTGGCTAGTTTGAGTTCCCTTACTGGTTACATAGTTGTGTATACCTGTTCCAGCCAAGTGAGGTGTTACTCTTTTTAGCTCTATACCAAGCTGTAGTTCTTCTCATTTTAAGTTTCTTTAGGCCCAAGTTGTACCAGGGTGCATTATTTTTTTTTCAGCTTTATCACAGAGCTTCAGAAACTCACCGATAAAATGGTCCAAGCATCATTTACTGTCAGAATCAATTCTATTCTTTCCCATAAGATGTTTTCCAGGTCCATCATAAATTTCACGTAATCAAATTTCTTACAGCATCGCCACTTAATAAATCTATCATTGGCCAGGAACTGTGTCTTGTTTCTAATACAATAGATCAATTGGTGGTGTGAGAGTGAATCTGGAAAGATGCCATTTAGCTCATAATTTGAGGGAAAATTTGTAAAAGAAAAAATCAAGTCTATAACGGTTGAAGTAGATGGATCTTTTGGGGTTAATTCTTGTAGGTTCCCTAATTAATTGACTAAGGCCCAAATTCATTTGAAGATCTACCAAGGGATGTGTATCATTAACAGGTTGCCAATATGTATTAAATTCCCCTACTATCAATAATTCATGGGTATTTGTATAACCTCGCAAAATGTTGTGTAGTACACATGATGATAAATCCCAGTTCTCAGCATTTGTTTTGTAAATGGTAATTTCAGTTCTAACATTAGGACTGCCAATCAATGTTATTCCTAAGAGTATGAAGTCAAGCTCAGCATATTGCTCCCCTCTTGTGGTCCAGTTCACACAGCCAAAACTCTTCAGTGGCATCGCTGCGGAGCTTGTGAAATGTACAGATATGAGGCAGTCCCAAGGAGGGCAACTAAAATGGTGCAGGGTCTGCACCAGAAGACATATCAAGAGAGACTTGAGGATCTTAATATGTATAGCCTCAAGGAGAGGAGGGAGAGGGGGGACATGATAGAAACTTTCAAATACCTCAAGAGAATCAACAAAGTCCAAGAGGGTAGCATCTTTCAGAAAAAGAGGAGTGCAAGAACAAGGGGGCACAATTTGAAGCTAGAGGGGGGATGGCTCAGAGGTAATGTGAGGAAGTATTTTTCCATGGAGAGGTTATGGATGCATGGAACAGCCTTCCTGAGGGGACAGGCTCAGAGGTAATGTGAGGAAGTATTTTTTCATGGAGAGGGTTATGGATGCATGGAACAGCCTTCCTGAGGAGGTTGTGGAGTCAAAAACAGTGGTGGAATTCAAGAATGCATGGGACAGACATGAGGCAATTCTAGGGGGTGGAGGTTGGAAGGAGCAGGCGGTTGGTTAGCTAGGATCTGCAGCCTATCCATTAGGTAGGAAAATGGGCAGACTGAGTGGGCCAAGCGGTCCTTATCTGCCGTCAAATTCTATGTTTGTATGTTTATGTTTCTATGATCAATTGCTTTCTGTTTACCTTTTGCAGAAGACACAAATTGAACAGGAACACCAGCCATCTTATCTTCTTTATCTGAATATAACCAAAACAGTTAGTTAAAACAATCACTTAAAACATACTTTCTAAATCAAGGTAAAATAAAAGATTTCATTTTAAAGAATATGTGCTGCAATCCTGTTTGATGCCTCTAGTAGCCAATATAATTGTAGATAAAAGTACTGCACAAATTGGAGTGATACATTCCTCAATCACACACCATGCTTTAATAAGAAAAGACTCCCAGTGGAAACAAATGTGTTGAAAAATAAAACAAGACAGCATGAGCATAGTGCAAGAAGTCTTAATTAAGTCTTAAATTAATAATATCATTGTGAAACTGGAAGTGATGAGCACTGAGAGCTAGCGAATAAAAAGAATGTCACCCCTATGTGTGCTGTCTGTTGGATCTGATCGCTTTTATCCTGGAGTGGGAGGGCTTATTACTGAGGCATGCCAATAGCAGGTTCTCTCCACTTGATGTCAATAAAGGCAACAAGGTGATGTTCTCCTTGCCTCGATGGTAGAGCAAAGCAGCAGTCACGAGGCAATAAATGTATTGCTTTGGCAGGGTGGATTTCATGGCTTGTCTCCTGCGGTAAGAGTCTGCTTTGGTGAAATACACTACAATGCTGGTGCTGCAGGACTGGATGCAGCAAAGAGACAGAGAGAGTAAAATGCTGCAGGGCAGCAAACCATCAGTGCTGGTGTTGAGGGGGAACTCGTCTCAGCATGAGGCAGTGGTGTTTTGTTATATTAAGCCTGCCTGTAAAACAGGTCCCCTGACAATATTCTTACTTCAGTTGCTCGGAGCAAATTGTCACAGAGTGTGAAAAAAGTAAGTGTCGGTGCTATGTTGGGAAATGGGTTACAGTGTTGTAGTGTTGTGCCAGTTTTGGGGGGCTCATCTTAGCACAGCTATACTACAGTGTGGCAGTGGTGTTTTGTTATATAAAATCTGTGCTGTTATGTTGGGGAATGGGTTACAGTATTATAGCAACAGTGTTGTGCCAGTATTAGCATGGCTATACTACAGTGCAGCAGTGGTGTTTTGTTATATAAAACCTACCAGTAAGAGAAGTTCCCTGACATAATTTTTAGTTCAGTTGCTTGGAGCAAATTTTCTGGGAATAAATTTGTCAGAGAACAAGCTGTTGCAGGAATACAATGTCAGGGGAGGGAAGAAAAAATCACTCACCACAGTAATGTTGTTTCTTCTAATGGAGTCTTGCTGTATTCTGACTATATGCAGTTAGCCCCAGCACTTAAACTGCTCCGGAGTGTAAAGGGTTAACTCTATGCAAAGGCATAGAATATTGAGCTCGAGCTCGGTTTTTAAACCTCTGTCTGTGGTACTCTGAAGTCTAACCGTCATATTCTTATGAGCACTAAACTAACTTACTAGTTAGAAATTGTTTCTAAAATGTTTAATGCCAACAGGTACCAAACAGATTTTTAGGGTCAAAAGTCTCAAGTCGAGAACCCCAAAAAGAATATAAGCAGGTAGTGAAAACAATCAAAACACTGATAATAAAAACCACTAGAAAGATAGGACATGCCAAGTACACCTCTGGGGTGCAGCACTGTGCCTGCCAGACCACATCCCAAAACAACTAGGTTCCAGGAGGGAAGACAGGAAGGAAGGTCAGAATACAGCAAGACTCCATTAGAAGGAACAACATTACTATGGTAATTTTTTCTTCAAACAACATGAAGTCTTGCTATATTCTGACTATATGCAGACTACCAAGCAGTACTCCCCTGGAGGAGGGAGTCATAGAACCTATTTTGGGAACAAGCTCTGCAGCACAGCTGTGCCAAACCTAGCATCACTTCTTGACTGAATGTCCAGAGAGTAATGCTTGGTGAATGTATGAACAGCTTTCCAGGTGGCTGCTTTACAGATTTCCACTAGGAGTATGTCTCTAGCTGCTGCGACTGAAGCAGCTGTACCTCTAGTGGAGTGAGCCCTCAGGCCTGATGGAGGCTCTTTCCCCAACTTTGAATAGCAGAACTGGATACAGGAGACAATCCACCTGGCAGTAGCTCTCTTGGTGGCAGGTTTGCACTTTCCCACTTCCCCATAAGTGAGAAACAACTGAGAACAGCCATTTCTATGGGCCTTAGTGTGTTCCACATAGTAACTAAGAGCCCTCTTTACATCAAGACTGCGTAATCTTCTCTCCCCAGAGGAAGAATGATCAGTGAAAAATACAGGCAATGACATAGACTGATTCAAACGAAAGTCTGATACCATCTTGGGAAGAAACTTACTGTTGGTTCGAAGGACCACCTTATCCCTATGAAATGAAACGAAGTCAGGTTCCACTGATAAAGCCTGTAATTCACTGATTCTCCTGGCAGAGGCAATGTCTAGCAGAAATACAGTTTTCCAAGTCAAGTACTTTAGCTCAGCTGAAGATAGAAACTCAAAAGGGGGCTGCATAAGCTGTGCAATACAGATATTCAGGTCCCAAGAAGGGGTAGGGTCCCGAAAGGGAGGATTAACATGTACCAGGCCCTTGAAAAACTTGATTGAAAACTGGATGAGATGCCAGGGAAGTGCCCTTACCAGCAGAAAGGAAGGTAGGCACAGCTGCCAAATGTACCTTGAGTAGTAGTAGGCTGGAGGCCAAAACTGTTAAGATGCACCAAATAGTCCAAAATAGTAGCAATATCAGCCAGCTCTGGCAATGCATGCTTCTGGGAACACCAAAACCCAAATCTTTTCCATTTGGAGTTGTAAGTCTTTCTAGTAGCAGGTTTCCTTCTAACCTTTAAAATGTCCAAGACTGACTGGTAAAGATGCATGCTTGCATAGTCTAGCTCTTCAAGAGCCAGGCTTTGAGCCTGAAAGTCTGAAGGTTGGGGTAAAGAATCCTCCCCTGAGAGGAGGTAAGGAGATTGAACTGTCTGGGAAGACACAGAGGCATTGTCACTGACAGTGAAAACAGAAGGGGGTACCACGGCTGTCTGGCCCAGTCTGGAGCCACTAGAATTACCTTGCAAGGCTGAGACCTGATCTCGATCAGGACCTTGTATATCAGAGGAAAAGGAGGAAATGCATAGAAAAACCTGCTTGTCCAATCCAACAAAAGAGCATCCTGAGGGACAGGACCCAGAAGAGGTGGTCTGCAGCAAAAAAGAGGAAGTTGGTGATTGTCTGGGGCTGCAAAAAGATCTATCTCTGGAGTGCCCCACCTCTTGAAGAATGACCTGAAGAATTAGAGGATTCAGTGTGCATTCGTGGTGACCCTGGGAAATCCTGCTGAGAGCATCTGCTAGAATTTTGTCCTTCCCTGGGAGATGTGCAGCCATCAGAGAAGCCTGAAAAGAATAGAGACCATATTTTCATGGCCTCTGTGCACAAGGCCGGAGACCGAGTGCCTCCCTGTTTGTTGATGTACCACATGGTTGTGGTATTATCTGTCCTGATCTGCACCACTTTTCCCTGGACAGCAGTTGATAATGCCTGACATGCTAGAAAGACAGCTCTCAGTTCAAGAAGGTTTATGTGTAGAAGAGACTCCTGGTGAGACCAGGTTCCCTGAGCTGTAAGCTGATCCAGATAGCCCCCCAGCCCAGTAAAGAGGCATCTGTGGTGAGAATCACTGAAGGAGTCTGACTGATAAATGGGACACCTTGTCGAAGATTGTACTCCTCCAACCACCACTGGAGGGCCTGAACTAGGGTTTGAGACACAGGAACCAATTTGGAGAGAAGGTCTTTTTTCTGAGACCAATAAGATCTGAGATGAAACTGAATATCTCTCATCTGAAACCTTGCTCCCTGGACCACTGCTGTGGATGCTGCCATGTGACCCAGCAACTGTAGAAAGTTTCTGGCTGGATGAGAAACTACCGGATGAAAAGAAGAAGCTGGAGTGACAAGGAACTGAACCTTTGATAGAGGGAGAAATGCTCTTGCCTGCATAGTGTCTAGTTCCACCCCTATGGAAGTGAGAAGCTGGGCTGGTTCCAGAAGACAATCCTAGGTTCAGAATGAAGCCCAAGGAGTCTAGAAGCTTTTGAGTGACCTCTAAGGCTGACTTGGCTTGGTCTGAGGACTGGCACACTAGGAGCCAGTCATCCAGGTATAGGAACAGAAGGATACCCCGTCTCCTGAGGAATGCCTCCACTACTGCGAGACACTTGGTGAACACCCTTGGAGCAGATGTTAGGCTGAAAGGCATAGCTCTGAATTGGTAATGGCCTGACGGCAACTCGAATCTGAGGTACTTTCTGTGGGAATGTCTGATAGGTATGTGGAAGTAGGCATCCTTGAGATCCAGAGAGGCTAGCCAGTCTCCTGGTCTCAGAGAGGGAAGAATTACTCCCAGAATCATCATTTTGAATTTTGGTTTTGTTAAGTGTTTTTTCAGGTACCTTACATCTAGAATGGGTCACCACTCCCCTATCTTTTTTGGGGTAAGGAAGTATCTGGAGTAGAGTCTTTTTCCCCTGTGACAATGAGGTACCTTCTCTACTGCTTGCAGAAGAGAGGAGACTTCTGCCTCTAAGGCCTTTGTCTCCAAGAGAGAGGGAGGACTGAAGGACCTTGCTGTCATTTTTGGGAACCTTTTGAAACTGAGAGCAAGTCCCTGGCTCACTACTTCCAGGACCCATTTGTCTGACGTAATAGACTCCCAGGCCTGGGAGTAGTGAGCCAGCCTGCCCCTTACTGGAACTGGGGAGGTGACCCTGACTGACACCTCAGGGTGTCTGTTTGGCAGGGGGCTGAGACTGCGTGGATGATGGGGTCCTGGTCATCCCACGCCTGCCTTTCCACTAAAGAACCACCTCTGCTGGAAAGAAGAGATGGGGGGCCAGAGCTTGGTAGAAAGGCCAATGAAAAGGCCTGCCCCTGCCAGCCCTGAATTGCTGCTTCTGAGGAGTGGCCTGCTTTTCCTTGGCTGCAGCACTCCTGTAGGTGGTCTTATACTCATCCATCTTCTTCATGCAGTCCTCTGTTTGCTCTCCAAACAGAGAATTACCAGTTACAGAGAAATCCATGGCCTTAGTCTGGGTATCCTGCGAAGAGTTGGTACAGCTAAGCCAAGCAAACCTCCTTATTGAGATAGATGTAGCCATGACTCGAGAATGCACATAATTCGAGTCCACAGCAGCATGAAATTGCACTTTGGATGCCTCTATACCATCTACAGCGACTCGCTCCAGGTCGCTGTAGATGGTATAGAGGCTTAGCTAGCTGGGGAGGGGCATTCTTAGCCAGCTCCAGAACCGTATCCCACATAGACTTCTGGTACCTGGCTGTATATGCCATATAATTTGATTGCCTGAGCCCCAAAGAGGATGCCAAGTACTGCTTCTTAACCATGGCATCCACTTTTCTGGAATCATCTGGGGGGGTGAGATGCAAGGGAATACTAGCCTTGTCACAGGCTGCAGCTTGCACTACCCCAACATGGCTGCAATGCGCTGAAAGGAATTCCATGCCAGGGCCTGACAAAGCATGCCTCCTGTCCATTTTTTTATCCACAGGAGGAATGGATGTGGGAAATTGCATGATTTTCTGTGTCTGTTTCCCCCAGGGATTTGTGCAAAGGGATAAACACGCTCTTTGACTCTGGAACATCATTGCCACATAATCAGGCTCCTCCTGATCCTGATCAGCCACTTTCAAAGGAAGCTGAAGAGTCTCTGCCACCTTCTTGTAAAACAAGAAGTGGGAGGGGGACTCAGAAAGACTGGAAGGGGAAACATTGGAAGGCCTGTCTGGGGAGATGTCAGGCTCTACTGGCTTATCTAGGCCTTCAAACTCTTCTTCTTCATCCTCTTCCTCCTCCTCCCAATCGCCCTCATAATATGCCTCCAGATCAACATCTGAGACAAAAACTTCCGACTGAACCGATCGCTTTTGAACTGATGTCGGTTCGATCGGAACCGGGCAAAGCGATTGCACTATAGAGATCGCTTTCGCTATTTCCTCAGCGGTCAGAACATGAGTTGTTGGATCCGAACCAGCTGATTTTCTCTTTCTCTTTGATGGAACAGACTCCGCAGAGTCGGCTCTCCTTTGGCCCGAAGAGATATCGCCCAGGTCAGTAGGCACCCCTTCAGGTTCGGTAACAACCGAACGGGTTGGCTATCCAGATCAACGGACTTCTCGGCCTCCCTTTCCTTCAGCCTACTCAAACATTTTTCAAGAGTGACCTTAGGAAAGTTCTTACAAATTTGGCAGTCTACCTTGAGGTGGTCAAACCCCAGACAATAAACACATATGAGATGGGGATCAACCTTGGCAAAGGCCTCCCCATACTCGGTACAGTGCTGAAACCCAGTGGGACTGGTTTTCTTTTTGGGTTTCTCAGACATGCCATAAAATCAGAAAAAGTCACCCTTCTCAGCTTTCAAGCCAGGTAACTAAAACCTATCAGTTCCAACCGTGTCACGAGTCGGTTAAAAAAATCCTACAAATTCTGATTTTTTAGAAACCGATAAGTACCGGAAAACCACAAATATTTTACAATAGAACAGGAAAACTAATAGGTTTTGGTTCTGAACTGGACCGGCCGGAAAAGAACCGAAGACAAAACAATTTCTAACAATGTCACAAAATACCATTACCTACTACTACCACTTACTGCTACCGAGACAGAGGTAAGCATACCGAAGAAATTACAAACTGAGGTTGAAAAAGACGACCGATTCGAAGTTTTACCGAAACGAAGAGCAGAAGGGATCTCCGGAGCGACTTCACAGTTAGGCGGAGTAAGAAATCTGACAGTTACACTTCAGAGTACCACAGAGGGAGGTTTGAAAACCGAGCGCGAGCTCAACGTTCTATGCCTTTGCATAGAGTTAACTCTTTACTCTCCAGAGCAGTTCAAGTGCTGGGGCTAACTGCATATAGTCAGAATACAGCAAGACTTCGTATTGTTTGAATTGATGTGGGAGCATAATGTCCAGAGCAAAATGTCAGGGAGAGAATTGTCCAGAGCAAACTGACATGTCAACCAGTGAGAGGGATGGCCTCTTTTGGCATTGCCCATGGTTTTGAAGCCCCCCTGTCTGGGGAGAGTGCATCAGCACCGGGTCCAGAGCCATCACTTATGCCCCAGAGGCTGGTTACCTCATAGGGTTTATACCCATTCAGTCAACTCCCCTAGGAGTAAGGAGATGGCTGTTATGGTGATGATTTGATTGATTAATGAATTGCCATGACTGTCTTTCTGCACATACCATGCTGCTTTGGCTGTAACTCTTTGTTACATACTGTTTAATAAATACACGACTGTCGCCATTTGTCTGCAAAGCACATTGTCCTTTCTCAATTTGTTCAGGTGGATGGAGGGGTAATGTGACCTATAAGACAATTAGGGCACTGTCTGTGTGCATGGCCCTGACACCTGAGCCTGCAGGTTAGTTAGGTAGGTAGGCTGACACCCACTAGGGGCGGTAGTAGGCAGGCAGGTAGGATTTTCCTGGGGTGGGTGGTTTAGGGATGAAGAGGAAGAGCTTAGGTACATGTATTGGCTAGCTTAGGGGAGGATTTCACTCTTGATCCTTACCCCCTAGTCAGAACCCACCCAAACCCACCTCATAAAAGCAGGGCATGGAACTGTGTATGGCATTAGAGAATTCACTGTCCCACTGGAGGAATCTCCTTAGGGGTCGAGAAGAATTCTCCCATTTTTTCCCATGAAGTTTTCCAGTTTTTGCCTTCTCCAGTGAGAATTAAAATTAGTATGGTCAGGTAGGGTTAGTGTTAGGATGTCATAGTCATGAAACAAGTGGTGGCACGGTAGTCTCGCAAGGTTTGTATGGGGGGGTAACAGGGAATCATGCATCTTTGCAAGTGGATCATCCTGAGGATTGCCAAGAGGTAGCAGCCTAGATGGCTGGAGTTTCCTCTGAGGGGCAGTCAGAGTGAAAGCCTCTTCGGTCATTGTCTGTGGTTTTGCAGCGCCCTCTGATGGGGGAGGGTGCAATGACACCCTGGGGGCAAACAAACCAAACAACTGATTAGACTCCCTGGAGTCTTTAGTGCAGTGTGTATAGTACCACAGGATTCTATGCACATCCAAGGTGTGAAGCAGTGCTTCCCTTTGGTTGGAATGATCCAGAAAATAAACAGGCAGGTGGATGGATGGATTGATTCAAAGTAAACTCCAAAACCACCTTAAGAAGAAACTTAGGGTTGGTTGCAAAGACACCCTGTCTTTGTGAAAAATCAAATAAGGTTCCTTACACATCAGGGCCTGAAGCTCGGAAATCCTTCGAGCAAAAGTAATAGCAACTAAAAATAACGCTTTCCATGACAGAAAGCGCAGCTCACAAGTCACAGCCACTTCAAAGCAACGTAAGCTTTTCCAACACAAAATTGAGATCCCAAGCCTGGACAGGATCACAGATGGGAGGCTTCAAATGCAGAATGCCCCACAAGAAAGTGCAAGACACATCAAGTTGAGCCACTGAACGGCCCTCAACAGGTACAAGGTATGCAGAGATGGCAGAAAGATGTACCTTTATTTGAGGAGTACTGCAGACCCAAGTCTGAAATGGACAAGAGGTACTCCAGCACCTGATACACTGGATTGGTGAAGGGATCCAACTGGTGTGATGCAGCCCAAATAGCAAAACGCTTCCGTTTCATAGAATAAGTGACCCTGGTGGAGGGGTTCCTAACCGCTACCAGAACATCTGCCACCCTTGGGGACACCCCAAACCAGATGATGGCTATGTCCTCAGGAGCCACACATGAAGATGGAGAAATCTGAGGTCCAGGTGGACCAAGGAGCCCTGCTTCTGGGAGAGCAAGTCTGTGCACAGGGCAAGAGGGACTGGCAGTTCCACGGCCAGCTGCTGAAACAAGGGGAACCAAATTTGACGAGGCCAGAAGGGGGTGATCAGGTTCATGACAGCCCCTTCCATCTGAAGTTTGATCAGGAACCTCTAAAAGAGCAGGAAGAGAGAGAAAGTGTAGAGGAACCTCCCTTTTGAAGAGAGGGACAACGCATCTCGCCAGAAAATTCCAGGCCCTGGATCTAGCGAGCAGAAAAGTGGCAGTTTTGCATTGTGTGGGGAGTCAAAAAGGTCCAACTCTGGATGCCCTCATCTGTCAAACAGATCTTCAACCACCGGGGTCAAAAGCTCCCACTCATGGGCTCTGGACCAAGACTAGCTTAGGCTGTCCATCAGGATATTTTGGACACCGGGAACATGGACGGCCAAGAGCACCAGCCTGTGATCTATGGCCCAATACCAGACTCTCATCACTTCCCTGCACAGGGGGTAGGAATGAGTCCCCACTTGCTTGTTTATGTAATAAACCATACACATGTTGTCTATCTGAACCAATAGCAGACACATGGATAGCTAAGTCTGAAAGGACTGCAGGGTGTAAAAGACTGCTTGCATCTCCAGAACATTGATGGGGAGTGTCCTCTCTACCTCTGTCCATGTATCTTAAGTGTGGTGGACCCCCAGGTGAGCCCCCCAACTGAAATTTGAGGCATCTGTCATCAGTACTTGCTGAGGGGGAGGTATGCAAAAGGGAATCCCCTGAAGCAAGTTGTTGGTCTCGAGCCACCACAACAGTACCCTCCAAACTGGATCAGAAATCATAACTAGCTGATCTAGCTCATTTATGCATTGGTCCCACTTGACCCGCAGCATCCATTGAAGGACTCTCATGTGCAGGCGGGCTAAGGGAACCGTGGCAATGGCTGTGTCCATGAGGCCCAGAAGCCGTAGGAAGGCCCTGGATGAAACAGAATGGCTGGAGTAAAGAAGTCGGGCCTGATCCATTAGACGCTCTGCTCCATCTGAGGGCAAGAAGGCCATCCCCTGGGCTGTGTCCAGAACTGCCCCTATGTACTGGAGCTGCTGGCAGGAAGTAAGGAAAGACTTCAGCATGTTGATGGTAATGCCCAAGGCCTGGAACACACTGTGGGTCTGTACCAGAGTCTGAAGGAGACATTCCTTGGATGGGGCCGCTAAGAACCAATCATCCAGATATGGAAAAATGTAGAAACCCTGCCGTCTCAAGACAGCTGCCACCACCACCAGGCATTTGGTGAAAATGCTGGGCACTGAGGACAAACCAAAGGGCAGAGCCCTGAACTGGTAATGTGCTCCTTGAAAGTGGAAATGGAAGAAGTGCCGGTGGGGGACAAAAACCTTAATATGTAGATAGGCATCTTGCATATCCAGAGAGCAGATCCAGTCTCCCTGATGAAGCAGGGGCAGCAAACCCTGAAGGGCAACCATCCTGAACCTTTTGTATTCTATGAACAGGTTCAGCTGACTCAAGTCCAGGATGGGTTGAAAACCTCTCATCTGCTTGGGAACTAGGAAGAAGTGGAAATTGAACCCCCTGCCCTGCTGATGAAGCCAGACTGATTCTATGGCCTTTTTTCAAAGTAAGGCCTCAATCTCCTAGCATGGCTACTTCTCTCTGGGAATATACACCCAAATCCATGCCCAATGGCAAATGCCTCACCAACTCATAGAATTCATGGTGGGCTCACTCTAGCCTCCATAAATATTTGCAGCCTCCTGGCAAAACTAGACCCCCTACAAGTTTGGGTTGCCCAACACCAGCCAGATATTCTCTCAGTTGTGGAGACCTGGCTCATTCCTAGAATTAGTGATGCAGCAGTCCAACTACCAGGTTATACAATATTTAGGCTTGACAGGATTGGTAAACGAGGGGGTGGATGTGCTCTCTATGTAAGAGAGCATCTCCAGGCTCTAACACTATCTAACGTCACATCCTCGTGTGGCACTCAGCTCCTAGCAATCAAAGTTTTGCTAGGCAAAAATGGAAAATCACTAATTGTGGCATCTGTCTACATTCCCCCTAAGGACCAACAGAATGGCTTTAAAATTATTCATAACTTTCTGGCTGGACAACGGCATAGGACAGAGCTCATAATGACAGGGGATTTCAACATCAATTGGCTATCCCCAGAAGCTGGTCCAATCAAAGATGCCCTTGCCGCATTAAACTTGTCACAACTGGTATGTTCCCCCATGCGGTTTAACTACCGTATGGGAACAAATTCTCTCATTGACTGGCTCATTACAAACCACCCAGAAAGAATAGTCAGCACTACAGTTCTCCCTGACTCCATTAGCGACCACTCACCTGTAATTTGCTGCTGATCTAATAAATGCCCAAAGCTTCCACCAAGAACTGTCACTAACAGGGTGCTGAAAAAAGGCAAGTTGAAGGCCTTTAAAGCATGGGTGTCGGCAGGCATACTCACTGTACTCTGCTGAGTACAGTAAAATCTAGAAAATACAGGGGAAATATGAGACTCAGGCCAGGGCAACAAACACAGACAGAGCCTGACATACCTAAAGAACTGTTTTTCCCCTCCTTGGATGTTTTAGTGTGAGTTTGCGAGTGATCTTTTGAAGATATGTGTAATTAAAAGCCAGCCAACCTCTGTTTGATCCCTTCTTACAGGGGCTGTCTTCATCGACCTCTCGAAGGCTTTTGACACAGTCCATCATCGACTGCTGTATGACCAATTACTCCTTGCTGGCCTCGCACCGGACTCAGCCTGCTGGTTCAAAAGCTACCTTGACAACCGCTCTCAAAGAGTAAAAATTGCCAGTGCTATCTCGGACACCTTGCCTGTCTGCTCCGGAGTACCTCAGGGGTCCATACTGGGCCCTCTCCTTTTCAGCCTCATTTTAAACTTCCTACCACAATCCTGCTCTGAACAAATCATCTGTATGCGGATGATGCTGTTGTCTTTTCTACGCACAAGGACCTTTCACCACTACAACACAGCCTCCAAATCGGTTTTAGTGCCATTGAAACAGGATTCTCCAATCACAAACTAGTCCTCAATCACAAGAAAACCAAGTCCTTGCTATTCTGCAGTTCACATAACCATTACAAGCAACACCCCCTTGCCATCTCCACCAAGCAGGGGACTGGCCTCGAACAAGTTTACTCTTTCAAATACCTAGGGATTCTGCTTGACCCCAATCTCCCCTATACAGCTCACATTGACAGCGTGGCTAAAGCTGCCAGCACCTGCATGTGGATTACTCTAGCAAGCAGGCAGCACCTCATCCCAGAGGCCCTAAAGATTGCCGTCCAGAGCTCTGTGGTGTCAATTATTGATTATGGCCTCATTATCTACGGCTCCGCCACGACGTCCGCTCTCCAACGTATAACAACTGCTAACAAAGCATGCCAACTCACAACTGGTGCCTACCGCCTCACCCACACCTGTGCCCTTTATGAACAATCCGGATGGCTCCACCTCTCCAACCATATAAAGTATCTCACATGTGCTATGGCGGGAAAAATCAACCTTGGCCTCACACCCCCTGGTGTTACTGCCTTGTTACATCAAAACACCAACCAACAGAACACCAGGAGCTCGACAACCCAGATTCTACAAGTTCCTCGCTGTTGAACTACACAGGGTCAACGCTCCTTCACCTATAGGGCTCCTCTCTGAATGAATGGTCTCAGCCACACCATCTCCTCTGCCTCAACACTAGGTCTGTTCAAAACCAGACTCCGGGCCCATCTCATTGCCTCTAGCTCCTGTGACTGCCTCTCCTAGATGATGAACTACACAGCTTAAATCCTAACTTATATACTGCTTAATCCCAGGCCCCCAGTCCCCCCAGCTCCTGAGGCGCCACTTCAAATCTCAGGTCTTCATACCACCTCATTAGTCTCTCCTTGCCCCATTACAGCACTTATCCCCCCACCCTGCCCCTTTTTCCTCTTCTATCACTCCTTCCCATTTATTTTTCTACAAATGCCTCCGACTGCATCTTCATCCTCCCTCTCTCCTCTCATCCCTGTTTCTCTGCCACCCCCAGGTGCCTGACCCTACCCATTCCTTGTGGGCATATGCATCCTAGCTGTGTTCACCATCTTACTATAGCTGCCTCTGTTAACTACCTACACTTCTCCTCATCCTCTACCCCTTACTCGTCCTATAATTGACCCCTTTCAATAGCACTGTTGTACATGAATTGTTTACTGTTATTTCACTGTTACTTCCTTGTTGTTTGTTATTTCTGACATGGAACCTTTGTGAAAGAGCCTTGGCTCAAAGGTACTTGTAATCCTAGAATAAATAAATAAAAAAAAAATTAGATAAAATAAATTGTTGTGAATCTTTTAGAATCATTGGCTTACTACCTATTGTTGACTGAAATGGGAGCGGGCAAATGTTTGTGCAGAGGAGCAACACATCTTTTGGTTTGTGTTTATGGGGGGGTGGCAACAGTCCCATCAACTCTCGAGTACAAGTTTAAAATTCCTGGCTACACCCCTGCTTTAAAGCACACATAAGACAGCATGATTGGAGCTTTCTTGACACTACAAATTATATACACTCCACACTTGCCGGGCTAATTAACTATTTTAACAAAACTTGTAATGTCTTTGCACCTATCACTACATGGAAGATCCGAGCCTCCTATAACATCTGGATCATACCTCAGCTTCTACAGTTATTGAAACACAGGGATGACCTGTGGATGAAAGCCAAGTACACTGGCACACCCTCCGACCTGCAGAACTATAAAACAGCCAGGAATAATTGTACCTGGGCAATTAGAAAAGCAAAAAGCCTTCATTTTAGATCAGAGCTAACCAGTACGTGGGGAACCCCAGAAGGTTCTTGGAAAACATCAAGCAGCTCACAGGTAAACCAACCAAGACCTCCCCCCACATTGCTTAATGCTGATGGAACCCCTACTATGGACCCAAAGACTATTGCAGACACATTTAACAATGTGTTTTCAGACTTAAGCTCTGTCCTGCCCCCTGACTTTCTAGAACCCTTGGAGGACAAGCCACATTCAGAGGCACAGGGGGCATACCAGGGCTTTTCACCCCCCCCCACTTGAAGATCATCACTCCAATGAAGGCAAAAAAATACCTATCAAAAGCTCTAAACAACTGCCGAGCTAGCAGTGACTCACTCGATCTAAAGCTCGTAGGGCTTGCCATTGATATCCTCCATATCCCTCTAACCAAAATTATAAACCTGTCCCTTACCACTGGAGTATTTCTGGCCATATGGAAATCTGCAGTGGTTATGTCAATTCATAAAAGTGGGGATCACTCTAACCACGCTAACTACAGGCCTATTTCAATCCTTCCACCCCTCTCAAAAGCACTCGAGCGTATCGTCGCGGATCAGCTAACTGACTATTTGGACAAATACCAGCTACTGTGCTGCCAGCAGCACGGCTTCTGGAAGGGGCATAGCACCACTACTGCTTTAGTTATATTTACCGGCTTTATACACAATGCCCTTGATAGAGGTCTCGTGGTGGGGGCAACCTATATTGACCTCACCAAAGCCTTCGACACCATTAACCATGAGCTGTTGTTGTACCAATTAACCCAAGTTGGTCTCTCGCCTGACTCAATTCCATGGTTCAGGAGTTACCTATCGGGGAGAGAGCAAAGCGTAAAAATCCAAAACACCCTCTCTGATAGCAAACCTGTAATAACAGGTGTTCCGCAAGGGCCCATCCTTGGCCCTCTTCTTTTCAGCTTGTTCCTTAACCAGCTCCCATCAGCACTTAAAGACAATATAATTTTGAACGCAGATGATGCGGTACTTTTCTCAAGCCACCAAGACCCTACTGCTCTGGAAAGTCAAATGCAAGTCAGTTTCGCTGCTGCTGAGCAATGGTTCCTCAAATCGAGACAACTGTTGAACTACAAAAGGACGAAAACCATGATATTTGCATCCAGCAATAGTAAACACAAGTCCTTTCAAATACAAATTTACAACAAACTTGCCTCCCCGCTGGAGACAGTAAACTGCTTTAAATATCTGGGAGTAACTCTGGACAGCACCCTTTCCTGCTCACAACATATCGACCAAGTTGCTAAGTCAGCAAACTCAAGGCTAGGGCTGCTCTATAAAAACAAACATTGCTTAACCTATGAAGCCCTGAAAATGGCAGTCACTAGTACAGTTCTATCGGTCATTGACTATGGCCAGGGCCCCTACTTTTCTGCGGCACAGTGGGACCAAGTTCTGGCGGCAAGACTACCATTTGCCGCAGAACTTCTGCGGCGGTGGTTTGTAATTTCTGCGGAAGTTCTACGGCACTAACAAACTACCACATCACAGTGTCAGCTTGTCATCCCAACTTCACTTTCATTGCAGTGGTTATAGCAATCAGGATGGTGGAAAGCACAGTAACACTAGTTCAAAAAATAACAGACATAAAAATAATTTTATGCGTAAAAAAGCAAAACAAATGTCTCTCCCTTAAGGTCCTAGCCTGTTGCATAAATGACATATGTAGAGGGGGATCTTATGTGATAAATAAGGTATTTCTATATGCATGCTATCTGTCCCATTAATGAGGTTTCCACTGTCTATCACTTATATATTTTTATGTGCTTTCTACACCACTCATGAGGTTCCCGCCGTGTATCCTTTATATATTTATATGCAATCTGTAACATACATACAAGTGTGTGTGTGTGTGTGTGTGTGTGTGTGTGTGTGTGTATATATATGTGTGTGGTGAGAGAGACAGAGATACTGTGTGTGTGTGTGTGTGTGTGTGTGTGTGTATACATATATATATATATATATATATATATATATATATATACACAGTGTATATATATATATATTTTTTTTATTTCCATAAACTTGCATCCTCATTCATAAAGATCCCATTGAAAATGGAATAGAGGAGTTATTGCAAAACTAATTTTTCATGTCAACCTGCTTCCCCTGACACACTACGTAACACCATCGGGCCATGACATGCATGTGAACCGATTATGAGATAGAGCTCTCCAACCCATCACAATGTGTCCACCGTGTGACAGAACACTGCACCATACCTTCCCAGGCTCTGAGCAGTGATGTGTTCCACCAGTCCTTGTGCTGCCCAGCCAGCTCCCAGAGTTAATCTCTGAACCTGAGTTGCCGGAACAGAAACACAGCACGCTACCCTCTGGCCCAACAGCTGTCCCTGCACACAACATTTCTCCATAACTTTTAGGTGATTCTATCAACCAATGACAATATGTAATCATTAACCCTGGCAAAAATGTGTACAGCGCAGTTATTTATTTAACAGGTCTATTCTTTCAACAGGTCTACATATTATTACATTCCACTTTTCTGGGCATAATTACTTTATTTTTCTTAAAAATGACAGTTAAATTCATTTTACCAGTTATTCATTTCAGATGGCATCTCAATACCTTAAAGGCACAAATAGGTTTGTACAAAGTGAGGTATGGACTTAACAAGTCTGTGCTATTGACAAGGTTTTGTTTAAGTTTGCCCTAGCGCAATAATGTAAGACTGAAAATTGTATTAGGCTGTAGTACAGGTTGAGCAAATATCACCACGCATGATGTGCTGTGCCACCATCTCTGGCAGTGGAAGCTGTGGTAGATAAGTGACTGTTCATTTCTGTTGCAGAATGCAGCCATTTCATTAGCTAATGTATGATGTTATAGCAATGATAACATCACATTCCGAGCATATGGGGGGTTTGGATATAAAAAGAGGGGAAGAGAACCAGATTCTATGGATAAACAGAAATATTAATAAAAAATCACCAAAAGGAATGAATTCTGCGACACCGCAGAAGTTCTGCAGTAGATTGCAAGTTCTTCGCAAAATTCTGCGGCCGCAGAATTCTAGGGGCCTTGACTATGGCCTTGTATTTTATGGTTCAGCAATTCCCACAGCCCTCAAATGGGTGAAAACTTCCTTAAACAAGACCTGTAGGCTTATTTTGGGAGCTACCCAGAGGACCCACACTGTGACCTTTATGAACAGACTGATTGGCTTAACCTGGATTGCAGGATACAGTATCATGTCTGTCTGCTGGCAAAAAAAGCTACCCTCAGACTTACCCCGATGGGTATCAGGAAACTCCTTAGCCTGCCTGACTCTACAAGAAGCACCAGGAACACCCATAACCACTCCCTCAAAGTCCCCTTCCACCGTACGATTCAAGGTCAGTGGTCTTTTGAATACCGGGCACCTTTCTGGCTTAATTCTCAGTGTAGACCTACAAAAGGAAGTTAGGCTTAGTCAGTTTAAGGCTAAACTTCGCACACTACTTGCATCTTCTAGTGAATCTGACTATTGGACCTAGGCTCTCTCCTACCCTCCTAGTAGATGTGATTTGCTGGACCCAGGCACCTTCCTCCCCTTTTACTCCCTGCTTACCACACTTTCATTCTTGGGCACCTCCTTGCTTAGTACACCCTTTTCCTTATCTTTTCCTCCTGCCCCTCCACCTCCCGCTTCTCTTGTCCACCTCCCCTTACCTCATCTCTCTATAACCGCACACTTTCCACCAGTTTCACTCCCTCCCATCCTCCCCTATGACACCTCCACCTGCTGGTATGCCCTCCCTCAATCCCCCCTCCCCTTCCACCTCTCCTATGCCCTTCCTCCTCTTCCACCCCACCCCCACACCACCTCTGTCCCTGCTCTAGTTTTTGGTTTCTTACTTACCTTGTCTACCCTGACTACCCTCTGCCTTATCTCCCTCTCTACTTCCCTCTACCCTTGATTCAGTCGCCTCCCCCTTCACCATTTTCTGACTCATACCACGTTCCCCTATCTAAAATTTTTTGCACTCTCTGTCCTGCTCTAGTCTTATGTAATTGTATCTCCCTTCAGGTTTCTGGTGCCTAACCATTGCTTAGGTCACCTGGAACAAATTTTACCCTTCCATGCCTCTCTGCGTCTCTTTACTGTTGTAAATTTCTCCTATCGCTCTCCTTTTTTGTTGCCAGGAGAATGTAACTCCTGACTCTTGACTGTACTAGACCTGTAACTACCCTGTATAACAGAATAATTGTTTTCTGTACTAAATGTCAAATGTACTATTTCTTATGCTCTATATTTTGTTTCATGACATGGAACCTTTGTAAACAAGCCTCTAGCTCAAAGGTATTTCTGAAAACTAATAAATAAATAAATAAATCTCCTCCCTGATGAGAGGAACATAAGCAGAAGGATAAGAGGACTGGCCTGGAGGGTTTTCCGGAGGCCAGTCTTTGAATTCTAGTGTGACCGTGCTCGATGAGCTGCAGCAGCCAGTTGTCTGTGGTGATTTCCCTCCACCTGTCCTGGTGAAGGGAAAAGCGACCCCCGATGACCACCTCCTGAAGGTCCACTGGAGGGAAGGGGTCCGGCAAGGAGTCAGGAGGGGGAGCGGCATCCACTGAAGCAGTTGCTGCCCCTTGGGCACTATGGGAGGCAGCTGAGGAGGGGTGGTGAGAGCCCCCCCCCCCAGCTTCACACTTGCCCACAAGCCTTTTGGAGGTTGGGCCTGCCTCTGAGAAGCGACAAAAGGGAGCCCTCTGTCCCGACATGGGATGAGTATGATACATAGAGTGGATGGATTTGAGGGCCCGTCCCGAGGTCTGCAGTCTGGAGATGAGATCCTGGACATCTCCTCAGAAAAGTTTAAGACCCCTGAAAGGGGTGTTCATTATGCTGGACTGGACTTCCTGGGCAGAGGCCAAGACCCGTAGCTTAACCATTCCCTTCCAGCTTTCTACCACTGCCTTAACCAGGGGATTAGGATCAGGTAGGTTAAGGTAGACCTTCCACCCTCTGACCGACAAATAGGAGGAGATCTTACCGGGGCAGCCCCTCTCTTCCGAGTCCAACCAGCCAGCCTCTATGGGTCTTTCCACCCAGTCTTGTATATAGCGACACTGAATAGCCCTGTGATAAACTCCTAGGTCTGGAAATTGAAGTCCTCCCTTATCTATTGGTGCTCTTAATAGAGCCAAGCCTACCCTAGGCAGCTTACCCCTTCATATAAATTCAGAAAAGGCCTTTTCTAATTTCTTAATATCAGCTCATCTAAGCCCCACATGAAGCATCTGCAAGTTATAAAGTACCCTTGGTAGAACATTCATCTTGATCAAATTAATTCTGCCCATCCATGTAATAGGTAGCTCCATCCATCTAGTCAAGTCTGCAATTATTGTGTGCAATATAGGTCCGTAATTGAGGTTATATAGGGCTCCAATATTTCTCCCAATTCTAATACCCAGATATGTGAATGTCTCTTGAAGAGCTTTAAAACCCCATTTTGAACTCCACCCGCCTTTCCCCATGTTCTGACCTCCAACTCACATCTTCTCCAACTTGTCTAAATTTGACTTATATCCCGAGAATTTAGAAAACTGCTCAATTAAGTCTAATAATACTGGCATAGACTGGTCCGGGTCCACAGCATGTCATCGGCATACAACGACAGTTTAATCTCTCTGCCCATCTTACTCCGAACCCCTGCTATGCCAGGATGTGCTCGGATAGCTATAGCCAGAGGTTCAAGTGCCAATGCGAACAAAAGTGGAGACAAAGGACACACTTGTCAAGTCCCTCTGCTCAGTTCAAAATTACCCGAAAGCTTACTATTAACTAAAACTCTGGCTCTAGGTTTTGTATACATCCGCTGCACCATTCCAACAAACTCGTCACCCAGACCAAACCGGGCCAAAACTTCTATCAAATATGGCCATTCAACTCTGTCAAACGCTTTTTCTGCGTCCATCGACAGAATACATACCTCCTCCTGCTTACAATGTGCCCCCCATACCACATTCAAAAGGGTTCTCATGTTATGATAAGAATATCTGTCCCGAATGAACCCGGTCTGGTCTGGGTGCACAAGTTCCGGTAGCACTGTATCCAGTCTAGTAGCCAAAATTTTGGCCCATATCTTAGAATCACAGTTTAAAAGGGATATCGGCCTAAAGGAGGAACACTCACACGGATCCTGCCCTGCTTTTGGGATCAGACATATTGTTGCTTCTCCCCAAGAATGCGGTAGCTCCCCTCTCTCTTCCCTAGCTTCCTTAAACACAGCCTCTAGATGCTCTACTAAATGAGACTGCATCATTTTATAATATTCAGCCGAGAAGCCATCTGGTCCACTGGTTTTCTCTCTCTCTCTCCAGGGCTGCGATAGCTTTGCAAATTTCTGCTCTCATTATAACTGAGTTTTGGTTACCCTTTCTGCACTTCTGTAAGCTGTGGAAGGTTTATTTTACTCAGAAAGTCCACCATTACTTAATCTCCCCCTGTAACTTGGGACTGGTATAGTTTCTGATAAAATCCCCTGAACCTCTCTCCTACAGAATTCCTATACTCCTTCTGAAGTAGTCCATCCTCCCCTCTGACAGCTTGTATTAAGTGTGTTCCTCTTTTCCCTCTTACTAAATTAGCCAGCATCGTGCCCGGCCTGTTTCCCCACTCATAAAAATGTTTCCTAACAAAGAGTCAAGTTTTATTTGCCTCTCCCAGTAACAAATTATTAAGTGCTTCCCTGGTGCTATTTAACAGATGTTGTACATTCACTCCTCCCTCACCTCAAGCAGCTTTCCCCTCTAGAACTTTAAGCCTCAGCTCTAAATTTCTCCTCCATTCCCGAACTTTATGTTTGTGATGGGACACAGAGCTAATAATAGCCCCTCTCATGAATGCTTTTCCTGCGTCCCAAAAAGTGGCCCGAGATGTGGCTGTTTCTGAGTTGGTTCGTACATATAACTTCCATTGCTCTTGCATATATTCTTCAAAATCCTTAATGGCTAACATAGGGTTGGGAAATCTCCATGCTGTCAGAGTATGTCTCCCCCCCACTCGATTGTTAGTGTGACCCTCGCATGATCCGAGATATGAATCGGGCTATGTTTAATACATTTGGCTCTGAAATACCAAGATCTACGGAGTAGAATGTAGTCCAATCGGGACCAAGTACGATGTGGGTGCGAGAAAAAGGTATATTCTGTACTCGTAGGATTAGCAGTTCTCCACCCATCGATTAAATCTAGTCACTCATTTCCCTTAACCATTCCTGATAGCACCTTCGAGCCCTTCAGCTTTAGAATGATCCGTAGATGGATTAAACATGCAATTCATATTCCCCCCCATATCAGATTTGGAAACTGTTCAGCAACCAACAAAGCCATCAAAGATCTGTAAACGGCTGGATCATATACCGCAGGAGCATATACGCTCCCAAATCTCACTCTCTCCCCTTGTATTGTTCCAACTATAAAGACATATTGCCCAGATTCAGGATCAGTTACAATCTTCTCCTCCTGGAATGGCAGATTGTTATGCAGGAGAACAGCCGCCCCTCGCTTATGTGACCAGAAGGCCTCAGAATAATATTCCCCACTCAGCCCCTCTTTAGCTTAGTATGCTCCTTATCTGTAAGATGGGTTTCCTGTAACATGGCGACTTGGGCATTTTGGCACTTCAAAGCTGTTAGCAACATGATGTGTTTAACCGGGGTGGCTATTCCCCTAACATTCCATGAGACGACAGTCAAATCCTTTAGGCTAGCCATGATACAACCTTCCACAGTTCCCCGTCCAACAAATCTGTGTGAAATTCTTCTGAAGTCCTCCTCCACCCCTTACAAAATGCTAAATTGGTAATATCTTTGGATGCTCAAGCAGTGGTAACTCAAAACAACACAAACAAACAGGAACTATAACTATGTACACCCATTCCACACGTACCTCCCTCATCCCTTTCCCCACACCCTCCCGCATACCTCCCTCCCCATTATAACAGTAACTGCAAAAAGCAGAAATTTTACATCCTCTTCCCTCCATCAAGCAGAATGCAGCCCCCCAGCTGCCACTTTCATTATAACAGTATTAATTGCAACTATCAATACAGATCATTTAGAGACCCCCATGCAGCCTCAAGTCCATGAGCTAGGCCTGGACATGCCCAAGCGGAAGGCGCACAGCACAGCCCAAGATGAGCGCTGTAGCCCCTTCCCCTCCAGCCGCCCCGCCATTCTTCCCCATGCCAATCCCTCCCTTCATGCCTATGACTTATCCCCCCCTTCCCTTTCTTATTAACACCTAATATGCCCACTCTGTAAGTTCCCCCTTGCAATTCTCACAGGAAGCCCAAAGCTCAACAACAACCCATCTGATCGGGCCAAGTATAATTAACTCAACAGAGGAGTCAGCATGTAAAGTCTAAAACAGAGACAGAATAATCCCCTGAAAAAGGCAAATGATGTGGTTCCAAATTATAATAAATAAAAAAAAATTAAAATAAAATACAAAACACTGGGCTCCTATTCCAACTCCGGAGTTGGAGTTCCAGCCATGTTTTCAATAAATTTTGGGACTGAAGTATGGGCACCACAAAATAGAAAGAAACGAGAAAATGGGGTTCTTGGGAGGAGAAAGTTCAGTCGCAAGTTCAATATTATATTGGCCAGAATCTGCCCAAAGAAATACAGTCACTTTTCTCTAGTCGGCGCTCTCAGTCCCAAAATGATCATCACACAATCCCAAATCAGGCAAAAAGACAAGAGCCATCAGTATCCGTACCCTTCCTGCAATCATTCCACCCCTTCAGGTTAATCCACCTCACATAATCAGAAAATGACTCACGCATCCAGCTCAGCTCAGCCGATTTTCTTTTTAAGCTCACTAACAAAGCTTTCAGCTTTGGGCACCTCCCAAAATGAATACACAGCTCCTTCATGCTTAATTTTGAGAGTGGCCAGATAAAGCATATAGCATTCTACCTTGGCCTCACACAGCTGCGCCATTACCAGATTAAAGGCCCGACGATGCTTTAACAAGCGTGCAGAATAGTCCTGGGAGAGGAATAAGCGATGGCCCTCGTACTGCAACTCTGCATGTATGCTTTCAGGATAGTTTCTCTATCTGGGTAATGGTGGAACCTCATAATTATCTGCCATGGGGGCTGATTCGGCGCAGGTTTCGGCATAACAGCCCTGTGGGCTCTTCCTAGCTTCAGAAGGCCATTTTTCAGTGATAGCCCCAGCAATTCTGGCAAAACTTTAGCACAAAAGTCCAGCACATTCGGTCCCTCCAGCCCTTCCGGAAGCCCTCTTAGTCTCAAATTCAAATGACGGTGATAGTTTTCCTGGTAGTCCAGGAGATCCTTTAGCTCTTCCAACTCCTGTTGTACTCCCATAACTTGTTCTGGTAGAGGTGCAGTCGCGTCCTCCTGATCCGAAACATGACGCTCCATTTCATTCAGCCTTGTAGAGTGAGTTGCATGCAGGTCAACCAACTCCTGAAGTTTACGATCAAAATTAGTGGCAAGGCTTGTCAGCCTAGGCTCCAGTGCCGCTAATACCTGCTGAGTTACCTCGCGGCCCAAGGCGCTAATCTCTCCAGCCGAAAGGGATCTGTGGCCTGTACCTTCTCCCTGCATAATCGGTGGCTGCTTCTTTTGGTTTTTACCAGTAGTACGCGTATTTTTCACCGCATTGGCTACCACATAGTCATCCATCCTGCCCTCGGATATCAATCCTTTGGGTCTAGTTAACTTTTATTTTCTTTTAGATAGTTTTAAATTCTCTTGTTTTGCGGCGGCTCGAGGAGCGGAAGAAAATGCATCTTCAGGCTATTCGACTCATTAGCCAGCCTGTACTCTTTATTAACATCACTGGTGATAATAAAGAGGGGTTAGAAGGTAATATATGCTTTTTTTTACAGTTGAAACAAAGATCCACCATAGGGTAGACACTGCCAAGGTGGGGTGGTGGAAAACTGAATGGAACAATGAAGACAGAACTACTTAAGCTTGAGGGGTGATCCAGTTTGTGTCATTAAATAGAGAATAATGGATGGCCAAGTCCAAAAAGACTGGAGCACTCAAACCCATTTTAACACCACTCAGGCTTTTCAAAATATATAGCTAAAGTTATTTTTTATTGAATTTTAAAACTATATAAATGCCTGATGCATTTCGGATAAAATTTTTTATCAAAGGCTTTTGATAAAGGATTTTATCTGAAACATGTCAGGTGTTTGTCGTTTTAAAATGCACTAAAAATTAACTTTAGCTATATATTTTGAAGAGCCTGAGTGGTGTTAAAATGGGTTTGAGTGCTCCAGTCTTTTTGGACTTGGCTGTTGTATTTTGTGACTGTTAGAGCACCAGTTGTCCTAGTGCACACTTTCTTGACAGACAGAATAATGGATGGGCAACTATGCACAACCAGTGTGTTCTGCCATATATGGGTTCTGATTACCTCTGACCTCGAAAGTGAAGTTTGAGATGTCAGTGGGAATCAGAACCCTGAGTTGGCAGAACACACTGGTTTTGCATAAAGTTGCTCTTCCTGTATTTTATTTATTGTTCATAATACTGCGTTAAAAGTGCATGCGGCAGTCATATTGCTTTCAGAATGAAACTGAGGTGTGCAGTCTCTCTAGGTTTCAGAACGATGTAACACAAAAGGGTGCAATCACATTCCGTGACCTTTGAACTGTGGTACAACAGCATATTAAAGGACATGGAATTATATACAGAACAACAATCTACTATACACTATATATTCATTGTGAATAAATGAGAAATCAAGTCCTTGGTGCATAGAAACGAAGGGGTGGAGTACATGAAGGGGTTACTGCAATGTTGAGCACAAAGAAGAAAAGGGAACTGGGGACCATCATTTCTGATGACCTAAAAGAAGCCAAGAAGTGTGACAAAGCAGATGGGAGTGCTGGTGGGATGTTGGTGTGCATTGGTATCACCAGCAAGAAGAAAAAATTACTCACCTTAGTAATTATGTTTCTTCTAATGGAGTCTTGCTGTATTCTGACATATTGCAGTGATTCCCAACCTTTGAACTGCCCCGGAGAACAAAGAGTTAACTTTCTATGCAGGGCATAGAATGCTGAGCTCGAGCTTGGTTGAAGTCTCTGTCCGGAGTGTTTCAAACTCAAACCATCAGATTCTTACGAACCCGACTAACTAAAAATTCTATGTGGAAATTGTAAAAATTCCTACTAGCCAACTGGCAGAAAAAAGTTTTGGATCCCAAGGAAGACTCAAGTCAGGAAACCCAAAAACCAAAAACTAATCTAATACAAATAATAATAAATCAGCACCCAAACAAAAAGGAGGAGGGTGCAAACAAAAAACACCCCTGGGGTGCAACACTGCACCTGCCCACCCACTTCCCAAAAGCAGGTTCTGAGAGCAGAGGCAGGGAGGGAGGTCAGAATACAGCAAGACTCCATTAGAAGAAACATAATCACTAAGGTGAGTAATTTTTTCTTCAAACAACATGAAGTCTTGCTGTATTCTGACATATTGCAGACTACCAAGCAGTACTTCCATGGAGGAGGGACAGAACCTACTTTGGGAATAGGCTCTGAAGTACTGCTGTGCCAAACCGAGCATCATTCCTAGCCTGGATATCCAGAGAGTAATGCTTGGTAAAGGTATGGACTGTTTTCCAGGTGGCTGCTTGACAAATTTCTAAGAGAGGAATATCCCTGGCAGCAGCCAGGGAAGCAGCTGTACCTCTTATGGAATGAGCCCTCAGGCCTGAGGGTGGAGTTTTTCCTAGTTTTTCATAGCAGAATTGTATACAAGACACAATCCACTTGGCAATAGAGCTCTTGGTGGCAGGTTTGCCCTTTCCCACTCCATAAGTGAGGAACAACTGGAGGGAGTCAAACCTGTAACCCTTGGTAAGCTCCATGTAGTAACTAAGGGCTCTTTTAACATCTAAACTGTGTAGCCTCCTCTCTCCTGAGGAAGAATGATCAGTGAAGAAAACAAGAAGAGACACAGACTGGTTTAAATGGAAGTCTGAAACCACTGTGGGCAAGAATCTTCTATTGGTTCTAAGGACCACTTTATTCCTGTGAAATGAGATAAAATCAGGTTCCACTGACAGGGCTTGCAATTCACTGATACGCCTGGCAGAGGTAATGGCTACCAAGAACACAGTTTTCCAAGTCAAGTACTTAAGCTCTGCTGAAGACATAGGCTCAAAAGGGGGTTGCATAAGTTGAGCAATGCAAACATTCAAATCCCAGGCAGGGGCAGGATCTCTAAAAGAAGGATTGGAGCAAAGCAATCCTTTAAAAAATGTACAGAACACAGGATGAGAAGATAGTGAGGAAGACTTCCCCACAGACAAAAACGCAGAAACAGCTGACAAGTGTACCTTGAGAGTAGCTGGTCTGAGGCCTAGGTCATTAAGATGGACCATATAATCCAGAACCGTAGGCAATCCAGCAGTGTCTGGAGAAATATGCTTCTTAGAACACCAAATGCTGAATCTCTTCCATTTGGAGTTGTAAGTCTTTCTGGTGGAGGGCTTTCGAGAAGCCTTGAGGATATCCAGAACCCCTTGGGAAAGATGCAGATCTGCAAACTCTAACTCTTCCAAGAGCCATGCCTTGAGATTGAGAGACTGAAGATTGGGGTACTAAATCCTCCCCTGAGAGGATGCTAGCAGGTTGTGATTCCTGGGAAGAGACAGGTGAAGATGGACTGCTAGGGACAGCAACAGGGGGTACCAGGGCTGTCTGGCCCAATCTGGAGCAATCAGAATCACCTTGCAAGGTTGAGACCTTATTTTGACTAAAACTTTGAACAGGAGTGGGGGGGGCATAAAGAAACTTCCCTTCCCAATTCAGAATCAGAGCATCCAGGGGGACTGAGCCCAAGACTGGAGGTCTGCAACAAAGGAGAGGGAGTTGATGATTGTCTGGGGCCGCAAGGAGATCTACCTCTGGAGTGCCCCACCTTGAAAAAATTACTTTCAACACCTGAGGGTCCAGGGACCATTCGTGATGGCCCTAAGAGATCCTGCCCAGTGCATCTGCTAGCACATTGTCCTTCCCTGGAAGGTGAACTGCTACCAGAGAGGTTTTCAGGGAATAAGCCAGGGACCACAACTTCATGGCTTCTGTGCACAAGGCCATGGACCAAGTGCCTCCCTGCGTGTTGATGTACCACATGGTGGTGGTGTTGTCCATTCTGACCTGAACCACCTTGTTCTGTACTGACTGAGAGAAAGCTTTTAGGGACAGAAAAACTGCCCTGAGCTCTAGGAGATTGATATGGAGAAGGGATTCTTGGGGTGACCACAGCCCCTGGGCAGTGAGGAACCCCAGATGGGCTCCCCAGCCCAGAAGAGAAGCGTCCGTGGTAAGGACCACTGAACAAGGCTGAGTAACAAAAGGAACACCTTGTCTTAAATTGTCCTGATTCTGCCACCATTGGAGGGCTTGGATCAAGGTCAGAGTCACTGGGATCAGTTTGGTAAGGGAATCCTTCCTCTGAGACCAAAAGGCTCTCAGGTGGAACTGAATATCCCTCATCTGGAATCTTGCCCCTTGGACCATTGCTGCTGAAGCTGCCATGTGGCCCAAGACCTGAAGGAAATGCCTTGCTGGTCGAGATACCCGAAGGCTGAAAGAAGAGGCTAGTTCCGTAAGAACCCTTGCCCTTTCTAGAGGAAGAAAGGCTCTTGCTCTGAGTGCATCCACTTCTGTCTCTATAAAGGTAAGAAGCTGGACTGGTTCAAGAACTGACTTGGGAACGTTGAGAAGAAATCCTAGAGAAGTGAGCACTTGCTGGGTCACTTGCAGGTGAGACTTGACTTGGTCTGGAGACTGACCCACTATGAGCCAATCGTCCAGATATGTAAAAATGGAAATCTTTTGCCTTCTTAGAAAGGCAACTACTACTGCCAGGCACTTTGTGAAAACCCTTGGGGCTGAGGTTAGGCCAAAGGGCATTGCTCTGAACTGATAGTGGCCTGAGGCAACTCAGACCTGAGGTACTTTCTGTGGGAGCACCTGATGGGAATATGAAAGTAGGCATCTTTGAGGTCCAGGGAGGCTAGCCAGTCCCCTGGCCTTAGAGAGGGAAGGATTATTCCTAGAGTTACCATCTTGAACTTTGGTTTTAAAAGATGTTTGTTTAGATATCTTAGGTCTAGGATGGGTCACCACTCCCCTGTCTTTTTTGGGGTCAGGAAGTACCTGGAGTACAGTCCTTTGCCCCAGTGTAGGGTAGGTACTCTCTCTATGGCTCTTAAGGCTAGACGAGAAGAAGCCTCTGCCTCTAAGGCAAGGGTTTCCGAGAGATTTGCAGGTGGAAAAGATCTGGCTCTCATCTTTGGAAATTTTCTGAAGCTGAGAACCAGTCCCTGGCTTACTACTTCCAGGACCCACTTGTCTGATGTAATAGACATCCAGTCCTGGACAAAGTAAGCCAGCCTGCCCCCTACTGGAATAGGACAGTCAACCTGGGCAGGCCCATCAGGATGTCTGCTTGGCAGGGGCTTTAGGCTGAGAAGTGGATGCATCCCTGCTCATCCCCCTTCTGCCTCTGCCTCTGAAGAACCCCCTCTGAGAAAAGGAAGAAGAGGCCTGTGCTTGGTAACAAGGCCTTTGAAAAGGCCTGCTCCTACCCCTAGACTACTGCCTTTGAGGAGTTGCCTGCCTCTCCTTGGCATGAACACTCCTGTAAGTGGTCCTGTACTCGTCCATTTTCTTCATGTAATTCTCTGTCTGCTCCCCAAATAGAGAATTACCCACTACAGGAAAATCCATGGCCCTAGCCTGGGTGTCCTGCGACAGGCTAGTACATCTGAGCCGAGCCATCCTCCGAAGAGCCACAGATGTAGCCATGACTCTTGATGACATATCATTAGAGTCCACAGCAGCATAAAACTGAACCTTAGATGCCTCAATCCCATCTGCAGCCACCGCCTACAGCTCCTTGGCTAGCTAGGGGGGAGGCCTGTTTAGCCAGTGCCAGTACAGTGTCCCACCTGGACTTCTGGTACCTGGCTGTATAGGCCATGTAATTCGCCTGCCTTAGTCCCAAGGAAGATACCATGTACTATTTCTTTGCCATGGCATCAATCTTCCTGGAGTCCTTGTCTGGGGATGTGAAGTCAAGGGAATATTTGCCTTGTCACAGGCAGCAGCCTGCACTACCCCAACATGGCTGCATTGCTGATATAAGAACTCCATGTCTGAGCCTGAAAGTGTATACCTCTTGTCCATTCTTCTATCCACAGGAGGTATAGTGTTAGGAGACTTTAGGATTTTTTGTGTCTGTTTCCCAAAAGATCTGTGGAGGGGGGAATAGACAGTCTCCTGGACTCTGGGATGTCCATCATTTCTACATAATCAGGCTCCTCTTGATCTTCCACAGCCTCCTCCATAGGAAGCTGCAGGGTTTCAACCACTTTTCTGTAGAACATAAAGTGAGAAGGGGACTCAGAAAGCCTAGGAGGGGAAACACCTGAAGGTCTGCCTGGGGAGATGTCCAGTTCCACAGGCACATCCAGACCCTCACTTTCACCATCATCATCCTCAAATTCCCCTTCCTCTTCAAATTCTGGTTCATAAAAATCTTCAAGGGTATAATCTTGAACTGGGGGAACCAACCGAACCAAACCCCTGCTAGAAGGAGCCAGATCGGTAGGAACCGGACGGAGCGATTCCACAATCTGAATCGCTCTGGCTATCTCTTCGGCGGTCGGAACATGAACCTCTGGATCCGAACCGGCCGATTTGTCTTTGCGTTTTCTTTTTGTCAAAACCGATCCTTCGGAATCGGCTCTCCTTTTGCCCGAAGAAGTATCGCCCTGGTCAGAGGGCACTCCTTCTGGTTCGGTCGGAACGGAACCGGGCTGGCCATCTGGGTCAGCAGACTTCTCGGCCTCCTTTTCCCCTCAAGTCTACCTAATCTCTTCTCAAGGGTAGATTTGGGAAAATTTTTACATATTTGGCAGTCTGAATCGAGGTGGTCAAACCCCACACAATAAACACAGGTGGTGTGGGGATCGGCCTTAGCAAAGACCTCTCCACACTCACTGCAGTGTTGAATCCCAGTGGGCCCGGTTTTTTTCTTGGGCTTCTCAGACATGGCCAACCTAACCAACTTACCCTTTTTATGGCAACCGCCAGGCAAGACTCCCTTATCAGTTCCTAACCATGTCATGGGTATTGGAAAAAAACGTACTAAAACACATTTTTTTTTTAGAACTGATAAGAACCGGTAACCACACGCTAAGTAAAAACACAAGATTTCACTGTCAAATGGCTGGTTCAACCAAACCGAGCCGAGCTTCTACAAGTTCCACACAGAAAAACAGAACAATTCCTATCTAGTACTCACAGCACCACAGACAGAGACTGAACCGATTATGGGGATAACTTTTTCAGTTTAAAAAGACGACGAAAACTGAAACTTTTAACCGACTTTCGAACCGAGCTGAATGAGAAATCTCCGGAGCGACCGTTCAGTGAGGCAGAGTAAAGAATCTGACGGTTTGAGTTTAAAACATTCCAGACAGAGACTTCAACCAAGCTCGAGCTCAGCATTCTATGCCTTGCATAGAAAGTTAACTCTTTGTTCTCAGGGGCAGTTCAAACGTTGGGAATCACTGCAATATGTCAGAATACAGCAAGACTTCATGTTGTTTGAAGTATGAGGTGTTTATACCACTGTAAAATTAAGTAACTGATGAATCCTCAACTAGTGTAGTGTGTACAATTCTGGAGGCCACATCTCTGAAAGGACATGCACAGGTTACAGGTAGACTTGAGGGGGGCAACTAAAATGGTGCACTGGAACGCAGTCGCCATTAAACTTGCCCTGCATGAGGGAATACCTACAGGGCATGCGAGTGGTATGGGCACCCCAAGGTTTTACATACTTGGGGATAAACATCACCACACTATGGAGGAACTTGGTCGAGGTGAACTGCACACCCATAACAGCCTTCATCAGAGCAGAAACACAGAGACGGACTAAGCTACACCTATCCCTGAAAGGCAGGGTAGATGCCGTATGCATGTTCATGCTGCCTAAAATAGCATACCTCATGTGCAATCTACTAATCCCTACACCACAAAACATACTTCTGAAAATTAACAAGGTGATAGCAGAGTTCATCTGAGAGAAAGCAAAGCCCCAAGATCTGGAAAAACTAGATTACAGGCACACTGGTCTAGGGGGGAACGGGTCTCATCTGGCTGCAGGGATACTCACCAGCATATAGGGCTGCACAAGCAATCAGATGGTTTCTCCCTAAGACCCTCAATACCCCTGCATGGGCAAATCAGAAAATTTACCTATTGGAATCCAGATGGCTGGGGAATCTGCTGAGCAAAGGGGGACACCCTAAGGGTCACCTTCCTCCTGTTATCCGAGAGACAAGAGATGCCTGGCACAGATGCAAACATCTCACTCAATATCCAGCCCCCTTGTGGATACCACCTGCACAGTACAACCCCTTATGGGGCAATCCAGATGTGCTAGTGGGGGGGGACAAACTGTCAACTGACATTCTTGGCAGTAGGCAGGCATCTGTACGATAGCAGATCTTTATGCACCGAATTCTGAAGTCATGATGTCCTTCTTACAAATGCAGGTGTAGTATCTACTACCCGAAACAGACTTCTGGAGATTTCTCCAGATCTGGGATGCAACCAAGACCCTCAGCCACAGCACCTATGGGAGATGGGTGGAAATGGCTGACTACCACGCATAAACAAGGCAAAGTAAAGGGTACTGCAGGCAAGATCTATGATATGCTTAGGGACTTCCTACCCAATACCACAGTTAAGTGTTAGGCACAATGGGAGCAGGACCTACAAATAAACATAAATGAAAATTACGTACCTACCGTAATTCTTGATCTTCTTGGACGAGTCTCCACCACTCATTCACACTAGTGGGATTAGCGCCGGAGGCAGTAGGACCCATCGGGAGCAAACTTTTTGCTGGAGGGTTGGCGCGAGAGATGGCGCCGCGAGGCACAGCGCCGCGAGCAGCGGCTCGAGCAGCAATGACTATCTCGGCGACGACCCTCCAACCGCCTCAGTACCTTTTTTACCAAGGAGGTGCAGCGCAACTAACGTAAAGAGTAAATCTAACCTTAAAAAACCGACATAAGATAGTCCGTACAACCCGTGTAAGAAGGGTCAGCAAAGAAGTCTTCATGGCCTAAAGATTTGAGGGAGTGAAGAATAACACAGCGGTGAGCTCGGGGGATGGAGGCTGGGCGTGTGAATGAGTGGTGGAGACTCATCCAAGAAGATCAAGAATTACGGTAGGTACGTAATTTTCATATCTTCCTGGACATAAATCTCCACCACTCATTCACACTAGTGGGAGAGTACCAAGCTGATAATCCCCCAAAAGGGCGGCAGGAGAGCCAGAGCTCACGCGACTAAGATAGAAGTCCATTAAGGATAGTTCTGCCGAATGCGGAATGCTGCCTGGCATGAACATCCAGTGCATAATGCTTAACGAAGGTATGCACTGAGCTCCAGGTGGCGGCGTTGCAGATATCTGCAATTGGAACATTGTGAATTTCCGCTAGGGATGCCGCGACCGCCCTAGTAGAGTGAGCGTACACTCTACCTTCTAATTTACTTGAGCCATGGAATAGCAATGTCGAAGGCATGCCACTAACCATGATGAGAAGCATCTGATAGCGACAGGTTGACCCAGCCGGGTGTCGCTGAAAGAAACAAACAGTTGCTGAGTCTTGCGAAAATTCTTGGTTCTATCTAAATAGAACCACAAGGCTCTCTTAACATCCAAGGAATGAAGAGATCGTTCCCCTTCATTTTGGAAATTAGCGAAGTAAGAGGGAAGTACCAGAGGTTGGTTTAGATGGAATTCTGACACAACCTTGGGAGAAATTTAGGATGAGTACGGAGAACTACCTTGTCTTTATGGAATACAGTATACGGAGGGTCCGTAACCAGGGCATGTATCTCAGAGACCCTGCGGGCTGAGGTAATGGCACCAGGAAGGCAGTCTTCCAGGTAAGAAATTTTAGCTCACAGGTAGCTAGGGGTTCGAAAGGCTTCTGAGTGAGCATGTCCAGCACCAGGTTAATGTCCCAGGCTGCAACTGGACGCTTAACAGGGGGTCTGGTATGAAGAATTCCCTTAAGAAATCTCTTCACCATAGGTAACTGGGAGTCAAGGAAGAAACCGGCTCATGGGACGCTGAGATGGCACTAAGGTGAACTTTAACTGTGGAGTACTGGAGACCTGAGTTTGATAGGTCCAAAAGATACTCCAGAATCTTGTCAGGAGGACAGGAAAAGGGATTCCAAGAGGACTTTGCACACCAGAGAGAAAAACGTTTCCATTTGGAGCGTCGATTTCGGTGGCTGGCTTCGAGCAGCCAGAAGGATGTCTGAGACTCTCGAGAGATGTTGAACCAATTCACTTCTACCTCTTCAGGAGCCAAGCATGAAGGTGAAGTGATTTCAGGTTGGATGGACCAACAGACCCTGAGTCAAAAGACTGATTTGCAAGGAAGTGGTCTGGAGAGGCTGCCAACATACTGTTGAGTAGAAGAAACCATAGTTGCCGAGGCCAGGAGGAAGCAATGAGAATCATTTTGGTCCCCTGAGACTTGAACTTGAGGAGTACTCTCTGGATTAGAGGAAGCGGTGGAAAGGCGTAAAGAAAGCGTTTAGTCCACCGCAGCCTGAACGCATCCTGACAGAAAATGCCAGGCCCTGGATTTCTGGAGCAGAAGAGAGGCAGTTTTGCGTTGAGTGGGGATGCAAAAAGGTCCAGGTCTGGAGTCCCCCACTCTTCGAACAGTGACCGAGCTATGGCTGGATCGAGAGACCACTCGTGAGGGTCTGCCTCCGTTCTGCTGAGGTGATCTGCTAGGTTGTTTTGTATACCTGGCAGATAAACCGCTTGAATCAGAGACTTGTGCTCCAAGCACCACTTCCACACCCTCATTGCTTCCCTGCAAAGGGGATAAGAATGAGCACCGCCTTGCTTGTTGATGTAATACATCACAGCTTTGTTGTCCGTTTGAAGGAGAATGTTCTTGTGACAAAGGACATCCTTCAGAGCTCGGATCGCATAGAGGACCGCTGTCATCCCCAGGACATTTATGTGGAGATGAGTTTCGAACTGAGTCCATACACCTTGAGTGTGGAGGGAGTGACGGTGAGCTCCCCATCCCATTAGCGATGCGTTTGTGGTGATGGAGATCTGATGATCCGGGGGAGCAAAGGGGAATCCTTCCAGGAGATTGCTCTCTTGAGACCACCAGGTGAGAGACCTTTGAAGGGGCTCCGTCACCTTGATGGGATAAGACTGGGGGTGAGAGGTCGGAGACCACTGAGTGGAGAGCATCCATTGGGTGGTTCTCATGTGCAACCGGGCCAGGGTACAGTGAACACCGAGGGCGCCATGAGACCCAACATGCGTTGCATCGAGAGGCTGTACCGATTGGTTCTCCCGATGTAGCACGGCCATCCGAAGGATGTCGAGTCTTCTGTCCTCTGGAAGGAAAGCCTCGGGAAGAGGTGTCTAGGCGTCCCTATGAAAAGGAGCCTCTGGGAGGCTGCAGTTGTGATTTTTAAATTCAGCAGAACTCCCATGGAGCGTAGAAAGGCAAGTCGTTGCCTGACTTCCAAGTCCCCTCAGCTGTAAGGGCCTGCTGAAGCCAATACGTCCAGGTAAGGAAACACTCAGAGTCCGATCTTCCTGAGATGCGCCGCAAGAACTGCACAACACTTTGTAAAAACTCGCGGCGCCGAGGATAGCCCAAAGGGCAGGACTCTGAACTGATAATGCTGACCCAAAGCTACAAACCTGAGGAACTTGCGGTGGGTCGGGTGGATGGGGATATGCTGGTAAGCGTCCTGCATATCCAGGGAGGTCAGCCAGTCGTGCTGATGCAGCAAGGGTAACAGGGTACCTAGGGAAATCATTTTGAATTTCTCCCTGGGGAGAAATTTGTTTAACTTTCTGAGGTCTAGAATGGGGTGCATCCCCCCAGATTTCTTTGGAACTAGAAAGTAAAGGGAGTAGAACCCTGTGCTTCGCAGATGCGGGGGCACCGGTTCTATTGCTCTGTTGTTTAGAAGGCCCTGGATCTCGGCGTGAGGAGGTCTGACTGAGAGGCCGACAACCTGGGTTGTCGTCTGGGAGGACAATTCGGGGGGGTTTCCAAGAAATTGAGATAATAACCCTCACGAATTATCCGAAGGACCCATTTGTCCAAAGTTATGGACTTCCACTGGTTGTAGAAGTACATCAGATGACCTCCCACCGGAGGAGAAAGTTCCACCTCGGGGCTCCACCTGAGGGCCAAAAAGACAGGAGCCATCAAAAGGCAGCGCCATTACCTGCTGCTGAGCATCATGCGTGAAGCCAGAAGTATGCAGCCAGGAATGGCGCCAAGTACAAATACCTGCGGCCGCTGAGCGAGAAGCAGTGTCGAAAGTGTCCATGGCGGCTTTGACCTGTTGGTTATTGGACTCAATACCTCTAATAACTGTCAGAAGAGGCTCTGACTCGGAGTCCGAATCTGGAAGAGCTTCAACCATTCTTTTGATAGAGTGCCACAGGATATACTCATACTGAGAAAAATAGCCTTGATAACTGGCAATACGCATACTTAGAGTGGAGGCAGCAAAGACTCTCTTACCTAATGTATCAATCTTACGAGACTCTTTGTTAATAGGTCGAGCTGTAGTAGATTGAGGAAGAACGACCTTGTCATTCTCTGCCAGGACTACAATAGAATCCGCAAAGGCTTGGGATGCCAAAATGGGACGATCCTTGGGAGCTGAATACTTCTTATCAATGGATTTAGCCACTGAGGAATAAGAGCAGGATTATTCCATACCATTTGAGACAGCGTCTCGAAGGAAGGCTGGATCGGAGGAGTCAAATCCGTAGGGATCTCCGAAGCATGAAGATACTGGAGTCTTAATATCTTCCCAGGATCGATGTCTGTAGTCTGGAGAAAAGAGTGGATCTCAGGTTCCTCCAACAGAGACTTAAGGACAGGTCCTCGACCACAGGCTCTGTAGCAAAGAAAGATCCTGTTTCCTCCACTTCATCACCCAACTGAAGGTCTGGGTCACTCAACATCATCTCCTGATGGTCCAGAAAGGACTGTTTGGACAGGAAAGGAGTGAAAATTAGGAGAGGAGGAAATAGCAGAGAAACAAGGAGAGTCCCGAGGGCCCCAGCGCCGAGAAGGCAAAGCAGGTTGAGAAACAGCACCGAGGGGCCTTGCAGCGCTGAAGAGGCACGTGGCACCAGGCGCACGGCACCACATGGCGCCGCCCGACCAGCGGCGCCACCGGCGGCGCCGCCAGACCAAGTGGCACTGGCGGGCACCACCAAATCAAGCAGCGCCGCCAACGGGCGCCAGCGGATGACACCGCAAGGCCCAGCAGCACCAGCAGCGCCCGATGAGCCAATAGACCCCACGGAGGGTGCCAAGTACGCCCAGGAACCTGGAAAGCTAGAAGGAAAAAAAAACAGGAGATAAGGGCATTGGTGTGGCCCCTGCGCTGCAGCCATGTGAGGGGGGGAAACACCTGAGCGCGGAGTCGCTGGCACCAAAGAAGGCGCCGCGAGACTAGGAAGGTCCAACCGCCCTACCTGATCACCGGAGGAGCCCAAGGGCTCCATGGCAACCAAGCCAGGCAGAAGAACCAACCTCCGAGCCCATCGCTCCATAAGAGCGGCCCACTGATGAAACTGCTCATCTGGAGCCCTACCTATAGGCGGGGAGGGGCTCCGATGTCAAGGACGACGGTTACCGGAACTTGGCGACTCCGAAGAAGGAGACCGTCAAGTAACGCGATAACTGACCGTCGAGCGAGACACCAGAAGGCGACCTCGGTGATGCCTTCTCTTTTTGACCTGTGGGCCGAAGAAGAGCTCGAGGCGAGCGGTGCCGAAATGCGACCGCTTATTTTTATGTCGACGGGACCGCCCATCCCAGGCATCGGACTGACTGTTGTCGGAACCCGCTGAGAGAAGGAGGCTGACCGGACCCAGCCCGCTGACTGAACAGCTTTACACGAAGTCTCCTACCCACCTGACTAGCTCATGGTCGACCATCCAGTAGAGACTTCTTCAAGTAAGTTAAATTTAAAATATTAGAAAAATTTAATGAAAATAGAATAAAACTAAGCGATACTACTATATGATAATGTTACAAAAAATAAACTGAAAACTATGCGCTAGTTTGAAGTTTGACTCCGACAGGCGACGACGTTGTCACTGAAGCGCCTCGACGGCAGGAAAAAGGAACTGAGGCGGTTGGAGGGTCGTCACCGAGATAGTCATTGCCGCCGAGCGCTGCTCATGGGCGCCATGCTCCTCAAGGCGCCTATCTCTCGCTACGACCCTCCAGCAAAAAGTTTGCTCCCGATGGGTCCTAGTGCCTCCGGCGCTAATCCCACTAGTGTGAATGAGTGGTGGAGACTTATGTCCAGGAAGATCAGACACTGAAGGGTCGCAATATCTCAAGGATGCCCATCTGGTCTACAGGGATTCTAAGAGCCAGTTTATACACCTTAAGGTGCTGCTGAGATGGTACTGTACCCCAGACACACTCCAAAAGATGGGACTCATCCCTCATTCTGCATGCTGGAGGTGCCAGGCCCCACAGGCCAACCTGCTGCACATACTATGGCAGTGCCCCACACTGGCGCCCTTCTGGACAGGAGTAATTCAGGACTTCTCCAAGATCCTGCAAGCACAAGTCCCTGCTACCCCAACCCTTTGCCTCTTGGGCAATACCTCAAAGGTGTCAAACTGTTCCAACCAATCCAAAAAATGTCTCCTCGTGTACTACTCAAAGCCAAAAGGGCTATCCGAATGAGGTGGCACCAGAATCTGCCTCATTCTCTTCTTCCATGGCATATGGCAGTGGCTAAGTTAGCATTTTTTGAATGGTTGACATACACAACCACCAACCACACACAGGTTTACAACAAGAAATGGGGACTTTGTCTCAGATCACACCTATGCTCTACCCCCACTCCATCACCTGGCAACCCACCCTTCTGACCCAGATGACACTCTTACTCCACTTTAAGCTTCCACCCCTGAACTGGTTCACATCAGTCCTTACAGTCTGAAAGGTCCTAGGAAGGGGTCACTCTTAATAATACAGGTTCAGCTACCCCCCCGGACGGGTCAGCAATGACCGGTAATATTCAGGATTTTGCTCAGTTCCCTTCTGTAGAGGTTCAACAAGATGAGCCCATGCTGCTTCCAGGCTGATGTATACCTAGGCTGCATATTCTTTTATCAACACAGGGGTAGAGAGTATGGATCACCATGCCAGGGTTGATGTTCTTACATATTATGGTTAATATAGGACGGGACTAATCATCCCAATGTAGAGTTCTAGATAGTGTTGAATTCCTTCAGTGCATGCCTGTATTTGCAAAGTGCATCCTATAAGCAAAAGATACGTATACAACTGTTGTCTACCGCATTTGATGGCAAGTAATCTCTACTTCATGTATGTTTCACTGTTGAAAAAAAAATCACAATAAACTCTTCTATGATAAAAAAAATGGTGCAGTGACTGTAACATATAGAATAATGGATGGGGAAGTGTGTGTTACGAGAACTTAATGACCGCCTGAGGTGTGGGATGTTACATAAACCCCAAGGGTGAAGCCCGAGGGGTTTATTAAAGCATCACACACAGAGGGTGATCATTACATTCGAATAGGACAGTTCCCCATCTTTTATTTTCTATAACTGCTGGTCAGCAATTTTTTTTTCCAAAGTGCATTTGGTATTGCTGTGTCTCACTCATGTGTCAGTCACACACACACAAAATCTTTGTCTCTATGTTTTTTTTTTGTAAAGCTTTTTTATTTAATCTGGCATTTACTTTTTTACTTACAGACTTGTAGAGCTGGACATTTGGATCACAATAGCGATCAGGCTTACTTCAGGCACCTCGGCCTCAGAGCCGTTCCCGGTTCCTGCTGGTGGTAGTTGTCCACTGCGGGTTCCGAATGGCAGGATCAACCAGATGGATTTTCTTTTTTGTACATGTTGAGCTGGTAGAAAAAGGAAAAAACAATGATGACTCAGTCTGACAGCTCCTCAGCATGCGGGATAAGGAGCCGCCATGTTTCAGAAACTGTTTACCCTGCCCAGTAGTAAAGCAACAGCCGACCAGGGAACAGCTGTTTTTTGAGTGACTCAGTGCATGCTCACTGTTATAACCCGTGGGTTATAATGGCAAATTATAACAGTTCCATGTGATAACGGCGATCACGGAATAGCAATTGCCGTTTGGGCGAGTGTACATCGCCAAAAATGAATTTTGGCGATTTATACTTACGGCGAACAGCAAGAGGGCACCTGAGATTTTGGTTTCTTAATTCACCCCCGCACCCCCCTACTACAGGATTCTCAACTCCATGGAGGTGGAAAACTAAAAAAAAAACAAAAAAAAAAACCCGACTTGGCGCAAAAATTATGAGCGCACCCAGAACCGAACCCGGCACTCTCCCAACTCCAGCCTGCCACTAACCCACCATGCCACACAGCCAGCTCAGCAGCCCACCACTGCACTACACCCCACAAACCCTCCCTCCCCTTCTGCCTGTCACACGGCGTGGTCCCCTACCCACCGCGTGCATGTATACATAGCGACATCCTGTCACTGTATTCACCTACCCCATTATCCAGTCACCCCCCACCAAGTAGCCCTATGCACAGGTGCCGTGACTGAGTCACCCTTTTTGAAAGCACTTAATCGTGGTCACTCTGTACACGGGATACCGTTATAACTCGGTCAGCCTATGTAAAAAAATTGCTGACCAGTTATTATAAAATAATTATGACCAGAGACTAAAGTATCTCATTATATATACTCTGGAGGTAACTAGGGATATGGTATGATATGATAGAGACTTTCAAATACATCACAGGTATAAATAAGGTTCAAGAGGGACACATACTCAGATGAAAAGGTATCCAAGAACAAGGGGTCATGATATGAAGGTGGGGGAGGGCAGAACTAGGCAAAATGCATGAAAGTCCTTCTTCTCTAGGGCAGTGAATGCATTGAACATCCTCGAAGCAGAGGTGATAGGGTCTGAAATGACACCAGCGTTCACTAATGCATAAGATACGCATAATGGAACACTGATGCAGTGGAAGTGGTGATAAAGCCAGCAAATAAGTAGGGTCTGTTGCATTACAGTAGGTAGAAAAAACAGGCTGTCTAGGTGGAGAAAGGCATCCTTATCTGCCAAGAACTGATATACAGTGTATAGTAGGGCATTGCTCTGCACAGAATTCCATCCCTTTCAAAATGTTGTACCACACTTCAAAGGTCATGGTATGTGATTGTACCCTTCTGTGGTACAACAGCATTCTGGAACCTCTAGACCTGCACACAACAGTTTCATTCTGAAAGCAAAAGAACTGCTGTGTGCATATTTCACATAACTGTAAAACTGCACATTTCACATTACTGTAACATGACCTACTGTTACAGGATATTGATAGGAGGGAGAGGGGAGAAATGATAGAAACTTTCAAATACCTCAAGGGAATCAACACAATCCAAGAGGGTAGCATCTTTCAGAAAAAGAGATGTGCAAGAACAAGAAGGCACAATTTGAAGATGGGAGGGGGGTTGGCTCAGAAGTAATGTGAGGAAGTATTTCTTCACAGAGAGAGTTTTAGATGCATGGAACAGCCTTCCTGAGGAGGTCGTAGAGTCAAAAACAGTGGAGGAATTCAAGAATGCATGGGACAGACATAAGGCAATTCTAGTGGGGGGTAGGAGGAAGTCGGCTGTTGGTTAACTAGGATCTGCAGCTTATCCATTAGGTAGGGAAATGGGCAGACTAGATGGTCCAGAAGCACCAAGGGAGGTCGACAGTGAAAATGCCGACCTCCCCCATATCGATGGCACAATATCGATGCAAGTATTGCCGCCTGTTTTAACAGTGTTTTCTGTAGGGGCTGTGCCCCATCACCCCCCATGCAGGGGGCTCTGCCCCCCACACTCCCCGGACTTTAGGAGTCTAACTCCAGGTCGGAGTTGGTCCGGGGAGGGGGTGGAACACTGGGGAAAGGCGAAACACGGAAAAAGGACCACTACTGTGAATGTTGCCGTAATGGTCTTTTTTCCTGTTTCGCCATCGGGGTGTCGACCTAAAGGGGTGCACCGAGGTGGGCCAAGCGGTCCTTATCTGCCATCAAATTCTATGATTCTATACCTTGCCTGTATTTATATATCTTGTATATTGCCCACCTTGTTTGTTGTATCTTGCATTGTGTGCTTGTATTATTATTTGTCCACCTCTGTATGTTGCCTGACTGTACTGGATTATGTACTTGCTTATGTATGATTTACTGCTGTTGTTCACCATATTTTACCATTGATTGTGCCACTCTGGGTTAGGCCATGCCTAAAAAAGAGCTTTGGACCAGTGCACCAACCCATTTAACACATGAATAAATAAATAATACTACACACTATAAAAATTCAGGATAAACAACTTTATTCACAACCACTGTATTATGCCACCTCATGATTCTGATTACCATGGATCTCTCGAGACAGTGCAGAGGCGCAAACTCCAGTGGCCATCTTGGACATGGCAAACTTTTCTGCTGTGAGCTCCATCTTCATGCAGAACTTCATCACAGGAACTGGGTTAGGAAATGGCTGGGGGATAGAAAGCAGAGGAAAGGGAAGTGACCAGTGGGGTACCTCAGTGATCAGTCCTGAGACCGATCCTTCTCAATGTCTTCATTAGTGACATTGCAGAAGGTCTGGAAGGAAAAATTTGCCTCTTGCCAGATGACACCAAGATGTGCAACAGGGTAGACACTCCAGATGGGGTGGAGAAAATGAGGAGGTACCCAGAAAAGCTGGAAAAATAGTCCAAAGTGTGGCAACTGAGATTCAATGTGAAGAAGTGCAAGGTCAACCCTGAACCCAGAAACCCTGCAGAGAGCTACAGGATGGAGGGGGGTTTGCTGGCAGTCACTAGGGAAGAATGAGACTTGGGGCTTATCATCTTGGATTACCTAACAGTGGCCAAACAATGTTCAAATGCTATAGGGAGAGTCAGAGGCATGCCAGGGTGCACTGAGGGGTACCACAAGCAGAAGAAGGGAGGTGGTGATGCCACTGTACAGAACGCTGGTGAGGCCTTATCTGGAATACTGTGTGCATTTCAGGAGCTGCATCTTTGTAAAGATGTAGACAGGGTGGATGCGGTTCACAAAAGGGCAACTAAGATGGTACAGGGCTTGCACTACAAGACATACGAGGAGAGATTGAGGAAGCTCAATATGTATTTGCTGAAGGAGTGAAGACAAAGTGGAGATATGATAGAGACCTTCAAGTATCTTAAAAGCATACATAAGGTGCAAGTGGATTACATCTTTTAGTACAGAATGAGTACAAGAACAAGGGGGCACAATGGGGCAGGATAAGGGGAAACATTAGGAAGTTCTTCTTCACTGAAAGGGTGTTGGATACATGGAATGGCCTGCCCCACAAGGTGGTGGGAGCAAGCACAGTAGAGGGATTCAAGCATGCTTGGGATAGACATAAATGAACCCCAGAGGTGGGAAGGAGAGGCTAAGCTGATGCCCAAATAGGGTCACCAGCCACTTACAGGTAAGGAAAAAGGGCACACTAGATGGAGCTAGTGGTCCTTATCTGCCATCAGTTTTCTTTGTTTCTAACTTCCTCCATGAGCTCCTTTCTCTCCACGAGTGGCGTGAATGGCTTTATGCTGCTGTGTAGGCTCTGACCAGAATTTGTTTGAGTAGTCACTGACTTCCTCACAGACTCAGGGTGCTCTGTCGGAAACAACAGTTCTTCTGCCCCGTTTCCTAGCAACTCTGCCTTTTAATCCTGGTAGTGCACAGGTCAGCAACTAGCAGCCAGAAAGACTTTCATGCCTGTGAGAGCACTATTTCTAGTGAGGCACTAACAAACAGCACTCAGCTTCAGCAGTGACAGCTCACTTCCGCTAGAACATGTGGACAAACAAAGTAAAAGTAAGCCAGATGAATACCTGAAACTAACCCAAAATAACTGCCGGGGGCTAAACATTTCTGCATATGACCGAAATAGGATGTGCATACAACCAAAGCAAAAACTAGTCTTGTAACTGAAGAGGTAATACAAAAATGCATAAAAAGCAGCTCAAAGGGTCATGAGGTGTTCAGCATTTACAACCAGAGACAGCTAGCAAAAAGCACAGCAGCACGGACCACCTCTTGTGTAATGAGAGCTCATGTGAATTTGTACACAGCTTGTAGATTGCATCATTTTTATATTGAGTAAACAAAAAATTAAAAATATTCTTCATTTGAGGGATATATTTCCTAAAGGAGGTAGTGGGTGCTGCTGCTGTAGTTTTGTAACGGCTAGGAATGCCTGCTACTGTATGTGTCCTCCTGAGACCCTCTTCAAAACTAGACCCAGCCTAAACAGGGAAATCCCAGTTTACAAAATTCTAAATAACTAAATAAAAATATCTCCAGATTGTTACCAGCTACAGATAAGCCAGATACCTCATTTAAAGAGCTTTTAATTGGCATTGATTTAGATATTTATTCATTCATTTCAAATGTTTTATCAGGAAAGACATACTCAGCTGGTTGCAACTCATTTCAGATGTGTGCTGCATATTGCATAATGCTCCGCCATTGTTTGTAGATGTTCACCTTTAATCTGAATTATAGTCAACTGATCCCTGGAAGGGAAGCCCCAATGTCTTGACTGAGAGTACAGTTATAATGCTGTACTCTATGGCCATCCCCCCCCCACCCTAATGTTGTTCCTGAGAAAGGCAGTCTAGTGCAGTGCTTATGGCACAAGTGTAAGAAACAGGAGATCTCAGATTCAAATCCCACCATAGCCATTCAGTTTGTAGCAATTTCATCCTTGAGCACATGAAGCAATGTTCATGGCAAATGTGTAGACACGCTGACATCCAGATAAATATTTTACAATTTGTCTGACTTATGAAATACTAAAAAAAAATGTAAGAAACAAGTGAAATAGAGACAGTTTTCAAAACTAAAGAATTTCCAGTCTGGGTGGTGCTGCCTCAGTGCATCTCACCCCATGTGGGTAACTAGGGTTCACTACACAAACCCATCCACCCATGTCCAGCCAGTGGAACTCTGGAAGTGCTGTGGCAGCTGGGCTCTCAAGCTCCGGGATGTGAGGGAGATTCGATCTGCTGGACAATTGCCCCCTGGGGGTCAAAATGAGGACACTGACATCATTAGTGACCATGTAAAATTGGCTCCTCCCCCAAAAGTTGATACGCAATAAAGTGCAAGAATGTCAGCGTCGTGGGTGGGGAAAAAGCAGTGGAAAAACATGGCCTGCAGCATGCACAACAGCAATGCACACACACCCTTACCACATGCCTATAAGTCTCCCTCACCTACCTCTTCCTCTCTCAGTGAGCTAGTGTGAAGCCTGGAGGCTCCCCCCTCCTCTGCGGTCACCCAGTGTGGGTGGGGTTCCTAATGGGGTGTCAATGGAAGGCAGTGATTTGGCTAGGTAGGTCTGTGGTGACGTGTAAGACTGGTGGGACACAGTCAGGGCACTGTCTGGAAGGTGGAGGAGAGGCGGAAGCTGCAAAGTAGGGAAAGATACAAAATGTTTTTTTAAAAGCCTCCTCTCTTCACAAAAATGGAATAAAACACTGGCCTAGTGGCATAGAGGATTGAGGCAGCAGACACACCACCTTCTGTAGCACTGGCAACCCAAGTTCAGAGGTGGCCACTGGGGTCAGCCGGGGGAGAGGATCAAGCATCCGCCTGACAGTACTCCTCTCCTGGGGGAAGGGTTGTGCAGCACCACTTCTATACTGCACAATGTGGAGGCATGGTGGTGAGGCAAGAAAAAATTACTCACCTTAGTAATGTTGTTTCTTCTAATGGAGTCTTGCTATATTATGACAATTGCAGTTTGTCCCACCATTAGAACTGCTCCAGAGGTGAAATAGTTAACTCCATTCCATGAATGGAACTTTGAGCACGAGCTCTAAAATTGAAGCTCTGTCTGTGGAGATTCAAACCTGAACTGTCAGATCTTTACGAGCAAAAACTCACTAAGGTCTGTGTGGAAGCTGTAACCTACACTAGCCAACTGGCTACCTGAATAATAACCCCCATTGCTGGTCCCAACACCCAATACTCAAGTCAGGGGACCAGAATTACTAATACAATTTTAACAAAATGAGAATAAAACAAGAGGATAATAAAACACCACACCCCAAACCCCAAAAAGGGGTGAAACGCTTAAAAAAGGGCATAAAATAGTGCCCACACTAAGTTGCCCACACCCTACCCAAGTAGAGGTTCTGAGAGGGCCAGGCTGGGGGGGAGGTCATAATATAGCAAGACTCCATTAGAAGAAACAACATTACTAAGGTGAGTAATTTTTTCTTCAAACAACATTAAGTCTTGCTATATTATGACAATTGCAGACTACACAGCAGTACCTCCATGGAGGAGGGGCAGAACCTACTTAGGAATAGGCTCTGAAGAACAGCTGTGCCAAACCGAGCATCTCTCCTAGCCTGGACATCCAGGGTAATGCTTGGTGAAAGTGTATACCGTTTTCCAAGTAGCAGCCTGGCATATCTCCAATATAGGGATGTCTCTGGCAGCAGCTAGAGACAGCGGCTGTACCTCTGGTAGAATGAGCCCTCAAGCCAGAGGGGATCTCTGCCCAGTTTCTGATAACAAAATTGGATACAAGAGACAATCCACCTGGCAACTGATCTCTTAGTGGCAGGTTTCCCTTCCAACCTCACCAAAAGTGAGGAAAAGTTGGAGGGATTCGAACCTGTGACCCTTGGTACGTTCTATATAGTAACTAAGAGCCCTCTTAACATCCAGGCTGTGCAATCTCCTCTCACCAGAGGAGGAGTGTTCAGAGAAAAATACTGGAAGGGAGATAGATTGGTTAAGATGGAAATCTGAAACCACCTTAGGCAAAAACTTCCTGTTAGTCCTGAGGACTACCTTATCCCTGTGGAAAGAAACAAAGTCAGTTTCTACTGACAAGGCTTGCAACTCACCTATGCGTCTAGCAGAAGTGATAGCTACTAGGAAAACAGATTTTCCAAGTTAGATACTTCAGCTCTGCAGAAAACAGAGGTTCAAAAATGGGGTTGCATTAACTGGGCAATGCAAACATTAAGGTCCCAGGCGAGGCGATCCGAAAAAGTGGATTAGTATGGAGTAATCCTTAAAAACTTGGAAAACAAAGGGTGAGCGGAAAGAGAGGATGACTTTCCTGCTGAAACAAAAGCAGAAACAGCTGCCAAATGAACTCTCAGGGTAGCTGGTCTGAGGCCCAAGGAATTAAGATGGACCATGTAATTTAACACAATGGGCAAATCAGCAGATTCTGGGGAAATATGCTTCTCAGCACACCAAATGGAAAACCTTTTCCATTTAGAATTACAAGTAGCCCTAGTGAAAGGCTTCCTAGAAGCCTTTAGGATTTAAAGAACACCCTGAGAGAGGTGTAAGTCAGCAAACTCTAACTCCTCAAGAGCCAGGCCTTGAGGTTGAGGAATTTGAGGTTCGGATACCAAACTCTCCCCTGAGCACAGGTTAATAGGTTGTGATTCCTGGGAGGAAAGGGAAGATGGACTGTCAGGGACAGAAGGAGTGGGTACCAGGGCTGCCTGGCCCAATCTGGGGCAATCAGAATCATCCTGCAAGGCTGAGATCTGATTTGACTAACACTTGAATAGGAGAGGAAGGGGAAAAGCATAAAGAAACTTCCTCCCAATCCAGAAGAAGAGGCGTCCAGGGGCCTGAACCCAACACTGGAGGCCTGCAACAGAACAGTGGAAGTTGGTGATTGTCTGGGGCTGCAAAAGATCTATCTGAGGGGTGCTCCATCTGGCAAAGACTATCCCCAATACTTGAGGATCCAGGGACCATTCGTGATGGCCTGGGAAATCCTACTGAGAGCATCTGCCAGGACATTGTCCTTTCCTGGAAGGTGAACTGCTATGAGGGAAGTGTTCAGGGAATAGGCCAGAGACCACAACTTCATTGCCTCGGAGCACGAGGCCAAAGACAAAGTGCCCCCCTGCTTGTTGATGTACCACATTGTTGTGGTGTTGTCTGTTCTGACTTGTACCACTTTGTTCTGAACAGATGCAGAAAACGCTTGAAGAGCTAAAAAGACAGCTCTGAGTCCCAGCAAATTGATGTGGAGCAGAGATTCCTGGGGACCACACTCCCGAGTGGAGGTCGCCCATGTGGGCTCCCACCCCAGGAGGGAGGCATCTGTAGTGAGAGTCAAAGTGTGAGCAGGGGAATGAAGGGAACCCCAATCTCAAATTGCTCTGATCCTGCCACCACTGGAGGGCCTGGATCAGGTTTAGTCACTGGGACCAACTTGGAAGGGTCTCTTCTCTGAGACCAATAGGCTCTCAAGTGAAACTGAATGTCTCTCATCTGAAATCTTGCTCCCTGCACAACAGCTGTGGATGCAGCCATGTGCCCCAGGAGCTGCAGAAAGTGTCTTGCTGGTCGAGAGACCTGCAGAGTGAAGGAGGAGGCCAGAGCCACTAAATTCCTTACCCTTTCTAAGGAAGAAAAGCTCTGGCTAGGTTTGTGTCCAATTCTGCCCTATAAGGTGAGTACCTGGACTGGTTCCAGAACCGACTTTAGTAGATTTAGCAAAGCCCAGGGAGGTGAGAAGCTGCTGGGTGACTTGCAGGCGAGATTTTACCTGTTCTGGGGACTGGCCTACAATGAGCCAGTCATCTAGATAGGGAAAAACAGCAATCCTTTGCCTCCTTAAGTGAGCCTGAGGGCAGTTCGAATCTGAGGTACTTTCGATGGGAGCTTCTGATTAGGACATGAAAATAGGCATCCTTGAGGTCCAGGGAAGCTAACCAGTCCCCTGGCCTTAGAGAGGATAAAATCATTGCCAGAGTTACCATTTTGAACTTTGGTTTCAAAAGATGCTTGTTCAGATATCTGAGGTCTAAGATGGGCGCCATTCTCCTGTCTTTTGGGGTAAGGAAGAATCTGGAATACAGACCCTGCCCTGGTGCAGGGAGGAACCTCTACTGCTCTAAGAGACAACAGGGTTGAGACCTCTGCTTCTAGAGCAAGGGTCTCTGAAGAACTTGCAGGTAGAAAAACCTGGTTCTCATCTTGGGAAACTTTTTGAAGCTGAGAACCAGACCCTGGCTTACTACTTCAGAACCCACTTGTCTGAGGTTAAAGGCGCCCAGTTCTGACTGAAGTAAGCCAACCTGCCCTACTGGTAAGGGAGATCGGCCCTAGGCACCCCATCAGGGTGCCTGCTTAGCAGTGCTTTAGGCTGAGGGGTGGGAGCAGGCCTGCCCACACCGTCTGCCTCTGCCTCTGAAGAAGCCCCTCTGAGCATAAGCAGAGGAGGCCTGAGTCTGATAAAAAGGCCTGTGAAAAGGCCTACCCCTACCCTTGGGGGTATGCCTCTGGGGAGTGGCTTGCCGCTCCTTAGCTTGGGCACTTTTGTAAGTAGTCCTATATTCATCCATCTTTTTCATGTAATTCTCTGTCTGCTCCCCAAACAGAGAATTTCCCACCACAGGAAAATCCATAGCTTTAGTCTGGGTATCCTGTGACAGGCTAGTACACTTGAGTCGGGCCAACCTAGGAAAAGCTACAGATGTGGCCATGACTCTAGAGGAAACATCATTAAAATCCACAGCAGCATGAAACTGCACCTTAGAAGCCTCAATGCCGTCGGCAGCCACCTGCTCCAGCTCACTAGCAAGCTGGCCAGGGGCTTGTTTGGCTAATTCCATAACAGTATCCCATCTAGATTTCTGATACCTTGCTACATAAGCCATATAATTTGCTTGCCTGAGTCCCAAGGATGCTGCCATATACTGTTTTTTTTGCCATGTCATCAATCTTCCTGGAATCCTTGTCAGGAGGATGTGAAGCCAGGGGAATATTAGCTTTATCACAGGCTGCAGCCTGAACTACTCCAACATGACTGCATTGCTGAGAAAGCAATTCTGTATCAGGACCTGACAATGTGTACCTTCTGTCCATCTTTTTATCTACAGGAGGCACAGAATTAGGAGTTTTAAAATTTTATTGTTTGTTTCCTAAAAGACTTATGCAAAGGAAAAGACAATCTCCTAGACTCTGGTATATCCATCATTTCTACAAAATCAGGTTCCTCTTGCTCATCCACAGCTTCCTCCCATGGGAGCTGGAGGGATTCAGCAACCCTTTATAAAACAGAAAAGAGAGGGGACTCAGAAAGCATAGGGAGAGATTGTAGAGGTCAGTCTGGGGAGATGTCCGGTTCAGTGGGCACACCAGACTCTCTCAGTCACATTCACACTGATCATCATCATGCCCCATGCTCTTGGTTCATAAAAATCTCAATATCATATTCCTGAACCGGTGGAACCGGCAGACCAACCTTTTACCAGACAGTGGCGGTTCGGACGGAACCGGAGAAAGTGACTGTACAATTTGTATAGCTTTTGCTAGTTCTGCAGCAGTTGGAGAAGGAATTTTGGACTCCATACCTGCTGATTTTCTCTTTTTTTTTTTTTTACTTTGCCGAGAAGTCTACGCCTGGTCAGAGGCACTCCCTCAGTTGAGTTGGCACCGAACCGGGCTATCCATCGGGTCAGCCGGACTTTTTGGCCTCTCATTCCCTGAGCCTGCCACTCTCTATCCAGGGTGGCTGCAGGGAAATTCTTCTACAAATCTGGCAGTCTGAATATAAGGTGGTCAACCCCAGACAATAAACACATGTAGTGTGTGGGTCAGCCTTAGCAAGGCTTCCCACAGACACTACAGTGTTGAAACCAGTGGCCTGGTTTTTTTCTTTTGGGTTTCTCAGACATGATGCCAGCCTAACCAAGAAACTTGCCCTTTTAACAGCAGTGCCAGGCAAGACACCCATATCAGTTCCCAATCGTGTCACAGGTCATGGAAACGTAATGAAATCCGTTTTTAAAACCCGATAGGAACCAGGAACCGCACTAAAAAGCTTTAAAATGCTTACTCTTTAAGGTTTTAACCAACTTGATCGGGTTGAACCGAACCGATAAACATTAAGTTCCACACAGAATAAAACCTGTCTATTACTTACAATACACAGACAGAGCTTGAAACGATCGGTTATGGTTAAAATAATTATACTTGCGGTTTAATTTAACCGAGAAAATACTGTTTAAACCGAGAAATGAACAAAGCAGTAGGAGAAATCTCCGGAGCGACTGTTCAGTGAGGCGGAGTAAAGAATCTGACAGTTCAGGTTTGAATCTCCACAGACACAGCTTCTATTTTAGAGCTCGTGTTCAAAGTTCCATTCATGGAATGGAGTTAACTATTTCACCTCCGGAGCAGTTCTAATGGTGGGACAAACTGCAATTGTCATAATATAGCAAGACTTCATGTTGTTTGAATGGTTGTGGCGAGAACGGCAGTGGCCGGCTGCTGACGCATGACATACGTGTGCCTCTACACACACGAACATCTGCATCACTGCATGTAGTTGATCATCAAGGAGAGAAAATGGAGGATGTAAAATGTGTGGTGAGGCTAGATAAAGCCTATTCCACTCTGGACTGCACAGTCATCCAGGCAAGTCTACAGCTGGATTGCGCCAGTTGGGGGGGCAGCCCCTCTCCTCCTAGTCCCACTGGGGTGGACAATCCATGGAGGTATTGAAGGCTGGTAAGTCATGGGAAGAAAGGTGCCAGCCATGGGTAGGGAGGGGCTGAAGGGGGCCAGCATCACACAGGATAGAAACACCTGAATAAAAAAAATGCTATAATGCACTTTTTTGAAATGCATGCCTGAGGACCTCTTGTGGTTTTATTTGGTTCTTACAGATGAGCACATCTCACCATTGATTGGTCAAATCAGTGTCAACGATTTAATATGCGACCATATGCACATTACTTTATCATCTGCTGCTCCAGTACTACCAGCTGTAAAACTGACTGGTGGCAGAACCTCCCTGAAAATGAGATGCTGCATCTCAGCTGGGCTATCCTGGGTAAAGACATTTTAGAATGCTAAGAAAACACACCACCTGTTTAACCACCACTATACTAGGAGGACTCGAAGAACTAGATTTTAGACTTCTCATATGGTCATTAAATAATGCTCATTTTATGTATGTATGTACTTGTTGATTTGATTTTGGTCACTGGGTGGTTACACTGACCCAAATACAAGGGACATACACAGAATATGTTAAAACAACAGTTAGGGGGATAATGTCCAGGTGCAGGGAGGTTATACTTCCCCTGTACAATTCGCTGGTGAGGCCACACCTGGAGTACTGTGTGCAGTTCTGGCAACCACGCTTAAAGAAGGACATCACACTGCTAGAGAAAGTCAAGAGAAGAGCCACTAGGATGATCAGTGGACTGGGGGGAAATGTCATATTAGGACAGACTTGGAGAGCTGAACATGTACTCACTGGAAGACAGAAGGGATAGGGGAGATATGATTGAGCCCTTCAAACATTTGAAGGGAATCAATAGGGTAAAAATAGAGGGACTGATAAACTTGAAGGGGGAGGGGAATACGAGAGGCCATAGTCTGAAACTGGTAGGGGGACAGTACAGTGGGGACATGAAGGGTCATTATTTCATGGAGAGGGTGGTGGCGCCCTGGAATGCACTTCCAGATGAACTGATAAAAAAGGAAACTGTAGGAAGTTTCAGGAGGGGTTGGGACAGGTACAGGGGCATGGTACGGGTTGGAGGAAATTAGAACAGCAGGGGTATTTGGGAAGGGGAGTGTGGGAGTGGTGGGTTAAGAAAAGGGAGGTAGAGCAGCTACTGTATCTTATCAGTGAGCTGTGTTCGGGCAGACATGATAGACCGTTGGGCCTAATCTGCTGGCAACTATGCATGTACAGTATGTACATATGTAACATAGGCACAATACGTTGGTTGATACAGGACTCAGAAACATTCAGATCCATCAATACTGTGCAAGTACTGTTTGAAACTCTTTTTTGAACAGAATTGCAGTATATGATTGCCTAATGCTGGGAGGAAGTGTTCCAAGCTTTCGTTGTCAGATATGAGAAAGATTTTTGACCTTCCACTGACTTGAACAAATATATTTCCAGGGTTAACACAATGCTTGATCTCAAATGGTTTGCGTTATTTAGCACCTTGTTCAAGTCAGAGTTTATGTTTTCTGTTCCTTTGCTGATCACCTTGTAAGACATTACCCCCATATTTACCTGGTCCCTGAGATCTAGTGGTAACCGTCGAGATTAGTTAATTCTCTAGAAAGCAGGGCTGCAGCTGTGAGGTTTGGGGCCCAGTAAAAGTCACTTGGAATGGGCTCCTTTTACCCACACCAGCTACTGCCAGGGGTAATACCAGCTACTCAGGTGGACCCCTCCTGAGCTCAGGGCCCCGGACAACATCCCCACTTTTCCCCCCATTACTGTGGCCCTGCTAGAAAGTAGCCTTATGTATTTTGCTTCAACCATTTTAGTTTGATCAGTAAGGGGAAACAAGGTTGTTGTCAGTCACAGCTCCTAGATAAAAGTTTGGCCTATTCAGATTTGGTGATGGTTCAATACTATGGCTCAGCGTGGTTAGGGGTTGGAAAGTCCATTACAAATCGTTTTAGGTCAGTAAAGGTTTGATTTATCAAGTCTGCCATGTCATTTCCAGCTTTGTATTCTTTCCTAGCCACTCTTCTCGTTTGTATGTTAGTGTTAGCCATCGGGTTCACCAGATTGTTTACATTTTCCCAAAAAGCCTTGGACTCTCAAAAACTCTCAGTTTATTTACTCTTAAAAATTCAACCTTTCCTTATTTAATGGCCCTTTTATGTTGGTTTCTTAAGTTCTGACAATCATTCCAATCAGCTATACTTTACTTCTATATTTGTGCCAGCCCTGACCCCCGAGTTTTCATTCGTGACCATAATCCTTTTGTTAGCCATTTGTTTCTTTTGTTATGCACTCTTCTCTTGGTTTGAGAAGCATACCTGTTTAGCACATTGAAATAAGTATCCAGGAAAAACATCAATGCTTTATCAATTTCAGTGAACTTATCTAATCAGGGTCCAGTCGGTAGCTGCTAATTCAGATTTGACTATATCAAGGGCTTGCACTTAACTTTCCAGTTGTGACTATTCTAGTCTGTCCCGTTGGTCTTTTATTACTCCAAATACAGTACAGTATGTGGCTGCATGATCACTCAGAGAATCTGACTTTATGCCAGCACCTGTTACATTGCCCACATAGAAACATACATAGAAGGTGACAGCAGATACGGACCGTGTGGCTAGCCTGCCCCTTTTCCCTACCTAATGCATTACCACAGACCCTAGTTGATCTGCGGCTTACCCTCTCTTCCCTATTGTGAGAGTACTCTTATGTCTGTCCCATTCATTCTTGAATTCCTTTACTGTTTTTGCCTCAACCACATCTGCAGGAAAGCTGTTCCAAGTATCCACTACTCTTTGTGTGAAAAAGTACTTCCTCACATTACCCCTGAGCTTACCCCCTCTAGCCACGTATCATACCCCTTTGTTCTTGTAGACCTTTTCAGAAAGATGTTACCCTCCTTTACCTTGTTTATGCCCCTGATGTACTTGAATGTCTCTATCATATCCCCCTTCCTCTCCTCCAGGGAATATAAATTTAAAACTGGACCCCTTCCCTCCACTCCTGAAGGTATGGTCCCCTACCTCCAAAATTTCACCTCCATGTATCCACCAGAGAAGAGGTGCTAGCTCTACTTAAGCGTATAAAAATGAGCAGCTCTGCTGGCCCCGACGTGTTAGATCAAGGTTCCAAAGTGTTGCTGCTACAGTTATTGCTACCCCTGTAGTGATATTGTTTAATGGGTCACTTCTAGAAGGTATAATCCCTAGCAAGTGGAAGGAGGCTGTGGTAGCCCCTGTCCACAAAGGGGGACTCAGGGAATCGATAGAGAACTACCGATCTATTTCTACCCTTTGTACACTTGCCAAGATACTAGAGAAGTTGGTTTATAACCAACTCCAGGATTACCTGAAATTGCACCAACTCATGTCAGACAAGCAGCATGGCTTCAGATGGAGCCACAGAACAGAAACCACTTTGGTCAAATTCACCAATTATGTCCTCCAGGCCCTAAATAATGGGATCCTAACTGGGGCCATCTTCACTGACTTTACCAAGGCCTTTGACCTGGTTAGTCACACCCTACTCCTTGACAAGTTAAAAGAACTTGGTCTTGATTCACATTCTCAATCATGGCTTGCTCACGATCTCACCCATAGGTCGCAAAAGGTTACGTGTAGAGGTGCCTTGTCCAGTAGTATGCACATAACAGATGGGGTTCCCCAAGGCTCAATACTTGGCCCTTTACTTTTTTGTATATTTATAAATTATTAGGAAAGTAACTGTGGTAAAAGTCACCTTTTACTCTATGCGGATGATGCAGTCCTTTACAGGAGCTCTCAGGATGCAGCGGTAATTAATGCCCAATTATCTAATGACTTTCTGTCCCTAGAAAATGGATCATCTCTACTACAATGATTCTTACTGAAAAAAAGTTCTATCCTATTTGAACCCAGACACCTTGCTCCTGACAGACGGCTACTGCTCTCCCTAGCTACTGTACCTCCTCAGGAGCTTAAGTTGAGTTGGTTGACACAGTAAAGTACCTTGGGCTCTATCTAGACCAAGATCTAATCCTTAAATCCCATGTAGACTATGTTACTCAAACAATACACCAGAAGCCTGAGCTCCTATACAGACTGAATGGCTACCTCATTTCATACTCCAGGCAAGCAATATCAAATAGTGTCCTACTCCCTAAACTCTTATACGGTGCCCCATTATGCAGTCTCTTAGGACAGGGTTTTTCAGCCAGGGTCCTAGGCCCCCTGGGGGTCCATGAGCAAGGCATAGGGGATCCTTGAAGTGAACAGGAAAAATGTTAAATATGAAACTGTAGAAACGGTGTTTAATACTGTCGGTGTTTTGAACAGTCTTTCCATGCTCTGCTATAGCAGACCCAGCTACGTTCATGCTCCTTTTCATAAAGTAAGTACTTGGAGCACTTGTAAAGACACGAGCCCAGTCAAAACCGGTTATTTGTTTTAACTTGAGTCGCTTTTCACTTGTAGTACCTAGTATGTATCAGCAGTGTACAGAGCAGTATCTTTTACCACATTCCTTTCTCACCTTCACTCAGTTACAGGTATAAAAGGTGTCACAAAAATGTATTTTTAACCCATGTAGAAAGACATTATCCAGACTTGTTCCACCAAATTACACAAACGGGGAATATTCCTGACCTGCAGGCCATCCAGACCAGCCCCTACAGCCTCCTGGTGGCCATCTTGGATCTTCTCTATGGGATTCAGATCTGGATCTTTTATTCACAACTCTCCACTCTTAACACCTCCCTCACCCCCATTTCCTCAGGGTCACACAGTGAATATGGGATTCAAATCTGGTCTCTGGCCAGACATTCTGTGCTCAAACTCCATACCCCCATCACCATTTGTGTAACAAACTTAACCTCCACTCCCTTCACCCTCTGTCTGCCACTGCAGGTCGAGGGTCCTTGATACTACTGATGTTCACTCTGGGGTCAGTGTACACAAAAAGGGTGAAAATCCCTGTCTTAGGAAATCGAAAGTGAATAGGCTCAAGGTCTTGTACCGTACAATAGGTTGCTTTGCTCTGGCACCCCCCCCCCCCCCATGAGACATCACTGTGATGTATTTAACTCTTTATGCTGTCCATTGATTGAAAGTAGACTCAAGTACCCCTTATTATGTGTGGCACACAAGCTAATACTGTAGAATAGGAAAAGAATGCATCAATTAAATCTTGACGCATTCAAATCTACCTTGACCTTGCACCTTCTGGGGTCTCAACTCTGTTACAACACCGAACCAACAAACGGTACCTTCAGAGATTCACGCTACAGTAACTGAAAGTCCTCCACTGTCATGCTTCACAGGGACAATGCTCTTTTGCTTATCGAGCACCACTCTGGTTCAAAGGCCTCAGCCCCGCCATCTCCTCTGCCCCGACAATTGGTATGTTTAAAACTAGGCTCCAGGACTGTCTCACTACCAACAGCTCCTGCGACTGCCCAACTTAACCTTGTTTCTCCACTTCCCTGCCCGCTCTAGCGGTCCCCCCTCCCCTCCTGGCTGGATTCTATCCTCACATCTGGGTATACCCAATGCTGCACTTTTCACCCTCTCCCCACCCTACCTACATTCCTTCTTCATCCCCCTTCCCCCATTCCCTCTCCCTATGACTCTGGCACATCTTATCTCTTGTCTGTTTTCTCTGACAAATGCCGCTGGCTGCCTCGCTTACAATGTTACCCTTGAATTGTATTAATCTGTAATCTGTTTGCAATGTCCACATTGTTGTAATGTCTGTCTTAATGTTCCCCATAATTTGTATTTCTCTGATGTGGAACCTTTGTAAAAGAGCCTTGGCTCAAAGGTATTTGTAATCCTAGACTTGATAAAAAAATAAATTATATTGAGCACTAGCCATAATTTGGCCATATTTGGATACATTTATTTTCACTCTAAACTAAAAGTGTTCCATTCACCTTAATGGAAAAAGTACTAATTGGTGCAATTTTATTTTCACGGTTCTGAGCACTTCAGTGAATATAGTGAAAATATGTACAGTGAATATTTCCTGTTCTACAGTATATCTACATACCCCATGTAGCTTAGCGTGTCTGTTAGCCTCCAAACCCATAAGAAGACTTCTTCATACCTCAAATAGAAAACTGCTAGATGTGCCTAGGATTTGGACTCTCATGGGAAAGAGGTCCTTTACCTTTTTGGTGCCTTCCCTTTGAAATGCATTCCCACATGACCTACAGCAATCTAATACTCTCTCCAGTTTCAGAAATGGGCTTAAGATGTATCTGCTTGAGAGATGCCTCTGCTCCTGCTGATAGCCCCTATCTCTGCTACACCATTACGCTTTACCTAATCTCTAGCTACCTTCGGACTGTATTGTTGAATGATTGTGTCCTTCATTTGTGACCTCTTTGAATGAATTTTTCATCTGTTATTACTTGCTCTGCTTGAAAATGTTCTGTGCATATTGTGCCTGAAAAGTTACCTCTTACTTAATCCTAATTAGTGTCTTATCTCTCCTACATATAGCTGTCCAGCCTACTGCGTGTTTATAACACATGCTTGTATTGAACTTGCTTACTTTGTAAACCTCTATTTGTAACTATTCTATGTACTAACTCTGGATTAATTCCGGGGCAACCCTGAAAAAGGGACCTATGGTCTCAGTGGGTCTTACCCGGCTACTAAAATGAAATAAATAAATAAAATATTGAGGTTCTCTAGTCTTTCCTCAAACAATTATTCTAGTGTTTTCAAGAAGTGCCATGGGGTTTTAATGTCCACCTGAACAACTACAGAACAGGTAAATAGGATCTTGGCTTAATGTCTCATCAGAAAGATGGAATTTCAGGGGTGCAGCACCACCCCCTTGTGGTGCAGTACAGTGGCAGTATTAGGATGTTACCCCTAGTTCCTGGTGTGGGGATAGAACCCACAAACTTTTAATCTTATGGCCTCAGAGGTAAGTGTGCAACCTACTGAGCCACTGACACAAGTCAATTAATGTTTTAGTGTTTGTTCTATTTTTTAGTCTTGTACTGAAGATTATCTGCAATAGATTTTTCTGTAAAACAGTTCCGCATTTGTCATTATCAAGGCCTGTCCAGTTCAAATTCAGGTCTCCTAGTATTATTAGCTCCCTGTCATTATCATTGCTTAGTACAGAGGATAATGGATGAGCACCAGTTAATAACAATGCAGTGTTCCCATCGAGAGGTTGTCATGACAACCTAGTAAACCTCAAGAGCTAATCTAGAAGTTTACATTGGTGTGATGAAATCTAGGATAGAGAACTCAGTGTATGCTGGTGCCCATCAATTGTCTTTTATAGTGTATAGGACACCAGTTAAATTAAATTTGTCCTTACTTTATGTTTTCTTTTTTTTTTTTTTTTGGTTAGTGCCTCTCTCCTTCAAGGCCAGCTCTCACCACCGTGGCCTTTCATCATAAGCCAGTAGTTCCAGAGATGTGCATGTGCAAAGCCATTCACATTGTAATGCTATCGTTGCGATGTACTCAAGAGCACATAACGACCTGTTGACATCACAACAATAGCATAACAACCATAGGAATTAATTGAATTCCATCATTAACAATCCTCTCCCATACATTATAATTATATTAACTCCTCTAAACCTTCCATTTGGCAGTTGGGAGGTTGTACACAGAGCCCAGAAAAATTATTTTAGATTTTCCTAACAGTATAATTATAAACAGCCTTCACATCCAGAGTGTGATGTAGTGAGATTGTGTAGATTATTTTTAATGTTGTCATTAACCTAAAATAAGTAATCCTGCCCCTTTTTTGCTAGTCTGTCTTTTCTGTAAGTTATAAGTACTTCGATGCAACAGATCAAACAAGTATTCATGTGTGATATTATCTGTACCCAGATTTGCTCTACATCCCCAAATAGCAATAATCTGAAACTCCGTCAGCTTAAAACAAAGACTGTTCAGAGGGAGCCCTTGGTGTAATTTCCCAGCCTGAGAAGTTCATTCTTTTTTAATACCCCCTGTATTTCCAAGTCAGACCAATTCTGTTTTGCTTGTTTGTCTACAACTGGGTAAACCCCACCCCATGGCACACTTTTTCCTCGTGATGAGACATTTTTCCAAAAATTCTGTCAATAAGTAAAACGGCACCAATACAAAGCATACCAGTACACAACCCAATTTCAGTAGATATTTGACTTGGAACATTGTCTGCATTCTCATGAAGCCCACCTATTAACTGTTTCTAAATCTAGGTTCTGCTAGCTTGAAATTAATCATTTTCTTATAGTGGATCCCCAAGGCTCCCCGATCTACAAGGATTTTGGTCTTTTACAGTCTGGACTGTACACCACAACATCATCCAGGTAGTCAGCACAATAACCAGTATGAGGGGATAAAATTATATCCATGTATTGTTGGAATGTAGCTGGCGCACCATATAAGCCAAATGGCATGGTGGTGAACTGATAGAATCCTATAGGGGTGGCAAATGCAGTTTTATCTCTGGATTCTTTAGCTAAAGATATTTGCCTGTAGCCCTTGGTGAGATCGAGGGTGCTGATATACTTTACACTCCCCAGTCTGTCCACCAAATCATCTATTCTGGGCATAGGATAACTGTCAAATTTTGACACTTGATTAAACTTCCTAAAATCAAGGCAGATTCTAACACCCCCTTCTTTCTTTTTTACAGTTACCATGAGAGATGACCAAGCACTCCTTGACTCCTCTATAATACCCGATTCTTTAATTTTTTGTATTTCCTTACCACATCAGCTCATAACCACTCTGGCAACCTGTATGTCTTTCACCTAATAGGATGGGCATTCCTTGTCACTATTACGTTCTCAACCTCTTTTGCTCGGCCTTGTACCGTGTGTCAATTCCTAGTTTCCAGAGCATCTTGTGACTGCTCTACCTAATCTTTGCTGACAGCTAAATGCACTGGGATCTCTCTCTTTTACCATTTGCCCCTGTATAGCCCTATCCTGTTGCTGCGCTGTTCCACCCACAGCTCTTCCTCCCTTATCCCTTTCCCATTCCTGCCCTCTTTTCATCCTACCTCACCCCCCCTTCCTTTACCCCTCCACTCCCACTTCCCCCATCTCCTCTGTTTCCTCACCTTGTTCTCTCCCTCCGGCCCCCGTGGGTCTTTTCTGCTTAAGCTTAATTGTGGAATCTCCCTCCTTGATCTTATTTTGCTCCTTCCATCCCCCAATTCATCCCCTGTACTTCTCTCCTTATAATCCCTTTCACCCCTCTTCAGACAAGGCCAACTGGCTGCACTTGACACAATATTTATCTTGCCATATTGTTCTTTTGTTTATGTAATTACTTTCCTCATGTTGTACTACTTACTGAAACCATTGTAATTTGCTATTCTTGTGACGTGGCATGGAACCTCTGTAATAGAGCCCTTGGCTCAAAGGTCTTTCCGGTTTGTTAAATAAATAAAATAAATAAAAGTACTGTTAAATGTCTTTAGCACATTATGAATGTCTGCAGTTTGTTCTGAGGTTAAGGAAACATTCACCTTTATAGCATCAACATTTACAGTTTGTTCCAGTCTATCATAAGCTACATCAATATCTTCTTTATCAGTTTCTGGTAAAATTACCAAAGCGACTTTAAGCATTATTTCAACCCATTTCTTGAGAAGGTCAGCATGGTATATCTTAGTAGGATTTTTCCAGACAGGGGTCTCAATCTCATAGTTAACAGTGCCAGTATTGTATGTCTAAGAACCTTATATGGCCCTTGCCACTTCATTAATGATTTATTTTCTGTTGTGGGCAACAGTAGCAAAATCTTTTCATCTGGCTCGACAACTTCTTTTTTTTTTTTTTTTACCCCATGATCATAATATACCCTCTGCTGATTTGGGGCCTCTTCCTGATTACTATGGGCAATTTCAACATATTTTGCCAGCTTCTTTCTTACGGCACACATATAAGAAGTTATAGATTGTTTCTGAGTGGGGTTATCTTCCCATATTTCTTTTATCACATCCAGGGGCCCTCTTGGCTGCCTACCATACAGCATTTCAAATGGTGAAAGCCCTGTTGATGCCTGTGGCACTTCTTTGTAAGCAAAAAGCAGGTAAAGCAAGTATTGGTCGCAGTCTTTCTCTTCCCCTTTTTACAAACCTTTTTAACATGCGTTTTAGGGTTTAGATAAAATGCTCAGCAAGACCGTCTGTCTGAGGGTGATGGGGGAGGTTCTTATGGCAATGATACCTAGTAGTCTGTGCAGCTCCTTAAGTAATGCAGCACCAGAATTACTACCCTGATCAGTAATCATTTTATTAGGTGTGCCCACTCTGCTGAAAATTTTGGCAAGCTCTGCTGCAACTTTTTGGGCTCTAACAGTACGCATTGGAACTGCTTCTGGGTATCAAGTAGCATAGTCACATACTACCAGAATAAATCTATTACCCTTTTTACTTTTGTCTAAAGGAACAACCACATCCATTGCAATTCTCTCAAAAGGCAGGGGCACCTTGCCTTTTCTAGTGACTGGGGCTACTTTCTGACACTCAGCACAGGAATTACAATAGGTAGCAACATCTTTATAAATTCCAGGCTAGTAAAATCTACACAGCAATCTGACAAGGGTGCAATATCTATCCCTGCGTGACCAGCCATAGGACTATCATGTGCTATCTGTAACAACTCTGTTCTATATTTCTGTGGTATAACCAATTGTTCTGTCTGCTCCTGTGTCTGAGGTTTAACCCATATTCTGTACAGTAACCCATTACATTTTTTGAACATAGGTTCACCCTATTTTGGTTTCACCCCCAGCTGCTTAAAATAACCCTGGAGAGAAACATCATTAGCTTGCTCTGAAAGAAATTCACAATCCGTTATCAGCTTAGTTTTAGCATTTTCATATGTTAAACCCTTATGTCCATCAGTCATTTGCTGCCACAGTTTCTTCAGGCATTGTCTTTCTTTCTTGGATTTCTGGATCTTGGAGCTGTGCTCAAACAAGTCCGAATCAAAATTACTGAAAGGAAAAGTGTCCCCACCATATGAAATTTTCTTTGCCTGAGCTCTTGTCACCACAGCTATTGAAACATCAGGATTTACTCCTTCTTTGATCAGCTCAGTAAATCCTGGAAAACCATTTCCAATAATCACAGGTACAGGTAACTTAGGTACTACCCCAACTTTCATTTGGTGCGACACACCCTTAATGGTCAGAGTCACTTGGGTGGTGGGATAGTATCGAGTGTCACTGTGGATGCAGAAGATACCAGTACCTGGTCCTTTTGCACAGTGTTTTCCCAGCACTTTAACATGCACTAGGATCTGTCTGCTTCCCGAATCAATGAGTCCCTTCACAGTCTTCTTCCCCACCTTCACATCTGTTACGTACTTACCCCAATTTGCCAAGGACAAATCTGCTCTAGTGCCACTCTCCTTACTGCAGCAGTTTCTTGCAAAATGGCCTGGCTTATTACAGTTATAGCAGATAATGTCTTTAGGCCCAGATTTGTTACCCCCACCAGAGTTCTGATCATACTTGGAGTTTAAATGGGAAAAAGAGTGCCTTACCGGTGCTTGGCTGTTACCTCACTGCTGTGGCATCTGTCTGGCCATTTGGAAGTCCTTGGCCAAAGAAACAGCCTTTTCCCCACTCTCCAGTCAGTGTTCCTTTACCCACAGGTGCACATCTGTAGGCAAGATGTTAATGAATTGCTCCATGCCAAATGTGTCGATAATCTGTGGGACTGTTTTGCTGTCTGGTTGGATCCATTTTATCAGAAGTTCTCTGAGTTGGGTGAAGGCTTCTCGAGGATTGTCGACTGAGTTGTACCTCAGAGATCAAAATCTCTGTCTGTATGTCTTTTCAGAGATGTCATACCTTTTCAGGATTTCGCTTTTCACCAGGTCATAGTTTTCTGATTGTGCAGTGTCTATACTGCTGTAGGCAAGTTGGGCTTTCCCTGTCAGGTAGGGTACCAGTCTGATGGTCCATTGCTGCTTTGGCATTGGCAGGCTGTGGCAACTCTTTCAAAAGTTGTTAGGTATGCCTCAATATCATCTGAGGGACACAACTTTGTAAGTTTAATGTCTTTTAAGTTGCTTGCATTTTGTTGCTCATCTGGGTCTCTGCTGGATCCTCATTTGCCTTTGATAGTTTGCAAGGCATCCACCATCACTGCTCCCATCGCTGCATCTCTTCTCTCCTCTACTGCTCCTGTCACTGCATCTCTTCTCTCCTCTGTGCTTTTAAACATTGAATCTCTGCTTCTCAGTCTCTTTTTGTTGTATAGACCACCATTTGAAAAAGTCCATCAGGCTTTCAGGTTCTGGCACTGCCTGTTCTTTTTCCATAAATTGTGCTGGCTGTACAATCTCAGACTGGACTTCAGTTTCTGCTAGTTTGGCTGCCATTCTCCTGGTACCCACTCCTGAACCTGCTGCTGCAGAATCCATACCTTCCTCTGTGCTTCCCGTACTAGGTCCAGTACCCATGTACAAAACTCCTGTCTTAGGGTATGCATGGCTTAAATCCCACTGCTAACACCATCTGTCATCGAGGCACAGGTCAGGAAGCATAAGAAAAACCAGAAGCAGTTGTAGAATTCACCAAAAATTATTTATTTACACTAGCAGTATCATAAAATAAATAATCTTGTTCATTATAACTTTTTACAAAGGCAAAATAAAGTTGTCCTTCAGTCTCTGTGTCCCTTGTTCTCCTAATCTTTCTTGCAGTTGCAGCTTAGCTCTTTTATAAGTCTTTGCAACCCCCACTTGTGACATGCATCCTGTTTTTGTAAATATCAGGCAGAAGCTGCTGGAATACATTGTGCTTTAAACTTGAGGCCACCTTTTGCAAAAGGCTGGAAGATTTGCACTCAAGTAACCTCTAGAGTTTACAATAGCTTTCTGCAATCATCTCAAAATATAATTACATTCATTTCAACAGTAACACTATATATTTTCTAAATAAAGGGATCCCAATGGCAGTTACATTTCCATGCAATGATTTGCACATATTTTTATATCAGTAGATAGGCAAGGGAAGAAAACACAAACAGCAAGAGAAAACTGAGAGACAGTGAGAGCCAAAGATTTGCAAGATCATCGGGGTGATCAAATCCGAAGTCTCAGAGGAAAATTTGGTTGCGTAACCAGACAGAGAAGAGACAGAAAAGGATAGATCCTTGCATTTAAACACTTTCTCCATAACAAATGGGACAGGGTCCTATTCCACCCTGTCACAATTGGTTATACAGGAAAACAGACCAATTTGACTTCCATAGGACATAACGTAATCTACAGGAAAACACAGGACAAATGCCATGGAGCTACATAGAAAATGCCAAAGCCACCTGGGGCACTGCCCTATATGTGCAGGAGTCATCCAGTGAACTGCTATTGGGCAGGGAATTGAAAATGTATTGGTTTAATTGCTATTAATTTTGTATCCACCGTACAGTATTTGGTTTGATCTTTTATCCTTTGTATTTTATTACCTTGATTTTTTTTTTCCCCATACAGCTTTTGGCCCTTGGCCACTGACTCACACCTGCTTCAGGTGATCTCATGTTCCCCCAACCCCATCCAACACTCACCCCACTGTCAATGCCAGCAGGGATCAACAAGGGGTTCAGAGGGTACTGGCATTGTTATGAATGATAGCTGGTGCTCATAGGGTGTTTTCTTGTTTTCTTCCCTTTTTCCCACCAATCACCCACCCAATGCCAGACAGTGCCTTTTGAGCTACCCACATGGTACACACACCTACAGAGGGCGGCCTTAAGCTCTTTGGCCCACCACAGGGGCGCTAATGTGCAGAACCTTGCATCCAGCCCTCCCTAACTGGCAGCACTGCCACACTGCAGCAACTCCTGGGCTGCTTGGATAGCTCCCAAGTCCTCTCCCAAACTCACGTCACCAGCGTGGGAGGGCAATGAGCTATCCACAGGATGACTAGTTTTGCCTTTTATCTTTAGTGTTTTTATGACTGTACAGCACCTTGCTTATTTATGAAATGTGCTTTAATTAATAAATAATATTGTATAATATTGAACAGGTACTTTTAGATATGTTCAGTTTTATCATCTAATTATATTATGATTTTTCTGTTTTTCATCTGTGTTTGTAGGATATTTGTTATAATTGTATTACTGATATTTGAAAAGTCAATCATATTTTATTCACAAAAAAATGTTTGGGTACATATTATCTGATATAGCATAGCACAGCATAAAAACTACACAATTTCATGAACTGCTGCACAGCATTCTTTACTGTATATATGATAATCACCTTCTACTGCACATCTCTGTAGGCAGTTTAGCATAGTGGTCAAGAGAACTGAGCTGCAAACCTGGAGAACTGGGTTTGAATCATACAGCCACCACTTGCATATTGTGTGACCATAAGCAAGTCATTTAACTTCCCTGTTCTCCCAGGATGCACCTGAAAACAATCCTCAGTTTAGTGTGTATTTCCTGGCCAAAAATTGCAAAATGAATAAAATCTTGTTATAGCCAAAACTGGTTGTACAGCTGCTACTCACAAGGTTGCAGGCAACACTGTATTCCTACTGCAACATGGCAAATGGCTAAAACAAATTTCTAAATACAATTTTCTCTCATCTTATCTCCCCCCCCCCCAGAGTACACAAAGAACTAAGGGCTCCCTTCAAGCTCTGAGGGTGTCTTCCTTTTAAAGACTGCATTGTTGTGTATATTTATATATTTAATCTGACAGTAGTGAAACTGCACAAAACTGATAAGCGGAACTGAGTGGTCAGTAATGACACCACTGAAACTGCTACAACAGGAGACCAAGGACTTCTGTTCCTTCCCACAGCTTTTCTGGTGATACCTTCATTGACCAAAACCCCTAGCAGAAAACCCCGGCCAGAAGCACAAAAACTTAACTTTTCCTTTTACTAAATTATGTGTTATATTGAACAACCCTGACAGCATGGCTTTTGTCTCTCTGGCCCTAGTTAGATAAGAGTGGCAGACCAAAGACTTCAGTTTGTGTCTGCCCTGTCTGCACCAAAAGTTGACAAAAGAGGGAACAGTGATCATATTTCTACAATTATAAGCAAATTGGCAACATCATTTATTGCAAACCAATATGCCTTGCAATGCACTGTGTAAAATACCATGATAAACTTGTGGCTTAGAAATTCACAGTCAGCAGGGATTCCTGTCAAGTGATTAGTTTTGCTCACTGGTCACAAAGTTGCACCCTGCAGAAAAATCACATGCCACATAGCAAGAATAATGTATTAAACAATGATGTATGTTATGATAAAAATACATTTTCAATTTATATTATTGTTAGACCAATAGTGCTCACTGGGACTTAAAGAGGAACAAACATCTGCTCAGAAATCGAAGTGCTACATCAGAAAACCCCAATGTACTAAATCCCCTGGATATAGATATTCTGCTCAAAACTCACTTTTGAGGACATAGCTGCCTTTGCAGCTGCTCTGGCAATGCCCTGCCCTTCCTACTGAGTCTGAATCATTCCTACAACCCCCCACGCTTGATGTTAGCCATGGAACCAGCCATGGCAGACATCAATGAATAGCAACAGTGGAGCAGGCATTCTGATGCTGTAAATGTTGTCCACACTGTTGGTGCCACGCTCCATCCCCATGCAGCTAACTAAGGGAACTTGGTAAGATGAGAGAGCATCATACCAGCAGTGATCATCAACATCTGTGGCATCTTTACTCTGCTGTTGCTTGTCATTGAAGTTTCAAGATTGCATCACTGATGTCAACTGGAAGGGGTTATTCTTAGCAATCAGACTCAGGATGGACAGTGTGGAGCTACCACAGTGGCTTTAAAATCTATTATTTCTTCAAAAGACTTATGAACAAAATATATTTATTCAGTGGGGTTTGTATTTCTGAGCCTTCTGCTTCAGCACTACTTTTTCTGTGCAGACTTCAGTTCCCCTCTAAAGAGCAATTGACACCACTCTGGCCAAAAGTGCTACATTGCAGAATTAGGATAAGCATACCCCCAGTAAATCTCATACCAAAAACTAAATTTCTACATTACTTCATTTTAAAGTTATCAGCTATTTTGTAACCCCGATTTCACAACCTGTTCAAAAAAGCCTGTGTCAGTGAAGAGCTGATGATGATGTAATCTCAGAAACTCACAGTCTAGTACTTCCCATCAGCAAGCATATATGACATGTTTTTCCAAAGCTGTAAAGATCATGTGCAATGGTTTTCACAAGTAAAACAGGCACCACCATTCAATAAACATTGCTTTAAAAAACTATGTGTGCTTCAGGTTTTGTAACAAAGCTGACAACTTTTTGTGGGGTGCCTTTTTGTTGTGGACCTTTTTTCCAGGGTTGCTGGATTCAGAGCCACTGAATGTAGGGCAAAAAAACAAACAAACAAACAAAAAAAAAAACAGCCTGACAGGGAGAAAACATTGGGCTGGCTAAATTAGAAACTCCTAGTAAGTTTTCAAATCAGCATTACCTCTCCCAGCCCCATTGACAAGGAGATGGAATAATTGTTTTAAAGTACCATCCTTAGAAATCACCTCAATTGAATGATAGGTGTTAATGATCTCAGCCTTTCACCACATCATAAACTTGTTCAGTCTGCATCCCTCACAACAGTGTGCTATGACCCAGCACCCCTGAAAAAAAGGACCTCACCAAAAAAGCAGCCCCCAAAATATTGCCAGCTTTGTTACAAAACCTGAAACACACAATTTTTAAAGCAATGTTTATTAAATGGTGCTGCCTGTTTTACTTGTGAAAACCATTGCACATGCTCTTTAGAACTTTGGAGACACTGGTCCTATAAGCTTGCTGACAGGGAGTACTAAACTGTGAGTTCTTGAGATGACATCATCATCAGCTCTTCACTGACACAGGCTTTTTTGAACAGGTAGTGAAATCAGGGTTACAAAATAGCGCATACCTTTAAAATGAAGTAACACAGAAATCTAGTTTTTGGTATGAGATTTTCTGGGGGTATGCTTATTCTAATTCTGCAATGCAGCAGAAGTGGTGTCAGTTGCTTTTTAAGAATTAAATTGATGATTAGCTCATTACAAATATGAAAGCACATAGCTTAAAGCAGCAGTATTTGTTAGTTGGGCAAAACTGTATTTATGCCATTCTAGATTCATTATCGGTGTATTTTTAATTCTCTCAGATATTTTTAAATGAGTGTTTATTACTGAATTATTATACAATGGGGTCAGAGAATGGAGGATTCTGATTGGCTGACTGGCACCTTCCAGCAGTGGTAAATCCTGATATTACCTATGAAAAAGGTGCCAGTCAGTTGCATGTAGAATCCCCCCACTTTGAAATCATTCCGACTCTCCCTGAACACAAATATGAAATCTGCCATGTTGGACCCCGGTAGTTTTCTCCTTTTTTAATGTCTGTTTACCGCCACATACGAGTGCTAAACGCAACATAAGTAAACCTTTTAAAAGCAAGCCCTGAACCCACTTTAACATAAACTTTTTTTTGGTTGTTTTACCAGTACCTCAACTTGTGTAATAGTAACTGCTCCCAGCTTACACCCCCTCACCTCTCGCTCGCTCTCCACTCCCGTTATCTCCAGTGCACTCCCTTCTCTCTCTGTCTCCCATCACTTCAAACTTTAAAAAAAAAAACACAGAACTCACACTTTGCTCCCTCCCTGAATGGAAACCACACTGACCCTGGAACAACAACTTACTTCATATTTTATTAACTGATTTTAATGTTTGATGTTATTATGTTATGATTTTATTTACATGTATTATTGGATTTATAGTTGTTATGATTTTAATGTGTTCAGCACCTTGGTAAGTTGAAAGGCGCTTTATAAATAAACGAATTATTATTATTATTATGACGTGCCACATTCCAACATTGGCCATCTCCCCCTTCAGCTCCATTCATAGTGCCAAAACAGCATCCCTGTAGCAACACATATATCATCTCAATGTATCCATTTCAATACTAAAAAAATGCCTGCCTCCCTGGCAAAATGACAGTCCTTTACCTCAGCTCCAAAATAAAAGCCTGCCTGCCAAAATGAGAGTCATGATTCTGAGCTCCATCTCCCTACCACCACTGGGTCAGGACCATGCTAACACCTATGGCACCAACTCAACTAACCTGTAGTACTTCCAGTCATTCATACAAGGTGCCATTCTGCCATACTTTACAAGGCCAACATCATTTACTTTCTGTGTTCCAAATCTGCTAAACTCCTTACCTTATGCCCTCCATTCTGTAACTAGAATTGGCTCATTTAAAGCAAAGCTCCGCTCCCACCTATCCAGTCTTATAAAGTGCACCTGCACTCAGTAAGCAACCCCCTGCACTTGGCATTCTGAGCCCTTGCCTGGCACTTAAATCCTCAGCTAAGCCTGCAAACTGGTCCTTGCCCTCTCCTTAAATAATCTTTTTCTTTTTTCTGTCTCCTGCCTCTCTGCCCTGCTATCCCCTCCTCTCACTTTGTTTTATCCCATTCCATCCCCACACCGTTTCGCCCTACTCCTTCCCCCTCTATGCTATGGTATCCTCTCCTTTATCCAATACTTCCTAATTTCCTATTACCATTGACAATGGGAACTGGACCTACCTGCGCCCTACCTCTTTTCACCCCTTTCTACCCATCTAATCCACTGTTTTCTCAACCTTACTTGTATGCTCATTATGTTCCTTATCTCGTTACTGATTCATGAGTTTTTAACCATTAGCTACTTGTATCTTGTACCCATGATAACCCAGTAAAATGCTTATGTAAGTCACTTTCTGTCATTTTCTGTTTTGTCTAACTTGACGTGGTACTTTCGCAAACGAGCTCATAGCTTAAAGGTTGTAAATCGAGATTCGAATAAATAAACTATTGCATCTGGCGGAGCAATAAAAAACATAAAAATAATTTAAAATACAAAACAAATTCTATTTATTTTTTTCTCAAGCAAAAAATTGGGGGACATTATATAATCACAATAAACCACTCCAGGGTGTGGGTTATGCAGGGATTTACCCACTTCTTGTGTGGATTTGGTCACTCAGCCTGCAGCCTCATGACAGAACCACACCAGGCATGGGTAAATCCCAGCATAACCCACACCCTGGAGTGGTTTATTGCGTAAGTCATTAATGATTCAAATTAATAAGACAGTCACCACTGTCAATTTTTTACAAATCTTTTTCACTGAGGTTACTTTTTGACTGTACAGACTAGATTCATACTGTAAATAAAGCAGGATGGTGCTAGCACATGTTTCTGATGAAAAAAGCACAGCATCATACCAAGATGTTTATTCATGGTGGGCATTGCAAGCGAGCAGAAGAAATTCAAAACCATGTATCTCAGGTCAGGTATCAAATAAAATGAAAAGAAAATGGATTTATTGAGGGTTTTTTTTGCCAGAAATACAAGTACATTATTACAAAAAAAAAAGATATAATTATTTTTTTTCTACTAATAAATACTCCTGCTTTAACAGAGAATTCTTCTGCCACTGTCACACACAGGTTCTACACATTAGTATACAAGTGTTTTATTTATTCATTTACTTACTTATATTAAATTTGTTTGTTTTTGGTGACTGGGTAACCCCACTGGAACTGGAAATCTTGGTTTTAAGGGTGACCCGGAATTAGTTACAATTAGAAATACAGTCAGTAATTAAACATTGAGTTACAAAGTGCAAAATGGAATTGTATGAAGCATTTGCAAGTTGTTCTAACAGTAGACCAGTATGGCCACACACTCAATCTGGTGTTCCAGCTGGGTCTTGTGGTTGATAACCTCAAGATTGATCAGATCATGTGGTCTGATCACAATACCATGGAGTTTACATTTAGGGCTCCCGCCCCCCGTGGAGATGGTCAGCTTCCACTCTTTAAGGGGCGTGCACCCTGAGGGACTGTTGGTGCTAGCTGACCTGTCTTGGGTTGATGCGGCATGTGCGATGGGCTCTGGAGAGACAGTGGCCACTTGTAACAGGGTGGTCTCCAAGGCTCTGGATGCTCTTGCACCAATTTGTATATGACCCAGATCTTCTCACTTGAGGTCCCCTTGGTTTGATGGGGACCTCAAGGTGATGAAGATCAAGGGTTGGAGTTTGGAGCGTTGCTGGTGGAAGACCCAGCTGGAGGCCGACAGACTGGCCCTATGTGCCCACTACATGGAGTACCGAGGGCAATTTCCCATAAGAAGGCAGAATTTTTGTCCAGGGAAATTGCCGTGGGGAAAAAACAGATCACCTCAGCTATTTCAGACTGTTGACAGGCTTCTGTGTCCTGCTTGTCTGCAGCCGAGAAAAACATTGTCATCCACCTTGTGTGAGGAGTTTGCTCTGTTTTTCTGAGACAGAGTGTCGGCCATCCAGTCGGGGAATCCACCAGGGAGGCATCTGCCTCACAGTGGTTGGTCTTTGGGACTCAGAGGCACTCCGCCTATCTGGGAAGAGTTTAGGCCAGTGGAGGTGTTTGAAGTGACTAGGGTGCTCTCAGAGCTGAAGCACACCTCTTGTGAACTGGACCCAGCCCCAACGTGTTTCTTAATGGGATGTGTTGAGGCTATTGGCCCAGTGTTCACAGGATTTCCAGGTGCTCTATGGTGGAGGGGGTACTCCCTGCAGCTTTGAAAGAAGCACTGGTGAGGCACCTCCTTAAGAAATCTTCCCTTGACCCTGACATCCTGGCAAATTACTGCCCTATCTCCAACCTGCCCTTTTTGGACAAGGCTATTGAGAAGTTAGTGGCACATCAGCTCAAGGATTGCCTGGTGTCTTCGGACATCTATGAGCCATTTCAGTCAGGCTTTTGAGCTAGACACAGCACAGAAACAGCTCTAGTGAGGGTGCATAATGACCTGCTCAAGGCTAGAGACAGAGAAAACAAGTCGGTTCTTGTTATCCCTGATCTCTCCTCAGCATCTGACACTATGGACCACATTGTGCTTCTTGATTGGCTCTGAGTTTTGTGGACTCGCCAGTACTGTCATCAGGTGGTCTGAGTCCTATCTCTCAAACAGGGTGCAGTGGCCAGTGATGGGGAATTTCTCCTCCTGCCCAATGCCCCTGTCTTGTGGAGTGCCACAGGGCTCGATCTTGTTACCAATGCTGTTCGCAGTGTACATGCTGCCCCTGGGCAAGATCATTCAACAGTACAGTGTGGAGTTTCACTGTTATGCAGAGGATACTCAGCTGTACTTGTCTTTTGCCCCTGGAACATCAGGTGCAGTTGATGTGCTTAATGACTGTCTGGCAAAAATCAGCCACTGAATGGCTTCCAGCTGGCTGAGACTTAACTCGGCTAAGACGGAGGTACTGTTGATCGAGCCTGGTCAAAAACATGATGAGCCCCCACCTGGGGCTGACTCAGGGCTTTTCCTGGGTTCTGCTCCATTGGTGGCTGCCCTGAGGGTGCAAAATCTGGGCGTGATCCTTGACAACAGATTGACTCTCGAAGATCAGGAGTCATCTGTTGTCAGCAGAGTTGTTTTTATAATTTGCGGAACATTGTCTGGATTAAGCCCCTCATTCTGCCCAAGGACCTGCTGACAGTAGTGCATGCTTTTGTGACCTCCAGACTGGACTACTGCAACTCTCTATACTTTGGGGTCATGGCAGGGACTCTCCACAGACTTCAGCTAGTGCAGAACATGACAGCCCAGTTGCTGACTGGGCTTTTGAGGTTCAGTCATGCAACTCCGGTCTGTACGCTCTGCACTGGCTGCCGGTCAGGTGGAGGGTCCTTTTCAAAGTGGGTCTTCTCACCTTTAAGGCCCTATATGGATTGGGTCCTGGTTACCTGTCAGAACTCCTGACACCAGTGACCTCTGCTCGCTCCCTCCACTCCACCTGGAGGGGCCTCCTGGACATTTCCAGGGTTCAGCTCAAGACCTCAGGAGATTGTACATTTAGTGTCTCTGGGCCGACCCTGTGGAACTCGTTACCACCTTCTGTCTGGGAAGCTCCCTGAGTTGAGGTCTTCAAGCAGAGGCTGAAGGCTCACCTTTTTGCCATGGCCTTTTCAGTTACTTGATGAAAAACCTTTTGCTAGTCCCTGCCGTGATAATCTGCCCCTCCCCTTTTTACTCTGTTTTAATCTGCTATACTTCATACTTAGCATTTTTATTGTTTTTATATTTATGTTGTTTTTGTGTCCTGTTTCAACTATTGTTAGGCACCCAGATCCTCTGGGATTGGGCGCCCCTATAAATAAAATTGCCTTGCCTAGACAAGAATTCCAGGTTATACAGTTTGTAACAAAATTAGTCACGGAACATAATTTATCTTTAAAGCATTTCAGAATTTGTAAGTGGGAATAACAGCATGAGTACATTTTTATGCACACTGAATGGGAAAAGCCTCTGCTACCACGCTAGATCATGTTTCCTTACTTTCCGATGGAGTCATATGCATCTCCAGGATGTAAGCTTTCCTAGATTAATGGTCTCAACAACAGAAGAAAATGCATCCATTCTTTGAGGTAAGAATATATATTTAATTAGTAATAATTAAAGGAAACTGTTTTAACACTCATTTTATGGGACATGAATAAGAACCTCCTTATTAACCAAGTGACAGCCCTGGCATCATCTCTAGAGCTCATGTTATCATAACAACATATCACCACTCTACTTTTTTAAAGACAGTTTTGTTTCCTCAGTTTAACTGTCCTCTGTTTCCAATGAACTACACGTCTAAATGTTTCCACAGAGAAGTTAACCAGTCAACAGGAAATAAGTCCACATGATAGGTCAGCTGGAAGGAGGTCCACATGATAGGTCAAGAGCCTCAGCCTCAAAAGGGTGCTTTGGAGAGGAGAGCCACATTTTGCTGTTAATGTGTCAGGGTAGGAGACTTAATTTTTTTCCTACAAACTTTTTTACTTTCTCCAGGTTCATGGACTTTAAAGACTAATTGCTGGTCTTCATTAAATGGTTTCATCCCTGGATATTTTATATTGATATTTATGGACTTCCTGCATGGTTGTGTGCTGCATATGGCCATTTTGTTTCTCTGTGGATAGTAGAATAACATTTATCAATCCCCTAATGCTGTAACTCAGGACAAAGATCTGTATTATGTCATAATTACTGTTACTTCATCCTATACTTTGTACCAAGGATGCTGACTGCACATGTTCTTTGATATAATGAATAAACACAAACTTAAAAAGAGCAAGAACATCCATATGATAGATCAGCAGGCAGCAAGTCCCCAAGTTCCTTTCACAAACACCAGGGAACAGAACTAATGAAGAACTACCAGTAAGCATGGACTCCTCTGTTTTCTCCTTTATCCCGTCCACTATGGGAGATTTTGCATTTGATAGCACACACGTGCCAGAAGGCATGAAAAGTTTGGTATAGCTGTAAATTAACTACAGCTCTCTCTGGCTGGCCTGGTGGCGCCGAGGCCTAGGGCGCTGGACACCTTCCCTCTCACTATGCCGATGATCCGTGTTCAGGAATGAGCACGGGCCATGGTGGGTCAGCAGGGGAGGAGAAGGATTGAGCGTGTGAGGGACTGCTCTCCTTCGCTGGGGAAGGGGGACACCAGTAGTTGGTGTTTGACTGACCCCCAGCAGCAGCTGGGGGACAGGGCACTGACACTTTAGAAAGGGGGAGGAAAGGAGGCAGACACTTGGAGGAGCATGTGCAGACACATGCATGCTCTCTTCATAGGGTGTTATTGCACGCTTCCTCTCCTATGGGGAGAAAATGGTGGAGAAAAGTATCCTGAGCACAGCAGGATGAGAGTCGATCCCCGCAGGCCCCGCTCCCATAAATGGCAGTAACCTCTGCACTGGATCCATTCTGGCGGGTTGAGGATTCCCCGCTGCCCCGCCATGGGGGGCAAGCCATGGAGGAAGCAGACGGTAAGTTGCGAGCGGAGGATGTGGCTGGGGGATCAGGCTGGATGGTGTGCCACCTTAGGGAGAAAAGAAACTAACTGCAAAAATATCCTACCGCATCTACGTTTCTTCACACATTGTTACCCTTAATGTTCGTCTGGCACCTAGTCATGCAGTCTTCATAAAGTTGCACTACAACCTACTTGTCAAAAATGTCCAGTGCACTTGCTTCAATCCTCCTTAGTCTACATTATTTCCACAGCTGTCACCTAATCTACCTTGCTGTCCTTTAATGCTACAGCTATGTTTGTGGTTAACTAGTACTGTCCATTACTTGCCAGAATAGCACTTACTGTAAAATGCAATATGCTACTGATGTGCTGCATCTCTTGTATCCATTTTGCATTTGCTCACACTTTTGTGTACAAACTGCTCTTGATGGTTCATTTATGAAGAGATGTTGCTCTAATTTTCATGTTTGCTGAATTTCTGACACCGTCGCTATTGTATTTTTCTTTATTGTATGTATGCCTGATCAATTTTATTGTATATTTCTTTACTGTAAGTATGTATGCCTGTTTAATTGTTGTAACCTCCCAGGCCATGCCTGAAAATAGTCACTCTCGTGTCTAGTGTGCCTACCCAGTAAAAAAAAAAAAAATGAAATAAATAATAAGAGGACTTATGCTAGAACTGCATTGGTAAATAAACTACATATCCAAAAGGATAATAAATTGAACTCAGGTGACATAAAATAATCTGCATATGAGGATTGTAGATGTCCAAGAAAGAGATCAGGCACAAGACTGGAAATACCTGAGGTAATCTACCCATTTATCGCCACAAATCCAGCATTTGGCTACAAAATGTACTCTCTGTATAACATCTACCACTACAGTGGCACTCAAAAAGAAAATTCTGGGATTGCACTAAAGCATACAGCACACCATTTGTTTCTTCTTCATTACACTGATGCTGATGTGAAAACAAATCACTTGTTGAAAAAAAAAACAAGCTTACATGTGTTCATCTGCATATTTTTTTAGGTAACTATTTAAAAAAATACATATAAAAGTTCTGGTATTGCCTTCAAATTGATGGCCCATTCATTTTAGAGAACGGCCCAACGACTTCACATTTGGCTGCAAAAAATTGTGTCAGTGGTCTTTTTTTGTCATGGTGGCAGAAGATGAAAGCAGTGGTGAATGCTATGGTGAAGTGTTTGACCTTTGCCTTTTTTTTTTTTATTCATGCCCTAACCAAGAAGAATAGACGTTCAGCAAACTGACGTATGGTACAGAGATTCAGGGAAATAAATTATCCATTCAAAATGCAAAATAAGTATACAATATACGTAACAATCTGACTATTCATATAAATAAGGTATTTTACCAACAATCTGACCCATGTGAAAAATAAATACTGTTATTCTGTTATTGACCCAATGCGTCAATAATAGCATTTCTTTGTCACTTGCTTACATCATACCATGAGAGAACTGTCAATCAAGTTGACCAACATTTCATTTAAACTAGTCCCATGACTTTCTACAACTGTTGCATCCAATAGCAAGCTAGCTTCTAAAATGAAAACCCCTCACCGAAGCCATCATTTTCCCCCACTTCTCTCCAGTGTACATAAATTAGTAGCTTTTAATTCTAACTGGACTTCCACAAAATTTCATTGCAGTGATCTACTGGCACTATCTTCTCTCCCCTCCCCTCCCCATGCGTCCCTTTCTGTCAAGAAAAGAAAGGGTTCATCATCATTCACAGGGAAGCTGTAAATCAGAGTGCAAGCTACAGAAAACCGATGGACGCTGTTCACACTCACTTGGGACTACACACAAAGAAGCTGCAACTCTTGACTTCAATCTACTGCCTAAGGCACTAATCAACATTTACAAAGGGGGAAACAGAAGTACAGACCTTTTGATGATACTCTGGGGAGGGACCTCAGGGGCGCCTCCAGCCTGCACAGCACTTACGGTGTAGGGAGAAGGAAATTCAGTCTGTAGCACAGAGAAATCAGTCTCTCACACACACACACACACACACACATATACTTACATACACACACACTACACTGACTATCGTATACACAAAACATACAATGGCCTGTGTTTAAATATGCCATTTATTTTTATTTGTGAGGCAGCAGGACTTTCATAATTCATGAATGGCTTCGCCACTCATGAGTTATGGTCCCGCCTCCTCACTCATGGAAATAAAAGGCAAATTTGAACACAGGCCATTGTATACACTGCACCCTGTATACCTGCAGACTGGTACTGTGCTGCCTAGATTTAAGTCAGGAGCTGCAGCGTCTGTATGTGTGGTCTCCAAGCAAGCGCCGAACAGTGGCTCATACTTCTAGTTGCAGCTTCTCTGTGAATGATTGCAAACTGTGATCAACCAGGCGGCCTTTTTTTTCTTTCAAGTGATACTTGAGTGGGGGGAGAGAAAACAGCACCAGTATATCACAACAGTAAAAGGACTGGTTACCCTTCACTTCCTGGTTGTTGCTATGGCCAAGGTTTCAGGCCACACCAAGGCAGTATGAAAACAAGCATTTGTCAATGCCGAATGTTTGCTTGCTGGCATTGGCAGTGGTAGTGTAGAAGTTACAGAGCTGCATAATAGTAATGGCAGTGAAGTATTGAACTGAAGCCAACCCCACCACCACCCTGCAGAGAGTGACAGGCATTGGGGTGTGCCTTTGGGTCGTCAGGCATAATGGCCATGCCATTTCAGTACACCCCACCCTGCAGACACTGGCAAGTGTCACGTGTTCTTTGGGGTCTTTGGTCCTATCACTTCCATTCCATTAGGAAATACAGTGAGGTGGGTGTGATATAGGAGAATGGGGTGAACTTTGGGCTGAAGAGTCCAAGGCATACCTCGATGCTTCTCACTGGCTGCAGGGTGTGGAATGGTATGAGCATTACAGGCAAGAATCCCAGTCACATCCCTGATGCCTGTCATTCTCTCTACAGGGTTGGGCGTTATGGTTGGAAACCCTAATACCTCAGGCATTCGTTGGTATTTTCACTCCAAATGTTCAACATGGTTTTGTGACCCCACCTCATGAACAGGGGAATATCAGTTTCTTAGCAGCTGCTTATGCACAGCGACTACAGCATTTAGCTTTTACAGGTGCAAAAACATTCGAACAGGATGTAAAAATGACAGCTGTACTGTTCATGGGGAGGTGTAAAAAATGGCAATGTTGCAAATCTGCAGTAAAAATATTTAAAAAAATGGTGAAGTCACGAGCGTACATAGAAACTGTGCAACGCACACCCGTAATATAATTAGGTTGGGGATTTTTTTACAGCAGATTGTCAACTCAGGCATTTTGGTGCCTCTGATCATGAACAGTGTCACTGTGATTTTCTTTATCTGTCCCGAACAATGATTTCCCACAGCGACCACGCATCTCTGCGCTGAAAGTGTGAAAACACACTTCGGCCATGTTGTGAAAAATGACAGCTGTACTGTAAATAAGGCAGTGTGGAAAAATGCCACTGGTGAAAATCTGGACTTAAAATATTACAAAGTCATGAACTTATGAGGGTGGAAACTCGCAGAATGCTCACTCATAACACAGTCATTTATGGACTTTTGTCACCAAATTTTCAACATAGCCATTTCAAGACCTCTGCTCATGAACAGTGTAACTGTGATTTTCTTACTCTGTCCCAAACATTGCTTTCGCACACCAACAGCACCATTGTGCGCTACATGTGCGAAAACACATTTTGGGTGGCATATGAAAAATGGCAGCTGTACTGTTCATAAGGAAGTGTAATAAAATAGCAATGTTGAAAATCTGGAGTGAAAATATTAAATTTGCAAACTTATGAGCATGCGTAGGAACTGTGCAACACACACACTCGTTAAACAGTAATTTTTAGGAATGGTTTCACCAAATTTTCAACATAGCCATTTTAAGACCTCTGCTCATGAACAGTGTCACTGTGATTTTCTTAATTTGTCCCGTACATTGATTTAGCACACCGACTGCACCATTGTGCGCTACATGGGGGGGAAACACGTTTTGGGTGAGATGTGAAAAATGACAGCTGTACTACTTATAAGAAGGTGTGGTAAAATGGCAATGTTGAAAATCTGGAGTGAAAATATTGAAAATTTATGAACTTACGGCGTCGTAGGAACTGCATGATATGCTCTTAAAACAATTCGTTTTTGAAATTTTCTGAAATTTTCAAAATAGGCTCTTGAGAGCCCACCTTATGAACACTGGCAGTGTCATTTCGTTAATTGGTCCTGAAAGGTGATTTCGTGCAGTGACTGCGAAATCACCCTTGAGCAAATAATGCCATGACAGTGACATCATTCATGAAGGGGTCCCAAAAACCCATGTTGAAAATTTGGTGCAAAAATTCAAAAATACCTGAGATATGCAACAAAGTTGAAACCCCTATCTAGCCCATTATACAGCTTACGGCATTTCCTCAGTTCTGATCGGCTTTGAAGAGTGCAGAGGTGTTCCCCGTCCACCAAGATCGTCGCATCGAGGTCCAAAGGTAAGTATGGGTGAGTGGGGTGTGGGAGGCAGGGTGCGTAGTGGGTGGTGCGGGTTGTGGGAGGGCCAGGGAGACTACATGGGACCGTTTTTTCTTTACAGGTGTTCTTTTTGTTTCCAATGATGACGCAGGACGTTTGCCACACTGGGGTGGGCTCCCAGCACGGCACAAGGATGGTTGGGGAGGCATTCAGCCGATGGGGATTGGGCACCCCGTTACCCAAAGCATCGACTGCCATGCTGGGTGGGCTCCAGTGTGGCACCCAATACTCAGGGGTGAGGACAGTGGAGCCGACAGAGTTGGCACCCCTGTCGGCTATATCATGAGTTGCCACGCTGGGGTGGGCACCCAGCGTGGCATTCCAAACTTTGGGGCCGGGGAGTGCAGCACAGCCGATGGGGATTGGGACCCCCCCCGGCTATACAATGCGTGCATGCGGGGGGCACGCCGCCTGCGTGTGCATGTGTGTGTGTGGGGGAAGCTGCACATGGGCAAATGATATCTTATCACTGCTCACTGAAGCGTAGCTCCCCCTTTGAACTGTATGCCACTGCATTTTGAAGCTTGTCATAGACAGCTCCAGCATGCATTGGCTTACAGGGGCCGTGCCTGCCAACACACTGACTGAATTAGAAGAGGGGGTGACACACCTCTGAAATCTCGGATGATGGCACTATGTTTCTTGCACATGCGTGCAAGCAAACATAAACATAATAAATGTATCTTAATTTTAATCGTTTTTTTTTTTTTTGTGCGTACATATGTGATGTATGAATGATGGATCCACTCACTGTAGATCAAGGGAGGATGTGAAATGGTGCAGGTACATGGGGGGTGAACAAAGTGGTAGACAGTAAGCCCTACCAGAGCTTCAGGCTGATGTAGCACAGCTGGACTAAGGCAAGGGAGGATGTGAAATGGTACAGGTACATGGGGGAGGTGAACAAAGTGGTAGACAGTAAGCCCTACCAGAGTTTCAGGCTGATGTTGCACAGCTGGACTAAGGCACAAGCACCCACGGCATGTTCTTATAGTCCCCATTTATATGTCCATTTACATTCTTACAGCGCTGATTGCCTAACTGAGCCAATTATGTAAAACATATACTAAAATGTCAGGTTTATTTCAGGTGACCAGGATCGTAGTGGGGAGAGGGGGCAAGTGAAACAATGTCCTGAGAATGTGCTTAAACTTATTAACCGTTGCTGTGCCACAGAGTGATACACCGGTCCAGAATCCCTATACGTTCAAATTCTGTTTGCAGCCTAAAGGTGCTTAGGTGGATTGGCATTTACATTACTCAGCGGCAAATCTTTTCAAACTTTTGTGATCATCAGTTAAGATATAACCACTAACTGATGACAGACACTAGGGGCATGAAACTGTGCTACCAGCAAAGTTGCATTTGCAAAGCCCTGAATATTTATCTGTTGGTAATGAAATAAAACTGTCAGCTGATAACATTCAGCCACTGTCCATTGCACAGAATAGACATCTCACTGATAGATCTGGAGCAAAGGGACATGCACTCAATAACACCACTACAGCTCCAGACACTGAAGAAAGAAGTTCATGCATTTTTCATGGCTGTTAACTTTTTCAGCATTTTAAAACAGTTACTTAGCATCTGCACTAAGATGTTACCGTCGCTGAACTGAATTGTGACACCAGAATCCCTACGATCAACATTTGTCAGCAAAAGTGAATTGAAAAATCAATAGCTGCATAAAATGTTAAGTGACATGAGTCAATAACAACATATCTGCACGTAATACTTGGCTTAAAATTTGAAGCACCACCATATTCCACTTCCACAGCGTCAAACAAGGATGCCATTTATAATTCAGCTAATGTCAAGCAGTTTCGAGCCATAAAAGAATTACTGTATCAGTATGGTGGCAGGAATGGGACCAGGAAATTATGAAATAAAATGCAACAGCACCCCAGTCGGCCATATGTTGTGTGGGTGGAGGGAGTGCATGAGCACCCAGGGGTGGGCTGTTAGGCGGCTTCAGATTCACCAGAGGAAAGGGTGGATTCAATTGTGAGCTACGGTTGAATTTGTGTTTTCTTTTTCTATACCTAATTTTTGCTATTTTGTTAGGGCACATGTCCAGTCCTAAGATTTTTAGGGTCACAAGGTGATGTGACTTCATTGAGCATCTGATTTGAGAAAGAGCTGTGTGATTCTATCTAAATGCCAGCTCACGGCAATTCAGAGAAAAAAAAAATATTTTGAAGCTGCATTACCAGACTGTGTGTGCAGTTTAGTGAATTACCACACAGGGGTGTGTATATGACAGCACTAAAAGGCGCATTAAAGTGCTTCAGTCATGAAAACCTCCCCACTGGCTGCTGCTGAAATGCATAGCAGTATGTTTCTCCTTGCTGCATTCTGGCTGTTCTTTGCTTCAGCTGCAGGTAGTACAATGCACGCTCAAGTTCGTTTGCATAGGTTTTAGCGAAGAGTTCACATTGACAGAGTCTAGTAAGAGAAAACTCTTGGAATTACACATACAACGAAGTCTGAGTTTTCATCAAATGCTGAGGTATTTTTTTCTGGAGGATTAGAACCCATGGAGTTCATGAAGGTGTGCTTTGGAGAGCTGTCGTGTGTAAGGACTGTTAGGCACCCACACATTTTGGTGGTCCTGCTGTGGCAGGGAACAGTTTATTAAAGTAATGATGGGTAGCTTCTCTCTCTAAGCTAGACAAGACTACACCATCCTATCAGGTAACCGACACAGTTGATCTGTGTGTGTGGGGGGGTGGGGAGCTGCTCACTGAAGCATAGCTCCCTCTTTCAACTGTATGCCACTGCATTTTCAACTGCTGTCATAGACAGCTCCAGCAGTGATTGGAGAACTGTGACCACGCCTGCAAACACACTGACTGAATTGGAAGATGCTGACACACCTCTGAAAAACTCAGATGATGGCACTATGTTTCTTGCACATGTGTGCAAGCAAACATAATGAGGTTTATGATTACGCTCAGGAATGTTCACAGCGACATTTGCAGGCAGAAAAAAATGTGGGAGTCCATCAAATCTTCTCTGTTCTAACTAGACCTACAACAGCCAATTATATAGCCACTTGTGTAGGATGGTGCAAAGCTGGTTAACAGACCCCCCAAAAAAACTAGTACCACACTGCCCACTGTGACACCAATTCAAATTTGTTTTTTCAGCCAGTAGGCATGGTCACTCTGACATGCCTGTGAAAGCCCCTATAACAGTCACTGAAGATCAGAAAGGTAGTCTAGATCCATCAGATCCACCCTCACCTCCCGAATAATGTGGTGCAGTTTCCATTTATCAGACTATCTTGACATGATGGCTGCCCTGATAGCCCAGTGGCAGCATGGTACAATGCCATGCAGGTGACCCGAGTTGGTGAGTGAGCTCGGTTGCCACGGTGGGAATTTGGCCTGACTACAGCAGCTGTCACTCAGCAGTGCTCTGCGGTTGGGAAGGGACAGAATCGAGCACTCAGTGCTGCAGTGACCCCAGCTGGGGGAGCTTAGTCCCTCTGTAGGATGTCACTGCATGCATCCAAGGTCCTATACAGCTACACACACACACCAAGAGAAGGAGGGAGGGTGGGGAGAAAACCCATTTACCATCTATACAACAGCCTGGGTTCTTACACTCCCACAGTTCTAGTGTCTACCAGACACTGGATCCTAGCCCACATAGTCTGCTGCCAGGGGGGCCCCTCTCACTGGAGTCCCTATCACAGAAGAAAATGCCATGAAGACATTAGGGTGGCATTGGACCCAAGGAGACTGTGGGTCAATGGGCTAGAATGCTATATCCCTTAGGGCCAGGGTACATCCTGGAATGACAAACACGGCCAGGGAGAAAAAGCTTTAAAGGGGAGAAAAAAGAATCCTTTGAAACGTAAAGAACTAGATGATAATCTGATTCTTAGTAACTGAATTAAATTAGGTTTTGCAATCCACTGGCCCAACTGGTGTACTTATTTAAATATTACCTTCTGCAATACAAGTCAACACAGTTAGCTAATGAAAATGTAACTAGTCTGCTATAAAACCTACCAGCATTTGGTTAGTGGGCAGGTACAGTGTAGGCCACTTATAATAGATGGCCTTATAGTGGACACCTACTTTTAGCGGATGAGTCTGTTTTGCTGAAAGCCATCTGTATACTTCACAACGCATTTTGTTTAGTTTATATCATTCCTGCCAGCCCACCTATATCGGATGATAGTTGTCCATGCTAAGAGCCTTCTGCCTGTGCTCACAATGTTTCTCGATGTTTGTGGCAGTCACTTTCACTTTGCTGTGCAAGCCGTGTTTTGCATCCAGGTTCTAACAGCTGATTGTGACATTCTAATTCTCTAACTAGCTGAAAGTATAAAGAGGATGTCCCTGATTTGAAAGGCAGAGTAATGTTTCAAACAGGAATTAGGAGTTGTACAAGAAATCCACTTTTACCTTATATTTCCAACCTTGTAACTGGGCAAGGACTTCAAAGGGAAAAGACCCACAAAGGTGGAGAGTGGGCAGAATTAGGAAGGAGATTCAGTATTTTGAAGCTGTGATAGGTGGAGGAGGGGCATGCCCCCAAAAGCCCTCTCACAGCTCAGACCAATACCAAAATGTTTGCATGTTTTGCAAGCAAACATAAAAAGGACATCTTACAAGACAGTAGAACAAGGGCACTCTGAAACAGAATAAAGAGGTACATGTGATGCTCTAGTAGTGCTCTACTCTAAGGTGGTGAAGAGAGATGAACGAGGCACCAGAGGTCTGAATTATTTTTCGGATAGGATAACTGCTATCCGGACAAGGAGAGGCAGGAGTCGACTTAGTAATTTTAAATGCCCGCAGGACGGGCGTTTTATTTGGAATGGAACCAAGAGGGTAGACAGACACAGTCACAAGAAGGAGTAGGTATGCCCAATACACAATAGGGCAAATTATAACAAGGATAACTGAAACACTTTCGATCTACCACTTTTATGGTTACCTCTACAAATATAAACTGCAGGCCTACTGCCACTCTTATTCTAGTACTAGTTTATACTGTACTCTATACTCTAACAAGAACCCAGTCTTAGGCTACTCAGCACTACATTAGGGTGATCAGCATCATACATCTACAAAGAGTCCAGAATTTTACAAAGGTCCAGAGATCCAGCGTCTTCGTGTACACCATCGTTCTCCGTTGGTAGCTACAAGGGAAATAAAACAGAACTGTGGAACCCTAATCTCAATTCCCAGCAAGGACCTAGATAAGGCCACTGGGTTGGTGAGAGGTTTGGTAAACAGACCATATATCTTCGCCAAAAACCCACTCTCTCCAAGGCTGCTGGAATGTAGAACCAAAGCAACTGGTTCCTGAAATAACACACACTGAAGCAAGAGGTTCCTCGGCCAAAACCCACTTCTAGGGTTGCCAAGGATGAAGAAAGACCAAGATCTGCGTGGCGATGAATCCAATGGAGGACTACCACGATCTGACTGATGCTGCAGCACTCCAAGGGCCAGCTGGACTCGGAAGGAACTCTGACAGGACCAGGAACCATAGGAATCTGAAGAGATGATGGTTGAATCTGCAATCCTCAGGTCAGGAACTAACACAAAACAAAGAAACGGCAGACACGTCCCGGACTGGGCTTCGACGGACTCGACTTTCGGCGAACAACCAGGTGGGGCGCAGAACAGGTTCTCCAAGATGAGCTCTCTCTCTTCTGTAGAGGGCGACCAACTTTGGGACATCTGGAACAGAAACCAAGCGGAGGCGGCACTGCGCAGCTGTCGTGATGCGTTTAGCGGGGCCGGTACTTTCAAGCTGTGAAAACAAGAAAACGGCAAATGACTGGTACAACTGAAGATCGACTTCACCGCGGACGACACGAACGGACCAGATAAGTTGATGGAGGATCTTCCTGGAGTGAAGAATGCTGGAAGGATGTCTTCTTCTGAGTAGAGACTGATTCTGAGCACGTGGTGTAACAGACCACACTAGGAGAGTGCAGTGTGGTAGAAGACTGAGACTGTCTTCATACAGTAGTAAACATATAACTGAAGAATGCCCAAAGAACTGTGGAATAGTACAATAATTTGCCGGGGAGGGCAAATTATAACTTCAGGGGTAATTGTTACTGATAAGGGCCAATGTCCAGATGCTTAGAGCAATAGTTCAGGTACTTGGACCAATAGTTCAGGTACTTCAGACAATAGTTCAGGTACTTAGGACAATAGTTCAGGTACTTAGGGCAATAGTTCAGGTACTTCGGGCAATAGTTCAGGTACTTAGGGCAATAGTTCAGGTACTGGGCAATAGTTCAGCATAAGCAGTACAGTAATCACAGTAGTTTCCAGTATAGGCAATTAGAACACTCTCAAATGAACCCCTGTTTCTATAGGTAGGGTATTCTGGGATAGGATCCCTTACATGACGTTGTGGCGGGGCCTCCTTTAGTACCACTAGGCTGGATTGCCCTATTCTGCTAGGCAGGGCCTCCTTTGGACCTGGCTTTACCTTCGGCCCTAATGCCTACCATTACCTCGGGCCCAAGCCCCATGTTGGAGCCTGCCTTATTCCACTAGGCTGGGGCCTCCCTTTAGACCAGGCTTTACCTCAGGCCTAATGCCCTACCATTACCTCGGGCCTGAAGCCCTATGTTAGCTTGAGCCTGCCTTATTCCACTAGGCTGGGGCCTTCCCTTAGTACCACTAGGCTGGCTTGCCCTATTCCACTAGGCCGGGGCCTCCCTGTAGTATCACTAGGCTGGCTTGCCCTATTCCACTAGGCCGGGGCCTCCCTATAGTACCACTAGGCTGGCTTGCCCTATTCCGCTAGGCCGGGGCCTCCCTTTAGTACCACTAGGCTGGCTTGCCCTATTCTGCTAGACTGGGGCCTCCCTTTAGTACCACTAGGCTGGCTTGCCCTATTCCACTAGGCCGGGGCCTCCCCGTAGTACCACTAGGCTGGTTTCTGCCCTATTCCGCTAGGCCGGGGCCTCCCTTTAGTACCCCTAGGCTGGCTTGCACTATTACACTAGGCCGGGGCCTCCCTGTAGTACCACTTGGCTGGCTTGCCCTATTACGCTAGGCCGGGGCCTCCCTGTAGTACCAGGCTTTACCTCGGGCCTGAAGCCCTATGTCAGCTTGAGCCTGGAGCCCCTCGTTGCATTGGGCCTGGTGCCCCAATTTACAATGGGTCTGATGCCCCTCAACACTTTGGGCCGAATGCCCCACTTCCCAATGGGCCTAATGCCCTACTTTATAATTGGGCCGGAATTGCCCTTTTAAATGATGTTGCCCTTTTAAATCTTTCAGCTCACTGAGAGCTGCTGTCATTTATATTGCGAAAACCCGCCTCCGTTCTGCCCCTAATGAATATGCATAGGCCTTTAAAATGGCCTTAATACACTGGCCCCTCCCCATGGGCGTCGCTAGCTCCACCTCCCTTATGAATATTAAAATTGCGGGTCCTAATGACCCGATGCTCCCTGCAGCACTCGGCCATCTTTCTTAAGTGCCTAATGCACTTTTAAACAAAACACAGTCTTCCCCCCCCCCCTTAGGATACAGGCGATCAGCACAACGTGTGCTGCCGCCGACTCACCACTCTGCAGGGAGTTCTTGGCTGCTCTGGGAGGTGGGAGGTGAGCTGCAGTGGGAGGGAATCTCGCAGGCAGAGAGAGGGACGACTCCAAAGGGCCTCCGATGGCCAAGGAAGATGCAGCTTGCTTGCTGCCGACGTGGGACCAAATTAAAACTTTTAAAATGCCTCGGGGCTTAAATAAACAATCGGAGGGCAAAACAAATAACCGGAGGGCTTTTAAGCCCTAGAAACACAGGGAAAATGGGCATTTTTTTCTTCTTGGTGCCCCGATGGCACCACCGACTATGGAGTACAGCAGCAGGAGGGAGTCTTCAGGCAGTGGAGGCACAGCAGGCACACAGCTAAGTCCTCAGGGATGGCTTCAATCCCCAGGTAAGCCCTTTCCTTATCCCTTCAACTTACTGTGTCCTTTCTCCTCAACAGCTGCCCAAGAACTGACTAACTGAACTGTTTTAGAATTAATTTCAAAGTTAAACTTACTGGGTTCTAGAATGGTTGGATTGGAATGCTGTGCATGATCTATCTTTTTACCAGGATTTAAGTGCACAAGGCACTTTTTCTATTATTTACAGTGTTTTGTGTGTGTAGGGAGGTGACTTTATGTCTAGGGGCCCCTTCGTACAGTACCCTGCTGCCTACTCCAAGCACCTGTGTATTCTGTATTTATTTAATTTAATTTTGATTTTCTGTAATGTCCACCTTTGGGGCATTACATACAGTATAAGTCAAAGACTTAACCATAACATGCACTGCTACTTTAGAAGATCCCAAGGCATCTAGCTTCACCTGAGCTCTTGTCTTCTAGGTTTGCAAGGAAAGACAGAGCAAGGAACATTATCAGAGCAAGGAAAAAGATTAAGGCTTATTTTGGCTAGGCAGATTTACTGTGTGATACCATTTTCTTTTGTACTCACAGTGTCTGTTACTGTTGTTTGCTAACATTTTACTGCTTTATTGTTCTCTGATTCAAACTGCTGTTGCAGGGTATACTTTCTGTTGCATTATTACAGGGTGTGCCTACAGGTTTATGACTGTTTTGTGCTTACAGATTACTGTTGTAATCTTCTCTGATTCAAATTGTTTTTTGCAAGGTATATCTTCCGTTATGGTTTAATTTTTCTCTGCAGCAAAGTGTTTTTTGCAGGGTATATCTTCTGTAAAATTGTTACAGGTGGCGCTTTACAGGTTTTACAATTTTATCTATTATTAGGATAAGCTTTCAGGGCTACTGCATTTGTTGTTGGCTGATTGTTTCTGCTCTTACATCCTTGTTTCTTTCTTCTGTGGTTCTTCTTTTTCAGCAGGGAAAGGGCCCAGCCACCCACCCCCATCCCCAACCACCCCATGCTACACTCCTTTTATAGAGTAGCACAGTCGTGACATTTCCTGTAGCAAAGCAGGAAGGGGAGGATCACAGGTGTATCCACACAGTGACCTCACTTACAGGGGCACAAGTAATTTAACTTGTTATAACAAGTTATACAAAAACAAACAAAACAAAAATCAAACTTTTGATTTCATTTTCCACCTTCTAATTTCTTAGACCAGGTTATAAACCTGGCAACTCATCTGGAATGGATATTATTAACTGCAGGTACTGCGGGACACTTTTCAAAAGGGCAGTTATACAGGATTTAGGCTGCTGTCCTACATGCTGGACCATTGGAGATCTAAGGGCTTAGCTCCAGGCAGCATGGGCAGAGATTGTGTGCCTCAAATCGCATATTCAAGAGGGAATATAAGAACTGCCTGCCATTTCCCCAACATCCAACTGAAGCACCACAACCTCAGAAGGTAGTTGGTCTGGGAGGCTGGCAGGTGGTTAGGAAGGGCAACTTGGGTGCCCCATCACTCAGTGCTCTACAATGTATTACCTCCACAAACCATATAAAAACTACAAACAGGTACCTACCTTTATCTCTGAAATCAAACAAAGGGGCAGAGGACACTGCAGAGCAGGACACTGCAGCACAGGAGCTAGTATAACAAAACTCTCCCAAAACAGGGACCAAAACAAAAAAATGCAAAAAGGAAATCCAAAACACTTCTGATCATAGGAGACTCCGTGATTCAGGGAGTTCATACCTACCTTCAGCGAGGGTTAATGGTCAGATGTCTCCCAGGTACATCAGCATGGAGAGACACTGATCACATTGCTAAAATTGTGCAGGAAGCAGGAGAAAACATCAACATCCTGGTACACATAGAGACTAACGATCTCGCCAGCTGGTCAATTGTGGAGACCAAGGAACACCTGACCAGGCTGGGAGACAGACTATCATCCATTTCATCCGGCATCTCCTTCTCTGAGATCCTGTCAGTCTGAGAGAGGGAGACAGATGGAAGGTCAGAGAAGGAGAGATAGGGGAACTAAACATGTGGCTCAAGGGCTGGTTCCAGGAAAAAGAACACAAATTTGTGGGTAACTGGCAACAGTTTTGGGAGTGAAAGTTCTTTAAATTCAATGGACTGCATCTTACTAAGGAGGGAGTCAATGCATTGGAGCAGAAGTTTGACATCTTTGCAGAATATTTAAATTAGCAAATAGGAAGAGAGGTGCAACATCCGATACATCGAATGGGAAGAACACCCTTCCCCCCTCAGCTAGTGATCAAACAGGAGTTCAGCATGTTTGTAGTTCATCTGCATCACCAGGTAAAGAAAAAGGTCTGGCTCCTCATACAACACGTAGGGGGAAACCAGACCTCACCCAACAAGTAACACACCAAAATCTGGCTAATGGAAAAATCATGTACACAAATGCCTGCAGTCTGGGAAACAAGATCCCAGACCTACAGGCAACAATGACAGAGGCTAAACTGGATATAGTAGCCATTAGCAAGACATGGTTCACCAGAAACCACACTTGGGAGACTTCAGTACTTGGCTATATACTGTTCAGAAGAGACTGCGGTGTGAAGGGGGGGTGGCCCTTTATGTCAATGAAAACATAAAAGCTACAGAAATTCAGAATAAACATGAGCCAGAAGAACTGTGGGTCATCCTGGAAGTAGGAAATGGGACAGCCCTATGGACTGGGGTTGTCTACAGGCCTCCATACCTGGGGAGGACACAGACACATTATTGTTAGAAGATATGCAAAACATGACAGCTAAAGGGGAGGTTCTGATAATGGGAGACTTCAACACGCCAGATATAGATTGGTCAATACCAGCAGGAACATCCGCCAGAACTAGACACACAGTGGATTCCCTGCAGGGAGAGGGCCTTAAACAACTGTTATAACAACCCACAAGAGACAGGGTTATCCTAGATCTAGTACTGACAAACAGGGAAAGGATCACAGATCCCCAGGTAAATGATCACCTGGGAGCAAGTGACCATCACATGGTATGGTTCAATTTGGCCACTAGAACTAAATCATCCCATTCCATGACAAAAATATAGGACTTCAGAGGAGCTGATTTTGATAAGATGGTCAACACAGTTAAGCTAACCCTGACAAGAAGAAATGCAGGTGAGGGGATACAGGCAAAGTGGGCAAGCATTAAGGATGCAATACTTGAAGCAACATCCCATTGTGTTAGAGAGAAAGGCAAGAGCAAAAGAAGAAGGAAACCACTTTGGTTCTCAAAAACAGTAGCAGAAAAGGTCAGAGCCAAAAGGCTGGCCTTCAGGAAATATAAGGCAACACAGTGGGATGAAGATAGGGAGGCATACAAAACTTCCCAAAGGTAAGCAGGGAAGGCAGTAAGGCAGGCAAAGGCCCAAACTGAGGAAACACTAGCACCAACAGTAAAAGAAGGGGACAAGACTTTCTATAGATACATTAGTGAAAGAAGAAAGTCCAGAGGGAGTATTGGTAAGATCAAAGGGGATAAGGGGAAGTGTGTGGAGGAGGACAAAGGAAAAGCATCTATCCTAAATAGATACTTCTGCTCAGTATTTACTGAGGAGAAGGTAGGGCAGGGCCCACAGCTCAGCACCATGGACATGGGTTGGGGGGGCAGGTGTGTACAAGTCCCTTCACAAAAGAAATAGTCCTACAAGAGCTAGCTAAGCTCAGGGTGGAGAAGGCAATGGGACCTGATGGCACACATCCCAGGGTACTAAAGGAGCTAAGGGTGGAACTAGCAGAGCCATTATCAGAACTGTTTAGAGAGTCTCTGAGCACAGAAGAGGTCCAAGAAGACTGGAGAAAAGCTCATGTGATCCCACTCCACCAGAGTGGTAGCAGGGAGGAGGTAGGGAACTACAGACTAGTCAGTCTTACCTCAGTAGTGGGCAAGATGATGGAGGCACTCCTTAAGGAAAGGATAGTGCAACACCTGGAATCCATAGGAGCACAGGATCCAAGACAGCATGGGTTTACAACAGGAAGGTCATGTCAAACTAATTTCATAGATTTTTTTGACTGGATAACCAGAGTGGTGGACCAAGGGTGTGCAATTGATGTCACCTACCCTGACTTTAGCAAAGCTTTCAATACTGTTCCATGTAGAAGATTAATAAGCTGGGTAGGCTTGGGGTGGGTCAGAAGTTGGTCAACTAGGTGGCAAACTGGTTGGCAGGCAGAAAACAGAGAGATGGTAAATGGTATACAGTCAGAAGAGATGCAAGTCACAAGTGGGGTACCTCAGGGATCAGTCCTGGGGCCAGTCCTCTTCAATATTTTCATCAGTGACATTGCAGATGGACTGGAGTATAAGGTGTGTCTGCAGATGATACCAAGATCTGCAACAGAACAGATGATCCAGATGGGGTGGGCAGAATGAGAAGAGTTCTGGATAAACTGGTAAATGATAGAAAGAGTGGTAACTGGAGTTTAACACAAAGAAGTGCAAGATCATGCACACATAGGGAAGAAAAACCCTGAAGCCACCTACAGGTTGGGAGGGGAGTTGCTGGCAATCAGAAGGGAAGAAAGAGACTTGGGCATCATCATCCAAGCAGACCACTAAAGCAGTAGGTAAGGCTAGAGGGATGTTGGGGTGTATTAGTAGGGGTATTGCAAGTCATAAGAGGGAGGTAATAATCCTTCTTTACAAGACACTGGTTAGGCCCCATCTGGAGTACTGCGTGCAGTACTGGAGGCCACACCTGCACAAGGACATTAACAAAATGGAGGCAGTCCAGAGAAAGGCAACAAAAATGGTGCAGGGACTGCATCAGAAAACATAGGAGGACAGATTAACAGAGCTCAATATGTATACCCTAGAGAAAGGAGGAAGAGAGATGATATGATTGAAACATTCCAACATCTTAAAGGCATTAACAAGATGAAAGCGTCTAACATGTTTCAATATAAGAAAAAAAGCAGGACAAGGGGACACGGCATGAGATTAGAGGGAGGCTGATTAAGGGGTAATGTGAGGAAGTTCTTTTTCACACAAAGAGTGGTGGATGCATAGAACAGCCTACCTCAGGAAGTGGGGGATATGAATACAGTTCAGGGCTTCGAACAGGCATGGGATAGGCATAAGGGAGCAATACAGATGAGTATGAACAGATAGGCCATTGACAGAGTAAAGGCCTATGGCACATTCATAAGGTAGAAAAAATGGGCAGACTGGATGGCCTTGCGTTCCTTATCTGCCATCAACTTTTATGTTTCTATGTCTATGTTTCTGGCCACTTTAAGAGTTTGAAGCCAGCCCGGTGGTGCCGAGAGTTGAGGCGCTGGATGCCACACCTCACGCTACGCTGGCGGCCCAGGTTCGGGAACAAGCCAGGACCACTGGGGGCGGCAGGGGAGAGAGAGGATCAAGCATCCACAGGACTGCTCTCCTCTCTTGGGGAGGGATCCAGGGGTAGCCCGGTGCAGCAACGGCCTCAGGTGGAGACCAACGGCACTGCTGCACACATGGGCTTGCTAGCAAGAGGTAGACGTCGGGTGGCTGCCTTCCGGATGTGGGTGGGAGCACCCACATCTCAGGCTGAGCAGCACTGCATGTCCCACTTCAGGGGCATAAACATGGAAAAACCCCTCTGGTCCGGATAGGCGATGGCCCTCCCAGAGCCGTGCCACCACATGCCCAACACTGGAGCCCTTCCACCGCCCCTTTGATCTCCTCAGGCCCTATGTCCCTCTGAGGGTTCGGGGAAAAAGTAATGTCCTTGAGGATGGCGGGGCTCACAGTGGGCGGTAGAGTGACATTGGCCAGCGGAGAGGTCTGAGAGAGTTCCGGCTCCGGGGCGACAAAGAGTGTTAAAAAAAATAAAATAAAGAAGTTTGAGAAAATTCTCCCTTGTGCTATACAGAATTGGTACATTTCTGTCACACAGTCTTACTAAACTGGCCTCTTGTAAGGTCATACAAAATTAACAGGTAAGGCACTCACCTACCCAAAAGAGCCAGCTGCACACAAGGATGCATTACCTAAATTAGAAGTTAAGATAAAAATTGAGCAAGGTAATGCACCCTGAGGACCTCTGAAGAAATGTCATGAAATGTCTAGAGATGGGCAAGTCAGAGCAAGCTTGAGCCTATGGCCTGGTTTGGCTCAGCTCGACCTCTGTAAGCAGTTGAGAGCCAGGGTCAATCCAAACCAGTTATGGTTAAAGTAAGCATTTTTTGTAAGCTTGAGCAGTTACTGTACTGTCTGAAATGTTCCACTTCTATGTAGAGAACTGCCTGCCGTACTCAGGGCTCAGCTCATGGTTTAACTTGCAGAGTCAAACCAGTCCCTTGGCTCGGTTCTAGCTGAAAAATCCTGCCTTGCCACTTCATGATGCATCAGGTATTTTTGTCCATCAGGTGATAAGTGTAAGGGCTCATGCTTGTTACTGTACCTTGCTCATGTTTTGCACTTAATGTAATATACTTTGAATTTGGATGCTACATCCTTGTGCAGCTTATTCATAGGGGTAAGCGAGTGCCTTACCTTCACTTTTTTTTATCAGCTGCCATTTGATAATGAAGCACCATTGTTTTCCTTGGAAGTGACCTAATTTGTTTTCTATTCACCTGTAAGTCCTTATTTGCTTCGTACTTAGTATGCAGCACAATGCCTTCTGTATGTCCTTTTGTACTGGAATCCAAGTTGCATGCCCCACACAAAAGGATATGAATTACGAAGGCATGCTGCTGAAAGAACACCGTCAGTCCCCTCCTGTCCACTCCTTGGGCTACGTCTGTTCACTACAAAAGAGGGAAGGGACTATCCCCTTAACATGACACTTAAATATTTGTGCTTTTTTCAGAATAACACTTTTTTAAAAACTTTCTTTAAAGGTGATAGGAAATACATTTAATTATCTTAAAGTACAGTAGCTGGATCTACCAATCAATGGCAGCTATGATCCTGTTTCATATGATTTTTGTAAAGCTGTCGTGCGTGCCTTAGATTTATACCCATTTCCTAAAGATAACTTTCTGTCCCAGCATTTGCTACACTCACTATGATATCAGTTACCATGATTCTGCACTGATCAGTTAAGGAGAATGTAGATGTGCATGATTCCTTGAAGTTTGACAGCTGATGAACAGCACCTTGCTCCTGAGAGGGCAAAGAAGCGCCCTGCAGCCACGGTGGCCATCTCCCCCCCCCGCACGAAGCCAGCAGCTCAGGACTCTGAAGGAAAGGCAAGTGGGAGCACCTTGCTCCTGAGAGGGCAAAGATGCACCCTGCAGCCATGGTGGCCATCCCCCCCCCGCACATAGCTGGCAGCTCAGGACTCCAAAGGAAAGGTAAGTGGGAGCACCTTGCTCCTGAGAGGGTAAAGAAGCACTCTGCAGCTGCGGTGGCCATCCCCCCCCCGCACGGAGCCGGCAGCTCAGGACTCCAAAGGAAAGGTACAGCTTCACAGAGCGGAAAACCAAAAAAAAAAAAAAAAGCGCCAATCTCGAATCAGCTGCCAGCATGGCCGATTGGCTGCAGGCTGGAGAGGAGGAAAGCTGACTGGTGTGGTGCCAGATAGGGAAATAACCGCAAGCTCTTCTCCTCGCTAGCAGACTGAAACTCTGCAGTCTGTGTATTTTCATGCTGGGACAAGGGTAACTGTAAAAATTGGGGACAGGTGGGAAACGTAATTGCTGATTGTTGAATAGGCTATTACGTCTTAAATGTGTGCACTGAATTTCGGGGATTCTTACTGCTTGCACTCTAGTAATTTGTCCGAAATTTATTATAGCTGCACAGCTGATTTAAAGCAGTAACGGGGTTTTACTCTTGTGATTCACTGTTAAAGTTACTGAAATCACAGAACCAACCAAACTGGGGAATCAATAACAATTTGTGGCTCACTCCCAGTACCGGGACTCTTGTGTTACTGCAAGGGAAGGGAGGGTAGGGATTGCTATTCTAGTGAACTGGAGGGACTTTCGGCCTCAGCCTCCCTGGAGCAAATAAAGACATGCACTGCCAGTAATTAAACATTCCGTTTCCCACCCTGGCAGAGTCGATTGCTCCTCCACCCCCCCCCACTGAAAGCCATCACCTGAACTTAGCATAAAAACAGCCCTAGACCAGAGACAATTAGCCTCCTCGAACTTAAACTGGTTCCCTATTTTCTTGCAAATTATTCTCAACCTATTCCTCACATCCACTGATCCTCACTTAATCCACTGCATATTAAGGCACATCTCTCTTGCTCTTTGTCTCCCTTAGGCAAGTGGGAGCATCTTGCTTCTGAGAGGGCAAAGAAGCGCCCTGCAGCCGCAGTGGCCATCCCTCCCCCCGCACGGAGCCGGCAGCTCACGACTCCAAAGGAAAGGTACGGCTTCACAGAGTGGAAAACTGAAAAAAAAAATAAAAGCGGCAATCTCAAATCAGCTGCCAGCACGGCCAATTGGCTGCAGCCTGGAGAGGGGGAAAGCTGATTGGTGTGGTGCCAGACAGGGAAATAACTGCAAGCTCATCTCCTCAGTAGCAAACTCTGCAGTCTGTGTATTTTTGTCTCACTGTGCGCGCCCTGACCCCGGCCTCTATCCAATAGGCAATAGCCATGCCCAGGTTTTGTTACCACTCCCACCCCACAAACCATTCTTTAGCAACCTGGCTCGGCCTTAAAGCCACAAGGCAACACATTAATCCAGCAGCACTTAAAGCCAGACAGCAGCTACCAGACAAACAAAAAATGAGGTGTAACTACATATTACTAATCCTCCTCACTATCTCTGGCCTTGCCGGTACATTTTTGTACTTCGGACCTCTACCCCCCCACCCTGGTTACCAAATGGATGCCTGCTGGAAGGATAGGATTCACATGGTCACTACCACACCCAGTCGTGATAAGCTCCTCACCCCCGACCCTCGAACTTACAGTCATTGCCAAACCAACCTCACACACCATAACCCTAACAGCTAACCCTCCCCATAAGTTAACACTGGCGTCTGGAAACCTCCATCACATGAAGTGCGGGAAACTGAAGAAGCGGGATGATAGACATCAGCCTATCAACCAGAAAGGTTATCCTGATGCTGCTGCTACTCTCTGGAAATGTTCACCTTAACCCTGGGCCAACAACCCAGAGGACTGGGGGGCCCACACTGTGGGGGGCCTTAAGATAGCATCACTTAACATATGCAGCCTGACTGCCAAATTGGATCAGCTCCAGGCCTGGATGACCATACATACCCCTGACATTATTTGCCTTACCAAAACTTGGCTGTCAGGTAAGGTCAAGTATGATGAGGTCTCTATTGAAGGATTCCAAATGCTTCGGCTAGACAGAATAAGTAAGACAGGTAGCGGCTGCCTCCTATATGCCAGAAACTCACTTAACTGCTCCATCCTCCCTATTTCCAAAGTCATGGAGGACTATGAGCTACTCGCAGCAAAAATACAATTGGGCAAAAAAAGGCAAGACCATCACTATCTTCACAACCTACCTCCTCCCCCCAAAAAAGCCAAGGAAGGGCTTCCCCATATCATAGATGAAATCAGTGCTCTCAAGAAGGGCCCTGAATGCATCTTAACTGGTGACTTTAACATTAACTGGTTATGTAAGGAGGTGGCACCCTCTAGAGACATCGTCTCCTCACACAATCTCACGCAACTTGTAACACACCCCACCAGGCAGAACTACAAAGCTGGCACCAGCACCCTCATTGACTGGGTCCTAGCTAGCTCACCCACAAGTTTCTCTGATATTAGGGTTTTCCCCAGACGTGCTGAGTGACCACTCCTCGATCTCCTTTGTATGGACCGCTAAACTTGCCAAATGCCCACCTCGCCTCATAGAGAGCAGAATGCTGCAGAAAGGCAAACTTGGACCCCATCAAATCAGCCCTGTCTGCCTACAATTGGTCCCTTATAAGTAAGGCACCTACGTTGGACCAAGCCCTTAGCATTCTCGCTGAAGGTTTCAATTCCATCTGTGACATCTATGCACCACACACAAAAGGGAAAATTTGGGGGGAGGTCAATGGCTGGATCGATGGCAAACTCCTCCCCCTCCTAAAGGAGAGGGATTGCCTCTGGAAAAGAGCCTTAAATTCAGGTAGCAAGCATGACCTACAGTGCTACAAAACTGCCAGAAACTGCTGCACCAAGCTTATCAGGCTCACAAAGGCTAACTTCCATAAGACACAACTTAACGCATGGGGTGACGGAAAGCAGTTCTGGGACAACATTAAATACATCCTTGGAAAAGATCAGAAGCAACACCCTAAGATGGTCAATATAAATAACACACCCTCCTCAGATCCGCAAGCCATAGCTGATGCCTTTAACCAAGCCTTTACTGACCTGTCCCCAGTGCTGCCTCCAGACTACCTCCAGCCTGGGGAGGACTTAGGCAGCACCAGTCTGCCAGCAACAAACCACCCTACCTTCTATTTTAGGAAGGTAATGGCGCAGGAGGACCTAAGAGTGGTCAGGGGAGTCCTAGGCAAAACCAGACCGGGGAGTGACAGACCAGACATGAAGATACTATCCCTCACTCTCGATGTTATGATCACTCCCATAACAATGCTATTCAATAAATCCCTAGCTCTAGCTCAATTTCCTGAGGTATGGAAACAAGCCCTGGTGATGCCAGTGCACAAGAATGGTGATAAAGCATTGGTGGCCAACTACAGGCCAATATCTATCTTCTCCCCTCTATCCAAAGCACTGGAAAAAATTGTGGCAAATCAACTCACAGAATACCTAAACAAGTACAATCTGCTCTGCCCAAACCAACATGGTTTCAGGCAGAAACACAGCACCACCACAGCACTGTTGGAATACTCTGACTTTGCACACAAGGCGCTGGATGAAGGAAAATTGGTGGGGTCCATCTTCATTGACCTCACCAAAGCATTTGACACCGTAAACCACCCACTACTGCTACATCAGCTACAAAGATTGGGCGTAGCACCAAACACTCTAAATTGGTTCAATGACTACCTGACACAAAGGAGTCAGCGAGTCAAAATTGGGCAGACACTATCCAGCTCCAAAGATGTACCCCTAGGAGTCCCTCAAGGATCAATCCTAGGGCCCCTACCTTTCAGCCTATTTGTAAATGAGCTACCCTTGGCCTGCGACTCTAAACTTATATTATATGCAGATGATACCATGTTGCTAAGCAGCAGTACCTCCCCTGCAGTCATCCAATCTGATCTAGCGGACTCCTTCAACAAACTCAAGGACAGGTTCAGTAGACAAACACTGCTGCTGAATTACAAGACAAAGGCCATGCTTCATTCTAGCCCTAACCATAAGCATAGATACACCTTGCTCGAAATCACTAATACAGCTGGTGAGCAGATAGAGTAGGTACATGTGTTCAAGTACCTAGGGGTCTCCATTGATGACTCACTCACTTATACACACCACACAAACTCCCTTGGAATGGTTAACACAAAAATCGGAGTCCTCTATAGACACAAGAAATTCCTCACCCCAGAAGCAATCAGAACCTCTGTCTCCAGCTCCATTCTCTCTACAATTGACCAGGGGCTTGTGGTTTATGGTGCAGCCTCCGATACTGCACTCCAAAGGGTCCAAATGGCACTGAATAAGGCATGTCACCTCACCCTGTCCGCAGATAAATATACTCATACTTGTGCCTTGTATGAGCACACAAACTGGCTCAACCTAAAAGACAGGATCAAATACCAAACCTGTCTCTTGGCAAAGAAGGCATTCCTCCGTAAAACCCCACCCTGCATAGGTAATCTGCTTCAGGCTTCTCCTATACCTCACCAGAGGAAAGAAGAATGGAGCACTGACTGTCCCATTCCACCACACCTCACTAGGGCAGCGCACCTTCACCTACTGGGCCCCTTACTGGCTAAATGAACTCCCTAAGACTTTACAAACAGACAGAGTATCTCAATTCAAGGCAGACCTCAAGCAGCATCTCATGTCATGTCTAAAGTGCACCTGCAGCTCAGGTGTCACTTGATAATCTAGGCTTCCAACCTAGGTCCCACCCAAGTGGGGCTACCTAAAGAACCTTCCCCTCCCCAGACCAGCCAAGTGTGTAAGTAAGCTACTCGATTCAGCTCTTATCTGTATGTAGTTAGGCCTCCCCACATTCTCCCTTCCCCACCCCCAGACAAGGCATTTTGTGCTACTACCACCACCCCCACCCCATTGCACCCCATCCCACTGCCCTCCTCCCACCCTCCAGGAGTGATTTCAAACCCACTCTCTGGTTTATTTACAACTAGCCCACTACCTTCAGAGTAATCTCGTACCGCTTCTCAGTAGAATCAACTTCAAACAGCCCATCCTGGAGGTCACTGTGGGTAGGGGGCAAGGGGGTTTAAAACTGGTGCATTTAATCCTGTTACTAAAACCCTTCAAGTTCTGTTATAATTCTTGTACATAATTTGTCCAACTATGATGTAATTGCTCCTGAATGCCAATTGGGCAGGCTTTCTGTAAAAACTGTATATGTGTATTGTCCTATTTGTCCACCATGACGTGGAACCTTTGTAAAAGAGCTCACACACAAAGGTCTCTCTGAAAGAATAAATAAATAAAATAAAATAAATAAGGTATTGGGTTTACCTGTACAGTAGGTGTCTGCAGTTTGGAGATATTCTTGTCTAAATCTGTCTTTAATCTTAAGTACAGGCAGCAGCCATTTTATGGAAAGAGATGTCAGTTGGGGAAGCTGTATTTAAAGCAGCCATATTTGTTAATCGACAAAAAAATGTAATCATATTTGTTTTTATCAAAAATTTTTTCTGACATCTTTAAATTCATATTCAGTGTTTTTTTTATTTTCTAAAACATCTTTAAAACAGCATTTATAGCTAATTTTGTAAATAATGACAAGTCAAGGAGGCAGTATAGTACAGTGGTTTAAGGCTCCGAGCTGCAAACCTGGAGACCTGGGTTTGAATCCCACAGTCCACACTTACATACTGTATGACCCTGAGCAAGTCACTTAACTTCCTTGAGCTCCCAGGTCACACCTGTAAACAAGCTTCAGCTTAGTGTGTCTCTCCTGGTTAAAAAAAAGTCATTAAAGATGGCTACCACTCACAATTTTTAAAAATCTCTTCCACTGAGGTTAACTGTTGAATTTACCTACTAGAGACATACAGTGGATGCATTAGGATGGTGTTACCATGTGTTTCTGATGGTAAACAGCACAGCCCTGTATTAAGAAGTTTAATTATTTCATGGCAGACATGGCATGGGAATGGGAAAATTTTTTGTTAGAATTAAAGTTTATTTGGTTTTGCAATTAAACAAAAGAAAGAGGGGACAGGAACTTGAACAACTATACAGGCACAGTAAATATAAACCACATGTATCACATACCACATTTGAAAACAGAAGTGTGATCTTCTAGGATCATTAGGATACAACATAAGGGTATTCTGGTCTTCTCATTGTACACTATTAGTCCATGAAGTTAGCCCAGGCCCGCCTCACCTCCCCTGTCTTGAACCTCCCACCTACCCCAGTCGATCAAGGTACAAGCTCTGGATCCTGAGTTAGTACATACAATTACTCATTTATTCCATCTATTTCTGCCCTTCTCAACTTGTTGCTGAATAGCAAAGGTAAGTGCATCCATTCTATAAAGGGTACTCACCACAGTGATCCAATCCTTCAGCATGTGTACTTCCAGTGCCAGCCAGCACTTTGTGAGACACTTTCTGGCTGCCACCAGAATTCCCAATAAATATTTATTGTCTGCAGGAACAGTGTGAATAGAAATAACTAACTAGTTAATCGCAGTGTTAGGGTGAAGACCTCCTAAAGTGCAGTCTCCAAGGCCTGAAAAAAAGGTGGCAGTAACGGACATGCCTCCAAAATATGGTAGTGTGCTGCTTTTACCTCTACGCTGTCTTTAGCAGTGAGGTGTAAGAGCCATACCTCTATGTTCTTGCTGGACTGGGGTCAGGACAAATGGATCCAATTAAACTCATGCCACATGTGTATTATTATATATTACACATCATTGCTCTATGGGAACAGGTTGACTCAGTTCCTGGTTCCACAGCTCAAAGGCCTTAAGTAGTGGGTTATTCTCTAATGTTTGTAGGGTTCTATAAAACTGCAAAATGAGGTGGGTCACCATTCCCCACTGAGAAGCATGTGTATAAGGGGATTACTTCAGTCTAACATTTGACCCCGTCTCAGCCAGTTAGCAAGATAAGCCCTGGCTGAAAAGAGCAGAATATTTCCGACTGTGGTAAGGCTAAACTTTCCTATACGAATTGAAAAGGTTTTACCACCTGGCCCAGAAGTAATTGACAGGAGTGATGTAGACTCTTATTATACCAGCTCTTGTAACCCACCCATATCTAACCTGTTCAGTAAAGAAATGGTGCGCAGGTGCAGTTGAAGCAGGCAGGGTAGATGCTCACATAGTTGATGTTTGGTACAGTAGTAAACATTTTCTAAATATGAATAGATGTAGAGATATAAGGTAAGGTAAGGTAAGGTGCAAACAGCAAGATTATTAAAGCTACTGGGGTCCAAAAGCGTTGTCTCCAGAGTACATGGAGCATCTGCTGCTCTGTCTAGCTGCACCACTACTGAGTGGGGGCATTTTGAAACCAATAAAGTGTAGGTTGCAACTGTGCAGCCCCATAGTACCGCCATAGGTCAGGGAGGGCAGGCCCTTTCTTATCCCTAGGGTGGCAATGTCAGGTATCTAACTTAAAGGGATCTACCTTGCCATAGAGATTGAGAGATCATTTTCATCCAGTCTGCCCAAACATTGGTTGGGATGTGTAAAGCGAGAGATTGGAAAAAAATAGAGGAATTTTGGTAAGATCCATTATTTTAATTGTGGGTACACAGCCTTCTAATGTTAAGGGAAAAACAGACCAGTGATCCAGGTTCATTTGTAACAAGAGTCTGCAAAGGGGTAAAATTAGCCTCAAAAAGTTGCAACACCATACCTGTCAGCTTGACCCCCCAAAGATTTCATATGTAGCAATGTCTACCTAAATGTATACACAGTTATTCAAGCTGGGGGTATAATTAATTGCTAGAACCTCAGTTTTACCCTTATTCACTTTATAACCAGACAGAGAACCAAATAAGTGAAGAAGATCCCAGAGTGCAGGTAGATCCCTATCCAGAGTAGAATGATATAACAAGATATCATCTGCATATAATTCAATACAATGTTCTATGCCATCTTCTGCCAAATAACTACGAATGTATGGATGCTGTCTGATTGGCTGGGCCAGGGGTTAGATATAAATAACAAATAACAGTGGGGAAATGGGGCACCCTGTCAGGTGCCCTGGGAGAGATCAAAGAAAGGAGAGCGTGATGACAGTTGGCATGAACTTGTGCTGTCAGGCAATGATATATTACAAAAATCAGGTTGATAAATGAAGTAGGGAAACCAAATTCCAGAAGGGCAGTCTGGAGAAAAGTCCAAGACACCTGGTCAAATGCCTTCTCTGCATTGTGACTGAGAGTAAATAGATGAGAGGCTGTCTTGGAAGTTTGATGGAGAACAGAAAGCGATCAACAGATGCTGTGCATTGTCTTTCTGGACTGGACAAAACCTGATCCAGGTGAATAATCTGAGGAAGAAGTGTGTCCACTCTATGAGCTTGAATAAATGTAAAGAATTTACAATCTTTGTAAAGCACTGATATAGGACTATAAGAGTCATAATATTCCAGAGATGTCCCAGGTTTCAGGAAAACAGAGATTACCATTTAGCTCCAGGACAACAGAGGCATTTGAAACAGACAAGACAGAATTAGAGACAAATAGAAAGAAGACAGGGAGTTCAGGAGAAAAGGCCCTGAGAAACTCCACAGGGAATCCATTGGGACTGGGCATTTGTCCAGTTTGTGACCAACAGCATCCTGAAGTTCCTCAGCCAGGACAGGGTCGTCAGTGCCTCCTTAGACACCTCATCGAGCTGAGGCAGTCTGAGTGGATTCAGGAAGGCTGAAAGTTGATCAGTATGAGGTGGAGACTCTACAGCATATAGGGTCATGTAGTAGGCAGTGAAAGCCTCCAAGATTTTCAGAGTATCCTCTGTTACCTCCCTAGTTATAGGGTGGTGAGCTTTGGAGATAGTAGCATGTTGATGGTACCCCCTCACCTTACGAGCCTGTAAATGCACAGCATGGGGACCTCCACCATAGTATTTCTCATGGAGGTATCGTAATGCATTTTCAGTATGGGCTAGGGTCAAATCATCCAATTTCTTCTTGATCTGTCTTAATTGATTGTCATCAGCAAGTGTATCGTGTTTGTGCTGTTGCTGTAGAAAAGTCAATGAGGCTATGAGGTTATCTCAATGCACACATCTTTGCTCGTCTTTCTTTGCTGTTGAACTACTGAGGTGTCCTCTTAAGATGGTCTTAAGAGTGTCTCATATGAGAGCTGGGGTGGCATGCGGAGTATCATTAAACAGGAAGGCCTTCCTAACATGTACCCGAACATATTCAAGAAAAGGCATCCTCCTTTAAATAGAATGACTCAAACCACTAGCCCGTTCATCTACAAAACAATCCCAAGTTGACCTTGGTTAGTGGGAGGGGCATGATCCTAAAATGTAATTGGGCCTGTTATAAATAAATGTATCTGCAAATCCTCCCCCTGCATGAAGACAAGTTCATCTATACAACTGGTGAGGGTGAGAGAAATGAGTATAGTCTCTCTGGCCAGGGTGCGGTTCCCTCCACACATCCTACCAGCACAGTATAGCCATCTTTCTTCTACAATATTTATGCACAGTGCGAGAGTGAGGCCTAGTTTTGTAGTAGTAGCATCCCTGCCCTGATCTATCAAGAGACTGAACTCTCCCTACAGGTAAAGGAGACCACTCTGATATCAAAGACTAAATTAAAAATACATCAGATAAAGTTATCCCTCTGGAAACTGTGAGAGGGATACTATCTACCTCTCCGTGGAGAACTACATACCAACCTTCCCTATCCTTTACTGTTTTTACTTCTTGGAAAGCAAGATTTTTCACCACTAGGATGGCTAACCCTCTCTGTTTTTCCTGTTTACAAGCAGAGGAATACACCTCACTGTAGCCAAATGTTACCAGTTTCGCATGTTCTTGTTGTGACAGATGCATCTCTTGTAAACTCACGTCAGGCATATCTCTCCTTATACCAGTGAAAACCATTGACCTTGTCATAGGGTCAAGCCCATTAACAATTACAGATTATAACCACTGTTTTGGACTGACCACCTTGAGTGCATAAATAACCCTGGGATGAAGTAGTTGCCCAGATCTCTCCAGAATATCTTTTGTCTACATTCCTCCTAACCTCCCAGCTGGCCCACTATGTCTCCCAATAAACACAAGTAAAAAGATACATAATCTGTGACCTGCCAAACAAAAAATGTAAGAGGACTTTAAAGCAATTAACATCAAACAGTAACAGAAGAACAACAGGAACTATATACAGAGGACCAGAAAAGTCCAGGGCCTTCAAGGTAGGGTCTCTCCACGTGAAGGTGGCCTGTGAATTAACAGTGGGAGATGTTAACACAGTGCTCATCGAGTCCGGAGGAAGATGAAGTAGAATCTACTTCAGCCTCAAAGGAACAATAACTCCTAGATAGATGGGGAAAAGGTAATCGGTACGGGGGACACAGATGTCAAGGTGCCTAAGGCATACAGGAAGCCAGCATGGGCCCCATTATCCTGCTGTTGTGTTAGTCACTGAATACAGCATCAGAGAGGATATGCAACTGATAACAAACCACTCATGAGCCCCCTGTCCCCCCAGCACAGGGTGGGGGAGCAAGCCACAAGCACTAAGCAAAAACCCGCCTGGTTGTTAAAGGCAATCAGTGCAGGTGCCTAGGTGGATTAATGAAAAAAAAAAAAAAGATGTTCACAGTTTGAGACATTATTGCTAAGTTCACTGGTATTATTGAACAGCAGCTGTCCCAGAAACTGTAACTTGAGAAACAAGTGAGAAAGGCAAATGTGTCCAAAGGTTTACAATAAACAGTCCCAGTGTTCATGGTATCTAGCACTTCCTACAGCGAGAGTCTCAGGTCTTGAACAGGCCAAAAAGTCCTTAATAAGGGTCTGGTATAAGCAATTTAAAGAAACATGACTGCCCACATGAGCTGTGCATTGTCAGATTGCTGGTCTCAATTACCCTGGCATCATCCACCAAGGCCGTGTGGTAAAACACTCCAGGACAAAGGGTGCATAAAGGGGAGACAAATAGGTGGCACAATCTGGCTTTGTGGCAGCCTACACCACAGTTCCTCTGAACTGTTCAAGCCAGAGGAGGGATAAATCGCTATCCGTTAAGGCCTCAGCCCTTAACACGCTAGCTCCATAAAGCAAGAGCTTGTTCCACATCAAGTAAGCAGTGCGTAGTTCTCAGTGAATTGCTCTGGGCTCTCCATCCCAGCCCAGGTCTCAGGTATTGCAGTCTCCTTTAATATTCATGTGCCCAACAGAAGCTATAATCAGAACGTAATCATTGGTAACAAACACTCAGAAACCTGTCCACCTCCCAACCCTCACCACCCACCCACTAGAGATCCTGTTTGGGTACCATTCCCCAGAAGTGCTAAGCCAGCAAGCTTAGCAAGGCTGACGGTCCTCTTAATCCCGGAGGACAAGATGAACAAAAGAAATTACTTAGCTGCACAGTTTCAGGTAGCTGCAATGTCCTGGGTGTCCATAGTCAGTGGTTGCTGCATGGCCTATAACTGTGCTATGATATCCTTCTTTGTTTCATTAGCATGGCACTGTCTAGAGGGATCCACAACTGTCTAGGCCTCCAACTGTAGCCAGTCTAGCAAGGCATCCAGATCCTGACACTCAATGTTTTCAGGGAAGCTATACGATCTAATGTTCTTTTTCCATGCACGGCGCTTTGCATCCTCTTGCTATTCCTGGATCTTCCCCTGCGTGATGGCGAGTTGTAACATTAAGGCCTCCAATCAGTCCATACGGTAGTCTGTAGCTGCCATCTGTGTGTCTGCCTCATCTATCCACTGTTTTAGAGATTGTATTTCAGAACCCACAATGTCCAGATTAGCTGTGATTATGCAATGACGTTGCAAAGCTCACGAAGGATCGTGTCTAACCTTTTGCCTTTTTTAACAGGTTTTGTCGGTGTGTGACAGTCAGGCTCCAAAGATAACCAGGAATAGGAAGCGTACAACGCATCAGAGTTGGCAGGATCCACCTTCTATCTGTGGCTATCCGATTGTCCCAAATCTGATGTCTGCACAGCCACTTTCCATACAGTTATGGTGAGTCCTCCCCAACCACTGTTTTGCAAATCCGGTCAATTATTTCAGCTGAGGGAAGAGACTTAAAGCAGGGTATATAATGAAGCTGTTTGTTCAGGCTGCCATCAGCACGGCGACATCACCGGAAGACCTGGGAATGAGAACCTTTAAAAATTGCAAACTATTGTATGTCAGTTCAGGAATGAAAGAAAACAGAGAAAAAATGGGTAAACTGAAGTTTTGCTAGAAAAATATTATTACTGGGAAAAAACTGCATGGTGATCAGCAAATAGTGTTGCTTTAACAACGTACTATACTGCTTGCCCAACAGTGACATCACTATCTGCCTCAAGGTTCCATGAAATGGCTGTTCCCTTGGATTAAGATAGGACCAATTTAGACGGCAGTATCTCTGGACTGCTGATACCTACAGGTAAGTCCAGTAACTTGTTTGAAAGAGCCTTTCTTTGGCTTGCAGACTACGAGAGACCCTGCAGACATTTATATTCCTCTCAAACATTGTGGAACAGTGTAGTTTTAAATATCCAGGAAACCCCAAAACAGAGAGCGTATGTGCTGAAAAGGCAATTCAAAGCGGTTCCAGGTTGCCATGACAGGAAATTCACCGACCATCACTACAGCGATGGCACAATGCCACCAACTGGCATTGTGCTGTCGCTGTACACCCCTGCACCCCCCATGCAGGGGGCTCTGGCCCCCGCACACCCCACACTTTGGATAACCAACTCCGAGTCGAACTTCGTTCAGGGAAGGGGCGAACTCCCCAGAGACAGCAGTGTTGGGAAACCAGCAGACCATCACAGTGAACTGTCAATTTTGTCACTGATGGTCTTCGCTGTGTTCCCGCCGTCACTGTGGGAATGGTAGACCATCCAAAGCATACTCTGTAGTGCTAAAAAAGTAACACATTTTTTTCTTACAAAAAAAAACAAAAAAACAGCCAAGCCACTGCTTGCAAGGCAACACAATGGCCAACGAAAGCACTGTGTGCTTCAGTGATGAAAATCAATGTTTGGGAGTGGACTAAGGTAGCTGGAATCGTGGCAACCAGGTTTGGAGAGTGCTTCTGCTAGCAGGGCGAGCCAGCTCAGGGTGGGGACGGTTGGCACCTGGTGACACAGCAGCCCCTTGCACTACTTTGAAATGCGTTTGTATACCGTTGACTGTATATACCTGCACATGTATATCTCATGTATTATGTAAATGTTGCACAATTGTTTTTCCCCGTATATATTTGTAACACATTTTTCATCATTATTGGCTTCTTTACAATGATCTGTATCCTGTTTCCTGTTCCTTGCCATGTACTTGTAGTACCCGGGTCATGTCTGAGAAAGGTATCTTGAGGCAGTACACCTGCCCAGTAAACAAAGTATAAACAAAAAAAATTAACTTTCTTTATTCACCTCTGGTCAATGGGAATGTATCCCTTATCAGCTCTTGGATGCACCCCCCCCCACCACTGTCCCCATGGGGACTACCTACACAGACTGGATTGGCTGTGGCTTACCCCCCCAGCAGGGCTCCCCCCACCAGCCAGTAAGGGGCAGAAGAGACAAAGATCACCAGGAAGCCTAGATTTCTTCCAGTATAGTGAGGCTGAGGGGTCCAGTATCACGAAGCACAGGAACAGGGGGTTTTCTTCCTTATATCTGGTCACCCAGTGGAGCAGATGTAAAATGACATCCTGGCAGCTTTGGGCATACTCCTGCGCTTGACATGCTGACATCCACCACTCCAACAGTCCCACATCTGCTACAGTCCCTGATGCATCAATGCCCAGCTATCACTAGGGATTGGACTATTGTCGGCACTGAGACACTCCCTCCCTAGAGGAGAACAGCTGTCCTCTGGACAATTGATCCCCTTCCCCCCAGCCAGTCCTCCATCGCACCAGGCTCATTCCTGAACCTGGGTCTTTGGCACTGCAAACAGCAGCACTACTGCTGCGCTGATGGGCCGTCCATTACTGTACAAATATTAAAAATTGTTTCTGGAAAAACTGCATCCTATCACCTTTAAAATAGAACCTGTATTGTTTACATTCCCATTATCACTCAACAGTCCCTGATTTTCAGGGATATTCCTGATTTTGCATCAGAATTTTTCTATGTCCCTTATAACAGTTTTTTTTTCCCTGATAGAACAGTAGGGATTGTAAGCACAACACTGTGTCAGACATTAGAGTTGCAGACGTGTTCTTCAGAAAATGCATTTTACACCAAGCCCCATGTTCTGCCAGCTTCCGGAGAGGCTGCCACCAATTTTTTAAACTATGTCCTTAATTGTTTTAGGCCTTGGCCCTGTTTTATGAGGCAGGAGGTTAAGAGGTAGGCCCAGCACTAAGAGCAAACTCAATGCAAACCAGCCGTGCGTACTACATATCTGTAGGTTTTGCCTTTCTTTTTAAAAGAACTGAAAAAAGCAATTCTAAAATGTAAACACAGAAATTAATAATTCTTTAAGGGAACTGCCTTCCCCTCCCCCAAATCCATCACCATTTTATCTAAAAAAAAAAAGGGGGCCAAAAGCGGTCAGCTACTGAAGGCATCACTTTAAAGGATTTGCACACAAGGAAAACAACAATTGAACTAATTATCCAGGCATTAAATAGCTGCTATAGCATACAGTAGCTAAACGCTCTGCAAAACAGTGAGTATTGCTGATCATTTCTAGAAATGCACTACAGTAGACTGCTAACCATTGTTGAGTGAGTCCATGGCACAGTAGACAACATAAACAGAACAATTTCTTTTTATTAATCAAGCTCTGCCAAATGCTATGCATTTTCACAGATTATTAGCACTTTAATGAGTAAAACTGCAAATCAGTTTGTTTAGCTTATTTAATACCGTCACCAAAAGTAACATTTACAAAATCCTGCTGAAATAATTTATCTTAGATTTTAATTCCAATTTCTGCTTTTTTGACCCAAGCCTACAGTAGTGCCCAGTGTTAGGTTTCTTCTTGTCTTGTATCAATCAGGATCTTTAGAGAAGTACTGGCATCACTTGCTAATTCTTTAGAACTGCCTCATTTTTCCAAACATAATTAATAATCACGTATGACGTCAAGACAGTAGTGCTCTCGCAACATTTGGATTTTACACTGGGAACCACTGTAATTACCTGTGTGTTTGTTTTTTCATAGACTCAGTAAATACAACCCCTGAGACAATGCCAAACAAGTTGGCGCAAAGCAAGCAAACACACTGTCTGCAGAGGATGAAGGCCTTCTGTCACATAAGCCAAGGTAGCTCTGGGATGATGGAAGGCTTGTGGGTTGCCTCCATGTATCTGTCTCATCGGTTGGCCCAGCTGTTGTTCCGACCCCCGTAGGCATTGTAGGGTAGTGGGTAAACGGTAGTTGTGGGGTTTATCCAGCGACTCTCCCTGGCACGATCCTGTTGCTGCTCCTTCTGCTGCTCAAACTGTGACAACAGCCTCTGCACTTCTTCTTGGTCACCGAAATGGTTCTTACCATACTCACTCTGCAGCCACTTTCGGTACTGGGGGAACAAAGGGAAGGACAGGTTTCGTCACAAAAATGTAATGCAGAGTGTTACACTAAAAACATTTTTTATTCAGCTATTTATCCTTCAGTCACCCCAACCAGCTCCCTTCTGTTGGCACCCTCCAGCCCTGTCATCCACATTCTCAGGGACTTATCGCACCCCTTGTTTAGGAACCTCTGCTGGCGAGTGAGTGCCACAGTTAGTGGTGTGGGGCCTACATGGGTAGTGAATTTTTCTTGTTGGCCTGGGGAGGTTTCCCCTGTTTTCACCCCAAGGATCACCAATGTGCAATGTTTAGTGCACGAGCAAAGGTATGCAAACACACTATCAGTGTCCGAAGGAGAGTCCTCCCCAAGCTTGTGCTGCCACCCAACTTCCACTAGGTGGCAGCCATACAGCAGGATGCAGTGTTCCCCACTCCCCCCCAACCTAGAGGGAGAACTGTCACTGGGGCCCTTGAGTCTCTCTCCCGTGGCCAGCCCTCCGAGTGACACAAGTCTGCTTCTGAACCCAGGTCACCAGCACAGTGAGCAGCAGGGGCTGGCCCTGCCACCTAAAGATTTTACCTGCACTAAAGAAACTCCTCCCCCTCTATCCTCAGCCCCTTTCAAACCCCTTATACTCCTACCTGTCCTTCCTCCCCCACTCCCTCCCCATGCTCCCCTATGCCCCTCTTGCCTTTTCCCCTCCCCTCTCCTCCTCCTCCCCCTCTTCTTGTCCCCTTTCCTCATTATTAATTTTTTCCGCTTACCACCCTCATTCTCCTTCCCCTACCCCCATCCTAACACCTCTACCCTGCTCCCTCTCTCACTGACCCAACAAAGTCATCCTTGACTGCTTTTTCTCCTTTCCTTCCTGACCTATCTTGCCTGACCTCTAACCCGAGCCTGTTCTTGCTTAGTCGTTGTACTGCTTAACCATGCTGTATCTCATGTACGTTCCTTAACTGTTTATTCATACATACTTTTGGCATGCTCGTCCTTATTAACGGACTATGCTGTGTTATTTACTATGTATTTTTGGTTTTTTTTTCTTTTTCACTTGTTCTTAAATTTTATTAGATGCGGAATCTTTGTAAAAGGACCGTTGATTCAAAGGTAATTGTAATCCAAGATATAAATAAGGAACAGTTCTCCGCTTCAGTTTACAATCTCACAAACATATGAAAGTCAGCTACTGCAATTTAGTAATAAAAGAAGCTTTTTTGAAATTTCTCTGGCCTTTCCCAGGTTTTGTAGCATGTTTCAACCAATCTATCCATGAAGTCTGTATAACAAACATAAAACTCTTTGGTGAATCTGTGAGCAGACCCACAAGCCCCTCTACATACAGGTGTCATCCCATGCAGAGAATGTTAAAGTGGAACAATTCACTTCAAAGGTGGGGGGGGGTACAAGCACTACATTCACTCTTTTAAACAATTAAAAAAATGGAATTGAACCTTACTGCAAATCACTCTAGACAAAGCAAGAGATTTATAGTAAATCTTTATGTGCTGTATTAGGTGCCTGTTACGGTATAAGCACATAGATATTTTATGTGTACAGCGCTCCTTTACGGAGGCTCAGAGCACTGCACAATTCACAAACACCAAAGGGAAACAACAGCAATTACCTTGCAGGGCAAATAAACAATTAAGATAAAATCAGAATAAACTCTAAAAACAAATTATACATCACATATCTATTGAAATAAAACAGTCAGTAAACATAACAGTTATTTTCAATAATTATACGGCTCACATGCTTGGCCAAACAAAAATGTTTTCAAGCCCTTTCTAAAGGTTTCCACCGAGGGTTCCTCCCTCAAATAGCTTGGCAGTGAATTCCACAGGGCTGGTGCAGCCACCAAGAAGGCCCGATCAACTGACTGCTGCAGCCTAGCTCTGGGAACCACAAGGATGCAACCCTTGAAGGAACAGAGAGAGCAGGTCAGGCAATGAGGAACCAGGAGGTCTTGCAGGTAGTCTGGTCCCTGGCCATGTAGGGCTTTACAAGTTAGTAACCCGATCTTGAAGACAATCCTCCACCTTATCGGCAGCCAGTGCAGTCCATGGAGAACAGGTGTGATATGATCAGATCTTACTGCACCAGTCAACAGCCTGGCTGCTGCATTCTGCAACAGTTGCAGATGGCAGATGTTGCCTACAGATAGCCCTAGGTAGAGAGCATTGCAGTAATCTAACCTAGACATGAATGCATGCACTAGAGTAGCAAGGTCCTCGGCCGGTATCAGGGCTCAGATTCGGGCAATGTTACTCAGATGGTAAAAGTTGCTTTGGATGATGGCCAACACCTGAGCATCAAGTGTCAGACTGTCATCAAGGAGCACACCCAGATCCCTAACCCAATTGAAGGGGATCAAAGGGACACCTCCTAGCCTCAAGCCAGGATCACTCCCCAACCCTCTTCCATCTTATCGATGACCAGGATCCAACAACAATATTTCCGTCTTGTCTGAGCTGAGTCACAGCCAATTGTGAGCCATCCAGTTCTGGATCTCGGCTAGGCAAGTGTTAAACACAGAGGTTACCATCTGGTTTCCAGGTCCACAGGACAGGCATAGCTGGGTATCATCAGCACAGCAATGAAATCCGGCTCAGATCACCTGATAATATCTCCCAATGGCAGCATGTACACTGTGAACAACAGAGTTGTCAGGACTGAGCCATGCAAAACTCCACAGTGCTGAGACATCGTGTTAGATAAGGATAACCCCATCGTCACCCTCTGCATTCTGCCCGTGAGGGAAAATCTAAACCAGCTGATGACAGTGCCAGTTAATCCACACCAGTTCTGCAGATGATCCAGTAGCACCTCATGGTCCATGGTGTCAAACACCACAGAGAGATCCACAAGAACAAGGATGGTATGCTCTCTCCTATCAGGAGATCATTAAGCACCTTTACCAGGGCAGTCTCTGTGCTCTTCCCAGGCCTAAATCCAAACTTAAAGTGCTCAAAAGTGGCTGAGGACACGAGATGAGCCTTAAGCTGAATGACCACCACTTTTTCTAAAACCTTACTTAAAAATGGGACACATTACCTCACACATTCTGGACAGACAGAACTGCCCAATTTGGCTTCATGGCTGTCTCCCAAATTGCAAAAGACAATACTCTTATACCATAAGAAACATCTCACACAGAATATACAGATATAAATCATCTGATTTTAGCCAATCAGTGCACAGAGCCACTGTACCTCTAATCCTGTGTACCGTGGTCTCTCATGCAGGAACGTTAGGAATAGAGCATTCCAGTTCACAGCCAGGGGAAGGGTAGCTTCATTTAACTTCAGTAAACTTAACTAAGTAAAAATAATTCTTAAAACTTATTATAAATAACTATAGCCAACTCAAGTAATTTATGATAAGTTAATAAGGCCTCCTCCTCTTATTAGGTTTGGGCAGCCAGAACTGCTCAACTTCGCTTTGTGATCCTCTCACCCAGTCCTCATGCTCGGAGTCTCTTATACCATAAACAGACACACTGCAGAGCCCCGTTAACTTGTATCTTCAACAGGGCTTTCTGATCCAACTTCACAGATTACTTGTCACTACTCCACTGTGCTTGTCGTGCAAATGGACTGTGACATGGCAAACACAGCAATTGTGAGGTCATTTTGTGACTGTCAGATGGTTTTGAAATAAAGTGGAATAAGGCCTCAGTAAAGCAAAATATTTGAAAGATTTATAATGAGGCAAAGTCACAAACAAAAGAAAATATCATAGTTCAATGTGAATCATATACTGTATTTATAAAAGGTAATGAAATGCTGGTGATCGGATTGGCTGAGAGCATCTCCTGACTGTCCTGTTATCGGATCACGCCCAGAGAGTTCAGAACTAAATTTATTTCACTTAGTTATTTATTTATTTGACATTAGTCCAACTGGGATAACACCCATGAGATGTACCATCTCAATTTCATGGGGTCAGAGGGGGGAAAGCAGCAGACAAAAGGTAAACATAGTCCAGCAGGAATATTAACATACAGGTGAAAATATACAAGGCAAAAAGCAACCTGTAAAGGTAAGTCGATTATAGAAGTAAATGACTTTTCATACTTCACAACTCGATCTAGGACCTATTTTCTAAGTAGAATAAAACCCGTTCAGGTGTCCTGGCATATACAGACTTCTCAGGAGGTATATGCCTTGTGCCTCACAATGCACCCCAGGTGCCCGTATATCAGAGCATGCCCAGACACCTCAGAGGATGTTATTCCTTACAAATAAGTTGACCCCTTTTTCCCTGTCAGTTTTAGCAAAATTGCAGGCATTATTTTGCTGCCCAAATTGGATGGTACAAATCTGATATATATATGTATATATCTATATATATATATACACACACACACACACACACACACACACACACACACATATATATATATGTGTGTGTGTGTGTGTATTTATTTCATTTTGTTAACCAGGTAGGTCACTGAAACCAAGGGTCCCTTTTTCAGGTGGTGACCTGCGATTAATTACTTACAAATGATACAGTATTCATAACAACATGTACAGAACGACTACAGAGTAAGAAGGCATATATCACAGAGCCAGGCAATGGATGTGTTATTTTTTTTATATCCTTCTTATTCCCTCCAGTCTCCAGATCCTGAGGCATCCCTCAGGAGACACCTGCTTATCCCGCCCTATCTGATACCTCCCCTCAGCCCGGACTCCCCCAGAACCTCAACATAGCATCCTGAGTCCCCCACCAGTAGACCCTCTGACTTGTGCCCCCCCGGGGACGGGGCTGCCCTCACCTACTTTGGGCATTCCTTCAATTTAGTCCAGTGGCTGAGCTCTGGTGCAGGCCGAGGGAAATTGGGATTGAGCAAAGGCAGGGTCCAGCAGTGAGCATGGGGCAGGTGCTCTGTTGTCTCCTCAACTGTCGGGGTGTTTTCCTTGTATGAGTGCATGACCCCGGAGGTGCAGACATGCAATGACATCCAGTGCAAGCTGGGTGTGCTCCAGCACCCCTCTCGTGGACATCTGCCAACACCTCCACCCATGTATGCACAACCCCCTGGCTGTTGCATCACCAGTCTCCACTGGGAGTCACTGCTGCCAGAAAGACATCAACCCACCCTCCCCAGGAGAGGAGAGTTGTCCTCCGGACGCTCAATCCTCTCCTCCCCGGCCGACCCCTGGCCACCTGAGCCAGGGTTGCTGGTGTGGTGCGAGGTGTGGCATCCAGTGCCTCAACCCTCAGCGTCACCTCGCTGGGTAATGGCTGTGTTATTTACATTGATTACAAGCATGCATCAAAATCAAACAGGATATAGAAAAAACAGTATTATACAAGAACACAGGGTAGACATAGGCTGGTGAAACACATGAAATATGTTGTAAATGCCATATCAAGAATGTTGGAGAGGGCAAGTGCAAATATGTAAATTATAATGTTTGCAAAGAAATGCATTAATGCACCAGTTAGAGTTCAACTTAATGCAACAAAAGTAGGAAAATGTGGCATTAGGGTTTCCAACCCTAACTCCTGACTCCCCAGGCAGTGAAAGGAAAAAACATTAGGGGCAGTCTTAGCAAATCAGTGGTGGGGTCTTCCTTGGTGCTGTCAACCCTAATGTTCACCCCCTCCCCTGCACAAAGTCAGATGTGATCTCTTTTCTTCAGGTAAAGACCGCTAAAGTAGATGTTGTTGGCAACATGTGGTGAGACATACAGTACTTCATTACCTTTGAAGACTGTATTAGTATGAGGCACTGGTTTGGAGCTGCACCTTGTGCTTTGGACAGGAGTCTATGGACTGGAGAAGGGCTGAGCATTAGGGTTGACAACCCCAAGGAAGACCCCATCACAGATTCGCCGAGATTCAGGAGACCTCAGACCTACTGTTTTTTCCTTTTGCTGCTTGCGGGGTTGGGGTGGGGAGTTAGGGTTGGAAACCCTAATGCCACATGTCCCTACCTTTGTTAAGTTTAACTCTAACTGGTGCATTAATGCAGTTTTATGCAAACAATCTCCTTTCTTTCTGAGATACTGAAATTGTATCCTCATGTGAACAGATGCAGATACACAGGTACATCTGGGCCACGTGTCAAGGAAAGGCTCCATCCACCTGCGGATCTGCAGGGCCCTGCTGACCCTACACTTCCGTGCAGCAACGGATGTTAAAAGTTTACCAAGGTTATGAACCTGTGTAGAAAAATGTCAATGTACCTAATAACTGCTGTTTTTTTATATTTGGCACCATATTTTCAACATCAACTTCTTAGATGCCCACCCCATGAACTGTGTAGGTGGCAATTTTCACTCCTCAGCTGAAATGTAATTTTGCACCACAGGTTCACAAAACACATTTTGGCCAGGATTTGATAAGCAACTTGATGTGTGCAGATTGTCTGTTCACTCACTTCACTATTTAATTGCATTAAAGCACTGAAGTTTACATTTTGGTGAAGTGTAGTGTTTTTGAACTCATCAAGTGTGGGTTTCTGTGAATACTTTGAAAAATTACAGCTGTTACATTCATGACTTGGTGTGAAAGAATAGCTAGGTTAAAAATTTGGGTCAAAATGGTGAAAACTGCCAAAGTTCGGAGTGTGCATTGAAACATTTAAACATATGCTCACATTTTTTTTTTTTTTTTTTTTTTTTAACTATTTTAACCCCAAATTTTCAACACAGACTTCTTATGGCCCCACTTCATGAATAAGGGTGGTGAAAATGTTCAAATCCTGCCCAAAATGTGATTTTGCACAGTGACCGCAAAATCATCTTTTGGGACAGATTTCTGTAATTTCACCACTATTGCTCATGAAATGGGGTCCCAAAAAGGCCACGTTAAAAATTCAGTGTACAAATGTTCAAAAATGACAAAGTTATAAACAAGCTATGAATCAACGTTCAAACCCAATTGAAATACATTACACTACACTTACCTTATGTTCTCATATTGTAGTCACCGGTTCCAACAACAAGACGTGTCTTTGATCACAGAGTAGATGTACATCATGGGACATGTTCAGATGAGTGTGTGTGTGTGTGTGTGGGGGGGTGCTCACTGACAGGGTGGGATGGGGGGTGCTGAAGGGAGTAAGATCATCTATAGACCACATTTCTTTTTTCAGGTATAACAAGAACAAAAATAAAATCAATGAAGGATGGTTTTCTTTATTTTAAGGGGGATTCGAGCCAACACTGGGGACTGGGCACCCCAGTGCCGTGACAATTTTTGGCAACACTGGGGTGGGCACTCTGGTGTTTCCACCTATTTCTTTGGGTGGGGAGGATGATCTGGAGGGGAGGGGCTCAGAGGTGAAAAGAAATACAGGGAGTGGGCACCCTGGTCTACTATTATTATTATTAGGAGGAGCAGGGGACTTGGAGGGGATGGGGGAAAGAGAAGTGGTACTAGGAGTGAGCACCCCAGTCCACTTAGTAGTTAGCCTACATTATAAAGAAATAAAACATGGGAAGAGGGGGCCAGGTGACCTGGAGGGGAAGGGGAAAAGAAGCAGTACCAGGGGCGAGCACACCAGTCTGCTTAAAAAAAATGTAAAACATAGCTAGATCACAGGCAGTTATTTCATGAGATCACATGAAAGGACAATGGTTCTTTCATTTGACCTCATGAGAGAACTGTGAGAAAAAAAAAAGTCTCCAGTTTTCTTTTGTAATCTGACCTTCTTTCATGAGTCATGAAAGAACTCATGAAAGTTAAGTCTCAGATCATGAAGTGGACTTAGTTTTTTCCCCCCACAGTTCTTTTGTGAGCTGACATTCTTCTTTCATGATTTCCCATAGTTCTTTCATGAATCAACACTCTTCTTTCATTACCACAAAATAACCCATGAAAAAAGAATCTCAGCTTACGAAAGAAGATGCTGAACTTCAGTTTCTTCCATGGTTCTTTTGCGAGCCCACATTCTTCTTTCCTGAGTTCTTTCATGATCATGAAAGAGGAAAGCAGGTTTATTTTAATATCTTTCATTGCCAAGTTCCCTATTATTTTCCACCTCACTCTACTCTTTACCCAAGCCAATCAACTCAGTGAAAGGGAAAATGTTTAGGATTTTTGACTTTGTTGTCACAGACCAGTAATTATAAAAAATAAAATATGGGAAGATTCATACTATGAGGTTTTTTACATATTTTAGTGTGTGATGTCTTCATAAGCCCCTTAAAGAGCTACTGATGCCTCAAAGAAAACTTTAAAAAAGCATAATAATTGGGTACAATTCTGTCTTACCCTTTTTTCAGCAATCCGCCAGGCAAGACACCCCTATCGGTTCCTGACCGTGTTACGGGTCTTGGAAAAAACCGTAATGAAATCCATTTTTTTTTTTAGAGCCGATACGGACCGGTTACCACACTCTAATAAGAACAGGTTTTTTTTTGGTTTTTTTTTTTTTACACAAACCTGATCGGTTCAAATCGAACCGATCCAATGTTTACCAGTTCCACACAGAAAACTAATATAGAAAATCTATCTAGTACTCACGGTACCACAGACAGAGACTTAAACCGACAGGTTAGAAGCAGAAATTCGGCTGAAACCGAGCGAAAAAAGAACACTTTAACTGACTTTTTTGAACCGAGCAAAGGAGAAATCTACAGAGCGACTGTTCAGTGAGGCGGAGTAAAGAATCTGACGGTTGGGGTTCAAACAACAGCAGACAGAGGCTTCAACCAAGCTCGAGCTCAGCATTCCATGCCTTGCATGGAAAGTTAATTCTTTGTTCTCCAGGGCAGTTCAAAGGTTGGAGATCACTGCAATAGTCAGAATACAGCAAGACTTCATGTTGTTTGAAAAATTGTTCAGAATAATTATTTACAAAGACAGAATAAACAGAGAAGATCCATCTGAGTTTTCCTTCAATCTCTGTATCTCTCTTGCAAGAAATTGCAGCTTTGTCTTTATAAGTCCTTGCAACACCCCCCCCCTTCCCCCAACAAGCATCCTGTTTTTTTCTAAACTGGTCTTGTAAATTTCAGGCAGGTGCAGCTAGAACACAATGTCCCAGAACTGAGGCTCCTTCTCCACATCTTCTGCAAAAGGCTTAACAACTGCACTTTAGGTTAACCCCTTAAGTTCCAAATAGCTTTGCAATCATCTCAAACTATAGTTATATACATTTCAACAGTACCACTAAATAATTTCTAAACAAAAGAGATGCCAACATCAGTTACATTTTCACATAATGATTTGCATATATTTTTATACCAGCAGATATGCAAGGGGGAAAAGACAGAAACAGCAAGGGAAGGTTGAAAGACAGTGAGAGGTAAAGAACTGAGAGACTGTCGGGGTGATCTGATCCTAGGTCTCATAGGAAAATTTGGTTGCACAACCAGACAGACGAGACAGGAAAGGAAAGAACAGAACAGATCCCTGCATTCAAACTCTCCATAACAACTGGGACAGGGTCCTAGTCAACCCTGTCACATACACCCCCTCCTTAAGAGGGAACCTGTTTTATCAAACAGGTTTCCAAAACTTTCTATTAATTCTCTAACATTATCTTCTAACTTTCAGAAATTAAGCACATGTCCAGTATCCTTTTTCTATAACAGTACAGCAAACAGTAAAGTTTAAACTCGTACATTTGTTTTTCAACCTTCAGAACTCTCAATTCCTGATCCATATCTTGACAGAAAAATCAGCATTGCTATTCTCTTTACCAGATTTGTGTATCACATTGAATTTAAATGGCTGTAGTGTCAGGTACCACCTTGTGATTCTGGAATTTTTATCTTTCATTTGGTTAAGCCAACAGAGAGGATTGTGATCTGTTATAAGAATAAGTCAGTTCTTAGCAAATAAAACTTAAGGGACTCCATGGCCCACTTTGCTGCTAAACATTCCTTTTCAATGGTGGAGTACCTTTTCTCTCTGTCATGCAACTTCCTACTTATATACAGAATAGGATGTTCTGTCCCATCTACATTTTGACTCAGGACTGTACCTAGGCCTGTCTCTGATGCATCTGTTTGTAACAAAAATGTTTTCTCAAAGTCTGGGCTTCTTAAACAGGGCTGATGCAGCCTTAATGTCTTGAAAAGCTTCCTCACACTCTGGGGTCCATTTCACAATATTTGGGTACTGTTTTTTCTGAGTTCAGTGAGGGGAGTAGCTAACTCAGCAAAGTTGGGAAAAACCTCTGCTAATAACCAGCCAGCCCTAAAAATAACCCGACATGTTTGTTTGTTTTAGAGATAGGGCTGTTAACTACAGCTTCTATTTTAGAAATTTCTGGTTTAACTTCTCCATTTCCCAATACATAGCCCAAATATATGGTTTCCTGCATGCCCAATGCACATTTGGTAGGATTAATAGTCAGACCTGCATTTTTGATAGCTTAGATAACTGCTCAGAGGTGTTTCAGGTGGCTTTTCCAGTCTGGACTGTACACCATGACATCCTCCAGGTATGCAGCACAATAACCAGTGTGAGGAGGTAAAATTACATCCATGTACTGTTGGAAGGTATCTGGTGCACCATATAAACCAAATGGCATGGTGGTGAACTGACAGAATCCAACAGGAGTGGCAAATGTAGTTTTGTCTCTAGATTTTGTAGCTAAAAGAATTTGCCAGTAACCCTTGGTGAAATTGAGGGTATTGATATATTTTGCACTCCCCAGTCTTCCACCAAATCATCTTTTCTGGGCATAGGATAATTGTCAAATTCTGACACTTGATTAAGTTTCCTAAAATTAGGGCAGATTCTAACACCCTCTTCTTTGTTTACAATTACCTTTGGAGATGACCAAGCACTCCTAGACTCTCCTATAATACCCAATTCTATCATTTTTTGTATTGCCTTAACCACGTTAGCTCTTAACCGCTCTGGTAACCTGTACGACTTTTGCCTAATAGGGCGAGCATTCCTTGGCACTATTACGTGCTTGACCCCTTTTGCTCGGCCTGGTACTGTGGTAAAAGTACTATTAAATGTCTTTGGCACAATATGAATTTCTGCAGTTTGTTATGAGGTTAAGGAAACATTCACCTTTGCAGCATCAGCAGTTACAGTTTGTTCCAATCTATCGTAAGCTATATCAATATCTTCATTATCAGTTTCTGGTAAAACTAGCAAAGCAGCTTTTGGCATTTTTTCAACCCATTTCTTGAGGAGGTTAGCATGATATATCTTGGTAGGATTTTTCCTGTCAGGGGTCTCAATCTTGTAGTTAACAGTGCCAGTATGTCTAAGTACTCTATAAGGCCCTTGCCACTTCATTAACAGTTTATTTTCTGTTGTTGGTAACAGTAGCAAAACCTTTTCACCTGGCTCAAAAACTTTCTTTTACCCCATGGTCATAATATACCTTCTCCTGGTTTAGGGCCTCTTCCTGATTACTATGGGCAATTTCAACATGTTTTGTCAGCTTCTTTCTTAGGGAACACATATAAGATGTTATAGATTGTTTCTGAGTAGGGTTATCTTCCCACGTTTCTTTTATCACATCCAATGGATTATTGGCTGCCTACCATACAGCATTTCAAATGGTGAAAACCCTGTTGATGCCCATGGCACTTCTCTGTAAGCAAAAAGTAAATAAGGCAAGTACTGGCCCAAGTCTTTCCCTTCTCCTTTTACAAACCTTTTGAACGTGCGTTTTTAGGGTTTGGTTAAAATGCTCAACAAGACTGTCTGAGGGTGATAGGGGGAGGTTTTTATGGCGGTGATACCTAGTAGTCAGTACCGCTTCTTAAGTAATGCAGCACCAAAATTACTACCCTGATCAGTAATAATTTTTTTAGGTATGACCACTCTGCTGAAAATTGTTCCAAGCTCTGCTGCCACTTTTGAAGCTGTGACAATACGCATTGGAACTGCTTCGGGGTATCAAGTAGCATAGTCACATACTACCAGGATAAATCTATTACCCTTTTTACTTTTGTCTAAAGGACCAACCACATCCATTGCAATTCTCTCAAAAGGCACATCTATCAAGGGTAGGGGCACCTGGGGCACCTTGTCTTTTCTAGTGACTTGGGCTACTTTCTGACACTAAGCACAGGAACTACAATAGGTAGCAACATCTTCATGAATTCCAGGTCAGTAAAATCTATATAGCAATCTGGCAAGGGTGCGCTCTCTCCCTGCATGACCAACCACAGGACTATCATGTACTATCTGTAACAACTCAGATCTATACTTTTGCGGTATAACCAGTTGTTCTATCTGGTCCTGTGTCTGAGGTTCTACCTATATTCTGTACAATACCCCATTAAATTTTTTAAACATAGGTTCACCCTAGTTTGGTTTCACCCCCAGCTGCTTAAAATAATCCTGGAGAGAAACATCATTAGCTTGCTCTGAAAGAAATTCACAATCAGTTATCAGCTTAGTTTTAGCATTTTCATATGTTAACCCCTTATGTCCATCAATCATTTATTGCCACAGTTTCTTCAGGCATCATATTTCTTTCCTGGATTTCTGGATCTTGGAGCTGTGCTCAAACAAGTCCAAATCAGAATCAGTGAAAGGAAAAGAGTCCCCACCATCTGAAATTTTCTTTGCCTAAGCTCTTGTCACCACAGCTGCAGAAACATCAGGATTTACTCCCTCTTTGATTAACTCAGTAAATCCTGGAAAGTTATTTCCAATAATCACAGGGACAGGTAACTTAGGTACTACCTCCACTTTCATTTGGTGTGGAACACCCTTAATGGTCAGAGTCACTTGGGTGGAGGGATAGTATCAAGTGTCCCCGTGGATGCAGATGACACCAGTAACTGGTCCTTTTGGACACTGTTTTCCCAGCACTTCAATATACACTATGGTCAGTCTGCTTCCAGAGTCTATAAGTTTCTTCATAGTCTTATCTCCCACCTTCACATCTGTCGCATTGCCTGCCCACCTTTAGGCCACCCAATATAATTACCCCCAAGTCTCTTTCCTGCTTGGTTTTTGTCAGTATCACTCTATCATTCTGTACTCCACTCCCATGTTTCTATGGCTCAAGTGCATTATTTTGCACTTTTTTTACATTGAAGCCCGGCTGCTACACCCTTGACCACTCCTTCAGCCTTTAAAGATAACTATCCCTCCCTTCCAGCCCCATCCACCCCCCCAAGTGTCCATTCTGTTGCAGATCTGGGTGTCATCTGCAAAGAGGTAGACCTTTCCTTCCAGTTCCTCCTTTATGTCATTTAAAGACACTGAAGAGGACCAGTCCCAGCACTGATCCCTGAGATAACCCGCTGGTCACCCTCTCTTCCTCAGAGCCAGCTCTGTTTACCACTACCCTCTGTATCCTATCCTTTAACTAGTTTTTTAAGCAAGGTTACCACCTTATTACCCACCCCAGTTTCTCCAACTTGCTTACCAGTCTCCTATGTTGAACGATGTTGAAAGCCTTGCTGAAATCCAGGTAGGCCATATCCACCGTTCCTCCCTGATCCAACTCCATGGTCACCTAGTCAAATAAATTTCTTTGTCATGGCCTTCCCCCTGTGAAACCATGTTGCCTTGGATCCTGTAATTCGTTAGATACAAAGCATTCCACAATCCTTTCCTTTAGTAATTTCCATTAACTTACCCACTACCGCTGACAGGCCTAGAATTGCCCGCCTTTTCCATGTACCACTTTTATGAAGTGGGACTACCTCTGCCCTTCTCCAGTTCCCCAGGACTATGCCAGTCTCCAGTGATCTTTCAAATAGGTCTGTCACAGGTATAGCCAGTACTTCCATGTGCTCCCTCAGCAACTTTGGGTGTACCCCGTCTGGCCCCATAGCTTTGTCCACCTTCAGGTTAGCAAGTGCTTTCCTGACTTTCTCCTCAGAAAACAGACTAGTGTCCATTTTTATTTTATTTATTTTTTATTTTATTTAAACAGCAGTTTGGAAAACCTTTGAGCCATAGGCTCATTTACAAAGGTACCTTGTCACAGTAAGACAAACCAAAATACACAGTATAGCAGTACAACACATAGGTATAACAGTAAATTAAGACATAGATACAAACAAGCTGGTACAGGTAGGATGGATGCAAACAATACCAGAGTTATGTTGTCCTAGCAGCTTAGTAATAACCATTGTCATAAGTATTGATACGGCTTTGACTAGCGGCAGTTGGCATCGGTGTTAATAAGGTGGTTATGTAAGGAAGTTTTGAAGCACGATATAGTTGGAGCTTCGGAGATGGAGGGGCAGTGTGTTGAACCAGGAGGGGCCCTAAAGCTGAAGGCTCTTTGGCGTGAGAGGTCCTAGCTCTAGGAATAACAAGAGAGGTTTTCCCAGAGGTCCGAGTATGAACTAGTGGGACAGAGCGGTGTATGGTGGTGGTCAATCCTGGTGGGAAAGCCCAAGGAGGTCTTTTGTAAGGGTACAGGTAAGATATTTGAGGCGCTATCGAGATCAAGTACCAAGCTGCATACAGTATACAGGTGTGCGTCATCCTAGGAGCTCCAGTAATTAACCTGCAGGCCTTATTCAGAGTAGTCACGAATTTTATGGAGTCGGTCTGATCCAGCACCATACACGGCAGTCCATAGTCCACTAGGGACAGGATAGAGGAGGTGACTCAGAGTCGAAGAGCCTCCGGGGAGGCAGTGTTTATACCGATGTAAGATGCCCAATCGGATATTAGTGGCAGTGGCTAGGGCAGCGATGTGTCCATGGAAGGAGGGAGGGGTCAAAATGGATCCCTAGGTATTTATGAGCAAACTTGTTCGAGTGGGAATGAGGACCCAGAGTGAATGAGGAGTTTGAAGTTGCAGGACTTGTTTTGGGGATGAGAGAAGAAGATGGTTTTGTTTTTAAGATTTATCACAATCTATGTTCCTTGAACCAGCCCTCGGCTTCAGTGAAGGACTTCTGCAGCGAGTCCTGGAGGGCAATAGGGTTACGACTTGAGGCAAAGATGACTGCATCACCAGCGTACAATAGAATGTTCCCCGAGCAAGAGTGTGGAAGGGTGTTAAGGTAAAGGGAGAATAGTAAGGGGCCCAGAATGGAGCCCTGGGGAACCCCAGAAAAGATGGGACAGATGTCTGAGTAGATCCCATTAATTTTTACACACTGTGAGCGGTCAGACAGATAACTGGTGCACCAGGAGATAGGCCCAGCAGCAAAACCAGAGAGACTCAGGGCATCAAGAAGGAGGGTGGGAGACAGTGTCGAAAGCTTCGAGAGAGGTCAATGAAGACAGCACCAGCCAGAGAACCAGTGTCTAGGAGGAGTGAAAGCTGGAGAACTCTAGGAGGGCTGTGTTGGTACTGTGGCCCGCCTCGAAGCCATGCTGCTCAGGACAAAGGACATTGTAGGTGGAGAGGTAGTCAGAGATTTGAGAGGCCACCACTTTTTCCAAGGCCTTGGAGAGAGGAGAGAGAATGGAGATCGGTCAATAGTTTCCAGCCACAGTCCTATCACCACCTTTAAAGATAGGGGTGACAGTGGCGAGTTTCCAGGCAGTTGGAACCTTCCCCAGGCAAAGAGAGAGCCTCCCACTGAAGCTTCTGGTGTCTTTTTGTTGTCCCTCCCCTTCCCCTTGTACTGTGAACACTGAGCAGAAGTATTTGTTCAATATGTTTGCCTTTTCTCAATCCCCCTCTGTAGAGTCACCCCGTCTCACTTTAACCATGAAACCCCTCCCCTTCTCTTCCGTTTCTCACTAACATACCTAAACAAATGTCTTGGCTCCATTTGATACTCCCTAAGTTACTGTATTCTTTCCTCAGTTTGTACCTTTGTGCTCTGTACTGCTTTGCCTGCCTCCATCTGTTTTCCCAGATGCACTTCCCTATCCTTCTCCTCTCTGGGTCTCCTTATACCTTCTGAATACTATTTTTTAGCGTTTACCTTTTCTGCTACTTCTTTTGAGAACCATATCAGTCTCCTCTTTGTGTTGCTTACCTGCTTGACATGGAGGTTCATTGCCTTCACTATGCACTCTTTAAGTTTGGTCCACTCTCCCCCTGGTCCTCTCCTTGCCAGGTCATTCCTGAGGCATTTATCCATGTTAGTAAAATCAGTCCTGCTGAAGTCCAGGACTCGTGCCACAGTGTGGTTGGATTCCACAGCTGCTATGCTGAAACACACTGAGGTCCCACAAACTCTTCACATATGAACAGTCACACATCATATGTTTGAGATCAACTTCCTTTGCATCACACTTGGCACAGTCTCCCTAGAATATCAACTAATCCTTTCACACTTGTAGGATTTTTTTTCAGCCTCACCTGGCTCTCTCTTACAGTGAAAAATGTAATTTATTTAGTTTCTAGTATGGTTAGAAATCTTATACTTAAATACTGAGTGGATAGGAGTTTCCTTTCCTTGTCTGAATGGAAACAGGCAATTACGGAAGCCCTTAAACTGGAAAAGATTGCCCATGGTTTTATGGATAGGTTTGTTATTTCTGATAAGAAATTGGGCCTGCTACTAAAATACTGTACTTAGCATCAGTATTGAGTAGGTACAAACTTTCTGTCCTTTTTCTTCAGTTCTCTTTTATTACTTACTGTCTATTCTCATACAGTACTTCTCTTTTCCATCTATTCTTCCTTCTTTACAGAACTCTTCTTGTACTATTCTGACTTAAATTTCTTTTTTTTTTATTAAAATTTTTTAGGTTTTTACACTGTTTTTCTCTCTGTTGTGTCCGGGACCCCAGCACACGACCGTGCATGCACACAGAGGCGCACATGCACTCCATGAAGTCAGCTCAGCCCCTTCCACTTCTCCCCTGGTAATCGCCTAGTTCCCTGTAGCCCAAACTGTCATCTGTCTTCCACTGGGTGGCAGCCAAGGGCCAGGGAAACTTCACATCCCTCCTCAGGAGAGGAGAGTCCACTCACAGCAGCTCAATCCTGCTTATTGCTCTCCCCCCACTGCCCCAACAACCCAGGCACATTTCCAAACCCAGGTTGCTGGCATGGCATGAGGTGTGGCATCCAGTGCCTCAACCCCCAGTGCCACCGGACCTCTGACTTAAATTTCTTTAGAAAAATGTTTTTAGGACGTATCTATGAAACTACATAGGACTTGCTGTTAATGATTTTTTTCTTTTACCGGTTACATATTTATTGTTCATTGTTTTTCTGTGCTTAAGTTGTGCCAGTTTGTGATTTCAATATAATTAATATAGGAGTGCTATTATAGTACTGTTTTATGTGTTAAAGTGTTTTGAAAAAGTGAATATAAAATTATGAGAAAAAATGTTGAAATACTGTGGTAGAAGAAACTAGCTGTGGTAGAAGAAACTAGCTACACTCGAAACAAGTCATAAACATAGTCCAATTTTTTACTTTTTAGACCAGTATCCTTTTGTTAGTCAACGTTTCACCTCTGGGGCTTCCTCGGGGGAGAGGATCTAGTATATTATCTGGTTCTCAGTTATCCACTGCATGTAGCACTTCTTAGCCTAAATTCATATCCTCTATCGGTTGTTTCCCAGTTTTCTTTCAATTTTTAAGTATATTCATTAACCTATTTTCACATCCTTTGTGTTTGGCAGTCAGGGCAGACTACCATAGCCCCATCACAACTGGGTTTACTGGGAACACCTACAACCTCTTCTACTAGCAGTATTCAAGTTTCATCAGGTGAACCAGCTCCACTCACTTGGGCATATGCCACCAAAACTGTAATTCCCAAACCAGGGAAAATCCCACTCCATTGTTCCTCGTACCACCCTATCTTGGTATTAAATACCAATTATAAATCATACATGTCCATACTTGCTCGTTTGATTGATAGGATTATGCCTGCCTTGATCAACTGTGACCAAACTGGCTTTGTCCAGACACACATCACAATGGATATCTGCCATACCTCACATGTAGTTCATCAGATGCAACAATCCCCCTTTCCTTCTGCGCTACTAAACCCTGACACAGAAAAGGCTTTCAATCAGGTGTCTTGGCCCTTTCTTTACGCAGTTCTTGATCAATTCGGGTTTCCTCCTTCCTTCATCACTCTTCTAGAGAATACATATCACTCCATGCAGGCCAGTGTCAAAATCAGTGGCCACCACTCTCCAATCTTTTTGCTATGCTGGGGCACCCAACAAGATTGCCCTTCGTTCACCCTACTTTTTGGGGTCATGTGCCTATACTGAACCCTGCTCAAGCAATTAGGGAATTGGAGGCCCTTTGTGGGATCACCCTGGGAGGGGAAGAACATCAGATAGCACTCTATGCAGACAATGTGCTACTCTGCATTCGACATCCAGAGGTTTCCCTCCTGAGAATCTTCTATATCATTGCTCAGTTTAGATACGTAGCAGGATACCGTTTGAATACCACAAAGACTTAGACTCTGCATTTCCATCTTTCACAGAGCCCAGACTTCAGAAATAAATTGTCCCTTCTGTGGGGGCCATGCAGAAGTTACAATATCTAGGGGGTCTTTATAAAATCCAACCCATCCATAGCCTTTAAATACAATTACATCCCATTCTCCCAAAACATGATGCAGGATTTTAGAAGCTGGGATACATCACCCCTCTCTGTCCAGACAAGTGGAGGTGGACCGAATGGTTACCCTTCCACTAGCAATGGCACAGGGAAATATCCTGCTTCATCTGGGCTGGTCAAAGACCCAGAATTAAGTTACAGCAACTTAGTCTAGCCAGGTGATTGGGTTGCCTAGCTCTCCCTTCACTCAGACTACTGGACTGCACATACTCGCTTGCCTTTATTTAGGCACCTTGATGGACAGCACAGTAACTGGTTGAACACAGAGAGGGCTCATTTCCCCTTACAGCAGTTTATACAAATGATGCACCATTGTACTACATCCCTTGAAACTACAATACCTAGTAACCCCTGGTTGAAATTCCAGGTCAAGGTATGGTACTCTGTATGACGGGCACTTCACCTCACCCCGTTCTTCCCCCTAGTATGCCCTACACCACATCTGGAGCATTTTGCACCATCCCGACAAGACAATAGGTAGCTTTTGTAGGAGAGACTTTCACTAAAGCAGATATACAAATTTTTCAATGGATTAGTAGTACTCTCTTTTGCTGACTTAGAAATTAAATATCATTTTCATTGCACAGACTTCTACCAATACCACATAAAGGAATCATTTACCTATGTACAAAACCCAAACTACTGTTCCGCTATGGGACACCTTACCTTCTGGATCCCCCACCTTCATTCACATATTTGAGTTAATCTGTAAAACCAAGAAACAGAAAATTTGAGAAGACAGAATGCACTTTGGTAACATGAGGTGTATGCGCCAATCACTCATTAAAAATAACAGCATGCATGACAAAGTTAGGAACTACACACGCTGAAGAAAACCGCTACTGATTCCTTTGTGATTATCAGTCAGATCGTCCAAGCACTGTACTGAGACTTCAGCACAGTATAAAGTTACTTAGCAACTGTTCCTGAACACCCTTGGTGTATGGGTTGCCACTGTATAAGATCATGTGGCCTGGATGATCGGGTTAAGAGGCAGGGCAGAGGCACCTACGCACTTGCTACAAAAATTACAATTGCCATTGAGGCATGAACTAACATGAAAAGAAAAAGCAACTGGAGAAACTAAGGTAATATAAGCAGTGGCTAGCACCTATGGCATGATAAATGAAAGTAAAAAACATGGATATCATAAATGAGTGATTGAAACTGTATCATTTCAGGAACTAACCAAGTAATAGAACTGCAGTAAAGATTGCAATGGAAACAAAATAAAACATAAGGTATGAACAGGCATTTAAAATCAAAGTCACTAAATCGATATAACTAAGACAGGATTTATGAGAAGCACGTAGCACTTTTATAATAACATATTTAATTAACATGTTGACATATGTTAGTACATAAATCAAACTTGAAATGCATATTATAATTACTGAAACACTCATGCTGGAATGACCCAAACAAATGTTTATCTTTTATAGGAAGAGAAAAGAAACTGTATATTTTTCGATGTCTCATGTAAGAGGGTTCAGGAATGAATTTTGACAGCAGTAAGCACTATACAGCTCAGCGACTGGGTATGTCAGGCTTGTAGCAGTTTAAAAAAGTAAACTGCACAAGGAATTAAGGTGGTGGTAGCACTTAAATATGATGTAAAAGGTTACAGAAGAAAATGCATTAAAGTGAAAAGATTAATTTTATTATTTTTTATGTTGACAACCTAATAATGGAACAGAATATAAGAAGTGATGTAAATTCATACAGAAAGAAATCTCTGGTAATTGTAAGCTTTTTAAAAGGACATTGTCAATCCCATTTCGCCTCAAAGTGTCCCTAGTTTAAAAAACACATTTTATGATTGTTCTCATCCTATAGAGACTGTTGATGTAGCTGGTTGTTTGAGTCAGACTCATTTCTCCTTTTAAAAAGTAAAAAACTGAGTGTCAACCATACTGGTGTTCTCACACCAAAACATGTATGTTTGCATTTCTTGACCAACTATAACTGCATCTTTCCTGGACTCAGGAACACCCCCAACACTATTTAGCTACTCATTATGCAGTGGGAGTAGATGAGACTATTGTATCATGAGTGGCTGCAATGTTTGAGGGTGTTTCTAATGTTCAGGAAGTATACAGTAAGCTTAGGTAAACAATTTGGAGCAAAACAAGACTGTATAACAATGCAGCCCCATGCATTTCAGTTCTAATAAGCAAGAAGGCAGATTAAACAACCAGCGACATCAATGAATTTTAGAGAAGGTAAGCAATCATAAAATGTGGGTTTTTATCTAGAAATAATATTATGCAAAAAAGGTTGACGGTGTCCCTTTAAACCACATAAGAATGTATTAAGGTAAATAATATGAAATTAATGAAAAATTATGTAAATGAATTGATATCTAATTATTTTCAGATTGAAGCCCTTTGAGAAAGTTTGTTTTCTAGGAACAAAACGTCAGGGTAAAATGAAGATTTTGAAAACTGAAGAGTTTATTGGTCATAAAGACTATCTGTGATTCCTCACCTTAAAGAGCTCCTGACGCCATCTGGCCAAAAGTGCTACATTGCAGAATTAGAATAAGCATATCCCCAGTAAATCTCATACCAAAAAGTAGATTTCTGTGTTACTTCATTTTAAAGTTATTAGCCATTTTGTAACCCTGATTTCACTACCTGTTCAAAAAAAAGCCTGTTCCACTGAAGAGCTGCTGCTGCTATCATCTAGGGAGCTTATAGTCTAGTTTTCCCTGTCAGCAAGCTTATAGGACCTGTTTCTCTAAAGTTGTAAAGATCATGTGCAATGGTTTTCAGAAGTAAAACAGGCAGCATGAGTTAGTAAACACTGCTTTAAAAACTTTGTGTTTCAGGCTTTGTAACAAAACTGACAATATTTTGTCTGGGTGCCTTTTTATTGAGGTTCTTTTGCTGAATGCTGGATCATAGCACACTAGGTGCTTTTACACACAGGGTTTAGAAACGGAGCGAGCGTTACCTGTGTAGTGCCGTTGTACTCTGCTGCATTCAGTGTTCCCTTTACACTTCGCAAGTATTCCGGCAACCCCTGCCTCCAATTGTTTCGGCTCCCCCACAGAGTTTGCCTCTCTATGATCGGTTTCTGCAGTGCTACCAGGATGGCTGTTTTACACAGCCAGTCGAAATGGAACACATCAGTGCAAACAGCAAAAAGCAGAGATTGCAGTTTGCACGAATGTTCATGAAGGGAATGGAACAGATGCACTTTACACACAAGGGATGTAATGGAATACTGTTTCCTTAACAGTCATTCCGTTATAAAAACCTGTGTGTAAAAGCACCTAGTGCGAGGTTTGCAGACTGAATAGGTTTCTGATGAAAGGCTGTGCTCATTCAAACCTATCAGTCAATTGAGGCAACTTCTACGAATGGCAGTTTAAAACAATTATCCCATCTCCTTGTTAATGGGGATGGGGCAGACTCATCTATGTTCTACTCTAAATTACAATGATCATTTTACCAGTGCTAACACTTCCACCCCTAGTAGGAATCAACAGCCCCCTATTAAAACATATTGTAAAGGCCGGCTCATTGGGACAGCAGTTGGATTTCCACTTGCGACATCAGTGACCCGGGTTTAGGAACAAGCCTGGGTCGCTGAAGGGCCGGCAAGGGGGAGAAGGATGGAGCATCCCAGGGACAGCTCTCCTTCTCTGGGGGAATGTTCTGGTGCTTGTTGGCTCCTAGCGGAGGCTGGGAGCATTGTAGGATGCCAGAACCAGCTGGCAATGGGGGGGAGAGAGTGGACGTCTGTGTAAGCCATGATGTCACTATGCCACCCAGAAGAAAAGAGGAAAATAGCTGGGTGCTCATCAGATGATGGCCTCCAGGTCCTCTGCACCCTCCAGGGAGCCATTCCCCACAGGCCTTAGCAGTATCCCATGGCCTAGAAGGTAGGTGCAAGTGCTGCCCCTCCACTGGTGCATTCCCCCTCGGAGGAAGGGACCTGCCCAGTGAAGGGAAACACCGGGATACCATGGGAGGGCTGCGACATGGGACTTGCAGGGGAGTCAGGACTCGAGAGGGGGTGACAGAGGAACAGCAGAAGGGACCATAGGAGAGCCCAAAGGAGAGGCGTGCATCCAAGCGGGAGTGAAGGGAATAAATAAATAACACACACACACACAAAAAAAAAAACACTGTAAAGTAGACAATGACAAACAGCAGTAGAACTGGTATCACTCTAATTGTCTTCAACAGTCTGGAGGCATGCTGACTTAGTATCCGGCAACCATGGAGAAATGCATCACACAAAAACAGCATTAAATAATACAAATTTATCAACTTTGTGACAAAACCTGGAACATATATAGTATTTATATCAATGTTTACTGACTGCTACTGTCGGTTGTACTTGTGAAAACCACTGCACATGATCTTTACAACTTTGGAGAAATGGGTCCTATAAGCTTGCTGAAAGGGATTACTAGACTTTGAGGTCCCTACATGACATCATCAGCAGCTCTTTACTGACACCTGCTTTTATTGCACAGGTAGTGCAATCAAAGTTACACGATGGCTAATAACTTTAAAACAAAGTAACGTAAAAATCTAGTTGTTGGTATGAGATTTACTGGGAGTATGCTTATTTGGATTCTGCAATGTAACACTTTTGCATCAGTGGCTCTTTAACTTTTGAAAAACTGATTTTTACACCCTGAGGAAATGAGAACAAGACAATTCACTCCCGTCTTTAGGCTCCCGGCAACCCATTCCCACGACAACATGCTCCTATGTCAACCCACTCCCGACAACTCGCTCCATCCCTGACTCCAAGCATGGCAACAGTACCCGTGCCCTCATACAACTACAGTGAAAGAGAAAATGCTGGTTTCAGTCTGGAGCACCATCACAAACTGACAGCCCAGGGATTCTGATCCTGCTCAAACTCCTCAGACTGGTTCAGCTACGCTAACTGGGCATACTACACTACATCATAGGGTATTTTTTTTTTTTTGAAGGGGTGCTTACTGAAGTAGGTTTCCTGGTATGAGGAGACACGGTACTAGGGGGATGCTGCCATTTCACATCGTTTTGAGTGGCAGGCACTACCCAAAATGTCACTTCCTGCCTTTTTTTGTATTGCTACACATAATAATAGTTTAGAACTTCACATGCACCTAGTTCTGACCTGTTGCATTTTTAGAATTGCCAGCATGGTGCCATGAAGGTGACATGATTACCATAGTAGCTGGTAGCCCATTATCCAAACCACATGGACCAAGGCACTGAATCACATATTCTAGGAGGCACTGTTTGTTCAGCAGAAAAGAAGGTGTTGTATTGCAGAATGATGGCTTACTGTGACACCTGAAAGGGTGCAGTGGCAACAAATCGTACAATGGGGAATGCAATGCTACAGTAAAGAATTCCCACGCATGTAACAAAATGGGATAGTGGTAAAAAAAAGGCAAGAGTTTCAGAATGAAGCGTGTCCAATCATGCACAGTTCAGTCTATTAGGCTATACAGTACATCTTCAGAAATATGTAGGGAGAGTAATTCACATTGCTAGAGTGTTATAATGGGAGTGGGTAATACGGGAGTGACTTTGCTTGGGAGCGAGTTGTTGGGTGTGAAATTAGCAAGAGGGACTTGATGGGAGTGAGTTGTCATGTACCCTTGGGAAAACGCAATTTATGCAGGCTATTTCCCTTGGATTACTTTTCTTTGGACTGTATTGCATCCCTACCTCTAGTAGCCTGCAATCCAACTAGCTACCCTCACATTATCTCCTATATTGTATTGCCTTCTTGCAGACTGGATTACCACCGCACATGATTTCACAGGTATACCAAGTACTACAGACTACTCTCAGAATATCCTCTATGGATGTGGGCCAGACGTGGGAAACTGAGATGAATTCCCCTATACAGCAGATGTGAAGATATGGATCTGAGCTTGTCAGTTTTCTTCAAAGGTAACACACATCAATGGAGGGAGTATGCATGGAAGCAAGTCACTAGATTTTTCTGTATCCCAGTGATTACTGTGCACTATCTCCCCAAGTCTACCACCTCCCACTGGAGGAACTGCAGTGAACAACGAGCAACACACTATCATGTCATGAGGGATTGCCCAGTAATTCATCCCTACCTCAACACTATCCAAACTGAATTTACAAAATATTTGATCCCTCTCTTCTCACTCTGCAATTATATATCCTATTACAATACCCCAGAGTGCACAGAGACCCTTCCTCTCACTTGCAGTGTCAGTGGCTCAGCAGCAGTGTCAATGGCTCAGCAGGCTGCACACTCGCCTCTGAGGCTGGAAGATCAAAAGGTTGTGGGTTCTAGCCCCACACCAGGCACTTGGGTTAAATCCCAATACTGACACTGTAGTGCAGCATGAGGGTGTGTGCTGCACTCCTGAGGTGCCATCTTTCAGATGAGATGTTAAAACGAGGTCCCATCTTCCTGTTCTGGTGGTAGTTCAGGTGGCTGTTTAAGATCCCATGGCACTTCTTGAATTTCCCTGGTGTCCTGGCCAAATTTCCCCCATTCACTAAAATACTACCAACAGTTTAATCTCGTTCAATGTCAGTTGGCATCCATCTGTACCCCCCTCCCTGGGACGAGACTGAAAATAGGCAGAACTGTCTAGTCCTCCTTTCCTGGTCAACAAAAACGAAATAAAATAAACAAAAAATCTTCTAGGAATCCTAATTACAATGGGCAAAAAAGTAATTACTAAATTATGGCTGCCGGTCCAGAGGCGCAGAGGGTTGAGGCGCTGGATGTCACACTTCGAACCACGCTGGCGACCGGGGTTCAGAAACAGACTCAGGTCGTTGGGGGCTGGCTGGGGAAGGAGAGGATTGAGCATCCGAAGGAATGCTCTCCTCTCCTGTGAGAGGGTGGGTGGGAAGCCCCGCTCTAGTAGTGGCCCCCGGTGGAGACCAGGGGTACTACATGCAGTGGCGCAGGCGGGGACAACTAGAAAGCCGGAAAAACAGCTTCGGCGCCACCGGATGACTGCCTCCATGCTCCATGTCCCTCTGAACCTCCGGGAGTATTCCTTACCACAGCAGCGCCTCCAGACCGTAGGAAAAAATAGTGTGCCGGGGTCCCTTGTCACTCAGTGCCTCCCCCCTTGGAGGAGGGGGACCCGCCCGGTGATGGGATACGTTGGGATAAATCGGGGGTCAGCTGCGATTTGTGGGAGGAACTCCAGAAAAGGACAGCCAAGGCATGGAAGCACTAGGTGGCCCGAAGGAGAGGTGGACGCCGGAGTGTGAGGAGAGGTAAAAGGAGTATACAAAAAAAAAATTTATGGCCGACCCTATCCCCCTGATGTAGCTACCTGGAGGACATTAGTTCACCAAATATACCAAATGGAGAGGCTCACATTCTCCCTCAATGACTGTACTGAACTATGTTCGAATCAGTGGCAAAGGTGGCTAGTTTATGCCATGAGCAGAGCCTCTACTCTAGTTCCATGAGAACAGATCAACAACTAATGGTTTGGCGGGGAACCCTCATTGTATTACCTGCCATCTTTCATTTCTGACCTGGGTCCTCCTTTCCCCATGGAGGCCCCCTCCCCTCCCCCCCAACTCCTTAGACTTGAGCCATGCCTAGGACTGGGTAACACATTAAGAAAAAATTAATATTAAAGGCTGTCAGCTTGAATGGATCTTTGTCTTTTCAGTACTTAATGTACTCTCCCCGCTCTGTACCAAAGGGGAAGAGACTGATATAAAAATGCTGTTTAAAATTGGTCATCGCATATTTCTGAAATTGGTCCTCAGTGTTAAATCTGTATTATTTTATTTACTTAAGAATTGGAATTACAAACCTTTGAGCTAAGAGCTCATTTACAGAGGGTCCTCGTCAGTCAAAGGAGGGGAACAATTATATGAGTTGGGAATAGCAAATGCAGATAACAGGCATTGTCATAAATATATTAGTAACACATTAACAAACTAATATAATACAATAAATTGAGTATTAAAGACAGAGGCAGGGACCTCCGGTGATGTAGCGGGCGGGAATGGCTGCCTAACTCTTCGCTCCTAATCCTCCAGCAGCACACTGCACTGAGGCGGCATCCTGCCTTCCGTTTTGTTTGCACAGCTACCGGGAGCGGCCCGTGATGGTTCGTACAAAAAAAAAAAGAGGAACATCGACCATGAAATCGGCTACAGCTCATGGGCAGGCAGGATCCATGTCAGGCCTGAGCCCAGCACCCTCGCGGTTGTCCGTACTTTCGGGGTCCAGAGGTGAGGACTCCGGCTTGGACTCAGGTTCCACCAGCACCAGGTCGGAATCAAGGAAAATTCTGAAATTATTACACAAAATAGATGGCAATGTATCAGACATCCAGTGTGATTTTAAGAAGTTGGAATCCAGGACAACCTCGGTAGAACACTACCCTGACAGCCTACAAATTGAACATATGGCTTATGGTTGCTCTCTAGCTTTCCTGTACAGCAGAGAGAAAGCCTTAACAGTAAAATCGGAGGATGCGGAGGCGCGATCTAGGTGCAATAATGTCCGTGTGGTGGGTATACCTGAAGGGGCTGATCAAGCACACATGGTTACCCTCATGGAGAGCTGGCTAAAAATGGAGCTGCAAATAGAAGACGAGGTCCCCCTGGACATTGAGAGGGTGCACAGGGCCCTCACTCCAAAAACCTAAGCAGGAGGCCCCACCAAGAGCCATAATTATAAAGTTCTTGAAATACCCATAAAAGACAAAATCTCACAACTTGCCTGGGTGAAAAAAAGATCTAAACTTCGATGGGGCTAAGGTTTTTATCGATCAAGATTTCCCTCCAGCAATGACTCAGCGTCGGAGAAAGGTCCTTAACGTAGTCAGGCAACTCAGGGAAAAGGGAATGAAAGCCTACCTATGCTACCCTACCAGGCTATGGGTTGAACTCTCAAAAGGCCCCAAATTTTTTGTATCATTGCTAATGGCTAGTGACTTCCTCACATCTGAAAAAATTCAGATACCTGACTTGAAGGAAGAAATAGCAGAGCAGGAAATCGAACTTCTCTGGTTCATGGTTCCTGGTCCTACAAAGAACACCAGACCTAATTTCAGAGCCAATTCCGTTCTGCCTCTCCATGCCGATTTGTCCAGGTCGATTCCCAAAGGAAAATACTCACAGAAACCAAACTGAGGTGACCCAAATATAATGTATACTGTTTGCCATGGCTCAAGCAGCCTTGTAACTGTTAAATCCAGAGCCACACCATGTTCAGTGAGAAATGGGATTTTTAGACGCATACCTTTTGACCCCAAAGGTGTACCACTTTTAGCAGGAATTTTGTAAGATTTAGTGAACTTAATTTTCTCCTCTGTGGCTAGGTCCCATCGGTGTTGATAGGGGTAAAGAAGCGGATCCATTTTGACTGGGCTGGTGTGCTGAGGGACTGCCGTATGTAGCGCTTTCCTGGTGTCCGGCCAATTCAGTCTTCCCTCAGACTTACTCGAGGATGGGTTTGGCCCGATGTGAGTCCTGGCATTGTGATCTGCATGCCTCTGCGCTCATTATGGGACTTCTCCACAGATGCTGACCTGAGCATCACACACAAAGCTAAGTGTGTTTTTTTTTTTTTCGCTTAATGTGTCCCCCTTCCCTCCCACCTTCTTTTTATTTTCTTCTCCCTTTTCCCCTTTTGTGTCACCTCCATACTCGGGTGTCATGTGAGAAGCAACTGGAATAACAGAATAGGGCTGAGGCCCCCTTATTGGACTGAATGCAAGCTAATCCTTTATTACTCGGCTAGTACGTTGAACATCTGGTTTTTGGTAAAAATAACCATTTAGCTCTTAAATTGTTATGTCAACATATTTACAACTGTGTGGAGAGGTCCCTTGGCCCATATTTTAGGTTTTCAAGTTTTGTTGGAATCAAATGTTTTGGCGCTTAGTGTATAGTAATAGGATGGTCATTCAGGGAAGGGGAGTATAATGTTAATTCCCCTTTCTAAAAAAAGGGAAAAAAATTGCTGCATTTGGTTAAATTGTTGTACCTGTTTGCTCTCTGCTCCACATAGAAACAGAAGTTGACAGCAGATAAGGACCGCAAGGCCCATCCAGTCTGCCCATTTCTTTTTCTACCTTATAAATGTGCCATCGGCCTTTGCTTTGTCAGTGGCCTATCTATTCATACTCATTTGTATTGTTCCCTTATGCCTATCCCATGCCTGTTTAAAGCCCTGCACTGTATTCATAGCCATCACTTCTTGAGGTAGGCCATTCCATGCATCCACCACCCTTTCTGTGAAGAAGAATTTCCTCACATTCCCCCTTAATCGGCCCCCCTCTAATCTCATGCTGTGTCCTCTTGTCCTGCTATTTTTCTTATATTTAAACATGTCAGACTTTCACCTTGTTTATGCCCTTAAGGTGTTTGAATGTCTCGATCATATCACCTCTCCCTCCTTTGCTCAAGGGTATACATATTGAGTCTGCTAATCTGTCCTCATATGTTTTCTGATGCAGTCCCTGCACCATTTTGGTTGCCCTTCTCTGGACTGCCTCAATTTGGTTAATGTCCTTGTGAGGTGTGGCCTCCAATACTGCATGCAGTACTCCAGATGGGGCCTAACCAGTGTCTTGTAAAGAGGATTATTACTCCTCTTACGACTTGTGATACTCTACTAATACACCCTAACACCCCTAGCCTTACCTACTGCTTTAGAGGTCTGCTTGGATGATTTCAGGTCATCAGTGATGATGATGCCCAAGCCTCTTTCTTCCTTTGTGACTGCTGGCAACTCCTCCCAGCCTATAGGTGGCTTCAGGGTTTCTCTTCCTATGTGCATGATCTTGCACCTTTGCATTAAAACCCAGTTGCCACTCTTCTGACCATTTTGCTAGTTTATCCAGATCTCTTCTCATTCTGCCCACCCCACGGGATCATCTACTCTGTTGCAGATCTTGGTGTCATCTGCAAACAGACAAGCCTTACCCTCTAGTCCATCTGCAAGGTCACTAATGAAGATGTTGAAGAGGACTGGCCCCAGGACTGATCCCTGAGGTACCGCGACTTGTGACTTGCATCTCTTCTGACTGTATACCATTTACCACCACTTGTTTTTGCCCGTCAACCAGATTGCCACCCAGTTGACCAACTTCTGACCCACCCCGAGCCTACCCAGCTTATTTATCAATCTTCTATGTGGAACAGTGTCAAAAGCTTTGCTGAAGTCAAGGTAGGCGACATCAACTGCTCCCCCTTGGTCCACCACTCTGGTTACCCATTCAAAGAAATCTATGAGATTAGTTTGACAGGACCTTCCTTTTGTAAACCCATGCTGTCTTGGATCCTGTGCCTCTATGGATTCCAGGTGTTGAACATAGCCATGCATGTAAGGGGGAGAGTGTTTGACATGGTGCACTCCCCCAATTCCTTTGGGCGACTCTTGGAATCAACGCAGGTTGAGCTTGAGGGAAAGAGTTCACTACTTGCACTTGATTCTCAGTTAGCAACACTTATTGTTTGACTGGCACTGCTGGAGGAGAGAAGAGTCCTTCCCAGCCCATACCGGAAGGCCTAAATCTTTAAAAAGGGCACGGGTTGTGGTTCCCTAGGTTTCCTAGGACCCTTAACCTTTTCACTCCATTCTGGAGTGTTGTTCCCTATGGGGGGTGCAGCATCCCCCTCACCCCCCCCAACCCAGTAACAGGGCATTGCCCTCGGAGGATGTTATGACTGTTAAGCCACACAACATCAATGGCTATATGTTGTTGAGCTCCCTTCTAGAAGCTAGAAGTAGTAAGATGCTTGTTGCATTGAATGTCACAATGTACTTACAGTTTGTATTATGTATCTATTGTTTTCTGATCTTTCTCTTTCCTACACTTACGTTCTTCTCCTTTATTCTGAGAGAAGATAACTTTCTGTTGTATGGGTCTCGTGGTGGCGGGTCTGGGTACATGGTAATCACAAGTCTTTGGAGAGCTCCTAAGTTTGTTCTATGGAAGATTTGATAATTTGTTCCCTTAATGTAAAGGGGATCAATAATGTAGTCCAACAAGCTAAAGTTTTGGCAGAACTTAACAGGGAGAAATGTGATATAGCCTGTTTACAAGAAACAAAACTGACCCTCGGAGAGCATATGGAATTGTGTAGGGCCTGGGTAGGTACAGTGTGCTCAGATGAACACCCACAATACAAAAAGGGGGGCGTCGTTTTTCTTTTCCGAAGAGGGCTTCCCTTTCAAATTCAATCGGTTGTGAAGTCTGGCTCAGGTCACCACATTATAGTTTCTGGTACTTACAAGGGCCGGCCTTTACATCCGATTGGTGTATATGCTCCTACCCCACCTTCTGGGGAATTTTTTCGTGCCCTTTTCAATACGGTGGCTAGGCTGCCACCAGGACAGACAATCTTGATGGGGGATTGGAACTGTGTAGAGGATGTTAGTAAGGACAGAAGCTCTACCAAAATTCCGGGATCCTGGTCATGTTCCCGATCGCTTCGTAACCTATGCTCAGAGGCAGGATTGGTGGATCCATGGAGGCAGTTTAACCCCTCCATGAGAGATTACACTTTTTTCCCCCGGCTTCCAATATGTACTCCAGGCTGGACAGATTTTATACCCCAAAGAATGCCCTACACACGTTCAGGGACATCTCAATTCTCTCAATTACTATTTCTGACCATGCCATGTGAAAGCACGACTTGGCTGGGATGTTTCTGGGGGACATGGATATTGGCGATTTGATCCAGGCTTATTAAATGATAAACAGTATATGGATTCCACTAAACAGGCTATTCAACATTACCCAATAGAAAATACTGAAACACTCTCCAAACCTAAATATCTGTGGGATGTGCTAAAGGCTGTGATTCAGAGGCATACAATAGCTTTTGCTTCACATAAGCATAAACGGCATCAGGCTCAGCTACAGGAGGCCCTTAACATTGCCACTCTAGAGGACAACACATAAATGGACAGGATCTAATTCGACCCTTTAAAAACTCATGGAGGCCCAAGCTCTTCACAACTCATTAATGCAACGGCATGTGGAGAACGCCCTCAGATACACAGGACAGAGGTATTACGAGAGAGGGGAGAGGGCAGGTAGGTTGCTTGCACTCAGACTAACAAAGCAGGAAGCGGATCAGTATGTGGCGAAGATCAGCTCAAGCTCCTCTAACCCACCATACAAGATCCTTCCCAATGAGATAGCACAGGAGTTTGCTAATTTTTACAGGTACCTTTATAGGGCTGAGGAGACACAGGATCATGGAGATGAAGTCCTGAACTTTCTGCAGAGATTGGAGCTTCTAGCTCTTTCCCGACCCCAGAGGGAATTTCTAGAGGCTCCCATGTCAGAGAGGGAGGTGAGGGTTGCCATTAAAGCTCTCAGTCAGGCAAGGCTCCTGGTCCCAACGGATTCACGTCCAAATTCTACAAAGGGTTTCAGGACAAGATAACTCCGTTGCTTACCAGAGTTTGTAACATGGCACAGGATCCGGGTGCACTGCCGGATACTTGGGGGGAGGCCCTTATATCAGTACTTCCTAAACCAGGCAAGGACCCTACGCTATGTGCAGACTACCAGCCAATCTCCCTGCTCAACCAAGATGTTAAAATGTTTACGAAGATTATTAGTGACTGTTTGCAGAGGGTTATCTCTGACCTCGTTCACCCGGACCAAACAGGGTTCACACCCAGTAGACATATTCAGGACAACATCAGATTGCTGTTGAACGTTATTTCCTCCACCCAGCTCCCCATAGACTCCCCATTGTCAGTGATTCTGTCTTTGGATGCAGAGAAAGCCTTTGATTGCTTAAATTGGAAATATCTAGATTTGGTTTTGGGAGGTTTTGGGTTTGGGGAGAAGTTCCGGTCATGGATTGATAACCTGTACATGGGGTCCAAGGCAAGGGTCCATTTGAACGGGGTGGTTTCCACTCTGTTCAAGATTGGGAGGGGTACTAGGCAGGGCTGTCCCCTCTTGCCTCTCCTTGTTTGCCCTTAGTTTAGAACCCCTTGCAGTGTACATCAGACAAACTGATCTTATTCAGGGCATCTCCGTTCAGGGAATGGAAGTCAGGAACTCCTTATATGCGGATGATACTTTATTACATGTTTCTGACCCAATGTCGGCTATTCCAAAATCTTTGACCTCCTCTCGGAATTTGGAAACCTGTCAGGCTATAAAGTTAATGTAGACAAATCTGAATTGTTTCCACTAGGGGGTTCCTTGGGTCAGCCTTTACCTGATGTATGCCTAATCAAGTGGTGCCACACCGGGTTCAGATACCAGGGGATTTGGGGTCCCAAGGACTATAAGGCATTATACTCCACCAATCATATAAAAATGCTTCAGGAGATTCAGGAAGACTGTAATAGGTGGAGGGAATTAGCCCCCTCTCCCTCTCTGGTAGAGGGGAGTCTATCTGCATGAATATCCTCCTCTGCCTGCTGTTCATTTTGAGTGCCATTCCTCTCAGGCCCCCAAAGAAATTCTGGCAGGAACTAAATTCTACTCTCTCCAAATTTATGTGGTTTGGTAGAAGGCCCAGGATAAAATGGAAGGTGATGCAGGCATCCAGTGATAAGGGGGGTTTTGGCCTTCCAGACTCCCAGAAATATTTCTGTGCCACCCAACTACAACCACTGATCACTATAGCTCAAGAATCTCCCCCCTAGATGGGTACATATTGAGTTGTCAGACTCACCTCTAAATAATATTTCAGATTTGCTGTTTCTGGATACTCCCAGATTGCAGTTGCTGGATTTTAGAAACCCCTTCACGGGGGTCATTTCCCAATGTTGGAGAGACATGAATCAGAAACTTGGCTTACCATTAACTTATTATTGTCGTAACAGTCCACTAAAATGGGACCTGGCTTTTTGTCGTTGGGGCAGAAATGGTTTGAAAACTCTGGGTCAATGTTTTACAGGGACTCAAATAAAATCCTTCCAACAACTGAGGGAGGAATTTGATCTTCAACAGACAGACTTTTTTCGTTACCTTCAGTTAAGGCATTACATACATCAGAATGGAACTGAGCAGAAGTTTAGCGAAAGACCACGGGAGAACCCAGTGAAAACAATTTTACTTTCTTTAATTGATGCCCCCCACCAGCAAAAGCTGATCTCCAAATTAGTACAAGGGATGAATGAAGTAGAAGGGGGATAATCTGTTGCTGGTTAAGGAATCCTGGCACAAAGATGTTGGTACGGCTCTGTCTGATATGGAATGGGTCACCATATGGAGAGGTATCCAGGCCACCTCAGCCTCTCTCTTTTGGCGTGAATTCAGATGGAAGGTTGCTGTCAGGTACTTCAGACCCCCAGTGATGACAAAATATTTTGGGTTACATCACTCAGACCTTTGTTGGAGAAAATGCCAATCAGTTGGATCTTACATCCATATTTTCTGGGAATGTAGAATCATTCGGGACTACTGGAAGGACATAAGTAACATTATGGGAAGGGTATTTGAAACCTTACTACCAGAAGCTCCTCAATATTGGCTTCTGAGGCTGCCTCCACCCTCTCGCAAATCTAAATCCTCTAACTGTATGGAATTTTAGTGGTGGCAGCCCTTAAGGCCATTACTTTGTCCTGGCTTGCACCTGATAAGCCCTCAGTCGATTCCTGGTATGACATCTGCATCAGGATTTTGGATATGGAATACCTGAGAGCCAAATTGAGATTGCCTTCTGATAAATTTAAAGGGAGATGGCTACCTTTTCTACATGTTATGGCCTCTCGAGAGCGAAAACCTATCGTGGAGCTGTTGGCCAGATATGCTTAGGGTAATGTTTGGGGGTAAACTAGGGCTAATGAACTGTGACTACAATTCCCCTGAATGTTTGTATCTCCCACATTTACCATTATTTATTTATATTCATATGTTTATCTCCCTTGTTTCCTCGTATGTGGTATGGTATTCACATCAGCATTTTATATCATGTATTATTTATTATACACCATGTATTATCTACGAAGCCTTAATTCATGACTGATGGATCAATTTTGAATGATAGTACCCTCTTCTCCTTTCTTCTCTTTTCTCCTTCCTATTTACTCTTTCTTTCTCTTTTCCTCTTTCTGCTCCTACTCCTGTAGACACAGATCTCTTTATTCTCCTTATACTGGTTATTATTGTTCAGATGTTAGAAGAGTGTTATAGTATGTTTGCGTATTTATGTTTTTTACTTGAAAATTCTTTAATAAACTTTGATTTCCAAAATAAAAGACAGAGGCAAATTGTAAAGTACAATCTTACCACAGAGTACATAAGGAACAAATTATGATGTTATTCAGAATGTTGAACCATGCTGTACCCGGAAAAGTTTAATAAACATTATATTTACAAAAAAACAAGTGGGTTTACAGACTAGTTAACCTGAGAAACAACCTCTGCAGGGAGTATAGGATGTTGTTGCATCTAGCTGAAACTGCTGCAGTGGGGCTCCAATCTACATCTGGCACACAGAAGTTTCCCACCAGCAACATCTCCCCCATCTCAGCCATTTTGCCAATTCCTTCTAGAATGTCCTTATCCAAGTCCTCTCCCTGTGCCGGAGGCCTATAGATCACTCCTGCCTTAACAGAGGCTCAGTTTCTCAACTTAAGGGTGACCCACAGCACCTCACCCCCCCAAATTCCCTCTGTTTCTTTCATATAAAGCACCACTCCCCCTCCTTCCCTTCCCAGCATGTCTCTCCTGAACATTATGTAGCCTGGTATGACCATGTGCCAGTCAAGGTTTCCGTGCATCATGACTCAGTGATGGCCACCATATCCAGGTCTGCTCTGGCCATGATGGCCTCTAGGTCTGGTATCTTATTTCCCAGACTGCTAGTATTTGTGTACATGGCCCAGAAAGTGTATTGCACTTGTTTTTGAGGAGAAGCAATCCGTCTCCATTTTCCCTTCCTCCTCCAGTATAGCTATCTGATTGGGAAAGTAAATTGGACACTTGGTTATCCAGTGATGGCAAGACTGTGCAAAACCTGAAAGACTGGTAGACACCCCCTCAACCCAGGGTCAGGAATGCCCTACACAAATTCACATTTGAAGACACTGGGTTTGCTGATGGAGAAAGTTGAGGCACCCCCAACCACCACTGCCCGAACCATGTAAGTACAAATGTTTAAAAATGTTTTCTTGAATAAAACTCACCCCCTGCAGGAGCTTGGAGACCTGGTCAGAGAAAACTGCCCAAATGGTCCAAAAACCGCAAGGCTCAGATTGAAAAATGAAGCACCTTTTGGGAGAGGCCCTCCGAGGTTCTGTATCAGATGCCATCAAAGCACTGAAAGTAAGCAAGCATGACATAACTGTGTTGCTATACTTATCCACTCTGGAAGGGATGTTCAGAATCCTAAAGACTGGATGGCCCAGTGGCACTGAGGGTTGAGGCACTGGATGCTACACCGGTGACCCGAGTTATGGAATGACCTTGGGTCATCGGGGTGCCGGCACGGGGGGGGGTGGGAGCAGGATCAAGCGTTGGCTCTCCTTTCCCGGATAAGGGGTGGGGATGCCCACATATAGTTCTGCCGTCACCGAATGGAGGTTCAGTGCCAGCGCAGGTAGTCAATGGTGTGACTGGAAGGGAGGGGCATCCCAAACAACATGCGCACATGTGCCTCCACACGCACATGCTACATTGGGGACATGTGGGCATAGGAGCCGGGAGAAAACCCGCCACAAAACCCAGAGACGACATATGAAAAAAAAAGAATTCTAAAGACTGGTGCCCAAGTTCAGATAAAAGATCAGACCTGCTATCAAATGAGAAGGAGAGAAGTTGTCTGTCTACCTTATACGATTGGAAAGACTGATTTTGAGAGCACACAGGAAAGGAAGAATTTCCACCAGAGACTTGGACAGGGTAGGGGTGGAACAGGTCATGCAAGGAGCCATTTATTCTGGCATTATTCTACCTATACTGTGGTTGGAAGACAGAATGGAAAGAATGAGTAGAGAGCTTTTCTAAGAGATATGGGAATTGGAGGAGTGAGAAGTTGTAAGAAAGACCCCATGGGTGCCCATGGCTCCTGCACAACCTGATGATGTAGGGGAAAGCTATTCTGGAATGCAGGAAGTGTTGAGACGTCTTGCTAGTTTACCTTACAGAAGGCCTCTGCTACTCAGAATTAAGTCCACTGAGTCTCGCCTTGGAAGACAGCAGCCTAATCAACAGTTCTGTCATCCTTGTGGAGACAAGGGGCATTGTCATGTGGTCTGTGCTGCCAAGGACCTCCAGAAAGTCTATGGAAGGCTGCAAACAGCAGGAAAACTTGACTGTTCGCCTTCTCTCGGGGGGGGGGGAGATGACCCATCACTTGCTGACTCCTGGCAGAGACTGGGGGAATGGCAACGCATTGGGTCCTGCTGTATAAAGGGGTGTGGGGAAGGTCGGTGTACGCTTTGACGTTAGTGGCATGTCACACCTCCAGGGAGAAAACAGTAAAGTTTTCCATGGCTGACCAGATAACGGTCACTGGCTCCCACTGCCACAGAAGCCCTGAGACATCCCAGGACCACCTCAGCAGCACCCAGGCCAAGAATGTGAGTGTGCTGGCTGACCCCCACCGGTGCCTTTCTCCCTCGGAGAAAGGAGACTCATTTGACAAAGGGTTATGCCTGGTTACCCAGGGGGGTTGCGATGTGGGGTGGTGGCAGCTGACATCGGGGCAGGTTGCAGTCAGGCATAGCTGGCCTACAGGAGTGGGCATCCAGAAGCTGAGGAGGAACAAAAAACAAAACAAAAAAAAAAAAACAAGAAAGGATCTGACTGTCCACATCACCACTGTACTGCAGGAGCATGAATAAAACCCCAAGGTTATTTCATCACCCCCTGCTTGGATAAATGGTAACTGGAGATCTGCTGTCAGTGCTGCTCTATATTCCTCTCTGTCCTGCAGGGAACCTGTCTCTTTCCAGCAATTACATATTTTGAGTCAGCATACACACACAATACATATATGTACAAACACTGACATTTTTTCTTGCTATTTTCCTCCCCAACCCCCCAATTCAGTTGCTCAGGGGCCAGGCATAATATTATTTTGATATCCAAGTTTGAAAGAGCCACCTAAGAAAAAGTGATACATGCACAACTTACTTTTAATCAGACAAGCAGCTGTCTTTTAAGAGCATGCCATCTGTATATTGACACATACTGAATGCTTATTGTTCAAACAAGAAGTCTCAGGAGGAGAGGCTGAAACTCAAAGGGGCTGTTAGGCCATGGAAATGTTGCTTGGGGCTATCAACTAAAAAAATGTTAAATCTGGGAGACTGACTATCCTGTGGAGTAAGCCTTTGTGCAAAACTGTCTGCCACCCACCCTACCTTTTTTTTTTTTTTAGGGCTGCAGGTAGGCAGCGCCTGCTGCTCTATTGTGTCAGCTCTAAAAATGAGCTACAGGATTTAGGCCATATAACACTTCCTTTGGAGTTTTCACATGATCCTTCCACTACTTTGCAGCCCTTCAATTTTTATTTATTTATTTAGTTTCTGTTGACTGGGTAAGTGCACTAGACAAATCCTGCATATATTCAGACATGACCGGGGGAGGGAGATACAGATGAATGCCAACTGACCTCGAACCAGATGAAACTGTTGGTAGTATTTTTAATTTAACTCTTGCAGTGCTGCAGACTAAACATTTGTGCAGAGCTCAGTCAAATATATTAATTCTAGTTCTTGTGGTAGCCTTCTGATTCTTCAGTGACTACAAGAAACACTTTTTCTTTTCAATCCAACTTGATAAGCAGCATTTGTAGAGCTACTGCAAGACAGAGAACACCACCTAACTACAGAAGAGTCTCATATTACATGCTTGGTCATCTCTCCCAATGTGTGTGTGTGTGTGTAGCAATGATTTACAGTACTTTTGAAACATAACAGAAGATTATTTCAGAGAAGCTAATTAACACCAGTATGCTTTTAGCTGAGAAGCCCCTGAAGGGCAAAGTTTATCAAGAATTGTCAACAAGTAGAGAGCTCTTCTTACATAAATTTTAAACTGCCTCAGTAAGTTTCAAAAAAGCATTCTACTGATAGAAAAACCTTGGGATACTATTCTCCCTAATACATGTAAGATGAGCATACAACTTTTATTGCAAGTGTCCTTGTGTTTTAAAGAGCACAGTCAATGAAAGGCAAAATGCTGAAATGAGGCCTAACTGCAAGCTGAAATTAAAATAAAATTATGTATGTGTGCGTGAATAATATATACATATAGATATATATTTATATATATATACACACACATATACACACACACATACACATTTACATACACACATTTACAGTATACAAATACACATATACATCTATCTATATATAATATTCATGGCAAAAAACTCTGTTTAATGCATCAGTCAGGATTGCTCCACAGCGACAAAAGCGAGGAAATTCGGTGTTAGGGTTGAAAGCCCACCTTGACTTTAACCGACATCGGGTGTGCGCTAGTCATTGGTCTCTAACTCTCACCCCATCACATGTAAACAAGTTGAGGTATAGGAGAATGGGTGTGAGTTAGACTGATGACCCCAACGCACACCTCGATGCCGGGTTGGGGTGGGCTGGGGTGCAAGGTGGGCTTCAACCTTAACACCAACTTTCTCGCTTTTGTTGCTGTGGAACAACCTTAACTGATGCATTAAACTGAGTTTTTGCCATGAATTTCCTCTTTTGAGAATGAGGACTATAAATAGTGAACAGAATGCGGTGGTGGGAGCGTGGGCCCTTCGGGCCCCGCACTCCCACCACATGATGTGTAGTGACATAGTAACGGTAACTGCAATGCAAATACTAACGGTTACGCACATGGTGACAGAAATGTAAAAGGTAACGCAAACGTTAATAGAAACACAAGTGCAAAGTGACGGCAAAGTGAACAGTGACGCAAACGGAGACGCAAGCGAGTACGTAAATGCAACTGGTAATGCGCACGGTCATGGCACCACTATTGTAAATGCAAATGTTAAGTGGTACAGCAACAATAATGCCAAAGGGAACAGAAACGGAAAGGCGAACACAAGCACGTACGGAAACGCAAAGCGTAATGCGCATGGTCACGGTACCGCAATTGTAAATGCAAATGGTAATGGTAACAGCAAAAATAACGCCAAAGGAAACAAACGGAAAGGCAAATGGAAGCATGTATGGAAACGCAAACCATAACGCACACAGTCATGGTACCGCAATTGCAAATGCAAATAGCAATGGTAACAAGTGAAATAAGGCAAAAGGAAACAGAAACGGAAATGCAAATGTAAGCAAGTAGAGAAACGCAAAGCGTTACATGCATGGTGACAGTACTGCAATTGTTAATGCAAATGGTAACGGTAACAGTAACAATAAAGCCAAAGAAAACAGAAACGCAATCGCAAGCGCGCAAGAAAACGCACACCATGACACGCACGGTGATGGTACGGCAATTGGAAACGCAAATGGTAACGTTAACAGCAGAAATAATGGCAAAGTAAACAGAAACGGAAATGCGTACCCAAACGGGAACGCAAAGAGTAACGCACATGGTGGCGTACACGAGAACGGTAACGCAAATGGGTACAGAAACACAAGCGGGAACAGTAACTGTAACAGTAACAGAAGCGCACATCCTGTATTTGCCCAACAGCTGCACTGAGAAACACAGTGTGTAGAAAGAATGTATGCATAATAATGGGCCTTAGAGCAGAAAATGAGCTGTTGGAATACTAAATTGCAGATATCTCAGGAACTGTATGATGTAGAGAAAAAATTTTAATTTCACATGATTCATGAGTTTCCGGCGTAGGTTTTCACTGAATGCATAGCCCTGTTGTTGCGACGAAAATTCTGTATTTCGCACCGTTTCCGAGATACGAGCCCCGAAAGGCACGGCAGACGCCAACATGTTAGTCTATGGGAAAAAAATGTCAACTTCAAGTACCGTAACTTGGCATTCATGCAATATTTTGTCACCAAATTACAAAAAGGCACATCTGTGAGATGTTGGCTGCCTCCCCTCCAAATTTGAGCCCAAAAGACCAAACCGTTCATTTGCAGCAAGGTGGCAAAGAACTCCTGTCATTTTGGCCATAGTCTGGAAAAGTAGTGTCATAATTTGCGACACCTTTCGCAAAAATTTGCAAAAGTGTCGCAGTGCGATACTACAGTTTCCAGAAATTTGAAAAACATTTCTGGGTTGTTTAACCCCAAAATAAAGAAATGGCTAGCATCCTCAGAGTCCAACTAGGTGAACACAGAGATAATTGTATCCCTAGAGGGTCCCAGTTTTAAACGCCAAGCATTTTTTTGATCAGTAACTGAAAACAAAATGGTGGATTTGCAACGCCACTAGGGCATTTGCGACACTTTCGAACTTTTTGTTAACTTTTCCCATTGACTTATAATGGGAACTTGTTTTTTGAATAACCTTTTAACCGTTTAATATTTTTTCATGAAATCATCAAAAGACACATCGGGGACCCCGGCCGCACGTTCCCTGAAGTTTTCGGACCAGTCACATGGACCATGCGACCTGTAGGTGTGAGCAAAGAATTCACAAAAAAACGTAATTGCGCATTTGGATGTTGCTTAATAACTCCACAGTCCTATAACCAACCGGTACAAAAGTTGGCAGATCCCAAGATCTACCATGCCCAACCATGCATACCAAATTTCAGACAAATCTGTTAAACAGTGGCAAAGTTATTAAGGTGCAACGTTTCACCCTTTAACCTTAAAAGTGCTATTCAACCCTAACTATGGTAGCACTACTGTGCTACCATAATATATGTATGTGTGTATACATATATATATATATATATATTTATATATATACAACCCCCGGACCCCTGCCTTTTTGCAAAACAACAGGTGGTATGCTGTTGAAGCTGACAGCAGTACCTGGTGGGGACTGGGTTCAGGGAGGATAAGGTTACTCAGTACAGGGAGCCTAGGTTTGGCTACTCTGCACAGTGGCACCCAAGTAAATCCGAACACAGGAAGCAATAACTGTAATATCCAAAACCAGGAATGAGATTCTACAGTGTGGCTTTTATTCATATCCAAACTGAAAAAACAAAGCATAGACAGACCCCCACGGGGCTACATTCCTGGTACTGCAGATTAGAGACAACAGAACACTTCTTCACATTTCCAGCCCTCAGGCTCTAAACCCACCAGGCACACAGCCCAGACTTGCACGCAGCTTTGGGTACACAGCCCGACTTGTACACTACTTGGGTTTTCCCACTGGTACGGCTCCCCCGCCGGCCACTTGATCCACAGTCCATTATGGCAATGAACCAGTTTTCTAATTGGTGGCTCCCCAAACCACCTTAGAGCCTTCGACTCCTAGAGGGGAATTTTCCTTCCAATCCCACGTCTGGGTACTTCCCTCATCACTGGCCAAGTGCACGAGGCAAAGTAGAAATCCACAGAGCAAATCTGTAGAGGTGGACCTGGTTACTAAAGATGGGGGTCTCCCACCTCCAGCTCCCACAATCCATACCCGGCCATTTCTCTGGAAACTAAACAACTCTTTTGAAAGCTTGGCAATGTAGATTACTGGGTAGACGTATGTCATGTCTCCTCTACATGTCTTGACTTCCCCTACGTGCTGGACTTGAACATACTTTTACTTTTGGCTAAGCCTATTACTCTAGGCCTCCCACTACTTCAGTAGTCTAATCCCCACTATAACATAAGTCCAGAGTGAAACATGGGCCCTTTAGAAAGAGCAGAACTCACCCTCCGGTTGCAGGTGCCCCACAGGCGAATCACGAAATCTTCTCGTTTCCCAGACTCTTGGACAAAATAAGGCAGCTTCTCCACTAGCAGTAGCCAGGGGGGTTGCCCCTGGAAATGCAGGAAAACCTTCCATCCCCTGAGGGATGGGGACAGAGACACGAATCAGCGGTCTCCACCACTTTAAAAATAGCTCACTGTGTCTCTCTTTAGGTGGAAACACACACCTTTCCCTAATTGTAGCCCTGTGTCAGGGCTGAGGCTCCCAGAGCCTAAGACAGAGCTGCTGTGCTCCTCTCACAACAAGCTTCAAACTCCAACTGACTCACAGACTACCATTTAAACCTCCCAACATTCTACTCCAACTCCCTGCTGCAGATTCCATTGTGGCTCATGCAGCTGCGACAGTTCTGTGGTGATGTCATCCCTCAGTCTCAGCTAAGACTGAGAACAGAGTGAGACAGTGTGAAATCCATGTAACTGGAGTTTCACAAGCTGCCTTCCCTGCCTACCACAAGGTTTTACTGGGATTCTAGTAACCCCGGGTAACAAGGGGGTTACACACACACACATATACATATATATATTTTACACACACACACACACACACACATATATATGCATACACATATACCTACAAACACACACACACACACACACACACACATATATATATTTTTATTTATTTACATTATGGGGGTGAGATCAATTCCAGTGAAATAAATCACGTTATTTTCACTGCAGTGGAATAAATCCTCCTGACATCAGCAGAGTTAAAATAAATACCATTTATACCTACTCGGCTGACGTCAGCCACCTGCATGTGAAAACACTGAGAAACACCCATGTAATATGCCTACTCTGACAGTCCCTATACTCAAATCAATACAATTAACATACATAATCACAGTCACCTAGCAGTGCTTCTAAATGTAGCAACCTGCAGATATCCTTTGCTGCATTTGAAAAGCCGAGTTCTTTGGATCAGTGAAGCCTGCATTCTCACATATCGACCTACGAAATGAACAAAAAAGAAGCAGCACATTCCAAACATGAACCTTCCAAATTCACAAAAGAATGCTATAATCATGCCACAGATCAACAAACTGAGCTTTAAAACGCAAACCAAACAGTAATATCATCGCATTCTGACTCTGATTGAGGCACACGATGGCAGTGAACAGCAACAGTCATCTAACTTACATCTCCAGACTTACAACATGATCGTTTGCATTACTTTTACCTTACAATTATTTAACCATGTAATAACCAGTTGCTTTAATTTCACACACTTGTTCCAGCAGTAAAATATAAATGTGTAACTGTCACAGAGTGCCGAAACTACTATACGAAATCCTACTATAAAAATAAAACAGCGAGCAGCACAACACATGTGAAATGTTCACCAAGCATACAAACACATGAAACCTAAAACCCGTAAATAAATGTTAAACATCCAAAAATAAAGATACAGACCTACCACGGGAAATCACCACCATGTTTCTCGCTGCCACACAAAAGAACTCCCCCCAGCCAATCAATCACCAAAATACAACACACCCAATCAACACACACACCAACCAATCACAGCTCATTTCAACAACCCATTCATAAAATCTCTCACACACACTACCACAGCACCAACATAATTTAAAGAAACATGAACCTCACAACAATTAAACATACTTCTCTCACTAAAGTTGATCTCACCCCCATGGTATAAACATAACATATGATGTGCAAATCATGGAATATGGAAAATATTTTCACTCCCGCATCATGAGCACTGTATATTTCACTCGTACCTTCAGCACTCATGAAATATCCAGATCTCACTCTGCAGGAGTGAAAATATTTTCCAAATTCCACTCCTGCCCATCATGTATCCCCTATATACACACACTATATATATATATTTCAATTATTAGGGGAATAGAACTGGGGGGAGCAGGGAAAACTGAAGTAAGGTGCCTGCCTGGTGCCATGGCTTGGAGGGACAGGAAGCGCATCCTCAGGATCACGAGAACAGCTGCAAGGGAGTCTGAGCTGGACATCATTGTCCACCTAAGTCAGTGTCAGTGGCTCAGTAGGTAGCACACTCGCCTCTGAGGCCGGAGATCAGAGGGCTATGGGTTCAGTTCCCACATCTGGCACTTGGGTTAATATCCCAGTACTGACACTGTAGTGCAGCATGAGAGGGGTGCTGCACTCTGAGGTGCCGTCTTCGGATGAGGCGTTAAACCGAGGTCCCATCTGCCTGGATTGGTGGTAATTCAGGTGGATGTTAAGAATCCCATGGCACTTATCGAAAAAGAGTAGGAATTTCCCCGGTGTCCTGGCCAAATTTCCCTCATTCACTAAAAATACCACCAACAGATTAATCTGGTTCAAGGTCAGTTGGCATTCATCTGTATCCCCCTTCCCCCGGGTCATGCCTGAAAATAGGCAGGATTTGTCTAGTGCACTTACCCGGTCAACAAAAGCTAAATAAATAAATAAATCATGAGATCAGAGCACTGCAGGAGGACATTGTAGAGTTGGGGAGGGGCCTAAGACAAGTAGCACACACAGTATCCTTCTCAGAAGTGCTGCCTGTCAATGGAAAGGGGGAGGCGAAGTTAATTAGCACCATGCAGTTTAATGAATGGTTGAAAAAATGGTGTGGAGCACAGGGGTTTGGCTTCATTGGGGACTGGGGTTCCATCTGGAGGGACAGCAGCCTATACTGCAGGATGGTCAGCATCTGTCCAAGAAGGGAACAAGTCTTTTGAGCAATCGGTTTAAATGCTTCATTGGCAAGCTTTTAAACTAGTCAAAGGGGGAGGCACTGATAAGCAGCAGGAAAATCCCAGCCTCTCCCTACAAAACAGGGTACTAAATGAGAAAAAGACTGAGGTGGAAAGGTCAGTGGGGGATGCTGCAACAGAAGGTGAAGCCATCAAAAAATGGAGCGCAATGAGTACCAATGCCCGTAGTCTGGGTAACAAGCTTCCTGAATTAGTGGCCTTGATGGAGGAGGAACATCTGGATATCGTGGCAGTCACAGAAACATGGTACACACAAAATCATGACTGGGACGTAAACATACCAGGATACACTATCTACAGGAGGGACAGGGAGGGTAAAAGAGGAGGAGTAGCAGCTCTTTATATAAGGGAAGGAATAAAAGCAACAGAACAAAAGGGTAAACAGGGAGGAGAAGAAGCACTGTGGGTAAATTTGGAGACAAGCAATGGCACCACAATCTGCACAGGGGTTGTATACAAACCCCCTTCTCAGGGGGAGGAAATGGACAAGGAAATGCTAGAAAGTATACTTAGAATGGCAGAAAAAGGGGAGATATTGCTGATGGGTGATCTGAATATGCCAGATGTTAACTGGAGTGCAGTTGCAGCAGCCACTTCGAAGAGTGGGGTTATTCTAGATGCCCTACAGGGGGCATGCCTTAGACAACTAGTATTGGAGCCCACTCGAGAGGGAGCAATCTTAGACCTGGTTCTCTCAAATGGAGATGGAGAGAGGATCACAGATGTAGAAGTGGGTAGCCATCTGGGAACTAGCGACCATCGAACAGTATGGTTCACAATAAACACAGCAATAGAGTCAAGCCATACAAAGGCAAAAGTACTGGACTTTAAGAGGGCTGACTTTGCCAAAATGGGTGAGTGCCTAAGGAATGCACTAGCAAATGGGCAGGAAGGAGGGGTGGAAGAACAATGGGGAATAATACAAACTGCCATCACAGAGGTAACAAGCCTTTGTGTGAAGCAAATAAACAAAACAAAATGATGTAAGAAACCACTATGGTTCTCAAAGGAAGTGGTAGTGAAGGTTCAAGAGAAAATAAAGCATTCAGGAAGTACAAGGAATCGCAGAAGGAGCAGGACAGAGAACTATATCAGTAAAAGCAAAAGGAGGCTGGGAAGGCAGTCAGAACAGCAAAGGCCCAAACCGAGGAAAAGATAGCCAACTCAGTTAAGAAGGGATAAACCTTTTATAGGTACATCAGGAGCCGAAGGAAGACCAAGGGAGGATAGTGAGGCTTAATAAAGGGAGGGAGGATGGGCAGAGGGAGACTGTGAAAAGGCAGAGATACTAAACAAATATTTTTGCTCAATATTTACAAATGAAGAGGGAAGTACCTAAAACAAACAGTAGAAACACTCTGGATACAGAAGTTGATACCAGCCCATTTACAGAAGAAAGGGTTCTGAAAGAACTCTTAAAACTGAAGGTGGACAAAGCAATGGGACCCGATGGGATTCATCCCAGAATTCTAAAAGAACTAAGGGTAGAACTAGTGACACCACTGACTACCCTTTTTAACAAATCATGGAAGGATGGGGTGGTACCCGAGCACTGGAGGAGGGCAGATGTGATTCTCCTTCACAAAAGTGGGAGCAAGGCAGAAGCAGGAAACTACAGACCTGTTAGTTTAACCTCAGTGATAGGGAAAATGATGGAATCACTTCTGAAGGAAAGAACTGTCGAGTATCTAGAGGCCAGAGGGGCACAGGACCCTACGCAGCATGGATTCACAGCGGGAAGGTCATGCCAGATGAATCTGATAGATTTCTTTGACTGGATGACCAAAGTAGTAGATCAGGGAGGGGCTGTGGAAATGGCCTACCTAGACTTTAGCAAGGCATTTGACACAGTCCCACACAAAAGATTAATATACAAGTTAGCCAGCCTGGGAGTGGGTCCCAAGATGACAGCCTGGGTAAAGAATTGGCTGGAGAATAGGACACAGAGAGTAATAGTAAATGGAGTCCACTCAGAAGAAATGGGGGTTACTAGTGGGGTACCGCAGGGTTCAGTATTAGGACCAGTCCTCTTCAATGTCTTTATAAGTGACATTGCAGAAGGACTGGAAGGAAAAGTATGTCTCTTTGCAGATGACACAAAGATCTGCAACAGAGTTGATGCACAGGGTGGGGTGGAAAAGATGAGAAGGGACTTGGCAAGGTTAGAGGAATGGTCAAATGTATGGCAGCTTAGATTCAATGCTAAGAAGTGCAAGGTAATGCACCTGGGAAACAAAAACCCAGGGAAAGAGTACACAATGGGGGGTGAGATACTAACAACAAAAAAAATGGAAAGGGACCTGGGGGTAGTCATATCAGATGACCTAATGGTGGGCAAGCAAGGAGGGCTGGGGGGATACTGGGATGCGTAGGGAGAGGCATCACCAGTAGAAAACAGGAAGTTTATTATCCCTCTGTACAGACAGCTGGTGAGACTCCATCTGGAGTACTGCGTGCAGTTCTGGAGACCCAATCTCCGCAAAGACATAGACAGGATGGAAGCTGTCCAGAGGAGGGCAACTAAAATGGCGCAGGGTCTGCACGGAAGTTATATTGAAGAGAGACGAAAGGAGTTTAATATGTATAGCCTCGAGGAAAGGAGGGAGGACATGATAGAAACGTTCAAGTACCTCAAGGGAATCAACAAAGTCCAAGAGGATAGCATCTTTCAAAAAAGAGATGCAAGAACAAGAGGGCACAATTTGAAGATGGGGGGCGGCTCAGAGGTAATTTAAGGAAGTATTTTTTCACAGAGAGGGTTGTGGATGCATGGAACGGCCTTCCAGAGGAGGTTGTGGAGTCAAAAACAGTGGTGGAATTCAAGCATGCATGGGACAGTCATAAGGCCATTCTAGGGGTTGGGGGTAGGAAGAAGTAGGCTGCTGGTTAACTAGGATCTGCAGCTTATCCAGTAGGTAGGGAAATGGGCAGACTGGGTGGGCCAAGCGGTCCTTATCTGCTGTCAAATTCTATGTGTATATATATAAGTAAGTAAGTGACAGATGGTGGTGGTGGTGGTGGGGGGGTTGTCAACACAAAAAGGGGGCTTGGTTTGCACTCAGAGAGGAGTGAGAAGATCAGTGTTCCTATGTGGGACAGTGACCCACAGGGTGTAAAAAGCTGAGGTTATTGAAAATATGATGAATCATAATGTTCTACATAGCCCATTTTCTTAGCGCAGCGATTTTATCATCAAAGAAGAAAAAAAGGTGGGTTGGAATTTTCAACTATCTGACATTTTTCACAATCTCCCACTCAAAAAAGAATACAGACACCAACTTGCTGCACTATAAGGCTGCACTAAAGAATTTAGCATCTATGCCAAGCTCCATGCTGTATTCTTTCAGCAGGGTCCTTACAGAGCACAGTACCATAATACATTTTCTTTACCTTATCCTCACTTTCATCTGAATGCACCCTCGCCCACTTTTTGCCTTGATATAATGCTATGTAGGGCTTGATTAAGTCAAGCTGTTTCCAAAGTTCCTCCCCATGGACCAAGTTAAACTTTTTCAATGCCAAAAAAAGAATAGTAATGCATTCCACGGCTTTGAATAAATGTAATATGGGGTAGTATTAAACTTTGTGCATTCTTGCATTCTATGATTCTAGTATGTTCACCTATTAATTTATGAGGCTATGTTGAATTTTGTAAATGTGGGCTCATACCTTTTATAATATTCAATATTTTTACCACATTTTAATATAGCCATTTTGAAACAGTGACTCACGAATATGACAGCTGTCATTTTTCAACTCCTGCCCAATATGTGCATTTGCAGCCCAAAATCTGATTTTGCAGTTCCTGCACAACATCACCTTTAGGCCAGGAGTTAAACATTTTCTCTGCCCTTCTTTATGACGCAGTTTCATCACAAGGCTGTGTTGAAAATTTGGTGTAAAAATATTTACAAAAAATAATTTTCAATATTTTAAACCCAGATCCCTCTCCTGCAGCTCTACTGGCTCTGGCCAGAGTTTGTTATAATTTACCTGGGATAATTATAATCAGCATCTTGTTTTGGTAAGTTTCTACTTTGTATGCACTGTTATATAACTGAAATGACTGGAGTACCAGGGCTGTGTGGTGGGATTCAAATCTGGGATCTTTTGGATTTGCACCTCTGTGCTATAACCATTAAACCCCACTGCCTACCTCATGGGGTTAGCCCACTGTAGCATGTGTAACAAAATGGTAAAATAAGCACCACAGTTTTCATGTTGTACTCTGACCATCAGACTAATCAGAATAGAATGGCTGACTGCTGGTTCAGCACAGTGCCAGTCCTCGTGGTACTAATGGCCTGGATTGTTGCCCTAAACTTAAGAGTCAGAATAGTGGCAGGAGGTAACTGAATACAGAATCAGTGACCAGATGCAGAGTGCCATCTGGTGGAGAAAGTGAAGATTTCAGCATACAAGAACAAGAGCCAGTCTAACACCTCAGCTAAGAGGTTTCCTTTTAGCTGAAGGGTTCGGGCTGCTGCCTCTGAGACCAGGGATGCAAAGATCAATCCCAGGATCTGGCACTGATGTGCAAGACTGTAATTCAGTTCACAGAAGATGTTACCCATGAAGCTGAGGATGGACATTGCAGGAGGAGGATAGCACATATCAGAGGATGCTGTCCTCCTCAAGGAGATGAGGGCACATGGTTTCAATGCTACTGCCATGTGCGTAGCCACAGGTGGCGGTGCAGCTGACAGCCTACCAGACAACACCACGGACAAGCACCAGGGTGTGGCTATGGTGCTCAAACCAGACCTGAAAATGAAAAGAAAATGAGAAGGACAAGCAACCACAACAAGGATTCCAAAGCACATGGTAATCAGGATGAAAGCTTACGGTTTTACTGAAAATTGTGCCATCACAACTCATACAGAATCCACGTGTAGAAAAGTAGCCTTCACTGGGTTGCAGGTGGATAAACCACACTGGCAATGAGTAATTAAGTAACAGTTTAGCAACAAGAAACTAACATTTCACTTGGTGACTACCAAGCTTCATCAGACCTAATTAGCCTACAGTGAAAACTATCTTATATAGCGCCCGCAATGTCACATGTGTAAAATACAGTGCTGTGATAGGTTTTATCCCAAAATATTAAAAATCAATCATGATCAAAACACTGATCAGGCGCTATACAGATTTATCTGCCTGCAACTTGGTGAAGGCTACTTCTCTACATGTTTTCAGCTAAGAGCGTGCAGAGTAATTGGGGGGGTCATCTAGCCAAGTCCTGCATCATCATGCTGCAACATGTATGTGCTACAGACTACTGATGCTGGAACCTGCAGGGGAGGAAACAGGAAGGAAAAGCCCCAACTCAGGCAAAATAATGCCTTGTTCTTCTAGCCCAGTACCAGCTTCAAGGATACCTAGAGAGGGACACCTAAGCTTGAAGGTCTTGTAATGGGAGGTAGCATGGGGGCAAGGGCATATGTCTCAAACTCATGCCTTACAAATCAGGGACAGGGCTTAAAAAAAATCAGGAATACATCTTAAAAAAATTATACTGTTAGCACGAAAAGCCTACTTCACACTGTGGTCTAATATAAAAAGCATTTTCTGATAGAAATCCAGATTTTACAGTAATGTTTTCTATAATTTTATGCTTCAAATCCCTACTTTTTAGTGATGGAAACTACAGTTTTAAGAGGGACAGAGGAAATTTGTTTAGGCAAAATCAGAGACAGTTGAAAGGTATGGTGGGGGGGTGGCAGGTAAGTCAGTGTACTGGCTGAGAGGTTCTGGAGGGCTGAAGGAGAAAGGTCTGGTGACAAGGAGCATAAATCGACAACTGAAAAATAAACTGGATAACTGTATGGTTCAGCTCTGAGCCAACGTCAGATTCTGAAATCCACAAAAACTACAGTGCTCAGCTGATGACTCTGCTCAAATTATACCACGGAACAAAATCTTATTCCTCTCTCTCTGATAGGAAGCATGTGTCTTGGAATAATTTTCTAATTGGAATGCCAACTATTGTCTCACAGAGCTCCTTCCCACATGCAGATCACTGAAGTCCATCATTTACGGCATGCACCTCCTTTAATAAGTTAAGTACTTGAGTGGGCAGATTTCTACCATTGGCTGCCAATCTTGGGACTTTCCAAAGGGGATTTCTGCAAACTTTTTTTTTTTTTTTTAAAAGAACAGGATCTGAATTGCCTTGAAACACACAAACAGTGCTGTGTCCGATACTACTACAGTATCTGTCACAGAGCTTTGTATTGATCAGACCTTAACAGGCTGATGTTAACCAGCCTAGATCACAAGCTACAACAAAGAAAACAGAACCAAAACACTGCTGACTGAATGCCACTTTAAGACAGAGTGAGAAAAACACGGACAGAGTCCAGTTCTTTCATTACTGTGTTGTACTCCATTAGTGCCTGCTAGAAAAATATTTTAGGGATTGATCACTGTGGGATAAAAATACTTATTCTTGAAAGCAATCTTATTCTGCAAGGATTGAAATAAATTCAGTCTACTAAATAAAGTATACTGCATGGGTGCCTGTAAACAAGGGGGGAATTTTATTGAGTAAGTCTTGGGATGTCAGCTTTGTAGTATACAATATACATAGATACATAGACAGTGTCAGCAGATAAGGGCCTATGGCCCACCCAGTCTGCCCATTTGAGCTTGTAAGTTCAGTTCGTTTTCCTAGAAGTCTGTTGCCCCTTACCCCTGACCTCCAGAATTCCTTTATGTCTATCCCATGCATTCTTAAATCCCGTGATTGTTTCAGCCCCCACCACTTCCTCTGGCAGGGTGTTCCACTTGTCCACCACCCGTTCTGTGAAGAAATTCTTTCTCATGTTTCCTCTGAATCGTCCTCCCTCCAACTTCATCCCATGCCCTCTAGTCCTGGAACATCTTTTTTGCTTAAAAATAGTGTTTTCCTGCACCCTGTTCCTCCCTGTAAGATACTTGTATGTCTCTATCATATCCCCTCTCTCCCTCCTCTCCTCCAGGGAGTACATGTTCAGTTCCTTCAACCTGTCTTCATAGGACATGTGATGCAATCCATGCACCATCTTTGTTGCCCTCCTCTGAACCTTCTCTACCCTGTCTATGTCCTTACGTAGGTATGGTCTCCAGAACTGTACACTGTACTCCAGGTGGGGCCTCACTAGTGTCTTGTATAGCGGAATTATGACCTCCCTTTTCCTGCTGGTGATGCCCCTGCCTATACATCCCAGCATCCTATTTGCTTTACCTGCTGCCTTGTCACACTGTTTCCCTACCTTGAGGTCATCAGAGATGATAACCCCAAGATCCCTTTCCTGCTTGGTGCATGCTATAGCCTCACCCCCAACTGATATATTGTGCCAGGGTTTTGTGCCCCATATGCATTATTTTGCTTCTTTGCATTGAATTTCAACTGCCAAACCCTGACCATTCTTCAAGTTTCTGCAGGTTGCGTCTCATTCTGTCTACACCCTCTGTGTCTACTCTGTTACAGAGCTTTGTGTCATCAGGAACAGTGAAATTCTGCCTTCTGGGTCCTGCGCAATGTCACTGATGAAGATGTTGAATAGGACCGAACCCAGCACTGATCCCTGTGGTACCCCACTGGTCACTCTTCCCTCTGTGGACTGACAGCCATTTACCACCACCCTCTGTGTCCTGCCACCCAGCCAGTTACCTACCCACCACACTACTGTCCTGCCCACACCCATATTCCCCAGTTTGTATAATAGTCTTCTATGTGGCACAGTGTCAAATGCCTTGCTGAAGTCCAGATAGGCCATGTCCACTGCCCTCCCCTGATCCACCTCCCTAGTCACCCAGTCAAAAAATTCAACGAGGTTGGTCTGACATGACCTCCCCCTGGTGAAACCATGCTGCCTTGGGTCCTGAAGTCCATTGACAACCAGATGTTCCACCAATCTCTCCTTCAGTAGTGCTTCCATGATCTTCCCCACTACCGAGGTGAGGCTGACTGGTCTGTAGTTCCCTGCTTCCTCTTTGTTCCCACTTTTGTATAAGGGGACTACATCTGCTGTCCTCCAGTCTTTGGGTACCTCCCTGTTTCCAGTGATTGGCTAAACAGGATAGCCAGAGGTTCAGCCACCACCTCTCTTAGTTCTTTAAGGACCCTGGGGTGCACCCCATCTGGCCCCATTGCTTTATCAACTCTTATTACTTCCAGTTCCTTCAGGACCCTTTCTCGTGTAAAGGGACTTGTGTGCATTTCTGTACCATTCTCACCCCATGTACTCCCTTCAGACCCATTACCCTCCTCTTCCTCAGTAAAGACTGAGCAGAAATACCTGTTCAATATGTCAGCTTTACTGTTGTCATCCCACCACGGCCCCCATCCTCCCCCTTCAGTCTCACTATCCCTCCCTTTGTCTTTCTTTTTTCACTTATGTACCTGTAAAGGTTTGTTCCCTCTACCCACTGATTTTGCAATGTGTTCTTCTGTCTGAGCTTTGGCTTCCCTTACTGACCTCCCTGCCTCCCTTTGCTTCTCCTGGTACTTCTCCCTATCCCCTTCTGCCTGTGTCTTTTTGTATTGCCTGAAGCAATCTTTTTGGCTTTCACTTTCTTTGCTACCTCTTTGGAAAACCATAATGGTCTCCTCTTCCTTTTCCTCTTGCTAACCTGCTTAATGCATAATTCTGTTGTTCTTGTAATCCCCATTTTAAATACTGCCCACTGTTCCTCAACCCCTGATTCCTGTCCCATTCCCTTAATGACTCTTTCAAGTATCTCCCATTTCCCAAAGTCTGCCCCCTAAAATCCAGGATCGTGTTTTGTGTGGTTTGGTTCTGCTCTTTCTGTGATTTCAAACCACAATGACTGGTGGTCACTGTTTCCCAGGTGCTCCCCACTGTTACCCCATCACACTGTCCCTGTTTGTGAGCACAAGGTCCATTGCCTTCTGCCGAGTTGGTTCCATGACCAGTTGCTTGAGGAAGGCACCCTAAAGGAAGTCCAGGATAAATCTGCTCTAGTTGATGCTGCTGTTGGATGCTCCAGTCCACATCTGGAATATTGAAGTCTCCAACCAGTACTACCTCACCCTTGTCTGCCATCCTTTGGATGGCTAGCATCAGCTCCCTGTTTCTTCCTCCTGGGCTGGTGGTCTATAGACCACACCTGTGCGGATGGTTGTCCCCATTTTCCTTTCCAGCTTAACCCACAGTATCTCTCCCCCATTTTGTTCCTCCTGGATCTCTGTGGCCCTTATGTCATTTTTCACATACAGTGCCACTCCTCCTCCCTTCCTGCCTGCTCTGTCTCTTCTGAATATGTTGTAGCCAGGTATGGCCATCTCCCAGTCGTGGTTATCATTACACCAGGTTTCAGTGATGGCCACAATGTCCAGGTCTGACTGCACCATGACAGCCTCCAGATCTTCCATCTTGTTGCTAAGGCTCCTGGCATTTGCACACATGGCTTTCCATGATTTGACCTCCTAGACTGTTTCACTGTTCTCTCAGCCCCTTCCTTGGTTGTCATTTATCCCTGGTTCTCCTTGCTGTCTGCCCTTCTACTGAATTTTGCCCCTTTTCTGCTTATTCACCTCTTGGGCACTAAGCTCCATCTTTTGCACACTGCTTTGCAGAGATAGCCACTCCTCTGGTTCACTGGTTCCACTGCTAGCTGTGGGGGGTGAGCAAGTAGGTACCCTCCTTGCTGGCTTGCCACTCCCCTTTGCTAGTTTAAATGCTTGTCAATGTAGCATTTAAACTTATCATTGAGTGCTTGGATTCCCCTCCAGGATGGATGCAGGCTGTCAGGCTTGAACAAACCTCCATCCCTCCAGGTGGGTCCCCAGTCACCAATGAATCCAAACCCTTCCTCACAGCACCAGTTCTTCAACCATGAGTTAAAGTTCCTGGTGCATGCACTCCTATGCTCTCCTTGCCTCTCACAAGTAGGTACTTCTGAAAGTGACAGAAGTAGCTAGCTTGCTTGAGACCCTCCCCAGTTTCCTGAACTCTTCCTGAACTTCCTTTGGCTCCCCCATTTGCTAGGTCATGTACCCTAGGTGGATAATGACATCCAGCTCACCCTCCCGTCTTGCCTTCCCAGTGATCCCCAGGATCTTCCTTCCATCCCTCCATGCCGTGGCACCTGGTAGGCACCTCACCTCCCTGTCCTCCCCCTCCTGTGTTCCTAGCTGGATCCCTCTTATGATGGAGTCCCCCACCAGGATTCGCTTCCTCCTCATCTGGGGTCCACTGCTTTCCTCGCTGAGGTCACCTCCTTGGCTAACCTCCACATCCTTTCCTTCCACTTCTCTGGGTACCTCTATTTGGTTGTCCTCATTTGCCAGTGTGGCATATGAGTTCTTGAGTGGAATAGGATCTGGGATGTGCCTCTGCCTGACCGCTCTAACCCTCCCTGAGCCCACTGTCATCCAAGTGCTCCTTGTTCTCGGCATCCTTTGAGGCAGTGGCATTGGACTGGGTGGTCACTGGATAGGGGTGATGGTACTCCTGACCCAGTTTACTTCCGCTCTGAGTCTGGCTACCTCCTCCCACAGTCCAGAGAGATGCATGCAGATAGGGCAGCACCTCAGTGTCCAGAAGGTCTGCCTGAATATGGCTGCCCCACAGCCACTGCATTGCACCACTCCCCACATTATACTGCAATTCCACTACTTGTCTGCACTAAAGCTCTCCTAGTTCCCTTTTTATTAATTTACTGTCCTAAAAATCCTGCCACTGATCCTCAGATACTTTTTTTTTTTTTAAAGAAAAAGAAACCAATAAATAAATGAATCAAAACACTTGTCGTGCTGAGGGTGGGCTTCTTCCCCCTTATGCCCCTCCTACTTCACACCTCTTACTATACCCTGTGTTTAGCTCCTGTCAATCAGATTTAACAGGGCATATAATTAAGAGTTGGGGGAAGGGGGGGGTGAAAATTTGCAGCAATTGAAGACAGCACAGAATTACACCACCACTATGTTTTCAATTTTCAATAGCCCAAAAACAATTATAAGTAAAGGCAACAAAGAAAGTATAGTGTCACTAAAAGCCCACAATCTAAGTTTAAAAGAAAACAGCAATTACCAGTTACTCTAAAGCACTGAATTGAATATGTTTCCTTCCTTCCCCTTCTGGCTTCTTCTGAGAAAATAAACTCTACTTGCTACTTCAACTCTGACTAAGCCCCTCCTCCAGTTATCACGTAGCTGAGGTCAGAGGCCAGACAATTAACACCCTTCACCCAACTACAGGGCAGTCAGACAAGCCAAGATAAAATTTGCAGCAATTAAAGACAGCACAGAATTACACCACCACTATGTTTTAAATTTTCAACAGCCCACAAACAATTATAAGTAAAGACAACAAAGAAAGTATAGTGTCACTAAAAGCCCACAATCTAAGTTTAAAAGAAAAATAGCAATTACCAGTTACTCTAAAGCACTGAACTGAATATGTTTCCTTCCTTCCCCTTCTATGTCACCAATGTTTTATTGCTGTTTGATATTGCCAGAAAGTGAAGTTGCTACCCCAGCTGAGGATCTGTTATTTATTGGTGACACCATACCTGTGAATAACAAGGATTTTAATTTCACTGAAATCAGTGACTAATAGTGAATGACAATGTGAAATATTGTTATTTAGTTCTGACACACTGAGAAAACTTGCTGTGTGTGTATACATGTATGTTTAATTATATATCTATATGGAACATGCAATGGAGTGACCCAAAATATGCCATTTACCTTCAAGTGTGTGAGGGGGTAGAATCATAGCTCATGAGTGGCAGAGCTAAGAGTGAGTTATGAAAGTCCTGCCCACTCACAAGTGACTATAAATTGCCTATTTTGAGTCAGCTATTTCATGTTTGAGATACAAAAAAGTAGTTTACAAGTTATAGCTTTTAAATCTGCAGTTTGAAGATTTTGCTGTTTTTCTTTGATTTTAACTGCTGGCTTCAATGCTGCACTTGGCACTGTGATGTCATCAGCATTGTGAAAGCTGCTTCTCTGATTGGTTCAGTATTCCAATATGATAACAGTAACCAAAAACCTCTATTGTGACAACAGTAACACATTTTTTACAGCTGCATGGCAGAGCTCCACAAGTGTTTTGCGATCACTATAGGAGAGAAGGGACAGTCAGCAGAAACAATCCCTGTGTTCTCCTACAGTGATGCGGTCTGCAGTCCATGTGCGCAGTCGCCGTGTCCTTGTTCCTCTAATGACAGAGCTCCCCTCCATGCCACGCTGCCCCCTCAGGCACATTACTTTCTTCTTTTTTTTCCACAACTGCAGAAGTGACACGAAGCGTGCAAGATGGTGGCATGACTCAATCTGCACATGTGCAAGTCCACTGACACCATCTTACGGATGGCATAGTCCATCGCCAGTGTTTCCGCTGTCTCCACACTTCTGCCATGGCTCCACCAGCACTAGACAGCTCAGCTCTGCTGCAGCTCTGCCAGCACTGTGCCAGTACCAAACAGCTCCAAGCAGCCGTACTGGCTCTGACCAGAGTTTGTTTTATATGTTAGTAATGTCACTAGCTATCTTTTTTATCTTGTCATTTTTACCCCTACTCCTGGTGTGTGTGTGTAGATATATATAGGTTCCACCCATTGAGAGCGCCGGCATTAGTGCGCCCGGTCATCAGGGTGCCAGGTCGGGATTTTGCTGACTCGATTTTGCAGGGAGATGCACCCCCGGCCCTCCCCCACACCCTTTCTTAGGATTCTAACTCCGGGGGGCAGACCTCAGGAAGGGGGCATGAATCCCAAAATCAGTGCCCTGATGTGCTGGTACACAAATGCAGGTGCTCTAATGGCTGAAAGGATATATATATATATATATATATATATATATATATATATATATATATATACATACACACACACACACACACACACACAATACATACACACACACACATATAAAATGGAATCATAGAATCCCACCAGTAGAAAAAGTCCACTTGGCCCATCTAGTCTGCCTGAAAAATAGCCCACCCCTCCCCTTACCTCCTACCTCTCTGTCCTCCCTCTCCCCCTCTGTTTAGCCCCATGTAGCTGTCCCATGCTCTTTTTAATTTATCCACAGTATCCACCCCCACAACCTATTCCAGCAACCTGTTCCATGGTGCTACAACCATCTCTGAGAAGTAACACCCCCTTACATCCCCATGAAATTTCCCCCCTTCCGGCTTGAATGCATGGCCTCTGGTGGTTTTGTTTTCACTCAGCCTTAAGAGGCTGCCTCCCCTTACTTTATTTATTCCCTTCAGGTATTTGAACGTTTCCACCATATCTCCCCTTTCCCTTCTCACTTCCAGTGTATACAGACCAAGCTCCTCCAGCCTATCCCCGTATGGCCTCCCTTGCATCCCCTGGATCATCTTGATTGCCCTTCTCTGGACCCTCTCCAGCCTATCCTTGTCACCCTGCAAGTGAGGCCTCCAGAACTGCACTCCATACTCCAGTTGTGGTCTGACCAGTGTTTTGTACAGTGGCATGATCACCTCCCTCTTCCCACTTGTGAAGCCCCTCCCTATGCATGCCAACATTCTTGTTGCTTAGCCTGCCACTCGATCGCACTGATGCCTAACTTTTAAGGTATCAAAGATCCACATTCCCAGGTCCTTTTCTTGCTCCATGGCCTGCACTGCCTCCCCCCAAGCCAGTCTGTTGCCTGGAGTTATTACAGCCTATGTGCATCATTTGACACTTTTTTGCATTGAATTTAAGTTGCCACCTTTCCACCCACTCCTCCAGCTTGATTAGATCCTGTCCTATTTTCTCCACACACACCCAGTGTCTCCATTCTGTTACAGACCTTCATGTCAACCATAAACAGACACACCTTCCCATTTAGACCCTCTGCTAAGTCCCCCACCTATACGATAAACAATATGGGTCTCAACACCGATTCCCTGTGGAACCCTACTCGTCGCCTCTCATTCCCTGGAGTGCTTCCCAATGACCACTCCTCTCTGAGTCCCCCCCAGCCAATCTTCCACCCAATTTGTAAGCTTGGATCCCACTCCTAAACTGCTTAACTTGCTTACCAGCCTCCTGTGGAGGAGTCAAATGCCTTCCTGAAATCCAGGTAGGTCACATCTACTGCCCCCCCAATCATACACCTCCATTACACCCTCGAGGAATTCAATCAGGTTAGTTTGACATGACCTACCACCTGTGAATCCATTCTGGCTGTCATCAATTAGTCTTTCCTCCTCCAGGTGTTGTACCAGTCTTTCTTTTATGAGCAGTTCCATCAATTTGCCTACCACAGAGGTGAAACTAACTGGGCGGTAGTTGCCTGGCTCATCTTTTCACCCCCCCTTGTACAGCAGCACCACCTCTGCCTGCTTCCAATCCCCTGGGACCCTCCCAGCTTTGAGAGATAGATTAAACAACTTAGTAAGAGGCGCTGCAAGTTCCTCCCTTAATTCCGTAAGTACCCTGGGATAGACTTGGTCTGGGCCCATAGCTTTGTCTGTTTTTATTTTCCCCAGCTCCTCCAACACCCTAGCCACCGTGAAGGGGCTTGTGTCCACCTCCTTACCCACCCTCCCCCCTTGGCTTAATACAGGCCCTCTTCCTTCTTTCTCGACTGTGAATACTGATGTGAAGTATTCACGGAGTAGATTCCCCTTTTTCCTCATCCCCTTCAAATAGTGAAACCCCCTCCCCCTTAAGTCTTAGATTTCCTTGCCTGCTTCTCCTCCTGTCACTCACATACCAAAATAATTTTTGTCCCCCTTTTTGCCTCCCTAGCTATTTTCTCTTCCATTAATGCTTTTGCCCTTCTAATTGTTTTCCCCGCTCACCCCATTCCATAAGTAAATAAGCTGAGATGGGCACACTATAGGAGAATGGGGTGAGCATTAGGACTGACGACTCCAAGTCACAGCCCCGACACCTGTCAGTCTCTGCAGGGTAGGGGTGGGGTGTTAGGGTTGGAAACCCTAACACCCGATATCTATGCTGTTGTTGCTTTAGTTCAACCCTAACTGATGCATTAATGAAGTTTTTTGCAATGAATTTCCTTACTTTTTCAGATAGTATTATCATATCTTTATTTGTCTGTGGACCTGCAATCCCATCCCCCCATAGATGTGTGTATGTATGTAGCTGTGGAAGCAAGGCCATGTTAAAAATTCGGTGTGAAAATATTAGAAATTGACAGAGTTATACATAAAAGTTGAAAACCCCATTTAAGTACACGGAAGCAAACGGTATGTGCCACAGTCAGCGACACCAACACAGCGAACTACATACCCATCGACAAAATCGACAGTTTGCTGACAGGTCACTGTTCTGGTGAGACTGACACAGGGGCACACTGTCTCCCGGTCCTGCACCCCTTCCCCAAATCAACTCCAACTCAGAGTTGAGAATCTAAAGTACGGGGGTGTGTGGGGGGTTCGGAGATGCCAGTCCACAAAAGTGTTGTCAAACTGGCATCGTAGACCCAAAGCAAACCACAAAATAGGATCCAGCTTTGCACAAGGATCCTTTATCATGCTTTGCCATTGACTACAATGGGATCAGCACGATGTACAATCCTGTTTAGCAAAAGGATCCTTTATGATGCTTTCCCATTGTAGTCAATGGGAAGGCATCATAAAGGATCCTTTTTCAAAACTGAATCCTAAATCAAGCTAATCCCATTGTTTTCCCACCTCCGACACAGGATTAACCTGTCTGCGAAAAGGGATTCTGTACTGAGACATATAATCCATTTTAGTGGGGCTCCTGCAACACAAAATCCTTTTGCAACACAAAACCCTTTAGTGACACAGAATCCTTAGCACGATGTACAATCCTGTTTCACAAAGTATCATTTATGACGGTTTCCCATTGCAGTCAATTGGAAAGTACAATAAAGGATCCTTTTTTGAAACAGAATCCTAAATCAAGCTAATCCCAGTGTTTTCCGACCTCTGAGACAGGATCACTGTCTGCAAAAAGGGATTCTGTACTGTGACATACAATCCATTTTCGTGGGGCTCCTGCAACACAAAATTCTTTCGTGACACAGAATCCTGTTGCGTCACAGAATCCTATTTCATGTCTGACATTTATTTTTTTCCCCATAGGAAATAATAGGAAATTCAACATTTTATAACTTTTACTATTTTAACATCAATTCTTTAAAAGCCACATCTGTGAGGCCAGGGCTTTCTGCCCTGAACATTTCAGCCCACAAGCAAAAGCCATTTCTGAGATACAGGTGAGCAAAAAAACAGCAAAAAAAAAAAAAAAAAAAAAATACAAAAACTTTATTTTCAACACTCTGTATCTCAAAAAAAACTAAATCCACTGAAACAAAATTTGCCACACAAACAGACCTACCCCAGTGTTTCTACATCCAAATTTCATGAAAATCCATTAAACCACTACCAAGTTATTAAGTTGCAAAAATTGCTCTTTAACATTAAACACCCTCATCAACCCTAACTATACTGGCGCTACCACCACTTGTGAGGTTACCCAAGGTCAAACAGCACTTGTGCATCATTTATCTGACAGCTCATCATTGTACATTTCATTTATGCAATAGGGATGCTTTCTGTCAGTGCAGGGAGATTTGCTTTTGACTGTTTATCTTTTTTTTTTTTTTTTAATGATAATTTCTGGGACTTTTTTGTTAACTTTCCTAGTGTATGTCCGCCTAGCGTAGTGGTTGCTATTAATTGAAACACCACTCATTTTGTAGAAAATGTTGTGCTGAACAAATGGCATGCTCATAGTACCATGCTACCTTTTTCACATTAAAGTTATTTGCATTTGTTTGCTGAAAAAGTGGATTAAAAAAAATTAATTTTCTTTTACGAATTATATAAAAAACTAAAAGGTATCTATAAATGAAATATCACTCATTTTGTAGATATCTTTGTGCTGAACAACTTCTGTGCTCACAGTACTATGCTATTGTTTTTCATTTTAAAGTTTTTTTGCATTTGTTTGTCAAAAAAGTTAACAAAAAACAGAATTTTCTGCTGGTTTTGTTAATTATGAATAAATCTATAAGGTATCTATAAATGAAACACCACTCATTTTGTAGACAACTGTGTGCTGCATACCTTTCATGCTCACAGTACCATGCTATCTTTTCTCATTTTAAAGTTATTTGCATTGGTTAGTACTGGTACTGAGGCTGAACATTCTAAATGAGTTCTGAAGTGATTGTCACATAGCTACTATGTGTATAAATCTGTGATGATGTGTCTACTATGTGTATAAATCTGAAATTTCACATTTACACACATAGTAGCTCAGATACATAGATTTATCACATAGGATTTATGTCCACGCCTACTGCATAAATATATAAATAATCTTGCCAAAAAAACTTTATTAATGCATCAATTAGGGTTAAAGTGACAAAAGTAGAGAAATGTGGCATTGTGGTTTCCAACCCTAACACCCCACCCTTCACAAATGAAGAGGCATCAGTGGCAGCATTGGGGTCATCAGACCTAATGCTCACCCCATTCCATTAAAAATAAGCTGGGTGGGTGCAGTATAGCAGAATGAGGTGAGTGTTAGCACTGACGACCCCAATGCCGCCCTTCAATGCCTTTTTGTCTGTCAAGGGTGGGGGTGGGGTGTTAGGGTAGGAAACCCTAACACCACATTTCCCTACTTTTGTCGCTTTAACCCTAACTGATGTATTAATAAAGTTTTTTTGCAATTTATTTCCTTACTTTTTGAGATAATGTAATCATATCCTAATGTGCTTGTTGGACTGCAGAGCCCTCTGTGCACTGCTCTCCCATTCCTCCATAGATGCTTACATGTACTTACCTGTGGAAGCACAGGGCCTCCATTTATAAGCCAAGAGTGATACAACTGTCATAATAGCCATGTTATTACCCAACTGGATGTACCCAGTGGCAAAAACATTCTAATCCCTACTGAAACATAATTCTGCGCAACTGCAATGCCATTTCTATCCTGCTGGTGTGAAAACTCATTTCAGTCGGGATTTGAAAAGTGACAGCTGTGGCATACGTTTGGTGGGGTAATAAGAATTCTATGTTCGAAATCTGGGGTAAAAATATTTTAAACTGACAAAGTCATGAGACAGCGTTGCACAATTCCAATGAACCATCATAACTCTGCCATTTGTTGACATCTGATCCCAAATTTTTAACATGGTCCTTTGGGGACCCTGCCTCATGAACAATATTACTGTCATTACTCAAATCCTGCCCATAATGTGAATTTGCCAACCGACCGTAAAATCACCTTTTCAGAAAAGAGTTGCATAATGCCAGTTGTGTTGTTCATAAGGTGGGGTCCCCAAAAGGCCATGTTGAAAACTTGGGGTCAAAATCTCAAAAGACAGCAAAACTATGGACCAAAGGTATCCTTTCTTGCCAGACAAATTCCTTTTTCGTGAAGTGTCAAAATCCTTTTTCACATCATGAAAAAGGATCATGACATCTCACGAAAAAGGATTACTGGCAGGGCCATCTGGTCAGAGAAGTCCTAATCCTGTTTCGCATCATGAAAAAGGATTATGTCATCTCACAAAAAAGGAATTTGTTGGCGAAAAAGGATTTGGTCATCTCACAAAAGAAAAAATTACTCACCTTAGTAATGTTGTTTCTTCTAATGGAGTCTTGCTATATTATGACATATGCAGTATAACCCCAGGTTAGAACTGCTCCGGAGGTGAAAGAGTTAACTTCCATGCAGAGCATGGAATCTTGAGCGCGAGCTCGGATGAACAAACTGTCTGTTGAAGCTCAAACTTAAACTGTCAGATCTTTACGAGCAAAAACTCACTAAGGTTCTGTGTGGAAGCCGTAAACCTACACTAGCCATTGGCTACTAACTACAAAAACACCTTTTTGATCTTGATCCCAAAACAAAGACTCAAGTAGGGGGATTCAAGAAGAACTTAAGCATAACACCTAAGCACCCAAGGAGGGTGAAATAAAGTGGGCATCAAAAGAAGTGCCAACATTGCAATGCCCACCCACCTTCCAAAAACAGAGGTTCTGAGAGGGGCAGGCTGGGGGGGGGTCATAATAAAGCAAGACTCCATTACAAGAAACAACATTACTAAGGTGAGTAATTTTTTCTTCAAACAACATGAAGTCTTGCTATATTATGACATATGCAGACTACACAGCAGTACCTCCATGGAGGAGGGACAGAACCTACTTGGGAAATAGGCTCTGAAGCACAGCTGTGCCAAATCGAGCATCACTCCTAGCCTGGATATCCAAGGAGTAATGCTTAGTAAAAGTGTGAACTGTTTTCCAGGTAGCTGCTTGACATATCTCTAGGATAGGAATGTCCCTGGCAGCAGCCAGAGACGCAGCTGTACCTCTGGTAGAGTGAGCCCTCAGGCCTGAGGGAGGAACCTTACCCAGTTTTTCGTAACAGAATTGGATACAAGAGACAATCCACCTGGCAATGGATCTTTTAGTGGCAGGTTTCCCTTTACCAACCTCACCATAAGTGAGGAACAATTGGAGGGATTCAAACCTGTGACCTTTGGTACGTTCTATATAGTAACTAAGGGCTCTTTTGACATCTAAACTGTGCAATCTCCTCTCACCAGAGGAGGAATGGTCAGTGAAGTACACAGGAAGAGACATGGATTGATTAAGGTGAAAGTCTGAAACCACCTTAGGCAAAAACTTCCTGTTAGTCCTGAGGACTACCTTATCTCTATGAAAGGAGATAAAATCAGGCTCCACTGACAAGGCTTGTAGCTCACCTATGTGCCTGGCAGAGGTGATGGCTACCAGAAACACAGTTTTCCAAGTCAAGTACTTCAGCTCTGCTGAAGACAATGGCTCAAAAGGGGGTTGCATAAGCTGAGCGATGCAAATATTAAGATCCCAAGCAGGGGCAGGATCCCTGAACGGGGGATTGGTGTGAAGCAACCCTTTAAAAAACTTGGAGAACACAGGGTGAGCTGATAAAGGAGAGGGCTTACCTGCTGACAAGAAGACAGACACAGCTGCCAAGTGCACCTTTAGGGTAGCTGGCCTCAGCCCCAAGGAATTCAAATGCACCAAATAATCCAGGATCGTGGGCACACCAGCAGATTCTGGGGAAATATGTTTACCAGCACACCATATGGAAAATCTCTTCCATTTTGAATTATAGGTAGCCCTGGTGGAAGGCGCCTAGAGGCCTTCAAGATATCCAATACACCCTGAGAAAGGTGTGGTCAGCAAACTCTAACTCTTCAAGAGCCAAGCCTTGAGATTGAGAGATTTGAGGTTCGGATACCAAACTCTCCCCTGGGCACAGGTTAACAGGTTGTGATTCCTGGGAAGGCATAGGGGAGGGTGGACTGCTAAGGACATGAGGAGTGGGTACCAGGGCTGCCTGGCCCAATCTGGAGCGATCAGGATCATCTTGCAGGATTGAGATCTGATTCTGACTAGCACTTTGAAAAGAAGGGGAAGGGGGAAAAGCATAGAGAAACTTCCCTTCCCAACTGAGAAGGAAGGCATCCAGAGGGACTGAGCCCAACACTGGGGGCCTGCAACAAAAAAGGGGAAGTTGGTGATTGTCTGGGGCTGCAAAAAGATCTATTTGCGGAGTGCCCCATCTGGCAAATATTACCTCCAGTACTAGGGGATCCAGTGCCCATTCATGATGGCCCTGGGAAATCGTGCTGAGAGCATCCACTAAGACATTGTCCTTGCCTGGGAGGTGAACTGCCAAAAGGGAGGCGTTCAGAGAATATGCCAGAGACCACAACTTCATTGCTTCAGTGCACAAGGCTGTAGACCCAGTGCCCCCTTGCTTGTTGATGTACCACACTGTAGTGGTATTGTCTGTTCTGACCTGAACTACCTTGTTCTGGACAGCTGTGCAGAAAACCTGAAGTGCTAGAAAAACTGCTCTGAGCTCCAGCAAATTGATGTGGAGCAAGATTCCTGAGGGACCACAGCCCTTGGGTGGAAAGGTGCCATGTGAGCTCCCCACCCCAAGAGGGATGCATCTGTAGTAAGGGTCAAGGAATGAGACTGGGGAGTGAAGGGAACCCCCTGTCTCAGATTGTTCTGATCTTGCCACCACTGGAGGGCCTGGATCAGGGTTCGAGTCACTGCAATCAATTTGGTTAGGGGATCCGTCCTTTGAGACCAAAAGGCTCTCAAATGGAATTGAATGTCCCTCATCTGAAATCTCGCTCCCTGCACTACTGCTGTAGAAGCAGTCATGTGCCCCAGGAGCTGTAGAAAATGCATTGCTGGTCGAGAGACCTGCAGGGTGAAAGAGGAGGCCAGAGACACCAGGGTCCTTGCTCTCTCCAGAGGAATGCAGGCTCTGGCTTCTTTTGTGTTCAGTTCTGCGCCTATAAAGGTGAGAAGCTGGACAGGCTCCAGAACTGACTTTGGAAGATTGAGAAGGAAACCTAGAGATGTAAGCAGGTGCTGGGTTACTTGTAAATGAAGTTTGACCTGTTCTGGAGACTGGCCTACAATGAGCCAGTCATCCAGATAAGGAAAGATGGCAATCGTTTGCCTTCTTAAATGAGCAACTGCTACTGCCAGGCATTTTGTGAACACCCTTGGAGCCGAGGAGAGACTGAAGGGCATTGCTCTGAACTGGCAATGACCTGAGGGCAGTTCGAATCTGAGGTACTTTCGATGGGAGCTTCTGATGAGAACATGGAAGTAGGCATCCTTGAGGTCCAGGGAGGCTAGCCAGTCCCCTGGCCTTAGAGAGGGTAAAATAATCCCCAGGGTCACCATTTTGAACTTTGGTTTTAAAAGGTGCTTGTTTAGATACCTGAGATCCAGAATGGGCCGCCATTCTCCTGTCTTTTTTGGGGTAAGGAAGTACCTGGAGTACAACCCTTTGCCCTGGTGTATGGGTAGAACCCTTTCCATGGCTCTGAGAGCCAGGAGGGCAGAAACTTCTGCTTCCAGGGCAAGTGCCTCTGATGGGTTTGCAGGTGGAAAAGATCTGGCTCTCATCTTGGAAATTTTTTGAAGCTGAGAACCAGTCCCTGGCTTACTACTTCCAGGACCCACTTGTCTGATGTTAAAGACTTCCAGTCCTGGACAAAGTAAGCCAGCCTGCCCCCTACCGGTAGTGGAGAATCGGCCCTGGCTACCCCATCAGGGAGCCTGTTTTGCAGGGGCTTTGGGTTGAGGAGTAGAAGCAGACTTACTAGAGCCCCTTCTGCCCCTTCCTCTAAAGAACCCCCTCTGGGCATAAGCAGAAGAGGAGGCCTGGGCTTGGTAAAACGGCATATGAAAAGGCCTGCCCCTGACATGCTGCCTTTGAGGAGTGACTTGCCTTTCTTTGGCCTGTGCACTCCTATAGGTGGTCCTATACTCATCCATTTTCTTCATATAATTCTCTGTCTGCTCCCCAAACAGAGAATTTCCCACAACAGGAAAATCCATAGCCTTAGACTGGGTATCCTGTGACAGGGCAGTACATCTGAGCCAGGCCATTCTGTGAAGAGACACAGATGTAGCCATAACTCTAGATGAAACATCATTAGAGTCTACAGCAGCATGAAACTGCACATGGATGCCTCAATACCAGTCCCAGCCACCTGCTCCAGCTCCCTGGCAAGCTGTTCTAGGGCCTGCTTTGCTAGGCCCAGGACAGTATCCCACCTGGATTTCTGGTACCTAGCTGCGTAAGCCATATAATTTGCCTGTCTGAGTCCCAAAGATGCTGCCATGTACTGCTTTTTTGCTATGGCATCCATCCTCCTGGAATCCTTTTCAGGAGGGTGAGAGGCTAGAGGAATATTAGCCTCGTCATAGGCTGCAGCCTGCACTACCCCCACATGGCTGCACTGCTGAGATAGGAACTCTGTATCAGAGCCTGATAAAGCATACCTCTTGGCCATCCTTTTATCCACAGGGAGGATAGAATGAGGAGTTTTCAGAATTTTTACTGTCTGTTTCCTAAAAGATTTATTCAAGGGAATAGACAGTCTCCTAGACTCTGGAACAGCAACTTTCTTGTAAAACAAAAAATGAGAAGGGGACTCAGATAGCCTGGGAGGGGATACTCCTGAGGGTCTGTCTGGAGAGATGTCCGGTTCAATGGGCACATCCAGACTGTCAAAATCACACTCACTCTCCTCGTACCCCTCCTCCCCTTCCCCTGGTTCATAAAAATCTTCAAAATCATAATCTTGAACTGAGGGAACTGACCGAACTGGGCGCTTGTCCAATGGTGCCAGTTCTGATGGAACTGGGGAAAGAGACTGGACAATTTGGATAGCTTTGGCTATTTCCTCAGCGCTTGGAGAAAGAACTTTTGGCCCCAAACTAGCTGACCTTCTAGCCCTTTTAGTTGGAACCGGCTCCTCACAGCTGGCTCTTCGTTTGCCCGAGGAAGCATCGCCCTGGTCAGAGGGCACTCCCTCAGGTTCGGATGGAACCGAACCGGACTGGCCTCCCTTTCCCTGAGCCTACCAACTCTTTTTTCCACGGTGGCAGCAGGAAAATTCTTACAAATCTGGCAGTCTGCATTGAGGTGGTCAAACCCCAGACAATATACACAAATGGTGTGTGGGTCAGCCTTAGCAAAGGCTTCCCCACAGAGGCCACAGTGCTGAAACCCAGTAAGTCCAGTTTTTCTTTTGTGTTTCTCAGACATAGTGCCAGCCTAACCAAAACTTGCCCGTTAATGGCAATCCGCCAAGCAAGACTCTCTTATCCGTTCCCGTGTCACGGGTCATGGAAAAAAACGTAATAAAATCCGTTTTTTTTAGAACCGATACGAACCGGGAACCGCACTCTAAAGGGCTAGAAAGTAATTTTTAAACCCCTCTGATTGGTTCAAACCGAACCGAAAAAGACATTTACAAGTTCCACACAGAAGAAAAAATAATAAATAAGCCTATCTATTACTTACAATACCACAGGCAGAGCTTGAACCGACGATTGCGGTTAAATTTCAGTAAAATAAACAGAGAATTACACTTTAAAACCGACAAACAAACCGAGCAGCAGGAGGAATCTCCGGAGCGACTGTTCAGTGAGGCGGAGTAAAGAATCTGACAGTTTAAGTTTGAGCTTCAACAGAGTGTTCATTCCGAGCTCGCACTCAAGATTCCATGCTCTGCATGGAAGTTAAATCTTTCACCTCCGGAGCAGTTCTAACCTGGGGTTATACTGCATATGTCATAATATAGCAATACTTCATGTTGTTTGAAAAGGATTTAAGAAAGTCATCCTTTTTCGTGAGATGTCCTAATCCTTTTTTGTGATGCGAAAAAGGATTAGAACTTCTCCAACCAGATGGCCCTGTTGGTATTCCTTTTTCACCAGATGAATTCCTTTTTCGTGGGGTGTCAAAATCCTTTTTTTCTGTGATGAGAAAATTTATTTTGACATCTCACGAAAAAGGAACAGAAGTGAGTCATGAAAAAGGATTTTAAAACATATAAATAAGCATTCTGAGGCCACATAAAATTAAAGGCACACAATAATAAAGGACATCCTGATGAACAAGATACATGCTTGCATGTCTGCCGAAGACATCCCTGGGCAGAGTTATGACTCTTTGGGCTAAAAAAAAACAAAAAAACAAGATGGCAGCTGATGAAAAAGGAATTTTTTCTCATGAAAGAGGATTCTAAGGATCCTTTTTCGTGAGCTGCCAAAACCCTTTTTTGTCAGACCAAATTCCATGCAGCTATCCAAAAGACTGAACTGAGCATGCTCAGAACCCAAACTTTCAAAATTTAATAACTTTGTAATGGATTAATATTTATTCACCAAACTAATACTGGCTTTTTCTGTGGGGTAAGCTCTTTCTACCCTGAAAATGTTAGACCAAAATTCCAAATGGTTTGGCCGCAGTGTGATGAGGAAAAAACAGCCAAAGTTAAGAGCGTGTGTAGTGAAATTGCAATGAATGGTCACAACTTTGGCATTTTTTCATATTTTGACCCCAAATTTTCAACACAGCTTTCTTATGACACCACCTCATGAACAAAGGCAAAAAGAAATTCCAAACCCTGCCCAAAAGAAAAATTCACCAAGCGCCCGCAAAATCACCTTTCGTGTAGGAGTTGTGTAATGATAGTCCTATTGTTCATCATGTGGGGTCCCTAAAAGGCCATGTTAAAAATCTGGGGTCAAAATATATAACATTTCCAAAGTTACAAGCGTGCATAGAGAAACTGCAACGGATGGTCATAACTTTGGTATTTTTTCATATTTTGACCCCAGATTTTTAACATGGCCTTCTCATGACCCCACCTCATGAACAAGGGCAGAAAAATTTCCAAATCCTGCCCGAAAGGTGAATTCGCCAAGCAACCGCGAAATCACCTTTTGGGCAGCAGTTGCATAACGACAATCCTATTGTTCTTGAGATGGTGTCCCAAAAGGCCATCTTGAAAATTTGGGGTCAAAATCTTAAAAAATGGCGAAGTTATGCATAATAGTTGAAATCCCCATTGAAATACATTGAACCACATTGACCTTAATTTCTTATAGTGCAGTCGCCGGTTCCAGCAGCAAAACGTGTTTTCGATTGGAGAGTGGGTCTTGAACCTGGGTCCTGTTCAGGCAAATGAGGGTGTATGGGAGTTTGCTGGGAAGTGTCGGGTGGTGGGTGCTGAGTGGGAGGTGGGGGAGCTGATCAGCAAGGGACTGTTTTTTTTTTTTTCAGGTAAAATAAAACATCGAGGGACCGTTTTCCTTCAGTTTTTTTCTTGAATGGGAGGGTGGGGGTGCTACTAGACACCAGGAAAATGAAAGCGGCAAATGGGGATGGTGATCAGCAGGTGGGGGGTGCCAACAGACACCAGAAAAATGAAGGAGGGCAACAGGAGGGCAGGGGTGCCACTAGACACCAGGGCAATGAAGAATGGTGACTGGAGAGTGGGGGTGCCACTAGACACCAGGGAATAACAAAACAATAATGAGGATGGCGATCGGAGGGTGGGGGTGCCACCTGACACCAGGGAATAACAAACAAGGGGGATAGAGATCAGAGGGGTGGGGGGGTGCCACTAGACACCAGGGAAGAAAAAGAAAACTAACGGGACAGCGATCAGCGGGTGTGCCACTATACAAAAATAAATAATGGGTGACAACCATCCGCGGGTGGGGGGGTGCCACTAGCCACCAGGGACAGCAATGAAGAGTGGGGGGGCACCAAACACCAGGGAAACTGTGGATGACAGTTCACACTGCAGCCAACAGCACAAGTTCAGCTGTGGCTGCAGAAATCAAGAAAATCTGCGGTTCTCAAACAGAGAATGTGGGGGAAGTGCTCCTCTCCCTAAGTTGGTCACCCAGGATTTTGGGTGCCCAGACAAAGTATTTCTGGCCCTAATTTTGAAAAACATACATCAGAATTTATCTAAACGGGGCCCGTTTAGCTAGGTTCTGGTGTTTGATTCTTAAAATTTTAAAACTAAAGAGCCTTTACTGTCGCCGGCCCTGTCCTGTAGAATTCGCTTTCTCCATCACTAAGGGAGGCCCCTTCAGTTGAGGCATTCAAAGCCTGCCTCAAGACCTTTTTATTCAGCCGGGCATTCCTAGACACTATCCTTTAGATACTGTTTCTGAGACATTTTGTGAAATAGCCCCTTAGGATTCTGTTGCTAGGTTAGGTCTCCATTGTGGGAGGTCTAATTTTAAGTATTTAATTGGAATGTTTTACATTTTATTTATAGTGTTTTAATTGTTCTTTGATGTACTTTGATCGTGCGGCACCCAGAGCCTCTGGGATCGGGCGCCTGAAAAATAAAATTTGCCCTGCCTAAAAATGACAACAGTTTTATGTATTTTCCTTGCTTTGTAGTTCACCGGAAAAAAAAAAAACAAGATGGTGGTGCACAAAAAAGTATTTTTTTTCTGACTAAAAAAGTTGACCCCTCACAAAAACGAATCCTTTTTCGTGTGGCCAAAATCCTCTGTCAAACTTTCTCCCTCTATCTTGGAAAGTGATCTTCCCATTGAAAACAATGGGAACTTAAAAACTGAATAACTTTGCAACAGATGAATATTTTTCGCCAAACAAGTGCATGGCAGTTCTGCTACCCATGCTGTTTCTCCCGTAAAAAAATCCCACCAAAATGCCACACCATCTGGATGCAAGATGAGGAAAAAAACTGCAAAAAATGGCAACTTTTAAGGTTTTTGTACTATCTGGGGCTCATAATCTGTACATCTGACCAGAGCGAAACTTGCCCCATCAAGAGATCTACCCCATGGGACACCACATATCAAATTTTGTATAAATCCATTGATCATTTGCAAAGTTATTAAAGTGCAAAATTTAAGGTTTAACATTAAACATGCTACTCAACCCTAACTACTGTTGCATTATAACGCCACTATATGTAATAGATAGTCCACTCTAGGTTATGCGGTCACGCTCTGATATATGCACATCTTGGTGTGTGTTGTGATGTATGAGGCCACAGGCTGAGTGCATTCAACCACCCAAGGTTACTGAAATGTTCCGGCAGCAAGTTATTTTCCAGTACTGACTGCACTCGGTCACACTACCTTATAACAGTACTGAGGACAGCATTCAGGAAATATAAGGTAACACAGAAGGAGCAGGACAGAGAACTTTATCAGTTAAAGCAGAAAGAGGCTGGGAAGGCAGTCAGAATAGCAAAGGCCCAAACCGAGGAAAGGATAGCCAATTCTGTTAAGAAGGGATAAGACCTTTATAGGTACATTAGGGAGCGAAGAAAGACCAAAGGAGGGATACTGAAGCTTAATAAAGGGAGGAATGTGGGTAGAGGGTGACAGTGAAAAGCAGCGATACTGAATGAATACTTCTGCTCAGTAGTCACAAAGGAAGAGGAGGGGGAGTTACCTAAACCAAACAAGAGAAACACGCTGAAGACGGGGGTCAATACCAGTCCATTTACAGAAGAAAGGGTTCTGAAAGAACTAATAAAATTGAAGGTGGACAAAGCAATGGGGCCTGATGGGATTCACCCAAGAATTCTTTTCTTTTTTTTTTTTTAATTTAGCTTTTTCCTCCTTCAGAGCCTCCTGCCGCCTATCCTTCTGCCCGGTCATGGGCCGCCGGCTTCTGCCTTCAAATCGGCCGCTGCCACCGAGTGCCCGTGGCTTACCCCACAGTGGGGCCCGCGACACCGGCTCCCTATACTGCCGCTGGCACTGTAATAGGTCGGGGCCCGCCTGAAGGCAAATTGAAGCCGCTGGCGAGCTTCATTCACGACGCGGTCACCCAAGAATTCTAAAAGAACTAAGGGTAGAACTAGTGACACCGCTGACTACTCTCTTTAACAAATCATGGGAGGATGGGGTGGTACCCGAGGACTGGAGGAGGGAAGATGTGATTCCTCTTCACAAAAGTGGGAGCAGGACAGAGGCAGGAAACTACAGACCAGTTAGTTCGACCTCAGTGGTAGGGAAAATGATGGAATCACTTCTGTAGGAAAGAACTGTTGAGCACCTAGAGGCCAGTGGGGCAGAGGACCCAAGGCAGCATGGATTCACGATGGGAAGGTCGTGTCAGACGAATCTAATAGATTTCTTTGACTGGGTGACCAAAGTAGTAGACCAGGGAAGGGCTGTGGACATGGCCTACCTAGATTTTAGCAAGACATTTGATACAGTCCCACACAAAGATTAATACACAAGACAGCCAGCCTTGGAGTGGGTCCCAAGGTGGTAGCCTGGATAAAATTGGCTAGACAACAGGGCGCAAAGGGTAGTAGTAAATGGAGTGCAGTGAAGGAAGGAGGGTTACTAGAGGGCACGCAGGAGTTTGGTACTGGGACGGTCCTTTTAATGTCTTTATAAGTGACATTGCAGAGGAACTGGAAGGAAAGTATGTCTCTTTGCAGATGACACAAAGATCTGCAACAGGGTTGATACACAAGATGGAGGAAAGGATGAGAAGGGACTTGGCAAGGTTGGAGGAATGGTCAAATGTATGGCAGCTCAGATTCAATGCAAAGAAGTGCAAGGTAATGCACATGGGAAACAAAAACCCAGGGGAAGCGTACACAATGGGGGGTGAGATACTGACAACAGTGAAAATAGAAAGGGACCTGGGGGTAATTATATCAGATGACCTAAAGGTGGGCAAGCAATGTGAGAGAGCAGTAAGGAAGGCTGGGGGGATACTGGGATGCATAGGAAGAGGCATCAATAGTAGAAAACAGGAAGTTGTTATCCCTCTGTACAGACAGTTGGTGAGACCCCACCTGGAGCACTGTGTGCAGTTCTGGAGACCTCATCTCCGCAAAGACATAGACAGAGTGGAGGCTGTCCAGAGGAGGGCAACCAAAATGGTGCAGGGTCTGTACCAGAAGACATACGAAGAAAGACTAAAGGAGCTTAATATGTATACCCTTGAGGAAAGAAGGGAGAGAGGGGACATGATAGAAACTTTCAAGTACCTCAAGGGAATTAACAAGGTCCAAGAGGGTAGCATCTTCCAGAAAAAGAGATGTGCAAGAACAAGGGGGCACAATTTGAAGATAGAGGGGGGACGGCTCAGAGGTAATGTGAGGAAGTATTTTTTCACTGAGAGGGTTGTAGATGCATGGAACAGCCTCCCTGAGGAGGTCGTGGAGTCAAGAACAGTGTGGGGCTTCAAGAATGCATGGGACAGGCATAAGGCAATCCTAGTGGGGGGTAGGAGGAAGTAAGCTGTTGGTTAACTAGGATCTGCAGCTTATCTGTTAGGTAGGAAAATGGGCAGACTAGGTGGGCCAAGCCGTCCTTATCTGCCGTCAAATTCTATGTTTCGAAGTGAAAGTTTGTGTACAATAAGATGCTGTGAAAATGGCAGGATCAACCAGATAAAGAGTTTTAAATTGTACTTGATTGAAAAGGTATGGCAGGACCAACTACATGTTGTGTAGGCTGGGGGGGGGATTGTGTATTAATTTACTCATGCCTGTGGGTAGCAGTCTGAGTTTACCACATGTATATGTGTTCCTGCCTATCTGTGCGAGGTGTGGAGTGATCTCACTACTGGTGAGAAGGTTTAGAAGGGCTGGAAAGTAGTTCAGGCGTGTGGTCATACTGGGAAGCGTGCAGTCATTGTGGAATAATGCACAGTCATGTGACATGTTTTGGCCAATCAAGATAGTGGATTTTTACTGATTTTTCTTACCCATTATATATAGAACTGTAAAAAAGAAAAAACCTACACTAATGTAGACATTATGGTTGCAGAATGTAAAATGTGCAAAGTAGGGAAATGAAAAAATATTAGGAGTTTGGGTTTTAGGAGTCTTGAGGGAATTGGTGGTGGGGTGCTCCTTGGGGCTTTCAACCCTAATGCCCCCTCCCCCCAGCCTGTAGCTTCCTGTCTGAAGAGCAAGGTGCAGCTCCAAGCTAGTGCCTCATAGTGATATACTCTTTGGAGGTAGAGAAGTATGGCTCGCCACATGTAGCCAACAGAATCAGTAGTAGTTTTCTTCCCACAAGTCCCTGCATGAAGAAAAGAGATCACGTTTGACCTTGTTTGCTCAAGGGGGGGGGGCTGCATATGGGTCCGTAACACCAAGGAACACCCAACCACAGATTCAACAATACTCCTGAGACCCAAAACCCTAATTGGGGACCCCAAACCCTATTTTTTTATTTTTTTTATTTCTCAACTTAGTGCACTTTGCATTCTTTAACCCTAATGTCTGCATTAATGTATCTTTTTGCAGTTCTGCAATGAATTTCCTTTCTTTTTGTTATAACGGAATCATATCCTCATTGGGACCTGCACTAAAAGGAATAAACAGAAGAAAAAATTACTCACCTTAGTAATGTTGTTTCTTCTAATGGAGTCTTGCTATATTATAGACATTAACAGTTTGATCCAGCTCTAGAACTGCCCCGGAGTGAAATGGTTAAAACCATTCCAAAATAGAATTTTGGCACGAGAGCAGCTCTATCTGTGTCATTTCAAACTTGAACTGTCAGATCTTTACGAGCCAAACTCACTAAGGTCTGTGTGAAGCTGTAACCTACACTAGCCAAATGGCTACCTAAATAATGACAACCATTGATGGTCCCAACACCAAAGACTCAAGTCAGGGGACCAGAAATACTAACACCATTCTAATAATATGAAAATGGAACATAGGTATAATAAAACACACACACGCTGCATACATACACACTCCCCAAAGTCCCAAAGGGGACAAAATGCTAACAGGACATAAGTAGTGCCCACACTAAGTTGCCGCACCCCACCAAGTAGAGGTTCTGAGAGGGCAGGTTGGGGGAGGTTTCACATAGCAAGACTCCATTAGAAGAAACAACATTACTAAGGTGAGTAATTTTTCTTCAAACAACATGAAGTCTTGCTATATTATAGACATTAGCAGAATACACAGCAGTACCTCCATGGAGGAGGGCAGAACCTACTTAGGAATAGGCTCTGAAGAACAGCTGTGCAAACCGAGCATCTCTCCTGGCCTGGACATCCAGGGAGTAATGCTTGGTAAAAGTGTACCGTTTTCAAGTAGCAGCTTGGCAAATCTCTAATAGAGGATATCTCTGGCAGCAGCTAGAGACGCAGCTGTACCCCTGGTAGAATGAGCCCTCAAACTGGGGGCTCTGCCCACTTTCTGATAACAAAATTGGATACAAGAGACAATCCACCTGGCTACTGATCTCTAGTGGCAGGTTTGCCTTTCCAACTTCACCATAGGTAAGGAAAGTTGGAAGGATTCAAACCTGTGACCTTTGGTACGCTCTATATAATAACTAAGAGCTCTTAACATCCAAGTTGTGCAACCTCCTTCACCCAAGAGGAGTGATCAGTGAAAATACTGAAGGGAGATAGATTGATTAAGATGGAAATCTGAAACCACCTTAGGCAAAACTTCCTATTAGTCCTAAGGACTACCTTATCCCTGTGGAAAGAAAGAAGTCAGTCTCCACTGACAAGGCTTGCAATTCACTTATGCGTCTGGCAGAAGTGATAGCCACTAGAAAAACAGTTTTCCAAGTTAGGTACTTAAGCTCTGCAGAAGACAGAGGTTCAAAAGGGGGTTGCATTAACTGGGCAATGCAAACATTAAGGTCCCAAGCAGGGGCCGGTTCCCGAAAGGGAGGATTAGTATGGAGTAATCCCTTAAAAAACTTGGAAAACACAGGATGAGAGGAAAGAGGGGATGACTTTCCTGCTGACACAAAAGCAGACACAGCTGCCAAATGAACTCTCAGGGTAGCTGGTCTGAGACCCAAGGAATTAAGATGTACCATGTAATCTAACAAAATGGGCAATTCAGCAGATTCTGGGGAAATATTTTTCCCAGCACACCAAATGGGAAAACCTTTTCCATTTAGAACTATAAGTAGCTCCTAGTGGAAGGCTTTCTGGAAGCCTTTAGGATCTCAAGAACACCCTGAGAGGGTGTAAATCAGCAACTCTAACTCCTCAAGAGCCAGGCCTTGAGGTTGAGGGATTTGAGGTCCGATACCAAACCCTTCCTGGGCACAAGTCAACAGATTGTGATTCCTGGGGAGGCACAGGGAAGATGGACTGTCAGAGACAGAAGGAGTGGGTACCAGGGCTACCTGGCCCAATCCGGCAATCAGAATCACCCTGCAAGGCTGAGATCTGATTTTGACTAGTACTTTGAATAGGAGAGGTAAGGGGGGGAAGCAAAGAGGAACTTCCCCTCCCAATCCAGAAGAAGGGCATCCAGGGGAACTGAGCCCAGCACTGGAGGCCTGCAACAGAACAGAGGAAGTCTGTGATTGTCTGGGGCTGCAAAAATATCTATCTGAGGGATGCCCCACCTGGCAAAAACTATCCCCAGCACTTGAGGATCCAGGGACCATTCGTGGTGGCCCTGGGAAATCCTGCTGAGGGCATCCGCTAGGACATTGTCCTTCCTGGAAGATGAACTGCTATGAGGGAAGTGTTCAGGGAATAGGCCAGAGACCACAACTTCATTGCCTCGGTGCACAAGGCCAAGACCGAGTGCCCCCTGTTTGTTGATGTACCACATTGTTGTGGTGTTGTCTGTTCTGACTTGTATCACCTTGTCATGGACAGATGCAGAAAAAGCTTGAAGAGCTAAAAGACAGCTCTGAGTTCCAGCAAATTGATGTGGAGCAGAGATTCCTGGGGGACCAAACTCCCTGAGGGAAAGGTCGCCCATGTGGGCTCCCAACCCAGAAGGGAAGCATCTGTAGTGAGAGTCCAGTCGTGAGAAGGGGAAATGAAGGGACCCCGCTCTAAATTGCTCTGATCCTGCCACCACTGGAGAGCTAGGATCAAGGTTAGAGTCACTGGGACCAACTTGGAAAGGGGTCTCTTCTCTGAGACCAAAAGGTTCTCAAGTGAAACTGAATGTCTCTCATCTGAAATCTGGCTCCCTGCACAACAGCTGTGGATGCAGCCATGTGCCCCAGGAGCTGCAGAAAGTGTCTTGCTGGTCAGAGACCTGCAGAGTGAAGGAAGAGCCAGAGCCACTAAATTCCTTACCCTTTCTGGGGAAGAAAGGCTCTGGCTAGCTTTGTGTCCAATTCTGCCCCTATAAGGTGAGTACTGGACTGATTCCAGAACCGACTTTGGTAGGTTTAGCAGAAAACCCAGGGAGGTGAGAAGCTGCTGGGTGACCTGCAGGTGAGATTTTACCTGTTCTGGGGACTGGCCTACAATGAGCCAGTCATCTAGATAGGGAAAACAGCATCCTCTGCCTCCTTAAGTGGGCCACTGCCACTGCTAGACACTTTGTGAATACCCTTGGAGCAGAGGTAGGGCCAAAGGGCATTGCTCTGAACTGGTAATGACCTGAGGGCAGTTCGAATCTGAGGTACTTTCGATGGGATCTTCTGATTAGGACATGGAAATAGGCATCCTTGAGGTCCAGGGAGGCTAGCCAGTCCCCTGGCCTTAGGGGAGGTAAAATCATTGCCAGAGTTACCATTTTGAACTTTGGTTTCAAAAGATGCTTGTTCAGATATCTGAGATCTAAAATGGGCCGCCACTCTCCTGTATTTTTTGGGGTAAGGAAGTATCTGGAATACAGACCCCTGCCCTGATGCAGGGGAGGAACCCTTTCTACTGCTCTGAGAGCTAACAGGGATGAGACCTCTGTTTCCAGAGCGAGGGTCTCTGAAGCACTTGCAGGTAGAAAAAGTCTGCTTCTCAACTTGGGAAACTTTTTTTGAAGCTGAGAACTAGACCCTGGCTTACTACTTCCAGAACCCACTTGTCTGAGGTTAAAGAAGCCCAATTCCTGACTGAGTAAGCCAGCCTGCCCCCACTGGTACAGGAGAATCGGCCCTGGGCACCCCATCAGGGTGCCTGTTTATGAGGAGCTTTAGGCTGGGGGTGGGAGCAGGTCTGCCCACCCCTCGTCTGCCCTGCCTCTGAAGAAGCCCCTCTGAGCATAGGCAGAGGAGGCCTGAGTCTGGTAGAAAGGCCTGTGAAAGGCCTACCCCTACCCTGGGGGCATGCCTTTGAGGAGTGGCTTGCCACTCCTTAGCCTGGGCACTCTTGTAAGTAGTCCTATATTCATCCATCTTCTTCATGTAGTTCTCTGTCTGCTCTCCAAACAGAGAATTTCCCACCACAGGAAAATCCATAGCCTTAGTCTGGGTATCCTGTGACAAACTAGTATACCTGAGCCAGGCCAACCTACGAAAAGCTACAGATGTGGCCATGACCCTAGAGGAAACATCATTAACATCCACAGCAGCATGAAACTGAACCTTAGAGGCTTCAATGCCATCAGCAGCCACCTGTTCTAGTTCACTAGCCAACTGGCCATGGGCCTGCTTGGCCAATTGCATAACAGTACCCCATCTAGATTTCTGATACCTAGCTACATAAGCCATATAATTTGCTTGCCTGAGTCCCAGAGAGGCTGCCATATACTGTTTTTTTTTTTTTTTGCCATGGCATCAATCTTCCTGGAATCCTTGTCAGGAGGATGTGAAGCCAAGGAATATTAGCTTTATCACAGGCAGCAGCCTGAACTACTCAACATGACTGCATTGCTGAGAAGGGAATTCTGTATCAGGCCTGACAATGTATACCTTCTGTCCATCTTTTTATCTACAGGAGGCACAGAATTAGGAGCTTTTAAATTTTAACTGTTTGTTTCCTAAAGACTTATGTAAAGGAATAGACAATCTCCTAGACTCTGGAATATCCATCATTTCTACAAAATCAGGCTCCTCTTGCTCATCCACAGCCTCTTCTAAAGGAAGCTGGAGGTTTCAACAACTTTTATAAAACATAAAATGAGATGGGACTCAGACAGCATAGGGGAGATTCTAAAAGGTCTGTCTGGGAGATGTCCGGTTCAATGGGCACACCAGACCTTCCCAGCCACATTCATACTGTTCATAATCCTCCTCCCTCCTCTGGTTCATAAAATTCTCAATATCATAATCCTACCACTGGGACCGACTTAACCGACCTTTACCAGATAGTGGTGGTTCAGACGGACCCTGAGACAGTGACTGGACAATTTGTATGGCTTTTGCTATCTATGCAGCAGTTGGAGAAGGAATTTTGGACTCCAGACCTGATGATTTCTTGTTTTCTTTACTGGAATTGGTTCCTCAGAACCAGCTTTTCTTTGCCGAGGAAGTCTGGCCCTGGTCAGAGGCACTCCCTCTGGTTCGGTTGGCACTGAACCGGGCTGGCCATCGGGTCAGCGGACTTTTGCCTCTCGTTCCCGAGCCTGCACAATCTTTTTCCAGGGTGGCTGCAGGAAATTTACATACCTGGCAGTCTGACTGGAGGTGGTCAAACCCCAGACAATAAACACATGTGGTGTGTGGGTCAGCCTTGGCAAGACTTCCCCCACAAACATCACAGTGTTGAAACCCAGTGGGCCTCTGGTTTTCTTTTGGGTTTCAGACATAATGCCAGCCTAACCAAAAACTTGCCCTTTTAACGGCAGTGCCAGGCAAGACACCCTTATCGGTTCCTAATCGTGTCACGGGTATTGGAAAAAAACGTAATAAATCCGTTTTTTTTAGAACCGATAACAACCGGGAACCGCACTCTAAAATAGTAACTTTTAGTTTTAAATAAGTTTTAGACCCACTGATCGGTTCGAAACCGAACCGATAACTTACAAGTTCCACACAGACAAAACCTTAATTTACCTACGGTTACCACAGATAGAGCTTGAACCAACGGTTTTGGTTAAATAAAACTATTCTCGGTTAAATCCAACCGAGAAAACACTTTTAAACCGAGAAATGAACCAAGCAGAAGGAGAAATCTCGGATGACTGTTCACTGAGGTGGAGTAAAGAATCTGACAGTTCAAGTTTGAAATGACACAGATAGAGCTGCTCTCATGCCAAAATTCTATTTTGGAATGGTTTTAACTATTTCACTCCGGGGCAGTTCTAGAGCTGGATCAAACTGCTAATGTCTATAATATAGCAAGACTTCATGTTGTTTGAATGAGATATTTCAAGCCACATAATTTTTATGTTAATTCACTTCCCGTGACACAGTATATGGCCTTGTGAGAGAAGACTCCCTAGCCTGCCACAAGGTGTCATCTATGTGGTAGAACACCGCCCGATCCCTTCCCAGGATAGGAGCTCTGGCGCATGACAGCACCAGCCCCCATCCCCATGTTGGGACAATGGCCAGCCCTGCACACATTTCTTCATAACTGTTTGTTTTTACATTTTAACCCCAAACTTTCAACATAGTCTTTTTATGACTCCCCTCTGAACATTGCAGGTTTCATTTATAAAATACTGACTGAAATGTAATTTCATGCCACAAGTGCAAAAACCCATTTTAGACATTATTTAAAAAATGACACCTGTTAGAAGATAGAGGAGGTTAGCTTAATGGAACCAAATTTAGACCGCTGTTTAGGTATCATAAAACTTACAGTATAAAATGATCTAAGGTTATAAGCTGAATGTCTTCTATAACATAAGGAATTAATAAGAAATGTGGGCAAAGCCCCAATAACAAATCTATAAACATATAAATACCAGTGCATATCCCGTTGTGCTGATAATGAGGGTCAGGCCTGTAGCTACATATAACTGGCACTGATGAGTGCTAAATGGAAGTACAGAAATAAATCTTAGTGCACTATGATATAAAGTATCCAAATGATTCAGGGTTTTAGCAGTTGCTGTTCTATAGATACAGTCTCCGTAATCAAGAACAGAGATAAATAAGGAGTTTACCAATAACCTCCTAATAGGATAACGAAGATATCTTTTATTTCTATACCAAAAGTATAACATTTTTTTAGTTTATTTGATAATCTATCTATGAGAATTAAAATGTAGGTGTTCATCCAATGTTATACCTAAATATTTGTAAGTGGCCACCCTACTTATAGCAATTCTCTTACTTGACTTCAGGGCCAAATGATCATATGTAGTTGGCTTTTTAGTAAAAAGCATCCACTGGGTTTTATGTTCATTCAGTAGCAATCTAAGATCAACCAAGGCACTCTGTATTTGGCAAAAGTCATTTTTAATACTCTAACAGACTGCTCTGCATCACTATAGCTGGTATAAATGATCGTGTCATCTGCATGAAGAAAAATGCTCGATGACGAAGGACAAAACTTTGGTAGATCATTTACATAAAGAAATAATAGGGCTTAAAATAGATCCCTGTGGGACCCCTCTCCTAAGATGCGAACATGAACCAACAGCTTTTACACGTTGCTGTTGCATTCTTAAATAAGAATTAAACCACAGTAATGCAGAGCAGCCAAGCACAATAGCCTTTAATTTATTACAAAGAATGATATGATCAGCTATGTCGAATGCCTTGGACAAGTCTAGATATGCTGCAGAAAGATAATGATTATCAAATGCCTCAAAGACATCACTTGTGACCTTAGAGATGACATTAGTTGTATTCTGACCTTTTCTGAAACCAGCTTGAAAATCTGTTAATTATGTGTACTCAAGTAACATGAGAATTGTTCATAAATCAGTTTTTCAAATATTTTTATAACTATGGGTACGACAGAAAAAGGCCGATAGCAGTTTGGGTCAGAATCAACTCCTCCTTTGAATATTGGGGAAATGTTTGCTGTTTTCCAATCCTCAGGTAGTTGAGCAGACTGCAACGAAAAGTTAAAAAGGTATGCCAAATGTTTATACAGAATATTAGCTTTGATCTTATAAAAGATGGGGGCAATATCATCACAGCCAGCTCCCTTTCTGGTATTTAAGTTTAGCAATTCCTTATGACCATCTTCCCCTGTAATCTCAGAAAAGATAAATATAAACACCTGTTAAATTTCACTGAGAAATCAAGATCAAGTTCAGGTGCTGCAAGATTAGGGTATTCCTTTTTGAACAAATGACTAGCTTCCAAGAAAAATCTCATTAAAGGCAGGCACTTGTTTTCTGTGTGTTATGTAGGGCCCTGTTATTATAAATAAGCAATTTAGGAAGTGATGACCGCTGATCCTTACCTAATAAAGAAATTATCCCTTGCCATATTTTACTAGGATTTCTAGTATAGTCTGCTAATTACCCCTTATAATAATGAGTTTAGCTTTTATTTCAAGTGTATATCTATTTCTATACATTTTATAATCAAGCATATCCTGGGAATCCTTTGTTGTCCTTGTTTTCTTCCATAAATAAACTTATCTTTTAGTATGTTTTTTTAAACTTGCTGAAATCCAATTTTTTTTTTTTTACTTCTAATCTGTTTTCTAACTATTGGAGCATATTTAATAGCAATTGTTAAGAGGATTTAAAAAAATTCCCAAGCTGTATGACCATTAGGACATAAGTACGTGAGGGACCAGTTAATGTTGTATAAATCCCTTAGAAATGCCTGATCACAAAAATTAGTAAAATTACAAGTAATTATAGTATGGGATGGAAACTGAGACTTCATATACTTCCTTATACAGGTTGTGTAACAATGATCACTAATATACTGGTCAAAAACAGATGAAATATATTTATGCGCGGCATGGTAGTCAAAATTATATCTAAAATAGTATCTTTATTATGATCTGATTTATTGGGTCTTGTTGGAGAAGATATAAACTGTGACAAGTTTAGAGCTGCAAACTGATTAGATAGTTCAAGACTAGGACACTTCATGTCCCAGTTAAGGACTCCCAGTAATAAAAATTCATACTTAAGAAAAGGAGCAATAAACTTAGTAATTGAAGTGAATTAGAACTTGCAGAAGGGGGACAGTAACAAGCAGCTGAATACAAGGCAAGATTTTTTGCAACCGCAATTTGCACTGTAAGTAAATCCAAACAATTTGGGATGGATTTAGAACATTTAACTAGACCTCCATATGAATCCTTTAAATAAACAGCTACTCCTCCACCTCTCTTAGTTTTATCTTGATGGAACACATTATAATTCCCGATTGCAACTTCAGAATCCGTAATGTGTTTAAGTGTTTGTTGTTAAAGGTGGTGCAAAATTTGCACGTATGGATGATTGTGCTTTATACTATGATGCTAGCCGTTATGGGTAGGTTTGTTTTTCTGTATTGTCTATTTATACTTTTATGTTATAGTGTATCTGCAACTATTTATTAAATACTTATTATATTATATATCTTTGCTCAATGGAGTACGTAACATCTATCCTATTCATGTAATTTGAATAAAATTGTGTACTACTACCAGCTGTGGCTCTTGCATAGTCAGGAGGCAAATACAGGCTAGATGTGGGAAAGATCGCCAAGTGCAGAAGATGCAGCACGGTATGCATGGCAGTGGGATAAGGGTGGGAGATAAAGGGGTAGTTGTGGCTGGCATTGTCAGGATACACAGCTGTTGGAAAAGATCCCAGAGGGTACTTGCAGTAGATGCAGGGCATTTGTTTATTGGAGGGTGAGTGTGGGTGCTATGGGAATGAAAAAGATCAGGGACAGCAATGGCAGGCAAAGCCAGGATTCAGCTGTGTTGGGGGGGGGATATTGTAGAGGGCAGCAGTAGATGCAGTGTGTGTGTTTGAATGTTTTTTATAGAGCTCTTATTTATGGCAATGTAAAGGGATTGCTGTGGCTGACAATGTCAAATGGGTACTGTGTTATAAATTAGCACATTTATTGTCTTTATAATCTGTTTTATTTCTTTTACACACTTCTTGGGGTTTCATGAGCACGTAGCTACTGTATGTTCACTTAGTAAACATACCCATGTTATTAAAAGCAATATAAACTAATATGAAAAGTAACATGCATTACAGTTAAGTTACTAATTACTTTTTTATATAAAAGAATAACTGATTACGTTTATTTGAAAGTAACTAGTAACTCTAACTGATTACATTTTAAAAGTAACTTATCCAACACTGCCTTTACTCCCTCTGCTGTTCTGAACTGCCTGCCTGAACTGCGTGGCATCATTTGTTTGTTGTTCTCTCCAGCACCTCAGAATGCAGGCCGTTTGAGGATCAAAACAGCAGTCTTTTTGTTGCAGCCTGCCTGGCTGTTTGACTAATGTACATTGAGACTTGGAAAAAAAAAAACAGTTTAAGACATGAGCTTGCCAGTGCGGGGAAGGGAGAACTTAAATATAAATCTCACAAAAAAACATGGCAAGATACTAGATGCTACAATATATCAAAGTACATTCCATGAAGGATTCACCTCAGAGGTCAAGGACTCCATAACTTACAGGGATCATGTTGACATCTTGGTGGGCAATCATGGACCAGTTTCATGAGTACTTGTATGGAGCACACATCACTGTCAAAACAGATAACCTATTGACATATGTGAAGGCAACTGCAAAGTTAGACACTGCTGGACACAGGTAGCTGTCCACCTTGTCAACCTATGACTACTGTATGGAATACAGACCCAGCTTGAATTATGTGGCTGCTGATGCCCAGTCAAGATGACCAAAATGCATCCTCCACTGTGTAAAAAGTTTAAAACTGATGAACAATAATCAGCAGTAATGTCCATTGTCTTGCCATTTTGCTGCACTAGACTTGATCACTGTTCCACAGTCCAAGATCTGCACAGAGAAAAAAGGAATGGACTCTTGGCTGAAAGCATTGTCTTCAACCTGAATAAAGGTGGTGATACTATACAAGTGCATTCAAATGATCCTGACACAAAGTTGCTATAGCGAGACTGGTCCAAGTTAACGAAGACAACTTATTGCACCATGAAATTCAAGGACCGTAGGGTTTCCCCAGACAACAAACTGTACTACCCTCAGATTTCAATAGGGTGTTGCATGCCCTGCATGATGATATGGGACACTTTGGAAGTGAGTAAACCCTGGACCTTACTCGTGCTCACTTCTACTGGCCACACTTGGTGACTGTCATGAAGCCGTACTGCAAAACTGCAACAGATGTGTGAGACATAAAACTGTGAGACAAAGCTTGTTCATGCATCTATGTATCTATATGATATATCTCTATAGATATATAGAGATATATATATATATATATATATATTCTATCTATATATATATCTTACAGTGGCATGGTAGTGCCACTATAATTACAGTAGGGTTGAATACGGTACTTGATGTTAAACCCCTGACTTTGCACCTTAATAGCGTCACCCCCATTCAACAGAAATACATGAAATTTTGCATGTACAGTCTGGAGGAGTAAGGTCTCTTGATATACACACACACACACTTTATCCTCCTCGACCGGGGTAGGCTGGCTCTCTTCAGCTCTGTCCCCACCATCCCCCACCACCCCAGGACTCACTGGTCAGCAATGTTCCCCCACAGATTGTCCTCTGTGGTGGGGCCAGGACAGGAAGGACCATCCTCCCGGAGACACACACATCCAGATACAGCCAACAGGGGTTCTGGCAGTGGTGCAGGTGAAAAGCCGGAACACACAGCATCATATATGCCTGCCCCACCCTCCATTTTTCTCCCTATTCTCCACAGCTGCAGCCCGCATGCCAGCACATATGTGGAGGCACGCTCATGTTGCAGAGTTCCGCAGCTCTATTCTCTTACTTGTCAGTCCTGTCTCACACTACCACCAGGCACCTAACTGGTGGCAGTCCTGCAGCAGTGCTGTCACGCCCTCCCACCCCAGAAGGGGAGAGGAGTCCTTTGGATGCTCGATCCTCTCCCACCTGACAGACCCCCAGCAACCCATGCTCTGTCTCGAACATGAGTCACCAGTGTGACAGGAGGTAAGGCCTTTAATGCCTCAGCCCTCCACACCAGTGGGCCAGCTTCAGATGTTAAACTTTGCCATAGAAGGCAGCCCCTCTGGTCAACATGCGACAAGGACACCAATGGTGCTGGTATGCATAGACTTCCTCAGCCTGGAACTAGACTCCAAGAAAACTGCAACAAACACAGTAATGACTGACCACTTCTCAACATAAGTCTATGACTGTCCAAAACAGGACCAAATGGCATCAGCTGTCGCCAATGTCCTAGTTGAAAAATTGTTTGTGCACTATGGCATCCCAGGGCAGGTCCATTCAAAGCTGCATAATAAAAGAACTGCTGTCCCTTTGGGTACTAACAAAATCCCGAGCTACCTTGTATCACCCTCAGGGTTATCTTCAGCATGAGCAGTTGGAGGCAGTGTAGTGCAGTGGTTTAAGGCTCTGAGCTGCAAGACTGGAGACCTGGGTTTGAATCCCACAGCCCTCCCTTGCATACTGTGTGATTCTGAGCAAGTCACGTAACTTCCTTGTGCTCCCAGGTCGCACCTGTAAACAAGCTTTCAGCTTTATTTAGCTTTTGTTGATCAGGTAAGTACACTAGACAAGATAATTGTCTATTTTCAGGTACGACCCAGGAGAGTATAGGAATTACAGATTTAAATACATAGGACAACATGATACAGATATAAACAGCTTACAAGTCATGTGCAGACAACATGATATAGATTAACACAGCTTACAAGTCATGTAAGGTATAGTTTTGTACAGTTTGTACACAACAGAATAACTTTGTACACAACAGAATATCACATGTAGCAACTAAGAGCAGTACAAAAGGTACAAGCTGAGATGCAGCAACACTGTTTACAACTTAATGGCCCCAGGAAATCGAGACTTTGTCAAGGGGAGAGGAGTGCTGTGAAGGGTCAGGATAGATCACGGGGGTTTGGGGCAACCACAGTCCAAAGAGAGTTTGAGGTGGTTCCATGGGGAGGAACAAAAGCACACCTGAGAGTGGGAGGAGCGGACCTGGGCAGGGAATGCATTCCACCGTCTAGGAGCACACACAGCAAAATCTCTACCCCCCCATTAGAGTCCGGGTAGCAGGTATCCTGAGGATAGCAGGCCCCTGAGACCTGAGGGAATAGGATGAGGAGGCAGCCGGGACAAGGAATTTCGCCAGCCCTGGAGGGGAGCCAGTGCCAAGGACCTTTCCCGTGAAGCTCCCTAGGACAAAGTCTATGTGATTTGAGGGGAGAGCCAGTTCAGCTTGTTGTAGAGGTCACAATGGTGGGTGAGATGAGGGGCAGCCAGAGCGAAGCGGCAGACATTGTTGTAGGCAGTAGACCACCTAGTGAGGTGAGTTTTGGAGAAGCGGGCAAACAAAATGCGTCTCTTCTGGTTAAAAAAAAAAAAAAAGTGAACCCTACTAAACATGCTAGGTACAACTGAACGTAAAGAAAAAGAGCAAGTGGAGTCACCAAGTCAGTGTACTGGTTCATGCGTACAATTGCACAAAAAGTGACACCATTGGATTCTCTCCGTATTGCCTGATGTTTGGCTGGGAAGCCCACCTTACAATTTGCCCATGGATGCCACAGCAAAGTGTAAGAAAGCCAATAAAGATAAGTATGACAAATGAGTGATGGCATCAGTATGTTTAACTAATACCTAGTCATGTACAGTCCCAACCACTACATGTAACTGTCTGCATACATATACTTGTCTATTTATGCTGCATTATGTAGTTCTGTGTATAATGCTGTTATCTGCATCATGCTGCATTTGATCATGTACTGTACCCTCTGTATATGCAACAAATCCAGGTCGCCCCTGAAAAAGGGATCCTTGGTTTCAGTGGGCCCACCCGGTTACTAAAATTCAATAAATAAATAAATAACTGCTTCCAGACCATATTCTGCTAAGCAATCTGAAACTGCCAAGGAAGCACAAAATTGCTGACCGATGGGGCTGCACCCCCTTATGTTCTGATGGAAAAGAAACCAGACATGCCAGTATACAAGATTCATCCTGAAAGAGAGCCAAGTAGGTATCAGACAATCCACCAATTTGTTTCCTATTGGATGGCTGGTCCCCAGTGATGTAGTGGGACCAGAGTAACTGCAACAACTCAATCCGCTATGCACAGAGAAAAGGAAAAGCAAAGGACAAGGCAATCTGAAATTGTTCCACCCATGACTGATGCTCAAGTAGATCAGGAAAGCTCAGATTCTGAATCAGAAGGAGGGGTGTACTATCCTACTGTGCATCTTGCCAGACTGTTCAGGGGTCCAAATAGAACAAGTAACATGCTTCTTGTGAACCCACACCAACAATCTTGAACTCTAGTCTGAAACTACACCGAATGTATCCTTGAATGACAGGCCAATACTTGAGGAAGGGCCAAGGGAAGAAGGGGGTGAACCTGTAGAAATTTCAGAACCCATTTTGACTGAGGATGCTTCATTGCTAGTCGAAGAAATGGACGTAACTTCTGCAGAATTCAAGGAAGAAGTGATTGTTCCACTCTGTCGCTCTGAGAGCTATCAAACCTTTGCTTAAGCTAAGATACGACTCTCTAGGTGCCCCTACCAACGAGCCACTGCACAAAGTACATAGAGGTATCTATGTTGCACCCAGATCTCTGCCCTGTATTGTCTTTTGCAAAGCCCAGCCGATATCACCCTTCAAGATATGACCTTGCCAGTGTGGGGAAGAAAGGAGTTAATATAATCTCACAAAAAAGCATGGTAAAATACCAGATGCTATATCAAAGGAGATTCCAAGAGGGATGTGTCTCAGAGGTCAGGGACTCTAACTTAAATGGACCACATTAACATCTTGACATGTTTTAGATGACTGACAACCTTTTACACCAATCAGATTGCTGCCCTTCAACTGGAAACTCAGCACTCATGGAATAAAGGTACCATTGCTGGTGTAAAAACTTTTATTGTGTCAAGATGTTCCCAGAATACACCCTACATCCCCAGTGCTTCAACCCAGAGTCTTCATCAGGAGGTGAGTCTAAGGAGTAACAGACATACCATGTATTTAAAACACCTATTTAAAGTGACACACACCCTTAGTGAAAAAAAATTAAGAAGGTTGTCTTGAATTGGTATGTTCCTCCCTTTGTTAACTACAGGTAGCCCCGCCTCCCCTTTCCTATTTTCTTAGTCCTTTAATTAATAAATGAATATGGTACTCCAGAGTTTGCAATAACAGGATGAAATATATGTATCCTTGATTGATAGAAACTATATAGTGATGCGGAACCCACTGATGCACCCCGGCACGACATTCAATGAGGGAATATGCGCAGCACAAATCCCCATGTGCCGGGGCACATCGGTAATATATGCGGCGCAGGTAAGGGGCGTGCCTATGCATATCCTGCACATCCCGATATTCAGCCCGGGATGTGCTAAGAAAATGCAGGCACAACCCCTACACGCGCCACACACAGTTAAGCCATAAAATAATGGAGCAACAGCTGGCCACCCACAGGTGAGCTGCCGTAATGCAGGGTGGAACACGGCAGCTGCCAGCTGTGGGTGGCCACCCGAGCTCTGGCGGCACCATCCGGTGGCGTAGCGCCCCCCCATGCCCGATCGCGGGCTGTAATAATAAAGAACCTCCATGGTGGTCCAGTGGACCCATCTCCTTGCCCGATCGCAGGCTGTAATAATAAAGAACCTCCTTGGTGGTCCAGTGGACCTATCTCCTTGTCCGATCGTGGGCTGTACTAATAAAGAACATCCCTGGTGGTCCAGTGGACCCATCCCCCTGCCCGATCGTGGACTGTAATATTGAAAAACTCCACGGTGGTCCGTGGCTGTCCGCCCAACCCTCCCACTCTTTCCCGCCACCCTTCCCCGGTCAGTGGCGGGTGGTAGCACCCCACCCGCAAGCCGCCGCCACCCACCAACTGACAGCGACAGCATGGTTGTATAAACATTGGTTCATAAAGGTGGCCAATGGGCGGCAGACCGTGATACCAGACAGTCCCGCGGAATGGATCTATTCATATCGGGACTGTGTAGTATGGTATGGTTCGCATGCCCATTGGCCCAGGTTGTGGACCGGTCAAGCGCACAGCCGCATTGTACGCTGTCAGTCAGCCGGGCAACTCCGGCTGCCAACCCAGCCACTGACCGGGGAGCGGGGCATGGAAAGAGTGGCGGCGGAGAGGGGTACGGGTACCACTGGACCACCAGGGAGTGTTTTTAACATTACAGTCCACGATCAGGCAAGGAGACAGGTCTACTGGACCACCAGGGAGTTTATTACTATTTACAGCCCACGATCGGGCATTGGAGCGCGTTGCCGGTGGGGGCAGGGGGCATCAGTCCCTGAAGGCTGCTGCCTGGCAGGGCAGGGATTGGTGCACCTGCATGCAAATGGCCCCATTTGCGCCTTGCATGCATTATGTCCCCATCTGCATGTCCACCGCTGAATATCAGGGTTGATGCGCCTAGCGCAACCGCACCTGCGCTAGAGCATCCCCCTGCTCCTCTCTGCCCACTTGTACTGGTGCAGTGCCACTGCACCATGTGCTATGCGGATGGCCATGGAGCGATATTCAATGGTGCTGAGCCATGGCGCAGCACCGTTGAATATCACCCTGTCAGCATCCTGGCACATCTCAGTTGCGCTGCGCCCAGGCTTGCGCCACAGCCTGGTGCACTCTGAATATCCCACCCTAGGTATATAGATCAAGATATTTTATGACATAGTGCTATTACATACTAAATCCAACAACAATAAACACAACCTGTTTTACATACATTTGGAGGTCACCACAATAACCTCCCTGTACAAGGGCCTGAGAAGGAAAAGGAAAATTAAAAAGGGGAAACTAAAACATAGTTAAGAAAGGGAAGGGAGTGCCCTTCGGTAGCCAACCTTATGGACTAGAAATTGTAAAGGATAGATTAGGCTAAGAAATAGAAGAACTGTTGCAACAGATTTAAGAAAACGTCAGTCCTCGAGAGTGGCAGGAGCTCCCTGTCACAATTATGTGATGCAAAAGCAAAAGTAAACCTTGAGCAAACTAAAGAACTGGTTTCTACAGTCTTATTCATGATTATGTGGCCCTCATTTTGAGGGCCAGTATCCCACATTTACCCTAACGTCATGATTGTCTGTGTGTCTACTTTCAGTAACAAAAAGCTGAGAGGTATGGGTTTCAGTGCTCTGCTGACAGAGTGGTTGATGGCTGCCAGGGAAGGCCTGGCATGACAGAGAAGCAGGAAGTGGGAGCGCAGGAAAACCAGAGAGCGAGGTCTCCACTTTCAGGCCCTGAAGGCAGAGCAGCTGGTGGGCAGGCGGCAGAAGACCTAAGGCAGCAACAGCAGAAGTAAGACCGATTCAGTGGTAGGTAAGCCCAAAAGAAAAAAAAGAAAAAAAAAAACAAAAAAAACAGGAGCAACATAGTCAGCAGCACGGTAAAATGAGCAGCCAGCAAGGAGACCGAGGAGCAAAGCAAAGAAATGAGTGTCTGGAGGATACTTAAAAAGGATGCAGTCTTATAATACTCAGTGGAGAGTGTCGTGATGTCACTCGCTGCCCACTGAACCACAGGCAAAGTCTCAATTATCTTTAGAACTGCTGGTTTTTAAACTGAGCATGTATGGAAAATGGCCCTTTTTTGTTAACAAGTCTAAAACTGGGCAAGTAAAGGAACATAAGGCACAGAAGCATACACCTTGGGGCAAACTTTATCAAACCTGCAAGTTTCGGGTTTGAAATCCACCTAACGTTTTTGGTTGCACAGTAGGGGGGCAAAAACATTCTTAATTGTGGCCAATTTTATGTTTCTGAACCTCTATTACTACACCCCCAGTGAACCAACTGGCACCAAATTTACAAGATCTAGAGATGTAGGAATCGACTCTATGCCAAACAAATTTCCAGTAACTCGGTAGAATGGCAGTAGTTATTAAGGTGCAAAATCAGGATTTAACATAGAACTGCTTACTCAACACAAATATAGCAGCAGTGCCACACCTGTATATTAGAGTTCGGTAAGCACTTCTCTGTTAACCCCCTAATTTTGTACCTTAATAGCGCTGCCCTGTTCAACCAACGTGCCTGAAATTTAGTACGTGTGGACACTGCACCAGTGTCTCTGGAGCCTGAAAGGTTTGTGTCAATCAGTTCAGATGGGTCAAAGTTACAGAGGTGCACATACTTATAAATTCACCCAAATTAAGACTTTTTTGTCTTTGCTCACCTGTAACCAATTTTTTTAAACCAAAAACTTAGAGGTTTGATAGAGTCCGATTCAAGGTTCAAGCTTTTTTTTTTTTTTTTTTACAACTGTCAAGTTTTGAACTTATATAGTTTTTCAAATATAAGTTAAAGTGCAATTTTTCTTACATGTTCAGTTAAAAAAATTTGCATTCTAAAGATAGCTGGATTTGCAGTAGTGGTTTGAACGTCAGTGATTTCTTTGTCACTGCTTTCATGAGCCGCTGATTGTCAGTGATTTCGGCTCATGTAAACAGTGACAAAGAAATCATTGACAATCAACCTGCCTACACAAAATCTCAGCAATTCATAGCACCCCCTTCCTCCTGACCATTTTAATTAAAATGGTCAGCAGGTGCTCAATCTTGCTGTAAGGTACCCTGTCCCACAGCTCATACAAATGGCCACTGGGTGCCCAACCAGTACCCCTCTCCCTCCTGACCCATGTCTCTGTATAGAATGGTGAGTGGGTGCCCAGTCCCACTAGCCAGTAGCCACTGACCTTCCCAACACTGTTTACAATGGTGGGAGCCCAGTCCCACTACCATATTTATAAATGTGCTGTGTTTGCAACACAGAGGTGCCCAACCCCCGATGCTGGCCTATAATCTGCACCCTCCAATGTTGAGCAGCACTGGGGTGCCCACTCCGGTGTTTTCACACTTGAACCTTCCTTCTACGTGTCCACTGTTGTCCCCTCTCCCATTTGTTGCGACACCAAAATGCCCACCCTTGGTGTCTCCGAACAGCCGGCCAGTATACCTGCAATAAAGAAAACAGACCAATGTAGTGTTTTCTTTATATTTATTTTTTCCCACTGAAATAAAGAAAAACATCCATCGATGTCTTTGTTATGAAGGCATGTTGAATTTTTTTGATACAGGCTACATAGGAATGTTACAAGCAAAATAGACTACTAGAGCCCACTATATGCTTGCCATTTCACAAGGGAAATACCCCTTAATGCCACTTGCTTTCAAGTGCTCTCACTCATAACTTCAGTAATTTTCAATATTTTGACATCAAATTTTCACCATAGCCTTTTTTTTTTCTTTAAACTTACTTCATAAATGTGACAGTTGTTTTTCAAATCCAGCCAAAAATGTGTTTTTGGACAGTATTTTATAAAATTACCCCTGTCATCTTCAGAAGGTGGGGCAATACAAAGACGATGTTGAAAATCTGGGGTCAAAATGTCCAAACAAGAAAAAGTTACGAAGAAATGTTGAATGCAGGGCTGGCTGTTGGCCGAGCAGGTAGCATGTTTTGTTCTCATGCTGGTGACTCCAGTTTGGGGATAAGCTCTGGGAGCCAGCCTGGCAACATGAGGATGGAGGCTGGCACAGCTGCACATTACCACTCCTAGCCTGAGAGGGGATTATGCCGTGTTCTGCTGTGCAGATGACACCTTGTGGCAAGCTGAGGAGCCTTCCCTCACAAGAGGTTGACGTGTGTTAGAATCTGACTGGGCCACATTCTGCATTCAGAGAAGTGGGCTGCCATGAAAAAACGGGCCTTGAAATATCTCTATAATTTTGTTTATTCCATTTTGTGCAGGTCCCAAAGGGATCTGCATGAATGAGGATATGATTTCACAATCACAAAAAGAAGGGAAATTAATTGCAAAAACCTACAGTACATTAATGCAGCTATTAGGGTTGAAGAACAAAGCTTGCACAGTAGGAAAATGAAAACATATTACGGTTTTGGGTCTCCAGAGACTTGGTGCGTCACTGGTGGGGTCTTCCTTGGGGTTGTCAATCCTAATACCCACCTCCTCCCCCGAGAAATCAAGATCAGATGTGATCTCTTGCTTCACACGGGGCCCTGCATGAAGCAAGCTATGACTGATTCTGTTGGCAACATGTGTCAACCTCCAAAGTGAATATCACTTTGAGGCACTGGCTTAGAGCTGTACCTTGTGCTTTGGACAGGAGGCTATGGACTGGAGTGAGGAGGTGGGTATTAGGGTTGACAACCCTAAGGAACACCCCACTAGTGACACACCAAGACTCCAGAGATCCAAAACCCTAACTTTTTTTTCATTTCCCTAATTTGTGCGCTTTGCATTCTTCAACCCTAATGTCTGCATAACATAGTTTTTGCAATTAATATATATTATATAGGCATGATTACGCCTGTATATTAGGACTGAATAAGCACTTTAATATTAAACCCCAATTTTTGCACATTAATGACTCTGCCCCCATTCAACCAACGTACTTGAAATTTGTCAGGCACTGAATGGGTGCCAGGATCTCTGGATCCTGAAATAACGTGGCAATTGGTCCTGACTAGGGGCAAACTTATAGAAGTGCACAGATATGTTAAATTGGGCAAAATTTAAGATTTTTTTCCCTCACCTTTAACTAAAAACCTAGGAGGATTTAAAATCTGAAACTTTCAAGTTAGATACAGTTTGCCCCTAGGTGTGTGCTTTTGTGCATTTTATGTCCCTAAATTGTCCTGTTTTTGAGAAATTAGAGAAAAACTACACCCATGCTCAGTTCAAAAAAAAAATATTCTAATGATAACTGATTTTTTATTACTGCATTTCTAAATGCCATCGTTTGATGAAAATGTGTATGTGCCTGAGGGGGTGGGGCAACAATTGTCACTATGAGGTGATGCCTGATGATGTAAACATTGTCAGTTTCCAATTAAACAGTGTTTGTTCAGCAGGGGCAGGGCTATGCATCTGTGTGTGGCCCCACCTGCTCCGAGCAGATGGTGCGTGAAAAATACTGTTAGGTGTTTGTTTGCTGATCCTGCTTAGTGGGGGATTTGAAATTTTATGAACTGGACACTGAGGTGCCTAATCCCTGGTGCTTGTTTAATGTGTATATTGTTAACTAAACTTTCTCCAACACTGGGGTGCCCACCCTAGACACCCCACGTCCGGTATTTTTCCTCCCTCCACCACACACGATCACCTGACACCAGGGTGTCCAATCCCTGTTGCAAGCACCAACCCTCCCTCCACAATGGTGTGTAACACTGGGGTGCCCACCCCTGGTGCTACCAAATATCAAACCAACACTGGGGTGCCCAATCCCTAGTGTTGGTATTGTCTCTCAATGTCTGTTTTTTCTTCTTTTCTAGAAATGAAGAAAACCATCCATCTCTGTCTGTTGTATGACCACCATTCCCCTCCCTCCATCCACCCACCCAGCCTCCCACCCTCAGCACTCACCACCCCTCACCCCCTAACCCTTACTTACCTATCAGGGTCCAACGTTATAATCCTCTCAAGACCAGAAACACATCCTCTACCTTCAATGCTGAACTGCAAACTGAGGAAACAAGATTAAGTGCAATTAACGTAGTTCATTGTGTTTTGAATGTTTGCAAATTAGACCCCAGGGCAGTCGACAGCAGTTGAAATACTTGGTTGCAATTCAATGCAGTTGCAATTGCATTGGATTGCAGTCATAAAATCCACTGTAGTTGATGATTCCGTGACCCATCCAAGTTTGTTTTTATGGTGCACTGTAGTATGTTTTCTCTTTTTTTCTTTCTTTCCTGGGTGGGGAGGAGGGGGGCCAGAGGGGTCGCGAATATCCAACGGTCCTCAACCACTGGCATTGAGCCTTACAGCCAATAAAATGTACCCCTGGCTCCTGGGCATGAAGTATTCACCAATCAGAAGAACTAGAAGGAGGAGCCAGGAGCTTGAGAGTGTCTGTGACTGGCTGCACTAGGTGGTGGGGAGAGCATGACTACGTAGAAAAGGAGACCGTCAGGAGAGGAGGCATCTGTGTGGATGTATGGGCAATGGAGCGAGCAGCATTTTTCTGCAGAGACGAAGTTTGGCAGTTGGCCTTTAATTTAAAAATAAGTTAACTATGTCCACTATCCTGATGTGTCCAGTGCCCGGAGAGAGACTAGTGTGTGGCTATGCAGGTCCCAGTCAGTCCTCCAGCAAAGCCAGGCAGCAATCGTGTGAAGGCAGCAAGTCAGTGGTCTGGCAGTGGTTGGGATCAGCCCATGACCCCATCGGACGACTCTTACTCAGTCTCGGCCTGGTCTTCAGAATCGGCGAGGAGGAGGACTGGTAAGTGCACTAGTTCCACTGTGCAGAATACCAGAGTGGGGACGTGGGTCTGGGTTGGGGACCAACTGTGTGGATTGGGAGGAGGGAGCACACAGCGCCCAAAAAAAAAATGGCACCACCACCAAGTAGAGCAGCAGCAGCCTGAGCCACCCGACGTCACCGACCAAATCATCACCCGACACCTGTCCAAACTGGCAACAAGCTAACACAGTGAGCAAGGTACTGTATGGGATGTGTATGTAAGGCCTGCCAGGGCAGGGCAGTAGGAAGGAGGAGGAAGATGGTCTCTCACAGACTACTCAGTCTGTCGGTGTCTGCTGGGTGCCTGGCTGACTTGTCTGGCTGGTTGAGGGCTTGGGGGCTGTGGGTCCTGGGGGGCCGAACTTAAAAAGTCAAGGTGACTGATCATCATCGATCTACTGCTCACGGCCCAGCTGGGCTCTCTCGGACTGTGATGGGATTGTGAGTAAGTCAGACTCCCCACAAGGTTGAAGAGCAGGCCAGGCGCAGGTGGTTAGTTGGTGAGTTCCTGGACCCATAGGAGGCTGGAGCATGGAGCATGGTCAGTCGGGTCCAATGGACAAAACGTTTGTTGTTTGCCACTGTAAGAATCAGATAGACTAAATATTAAAGTCCTCACGGCAAGATGAATAACATTTTACAAAGCACATTAGTGTACATGCTGAAAGCCAAAACAAGTTCAGAAACTGTGTCAGAAAATGTTTTTTTTTTAATATGCATGAGTGTTTTTTTAGCTTTAAATTTAAACTATGGATACATCTCAGTTCTGGCATACCATACAGGATGTATTTCTAGGGGTCCTCCCTTAAACTGTTTTTAGTCTCACAGATTCTACGACTACTAGTAAACTAACATATATTGATGGTTAGCTCTGTTTGCAAAAGGGTACCTTCTAGTTTCTGTGGGGCCCTACCTATACTGTATTTTAGACTCTCAGTTCTTTTTCTAAGTAGTACTGCTGCTTATTTTTCTATACCGTATACTGTTTTACTGCCCTGCTTCAACTTGTTACTTTCAGGGGCTTAGTATATTTTGTTGCTGTTTTGACTGGTTATTGTGCTTTAGTGGGTCTCTGCTGTGTGTAGATTTGTTTCACTGCACTTTGTATTTGCATTTTAAAGAGCAGCCAGCTTCTTAGCTGCTGCTGCCTAGTTGCTGCTCCCTCCAACATATACAATACCTCACCTGCCCCAGAGTTGAGAGGCATAAATAATTCCTTTTGTTTCTGCCCATTTATGAAGTTATAATGCTGCTAAATCCCAACTACTAAAAACGGAGCTGCTACCTGACCTTAACCCACTAACACGCCCCCACGTAGGCACATGCAGCCCTGTTTTGTGATGTCAGAAGACGAAGGCTGTGTGTGTGCTCGCGCCCCATCGATTTCAAAGGGGGGGGACTTTTCCATACATTTTATTAACTTTTATAGTCAAAATTTTAATTAAAAAGAAAGATAGGAAGTTAAAAAAGTATGACAAACTACTACTTAATAAAATTCAATGATGGTGAACGTTGAAAACATTGGTTGGATTTTCTTCAGTTAACTGAAGTCAGAAATTTCAAATTATTTGAAAACAATCAGTCATAATGTGTGGTAAGTCAGTTATAAATGTTTTTTCAGCTGACTCTGGGTCTATTACAAATAACTATGCCATTTTTTAGTATTTTTTCCCCCATGTTTTTAACAGCCCTTATGGGACCCCCACCTCATGAACAAGGTAGGTGAGATTTTTCAAATGCAATCCAAAAGGTGTTTTGCTGTTGCTCCGCAAAATCACCTATTGGTTGGGATTTTAACATTTTTACCTGCTGGGTTCATGAGGAGGAGTCATAAGAAGTCTGTGTTGAAAATCTGGGGTCAAATTGTTAAACAACAAAGTTATGAAGGTAAATTTACATTTTTCAGTGCTTGCTCATAACTTTGGTAATTTTCAGTATTGTGACACCAACTTCTCAATATAACCATTTTTCACACCACCCCATGAATGTGACAGATGTTTTTCAAATTCTGGCCAGAACGTGTTTGCACACTTGTGGCGTGAAATGACATTGTGGCAAACATTTTATAAATGACACCTGTCATGTTAAAAGGGGGGAGGGGGTGTCATAAAAAGACTGTTTTGACAATTTCTTGTGCTGGTGACTAGAGTTTGGGTGTGAGCGCTTAGTGACCTGGCTGGATGGGCTGAGGCTGAGGGAAAGATGCTGCTGTGCGCGTGGGGCCAGCCCAAGCCTTGAGAAGGACAGTGCAGTGTTCTAGAGCATAGATGACATCTTTTGCCAAGCAGTGGAGCCTTCCCTCACAAAGGGTTGATGTGCATGTCAAGCACGATGGGCCCATGCACTGTGTCAGGACAAGCTTAGTGGTAAGGAAAAGGGGGAAAAGAGCAGCTGGCAGGATGAAGGTCGGGTCTCGGCTAGTCCCACACCACCAACAAACCCCTTACTGCTGCCAGCTGCCCAGCCTCTTCTTCTACCATCTTAGGGACCTACTTTGTACCTTTGGTACCCCCTACAAATTACCCACCATCATGGGGACAGGAGGGGGAGGGACATTTGCCCTTCCTTGAGACTCAGCCAGTTTGGCAATCCATTGCCTTGTCAGTGTTGCAGGGCATGCAAAAGGTGGTGGCTCTGTCCTGCCCTAGTGGTGTTCAATGAGCAGAGCAACCCCCCACCAAAAAATTAGAGTGGTCCCAGGGATGCTGAATCCTGTCTACTTGGCCTTCATGAGGGAAGCAAGTCTATTTCCAACCCTGGGTCACTGTCATGCTACCGGAATCTACCCTCCTGACCAACCCACTTTAATCCCCCCTAAATGAAATACAATCCCTTCCCACTAGACACAGCTGACTAGTATTTTTATTGCTCATACTAACCCATTTTCACTTTATGCCTATATGTCCAGTGGAACAATGAAAACGGCACAACAGAACATTAGTCCTGGCTTTGGGGGACACTGATCACGTGTATCAGGTAAGTATTGCTTTATGTTTAGAGTACTTTGTTTCTCCCAGTTATTTATGAAAGAGTTGCAGATCATATGTGACCTCGTTGCTGTCTACTTTTACAGGTATGACTGGATGTTCCCTCAAGCCACCCAACCCCCTCCCACAACCCCAGGACCCAGTTAAGAATTCTTTACTGCAGTACAGTATTTATGTTAGGATTATATGGTGTAATGTTGCAACTGCAAGTATCGAGATTGTGTTGCCTTTCACTTGTTAGTTGGTTGGTTGGTGAAGCAGGGCTAGAAATATCTCCAGTATTCAGGGACCTGCGCAAATGAGGATACTATTCCACTATTACAAAAAAGAAAAATTTATTGCAAAAAAAACTATGGTAATGCAGACATTACAGTTGAAGAATGCAAAGTGCATAAAGTGGGGAAATGAAAAAACATGAGAGATTTGGGTCTCCGTAGTCTTGGCAAATTAAAGGTGGGTTGTTTCTTGGTGTTTTTTAACCCTAATGCCTACCCAGACAAGGTCAAACATGATCTCTTTTCTGAAAGCTATGACTGATTCTATTGGCAACATGTGGCAAGCCATACTTCTTTACCTACGAAGAGTGCATCACTATGAGGGACTGTGGCTTGGAGCTGTACCTTGTGCTTCAGACAGTAGACTATGGGTTGTGGGGGGCCTGGCCATTAGGGTTGACAACCCCAAGTAACACCCCACTGGGGGAGTGAAAAATACTGCCCACCACACACTTAGGTGTGGCATTGATATAAATGACAGAAACTATGCAGCACCTAGCCAAGAAACTTAAAGAAAGGGCCCACCACACCAGAAGTATGGCAGGTAGGAAAATGTATGGCTCTATAGAGATCGTCTCGAAGATCTACTGTTACTGGTATGTAATTAACATATCGTACTTTCGAAGGTGTCTCCACAGAGCCCTAATACATCGCACAATTACCAAGTCATATCAACACCAACCAGTTGGCTGGTAAAAGCAATGAACCAGCCTCTCAGGAAAGCAGGCCTTTGGAAATCACAAGGCTAAACTTCACCCTCATACAAGAGGTCAGAGCCAAACTGTAATGCTTAGCAAAAGCATGGATCTTGTGCCATGTAGCAGCCTTACAAATGTCAGCAGCTGAAACCGACCGAAAGCAGGCCACCAAAGCAGTCATGCTCCAAATGGTATGTTCCTTGTAACGGAACCCAGAAGGACCTGCCCCGCCTGCCTGTAGGAGGAAACAGAGCTGGAGAAGCACTGTGTGAACACAAGTTTACCTCTGGTGCCAGAGGCAAAGGAAACAAATAGCTGAAAGGACTGTGCACAGTTCTTGGTGCAGCCCCAGTAGTACCGTAGGATCCTGTGGATGCTCAAAGACTGCAACAGCAGCTTGTCTAGGTTCTGAGGGGAGGGCAAGAACACCAGTAAATCAATTGATTAAATCAACATATCTGACACCACCTTAGGTAAGAATTTGGGGTGCATATACAATGTCACCTTTTACCTGTGAAACACCAGAAAAGGGAGTTCATGAACCAAGGCCTGTAGTTCGGACCGATGCCTAACTGAGGTACAGTGTTTCCTCACTGTAACGTCCCTCGTTATAACAAATCTCGATTATAACGTACAGCTGTGATGACCTCCCATTGTTTTGAGCTTAATTCATTAAGTAGCTCATCGGCTCTGAGACGCCATTTTAAATTAAGGTAAAGCAATGGAATCCTTGGACTTCAAAAGCGCTATTGGAGCCAGCAAGGTAGGTGTTAATGTGTGAGAGATGAAAACAATGGGTTCCATCACAGCTATCGCCTACTGCCATTCTTTATTTACCACAGTGTCATATTGCCTTTTAACCACTGTTAGCCTGCTGTGTACAGAATCTTACATAAAGAGCGATACCAGCACTACTCGAGCTGTAGGTACAAAAAAAACTTTATTTAAAGTACATTAAAAGCATACCAGTTCAGGCAATTCCAAAAGACACTGGGCTGTAGCAGATAGACCCTGACTGGTTTCGCAACTATTACTTAATCATGGGGATGATTTCCACACTATCACATGCTGTCTTAAATAGACCATATTTAAAGGGACAGTGTAATCACACATGTAACAAAGTGCTCAGTGCCAAATATCATAATAAAAATAAATGCAGGTACAACCACTGAAACCCAATATTCAGTTCCCATAATGACATTTAAAAACAGAATTATTGAAGATGCAGCAGGATAATTAGTACTTGATACAAATACTTGGATCCATGCCCATAATGCTGTGTCACCCTAATAATTCACTGTGCATAGGTAATGTCTTCTTGTTCCTTAAGCATCTGGAATAAGATACACAGACAGTAAAACATCAGTGACCATATGAGGAATTAAACTAAGTGCTAAAAAGAATTAGAGCAACCAGGGGATTCATTATTTCATAATAGTGTATAGTGGAACGTCATTGTTCACTGAAATCTAGCGCTCTCGAAATGCTGTTCTGCTGCACTAGTGACGTCCGCAGTGCAGCAGAACCAAAAAGTGATGTCCTCAGGACAGCAGAATGACTTTTCGTTCTGCTGCAGTGTGGAGGTCACACACGGTGTCCTCGAGCAGCAATCTGACAGTTAGTCTTATTTTAAAAGGAAAGATGTAGTAATTTTTTTGGGGAGGCAACGATGTTCCACTATACACTATACAGAACAGTGCATGTGTACCATTTAACGGCAGGGCTGTTCTTTCACCTCGTTGGTACTATGACGACTGATTACCTCTCGAACTGCATTCTTGAGGTAATCTGTCGTTATAATACCAACTCAGTGAAAGAATAGCCCTGTTAACTGTTACTCATGCACTATCTTATATATACATTACAGTAACTCAATTCTATTGTTTAAACCTGGGGACTTCATAGCCCCCAGGGTAAAAATCCAAAATGATTCTCTCTGTTTAAGCCCATCATCCAGATCACCTCCCCATAGAAACATAGAAGCTGATGGCAGATAAGGACCGCAAGGCCCATCCAGTTTGCCTATTTTTTTCTACCTCCTGAATGTGCCATAGGCCTGTACTCTGTCAATGGCCTATTTATTCATACTCATCTGCATTGCTCCCTTATGCCTATTCCATGCCTGTTTGAAACCCTGTACTGTATTGCTATCCACCACTACCTGAGGCAGGCCATTCCATGCATCCACCACCCTTTTTGGAAGGCTGTAGCCTGTAGTTCTAAAGGGGGGGGATAGCTCTTACCCCATCCTCTACTTAAACTTCCTGCTCACGCCCCTTCTACTCAGAGTGAGCCACACTCGCTGGCGTGTTACTGCTGGTCCATGGCTGCTCTCTTGTCCCTGTCTTCTTTCTTGCCTGTGCCCTTCTCTTCCCAGCTCATTTCCTTCCCCCCTACCTTGTTTCTGGCTTGTCTCCTGCTCTCGTCCCCAGCCTTGTTGCTCCCACTGTCCCTGTGTTTTTCTCCGTTTCCCTGTACCTTCTTCCTCTTCTGTTCTTCTTGGGGTCCTCCTGCTGTAGCTCACTTTTGCCATGCTGTGCCAGGTACTCTGCAGCCACTCGCTCTACCACTGCTGCTTTCACATATTTCTCCTGCTGCCACTGCTCCTTACTCAGCTGCGCACTTTGCCTATCTGCTACTGCTGTTGTCCTGTCTCCTCCATTTCGAACAGCCACCACTCCATGCTGCTGTTCAGTCCGCCGTGTCTGAGAGGCCACTCGCCTTACCTCCTACAGTCTGCCAGATTCCCTTGTTAGCTCAGCACCTCCAGGACTACTCATGCTGCAAGTCCACTGCAACCGCCTACCAGAATTGCCTTTGCTGCACTCGATGCTCCTCATTCCCTGGATACTCCTCCATCTTCAAGCCAGCACTCTGGTGTGCCGTCCTCCTCTATGCCCTGCCATCCTAGTCATGCCACAAAACAACAACGCTGTCTCCAGCTGAAGTAAGCATGCTTCTTGGCCTGCAGTTCTGATTTTCACTGTGGATATTGCCTTCCTGCCATTCATCGGTAGCGTTGCTCAATTGCATATGCCATCACCTTACGTTTCAAACAGAACACTAGCCTCATTCCTCTGTTGTTTATTTCCATATTCAGGATCAACCTCACACGCTGCAAGACTGGACCTACTGGCCATCCCTGGCAACCACTCCTTAAACCGGACTCCTTCCAGTATTCATACTTGGTATATTCTGTATTCCTTGCTCATAATGGATTCTGATCCAGTCAATACATTTCACATGGAACCCATAACTTCTTCATCTAAGGTATGCTAATCCTCAACTGTGCTGCACTTTATTAGCTCCTGGCTACCGCGCATCGTATTCCTGTTTTGCCCCGCAAGGGTACCTGGAAGTTTCTTAGCTTTGCCCCGCATGGGGGCCTGGCTGCCTGCTCATGCATTTCTGCTTCACCCCACAAAGGGGCCAGGCTACCTACTCATCGTATTCCTGTTTCACCCCACAAAGGGGGCCTGGAGGTTTCTTTAGCTTCACCCCACATGGGGGCCTGGCTGCCTGCTCATGCATTCCTGCTTCGCCCCACAAGGGGCCTGGCTGCTTGCTCAACCCATTCCTGCTTCACCCTGCAAGGGGGCCTGGCTGCTTGCTCAACCCATTCCTGCTTCGCCCCACAAGGGGGCCTGACTACCTGCTCATCATATTCCTGCTTCGCTCCACAAGGGGGCCTGGAGGTTTATTTAACTGCGCCCGGCATGGGGGCCTGGCTGCCTGCTCATGCATTCCTACTTCACCCTGCAAGGGGGCCTGGCCACTTGCTCAACCCATTCCTGCTTCGCCCCGCAAGGGGGCCTGGCTTCCTGTTTCTTATTTCTGCTTCACCCTGCACAAGGGTGTGGCTGCTTGCTCAATCGCATTCCAGCGTCACCTTGGCCGACCCACATGTGGGGTCTCTCCTTCTCAGTGAGAACTTTGCTTCTCACCTTCGTCTGCTATGGATACTGTGGACTTCGATTACCCAACTGCTTATGCAACATCTCCATGTCTGAGTCATTCCTCCAATTCCTCATTCTCCAGGATTCTTCTGCTCGCCATCGAATCAGGATATTCCTCTACTACCAATATCTGGATCGTACTCAGAGAACCAACTTAGTACCTTAGCCAACTAGGATTACTCTTCTTTAGTATGCCCAGAGGACGGGCAGGTCAGTAGCCATGGGTCCTCAGAGGTTTCCCCCAAAAGGGTTTTTTTCCTCTCCTGCATGCTACTGGCCACTCTCTCCGGAGATGAGGAGGTAATCACACAGTAATTAATATCTTTTGGGCCTTCTAACCTACACTTACCTAGCATCTTGCAAAAAGGTGGGATACAGAGAAAGGCCAGAGATTAAGACTCTATCATCAACCATGTTTCATTCGGTTCAAATGTATCTAAGCACCAACCATATCATCCAGTTCCTACGTGCAACAAACACTGACCTACGCACCTATCCAATTCAAACATACCTAAACACCAACCATATCTCTCTCTCTCAGCTCTTATGTATCACAAAGCACTAAGTTATGTATCACACATAGAATTGGGAGGCTGTAGCCTGTAGTTCTATGGGGTTGGGTAGCTCCTCCCCCCACCCTCTACTTAAACTTCCTGCTCACGCTTCTTCTGCTTAGAGTGAGCTGCACTTGCCCTCCATCCTCCCTTGCCTCCTCTTCTCCAGCTCTCTTATCTCACCTTGTGCTGGGCCTTCTAACCTACACTTACCTAGCATCCTGCAAAAAGGTGGGATATAGAGAAAGGCCAAAGATTAAGACTCTGTCACCAACCATGTTTCATTCAGTTCAAATGTATCTAAGCACCAACCATGTAATCCCGTTCCTACGTGCTACAAACACTGACTATCCAGTTCAAACGTACCTAAACACCAACCATATCTCATTCAGCTCTTACGTATCACAAAGCACTGAGCTATGTACCACACATAGAACTGTGAAAAAGAACTTCCTCCCATTACCCCTTAAACGGACCCCCTCTAATCTCATGCTGTGTCCTCTTGTCCTGCTATTTTTCTTATATTGAAACATGCTAAACTCTTTCACCTTGTTTATGCCCTTACAATATCTGAATGTTTCGATCTTACCACCTCTCTCCCTCCTTTGCTCTTGGGTATACATATTGAAATCCATTAATCTGTCCTCATATGTCTTCTGATACAGTCCCCACTCCATTTGTGTTGCCCTTCTCTGGACTTTCTCCATTTTGTTAATGTCCTTGTGCAGGTGTGGCCTCCAGTACTGCATGCAGTACTCCAGATGGGGTCTAACCAGCGTTTTGTAAAGAGGGATTATTACCTCCTTCTTACAACTTATGATACCTCTACTAATACACCCCAACATCCCTCTAGCCTTACCTACTGCCACAGTGGTCTGTTTGGATGATTTCAGGTCATCTGTGATGATGATGCCCAAGTCTCTTTCTACCCTTGTGACTGCCAGCAACTCCCCTCCCAACCTATAGGTGGTTTCAGGGTTTCTCTTCCCTATGTGCATGGTCTTGCACTTCTTTGTGTTAAACCCCAGTTGCCACTCTTCAGACTATTTTGCCAGTTTTTCTAGTTGTCCTCTCATTCTGCCCACCACATCTGGATCATCTATTCTGTTGCAGATCTTGGTGTCATCTGCAAACAGGCAAACATTACCCTCCAGTCTCCGCAGTCCCAATACCACTCTTTCAATCTCACAAAACTGAAAACTATGTCCAGTTCTGCTGACCACCCTGCAACGATCTGCCAGTGCATTTCCTATGTCATTTGCCAGTATTGAGCATAGATGTTCCCCTATATGTGTCTTAAAATGCCTGGTGGTTTTACCAACATAAAAAGCACCACATTCGCATGTAGCAAGACATACCAGATGTTCTGTATTACAGTTAAAGAAACCTCTAATATTATAACTTTTTGTTCTGTTACATGTTGTGAATGTGCTAGCTCTCAGGACTGGCAGACAAAATGTACAGTTACCACAGTGGAAATTGCCATTTGGTAGAGGTGTAAACCAGTTATCCCAGGAGGTAGTAGATGTATCTCCCTGTGGCTAACTATGTACCAACCTGTCCTTCAGGTTTCTACCATGTCTATAAACTATCCTAGGTCTTTCCTTTGTGGCTTCTTTCAACAGAGGGTCAGATGCAAGTATATTCCAGTTGTCATTAAGAACTTTTTGGATATCTTTTGCAGGTCTTGTATATTGTGTCACAAAATTAATTCAGGGAGCCCCTAGCTCTTTTTTTTTTTTCCATAATCAACAGGTCCTACCTGTGTATTTCCAGCACTTCACTATGTGCCTGTGCCACTGTACCCTTATTATGTCCTCTTGCAACAAACCTCTGATACATTTCTGAACCATTTACTAGGAAGTCGCCATCTTCACTACAGTTCCTCCACACCCTCAAAATGTGGGCTTTGGGTATGTTTTTCACCACATGGTGTGGGTGGCAGCTGGAAGCCAGTAGAAGTGAGTTCATATCTGTCTCCTTTCTAAAAAGATTAGTTTGAAAAGTACCATCTTTTTCAGTCATGGTTAAGTCCAAGAAGAAGACAGATTGGACATCACACTGAACTGAAAATTTCAGGTTTGGATTGCTATTTTCCAAATAAGAGACAAAGTTTCCCAATTCCTCCCTGCTGCCACACCACACCACGCCATAAAAATGTCATCTATAAAGCAATGCCAAATGTCAATCCTGTCATAAAAAGGATTGGCCTGGCTGTAACAGACGTGTTCTTTTTCCCACTTGCCCAAAAAGAGGTTAGCATAACTGGGGCCAAAAGTTGCCCACATAGCTGTCCCCTTAAGTTGAAGGCAGTAAACATCCTGAAAGAGGATATAATTTTTGGTAAGAACATACTCAGAGCATTCTAACAAGAATTCCTCCTTTCCCTGATCCATGTTCACATTACCATCCAACCAATACCGTAGAGCTTCAAGGCCCTCCCCATGGGGAATATTAGTGTATAATATCAGGGTGTCAGAATGACTCAGCTAGTAGCACATCCACCTTTGGGCCAGAAGGTCAAGGGTTTTTGTCCCACACCAGGACTGAGCTCATGCCACAAATGCTGGCACCCAAGTACAGTACTAGAAGAAAAAATTACTCACCTTAGTAATTGCTTTTCTTCTCATGGAGTCTTGCTATATTATAACATTAGCAGCAGTCAGCCACTGCAGCTGAACTGCCCCGGAGAGGAAGGAGTTAACTCCAGAGGATCTGGAGTTCTACAGCGCGAGGGCTCTGTGCCCAAAGCTCTATCTGGCAGTTTCAAATGAAACTGTCAGATCTTTTTACGAAGCTAACATCAAAGAACAGAAAGTCTGTGTGGAAAAACTACACTAGCCCATGGCTACCTACTAGTAGTAGTAACAACAATATAAACAACAAAAGAAACACCCAGAACCATAATAACAAAAATTGATGGTATTATGGTTCGTTTCCTACCTGACAAGCACATTATGAACCCCCTTCCCCAAGACTCAAGTCCAGGAAGGGGCAATATAAATAACCTAAATGAAAGCAACCAGATCCCTAACCCAAAGGAAAGGGTAAGGGATAACTACAATGGCATGACACAGTGCTTGCGCCAATTCGCCACCCTCCAGAAGTAGAGGTTCTGAGAGGGGCAGGAGGAGGGTGGTTATAATATAGCAAGACTCCATGAGAAAAAAGCAATTACTAAGGTGAGTAATTTTTCTTCAAACACCATGAAGTCTTGCTATATTATAACATTAGCAGATTACACAGCAGTACCTCCATGGAGGAGGGTCAGAACCTACTTAGGAAATAGGCTCTGAAGCACAGCTGTGCCAAACCGAGCATCTCTCCTGGACTGGACATCCAGGGAATAATGCTTGGTAAAGGTGTGAACTGTCTTCCAGGTAGCAGCTTGACAAATCTCCAGAATGGGAATGTCCTAGCAGCCGCTAGAGACGAGCTGTACCCCGCAGGAGTGGGCCCTCAATCCTGAGGGGGTACTCTACCTAGTTTCTGATAACAGAATTGGATACAAGAAACAATCCACCTTGCAATTGTTCTCTTAGTGGCAGGTTTTCCTTTGCCAACCTCGCCATAGGTAAGAAACAGTTGGAGGGATTGAACCTATGACCTCTGAGTGCGCTCTAAATAGTAGCTTAAGGCTCTTTTGACATCCAAGCTGTGCAGTCTCCTCTCACCTGAGGAAGAATGCTCAGTGAAAAATACTGGGAGAGAGAGAGATTGATTCAGGTGGAAATCAGAAACCACCTTAGGTAAAAACTTTCTATTAGTCCTAAGGACTACCTTATCTCTGTGGAAAGAGATAAAATCTTCTTCCACTGACAGGGCCTGTAACTCACTTATGCGTCTGGCAGAGGTGATAGCTACTAGGAAAATGGTTTTCCAAGTTAAATACTTGAGCTCTGCTGAAGACAGAGGCTCAAAGGGGGGTTGCATTAACTGAGCAATGCAAATATTCAGGTCCCAGGCGGGAGCTGGTTCCCGAAAAGGAGGGTTAGTATGAAGTAACCCTTTAAAAAACTTGGAGAACACAGGGTGAGAAGAAAGGGAGGCAGGCTTCCCTGCTGACACAAAAGCAGAGACAGCTGCCAGATGAACCTTCAGGGTAGCTGGTCTAAGGCCTAGGGAATTCAGATGGACCAAATATTCCAGAAGAATGGGAAGATCAGCAGATTCTGGGATAATCTGCCTCTCAGAGCACCAGATGGAAAACCTCTTCCACTTAGAATTATAAGTGGCCCTAGTGGTAGGCTTCCTAGAAGCCTTTAAAATATCCATGACACCTTGAGAAAGGTGTAAGTCAGCAATTCTAGCTCCTCAAGAGCCAAGCCTTGAGGTGGGAGGGTTTGAGGTCCGGATACCACACTCTCCCTGTGCACAGGCCAGTAAGTCGTGGACTCTGGGTAGGCTCAGGGCAGGGTGGACTGCCAGGACAGAAGCAGAGGGTACCAGGGCTGTCTGGCCCAATCTGGAGCAATCAGAATCACTCTGCAAGGTTGAGATCTGATTTTACTAGTACCCTGAAAAGAAGAGAAAGGGAGGAAAGGCATACAAGAACTTCCCTTTCCAGTCCAACAGAAAGGCGTCCAGAGGACTGAGCCCAGTACTGAGGCCTGCAACAGAAAAGGGAAGTTGATGGTTGTCTGGGGCTGCGAAAAGATCTATCTGAGGAGCCCCATCTGGCAAAGACAGACCCCAGCACTTGTGGATTCAGAGCCCATCGTGATGGCCCTGAGAAATTCTGCTGAGGGCTCCCGCCAGGACATTGTCCTTCCCTGGGAGGTGAACCGCTATCAGGGAGGTGTTCAGGGAGTAGGCCAGAGACCACAACTTCATTGCTTCGGTGCACAAGGCTGAAGACCGAGTGCCCCCTTGCTTGTTGATGTACCACATTGTGGTGGTATTGTCTGTCCTGACTTGAACCACTTTGTTCTGGACAGAATCTGAAAACACCCGAAGAGCTAAAAAGACAGCTCTGAGTTCCAACAGATTGATGTGGAGCAGAGATTCCTGAGGAGACCACACCCCCTGGGTGGCAAGATCCTTGGTGAGCCCCCACCCTAACAGGGAGGCATCCGTGGTGAGGGTGAGGGAGGGAAATGGAATGAAGGAACCCCTGTCTTAAATTGCTCTGGACCTGCCACCAGTGGAGGGCTAGGATCAGAGTTTGAGTAACTGGAACCAACTTGGTGAGGGGTCCTTCCTTTGAGACCAATAGGCCCTCAAATGGAACTGAATGTCCCTCATCTGGAATCTTGCTCCCTGCACGACAGCTGTGGAAGCAGCCATGTGCCCAAGGAGTTGCAGAAAATGCCTTGCTGGTCGAGAGACCCGCGGGGTAAGAGGAGGATGCCAGGCGATGAGTCTGTCCACCCTTTCCGAGGAAGAAAAGCCCTTGCTAACCTTGTGTTCAATTCTGCGCCTATGAAAGTTAGGACCTGAACCGGTTCCAGAACTGACTTTGGTAAGTTTAGCAGGAATCCCAGGAAGTGAGAAGCTGCTGGGTGACTTGCAAATGGTTTCACCTGACCTGGAGACTGACCCACAATGAGCCAGTCGTCCAGGTAGGGAAACACAGCAACCCCTTGCCTTCTTAAGTGAGCCACTACTACAGCGAGACATTTTGTGAATACCCTTGGCGCAGAGGTCAGGCCGAAGGGCATTGCCCTGAACTGGTAGTGGCCTGAGGGCAGTTCGAACCTGAGGTACTTTCGGTGAGAAGGCCTGATCAGAACATGAAAATAGGCATCCTTGAGGTCCAGGGAAGCTAGCCAGTCCCCTGGCCTTAGGGAAGGCAATATCATTGCCAGAGTCAACATTTTGAACTTTGGTTTCAAAAGATGCTTGTTCAGGTACCTTAAATCTAGAATGGGCCTCCATTCTCCTGTCTTTTTTGGGGTAAGAAAGTATCTTGAATAAAGCCCCTTGCCCTGATGGCAAGGAGGAACCCTTTCCACTGCTTTGCAGTCCAGAAGAGAAGAAACCTCTGCTTCCAAAGCAAGGGCTTCTGAAGGATTTGCAGGTGGAAAATGTCTGACTCTCATCTTTGGAAAGTGTTTGAAGCTGAGAACCAGACCCTGGCCTATTACCTCCAGAACCCATCTGTCCATAGTTAGGGACAGCCAGTTCCGGCTGAAATAGGCCAACCTGCCCACTGGTACAGGAGAATCGGCCTGGGCACCCCATCAGGGTGCCTGCTTAGCAGCAGCCTTAGGCTGAGGGAGAGGAGACGGTCTGCTTGTGCCTCGTCTACCTGCCTCTGAAGAAACCCTCTGCGAGACAGCAGAGGAGGCTTGAAATTGGTAAAAAGGCCTGGAAAAAGGCCTGCCCCTACCTCTGGGAGCATGCCTTTGTGGCATGGCATGCTTCTCCTTAGCCTGGGCACTTTTGTAGGTAGTTCTGTATTCATCCATCTTTTTCATATAGTTTTCTGTTTGCTCCCCAAACAGAGAATTTCCCACTACAGGAAAATCCATAGCCTTTGACTGGGTATCTTGGGACAGATTAGTGCATCTGAGCCATGCCAACCTACGGAAAGCTACAGAAGTGGCCATGACCCTAGAGGAAACATCATTAACATCAACAGCAGTATGAAATTGAACTTAGAGGCTTCAATGCCATCAGCAGCCACCTGTTCCAACTCACTAGCCAGCTGGCCATGGGCCTGCTTGGCTAACTTCAATACTGTGTCCCACCTAGATTTCTGATATCTAGCCACATAAGCCATATAATTTACCTGCCTGAGTCCCAAAGAAGCTGCCATATACTGTTTCTTAGCCATGGCATCAATCTTCCTGGAATCCTTATCAGGAGGATGTGAGGCCAGAGGAATATTAGCCTTGTCACAGGCTGCAGCTTGTACCACACCTACATGACTACACTGTTCAGTAAGGAAGTCTGTATCCGAGCCTGACAAAGTATACCTTCTGTCCATTTTTTATCTACAGGAGGGACAGAATGAGGATTTTTAAAATCTTTGTTGTTTGCTTCCTAAATGACTTATGCAAAGGAATAGACAACCTCCTAGACTCTGGAATATCCATAATTTCACATAATCAGGCTCCTCTTGCTCATCCACAGCCTCCTCAAAGGAAGCTGGAGGTTTCTGCAACCTTTTGTAAAAATAAAAAGAAGGACTCAGACAGAATAGGAGGAGATTCTAAAGGTCTGTCTGGAGAAATGTCCGGTTCAATGGGCACGTCAGACCCCCCAGCCACACATATATTGATCAAATTCCTCCTCCCTCCTGTGGTTCATAAAATCCTCAACTAAAATCCTGAACCACTGGGACTGAATGAACCAACCTTTACCAACTGTTGGTGGTTCTACAGATCCCTGAGACAGTGACTGGACAATCTGAATGGCTTTAGCTATCTGCAGCAGTTGGAGACACAATTTTGGACCCCAAACCTACTGATTTCCTTGTCTTTTACTGGGACTGGTTCCTCTGAACCAGCCTTCCTTTGCCGAGAAGTCTCCCGGTCAGAGGGCACTCCTCTGGTCCAGTGGGTACTGGACCGGGCTGGCCATCTGGGGTCAGCGGATTTTACCTCTCGCCCTGGAGCCGCCCAATCTCTTTTCCAGGGTGGCTGCAGGGAAATTTTTACACATCTGGCAGTCTGACAGGAGGTGGTCAGCCCCCAGACAATAAACACAAGTGGTGTGTGGGTCAGCCTTGGCAAAGGCCTCCCCACAGACATCACAGTGTTGAAACCCAGTGGGCCCGGTTTTTCTTTTGGGTTTCTCAGACATAATGCCAGCCTAACCAAAACTTGCCCTTTTGATGGCAGTGCCAGGCAAGACACCCATATCGGTTCCTAACCGTGTCACGGGTATTAAAAAACCGTTATAATTCTGTTTTTTAGAACAGATAAGAACGGAACCGCACTCTAAAACCCACTGTACACTTTTAAAATGTAGAAATAACAAAGCGATCGGTTCAAAACCGAACCGATAATTAATTTTCCACACAGACTTAAAATTTAGTACTTACGGTTACCAGATAGAGCTTTAAAACCGAAATCGCGGTAAAAATAATGACTTTTGCGGTTCAAATGAACCGAAAAATACTACGCTTGAACCGAGCTGAAGGGCTGATCCGGAGGCGACTGTTCAGTGAGCGATCAAAATCGACGGTTTCATTTGAAACTGCCAGATGAAGCTTTGGGCACAGCGCCCACGCTGTAGAACTCCAGATCCTCTGGAGTTAACTCCTTCCTCTCCGGGGCAGTTCAGCTGCAGTGGCTGACTGCTGCTAATGTTATAATATAGCAAGACTTCATGGTGTTTGAAGGTGCTATACTGTTGGAGGAGATATTAAACCGAGGTCCCACCTGCCCATTTCTGGTTCTGTCCCGGTGGGTGCCCAGGTGTAAGGAAAAGAACCCAAGGTACTTTTTGCAACAATATGGGTATTTCCCTTGTGTTCTGGCTAACATTCCCCTTCTCATAAAACTGGTTCATACAATTTTCCAAGACTGTGTGTGTGTGTGTGTGTTAATACGCAAAATGGTTGCCACTACATGTTCACAGTCACTTCACAACCAGTCTAGCATTGCTTGTAAAGCACTTTGGGATATAACGTGTATGAAAAGCACTATGTGAATGCCAGTTCTTCATTATCCTTGACCATGGGGAGGATCATTACAAGAGCTTCCATGAAAGGAGTCCCTACCATAGCATCTTGGGGTTTGTTTCACCTAAAGTTCTGAAAAGTCCACACAGATTTCTTGGAGGTTTCAAGGTCATCAAGAATGACGTCCACCCCTGGCCCAAACAGTTTTGTGCTCTTAAAGGGAGCATTTAGGACTGATTGCTGCACAACCTGGCCAAACCTAAAACCAGGTCATGAGGAGTGGCATCACAGGCAAATGGCAGTGGCAGATGCTTTGGCGGCAGCAGCATCTGAGGCATCATGCACTAATCTTAGGACATGTTTACTGGCATCAGAACCCTGAGACACATAGGTAAGGGCTTCTGTCTTTGGTGGTCCATCAGGCATACTGCTGATAATGTGGCTTCAATGCTCCACACATGCGGTTTTGATAGCTGGTCAGATACACTTGGTAGTTAGCAATACACAAGCCAAGGGAGGCAGATGCAAAAGTGCACTTGCCCATGATGTCCTGTTTTCTGGATTTCTTCTTAGAAGGTCTGGTTCTCATCCTATAGGGGGCTGGATGCCTGTAACGTGCATCCCTGATTACCACCATATCTGTTTCTGGATGGGTAAAATAATATTTCTTATCTCTAGGAGGAGCTGCTGCTTGTCAGCCTTCCTAAGGATGGCCAGCAAAGAGGTGGGCCTGTGCCAGGCAGTCAGGGTGGCATCCTCCAGTCCAGAATGAGTAGGAGGGATCACCATAGAGGAGGCACTTTACACCTCTAGAAAATCCCACAAATTCTTTCTTCCTCCAAGTAGAAATTTAAAGTCTCCTGAATCTACCGCGTTAGTGCCTGGAAGGTAAAGTCTTCATAAGGAACATGAGGCTTGTTTAATTGCTTCAACATTTTTAAAAATGGTTCAGGGTTTACCGTGCTATCACATCAGCACTGCAGCTGAACCGTTTTTAAAAACGTTACGAGTCCATCTACACTGGTCAGGTAACTGTGTTCATTTTCAAACCATTTAGAAAACCATGTTAAAAACCTGCTGTCATCAGGTTTTAAAAACAGTTTTGTAACATGGTTTGAAACCGTTACCAGTGTGGACATGAACCGGGTTTAGGGGCTCCTGTAATGGTTTCATATGCCTATAACATTTCAGGGGCCCTAGTGTGGACATGGCCTAAGACTGTATCTTCACTGCCTAAGGACACAGTTGAGCCAGCCGAATCTTCCAACCTCAAAGGGTGGAGTTGATCAAGGTCCTCTTCCCCCAAGTCTCTCCTCTTCCAGGAAGTGGATTGTACTCTTCATCCTCCTACTTCTCCACTAAGGGGAGGAGGCTGGGGAGTTATAAGCCTCAGAATGGGGGTTTGAGGAGGCAGAGCAGGTCCAGCCAGCAGTACTGAAGGAGGCGGCTCATGAACGACCTATGGCAGAGAAGGCAGAAATCTCTGTATCAAATCAAGAGAATTCTGTCAGAACTGTACCTGGAATGGTAACAGCTCCTTTTTCTTCCACCTTTTCTGGACCTCAGAGGGCTCAGGGAGCATGTGGCATAAGAAAAGTTCTGCATGCCGTCTCAGGGCTCCCTCCTCCCGCTCCTGTTAAAAGAAGACTGGCAATGCACTCTAGATATACAGAATACCTACCTGCACATCACAGTCAGGAGGCACCACATGCAATTCCTCAGATTTAACCTGGAATGGAACCATTACCAACTCTGCCATAGGTCTTGCCTTCAGGTTGTCATTGGTGCCACCTGTCTTTACCAAATGCTTTTATGCTTTCCCATGCACTGCAGTTCTGCCACTCTGATCAGCAGAGAAAAATCTGCTGGTGGTTATACATAGATGCTGTTGGCAGATAAGGACTGCTAGGCCCATCTAGTCTGCCCATTTAAGTTGCCTAATGAAGCGTCCAGTGACCCCATTTAGTCACTGGCTTTAGCTTTTTCTTCCTATGTCTATTGTTCCTTTGTTTCTGTCCCATGCACGTTTAAAGCCTTCCACTGCACGGCCTGCTGCCACCTCCTGGGGCAGGTTATTTATGCATCCACCACCCTTTCCATAAAAAATAACTTCCTGACATTTTCCTTTATGCGGCCACCACTCAGTCTCATGCTGTGTCCTCTTGTCCTGGCACTACTATTAATCTGTAATATATTGCCCCCTTCCACTTTATTAATGCCCCTGAGGTACTTGAATATTTCTGTCATGTCACCTCTCTCTCCCTCCTTTGTTCCACTGTGTACAAATTGAGGTCCCTCACTCACTCCTCATAAGGCTTGTGATGTAATCCCATCACCATTTTGGTCACCCTCCTCTGCACCGTCTCTTTATATATTTATATTTTATTCTTTTTTTCCTGCTGGCCCCCTAACCCTGAGAACGGGCTCACCTGGCTCTGGTGAACCTTTCTCTTCATACTCTGGGATGCCCCCCCCGAGTGGAGCAGCCAGTGGCGGAACCATCATGGCCAGAGAGGAGGCCCTGAAGCCAGCTCATCAGCGGGGGCTGGCATTTTTCTGTGCCATGATTCCCTCGGGGTGGGGACATGGAATGACATCCCGTGTCCACCCTATCCCCTGTAGGCACCGACCACTGTGGTAACCCTGGCCTCCTCTGGGGGTGCCTGGTGCATCAGACACTCTACCCCACCTCCCCCCCCCGGAGTAGGAGAGCAGTCCAGCGGACGCTCCATCCTACTCCCCCTGGCCGACCCTCCAGCTCCCGGATCAGTTCCCGAACCCGGGTCATCGGCATCACAGATGGCAGCCATGCCTCTGTGCCAGCGGGCCGGCCCCACTGCACTGTCTCTATTTTGTCAATGTCCTTTCGAAGGTGTGGTCACAACTGTACACCATATTCAAGGTGAGATCTCACCAGGGTCTTGTACAGTGGAACTATTACCTCCCTCCCTCCTTCGGCTTGTGATTCCCCTCCCAATACACCCCAACATCCCACTGGCCTTTCCCACTGCCTTTGTCGTCTGCCTAGTGGCCTTAAAGTCATCTGTTGTTATGATCCCCAAGGTCCTTTCCTCCTTAGTTACTGTCAGCAGATCCCTCCCAAACCTGTAACTCACCCCATAGTTCCTGCTCCCCACATAAATGATTTTGCACTTCTTTGCATTAAACTTTAGCTGCCATGCCCCCTGACCATCTCTCCAGCAGTTCCAGGTCTTGTCTCATCCTTTCCACCCCCTCCAGAGTACCACCCTGTTGCAGATATTGGTGTCATCCGCAAACAGGCAAACCTTTCCCTCCAGACCATCTGCAATGTCACTGATGAAGACACTGAAGAGGACTGGCCCCAGAACTGACTCCTGAGGTACCCCACTGGTCACCTCCGTTTCATCTGATTGGGTTCCATTCACCACCATCCTCTGTTTTCTGTCCCTTAACCAGTTTCCAATTCAGTTCACCACCTTGTGTCTCAACCCCAGGCTGCCTGACTTGTTGACCAGTCTCCTATGTGGGACTGTATCAAAGGTTTTGTTGAAATCAAGGGAGGCAATATCTACCGCCCCTTCCCCCTTGGTCAACTGCCTTTGTCACCCAGTCAAAGAAATCAATCCGATTAGTTTGATAGGATTTTCCTGCAGTGAACCCATGTTGCCTGGGATCCACCAGTCCACTGGCTTCCAGGTGTTCCACTATTCTTTCCTTAAGGAGTGCCTCCATTATCTTTCTGACTACAGAGGTTAGACTAACTGGCCTGTAGTTCCACATTTCTTCTTTACTACCCCTCTTGTGAATAGGGACATTTCCTTTCTCCAGTCCTCTGGGAAAACTCCAGTGTCTAAGGACTCACTGAACAGGGCTGCCAAAGGGGTTGCCAGTTCAGTCCTCAGTTCCTTTAGGTCCCCGGGATGTATGCCATCTGGACCCATTCCACCTTTAGCTTCGCCAGTTCTTCTAGGATCTTCTCCTCTGTGAATGAACTGGTGCTTACCTCCTTATCCTTAGCTCTTTTGAAATCCAGCAGCAGGACCCGCCCACCCCCTTCCACAGTGAAGACTGAACAGAAATATTCATTCAGGATCACTCCCCCCATCTTCCTCCACTATATCTCCTTTGGCCCCTTTAAGCTTTGCTACCCCGCTTTGTCTTCCTTCTCTCGTTAATGTACCTGAAGAATGTCTTATCTCCTTTTTAACCGACTGAGCCATTCTCACCTCAATTTGCATTTTAGCACTCCTCACTGCCCTTCCTGCCTCTCTGACACTTCTGGTACATTTCCTTGTCCTCATCCCTTTGCGTCTCCTTATACTTCCTGAACACTAGCCTCTTGGCCCTTACTTTTTCTGCCACCCCTCCAAGAACCAAAATAGTTTTCTTCTCCTTTTACTCGTCTATTGACCTAGTGCATTGCTTTGTTACCTTAGCTATAGCCTCCTTGATGTGTGCCCATTTCTTCTCAACGTCCCTGCCTATCCGATGCTTTTCAAGGGTTTCTATTAGCTGTAATCCCATACTGGTAAAGTCTGCTCTTCTAAAGTCTAAGACTCTTGCCTTCCTATGGTTGACTAGACCTCTGTGTCCACTTTGAACCACAGCATATTGTGGTCGCTGGACCCTGACCTTCCACCCTAAGACCTGCTACCCTGTCCCTGTTGGTCAGTACCAGATCTGGGATTGCCTGGTCCCTGGTAGGTTCCTGAACCAGATGCCTAAGACCAGCCCCCTCCAGGGAGTCCACGAAGTCCTGTGTCCTGGTTAAGCCCCATTCTGGGATGGACCAGTCTACCTCTGGCATGTTAAAGTCTCCCATTAGCAGCACCTCCTCCCTTGCCGCCATGTCATGCATGTTTTCTACCAGCTGCTTGTCAATTTCCTTGGCCTGAGCTGGGGGTCTGTAAATGACCCCTGTGCGAATGGCTGTTCCATTGTCTGGCTCAAGGGTGACCCAGACTGCCTCCATTTGCTCATGTCTGTTTTGAATTTCAGTCACCTTTATGCTCTCTTTGATGCAGAGGATGACCCCTTCCCCCCTTTTACTCTCCCTATCTTTTCTGAAAAGGGTATAACCCGGTACACTCACATCCCAGCTGTGGTTGCTAGTGTACCATGTTTTGGTTATCACAACTATGTCCAGATCAGCCTCTGTCATTGCAGCCATCAGGTCTGGGATCTTGTTCCCCAGATTGTGGGCAATTGTGTGCATGACCTTCCATGAAATGCGGCATCTTTTTGTTCCCTCCTTGTGTTTGTTCCCTTTCTTCATCCTACTTTTCCTGAAGTGTTCTATATGGTGCTTCCTTTTTATTACCTTACTTTTATTAGTGGTGATGTTGTTATGTCCTGAGCACAGCCTATCCCACCCTGTGGTACCTGTGTATCTGCCCCCTGGGTTGACATCCTGGTCTTGCTTGATGTGTGCACTAATCTGTAGGGGTGAGCTGCTTGAATCTCCATGTGCACATCTGAAATCATTGGGAGAAAGAGCCTTTTTTGCAGCTTCCCCTTGCATGTGGAACACTTTACCAAATCAGCTTTGTAGAATCTCCTCTGTTGAACCGGTTAAAAGAGCACTAGAGACTCATCTTAATTATGGTGTATTTTCTGTATGTGAGGGGTACTGTTGTACTTGTTGTCAATCTGTTTTAATATTGTCTTAAATGTTTTAAGTGACTTGAAGAGCAACTTCCTATTATGATAAAAAGCTTAAAAACACTAGATTTTCACCATTATGTTTAAATTTTATTTTCTAGTTATTTGCTTTGGGGATTTTTACATTCGCCTGCTGTTGGTCTACTAAATCTTGTAGATAATGCAGAAATTATTTCACTTGAGTCTTTCAAAATATATCCTACTTACCACACACTTGCTGTTTGTGATTAGGGATGGGCTATCTGTCAGGTACCTGGATTGGGTAGGTTGAGTATCGACGATTTTTGGCCAGTTAGGGTAGTTTGGGTAACTTACTACCCTACCCAACGTAACAGTGTACTTCACAGGTCAAATAGTTTTGACACGGGTAATGGGTCAGGTTATAGGTAATTTTTTTAAACAGGCATTACAGGCAGCCTGTGGGGTCCTGGGACTCCTTTCCAGCTGGAAAGAGGCATGCAAGGGCAGCCTGTGAGGTCCTTCATGAACTACGGAGCACATGACACTGGGTTGACAATCTGATTGGTCAGTAGTGTCTATGCTCCGCCTGCAATGAGCTTGTTGTGCAGATAGCAGCCGGAATCTGGAGGAGGAGGAGGTGGAGGGAATAGGGTGCTTGCTCTGCATTTCTACTTAAGTCATGGCAAAAATGTATTAAAAGAAACAATGTAAAACTTCCACAAAGGAGCAAGGGGTTGGGGACTGAAACAATCTCAGGAGGGAGGGGGAAATCAGAGGATCATCCAATGGTGCGGTGCTGGGGAGAGAAGGAGCAAGAGGGGGACAAAAGGCACTGACAGCTGGTTTGTGTCTCTGCAGCACAGTGAAAGCCATTTAGGATGTAATTTTACACTGCTTGTCTTGGGTACCCCGAGCCTTGTCATTTTATTACTGAGACATAGCTGTGTGTCTCTGCAGCATAGTGAAAGCCATTTAGGCTGTATTACACTGTCTGTTAGGTGTGCCGAGCCCTGTCATTTATTACTGTAACACAGCTACACTGTGTGTGATGTCTCTCTGCAGTATAGTGAAAGCCAGTTAGGCTGTATTATACTGTTTGTTAGGTGCCCAAGCCCTAAAATGTATTTCTGTCTGTGACACAGTCAAATACACTGTCTGTCTTTGCAACAGTTAATGAAACAATATCCTTTCCTTTCACGGTTGTGTCTACTATGTCTCGTGTTTCTCAGTCTAAGTCTACTAAAAAGGAAGCACAGTGCTGCTACACTGTTATTGATGTGGACAATATGAATCATAGCACTAATGAAGAACACAGCAACAATAATAATATCACCAGGACTGGCACTAAATGTCCTCCTGAACCAAAAGAAAAAATTACTCACCTTAGTAATGTTGTTTCTTCTAATGGAGTCTTGCTATATTATGACAATTGCAGCTTGTCCCACCATTAGAACTGCTCCGGAGGTGAAAGAGTCAACTCCCATTCTAAGAATGGAACTTGAAGCGCGAGCTCGGTTAGAGAAGCTGTGTCTGGGTTATTTCAAACCTAAACTGTCAGATCTTTACGAGCAAAACTCACTAAGGTCTGTGTGGGCTGTAACCTACACTAGCCAACTGGCTACCTGACTATTAAGACATACTCCTGGCTAACACAAAGACTCAAGTCAGGGGACCAGAAGTAATAATATAATATAAGTAATAATATGACATAAAATAAAAACATCACACCCCAAAACCCCAAGAAGGGGCAGAAAACATATAATGGGCATAACTAGCGCCCACACTAGGCTGCCCGTCCCATACCCAAGTAGAAGTTCTGAGAGGGGCAGGCTGAGGGGGAGGTCATAATATAGCAAGACTCCATTAGAAGAAACAACATTACTAAGGTGAGTAATTTTTTTCTTCAAACAACATGAAGTCTTGCTATATTATGACAATTGCAGAATACACAGCAGTACCTCCATGGAGGAGGGACAGAACCTACTTAGAATAGGCTCTGAAGCACGGCTTGTGTGAAACTCGGAGCATCCCTCCTAGCCTGGACATCCAGGGAGTAATGCTTGGTGAAAGTATGTACCGCTTTCCAAGTAGCTGCTTGACATATCTCTAAGATAGGGATGTCTCTGGCAGCAGCTAGAGACGCAGCTGTACCTCTGGTAGAATGAGCCCTTAGGCCTGAAGGGGAACTTTCCCCGCTTTTGATAACAAAACTGGATACAAGAGACAATCCACCTGGCAATGGATCTCTTAGTGGCAGGTTTCCTTTCCCACCTCACCATAAGTGAGAAAAGTTGGAGGATTCTAACCTGTGATACTTGAGTACGCTCTATATAGTAACTTAGGGCCCTCTAACATCTAAACTGTGCAATCTCCTCTCACCAGAGGAAGAATGGTCATGAAAAACACTGGAAGGAGATAAATTGATTAAGATGGAAATCTGAAACCACCTTAGGCAAAAACTTCCTGTTAGTCCTGAGGACTACCTTGTCCCTGTGGAAAGAAATAAAGTCAGTTTCTACTGACAGACAGCAACTCACTTATGCGCCTGGCAAGTGATAGCCACTAGGAAAACAGTTTTCCAAGTTAAGTACTTAAGCTCTGCAGAAGACAGAGGTTCAAAAGGAGGTTGCATTAACTGGGCAATGCAAACATTAAGGTCCCAGGCAGGGGCTGGATCCCTAAAAGGTGGATTAGAATGAAGTAATCCTTTAAAAAACTTAGAAAATACAGGGTGAGCGGAAAGAGAGGAGGGCTTTCCTGCTGAAACAAAAGCAGAGACAGCTGCCAAATGTACTTTCAGGGTAGCTGGTCTCAGTCCCAAGGAATTAAGGTGGACCATATAGTCCAAAACAATGGGCAAATCAGCAGATTCCGGGGAAATATGTTTCCCAGAACACCAAATGGAAAACCTTTTCCACTTAGAATTGTAAGTAGCCTAGTGGAAGGCTTCCTAAAGCCTTTAGATTTCAAGAACACCCTGAGAAAGGTGCAGGTCAGCAAATTCTAACTCCTCAAGAGCCAGGCCTTGAGATTGAGGGATTTGAGGTTCGGATACCAAACTCTCCCCTGTGCACAGGTTAACAGGTTGTGATTCCTGGGGAGACACAGGGGAAGATGGACTGCTAGTGACAGAAGTAGTGGGTACCAGGGCTGCCTGGCCCAATCTGGGGCAATCAGAATCATCCTGCAAGGCTGGGATCTGATTTTGACTAGCACCTTGAATAGGAGAGGGAAGGGGGGAAAGGCATAAAGAAACTTCCCTTCCCAATCTAGGAGAAAGGCATCCAGGGGGATTGAGCCCAACACTGGGGCCTGCAACAGAACAGTGGAAGTTGGTGATTGTCTGGGGCTGAAAAAAGATCTATCTGAGGGGTGCCCCATCTGGCAAACACTATCCCCAGTACTTGAGGATCCAGAGACCATTCGTGATGGCCCTGGGAAATCCTGCTGAGAGCATCTGCTAGGACATTGTCCTTTCCTGGAAGGTGAACTGCTATGAGGGAAGTGTTCAGGGAATAGGCCAGAGACCACAACTTCATTGCCTCGGTGCACAAGGCCGAAGACCGAGTGCCCCCTGCTTGTTGATGTACCACATTGTTGTGGTGTTGTCTGTTCTGACTTGCACCACTTTGTTCTGAACAGACACAGAAAACACTTGAAGTGCTAAAAAGACAGCTCTGAGTTCCAGCAAATTGATGTGGAGCAGAGATTCCTGGGGACCACACTCCCTGAGTGGAGAGGTCGCCATGTGGGCTCCCACCCCAGGAGGGAAGCATCTGTAGTGAGGGTCAAGGAGTGAGACAGAGGAATGAAGGGACCCCAGTCTTAAATTGCTCTGATCCTGCCACCACTGGAGGCCTGGATCAGGGTTCAGGTCACTGGGACCAACTTGGAAGGGGTCTCTTCTCTGAGACTAAAAGGCTCTCAAGTGAAACTGAATGTCCCTCATCTGAAATCTTGCTCCTTGCACTACGGCTATGGACGCAGCCATGTGCCCCAGGAGCTGCAAAAAGTGTCTTGCTGGTTGAGAGACCTGCAGAGTGAAAGAGGAGGCCAGAGCCACCAAGTTCCTTACCCTCTCTAAGGGTAGGAAGGCTCTAGCCTGTTTTGTTCAATTCTGCACCTATGAAGGTAAGCACCTGAACTGGTTCCAGAACTGATTTTGGAAGATTGAGCAAGAAGCCCAGGAGGAGAGCAGCTGCTGGGTAACTTGCAGGTGAGATCTTACCTGTTAGGAGACTGGCCTACAATGAGCCAGTCGTCCAGATGAGGAAAGACAGCAATCCTTTGCCTTCTTAAATGAGCCACTGCTACTGCCAGACATTTTGTGAATACCCTTGGGGTAGAGGTGAGGCCGAAGGGCATTGCTCTGAACTGGTAGTGACCTGAGGGCAATTCGAATCTGAGGTACTTTCGGTGGGAGCTTCTGATTAGGATGTGAAAATAGGCATCCTTGAGGTCCAGGGAGGCTAGCCAGTCCCCTGGCCTTAGAGAGGGTAAAATCATTGCCAGAGTTACCATTTTGAACTTTGGTTTCAAAAGGTGTTTATTCAGATATCTCCGGTCTAAAATTGGCCGCCATTCTCCCGTCTTTTTTGGGGTAAGGAAATATCTGGAGTACAGACCCTTGCCCTGGAGTAGGGGAGGAACCCTTTCTACAGCTCTGAGAGCCAGGAGGGTTGAGACCTCTGTTTCTAAAGTAAAGGTCTCTAAAGAGTTTGCAGGTGGAAAGACCTGATTCTCATCTTTGGGAACTTTTGAAGCTGAGAACCAGACCCTGGCTTACTACTTCCAGGACCCACTTGTCTGAAGTTAGAGACACCCAGTTCTGAACGAAGTAAGCCAACCTGCCCCCTACAGGTAAAGGAGAATCGGCCCTGGGCACCCCATCAGGGTGTCTGTTTGGCAGGTGCTTTAGGCTGAGGGGTGGGAGCAGGTCTGCCCAAGCCCCATCTGCCTCTCCCTCTGAAGAACCCCCTCTGAGCATAAGCAGAGGAGGCCTGGGTTTGGTAAAAAAAGGCCTGTGAAAAGGCCTACCTCTACCCCTGGGGGCCTGCCTCTGAGGAGTGGCTTGCCGCTCCTTAGCCTGAGCACTCTTATAGGTAGTCCTATTTTCATCCATTTTCTTCATATAATTCTCTGTCTGCTCCCCCAAACAGAGAATTTCCAACCACAGGAAAATCCATAGCCTTAGTCTGGGTATCCTGTGACAAGCTAGTACATCTGAGCCAGGCCAACCTGCGAAAAGCTACAGACATAGCCATGACTCTAGAGGATACATCATTAAAATCCACAGCAGCATGAAACTGCACCTTAGATGCCTCAATGCCATCAGCAGCCACCTGTTCCAGCTCACTAGCAAGCTGGCCAGAGGCCTGTTTGGCCAAGGCCATGACAGTGTCCCATCTAGATTTCTGATACCTTGCTACATAAGCCATGTAATTTGCTTGCCTGAGTCCCAAGGACGCTGCCATGTATTGTTTTTTAGCCATGGCATCAATCTTCCTGGAATCCTTGTCAGGAGGATGTGAAGCCAAAGAATATTAGCTTTATCACAGGCTGCAGCCTGAACCACACCAACGTGGCTGCATTGCTGTGAAAGGAATTCTGTATCAGGACCTGATAGAGTGTACCTCCTGTCCATCTTTTTGTCCACAGGAGGCACAGAATTAGGAGTTTTAAAATCTTTATTGTCTGTTTCCTAAACGATTTATGCAAGAGATAGACAATCTCCTAGACTCTGGAATATCCATCATTTCTACAAAATCAGGTTCCTCTTGTTCATCCACAGCTTCCTCCAATGGAAGCTGGAGGGTTTCAACAACTTTTGTAAAACATAAAGTGAGAGGGGACTCGGAAAGCAAAGGGGAGATTCTAAAGGTCTATCTGGGAGATGTCCAGTTCAATGGGCACACCCAGACCCTCAAAGTCACATTCATACTGTTCATAATCATCCTCCCCCTCCTCTGGTTCATAAAATTCTTCAACAACATATTCCTGAACCGGTGGAACCGACCGAACCGACCTTTTACCAGACAGTGGTGGTTCGGACGGAACCGGAGAAAGTGACTGGACAATCTGAATAGCTCTTGCTATCTCTGCAGCAGTTGGAGAAGGAATTTTGGGCTCCACACCTGTTGATTTTCTTGTTTTCTTTACTGGGACTGGCTCCTCCGAGCCAGCTTCATTTGCCAAGAAGTCTCGCCCTGGTCAGAGGGCACTCCCTCCGGTTCGGTTGGCACCGAACTGGGCTGGCCATCCGGGTCAGCGGACTTTTTGGCCTCTCGTTCCCTGAGCCTGCCAACTCTCTTATCCAGGGTGGCTGCACGGAAATTTTTACAAATCTGGCAGTCTGAACTGAGGTGGTCAAACCCCAGACAATATACACATGTGGTGTGTGGGTCAGCCTTGGCAAAGACTTCCCCACAGGCATCACAGTGTTGAAACCCAGTGGGCCGGGTTTTTCTTTTGGGTTTTTCAGACATAATGCCAGCCTAACCAAAAACTTGCCCTTTTAAACGGCAGTGCCAGGCAAGACACCCTTATCGGTTCCTAACCGTGTCACGGGTCTTGGAAAAAACCGTAATGAAATCCGTTTTTTTTAGAACCGATAAGAACCGGGAACCGCACTCTAAAACCCTTCAATTCAAGTTTTAAAACAAGCTGATCGGTTCAAAACCGAACCGATAACATTTACAAGTTCCACACAGAAAATAAACTTAAATTACTTACGATACCACAGACAGAGCTTGAACGAGCGGTTTTGCGGTTAAAATAATAATATTCTCGGTTGATTTGAACGAGAAAACACTATTTAAACGAGAAATGAACAGAGCAGTAGGAGAAATCTCCGGGCGACTGTTCAGTGAGTGAGTAAAGAATCTGACAGTTTAGGTTTGAAATAACCCAGACAGAGCTTCTCTAACCGAGCTCGCATTCCAAGTTCCATTCTTAGAGTGGGAGTTAACTCTTTCACCTCCGGAGCAGTTCTAATGGTGGGACAAACTGCAATTGTCATAATATAGCAAGACGTCATGTTGTTTGAAAAGCATGTTAGCAATGAAATTATAGCAGTTTTGGAAAGAACTGATTGGGGTTACTCGTAGAGGTACTGAATGTTTTGCCACATGTCCCAGGATACTTCCAGCTGCTGAAGGAGAATTCAAGGATGCATCTTCCTCAAATATAAGCTCAGATGCTGAGGCAGAGAATGCTGATAGAGATGGTGGTGATAGGGGGGATTAGGAATGGGATAGCCCAGGCTATGACCCACATGATGATGACAGCACTTCCAGTTCTTCTGAATCTTGTGGCAAAGAGGACAGTAGTTTAGATAATGGGGTAGGAGAGGATGCAGCTGTAAGGCATAAGAGGCAAGTGCAGAAAAAAAAAATCATATACTAAACGTAAGAATAAGAAGATGAGCATAAATGAGAACAATTCATGTCAACAAGGAAATGGCAGTGTAGAGTTTCCTCCAGGTCCCTTGACTGTACAAGAAATAGTGCCAGGCACCATGGTACAAAGCACAAAAGGTAAATCCTTAGTGTGGAATTTATTTAAGCAATAAGGCATGACCAGGGGTTAAATTAACAGTCTGTTAATCACTCCCTAGGGGTGTAATGTGGCATGAGGTGCAGCAGAGGGCTATATTGACCCTAGGAGGTGATTAACTGACTGTTAATCTAACTACTGGGAGTGCCTTATTGCTATTATAAAAAATGATTCCAAAAAAATGTGATAAAGGAATACTTTTTGAAGGTTTTTCTCATTTAGAGGGAGATTTTTAATAAAATAGTTCTTCCACCAACAGTTTAAGAATGCTGGTTCAAAATCAGAATGCGTCATTCCACACATTCAGCAGTGCTAGAGGATGGAATGCTGACAGGCAGAATCCATGTGCCATGGTGATCAGGCTGTACATGACAATATAACATGGATTAATGTAAGGTTGTTGGAATCCTAACAGCCAATCAGATTGCAGCATTTCTGGGACCCTTTTTATAATTTATATTGTCCCTGCAGACAACTCTTGAGCTGTATGCAGTCTATGCAAAAAGAGCATCAGTCGTGGTGGCAAAGCGGGAAACTTTGGAGGCAGTATAGCGCAGTGGTTTAGGGCACTGAGCTGCAAACCTGAAGACCTAGGTTTGAATCCCACAGCCCCCACTTGCATAGTGTGTGATCCTGAGCAAGTCACTTAACTTCCTTGTGCTCCTAAGTCGCACCTGGAAACAAGCTTCAGCTTAGTGTGCCTTTCCTGGTTAAACAATTTCCCCTCACTTTGGAACATCAGTAATAACGACATGCAAAGGCAAAGCACCCAATTGAGTGAGACAGGGCAAGGGACTGTGGTTGGGATGGGCAGTAGTGGAAGTGGTGGTGGTGACCATAGTGACAATGAATTGGAAGCAGGAACTGACACTGAATCACTTGATGTGTCCTTGCAGTCTTCCTAGACAGACATAGATTGTTTTCTTCTGACACCATCAAGTACTGCAAAATCCCAAAGTAGTACCCCAAGTGAAAAAGACATGAAAAACACAATCCCCCCCCAAAATTAAAAACATCTTGTGAGTCTCGCCAACTAACATTTAAAGAAAGTGTTGCGAGGACATCAAAATTTACTCACAATCATCCAACATGCCAACTGTTAAACTGAGCCACTGCAGAGCTGCTGGCCAACTGCCAACTTTGCTTCTGTTGCCCAAAAAGGTTTCCTCAAGTTCATGAACTGGATTGAACCATGGTACACCATTCCCTGTTGAACATATTTCTCGAAAAAGGCTGTTCCACAGTTGTATGACTTGGTGTGTACTGCAGTCATTAAGCAGTTGAAACTCTCTGAGGTGAAGCAGGTTCACATAACCACAGATACATGGACCAGCAAACAAACAACTGACTACATGACTGTTACAGCTCATTGGGCAAGTTTTTAGTCAGAAAGTAATAATCCCTGCTCTACCGTAAGGAGTAGGAAGCAGGCTATATTATGTGTCACCACTTCTGAGGAAAGCCACACTGCTGCAAAATCAGTTCCAGAAATGGCTGACTCCGTATTCCTTATCTCCTAGGTTTACAGTGTCAGATAATGGTGCCAACATAGTCAAAGCTGTTAGAGATGGCAACTACCAAACATACCTTGCTTTGCACAATCTTCTCATCCATAGTTTCTTAAATGAAAATAGAAATTATTAAAACCTGTCAAGTCTTGCTAGGAAAATATATGGGCATTTTAGACACACTGTGAAAGCACAAAAATCCTGAAGGGGATACAGAGGTCAAACAACTTACCATTGGGTATATTAAAGCAGGAAGTTCCAGCACACTGGAATTTAGCACTTTACATGTTAGAATGGCTTCTTGAACAGAACAAAAAGCTGTATATGACTACACCATGCAGAATCAAACAGGTAAAGTAGACATCATGCTCAGTTCCAGCAGCTGGACTCTACTTGAATCTTTGGTCATTTTATTGGAGCCATTTGAGGCCGCCACACATGATGTCAGTGTAGACAGTGCAACTCTGAGTCAAATTCTTCCTCAAATAAGATTTCTTTACATTTTCCTTACTCACATAAAGACAGACATTTGCAGTCAAAAGAAGACACCATCACTGTTATGCTGGCAGATGACCTGAGTCTCTGACTGCTGACTGATCAGAGAATAAATGCCATGTTTAAGAATTACACCTTTGTGTTGTCTACGTTGCTAGATCCCTGCTTTATGTGGAAAATTGAAACCATCCTTCCTGCAGGGAAAGACACTGTTCTTCTGCTAACCAAATGTGACATTGCCCCACCAACACCATTAACTGATGCACAGCAGTCAAACCCTGCCAAAGAATCAGAGTGCACCTCTGGCACAGAAAACAGCACACCTATAAATTCTTCACAATCATCAGTGTCATCAGCGCAGGAAAGAACATCTATAGCTACTTCCCGGGCATCCTATCTACAGGATCAGAAAGGGAAATCACTTCTGAGTTGCCTGCAACAACATGAACTAGTAACCTGTAAAGAAAGTGCAGCTGGCTCATCTGCCAGAATGGTAACCGTCTCATGCAGCACAATGATCCTGGACTACTTTGCACACCATACTGTGATTGGTCTCAAGGAAGATCCATTGCTCTATTGGAAACAAAAGAGAACAATTTGGCCAGATCTATCAAATCTTGCAATAATGTACCTCAGTTGTCCACCTTCAAGTGTATATTCAAAACGCACATTTAGTGCAGATGAAGGAATTGTCACCGACTACAGAATACTGCTAAGTCCTGTAAATGTCGAACAGCTTACAATTCTCAAAATGAATGCTGACAATTTCCCAACTGTCCCAAACACTGAATTATGCAATTCTGACCCTGTACATGAACAACAGCCTGCAAACAGTCATACTGAATATGATGACTAGGTTGTGTACGAAACAAATAGAACCATCACCACTGCCTCCATGCCAAGCACATGTGCCACACTACTCTTAGTTTTCTTTAGTCAATCATCAGTTTTATATTCTGTTACTTTGATGCCAACCATGGGTATAATTTTTGGAAACAGCAGCAGGCTCAATCAGAGCAGCTGCACCTCTCATACCTACCTCAGCAATTGGGAACAGGAGCAGGATCACTCAGCAGCTGCACCTCTTGTACCTGCTTCAGCAATGCCCGACAACAGTAGGCTCATTCACAGCAGCTGCACCTCTCATACCTGCTTCAGTAATACCCACCACAGGTATAATTTTTGGAAACAGCAGCAGGCTCAATAAGAGCAGTTGCCTTCCCATACCTGCTTCAGCAATGCCCGCCATAGGTACACTTTAGGCTTACTCACAGCAGTAGCAGCTGCGCCTTTCGTACCTGCCTCAGCAATGCCCGTCATGGGTATAATTTTTGGAAACAGCAGGAGGCTCGCTAAGAGCAGCTGCACTTCTCATACATGCCTCAGCAATGCCCCCATGGGTATAATGGATCAGGGCACCCAACAAACAGTGTAAAAGTTAAAAAAAAAAAAAAAAAAGTATTTCACATGATTTTTGTTATGGTCAGGGTTAGGTAATCGGGTACTAGAATGAGTTGGTTAATAACTACATGGACCAACCCAACTACTCGGTTTTCATCTGGGCATTTTTAGGGTACTTTAGAAGTACCTGCGGGTAGTCTTGAGGGTCAGGTATTTTAGTATCTGCCCATCCCTATTTACGACATCACAGTCTGTTGTCATGGTGAGCACTATAACGTCATAAACAAAGGCACTATGAGGTAAATAGCGTAGAGGCAAATGTTTTCTATACAGACTTTTTAGATGGACTATCTAGACGTGCTGTGAATCTTGGAAAGGAACATTAAAAATGAAAAAATGTATTCTCTACTAAATGGTAACAGCTAAAACATTTATGAAAGTACATGCTGAAGTGCAGAGTTGCTTTTTAACTAAATGTGTATGTACTGTATAGTGCTTCAAGCCCTCCCGATGAGGTGCAACGTTAAATAAAATTTGCTTGCTTGCTATGGTGGCTGTGGCACTGCACTTGGAAAAGCTCTATGTCTATGGTTCAGTTAAGGATATGGAGTACCCAGCCAGGGGGTTACAAGGGGACACAGTGGGAACCGAGATATATGAATGCAATTTTTCCATACCTTGTCAGAGTAGAGCGTCTCAGTCCCCTGCGTTTCCCCACCACCACTGTGATAGGGTGACGGGCATGCTCATGCCAGAATGTTAGCTTCAATGTGTTGGGAGTTGACATAGCATAACAGGAAGAAGCAGGCGTGCTATCAAGGCACGGCATTTTTTTTTTTTTTTTAAACACCCATTTCTATTACGTTTCTTTCACAAGGTAGAGGGCTGCCAAGGGGAAGGATTTATTTATTTAACTTTGGTGACTGGGTAAGTACACTGGCATGAAAAGCCTTTTTCAGGCATGACCTGGGTACAGTAGCGCAGGTGAGAGCACAGATACATAATACAATAGATATAGCATTATTTACAGTATACATTTACATTGCAAAGTATTTACAAAGGTATTCATTTACATTGCAAAGTGTTTGCAAAGGTGAAACAGTAACCATATGTAAACTATGTCCAGATATACAATAGCTACCAATCTAATGGGGGGTTGTAAAACAAAGGTACAGAGAAAGAGGAGATGTGAACTGTATAGGGGAGGGGTAGTTAGGAGATGACACTAGGGAAAGGATAGGGGGTGCAGGTGTGCACAGATAGGGAGAGCAAAATTAGGAAACTACATTAGCACAATAGGGAGAGCAAATAGGAGTAGACTGGGGGTGGATGAGGGGAGGGAAATTAGTGAAAGTACTGATATATGATAGATGAGGAGTAATGGGATTTCAGCAGTTTTATGAAGGTAGGGAGAGTGTGGGTTTTCCTGATGGGAGGGGGTACTGAGTTCCATATAAAGGCAGCACAGAAATAAAAGGACCGTTGACTCATGTCCAATGTTGGTGCGAAACAGCAGGACAACAATATTGTTGTTAGAGGCAGAATGAGAGTTGGGGAGATCGACGAGAGCGATCTGCCTAGCTAGGTAACGAAGTGTGCCTGTATGCAAAGTTTTGTTGATGAGGGAGGCTTGGACTAAATTGGCAGAAGTGATGGGTACTGCAGTGGCAGCCGGAAACAAATTTAGCAATATTATAAATATAAGGTGTATTTTTTTTGTAGAACAAATTTACCGGCAGCGTCAATGACGACTGATCCATAGTCGAGTGAGGGGAGAAGATCTGCCTGGGTGACTCTGACCATAGTGTCAGGAAATGGCGGACTCTGTAGAACGAATCCAACTTCTGGTGAAAAAGGGTGGTTGTGTGCTGGAGATGAGTTTCAAAAGAGAGAGAGGAGTCGAGGTATATCTCAAGGTACTTAAAGGAGAGGGTCTTTTCAAGGCAGGAGCCATTTCCAGCACTGACACCAAACAATGGACATAGCTTATTAAGGTTTTGCCTAGTCCTACACACCAGGGATTGTGTTTTCGGGAGATTTAGTACCATTTTTGTCTTGAGTGAACCATGCTTGGAGCCTAGCATAGCGTTACTGAGTAACTGGTTAATGGAGGTGATATTGTCACTGTGGGTGTAGAGGACGGCATCATCAGCATAAAGGAGTGTATACACTAGTTTGCAGACTGTAGGAAGGTAATTCATGAAAACTGAAAACAAGAGCGGCCCTAGAATAGAGCCATGGGGCACTCCACTTGAGATAAAATTAATCCCGGAGAGGGTATTACCGATTTTGACTGCTTGTTTTTGATGATGTAGGCAGTCTTCAAGCCAGGCAAGAGTAGGGGGTCTGAGGCCAAGTGCCAGTAATTTGGAAATCAGTATTTTGTGGTCAACAAGGTCAAAGGCCTTAGTCAGATCTACGAATACAGCACCAGTAACATGTCCCTCATCCATTGATTGGCAAATGGCATCAGTGAAAGTAATTAGGGCAGTGTCTATGCTGTGACCTTTTCGAAAACGATGCTGCTCCAGGCAGGTGAGGTCATGCAGCTGCAAATATTCAACCAACTGGTGGTGGTCATTATTTTTTCTTGCAACTTGGCTAGAGCAGAGAGAACTGAGATTGGGCGGTAATTTTTGAGGGAGGTCTTTTGGCCCTTCCTATGCAGAGGGATAACCGCAGATGTTTTCCAGAGGTCGGACACTGTGCTGGATGAGAAGAATAGGTTGAAGATTTTGGAAATAGGAAATGCTACTTGGGAGGCAGTGAGTTTAAGGAATCTAAGGATAAGACCATCCGGTCCAGCAGATTTGTCAATTTTAAGGGTGAGCAGTAACTTACAGACTTCCTGGCATGTGACCCTTTTAATGCAAAAAAGTTGCCGCTTAGGGTCATTTTGGATCTTACTGGTGCCAGGATCAATGTGTACAGCAGGTCCCAGAAAAAGTCATTGGAAGAGCGTGACAATTTTAGAAGGGATTAGCGGGTGCCGTTCAGGTCAATGGACATTGTTGTGGGATGGGAACAGTCATTTAGCAGGGTGTTGACTGCCTGCCAGAACCTTTTTGGGGTTGTTCAGTTTCTGTGACTGTAGGGATTTTAAGTACTGGCTTTTGGTTCTATGGATTAATTGCTTACACTTGTTCCTTAGGTACCTACAGTATATGTGTTCCAGTCAGAGATGCAGTTTGTTTCTTTGTACTTAGCCCAGGATTCCTCTCTTTTGCACATGAGAACAAAGATGTCACTCATGAGCTAGGGGAATTTTTTTTTTATTTAACTCTACGAGTGTGGAAGGGGGCATGCTTATCAAATACTGACAAGAAAGCCTTAATAAAGAACTTGAGGGCACTGTTGTCAGGGGCTTTGTCGAGGTATGACCAGCCAATGTAGAACAGATCAGATAGAAAGGAGTCAGTGTTGAAATTGGAGCAGTTTCTACAGGAGATAAGCCTGGGGGGGTGGATTTTTGCGAGCACTATTATGCCACTGGCAGTAAGTGGCTAGGTGGTCGCTGATTGAGTCACTTAGGACTCCCGAGACCAGGATTCTTTCAGTTTTATTTACCAGAATCCAGTCTAGTAAAGTGTGGTTACAAGTTCTGTGGTTCAGTCTAGTTAGGGTATGTATGAGTTGCTGTAACTGTCCTGAGTTGAGTGCGTCCTTATATGCAGATACATTATCAAGCCAGTTTAGATTCAGGTCTCCAAGTGCTGGATCATGAGAATCTCGACAGTTCCAACGCAGTTCCAGTGTCTGAGTGCAGGGGATTCTCTGTTTTATTTTTTTGGAGCTGGTCTCCGAAACATTGAATTGTAAGCTGATGCTATTCTGATGCTGTTGTAAATGGTAAATTCAGCACATACCATGGCTACTAGTAAGGTGTGTTCTTTTCCCCATCTGTGACTGCAGATCTGATGCTACTTGTTTGGTGAGCTTAAGTATAAATTGCTGTTTTGCACAACCATTTGTGTTGCACTAACTGAAGACTAAAACTACACTGCACTGGCGAGACTGTTCCTTGTCTGACTTTGAATAGTGCTGATCCCCTCTACTGAGTAGAGCAATTTTGTGATACATGTTTAGATGTACTCTTGGATAAGGTGCACTTTTGCATCCATAAGAGCTACCAATGTTGCGACTTCATTAATAAGCCCTTTACTTTGGCTCCATGTTGTTATGACTCATTTGCTGCCCTCAGTGGTCCAGGGCATCTGTTAGGGCTTGCGGTGAGACACTGTTGCAGGTGGAATGTTGACATGGCCCCAGTCAAACCCACAGCACTTGAGGAGGTGAGCAGTAAGTCAGGTGTCTGTGACTGCTCTCTTGGACCTCCACTACACTGGGACCTGAAGTCAAGTCAACCTCCCCCCATCAACAAAGACTCCTGCCTCAGCAGAGCTTTTCTTGGTCCACATTGCCTCCTGCTCCTTCTACAGCCCTGGTGGTGGTGGGACAGCGGCTGGTTTGAGGGAATCAGTGAATCAAGCAGTGAGTCCACTGAGTATCAGGGCCATACTGTTGGCAACATAACTGCAGATGACAGATCTGGTGTCATCCACTTTACTGCAACCACTCTGGAGCAGGCAAGAGACCCAGAGATTAGAACCCCATTCCTTCTAGTTGGGCACTGTGAGAAACAGACACAACTTTAAGAGTTAGGCGATGCATTACTGAGAGTCCCAATCCAGGGAACCACAGACACCATCCACAGCCATGTCCAAATATCTTTGAGAGGCAGGGCCAGGCCCCCGCCTAGGCGCACACACACAGAAAGACACACATACATATATAGGCAGCCAGTTCCCTCAGTCTCTGCCACTTTCACCACTAAGCCCACCTTGGTCAAGCAGTATGGTGCATCACATCAATCAGGAACTCCATCTTAGGCAAAACCTGCCTGCTGTGCCAGTATGTGTTTCATGACTTGCTAACTTAAACAATCACTGCACTGAACATGAAAGTAAGTTTTCCCCACTAGAAGCTGTTTTTAAAATACTGATTCCAGTTCAATTATTGTTCAACTTATACAGGCCTGTTAGTAATCTCTGAGTTTTTTTCATTTACACTCTGTGTCAAGCAGCAATTTAGAACTGTATGATGTAGCACATGTCCCTCTCAACCACAGAGTTTTATATTAGAACATGGATGCATTGTGCCAACAATGAAAGAGCAAAGCAAATGACATAAACCACATCATGCATTTCTAAAATGGAACTACCTGTGTATAAATCACGAACACTCACTAGGATAGATAAGGCTGCAGAGATGGAACGGTAATAGTATAGGAACCAGTATTTAAAAATCAGTTTCTACAGAGGAAAAAATAACTTACAGTTTCAGCGCAGTTCTCTTTTATCTAGTCTGTTTCTGTCTGACTCAGGATGGGGCTGGAAATCTGCAGTTAACTGCTGCTGCAGGAAAAATCTTCAGAGACTAGGACAAAGCAGTGAGTAAGCTGTTTTGGTGATGCAGGGAGCTCTGTGTGTAGAGCTGAGAACTCAGCTGTAGGCCATGTTTAACCCAAGCCTCTGTTAGTAAAACAAAGAGCACTTTAGGTGCTGTACATGGCTCTGTGGGGTGCTACAGGGTTCTCTTTGCTGCACATTCAGTTTGATCTCAACTCCAAAAGGTCAACCCCCACCCACCCCACCCCCGCTGTTTGAGTGGATGAGAACACCCACGAACTTCCGCTGTTTTGAGCAATCTTTGTTTTGCTCAGTTTGCTTTGTTTAAACTGCATCACACTGTCTGACAGACTGGCACCTACTCTCCCTCTCTCTCATTCCTGGTCAGCTGCTCGATGCTCTGCCAGTGGCGTCACTAGGCCAGGGATAAGACAGGAGAAAGCATTTATTTATTTATGTCTTTGATCACCAGGTAAGTGCACTGATCCAAGGGACTGTTTTCAGGCATGACCTGGGCCACAGAGTGGCAAAGATTACACAGCAATACAGTCAAACAGGCAGCGATTAAACCAACAATACAGGAGTCAACACCAGTTGCACATCCTGAGGTCATCAGGCCTAAGTACAGAGTACCAAAAGTTGTGAGAACAGTCAGTGAACATAATAAGGCCACCCCACCCATTCCCCTAGTGTCAAGATGTGATCCCCAGAGATACAGAGACAATGGAACAAGCAGCAGGGCAGCAGAAGGCGAGAGAAGGAAAGGGAGAAGTTGCCCAATAAGGGAGGCTAGAGGTAGGGGAAAGGAGAGGGGTCAGAGTCAGGAGAGTCAAGAAGACTGCGGTGAAAGTATCAAGGAATAGGGATAAGGGAGGTCCCACTAGGAGGGGGGGGGGGAGGGGAGGGCTACCCTGGTGAACAGTGACAACTGGCCTTCCCCAGAAGCCAGGCTTTGAGGTTGGATTTAAAGACCAGGTGAATGTTGGACGAATGCAGTGGTCCAGAAATGCCATTCCACAGAAGGAGAGCAGCTACTGACAGAGCTATCCCACCTCTTAGGTAGCACGCACGGTAACCTTTACGGAGGTGCTGCCTGTCTATGGCATGGTGAGGCTAGAGTACTCTGCACCATGCAGTTCAATGAATGGTTGAAAAAATGGTACAAAGCATAGGGTTTTGGTTTCATTGGGGACTGGGGGTCTACCTGGAGGGATGCAGGCCTATGCTGGCACAATGGTCTGCATCTTATTTATTTACTGAATTTTATTGACCAGGTAGGCCCACTTGAGACTAGAAGTCCCTTTTTCAGGGGTAACTGGGGAAGGGGGATACAGATGGTAACCAACTGAAATTGAACCAGATTAAGCTGTTGGTGGTATTTTTAGTGAATAGGGGAAATCTGGCAAGGACACTGGGGAAATTCCCCTAGTCGTCGGTTGGGGGAGCTGCTGTTCCGTTCTTGGATGGCCAGTGTGTCTGAGCAAGGGAGCTGCGAGGATGCTGGTGGGGTAGAGGAGAGGGTCCCCTCCAAACACATGGTGATCATGGAACCTGCTTGGTCAGGACAGTGAGCATGCTGTCATGGAGTACCCTTTACAATTGACAAGGTTTCTGTTCCAATTTGTGTGAGTTACTACTGCAGATCTTGAAGGGTCTGCCGTGGTGCAGGAATCCCCTGTTCGAGTTTCTATGGCAGCAGAGCTGCAACAAGTCTTGAGGGAGGAGGAGCGCTGGTATTTGGCTAGACGCCTCTAGCTGGAAACCGCATTTTGCAGCGGTAAAGAAAATGAGTCAGAGTTTTTAATGGCTCCTGCGTTTAGCAGAGCAACAATGGCAGCCGTGAGCGCTGGAACTGAGGATGGGACAGGACTGATTGCGCATATGGGTACAGGACAAAAGGATACTCCTCTCCCAACAGGTACTGCAAACTGAGGTTGTAAAGACACCAGTGAGTATTTCTACAGATGCTGGCTGTAGCCAGACTACTGAAACATCGCTTCTGGTTAAGGAGACTGTTATAACAGAGACTATATGTTGTACTAATGGACAGGTTGCCAATGGTGGGGGAGAGAGATGTCTGGGGGGCTTGCCCCACCCAAGTTTACTACAGGTGTGACGAGTGGTCCCAAGAAACAGGACACCAAGAAACAGGGAGGAGGTAAAGCTTCTAAATATGGCAACAGCTCTTGTAAAGAGTCCTTTTTGGATGCTAGAAGGGGCACTGCTGCCACTTCCTTATCTCCAGAAGCATCCCACCCTTGGGTTTGTGAGGCTCTTGAACAGGCTGGGTGGTCTCGATCCCCTGATGGGATGACATGGTAAGCTAATTTTCAGCCTGATACTGCTGGTGTTGCTCCATCTGTACAGACTTCATCTAGTGCTGTTCCCCCAGGATCTGATATCCCTGATTCTGATGTACCTCTTCCACTAGGCCAAACTACCGGGCATGAATCAGCCTCTAGTTCACTTCCTACTGCCCCCCATATATGACGCATCACATTAGAATGTTGGAAGATTCTGGGGTCATTCCTAATACGAGTATTCCTTTGGCGCCTATGGAATTGGGAGCTACTAGAGAGGGATATGATCCTCTTCTGACCACAGTACCCGAGGCTGAGGATGGGGTGCATCCCCTGGGCCTGTCTCTCCGATACCTGCACCTCTGCCCAATGTTTGGGCCTCCAACGTTAGGAAAAAGTTGTTTCCAGCAGCCACTCATCTGGCTTCAGAGCCTGCTAAACGGCGCAATGCTGTTCGGTTAAAGTACAGGGGTTGCTCCTCTGACTTACTGAATCGCCACTATGTGGGGCGAACATTGGTCAAAGACAGCATGAAGTTTTTTGCATATGAGGTGTACGCCCTGTTACACATGCCTGGAGATTCTTTGTTTGACATTAGTTTTAAACATCCAGCTGGACTGGAGAGATTTTGGAAACAGTACCAGTGTTTGAAGAACACACCACTTTGGAGAACTTTTGTTGCCATTCCTTTAACTAGACCTGCCTTTAAGCATGTGACTGTCCTTTTCAGAAATGAGGGAGTCAATGTAGCAGATATTACCTTTTGGCTTAAACAATAATGCACTGCTATGGGCTACCCGGAGTGGATACTGGATGACGAGCACTTCTGGACAGGAGGTTGGAAATTCAAAGTGACACTGAATCAACTTAACAATGAAACTCAACATTTGGCGAATTATTTTTTTCTGGGGAGGGACAGGGGCATGTTTTTTTATCCAGGCCAGCCCTGGGCCTGTTACCAATGTGGTGACACAGGGCATTTAAGTAATGCCTGTGAGAAACAGAAGTGTGGTTTATGTGGGATGTTAGGATGTATTAGTGTCCAATGTCCCAAACCCAATGAGGTGCAACTTGTGTGAGGAGCATGGTCACATGTTCCAAACCGGCTCCTGAATGTTTCACAATAGTTTGGATCAGAGTCTCCATGTTGAACAGAATCTATATGTCACCGTAGCACAGGAGGACAGACTGAAGCTAATCACAGACCCAAGACTGTCCCTCTGCACCAAGAACATCAGTTGGACAGCCCCCCCCCCATCCACTGCTTCAGCTGCAGCCCTTATTCCAGTAGTTCTGTGTGTGCAGATCCCATATCCGTCAGGCCTCTGAGTATGGATGCCCCTGAGGTGCCTAACGAGATCCAAGAACCAGTCCTGGATAATATACCTGCTGGGGTAACGGAGTCCTCCATTACTTCCATGAGACAGGTGATGCCCCTTCCCCCCAAATTTGCTGTGGGGACTGGGTTCAAGATGGTTACTAGATCTAAGTCCTCAATACATCCTTTGTACCTCCTAAACCTCCTGCAACACCAGATCTTGTGGTGGTCCACAATCAATATGCAGTCCTACAAGACTTGGACTGGGCAGCTTCGGAGAATGAATCTGATGCATCTTCAGTGGCCTCATCCCAGGCAGAACAAGTCATGGATTGTACAAATGCTGGTTCTCCTAAACCAATGAAACGGAAGTGAAAAGGCGCCATTAAACTTAATGTTTTTTTCCCCTTCTCTTAGCATTATGTGACCTTTTTCCTTTTCATTTCTTATGGCTGTGTTTCAGTTACTACTTGCAATGTTAATAGCATTAAGGCTGAAAACTGGAGATAGGTTACTTTTTCTATTTCAAAGGATCTTGGATGTGTAGTTAATTTTGTACAAGATACTAGACTGCATACTACTCATGAGATTAATCAAGCAAAATCAGACTGGCAGTGGGGTCCCTCTTTGTGGTCAGTGGATAAGGAGCAGTGCTCAAGCCTGGGTTTCTTGTTTATTGGACAGGGCATTCAAGTGTCGAAAATCACAGATGTTTGCCCAGGGTGGGCAATGGTGGTAGATGCTGTGATAAATGAACAACCCATTCGCTTGATCAATATATATGCTCCACAACTGAAGCCACACAGGACCAAACTAATGCATTTATCGGAGCCCTTTCTGCACTTCTCTAAATTGACCTCTGGTTTGGGGGGGGGGATTTTAACTGTGGACTGGCTAAGAGGGATTGGGGAAGGAAAACTGATAAAATACATTGTGGCACTAATTTGTTGAATACAATACTACTGCTCCAACAACGCTCTCCGAGCCGCACTCCCCCCCACACCCACTCCTCCACCCTGGCTCTCCCCTTCCGTCTGCTCCCTAGTCCCCACTCCCCTCTTACACCCCTCTCTCCTTTACATCTCTCCCCACTAACCTCCATCCTGTCTATTTACTCTGCACTTGCATTGGAACCAACTGTACCTGTTTTGATACTTGCTTGAACTTGTATTATCTGTTGTCTTCTGTGCCACTGTCTGTCCTTCATGTGACGAGGTACCTTTGTAAATGAGCCTCTGGCTCAAAGGTTGTTAAACTGATTTTCAAATAAATAAATAAATAAATAAATAAATTAACAAACATAGATCAGGATATAAAGATGTGTACGACATTCTTGGTGAAACCCCTAGCCACACCTTTTATAAAGTGTCTATTTCTTCATGAATTGATTTTTGGTTTGCCCCAGAATGTACCCCTATTTCCCAAGTTTCAGTTATCCCTCTGGAAACCACGGATCATGTGGCAATAAAGCCTTCCATTGATATGACTGAACACGATCGGGTAGGTAGGGGTAATTGGCATATGAATACGTCCTTATTGCAAGATGCACAGGTACAGGTGGATATTAAGGACTTTTTCAGTGCTCGATTATCTGTTCAGATTTTATACAATGACCTTCTTGACTGGTGGGAGGACACAAAAGGTGACCTTAAGCAGTTTATGGTGTAAATTTCACAGGCTGCAGTTAAGTCCATATATTACCAATATTTAAAATGGAGAGCTAAATTTTTACAGCTCCTTACACAAATGAGGGACGAAGGGGTAGACCTCACTGCACAGCTTCAGGAGGTTAAAACTCAAATATTTTCCTATCAATATGATAGGGAATGATCGCTTCAACTAGAACAGAAATTTGGGATGCAGGGGTCTAGGTTGCATGTCATCCCCTTTGATAGTCATGCTGAAAGACTCAAACATAGAACTGCAGTTGCTTTAAAAAAACCTGATGGCTCTGGGACTTTGGATCTAAATTCTTTGCGGGCAGTTGTTCACAAACATGTAGAGACCAAATTTCAAGGGAACACTGGGGTTAAGGTTCCCAACACCTTTCTTCCCCATATCAACACCCCCTCCCACCATATTGTCATCTTCTGACCTCCACTTTTTGACTAGTCCCTTTTCTATGCAGAATACTATCCCAGCGAAAAAGTCCCTATAATGTAACACTGCGCCTGGCTTAGACGGTATCCCTAATGATTGCTATAAACAATTTACTGATATTCTTGCTCCTATTTTGACTGAGTTGTTCAACAAAATAGCTAGTAAGGGTAAAAATAAGTACTAGTATGCAGGAAAGGTTTGTTTTTTTTCCTTTATAAGAAAGGAGATCCATTGGACATAAATAATTGGAGGTCTTTGAGTGTCCTTAATTTAGACTACAAAATTCTGGCAAAGATTATCAATAGCCGGTTGGCAAAAGTGGCACAATCTCTGATTTTAGATTCGCAGACATGTGCTATTCCTACCCGTAACATTACACAGAATTATGAGGAACCATTTTTTACAGTTCCCCCACAGGTACAGGTTAAATACATTTTGAATGCCATGCTTGACAAACATATTCCCAGCAAGATAACGGATGTCTTGTGGCTTTGCAGGCATGATAAACTGAATGTCCAGGCAAACCACAAATACAAAGGTCTGGAGGATAGGATGTGTCTGAATGTACAATGTCACAGTCAAGTGGAAACTATGCAGCATTTGTTTTTTGACTGCGCCTTTATCCAACCATTGTGGCAAACACTTGACAATATGTGGAATACTATCATTTTTTCCAACATAACATACGAGATACACATTTTGGGACAGCTTACTTCAAGATGGCTGAAATGGAACAGGAGAACTGTTTATGTCCTTTTTGCTTGTATTAAATGGGTAATATGGCAGAACTGTTGCCAACATTTTTTACGAGGTGCTGATGTTTCCTTACAGGATGTTATTTTTACAATACAAGCACAGCTGGATGGACTCTATCTGATGGAACTTGATACATTGGGGAAAGACGTTTGTAAGCAATTATGGAAAGGTGTTGAGTGGGTTGGTTAAGTGGTTCTTATTGTTTTCTGTTAGGTTTTATTATTTTTCTTACCAATCTAGTAAGTTCATGATGCTTAGTGTTGTAATGTTTTTCTTCCTTTTTCCTTCTATGTGAAATAAACACATCTTGTATTTTTTGTTTTTGTCTTATTAAAATATTCCCCTACTCTTTTCGAGAAGCGCCATGGGATCTTTAACATCTACCTGAACAATCCCAGAACAGGCAGACGGGACCTCAGTTTAACGTCTCATCCGAAAGACAGCACCTCAGGAGTGCAGCACCCTGCTCATGCTGCACTACAGAGTCCATACTGGAATTCAACCCAAGCGCCTGGTGTGGGGATAGAACCCACAGCCTTCTGATCTCCCAGCCTCAGAGGCGAGTATGCAATCTGCTGAGCCACTGACACCGACATCTGGCATCCTGGCATCTGTCCAGGAGGGGAACTAGCTCCTAGGTGATAGGTTTAATTGCTTCATTGACAAGCTTTTAAACTAGCTAAGGGGGGAGGCGCTGATATGAAGCAGGAAATTATAAGCCTCCCCCCACAAAACAGGGTAGCTAATGAGGTAAACACCAAGGTACAGAGGTCGATAGGGAGCAGGACAGGGGTTAATGGAGAAAAACGCAAAGGCAGTAAGGGCAGGGATGGGGCAAAGAAGGGTAAGGCCATCATAAAGTGGAGGGCAATGAGTACCAATGCCCGTAGTCTGGGTAACAAGCTTCCTGAGCTAGCGGCCTTGATGGAAGAGGGACACCTGGATATTGTGGCAGTCACAGAAACATGGTACATGGAGAACCATGACTGGGATGTCAACATACCAGGGTACACAATCTACAGGAAGGACAGGGAGGGTAGAACAGGAGGAGGAGTAGCTCTCTGTGTAAGTGAAGGGATCAAAGCAACGGAACTAAAGGGTAAACAGGGAGGAGAGGAGGCACTGTGGGTGAACTTGGAGACATGTAGTGGCACCACAATCTGCACTGGGGCTGTACACAGACCCCCATCTCAGGTGGAGGAAATGGACAAGCAAATGATGGAAGGCATCCTCAGAATGGCAGAAAAAGGGAAGATATTGTTGATGGGGGACCTGAATATGCCAGATGTTAACTGGAGCACATTTACTGCAATCACATCCAAGAGCAGGGCCATTCTCGATGCCCTACAGGGGGCATGCCTCAGACAGCTAATGTTGGAACCCACTCAGGAGGAAGCAGTCTTGGACCTGGTACTCTCAAACAGGGATGGAGAGAGGCTCACAGATTTAGAAGTGGGTAGCTATTTGGGAACAAGCGACCACCACACAGTGTGGTTCACGATAAACACAACCGTGGAGTCAAGCCATACAAAAGTGAGGGTACTAGACTTTAGAATGGCTGACTCTAGCAAAATGGGGGGGTGCCTAGGGAATGCACTAGCAAATGGGCAGGAAGCAGGGTTGGAAGAACAATGGGGAAAATTCAAAACTGCCATCATAGAGGCAAAAAGCCTTTGTGTTAAGCGAATAAAGAAAACAAAATGAAGTAAAAAAAAACAAACTACATTTCTCAAAAGAGGTGGCAAGGAAGGTGGGGGAGAAAAAGATAGTATTCAGGAAGTATAAGGAATCACAGAAGGAGCAGGACAGAGAGTTGAATCAATTCGCTAAAATATCACAAACAGCTTTATCTGGTTCAAAGGCAGTTGGCATTCATCTGTAGCCCCCTTCCCTAGGTCATGCCTGAAAATAGGCAAGAATTTGTCTAGTGCACTTACCCGGTCAACAAAAAAACTAAATAAATAAAAAATTAAAGCAGAGGGAAGCGGGGAAGGCAGTCAGGATAGCAAAGGCCCAAACTGAGGAAAAGCTAGCCAGTTCAGTTAAGAAGGGGGATAAAACCTTTTAAAGATGCATTTGGGAGCGCAGAAAGACCAGGGGAGGGATAGTGAGGCTTAATAAAGGGGAGAGAAGATGGGCAGAGAGTGACAGTGAAAAGGCAGAGATACTGAATGAATACTTTTGCTCAGTATTCACAAAAGAATAAGAGGGGGAGGTACCTAAACCAAACAACAGAAGCACTCTGGGCAGGGGGTCGATACCAGTCCATTCACAGAAGAAAGGGTCCTGAAAGAACTTAAAACTCAATGTGCACAAAGCAATGGAACCTGACGGGATTCACCCCAGAATCCTAAAATAACTACGGGGAGACCTAGTGACACCACTGACTGACCTTTTTGACAAATCATTTATTTATGTTTTTATTTATTAGATAATTGGTTAACAGACCTTTGGGAGGATGGTGTGGTACCTGAGGACTGGAGGAAGGCGGATGTGATCCCCCTTCACAAGAGTGGGAGCAAGGCAGAGGCAGAAAACTACAGACCTGTTTGACCGTAGTTGTACGGAAAATGATAGAATCACTTCAGAAAGAAAGAACTGTCGAGTACCTAGACGCCAGCGGGGCACAGGACCCAAGGCAACATGGATTCACAGCGGGACGGTCATGTCAGACGAATCTAATAGATTTCTTTGACTGGGTGACCAAAGTAGTAGACCAGGAAGGGGCTGTAAATATGGCCTATGTAGACTTTAACAAGGCATTTGACATAGTCCAACACAAAAGATTAATAAACAAGTTAGCAAGCCTGGGAATGGGTCCCAGGGTGGTAGCCTGGGTAACAAATTGGCTGGACAACAGGATGCAGAGGGTAATGGTAAACAGGACACACTCTAGGGAAAGGGGAGTTACTAGTATTTATTTATTGAAATGTTTCACCAGGAAAGGTGCGCTGAGCAAACAAGTTGCTCGTCTCATGGCATGTCCTGGGGGAAGGGGAGTTGGGATAGTGCAAAAAGTACATCAAACCAGAACATCACAGGGTTACACAGTAGGTACAACAGCAAAATCAGTGATAATACAAAATAGTACATTTCCAAAACACAAAGTAGAACCAAACAATACCAACATGAGCCATAATAAAAGCATCCATAGATGTGGGGAAACAGCACAGGTCGGAGACCAGACTTACAATGAAATAACAGAATAGGAGAAGGAAACTAGAAATGAGGGTGTACAAAAAGTGCATATTCCCAAGCAGCTAGGTGGCTATTTGTGGCCAACAATGTTTGGGGGCAGGAAAGTGTATAAAGAGCTTAGGAGGGAGCAGGTGACAGTGAATGCAACTTCTGCTTCTAGATGGGCTTAATGCAATGAGGATAGCTAATGACCACCGGAGGTAGTCAAACTGCACACACAGTTTGTAGAAAGGTAATTTATTGAGGCCGATGATAGCGAACCTAAGGCTGAACAGTGTCGGATTTGAGGGGGGAGCGAGGTTTCATAATTTCAGTAGCTGATAGGAGAAGGCATCTTGTCCAGAAGTAGTGGAGCAGCGAGGGATTCACAGAGTCCTCAAGTCACAGGATCTTAAAGAGTATTGGAAGGGAGGAGGGTTGGATATGGAAAAGGAGATACACGAAGGAAGTGAGCCAAGCCAAAACTTAGAGATGAATTTGGCGCCATGGAACGTGCGTCTGTTAGCAAGAGACAGGAAATTCAGAGATCGGTAGAGACCACAGTTGTGAGTAAGAGAAAGGGCATCGAGGGCAAAGTGGCAGAAGGAGTTGAACAGCGTGTCCAGTCTAGCTAGGGAGGACTGTGGGGCAGCACTGTAGACTATGTCGCAGTAGTCAAATATGAGTAGGATCATCTTCTGTACCAACTCACGCCTGGCCATACGTGGGATGCATGTATGGTTTCTGTATAGCGCACCAAGTTTGGACTGCAGTTTTTCAGAATGGCTGCAATGTGTACAGAGAAGCGGAGGTACTGGTTGAGCCAGACACCAAAGTACCTGAACGAGGAGGTGTCCTCTAATACAGTCCCATCAAGGGTGTGGAAGGTGGGCAAATAGTTGAGCCTAGCAAGTCTCTACCTAGTGCCAAAGGTCATGGAGACAGTCTTCTTGGCATTTAGGAAAAACTGATGATAACTACGCCATCATTGGACATTAGTGAAGTCAAACTGAAGCCTGGTAGTGACATTGGAGATGGATTTGCCCATTGTAAAGATAATTGTGTCAGCTGCATACATATGTATGCAAGCTGACGTGCAAACCTGGGGGAGGTCATTTAGGAAGATGGAGAAAAGAAGTGGGCCAAACACCGAGCCCTGAGGGACACCAATGCTTATGGGTAGGAGAGGTGAGGTGGCTTCAGCAATACGGACTGATTGTGACCTGCTAGTCAGGGAGACATTGAACCAGTTTGTGGCAGCAGGGGAGAGACCAGCATATGTGAGACTGCTAAGAAGTAGTGGATGTGATACTGTGTCGAAGGCTTTGGCCAAGTCGACAAAGATGGCAGAATTAATATGGCCACTATCCATTCCAGTGGAGATAGTGTCAGTCAACCTTAGTAGGGAGGTGGAGGAGGAATGTTTTTTTCCTAAAACCAGACTGGAAAGGAGTGAGGAAGGAGGAGAGTTGCTCAAGGACAAGATGCTCTTGTAATTTAGCTAAGGTAGGAAAGACAGACAGATTGATCGATAGTTGCCAGGGGAGGAGGAGTCACCACCCTTAGGCAGAGGGAGCACCACAGTGTGCTTCCACACTGAAGGAACAGCTGCAGACGAGAAGGACAGCTTTAGTATGAGAGACAGAGGGTAGGCGACAGCTGGAGCAGACAGTGATAGGAGTTTAGGGTCCAGGCCGTCAGGCGAGGAGCCTTTTGAGGGATTAATAGTGAGGAGAGCCTGCAAGGTGTCTGTAGGAGTTATTGGTGAGAAGGAGAAGGTGGCAGAAGATGTGTGAATTGGAGACAGAGAGGAGTCTAGGGTGGGGGAGTAGGAGGTGGTCAGAGGGGTGGCAACTGTGGATGAAGATGGGTGTGGTAGGATAAGGGGAGAGGAAGAGGAGTGGGTGGGGTTGACAGGAGGATGAGGCGCAGGTCGTAAAGTGTGCGTTAAAGCATTCGGCAACAGCCATAGGTTCTGAGATTAAGGCGAGGTTTTGCTTAAGTATGGGGGTGGGGGTTTAAAAACAAGGGAGAGCAGGGAGTGTACTACCTTCCAGAACTTGGATGGGTTGTTAGTGTTGGCTTGAAAATTTGAGTGAAAGTGTTCAGATTTGGCTAGCCGGATTGCTTTAGTGCATGCATTTTGAAGGTGTCTGTATTGCTGGTAGTTGATAGGAAGGAGGGATGCTTTAAAATGGCACCACACTAGATCACAAGCTCTTTGGCAAGCCAAAAACTCAGGGGTGACCCATGGAAGATGGTTGCCTCAGACTCTTTGCTTATGTAGAGGGGCATGGTGGTTCCAAATCTGCAGAAACTTACCACTGAATGTATTTATGGCATCATCTACTGAGGAGGCAGATATGAGAAAGGACCAGTCCGACTGTGTGAGGTTGAGGTGCAGAGGGAGGAGATCAAACGAGGAGTAGGCTCGAGTTAGAAGAATTTTATGGGGGACCTTAGGCCTATATATTTTATGTACCACATAAATCATGTGGTGGTCACTTAAGGCGTCAGGAAGGAGACCGGATGCCACTATCCTATGGGGGTCTGATGCGACTGCCAGGTCCAGGAGGGAATGATTAAGCATTTTGTTATTTAGATGGGTTGACTCCCAGATTAGTTGAGAGAGGTCTAGGGATTCTATATTAAAGTGGACTTTGGACAGAAATGGGGCCAGCCTGTTGATATTTAAATCACCCAAGATGTATAGTTCACCAGCGTGGGTGTGGGATACTAGTTTATTGCTAAGGTCGGTAACTAACGTAGTAGGTTGCTCTGGGCAACAGACCCTGGCTATGAATAGAGGGGCAGTGAGAGTTTCAAAAGTATTGCCTCATGAGAGGATGGGACTGAGGTTGAGAGCGTGATAGTATATTGGAGTGAGGTAGCGATATAAATGGCCACACCTCCACCCCTTCCATCCCTGTCCTGGCAAGTGATTGTGTAGCCAGGGATAGCGACCCTTTGGTCTGGAATGTGGTCAGCCAGGTTTCAGAGATTATGATTATGTCCGGGATATAGGCATGGGCCATTGTCTGCAGCCAGGAGAACTTGAGTACGAGGCTGCAAATATTCAGGTGGATGATTTTTAAGTCTTTTGGGAGCACAAGAGGGGAGGAGGGGGATTTATCAGGGGAAATTGTATAAGGCGTAGGTGGACCAGAATTAGGGGGTACGTGCATGGCGGATAGGAGTAGCAGTAGAATAATGAAGTTTTGAATCTTGCATGGTTTATACGGCATTTGTGCGTGGTGGCTGGCATGCTGTGTGGTGGCAGGTGTTGTAGAGGAGTTGTGGCAAGTCACAGGAGGGTGCCAATCAGGTCGGTCATGGTGGTTAAAGAGGCGCAAGGGAGATAAGGGGAGGGGAAGGGAGCAGGGGCTGATGTGAAAGTGGACATTCCTGTAAGTGGTGCAGAACAATCTGTAATTTGTGTGACTGACGGCTTATAAGGTGTCACCTTTGAATAACTGAAGGTGGGGAGGGATAGCAGGAGTAGGGACATTAGTGGAAGAAGATGCAGTGTTAGCTGCATGTTAGAGGCAGGGTCCTGCGAATAGCTTATAAGGTATGTGTTGTGCAGTAAGGGAAGGGTGAATCCTCCTTGTGGTGAGACTTTATAAGGGGCCAATGCAGAATCAGGCTATTAGAAAAAAGTTGCCATTGGGTGATACTTGTATCTATAAATAAGAAAGCCCAGATAGGGAGGGTGGATGAGGGGTGGGTGGGGAGCCGGCGCAATGTGCCGGCAGGATGCAGCTTTCAAGGGTTTGCAGCCAAGGTTCAGGTTGTGGGCGGTGGCTGTAGAAAGGCCGTCTGTTCGAGGTAGTCTTCGGCTTCGGTGGAGCTTTAGCCCCAGGTCAGGGGGCTTCTTGCTGGAGAAGAAAACAGGAGGGGATTAAATGGAGAGCAGAGACAAAGAGAGAGACTGAAGCAGCAGGGGGTTGGAGCTGAGATTAGAATAAAATTAGTAGAATAAAGGAGATTTAGGTGTCAAGGTGGCTGAGAGAAGAACTTAAGCTGTAGACTGTCTGCAATTAATACACTAAAGAGCTGTAACCATCAATCACAGCCGATACTTGCAATAATTTAAACAGTTTGCTTTAAACAATTTTAGACTAGTGGGATACCGCAGGGTTCTGTACTGGGACCAGTACTCTTTAATGTCTTTATAGGTGGCATTGCAGAGGGGCTGGAAGGAAAAGTATGCCTCTTTGCAGACAACACAAAGATCTGCAACAGGGTTTATACACAAGGAGAGGTGGAAAGGATGAAAAAGGACTTGGCAAGGTTTGAGCAATGGTCAAGAGTATGGCAGCTTAGTTTCAATGCAAAGAATTGCAAAGTAATGCACCTGGGAAACAAAAACCAAGGGGAAAGAGTACACAATAGGTGGCGGGGGAGAGGTACTAACAACAAAAATGGAAAGGGACCTGACGGTACTGATATCAGATGACCTAAAGGTAGACAAGCAATGTGACAAGGCAGTAAGGAGAGCGGGGTTCTGGAATGCATACAGAGGCATCACCAGTAGAAAGCAAGAAGTTGTTGTTCCTCTGTACAGACAGTTGGTGAGACCCCATCTGGAGTACTGCATGCAGTTCTGGAGACCCCATCTCCGTAAGGACACAGACAGGATGAAGGCAGTTTAGAGGAGGGCAACCAAAATGGTGCAAGGTCTGCACCAGAAGCCATATGAAGAGAGACTAAAACAGCTTAATACGTATACCCTTGAGGAAAGGAGGAAGAGGGGAAACATGATAGAAACCTTCAAGTACCTCAAGGGAGTTGACAAAGTCCAAGAGGGTAGTATATTTCAGAAAAAGATGTGCAAGAACAAGGCAGCACAATTTGAAGATAGAAGGGGGACAGCTCAGGGGCAATGTGAGGAAGTATTTTTTCATGGAAAGGGTGGTGGATGCATGGAACAGCTTCCTGAGGAGATTGTGGGGTCAAAAACCATGGGGGAATTCAAGAATGCATGGGACTGACATAAGCCAATTACAGTGGGGGGTAAGGAGGAATTAGACTGCTGGTTAACTAGGATCTGCAGCTTACCCAATAGGTAGGGAAATGGGCAGACTAGGCGGGCCAAATGGTCCTTATCTGTCATCAAAGTCTATGTTTCTACCCATGTTGGAGGAGACTTTCAGTACCTCAAGGGTAGGGACAGCTGACATGCGTAGGCACCAAGGAAGGGTACAAATCTTTAGAAGAGATGAGAAGAGGGACACGGTCCCATGTCTGAGGGTATTATCCACAATGCCTCAGAGTACAAGGTCAAAGCAGCCTTGTTGAGGAAGCCAGCCAAGCGACCGGTAGAGATCACAGTGTTAAGTAGAGGGTGGAGCCAGAAGAACAAAGCGGCAGGCGCTGTTATGCACTGAAGTGAGTCAAGCTCTGAGGGCAGAAGATACTCAAGAACAGATGGGGGAACAATAATCTAAGATTGGGAGCAGGTTGCATTGGACAATGGTTAAATGAGCCTCCAGAGTAAGGAAATGATGCAACCGAACAACTATGTTGATGTGGTCCGCGAAAGAGAGGGCAGGGTCAAGCGTTACTCCCAGGTATTTGAAGGTGAGGACATTATCAAGGACTGAGCCATCGGGGAGGACATCTGGAGGGTGGAGCATGTTTTATGGGGTCTGTGCAAGGTAGGGGCTTTGAACCAAAAAGCATGGTCTTAATTTTTTTCTCATTAACCAGGAGAAGGTTAGATGTAAACCAGCTGTGGGCATGGCCATAGTTCAAGGTGAGGGCAGAGGAGATGAATGAGAGAGACTTGTCACTATGGTATATGATGAGATCATCAGCATACAAGAGGGAATGACAGTTAAGGCTGTTGAATGGGAGGGAATTGACAAAAACTGAAAAAAGTAGGGGCCCAGAACAGAGCCCTGGGAGACTCCAGTTATTTTATTTAGCTTTTGTTGACCGGGTAAGTGCACTAGACAAATCCTGCCTATTTTCAGGCACGACCCGGGGAAGGGGGATACAGATGAATGCCAACTGACCTTGAACCAGATTAAGCTGTTGGTGGTATTTTTAGTGAATGAGGGAAATTTAGCCAGGACACCAGGGAAATTCTCCTACTCTTTTTCGATAAGTGCCATGGGATCTTTAACATCCACCTGAACTACCACCGATCCAGGCAGATGGGACCTTGGTTTAACGTCTCATCCGAAAGACAGCACCTCAGAAGTACAGTACCCTCTCATGCTGCACTACAGTGTTAGTACTGGGATATTAACCCAAGTGCCAGATGTGGGAACAGAACCCACAGCCCTCTGATCTCCCAGCCTCAGAGGCAAGTGTGCTACCTACTGAGCCACTGACACTGGTTATGACCAGTAAGGAGAGGGAGATGGCAGCACCAATGGACACAGTTTGGGAGCGTCCCAAGAGATAGCATGTTTATAAAATGTATTGGCTCCTTTCATTGAAGTCACAACAGGGCTTCTTTATAATTTATTTTAAAACTTAGAGGAGCAGAGTACAACACTGCCCCTGCTGTTCTGCCTGCTTGCTGCTGTTAGGACAGGCAGCCTACAGGCACCTAAATCTCGAGGTTCCAAACTTGAGGCTTCCTAACTCTTGAGACTGGCTGCCCAAACTCAAGCATGTGCTGACAGAGCTGTTGGATTGGAGGAAGGAAAGTGAAAAAGGCCATTATTTTTAAATTTTTTATATGAAATAATGTGTAGCCTTGTTGCAAGATGGCCTCGTTTCCACTCAATGCACTGCAAAAGCATTGCTGACCTTGGGGAGGGTTGTGAGCACTGCAGTCCCACGCTGCAAAGTCAGCCCCAAGGAGCAGTCTGTGAATGACAACACATGGACACATTGTTTTATCCAGTTCAGACACACACTTTCCCAGTACATTGTAAAATCTCCACCCTGGTTCTGAAGACATAAGAGAAAGAAGCCTAGCCTGAGATCAATGGCCCTGTCCCTGTTTAGATCCTGCCTTCAGTTCACATCTGGTAAGGAATGGGGTATGGAAAGGGAGGGGCTGGGGATGGATTTACAAAAGGTGAGGAAGGGAAGGGAAGGGTGGAGGACTATTTGTGTTGCACTGTGTGGCTAGATTATTAAATCTCTGTACATAAGACATTGTACAAGAAGGGGCATTCACATGTTATTATCATGTGTTGCTAGCACTCGTGTGTGATCTTTGGAGCAGGCATAGGCATGGCCAAAAAAAGCCTGACAGCTATGATCCCTGACAAATCAGTAAATCATCAATCATGTTTTTTTAAAGATCAATCATGACTGAGCATTGTTAATCATCTAATGTTACCATATGATAATCAAGGGAGATGGTGATTAACATTTTCATCTAGATCATGATTTAATTAGCAAACATGTAACTTTCAAATCACACTGATTGATTATTTTTGTAAACTTAAGTCAGCATGATAGTTTTACATGACCTGTAAATGTCAAGTGATGAGCACCGATGATTATATTAGTTCTGTAAGCATTCCAACAGTTCAAGCAAACACACAAACATATGAAATGGCTAGCAGAAGGAGCCTTAAGATCTATCAAGTCTGTTTGAGTGTGGTGCCCCTGAATCAGAGATTACAGAGGGCCCCGCTCCCCCTCTCCGTCATCCCTGACCCTCCCCAACACCCTGTCCCACCCTCTCTTGAAACCCCTTTATTGTCATTTGAGTGATGACCACAGACAGTTCATTTAACCCTGAGACCACCTTCTCTGTCAAGAAGCATCTCCTGACCTCCTTCTTGAACCTTCCTCCACCAGCTTATAGCAATGTCCCCTTGTATTTCCGATCTGAACAAGTGAGATCAACTAACTCAGATTCTCTAAAAAACCCAATTATTCAGCTTAAACACAAGCCAAAATGAATTTGACTCTGGCTCCAAATTTCTGGAATAGAGTTCCTGCTAATATGAAAGTCCACTGAATTGCATTACCTGTTCAAAGCTAAACTGAAGAGATCCCTTTGCACAAACTGCAGTGTGCCTGTTAATGGAATTTGAGTCTGTCTGTGCACTTCTATGCAGCCTGTTTCCCATTCTTGTACAAGTTATTACTGTAGTTGATGGCCTTGGTCAGTAACGCCTGTTGGGGACTGAGACCCAAAGCTGAAGTTAAAATGTGCAGTGCCTCCACATAGGGAAAGTTACAGTGGGCTAAATGTCAAGTGTAGCACTGCTTTCTGGGAAACAATACGTTCCTGCCATGACCCCACAGGTTCAACCCACACTGAACCCACACAATGCAATTTAGAACGATCACAAATGCAAGCGACTCAGTAATACTGTATAGTGCAAAATACAAGGAGGTGTTTAAGGGGGAAACAGTATGTAAGGATATGGGGAATAAAGAGTTAAAGTTAAACCAGCAGTCTTAAACAATAATCTCTAATCCCCCAGCAGTAGTAGTTTGTCTTAAGTTAATAACATCACAACTCCTTCACCCACTCACACTTTTACAATGCACACGCCTACAGATGTTGCAAAGTTTTACAGTACTTCACCAGCGAAGTTCCAGTTAAGTTGTGACATTTGTTTCGCGAATTACTTCACGAAGTTCCACTTTGCAACTCTGCCTAAAAAACTGGCAAAGATAAGGCGAAGTTAGGTAAATGTAAGGCAATTTGCCTAGGAAAAAGGGCAACTTCGTCTTGTAAAAACTTCAGGAACTCAGCACTTAGCAAATTTCACCAACTTCACAAATTAATTTGTAAAGTGAATTTTATCCACTTCGCCCATTTCTTCACAGGCCCCATGCCCTGACCTTCAGTAGTACCAGTTTATTTAAACCCTCTGCTCCCAGCAAGTCACTGTGTACCCAGCCGCTGACACCCACAGACAGTCATACTGCACATGTGATGGCAGGACAGCGGTGCAATAAACTAAACTGTATTCATGGCAGGCTGGCCTAAACTGTAACTCTCAACCTGCATGGGTGTTTTAACACTGTGGTCCAGGTTCCCAAATATTAACTGAAACCCTATCTTACTAAATTTGCAGGACTAAGGCCCTTTTTCTTTTCTCATGGTTCCAGGATATGTAAGCCTCTGCTGACAATACTGTTGACAGCAGTCACCCGCTTAGCACTTCTCGCCAATTTATCTTGGCTTTGCTTTTGCAGATAAGCACAGCTCCAGCGTCTCTCCATGGATTAATGCTTCAATTACAGTTTAGTTGCAGCACTGCAGAGAACCAACCCCCCCAGACCAGTGTTAATGCATGGCAACTTCCAGCACTGTGGACTAGTCCACAGGCTGCCATGACTATGGTTTGAGTCCATTTTAGGAAAAAAAAGAGAGTCTCTGACAGCACTGAAGAGCACAGCGGTGGGGTAGATTACCCTCGCAGACTGCATCTCTCTAAAGGGACTGAGTTTCGCACTTTGTGTGTAGCAATCTCGTCCTTCACACTTTTCGAGCACAATGCTGCCTCTCAAGATGCGTCTTAGCACAGACTAACAGGGACTGCAGCAAACTTAGAATCTAAAGCAGATTCCTGGAGATTGAAAAGTTTCTGATCAGTCTCTCTCCCTCCCTCTCTACTCTTTAGAAGACAGCCCTCCCACTGGTCTTTCTCTCAGTGGAAGGGTTGTCTGGCTGACATTTAACATCTGACTGGCTTCACACAAACCCGGGGGAATTGCAGTCCTCACAGAGTCCAAGACTCTCTACAGGCTGCTCCTAGGTCGTCGGACCCTAACTGGCTGCCAATCTAATCTTCTGAGCCCAGTGCAAGGATAAAAGGCTGCCTCCAACGGAGCAAAAACCTGTTAGAGGCAAATGTTGTTTACTTAATGCATAAGCCCATACCTGAAGTTCTAATGTTCCTGGATGGGACTGATTAGGTATCCAATTCTGCTGGGGATGTGTCCAAAGTGGCAAGCATATACTCTCATCAGTTGCCATGGCTGGTTGCAGTATGAAAGTGCAGCCTAAATACATGCTGTGGCTGCAGCAAAGAAAGTCCATGTTCTTTCTTGCCCACCCTCTTCCACGTTGGTCCCACACAGTCCAAGTTCCGGAAACAGCTCCAGATGTGAAGACAGGATGGCACATGCTGGTAGGGCACTTGTAAAGGTTAACCTCCAGGGCAGGGGGTTACACTCTTTTTCTGCAGAACACAATGTCGGCAAAGGCTCTATCCAGAATCCAGAAACAGAACATATGTATACAGCAGTCTACACAATTGTTTTCTACCTAAGCATTTCACAGTTCCAATAAATGTCACCTCTACAGACAACTGAGATCAGCTAACTTGAACTACTGGAAATATTTACTCCCCCAAAATTAACTTAAACAGGGGTCAAAAATCCTTTTAGCCTTCTTGGTTCAAAACTCTGGAACTGTATTCCTGAAGATGTGAAGTCCATTGAATTTCATTACCAGTTGAAAGCTCAAATGAAGCAATCCCTTTGTACAAAATTGCAATGCGTTTGTTATGGAACTGGAACCTTTCTATGCACTTGTACACCCTTTGTTCCCTATACTTGCATACATCTGTACTCAGGGATAATTTTCCCCTGTTGTGAAATCACTGTAAAATTGTGAAACTGCAATGTCACAATTATGCTACATTTGCATGTTGAATGTTCAGTTCATTACTGTAAATGATTAACTTCTCCAGCGTTTAATAACCTGGTTAACAAATTCTAAATAAATAACATTTCAAGCACAATACACAACTTGATGCTTTAGCACAAGTCATCCATTGGTGTGTAACTAACTTTTCTCATAGACCATTAAGGGTCCTGTCGAAAGGTAAATTGGTGTAACCAGGGGTAGATGGGGCATGGCTCTAGGAGATGAGCAGTGGCACCAGCCAGGATGCAAGGCAGTACATTGCAGTATTACTGCAAAATGCTGCAGCATGCTGCAGGAAACAGTGTAATGCCAGGGCAACGAAGCCATTTTATCATGCAGTATTTAGTGACATGTCATTTACTGCAAGTTACTCACTGCATTCTGGCTGGTGCCACTGTATATGCCTGCATGTAGTATATGCAAGGGGAGGTGGGTAAAGCTTTAGTAGGACTGTGTGAGTGTGCATCTCCTCAACCAGCACAGGAGTATCCTCATCAAATGTAGGTTCCACTCTTCCCTTTTGTTTCCACTAGTCTACATCTCCCTCCTTGATGGGAATACCCTTGGTTATGGGCCCTGTAACCAAAGGCACCAAACGTTCTGTGTTGGGATCCAACTGGGGATTTGTAATGTTGGGTTTCTTTAGAAGTGTGATCACCAGGGTTTCGAATGAATCTGAAAATGAGCTAGGAAGATCAACCATGGAATAGTGTCATACTAGATCTGGCTCAACATCAGAAATGTACAAAGTCACTGCTTGGGTATCAGGCGAATGTCGAACATACGCTTGTGGTGCTTTACGAGTGCAGGTGGCAGTTCTGGTTACAGGTCATCTGAGCAGTTCTGCAGCAACAGTGTCTGAACTGGGAAGGACTGCTCTGATAGGAAATATATAACTTCTGTGGTTTGTCTGGGCAGGACCGTGACCATATTCTGGTTGCACCTTACAGACAGGTAGGTTACAGAGCTGCTCGACCATGAAAATATGGGATTGCCCTCAGTGGTCAGCAATTTTGGGTTTGTTGTGCAAACCTAAATTTTTCAGAAGTGCCCTGTCTCCAGGCAACAGTTACTGAACACTGACTCTCCTGTTGCAACAGTCCTTGTGGCACATTACTTCTGGCTGCATTCTCAAAAGCAAGTTGGTAGGTGGAGCTCAATCAATCCTTCAAACACTGGACAAAATGCTGATTATTCTCTGGCCTGATGCCATCTGCAGAGACTCCAAAACTGAGATCCATGGGCAATCTAGTTTCCCATCCAATGTAACCCCCCTGTGGGGCCTTACCCTATTTGCCCCTCTTCACCCTTTGCATCCTGGTTGCCCTGTGGCGTCCCTCCGTTCTCCCTGTTTATGCACCACCACAGCCCAAGTTCACTGGTGCCCCATGGTGTGCCTGAAGCCTTCGTCTTGACCCTGTTTCTCTTGCAGGCTCTGGGTGGGGGCAAGATGAGCATTTGCAAGCTGCTGCTCAATTCTCCCTTGCATGTCTAGCAGGTGGCCAGCTTGTGCATGTGCAGAAGCACGCTTTCATTTTCTGATCACTTTTGTGGTAAAATGTGTGGTTCCTTGTCGGTTCTGATCCCGGTAGAGGAAGAATAGGGACCGGAGACCTGAACAAAGTGTCCTAGAAGTCTCTGTATATTTTAAATAAAGAGTGCCAATCACATTGTGTTTTGGCTTAGACATATTAATGAGCAGCAACATTAATATTCATGAGCAAGCCTGTCTAGCACCTGGGGACTGTATATTTTAGTGCTAGTGACAGGCACAGGGCTACAAATAAATGTTAGATAATGGATGTGATAAGAGGGCAGAGGAACTATTACTAAACTGTTCGGTTTCTGTAAATGAAAAAGGTTCATACTGGCTGAACCAGAACTTTATTGTTGGGACTCCTATGGAGTGCTATGGGACTGTCTTTAACAGCAGCCATGTTTGTAGCCTTTGACCTAAGGTCAGCCAACTGGAAAGCTAGAATTTTGGGCAGAGACTATTGAGACTGTGCCAAAGCTTTATGGGGGAAAGGCAGGGACAATGTTTAGTGCCTAATTAAGGAAACATAGAAACACAGACTTTGACGGCAGATAAGGACTGCTTGACCCATCTAGTCTGCCCATTTCCCTACCTACAGGATAGGCTGCAGATCCTAGTTAACCAACAGCCTATTTCTTCCTACCCCCCACAAGAATTGCCTTATGTCTGTCCCATGCATTCTTGAATTCTCCCACAGTTTTAGACCCCACAACCTCCTCAGGAAGGCTGTTCCATGCATCCACTACCCTCTCTGTGAAATAATACTTCCTCACATTGCCCCTGAACCACCCCCCCATCTTTAAATTGTGTCCCTTGTTCTTGCTCGTCTCTTTTTCTGAAAGATGCTACCCTCTTGGACTTTGTTGATTCCACTGAGGTACTTAAAATTTCTATCATGTCCCCCTCCCTTCTTTCCTCAAGGGTATACATATTAAGCTCCTTTAGTCTCTCCTCATATGGCTTCTCTTGCAGACCCTGCACCATTTTAGTTGCCCTCCTCTGGACTGCCTCTATCCTGTCTATGTCCTTGCAGAGATGGGGTCTCCAGAACTGGACGCAGTACTCCAGATGGGGTCTCACCAACTGTCAGTACAGAGGGATAACAACTTCCTGTTTTCTGCTGCTGATGCCTCTCCCTATGCATCCCAGTATACCCCCAGCCTTCCCTACTGCCTTCTCACATTGCTTGCTAACCTTAAGGTCATCTGATATGATTACCCCCAGGTCCCTTTCCTTTTTGTTGTTTTTACTACCTCCCCACCCCCACTGTGTAATCTTCCCTGGGTTCTTGTTTCCCAGGTGCATTATTTTGCACTTCTTTGCATTGAATCCTAGCTGCCATACTTCTGACTATTCCTCCAACCTTGCCAAGTCCCTTCTCATCCTTTCCACACCTCCTTGTGTATCAACCCTGTTGCAGATCTTTGTGTCATCAGCAAAGAGGCATACTTTTCCTTCCAGTCCCTCTGCAATGTCACTTATGAAGACATTAAAAAGGACTGGACCCAATACTGAACCCTGCGGTACCCCACTAGTAACCTCTCTTTCTTCAGAGTGGACTCCATTTACAATTACCTTCTGTGTCCTGTTGTCCAGCCAATGTTTTACCTAGGCTACCACCCTGGGACCCTCCCAGGCTGGTTAATTTGACTATTAATCTTTGTGTGGGACTGTGTCAAATGCCTTGCTAAAGTCTAGGTAGGCCATGTCCACAGCCCCTCCCTGGTCTACTACTTTGGTCACCCAGTCAAAGAAATCTATTAGATTCATCTGACATGACTTTCCCGCTGTGAACCCATGCTGCCTTGGGTCCTGTGCCCCACTGGCCTCTAGGTACTCAACTATTCTTTCCTTCAGAAGTGACTCCATCACTTTCCCTACCACAGAAGTCAGACTGACAGGTCTGTAGTTTCCTGCCTCTGTCTTAGTCCCACTTTTGTGAAGGGGAATCACATCCGCCTTCCTCCAGTCCTCAGGTACCACACCATCCTCCCATGATTTATTAAAAAGAGTAGCCAGTGGTTTCACTAGTTCCCCCCCTTAATTCTTTTAGAATTCTGGGGTGAATTCCATCAGGCCCCATTGCTTTGTCCACCTTCAGTTTTAGGAGTTCTTGCAGAACCCTTTCTTCTGTGAAAGGACTGGGATCGACCCCCCTATCAAGAGTGCTTCTGTTAATTGGATTAGGCACTTCCCCCTCCTTTTTTGTGAATACTAAGCAGAAATATTTGTTTAGTATCCCTGTTTTTTCACTGTCCCCCTCTGCCCATCCACCGTTCATTCTATCCAGCCTCACTATCTCTCCCTTTGTCTTTCTACGCTCGCTGATGTACCTATAAAAGGTTTTATCCCCCTTCTTAACCAAGTTGGCTATCTTTCCTCAGTTTGGGCCTTTGCTATTCTGCCTTCCCTCCCTGCTTCCTTCTGCCTTAACTGGTACAGCTCTCTGTCCTGCTCCTTCTGTGTTTCCTTATACTTCTGGAATGCTATCTTTTCTTCCTGACTTTCACAGCCACCTCTTTTAAGAACCATAGTGGCTTTTTCTTTCATTTTGATTTGTTTATTTGCTTCACACAAAGGCTTGTTGCCTCTGTGATGGCAGTTTTGATGAATCCCCATTGTTGCTCCACACCTCCTTCTAGCCTGTTTGCTAGTGCTTTTCTGAGGCACTCTCCCATCTTGCCAAAGTCAGCCCTCCTAAAGTCCAGTACCCTCACTTTTGTATGGCTTGACTCTGTAGCCAAGTTTAACATGAACCACACTGTTTGATGGTCACTTGTTCCCAGATAGCAACCCACTTCTAGATCTGAGATCCTCTCACTGGCCCCATTTGAGAGTACGAGGTCTAAGATTGCTCCCTCACGAGTTGGTTCCGAAACTAGCTGTCTGAGATCTGCCACCTGTAGGGCATCAAGAATGTCCCTGCTCTTGGATGTGGCTGCAGCAAATGTGCTCCAGTTAACATCTGGCATATTCAGGTCTCCCATCAACAGTATCTCCCCTTTCTCTGCCATTCTAAGAATGCCTTCTATCATATCCTTGTCCATTCCTTCCCCCTGACATGGGGGTCTGTACACAACCCCTGTGCGGATTGTGGTGCCCTTTCCAGTTTCCAAGGTGACCCACAGTGCCTCCTCTCCTCCCTGTTTACTCTTTTGTTCAGTTGCTTTTATCCCTTCCTTTACATAGAGAGCTACTCCTCCCCCTCTTCTCCCCTGCCTGTCTCTCCTGTAGGTTATGTACCCTGGTGTGTTAACATCCCAGTCATGGTTCTCTGTGTACCATGTTTCTGTGACTGCTACGATCCTGGCATCCCTCTTCCATCAAGGCCACCAGCTCAGGGAGCTTGTTGCCCAGACTACGGGCATTGGTACTCATTACTCTCCACTTCCTGAGACCTCTCAGATATTCAGGGAGCCTGATGAATATTAATTTTTCAGACAGACAACTGAATCAGCCAATCAGGAGCTGCCAATAGCTCCCAAAACCCAGGAGACTTTTAGTTCTTGAGGTCAGTTCAGCAGGAGCCCCTCCACAGGGAAGGGGGCTCTGGCCCCTTGCTAAGAAATGTGGCTGTTAGGACACTGATGTGGCTGGCCTGGGTTTTGACAGATGCATGTACCCTGGGCTGGCATTTGCTTTTCCACATTTGGGAAGATTAGCCTGAGAATCCTAATTTAACTTTAGCTGTGACAGAGCTGCAAGAATGTTTCTACCTCAGTGGTGAGAGTGCTATAAGTGTCTACAATTTCAGCTAAGCCAAAGCTGCATGTCTAATTCTGAGTGAGTAAAAGTTACTTTAAGAGTGAGCGAGAGAGAAAGACCTACTTGGGGCAAAGGCAGACATAAAATCCAAGAGGTGCTCAGTGCAGTGTTTTGTCTGCATCCTACATTTGATCAGTGCCTAGTATAGGGTGGACATCTGTTTGAATGACCGTGGATGGTCCTGCAACCGTGAGATGTCTGAAGTGATGATCGAGTGTGCCTACAAGAATGGAAGGAAAGTATCTTGAGATTGGAGCTTTGCCAGACGTTGTCTGTGAGGACTTTGTGATGTTCTGTTTGGAGCTGCAATCTCCCAGCTGGCCAAAAGGAATTGTGCGGTGGTGATTTGGCTTGTGAGAAGCAGTTTCTGTGCTTATGAGAAGCTACTGCGAAAAGGATTTGCTGACAAGGAAGTGCCTGAATTTGGTTGGGAGCCATGCCTTAAATTTCATTGTCTGACTTAGTGGAGAGCCATGCCGTAAGCTCTGTTTCTGCAAGAATTTGGCTATTGTGAAGTTGTGAAGGACTGTACCAAGTTTGGGTCTTCCCTAGTCCATGGGGCAGCACCCACATGCCTGAAATTGTGACCTATGCTGTGAAAGGACCATGTCTGTTATGCTGGCAGAATGATCGAAATTCCTGAGATGGTTACAGCAACTAAATGCCAGAATGTAACAAGAGACTGTCTTCTAGATCAGCTTGGGAGTCAGCCTGGTAATGTGCCAGCCAATGTGCTGCCATATGCATCTCCCCCAGAGGAGCATAGCCTAGACGTGGGGGTCTGAGACATGCTGGCCCTGGTCCCAGTGTTGGTCTGTTACAAAATGTTCCAAATGTGACTTCAAGCCCAAGAAGAGACGCACCTGCAAGGAAACTGAGAAAGTTCCAGCCTGCAAACTGCATGAGCCTGTTTAAGAAAAGGGGTCAGCATAAGCTCCTGCCTGCACCTCAGCTAAAGCTACCTGCACGAATGATGTCTAACTTACAGCTACCTGAAAGAATCCTTCTGCACCTAAAAAATGCCTGACTACAGAACCAGGAGTATGCAGACACAGCTCTGCAAATCTGTAGGGAACTGTAAATAGCTGTTTGTGTTTATCGTGTTCAATATCGAAGGCCCACGCTACTAAAGTGAGGGAGTTACCCATTTCTCTACAGTGTAAGGTGCAATCAAAGGGATAAATAACGTCAATCTGATTTTCTTTAAGGGCCCTAACACTGGCCAACCAGCTGCAACATATCAGGCCTGCAACTAATAGATACTGGGTATCCAGAGGTATAGAATTGCAGGGTTCTGTTCTGGACTGGGGACTGGTACCAGGTTGGGGAATGTGTAACTTTATGATCTGTGCAGCTAGCTAGTTTGAAAAATATCCTGAATCCATCAGAAGGTTGGTGGATGGCTAGATTTAAAAGATGTCTGAATTTAAAATACTGAATGATTGTTCGATGCAATGCCAAGACTGCAGATTTAATCTGTTGCTTAACCTCTGTTTCCAATATCCCTTACCTAACCCTCACCCCCTTGTAAATAAATTGTTGGCTAACTGTTTTTATAAATCTGGTGTTGTGAGCATATTGTTAGAGTAAGTCAATAATTTTTAAATATGGTATTTTGGGGTTTGTTAAAAGTTAATCCGTGTGTGAGGTGACAATGTGGTATTGTGGGTGGGTACAGCATCCCAGGGGGTTGTACCAGTTATTTCCAGACCCACATAACATATACTGTGGGTGGAGGCACTGTGCAATAATAATATCTTGGGAAAGAACCACTTATATATCAGAAATAGAAACCCAGGCTCCCCAACCTGGTTAGTGGCCACCCAGGCAGGGGTTGTAGCCTTCTTAGTACACGGCGCCAGGGCTACACAAGCATAAGACAGTAGGGAGAATCTCCCATGGCATCTGTTTTGGTGCAGTTGTAATTCTGGTCTAAAGCACTTACCCGCTGACTCCACTTAGTTTTCTAGCTTGGATCCAGGGTTCCTAACATTCATAGGCATATGATTGAACTGTTCTGGATGTGGATCATTTTGAGGTTGATAAGGCATTTTATTTATTTATTTATTTTTTGTTTACTGGGTAGGTGCACTAGCCATGAAATGGCTATTTTCAAGCACGAGCCGGAAGAGTACAACAAAGAACAGTGGAACGACAGCACACATGGGTACAGTAATAATAAGCAGAGAAATACAGTAAACCGATAATACAAGGATAACAATAAGTAGGAGTTACAAAATATTGGCAAACATAAGACAAATAATGGCATCAAAGTTTAATAATAAGTGAAGGAGTCATGGATTCGATCTGAAGAGAGACAGGGTTAGGTCTGAAAAAAAAATAAATAAATAAGGTTATGGGCCGAGAGAGAGAGAAATGAGGAGATAATCAGCTGTAACAAGAAAGTTAGGTAGAAGGAGGTATATATATATGGAGGAGGGAACAATCTAAGAGTAGGAGTAAAGATGTTGAGAAGATTGGGGTCAGCAGGTCCAGGATGGTTTGAAACAGGAGCATTTACAGGACAGGATTAGGTGGTTACGATATGCCTTCTTGAAAGCAACATGGGCTGAGGCTTGGCGAATGTTTAGTGGTAGGGAGTTCCAGTGTTGGGGGGCAAGACAGGCAAATGCACTGGCGCCTTTAGAGGTAGAATGCCTGGGGACGAGAACAGGGGCAGAAACTGCCGAGCGAAGATCATAGAGGGATGACTGTGTTTGAAAGAGACCTGCAAGGGATTGAGGAGTTTGTGATCTGATAATGCTGTCAATTATGGATCCAAAGGCATAAGACCAAGACTCGTGGGGCGGAAGCCGTCAAAGTAGAGGGTGCAGAGGTGTTTCAGTCGGTGGGAGGAGACTGCATACCCACAGATGTTATTGTAGGTGACATCCCATTTCCGAAGACTGGATTTGCTTGCAGAGGTATAGGTGACAACTCCATAGTTTAGTGAGGGCAGAAGAACTCCACGGGCTATGGCAAGTCTAGCTGAGGGGGTGAGAGCATAGCTGGTTTGACAGGCAATACCAAGTTTGGTATTTACTGACTTACAGGTTTGTAGGATGTGGGTGTCGAAAGTTAGTGAGGAATCAAGCGTGATACCCAAATATTTAAAGGAGCTGACCACCCCAATGGGTTTACCACTTGAGGTGGAAACTTTAAAATCGTGTTGGGCTTGTCTGAGTTTACAGCTTGAGCTGAATAGCATAGCTTGGGTCTTAGATTCATTTAGGACAAGTTTGTGACAATTCAGTCACTGTTGGATGAGTTGAAAGTCATGGGAGAGTCATTCATTGATGTCATCAATGCATTTGGCACTAGTGTACAGGACAATGTCATCCGCACACAGCAGGGAGGCAGCCTGCGACAGGTTACAGTTAATATTGTTTAGGAAAATAGAGAAAAGCAGTGGGCCTAATATAGACCCCTGGGGAACTTCTATGTTAACTGTAGATGTATCCGAGAAGGCAGAGTTATATTTTACGAATTGAGTTTGGTCTGAGATAGCTACCAAACCAGTTTACTACATTAGAGGAGAAACCAAGAGATCTGAGTGTGGCAACCAGAAGAGCGTGATCAACCAGATCAAAGGACTTGGTCATATCGATAAAGATGGACCCAGTAAGGAGAGCAGAATCCATGGCCTTTAGGACATCAGAGGTAAACTTAAGTAGGGAAGTTGTAGTACTGTGTCCCTTATGGAAGCCATGCTGAGCTGGATTTAGGAGGTCGTTTTTAAGGAGAAATTCAATAGTTTGAGTAGCTACAAGTCTTTCTAGAATTTTACTAAGAACAGACAGGATTGCAATAGGCCTATAATTGAGTGGGTCTTTGGGCTCACCTTTTTTGAGAACAGGGGTTATCCTTGCCATCTTCCATATATCAGGGACATGATTTTGACACAGCGAGAGATTAAAGATCTTGGTTAGGGGGACAGCAATGAAAGGGGCAGCTAGTTTTAGTAACTTGGGTTTGAGATTGTCCGAGCCCACTGCCGCATCCTCAGGAATATTATTAAGTAACTTTTGTACCTCCTGAAATGAGGCAGACTTGAAAATGAAAGTTGGATGATTAGCATTTGTAGGAATATGAGGGGACGAATTAGTAGGGAAGAAGGAGGTGTATTTTGTTAGGTCAGAGAATTGATTATTGAAGAAATAAGCTATGGTGCAGGGACTGTTGCAGTGGACACCATTGAGAGACATGTCATTAGGGGAGTATGACGAGTTTGAGCCCATAAAGAATTTCATGCGGGACCAGAATTTCTTTGAGTCTCCATAGGAATTGGTTAAAAGATCTTTGCAATAGGAGCTTTTGGCCTGTTTGATATCCTTTTTACAGGAGTTAAGCAGGGCTCAGTAGGTGTTTAGGTCTGCTGTATGGCCGGATCTCTTGTAGTGGATCCAACTTTTATCTCTTAAACGTAGCTTTCTGGGCAGTCTGGATTTTAGCCACCTAGTTTGTCTGTTTTTTACTCGGCATGTTACCAGTCTGCAGTTCTGCTCCTGCAGCGCTTGGAAGTGGGATAGGAAGATGTTTAGAGAAGACTGACCATCATTATCTCCTAAGAGAGAGCACCAGTCAGTACTAGCAACGTCTTGAAGAAAAGCTTGGGGGTTGAAATTAGTATAATCACAAAAGGTAATAAAGCGGGGCTGTGTAAGTAACGGCGTCCCTTTGCCCCAAATGCAGAAGGTGGGGGAGTGGTCAGTAATAGCATCAGCTAGTATGCCCGCGACAACAATGTGCTCAGGATGGTTAGTCATAATCCAATTGAGCAGGGTGCCTGTGTTAGAGTGGAGGGAAGTTCTAGTAGGTTCTAGGGTAAGTTGGTGGAGATTAAGACTTTGGATACTTGACAGGGAAGTGGGTTGAGAGCTACCCAACCAGTTTATATATAGGTCCCCAAGGATAAGAACTTCATTATTTTCCAGAGTGAAAGGTGGTTTGATCCAGCAGTTCCTCCAGTCCTTTATGACCGCTCCTGGGGGGGTTATAGACACAGACTATATGTAATTTCTTGGAGCTGAGAGTAAGGAGGGTATGAAGCGCTTCACAGTGGTTGAGGGGAGACGAGCTAATAGCAGAAAGTTGGAGGTGACTTTTAAAGTAAATTGCTGTGCCCCCACCTCTTTTGGGGGGGGTCTATCTAGCCTCAGGAGGTTATAGGATCGGATGGTACACAGAGAGTCAGGGGTGGATGTCTTGAGCCAGGTTTCTGTGAGGCAGATTATATCTGTCTTGTAGAGGGAGGTCCATGCTTCAAGTTCAGCAAAGTGTTTCTCAAGGCTCCTTATGTTATGGTGGACAATTGTAAGACCTTTAGCATTTAGACTGGGGTTGGTTATACAATTTAATGGGCCAGGGTTAAGTTGGACATCACCTGAGAGCAGTATGGCTAGAAAGAGTAGCTACCACAACCTTTTGCGCATGTAGGAGCATAGCGTGTGTAAACGAGGGGGGCAGCAATTTTTGTGGGCATGTACAATCATAAGGATCCAAGTTCTGCTTACTAGAAGGGGAGTTGTGGCATAGTGAGGTGCAGGCACAACAAGGAGATTTGAAAAATAAAAATCACTGGGTGTGTAGTGGGGGGGAGCTTTAGCAGCTCTGGGAACAGGTAACACAGTAAAGAGAAACAGTAGCAGTGTGGAGGCAAGGAGAAGTAGTAAAGTGATAGGCTTCACCGTAGACTGCCTGGGGTTATGGGAGCAGGTCAGAGAAACTAGTGAGAATGCAAGGAGTAGGGGGGACCATGGAAGGAGCAAGGCAATGCACTAAACACAGGACCCAGACAGGTGTTTTAGGCAGGAAGAGAAGATGGTAGATTCGGAGAAATGCAGTAAGAGCACTGTCTAATCAACAGGTGGGCCAAGCAATAAAGTAGAGTCTTAAAATGATTGAGAGACAGCAAGAGCCTAGGGTAAGAAAGGTAGGGGAAAGTGAGAAGATTAGGATGAAACCGAATGAACAGTTAAAGGTGAGTGGGAAAGCATAGAAGTGGAAAGGAAGGGAATAGAGGATAGCAGAGCAAGGAGAGGGGTGAGCTGAGAAAGGTGAAAAGCAGTGGGCAGAGAACTAATACGCTCAAGCACTAGAATGCCTACACTGTTGGACAAATGAGCAACCGCTCTGTGGGGAAAACCAATAAAACAGGAGCCGACAGTGAGAGGAGGGCTAGATGTGTATTTATAGGAGGCCTGTGCGGGGGAGGGGTGGGAAGAAAAATCCAGCTGGGTAGGTAGAGTTAGATCAGGTTGGCAGAGAGAAAAAATGGCTGTCTGTAGCAGGGAAAAAGCACTCCAATCGGCTTAGCTGAGCAGGAAGGGAGGACCAATCACAGTCCAGCAGCCAAAAGATGCACCAATCGGAGAAGAGCCAGAGCTAGGCGGCTTCAGCGGTAGTACCTGCTTGAGGGATCCGATGCGGCGAGTTCCAGAGATGGGCAGAGTTGGTGGTCTGAGTCGGGTGGCAGCCACGGGGGATTCTGTGGGGCTGCCTAGTCATCCAGGGCGCTGCTCAGGTGCAGGAGAATCCCTAAGGGAGCAAGAAGAGGGTAGAATAAATATTAGTGCAGAAGGGGGTGGGAGACTAGCGGCAGACACTCCGTAGGGGCTGTAGCGGATTAGGACAGGGAACAACAGAGCAGAGCAGGTGATAATATGTTTGGCAGGGGAGATTAGAATGGACAAAGGAGTGAGATCAGAGCACTCTGGGTGGAAAAGCAGAGGGAGAGACGGGGGAAGAGAATGAAGACAGAAAGTGAGATACCCTGAGTGAAAGAAAGATGGAGACAGGAGGGAGGTGCAGGGGCACAAGGGAGAAATTAAGCAGAGAGTGGAAGTACTTAGGAGAAAATAGACTAAGGAGCTGAGCAGGTGAAAAACACTGTGGGTCAGCAAGAGAGGTTTGAAAGTAGTCAGGCAACAGACTAGGAGATGAACTAATCTTCAAAATACACAGTTATTATAACATTATGTTACTATGGGTCTAAGTAGAAAATATAACAGCTTGCAAACAGTGCAGGCAAATAATAGCACTTTAAACAATAGAATAGAAAAATCCTGAAATGACGCCAAGCAAGCAGTTCTAAAATACAGCCGGGTAGGTAGAGTTAGATCAGGTTGGCAGAGAGAAAAAACGACTGTAGCAGGGGAAAAAGTGCTCCAATTGGCTTAGCGAGCAGGAAGGGAAGACCAATAACAGTCCAGCTGCCAAAAGCCGCACCAGTCGGAGAAGGGCCGGAGCTAGGCGGCTTCAGTGGTAGTACCTCTTTGAGGGATCCGATGCGGTGAGCTCCAGAGGCAGGCACAGTTGGCAGTCTGAGTCAGGCGGCGGCCATGGGGGGGTTCCGTGGGGCCGCCTAGTCGTCCAGGGCACCGATCAGGTGTAGGAGAGTCCCTGCTTGAGGGATCCAATGCAGCGAGCTCCAGAGGTGGGCAGAGTTGGTGGTCCGAGTCGGGCAACAGCCACGGGGGGTTCCGTGGGGCCACCTAGTCATCCAGGGTGCCACTCAGGTTAAGGAGAGTCCCTGCTTGAGGGATCTGATGTGGCGAGCTCCAGAGGCGGGCAGAGTTGGCGGTCTGAGTCGGGCAGCGGCCATTGGGCGGCCTAGTCCTCCAGGGTGCTGCTCAGGTGCAAGAGAGTCCTTGCTTGAGGGATCCGATGCAGCGAGCTCCAGAGGCAGGCACAGAGTTGGCGGTCTGGGTCAGGCGGCAGTCATGAGTGGTTCCGTAGGACCACCTAGTCGTCCAGGGCACCGCTCATGCGCCCAGGAGGTCCTTGCTTGGGGATCCGATGCGGCGAGCTCCAGAGGCGGGCAGAGTTGGTGATCCGAGTCAGGCGGTGGCCATGGGGGGGGGGGTTCCGTGGGGCTGCCTAGTCATCCAGGGCACCGCTCAGGTGCAGGAGAGTCCTGGACTTCCAAATTCCCCATAGGGACAGTAACTCCTTTATAAATTTATTTTTTAAGTCTTTTCCTTGATCCCAGTGGATCCATTCAGGTGCACCATAATAAACATAGAATTTCTGAACCATAATTTTGGTCATGTTGGACACCTTCTGATGCTTGGTTGGGAAAGGTTGAGAGTATTTGGTATACCTGTAGATATGGATCTGTCACCAGTACAAGGATGCTGATATTGTGACTGTCAGGTTCAAGAATTAGGACATCTATGCGCATGAGTTCTATGGATCCATTTGTAATGTTCACAAGGGATGCAGCCTTCTTCATAAAAGGTTTTCTGTGTTTGCAATACTTTTCAACTACAAGGCCCATTCTTGGCCAGTAGAAGCAAGCTGCAACAAGATCCAAAGTCACGTTACTTCTTAAGTGTTCCTTGTCAGAATGCAGTGAACGCACAGCCATTTTCCAGTATTTGGTGGGTGGCCCCAGCTGTTGTCGGGGAAATGCTGTGGGTCCCTGAATTTCTCTACAAAGGAGCTTGTCCTTCAGTTTATCCTTGTTCCATTCTCACTGGAGTAATGGAGTGTTAACTAGCTTGGGATCACATCTGTCTCACCCATCCCTTTTCCAAGGCAAGGGTAATATTTTTGATGTCTAGTTCCTCTCTTTGTGCGCTTCTTAAATCTTCAGAGCCCAAACGTGGCAAGGAAGTCATTTTGAATGAATTGAAACTGCAATAATATGCAGTGTCAGTGGCTCAGTAGGTAGCACACTTGCCTCTGAGGCCGGGAGATCAGAGGGCTGTGGGTTCAGTTCCCACATCTGGCACTTGGGTTAATATCCCAGTACTGACACTGTAGTGCAGCATGAGAGGGGTGCTGCACTTCTGAGGTGCCGTCTTTCGGATGAGACGTTAAACCGAGGTCCCATCTGCCTGGATTGGTGGTAGTTCAGGTGGATGTTAAAGATCCCATGGCACTTATCGAAAGAGTAGGAATTTCCCCGGTGTCTTGGCCAAATTTCCCTCATTCACTAAAAATACCACCAACAGCTTAATCTGGTTCAAGGTCAGTTGGCAGTCATCTGTATCCCCTTCCCCCGGGTCGTGCCTGAAAATAGGCAGGATTTGTCTAGTGCACTTACCTGGTCAACAAAAGCAAAAAAAATAAATAAATAAGCTCCAGGGATACTATCAGTGGATGCTCCCATGGCATTTCCGTGTTTGTTTGGGTTAGCTTGAGTGATACATTCATCGGTATCATACATTTGGCATAAGCCTTTGATGGGTGATTCCAGAATGTGAATTCATTCATCTTCTTTTTAGGGGGAACGAGGCAGGCATCTGGACAAGGCGTCTGCATCAATGTGATTTAATCCTAGACGATATTACACATACATTGATACTGCTGATTAACAATGATGCTCAGTTGCATTGAGCTTTGCTCTCAGTTTCACGCAAGTCAATGGACTGTTGTTGTTTCTGTTATCCAAGTGCCAGTCAGATACTCACGGAACTAGTGAATGATGACTCACTTGAGCAGCATCCAATTTGTGAACTGAATAGTTCTTTCCTAATGGCATCTGATTTTTGCTGGTGAAAACAACTGGTCTCATTTTTTCAGAGTACTGATAGTAAAAGACTGCTCACAAGCTACTCAGGCTGGCCTCAGTATGAAGAGTATATGCTGTTGTCATGGCAGAATAGGAAAATACTGTTGCAAGGGTCAGTCAGTAGAAAACCTCCTTTGACGGTCTTTCATGGGAACTCTTCCCACCGAGGTCCAAACTGATCATGTACCTTGCCAAAACTCAGGTTCAACACATTTCTGTAACTGTTGCTTGGACAGTACCCCTGGGTCAAGTTCAGCAATCAGCTCAACACTCTAGTGTAATTCTTTTTTTTACTTCTGTTTATCCCAAGTCCCACTCTGCTCACTCGTCCCACAAACTCATCCTTATCTTCGGTGCTTACCTTTCTCCATCCAGGATGTCCACAGTGCAGCTACTGCAATTGTGATGGATTCCTTCGGGGTGGGGACAGGTCACTCTTAGGTCCATCATATGTGGAATTACTCCTGACCCACAAGAGGCTGGCAGCAAGGGCGCCATAAGCATGTGCTCACATAGAAGCAGCACTGTGCACAGTGCCAACTGGTGTCTTCCCTCCTGCAAGCTGCTCCAACTGCATTGCTAACTGTGGTCCACCAGGTGGCAGTATAGCAGTGAAGCCCACTGTCCTCCTCCTTGAAGGAGCAGAACTTCCCGTTGAATGTTCAATCTTCCTCCCTCCGGCTGGACTCTGACATCCAGGGCTCGCAGCCAGAAGTTTAATAGACCCAGACCTCTCAATCTTGTTGAGTTCACAAGCCATGGACAGCAAGAAAGGTATCAGAGATATTTGTATTTATTTGTTTACTAACTATTGGCACCTGGGGAGGCCCGCTGAGATCATTACAGTACCTTTTTCAGGGGTGACCCAGAATGAATTACAGGTCATTAAAATTGTGCAGAGAACACAGGCAAATTGATTCACATTAATGTATGGAACATACAATAATTTTACATAAGTATAACACTCAGCAATATTCAACATTTGTTAAGCAAGCAATAACACACGGCAGGATGTGGGTTGTCTCCTGATAAGAGCACATCCAGGTGTGTTATAAGGCATGAGGCACTTGCGCGGAGTACCTTATGTACCTGGGCGTGCTCTTATCAGGAGATAAACCACACCTCGGAGTATGTTATTGCGCTTATAAAATGGGTTCCCTAAGTAACTATTTAAGGGAATAAAAAGAGGGAAAATATTTTAACAATCTGAGGTTTTAAAACCTGAAGCAGTAAAACAGCCCCTCTATTTAGGCAGTTTCTGCACTGTGTGATGTCAAGTGCATGCCCCCACCACCACCAACACTAGACACACAGAAATACTGGTCAGGTTGTCTTCTCCCTCTGCTTGTTTTTTATTTATTTATTTTATTTTTATTTAGTATTTGGTTTCATATTGATGCCAGCGGCTTGGTTGACTCATAATGAGTGTGTCCCATAGCGACCGCTATATAGAGCCGTTTCCGGGTTGGTGCTTTATTTCTCTTGTTTCCTTTACTGTGTGGTGCCCTCACAGAAGAGGTCTTGCAAGTTCCTTTCTGGTGGCAGCATTGTTGGTAAACAAGGTATTTTAACTATTTATTAAAACACGTAAGCATGTGATGTACAGTAATACCTCATGTCACATGGGGAGCGGGAAACAGTCTTGGCAAGTGGTTCCGGAAGCAAACCAGAACAGGCAATGCAGTTTCTCGAACAACTAGCATGGACACTAAGAAACTTATGTCCTCAAATTGAAGCTGTTACTGTTTCACGGAAACATTACTGCTGCAGTTCATGTTCAACCTCTAAAGCACAGTCTCTACAGGGGATGGGGAAACGAGAGTGGAGGCAGCCATGTTGTGAAAGACATCGGCACCGATCGGTTTTGTTTTAGCTGTGTCAGTGAGGTATTTACTTTTTTTTTTTTAATATGAGGGGTAAAAAGCTCCTGATGAATTTATTTCAACTATTTTTCTGCTTACAGAGACAGGCTACGAGTTGCTTGTTGCCTGCTGTAACAGTGCTGCAGCATTTCGTGTTGGTGCTGCCCATTGTGTGCCCGGTTCTTTGAACAGTTTGTAGCTCAGGTAGGTTAGTGATTTCTGCTTGTTGTGAGGCTGCCCAGGGAAGAAAAGTGCAGTTTGGCATAGATGCATGCTGATAAGGACACGGCTCAAATGTCCTTTCAGACAATCAAATTAAGCCTTTTTTTTTTTACCCATTTTATAATCAAATCAAATTTATTTCTGAAGCGCTTTTCAAAAAAACCAAAGTGCATACACAATATAAAACAGACATTCAATCAGATAAAACATATAAAATAAAAAGGCAGCAATAATAAAACTAGACATTATCCTCAAAATGCCAGGCCAAATAAATATGTTTTTAATGAGAACTAAAAGGTCTTGGTGGACAGGCACTCTCTAATCCGATGAGGTAGAGAGTTCCACAGGGTTGGGGCTACAAAAAAGCGCCTGATGTCTGAAGACGGACCCTGAGAACCTCTAGCAATCCCTCGTTAGTGGAGCGGAGTGGACAGAGGGGGCAGCAAGGCCGAAGGAGGTCTTGCAAGTAACCCGGTCCCGGTATACATATTATACATTTCTGGATACAGACACACACACAATAGATTTAGCTGGAACAGAGAGGAATTAAATTGTGGCATCATCAGTGACAAGCAGGTGAGCCTTAAGCCCCCCTCTTAAAACCACCGAGGGAGTTGCATTCCTGGATATCTGCAGGGAGCTCGTTCCGGGGGGTGGAATGTAGACAGAGTATGCCCATGACCCTAAGGTGAACTTTACTTTGTGCACTTGAAGGAGCTGTCAATTGGAGGACCTGAGGGTCCTGATGTTTTGTTTAGCTTTTAGCATCTCGGACAGACTTGAAGGGGCATTTTCCAGTTGGAATTTGTATGCTATGCATAGCAATGGGTATTTTAACTGCCATTCTATAGTGTGTTCTTGGGACAGGGCACCTGCCACGAATTGGCTTACTCTATGGTACAAGTTTCACAACTCAGCTATGCTCAGATATGAAAAGGGATCTAGGAAAGTTAGAGAAGTGGTCCCCAAAGTCCTAGTGAAGAAGGACATGAGTGACACAGTATATACACACCAACTGAAAGCAAAACTAACCAAGCTACGGATAGGATCAAAACATCAGAAATCCTAATCCGCTGAAAATGATCCCAACACTGACTCTGAGCATGGCAGCTCAATTCACACGGTGAACAAGATGGTCACCAGACTGGGTGTTCTCTCTGCTAGAGCTCTATTTGAACTTTAACAAATTTAATAAACTGAAATCTTTGTGCAAAACTGAGAGTCCAGATTAAGCTTTTTGTAGGTATTATGGAGTTGTATCATTACCCAACCTCCAAATATCAGATAATCAGCCATATTTTAGCTGTGGTTGTTTCAGCTAGAGTGCTGCTCTGTTGCAACAGTACCGGCATATTCACTACTTTGAAAGGGTAGTCAGTAAGTAGCGTTAGTGGAGTGGGGTGTTAGTCAGTACCCTAAGGGAGCCAGGGTTAGGAACGCTAAATGTTATTTTTTTGTTTCCTTAGTTTTCTGTTAAATGCTGAGTGCCACAAGTTTTAAAGTTTATTCCCCCCCATTCTCTGGTTTGAGCACTGTGTCTTAGAGGTGCCAGACCATGGTACTTACCTTAAGTGTCACTGCGGTTTTCATCCAGATTCGGTTAGGATTTGTAGAGGAGACCGGATGTTCCATTGTGCAGACAACTGGAGACAGACTATAAGAGTCTACTGCTGTTTTTTCCACATTCACAAGGCAGCCAAGCTGGTGAACTTGTAAAGATGGCTGACTGGAGCAGGGCTGGTTCCACATGGCTAGCGTGCTCGCCCTGACCAGCTCGCTTTGTGGAAGGAGAACCACTGGAAGACCTGACGTGACTGCCGGGTGGCAGCAGGGAGTCATTTCTGGAATCTCTGAGACTGTCTGTGTCTGCCAACTGCCTACGGATTATGGGCTTGTGAGACTCTTGAGTTTGGAACTGGTACATGCGAAGGTATGAATCACTGTGGACCTCAGCAGAAGCCATGGGTGGAGAGAGAACCATTGGGTTCATTTTCCTCTCCTTTCTTTGACACGCAAGGCTATTTTACTGTTGGCTACAGTAAAAGCAGCCAAAAGCCCTTCATCTGTGCTGTGTTTAAACCTGTTTTTTCTTCTGGTGAAAGCAGAGGCAAATATCTCACATTATGACTGCATAAACTGCTAAGGATAAATTTAACATTTATCTCATCTGTTTATGGTGGCACCTAAGCTGGACATTATTATTTAAACTATACTTGGATTCTGGCTGGCCCGGTGGCGCTAAGAGCTGAGGTGCAGGACGCCTCCACCTCATGGGGCCTTGACAGCTCGGGTTCGGGAACAAAGCCCGGCCGTGGAGGTCGGCAGGTGGGGGAGGGCAGAAGGTGGAGGCAGGCAGCTCTCCTCTCCAGGGAGGTGTGGTGGCTACCCTTGGCTAATGGCCACCTCCTGGTGGAGGCCAGGGGCAGCTCAGGCCTAGAGGGTGCCAGGCATTAGCCAATGGGGTGGGGGATAGGGGTCATTACCAGGGCCGCAAGGTGCATGCGCGCCTCCACACACATGCGCCTACTCCTGGGGCCCCTGGATGAAAATGGAGGGGGAAAAACACGCCAGCTGCAGGATGAAGATAGACTCCCCTCATGTGCCGCTCCTGGACTGGGCAAGAAGTAAGCCCTGGTGATCCCGGGGGATGGGGCTGGGGGAGTCAATCGGAAGGGGGCCGGAGGCAAAAAGGTGCAAAAAATAGCCGTGATTAAAAAAAAAAAAAAAACTATGCTTGGATTCTTCTGAGTTATACATTTTATTAGCATTATTTAATTTGTTAGGTTAGTGGGTTGGGTGGGCTAGTGTGGCTGGTTGAGTGTAGGGATGGTGATTATTGGAGTGTCTGTCTAGTAATTTATTGTCTAACTAGAGTGAGAGGGTTGGAGAAATTGTTTAGAGGGCTGGGTGTATAGTGTGTGTTTGAAGATATTGTTGGGGGCTGTGGGTTTATAATTAGTTTATGGGAAGGGTTGCTTTTATGTGGTGGCGTTATGTATGTGGGACTTGGGGCCTCCCAACTTAGCTACTCCCCATACCTGCTGCTTAACCTCTGCTCCTATGATGACCCCCATCAGCAAAGGCATACAGGTGCTGCAGGGAGGTGGTTATCGTTAGGAGGCAGAATGGCAAGTGGTGAGGAGCAGAGGTGCTAATGGGGGGGGGGGGGCCACTACAGGTCTGGTGAGGACCAGGAGGCATCCAGCAATGAAACAGGTCCAAGACAGAGGTGAAATGTAGTTGGTACCTATACTGAGGGCTCCCACCAGATCAAATGGGCAGGTAGCTATGAGGCCAGCAGCCTCCTCTCATCCCCCGAGGACAGTGCTCTGCAATGCTGGATCAGTGAGGAATAAGACAGCCATTATGGTGGGTTTAATATCTTGCTCTTAGCTTGATCTGACTTGCATCATGGAGACCTAGCTAAGTGATAATGCCAGTTCTGTTTTGGAGGTGGCTGTCCAAGCAGGGTTATCTGAGATTCACTGCCCTCTGACAGACTGTGTGGGGGGCTATCTGTATTAAATCTGAGATGAACTTGAATATGTGGCTGCCCTTCTCATGTACCATCTCCAGGGCACGAGAGGTAGTTCCTAAAAGAAATCGCAGACTTCATTGACGAGAAAGTATTGGAGTCGCTCAGATGGCTGATTCTGGGCAACTTCAGTGCCTGGGTCGATGAAGAACTCTTGCAGTTTGGTCAAGATTTCCTCCGGTTGGGGGAATCACTGGACCCAACATAGGTAGTTACCTCTGGGACCTATCAACATGATCATGCCTTGGACCTAGTCTTCTCATTCAGACTCGAGATAAATAACCTTGAGATTGATCTGGTCAGTTGGTCAGATCACTGTATACTGAGGTTCTCATTCTGGGCCCCCTTCATGATCTACATTCTGTGGAGATGACAACTAACTACTGCCCTTTCGAGGGGTTGCCACAGAAGGACTCTAGGTGTGCTTGATCTATCGGAAGTAATGGTTGCCTGTATGACTGGATCAGAAGAAGCGGTGGTGGCCTATAATACAGCCATTATCTAAGCCTTCAATGCAGCTGCACCTGTCCGTATACATCCCAGGACTTTGTGCTGGAGTTCCCCGTGGTTTGAGAGGGAGCTCAGGGAGCTGATGTCTGAGGGTCAGAGGCTAGAGCATTGTTGTAGAAGTTACAGACTGATGAAGTCAGACTGACTTTGAGAACTCACTATGGTGAGTAGCAAAAGGCAATTTCCCATAAGAAGGCAGCATTGCTGTCCAGGGAAACTGTGGCCTGGAGAAACTGACCAGGTCAGCTCTTCCAAATGATATCCAGACTACTTCATCTGATCTGTCTGCAATCAGTGGAAGAAAATTCATTCACAAGTCACCAAACGTTTGCTAGCCTTTTCTTTGACAGTGTGTCTTCGGTTTGGTCTGGATTTCCCCAACTGGGTTGTTGCAACCTGGCATAGTTGAGATGGTAGTGATCAGGGGCCCCCTACTAGTCTGGGAAGAGTTTAGGCTTCACTTAAGTAGATTAGGTCTATGGGGTGATCTCAGAGCTGTGGCCCACCTTTTGTGAGCTGGACCCAGGTCGAATGCGCCTTGTGGTGGGGTGTGCCGGGTTTTTGGGTCCAGTGTTCATCATGCTACTCCCATGCTACTTTTCTGAGAGAAGTCTTCCTAGGCATATTGTAAAATGCACTGGTTAGGCCACTCCTTAAGAAATCATCTTTGGACTTGGGACTGTTTGACGAACAGTCTATAACCTACCCTTTCTGGGGAAGGTTATCAAGAAGATGGTGCCACTACAGCTTGAGGAACACCTCATGGCTCTTTGGCATCTATGACTCTCTCCAGTCCAGGTTTAGGTTAAGGCACAGCACTGAGACAGTGTTGGTCAGACTGCATGATGACCATCTAAGGGCGCAAGATAGAGGAGAGCAGTCAGTTCTAATTCTCCTTGATCGTGCCTCTGCTTTTGTAACCATGAACCACGGGTTGCTGTTGGGATTGTCTCAGGAAGCACTGCAGACTTGATGGCATGGTCATCTGCTGATTTTAGTCCTTCCTCAGAGACAGGATGTGGAGGGCGATGATGGAAAGCTTCTCCTCACTCTTGAAGCTCATGCTCTGTGGTGTGCCTCAGAGTTCAGTCCTCTCACCCATGTTGTTTGCAGTGTATATGCTGCCCCTAGGAGGCTGTGTTTTACACCTGGGATGCCAGGCACGGTCAAGGTGCTAACTTTGTGCCTAACCATAATTCAAGACTGGATGTCATCAAGCTGGCTCAGACTTAACCCAGGCAAGATGGAGGCACTAGTAATTGAGTCTTGTCGCCAGTGTACAAAGGTCACCAAGGAGATGGCAAGCTTAGTACTTGGCTCCTCTACTTTGGTGGCCTCTGCTAAGGTGAAGAATCTGGGGTCATTCTGGATGAGAAGCTGACATCTGAGGCTCCAGTGTCAGCTGTAGTCTGGAGTGGCTTTTGCCATCTCAGAAACATCTCCCAGATAATAATGATAATAATAATAATAATAACCTTTATTTGTATGGCGCCTTTCAACAATCAAGATGCCTTAACATAATTAAAATTACAATGTCAACAGACAAACATCTCAATAACAGACAATAAAATCGTACTGATAGCATCTTTAATTAATCACCAAAAGCTTGGTTCCACAAATAAGTTTTTAATGCTTGCTTAAACCCCTCCACGGTCATGCACTCATGTAACCGATGGGTTAGAGAATTCCAAAGGGCAGGGGCGGCATACATGAATGCCCTCGCTCCAGAAGATTTCAAACACACACTTGGAATCTCTAGCAACCCCTCGTCGGCTGAGTACAGCAATCGCTCAGGGCAGTGAGGAACCAACAGCTCTTTCAGATAGTCCGGGCCCAGTCCATGTAGGGCTTTAAAAGTCAGAAGACTGACTTTAAAGGTGATCCGCCACTGAACTGGCAGCCAGTGCAGACCACGCAGTACTGGCGTAATATGACAGGACTGTGATGATCCTGTCAGAAGCCGGGCCACCGTGTTCTGCACCAGCTGCAAGCGACAGATTTCCACCCCTGGTAGCACAAGGTACAGGGAGTTGCAGCAGTCCAAATGCGAGGTCACAAAGGCATGGATCAGAGTAGGAAGGTCGCTGGATGGAACAAGGTGCTTAATCCTGGAGATATTCCTCAGATGGTAGAACAAGGATTTGACGCCAGCAGACACCTGCGAATGCAGGGTCAGCCCTTCGTCAAAAATTACCCCCAGGTTCCGCACCCGTTCAGAAGACAGGAGTGGGACACGGCCCGAGAAAAAGTCCGAAGGGCAAATCCCCACCCAGCCCCCCTATCCAGTGACCTGGATCCACAACCAATATCTCAGTCTTATCAGAGTTCAACTTCAGCCAACTGGCATCCATCCACTCCTGGATTTCAGTGAGGCAGCTATTAAAGACCGAGACAGCTCCATCCTGGTCAGGTGCAAAAGAGAGGTAGAGCTGGGTATCATCAGCACAGCAGTGAAACCTCACACCATACCTTACAATGTCTCCCAAGGGCAGCAGATACACTGCGAACAACATGGGGGACAGCACTGAACCCTGAGGAACCCCACAAGATAGAGAAACTGGTTTGGAGGAATAAACCCCAGACATCATCCTCTCAGATCTTCCAGTGAGGAACGATGTAAACCACCCAAGGACTGTACCAGACAGTCCACAGATGAACCTCAGATGATCAAGCAGGACCCCATAGTCCACAGTGTCAAACACTGATGGGAGATCTAGGAGGACCAGAATTGAATGGCTCCTCCTATCTCTAGCCATCAGGAGGTCATTGAGCACCCGAACCAGCACTGTCTCAGTACTATGCCTCTTTTGAAAACCGGACTGGAGGGGTTCACAGATGTCATGGATGGTCAAATGGTCCTCCAGCTGAGTGTCCACTACTTTCTCACTCACCTTCCCTACAAAAGGGAAGGTTAGAGATAGGTCTGTAGTTTGCAAGGCAGTCTGGGTCCAAAGAAGCTTTCTTCAAGACTGGTGTCACCGCCGCCTCTTTCAGTGAGCTTGGAAACTCACCTGTCTCCAAGGAGCACCAGACTATCCGAGCTAGATCAGACCAATAGAATCGATACAATCCAAAATCAGGGAAGTAGGTCCCATGTCAAAACTAGGGCATGTAGGGCGCTCACTCTGGACGATCCACATGACATCCATGAAAACTGGTCGGACAAAGGTACTCCAAAATGGCTGAGGTAAGTGACCCCACATTGATCCACGGCAACACCCACAGTGTGAGCTGGATGGAGCGCCAACCTGATGTCGGCCACCCTATTTGCAAAAAATCAAGCAAGTTCATCACATTCTTCCTGCGAAATAGCTTTCCGAGCTTGAAGGCAGGCTGGGTTGCACAGTCTGTCCACAGTTCGGAACAACTGAGCTGGTCGATTTTGAGCAGCCGCTATCCTGCCGGACAGGAACTCTGCCTTCTTACAGGTGCCTGCAGATTGACAGACATGTTAATGGTCTATCACTCTAAGGTGGTTGGCATCAAGGGCGGATTTCCATCAGCAACACTCTAACCTTCATCCTAGTTGCCGCATCTCCCTCAGAGTCCCATCAAACCATGGGGATCGAGGGCGAAGGGAGAGAGGATGAAAGCGGACAGGAGCAATGACATCCAGGGCCACCACAATGGCCGAATTATAAGCCATCACGAGGGCCTCTGGGTCACTGTTTGCCTCAGAGGGATGAGAGATCCAGCACCGCCATCAGGCCTTGAGAATGTATGTCTCACAAAGGGCAATATCGGGTCATCTCCACAGGGGCAGGCCTACACAGGGAGGCACTAAAACTAAACCCCATGGTGTAGTGATCAGACCATCCAACTGGTTCCACCCCCAAATTGGAGGCCTCAATCCCCAGAAGGAAGACTAAGTCAAGAGAGTGACCGTGATTATGAGTAGCAGTGGTAACTACCTGTGTAAGACCCAGAGATGTCATCAACTGGTGGAAATGCTGACCAAATCGTGACAGTTCGTCGTCGACTCAAGCGTTGAAGTTGCCCAGGACCATCAGGCTGTGTGACTCAAACACCATATCAAAAACGAAGTCTGCGACTTCCTGAAGGAATCGTTTCTCATCTCCTGGTAGACAGTGGATGAGGATGATCCTACAGCCTACACCTGCTACTACAGTACACTCAAATGACTCCCTCTCCCTAACTGGTACATTCGTGAGGTTAAGTTCGGTCTTGAAACAGATCGCTACCCCCGCCCCCCCGCGATCCAATCTCGGGCGGTGTATCACAGAGTACCCGGCCGGAACTGCCGCCTCCAAAACAGGGCCAGAATTCTCATCCAGCCAGGTCTCGGTAATGCAAGCCAGGTCCACTGATTTAACAAGATCCACAATAATTGCGGTCTTGTTTTTAATGGACCTAGCATTACATAACACCACCCGAGTTGGATGACCCTCTCGTGCTGCCCGTACCATCTACCTAAGACCATCTGTAGTGCCCTTGGGTATGGAAGTCAGACATGGAGGACCACGTTCTGGGTTCCATTTCGCCCCAGGGCATCTCCTGGATCTCACTACCCCAATGCGGTGTCCCCCGCTGTTCACAGCCCCATGCCCTCCTCTCACCCCTCCGCACAATACCCAGTGCCCTACAGCACAAGTAAGTTGTATATTGGAGTGGGGGAGAGAAAAAGGGTGGAGAGCACGAAGGGTGGAGGATGAATAGCGCATGACCGTAGGGGCAGGACTCCAACACATTTTGGTACTTCAGATAACACTCCACAACTATCCAACTGTGAATCACAAAGCCACACCCTAAAATAATACAAATAAATACAACATCTTGTACAGTTAATAGCTTAAATTCACTCCCCCCAATAATCAGACACAAAAACTCATCTTTCTAATACTTCATACCCAAAACTGAAAAAAAAAAAAAAAAATAACCCAAAATAAACAAAACAAAAGTAAAGTATCAAATAAACACATTTGGTACAGGCAGACAGGATGGACTGATAGTGCATTTAAAACCAACTTGGAAAGAGTTCAGATTGTCCCGGTCCCAAAGGTCCTCTCACCACCAGTAGGAATGGACACCCTTCTCAGGAGCTCACACCTCCCATAGCAAGCAGACAAAATAGTCTCAGAAATCCTTCCAAATAAAACTAAAGCAGTCCTCAGTCCTCGACTACTCTCACTACTCAAGTCTGGAGAACTATACGACACTCTCACTGTCGATAAGTAAATAAAACAGGGCAGTCTGACCGTAATTCAGGAGAAAGGGCAGGATTTCGGAATTCCTCCAACAGGCCTCTTCAGGGTCAACCACAGCCCTGAGACCCTGGACAACCCTGACAAAACTAACCTGGCAGACGGCCTTGGGCTGTAGCAGCTATCGCAGAACTCCCCGAAAGAACTCACCAACTGATAGGCCCCCCAAGGAGCCCTAGGGATCAACTCCCACCACTGATTCCCCGGTGGATAGGAACAGGCCTCTGCGCTGCCACAGACCTCCGCACAGCCCACCAGGCAGATCAGGGCAACTCCACCTGGTCCCAAATCAAGCTGCTGGTGTCCCTAAATCCACCAGGTAGTCTCGCAGCAGATCATCCACAAAACCACAACCTTAAGGTCCGCAGTACCTTAATCCAAATGAGCACACAGACCAGCGAAACAAAAGTCAGTCAACGAGGGACAATTAAACTTATATCCCAGTGCCGGGAAAGTTCTCTAGTTCAACCCTATTCTTATTTGAGTTTCGAGAAAGTATGAACTCTAACACTGGACTGCACAAGAACTTTGCTACAAAAAAGTGGTGGCTCTAGGGGGTGGTGAAAGGTGTGGCTGCAACCCGGCCCCCTCACATAGTAAAGTACCTGCTTGCTGCTGCTGCTTTTTACTTTGAAGAAATCTGAGTTATTGATTGTACAAATGTTTACATTCAAACTCTGGATTACATTTGTAGGTTCTGTCAAAAATGTACTAGAAAAGAATAATAGCAGAAAATATAAAGGTTTAATAAATATGTTAAAAAGTGCATATTAAGCATGCACACCACCCCAGCACCCCCATTGTAGCATCCTGGATCCACCATAACAACTAGACCACCAGGTTATTCAAGATTTGTACTGCACTGTGGTTTGCCACAGAGAAAGTCGGTTGGATTAAAAACACATTTTCAGCATGTTGAAGTAAACAAAATGAACAGAACCATAGCCTAACATGTGCATTATATAGAACAATGCACATGGTTTTGACCATTTGGGTGAAACAATTCTATACAAAGGGGAAAAAAAAACTATTTAGCACTATAGAAAGCCATATATCTCTCTGACTTTGGCTCCAATTATGTCATCACAAAACACATTTGGCGGCCATTTTAGGAAGCAGGTTAAGAGTTTTTTTGAAATTGGAAGGCTGATTTTACAATTTTCAAATGCTCTGGAACCACATTTAGGTAAATTATGTAAATGTAGTTTTAGCATTAATGAATACAGCTGCCTTTCATTTAGTCATCTACGGAGTCAGATTGTTGATTAGTTTATTGTCAAAATGTTGTTTAGGTATCCTTTAAGTGACTTGCTCAGGGTCACACAGTATGTAAGTGGAAGCTGTGGGATTCAAACCCTGGTCTGGTCTGCTGGATGTCACTAGATTTGCAGCTCAGAGCCTTAAACCACTGCACTATACTGCCTCCCTTAATCTATCTATGTACCTTGACATCTAGCCCATTCATGTCAGCTAACTGGGTGTGCATGGCCTTGGGGTTGGGGGGGGACACACTGTATCTAGAGGTAAGATGAACTCTTCACCAGAGGGCTCCCCTACAATAACACCCAGTCACTGCACACATCCCGGGCCCCCAGATGTGAGGTGAATACAGCTCAGACCTCTGTTCTGACAGGAATAAGTCACTCTTTAAGGTGTTTAAGCAGTAGTCACACTTCACTAGCAAGTCAGCAGGTATAGTCAAGAACACTGGTCCCTGGTCACACTCTACATTAGCAGTGTACACACTGGTTCAATCTTGACCACAGATACGAGTCACGACCTTGTAGACCCTTGTTAAAGGGTGTACCCTCACGCACAATAAGAGCGGACAACTCCCTTTTCTCAACACACCAGTGGGTGAGGTTGTCGGGTCAGAGCTTGTTCTATGCTGCACAAATTTACTAGTGATTTCCACTACGCTATAAGCTTTAGGGTTTCTGTAGGGTTCCCTCTTTTATGGCTACATGGTGCCTGGTCAGCTAGTGGTGCAGGAGACATCCACTGCTGTAGGGACAAACTTCTTAGACTTTTGTTCACTGGTGAGCATCAATGGCTTCCGGAGTCTTGAAGGCAGCCACTCCATGCCAGGCCAGTCTCCCCCTGGACCCTAGAGAATGCTCCCTCATTTGTCAGACGTCTTACATCACTGCATCTCCCTCAGCACTTACACCAGCCTGCTCATGGGTAGTGGCTGGCAGTTGCCCCAGCCCATCTCCCAAAGGAAGCAGATCCATTACCCATCCCTGCCTGCTATTCCTGGTCACACAGTGTAAGTATCTCTCCTACCTTAGTAAGCAGTCATGTCTTTCTCACATTTTTCTTCATCAGCAACTCGACTGGCTGCATCGCTCAGGCACAGGACTGCAAACACCCCCAAATGTTGTCACCCTCTGTTCAGGGCTACCCTTCCTGTGCTACCCTTAAGTGTCCCCACACCCTCCCTGTATGTCTCCTTCCATGATCCCCAAAGTTAACAGTGATTTGCACCCCAGATCCCTTCCATGTAATCTACTGTGCTGTCTTGGACCTGCCCCATGAGGTTACCAGGTGACTGGGCATCAAGCTGTTCTGGTTTCAAGGTTATGGTTCCATCAACAGCTGTGAGGTGTAAAAGCTCCTCGAAGGCACCCAGGCACCTTATGTTCTGTCATTAAGCTGCGCCCACTGGACTAGCCAAGTCAAAGTCACTACTAGAGAATAGGCTCTAGTTCTAGAAGTCACATAACCAACCCCCTGCTCCTTAATGGCAGGAGGAGTTGGTTACGTACGTAAAACCCTATCTAGATTACCCAGACATTAGTGCCAGGTAAAGCATGGAAAGAAGTGTTTGAACTGTACAGGGTACTCTGGGGTATGCAGACACTGAGGGTGCAAGGGCAGGCAGGAAAATAAGGAACTGGACTGAGCTGTAGCCCACAACCTATTTCAGTTATTAGCACTGAACATCCTGATGGTGGGAGACTTTAAAGAAAGATGAGGGAAGAGAGGCGTATACAGGATTGTTGGGGTGAGCACCACTTACTATACTTGATGGGCTGTGGAGCAGCCATCTTCCTATGGATTCTTTGGAGGTATGGCTACTGCCCCTGAGTGCAGCAGCTTTGCAGCACTCACCGTGGAACTGACTGCAGCGAGGCTGAGCTATGCCTTCTTCATGGCAGAGCTGAATGGGACCTGGGGCAAGTAACTGCTGCTCCTCTACCCCAGTGGACACAAAGAGTCCATTCTGGGGGGGGTGGAGAATAGTTGACAGGGGGAACGGATAGAGTGGTGCCAACAGAGGTTGGTGAGGCACAGGATTTGTAACAGGGAACCATTTTGCTCCCCTAAGTGAAGCAGTTCAACCAGATTCTCCCCATAGGGAACCAGCACCTGTTAATTCTCTGGTGCCTATGATTTTCATCACCTAAGAGGGTGATGGAAACAAAGGACAGGAGAGAAGCTAAGGAGGTACTAGTTACAGGGCATTACATTTTCAGTGGGACAGAGAGAGTGGCATGTGCAGACTGTCAGGGAAAGGGGACAGTAAGATGCCTCTTGGGTACATTTGCAGAGAGGGATACTCATAACTGACAGGATGGTAAGAAGTATGGGGAGTGGGAGGGAGCCAGGCGTTATTGTCCATCGGGGACAAATGATCTGGTGGGTAGGACATTGGGAGAGGTCAAGTACAGCTTTAGGGAATTAGGCAGGAAGCTAAAGTTAGCAGCAGCCTCGGACATATTCTCTGAGGTCCTGCCAGTATGGTAGAAGGGTGAGACTAGACTTCTAAAGAGCTCCTAATATAACACATGGTTAAAGGAGTGGTACAAGGAAAAGGGTTTTCAGTATGTGGAGGACTGAGGACAGTTTTGGAGGGATAGAAAACTATTCAACCAAGATGGTATCCACCCCATCGCAGAGGGGGTGACTTTAGTAGCCCAAAAGTCTGATGCTTTTATCACAGGGCATTTAAGCTGGTGGGGGAGGATGTAGCTGGGGTAAACCAGTGTGCAGTACAGTAGTAGCCACTTCTATCATACAAGGTTAGTCCAGACAGACAGTTATACTGGACAAATGTCAAACGCTAAACCATATTCACAATACAGTAGCAGCCCTTGTAAAATAAATGTGTCATAATAATTCTGATGCGCCATCTATAATATCTGCTAGTGACCTGACTCTGCAGTTCTGATGGATGTTAATCACCTCATCAAGTGCTTGCTAACTGTTATCAGCTGTTCATTTTCCATTATAAAAACCATCCTTTGTTGGCAGCTTGCTGTTCACTCACTCATTGTTTGCTGTTCCCTCGATTTGTCACTATGACTGGAAAGTGACGTAGAATCACTCTGGCACAAAATGTCAGAATTCGACCAAAAACTGACCAGCTGGCTAAGCTTAGTCTTTGAGACCTTACAATTCATTTCTCCAACTTCAAATCCACCCTTAGGGATTTGCTGAAATTGCATGAGTGCCTTCTTAATGAGTGGCACTCAAACCGAATTTAAGACAGTGAGGTGGACGAAACTCTTTTGGGGTGGGGGGGGGATTGTTTAACCACGAAAGGCACACTAATCTGAAGCTTGCTTTCAGGTGTGACATGGGAGCACAAGGATGTTAAGTGACTTGTTCAGGGTCACACACTTTTTAAGGTGGGTTGTGAATGCGAGGGGTTCGGAGGCTATGATAACTGGCCCCATATTGCTTCAGAAAGTCCAGCTACTTGCCACCACCATCGGCAAATTAAAATTTAAACCCTCTGATGGCTGACCCACCATTGGTAACAGCAGCAGTACAATATAGGATTTAAAAAAAAAATCCATGGAGAGGAGCCTCACACTAACACAGAAAGTGCAGAGGTATGGCTAACAGATGTGTTTCCAGTGGTTCTAAGGGGATATAAACCAAAACATATTCTTAGTTGTGATAAGACTGGTCTTTTTATCGTTGCATTGGTCACGGCACTTTGTCTTTTAAATCAGACACTGATGGGGGCTTAAAACAACAAAGGAACATTGTTCTGTTCTATGCACATGCAACATATGTCTGAGACAAAAATAGGATCTGGTGGTCATTGGGAAGTCTGCACAACCATGCTGTTTCAGTGTGGTTAGAAACAGATGCAGAGGATGAGAATTATGCCAAAGGTGTGGTGCTTGAGGTTACACTCTCAATACATCTGTTATGCCCTCCTGACACAGAGAATCACAGAGGGCTAACATCATCCTGGTCTGGCGTCCGATCGTGCAAAGAGAATGTAAATGGAGCCGCTATGCTACTCGAAAAGCCAGGAAATGTCACATCATGGATTTCCTCACAGTATCACTAATACGTGACTACTGATAACAGCAGTTTTTAATATTGTTTTTTTTTTGTTTTGTTTTTTTTAATTGCTAGAAAAATTGAGTTATATCTCCAAACAACATAACTCTCTCATAGAAGCATTAATCACAAAAAGCACAATGTTAATGCTTCTTCTACTGATAAATGGGACAATTGTTATACTGAACAAAAAGCTCTATGACGCATGTGTCCCATATAAGCAGAATATATTTTACTATATAATGAGGGCTTAGCAGGAACTCACCCAGCTAGTGAGAGAATGTAAGAACCCAGCAAAGTAGATCTGACAGCAAATAATAAGGCAGGGGTGGGGGGGAATCAATGGCAGGAAGGATGGGAATGCAGGGAGGTGCTAGGGGTGTAATCTCCTGGAAAGTGGTCAACTTAAATGTGGGTAGCCCTCTGGGTACAAGTAATCACTGTATAGTGTGGTTTGGCACATGGACTGGGCAAGAAAAAAAAAACACTGGAACGAGGGGTCAAAACTTTAGGAAGGAAGATTTTAAAGAAATAGGTGACTGCCTCAGTAAATACCTTAAAGGAGGGAGGGCCGGGGGAGGGAGTGGATACACAAGGGAAACGGACAAGGGAGGGAATAACTAAGGCAACTGCAAGCTTTTTGAAGGAAGTAAGCAAGGGTAGGAGGAGGAAGAGGCCACTATCGTTTTCAAAGGAGCTGGCCAAGGCAGTAAGGGAGAAAAAAAAACCGCTTTTAGGAATAACAAGCATACCCATACAGAGGGGGGACTGGGAGGTTTATCTGGCAGTCCTATTCAACAAGTTTCTGGAAATGGGAGAGGTTCCGGAGGACTAGAGAATGGCTGATGTAGTCTCTCTCCACAAAAGTGGGAGCAGGGAGGAGGCTGGGAAATATAGATCTGTCAGGCTGACCTCGGTGGTGGGGAAAATTATGGAATCTCTGCTAAAGGAAAGGATAGTAGAGTACCTTGAGTCACGTGGGGCACAAGATCTGAGGCAGCAGGGATTCACGGCTGGGAAATCATGTCAAACAAATCTGACTGATTGATTGGGTCACTAGGAAAGTAGATCAGAGGGGAGAGGTGGATGTGGCCTACCTTAACTTCAGCAAGGCATTCGACACCGTTCTGCAAAGGAGGTTTGTGAACAAGCTGAGCAGCCTGGGACTGGGACACAAGGTGGTGAACTGGGCTGGAAATTGGTTGAAGAATAGAACGCAGAGGGTGGTGGTAAACGGGGCTAAATCTGAAGTTGGGAGGGTGACCAGCAGGTTGCCACAGGGTTCAGTTGTTGGACCAGTGCTGTTTAATATCTACATTAGTGACACTGCAGAGAGGCTGGCGGGGAAGGTATGTCTCTTTGCAGATGACACAAAGATCTGCAATGGGGCAGAGAAAATGAGGCGTCACCTAGCTAAAATGGAAGAATGGTCCAGAGTGTGGCAGCTAGGATTCAATGCAAAGAAGTGCAACATCATGCGCATGGGGCACAGGAACCCAGGGGAGGATTACATGATGAGGGGGGAGATATTAGTGGCCACAAAACAGAAAGATCAGGGGGTCATCATATCTGATGACCTAAAGGTGGCCAAACAATGTGCCAAGGCAGTGGGGAGAGCCAGTGGGATACAGGGGTGCACAGGAAGGGGTATTACCAGCAGAAGAAAAGAAGTCATAATGTCCCTGTACAGGTCATTGGCGAGACCTCATTTGAAACACTACATTCAGTTCTGGAGGCCGCATCTCTGGAAGGACATAGACAGGGTGGAGGCAGTTCAAAGAAGGGCAACAAAAATGGTACAGGGCCTACACCATAGACCATACGAGGAGAGATTGGAGGAACTCAATATGTATACCCCGAAGGAGAGGAGGGAGAAGAGAGACATGATAGAGACCTTCAAGTATCTCAAGGGAATTAATAAGGTACAGGACAGCAGCATCTTTCAGAAGAGAGGATGCTCTAAAACAACAAGAGGGTGTGACATGAGACTGGTAGGGGGTTAACTAAGGGGCAACATGAGAAAGTACTTTTTCACGGAAGGGGTGGTGGATGCATGAAATGGCCTGCCCCAGGAGATCGTGGGTGCAAGCACAGTGGGGGGATTTAAGCATGCATGGGATAAGCATAAGAGAACCCTTGAGGGGGAAAGGAGAGGCAGTGGCTGGTAACCCAGTAGGGTCAGCAGCAGCTAGTTATAGGTAGGGATACGGGAAGACTAAATGGGCCTGGTGGTCCTTATCTATGACAATTTCTATGTTTCTAGATAAACAAAGGAAGGCAGGAAGGAGGGTGAAGGCAGCTAAGGCACAAACAGAGGAGAGAACTGCCAAGGAGGTCAAAAAGGAGGGGGATAAGGCTTTCTTTAGGCATCTGAGTGAAAACAGGAAAGCAAGGAGTGTGAAGGTGGGGTCAGGGGGACAGTGCAGAATAAGATTAAGAGAAAGCTAAAATTTTAAATGAGTACTTCTGCTTGGTATTCACAGTGGAGAGAGCGGGGACAAACCAACATGCATCAGCAGGCACCGGGAGGAGGGGAAATGGACACAAGTCTATTCTCAGAGGAGAGAATCCAAAGGGGATTGGAAGCCCTAAAGGAAAACAAGGCAATGGGGCCAGATGGGATTCACCCAAGGGTACTAAAGGAACTGAGCACAGTGCTAGCCACCCCTCTGCCAACACTACTCAGCACCTCTTTGGAGATGGGGGTAGTTCCAGAGGACTGGAGGAGGGCTCATGTGGTCCCTCTGTGCAACAGCAGCAGCAGGGAGGAGGCTAGCAATTACAGGCCAGTCAGTCTCACATCAGTCGTGAGGAAATTAAAGTAGACCATGCTGAAGACAAGGCTGATGAAGTACCTGGAGGCAAATGGGCTGCAGAACCACTGACAGCATGGTTTCACAGGGGGGAGGTCATGTCAAACAAATCAAAGATTTCTTTGACTGGGTAACTAGGGGAGATGGATCGGGGGAAGGCAGTGGATGTGGCTTACCTGGACTTCAGTAAGGCCTTTGACACTGTGCCACACAGGAGGCTTATAAACAAACTTGACAACCTGGGGGTTGGGGAGAAGGTGGTGTGCTGGGTATCAAACTAGCTAAAGGATAGGAGGCGGAGAGCGATGGTAAATGAAGGTCACTTGGGAGATGGGAGTGTGACCAATGGTGTGCCACAGGAGTTGGTACCGGGTCCTATTCTCTTCAGTGTCTTCATAAATGACATTGTTGAGGAACCGGAGTGGAAGATGTATCTCTTTGCAGATGACACAAAAATCTGCAATAGAGTGGACACCCAGGAAAGGGTGGACAGAATGCAAAGGGATCTGGGGAAACTAGAGGAGTGGTCTATGGGGTGGCAGCTGTGTTTAATGCCAGAAAGTGCAAAGTCGTGCACCTGGGGCTGGGAAACCCAAGGTCTGTAAATAAGATAAATGGGGTACTTCCAGTCACTAAGCAAGAGAGGGACCTTTGGGTAATCATATCTGATTTATTTATTTATTTGTACAATCAGATTTGCAACCTTTGAGCCAGAGGCTCGTTTACAAAAGTACCTCGTCACAGAGAGGACAACAGTGCTACAAAATTACAGTAGGTGGAACATACAGATTTACACAGATTTTACGTAGTATTATACAGACATTGTTACATATATTTTGTACATTTCATAAAAAAAAAAAAAAAACAAGTTACATAAATACAGATATCTGGCAGGGGGAATGAGGGGAAACCAGGAAGGGGGGGAGGCAGTCCCGAGGACTTTGTCGGATTGCACTTTGTGATGTGCAAGCAGCCTGTTAGTGACAGGAACAGCAGCGGGTGTTGAACAGGTGGTTTCGATATCAAGGTGGCAGAACAGTGTAACAAGGTAGCTTGCAAGGCTAGCGGGATGCTGGGGTGCATGGGGGGGATTTCTAACAGGAGGGAGGAAGTGGTGTTGCCACTGGATCGCTCATGAGTGAGACCCCACCTAGAGTACAGGGTACAGCTCTGGAGGCCATACCTCCACAGGGACATTGATAGGATGGAAGCAATTCAGAAGAGGGCTACCAAAATGAAGCAGGGATTGCACAAGAAACCATATGAGGGAAGGCTGTGAGAGCACAACATATACTCCCTGGAAGAGAGAAGAGGGAGAAGGGACATGATTCACACCTACAAGTACCTCACGGGGTGAACAAAGTGCAGAGGTTGCATGAGAAACCAGATGAGGGGAGGCTGTGGGAACTCAACATGTACTCCCTGAAGGAGAAGGGACACAACTTAGACCTGTAGGTATCTCATGGGGGTGAACAAGGTACAGGAGGGGAGTCTCTTTCAGATAAGGAAGAGCACCAGAACACGGGGCCAATGAAGCTGGGGGCAGGGTGAAAGGGATTTGAGGAAATACTTCTTCACAGAAAGGATGGTGGATGCCTGGAACAGCTTGCCAGAGGAACTAGTGGGGTGAAGACAATGGGGGCTTCAAGCATGCCTGGGATAGGCACATGGTCATAAGTAGAGGAAAGGTAGGAGGGAGGAGCACCTTAGAGTGTTTAGGGTCCGGGGAGTAGTAATAGGCAGGGAAATAGGACAGAATAGATGGGCCTACTGATCCTTTTCTGCCAACAAATTTTATGTTTCTATGTTACGAAATGCAAGAAGCCTGGGGAACAAAATGGAGACATCAAGGCAATGGCTGAGGAAGGACAGCTTGCTATCGTAGCAGCCACTGAAACATGGGAAACATCTAACCATGATTGAAGCCTTTCAGTTTCAGAGTACACTTTGTTTAAAAAGGACAGGGAATGGGGGAGAGGGAGTAGCACTGTACATTAGAGCTATGCTGAAAAAAAATCCACTGAGAGGGAGGCAGGGGTTTATTTATTTATTTCATTGTTCGGATATAACCTTTGAGCACCGTGCTCTTTTTCAAAGGTTCCATGTCAACAGACAGCAGGGAAACACAGAAATAAGACATTACAAATTGTTCACAATAAAGACAGGCAATATGGTAGAGAAGTAGCATAGCTTAATAAACTATTTTCATATATATATTTTTTATTTATTTAAGGTCTTGGATTAAACCTTTGAGAACAGGTCATTACATAGGTTCCACGTCAGTCATACAGCATGAATCAAACAACAAATTACTGTTAAGCCGTGAGCTAGAGGACGACAACAATGGACAGGCTATAAGCAAAATAGTTACAAGGCAATAACATTATGTACACAGAGCAACAAACTCAAGGAAAAATAAGGGAGGATGAGGTTAGCACAGGCTGAAGCGGGCAATGGAGAGAGGACAAACTACAGAGTATACACTAGAGGTATCAGCCCAGATTGTGGGCCTCATCATAGTAGGAATAGATTACCTAGAGGTGCCAGGCATTGGGGTAGAGCAAGACCAGTACTAAGTAGCAGGTAAGAGGTCAAGGGGTGATGGGATAAGAGCAGACAGAATGTAGTGGTGAGAGGACAAGGGGAGTGAAGGTTGCGGGTTGGGGGGGGAGAAAGTTGACAGTTCAGGAAGGGAAGGGGAGGGGAGAAGTAGGGAGGTAAAGAAGGTGGCCAGGCGGTGCTGTGACTGGACAACAGGCAGAGAGGCTGGAGGCCCTTGGAAACGGTCACAACTAGCATTGGCAACCAGATGATTTCTTAGCTCACGTTTAAAGGGGCCTAACATTGATTTAGAAGAGATGCTAGGAGGCAAGTTGTTAATCCATTTCGGCACCTGATGGGCAAAAGCTCGATATCTGGGAACCTCGAAGACCGTGCTCCCGGAGTTTCTGGTGGGACGACTACTTTCATAATGGGTGAGGAGCTTCTGAACACCGGCGGGCAGCATACCTAGACATTTTTTTTTTTGCCAGCAAGCAGGTCTGGAACTTAAGCCTGCCCTTGAACTGGAGACAGCATGGACATACAGGTCGCAAGTGTGCGTGTGCCGCTCGGAACCAGTGGAGAGACAGCATGTCTTATTTAAGGCAACTTTCATGCGATGGAGGGCTGTGTCCATTGCAGACCCATAGATTACAATTCCATACTCAACAAGGGAGATCACAAGCCCGGTGGTGCTGAGGGTTGAGGCATTGAACGCCACACCTCGTGCCACGCCCGCGACCCAGGTTCAGGAACAAGCCGGGAGTCACCGGGGGTCGGCAGGGTCGGTGAGATCGAGCATCGGAGGACTGCTCTCTTCCCGGGGAGGGTGGGAATTTGCTCGCCTCCCGAAAGCGCACTTCTGGTGGCGCCAAGGGTGCACCAAATGGGCAAGCACGGTGAACGCCAGGGGTGGGTGGAGTCATGGCATCACGTTGCCTTGCAAGCCATGCTCTGGAGGAGTGTGAAGGGAGAAGGAAAAAAATCACAAAAATACCCCGGCTCCCAAGAAGATGACGAGGGCTCCAGTGATCTCCCTCTCATCCCCAATGCAGGACCACACCACATTGGGGATCCAGGCTGACCTCTCGAGGGGATGGACCCTCTAACTTAAGTAAATAGCCGCCGAGGGCGGGGGGGCCTGGTTCCGAGAGGTGATCCGGAACGCTGGGAAGTTCCTCTGAGAGAGGGTTAACTGATGGTGGCTGGTCACTGTAGGGAGAAGTAGGGGCAGGATCGTGTGGGCACCTCCGAAGGATGCCTCGTAGGAGTCCGGGCATAAATAAAGTCAAAAAAAAAGGGAGATCACTGAGTTATGGATGGCCAGATTGAGAGCTTCGGGGATAAGACTATGCTTATGCCTGTGTAGTAGGCTGATGCGTATGTTGAAGGCCTTTACAATATTGTCAGTACGGTAGACAAAAGACATGGAGCTGTCAACTGTAACTCCCAGGTATTTAAATTGCTGTACCTTGTCCAGTGGGGCACTGTCGACATTCGTTATGGTGAGAGGGTATGTTCGGTGTCTGTTCTGCAGACTGGAGGCCATCATAACCTTAGTTTTTTTTTTTTTTTTTTATAATTCACAAGTTTATGGTCCCTGAACCATCTTTCAATTTCAGTGAAGCTATCTTGTAGTGTGTGTTCCAGGGTAATAGGGTCAATGTCATTAGCAAACAGAACTGCATCATTTGCATAAAGCAGAATTTTGCTGCAACAGGCAAACGGAAGCCCATTTAGAAATATGCTAAACTTCAGGGGACCCAGTATGGAGCCCTGGGGAACACCAGAGTGAACTGGTCTGTTGTCAGATAAGAATGTTAATTCTAACTTGTTGGGACTGGTTCAAGAGGAAGCTCTTGAACCATCCGACTGAGTAGTTTCAAAGACTGATAGCAACTAGTTGCTCAGCAAGGAGGTCATGATTAACCTTGTCGAACTCTTTTGACAAGTCAATAAATGTGACACCAACCAGTTCGCCATGTTCGAGGGAGTTATGAATATAGCATGTAAATTCAAGCAGAGCAGTAGTGGTGCTATGACCTTTGCAAAACCCGTGCTGTTGTGGACATTGTATGTTATACTTTTCCAGATATTCAACTAATTGATACACGACAATCCTCTCAAGAGCCTTTGATACGGGTGGGAGAATCAAAATGGGTCTATAGTTTCCTAGCGAGGAACAATCGCCACTCTTGAAGACTGCAGTCACTAATGCTGCTTTATATAGCTGTGGAAACTGTGAGAATCTTCGTGAGGCATTGATAATGTGAGTTAATGGCTCCAGTATGTCTTCCAAGGAAAGAGCTATAAATTTAAGGTCAAGGGAATCGCCGCTGTATCGGGACTTTCCCAGGACCTTTAGAAGGCATTTCCTGGCTTCATTTATTGTGATGGTTCTAAAACAAAACAGAGGGTTAGAAGGTGGCTGATCCTTGGTTCGCACATTGACAGTGGAGTTAGTAGGGTGGAAGAAATCCGGGGGTAGTACTCCAGTAAGATCTGTGAACACTTTACTGAACGAGCTTGCGACTGTTACCAGATCAGTTGTAGGTAGGCCATCAATGTTGAGCATCGTAGAGGCTGACTTACTATCTTTCCCTGTGGCTTCCTTGAGGTTAGCCCAGATTTTTCTACAGTCACCCCAAGACCAGGTGAGCGCTTCCTTGTAGTATTGTTTTTTTGCTGCACATATTACCCTAGTGCAGTTTTTGCAAGCTTTTTTGTAGCTTTCTGTATCGATCTGTTTACCTGTCTCCTGGGCTGTATACCATAGGGGATCTATTGCTTTCAAGCTCTCAAGAAGCTCTGGAGAGAATCAAGGGCGTGTTTATCACAGATCACACTGAATAACCTGATGAAACATTCTAGTACTGCATTACCAGTATTGGAAGAATAGACTAGGGACCAGTCCTGTTGACACAGGTCAGCTCTAAGCTGAGCAAGGTGACCTTGTTTAAGGAATCTATTTGTGAAAGTTCTAGTAGGGGGTTTGGAGTAGGTACAGGACCAGCAAAACAGAACAGGCACATGATCACTATAGGCATTTGGTAGGACAGTGGTGTGAGAGATATGTTCCGGTCAATTTGGTAGAACCCAGTCCAGTAATGTTGATGTACCAGTCTTGTAGTTTACCCTAGTGGGTAAAGTGACAAGTTGGAAGAGATGCACCACTGTCACTGCATCCCTGTATGGAGTTGCCGCTGGGGAGAGCCAACTGGCATTGAAATCACCCACCAGCAAAGTTTCAGGTTAAAGGTGCTGAGTCACTTCATTAATGAGTCTAGCCCAGGGGTGTTCTAGCCAGGCAGGATACACACACACACACAGAGAGGACAGTAAGGATTTTGTTGTGTTTTCCTAGAAATATTTTTTCGGCTAGAACTTGCATGCTGGTTCCACTGTCAGGCAAAGGTAGGATGTGAGCCTGTATGTTATCCCCGAGTTAGATTATACAACCACCACCTCTCTTGGTAAGGCAATCAACCCTGAACACTGTGTATCCTGGGATCAAGACTGAGGCATCCACAATGTTAGGGGAGAGCCAGGTCTCTACTACTGATAGGATGTCTGGGTTATATTGTCATGTTCAAGTGTACAAGCTGTCCATTTTTGGGAGGAGACTACATATATTAATTGAGCCAATTATAAGTTGACCAACATTACCTTGCGTCACTGTTGAGGGTGTTTGAGGGCCCTATTCTCTAACAGTTGCAAATACACACAAACAAATGGACACCAAAATACAGCAAAGAACAAACCTAAAAAAAAAAAAATACAGAGATTGCAAAGTCCAAAAAAAATGGTAAGCAGCCAAGGGAAATAGGCATGGTCAGCAAAGCATCACTAAGTGTGAAACTAGTAGTGAAAGGGCAGGAACATTAGGCTGGAGGTAGTCTACAAGCCCCTTAACCAGTCAGAAGACAGAGGCACAGTTCATGAGCATGATAGAAAGAAAACAGTTGCATTAGGAAATGTAATCCTGACAGGCAATCTAGTAGCAAGTAGTAAAAACATTTTTATTTCTACAGGCGTTGGTTCAGCAAGAACATTATACCGTTAGGGCTATGCATACCCTGTTTACAAGGTGCTCCTGCAGATGGTAAATGCAAAAAATAGTTTCAAATACAGTTTTAGGGGGAAGACAAGGATGCAACACATTTAGGGTACAGATACACAAACAGTACAATTAAGGACTATATAAAAAGACCAGAACACAAAAGATGAACAATTTATACAGTCTGTAGCACTTAAAATTTTACCTAACAGCAAGTACAGATGTATATCAGATTTAAATTGTTAAGCGATTTGAATTCAGAAATCGTTAAGTCTAGATCGTGAAGATGGTTTGACAGAGCATTCCAGGTAACTGCTGATTTGTACCCAAAAGTCATCATCCCATAATTATTTCTCATCCTGGGGATTACCAAGGTTTTATTGTTGTTTCTTAAAGAGAAGTTATGGTTAGTCCAATTTAAGGAGTTAGGCTGCCGTCGACATAATATCTTGTCCTAAAAACCTATGCGTTCTAAATCTTCTGGCAGCCTAAGCCTCTGAGGCTTCCCAGTTTTCAAAATTGTATTTATTTATTTATTTTATTTATTTAGTTTTTGTTAACCGGGTGAGTACATTAGCCAAACAATGACTATTTTCAGGCACGACCTGGGAGAGTACAAAAACAGTGGTAAGACAAGTACATTACATCAGTGCAGGAACATCATGTACAGTACAGTAGTTACAGGTATTGCTGAACAGTAAAAGTAAATACAAAATGGCAAACACAGCATACAATCAGATAGGACATTGTTCACTCACACTGGAGTAAACAGCAGTTAACAAGGTGACAGATATAATGGGAAACATAACATAGTGCAACAATAAATATAGGTAAGGCAGCAGACAATAGTAAGTGATGCAGATTGCAGTTATAGCTAAAATAGGGTAAAAAAGAGGGAGAAAAGAAACATGATTAGGAAGGAACTATCCAACAGGGTGTTATGGGTGAAGATAGGAAGGTTATAAATGAAAAATGCCCTTGAGGGCAGATAAGATAGGTTTCACAAGTGGGGGGAAAGGGGGGGAGGGTATAGAAAGAGGGTAAGGGTGAGAGGAGGATGCAGAGAGGAATTAGGTGGGGTCAAAACAAGTGCAGGAGTCAACTAGATATATGCGATTGAAGCTTTCTTTTAAAACGGAGCTGGGATGTGGTCTGATGAAGAGCCGGGGAAGGGAGTTCCAGAACTTGAGGGCAGCATGGTGGAAGGCACTGGAGCCCTTAGATGTCTAGCACCTTGGCACGTAGAGTAGAGACTGATCAGCCTAGCGTAGTCCATAGGAGGGGGATCGCGCTACAAGCATCATTGCAAGAGAAGATGGAGTTTTGTTTTTGATTACTGAGTCAATAAGTGCGCCAAGGGAGAGTAGTAGGAAAGCAGAGGGGGAAGAACACCCACCTAGTCACTGTAGATTTGGCAGTGGTGCTTTAGCCTAGGAGACAAAGAGGCATACCTGCAGATATGATTACAGGTAACATCACACTTGTACAAGGTAGTTTTATTGGCCGAAACAAAGACTGGAGCCCCATATGTGAGGGCAGGGAGGAGGATACTCCTGGCAATGGCCAGCTTAGCAGAGGGGTTTAGCATATAGCTTGTTTTGTAGGCAATGCCCAGCTTCACATTTACAGCCTTACAGACAGACTGAATGTGCAGACTGAAATCCAAGGATCGATCCAGGAGGACTCCAAGGTACTTAAAGGAGGATACACATTCATTTAATGAGCCACCTGAGTCACATAACATCAGGGATGTCTGACAGGTCCTGAGTTTGGGGGTAGAGCCAGATAGCATGGTTTGAGTTTTCTTTGCATTTAGGACAAGTTTATGAGATACCAGCCAGATCTGAACATTGCTGAAATCAGATGAGAGTGAAGCGTTTATACAGGAGACATTCTTGGAGCTGGAATAGAGGACTAGATCATCTGCATAAAGTAAAGCAGCGCATAAGGGAAACACATCAGTGATATTATTAACGAAAAGGTGGAAGAGTAGGGGTCCCAGGATGGACCCCTTGGGGAACACCAATATTGATAATGGCTCTGTCAGACAGAGAAGAGTTAAGCTTCACAATTTGAGACCTGTTTGACAAGTAACTGCTATACCAGCAGATTACAGAGGGACAGAAGTTCATATTTTTGAGAGTGGAAAGGAGCAGGGGGTGATCAACAAGATCGAAGGCCTTGGTAAGGTCTATAAAAACTGCCCCCGTGAATAATCCAGCATCCATATTTGAAAACACAGCTGTTGTGAATCTAAGGAGAGCCGTTGACGTACTATGACCTTTTCTAAATCCATGCTGCGCATCAGAGAGAAGGTTGTATTTCATTAGGTATTCTATAGTTTGGTTGGCAACAAGTTTCTTGAGAATTTTGCTAAGGACCGAGAGGATGGCTATGGGCCTATAGTTGGTCATCTCAGCAGGATCTCCTTTTTTGAAAGACAGGTGTGATGCGAGCAATCTTCCAGAGGTCAGGAACCAGACTGGAGGAGAGTGACATTGTGAAGATTTTAGCCAATGGGGAGGCAATAACAGGTGCAGCTGGCTTTAGGAGCCTTGGTTCAAGGGTATCAGAACCTGAGCTGGTATTATCTGAGATGGACTGTAGCAGTTTTAGGACCTCCGTTTTTGACATTTTCTTGAAAAGAAATGGAGGTGTAGAATGCTGTTTGCTAAAAGGAGGGTCTTGGGTAGGTGAATCAGTCATAAAGGAGGACTGTGAGCCAGTTGAAGGTGATGGTAAGGATTAGGTGTATGGAGACAGATCCGAGATCATGCGATTAAAGGAGTTTGCAATGGTATTTGAGTCGTTGCAGTGTACCCCATTTACTGACATGCCTCCAGGAGTAGTCTTTTGAGAATCCCCTACGAAAGTCTTTACGGGCACCCAAAATTTCCTGGGGTCCCCAACAGAACTTTGTAGTAGGTTTCTGCAGTAGGTACTCTTGGCAGTGCGAACTTGTGTTTTGCAGGAGTTCCACTATTCTCTGTAAGAACTGTAGTCAGCTTGGAGCCCAGACAGTTTGAACTTTTTCCAGCATTTATCACATTCCCGTAGCTTTGTCAGGAGTTCTTTGCAACGCCATCTGGATTGTTTTAAATAACAAACTCCCAAGCTCTGTCTCTTTTATACTTCAGGGAATTCCAATTAAGACTTTGATACAACACACAATGGTGAGTTAGTGGATCACATTTCAGAACAAATATAGCTATTTTATGATACACTACATCAAGTTTGTGCAACAATTTCTTATTTGAGTGTACAAAAACATGACTCCCATATTCCAACAAGGGGGTAATTAACTGATTTGCAATTGTCAATCGGTCTTTCTTGTCATACAGTGTGATACACGTCTTAAGGGCTCCTAACTTCATGGACATTTTCTTAACTAAAGTGTCTATATGGATTTCAGAAGTAAGGTTTTGGTCAATTTCAATACCCAGATACTTATATGATGGAACCTGGGTCAAAATTTGTCCATTTAGGGTCTTAACTTCTAATTTCAGTTTACCTGCAAAATGTTTCTTGTGGTTTGAACTAAATAACATGGAGTGTTTTTTTTTTTTTTTTTACTGTGTTAAGGATTCATATCCTAGTTAGGAACCATTTCTGAATTCTCCCGAAATCTAGCTGTAACTTTGATTCAGCCTCTTTATAATCAGTACCTTTAGCTATTAATACAGTATTGTCCGTGTAAAGTATTATATTTGTGGAAGTGGTGGATTGTGTAAGATTATTCATGAAAGAACGGGTCCTGAAGATCCAGGGAGCAAAACCACGTTTTGCTCTAGAGATGGTATGATCTGAGACAGAGCTACCACTCTGAAAGGTGCACGACCTGAGGAACTTATTCAGGTTGTACAGATCTAGAATGGGGTGCCAGCCCCCCCTGCCCGCTTTGGCACCAGGAATTACCTGGAGACAAACCCTGGGTGTTCCGGAGGATCTGCAACAGTGAACCATGACCTCCTTGTGGAGGAGCTAGGCTATGTCCTCTCAGAGAGCTGACAGTATGTCTGTGGAAGCCAAGTCCTCCCGTGGGGTGCAGACTTGGCAAGGAGGGTACTGCTCGAACTGTAGAGGCACACCCCGAACAACCACTTCTAGAACCCACCTGTCCGTGGTGACAGCGGACCAGGCAGAAAGGAAGTGGCAGAGCCGGACCCCCACAGGAGGATCCAGGGGAGGCATGATGGGCTTGAGGGAGGCACCCCTCATCCCATCACTGGGCAGGCTTGGAGGAGGAGGAGGGCCCAGCTGAGGGACCACCGGAGCCTCTCCCTCCTGGCTTATGGACAGCTGAGGCCACTGACTTGGGCCAATGCTGACCAGCTGGTTGTTGGGCTGGTCTGGCCACACAAGTGGAGGAGGACCAAAAGGGCTTCCATTTCTGATGCTGCTTGGAGCCTTTGGGGCCCTTCTGAGCAGATATCACTGAGTCCAAGGTGGCATTGGACTTCGATGCATGTAAGGTGACCCTCAACCCCAGGCCCAAAAAGGTCAGTGCCCAGGAAAGGGACATCTGCCAGCTTATGCTGAGTGTCCGCCATGAAGGTCGAGATCCTCAGTCAAGCCCTGTGATGCATGGCCACTGAGGCCACCATGGAGCGTGCACAGGAGTCCCCAATGTCCACTGCAGTCTGGTGCTGTTTGGCCACAACCCTGCCCTGGTCTCGGACTTGTTTGACCATGGTCTGAAGGTCCGCAGTCAGATGAAGAAGCACCCCATCTAAGGTGCCCAGCAGAACATGGGAGAAGTGGGCCATGAGGCAGGCCAAGCTTGCCTAGCAGAGGCCAAGCGAGGAGGCAGCAAAGACCTTTCTTAGCCCCATGGTCAAACTTCTTGGACTCCTTATCAGGTGACTTGTCAACATCCCCGGTGTTGCTGGAGCACCGAAACACAGAATTGCCCACCAACCCCTCAGCCAAGAGGTGCTCTGTGACTCCGGAAAGGGATCCAGTGGGCACCGCATAGTTGCGGGCCATCTGGGCAGAAGGCACAGGGCAGGAAGCAGGGTACTACCAGAGCTCCAGGGCAAGGCCAAGAATGGCTTCTGCCACTGGGAAAGCCTCCGTTGGAGAGTCTTCCCAGTCAAGGATCTTGGTCAACAGTTAATGAGCCTGTTTCTGGATGGGCTCCATCTTCATACCAGTCAACTCAGAGATCAAATGGAGGAGGCCCATAAAAGAAGAGGGACCTTTCGTCCATCGAGAGCTCCCCCATGGACTCCACATCGACTGGACAGGAGAGTAGGGAGAAACCCTCAGACTCCGAAGAGTCATCAAAGAGCGGTCGACCGCCGGAGTCCCCACTGACCCTCCACAGACGATCAGGGGTGACAGTGACCGACAGCCGATAGGGAAGCCCCTTGATTGGCTGAGACTCCTTAGTTGGAACACTGTCCCCACAATCAGCAGAGAAGCCGGAGTTGGCCGAATTGGGACCATCTCAATCAGTTCCGTCAACAGAGTCGGCGTCAGCCTTTCAGGCGACAGCCAAGTGATAGCCGGTGTAGAAACTGGGGTCGGTTTGGCGCCAGTAAACACCAGCTGTTGCTGCATCAATTCTTTGTAGCATTGACGCAACTTGTGCTGAAGCCTCTCCTCACCCGATGAGGATGAAGAATAGTGGTGGTGCTGCTTCCCTTGGTGCCGAGAGCAGGAGCGCCAATGACTGTGGACCCGGCTCGACCCACAGGAAGAAGACCGAGACCTCAATCTTGGCCACTGGGGGACCAGTGGCGAGGCTCAGAGGAACTGGCAATTGCCGGGGCTCCTCCTGGTCAGGGGTCAAGGACCAGAGGTGGCGGGTCAGTGAACTGATCTGTCCCTCCAACGGTCTGTGTCAGGATCGGGGTCCTAGACAAGGAAGCATAAGCCTCGCCTGTCGACAACTGGTCAGTCACCTCAAGAAAAATCTTGGCTGGGGCTTCAACCACCGTCTTCGATGACAGGCCTGACAGGGTTACTGTGGAGCCAATGGCCAAGGCCGAGGATTCAACCAAAGTCAAATCCAAAGAACTGCGGGAATTGGAGGCCCTCAGCTGAGAGCACTCTCGATCTCATGATTGATGACAAGTCTTTTCTTTCTTATACTGTTTTTTAGTGACAGGGTTACTGTGGAGCCAATGGGCAAGGCTGAGGATTCAACCAAAGTCAAATCCAAAGAAGCGAGGGAATTGGAGACCTTCAACTGAGAGCATTATCGATCCCACAATTGACGACGTCTTTTCTTTCTTATATTTTTTTTTAGATTTAAGATTTGCGGGTGGGTCCCTGATCGAAGGTTGGCAGGGACTGGCACAATTCCTTGAATGAGCCCATAAAAGTCGAGCCCAGATGAAGCGGCATGGAGGCAGAAGCTGAGGAGGAATGGACCGCAGACTGGGCCGCCTCCTCTGCGAAGGCCACAAGCTGCTCAGTGGATCCCACAGCCGCAGAGACCACCAAACAGGCATCCTTGGATTTGACCGGTGGATTCAGTTGTGACAGGCAGCCCAGTTTAAGGCAGACAAGACAGTCCTCCATGACGGTAGAATGAAACGAACGGCAAAAGTCGCAGGCCTGGTGATCGTGATTGTGCCCCAGGCAGTAGATGCACATGGTGTGCAGGTTGGTCCTGGATATCTTCTGCCCACAAGGGCACTGGCGGAACCCAGGAGCGGACTTATCATCCATTGCGATCATGATCAAAGATCAAGTAGAAGACAAAACTTGTGAGAGTTGGTTTGGAAGTAATTCCGAAGAATTTGAGCGCTAGGGCATTCTCAACGCGGGAGCAGTAAGGAAAGAACCTGCTTCTTCAAGCGGAAAGGAAGATCAGGTGTCATGGGATGCGGCCAAAGGGAGTTACCACCAGGGTGGGTGGGAGGCGCCAGCTTGAAGACTTTCCAGCACATCTTAAAGGGAAAGGACACTGCCAGTTGGTGTGAAGAGAACATCATATCCATGTCCCTAGAATAAAGCGTTACCATTTAAGGAAGTGGGGCAGGCACTAGCTGCATCTCTGGCAGATGTTTTCAACTGCTGACTGGTGACAGGAGCAATTCCAGCAGAATGGAAGATGGACAGATGTGATACCCCTCCCAACGGGAAGGGGGACAAAGGTGACCCGGGGAACTACAGACCGGTTAGCCTGACCTTCATTGTGGGAAAACTGCTAGAGACTGTCATTGAGAAGCAGATACTGGGGTTCCAAGATAAGAATGACCTACAAGACAAGAGAGAGTGTGGCTAAATGGGAAGTCATGCCAGACTAATCTCATCAACTTCTTTAATGTAGTAACTTAGGCAATGGATGAGGGCTAGGCTGCTAATGGCATATATTTGAATTTCTGCAAGACCTTGGAGTCAGCACTACATAGAAGGCTGGTAAAGATGTTAGAGGACCTAGAGATTGGGTTGGGCCTGAGCTGGTAGATTGAAAACTGGTTGGGAGGGAGGAGAACTCAGAGGGTGGTGGTAAATGGCCAACACTTGGAGGGGAATGAAGTGACTAGCAGGTACCTCGGGATCAGAATCCAAAACTAGAATGTAGCGCACTCCTCACAAGGTCCATACTCACAAGAAAAGCACAAGGAAATACTGGTTGCAAATTTACCTCAGGGATCAGTCCTGGGTCCAGTTCTCTTTAACTTGCTCATCTGCAACATAGGGGAAGGAATACAGGGCAAAGCTAGGCTGTTTGCAGATTATGCTAAGTCATGTGGGAGGGTGGACAGCAAGGAAGGTATCAGGGATATGGAAGGGGATCTAGGAAGCTTAGAGCAGTGGTCCATGGTCTGGCTGTTCAAAAGCAATGCTACAAAATGCAAAGGGTAACCCACACAACAGAGGAATGGGACCTCAGGTTGATCATAGCTCATACCTTGATGGTTACGGCAAACTGTAATGAGGCATATGAGAAGGCCAATAGGATGCTGGGATGTATATGGGGTTGTCCAGTTGAAGTACAGAGGTGATTCTGCCCCTGTAGAGATGCACACCTGGAGTACTGTGCATGGTTTTGGAGCCCTCACATGAAAAAGGACAGGAATAGGCTGGACTCTGTGCAGAGGAGAGCAAGCAATATAATTCAACGATACCAAGGGAGGGCATACCTGTTTGAGGAGTGGCTGGGCAGCTGTACTACGTACAAAGTGGAGGCTAGAAACGAGTGAGATGACATGATCATGACATTCCAATTTATCAAGAGAATAAAAAGGGCTGATTGCCAGCAGCTGTTCAAGCACTTTGAGGAGATCCAACAAAGGGAAAAAGATAAAAGCATGTGAGGAGGGAGAATTCAGAAAGGATCTGAGAAAACATTTCTTAACACAGAGAAATGTGGACCATACCTCTCAACTGTCCCCGATTTTCAGGGATGTCCCTGATTTTGCCTGAAAATTTTACTCTGTCCCTCCTAAAATTTGTGTTTACTTAGCTAAACAGTAGGGATTGTAAGCACAAAATAATGTCAGGCATTAAAGTTACAGACTTGTTCTTCTTTAGAAAATGCATTTTGCACTAAGCCCCATATTCTAACAGCTTTCTGGGTGGATATCTCTGATTCTGAAGATGTGTCCCTGATTTTGGTCCTTTGTCCCTGATTTATGAGGCAGGAGGTTGAGAGGTATGTGGTGGACAATGGAATGGGTTTCAAGGGAGGTAGTGGAAATGGAAAGGGAAAGAAAAAAGGGGCGATGAAAAATGGAAGGGGTGATGGGTGTGAGCATGTGGGTATAAACAACTCAAGAAGCAGAGACTGGAGACAGTACTTCAGGTTAAACACACATTTACTTCATGTGTGTTGTTTATTGAAGAACCAAAACAAAATAAGTAAAAGGAAAAATAACACTGTTTTAGATGAAAAAATTACAAATCAAAGCCTGGCTCACCTACAGCGTTTCAGCTACATCACAATAAAACTTACACCATAGAGTGGAAGTTGCTAAAAGGTCCCACATCATCTATGGTATTTCCCTGGAAGAGAAGAGATCTGCTCTCTCCCACCAATCTGCTTCAACTGTGTACTAGAGCTCCTTATATACCTCTATGGAGCAGAGAACAAGAGGTCACATGATTGTGCAGATCCTCACCTATTTTTATTATTAACAATTCCTTCCTTAATACAAATTATAGGAATATCAAATCCTAAGTATACTTTGCATAAAGATATGACTGCATCATAAAGTATTCCAATTTCCAGAATATGTTAATAGAAAAGACAAAAAACAAGGTTGCATATCTAATGGCTCATTAGAACAAAAGGTTCTGCCTACAAGGAAGAGTTAATTTAGTATTCTGTCCTATAAATAAGCCTCATGTTGGGCCGCTGTTCCCCTAGTAGGAACCTATCCCTTTAAGGCACAGGACCAAGCTTTAGGTAAGCAGCAAAATGATTTTCTTACATACATCACTTATTCTTACTTCTTAAAAGACCTAAAAATTTGCTTTAACTACCCTGATTAATGTGGTACAAATAAATTTAAATATAAAACATGTTTTCTCCAGAGAGATTGAGAAATGCAGAGTTTTGCTTGCTCTACAGCCGACTCCCCGTTTAAAACTAGAGAGAAGATGCAGGGACAATGGCTGAAACTGTACAGCAGACTGGCTAGCTGACTGCTGCCACTGCCATTACCAAAGTGCATTTGATTTCATTTAACAAAATTAAACAACAAAGAAGGGGCAAGAGAAGAAGTGGGTCCTCTTGTTTTATGTATCAGGGAAAAGGCAGTTTCACTGTAAAGTGCAGGATTAGTGCTTTCATTTTTCTCTTTACAGCACAACCTAGCACTCTTCATCTGCAAAAGCTATGTTTAGCCTACTTATAAGCAATATCATTTGTCGGTGGGCGGTGATCAGTTATACGGGACCGCCCAGGCGAATGAGTGCCCCGACGCCGCAGGCGGAGGGCCTTATAGCCCCTGGAAGGTCCGTATAGCACACACCGCCCACCTGGAGTGGTATTATTGCGCTTAGAAAATGGGTACATGTGTCATGTTTGTTAGGTAATATAATAAGAGAGGAAATTAGTTTAATATGACTAGAAAACAGGAAAAAAAGTGTTGCTGGTAAAGTAGTCCCTCCTTTTTTTTTATGCTGTTCCGTCATTTGCTGCTCCTCCCCAGAGAGTCATTCTGTTGCTGTTAACCACACACACACACATACACCTTCCAGATAAAAATGCAACCCCCACCACCCTTTTTATTGTGGCAAACTAAAGTAGTAGGCACATTTAAAATAATTAAAATACTCTATATTGGCCCTCCGGTAACGTTGGCATACCTGTTAATAAATTTGAGTTAGCTTGTTGACAAAACATGCCAACACTGAAGCAGGAATCCACCTTTTCTCTATGGTCTCTCTAGTTTCTCAAGTCTCCTTACAAATTCAACAATTCTGCAATTCAGCAGAAAATCATCTGACCGTCAGCTACATATTGCAAAACAATCTGCTGAGGGTTAAATTCTCTGGTGCATCATCATCTTACTCCTCCATCCTACTAGTTAAAACTTTCTTGTAGCGCTAACACCAGTACCTGGCAAATAAACACTTGGATTATTTAAAAAAAAAAAAAAAAAAAAACATATTAATGTTTTAGTGGAGCTGGGGTGAGTCGAGACAGAATATACATAGTGCTGTATGAAGTAGCTGAGCTCACCACGTGTTGGCGCTACTTATTTGAAATGAAATAACTTTTTTTTTACCGTTTTCCAAGAACTGTGCCAGAGTGTGCCTGTTATCACGGAGGGCGTCCGTGTCTTATCTGCTTGTGGGTCTGTTGGTGGCAGTTGTTTTTTATTGGAAACAATCAAGTGTATGAGTCGCCAACGACTGGGATTACCCTGTGCTCCAGTGGCGAGGCAGGTCTCGATGGGGAAAGAGCGGGAGCTGCGCGAGACTAGTGCTACATTAACTGTCACTTTTAACTAGTTTTTTCTTTTGTCTGCTATTAGCTGAACCTGTGTTTTTTTAGAAAAGGGGTTAAGGGACCAAAGGATTTCAGTGGGGCTGTGGCATGGTTTGCCTGTGAGCGAACGAGCGAGTGAGCAAAAGATGGGGGGAGTCCCTCGCTGACATGGGAACAAATGCAGCTGCTTAACTGGAGAGTGCGGTTCATTCTCACACCCACAGGTACTAAAATAAAAGAAATGTACTGTGGCTAGCAGTGAGCCCCGCTGATTTTGTGTGACAAATGGTTAAGGGGCTGGTAGTGGAGCATCAATGTCTCTCGCTAAGCCCCCCAAAAAATGGCGGTGATTTCAAATTGACTAGGTGTTTTGGGCCAATGAAGAAGCAGGGTGGGCACAGGGATAGCTGAGTGGTTGGGTGGCACTGGTACTTTTTATTTCGCAGTCTCTACTGTCTGATACCAGACCGGGTAGCTGGTGGCCTAAGCCAATCAGCTTTAGGGATTTCCCCAACCCATTTTCTAATACTACATATTTCAGCATAAGACTGCTTATTTACTAAAGGGGGGTTTCGAAAGGAACTTATTACTTTCTTTAGATGGGGCATTTTCAGATGAAGCTAAATGGCCCCCCCCCCCCATTTCTGAGGAAACTATAGCCCAACGCAGAAAAAGAAAAACAGCAGGGAAAGAACAGTAAGGAGCTATAATAGGAGGCCACGCTATTATAGTGGGAAAAGGGGAAGTATAATAGAAAAGGAAGACTGCTGCAGCAGATTTAATGAAGAGTATAGAGCATAGAAAAGGGGGAATGCTTTGAGATACTGGGAGATAAAAAACAAAGACAAACCCATAATTTATAGGGGCAGAACTGCCACAATGGGGAGGTGGGATGAGCTGCTACTAGTGGATACAGTCTGCCTACACAGCATTAGGCTGTTGTGTTATTAGGTAGGAACATAGCTGACAAGATGAACCGCGGTCGTCTTCTTCCTGTAATGCTTTCTGTTTCTATATTTTTACATGTCAGATAGGCAGAACGTTTGGAAACAGTGATGGTGGCAGCCTACCATTTTGGCTGCTGTACCTGCTATTCTGCCAGCCACAACAGACATGTCTGACAGGCCTATATTTTGGAAACAGTAGTGACCTATACCTATGGGCTGCTGTATGTGCCTACATCATCCTGATGGCAAAATTAGAAGCTGCTCACTCTGTGCTCACTTTCACTTCACTTTCAATCAGTGCTATCAATAATGAGAGAAGTGTCGGGAAAATACTGTATCTGTGCATAAACACTTTTTTGAAATCCTCTGCTACCAATCACACCTAAGAATTCTAACAAACAAACTATAAAAAACAACAAACAAACAACTGCACTAAATCAAGCGATGTTACTGGTTTTGTGTGATGTTCTTTAGAACACAATGGAGACATTCCCTTGCAGGTGATAACAGTGACTCTTTAATCACAAGTCGCATAAGGATGAGTGCTAAACGTCGAAAACAAAATCGGCAATCAGCACTATGCCGAACAAAAAACTGGTGATAGTACGGACCTGCATTTATGTGGAACCTTTGTGGGAGGTAAGCCCCCCCTGCACTTCCCCAACTAAAACAAAATCAATCTGGGGTGGACACTGGGAAGGGAGAAAACCCAGAAGGGGTGACCTCAAGGGAGAAACAACCCCCGGGTGGAGGAATGTCAGATCTACAAAAAAAGAATAGTAAAGTACACCACAACACCCAGAAGCAAAACCTTTACACACCTACATGCAGTCCTGAACCCAGGTCCATGCACACCATGGGCGGTGAGCATAACCACTAGGCCAGGCGGCCAGCTCAGCAGGAGCCTGCTCACTCCAATTACTTAACCCACTACCTGTAAACATGCTAGCCTCCTCAATGTTTGCTGTTCTGTCTCCTCCTACCTCGCTACTCACACCCCTCGCTGTCCTTTCATGGACGTTGTTATTCTGGACACGCAAACTGAGTTGCTCATTTTGAGTCGCTGAATTTGCTTCGCCCATATCACATACTGTATAAACACAGAAATTGTCGGCAGATAAGGACCGCCAGGCCCATCCAGTCTGTCCACAGGCCTTCTACATTGTATGTGGCCACTGACCCAATGTGATCAATGGCTTTTCATTACTCTCTCCCCTCTCAAGGTTTCCCTGTACCTGTCCCAGGCATGCATAAACCCCTCCACTGTGCATGCCCCACTACCTCCTGTGGCAGACTATTCCAAGTGTCAACTACCCTTTCTGTGTAGAACAAATTCCTCACATTACCTCTTAACTAAAGAGAGACTAAAGGAGCTTAATACGTATAGCCTCGAGGAAAGGAGGGAGAGGGGGGACATGATAGAAACTTTCAAGTACCTCAAGGGATTCAACAAAGTCCAAGAGGGTAGCATCTTTAAAAAAAAAAAAGAGGTGTGCAAGAACAAAGAGGCACGATTTGAAGAAGGGGGGGTGGCTCAGAGGTAATGTAAGGAAATATTTTTTTCTCAGAGAGGGTTGTGGATGCATGGAATGGCCTTCCGGAGGTGGTTTTGGGGTCAAAAACAGTGGTTGAATTCAAGCATGCATGGGACAGTCATAAGGCAATTCTAGGGGGTGGGAGTAGAAAGAAGTAGGCTGCTGGTTAACTAAGATCTGCAGCTTATCCATTAGGTAGGGAAATGGGCAGACTGGGTGGGTCAAGCGGTCCTTATCTGCCATGAAATTCTATGTTTCTATGTTAATCTACCCCCCCTCCAATTTCATATCGTGCTCCCTTGTTCTGGTACTTTTTCTGTATTGGAAAAGATCCCCCACATGCACATTGCTTATGTCCTTGAGGTACTTGAAAGTTTCAGTCATGTCCCCACACTCTCTCCTCTCCTCCAGTGGGTACATATTGAGGTCCCTTAGTCTCTCCTCATATGTTTTGTGGTGCAAGCCCTGCACCATCTTTGTCGCCCTTCTCTGGATAGTCTCCACCTTGTTTATGTCCTTGCACAGGTGTGGCCTCCAGAACTGCGTGCTGTACTCCAGACGAGGGCTTACCAATGTTTTATAGAATGGCAGCACCACTTCCCGCCTCCTGCTAGTGATATCCCTGCCTATGCACCCCAGCATGCCACTGGCCCTCCCCGCCACCCTTGATACCTTAAGGTCATCAGAGAAGATAACCCCTAGGTCCCTTTCCTCCTTGGTGATTGTCAGCTCCGCCCAACCCCCCCAATCTGCAGCTCTCCCCAGGGTTCCCTCTACCCAGGTGCATTATTTTGCACTTTTTTGCACTGAACCTTGAATCATCTCCGACCATCCTTCAAGCTTCTCCAAGTCCCTCTTCATTTTCTGCACCCCTTCTGCAGTATCAACCCTGCTGCAAATCTTAGTGTCATCTGCAAACAAGCAGACCCTTCCTTCAAGCCCCTCTGCAATGTCACTAATGAAGACATTGAACAGGACTGGTCCCAGTACTGCTCCCTGCAGCACCCTGCTGGTCAACTCCCTCTCCCCAGATTGTACCCTATTTACCACCACCCTCTGCCTCCTGTCTGTTAACCAGTTCCTAACCCAGTTCACCACCTTGTCTCATATGCCCAGACTACCATTCCTGTTAACTGGCCTTCTATGTGGGACGGTGTCGAAGGCTTTGCTGAAATCTAGGTAGGCGACGTGTGCTGCCCTTCCCTGATTTACTTCCCTAGTCACCCACCCAAAAAAATCTATTAGACTCATTTGACATGACCATCCTGCTGTGAATCCATGTTGCCTCAGATCCTTGGCACCCTGGATGCCAGGTGTGTCACTATCCTTTCTTTCAGCAGTGTCTCCATGATCTTTCCTACCACTGAGGTGAGGATGACTGGCCTGTAGTTCCCAGCCTCTTCATTATTGATGCTTTTGTGCAGTGGGATCACATGTGCCCTCCTCCAGTCCTCTGGAACCACATCCATGTTGAGTGACTCCATGAAGAGGGCTGCCAGTTCCCTTTGCTGCTCCCTTAATATCCTTGGGTGGACGCTGTTTGGACCATGACCTTATCCACCTTCATCTTTTCTTATTTATTTATTGAGTAATCAGAATTACAACCTTTGAGCTAAAAGCTCTTTTACAAAGGATCCTCATCAGAAAAGGGAGGGTAAACAAATACATGAGTTGGAGAGACAGAGGCAACCATTAGGTAATGTCAAGAATCAACAAGGAGGACTCGAGAAATTAACATACATGGGTAGCGGAAACAATAGCAGCAAGTAGGCATTGTCGAAAATCACCAATTAAGAACACATGGTAAATCAAAATGGTATAAGCCAAGGCAAAATGTAACACCTTACACTGAACAGATACAGAGTACATGGGCATGCTGCACTCATAGCGGCCCAGATAGGCAGAGCTCATTAGTTCATATTTGAACAAGCTTGAGAGATCAGCAGGTAGTTCCTTTACAGCCTTGTCAGTATCCTAAAGGTACAAATGAACATCAACCAAGAGAGTCAGTGCAGTCGATAGGGGGATGTCCAAAAGTGAGCTGAGGGGGAAAAGATAAAGAGTAGCATAACTTGTGTCAGGGGAGGTAAGCTGGATGTGTGGAACAGGGAAAAAGGTAAGAGGAGGTGTTGTGAGGATGGGTAGGTGGATGAGGGCACATAGGGGGAGGTGTTGGGAGTGGAGGAGGGGTCCCAGGTAGGGATCTGAGGTGGGTGGGCAGGGGGGAGGGGCAGTGTAATTCAAGGGCCACATGAACCGAACACAGGTGTGACCAGCAGAACAAGGAGGCAGGTACCATGGTTGGTGTGAGAGGAGCAGCATACGGGAGGGAAGATAGAATTCTTGAGCTCAGCTTTAAAGTTGCTAAGACTTGTCAGGCTTGTAACGGCATAAGGGAGATCATTTAACCAAGTAGGAGCCCTTACCATAAAGGCTCACCTCCCCAGGGCAGTTCTTCTGAATGGTACAGCTAAGGCATGTTTAGAGACACTTCTTGTGGCATGAGCGGATGGGGCAGGACGGAATATGGCTTGTAGAGATGGAGGAGCAAATCCTAGGAGGGCCTTCTTCCCAAGAAGAAAGGAGTGGAGTTTGATGCGATCCATAAGAGAAAGCCATTGTGGCTTGATGCATAGGTCACACGTATGTGTTAGGCGATCTGCATCTAAAACAAATCTGCATGCTTTATTTAGGGTTGTATGGATTCTGTGCAGGCTTGTATCAGAGGCTGCACCATAAACCATGTTTCCATAGTCCAAGATAGGCAGCACTGTGTCTTTAACCACCAAGAGCCTAGCCTCGGGTGTGAGGCAGAACCATAACCTATATAGAGCCCCTAGTTTCCTGTTGACTGCAGTGGTGATACTGCTTATGTGATCATCAAGAGACAGGGACTCTTCTATTGCGATTCCCAGGTACCAGAATGAAGGCACCTGCTCCAAGGTGGTATATGAGTTACATGTAATTGAGAGGGGTGCTATTGTTCTCCTCTTTTGTCGTCCGGCAAAGAGCACTGACTTAGTTTTTTTGCTGTTGAGCACTAGCATGTTACCTATGAACCAGTCCTGAAGGAGGTTAAAGTTGTACTGCAACTCCCTAGTGAGGGCTTATTGACAGGAGCTTTGGGAAAACACTACCATGTCAACAGCACAGAGCAGTATCTTAGACGTGGGGCATGGGTCCGGGAGGTTGTTCACAAGGAGGCTGAATAAGAGTGGGCCCAGTATGGATCCCTGGGGGACCCCTTCTGTGACATCACAGGTGTCCGAAATCGCACTGTTTATTTTTACTTTCTGGGATCGCCCGGACAGGTAGCTTGAAAACCACCTGACCATGCCGGGGACAGACCTAGGCAGGTTAGCCTATGAAGCAGCAATTGGTGGTCTACCACCCTTTTAGTGGTTTGTGTAGATGTCATCTGCCCGATCCTAGCTGAAACTGTATGGAGATCCTTGGAGAGGGGAATCTTTCCAGATCCCCTAAAGGAGGTAGTTATTCGACCACTCCTTAAAAAACCCTCCTTGGACCCCGTCGATCCAGCAAACTACCGACCTGTCTCTAACCTTCCCTTTGTGGGGAAGCTTACTGAAAAGGTGGTTGTGCTGCAATTGGATGATCACTTGGAAACTCACAAATGTCTATGAAGCTCTCCAGTCTGGTTTTAGGAAGAGGAATAGCACTGAGACTGCCCTTGTTCGGGTATTAAACGACCTCCTAATGGCTAGGGATTGTAAGGCTCATACCATCTTGGTCCTTTTCGATCTCTCTGCAGTCTTTGACACTGTGGACCATGAGGTGCTTCTGGAAACCCTGCAGGTCCTTTGTGGACTGTCAGGTACAGTCCTCGAATGGTTTTGATCTTTCCTCATAGGCAGGTCCCAGACGGTGGTCACCGGAATTTATTCCTCTGACCCCTTCCCCCTGTCCTGCGGGGTACCGCAGGGTTCCATATTGGTGCCCATACTGTTTGCAGAGTATATGCTGCCATTAGAAGATATCATCAGGTGATACGGCTTGAGTTTTCACTGCTATGCAGATGATACTTAGCTGTATATGTCCTTTGTGCCCAGGCAGGATGATGCGATCCCTGTGCTAAACAACTGCCTCTCTGAGATCAAAGACTGGATGAGCTTGAGTTGGTTGAGACTGAATCCGGATAAGACTGAGGTGTTGGTGGTGAATCTGGGTCACCCGGGGGCGGGTTTTGGAGCTGGGCTCATGTCAGGCCTACGGTTTGATGATGCTCAGCTCATTACCTCAGATCGGGTATGTAACCTGGGCATTATTTTTGACGACAGTCTGACCCTGAAATCTCAGGTGTCAGCGGTGGTCAAATCCTCATTTTGCCATCCGAGGAATATCGCTCGGGTGAAATACTTGATTCCTCCGGGTGACCTTCCAACATTGATCCATGCCTTCATTACTACCCATCTTGATTACTGCAATACCCTCTACCTAGGGCTGTCTGGGGTTGATATCCACCACCTGCAGCTAGTGCAGAATGCTGCGGCCAGGCTGATGACTGGTACCTCTAGGACCAGTCATATTACAATTGTGCTGCGCGAACTGCACTGCCTGCCAGTTCAGTGGCGGATCACCTATAAGGTAGGCTTGCTTACCTTTATAGCCCTACATGAACAGGGACCCGACTACCTGAAGGATCTCCTGACTCCCTAGTCCCCCAATCGCCCTCTCTGATCCGCCACCGAGGGATTGCTGGAGATTCCCAGGGTTAGTCTTAAAACATCTGGCGCACGTGCCTTTTCATTTGCAACACCAACCCTATGGAATTCCCTACCTCGTCGGTTAAGAGAATGCCTGACCGTCAGCAGCTTTAAATCGATGCTGAAAACATATTTATTCTCTTTGGCTTTTTCTAACTAGGTGTTACTCTATCGACTGTTTTTAAAATTTTATTCATACTGTTTTATTGTAATTTATATTGTGTACAGTGCCTTGATTGTGAAAGGCGCTATATAAATAAAGTTTGCTTGCTTGCTATTTAGGGAGTAGTGAAGATGTTGAATAGCCTTTGGAACAGTGAGTATTGTAGCAAACATCTGTATAAGTAAGCAACAAAGCCCGAGAGGGTGTGGGGAGTCGGGGGATACCCGCACGCCCAGGACATACTGCAACCACAGGCAGAAGACCTTACAGTTCCTGGAAGCGTGGGTATCCTCCAGCACTCCACATCCTGAAGGGTCTTCCTATGCTTACAAAATGTGCTTCTGTAGTACCATTTTATTTACAAAAGTATTTGAAAACATTTAAAGGGTCACTGTCAATTCTCTTTGGCTTCAAACTGATCCTAGTTTAAAAAACACATTTTATAATTGTTTACATTCTGTAGAATCTGTTGATCTAGCTGGTTGTTTGATTCTGATGCCTTTTTTTTCTTTTCAAAAGTGAAAAACAGATTGTCAACCACATTGGTGTTATTACGCAAAAATGTGTTCTGTTTAACATTCCTTGATGAAGTCCCGCTGCATCTTTTGCTGGACTTGGTTGAGAACACCCCAACACAGTCTAGCCATTCATGACATGATGCAGTGGGAGGAGAGGAGACTGTTGCATCATGAGTGGCTGCACTGTTTGGGGGGGGGGGTCATACTACTCAGGAAGTATGCAATGAAAGTTGATCAAGGATTGAAACAAAACAAGGTGGGGTGTAATTACACCACTACCATGCATTTCAGTTCTACTAAGAAAAGAAACTGATAAAACAACCAGCAACATCAAGGAATTTTAGAGAAGCTAAGTAATCATGAACAATGGGTTTTCAACTACAGATAATATGATGCAAAAAGGGTTGAGAGTGTCCCTGCAAAGAACAAGTTTATATGTAAAATAGTCCTCATGCAGGCATAGTTCTGACTCTTTTTTTAGTGGGCTCTGTTGCCTGATAAACTTAATGCGATGTGACTATTGTCAGTCAATCAGGTTTCGGGTTGTTTTCAAGCCACTTTCTAATTCTCATTACGATATGGGATAAGAAACAGATCCACACAGCATAGAAACATAGAACAGCAGAGAATGGCCCACTGGAGCATCTAGTCTGCCCGCCTCTACCTATTACTTACAGTAACGTAGCTATAAATATCACCAGAAGTGGCGTATCATAGAAATACAAAGTTGCAAGGAGTGAAATGGAATGTGGGTCATGGTTATATGCCAAAACCTCTTTATTAAAAACGTAACTCTTGAAATGAAAGGTCTTTTGGCTAGCAATAAGATAACATTAAAGTGCTGCTCATTCATTTATAAGAATCAAACAAAAAAATGCTATGGTAAATCTAAGCACCAAATTCAAAGAAATCTTCATCTACAGCCTGGTGTCCTTGAGCTAGAAGAGTCCACGTGAATAAGGGGTTTTCAGCTGAGGGCAGTGAATGCTGCCATAAGCCTTTAATTGCAGGGGTCGTGTTCTTCAGTCTGGACGCTTTCCTGGAAACAAAAGGCACTTTTACACACAGTGGTCTGTATCGGAATAACTAATACAGACACACTGCAACGTTACATTTTCTGTGTGTGCAAGCATTCACCTACCGCAAGCAAAGTGAGTGCTTCCTTGAAACGTGTTCCCTGCTGTCCTGGGTTTGCCGGCTTCTGTTCCGTTCTGCCTTGCCATGTAAATTCACCATTCCATTCACGTCAGTGAACAGTAGCCCAACAGTTGCACCTGATTCAGAAAAACTGATAGCAGCCCTTATAAACACTTAAATAATGACAAGTTCAATGCAGAATTCATTTAGGGAGCAATGGGATTCTCCCTAATGAATTCTGTTGAAAACATTTACAAAAATCATCCCTGTTGAGATGCAGTAATTTGGAGGCGTGTTACTTGCTTTTTACGCATAACTTTGGATGGGCTTTGTAATATTTTCAGCAGAATTCGTTAGGGAAATGCCTCCTTAAATGAATTCTGCATTGAAGTTACTTTTTTTTTTTTTTTTAGTGTTATGTAACCCCTAGATGGCGCTATCCCAGGGGCTACTACCCCTGCCTGATTTGCCACTAACAGGCTGAGGGCCTGGATCCAATGGCGGTGCCTCCACCCAGAGGTCAGGGTTTGCAATAGTTAAACTAACTTGGTCACAGCCCTCTGGGACACTGCAACCCCTTTCTTCCCACTAGTGGCCCACACAATATATCAGAATTACCTTCACAGTATACACTTACCCCCAGGTCTGGTTCCGCACTGGGACCTCCTGTGAAATGAGATACAGTGCAACAATCACAGTACAGTACTTTAACATAGACAAATACCTCAGGCAGTATAACTTTGCTGAAACAAGCAGCTCTGATTTATTTAGGGATATAACAAGGACAGGGGAAATCAGGTTAATTAGCTTATCACTCTAATAATCTATTTATGGCTCTGTGCACAGGCCTATCCCTATCAGTTACTGTCCCTGGGTACCCAAGCCCTAGTGGCTAGTCCAAACCGTGGCAGCTGGTAGGGGCCCTTTCACACAGAGAAAAGGAGAATTAAACAGTCAGCAGTACAGTAATTCCATTTGGATTTAATGTGGCAATTCAACAGGGAAGCGACCCTGAATTAGTACTCACGACCTCCAAATAAGATAGGGTCCTTCAATGTCAGCAGGGCTCACTTGAGGTATACAAACCTCTTCACACATCCATATAAAAGAAAGCACTATACCAGGCAGGCTGCATCTGTATCCCGATCGCAATTACTGCAAATACCAGGAGAACACACAGCAGATTCAGTTCCTGACAGACCGAGTGTAATTTTCAGCAATTCCTCCAGTCTTCTACAGGGTGAGCCTGGTTTCTACTCTTCAGAGATCCTTTGATTCTTTTCACAGGACGGATTCAGTCCTAACAAGCTGCAGACCGGAACTCTGGGCCTTACATACACGTTTTGACTAAAACTGCACACTGAAAAGCACAGGGCTCCTTCCTTCTTCACTGCCAAAGCTCAACTGAAACTCCAACCGACAAAACGGGCACTTCCTTTGAGTTCCTCCCAGTTCTTGACTGGATTGGCTGTCACCACAATAGACTGCTGCTGTTGGTCCAAAAGGTGCTGAAGTCTAAACTACATCTCCCAGAGTCACTGCTCATACAATCCTCTTGTGGCTGGCTCAGATTATGAGTCCAAGTTCTGATTCGTCCAAGGCACCATTTTAGAGCTAGCTTACCCCACACTGATTGGTCCAGTTCAGCAGTTCAAAACTAGAATGGGGAACTAGCAGACACAGTTCTGACTGCAAAGAAAGCAGGTTAGACAAACTGTAATTTCATTATTACTCTAAATAATTTCTGGCAAACAGTTACATCTTTCAGATAGGTTCCTTTGCACTCCTAGTGACTGCAAAATGAAGTGAATTGGCAGCAGCTTGAGTGGTACTCAAACAGAGAAGCACACAGTCCCCCATACAAACTAATTATGTCTGCAAGCAGACAGCTCTTAAAGAGACAGTGCCAGAGGTTCTAAAACACTCACTGATAAATGGCTTAAACGCCAAACACCATTCAGGCTTGGAGCATTCAAGCAAGCTCCTGGAAGTCTTTTGGGAACCCCCATTTGCAGGGGGGTTACACCCTTCCTGGCCTGGGAAAGCTTGACGTCCGCGTCAAGCAAGTACCCCCATAAGTTTCAACTGCAACCATATACATTTGCATTAGGCTCGCACATGTAATCATCAGTCAATATATCATTTTACCAAGAACACATTTCTGAAACATTGCAGTACGTCACTCTTTACACAGTATTACATACACATTGTACCGTAACTCAAGTTATTACCTCTTGTACATGAAACCTGAAGAGAGGGGGCCCTTCCCTATCAGTTACCTTGGGGCTGGATGGGGCAAGGGCACCATACTTAGAGGGCAACACAAGTAACTTGGAGTTAGCACTGATGCTCAGTTTGGGCAATGAGCTCGGGGACACATACACTCCTTTATGGACAACATTGAGAGGCAAGTCCACAGGCCTCCCAAGTGAATCATAACTGAGGTGCACCACAGGCTTTACAGCTCGACCAGTCTTTCTAGGGGGAACTGTTATAGTCTCTGCACTCTGAGCCTCATTTTCAGCATTGTCCTCACTTGTCAGGGAGTCTCCATGGGGTAGAGAGGCTAGAACTTGGGGCACTTTCAGCTCCAGGAGTTACAGTTTCTGAGTCCACAACATTTGGCTCGCATGGAGAGCTTTCGGACACTGGCAGTGGACTGTCAGGGCACTCAAAATACTCTTCTTGTTCGGTGTATCACCAGTCTGCCCCAATCTATCATTTTCCTCCCTGAAAGCTCAAACAGTTCAACCATGCACAATGATTCCATTTCATCTGATCTGATGCTTTGCACTTCACTTTCTGGGAGCATTGGCTCCAGGGATGAAGCTAGGGGCTTAGACAGTCCAGAAGGCCCAGCTTTGTCTCCAGTATTGACTAGGGATTGCCCCGAAACAATTGACTCAGTTAAGTAAGAAGGATAGTATTCAAAGTCACTCTCACTTTCTTCCGATATGGACTGACAGTCATGCTCAACTGGGACTTGTGGAGGGAACACTTAACTTTGCTTCTGTAGGTGCAGACTTTCTTGATCTTTTCTTAGCAGCAGCTCTAGTCACTGGTCCAGAGGGGCATCTTCTAGGGGCTCAGACTCAATTAAGATTTGTCCAATGGGCAGTAAATGATTTCTATGTATTGTTTTACATCTTTTAGATTATTCTCAGGCCTTACTTTGTACACTGGCAGATCATCTAGTTTGCCCACTACAATGTGAGGAGATGGTGCCATCGGTCAGCAATCTTGTGCTTGCCATGCAGTCCCAGATTTCTTAGCAATACCCGATCTCCTCCTGGAGTTCCTGTGCTTTCACCTTTTATCATGCCTTTCTTTGTTGGCCAGATTTCTTTTGGCAGCCATGGTTTGAGCCAGTTGGTACGCATGAGTTAGCTGGGCCTTTAACTTTTGCACATACTGTAAATAGTTGTCAGCTTGAACCCCATCAGGAGAGACCCCAAACACACATCTACTGGTAGTCAGCTTCTCTTCCAAACATCAGGCGGTAGGGGGAGAATCCAGTGGCATCACTTTTGGTGCAGTTATAAGCATGTACCAGGGTGCTAATTTGTTGGCTCCATCTAGGCTTGTCCTTTGGGTGCAGGGTGCCTAGCATATCTAGCAAAGTGCGGTGAAACGTTCAGGCTGTGGGTCCCCTGGGGGTGGTGAAGGAGTGGTTCTGGACTTCGTACTCCCCCAGAGAAAGCATCTCTTTGATCAGACGACTCTCAAAGTCTCCCTGATCAGAATGGATTCTTTGTGGAGCCCCATAGTGAACAAAAAGTTTTCTACAAGTACTTTGGCCACAGTGGATGCTTTCTGGTCTTTCGTGGGGAAAGCTTGGGCATATCTCGTGAAATGGTCAGTGACCACCAGCACATTACTGATATTTCTTTGATCTGACTCCAAACTCAGAAAATCAATACAGACCAGCTCCATGGGTGCACTGGTGGTGATGTTAACAAGGGGCAGCCCTCTGGGGCAAAGCTTTCCTCTGTAAGCAGCGACTACAAGTTCGAATGTGTTGCTCCACATCAGCCCCATCTTAGGCCAATAGAATCTGGATCTCACCAAGTCAAGTGTTCTGTCTATACCAAGGTGCCCCATGTGGTTGTGCAAGGACCTCAGTACTGAGTCTCGAAAGGCAGGGCAGCACTAGTTGTTGTTTGTCTACTTGTCCCCTCTGTCTACTGTTTCTCTGTATAACAGTTTATTGATCAGTTTCAACTTAGGACCTTCTTTGTATAACAGTGCAGTTCTCAAATCAGTGGAGCGTAATTTGGACACATCTTTTCCTGCATAGAGGGCTTCAAAGCTGCTTTGATCATGGGATCGCGAGATTGAGCCACTGCATACTGTCATTGTCCAGCTGAGGCAGGTACCAATGTCTATTGCAGAAAAGTGGCAATAAGCAGCAGGTATGCAATTCTCAGAGGGTCCCAAGCAATCCACCATGCAGTCCACTCTGCCGTGGACATTTGTTCCTCCCTGTCAAACTTCCGCAGAGTGCCCGAATGTCAGGTTCTGCCAATCGGACCCAATCATTCTGGGGAACAGGCCTCCGGAGAGAGACATCAGCATCTATGTGGTTCAGACCTGCTCGGTATTCGAGCATAGTCATATGTAGATAATGCAGAAAGCCACCTATGGCCAGTGGCATCCAACTTAGCTGAGGTCTGCACATAGGTCAAAGGATTATTGTCAGTTTTACTAGTATTTTAGCCCCATACAAGTACTCATGGAATTGGTCAACAATAGCCCACTTCAAAGCTAGGAACTCTAACTTATGTACAGGATAGTTCTTTTCGGATGGGGTCAGGCTTCTACTGGCAAAGGCCACTGGTCTCAGGCCATTCTCGTGCTCTTGGTACAACACAGCCCCCAACCCTTGCAAGCTAGCATCAGTGTGCAGGAGTAAGGTTTTCTTGGATCGGCATAGGCCAGCACTGGAGCATGGGTAAGTTGATATATGATCTCATGAAAAGCAGTCTCACAATCAGGAGTCCAGCGGGCCCCAAATACTTCACTCGAATGAAAATACACTCTTTCAGTCTTGAGGGCCTGACTTTTGGTATTTTTTGTGGGTTGGGGATACCCTTGAGTGAGTTAAGTAAAGGCGGATCACTCTTGAATAGTCCTTGATGAGGCGCCGATAATAACCACAGAATCCAGGAATCTTTGCAGTTCTTTTAGATTTTGGGCTGTGGCCAGGTGGTCAAGGCCTCAACTTTACTTGGGTCGGTCTCTATTCCTCGGTGGATACTATGTGTCCCACATACTTTACTGATGTTTGAAAGAATTGACACTTATCAATGGACAGTTTAAGGCCAAAGTCCTCCAGTCGGTCCAATACCTTAAATAATCTGCTCTCATGTTCCCTCCAGTGAGCTGCCAAACACAATAACATCATCTAGGTATACCAGGCACTCTAGTAAGTTCATGTCCCCCACTAGCTCCATCAATCGTTGAAAGTGGCTGGGGCACCTGAAATCCCTTGAGGCATCCTCATGAATTCATAGAAATAGCGGACAGATAAAGGCCGTCTTCTCACACGGTCCTCTGGGCATCGGGATCTGGTAGTACCCACTGCTGGAGATCCAGCACAGAGAACCACTTGCTCCCGTTTAGGCAGTCCAAAGCATCCTGAATGCGGGCATTGTGTACTGATCAGGGATAGTCCGCCCGGTTTAGGTGCGATAATCCACACACATCCTTACTGTTCCATTCTTTTTCCTCACTACCACAATGGGGAAGCATAAGGGCTTCTGGACTTTGTATACACCAGCAGCTAACATCTCTTGCAGATGCCGTCTCACATCATCTATGTCAGCAGGTGCCAGGCGTGAGACCTCTCACGAAATGGTCTTCGTCATGCAGCCGGATATTGTGCTCAGCTCCTTGCACGCATCCTACATCCCATTCCTTTAAAGAAACACCTGGTCTCTCTGGGCAAGCTTCTCACTGATCCTCACTTTCCATTCAGCTGGCAGCGAGTCGCGAAATCAAACAAGTCAGGCGTTACTCTGTCATTCTTCCTTGAACTCTTGCTGCTGGGTAGCACTGCAGTGTCTGCACAATGCACATTAGCCAGGATGCAACCTCTGTTTACCTCGAATGTCTCTTTCAGACACATTATGAACTTGGACCATTACCCTTCTGGCATAAGCATGGGCTCTAGCGGGCAAAATACTAGGCTTGACCAGCAGTCCCTCTGGCAATTTTCCATCGCCTGTGCATCCAACATTAATATTTTATTCTTAACATCCTTTCTGATACGGACCTCTCCTGTAAGGTACACTGGCATTTGGCGCCAGGATCAGAGACTCAGGATCCTTCTTCCATACAATTCGACCGGTTCCTCTGGTTCTGTTTTTCAGCATCTCTGTGCCTCATAGGCCTTCTTAATTAAAGCCGGAACTCTTAAAGCTCTACTAGTCTTTGACCCCTGTTTTCATAACACAACTGTGCCAGCCTTCCAACATATGAGCATTTGTTCCAATCAACAAAGGGACACCATCATACAGTCCAGTGGGGACACTAAGGCTAGGGTCTCTACTTGTTCGGCCACTCCAGCCACGGAGGTGGGAAAGACAGCCAAATTCGGATATACCCGAATAGGGGTAGGCTTCTCACTTAACCCCCATACATGCAGTCCTTCTAATGGTTGTAAGGGTACCTGACAAATGCTTCTGATACCAATCCTGGAACATAATTGTCACTTGGGAGCCACTGTCTAATACAGCTCTTGTAGACACTCCATTCACCTTTACAGTGGTCTCCATGGAGGGACCCACTATTCTGGACCAGTCTGGAGAGGCGGTAGTGGGGCCTGGGCAACTGACCTTGCCACAAAGGACGTGAATTAGCATTTTTGGTGCCCTCACTGGGATCATGTCGTGCACCTCTTAACCACTGATTTCTTCCCAAGCTCTCCTCTTGTAGCCTATATGCAACTTTGTCAGTGTCTTTTGGGACTGGTTTCCCTTTCATGTGCCCATCTTTCCCACAATTATAGCAAAACATACTTTCTGGAGTTTGAGTTGGCAGGCGCCACACTGGGAGCCAGGGCGGGGTATTACTAACTGGAAACCTGGGTGCCATCTCTGTCTGCGCGTGATAAGCATTTGGAGACATCTCGTCAGTTTCTGCACTTCCATGGTCAAGGAATTGAGTTTGGAGCTGTTATCAGCAGGAGATACATGGGTGGTACCCCCACCCCCATAGCAGATGCAGTCGGATATAGGTCAGGGCCCGTGCTTGCAGGCGTGGCCTTCATAAAGGGACTGTTTTTGAATTCCGGATCTCTCTCAACAGTTCGCCCATTGTGGCATATCTTTTTCTTGTCAGAGCACTCATTGACTGTCAACCTCTGCCCTGAACTTCACTTGATGGGTCATCCTCAGTCACTGGTCGTGTCCACAGCTGTTGGTGCAGGTACCTCCCGAGGTCGCTTTTCTCAACTCCTCAATTTCTCTCATTAACTCATCATAGGAGGGTGGGGATTCCAGTCGATTTGCCAGGCGTAACTGAAGCAACAGCAGCAGTTCTGAGAAGGGGGCAGACTTAAGGATTCTGTCAGTCTGGTTCGGTCTAGTTCAATCGCTGGCAAACTACCCTTTCTGAGGCATTCTTGCAACAATTTTTCCAGCCGAGAGACATACACAGACAACAACTCCCCTTGGTACTGTTGTGCATTTCTTACTCTCCACCACAGGTCCTCATCAGAATCTGGGCTCCCATACACATTCTCCAAGGCCTCAAGATAGGCCTGTGCAGTCGCTTCAGGGTTACTGGCCCGTTTAGCACGGATGGTAGCCAGGGCAGGACCTCGGAGGCTCTCACTAACCCTCTTTCGCTCGCCTTCGAGCATTGCCATTCTAGCACTTGGGGCAACATAGTCTATCCAGGTCTCTCAGTCATCCTCCCTTGGGGGTGGGAGGGTGCCAGAGAAGATCCTCAACCTTCGGTAAGAGTCGGACTAATGGCAGGTGCAGAAATAGGAGTCTGCATTGGTTCAGCCACCATTACGGGCACTGGAGCAGGAGAGGTGTTGGGGAGGAACACCCCAGGTGGCAAGAATAGTTTCTTCAAGTCCTCCACAGTTTTCCCTCTCCAGCAACCATTCAGCAAATTCTCCTCAAAAGTTTCAGATAGTGGTGGGGCTGATTCCCCGGTCTTACTGTCCTTAGTTATCACTCTCCAAGCAGTGAGGGCTCCCTCTGGGGTAATGGTCTGTGGCACTTTGGAGCTATCTATGGGATCCTTAAACTCTACTAGGGCCAGGAAAGTGTGGGTGAGCAGATTAGCATGCCGACCCACCACCACAGGGTTTTGTAAACCTTCCACCTTGGAAAGTACTCCCTGCACAGTGTCCGTATTGATACCCAGGGGGATGTCCAGGATAAGCATAGCATTTTGGGGGTCGATCTCCTCCCCAGTACACCACTCCACCAGCCGGTGCACAGCCACTTCTGTCGGGGTACCCATTTTTTTCTTAACAGTGGTTCAAATATGGCCACTAGAGGACACACAATCCCAGCGGTGCCTCCAAGATGTAACCCCTAGATGGCGCTATCCCAGGGCTACTACCCCTGCCTGATTTGCCACTAACAGGCTGAGGGGCCTGGATCCAATGGCGGTGCCTCCACCCAGAGGTCAGGGTTTGCAATAGTTAAACTAACTTGGTCACAGCCCTCTGGGACACTGCAACCCCTTTCTTCCCACTAGTGGCCCACACAATATATCAGAATTACCTTCACAGTATACACTTACCCCAGGTCTGGTTCCGGCACTGGGACCTCCTGTGAAATGAGATACAGTGCAACAATCACAGTACAGTACTTTAACATAGACAAATACCTCAGGCAGTATAACTTTGCTGAAACAAGCAGCTCTGATTTATTTAGGGGATATAACAAGGACAGGGGAAATCAGGTTAATTAGCTTATCACTCTAATAATCTACCTATGGCTCTGTGCACAGGCCTATCCTTATCAGTTACTGTCCCTGGGTACCCAAGCCCTAGTGGCTAGTCCAAACCGTGGCAGCTGGTAGGGCCCTTTCACACAGAGAAAAGGAGAATTAAACAGTCAGCAGTACAGTAATTCCATTTGGATTTAATGTGGCAATTCAACAGGGAGCGACTCTGAATTAGTACTCACGACCTCCAAATAAGATAGGGTCCTTCAATGTCAGCAGGGCTCACTTGAGGTATACAAACCTCTTCACACATCCATATAAAAGAAAGCACTATACCAGGCAGGCTGCATCTGTATCCCGATCGCAATTACTGCACAATACCCAGGAGAACACACAGCAGATTCAGTTCCTGACAGACCGAGTGTAATTTTCAGCAATTCCTCCAGTCTTCTACAGGGTGAGCCTGGTTTCTACTCTTCAGAGATCCTTTGATTCTTTTCACAGGACGGATTCAGTCCTAACAAGCTGCAGACCGAACTCTGGGCTCTACACACGTTTTTTGACTAAAACTGCACACTGAAAAAGCACAGGGCTCCTTCCTTCTTCACTGCCAAAGCTCAACTGAAACTCCAACCGACAAAACCGGCACTTCCTTTGAGTTCCTCCCAGTTCTTGACTGGATTGGCTGTACTCACAATAGACTGCTGCTGTTGGTCCAAAAGGTGCTGAAGTCTAAACTACATCTCCCAGAGTCACTGCTCATACAATCCTCTTGTGGCTGGCTCAGATTATGAGTCCAAGTTCTGATTCGTCCAAGGCACCATTTTAGAGCTAGCTTACCCACACTGATTGGTCCAGTTCAGCAGTTCAAAACTAGAATGGGGAACTAGCAGACACAGTTCTGACTGCAAAGAAAGCAGGTTAGACAAACTGTAATTTCATTATTACTCTAAATAATTTCTGGCAAACAGTTACATCTTTCAGATAGGTTCCTTTGCACCCTAGTGACTGCAAAATGAAGTGAATTGGCAGCAGCTTGAGTGGTACTCAAACAGAGAAGCACACAGTCCCCCCATACAAACTAATTATGTCTGCAAGCAGACAGCTCTTAAAGAGACAGTGCCAGAGGTTCTAAAAACACTCACTGATAAATGGCTTAAACGCCAAACACCATTCAGGCTTGGAGCATTCAAGCAAGCTCCTGGAAGTCTTTTGGGAACCCCCATTTGCAGGGGGGTTACAGTTAAAAAGAAGCATAATGGCTTCCTAAAGTACCAGTGATTTGCCCATGATACCACCAGATCCCGCAAGGCAGGAAACACTGCCGAAACACAAGAAGATGCAAGCTTCCGAAATGGGAGGTCAGTGTACAAGCGGCATCGCTGCAATGCTAGAGCAGAACAAGACTGGAGCACAAGAGTGGCTCAAGTTAAGTGACGTATAAAAGCACCTAACGAAAATAGAAACATCTTTCCTTGTAGACTTCCACTAAGAGGGAACTAAATTTGTTCTGGGAACTCAACAATTCAGAATCTTTCCTGATATTAGTGCTGCTTTAAAAGCTCCTGGCACTGTTGGGAAAACATTTAAAAATGTAAGATTTAGATACAATTCAAGTTACATTTCGTATGTTTTTTACATTTCGTATGTTTTTAATTCTCTCCCAATGTCTCTTTACTACTGAAGTCAACTGCCTGAAATAGGATCAAAGTTGCCTAATGTCCAATTGCTTGTCTATACCAGACATCATAATCCTGTTTATGGTGTTAAAATTATTTCCACTGCAACAGAATTGTATATGAGGTGTAGACGAGAAGCCAGAGCACATAAGGCAGGGATCTTGTTTTCATGCAATTGGCCTTAATAAAGTTGAGAATTACAGAAAACAATAAGAAATATAAGCTGACTTGTGTCTAAATATTACATTTTTTCCAGAGTTGTCCCAATGGCGGCAGGAGCTGTTTAACTCCTAACAATGTCTACGAATCTTATGACTGTGGTCTTGCCAAGGTGGAATTTTTCCTGTGGACCTTGAGTGGGAGTGTGGAGAAACTGGGGAGCAGTCATCTCTCCACCTTTACATGGCTTTTCTCCAGCTTCCTGCTTCCCACAAAAAGCTTACAGTGAGCTGTGTCGCATTAAAGAAAACTTTGAAAAGCATTCATTTTCAGACACAATTCAGCTTTTGTTTTTCATGTCTACATTTCTCTTCCCATTGTTCTTCAGTACTGGGTTAATTTGCATGGAAACAGGATCCTTGCATTTTGGCGTTCATCTGCCTGTGCTGACATTTTGTTTGTCACAGTTCAGGGTATTTAATAAGCCAAAAAGAAATGAGAAGCAGTTTTGCATGTAAACATGCTGATCAACTATGAAAATGCATAGCACTTGGCACAGATCGATTAGCAAAGTAAAAAAAAATAAGGTTACTCACCTGTAACAAGAGTTCTAGGAATGATATATGTTGTTCATCCACACTTACTGGCAGGTTCCTTGCCGCTTCAAATCCTGCCGGAAGGTCTTCAAGCTGGCTCCTCTCACCCACCCGGGTGATAAAACTCTCGGTTCTGCCCCATGACACCAGATCTAGCTCACGGAAGCCGGCCAGCGCCTAAGCTGGGAGGTCGGTGGTTGTGGATGAACAACATATACCATTCCTAGAACTCCTGTTACAAGTGAGTAACCTGTATTTCTAGGGACATGGATATGTTGTTCAATCCACACTTACTGGCAGACTCCTAGCAGTTCTCCGGGAGGAGGGAGGCAAGGTGCACACCCCCTACTTGGAAAATAAGGACTGGAGAACCGAGGTCCCAAAACTAGCATCCCGGAGTGACTCAAGGTCGATGTGGTAGTGGGTAATGAAGGTGTGTGCTGAGTTCCAGGTAGCAGCCCTGTAGAATTCCTGGATAGGGACGTCCCTGGAAGCAACCACTGAAGCAGCGGTATGGCGGGTAGAATGAGCTCTTATCCCTTTGGGAGGCTCCATGCCCGCCAACCTATAGCAGAGATCTATGCAGGAGGTGACCCACCTGCCTATCATCCACTTGGCTGCAGGTCTGCCAGGTACGGCTTCAGCACAGGTGACAAACAGCTGGTCAACCTCTCCCCAAACTTCAGCCGTCCGCTCCTTGTAATAAGAGAGCGCTCTTCTAGGGTCCAGAGTATGGAGCCTATATTCGGCCTCCGAGGTGTGATTGGGGTAGAACACCAGCAGAGTCAACACTTGGTTAAGGTGAAACTCCAACACCACCTTCGGAAGGAATTTCAGGTAGGGGCGCAGGATAACCTTGTCCCTGTGGAAGACCAGATAAGAAGACTCAATGGAAAGCACCTGGAGCTCTCCCATCCTTCTGGCTGATGTGATAGCCACCAAGAAGGCGGTCTTCGACAACAGGTAAGAGATGTCACACCTGTGCACCGGTTTGAATGGCTTGCCCATGAGCTTAGCCAATACCAGCAGTAGATCCCACGGAGGTGGAGATTCTTGCACTGAAGGGGATATGTGATCAAGGCCTTTGAATAAGCGCCCGATCACCTTCTCCTGTGCCACGGACTGCTTCCTGGCCCGTGCCCGCTAAGCAGAGATGGCTGCCAGGTGCACCTTAAGTGTCGTTGACCGAAGCCCTAGCTGAGAAAGGGACCACAGACAGTCCAGAATGCTGGCCAAGGAACAGGAGGAAGGGTCCAACCCCTTACCCTGACACCAAATGGAGAATCTTTTCCATTTGAAGGCGTAGCATTTTCTGGTCAACTCCTTAACGGGATGCCTCAACAACTTTGAGGACCTCGTCGGAAAGACCCAAGGCCTGGAACTCTAGCCGCTCAGGAACTAGGCCGTCAGGTGCAGGGACTGAAGGTCCGGGTGGAGAACCTTCCCCTGGTTGACTGAGATCAGGTCCGGGCAGGCTGGAAGCTGCCTCAGGAGCCTGGAGCTGAGGCTAAGGAGATCTTGATACCAGAACTGGTGGGGCCAATCTGGGGCTACCAGAATCACCTGCGCCTTGTCCCTCCTCGCCTTGAGGAGCATCTTGTGGATCAAGGGAAATGGAGTAAAGGCGTAGAAGAAGCCCGGGGTCCATGGACTCGAGAAGGCATCCCCCTGCAGCGAGCCCTGCTGAGGGGGGCAGGCATGAAACAGCCTCAGCTTCACATTCTCCCTGGAGGCAAACAGGTCCACCTGAGGTGTGCCCCAGTGGGAGAACAGATCGTGTACTACCTCTGGAAGGAGAGACCACTCGTGAGATGCAGCACCTATCCAGCTTAGGACATCGGCCAAAGTGTTGGAGGCTCCTGCAACATGGATGGCTAGGAGATCCGCCTCCAGTCTGCTCACGAGAGACTAAGTGCAGAGAGCTTCCTTGCACAGAGGCAAGGAGCGCGTCCAGCCTTGGTGGTTTAGGTAGTACATGGTCGTGGTATTGTCAGTCTGGACCTGGACCACTTGACCCCATACAAATGGAGCGAAGGTGGTGAGGGCTGGTTGGACCGCTTGAAGCTCCAGCAGGTTGATGTGGCATCGAGACTCCTGAGGGGACCAGAGGCCATGTGCCCTGAGCTTCCCCAGATGGGCAACCCAGCCCATCAGAGAGGTGTCGGTCATTAGAGTGACTGTCGGCTCTGGGCGGACAAACGGGATACCCTCCTGCAGATGAGCTGGAATGATCCATCACTGGAGAGCGTTCCCCATCTCCTGGGTCACTATCACTGGCTGGTCCAGAGGACTGGAGCACTGTGACCATTGGCAGGCCAGCCCCCATTGTAGGGGATGCATGTGCCAGCGGGCCAGATGGACCACGCTGGTGCAGGCCGCCATGAGGCCCAAGAGGCACAGGAAGTCCTGGGCAGGGCACAATTGCCCAACCAGAAATGATTGGGCAAAGGAGGAAAGAACCTTGGCTCTGTCTGCAGGGAGCTGTGCTCTGGCTCGAAGAGAGTTGAGCTCTGCCCCAATGAATTGAATCACCTGCATTGGCACGAGTTCCGATTTGGCCTCGTTGATGAGGAGGCCAATCTGAGAGCAGACCTGGAGGGCCAGATCCCTGGACCACTCCACCTCCAGTCTGCAGGGGGCTGCAATCAGCCAGTCGTCCAGGTAAGGGTACACCCGGACCCTTCAGCGCCGCAGGATTGCTGTCACCACTGCCATGCATTTGATGAAGACCCTGGGAGCTGGAGAGAGGCCGAAGGGCATGGCCTGGAACTTGTAAAGGGACCCCTCCGCCCTGAAGTGGAGGAATTGCTAGTGGGATGGACGGATTGGGACGTGAAAAAACGTGTCCTGGTGGTCCAGAGAACAGAACCACATGCCTCATTCCAAGGATGGAATGATCTGAGCCAGAGTGACCATCCTGAAGGTTCAAGACCTTAGGAACTTGTTCAGGTCATGTAGGTCTAGAATGGGGTGCCAGCCCCTCGTCCATTTTGGGACCAGGAAATACCTGGACACAAACCCTGGGCCTGGTGGAGGATCCGCCACCTCCCTGATCACTTCCTTCTGGAGGAGCAGGGCAATGTCGGATCGACGAGCCAACAGGGAGGCTGTGGACCCCGTAGCCCCCCGTGTGGCGACGGCTCGATAGGGTGGGGCCTGCTCAATTCCAGAGGCAGCCCTCTCCTACCACTTCCAGCACCCAGTGGTCTGTGGTGATATCGACCAGGTGGAAAGGAAGACGGAGCCATCTCCATGGGGGAAACCCGGAGGACTGACGAGGTTGGGTGACATCCTCAACCCGCCACTGGGCAGGCTTGGAGGAAGGACCGGCCAAGGGACCTTCTGGACCTTTGCCTCCCGGCTTCCTGCTGGAGGAAGCTGCAGGCTTGGCTTTGGGGTGCCAAGTGTGAGCCTGCTGGCCCTGATGCTGGTGTTGCTGGGCCGGACGTGCCATAGGGGCTGAAGGCCAAAAGGGCTTGCGCTGCTGCTGGCGGCCTTTGTCCTTCTGGGCAGATGTGACTGAGTCCAAGGTGGCGTCAGACTTCTTGATCCTCTGCAGATGACCCTCCACCCCGGGACTGAACAAGTCGGTACCCAGGAAGGGAATGTCTGCCAGCTTGTGCTGGGTATCCGCTATGAAAGTGAAGATCCACAGCCAAGCTCTGTGGCGCATGGTCACTGCGGCCTCTACTGACCAGGCAGAAGAGTCTCCAATGTCTAAGGCAGTTTGGAGCTGTTGCTTAGCCACTGCCATTCCCTGATCCCGCACCTGCTTGACCATTGTCTGGAGGTCAGCTGGGAGATAAGGAATCACCTCATCCAGGGAGCCCAAAAGGGCGTGTGAAAAGTGTGCCATCAGAATGGCCAAACTGGCCTGACAAAGGCCTAAGGAGGATGCAGCATAGACTTTCCACCCAGAATAGTCCAGTTTCTTGGACTCCTTATCGGGTGGCTTGTCCACATCCCGAGCATTTCCGGAGTGCCGGAAAACACTGTCGGTCACAAGCCCCTCTGCAGAGGGGTGCTCCAAGAATGCGGAGAGTGAACCAGTGGGAACAGTATACTTTCGGGCCATCCTGGCCGAAGGTGCTGGACAAGAAGCTGGTCGCTGCCATAGCTCCAGAGCCAGGCCAACAATGGCTTCGGCCACTGGAAAGGCCTCCGTGGGGGAATACCCTCGGTCCAGTATCTCCATGAGGGGATATTTGGCCCGCTTTGAAATGGGTTCGAGCTTCATCACAGTAGACTCTGAGATGAGCTGAAGCATTCCCAGGAACGAGGATGAGCTCTCATCCACCGCCTGACCCCCAGTGGACTCCAGGTCAAGGGGGCTGGAGAACAGCGAGGAATCATTGTCAGACTCCGAGGAGTCTGCAAACAACTGTCGAGGGTCTGAGCCACCCTCCACCTGCCGAGGTCGATCGGGAGTGAGGGTGACAGACAACCGATGGGGCAAACCCTGATCCAACCGAGAATCCTTGGTCGGGGCCCCAGTTTTAGGTTGTGGAGGCAGGGGTTCCACCACAACGGGTGTCGAAGCCGGTTTTGGCCAAACAACCGGTGCCAGCTTCGGCTCCTTGATAACAATGAGGGGTTGTTTCGGCAGCTCTGGTGACAGCCACTTAATGGCCGGGGAAGGCGACAGAGTCGGCTTGTTCCCAGTCAAAAGGAGCTGCTGCCACATCAGATCATCATAGCGCCAATGCAATTTGCGCCAGAGCCTATTCTCCGAAGAGGACGAAGATGAGGATGAGTGGTGCCGCCGCTTTCCTCGGTGCTGAGACCAAGACCGCCGATGTTGGCAGGATCAGCTGGACCAAGAAGAGGTCCGAGACCGAGACCTTCGGTGTTTCTGAGGTTGGGTCTGAGAGAGAGCAGGGGAAACCCACTCCTCCCTTGGTTTGGGGACCTTAACCGGGGACTCCAGCACTGGAGGCACAGGCAAGTCCTCGGTTTCCACTGGGGGAACCGGTGAAGAAGGGTTATCGGCTTCTCCAGTCGACAGCCCATCTGATGGGCCGAGAAAAATCTCAACTGCGTCAACGGGTGTCTCGGCCCGGCTGACCAACGGAGATTTCTGAGCCAGCGGCCTTAGCCGCCAACCTCGACCAGTCGGTGTCAACTATCCGGGAAGGGACCTCTCCCACTCCCACGAACGTCAACGGTGGGACATACCCTTGGAGTCCTTCTTCCTGGACCAAGAGGAATGTCCTGAAGGGCCCTCTCCCTTGGTGGAGAAAGACTGACAAAGCTCCTTGAACGAAGCCGTGTAGGAGGAGCCCGAAGACAGCAGGATAAATGCCGCAACCGCAGAAGATGTTGATACGGCCTGCGCCGCTTCTTCCTCGAGGGCGGTCATTTGTTTGAGCTGTTCAGCCGAGCATGCCGCTGGACACCACTCAATGAGCCTCCTTCGACTTTACCAGAGGATAATGTTTCTCAGGGCGCCCAAGTTGCAATCGGACAGCGCGATCCTCAAGAACCGTGGCAGAGAAGGACTTGCACAAGTCGCAGGCCTGCGAATTGTGCTCAAGCCCAAGGCAGTAAATGCACGTGGAGTGTGGATCGGTCCGGGACATCTTCTGCTAACAGGGGCACCGCCGAAATCCGGGAGTCAACTTGTCCATCACAGCCGCGAGGGAAGAAAAAGACCAAAGTCTTATAAATTTTAAGATAAGTTTCGGGTTAACCGAAGACTTAGGATCCAGGCCTAAAACGCAGAGCGCAAAGGAGGGAACCTGAGCTTCCAAGAGGTAAGGAAGATCTGGCGTCACGGGGTGGAGCCGAGAGTTTTATCACCCGGGTGGGTGGGAGGAGCCAGCTTGAAGACCTTCCGGCAAGATTTAAAGCGGCAAAGAACCTGCCCGTAAGTGTGGATTGAACAACATATCCATGTCCCTAGAAAGTTCTATTCCTGTAGTCTCCTTACCATGGAGTCATGACAAAGATGGTTAGCAATCCATTGCTATGTATTTTTTTGAACTGTTTGGCATTCCCCATTTTGTGTAGCATTTTGCTACATTGTACCAGCTATTTAATACCATGTAGTTTGTTGCTGTGGAAGGATACCACATCACAAAAAGAGGACTGGTACTTTAGCAAAGGAGTAAACAAGAGGGATAGATGAATAGTAGGGGACAAGGACCCCGTTTCCATGTAAATTAATCTAGCACAGTACCCACCACTTATACTGCCTTCGGATTTAGTGGGCAGTCGGCTATATCAGGCAAAACCATGTTTCCGTTTGCCATCCCCATAGGAAACTATGGTAACAGGTGCCGTATATACCAACTTGTAAGCATCTGCTAGTTCGGACAGCCAGCGGTGATCAAGTGTGTAGGCTGATGTTGCAGACAAGAGCTGTAAGCTGCCAATTAACATCTTCATTACAGTTTAAGCTGAATCTTGCCTCTGGCAGTCACGAGCAAGATCATTTGTAGTGTATGCTTTCAACCAGTGCCAGGAGCTACTTCAAGGCTAGAAGTGTTATCAGTGGAATTTCCATCTTTTATTTATTTTTTTCAAGTTATGTAAATAGCCCCTTAATCACCAGCCCCAATTTCATTCAGTGCCTCACACTGCAGCACATTTTCCTCAGCTTGCTCTTCAGGTCTCCTGTGCATGTTGATCTCTTCTTGCTCCCTCATCAATGCTGTCCGCTTTTCAAAAAACAAAATAAAGGTCACCAAAGTAGCAATTTCTTTCAAAGAAACAAGCTGATGACTTTGACTCGTCAATTTTTAACGAATTACAATTCCTCACCTGCAGTAATGTGACATATGTTACAGCACCCAGCCCATGTTGTTTTTTTTTTTTCTTTTTTTTTTTTTTTTAGTAAGAGAGAGACACACTAAGCTGAAAACTTGTTTATAGGTGCGACCTGGGAGCACAAAGAAGTGACTTGCTCAGGGTCACACAGTATGCCAGTGGGGGCTGTGGGATTTAAACCCAGGTCTCCAGGTTAGCAGCTCAGAGCCTTAAACCACTACACTATACTGCCTCCTCTTATAACATGCAGAATGTGCTTACACAGATGCTCCCATTATAAGCAGCGGGGACTGTAATCCAAAGTAAATGAAACTGGAGCACAGAAAATATACTGAATATACAGTACACAGAATTATGTCAAAATATCATGTTTTTTAAAGAGTAGCTGATGCTTTTGGCAAAACTTTGGAAAGTGTAATATTTAGACACAACTTGGCTTGTGTTTCTTACAACTTCAATAGTTTTCATCTATCCATTATTTATTACTGAAGAAATTCCCATAAAAACAATATCCTTATCAGTTAGAGTTCATTTGTTCCTATAGCTTATTCTCTACTTGAAATGATAATGATCTGTTGTGCTATCAGTTTGTTGCCATGGGAATAATTGTGATGTCACAAGCAGAGCACTATGACATCAGCTTAGGAGGAAGAAACGGGAGCTGACAAACCCTCAAAGAACAACTATTCGGTTTTCCTATGACATCAGTAATAAATGATAGGGATAAGAAATACAGAGCTAATGAGAAATATAAGCTGGCATGCTTTGTGTCAAATATTGTTCTTCAAAATTCTTCTCGCGGCATCGGTGGCTCTTTATTGTTTTCCTAAAAGTACAAAAAGCACTTCAAGGGATGCACAAATGCTCCTAAATTGTCTGATGAAATGAGAATTTGTCATACATGATCCCCCCAAACACTGAACAAGCAGATGTTCTCAGGAATTAACTGACTGACTGGCTAACTACCTACCTACTGCCTAACCAACTGTGCATGGTTCTATTGGTCCAAGATGAGAAGTGAAATTGTGGAATAGTGCAAACAATGCAGTCAATGTGTACAGTAAAAGACTTTGTGAGACTTTGTCGAGGAGTGGCCGTCCTTGTGGTCAACACTTAAACAAGTGTACTCATGGACTGTCTATATCTATTTCCTGAGTCACATAATCACAGGATGTGACAGCCCATAAAGACCAAGGGTCCATTTTTTTTGCACTACCTATACTCTGGACCTACCATCCATTACAGTCATGTGTTGATGAGACTTTTCACCCTATGCCATCTGTACTTGAACCCCCTTACAGTCCCTGCCCCATCACCTTTGCCAGAAAACTGTTTCAAGGCTCAGTCACCTGTTTCTCACTGTGTGGAACCCAACTCTAAAATATTGCAAATATCCTGGTTGTCATGGACCATTTCTCCTGCTATGCACACTCCTACCCCATGAAGGATCAAAAGGCCACTGCTGTTGCTTGAATACTCATGGACAAGTTGACAGTCCACTACAGTGCTCGAAAATAGATCCACTTGGATCAGGTCTGTGATTTTGTGAGTCGCTTGATAAAAGAATGCTTTCATTGTGGGAGAATTAGGAGGCCCCAGACAACTCTGTTTACTGTCAAGGTGATCCCCAGTCTGAATATTTTAAATCGGACCTTGTTTAGCAAGTTGGGCACCCTCAGCCCCAAAGACAAAGTCAAGTGGAGCCAACAGGTTAGTGCACTGATACCTGTGTACAGCTACACCAAAAGTTATGCCACGGTAGTTTCCTTATAGTACTTCATGTTCAGCAGGCAAGTTAGGTTGACAATTGACCTGTGTTTTGCAATCTCTGCAGCTGGAGCACAACATGAGCTCTACCTGCAGTATGTGCATCAGTTCAGTACAACTGGACTATGTCTATCATTGGCTTCTGAGATGGCAGAGAAAAGAAATCTAGCCAACAAGGTCACATATGACCAAAATGTGAAAGCAAATGACATCCACCGAGGAGACCAGGTACTGGTTCAGACCTTGCATCTAACACAAAAACGCAAACCTGCTGTTTGGTGGGTCAAAATGTCCCATGTTACCAAGGAGCAAATCCAAGGTTTATCAGATCCACCCCGAAGCTGTACTAGGAATAAGAAATCTGATGCACCGCAATTACCTGCTGCCAGCTGGAAATACAGACATTTCGATAGACATTATGGCACCCAAACCGTCTAGAGGGCCAGAGACCCAGGCCTAAGCCCTGCAACAACAGAGGGCTGTTGCACAGCAAGCCATACCAAAGCAAACAGACTGAGTCTTTGGACAAGGACACTAGAGTAACCCTGTACTACTTTGTGATATTCATACCCCTCCCCCAGCCTGTCACCACCTGCCAGCCCTGGGGACAACAATGTTTCAGGTGGGAGTGTTTCGGATCGACAAGTGGAATCCTTTGTGCCAACTAGCATTCAGCCCCATGTCCCTGAGGAAGAGGAGCTGCCCATGGAGTGTAAAATAGAAGCTCAAGAGGAACAAGAGGCTCAGGAGCCTGAGGGGAAGCAAGATACCTTAGAACGGGAGGACAGACTGGGACCATCCAAGGCTGAGGCTTTGGAAAAGGAAGTGGCTGCCACTGTAAGGCCTTTTACTGGTCTTGTAAAGCCTATATTGAAATTTAGTTACAACATCCACGGTATCTCCACTGATATTTCCCCTACATGCGGTACTTAAGAGCAGCAGCAGGGAGGAAGCCTGCAATTACAGACAAGTCAGCCTAACTTCAGTGGTGGGGAAACTAATGTAAACCTTAATAAAAGAGAGGCCAGTTGATCTTCTAGACTCCAGTGGGCTACAGGACCATAGGCAGCATGGACTCATGGCAGGGGGACAGTCATGCCAAATGAATCTGACAGATTTCTTTGACTGGGTGACCAGAGAACTAGATCAGGGGAGGACAGTGGATGTAGTATATCTGAACTTCAGCAAGGCCTTCAATACTCTGCCACACAGAAGGCTGGTTAGGAAGCTGACCAGCTTAGGAGTGGGGTTCATATTGGTTCGAAACTGGTTAACGGTTAGGACACAATAGCTGGCGGTTGACAACACACAGAGTTGAAGGATGGGAGAGTGACCAGGGAGTACCACAGAGTTTGGTACTAGGGCCAGGCCTCTTCAACATATTCAGTGGGGATAGTGCAGAAGAACTGGAGGATAAGTTATTCCTTTTTGCAGATGACACCAAAATATGCAACAGAGTGGATGCACAGGAGGGGATGGAGAAAATGTGCAGGCATCTGGAGAAACTGGAGGAGTGGTCCAGGAGAAGGCAGTTGGGGTTCAATACATAAAAGTGTAAAAATGCACCAAGGACATAGGAACTCTGGTGGTGAGTACAGGATGGGGGGACGTACTGGCAGTCCCTAGACAGGAAATGGACCGTGGGGTTATATGTGAGGACCTTAAGGTAGCACAGCAGTGTGACAAGGTCATAGGCAGTGCTAGTGGGATGCTTGGGTACACTGGGAGGGGTATCACGAGCGGGAAGAGGGAGGTGGTGCCGCCACTATATCATGCTCTGGTACATCCCCACCTGGAGCACTGTGTTCAGTTTTAGAGATCACACCTCAGAAATGACATAGACATGGTGATATCAGTCCAGAGGGGGCAAGCAAAATGGTGCAGGGGTTGCAAGGAAAGCCCTAAGAGGAAAGACTGAGGGGTCTTAGCATGTACACCCTGGAAGAGAGGAGAGCAAGAGGCGACATGATTGACACCTACAAGTACCTCACACAGGTGAACAGGGTGCAGAAAGGAAGCTTTTTCCAACTAAGGATGAGCTCCAGGACTAAGGTGCATGTAACGAAGTGGGAAGGGAGGAGTTCAGGAGGGATGAAAAGAAATATTTCTTCACTGAAAGGGTGGTGGATCTGTCACAAACCCACTCCTGAGGTTCAGGTCCACTGAACTCACAGTGCCCACCCCTAAGCGCAATCCATGACAGGGAGGGGGAAATAGGGAACACCCTCTTCGTGTCCTTCTATAGGGCTCGCTGAATTCATAACTGAACACTTGCCACGAAGTCCCAAGGTCCCCTCTTTACTCTGGATCAGTGTACAATACTAGTCTTGAGTCTTGTAGCCAAATATGAGCCCTTCTTGGTTGTCACACAAAGGGGGAAGATCCAGGCATTACACTCTCTTTGGGGTAGCGTTGTAACCCTGATTCTGCCTTCTCCCACAAGGTGTGCAATAACCTGGTTCAAATCCCCACAGACCCTTCCTTGAGACTTCGGTATTCCCCCTATTTTTATCCAGCCTTTCACTTTTCAGACCCTTTGTTTGATTTGGTAGCTTATGATGACACTCCTTAGCAATAACACTTTAGTCACAGATTATTACTGAAACATCCCACAGTCGCACACACAATATAAAAATCTTGCTCAGGCGACTTTCTTAAACAAAACAAATGTCTTTGCTAAATGATTAAATATTTATCATACATTACAACTAAAAGGTTTTATCAATTTGGTCACAGAATAACACGAGGGGGGGATACAGAAAAGGGAGGGCCAAAACACCTACCCCCCATGTAGGCAGGAAAAAAGGGAGGGGAAAGAATGCAGGTAACAGGGAGAACAAGAGAGGTGGGAAGAAGGGGGGAATGGACAGAGTCAAGCAAGGGGAGCAAGTAAAAGTGGGGGCAGAGGAGACAAAGTGGACGATGGTGTCCCTCAAAGCACGCAGAATAGGAACAAGATGAAAAAACTATAAGCCCTCTTGAGCAAGGGCAATGTGGACAATGCAACCACTACGGAAACCTGGGCCACTGTATAATATGACTAGGACCTCTCGATCCTAGGGTACTGGCAGTACAGATGAGAAAGGAAAAGGAGGATGAGTTGTGGTTTACATCGGGAAGGGGATAGTGTGCGTGAGAGGAGAAGAAGAAATGGAAAGGGGGGCCAGTGAGGCACTGTGGCTACAGCTGCATACCAACAGGGGTAGGAGAATTAGGTTGGGGTGGTTTATAGACTGCCTAACCGGGGGAAGAAATGGGCAGAGTGCTGGATGAACAGCTGACAGACATAGCAGGGAGGTGGGAGGTGATAGTGACAGGGGACTTTAACCTGCTCAGAATAGACTGGGAAACTCCTGCCATGACCTGCGCCAGAAGCCAGGTGATCCTCGATGCTATACAGGATGGCTTCATGACACAGATGGTGGCAGGACCAACCGGGGGAAGCAATCCTGGACCTTGTGGTTACAAATGGGGAGCATGTCCAGGAAACTGATATCAGGGAACCCCTAGGTGTGAGTGACCATAGTTTAATATGGTTCAAGATAGATATGGGCAGGGAGGATATCCAAACAAGTACTAGGGTTCTGGACTTTAGGACAGCCAACTTTACTAGGCTGAGGGAAATGATCAGGGAGAAACTAGGAGTGTCAGAGGAGTGGATGGGGTTAGAAACTCTGTGGGGACATCAGGAGAGCCAATCAAATGGCCATGAATAGATACATAAAGATGAAGGGGAAGAAGCCAAAGGCAAGACACCCCCTGCTGGTAAAGCTTAGAAGTAGCTAGATCAATAAAGGAAACTAGAGCAGCTCATAGGTAGAGCAAGCAAACTGACAGAGACAAGGACGAGGAGGAATTCCACAGACTGGCCAAAATAGCCAAAAAGGAGGTCCAGAAGGCAAAGAAAGAGCTACACATAGCACAGGGAATAAAAAAGGCGGAAAAGGCCTTCTTTAACTATATAAGAGAAAAGGGACAAAAAAGAAGGCATCGTCAGACTCAAATGGGACAGAATGGGTAACGGAGGACATGGCAAAAGCAGAGGTGTTATATTTCTGTTCAGTCTTTATGAAGGAGAAAGATGGGCCAATGCCACAGGCAGGGGTCAGGAAGAGAGAGGCTGAGGGCACTAAAAGGGGATAAATTCCCAGGGCCGGATGGGATACACCCCAGGGTACTCAGGGAATTGGCAGAATAACTGGCAGGACCATTGGCAGTTCTAAATAGTTCCCTGAACTCAGGGGTAGTGCCAGTGGCATGAAGAACAGCTAATATAGTACCATTCCATAAAAGCAGTCCCAGAGAGGACCCAGGCAACTACAGGCCAGTTAACCTGACCTCTATAGTGTGTAAACTTATGGAGTCTATACTAAAGGAGGGACTGGTGAAATACTTGGAGGAGAATGGTCTGCATGACAGTAAGCAACATGGATTTCTGGCTGGGAGATCTTGTCAAATGAATTTAATTGAATTCTTTGACTATGTCACGAAGGCGCTAGACAAGGGTCAGGCAATAGACATCATATACTTGGACTTTAGTAAAGCCTTCGACTGTGCCACACAAAAGGCTGATAAAACTGAAGGTACTAGGGGTGAGGGAAAGATTGGTCAGATGGGGGGGAACTGGTTGGGAGGTCAGGACACAGAGGGTGGTAGTGGGTGGGTGTTACCTCCCTGTACAATGGCAGTCACTAGTGGGCTACCACAAGGATTGGTCTTGGGCCCAGTATTATTTAATGTGTTTATAAATGACATCGGGGAGGGTACTCAAAGCAAGATGTGCCTCTTCACTGATGATACCAAAATCTGTGGGGGGGGGTGGACACTCAGGAGGGGTACAGAAATTAAGGAGGACATAGCCAGACTGGAGAAGTGGTCAGGATTTGGCTGGGCTCTATAATGCCAAGAATTGCAAGGTGATGCACATGGGCAAAAAAAAACCAAGAGCAGAGTACTATATAGGGAGCGTACACGTAACCATGTCTGAAGAATAAAAATACCTAGGGGTAGCAATCACTAGTGCCATGAAGCCATCCACACAATGCAAAAGGGCAGTAGCAAAGGCCAACAAGATGCTGGGATGCATCGCGAGAAGATTCAGTAGAAGAAGTAGTGAGGTTATTCTACCACTGTATAGGTCACTGGTGAGGCCTCACCTAGAGTATGGAGGGAGGGAGGCATTGACACCCGTACCTAAAGAAAGACATCCAGCTGTTGGAGGGGATGCAGAGGAGGGCAACTAAGATGATCTGGGCTCAGCATGACAAGGCACATGAAGAGAGGCTGGAGTCTCTGCAGATGTACTCACTGGAGGAGAGAAGGCCGAGGGGGAATATGACAGAGACCTTCAGCTTGTGAGGTGCTCTTCAATACGAGAGAAAATACCTCCACCAGAGGATACAGCCTAAGGCTAGTGGGAGGAAAATTTAGGAGAGATGTGAGGAAACACTTTTACACAGAAAGGGAGGTGATGCTTTGGCACATACTGCCCGAGGCAGTCGTGGCATCCAAGACAATGGGATCTTTTAAACAAGCCAGGGACAAGAAAATGGAAGGGGGAGGGAGAAGAGGTGAGACAAACACTGGTAACGGGAAAAATACAGGATCCTGACTCAAATCAGGCAGACAAGATAGGCCTAGAGGTCTCTTTCTGCTGGCTATCGCTTATGTTCTCAAATAAAAAGTGGGCATCTACATGCAAAAAAAAAAGCACCTTAAAACTGTTAGCTAAGTTTTATCTTACGTTCGTAGTGGATTGAAGTCCAGGAAAAGTAAATGAAAGTTTCAGTTTCCTTTGACAGCAGTCTTGCTTCTTGTGTGTCAGAAAAGTGTCCCTTGCAGATGCTCAGCAAAATGAAAGAGAACGACTCTGGTTCAATTCCTTATATAGCCAGAGGAAGCTTGGAAAAAAAACTGTCTGGAGAGGTGGCCTTCTTTTTGAGGCCAGTAGATGTTGTAACACTTGGACAGCTGGTTCTGATCACTGTATCACTTTTTGTGATATAAAAATGGGTTATGGACGGTCTCTCTTGAGAAATACTGAAACAGCATGTGAGTATGACTGACACACACACACACAGGTTTTAGATACAAGGTGTTACCTGGAAGGCCAGAAGCTAATTACAGACTAGAAGAGGCCTTGATCAATGATCTCCTATTTAAAGTTAATTATAGCTGTAGTTGTTAGTGGGAAATCATAAACCTTTATGACGTCCAGAGGAAGCACAGTTACATTTTCACATGGTGATACAAAGCATGTTGCACCTCCATTGGATCTGGCAGAAAGACAAATGCTTTGATGTCTGTGTGAGAAAGGATACTGCTTAAAGATCAAAGAAATGTCATTTGAAAAAGAAAATGAGTTGTGCTGAGATCACAGAATATTAATTTACCTTCTGGAAAAGACAACCTGTTTTTGTATAGATATATTATTTTTATATATTCTGACAGGGAGGAACCTGGTGACCTCATGCAAAGAGGTGGGCAAAGCACACTTTTAAACAATATTATGTTTTCCTTCAGAGGAGACACTTTTATCTAGACTCTGACAAAGTAACATCTTTGAGCAGGTATTTAGAGAGAGAGAGAGAGAGAGAGAGAGAGAGAAATCTAAGTACTGTAGTAGGAATTGCACTGTTAAAACATTGTTCTTTTAAAAAATTTGTATGTTCTTGTGATATTGGTTCTGTATTTTATGTTTTACATATGTTTTATCTATTTTAGTAAAACTATTTTTAGAGCCTACTTAGTCTGTCTTTGAATTTCTTTCTTTTGTAAGGGGAGTATATATGGTTAAAGCAGACACTGTACATAAGCTTGAATGGTGATACCAAACTGGAAAAGGTAAGTGTTTTAATCTGAGGTCTTTTAATACAGTTTTAAGGGTTCATTTCTGTATACCTGGTTAGGTGCCCGTAGACAAAGATATCTAGCCCCCCTCAGACAGAATTGCCTGTGCATTGGGTACCCTAGCAAGAGGTTCACAGTTTGAATCCCTCCAAGACTGAGACCAAAGGTTGATTTGAACCCACAAAACAGACAGGAGGGTTACCCTGTTTCTGTTAACTGTTCACAAGACTGTGCTCGGAGGTTGGCACTTTGGGAGTAGAGGGCCTGACCTGCTGAGTGGGTTTGTGATAGATGTCACTCTTGTACTTTCCCAACAACACAATTTTCTGGCTACCTTGTGATGGTCATACTTCCCTGACAATTATGACACCTGTAAGAGAATTCACAATAACCTGCCAGAATGAATATTTCTGTCCTTTCCTTTCATCTCATCAAAGGTAATATACCATGACAGTTTCCCGGAACCAAAGCATCCTGTGTTTGAGGTGAAAAAGGGCTATCTCCTGGACATTTTATTTACCTCTGTTTCCCTCAGTTAGTTAACCAGGGAAATACACTTTGATCAGCTACCCCCAAGCCTTTAACAAGTAATTGTCAGCTTCCTGGCAAGCAAGCTGGTTCCTCTCAGGTCAGAGGAAGGTCAAACATTTTAAAAGAAATCCTGTCTCCCTCACTATCCTACAAGACCTTTTTTTAACACTGGCATTCTTGTGGCATGTACACATACACAAAATACAACACCATCTATCTGTACCTCTGATTGGCAGTAGCATAGCTCACCATATCCCTCCCTCCTAGACTGAATTTAAGGGAACATGCCCCCTACTGCATGGTAAGGTTTTCACAAATGGGGTGGGCTGGCAGTATAGCTTAGAGGTCAGAGGAACGAGGTGTGAACAAGCTTGGTACATCCAGCAGACCGGACCAGAGTTCAATTCTCACAACCTCCACTTGCATACTGTGTGACTCTGAGCAAGTCACTTAACCGCCCAGTGCTCCCAGGTCACCCCTGAAAACAGGGACTTGTGCCTAGTGGGCCTAATCCGGTTATCAAAAGACTAATAAAAAAAAAATTATGTTACTGTTCTAATTAGCAAGACAGGCCATCTGCACTGGCACTGGTTGACCCTGCTCTGCGTTTAATGGTCATGTCATGTGCCTGGAGGGCAATGCTCCACCTTAAGAGATGACCATCTGATTAACCCACACCAGAGGGTTATGATTGATCTGTAACTCAAAGTGCCTTCCTCAGAGGTATGGCTCTAATTTCTTCAGGACCCATACCAGCGCAAGGTGTTCCTTTTTTAACTGTGGAATAGGCCTGTTCCCAGGGAAGTAAATTTTTGCTCAGGTATACAATTGGGTGATCTCTTCCCTGATTAGAGGTCTGACTGAGGACTGCTCCAGCCCCCACATCTGAGGCATCTGTCTGTACAACAAACTGCCTATTGTTATCTGGACTGGCTAACACGGGGGCACTGCACAGTGCCTCCTTTAACCGTATGAAGGCTCATTCACAGACTGGCTCCAAATCTACCTTTTGGGGCTTTCTTTTCTTTAACAGGCCAGACAGGGGAGCTTCCAGTGTACTGTAATTTGGAACAAACTTTTGATAGTACTCTGCGGTCCCTAGGAAGCTCCTAACCTGTTTCTGGGTTTCAGGTGTAGACCACACCTCTATTACCGCAATCTTTGCTTTATTAAGGTGAAGCTGCCCCTGCCCCATTACATGGCCTAGGTATGTCACCTCTTTCATAACCACATGGCTCTTTTCAGCCTTGACAGTGAGACCTGCCCTCTGTAGCCTGCCCAACACTTTCTTTATGTGGGACAGGTGTTCCTTCCAGCTGGTACTGCAGATGGCAATATCATCCAGATAAGCCACTGTGTACTCTTCAGTATCATGTAACACCTGGTTGACCAACCTTGGGAAGGTGGCAGGGGCCTTCTTCATTCCAAAAGGCATTACTCCGTACTCAAATAATCCAACTGGAGTGATGAAGGCCGACCTCTCCCTAGCTCTGGCAGTTAACTCCACCTACCAATACCCTTTCATCAAGTCAATTGTGGTAAGGTATGTCACCCCTCCCAACTTGTCTAGTAGTTTGTCTGTCCATGGCATTGGGTGGGCATCATAGAAACGTAGAATTTGATGGCAGATAAGGACCCCTTGGCCCACCCAGTCTGCCCATTTCCCTACCTAATGGATAAGCTGCAGATCCTAGTTAACCAGCAGCCTACTTCTTTCTGCCCCAACCCCCTAGAATTGCCTTATGACTGTCCCATGCATGCTTGAATTCCACCACTGTTTTGACTCCACAAACTCCTCCGAAGGCCGCTCCATGCATCCACAACCTCTCTGTGAAAAAATACTTCCTTAAATTACCTCTGAGCTGACCTCCTCTATCTTCAAATTGTGCCCCTTGTTCTTGCACACCCTTGTTTGAAAGATGCTACCCTCTTGGACTTTGTTGATTCCCTTGAGGTACTTGAAAGTTTCTATCATGTCCCCCCCTCCTCCTTTCCTCGAGGCTATACATATTAAGCTCCTTAAGTCTCTCTTCATGTGTCTTCTGGTGCAGACCCTGCACCATTTTAGTTGCACTCCTCTGGACAGCTTCCATCCTGTCTATGTCTTTGCGGAGATGGGGTCTCCAGAACCGCACGCAATACTCCAGATGGGGTCTGACCAGCTGTCTGTACAGAAGGATAATAACTTCCTGTTTTCTACTGGTGATGCCTCTCCCTATGCATCCCAGTATCCCCCCAGCCCTCCTTGCTGCCCTCTCACATTGCTTGCCCACCTTTAGGTCATCTGATATGACTACCCCCAGGTCCCTTTCCATTTTTGTTGTTGTTAGTATCTCACCCCCCCATTGTGTACTCTTCCCCTGGGTTTTTATTTTCCAGGTGCATTACCTTGCACTTCTTAGCATTGAATCTAAGCTGCCATACATCAGACCTCGTGTCTGTGTTGAGTCCACAACAGTCCACACAAAAGCAAGTAGAGCCACCCAGCTTGGGAACAAGAACTACAGGTGAGGCCCAGGGACTGTGGGATTTCTGGATTACCTCTAAATCCAGCATTTCCTTCACCTCCCTCCTAATGTCCTTTAGGACAGCCTCAGACACCTAGTAGGCTATCCGTCGTATGGGTGTTTGCATCCCTGTATCTACCTTGTGTGTCACTAAAGGGATTCATCCAGGCTTGGGCGTAAACAAAGGGACAGAGTCCTCTAAAACCTCCCTCACTTCCTGGGACTGTTCTGGAGTCAACTGGGGTGACAGTTTGATTGCCTCCACAGATGACTCCTGCTTGCTTTTCTCTAGCAAGTCCAGTAGGGGGTCCTCTTCATCCATCCCCTCCCCAGAATTACACACTGCAAATACCATGTCAGCCCTATTTGCATATGGCTTCATCATGTTGACATGAACATCCTATGGTTATGTCTCCTGTCAGACAGTTCTACAATATAGCTCATGTCATTTACCTGTCTGACTACCTTATATGGTCCCGCCCACTCAGCTTGCAGCTTGTCCTTCCGAACTGGGATTAGGACCATGATTTCCTGACCAGCACTGTACAAGCGAGCTCTGGCTCAGCGGTCATACCAGACCTTCTGCTTCTGTTGGGCAGCTGACAGGTTGCCTTGGGCCACCCCCATAAGCTCCTTCAGCCTCTCCCTAAGCTCATGGACATACTCCACTATGGGAGTTCCCTGGATGGCATGCTTGCCTTTCCAGTCTTCCCAGATCAAGTCTAGGGGCCCATGCACCCTGTGTCCATATAAGAGTTTGAAGGGGGAGAACCCTGTCGACTCTTGGAGTACCCTCCTACTATGCGAGCAACAGGTGGGGAAGGTATTTCTCCCAGTCCCTCTCATGCTGTTCAGCAAACACTTAGAGCATTGGTTTTAGGGTACCATTAAACCTTTCCATAAGCCCATTGGCTTGTGGGTGATTAAGTGTCGTGCACCTCTGCACCACCCTACACTTCTCCCACAAACACTTCATCAGGTCTGACATTTTATTTATTTATTTTATTTGTTTAGTTTTTGTAGACCGGGTAAGTGCACTAGACAAATCCTGCCTATTTTCAGGCACGACCCGGGGAAGGGGGACACAGATGAATGCCAACTGACCTTGAACCACATTAAGCTGTTGGTGGTATTGTTAGTGAATAAGGGAAATTTGGCCAGGACACGGGGGAAATTCCCCTACTCTTTTCGATAAGTGCCATGGGATCTTTAACATCCACCTGAACTACCACCAATCCAAGCAGATGGGACCTCGGTTTAATGTCTCATCTGAAAGACAGCACCTCAGAAGTGCAACACCCCTCTCATGCTGCGCTACAGTGTCAGTACTGGGATATATTAACCCAAGTGCCAGATGTGGGAACCGAACCCACAGCCCTCTGATCTCCCGGCCTCAGAAGTGAGTGTGCTACCTACTGAGCCACTGACACTGACATGAAGGCACCCCCTTGATCAGTGATAACCTCCTGCAGAAACTGAACATGGGAGAAAATCCCTAGCAAGGTATCTGCCACTTTGTCCTAAGTGAAGAGAGGGCAACCGCCTCTGGGTATCAGGTGGCGTATTCGACTGTCAGGATAAACATCTTCCTGGAGGACTTAGGGGTACTCAAAGGTCCCACAATATCCAATCCTACCCTCTGGAATGGCTCCTCTACAATGGGCAAGGGAATTAGAGTGGCTTTGGTTTTATGGCCCGCCTTCCCTATTTGTTGGCACCGGTGACAAGACCTGCAATACTCCTTCATCTGCTGGGTGAAGTTGGGACAATAGAAATTCTGGGCCAATCGCTGCATGGTGCACGCGATGCCCAGATGTCCGGCCATGGGGATATTATGAGCAATCTTGAGCAACCTCTCACGGTACCCCTGGGGAATGACAAGCTGCCTGCCCATCACCAATCCCTCTATCTGTACATCCTGTGTATACAGAAGTCCACTGTCCCAAAATACTCTATGTCTTATGTCACCTCCCTGAGTCCCATCAGATTCTGCACAAGCCCTCAAGTCTCTCTAAACTAAGCTCTGTTCTCTGAGCACCTGCAAAATCTTCACATTTTCCCACGGTATGGTACATGTCCCCCTCAGATCCTAAATCGGGGACCATAGCTCTAGCATCAGGTCATTCAGGGTCACTGCCATCCCTAACCTTCTGACCATTTGTTACCCCTCCCTCCTCAGAGTAATCTTCTGTAGCAGTTTTGTGAACTGCTACCTGGGGAAATCCTACCTCCCTTTCACTACTCTCCATGTCAGGAGACACAGGCTGGGGAACCAGCCTCCCATTTTTCCCCCACAGGGGCTTCCATGGGGCTCATGGAACTACTAGTGACCTTTGCCCTCTGACAGGCAAAAGTTTGCCTGTCTGACATTGGGGTGTTTCTCTTGGGGGGCTGTGCCTCCCCGAACACCCCATGTGGGGGGGGGCTGCTCCCACCATGCCTCCCCTTCTAAATGATTATCAACTCCAAGTCAGAGTTGATTTGAAAGGGGGGGGGCACACACGGGGAAAGGGCCACATTTTGCCCACAGGTCCCCAACAGTGACAATTTCGAAATCTGTCAAAATTGTCACTGTGGGGGATTTTGGTATAGGGGTTTCGACCTTTAGTCGGTACACTGGCTGTCATCATTATCCAGTTATCCCAGCACCTCATACCCTTTACCAGTAAGCAGCAGGGATAGATGGAAGCTCCAGGACTCCCTGGGTACCTTGGCCTGGATCCAGACGTTTTCAAACAAAATTCAAAAATGCACCCATATCCTCCCCCTCTTTAAATTCCGTTATTAATTTGAAACCTTATTTATACCCCAGCCCTGGAGTTTTAGGTCTATACCTGCCACTTACCTTGGCATTGTTCATTGGAGTCTTAGCCTCTCCAGTTCGAATTCTCTCTCGCGCTCTTTTCTCTCTCTCTCTCTCTCTCTCTCTCTCAGCCTTTCTCTGGTGCTGTCTTTCTTGTAACCCCATCTCGAACTTCCTCTGGTCAAATTCCAGTTCCAATTTTCTCAGCTCCAGCTGCAGCCTGATCCCTTCTGGCTCCAGCTCTGTGGTGGCCTTCCCCTGCTGCTGTGGCTCTGGGTTCCTTCTGATCTCACTGTCCTCCTCCCTGGGACTGGACTCTGCGATGGACCCTGGCACCCCACATCCAGGCTCTGGTTCTTTTCATTCACTGGCCATGACTCGAGGTTCTAGGCAGCCACTAGCTCACTGGCTGTCACAGCCTCTATGAGGTTCTTTTTGGTTCACCCCTCGTACTGGACCCCTCTTTCCTGACACAACTGCCTTGTGTAGTCTGTAGTGTATTCGATGTAGTTGGAAGCCATCTCCTTCCCTAACTACAACTACACTAGCTTACACCGAAAAAAAAAAAACAGGTAGGGAACTTTATACTGTAACCAGATTATTTTTTCCAAATATCTGCCTTGATTGTGTGTGGATTGTTTTCAGTTTATCAATCTGATACACTGGCCTCGAATCCAACTGTTATGCCTATGCCACCAATTTCTCTCGAATCTCACTACTAGATCTCTTGGATCCCACCACTGTGCACCAGATCTGACACGAACCCACTTCTGAGGGTCAGGTCCACTGAGCTCACACTGCCCACCCTTAAGTGCAATCCATGACAGGGAAGGGGAAAAGTACAGTTACCCAAGAGCTTACCGTAACAGTAGATCTTTGAGAGAGGCTCTTACAGTAGGCAATCACCTTGAGGACTAAGCGCCTACCAGACATCACATGGCTAACGTTAGTGTGATCCTATATAGTGAACAGTCCCCATGCTTGTCTTCCAGTTCTCCCACCGGAGACCTCTGAGGAGGTGCGACAGGAGAAAGGACAAGAGATTCCTGGAGCTCAGAATGAGCCCATGAAGAAAGAGCAGAATACAGTAGGGGGAATGGAGGGAGGGAAAAAGGTTACCTATTTCAAGAGCCTCTCTCGAAGATCTACAGTTACGGTAAGTTCTTAGATAACTGTACTATCTTACTTCAAGAAGGCTCTTGCAGTAGGTGATTACTTTGAGGACTGAGTCCCAAGCAGAGTAAATCAGAATACAAACAAACACGGGAGGCAGGACCAGCCTCCCAGGTAATACCGCCAGAACATCCGGAGTCGCACAGCTTTCAGCGGCTCCCTGATTAGTGCACCTGCCGACCTGGTGGCTCCTGATTGGACCGGGCAAGCAGCCCTAAGCTTCCGATTGATGTGCCTTTTTAGACCATGCCAGCCAAGCTGCTGTATGGCGCTTGAAGCCCTACAGCTGGATTGCTTTTGGCGGTCGCTAGCCAAGAACTAAATTCATAGAGTCAGCCTGTTTTTTGTCCCTCCCCCACCACCCCCTCCCAGGCCACCTATTAAATACACTACTTGCCCCATCCCAATACCTGCTCTAATTAGTCCAGGTTGCTCCTGTAAAAAAGCTTTCAGCTTAGTGTGCTATACCTGGTTAAAAACAACTAAATAAAAAAAAAAAAAAAAAAAAATTGCACTGGTGCCTAGTATCATCTCTCCTACCTACCGCCCTCCCCCTAGCTGTCATCCTAGTGGCCGCTCCTCTTCTCTCCTATGCATCACTGGCATACTCTGTGCCTCCTGTGCACTATCAGTTATGGCACAGACAGCAAGGAACCTACTCCTGATCTCCTCCTCCTTCCTATTCTGCTTACCCCCCCAACACGTCTATAAGTTGCTATCCTGCTCCTCCTCCCTCTCCGGCTGAATTAACCCATCCTACCCATGCCCCCAAACGGCCACTGCATCTCTTCCAGCCACTACCTGGTCCTGCTTCCCTATGAGCCCCCCTCACTCTACACCTATGACTGCCTTTTGGCTACCCTCCACCAAATTACCTCCCGTGCTTCCCATGCTGTCTGCCCTAAAGCTACCCTTAAGCGGCACTAGCCCAAATCATGGTGTTTTTACATGCTTCATCACCACTTAACCCTTGCCTTACTACTCCTTGCAACGGGGGACATACACCCAAACCCCGGCCTAGCACCAGCCCCCTGTCCTTCTAGCTCAATGATTGATTAACCCCCCCTGTCAAGGCCACCACTGATACTCGGGCTGGCTCCCTCCCCCGGGAATACGATTATTCCACCTAAACATTCGAAGCCTAGTCCTCAAGCTCGATCTGCTCCAGGTACTAGCCACACACCATGCCCCCAACATTATCATCATATCTGAGACCTGGCTAAACCCTAACCTTCAGGACCCAGCCATCGCCATTTCAGGTTTTAATATCACTCAGCAAGACAGACCCACCAGAGGCAGAGGAGTGGCTATCTACACCAACTCAGACTTACATTTTTCTGTCACACTCGCTAAATCAGAGCCCAAAGCCTATGAACTGCTAATGCTCAAACTGCCCTCTCCTTTCTGATTCCCTATTTATGTGGCTAGTATGTACTGCTGCCCTGGCACCCCGACTGTAACAGTCACCAGCCTCCTAAGCCACCTAGCCCCCCTAGCCCCATCGGGTGAACTTTATATTATGGGGGACTTTAATCACAACTGGCCATCCCCCACTTTTAACAAAGCTCGCTCCGTGATAACAGCCCTCAATCTTACCCAAACCATCTTGGAACTGACACGCTCAAACCCCAAGACTGGCAATCCCTCCCTACTTGACTGTGCTCTCACCTCTCACCCCAACCGGGTCGTCAGCTCCGGCCTACTTCCAGACTCTATAAGTGACCATCACATCACCTACCTAGTCCTCAAAATAGCCTAGAGGTTAGAGGAACGAGGTGTGAACAAGCTTGGTACATCCAGCAGACCAGACCTGAGTTTGATTCTCACAACCTCCACTTGCATACTGTGTGACTCTGAGCAAGTCACAACCACCCAGTGCTCCCAGGTCACCCCTGAATACAGGCACTTGTGCCTAGCGGGCCTTACCCAGTTACCAAAGACTAAAAATAAAAAAAAATAAAAATAAAAAATCCCTTTCCCAAATTTCTATTCCAACAGTCATATAAAACTCTAAACCTCACCCCCCTCCTGGAAGAACTAGCTCACTAACTGCGACCTCCACCTTAGAAGTAATAGCATGGATGCCCTTACACACTTCCAGAACACCTTCCTCAGTGTCTGGGATAAACATGCCCCCCTGCGCCACATTAGGGTCTGAGGAACTCACCTTCCCTGGATTTCCCCTGAGCTAATAGCATGCCAAAATGCCCGGGACAAGGTGTGGTGAAATAACAAAACTACGCTACTCCCAGGCAACAACATCACCTACCCGCATGCTCCGAAACAAGTGCACCAAGGCCACCTGATTAGCCAAGGCCGAATATTTTAACAACACCCTAAACGCCAATCTTGGTAGACCATCTAAATTTTGGGAAGTCATCAACTCCCCCCCCCCCAACAACAAACCCCGCCTCTTCTACTCTCACAAGGGACTCTCCTCTCAGACTCCAGGTCGGTTGCCTTTGAGTTCAACTCCTACTTCACCAGATGTGCAACGACCCTCCTGGCCTCCCTTCCAGCAGTAACCCCGCCCAATCACCGAGCTGAAACCCCTACACCGCCCGGCCTGAACACCTTCTCCTTCAGGTACATCTCTCCCATGGAAACCTTAGATGCCCTCCTCACCCTGAACCCCGCTAAGGGAAAATTGCCTGACGGTTTAGACACTAAACTCCTTCTCCTATCTGCCTCGGCCATAGCATCTCCCCTCGCCACCCTTCTAAACCTTTCGTTTGCCACTGAATCAGTTCCCAAGGAGTGGAAGCATGCCATAGTCCTACCACTACCAAAAGGAGAAGACCCCACCACTGCTGCAAATTACCGCCCCATCTCCCTTCTCCCCACCCTCATGAAACTCCAGGAACACCTCATGCTCACACAACTCTCCCACTTCCTCTCTGAATCCAACTTCTTCACACCTTTCCAGTCCGGATTTAGGAAAACCCACTCTACCACCACCTCCCTACTAAGACTCATGGATTCCATCCTCTCGGGGATGGACAAAGGTCAAATTACATCAGCCATCTTTGTCGACTTAGCCAAAGCTTTCGACACTGTATCCCACCCCGTTATTATCTTGGCTATCTGATGCTGGGTTATCTGTGATGGCCACTAACTGGTTCAGAGCCTACCTGCAAGACAGAACCCAGTCTGTAAAAATCGCTGACTCCACCTCACCCCCACTCCCTATTGCCACTGGTGTTCCCCAGGGCTCAGTGCTCGGCCCTATTCTCTTTTCCATCCTACTAAATGACCTGCCAAAAACTTGCTCTACTACCTCAATACATATGTATGCAGATGACACAGTCCTCTTTACCTCCAGCCAGACCCATGAGGAAGTCACTTCCAGTCTCCAGACTGATTTCAACAAGGTACAGCTCTGGTTTAACTCCCACCAACTCTCCCTCAATGCCAAAAAGACAGTCTCCTTGACTTTCGGCACTAGGCAGAGACTATCCAGACTTATCTCACCACTGATCTTCCATACCCTTGATGGAAGAGTCCTAGAAGATGTGTCCTCCTTTAGGTACCTAGGGGTCTGGCTTGACCGACACCTTTCCTTCTCCACCCATGTGGACGCTATCCTGAAAAAACTGTGCCCTAAGCTTGGCGCGCTCTATAGAAATTGCAGCTGTCTCCCATTACCTGTGAGATGCCAAATCATTCAGAAAATGATACTACCTTCCTTCGACTACTGCGATATAGTCTACAACTCCGCCCCCAAGTCCACCCTATCCAGACTGGACCCCCTCTTCAATGCTTTCTGCCGTTTTGCCCTCGATGCCCCCCCCTCGTACCCACCACTGCGAGCTTTTCCATTTGCTGGCCCTACCATCCCTGAGCAACCGGCGACTACTTCACAGTGCCAAATTTGCTTCTAACTTCTGGTTCAGTTCCCTTCCGCCCTACCTTGCCTCCTCCCTATCTTCTCCACCAACCCCCTCTCATGCCCAGAGGTCTACTGACTCCTGGCTATTGGTTATCCCTCACTGGCGGACCTCTGCAGGCCAATCGGCCTTCTTCTACCATCTCCCTAAGCTCAGGAATGACCTGCCGGCCCAAATTTGCCATTCCTCCTCCAAGCATTCTCTATCCTCTGCCTTCATAAACTTCTAGGTGGCAAACTGTTCATGCCCTTGACCTCCTCCCCCCTCCCCTCCCCCTTCTAACCCCCCTTATTGTTTCCCCTTCATCTTACATGGCCTGCCCAGTAGCTTAGCAAATCGACCACAAAGGCTGGCACATATTTTTCTACCAACCCCTGCACTTGCCCCATACTGCACTTCTGCTTATCTCCCTGTCAAACATCTTCCCTTAGTCAGTACAGTCATCTATGTATAGTGTAACTTATCCAGACCTAATCCCTACTCCCTGTTCTTAAAGCCTTCAAGGCAAGAAGTTCTAAGCTGTCAGCATTGTGTAACTATAATTCAATTTAATACAAGTAATGTAGGCATGTATGTATGTAAACAAAGTATGTAATGTCACTCTCATTCATGTAACAAAGCATGTAATGACACTCTTAATTCATGACGCCAATGTGTAACTCAGCTGCTATGTATCATGTGCACTCCTGCTCTCCTCTGTACCCCCCCCCCCCGGTCGCACTGTGAGACAAGCATCTTGTTGCTCAGTGTGCCATTCCTGGTGAAACATTTCAATAAATAAATAAAAATAAAGGCACAGGAAATTATGACAGGAGACCCTGAAGCACAGCTAGGCCAAAACCTGTCCTGAGCCTAGAAGCAATGTCCAGACTGTAATGCTTTGTGAAAGTGTGGACTGAACTCCAGGTAGCCATGGCACAGATATCAGTGGCAGACACATTTCTGAAATAAGCGGTAGAGGCAGCCATACCCCTAGTGGAATGCCCCTTAACCTCCCGCGGGAGGGTTTTACCATACTTCTGGTAACAAAAAGTAATGCAGTTTGCCAGCCATTTGGATAAACGTTGTTTGGTAACTGCTGCACCTCCCCTCTTGGGTGCAAAAGAAATGAAAAGCTGATCAGATTTTCAGACAGACTTTGTCCTGCTAGTGTAATAACGCAAAATTCTATGAACATCTAAAGTGTGAAGAAGCGCTTCTCCCTGATTGGAATGCTCGGGGTAGTACACTGGTAGTTGAACCGACTGGTTCAGCGTAATCTTAGAAACCACTTTAAGTAAAAACTGAGGGTTGGTACGGAGATCCTCCTGGTCTCTCTGAAAAATTAAATAAGGCTCCTTACAAATCAGGGCCTGAAGCGCTGAAATCCTTCGAACTGAAGTGACTCCCACTAAAAAAAAGCGCTTTCCAGGACAAATAACATGTCACAAGAACCATCCAGTTCAAAAGGAGGCAGGGTCAACTTTTCCAAAATAAAATTAAGATCCCATGGTGGCGCGGGGTTGCATACCGGTGATCTGAGGTGCAAAATCCCCTTCAGGAAAGTCTTTGAGACTTCCAACTGTGCTAGTGTCCTGCCATCCAAGATATGGTAAGCAGAGACAGCCGACAAATGGACCTTCAGCGATGAATAGTCTAGGCCTGACTCATAGAGGTGTAGGAGATATTCCATGACTGATGGAGCAGGGCACAAGAATGGCTCCCAACCCTTCGCAGTGGCCCAAATGGAAACCCACTTCCATTTCATGACATAAGTGGTCCTCGTAGATGGCTTTCTGGCCTCCATGAGTACCTGAGCCACTCTGATAGAGACTCCAAAGCACGAAACAACTATGTTCTGAGGTGCCACACATGAAGGTGAAGGGACTTCAGTCCTGGATGGACTAGTGTTCCCTTCTTCTGGGTCAGAAGGTTGTTGCAGAGAGGCAGAGGGAACCGGAGGCTCTACTGCTAGCTGCTGAAGGAGTGGAAACCAAACCTGACGAGGCCAAAAGGGGGCAATTAGAACCATGTGGGCCCCCTCCACCTGTAGATTGAGCAGCACCCTCTGCAGAACTGGAAAGGAAGGGAAGGCATACAAGTATCTCCCTGTCCATCAAAGAGATAGTGCATCTCACCAGAAAACATCATGCCCTGGAGTGAATGAGCAACACTTGGGTAGTTTTGCATTGTATGAGGAGGCGAACAGATCCAGTTCCGGCCGACCACACAGGATGAAGATGGAGTCGACCACCTTTTGCTTGAGCTCCCACTCATGGGCTCTTACTGTGGTGCAGCTAAGAAGGTCTGCTAGGACATTTTGCACACCCGGAATGTGGACAGCTGTGAGGTGAATCTGATGCAGAACAGCCCAGTTCCACACTTGCATCGCCTCCCTGCACAGGGGGTACGAACAGGTGCCACCTTGCTTGTTGTGATATCAGTCCAGGCGTATGTTGTCTGACTGGACTAGCAGAGTACCCTGGAGAAGCAGGTGTTGGAAAGCTTGAAGAGCGTACAACACTGCCCTCATCTCCAACACACTGATGTGCAGAGAAGACTCCACTACAGACCACGTGCCTTGAGTCATGTGGTCTCCCAAATGAGCCCCATCCTAACCCTGATGCATCTGTTGTCAGGGTCTGGGTGGGAGGAGGGGACTGAAAAAGTACCCACGCCCTTGGTGAGATTGAAAACATCCTGCCACCATGAGAGATCCCTCTGCATAGAATTGGAGACCATGGCTATCTGGGTCCAGGTCATCCAATCTCTGATCCCACTGTGCCCTGAACTTCTACTGTGATATACTGTACGTATGTGAAGCTTGGCTAAAGGCACTGTGGGATAGTTGCTGCCATCAGGCCCAATAGCCGAAGAATTGACCTGGCTGAGACCTTCCTGCTGGAGGCCACCATATGGGCCTGCCTCTGCAGGGTTTCCGCCCTCTCTGGAGGGAAGAAAGCCATATCCTGGACCACGTACAACACTGCCCCAATGAAATGCAGGCAATGGGAAGGATCAAGCTGGGACTATTGAAAGTTAACAGTAATCCCAACCTGACAAAACAGGTCCAGGGTTGCAAATAGGGAGAGTTCCAACTGTTCCCTCGACATGGCAGACAGAAGCCAGTCATCGAGATAAGGGAACACATAGTGGCCCTGATGCCTCAGGGCCACTGCCACCACTGCCAGACACTTCGTGAAAACCCGAGGTGCTGCGGAAAGGCCAAAGGGCAGAGCCCTGAATTGGTAATGTTCCCCTGGAAGAAGAAGAACCGAAGGTAGCGACGATGGGCCCTGAATATAAGGATGTGCAGGTAAGCATCCTGCATATGCAGAGTACAGAGCCACTGACCCTTGTGCAGGGGCAGCAGACCCGGAAGGGTCAGCATCCAGAATCTTTTGTACTCTACGTACAGGTTCAGAGTGCTGAGGTCCAGAATGGGACACAGATCTCCGGTCTTTTTGGGGACCAGGAAGAAGTAGGAGTAGTACCCCTTTCCTACCTGGTGCACGGGAACAGGTTCTATTGCTGTCTTCTGTAACAGAGCTTGAATTTCCTCTCTGAGAAGAGGGATGTGCACCTTCGGGTAATGGGAATGGGTTGGAGGTCTGTCTGGAGGTTTTGTGAGGAATTCCAGAGTATGACTTTGCCCTACGAGCTGAAGAACCCATGAGTCAGTTGTCACTGCTCCACACCCTGGCAGATGACAAGCACATCTTCTGTCCACCTGTTCCTCTGCAAGATTCTGAGAGAAAAGGGCAGATGGTGAGTCATGCAAGGGAGGGGGGGTTGGAGAGAGCTGCACCTGAAGCCCTCTGGGACTTGACCTGGGGAGCGACTGAGGCTGACTGCGCCTTACGTTTGTTTTGATGACAGGCAGTCTGCTGTTGTTTCGGCTGCCATTTTCCTTGGTGCCAAAAGGGTTTCTTTGCCTGAAATTTTGTTCGGTACATGGTTTGTACTGACCGAAAGGCTGTGCCTTTATCCTGCAGGGTTGTACTGATATACTGTGCATCACCCCCCAACAGGACAGATCCCCGGAACGGGGCATCCTGAATGGCAGTCTATATGTCCTGGGCCAAACCTGACACCCTCAGCCAGGAGAAATGTCAGAGACTGACTGCTGTGGCAGCTCCCCTTGCAGAGGAGTCTACTACATCGTAAGCCACTCGAAGTGAATGCCAACAGGCCACCTTGGCTGAATGGATCAAATCCACCAAAAGGGATTTCGATTCCCAGTCCAGGAGTAATTCAATGGCCAGCTATAGCTGGGCAAACAAAGATTTCTGGTACACCAGCATGTGGCCAATGTAGTTGAGGGCCCTCATGGCTAGAGTGGAGGAAGAATAACATTTCCTGCCGAACTGACCCCATTGCCGAGACTCCTTAACTGGTGATGGGTTGCTCCTATGCTGGTGCCTTAAAGACCGGTCATAAACGGCCACTATAATGACTGAAGCAGCCTTGGGCTGCAAACTGAGGTGGTCCTTCCCCCCTAGCATATGGTAAGTGTGGTCCGCCTTCTTGGCCATCATTGGAATGAAGGAGAGAATCATCCAGATTGTTGATGCCAGGTCCTCATGTGGCTCAAAACAGGGTGGGTTAAGGACTGGGGTCGCCTCGTGCTTGTCCAGGTGTTCTGTAAGGCGCTGCCTTTTCAGATCCTGGGCATCTGCCTTCCAGTCATAAACCTCCGCTATTTTTCTGAGGAGGTCCATGAAGGAAGGGTCCTCTGGAGGCAACCTGGTGGATTCCTTAGCTTGAGGTTCCCCTATAGGCAGGGTTTTGAAACACAACCCTACCGACTATGAAGAATCAAAGTCGGAATCCTGATCTGTGTCAGAAGAATCCCAGGGTTCTGGCGTTGGTTTGTCCAAAGGCCAGGCCTGCGTCGGGGCCTTCAAAGGGGCCAGCGTTAACTGGTGCAAAGGGGCTGGAGAACCTGCCTCTGTTGCTGCACGTCAGGGCTCCTAGGAGATTCTCTGGGGGGCTGACAGCTGTCCAACGCTGATACCAGTTCAGCCTTGGTCTCTAACCACCAAGACTGTAAAATGGACCTAAAGTCCACTGGAGGTTGAGGAGGAGGAGGATGCTGATAAGCTGGGAGATAGCCCATAGGAAAGCCTGGCTGTGGAAAACCCGTTGCATGACAATGCAGTGATGGGTAACCCAGCGGAGGGTAGGATGGAGCATACCCTGGCATCTGAAACCTTGACGGGGGTAAACCAGCAGGTTGCATGCCAGTGCATGGGCGTCAGATATCCTGATGGCAGGAACCCTGAAGGAGAGCCCGATGGAAGGTAACCTGATGGAAAGCCAGACAGTAAAAAGCCCGATGGGGGCAAACCCATCGGGGGGCCTGATGGTGGGGCCTAAGGCACTGATGAAGGCCCCTGTACGACACTAAACCTTGAAGGTCCTGGGAGGGTTAGGTCCTGCAGCGGGCATGCTGGTGGCACTAAAGCCCCTGACGGCGGGGCAGGTGGCTGAAAACCATCCGGGACAGTGCCAGCTCCTGACACTTGACAGGTGAGAGAGGCAGGGGACCACCTCCAGTGGAGAGGGTGAGGCTCAGTGGGGAGAACCCTCCGGGGAAAACAGAGGTAAATCTGGCAGCTGGGAATCATCGGGGCCATTGCCAGACTCCGCCAGGTCAGTCGGGTGGACACTGGCACAGCTGGTGTCCTGTCCGACTTATCGGCCAAAACGACCGAGTGGTCATCGGACTCTGGAGCCCGACACCAGAGCCTGAGTTGGGCGCTCATCGGAAGGCCTGAACGACTTAGTGACTCCCCTTAGCGCAGTAGACCCCCCATGGAGATGGGTCTGAGCCAAGGTTCCCATGACACCAGGACCAGTGGCGTAGGGGTTTCGAGAACGGCCCTCAGGGCGGAGCCATGGGGCCACGGGAGCTGACGTCCCAGAGGAAGAAGACCACCGTTGCCGGGAAGGGACCGCAGGCGGCTCGGACGTGTGGGGGACTGGTCCTGGTCCTGATGCTTCTCCCTCTTCTTCTTCTCATGCTTGCACTCGGTGGGTGAGGTGGAAGTGCTGCGCAATTTTTGGAGCTTTTTCTCCACAGTGGCCATTTGTTGCTTAAGTAAATAAGCCTCGAGGGCCTACTGGCAGTGCTTCCGTGTGGCTGGGTCAAAGCTGAAACAGGCCTCACAGTCCTCGACCTTGTGCTCCTGGCCTAAGCAGAAGAGACAGAGGGAGTGTGAATCCTTGTGCAGTAGTGTGCTGCACAAAGCACACTTATTCATGTGCTCAAAGTTTGAAGAGGACAACATGAACAAATAAAATGAAAATGCTGAATTCTGAAAGAAAGAAAATGGATACTCATCCGAAGAAGCGGTCAAACCACAGCATACAATCTCCATGAGGTCTGACTGTTCAGGTCTATGGTGGGAAATAACTGGAAGGCAGGCATGGGGACCGCCCACTATATAGGGTCATGCTGACATCAGCCATGTGACGTCCGTTGGGCAGTCCCCCGTCAGATACTGCTGGCTAAAGTTTACGTGTGGTCCTGATGGCAGCGGGTGCTCAGTCCTCAAGGTAATTACCTACTGCAAGAGCCCTCTCAAAGTAAGATCAGGGGATACCCTCTTCGTGTCCTTCTATAGTACTTGCTGAATTCACAACTGAACACTCTCCACAAAGTCCCACGGTCCCCTCTTTACTCTGGAACAGGGTACAATACTAGTCTCGTGTCTCATAGCCAAATATGAACTCTTCTTGGTTGTTACACAAAGGGGGAAGATCCAGGCTTTACAACCTCTTTGGGGTAGCACTGTAACCCTGATTCTGCCTTCTCCCACAAGGTGTGCAATAACCTGGTTCAAATTCCCACAGACCCTTCCTTGAGACTTCGGTATTCCCCCTATCTTTAGTCAGACTTTCCCTTTTCAGACCCTTTGTCCGATTTGGTAGCTTATGATGGCACCCCTTAGCAATAACAGTTTAATCATAGATTACTACTGAAACATCCCACAATCGCACACACAATATAAAAATCTCGTGCAGGCAGATTTCTTAAAACAAATGTCTTTACTAAGTAATTAATTATCATACATTACAACTATAAGGTTTTATCAATTTGCTCACAGAATTACACAAATAAAAAGTGGATGTGGACATTTACATACAAAAAAACACCTTAAAACTTAGCTAAGTTCTACCTTAAGTTCGTAGTGGATTGAAGTCCAGAAAAAGTAAATGAAAGTTTCAGTTTCCTTTGATAACAGTTTTGCTTCTTGTGTTTCAGGAGAAGAGTGTCCCTCGCAGATGCTCAGCAAAATGAGAGAGCGTGACTCTGGTTCAATTCCTTATACAGCCAGAGGAAGCCTGAAATAAAAAAAAAACTGTCGGGTCCCAAAGGTGGCCTTCTCTTTTAGGCCAGTAGATGTCAGTCTTGTGCTTGCCCAACAACACAATTTTCTGGCTACCTTATGATGTCATACTTCTCTGACAATTATAACACCTGTAAGAGAATTCGCAATAGCCTGCCAGAATGGATATTTCTGTCATTCCTTTCATCTCAAAGGCAATATACCATGACAGTTTCCTGGCACCAAAGCATTCTGCCTTTGAGGTGAAAAAGGACCACGTCCTGAACATTTTATTTACCTCTGTTTCCCCCGGTTAGTTAACCAGGGAAATACCTTTTGATCAGCTACCCCCAAGCCTTTGACAAGTAATTGTCAGCTTTCTGGCAAGCAAGCTGGTTCCTCTCAGGTCAGAGAAAGGCCAAACATTTTAAAAGAAATCCAGTCTCTCTCACTATCCTATGAGACCTTCCTTTAACACTGGCATTCTTGTGGCATGTACACATACACAAAACACAACACAACACCATATATCTGTACATCTGACTGGCAGTGGCATAGCTTGCCACAGTGGACACATGCATTTGACCGCCAGCTGAAGTAATGGAGGCAAGAATGGTGTAGGGCTTCAAGCATGCCTGGGATAAATACAGGTGTATGGTAGAACAAAGGCAGGCAGGGAGGGAGGAGGGTTGCCGGAGACTAGTTAGTGTCTATGGAAGCAGAATAGGCAGAGAACACTTAGGCAGACTGGGTGGGTCAAGCAGTCCTTTTCAGCAACAGATTTACATTTCTTTGTTTCAGATAGGAGGTATCTGTCGGCCGCTATCCACTGACCTAACCAAAGCTTTTGATTCTGTAGCCCATGCCTTACTCCTGGATAAGGTGAGGTGTGCTGAGCTCTCAGTCTCTGCCTCCGACTGGTTCCATTCCTGCCTCTCTGGTCACAGCCAATTGGTCCAGGTTGGGGAATCCTTTTCTGCTCCCCTCCCCATTAACTCCAGTGTGCCCCAAGCCTCCATTCTGGGCAATCCTCTTCTCAGTTTTCTTGAATTACCTCCCCTTGCTCTGTTTCTCAGCATAAATACATACATATGCTGATGACAACAATTCTTTATACCACTGGAACATACATCTGCTGTTGGAACAGTTGTTACAAAATGACTATGATAATGTCCAACACTTATTCTATGCTAACCAGCTCCCGCTCAACACCAAACAAATAGACCCCATGTTGTTTGGTACACATCAATGGCTTTGTAGTCTTAGCCATGCCCCTGCTTTCAAAACCCTCAGTGGCATCCACCTTGAGATAGTCCACTACTTCAAATACCTTGGTGTGTGGCTTGATAGTTGTCTTGTCTTCACAGTCCACATTAATACCATCATCAAAATATCATGCCCCATGCTGGCCTAGTGGCGCGGAGGGCTGAGGCATCATGTCTTACCTGCTGTACCACAAGCGACCCTGGATCTGGTATGATCTCGGGCTGTCAGGCGGTTGGCCGGGGGGAGGAGGACAGGGAAGCACTCGGTGCTTGACCGACCCTTGGTGGAGACTGGGGGGTAGCAGCCATGTACAGCGCTGAATGAACAGCGCGGCCTCAGGGGGCGAGGCAGAAAGTGCCGGTACAGGAAGGGTGAGTGCACAGAAACAGAGAACCACAGCATAAGAGTGAAAAGCTCTGCAACCCGATAAGGGCACCCCCACGCACAGCAAGCAGCAGAACCGCGAGACCCAGCAAGCCCGCAGGCAGAGGAGATGCCACCAACAGACAGACACAACCTAACAGCGAGCACAGGACAGCTCGCACAGCAGGCCACAGCTGCAGCCAGCGGTGGCAGCAGGAGTCAATGGGCAAGCACAGGTGAAAGCACTGCCGCTGAGGCACACAGAGATAGGTTACACAGGTGGCGCACAGGGCAGAGGGGCAGCGGTGTGAGCCCACTAACCCATTCGCAACAGGCCAAATACACAGACAGACTGCAGTGCAACACCCCCCCCCATGGACTCCACAGCACACACTGACACTTACCGCACAGGTCAGCACGTGGAAGGAAGGAACCATAGGGAACTGCACAGGCACAGGGGTGACACAGATGACAGTGGTGACCCATGGTGAGCATGGCCCAAAGGCATAGTGGAGATGGGGAAGGGGGCGTGGCACACCACCTGATATGCAGCACAGGCAGGAAGGGGCCGTGGACTGGCAGACAATGAGCGGGGGCACACAGTGCCTATAACACTGGCAGCCACAGCAACCCGGCAGATGTGACAGCATCTAAACCATGGAGGAGAGTTATGTGCAAAGCCAGAAGGGCAAGCCAAAGGCTGTCCACAATGGCTTTGTATACCGTAAAGATAAGGAGGAACCTGACAAGGTTTATTGGAGGTGTGCCAAGATGAGGAGATACCACTGCATGGCCCGCCTGCACACGGCTGATGACATGGTGGTGGCCACCATCAGGGAGCATAATCACGCCCCCGATGTGGTGGACGTGGGTGTGCGGCGCATCATGGAACACTGTGGGACAGGGCATGGCATATCATAGATACCACCCCACAACTAGTCGTGGCAAGCACGTCGGACATCCCTGCAGCCGTGGCCGGTCGCCTGCCGGGAGTGCATCTGCTTTGGACAGTACAGCGCGTGCGACACGTGGACCGTAGCTGTCCAACCACCCCACAATCCATGGAGTGCCTTATCTTCCCGGAGGAGTACACCATTGCGTCAGATAGCATGCGCTTCCTCCTGCATAACAGTGGGGGGGGATCGCATCATCGTATATGCCACAGACCATGGCCTACAGCAGCTGGCCAGCAGCATGGACTGGTTCATGGATAGCACATTCAGGGTGTATCCAGCCCTATTTGATCAGCTCTAAACAATGCACGCCATCCAGTCTGACACAGTCCTGCCTGCCGTCTATGCCCCGACATGCACCAGGCGGGCACAGATGTACACCCGACTGCTGGGCCAGCTCAAAATGCACAACCCAGCCATAACACCTGCCACGGTCCTGATGGATTTTGAGCATGCCAGCTGGTGCAGGGTCACCACCGTATTCCCCGAGGCATGGGTCAGGGGTGGTTCTTCCATTTCACCCAGGCCCTGTGGCGCAAAGTGCAGCAGCTGCCAGATGTCCTGGCATGATACAACAATGACCCTGACTTTGCGCTGCATGTACGGATGCTGCTGGTGTTGGCATTCCTGCCACCTGCCGATGTGCCAGCAGTCTTCGAGGAGCTTCAGGAATGGAAGTACATGTCCACCAATGAGGACGTCCTTCAGCCAATGCTACACTATGTGGAGGACACGTGTATTGACAGCCCACCGGGCGTTCGGGGCAACGTCATGCCCCATTCCCAATCGAGCAGTGGAACTGCTACAAGTCAACCCTCCAGGGCCTGGAGAGAACAAACAATGTGGTGGAAGGGTGGCACAAGGCCTTTAACACCCGGGTCGGTGCCTGCCACCCCAGCATCTGGTGCCTCCTCAATTGCCTGAAGGAGGAGGAGGAGTGTCTGACTGCTGTGAGATCCGAGATGCCGGTGTCTGGGGCAGAGGCACCACAGCCCCGGAGATGGTATCGGGACCTTGATGCCAGGATCTGCAACATCGTGGACGAATATGCAACCAGAAGCCACTATGACTACCTTCATGGTCTGGCGCACAATTTCATCTTTCACATGTGACCTGCCGCACAGTGGCCCCTGGCATGCATGAGCCCCTGCAGCCAATGTCCATCTCTGGGCTGCATGGCCCTGTGCAGCACTGCATGGAACACACTGTGTGCCCTCCAACACTACCCTGCATGGGTATGCTCTTCCAGGGTTGCCCATGCTTCCACTGCCACCCCTGTAGTCACCCTTTTGACCCAACATGCATGCCAGGGCCCTCTCACGTCTGCCACATGCTGGCGGCCCCTGCAGCCCCCCTGCTGGCTGCTGGCTTCTGCATAGTGGGCTACTGCCACACCCCTTGGCTGTGCCCTCGGGCATTCTGGCTAGCCCCCTGTCCCACTGTGCCTGCCCGTACGCTGGGCTCATCCTGTCCCTGTGTGCCGGCCCCCTACCGCTGCCACTGCCATGCCTCCCACATGGTCATGCCCAGCCCTTGGCCATCCCTGCCTGTGCTGGCTGCTCGCGTACCTAGCCACTCTCTGCGTGGGGCAACCTTCCCGGCCGGGCCATGCTGCGGTGTGCTTTGCCCCTCTGCCTTGCAAGGCGTGCCGTGCCTGCACCCTCCATCTGCTCCCCTGCTGCAGTCGCCCTTTTGGACGGTTGGCACTATTGTGCAGTCGTCCTTGTGGCGTTCGCTCTTTCTCCCTCACTGTTGCAGGCGGCGTGATTGCAGATGCGCCCATATCACATAAAACCCGGCTGGGGCAGTCACAGCCGAGGTTCAGCAGTTCTGGGAGGTGTGCCAGATGTGGGCGCTTTCACCCTCATGTCATTGCACACCACACCTCCCAAGGACTCCAGTTGAGGCAGAATGATGCCTTGTCCCCTCCTAATGCCCCATGAAGCTACTGAGACACTCTACCACAGGCCCAGCTCCATGGCACCACTCAGGGAGTTAAGAGGGGACTTCCCCAGTGGCATCGCCCTGGGAGGCAATCAAGGGTGAACGCCGTTGGAAAGAGGCAAGTCCTGGGGGATGGGGTGAGGGGATGGTGGCGGAGAAAGCAAGCCTGTCCAAGGAGCAGAGAAAAAAAAAATATTATGCCCCAAACTTGGTGTTCTCTACAGGAATAAATCTTGCTTTCCAGTCCCAGTTTCGCATGAGATCATTCTTAAAATGATCCTCACGCTGTTTGAATACATGGGCATGATCTATGGTGGTGCCTGCAAATGTACCTTAACCAGGCTGGAAACCATGTTACACACATTCTGCTGCTTTGTACTGGTTCTTCACCTCTTACCAGTCATTGTTCTCTATACCAACTATTCTCCTTCCATCCCTGTGTAACCCCTAGGTGGCGCTATGCCAAGGGCTACTACCCCTGCCTGCTTGGCTAGTAGCAGGTTAAGGGGCCTGAGTTCTGAAACGGATGCCTCCACCCAGAGGTCAGGGTTGGTAGTGGTCAAGCTAACCTGGGCACAGCCCTCCGGGATACTGTAACCCCCCCCTTCCCCTCCAGTGGCCTGAACACTGTACAATAATCACTTTCACAATACCCCTGGTACACCAGACAAGTACCCACACTGTTTGCACTTTCCATCAGGGCTGGTTCCTCTGGCTCGACCCTGGGGAGCCCCTGTAAAACAAGGTTAAGCACAGCAAATAGCAACAGTACAGTACTCTGAGTACAAATTGGAACCACAGTCAGATTACATGCAGAAAAAGTTAAATCTGATTTATTCAGGGGACTTGAACAAGGGAGGGGCAAAATCAGATTAATTAGCTTAAAGGTTATATCAATCAAGCAGTTATGCGTGCGCTTTGAGTCCCCCCACACAGTCCACCTCGGGGCACCCAGGTGGAGAAGAGATGGGCTAGCCAGGACAGTTGCCGGGGGTTGCAGCTGGTTGGGGCCCTGTGATGGAAAACACAACATGCATAGTACACAATATTTGTAATCCGGAGCCAGAGGGCTCAGTTCATAAAGGAAACGAAACAAGACAACCAGATGACACACTCAGATTAAGCTGTTGGTGCAGGGAGCTACCCTGGTATTTACTCACGATACCCAAGACTGGACACAGGCTGGACGAAAATAGAGACCGCAGGTGGTTGATCTGGAATGCCAGGAGAAGCAGAGCCCACACAAGTCGCACAGGCGTCGTTTCTGTTCAAGCGTGGAGCAGGGGGACTGTTCCCCAGGCAGGTCTCTCGTTGATGGCTTCTCTGTGCAGTGGGTAGTCTGGCTGGGCCAGTCTGGCAAAGCCCAGACTGCATGAAGACAAGTTCGGATGCAGTCCATTTTGGGCTGGATACAGCTTCCAGCAAGCAGAACACAGTTCACACAGTGGGGAACTTACTCACAACCCACTAGCAGCTCATAGCACATTTACATGTATGGGAATTCTACTGTACTAGGCAAAGTGCTCCCGGCCACAATCGCAAAGTCTCTGCACACACTGGGAGCTTAGGGGTAGCTGGAACTCCTAACAGGGACAAGAAGCGAATCCTCACAATTGCAGAAGCAGCATCACAGGAGAGAGAACTAGATATCATTGTCCACCTTGGGACAAATGACCTAGCTAGGCATGGGATCAGTGCAGTGCAGAATGAATTTGTGGAGGGGCCTCAGACGGGTAGCAAGCACAGTAACCTTCTCAGAGGTGCTACCAGTCCATGGCAGGAGTGAGGCTAGGGTACTGCACACCATGCAGTTTAGTGAATGGTTGCAAAACTGGTGCAGAGCACAGGACTTTGGCTTCATTGGGGACTGGGGGTCCACCTGGAGAGATAAAGGTCTATACTGGTATGATGGTCTGCATTTGTCCACAAAGGGGACCAAGCTCCTAGGTGACAGGTTTAAATGCTTCCTTGGCAAGCTTTTAAACTAGATAAGGGGGGAGGTACTGATAAAAGGCAGGAAAAGTCAAGCCTCCCCCCACAAAACATGGCAGGTAGTAAAGTAAACACTGAGGTACAGAGCTCAACACAGGGCAGGTTGGGGGTAAATGGTAAAATAGATAAGAGCAATAAGAGCAGGGATGGGGGAAAAAAAGTATAAAGCCAACATTAAATGGAGGGCAATGACTACCAATGCCCGTAGTCTGGGAAACAAGCTTTCTGAGCTAGTAGCTTTGATGGAAGATGAACAATTGGATATTGTGGCAGTCACAGAAACATGGTACACTGAGAACCATGACTGGGATGTCAACATACCAGGGTACACAATCTACAGAAGGGACAGGGAAGGTAAAAGAGGAGGTGGAGTAGCTCTATACATAAGGGAAGGGATCAAAGCTACAGAACTAAAAAGTAAAGGGGGAGGACAAGAGGCACTCTGGGTCACCTTGGAGATGGGGAATGGCATCACAATCCGCACAGGGGTTGTATACAGACCCCCATCTCAACGGGAGGAAATGGACAAGAAAATGATAGAGGACATTCTCAAAATGGCTGAAAAAGGGGAGATACTGTTGATGGGGGACCTGAATATGCCAGATGTTAACTGGATGACATGTACTGCAGCCACATCCAAGAGCAGGGTCATTCTCGATGCCCTGCAGGGGGCAGACCTTAGACAGCTAGTGCTGGAACCCACTCGGGAGGGAGCAATACTAGACCTGGTACTCTCAAATGGAGAGAGGATCATAAATTTAGAAGTCGGTAGACATCTGGGAACAAGCGACCACTGCACAGTGTGCTTCACAATGAGCACAACCATGGAGATAAGCCATACAAAAACAAGGATACTGGACTTTAGAAGGGCTGACTTTGGCAAAATGGGTGAACACCTGAAGAATGCACTAGCAAATGGCCAAATAGGAGGGGTGGAAGAACAATGGAGAAAAATCAAAACTGCCATCATAGAGGCAACAAGTCTTTGTGTAAAACAAATAAAGAAAGCAAAGCGGAGTAAAAAACCACTATGATTCTCAAAAGAGGTGGCAGGGAAGGTTAAGGAGAAAAAGGCTGCATTCAAAAAGTATAAGGAATCACAGAAGGAGCACGACAGGGAACTGTATCAATTAAAGCAGAAAGAAGTAGGAAAAGCAGTCAGAATAGCAAAGGCATAAACCGAGGAAAAAATAGCCAACTCAGTCAAAAAGGGGGATAAAACCTTTTATAGGTACATTAGGGAGCATAGAAAGGTTAAGGGAGGGATAGTGAAGATTAATAAAGGAGAGGGGAGGTGGGCAGAGGGAGACAGTGAAAAGGCAGAGATACTGAATGAATACTTTTGCTCAATATTCACAAAAGAAGATGAGGAGCAGTTACCTGAACCAGACAATAGAAGCACTCTGGGTAGGGGGGTTGACACCAGTCCATTCACAGAAGAAAGAGTCCTGAAAGAACTCCTAAAACTCAAGGTGGACAAAGCAATGGGGCCTGATGGGATTCACCCCAGAATCCTAAAAAGAACTATGGGGACCTAGTGACACCACTGACCACACTTTTTAACAAATCATGGCAGGATGGGGTGGTACCTGAGGACTGGAGGAGGGCAGATGTGATTCCCTTCACAAAAGTGGGAGCAAGGCAGAAGCAGGAAACTACAGACCTGTAAGTTTGACCTCAGTGGTAGGGAAAATGATGGAATCACTTCTGAAAGAAAGAATTGTTGAGTACCTAGAGGCCAGCGGGGCACAGGACCCAAAGCAGCATGGATTTACAGCAGGAAGGTCATGTCAGACTAATCTAATTGATTTATTTGACTGGGTGACCAAAGTAATAGACCAGGGAGGGGCTGTGGATATGGCCTACCTAGACTTTAGCAAGGCATTTGACACAGTCCCACACAAAAGATTAATAATTAAGTTAGCCAGCCTGGGAGTGGGTCCCAGGGTGGTAGCCTGGGTAGCGAACTGGCTGCACAACAGGACACAGAAGGTAATAGTGAATGGAACACATTCCGAAGAAAGGGGGGTTACTAGTGGAGTACCTCAGGGCCCAGTACTGGGTCCAATCCTCTAACATCTTTATAAGTGGCATTGCAGAGGGTCTGGAGGGAAAGGTATGCCTCTTTGCAGATGACACAAAGATCTGTAACAGAGTTGATACACAAGAAGGGGTAGAAAAGATGAGAAGGAACTTGGCAAGGTTGGAGGAATGGTCAGACATATGGCAACTTAGATTCAATGCAAAGAAGTGCAAAGTAATGCACCTGGGAAACAAAAACCCAGAAGAAGAGTACACAATAGCAGGGGAGGTACTAACAACAACAAAAATGGAAAGGGACCTGGGGGTAGTCATATCAGATGACCTAAAGGTGGGTAAGCAATGTGAAAAGTCAGTAAGGAGAGCCAGGGGGATACTGGGATGCATAGGAAGGGGCATCACAAGTAGAAAAAGGGAAGTGGTTATCCCTCTATACAGACTGTTAGTGAGACCCCATCTGGAGTACTGTGTGCAGTTTTGGAGACCTCATCTACGCAAAGACATAGACAGGATGGAAGCAGTCCAGAGGAGGGCAACTAAAATGGTGCAGGGTCTACATCAGAAACCATATGAGGAGAGACTGAGAGAGCTTAATATGTATACCCTTGATGAAAGGAGGGACAGGGGGGACATGACAGAAATGTTCAAGTACCTCAAGGGAATCAACAAAGTCCAGGAGGGTAGCAACTTTCAGAAAAAGATGTGTAAGAACAAGGGGGCACAGTTTAAAGATAGAGAGGGGATGGCTCAGGGGTAATGTGAGGAAATTCTTTTTCACGGAGAGAGTGGTGGATACATGGAACAGCCTTCCTGAGGAGGTCGTTGGGTCTAAAACAGTGGGGGAATTCAAACATGCATGGGACAGACACAAAGCAATTATAGTGGGGGGTTGCAGGAAGCAGGCTGTTGGTTAACTAGAATCTGCAGCTTATCCAGTAGGTAGGGAAATGGGCAGACTGGGTGGGCCAAGTGGTCCTTATCTGCCGTCAAAGTCTATGTTTCTATGTTTCTAACAGGCCAATCACATTCAGCAAAAATATTCGGTCTTCAGGTTGAGCCTGGCCCACTTCAGTAGCTTACTTTAGTCACACAAACTTGGATTTAGTCCAAAATGATTCTCTTCTCTCCCTCTCATGGAGCAGCAGTAGACATGCAGCCAAAAACTCAGCCCTTTCACAGTTTTCCCATGCGAATCCACTCAGGATTGCTGCCCAAAAATTACTTCAGCTCCTTCTTCTTGAGCTTCCAGCTCAGAACTAAACTGAAAACTGCAAGCAGCCCTGGACTTCCCCAAGATCCAAAAGATTTGGTTGGCTGATTTGGCTGTCAGTCAAAGCATGAGCTCCCCCTTCAGTTGCGAAAAAGGCACAAAAACTCAACCCACAGTTCCTATACATTTTGAATTCAGACAGCTCCTGTAGTCCGGCTACATTTTAGGTCCCACCAGAACTGATTGGTCCAATTTGCAGTCCAGGACCAAGATAGTGAGACAAACAAAACAGTCCTTGCTACAAAGAAAGCAGGTTAGACAAACTACATTATCATTATCATTCTAAATGGTTTTCAGCAAATAGTTACATCTTTCAACAGAGCTCCATCTCAGATTACTTATGCTGCAATCAAGCAACTCTTAAAGAGACAGTACACAGAGGCTATACAAGCTCTGGTAATCACATTTAAACTGCTAAAACGCAGGACACCAGCCTGGCAGTGAGCATTTAGGCAAGCTCAAGGAAGACTTTTTGGGAACCCCCATTTTTAAGGGGGTTACACCTGTCTTCTCAGCACCTATCATATTGTGGCTCATTTCTTGCTAAATATTGGTGTTTGGCCCTCTCTTCCTCTCTCTCTCACCTGATTTCTCCCTCTGCTCCCTCCACATATTCCTTTCTCTCATCTTACTCTCGTTCTTTCAAATATTTCTTGCTGCTCTGTGTCTACTGCCTGACTGCCTCCACTCTTAGGCTTGCCCCCTCTTACCTCATTTGCAGCCTGACTGCCTCCACTATGAACTCAATCCCCTCCTCTCTTACCTCTCCCCTTGTGGTCCCACTTTTCACCTGCCTGCTGCTGTCCTTTATTAACCGTCACCTGATCTAGTCTGCTTACTCCTCTACCAGTGCAGCCCTACTGTAGTTTGTTCTGTGTGCTTATTTTCTAAGTCTTTAGCCGCTTTTACATTACACTGAGCTGGAGCATTGCTGACTTGAATCGGCTTGCTCTGCGCCACTCGCACCACAGCCTTTTCAATTACATGCTATGGCTGTGCAGTATTCCCACTGGCCTTCCCGTGTTTTGGGGGCATTTCAGGTGGAGGGGTTCATGAACAGGAGTGCACCAGTGCAGGCAAAGCAGCGTTTTTACACGCTTGAAAAAAATGCCTGCACCAGTGAATGCCATAGCTAACAAACCAGGGAACGCATTTTGCTGCAACGGAGCAACTTGTAACATTCCAGCATCTCTTTACACTGCCAGATCTGTACCAGTGCAACTGATCTGCACCGCTGGTACCCACGCAGATCTGGTAGTGTAAAGGCTCCTTTTACGTACCGTACTCAGTCACTGGATTGTATTCTACTTCTGTTCCCCCTATTAAGGGGCCACATTATGATGTTAATTTATTGCCGTGCTAAATTGTTGCCCTACTATAATTGTCAGTAGCTTTCATCTATTACATCTGGTCGACTGTATCATCACAGAATTGTTATCTCAACTTGTTTGTAGCAGTATCTTCTCTTTTCTCCTCCTGCCTGGAATTGAGCTTTGGCTCAGTGCACCTTTCCCAGTTAAACATTTAAAAATAAACAAAAGTAAATATTTGTGTTGCCATTGGGTTGTGCATTTGAGAAAGAGTAATGTGCTTGGGGAATGGCCCAGGTTCCAGTTGTCTCAGTGGCGCAGCTGGTTAGCGCAATCGGAACAGTATTCCGGGCGGCCTGGGTTCAAGTCCCAGCTGAGGCACTTAATTTTTGTCACCTCTGTTTGTATGTGATCCATAAAATATGCACACCAACCACACTCCTGTGTGATTGTTACAAGTAAATATTTGTGTTGCCATTGGGTTGTGCATTTGAGAAAGAGTAATGTGCTTGGGGATGGCCCAGGTTCCAGTTATCTTAGTGGCACAGCTGGTTAGCTCAATCGGAACAGTATTCCAGGTGGCCTGGGTTCAAGTCCCAGCTGAAGCACTTATTCTTTCTCACCTCTGTTTGTATGTGAAAAATAAATAAATCTGGCCATCAGGCAAGGATTTACAAATACCTTGCATCTGTAGGTTCTGTGTCATTATAAAAAATTGCACGGCCTTTGGGAAAGGGGTTTATATATGAGCATGTGGCTCTGTTTTCAGTTAAAGTGCACCAAAGCTGGTCAACACAGCAACACCATTGGGCCTACACCAATTCGACCTTAAGTACTTAGAGTCTGTGTGTGGGAGCTCCCAGACAATAACTGCGATATAGCCCTGTTATCAGCCAGGGGACTCCAGTACAGAAGGACTATCTAAGATCTGTGCTGTGATATGATGTGGGGGCGGGCTAAGTGTAGGCTACGTCTGGCTGGGCCTAGTTAGTGGAAGCCGGGGAACCATGACTCAGACCCTGCCTCGGGGGGGCAACTAAGGTGGTCTCCATTAGGCTGCACCTGCATACTGCATCTAGTACTTGGCATGGTATACCTCACTGCCCAGTACATGGGGAGTAGCAGCCATAAATGTTTCATTTTCATGTAGCGCCTTAAAGTTTTGCTTGTTCAGCTACTTCTCATTATTGTCTCAGAAATAATACTGCTATACTACTGTACGTGGTAATTGGAACGAACTGCATTTGCATGGGGTCTGCAGACAAAGTGACCACAGTGGGGAGGTGTGCAGGTACAGCATACCGGGGGTTGCACAGACCAGTAATCAGGCCCACTTTAATCTTTCACTGGATGGGGACACCACACATTTCTTTCTAGCAGGATATGAACACACCTCACTGGTGAGTCAGAAAAGAACCCAGGAGTCACCTCAGACATCTACAGCAGCTCGGTGGCCTTGAGAGGTAGTGGTGCCTTTCCCCCTAAGCCCACTGGGAAGCATGCCCACCCTACAGGGGCTTTATACATAATTTGCACATATCAGAATTATTTGAGCTTAATAAATAAACTTGAGGCAGTATAGCGCAGTGGTTTAAGGTTCCGAGCTGCAAATCTGGAGATCTGGGTTTGAATCCCACAGCCCTTACTTGCATACTGTGTGACCCTGAGCAAGTCACTTAACTTCCCTGTGCTCCCAGGTTGCACCTGTAAACAAGCTTTCAGCTTAGTGTATCTCACCTGGTTAAACAATTGGAAAAAAAAAAAAATGTTGCTGTTGCCTAAGGCAGCTGGTGCTAGAGCCCACCCATGAGGGTGCGATTTTGGACCTGGTACTTAACAGCAGGGACAGAATTGCAAATGTCATGGTTGGTGGACACCTTGGGTCCAGTGATCATCACACAGTGTGGTTCAATAAGAGTACAGTGGCAGAGTCAAGTCACATGAAAATTATGGTCCTGGACTTCAGGAGGGCAGACTTTGCCAGGTTGGGGGTATGTCTCAGGAAAGTCCTAGCAGGGAGGGAGGACTATGGGAAATTGAGGAATAGTGGGCCCATCTAAGAGGAGCCATACTGGAAGGAACAAACCTGTACATTAAGCAAATAAACAAAGGCAATAGAAAAAGAAAACCACTATGGTTCTCAAAGGAAGTGGCCGGGAAGGTTAAGAGTGAAAAAGATGGCTTTCAGGAAGTACAAGGAAACACAGAAGGAGGATGAGAACAGGGTAGTGTATCTAGGTAAGGAGAGGGAGGCAGGGAAGGCAGTCAGAAGTGCAAAGGTCCAAACGGAGGAAAAATAGCCCAGGTAGTAAAGAAAGGAGGCAAGTCTTTTTATAGGTACATTAGTAAAAGGAGAAAGACAAGGGGTGGGATTGTAAGGCTTAAGGGGGAAGAAGGGGAGTGTGCAGAAGGAGACTTGGAAAAAGCAACAATCCTGAACAAATATTTTTGTTCAGTATTCACAGAAGAGGGTGAAGGTGAGGGACCACAATTAAGTGACAGGAGCAATAAGGGGAGGGAGGTGGAACACCAGTCCATTTACGGAGGAACAGAGTTCTAAAGGAACACACAAAACTGAAAGTGGACAAGGGAATGGGACCAGATGGGATGGATCCTACAACATTAAAGGGAAAGGGGAAATTGTTTAACCAGGAAAGGCACACTAAGCTGAAGCTTGTTTCCAGTTGTGACCTGGGAGCAAAGCAAGTTAAGCAACTTGCTCAGGGTCACACAGTATGTAAGAGGGGGCTGTGGGATTCAAACCCCGGTCTCCAGGTTTGCAGCTCACAGACCTACACTTCTGTGCTATACTGCCTCCTTAAAAGGTTAAAGGAACTTACGGAGGTGCTGGCTGCACCACTGGCAGCCCTGTTCAGTGAATTGCTGGAAAACAAGAGTGGTTCCAGAAGACTGGAGGAGAGCAGATGAAGTCCCTCTACACAAAAGTGGGAGCAGGGAGGAGGCTAGAAACTACAGACCAATCAGTCTGACCTCAGTGTTGGTGAAAATAATGAAATTACTGCTAAAAGAGTGGACTGTGGAACATCTTGAATCCAGCAGAACACAGGATCTGAGGCATCATGGGTTCACAGTGGGAAGGTCATGTCAAACAAATCTGATAGATTTCTTTGACTGGGTGACCAGGGAAGTGGATTGGGGGAGCGATGGGTGTGGCCTACCTGGACTTCAGCAAGGCCTTCAACACTGTTCCACATAAAAGGCTTGTAAACAAGCTAGGCAGCCTGGGAATGGGTCCCAAAGTGGTAAACTGGGTTATCTGGTTGAGGGATAGAACACAGAGAGTGGTGGTAAATGGAGCTCAATCCAAGGAAAGGAGGGGGATCAGTTCTGGGGCCAGTCCTATTAAATGTCTTCTTAAGTGACATTGCAAAGGGGCTGGAAGGAAAGGTATGCCTCTTTGCAGATGACACTAAGATCTGCAACAGGGTGGACACACTCCAGGAGAGGTGGAAAAAATGAGGAAGGACCTAGGTAAACTAGAGAAATGGACAAGAGTATGGCAAATAAGATTCAATGCAAAGAAGTGCAAAACTCATGCATTTGAGGCACAGGAACCCAGGGGAGGCTTACATGATGGAGGGGGAGAGATACTGACAATCACCAAACAGGAAAGGGATCATGGGGTAATCATATCAGATGACCCAAAGGTGGCCAAACAATGTATCAAAGCTGTGGGGAGAGCCAGTGGGGTACTGGGATGCTCAGTGAGAGGTATCACCAGCAGAAGAAAGGAGGTGGTGATGCCATTGTACAAATCACTGGTGAGACCCCATCTGGAGTACTGTGTCCAGTTCTGGAGGCTGCATCTCTGTAAGAACATAGGGTAGAGGCAGTTCAGAGAAGGGCAACAAAAATAGTGCAGGGCCTGCACCAAAAGTCATATGAAGAGAGACTGAAGGACCTCAATATGTATACCCTGGAGGAGAGGAGAGAGAGAGGGGGGATATAACAGAGACCTTCAAATATCTCAAGGTCATAAATAAGGTACAGGAGGGTGGCATCTTTCAGAAAGAGATGTTCTAGAACAAGGGGTCATGACATGAGGCTGGAAGGGGGTAGACTAGGGGGTAACGTTAGGAAGTATTTCTTCACAGAAAGGGTGGCAGATGCATGGAACAGCCGCCCAGCAGAGGTAGTGGGGGCTAACTTGGTATGGGAATTCAAAAATGCATGGGATAGGCACGGGGAACCCTAGAGCTAGGAAAGAGAATAAAGCCGGAGATCAAATAGGGTCTGTGGTTTTTGCAGCAGGTAGGGAAAATGGGCAGACAGGGTGGGCCCAGTGGTCCTTATCTGCTGTCAGTTTCTCTGTTTCATAATCATTCAATGAAAGAATACTGTATTTGCTGTAAATGAATTTTTGAGCACAGTCTGGCTTACACAAATACAGTATAGCAAAACGTTTTTTACATCAAATATTTCCAGTTCTGTATTATATACTAGTGCTTGGCAGGTCAGCATGAGTTGTACTCTACCATCCACAGTACAAATGTGATGGCCCTGATCTCTCCTATGATCTTATTTATTCATTAACCGCGTGGGTGCACTGATCCCAGGAATCACTTTCAGTCATGACCCAAGCTATTAAGATAGCAAATCACAGGTAATAGAAAAGTACATACTTTAACGGGCGAATGCAGGACAATAAATATGTCACTTTTAATACAGGGGGATTGACACAAGGTTGAAAGAGTGCAATCAAGCAATAAATAACATCATTTATACAACTTACAGAGTATACAGAGCAGCACAACGCCACAAATACAAAAAAGAAAACAGCAGGGTTGGTTGGACCCAAAATAAATTCCTTTGTGCATATACAAATGGAAGGGAGCATACAGGGGTAGTCTGCTAAAGATTTTCTATTGAACATGACTGAATAAATGAGTCATCAAAATATTTCAGAATCAAGTAACATTATTTATTGCACTTAGTTCATATAAAAATATACACAAACAGAACCTACCCCAGTCCAACACAGCCAGCCACCAAACCCCCAGCACTTCGCCACAAAGGCGTCCTCGGGGGCATGGTTATAACACCCAAACTCAGTTTATATACCCTTAGTTGCACGAGTAAATTAATTATAAGTTAAAATCTTAATGAGTTACTCATGAAAATGTCATCACTCTAATGGAAGCACAAGGCAGAAGAAAACACAGAAAATGGTAATGACAAACTGCCCTAGCATATACAATTTTTTTTTTTTTTTTTTTGCTTTATCTCCCCCCCGCCCTGGTCGGCTCCTCGTCTGGCTGCTGTCCCTTGCTTCGCTCCTTCAGGCCCTCACCCCTGCAACTCCCATGGCTTACCCCCCGTGGCGGGGCTGCAGGGGAGTCCCCTACTCACCTGCCAAACAGGATTTAGTTTGGAGCGTTACCTCCGGAGACAAAGTGACAGGGGACAGCCATCAAGCTGCAACAACCAGCCACCAGAGCCTTTTCCCTCCATATTTCTCCCTTACGGGCATTCGGTGCACAATGACACCAGCAACGGACACCTGCATGCATCCGCACATGTCCCCTCAAATGTCTGCCAAGCTCCAGTCTCCCTTTCTTTCTGCAGTGTAGCACCAAGCCCCAGCCTCCACCAGGGGCAGGACGTGCATTGACAGTAGAGTGCCCCCCGGAGATGGAGAGCAGTCCGCCGGATACTGATCCATCTCCCTGTTGACCCCTGCCCCACGCTGCTCCTGAATGTGGGTCACCGGCGTGGCACGAGGTGTGGCATCCAGCACCTCAACCCTCAGCGCCATCGGGCCAGCCAACATATACAATTTAAATTAAATATACTGTTGTTAATGGCGTCACACAAGAAAAAATTATTACTATATTTAACTACTGCATGACATAATAATTGTATGCAAAAGAGAATATTAACCAAGCCTGTGTATTAATTTACATCAGCGCTGCAAATAAATGCTACTTTTTTAATAGTTTTTTTAGAAAAATATCTCAAAAACAGCTCCATTGGTAGTCATAAACAGCACTGTCTCTGTTTTCACTCATTTTAAACTTCATAAATACAATCAATTGCACAATACTTAATCTACAGTAAAACATTAAATATTTAACCATTTCATAAATTATGCCTATGTGGTAAACATACAAATATTATATCTCTAACAGTGTAAATCTGTTACTAGTAGGAATAATTTCTTGAAAATTGAACTGTTATTTCAGTTGTTACAGTTCACGTAAACTTCCAAATCCACACTGGAATTTTTCTGATTTCAATTCTTGTTTACACTGACGTCCCATCAAGACTCATTCCTTTGTACTGTCACGTTTCAGTGATGCCATATCCTTCACAGTGAGAGTAACAACTTAAAAGAATTCAGTGATGAGCACATAACGTAATCAAAGCATGTCTAAATAAGAGAAAATATATAAAGTATTATAGGAGAACTGCACTGAACCTGTAAGTCAGTTTTCCCAATAGCAGCTGTTTTTAAGTACTGGTTAAATTTCTGTTATAGTTCCATCTATACAGGCCTTTCAGTGACCTCAGTGGGTGTTTCTGCTTTACATTCTAGTGTTAAGTGCCATTCTAGAACTGTATGATGTAGTTTATATCCCTCTCAACCACAGAGTTCTGCAACAGAACATGGATGCATTGTGCCAACAACAGAAGAGTAGAACAGGGACATAACCTACATCAAACAGTTCTAAAACTGTTCTTATCAGCAGCATGTTTATTTGTTTATACATCGGTTTACAACCTTTGAGCCAGAGGCTCATTTCCAAAGGTACCTCGTCACAAAGAGGACACATACAGTACAACATTTAGTTACACATTGCAGTTAGAGCTTTTACATCATTGCGGTTACCGTCTAGGTAGATATATGCAGTTATATCTTTGTTACAATAGGAGTGTTACAGGTTTGGTATTCACAAGCTAGTACAGTAGTTGGGAACAGATTGAGACATAAAGCATACATTGGTAGTGCAGACAGGTAGTCTAGAACAGAGACAGCAAGAAGTGAATAATACTGGTGGTAAGGGCACAGCTGGTGATAAGTTTGGGCGTGGAGCCACTCAGAGTGTTGTCAGTTAGTTTGTTGAAGAGCCACTCAGGGAGTTTTGTAAGTTTATAGTTTGTTGAAGAGCCACTCAGGGAGTTTTGTAAGGGCATGGTGTGCTAGATCACCTACGGACAAGCACAGCTATGCATGTTAAATAGCTAACTCCGAAGTGCGGTTTTGAAGCGGGCGATTGTAGGTGTATCGGTGACGGAGGAGGGAAGAGTACTGAACCAGGAGGAGCTCTGTAACAGAAGGATCTTTGACCGTGTGTGGTCCTGGACCTAGGGACTAGCAGGGTGGTCTTAGAGGCGGTACGAGTTTGGACTAAGGGCTGTGCAAGATGGATAGAGTGTCAGTCCGGGCGGGGAGATTCCAAGGAGTATTTTTTTCACTAAGAGGCAGGTGTGGTACCTGAGCCGTTCGTCCAGATTAAGCAGCCTAGCCTCATCATATAGATGGCAGGTATGAGTGAGCCTAGGAGCTTCTGTAATTAACCTACAGGCCTTATTCAGGGTGAGTCGGATTTTATTAAGGGCGGTTGTGTCTGTGGCACCATAGACTGGCAGGCCATAGTCCACAAGGGACATTATTGAGGAGGTGACTGCTAGTCGACGGGCATCAGGAGGGAGGCAGTGCTTGTAGCGGTAGAGGATACCTAGCCATGCATTTGTAGCTGAGGCTAGAGTACCAATGTGGTCGTGGAAAGTGAGTGCTGAGTCAAAGGAGACCCCGAGGTACTTGTACAAGCAGACTTGATCGAGAGGATGCTTGAAGCTAGGGAGGATGTGGAGTGGGAAATTACTAGATTTGTTTTGGGGATGGGCGAAGAGCATGGCTTTGGTCTTTTTTAGATTGATTACTAGTCTGTGCTCTCTGAACCATGTTTCAGCATCATTGAAGGCTATTTGCAAGGTGTCTTGAAGGGAAATGGGGTTACGGTGGGTGGCGAAGATGATGGCGTCATCTGCGTGCAGCAGGATTTACAGTGCAGGCTTTGGGCATGGTGTTGAGGTAAAGTGAGAGAGAAGAGGACCAAGGATAGAACCTGGGGACACCTGAACAGATGGGACATGAATTGGAGAGGGTCCCATTAATTTTAACTCTGCTGAGGCGGTCAGACAAGTAGCTGGAGCACCAGGAGACCGGGCCGGTGGCAAAGCCAGTGCGGCTGAGGGCATCCAGCAGGAGGGGTTGGGAGACAGTGTCGAAAGCCTTAGATAGGTCAATAAACACTGCCCCGGCTAGTGCGCCAGAGTCCAGGGAGGAATGCAGAAAATTAGAGAACTCAATAAGGGCAGTGCTGGTACTGTGACCTGCACGGAAACCGTGTTGTTCATGGCAAAGGATGTTGTACTTGGTCAGGTAGTCCATAATCTGGGTAGCCACCAGTTTTTCTAGGGCTTTGGAGAGGGGTGGGAGGATGGAGATTGGCCTGTAATTTCCAGCTGTGCACCTGTCACCTCCTTTGTGTATGGGTGTAACTGTGGCAGTTTTCCAGGCAGACGGGAATTGTCCCAGGCAGAGGAACTTATTGAGCAAGCTAGTTAGTGGGATAAGGACCTGATCCAGAACCCGGCGGAGGATACTGGGGTCCAGGGAGTCACTGCCAGAATTATTGCTCTTTAGAGCTTTCAGCAGGTGTGGCCTGACCTCCAGGGGAGCTACCCTGCGGAAGTGGAAGCTAGGATAGTGAGTGACTGGAGCAGGTCGGTCGGGAGGGGGGTCAAAAAAGTCTTTAGGGAGGACCGAACTAAGGTCTGTGAAGGATGAGTTGAGGAAGTTGGCTATGAGGGCAGGGTCAGTGGAGATAGAGGCCATCAATGGTGATCTGAGAGGGGTGGGGCGTACGCTCCCATTCAGTTGTTTTATGTTGTCCCAGAAAGTTCTCGCATTCCCCCAGGAAGAGGTGAGCGTGGCCTGATAGTGATTGGCTTTTGCTTTCCTGATGGACCATGTGCATTTGTTTCTTGTGGCATTGTAAGCATGTCTGTCTGCTGACCGGCCTGTTTCGGAGGCCAGGTGCCACAGGTTATTCCTGTGTTTGAGCAGTTGCAGCAGGGATGGGTAACCCAGGGGGCACTATGAACTTTGGTTCGGACTGCTGTAATGGGTGCGAAAATGTCACAGGTTTTGCTGAAGGTTTGGGAGAAGAAGGTAAGGGCAGTATCTAGATCCAGGGCATGGTGTATGGGAGACCAGTTAATTTGAGCAAGAAGTTGCTTAAGGCCTTTTAGTCCTCCTGGTCTGAGGCGCCGACGTAAAGTGGGAAGGGCCATGGGTTTGGGTGTGGGGGTCGCCCAACGGAAAAGGAGAGGGGAGTGATCACTAAGAGAGTCAGGAAGGACCTGGGTATCATGTATTTGTTGAGGCGGTTGGTGATGACCATGTCAGTGGGGTGCTGGTACCTGTCCTACTGTTGACTCTGGTGGGTTGGGAAATTAGTTGGGACATGTCAATGGCTGCGAAGGAGTCACCAGGTGGTATCAGCGGATGAGGCTGAGCAGTTCATTCAGGTCACCCACAAGGATTTGGTCAGCTGAGTGAGGTAGGGTTGAGAGATAGTCAGTTAGCGAAACCAGTGCCAGAGTTTGGTTTTTTGGGGGAATGTAGGCAGTGGTGAGATAGAGGGGACCCTTGGAGCGGTCAGGGGTCAGTTTGAGGGTTAGGGCCTGTGCCCCGAATGTGAGAACAGGGGCAGGGAGTGTCTGTCCAGTGAGAGTGTCCCTGGTGTATATCGCACAGCTCCCCCCTCTTCTACCAACATGATCTTCCCGGACAAGGGAGTACCCTGGAATGGAGACATAGGAGTCTGGAGTGGATTTTGATAGCCAGGTTTCCACCAGTGTGATGACATCTGGTCTATGCAAAGAGACCCAACATTGGAAGGAATCACATTTTTTCAGCAGGCTTCATATATTCATAGATGCTATGCAGAGCCCCAGTGACCCTGTCGGTGGGCTAGGATGGGCTGGACCAGAGTTTGGATGTATATTTCCTGTCAGGAGTAGCAGTATAACCACAGCCCTGGCCAGGGGACGGTAGAGGGTGAGCTTTCAATAAGTATGTCGTGGGGAGAAGGGGTGCTTCTGGACACTGGGGGTGGGCAGGGTTTTCCAAGCAGTGAATGTGAGGATGATAAGTCTCCAGTGTGCACCTGAGGAAACTGTTGGGAGCTGACAGGGGGGAGAAGGTAGAAGGCTGAGGCAGCTGATGAGAGTAGGGTGGGAATATACTAGCTCCAGAACAATAGTAGGATCAGGTGCCAGTATGTCTGCCGTGGTATCTGGTGGGTGGGACAGTGGCATCAGGAGTAGGATGAGAGGAAGCATTTAGTAGGAGGTGGGCTAACATAATGTTAGAGGTTGCAGCAGTGTGGTAGGTTGAAGTTGTTATGTGTCCCACAGCAAGTGTGGATGCCACTTTGGATTAGTGGTAGTGACACAGACTCTGGTGGACAGGGTACCCGGTTCAAGACCAACTTAGGGCAGTTGGACAAGGGACCTGGGTGGGAGCCGTGCTCCACGTTCTGAGGCAAGAACACAGGGTATGTTTAGGACCAAAATGGGGTGCACAATAGCGACTCTTAGTGGTCACTTGGTGCAGGCTCAGTTGGATGGCAGGAGGTCCAAGCAAGGGCTCATTACCGAGTAAGGGGGGGGTAGGATAGCTGTAGTTGAGGAAGACAGGAAGGGGATAGGTAGTTCGAAAGAATCCGGGAAAGGAGGTCACTCAGCGGGGGGCATGGGGGAGAGAGACAGGGAAACTGTGAGTGAGTTAGTTTCAGGGTGGGGTGTGGGAGGTGGTGTGGGTGAGGTAGCTGAAGGAGAAGGAAAGGGAGGATAAGTAGTTAATGGGATCAAGGAAAACAGGAGGGAGGCTTTCTGAGAATAGAAAAGCTAGAGGCGGAATCTAAGGGTCCCTCTAGTGGCTGGCAGGTATAACCTGCAAATGGAAAACCGGGGACTTGGTATTTCCAATAACAGGAAGTGATGTCATCAGTCAGGGCCTATAAAACAAGGGACGACCCTGGGTGGCATGTAAATCAGAAACACCCACTAGGATAGCTAAAAAGCCTGGACAGCTAGAGCAGTAAAATAATTTGAACCAGTATTTAATAAATAGCTTCTACTGGGAAAAATTACGTATAAATTCAGCGCAGTCCTCCTTTAAGTACCTGCAATTATAAAATTCTATTCATAAATATGGTTTAAGATCTAAAAAGTCATTCAATCCATTTGGTTTCAGAGATTTCCACAGTGACTCTTTCTGCAACAGAACTGTGAACGCATTCCAAAACCGTGAATCTTAACCCCTCAGGGCACTTTGAAAATGTAGAGCTATTGGCAATGTTTCTCACATGTTCTTGAACTCTTTTGTTAACATTTTGTGTTGTTTTTTCACATACAGTAAATCACGGGGCGAATGAGACAGCAGACAACATTCATTAGAACTGGCCAATATTTAAGAAATAATGACCGAAGATCCAGTAATTTCCTAGAGATTCATGACCAGCTGTGTGGCAAGGGTGGCCCAAGGCACAGCGGAGGACCACACCCACCCAGCCGGTCATTAATCGAGAGGAAATGAATGGCTCTGAGGTCATTATTGCGATTGTAAGTCTAATCGCAATAATGAGGCTTGCCAATAAAAGGCAAGCCAACTTGTTCTAATGTCCCCCTGCCAGAAAAGCAAAGGGAAGGGGAGGGGGTAAGAAAGGGAGGGAAAGTGATATCAGGAAGGGTCAAATGACCAAGGGTGGGAGAGCTACCCAATTGGTTAGGGAGGGGTTAAGGAGGGGCAGGGAGGGGGACATTCTAGGCTATGTAAGGCCTTGTTACTTTGTGGTCAGCCTCTTTTTGCTGGGAAAATGATTCTCAGCACTTCGCTGGCAGTTTTCATAGGTAAGGCATTAGGCCTCAGGCCAGATGGGGCTGACTTGGAGGTTGGGGGGTGGGGGGTTGGAGCAAAGAGGTAAATAGTAAAAATATTGCTTGGGAATGAGAGTGCTGTAGGCAGAAATGGTAATGGAATGCTTATTTTGTTTTCTTTGTTGTGATGTGAATTCCCAAGAATTTTTTTTGGGGGGGTTCTAGCTCAGTATGGTAGACAGAATCGCTGTAGAAAAGTGGCTTACAATGATAGAGCTAGGGGCATTATGCAGGGGTAAGGGAAGAGTTGTTAAAGCTCCGTAATGTGAAACTAATCAGCTGCAGGGGTGTCTGGCACTAGCGGGTCTTTTGCAGAAGGGCACGCTGGTTTGCTGTTATCCAGGGATTGAGCATTGGTGGTGAAGTCGCTGTTATGCCACGGCTGCTGGGGCGATCGCTAGGCATGTGCCACATGGTGAGAGTGTGGCCTCTATGGGAGGGCGTATTGGTGGTTACTGGGCCTTTTTTGTCTGGCGGCAGCACGGTGTGCAGGTCTTTTGCTAGGCCCCCCCTAACGCTGCTAGTTCAGGAGAGTGGATGGGGAGGTTATTTAAAAAAAAAAAAAAGATGAGAGAAGGAGCGGAAGCAGCGATGAGGCCAACGCTGTTGTGGGCTGGTGGTGTGGCCTGGCGGCTCCTCCCCAGACATTCGCAGCCACGATAGGTGAGGTCAGCATGGCTTGGAGGGAGGATAGTATGGGCAGAAGCAAATGCGGATGGTCACTGCAGCCGTTTGCTGCAAGGAGGGAGAACGCTATTGGGAGTGGGGGAAGGGGGATGTGCAGCTCCTCCGAGCAGAAAGTTTTAAAGAGGGATGGCAGGGTTTTCCTCAATACGCCCTTGGCATGCCTCAGATACAGGGGCCATGGTCTTTCGGACATGAAAGGAGGTACCTGGTGGTGCATTTGGGGGAGGAAGTAGCAGTCTAGGCACCACGACGGGAAGCACCGTCATTTTGGGTTGGGGCTGGTAGTTTTGGTGTGGGCCTGGAGCAGGCGAGCGGGTGCGTGTGAGCCACGTGGGCAGCAGACCATTTTGCTTTGGACTGGTGGCCAGTCCAGGGGGCCGGTGGGTGGTTAATTGTCTCGACATAGGCTAGCGCAGGTTGGTTCCTGCCGTGGTGGACTGCGCATGCTGGCGGGGAGGGGCCATGCACACTCCGGGAGGTTTAACAGGGCCCAGGACATGGCACGAGCGGGTGGTAGGCCGAGCGCCGGGCCCCATTGGGACAGAAAAGACGGAACCAGGCATTTCCAAAAGAATGGGGGGTGGCGGGGTGGTTTTAAAAGGATTAATTTGGGGCCTTGGTTGCAGCATGCATCAGAGCAGCTAGTCATGCTGGAGGGCCGGAACGGTGTTTGCCACGGTGGAGGGGGAGAGCTGGAGGGCGAAGCAGCTGCCGGAGTGGTCCAGCACTGGAATGGGTCACTGACCTCGTGGCAGCGGTGTCATGGAGTAGGCCCGCGAGTGGCGCAGGCCTTAGTGGGGCATTTTGGCTTCTATCAGTTAAGGGCTGCACAGAGAGGGAAGGGGGCCGGAGTGATGTAGTGGGCAAGGGAGCTGCAAGCTCGAACAGCAAAGCAAGGGGCGGGGGGCTTGGGAGGGCGTTTTTAAAATAGACGATGCAGGGGCTGCTGTCCATTGGCAGATCTGACGGGGCCTGGAGTCTTGTTGGGGGAGGGGGAGGGCCGAGTTTTGGTGCTGACGGCTGGCCCGTTAAGCAGTATGGGAACAACGCCCCCCCCCCCATTTAGACAATTGGACCAGATGTCTGTCGAGACACCGAGGGGTAGTTTCCCAAGAGAGGTCAGGACACAAAATTGATAGAACTGGAAAACAGTAATAAGGAGTATGGCTATATCAAGTCGCTACCCCGAACACCAGAAGAAAGGTGACAAGCTGGGGACTCTCCATATGTCACTACAGAGATGCCTCCTCTTTAGATTGGGCCTTCTCAGGTTAGTAGGGGCATTTGTCTTCCAACTTAAGTAAAGAAGTAAACAGGCAGAGCGTCCAGTGGCAGCTCAAGTGGATAGAATGCACCGGCACCGCACCAGGCAGGTGCAGAGGGGGTAGGAGATCTGGGAGGACCTCTCATTTGAGGAAAGGTAGCCAGCTAGTCATGTTCACTACGCCACTGAAGTAGGCACTTCAGGCTGGTCCTAGGGGCAGAAGGGAAAGAAAGGGACCTACACCTGGTCACCAGTTATGCAGGGGCAACACCAAAAAATAAATAAATAAATACATTTTTCTTGCGAAAGCTTCATTTGTTGGGTAGCGAGTGTAGGATACTGATGATGAGTAACCTGGTCCTATCAGTTGCTAGATGCTGCCATATGGCTGGTGGTCCTGTTACAGGGATTTATTCGCCCGGATATATGTGGCGAGACTGGGGGAGCCACAAATTAAACGGGGGTAGGTGGTCACTTAGGACTGGGGTAGGCCCTGAGGTTGCCCAGCTGAAGTTGGCAAGTCAGGTAGGTCGATTGGGGCAGGTGGGTGAGATACTGATCAGCACACATTGGAGTCATGCCAGAGCCTAAAGATAGGTGGGCTCAGGGGGTGTAGGGGAATGTGCTACCAGGGTGCCTGCGCCAGTCCAGCAGGTGAGACATGGGGGGAGGCATTGACTTTGGTCCTTCCAGGCCAGTGCCACAGAAGTGTAGGGTGTGCATGGCATATGTTGGCGGTGGTGGTTTCCATGAAGGTACTTTCCGCAGGCACAATAACGCTGATTTTACGGCAGCAGAGGGGTGTCTAAATAGACATGTTACTGGGGTATCAAGGCCTGTCGGGCCGGCGGAATGTCGGCCCCAGGGTTGAGGGGCATGGAGAGTTGGAAAAGTTCACAGAGGTCAGAAAAGAAAAAAAAAAAGGGGGATAAGGGCTTGGTAAGGAGGGGGAGAAGTTATGCATTGGCGGAGGAACCTCTTCCAGGAGTCTCACCAAGATAGAAGGAGGCAAGCAATGTGAGGGCACCTTGGTGAGTACAGCAGTGGGGGGAGGGTAAAGCAGGAAGGAAGGGCGCGAGGGGCAAGCCGGGTCAATTATCCGGGTGTGGTCAGGGCAGGAGGCCTAATGGGTTCAGCTGGTAGAAGCTGGGATGAAGTTTGTTCCAAATCCAATATGGAGGGAACCTGGCCACAAAGGCAGGATCCAGGACACTAGGAGAAGCATGCACACTGCTATTGCAGCCCCTGCTGAACAGAAGGCTGGGCAGGCCAGTGGTGCACATAGGCAAGTACAGAGGGAGCATACCAGGGGCTCCTGCTTGCCACGGCTCAAAGGTTTACCATATCCAGGTACAGGTAACAGGCATGAGATGGCAGGGGAAGTCACTGGGGGCTTCTGTGGACCAGATTTGGGGAGACGGGTAGGGCGCAAAGAGACATCCCGCAGGGTACACGGAAACCCTGGGGCACACTGGCAAGGTGTTGAGGGATCCGAGCGAAGAGCAGCTGGAGGAAAGATTAATCTGGATGGGATTGACTTGCAGCAGGCACTGCAGGCCCAGAAATTAATTTTGGGAGGCGATATGGCGCAGAAGTCGGGGGATCGGAGCTGGTAGGCTGGCTGCCCTGGGTCAGAAGCCTACGGTCCCCTCACACACCAGCATGGCCTAAAGCAAGGCCCTTAGCAATAGAGCTCCCCCCAGGCTGGACTTGTGGGGCTTGCCCTTTTTGAAAGAGAAGGGTTAGAGCCTGGGGGGAACCCAGGGCACTGGGCAGGCAGACACGGGGGGGGGGGGAACGGCACAGAGAGGGGTCAGGGAGTTAGACTGGGGAGTCCAACTGCCAGTTTGTGTTCAGGGACATCGAGAACAGGTGGAGGGAAGACCGCAGGCCAAGGAAAATGGCACTGGCAGGTCCACCTAGGCCACGGTGGCCCCGCAAAGGCCCAGGCAAGGTTGGGTTTATACAAAGCAGGGCCCAGGGGCACAAGAGGGTAGGAGGCCTGAGTGGGCACCATGCATCCCCCCTGGGAGTGGAAGCTTCACCCAGGGCTCCCGATTTAGGGAGGAGGGGCCAGTTTCCAAGTGCAGAGAGCTGAGGGAAAAGGATCTGTGAGCCACAGTCAGGTGAGTTCATGGGTGTTCAGGATGGGGGGGAACCCCCCCCCCCCAAGAAGAAAGGAGCGATTCCCAGGAGGCTTCCAGGCTCGGGAGCAAGCAGGGGCGAGCCAGGCGGGTGGCCTGAGTGGCGAACAGGTTTCCGGTGGGGGGAAGGCCAGCTGAGAAGCAATGGACGGAAGTGGAGGCCAGTGGAAGGGGGGTCTAGAAGGCGGTAGCCAACCGGATGACGAGGTGCGGGCCTTTGGAGAAACTAGTTGGCCATGGCAGTACAAAGGGGTGTGGCCCAGCTTCGACACAAGGTAGCTCCCCCTATATGCTGAGGGAGTGAGGCACGGACAGCAGGGGTCTGGCAAGGGCAGGGTGCCCCAGGCTGGCAAACCTTGAGTGGCCAAACAGGGAAGCACACTAAGATGGGGGCCTGACAGAACAAGTTTTCCAGGGCAGGAGCTAGTATGGAAGCCGGGTCAGGGGCAAACTATTGGCGATTTATACTGTGGAGGCATGGTGGAGGACTTGAGGTGAGGGGCGTGCAGGTGCATGGGACCCCGTGTAGCAGAAGGAAAATAGATAGCCCATGACACGGGGCTACGGGGAAGGAACAGGACATTAGTCTGGATGTTCCTGAGCCAGGTGTTCTGGAAGGATGGGACCAATGAGCATCAGCACGGGGAAGGGAAAAGAAGGGCCAAGGACTGGGATGGCGGTTGAAGGGGACAAGGCAGTGGGCCCTGGCCTCCCTGGGGGCCCACTGGAGGGCATACAAGAGTGAGAGGATATCCACAGGAAGGCAGCATATCTCCATCAGGAGAACGGTGGTGGGACCGCAAGGGACATAGTGGTCGGATGAGGATAAGGATGGGAAGCAATGCATCGGGGGTATGCAGGTGCCAGGAGGGCCCAGCCACAGGAATTGTTAAGAGAAGCAAGGTAGGTGAAATTGGCAGGTGGAGCCCTACCTGTGCCTAGTAAGGACAGGCATCAGTAGCAGGGGTGTAGCTGCACTGGTAGGAGCCGGTGCGGGGCGCAAAAGGAGCCTGGCCGGAGGGGGCAGAGCAAGTGAGTCAGCAAGTGGCCAGGGTTACAAGGGCCCAGGAGGGGCAGGCCAAGGGGCCATGAGGGGGATGGAGGTCCAAGGGCAGACCACAGGTGATATGGGGGCACGCTCTACCCTCATCGGGGAGAGGTGGCAGCTACCTTGGACAGAGCACACAGCTGGCCCTGGCCTTGGCCACAACAGTGCAGGGACACGGCACTAGGCAAACCCGACCCCATCCTGGCAAAACATGAGGAAGGGAGGGAGGGCGGACCAGCATACAGGACCAGCCCCATGGGAGCACCAATGGGGTGGGGCATATCAGGGTGAGGGCTGGCAGGCTGCAACAGCCAGGGTGGTGGCGTAGGAGGCTGAGAAGGTGCAGGGTTCCAGGCCCATCCCCGGGACAATCTGTATGGTTGAAGGAGGCCTCTGAGCCAGAGGGGCAGGAGCCACTATGGGGCCTGCTGGATATATGGGGAGGGTGCTAAGGAAAGGGAGGCACCATGTTCCTAGCCACGAGGGGAGCCCATATCCTTCATCAAGCTGGAGACGGGTCAGTGGAAAGGGGACAAAAGGAAAGCAGGGGACAGGAGGGGTAGACAGCATGGGCTGGGGACCAAGAACCCAGGTGTGAAAGTAAAGGAGGAGGGGACAGAAACTAGGGTCCAGATCAAGTGTCTGGACCTGGGGGCGGGGGGAGAGACTGGGAACTGACCCTGTGCGGGTCAGGCCCGGTAAGTGGGGGTACCTGCTAGTGGTACAAAATGGTGGTGGTACCTGGTTCTGGTGAAGATGGGGTGTGCCGGATCAGCTGTGTCCAGACCCCGAAGTGCTACAAGCAAGGAGAAGAGGATCAAGTCGGAAGAAGGTTTCCAGAAGAAGAAGCAGAATAAATTACTTTGGTGGTACTGTACTGTACTGTATACTGTTGAAACATGAAGGGTGGGATGTAAATATAATTTGCACACCTTAATAAATATTGCGAGCGAGCATCCAACAAAAACAGGTTTGGAGAGATTTATTTCTGGGAGGGGGATCAAGGGACAATGAGGCTTGCCAATAAAAGGCAAGCCAACTTGTCTAATGTCCCCCTGCTAGAAAAGCAAAGGGGAAGGGGGTAGGAAAGCAGAGGGGAATGTGATGTCAGGAAGGGTCAAATGACCAAGGGGTGGGAGAGCTACCCAATTGGTTAGGGAGGTTAAGGAGGAACAGGAGGAGGGCATTGTGGGCTATGTAAGGGCTTGTTACTTTGTGGTCAGCCTCTTTTGCTGGAAAATGATTCCCACCCACCCGCCTGTAATATGAGAGAGGTTCTGCCGCTGGCTGGCTTTTCTGAGGAAGTTGAGAATAGGAAGCACGCCCCAGGGGTCCCAGTACCAGAGCCAGGAGCTACAGGAGGCAGCATATGGTCCAGGGGTCGGAAAGAGCCCTGAGCGAGGCATGAGGCTGCCAGAAGAAAGGAAGAAAGCATAGAAAAGGGGAATGAAAGGAAAAGGGGGAGGGGTAGACAGCATGGGCTGGGGACCAAGGAACCCAGGCGTGGAAGTAAAGGAGGAAGGGGATAGAAACTAGGGGCCGGATCACATGTCTGGACCTAGGGGGAATGGACTGGGAACTGACCCTGTGTGGGTCAGGCCCGGTAAGTAGGGGTATCTGCTAGTGGTACAAAATGGTGGTGGTACCTGCTGGTGGTACCTGGTTCTGGTGAAGATGGGGGGGTGCTGGATCAGCTGTGTCCAGACCCTGAAGTGCTACAAGCAAGGAGAAGAGGATCACGTCGGAAGAAGGTTTCCAGAAGAAGAAGCAGAATGAATTACTTTGGTGGTACTGTACTGTATACTGTTGAAACATGAAGGGTGGGATGTAAATATAATTTGCGTGCCTTAATAAATATTGCCAGTGAGCATCCAACAGAAACAGGTGTGGAGAGATTTATTTCTGGGAGCAGGATCAGGGGACAATGATTTATTTTATTTTATTTTTAAAATCATTTTTGTGTAACCCCCCCTGCAAATGGGGGTTCCCAAAAGACTTCCAGGAGCTTGCTTGAATGCTCCAAGCCTGAATGGTGTTTGGCATTTAAGCCATTTGTCAGTGAGTGTTTTTAGAGCCTCTGGTACTGTCTCTTTAAGAGCTGTCTGCTTGCAGACATAATTAGTTTGTATGGGGGACTGTGTGCTTCTCTGTTTGAGTACCACTCGAGCTGCTGCAATTCACTCTATTTTTGCAGTCACTAGGAGTGCAAAGGAACCTATCTGAAAGATGTAACTGTTTGCCAGAAATCATGTAGAGTAATAATGAAAATACAGTTTGTCTAACCTGCTTTCTTTGCAGTCAGAACTGTGTCTGCCTAGTTCCCATTCTGGTTTTGAACTTCTGAACTGGACCAATCAGTGTGGGGTAAGCTAGCTCTAAAATGGTGCCTTGGACGAATCAGAACTTGGACTCATAATCTGAGCCAGCCACAAGAGGATTGCATGGGCAGTGACTCTGGAGATGTAGTTTAGACTTAGGCGCTTTTGGACCAACAGCAGCAGTCTATTGTGAGTGACAGCCAATCCAGTCAAGAACTGGGAGGAACTCAAAGGAAGTGCTCGGTTTTGTCTGTTGGAGTTTCAGTTTAGCTTTGGCAGTGAAGGGAAAGAAACCCTGTGCTCCTTCAGTGCACAGTTTCAGTCAAAAACGTGTGTGGGCCCAGAGTTCCGGTCTGCAGCTTGTGTAACTGCTTGTTAGGACTGAATCCGTCCTGTGAAAAGAATCAAAGGATCTCTGAAGAGTAGAAACCAGGCTCACCCTGTAGAAGACTGGAAATTGTTGAATTGCACTCTGTCTGTCAGGAACTGAATCTGCTGTGTGTTCTCCCGGGTATTGTGCAGTAATTGCGATCGGGATAGAGAAGCAGCCTGCCTGGTATAGTACTTTCTTTTTTTTACCATATAAATGTGTGAAGAGTCTCGTGGAGCTCAAAAGTAGCCCTGCTGACGTTGAAGGACCCTATCTTGTTTGGAGGTCGTGAGTACTAATTCAGGGTCGCTCTCTGTTGAATTGCCACATTAAATCCAAATGGAATCACTGTACTGCTGACTGTTTAAGCTAATTTTTCTTTTCACTGTGTGAAAGGGCCCCTACCAGCTGCCACGGTTTGGACTAGCCACTAGGGCTTGGGTACCCAGGACAGTAACTGGTAGGATAGGCCTGCAGTACAGAGCCATAGGTAGATAGGTAAAGTGATAAGTTAATTAACCTGATTTCCCTGTCCTTGTTATATCCCCTAAATAAATCAGAGCTGCTTGTTTCAGCAAAGTTATACTGCCTGGTATTTGTCTATGTTAAAGTACTGTACTGTGATTGTTGCACTGTATCTTATTTCACAGGAGGTCCCAGTGCGGAACCAGACCTGGGGTAAGTGTATACTGTGAAGGTAATTCTGATATATTGTGTGGGCCACTAGTGGGAAGAAAGGGGGGTTGCAGTGTCCCAGAGGGCTGTGACCAAGTTAGTTTAACTATTGCAAACCCTGACCTCTGGGTGGAGGCACCCGCCATTGGATCCAGGCCCCTCAACCTGTTAGTGGCAAATCAGGCAGGGGTAGTAGCCCCTGGGATAACGCCATCTAGGGGTTACATTTGTGATGCCATTTCTGTGGCACCGCGCATACCACTGTAGCGGAAACCGCTGAGCAGCTGCCATGCTGGTCACTTCTAAGAGATTTCAGACCGGCACGGCAGCCAATCACTGAGCTACATCAGGCCATGAATACTTAATTAGACTTACGATTATGGACAATACTGCCTACAGTACCTGCAATATGATTGAACTCTATGCTGAAAGTAGCTGGCTCTAGAGGTGTGCGAAAAATAACTTCCGCCAGCAGAATTTCCATAAAAGTTAGATTTTCATTTCCGTGAAAGTGCAGAAATCAAATTAGCAACTTTTTCGGAAATTCCGACTTAAAATAGTGGAATAAATGTATAAATTGCAGATTATTGTATTACACTGTGGAGAAAAAAGTCTGCAGAACTGATAAATGAACTGCAGAATAATTACACGTATTTAGGAATAATTCATTAAACTTCATGTGTATTATTCCGCAGTTCAGCCAAAAAATTCTGCAGAACAGGGTGAAAATCCACCCAACACATTTGGAAGATTCCGATCATGCCAATGGTGGAAGTTTGGAAAATTCACGAAATTTCTGAATTTTCACAAAAAAGGGATCTGCAACTTTAGCCCACCTCTAGCTGGCTCCTTTTCAGATTTAACTTTCACTGTTGGTTTCAAGAGCTCTTTTTTTCCCCAATGCCCTTTATTATGCTTCCTCCAGCAATTCATCGCTGCTCCCCCCAAAAAAATCTTTTCATTATTTCTTCTGACTTTAACAAAAAATCACCTTCATTACTACATATTCATGTATGTAGTAATGAAGATGATTTTTTATTGCATGTGCTGTAGGCAGTATTGTCCATAAATACTGTCCAGTTCTAATGAATGACAAAAGACTTGCGAGTGTGTTAGGAGAGAAACCCTGGGTCACATTCAGAAAAGCAGCTATCTGAAAGATAAGCTTATTCATAGTAAATTTAGTTCAAAATCAGGAGATGACCGACTACCACCCCTTCCCCCAAAGGAATATTAAATCATACATCACATGTGGTACTAGAAATGTTATCTACTGTCTCATTTGTCACTGTGATTTATTGTATGCAGGAAGAGCAACACGAAATGTTAATAAAAGAGTTCAAGAACTTGTGAGAAACATTACCAATAAAGAAAGATACTAGTCATGTAGCTCTAAATTTTCAAAGTGCACACAATCGTGACCCTGATGGGTTAAGATTCATGGGTTTGGAATGTGTTTGCAAAATGTGACACTGACAGTTCTGTCACAGAAAGAATCACTGTGGATATGGTGTTAAGAATCCTTGAAACCAAATGGCTTGAACGACATTTTAGATCTCAAACCGTATTTATGAGTAGAATTTTATAACTGCATGTACTTAATACCGTATATATTTTCTCTTATTTAGACATGCTTTGATTACATTATGTGCTCATCATTGAATTCCTGAAGTTATTACTCCCACTGTGAAGGATGTGGTATCACTGGAGATGCAAAGGAATGAGTCTTGATGGGACATTAGACTGAATAAGAATTGAAGCCAGAAAAATTCCAGTGTGGATTTGGAAGTTTATGTGGACTGTAACAACTGAAAATACAGGTTACTCACCTGTAACAGGAGTTCTAGGAATGGTATATGTTGTTCATCCACACTCATTGGCAGTATCCTTGCCGCTTTAAATCTTGCCGGAAGGTCTTCAAGCTTGCTCCTCCCACCCACCCGGGTGGTATAACTCTGGCTCCGCCCCATGGCGCCAGATCTGGCCGCTGGAAGCTCAGGTTGTGCTTCGAGAGCCGGAGGTCGTCGGTGGTGTGGATGAACAACATATACCATTCCTAGAACTCCTGTTACAGGTGAGTAACCTGTATTTCTAGGACATGGATATATTGTTCATCCACACTCATTGGCAGACTCTAGCAGTTCTCCGGGAGGAGGAGGCAAGACGCACACCCCATATACTTACTTGGGAAAGAGACTGGAGAGCACGAGGCCCCAAAACCAGCATCCCGGCGTGACTCAAGGTCGATGTGGTAGTGGGTAATGAAGGTGTTTGCTGACTTCCAGGTAGCAGCCCTGCAGATTTCCTGGATAGGGCGTCCCTGGAAGCAGCCACCGTTGCAGCAGTATGGCGGGTAGAATGAGCTCTTATCCCTCTGGGAGGCTCCATGCCCGCCAACTTATAGCGAGATCTATGCAGGAGGTTACCCACCCTGCTTATAAATCGCTTAGCTGCAGAGTCTGCCAGATGCGGCTTCAGCGTAGGTGACAAACAGCTGGCGAACCTCTCCCCAATTTCAACCGTCGCTCCTTATAATAGCGGCGCCTTCTAGGAGTCAGAGTATGGAGCCTATATTGAAACCTCGAGGTGTGATTGGGGTAGAACACACGGCGAGTCAACACCTGGTTAGGTGAAACTCCGACACCACCTTCGAAGGAATTTGGGTGGGCGCAGGACAACCTTGTCCCTGTGGAGATACCAGGTAAGGAGACTCGATGGAAGCGCCTGGAGCCTCCCATCCTTCTGGCTGACGTGATAGCCACCAAGAAGGCGGTCTTCCACGACAGGTGAGAGGACACACCTGTGCATAGAGTTGAATAGCTTGCCCATGAGCTTTCCAGTACCAGCAGTAGATCCACGGAGGTGGGGTTCCCGCACTGGAGGGAAATGTGATCAGGCCTTTGAAAAGCGCCAGACCACCTTCTCCCATGCCACCGACTGCTTCCCGGCCCGCCGCCTGGTAAGCAGAGATGGCTGCCAGGTGCACCTTAGGGTCGCCGACCTAGCCTTGACTAGAAAGGACCATAAATAGTCCAAGATGCTTGCCAAGGAACAGGAGGAAGGGTCAAGCCCTTGCCCTGACACCAAATGGAAAACCTTTTCCATTTGAAGGCATAGCATTTTCTGGTCGACTCTTCAGGACGCCTCAACTACATTGAGGACCTGTCGGAAAGACCCAAGGCCTGGAACTCTAGCCGCTCAGGAACCAGGCCGTCAGGTGCAGGGATTGAAGGTCCGGATGGAACACCTTCCCTGATTGACTGAGAGCAGGTCCGGCGAGCTGGAAGCTGCCGGAGTCCTGGAGCTGAGACTGAGGAGATCTGGGTACCAGAACTGGCGAGGCCAGTCTGGGAGCTATCAGAATCACCTGCGCCTTGTCCTCCTCGCCTTGAGCACCTTGTGGATCAAGGGAAATGGAAAAGGCGTAAAGAGGCCGGGGTCCATTGCCTCGAAGGCATCCCCTGCAGCGAGCCCTGCTGAGGCGGGCATGGAACAGACTCAGCTTGCGTTCTCCATGAGGCAAACAGGTCCACCTGAGGTGTGCCCCAAGGGAGAACAGATGCTGTACTACCTCCGGCAGGAGAGACCACTCGTGGGATGCAACCCCTATCCGGCTCAGGGCATCGGCCAGGGTGTTGGAGGCTCCTGCGTGTGAATGGCTAGGAGATCCGCCTCCAGGCTGCATACGAGTGACCAAATGCGGACAGCTTCCTTGCATAGAAGCATGGGCGCGTCCCGCCTGGCGGTTTAGATAGTACATGGTGGTGGTATTGTCCGTCTGGACTGGGACCACTTGACCCGGAGGAGCGGAGCAAAGGCGGTGAGAGCTAGGCGGACAGCTCGGAGCTCCCAGCAGGTTGATGTGGCATCGGGACTCCACAGCGAGGACCAGAGGCCATGAGCCGATGTTCCCCAGATGGGCACCCCAACCCATCAGAGAGGCATCGGTCGACAGAGAGACCGTCGGCTCGGGGCGGACGAACGGGATGCCCTCCTGCAAATGATCTGGAACGGTCCACCACTGGAGAGCGTTCCACATCCCCTGTGTCACCGACTCAAGCTGGTCCAAGGGATCGCAGCGTTGTGACCACTGGCTGGCCAGTCCCCACTGAAGGGGACGCATGTTCCAGCGGGCCCAACGGACCACGCTGGTACAGGCCGCCATGAGACCCAGGAGGCGCAGGAAGTCCCGGGCAGGGCGCAATTGCCCAACCAGAAATGATCGGGCAAAGGAGGAAAGAACCTCGGCCCTGTCCGCCGGGAGCCGCGCTCTGGCTCGAAGAGAGTCGAGCTGCGCCCCGATGAATAGAATCACCTGCTTCGGCTCGAGTTCCGACTTGGCCTCGTTGATAAGGAGGCCCAGTTGAGAGCAGACCTGGAGGGCCAGATCTCTGGACCACTCCGCCTCCTTCCTGGAGGGAGCTGCTATCAGCCAGTCGTCCAGGTAAGGGTACACCCGGACCCCTCGGCGCCGCAGGAATGCTGTCACCACTGCCATGCATTTGGTGAAGACCCTGGGAGCTGGAGACAAGCCGAAGGGCATGGCTTGGAACTCGAAGAGAGATCCTTCCGCTCGGAAGCGAAGGAATCTCTGGTGAGACGGACGGATAGGGACGGAAAACGCGGCCCTGCAAGTCCAGAGAGCAGAACCACACGCTCCAAGGATGGTATTATCTGAGCCAGAGTGACCATCCTGAAGGTTCGAGACCTTAGGGAACTTGTTTAGGTCGTAGGTCGAGAATGGGGCGCCAGCCCCCGTCCGCTTCGGAACCAGGAAGTACCTGGACACAAACCCTGGGTCTGAAGGAGGGTCCACCACCTCTCTTACCACCTCCTTCTGGAGGAGGAGGCGATGTCGGCTCGGCAGGCCGCCAGTGAGCTGGGATCCCAAGCCCCGAGGCGGCGGCTCTGAAGGGTGGTGCCTGCTCGAATTCCAGAGGCAGGCCTCTTCCCACCACCTCAAGACCCACCTGTCCGGTGGTAACAGCGGACCAAGTGGGCAAGTGCGAGCCGTCCCCACGGACCAGGAAGTAAGGTGGCGGGGATGGGGGCGACACCCCTCAGCCCGTCACTGGGCAGGCTTGGAGGAGGGACCGGCCGAGGGACCTCCTGGGCCCTTTCCTCCCTGCCTCCTGTTAGAGGAAGCCGGCGGCTTGGGTTTGGGATGCCAAGGCCGAGCCTGCTGGCCCTGACGTTGCTGGGCCGGGCGCGCCGGGGGCACAGAAGGACGAAAGGGCTTAGGCTGTGGTTTGCGGCCTTTGTCCTTCTGAGCGGAAGGGACCGAGTCCAAGGTGGCATTGGACTTCTCGATCCTCTGCAGGTGACCTTCCACCCCAGGGCCGAAGAGGTCAGTCCCAAAAAAGGGAACATCCGCCAACTTGTGCTGGGTATCCGAGTAAAGGGGATATCCTCAGCCAATCCCCTGACGCATAGCCACTGCAGCCGCCACCGATCTGGCACATGAGTCCCCTATATCCAAAGCAGTCTGGAGCTGCTGTTTGGCCACTGCCCTGCCCTGGTCCCGCACCTGCTTAACCGTAGTCTGCAGATCGGCGGGAAGATGAGGATGACCTCATCCAGGGAGCCCAACAGGGCATGAGAAAAATGTGCCATGAGGGCGGCGAACTGGCCTGAAGGCCGAGAGGGCCGCAGCGTAGACTTTTCGCCGACATAGTCCAATTTCTTGGACTCCTTGTCAGGAGGTTTGTCCACATCCTGGCGTTGCGGCGCGCGGCGGCATGTCGGTAACCAACCCTCAGCAGAGGGTGTTCAGAAAACCGGACAAGGAACGGTAGGACCGATACTTCCTGGCCATCCTGGCCAAGGCGCAGGGCAGGAAGCAGGCGCTGCCAAAGTTCCAGTGCCGGACCCACTATGGCCTCGGCCACGGAAAGGCCTCCGTCGGAGAATCCTCGGTCCAGAATCTCCGTGAGGGGATACCTGGCCCGTTTGGAAGCGGGTTCAGCTCCATCCCGGTAGACTCCGAGATGAGCAAGCAGTCCTAGGAAGGACGACGGGCTATCGTCCATTGACTGACCTCTCCGAAGACTCCAAGTCCAGTCGCTTGGAGAAGAAGGAGAATCATCTTCGGACTCGAAGAGTCCTCAAGAGCTGCCTCTGGCCTGAGCCACCCTTCACCTGCCGAGGTCGGTCGGGAGTGAGGGGTAACTGACAACCGATGGGGTAAACCCTTATGGGCAAGAGAATCCTTGGTCGGAGCCCCAGTGGTGGCTGTGGGCGGAGGTTCCACCGAATCGGTGGAGCAGCTGGTTTTGGCCGAACAACCGCCTGGGTAAGGCCTCGGACAAGTCGAGGTTGTGTCGGCCGTTCGGTGACAGCACTTAATGGCGGGAAGGCGCGGAGTCGGCTTATTCCCGGCCAGGAGGAGCTGTTGCAACATAAGGTCCTCGTACCGTCGGCGTAATTTACGCCGAAGCTCCTCATCCGAGGAGGAGGACGAGGACGAGCGGCGACGCCGCTTTACCGCGTGCCGACCGAGACCGCCATATCGGTGGGAACGGGCTGGACCGCTAAGAGGTCCGAGACCGAGACCGAGAGTCCCGGAATTTCCGGGTCGGTGCGGAGGTGTCGGCCGGAACCGCACTCCTTGGCTCGGAAGGTCCATCCGAGGGCTCCGGAACCGGAGGCACAGGCGAGCCCAGGGATCCTCAACTCCTCCCGGGGAACCGGGAGGGAATCTCGGCTGCTAAAGGCGACAGCCATCCAATGGGTGAGAAAATCTCGACTTCATCAGTGGGAGTCCGGTCAACTGACCTGGCGGGGACACCGTGAGGCCAGTGGCGAAGCCGATGCGGGCCGAAAGCCGGACGGACGACGGCCGGGGAAGGGACCTTTCCGCTCCCAAGAGCGTCGACGGAGGACTACCCTTGTCCTCTTTTGGACCGAGAATAAGGTCCAGCAGGCATGAGCCCTTCTCCTTTAGTGGAAGGGACAGACAAAGCTCCTAAAAGAAGCCGTGTAGGAAGAACCCAGAAGGCGGGATAAATGCAGCGGCGAGGAAGATACGACCCGCGCCGCCTCCTCTCGAGCGACCATCCGCCGACTGATCACGGCAGCCGCCGCCATGGACACCGCCGACCGGGCCTCCTTGGACTTCACCGGAGGGAAACGCTTCTCGGGACGGCCCAGTTGCAATCGGGCAGCACGGTCTTCGAGGACGTAGGCCGAGAAAGATGAGCACAGGTCGCAAGCCTGCGGGTCGTGCTCAAGGCCTAAGCAGTAGACACACGTGGAGTGTGGATCCGTCCGAGACATCTTCTGCCCGCATGGGCATCTCCGAAATCCGGGAGTCGATTTGTCCATCGCAGCCGCGAGGGATCGAAGACTGAAGTCTTTTGCAAATTTTTATTTTTAAATCCGCAAACGGAGAAATAGGAACCAGTCGCAAACGCAGAGCGTTAAGGAGGGAACCTGAGCTTCCAAGCGGTAAGGAAGATCTGGCGTCATGGGGCGGAGCCGAGAGTTATACCACCCGGGTGGGTGGGAGGAGCAAGCTTGAAGACCTTCCGGCAAGATTTAAAGCGGCAAGGATACTGCCAATGAGTGTGGATGAACAACATATCCATGTCCCTAGAATAATAGTTCCCCTCTACTCCTCGTTTGGACTTGAGGAGCTGGGGGAGGAGGGATGGTACCCCCTGCCGTGCTGGTCCTGAGTGCTTCTCATATTGGCTTGACACTGCATACTGAACACTTGGGTATCAGGGGTGGTCCCCACGGTACAGCAATGGTGGAGTCTGGCCATTCAGACTTCGGCAATGGAAAGACTCTCTCATGTCTTGAAAGGGAGAGGTGAGCGCTTTTATAACAGATGGGAGCCCTTCCTTTCTTCATTAACACTTGGGGAGACACAGATTCTATGTGAGGGATGGTACTGATGGAAGGGGAGACTAAAGAAGAGGTGAATACCTGACTATTAGAGGCTTTCCTCTGGGCAACTCCGGGGGCCAGAGACATGACAGCTGATGTTACCTTGATCACTGAAGGGTAGGGACAGTCTATTATGCCTCCCATACACACTAGACCAAAAAGTAGTAGATGCTATACCTTACATGGAATGTTACATGTATGTTAGAGAATGTGATCTAAATGTATTTTTATATGTAATGGACTGTACCCAATTGTATAGTTTGATGAATTTGTTACATATGTGCTGTATGTTGTGTCTGTCTATACTAAAACTTCAATAAAAAGGGCATGCAAAAAAAAAAAAAGAAATGGTTCCATTTTCAAGAAATTATTCCTACTAGTAACAGATTTACACAGTTAGACATAATATTTGTATGTTTACTACATAGGCATAATTTATGAAGTGGTTAAATATTTAGGGCAGGATTCACAAAGGGGATGCGCCGGCGCATTCCCAACTTGCACGATTCTGGCGGGGGGTGATGAACTATCGACAGAGATGCACCGCTTCATCCATAACAATGATACGCGCATCTGGAGGGGCTGCAATCGGGGTGCCCCCATGCATATAGAGCACAGCCCAATTTGGACGCACATCCCTCGGGGCAAGTCCAGAGATGCGCCTCCCAAAGATAAGTCTAAAGAGAGTAAACTTATGTGGACTGTCACCCACAGGCAGACTGCTGTACCGCAGACAGCAGCATGGCAGCCTGCCCACCCTGGCAGTCCAGAATGCCCCCCCCCCGCACATCTCTAGTATAATACCATTTCCTGCAGCAAGACAGGTGTCAGGATAGACCCCCCATCTCCGGTAAATCATCGCTCCCTGTGGCAAGTAAAGGCGTCAGGATAGACCCCCTCCTGCCCACATATCCAGTAAACAGATGCTGCCTGCGGCAAATACAGTGCAAGTACTGAACCCCCACTCCCGAGCCAAGCAGCACCTGCGCGGTAGTCCACAGGACTCCCCGTAGCTTGGCAGACATCCCACCACCCCACCACTCTGGCACCCCTACCAACCCCATTCCCCATCACCATTCCCCGTCGTGGCGGTGCAACCAACCTCATACCGCCACGGCTCTGCCAACAGAGCTACTGTACAGTCTGCAGCCCATTGGTGGACCCTGTTTACCAATGGAATTGCAGTGTGCACTGTACACTGTCATTCACAGAGTTGTGAATGACAGTGTATAATACACACTGCAAGCCCATTAGTCGACAGAGTCCACCAATGGGATGCAGGCTGTATAGCAGCGGTCAGTCGCAGACAGCTCTGTTGGTGGGCAGTCATGGCGGTATGAGGGTGGGTTGCGCTGCCAGCTGATGGGGGAAATGCAGGGACAGGGAGAGAGGGGTTGGTAGAGGATGCCCGAGTGGTTGGGGTGGTGGGATGTCTGCCAAGCTATGGCTATGCCAAGCAGGTGCATTTGGCTCGGTGAGGGCGGGGGGGCGTTCAGTACTCTGCACTGTATTGCTGCAGCAGCAGCTGCTTACCGGAGATGTGGGCAGGGAGTGGGAACTATCCTGACGCCTTTTCTTGTTGCAGGGAGCAGCGATTTACTGGAGATGTTGGCGGGGGGGCACACTGGAATGTCAGGAAATCGTCCAGGTGCGTGTGGGATGCAGTCGCCTGGGGAGGGCAGGGGTGCCTCCGGACTGGATGGCGCTATCACTGTGGACCTCAGCCATTGCAGGGCGCCCGGCGCATTCAGCTGGGCACATCCCTGCATGGCGCATACAACTGGGGCCATAATGACATGCTAATGGCCCCATTGTGGCTTGCATGCCTAATGGCCCCATTTGCATATTATTGTCTCTGAATGGCGAGTCTGGGTGTAGTGCATTATGAGATGCGCTGCCCCACTGGTTTCCCAGCCCAACAAGGGGGTTGTGCAAGCACATCCAGTGCTGGGAGCAACTGTGGTATTCACAGAAGGGATGCGCTGGGGCATTCCCCAGTGCATCTTCTGTGAATACCACAGTTGGCGCTCGGCGTATCAAATTTGCGCCAAGGCATCCGAGATGCACCGAGCGCAACTCCTTTGTGAATCCTGCCCCCAATGTTTTTACTGTAGATTAAGTATTGTGCAATTGATTGTATTTATGAAGTTTAAGATGTGTGAAAATAGAGACAGTGCTGTTTATGACTCCCAATGGAGCTGTTTTTTGAGATTTTTTTCTTTAAAGTAGTATTTTAAAGGTATCATTTATTTTCGGCATCGATGTAAATTAATACATAGGCTTGGTTAATATTCTCTTTTGCATACAATTATGTCATGCAGTAGTTAAGTATAGTAATGATTTTTTCCTGTGTGATGCCATTAACAGCAGCACATTATTTTAAATTGTATATGTTGGGGCAGTTTGTCATTACCATTTTCTGTGTTTTCTTCTATCTTGTGCTTCCATTAGAGTGATGAAATTCTCACGAGTAACTCATTAAGATTTTAACTTATAACTAATTTACATGTTCAATCAAGGGTATTTAAACTGAGTTTGAGTGTTGTAACCATGCCCCCTTAGGAAGCCATTGAGGCGAGGCACAAGGGTTTTGGTGGCTAGCAGTGTTGGACTGCAGTAGGTTCTGTTTGTGTATATTTTTATGTGAACTAAGTGCAATAAATAATGTTGCTTGAATCTGAAATATTTTGAAGAGTCATTTATTCAGTCACATTCAATAAAAAAATCTTTAGCAGACTACCCGTGTGCTCCCTTCGATTTGTGTACGCACAAAGGAATTTGTTGTAATTTGGACCCTAGCCTGGATCAGTTTAGGTGAGCGCCCCCCCCCCTCCGTCTTTTCTTTGAGTGCAATCCTTTCTCCTGTATTCTGAAGTTGGTTAGAACCAAATCAGGGGTATCTGGACTCTGTAATGGGAAGGGGGGTGGCAATTTTCGGCAAAGCCAGCTATGAATGTGGCCCTATATTGCGATATGAATATGGAATTTGATCCTAGGGAGCAGAGAGGAATTGGTGGGCTGTTCCAGTGACTAGGCGCAGCAGTGGAGAAAGCATTTTGTCCCATACAGATGGCAAATTTAACAAGTCAGCAGTTCTAGCATATAGTGCTGCATACCTCCATCGCAATAACTAAAGGCAAGAAATGGGACGGGATTTTGGCAGGAGTGTGGTATGTTGGGGGTCACTCCGAACATATCTCAGAGCACTACTTTTTCCCCTGCTGAGGGAAAGAAACAACCACCTCATGTATTTTTCTCTTCATTCTAATTATGCCCCCTTTCCAACACTGGCACCTGAGCCCCCTCATTGCCACTTACTACAGCTCTTCCCCTGGACCGACATGGTGCCTTGGACAGCCCCTCACGCGGGGTCAAGTATAGGGGCAATCCTTGAAAGGAGTCTCTTGTGATCCTTCCTAGGTTAGCAGGGTCAGAGCTGAGGGAGCCAGATATACTAAGGCTGCACACCCCTGTGCCAGGGCCTGTATTTCTATTTTTCTCCATCCCCCATCTCAAGGTGGCATGCGGAACGATCCCATGATGTGTGCATGCAGAATATGTCAGCATGTTTGTGTCCACATCTGCCTCATCCAAAGTCTGTTCACCAGCTGCACTGCCACCTCTGGTCACACTTGTTACCTCATTTGCATTTCATTTTCTCTGTCTTTCCCCACATTTAATGTTTACCATGGAATACAAGAATTCAAAATTGTTTGCAAGTCTACTAGTAGAATGTTTATTTCACAACACCACCCCCACCAAAAAAAAAAAGCCTTATGTAGAGCTAGAGACTCTATCTCTGACATGGTAAGCAGCAGAGATTTCCCTTGAAAGCAGGTATGATAAGAGAGGTATGTTTTAGGGTCAGCAAAGGAATACTAGTAATGAAAACTATGAGCAGTAATTCATTTTATTAATCTGTGTATGTGTGTAAGGAGAGGGTGAAGCTTAGGGAAAAGTACAGTTACGTTAAGAACTTACCATAACAGTAGATCTTCAAAAGAATCTCTTTCATCAGGCCACACCTATGAAACTATAGCCATCAGGCACCACGACCACACAGAAACTTTTTTGCTAGCAGTCTACTACAGGCTGCCTGTGATGACGTCAGACATCGATGTCCTACACTGTATAAATATGGGCAGTCTTGCGCTCTCCTCAGTTCCTCACCAGAGAGCATACTCAGAGGACCTCCTCCTGGGGAGCTGAGAGAGAGAGAGAGAGAGAGAGCAGGAGGTTCCCGCTACCAGACAAGGTAGAAAAACAAAAGGTATACCATCCTGGAAAGAGGGGCAGGAGCGAAGAAGCTCTGAGTCAAAGGGAGACAGAGGGTAGTATGGCATGGCCTGATGAAAGAGATTCTCTCAACGATAAAGTGTCATGGTAAGTTCTTATGTAACTGTACTATCTTCTTCGAGAATATCTCTTATCAGGCTACACCTATGGAATGAGTCCCAAGCAGTTCTGACTGAGACAGTCTGGGTGGCTGGAGGCTACAGGCCTAAGACAGGAAGCCTTGAAGCACAGCCAGGCTGAAGCCTACCCTTCCTCTAGAGGTAATGTCCAGACTGTAGTGTTTAGTGCAAGTGTGGACAGTACTCAAGGGTAGAAGCAGTACACATTTCTGCAGCTGACTAGTTCCTGAAATCAGCAACAGAAGTGGCCATGCCTCTGGTTGAATGGCCATGAACAACATCAGGAAGTTCCTTGCCATACTTCTTACAACAAAAAGTAATACAGTTTGCCAACCATTTGGACAGACTTTGTTTAGAGACCAGCACACCCCTCTTTCCCAGGGGTAAAGGAAGCAAATAGCTGTGAGGACTTCCTACAGTCCTTCGTGCAATTAACATAATATCTGAGTATTCTATGTACATCTAAGGTCTGGAGCAATTCTTCCCCTGGACTGGCATGCTCCGGAAAATAAACTGGCAGGTGGATGGTTTGATTTAGAGCATCTCAGACACCACCTTTGGAAGAAACTTAGGGTTGGTATGTAAAGATACCCTGTCTTTGTGGAAAATCAAATAAGGAGGCTTGTACAAAAGAGCCTGAAGCTCGGAAATCCTTCAAGAGGAAGTAATGGCAACTAAAAATAACACTTTCCACAAAAGGAAGCGCGAGTCACAAGTCGCGGCTGGCTCAAAAGGAGCCAAAGTGAGTTTCTGGAGTACAAAATTCATGTCCCAAGCTGGGACTGGACTACGGATGGGAGGCTTCAAGTGCACAATGCCTCACAAGAACATACAGGCTACCTCTAGCTGAGCCACTGTATGGCCATCAATAGGCACATGGAAAGCTGAAATAGCAGCCATGTGCACTTTGACAGAAGAGTATTGTAGTCCTGCATCTGACAAGGACAATAAATACTCCAGAATCTGGTTCATTGGACAAGAGAAGGAATCCAACTGATGAGAAGTGACCCACAAAGCAAACTGCTTCAACTTCATGGAACAAGTGGCTCTGGTAGATGGTTTTCTGGGCAGCCACCAGGACATTAGCCACTTTTGGGGACACTCTAAATCTTGCAATGGCTATGTCTTCAGGAGACAGGCATGGAGATGGAGGGACTTGAAGCCCAAACAAACTAGGGTGCCCTGTTCCTGTGATAGCAAGCCCTTGCACAGGGGCAGGGGCACTGGGGACTCCACTGCTAACTGTTGTAGCCAGGGAAAACCATATCTAACGAGGCCAGAAGGGAGCCACCAGGATTACGGTAGCTCCCTCCATTTGGAGCTTGATTAGCCCCTTCTGAACCAGAGGAAGGGAAGGGAAAGCATAAAGGAATCCCCCTTTCCAAGAGTGGGACAATGCATCTCACCAGAAAATTCCAAGCCCTGGATCGAGCAAGCAGAAAAGCGTCAGTTTTCCATTGAGTAGGGATGCAAAAAGATCCACCTTTGGATGACCCCACCTGTTGAACAGGTCCTCTACTACCTAAGTCAGCAGCTCCAACTTCTGCATTCGAGACTGCGACTGGATTAGCCTATCTGCCAGGACGTTTTGGACAGCAGAAACACCTGGAACATGGACGGCTGACAGTTCTAGACTGTGTTCTAGAGCCTAGTACCAGACCCTCATCACTTCCCTACGTAGAGGGTACAGATGGATCCCCCTCTGCTTGTTTATACAGTGTATTACACTAATGTTGTCCATCTGCACCAGCAGATGGCCTGGGGACAGATGGTTTTTGGAAGGGTTGAAGAGCATACAGAACAGCCCTCATCTCTAGGACGTTTATTTGGAGGGAAGTCCCCACTTTAGTCCATGTTCCTTGTGTCTGATGAGGTCCCAGATGTACTCCCCAGCCTAGCCTTATGTTAAAATAGGTTAGATTAAATGGCTATTACTCACAGGAAGGCACAATGCTAAGTGGAGCACTGCAGGGGTAAGCACTAGTTCCAATATTATTCAAATACTGATGGGCATGGGAATGGAAATTAACTGCTGGTTTCAAACCTTTATAGATGATAAAAAATTCCTAGGAGTAGCCAAAAAATAAACACACAAATAGGGGTTATAATATGCAATACAAACGATGCTTTCAGGACAAATAGAAGGCAATACTTTTTTACCTGAAGAATAATAAGCTATGGGATAGCCTGACAGCATCCATTACAACAAGCAAAAGTAAATCAGAGTTCAAGATGAAAACTGATAATTTAATACTAGAGAGAGGTGGCTTGCATTTCTAGCATTAAAATAATGGGTGCAGTCCCATGGGCACCTTAGCCTACTTTTGCCCAAAGAAAGTACAGTTAATTACCGTAACAGTAGCCCTTCAAGAGAATCTCCTCCATTGAGCCACATCATGGAACTGTAAGCCATTGGTAGAAACCTTTGTTAGCTGGGGCCGTCCATGCCGACGTGCGCTATTGCCATCTATAGAATGTGGGCAGCCCTTATCATACTTCAGTTCCCTGCTGGAGATAAGCTCAGAGGAGCATCGGATCAGCAGGGACTGAGACAACTAGTACCAAAACCAGGCGCACATGAGAAAGGATATGGAACCTGAGCTAAACAAAGGATATGGAACCTGAGATAAATTATGCACTAATTAGGCAAAGGAAGGAGATTGTATGTAAAACCATGGAATGTTTGGTTAAAAATAAAACAGAGGAAGAGTTGGAGTCATTAGGCTTCGCGGATGCCTACCAACACGGATTTACTTCAGGACGTCTGTGTAATACTAACTTGCTCTCTTTTTGTAATAAGATGGGAGCCAGTCTGGACAACAAAGTACCTGTGGATGTCACACTGCTAAATTTTTGTAAAGCATTCAACAAGGTACCACACTATGAGTTAATTAATTAACTAAAAAGAAACTGGTTTGAGTTCCACTCTGATCACTTGGGTACAAAACTGGCTGACCAATAGATTCCAAAGGGTCACAGTACGCGGCCATTACTCCACTACAGGGCTACCTACTAACGGGGTACCTCAGACCCACTTTATTTAATCTGTTTATAAATGATACTAAGCTAGGGGGTGACGTTGATAACTCTGTAAAACATTTATCTCTAGCTAAAGATCTACAGAGTGTCGAATAATGGACTACTAATGACAAAATGCAACTTAACATTGATAAGTGCATGGTGACCCATCTGGGGAGAAATAATCCAAGATATACTTATATACTAAATAATACAACATTAAAATCCTTAACCAAAAAAAAAAAAGACCATGGGGTAACCATTAATGATACTCTGTCATCCTCAGACCACGTAAAAAATATCTCAGACTACAAATATGCTGTTAAACATCAAATGCTCCTTTGTTAATAAATCTGAACAGATCCACGCCAGACTACCTACCACTTATCTTTCTGTTCTTGCACTTACGACAATGTCAAATCCTTGACTGCCTACCCACCTTTTCCCAACCCCTTGCTCCACTTATGCCACCCCAGGATGTTTTTTATTTGTATTTGTGTCTTGCTATATATACACACCCATACTGTTAACTCTGCATTGATATTTGCCACTGTGCTAGTCTATACACATGTACTGTCTTTTGCTGCTAAGTTACCTCCTGACCTGTATAATATTTTACCTCTGCTTACTTCTATGCTAACATCCTGACCCTGTATTGTATCTTGCCACTGTTTTGCTTGCAGCCATTGCTGACGAGGAGCCTTTGTAAAAGAACCCTTGGTTCAAAGGTATTTGTAATCCTAGTAATAAATACATAAATAAAATAAAATCATTATCCCATTATATTGTACCTACATTAGGCCCCAGCTGGAATTTTGCTCCCCTTTTTGGAACCCATATCTTAAACAAGATATACACCTATTAGAACAGGTTCAACATAGGGCTACAAAGATGATTCCAAATATTAGCAATTTACCTTATCAAGAAAGATTATTGAAAACTGGTGCCAGGATTTTCAAACTGCGCCCAGAATGGGCACAAGTGCTTGCAGCGTAAACCTGTTATATTCAAATGAGATGTGCTACTGCGTATCCCATCTGAATATAGCAAAAGATGCGAGCAGCGCAAATGGGGTCCGCCGAAGATGCACCGGCGCATCCCCCTGTGTGGTCTGAATACCTGCAATGGGGATGTGCAGCGCATCCTCGGGATGCGCCAAGCACAAATTCTAGATATTCACATAGACAAATGCAAATGGGGCCATTATGCATGCAAGGCGCAAATGGGTCCATTTGCATGTCATTATGGCCCCATTTGCATGTCTAGGGCATGAAAGCCTACAGTACACACTGCAAGCCCATTGGTCAACAGTGTTGACCAATGGTATTGCGGTGCTTACTGTAAGCTGTCATTCAGTGACAGCTCAGTTGGCAGACAGCCATGGAGGTGTGCAGGTGGGTTTTGCTGCCCCCCCCCGATGTCAGTGGCCATGCTGGGACGGGGGGAGCGGGGTGAGGTGTGGGAGCCTCAGTGGGTGGGGGAGTCCACTGGACTACCAAGGAAATATTGGGTTGTGTGTCATGCTATGATCGGGGCTGGGAGGGGGGTACCACTAGACTATCAGGGACTTTCAATTTATTTTTATTATGCGGACGAGGTTCGGGAAGGGGGGGCACTAGATTACCAGGGTAGTTTGGAGTAGGGTTCTTCTATGGATGGAGTTTGGGAAGGGGGGAACTAGACTACCAGGGATGTGAGGGGTACAACTGTTGATTTTACGATTGTGGCTTTTGGGGGGTAGCCACCCAGTGGCTGGGTGGCTACAACTTAGGCATGATTTTTCCATGCCTAACTTTGCGCGGCACATCTCCCGGCTGAATATGGAGATGTGCCACATATGCAGGGGAATGCCCACTCCAGATGCACCGCATACATTATCTTTGCATGGCGGTGCATCCGGAGTTGCACGATGCATCACCCCCATTTGAATATGGCCCAGGGGCGCAATTTGGAGATGCGCCGGAGCAACTCAGTTGCTCCGGGTGCATCTCCTTTGAATATACAGGCCTAGATTAGCTAGACCTGAATGCAGAAGATCAAGGGGGGGCGGCCTATTATTGCTTTTTTTGATCTTGCAGAGTACAGATTTAATGTGTCAGTGTGGAATTCAATTTACAAAAAGGGAAAAAAAACCACAAGGAGACATTGTCGACAACTTGTGATTTCAAAGGTATTAACTAATAAAAGGGAAAACTGTTTCAATATAAGGGCATGTAAGGCCTGGAATAAACTGACGCAAGAAATCACTGAAGCTAGTGAATTTGCAAATTTTAAATATCCGTTAAGACAAACATCTCAATTTGCAGATAGGTATACACTGATAATCCACCCACACAGTTGTGGGAGACATTCCAGATAGGCATATGCCTTCTTATGTCTTTACAAACTTAAAAAACAGTGTACAAAAGCAGCCAAGACACCACCTTATAAGAGAAGGGGAAGGTGGGAGAGTGAGCTATGGCTGATAGGAGAAAATTCTCCTGAAGATTACTGGTATGGTTAGTAACAATTCTTACTTCTTCAGGGACATGTTCCATTGAGTCACATCATGGAAAGAGTCCCAAGCAGTACCAAAGCACTGTGGGAGGTAGGAAGAATCAAATGACCCTAAGACAGGAGGCCTTGCAAAACCACTAAGTCCAAAGCTGACACATCTATGAGAGATGATGTCCAGACTGTAGTGTTTAGTGAACATGTGAACAATACTCTGCCGTCACTGTCTATGGTTCTATGTTACTCCAGATGGCAGCAGCACAGATGTCAGCAGTGGATACACTGTGAAAACAGGTAATGGAAGTGGCAATACCACACATGGAGAGGGCACTAACAGGATCGAGAATCTGCTTACCGTGCTTCTTATATCAGAAAGTAATGCAAGATGCAAACCATTTGGAAAGGCATTGCTTAGAAGCAGGGGTGCCCACCATCCAGGGGATGAAAGACACAAATAGTTGAGAGGATTTTCTACAATCCTTAGTACGATAAAGGTACCAATGCAGAGTTCTGCGGACATCAAGTGTACTGAGTCGACATTCTCCACTATCCATGGAAGTCAGAGTAAACAAGAAGGTCAACTGCCTGATTCAGTGTATGATTAGAAACCACCTTCAGCAAAAAATGAGGGTGGTCCATAAGGTGACCTGATCCTTGTAGAAAAAAGATAATGGGGCTTTGTAACTAGTACTTGTAATTCTTACATTCTTCTTGCAGAAGTAATGGCTACAACAAACGGTGTCTTCCAAGAGAGGAAGTGCATCTCCCAGGTAGTGGCAGGTTCAAAAGGAGGTGCTGTAAGGGTCCTTAGATCCATGTTAAGGTTTACTGGCACCAAGTCATGGGCCTGGGGATAAAGGAACAATATCCATTTAATGAATGTGAGGGACACCTTGAGTTAGGCAACCATTTTACCAGCAGTGCGAGCATGAAAAGCCAAAATGTTTTGTGCACTGTCCTTGTAAGTCTGACTTTACCACAACTACAGAAACAAAACTGCAGTTCCTTTCCTTTCAGCAGTGGCTTAAACATTTAAATAGAAAACACAAAAGGAGAATGAAGCAGTAGGGTTCTACGGCGAAATTCAATGGCATTCTTCACAGAAGTCTGATCAGCAGATGACAATGGAAGAAATAATTGAAGCATGACGGGGCTATTCAAGTTATATAGGTGGCAACAATGCATGTCAATGTGGATGGCCCAGTCACATGTCCTTTCCCGTGGGGTCGAGATTCTCTGAGTCACAGTGAATCCCTCTTGTGACGGGGGGTTGAGGTCAGGGATGCCCTTCCTCAGTCCATTAAGTACGCTCACTGTTTCATAACTGAACATATGCCAGAGGATCCTAGGGCACCCTCTCTCCGTGCAGTGGGCACAAATACAGCCTCGGTACAAGCCGGAAGGTCTAAGAGGACACAGGTTGCAGGTCAGAATGGATACAGCTAGAAACAATAAGAGGCATTTTGCTTACTTAAATAGGACAGGGAGACTATGGAATACGCTACCGGAAATTGTGGTAAATACAGAATCAGATATTCACTTTAAAAACTTACTGGATAATTGAATCATGACTTCAAAAATTAAATAGGCCCACATTTGTGGGGAATGGTTAATATGGTCGATAAGCCTTCTTCCGTTCTACTACCTAGTATGAGAACCTAGTATGAGTCTGTGTTCCTGGGTAGAACCCTCTCGGCCACTGCACACGAACCAGAAAGCCGCAGGCGTGTATAGGCTTTGGGGGGGCCCTAAACACCCTAATTATGTGTCATCCCCCAGAAATGTGGAGCTCAGTTCAAACCCCCACAGGCTTCTCCTGAGACCCTTCATATTTCCTCCCCTCCTTTCGTCATGAAGTCCCTAGTGATACTTCACTTTGGTAGTGTTTGGCCTTAAAACAGTCACACAGGCGTGGTATAGTTTGAACAACTTTTCCCAAGGCAGCACACACACAAACGACATAGGCAGAATTATTTTGAAATAAGCCGAAGGCTTTACTAATTAAATTAATAAAAACAGTAAATAATATAAAGACAAATAATGTTAGACGGTTACAGGATATTGAAAATAAAATGAAAAACATACATAAAAACCTACACTTTACAACTCTGAGATTAAAATTCTACCTTGAGTCCTTAGTTGCTTAATTTTGAAGTGCAAAGTGTTCTTTCTTGGAAGTAGCAGTTGAAGTCGGTTCTAAGGACCTAGGAGAAATTTGTCTCTGCTCTCCAAGCAGACAGGCAAGGTCCCCAATTGAAGCAACAGCTAAAAGCTTCAGGCTTCAAGTAAAAAGGCTAAAAAAGGCTAAAGGTTAAAAAGGCTCAGATACCCCTCTGCATTTTGGGGGGAATCCAGCCTCCCTCCTGGGAGATGGTTGTAAGTAAGCTACACTCAGTACAGTCATTTACTTAAATGGTAGCCCATTCAGCTGTAACAAGATTATGTTAGTGTGGACCTCTCAAAACAAAGTGGATCCAGATATCTAGGCTCCTCATGAGGTCCTGCCCTTTTTCCCAAGCAAGGAGGAGCCCTCACTCTTGCTACTGAAGTAAGTTTACCAGCCAGTTCTTGTTTCTGGCTTGATTTTTTTGGACTATTTATGGACTTCTTTGAAATCTTTGGATATGCTGTTTGGAGTGCTTAATTTGCTTTGGTGCACATATGAAGAATAGAGTTTTTTTGCATGAAATATTAGAAGCAAGCACTGATTCTTGTTAGTGGAGTAGCACATTGTGTTTTCTGTTTTAGTAGGTGCCAGTTCCAACAAACAAATACTCAACTATTCTTTTGCCTCCTTCTATAAAATGATTTAATTAACTCTAGCCCCTGGCTAGTGGCGATCAGATTCTCTGCCCAGTAACAAGAATTACAACATCATTCCACAGGGCCCATGTACTTGTACCCATAATCCCTTGCACTGGCCACCATGGGTGTCTCTGGTGCATTATATACATTAAAGTACATAAAACATGACCAAAACAATAATGTATGGCCTTATCTCACCACACTCCTCCCTCTTTACCATAACCTGGGGAGAACACGCCCCTTTTTAGTAGAAGTTTCCACCAGTTCTGTCTCTTACTCCAACTGGCGGGATAGGCCATCTGCATTGGCATTAGCAGACCCCTGACCTATGTTTAATGTCCATGTCGTAGGCCTGTAGTGCAATGCTCTCACCAAGGAGTCTCCCATTCATTTTTCCCATCTGGTTTAGCCACACCAGAGGACTGTGGTCTGTCTGTACCTCTAAGGGCCTCCCACAGAGTAGAGGCTCTAACTTGTTAAGTGACCACACCAGGGAAGGCACTCCTTCTCAAAAGTAAATCGCCTGCTCCCAGGGAAGTAGCTTCCTGCTTAGGTACACAATCGGGTGATCCTTACCCTGTTGCGATGTCTGACTGAGGATGGCACCAATCCCCACATCTGAGGCATCCGTCTGCACAACAAATGGTTTAGTGTAGTCCAGGCTGGCCAGCACAGGGACACTGCACAGTGTGGATTTTAGCTGGGTGAAGGCCGTTACATGCTGGGTCCCATTTCACTTTCTGGGGTTGCCTTTTCTTTAACAAACTAGACAAAGGAGCTGCCAGGGTGCTGTAATTTAGTAAACATTTTCTATAATATCCTGCCGTCCACAGGAAGCTTCTGACCTGCTTCTGGGTCTCCGGCCTGGGCCATGCCTCAATGGCCTCTATCCTGGTCTAATTTGGGCGTAGTTGTCCCTTCCCCACTACATGTCCCAAACATGACACCTCAGCCATGGCCACCTGGCACTTTTTGGCCTTTACAGTGAGTCCTGCTTTCTGTATCCTGCCCAACACTTCCTTCAGATGGGACAGGTGTTCCTTTCAGCTGGTACTGAAGATGGCAATATCATCAAGATAAGCCACTGTGTACTCTTCAGTACCCTGTAACACCTGGTTGACCAATCTTTGGAATGTGGCAGGGGCGTTCTTCATCCCAAATGGCATTACCTTAAATTCAAAGAGGCCTACTGAGGTGACGAAAGATGACAGTTCCCTAGCTCTAACAGTCAACTCCACCTGCCAGTACCCTTTTGTCAGGTCTATGGTTGTTAGGTAGGTTGCCCCCCCCAACTTGTCCAACAACTCATCTGTCCAATGCACTGGATGGGCGTCAGACTTCGTGACTGCGTTGAATCCACGACAGTCCACACAAAAGCAGGTAGACCCATCCAGCTTGGGGACCAGGACTACGGGCAAGGCCGAGGGACTGTGGGATTTCTGGATAACCCTAACTCCAGCATTTCCTCCACCTCCTCCTAATGTCCTTTAGGATGGCCTCAGACACCTGGTAAGCTGTCCCTTGTATGGGCGCTGCATCCTTGTGTCCACATCATGGGTCACTAAGGGATCCATCTGGGCTTGCCGTAAATAAAGGGCAAAGTCCTCTAAGACCTCCCTCACTTCCTAGGTATGTTTCGGGTCAACTGGGGTGACAGTTTGATTGTCTCAACCAATGACTCCCGCTTGCTTTCCTCTAGTAAGTCCAGGAGGGGCTTTTCTTCATTTGTCCCTTCCCCAGGACTACAAACAGCAAACACCATGTCGGCCTGATTTACATATGGTTTCATCATAATGACATGGTACATTTGATGGGCATGTCTCCTGTCAAGCAGTTCAACAACAGAGTTCACGTCATTTACCTGTCGGACTACCCTGCATGGCCCCACCCACTCAGCCTGCAGCTTGTCCTTCCAGACTGGAATGAGGACCATTACTTCTTGACCTGCACTGTATGAGCGAGCTCTGGCTCCACAATCGTACCATACTTTTTTCTTTTGTTGGGCAACTGACAGGTTGCTTTGGGCAACCCTCATAAGTTCCTTCAGCTTCTCCCTGAACTTAAGGACATACTCCAGTATGGGAGTTTCCTGGGTGGTGTGCTTGCCTTCCCAGTCTTCACGGATCAAGTTTAGAGGCCCATGCACCTTACGTCTGTATAAGAGTTCGAAGGGGGAGAACCCAGTCGACTCTTGGGGCACCTCCTGTATGTGAACAACAGGTGGGGGAGGATTTCTCCCAGTCCCTCCCATGCTGTTTAGCAAACGCTTGAGCATCGTTTTTAGGGTATCATTGAATCTTTCCACAAGCCCATTGGCTTGTGGATGATAAGGTGTTGTGCATCTCTGCACCACCCCACACTTCTCCCACTAAGACTTCATCAGGTCCAACATGAAGTTACCCCTTTGATCAGCGATAACCTCCTGTGGAAACCCGACATGGGAGAAAATCCCTAGCAAGCCGTCTGCCTTAATTGAGGATAGAGCGACCAACTCTGGGTATCGGGTGGCGTAATCAACCACCGTCAAGATGTACTTTTTCCTGGAGGAGCCTGGGGTATTTAAGGGTCCCACAATATCCATTCCTACCCTCTGAAATAGCTCCTCCACAATCAGCAAGGAAAGTAGGGTAGCTTTTGTTTTATTACTTGCCTTCTCTATCTGCTGGCACCAGTGACAAGACCTGCAATATTCCTTCACCTGCTGGGTGAAGTTGGGCAAATAGAAATTTTGGGCCAATTGCAGCATGGTGTGAGCGATGCCCAGATGTCCAGACATGGGAATATCATGGGCAACCTTGAGCAACCGCCATGATACTCCTGGGGAACAACAAGCTGCCTGCCCATCACCTCTCCGCCTGTCCTCACATCATGTGTATATACAGTCCACTGTCCCAAAATACCCCTGTCTCATGTCACCTTCCTGTGTCCTGTCAGATTCTGCACAAGCCCTCAGCATCTCAAATTAGGGTCAGTCCTCTGGGCAATTGCAAAATCTTCACATTTTCCCAAAGCATGGGACATGTCCCCACAGTTCCTAAACTGGGGTCCATAGTTCCAGTGCCAGGGCATTCAGAGTCACTGCCATCCCTAACCTTCTGACCATTGGTTACCCTTCCCTCCTCAGAGTAACCTTCTGTAGCTGTTCCTCAAATGACTACTTGGGGAAGTCCTACCTCCCTTTCTCTATTTTCCATTTCAGAAGACACAGGCTGGGGAACCAGCCTCCTATGCTTTTCAACAGGGGCTTCTGTGGAGTTCAGGGAATTACAAGGGGCCTTAGCTGTCTGAGTATAGGTAACCACACACACACCACCGCTTGCTGTATATTATTCTCTAAAATAACATCCAGGGTGAGGTTGTCTGCCACTGCCACTATTTCTACCCTCTCTCCTGTCTCACCCCAATCCAGGAGAACACTAGCTAGTGGCAGGGTTTTCTCCTCCCCTGTGAATCCCCTCACAGTGGCAAACTGATTAGGTATAAGCTATTCAGGTTCAAACAAATCCCCTTTTACCAGGGTAAGAGATGCCCCTGTGTCTCTTAACCCATGGGTCTGCACCCCATTTAAAGTAACCAGGTGTATGTGCTCCCTTATGTTCACAGGCATATTCTCAGGGATACACAGTGTACCCACCTCCTTTCGAGAGACACTTTGTCCACTCTGTGCCTTTTTAGGACACTATCTGGCCAGATGCTCGGGCTGCTTACAAAACCAGCATTCGTAATTCCCCCAGACTTCCCTTCTTGGTAACTTGGAGCCTCACCCTTTCTGCAGAGACACTGAGGGTTCTAGCTACCCTGAAGGCACACTTTTCCCCTTCTGTCCTACAGCACCTGCTCCCCCACTTCCTTTCAGAGCAGGCCTGCTCCTGGCATAGCGATCTGAGAGTTCAGCAGCTTGCTGTGCTGTTTTTGGATCCCAGTCCTCCAGACAGGTTTTTAGCTCCACTGGGCAAACCCAAGAGAACTATTCTAAAAGTATAACCTCCTCAATTTTCCCCACAGTTTGTGCTTCCACCCCTCACACCAACGTTTTAAGAACTGAAGGCTTTGTGGCTAGTTCTTCAAAGCTCATGTCAGGGCCTTTTTGGAGTTTACGGAATTTAACCCTCTAGGCCTCAGGGTGAGTTCATACTTTTAAGTAAAGCGAGTTTTAGTTTCTCATATTCTACTGTCCTCGTTATCCATTTGGCTTAGGCTCCACCGCCTTTTACCAGTAAGTAGCGGGCACAGCTGAAGTTACAGGACTCCCTGGGTATCTCTGCCTGCATACAGACCTTTTCAAATTAATTCAAAAATACATCCATATCTTACCCCTCTTTAAATTCAGCTATTAATTTGGAATTTAACTTCTACCCCAGCCCTGGAGTTTCGGGTTCACTCTGCCACTTACCTCCTCTGGTGCTGAACGTTGGAGTCTGAGCCTCTCCAGTTCAAACTCCCTCTGGTGCTGCTTTTCCTCGGCCTCTCTCTGGCACTGCTTTTCCTCCATAGTGAGCTGCTTTTCTTGCATGGCAAGTTCCCTTTGATATTGTCTTTCCTGCATCTTTGCTTCATGCTCCCTCTGAAGTCATTTCTCAGCAAAGCTCCAATTTCCTCAGCTCAAATTGTAGCTTTAGCCTCTCTAGCTCAGGATCTGTGGTGGACTTTACTTGGTGCTGCAGTTCCAGGTCCTCTCCGATCTCGCTGTCCCCCTCCCTGGCACTGGACACTTTGATGTCCCTTGGCACCCCCACACCCAAGGCCTTTCAGTCACGGGCCATGACTTGAGGTCCTGGGCAGTCGCTTGTTCATCAGCTGCCTCAAGGACTTCCATGAGGTGCTTCTTACTGTGCCCCTCATAGTGTACCCGCCTCTCCTGACACAGCTGCTTCAGTTCTTCTACAGGGTTGTTGCTTTACTTGGAAGTCATCTTTCTTCCCTACACAACCACTAGTCTGTCTTCTACGTGCAAAAAAAAACAGGGTGGGGGAACTATATCTTGTAACCAATGTTCCCTTTTTCCAAATTTCTTTCTGTTATTATGTGGATGTTCAAATGGTTTGCCAATCATACCACTGCTCAAAAAATCTGTCACAAGTCCACTTTCCTGGGGCAGGATTCTTTGCATCACAGCAAATCCCTCTTGTGACAGGGGGATGGGGTCAGGGATACCCTTCCTCAGTCGATTTAGCAAGCTCGTTGTTTACAACTGAACATATGCCAGAGGATCCCAGGTGCCCTCGTGCCATGCGGGTATAATCAGCCTCAAATCTCTGTTCCTGGGGTAGAACCCTCTCGGCCACTGCACATAAACCAGAAAGCCAAGATGTGTATAGGGTTTAGGGGGCCCTATACACCCTATTATGTGTCTTTCCCCAGAAATGCAGAGCTTGGTTCAAACCCCCAAGGGCTCCACCTGAGACCTTTTGCATTTCCTCCCCTCCTTTCATCACGAAGTCCCTAGTGATACTTCACTTTGGTAGTATTGCCTCTGTTCTCCAAGCAGACAGGCAGGGTCCCCAGTTGAAGCAACAGCTAAAATCTAAAGGCTTCAAGCAAAAGGCTAAAAAGGCTCAGATACCCCTCTGCATTCTTGTTATAGAAGGGGTTTCAAAGGGCAGGTCCAGTGGATAGTGGCTGGCCCTGTGATTGGCTAACATTCTGTTTCTATGGCTACTCAACCAATCAGTTTTTAGTATTTTATTACAAACCACAAATATGCAGTTCTCAATATGAGAGGAGAAAAAAAACTCAGAGGTCAGCTACTTTAAACCAGAATTCTGGGAGGAAATCCAGTCTCCCTCCTGGAGATGGTTGTAATTAAGCTACACTCAGTACAGTCATTTACTTAAATAGTAGCCCATTCAGCTGTAACAAGATTAAGTCAGTGTGGACTCTCAAAACAAAGGAGGTCCAGATATCAGGGCTCCTCATGAGGTCCTACCCCTTTCCCAAGCAAATTGAGCTACCTGGCCTTCCAGCTATGCTCAACTATTCTTTTGTCTCCTTCTCAAATGATTTAATTAACTCTAGCCCCTGACTAGTAGCTGTCAGATTCTCTGCCCAGTGATAAGAATTACAACATCATCCCACAGGGCCCATGTACTTGTACCCACGATCCCTTGCACTTACACTGGCTACAATGGGCATCTCTGATGCATTATATACATAAAATTATATAAAATATGACCAAAACAATAAGTATGGCTTATCTCGCCACATAGATGGTCCCGATGCCAATGGCTTACAGTTTCAGTAGGTGGCTCAATGCAGGCTGAAGTCCTTGAAGAAGATCCATAGTTAGGAATAAACCAAGTGAAGGATAAGCAACCTGACCTTAATAAAATAAATGAATGAACTTTAACGATAATAAAACTTAAAGATAAATGCAAAGTTATGCATCTGAAAAATACAGAAACACAGCATTTGTCATCACAAAGACCTCTTAGCCCACCAGTATGCACAGATGGTCCTAACTGGTCTCCTGTGACCCGCCCTCCTTCCTTCCTTTCTATATACTAATATTCTCCTATGCCTATCCCATGCATGCTGGAGCCCCTACTGTTTTCAACTCCATCACTTCCGATGGCAGTCTGTTCCAGGTGTCTACAACTCTTCAGTGAAGTAGTACTTCCTCACATCCCTCTTAAACGCCCCCCCCCTTACAGCTTCATCACATGCCATGTGGTCCTGATGCTCTTTTGCATTTGAAACTCCCCTCTTGTACCCTGTTCACTCCTGTGAGGTACTCACATGTCTCTATCATGTCCCCTCTCGCTCCCGACTCTTCCAGCGTGTACATGTTGAGATCCCTCAGTCTCCTCTCCTCGTAGGGCTTTTGGTGCAACCCTTGCACCATTTCAGTTGTCCACCTCTGGACTGCTTCCACCATGTCTATGCCCTTTCTGAGGAGGTGCAGCCTCCAGAACTGGACACTATTCTCCAGGTGTGGTCTCACCAGCGATCGATATAGTGGAAACAACACCTCCTTCCTCCTACTGGTGATACTGCTTCCTATGCATCCCAGCATCACACTGGCCCTACCCACTGCTTTGTCACACTGCCTTGCCACTTTGAGGACATCAGATTGATAACTCCAAGGTCCCTTTCCTGCTTCCGTGACTGTCAGTACCACCCCCCATCCTATACTCAGCTCTTAGGTTCCTATGTCATAGATGCATGATTTTGCACATTTTAGCAAGGAACTGCAACTGCCATGCTCTTGACCATTCTTCGAGTTTCCTAAGATCCCTATGCATTTTCTCCACCTCTCCTGAGAAAATGGCATACCTTCCCTTCTAGTTCTTCTGCAGTGCCCCTTATGAAGACATTGAATAGGACTAGTCCCAGCAGAGTCCTGGGACATGCCAATGGTCACTTTCTCATCATAAGAGTGAGTGCCTATAACCACCACCTTCTGCCTCCTACCCCTTAATCAGTTTCTAACCCAATTTACCACTTTGGATCCCATCCCGAGGCTGATCAATCTCTTTATAGGTCTCCTGTGCAGTACAGTGTTGAAGGCCTTGCCAAAGTCCAGATAGGCCATGTCCACTGCCCTCCCAGATTTATTTCCTTTTCACTCAAAGAAATCAATCAGATTCATCTGGCATGCCCCCGACTGTGCATCCATGCTGTCTATGGTCTTGCAGCCCAGTGGATTCAAGATACTCTGCTAACCTTTTCTTTAACAGAGGTTTCCATCATCCATTAATTTCCCCACCACTAAGGTGAGACTGGCCAGCTTATAGTTGCTAGCCTTCTCCCTACTGCCGCTCTTATGTAGAAGGACCACATCTACTCTCCTTCAGTTCTCCATAACCATGCCTGTTTCCAGTGAGCTGTTGAATAAGGCCATCAAAGGGGCAGCTAGCACCTCCCTGAGTTCCTTGGGTGTACCCCATCCAGTCCCATGGCCTTGTCTACCTTCAGAGCTGCAAATCCCTTCAGGAGTCTTTCCTCTGAAAATGGACTCATGTACAACTCCCTCCTCTGTTCCTGCTATTCCCTGGTGGTTGTCTCCCCCCACCCTGTGAAGACTAAGCAGGCGTATCTGTTCAGGATATCTGCTTTTCCTTGGTGCACTTCTATGCAGTCCCGCCTCACCACCCTCCTTATCTCACTATCCCTCCATCCTCCCTTGACCTCCTCCTCTCATTTAGGTACCTGATGAAAGTCATCACCTTTAGCTACCTCCTTAGATATCCTTTTTCTGTCTGCCTTTTTGCCCTTAACTGCCTTTCCTGCTTTCTTGGTTCACCTCCCTCTCCTCCCACTGTGTTTATTTATACCTGCTGAATGTTGCCTTTTTCCTTCAACACTGCCACTTCTTTAGAGAACCATGATGGTCTCTCTTACCTCCTACTTCTCACTTCCTTCACACAGAGGCTGGTTGCCTTAATTATGCCCTCCTTATTTTTCCCCACTGTACCTCTACCTCCCTGGCAACCCCCCCAACAAGGCAGTTTCTGAGAAAGTCTCCATTTCTTTAAAATTCACCTCCTCAAATCCAGAACCCTTGTCCTCATGTGATTTGCCTCTTCCGTCTTAATGTTAAACCACACTGTATGGTGATCACTGGTACCTAGGGACTACCCACTGTGATATCTGCAATGCTGTCCCTGTTTGTAACAGCAGATCCAGCACTGCCCTGTCACTAGTGGGTTCACTGACTAACTGCCTTGTAGGTGTCAAGGACTGCCCTGTTCCTTGTGGAAGCTGCAGTTAGAAGGCTCCAATCCATATCTGGCAGATTAAAGTCATCAATTAGCCGCTCCTCTCCCTTGCTTGCCATCCTGATAATGGATTCCCAAGTGCCTTTTTTTTCAAAATATAGTTTTTATCGAACAAATTTCCAGGTCTGTATGTTCAAAATCTCTTCAAAAAATAAAGGCTTCTTCCATTACTTTGATGCATTATAGAGTCATTATTACACGAGTAAAGTCTCGGAGAAGGAGTTTTGACACTGAAAGTCCTCCACCCTCTGTCTGTTACCCAGGCTACCACCCCGGGACCCACTCCCAAACATAGAAACATAGACTTTGACGGCAGATAAAGACCGCTTGGCCCATCTAGTCTGCCCATTTCCCTACCTACAGGATAGGCCGCAGATCCTAGTTAACCAACAGCCTATTTCTTCCTACCCCCCACAAGAACTGCCTTATTTCTGTCCCATGCATTCTTGAATTCTCCCCCAGTTTTAGATCCCACAACCTCTTCAGGAAGGCTGTTCCATGCATCCACTACCCTCTCTGTGAAATAATACATCCTCACATTGCCCCTGAACCACCCCCTCTATCTTTAAATTGTGTCCCCTTGTTTTTGCAATTCTCTTTTTAGGAAAGATGCTACCCTCTTGGACTTTGTTGATTCCACTGAGGTACTTAAACGTTTCTATCATGTCCCCCTCTCCTTCTTTCCTCAAGGGTATATATTAAGCTCCTTTAGTCTCTCCTCATACGGCCATCCCAGGCTGGTTAATTTGACTATTAATCTTTGTGGTACTGTGTCAAATGCCTTGCTAAAAGTCTCAGTAGGCCACATCCACAGCCTCTCCTTGATCTACTACTTTGGTCACCCAGTCAAAGAAATCTATTACATTCTGCTTGACAAGACCTTCCCGCTGGAATCAATGCTGCCTTGGGTCCTGCCCTGGCTACCCTCAGGTACTCAACAACTCTTTCTTTCAGAAGTGATTCCATCATTTTCCCTACCACTGAGGTCAAACTAACAGGTCTGTAGTTTCCTGCCTCTGCCTTGCTCCCACTTTTGTGAAGGGGTCCTCAGGTACCACACCATCCTCCCATGATTTCTTAAAAAGGGTAGTCAGTGGTGTCACTAGGTCTCCCCTTAGTTCTTTTAGAATTCTGGAGTGAATCCCATCAGACTCCATTGTTTTGTCCACCTTGAGCTTTAGGAGTTCTTTCAGGACCCTTTCTTCTGTGAATGGACTGGTGTCAAACCCCCTGTCCAAAGTACTTCTATTCTTTGGTTTAGGTACCTCCTCCTTTTCTTCTTTGTGAATACTGAGCAAAAGTATTCGCTCAGTATCTCCTTTCACATGGTCACCCTCTGCCCACCTTCCCTCCTCTTTATGAAGCCTCACTATCCTCCCTCGGTCTTCCTTCACTCCTTGATGTACCTATAAAAGGGTTTTATCCTCTTGAGTTGGCTATCTTTCTCAGTTTGGGCGAGCTCAGAACATCGGGGTTCAGCAGGGAGAAGAGGATCCAGCATCCAGAGGACAGCTCTCCTCTCCTGGGGAGGGTGGGTGTGTGACTCCCTGGCACCAGTGCCTACCAGTAGAGGGTAGGGGAACAACAGCAGGGGGTCACATCACTGATGGGTTGGCTGGATCGGCGGATGTCCACGGGAAGAGTGCGGGAACGTGCTCAGCCCACGCTGGACATCACTGCACGTTCGTGTTCATGGCACAAAGAAAACACCTGCTGGCTGGGAGAAAGATGTCAACTGCCCCCACCTTCAACTCCGAACCCTGCCCACCGGATCTCTGCATCCATCACCTCCACCCGACAGGGGGCACTGGATATAGAGATAAGCGCCAGGGAGCTGAAGGTGGCCCTGCCTGGGGTAATGACCAGGAGGATCTCCTGAGGGTGTCAATGGTGGTCTGGAAATCAGGATCACGGATGGGGAGGCTCTTGGACAGAGGGGCATAAGGCAGGACGACTGATGGGGCCCCAGCCAGTGGTGACGGGAAGGAAAGAAACCGAGGGGAAGAGTAGTTTGAGGGAGGGGATCTCTTGGGAGGGGAGGTTGCGGTCTGGGGTTCCAAACTTACCCCACCAGTACATAAGAAGACTTTTACATCTTGTTTGTAGGTAGGATGTGAATATTAACAAGCTCCAAGCATGGCCTGACTCTGCACCTACCTGTGTAACTCTGGATCTTCTATGCTGTGTGACTTTGTTTCTGTATGCTGAATGAAAATTTTCAATAAAATTTAAGTATTAAAAAAGAAAATGGTTAACAGATAGGCAACAAGGGAGGTGGTTAATGGCAATCATTTCAATGCTGGGAGCATGACCAGCTGGGTGCCACAGGCCTTGTATTGGGACAGGTCTTCTTCAATGACTTCATAAGTGATACTGCAGATGAACTGGAAGGGAAAGTATGCCTCTTTGCAGGTGATAACAGAATTTGTTATAGGGAAAACAATAAGCAAGGGGTGGAAAGAATGCATAGGGATCTTGAGAAAGTCAAGGTTTGGTCAAGGGCAAGGCAGTTGGGGTTCAATACCAAAAAATGCAAAATCACACACCTAGGGAATAGGAACCCAACAATTGAGTATAGGATGGAGGAGATACATTTATACTCAGTTCTTGGGTTCCGTCAGTCACTAAGAATCAAGGGGATATTGGGATAACATATCCAATGGTGTCATCATGCTGTTTTGTGGGGGCTCTGTCCCCCTCCAATCATTTTCCCAAAAAAATATGATAATCACAAAGAAGCAATGATTCTTTAACCCTCTGGTTGGCTCCTTTTCCTAACCTCCTACCCCAACACCTCCTACACTCTCACCCCTGGACCGTCTTTACTCCTATACTTCCCTAGCGAAACCCTCTGGGTGGGCTCTCTTCCTAACCTTTACCCCTTCACTGACAAAACCCAATGAAACTGGGTGAATCTCTCTTATACTTATTGCTTCCCTACACCTGCAACCTACTGGAGCCCAACTGCCTCTATGCAATACCCTTCTCCTCCTCAGCCGAGTTTCTTGACCAACACTATTCCAATTTATATTGCAGTTTTAAAAACCATGTACATGACTTATAGCACAGAACTACAGTACAGGTCCTGTTATCCTGCATACCGCTTTACCCTGAATACTGTTGTCACCTTGTGTAGAACATTTACAGTGAAGCTTGTCATTTTAGAGGAGTAAAGAAATTCGAAGCATGCCTGGAAAAGCGATTTGTCTTTCTAAAAAACCTTTTCAAATAAGTAAATATAGTGCATGTACTTCATAATTAGTATGCACCAGAAAGTTTAGTTAATTTTCACACGGGTCTCATCAGTTTACTAGTTGAATTGGAAATATTTGAAGAGCTTCAGCTGGGAAAAAACAGTTACGTAAGAACTTACCATAACAGCAGATCTTCGAGAGGATCTCAGTCATCAGGTCACACCGTAGGAACTTCACTGTTGGTGAAGGGGAATCCACACAGAAGATTTTCAGCAGTACAACTGGGGCTGCCCACACTGACATGTGATGACGTCACCTCAGTTTTCCCCCCCACAGACAAAGGGAGCAAAGCCCAGCCATAGGGGACTGAGGAGAGAGAGGTGCCCAGGCCTAAGAGAAAGGCTGGATACACCAAGCAACCAGTTCCAGGAATAAGCCCCCCCAAAAAGGGGGATGGTGGAAGGGAAATAGACCTGATGACTGAGATCCCCTCGAAGATCAACTGTTATGGTAAATTCTTACGAAACTGTTCTATCTTCTTTGGGGGTATCTCAGTCATCAGGTCACACCATAGGAACGAGTCCCAAGCAGTTACAGGTGCAAACAAACAGTCTGGGAGGCAGGCCAACCTTAAGCTTAGGACAGGAGGCCCTGCAGCACAGTAGTGCTTGATAAAGGTGTGGATGGTGCTCCAGGTGACAGCCGCACAAATGTCAGCGGCACAAACCACTCGGAAACAAGCCACAGAAGTAGCCATGCCTCTGCTGGAGTGAGCTTTTGACAGCACTAGGCAATTCTGTGCTGTACTTGTTGTAGCAGAACACTGCAACTAGCCAACCATTTGGACAAACACTGCTTAGAAACTGAGGTGCCCTCTCTCCCTGGGGTGATGGAAACAAACAAGTGCTTTGACTTCCTGCTGTCCTTCGTGCAGAGCAGGTAGTACTTCAAAGTTCTGTGCACATCTAAAGTGTGAAGCAGTGCTTCCCCTGGATTAGCACACACTGGAAAATAAACAGGGAAGTGGACAGATTGGTTCAAGGTAAACTCAGACACCACCTTAGGGAGAAACTTAGAATTCATGCACAAAGACATCCCATCTTTGTGAAACATCAAATAAGGTCCCTTGCACCAGAGGGCCTGAAGCTCTGAGATTCTTCAAGCAGAATGGCAGCTAAAAAGAGCGCTTTCCAGGAAAGAAAGTGTAAGTTGCAAGTTGCGACAGGCAAACGGAGTGGAGGTTTTAGGTGCAGGATGCCCCTCAGAAAGGTACAGGAGACATCCAGCTGAGCTATAGTACAGTCACCCATGGGCTCATGAAAAGCAGAAATAGCTGAAAGGTGCACCTTGAAGGAGGAGCACTGGGACCTGAGTCAGACAAAGAAATCAGGTAGTCCAGAACCTGGTTCACCAAACAGGTGAAAGGGTCTAAATTATGCTGACAGCACATATGGCAAACCACTTCACTTTGTGGCATAAATGGCACAGGTGGAAGGATTCTGGAATGAGCCACCAAGACATCTGCCACCCAATTAGAAACTCTGTAATGCATCACAGCTATATGCTCAGGAGCCAAGCATGCAGATGGAGACTTGAGGTTGGGATGAAACAGGGTCCCCCGATCCTGGGTCAGCAGACTCCTGCAGAGGGGGAGAGGGACTAGACATTCCTCCATCAACTGCTGAAGCAGAGGGAACCATATCTGGTGAGGCCAGAATGGAGCTACCAGAATCATGCTGTCCCCCCTCCATCTGAAGCTTGATGAGCGCTCTCTGGATCAGAGGAAATGAAGGAAAGGCGTAGAGAAACCTCCCACTCCAGGAGAGGGACAACACGTCTCACCACAAAACTCCAAGCCCTGGATCAAGTGGGCAAAAACTGGGCAGTTTTGCATTTTGTGGGAACACAAAAAGGTCCAACTCTGCTAGGTGACCCTATCTAGTGAACAGACCTTCTATGACGGATGAGAGAAGCTCCCACTCATGCATGCTGGACTCTGCCTGGCTAAGGCTGTCTGCCAGAGCGTTTAGCACTCCTGAGACATGGACCACTGAGAGGGTCAGACCATGATCCAGAACCCAATACCACACTCTCATGAACTCCCTGCACAGAGGATACAAATGAGTCGCCCCTTGCTTGTTGATGAAGTACACTACACAGAGACTGTCTGACTGAATCAGCAACTGCCCTGGCAGAAGGTGGTTCTGAAAGGCCTGCATGGCATATAGGACCACCCGCATCTCCAGGACATTGATGTGCAGGGAGGCATCGATCTGGGACCAAGAGCCCTGAGTATGAAAGAGACAAGATGGGTCCCCAGCCCATCCCGTAAGTGTCCATGGTAAGGATCTGCTGTGGGATGAAATCTGGAATGGGACCTCTTGCAAAGGTTCTGGGGTCCATCCACCATTGAAGCACCCTGCAAATGGGGAGGAGACTAGGACTAACTTGTCCAATTCATCCGTCGCTGATCTCACTGCACTCTGAGGATCCACTGAAGGGTAGTGCATGAGGAGTCTGGCCAGAGAGACAGTGGGAATGGCAGCTGCCACTGGTCCCAGAAGCCTTAAATACAGACTGGTGGGGATATGCAGACTCTGGCCACCTCCTGGGTCTGGGCCATGAGGCATTCTGCCCTGTCAAGAGGGAGAAAAGCTTTTTCCTGCACAGAGTCTATGACCTCACCTATGTATTGCAGTCTCTGGGATGGAACCAGAACCAACTTGGGCAAACTGACCATGATGCCCAGGGAATGGAACAGCTGAAGAGTTTTTCTTAAGGTCTCCGGAAACTGGCACCTGGACAGTGCTTTTAAGAGCCAATCATCCAGATAAGGGAAGACGTACATTCCATACCTCCTGAAGGCTGTAGCTACTGCTGCTAAGCAGTTGGTAAAGACTCAGAGCACAGAGGACAAGCCAAAGGGCAGCAGTTTGAACTGGTAGTGTTCGCCGTGAAAAAAGAACCGGAGAAACTTCCTGTGAGAAGAGAACACAGATATGTGCAGGTGGGCATCCTGCATGTCCAGCGAGCACAGACAGTTGTCTTCCTCGAGCAGGGGCATTAGACCAGGTAAAGTTACCATGCAGAACTTTCTGTAGTGGACGTACAGATTGAGGTCTTTTAGATCCAGAATAGGCCTCAAATCTGCAGTCTTTTTTGGAACCCGAAGGACCTGGAGCAAAACCCTTTGTTCCTCTGACACCTGGGCACTGGCTCTATGGTCTGTTTGCACAGAAGGGACTGTACTCCTCCTGAGCACAGGTAAGTGGGCTGGAGGATAGTGGGAGGCTGCTGGAGGGGTCTCTGGGGGATACCCCACAAGCTCCAAGGTATGACCCTTTTCTATGGGTTGCAGAATCCAAGTGTCTAAAGTTATGGTTCTCCATTGATTAAATAGAGGGAGAACTGACTTCAGACCACCACCTCCCAGTCGGTGACCAGAAGTGGGGTGTCTGGCAAGGAGTCAAGCTGAGGCGGATCCAGCCGCAGGGGCTGATCTATCATTTCTAGGGTGCTTGGTCGTGGCTCCAGCAGTGGAGGGGGTGGGTAGGGCAGTGGAGCCTCTTTTCTTGCCCTGAGACCTAGAGGCTGCCCCCGGTCTGTGACGTGCCCTACGAAAAGGAGGATGCTGTCTGCTCTTCTGCTGCTGAGTATGGTACACTGAGAGGCAGACTTAAGGGCTCTGCCTGAAGCCTGCAAGCCATTAATTATGTCCTGAACATCAGGGCCTAACAGATTGGTCCCATTAAAAGGGGAATTCAGCACCTTCTGCTGAACATCCATGGCAAAGCCAGAAACCCATAACTAGGAGTACCTATGTGGTATATGCCCATGGCAGCAGCCTTGGCAACAGTGTCAGCCAAATCATAAAGTGCCCTCAGCAGGTGCTTGCTGACATCCTCTGCTGTCTGCAAGCACTGGAGGAGCTCCTTCTTCTGAGAGCCCTCTGGAAGAGCTTGGGTAACAGCCTTGTCCTTCTTCCAGTTGGTGTTCTGGTATTTCACCATGTGAGACAGGTAATTTGCAATCCTCAAACCTCAGGTGGAGGAAGATAAACCTCTTACCCCAAAGGACAATTCTGTGAGACTCGTTTGGGGAAGAGAGCTAAGTGTTTGGGCACCTTACACCCATCATGGGCAGCCTTAATGATCACTGAGTCTGTCACAGGCTGAGCCACATAGTAAGGGAACCCTTGGGGGCATTATAGAGCTTATCTGCCCTGGGCATGGATGGCACCATATCCAGATGGTGCCAAGCAGCAGTGGTAGCATTCCTCAAAGTAGGCAAGATGGGAGGAACGATTTTTGCAGGAGATTCAGGAATCTCCAGGAAGACAACCAAATCTTTCCTGGTGACATCCTCCTCCTCTGTATGAAACCAAATGGCAGAGGACAACTTCTTCATTATATTAAAGAAGGAGGGTCCTCTGGAGAAGAGCTAGGGGCGTGTTTGACAGAGTCCTTGCTGACAAAGGAGGCAGGGGACTTGTCTGAGGAGAGAGGCTCTTCCTCTTCACCTCATCATCAGGTAGAATGAGGTCAGGGAGATACTCTTGTTCAGCATTGACCTCGTCTAGGTCCAACGTGTGATGTGCTGACCCTGAACCCCTGAACTGCGAGGATCATCCCTTGGTCAATGGGGGGGTCGAAACCAAAGCGGCATGCAACAGTGGAGGTGACGTAGGCCTGAATGCACCAAGTTGATTCACAATCACAGAAGTGAACTTGGTAAGGATCTCATTGAGATCGACGAGCGTTGAATCCTGCATCAACAGCAGGGGTGTGTGGGTTGATATAGCTGGGAGAAAAGGCTTGATGGCAGAGCCCTGAGAGCCCGAAGATGAAGTTGCCCTAGGGCCTGGAGATACATCAGGCTATGCCAGGATAGTCACTGATGACAAGCCAGTCATCGACAAAAGGAAGGGCCGAGGACCCGGACATCGGTGACTGGCTGCCCTGGGAATCGGACGGCGGAGTAGTCGGTATGGGCCTGGTAGATACAGAGGCCTGGATGGCAGATTTGCGTATCAATGATGCAGCCATTGATGAAGGTCCCCGGGGAGAAGTAGATGAGGAAGTCATCGGGACGCAGGGCCGTCTCCGGGGGTGGGGGGGAGAGAGGTCCCGATCTCGGTCTCTTATGACTTTACCCCGAGGACTTGTCTCGGGCCTTGTAGGCCTGGGAGCTCAATGACCCTGCCAGCAATTGAGAGGCTGGGACCCTGGAGGACCCCTACCCAGAACTGGCTACTTGATGTTCCATTAGGACATTTGTAAGCACCTTCTTGCGTTGCCTGAGGGTTATTTGATTAAACTTCTGGCAGAGCTCACAGTCAGAAACTTCATGGTGAGGCCCAAAGCAGCAGACACTAAGAATGCTTGTCTGTGGAGGCAATCTTCTTTCCAATGGCAGCAATGGAAAGAGACGAGAAGGACTAGTTCTTGGCATAAACAAAATAAAGGAATCTCTGAGGAACAGAGATTTCAAAGTGAACATGAAAAAAAGTTTGTAGGCAAAAGGTGCAAAACTGCATCAGGAGTTCTCTGGGGATCCACGTATAGGCTGAGTCGATGGCCAGAAAAGAACTGAGGAGGAATCAGGGCCACTCATGTCTTTATAGAGTGGGTGACGTTGTCACATGATGTCGACATGGTGGCTCCAAGTTGCACTGTTGAAAATCATCAGTGTGAATTCCACTTCACCGACAGTGACATTCCTACAGTCTGACCAGATGACTGAGATACTCCCAAAGAAGATCCATCATCTCTAGCTGGTGGAACTCTTCTACAATACATTATTCAATGCAAAAGATGACAGAGGTAGAACTCTCATATAATTTTGTAAGAGGTGAGGAACTGAGTCCCTGGGAGTATCAGCCCAATTTATCCCATGCTAATTTTATGTAGAATTTTTTTTTTACTAGTATCTGTTTTATAAAACAACAGTGCCTATCTGTTTTCCTCTGGGATGAGTCTGTAAACTTCCCCAGCAGATCTGCTGGGATAATGGTCTCTCTGTTTTCCTCTGGGCCCTTATAATCTTTCCAGCAGATCTGCTGGCATAATGGTGTCTCTCTGTCTGTTGTTCTGTGGGGGACTGTAAGCTTCTAAACATATCTGCTGAGATAACAGTGTCTGTTTTCCTCTGGGGTCCTGTAACCCTACCAGCTGATCTGCTGGGAAAATTGTGTCTGTCTTGTCTGTTGTCCTTTGGGGTCCAGCAATCAAACTGTTCCATGTGTAAAAAATACAGGCTTTTCAAACACTACTTTCATCATTAAAATGCAGGAAAAGCCACCATTTGAGGGTAAAAATTTCAAAATTTTCCGGGGAAGAATGCCCCAAGCCCCCTATAGTTTTGTTACGATTTTAACTATGGGGCATTAGCGCTCCCCCACCCCCAACTTTATACCTCTGGTGATGCTCCTGATCATATCTGATGCTCAGAGTAGCAGGCAGTGTGAAAAAGCAATGGAAAGGGACAGTGGGATGCTCAAGGAGAGTCGTATCTCCAGCAGGAGGAAAGAGGCGGTGTTGCCACTATATTGCTCACTGGTGAGAGTCCACCTGGAGTATTGTGTCCAGTTATGGAGGCTGCAACTCAGAAAGGACATAGACTGGGTGGAGGCAGTCCAGTGAAGGACAACTAAAATGATGCAGGGGTTGAACCAAAAGCCCTAAGAGTAGAGCCTGATGGATTTCAACATGCACACTCTGGAAGAGAAGAGAGCAAAAGGAGACATGATAGAGACCTACCAGTACCCCACAGGGGTGAACAGGGTGCAGAAGGGGAGCCTCTTTCAAATGACAAAGTGCACCAGGACCAGAGGGCATATGATGAAGCTGGGGAGGGGATGTTTAAGAGCGATGCGAGTAAGTATTTACTTCACTGAAAGAGTGGTAGACTCCTGGAATAGTCTGCAGTGGAAGTGGTGGAGGTGAAAACAGTAGGGAGCTTCAGGCATGCATGGGATAAAAAAAAAAAAAAGGAATATTAGGAAATGGGCAGGGAGGAGGGAGGGTTGCTGGAGACCAGTTAGGGTCTGTGCAGACAGACTAGGCACAGACCTTCTAGGCAGAATGGGTGGGCCAAGCAATCCCTTTCTGCTGACAAATTCTAGTTTTTTACGTATACTGATAAAATCTTGACGAAAGCCACTGTGCATGCCACCTGCTTAAGGCTCCTTCCCAGCTCCCTGAAATTGCCCTGCACTACCCCCTACCGTGTCCTTTGCCAGGTCATTTATTCCCAGGGGACAATGACATCAAGCTCTCTCCCATCCCCTGCTGCCCTACAGACCCTCTGATCCGATCTTCATCCCTACAAGCTGAAACACCTCTCAGGCACTTCACCTCTCTCCCTTCCTCCTCTCACTTCCAAGTCTATCCCTCTAACAACAGAGACCCCAACAACAGCTGCTTCCTCCTCAGCTGGGGGCCTCTTCCTCCCTCCCTGGGGCCTCCCCTTCTGAGGATCCTCATTTCTTCCCTTCCTACTGCTAAGGCTGCCTCCTTCTGACTGCCTTGTCCTTCCAGTACGATGAAGGAATTTTGAAGTGGTACAGGCTGAGGAGTCTTTCTATATTTCTCAGTAAAAGAAACACAGACCATGATGGCAGAAAAAGACAATGGTCCATCCAGTCTACCTGCAACAGAAACCAGAGGGAAAAGAATTATCTAGAATAGATTGTTTTGTAGGAGACACAAGACGGGAATGATTTAGGCATAACACTAGGTAAATGAATTCATGCGGAGCACTGTAGCAGGGTGATAAATTGGTCAGTAGGACGCATACAAAGAACAGTTACATAGAACTTATCGTAACAGTAGATCTTCGAGGGGATCTCAGTCATCAGGTATCACCACAGGAACTTCACTGTCGGTGAAGCAGGATCCACAGAGAAGATTTTCAGCAGTACAACTGGGGCTGCCCATGCTGACGTCACATGACAATGTCACCAATCCTATAAAGGGTGAGCGGCTCTACTTCCTCCTCAGTTCTTTCAAAACAAAATTTAAATCCCAAGCCGGGACAGGGGAATGGATTGGAGGTTGTAGATGCAGGATGCCCCTCTGGCTTGGATGGAAGACTTTTGGGCGGCCACTCTATTAGAAACCTCAAACCTGGCGATGGCTATGTCCTGAGGAGCCTGGCATGCAGATGGATGGACCTGCAGTTGGGATGGACCAGGGTCCCCAATCCTGGGTCAGTAGATTTTGGCAGAGGGAGAGGGGACCGAGGTTCCTCCACCAGCTGCTGTAGAAAAGGGACCCATATCTGGTGAGGCCAGAAAGGAGCTACCAGGATCATGGTGGCCCACTCCATCTGTACTCTCTGAATTAGAGGAAATGGGGGAAAGGCGTAAAGAAACCTCCCACTGCAGGAGAGGGACAATGTGCCTCGACATAAAAGTCCAGGCCCTGGATCTAGCAAGCAGAAATTAGGCAGTTTTGCATTGTGTGGGGACACAAAAAGGTCCAACTATGGTCGAACCCATCAGTTGAACAGATCTTCTGTGATGGATGAGGGAAATTCCCACTCATGCATGCTGGACTCAGTCCGGCTGACACTGTCGGGCAGAGAGTTTAGCATGCCTGGGACATGGACCGCTGAGAGCATCAGGCTGTAAGTAAGTAAGTAAGACTTTATTTTTTATAGTGCCTTTCCAAAGCCAAGGTGCTGTACAAAAATACAATATATAAGCGTAAAAAGATAAAACATTAAATATAACAACTGATTAAAAATCATCAGGGAAGGCCAATTTAAAAAGATATGTTTTCAAAACTTTAAATCTTTATTCAACTTTTTTATCTGTGAATAACAGTACATTATACAGCTTACAATCATAAATCATTCTTACTGATAGTCAATCAATCAATCAAATTCTTTATTTATCCAGGCAAACACCATTGAGCAAGCTCATTTACAAGGTGGACCTGCATTACACAAGTCAAGTAACAATGCATTTATATACAGACAAATAGACAGTAGATGCAAGAGTACAACAATACAGGTAGGCCTGCAATAGATAGGATAAGTAAAAATACATTTGGGTTCAGGTAAAAGACAGTCGGTAAGGGTATACATAACAATAGGGTAGCAAGTCAGTAAAAATTTATACCAGATACAACATACATGGTTTAATATTCCTGTAAGGTAAAGGCATTATAGTCCAGCGAAGAGATTAGTTGAAGTGGATGCTACAAGCGAAGAGACCTGCACGGTCAGTTTAAAAAGACCCAGGCGATCAAGGGGAGACATGGTCGGGGAAAAGTGGGCAGCCAGTGGGGGAGGGGGTCTGGAACTGGGATAATACTAGGAGCGAAGGAATGAGATGCTGTGGGTATACAAGGAATAGGTGGGTGAGGGAGGTGAGATTTAGGGCGGTAGATAAGTAGGTGGCTCAGGCATAAGTTATGCACTTGATACAAGGAGGATGGGAAAAGCAGGGAAGATGTGGAATGGGGTGTAAATAAGCTAGGATCATTGGAAGCAGTTGCAGGCTTCTGTAATGTATTTTGAGTATAAGGTCTTAAACATAGTGAGACTAACAGGAGCAGGGTGCCAGGTTTTTAAAAGTTTGTGGGTGCTCAGAGACAGAGTCCAAATAAAAGCTGGGGGTCTGGGGTCGCTCTAGGCCCTCTGTGAAGCTATAAGGGTTTTTCATGCTTTCTGGTGCATTTTGGTGGTTTTTGATACATTTTGAATGAGTATGCTACCATCACAACTACTCCAATGTAGAGGATGCCAGGGTACCATTGGGGGCTATTTGATGCCTGAGCAGGTGCTAAGATCAATAAGAGAGTGCCTGCCTGGAGGATCGAGCAGGTGCTAAGATCAATAAGAGAGTGCCTGCCTGGAGGGATCTTTCATGCTCTCAGTTTTGCAAGCATATCAGAGTACTGATGTTAGGTTGCAGATGCAGTGCCACCACTCAACAGTGTGCAAGTGTATCCTGAGGGGCTCTTAGATGCTTCCAGTTAAGGACCCATGGAAGAGTGCCTGGGTGGTGGGCTCTTTGATGCCCTCACATGCTTTAAGGATGCCCTTAGTGATGGTTACAGACAGTGTTACCACTCCAAAAGGTGCAAGAGTGCCTTGGAGGGCTCTTTGATGCCTCCATGTTCTCCAAGAAGACATGGAAGAGTGCACTTCATGGGCTGTTTGAAGCCTCCAGGCTCAGCCATGTGCTGCAACTGCAATAAGACACGGAAGAGTACCCTGGAGGACTCTTTGATGCCTCCAGGATGGTGCTGCAAGAAGACATGGAATTTTCTTGTCTTTTTTTAGCACCTGGTAGATGCAAACTAAAATCACAAAGGGCATCCTTTTATCAGCTGGAGGCATCAAAGAGCCCTCCAGCCAGGCACTCTTGCACCCTGTGGGAGTTGGTGGCAATGTCTGCAACCTAAAATCACAAGGACATCCTTAGAGCACCTGAGGGCATGAATGAGCCTTCCATGGCACTTCTCTATGTCTTCATGCACCACCTGGAGGCAACAAAAGCCCTCTATCTAAGGCACTCTTGCACCATGTTCAGTGGTGGTGGTGCTGTACCCTATAATTGCAAGGACATCCTTAGAGCACCAGGGCATCACAGAGCCCTTTATGGCACTGTTCCTGGCTTGGAGCAAGGGCTCTTTGATGCCAATCTTTGGATATGCTGTTTGGAGTGCTTAATTTGCTTTGGTGCACATATGAAGAATAGAGTTTTTTGCATGAAATATTAGAAGCAAGCACTGATTCTTGTTAGTGGAGTAGCACATTGTGTTTTCTGTTTTAGTAGGTGCCAGTTCCAACAAACAAATACTCAACTATTCTTTTGCCTCCTTCTATAAAATGATTTAATTAACTCTAGCCCCTGGCTAGTGGCGATCAGATTCTCTGCCCAGTAACAAGAATTACAACATCATTCCACAGGGCCCATGTACTTGTACCCATAATCCTTGCACTGGCCACCATGGGTGTCTCTGGTGCATTATATACATTAAAGTACATAAAACATGACCAAAACAATAATGTATGGCCTTATCTCACCACACTCCTCCCTCTTTTATAACCTGGGAGAACACGCCCCTTTTAGTAAAGTTTCCACCAGTTCTGTCTCTTACTCCAACTGGCGGGATAGGCCATCTGCATTGGCATTAGCAGACCCTGACCTATGTTTAATGTCCATGTCGTAGGCCTGTAGTGCAATGCTCTCACCAAGGAGTCTCCCATTCATTTTCCCCATCTGGTTTAGCCACACCAGAGGACTGTGGTCTGTCTGTACCTCTAAGGGCCTCCCACAGAGTGTAGGGCTCTAACTTTTAAGTGACCACACCAGGGCAAGGCACTCCTTCTCCAAAGTAGAGTCGCCTGCTCCCAGGGAAGTAGCTTCCTGCTTAGGTACACAATCGGGTGATCCTTACCCTGTTGCGATGTCTGACTGAGGATGGCACCAATCCCACATCTGAGGCATCCGTCTGCACAACAAATGGTTTAGTGTAGTCCAGGCTGGCCAGCACAGGGACACTGCACAGTGTGGATTTTAGCTGGGTGAAGGCTGTTACATGCTGGGTCCCATTTCACTTTCTGGGGTTGCCTTTTCTTTAACAAACTAGACAAAGGAGCTGCCAGGGTGCTGTAATTTAGTAAACATTTTCTATAATATCCTGCCGTCCACAGGAAGCTTCTGACCTGCTTCTGGGTCTCCGGCCTGGGCCATGCCTCAATGGCCTCTATCCTGGTCTAATTTGGGCGTAGTTGTCCCTCCCACTCCATGTCCCAAACATGACACCTCAGCCATGGCCACCTGGCACTTTTGGCCTTTACAGTGAGTCCTGCTTTCTGTATCCTGCCCAACACTTCCTTCAGATGGGACAGGTGTTCCTTTCAGCTGGTACTGAAGATGGCAATATCATCAAGATAAGCCACTGTGTACTCTTCAGTACCCTGTAACACCTGGTTGACCAATCTTTGGAATGTGGCAGGGGCGTTCTTCATCCCAAATGGCATTACCTTAAATTCAAAGAGGCCTACTGAGGTGACGAAAGATGACAGTTCCTAGCTCTAACAGTCAACTCCACCTGCCAGTACCCTTTGTCAGGTCTATGGTTGTTAGGTAGGTTGCCCCCAACTTGTCCAACAACTCATCTGTCCAATGCACTGGATGGGCGTCAGACTTAGTGACTCGTTGAATCACGACAGTCCACACAAAAGCAGGTAGACCCATCCAGCTTGGGGACCAGGACTACGGGCAAGGCCGAGGGACTGTGGGATTTCTGGATAACCCCTAACTCCAGCATTTCCTCCACCTCCTCCTAATGTCCTTTAGGATGGCCTCAGACACCTGGTAAGCTGTCCCTTGTATGGGCGCTTGCATCCTTGTGTCCACATCATGGGTCACTAAGGGGATCCATCTGGGCTTGGCCGTAAATAAAGGGCAAAGTCCTCTAAGACCTCCCTCACTTCCTAGGTATGTTTCGGGTCAACTGGGGTGACAGTTTGATTGTCTCAACCAATGACTCCGCTTGCTTTCCTCTAGTAAGTCCAGGAGGGGTTTTCTTCATTTGTCCCTCCCAAGGACTACAAACAGCAAACACCATGTCGGCCTGATTTACATATGGTTTCATCATAATGACATGGTACATTTGATGGGCATGTCTCCTGTCAAGCAGTTCAACAACAGAGTTCACGTCATTTACCTGTCGACTACCCTGCATGGCCCCACCCACTCAGCCTGCAGCTTGTCCTTCCAGACTGGAATGAGGACCATTACTTCTTGACCTGCACTGTATGAGGAGCTCTGGCTCCACAATCGTACCATACTTTTTTCTTTTGTTGGCAACTGACAGGTTGCTTTGGGCAACCTTCAAGTTCCTTCAGCTTCTCCTGAACTTAAGGACATACTCCAGTATGGGAGTTTCCTGGGTGGTGCTTGCCTTCCCAGTCTTCACGGATCAAGTTTAGAGGCCCATGCACCCACGTCTGTATAAGAGTTCGAAGGGGAGAACCCAGTCGACTCTTGGGGCACCTCCTGTATGTGAACAACAGGTGGGGGAAGGAATTTCTCCCAGTCCCTCCCATGCTGTTTAGCAAACGCTTGAGCATCGTTTTTAGGGTATCATTGATCTTCCATGAGCCCATTGGCTTGTGGATGATAAGGTGTTGTGCATCTCTGCACCACCCCACACTTCTCCCACTAAGACTTCATCAGGTCCAACATGAAGTTACCCTTTGATCAGCGATAACCTCCTGTGGAAACCCGACATGGGAGAAAATCCCTAGCAAGCCGTCTGCCTTAATTGAGGATAGGCGACCAACTCTGGTGTATCGGGTGGCGTAATCAACCACTCATCAAGATGTACTTTTTTCCTGGAGGAGCCTGGGGTATTTAAGGTCCCACACATCCATTCCTACCTCTGAAATAGCTCCTCCACAATCAGCAAGGAAAGTAGGGTAGCTTTTGTTTTATTACTTGCCTTCTCTATCTGCTGGCACCAGTGACAAGACCTGCAATATTCCTTCACCTGCTGGGTGAAGTTGGGCAAAATAAAATTTTGGGCCAATTGCAGCATGGTGTGGCGATGCCCAGATGTCCAGACATGGGAATATCATGGGCAACCTTGAGCAACCGCCCATGATACTCCTGGGGAACAACAAGCTGCCTGCCCATCACCTCTCCGCTCTGTCCTCACATCATGTGTATAACAGTCCACTGTCCCAAAATACCCCATGTCTCATGTCACCTTCCTGTGTCCTGTCAGATTCTGCACAAGCCCTCAGCATCTCAAAATTAGGGTCAGTCCTCTGGGCAATTGCAAAATCTTCACATTTTCCCAAAGCATGGGACATGTCCCCACAGTTCCTAAACTGGGGTCCATAGTTCCAGTGCCAGGGCATTCAGAGTCACTGCCATCCCTAACCTTCTGACCATTGGTTACCCTTCCCTCCTCAGAGTAACCTTCTGTAGCTGTTCAGAAATGACTACTTGGGAATCCTACCTCCTTTCTCTATTTTCCATTTCAGAAGACACAGGCTGGGAACCAGCCTCCTATGCTTTTCAACAGGGGCTTCTGTGGAGTTCAGGGAATTACAAGGGCCTTAGCTGTCTGAGTATAGGTAACCACACACACACCACCGCTTGCTGTATATTATTCTCTAAAATAACATCCAGGGTGAGGTTGTCTGCCACTGCCACTATTTCTACCCCTCTCCTGTCTCACCCCAATCCAGGAGAACACTAGCTAGTGGCAGGGTTTCTCCTCCCTGTGAATCCCCCACAGTGGCAAACTGATTAGGTATAAGCTATTCAGGTTCAAACAAATCCCTTTACCAGGGTAAGAGATGCCCCTGTGTCTCTTAACCCATGGGTCTGCACCCCATTTAAAAGTAACCAGGTGTATGTGCTCCCTTATGTTCACAGGCATATTCTCAGGGATACACAGTGTACCCACCTCCTTTCGAGAGACACTTTGTCCACTCTGTGCCTTTTAGGACACTATCTGGCCAGATGCTCGGCTGCTTACAAAACCAGCATTCATAATTCCCCCAGACTTCCCTTCTTGGTAACTTGGGCCTCACCCTTTCTGCAGAGACACTGAGGGTTCTAGCTACCCTGAAGGCACACTTCCCTTCTGTCCTACAGCACCTGCTCCCCACTTCCTTTCAGAGCAGGCCTGCTCACAGCATAGCGATCTGAGAGTTCAGCAGCTTGCTGTGCTGTTTTGGATCCCAGTCCTCCAGACAGGTTTTAGCTCCACTGGGCAAACCAAGAGAACTATTCTAAAAGTATAACCTCCTCAATTTTCCCCACAGTTTGTGCTTCCACCCCTCACCAACGTTTTAAGAACTGAAGGCTTTGTGGCTAGTTCTTCAAAGCTCATGTCAGAGGCCTTTTGGAGTTTACGAATTTAACCCTCTAGGCCTCAGGGTGAGTTCATACTTTTAAGTAAAGCAGTTTTTAGTTTCTCATATTTCTACTGTCCTCGTTATCCATTTGGCCTAGCCTCCACGCCTTTTACCAGTAAGTAGCGGGCACAGCTGAAGTTACAGGACTCCTGGGTATCTCTGCCTGCATACAGACCTTTTCAAATTAATTCAAAAATACATCCATATCTTACCCTCTTTAAATTCAGCTATTAATTTGGAATTTAACTTCTACCCAGCCCTGGAGTTTCGGTTCACTCTGCCATTCACCTCCTCTGGTGCTGAACGCTGGAGTCTGAGCCTCCAGTTCAAACTCCTCTGGTGCTGCTTTTCCCGGCCTCTCTGGCACTGCTTTTCCTCCATAGTGAGCTGCTTTTCTTGCATGGCAAGTTCCTTTGATATTGTCTTTCCTGCATCTTTGCTTCATGCTCCCTCTGAAGTCATTTCTCAGCAAAGCTCCAATTTCCTCAGCTCAAATTGTAGCTTTAGCCTCTCTAGCTCAGGATCTGTGGTGGACTTTACTTGGTGCTGCAGTTCCAGGTCCTCTCCGATCGCTGTCCCCTCCTGGCACTGGACACTTTGATGTCCCTTGGCACCCCCACACCCAAGGCCTTTCAGTCACGGGCCATGACTTGAGGTCCTGGGCAGTCGCTTGTTCATCAGCTGCCTCAAGGACTTCCATGAGGTGCTTCTTACTGTGCCCCTCATAGTGTACCCGCCTCCCTGACACAGCTGCTTCAGTTCTTCTACAGGGTTGTTGCTTTACTTGGAAGTCATCTTTCTTCCCTACACAACCACTAGTCTGTCTTCTACGTGCAAAAAAACAGGGTGGGGAACTATATCTTGTAACCAATGTTCCTTTTTCCAAATTTCTTTTGTATTATGTGGATGTTCAAATGGTTTGCCAATCATACCACTGCTCAAAAATCTGTCACAAGTCCACTTTCCTGGGGCAGGATTCTTTGCATCACAGCAAATCCCTCTTGTGACAGGGGATGGGGTCAGGAATACCCTTCCTCAGTCGATTTAGCAAGCTCGCTGTTTCACAACTGAACATATGCCAGAGGATCCCAGGTGCCCTCGTGCCATGCGAGGGGTGGTAACACAGCCTCAAATCTCTGTTCCTGGGGTAGAACCTCTCGCCACTGCACACAAAACCAGAAAGCCAAGATGTATAGGGTTTAGGGGCCCCATACACTCATTATGTGTCTTTCCCCAGAAATGCAGAGCTTGGTTCAAACTCCCAGGGCTCACCTGAGACCTTTTGCATTTCCTCCTCCTTTCATCACGAAGTCCCTAGTGATACTTCACTTTGGTAGTATTGCCTCTGTTCTCCAAGCAGACAGGCAGGGTCCCCAGTTGAAGCAACAGCTAAAATCTAAAGGCTTCAAGCAAAAGGCTAAAAAGGCTCAGATACCCCTCTGCATTCTTGTTATAAGGGGTTTCAAAGGGCAGGTCCAGTGGATAGTGGCTGGCCCTGTGATTGGCTAACATTCTGTTTCTATGGCTACTCAACCAATCAGTTTTTAGTATTTTATTACAAACCACAAATATGCAGTTCTCAATATGAGAGGAGAAAAACTCAGAGGTCAGCTACTTTAAACCAGAATTTGGGAGGAACCAGTCCCTCCTGGAGATGGTTGTAATTAAGCTACACTCAGTACAGTCATTTACTTAAATAGTAGCCCATTCAGCTGTAACAAGATTAAGTCAGTGTGGACTCTCAAAACAAAGGAGGTCCAGATATCAGGGCTCCTCATGAGGTCCTACCCTTTCCCAAGCAAATTGAGCTACCTGGCCTTCCAGCTATGCTCAACTATTCTTTTGTCTCCTTCTCAAATGATTTAATTAACTCTAGCCCCTGACTAGTAGCTGTCAGATTCTCTGCCCAGTGATAAGAATTACAACATCATCCCACAGGGCCCATGTACTTGTACCCACGATCCCTTGCACTTACACTGGCCACAATGGGCATCTCTGATGCATTATATACATAAAATTATATAAAATATGACCAAAACAATAAGTATGGCTTATCTCGCCACATAGATGGTCCCGATGCCAATGGCTTACAGTTTCAGTAGGTGGCTCAATGCAGGCTGAAGTCCTTGAAGAAGATCCATAGTTAGGAATAAACCAAGTGAAGGATAAGCAACCTGACCTTAATAAAATAAATGAATGAACTTTAAACGGCGAATAAAACTTAAAGATAAATGCAAAGTTATGCATCTGAAAAATACAGAAACACAGCATTTGTCATCACAAAGGACCTCTTGGCCCACCAGTATGCACAGATGGTCCCTAACTGGTCTCACGGTGACCCGCCCTCCTTCCTTCCTTTCTATATACTAATATTCTCCATGCCTATCCCATGCATGCTGGAGCCCTCACTGTTTTCAACTCCATCACTCCGATGGCAGTCTGTTCCAGGTGTCTACAACTCTTCAGTGAAGTAGTACTTCCTCACATCCCTCTTAAACGCCCCCCTACAGCTTCATCACATGCCATGTGGTCCTGATGCTCTTTGCATTTGAAACTCCCCTCTTGTACCCTGTTCACTCCTGTGAGGTACTCGATGTCTCTATCATGTCCCTCTCGCTCCCGACTCTTCCAAGCGTGTACATGTTGAGATCCCTCAGTCTCCTCTCCTCGTAGGGCTTTTGGTGCAACCCTTGCACCATTTCAGTTGTCCACCTCTGGACTGCTTCCACCATGTCTATGCCCTTTCTGAGGAGGTGCAGCCTCCAGAACTGGACACTATTCTCCAGGTGTGGTCTCACCAGCGATCGATATAGTGGAAACAACACCTCCTTCCTCCCTACTGGTGATACTGCTTCCTATGCATCCCAGCATCACACTGGCCCTACCCACTGCTTTGTCACACTGCCTTGCCACTTTGAGGACATCAGATTGATAACTCCAAGGTCCCTTTCCTGCTTCGGACTGTCAGTACCACCCCCATCCTATACTCAGCTCTTAGGTTCCTATGTCATAGATGCATGATTTTGCACATTTTAGCAAGGAACTGCAACTGCCATGCTCTTGACCATTCTTGAGTTTCCTAAGATCCTATGCATTTTCTCCACCTCTCCTGAGAAAATGGCATACCTTCCCTTCTAGTTCTTCTGCAGTGCCCTTATGAAGACATTGAATAGGACTAGTCCCAGCAGGGTCCTGGGACATGCCAATGGTCACTTTCTCATCATAGAGTGAGTGCCTATAACCACCACCTTCTGCCTCCTACCCCTTAATCAGTTTCTAACCCAATTTACCACTTTGGATCCCATCCCGAGGCTGATCAATCTCTTTATAGGTCTCCTGTGCAGTACAGTGTTGAAGGCCTTGCCAAAGTCCAGATAGGCCATGTCCACTGCCCTCCCAGATTTATTTCCTTTTCACTCAAAGAAATCAATCAGATTCATCTGGCATGCCCCCGACTGTGCATCCATGCTGTCTATGGTCTTGCAGCCCAGTGGATTCAAGATACTCTGCTAACCTTTTCTTTAACAGGGTTTCCATCATCCATTAATTTCCCACCACTAAGGTGAGACTGGCCAGCTTATAGTTGCTAGCCTTCTTCTGCGCTCTTATGTAGAAGGACCACATCTACTCTCTTCAGTTCTCCATAATCATGCCTGTTTCCAGTGAGCTGTTGAATAAGGCCATCAAGGGGCAGCTAGCACCTCCCTGAGTTCCTGGGTGTACCCCATCCAGTCCCATGGCCTTGTCTACCTTCAGAGCTGCAAATCCCTTCAGGGTCTTTCCTCTGAAATGGACTCATGTACAACTCCCTCCTCTGTTCCTGCTATTCCTGGTGGTTGTCTCCCCCACCCTGTGAAGACCAAGCAGGCATGTCTGTTCAGGATATCTGCTTTTCCTTGGTGCACTTCTATGCAGTCCGCCCCTCACCACCCTCCTTATCTCACTATCCTCCATCCTCCCTTGACCTCCTCCTCTCATTTGGGTACCTGATGAAAGTCATCACCTTTAGCTACCTCCTTAGATATCCTTTTTCTGTCTGCGCCTTGCTCCCTTAACTGCCTTTCCTGCTTTCTTGGTTCACCTCCCTCTCCTCCCACTGTGTTTATTTATACCTGCTGAATGTTGCCTTTTTCCTTCAACACTTAGCCACTTCTTGAGAACCATGATGGTCTCTCTTACCTCCTACCTTACTCACTTCCTTCACACAGAGGCTGGTTGCCTTAATTATGCCCTCCTTATTTTTCCCCACTGTACCTCTACCCTCCCTGGCAACCCCCACAACAAGGCAGTTTCTGAGAAAGTCTCCATTTCTTTAAAATTCACCTCCTCAAATCCAGAACCCTTGTCCTCATGTGATTTGCCTCTTCCCGCTCTTAATGTTAAACCACACTGTATGGTGATCACTGGTACCTAGGGACTACCCACTGTGATATCTGCAATGCTGTCCCTGTTTGTAACAGCAGATCCAGCACTGCCCTGTCACTAGTGGGTTCACTGACTAGCTGCCTTGTAGGGTGTCAAGGACTGCCCTGTTCCTTGTGGAAGCTGCAGTTAGAAGGCTCCAATCCATATCTGGCAGATTAAAGTCATCAATTAGCCGCTCCTCTCCTTGCTTGCCATCCTGATAATGGATTCCCAAGTGCCTTTTTTTCAAATATAGTTTTTATCGAACAAATTTCCAGGTCTGTATGTTCAAAATCTCTTCAAAAATAAAGGCTTCTTCCATTACTTTGATGCATTATAAGTCATTATTACACGAGTAAAGTCTCGGAGAAGGAGTTTTGACACTGAAAGTCCTCCACCCTCTGTCTGTTACCCAGGCTACCACCCGGGACCCACTCCCAAACATAGAAACATAGACTTTGGCGGCAGATAAAGACCGCTTGGCCCATCTAGTCTGCCCATTTCCCTACCTACAGGATAGGCCGCAGATCCTAGTTAACCAACAGCCTATTTCTTCCTACCCCCACAAGAACTGCCTTATTTCTGTCCCATGCATTCTTGAATTCTCCCCAGTTTTAGATCCCACAACCTCTCTTCAGGAAGGCTGTTTCCATGCATCCACTACCCTCTCTGTGAAATAATACATCCTCACATTGCCCCTGAACCACCCCCTCTATCTTTAAATTGTGTCCCCTTGTTTTTGCACTCTCTTTTTAGGAAAGATGCTACCCTCTTGGACTTTGTTGATTCCACTGAGGTACTTAAACGTTTCTATCATGTCCCCCTCTCCTTCTTTCCTCAAGGGTATACATATTAAGCTCCTTTAGTCTCTCCTCATACGGCCATCCCAGGCTGGTTAATTTGACTATTAATCTTTGTGTGGTACTGTGTCAAATGCCTTGCTAAAGTCTCAGTAGGCCACATCCACAGCCTCTCCTTGATCTACTACTTTGGTCACCCAGTCAAAGAAATCTATTACATTCGCTTGACAAGACCTTCCGCTGTAGAATCAATGCTGCCTTGGGTCCTGTGCCCTCGCTAGCCTCTAGGTACTCAACAACTCTTTCTTTCAGAAGTGATTCCATCATTTTCCCTACCACTGAGGTCAAACTAACAGGTCTGTAGTTTCCTGCCTCTGCCTTGCTCCCACTTTTGTGAAGGGGTCCTCAGGTACCACACCATCCTCCCATGATTTCTTAAAAGGGTAGTCAGTGGTGTCACTAGGTCTCCCTTAGTTCTTTAGAATTCTGGAGTGAATCCCATCAGACTCATTGTTTTGTCCACCTTGAGCTTTAGGAGTTCTTTTCAGGACCCTTTCTTCTGTGAATGGACTGGTGTCAAACCCCCGTCCAAAGTACTTCTATTCTTTGGTTTAGGTACCTCCTCCTTTTCTTCTTTGTGAATACTGAGCAAAAGTATTCGTTCAGTATCTCTCCTTTTCATGGTCACCCTCTGCCCACCTTCCCTCCCTTTTATGAAGCCTCACTATCCTCCCTCGGTCTTCCTTCACTCCTTGATGTACCTATAAAGGTTTTATCCCTCTTGAGTTGGCTATCTTTCCTCAGTTTGGGCGAGCTCAGAACATCGGGGTTCAGCAGGGAGAAGAGGATCCAGCATCCAGAGGACAGCTCTCTCTCCTGGGAGGGTGGTGTGTGACTCTGGCACCAGTGCCTACCAGTAGAGGTAGGGGAACAACAGCAGGGGTCACATCACTGATGGGTTGGCTGGATCGGCGGATGTCCACGGGAAGAGTGCGGAACGTGCTCAGCCCACGCTGGACACATCACTGCACGCTCGTGTTCATGGCACAAAGAAAACACCTGCTGGCTGGGAGAAAGATGTCAAATTGCCCCCACCTTCAACTCCGAACCCTGCCCACCGGATCTCTGCATCCATCACCTCCACCCGAAGGGGCACTTGATAGAGATAAGCGCCAGGAGCTGAAGGTGGTTCTGTCTGGGGTAATGACCAGGAGGATCTCCTGAGGGTGTCAATGGTGGTCTGGAAATCAGGATCACGGATGGGGAGGCTCTTGGACAGAGGGGCATAAGGCAGGACGACTGATGGGGCCCCAGCCAGTGGTGACGGGAAGGAAAGAAACCGAGGGGAAGAGTAGTTTGAGGGAGGGGGATCTCTTGGGAGGGGAGGTTGCGTGTCTGGGGTTCCAAACTTACCCCCACCAGTACATAAGAAGACTTTTACATCTTGTTTGTAGGTAGGATGTGAATATTAACAAGCTCTAAGCATGGCCTGACCTGTACCTACCTGTGTAACTCTGGATTTCTTCTATGCTGTGTGACTTTGTTTCTCTGTATGCTGAATGAAAATTTTCAATAAAATTTAAGTATTAAAAAAGAAAATGGTTAACAGATAGGCAACAAAGGGCGGTGGTTAATGGCAATCATTTCAATGCTGGAGCATGACCAGCTGGGTGCCACAGGGCTCTGTATTGGGACAGGTCTTCTTCAATGACTTCATAAGTGATACTGCAGATGAACTGGAAGGAAAGTATGCCTCTTTGCAGGTGATAACAGAATTTGTTATAGGAAAACAATAAGCAAGGGTGGAAAGAATGCATAGGGATCTTGAGAAAGTCAAGGTTTGGTCAAGGGCAAGCAGTTGGGGTTCAATACCAAAAATGCAAAATCACACACCTAGGGAATAGGAACCCAACAATTGAGTATAGGATGGAGGAGATACATTTATACTCAGTTCTTGGGTTCCGGCCAGTTCTAAGAATCAAGGGATATTGGATAATATATCCAATGGTGTCATCATGTTGTTTTGTGGGGCTCTGTCCCTCCAATCATTTTCCCAAAAAATATGATAATCAAAGAAGCAATGATTCTTTAACCCTCTGGTTGGCTCTTTCCTAACCTCCTACCCCAACACCCTCCTACACTCTCACCCCTGGACCGTCTTTACTCCTATACTTCCCTAGCTAAACCCTCTGGGTGGGCTCTCTTCCTAACCTTTACCCTTCACTGACAAAACCCAATGAAACTGGGTGAATTTCTCTTATACTTATTGCTTCCCTACACCCTGCAACCTACTGGAGCCCAACTGCCTCTATGCAATACCCTTCTCCTCCTCAGCCGAGTTTCTTGACCAACACTATTCCAATTTATATTGCAGTTTTAAAAACCATGTACATGACTTATAGGCACAGAACTACAGTACAGGTCCTGTTATCCTGCATACCGTTTACCTTGAATACTGTTGTCACCTTGTGTAGAACATTTACAGTGAAGCTTGTCATTTTAGAGGAGTAAAGAAATTGACCATGCCTGGAAAAGCGATTTGTCTTTCTAAAAACCTTTTCAAATAAGTAAATATAGTATGTACTTCATAATTAGTATGCACCAGAAAGTTTAGTTAATTTTCACACGGGTCTCATCAGTTTACTAGTTGAATTGGAAATATTTGAAGAGCTTCAGCTGGGAAAAACAGTTACGTAAGAACTTACCATAACAGCAGATCTTGAGAGGATCTCAGTCATCAGGTCACACCGTGAACTTCACTGTTGGTGAAGGGAATCCACACAGAAGATTTTCAGCAGTACAACTGGGGCTGCCCACACTGACATGTGATGACGCCACCTCAGTTTTCCCCCACAGACAAAGGGAGCAAAGCCCAGCCATAGGGGACTGAGAGAGAGAGGTGCCCAGGCCTAAGAGAAAGGCTGGATACACCAAGCAACCAGTTCCAGGAATAAGCCCCCAAAAGGGGGATGGTGGAGGAAATAGACTGATGACTGAGATCCCCCAAGATCAACTGTTATGGTAAATTCTTCACGAAACTGTTCCTATCTTCTTTGGGGGTATCTCAGTCATCAGGTCACACCATAGGAACGAGTCCCAAGCAGTTACAGGTGCAAACAAACAGTCTGGGAGGCAGGCCAACCTTAAGCTTAGGACAGGAGGCCTTGCAGCACAGTAGTGTTTGATAAAGGTGTGGATGGTGCTCCAGGTGACAGCCGCACAAATGTCAGCGCACAAACCACTCGGAAACAAGCCACAGAAGTAGCCATGCCTCTGCTGGAGTGAGCTTTGACAGCACTAGGCAATTTGTGCTGTACTTGTTGTAGCAGAACACTGCAACTAGCCAACCATTTGGACAAACACTGCTTAGAAACTGAGGTGCCTCTCTCCCTGGGGTGATGGAAACAAACAAGTGCTTTGACTTCCTGCTGTCCTTCGTGCAGAGCAGGTAGTACTTCAAAGTTCTGTGCATCTAAGATAATGAAGCAGTGCTTCCCCTGGATTAACACACTGGAAAATAAACAGGAAGTGGACAGATTGGTTCAAGGTAAACTCAGACACCACCTTAGGGAGAAACTTAGATTCATGCACAAAGACATCCCATCTTTGTGAAACATCAAATAAGGTCCCTTGCACCAGAGGGCCTGAAGCTCTGAGATTCTTCAAGCAGAATGGCAGCTAAAAAGAGCTTTCCAGGAAAGAAAGTGTGTTGCAAGTTGCGACAGGCAAACGGAGTGGAGGTTTTAGGTGCAGGATGCCCCTCAGAAAGGTACAGGAGACATCCAGCTGAGCTATAGTACAGTCACCCATGGGCTCATGAAAAGCAGAAATAGCTGAAAGGTGCACCTTGAAGGAGGAGTACTGGGACCTGAGTCAGACAAAGAAATCAGGTAGTCCAGAACCTGGTTCACCAAACAGGTGAAAGGGTCTAAATTATGCTTGACAGCACATATGGCAAACCACTTCCACTTTGTGGCATAAATGGCACAGGTGGAAGGTTTCTGGGTGGCCACCAAGACATCTGCCACCCAATTAGAAACTCTGTAATGCATCACAGCTATATGCTCAGGAGCCAAGCATGCAGATGGAGACTTGAGGTTGGGATGAGAACAGGGTCCCCGATCCTGGGTCAGCAGACTCTCTGCAGAGGGGAGAGGGACTAGACATTCTCCATCAACTGCTGAAGCAGAGGGAACCATATCTGGTGAGGCCAGAATGGAGCTACCAGAATCATGCTGTCCCCCTCCATCTGAAGCTTGATGAGCCTCTGGATCAGAGGAAATGAAGGAAAGCAAGGAGAAACCTCCCACTCCAGGAGAGGGACAACACGCCCCACCACAAAACTCCAAGCCCTGGATCAAGTGGGCAAAACTGGGCAGTTTTGCATTTTGTGGGAACAAAAAGGTCCAACTCTGCTAGGTGACCCTATCTAGTGAACAGACCTTCTATGACGGATGAGAGAAGCTCCCACTCATGCATGCTGGACTCTGCCTGGCTAAGGCTGTCTGCCAGAGCGTTTAGCACTCCTGAGACATGGACCACTGAGAGGGTCAGACCATGATCCAGAACCCAATACCACACTTCATGAACTCCTGCACAGAGGATACAAATGAGTCAGCCTTGCTTGTTGATGAAGTACACTACACAGAGACTGTCTGACTGAATCAGCAACTGCCCTGGCAGAAGGTGGTTCTGAAAGGCCTGCATGGCATATAGGACCACCCGCATCTCCAGGACATTGATGTGCAGGGAGGCATCGATCTGGGACCAAGAGCCCTGAGTATGAAAGAGACCAAGATGGGTCCCCAGCCCATCCCGTAAGTGTCCATGGTAAGGATCTGCTGTGGGGATGAAATCTGGAATGGGACCTCTTGCAAAAGGTTCTGGGGTCCATCCACCATTGAAGCACCCTGCAAATGGGGAGGAGACTAGAGACTAACTTGTCCAATTCATCCGTCCGCTGATCTCACTGCACTCTGAGGATCCACTGAAGGGTATGCATGAGGAGTCTGGCCAGAGAGACAGTGGGAATGGCAGCTGCCACTGGTCCCAGAAGCCTTAAATACAGACTGGTGGGATATGCAGACTCTGGGCCACCTCCTGGGTCTGGGCCATGAGGCATTCTGCCCTGTCAAGAGGGAGAAAAGCTTTTTCCTGCACAGAGTCTATGACCCACCTATGTATTGCAGTCTCTGGGATGGAACCAGAACCAACTTGGGCAAACTGACCATGATGCCCAGGGAATGGAACAGCTGAAGAGTTTTTCTTAAGGTCTCCGAAACTGGCACCTGGACAGTGCTTTTAAGAGCCAATCATCCAGATAAGGGAAGACGTACATTCCATACCTCCTGAAGGCTGTAGCTACTGCTGCTAAGCAGTTGGTAAAGACTCAGAGCACAGAGGACAAGCCAAAGGGCAGCAGTTTGAACTGGTAGTGTTCGCGTGAAAAAGAACCGAGAAACTTCCTGTGAGAAGAGAACACAGATATGTGCAGGTGGGCATCCTGCATGTCCAGCGAGCACAGACAGTTGTCTTCCCCGAGCAGGGCATTAGACCAGGTAAAGTTACCATGCAGAACTTTCTGTAGTGGACGACAGATTGAGGTCTTTTAGATCCAGAATAGGCCTCAAATCTGCAGTCTTTTGAACCCGAAAGGACCTGGAGCAAAACCCTTTGTTCCTCTGACACCTGGGCACTGGCTCTATGGTCTGTTTGCACAGAAGGGACTGTACTTCCTCCTGGAGCACAGGTAAGTGGGCTGGAGGATAGTGGGAGGCTGCTGAGGGGTCTCTGGGATACCCCACAAGCTCCAAGGTATGACCCTTTCTATGGGTTGCAGAATCCAAGTGTCTAAAGTTATGGTTCTCCATTGATTAAATAGAGGGAGAACTGACTTCAGACCACCACCTCCCAGTCGGTGACCAGAAGTGGGGTGTCTGGCAAGGAGTCAAGCTGAGGCGGATCCAGCCGCAGGGGCTGATCTATCATTTCTAGGGTGCTTGGTCGTGGCTCCAGCAGTGGAGGGTGGGTAGGGCAGTGGAGCTCTCTTTCTTGCCCTGAGACCTAGAGGCTGCCCCGGTCTGTGGCGTGCCCTACGAAAGGAGGATGCTGTCTGCTCTTCTGCTGCTGAGTATGGTACACTGAGAGGCAGACTTAAGGGCTCTGCCGAAGCCTGCAAGCCATTAATTATGTCCTGAACATCAGGGCCTAACAGATTGGTCCCATTAAAGGGGAATTCAGCACCTTCTGCTGAACATCCATGGCAAAGCCAGAAACCCATAACTAGGAGTACCTATGTAGGTATATGCCCATGGCAGCAGCCTTGGCAACAGTGTCAGCCAAATCATAAAGTGCCCTCAGCAGGTGCTTGCTGACATCCTCTGCTGTCTGCAAGCACTGGAGGAGCTCCTTCTTCTGAGAGCCCTCTGGAAGAGCTTGGGTAACAGCCTTGTCCTTCTTCCAGTTGGTGTTCTGGTATTTCACCATGTGAGACAGGTAATTTGCAATCCTCAAACCTCAGGTGGAGGAAGCATAAACCCTCTTACCCCAAAGGACAATTCTGTGAGACTCGTTTGGGGAAGAGAGCTATGTGTTTGGGCACCTTACACCCATCATGGGCAGCCTTAATGATCACTGAGTCTGTCACAGGCTGAGCCACATAGTAAGGGAACCCTTGGGGGCATTATAGAGCTTATCTGCCCTGGGCATGGATGGCACCATATCCAGATGGTGCCAAGCAGCAGTGGTAGCATTCCTCAAAGTAGGCAAGATGGGAGGAACGATTTTTGCAGGAGATTCAGGAATCTCCAGGAAGACAACCAAATCTTTCCTGGTGACATCCTCCTCCTCTGTATGAAACCAAATGGCAGAGGACAACTTCTTCATTATATTAAAGAAGGAGGGTCCTCTGGAGAGCTAGGGCGTGTTTGACAGAGTCCTTGCTGACAAAGGAGGCAGGGGACTTGTCTGAGGAGAGAGGCTCTTCCTCTTCACCTCATCATCAGGTAGAATGAGGTCAGGAGATACTCTTGTTCAGCATTGACCTCGTCTAGGTCCAACGTGTGATGTGCTGACCCTGAACCCCTGAACTGCGAGGGATCATCCCTTGGTCAATGGGGGTACAACCAAAGCGGCATGCAACAGTGGGAGGTGACGAGGCCTGAATGCACCAAGTTGATTCACAATCACAGAAGTGAACTTGGTAAGGATCTCATTGAGATCGACGTGAATCCTGCATCAACAGCAGGGGTGTGTGGGTTGATATAGCTGGGAGAAAAGGCTTGATGGCAGAGCCCTGAGACTAAGATGAAGTTGCCCTAGGCCTGGAGATACATCAGGCTATGCCAGGATAGTCACTGATGACAAGCCAGTCATCGACAAAAGGAAGGGCCGAGGACCCGGACATCGGTGACTGGCTGCCCTGGGAATCGGACGGGCGGAGTAGTCGGTATGGGCCTGGTAGATACAGAGGCCTGTGATGGCAGATTTGCGATCAATGATGCAGCCATTGATGAAGGTCCCCGGGAGAAGTAGATGAGGAAGTCATCGGGACGCAGGGCTGCCCGGGTGGGGGAGAGGTCCCATCTCGGTCTCTGATGACTTTACCTCGAGGACTTGTCTCGGCCTTTGTAGGCCTGGGAGCTCAATGACCCTGCCAGCAATTGAGAGGCTGGGACCCTGGAGGACCCTACCCAGAACTGGCTACTTGATGTTCCATTAGGACATTTGTAAGCACCTTCTTTGCGTTGCCTGAGGGTTATTTGATTAAACTTCTGGCAGAGCTCACAGTCAGAAACTTCATGGTGAGGCCCAAAGCAGCAGACACTAAGAATGCTTGTCTGTGGAGGCAATCTTCTTTCCACAGTGGCAGCAATGGAAAAGAGACGAGAAGGACTAGTTCTTGGCATAAACAAAATAAAGGAATCTCTGAGGAACAGAGATTTCAAAGTAGACATGAAAAAAAGTTTGTAGGCAAAAGGTGCAAAACTGCATCAGGAGTTTCTCAGGGATCCCGTATAGGCTGAGTCGATGGCCAGAAAAGAACTGAGGAGGAATCAGGGCCACTCATGTCTTTATAGAGTAGGGTGACGTTGTCACATGATGTCGACATGGTGGCTCCAAGTTGCACTGTTGAAAATCATCAGTGTGAATTCCACTTCACCGACAGTGACATTCCTACAGTCTGACCAGATGACTGAGATACCCCAAAGAAGATCCATCATCTCTAGCTGGTGGAACTCTTCTACAATACATTATTCAATGCAAAAAGATGACAGAGGTACAGGAACTCTCATATAATTTTGTAAGAGGTGAGGGAACTGAGTCCCTGGGAGTATCAGCCCAATTTATCCCATGCTAATTTTATGTAGAATTTTTTTTTTACTAGTATCTGTTTTATAAAAACAACAGTGCCTATCTGTTTTCCTCTGGGATGAGTCCTGTAAACTTCCCAGCAGATCTGCTGGGATAATGGTCTCTCTGTTTTCCTCTGGGCTCCTATAATCTTTCCAGCAGATCTGCTGGCATAATGGTGTCTCTCTGTCTGTTGTTCTGTGGGGGACTGTAAGCTTCTAAACATATCTGCTGAGATAACAGTGTCTGTTTTCCTCTGGGGTCCTGTAACCCTACCAGCTGATCTGCTGGGAAAATTGTGTCTGTCTTGTCTGTTGTCCTTGGGGTCCAGCAATCAAACTGTTCCATGTGTAAAAAATACAGGCTTTTCAAACACTACTTTCATCATTAAAATGCAGGAAAAGCCACCATTTGAGGTAAAATTTCAAAATTTTCCGGAAGAATGCCCCAAGCCCCTATAGTTTTGTTACGATTTAACTATAGGCATTAGCGCCCCCACCCCAACTTTATACCTCTGGTGATGCTCCTGATCATATCTGATGCTCAGAGTAGCAGGCAGTGTGAAAAGCAATGGAAAGGACAGTGGATGCTAAGGAGAGTCGATTCCAGCAGGAGGAAAGAGGCGGTTGCCACCATATTGCTCACTGGTGAGAGTCCACCTGGAGTATTGTGTCCAGTTATGGAGGCTGCAACTCAGAAAGGACATAGACTGGGTGGAGGCAGTCCAGTGAAGGACAACTAAAATGATGCAGGGTTGAACCAAAGCCCTAAGAGTAGAGCCTGATGGATTTCAACATGCACACTCTGGAAGAGAAGAGAGCAAAGGAGACATGATAGAGACTACCAGTACCACAGGGTGAACAGGTGCAGAAGGGAGCCTCTTTCAAATGACAAAGTGCACCAGGACCAGAGGGCATATGATGAAGCTGGGGAGGGATGTTTAAGAAGCGTGCGAGTAAGTATTTACTTCACTGAAAGAGTGGTAGACTCCTGGAATAGTCTGCAGTGAAGTGGTGGAGGTGAAAACAGTAGGGAGCTTCAGGCATGCATGGGATAAAAAAAAAAAGAATATTAGGAAATGGGCAGGGAGGAGGGAGGGTTGCTGGAGACCAGTTAGGGTCTGTGCAGACAGACTAGGCACAGACCTTCTAGGCAGAATGGGTGGGCCAAGCAATCCCTTTCTGCTGACAAATTCTAGTTTTTCGTGATACTGATAAAATCTTGTAAAGCCACTGTGCATGCCACCTGCTTAAGGCTCCTTCCCAGCTCCCTGAAATTGCCCTGCACTACCCCCACCGTGTCCTTTTGCCAGGTCATTTATTCCCCAGGGACAATGACATCAAGCTCTCTCCCATCCCCTGCTGCCCTACAGACCCTCTGGATCCGATCTTCATCCCTACAAGCTGAAACACCTCTCAGGCACTTCACCTCTCTCCCTTCCTCCTCTCACTTCCAAGTCTATCCCTCTAACAACAGAGACCCCAACAACAGCTGCTTCCTCCTCAGCTGGGGGCCTCTTCCTCCCTCCCTGGGGCCTCCCCTTCTGAGGATCCCTCATTTCTTCCCTTCCTACTGCTAAGGCTGCCTCCTTCTGACTGCCTTGTCCTTCCAGTACGATGAAGGAATTTGAAGTGGTACAGGCTGAGGAGTCTTTCTATATTTCTCAGTAAAAGAAACACAGACCATGATGGCAGAAAAGACAATGGTCCATCCAGTCTACCTGCAACAGAAACCAGAGGGAAAAGAATTATCTAGAATAGATTGTTTTGTAGGAGACACAAGACGGGAATGATTTAGGCATAACACTAGGTAAATGAATTCATGCGGAGCACTGTAGAGGTGATAAATTGGTCAGTAGGACGATACAAAGAACAGTTACATAGAACTTATCGTAACAGTAGATCTTCGAGGATCTCAGTCATCAGGTATCACCACAGGAACTTCACTGTCGGTGAAGCAGGATCCACACAGAAGATTTTCAGCAGTACAACTGGGGCTGCCCATGCTGACGCTACATGACAATGTCACCAATCCTATAAAGGTGAGCGGCTCTACTTCCTCCTCAGTTCTTTCAAACAAAATTTAAATCCCAAGCCGGGACAGGGAATGGATTGGAGGTTGTAGATGCAGGATGCCCTCTGGCTTGATGGAAGACTTTTGGGCCAACTCTATTAGAAACCTCAAACCTAGTGATGGCTATGTCCTGAGGAGCCTGGCATGCAGATGGATGGACCTGCAGTTGGGATGGACCAGGGTCCCCAATCCTGGGTCAGTAGATTTTGGCAGAGGGAGAGAGGGACCGAGGTTCCTCCACCAGCTGCTGTAGAAAAGGGACCCATATCTGGTGAGGCCAGAAAGGAGCTACCAGGATCATGGTGGCCCACTCCATCTGTACTCTCTGAATTAGAGGAAATGGGGAAAGGCGTGAAAGAAACCTCCCACTGCAGGAGAGGGACAATGTGCCTCGACATAAAAGTCCAGGCCCTGGATCTAGCAAGCAGAAATTAGGCAGTTTTGCATTGTGTGGGGACACAAAAGGTCCAACTATGGTGAACCCATCAGTTGAACAGATCTTCTGTGATGGATGAGGGAATTCCCACTCATGCATGCTGGACTCAGTCCGGCTGACACTGTCGGGCAGAGAGTTTAGCATGCCTGGGACATGGACCGCTGAGAGCATCAGGCTGTAAGTAAGTAAGTAAGACTTTATTTTTATAGTGCCTTTCCAAAGCCAAGGTGCTGTACAAAAATACAATATATAAGCGTAAAAGATAAAACATTAAATATAACAACTGATTAAAAATCATCAGGAAGGCCAATTTAAAAGATATGTTTTCAAAACTTTAAATCTTTATTCAACTTTTTATCTGTGAATAACAGTACATTATACAGCTTACAATCATAAATCATTCTTACTGATAGTCAATCAATCAATCAAATTCTTTATTTATCCAGGCAAACACCATTGAGCAAGCTCATTTACAAGGTGGACCTGCATTACACAAGTCAAGTAACAATGCATTTATATACAGACAAATAGACAGTAGATGCAAGAGTACAACAATACAGGTAGGCCTGCAATAGATAGGATAAGTAAAAAATACATTTGGGTTCAGGTAAAGACAGTCGGTAAGGGTATACATAACAATAGGGTAGCAAGTCAGTAAAAATTTATACCAGATACAACATACATGGTTTAATATTCCTGTAAGGTAAAGGCATTATAGTCCAGCGAAGAGATTAGTTGAAGTGGATGCTACAAGCGAAGAGACCTGCACGGTCAGTTTAAAAAGACCCAGGCGTATCAAGGGGAGACATGTGTCGTGGAAAAGTGGGCAGCCAGTGGGGGAGGGGGTCTGGAACTGGGATAATACTAGGAGCGAAGGAATGAGATGCTGTGGGTATACAAGGAATAGGTGGGTGAGGGAGGTGAGATTTAGGGCGGTAGATAAGTAGGTGGCTCAGGCATAAGTTATGCACTGATACAAGGAGGATGGGAAAAGCAGGGAAGATGTGGAATGGGGTGTAAATAAGCTAGGATCATTGGAAGCAGTTGCAGGCTTCTGTAATGTATTTTGAGTATAAGGTCTTAAACATAGTGAGACTAACAGGAGCAGGGGTGCCAGGTTTTTAAAAGTTTGTGGGTGCTCAGAGACAGAGTCCAAATAAAAGGCCGGGGGTCTGGGGCTGCCCTAGGGCCCCAGAAGCTATAGGGTTTTTCATGCTTTCTGGTGCATTTTGGTGGTTTTTGATACATTTTGAATGAGTATGCTACCATCACAACTACTCCAATGTAGAGGATGCCAGGGTACCATTGGGGCTATTTGATGCCTGAGCAGGTGCTAAGATCAATAAGAGAGTGCCTGCCTGGAGGGATCGAGCAGGTGCTAAGATCAATAAGAGTGCCTGCCTGGAGGGATCTTTCATGCTCTCAGTTTTGCAAGCATATCAGAGTACTGATGTTAGGTTGCAGATGCAGTGCCACCACTCAACAGTGTGCAAGTGTATCCTGAGGGGCTCTTAGATGCTTCCAGTTAAGGACCCATGGAAGAGTGCCTGGGTGGTGGGCTCTTTGATGCCCTCACATGCTTTAAGGATGCCCTTAGTGATGGTTACAGACAGTGTTACCACTCCAAAGGTGCAAGAGTGCCTGGAGGGCTCTTTGATGCCTCCATGTTCTCCAAGAAGACATGGAAGAGTGCACTTCATGGGCTGTTTGAAGCCTCCAGGCTCAGCCATGTGCTGCAACTGCAATAAGACACGGAAGAGTACCCTGGAGGACTCTTTGATGCCTCCAGGATGGTGCTGCAAGAAGACATGGAATTTTCTTGTCTTTTTAGCACCTGGTAGATGCAAACTAAAATCACAAAGGGCATCCTTTTATCAGCTGGAGGCATCAAAGAGCCCTCCAGCCAGGCACTCTTTACCCTGTGGGAGTTGGTGGCAATGTCTGCAACCTAAAATCACAAGGACATCCTTAGAGCACCTGAGGGCATGAATGAGCCTTCCATGGCACTTCTCTATGTCTTCATGCACCACCTGGAGGCAACAAAAGCCCTCTATCTAAGGCACTCTTGCACCATGTTCAGTGGTGGTGGTGCTGTACCCTATAATTGCAAGGACATCCTTAGAGCACCAGGGCATCACAGAGCCCTTTATGGCACTGTCCCTGGCTTGGAGCAAGGCTCTTTGATGCCTTCATGTGCCTCAGAAGACATAGAAAAGTGCCCTGGAGGCCCTTTCATGCTCCCAGGTGCTCTAAGGAACCTTTGTGATTTTAGGTGCAGACAGTGGCACCACTCCACAGGGTGCAAAGGTGCCCTGGATGGCTCACTGACACCTCCAGGTGCTGCAAGAAGACATGGAAGAGTGCCCTGGAGGGCCATTCATGCCCCCTGGTGTTAGGATGTCTTTTGTGATTTTAGGTTGCAGACAGTGTCACCACTCCACAGTGTGTAAGAGTGTTCTGAAATGGCTCTTTCATGCATTATCCAGGTGTTGTAAAAGACAAGGAACTTCCATGTCTTCTTGCAGCACAAATAAGCAAACAAAGAGGGCACTTTTTCACTCTGTGGAGTGGTGATGCTGTATCTTAAATCACAAAGGGCAACCTTACAGCACCTGGGGGTATCAAAGAACCCTTGCTCCCTGGCACTCTTCCATTGGAAGTCTCTGTTACCCAGGTGAAACATAGAAACATAGAAGTTGACGGCAGATAAGGACGCAAGGCCCATCCAGTCTGCCCATTCCAGGTGGTGCAAGAAGACATGGAAGAGTGCCCTGAATGGCTCTTTGATGCACCGGTGCTCAAAGGATTCACTTAGCACGTTATTTATTTATTTTAAAGTTGATAACCAGGAAAGGTACCATGAGCAGAGCTCATTTCAGAACGACCAGGGAAAGGGAAGCATAGTGTCAGTGTAATGGTATTACAATTTTTAGGACTAGCCTGGTCAAAAGCGGGAGTAATTGGAAGTTGCTAGAGACAGTTGCTGATGATTTTCAATAGTAAACATAACTGTAAATGGCAAAGCCATGAATGATTACACATTATTTGGACCATATAGAAGGTGTTCTTACGAACTGTTGCTCTCCCAATAAACTCATCAGCTATTTTGTCCATGTCTAATGCATCAGTGTGTTCCTGATGAATGTGAAGCAGAGCAACACTATTTAAGCGTCTCTGTGACATTGTTGATCTAAGATATGTTTTCAGTCTCTGAGTCCTGAGAAAGAACGCTCAGCTGTACAAGTTGATACTGGTACTGTCAGTAAGATCTGAATAAATTTTATAAACTTTGGCAGTAAATCACAAATGGCTTGTTTTTCTGTGATGACACAGTACACATCTTGCAATGAATCAACAGTTTTCCCACTAGCTTTTGCAATGTCAATGAACATGTCACGGTGTAGTATGGGCGCCCTGCACCTAAGTCATTGCCATAAAAATTAGATATGGAATCTACTGGGCCTTGTCCTATCACAAATCATTCTGCATCTAACATAAGCTTCTGAGCTGGAGTCTGAAATCTATCTTTGACTGAAAGAACAACCTGATCAATCACTTGGAAAATATTCTCCTGAAGTGGTCTTTTGGGGATGCATCAGTAACTGATTGAGAGCCATCATCTATCATGACGAGGAACTTTCGTTGTGGACGCGAAGAACTGGTTAGTCTAACTGCAGTTCCTCAGCTCTTCCATCCACTGTACTCCAGAAGTTGTCAAACTGCCCTCTGTATTATTGCATAGTGTCGAAGAGTTTGAATCATACAATTAGCTTTTAGAAATTGAAGAGAGGTTGCTTGAAGGGCTGTGTTTATGCTATCACAGTGCAGAAAATTTTAGAGAAGACTCAAGAAGAAAAATCCTTTAAATGATAGTAGCTGTGCCAAGAACCCTCCAGCTTTTGCCCACATTCCAGTATTCTCTGAGGACACACTGTCCAGAAATTCCAATAATGCTGAATAGTTTTCTAGAATCGAATTTAAACTATTTGCCCTCACTGTCCACCTTGCTGGAGCAAATGGTCGTAAGAGCCAGGCCTTGTGTCTTCCATACCGCTTTGTATGTTTTCAAAAAAGTTAGCCGTTTGCAGAGTCTCTGATGAGATGTTATGAGTTCTCGTAACTGATTTAGTATGTCTCGACATTCTTGTATTTTGCTGATGCAGTCCTGTACTACAAGGTTCAAAGGTGTGCTGAAACAATGTCTGAAAAGAGGGCCTTAAGCTCAACAGCATTTAGCCTAGCCTGCACTCCAGGTGAATACCAGCCATAGTAGCAGCTCCATCACAACACTGACCCGGCATTTATTTATATCCAAGTCAAAACGTAACAAAACATCTTTAAGGATACTGAATAGTGTAGCAGCATCTACAGCTGGTGTTTCATGAAGTCCTAAAAATGCTTCTTCAATTCCAAAATCCTCAGTAACAAATCGAAAACATATTGAGACTTGCTCATGAACAGTAATGTCCGTTGTCTCAACCATCATTACAGCAAAATACAGAGCTGCTTTGATTTTGGAAACAATTGTGTTTTGCACATCTTGTCCCATAATGTCCAGCATTTCATTCATTATGTCATGAGACAACCACTTGTAGCTATTCCTTAACAACCACTGCTGCAACTGTGGACAATCAGTGCTCGCACTTTTAGCACTTGCATGTAATTTGAACTCTCATCTGTATGGCCCGATAGCAAGCCCCTGTCAGGCCAGTAATCTTAAAGTTGTCATCATTTTAAAACTGCAATCCTTGCATCTACTGCTCGCTGTCTACTGGCATCAGACATAATGCTGTACAATTTTGCTTAACATGTGTTTTCATTACAGCCTCACTGTGGCAGCCACTTTTTCATGGGATTCAAATCTTTCTATTGCCTTATGCCATGCACTATAACCAGTAACTGTAAATGCTTCATCAGCTTTGTGGAAAATGTGAGCATTTTTTTCTCTTGCCTCTTTACACACTGAACAGAATGCTTTTTTTGATTGGAATCATACAGTAACCATTTGAATCGGTCAAGCCACCTTTCTTGAAAGGTTCTGCCTTTTCTTGGTGACTACTAATGATTCCTCCTGTCTTGTTTTTCTTTTACAGACAGAGTGCTGCTGCTGCTACATGGCTCATCAACATCAACATCAACCCGTCCACATCCCTAGCAATATGAACTTGTGCAGCTGGTCCAGCTGCTGTTTCCTCAGCTTCAGTCTCACAACATGCTCGTCACTTGTTGATGGTGTTGCTGTTGTACTGCTTGCCTCAGTCTGTTTAGCCAATTTTTAATAAACTTGTCCATTTTGACTTACAGTGTGTGTTTCTCTTGTGTTGATTCAGTCAGAATAGGTTACACTGTTAGTTACTGGTCTGGACAGAATATGATTAAAACATTAAAGTCAGTGGAGGTCAGAATAACACTAGAAATCAGTTCACATCACTGTTTTTGACACAAGGACCCCTCTTAAATCCTAATAGTCTGATATATTTTGTTTTTTTTACTGGTTTTTGGACGGTCACACACTGGTAGGGACTGGACAGGAGGACTGTGACTGGCTACTGCTGGATAAGACTCAGCTGCTCCCCTCTCACACAGACTTCACAAGCACCCACGGACAGAGCACTGCCTAGTGTCACTTGGACTATACGGCCCAGAAGACACCTCAGTGCTGTGCAATCAGCACTCTGACTTTATTTTACTTGTAATTTTTCTTTCTGCGCTCACACTGGTAGGGACTGGACAGGAGGACTGTGACTGGATGCTGCTGGATAAGACTCAGCTGCTCACCCTCTCACACAGACTTCCACAAGCACCCACGGACAGAGCACTGCCTAGTGTCACTTGGACTATACGGCCCAGAAGACACCTCAGTGCTGTGCAATCAGCACTCTGACTTTATTTTACTTGTAATTTTTCTTTCCGACGCTCACACACTGGTAGAGACTGGACAGGAGGACTGTGACTGGCTGCTGCTGTATAAGACTCAGCTGCTCACCCTCTCACACAGACTTCACAAGCACCCACGGACAGAGCACTGCCTAGTGTCACTTGGACTATACGGCGCAGAAGACACCACAGTGCTGTGCAATCAGCACTCTGACTTTATTTTACTTGTAATTTTTCTTTCCGACGCTCACACACTGGTAGGGACTGGACAGGAGGACTGTGACTGGCTGCTGCTGGATAAGACTCAGCTGCTCCCCCTCTCACACAGACTTCACAAGCACCCACGGACAGAGCACTGCCTAGTGTCACTTGGACTATCGCCCAGAAGACACCTCAGTGCTGTGCAATCAGCACTCTGACTTTATTTTACTTGTAATTTTTCTTTCCGAGCTCACACACTGGTAGGGACTGGACAGGAGACCCTCTCTGGACTGGACAGGAGACCCCTCTCTGACTTGAGTTTCTTTACTTTTGGATGGTCAGCGCTCTGCCACTGGTGGTACAGGCATGACTACTAGACAGAAGTACTAGGCTGCAACACGTTAGTGTCACAGTCAGCAAACAATGACCAACTGACTGTTCAGTTCATTGAAGCAGCAAATAATTATGCCACTATGCCAGCAACGCTCCCTTCCCTCCTCATCCAGACTGAGACTCTCCCCTACTGCGGCTGGCTAACTTTGCTGGTGCAGTCTCCAGATGAAAGACAACCTGAACCCACCCACCACCACACCACACACACACACACACACAGCCTGAAACTGGCCCTAGCCCGAACCCACTGCAGAATTTTTTAAATCTGTGATCTGATTCTGTCCTGTGTCCTGCAGTGTTGCCACTTGCCAGAGACTAGTACAGTGTGACTCTCTGAGTCAGTAAAAACACTAGCTACTGTCTAGTGTAGAGGCTCTCCCTCCCTCCTCTCTCTAGCAGTTTGTTTGAACTGCTTTGATAAAATTGTTTTAACTTTTTAGTACCCCTCCCTTGTTGTTCCGGACCCTAGCTAGCCAGCTAAAGAAATTGTTATCATAGGTGACTGCCACTGACTAGTACTGTTTGTTTAATTTGCAATTTGATGTGTATTTTAATTTTCGACCATCCACCACGGAAAAAGCGACTTGCTCCATCCTCGCTCAGCTTGGCAATGGAGGATCCGCCGGATTCCTGCCTTGCGTCGTTGCGTTGCCTGGTGCCGGCGACTTGACGACGTCGTCCGACTCCGAGTCCGAAGGGCATTTGCAGCAACCAGCATGCATCACATGACCATCTCCTTGATGAGTCATGTGGTGGTTTCGTTGGAAATCGTCGGACGGTCCGGATCGAGTCTTGATCCGAGACCGTCCGATGATTCCAGACAATCGATCTATTAACTTGTCTGTCTTGATCTTTGCAGCCTGCAAAGATCAAGACGAACAGATGCTGAATCGATCATCTCGAATCGTCTGGACGGTCTCGGATCGAGAGTCTTGATCCAGACCATCCGGACGACATTTCGATCGATCGATCTTAAGTTGTCTGTCTTGATCTTTTGCAGGCTTTAAATTTGCAGCCCTCGGCTCGGGTCTCGGGGCGTGGTCGGTAGGGTTCATCGTGCCAGAAGCTGCTTTACAAAAACCCTAGGCTGTAGTCGCTAATGCCAAGCAGGCGGAAGAATGTAGGTGCTGACTTAAACTTTGTGGGTGCTTGAGCACCCGAGCACCCGCTATCTGACGCCCTGAACAGGAGTCCTCAGTTTCAGTGATTTCTGTAGCACATTCCAGAGCTAGGATCATTGGAAGCAGTTGCAGGCTTCTCTAATGTATTTTGAGTATAAGGACTTAAACACAGTAATATGAACAGGAGTCCTCAGTTTCAGTGATTTCTGTAGCACATTCCAGAGTGACGGTAGAGCGAATCCTATGGCAGCTCCCCAAAACACGCTAGAACTTTGGGCACTTTCAGAAGAAACCAGTGAACAGCTTCTTAGGGCATAGGTTCCAGGCATATTGAAAGTCAGGCAATCTACAATGTACTGCGGAAGTTTGCCAGTGATAGCTCTGTATGTCCAGAGAGCTGCATTTTATTTCATCTGTAGTGTAGGGAGGTTCAACCTACGGCCGCATATAAAGAGCAGTGATGGGTGGAGAAGGGAGACCAGTGATGAGCGCCAGGGCTCTGTGGTAAAGTATGCCAATTTACCGAGATATGAAGTAGCACACTGGCTGTATATAAAGTCAAGCGTAATCAATTAGGAAAGGAATGTACAGACATAAGGCAATTCTTGTGGGGGTAGGAAGAAATAGGCTGTTGGTTAACTAGGATCTGCGGCCTATCCTGTAGGTAGGGAAATGGGCAGACTAGATGGGCCAAGTGGTCCTTATCTGCCGTCAAAGTCTATGTTTCTATGACTGAACTACCTGTCTCTTGGCCTCTGTAGTTAGTAGGTGGTTTAACCTGAAGAAACCTAATCTCTGCCTCAGTTTTTTAACAAATCCTCCAGGTGGTCTGCAAAGGAGAGTTTGAAGTCTAGCCAGACCCCCAGGTATTTGAATTTTGGCACAAATTCCAGGGTTTCTCCTGGGAGGGTGGTGAAGGGGTGGAGCAGGGTAGGCTGCATGGTTAATAAAGTGAAAACAGCATCGCCTTTGTCTTTTTGGAGTTAAGTAGCAATTTTTTACTAAGGAGCTGGTAATGAAGTATGTTGAAGTCAGCTTGCAGGTCGCTACAGGCAGTTTCAGGAGTTGTATGTCTTAGGTAGATCACTGTATCATCTGCACAACAGATGAATTTTCGCCTCATTGATGCGGAGTCTATATTGTTGATGTAGATGGCAAATAGGAGTGGCCCCAGGATGTATCCCACGGGACACCTCTTTTTAACAGATTTGAGGGAGAGTTCACCTTGACCTTGACCTGTTGGTGCCTATCAGAAAGGTAGTTGTGAAACCAACGCACGGAGGTAGAATCTAGACCAATAGCTTTTAATGAAGAAAGAAGGAGGCTGTGGTCGACAGTGTCAAGGCCTTACTTAGGTCTAGAAAAATGGCACAAATTTTTTGTTCTCTAGCTCACGCTGCCAGTCATTTGTCACCTTGGCCAGGGCCATGACTGTACTATGTTCAGTTCTGAAACCAGATTGTATTGGGTTTAGCAGGTTAGTATCATCTATGAAAGATTTCAGCTGGGCATTCACGATTTTTTCCAGAAGTTTTGATAGTACGGGAGAAGGAGATGGGACTGTAGTTGTTTAGATCACAGGGGTCTCTAGATTTAAACAACGGAATAACACGTCTGGTCTTCCACAATTTGGGGAGGGTCCCTTGAGAAAGGGACAAGTTAAATAGATGCGTAATAGGTACAGCCAAGACATGATAGGCAATCTTTAGGTAGAACGTGGCGAAGGTGTCAGCGCCAGCACTTTTCTGGTGTCCAACTGGAGGAGGGCTCTTCAACTTCTTTTAGTGAGGCAGGAGAGAATGAAAAGACTGCATCTGAGGGACTAGATTCTGAAGGTTGCGTGGTAAGCTGGGAGCATAGGTTGCATGCAGGTGAGTTATCAAAAGCTAGCCCTGCAGTAGCAAAGTGATTGTTGAAGGCTTGTAGCATCTCTTTATTGTTGTTGATAGTTACATTGTCAGAAATAATTTTTGAGAGAGTGTTTCCTGTGGTATTACCAGAAAGTTCTTTTATTGTGGACCAGAATTTGGTAGGGCAGTTGGAGGCAGTGTTGAGTTCAGAGCGATAGAAGTTGGACTTGGTTTCCCAAATTAGCTTTGTACAGTGGTTTCTGGCTGTTCTGAAAAGATGCCAGTCTTCAGCTTTGTAGGATTTGCATGCTAGCTTCAGAGCTTGTCTCTTTTAATAGTGTTGCCTTGATGTCTGCTGTAAACCAACGCACTTTCTAGCCTTTATGCGGGTTTTGACTAAGGGTGTGTGGGTGTTAAGAGCGCTGGATACAATTTCGTGGAAAATGGCATATGCTGTTTCTACTGATTTGGCTAAATAAAAGGTCTGCCAAAGCAGGAGGCTTTCAGGTCATTGATATATGCAAGCGGGTCAAAATTCCATTTTGATCTTTTGGTAGAGAACTTTGCTGAGCCTGTTAGTTTAGGGACTGCTCTTATGCCAGCAATAAAGCAATGGTCACTAACATCGGAAAAGATCCACCATGGGAGAAGAAATGGGTTTGCTTGCTAGAAGTACATGTAATAGTGTACTTTTAGTAGGGTTTTCTAATTGATACAGTAGGTTCATTAATAAGTAGAGTGAGCCAAAGAGAGTCACAGAAGGATTTAAGTGGAAGAGATGCTTGACAGCCAGTCATAGTTAAGGTCCCCTAGTATAATTGTTTCCATTGTGTCGGTACTCATAGTAGATGACAGGTGGGACAGGAGCTATGACCCGAGGATGAGGGTCTATAACATCCTATGACACGGAGGGCCATTGTTGTAGATATTTGACTTTTAAGGACAGGCATTCAAAGGCATTGGCAATTGATATAGTGTCGGGGTAGCGACACGTAAACTTGTCCTTAACATAGATGGCTGCACCACCACCACCTATGGTTAGTCTATCAGCTCTGAATAACAGATAGTTGGGGATATTGACCTCTTTGTCTGGCGTGGATGGATGAAGCCAGGATTCAGATATGACAAGTACATCCAGCTCCGTGTGGATAGCCCAAGCCTGTATTGAGGTGAGTTTCTTTAAGAGGCTATACACATTAACGTGCATAAAGCTTATACCTTTATACTTTTGACATCGGACGTTGAAGGAATTGCTTGTATAGGACCAGGGTTAAGTTTAACATTACCTGAACATAGCAAGAGGAGGTACAACTTTCCTCAGGGCAACAAGTGGTAATTTGGAAGAACTAAACCTTCTTTGGCTAGTGGAAGTTTTGGAGTAGGAATGTAAGGACCTATTCTTTGTACTGTTCAGTCCTAGTGATACGCATGCTAAGACCCTAGCCGTATGACACCAGTAGATGCAGGTACTGGGCCGAGTAGATAACATTTCTTGGGTAGGTAATGAGATGCGGTGGCTGTCCGAGAGGAGACTCAGCTGAAAGTGGGTTGACATCTTGGGGCATAGCACAAGTTGCATAGGGACTCCATGAGTAGACATTCTTGTGTAGAGGATACTAGTTCTCTTTGGGGTAAATTCCATCTGCGTGTACCCTAATAAGGGTAGGGTGCATAAGGTGGTAAATAGTGTAAGCCAGATTGCAAGTTCCATGGTTAAAGTCTGGGGTCAGAAAGAGAAACAGTTGTAAGGCTTAATCTGGGCAAGGTATCACCAGGTAAGACTACGCACCACAGGGTTTGAAAAGGGATATAGGTGCCAATACCACTTGAAGGGAGCAAGGAGATGTTTCTATGACACAGCGACTAGAGATAGTTATGAGAAGTCATAAACCTGATCTAGAAGCATCACCAGCTAAGGCTACACACCACAGGGTCAGCAAAGGGATGTAGGCACTGAAACCACTTGTAGGGAGCAAGGAGAATTTACTATGACAAAGCGACTAGGGACAGTAATAAGAAGTCACAAATCTGATCTGAGACAGTGGTAGGGAGACTCGGTGGGTTAGTTAGGATGGGACACTTGAACCTGAGCGCAGCCCAAAATTTATATATCTGTGGGCGTCCTAGGGAGGCAGGGAGCATAGAGTTGCAGGAAAGCCAATGGCAGGGAAGGTGGGGCAAGGAGGTCTATATAATAATGGTCAGGAGGGATGGGTGTGTGGGTGTAAAATTTGCGGCTTTGCCATACCTCTCTGGGTCTGGAGTCCGAGCAAGTGGTCTCGGTTGGCGACCTGAGGCGCTGACGCCCGCTAAGCGCAGTTCTTGCGGTGGATGAGCTAGGAGCCATGGACGGTTCTCGGCTGAAGGGAAGAGAAAGCGAAGCTAATTAGTACTGGTCCCAGACAATGGTCAAAGCTACCCAGTGACAAAACTAATTTACAAATGAAAGGGTCAATTTCCTTGGCACCCTGAAGTCTGGGCGGCAGTTACAAAGGCAAAGGAAAGGGCTGTTTCACTTAATCAATCTAGAAAGAGCAGTTTGCAAGTATTGCAGCTTTTTTAGGCAGTTTACAGGCAGATTCTAACAAAATAGGCATACATTAGCAAGCAGATGGGCAGCAATTTCTTTTGTTTGGGTCTCTGCATATAGCTGGGAAGATCGAGAAGAGGAATATCTCTGGGTATAGGTTATTTAGTCTTGTAAAAATCTGAGAGACAGCCACTGATAGCTTCCAGAAAAGGGCTGCAGCTCTGGGCACTGCCAGAAAAATATGGCCGTGTTTCACTCGAGTTTCTCCACACCTTCTGATAGTTAAGAACAATAATCAAGACAATACAATACATCTTAATAAAAAACAAATAGAACTCATCAACTTTTAGCCTCATCCAATTAATAATTGAGGTTGATCAAAAATCTAAACTACTTCAGTTAAGAAACTCATACTTGTCTCTGTTGTGCAAATGAGTTGAAGTTAATGGTCTCACAGTAATTGGTCTAGGTATTTCCTATTGTTGGTCAAAACAGAGTGGGTCTCATCTATTCTAGGATCCCTGTGGTTTTCAAGGTACCTATTGTGGTCTCAAGGTATAAAGGTCAGTGCTCATGAATGTGCATCTCTTTCCCTCCCAGTTAACGGACAAAGTCAGATCTTTATGTTGATATATACATGGCCCATCTCCATCATATGAGTTCAAAGGTTTCTTTGGACTTGTTAAGCTGAGCAGTCAACTGTTCTAGTTTGTATACTTGTATCATTATCTCATCCCATTGGGATAGTTTTAAAGGAGTATATGATAGCCAGTTTTTGTTATTACCTTTTTGCTATTAACAGACAGATGGACAGCAATTTCTTTGTGTTTGGGTCTCTGCATATAGCTGGGAAGATCGAGAAGAAGAATATCTCTGGGGATAGGTTATTTAGTCCTGTAAAATCCAGAGAGCCACTGATAGCTCCCAGAAAAGGTCTGCAGCTCTAGGCACTGCCAGAAAATATGGTTGTGTGCCGCTCTAGTTTCTCACATCTTCTTCAACACCTAGAATTTCTCTCCTGCAGATATTTAGCCTGTATCACTGGGGTTCTGAAATATCTTAGGAGACTTTCCATGAAAATTCTTTCCAAGCCGGGAAGATAGTCCTCGGTGGATATGGCCCAGGTGTACAGACCACTGGGGCTCTGTAAGTACTATCCCCAAGTCTCTCTCCCATTTTTTTTTTTCCGAGTATTGATAGATTCCCCCTTTAAGCTTGTAATCCTTTATATAGGTTTGATATCATGTGGTTCAGGCTGCTTTGGCCCTCCAGGGCTGCATGTAGCATCTCCAGGATGGCTAGAGTAGCTGAGCCCTGGGGATCCCCTTAATTTGTTTCTTTACAAAGTTTATTACCTGTATCAGCCAAAATCATCTTGTGGTCTGAATTCATATAGTGACTGTAATTCAGCCATGTTAGTACCCTTCCCCTTGGTGAAATGCTATATCAGGTGGATATTCCTCCTCTCCCAGTATCTATATCCATGGTCCAGAGCGGGCTGGAACAAAGTTATGGTGATACAGTAGAGTGAACAGGAGTGCCCTGTGAGGTGCAATTTTTTGGATTCAGCACCTGTCTCCACACCTTTATGGTGTTAATTGTAAAGGGGCTATGAGTTACATCTTCTGCTGGGATAGGAGGGTATTGTGGGAGGATCTTGTTCAGGTTCAGTAAGTCCTCCTCTCTGATCTCCAATGTGTTCCATTTTGCCTGGTAGTTTGGTTGCAGCCAGTATAAGGGGATTCTGAATTGGGAGGCCTTATAATAAAGTTCAAGGTCTGGAAGAGCCAGGCCTCTTGTCTTTGGGTAACTGGAGCATCAGTAAATTTGACCCTTGGTTTTTGTGTTCCCCATATATAGTTAGAGATCTTTTTATTTATCTCCCCTAATCAAGCCCCTCGGCAATGGTATTGGGAGGGTCTGGAAAAAGGTAGAGCAAGCAAGGCAATAAGTTCATCCTCACCGTATCTACTCTTTGAATCAGGGGATAGGTAGGGTTCTCCACCTCTTTATATCCTCTTTTAGCTGATCCAATGGGAGGGTGTAATTTAGCTCACCTACACTGGCATAGTCACCAGTAAGGAGCACACCAAGGTAGCGGATAGATGTGAAGTTCCATTTGAATGGTAAGGATTGGGACAGTTAGATGCGATGGTGAAAAGTTAAATTTCAAGACCTCTATCCTTGCCATGTTCACCCTATACCCGACAGCTCCCACACCTCTCCAGTAATTGCCATAGAGGCACTTGGGGTCCTCGAGGTCTGCTAAGTAAATCAACAAGTCGTCAGCATACAAGGCTAGCTTATAGGGTTCCCCACTCATGAATGCCCCTCTATATCTCGGGCCGCCCTAACAGCCTGGGCCAGAGGTTCCAGGTATATGGCAAACAGAAGAGGGAGAGGGAAGCCCTGCCTGGTGCCTCTCTGTAAAGGGATCGGCTCAAATATGGAGCTGTTGATTTTAACCTGGGCCACTGGGTTATCATATAGTGATCTGATGACCTTTAGAAATTCCATCAGGAACTTCAGCTTTCCAAAGACTGCGTCTAAAAAGGCCATGCCACCTGGTCAAAGGCCTTCTCGGCATCCAGACTTAGAAAAAGGAAGGGGTTGTTTGACCAGGAGGCGTGGACCATGAGGTGCAGCGTCTTCTTTATGTTATCCTGTGCTTGCCTAAGTGGAATACACCCGCATTGGTCTCTGTCTATTAATGTGGGCAAAAGCCCTCTAGTCTCTTTGCCATCACCATCGCACAAGATTTTGTAGTCAATGTTAAGAACTGATATCGGTCTGTAAGAGGCATGCCACTGGGTTTTTACCTGGTTTTAAGATACTGGATATGGTGGTGTACCTCCATGAGGGTGGTGCCCATGTCCTTCCAGCATATCTTGGCATGTTGGATGCAATACTGGTAGTAGCTGCTTTTGAAATGTTTGAAGAATTCAGCCGTATATCCATCTGGCCCAGGCTCTTATTAGGCTGTAATGAGGCGGTTGCCAGTTCCAGCTCCTGTTCAGAGATCGGGGCCTTCAAGGCTTCTTGTTGCTCTTGGGAGAGAGTCGGTAGGGTCAGTTCCGACAGGAATCCCTCTATTCTCTGAGTGTCCACAATTCCCTCTCGGGCATAAAGGGAACAGTAGAAGGCAGTAAATCCTTGCATGATCTTGGTTGGGATTTTTTCTATCTAGCCAGTAATAGGTGATCTGATCTGTGCAATTGAGGCCTGATTTATCTTCTTTCTAAGGTGATGGGCTAGTAATCGGGTGGCTCTAGGGCCCTCCGTCATAGAATTTTGTTTCAGCAACTGAAGGGCCTGCTCTGTCCTAGTAGTTAGAATATACTGAATCCCATGTTTGGTGGCTTCTATAAGGTGGAGCATCCCTTCATTACCAGCTACATGCTCTGCTGTCAAATCTTTCAACTGGTCCTGTAACATAGCTAGCATCTTTGATGGTGTATTTTTTATGGTGGGAGGCATATTTAATAATATCACCTTGAAGAAAGGAGCTTAAGGGTGTCCCACATAATGCTCAGTGGGGTCTCGGGTGAGTTATTGTCTGCCACTATTTGCTGCACCCTGTCTTCTACCATCTCCCTAAACTGTGGGAAGTTCAGCAGGAAGTTACTGAAACACCATAATGTTTTCCTCTGTTGTCTCCCAGCCTCCACCTCCAGTTTTAATAGGAAGTGGTCCAGACAGAACTGAGAGTATCATGTCACAGGCCATATCAGGTATCTGTGCTCCTTTGGGATGTGAAAAAAATCGATGCATGCATATGTCTTGTGAGGGCTAGAGTAATGGAGAAGCCTTTTGTTTGTGGGTGAGTTTAGTGCCAGGCATCTACCCACTCTCATTCTTTCAGATATACCTGTGCTGCTCTTTGGGCAGCCGATTTCCTGTGTGGTTTTGGATTAGTTGTATCCTTATTATCATATACAAGTTATGATCCCCCTACAATCAGCAGCCCTTTATGGTATTCAGTTATCTTTTGTAGTAGGGATTTGACCACCTGTGTATCAAGAGCCTGGCGGGATATAAGCTTGCCAGAGTGATTTGCTCACCCTCATATAGTTCCTCAACTATGGCTAGCCGCCCCTCAGGATCTGTGTATTTTGGACTTAATTTGAAAGTGGGTGTTTCTGGGTATTAAGATTACTGTTCCCCTTCATTTGCCTTTCTTGTAAGAGGAGGCTATCACCTGTGGGAAGTTGAATCCTGCCAGTTTCTGATGTTCTGTGCTTCCCAAAGAAATGTGTCTCCTGTAAAAGGAGAAAGCGTGGGATTTTGTTTTTAAGTAATCCAGGATTTTGTGCCTTTTACTGGGTTGTTGAGTCAGTTCACATTTTGTGAGCAGATCACAATTTTTTACTGGGTTCCAATTGTGTTGTATTCATAAAGTTGGAGAATAGCTATCCCCCGAAACATGGTAATTCCCATCTGGGTCTTGGCTTTCTGATTTCCTACTATTCCTGTCTTCTGGTACTGTAATTTGAGACCAATAAGTTCTTTGTTCAATTCCCAGTTAGGTAACCTCATATTTCTTGAATGGACTATAACTTTAAAGAACGAAAACATTTTTATAAACAACCATTTAACTATAATTACAGTAGTGCTTCCAAGGAGAGGAACATCTGTTTTAGCTCCCTTAATATCTCTCGGTGGAAACTGCGACCTTCCCACAGAGGGGAATTAAGTCGGGGAAAGGCCCCATGGACCCCCGTCCAGTCAAATACCAGACTGTGGCTAGATGGAGGATGCCACAACATAAAATCATCAACAGGACCATAGCCTGTGGCTTAGCAGAGCTCTGCATCTGTACTCAATGGGTCTCCAGCCACACCAACCCTTAGGGTTTGAATTACTGTGTGGCCACTAGATCTGATAAGGGTCCATCCTTTTCGGGGATGAGGGGCTTCCATACTCACTGGTTTGTTTAGAAATGTTTTACATGTATCTTTCTCTCCTCCCCCAAAGATACGTCTTTTCTCTATTAAGCAGTGTACAAATAGCTGCAAACTCGGTCCCAATTAACCTCCAGCCCACCCACCGCCAGTCAGATCAGAAATGCGTTAAAATTAAGAATTGAAAAATCTCTGTAGTCAGACATCACAAATACATGCGGCAAAGCTCGGTTGATGGTAAATTATTGGATCTATGGTATGTCCCATGTCCAAACACGACTGCTGCGTGGCCTTTGGTTCACATACTGCAGCTTTCAACAATGAAGTCAGTGTAATTGAGGGGCAAGCAATCGAGCAGTCTGTGTTTGTGAACAGAGGTTGATTCCTTTGTAAAAGCTTAGGGTGGGTTTCAGGTATAGAAAGGATCAAAGACTCTTTCCCGAATCACAGGAGCCTTTCATTAAGTCCTCCCCACCCCCACAAGCAGCCACATGTATTACTTAGAGGCCCAACTTAAGGGGCACAGGGAGGAATCACTGCATCCCTCCTTTCAGTTAAGTGGAATCAATAGTAAGATCACCTACTGTGTTCAGGTACATTCTGTGATGCCTGGAATCCTGTTTTTCGTTGTTGCAGTAACTGGCAAATTTCTTGCAGAGTGGCAGGGCTGCTCGCTTTGACCTTATTTCTGTGCTGATGTTGGGATCCTTCCTGCCAACATGGGAGGCTTCGATCGTTGATCCTAGGGGTTGCTTCTGTCAGTTGCCATCCCTTAGCACATTTCTGCCCATGCCATTTCTGGAGATGTGTAGGTAGTAGGGCCTGTCTCCCAGAAGATTTTAAGTTTGGCGGGATATGGGGTTTGAAATTTTACTTGGTGACTCCTCAGCTCCTTCAGAAGTCCGAATAGGCCATCCTCTGCCTTACTACTTCTGCAGGGTGTCGTTATCCATGATTAGCCTGGTTGAGTTGTAGGTTACTGTTTTCTTAGCCCAAGCTGATCTGAGCATCTCCTCTTTATCTTTGAAGTTTGATAATTTTAGGACCACGGTAGCGGGTGAGCTCCAGGGCAGTCGGCTTAGGTGCCAGTGCGCAGTGAGCTCGCTTCGATCTCGAATTTGAGTTCAGAGATAAATCAAGGGCGTCTTTCAGTAGATCTTCTAGGAAATCTGTCATCTTCCTGTTCTCCGCTCCTCCGCAACCCATAGATTCTCATGTTGTTCTGCCCGATCTAGCTTCTATCGAGGAGTTTAGCATGTGTGTCTTCTTGTTGCTGAAGCTAGAAATCGACTGCTTTATGAATATGCTCATTCTCACTCTATGGAGGAAATGCGTGTCTCCGTTCATCTAGTCTCTCATCCACAGCCTTTAGTTGCTTTTGGATGTATGCAGCTCCTTCTGTTTTCTTCTCTGAAAGATTTAATTTCTTGAAGCAGCGCAAATCTGGATCGGATAGGCGCTCCCCCTCAGTGTCAGTGTCTGGGTCTTGGCCTGTCTGGCTAGGCGGCAAGGAGCTTCTGCTGGGATTTGGCTCTGGGCATTCCGCTGCCATCCGAGGGTTTAGAACGAATCCTGCTGCCATTTCTGTTGGACCTTTGTCCCCGGTTGGTTTAGAGGACATTTTGGCTTGAATTGGCTGGCTTAATCATACTGGAGGTTTTGTTTGGTAAGCTGGTCCCATATCTCTGTTACAGCACTGCCATCAGCCTGGTGGCGTCACTAGAAGTCCTAAAAGAATATGTTTTCAGCATGGATTTAAAACTCTCGATGGCCAGACAGTCTCTTAACCGACAAGGTAGAGAATTCCATAGAGAAGGTGCTGCTGAACAAAAAGCACGAGCACCAGAAGATTTTAACCAAACCCTGGGAATCTCTAGCAATCCCTCATCAGCGGATCGGAGAGGCGAGAGGGCAGTGAGAGTCAGGAGATCTTCAGGTAGCCAGATCCCTGACCATGTAGGGCTTTAAAGATTAGCAAGCCAACCTTTTAGGTGATCCACCACTGGACAGGCAGCCAGTGCAGTCCACGCAGCACAGGCGTAATATGACTGGTCCTTGATGCACCGGTCAACAGTCTGGCTGCAGCATTCTGCACTAGCTGCAAGTGGCAGATATCAACCCCAGGAAGCCCTAGGTAGAGGACATTGCAGTAGTCCAAGTGGGTGGTGATGAAGGCATGGACCAAAGTTGGAAGGTCCTTCAGCGGAACCAGGTGTTTCACCTGAGCGATATTCCTCAGATGGTAAAAGAGGATTCAACCATGCCCAACACCTGAGATTCCATAGTCAAACCATTGTCAAAAGTAATGCCTAGGTTATGCACCCGATCTGAGGTAGTGAGCTGAACACCATCAAGCCACAGGCTCAACAACCGCCCAGCCCCAAACCCGCCCCGGACGACCTGGGTCCACCACCAACACTTCAGTCTTGTCCAGATTCAGTCTCAGCCAGCTGGTGCTCATCCAATCCTTGATCTCTGTGAGACAATTATTTAGCACAGAAACTGCATCAACCTGTCCAGGCAGAAAGGACATACACAGTTCAGTATCACCTGCATAGCACTGAAAACTCAAATTATATCACCTGATATCTCCCAGTGGTAGCAGATACACTGCAAATAACATGGGTGCCAATATGGAGCCCTGCAGGACCTCACAGAGCAGAGGGAGGGCATCAGAGGAATAAATCCCAGTGACCACCCTCTGAGACCTGCCCGTGAGGAAAGATCTAAACCATTCCAGTACTGTCCCTGACAGCCCACACAGAAACACTGAGGGACTCCAAAAGCACACCATGGTCTACAGTATCAAATGCCATGGAGAGATCGAGAAAGACCAAGATGAGTGCGAGTCTTTCGATCTCTCGTCACTAGGAGGTCATTCAATACTCGGACAAGTGCAGTCTCAGTGCTATGTCGCTTTCTGAAACCAGATTGAGAGCATCACAGACATTGTGGGTCACAAGATGGTCATCCAGTTGCAACGCAACCACCTTCTCAATAACCTTACCAACAAAGGGCAGATTAAAGACAGGCGGTAGTTAGCTAGACAGTCGAGGATCAAGGAGGGTTTTTCAGGAGTGGTTGTACGACTGCCTCCTTTAGGGGATCAAGAAAGACCCCCCTTTCCAAGGAATTCCAGACAATTTCAGCTAGGATCGGGAGACAGATTCTACACAACCCCCACTAACAGGGGTAGGGCCAGGATCCAAACTACAACTGGTTGAGCAAAGTCTGGATGATCTTCACAATGTCCATGAATTCCGGCCAGCTAAGGTCCGTCTACACAGACAGAGTGCTCCTCACCTCCCAATGACCTCCCACAACCCTCACAGGAGAGCAGGGACGATACGCGACCTGATGCTGGTAACCTTATCTGCAAAGAATCGAGCAAGCTCCCTCACATTTAATCTGAGAAAAGCCTCCTCTGGGCTGAAGACAGATTGTATTGACACACGTCGACAGTCCAGAAGAGCTGAGCTGGTCGATTCTTGAGCAGCAGAGATCTCCTGGACAGGAATTCTGCCTTCTTATGGGTGATCTCTGATTAATAGCCCTTACAGTGTTCCATCAATCTAAGCCTGTCAGCCACCAGGCGGATTTCCTATGCTCTCCATCCTTCGCCAGCTCCCTCAACTCCTTCAAGGAGCCATCAAATCAAGGGCTCCTGGTGAAGAGTGAGTGGTCGAACACAACAGGAGCAATTAAGTCCAGGGCGCCTCCCACTGCCTTATTATAGGCCAGTACTAGACACTCGACTCCATGCTTACACCCAACAATCCCAATGCCCAATACCACACTCTCATGGCCTCCCTGCACAGAGGTAAAAATGTGTTCCCCTGTTTGTTGATGGAGTAAAATATGCTGAGGTTGTCTGACTGAATCAGCAACTGGCCTGGAAGGAGATGGCTCTGAAAGGCCTGCATGGCATACAGAACTGCCAGATCTCCAGGGCACTGATATGCAGGGTGGTTTCCATCTGGGACCAATAACCCTGAATTTGAAAGGGACCCAGGTAAACCTCCCATCCCACACTGGAGGATTTGATGTGATGAAGTGGAACTCCTTGCAGTGGATTCAGGGGATCCATCCACCACTGGAGCCCTCTGCGGACTGCGGAAGAGACCAGCACTAACTGATTTAAAATCATCCAGTATGCTGGTCTCACTGTACCCAGAGAGGCCACTGGAAAGTGTGCATATGGAGCCTGGCCAGTGGAATGGTGGGGTATGGCAGCCACCATCAGACCCAACAGTCTGAGGTACACCCTGGCAGGATGTAACTGGTCTGGGCCACCTCCTGAGCCTGAGCAATAAGGCATTCTGCACTGGCTTGAGGCAGAAAGGCCTTCCCTGCTCCAAATCCAGAACTGCCCCTATGTATTGCAGCCTTGGGATGGAACCATGACCACCTTGGGCAGATTGATGGTAATGCCCAGGGAGAGAAACAATTGCAGAGTTCTCTCTAAGGTCCCCAGGAGCAGTTCTCTGGATGGGACTTTTAGGAGCCAATCATCTGGGTAGGGGTGAAAATGTACATTCCCTCCCTTCTGAGGGCAGAGCTATTGCTACTAAGCACTTGGTAAAGACCAGAGGTGCAGGGATAAGCCTTAAAGGGCAGCACCTTGAACTGATAATGCTTGCCCTGAAAAAGAAACTGGAGGAACCTCCTGTGAGGAGGAAACACCGAGATAAAATAAAATAAATAAAATAAATGCAGTATGCATCCTGTATGTCCAGAGAACACAGCCAGTCACCTTGCTTGAGAAGGGCATCAGACCTGGCAAAGTTACCATTCAAACTTTTTGTACTGGACATACAGATTGAGATCCTTTAAGTCTAAGACATACCTCAGATCTCCGGTCTTTTGGGGACCAGGAAAATCTGGAACAAAACCTCTTGTTTCTCTGGCACCTGGGCACTGGCTCTATGGCCTGTTTGCACAGAAGGGACTGTACCTCATCCCAGAGAACAGTTAGGTGGGCCGGGGAGGGTAATTGGAGGGCAGGGGAGTTTCTAGGGTTGCTCTGTGAGCTCCAGAGTGTGACCCCTTTCTATGATTTGCAGAATCTAGGCATCCGATGTTATGGTTCTCCATTGATTGAGATGGAGGGAGAACCAACTTCTGACCACTACTTCTTGGTTGGGGACTGGAAGAGGAGGGTCTGGCAAGGAGTCAAGCTGAGGTGGAACAGCCAGCTGGGGCTGGTCCGTCATCTCTGGGACAAGTGGCAGCAGTTCCAGCGGTGGAGGGAGCAGGCAAGGCAGTGGAGGCTCTGTGTTTGCCCTGAGGCAGAGAGGCTGCTCCTGGCCTACTGGATGCTGTATGAAAGGGAGGCTGCCTGCTCTTAGGTTGCATATGCTAGACGGAGTGAACAGATTTCAGAGCCCTGCCAGATGCCTGCAGGTCACTGATGATGTCCTGGACATCTGAACCAAATAGCTTAGAGCCATTAAAGAAGCATTAAACACCTTCTGCTGAACATCAGCAGTGAAGCCAAGACCCTCAGTCAGCAGTGCCTACATGGGCAAATGCTGGTGGCAGCAACCCTGGCAATAGTGTCTGAAATATCACAGAGGACCACTGGGAGGTGCTTCTAACGTCCTCAGCAGCCTGCAAGCATTTGAGAATCTCCTGCTTTGCTTACCTTCTGGGAGGGCCTGGGCAGTGGCTTTGCCCATCCTCCAGTTGGTATTTGGTACTTTACCATATGGGACAGGTAACTGGCAATCCTCAGCCTGAGGGTGGAGAAGGCATAAACCCTCTTATTCCAAAAGTCAATCCTGCATGATTCCTTGTCAGGTGAGAGGGAGCTAAGGTGCTTAAGCACCATAGACCTATCATGAGCTGCCTTTATAACCTCTGAATCGGTTTCAGGCTGGGCAGCATAATGAGGAAAACCCTTTGGGGCATGATAAAGTTTATCTGCCCTGTGGGGTATTGCTAGCACCATGCCAGGCCTGTGTCAGGCTGCAGTAGTGGCATTCCTCACAGCAGGTAAAATAGGAGGAATGATCTTAGGAGGAGACTCTGGGATCTCCAGGAAATCCACTAAATCCTTCCTGGTGACATCCTCTTCCTCAGTGTAGAACCCCATAGCTGAGAACAGCGGCTTCATAATACTGAAGAAGGTTGGGTCCTCTGTGGTGGCAACCTAGGTGTGTACTTGACAGAGTCCTCGCTGATGGAAGAAGCAGTGGACCTGTCAAAAGAAAGGTGGTCTTCCTCCTCCTTCTCTTCCTCATCAGGAAGAATGAAATCAGAATGGCACTCCTCCTTGACATCGACCTCTTTGAGGTCCAGGTCTGACATGTGAGGTATCGATGATGGCCCAAGGGGACCGCCGCATCCATCTAGGAGGTGTTGGCGGTGAAGCTGTCAGTGACGGTGCCAGCGAAGAAGGCCTAAAACGCCAAGCTGGTGAACAATCACGGAGGTGAATTTAGTCAACTCTCATTGAGTTCGATGACCATCGAACTCAATGAGTTGCATCAACGGTGGGGGCTGACAGCGAGACAGCGATGACCTATCAGAGGGCACTAAGGAGCCAAAGAACCTGTAGCTTGGAGGCCTGGACCAGGATCGGGCCTTGTTGGGAGAACCGCCGACAAGCCCAGCGCTGATGAGGGAGGGACGATGACCTGGAGGTAGACTGCCAGCCGCCTCTGGGTATCGGGCGGAGGCGCTGTTGATATAGGTCTGGTAGGCACAGAGACCTGGACAGTGGACCTATATATCAGTGCAGCCGCAGACCGATGAAGAACCCCGGACAAAGAAGAGGAGGCTGTCAGGAGCGAGACCACCGCCAGGGGAAGCGGTCCTGATCTCGGTCGCTTTTTGTGACCCCTCCCTGAGAATTTGTCTCAGGCCTTAAAGGCCTGGGAACCTCAAACACCCTGCCAGTGACTGGGAGGCTGGGATCCTGGAGGACCCCTGCCCAGAGCTGGCTACCCGTTCTCCATTAGGAAATTTTAAGAGCCTTTTGTGTCAGCCTGAAGGTTGTTTAATTAAACTTGGCAGAGCTCAGTCAGAGACTCTGTGATCAGGCCCAAGACAACAGACACAGAGGGAGTGTTCTTCTGTGGAGGTAATCTTCTTTCCACAGTGCCAGTGACGGAAGAGAAAAGTCTAAGGATTAACTCTCAACACTAAAAGAAAGGAATCTCTTTTAAAAACAGATTCTAAGATAAATATAAAGAAAATGCTGTAGGCAAAAAAGGCATGAACTGCAATGGAACTTCCATGGAGACCTGTGCGAACAAGTTGATGGCAGGAAACAACTGAGGAGGGAGCAGGGCCACTCATGCCTTTATAGGGTTGGTGATGTCGACACGTGATGTTGGCGTGGTTGTACTGCTGAAAATCTTCCGTGGGATACTGCTTCACCGATGGTGAAGTTCCTGAGTGAGACCTGATGACAGATACCCCAAAGAAGATCAAAATGTTCATCTTGAGAGAGAACTGCTGTTCTACCAATATTGAAGACTGCTAAGATTCTATATGGATCATCAGTTTTGGATACCATATCTGGAGAATGATAAAATGGAATTAGAAAATGTTACAAAATGGCAATGAAATCATATGGGACTGGAAAGTTTTGGCTGTGATGAAGAGCCACTAGGGTGTTGCCAAGGCACAAACAAAAGATTGGAATGGTTCAGGTGGTAAATGGGCAAACACAGTAGACCTTTCATGTTTCAGTTACAGGAACTAAACTGGGATTAATAAAATGGGAAGATAGGCACTTCAGAGGAGATCTGTTGTACTCTGTATGTATGGCATCAGCAGGAAATGAAAAACTAGCAAACAACCTATTTGTTTTTGGCCTAGCACCCGCCCCACCCTTCCAGGCAGAGGCCTCAGCCCCCACCTCCTTTCACTACCCCCAGCCCAGCTTTTACCTCCCTGGACGGGCCACCAGGCGGCACCCTCCCCAGGACATTAGTCTTGAGCCCTGCCACAGGAGTGGGACCCCAGTGGACCTTAGACTTCGTGGAGTGGCAGAGGAGGCGGACGATAATGACGTTAATGGGCACACCCTGCCTGTCCTTGCCTCTCGTGAATGCATGGCCTCGCATTTGTGGCTCCCAGCTTCCGCCAGGCACTGCTATACCAAAATCCCCCACCAGATAAGGAGAGTTGCCAGATGGCACTAATCCTTTCCACCCGCTGGCCTCGAACTAGCAAACAACCTTATAAGGAACAAAGGGAGAAGCAGATAAGATAAAAGGGCACACATGATAAATGAAAAAGTTACTTTAAAACAAATAACAGAAAATGATTCTATTACAGATAGAGTTGAGGAAATCTTAAACAGCCTATCTCAGCATGGGCAAAAGTAAGAACAGAAATATCTTTGAACTGTATATTGATGAGATATTCATAAAAGGGGTATAATCAGATTTTTCCACTGAGAAGTAGGGGAAGTCTATATAGACTTCTCAGCCGCCTTCTGTCTAAAGACCATAGTATGAACCTTTATATATGTAATAAGGCACAGTGGCCATTAAATTTTTCCCCACATTTGTGACCTACCCACTTGATCAGAGTGGAGGCTACATATACATATACCATATTTTCACTTGTGTGTTGAAATTAGTTCTTCTTAAACAGTTTTGTTTATTGATGGAACTTGTTGAGGATCTGCCGCCTGACCTGGAGAAGCTCTTCCTCTGGCATTCTGGGCAAAAGGCCCCTGCCACACAAGTGAAAAGGTGGCATAAGAGAGTGGACCTCTTCCCTAATGAAGTGGCTAGACCATGGAACGCAGGACAAATTAAGTGGCCCCTGTACCGTAGTCTATAATAAATCTATATTTTGATAAACATGGGCCAGTGACATTGTTCTTTCCATTCATTGGTGTTTATGAGAGCAGGCTCTCCCCTACATTTGTATTTTTTATTTTTCCTTCAGGGATTATAATTACCAGGAAGCACCTATTGCTGCCCGATGACTGGGATGACGGAAAGAGGAAAATGGTCGTGTCTGTGTAACCCCTCCCCACTACCAAATGTGGGCTATTAAAAAGGTCCCAGAGTGCAATAGGTTAATGTCTTAGCTAAAGTAGATACCCTTGTGTTAGAGTAAGGAAGTTTCCATGCAGGAATTTAGGGGGGAGGAGGTGGGGCCGAGATACAGATGATTCTAATCAGTCTGAGTAAAGAGGGGGCTGAGCTTAGGGAGCAGAGAAGCTGTCCCAGCCTCTGGACTGGGATTCCAGCATCTAGGGATAATAGGTCAGTGGTGGTGGGACCTGCTGTGTCTGTAGTGGTGACAGGGCTACAAGCCTGGGATGCGGCTCAGGTCACCTGTCAAATACAAGTCTCCAGAGGGCCTCTTTTAGTAATCAAACAGCAGAATATTCCAGGCAGAAATGCAGAGCAGCCAAAAGCAGAGCTGGTGTGAAAGAGAAAGACTCCCAGGAGAATAAGGTAAGGAATGGCTATAGGCACCCTTTGTCTATGAATCTGAAGGGAGATGTACCTAAGTGGACAGCCAGGCCAGCCAGCATCACTGAGGTCTCCGGGGACAATGCGACTGCAGCCAGTCAATAGCACTGCTGTAGTCTTACTAAATAAAGGGTCTGGGAATGTAGTCCACTACCCAGATCAAGGAAACACTGCCAAAGCACAGACAGGAAGCAGAGGAGCGGCCAGTTGCAGGTTAGTGGTGGTGGGTTTATCAAACGAGGGTTATTGCTGGGTGAAATAAATGTTTTAAACAGTGTTTCTGTGGGGACTGGGTTCTGGGAGGGGGAGGAAGGCAGCAGAAAGTTGGCTGAGTATGGGTGCACAGCCGGACCAGCTGGCATCACTAGAGGTCCCTGAGGACCACATGACTGCAGCCAACCAATAGAGTAGCTGTAGTTCCTATAATACCCACAATCCCTAGTGGCCCTGAAGCATGAGTGCCATGAAGCAGAAGGTGGTGTCCATCTGCATGACTTCTGAGGCCATCGCAGGGCGCTCTACAGGAAGGACTTCTAGGCTGTGCTGCTCACAGCAGGGCAGGTAAAGCTTAGAAGGACTAGTGACAAGTAGGTAAGAGCTGCAGCCATTCCCTATGTAGGATCATTCTCAGAAAGGCTGCTGGTAAGGGACTGCAGCTAGTCCCTAACCAGAGAACCAGGGTAGGCCTATAAATAACCTAGTAAAAAGGATACTGCATAGGAGGGCAGCTATCTCTAGTGACTAGGGGTTGCAGCTAGTCGCCAGACAGAGTAGGCTCACAACTAACCTAGTAGTAAATGTACCTTAGTAGGCTCAAGTATTCTCAAGCAGGAGCAGTATCTTTAGAGGGTCTTGTGGCTGCTCCCTATCTAGGGACTGCCTACAGGGGAGGCAGGATATTCATTAGAAGACAGATAGGCATACCTAGGGCTAACCAGAACTGTAATATGTGGAGAGGGGCATGCAGTGGGGGCAGGGTGAGGTGGGTAGAGTAGTGGGGTGCAGAGGGTGCGGGGTAGCAGTGTTTCTCAGAGTACTCTGGGAAACTGGTAGATGCCTGGTTTGTAGGAATATTAGTCCGCTTGAGAGCAGAGGCATGGCAGCTGAGGCAGAAGATTGGTGCGCTGGTGGGGGTTCATAGGATACTGAGGGGAGGGCAGAGGGGCCAGAGCATGGAAATTGGTAGGGATGACAGCAGGAGTCGAGCAAAGGTGGGAGGGGGACAAGTGTGGGGGAGGAACAGGAGATTAGGTAGGTCCCTGGGTCCCTTCCCAAGTGGGAGAGAAGACCCAGTGTGGGGTGGAGAATAGTAAGGGAAAGAGAAAGGCAGGGCGGGTGGGTGCTAGGGGAGCATCCCAGAGTGTCAGTGTGGAACAGATTCCTCCCACTAGACAGGGGGCAAGGGGAATCTGGAGGGAAGAAAAGGGACAGCGAGAAATGGTGGAAGGGTGTGGAGGGATGAAGGACTGTGTGGGATAGTAAGGAGAGGGGGCAGGAGATAAAGAGTTCAGGCGGGAGGGAGCAGATAGGTGGAGCAGGGATGCAGTGGAAGGGAGAGTGAGGAGTCAGGTCAGAGGGTGAGCAGAAGAGAAGGGTGGGGGGTGAGCTGAGGAGAAAGGAACAGGGAAGAGGGCTGCCTAGGAGAGGGACAGCTGATGGAGAGGGCTGTGGGGGACACCAGATGGACAGGAGAGGAAGAAGAAGACAGGTATTAGAGGGCAGCAGCATGGATAGAGAGGGAGGAGGAAGGCCCAGGATGTTGAGGAGGAATGTAGTGATCTTGGAGGATCCAAAGTTAAGGGGTGAGATGGGAGGGAAGTGTCCAAGGCAAACCGTAGAGGACAGGGATGACAGCAGGGTGAGTGGGATTACAGCCCAACATGAGGGTCAGGAGAGAGGAAACTTCGCACTCATAGAACACCTGGGTATGAATGACCTTGCACGTGTGAGGTGGGGTGGTGCACTAGAAAGTTTCAGGGAAGTGGGAAAATCTGCAGTGATGCAGGAAATTATTAGCCTTCTCAGAGGTGATAACAGTTTTGAGGGCTAATACTGCAAGGAAAGTTAGAATAGAGTAATTTAATGTATGGCTTAGAGTGTGGCAAGGTGGAAGATACTGGGATAGCTGGAGACCAGGGAAGAGACCTGAAATAGCAAATGCCTATATGCACCAGGCAGGATACAGCTAAGCAAGAAGGGCACTAGGGTCCTGAAAAGTAAGCTGAAGGAGTTCATGGGGAAATACCTCAATTAAAACTGACAAGGGCAGCAGGGTGTCAAGCACCCATAGTCACCTGGTGGAGGAGGCTGAGACAGTATGCAGTCTGCTCCCAATCATGAAAATATGAAGAGGAGGTAAGGGAGGAGGAGGAGGAACTGGGGGAGGATGAGGAGGGGTGGGTCAAGGAAAAAGGGAGATTGATTCATGGAGGAGGGTGGTGTCTAAATGCCAGAAGTCTGGGAAACAAATGGCTGAATTGCAGCTGCTAGGGGCGTTGTTAGACCTGGGATTCAGGGGCTTGAGCCCCGGTATTTTCTTATATGGGCACTGAACCTCTCCTCAACAGAACTGCTAAATTAATCATTTTATAAAAAATATTTATGGCCTACCCTCCTCCTTGAGAGTTTGGGTCTTGGATCTATGTTACCCTCAACAACGCCTCTGGCAGTCGCTGATGGCAGGAGAGGGAGATATAGCAGCCATCACAGAGATATAATGACAGAACTATGACTGGGACCCCACTTGTTATGAGAATAAAACGATAGGAAGGAGAGGGGAACAGGAAAGAGGATGGGACTGGCTCTATGTAAAGGAGGGGACAACCTGCACCAGGGAGGAAGAGGCAGAAGAAAGGATAGAAGCATTATGAGTGCAGGTACAATTGACTAAGGGAGGAAACTAAGGATGGGGGTGGTCCGAGACCACCTTCCCAGGATGAGGAGTTGACAACGACTGGGGTCCCAAATCTTGGAAATGGTCAGCAAGGGAGGTGGTAATAATGGAAATTCCAGTCTACCTGGGTTTGACCTGAAAATCTCAACTACTTCCTGCTCCAGGGAGTAGGTATTGCTAGATGTATTCCAGAGTGGGTTCCGGACACAAAGTGTCATGGAACCACTAGGGAGAGGGTCATACCAGACCTGGTCCTGTCTAACTGTGTGCATGTTCAGGTGTAAAGGTCAGAGCACCACATGCAGGAAGCTACCATCACACAGTGTGGTTCTACCTAGACACAGGCAGAGGGATGGTCAGGACCAAGACAAGAGTTTTGGATGACAGGAGTGCTAACTACGGTAGGATGGGAGAAACTGTAGCAGGACACCTTACTAGCATCAAAAGGAAATGGAGGTGAAACAAAATGGGCCATAGCAAAGGAGGGACTGATGGAGGCCACTAGTGAGTGTACCAAATTAAAAGCAATTAATCAAGGCCAAAAAGCCTAGCTGGTTCAGCAAGGAGGTAGCAAAAGTAATAAGGACAAGAAGGCAGCCTTCCAGGAAGTACAAATACTCAGAAAGAGGAGGACAGGGAAGATTACTGTGCTATATCAAGGAGGCAAGAGGCGCTTAGAGAAGTGAAGTTATGAGGCGGTTAGAGGAATACCCCTGAACACGCTTTAGAGACTTCAACATAATAGAGCATAAAAGACTATAAATGTGTTATTCATGATCTTTATTCATGCTCACTTCATTGTTTGTTTGAAGAAACAGTGTATGTCAAAGAAGATGTCTCTCTTCCATAAAGATGATTTCAAACAAAAAATGGATAAGTTTTTTTCCAATACATAAGGGAGAAGATGAACATAAAGGGTTAGACTTTCTGAGATTAAAAAAGTAGGGTGGGGTGAGCAGGGAGAGGTGAAAACAAAGCAAATGTAGTTAACAACTACTTGTGCTCTGTCTTCACTAAGGAAGAATGGACTAGTGCCACAAGGAGCAGGGGTTGGAACCGGAGGGGGAGTCAAGCAGATGGTGTATTACAAGTGGACAGGGTGCATATGAATCTAACGGCCCTAAAGGTGGGTTAATAAATCCCCAGGGCTAGATGGCATGCACACAAAGGTACTAAGGAACCTGTAGAGGTACCGCAGGTCCCTTAGCAGGTTTGTTTAATACCTCTCTGAGTCAGGAATTCTGCCCCAGAACTGGAGAACTGCACATGTGATGCCTCCACAAAAGTGGGCTGAGGGATGAACCAGTGAATTACAGGCCAGTTAGTCTGACCTCAATATTGGGGAAGCTGATGAAGACCATTCCAAGGAAAGACAGGTGAACCTTTGGAGGACAGTGGGCTCCAGGACAAGAGGTAGAATGGGTCTGTGTCGGGACATCCTGCAAGATTAACCTAACTGACTTCTTCAACTGGGTGATCAGGAGAGTGGACAAGGGTTGATGTCCTGTATCTGGACTTCAGTAAGACTTTGACTCTGAGTCTCAAAGGAGACTGGACAGGAAGCTGGACAACCTGAGGGAGGGGGCTAAACTTGCTAGATGGGTCAAAAGCCGTAACAGGACAGAAGTCAAAAGATGGTAGGTCGGGGGGGACTTCTAAGATGCCAGGTCTGTGACCAGTGGGTCCCATAGGGCTTGGTGCTTAGACCACTGTTATTTAACATCTTCATCAGTGACAGCAGATGGGATTAAAGGTAAAATCTGCCTGTTTATTTTATTTATTTATTAGATTTCAGATTTACCCTTTGAGCCAGAGGCTCTAATACAAAGGTTCTATGTCAGATACACAGATAGGTAGGACAAACTTGGTAAAATTAGCACGGCAAGTAGTTCAGAATCCATTCACAGTAAAGGGTAACAATCAAAAGCATTGCATACGTATACAGCTTATTGGATCCCACAGACATAATACATACAGATTTATAGTGCAGCCAGTACAGCAACGCCAAGAAGAACTGAAGAAAGAGTTGCCGGAGACCTAGTTAGAAGTTATATCAGGGCAAGCGAGGCCTGAGGGAGGAGCAGGGGGACATGAGGGGAGGTCAGCAAGAGAAGGAAGAGGATAACCAGCCTGTGAGAATTAGTGGTGGAGAAAAGGGAGATAGAAATAAGGGAAAGGACAGAAAGCCTGTGGGATGGTAGACACAGAGGAGGGAAGACAGGCACTCAAACAGGACTTGGCTAGGCTACAGAAATGGTCTGGCATTTTGCAACTGGGGGTCTAACGGTAAAAAGTGAAGGGTGCACTTAGTGAAGGCTTCAGGACCAAATACTGGTTGGTTGGTGTCTGATGACCAGGTCAGGGGAAGAAAAAGACCTGGCAGTGATCATCATGAGTGACCTGAAACACTCACATACTGCAAGAGGGCAGCAGCCAAAGCAAATCAGATGCTGGGATGCAAGCCAGGGGATTGCCAGCAGGAAGGTGGAGGTAATACTACCACTGTACAGATCAGTAGTGAGATCACACCTGGAGTACAGTGTGCAGTATTAGTGCCCCTATCTTAAGAAGGATATTAATTTGCTTGAAAATAGTCCAGAGAAGGCAGTGAAGATGATTCAGGCCAGCAGGACAACACCTATGAGGAAAGGCTTGGGGCTTAACATGTACTCTTGAGGACAGACGTGAGAGGGGGACATGATTGAAAACATTCAAGTACCATAAAGGTGTAAACAGGGTGAGCACTGAGGGTCTCTTCAGCCTTAGTGGGAACAAGTCTACTAGGGGCATAGCCTCAAGCTGGTTGGGGGTTTAGGAAGGAGATGAGGTGGCACTTTTCACTGAGAGGGTGGTGGCCAAGGGAACAAGTTGCTGGAGGAGGTGGTCTCCCTGAAGACAGTGGACAGCTTCAAGAGAGGATGGGACAGAATGAAGAGGAAACTTCAAGGTAGAGGAGGGGAGTCTGGAGTGAAGAGCAGTCGAGGGGATCACAGGAAAATGGGAGGGCAGGTCCTCTGTAAATATGGGAGGGGCCTACACACTCAAACAGACTAGACAGACCATATGCACATATCTGCTAGCAAGTTCATATGTTCTATCGGGGGGCGGGGGGAGACTATTGGAAATTATCCAAAATCTGGCAGCTTAGGGTGCAACGAAAAAGTGCAAAGTGATGCATCTAGGTAAGAGGACTCAGAGGATAGTATACTGGCTTAACAGGATTCAGCTCAGTATCTCACAGGAATAAAGGGACCTAGGAGCATCATTTCCAATACCCTCAAACAGGCCAGCCAATGCAACACAGCTACAGCAAGGCAAACAGAATGCTGAGCATAGGGAGAGGTACTGACAGCAGGAGCAAGAAGGTGATTCTACCACTATACAGGTCCCTGTAAGGCCTCATCCAGAGAACTGTGTCCTGTTTTGGAGTCCACATCTTAAGAAGGATAGCAACAGGCTAGAGGTCATCCAGAAAAGGGCAACCAAGATGATCCAGGGCCTCTAAGGGCTCTCTTATGAAGGGCATTTAGAAGCTTTGAATATGTCTCGCTGGAGACTAGGAGGGAAAGAGGGGGCATGATAGAGACATACAAATTTCTGAGAGGAATAAACTAGGTGCCTCCTTGGATCTGTTTGCAGAGTAGACAACTCCAGTACCAGAGGACACGAATGCAGGTTGAGGGGAGGGAGCTCAGGAAACACTATTTTATGGAGAGAGTAGTGAACCATGGAATAGGCTGCACTCAAGTGGTGAAATTAGAGAGTGACATCATTCAAGCTGGGGTGGATAGGCAAGAGATCAAATAAAACAGTAGAGCAGTAGGGGCCAGTAAATAGTGGAAGAGTTAGGTCCTGGGATCTGAAGAGAAAAATCTAGGGAACTCATGGGAAGACTAGATGGGCCCTTGGTCTCCTTCTGCCATCACTTTCTACATTTCTATGAAATAACTAAGCCATAATGGGACCTGAGAGAGGTGATTATTACATTTGAGGTCCCCTAATGTATCTTCCCAAAGTTAAGTAAGTGCCAAGAGGAGCAAAGCACCCAGATATGATCCAGATGATTCAAAGGGATAGAAACATAGAAGTTGACGGCAGATAAGGACCGCAAGACCCATCCAGTCTGACCATTTCTTTTTCTGCCTTACGAATGTGCCATCAGCCTTGCTCTGTCAATGGCCTATCTATTCATACTCATCTGTATTGCTCCTTATGCCTATACCATGCCTGTTTGAAGCACTGCACTGTATTCATATCCACCACTTCCTGAGGTAGGCTGTTCCATGCATCCACCACCCTTCTATGAAAACAACTTCCTCACATTACCCTTAATCGGCCTCCTCTAATCTCATGCTGTGTCCTCTTGTCCTTATATTGAAACATGTTAGATCTTTCACCTTCTTAATGCCCTTAACGTGTTTGAATGTTTCTATCTTATCACCTCTCTCCCCTTTGCTCTAGGGTATACATACTGAGCTCCATTATCTGTCCTGATATGTTTTCTGATGCTGTCCCTGCACCATTTTGGTTGCCCTTCTCTGGACTGCCTCAGTTTGGTTAATGTCCTTGTGAAGGTGTGGCCTCCAGTACTGCACGTAGTACTCCAGATGGGGCCTAACTAGTGTCTTGTAAAGAGGGATTATTACCTCTTCTAATTTGTGATACCCTACTATACACCCCAATATCCCTCTAGCCTTACCTACTGCTTTAGTGGTCTGTTTGGATGATTTCAGGTAATTGGTGATGACGACGCCAAGTCTCTTTCTTCCTTGTGACTGCCAGCAACTCCTCCCAGCCTATAGGTGGCTTCAGGGTTTCTCTTCCTATTTTGCATGATCTTGCACTTTTGTGTTAAACCCCAATTACCACTCTACCACCATTTTGCTAGTTTATCCAGATCTCTTCTCATTCTGCCCACCCCACCCAATTTGATCATCTACTCTGTTGCAGATCTTGATGTCATCTGCAAACAGACAAACCTTACCTCCAGTCCATCTGCAATGTCACTGATGAAGATATTGAAGAGGACTGGCCCCAGGACTGATCCCTGAGGTACCCCACTTGTGACTTGCATCTCTTCTGACTGCATACTGCTTACCACCACTCGTGTTCTGCCCACAACAAGTTTGCCACCCAGCTGACCAACTTCTGACCCACCCTGAGCCTACCCAGCTTATTAATCAATCTTCTATGTGGAACAGTATCGAAAGCTTTGCTGAAGTCAAGGTAGGCGACATCAACTGCTCCCTCTTGGTCCACCACTCTGGTTACCCAGTCAAAGAAATCTATGAGATTAGTTTGACAGGACATTCCTTTGTAAACCCATGCTGTCTTGGATTCTGTGCTCCTATGCATTCCAGGTGCTTCACTATCCTTTCCTTAAGGAGTCTCCATAATCGTGCCACGACTGAGGTGTAAGACTGACTGGTCTGTAGTTCCTGCCTCCTCCCTGCTACCACCTTGTGGAGCAGGACTACATGAGCCCTTCTCCGGTCTTCTGGGACCTCTCCTGTGCTCAGAGACTCACTAAACAGTTCTGATAATGGCTCTGCTAGTTCCACTCTTAGCTCCTTTAGTACCCTGGGATGTATGCCATCAGGTCCCATTGCCTTGTCCACCCTGAGCTTATCGAGTTCTTGTAGGACCCTTTCTTTTGTGAAGGGACTAGTGCACACCTCCCTCCCCTGTGTCCATGGTGCTGAGCTGTGGGCCCTGCCATACCTTCTCTTCAGTAAATACTGAGCAGAATTATCTATTTAGGATAGATGTTTTTACATGGTCCTCCTCCTCCTCACGTGCTCCCTTATCCCTTTGATCTTAGCAATACCCTTTGTCCTATAGGGTATGCAACTGCATAGTATAAAAGTACAGGAAGAATCTTTTATATCTATTGATGCCGTATTCTCCAGGAGGAAGTCTCATGTATACCGAGCTCAGAAACAAAACTGTCATTGTTGCAAAGGAGGTCCCATTAAGCCCATCTGACAGGGAGCTAATGACTAAGGGTAGAGCACTGAAGTGTAGAATTTCATCTGGACTGCAATGTAGCATCATGTCTTTGAGAATGCGATAAAGGGAATGAAGTTTGAAGTCTGGACAAAACGCTTCTCAGGAAGGAGCGGCCTATGGTAGCACCAAGACAATATTTATTTATATATTTTTTTTTTACTCTTTTATCCTCCTACTCTGGACCTCCAGACTTCTCCAGTGGGGCACTGACCAACCTGATCCTGCCCACCTGAAATCCCCAACCTACTTACCGGATGGGAAGGGCCTTCTCTCTCACCCTTGGTCCACCGCCCCTGGATGTAAGCCCTCAAGGGCAGGACAGCCAACCCTACTGGCAACCTTTCTAAAATCTAGTGGGTGGCCAGGACTCTACGGAGGGAGCATCCGGGGCAGGCTGGAGGATCTGGTGCTGGGCGTGGTGGTTGATTCTCTATCCCACTTTGCTTACTGGGGCTCCAGGGATTTTCCTCATTTTCGATGTTTCCCAAGCATGGACGTGCAATGACATCCTGCATGCAATGGGTGCACTCCCGCCCCGCAGTAAGGCATCTGCTGCTGCTCCACCCCATGTATAAGCGCCACATTCTGCAGCAACTCCCAGCCACCATCAGGAGCCACTTGAACAGCAGCAAGCATCCCAACCTCCCACAGGAAAGGACAGCAGTCCTCCGGATGCTCAATCCTCTCCTCGCCCCACCGACTTCGACAGCCCGAGTCCATTCCCAACTCGGTCGCAGGCATGGCGTGGTGTGTGGCATCCAGCGCCTCAACCTCAGCACCACCAGGCCGGTCTAGCACCAAGACAGTACTGAGAGCAATATAAACCCTACTGCTTGACTGGAGAACTTTTGTGGACAATAATTTGTTGAATGCACTTCAAAGCTGTCTAATGTGCGTGAGCATATTATTTGCCTGGCACTCCCACCAAAACTGTTTAAAACCTTGACCGGCCCCTCCACATGACAGAGAGCCTAGCTGTAACAGACATTTGTTGGGGTCAGCTACATTTAGATATGGTTTACTTTGGGTAATCCTGGGTGACTAAACAGAAAATAATCACAAAATAAATGATATTAAAGCCTTTAACTGGCTGATCAGTGATTAGCTGGTTAAAGAGCCACTAATGCCACTGGGAAAACTCTGGAAAAATGTTACATTGATACTAGGAGTTATACTTGAATTTTAAGATGTACAGAAGGCGGTGGGCCCATTATGGTACATCTCCTCAAAGAAGATTTAATTATTCCCAAGTTAGGCAGCAGATATTTGTCTAATTTTTGTTTAAAAGTGTTAAACTACTCCACTTCAACTATGTCTCTAGGTAGTAAGTTCCATAAAGGTATTACTCTTTGGGTGTAAGAAGTAACGCCTCAGAGACCTCTTGGTGTAGGTTAACCTTAGTTGATAACTATGGCCTCTAAAAGAGTAATCCTCTGATTTATAGTCAGCCCAAGGTCTGCCACTAGTTGTTCATCCCGTAATATATGGTACATTAGTAGAAGATCGCCCTAGTTCTCCTAAGTTTAAGGAATACATATACAGTTCTGTTAACCTCTGTTCATAGCTCTTATCTAAAACAGAGAATTATCCACCACAGGGAAATCCATGGCCTTAGCCTGGTGTCCTGTGAGAGACTAGTACATCTGAGCTAAGCCATCTCAAGAGCCACAGATGTAGCCATGACTCTAGAGAACACATCATTGGAGTCCACAGCAGCATGGAACTGTACCTTAGATGCCTCAACTCTCATCAGCAGCCACCCTCCAGCTCCGAGGCTAGCTGGGGAGGCCTGTTTAGCCAGTGCCAGTACAGTGTCCCACCTGGACTTCTGGTACCTGGCTGCATAGGCCATATAATTAGCCTGCCTGAGTCCCAAGGCAGGATGCCATGTACTGTTTCTTTGTCATGGCATCCAGCTTCCTAGAATCTTTATCTGGGGTGTGAAGCCAAGGTTATATTAGCCTTATCACAGGCTGCAGCCTGCACAACCCTAACATGGCTGCCTTATTGATACAAGTACTCTGTACCAGAACCTGATAAGGTGTACCTTTTGTCCATCCTTCTGTCGACAGGAGGTACAGAATTTGGAGTTTTTAAAGTATTTTATGTCTGTTTCCAAAAGACTTATGAAGGGAATAGACAGTCTCGTGGACTCTGGGATGTCCATCATCTCCACATAATCAGGTTCCTGTTGTTCCTCTACAGCTTCCTCCACAGGAGCTGGAGGGTTTCTGCCACTTTCCTGTAAAACATGTAGTGGGAAGGGACTCAGAAAACCTAGGAGGGGAAACACCAGAAGGCCTGTCTGGGAGATGTCCGTTCAATGGGCTCAACCAGACCGCTCACACCATCGTCATCATCATAATCTTCAACCCCTTCAAATCTGGTTCATAGAAATCTTCAGGGGCATAATCTTGAACCAGAGGAACCGATTGAACAGAGCGCCTGCCAGAAGGCGCTGGATCAGACGGAACTGGACGAAGCAATTCTACAATCCTTATCGCATTGGCAATCTCTTCGGCGGTCAGAAAATGGATCTCTGGAACCGAACCGGCCGATTTTTTCTTTCTTTTTCTTTTGTAGGAACCGATCCTCAGGATCAGCTCTCCTCTTGCCTGAAGAAGAATCGCCTGGTCAGAGGGCACTCCCTCAGGTTCGGTCGGAACCGAACTAGGCTGGCCATCCGGTCACATGGATTTCACGGCCTCCTTATCCCAGAGCCTACCTAATCTTTTTCCAGGGTAGACTTAGGAAATTTTACAGATTTGGCAGTCTGAATCGAGGTGTTCAAACCCCAGACAATAAACACAGCTGGTGTAGGGAATCAGCCTTGGCAAAGACCTCTCCACACACAGTGCAGTGTTGAAACCCAGTGGGCCCGGTTTTTCTTTTGGTTTCTCAGACATAGCCATCCTAGCCACAAACTTACCCTTTTATGGCAAACAACCAGGCAAGACACCCTTATCAGTTTCTAACTGTGTCATGGGTATTGAAAAACCACAGAAAATGCAGGGTTTTTTTTTTTTAACCGATAAGGACCGGTAACCACCTTAAATTTAAAAACAAAGACAGAATATATAATCACTAAACGGCCAGTTCAGTTGAACCGGTCGAAAAATCAATTTACAATTTCCACAAGTTTACTATGTCTAGTTCACTACCTAGTACTTACTGTACCACAGACAGAGATCTGAACCAAACTTGTGAAAATAATCGTAAAACCGAGGACTTTAACCGACACGTAACAGTGAACAAAGGAGAAATCTCTGGAGCGGCTGCTCAGTTAGGCAGAGTAAAGAATCTGACAGTTGCGCTTCAAAGTGCAGCAGACAGAGGTTTGAACCAAGCTCAACATTCTATGATCTGCATAGAAAATTAACCATCTACTCTCCGGGCAGTTTGAGTGCTGGGGCCAACTGCAATAGTCAGAGTACAGCAAGACTTCATGTTGTTTGAAAATAGGCATCTCTATGCCTAGTGCACCCACCCAGTCACCAAAAGCAAATTAATAAATAAATATGTCTAGGGCCTGGATGTTATGGGGAAGGAAAGGGCCACAGACCAGAAACACTCCATGACACTTCTTGCTGTTGATCAACATAAAAGAGGTGTCCTACCTTGTGATGTTCTTCATAGACAGATGCGGCCTACCTCTACCCCAGCAGGATCTCCTGGACCAGGTGGTGGTGGAATAATGGAAACTGCACCAAATTTGGGTGCGTGCGCTGCTACTGTCCCCAGGCTTGGGGCGGGGGCAGACTTTCACTGCCTCTGGAGGCAAAGTGACAGAGTAGGTAAAAATGAAGTAATTAATATTCACTTCATTACGCCAAAAATGGACACCACAGTCAGTTACTGCAAACTAAGAATTTTATTCTGGACCTTAAAATGATTAGGTCCAGACTATTTTGATTACTTAATAAATGAAACTGGAGCAGCTCAATGGGGCTGAGAGCAACAGATAGTCAAATGGCAGGATCACGTTATTTTCAATCAGCGTGCAGCAAGATTTTATACACAAGCCTAGAGAGACATAGACAAACTGCTCTCTTAGTTTTAACAGCTTCTTCCACAGAAACCCTTCTCAAAGACATAATTCCTTTTTCTTGCACCCTTAAACCTCTGATGGGGAGTGCCTTACTCCTCCTGTACCAGCTGAGCCAAAACAACCTCAGGATGGATTTGCAGCCTAAGCCTCTGCAGCTGTTCCCAAATGTTATTTCCAAAACAGTTCCCTGAGCCAAAAGGGCACTATACTTCTAGGGCTACTCCACACTGGTAATGGGCTGCAATAGTAAAATGGTGGCTCTTTCCTTCCTCGATTTCCACCCTCAGGAAAACCTCGGCCCTAATGGGTCTGATGGACTCACTCCCAACACAGGCATGGTAGGTCCCAGGGCCTGCCCCAGACACGGGCACAGCAGGCCTCATAGTGAATCCCAGGCCAAAATTCTCCCAGCCATCTAGACTTCTTCCTATCAAGCAGCGTGCCACATGGGTAAAACACTCCAGAGCTGCCTCCTCTGAAATGCCCTGCTGTAGTTCTGCCACCACCACAACAGCCCCACTGCCTGGATGCCCTTACCTTACACTGGGTACCAGGACCCCTGCATGACACAGGGATTATTGGCACCATTCTTAACTTTTTCCTCCTGCCTTCTGCCTTTTCTACCCACTGCAGCTGAGGTCCAAATCCAAATGGTGGGAAATATTCTCCAGATCCACATGACCGCTACTATTACTGCACACCCTCCCTATGGAATACCGAACCCCGCATCGCACTGACGCTGCATACCACCAATCTTACTAGGTGAGGGGCCCTCAGAAAGTTCCCCACACAGCAACCACTGACTCCTGCTTTCCCTTTCCTGAGAGAAAATCAGGGTCTTAAATACCTACCTTCTGCTGCCCCTGGTGGCAGCATGGAAACAAGGTCAGAGACCACTTACCAGACTAAACAGCACCACTAAATGGAAGGGCAGGAGGAGATGTAACCACAGCTAGTAAGCCCACCCAAAGGGGGCTTATACTCTCCCCTCTAATTACACCAATTCCTCTTGGAAATGGGGCACAAGGACGCACAGGCAGCCCCGAGCAATTAAGTGAGTATGCTCACTCCCCACATAGTTCAGAGACCACCAGGCATGCCAACCCCCATCCTTAAAGCCCCTCTAACCCTACCCTAAGGAGCAAGGTGAACAATGACATATAATATGTTAGGTACAAACATTAAAACAGCTTCCTAAAACTGGAAATTATTTGCCAGGCTGTCACTTTAAACATGCTAAATGGGAAACAAGCAAGGAATAACGATTTTAAATAAATACATAAACATTCTTCACCATCCACTTACACAGCAGACACTCCCATTCACGCCTCCACACACACTGAGGTAGACATGTATAAACCTCCTCCTAGACATACAGAAATAGAGCTTTTAAAAAACTATTTTTTTCCAAAACACTAAACAGAAGCAGAGCCCTCTTTAAAGTCTCAGTGAGGATAAGCAAATGATTAAGTGCCAGTCTTCCAGATGGAAACAGAAGTTCTCCCTGGCACAATCTATTTTCTTTAGGTTTTTTTTTTTTTTTCCAATTGTTTTAACCAGGTGAGACACACTAAGCTGAAAGCTTGTTTACAGGTGCAACCTGGGAGCACAGGGAAGTTAAGTGACTTGCTCAGGGTCACACACAGTATGCAAGTAGGGGCTGTGGGATTCAAACCCAGGTCTCCAGATTTGCAGCTAAGAGCCTTAAACCATTGCGCTATACTGCCTCCAGTAATGCCAGCAAAACCCAGGCATGCAGTTTGGTTACAAATTGTTATTACTATTTTATATGGGTCAATCAACAAGACAGTCCCAGTGTAATCTCAATTCCTTTTATCCACTTTTGCCTCAGATAGGGGCCCACCGCCAAGAGGGGAAAAGTAGATTGGGTCCAGCTTGATCATTTCATCACCAAGTGAATATTTTGAAATGATGTAGAACTTGACCCTGCACCCTGCTAGTCTTGTACCAATGCAAAATGCTTGAATAAGGTGAGGCTAGGCCAGGGGCCAGAGAAACACATTCTGAATAATTTGCTGAGTGGAGTGACTAGTCTCTCCAGGCTGTGCCTGCAATTTATTGAGCATCTCCCTAAAACCCAGTCTGATCTCTTTTCTTCTATCACATCCCAGAGACGCTCACAGATGTATGGGTACTTCCAGTGTGGGGTATTCATACCGATCCTCCCTCATCATCCACCACACAGCCTGGGACCACCAGGCAACTCCCTGACACTGGTACATCTAGCAGCCCCTGCTCCAACCACATGCCATTTCTATGAACAGTAGTTAGCCAGTCACTCTTCAGAAGACTGTCCATCAGTTCTCTCAGTGCTGTGCACTGCACCGCCAGGCACGGAGTGGTATTCGTCAAGGTATGATGGCAGGTCTGTGGAAAGCCTAGGGATCACCCATTGTATTTCATGATCTGAAAATTGGTAATGCTTAAGGGGTCCTCCAGTAGCTTGGAGCAGGCTCTTCCCAAACTTCCTCCTGCATTATTCTCCACCTTGATAAGCTCCAACTTTATTACAGGGCAACCACCATAGGGTGGAGAGGCTTCACCTTCTGTTGATGGACCAGGAATGCTGTCATCAGGCAGGGATCCCACTGCAGACCCCTGGGCCCTGGGGTCCCCGATGCCAACTGCAGACCCCTGCCCCTCCCTCTACCATGGGGATAGTCAGTGGGTAGAGCTGGGTAGATGGCTGTGCTCCCCTCACCATCCTCGGTTGTCTCCCTCATTGCTTTGATCTTCATATCCAGAACCCCCATTTTACTTACCATTAAGTCGCCACTTTCATGAACTTCCAACCTGGAGTCAGCTCCATGATCCAGGCTTCCGTGAGATGTGGGGAAGCCATGCCCACTAAGATGCTAGCTGGAATACCAAGGATCCCCATGGGGGTCGCCAAAAATTCATCCAGGTGCAGCACTGGAGCAGAGCACACAAATGGGCAACTTGATTTACTCCTTTGCCTCGAAATCTACATCTTATACATCTTTCTCGGCCTGTCCCCTCCATGCTGAGTTCCATGACCAAGTGAGCAGGGAGGTAGGAATGGTTGCATGGGCTCCTTATTTAGGTGGAATAACCTTCACCATGGCCTTTTTGCAGATAAATTGCCTCAACTAGTCTTCAAAACACCTCTTCACTGCTACTGACACCTCTCTCTCTCTCAGCCTCTCCAATTTTCTCAGTATCCAGGCAGAAAATGATGTCTCAAGCACAGCCCCTTTAACACCTTTCCAGAGCCGCCAATTGCTATTGCTTTTCACATCACATGACCAGTCCTAGCACAGAGGCACCAATGGGAGAGGGAGAGAGAGAGAGACAGGCCTCGAGGAACCCTGGACAGGCCTACAACCTGCCATAACCTAGCCACACAAGCTCTGGGCAAGCCAGGCCCCCACGACTCTCCTCCCCATAGCGATGTCACCAGGAGCTGGGGTATGGAGAATAAATCCCAGATGATCCCCCACATCTGTAACCCCCTTTTCCTCTATGTCTATGGGTCCGGATGTTATGGGGACGAAAGGCCACAGACCAGAAATACTCCATGACACTTCTCAGTGCTGACCATCATAAAAGAGGTGGCCTACCTTGTGATGACATCATAGATAAATACGGGCCTACCTCTACCCCCAGCATGATCTCCTGAGCAGGTGGCAGTGGAATAAAGGAAACAGTATCAAATTCAGGTAGCCAGTTGCTGCTGTCCTCAGGCTGGGGCGGAATCAGACTTCCTTGCCTCTGCAGACAAAGTGACAAACTGAGAGTAGTTAGAAAATTAATTAATTAATTAATATTCATTTCATTACACCAACATGGACACTACAATCACAGTTACTGCAAACTAAGAACTTTATTCTGGACCTAAAATGATTAGGCCCAGATTATTTTGATTATGCAATCAATGAAACCAGAGCAGCTCCATGGGGCTGAGAGTTCATGTTTCAAGTTTATTGGTCAGCAATATTGCATTACAAATAAGGATAAATAACATTAAAAAAAAAAGACAAAAATTTAAATGTTTAAAAGAGTTCTGTGTACAGTATTTCATATGTGTTTATTGCATAATGTGAATAGATACAGCCAGATTATATCTTAAGTATAAAGGAAAGGAAAAAAGTATAAAATCACAAAACAGCTGGATTTGTTTTTAGGTTACATAGATATTCAGGTACTACAGGGTTCATGAAAATAGCCATTTCAATACAGGATTAGTCTTAATGAATCAACAGATATTTTATACATAATGTAGTAAAGGTGGGTTAAATTAGTAAATTATGCTTAATGTTGCACTTAATCGGTTGGTAATACTTCTAGACCATATTAGCATTCATGGTTAAGTCATAAGTAAACTTCATGCAAATCTGTCTAAAGTTCGTTGGAGAGTGTTGGCTGGAATTGTGCTCGAAGCTGAGCAATTCAACATTCAAACCATAGCTATTCGATTAAGTGGAGCCCTTTCTGGTCAATTATCTTGAGGAGAGAGACCACTGAGCTCAAGGTTGCAAGGTTAGTTGTTGTAAAAAGGTATATCAATAATTGCATTGACTGATAAGATTGTGTGCTTAGTATATTTCCCAACCAAAAGTCCTATATTTTTCATATAGTAGGCATAAAATCACTAAGTGCAATAAGCTATCTTCATCCAATCCACATTTACACATATAGTCCTTATTTTTTTCCTTGAGCATAGTCCTCTTTTTCTGTTGCTTTAGAAGACCTCAAAACGGAATCTGGCTAGAAGAGTCCTTTGATGAGGAGAAGGTAGGATACAGAGGTATCTTTCTGAATTTGTGTTCCTTTGTTTTCGCTAGCCAAAAATATGCTTTAGATAATCGGCATGCCTCTAGGTCTTTTTGTGTGCGGTTATCCTTTATTTTGATGTTTATTATTGATTTAATGTATTCAATAGGAAACCTTAAGCAGTCCGCAACCAGATACAGGAGCCCATATGGTTTGATAAGTTCAAGCAAAACCTACTATGGAAAACAGTATGAGATTGAGAGTACAGAGTAGCCTCTTCCAAGCACAGGCATGGTAATCTGCCAGGGGCATCCTAAAGGTCTTGATCCAGTAGTTGATTTGTCTCTGCACACAGGTACACTCTATAGATTGTTCTCCAATCTCAGCCCTGACCAGGGCAGAGGGCGCTATTCGGGAGTCATAGATACACAGACAGTGTCGGCAGATAAGGGCCTATGGCCCACCTAGTCTGCCCATTTGAGCTTGTAAGTTCAGTTTGTTTTCCTAGAAGTCTATTTCCCTACTCCTGACCTCTAGAATTCCTTTATGTCTATCCCATGCATTCTTAAATCCTGTGATTGTTTCAGCCCCACCACTTCCTCTGGCAGGGTGTTCCACTTGTCCACCACCCGTCTCTGTGAAGAAATTCTTTCTCATGTTTCCTCTGAATCGTCCTCCTCCAACTTCATCCCATGCCTCTAGTCCTGAAACATCTTTTTCGCTTAAAAATAGTGTTTTCCTGCACCCTGTTCCTCCCTGTAAGATACTTGTATGTCTCTATCATATCCCTCTCCTCCTCTCTCTCCAGGGAGTACATGTTCAGTTCCTTCAACCTGTCTTCATAGGACTTGTGATGCAACCCATGCACCATCTTTGTTGCCCTCCTCTGAACCTTCTCTACCCTGTCTATGTCCTTACGTAGGTATGGTCTCCAGAACTGTACACTGTACTCCAGGTGGGGCCCCACTAGTGTCTTGTATAGCGGAATTATGACCTCCTTTTCCTGCTGGTGATGCCCTGCCTATACATCCCAGCATCCTATTTGCTTTACCTGATGCCTTGTCACACTGTTTCCACCTTGAGGTCATCAGAGATGACAACCCCAAGATCCCTTCCTGCTTGGGCATGCTATATCCTCACCCCAACTGATATATTGTGCCAGGGTTTCTGTGCCCCATATGCATTATCTTGCACTTCTTTGCATTGAATTTCAACTGCCAAACCCTTGACCATTCTTCAAGTTTCTGCAGGTCCCTTCTCATTCTGTCTACACCCCTGGTGTCTACTCTGTTACAGAGCTTTGTGTCATCAGCTAACATTGAAATTCTGCCTTCTATATCCTGTGCAATGTCACTGATGAAGATGTTGAATAGGACCGTCCCAGCACTGATCCCTGTGGTACCCCACTGGTCACTCTTCCTCTGTGGAGTGACAGCCATTTACCACCACCCTCTGTGTCCTGCCACCCAGCCAGTTACCTACCCACCACACTACTGTCCTGCCCACACCCATATTCCCCAGTTTGTGTAATAGTCTTCTATGTGGCACAGTGTCAAAGGCCTTGCTGAAGTCCAGATAGGCCATGTCCACTGCCCTCCCCTGATCCACCTCCCAGTCACCCAGTCAAAAAATTCAATGAGGTTGGTCTGACATGACCTCCCCTGGTGAAACCATGCTGCCTTGGGTCCTGTAGTCCATTGACAACCAGATGTTCCACCAATCTCTCCTTCAGTAGTGCTTCCATGATCTTTCCCACTCACTAGGTGAGGCTGACTGGTCTGTAGTTCCCTGCTTCCTCTTTGTTCCCACTTTTGTATAAGGGGACTACATCTGCTGTCCTCCAGTCTTTGGGTACCTCCTGTTTCCAGTGATTGGCTGAACAGGATAGCCAGAGGTTCAGCCACCACCTCTCTTAGTTCTTTAAGGACCCTGGGGTGCACCCATCTGGCCCCATTGCTTTATCAGCTCTTATTACTTCCAGTTCCTTCAGGGCCCTTTCTCGTGTAAAGGGACTTGTGTCCATTTCTGCACCATTCTCACCCCTTGTACTCCCTTCAGACCCATTACCCTCTTCCTTAGTAAAGACTAAGCAGAAATACCTGTTCAATATGTCAGCTTTACTGTTGTCATCCTCCACGCTGGCTCCCATCCTCCCCTTCAGTCTCACTATCCTCCCTTTGTCCTTCTTTTTTCACTTATGTACCTGTAAAAGGTTTTGTCCCTTTAACCACTGATTTTGCAATGTGTTCTTCTGTCTGAGCTTTGGCTTCCTCACTGACTTCCCTGCCTCCCTTTGTTTCTCCTGGTACTTCTCCTATCCCTTCTGCCTGTGTCTTTTGTATTGTCTGAATGCAATCTTTTGGCTTTCACTTTCTTTGCTACCTCTTTGGAAAACCATAATGTCCTCTTTTCTTTTCTCTTCTAACTGCTTAATGCATAATTCTGTTGTTCTTGTAATCCCATTTTAAATACTGCCCACTGTTCCTCAATCCCTGATTCCTGTCCCATTCCCTTAATGCCTCTTTTCAAGCATCTCCCATTTTCCCAAAGTCTGCCCCCTAAAATCCAGGATACGGTTTTTTGTGTGGTTTGGTTCTGCTCTTTCTGTGATTTCAAACCACAATGACTGGTGGTCACTGTTACCCAGGTGCTCCCCACTGTTACCCCCATCACACTGGCCCTGTTTGTGAGCACAAGGTCCAGTATTGCCTTCGCGAGTTGGTTCCATGACCAGTTGTTTGAGGAAGGCACCCTGAAGGAGTCCAGGATAAATCTGCTCCTAGTTGATGCTGCTGCTGGGATGCTCCAGTCCACGCCTGTATATTGAAGTCTCCAACCAGTACTACTCACCTTTGTCTGCCATCCTTTGGATGGCTAGCATCAGCTCCCTATCTGTTTCTTCCTCCTGGGCTGGTGGTCTATAGACCACACCTCAGGATGGCTGGCCCCATTTTCCTTTCCAGCTAACCCACAGTATCTCTCCCCATTTTGTTCCTCCTGGATCTGTGTGGACCTTATGTCATTTTTCACATACAGTGCCACCTCCTCCCTTCCTGCCTGCTCTGTCTCTTCTGAATATGTTGTAGCCAGGTATGGCCATCTCCCAGTCATGGTTATCATTACACCAGGTTTCAGTGATGGCCACAACGTCCAGGTCTGACTGTACCATGACAGCCTCCAGATCTTCCATCTTGTTGCTAAGGCTCCTGGCATTTGCACACATGGCTTTCCATGATTTGACCTCCCTAGACTGCTTCACTGTTCTACTCCAGCCCCTTCCTTGGTTGTCATTTATCCCTGGTTCTCCTTGCTGTCTGCCCTTCTGCTGAATTTTGCCCTTTTCTGCTTATCCACCTTTGGACACTAATCTCCATCTTTTGCACACTGCTTTGCAGAAATAGCCACCCTCTGGTTCACTGGTTCCATTACTAGCTGTGGGGCGTGAGCAAGTAGGTATCATCCTTGCTGGCCTGCCACCCCTAATCCCTAGTCCTAATATTTTTTTATAGAATTTGTTTAATCCAAAGTCCTTAGACCCTTTTAATTTCCAGCCCCATATTTCAGCTCCATAGAGAATTTGATTTGTGATTTTGGCTCTTGCAACTCTTAGTATCCCATCAACTGATTGTCCCCATGTTTGTGTGAGAATGCTAAGATGATTGGGAGAAAGCCTCTAGTTTGCTTTTGATACTTTTAAATGGGCTTTCCAGGATCCAGTTTGGCTCACTGTGAGTCCTAGGTAACAAAACTCTTTACTACCTCAATCTTGGAGGAGTTCACATAGTAATTGTGGCCTCTCTTATTTCCCCAACACAAGTACCTTTGTTTTATCGTGGTTAACCGACAGATCAGCATTTTTGCATTCAAGTTGGAATTTCCTAATACTTCTGCACATGCCCAAGTGGCTAAGTGAAAGAAGTACATCATCATCTGCATATGCTAAAAATGAGACCATTCTTGACCCAATTTTTGGTAGCTGGAAATCAGGATTGTACATTTTCAGAACGGTGCAAATAAAGATTGAACAGTATTGGGGCTAGTGTGCAGCCTTGTTTAACCCCGGTATTGTTTAAAACCAAGGGCTTAATTCCCAGAGTCGCATATCTGATACTGGTATAGTTGCCTTGGTGTAGAAGTCTGATCATCTCAAGTAGTGATGAATCAATCCCCAAATCTCCAAGTCTATCCCATAGTAGTGGTCTGTTGACTGTATCAAAGGCGGTTTTAAGGTCTATGAATGTGCAGAATATTTTTGTTTTTCACAATCCTATATTTATGAATCAAGTGGGTTAGTACAGAAATTTGATCTATTGTGAGTGATTTCTGCAAAATCATGCCTGCGCTTCATCTATTATTTTGTTTCTCTGCCCATGACATCAATCTGTTATTCAAAATTTTAGTGAAGACCTTCCTAGGGTATACAGGAGGCTGATAGGTCTATAGCAGCTGGGGTCCTTTTATCACCCTTCTTAAAATTGGTACAATGATGTTTAATTTCCAACTTTTGGGATGTCCCTGAACTCCAAATATAATTGAAAAATATAAGTAGAAAAGGAATCCAGGATAATTTAGTTCTGGTTATTACATCTAATGGGACCCCATCTGGCCCTGGTGCTTTTCTTTTATGAAATGAGTCTATGGCTCCTTCTAGCTCATCTGTGTAATCTTGACATCTGGGCAATATTTCCTGCCCTCATATTTGAATTCTGTCAGGCGGAAAGACAGTCAGGATCTTCCTGCAAAACAGGTGCTTATAATGTTTTACCCAGATGTCTGGTTCAATGTGTGTCAATTCGGAGTGATGACCCATTCCAGAGCTTACGATGTCCCAGAATGATTTGTTGTCTCTATTGTGGACCGCTTATGGAGTTCCTTCTATAATTGCTTAGTGTATTTCTGTTTATGCCTGTCCAGGATCTCCTGTATTCTTTTCTGGCTTTGTTCATTAGCCTGTTATTGCCCTTGTTTGGAGACTGTTTTAAAGTTCTGAATGTTTTATTTAATATTTTCCTTGCAGCCTGGCAGTCCTTATTGTACCATTTTGGCCCTTGATTTTTTTTTTTTATAGCTACCTCTTTTGTTATTATATTGGCTATCATGTTTGTGATAGAATTAAATTCAGGGATTACTAAAGGACCCATGGGTTGGTTGGCCAATAAAGCTAATTTTAACAGTATCTGCTCTCTAATAAATCCGTAAAATTATCACTGATGATAGCACTCCATTCAATACCTTCTCTCTTAGCTATTACTTGAGGGGCCATAGTTTCATTGTCTATGTTGAAGTCCCTGTGCCCAATTTCTAGTTCCAGGGCCTTGTGCTCACTTTCTGCTCTGGGTGCTAGTTTAAAAGACATACTCTGTTAAGTAGATTGTGGTTTATCCACATAATCTATTAACAATGACCCTTCGCTCCCATGAAGGAATATTCTCCTTCGGGGTCACACTGACCGCCATTCAGGAGCAACATGTTATTCTGCACATTGTTCTGTGTAGCTACTCCTCTTTTATTGGTGATTTGGTTTCTAGAATTCTTTTTATGGTCAGGATGGATGTGAAAGAGTCGCAGAGCTTCTGACAAGTCTTCAGAGCAGCCATTCAGTAAGCCTAATCTTGAATTGAAATTCCAAAAGTCACTATATTGGCTGTAGGGTAATCTATTTGAATGTCATTGATTAATTTTCCTAATGCACAGAGATAATTAGGGTCTCCATATTGGCTTCCTGAAGGCTGAGAGTAAACATTTATAATAAACCATGCCTGTTTGGAAGATTGTCCTATTATTTTTACTGCCAAGATGCTGTGACTAGGATGGTGATTTCTTCTGTTGTGATGTTGTTTAACCTTATGAATATGCCCAATCCTCCATTCCCTCCCAAATTTTTGTGTTTCTTATTGCTTTTTACAGTATGCCATGTAGCCACTTAGGAGGAAATTTCCTAGTGCCCAGGAAATTTCAGTACAAAGCCAGAAATTGCTGCGTCCTCTTTACTATCCCAGGGCAGTTTTGATTTGTGTAGAATTCTGGGAAAAGGTCACTTAATGTGGTGACGTTACCCATCATAATACCCATACCCTCTAGGTTTGTTGTTGCTTTAAGTGATATGGCTTTTAGAATGTAGAATTGATTGGTCACCACCAAGACCAGATTAGTTTTCATCAGGGTCTTATGATGCTGATTGAGTCTTTCAGTATGCTACAACCTTTCAGTAAGGAAGACAGTAACACAGATATTGTTTCTGTTAAGTTTTCTTGTATTTCATTTGGCATACAGGATACCCCAAAAGGGCAATATGAAATCGGAACCCAGAGTTTTAACAAGAAGGATTCAAAGTTAACATTGTGCCTAAGTGGGTTCTCTTCATTCTTATGAACATCATTGTTTTAAATACCTGTTGCCATCTTTGAATCAGTGTCAGTGCTACCCTCCTTTAAATCTTTGAGTCAACTGTATCTGAATTATTACAGTTTTGTGTCAAGTTTTCTGTGTTTGCCCTTCTTGGTACTTCCTCTGATTTTTGTTTGTCTAAATTAATTGAATCTTTGGACTTTTTTCCTTTGGGTTTCTGCTCTTATTTGACTTTTTCCTGTTTTCCTCTGATTTCTGATGGTGTTTTTAATTTGAGTTTGAATTTCATGTTGGTGGTATTCCTGCTCTCATCTGGTGATACCTCATTGATCATTTTGTTTTGACCTTTTATTCTATCCTTATTTTCTTTAAGGGATAAGGGTGTCTGAGGCATTGTCTGGTCTGGAGTTTTCCATTTTCTTTGTTTTTGGAGGTACATGTCTTTCTAAGACCCTTATCCTCATTTTCATGTGCTTCTGTAATTCTCCCTTATGCCAGAGATATGAATAATTAAGGACTAATTATCTGCAAGTGCTACTGTCCCTTAATTCAACTTCCGGGAGCATAATGCATTCATTTTCACTGCTGAGACTGCAGTGATTTGCTCCTAATGAATCCTCAGGGCTATCCTTCTTGTTTTGATGGGCTATTCCATTTGCTCTCCTCCATATTCAGATGTGTAGCAGGGTTCATTAGTGGCCCTTGCAGTATTACCAGGGGAGCTGTATTGGGTGTCTAGTTCCTTGTTTGTTATGTTTATTCTATGGTCTGTATTAACCAATTTGTTCTCCATTAACTGTAGTTTCAGCCTGTTCTCTAAGCACACCCTTTGATGAATGAAACATCATGCTTGAGTTCTAATACTTGTTTAAATATCAAGATATTGGCTTTAACTGGCTCCTTAGTGCTAAAGCTCTCTTGATATCCTCAATGTCTCTGTAAGGTGAGTTTTCCTGACCTCAGGACTCATTGTCCAAGAACTTGTACTATAATTTCTGGTCACTTGCCCCTGGGAGATATTCTGGGACTCTTGTGTTTCAGGTTGGGACTAGCTCCACTACTGGAGCTATATTTTGTCATCGGGTAATGATTTTTAGCTGTTTGAAAGGGTAATGGGTGTCAGTACCCGGATTTTCTTTATAGCCTCTTCTATTTGGAGAGATTCTCTTATGGATTGAACCTCCAAATCCAGGGCTGAGAGGTTATGAAATATTTGTGAAAAGTCTATTTTTGTATCCCTAGTATCTCCTTTGTTATGTCCTTTAAAGGCATGTGTTTCAGTTTTGTCTTTTTGATCCTGAATTAAAGGGCTAAAAATTTTCTGATGTCACCCCATTGTTAGTAACTCGGTTAGGTGTAGAAACTAACTGTAAATCTTTATTTTCGGTGATCATTTCTTCTATTAGATGTTTGTCAGTCTTATTTAGGCTGTAACCCTTTCTGTTTAATCTTTTCAATTATTTCCCAGTTGCTTCATTGCTACGGAATTTAGTAAGAGAAGCCTTTGACTTCTCCTCCCCTGCTCTGCGATCTGGGATGCTCAAGCCCTTTCTGCCAGAAAGAGTGGTGGGGTTTGAATTCTTACTATGAGTTGTTGCTGGCATTTTTCGAGCAGTATTATGATATATTTGGGAAGGAAAAGCAATTACAAAGAAACAGTTGGAAATTCTGTGAGTTCACCACAGGCATAATACTCTATCAGTTTAGCTTTACCTTAATTTTGCAAGTATTTTATATTTATATATTTTTTAATTTAATTACAGTTTCTGATCATGGTGGAAAGGAGTTCTTAAGTATACTGTAAAGAAGATAATGACAGGAATTAACATACAGACGTGAACATAGCTGGATTTTGAAATAAATAAAAAATGTCACCACCAATAGTCACTATAGCCTTAATAACTACCAGACAGAAAGGTCTCACAGCTTCAGCTAAGGTATGCAACTATGCAGAATACAGCATAACAGTTAAGACAGGTATTGTGTGACGTTATAAGGCACGGTTTAGCACTGACACTTACAATGTGTAACAGCGTCCAAAGACCTCAAAACCCTCGACTGACTGCTCAACCCTTCTGATAGATAAGAGAATGGGATAATAGGAAAAGGAAAAACGCTTGCTTGTACTCCTGCTTGTGCTTATTGCTAGCACTTGCTTGAGACACCTCTGATTCACCATTAATTCATAGACTGATAGCTTAAATAGCTACATCGTTTACAGCCGTATCAGAATAGAAGTGCCTTTACTTAATTATTTTTGAGGTAACCCAGGACGAACAGCAAAAAAAAAAAAGCATAAACAGTGGTGCAAACAATGGTAAATAATGGAACAGAGCAGGCCAGACCCAACCCGACCAGCTTGCGTTCTATCAGCTGCTTAGAAAGCTTCTATGTCAGGGTGAGGTTTAGGCAATTTAATGAGCTAGCAATGTAAGTGAAACTTTAAGTAAAACTGAAAGAGCTGAAACTGGGTAAACTAGGGTAAATCAGCTTTGCATCGCTGTATAATGCCAAATGGCGATGACTAAACAGTCCGGCACTTCATGGCACTTTACTTTAGATGACTGAGTAAATAGGGAGATCCAGATCAGGCATTAGCTACTGACATTGTCGCTACTTAACACTTAACACTGGCTCCCATCATTTAGCCTCAACAGTCCGACAGACTTGATACTTACTGCAAGTATACAGGTATGGGATTTGGGATTTGAGGTTATCCAAACACTTGATAGCATACGCTATGAAGTCAAGTATTAAAAGGGTAATTAAAATCAATTTAAGCTAAAAAACTGATTTAGACAGTTTAACAGTATTGCCGTTTCCTATTAAACCCTGCTGCCTGTGATTGAGTCAGTGTTTATTTAAATGCATCAGAGAAAAGGATCTAAAAAGTCTTAAAAATCTTAAAAGGCAGGATTAATTATTAAACCAAGCTGAAGCTAAAGCTAGACACAAAAGAGCTTATAAAAAAGCATAAAATAGACACAAAATAGAAAACCACAGACTTCATGGAAACAAGGGAAAGTCCGTTGAAGCTTTTTGTGTAGAAGAACGGCTCAATCAGTTAATGCAGCCGTTTCAGTGGATCCCTCGGACAAATTTCAAAGGCGACGAGGAGTTCTCTTGTGGTGTTTTCCACAGCTCCACAACCCTCCGCAGTGTGGCTCGCCCACTGCAGGTACCGGCGCCCCTGCCCACCACTGGGACCTCTCTGGTTCTTCCTATGGAGAAACAAGCAGAAGAAGGGGAAAATGCTGGGAACCAGACGGCACAAGAAAGCCTGAAAGTGCAGAGAGTTTAAAACTACTGAGGAAACGGTGGCATACCTTACTAAAATATATAAAGCTTCTCTCTGCTCCTGCTTATGAGACTCTCCACAGTCTCTTAGCATGCAGCCATCTTGGTTCACCTTCTTTCACTGATTCCCACGTCAATGTTACCAGGGCTGAGAGCAACAGATAGCCAAATGGCAGGTTCAGGTTATTTTCAATCAGCGTGCAGCAAGATTTTATACACACAGGCCTCGAGAGACATAGACAAACTGGCTCCTTAGTTTTAACAGCTTCTTCCACAGAAACCCTTCTCAAAGACTTAATTCCTTTTTCTTGCATCCCTTAAACACTGGTTGCCACTCAGGTGGAGGGTTCTCTTCAAGGTGGGCTTGCTCACCTTAAGGCCCCATGGCTTGGCCCTGCCTACCTGACTGACCTAACACCTGCCGCACCTGTTCGCCTCCCTCCGTTCCTCCTCTAGGGGTCTCTTCACGATTCCCAGGACGAGGTTAAAACCACCAGTGACAGGACTTTCAGCATCGCCGACCCCATCCTGTGGAATTCGCTCCACCAGTTGTGAGGAGGCCCCATCAGCTGAGGCTCTTAAAGCCTATCTCAAGACCTATTTATTTAATCTGGCATTCCCAGGCATTGTGCTATAGATTCAGTTTTGTAGATATATTCCTATCTGTTCCATAGGTAATGCCTACCTTCTCCTGTTTTTGGCCTGCTGTTTTATTTTATTAATTTTATCTTTAACTGTATTTATGTATTTTATACTTATGCACTGCCCTTTTATTTTATTTTTGCATTTGTACAGTGCCCAGAGCCTCTGGGATTGGGCGCTTAAGAAATAAAATTTGCCTTGCCTTAAACCTCCTGACGGGAAGTGCCTTACCTCCCGCCAGCCAAGCCAAAATGACCTCAGGGTGGCTTTGCAACCTAAGCCTCCATGGCTGCTCCCAAATGTTATCTCCAAAACACTTCACGAGCCAAACGGTGCACCATGCTTCTAGGGCTACTCCACACTGGTACCAGGCTGCACTAGTAGACAGTGGCTCTTCCTTCCTCGATTTCCAGTTCCCCCAGGAAAACCTCAGCACTTAATGGGTGTGATGACCTCACCAGCACGGGCATGGTAGGTCGCAGGCCTGCCCCAGACACGGGCACGGCAAGCCCATAGTGAATCCCAGGCCAAAGTCTCTCAGCCTTCTATACTTTCCTCACAGGCAGCGTGCCATGTGGGTGAAACACACCAGAACTGCCACCGGAGATACCCTGCTGCAGTGCTGCCACCACCACTACAGCCCCACTGCCTGGATGCCTCTTACCTTACATATGGGATATCGGACCCTGTGCTACAGAGGATTACCGCACCATTCCAAACTTGTTCCTCCTGCCCTCTGTCCTTTCTACCCACTGCAGCTGAGGTCCAAATCCAAACAGGGAATATTCTCCCAGGCTGCTTCCAACTGCTACTACCACTTGCATACCCTCCCTACGGAGTATCCCAACCTCATGTCGCACTGACACTGCATACTGCCGACCTACTAGGCTGGGGCCCCTCGGAAACTGCCCCACACACCAATCGGCGACTCCTGTTCTCCCCTTTCCCAGGAAAACCAGGGCCTTAACTACCTACCTTGCTGCTGCCCCTGGTGGCAGCATAGAAACAAGGCCTGAGGGCACTTAGCAGACTAAATGGCACCACTAAAAGGGAGGGCAGGAGGAGATGCAACCATTGGCTAGTGAGCCCACCCGAATAGGAGGGCTTACATAAAGAAAAACATGAGACAGAATTACAGAAAATATGTGAAATAGAAATAAAACTGTGTCTAAATCATAGATTTTGCAAAGGTTTCCTAATAGTGTTGAGCACTGCAAAACTCCTCCCATTTGTCTTTACCTGCCATGAAAACTGCTGAAAAATACTATCAACTGGTTACATGTAGCACAATCTCTATACTGCACTGATCTGAGCCAGGCGGTCTGCTCCACTGGGTGAAGCAGGCCCTTTTGCTTCAATGGAGCTAGTTTCCTGAGTGAAAATCACACCACATATTTTAGCATCACTAAATTTCACATATTGTTTTCTTTCATCTCTGTACTTCTTGCCCTTCCTGTCCATGTACTGTAAACACACTCTCTGTCAAGGTAAGAGATTCTAACTTCAACTCCTGCACAACCGTGTTGTCAGTGCAGTTCCACCAAGCAGGGATACAATTAAGCTTTTCCTAGATGAGCTCAGCATTGGAATAATTGGTGGCAGTGATCCCAGCAGTTTGGCGAATGGTTGGATCATTGCGAAAGGAAAGGTTTAAGTTTGAAAGAGCACCTTGGGTTTATAATGTGGAACCAACTTTGAAAGTGGAGTTAATGGCTTAAAGGGCACATGGGAAAATAGTGTGTGTGTGTGTGTTGGAGGGTAATCTTGTTTCCCTCCCCAGCCATATGGTTCCAATCCTATGCAAACAGAACTTTCAAATATGAGCAAATGTGGGAAGATGGCATCACTGCAGGAACAGCTTCAAGGCTCCCTCTCTGCCATACTTAATTACTCTGACAAGTGCCCAGAACCTGTGCATAATTTATTCCTGCAGAAGCTGTAATTTTATACATTAGTTTAATTTTCCTGTTTTTCCTCTCTTACTCTTTTTTCAGTAAATTCAGTGGCTGTTTCTGATTTGCACGCTGGCACATGCATTCACTGTAGAGGTAGTTTATCGGTGCAGTTACTCAACCTTGTTGCACCGCTGCAGGTGTGCCCACTTGCCATTAACATGCATGGCATGCTGCACCACTGCAAGATCAGTGTACTGACCTCCTTTGTCCCTCTATATTTCTGCCAGCCTTCAGCAGGGGTAGCAGGCTGCATTTAATGGGTATGTTATGCCAATTTTAAATCCGACCATGATTTCCATGTCAAAACGAATACGAAATCTTGTCAGAAAACTGCGCATCCTTTACACAGCCTTTACACCATGGCAATGAGCAGAAACCACTTAGAATTCTCCTCCGCTTTCTAACAGCAAGATACTGTGGCAGAAGAGCTCAGACAAGGCAGTGTAGGAGGAGGACAGTACGTCATGGTGTGTCATAGGGCTGTATTGTTGTAGGTGGAGCGGCATGTTTACATGCCTGCAAAACAGGCCTGCAGTGGTACATGAAGCCACAAAAAGGGATCATCCTGCCCTGCAGTGGAGCAGCCTGCAACGCCACCTTGTTGCTTACATTCTCTGACCTGCAGTGTTGCAACTCATGTGCACCTCTTGCAACAGGGCAGATCAGGTAGTGTAAATGGCCTTATGCTCCCTGCAATCACAGACGCCTAACACACAAGCATTGTGTCAACCATCTAACAGCTAACAAGGGCAGAAACTCCATTATACAGTTATACAACAGTAGCACCAGAGTGCAAGTCAAAAACACCGAATGAATTTACTAAAAGGCTGTAAAGGTGGAACAGCAGAATACAAACCAGTACTTGAAAAACAGCTTCGACAGAAGATACTGGCTCGCAGGTTCAATGCTAATCTAAACTTCTCCAAAGCCATGGGAACTGGTGTCAGAGTTGACAAATGTCCCTTGCAAGAGGCTGGAACATTTATGAATGGGTTGCTCACAGAATTCAAATAAGATAAGTATGCTAGTAAAATACTTATCCCCAGAAAGGGTTTTTCTAAGTTATGGCATGGAATGTTTGTAAGAGGTTGTATCAGAGCTGAGGAGGAGTCTGAAACAGACAGTTTATGTCACTGGATATACTATGCACAGCGACCTGGTAGAAGTCTAAGAATGTCAGTGGTGTTAAACTAATTATACATGAAGGAGGCCAGGAGGCACCTCTTCTCAGAGAGAGAGAGTGTTGGCCGGGTGGAGCAGAGCGACCAGAGAAGGAAGAAACCTCAAAAACTGTGGGGGATTCAAGGGGGATAAAATCAAAGGAGTGGTATGGGTATCATGGAAGGAGGGCAGAGTGCAATGTCACAGAAGATGCATGAGCGCCACATGAAGCAGCTTCAATAGACCAATAGGCAGTCTTCTGCTAGCACTTTTGTATGCTAACATGTTCAAATTCTGCCTTGTGCTTTGTCAATACACTGTTGGCTGTATCATGAGATCTAGTTTTCTAAATTTTATCTGACCTGGTACAGAAGAACCTTAGAATTGGGGATGCTTGGATAACTCAAAATCCGATCCAATTTAAGATAGTTGGATATTAGGATAATCTATCGCCAAATCCATTTCTGATCCAACCATTGGGTACCTTTAGATAGCACTGGCTTATTCTAAAATCCTATAGGACTTTAGGATATTTTGAGGATTTTAGGATATGTTTAAGATATTCAGATTTAGGATTTTAGGATATCCTAAAATCTGAGTTTATATCCTAAGTTTTAGGATATTGGATTTTAAGGACCAATGCCATAAAATTCTAAAAATACCTATTATCCTAACTATCCGCTTTTTAACACTGATATTTGAGCAACCCCACTTAGAATTATTTCATGAAGTCTAAGGACCAGCAGCCACAGTGACATAAAAATGTGCCGTGTTCTGACTTGTAATTGGCTGCTAAAGTTTTGCCTATATCTTGAGAACTGCTTATCCAACTCTGATACAACTTGGTAAAGGCATTAATTGGCACCAGTTCTTCAGAGCTTAGAGTCCTAACTGTGTTGATCTAATTATGCACAAATTCTGGCTTGTGATTCATTGTTACATCGTTGCTCACATCCTGTGATATAGTATTCGAATGTAATCAAACTTGGCACCATCAACATACTTTGTTGTATGGGGCGTAGTCAGCCTAGGAGAAAGATGGATGTGCAAGTCTAGAGTTCCGGTCCCATACAAATATCATTACCACCAGGGCCACCACCATTACCTCAGAAGTTGCCAAGAAAGAGTAGTGGTTGGACCAAGGTGGGCTCAGGGAAGGAAGAGGGGGTGGAAAAGAGGTGCATCCCTCCAGCTGTACCTCTCCACAATTCATGTTGTTCTGGCAAAGAGTGGTTCTTCTATGGAGGCACCTGCAGTGGAGACCAAGGAGGATGCTGGGAACCTCCACAAAGGAGACCCACAGGAGGGGGGAGGAGACCCCACAGGGGAAGGAAACCACCCTGGTGGGGACCTCGATTATTAGGGGGTAGAAATGGGGAGGAAGGGACAGGGAGGTAAGGTGCATGCCTGGTGCCATGGCTCGAGGACAGGAAGCGAATCCTCAGGATTGCAGGGAGCAGCTGCACGAGGGAGTTGGATGTCATTGTCCACCTAGGGACAAATGACCTGGCTGTGAATGGAATCAGAGTGGTGCAAGAGGAGTTTGTGGAGTTGGGGAGGTCTTAGACAGGTAGCATGTACGGTAACCTTCTGGAGGTGCTGCCTGTCTATGGAACAGAATGATGCTAGGTATTCTGCACCAAGGGATTCAATGAATGGTTGAAAAACTGTGTGGAGCTCAGGGTTTTGGCTTCATTGGGGACTGGGGAGACACCTGGAGGGATGCAGGCTTATACTGGTGCGATGATCTGCATCTGTACAGGGGCGAACCAGGATCCTAGGTGACAGGTTTAAATGCTTCATTGGCAAGCAATTTAAACCAGCCAAGGGGAGGCACTGAAATGAAGCAGGGAAATCCCAGCCTCCTCCACAAAATACAGTAGTTAGAGAGGTAAACACCAAGGTAGAGAAGTCAATAGGAGCAGGACAGGTGTAAATGCAGAAAAGGCAGTAAGGACAGGATGGGGCTAAAAGGGTAAGGCCACAAAAAATAAATGGAAGGTGATGAGTACCAATGCCTGCAGTCTGTGCAACAAGTTCACTGAACTAGTGGCCTTGATGGAAGAGGGATGCCTGGATATTGTGGCAGTCACTGAAACATGGTACACAGAGAACCATGACTGTGATGTCAACATACCTGGATACACAGTCTACAGGAGGGACAGGGTGGGTAAAAGAAGAGGAGTAGCTCTCATATAAGGGAAGGGATTAAAGTAACAGAACTAAAGAGTAAACAGGAAGTTGATGAGTCACTATGGGTCACCCTGGAGACAGGAAATGGCACCACAATCCGCATGGGGTTGTGACAGACCCCATCTCAGGGGAGGAAATGGATAAGGAAATGATAGAAGGCATCCTTAAAATGGCAAAAAGGGGAGATATTGTTGATGGGGACCTGAATATGCCAGATGTTAACTGGAGTACCTTTGCTGCAGGCACATCCAAGAGCAGGGTCATTCTTGATTCCCTACAGGGGCATGCCTCAGACAACTAGTGTTGGAACCCACTTGGGAGGGAGCAATCTTAGACCTGGTACTCTCAAATTGGGAAGGAGAAAGGATCTCAGATTTAGAAGTGGGTAGCCATCTGGGAACAAGTAACCACCAAACAGTGTGGCTCACAATAAACACAGCCATAGAGTCAAGCCATACAAAACAAGAGTATTGGACTTTAGGAAGGCTGACTTTGGGAAAATGAGACTGCCTCAGAAAAGCACTAGCAAACAGGCAAGAAGGAGGGGTGGAGGAACAATGGGGAATAATCAAACAGCCATCGCAGAGGCAACAAGCCTTGTGTGAAGCAAGTCAACAAAACAAAACAAAGGAAAAAACACTATGGTTCTCAAAGAGGTGGCAGGTACAGTTAAGGAGAAAAGGATAGCATTCAGGAAATATAAGGAAACACAGAAGTAGCAGGACAGAGAACTTTATCAGTTAAAGCAGAAGGAGGCAGGGAAGGCATCAGAATAGCAAAGGCACAAACTGAGGAAAAGATAGCCAACTCTGTTAAGAAGGGGATAAACCTCTATAGGTACATTAGGGAGTGAAGAAAGACCAAGGAGGGATACAGAGACTTCATAAAGGGAGGAATGTGGGCAGAGGGTGACACTGAAAAGCAGGGATACTGGAATGAATATTTCTGCTCAGTATTTACAACGGATGGGAGGGGAGGTACTAAACCAAACAAGAGAGAAACTTTAAATAGGGGGATTGATACCAGTCCATTCACATAAGAAAAGGTTTTGAAAGAACTCTTTGAAACTGAGGGTGGATAAAGCAATGGGGCCTGATGGGATTTACCCAAGAATTCTAAAAACTAAGGTAGAACTAGTAACACCACTGACTACTCGCATTAACAAATCATGGGAAGACGGGGTGGTACCTGAGGACTGGAGGAGGGCAAATGTGATTCCACTTCATGAAAGTGTGAGCAGGGCAGAGGCAGGAAACTACAGACCAGTTAGTTTGACTTCAGTGGTAGGGAAAATGATGGAATCACTTTGATGGAAAGAGCTGTGTGTACCTAGAGGCCAGTGGGTCACAGGACCCAAGGCAGCATGGTTTCACAGCAGGAAGGTCATGTCAGATGAACATAATAGATTTCTTTGACTGGGTGACCAAAGTAGTAGACCAGCGAGGGCTGTGGATATGGCCTACCTAGATTTTAGCAAGGCATTTGACACAGTCTCACACAAAGATTAATATACAAGTTAGCCAGCCTTGGAGTGGGTCCCAGGTGGTAGCTCTAGATAAAACTGGCTGGATAACAGGAAGCAAATGGTAATAGTAAACGAGTCCACAGTGAAGAAAGGAGGGTAACTAGTGGGGTACTGCAGGGTTGGTACTGGGACCAGTTCTCTTTAATGTCTTTATAATGACATTGGAGAGCACCTGGAAGAAAGGTATGTCTCTTTGCAGATGACAAAGATCTGCAACAGAGTTGATACACAAGGGGTGGAAAGGATGAAAAGGACTTGGCAAGGTTGGAGGAATGGTCAAATATGTGGCAGCTCAGTTTCAATGCAAAGAAGTGCAAGGTAATGCATCTGGGAAACAAAACCCAGGGAAGAGTACACAATGGGGGTGAGTTAATAACAACAACATTTTAAAGAGACCTAGGGTAATTATATCAGATGACCTAAAGGTGGGCAAGCAATATGAGAAGGCAGTAAGCAGGGCTGGGGATACTGGGATGCATAGGGAGAGGCATCAACTGTAGAAAACAGGAAGTTGTTATCCCTCTGTACAGACAGTTAGTGATACCCCATCTGGAGTACTGCATGCACTTGAGACCCCATCTCCGCAAAGACATAGACAGAGTGGAGGCTGTTCAGAGGAGGGCACAAAATGGTGCAGGGTCTGCACCAAAAGACTTATGAGGAGAGACTAAAGCAGCTTAATATGTATACCCTGAGGAAAGGAGGAGAGGGGGACATGATAGAAACTTTCAAGTATCTCAAGGGAATTAAAGCACAAGAGGGTAGCATCTTTCAGAAAAAAGACGGCAAGAACAAGGGGGCACGATCTGAAGATAGAGGGGGATGGCTCAGAGGTAATGTTGGAAAGTATTTTTCACAGAGAGGTTGTGGATGCATGGAACAGCCTTCCTGCAGAGGTTGTGGAGTCACGAACAGTGGGAGAATTCAAGAATGTATGGGACAGGCATAAGGCATTCTAGTGGGGGTAGGAGGAAGTAAGCTGTTGATTAACTAGATTCTGCAGCTTATCCATTAGGTAGGAAATGGGCAGACTAGGTGGGTCAAGAGGTCCATATCTGCTATCAAATTCTATGTTTCTATCCTCTACCTTTACTAACTACAAATGCTACAAACAGCACCTGGAGAAAAGCTCTATATGGCCTCATTCAAGAAATCTAAAAAGAAGCAGGCTCAGCTGAATTTTCAATCGCAATTGCTGCAAAGAGGAAAGGCCCTGAACGCACGCCATGAGCCACTACTGCAGGCAGCATGGAGGAAATGCAACACACTGCCACTACTTCTGAACTGCTAGCATCGGCTCCAGAAAAGTTAACATCCAATACATCGCCAAATTGATTTCACGATCAAATGAGATCAGGTTTCGAAAATATAGGGGCACAGCTAACTCACCTGCAACAAATGGTGAATTCACTCGGTGATACTGTGTAAAGCCATACCGAAGGTTAGAGGAGGTTCAGACTCACATTAGTGCCCAAGAGGACATCAACTCAAGAATGGATTCCTCCTTGCAAAGAGTCCTTTGGGAAATTGAAGAATTAAAAGCAACCTTCGGATGGCCATGAGAACTGTGAAAGGTGGTGAATATGTGTGTAGTTGGTCTGCCGGACGGGATTGAGGGCTCGAACTGTGGGGCCTTTATGGGCAACTGGCTCAAGACCACCCTAAAACTCCCTGAATCTGCCACCTTAGAGATACAGAGAGCACACAGGTCTCCAGGAAGGCGCCTGGCCGGATAAACGTCTCGCCACCTTATAATAAAATGTTTAAGGTACCAGGATTGCCAATCAGTGCTGGCTGCTGCTTGAAAGGTGGTCTCCATTACGGTGGCTGGGAAAGAGTCAGCATCTTTCCTGATTACTCCTGAAAGATCCAGATGGAGAGACAGGCCTTCACAGGAGTAAAGAAGGTACTACATGATATGAACTACCCTTTTGCCATGGTGTACCTGCACGCTCATTATTCGCCCAATAACCAAGACTTGCGCCTTTACTGACCCAGATACAGCCCGAGGCTAGTGAAGCAGCTGAAGGAGCAGGATGCACAGCACCATGACCGTCAGCAGAACAGCCCCTGAACATGGCAATTAAGATACTATGAATTTTATCACACAGGATCCATTTACCAGGTGCAAGGCCGAATGTGTGTGTGGGGGTCTGCATTTACTTGGCCCAATAATGGAGTAACCTCCAGCCCATAGTGGCTGGGCTGAGTAGGACCCTTTCCTCAGGCCATGGTCACCTCAATCTGCACCACAACTTTGGCTTTCTAGCGGGTGGTACTCAAGAGACATGAAATGTTGGGAAGTGAACATGACCTCTTCAGACAAGACAGTAAAGTACTTTAGTAAGGAGTGAGCAGCCTTATTTAATTCTACTGCAGTTCTGATTTTTCAACTTGTGTACCTTAGCTACTGGACTAGACTCAAGTCTTTGACTATGACTCAGTTAAAGGATGAAAAGTCTGCTTATCTTTTCAATTGTTGTTATATGTTTGCAAAATATTAATCTAAATTTTGCTTAAGAAAGTTACTGCTTATCCTATAGGGCATTACCAATGGAGGATGGTATAATGTTTATAAGTATACGGTTTGGGATGTTTTGGAGGGAGTTTTATTGGTGTTGGGGGGCGGGGTGGGGGGCAGTCTGAGGGGATACTAAATGCACATTTTTCTTTACTGCTGGGCTTCAGGGAAGGGGTTCCCACTATTAGTACAGGCAAGGATGAACAATTAAAAGTCAAGCTGCTAATGCATTTTACTTAGGCTCGTAGTAAGTGTACAAGGCCCCACTCCGGGGTCTGGGAGGTAGCAATGTGGCCCAACTGGGGAGTTTCTCCACCTGCCCACTCCGGATGGGGGGTCGGGTGCCCAACTGGTTGCCCAAAGATATGACTGAGTGAGGGGTGCATGATCAGCCCCCCACTTCTAAACATATTGGTGGGGACAGCTGTATCCCCTCTGACTCCAGAGGAAAATGGCATTGAAGTAATGTGGATGGGACCCATGGCTCATCCATGAAGAGTAGAGGTTTATGGGAGGTAAAAATAAAATAACAGTGGGAAGAGGGAGGAGGGACAACCAGCTAGGATAGTTAAGTTTGAAAAATTGTTGTTTTCTTCGGGGTGAATATAGAGGGAAAGCAAGGGTGAGGGTTCAAAGGAGGGGATATGTTGTTTGCTTTGGAAAGTTTAAAGTTAAGGCAGTTAAGATGGCTATAGTTAATGGGCTTGCCAAAAATAAAATTCAGCAGAAGGCACAATCTCAAAGCATAAATACAACTCAGCAGAAAGACGTTTTGGGTACTTGATTCCCTGCTGTGATCCAAATGAGTACTTTAAATTGTATTTTTGGAACATAAGGGATTGAAGATTGTGACCAAATGGAAAAAATCTGGAACTATATATCCAAAAAAAAGGGAGATATTATCTTTCTACAAGAAGTTAATTTAACAGGTGAAGAAGCTAAAGAACTGGCGGGTGCATGTGGAGGTAGGCTCCTGGTATCCAAATTTACTTCAAGGGCAAGGGTGGCACATGGCTGAGGCCATGATTACGGGCCAATGTGCACAGCCTGACAGCGGATCCAGTAGGCAGGTATATTGTTTGTGATGTTATCATTGAAGAAATTAGATATATACTTGTATCCCTATACTTTCCGAACATTGATGACCCCAGCTTTTTTCACCACCTGGCTGTAACCCTGGCCCCTTTCCTGGATAATACTGTCATTGAGTTCGACTTTAATACCTATTGGGAGAGGGAGATCGATCACTCTGGACTGCTGGGCACATCCCCACCTAGAAACACAAGGGCTCTTAGGGAAACAGCCGAAGAGAGGGCACTGGTGGAGGCCTGGAGGCATCTTAATCCTGGCAAGAGGAGTTTTCTTTTATTCTCCCACACACAACGTTTATACCAGGACTGACTATTTTCTGGTCTCTCCTGCCATACTTAGAAGCATTGCTGCTGCTGCTGAATACGGCTCTACTTGTGTTTCAGACCATGTCCCCATAAAACTGTCCATCAACACAGGGCTGGCTCCCCCGCCCCCGACTAGGCAATGGAGATTACATTCCACTCTTCCCACCTCTCCTGGATATAAAGCATACATATTCAACAATTCCTCACTCACAATAAGGTAACAGATACGTCAGCTTCAACTAGATGGGAAGCCCTAAAAGCCTTTTTATGGGAGCACTATTTCTTTTGCATCTCACCAAATTATGGAAGAGAGGTGAGAAGAAAAGGCCCTGAGGGAGGGGCGCTGTTGAGCCCAAGCTAGATGGACATCTAAAAGTGAAGCTCTCCTAAAATAATAAAACTATTGAATAAATAAGCATTTTAATTGGTGGACTTTGTAATGAAAATAATTTTGCTGAAAATGGAACTTCAACAGCACAGTAATGGTAACCCAAAGAAAGACAGAGGGAATCAGGACGGAACAGAAGCAAATCAACTCCTGGTCTTCCAGCCACGTGATCTGTACAAGGCCATACTACTCCAGATGAAACCATAGACAGCGAGGAAACTCTGCAAACATGGGTACTCAAAATAAATAGATTTACCTCAACAGTGTCTGCTCTGGCTGAAAAATTTGATTCCTTGACCACTCAGGTTACCACAGTGAAATCAGAGGTTGCTAACCTCAAAGAAAAAATTACTCACCTTAGTAATGTTGTTTCTTCAATGGAGTCTTGCTATATTATGACATATGCAGTGAGTCCCAACCTTCGAACTGCTCCGGAGGTGAAAGTTAACTTTCCATGCATGGCATGGAACCTTGAGCACGAGCTCGGTTGAAAACTCTGTCTGTTGTTGCTCAAACTCAAACTGTCAGATCTTTACGAGCAAAACTCACTAAGGTTCTGTGTGGAAGCCAGAACCTACACTAGCCCACTGGCTACTAACTACAAAAACACATTTTGTTCTTGATCCCAAAACAAAGACTCAAGTCAGGGATTCAAGAAAGGAAAATAAAACATAACACCCAAGCACCCTAAGAAAGGGTGAAAATAAAGGGGCATCTATGAAGTGTGAATATTGCACTGCCCACCCACATCCCAAAGTAGAGGTTCTGAGAGGGGCAGGTTGGGAGGTTATAATATAGCAAGACTCCATTAGAAGAAACAACATTACTAAGGTGAGTAATTTTGTTCTTCAAACAACATGAAGTCTTGCTATATTATGACATATGCAGATTACATAGCAGTACCTCCATGGAGGAGGGACAGAACCTCATTAGGAAATAGGCTCTGAAGCACAGCTGTGCTAAATCAAGCATCACTCCTAGCCTGGATGTCCAGGGGTAATGCTTAGTAAAAGTGTGAACTGTTTTCCAGGATTGCTGCTTGACATATCTCTAGGATAGGGATGTCCCTGGCTGCAGCCAGAGACGCAGCTGTACCTCTGGTAGAGTGAGCCCTCAGGCCTGAGGGAGGAACCTTACCCAGTTTTCATAGCAAAATTGGATACAAGAGACAATCCACCTGGCAATGGATCTTTAGTGGCAGGTTTTCCTTTACCAACCTCACCATAAGTGAGGAACAATTGGAGGGAGTCAAACCTGTGACCCTTGGTACGTTCTATATAGTAACTAAGGGCTCTTTTGACATCTAAACTGTGCAATCTCCTCTCGCCAGAGGAGGAATGGTCAGTGAAGTACACAGGAAGAGACATGGACTGATTAAGGTGGAAGTCTGAATCCACCTTAGGCAAAAACTTTCTGTTAGTCCTGAGGACCACCTTATCTCTGTGAAAGGAGATAAAATCAGGCTCCACTGACAATGCTTGCAGCTCACTTATGCACCTGGCAGAAGTGATGGCTACAAAACACAGTTTTCCAAGTCAAGTACTTAAGCTCTGCTGAAGACAATAGCTCAAAAGGGTTGCATAAGCTGGGCAATGCAAATATTGAGATCCCAAGCAGGGGCAGGGTCCCTGAATGGAGCGCTGGTGTGAAGCAACCCTTTGAAAAACTTGGAGAATACAGGGTGAGCTGAAAAGAAGAGGGTTTACCTGCTGATAAGAAAACAGACACGGCTGCCAGGTGCACTTTTAGGGTAGCTGGTCTCAACCCCAAAGAATTCAAATGCACCAAATAATCCAGGATCGTGGGCACGCTAGCAGATTCTGGGGAATATGCTTGCCAGAGCACCATATGGAAAATCTCTTCATTTGGAATTATAAGTAGCCCTGGTGGAAGGCTTTCTAGAGGCCTTCAAGATATCCAATACACCTTAAGAGAGGTGTAGGTCAGCAAACTCTAACTCTTCAAGAGCCAGGCCTTGAGATTGAGAGATTTGAGGTTCGGATACCAAACTCTCCCTGGGCACAGGTTAACAGGTTGTGATTCCTAGGAAGATACAGGGAAAGGTGGACTGCTAAGGACATGAGGAGGGTACCAGGGCTGTCTGGCCCAATCTGGAGCAATCAGGGATCATCTTGCAGGGTTGAGATCTGATTTTGACTAGCACCTTGAAGAGTAGAGGAAGGGGGAAAAGCATAGAGAAACTTCCCTTCCTAACTGAGGATTAGCACCAGAGGGACTGAGCCCAACACTGGGGGCTGCAGCAAAAAGAGGAAGTTGGTGATTGTCTGGGGCTGCAAAAAGATCTATCTGTGGGGTGCCCCAACTGGCAAATACTACCTCCAGTACTAGGGGATCCAGTGCCCATTCGTGATGGCCCTGGGAAATCCTGCTGAGAGCATCTGCTAGGACATTGTCCTTGCTAAGAGGTGAACTGCCATAAGGGAGGCGTTCAGGAATAAGCCAGAGACCACAACTTCATTGCTTCGTGCACAAGGCCGTAGACCGAGTGCCTCCTTGCTTGCTGATGTACCACATTGTAGTGGTATTGTCTGTTCTGACCTGTACAACCTTGTTCTGAACAGATGTGGAAAAACCTGGAGTGCTAGAAAAACTGCTCTGAGTTCCAACAAATTGATGTGGAGCAGAGATTCCTGTGGGGACCACAATCCTGGGTAGTGAGGTCGCCCATGTGAGCTCCCACCCCAAGAGGGATGCATCTGTAGTAAGGATCAAGGAGTGAGACTGGGGTGAAGGAATCCCCTGTCTCAGATTGCTCTGGTCCTGCCACCACTGAAGGGCCTGGATCAGGGTTCGAGTGACTAGGATCAATTTGGTTAGAGGGTCTCTCCTTTGAGACCAAAAGGCTCTCAAATGGAACTGGACGTCCCTCATCTGAAATCTTGCTCCTGCACTACTGCTGTAGAAGCAGCCATGTGCCCCAGGAGCTGAAAATGCCTTGCTGGTCGAGAGACCTGCAGGGTGAAAGAGGAGGCCAGAGAGACCAAGGTCCTTGCTCTTTCCAGAGGAGGAAGGCTCTGGCCTTTTTGTGTTCAGTTCTGCGCCTATGAAGGTGAGAAGCTGGACAGGCTCTAGAACTGACTTTGGAAGACTGAGAAGAAATCTAGAGATGTAAGCAGTTGCTGAGTTACCTGAAGGTGTAGTTTGACCTGGTCTGGGGACTGGCCTACTATGAGCCAGTCGTCCAGATAAGGAAAGATGACAATCTTTGCCTTCTTAAGTGGGCAGCTGCTACTGCCAGGCATTTTGTGAATACCCTCGGAGCCGAGGTGAGGCCGAAGGGCATTGCTCTGAACTGGTAATGGCCTGAGGGCAGTTCAATCTGAGGTATTTTCGATGGGAGCTTCTGATAAGAACATGGAAGTAGGCATCCTTGAGGTCCAGGGAGGCTAGCCAGTCCCTGGCCTAGAGAGGTAAAATAATTCCCAGAGTCACCATTTTGAATTTTGGTTTTAAAAGGTGCTTGTTTAGATACCGAGATCCAGGATGGGTCGCCATTCTCCTGTCTTTTTGGGGTAAGGAAGTATCTGGAGTACAACCTTTGCCCTGGTGTAGGGTGGAACCCTTTCCACAGCTCTGAAAGCCAGGAGGGTAGAAACTTCTGTTTCTAGGGCAAGTGCCTCTGATGGATTTGCAGGTGGAAAGGATCTGGCTCTCATCTTTGGAAATTTTTGAAGCTGAGAACCAGTCCCTGGTTTACTACTTCCAGGACCCACTTGTCTGATGTTAAAGACTTCCAGTCCTGGACAAAGTAAGCCAGCCTGCCCTCTACCGGGTAGTGGAGAATCGGCCCTGGCCACCCCATCAGGGAGCCTGCTTGGCAGGGGCTTTGGGCTGAGGGGTGAAGCAGGCTTACTTGTACCCCATCTGCCTCTCCCTCTAAAGAACCCTCTGGGCATAAGCAGAAGAGGAGGCCTGGCTTGGTAAAAGGCCTATGAAAAGGCCTGCCCCTGCCCCTGACATGCTGCCTTTGAGGAGTAGCTTTCTTTGGCCTGTGCACTCTATAGGTGGTCCTATATTCATCCATTTTTCATATAATTCTCTGTCTGCTCCCCAAACAGAGAATTGCCCACAACAGGAAAATCCATAGCCTTAGACTGGGTATCCTGAGACAGAGTAGTACATCTGAGCCAAGCCATTCTGAGGAGAGCCACAGATGTAGCCATGACCCTTGATGATACATCATTAGAGTCTACTGCAGCATGAAATTGCACCTTGGATGCCTCAATACCATCCGCAGCCACCTGCTCCAGCTCCCTGGCAAGCTGTTCAGGGGCCTGTTTTGCTAGAGCCAGCACAGTATCCCATCCAGATTTCTGGTACCTAGCAGCATAAGCCATATAGTTTGCCTGTCTGAGTCCTAAAGATGCTGCTATGTGCTGTTTCTTTGCCATGGCATCCATCCTCCTGGAGTTCTTTTCAGGAGGGTGAGAGGCTAGAGGAATATTTGCCTTGTCACAGGCAGCAGCCTGCACTACCCCCACATGGCTGCATGGCTGAGTGAGGAACTCCGTATCAGAGCCTGATAAAGCATACCTCTTGTCCATCCTTTTATCCACAGGAGGATAGAATGAGGAGTTTACTGTCTGTTTCCTAAAAGATTTGTGCAAGGGAATAGACAGTCTCCTAGACTCTAGAATATCCATAATTTCTACATAATCAGGCTCTTCTTGGTCATCAACAGCTTCCTCAACAGGGAGTTGGAGAGTTTCAACAACTTTCTTATAGAACATAAAATGAGAAGGGACTCAGATAGCCTGGGGGACTCCAACGGTCTGTCTGGAGAGATGTCCGGTTCAATAGGCACATCAGACCTTCAAAATCACATTCACTATCCTCATACTCCTCCTCCCTCTCTGGTTCATAAAAATCCTCAAAATCAAAATCTTGAACCGGTGGAACCGCCAGACTGAAGCAACTTCCTTGATGGTGTCGGTTTGGAGTGGAACGGAGAAAGAGACTGGACAATCTGAATTGCTTTAGCTATTTCCTCAGCGGTTGGAGAAAGAACTTTTGGTTCCACACTAGCTGACTTCCTAGTCCTTTTAGTTGAACCGGCTCCTCAGAGCTGGCTCTTCGTTTGCCAAGGAAGTATCACCCTGGTCAGAGGGCACTCCCTCCAGTTCGGTTGGAACTGAACCAGGCTGGCCATCGGGTCAGCGGACTTTTTGGCCTCCCTTTCCCTGAGCCTACCAACTCTCTTTTCCACGGTGGCAGCAGGAAAACTCTTACAAATCTGGCAGTCTGCATTGAGGTGGTCAAACCCCAGACAATATACACAAGTGGTGTGTGGGTCAGCTTTAGCAAAGGCTTCCCCACAGAGGCCACAGTGTTGAAACCCAGTGGGCCGGTTTTTCTTTTGGTTTCTCAGACATAGTGTCAGCCTAAACAAACTTGCCCGTTGGTGGCAATCCGTCAACAAGACTCTCTTATCGGTTCCCAACACGTGTCATGGAGTCGTGGAAAAAACATAATGAAATCCGTTTTTTAGAACCGATAAGAACTGGGAACCGCACTCTAAAGGACTAGAAAGTTATTTTTAAAACAATCTGATCGGTTCAAACTGAACCGGCAACGACGTTACAAGTTCCACACAGAAGAATAAATGTAAGCCTATCTATTGCTTACAATACCACGAGACAGAGCTGGAACCGACCGATTGCGGTTTAATTTCGGCCAAGAAACTGAAAAATAAGACTTTTAACCGACAAACGAACCGAGCAGAAGGAGAAATCTCCGGAGCGACTGTTCAGTGAGGCAGAGTAAAGAATCTGACAGTTTGAGTTTGAGCAACAACAGACAGAGTTTTCAACTGAGCTGCACTCAAGGTTCCATGCCTTGCATGGAAAGTCAACTCTTTCACCTCCGGAGCAGTTCGAAGGTTGGGACTCACTGTGTATGTCATAATATAGCAAGACTTCATGTTGTTTGAAATGGTATCTCTAGACACTTGTAAAAGTGCAGAAGCTGCCTTGGGCACAACAGTCAATCTAGTGAGAGAATTCTCACGGAGATCCCGACTCGAATCACTCGAGAACCAGGCCTCGCAGTGAATATCCGTGTAATAGGGATGCCAGAAGGAGCGAGGAGATCATCTGGCCTTCTTTATATCTGACTGGATGATACAACAGCTGGGGCAGGCCATCAAAGATAAAATGGTGACAATCGAAAAGGCATATCGTGTCTCGTACAGGGATGACCAAATGATCCAGAGGCATCAGGGCAACAGTAGCAGTCTTGGATGGCAGCGGCTCCAGGGATTTGGTTTTGGCTCTGGCCCACCAGAAAGAGGTATTGCTGCACGAGGGACACGCATTCAAATATATCCCAACCTGAGTTAAGCTACATGGCAGCGCAAAATGCGATGGAGTCCAGGCTCTACTCCCTGAAGCGCAGATTACCCACAACATGTTGTTCCCAGTTCACCTTAGAATTATCCATGAAGGGAGAATATTTATTTTTCTGATCCAGCAGAGGCCCTGAAATGGGCCCCAGCGCCACACTTTACCCCAGAGAAGAAGCGAGGAATCGGAAGAATCGGATCCAGCAGGGGTAGAGGAAGAGACCTAAAATATGTAAGGTAGAAGCGTCTAATTGGTCTTTCTACCACTGACTTTGATTTTCTCTCTGATAAAACCAATTTATGGCATGCGGACTTTCGGGACATATATAGTTACTAGTTTTGTTAAAGGTTGGAGAATCGGGTTAAAATGATTTCCGTTCTGTGAAGCATCATAATAGAAGTGTTTATTAGACCTGTTGTGATCTGTACTGTATATATGTTTTAGCCTTTTAAGGAATAGCTAATAGTAAAAATCATATTTCAAAGCCAATAACTACCTTTGTTTGGGGAATTAGGCTTCTTAAACTGAATCAAACCGGAAGTACATAAGATATTTTCACCAAATTCAAAGTATGAAGTTTTATGGACATTTAGTTCTTTCATTGACTTTTTAAATGTTAGATCTTTACTGAAGTTACCAATAGGGTCTTATAACTTGATGTAAGCATGGATACTCAATTCCTTCTGTAAGGAGCTGTAAATTGAATTATTTTGTAAAAATTAATCGCGGTAATTTACCATGCTGCTCATGGGCCAACTGACAGCATAAGCGACTTATAATTGTGTTCTTTAATATTTCTATTCCTCCCAAAAGTGTATCTCATGGATTCAATACGTTTTATTTGCTTTTATTAAAAGGTGTGGCGCCCTCGTGTGGTCATTTCTTGATATGAACCCTCATATACTGTCTCAGGAAAGTATCTTTACTGGATGTCTATTGTATAACAACAAACATAAAGTTTGAAAAAAGAAAAGGCTCTGGAAAGGGAGATAGCCCCTGGAAAATAAAGAGGAGGAACTAAAATAATTAAAGGTAGATGGAATCAACTCTCCAACCGTCAAATAGAAAGGAATATTTTGAAATCAGGACAATAAACTACTTTGAAGGGGACAAAGCAGGTAAATGGCTAGCATGGAAAGTTAAAAACAAATAGCAGAAAGAGTTATTTTGGAGATAAAGAATAGTGGAGGAGAGAAATCCTCGGACCCCTTGGTTATAAATAATACCTTCAGAACCATTTATGAGACCCTATACACCACAGAAGCCCCAGGTCATTTAGAACCAGAGAGCTTCTTGCACACAGTCCCTTTACTGACACTGGACCAGACTAAGAGGGAGGCTTGACAACCCTATTTCCTTGTCTGAACATAAGCAAGTGTGTGGACATCCAGTACGGCAGAGCTCCCAGACCAGATGGTATATCCATGGAGTTTATAAAACGTTTGGGGGGACATATGTCACATTCTCCTGTCCATGATACAGGAATCCCTGAGAATGGCATGCTCCTCCTTCTCTACAAATGGTCACTATCACTGTCCTCCCTAAACCAAGTAAGGATCCACGAGTCGGGTCATACTGCCCAATTTCATTATAAAATGCAGACTACAAGATAGTATCTAAGATTATAGCATCCAGATTGAGGGTACCCTCCCAAGATTGATACACCAAGACCAATGTGGCTTTGTTAGGGCAGACAAGCAAAACATAATATTCACAAGACACTAAAAATTCTGCATGGTTGGTCGGCGGAGGTGCAGATGGTGGTAGGGCCTCCTTGCACTACACGCCAAAAGGCCTTTGATAGAGTGGAATGGGCATTCATGTTTTCCACGCTTGAGGTGCTTTAATATAGGTCCCAGACTGTGTTCCTGGATACAGGTACTATATTCCTCCCAAAACACAAATTCTTACTAATAACAATCTCCACTTTTATCCCCAATTGTTTAACCAGGTGAGAAACACTAAGCTGAAAGCTTGTTTACAGGTGCAACCTGGGAGCACAGGAAGTTAGGTGACTGGCTCAGGGCCACACAGTATGCAAGTGGGGCTGTGGGTTTCAAACCAGATTTGCAGCTCAGAGTCTTAAACCACTGCACTATACTGCCTCCCTTATGTGATGAGATGCGAATCCTATACTGAGGACCCTGGTAGCTCCAAAACTTTCTGAACAGTTGGTCTAATAAAAGGTACAACAGCTTTCTCCCCTCAAGTATAAAGATGACAAACCATGCTGCAAATTTAGTAAATGGCAGACTGTGCATCACACTCTAGGTTCAGATTTGTTGGGTTCAACTTTCGCTGACCTGAGGAACTAGAACAAGGTTGCCCACTATTACCCCTGTTACATGTCCTGACAATAGAGGTATTGGCTTCAGCTATTATAACCACACTAACATCCAAGGATATTGGTGGTGGGGGACAAAGTAATCTCACTCTTCACAGATGACATGCTGCTTTTTTTGGGGAGCCAAAGTTTCAATTCTGGCACTCACTGGTCTATTTGACCAACAGCCCCATATCTGGCCATAAAATCAACTGGGCAAAATGAGAGTGGCTCCTGCTGGGAGGGCTGCCCCTTAACTATCCAGAACTCCACCATCCACCCTGTGACATCCCTGAAATACCTGGGATTTTTAATACCCAAAAGGCTTTGTAGCTTATATAAGATAAACTACATTCCACTTCTCAAAAAGTCCAGGAGGAATGTGATAGGTCAAAGAGTCTGCTTCTGACCCTCAACAGGCCGGTAAATTTGGTCAAAATGTACATTTATCTACAATGCCTATATTTGTTTCAGACTTTGCTGCTGTGGGTCCCAAATTAGACTTTAAATCTTTGAGGGAGCCATCACTTCCTGCTGTGAAGGGGTAGGCGGCCTAGAGTAAAACAGGAAAGACTATGGAGATCAATAAATGAGGGGCTTGGGCCTTCCCAATCTTTATTTCTACTATGTAGCAGCTCAGATCTCCCACTGGTTGACCTCCTCCCGGTGTCCAGAGAAGAACCTGGATGGATCTGGAGTTGTCTGTATCTGGATATTCCTGGTCCTTCCTTTACTTTGCAGCTACACTGAGCCAGAAGGTGGTCAAGTACATAGAAAACCCTTTACAAGAACCACAGTGAAAGCCTGGCTGGTGGCCCACCTAATATTGGGAGGCCGGCTGTGAGTTCCCCGATGCTTCCACTGCACATGTGCTTTGGGAGGAGGGAAGGGAGCCCGCTCAGGCCACAAGGGTGCTAGCCACCTGGTGTAAAGCTGGTCTTCAAAGTATATCACAATTGCACGAGCAGGGTGGAGTCCTTCCTTCAGACCCTATCCAAAGATATGGCCTCCAGCCTTCACATTTCTTGGTTTACTTACTAATAAGGCAAACTTATCAGGGACTTGGTCAACATATTAAACCAGATCACCCCTGGAGGAGGTATTATGGAGCTCCCTATTTCCAAAAAGTGTAAAACTGCTAACAGGGTGTTATAAAACCCTTCTGGGTAGCCTACCAGCAGAGCTAGAAGCCCTAAAAGAAAACTGGGACAGAGATTTGGGAGGTGGATCCTCACAGAAGGGGACTGGAGACTAGCTCTTTGCAGGGTATGTAATGCTCAGTCAATAACAGACTGTGGGTAATTCACTTTAATATTTTACAAAGAACCTACTTTAACCCACTACTTACCAATAAAACTGACCCCACGGTGTCTGACATATGCCCAAAATGTAAAGCCTAATCTGGCACATTTGTACACATGGTCTGGTCATGCCCTAGAGCCTTGAGTTTCAGAGGCGGTCACTGAGATAATGCAAAAGACCTTGAAAACAAACCAAGATGTGGGTTTGGGTAAGGTCTTACTGGGGCTCCAGGTGCCTCAAGAAAGGAGAGGGCCTGGATCACCCTCTGCGGCATTTGGCCATGGCAGTGGGTAGAAAAGTCCTGATTTGTCACTGGGGCACGGAGTCTACCCCACCATAGCAGAGTGGGTGGGAAAGTTACTGCAATGTATAACACTTGAACATACCTAGTATAAAGCCAAAGATTGAGAGGATTTGTTTCCGGAGCTATGGGGCTCATTAGAAAGAGCTTTAAGCGGAGCCATGGTTACCCCTCTCCATAACAGAAGAATCTTTGTTGTTGGGTGGGGCACGCCAGGTTGATGATGATATCTGGTCGCAGTTGCCACTCCCTTAGAGGAGAAAGTATTAGTTGACCACCTAGTAGCTGTCTTACTTAGTATTATTTGTTTAGAAAGAAGTGAAATAATTGTTGATGTACTCAATGAGCCCCACTATTGTATTAGTATAATAATCTGCAAGAGTTAGCTTTGTACACTACTCTTGAGACAATGTAGACAATGTGTTTACCTGCTGAAATGTTAAATAAAGTTTAAAAAAAAACATACTTAAGTACTATTTCATGACACTGACTAAAAAAACAGCCACTGTGCCCTCATTAGTGTATACTAGACTTCTGACTTATGATTGGTGTTTCCTGCTTTGGCTACATTGTATCTTCTCAACTACTAATGTAATTGTGACTTGTAAAACAAGGTATAACATATCTTTGTACTACTTCTTGAGTTTTTTAGAATCTCAGCTATGGTGTTCTAATTATGTGGGATTTCTGACTTGTGACTGGCTGTTGAATTTATAATTACAGCTTGTTATTCAGCAGATCCTGAATATAAGTCATGGTGACCTCCTTTTGCATCAGTTCTGCCTCCTGACTAATGAGGCAAATGGGTGGTCCTGGTACAAATGGGACTGGTGCCAGCCAAGTTCTGACATGCACCTGCCACACAGTATGGCATGGCAACATGTACCTGGCATGTCACCATGCCCAAAGCTGCGCCACCGTGGTAGTGCCAGGAAAACATTCCCTTGACCATAATCAGACTCTGGGAGAGTCCTCTAAGCTGCTGGACAAGAAGTCCAGAATGCTGGATCATGCAGGCCTTAGGCGTATGCCTGGACATTCCCAGGCATACGGCAGTTATGACAAATATATGTTTCGCCAAAACCACAGGCTGTTTGATAGGCTCTTGAATCTGTGCCGACTCTTGCTAGAGGATAGTCAGATGGACCTCACTTGCATCAAGAACATGGGTTACCAGGTTACCAGATGTCAGCTTCAGGTTGCCACCAGTTTGGGTGGTGCGCTAGTCAGGGCTGTGGTGGCTGTAGTGACTCTGCTAGAGGTCATGACTCCAGGTTTTCCACTTTTTGCAAGAGATCCAGCAGAAGGTATCTGGTCTTTGTTTATGGCCCCAAGTTGAAAGTTATCGCATGAAGATCAAGGACTCCAACATCACATTGAACTCTGTTGCCTCTCTCACGAAGGAGACAAATCCTCAGGGCTACGAAAATATTGAGCCCTTTCAGAGCACCTTCATGGCCCACAACAGAAGCAGCCCAAGCAGCAGCACAGGCATAAGTTCTGTCCCTGCAAGCCCTTCCACTCCAAGAGCTCAGAACTGAAAAGGCAATAGCAGCAGCTCTGGAGGCCAGGACATTGGCTCCTCCACCTAAACCGAGAAGTAACAGGCAAGAGGGTCCCACCCCTCCCCAACACATACCCTGTGGCAGCTTCTGGTCAGGACATGATAACTTCCTTCCCCTACAGTGGTCCACAGTTACAGTGCCTCTCAGACAGGTGGATGCTGAAAGGAATGAGCACAGACTCATCCCCAATGTGGCAGTGGTTCCTAGCCAAAGTGAGGTTGGTGCTGAGTTCAGCTGCCACAGTGACCCCTGCCACTGATGAGAAGTGTCGTGAGGCTGACACAGACATGTCATAGTGCTGCACAGAGAAGGGGAGGCCAGAAGGCATACAAAGGGAGGAAAAACACAGGGCCACAGGGATGATGGTTGACAGTATTCTCGGGCCATGCACCACACGGAGAGGACTAGGCAGATGACCACATAGGAGACAAAGCTATATGCAAAAATATAGTTTCTATAGATAATGTAAACTTGAAGGATAAATGCATGCAGTTCTACTTTAAGAGTGGACCAGTATCCATGTGTAACATAAACGAATGTCACAGCCCACTGACCAATGAGCTGTATTAAAAAAATGTTAACTTTCAACTTCTAAAAGAAATTTCTCTTTGGCCTTCTCATCCCTCTTCACAAAAATATATTTTCGCATCTGGAGAAGTGATAAAATGTACTACAAGATGCGTCTAGTCATCAAAGCAACTGGTTAATTTCATGTACTCAGCCTCTCTTACACAGTGCACATTGTTGTGGTTTATTAGTGACCCTTTTCACATGGTATACCAAGCAAATCTTACTGCACCAGTAGCAGCTTGCTTTGAGAGTCATATATCACTTTGAGAAATGGGGAAAGGGACAGTATTGCCTTAATTTCACTGTTTTTCCAGCTTGCTGTCTTTTCTTATTTTGCCTAGTAATGCTGGCTCTGCTCCAGGGTGTGGGTGTCAGCTTATGATCAGTGTCTGTAGGCGGACTGTTGAAACTTGTGTGGGACAGGAACTTTCTATAACAGCTGTTTGTACAGTACCTGAAACTGTACAACTGGGTGGAGAGCCTAAAATATGTGCTCACTTTTTAATGCAGCAGCCCAAGTTAACTCCTCATTGACCATTTGCATGTCCTGGAGGCTTCCACTCTCCTCTTACTGTTGGACTTACAGTGCCTTCAGAAAGTATTCACCCGCCTTGGATTTTGTCACATTTCGTTGTGTTACTACCAGAATTTTTAATGCATTGAAATTATTTTTTCCCTTGATTCACACAGCATACTCAACAATTTAAAGGGGTAAAAATATTTTATTGTGTAACAAAACTTTATGAAACATTAAAAACTGAACTGTCTTGTTTACTTAAGTATTCACCCCGAGTCAATACTTTGCAGAAGCGCCTTTGGCAGCAATTACAGCTTTGAGTCTTCTTGGGTATCTCTGTATCAGCTTTGCACATCTGGATTTAGGGATTTTCGCCATTCTTCCTTGCAGATTTGCTCAAGCTCTGTCAAGTTGGATGGGAGGCGTCAGTGAACGCAATCTTTAAGTCTTTCCACAGATTCTCAATGGGATTCAAGTCTGGGCTTTGGCTGGGCCACTCAAGGACATTCACTTTCTTATTCTGAAGCCACTCGAGTGTTGCTTTGGCTGTATGCTTGGGGTCGTTGTCCTGTTGGAACGTAAATCATTGCCCCAGTCCAAGGTCTATTGCAGACTGATCCAGGTTCTCTCAAGGATGTGCCTGTATCTGGCTCCATTCATTGTTCCTCTATCCTGACAAGTGCCCCAGTCCCTGCTGCTGAAAGCATCCCATAACATGATGCTGCCACCACCATGCTTCATGGTAGAGATGGTGTTACGGGTGATGAGCTGTGTTCGGTTTGCGCCAGGCATAGCCTTTGCATTCAGGCCACAGAGTTCAATTTTTGTTTCATCAGACCAGAGAATCTTTTGCCACATGGTCTCAGAGTCTGCCACGTGCCTTCTTGCAAACTCCGGCATGCTATTATGTGGCCTTTCCTCAGGAGTGGCTTCCGTCTAGCCACTCTCCCATAGAGCTACATCTGTGAAGTGCTGCAGAGATTGTTGTCCTCTGGACAGGTTCTCCCATCTCAGCCATGAAACTCTGTAGTTCTGTCAGGGTGGTCATTGGGTTCTTGGTCACTTCCTGACCAAGGTCCTTCTGCCTGTTGCTCAGTTTGAGAGACTGCCTGCTCTAGGAAGAGTCTGGGTGGTTCCGTAATCTTTCCATTTCTAATGATGGACTTGACTATGCTCCTGGGAACTTTCAACACCCTAGAAATGTTTTTATACCCTCCCCAGATCTATGCCTCCTCACAATTCTATCACGAAGTTCTCTGGACAGCTCCTTGGTCTTCATGGTAGATTTCTGCTCTGACATGCAGCTGTCAACAGTGGGACCTTATATGACAGGTGTATTTCATCTGAAATCATGTCAACCATTTGAACTGACCACAGGTGGACTTCATTCAAGTTTTCGAGTGATCTCACAAGGAAATTGGATGCACCTGAGCTCAATTTGGAGTGTCATAGCAAAGGGGTGAATACTTATCAAATCAAGACATTTCAGGTTTTTATTTTAAATTACATGTACAAAAATTCCAGAAGTTTCATTCCACTTTGACTTTACAGAGTAATTTGTGTAGATACGTGACAAAAAAATCCCATATAAATGTATTTTAATTTGAGTTTGCAACATCACAAAATGTGACAAAATCCAAGAGGGTGAATACTTTCTGAAGGCACTGTATTAATATGACTGAATAATTATTATTCAGCTCACTATATTTTTAAAAAGAACACACTGTGATACATGTATAGAATCCTGCCAGTGCCCCTACTGTGTAAAATTAACAATAGTGGTTCACATACAGAGTGAGTGACCAAAACGCAGGGGCACTGCATTTACACAAAATGGAAAACTTAAAACAGCAAGACATATAAATGCAAATACTGACGCAATTAGCCCCAACTACTGGACACAAACTGTACAGTGTCATTAGTGGACTGCAAATCAAGCCAAAGGGCAAGTGCCTGTTTGTATTTACCAGAAAATACAAGACAAGTCCATCTAGTTCTATAACTGTTTGAGTGTGAGGAGGAGGATTGTATTTTAAATATTGCTTGTCGTTCAAAGAAAAATGCCAGCATCGCTACAGTTATTTTTCTGGCCTAAACTGCAACACGCTGAATTTAAAGATGTTCACCTAGGCCTGCCCAACAGAGATACAGCATCTCATTTACAGTGGAGTTCTGCTATACAATTTTATAGCTAGGAGGACCGAAGCATGGAGTACATGTGACCTGTTCATGCTCTAAGCAGTGAGCCAATGGCCAAACTAAGATTTAAGGCTCCTGCCTAGTTTTTTTTTTTTCAACAATTTCTGCTATACCATGCCACCAATCTGTTTTATCATACTAAACAAAGTCATGCTTAACTCAAAGCAACAACTCTGGTCCACCTGTTTTTCCAAGGACTGTTACTTAATTATACTACATGCAGAGTATCTCCTCCAGTCAGAATTCAGGGTTACCGGCAGTTTATGTTAGAACAAAATGACTGCAATTAAATCATCAGTAATTGAATCTACATTAAAATACAGGAAATTACATGATTCACAATAAAATGCAAGGCGTGACATAAGTCATGTTCTTAGTAACAACTTATTCTGGTATTCTGTACTTTAGGTACGATTCTAAGGGACACAGCAGGGCAGTAACCTTCTCTGTCACAGGGAGTGGTGCAAAACAGACCAGTTCAAATGAGTGGCTAAAGGACTGGTGTAAGGGGCATTTCATTTCTTAGGAGACCGGGGCTACACATGGTGCTTAAAATGGATGGCTGCAACCCAACGAGAAAGGCACTGGAGTGCCAGGACATAGGTATGCATAACACCTAAGGAAGCCTGGGTTCAGATAACACCCAAAGAATCCTTTAGATTAGGAAAGGGGAGGCAACATAGTTGAGGCTAAGCACATCTGCACAACTGAGGGCAGCCATGAGGGCCTCCTCTAGCATTACAGCAGGTAGGCGGGCAGATCAGGTAGGTGGACAAGAGGGGAGGTTACAGTGGGCCCGAGAGGTGAAGGGAGAGTTTATATAATGACAGAGTAGGATAGGATAGGGCTCAAAGAAGGGGCAGTGGGTGGCTGTGGAGAAGAGCAGGTAGAATAGCAGCAGAGGTTATCAGCAGCTCAGAAATGGGGCAGCGGAACTGGCCAATAGGGATGAAGCAGGAGGAATGGAGGGTGACGTCGTCTTAATGCTGAGAGTCTAAGGGACAAGATCTGTGACCTTCAGGCAATAATGGCTGAGGCACAATCGAACATGGTGGCTATAACTTAAATATGGCACCAGTGCCATGAGTGAGAGTTTAGGGTACCAGGGTACACAATGTTCAGGAGGATAGGGCAAAAGGCAGAGGGGTGGGGTAGCACCATACACTAGAGATGGTATTAAAGCCTTACAAATGCAGGAAGTTGGGAAGAGTACAGGGCCTGAAGACATTTTGGAGCAGGTTACTGCAGGGCAAGGTGGACGATTGGGCAGTGGTGTGCAAACACCCGACACAGAAAGAGGAAACCAACAGGGAGCTGGGAGAGGAGATCAAAGAGTGACAAAACTGGGGAGGTGCTGATACTGAAGGATTTTAACACTGACATGAAATGAAGTATCCAGTCATGGTAAGGAACACAAGGAGCCAGACCCTGGCAGATGAAATGCAGAAGGATTTCGAATCCACAAGGTCATGGAATCACCTAACAAATGGGGCCATACTGGATCTGGTTCTGACAAGTAATGACAGTGTGGGGAGATCAAGGGATCAAGCAATCACTGAACTTTGTGAGTTCGATCAAGCTGCAGGCAGACAGGCTGAACTCAGGAGGGTGGGTTTGGGAGAAGCAGAAGTAGTGGGGAAAATTGCAGGGCATGCCATCAGCAGTTAAAAGAGTGGGCAGCAGATGGGACTTGATAAAGGAGGGTCAAACTAGAGACGACGGGTCTCTGGACAAGGCTGATGCAGAAGGGCAACCTTACCTTTTCCAGTCCTCATCCTCATTCCACCTCTCAGCAAGCTGCCTTCTCCTACCACCTCCCATCCCTCTGGAATCTGATGCCCCCTCCATCTCTTCCCTCTCTCTGCCATCAGACACCTGCTAAGGCTGCACCTTTGGTTACATAATTGTACTGTGCATTTAATTAGACTCACCACAGTTTGTAGCCTTGGATGTGCCTTGTTTATTGTACTGTTGCATTTCTGTTTGCTCTGTAATGTTATGTCCCTGTGTCTACTCCTCTACCCCTCCCTCGTGTCACACCTGGAAACGAGCCTCAGCAATGTGCCTAACCTGGTTATCAAATTTTACATAAATAATAAATAAATAAGGGCAAGATGGGAGGAAACCACTCTGGTTTTCCAAAGGGTGGCGCAGAGGCAGTGAGAGGAAAAAGAACAAGTCAGGCACAAGAGGACATGAGGGAATATTTATTTATTTTATTTAATTGCTAATTGGTGACCAGGAGAAGGCCACTGAGCCAGGCTCATTTCAGGTGTGGCCAGGGGAAGGGTAAATGGTGGGAGAATACACTGTATAGGTAAGCGAAACAACATACACAATGCAAACAAATACAAGTGACTGCATGTGGAAAACAGTGCTAATCTGAAGGATAAACAACAATAGGAACATGGTACGTAATTATAGCATAGATGATAAACAAGGCACAAAATAAATAGGGTGATACTGGGTATCAAGAAAGGCTGAGTGTGGCAATAGAACAGTGAGACAGGTAAAGGTAAAAAATCAATGCAGAGCTGAGGGTAGTGAAGGAGTTCCTTGAGGCAAACGATCTACAGGACACAAGGCAGCATGGGTTTACCAGTGGGATGTCAAGCCAAAAAACTTTTGGGGAGATTTTAATAATTTTTTATGCCCTTCTCACCTCTGGTAGCCAATGCCTTCTATATCCCCATAGTGTCATTCATGGGGCACTGCTACCATGCAGACACCACCTGCTCCATGCTGCCTCCGATTACCCTCACGTGGGGTCGAGGGCGGGCTTTACCTGAACACCATATGGCTTATAAGGAGGCACATCTGGTTGGTGGAGTGCAGTCCCGGACACACTCGGTTTTTCATCTATGGGGATCAGGGCCATTTTTCTGTTCCTTAATGCTCTTGGGACTCCAACCTACACTGATGTCATGGGACATGTGTACCTGCTGGGCATGGTGGCATCCTGATGTCTATGGAGACCAGCCTACTCTTGGTCCTCCAGCCCCTCCATGCCACCTGTGGTCACCCTAGGTGGCAATATTGCTGTGAGGACAGGAACCGCCATCCTGGAAAGGTGTGTTCTATGGGATGCTCAAGCCCCCCGGCTGACCCCGACAATCTGGGCTAATTTCTGAGTCAGGTTCACCAGTAGCACTACGGCTGTGCTGACAGGCTGGTGAGCCAAATAAACCAACTGCATTCTTCAATTGGGTGACAAGGGCTGTAGATAAGGATTGGGTAGTGGACGTCCTGTATCTAGATTTCAGCAAGGCCTGTGACTCTGTCCTACACAGATGGCTGGTTAAGAGACTGGGTGCCCTGTGGATGGGTGATTAAATAATTGGGTGGGTGAGAAACCTGCTGCATGGGAGCATTCAGAGAACGGATTGCCCCAAAATCTGTTTTGTGACCGGTCGTCCTTTTTAACAACCTGCTTTGGGGCGATCCTCTTTAACACAGTTTTATGTGACATGGGAGGTGGTCCAGAGAGATATGCCTCTTCACCGATGATATGAAGATCTAGTGAAGAGGGGTAAGGGCCATGAGGGAGGATCTACAAAAGCAGAACTGGGCATGGCAGCTGAAATTTAACTCCAAAACTGCAAGGAAATTAGGGCCAATGATTTTCCGTTTTCAAAATGACCAGTTCCATTTGACAAAATCTTTTTTTTTTTAATCTCATCTTTATTGATTTTTCAACATATATACACAAACACAAACATTTGACAGGTCATAGTCAGTACATTTCATTTGTATATTGGTGTAAGGATTAGGAGAATGCCTAGATTCAATTCCTTAATGAAAAGTCAATCAGGTTCCAGAGAACAGTTTAGCTGACTGCTTAAACAATCGATGTTTCATTTAATCAACACCTAGCTCATCAGTTAGGCTTGGTGGTAGCCTCCTTTTTTGGGGAGGGGCAATAGTGCTTCAACTTAATGTATTCTAACACTGTTGTCCAAAGGTATAAAATCTCTAATAGCTACCAAAATTCCATGGACTGTGTTCTTGGATACCAAACCAAGGTTCCAGATCCCTATTACTAGCGCCATTAACTGCCTCCATTCCGGGTTACAATCTAGTGTTAATCACCTGCAATTGTTATTGTCCAGGCTGGGCTCTCCCAATTCATTACCCCACGAGGTGGAGAGAGCGAGTGTGGGAGCCTCAAAACTTCACCTGCAACTATTGTTATTTATGTGAGGGTGGAGTGGAGGTTGAGTATATCAGTATCTAGGCATGGGGAGGAAGGTCACTCACGGAGCCCAACTTGGTTCCTAATTATGGGACAAACGTTTTATTCCTTTAGCAAATAATCCATTTGACAAAATCTTAAATCCATTTTTCCTATTTTCTCTAAAGGTGGCTCAAAATGGTGGGGTTGACACAAAGCAGGTGCAGAACAGTGTCAACTGTATGCTAGTGGTGCAAATATAGTTTTTTTTTTTCCCCATAAATTAATTGCCTTCCAAGGCCGGGATGGTTTAAATGGTCAAATTCTGTTTTTTTTTGTGGTATTTTCATTAAAAACAGAAAATCACTGGCCCTAGGTAATGTGCTCTGAGTGCAAGAACCCAAGAACAGAATACAGGATGGGTGTGGTAGTGGTGGAGGGAACAATGGTAGACAGGGACCTGGTGTGTCAATAATGGAGAACCTGAAAGCAGCTGCACAGTATATGAGACCTAGTTGGTGAGCAAATAGGATGCATAGGGAGAGGATTAGTAGCAGAAGAGGGAGGTGATATTGCCCTTCTACAGTTCCCCGTTATGGTGTGCAGTTCTCGTGCCCACACTTGAAGGCTAAGAGAGGCTGAGCTGGTAAGAGGAGGACAACCAAAATGACCCAGGGACAGCAGCGGAAGTCATACAGGAGCAGTTGGGGACCTTAATATGTGAATGGAGGAAAGCAGGAGAGGAGAGTCATGCTAGAGATGTTCAAGTACCTCCATGGGATAAACAAGGTAGACTTTGTACATGATATCCTGGTGTTTTCTGATGTTACTTTACATCAGTTTGATTATCTAATGTTTCATACTTGTATTGTCTTCAAAAATAATTTTGTACCTGTCCAAGTTCTCCATGAAAATGGGCATTTATGCTCTTGAGTTTCCCAGTAACCAAATTTAAGTTAAGAAAATATATATTTATTTATTTATTGAAATGTTTCACCAGGAAGGCACACTGAACAATAAGTTGTTCATCTCATGGTGTGACCTGGGGGTACAAGTGGATATAAGACAGACTATACAATAGTTTCAGTTACATACATGAGGATTTTATTATGTACATAGAGTGAAGTACACTAGCTGCAACTGCTGTAGGAATGGTGCTTCAATTTAAACATGTTTACAGTACAATTAAACCATTTAAATGCTATAGGAAGAAAAGGAGGTGTAGCAGTGGAACCAGCTGGGAAGGAGAAGCAGTGAAGCAGGTGGCCATTATCAGTAAGTAAAAAAGCAAGGCCTGGATGGTGAGATAATTGACTCTGGACTAAAGGCGAGCACAAGTAGCATTTCTGTCAGTACAGAGAATAAAGGGACAAATAGAGGGGTGTATTTAATACTGCATATAGGGAGGGGGGATACCAATTAAGTGCTGGCGGAATAAAGGAATGGAAGAGAAGAGGGATAGGAGGAGGATTAAGATAGGGGAGCAGCGAGTCATGCCCAGAACTACGCCACTCCAGGATGTTGAGAACCCTGCCAGGGGAAGAAATGGCGATGACAATTGGGGTGGGAGGGTAGTGGGGCAGATAGAAGATGAGGGTCTGAGGGTAGGGAAGATTGATGGAAAAGAGGGGAGAGGTAGTAGGAGGCGTGCTTAGATCTACCCGCTCCAGGATGCTGAGAACCTGTGAGGGCAGAGCCAAGCAAGGACTTGATTAAGAAGATGTGGGGCAGAAAGGGACAGGGTAGAAAGAGTAGGACTAGAACTACTCCTACCAGGATGCTGAGAACCCTGCAGAAGGGTAGAACCAGGCTAGGACATTGGATAAGCGGATTGGGGGTGAAGAACAGTGATAGAGAATAGGGTAGGGCCTGGTGGGAGGGGATAGGGTGGCATGTTGTGTAGTAGATGCAAGGAAGATTGTTAAGGAGGGCATATTTATATATATTTGCACTACCTATATTAGGCCAGTTGATACGTGTTTAATTTTGTTTAATTCTACTCTTTCCGCTATTCCTCTTATTATTGTGTTTCTTTTCTGAGTTGTAATGTTATTCACCAGCTCTGTATTCATATTGTTTTATTGTTCAAATTGCTTGTCGTTAATGTACTGCTTGACTTGTAACCTCCCGGGTCGATGTGAAAATAGATGCACTGATGTCTAGTGTATTTACCTGGTTAATAAACAGGCACATGAGATGGCTGTAAGTGAAGCAGCAGAGGTGAGGAGGAGGGAATGTCCATTAGGGACAATTCCCAATATAAAGCGGGTTTGGAGCAGACTGCATGTGATACAAGATGTTTATCTGCCGACAGTTCTGTGTCTGTTTCCTGTATCTCGTACATTTTTATCCACTTGGAAATCAGATCATTGCCTTGATAGTATATAATGAAACAAATATCATTTATTTATTTAATTGTTCACCAGGTAGGCTCACTGTAACCAATGTTATTTTTACAGAGGCGACCTGAATGTCAATAAAACAATGTTACTACAGGTGGTTACAATGCTGAATATAGTGTACCACGATATACAGAAGGATACAGTAGGGATACAGAATGTACACAGTATATGGCAGGATACAGCTGGGGTACAAGCGGATACAGCAAAGCACATAGAATGAGTAAGGATCAACAGGGATATACAAGGTATGGTGTATTAACACAGTCAATGACAAGGTTAAGTGGTGTAGCAGCCACAGTTTAGTGTTGTGAAAGGTAGTTTTTGTAATTGGATGTGAACAGTTTACTGAAGCTAATACTAAGTATATCCAGGGGTAAATCATTCCATACGCTCACTGTAGTATATCTAAGGGATTTCTGGCCTTAGCTTGCCTTCAGCAGTAGGAGGCCGAGGAGCTTTTAATCCTGTAATCACAGGTTCAAGCTGGGCTTGTGAGGGTGAAGCGGTTGAGTAGGCGGAGAGGCTCTCGCCTAATAGTACCTTGTGTGTAAATGTGGCTATGTGGCTAAGTACAGTTTAGTCAAGGATTCCAGTGAAAGCCAGTTCAGCTGATGCCATAATCTGGGGTCAGAAATGAGCCTGGAAGCTGGAGGGCTGGCTGGGGGGCAGGATTAAGCATCCTATGGACTGCTCTCCTCCTCCGAGGGAGAGTGGGGAAATCATCGGTGTCGAGCAGCCTTACAGCAGCCAGGGGTTATGCCACCAGGACTGAGCACATCTAGCAGGCATGGCAGATGTACAGCTTGCTGTCTTCACATCACTGCATGCCACGCCTCTGTGGGCGAAAATTGAAAAAGGAGGTCCGACCACCACACGGTGATGTCTGCCCCACACTGCTGACCCTGCACCACCGACCAGACTCTTGCTCCACTGCACCATTCAGTCTCTGTCGGGGGAAGAGGGTCCCCAGCAGCCCTACTCCTGGGGAAAGCTGAGGTCCTCAGGAATGAGGTAAATCCCAGGGTGTTGGGGGCTGAGCTAGTGTTGTAAGATGGTATGGGCTGGGTTTTCACTGCTATGCAGATGATACCCAGCTCTACTTGTCTTTTGTGCCCAAACAGTAAAGTGTAGATTCTGTGTTTAACAACTGCCTCGTTGAGATCCAGGATTGGATGACTTCCAGCTGGCTGAAATTGAATCCTGACAAGACTGAGGTGTTGGTTGTGGACCCAGGTCGCCAAGTAGAGGGTCAGTAGCTGGTCAGGCCTCTGGGCTTTGGCTTGAGGCCAACAGCTGCAGACCTCTGAGCAGGTCACGGAATCTGGGCGTCATCTTTGATGATAGGCTAATGCTTCATTCTCAGGTGTCGGTCATTATCAAGTCCTCTTTTACTATCTAAGGAATATTGCCTGGATTAAGCATCTTGTTCCACCTGATGACCTTCCAATTTTGGTTCACGCCTTTGTGACCTCCTGCCTTGACTACTGTAACTCCACGTTCCTAGGACCAATAGGGGTTTATATCCGCCACCTGCAGCTGGTGTAAAGCGCAGCAGCCAGGTTGTTGACTGGGTTGTCTAGATCCAGCCATATTACTCTATGCTGCGTGAACTGCACTGGCTGCCAGTTCAGTGGCGGATCACCTTAAGGTCGGCTTGCTGACCTATAAAGCCCTACATGGACAGGGTCCGAGCTACCTATAAAGCTCCTTCATCCTACTGCCCTCTCCGACCACTCCGCTCCACCAACGAGGATTGCTAGAGGTTCCCAGGGTTCGGCTGAAGACATCTGGGGCTTGTGCATTTGAATTTATGACTCCTACCTGTGGAATTCTCTACATCACCAGATATGAGAATGCCAGACTGTGGAGGGCTTTAAAACTGCTCTAAAACTTACTTGTTTGAGCTTGCCTTTTCTGATTGTACTGATTGACAATGCCTTTATTTGTGGATTTTATGGTTCATTATTTATTTATTGATTTTAGAGTACAGTATATGATCTTTTGGAATAGCACATTTTAAAAATAAAGCGAATGAAAATTAAATTGAAATAGTGTGTGTGGACCGATGGGGGCTGGCAGACAAGGAGGAGGAGGAAAAGCATATAAATAAATAAAAAAAATTAAATAAAAATTTTTTTAAATTAGGTAGTGTCTAGTGCAGTGCCAAATTTTCAAATTCTGCTTTTGAAGGAATTTTGCAGAATTTTGGAAATTCAGCTTAATTCCACAGAATTACGTCAGAAGTACAATTTCAAAATTCTGAAAGCGGGATTTTTTAAACTGGGGATTAGTGTTCTGCCACTGTGGATTCATTTTCCACAAAATGCGAAATAATATTCTGCAGGTTCGTAATTCACAGACTGTAATTCCTTGGTTTACATAGGAATGCTTTTGAGTTCCACGAACTTAAAGGAATTCAAAGCATTGAAGCAGAATTGCCATCTGCATGAAGTCCACTGCTGAACTCATTGTTCTGTACAGCTCTAGTAGCATCAGTTTGACAAAGCTAAAGGACTGGGGCTGGCAGTATAGCCTAGAGGTTACTAACATACTAAAATGCCAGCAGAATAGTCTTATCGATCTTTCGCGTTCGCTCGTTTGGTCAGCCCCACCCTGGGAGCTGACCTTGCTGCCCTCGCCTTCTCTGGCTTCTCCTTCCCAGTTCTGGATATTCTCGCTGCATTGGATTTTGCTTCCAGAACCTTTCCCCTGTACCTGTCCCACCCCTCTTGAACCCCTCCACCGTCTCTGCCTACACAGCCCCTAGGCAGCATTCCATGGCTCCACCACCCTCTCAGTGAAGTAGCACCTCCTCCTTTCTCCCTGAATCTTCCCCTCCAGCTTCCACCTATGCCCTCTAGTGGCCCCTCCTCCTTCCTTGAAGCACCCTGACTGTTCCTCCCTTATTTACCCCCTTCATGTACTGAAGACCTTTATCATGTCCCCCGTCCCTTCTCTCTTCCAATGTGTACATATTTAGCTCTTCAAGCCTCTCCTCATAGGTCCTGTCCCCTAAGCCCCAAATCACTTTGGTTGCCCTCCTCTGGACCCTCTCCAGAAGTTTAATGTCCCTCTTTAAGTGTGGTCTCCAAAACTGCACGCAGTACTTGAGGTGCGGCCTCACCAAGCAGTTATACAGAGGGAGTGTTACTACCTCCTTCTGGAGGTGATCCTCCTAGCGATGCATCCCAGCATCCTGTTGGCCTTGGCTGCTGCCCTCCTATAAGTCTCCGAGTTGTTCATCTTGACATCCACCACCACCCCCAGGTCCCTCTCAGCCATCGAGACTTGTAGCATTTGCCCCCCAGGGTTACAGTGACAAGCTGTGAATGAGCATGGTATGGTACATCCAACAGACCATGGTTTGATTCCCACAACCTCCACTTGCATACTGTGCGACTCAGAGCAAGTCCTTAACCTCCCAGTGCTCCTGAGTTGCCCTGGAAAATACACACTTGTGCCTAGTCGGCCTTATCTGGTTGCTAACAACAACAAACAACTAAAAAGGGTCTCTCACTAGCTGTACTTGGTATTGAATTTACTGCTGTCCCATATGTCCTAAATGAAGCCTCACAGTCTATTTGCAAAAAGCTAAACTGCTTTCTATCAGTTGTTACTTTCCACACACACGCGGCTGCGTGCCATGAATGCACTGCTGTTTACATCGTGCACTGCTGAGAATTTTGGTTGCAGTGGTTATAGAAGCTAGGCAACAAGTAAAGCTGTGTCTGATGAGATAGGCAAAATGTAAGAGCAACCCTGTGTCTCATGACTTTATCCACAAAGACCAACAAAGCCTTCCACCAAATGAAAACCTTTCACATTTACATCAGGGATTTCACAGCATAAGGGATGAGAGTTTTACACCAAATTGCAATTCTGGAGTGTTTTGTGTGTTGAAAACCACAATGACTGCTATAGTATTTTTTTTTTTTAATGAGTGTTTCATCACTGCTCCATCCCCTACTGTAGTTGTCCTGTCAGTAGTGTACAGCATCATACTGTAACTATAATGTATTGTGATTGTAAATCTTTGCTTGAGTACAAATTTTTCTATGTTACTGCCTGTATACCATTGATTATTTGCCTTGGTAGTTCATCTGTGCCTATATACTGGTTGTTTACACTGACTGCAATTTTCCACTGAATTTATCTCGTCTTTTATTTTCCGCTGGGCACCTAGAAATGAGCCTTGGCTCAATGTGCCTTTCCTTGTCACCAATTTTCAATAAATAAATAACTATATTACTAATGCTGGCAAGTTCACTTGAAACATAGAAGCAGATGGCAGATAAGGCCACATGGCTCATCCAGTCTGTTCTTTTCACTGGTGGTCCGAGAATTCTCCACTGCCTACTCATCTGGGTTTTGGCTTACCCAAAGAAAGTGAAGTGCTGAATTTACTCTTTCTACTTACAACATGATGTATGTGCTTATTCCTCCACTGACATGGGAGGGTGGTGTAC